>JAQAHW010000006.1:257500-10257500 GCA_027580185.1 Tuta absoluta
CTTGGTGACGCGCTTCTTGTTGTAGTGCGGCTTCAGCACCAGCTTCACCTCCTCCACCACGCGTGTGTGTGTGTGTGTGTGTGTGTGTGTGGTGTGTGTGTACCTTGGGCACGGTGCGTCGCAGGATGTCCTTGTACTCGTCCTTGGTGACGCGCTTCTTGTTGTAGTGCGGCTTCAGCACCAGCTTCACCTCCTCCACCACGCGTGTGTGTGTGTGTGTGTGTGTGTGTGTGTGTACCTTGGGCACGGTGCGTCGCAGGATGTCCTTGTACTCGTCCTTGGTGACGCGCTTCTTGTTGTAGTGCGGCTTCAGCACCAGCTTCACCTCCTCCACCACGCGTGTGTGTGTGTGTGTGTGTGTGTGTACCTTGGGCACGGTGCGTCGCAGGATGTCCTTGTACTCGTCCTTGGTGACGCGCTTCTTGTTGTAGTGCGGCTTCAGCACCAGCTTCACCTCCTCCACCACGCGTGTGTGTGTGTGTGTGTGTGTGTGTGTGTGTGTACCTTGGGCACGGTGCGTCGCAGGATGTCCTTGTACTCGTCCTTGGTGACGCGCTTCTTGTTGTAGTGCGGCTTCAGCACCAGCTTCACCTCCTCCACCACGCGTGTGTGTGTGTGTGTGTGTGTGTGTGTGTGTGTACCTTGGGCACGGTGCGTCGCAGGATGTCCTTGTACTCGTCCTTGGTGACGCGCTTCTTGTTGTAGTGCGGCTTCAGCACCAGCTTCACCTCCTCCACCACGCGCTCCTGACGATTTAGCTTCTTCAGGAACTGCAGATACAGGAAACACGCTTATATAACTTCAAAAAGTTTTATTCATACAAAAAAAGTCATGTTAAATCTAAAATATATAAATGATAAATTCCCTCTAAGGCATCTCCACAAGGCAAAGTGCCCAATAGGCTGGCAGCATTCCCCCTTTGAATAGCTAAACTCAACCTTTGAGCGAGGTAGCTACCAGACCTGGGGTCATCTTACGCCTCACGGAGACGCGCTCTACTATCGGAAATAAATCCTTTGGCCTCTGAACCCCACGGAAACAAAGTGTCCCCCGCGAAAGGCACAAAAACATGCTTATTTAGGAGATCCCTTATACAGGGTTATTTTTTATTTACCCCGGAAATTTTACAGGTTGATTGTACTTATGATTCTGAACAACTTTTATTATGAGGTCAACCTGTAAAATTTCCGGGGTGAATAAAAATAACCCTGTATTTTTTACCCCATACTAAAAGTTGTTCAGAATCATGATTAGAATCACCCTATAAAATTTCCGGGGTGAACAAAAATAACCCTGTATAACTCACATTGCTACTATCTCATCGTCATACATGCATTATGTTATTGTTTGAATAAGATTGTTTTAATTTGAATTTCTTAAATCAACAGCCATCACAGTCCACTGCTAGTGATGTGCTTCCCCCTGTTGGGGGGTGCTTACCATGTAATTTTTTTATGATTATTAATGATGGGTTTGCTCTTGACTCTAGTCTAGATCATAGGACAGAGACAGAGTCTAAGATGGAGCGAGCTCACCCAGAAGAAGCCTGTTCACTCTTACTTTGAAGAGATTAGGGTTGTATGTGTTTGGAAACACAGACGCAGGTAGTGAGTTCCACTCTTAAGCAGTGCGCATTGTAAATGATGACTGGAAGCGCTTAGTCCGTATTGGTGTTCCCCATTGTTATCAGGCGGGTTGGCGAGCGCAGTGCAAGATGTGATATTACACCGGAAATGCTCTACGTCCTTTGCATTTATCCATAAGCAGCCTTTTACGACACCCACAAATAGGGCGATGCTATTTCATTCCAGTATAACACGGCGTTTTGAATCACTAAGGCTTCTTCTGGGTGAACTCGCTCCATCTTAGACTCTGTCTCTGTCCTATGACCTAGACTAGAGTCAAGAGCTAACCCATACTTAATAATAAATAAAAAAAACTAAATAGTTTAGAAAGAAGTCGCTTCCCGTGTCCCTATGTATGCTAATATCTTTAAAAAGAGTGCAACGGATTTTGATGCGGTTTTCTTAAGTAGATATAATGATTCAAGTGGAAGGTTTTTATGTATCATTCATGCCGGGAAAGGGTCTTTTTTCCTGCGAGAAAAAATAATATAAATATAATATAATGGGAAATATGATATCCCCTAAAATAGTAAGTTAATCCTTAATGTGTAAACAATTAATAGGCCGCTAGATAGATTTAATATAATGGGAAATATGATTCCTGAAATGGCAGGTTATATCTTCAATGTGAAGCGGAATATAGTTAACGATAGGAATGTTTGTTGGTTGGTGACCTGTGAGTTGAGAGCATTGGTCCTCGTGTATACCTTGCTCTTGACCTGCATCTCGACGGCGGAGGAAGGCAGGTCATCCAGGATCTTCAGGCTGTCGTCGTCGATCTTCACGCCCACCAGCCGAGTGCCTGCAAACAAACAATTACACTTTTCAAGCACTCGCGATCACTTTCACTCATTTTAAGTATTAGACCGGGTCTATCGCGATAGTATTTAGGTAAATATTAGTAATTTACCTGTGTCCCGACGTTTGTTGTCAACCCGCGACCACAATACATGAAACTGTATTGAAACGTCGGGACACAGGTTAATTACTAATATTTACCTAAATACTATCGCGATAGACCCGGTCTAATACTTAAAATAAACAATTACACTCTCATTATATTCCTACACACATACACATATCACGCCTATTATCAGGCAGTGCGTAAACAACGGACGTTTACGCCACGTCTGACATATATTTGAGAGTCATTCGGAAAATTGTGTATCGCCATAGTGAAAGGCTATCACCCCATCGCCTAAAATTGTAATACACACCCTCAAGTCCCTTAGTCGCCTCTTACGACTCCCACGAGAAAGAAATGGGGTAATGCGATTTCAAGCCGGTATCACACGGCCAATTATATTCCTCAAAATTTTAAATTAAACTAGTTTGAAAACAGACATGACATTAGAGAAATAAATGTCACCTTTATCTGTTTCTTTTGTTTTGCCTATTGAAGAAAAGCACAAAAATAAATTCAGAGTGTAAGGGACAGCCCTCTGAATACTAACAGGGTGCATTCCGACCGTTAAACTGAACAATTTTCCCGTAGGGATATATGTCGAAACTACAAAAAAGTATCTACCTCACAAAATCACAATCAACTGACTGACTTTACGATGCTAAATTAATTTTATTTTTCTGAGATATGTTCCTAAAGGAAAGTTGTTCAGTTTTATGGTCTGCATGCGCCCTATCATTATTAGCCTATATCCCTTGTGGGGTAGGCAAAGCGTAAATGGGCCTCAAACCGGTCATTTACGTCACGACTAACAAACACAATAAATACCTACTTGCATCAATACTTGCATCAGCAGTCAACTAAACTATATTAAGGAATAGCTCCATACAATCGCCACAGTTTTTTGTCCGTATAGACGTACTAAAATTCTGAACATTAATTTTGTTCCAACTTATAATTTCTGCTCCCTGTACTATTCCAAGAGATAACGTACCTTTCTTCCTGTTAAGTTTGACGGGCACTTTAGCCGCATTCCTATTCCTGCGCTTGCTCGGCTTGCCATCCCCGAACAGGCTGTCGAACGTGTCCCGCTTGCCCCCCTTGCTGTTGCCGCCCCCCGCGCCGCCCCCGCCGCCGCCCCCGGGGGGCTCGAACAGGTCGCCGAAGTCGGACGAGCCGGGCGAGTAGGGCGAGTCGTCCTCGATGTCGCGCCGGTTGGCCACGGCGATCGGGAGAGGTAGGCGGGAGATCTTTGTTGCCTGCAATGTGGACATTTTGTTGTTCAGTATGTATGTACCACTGCACTATCAACAGACTAAGAAAAAGATTATAACCTGGTTGAAAACGTTAAATTATAACGAAACAGAGGCATTGTTGAGTTACATGAGTCAATATAATCATCGCTTCAACACACACAAACACACACACACACACTTAACTTCTTTATTTATTCTATATTTTTCTTTCGCCAATTGTAACCTCATCTATCACATTTAATATGTTTAACGTTGTTATGCTTTCTTTTAAAAGTTATCAAGGTTTGTATTATAAGAGCGAGTTCACCCGTCACAGGTGTCTTGAGACACTTACTGGGTTTGGACTCAGCCTCCATGTGTTTTTATCATGTTTGCTTGCCTTATAAATATTTTTCAGATTTCAGATGTGTAGATTGATTTAAATATCATAAAATTGGTTTCAAGAGAAAAGTTGTTTATATAAGGAATTCGACTGGTCTAAGGGGCTAGCCTTGCAGAATGCCAATATTTTCACATAGCAATTAATGGTATAGAAATAATGAACTGACAATTTGAAATAAAACACAATAATGTTTCAATCTCGGCAAAGTGTTGTTTAAATTATGGATTCATCTTGACTAACTGACCTAACCTGTGTCCAATGTTATCAAATGCTTAACATAAATCTGGTATTATTATCTGTAATACAGTATTACGACGAACCATCGCATGAAACGGAATTCAAAAACCTGTTTAGAGCTCCCATACACTAGATTCGCTAAGATAAATAATAAATCGTCGTACTTGGCGTTTTTTTAAATTTCTTGGGCTACTCTGAAATAAGGGGAAAAACGGGACCTGCCATATTAATTGACTTAGCCGGCAGGTACATTTTGTATAGGTCCAGTTTACAAGGACCTAAACATTTTGTATAGGTCCTTGGAGAAAATTGTTCCATATCACCAGCCCGTACTACGTTTTCGTTATCGGTCACCAGTAAAACACCCTATTTTCAGCAGATTTTGTTTAAAATTTACACTAGTATACCACCTACCTGCATCGGCTTGACGGGATTAGATTTAATCGGACTCGGCTTAGCGAGGAACAGTTTGGGCGGCTGCGCGCTCCGCGGCTCGGGGAGCACGATGCGCGGGGCGGCGGGCGCGCTGGGGGCGGCGGCGGGGGCGGGGGCGGCGGGCGCGGGGGCGGGCACCGGGGTGGTCTCCGCGGGGGGCGCGTTGCTATCGCCCGGGGGCGGGTCGGGCGGCACGTCGCGCGTCTGGAAATACAAGTATGAGTTATAACTTTTCAAACACTTACGACCACTTTCACACATTATATTATAAGTATTAAGAAACTACAGGCTACAAGTCTACAGGTGAAGTTCTTAGTACATTGTATAGCCGGTAAATATTTTAGGTATCATAATAGCTAACCGACTACGCAATGAAAATCAAATTTCACCGGTACAATTGTAGCCTGTAGTTTGATAATATCGGGCACAGGCCTATAGCAGTAATATAAGTATAAGGTATGATTTAACACAGTTTCATGTGTTGTAGTCGCGGGTTAAATATTATGGACCCGGTTCAATACTTGAAATATGTGAGTAGTAGTCGTAAGCAGAATCTTGAAGCAAATATTCCACATTCACACACACACATTATTAAACATTCCACCAATTCGGACTAAGCGCTTCCAGTCATCATTTATAATGCGCACTGCTAAAGAGTGGAACTCACTACCTGCGTCTGTGTTTCCAAACGCATACAACCCTAATCTCTTCAAAGTAAGAGTGAACAGGCTTCTTCTGGGTGAGCTCGCTCCATCTTAGACTATGTCTCTGTCCTATGACCTAGATTAGAGTCAAGAGCAAACCCATCATTAATTTAAAAAAAAAATTAACAAATTAGATTGACTTCATTCTTTTGCTTGGAAATCGGAAGTCTAGGACATTTTCCATTCTCTCATTCCAAAGTCAATAAAATATCTTGGAGTAATTATTGATAACAACTTAATCTTTGACGAACATCTTCGAAAACTATCAGCACGAATAAGGAAACTCACATATATATTTAAGCAAATAAGACATGTAGGCTGTGGGTTACTAGTAAAACGAATATATATTGCACTATGTCAGTCTGTTTTATCCTATGCAATTACCTGCTGGGGTGGCTCGGCCAAGACACACCTACTGGTAGTCGAACGTGCGCAGAGGTTAATTCTAAAAATTTGCCTTTTCAAACCATACAGGTTTCCAACGAGAGAACTATATAAAATAACAGCTACACTTACTGTAAGACAACTTTACATACTACACGCGACTATAAGGCAACATGCCCTGACACACTACACACCGGCGAACCAACCTACTCGGCGAAATTTTAATGTTTGTCCATCATTACAAAGTAGGACTTTCTTCTTAAATAGATTCCTGATTTTCCAAGGTCCTAGACTTTACAATATCGTTAATAAAAACCTTGATATCTTTCAAAAGTCAAAATACGAGTTAAAGAAAATAGTGACCCGTTGGCTTCTTACGTTAAATTATGAGCAGACTGAAAATCTTCTCAGCATAGTAGTATAATTTATTTCGTTGTTTACCTAATTCTAGTATAAGTTTTAATAATAAGTTAACACAATTTCCTAACCCTTCACTCTCAATCTCCCCTCTCCTTTCCCTCCCTAGCTCTTAATTCACTAGACACACTAAAATACTACATTTAAATTAAGATGTAATTATTTGAAACATATACTATACTTTACATAATTTGTCCCCAATAAAAATGCTCTGTAAGCATCCAATGATCATAACACAGGCTTCATTCGAATGCTTAGCGTGATCATTGGTTGTAAACCTTTTTTACATATTAAGCATAATTTTATTTACGATGAACTTAATGTTATTTATCATGTACACTTGTTAAACCTTGATCTAAATAAATTATTCTTATTCTTAATTATTCTATTCTTATTCTCGTGTAAAATATAGTTCATACTCTCAATGTGAGGAAAAAAGGCGAATTAATGGTAATATAAGTATGGTGCAGATATATCTATGATCCTATCCACATCCAACCACCTCCGTCGTTAGCAAGAACTTTACAAAAACATAAGCAAACACTCACCGACTGCAACAGCGCCATTACTTTCTCAATCGGCGATATGGGCCTTCTGTCGATGACGTCATCAGCCGACATGTTGGTCTTCTGCGCGCCCTCGAGCGTGATGTGCGCGCGCGGGGGGGAGGGGGAGGGGGAGGGGGAGGCGGCGGGCTGCACGGGGGGCTCGGGGGACGCGCTGGCGGAGCGCGTCGGCTCGAACGGGTCGTACGCGTCCGGCGAGTCCGGGGGCGTGGCCGGGCCGGCCGGCTCCTCCTCGCCCGCTTCCTCGCGCAGGGGGTTCGGAGCGCGGGTGACAGGCTGCGGCTTCGCTGGGAGCGCGAATTTGACAGGTTGCGCGGGAGGCTCCGGCGGCGTCTTCGGGCCGACGTGCGTGTGCTCCGGCGCGTGCGGCTCGGGCGCCGGCGCGGGCACGCGCTCGTTCTCTTTCTCGCCGTGGTCGCTGTCGCTCAGTACGATCACGTTCTTGGGCGAAGGCGTCAGCTCGCGGAACGGCGATCGTTCCAAGTCTATGATGGCGACGGGTTTGGTGGTCTCGGTCTCGGCGGCGGCGGCGCGGCGACGTTTCCTCCTCTTGTCCCGCTTCGCTTCCCGCCGCTTGCGCTTGTCCCCCGCATCGCGGTCTCGTTCCTGATCTTTGAAACTGACGCTGACGAGGATATTGTCTCCCGAGGTGAAGACCTCCTTGGAGGGCCCGGTGGCGGTGTGTCTGTGATGTCTGTCGGGGTCGCGCCGGTGTCGCCGCGGGCGCTCCATGGGGAGCGGGCTCGGGCCGGGCGGAGGCGTTCTGGGTGATAGTAACCGCGAATCTACCGAAGGCGGCGACCAATCAGCGAGTAGTCTTGGCGGGGTCGGTGAGGGAGTACGTTTAGCCCGTTTTCTTTTCGGCGACTTTCGTCTTGGTGTTCTTGAAGGGCGTCGAACGGCGGCGGCTCTTTCGATTGATCGCGCTCGCTTCTTCTTCTGTTTCTTAGGTTTAGGGCTCCTAGACGCGCTGCGCCGCCGCTTGCGTCGCGACGTCGACCGCCGCTTGCGGCCGCGCGACGTCGAGCGACGCACCGTTGATTTCCGTCTCGGCGATATCGATTTCCGTCTTGGAGATATCGATTTGCGTCTCGGTGTCAGCGTCTTTCGTCTGACAGGAGTTATTCGTCGTGGTGTAATCGACCGTCTTCTCGGTGAGATCGACCGTCTTCTGGGCGATATGGACCGTCTTCTCGGGGTAATGGATCGCCTCCGCGGGGATATCGTTCGTCTCCGAGGTGTCAGGGACTTTCGTCGCGGTGTCGAAGACCTCCGCCTAGGCGAGGGAGATCTCCTTCTTGGTGAGATGGAGCCGAGCCTGTTAGGTGAAGGTGACCTGGAGACCCCGGAGCCGTCTCTCTGAGGGGACACGTCTCGCCCGAACGCGTCTTTGACTCGTTTCCGTTTCTCACTGACGACCGTACGAACGTCGTATCGTTCTAGATCTTTCCGCTTCTCTTTGCGTTTCTTCCTCTCCTCCGACGATCGCCTTTCCTTCTTGTTCTTTTCTTTACTGTTATCTTTATCTTTGTCCTTGTCCTTGTCGCGGTAGTTTCGTTCTTTCCCGCTCTTGCTCAGCTTTTTGAATGCTATTTCTGTCTTTTTCTTGCCCTTCTTCTCTTTGCCGTCTTTGTCTTTCTTAGATTCCTTCTTCTTCTTTTTCTTGGACTCCTCTTTTTCCTCCGGTTCTTCTGCGTCGGTCTTGGGCGGCGGTGAAGTTCTTTTATCTTCTTCTGAGAACATTTCGTTACCTTCTTCTTCTGAAATCATTTCTGTGTCGAGACCTTCAATGCCTTTCTCTTTTTCCGTTTCTAATGACGTGTCTTTAGATTTGTTCTCGTCGAGGCAGGGGGTATAGCTGCGTTCATCCTCCGTTTCACTGATAGATTCTGTCATTTTCTCTATTCCGTCATCGTCTTTCTTAGCGGGTGACAAATTGAGTTCTTTTTCCGACATATCATCATCAATTTCTGACTCTGCGTCGGTTTTGTCTCCGTTTTCTACAGGCAGCGCCGGTTGTTCATCATCATCATTTTGTTTGTCATCAGGCGTCGCTTTATCAGTTCCATCTTCTTTATCATCTTCATTGTCATTCTCCTTATCACCATCGGCACCTAGTTCACTTCTCGTTTCATCTAAATCTGGAGTTGACGGTTCCTTATCAGGTATATCCGGTGTCTTAGCGTCGGGTATTTCTGACGCTTCCGGCGGGGAAGCTGCTTCTTTCTCTTTCGGAGATTCAATACCGTCTTGAGTCTCGTCATCGTCTGTGATTTCCGGTTCCTGTGTCTCCATGGCTTCTTCCACATCGGCTGCCGCGTCATCTTTGTCACCTTTATCGTCATCTTTAGGTGAAGTGGCATCCTGAGGCTCTGCAGCATCAGCATCCTCAGTTTCCTCTTCAACTTCTTCTTCATCATCATAAAGACTGACACGCTTGATTAACGATGGAGTGTTTAGTTTGATTTTGATCGGATTCCTAGTATTGGGCGTGATCGGACATCTTTTGGACAGTTTTTCTTTGTACTCATCCTCTTTAGTTTTCGTAGCGGACGACGCAGTGACCGGAGAGGTTTCTTCGAAGTTCCCGCTCTCGTCCATTCCCGAGCTGGAGGCGATGTGGACGCTGGTGGCTGAGTAGATGGAGAAGTTGGGACAATCACCGTCGGAGTCCCCGTCACTGCCTGTCCCGGATTGTCCCTGATTCGTCGACGTCGTAGGACCTATCAGACCCCTGTGTTCCTCTAATACTTGTCTGACAGCCGTGTCTAGTACATTAGCTGGTACGTTTATTGAACTAGTATCGATGCCTGCTAAGAGATTGAGCATCGGCGGCGGTGGCGGGGGCTCAGATAAAGGTTGGTGTTCATTGCTGGCTGTATGTGAAGTGGCATTTTCATCACTAGTATTGAGAGGAGCGTTGGATGCTTCATCGTCATCGTCGTCATCATTAGTTGGGTCCATGGGGTCGTACCTTTAGGAGATAAAAGATATTTGAATAAACATGTCTTTGGTTAAAAGTGAAAGCCTGCCTGCCTAAATATGAGTTGAACTAGTATACTGATATGAACATTTTTGATAAAGAGGTTAAGTTTATAAACGTGTAAATCTACGGATAATAGCATTAAAACTTCATCCAATGAAATGAAATATTGCCATGAATATTTTTCTAGAAAACATTAACACACATTTTTAGTTTTTAATAAACTTTCTAAGATACGTAGTCATTGAAAAGAAGAAAATAAATAAAATAGTGAACTTACAAAACCAAGCTTTACAGACATACAGACAGACAGGCAGCACGTCACAGGCAAAACAAAAGTAAGTGGAAATAGAATACCTATTGTGAGTGTGGTCGTACTTATCGGTGTCGATGACCATGCCCCCCCGCTCCTCCTCCTCCGGCGCGGCGCTGGGGGGGGTGGGGGCGGGGGCGGGGGCGGCACCCCCGGTGCCGGCGGGGGGTTTGTCGAAGTCGAAGGCGGGCGGCAGCGGGAGGGGGCCGAAGTTGTGCCGTGGGGGCGCCAGTGGGGGACCTGAGGTAGATACTGATAGTTATTTATTAGAAGACATGAGCATTAAAATAAACGTATTTTATCTTTAAAATGAAATAAAGGAATCTCGTCAGAATTGGCTACTTGACTGGAAGTTGAAAGAAACAACATAAAAAATGTTTTGGAATAACATTTCGTATTGAAATATTGAAACATGACGTCATGTTTCACTAGTTTGGATGGCACCACTTTTACATTATTTTTCTGTTACAAGCATGCAACTTTTTCGTTTGGAATTAAATTAAGATTGTGTCATTTTTATTGTTTAGCATTATTAAGCCCTTATAAAGCACGAGTACTAATAATTTCGAACCTTACTACCCTCACTCAAAGTTCAAAACCTGTGAAAAATATAACAATAGCGGGTACACTGGGGGTTAAATAAGTAGTAAAAGATATACCTGACGGAGCGTTGGAGTAGCCCGGAGGCCCGCTAGAGAAGTTAACAGGAGCACCGAGCGGCGCGCTGTTGGGCCCCGCGAGCCCGGGGGGTCCGCCGTGGGGTGGGGGTCCAGCGTGGCCGGTGCGCATGTCGAGGGGGTCGTTGTGCGAGTACCCGGCGAAGGAGTGCCTGCCCGGCGCGGCGCGGTCGAAGCGCTCCGGCCCCGGGTTGTACTGGTGCTGGTTCTGGCGCCAGGACGGCTGACCGAAACTGGAAGAACGACATATTTTTAAAACTGGAACATGTTAATGACGAAAGTTCAAAACAAGCATGAAATTATGCTTACAAAATCGAGAGCAGGACCTAAAACCACATAGCAAAAAATAAATAAATACATTCATTTTATTTTTGAGTTATGATTATGTAGCAACCTCTGGGAGCTACTTCAAGAATCTCAAGTGGTTTACAAGCAGGCAAAGACACAATAGTACGTATGTATGTATTAGAGTATATGTAGGTGTTTGCACTATCCCGCTTGCACTTTGCGTATCAACCAAAGGTTGCCTGGAAGAGAATGCTGCTTTAGCATTAAGACCACCTTATTGTACTGTGTTTTGGCATTGTTTTGTTTTATTTTCTCGATGTTATTTTTGTGTGCAATAAATTATATTATTAATATTATTACAGAAGTTTCAACATATCCGCAAGATGGCGCCACATTGGCAGAGACCAATGGGCCTGAAACGCGGTATTGAAGTGTTCGCGACGCAACGCATATATACAACTTCCAATTCTATCCAGGCGGACCAGTCGGTCTTCTGGACACAACACCCGGCCGGGCGGATAGCTGCCTTTCTCTCGACACCACTTGGGACTATTGGCTTGACATCCTGTCACCCGCCATGTTTACATTAGAGGTGTGTTTACCTGTGTCGTCCGCGGTCAGTGCGCGGCGGGTAGCGGGTGTCGCGGGTGTCGCGGCCGTTCTGCCGCCGGTCGAAGTCGGGCTCGTCCCCGCCGGGACCGAATGGCGCGCGCCGGCTGTAGTCTGTCGTGAAAGACTCCTGGAAACATCACATTCACTACGTCAAAACTTATTTATAACAACTAGATTTACACCCAGCAGTTTCACCCGCTGCCACTCATTTTCCCGTGGTAATAGTTGTTTACCCGCGGTAAAAAGTGACCTATGTGTTATTCCGGGTTATAATCTACCTGTGTTCCAAATTTCATTCAAATCGGTCAAGCCGTTTAAGTGTGAAGAAGTAACAAACATACATAAACACACTAACTCTCAGATTTATAATATAAGTATTGATAACAACACGTCATCCAAGAATAAATGAAGAGGTCAATGTTATTAAAAATAGCCTACTGAACTGACACGCTCTAGTTTGTAAGTTTCCGTTTGATATAGGAAGGAAATTCCCGCCATGAACACGTGACGTGCAGCTTTCATTACAGTATGAGGTGTGTAGTAAGTCTATAATATACTATATAGGACATCCTTCAGTAATACATCAGTCGTGATCCCGAATGGTCGTTTCACTCATTAGTATTACTCATCCCTCCAAACCTACAACACGTGTCGTGCAGCTTTTATTACAGTATTCTGGCCGTCGGTTTCTTCTACGACGGGTGCGAGTGTGACGTATTGTCTATACATAACACTTGTGATGTGAGGCTCCATGTATGTACCTCACTGGTTAGCCTTTCAGGAGTTTTGGATGAGTTTTTACGTATGGGTTTTTCTTTCCATGTTTGTATCTCGTCAAAACCCATTCGAAAGGCTTATTAAAGCGTTATTTTAGAGGCTATGAAAACCCCTTCAAACCACTATCCTTATTCTTCACATAAATTTGATCCCTGTGTGTCACTAATACGGTATATTATTGGCGGCGCGTCACATGGCCGCGAGCCGGTTGTTCAAGGAGCTGAAGTTGCCGCGAAGCCGCAACCGGCTCGCCTTGCGAATGATTTCATAGCAGTTCGTGCGCGCGAAACCCCTATAAAGCGCTATATACAGGGTTTTAGCATAAGGTTACCTTTAAGATAAACTTAAGCAAATGAAAGGGTATCCAGTTGAAGTGGAAAGTCATTTAAATGGTGATATACGGAGTGTAAGGGACGGTGTACCGAAAACTTTGCAGGCATGCTTAGACCATAAAACTGAACAACTTTTTCTATGGAAGCTATGTTGGTAAACGAGATTTTTTTTTCGACTTTCCATACAAAATTCCCGATCAGCTGACTGACTTTCTATGGAAACTCGAAAAAATAAAACGTTTCCCACCATAGGCTCCATAGTAAAAGTTGTTCAATTTTATTGTCTGATCAAGCCTGCAAAGTTTTCGGTACACCGTCCCTTACACCCTGTATAGACATGGGATTAGTAAATAAAGCAGTAGGCGGGTACCTGGTTGTTATGTCCTGCCCCTCCCCCTGCGCCGGCGCCGCCCCCGCCCCCGCCCCCCTGGTGCGCGTGGTTCTGCTGGTGGTGCTGGTAGTGGTTGTCCTGCGGGGCGGCGGGGGGCACCCTCCCCCCGCGGTAACCGCCCCCCCACCCGCGACCACCACCCCCGGAGTACATGGGGGCCTTGCGGGATGATTCCGCGCCGGACTGGAATACAAACACATATTACAGGGTGAAATTTTACTAGTGACAGAAAGAGAAAATTCAAGATTGCTGGTGATAAGGAACAACTTTTCTCAAGAGACCTGGGTGGACAAATAAAAAAAGAGTTGAAAAACTAAAACCAACTCAGCATTTATAAAAAAAATATTTCATGGTTTGGAGGAATTTTAAATTGTGGAGAAAAGTATCTTAAGCAATTAGAGAATCATTCCAATGAGCTGGTACCACAGTTGCCAAAACATAGTTGCAAGAAGCGATTAAAAAGATAGGATATCATCTGATAATAAACTACAAAAACACAGCATAGCTAAAGTAAAATGGGTAGATGTCCTGGTTGCAGGACATCCTCAATCTGGCGAAAATCTCCCAACGGATCTACTAAGAGTCCCAGCACTGATGGTGAATAAACTTTCGTTAGAAAACTTTCATCGTTTGATCATGTATACAAAGTTTTCGGTACACCATCTCTTACACCCTGTATAGACAGTGTTAAAGAAACAACACACGAGTTTTATTTACTTCAGTTCAGAAAAGTAAACCGCATTAGTTCTATGACTTTCGGTAAATAATACAATAAAGTTTTTCTGTTGGCGTTTGACTCAAGTCCAAAATGCAGGGGTCAATAACATTAAGTTGAGGTCAATGACCTTACATTTTTTAAAGAATCACATATTGAAGCATAAAAGGATATTACATACATAAATCACGCCTATGTCCCTTACGGGGTAAGCAGAGCGTTAACGGCTGTAAAACTGATATTAACACCACAACTGACAAAATTTTGAGGGTCAATCAGATAACTGTGTATCACTATAGTGACAGGTTGTCAGCCTCTCGCCTGAAATTGCAATACACATCTAACCCTCGAGTCCCTTACGACACCCATGGGTAAGAAATGGGGTGATGCCATTCTAAGCCGGCATCACACGGCACTTTATGGATATTATAATAAAAATGATAGAAATGTATATTAACCTTAGAAACATCAAGGCGGTCGTCCTTGTTGCCGGCCCCTGGTGCCCCGGAGCCCCGCCCGGGCAGGTGTACGCGGAGCTCCCCCCCCGCGGCGAGGGACACCACGCCGCGCTTGGAGTGCAGCAGCGCCTGGCTCTGCAGGATGCTGGTCAGCAGGTCGGGCGCGGCGGGCGCGGCGGCCGCGTGCCGCGGGGACGGGATGCACAGCTTGCGGCGCGCCTGCAACAAACAACGACAACTATTTACACATCACGCCTTTATCTCTATCCGTAGTCGTAAATATACGGTCGCTATCGCTACGTCTGGCACAGAAAAATCATGTATCACTTCACTATAATATATTTTTCAGTTTATTTTAATACATACACTGAAAAAAGTATTTAACAGAACTAGTTGAGTTAACTGACAAATAGCCAAACCTCGATAACTAATAAATACATTTCATCTATGTATTGATCAACGGCTTTTGTTGCATTTTACAACAATATTTCAGTTAACTGACTTGGTTGTAAGCTACTAAAGTTTATGTTATAAACTGTCATTTTCGGTTTCGGTAAATTGCAACAAAACATGTTTTGCTTTATCGAACATACTTGTGAGTTACAGTTGGCCTAGCTTATACTAATTTTTAACAAAATTTGATGCAATGTTGTAACTCGGTTTTAAGTTTGTTTCCAGCTGTTAAGTATTGTTGAGATTTGTGTTTTAAAGTTGCTAAAAACAAACCAAAAAATGATTGAGATCAACTCATATTCATTATGTTAGTTATATAATATTTTTGGTTGTAAATCACAAAGAGTTTAATGACAGCATTTTACCTACCAATAAAATGCTTATTAAACTACTTACCTTCCTTATAGCCTTACTTATTGAGAGATAGAGATCTTCTTTTGCAGCGATTGGTCGCACTTATCTGTTCCAAAGCTGTGTGATTGGTTACGTATGCCCCCACACCCCACCCCACTCCGACACGGCAGGGCGGGGCGAGTCGGCCCGCTTGGCTTCATTGCGTCTCATAATAATATTCTAATCTAATTAGAATATTATTATTACAAAATACACCAGGCAGAATTAAAAATTTAAGGCTATAAGGAAGGTAAGTAGTTTAATAAGCATTTTATTGGTAGGTAAAATGCTGTCATTAAACCACTGTACGTTCCTTATAGCCTTACTTATAGAGACATGTTTGATATCGCCTGGAGGAGTGGGAGCTATCGCCAATGTGAAAAACTATAAAAAGAAACAGGTATTATTATTCTTTAAAAAAGAAAAATGAATTTCTTTATCAACAATAATGATTTTGATCCATTATACTGAAAATTTATTTATATTGTATTTATTAAAAAATACTGTAATATCATAAACTCACCCTTAAATGACGATAAAATATAATAAATTATAATGAAAATGTAATTCAAAACCTCTTGTACTATATTACGGCATTCTAGGTAAGCATAATAGAATGATGAAAATGATGCATTTGTAACATGCCATTTATAATGTCTTTGAAAAACTTTACCTCGTGTTTAATAAAAAATTCACATAATACAGTTATTCATTATGTAAGTCTCAATACGTTTTGATAAGATAGAAAGTACGCGGAAATTCATCTGAAAGTTTCCGAACAGTAAACAGAAAATTTCAAAAAAAAAAAAAATTTGAAAAACTCAATAGCCAAAATAGTAAAATATAAAAATATTGAACCTTTAGTTAGAGGTAAATACGCATCGCAGGTCGTTTTTATAAAACCTTTTAAATATCTATTTACTTACATAGTAAATAAATAGCTCTTTTACACAGAAAAACATAGCTTACATATTGTAATTGTGCTTGATCACTCAAGCTATAGGTAACGTAATAAGTAGGTTAAATTTCCCTACTATAAGGTCAACACTACTGTTTAAGATATCATACCTAAACGGGCTTAAGCAGGTAAATCAAAAAACCTGGCCAAACGACTACCTAGTTTCCCAGGAGAATAAAAGGCATATAAATTTGTTATCAAATCATACCTTCATATGATTTTTTAAATATGATGCATTTGGGCTTGCCTTAATAATATTTGCTATAATACATAATGATCAATAACTAACCTTGTTTACTTTGTCGGAGTAACGGTCAAGCTTTATTTAAAAAATCACTCGGGCCTCTGAATAAACTATATTGTATATAATAATATAGTTAATTAATATCTTGGTAAATCTACCTAAACTTGATATAATAAAAGAGGCGATTATTGAAATTGTTTTCTGCCATAACTACCTCTGACCGTCCCATGCAAAGCCCAGATCTCTGTTTAAAACTTGAAAAGGGCACAAATTTGCTTTAATTTTATGTACAATTAAAAACGAGCTAGCTATAAAAGAATATGAGCTAAAGTTTAAATTATAAGAATTTTATCATTTTGTTAACAGCTTACCTACGGAGAAAATTTAATCCGAAGGTACGTCGGTAAACGACGTTATTGTCTATTAGACAGTACAAACATTGCAACATTGCAAATTAATTGTGGAAGCCTAGATCTTACGTGGGTTACCGTACAAATATTATATATCATTATGATCACCGTTGGTAAAATATACTAGCTATTGAACGTAGTAGGTAGTTCCCAATATAATTCTCGCTAGGTATCTATTCTGAAAATATTTTACTTGATAGGCAAACTATTTGCCTAGTACGTAGGTACATTCAAGCATTTTTTAAACAACGTCTTGTGCTCGACATTCAGAGCAAATATATTGGAACAACGGTATTATTATTTTAGGCTGACGTCTTACGATAGGCAATTATGTTCACTATCGTACGTTTCTAACAACCATCTAACAATGTTATACACAGGAGTAGATACTCGTGTTTCAAACCCAAACAAGGCAGACAGGGCACTTACACAAATATCAATTAGCAAAAGTACCCTCTGATTGTAACCTTTTGTATATTTATTTAAAATACCCACATAGACTGTGGGTACTTGTTGTTTACTTGCCCAAAAGCTTTCATTCATTATCGAAAAAGTAGGTGTAGTAAGCATGACTACACTTGAGGAAATAAAAACTTAATATCGTCTGGGACAGTGTCGCATTATTGCTATTTGCCACTATCGCGCTAAAACTTTTCATCTCTAGAGGAGGTTGTTATGCATATTACGCCATATGCATTTCATTCATAACATTTCAGGTAATATGAAAGCACCTGAAAAATATATCATGAACTTTTCATCTCTAGTGGAGGTTGTTATACAAATCACGTAATATGCATTTCATTCATAATATTTCGGGCAATATAAACGCGCCTGAAGAAAATATCAAGATCAAGGTACTCGAGTAGGTAACACAAAATTTGGCATATACCAAATAGGTATATATTACATCACTCGCCTTAGCAGCTAGACAACCTTTCACTAGTTTTGATGTTATACAGCTTGATAAAGCAGAATTAACAATAGGGTGTACCTAGCTCCCAAGTTGCAACATGCTGGAATAAGTAAATTACCTACATACATCTCCACCTCACGAAATTTACTCCGTACACTCAATGCACGATGAATTAAAAAGTAAAAATTATTATAGTTTCGGTGTGAGATCTATTAAATGGGTAGGTCTTCATTATTTACTTATCCATTTTGAGATGAGGCCATTACAAAAAGGCCGTTTTCTCTCCCCACATTTGTCTGTTTCCATGTTGCTAAGAAAAACGTAGGACTATTTTAGGACAACTCTGCACTTAGAGAGCTTAGATTGTACACATTCCCTTCCGTGATTGATGCCAGAATCATAGCGAGTATTTAACGTAGGTACTCTTACGCCACTTTTTGATCATAGTTCAAAGAAGTAAACAAATGACAAGCGTGAGGGATCTCCCTCAGAAATGCGTTAGCACTACGAGGTCTGTGATAGCATAGAAATAGAAGTGAATTATTGCTACTTAGGACAGTGAGCAAGGGAAAAATTTATAAATTCAGTCGTTTTCACAGTTACCTAATAAATCAATATGTTTCTCATTTTCTTACTGCGTGGCCTCGGTTGGCCACTGAAATGATCATAAAGGAAAACTGTTTCAGACTTAAACCGTCTATAAATTTTCCTTAACCTGCGAGAATTTAGACTCGGCAGTAACGGTTACGAGGATGGGACTGAATGCGGTGAATCTACGACAAATATGTCTTCTGCTTAAGAATCATTGTAAAACGTTAGACAGCTCTCTAACTTTGAACTTTATTCCGAGTAGATAAAGTTCATACTTACGTAGGAATATTGTTCCCTGTACTTTCTAATAGCCAAGACTTTTTCGGGCTAGGATGTTATATTTGAAACATTTTTTCAAACATTTAAGTAGGTATATTTTGCCTACAGATAGCCTATTTTGCAAATTCTCAGTGGAATCTAGCTATCGTTATTTGAAAGCGTAAGCTCATGGAACTAAAAGAGGGGGACCTTATGAACGCGTGCAAGGTAAAAATATTTTCAAATTAACATCTTAGGAATCCCCTCGCGTTCTATTTTCTAATACGCTCGAGGTAACACATGTGTCAGACAGTAAACTCCTTGTACTCAAGTCTGTAACACACCTTTCGAAGCTTTTATTTCTTAAATATATTTTAATACTTAACCTTAACCGTGTTAGGTAGGTATAAAATTATGGAAACTTGGCAAATTTTATACCACATGCAGGATTCGAACCTGCGCGCTTCACTATCAATACTAGTGCTACACACTACCCTTCGCTACAATTGCTTTATCTCATCGCAGGCGGTGGACCGGACGATGTACTTTCAGATAAGACAAAATTTAACGAGGGCATTTCACTGTCACGTTAGAAGACAAATAAGCATAGAAGTAAAGAAAGACTGCTTTACTTTGATCAGACAAAAGCAAATCATGCATGTGCCGGATGCCATCAAAACTTTTGGAAGTTTGATAAAAAGGTAGGTAGGTACCAAAAGTAATACCTATACTTAAAGCAATAACGTTTTATCAAAGGTGCTGGCCGACTCTGCACGAGGTATTAAAAATATATTGGTGGGTACATTTCGAAACTTTGGCTCCACGAGGACCCAGTTCTTTGAGTTGCATATCGTACCGAAACCCACAACACAAATACTTTTTAGTACTTGTTAGTATTTTTGGCAATATTTGCATCTAAACCGTCTATAATGCATGGAATTTGTATCGCATGTCGATTTATTAATTCGTCAAGTATACGAAAGGCTCGAGGACGGAATTTCAGGCCCTGCAAGTGCAAGCGAGGGCATTCTGCATGACATCAAAAGGTACAACCCCTGCGCGGGGATGTAGGAGTCTAAGGGCACGTCATGCGCTGACGGCCTAATGAACTCCTGATGATGTTATAAAATAGGGTATACCTTGCGTTGCGCAGAGGTAGCTTATAAAACCGACGAAATGTAGCTTGGCTTGTGCTGCCATTTCATATCATAGCAATCAACTAGAATATATATTTTCTGCAATTTATTCTAGGTACAACGAAAAGATCCTTGAGGAGTTCTTATTACTCTATTTTATAAGACGTTCTACGGACTTGGACTTCCGTAAATTTTCTTATTACTAAGAGCATTTCACAGGGTCATGGCGGCCCCCTTTTAAAATAAAAATTGTCGCTGTTCGACTTATTTATTTAAAGAACTTTGAAGGTATCCGAACAATACCTACAGATCACGTATTTGATGCGTTACTTGAATAACACGTTGCTACGTGAAAGGAGCATCTGTATACCATTACTAGCTCCAGTAAACGACATAAAAATGTATTTATGTCCAAATAACAATTTACAAAAACACGTGTAAAAATAAAATAATCATTCACAAATGAAAATCCATAAATCAATCAGGCACATTAATGAAAAACGTGCACGGGGGATATGTAGAAACTAGTTCGACGGGATAGTAACCTATAAATAGAAAAAAGGTATTACTTCTCTCGAGGAATACCTACCTATCAGTTCAAGGTAACTAGTTTAAAAACCTGCGAGGGATGAACATTTATATTGAAAATCTTAAAATAATGCCACTCAAAGCTTGTGCGACGTGCACTATGATTATTGGATTTTCATTTGATCGTTCGTAAAGAATCGAACGAATTAATTACTTCCGGATTAAAAACTTTTCGTAAAAAAATTCACTATTGTTAAATCCGGGTAACTAAAACTTCGATAGCAACCAAATTTCTATAACACACTTTGCTTATTTATTTGGGATCATTATTCTTGACAAATAATTCCCATAAATTATTAACTACTTTGTTCACAGAATTCGGATCGCCAGGAACAATTTGTTTATTCGTAAACGGTCTTGACAGATTTCAATAATAATTTATTAAAATTGTAAGAAATTGCAAAGTTGTGTCCGACGGAAAACCGCCTTCAGAAATTTGATTTGCCACATGCATAATAAAATATAAAGGACTTACCCAGTTTATACACACACTGATTTTAAAATTTATTTAAATAGGAACAATTAAATCACTAAATTTATTAATTTAAAAAACGAACGGTGCAAAACCGTTAAAATTGTAAGAAAATAATTTTTCAAAGTTTAAAATTTAAAACTTTATCGAAATTTAAAAAATTATTTTCTGAGCGCGACCGCTCACTGCGAAAGAAAAATCGCCAATGAAGCCAAGCGGGCCGACTCGCCCCGCCCTGCCGTGTCGGAGTGGGGTGGGGTGTGGGGGCATACGTAACCAATCACACAGCTTTGGAACAGATAAGTGCGACCAATCGCTGCAAAAGAAGATCTCTATCTCTCAATAAGTAAGGCTATAAGGAACGTACAGTGGTTTAATAGGCAATAAAGTAAGTTATGTTGCGCGTAACGAAACGTTTTGTAATTTTTTCCCGCTCGCACTCGCGTCAAAGTCAAACGGAACGAACCTGTAAAAACCTGTTCTTTTCGTTTTGCGCGTCGCATCGCATCGGTCGCATGCAGCGTTGCCGGCGCGGATCTTTAGATGCGATTTCGGATCTTTTGGACTCTTATCGGATCCTTCGCGGATCCTGACTTCAAGCTGATAATTTCGGACAATTTAATGAAATAACAAAAAAAGCCAAACATTTAAGATAGAATATAAATCTTTCAAAGCTGTGCCCACCTGCAGTGAACGAGTACACGGGTAGGCACTATCAAAACGCAAAAAAAACGTCTTTCAGTCTATCAGTCTTCTTTACTCGTGCGTTTTACCGCCACGCGATAACGCGACGCAGTTATTCTGTGCTAGTGTTAAGATTTTCCAACACAATACGCACAAAACTAAATAAAGGTTATTGTTTTGAAGATTGCAATTCATTGCATATAAGTACGTAGGATACAATAAATGATTTAATTTGTTTCGCAAAAATAGAGTACAAAACCGTAAAATTATAATAACTGACTCTTCTGGGCTAAATCTAAAATCGGATCCGATCGGATCCTGTCGGACAAAGTTTCGAATCTTTCCGTGGTCTGGTGCCGGCAACACTGGTCGCATGGCGGCCGGGTTGTTTGAGATTTTGCTTGTGTTCGTGCATGAAGGTATCAAAACTGAGAAAACCTTCGAAGATGGTCGCAGAAAAAACGTTAGCTGACTATCTCCAGTCTTGGGGATTGGAAACGTACATCGCAACATTTTTGGGTGAGTACCAGTGCTTATATATTTCTATTCCGGGCAGCCATTGCGGGCAGCGCTTTCTACCGGGTCTGTAAGCACTGCGATCTAAGGTCAATTATTTACCAATTACCAGTTACCAATTACCCCACATCTATATTATGAATATATTTTCATATTGTTTAATATTTTTGCAGTCTCATAATACTCCGGACTCAAACAACAAAATAACGCTGCATACAGTACAAAGCGTACCACTTGAGACATACTCTGAAGACCCACCTGAAACTCCTGAAGCAAATCCAATAGCAGAAGACAAGACTGAATATGATTGCGTGAGTTTTTTTTTTCTTTTGCTAAGATTTTTTTAGATATAAGTAGCTGTATACTGCTGTCTAAGGACTCTTCCTGTTTCATATAGGTTCACTCCTTAAAAGGAATGTAGTAAAAGTCTACGAACAGCTTTCACCTAGGACCATAGTCCGCAATATGATTAAACGTGGACCAACTATACAACTGTTCAAGTAATTTTGTATGGTTTTTGTCTGATAAATCGTAATTTAATGTCCTTGTAACCTACACAACGATGATGATAATTATTTTCTTTATACATGTAGACTTATTTTATTACTTTACTCCAGAGCAGGGTTATTAACCAATTCTCTTTTTTTTACAGAATCTTATGAAGAAAATGTTGATATAGTCGCTTTAACATCACTACCTTTCTTGATGAGCACAGCAAATGTTACGTTTTCAAAGAAAGCAACCAAAAATAAACAATGGAGACCATCGAAGCTAAGTTAAGCTAGTGTATTAGGTCATTATTCAAATAAGTTCCTATTCTACTTGATTAATTAATAAAAACATAAAGTATGTCAATGTGAAAATTAAGATATTAGTTCAAACTCATACTGTAATTCATTTACTTAATAATTATTAATAAATACATTATAAATGTGATGCAAATACATTGATTTTACTTAATCTATGTAGGGATCTCAAGTTTGTAGACTAAATTAACACTAACATTACTTTTCAGTTACTAATAGTGTTTTTTTTTGCAGCAGCCAACTGATATACCTATATTAAGTTTGAGTAAGATATGAGAAGCGTTAGGAATTTGGGAAGGATATATCTTGCTAAAATTTAATATTGGTATTACTAAGTATGGCTATATGCTGCTGAAAACCTATAAGAAAAAAAACACTACTATTATCTGAAAAGTAATATTGCTTTTAAGCAGTAAGTTCAGTTATAGATAACAATTTAATTTAGTTACTGTAACACAGTAGTGAAGCAACTAATAACTAAACCCATGACTAAATTTTAACCAAAGAGTTTTGTGTGTGCTAACAATAAAATGTGGCTATTTTTACACAACACTTTTGTTCTTAATACACATACTAAGTCATAAATTATTCTCCAAACTATTTACAGATAACAAGATAGTTTGGTTACTGTTACACAGTAGTGAAGCAACCAATAACTAAACCCATGGCCTAATTTTAACCAAACAGTTTTGTGCGAGCTTACAATAAAATGTGGCTATTTAAACACAATACTTTTGTTATAAATAGACATATTGAGTTATTTATTCCAAAACACTTTGGTACCACGTAAATTATACACTTGTTAGAAAGTAATAATTTTTTTGAGCCACTGATAACAGAACTACTAATAACAAAACTGACTTTGGCTACTAGGAACTGTAGTTATGTAGTCACTATTTTTATGTAACAGTTAACTCAGTTCTTTGTTATTTGTAACTCAAAACTTTTTTCAGTGTACACATACACATATCACGCCTATAATCCCTTGCGGGGTAGGCAACTGTCGTATGAAATTTCTATTAAACCGTAATTTAAATAGGCTTAATGCATAAAGTAGGTCTTGATACAACTGTTTTCGAGTTCATAATTCTAACATTATGAGACGAGTGTAGATTAAATAATAAATTGGGTTTCGTTTCCATTGGTCCAAAAAATAAACGAGTTTAATATTTTTGAAACATGAAAAGCCAGCCACACTGGGATATCCTACCTGTCTGTAGGCGCTGACGATGTGCGCGGTGGGTCTGGTGGGCGCGCTGACCGCCACACTGGCTCCCTCCGACACGTCCTCCTCCTCCAACACGTCTAGCTGGCGCGGGTTCCCGAACAGGCTGAGCGCGGGGATCCCGGCGCGCTGCCGGCTCACTGGGATATCCTACCTGTCTGTAGGCGCTGACGATGTGCGCGGTGGGTCTGGTGGGCGCGCTGACCGCCACACTGGCTCCCTCCGACACGTCCTCCTCCTCCAACACGTCTAGCTGGCGCGGGTTCCCGAACAGGCTGAGCGCGGGGATCCCGGCGCGCTGCCGGCTCACTGGGATATCCTACCTGTCTGTAGGCGCTGACGATGTGCGCGGTGGGTCTGGTGGGCGCGCTGACCGCCACACTGGCTCCCTCCGACACGTCCTCCTCCTCCAACACGTCTAGCTGGCGCGGGTTCCCGAACAGGCTGAGCGCGGGGATCCCGGCGCGCTGCCGGCTCACTGGGATATCCTACCTGTCTGTAGGCGCTGACGATGTGCGCGGTGGGTCTGGTGGGCGCGCTGACCGCCACACTGGCTCCCTCCGACACGTCCTCCTCCTCCAACACGTCTAGCTGGCGCGGGTTCCCGAACAGGCTGAGCGCGGGGATCCCGGCGCGCTGCCGGCTCACTGGGATATCCTACCTGTCTGTAGGCGCTGACGATGTGCGCGGTGGGTCTGGTGGGCGCGCTGACCGCCACACTGGCTCCCTCCGACACGTCCTCCTCCTCCAACACGTCTAGCTGGCGCGGGTTCCCGAACAGGCTGAGCGCGGGGATCCCGGCGCGCTGCCGGCTCACTGGGATATCCTACCTGTCTGTAGGCGCTGACGATGTGCGCGGTGGGTCTGGTGGGCGCGCTGACCGCCACACTGGCTCCCTCCGACACGTCCTCCTCCTCCAACACGTCTAGCTGGCGCGGGTTCCCGAACAGGCTGAGCGCGGGGATCCCGGCGCGCTGCCGGCTCACTGGGATATCCTACCTGTCTGTAGGCGCTGACGATGTGCGCGGTGGGTCTGGTGGGCGCGCTGACCGCCACACTGGCTCCCTCCGACACGTCCTCCTCCTCCAACACGTCTAGCTGGCGCGGGTTCCCGAACAGGCTGAGCGCGGGGATCCCGGCGCGCTGCCGGCTCACTGGGATATCCTACCTGTCTGTAGGCGCTGACGATGTGCGCGGTGGGTCTGGTGGGCGCGCTGACCGCCACACTGGCTCCCTCCGACACGTCCTCCTCCTCCAACACGTCTAGCTGGCGCGGGTTCCCGAACAGGCTGAGCGCGGGGATCCCGGCGCGCTGCCGGCTCACTGGGATATCCTACCTGTCTGTAGGCGCTGACGATGTGCGCGGTGGGTCTGGTGGGCGCGCTGACCGCCACACTGGCTCCCTCCGACACGTCCTCCTCCTCCAACACGTCTAGCTGGCGCGGGTTCCCGAACAGGCTGAGCGCGGGGATCCCGGCGCGCTGCCGGCTCACTGGGATATCCTACCTGTCTGTAGGCGCTGACGATGTGCGCGGTGGGTCTGGTGGGCGCGCTGACCGCCACACTGGCTCCCTCCGACACGTCCTCCTCCTCCAACACGTCTAGCTGGCGCGGGTTCCCGAACAGGCTGAGCGCGGGGATCCCGGCGCGCTGCCGGCTCACTGGGATATCCTACCTGTCTGTAGGCGCTGACGATGTGCGCGGTGGGTCTGGTGGGCGCGCTGACCGCCACACTGGCTCCCTCCGACACGTCCTCCTCCTCCAACACGTCTAGCTGGCGCGGGTTCCCGAACAGGCTGAGCGCGGGGATCCCGGCGCGCTGCCGGCTCACTGGGATATCCTACCTGTCTGTAGGCGCTGACGATGTGCGCGGTGGGTCTGGTGGGCGCGCTGACCGCCACACTGGCTCCCTCCGACACGTCCTCCTCCTCCAACACGTCTAGCTGGCGCGGGTTCCCGAACAGGCTGAGCGCGGGGATCCCGGCGCGCTGCCGGCTCACTGGGATATCCTACCTGTCTGTAGGCGCTGACGATGTGCGCGGTGGGTCTGGTGGGCGCGCTGACCGCCACACTGGCTCCCTCCGACACGTCCTCCTCCTCCAACACGTCTAGCTGGCGCGGGTTCCCGAACAGGCTGAGCGCGGGGATCCCGGCGCGCTGCCGGCTCACTGGGATATCCTACCTGTCTGTAGGCGCTGACGATGTGCGCGGTGGGTCTGGTGGGCGCGCTGACCGCCACACTGGCTCCCTCCGACACGTCCTCCTCCTCCAACACGTCTAGCTGGCGCGGGTTCCCGAACAGGCTGAGCGCGGGGATCCCGGCGCGCTGCCGGCTCACTGGGATATCCTACCTGTCTGTAGGCGCTGACGATGTGCGCGGTGGGTCTGGTGGGCGCGCTGACCGCCACACTGGCTCCCTCCGACACGTCCTCCTCCTCCAACACGTCTAGCTGGCGCGGGTTCCCGAACAGGCTGAGCGCGGGGATCCCGGCGCGCTGCCGGCTCACTGGGATATCCTACCTGTCTGTAGGCGCTGACGATGTGCGCGGTGGGTCTGGTGGGCGCGCTGACCGCCACACTGGCTCCCTCCGACACGTCCTCCTCCTCCAACACGTCTAGCTGGCGCGGGTTCCCGAACAGGCTGAGCGCGGGGATCCCGGCGCGCTGCCGGCTCACTGGGATATCCTACCTGTCTGTAGGCGCTGACGATGTGCGCGGTGGGTCTGGTGGGCGCGCTGACCGCCACACTGGCTCCCTCCGACACGTCCTCCTCCTCCAACACGTCTAGCTGGCGCGGGTTCCCGAACAGGCTGAGCGCGGGGATCCCGGCGCGCTGCCGGCTCACTGGGATATCCTACCTGTCTGTAGGCGCTGACGATGTGCGCGGTGGGTCTGGTGGGCGCGCTGACCGCCACACTGGCTCCCTCCGACACGTCCTCCTCCTCCAACACGTCTAGCTGGCGCGGGTTCCCGAACAGGCTGAGCGCGGGGATCCCGGCGCGCTGCCGGCTCACTGGGATATCCTACCTGTCTGTAGGCGCTGACGATGTGCGCGGTGGGTCTGGTGGGCGCGCTGACCGCCACACTGGCTCCCTCCGACACGTCCTCCTCCTCCAACACGTCTAGCTGGCGCGGGTTCCCGAACAGGCTGAGCGCGGGGATCCCGGCGCGCTGCCGGCTCACTGGGATATCCTACCTGTCTGTAGGCGCTGACGATGTGCGCGGTGGGTCTGGTGGGCGCGCTGACCGCCACACTGGCTCCCTCCGACACGTCCTCCTCCTCCAACACGTCTAGCTGGCGCGGGTTCCCGAACAGGCTGAGCGCGGGGATCCCGGCGCGCTGCCGGCTCACTGGGATATCCTACCTGTCTGTAGGCGCTGACGATGTGCGCGGTGGGTCTGGTGGGCGCGCTGACCGCCACACTGGCTCCCTCCGACACGTCCTCCTCCTCCAACACGTCTAGCTGGCGCGGGTTCCCGAACAGGCTGAGCGCGGGGATCCCGGCGCGCTGCCGGCTCACTGGGATATCCTACCTGTCTGTAGGCGCTGACGATGTGCGCGGTGGGTCTGGTGGGCGCGCTGACCGCCACACTGGCTCCCTCCGACACGTCCTCCTCCTCCAACACGTCTAGCTGGCGCGGGTTCCCGAACAGGCTGAGCGCGGGGATCCCGGCGCGCTGCCGGCTCACTGGGATATCCTACCTGTCTGTAGGCGCTGACGATGTGCGCGGTGGGTCTGGTGGGCGCGCTGACCGCCACACTGGCTCCCTCCGACACGTCCTCCTCCTCCAACACGTCTAGCTGGCGCGGGTTCCCGAACAGGCTGAGCGCGGGGATCCCGGCGCGCTGCCGGCTCACTGGGATATCCTACCTGTCTGTAGGCGCTGACGATGTGCGCGGTGGGTCTGGTGGGCGCGCTGACCGCCACACTGGCTCCCTCCGACACGTCCTCCTCCTCCAACACGTCTAGCTGGCGCGGGTTCCCGAACAGGCTGAGCGCGGGGATCCCGGCGCGCTGCCGGCTCACTGGGATATCCTACCTGTCTGTAGGCGCTGACGATGTGCGCGGTGGGTCTGGTGGGCGCGCTGACCGCCACACTGGCTCCCTCCGACACGTCCTCCTCCTCCAACACGTCTAGCTGGCGCGGGTTCCCGAACAGGCTGAGCGCGGGGATCCCGGCGCGCTGCCGGCTCACTGGGATATCCTACCTGTCTGTAGGCGCTGACGATGTGCGCGGTGGGTCTGGTGGGCGCGCTGACCGCCACACTGGCTCCCTCCGACACGTCCTCCTCCTCCAACACGTCTAGCTGGCGCGGGTTCCCGAACAGGCTGAGCGCGGGGATCCCGGCGCGCTGCCGGCTCACTGGGATATCCTACCTGTCTGTAGGCGCTGACGATGTGCGCGGTGGGTCTGGTGGGCGCGCTGACCGCCACACTGGCTCCCTCCGACACGTCCTCCTCCTCCAACACGTCTAGCTGGCGCGGGTTCCCGAACAGGCTGAGCGCGGGGATCCCGGCGCGCTGCCGGCTCACGCACAGCGCTTGCACGCCCGCGCTCGCGTTCGACGTCTGCGCTAGATCCTGCGTCAACACTTACATTCATCAAAAACGACATTTGTACAGTTTCAAAAGATATTTGATCACAAAAAAAGACATGTAGGTAGAAACAATAATGTATATATTCCAAACACAGACCAAAGAACTTGCGCGACTTATGGTGTGGATGCAGGGGTTGACTAAAAAATACTTTATTTAATTTGGGCAGAGTGACTGCCTAGTTATAATTCAAGAGTAATACAATAATTGAAACTTACAAACTAGTATTTATAATAAAAGAAAAGTAAAGTCAGCAACATGTGTAGTGACGCATGTCCTACTTAGAGTTAGTGCTGATGAAGCTAATAAATGAGGGTTTACAACCCTTAACTCGCGCGCAGACAGCGCATGTGTCGATGCTCTGTGATTCCAATTTATTTCAAACAATTTTGTTTTATTGGTTCAAAGTGTTGACATATATAACACTGGCACTTCTCTTGGACTATTTTTTTTTCCATCACTTTTAGTCTTTTCTCTATCTTTTTCAGTCTAACGTTACCACAGTTTCAACAAGAGAGGAAAAAGACAAAAAGGTCAAAAGAAGCATCAGCATTCAAACATATTATAAATTAAGTTTTTTTGTGTAAAACTTTCTACAAACAATGCCATCAAAGAAACCTGATTTTCTGATAATAAATTGAAACTTCTGAACATAGAAGTGTTTCATTAATGAAAATTAGATTATTTTTTTTACTCGGGACCGTGGGGTACCGTCCCACTGCTCTAGCAACTAAGCTACCGGCGCCTAGGCCAATATTTCTAAATCTTCAATCTCTTGGTACCCGTCTCTAAGAACCGTACAAGCGACATCTAGTATAGGTTCGAATAAGAATTTAGTATAAGTTATTGTTCGAGGCGAGTACTAAGAGATTGAAGATTTGGAAGTGTCAGTCGAAACGCCGATACCTCAGTTGGTAGAGCAGTGGGACGGTACCCCACGGTCCCAGGTTCAAAGGTTTTTTAAATTTATGTTAATAATATAGCTCTGTGAGTGCATAATAAAGCATAGTGCATACAAGTGTATGTATAGAATAGAGCACCCACCTCCCTGTTGTCGCGCCGCATGTCTGCGAGCTTGGCGCGCACACTCGCCCGCACGTGCGACCGCCGCGCCGCCGTGCGGGGACGCTTGCGGGACTGCCGGGGACATTACACACATTTAATACATGGATACCCACTTGGGGTACAATGGAATAATTATTATTATATTTTAATATACTAGCAGCTCCTTAGAGCTGATGCGTGTATATCACTGCACTTGTGTCTTAATTTTTTTATTGAATACAAAATTTTAAAACACTTCCCGTGTTAGGTATACAATTTATAGAAAACTTTTAAAAAATGCCTGCCTGTGCTTGACACATTTGCAAGTAAAAAAAAAATTGTTTAGTTTTTAAATGATGGTCAAATCTATTTTTGAAATTGTTCACACAGTTCCCTCAATTAACTTCACATTTCTTTTCCATTTCCATTCACATCAAAAGCTAAAGTTAATGGTTCTACCCCAGCAATGTTTTTAATTCCAGTGCTTTGGATAACTGACCAGGCTGGCCACCTAAAACACTAAATATTAATAATAATTTAAAAAATCAAAACATTTTCATGAACAATATCTACTAATTATAACTACATTACATTGCAAACCACTTTTCATCCAAGGTAATGGTAATATGCATGGTACACTATTTTATTGCATAATCAATGTCAATTCACCAGTCAAATTTAAACCATTAGAGACTATAATTAGGAGACAGATCCATCAACCTAATGGATTGGAAATCGAAAATACAGCTCAAAGATTTTGCTTTTGTTCTGTATTTGTCATTTATAAATCATGGATGAAATGTATACTGAACCTTTTTCTTCTTGAGCTTCCGTTTGACAGTTCTGGTGACGGGGAACTTGCCGCCCTCCTGCAGCTCGTACTCGATGATGACGGTCCTGGTCCGCCGGCGCGTGTGCCTGCGGCGATGCGCGCCCGCGGTGCGGCGCCGCGTCGTCGCGCGAGATGTTCCACTCCCTCTGGAAGTGGAGGGGGCTTCGACGGAAGTGGACGGCTGATCCACTGCAGGCGCGCCGCTCCTCCGCGCCGAGCGGCGGACGTTGCGCGGCGCCCGCAGCGGGGCGGCGCGCGGGCCCTCCGGCATGTCCAAGTCGGCAATTCCACTAAATAAATCGTCTAGTTCTGATATATGTATAACGTCTAACAGGTCATCGCAGTTCGGGCAGAGCCACTGGTCCGGCGGCACCTGGAATTACAACATCATTTTATTGCATTCAATAATTGTAGTCATGTTCAAACTAGAATTCAAGACTGCTTTCTATGAGGTTTTAAAACATCGGTTCATCCAAATATCAGCAAAAGAAAAGAACAAAACATTTAAATTAGCCCTAATCTAAAGGTGCACCCGTCCCAAAAAGTAAGTGCCTTTTCTTTTCGCTGCGTTAGAGAAAAACAGATAATGATGGCTCAAATCCGGAAAACAGAAGATTTAATTATTAAGTTATAAACAAATTTTTCAAAAAGTAAACCTATAGTAAGCTCATATAATGAGCTAAAAGAGTGCACAAAACAAAATATGAAATGTACTATGGTTTTATTTTGCACTCACAGTGCTATATTACTTTCATAAATGAAAATAAGAAATTGAAAAAATGTCAGCGCCCGCCGGGACTTGAACTCGGGACCGTGGAGTACCGTTCCACTGCTCTGCCAACTGAGCTACCGGCGCCCCGACGTAAGCTGACGAAATCTTCAACCTCTTGGTACTCGTCTCGAAGCGACGACAAGCGACATCTAGTATAAGTTATTTGAAACTAATACTATGGTCAGTCCATAGTACATTTAATTAAGCAAAGCTTCATCGCATGGTTCGAATTTCACTCTTAAGTGGACTGACCATAGTATTAGTTTCAAATAACTTATACTAGATGTCGCTTGTCGTCGCTTCGAGACGAGTACCAAGAGGTTGAAGATTTCGTCAGCTTACGTCGGGGCGCCGGTAGCTCAGTTGGCAGAGCAGTGGAACGGTACTCCACGGTCCCGGGTTCAAGTCCCGGCGGGCGCTGACATTTTTTCAATTTCTTATTTTCATTTATAAAATATGAAATGATTGATAACAATCAAATTCTTCAGGTTTATAGACTATGAAGGCAAAATTAAAGCTTACTTTGGGTTTTTTTCTATTATGGCAATTTCAATAAATCTTCTATCATCTCATAAATTGTAGGATTCAAGAAATGTAAAAAATGTAAATGTATGTCTATTTATAGAACCAGACCCAGATATTACAATAGTTACCTCTGTGAGTGGTGGGTTGAGGCACTGCATGTGGAAGCCGAGGTCGCAGCCGTCACACAGCAACATGGTCTCCTCATTGTCCGTGCTCCCACATATCTGACCAGATCACACAAATGTGGATTACATTATGTGGTAAGAGTCAGTATTGCGTTCCAAATGTAAACACAGTTCATATTTTTGATATTACAAAAATAGTTTCTTCGAGGATGGTACATTTATTAATGTTACACAATAAAACTCAAAAAAAAAACAATACAATCCAAAAACAGTAAGGACTTTCATAGAACAAAATACAATGAATAATTGGAATTTGATGTATTATCAAGACACTACTAATATGATATTCTCACCTCACAAGGAGTAGGATCTTCAATAACCATAACTTCAACTGAGGGCCGGCGCTCCACAACCTTCACAGGGTCAGTACGGAGCACACGGCCCCCGGCACACGCTCGCACCACTATTGAGTTGAATGTCATTCTATCCACCGGACAAGTGTTCACATTCCTGGACCACTCGGTGATGCAGTCCAGGCAGAACAAGTGCTCGCAGGTCTCGGGGGTGCCCACTTCTTGATCCTTGAATCGCAGGAGGCATATTGAGCACTTGTCAGAATTGCCCTCCGAGCTGTCCGAAGAGAATCCTGATGTTTTCTTGGGTTGCGCTGTGGACGCGACAGCGGGGGCCGAGCGGTCGGTGGCCCAGCCTGAGGAGTCACTCTCCACATCAGAGTCGCGCAGAGCGGGCAGCGCGCGCTTGCGGCGTGCAACCACAGCGCTGCCGCTGCTACTGCTGCTGCTGGCGCCGTCATCACTCAGCACCTACAACACGATACATGTTAGCTCTCGTCTACAAGCCACGACAACCGGTTACGAGCTAGCACTCACCCTCATCCTCTTTCTACGTGTCGCGAGAGCTAGGACGCTCCCGTCGCTATCCGAATCGGACGCGGACGACACGATCATCACGTTCTTGATCTTGCGGCGCACGGGCCGCGGCGGCGAGTCCTCGCTGCCGTCGTCGCTCATTTTGCTCCGCTGGCGAACGCTTCTCGGCTACGAGAGCCTCAATACGCACGACACGAAGCCAGTTGCAAAGGTGTAAATGACCTCTGCCTGACGATGCTTACACTATATGATACAAGTTCTAACAACTTCATCGGGTCTATGCTATAAAATATTACATTTAAACTGATCTATTACATATAATTAATGCATACGCGTTCTAATTTATTTTAGAATATTTTGACAGAAAGCCGCTCTATGAGACAGTCGGCCATTTTCAATTCGATTGAAAGACTTGTGCGTTCCATTGGAGAAAAAAGGCAAACGATGTAGGGGAGAAAGGGACAGAAAAGCATGTTTCAAATAAGGTGGGAAAGAGATACACAATAAACATACTCATTCGCTAAGTGTTGCCAAAAAATAAAATTACTCCATTATACTAATTGCGCCACACACAGTCTCTAGTCGTAAGAATAGGTTCTCTGTGTTGCGGACTCTCCCTCGGCGTAATGCCACATAGGTACCTTCCTTACTGACTTACGACTTTTGACGACTAAATTGAACATGCTTAGATGGCTAAATACGACTCAAAAAGAGTTGTGACGCCAGTAGCTCTGCCACTTCACAGCTAATAATATTATCAGTTTCTTTACTTTTGAAACTTAATACTATATCCACACTAATCCACACTTCCACACTAATATTATAAATGCGAAAGTAACTCTGTCTGTCTGTCTGTCTGCTACGCTTTCACGGCCAAACCGCTGAACCGATCTTCATGAAACTTGGCACAGAGATTGCTAGCATACCGAGAACGGACATAGGCTACTTTTTATCACCATTCGAGGGTCTGGAGTACCTACAGATGTAGACCACCAGTGCCATGTATTATCATTGTACAGGTACAGGTCCACATTTACAGGCGGAAATCTGCCTGTAACGCACTTGTAGTTACAATTTACAGGTTACAGGCGTTTTATGAAGACACTTGTAAAGCTACCATAGTAAGTACCGCTCCAAAATCTCGACTACAGGTAAATTTTACAAGTCGATGTACAACACTATCGATTCATTCATTTCATTCACTCAAATTCAACGTCAATGTTATAGCACAGATTAAATAATGTAAAAGTATGTAAACACTTAGCTAAATATTTAAGACATTACACTGAAAATTATTATTTTAATAAAAAGGAAATTACAAAAATGAGATATTTCTAATTAAAATCATATTATTGATAGAGTACGTTAAAATAGTTCTGTTGTGAATTAATAATAATAATCCACAATTGACGATAAAGTTTTGCTTTATTTAACGCCTCGAGCAAAATAATTTGGCAAGGACGAATTTTGAGTAGATACTTTTGAACATATTGAACAGATTTTTATGCAGAAATCTTGCACTTGTAAAATAATTACCTAGGTCAGACGACCTGTAAAATTATTCACAAGTTGTAATTTTTTACAGTTGTAGTTTACAAGTCTTTTGATGAACACCTGTAAAAACTTGCTCGATTGTGTTTTTAAAAGCCAAATCTACATTATGGTTTGTCGATGGAAATCTACAGGTGCCTGTAGCTGTGACTTGTAAAATTGTAGACATGTAGCTTCAAAAAACGCCTGTAGTTGTAATTTTCATCAGTGTTGCTATTTAAATATTAATTTTGGCGCGATGTTGCCACTTTTTCGCCTGTAGAATTGTAGTTGTTCAATGATAGCACAGGCCACAGGTGTACCACCAGGAGCCCAGCTAAACTATTAGAGATACAGGCATGGTTCCGAAACAAAAGTTGTTCAGTATGATGGGCTGCTTCTTTTCATAAGGACATAGAGGATCTGTAGTACATTATGTAGACCACCAGGTGTACCATCAGGAGCCCAGCTAAACTTTTAGAGATACAGGCATAGTTCTAAAACTAAAGTTGTTCAGTATGATGGGCCGCTTCTTTTCACAAAGATATTGAGGATCTGGAGTACCTTATGTAGACCACCAGTGCCATGTATTATCATTGTACAGGTACAGGTCCACATTTACAGGCGAAAATCTGCCTGTAGCACACTTGTAGTTACAATTTACAGGTTACAGGCGTTTTATGAAGACACTTGTAAAGCTACCATAGTAAGTACCGCTCCAAAATCTCGACTACAGGTAAATTTTACAAGTCGATGTACAACACTATCGATTCATTCATTTCACTCACTCAAATTCAACGTCAATGCTATAGCACAGATAAAATAATGTAAAAGTATGTATACACTTTGCTAAATATATAAGACATTACACTGAAAATTATTATTTTAATAAAAAGGAAATTACAAAAATGAAATCAACAATATTTCTAATAAAAATCATATTATTGATAGAGTACGTTAAAATAGTACTGTTGTGAATTAATAATAATAATCTACAATTGACGATAAAGTTTTGCTTTATTTAAAGCCTCGAGCAAAATAATTTGGCAAGGAACGCATTTTGAGTACTTTTGAACATATTGAATAGACTTTTATGCAGAAATCTTGCACTTGTAGAATAATTACCTAGGTCAGACGACCTGTAAAATTAATTACAAGTTGTAAGTTTTTACAGTTGTAGTTTACAAGTCTTTTGATGAACACCTGTAAAAACTTGCTCGATTGTGTTTTTAAAAGCAAAATCTACCCTATGGTTTGTCGATGGAATTCTACAGGTGCCTGTAGCTGTGACTTGTAAAATTGTAGACCTGTAGCTTCGAAAAACGCCTGTAGTTGTAATTTTCATCAGTGTTGCTATTTAAATATTAATTTTGGCGCGATGTTGCCACTTTTTCGCCTGTAGAATTGTAGTAGTTCAATGATAGCACATGCCACAGGTGTACCATCAGGTCAGTGGCCTGTGCTATCATTGAACAACTACAATTCTACAGGCGAAAAAGTGGCAACATCGCGCCAAAATTAATATTTAAATAGCAACATTGATGAAAATTACAACTACAGGCGTTTTTTGAAGCTACAGGTCTACAATTTTACAAGTCACAGCTACAGGCACCTGTAGATTTCCATCGACAAACCATAGGGTAGATTTTGCTTTTAAAAACACAATCGAGCAAGTTTTTACAGGTGTTCATCAAAAGACTTGTAAACTACAACTGTAAAAACTTACAACTTGTGAATAATTTTACAAATCGTCTGACCTAGGTAATTATTTTACAAGTGCAAGATTTCTGCATAAAAGTCTATTCAATATGTTCAAAAGTACTCAAAATGCGTTCCTTGCCAAATTACTTTTGCTCGAGGCCTCAAATAAAGCAAAACTTTATCGTCAATTGTGGATTATTATTATTAATTCACAACAGTACTATTTTAACGTACTCTATCAATAATATGATTTTAATTAGAAATATTGTTGATTTCATTTTTGTAATTTCCTTTTTATTAAAATAATAATTTTCAGTGTAATGTCTTATATATTTAGCATAGTGTATACATACTTTTACATTATTTTATCTGTGCTATAGCATTGACGTTGAATTTGAGTGAATGAAATGAATGAATCGATAGTGTTGTACATCGACTTGTAAAATTTACCTGTAGTCGAGATTTTGGAGCGGTACTTACTATGGTAGCTTTACAAGTGTCTTCATAAAACGCCTGTAACCTGTAAATTGTAACTACAAGTGTGCTACAGGTAGATTTTCGCCTGTAAATGTGGACCTGTACCTGTACAATGATAATACATGGCACAGGTAATCTAAGCTATTAAAGATACAGAAATAGTTCCAAAACAAAAGTTGTTCAGTATGATGGGAATAAGTTGAGAAAGGTCATTGGCAACTTTTTACCGAGGATTTTTTTGTTATCTACTGACTTTTGTATTCATTGGTTATAAATATTGATCTCTCAGGGCAGTACACCGGATAACAAATTTTGAATTGTCCCTTTAACAACAGAAGCAAGCAAGTCATCTTTAAACAGTAGAGATAAGGACTGTTCTAATATCACTGTCATACTTACTATGAATATACCTCTACATATCTACTTTAGAACCTGTGCCTAAAAAACTATCTAACGCTGACGAAGTCGCGGGTAAAAGCTAGTAATAAATAACTTAACCAATACTTGGGGGTATTAAGGAGAGGTGTACTTATTACTAAGAGTCACAAGCAGTAAGTAACTTTTAAAATGTCTCAGACTCATTGAAATTAAAAATAATATAATTTAATAAAACATAGTGTAGAGTAGTGAACAATTTATTTATTTATTTATTGAAACATAATTTGACAGCATAACAGCATTAAGCCAAGGCACTGGCAAACTTAAACGATAAAGCTGGCCGTGCGATCAAGTGCGATGTCGGCTTAGAAAAGCATTTCTTTCCCGCAGGTGTCGTAAGGGGCGACTAAGGGACTGCGGGGGTTTATTGTATATTATAATTTTAGGCGACAGGCTGACAACCTGTGTGTGTGTTTGTGTTGATGTCCTTGGCTGTGCATACGTAGGTACGTGCGTACGTGCATAGGGCCTTCAGAAAGTTATTATAATATAACAAAACTGCACAATTCATTCTATTGATTTATTTTGCTTTCATGTATAAAATTTTCTACTGATGATAATAATTTGCTAGCATGGTACAAACAAACAACGTACGTGACGTACCTAAGCGTACACGCGATGGGTATTTTCAATTATTCATCGAGGAATAATAAAAAATATGTATTTTTGAATTCCCATGTCAAGGCTTAGGGGATAAATATGTACATGAAAGGAAGGGTAGTAACTGTTTTGAGTTATGTATTTTTTGTTTTGTGCCTTTATTTAACTGTCGGTTTTACGTATTCTTTATAAAAAATAAATAGTTATTTATAATACGTTTTGAGCATTAGACTCTAGCAACACTATGTAGCGTGATCGCATCATGATCGCATCGCAAATGGAACACATATATAGTGTTGCATTATAAATATAATCGATTCATTTTCATTTGTTGTTAGTGAATCGATATAGATGTGTGATTCTCAGTGACTAACTCTCAGTTTACTCATAGGCACAACACTACTAATCCATGTGCGAGTGCGGCCGGGTGAATATTTTATTTTCTCTTTGTGAATTTGTTTTTTTACGATTTTCGGCTATAATTTGTTAGATAACCGGCTGAACACAACAGAAATGACTGCTGAGAACGAACGCGAAATATATCACAAGTTGGAAGCCATGAAAGAGATCAGGTAATTGTCCATTTGAAAAAACTTGTCGCACCTGTGGACTCGATCGATAAACACTCGACAGTCCGATCGTAATTCCGTGTCTTGAACGCAATATTGATAGCATTTTTCAGTATCATTGTTGAAACATCTTGTTTAGCCTACAATCTATCAGGTTTAAAGTTATTCGGGTGTAGAAATGTCGTTGTTATCGTGTAGGAACAAGACGATCACGCTGGAGCGCCTGAAGCGCAGCATCCTGACGGAGGTGCGGTCGGGCGACGCGGAGGGCCGCTGCCTGCAGCAGTACAAGCGCGAGATGGAGCTGCTGCAGCAAGAGAAGATGAGCCACGTCGAGGAACTGCGGCAGATTCACGCCGACATCAATGCGGTAATATAATAATAATTAATACTCATGCTGAGCGGCTATGATTTCCTGCATTATAATTGAAATTGAAATTTGAAATTGAAATTGAATTGAAATTCTTTATTCAATGTAGGATAGTACGACATATCATATCACTTATTGACGTCATGAACCGTCATTGTAAAAAAAAGAAATTTGTATCACACAATTTTCTTTTTTTTATAACAATTTTGTAATGTCCTAATAGAAAACCGGCTCGGGCGGGAGAAAAAAATAAAAATCAAAGCACTGCCACGGGGCTGGCCAGGTTAATCACACGGCATGTAACTTTACGCCACCACCATCTGAAAACGATATTTGTTTCAAATTGAAGTCAAGTTGTTTCAAATTGTTTCAAATTCTTATTGTGGTATTCGATTCACTAGTTACTCAAGCAAGAGGATAAGGTTTTGTGTTTGTAAACATAATGCTGTGTGGTGCTGATATACATACAATAGCACTATCAAATTTCAACCTGTGGTAGGTGGAGGTGAAAAGCCCTGAAGCAATACTTCCTACTAATGCTTTACATCACTTTAAATAAACATACATACATAAATAACGCCTATATCCCTTTCGGGTAAGGCAGAGTGTTAATGGCCGTAAAAGGATAAAAGGATACCACATCTTAAATTTATTAAATAATAACACATTTTCGGTTTTTACTGAGGGATTGTAGCTTTATTGCATTGGGTTGATACATAGTTAAAATGAAATCATCTCAATAGCAGTTTCAGTAAAACTTCAGCGACTTCTATTGAAAGTGACCTTAACAGAAGGGGTGAAGAGGGAAATCCAGGTTACAGGGCAACAAGTTCTACAAAGCAAGTAAATGTTTACTTACTCTAGCTGGAAGGACTCTATATACTCCCTGATCATACCAATAAACATAAAAAACAAATATTTATTTGTACCGACTAAAATAATGACTAACCATACAAAAACTTTGATAAAAGTAGAAGAAGATAGCATTGAGTATGTTGATGAGTATATCTACCTTGGAAAATTAGTCTCCTTTGACAATACAGATAAAAAAGAAATAGACCGTTGTATAACAACTGCTTGGAATCGATATTGGAGTATTAAACATATTTTCAAATCAAAAATCACAGCCAGAGTTACAGGAAGACTAATGGACACCTGCATCCTTCCAACTCTCACATATGCATGCCAGACCTGGTCTCGAACAGAAAAAAATGCAAACAAAATATCTGTGTGCCAAAGAGCAATGGAAAGAAGCTTACTTAGATTGAAACTATAAGACAAAAAGAGAAATGAAATAATAAGACAAAAAACTAAAGTGAAAGATGCTATTGTGCACGTAAGACGTCTAAAATGGAAATGGGCTGGACACCTGACTCGATACAAAGATGGAAGATGGACGAAGAAAGTAACAGAGTGGACAGGGCCAGTGCAAGGCAAACGCCGCCCAGGCCGTCCGCTCAAACGCTGGGCTGATGACATCCGCGCCACTGCCGGCACACACTGGACAAGACTGGCAATAGACAGGGAGAAGTGGAATCAGCTGGAGGAGGCCTTTACCCGGATGGGGGTTCCCAAAGGGCATTGAAGCTTGCTAAGTGCACGACATTAATAAGAATAATAATTTGATTTAATTAGATATTGTAATTTTAACATTAGTATGAAAATAATAATAATGGAAATTTGTAATTTGACATTAAACCACTGTACGTTCCTTATAGCCTTACTTATAGAGAGATAGAGATCTTCCTTTGCAGCGATTGGTCGCACTTATCTGTTCCAAAGCTGTGTGATTGGTTACGTATGCCCCCACACCCCACCCCACTCCGACACGGCAGGGCGGGGCGAGTCGGCCCGCTTGGCTTCATTGGCGATTTTTCTTTCGCAGTGAGCGGTCGCGCTCAGAAAATATTTTTTAAATTTCGATAAAGTTTTAAATTTTAAACTTTGAAAAATTATTTTCTTACAATTTTAACGGTTTTGCACCGTTCGTTTTTTAAATTAATAAATTTAGTGATTTAATTGTTCCTATTTAAATAAATTTTAAAATCAGTGTGTGTATAAACTGGGTAAGTCCTTTATATTTTATTATGCATGTGGCAAATCAAATTTCTGAAGGCGGTTTTCCGTCGGACACAACTTTGCAATTTCTTACAATTTTAATAAATTATTATTGAAATCTGTCAAGACCGTTTACGAATAAATAAATTGTTCCTGGCGATCCGAATTCTGTGAACAAAATAGTTAATAATTTATGGGAATTATTTGTCAAGAATAATGATCCCAAATAAATAAGCAAAGTGTGTTATAGAAATTTGGTTGCTATCGAAGATTTAGTTACCCGGATTTAACAATAGTGAATTTTTTTTACGAAAAGTTTTTAATCCGGAAGTAATTAATTCGTTCGATTCTTTACGAACGATCAAATGAAAATCCAATAATCATAGTGCACTTCGCACAAGCTTTGAGTGGCATTATTTTAAGATTTTCAATATAAATGTTCATCCCTCGCAGGTTTTTTAAACTAGTTACCTTGAACTGATAGGTAGGTATTCCTCGAGAGAAGTAATACCTTTTTTCTATTTATAGGTTACTATCCCGTCGAACTAGTTTCTACATGTCCCCCGTGCACGTTTTTCATTAATGTGCCTGATTGATTTATGGATTTTCATTTGTGAATGATTATTTTATTTTTACACGTGTTTTTGTAAATTGTTATTTGGACATAAATACATTTTTATGTCGTTTACTGGAGCAAGTAATGGTATACAGATGCTCCTTTCACGTAGCAACGTGTTATTCAAGTAACGCATCAAATACGTGATTTGAAGGTATTGTTCGGATACCTTCAAAGTTCTTTAAATAAATAAGTCGAACAGCGACAATTTTTATTTTAAAAGGGGGCCGCCATGACCCTGTGAAATGCTCTTAGTAATAAGAAAGTTTACGGAAGTCCAAGTCCGTAGAACGTCTTATAAAATAGAGTAATAAGAACTCCTCAAGGATCTTTTCGTTGTACCTAGAATAAATTGCAGAAAATATATATTCTAGTTGATTGCTATGATATGAAATGGCGGCACAAGCCAAGCTACATTTCGTCGGTTTTATAAGCTACCTCTGCGCAACGCAAGGTATACCCTATTTTATAACATCATCAGGAGTTCATTAGGCCGTCAGCGCATGACGTGTCCTTAGACTCCTACATCCCCGCGCAGGGGTTGTACCTTTTGATGTCATGCAGAATGCCCTCGCTTGCACTTGCAGGGCCTGAAATTCCGTCCTCGAGCCTTTCGTATACTTGACGAATTAATAAATCGACATGCGATACAAATTCCATGCATTATAGACGGTTTAGATGCAAATATTGCCAAAAATACTAACAAGTACTAAAAAGTATTTGTGTTGTGGGTTTCGGTACGATATGCAACTCAAAGAACTGGGTCCTCGTGGAGCCAAAGTTTCGAAATGTACCCACCAATATATTTTTAATACCTCGTGCAGAGTCGGCCAGCACCTTTGATAAAACGTTATTGCTTTAAGTACAGGTATTACTTTTGGTACCTACCTACCTTTTTATCAAACTTCCAAAAGTTTTGATGGCATCCGGCACATGCATGATTTGCTTTTGTCTGATCAAAGTAAAGCAGTCTTTCTTTACTTCTATGCTTATTTATCTTCTAACGTGACAGTGAAATGCCCTCGTAAAATTTTGTCTTATCTGAAAGTACATCGTCCGGTCCACCGCCTGCGATGAGATAAAGCAATTGTAGCGAAGTGTAGTGTGTAGCACTAGTATTGATAGTGAAGCGCGCAGGTTCGAATCCTGCATGTGGTATAAAATTAGCCAAGTTTCCATAATTTTATACCTACCTAACACGGTTAAGGTTAAGTATTAAAATATATTTAAGAAATAAAAGCTTCGAAAGGTGTGTTACAGACCTGAGTACAAGGAGTTTACTGTCTGACACATGTGTTACCTCGAGCGTATTAGAAAATAGAACGCGAGGGGATTCCTAAGATGTTAATTTGAAAATATTTTTACCTTGCACGCGTTCATAAGGTCCTCCTCTTTTAGTTCCATGAGCTTACGCTTTCAAATAACGATAGCTAGATTCCACTGAGAATTTGCAAAATAGGCTATCTGTAGGCAAAATATACCTACTTAAATGTTTGAAAAAATGTTTCAAATACAAAACATAACATCCTAGCCCGAAAAAGTCTTGGCTATTAGAAAGTACAGGGAACAATATTCCTACGTAAGTATGAACTTTATCTACTCGGAATAAAGTTCAAAGTTAGAGAGCTGTCTAACGTTTTACAATGATTCTTAAGCAGAAGACATATTTGTCGTAGATTCACCGCATTCAGTCCCATCCTAGTAACCGTTACTGCCGAGTCTAAATTCTCGCAGGTTAAGGAAAATTTATAGACGGTTAAGTCTGAAACAGTTTTCCTTTATGATCATTTCAGTGGCCTACCGAGGCCACGCAGTAAGAAAATGAGAAACATATTGATTTATTAGGTAACTGTGAAAACGACTGAATTTATAAATTTTTCCCTTGCTCACTGTCCTAAGTAGCAATAATTCACTTCTATTTCTATGCTATCACAGAGCTCGTAGTGCTAACGCATTTCTGAGGGAGATCCCTCACGCTTGTCATTTGTTTACTTCTTTGAACTATGATCAAAAAGTGGCGTAAGAGTACCTACGTTAAATACTCGCTATGATTCTGGCATCAATCACGGAAGGGAATATGTACAATCTAAGCTCTCTAAGTGCAGAGTTGTCCTAAAATAGTCCTACGTTTTTCTTAGCAACATGGAAACAGACAAATGTGGGGAGAGAAAACGGCCTTTTTGTAATGGCCTCATCTCAAAATGGATAAGTAAATAATGAAGACCTACCCATTTAATAGATCTCACACCGAAACTATAATAATTTTTACTTTTTAATTCATCGTGCATTGAGTGTACGGAGTAAATTTCGTGAGGTGGAGATGTATGTAGGTAATTTACTTATTCCAGCATGTTGCAACTTGGGAGCTAGGTACACCCTATTGTTAATTCTGCTATATCAAGCTGTATAACATCAAAACTAGTGGAAGGTTGTCTAGCTGCTAAGGCTAGTGATGTAATATATACCTATTTGGTATATGCCAAATTTTGTGTTACCTACTCGAGTGCCTTGATCTTGAACATGATATTTTCTTCAGGTGCGTTTATATTGCCCGAAATATTATGAATGAAATGCATATTACGTAATTTGTATAACAACCTCCACTAGAGATGAAAAGTTCATGATATATTTTTCAGGTGCTTTCATATTACCTGAAATGTTATGAATGAAATGCATATGGCTTAATATGTATAACAACCTCCTCTAGAGATGAAAAGTTTTAGAGCGATAGTGGCGAATAGCAATAATGCGACACTGTCCCAGACGATATTAAGTTTTTATTTCCTCAAGTGTAGTCATGCTTACTACACCTACTTTTTCGATAATGAATGAAAGCTTTTGGGCAAGTAAACAACACGTACCCACAGTCTATGTGGGTATTTTAAATAAATATACAAAAGGTTACAATCAGAGGGTAATTTTGCTAATTGATATTTGTGTAAGTGCCCTGTCTGCCTTGTTTGGGTTTGAAACACGAGTATCTACTCCTGTGTATAACATTGTTAGATGGTTGTTAGAAACGCCTGGCTCGCGACCACCATCCCACCGAAGTCTGGCGCCAAGTAGCCACCTGCGTTCCGTCAGTGTGTGGGAGTGCCAGTGCCTTAACAGGCTTCTTCTGGGTGAGCTCGCTACAGCTTAGACTCTGTCTCTGTCCTATGACCTAGACTAGAGTCAAGAGCAAACCCATCATTAATAAAGAAAGAAAGAAAAAAACGTACGATAGTGAACATAATTGCCTATCGTAAGACGTCAGCCTAAAATAATAATACCGTTGTTCCAATATATTTGCTCTGAATGTCAAGCACAAGACGTTGTTAAAAAATGCTTGAATGTACCTACGTACTAGGCAAATAGTTTGCCTATCAAGTAAAATATTTTCAGAATAGATACCTAGCGAGAATTATATTGTGAACTACCTACTACGTTCAATAGCTAGTATATTTTACCAACGGTGATCATAATGATATATAATATTTGTACGGTGACCCACGTAAGATCTAGGCTTCCACAATTAATTTGCAATGTTGCAATGTTTGTTCTGTCTAATAGACAATAACGTCGTTTACCGACGTACCTTCGGATTAAATTTTCTCCGTAGGTAAGCTGTTAACAAAATGATAAAATTCTTATAATTTAAACTTTAGCTCATATTCTTTTATAGCTAGCTCGTTTTTGATTGTACATAAAATTAAAGCAAATTTGTGCCCTTTTCAAGTTTTAAACAGAGATCTGGGCTTTGCATGGGACGGTCAGAGGTAGTTATGGCAGAAAACAATTTCAATAATCGCCTCTTTTATTATATCAAGTTTAGGTAGATTTACCAAGATATTAATTAACTATATTATTATATACAATATAGTTTATTCAGAGGCCCGAGTGATGTTTTAAATAAAGCTTGACCGTTACTCCGACAAAGTAAACAAGGTTAGTTATTGATCATTATGTATTATAGCAAATATTATTAAGGCAAGCCCAAATGAGTCATATTTAAAAAATCATATGAAGGTATGATTTGATAACAAATTTATATGCCTTTTATTCTCCTGGGAAACTAGGTAGTCGTTTGGCCAGGTTTTTTGATTTACCTGCTTAAGCCCGTTTAGGTCAATGCATATCTTAAACAGTAGTGTTGACCTTATAGTAGGGAAATTTAACCTACTTATTACGTTACCTATAGCTTGAGTGATCAAGCACAATTACAATATGTAAGCTATGTTTTTCTGTGTAAAAGAGCTATTTATTTACTATGTAAGTAAATAGATATCTAAAAGGTTTTATAAAAACGACCTGCAATGCGTATTTACCTCTAACTAAAGGTTCAATATTTTTATATTTTACTATTTTCTATTTACTGTTCGGAAACTTTCAGATGAATTTCCGCGTACTTTCTATCTTATCAAAACGTATTGAGACTTACATAATGAATAACTGTATTATGTGCATTTTTTATTAAACACGAGGTAAAGTTTTTCAAAGACATTATAAATGGCATGTTACAAATGCATCATTTTCATCATTCTATTATGCTTACCTAGAATGCCGTAATATAGTACAAGAGGTTTTGAATTACATTTTCATTATAATTTATTATATTTTATCGTCATTTATGGGTGAGTTTATGATATTACAGTATTTTTTAATAAATACAATATAAATAAATTTTCAGTATAGTGGATCAAAATCATTATTGTTGATAAAGAAATTCATTTTTCTTTTTTAAAGAATAATAATACCTGTTTCTTTTTATAGTTTTTCACATTGGCGATAGCTCCCACTCCTCCAGGCGATATCAAACATGTCTCTATAAGTAAGGCTATAAGGAACGTACAGTGGTTTAATGACAGCATTTTACCTACCAATAAAATGCTTATTAAACTACTTACCTTCCTTATAGCCTTAAATTTTTAATTCTGCCTGGTGTATTTTGTAGTAATAATATTCTAATTAGAATATTATTATGAGACGCAATGAAGCCAAGCGGGCCGACTCGCCCCGCCCTGCCGTGTCGGAGTGGGGTGGGGTGTGGGGGCATACGTAACCAATCACACAGCTTTGGAACAGATAAGTGCGACCAATCGCTGCAAAGGAAGATCTCTATCTCTCTATAAGTAAGGCTATAAGGAAGGTAAGTAGTTTAATAAGCATTTTATTGGTAGGTAAAATGCTGTCATTAAACCACTGTACGTTCCTTATAGCCTTACTTATAGAGATCTTCCTTTGCAGCGATTGGTCGCACTTATCTGTTCCAAAGCTGTGTGATTGGTTACGTATGCCCCCACACCCCACCCCACTCCGACACGGCAGGGCGGGGCGAGTCGGCCCGCTTGGCTTCATTGGCGATTTTTCTTTCGCAGTGAGCGGTCGCGCTCAGAAAATAATTTTTGAAATTTCGATAAAGTTTTAAATTTTAAACTTAGAAAAATTATTTTCTTACAATTTTAACGGTTTTGCACCGTTCGTTTTTTAAATTAATAAATTTAGTGATTTAATTGTTCCTATTTAAATAAATTTTAAAATCAGTGTGTGTATAAACTGGGTAAGTCCTTTATATTTTATTATGCATGTGGCAAATCAAATTTCTGAAGGCGGTTTTCCGTCGGACACAACTTTGCAATTTCTTACAATTTTAATAAATTATTATTGAAATCTGTCAAGACCGTTTACGAATAAATAAATCGTTCCTGGCGATCCGAATTCTGTGAACAAATAGTTAATAATTTATGGGAATTATTTGTCAAGAATAATGATCCCAAATAAATAAGCAAAGTGTGTTATAGAAATTTGGTTGCTATCGAAGTTTTAGTTACCCGGATTTAACAATAGTGAAACTTTTTTACGAAAAGTTTTTAATCCGGAAGTAATTAATTCGTTCGATTCATTACGAACGATCAAATGAAAATCCAATAATCATAGTGCACTTCGCACAAGCTTTGAGTGGCATTATTTTAAGATTTTCAATATAAATGTTCATCCCTCGCAGGTTTTTAAACTAGTTACCTTGAACTGATAGGTATTCCTCGAGAGAAGTAATACCTTTTTTCTATTTATAGGTTACTATCCCGTCGAACTAGTTTCTACATATCCCCCGTGCACGTTTTTCATTAATGTGCCTGATTGATTTATGGATTTTCATTTGTGAATGATTATTTTATTTTTACACGTGTTTTTGTAAATTGTTATTTGGACATAAATACATTTTTATGTCGTTTACTGGAGCTAGTAATGGTATACAGATGCTCCTTTCACGTAGCAACGTGTTATTCAAGTAACGCATCAAATACGTGATCTGTAGGTATTGTTCGGATACCTTCAAAGTTCTTTAAATAAATAAGTCGAACAGCGACAATTTTTATTTTAAAAGGGGGCCGCCATGACCCTGTGAAATGCTCTTAGTAATAAGAAAGTTTATGGAAGTCCAAGTCCGTAGAACGTCTTATAAAATAGAGTAATAAGAACTCCTCAAGGATCTTTTCGTTGTACCTAGAATAAATTGCAGAAAATATATATTCTAGTTGATTGCTATGATATGAAATGGCAGCACAAGCCAAGCTACATTTCGTCGGTTTTATAAGCTACCTCTGCGCAACGCAAGGTATACCCTATTTTATAACATCATCAGGAGTTCATTAGGCCGTCAGCGCATGACGTGTCCTTAGACTCCTACATCCCCGCGCAGGGGTTGTACCTTTTGATGTCATGCAGAATGCCCTCGCTTGCACTTGCAGGGCCTGAAATTCCGTCCTCGAGCCTTTCGTATACTTGACGAATTAATAAATCGACATGCGATACAAATTCCATGCATTATAGACGGTTTAGATGCAAATATTGCCAAAAATACTAACAAGTACTAAAAAGTATTTGTGTTGTGGGTTTCGGTACGATATGCAACTCAAAGAACTGGGTCCTCGTGGAGCCAAAGTTTCGAAATGTACCCACCAATATATTTTTAATACCTCGTGCAGAAAGAGTCGGCCAGCACCTTTGATAAAACGTTATTGCTTTAAGTATAGGTATTACTTTTGGTACCTACCTACCTTTTTATCAAACTTCCAAAAGTTTTGATGGCATCCGGCACATGCATGATTTGCTTTTGTCTGATCAAAGTAAAGCAGTCTTTCTTTACTTCTATGCTTATTTGTCTTCTAACGTGACAGTGAAATGCCCTCGTTAAATTTTGTCTTATCTGAAAGTACATCGTCCGGTCCACCGCCTGCGATGAGATAAAGCAATTGTAGCGAAGGGTAGTGTGTAGCACTAGTATTGATAGTGAAGCGCGCAGGTTCGAATCCTGCATGTGGTGTAAAATTAGCCAAGTTTCCATAATTTTATACCTACCTAACACGGTTAAGGTTAAGTATTAAAATATATTTAAGAAATAAAAGCTTCGAAAGGTGTGTTACAGACTTGAGTACAAGGAGTTTACTGTCTGACACATGTGTTACCTCGAGCGTATTAGAAAATAGAACGCGAGGGGATTCCTAAGATGTTAATTTGAAAATATTTTTACCTTGCACGCGTTCATAAGGTCCCCCTCTTTTAGTTCCATGAGCTTACGCTTTCAAATAACGATAGCTAGATTCCACTGAGAATTTGCAAAATAGGCTATCTGTAGGCAAAATATACCTACTTAAATGTTTGAAAAAATGTTTCAAATATAACATCCTAGCCCGAAAAAGTCTTGGCTATTAGAAAGTACAGGGAACAATATTCCTACGTAAGTATGAACTTTATCTACTCAGAATAAAGTTCAAAGTTAGAGAGCTGTCTAACGTTTTACAATGATTCTTAAGCAGAAGACATATTTGTCGTAGATTCACCGCATTCAGTCCCATCCTCGTAACCGTTACTGCCGAGTCTAAATTCTCGCAGGTTAAGGAAAATTTATAGACGGTTTAAGTCTGAAACAGTTTTCCTTTATGATCATTTCAGTGGCCTACCGAGGCCACGCAGTAAGAAAATGAGAAACATATTGATTTATTAGGTAACTGTGAAAACGACTGAATTTATAAATTTTTCCCTTGCTCACTGTCCTAAGTAGCAATAATTCACTTCTATTTCTATGCTATCACAGACCTCGTAGTGCTAACGCATTTCTGAGGGAGATCCCTCACGCTTGTCATTTGTTTACTTCTTTGAACTATGATCAAAAAGTGGCGTAAGAGTACCTACGTTAAATACTCGCTATGATTCTGGCATCAATCACGGAAGGGAATGTGTACAATCTAAGCTCTCTAAGTGCAGAGTTGTCCTAAAATAGTCCTACGTTTTTCTTAGCAACATGGAAACAGACAAATGTGGGGAGAGAAAACGGCCTTTTTGTAATGGCCTCATCTCAAAATGGATAAGTAAATAATGAAGACCTACCCATTTAATAGATCTCACACCGAAACTATAATAATTTTTACTTTTTAATTCATTGTGCATTGAGTGTACGGAGTAAATTTCGTGAGGTGGAGATGTATGTAGGTAATTTACTTATTCCAGCATGTTGCAACTTGGGAGCTAGGTACACCCTATTGTCAATTCTGCTATATCAAGCTGTATAACATCAAAACTAGTGGAAGGTTGTCTAGCTGCTAAGGCGAGTGATGTAATATATACCTATTTGGTATATGCCAAATTTTGTGTTACCTACTCGAGTGCCTTGATCTTGAACATGATATTTTCTTCAGGTGCGTTTATATTGCCCGAAATATTATGAATGAAATGCATATTACGTAAATTGTATAACAACCTCCACTAGAGATGAAAAGTTCGTGATATATTTTTCAGGTGCTTTCATATTACATGAAATGTTATGAATGAAATGCATATGGCGTAATATGTATAACAACCTCCTCTAGAGATGAAAAGTTTTAGAGCGATAGTGGCAAATAGCAATAATGCGACACTGTCCCAGACGATATTAAGTTTTTATTTCCTCAAGTGTAGTCATGCTTACTACACCTACTTTTTCGATAATGAATGAAAGCTTTTGGGCAAGTAAACAACAAGTACCCACAGTCTATGTGGGTATTTTAAATAAATATACAAAAGGTTACAATCAGAGGGTACTTTTGCTAATTGATATTTGTGTAAGTGCCCTGTCTGCCTTGTTTGGGTTTGAAACACGAGTATCTACTCCTGTGTATAACATTGTTAGATGGTTGTTAGAAACGTACGATAGTGAACATAATTGCCTATCGTAAGACGTCAGCCTAAAATAATAATACCGTTGTTCCAATATATTTGCTCTGAATGTCGAGCACAAGACGTTGTTAAAAAATGCTTGAATGTACCTACGTACTAGGCAAATAGTTTGCCTATCAAGTAAAATATTTTCAGAATAGATACCTAGCGAGAATTATATTGGGAACTACCTACTACGTTCAATAGCTAGTATATTTTACCAACGGTGATCATAATGATATATAATATTTGTACGGTGACCCACGTAAGATTTAGGCTTCCACAATTAATTTGCAATGTTTGTACTGTCTAATAGACAATAACGTCGTTTACCGACGTACCTTCGGATTAAATTTTCTCCGTAGGTAAGCTGTTAACAAAATGATAAAATTCTTATAATTTAAACTTTAGCTCATATTCTTTTATAGCTAGCTCGTTTTTGATTGTACATAAAATTAAAGCAAATTTGTGCCCTTTTCAAGTTTTAAACAGAGATCTGGGCTTTGCATGGGACGGTCAGAGGTAGTTATGGCAGAAAACAATTTCAATAATCGCCTCTTTTATTATATCAAGTTTAGGTAGATTTACCAAGATATTAATTAACTATATTATTATATACAATATAGTTTATTCAGAGGCCCGAGTGATGTTTTAAATAAAGCTTGACCGTTACTCCGACAAAGTAAACAAGGTTAGTTATTGATCATTATGTATTATAGCAAATATTATTAAGGCAAGCCCAAATGAATTATATTTAAAAAATTATATGAAGGTATGATTTGATAACAAATTTATATGCCTTTTATTCTCCTGGGAAACTAGGTAGTCGTTTGGCCAGGTTTTTTTTTTTGAAATACCTGCTTAAGCCCGTTTAGGTCAATGCATATCTTAAACAGTAGTGTTGACCTTATAGTAGGGAAATTTAACCTACTTATTACGTTACCTATAGCTTGAGTGATCAAGCACAATTACAATATGTAGGCTATGTTTTTCTGTGTAAAAGAGCTATTTATTTACTATGTAAGTAAATAGATATTTAAAAGGTTTTATAAAAACGACCTGCAATGCGTATTTACCTCTAACTAAAGGTTCAATATTTTTATATTTTACTATTTTGGCTAATGAGTTCTTAAATTTTTTTTTTTGAAATTTTCTGTTTACTGTTCGGAAACTTTCAGATGAATTTCCGCGTACTTTCTATCTTATCAAAACGTATTGAGACTTACATAATGAATAACTGTATTATGTGCATTTTTTAATAAATACGAGGTAAAGTTTTTCAAAGACATTATAAATGGCATGTTACAAATGCATCATTTTCATCATTCTATTATGCTTACCTAGAATGCCGTTATATAGTACAAGAGGTTTTGAATTACATTTTCATTATAATTTATTATATTTTATCGTCATTTAAGGGTGAGTTTATGATATTACAGTATTTTTTAATAAATACAATATAAATAAATTTTCAGTATAGTGGATCAAAATCATTATTGTTGATAAAGAAATTCATTTTTCTTTTTTAAAGAATAATCATACCTGTTTCTTTTCATAGTTTTTCACATTGGCGATAGCTCCCACTCCTCCAGGCGATATCAAACATGTCTCTATAAGTAAGGCTATAAGGAACGTACAGTGGTTTAATGACAGCATTTTACCTACCAATAAAATGCTTATTAAACTACTTACCTTCCTTATAGCCTTAAATTTTTAATTCTGCCTGGTGTATTTTGTAGTAATAATATTCTAATTAGAATATTATTATGAGACGCAATGAAGCCAAGCGGGCCGACTCGCCCCGCCCTGCCGTGTCGGAGTGGGGTGGGGTGTGGGGGCATACGTAACCAATCACACAGCTTTGGAACAGATAAGTGCGACCAATCGCTGCAAAGGAAGATCTCTATAAGTAAGGCTATAAGGAAGGTAAGTAGTTTAATAAGCATTTTATTGGTAGGTAAAATGCTGTCATTAATTAATTAATTTATTGGACTTGTGGGAACGAAATAAAAGGCTTTTTATTTTTTATTTTATTTTTATTTTATTTACTCTAGCTGGTCAGACTCCAATACATTATTGATTTCTAGTAAGAAATAATGATTCACTGTTATGTTGATTTTGTTATTGCAAGCAGTTCTCATAATTTTATTATGCTTGCCTTAATCTTAATCAGAAACACTTAACCTTTTAGAAAGTTTATGCATGGTAGTAAATAATTCCCACTGACTTCATCCATTCTGTTCTTACTAATCTTAATGCCTACATCATAACAGCAAGTTGTTGGAAATTACTTGTAGGAAAATATTATCACTTATTGACGTCATGATCCATCATTGTTAAAAATAAAGAAATATGTATAACATATTTTTTTTTACTTTTTTGTATTTTTCTAATAGAAAACTCGCTCATGCAAAAAAAATGCTAATAATACTATTAGTCTAGTACTAGTTCATCGGGTTGTTGGATGACACAATGTCCAACATGAAAAGAAAGAAAATCTACAAGCTTGTAAGCATAACTGTCTCCACAGATATGTAAAGAAGAATATAGGATCATCCTCAAATCAAATCTGAGCACACTTTAGTGAGTCTAACAATAGCTCAATGTGTGTGGATAGAATGTTGTTTTAGCTGGCAGGAAACTGTTGTGCTAGCACAATTGTTATGTTTCCAAATGTTTATTTATCATTGCCTCCTGTTACAGCTCTCACCCACTTTAGTTGAAAGATGTGTCTGTAAAAGTGGGAGATCTGTTTCTATGTCAGCTGGCTTCCATATGTATATTCATGCATATGTAAAATAATTACCCTTAAATGTTTGTCAGATATGGCATAAAATTACCATTTTTTACGATTGTTTACCCTCTGCCTACCCCGCAAAATCAATCTCTTGAAATCATACTTACATACACATATCACGGCTTTATCCCTCGCAGGGTAGGCAGAGTAGCACCGGCCGGAAAAAATATGATCGCTGTCACCGCGTCTGACAAATATTTGAGGGCTGTTTTAGAAAAAATCATGTAGCACACAGCTGAAATAAATCTAAATTGAATAAAGAATGTTTATTCATAAAACAAAGTAAAGGCAAACAGTGAAATAAACTTGTTCTCTCCTATATCCCCAGATGGAGACAGTAATCAAACAAACTGAGGAGAGCATGTCTCGCAAGCTGACGAACGCGTCTCGCCTCCACGAGGAGTTCCGGCCGCTGAAGGCGGAGGTGGACCTGCTGCGGCGGCAGTGCCTCGGCCTGGAGCGCCTGCCCGACCTGCACGAGGAGGAGGGCAGCCCCATCACGCCCGAGTCAGTACCACCACCACCGCCACACCCACTGCAAGTGCACTCACCTGATTCAAAGCTTCAAACTTTCTAATAACTTCATTAAAATAGCTTCAAACTTGCCGTGTGTTGCCGGCTTAGAATAGCATCACCCCATTTTTACCCGTAAAAGGTGTCGTAAAAAGCGACTAAGGTGTTATATTCATGAATCCTTACATGAATATAACACCTTACACTGCACTCACTAATCTGCTTGCCAAGCATGGTGAGTATGCCAAATACCCCTCAATTGGGGAAGGCCCATGTCCAGCAGTGGACTGTTGTGGCTGTTGGAGTTGAAGTTTGAAACTATTTCATTCTTCTGAAAACTTTCAAAAATCTTGAATGCTGTATTGGTTGTGTAATTGCTATTTCATTTAATATAGGGGATCATTTTACTATTTATTTATATTTTAAAAAAGAAGTTCAAATTAAATACAATTACTACAATACTAAATTAAAAATATTTGACCATAGATCCGCATATAAATTACCCAATTTACATATATACAATATTTTTATGTAAACAAGTGTGGAACTTTATAGGATTTCTTTTAGTTGTTGATTTCCCCGTTCTACTCCTTGGAGTAGTCAAATACAATTCTAAGTTTATACAACATAGTCCAATTGCAATTTTAAGTTTAAACTACTTAGTTAAATACAATTTTAAATATGTACAACATAGTCAAATACAATTTTAAGTTTAAACAACTTAGTTTAATACAATTTTAAATTTATACAACATAGTCAAATACAATTTTAAGTTTATACAACCTAGTCCAATTGCAATTTTAAGTTTATACAACAGTCAAATACAATTTTAAGTTTATACAACCTAGGCCAATTGCAATTTTAAGTTTATACAACAGTCAAATACAATTTTAAGTTTATACAACATAGTCAGATTCAATTTTAATTTTAAATAACAAAGTTAAATACAATTGTAAGTGAACACGTTTTGAATGTAACCCCTGTGTGTTCCCTGCAGCCGGTTCCCGCCGCTGTCGGCGGCGCCGGTGCGGTCGGTGCCGGCGTTCCTGGCGCCCGCGCCCCCCCGCAAGCCGCCCCCGCCGCCGCCCGCATTCAGGTCTGCCCTCGATCAAGATTTCCTTACCGTCTCGCTGAGGTTCGATTATGTTTCTTTGTGTTTTGGTTCGTCCCGAGTCCCGGTGGTTGGTGAGCCTGATCCTTTGTCCTTCTCCTGTTTTTATTATTTGCTACTTGAAAATGTAAAGTCACATATTTTTGTATTAGGTTCATGTCTAAAATGTTTCTTTTTATGTGTTCTTTGATATCTTTACTTCAATCCATATCAGTTATATTTCCAGACTAGATTTTCGCCCAGCGATTTTACCCGTTGCCACTCATTTTTCCGTGGTAATAGTTGTTTTCCTGCGGTAAAAAGTGGCCTATGTGTTATTCCGGGTTATACTGTACCTGTGTTCCAATTTTTATCTAAATCGGTCAAGCCGTTTGAGTGTGAAGAGGTAACAAACATACATACATACACACACAATCTCTCAGATTTAAAGTATTAGTACGGATTATTATATTATTATTCACTTGTAATAAGCATAATAATGTACGAGAATAGCTACCACCCGTGTGATGCCGGATTAGAATAGCATCACCCCATTTCTTTGCCCTGGGAGTCGTAAGAGGCGGCTAGGGGCTTGAGGGTGTGTATTGCAATTTTAGGCGATGGGCTGACAACTTGTCACTATGGCGATACACAATTTTCTGAATGACCCTCAAATATATGTCAATCGTGGCGTAAATGTCCGTTTTTGCGGCTGTTTACGCTCTGCCTACCCCGCAAAGGATAATAGGCGTGATATGTGTATGTATGTATGTATGTATTATTCTCTTGTAATAATAAAAAAAAACGAGAGTAGCTAGGAATTAGTTTAGGAAGTATCTATTAGAATCAAGTTCACTATATACCAAAGCTTACCCCAACCATGGTGCTCTACATGTGGTTGCAGACAGCAGCCGCCGCCGATGAAGTCGTGCCTCTCCTGCCACCAGCAGATCCACCGCAACGCGCCCATCTGCCCGCTCTGCAAGGCCAAGAGCCGCTCCCGCAACCCCAAGAAACCCAAGAAGAAATAGTCAGCCCACCACCACCACCATGCCGTGCAGCCATACCACCCAAACCACCACCACCACCGAGCCCAATAGACAGACAAGTAAAAATACGGAGTAAAGAAAACTGGGCCTGATTCTCTTATTATAATGTCATCGACACTCAATTATCATTCTTTTTCCATTGTGTTTTTTATACTTCAAACGGTTAGAAACGGCCAAAACCATCCGACTGACACTCAATTGAAACGCAACATTTCAAATAGCGAAATACGGCTCCAGATTGAAGGCGAAGTAGGCAAGCGACAGTTTGCCTGAATACTACCTGCCTATCACTTTTCAACAGTTTACTTTACGATAGTACGAACTATCAGTCGAAATGTCAGTTGAAATCAATAATTGAATTTTACGATTTGACTATCACAGTCACAGAAAAAACAACTCGCGCTCGCCGCTGTGACAATTTATGACGTTTCGGTGCCATGTGATCACCCCCAACTTAGACATTGGCAGAATTGTCCTATGCTGACAGAGGCCATTTATAAAAAATAATTGAATTTAATTAGTCATCCAGGGGCACGTTCATGCTGTTTCTCCTAGTCAGTATTTTCTTCGATGACAGGTCATAAAACCGCGTTTTAGCATGCCAGTCAGGAGAAATTTTCTACCATGCGCTCCATAACGCGGTTTTACGAAATGTCAAAGTATAAAAGAACGACGAAAGATATATTATCCGTGGTCCGTTGAACGCGCCCCAATTATGACATTTTTACCTCCAATTTTCTGGTTGTCATGTCGCTACTAGGGTCTGTGCGGAAAGAGAATAGGCGTGGAATCGAGGGCGCCTCTGTGCCTCATTATGAGAAATGTCGTAACAACTTATGAAAAAAATATTAGTAGTAGTAATTGCAATACACGTGTTACCCTCGAGTCCTTTTGTCGCCTCTCATGACACCCACAGGAACGCAATGGGGTGATGCTATTCGAAGCCGACATTACACGGGAGCCTTAAATGTCAAAGAATACATTTTATCAAAAATACAAGGTTCTGCTGAATAAAATAATTCTTGTTACACTAAAAAGTAAAAATACTTCATATAATTAGTCAATAAGGGAACAAACTAGTCGGGGACTAATACAATTTACAAACTATTTCAACTTCTAACTTTTTTGCGTCGACTAAAATGACATAACTATAACATTGTGCCAAATCAATTTGTAAAACTGTTCTTTGTAAATACTGGAATTGCACTCGTAAGTTATAGAGCCTGTACTGTACATAGTGTAAATACACTTGTGTTCTAAGCTAACTAACTAAGCTAAGCTAAGATTATTTTTTAAGAATAACGTAAATAAAAAGTAACGTTTATGTAGTCATCCTGTTGGGTATAAGTTCACATACGTTTATATTCGAAATTGTATCGTGTTTAACCCTTTGGCCGCTGCTAAACTCATCCATTTGTGAATGACATGATATGACGTTGTAGGTATTTATAGCTCTCAATTTGGGATATAAATTCTCCTTACTTGCCTTAAATTAGTGCTGTCACTTTATGTCAAATAGCTTTAGAAAAGGATAAGAGATATCAAAGTCCTGTCATTTTTAAAAACGTCAATGTTTTTTTCGCCTTTTCTAGTCAATTTAGTCGCCATTGTTTTGATCGTCGCCATTTTTTGACAGATAACACATATTTTGCATGAAATTATAAGACATACATATACACATAAATCACGCCTATATCCCTTAGGGGGTAGGCAGAGCGTTAACGGCCGTAAAACTGATATTAACACCACGTCTGACAAAAGTTTGAGGGTCAATCAGATAACTGTGTATCACTATAATGACAGTTTGTCAGCCTATCGCCTAAAATTGTAACACACATCTAACCACCGAGTCCCTTAGTCGCCTCTTACGACACCCATGGGTAAGAAATGGGGTGATGCCATTCTAAGCCGGCATCACACAGCATGCCATATTAGACATGACACGACTATAATATCTCCTATCCTTTTCTAAACATATTTGACAAATTTAAGGTAAGATAAGAGAATTTATATCCCGAATTGAGGCCATAGTCTCCTTGTTGTGACAGCACAGTATTAACGCTCGCTGTCACTTATAGACGACTGAATGTGTATATGGCGGTGAAAAAGTCAAATACAGATACACGAAATGAATTAATAATGTGAACTCAACCTTAATTAAATGTGTGTCCTCTAAAGTATATGTGTGAATCTATTTATAAATAATTATAGCCGCAGTACCTACTTCGTTAATAACAGGACATTCGTGTCACTTCTATTTATTTTAGTTCAGTAACAAAACAACTAATTTAAATTTAAGTACCTTACAGACTCGAATATTTTTAGTTCGTGATTTTAGGATGCAATCACAATGTGCAAATTGTGATTGCATCCTAAAATCACGAACTAAAAATATTTGTCTCGATTCTACGTTTTACACTAAAACGGCTCATTTAAAATAACACTTTCATTTAAATAAATTTAGAAAAGGATAGTAGATGGCATGGACTATTTTAGTTATGTCATGTCTTAAATAGTCTATGGTTTTCGCACCATTTCGCAGATTTCCTTGTAAAGAGAACAGGCGTGGAAATTGAGGGCGCCACTTTTCCTCAGTATGAGAAATTTCATAGTAAATTATGAAAAGATTATTAGTTCACTTTTTGCCCACGCCTATTCGTAAAATGCGCAAAATCGTAGACAATTTAAAAAGCGTTCATCTTCTATCCTTGTCTAAGCCTTACTTGCAAGTGATAGTGCTATTTTTAGTTAAAGGTATTAGTCGATTACATGGAATTGAGACATGTTAGATTATTTTTAGATTGCCATTTCAGACATTGTTCTGGAATCGAGTCTCATGCATGATAGTGCTTCCTTTTTTTCTAATGACGTGATCTCAGTATTATTAATTAATTTCTTGCTGGTAGCAAACAGCATAGAAAGCATATCTATCATTTGTGTTTATTGCATTGTAAATAATAATTAAGTCATGATGTGAATAGTTTTTACAATATACGACTCTCTATGTCAATGAATCTTTTATTTTCACATTCCTACATACCTGTCAGCAGCCACTAACAGAGTCTACTGTTGGCCATGGAGAACTCCCGTGCCCAATATTATCAAACAACAGGCTACAATTTTATAGGTGAAATTCGATTTTCATTGCATAGTCTGTTTGGCCATTAATTAAGACACCAGTGAAATGTACTAAGAATTTCACCTGTAGAGTTGTAGCCTGTAGTTTTATAAAATAGAGCACAGGAGGTGTTGGCTATAATACTCACCACACCACGCCCTTGGGCCTTTATTCCCGTTGACCACCCGTTGACAACGTTGTTAAGGCTGCCGCAGACCTAACGAACGTTTTTGCGAGTGACAGCTCGAGCATTCTCATAGAAATTGAAAAAAGAACCACACGTAATAAGTAATTGAAATAAAAGTGACGTTGGCTAGAATGACACGCCGCCGAGCGACTGTTAGTGCCATTCATTTGTTATTCTAGCCAATTTTGGATTTCTAGTCAAAAGTGCTCGAGCTATCACTCACAAAAACTGCTCTTGCTCTGCGGCGGTCCTTATCCGCGGAGGTGGCCACTATTCCCAATGATCATCGGGAGTAGTTGGTCGGTCACCCCAAGATTCCTACTCATTTTAAAATGCCCATTATAAAAAAAATACAATTTCAATTCAATGGTAAACACTTTATCTTCTTAATTATCAACATAATCCATGTATAAACCTTAAGCATAGAGTGTATTATTATCTATTCTTATGCCTTAAGTAGAATCACTTGCGTATGGCATAGTCACAAACTATATAGAGATAGGCATAGTATTATATTATTTGTGGTATAGCCAACCATTGGTGGCCATTAGGAGCAGTGGACACCCCTGGCGATAACAGTGGCGGTCGGGAATACAGGGCCCTTGGTAGCTAGTTTGGCAAGCGCAGCGCAAGGTGTTGTATTCACAGGAAGCGCATACCTTAGATTAAATCCCTAGACACTATTACACCCACACCCACGGTTAGAAATGGGATGACGCTATACTAAGCCAACACCTAGCTAGCATGAACACCTTATTTGCTTGCAACATACACAAGAAAAACAAAACAATACAGATAATTTAAAACTTAAAGTAAGCAAAGGCGGCGGATCTTTTCCAGGCAAACTCTACCATAAAAGAGAGACAAATAGAAAAGTTCTAGCCTGGCTATTCCCACTGATTTGTATCTCGCAGCCTGAATTTCAGGTTCCACACAAAAATATATATTGACGGGATTTTCCCCAAGATAACCCGGGGTCAATTAATACAATACTACGGGAAAACCATTCTCATTGTGGCAACCGTGATCTAGATTGCTTATGTATCCAGAAAAATTCCTGCTCGTAGTTAATTACTTCGCGTGTATACGTTATTTATTCTGCGGCTGAGGTCAGGACGAGCGAAGTCTGGTGACTCATTGCGTCATATCAACTCATCCAGTCATGTGACCCGGCTAGCAGAGAAGTTATAGTACAGTCATCGCAATAAACCCTATTTGACAGGGGGTTCATTCTCTTTTGTTGACATCTTTTTGTACGGAGATGACAGATGTCAAATATAGCTCATTGGGATGGCCTTACATTAGTGGCTGCACGCTCAGCGTCGGCTGATGACCCCAGGCGCCCTTTGCCAGCTGCCGCGCATTTTGCGCCAGCTTATCGAAATGCCCTTAATTATTCTAGGTATAAAGGGTGTAAGGGGCAACTTCTTGAATACTGATAATGGTGTATTCATCTTAATCCTGGTTTCCGTTATTTCTTGCAATTACTGTGGCCAAGAAGCTTGTTGATCTATAGTTCCATGACTGTGGCGTGTTTTCCAGTGTCATTGTTTGTCTAAGTAAGAACAATCGATGCTTGTTTCTAACTAAAGAGGCCATTTTATCAGTCTCGACAACTTCCACCCGGTATAGACGAGACGTGACGTGGTCGTGATTTTCTCTTGTATTTCTTATAATTTGAGGATTTGTGTAGGTAATTAAATAAGTAGCGGTAGGTATATCGGAAGTAAAGATAAGAGCATCATGGGTTGCACCAAGATCTGGCAAAGGCAAGATGATGTTAATATACGGTAGACATATTAATATTTCGGCCCATGTTTCTTGTGTTTGCCGCGTGATGCCGGCTTAGAATAGCATCACCCCATTTCCTTCCCGTGGGAGTCGTAAGAGGCGACAAAGGGACTCGAGGGTACGTGTAATGCAATGGGAGTTTTTCTATTGACAGTTCTCTTGATAGTTCTGAATGTCAAACCAGAGGGCGCTGTGCTAAACTGAAATTTTGACGTTTCAATATGGCTGGCGTCAGCCATAGTTTTGTCACAAGTTCCGTTTCACGTTGTGTTCGTTACCAATTAATTATGTTTGTTTGATTTAATACTAAATAAACTTATCGCCTTGCTATTATATTGAGTGTCATTCGTGTAAGTAAACAAATAACCAATAATACATCTATAACAATTCAATAAACACAAAATAAAGAATAATTTAAAAAGTGGTACAGATTTTGTGTAAAGAAACGTTATTTCAATTAAGCTTGGCGCCCTCTACATGACACTCGAGAATCCCTAGAAAATTTCCCATTTCAGGCGATGGGCTCACATCACAACCTGTCACTATGGTGATACTGATACACAATTTTCCGAATGACCCTCATATTTGTCAGGCGTGGCATAAATGTCCGTTATTTGCGGCCGTTTATGCTCTGCCTAACCCGCAAGGGATTATAGGCGTGATATTTGTTGTTGTGTATGTTACTTGTGTTAAATTTATATATACCTACCTATATTTTTTTGTATCAATAAATGAACACGCTTAGTTATCTTTATAAAATTTCACGATATGTGGGTGGGTGAAGAAAATAAATGATGCTCGAAAAAGCGGATCAAAAATAGCACATCCCTATGCAAAGGTCATTTTTAGGGTCGAACCCCATATGTTAGCTGACCATGTAAGGGAACACAGGAGTACAGAGTTGATGCCCGTTGATGGTGATGGGCAGTGATTACGATTAGCAATGGGCCGTCCCCATTTTAGTAATTTGCTGGGAATATTCCCAAGAAGTTATTATTTTTATTTTCAACATCTTGACCTTAGTTCCTTGGGCAAAGTGGTATATAATTACGAGCTAAAGCAAACCCTTATGTATCGTTCATTATCAAATTATCATCAAAATGCATCCTACAGAAATACGTGCCTATAGCAAAATATTATTCGCATTGGTTAAATTATTCCTAACTTTATTATTTTACTATAAATTACCTAAAAAAATTGTATTTTGTCAAAATCTGACTAATATTCACCATAATATTCGGTTTTGTAATTCCTTCCCACTTTTTTACTTCAAAAAACACTTAAAATGACTCACAAAATATAAATATTCTTGATTTTACAAGAAAATGCCACATGCATATATTTTTAACATTAATTTTTGTTTTAAATGTTTCCGGGAAATACTCCTCGTGCCCGGGAAAGTTATTAGGAATATTCCCAATGTTACCGGGAACAGGTGTTTAACGTTATGCGGTGTGCGTTGAGCATATTTTTATTAATTTATGGTCGAAGTACCAATCACAAAAACAGTTTGTTTTAAAGCCAATCAAGCAAAAATGTTTGTAAGTTCAAAATAAAAATTATTTCTAATGCTTATTGTTTTTGTTTTGGTTAACATGTTGTTGTTAATCTCACTTAAATTTTTAAAGACAATAAATATTCTTTAAGTTTTAAGCAATATTGCGACGGGTAGGTACGTCAAAAAATATGTGAGCTTATTAATGTCTAGCGTGTAGATTTTCATTGAATGAGATAGATAACTTAGTCTCGTCCTTTGACTTTAAAAGTATCGTTTTGCTCTTGGGTTGGTGTCGGGGTAGTAAAGTTAGAGTAAAATACTCATGTAATTTATATAAAAATACTTTATTTTTCTTACCACACAAACATATAAGCTATATCACAATGTATAAAATGAACTTGGCGGTGTAATTTTTAGTAAAAATTCGCATTATTTTATATTATGTATTTCTTATTCTAATATTGTCTTTGAGATGACACTGTACACACTGTAACTGGAATGCGTAATTGGAATGAGTACAAGAAGCCGCTAGTCGGGCGTCACGGGGAAGTCTGAAGGTTCTAGTTTGGGTACAGTGTTGTTTATGCCAAGTTCCCCAGTCTAGACGAGCGGGTAGGAGGCGGAGGTGGCGATGCCGCAGTGGTTGTCGCGGTTGCGCGCCATCTTGATGTAGCCGAGCTCGCCCCACGAGCGGCCCCACGAGTTCTTCACCAGCCAGTAGTCCCCTCCTTTCTCGTCCGTGCCGTAGCCCACCACCAACACCTGGACAAATATACACGTTAGAAAAACACGAAAATCGTCTCCACTCAAAGACCATGTACTTTCATACAAACGTTATACCCCTTTTTTACCCCTGTAAATACTAAAGATCCTTTCTTAGCGGATGGTTATATAGTAAAATAAACCTACTGGCCAAATTTTCATTTTTTTGCATTAGTAGTTTAGGCCGTGCGTTGATAAATGAGTAAGTCAGTCAGTCAGTCAGTGAGTTTTATAACTGTAGATATTGATTTAAATGATTTATTGTATATTATTATGTTTACAATGGTTTCATGAATCATTATTACTCAGGTTATATGCCTAACTTAATAAATGTACGACGCACGAAGGGTGCCGGGTGCATTAGGTGCTTTGTCAGCAAATATAAAACCGAACCGAAGATGATAGAAGTAAGAAAGCTATTAAACTGCGTACTACTAATTTCTGACTTGCAAGCAAATGCTTAAAGGAAATTTAAAAACCGCTCGCAATAATTCACATCAGGTGACAACAAATACGTGAGCGAGAGCGACTAGACGACCCACTGACATTTGATACCCAGCTTTATCTACAATAATGTGCTCTACTCTCAAAACATCCGTAGCTTGGTGTTTTGTACAAAATATTTATACTTATCGCGTGTAATAATATTTTGGCAAGATAAAGGTCAAAGTTAATGTACCTTGTCACCGTTTTATCAGAGAAATTTATTTATTTATCGGACCAGTTTCTTTTTAAAATCCTCAAAGACTGTCACCATAGTTTAGCAAATCTTACACAAATACACAAATCACGCCTATATCTCTTACGGGGTAGGCAAAGCGTTAACGGCCGTAAAATTAACACCGCGTCTGACAAAAGTTTGAGGGTCAATCAGATAACTGTGTATCACTATAGTGACAGGTTGTCATCCCATCGCCTTAAATTGCAATACACATCTAACCCTCGAGTCCCTTAGTCGCCTCTTACGACACCCTGATGCTATTCTAAGCCGGCATCACACGGCACATCGTTCTTTGTTTGCAAATTAGACTCGATATACCAGAAGACGTCGATACTTACTCCATGGTCGAGGTTCTCCGAGGAGCAGTTCTCGTCGTAGTAGACTCCGTTGGCGTAGAGCTGGAAGGTCTCCTGCGAGGCGTCGATGGCGACCGACACCGGCCCGATGGTGGCCACCGCCTGCATCAGCTTCTGCTCGTCGCCGGACGGGATGTCCACGAAACCCACGTCGTCGGCGCCGCTGTTCTTGGGGTTGTATCTGGTGGATTATATGGGAATTTAAAATGTTAAAACTTGTAGATACTGTGTTGGTTTAAAATGATTCAAAAGCTATAAAACATACACATATCACGCCCTTGCAGGGAAGGCAAAGCGTAAACGGACATTTACGCCGCGTCAGACAAATATTTGAGGGTCATTCGGAAAATTGTGTATCGTCATAGGGAAAGGTTGTCAGCCCGTCGCCTAAAATTGCAATACAAACCTTTAAGGGCGGGGCACACCGGCTCCGTATCCAGCTCTCGTCCGTAGTCACGCACGAACTGATGACGTTGTAATGTATAGGATTGTATGAGATACGGCACACCGCTTGCGTTGCGTATCCGTTCCGTGCTGCACGCAAGCGGTGTGCCGTATCTCATACAGTCCCATACATTACAACGTCATCAGTTCGTGCGTGACTACGGACGAGAGCTGGATACGGAACGCATACGGAGCCGGTCTGCCCCGCCCTTTAAGTCCCTTAGTCGCCGCTTACGACTCCCATGAGAAAGAAATGGAGTGATCCTCAGCCGGCATCACACGGCAGTATAAAACATAACCTCATTTTGTATCAAAAGAAGTAGTGAAACAGTGCCCTAGATTCTTAACCGAATGCTTCCTTATAATAATATATAATAAGGCAACGATACAAATCAGAATAAACAGGTCACATTCTTCAATAGTGTTGAGGTTGAGTCAACACAACACATACCTACAATTGTTGGATATTATATCGAAAGGTGTGATAATGTTAAATAAGTAAAGTCACTTAAAGGTGGAATTATAAATCCGCTATTGCGCACAAACATCGTCCATCATTTGTCTACTATTATTATTATAGTAGCATGTTACAGGAAAAGTATAATCAAAATAAGCTTCCATTTAGACAGACAGACAGAAACACTTTATTGCTTACATTAATAATTATAACTTATTCAAGAATCAAAACGAACAAGACAATACATGCAAAGGCGACCTTTTCGCTTTAAGCGATCTCTACCAGGCAACCTCTTCATTAGACGATAGTAGTCAAAGAAACATCTGTGTTTTTGTAATGTAATGATAAAGTAAGTTGTAAATATTAAAATATTATTGTGCAATTCCTGGGAACTTGTCATTAATTTTCCCCCAGATAAACATAATGACTTGTTCAATTTTACACTTTATAATGTTTTATCAACAAATTTTTATGACGCGTTTCAATATAATTGTAATTATTGTGCATAATAAATCTCGACAATGCGTATATAATGTAATTATTCAATAATCAGTGCGTAATAAATATTGTAGTGTACACTGACCTGCACTTATCGTCCATGCCCTCGTAGGGGTAGCTCTTCTCGGTGTCGATGCCTCCGTTGTCCTTGATGTACTTGAAGGCGTTGTCCATGAGGCCGCCGTTGCAGCCGTTGTTGCCGTAGGAGGCCGAGCAGTCCACGAGGTTCTGCTCGGAGAGCGAGACGAGGTACCCGCTCTTGCGGTAATGCTGTCCCTCCAGGGATCCAGTCTGATGGACAAGTCATTCCAAGTTTATATGGTTACATCCATTTTCCTCGTACGTTTATTGGACTACTATCAAGTAAAGCTATTTTGTACACCACGTTGAACAGTAACATATTAATGTTAAATATAAATAAGTTGCGAAAGTCACGATAAGGTGAATCATACGTTAAATTAACCAGAATGTTTTTGTCATACTGACAAGCTTTTATTTTCAATATAATTAATATTGTGGACTGTAAATAGGATTCAGCAATTGCCTGATGTTTCAATAAAACCCGCATCATTGAGCTGAGGTCATCAGTATGCGTATCGTTCAATTAAAACACGTGACGGCCATTAAGATTAGTTAGTAGCGCGACGGACAAACCGAGAATTAAGATTGCCTTCCGCAAATATATACCTACCGCTTGTTTATATTACGCATTTCCGATAAGCCGTCGTCGTATCAGCCGAATAAATAGCTTGGTGCCAGAGGTTAGCAGCGATAAACAAAAGCAATAGATTTACAGTTGTGTTAGTATGCGTGGCGTGAAGAAGCAGGCAGTAGGTTCTTTATAAATATTTATCAATGACATGACCGAATTGTTAGATTGACCTACCTACCTATTTAGTTAAAACATACCTATACCTGATACGTTTCTTTAGGTAACCTACGTGTGTTCGAAATAGCTTTTAGGATAACCACAATGTGAAAGGCAAAGTAGGTTTTCTATTAAAATATGCATGGTAATGCAATGTATCTTGGTTTGCGTTCTATTTACAAGTATTGTTTGCAAACAAGTAAATAAAACAATTGAAGCGCGTCTTGTTCCGGCAATCATATCGTAACGACCGAATGAGGTGATTCACTCGATCGGCCGACACCCGGCCGCCGCCGGCCGCTGCCGCCGATGAATAATCATCGCAATTTGTAACCGTGCCACCTTATTTTGTCTAAATACGAACACGCAATTCAATAATACACTGAAACGGTTGTTTCAATAACTACAAACTAAAACAAAATGGTTCAATTCTTAATGATTATGTGACTAATTTGTATTTGGTATTTTTACCGTAGGAATTATTAAGGTCATGTAAATCTAAGTTTCTACAGATGATTGTTTCCGTTACCCGTTTACAAAATTCCGATAATATAGAACCATTCTGAAACTTGTTTTGAGTATTATTATAAATTCACTACATACTTATTCTCCCTAACACTTCTAATCTTGACGATCACCGAGTTGAATCAATGTGGTACCTACCGTGAACTCGCCTTTGAATACCGCAAAAAACAAACTGGTTTTCGATCTAATATATGGTTGTAGGTAGGTCTTACGTCACCTTGTTTATGCCTTATCTACTATGGTCTAAAGTTACCATCTAGCCATTGACATATCATTGTAACAATATGAATACCGTGAAGTGTACAAAATTAACTTTATATCTAGTTTTACTATTAGCATAGAATAAGCTTCATGGCAAATTTTGGGGAGCTATGGCACCATATGACTCATTTATCACCTTTAGTAAATAAAATTAGTTTTAAAACAGGCGAACTTATAAAAGACAGATATACAGCTGCTGTTCATTTACTTAACAATCTGAAAAGCGCTTTTAAAAAATCTGGGCTCTATGTTTTAGCCCCGGGGCTATGAAAATCTACATTTGACTGTGTGGTAGGGAGCAGGAGCTCACCCGGAGAAGTTTTGTGGTGGCCCTTGGGGCGGGACTGTTTTACGAGTTGTTCTGGGAAGAACGGACTGGACCGAATCTACCCGGCACGTGCCGGTGGTTCCCAAAATGGGGAACAAATGAGGGACCTCCGCGACGGGGGCAAATGAAAAGCGCTATTTGACTGCAGCCTTAAAAAACATAAGCAAGGCCCTCGTTGAAATGTTTTTATCATGGATCGGGCTTTCTAGGATGGTCTACTTATGTAGTATTGAAGAGGCACACTCACGGTACTGAAGGACCAGCAGGAGCCGCACTTGCCCTGGTCCTTGATCTCTGTGACGGCGCCCTTCTTGCGCCAGTCCACCTCGCCGGGCACCTGCACGTTGGCGGGCGCTATGAACGTCGCCCCTCTGTAGTCGGCGCCCTTGATCGATTTCAGATTGGTTCTCGATCTGACAGGAGGAAAGAGCTCATAAAATTTACATTTATTTTATTCCAGGTTATGAAATAATATTAATAACTTTATTTTATTCCACGATACTAAAGTAAAGTTATGAAATCTTTCTTTCTTTTTCGTGTGGGACACCGAGTCGTCCAACGACATGATGAACCCTGGTGTCAGGGTTTTTCAACCGCCTACTAGTAGTAGGCCTCTGACATAGATGTGTAACGACCGCTGTCTAAGTAATCATGGACAGCAACCGGGACCGACTGCTTAACGTGCCCCCCAAAGCACGAAACCATTTATTTTCGGACAATCAGGTGGTTCACCCTGCAATGTCCTAACCAGACCGGGAACAAGTTCTCAAAATGTAAATATAAACTTTCTGTGAGTGTCCCACCGAGAATCGAACCCGGAACCTTTGAGTCGCAGGCAGTGGCACTACCACTGCGCCACATCGGCCGTCCAGTTATGAAATAATATTAATAAGTTACAATCTTAATAGGTCAATGCTTACTTGGATAAAAATTTCGCTCTGAAAATAAAAACAACAAAGGAAATTCTATATCTTGTTTGATAAGATTGATCTTGTTATTGTTTATATTTAGGAAAACATCAATATGGACGTAGTTCATATCGGTCATATCATCAGTTTTCCCAGAACCATAACAAAGAATAACCAATAGCGTAGCGTTACGTAAATCAGATGAAACGCAGCTGCAATTAGATAATAATTATGCATCCTGCATGCAAAGTTATCATAACACAGATACTTCTATATTATAACTACTACTTTAACAGTATGATAGTTTAATACTTTTTCATTACCCCAAGATTATGCTTGTAACATTAAATGGAAACATTATTTTAATGCGAGCAATTTGTCACACTACAATAGTTTTGAATTAAAAACTCAAAGGAAAATAAAAAAATGTTAATAACTTTGTCTTTATGATGATTAAGTAAGTAAAATTGCACATTCTAAACACAAATATATAACAGGAAATCATTAACTAAAATTGTGCGGGTATATTAATATCGTCTTCAATTTCTATACAATAGTTATAAATAGCTATTATATGACTGACGAAATCGGAATCAGAAATATAACGCAGAATAATAGTTTTCCTGCAATGCCATGCGGGTACTTGCATGGTAACCGTTTTAATATTGTAAATAATAGCGTATCAATTGCCGATTCGCTACGAATTTATTATTATTTCTAGAATGCATGAGTTAAGTGTTTCCAAGTTACCTCCAAAGCTAGAAAATTCAGTAATAACTATTGTAGACTTACTTGATAGATAGTTTACGGACTTACTTGGGGCTGGTGCGGTTGAATCCGTTCATGGTGTGCACGAACTCGTGGTGCAGCATGTCGCCATACTTGTTCTGCTTGAGGCGGTACGAGACGACGCCCTGCTTGAACTTCTGGTTGTGTTTCGCGATCTTGTGCTTGTTCTCCGCGTAGATCTTCATGCGGAACTTGTCTTCTACTTCGCTTAAGTACTGCTTGCCATGTTCCATCTAGTTTTTACATTTTACAGATATTGTTAATGATGTAGACTCATCAGTTTGTTTAATTGCATTGTAATTTCAAAGTATGGAATGAATAATGATCTGCTTCATGCCTTGATTGTGAAATGAAAAAGAATGCATTGAATTTTTAAGTAAATTTCTACAAATTGAATCGATTTATGTATGGAAAAAGAAAAGATTATGGACTTAAACAATTTTATCAGGCATAATTACCAAGATTCGTATACTTATGTAGGTAAGTTTGCAGCTACGTTATGAGGAAAATAACAAAGTTAGATAGAATAAGTAAGTAATGCTATGGTACAAGTACACTAAGACTTGTTGATAATCAAGTTAGTATTAACATTCGTTATGGAAATTGAATTTATGGAAAGCATCTGAAAATGGATCGGTAAATAAAAATATAAAATACTACTACTACTATTAGTAATATATAAATATATGATACGATATGATATGAATAGATACGTAGATAATAATAAACATTTCGATTACGTACTGTAATATCATATTCTACCTTAAAAGCTTCCCATTCCTCCTTGACGAGGTCGAAGAAGGAAACGGCGCTGGCGGCGGCTACGAATAACAGCAGAACTGCCACACACTTCATCTTTGCTTAGTTACTGCAAAAATATATAAAAGATCAGGAAGGTAGCGTAGCAAGGTACAAAGACGAAACGTCTTACTTTTATGTTACCAATTTCATTCTATATGTTTATCTACTAATATAATAGCAATCATCACTACATAGCATAAAATAAAATCGCTTACAGTGTAAAAAAAAGTTGCTATGAAGCGAAAAATGATTTTTTTACCAGTAAATAAACATTGTTATAGTAATATTTTAACCACCAGTTTGAGCAAGGAATAGGAACTCGTTCTAACGAAATATGGGTTTTATTTAACTGTAACATTAACATTACTAAGAGAAAAACATTTTATGATTAGTTACGTATTTTGTAACATTTTTGACCTTTCGGTGTGATCGAACTTGTGCTAGTAAGTGGAGTTCTACCCTAAAAAACTCACTCGTAAAGAAGCAATGTTGTTTGATTTAATTGAATGGCCTATTGTTTTATGTGGATTGGATTCGTTTGCAAACAAAATATTATCAAACAGGTTTTCCTCGCGCATCGCGGTCAAACGCAGGTGGCAGAGGGGCAAAAAAAAAAATAGTGGGCGCAGGGACATGACCTTACCTACCTGTGGGATATGACCCACTTATTATTTAGGTGCAATGAAATATATTGTAGTACACGTTTATATAGTCTGTATAATCTAAACTATTACAAAATATAGGTAGGTACCTATTATGTTAGTGCCTATAGGTTCCTAACTAGAAACATTGGGAAGTAAACATGATGCAACTTCCAAATTAATTTAATAAGTTACGGACATAAATAGGTACCCACCCCTCATAAATAAAATAATATACGGGTATTCTTCATAAAATAAATCTGTACAAAACTTACATTTCAACTACAAGCGATATAATAAGTATCTACTACGCAGCCAAGTTGAACAAAGAGGTGGTTCAAGGTGGGTTCACAGATTCTAACTTACAATCCACAAAAAACTAGCAAAAGGTAAACATTTCAGAAAATCAATAGTATGAACACACTTACCTATACTAGGAGTAATACTTAATTCGATAAAATTATAGTAAAACAGTAAGAAATTATTATAGCTTTCGATGACGAGCAAATATTATTTCACAAAGTATACGTCCTTCTTTGGCTGTTATTTTCTTGTTTGTGCGCGCAGGAAGAGGAAGCGCATGAATAAAAACTGACCAATCATGTTCCCCCGCTCACACCAAACCCGTGCTGTGTTGTGTGTGCGTAATCGATCATTGTTGATGTTTCGGTATATGGAATCGATTTCTCTCACTGAGTTCACGAGTTAACTCATTAGTCTGACTGCGACAAAAAAGCGCACCAGTTGACGTTTTGGTGTTGTTGTGTTGGCTGCATTGGTTCGTTTAAGCATGCGAATTTGAGGTTATAAAAAGTCATGGCTCAAAACAATATGCAAAAAGACGATAAAAAACAAAAACCCCAGGGAAAGAAAAAGAAAGTGCAACTGTATAAGCCTAGGAAAAAGAAAAGTGTAGAAGAGGATGCGGCTATAAAGTACTTACAAGCACAATATGACAAGGTAAACACACCATATAGTAATTCTTTATTTTGCACTATTTATCGTTGTTTCTTCAGTAAATAACCTTATGTACTTTTGTTTTAGATCGTTCCCGAGCACGTGAAAACCTTCAAAGATTTTCCACTGTCCCAGAAGACCTTAAAAGGTTTGAAGGAAAACAACTACACCACACCGACAGAAATTCAAAAACAGTCGATTGGATACGCTTTACAAGGCAAAGATATCCTTGGAGCTGCGAAGACAGGATCGGGAAAGACACTGGCATTCCTCATACCTATCCTGGAGAACTTATTTTGTAAGAAGTGGACCAGATATGATGGGGTTGGTGCCTTGGTAATATCTCCTACCAGAGAGTTGGCTTATCAGATCTATGAAACTCTAAGAAAGGTTGGACATCTGCACGATTTTTCAGCTGGATTGATTATTGGAGGGCAGAACTTGAAGTTTGAAAGAAAAAGAATGGACCAAGTAAATATACTTATTTGCACTCCTGGACGGTTACTTCAGCACATGGATGAAAATCCACTGTTTAAATGTGACCAACTACAAATTCTTGTTCTGGATGAAGCTGACCGATGTCTAGACATGGGTTTTGCAGATACAATGAATGCTATTATAGAAAATTTGCCCCCTGAAAGACAAACTCTGCTATTCTCAGCTACACAAACAAAATCGGTAAAAGATCTGGCTCGGCTCAGTTTATCTTTTCCAACTTATGTTGCTCCACATGAACAGGCTGAAACTGTGACACCAGAGTTCCTGCAGCAAAGTTACATAGTTTGTGAAATTGATGAAAAAATTGGCATCCTATGGTCATTCATCAAAAACCATTTGAAGCAAAAAGTCATTGTATTCATGGCAACTTGCAAACAAGTAAAATACACATATGACCTGTTCTGCAAGCTCAGGCCGGGAGTCAGTTTGCTTGCTCTGTATGGGAGTCTTCACCAAGAAAAAAGAGAGAAAATCTACAAAGAGTTTTGTAGGAAATCTAATGTGGTGCTGTTTGCTACAGACTTGGCTTCCAGGGGATTAGATTTCCCCAGAGTGAACTGGGTGATCCAGATGGATTGTCCAGAAGATGTTGACACCTACATCCATAGAGCTGGTCGTACAGCCAGAGGGGTGTTTGGGAAAGGAGAAGGACTACTGATGCTGCTTCCACATGAAGAAAAAATTGTTGAAGATCTTACAAAGAGAAAGATTCCAATCAATAAAATTGCTGTAGACCCTATAAAAGTAGTTGCCCCACAGAGAAAAATAGAAAGTCTGTTGTCTGACAACACTGAACTCAAACAGACTGCTCAAAGAGCTTTTGTCAACTATGTGAAGTCTATTTTTATGATGAAAAACAAGGAGATATTCAATGTTCAACTTCTAGATACTGATGCATATGCAAGGTCTTTAGGGCTGATTGTTCCACCAAGAATAAAATTCATGTATAAACATCAGAAGAGCAATGTGACAAAGAAGGAAGAATCAGATGACTCTGAAAAGGATCAAGTGATTGACAAATTGAAGGCTAAAGCAGTTGAGGATGAGGGATCAGATCAGTGTGCTGCTGATGACGAAGAGAATGAAACAGTGACAAAGAAAAAAGCAGAAAAGAAACAAAAAGTTAAAAAAGAAATTCCTAAATTAGATTTCCATCCTGAAGAAGACAGTGATGATGAGGACTTTTTGAAAGTTAGTAAGAAAAATGTAGACATTGAAGATGGACCTATAGAGGAAGAACAGCATGTCTCAAAGAAGAAAGCTAAGCCACTGACAAAAGCAGCTGCAGCTAAGAAAATATTGAAGAAAAAACTTAAAGTCAACACCAAAGTGAAGTTTACTGAAGAAGGAGAAGCAATAGATGATGAAAAGAAAGATGTAAAATCTGAGCTAGCCAAACAGTTTATCAATGAGGATGTTGGTGGGATTGACATTGAAAAAGCTAAACAAGTTTTAGAAGAAGAGGATAAATTCGATAAGATTAGATTCAGAGAAAAAGTGAAAGCAAAACACAAGGAACAGAAGCGAAAACTGAAGAACAAAAAGAAGGAAGAAGAAGAGGAAAAGGATGACTTTGGATCACAGTCTGAGTCTGATGGACCAGATCTGTCATGGCTGCCAGATCCTGACAAAATTTATGGAAACAAAGATGGAAGTGATGATGATGCTCAATCAGATAATGATGTGAGAATGGCTTCTGATGATGATCAATCTGGGAGTGAAGAGGAAGAGAAGTACCACAGGTAATTAGATTTTTTGTGATCCCATTAGAACTAAGTTGTTAATTTGCAATGCTGGCTCTATCTTCACCCCATTTCTATTCCGCGGGTTTTGTAAGAGGCGAATCTTTAGTAACTCCTAGGGTTTCATATGTGTCACAATTTCGCATTTGAGTTACACACCCTGTCACTAATGTGACACACCTCAATTTTGCTTTTCGACTGTTTACGCTCTAGCCTCTTTTGGCGGCGTAATACGCGTATGTAAGTATGAAGCTAAATAGTATGATATGATAAATAAAGGTTAATATTGCAGGCCTAGTAAACGAAAGCTTGTGGAGAGCCGCGGGGTCCCGCAGGAGAGCGTGGCGCCGCGTAAGGTCAAGAAGATTCAGGACATCTCCGCCAAGCTGTCCGTGCAGGAGGCCGAGGCGCTCGCCATGCAGCTGTTACAGGGGAAACAATAGTGCTTGACATTATTATTTAAGAATAAATCTTATTTTATTTAATATTGACTTAATTATTTATGTTGTCCTAGCTTGGTTTCTACGGTCACCAATATGAAGTGCCAACGTCGTCGCCCGCATCGATATGGAGCTGTCTCGTTAGGCCCTAGGCTTAGCCCAACTAATGCTAATGCGATTTCTATGATGCTCCGCTCGGTAAAATTACAAAAAAAAATGCACAGATGTATGCACATACACTGCGGGTGTATGTAAAATTCTAGATCTACCCAAAGGTATATTGTCGATCTACCAAGTTTTCGGTATGAAACCAGCCTCCAACACTGGCGAAATCATAATGAAAATGCCATAAAAACAAGAAATTGAATTAACCAGCCTCCAGAAAGTACGCTGTACTCTGTCGCAAACTGTTAGCCACACAAGAGTAGAAGGAATCGATCGATTGTGAATAACTGAAAATTGTTACGTGAATTATCAAAGAAGGTGTATATGTCCTTAAGTCCTGTCATTGGAAATCTGGCAACACCGCGCGTATCTGTCAAAAAGAAAACGGATCGTTCGTTGCACTTTTATCGAAGAAACGCTAAAATCTGTAAAATAATAAAGTTTTCTATGGATTTAGTATAATCAGAACACTAGTACTTATTAATTTTAATTATGTTTTGGAGCGGAAATTATATTGCAGTCAGAGAGTTAAATTTTCTTCTCAAGGAAGAGGTACGTATTTTGCTCAAGAATTGATGGTTATGAGTGGCTGAGTGGTCGTGTTTGGCGACGATTTATCGCTATTTACGCCTCCTTACTCGGCTTGAGTGTGTTTCGAGGCGTATTGTCATTATATGAATGGTCGGAGTGATGTTGTGCCGACGGACAGGATGTTGGTTGCGCAAATAGTTTATTGTTGGTATTTGTCGTAGAATGTGTCTCTGACCCAAGTGCTGGAGGCTGACGACATCCTGCAAGAGTGCAAGGCCGACAACAAGGCTCTCATACAGTTGTAAGTCCCTCAACCCTACTTATTGACATCCAAACTTGTTGCATTAAGTTTTTGTTGAATCATGTACATTCTTTGTGTTCCCTTTTGTATTGCCTATCTCGCCATTAATGAATTTGGTATTTTCACCACCAATTTGTTTTTATACTCAAATATCATATTAAAAATCTACCAAGTCCAAAAGTTTAAACTGAAATTATACCTTAATTAATATTTTTCAGCCTGACAAAGCCGGAAGTGTTAGCAGAATTGATAACACTTATCACAGAGGAGCCACCTAAAAATGTGGAACTCACATCACAGTACCGACATGCCAGCATTGCATGTGAAGTGCTCACGAGCCAGTTGTCCACTTTGGCGGACAGGTTATCACTTGACACCGTACAGATGAACCGCCTCTGTGACTTCATCAACAAAGAGCCACCTCTCAACCCGTTACTAGCCTCGTACTTCAGTAAAACTGTGGAAATGTTACTAGAAAGAAGTCCTAAACAGGTGAGTTCTTATCACTTCTAATAATTAAGATAGATAAGGGTTAACAAGATTATTCAACTGAAGATGTTTTTGTCCAGTTATTTATTGATAAAAGAATGTAGAAGAAAGAAGCCCTATATTTATTATACCATTGCATAAAATTTTAAATAGCAAAAAATCCTACTCTGGTTGGTGAACAATCAGAACAAAACTAAAAACAATATTTGTTTTTCTAACATGCTTACTTACCTATAATGCTATACAAACAACAGGCGCTTGATAATCTCATTTGCTTAGTTTATTGTTACATCATATCAGAATGATGTTACACCTTCAATTTGTTCTTTTCATTTAAAGTGTAAAAGTTCATTGACCTGAAGAAGGAGATGCTGAGTTCAATGACCTTTGCAGTAAACTACGAGTGACCATTAGGTCAACTTTTTAAATTGATTGATAGCAAACCACTGGCTCTTGATATAACTATCTCAAGAGAATTTACTATGAGCTCAAACTTAATAGTGTACTGAATCTAAAATTAAATTAGCACTTGATTAGGATTGGGAGTGTTTTATATATCGCGCCAGCTAGTTGTGCAATGGCTCTAACTGGTTTCTATGACTATGTCTGATTATGACATGTTTTAAACATAATTATATATGTACAAAATGTTTATTAACAAAAAAAAAAACAGTACCAAATAGGTGCAAAGAATCAATAATTAATTTTGGTAACCATTCACACAATTTACAATAATTCTGCCTTTAAAAAATGAATTTACCTGTAAATCTCACACTAGGAATAAACCTGTCACTTGAAATTTATATACAATTACTAAATTTCAGCGTAATTTCTTGACTGACTGAAGGTATAAGTTAGTCATCCTACTCAAATTTATCAGTAAATAATTGAAATAATAGAACATAGAAAAAATAAACACTTGGTTAGGAAAGTTTCATTGCTCTGTGGCTATGCTTAAATGAAGCCTTCAGAATCATAATATGAAATATAATAGTTTTCATGACTAAAATATTAAGGCGAGTGTAGCTCTCAATGACCTCTACAGTGGCGCCACTTCCCAAAAAGGTTTTCTCTTTATACAAACAATCTATCAGAATATCCGTTGCCCAAGTTTTTAGTATCATCCTTAAGTAAAATTAGAACTTGCAAACTCAATGTAAATTGAAATTGAAAACAATTTATTTTCTTTATACAGTACACAACACAGATTAATACAAACAAGACAATTACATTTAAAATACAATAAAACAAGAGGACATAATAAAGTAGTTAAGTATTATGGATACAGACAGTTTTAGATGAGTGGGTAGTTGTGTTATGGACTCTGCCAGAGAAATGTAATATTCGCTGCAATTAAAGTTATGGAAAAAAGTACCTAAAAACTGCCACTTTCGGTTTTTATTGCCATAACTTTAATTGCAGCAGATATTTCATTGAGTTTGCAGGTTCTAATTTTACTTAAGAATAATACTAATAACTTGGGCAACGTATATTCTGATAGATTGTTTGTATAAAGAGAAAACTTTTTTCTCTGTGAAGTGGCACCACTGTCGAGGTCGCTCACGGGTACACTCGCCTTAAATGAAGGCTTTAGAGTTGTAACAGAAATAGAACAGTTTTCATAAATAAACTATATACTATTTTTGTTTTGCAGTGGACTGCAATAGGCTGATGTTTGCATGTTTTGCAGGACTGGTACCTGTACCACATAGTGTGTCTGCGCGTGCTGGACTTCTTTCGTTCGCGGCGCGACTTCCTGCCGAACCTGCTGCGACACGTGGCCACCTCCGCCATCGCCGACACCTTCAAGGCACTCCTGCGGCTCGACGACTTGTTCAACAAACTCGTCATGGAGGTATGGCTTATCTTTGCACCAATAGTAACGTGCTGTGCAAGTCTGCAAAGTTCTGCAAAGGTCGCAGTGGCTGTTACTGCGCATCAGTGATGAAGTTAACCTAACTCTTCCTATAATGTTAGGTATGACTGGGATGAAAAAAATTATGTTAATATATCCGAAATTTTCTACGCTACGGCTGTGTATGCCGCCTAACACTTGTAATCCGTTGTAAATTTGTAGATAGTTTTATTTTTGAGATAGATAGCTCTAAACTGACTAGGTTACTAGATTTATTTCTACTTTATTGCACATCGTACAAAAGGCGGGCCTAATGCCAAACGGCATTCTCTACTGGCCAACCAGAAAGTAAATAGATTACTAGATTCCCGGATAATTGTTTAAGCCTTTACCGTTTTGCAACCACTGGCCAATATCGCCTATATTTCGATTACATGAGGTTCATTTTTGATATTCAATGAAATTTGCTTAAGCTGTCACTTGCAAAAAGGAAAGTGTTCTGTGCTTTCGTTTCGTTTGTTCTTTCCGAATCTTTCCTCCTTTTTTAACGCTTTGTAATTAATTAATATTCTGTTTGTTTGTATGTTCTTATGTTTTGTTTGTACGTTGTGGTTTTTGTTAACATGCAAGTAAAACTCATGAAGATATATATATTTTTGTGATGCAAGTGATGTAACAATAATTACTTAGGTATGTTTCATTTTTCAGTCTCAAACATCAAAGTGAAAAAATCGAAAAATTATATGACTTTCAGTTCCTTACGGTAACTTACCAAGCACAGCGCCATATCCATAGCCATATATCTAGTGACTAGGGAAGAATTAAAATAAAATAAAAAAGAAATTCCCTATTGGTTTTCATTACAGATAAATTTATATAAACTTATATTTAGCTGAAAAGAATGTAATTCCTACTTTCTGGATATATAAAGCAATAAAATAACCTATGCACGACAATTAGAACAGAAGACATTACTCATCTAGAAAGAATTATATGAATAACATGTCATCATTTCTATCTAGTCACTTTTCCACCTGTGTAAGCACAGATTTAAATAAATATTTTTTTGTATGTCAATTACTCTGAGTCATTAGCTTCACTATTATTGGTAGGCACAATCGTTATATAAATAAAATAAATAATATCCTGGACATTTCACTATTGATATAAATACTAATACACTTTTTTTTTATAAATACTATTTACATAGAAACACCCAGACTAAACACAAATATCTAAAAATGACTTAACAAATATTTGTGTCTTGTGCGGATCGAACCCACGACCCTCGGCGTAGAATGCAGGGGTACTATCCGCTACGCCATCAGGCCAGACAAAGAATAAATATATTTAGTACAACAAAGAAACTTAATTCAAATATATTAGTCACATTAAAATGCCTTATTAAAACATATGTTAGATTGCAGATGTAGATATAAAAAAATGCGAATAATCTTAGTCACACTAGAAGGTGTTTGAACTATAATTAGGCTATTTCAATAACAGTTATTGTGCTCAATTATTTTATCTGTTTTGATTTATAACTATGATATTGGGATTGCATACCCAATAAATTAGTATCGCAAGTATTCAAAATGAAGTCCTACTATACCAGCAGATAAGAAATGGGAACCAATTGACTAAAGAGAATTGGAAAAAGAAATAAAGGTCATCAAAATGTGAAGTTTACATAGCAACAACCAACAACTGAATTTGTGCCTATGATTTCTAAAGACTACGAAACGGCGAATCCAAGAAATTTGGCAACAGCATTCCCCGTGAATAAAATACGGCTCTCTCTCTCTCTCGTTAAAATATTGTGGAAAGTGCAAACACCTGCAGCTCCCCTAATAAAGGGAGGCCTATTCTCAGCCATGATTTTTTGTTCTTGAGGTTAATGACTATTGAATGAAAGCAAACTCCACTTTGTCGTGTGTTGTCGGCTTGGAATAGCATCACCCTATTTATATCCCGTGGGTGTCGTCAGAGACTACTCGAGTGTTACGTATTCCAATTTTAGCCGATGGGCTCACAACCTGTCACTATAGCGATTCTCATTTCTCTGAATGACCCTCAAATGTTTCTTCGTTTTTACGGTCCTTTACAAAATCAAAACATTTATTTCTCAGTAGGAATTTACAAGATTCTCTTTTAGAAAGTCAGTGTACAAACGTAACATAATACATAAAAAAAATGAATAGAAAATTTACACTCTGCCTACCCCGCAAGGGATAAACACGTGATATATGTATGTATGTAAACTCAACTCTATAATAATTTCCAGTGGCTAGACGAGCACCAATTCCTCGAGAGTCTGATCGCGATAATCTGCGGTTCATACGTGCCCGAGCCCGTGCGGCCGGCCGCCGCGCCCGCGCCGCAGGACGGCACCGCGCCGCAGGACGGTGCGGCGCCGGACGCCCGCGCCGACGCGGAGAAGGCTGACGCGGAGATTAGTGAGAAGACTGACGCCAATCACAAGGAGGAAGATGGGAAGGAGGAGAAACGTAAGTGTAATTATCTATCTGATACGTCATATGGATTTTGATATTTGTTAGGCGCAAAACTGTTCGGTTCGTTCGTAGGTATCTAACAAAAAAAACAACTATCATAGTAATAAAAACCCTAACAAGGAGAGATTTCTTTGATCTTTCGGTTATATGTACTCAATAAAACTACTCGATCGATTTTAAAATGTAAATGTTATGCTTTGTCCAAGTAGGTATCCGAAATAATCTAAACAGTGTTCCTATATGACTGAGTGACAGCTATTATTTTTTGACACATTCTGTCGTAGGGCATAATGTTGTTCTTTTTTTTCAAAGTTGATCACTTTTATTTTTGAGTAACATGCTATCTTTATCTACTATATATTATAATTACCACTATAACTATTACGTAATATACAGGGTTTACCGAACGGTCTACCGAAAACTTATACCAGGAAACTGAACAACTTTTTACTATGGAGCCTATATTGGGAAACGGTTTTTTCGAGTTTCATTAAAAACTTCGGGAAATTAGTATGGGAGGTCGAACAATAAATACCAACATAGCCACCATAGAAAACGTTGTTCAGTTTCACGGTCTGATCACGTCTGTTAAGTTTTCGGTACACCGGAAACCGTCCCTTACACCCCGTATAAGTTTCCACCACGTACATTTTGCATACATGTTTCCAGCGGTAGAAAACAGCATCACCTCCGAAGGGAAGTCCATCACAATCAACACAAGAGACTCTTACGACGGCGAGAGTGACGTAGCGAGTGCACGGTGGCGCGCAGTCGCTGCGGCCAATGCGGCGTCGCTATTGTGCGACCTCGTGCTCAACGGCTGCGCGGGGGACCACTGCACCGCTAGGTAAGGATAAGATGCTGAATCTGCTCGCTCGAAGCGACTGAATCTGCTCGCTCGAAGCGGCTGAATCTGCTCGCTCGAAGCGGCTGAATCTGCTCGCTCGAAGCGGCTGAATCTGCCTGCTCGAAGCGACTGAATCTGCTCGCTCGAAGCGGCTGAATCTGCCTGCTCGAAGCGACTGAATTGGTTCGCTCGTAGCTGAATCTGCTCGCTCGAAGCGGCTGAATCTGCTCGCTCGAAGCGGCTGAATCTGCCCGCTCGAAGCGGCTAAATCTGCCAGCTTGAAGCGGCTCACTTTGATGCAGGGTATGTAGCGATTTTTGCCGTGTGATCCCAGCTTTGAATAGCACTACCCCATTTCTTTTTCATGGGTGTCATAAAAGGTGACAAAGGGAATCGAGGATTTCATGAATATTGCAATTTTGGGCGACAGGCTGATAACTTGTCACTATCAAGATACACGATTTTCTGAAACGGGCCTTTAAATGTTGTCAGACGTGGCGATAGCGACCGTATTTTACGGCCGTTAATGCTCTTTCTACCCCGCAAGGGATAAAGGAGTGTTTGTGTGTGTAAGTAGCGATTACGTTTTGATGAGTAAGTATTCGTTATTTATTTCATGTTTTTGAAAACTTGCAAAGTTTTCAAGCGCAGATTTGAACCTGCGGCTTTCGCCATCACTAGTGGCGACGCCTCTTCTATCTAGGCTACCGTGGCTCGTCCCTTGTCCGCAAATTTCGGGGCGTCTTTCATCAAATCAAATTCCTTTATTTGCTTTAAGTGTGGTAACATGAGATGATAGTTTTATAATTCGTAATCCATTCACACTTAGCTGATTATCAGCATGCAAAAAGTAATATTACATAGGCATATAGTCCATAAACGTCCATAAAAATATGTTTAATAAGACTTTTTTAGTATAAAAGAGCGACGAAAGAGCTACAAAAGATGGTGCATTGAACGCGCCCTTGCAAATGTATCTTGATGCCAATAAAGCGTGGCACGGCTGCATCTACCGGGCTAGTTTTGCAACTAATACCGATGTAGTATACGCGATGCTATTGCATGTTGGTTTACCGTGATACCGTTGGTCTCAGACTGCGCACAGTGTGGGTGCTGGTGTCTCGCCTGCAGTCGGAGGAGTGGGTGCGCGCGCTGCTCGGGGGCATGTTCACATCGCCCGCGAGCGCGCGCCCGCAAGCGCTGGTGCACGGCTGTCAGGTGCTACTGGCGCTGCTGTCCACTGATCCTATACTGTAAGTATTTCTTTGCCTTTTTCATCAACAACTTTACAAGTGCTGTGTGATGCCGGCTTACAATAGTATCACCCCATTTCTTTCCCTTAGGAGACGTAAGAGGCGACTAAGGGACTCGAGGGTATGTATTGCAATTTTAGGCGATGGGCTGACAACCTGTCACTATGGCGATACACAATTTTACGAATGACCCTCAAATGTTAGTCAGACGTGGCGTAAATGTCCGTTTTTTGCGGCCGTTTACGTTCTGCCTAACCTGCAAGGGATTATAGGCGTGATATGTGTATGTAACTTTACAAGAAATGTTTTTTTGTGCAAAAATGTTCTGTTTTATACAATAAATGAAAATAAGAAACTGAAAAAAAATGAGTTTCTAGAAGAGATTTAAAATTTTGAAGTGTGATTCTTTCGCGTAGGCGTCGTACGAGGCGACTAAGGAACTCGAGGGTGTGTATTACTATTTTAGGCGCTGGGCTGACAACCTATCACTATGGCGATACACAATTTTCTGCATGACCCTCAAATGTTTGCCAGACGTTTTTTTTTTTTATTAATGATGGGTTTGCTCTTGACTCTAGTCTAGGTCATACTTAGTACAGAGACAGAGTCTAAGATGGAGCGAGCTCACCCAGAAGAAGCCTGTTAAGGCACTGGCACTCCCACACACTGACGGAACGCAGCAAGCTACTTGGCGCCAGACTTCGGTGGGATGGTGGTCGCGAGCCAGGCGGCCCCTTACGGAGCCTTCCACCGCGCACGTGGGATCGTTCAGCCGGACTTATCCACAGGCAAGCCTGTGTTGCCGTTGCCCGGGGTGGACCGCTAGGAGGTAGATCCCATTCCACCCCAGACGTGGCGCAAACGTCCTGTTTACGGCTGTATACGCTCTGCCAACCCCGCAGGGGATTATAAGCGTGATATGTATATGAATTATTATGTATTTTTTTCCCAGTGCGGGTCAATGCGCGGCGGAGCGGACGAGCGTGGAGCTGGCAGTAGCACCACATTTGCCGCTGCTGCATCAGACGCTGCTGCAGGACTACACCGCCAACAGGACCAGTAATGACCACGTATGTCACATTTATCACATTAGCCCAGATGGAAGAGGCGTCGCCACTAGTGATGGCGAAAGTAGCAGGTTCAAATCCTACCCGCGCTCGAAAATTGTGCATGTTTTCAAAAATTGTGTACCTAACACAGGAAGTGTTTTAAAAATTTGGTATTCAAAAACATTAGTTGGTAATAAGGTATAGGTATTATTCTGCCGTGAGATGCCGGCTTAGAGTAGCATCACCCCATTTCTTTCCCTTGGGTGTCGTAAAAGGCGACGAAGGGACTCGAGGGTGTGTATTGCAATTTTAGGTGATGGGTTGACAACCTGTCACTATGGTGATACACAATTTTCCGAATTACCCTCAAATGTTTGTCAGACGTGGCGTAAATGTCCGTTTTTTGCGGCCGTTTAAGTTCTGCCTACCCCGCAAGGGATAAAGGCGTGATATATGTATGTATATATTCTTTATTGTGTACCAGATTATTACAATAAATTTGAATATTAAACGTAGTCATGTATGTATATATTCTTTATTGTGTACCAGATTATTACAATAAATTTGAATATTAAACGTAGTCACAAAGGTGAGCTTATCTCTATGAAGAGATCTCTTCCAGCCAACCTACTATATTAGGGAATGACAAAACCGTGTACACATACAGATAGGGACTTGCATATAATATATTATAAACAGTACATACTTATTAATAAATACATAAATAAATTATATATTTAAATTTATACACATACATCAAGATTGTTCCGATAAATAGTGCTCTTTTATTCTGCGTTTAAATGACGTATATAATATGTATTATTGAGATGTTGAATTTTTAGGACGGCGGCGGCAGTGACGGCACCGCGAAGCCCCGAGTGGGCGCCGCGCGGGTGCACGTGGCGGCGCTGTTGGCACAACTGGCGCTGTCTGAGGTGGAGGATGTGCCCACCACCATGATCACGTTAGGTAAGTCTACAATGTTGCCATAGCATTCGAGTCGTCCAGCGACCCGATGAACCCTGGTGTCTAGAGTTTTTCAACCGCCTACTACTAGGATAAGGCCTCTGACATGGTTAAATGAAAATGAAAATGAAATAACTTTATTCAATGTAGGATAGCATTATCACTTTGGTTGTGTAACGACCGCCGTCTAAGTAATCCTAGACAGCAACCAGAACCGACGGCTTAACGTGACCTTCGAAGCACGGAACCATCTTTATTTTCGGACAATCAGGTGGTTCAGCCTGCAATGTCCTAGTATTCGTTACAATAACTTTTAATAGATGTCACTTGTACGTCGCTTTGACACGAGTACCAAGAGATTGAAAATTTGGAAGTGTCTGTCGTTGCGCCGGTAGTTCAGTTGGCAGAGCAGTGGAACGTACCCCACGTTACCGGGCTCAAGCCCCGTCGGGCGCTAACATTTTTTCTTTTTTGTTGTTGTTGAAAACTTGCAAAATTTTCAAGCGCGGGCAGGATTTGAACCTGCAACTTTCGCATTACTATTGGCGACGCCTCTTCCATCTGGGCTACCGCAGCTCGTTCCTTGCCCGCCAGTTTTGCATGTGTATTTTAATGCAAGTAACGTGTGGCACGGATTCCTACCATTAGTCGGCTGTAATAACGACATAACATTTTAATATAATAATTTATTTCAACCAGTAATAATCATATTCGAAATTAATTGGCAGAATGGCTCTAAATAGTGCACAAACGCGATTCGCTTCTGTCAAACGTCAAAAAAGTAATAATTGGGTCAGTCCTTTTTGTAGTCAAATGCACCGAATTCTCTATAGCAATGTTCTGTAGAAGTATTCGGAAATATTTTCTAGTTGATCATCACTTTAATGTAACTTTCTTTTAATAAATACATTTGTAAGTAAATCAATAGTTATTTGTACAACAAGAGGGCAAAGGTCATTTTTGCTTCGAGTGCTAATTTTGAATCCCGAGGTAGCGAAGGAAACTAAAATTGAATCACGAGCGTAGCGAGTGATTCAAAAGTTGTATCCTGAGCCCAGTGAGGGATTCAACAACACGGGATGCGAATGAATTTGCTCTCGTGTGGTACACACAACTTTTCACCTATACCAGTGAGAAAATTCTGCCAATGTCAAGTTTGGGAAATTGGCTGTACTGCTCGAATGCCTCTGACTTTTCCAGATTCGTTCAGAAATATTACATAATATGTACCAATATTTAGAAATGTCAGAAATTTTTAATAGAAAAACCGCTTTAAAAAAGAAAATAACAGGCTGAAATAGTTTTCAGAACGCACAGCCGCATTTGTTCTGATAAAATGAGGATGTTCGAAATTCTAATCACTTTTCTCAATCGAGTGGATAAAAACGAGTTTTGCCCACTGAATTTACACGGCAAAACTGTTATTTTCAAGCTGGAGTGGTGAAAAAACTTTTTACAATAGTTCCACTAATATATTTTAAAATTACACTATAAAGCAACCGGCTTCGTTACAACATCATCAGGCCAAAAACATTCTTCTTAAATAACTTAAATAAACCGCATCAAAGCCGTTGCGTAGTTTCAAAGATCTAAGCATCGAGACATAGGGACACGAGAAGCGAGTTAATTTTACACTATTTAGTGATATACAGGATGTAATAAAGATGTTTTTAAAAATATATTTTTACGTGTTTGTGTTTTATATCGGGTGAAATTTTATTATACTCTGTAAAATACAGGATGATTCCCTTGACGGCCGATGTGGCGCAGTGGTAGTGCGACTGCCTGCGACGCAAAGGTTCTGGGTTCGATTTTCGGTGGGACACTCACTAAGTTGATATTTATCACTTTGTGAATTTGTTCCCGGTCTGGTTAGGACATTGCAGGGTGAACCAACTGATTGTCCGAAAAGAAATGGTTCCGTGCTTCGGAGGACACGTTAAGCCGTCGGTCCCGGTTGCTGTCTATGATTACTTAGACGGCGGTCGTAACACAACCATGTCAGAGGCCTACTACTAGTAGTAGGCGGTTGAAAAACTCTGACACCAGGGTTCATCGGGTTGTTCGACGACTCGGCGTCCCACACGAAAAGAGAATTCCCTTGACAGCAGTTAGCAAGATAGGAAACCAAGCGAAAAGGACAAAAGATAAATTATATAAATCTGACATCTGCCATAGAGCTCAAACTATATTTTATAAATTATAGACTGATACTAAAAACATATTACAGGCTAGTGATAAGGAAAAACCTTCCCCCAAGGAACATAGGCCGAAATATTAGAACGAATGTAACGAAACCGGTCGCTTTATAGTATAATTTATAAATATATTAGTTGAACTAGTGTAAAAAGTTTTTTATTTACACATATTAACATTACCTTTATGCCTTCTCACTACCCTAGGTCTGCTGTAAGAGATTATTTTTTAGAAATAATCTGACCTGTTGTGTATTTTTCTATATGTTATGTCCTTTGTGTTATATTGTGTACAATAAACTGTTATATAAATGGAGTTCCATCAAGAAATCAAAACACAAAATGTAACATACCCTAAATAAATTAGTATTGTATTGAAGACAGGTAAGTGCCGTGTGATGCCGGCTTAGAATAGCATCACCCCATTTCTTGCCCGTGGGAGACGTAAGAAGCGTCTAAGGGACTCGAGACGTGGCGTAAATGTCCGTTCTACGCGGCCGTTTACGCTCTGCCTACCCCGCAAGGGATTATAGGCGTGATATGTGTATGTATGTATTGAAGACGTAAAAGGCTATTAAGGGACTCGGAGGGTACATGTGTGTGTATTGCAATTTTAGGCGATGGGCTGAAAACCTGTCACTATGGTGATACACAATTATGTGAAAGACCCTCAAATGTTTGTCAGACGTGGCGTAAATGTCCGTATTGTACGGCCGTTTAAGCTCTGCCTACCCCGCAAGGGATATAGGCGTAATGTGTGTGTGTGCGTGTATTGAAGACCGCGGGGGAGGCCTTTGCCCAGCAGTACGATCTGATAGGCTAATTATAATAAGACCTAGTAATCAGACCCTCACCTGCAATAGTCCTTGCATCAGGCGGGTGCTGGCTCTGGGTGTACTTCTATAGTGCAGACAGAGAGAGTACCCGCTTGATGTACACAGCACAACATATTATTTGGTTCAAAAAGGCCTCTGTTCAACAGGACTAGCCAACAGGCTTCGGCCCCACTCATGCCTCAAAGTACCGGGTCCATGTGGGCCCGAGATCCGGAAACGTATCATCATAATTAGGGGTGGTATGGGATCTTCCTCCTAGCGGTGGAGCCCGGGCAACGGCAACACAGGCTTGCTGTGGATAAGTCCGGCTGAACGATCCCACTAAGCGGTGGCTGGCTCGCGACCACCATCCCACCGAAGTCTGGCGCCAAGTAACCACCTGCGTTCCGTCAGTGTGTGGGAGTGCCAGTGCCTTAACAGGCTTCTTCTGGGTGAGCTCGCTCCATCTTGGACTCTGTCACTGTCCTATGACCTAGACTAGAGTCAAGAGCAAACCCATCATTAATAAAATTAATTAAATAAATAATAGTAATGATTGTATTGTGTATGTCGCAGGTACCCCGGGCACGTTAGTGGATCTGTTCTTCAGGTTCCCGGACAACAACTTCCTGCACGCGCAAGTGCACGCGTTCATCAAGCACGCGCTCGCCAACCGCGCCTACCGCACGCACTACGCCAAACATGTGAGAATACATATTAACATACAGGGTGACATTTCATAATCTAACTAGATTTCCGCCCAGCGGTTTCCACCCGCTGCCACTTATTTTCCCGTGGTAATAGTTGTTTTCCTGCGGTAAAAAGTGGCCTATGTGTTATTCCAGGTTATACTTTACCTGTGTTCCAAATTTCATCCAAATCGGTCAAGCAGTTTGAGCGTGAAAAGGTAACAAACATACATACAAAAAATAGGCCTCCCGTACAAAATTGCTGATCAGCTGATTTGAGTTACTATGGAAGCAAAGAATAACCAATAGTATGTAGTATATTAACTAATAATTAAACCTGGAATAACACATAGGCTACTTACCGCGGGAAAACAACTATTACCACGGGAAATGAGAGGCAGCGGGTGAAACCGCTGGGCGGAAATCTAAATAAATAAATAAGTAAATAACATAGACGTTTCACACAGCGCCATCTAGCCACAAACTAAGCAAAGCTTGTACTATAGGAACTAGATAGCTGATATAATACATACTTACTTTTTTTGTATATAAATACATAGAAACACACAGACTCAACACAAATATTTGAAAAGTAACTCACAAATACTTGTGCTGTGTGGGGATCGAACCCACGACCCTCCGCGTAGCAGGCAGTCATCCACTACGCCACCAGGACAATCAAACATTATATATTTTTTTGTTTGTTTTCAGTTATTGGTAGAGTGCGATCTGTTGAACAGACTGATGGACGTGTTTGAAGAAAACGAAAATAAAAGGTAAAAATTATCACTAATTATTTATACAAGGTGGTCTGAATAGTTACGACCAAAGACAAATCTTTGATACCTGATACTCAGAATCGCATCGCCTATATGTATGTTCCGCGATTGTTTGTAGTTTCCGAGTTAATCAACTTTTAAAGTTGTATGAGAAAATTCAGATATTCTTCCTTCTTTTTTAATTTCCGGTTTTTCCTGTAGCATAATCTTCATGATTTGTACTTGCTAGCGTGCAAAACAAGGAAAAAAGCCTCCCAGTAGAACATTTCCCATACAATTTTAGATGTTGAATAACTCGTAAACTATAAAAAAATGGGTGTGAATTGGATACCCCTCAGTGTAAAGAATTTAAGTTTTATCTTTGGACGTCGCTGTTTAAGCCACCCAGAATAATCCTCATTAAATACCTATTTTCTAACAATGTTAATGGTAAGATACGTAACAGGAAATTTTGTACTGCAAATTTCAAATCCGAGACCTTGGAGTATTGTTTTATAGCAATAATAGCGCTTTCACACTTTACACCTGCTCCTGCTCCTGCCGCTGTCGCGAATATTCCTCTTAATTACTTCCGCGGAAGTATCAACGCGAGAGAGTGTTCAATATGATTGAGCGAGATAGCAATACATTCTACAAACGTTCGTGCTGCCGTTCCTTTGACTCGCGCATAAAAATCCGACAATCGCGGGACCACGGGAAGTGGCAGCGGTATGACGAGTAGCAGCGCGAGTAACCTGTTTCCATACTCGCGCTGCCCACTTTCCTTACTATTTCCCTGCCCTTTGGCATTGTGTGAACGTACTGAACCTTTTGATCTACCTAAGTCCTGGCCATAGTCTCGTAGGTTTTATTCTTTAGCTCGTGACTGGGGGCGATGTATAGCGGCCATTTACGCCACGTCTGACAAAAGTTTGAGGATCTTTTAGATAATTGTGTATCACCATAGTGACAGGTTGTCAGCCTATCGCCTAAAATTGCAATACACATAACCCTCCAATCCCTTAGTCGCCTCTTACGACACCCGTGGGTAAGAAATAGGGTGATGCTATTTAAGCTGGCATCACACGGCAATTTTTTTAATAAATGTTTTTCTATTCAATGTTGCAGAGCGGGCGTCCCCCGCGCGGGGTACATGGGGCACGTGATCCTCGCGCTGCGCCGCGTCGCGCGAGCTCTGAGCGATGATGATGAGGAACTGCTGCAGCAGCTGCGCCTGCCCGACACCACCGCGGCGCGCTGGGCACACTTCGTGCAGCACCAGCTGCTGTACGCCGCGCAGCAGCACGACACGCCGCTGGTAAGCTGCCATGTGTGTCCCGGGACTGCTGCAGCAGCTGCCCGACACCACCGCGGCGCGCTGGGCACACTTCGTGCAGCACCAGCTGCTGTACGCCGCGCAGCAGCACGACACGCCGCTGGTAAGCTGCCATGTGTGTCCCGGGACTGCTGCAGCAGCTGCCCGACACCACCGCGGCGCGCTGGGCACACTTCGTGCAGCACCAGCTGCTGTACGCCGCGCAGCAGCACGACACGCCGCTGGTAAGCTGCCATGTGTGTCCCGGGACTGCTGCAGCAGCTGCGCCTGCCCGACACCACCGCGGCGCGCTGGGCACACTTCGTGCAGCACCAGCTGCTGTACGCCGCGCAGCAGCACGACACGCCGCTGGTAAGCTGCCATGTGTGTCCCGGGACTGCTGCAGCAGCTGCCCGACACCACCGCGGCGCGCTGGGCACACTTCGTGCAGCACCAGCTGCTGTACGCCGCGCAGCAGCACGACACGCCGCTGGTAAGCTGCCATGTGTGTCCCGGGACTGCTGCAGCAGCTGCCCGACACCACCGCGGCGCGCTGGGCACACTTCGTGCAGCACCAGCTGCTGTACGCCGCGCAGCAGCACGACACGCCGCTGGTAAGCTGCCATGTGTGTCCCGGGACTGCTGCAGCAGCTGACGAAAAATTCAGTCTTCTCTTTTTTTTCTCTATTAGAGAAATACGGTTCTTATTCCCTCCTCTACAACGTGGACAGTTCTGACACCTTTCTTCTCATCTTACGCCTAGAAATGAAGCCCAAATTTCCCTTTCCAATATGGATAAACGGGCGAAATCTTACCAATGTTTCCCCTGCCACTAAGGCAAATCTGGTCCATGTAGCGACCTCTGGGAGCTACTACAAAAAGCTCACTCTTGTAGTTCACAAGCAAGCAAAACGCAACAGAAGTTCCAACATATCCGCAAGATGGCGCTACGTGACAGATTGGCAGAGACCAAAGGGGCTAAAACGCGGTATAGAATTGTTTCACCGCGCACCGCATATAAACAACTTTCAATCCTATCCAGGTGGAGCAGTCGGTCCCCTGAACACAACACCCAGCTAGGCAGAAAACTACACTTTTCCCGACTCCACATAGAATCTTTCATTCAGCCTCATAGCATTACTTCCTGTCACCCGCCATACTCGTATTACCATTTTCAATGTCGACAAATGTGGCCCCTATTCAACATGGACAAATCTAACATATAGCATACAATTTTCCTATTTCAAAGTGCCTATTATATGTCTTTGAGTTTCTCACTACTTTATTGAAGATACGCATTTAAATTGCCTTTTTTCCCTCATTAAAACCAATTTTTCTTAAATTACAAAATAATTGCATAACCTTTTTAATTCCTTATCAACTTTGAAAAAACTTGCTCCATTCTTGCTCATTGTATCCAGTTAGCGGTTATTTATTTATTTAACCATTTATTGTACACAAAAACATACACAGGAACAATTCACAATGAGACAAGACACAACAGGTTTACTTATTTCAAAAACGAAATCTCTTATAGCAAACCTACACAAGTGAGAGTACATAATACGAGACGCGGATATGACGTACACAATAGTAATATAATCTTTATACTGGTTATTACTGTGATATAACTTTGAAATTACTTGTACAAGTATCAAACTTAAAATTTCACTTTGTTTCAGGGTGATTATCCTTCGGAGAACATTTATGAGGTAAGAAATACATTCATGGTAATTAGCTAATTACCAAATTTCACATACATACAGGTTGTAAGGGTCAGCCCTCCGAATACTCATTCAGACCATGAAACTGAAAACTTCCCATAATATTTTAGGAAACGTCGATAACATTTGGACTTCCCATTGTAAATGCAGTCTCAGCTGATCGTGATTTTGTATGGGAGGCCGAAAATTCTTTTCCTGACATATGTTCCTAGGGGAAAGATGTTCAGTATCATGGTCTGCATGCACCCTATCAGTATTGGAAGGGCTGTCCCTTACACCCTCGAGTACCTTGGTCGCCTCTTACGACACCCACGTGCAAATAATGGGGTGATGCTATTTTGAGTCGACATCACATGGCACAAAATGTTGACTTGTGATAATGTAGGGTGTAATTTTACTAGTGACCGATATCGAAATCTCAAGTCGCTCTCTCTTTTTCGTGTGGTACACCGAGTGGTCCAACGACCCGATGAACCCTGGTGTCAGAGTTTTTCAACCGCCTACTACTAGTAGTAAGGAGAGTCAAGTCGGCCTGGTAATAAGGAAAGAAAGAAAGAAACAAAACACATTTATTTCGGTCCACACAACAACAAAAACACTACATTAAAACTTAAGCTATCGTAAGCACGGGTTATTGCGCATATGCACCGAACTTTCCCTACGGAACAAATGTTGAAATATGACAAAAATATATCGAGTTTCCATAGTAACTCAAAATAGCTGATTGGCAATTTTGTATGGGAGGTCCAATTTCTTTCGTATTTCGACCTATGTTCCTTGTGGAAATTATTTTTTATCACTTATTCACTTGAATTTTTGCTTCGGTCACTTGCATTTTTGCTTCGGTCACTTGAATTTTCGCTATCGGTCACTTTAATTTTAGCTATCGGTCACTTGCATTTTTGCTTCGGTCACTTGAATTTTTGCTTCGGTCACTTGAATTTTTGCTTTGGTCACTTGATTTTTCGCTATCGATCACTAGTAAAATTTCACCCTATATTAAACTGAGGCTTGAACTTGCAATATTTACTTGCAGGTGGATAATATGGCTGAACTCGGAGTAGAAGCGAGCTATGAGGTGAGTCTTATATATTACTAGCTGTTACCCTTGGCGTTGCCCGCGAGGAAAACTATCCTATTTGTTAATACATGTTACCTTCTATATGTGTGCCAAATTTCATTACAATCGCTTCAGTAGTTTTTGCGTGAAGAAGTAACAAACATACAAACTTTCGCATTAATAATTATAGTAGGATTCAATTCTAGTCTCTCTATAATTTTTAACAGACATAACTTCGAATCCTGCCAGTGAACAATTCTAGAACCATGTTAGCTCCTTCTTCTTCTTTTCGTGTGGGACACCGAGTCGACGATCGACCCGACGAACCCTAGTGTCAGAGTTTTTCAACCGCCTACTAGTAGGCCTCTGACATGGTTTGTGTAACGACCGCCGTCTAAGTAATCATAGACAGCAACCGGGACCGACGGCTTAACGTGCCATCCTAAGCAAGGATCTATTTTTCTCCGACGAGCGTGCATGAAGAGATTGATGAATGTAAAGGAGGCGAAAGAAGTATGCCAGGATCGTAATCTCTGCCTACCCCTCTGGGAAAGAGGCTAGGTTTATGTATGTATTTTATTATAGTATCGTATACTTAGACCTCCAAATGAAGTTCTAACTTTAGCTAGTCTATACTAAGGTTGATCTATATTTATTTACAAGCTTTTATTTGACTTGCCGTGTTCGTTAGTTTTTACGGGTCAAATCTTGGAAGCAAATTTTGCGCCACTTAACGACTTCCGATTGATCTAAAATTTTGCATAGACATGTAAATTGGGTGACAATGCAATAATATGATGTCAAAAAGCTGATATGATGATGGAGCCGGAAGGTGGTCATAGCATCTCATAGATGAAACTACGTACCCCTATCGAGTTTGGGCTCGTTGGAATCGTCTTGCCAACCATTCTTCAAATACATAGTAGCCAAGGTCTGATGATGGAGCCGGAAGGTTGTCATAGCATCTCAGAGATAAAACTACGTACCCCTATCGAGTTTGGGCTATTATTTTTGTTTTAGTGCACTTAAATAAATAAAAGCTTGTTTTAAAAAACTTTTTTAATTATATTTTTTTATTACCATTGCGCCAAATCGGCTGTCACTAAAAGCTGATAATTGTTTCAGTTCAACGACATCAGCGGTAACGATCTCGGCGACGATATCCACATAGACGCCGCGCGAGATGTACGTATAACAACAATATACCAAGGGGCAGTCGTTTTACTATATACTAAGGGTTGCTACACACATAGGCGGGTCGGCACAATCGGTTCGGCAGTGTGCCGGGTAGATTCAGTCCAATCCGTTCTTCCCAGAAAAACTCGTAAGCCCAATCGCGCCCTATTGGGGCTTGAGCTGATTGTTTGAACAACCACAAAACTTCTCCGGGTGAGCTCCTGCTCTCCACCATACATTCAGGTGTAGATTTAAATAGCCCCGGGGCTAAAATCATAGGGTCCAGAACTAAAAAAAAAGTTTCGGCCGCATTTGTCGATCAACAAAGCCGACCTGAAGTAACCGCTGCACTTGTTCGGCTTGTGCCTAGTTCATTCGAATAAACGCATCATTCAATTCGGCAACTGCCCAGCCGAGTGGTTTGGGTTGCTACACACATAATCGGGCCGGCACTAATCGGCACAGCCGGGCGGTAAAATCGAATATGTGTAGACGAATTTTCGGTAAAAAAAAAAGGCGCTCGTCTTTGCCGCTCGATTACAAAGGCCGGGCAACAGCCGAATGGAGCAATCGGCAAAACCGGGCGGTAAAATCGAATATATGCAGAATATATATTCGATTTTAGGGTTGTTACACACATAGGCGGGTCGGCACTGTCGGTTCGGCAGCATTTGTCGATCAACAAAGCCGACCCGAAGTAATCACTGCACTTGTTCGGCTTTATTCTGCTTCTGCAGAAACGGGCTGTTCGTTCAATTTATAAATTGGGACCTCGAGTCTCCTTGAGACAGAAATTTAAAGAAATCAACATATTGACATTTGTGTCACAGTACATATACGAAAATCTAGTGTACGTAAAAATAAATATAGATTCTTTTAAGAAAAATTGTGACAGGCATAATTTTAACACTAGAAATAAGGAGCAACTTGCTGTGCACATGAGCAGGCTTAGTAAAGTAAGCAAAACTTTTAAGGGCAATTGTATACGCTTTTATAACAAACTTCCTAAAGATATTCAAGACTTACCCTTAAATAAATTTAAACCAGTAATTAAACAAAAATTGTACAAGAAAGGCTATTATGAAATATCAGACTATATGCAAGATAAATCTCCATGGGTTTAATTCAAATGTATAAAGAAAATATTTTATTAGACGAAACAAGTAGATTTATCTACTGCAATTTTTTGTTATTATTATTATTATTTTTTTTATGTAGCCATTTTTGGGCTATACATATACTTATATTATTCGTTATTTCCAAAATTAGCTAGGGCAGTTTAGGGCCTAGAAAGATTGTTAATTTAGAGTAGGAGCACTTCTGGGCAGGTTTTTTGGGGGGTTTTTCCTGTTCAGGGGGTCCGGTTAATTATACGCATGTTAATAACATGCTTTGGAAATCTTGACTAAAATTTGAAACAAATGTCGTTTACAAATGGTGGTGGCGTAAAGTTACGTGCTGTGTGATTAACCTGGCCAGCCCCGAGGCAGTGCCTTTATTTTTATTTTTATTTTTTTATCCCGCCCGAGCCGGTTTTCTATTAGGACAATACAAAATTGTTATAAAAAGAAGAAGATTGCGTTATGCAAATTTCTTTTTTTTACAATGACCGATCATGACGTCAATAAGTGATAATGCTATCCTACATTGAATAAAGTTATTTCATTTTCATTTCATTTTCATTTTCATTATGCCGATCGGGTAGTTCATTCGATTAAACGCATCATTCGATTCGGCAACTGCCGAACGGTATTTGTGGAACGAAAAAGCCGACTCGCAACTACTACTACAACATTCCCGAACATTCATCTGCATATATTCGATTTTACCGCCCGGTTTTGCCGATTGCTCCATTCGGCTGTTGCCCGGCCTTTGTAATCGAGCGGCAAAGACGAGCGGCTTTTTTCCCGAAAATTCATCTACACATATTCGATTTTACCGCCCGGCTGTGCCGATTAGTGCCGGCCCGATTATGTGTGTAGCAACCCTTACCGCCCGGCTGTGCCGATTAGTGCCGGCCCGATTATGTGTGTAGCAACCCTTACCCCCGGTTCGCGCACTCACACATGCACACGCCCGACCAACCTATACGTACACGACTACTACATAGAATCTCGTGCCGCTCGTCTCACAACGAACCGCACTGCCGCCGCACGTTTTGTTTGAGTAACGAAAAAATCGGGGAAATTAATACCTTGTAACCTAACTAATCATTAGATAATAATGTCAATCATTATAACTCAAAATACTAAAACGGCGTTCTTAAGTATCGCGGTAAGAACCCTTTCGTACTGCAGACACTACTAAGTGGCACTAACCGGTAGTGTCATGGGAGATTTTTCTTTTCTTTGACTCTACTGGTACTACCGGTAGTGCCATGAACAAAATTGCAGAGTTAGTTCATGACACTACCTCGATTCCATACCTAGTGTCGCAGGAAGTTATATCTCCCGTGAGACGAGTGAGTTACCTAATTATTGTCTAATATGTTTCTTATAATGTAGAAACTCTCAGGATGGAAAATTTCAATGTCATATATTACGTCACCGTTCGACTTTTTAAACACCGTTTCAGTATTTTGTGTTATTATGTTTGACCGCAAAAGTTTAAAACAGTTTATGTCTATCATTGTTTTGTAAGCCGACACCACTCGGCTAATATAATAAGACTAATATTGGGAACTTTTTTTTACAGTTCGGTGAGACGAGTGAGGGCGGCGATGGAGGACAGCAGAGCTCGGAGGGCATGGTAACTTATATATACGTTTTTTTTATTATGTAAAAAAGGCGACTTAGACGACAGGCTGACAACCTGTCACTATAGTGGTACACGATTTATCTGAAACGCCCTTCAAATATTTGTCAGACGCGACGATAGCGACCGTATTTTTGCGGCCATCAGCGCTCTGCCTACCCCGCAAGGGATACATAAATACATAAATCATGCCTATATCCCTTACCGGATAGGTAGAGCGTTAACGGCCGTAAAACGGATATTAACACCACGTCTGACAAAAGTTTGAGGGTCAATCAGATAACTTTGTATCACTATAGTGACATGTTGTCAGCCCATCGACTAAAATTGCGATACACATCTAATCCTCGAGTCCCTTAGTCGCGTCTTACGACACCCATGGGTAAGAAATGGGGTGATGCTATTCTGAGCCGGCATCACACGGCACGATACGGCAGACAACCTGTCACTAATGTGATACAAGATTTATCTTCACCGTGTGATGCCGGATTAGAATAGCACTATCCCATTTCTTTCACGCGGATGTCGTAAGAGGCAACTAAGGGACTCGAGGGTTTCATGTGTTTTACAATTTAGGCGACAGGCTGACAACCTGACCCTATCGTGATACACGATTTATCTGAAACGGCCCTCAAATATTTGTCATACGTGGCGATAACGACCGTATTTTGCCGCTGTTTACTCTCTGTCTACCCCGCAAGGGATGAAGGCGTGAGGTGTGTGTTTATACAAACATAATGTTAGAAAAAAATTGTAATGTTGTAATTTGTTCCAGGCGTCGAATGCCAAAAGTGCCTTCTTGGAGCTCGCCGGACAGAGGTTTGATGACGAGTGAGTATTGTGCTAATCAATTTAAGGCGAGTGTAGCCGTGAACGACCATGACAGTGGCGCCACTTCACAAAAATAAAGTTTTCTCTTTATCTATCAGAATGACGGCCTATGTGGCGCAGTGGTAGTGCGACTGCCTGCGGGTTCGATTCCCAGTGGGGCACTCACAAAGTTGATATTTATCTCTTTGTGATTTTTTTCCCAGTCATGTTAGGACATTGCAGAGTGAACCACGTTACCACGCTTCGGAGCGCACGTTAAGCCGTCGGTTCCTGTTGCTGTCTATGTTTACCTAAACGGCGGTCGTTACACAACCATGTCGAAGGCCTACTCCTAGTAGCAGGCGGTTGAAAAACTCTGACACCAGGGTTCATCGGGTCGTTGGACGTCTCGGACGAAAAGAGAGAAGAGATCTATCAGAATATCCGTTGCCCAAATTTTTAGTATTATCCTTAAGTAATATTAAAACCTACAGACTCAATGAAATATTAGCTGAAATTAAAGTTAAATTAAATCAAACGCGTGTTTATGTGATATACAAGCTTTCACAAAAGAATCCAAAAATGAAAATAAATGTTTTTTATCATCAGCCGATGAAATAATCACATCACTAGTGTAAGTCAGTACTAAACTTCGCTTCCGATGAATTTCGATTTGGCATACATTGCTGGTTATCATAAGTTTATTGAAATGATGACACCCATGATATAACAAGAATGTATACCCAATCTCGGTGCACCGCGTTGGCAACTTCAATTGAACTTTAAATTGTCCTAATAGTGCTGCGATCAAACAATATTTTTAGTGTTATTTTATTTAAAAATATATTTTACGTTGTAATCAACCAAAGGCTTCAATTTACTCGATCAATGAAATCATTTATTTCTAAGTAGGAATTTACAAGACTCTCTTTTAGAAAGTCAAATCTAGGTACTTAACATAATGCATAAAAAAATAATATTAAACTTACAGTAATATTAAAAACAAATACATGTCAAAGTTAAACCTATGTCAAATTCATGTTTAAATATAATCTGGCCACAATTCGGGATGTACATTCTCCTTACTTGCCTTAAATTAGTGCTGTCATTTTCCGTTAAATAGGAGGATAGGAGATATTTTAGTTGTGTCATGTCTTATAATTTCATGCAAAATACGTGTTATTTGTCAAAATAAGGCGACAATCAAAACAATGGCGACTAAATTGACTAGGAAAGGCGAAAAAACCCTTGACGTTTTTAAAAATGACAGGACTTAGATATCTTCTAGCCTTTTCTAAACCTATTTGACGGAAAGCGACAGCACTAATTTAAGACAAGTAAGGAAAATTTAAATCCCGAATTGACCTCTCTGTCTATCTTATTCTTTAACGAACAAGTATCACTCATGATGTGGGTTTACCCGACTTACTCGTTGTATAGTTGGTAAAGAGCCGTGAAGAAGGCTGCCGTAAGCAGCCGAAACGTAGAGGGATAAAATTCGCTACCAACTATACAACAAGTAAGTCGTGTAAACCCACAGCATGATCTATCTATCTACTGTCAATAGACTCGGGACACTTTCACACCCTTTCGGTTTACTTGTTATTCTGTAACACGCAGTATTTGTTCCAGCATGTGGGATGATTCCCCTGAAGACGATGCAGAGGAAGAGCCGCGCGGCTTCGCGGGGGCGGGAGCGGGGGCGGGGCCGGGGGCGGGGGCGGGGCCGCGGGTGGGGGTGGTGCCGGCTCATGACGTAGAGGACGTGCTATCTGCTGTCGCACGTAAGTATACCTACCACTTTGAGAAAATCGCATTTGGTCTTCCATACAATGCAATTAAAAAATATTCTATGCTCTACGTATATTCCAAAATGGATACGATACAATTAAATCAGTTTCATGGACTCTACAAGTGCCATGTGATGCCGGCTTAGAATAGCATCACCCCATTTCTTTCCCGTGGGTGTCGTAAGAAGCGACGAAGGGACTCGAGGCTGTGTATTGCAATTTTAGGCGATAGGCTGAAAACTTGTCACTATGGCGATACACAATTTTCCGAATGACCCTCAAATGTTTGTCAGACATGGCGTGAGTGTCCGTTTTTTGCGGCCGTTTACGCTCTGCAAGGGATAAAGGCATGATATATGTATGTATGCTTTTTTTAACACCTGTATGTGAATTTAGAGATTATAATGTTTATCTCTCCAGCCTGGGAAACACCTTCAGCCGACGGCGGCTTCGCAGCGGACGACGACTGGGCGCAGTTCAACGCCGCCCCCGCCCCTCCCCCCATCGACCCCTTTGCCCCCCTCACCCCTCTCAACGGCCCCTCCGACCTCACACAAGAGTTCACCCCCTTCTGGCCGAGCAGCAACGACACCAGCGACATACCTGACGCAATCATGCAGCTCTCCAAGTTCTCTATATCGGATACGTTTCCCGAAGAAATCAACGAACCTAGTAACCCGGTTGAAAAACTCAGTAACCCCATTGAGGTATCTGAAAACCTAGTTCAACATATTCGTAACCCTATTGAAGTATCTAATAACCCGGTTGAAAAACCTAGTAACCCCATTGACGAGCGTAGTAACCCGGTTGAACACCCTAGTAACCCAATTGAAAACTCATGTAACCCAATTGAACTACCTAGAACCTTGGTTGAAAAACCTAGTAACCCCATTGAAAACCCTAGCAACCCGGTTGGAAAACTTAGGAACCCGATTGAACTACCTAACAACCCAGTTCAAAAGGTTGAGGGTTCAAGTAATCAGGCAAAGGAAGTTAAACTAGATAATGCGTTTAAAGATGTAGATAATCGTCAAATTGATGTCCAAAATAGTGAAGTCAATGTAAATAATATCGATAAAGAGCCGTCGGTCAACGCGAATAAATTAGACGTCGACAATGATAATATTAAAACGGATACTGCAGACACGGCCAAGTGTGAAACAACAGCCATTGAGGTGAACGAAGCCTGCAGCGATAGTTGATGGATCGTCGCGCAGTAGGGGCTCGCCTCCAGCCGGTCCCAGGTTCGATTCCCAGGCCGTTGTATTGCAAACGAGTATGTATTAATCTATCTATTAATCATACAATTAGCTATTTGATTTGTGTATTATGATTATGAAGTTTTAAAATGAATGAAATGAAATATCAGATCTCATTTTATACAGGTAAAATTTCGCCACAACGATAAAATCAGTTTTTTAACATCAAATCATTAATAATTATAATTGAGTCATATTAGCCGATCAAATGTTTCAAATTTAAGTCAGCTAATCAAATTGGGTAGCTATTCTACAAATCCCTACTAAGTTCAATGGGGATTGAATAAAATATCCTTACAGAACGATTTGTAGAATGGACCCAATCGCGTGCCTTCTAGCCAATAAGTAATTGATAAAGCAATAAAGTGTTTATCAGGGAAGCAATACAGCGGCCTCTTCGGACGTGACGATACAAAGTTCCATGTGATTCCTTTAGCTCCAAGTTGTTTTCCGAAGACGACACCAACTGTGTTACATTTCGTGGCTTAGTACATACTGTGGTCCAATGTTGCAATGAGTGAACTCGTTTTAAGTAAAAGTGTTACTTATCTACGTATTTATAGTATTCAGTAATTTCGATGCTACAAAAATGGTCCGACCATAAACGAATATGTAGGAAATTTGAGAAATATTTTAAATGATCGAGCTTATTTGATACTCCGCAAGTTTTTTAAAGATTGTTTGTTTATTCATCGAATTCCTCGGCTTGTGTGCAATAAAGTTTTTTTGGACTTATCTAGGATGTTCTAGGATCGTTCGTTTGCATTTAGTGTTAGTAAACATTAGTTGGTAGTTACGTTTCGTCATCAAAATTGTCTGTAGCCCTACCAAGATATGGAATTTCACACAAGTCTTATCGCGATAGTATTTACGTAAATAACAATAATGTGTGAAAGTAATCGATAGTTATAAAATTATAAATTGAATTTTATCTGCCAACTCACACCGATTAAATTATTTAATACAAGTATAATTGGTTTATTAAAAACATTGAAATATTATATTATTTTAATAACTGTACGGATGTATATAGTTTCACAAAGTTAAATGCAAATAACACTTTAGGTTCATCTAATCGTTACGGGCAGGGTTCTAAATATTGTGTAGGTTTGGGTTCAAAAGCTGATTGGTGTGTACAGGGAATAACAAAAATGGTATAACAAGCCGAAAGGAGGTCATAGTACTCATGAAACTGAACAACTTTCCCCATGGAACATTAGTCTAAATATAAAAAAAATTACCTCCCATACAAAATTGCCGATCAGCTGGTTAATTTACTATGGGTGGTCCAATTTAAATTTCATATTTCGACCTATGTTCCATGGGGAAAGTTGTTCAGTTTTAATGAATACCTTTACCCCTTTCGGCTTGTTATACCTTTTTTGTTACCTCTTGTTTTGGCAGATTTTATTTCCAAGTTAATAATCTGTAATGAATTCGTAATCGATTACTCGGAGGTATCAAATAAAATTAGCTAGCACAGAATATGATTACCTATCTTTTAATGTTTAGTAGTTGCGTTGTGTGAAGCTAGTTACTTAGCGTGTGACGTGTTCAATTCATGTTTCAATTGAGAGTGTTGATCACAACTCTAGCCTTATCTCGCGTACCTAATGTTTTCAATTATATACGTTTTAGATATTTGTAATTGCTAGTGCACTTGAGTCAAATCGGTCAAATGTAATGAATCGATATTGCTTCAACGTCATATACTGTGATTATCCGTCTGCATTACGCAATGAATTCGAAATATAAGGTGTAAAAATAACAACTGCAAATATTTTAAGAGTTGAACTAGCCCATAAAACTGAACAACTTTCCTCAAGAAACAAAGGTCGAAATACGAAAAAGTATTTGGTCCTCCCATACTAAGTGTTAATTTGTATGAGAGGGCCAATTTTTTTCAGATTTCGACCTATTTTCCTTGGGGAAAGTTGTTCAGTCTCACGAACTGGTTCACCACTTAAGATATTTGCAGTTATTTTTTTACACCATGTATAAATGAAATTGTATTGTTTTCTGTTTATAAAAAAAGTTTTATTAGAAGATTCTCGCGCTAAGGGATACGCATACATTTACCTAAACCTCATATCGATGGTTGAAATATCACACGACATATCGACGACGGTGTTACCGCAAATTCGCAATGTATGTTCCGGAAAATTGTATTTGTTGTGCAATAGCGTGTTGTAGTTCATTTTAGTATCATATTTTGTAGTAGGCTATGCAAGGTATACTTTTACATGCGTGCGTATCTCTAAGTCGTGTTATCTTGTTTCAAATACGTAGTGCTTATAGTAACGCCGTTCCAATAAGACAGCTTTCATCTCCATACTGAAAGAGATGTCAACTAAGGAGAATGAATCCTCTGTCATAGTATTACCACGAATCGGACAGCTGTCAAATACGACTTATTAGAACGGCGGTACTTTAGTTGGTGTTGTGTAGATTAGTGTGAGAGTATATGTTGTCTGTGGCGCACTTTGTTGATTCCATCTTTTTGATAACCTAATTTATAATATTCCCAAAGTTTTTAATATGATATTATTCATACATTTCCAAGAATAGGCGAGTTTTAATTAAGTGACATATCCTTAACATATTGTTTTAAATATATTTGGCATAATTTTTCCATCATTAGGATATTTTTATTTAATCCTAGTGTAATCAAAGTTATTCGAAGACGTTTTGTATTATTAAACAGGCAGCAGTGATTATAAACTGGACTAAAAGTAACTTGAAAAGCCATGCCATCAGTACAGGTTTTCTTATAGAGTCTGAATTTAATACGATAATACTGATTTTGGTGAAGCACAAGGTAATTATAACAAGTGGTTGTCAATCTGTCACATTTCAAAGTAATTTCCGAACATATTGTAAATTCATATCGTAGTTACGTTTCGTTAATATGTCCAAAGTGCGATGTATGTAATGGGTTGCTAAACATTTCTAATACAGGGTGGCCCGAATAGTGACGATCAAAGACAAAACTTAAATGCCTTACACTGATGGGTATCCTACTCATCCCCATGTATGTTTCGAGTTGCTCAACTTTAAAGTTGTATAGGGAAAATTCTCCGAAGAGGCTATTTTCTTTTATATTACACGACTGCCCAACCAAAAAAGGACTAATGTTTTTAGAGTTTATGTATGTATGTATGTGCGAATCTTTAAAGTGCTGCAACTCGATAACCACTGAACAGATTCGAATGGGAATTGTATCGGAAGAATCATTATCCCGAGTGTCATAGGCTGGGCTTTAACTCAGAAAGCAGGCGTGTTTTTAACTTTTAATTCGCTATGCTTGCTCGTGTAAGCTAGGAAGTACAAATCATGAAGATTATGCAACAAAAACCACCGCTCGAAAAGCCCTATTACGAAAATAAAAAAAGAAGAAAAAAAGCCTGTTAGTTGAAATGTTCCCATACAACTTTTAAAAGTTGTTTAACTCGGAATCTGCAAAAAAATGCGGTACATATATACGGGTGATTCCAACATCCCTTAGTATAATAAATTCAAATTTCGTCTTTGGACGTCATTCGGGCCACCCTGTACAAATGAATATTTATTTACACAAAAGTATATAAGTATAAAGGGACAAATAACAATTAATACTAAGCTAAACTAGACTCAATTTAAGCTAAAAAAAAGTCGTCTAGTGCGCCTCCATTAGACATGGTACCCAGTACGCTGGCAGCGTTCCCTCTTTGGATGGCCAAACTTAGTCGTTGGCCGAGAAAACTGCCAGCTCTTCGGTCACCAGTGGTCTCATTGAGGCGCGCTGACACCTGAAATAAAGAAAAATACAATGAATATTTTACATAATAAAATTCTCGTAGTAAGTCCCGTCTCATTATATAATTTGCTAAGTCCGAGACATAAAATAAAATAAAAATAAAACTTCGAACAAATTACGCTCAGGCGTTAGACCTTACCTCTTGTTATTCTTTAGCAGATATAATAGTTATGAGAGTTAGTTAGTATCTGCTAAGTACCTACTTGTATGTGATTCCAAAGTAACGAATGTGATGTGTGATGTGGGAGCCGCCACCCTCGGGTGTTACACTACAATATGTAAAACTACTATGGTACTCCTATTGGATAACGATCTTTTTACATTTGGATATGTCTTTTATAATGAAATTCTAGCCGCTAATTAAGGCGAATGTAGTCGTGAACGGCCTCGACAGTGGCGCTTCACAAAAAAAGTTTTTTCTTGATACAATCTATCATAATGTCCGTTACTCAAGTTTTTAGTGTTATCCTTAAGTAAAATTAGAACCTACAAACTCAATGAAATATTTGCTGTAATTAAAGTTATAGCAATTAATGCCAAAAGTGGCCGTTTTTATGCACTTTTTGCAATAACTTTAATTGCAGCGAATATTTCATTGAGTTTGCAGGTTCTAATTTTACTTTAGGATAATACTAAAAACTTGAGCATTGGACATTCTGATAGATTGTTTGTTCAAAGAGAAATCTTTTTTTGTGAAGTGGCGCCACTGTCGAGGCAGTTCACGGCTACACTCGCCTTAAATTATTTTTAGTAGCTAGAACTAGATTAGTGGTTTTTTATGAATGTGTTGGGAATTTTCAGAATAAACCTGCAAGCCGTGGTCCACGCTTAGTACAAACAGTTTTATATAAAAAGGAATATAACTTGCTACGATCTTTCTATTCTACATTTTCCTTTTCGACAGTTTCTATAATCGTTTCCCGGGGTATAAGACGGCGGTTCCTTTTAGGTGCTAACTGTAAGATTTTGTATGTCGTGTCGTGACCGCTTGTTCGTATGTGTATACCTGTACCCTGTACCTTGTACCCCTATCTGTCTGTAATCTTGTAAATATCTAGACTTAGAGAGAGTTGTGCGGTTCTACTCGCGACTTTCTTTAATAATTCTATGACGTTTAATAATGTTTTGTAATCAGTGACGTGTTGCCTTATTTCCTGCGTTTAGGACCGCACCACTCATAAATTGAGAAGGTGTTGAGCATGTTTAAAATGTTTAAATGACAATTCGACATGGTTTGACGAAGGAAACGATCTACAGTGAAACCGTCGCATTGACAGCTGTCAGATTCGCGCTATTGCTGCGGCAGAGGAACTATTTTCATTCGCTACCATATCTTTTAGTATGGAACTGACAGTTGTCAAATGTCGCTTATTTGGATGGCTTTACTCAGGTGTTGATTCATTTGAGACACGTTAATAAAGCATGTTTGACGTCCTCTCGAGTATTCGTGTTAGGGTTTGGTAATGCATCAATTTAGACCTTTACAGAGAGAGCATATCTAGGGAGACGTTACGCGACCGTATTCTGTAGACATTAGAGCGCCGTTACTCGCAACTTATTCGACCGTCTTCCTAAACGGATAGTATTATACTGTTAGCATAAAATGCTATATACAATTGTATTAGTGCAATTAGAGGCCGCGCGCCGTGTTGTCACGTGTATGTTATGTTGTTACTAGGTTCAATTACAGTTGGGTTCACCATCTACCTTCTTAAAGTTTAGGAGTACCTATTTGTGTATTCTATCTATTAAACGCATGTACAAGTCTGGTACCAAATTTATATAAAATAAAATTATTTTCGATGTGAACAAAAACGCATGATATAATATACTTAGTCGTTATCTCCACCCCGTGTTTGTATGTTTGTAATTTAAATATAACTAGTGTTTCGAGCTTGTTCACATCGAAAACTTATTATATTCTATTGCTGAACACTTGGATTTACTGTAGCAGACACGAGTCTGAGTATTTAGTTGCAAGTATTCAGCCATAGATACGTATATTCATTGTAATAGATTAGCTAATTGGTAGAGGAGATAGTCTTGTAAGAACAGGAAATGCTTTGAACATAAGTTTCAAAAAGTCCGTTGTATAAATAAACATCGTCATCGTTGTTAAATCTGGATAGTTTTTGGAGTATGTTTAATCACCCACTTACTACAAATGAGCCTTTTCAATTAGATACTTTGAGAAATTAGTCCGGTATGACTGGCATTATTTAAGGTATAACTTACAAAAATTCTAAATTCCTTTTTTGTGCATGATTGCATTGAGTGTCTGTAAAAGCACATATTACATTTTGAGTATTTTTTTACGTTTGCGTAAATTTTCGACCGAATTAAATTTTTGAGTGTCTTTATTTCATTAATAATATAGGGTATACTAGTAATTGTCTATGTGACAGTTTACACAGTGTAAACACATAGTTTGATCCGTTTTTATCCATTGCAGGCGAAAGTATAAAATACCAAATACCTAGAATGACACAAAATAATAAATTGAATTCGGCCAATGGTCCAGAAACTATAAGCAAAAATAAACTCCTTTAATATTTTTGAAACAATAAAAGCTAGCCGTACTGGGCTTAATGTTTATTTTCTTATGTTCAAAGTATTTACTGTGGTGGTTTAGTATCGTGGTGATAGCGACTTGTGATCCTCTGTACTGCGACGATCCACACAATATTATCGTGTGGTATACTGTACAGTTTGTGATATATTATTATATTCGTATCTTACTGTTCTCATTTTGAATTTGAGTGTTACACAAATCCCTACTGCCTTTTTATCTTACTTATTGTGTCTATGGACTTTTTAAATTTATCTTGTGCAATATTTTTTTAAAACTCATCTACTGAAATACTTTATGGAAACGATAGGTATTCAAATCCGTACTGCAAGTTGTAAGTAGGGATTTGTATAAAAACCTGTTTTTACCTTTGACTGCGACCGTCCTCACGTAAACACAAGCTTAGTTTAGTTTCAATAAATTAGTTAATTATTAATTCTTGCACGTGTCGAAAAAATTGGATTCACAAATAACAAGGCTACAATTGGTTATTAAAATAATATTTTATCTATCTTTTCTACGTTTTTCGCATTCGCCTTAAGGCGAGTGTAGCCGTCAACGACCTCGACGGTGGCGCCACTTCACAAAAAAAAGTGTTCTCTTTATACAAACTATCAAACAGAATATCCGATGCCCAAGTTTTTAGTATTATCCTAAAGTAAAATTTGAAACTACAAACTCAATGAAATATTTGCTGCAACAAAACCGTCGAGGTCGTTGATGGCTACACTCGCCTTAAATAAGATGATCCACATAGTTTGAATATTTGCAAGTTTACAAACAAACAAACCAAACCCTCTGCCATTATGAGCGCGAGGACCGATTTGTAATTGACTTGTTTTTCTACTGCAACTACGAGATTCGAGAAAACATTTGTTTGACATTAGACAAAACTTGAATAGCGTGTAGCGATGAAAATGTATTACGCATACGTTCAGAAACTGTATTTAATTTGATCTGTACTAAACTGTATAGTATTGTTGAAAGGATAGTTGATTGCACTTGATAGGTAATTTCTTAAAAAACAGCGTCTGTTGATTAAAATTCGTAGGGTCAGTTTTGAAAAACGTTTGAGCAGCGTAAATTCTGACCTCAGAATTACACTTATGTGTGGCAGGCAATCAATAAAAAAGCTTTAAAAACGGGCAAGAGCTTAGAATAAGATATACTGACACAAGTGCAGTTAGCTATACCTACCTAACGCAATGTTATTCGTCTGTAAATATTAGTAGAAGCGCGTTACAATTTGACACGTCAGGATAAACATATTCAAGGCCATTTTTAATTCGAATCATCGATATTTTCAAAATATTTCACATAGAGAAACTAATCTGAAAGATGACGCTGTACATCGCCCTAGGCTAAGTCTAAATATCTGATAAAAATTTTGACAACTTATCCGACAAAGTCTGAGGCGGCATAGAATCATTCGGGTTAGTTTTATCAAAAAACGCCCATTGAAATACTCCGGGTAGGTACAACATATTATTATTCTGACGGGTCAACGTGTAATGCGCGTGGCGGGCGCATAATGCCCGAGCCAAACGAGAGATGTGCCTTCCGGGCGATAGATGGCGCGGCGACAAATGTTCACAATCCCCCCCACCCCTCCACACACATAGCAAACCCCCCCAAACCTCCCCCCCCCCAGATCCGCGCCCGAACGCCCGAGACATAATAAATGCTCGTAATGTATTCTATTGTATTTATATTATATCATAGTTAAAAAGTTTTATTAAAAAAAGTTGCTCAATCACTTTAGTTTTATTAATACTTTTCTGTCTCTGATTATAAGTACTGTCGACTGTTAAGATTTAACGCCAATATTTTTTGTAGTAACATTGGTATTAGGACTGGCACGTTAAACTATTAATAGGAATAACCCTCAAAATGGCGTTCAATGAAAGACACGAAATATTTTGATATAATTTTATTCTCATATTTTATAATTTATTTATATATAATGACTATAATCATCTACCAAACTAAATAATCAATATAATTCAACAGCATCCTTTATATACAATATGTATAGTTAGATAATTTCCTCATTTCCGAACGATTAAAAAAGACAGTCGTCTAATTCATACAAAATAATGTCGGGATGTACTAAGATCGTTACAGATTAACAAGTAATAATTTGCCACAAGTTTGTTCATTATTTATTTACAAATCTTATTATTAATTTTAGTCCCATAATTTCCAAATGAATCTGCGCTGTTGTGGTACTACGGGTGCAGCGGCAACGACTGATAGAATCGAGAAAATCAACAATCGCCGACACGCGGTAGCGCTGCGGCTGACTGAGAGACGACTAGACGTACGGTGCTCACTAACGCAAACTACCGATCTTAACGTCAACATTACGTAGAACATTAAAAAAATCCATTGCCTATCCATTGAAGTTTTCAAAAATAAAAAAACAACATTCTCTGCTAACTTGGAGCTTTGACTGACGATCGGCGGCGTGCGTTTACGTGATCACATTAATATTAATTATGATGATCAACATCGAAAGGCACCGCCCTGATGTTACCAACAAAATAAAATCAATACAGAAATGCGATGGCGATAGAAGAAAGAAAAAGATGTCATTAGATGATCGTTTTCTCCCTTAAAGCCTTATTCATATAGGAATGTTTACAAAGCTGGTCACATCAGAGCGATGGTTGGAGAAGCAACAGAAGTCGGTTAAACCTAAATCATCCTCTCATACATCGATAACATTGAATCCAACAACTTCTACTCTTGTTTTTAGGAAAATACTTCAACGCTAGCAATAATCTATTTAGAATGGAAAACGATACTCAGTTGAAACAATAATACTTACTCTTACGTTAGATTTAAAGGAAAACACTACTTTATCTTAGGGTAGGTAGAAAATGTATGTAGCCGCGTCTCAAAACTATAGATCGTACGATCTTATCATAGTTTGATATTAGTGTGATATGCGACCGGAAACTTGACCCTTGCAAGCGTCACTACTGCTTGAGAAACAACGTAATAATTATATAGACAAGTATTTGTATAACGCTAACATCATATAACTCTTTTTAAAATGAGTAAACGTTCGTATGAAAATACCCGCATTCGGTGTCTACTCCACCGCCACTTCATACCAAAATAATCTGGTTAAAATGCTAACGTACAATAGTGATATTACCATCGGAACAGCATAAGTTTCATATTTTGTTATTCTCTTTAGATAACTATTACTTTTATATAATTATTTGCTAAAATTGAAAACGGAACTATTACATTTACAATATAAATTATAATATGTTTATAAATAGTGTAACAAGTTAATAATATGTATTCATATAATATAACACAGCGTTCAAAATAGTACAAACGTTTGGCATCCAACATTATACACAGCAGACGATACGCTAACTGAAGTTAAACACGTAACTTACAAACAAACGAACTAGCATAACTACAGAGTAATCGAAGCTAACGATAAGGCGATATCGACATTGGACGTTACAGTACTAATCAGAAATAAAGAAAACCAAAATGGATTCAAAAGCGCTTACTCTCGGCACGATTCATCGAAATTCGATGATTATTACTCGAATACACGTAACTTCGACAGTTCTGCAATACCTAGTGTTATGCACCGAGATAATCCGCTTTAGATAAATCGAGTAGACGATAGAAGGGGAAAGTGCAACTTATTGCGAGGGAGGAGAGGGTCGTTCGTCGTGACGTAGAAAATTATTATTGCCATGCGATACACCGATATATTCTACAGTACTTAGCTAATCGCGCGCGGGGAGATTTTACCAACGAATCACCCATTTATGTTGCGTTTTTTTCGAACTATTCATTTTTGCAACAAATATTTCGCGTTTTTTTTATTTATTTTATATATTTGGAAAAATATCTCCGCACGCCCTATTATATACTCAGCTATACACATTTTAGTAGTTACATAGAGTAGTTATCGCTTTTATTTTATTTGTTAATTTATTTTATCTAGCAACACCGATACGACACCAATTGGTCTGGTTAGTTTAGGCTGGTAACCCGCTCGAAGTATTGCTATCATTGAATTAAGGCGACGCCTATGAACACCAAAATAACTCACTGCGACTTGGTACAACTTAACAGAGAATGTCATTAAGGTCGAAATTAATTAATTCTCGCTGTTTTTTTGGAGCTTTTTCTATTACTTTGCTATATTAATATTTGAAGCTTATAAATAATTGCTATTCAGTGTTCATAGCATTTAGAAAATTAGGTTGATGTTCAGTTGATGAGTTTAAAAACTTAAAATTCCAGATGATCATATTTGTTTATGGTAAAATAAGCCAGAATTAATTATATTCCACCTTAATATCGAAAGTTTGAATGTAAGATATAAACTGTAGGTTTCCTGGCGGTTCACAAGCGCCCCTCGCTCGCTTCCCGCGCAAAGTTCACGGGAACTTGACAACTGAAACTTGGCCACGCAACTCAAACTCGAAGGCGGAAACAAACTCGTACGGACAAAGGAAAACTTCCTCGGAAGTAACAAAAATTATTGTCATCCAATGCTTAAAATTTCAATCTTTATTATTTATCTTTTTTATCATTTATTTACAGATCAACGTTGTCTATCATTTATTATTACTTAAAGTTTATTTGTTAATTTCATCATCATATCTATAAAATTTACAGCTACATGTTATTATATAATGCGGCAACGGTAAATAATCTCAAATGTTAGGATTTAACGTAACTATATATCTTCGTAAAGTAAATGCAGCAGATTTCAACGACACGTAACTTACACTCATACTATAACATCTAACTATTGGCTTGGAAAGGAGATAGAGTTCAATTGATTCGGCATCAGTTTATCTTAGAACTTTGTCAAATTAAAACCACAATGGTTCTTCAGAGACTCGGTTATATAGTTTCGAAGTAAGAGTAATATACTTCTAGTTATCTCTTTTTTTATAATGCGCCATTTCTTTATTTCGTATCCTATGCCAAATCAAATCAACTCGTCCAACTTCAACGCAACGACAGGTCTTCAACACGAAACAAGAGACGAAAACGAGACGCGCTAGTAGTACATCGTATAAAAAGATTAAGTAAGCTCGAGCCATTTCTATTGCCCCATTTGACAGGTGTCAGAGCCAGACCAATCAATGGTATGCGTATCCAGTATGGATCCGACACCTGTCAAATCAGGTTAATAAAAATGTAGCGAGTATTGATATCGTTCCAATATATGTACAGTATCACACGACGTGAGGAGCTGCGCTATGTACAGGGGGCTGCGCGGGCGACCACTACGGGGGCGAAGCCCTACATCTGAATACACCGGCGCTTTGAAGATTAGAAAAGGATCGTGACTGACGATTTTTTCATTGCCACGTAAAACTACTATTTGGTAGATTTTATCGTAAATTAGCAACACTTTTTGGATTAAGCCAATCATCAGGCTAGATTCCTACCAGTATTGCCAACTTTTTAATGTAATTGCCGTTTCTTCCAAAACCTTTTGGCAGTACCCAACAAAAAAATCGCCAATATTTTTCTAACGTACTAGCGATAGCGACAAGTAAAGTATTGTGAGGCACAGAAATAATTGAACGATTCAGCGCATAGTCAGAAGCGAAACTATTCGACCGGAAACACCGACTCGCGCGAACATGGCTTACATCCGGTACTATACACAGACGAGACCGGTTTACGATAAAACCGGTTGTTTAGAAAACGGTTATTTATTGAGACCGGAGCCAAGTCCGCCCCGAGATCGACGAAATACGTTTGTGCGTTGATTCATTTCGAGACACGCCTAATAAGAATCTAAAGTTAAGGTTCATAAGATCTCTACAGGGTAGCTAAATGCTAAGCTCTAACCGCGGACGTTCACGTGACACGACACCAGCGTTCACCACGTTCACGTTCCGTTACCACACATCATTAGCTCACGGTCAATATCCAAATACCACACACGATTCAACATCGACTCCGTACAAAACGAGGGATCGTTATTTTGCCACAAATTCCAGTGCTGTTTGGTCTTTACATTCGAATCTGATTCTCCGTTAAGCAAGGTGTAAAAAACTGAACAGAAAAAGAGGTGTCGTTTAGTATCTACGACATGAAATTAACCCACATAACTTGATTTACACCTTGGTCAATACAAAAACCAAACAGCACCGTGCAACCACGCCCTCTCATCTCTGTAACTCCAAGCGATCCTGCGTGACAGTTCTCCCTTTCATAGAGAGTGTTTGGAAGGGTCCGCAGTAATGGTCCGTTCACAGCTGGTACCACTTCTTGTCCTTGTACTTGAGCATGAGCTGGTGCGCGGAGGAGCTGAACTCGCTGGCCTGGTTGTGCATGCGCTCCGTGCGGTCCTCCAGCTGAGTCAGCTTCTCGCCGCGCTCCAGCGCCATCTACACGTGCAAGTAAAGAAATGTAGAGTAAACGACGCCATTGAAACAACCTGGAGTTAAAACTAACAGTTGTAGAAAATTAATTTTGACAAAAAACACTTGTCCTCGTTTCACAGTTTTATTGCGGGGTAACCCGACCGGTTTCGCTCACATGAAATTTTTTTTGTCAAAAATAATTAAACATGGAGTTTCACCAAGCGCCAACAATCGCAAGTATTAACTAGTTGTAGAAAAGTTCCTCGTTTATCAGGGCAACACCGGACACGACATTTAAAAAATATGCAATTAAACAAATACAATCAGAAGTATTTGGATTTGCAGTGATATTATACTGAAAATTAATAGAAATTAAACTGATGAATCAGAATCAATACTTACTTGTAATAATGGGTAATACTATTCAAGTTGAAACTTGAATTGTGGTTTTATATAGAGTGAATTTTTCTAGACTCTCAAGACCGGCGATACGGACGGAACATCTTTCCCTAAAGAACATAGCTTAAAGTATGGCATAAAAAATATATTGTATTCCCATAGTAATTCAAATCAGCTGATCGGCAATTTTGTATGGGAGGTCTTATTTTTTATCGTAATCCTATGTTCCTTTGTGAAAGTTATTCCTTGTCACTAGACCGGTTGCTATCTATGATTACTTAGACGGCGGTCGTAACACAACCATGTCAGAGGCCTGCTAGTGGTAGTAGGCGGTTGAAAAACTCTGACACCAGGGTTCATCGGGTCGTTGGACGACTCGAAAAAGAAAGAACTAGCCCGTCTTGAGATTTCGCTATTCACAAGTAAAATTTCAGTCTTTACAGGTACAGCTAATGACATAAACATGAATTGAGTAGTAGGCGATTTGATATTCCAGTCTAGTTAAGTCAGACATCAGAGTCTAAAAGGGGTTTTGGTCAAATAAACTTTAGAGCCTTTTGAACGTAGGAATTATAAAATCCAAAATAAACACAACTTAAATACACACACATCACGCCTATAATCCCTTGCGGGGTAGGCAGAGCGTAAACGGACATTTACGCCACGTCTGACATATATTAGAGGGTCATTCAAAAAATTGTGTATAGCCATAGTGACAGGTTGTCAGCCCATCGCCTAAAATAGCAATACACACCCTCGAGTCCCTTAGTCGCTTCTTACGTCTCCCACGGGAAAGAAATGGGGTGATGCTATTCTAAGCCGGAATCACACGGCAAACCCATCATTAATACAAAAAAAAAAACTTAAATACCGAGTAAAATCATACAACTATGGTCCAGAATTCTACATTTTCAACTTTACGATCTTGTATAAAATGGAAATACGCTGCTATCGTGATACATTTCGATCCGAGGTATACCTTGATCATATTTCTTTAATATTTATAGGGTAGTAACTGTAAAAAACACGTCAAGTATTTTGTTCTTTTTATTTTTATTTGGACCATTGTTGTCTTACGTGCTTTTAAATATGGTCCAAGTTCAATTTCCCCTCAAAAACGTATGATAACTTAATAAAGGACTATAATTGGGATCATATTGTGTGAGGTTAGGGGTTTTGACAACATGTATAGCAAAAAAAAGAAAACGTAAAAAAATCGTATTTTTTATTAGTTGAAAGCTAAACATGAGATCTAATTTAACAAAATCTTCTTTCTTCTACTTAATACATAAAAAAAAAAACAAAAATAGTCTTCTTAAATAGGACCAAAGTTGTATGACAGGACCATAGTTGTATGATTTTACGGTACCTTTAAATAAAATTGTTGTATAGTGATAGTTGTGAAAACTCGAGAAAATATTATGAATGGTCTAGTGTACCTGATGCGCTTGGCTGATGGCGCCGGCCGCGGTGGAGGCGCGCGCGCCGAGGTCGCGGATGTTCTCATTGGGTCCGGGGATGTGTTTCGCCACCGCGCGGTTCGGCTTGCCAGCGCTCGCCTCGCCGACTGAAACGGAAAACAGATAATTAAAATTTAAAACGATTTAAGTAGGTTGTAGCGTCTCATAGTAGTAAGCCGCTACACTTTCTTGTAAGTAGTGTTTTGATCTCTTGAAGTAAATAGTAGTTTGATATCTTGATGCAGCGTGAGATACGTCGAACAGAAATAACACCGAAGTTTATAAAGTTTATAGCAATTAATTCTTATAGTTCTGTCTCGGATGAGAGTTGTTGACGCACTAAAATGTAGCGATAATTGAATCTTTAAAACGCGATCCAAAACTAACCGTACATAGGTACTTGTTTTTATCAGGTAATATAACAGTCATTCAATCAGACATACATGTCATTTTGTGTTTTAACTGCTTTGTATTAACGGGCGATGAAGCGCAGTGGTAGTGCGACTGCCTGCGACGCAAAGGTTCCGGGTTCGATTCTCGGTGGAACACTCACAAAAGTTGATATTTATCACTTTGTAAATTTTTCCCGGTCTGGTTAGGACATTGCAGGGTGAACCATCTGATTATCAAAAAAAAAAATATTCCGTGCTTCGGAGGGCACGTTAAGCAGTCGGTCCCGGTTGCTGTCTATGATTACTTAGACAGCGGTCGTTACACAACCATGTCAGAGGCCTACTACTACTAGTAGTAAAAAACTCTGACACCAGGGTTCATCGTGTCGTGGGACGTCTCTGTGTCCCACAGGAAAAAGAAGAAAGAAGTAGACTGCTTTGGAGGTAATCACTCCATCATAGATTAGTCTAAAAAAAAGTGTCGTTTCTGCATGAAAAATCACAATACATTTTTGCATACAAGTGTAGACTAATGCTACTGCGAATTTTAGATTTGAGTGGTAAACTCACAGAGCTCTTCCCGATCGAAGGGTCTGGACCCGCCCCCGAACAGTCCTTGGAAGAAGCTCTGTTTGGGCGGTTCAGGCATGTCTCGCGGCAGGAACAGCTCGCCAAGCATCTCGTTCAGTTGTTGACTGGAACACCACAGATATTAAACTACATATTAGTAATGAGGAAAAGTTTACAGGGCAAATGCAGAGTATTTATGATGAGTAAATGAATAGTAGGAATATTAAGAACGTTTTCCTTATTTCGATGATTTTATCATGGTCAACAAAACGATACAACGTATGTACTATTAAACGAACAAGTATCACTCATTATGTGGGTTTACGCGACTTACTTGTTTTTATTTGGTAGAGAGTTTATCCCTCTACGTTTCGGCTGCTTACGGCAGCCTTCTTCGCGGAAGTCGACAGATCACATAAACCCACATAATGAAAGTATGTACTAAATACAAATATATAATAATCAAACGCCAAATGTGTGTACCAATTTAAAGTCCACAAAAAAGTAAGTAGATAAATAAAACAGCTACTTACCAGAACTCCAAATCAATGGTGAATTTCTGTATCTCACTGGGCGAGGCGAGGTATAGTCCGTGCCCGCGGTTGCTAAAGCAGAAAGTCTTGGCTATCCTGCAACACCCCCCAGAAATACGTTACAACCACGCCAGAGGTAGATGTTACAACTAATATACAGGAGCAAAGTGTGTACATTACAGGAATACTTTATTTTTATTTGTTGATTCTTCATATTTATTAAGTTTTTGTTTAAGTTTAAGAATTTTGAAACATTCGCCAATTTTAGTTTTAGTAATATGGTTAGTTTTTTTAGAAATGTAGTTTTAGTAAGTGCCAAAATTTCGAAAACGCCAAATAACTACATTTTGTTCAAACCAAAACGTCTCACCTGGTTACCAAATCCTCAGAAATGTTTACTATTGGATAAAATTGTACTAAAGCTAACTAATATAAACATATACACTGCTGCTAAATGCCTAAATACAGGAGTATAGGTTGCAGATAACACACGCGTGATAGAAGACAAGCAAACATGCAAACATACACACGATCACCAAGCTACATGTGCAGCCAGAGGAACTCAAGTTGAAGAAGGGGAAATAGAGTTGTGGTAATGTGATTATAATACTGTGGATGCGTGTAGGAATGGTTGTAGAGAAGTGTGGGTATCGGTGTGTGTGGAATTGTGGATATAGTATTTGTAGTTCGACAGGTCACTAGGGAAGCAGAGTTGCAAGCAAGACCGCAGGAGGGCAAACCATTAGAGAAAAATACATTTTATCAATCGGTTAGAAATGAAACATTCGTGTGAGAAATCGCAAAATTAGAAAGGAAACACATTGAATAGATTTTGTAAATAAAAAATCAGTTTGTTCATAAACACGTGAATTTAAAAGTTAAAAAATTCGTATCCGAAATGCACACTTGTGAATAAAGAAAAGAATGTGGGAATGATTTGCCCTCGGCTGATCCAAACGTTCCTCATGACAACAGGGAGGGATTTCGAAGCGACTGTCAACGTTACAGGAACAAACATGTCTCTAGGAACGCAGCAGCGGCCGGAGTGAGGCTCTCCGCTCTCAGGCGCACATACAATACAGGTGACGGCACATGTCTGAACGCTGAACGCGACTTACTGGTCCGTGTCCTCGTTAACTATCAGTTGCTGGCCCCATATGGAGAGCATTGGGTCTACGATACCCCTCTGTTTGGTTTGTGTCTGGAAGCTACCAGGAACACACGAGGCAGTCAGTAGGCAGTAGGGCTCGGATCGTACGCTCGCTCCGGAAAGGAAACGTACGCTCCGGACTCAGGTTAGTGTTAGAGGTTAGATACAGATTAGATAGTCTGTGCGAGGGGTTTCGATACATCATCACATTCCTAGCATAGCACACATGTTGGAGACAATCATTCGGTTGCTGGTTCATCAGATCGTGTAGGTATAGGGGTGTATATACATCGACTTTTTTGCACCAGGTATACAAGACCTACGTGGTGTGTTCTCAAATCTGTTGAACTGTGTGTTGTGTCTTTGGAATGTCCAATTGTTTATTTAAACTGAAAAAATAGATGAAGAGTGCCAAATATCGGAAGCACAGTGGTGCTCGACAGATTTGCAAAATTTTGTCTACTTTGTGATCGGAAAGTAGCACGATTAGCCTCTAGTAGCTGAGTGCTGTTGACATCTCGAAGTAGAAGAAACACCGTCGCTTGTTTGGCACAGAACTCGGTCTCTAGCACTAGACGTCGGATCGAGCCGGGGAATGGAATGAGGCGCCAAGGGGCGAGTCCTGCACCAAACAAGTCGCTTCTAACATCGATCCAACTTACAGGAAGTCTGTCGGTCGGCTCCCAAATGATAAAATAGCAAATGATTTAATCCGTGGTCTTCGGCAAATGATGGAAGATGAATGCGAAAACCGTAAAATGGAAAAATCTGGAGCTCAAAAATTACAGCATTCTCATGCTGGTAAATGGAACTGCGAAGCTATTGTAGCTAAGAATGTCTAAAAGGAAATTAGGCCTTTATCATTTAGTGCCGTTGTCCGGTGGTGGGTGGCTGGGTGCATTGGGGCGGTTCTACCGTGGGGCGGTGCCGCCGTGACACGTCACATCAACACATCCACTTGCACCACTCTCAGCGCACACTCTCTCCGCGTATGACTCGACTTTACCACAATACTGACAATCTCCAACATGGTCTTCATTTAATACTTTTAAAAACAAATTTTCTGTTTACATAAGTTTTGCTTTTCCAAATTGTTCCGAAAGAAACGCCAGAACTTCTTGAAAATACGTTCTAATAAAAATAAATTGTTGCATATGAATTTCTGCAAGTTCTGTATTCGATTACAATATGTGTGAGAGAGGGGCAGAACTTTCAGATGTTCGCAGATATATTATTACAAAACTTTGTTCATGTCCAAATTTAAGTTCAAACCAAAAAACGTAAATATTCTGGCATTCTATCTCCGAAACAAATTTTCGCTTGCAGTATTGTAATGAAGTCGGGCCAACTATCAATTGTAAGTAGTATGACCAAATACAAGTCAGGTTTGGGCCTTACCTGAGCTCGGAAAGCGGTAGGAAGTCGACGTCGACGAGAGGTCGTAATGAAGGCAGACTATACGCCACTAGGTGGCCCGTCGACAAGTAATTGACCAGACATACACTATCTGAAACGTGCATCATCAAAAGACGTGTAAGTTTAACAAATTGTTGTGTAGGAAGGAATGTCTTGGAAGCATTTGAGAGAACTCGATTCGAAGTAAAGTCTGTATCAATATAAATTATAAAATTGTTTTCTCTGAACTTTCTGCTCTCCAGGATCTTTAACGATGATCTTTTTGGAGGCTAGAGTGAGGTATAACCTGATGGAATCAGAGAATTATTGAAGGACAATGCTGCACCAATTTAAAACAAATTTCAAAATAACTGCGTTACTTTAAAACAATCAAAAACATACCTTTCAAACTAACAATCTCAGCTTTAACTACGAAGTCCGTGTCGACAATCTGTTGCCTATACACGCAGTTCTGCGAGGGCAGCGCGACCACGCGAGCCTGCTTCTCGGAGGCTATCACCACGAACTGTCGGTCGCCTAGCGTCGCCTGCTCGCTTAGAGCCGGTGTAGGTGACATCCGACTACCGCTTGAAGATGAGGATTGTTTCGTGGGCGTTCTTTCGCGCCTTTCTCGCGGCTGGAAATAGGCAGAGAGGGATTAAAATTGGAAGGCTTCAGTAGTGCGAGTTAGATTTCAGGATCTGTCCATGAATCATGTCTTCAAGTTTTTATATTTATTAGAACATTGACTCTTTACTTTTGGGACAAGAAAGAATGTAATTTCATTCACACCACCAATTCTTAAGGTTAGACAGTGAAAACAACGCGGTTGTTAGGTATTTAAATAATAATATTACTCACGTCTTTACTATCGTCTTTCCAACTTTCATATGAGTAGGGTATTAAAGCACCATTGCAGTCAAGAAATGACATAGTAAGGATTGAACCTTTTAACCTAAATATGGGACCACCTGCAAAATAAAAGGATCATTAGAAAGTTGAGGTGGAAAGATTTATGGTTGAAAAACATATAAAGGAAGAAAGATTTTTTTCTCGAGTGTTTTCTTTGCTATCTATTTCGATTCGATTTAAAAAGCACGACTGAAAGAAACAAATCTTTAAACTCAACTATCCATCAATTCAGGTTAGCAAGAAGAGTATCTAACAGACTTTGATAAGTGTTAAAATGTTTGTAGGGTTTTTGAAGATTATGAAGAAGAACTATGTCTTCAGAGAGGCACGTTTATTTCTTTAAAAATAAGAAATCCATGTTGAAAGAGACTACCACTAGTAGTGACGACGACGGGCTGCGTGTGTCGCAAGTCCGCCTCGGGGAGGTTGATCATCATGGTGAGCACCGAGCCCTGCGTCGTGCCCACCCACAGCGTCGGCTGCAGCAGCGTCGGGTCTGAAACCCCCTTCTAATTAGTACATTTTATATCAACTACAGAATTTTTCATTTCAACTACTTAAATCCCCATCGATTCAGTACATTTTATTTCAATGCACGATTCTTTATTTGCTTTCATATTGCATACATTAAAGAATAAAACATGTACCCAAAAGAATCCCTCTTCAAATTTGTATACTAGTTAATCCAGGAATATTTAACAATAGAAACCACCTTCGACTTACAATCGACATTTTATCTCATGCCCTCTTTATCATAATAACAAAAACAACTTAAAAATATTAAAATATGATTTTGGTATTCACAAAATACATCGTAAACTTTTCAAATAAATCGAATAAGAAATGCATATCTGATTTGAAACAAAAATTGTATTAAATCGTCTAGTTTTTTGCACCGTGTCGTAACCACCTAGAGAATCATGCGACACAAGTGTTTCCAGTTTTTTCGAATTGTCTCATATATACTTTTCACTGAGAGAGAGAGATAGATAAAAGAAAAAATACTCACCGGACTTCTTGGTATAGCTGTCAGCGAAGGCGAGGCACTGGATGCCCTCCTGGCTGATGTTCTCCAGACTGCTCATGGAGCTGGAGCGCGACCGCGAGAACGAACTGTCCAGCTTGTCTATCCGGCCGGTGGTAACAACGCAACGTTATTGCACCAGTCACACAACCACTAGGAACCACCCACCACCGATCTGGTCGATGGTTCTTAGTGTGACGCTGGTGATTTTGCTATTTGTTGAAATCTTTTATGTTTATCGTGGTTTTTTAGCATGAATAGGAAATTAATCATACGTTATGTTGACGATATTTTGCAAGGGATCTCCAAAATTTCAAAAACACCACTGAAGGTGCAGGCAATAAAAATATTGAATAAAAATAGTTGAAATATGGCCAAGTCGTCGTATTTTGCATCTTTATAAATGAATTTGTGACCACAGTTTTTGACACCAGTAAAAAACCACGATTATATTATCGAAGAATTATTATCACCAGCGTATTATCTAATGTAAGAAAAGATGCAGGGGCTACAACTAGTTTGTAGCTCGTAGCTCAGTGCGTTGTGAAATTAGCTGAAATCACCCATTTGGTGCGAGATATAAATATAATCGGAGTGCCTTATGTTAAAGAAGGAAAATAATCATGCTTCAATAGAGTTCATGATTGATTGCATGCCCGTCCCATCTCAGCTCATTTACACAACAGATTTAGTTATAACGGGTGTTATTTATACAAGCGGTGTCTTGACAATGTTAGTGTACAAGGTTTAATGACCCCGCAGAGAGTGGAGCAAGTCAAAACACCAATCACCCAGGTTAGATTTAGATTTCCATTTTAGTTAGCTTAGTTTATACACATCGATAGACAGTTTTATGACACGGCAATGAGAAGCGAGTAAAGTTAGAAAACAAAAGGAACAGAGCGAAATAAACACCATGGAATGGAGTATGGGGTTGATGGGGTTGATAGCCTCAAGCGCGGATCCGCGTCGCAGCCCAAACAAGCTCAATAAACAACCCCCCCGCTAAAAGCTCTTATTAATATGGTCTAAACTACAGAAGCCCCACTCGAACTCGACAACAATAATGCACTGGGCTAGTAAGAAGCGGACGGACGGACAGACAAATCTAATGGTCAAATGCAATAAAACAAAATATCTAAAAACAAGGGCGGTGTTCGGCGGCCGCTAGACCATGCATGTGCGTTAGTAATAACCGGAAGCATACATAGACACAATAACAGCCGAATATAGAGGCAGCAAAAACGAGCCATATTAACTTTTTGCTTTGTGGTAGAGCTAGAAAAAGAAAAATACTTTTAAATACTCAGCAGCGGTAATAATACAGAATCAAATGTCGAGTGAGTAGTGAGAGCCAACGCTCGAGCACTCGGCCGACAACAGCTCTCTTGCAGACAACAAGGCAAACAAACAAATAACGTGATCGCTCGTGATTATAATAATATCGTAAACAAAATATAGGAAAGAATCGAAAATGATATACAAGATCATGTGTCTGATACAATATGGAAAGCCGCGCTTATATTATGCACATATAACAAACAATCGCCTCCGTTTATCGCAACATAGTGATAGTATATGAAATAAAGAGTTTTGAGTAGTAAGTCACCTTTTTGTTTATCTCTAAGAGTCATGCCATTTGAGTTTATCCAATAATTGGGTGCATTCGAAGTGTCGTGTGTAAGAGGAGAACATGAAAGACGGTCACAGCCACAATTTCAACTCTAACGCATAAATCACTACATACGTGTGTGTAAGTACAGGGGCCGCGGCCCGTGACGAAGCCACCAAACAAATAATCGAACAATCAAAACGAAAATAAGGTAAAATAAGTAAAAACGATGCAATTGTTGTTGGATACCATTGGGTTGCATTATGTGTAAGTACTCCATAGATGCGAGAGACTGCGGAATAGTTGGTTCTGTACCGACAAATAAAACCACAAATGTTACAAGCATGATCGTCAGGACAGTCTCTATAGGGCGTGGGAGGGCCACGCAAGGTATCTTAGTGATCTGAGTGTTATAAATGTTGACGGTACGGGTCATACAAGATTGAATGCTGAACATTTACACTAGGGAACCTTGCGTGGCACCCACCCACAGCATATCTTCACATCTCACAGAAAGAATCGACGCTCAAGGCGACATGGACAAAACACCATTAACACATGAGGAACTCATTCAAGAAGTCGATATGGACACAACAAAGGAAAAACTACTCAGATTGAACAACTAGAAACCAAAATTATTAACCAATTAAGAATAGGCGTGGTATATTCCAATGATTACCTATTAAATGATTCCGATCTGAAATTGGAAATTTGACAAATAAATAATACAGAATTTTGAAACTCAATTTTTCATGCTTTTTGAAAAGAATATGGGGGATATAAAGAATCATCACAAAAGAAGTAATTCAATGGTTTAATGTCCAGCAATTGAAGTCAATTTATTGCCAATTCAGAAGTATTTTTATGATTACAAGGTAAACGTTTTTTATGAATTTGGTTATCTGAAACCAATTTTATGTAAACTCATTGCAGATTTTGAAAACACTGAACTATAAGACTCGTTTCGATCTTAATACTGAAACTTAAAATGCAACTGTTAGGCGTTTCAATTTCAAAATGAGCAATGAGTTTATTTATTTGTAAAGTGATGAAAGAAGAAGTAGTTGAGTGAGTGTGAAAGTTATAACAAAGACAAATGAAACAAAGAAATAGAATTAAAGAAGACCTCGTGAATTCGCTTGACATCTTAATAATGATTCACAGAGCTTAATTTATGAACATGTAATAGATAATGATAACATGAACAACCATTCAGTGGCCACAAAACATTATATTCAGGGCAACATTTTACTGTACGTTACAGCAAAACAACTCATTGCTCAAAGCTCTGGATGCGCACACATCTCCCGCGCAACGCACAAGTCAAGCGAGGAGCCCTCGAAAAGAAACAAACCAAACATATAAGAAGAGAAATTGCGACTGTTTCAGAATGGAAAGATCGAGTGACTTCGTATAAGGTGACTGTACTACCAAAACTGCAATACTGTCGCGTCGTTAGCAGAGAATGCTGCGGGGCGGGGGGCGCGGCGTACACGTCGGACGCGGTGGACAGGCACTTGTGCAGTTTGCGGGTACCTTGCGAGCGCGAGCGCCGCGGCGCCCGAGCCCCGCCGCCCGCTCCCGCAGCTCCCGCCCTCTCCCCCGCCGCGCCGCCCCCGCTCCCGCCACCCCCGCTGGCGCCCGCAGCGCCGCCGCCCGCGACCGCCGCGGGGCCCGCCGTGCCGCCCGGCCCGTTCATCTACAACACAACACCACCTCGTGCCACCGCCTGCCACCGTGTGTGTCCAACCCCCACCACTCCCCCTAATCCTCTACCCACCACCACACAACTCTGCCGCATCACCAATGATATACACATCCGTCATTTAACAAAAGTTTTCAAAAAATATAAAAGATTTGTTTAAGGCTTCTTATATACTATACCATACAATAATAATTAAATACTAAATAAATACATGAATTTTGGTATCGTTGATAACGTGAAATACAATACAAAAAGCACTGATCGAAACCAACCTTATCAACAAACTGCGTACAAATTAAAATATTGTAAATCATACAGGGTGTAAGGGTCAGTGTATCGAAAACTTTGCAGGCATGATCAGACCATGAAACTGTTTTTTTTTAATTATGGAGCCTGTTTTTTTTTTAATTATGGAGCCTATGTTGAAAAACCATGTTTTTTTAAGGTTTCCATGGAAAGTCAGTCAGCTGATCGGGAATTTTGTATGGGAGATCCATTTTTTTTTCTCTTATACCAACGTATTCTACACATAAAAGGTTGTGATCCAAGTGATCAACCCTGCAAAATTTTCGGTACATCATCTCTTACACCACGTATAGTGACTTCACCAAGGTAGTATGCTAGGTACACTTTTATTGATCAATGATACAGTTTATGAATTAGTGTGGACAATATACCTACAGTTAGTTAATACATTCTATTCCGAGATCAATCGAGACTGCAAGAAGCAAGAGTACTTTTGTTAAGAACGGAGTACATATCATAGGTGATGTTACTTAGTACCTTAACCAAGTTTAAATTAGCACATAGAACATTGAACACGAAGACCCTAGTAGTTATTACGACATACATTGAGTTAGAAAGATCGTGATCTCTGTGCCAATGTCGTTAGTGTACTCATGACGTTTAGGTTTAGTCGCGAGTGTTTCTGTGTTGATTAGTCAGATTTTTAATGTCATGATTGTCCATTCCATACCTATAACGTGAGGCACTTGTTCAACTTCCACTGTCGGTTCGCCATTTTCATGCGTTTCATCTGTCTGTTCGTTTCTCTTGCAAAGCCTCGATATTAAATCTCCTGGGGAAATTTTATCATTCAAACAAATGTGAGATTTAGATTTTATGATGGCGATGTGATGAGGGCCGGCGTCCCGATCGGCGAATGAATCGATGCAGCTATCAAGCGGAGAGAGCGTGGCTAGTCACTAGTCTCCCACTACTGAACTCAGGCTCTTTACTTTACCATTAGCATAAATAACATCATCGCAAACGGACATGAACAACACAGAGATCACCTACTTGCAATACTTCATTACTTGCAACCACATTACTTAAAGTGTTTGAATTACCGAGAAAATCAGCGAATAGATATTTAAGGCAGTTAGAGTCTTCGTCTGACGAATCCTTGTCCTTGGAATAGAAAACACACACGTCAGTGTACCGTCGAAAGCCTGTCTTACACCTAATACATGTGCTTTACATATCACTGTACATATACATATTCGATATTATAATACCAACACCTTACATTACATTTCATAAAATATAATAATCATAATAAACAAAAATAAATAAAAAGCCAAATATCACAAAAAGCACAAAGCATTATAACGTAATAAATACTCGTTATGTTTAACTTTAATCAATCGATTTATTATAATTAGTCGCTTATAGCTAAACTCTGTTAAATCTGGTTTAATAAACACTTTTAATTTAATTGTAAGTTTAAAAATTCTAACTACCATCACCTCTAGCGAGCCAAAAATTTATATCTATGAAAAAGGGGCTACTGTTAGTAATGAACCTTAAAAAACGCCAATCAGTTACCATTCCAATCCAACTGGACAATGTAGAACTACTCTATGTTACAGCAAATGACGGTCTAAGTGCTAGCGCGATGTGAGACCCGGCTGATGGCGCGTTGTGGCGCATGGCGCATGGTTGATGGGGTGAATACTTACTGAAGCGCCGCATTAGGTTCCCTGCGAACGACTGAGGCTGGGGCGAGGGCTGGCGGCGCCGCAGGTCGCGCACCGTCTCCTGCTTGCTATACTTTATGTTCGGCACCGACAGCAGCCTCTGATCCCGCTTCTCATCCTCCTTTTTTGTCTTCCCTTTCTGTCTCGGGGGCCGCGTCGGTCTACCATCCTCCTCCCACAGCGGCAGGTTGTCGGGCCGCGTCGGCGCTTCCTCTAGTTTACTCGGGGATATGTCGGGCGAGACGACCGACTCTGCCTCCTCTTTCCACCTCTCTTGTAACTCTTTGTGCATTCTATCGTACACGTCCGAAGAGCGTTTCTCCTGCAGCTCCCGGTGCATTCGTTCGAAGACGTCGGAGCAGACGCGTAACGGCGATGACAGCTCGCTGCGGTCAGCGCTGTTCGCGCTCTCCTCCGGCTCAGCGGTCTTCTCATCACTCTCGGGGGATTCGTTGGTCGATTCTACGGTATCGGGCTTTTCGTTCTCGCAGTAGAACTGCGAGTTACGTTTCTCTATCGACATTTCTTCATTATTATCGGGCGTCGTGAACGCCGCTTTAAATTTAAGATCGACTTTCGAGAGTTGTCGTTTCAGGTTGAAGGTTTTCGACCAGGAGGTGGATTTACGTCGGGTGTCGAGGGGCACCGAGGTCGCGGCGGGGGTCGGGGTTGGGGTCGTGTCGTCGGGCTCCGCCCCTGCGCCCGCGTTGAGTGGGGACGCCGCCGGCGACGCCCGAGCCTCCTCCAGCTTGGGGGTTGGGGGAAAAACATCATAAACGGTCGCGTGATCACTGAAACTGACTCGTGAATCGTGCGAGCTACGTGCGTGCCGCGACCGGCCATTCACTCGCTACTTCATTCATCATGTTCTATGCACCGAAATATTCCCTTCCTTCCAAATCATTATTAATGTATTTTTTAATCCATGAATTTTAAGGATTTTAATGGGAAAGAAATATTTCGGCGCTACAGTGCAATATCATTCGAACGATCTCAAGATGCTTAGGCTTATCTATATCAAAACGTGACAATATAACTTAGTCTAGTTACTTGCGGTGAATCGGAATTTACATTTCACATCACATATATGTATATCGTACCTATGTCGGACCTAGAAGTTTGAAAAGAAGTCGAAATTCAAGTCGTATTATGGAGTTATGCATGTAAGAATAGTGAAGACAGGCGAGAGAGTAAAGAATGTCTAACAATGCCATGCTAGATGTCGCTACGGGGGCAAGCCAGGTCGGCGCTAGCGCTAAATACTTTTGAAAGTAACAAAATAATTTGGAAATAAAAAGTAATTCAAAAGAGGATTCGGTCGACACAGCCAGGCGGCTTCTTGGCTCGCTACTGGCTGCTCGATCCGCAGCAAATAAGTACCAAACAAATAAAATTGCAAATAAAAATAATGTGAAATAAAATAAACATTTTACATATTAGTGCCTTTTAACTACGCCTCCTGAATTAAATTTGTAGGCACAATATTTACAGTATCTAGCGTGTACTTACTTATAGATTTTAAATTTCGTTCTAGCGACGTATTTCTGATGGTTCGTATTCTTCTATCTTCCTATATTACTTCTTTGTACAGTAATCTTGATTAGGAAATGACATTATAAGTAAAACAACCTGTCTTACATTTTCAGCCAATTTTTGACATGTTTTGGTATAAATCTAAATTGGCAACACCTCACGGTGATTGAAATTCTACCAAATGTTGCCAGCTTAAACTTACGTTAAGTATTTGAACTATATGTCCTCGTAACGCCTGCCCATTTCCATTTTTGGTTTGCCTTTGAATGATTTTCTCTAATAGAAAGGCTCTACGAGGTTCAAAATTTTGTGCACGAATTCTTAGAATGTCATTCACAACATTTTGTGTAAGCTTTCGTGTCAATGTTCCGTGTTATGCCCCTCTCTACTACAACTGGAGCAATAGGGTCAGCGCATATCTGGCGAAAAACTCATCGCACGCTTTTCGTATAACGTGAGCTGTAACGTAATAAGTGTACAATCCACTATCATTAGATTTATTTCAATTACGATACAGTACTTTTAATTTTTTTTAAACTGAAAGTTGTTTGCGTCAGAGTTGCCAGTTGTTCACCAGACAATGTTCCGTGTGATTCGTGCTACCACAACAGTTGGAGCATTTATTTGTTATTACTTGACAATGTACCGTGTGATGCCCCTCGCTTCTACAATTGAAGCATTACTTTACCTGATCGAGGCTGGGCGATCGCTGGCGGTCGCTCTGCTTGGGCGCGCGGGCCCAGGGCTCCGCTGGGTGGTATAAAGCGTGTGCACCGAGCGCAGCTACTACTACGCGCCGCGACACATCCACTACCACCACGCCCCGTTCACCTCCCCACGCCATACTGGGGGTAGACAATCCAAAATGGTCAAAAATGGAAAGGGTTACTTTTATCTTTGCGTTAGGCGCTCGTTATTTTATTATTTTGACTCGATATCTCTACGCGTTTCGGAGATAAAGGGTCGTGACAGACGGACTGATCGATGGACGGAAATAAGTAATCCTATAATGGTCCGTTTTTCCCTTTAGAGGTGTACAGAACTCTTAAAAGAATTAAACATACAACCTAGGCAAACAAAATTATAAATTTTTTGATCTTGTTTTGCTATACTCGCAATATCCCTGAAAAAATAACAAACAGTGTTCGATCAGATATCATCGGGACCAACAAGATTATGACTACTCACAGGCCGTACGAAGAGTTGATGGTGAGCGCCTGTATGGGATGTGGCGCGCCGTGCTGCAGCGCCACGATGGCGGGCTGGAAGCCGGGCGCGCGCCGCACCCCGCCCGTGCCCGCCGCGCCGCGCACGCGCAGCGAACACGCGCTGGAGCCCATCCACACACCCGACTGAAATCGTTTTCAAACAACTTATGACTGATCCAATGGCGTAGTGGATAGCACCCGCCAGAAAGTATTTGTTACTTATTATATAATATGTATTTATAAAAAATAGTATTTAAGTATTTATATCATCATCTCCACTGGATTGGCTGGAAGAGATTTCTCACAGAAATAAGCTCGCTCTTGTAACAAATTTTAAGTTTTCACCTCTTGTATTAATGTGTACAATAAAGAATTCATATAATATCAGTTATCTAGTTCCAATCATTCAAACATGGCATAGGTTGGTGTTAGATGGCGCTGCGTATTTCGTACAGGGCTATTTATTTATTTATTATTTATTTAGTTATACAACGTGAAGCATAATAACCAATATGTACTATATTCGGAAGGTTGTGTATCGCCTTAATGAAAGATTGTCAGCCTATCGCCTAAAATTGCACTACACGTATGACTCTCGAGTCCCTTAGTCGCCTCTCACGACACCATCAGGAAAGAAATGGGATGATGCTATTTTAAGCTTACATGATACGGTAACCTTCTATCCTACTCGTATCTATCACCCGCGGCTACTCTGTTTTCAGTGTCAGTCACATATATAGTATTTTTCATCAATATTCAAGGTTAAGCTCTTCTGTGGAAAGAGTCGAAAATAATGTATAATAACGAGTACTGAAGATTTCTATTTCCTACTCAATTTGGAGCGAATTTCCTATATAAATATTATATGTAGACTTATCAAAGTTCCTTACCCTCCGACTCTCCCCCTCGGCCGCGTCCCCCCTACTGAAGGACATGGACCTCCCCCCTCCCGCGTCCGCTTCAGGTGACCCCTCTTCCTCTAACGCCTCCGATATCACAGGAATTTCTAATACCTGCAAGTTTAAACATTATTTGAAAGTCAATTTAATTAAATTCATTTTTTTCTAAAACTTACAAAAGAATCCATCTGGTTGGACATTTATATTGATTCAAGCTCTGAAATAATGTTTCATCGTTAGACGAAGTTTAATTGATCATCAGAAGAATATCTGCCATTAAATTAAGTCATCAACACTAACAAGAGAAGTGGTCCCAGAAAGCTTCCTTGACGTACTCTTAAGAAAATTTTAAATAAGAAGAAGACATTAAAAAAATTTTCAAGATTTAATTTAGATGTATTTTTATATTTCAAATAGATAAATATAATGTAAATCTAGTGCAATGCCTCTAGAACCACTTAGTGCAATATACAAATAGTTTAAGCGAGCGGACATCATGATGCACGCGTTCAAAGGCTCCAGATAGGTTGAATTTTCTGCAGTTATTTATTACACCAGAAATTCAGTTTTGTACATTTTCGTAGCTTCATTCTGGTTGTTCGTAGCTCAGGTTCATAAAGAGTTTCATCTTGTTCTGAGACTTACGTGTGTCTCGGCCGTGGTCTCGGCCTTGCGGAATTTAAACAGTAGAACATGTCCATGCGGCAGCGCGACTGCCAGCCGCCTCGACTCCGCACACAACGCCGTCTGCTGTATGGAGAGCGGCGACTCATCCGTCGTGCCGTAGCCACCGGTCGAGTTGCGCTCGAATACTGGCAAAATCAACAAAATACTCGTTAATTACAATATCCATTATATGACCTAGGTGTCAGAAGTAGGTACCATCGATAAGTACCATTAATGAGTGACATAGATTTATGTCGCTATTTCCATCAAAACATAAACATAAGCATTGTTTAATTTTAAATCAATTAAGCGTTGACATACCTTTAGAACATTTTAATTTGTATAAAATTTGTAAGGTCCCTGCGCTCGCGTCCCAGAATTTTACACTTCCGTCTGCGTGCCTGAAATTAGAAACAGAACAATATTAATTTAGCGTAGTATTAATTCCCACTCTCTTACAAGTACAGTTTAACTAACGCAAAAAGTAAATTTATAATTACAGAGCTACTTTGTGTACTCAGTATTGTTGAACCTCGAAATTTTGAAGCACAATATATTAACGCAGTCTCGAAATGTTGAGCCCTTAGTCCCTCGAAATTTCGAGACCAACCCTGTATGACCATCAACAATAATAAAATCTTACACAGTCGAAAGAAAAACATACCCAGTCAGAATAATTTCACTATAGGAGCAAGAAGCGGGCGCCCACTCGCCGCCGTTCACCGGCCACAGCTTGTCACTAAACCCAGCAGCCTTCTTGTTCCCAGCGCGACCTACCGAGTAGAACGCTGGGATCTGGAAAACAAACACGAGGATTCACAGTTAGATCGATCTTCCAAAAGCATTTCATAATGTTTGATTAGTCTGGCACGACATTTTGTCGCCGCGTTATCTCGCGTGTAACTTCACTGTGAATATTTTCAGCCCTAAAGTGAAAATGCACACAAGACGACAAAATACATATAAAAACAAATTCTGCCAAAATATTTTATACAAAAATCAGAGTGTTTTAAAACAGGGGGCACTTGCGATTTCGCGATAGTGTTTGGTATGTAACGGTACCTCGTTTTTCAGATGTTAAAATTTCAACTAGATAACATAACTTGTAGTCGCGTGAGAAATTAAAAAGTTAACCCTTTAATCAGGGATTTCACTCACCAAATCTGAAGGGCAGTCAGCAAAGTATGAGCAGCAAGTGACCGGGGATTCATGGATGTCCATGGGGTAAGGGTTTTCGAAGCAGGGGTAGCCGGGGGACAGCAGGTCTATCACGACCAGGTCGTTCTGGAGTAGAACTACTATCGCGTAAGGCTCCTGGTAGTCTGGAAATGCGGAGAAATAATTAGATTAATTGTGTTATAAGTACACCTTTCGATTCTGCGGGACCGTCTCTTTAGGTGATTGTTGGCTATTCATAGTAGATCACTGTTCAATAACAAGAGAAATGAGAGAGGAAAGTATATATTTTTCATTTCTTACAGTGACGTTGTTGCGTTAATTATGTAAAAATATATGCAACGAAACAAATACTTATAGAGTCTGTGCGAAAAGAGAATAGGCGTGGAAATTTGGTGCGCCTCTGTGCCATGAAGAATGTTATAATATTTTCTTGGGTTTGCACAACTATTACTCATCACAATAAAACAATTTTAAACGGATTTAAGTTGTGTTTATTTTGGATTTTTACAATTCCTACGTTTCGAGCTCTTTACAGGCAGAGCCCGTGGTCACGGATGACTGTCATAAACGTAGGAATTGTGAAAATCCAAAATAAACACAACTTAAATCCGTTTAAAATCTTTACAGTAAAGAGCTCGAAACGTTGAAATAAACACAACTTAAATCCGTTTAAAATTGTTTTATTGTGATGAGGAATGTTATAGCAACTTTTGAAAAAATACTACTAAACACAAGTTCATTTTTGGCTTTCGCCTATTCTCTTTCCGCACAGTCTCTAGCTTAGAATTTGCTACGACAGTGTTCTGTCGGAACCGAGACCAGTTTAAAGAATAGAAAACTAGACAGACTTATTAATGGTATAAACAATTACAGTGAAAGAAAGTAGATTGAGAATAGAAGCCTGGTTATGACCAGTAATTATTGGTTGCAATTCAAGGTGCAACAATACCTTGGACGAGTTGTATCGGAGACAAGATTAAGGCATATGCTCACCGTGTGTGTGCGGGCTCTCGCAGAGTGTGACGAAGTCCACGACAGCGTGTTCCATCTCCAGTACTGTCGTGCTCTTCCCATTGAGCACGGTGATGCTGTGTGTGCGCCCCGCCTTATCCGTCGGTAGCCCGCCAGAGAATATCACCAGACTTTCACTTGAATGGCAATAAAACATTTTGTGAGGTAGAGTCCGCACACCAACGGGCCAATTAGACGATTATGACAAGATACAGAAATATGAATTGACGAGAATGTCTTTATTAACGTCAAATTGGATTTCTGAATCTTACATTAGGTACCAACTTTGTACAAAGATCGACATTATTTCGAAATCAAATCTAGTATACAAAGATAATATACTAATATGTATATTGCCAACAGGAGATTGACACACTCAGAGGTATTTACGCAGACTGGTGGTTAGTGGTAGGTTCTCAAAAACTATGCTAAGCTTACAAAAACTACCTTAGTACCCAATCATCAATGGATTTCAACAACATTCTATTTAATCAAATCACAGCAGTTCAATATAAAATTGAATATGTTTTATTGTAGGTCGGCCGCCGCGGCATATGCTGTCGGCCGTCGGACAATAATTTTTTCACAATTTACAACCATAGTATTATTACTTGAACCCATCCTAATTGCTACGTCCGAAAAGGACGATTAAGTTTTTAAGAGCTAAATTGTTCATATTTAAGACCACTGTACACTTAATCGCAATAAAGGATTATTTGAATTGAATTCATGATAGTCAAAAGTATTAGACCGGGTCTATAGCGATAGTATTTAGGTAAATATTAGTAATTTACCTGTGTCCCGACGTTTCAACACAGTTTCATGTATTGTGGTTGCGGGTTGACTGAAATACATGAAACTGTGTTGATACGTTGGGACACAGGTAAATTACTAATATTTACCTAAATACTATCGCGATAGACCCGGTCTAATACTTAAAATGAGTGAAAGTGATCGCGAGTGCTTAAAAAGTTAAATATTCAAAAATCTAGAAAGATAGCCTTTTTGAGAAAACCTTAGTTTATGTAAATCAAAACGCGAAAGAGGAGCTTCGACATAAAAACTATGATAAAAACCACTCATTAAGAGAGCGCTCTCGTTACACCACCCATTTATCATGCAACTTGTTTTGTTTTGCAGACTGTTGGCTCATTTAGACATTATTGTAAAACTAACTGCTAAAACTGCTGTTTAGGTGTAGTTAAAAACATGGCAAATTATGATACCACTGGGAGCATTTTGTACCCTTTGTGATGTATTGGCGAAGTAGAAGTTGTAATTGATGTTGTTTTGTTAAAACACTAATTATTTACTGAAGTTAGTTACTGTCCTTGATTAATTTATAAGGAGATTTTGTGACTATGAAAGTAATTATGGACTTGATATTACTTGAGATTTGGACCAGTTTCAAAAGGATTCATGATGTGGAAAATATAATTCTTGAAGTCTACGAAATTGTAACTGGAAGTGGAATGTACAATAAGGTCAGTAAGTAACTAACCTTGTCCTGCCTACTTTTATACACTTTTTATTTTACATTTATATAAGGTGTAAAAAAATTAGCTGAGAATATTTTAAGGGGTGAACCAGTACGTGAAACTGAACAACTTTCCCCAAGGAACATAGGTCGAAATATGAAAAAATAATTTGACCCTCCCATACTTAGTGTGTACCCGGCCGGGATAATTTGTATGGGAGGGCCAATTTTTAAAATATTAAAAACCCCTTAAAATATTCTTAGCTAATTTTTTTACACCATGTATACTCTAGTAGTTTTAAGAATATTTTGTAATATCGGTCCTGCAGTGCCTGCAATAAAACTTTGTTTATTTATTTTATTTTTTATAATTCTTACCCCATTCTCGACGTTTTCCATTCTAATCTGTGTATTGGTTTACAGGGTTCTAGTTTTCCTTCTTTTGTTGCTTTTGCTGGAAAGAAAAACAAAAAGCCTTTTTAAAATTGCAGACGAAATAGTCTAACACAACTAATTCCAAAACTGCGGCAGTTTGAATTCGGTACCATTATTGGCTGCATCTCCTTACCATTTGTTGAAAGGATAGCTTATCGATCTTAATACCATCTTAAATAAGGAATTAGATATTCTACTCACCATGAGGATACGACAGCGAAACAGGCCGGTTAGACCGCATGGTCCACGTGGCCAGCGCGCCGTCTTGGTGCGCCGTCATGAGTTTCCCATCGTGCTGCCACGCGGCTGCCCGTATCCCTTCCCCGAGGCCCCCTACGCCGAGGCAGCCGCGCCACTCCGCCATGCGCGCCCGGAGGTCCCACACCACCACCAGGCCCGTTTCGAACGCTATTAGTATCTGGAAACATTGAGATACAGAGAATTGATTAGGTTGTCTGAAGAGTTGATTTCACATGAACTGCCGAAAACTTCTCTTCTAGCTCTTAAGGTGGTTCGAAAGCTCAGTGGTGCCCCAAAACAGGAAAAATTCCCTGGCTTGTCCTTGTCATCCGGAAACACAAAGTAATATCATAATCATAACAACAAAGATTATTAAGAATCAATAAAACCTTGTCAAAACTGTGTGACTTAGTTTTGTATTACAAAAATGCTAAAAGTGGCCACTTTTGCGCTTAGTTTTTATAAGGCTTTACATACAAACATACATAAATCATGACTATATCCCTCCCTTACGGGGTAGGCAGAGCATTAATGGCCGTAAAACGGATATTAACACCACTTCTGACAAAAGTTTGATGGTCAATCAGATAACTGTGTATCACTATAGGAACAGGTTGTTAGCCCATCGCCTAAAATTGTTATACACACCCTCAAGTCGCTCAGTTGCCTCTTACGACACCCATGGGTAAGAAATGGGGTGACGCTATTCTAAGCCGGCATCACACGGCTCTATAAGGTTTTATTGATTCTAAATAGTCTTTGTAGTGAGTTATTGTTGCGAATTGATACTTTGGTTTACAAATGACTAGCGTGCCCAGCCAGGGATATAATCCATTTTAAGGGGCGCCACTATCCTCGAACTGCCTTAAATATTAGAGCTAGTACAAATACGATAATATTAGAGTTATTTTATTCACAACATAAATAAGGATTGAATTAAAGTTAGAGACGTAGCGACTCGATTGGAAGACATACCTACGTAGAATTAGATACATTTTTGTAAGATAATTAGCAGAAGCGGATTCGAAATATTTTTATTTTTTAAACGGTTCTTAGGTCAGTTATGACGTCTTCTCCTATCAACAATGTAACGTTGTCATTCACACCTAGAGATACGCAGAGGTTAAATATTTTGGTTCTTTTGTGATAAAGGTTCAAAGATACGAAAGTAATGAGATAACTAAACTTTTACCTACTTAGCAACAAGGTACAAAATAAACAATAGTACATTTGGAGAAAGCGCGGGGTGTTAACTGCTTACCTTCATCTGATTTGGTAACATTGAAAACAAGTTGTTCAGTTTATAAATACAAAATACACTAAAAATAGTTTACATAAACATATCACGCCTATAATCCCTTGTGGATAGGCAGAACGTGAACGGTCGCAAAAAACGGACATTTACGCCACGTCTGACAAATATTTGAGGGTTATTCGGAAAATTGTGTATCGCTATAGTGACAGGTTGTCAGCCCATCGCCTAAAATTGCAATACACACCCTCGAGTCCCTTAGTCGCCTCTTAAGACTCCCACGCAAAAGAAATGGGGTGATGCTATTCTAAGCCGGCATCACACGGCATAAATAGTTTGCTTTTGAAAATCTTAATTAAATCTTAACCTTTTTCAACATGTCACTTCAGAATACATTTAATATGAATCGCAGTTGTAAAAAACATACATACATACATACATAAATCACGCCTATATTCCTTACGGGGTAGGCAGAGCGTTAACGGCCGTAAAGCGGATATTAACACCACATCTGACAGTTTGAGGGTCAATCAGATAACTGTGTATCACTTTAGTGACAGGTTGTCAGCCCATCGCTTAAAACTGCAGTACACATCTAACCCTCGAGTCCCTTAGTCGCCTCTTACGACACCCATTTACCCGAGTTGTAAAAAAACAATAAAAAAATAGAGTTATGTAAATTAACTAACCTTGCTTGCATCTAGCGGGTTATCGCTAATTTCTACCACCGCTCCCGGGTGGTTAGGTCTCGTCCTGAAACAATAACAAAAACACCTCACAATCAACTACAACATTTCTAAAACTTAGCTCAGCTCTTAGACAATAATGATCGTAATAAATGTTCTATAATATAGATATTAAAATTTCGTAGCAAAGAGCTACACCATAGCTTCAATTGAAATTGAAATGCTTTATTAAATGTAGGATAGTATTAACACTTATTGAAGTCATGTTCCGTCATTATAAAAAAAAATTGCTATGTAACTTTACGCTACCACCATTTGAAAACGACATTTGTTTTAAATTGAAGTAAATATTTTCAAAGTATTTTATTTACATGCGTATAATTAACGAGGCCCCCTGAATAGAAGAAACTGCCCAAAAACCTGCCAAGAACACATTAGAATTTCGTAGTAAAGTGCTACGCCGTAGCCATCGCTATTATAACTTCTTATGTTTAAAGAGCTCTTTAGTGTAGTTTGAAAGTAGGTCCTTAATTTGAACCTTATTAAATATCAATAACCCACTAGAATATATTACGAAATATTGTGTTAAATATCTCATCCAATAATATGTCAAAATATTTCCATCACGTTTGTACAGAGAGAATAATGAATACAAAACGTTTGGATGAAGTCGTGATCGTAACATCGCGTTGTCAGCTGTCAAATTACGCGCGCAGGCCATCAATAACAACTAGGGGTGGAAAGGAGCACGTTTTGTACGAAAATGTCGGTTATGTAGTAAAGAGGCTGAATGCTGAGCTGTCGCAAAAATTAAGGAAAAATACTCCAAAGAAGACCAAACAGCGAGTGAAATGTAGAAGTACGAGTACACCAATTTTATTATTTGGATCCCATTTTTTACTACGGAAATATTTCCGAAATAAAAACGTTAAGCGGTTTTAAATACAAACGAAGTACCTACTTAAGAAAACACAAAGAACCAATGCAAAAGCAAGAGTAACATTCGCAGAAAGAAACTCTAACGTCACGTCCGAAGACTAGCTAAGTTCCCTAAGTGATTCACCCTCCTAATCCATTTAAAAAGATTCGAACCGCTCAAGTGTTAGCAAGTCTAATAAAATACGAGTGCCTTGCCGTCGCGCCGCCGTCTTCGCCCGCTGCCGGCCGCCGCCCGCCGCCGCCGGCGCGACGCCGCCGGTCGGCGCCACTTGTTGCGTTGTCATCGGCCCGACACGCGACATGCCCTAAATCCCTTCACGTTTATATATTTCCTCTACATTTATAGGAAGCGTTGGTTCGATTAATGTGAGAGGCTGCGGTTTTTTGCGTGATATTTCAGTGAGACGTTTTTGCGGATATCTACAGGATTGAGATTGAGCAAATCTCTTCACAATTTGTTACAGCAAAATAGCTAGCTAAAATCGATGTAGGTATCTACTTAGGATTACATAGCCTTTAGGATTGTTATAGACTGCTAAAATAGAATCACTATTTAAAATTTGGTAAGTAAATTCAATTTAAAGTTGAAATTATTTATTCTAGTTAACGTAAAATTCCAATAATTTCCATCTGTTGCTCTGCAATAGAGATTGCAGCTGTCGACAAACCGTCGAAACGTCAACACATCGTAGCGACAACACTACGATATCGGTGTTGGAGAAGCGCAACAGATGGGAACAATAGAATTTCTTGAATCAGCGTAGAGACGACTGTTCTGCAATGGGCGACAATGCAGGTTGATATCAGACATCGGCAAGCCGAGACGGCTGGTCAGTCAGTTGGTTGACTATTGTTTGTGGATGTAGGTATAGGCTGATAGCTGCTTTCGATATTGAGAAGGATTCTGGACAAAGAATCTTAAAAACTCTGAACTGCTGTGCAAAATAGGCGAAATTAAATTAATCTTTAGATGCATGGGTACTTGAATCAAAAAAAGACTTTTATTTCCACGATACACACATTATTATATGTGTGCAAACCGCAACATTGTTGTCTTATTTACTTCGCCAATTTAATTTCAAACACACATCTCCATAAATTGATTGATTGTATATTATATAAAGGGACCTTTTAATAAATTGTTCAGTGAAATACTTCCGATCGAGCTCCGGTTTCCGACATCGTTAAGCGCTACGCGTCAGCAATTAAAATGAAACGTGGAGGAGGAACAATATTTATTTTATATTTTTTAACTAAAGATTTGTGACACCCCTGAGCGCTTTAATTGTTGCTGGCACGTCATTGGCGGAACTTCATTACGCGCACTAATCAGCAAGCGGTATTTGAATTGCGGGCCGGTAGCGAGGCAATAGGGTTGGTTCTCCCGTCTGCCCCGTGGGGCTGATATAACGATCCTTATTGTCTGTGAATTTAGCACCAACAACAAAGGCATCGACGCCGCGCCCGCGGGTGTCGAGTGAACAACTTACTCAATTAACTATTGTTTGTATTGAGGGCGAAGCGGTTGCATAGTATTATCGCGCGATATCTGCATTTGCATCTACGATCGCCTTTATGTAAAGCGAAGCCAGCACAGAAATTATGCTTTGTGCAATATCTTATACTATTTATTTTATCATTGTTTTGTAGCCAGAGAAATATGTACAGTAAATTATGATACTCACACTTCGATGGCCTTATTCCAGTTGATGACGTAGCCCGACAGCGCGAACGTCTCTATGTTGACGACATGCACGTTGCCTCTTTCCGTGCCGACGTGCACCCACTTCGACTGCAGCGGCAGGTGGAGGCATGTCACTCTGGGGAGAAGATGGGCACATTAGATGCAAATCCCAGACTCCCAGATATGTTGAAAGCATGAGTCAACTAAAAGTATTCAAGCTTTTCCCACCCGATACATAAGACTGTAAAAATCATCGTAACTTTGCCTCGTAACTAATAGGTGGACTGACGAAGTTTGTGGGCCGTCATTGGATGCTATTGATCCAAGATGGCGGTCTTTCGAGGCCTATATCTAGTGACTATAGAATTAGGCGTCTCACGGATCTTGATGAAGCAAGTACCTTTCTCTCTGGAACTTGAGCGACTGCACCCTCTGCGGCGACTTCTGGCGGAAAGTCCACAAGTGGATCTGGTCGTCCGCGGTGGCGGTGACCAGCGCACCCTCGTTGATGAGGAACTTGACCTGCAGGACGGCTTCTGGCGTCTCATGGCGCACGTGGGCGTCCACGCCAGGTCCTCCAAGTCTGAGATGGCTGGTCAAGGAAATCTTTGCCACAAATGAATATGCTAATAATCTCTTCTCTTTTAGTGTGGGTCACCAAGTTGATGATCAACCCGAGAAACCCTGGAGGCAGAGCTTATAAAGCCTACTAGTAGGTAGTTGTGTTGTTTAAATTATGTGCATTAAATTGTAGGACTATCTCAGCTCCCCCAATATTGCAGTTTGTGTCTGTAGATGGAATGCTTAACAAGCGTAAGGTAAGAAGTAGATAAGTAAGTTATTGTTTTGAATCACTTGAGAAAAAATATTTAGATACCTTTTGTTAAAGATATCATTTGTAGGTGTTCAGTGTTGCTTCAGGTAAATTACAAAATAGTAAAGTAGTTAAGGCTTAGTTTAGACATATGTAGTATCAAAAAGTAGTTATATTAGGTACCTGCCTCAACTCCCATTTCCAATACCGCAAAAAAAAAACAATTGGAACGAATAAATGAACGAATGAGTAAACGAGCAGGATGCGATTCGTTCCATCTGGCCGCATTCCACTCTAGCTAGTTGCATTAGTGCAGCGATTCTCAACAATTTAAGTTTCATGACCTCCAAATTTGCAAATTATGCCGTGTGATGCCAGCTTAGAATAGCATCACCCCATTTCTTTCCAGTGGGAGTCGAAGGGGCGACTAAGGGACTCGAGGGTGTATATTGCAATGTTAGGCGATGGGCTGACAACCTGTCATTATGGCGATACACAATTTTACAAATGACCCTCAAATATTTGTCAGATGTGGCGTAAATGGCCGTTTTTTTTGCGGCCATTTACACTCTGCCTACCCCGCAAGGGACGATAGGCGTTATAGTGTATGTGTAAATTAGCAAAATCAACAGATTACAAAATCAAGCGAGAATGAACCAATCAAAATAGAATGTCGTTTATAAACATTTTAGCTCTAGAAATGATGCAATTACATAAAAAAGAAACCGTTGCATTCGCATCTTCGTTGTCGTAGTCTTCAATTACTGAAGGTCGTGTCCGATTATAACTTCTTAAATCTAAAAAATATCTCCCTGATTCATTCAATTTTATGTGAAAAGGAATTGAAATTTAAAGTTGTAGTTTTCTGACAGTTACAACATCTAGAGCCCCCCCAATGACTGCAAGTTTGAGAATCGCAGCATTAGCGAAATGGATGCGCCTCGGGCTGCATCAGTTTTAGTTCTCACTTTTAGTTTTAGTCATCAGGTTATCTGGCCCGTAAGTTTAAGGAGGAAAAAGGTTTTAAATACTGCTGGACTTCATTCGGAAGGGTTTATCTGCGTCGTGGCGATGGGCAACCTCATATTACAATAAACAGGGAAGAAGATCTCGCCAATATTTCACAGCAAATATGACTAGAAGATGATAAAGCACACTCGTGCTGTGCATGCATGTTTCATAATTTACTATCTTTTCCATTATCTTTAAAATGTTTCATTTTAGTACTTCACTTTATTTTTTATATTAAATCCATTTTAATACTTACCTTGACTACACTACACACGCACTTAACACTCAACAACTCAACCCAACTCACATTTACTCAATCAAACAAATTCAATTGCTTATGTAACCATCACATTATTGGTGATGATAGATTCCATTTCATTCGATGATGACTGCACATGATCAAAACATTATTAACGTAGTAGATGACCTTACAGTGGCTAGTGCTTATCTATGTGACACAGTTACCTGCGACTCAATGGTTAAATCGTCCCCAAAAGCACTTAAAATTATTTCTCAAAATATTCGAAGCATATATAAAAATTTCGACAGTTTTTCTGCTTATCTCGGAAACTTCTCTTTTGAAGTTGATATTGTGATCCTGACAGAATGTTGGCTGAATGATACTAAACCTATACCCATCTTTGATAATTACGTATCTCACATATCCAAAGAAGTATTGAACCAAAATGACGGTATTGTAATTTACGTCAAAAAAGGCATAATGCATTCAGTAGATTTTCCTGACGCCATTGGCGCAAACTTTTTATTACTGAAAATTCATCCTAATACCTTTGTATTGGCTGTCTACAGATCTCCGTCTACATATTGCACTGAAAATTTCCTTAATTCAATTGACAAAATAATTCGTCCACTACCCCTAAATTCAAATATAATATTAACTGGTGACATTAACATTGATATTGGGTTAAATAATGTAGATCGAAACTCTCCTGGATATTTAAATCTAACGTCCGAACTAGGGCTACTTCCAGGTCATACTTTCCCCACACGACTCCAGAAATGCTACGATCACATTCTGATTAAAAGCAGGACACCCGCGTCAATATTTGTTCTAGACTCCACGGTCACTGATCACGCATCTGTACTTCTATGTCTTTCTAATGAATACGACAAAAAGAATTTAAATAAATATGTAGACAAAGTAAACCTAGATGCTGCGGTACAAGATCTTGAGAAAGTAGACTTTTCATTTATAAGACCAGAGATGAATGCTAACGTAGCAACAGATTTGTTTGTTGAAACAATATCTACTGTCTTAAAAAATAATACCAAAAAGATTAAAGTATCCTGCCGTAAACAAACTCTCAAGCCATGGATCACGCCTGGTTTACTACGCTGTATTCGTCATAGAGATAAACTCCATAAACAATTTAGGAAGAACCCAACTAACGTATTTTTGGAAGTATCCTACAAGCGATACAGAAATTTTTGTAATGCACTTTTAAGAAAACACAAGAGAAATCACGAAAAATTTATATTGAAATCAGCCGTTAATAATAAGGAACGATGGAAAGCGATTAAAGCTGTTGCAGATATCTCAGAATCGAAATTTCCAGCTGAGGACTTAATAAAAACTACAGATTGCAATGCTGAAATGGATAAAATAAACAATTACTTTGCAAGTGTTGGCAAGCTCTTAGCCGACAAAATTACTAAAGACACCAACGTTTATAACTTCCAAGCCCCCCAGATGGTCAATTCAATGGTACTCCTTACTCCCGACGATAATGAAATTGAGACTATCATTATCAACCTGAAAAGTAATAGTGCAACAGGCTGGGATTTAATACCAATGAAGTTCTTAAAACTATCAAGGAGGATTATTGTACCTCCTTTGACTAAGCTTATTAAATTGTGTTTAGGTCAAGGTATTTTTCCAATAGCCTTTAAAAGATCGGTAATTACTCCTGTTCACAAGAGTGGGACACGAGATGAAGTTACCAATTACAGGCCAATTTCTGTCCTTACAGCGCTTTCAAAAGTTTTGGAAAAGGTTTTAAACACAAGGTTAGTTAGTTTTGTCGAAAAAAACAATTTATTTTCTGAAAATCAGTACGGTTTTAGAGCAGGCAGAAGCACAGATGACGCTGTTTCCAAACTAACTGATTTTGTAGTAAAGCAAGTAGATTCCAAACAAAAGTGCTTAGGGGTGTTTTTGGATTTGGCTAAAGCCTTCGATACTGTCTCGATACCTATTCTTGTGGAGAAATTACAGTGTTGCGGTATAAGAGGTAAGGCCCTTGACATTTATAAAGACTTTCTAACTGATCGCATTCAGCGAGTAAAAATAGGGGAACATATTAGCTCTGATGCAAAAGTAACCTTTGGGGTCCCACAAGGCAGTATCCTTGGCCCAACCCTCTTCCTTTTGTATATAAATGACCTGTGTGAACAGTCTTTTCAAAATGGAAGAATATTTACATATGCTGACGATACTGCCTTGATTTTCCATGGTAATACTTGGGATGAGGTGTATCGCCTTGCTGAACAGGGTCTCCACAAAGTATCTTTGTGGTTAAGAGCTAACCTACTTACTTTAAATTTGACCAAGACTGTGTTCTTGCAATTTACAATCACGAAGTCAAAGCCTACACTTCCAGACCTGAAAATGCATACCTGTGCTCTGCCCATGCAAGCAAACTGTTCTTGTGAACCATTAGCAAAATCATCGTCCATAAAATACCTGGGCGTACTACTAGATGACCAACTTAATTGGAATTTACATATCAACCTTGTTTCAACTAGACTCAGGAAGACTATATGGATTTTTAAAAAACTTAGGCATGTAATGGACTTTGAGCTCTTACGGACAATCTATTACGCACTAGTTCAGTCGATTTTTAGCTACTGTATCCGAATATGGGGTGGTGCGTGCAAAACCTACATGCTCCAGCTTGAAAGAGCTCAGCGTTCACTGCTGAAAGTTATGACCTTCAGTCCCTACAGGTTTCCTACAGTGTTGTTATACGAAAAAGTAGAAGTTTTTACAGTCCGACAGATGTACATTTTCCAACTAGTCTGTAAACAGCATAGCCTATCTACATTCGATAAAAATAATTACAACAAGCTGAGAACCATTAGGAATATCTGTCCCTCAATAAGATGTAACACTGCATTCGCAAGACGTCAACAAAGCCATATAGCTGTGGCTGTTTATAATAAAATAAATAAGTCCCTCAATATTCATCCTCTCACTCTGCGTGAGGCGAAACAAATACTTAAAAATTGCTTACTGAAAATGGACTACAACGGGTCAGAAGCATTGCTTCTTTAGCATTGCTCTGATCTTTAAAAACATGATGAAAACTATGTTAATGTCATAATAATAAATATTTCAAAAGCTGTAATGAAGATAGATAAAAGAATAGGATTTGATGATTACATAAGCATAAACATACACACTCACTCTCACACACATAAACACACACAGACACTTACAAACTCACTCACTGCACTTCACAGGCATAAAAATACACTTTTTTATATAAATTTTTTAATTATGTCATTTAAAATTTCATCATTTAAACTGTTATTTTTTTCTGTAATTTTGTATTTAGACCATAAGGGGAGATGCAACTGTTTCCTGTAACACAGGTAATAACCTAGCTCAGGAACCAGAGTGTCAATTCAAGTTGTGACAATTATTGAAATAAATAACTATTTTATTTTTTTTTTATTTTTTTTATAGTTCACGCGAGCATCAATTGAGTATCAATCGATGTTTATATCACAAATGAAAACTAGATTTCTTTTGTTTTAAGACTTTTCTACTCTACCCTTCTAATATTGTCAACAAGACATGACCAAATTTTGTATTCTAAGTTCTTTCATGCCTAATAACAACATAACCGATACTATAGGTAGAATAGGAGAATTTAAATTACAAGTGGTTTGATAGTCACTTGTAATTTAAATTCTCCTATTCTACCTATAGTATCGGTTATGTCACGCAACCATGTCAGAGGCCTACTAGTAGCAGGCGATCAAAAAACTGTTATACCAGGTCTCATCGGGTCGTTGGACGACTCGGTGTCCTACGAAAAGCAAAACAAGAAGATCAAACCTAGTGCTATATACGTTTCCTTAGGATATAAAGAAATTTGAAGTAAGAGGGAAACATATCATTATTCCCTTTATAAATGTAGAAACGCCGCGTGTATAATGTGTGTGTAAAACATTTGTACAAAGGTTCTTTGAATATTATATCAACCGAGCTAATATTAATATAGAGGAGAGATGTGTGTGTTGAATGGAGCTGTTTAAACAAACGCTCGCAAGATAGATATTTGCTGATGATATTAAACGGAATACATGAAGAGAAGCTTTATTTTGTGCTCGATTGCTGAACCTATCTTTGAAATTGGATCCTGAAAGCGGTACATATAACTAAGTACTTATTGCTTTAGGTATATTGAAAGAGATAAAATATAATCGCATATTGCATACTAAGTGATGTTGAAGGCCGATGTGGCGTAGTGGTAGTGCGACTGCCTACGACGCAAAAGTTCCGGGTTCAATACTCGGTCGGGAACTCACGAAATTGGTATTTATCTCTTTGTGCATTTGTTACTAGTCTGGTTAGGACACCTGAACCACCTGATTGTCCGAAAGATAGTTTTGTACTTCGGAGGGCACGTTCAGCCGTTGGTCCCGGTTGCTGTCTATGATTACTTAGACGGCAGTGGTTACACAACCATGTCGGGGGTCTACTAGTAAAAGCTGGTTGAAAACTGACACCAGGGTTTATCGGGTCTTTGGATGACTCGATGTCCCACACGAAAAGAATGAAGACAAAATAATGTAATTTTATCATAAGAAACGTTATAGATAGATTGAGTACATTTTATAAAACAAAAGCGAAAGTCACAGGTAAACCGGTAAGGTAAGGAGCTGTATTTGGTGCAATTTTGCAAGTTCTCAAAAAACAAATATTGACTTTAATGAAATATTAAAGATATGGTATGATACCTATAATATAAAAATGTTCATTAGTACATTCTTCAAAATACCTTATACGTAACTTTAAGTAGCCTTGCCTACAGATGGCTGGCATTACTTGAGGGCATAACTTATAAAATTCTAAAGTCGCTTATTTTTGTACGATTGCGTAATGCGTGTCTGTAAAGCACTTAGTACATTTTGTTTAATTTTAACGCTTGTCGTAAATTTTCGCTTCAATGTATGTTCATTTGTTTATTAAATTAAAATTTTAAGTTTCTATAATTAAATTAACATTATAAAATGAACCGATATTGTCAATTTAACAGTGTTAAGTGTTACAGTGTACACACCCAGTTTAAGTTGTTTTTATTTCCTTTAAGAGAAAGTATGTCAGCGTACCCCTAAAATGACACAAAATAATAAATTAGTTTCGGCCAATGGTCCAGAAACTATAAGCCAAACGTAAACGACTTTAATATTTTGGAAACATGAAAAGCTAGCCATACTTGGCTATATGTTGTACGTACGTACATTTTGTTGTAGCCATGAGCTACAAAATGTTACCAAGTAAATAACATTTCCAGACCTCTAAGGTAAAAGGTAACAAAACATTCTCTCGTACAGTCGCCAAACATGACAAATACCCGCCTACTACTTACGTAGCAACGCGGGGTAGCGACATGATAAAAAACATGTAAAAATGAATAATAATTTCCCTTATAAAAGGGACCTTACGTCGGGACTCGCACACAGGTGTATAAGGACCAACAAATATATTTTCGTGTGATTTTCGGTTAAGTAAATAAAGTGATAGCATCTTTCAGCAATCTTTGGACTATTCTTGACTGCATTGTAAGATTATTAAAAAAATACAAACAGTATAGGTATATTGCCTGGCAGTGAACGCTACCTAGCATTGGGGCCGCCTTGTTGTACTATTTCTTATAGTTTGTTTTTTTAATTGTTGTATTTCTGCTTTTTGTGCAATTAAGACTTATGTAACGTTATGTTATCCAATCTACATTATTTTATTTGCTGTAGACTAAGCGGCCGTTGACAAAGTCTTAACCTCGTAAGGTTACCGAACGGAAGTATATTATGACGATCGCGCATATTTTAAGAGACCAAAAACTAGAGTCACTTACCTAATCAAGCTACCGAACGAATAGCCCTAGGCATACTATTAAAGAAAATATAAGGTTGCCTGCTATTGGCCTGGCGGTATTTCTGTTATGCCACATATATATATATACTTATATATATTTATATATATAAGTATATATATATATATATATATATATACATACTTATATATATATAGATATATCAACTCGGCAAATGTTGATCATACGGGTTGTAGCATCAGTTAATTGTTGATCCGTTGGCAATTGTTGATCCCGACAGCTTTTGTTGATCTAATGTATGACCCTGCATACAAATGTGGCTCCGATCGGATCAACAATCGCTGTCCCTTTAGAAGCACAAATACGATCAATTCATAACATTCTTTATACAAATCCGCTCCATCAAATGTTGATCTGATTCAAATGGACCAATCACAGGCCACCGTTTTTATGATTGGTGGTTTTCTTATGTGCGCTGTTGCCACTTTGTTTCTTTGCTTTGTACAACGTCACAACACGTGTATGAATGAATGTCAATAACTATAGAGGAGAATTTCAAGTTTGGCCAGTACTATGCACAGTATTCCAAATAAAATAATATTAAATAAAATTATTTTTTGTGTAGTTCAGAAAAAAATACAGTTTTGATTAAAACTTATTAGTTTTAAGTATGGCAATATTTTTCATGCGTTTATGACAAATCTATACATATAATAAAAAAGTAAATTCGCGTGTCTGAACATATTTAAAAAATCTTATTGGGGGCGATGTTAAAATAGTTTATTAAAATAGAAAAATGTGCAATGTTTCAGAAAGTTTTTGTCTGTTTGTTTGTCCGTTTGTCTGTTTATCTGTTTGTGCGAGCTAATCTCCGAAATTACTGGATCGATTCTAATTAAACTTGTTGTGGTGTATAGCTACTAATTCTGGCCAACATTTGAGACAACTTTTATCAAAATCGGTTGAGCAGAACGAGAGATATTAAACTTACAAATTTGTACAAAAGTTCTGGCACAGCTAGTCTATCAATTGGAAAAAAATTGAGAAGAGTCGAGGGATGAGTTACGAATATAAGTGAGTTGGCAAACGTGTAAAAAGATGAGGACGGAGATAAGAATATAGCAACATGGCACGGTGTTGGAGGAGCCATTGCGGATGAGCAAGATGATGAGGTGTGCGGGGAGTGTTGTAGGAGTAAAAGGGATCGAGTGGGTGCATGTTTAATGCAATAACTATCTTGATAATCTTTATGCAACATCAAAATAAAATAATTTATTCAAATAATCAAAGAATTTACAAGATTCTCTTTTAGAAAGTCAAATTTAGGTACTTAACATAATCCATAAAAAAAAGAATAGTAAACTTACAGAAATGTAAAAAACAAATACATGTCAAAGTTAAACCTATGTCAATGTTATTAAACATACATACATACATACATAAATCACGCCTCTTTCCCGGAGGGGTAGGCAGAGACTACTTCCTTCCACTTACTACGATCCTGGCATACTTCTTTCGCCTCCTCCACATTCATCAATCTCTTCATGCATGCTCGTCGGTTTAGGGTACTCTTGACCTGACCTTTCTTTAGCACGTCCCCGATTTGATCAAGGTACGTTCGTCGAGGTCTTCCCCTTCCGACGTTCCCATCCACACTTGCCATATACACCTGTTTCGTTAATCTTCTTTCATTCATCCTCTCTACATGACCAAACCATCTAAGCATACCCTTTTCTACACCAGTCACTACGTCTTCTTTTATACCACAACGTTCCCTTATCACGCTATTCCTTATCCTGTCACTCAATTTTACGTCAATCATACTTCTTAACGCTCTCATTTGTACTGCATTTATTCTACTTTCATGCTTTTTCTGCCATACCCAACTTTCACTCCCATACATAAGTGTCGGAACTAACACCCCTCTATGCACAGCCAGACGAGCCTTATCAGAGACTTTCTGGCTGTTCATTAAAGTGTGCAACGCTCCATTCACCATGTTGCCGGCATTCACCCTTCTTTCGATGTCACTTTCACACATGTTATTAAATCTATGTCTAATTGAAGTTTAAATATGATATGTCTATCTACCTGATACATTGTGCAATTTCACTAGTCGACGGCCGATGTGGTGCAGTGGTAGTGCGACTGCCTGCAACGCAAAGGTTCCGGGTTCGAATCTCGGTGGGACTCTCACGAAGTTGATATTTATCACTTTTTGTATTTGTTCCCGGTCTGGTTAGGACATTGCAGGGTGAACCAACTGATTGTCCGAAAAGAAATGGTTCCGTGCTTCGGAAGGCACGTTAAGCCGTCGGTCCCGGTTGCTGTCTATGATTACTTAGACGGCGGTCGTAAAACAACCATGTCAGAGGCCTACTAGTGGTAGTAGGCGGTTGAAAAACTCTGACATCAGGGTTCATCGGGTCGTTGGACGACTCGGTGTCCCACACGAAATGATGATGATGACTAATCCCGAATAAGAGTGAGGGGTGGGGGTTGGTGATGGGAAGGTTTAGTGAGCAAAGAGGAGATCGGAGACGTATTACATCCGAGAAACACGCAATGTATTATGATCGTGTCAAAATAATCACCGCACTACACGTAAAATCATATTTTTATCATCAGGTTAAAGTGACCATTATAATAGATTCCCAGAAATCTTAAGGCGGTGCCCACGTCTAGCTAGGATAGGAATACATCTCTCTCCCTCCCGCCTACTTCTATTTCTTGTTCTTTTTCTTCAAAATACCTTACTATTTATGGTTAAAAAAATAAATAAATATAATTAAAAAAGAAAACAAGCTTTTATAGCTGTCATGTATTTGAAAAGTGGTTGGCTAGACGATTCCAACGAGCCCAAACTCGATAGGGGTACGTAGTTGCATCTCTAAGATGCTATGACCACCTTCCGGCTCCATCTTCAAACCCTGGCTACCATGTATTTGAAGAGTGGTTGGCAAGACGATTCCAACGAGCCCAAACTCGATAGGGGTACGTAGTTGCATCTCTGAGATGCTATGACCACCTTCCGGCTCCATCTTCAGACCCTGGCTACCATGTATTTGAAGAGTGGTTGGCAAATCGATTCCAACGAGCCCAAACTCGATAGGGGACGTAGTTGCATCTCTGAGATGCTATGACCACCTTCCGGCTCCATCTTCAGATCCTGGCTACCATGTATTTGAAGAGTGGTTGGCAAGACGATTCCAACGAGCCCAAACTCGATAGGGGTACGTAGTTGCATCTCTGAGATGCTATGACCACCTTCCGGCTCCATCTTCAGACCCTGGCTACCATGTATTTGAAGAGTGGTTGGCAAGACGATTCCAACGAGCCCAAACTCGCAAGGGGTACGTAGTTGCATCTCTGAGATGCTATGACCACCTTCCGGCTCCATCTTCAGACCCTGGCTACCATGTATTTGAAGAGTGGTTGGCAAGACGATTCCAATGAGCCCAAACTCGATAGGGGTACGTAGTTGCACCTCTGAGATGCTATGACCACCTTCCGGCTCCATCTTCAGACCCTGGCTACCATGTATTTGAAGAGTGGTTGGCAAGACAATTCCAACGAGCCTAAACTCGATAGGGGTACCTAGTTGCATCTCTGAGATGCTATGACCACCTTCCGGCTCCATCTTCAGACCCTGGCTACCATGTATTCTTCCAAGATTTGACCCGTACAAACTAACGAACATGGCAAGTCAAATAAAAGCTTGTAAAAATGAACACTTCTCGTCTCACTTGTGCAACGTTGCCGTTCTGCGGTATCGGTTTAAAAGTTCACGGCAAATGTTGCTCATAAATGACTTTATATAGATCAACAAAGCATCATTTTCCTTAAAAAAGAAAGCCGTTACAGGATCAACAACTGCCGTGTCAGTTGGTGTCAAGGTAGCGACTTTTCCGTAAGCTTGAGTACTGCGTTACAAGCCGGTGAATAAATGTAAATCAAAAATAAAACGATACCCCCAATAATTCCCCAGTAAACTGCGGACAAAGGTGGATCAACATTTAACGCGTATTTCAGCCTGATCAACAACGGCCGAAAGGAGGACAATATATATTTATATATATAAGTATATATATGTATTATATTATACTTATAGGTTTATCAGGGATACTGCCCTAAAATGTAAATTGTGTAAAAATTTAAAAAAAAAACTGGTCGTCCCTCAGTAATTCGGTTCCTAAACGAGTCACTGTTCTCTTAATTAGAAATGTTTTATTTACAGACAAAGCTAGAAATACGACCTCATTATAATGGTGGTCGTTTCCTTTGTTGAATTATTCAAAAAGGCCCACATTTTAACTAAAAACGAGCTTAAACAGACTGTGATTTAGATTTACAAAGTTATGAAAATTATTTATTGACGAAAATTGAGATATAATCTAAATAATTAACCATTTTCATAGCCGATGAGACTCTGCCTACGACGCGAGGGAAAAAGCGGTATTTTATTCATGTATCTGTATCTCTAGAACCACACATTTTGCATTGAATTAGTTGCAATAAAGTTCTGATTACTGATAGCGATAAACATCTAAAATACTCTCCTGCGAGGCGATTTAAAAATCTGTAATAATATTCTACTAATTGGAGTATTCAAGGGAATAAAATTAAAAGGAAAATCAAGCTTTACTTGGGACCTTTCTAATTAAGGCGCGAATTATTAAAGATGGTGGGCGGCCAATGCTTAAAAAATATTAAATTTTGTGTAGGAAAAATTGTACGGAAAAAATGTCTGGCGATGAATTTATTATAACATTATAACAGAGTGATTTATTTTGTGGACATCTAATTTATTTTTATTTGATGTTACAATATGAAAACGAATTACTAAAACATTTTATATTATTATTATGACTTCACGTATCTTTACTTGTGACGTATTTCGCCAATGACAGTAAACCTTAACACACAAGAAGATTGTTCGATAGAAAAACTTGAATATATTGGGACTGGAACGAACAGGAGCCTTTAATAGAATGTGACTGATAACTTAACCACTTAAACTTGCATCCTGTATAGATTGGATCGCAGCCAATCCGCATGTAGAGCGCAGCCGGGAAATTGCAATAACCGCCGCGCCGCGCGCCCCGAGGTGCAATACAACCTCTTTGCCGACTGAAATCTATCTGAGCTGCAAACTGTACCGCTCACAGTACAAGTTCTAAGGAGGTTTACGAGAACAATAACGGGACAGATCCAAGTCAGCATCTTAATTTAACACCCGAGCGAAGTGCGATTTGATTTATCTGACATTTATGCCAGATAATCAGAAAAATAGAATATGGCTGCCCGCAACCATTAGTAGTTTTGTCGCAGATTCCGTTCCACACTTAGTTTTTAACGAATAAATTAGTGTAATCATATCGTTATTTTGCTAGAGTGTCTTTAATGCCGTTTGATGCCGGCTTAGAATAGCATCACCCCATTTCTTGCAGTAAGAGGCGACTAAGGGACTAGAGGGTTTCATGTGTATTACCAATTAACACGACTTTTCTGAAACGGCTCTCAAATATATGTCAGGCGTGGCGATAGCGACCGTATTTGACGGCCGTTAACGCTCTGCCTACCCCGCAAGTGATAAAAGCGTAATGTCTGTATGTCGTTAAAAGTTTTTTTTTCGGGCTCCGTTCCTACATACCAGCCTGGTAGTGTCATCGGCGTAAAATTGCCAGATTGCGATAAACCGGCGTTTCTCGACCCGGTGTGTCCTCGTCATAATGACATAGCAATGCCAAGCCAGCAGAAATTGCCGACATATGGCTCCTTATTAGATTGTTTTCCAGAAATTGATGAATAAGTACATAATTATCTTTGTTTTTTTTTTACCAGCAAACGAAGGTATTAGAAAAAAATACTAGACTCTCATTAAACACATATCCACACTTTCAACATACTCGTGTTTACCATATCACATATCCACACATATCCACACTTTCAACATACTCGTGTTTACCATAAGGCAGGCGGATTGTCGAGCGCAATGCAAGAAGTTACATTCACACTATCCATTCCATAGATTAAATTATCCCTTAGTCGCTTTTAACGACACCCACGGGTAGAATTGGCGTGATGCTTTCCGTAACCGTCTTGACCCCTATGTGACAAAAAAAAAACTTTGTCCGGCTGTCTCCTTATTAACATTTCTTAAATAATGAATATGAACATGCAACACGGTATCTCTAATGACAACAGAATTGACAGAACAACTTTGCTTGTATTTACATCACTTTGAGGTAGGCCCCATCTACTGACTTCTTACTCTTAGACCTTAGCTTATAATAAGACTGTTCTGATAAATACCGGACGGGAGGCGACTGGCGGTGCCGGACCGGGCCGGAAGCCGGACGCCGGATGTACCGTCTCGCGGGACGGAGCCGGACCGTTATCGGCTTAGTGTGTCTCGAGGATACAATGAAATGCCTTTCGAGAATAGCTAGGTATTACTCTAATAACTCTGTAGTCGAGAAGTTTGAAATGACTTAGCATCGTAGGTATTATACTATTAGGTAAATTTAACGGTTGAGCGCACTTATTAGAACAAACACAGAGTGACGGAGCACCCACGTCACGTGCTTTCACCCGCCAAGTTCTTTGCTCTGTGAGAACAAGGTTTACTTCAAAGCTAGAAAAAACACGAAAATTAATGACTTAGATAGCGTTTTCCCATAGGTATAAGGTATTTTGTCTGCTGTAAAATGCTGTATAACACAGGAATAATACAGATTTTGAAGAACTTGTGAAGCGTCGGTAGTACTATTAGCGATGGTCGCAGGTTCGAATCCTGCCTGCAGTGCAATTTTGCAAGTTCTCAATAATTTAATACCTTACACAATAATATAGCTTTCACTCTTTAATATGAGGCCAGCGATTTTCGCGATTATTGATCACATACAAACATGTCTTTCCACTTTATAATAGTGTAAAGTGTAATATGTATTCACAGATAGCCCAATTATTAAAACTTTTCAGTTTGATAAAAATATCTCAGCAAACTGACTGTAGAATCGTAACCATCTAAACTTATTGATTTCCGAACAGCAATATCTCAACCGGTGTAATCCGCGAAAATATCCGGATCTTTTCGCTTTCAGAAACCGTTTGCAGGCGAAAATAACCGGTTTATTCCGCTCATAACCGGTCCTCGCAAACTGCTTGCGGTTCCCTCGGCTCACTTAGCCGGTAGAAAGCTTTTAAACAGCCGAGCTGAGTATTTGCAATGCTCTCGGGGGTTGAACTAGAGCTTTGATGAATGCTCCATGTTGACTTTACACCATTAAACGAATTACCTAGGTAGTAAAATAAAGTAACAAATTTATGTTGGAGAAATATTTTGAACTTGACTTCGATTCGATTAAAATATATACTTACAGCTGACTTTTCAGGTTGCATAATTAAGTTTAAAGTGAAGATGCGATTGTTCGTGACTGTGACAATACTCTTGCAAAGTAAACTACTCTAGTAATAAGAAAAGCATATATTTCTCATAGTTAAAGTGAGTTTATTCTTTTTTATGAGTAATAAATATCTTAAACCGTATCTTGAACAGAATGATTTATAAGTTGTTCTTCATATTTTTTTTCTATTGGACACCGAGTCGTCCAATGAACCTGTTGTCTGAGTTTTTTAACAGTCTACTAATTCTAGTTGACCTCTGATATGGCTGTATAACGACCGCCTTCTAAGTCGTATGAGTTGTTTAAAAAAGGGTGTTGTTTGTGAGGTGTCAGAATTTAGTAGGTAATTAGACGACAAGAATGATTAGGCAAAAAGATCGTTTTCGAAGTAACTTACTTTAAGAGGAACATACATACACATATCACGCCTATAAGCCCTTGCGGAGTAGGCAGAGCGTAAACAGCCGCAACGGCCATTTACACCACGTCTGACAAATGTTTGAGGGTTATTCGGAATATTGTGTATCGCTATAGTGACAGGTTGTCAGCCTATCGCCTAAAATTGCAATACACACCCTCGAGTCCCTTAGTCGCCTCTTACGACTCCCACGGGAAAGAAATGGGGTGATGCTATTCTAAGCCGGCATCACACGGCACTTTAAGAGGAAGGTCTACTTATATCACGAGAACGACAGACAATAAGGGAATCTTCCATTATTTAAATAAAAAGTTCATAAACAACAACACAAAGGACAAAAAAATAACAAGTAATTAAACGCATTGAAAGTACCTTCACCTTCAAGTGGCGTGATGTTTTTATCAAAAACAATTTGTTTTGATTGTAAGTACATCAATAGGTAGGACTACGTAGGTAGGTACTATGATGACATTCCTTGTGAAATTACTAATGCGTTATTTACAGCACCGTATCATAAAATAATTATGTTTAACTAGATTTCCACCCAGCGGTTTCACCCGCTGCTACACATTTTCCCGTGGTAATAGTTGTTTTCCTGCGGTAAAATGTGGCCTGTGCTATTCTAGGTTATACTCTACCTGTGTTCCAAATTTCATCCAAATCGGTCAACCCGTTTGAGCGTGAAGAGGTAACAAATACATACACACACAAACTCTCGGATTTATAATATTAGTACGGATAAACGTTGTTTTTTTTTTAATTACAACCTTAATTTTAGAGTTGTTTCTGTATTTCGTCATTATAACCATCACATCAGCCTATAGCAGTCCACTGCTGGACGCAGGCCGCCCTAAGGGTACGCCATAAGGCACGATCTCCCGTTTTCGCCATCCAGTCGCTACCAGCCGCCTTTTTAAGTCGTCGGTCCATCTGGCCGACGCCTAACGCTACGCTTGTCTCCACTCAAGAACCCGCCTGCTCCACCGTCCATCAGTTGAACGACAGATGTGACCAGCCCACTGCCACTTCAGCTTGCTACACTTTCATACCATCGCAACCATAATACGATCAAATCACAATTACCCATAGCACAGAACAATCGCGTAGTTTATATTCCTTTTAGACACTCTTGCGATTTTTTGTTCAGTTATATTATACAAAAGCAATCACAAGAGCCTAAACAGTTAGATATAGCATTATGCTTTTAATTTTTTCTTTTACAAGCTTAGTTCATTGACCGATTATCATATGTTGCTGTCTTCCAAAACCTGACTCCACTGGATTTTAAACCATATTGGCATTGTGTAATGAACCAAAATTAACCTAGCAACTTTACTGATAACGCGAATATTTCGCGCAATGTTTTGAACTTGGGTCATCTCTCCCTAATTATTGATAACAAACAATGAAGCTGAAATGGCAGCAGGTGATAAGTTCAGCTGATAGTGACAAAGTAATATAATATCAGAGTATTGAGATTTTTTGCTCGATCTTTGACTCTTTCTTGTCTTTATTATTATTTTGCAACAATGTATTCGATACCTGTTGTTGCCCAGAGAAAAATATGACGATACTTATTCGTATCGGAGTTCGATAATTTGGAAACTATTGTTTTCTTGTAACAGCTGATTATCAAAATCGAAAATAATGAAATTTTTCAAATAAAATTAGTATTGATGATACGAAAAAAAACGGCCGATGTGGCGCAGTGGTAGTGCGACTGCCTGCGACGCAAAGGTTCCGGGTTCGATTCTCGGTGGGACACTCACAAAATTGATATTTATCACTTTTTGAATTTGTTCCCGGTCTGGTTAGGACATTGCAGGGTGAACCACCTGATTGTCCGAAAATAAATAATTCCGTGCTTCGGAGGGCACGTTATGCCGTCGGTCTCGTTTGCTGTCTTTGATTACTTAGACGGCGGTCGTTACACAACCATGTCAGAGGCCTACTACTAGTAGTAGGCGGTTGAAAAACTGACACCAGGGTTCATCGGGTCGTTGGACGACTCGGTGTCCCACACAAAAAGAGAGAGACGAAAAATAAAAGAAATACTTTTTGAACTTACCAAAATATTTCTAAACGAGCATATCAATGAAGAAAAGCATGTAAAACAGTAAAATATCGATCTTGATATTTTATAAGTGCTAAGGCGGTTTGCCCACTTGTCGTCCGTGGCTGCGTACTTTGAACGCACCGTAACGCATGCGTCTGTCAGACGAAAGGAGATTGCGATTCCTATTTCGACAAGTGCGAGAACCGCTTTATTAATCATGGAGTGCCTTGTAATTGCAGTGCGGAGGTCATTAGCTACTCCGTTTCCTTTTTCGTTCCATGTTGCTTTATACACATACACATATCACGCCTATGATCCTTGCGGGGGAGGCAGAGCGTAAACGGCCGCAAAAATGGACATTTACGCCACGTTTGACATATATTTGAGGGTCATTCGGCATTCGGAAAATTGTGTATTGCCATAGTGACCATCGCCTAAAATTGCAATACTCACCCTCAAGTCCCTTATGTTGCTTTATTAACCTGCCAATATTACACCTGACCGTATTTGTGTAAAGGATACAATCTGAGGTTGCCGGTCTTGTCTCCGATGGCCAGCAACTTCTGTATGGGGTCCCAGGCCAGCGCCGTCGGCGAGAATGGGAACCCATGCCGGAATGTCTGCGGACAAGGAGACAAACACGTTTAACAAACAAATCATAATCATACCTGGCCGGGTAGGCAGAGCGTTAACCGCCGTAAAATACGGGCATTATCGCCACGTCTGACAAATATTTCCCCGTTTCCGAAAAATCCTTTTTCGCTATAGTGACAGGTTGTCAGCCTGTCGCCTAAAATTGTAATACACATGAAACCCTCGAGTCCCTTAGTCGCCTCTTACGACACCCGCGGGAAAGAAACAGGGTAATGCTATTCTAAGCCGGCATCACACGGTTGCAAACCACACTAATAAAAAATATTTTTGGGTTCAGTAGAAAATAAAAGTTTATTTTTATGAACCTGCAAAGTAATAGATGCAAATACTGAATGGGAATTGTTGAGGAAAGAAACCTCGTCGTTAAGAGACTATGATTAGTTCCGAAATCCGTCTCCCAATGTCAGAGTTGGTTAAAGTTTCGTTTGAGTGGTCTTCCTTTAAAGGAAAATTATAGAGTTATAAATATGATCAATTTGCTCATCGGTTTAGATTTATATGTGTCAGGGTTATTGTGGAAATATATTAGATTTATTACTGATGTATCTGCATATATTATCGCAGTTAACCTTTCGGTAGTACCAACATTTTATAACCCTAAAAATAACTAACTAAATGCACTCAAGATGCAGCAAAGTCTAAACACAACTGACTTTGCCGAACTTGATACTAAAGACCCGATCTCAATCCGCGCGTTCAATGTTATCTCCACGAATACAGTTATCACGTATGAAGGTGTCTGAATGGCTTATCATGCGAGCCAGTGGGGTATATAAGCGCAGGGTTGAGGTACAGATGTCAGTGTGAGCTCCCGGCAACAGAATGATGAAGTGGGTGGTGGTACTCGCGGCGCTTGCCGTCGCTTCCGCGAACGTCGTCAAAGATGATTTCGGCTATGTCATCACTAAGGACAACTTGAGTAAGTGTAATAGTTTTATAATTGCATTGTTCCTTTGTGCCTCATAAAATACACTTCGTTGAACAATTATGTTTCTTGTACTATGTTGTAAACGCAAGATTTTCATCGCATTACTTTGCCTATTGTTTTACAAAATTTAATTTACCAAATCTTAGTCGTGTAGATTTTAATGCTAAAGGAGATTCTTCTTCTTACGTGTGGCAGTTTAACTTATTTGTCTAAAACATTTCATATTTTGATTTCCCAAATAGACAGACAGACAGACAGACAGAAACACTTTATTGCTCACATTAATAATCATAACATATACAAGAACAAAAACAAACAACACAATATAAGCAAAGGCGGCCTTATCGCCTTAAGCGATCTCTTCCAGGCAACCCTGCACACTAAGAGAAAACATTGAAAAACACACTGTAAATAGCAGCGGCCACACATAAAAGACATAAAAACATTAATTTATGTAATAATAATAGCTATTTCTTATATATATTTAATCCTTTTGCAATTCCTCTGTCAGTTCTACTTCATGCAAATGCGACTCAATTATAAACGGATTATGTATTCTCAGTATTCCTTTCCTTTGCCCAATGGAATAGTAAAACGAATTAGAAGTCCTTCGTCCCAAAGCTGTCTGTGTACCTTTCGCCGGTGGAACTATTAACAACCCGACGCATCACACCGACACAGCTAATACTAAGTTCTCTTTGAATGCTTAAGTTCAATGAGAGCAAAATCGGATTATTTCTGTTCAGTCACAGAGTATTGAATAAGATGTGTATTTGTTTACTGCGTTGACAAACAACCCACATATCAACTTTTTTCCTAGTACTAACATCTAACTTTAAAATAGTTGCAAGTTTCATATCCTAAATGATTTGCTTGTTCCTCAGTGACCTTGGACATCAAGATGAAGGAGCTGTGCATCCTGAAGCTGCTGAACCACGTCCTCCAGCCGACCATGTACGACGACATCAAGGAGGTCGCCCGCGAATGGAGCCTCGAAGAGAACCTCGACAAGTACCTGGTAAGGCATCCCACAGAACTACAATTGAAAGGCTTATTAAAAACCGAATGCTGTGAAGAAACGTGCATATAAAGGTGGAGTCTAATTGTAATGTTCTCTTGTAGAAAGTCGATGTTGTCAAGAAGTTCGTCGACCGCTACAGGATGGGCATGCTCCCCCGCGGAGAAGTGTTCGTGCACACCGACGACCGCCACCTGATGGAGGCCATGAGGGTGTTCAAGCTGCTCTACTTCGCGAAGGACTTCGATGTGTTCGTGCGCACCGCCTGCTGGCTGCGCGAGCGCATCAACCCCGGCATGTTCGTGTACGCGCTCACCTGCGCCTGCTTCCACCGTGTTGACTGCCGCGGCATCGCCCTCCCCGCCCCCTACGAAATCTACCCCTACTTCTTCGTCGACAGCCACATCATCCACAAATCGATGATGATGAAAATGACCAAGGCCATGAACGACCCCGTCATCATGGACTACTACGGCATCAAGATCAAGGACGACAAACTCGTCGTCATCGACTGGCGTAAGGGAGTCCGTCACGCTTTGGACCACGATGACAAACTCTGCTACTTCATGGAGGATATTGACCTGAACAGTTTCATGTACTACTTGCACATGAACTTCCCCATGTGGATGACTGATGAGGTTTACGGCACCCACAAGGAGCGTCGTGGTGAGATCGTCATGTACGCTTACCGTCAGCTGTTGGCTCGTTACCGCTTGGAGCGCCTCGCCCACGGCATGTGCGACATCAAGATGCTCATGTTCAACGACCGCGTCAAGGAAGGTTACTGGCCCAAGCTGCGCCTGCACAACGGCGAAGAGATGCCTATGCGCTCCAAGAACACAAAGATCCTGACCAAGGACACCATCAAGATGAAGCTCATGATTGAGGACATTGAGAGGATCATCCGTGAGGGTATCATCAAGGGCAAGATTGAGCTCGTAAGTAACTTTTTTTAATGATTGATTTTAGAAGAATTCTCACTCTCTTAAAGGTTCCTCGTAATGATTATTCTTTGTTTGCAGCGTGACGGAACCCTGATCAACCTAAAGAAGACTGAGGACATTGAATACCTGTGCAGACTTATCTTGGGCGGTATTGGTTTTACCAAGGATGACGCTAAGATGTTCCACCTCGTGACCATGTTCAAGAAGATGATGACTTACAGCCTTTACAACAGCGAGAAGTATGTACAACTCTTATCTCTTGTCTTTTATTTAGAATCATTAAAGATTATGTCGGTATTTACACTTATTATTTTTTCACGCAGGTACACGTACGTCCCTACCGCTTTGGACACCTACGCCACCTGTCTTCGTGACCCTGTCTTCTGGAGGATCATGAAGCGTATCGAAGACTGCTTCAGGCTGTTCAAGAAGATGCTGCCCATGTACACCCGCGACGAATTCGACTTCCAGGGAGTCAAAATTGAGTCCATCACCACCGACAAACTGGTCACCTTTATGGACGATTACGACGTTGACATCACCAACGCTCTGTGGCTCGACAACGTCGAGATGAAGAACAAGAAGTCTGACAAGATCTACGTTGGCCGCATGCGCCGCCTTAACAACCAGCCCTTCAAGGTGAACATCGATGTCGTCTCTGACAAGGCCACCGACGCTGTTGTCCGCGTGTTCCTCGGTCCTAAGTTCGACTGCATGGGTCGTCTCCTCGGCATCAACGACAAGCGCAACGACATGGTTGAGATTGACAGCTTCCTGTACAAGCTCGAAACCGGCAAGAACACCATCGTGCGCAACTCCTACGAGATGCACAACGTGATTATGGACAGGCCCTGGACCAGGAAGGTTTGGGACAAGAGGGTTGACACCACCGGTGTTTTGAGCGGCCACATGGTCGAGAACTGGTGGTTCAAGTCTCGCGTCGGCTTCCCCCACCGCCTGCTGCTTCCTCTGGGTAAGACCGGCGGTCTCCGCATGCAGCTGTTCGTGGTCGTGACCCCTGTCCGCACCGGCTTGACCCTCCCTATCGTCGACATGTCGATCATGAAGGAGCGCCGCGTGTGCTACTTTACAACCTGCGTGGACACGATGCCGCTCGGCTTCCCCTTCGACAGGCACATCGACGTCACCCGCTTCTTCACTCCCAACATGAAGTTCCACGACGTGAAGATCTACAGGAAGGACCTTACCACCATGAACGCTGTCAAGGACATTGACATGACCGACTTCGTTCTGAAGCGCGACGACCTCACCAAGTACGACACTGACATGATGGTCAGGTGGTCCTACAGGGACGTCATGCTCATGACCGTCGACAACATGACCCGGATGTAAACTAACACATTGTATAGGAATAAATGATGGACTAGATAAGTTAACTTAAACTGCATAATAAAAAATATTAAAAATATAACTGTTTGTTATTTTGAAAAAATTTACCAATATAAATAAAAATTTAATCTAATTAACATAAAAATCAACACACAAATGTTTTAAACTAATTCAAAATCAAACAAGCACCAACGCCACCAACATAAAAACATACAGAACACATTTAATTGTAATTATAATGATTTAACCGCCAATACCACATTCTCCATTTATTCGCTACTCACTTTAAATCGATAAAGACGCTTTTACTTTATAAAGTGTTTGTAATGCTACAAATGGCTCAAAGTACCAAATTACGTCAAAAACCTCAACAAATACTCGAAGTACCGTAACAAGTGCCACTTTACAATTTTGCCAAACATTTAGCGTTATTTTGTCCTTCCTTTGATGTTACCCTTTGAGACCAGCAGCCCTTTCTTACCTACTTACTCGCAACCTTTCTTACTTCCAAACCCTTTTCCAGGTGATTTGAGAAGTTGGATATTTTGTTTGATATGTATCACTCTATTGCTCTTTTAGACTGAAGATACACTGGCTGACCCTTGTGCTTTTAAATTATATAAGGGAGACGTTTTTCTTTTCTGTTTTTATAAGTACATGAAATGTCAATACGATTGTTGCCATATTAATTTAATCAATTACCATTTTCGTTCATATCGTTTTGTTGTCATCGTATATTCTTCCGATATAAAAAAAACACATTAAAAAAATAATAATTTTTATTAAACAATTTATGATCACAACCAACTTTTTCAAAAAAACATGAGTACCTATAAGAATTAAAATGGAAATCCTGTACTGACATTATTCACGATTCACGGATTTAATTTACTATGAGGTCAAAATATATTTTTCATATTTCGATCCACATTTTTCAAGAGAACTATTTAGTTATCATGAGCTACTCTTACATATTTCGTAAGACAGTTTTTTGAACAAACGAAATTGTAAACGTTGAAGATACGAGTAATAATTATATTCGAATAGAAATACCAATCATTTATTTCCTTTGATACCTATTTGGGTAGCAACATAATCTGCAATCAAGCTGAAAAAAAAACACCATTCATTCCTTTTCATTTGGTCCACCCCATTGCAGGAACCCTCCCCCTCATTAGCAGGGTTTTAAAGGGGGAGAGGGGAGGGGAGGGGAGGCTATTACCGTCCTCACATTTGCACCCGAGCCATCCTGTTACAGTTTCAAATGTACACAATATTTCCCTATTTTAAGTACGGTGGAGTAGCACCGTATTAAATGTCTCAACTTATGCTAAGTAAAAGAGCCACGGTATTTCTTACATTTATTGTAAAGAAAACACAGGCCATCTACAGTACATTTTTTTCTCAGGGTTATAATAATAGGTAGGTGTTTATTTTTCCATTTTTTATCAAGTATGGGTATCAAGATCCAAGGACAAGTTTTGACAAAAAATATGACAAACTTAAGTATTTTAAATATTTCATCTAAATTTCATCGTAACACAAACACATTTTACACAAATTATAAACTTTAAAACTGGAAGAAAATTAAATACACGTGCTTCATAGCACACTGGGTAGACTCTACGTCGTAGAGCGCAGCTACGAAACGCTACGGCGTAGTAAAGTTCAGCAGTTAAAGTGTTAAAACAGCCCGGCGATACAGTTGCAGGAGTTATTGCATTTTGCAGTGATAATTTAAATGACTCTGGCCAAGGGGAAATGCGGTCGACAGAGACAGAGTGCATCGCTGTAAGATACATTTATTATTCTACAAAAAAAAGGTTGGAATCGATGCCAAAACACTCGATACTTTCACACTAAACGGTTTGTAAGTATGGCAAGTACGCTCTCTTTAACTTAGGTTGTTTTTCGTTCACTTTTTTAACAGTAATAAAGTTTTCAATAGCCTCGTATCCTGGGTAATTATTAAAATACGAGACTTTGTTCAAAATAAATAATGAATAATTCTCATTCATAGTTCTTCAAATTATGCCAGATAAGATTTATTGAACTGAGAAACAATTTAAAAGTTTTTATTTTGACGCGATTCTAAATAGTGTATAGTGACGTCACAACATCAGTTTTTCATGCAAAATATCATTTTGAAAATGTAACTCGTTTCGCTAGTACAACACAAGCCTGTTCATGTTCATATTTCTTACATGTTATTACAGTTTTAATCAAAACCACTGTACTGTATTATTGGAATGAGGATAGCTTTTCGGATCACGCATCCAGCAACACAACTTCTGTGGTTCAACACATAAAAATCAAAATGCAGAAATACGACTGCGGTACGTATCGCATGCAATTAAAGTTTCACAAATACAAGTTGAAAACAAATTGGTTTTTCAGTTGCGATGGATAAGGCGTATCTACGAGAAGTTGAATTATAAACTGCGAAATGTACAGTTCTTTTGTAAAGTCCTGAATGCATTATGACCAGCTTTAGTAAAGTTTGTTCGTGTTTCGGAATAAAACTTTTTCTACCTGGTAAATGATTAATGATCAGTTTGGCAATGGCTTCGTTTTCGATTTTCAATTACTTTTCTAGCAGATAGCTTTTGTGGTTTTTGTATATTTTGTGGTAAAATATTGAATTCAATTTTTCTTAAATTAATTTTTATTCATTGTTCCTTTTTTTGACTTTATAAATAAATCTCGATGTGTTTTATTTTCCGTATAATTTAATCATGTCGGTAATATTACGGATTTATGCATCACAAAGGCTTTAAAAGCTGTAAAAGCAGCACGATATTCTCCCCCGCACACAACATGACTACGCTTTGTGCGGAAAAGCCATTGTTTCAAACCACTAACTTCAGTTAGTACATTAATATTGCGTGCACATTTATTACCGTAGTCATGTTTTTTCCTATTCGTTATAATATATTATGTTCTTTTATTTATACTTATATTAACAGAGTTTCCGAGTGTTGCATGATAAAATAATAAAAACGCAAACGTTAAAACAGCTAATACCAAAGTATTAGCTGTTTTCAGGCTTAAAATGTTTTTCTTTTTCTTTGAAAAATGTCACGCAGAGAGTCAGTTAACATCTCATGGTTGGTCAAAGAGAAGTCACTCCACTGCAACGTTAGCCGAGCGAGCCGAGCGAGCGCGTTGTAAAGCTCATTCAACTCACTGTTAGCACCTAACATCCCAACAACAAAGTGCACAACATGAGTGACGTCACACACAAGCAAGTCAAACGTCACACAAACGCGAGTACAAAAGAGCCGCAACAGATAGCAAAACAGAAGCGACACTCTTTTGTATGTCAGATGTAATATGCAGCACAGTGGAGAAAATGCTGGCAAATGCAGTCGGTTTTTGATTGACCTACTTCAGAAATATGTTTCTCTGTAGGAATTCCAATTGGAGAATCGTTCGCAATTTGACGAGTGAATATCAGAACTGCGTAGTTTCGGTGAAACGTAGAAAATCACTCAAATTGGAATGTCGTAATTGAATTTTGTGTTAACGTTGCAAAGGCAAGTAATATCGACGCGTTTAGATTAGCCCAGATAGCATAGTTTAGTTCTGTAATGATTCTAGAAATTTCATAGGTTGCCGGAATATTAAATATTTAATTCTCTACCCCAGATGTAGTGGTGCCGGCTTAGAATAGCATCACCCCAATTCTACTTCTGGGTGTAAAAGGGACTAAGGGATAAATATCCAGGGAATGGGCTGCAGCGTTCCATGTGAACGCAACATCTTGCACTGCACTCGCCAATCCGCCTGCTAAGCGTGGTTAAGTATGGCAAAAGAGAAGGCCCATGTCCAGCAGTGGACTGTTGTTTCTATTAATGTTATGTTAAAGTAATAAAATGCGGGTAACTTAGCAATAAATCTATGTGATGTTATTATTGTTTTCCTATAAATAAAAGCTAACCATTACTTCGTCGCTACGAAATGAGCCATAAGACTGTTATAGGTAGGAAATTATTTCCACGTGTTTTAACCATTAGTTCGTCGCAGAAATAAGTCATAAAACAGAAGATATAAAATAATGTCCGCATTTATAAAGGAAGTAGATGTCACATTTGTTCCTACCGTTATTGGGCTTGTTGCTTCCTTCGTATCAATAAAGCAATATTTTATATCTGACAGACGGATCAAACAGTATAGTCATTGTGTCATTCTAGGAAATGTGTTCGTCTGTAAATATCCGACATAAATTCTTGATAATATTCTTCTGTCAACAGGTATAGTGGGCGAATCACAAGGAGCAATAAGCAAAAAAAAAAAAGAATCACGACTGCTTCTGAGATAAAGTTAATAACCTATGACACTCGGGATAATGTAAGGATTCTTCCGATAGAATTCCTATTCGAATCTGTTCAGTGGTTAACGAGTTCCAGTCCTTTAAAGAATCGCACATATATACATACATGAATTCTAATAACATTACACTACTTTTTTGGTTGGGCAGTCGTGTAATCAAGAGAGGGATAGCAATGTGACTTATTTTATCTAAAGGCTATCTAAAAGCGTGACATTTAATGAACCGATGAAATGAACACGACTGAGGTCAAACTAATCCAGCGCCATTCCACTTTTTCAATAAATTATTCACCGAGAAAATTGAACGAATGTCATAATAAATTGATTTCCTAGACATGTCCATCAATGATATTATAGTGGTAGAGGTGAGGCGGACGAAGGGCGGGTATCAGAGGTTAAAGTCGCGCTTGATCACGCGATTCCCTATAGCATTCTTGCTTTAATACTGGCATAATATAAATTATTACGGCTGATGTAGCGCAGTGGTAGTGCGACTGCCTGCGACGCGAAGGTTCCGGGTTCGATTTTCGGTCGGGCACTCACAAAGTTGATATTTATCACTTTGTGAATTTATTCCCAGGCTGGTTAGGACATTGCAGGCTGAACGATCTGATTTTCTGAAAAGAAAGATGGTTCCGTGCTTCTGAGGGCACGTCAAGCTGTCGGTCCCGGTTGCTGTCTATGATTACTTAGGCGGCGGTCGTTACACAACCATGTCAGAGGCCCACTTCTAGTAGTGGGCGGTTGAAAAACTTCGACACCAGGGTTCATCGGGTCGTTGGACGACTCTTGCGTCCCACTCGATATTTTAAAAATAGAAATGACATCGTTTTATTGTAAGTAAGTATGTCTCCTAAAATGGTGATAAGTAACATTACGACCGCAAGCGACGATAAAATTTCAAACTCAAATGTAATTTGTTCAAACAGTACGTCATCTTAATATTTCAGTCATTTTCTTCAAGCAAATCATAAAATCGGCATAAAAATGAGTAACAGCTTACTCGTAGAGTGAAACGGAAATTGTTTTAACTCCACATGAATGAAACATGCTCTGGCTCTCGGAGTGCACGCTCCGGAAATTGGAGATTAATCCCTCGTATTACATTCAGCGTTTTAAAATGTAAGGATAAAATAGGAGGTACGTACTACGAATTTCAATATCCGGTGTAACAGTAAAGCCGTATTCAGGAAATTACGAGATTTACTAACTCTTAAGAAGTAGTGGAAAGTCCTGTAGTTCCATTATAAGTCTATTGAAACCTGGAGACTTTGTGGCATTGGATTAAGGAAGTCTGGCGGCATTCACATGAAGATAGATGGCGCTACACGCGGTGATGGATGATCTAAGCTTCTGCAGACCGAACTCTAAGAGGAATTTTAAAGCTGGTTACAAATTCAAGTTGGAAATATAAATTGGAGGTTAAATAGAAAATAAGGTATCGGGGGAAATCATAGCAAAATGTTGAAAATTTATAAAAGAGTTTCTACGAAATTATTCGTTACAGATAACAACTACGCCGCTGTACAGCTTTCTGCAATACCTATAGAAATAATGAAATGAACAAGCATAATAAATTTAAAAAATTACAACATGACTGCTTTCTGAGATAAAGTCTAGCCTATGACACTCGAGATAACGTAAGGATTCTTTCGATACAATACCCATTCGAATATGTTCAGTGGTTAACGAGTTTTAGTTCTTTAAAGAATCGCACATATATACATTATAATACATTAACTTTAAAAACATTACACTACTTTTTTGGTTGGGCAGTCGTGTGAAAATTGAAATCATCACCTACCATCGTCATCGTCATGTGAAAAGTATTTTATTACTTACGACGCGTTTATATTCATCAAATTGTTGCTATTCCCAGGTTGAACAATGTTTTCCTTCAATCTCGCCCTGAAACTTGGTCTAATATCAAAGTTGCGTCGTATGTTTTACCAGTGCACGTGGCAGACTGACAAGACGGTAGAATGTTATTAATATTTATGAGGTATGGTGTAAAGTTTAACTATGCAACAGTATGTAGAATCATAGAAGCTTTGTTGCACAGTTTTAAACTCTATCTACAGGACTTTGCTCTACATAGACGACTTATTTGTTTATTATTTTTTGTAGTCAAGATCAGGCTGGGTTAGACAATCAAACTGCCAATGCACGCGGCATAAGAACGGTCCAAAGTCCAAACTGTCTAACCCAGCCTGATCTTGGCTGTACTGCGTAATTACCAAGAAGAATCCTATACATCCCCGAGTAACACAGGATATAAGCTAGTTTTTACAGAGAAAAAACACCTAGCTTTCACGGGTGCCAGAAGGTGAAACCCCAAGGTAGGTTAGATGTATAACATCAATCGATGCAAACGAATAATGCTATTAGTGGTATAAATCGCGCGCGGTCGGGTGCACTGGCCCGGAGCAATAATAGGGCGACATCTCTCACCTTTACCCTAAGACCAGCGGTTCCCAAACTCGATATAAATGGCCAATAAATAAATTTACAATAAACAGGAACACACAAGTAACCTCCTGTTGCATTCTATGCTCCATGTGCCATAGGCATGCACAAAAAACACCTTACCTCGTCAAAGATTAAGGTACCAAAGGTGTAGCTATTGTTTTTTTGGGCTTAAAACTACCTATACATTTTATTTCTTTAATTTCAAGATATAATACAGTAAATATGGCAGTAAAACTGGTAGATAGGTAAGTATGGTTAAAAAATGTAGAATGGTAGCTATTTATGTATTCAAATATTCATGTCCGTACTTTGCCGTGTAGTTGCCAATTCTTTGTTACGCTTTTCTATCGATTATATTAGATTTTTCTGTTCGAATTCACGGTCTAAAAGGCAGCAGGCAGAATGTTTCAAATGCTGGATGCTGACAACTTGTTATTACCTATTGCTAGGCCAGTGCGACAAACATACAATCAATCATACGTATTAACATTAATGTGTCAATTGCTCTACTTCAATTGCATGGTCATGTAGTGCGGTCACTAAGATTCAGTTTTGGCAAAGACTATACGATTTCAGACTAGTCGCAGCATTCAAAACGTGCTTTCTGATACAATAACGTAATTGTATTTGGCTTACAATGGTATTGTTTTGGCTAGCGGGTCTATTGTTGCGGGATAGAGAGAAGTCGAGTGGACTCAACTGTAAAATGCTCTTTGTGTCTCGCTGGTATTTTGTGACTTTGTCAAGAGCTCCAAATTGGATTGCCCTAGGCTGTATAGCTAGGTGTTTGGCCAAATGTGAACTGGATTTTCCATGCTTACTGTTGGCTAGAATTTTGTATTACTTGCCCCGCTAGAATTTGTCATCTATGGCCATTGTGAGTCCTCAGACAGAGATCTCTGCGACTTCAAAAAATTCAATAAAACCAGCGCGCTTCAATAAGACTACCGGGGACCGGAGAGTTGGCAGCTTCTTTGGCCAGCGTTTAAGTTTGGCCATTCAAAGAGGAAACGTTGCCAGCTTACTGGGGACCATGTGTGATGGGGGCGTACTGGAGGATCTCTTCATAGATTAGTTTTAATTGAATTAGATAGCAAGGTATTTAGCTTCTTCCGCACTTATGATGGCTAGTAATGCAGCTAGTTGAATGCACCACGCGTACGACCGCAAGTTAATGCAAATGCACAAGCGATGCACTTTACTCGCACTACTTCCACCGTTTTACACTCTACACGTGTTTCGCCCCTCCACGGAGCATCATCAGGAGATGTTCGACAGTCGAGTCAGTGGAACTCGACTGTCGAACATGTGCATCGCTTGTGCATTTGCATTAACTTGCGGTCGTACGCGTGGTGCATTCAACTAGCTGCATTACTAGCCATCATAAGTGCGGAAGAAGCTAAATACCTTGCTATCTAATTCAATCAAGATGGACTTCCGCAAAGTAACGCCTGATACAATTACTTAGATTAGTTTTAGGTTAATTATTTCTGTAAATAATTAAATTGAGCTAGTTTTATGTTTTATAAAAAAAGTGTAAAACACTACAAGGGCCTCAAAATTTAATGTGATGTAACTCTTAGTTGATTGAAAATATTTACCTTTGAATTGAATTCATATTGACATTCATTTTATATAACTTACATTAAAAGAAGATAATAAACTAGAGGTGGAGCCTTATTTATGTAGACATTGTATTCTTGCAGAAAAATGTCATTGAATTGACTTGAACTGAATCAGTGGTAGCCAGAATATAATATAGTTTGCGTGGGTAGAATTTTACGTCTATCATCGTCATTGCGTGTGATCACTTTATCGTCGTTTACTGAACTGATCTGTCCTACGGTATGATTTAGATTTAGATTAATTTATTTCATAATATCAATGTCAAATTTACATAATCCATACATAAATGTCACAGAGAATAAAATGATCGTCAGAGAATAATAAAAACAAGGTGTAACAGTAATAAAAAATAAGAGTTACAAATTAAATAAAATCGGTGAATATGTCAAATTTAAAAAATGAAAATGTCAAACATAAGTATATAATAGAAATGAATTGTATAAAATAATACTAAAAGTATTGAACAAATATAATTTACAGTAAAATTTATTAAATAGTAAGAAATTTCAATAATATTTTATTTTATTAATTTGAAATATTCATTCACACTATAATATTCTTTATCCAATAAATAGTTCTTCAGTTGATGATAGAACGTTTCATCATTTATTTCGTTTTTTAAATCTGTGGGTAGATTCTCGTAATACGTGGGACCGATTACGCGTGGATTTTTAGTCGCCAGCTCAGTTCTGCGTGGTACTGTTTCCAGTTTACCTACGCTGCGCAAATTTCGCCCGCCGCCCGTTTTTCGAGTAAAGGTGTGTAAATTTTTTCTAACGTATTTTAATATTTCAAATAGGTAAAGTGAATGAATACGGTACAAAAGTTCAACAAGCAGCGGCTGTACGTACATCTACAGCAACGTGCTTATATACCGGTATGTACCGGTATATACCGGTATCTACCGGTATCTACGGGTACAGCGGCGTCCAACTGTTGCTCGTTTCCGACTCACTGACGGTGACGCGATTGTCTGGTATACAAGTTTATCTTTCACTGTACATGTTTATCTGTAATGTGACCTAATATTATATTCAGCTTTTGATTGGTTTATTCAAGAAGAATGCTTTGTAACTTTTTCTCGTCGTATCTTTCTAATATTCGTTTTAAATTGGCAATTTATTTGAAAATTAAAATGAAATTACTTTATTCGATGTAGGATATTGTTATCACTTATTGACGTCACGATCCGTCATAGTAAAAAAAATAAATTTGTAAGTATAACAAAATTTTCTTTTATTTATAACAATTTTGTATTGTCCTAATAGAAACTCGGCTCGGGCGGGATAAATAAATAAAAATAAAAATAAAGGCACTGCCACGAGGCTGGCCAGGTTAATAACACGGCATGTAGCTTTACGCCACCACCATCTGTAAACTACATTTGTTTAAAATTGAAGTCAAGATTTTTATAGCGTGTTATTTACATGCGTATTAAATAACCGGACCCCCTGAACAGGAAGAACCCCCCAAAAAACCTGCCCAGAAGTGCTCCTACTCTAAATTAACAACCTTTCTAGGCCCTAAGCTACCCTACTTAATTTTATTACCTACCTTATTATATTGAAATTTACCACTTAGTGAATTTGTTCCCAGGCTGGTCAGGACATTGAATTGAAATGAAATCAACTTTATTCAATGTAGAGGTAGGATAGTACTAACACTTATTGATATGATAGTCCGTCATTGCAAAAAAAGAAATTTTATTTAACCCAATATTCTTCTTTTTATAAAAATTGCAGGCTGAATCACCTGATGGTCCGTACGAAAGATGGGTCTGTGCTTCGGAGGGCACGTATAGCTGTCGCTCTCGTCTCGTCGTTACACATCTATGTTTGAGGCCTACTGGGTCGTTCGTCGATTCGGTGACTCACAGGAAATGAAAATATAGACAGAAACTTAGAATACAACCTAAGAAGTTGAGTACATGGGGGGTGTTCCGGATTCTCAGTATAAGGCGTTTAAATTTTTTCTTTTAACGTCACGTATGGTCAACCCGGTATAAGCAACAGAACTGGGGATTTTTATTTCAAGATTTTGCTCTGATTTCAGTATTAATGCCTGTAAGGCGTAAAAATGTCTAAACATAAATTCAGTTTACAGACGTATATTAATTTGTTATAAACTTCAGACATACACAAAAAATATTATCCAAAAACGTAAAAACAAAGCGTTTAACACGAACATACATGGGCTACGTACATACAGCAAACATTTAATAAAAGGCAACAATTAACGCGCATTTTAACTAAACACAACCACTCGGTTCGCTGGAGAGATAACAGAGCGTCAATTATTCAAAACAAACAACAAATCAAGCCCCTTTTTATTTATTGCAGCCACCAGCAACCCAAGCTCTTATTAAAAGAGATGAATAGCCACAGTAAAAAATGAGACAATAAAATGAATCTGCACCCGCCTCGAGGTCTTTACTGGCGGCAGTTCGTTAACTCATTCATTCACTCATCCGTTCATTCGTTCGTTCACTCGCTCTATTTGTCGTTCGTTAAAAACGCCATCAGCTCACCATTCTTTGCGGGCTTACTCAAACAACATTGATTGATATCCCTTTTCAAAAGGAATGTTTTTGAACGATACGTATTTGTCTTGGAAGTTTCGTCGTCAAACAATTTGTGATGCTCTGGAGCGAAATAGAGACTCTTTGTGAAGCGATGGAAGGACACATCAAAGGGGACTTATCAAATAATTAAAACGTAAGAACGTTGGAAGCTGAAGTTTGAGGTTTTAATACCATCAAACGTTTTGCGAGCTTCGGTCACAGTTACGGGCTTGGCGACTGAAATATGGACGGCCATAGAGCAGCAGCGATTGAGTGAAACATCAATTTATTGAATATAAAACTATACAGCGCTAATTCCTCAAAGAACCTTGTCGCAAATATAACTTTGAATCTGAAAATTTAAAGCATCCCATGAAAAGCAGTAAACGATCATGCTAGTCCTTCCTACCTCCCAAGTTTGACATGTTTGACAAACAGTCATACGCGTGGTCTGACCCTTCTGTTAGGTTGTAAGGAAAACCCAGAAATTCTTCTGCAAGACACAGAGTTTGCCGAAAAGTATCTACATCCTGCTTGTCAAATGATGTATCAAAAAACCAGATGTCTTCAGTTTTATTCCTACAGCCTGTAACTCAGCCCTCGCCCTAAAAGTTGAGTTGGACAATAAAAGGTCCTATTACGGCTCCCGCAGAGGTGTCTCAAAGGGCCCAAGTTTAGAGGTCGTTTGGAGGTCGCGGTTTCCGATACAATCCTCAATATTGGGCCGCTGATTGTCTGTTGTTGTTAAGTACCTTTAACTTTGGAAAGTACTTTTTTTGGTATCTCAAAAGTTCCTTTGAAGAAAGCCGATATTATTAAGACCTTTACCATTACAAGGCAAGTCTGTAACACAAAGTCGAGTTAAACATTTTTCTAAAAACATGGATCCTTACAAGACCTTAAAGAGCTTAGGTTTCGAGCAAAGTAATCATCCATCTATTTCTCAAAGAAGTCTCATTTCTCCTGAGTACGGAAACAAATTTCTTTGCCTATCCAAGCACGTAGAAACCCAGGTGTTAAACTAAAGAGATGTATCTGTGTAATCTACCGTGAACTGAACACTACCCTCGAAAGTAATCCCCTTTTTGACAAATTGCCACTTGCCATCTTTTGGCTGGAGACCGTCGGGGGACCGGACAAATCCGGTATTTACCGGGATTCTCTAAATTATTCCGGCTTTTACCTTTTGTACGTAGAATTGGCGTTTATTTTAGTTAGGAAATGTTCGAGGATAATGAAATTTTGTTGTTGGGTAGGAACCTGTATTTTAGGGCTAGTCTCGGGAGACAAATGGGCTTCATGTTTTAAATAATTGATCAGGTTAAACTATCAAATAGAGATCCCCATTTCTCACGCATAGATGTTGTAAGTGGCGACCGTATTTTACGGCCGTCAAAGCTCTGCCTACCCCGCATGGGATAAAGGCGTGATATGTGTATGTATCAAATAGGAGCTTAAGCACATCTAGATCAGATTGTGCGTTGCTTGCTTACACGATTGAGTTGAGTTCCTGCTCACTAATCGTCTTAACAAGACAATACCTCTATAATGAGAATAATAATTAAACAATTATCTTGGATATTTCACACAGCGCCATCTAGCCCCCAAATAAGCAAAGTTTGTACTATGGGAACAAGATAGCTGATACAATACATAAATACATTTCTTAGTAAATAAACACATACAATATATTGAAAACACCCACTCTCAACACAAATATTTGAAAAGTAACTTTTAAATACCTGTGCTGTGCGGGAATCGAATTCACGACCTTTGGCGTAGCAGGCACGGGTACTATCCACTTCGCCATCGGGACATTCGAAAAGTGTGAAGTTTTATGCCATTAAAAGGTTACGGTTTCATTTAAAACTAGTCTCAATGTGATTAACTTTTATCTAGTTTAATTAAAACTTCATAACAGCAGAAAGTTACGTTTACTCGTGGAGCACAACATAAAATATTCACGTCAAGAAATTCGAGAGGAAGCCGAAAATAGCCGCCGGAACTAAAAGCACTGAGCTACTGGTTTTCACGGCTCTTCTGAGCCTTTTGAGGCAACGGCAGTTTGGCTGAAAAGCTGCACCGCGCTATTTACGACACTGTCGTAATTAATCCGACACTGAAACACTATCTAGGACGTTGAGAGCTGAAATTCTAGGCATTATAATGGAGGCAGCTTTCGGAATTTTAAGCTGATCTTGTGCTTATTTTACTTATATGGTTAGGGGGTTACTTAGACGGCGGTCGTAACACAACCATGTCAGAAGCCTACTAGTGGTAATAGGCGGTTGAAAAACTCAAACACCAGTTCATCGGGTCGTTGGACGACTCGGTGTCCCACACGAACATAGAGAAAGGTTGGTTATTGACGGACTAGTTTCGTGCGGTTGGTAAAATGAGACAGCCAATAAAAGGTGAGGAGACTTTATCAAACAAAATTGTTTTTACGTCGGTATGGCTTATTCCCGTGTGATGGCAGCTTAGAATATCATCACCTCAATTCTACCTAGTGGTGTAGCAAAGAGCGACTAAGGTATAAATTCTTCCAGGGAATGGGTAGCACCGTTCTTTGTGAATGCAACACTGCGCTCGCCATTCTGCTTGCGAAGCTTGGATATGGCAATATCCCCCTCGACACCAAGTAATTAACGACACTGTTTTAATTAATTCTAGTCTAAATCACTATCTTGATTCTAGGAAGCTGGGAGCTAAAGCTCTAGGTATAATTATGAAGGCAGCTTCGGAAGTTTAAGCCGATTTCGGGATAATTCTACCAACATAGGCAGAATAGCTAACGGCTATTGACAGCTTATAAATAGGTAGGTGCAGGAAAGGTGAAAAGACAAAAACAAATTTTAATTGTGTAACGTATTCGACAGTTTTGATTTCTAAGAACCCAAAATCGCTATCAAATATCTATAATCTGAAAGAAAGTTCGTCTAACATAGTAATTTCAATGAAACGTATTATTAAAACGTAACGCTCGAACTATTACGCAATAAAACGATTGTTTCGTGTTTATTGCGCCGTTAATGAATATTACAGTCAGTTATTTCAATATGTCAATTAACAGTTTGATATAATCAAAAGATCAAGACGTTCAATAGTGAAAACTAATTAAAAATAAGTTCAAGTTGGGTTCTTGATTGAAACTCTAGAAAACTGTTTTAGAAATTTATAAGTAAGAAACTTTATTACTGATGTCCTTTTTTATTTGTCATTGTAATAGTTTAACGTGTGCTTAAATAAAGACGAAAAAGCGCGCTCTTATTTGCACAAAATTGCTTAACTATTGAATATATTAGTTAAGAAGATAATAAAAGCAGTGTCTGTTGTAATCTTAATTTTCAGTAAACCCGCTTATATATTTTATGTAGGTACAACAGATACATAATACATTTGGGTGGGTGTCGTAAGAGTCAATTAAGGGACTCGAGGGTTGCGTGTGTGTTGCAATTTTAGGCGATGGCTTGACTACCTGTCACTATAACGATACACAATTAATTATCTAAACGACCCTAAATGTATGCCAGACGCACGTTTACACTCTGCCTATCCCGCAAGGGATATAGGCACAATATGTGTATGTATGTATACATTTCCAAAAAGTGATTGTATGTGAGTGTGATGAGTCGTCGTTTACAGAATAAACGATCGAGGGCACTCAGATGAAAAATCCCCATGATTACTCGCACACAACACTTGGCTGCCCGAATACCTACTTGTTGCTGTGTTGTCGAAGAAAACGAAGTTGGTATTATGGGAAAAATAGAATAACAACCTAAGTCCCATAAGATACAAACATTGAGCCATATTTCAATTATGTTAACCTTTTCGATGCGGTACATATTTGATACCTAAGGACGATGAAACAACATTGCTATTTACCTAAAACAACAGAGGTATATTCGAGCCGGTATAAAGTTTATATCTAGACTGAAGTAACATAAATATCCTGAACAATTCACACAGCGTCATCTAAGGCAACTAGATAGCTTACATTAAAACTTTTTTTGTAAATAAATACGTTTTATACATAGAAAACACCCAGACTAAACACAGATATACGAAATCTTACCAAATATTTGTGTCTTGTGGGGATCGAACCCACGACCCTCGACATAGCAGGCAGGGGTACTATTTGCTTAACCATCGGGCCAGTCAAGGAATAAAAATAGCGTTTTCAGAAAGTAGAGAAAAATTACAGCTCTACGCTCGCCGTAGCAGTAATGAGTACGAGCAAAAACAAGCACAGAAAAGGCTTACCTTTTCCCAATTCATTATTTCTTTGTTTCTTCAAACCTCTCGCTCTATTTGAAGTGTCCTCCGGCTGCCGACTTGAAGAGCGCTCTTTCCTTTGGCAATTTCGTTTGGCACTAAAGAGGCGTTTTATCAAAGACTAGTCACAGAGCAGAAGCGTCACCGTCTCTCGCAGACATGTGACGCAGCCGAGTGAGAAATCGTCCCGATTATTGTACGCACCACTTGCTAGGGAGCTTTATTATGTACTTGTTGCTTCGCAGTGTATCAAGACGGTGATAAAGACGGTTATGGGTTCGTAAATACAGAACAATGATGCTGTTACTATCTCTCAGCTAAATTTATGACTTTGCAAGTTTGTCGTGTTGGCGTCAGCTCAAAAGCAAAATAAATTGCAAGGCAAGTTGAAAAGTGTTTTATTATTTCCACATTAGCGGCGTGTTCCATTGAGGTCATTCCGATTCGCGTGGGATCGTTAGGTGGCAAACGGTAGCCGGGCGAGTGCGGGTCATTACCTCTGCCTGCCTCCGCTCACCTCGCTCGCATTAGAAACCCCGCATTGAATATACATGCGGGAACACTGAGCCCAAAATACCGCATGACTACGGTTGCCCGCTCTTAGGTAAAGACCTAAGTCCCAAAGCCGGACTTTACGGTATACTCCAAAAGCCCAGCCGTGGCTATTATATTAGAAGTACTATAGACTTCCTTAAATAGTCTACACTAACAAAATCTGACGTGTGTTTTAGAGTAGCAAAGCGTTACAAAGCACACAATTCGAATACAATTCGGTGAATCTAATTTAACCAGATCCTACTTAAAACACTCCTGACAGGCAAGCTTCATTCTACCTCTAGTTATATGAAACATTAGTCAACTGTTGGACATGATCCTCCCCCGATTGGGGGGTAATTGCCATACTCATCACGCTTGGCAGGCGGATTGGAAGTATAAAATGTTGCATTTACAGGGAACGCTACTGCTGATTTCCTGGGTGAATTTGTCCCTAGCTTATTACGACACCCACGGGTAGAATTGGGGTGATGCTACTATAAGCGAGCATCAGACGAAGTGTGTTGTGTCTACAAAGCTACTATTCTTATTTATCATTTGTCTGAATTCGCCAAATGAATAATTTCTCAGCTTGGTCGCTACTTGGATGGCGGAAATTCTTCTGACTTTTCGCTAATGGTCTCGCCCTCCCGACGCCGCTTACGTTTGACTGGCTCTATGGCGTAGTGGATAGAACCCCTGCCTGCGACGCTGAGGGTCGTGGGTTTGATCTTCGCACAATACAAGTAATTATAAGTCAAATATTTGTGTTTTTTATGTATTGTGTGTATGCAAAAATGTATGCTTATAACAACAAATTAAATAAATTGATACGGAAATATACATACTGAACAGTAACTAAGTGGCTAGAATATTTATTCAGGTTTAAATCGTGTAAATTTCCTGCAAACGTTTTTCGATAGTTTCACATGAAATTATCGAAAAACTTTCGTATTGAATTAGTTAATTTCATACACTAACAACGTGAAAATTCATCAAAAACAATTAAGAAGAAATTTTGAAACGCGCTTTTAGTAATTTTACTCGGAAAAAGCTTTAATCAAATAAATTCTTTGTAAGTCTTTATAAGTGTTTCTGCCAAAGAACAAAGTCACAATACTTCAATCAATTTACACGCTGAACGAACATGTAATTTGCATGTAAATAAGATGTTGAACTCACTTGTAGACGTCGCGAGTACAATTAGTGAGTCTCTTGTTAAACGTTTTCAACTTCAACTGAAAATTTACGTGTAAAGGATAAACGTCGAACAAGTGGCGCCTCCAACAGGAAAAAAACTGACTAAGACGATATATCGATACGGAAACCAAATTATGAATAAATGACAACAAAGACAATTTTAAATTATTCAATTTATTATGAATTCGTTATAAAGTAGTTACTTAAGCATACATTTAAGGTTCTTTCTAAATAGTCACTGTTGCTAGTTATTGGCACTATTCATAATTGTGTACTGGGTTCTTGTTTGAACTAACAATTTCACGGTATGTGGTATACCGTGAAATTGGTCCCGGCCCTCAGTCAAATTTATTTCTAAGTATCTTTTATTTTAATTTCATTCATAAGTATCCTTAATACCTAGTTCGTTTTGAAAATGAATTAAAGAATTGAAAAGTTCCTACATTTTTTTTGGAACGACGGCGCTAATTTCGCTTATGTTGCTCTTTGAGGATAAACGCCAAAGCGAATGGTGTTAATTAGGGTGATGCCGAGTCGAATTTAATTTACTAACAACTTACAACTTTTGAGGCACAAACTTCGGAGTTGGAGCCGGTTTTACCTGTAACGAGAAACGGACACTTTGTTAAATGGTTTAGGCGTGCACGCGAAGCGAAAATAACTCTTTAAGTTACGAGGAGTTTCATGAACGCGTAACGAGAGAACTATGCTTTTGGCGAATCTGTAAGGTATATTACGATAAAAGGTATATAGGGTGAAGTTAAAGTGACTAATGATGAAAACACAAGACAGGCTGAATACCAAATTTTATTGCCGGGTATTAGTTGCAAAACTAACCCGTGTGTAATGGAGCCGTGCCACGCATTACTGGCATTAAAATACACTTGCAAAATTGGCGGGCAAGGAACGAGCTGCGGTAGCCCAGATGGTAGAGGCGTCGCCACTAGTAATAGCGAAAGTCACATGTTCAAATCCTACCCGCGCTTGAAATTTTGCAAGTTTTCAAAAAAAACAAGGAAGGCTGATGAAAATAACAATTTTGCGCAAGAAACATATGGCGAAATATGAAATCAAAATTTGGACCTCCCATACCAAATTGCCGATCAGCTAGGCTCTATGGAAGAAGCCGATTTGGGTTACTACGGAAGTTCAAAATGTCGACCTTTATTCTTAGGCAAAAGTTGTTCCTTATCACCAGCCCGTCTTGAGTTTTTGCTATCGGTCACTAGTAAAATATCACCCTATATACAGGGAGTAACATACGTGCATACACATACATACATCACGCCTTTATCCCTTACGGCAGGGCGTTGACGGCCGTAAAATACGGTCTCTATCGACACATCCGACAAAAAGTTTAAAACAAGCCAAAAAGAAGTCAAGGTACTCATGAAACTGGTAAATTTTCCCCAATATAAAATAAGTCTTATGCAAAATTGCTAACCAGCTGGTAAATTCACTACGAGTATGAGAGGTCGAATGCTTTTAAAATATTTCGACTTATTTTCCACGGGGAAAGTTGTACAGTTTCATGTGTACGAGTCCCTTTTTTATCTTTATTTAAGGAGTTTTGTCAAAATATGACAATGCCACTCCATTGTGCAACACATAGTATAAATCACAAAACAAAAAAGAATAAAGAAATAAACTATACTGATGGTACCCGCAGAAGGTTATTTCGTCTTCTGCGAAGACCTATCAATACAACCCTGTACAGCATTCTGGCTACTTCCGACAAGGGAGAAGCCAGAACACTATTACAAGATCCAACTGACCTCCTTTCTTTCGGCTTGTTATACCCTTTTTGTTACTCCTTGGAGAAAAAACAATAGAAATCTACCTAGCCGTTTAGTGTGAACCGTGATTTAGCCTAAACATCCTTAATATTGTCTAGGCGAGTGTCAATAACATATATCTAAGCATACTTCATACATTTACAAAACTTTCTTCATTGTCTCTACACTTAATGCGTACTAATATTATAAATCTGAGGGTTTGTGTGTGTATGTATGTTTGTTACCTCTTCACGCTCAAACGGCTTGACCGATTTGAATGCAATTTGGAACACAGGTAAAGTATAACCCGGAATAACACATATGCCACGGGCATCTGGACGGAACTCTGGTAGTCATATAAATCTTTAAATAGCCTTCCATCGTAGTCTTATTTGTTTGCATGTCTTTATTGAGTTCATAGAAATAAGGCTTATTGCAAGTTACAATAGCTCTCCACACTATACACTATCTGGTGTTGTGGCGGACAGTGGTGGCAACATGACGGCGCCCACAAAAGCTTCACGGCTTCACGTTGGCACCATTGTTGTCACTCCACAAGTCCATCGTAGCGGAAAATGTACCTCTTGACTACACTATAGAAATACCATCATGAGAAATGAATTGTGTTAGTTATTGATTTAAATACCGTTGGTTTTACAATCAATTGTTGCACTACTTTCGGTACACTTTGTAAATAAGACTTGGTATTTTTGATACCTACCTATCTCTATTGTATTTTACAATGTTCTGTGTGTTTTATGTAAGTGGTTTATGGGTTCTTACCTGAAATAAAGATATTATTATTATTATTATTATAAATAACGTAAACAACGTTAACAAATGGAAGATGTATTAGTGTTTCGAGTATAAATAATATTTTTAACAGGAATGGTACTGTATTTTGTAGCAAGATGGACCACAATGTTCTATCTCCTTCATCTGTTCGTTAACTAACAAAGAGCACTATTAAGTTGGCTACACAAGCTCGGTCCAAGAATGATTTGAAATGCAGTACCAGCGGAGTATGCGGTAGTGTAGTGAATTAAATAATAGCAATTAATAATAACATACAAGGGTACACTCGCTCATTCTGGATTAGGATATTGAAAAATAAATTTGTCTTATGGTGTTAACTATTCCTAGCATTTTATTTTAACAAGTAGGTATGATAGATATGAAAAGATTACGAGTAAGTGCAAAGATATGAGTTTTCATTATATTTGTGAAGCTACACCGTTATTTAAGATCAAAGAACAAACAAATTTACTGAAAATAAAATATGAATGACAGAATGAATACACAGCCAAATACATGATTCTTTCGTGTAAAACGTGTACAAATCCCCGTGTTGAATAAACACAGATTGCTTGTGATAAAACACAAGCAGTCAGGTTCATTTTTACACGTGCAATGTTTTAAGAAAAAACATTTATTCTTGTCGGTGAGGAAGGCATTTGAAAAAATGGCGCCGGCGGCGTAATAATAAACGAGGGTAATTCTTTTATACGCGTTTTGCTGTTGTACGTGTACTCGTAAAAGGGAATACAAATTGGCTTGTATTGTATCTACTGATGTTTTCTTTCACTGGAAATATTTTAAGCCAAAGAAGCTTTAAAGACCTGTTTTTTCTAAAAACTTTTATACGCGCTGCGCCAGAGAGAAACAGCCAATCATTTTTCGCGAGATTTCACGGTTTTTCGACATAGAAACTAGAGAAATAGCGTTACAATATTTAATTAAGCTTTTTTTACTAGAAAAGGTATTTATCTAAATTATGCTATAATTAACTATAGACACTAACTCTAAAACTATAGACATAATATTGACAAAATGTTTCGAACAGAAGTGACTTTTTGTATCAATTAATTGATAGTAACATTTACAATTTTTTTTATTGTATGGCTATTAAATGTCAAAACAAAACCGGTTAAAAAATCTTGCCCACGTGCTATTCCCGCCTTAAATAATAGTTTTATGTCCTTCACTCATCATGTGCTGTCTCCCCGCGCGGAGATTTTTGGTCTGTGGTTCTTCATTATCATGAGTCATTAGATGTCATTTCCAAGTTTGAAGTTAGGAGGTCAGCATGTAGAAACTCATGTTTGATGTTAGCTCGTATTAATAGATTAATTTAATATTTGTGAAATTATATCGCAATATTTAAGTTTGATGAATATTTTGGCTCACAGTTGGATACACAGTTTTCTGAATGATCCTCAATTGTTTGTCAGACGTGGCGTTAATATCCGTTTTTCCGGCCGTTTACGCTCTGCCTATCCAGCAAGGAATACAGGCGTGATGTGTGTGTGTGTATTTAATATTTTGACAAAAATCTTGTAAACAAGTTTACAACTACTACGAACAAACGATCCGTCGATCTCTACAAAGAACTGAATCAGCCCAATTTTGTTTTTACAATGATGCTGTACTAAAGAACATAGATCTTCCCAGCTCGCAATGGCGGCAACGGCTGTAGACTGTAACGGGTAATACCCGAATACCCGTGTAATAGATTATCGTTGTGCGGTGATTTCCCGCGGGGCGTAAAGGCTTCACCAGATGTAGCTTTACCACCGATTTTTACCGAGAAAATGAGTCGTATTTTACCAGCTTATTAGATAACCATCTTAAGAGTGAGATTTTTATTTTATATTTTAAACCTGCACTCTGCGATTTTAGCCCCGGGGCTTTGCAACCTACACCTGGTTAATGGGGTGCGAGAGCTCATCCGGAGAACTTGAAGGTGTGAAAATAATAAACATGGGTCTTCTCAAGGAATTAATAAACTTCAACTTTGTAAGCTTTGTTTATTCACAAAGTCTGTTGTAGTTGCCGGTCAAATGTAACTTATTTCATGTAGGCACCTATCAAAACATAATCTACTTAAGCAATATTAAAATGTCTTATTCCCGCGGGAAAATGGTTAGCAGCGGGTTAAACCGCTGGGCAGGCCGCTAGTGTTAACCACAAACCACAACAGCCATAACGGTCCACTACTGGACATGGACCACCCCCTATAGGGGGGTATTTGCCATACTCACCACGCTTGGCAGCCAGATTGGTGAGCGCAGTGCAAGGTGTTATAGATATTCGCAGAGAACGCTGCTGCCCATTCCTTGGATTCATCCCTTAGTCGCCTTTTACGACAGAACGGGTAGAAATGGGGTGATGCTTTCTAAACTGGCACCAAACGGCTAGTGACTAGGTAAAGGTGACAAGTCCCCCTAGAACCGTGTCTACAACTGTCCCGCTACTACGTCTGTCACAGACGGACCCTCGTCAAGTATATTTCGTGACTAGCCAAGTATTGCGTTAACACTCACTTATTTACTTGTAGGTAGGTACTTATTTATAACTGTCACCAACCAGTTTATTTTGCGTTCTTAAGCTTAAACGTTGGCATTAATATATTCTTGAGTTGCGAAAAGCCTGTTTTTATATGTATCTTATTCTTCTTACTAAAATGAATGGTTCAAAAGATTGTAACTGTATTTTTTTATTTATTTACATCTAGTTTATTAAAAAGTTTAAATTCAATAAGTTAAGAGAGAATAAATTAAGAGATAAGCTAGCCTTTGCGACAAAAATTGTAATATTTTATTGTGTATTTTTGTACAATAAATAATATATATATTTAAGTTATTTAACACACCACCTGGTAATTTCGCCACAATTAACTACTTGTAAGTGTTACCTTTAAAACCTTCGAATATTTCCGCGGTGAGTTAAGTTAGGGAGTCAAAGATCTCATATATGATCATCCCTTGGGCGTAGGTATAGGTTTACTGTGCTGTCAATCAAAAGCAAAAATATAAATAAGCAGAACTAACCAATTTAAGTTCTTACATAATATTCTATCCAGTTCACGCTCAGCTATAACTATAATTCAAACTGCTGTTAGCGCTGACCACGTCTGTGACCCTCATCACGCAGAAGTGTCCAAGCAAACTGTTTGTAGAGTGTCTACTGAGTGGCGAGCGAAAAGTAATCTACCTTCGCGAGGTGATTTAAGCAGAACTACCCGATCTACAGATAAACAGGTTACCTGCGCTGCTACTCGTCATGCCGCTGCCACTTCCCGTGCACCCTCGAATGTCGGCTTTCGTGCGCAAGTCAAAGGAACGGCAGCACGAACGCGTGTGGAATGTATTACTATCTCGTTCACTCATATTGATGCGAGAAGTGTATGACGCAGTGTATGAACATTCTTGCGTTGATACTTCCGCGGAAGTATTTCGAGCAATATTCGCGACAGCGGCAGGAGCAGGAGCAGGTGCATAGTGTGAACCTGCTATAAAGTATTGCTTAATATTCTATCCACTCCCCGCTAGGTGTTAAGTATAATTCAAAATGGTGAAAGCGCTGACCACGTCTGTGACCCTCATCACGCAGAGGTGTCTACGCAAACTGTTTGTATACCTACAGTGTCTGCCAAGTGGCGAGCGACAAGTAATCTACCTTGGTAAAGTATTTAAGCAGAACTACCCGTCTAAATGTTACATAATATTCTATCCACTCCCCGCTAAGCTATAATTGCTAAGCTAGAATTCGCTTAAATTGCCGTGTGGTGTCGGATAAGAATAGCATCACGACATTTCTTTCCCGCGGGTGTCGTAAAAAGCGACTGAGACTTGAGGGTTTCATGCGTATTACAATTTTAGGCGACAGGCAGACAAACTGTCACTATAGTGTTACACGATTTTTCAAATATTTGTCAGACGTGGCCATGGCGACCGTTTTTACCGCAACGGGTAGAGGCGTGATGTGTGTGAAATCGCCAGCCACGTCTGCGACCCTCATCAAACTGAAGTGTCCACGGAAACTGTTTGCACAAAGTCTGCCGAGTGGCGACTACCAACAATTAATATTGGTTTATGATTTTAAAGTTCAACACAGTTTTTGAATTTGGTATTGAGTTTATGTCGTCTGCATGATATCGGTAACTGTTATGTGAGCACGTGAGTTCCTTTTCCTTTATATACATTAAATCACCTCACTCTTTGACGGCCGATGTGGCGCAGTGGTAGTGCGACTGCCGGCGGCGCAGTGGTTCCGGGTTCAATTCCCAGTGGAATAAAGTTGATATTTATCATACTGTGACTTTGTTTCCAGTCTAGCTAGGACATTGCAGGCTGAACGACCTGATTGTTAGTAAGAAAGATGGTTCCGTGCTTTGGGGGGTACATTAAGTCATCGATCCCGGTTGCTGCTTATGATTACTTAGACGGCGGTCGTTATACAACCACGTCAGAGGCCTAATAGTAGTAGAGGGCGGTTGAAAGAATAACCTCACTTCTTAGTTGCAAATTCATTACAAATCCGACGACAACCTGATATTAAATATTCGTAGCTTTACAGCGCTGGTTTGATTGCCTGCCTCGAGTTTAGTGTAAATTGTTTGCGTGGGAAGTTTGCGGGACGAGCCATCAGCGAGACGACGCGACAAGGGTCGCCCGGCACGTGGTTCGCAATCTAATGCCTTTTACTATTTCAATAGAAAGGTGAAGTTGGAAGCTGAAGATCTAGGTACACCTTGTGAAAGTAGCTTCATCGTTCAGTCATCGCCTCAGTATTATAAGGGCTACAAAAAGGTCCATGCCGTGCCGTCTGATGCCAGCTTAGAATATCATCAACCCACTTCTTTCTCGTAGGTGTCGTAAGAGGCGACTAAGAGGCTAACATATGTATTGCAGTTTATGGCGATGAACTGACATCCTGTCACTATGGTGATACACAAATTTCAGAATGAATCTTAACTGTTTGTCAGATGTGGCGTAAATGTCCGTTTTTACGGTTTATGCTCTGCTTACCCCGCAAATAATATAGGTGTGATGTATGTATGTACAAAACATCCAAAATCGTAACAAAAAATGCTTAAATGACCGGAAGATACATAAGGGCATCGTCTTGTTAGCAGTGGTCATAGGTTAAAATCATACCTGCGACACGAGTTTTGTAACATAAATAACTTTGTTAAGTTTTCAGTTAATGTGAAACCCTACGTTGACAAATTGTTTCTTTTCGACTTGGTGACATTCCGCAAAAGTTATTTTTCTTTTTTTTTATGCGAAGAATTTCCGCGAGTAACGAATGAGTTTAGCAACAGTTTGTAACAGCTAATTTAAAAGTTAAATATGTTCCTAGTTGTTAGATTTTACTGCTGAGGGTTGTTTAATCCATAAAAAACATTGGTTGTTTTGCCAAGTATGGCAACACTAGTGGTCTGGTTTCACCTTGTGCTATTTCTGCGCTTTTCCTTGAAAAAAGAGGATATCTACTTCAATCTGCTCGCACTTCTCTAGGTCTGCTGAAAGAAATTTACTTAGAAATACGCAGGACCTATTGTACCATTTGATCTGTGTTTTGCATTTTCTTGTGTACAATACATAATATCTCGTGATAAAATATTACTTTGTGAAATTGTTTCCTTTCTGGTTAGGATATTGCAAACTGAACCACCTTCTTTCTCTGTCGTCGTGTGGAGCACCGAGTAGGCGAGCGACCAGCGATTGTCCTAAAGAAAGATGGTTCCTTGCTTCGGATGGCAAATTAAGGCGTCGGTCTCGGTTGCTGTCTATGATTGACTGCTATTTATAACTTCCATGGAGGCATTATTAAACATATCTGTAAAAGTATAGCAATACAAGGGTTACGTGTATTGCAATTTTAGGCGATTTTCTGACAACCTGTCACTATGGTATGGTGATACATAATTTTCTGAGTGACCCTTAAATGTTTGTCAGATACGGCGTAAATGTCCCTTCTTTACGGCCATTTACGCTATGCCTACCTAGCAAGGGGTATATAGGCGTGATATATGTATGTATGTAGTAATATTCTATGGACCACCGTGTGTTTTGCGAATTAGCTAGCATTTAGATACGGTGCACGGATCTGAAATAAATACAGCTAATGTTCCAGCCTCCCTGAAACTGCTGGCAATTAAACAATGGAGCGAGCGAGTGCCAACACTCGTGACGAACGTGATACGCGTTATACTAACAGTTGCTGACATTGTATGAAGTGAGCTTTAGAAGTTTCATGAAGATTCCTCTTACAGCTGGTTGGTATTGTATCTAGAGAGAAAATGGGAACAAGAAATGGCCTATGAAGCAGTGATCCCTAAAAACTAAAATCTCATTAGCTAAAACATTTATCCTTCCATTGTGATAAACTTGGAACTATAAATTGCAATTTGACTAAGAGTAAGAAGGTCTAGGGCTTCTCTCGTTCGTAGTTTTTTGTTAGATGGCTTGTTTATCCTCTTTTTTTGTTAGTAAGTGGTCATACATACATAAATCACGCCTATATACCTTACGGGTGGTCCCTAGTAAGTGGTCATTGGTGTATCTTATTTATTAATGTATGCATGTATTTATTATTATGTTATTTTATTTTACATGTTAAACTATTATATACTTTATTTATTTGCTAAATTATTATGTCAATAAAGTTTAATATTATTTAAAAAAAGGTTGCGTCTGTTTTAGCAGATAAAGGTACAGAAACAACATAATCTCGAACAGTGATAGAAACTTAAGCACAATAACACATTACATTCCTAAAGACATATTTAGCGTGATATGCACGTAGAAAAAAAACACACGATATTATATTTCTTTAAAAGTAACAAACTAAACGAGTTTAAAGACATAATCACTTATCTTCAAAATCCTCTCACAAGTAGGGGCGGATGGAGGATAAGTTAAATAGTCAATTTGTAGTAGTTTTTGGCAAAGGCTTTCTTCTCCTTTCTGCCAACTGCCGGAGACGACTTGGACCCGGATCAGAACCGGCTGCCGGATGCCGGCTGTGCTGTCGGTAAAATACTAAACCTACTTTAGACATTATTTAACTGGCACGTGCTGAGATGAGTACCGAAAAGTAGTTCGAAGTTTTATGTCGGATTCATAATGTTATAGAGGTATTTTCTTAAGTTCTATTCGCTAACATTTCAAATCAGTTATTGTTGAAAATTAATGTAGATTGTTTCATTTTGAATCAATAACTTTTAACAACGTTTTTCTCGTGATGAATATTTTAGGGCAAGTTCAGACATACGCAAACTTGGCGTGTGTTGTAGGCGTGTAGACACTTGCTACGGCGTAGAGGCGTAGCAAACTATTATTGCTACGAACACAAATATAAAAATAATAAAAACGTCGAAAACGTAACATACTATTCCCATTCACACAATATTTAACTTGTAATTCGGTCTTCCTTTTATCTGGTGACTTGTTATGACACTGTCGTCTCCTCGTTGGCCCGATGTGAGGCGTAATGTGATTTTATTAGACGTGCAACAAGCCCGTTGGCGCATTATTATCTTATCTACGCACGGTTTCCTCCACTTTTCCAACAAAATCGTTATTATTTCGCTACGGAAATGTACAAGTTTATTTCTTCTTATTTATTACACTTATTTCACACAGTTATTACATAAGGGACGATTATTTATGAACTGTATTTGATGAGGGCAAAAAAGTATGTTTAAGTTGTTTGTATTTAATCAAAAGTAGGGACTTTGGAAAGACCCTCTATAAACACTTACAGACAAAGCTTATAGAACTGTCTGGTTCTGTGTCTAATAATGATTAGTCTGGAATGTGATCTTCATCAAAAGCTGCTATGACAACCTCGAATCAGTCTGACAGCTTCAATCAGGTGAATCAGTTTGCTTTCAAGTGATAAGAATCAGAGCATTATTATGTCAACGGTATCTAATTGTTTGATTGATTGCACGGAATGTGCAACACAGTGGCAGGTAATATTAGATTGCAAAATTTTCAAGCGCGGGCAGGATTTGAACCTGCGACTTTCGCATTACTAGTGGCGACGCCTCTTCCATCTGGGCTACCGCAGCTCATTTCTTGCCCGCCAATTTTGCAAGTGTATTTTAATGCCAGTAACGCTTGGCATGGCTCCATCTACCGGGTTAGTTTTGCAACTAATCACCGGCGACTAATTCTATCTTTACAGATTGAATGTAGTCTAAGCGATGAAAACCAGCGATAAATTGAGTACCAAATTTTTAAAAACACTTCCCGTGTTGGGTATACAATTTTTGAAAACTTGCAAAATTTTCAAGCGCGGGCAGGATTTGAACCTGCGACTTTCGCATTACTAGTGGCGACGCCTCTTCCATCTGGGCTACCGCAGCTCATTTCTTGCCCGCCAAGTTTTTTTGCAAGTTTTCAAAAATTGTATACCCAACACGGGAAGTGTTTTAAAAATTTGGTACTCAATATTAGATTGCTTTAGCCTAATGAAATCATTCCGTGTTGAAACGATAGAAGATAAGTGGAGCGCACGAAACTTATAGATTAGGGCTACTTTTTGCAACGGGAAAATATATCCTTACTTACTTACTTTAAGTAGGTAACTAATGGGAAATAAATATTTTTGCAAATAATAATATTCATACTGGTGCCGGCTGAGAATACTATCACCCAGGGAATGGACAGTAGCGTTCCCTGTGCATGCATCTCTACGCTCGCCAATTTACCTGCCAAGCGTGGTGTGCTGAGTATCCCATGTCCAGCTGTAGATTATTGTGGCTGTTAATCTATCTGAATGTAATGTAATGTATTATTCAAAAATAAAAAACAGGGCCACTTGTTATTGGCTATCAATTAAAAATACTTATTTAACAATATTCTTTTAATATTATTAAGCTTTTATCTGAATATAAATAAACTAGCGGCCCGCCCAGCGGTTTCACCCGCTGCTAACTGATTTCCCACGGGAAATGGACCTTCTCCCGATATAAATCATACATAAAAACCTTCCTCTTGAATCACTCTATCTTTAAAAAAAATCATCCAGATCCGTTTAGAAGATGCATACAAACAAACAAACAGACAGGGACAGGCGGGGGAAGCGACTTTACTTTAAATTCCGGTTTTTTTAAATCCCCCAAGGGATGTTAATAGTTTGTATGAAAGTTCGTTGTCTTAAGTGTGATCCGTTTCAAAATAAGTGATTAGACTTATGACTTAAAATAATTAAACACGTGTTTCAGCATATTTGAAATTTTAACACGTAATAGGGTCAAACGGGGGTTTTAAGTTTGTATGAAAGTTCGTTTTTTTAAATGAATGTGATCTGTTTCAAAATTTGTGATTAGACTAATAACTTAAAATAATTAAACACGTGTTTCAGCATTTTTGAAATTTTAACCTTTAAATGGGTGAAAAAGGGTTTAAAAGTTTGTATGAAAGTTTTTTATCTTAAATGTGATCTGTTTCAAAATTTTTGATTAGACTCATAACTTAAAATAATAAAATACGTGTTTCAGCATTTTTGAAATTTTAATCCTTAAAGGTGTCAAAAGGGGGTCAAAAGTTTACTACCAGTTGGGCTACCCGTTTTCCCATGGGAACGTGACAATTTCCCGGAATAAATTATACTTATAAACCTTCCTCTTAAGTTACTCTATCTAATAAAAAAAACCGCATCAAAATCCGTTGGGTAATTCTCAAGATATAAGGAGACACCAAACGGGAAGCGACTTAATTTTATACTATGTAGTGATAAATATACGAGTCTTCAACAGTCAAGTAAAGCGAAGGCTGTCGTAAAATTTCAACGACATCGTATAAAAAGTAGATATACGTTCCGGTCTAAAAGTAACCTGGGACGCGACGGTCGCATACTAGACCTTAGACCTCTAGCCATCTACCCTTCAGATAAAATGTTATAGGGCTCTTAAGGTCCGCACCTCCGTTATACGAGTCATCCGCTCCGCTGTGGCCAATAGACGTCTTAACGAATCACAGGGATGAATTTAGGTCTTTTTAGTAGGTTTAGGGCTTTTTGAAACTGTATTGTACGAGTATGTATAAAAATATTTTAAATAAGTTTAGGTTAGGCTTAGAATAGCATTACTCCATTTCTTTTCTGTGGGTGTCGTAGGCGACTAGGGGACTCGAGAGTTACATGTGTATTGTAATTTTAGGCGATAGGATATCAACCAACCTGAGAATGATCTTCTCTCTTTTTTCTGAATGACCCTGAAATATTTGTCAGACGTGGGCCGTGGCGTCCGTTTTTAATGGCCGTTTACGCTCTGCCTACTCCGCAAGGGATATTAGACGTATTAATGTATTTTAAACGTAATATTATTAGCATTTTTTTGTTTATTTAATTAACTATTTATTTCACATCTATACATACATACAACAAAACTGTAACGGGTCGCTGTCTGTACATATCAAATAAATGCAAGAAATTGATTTTGTCTGTTTGTCTGCTTATGCACGCTAACCTCCAAAACTAGAGGGCGGATTTGAATGTATCTTTTTGTGGTGTACAGCTAACAAGTCAACATAAAATAAAGGGTACTTTTATATTTTTATGTATGTGTGCATATTATTTTAGAAAATTCCTGGATCTGTGCCGCGGACGTAGGACGTAACTGCTGCGGGAAGTAAGAGCCCTCATTCCGAGTGACTACTCCGAGTGTATCTTAACTCTTGACTCGACTGTACGAGACTACAACTTGCTACACACATACATTTCAAACTAAAACTATAAACCAACAGAACAGATCTGAGATTTACTTATTTTTTGACTGGCCCGATCGCGTAGTGGATAGTACTTGTGTTTAGTTGGAGTGTTTTCTTTGTAAGTATAATATGTATTTATTTACAAAAAAAGTATCAGATATTTAGTTCCTATAGTACAATCTATGCTTAGTTTGGGGCTACATATTTATTTATAAGGAACAGATCTGAGATTTAGAAAGGATAAATGAGAACTTTAAAAAGTGAACATTATTAATTTCGCGTCATCTGCAATAAAACGATAGAAGTATAAAAGAACCTTCCTTTGTAGCTTACAGTTCTCTGGATATTTTATTACTTTAGGTAAACATTCACCGTAAATATCAATAGACGTGCGGGTGTTATCCCAGTCACACAGGCAAGCAAATATTAGCAGGACGTGCCACCAAGACGCCGCGTCTCGTCTTATCAGCTCCAGCCGTATTGACGAATTACCACTTCCTGAATAGGACATACATACCTACTTGCATTATGATCGCAGAAAAACGTGATGAAAGTGGATTGAGAGGTAATGGACTCCGGGGTTCTACGTTGAATATCGCTACAAAACTTCAGTAAAATAATGAGCCCTTTTTGTTACCTAATAGAAATTACTAACTTAGCAATAATGCCTATATTGTTCAGACTTGATGAATTTCGGTTTAATTTTTAATGTTTGTATAAATAAAGAATATGTATTGTATTGTTCTAACATAAATCGCTGACTTCATAGGTACCGCAAATGTTTTCAGAATACGTATGTTTTTATTAATCCAGTCGTGTAATTACGTTACTAGTGACCAATAATGAAAACTCAGGATCGGCAGGTGATAAGGAACAGCTTACTCCAAGGAACATAGGTCGAAAAATGAAAAAAATATATGTATTATATATGCATAAATATAAATACATACCCATAGTAAACCAAATCAGCTGATCGCCAATTTTTATGGGATTGGATATCCCAATACTATGGAAGCTCAAAATATTTATGACATATTTCGACCTTTATTCCTTGGGGAAAGTTGTTCCTTATCACCAGCCCGTTCTCTATGTACAGTATAAGTCACTAGTAAAAATTCACCCTGTATAATACAGCAGGTTCCAAACTAGCTACAACAATGGTTTGCGACGCTATATCCAATGGTGCACTTTATGCACAGCGATATTCCCGAAACACGTGTATCGAAATGTACGCAGAGAGCATTATGGCCGCTCGCCACGAGCAACACCACGAGCGGACGTGACGTCATCGTGGTACAAGCAACGCAGTGTGACGTAACATGTACAACTACGACGTGGAATTTGGAAAGCGAATGCAATGATACGACGCTTACAGCGCTTTCTAGCTTACACAAATAGATGGACATCTAATAGTTGGCGGTTGAAAAACGGCGGTTTTATTGTCCCCATTACGACATGAAATTGAGGATTGGTATTTTTATCCGACTTCAAAAAAAGAAGGTTCTCAATACGTCGTGATTTAACAAATATAACAAATATATGAAAGTTAATTTAGATGCGTAGTATGGGATGGATAGAATTAAAACTAGTTTTATTTTTATAAATGAAAATAAGAACTTGAAAAAATGTTAGCGCCCGCCGGGACTTGAGCCCGGGACTGTGGGGTACTCTCCCACTGCTCTGCCAACTGAGCTACTGGCGCCTTGACTGACACTTCCAATCTTTCAATCTCTTGGTATTATAATAATAAAGCACTGTATAGGTTATTCCTTGCTGCTTTGTTGGTCAACAAATGTTATTATTTTGTACAGGACTTTTTAGTTGATAAGTTGTGACGTACTAGTATTATGCATAATTAATATTTGGACAACCATCTACTAAAGACCACCTTGACATAAACTTAACTTTCACTATCTATGACATTATTTTTTTGTAACTAATTTGAAATTATTAACTTCAATTATTATTATTTTTAATTAATTTTATATTATAAATGTTGTATGCCTTATTAAGGTAGAATAATGTGGAACGGAATTGAAATTGTTACCATCTAATGAATGTACCATTGTTCAGCAAATAAATATGATTACTGATTACTGATAAGTTCCATGAATAAGCGGACGACGCAAATGCAAAAATAAATATGAAAAGTGCATCCAGCACATAAACTATCTTGCTTATATTCGCACCAAATCGTCTATGTACAGCACAGCGCTGATCAGCCAAACACTTAAAATGCTAACGTCGCCGCAACTCGCCACCTCCACGAAATAAAGGCGATTTAAATTCAAATCTGTTGCTTCGGTTCCACAATTTACTTACAAAAGCTCTTGTACGTGAATGCAGGGTATTTTTCTCATGGTGGCTTATTACCTGTAACAAAAACGTAAAACTTTAAGCATTTTTATTCATTTATTTAATAATTTATTTCACATCTGTACATATATTAAAACTGTAACGGCTCGCATTGTTTGACTCGTAGTTACATAAAATATATATTACACTAATTAATTGGACTCCAAACTTAAATTACCTATTGTATAGGTGTGATACATGTAATGAGTGTCACCATCTTGATGTTACACTACCTGGTACACTACCACAACAACAGATGTTTTATATTCTTCATAAGTATATAAATAAATAAATATCTTGGACAATTCACTCCGCACCATCTAGCCCCATACTAAGCAAAGCTTGTACTATGGGAACTAGATAGTTAATTATATACTTTTATTATTTACATTATTATATACATTGTATATATATTTTTATTTACATTATATACTTTTTTGTAAATAATACATTTTATACAAAGAAAATACCCAGACTAAACACATATAAGTGAAAATGGACTTAACAAACATTTGTGTGTAATTTATTCTTTTTCTATAATAACTTTGATTTTGTCCTTGATTTTCAAATGTGTTGTTTCTTTTTCTTTTTCTAGACAACCAGATAAACCCAGTAAGGCCTACAACCAAAGACGTAATCATGCCACTAGATCTACAGAAGCTGTATTCAAACGTAGCGGTTTTAACCCTGGGACGTCACGATCTCTGAATCAGGAATTCAGCTGCCGTCAAAGAGTGATGTATTGACAGGCGGAGTTATTGTGGCATTTTGTGTGACACGACGAATGCTGAAATGCTGATTCCGGAAGGATACGTCGACATCTCTGTTCGATATTGGCGAACGGTTTTGGGATTGGGAAATTTATTCGTTTACGTTTAAAAATCAGTATGACCATATTATAAGTAAGGGCAACAAAATTCTGAGCTTCGCATCTACAACACACATCGATCGCCATTTGATTTTACTGTTTTAAATTGTCAATAAACTTCGAGTGGCGACAGAAGTAGGGTAATGAAAGCGCACGTCGAAAGATTTTCATTCATGCCAGCCATAACTACCATGATGGAGTTAATTTCAGTTTTCTTTTGAAAAGGGACTAAACCAAATGCCAGTCACATAGCAATCAAAGCTGCATGCAGTAAATACTTGCTTATTCGAACTTTAAATAGGATTGCACACACGTGTAACAACTCGTGAGGACGCCTAGAAAGAGACACGTGTCGGATACATTTGTTGTTAGATGCATTTAGTGTTTTCATACGAGTTTTTTAAAGGTACGATGCTGCAATAACACAGAGGGAAGTGTTTGTACGTCACACAAATACTTTTGGAGGAAGAATTTGTGTCTGTAACTTGTCATGGAGTCAACAAAGTAACTATAGTTGTAGATATAGCAGTCTCAGTTTTATCACATCCCAGACGCATCCAAATCGTAGGTAGCTAAAAACATTTGAAAAAATTTGCAAAATTTTCTACCGCAGACAATATTGCGACCCGCGAATTTTGCAAGTCTATCTTGATGCGAATAACACACGGCACGGCTCCACCTATCTGTTTAATTTTTTGCTTATAAGTAAGGTACATTGGTGCAGTAGCACAGTAGGATAGACAAAGGGTAAAACTTTACTAGTGACCGATAGCGAAAACTCAGGACAGGCTGGTGATAAATAACAATTTTCCCCAAGGAATATGGACCGAAAAATCAAAATGTAGGCGGCGCCGGTCTTTGCAATTTATATGGCAGATTCAATTTTTATTGCATAGTTCGACCTATGTTCTTTGGGAACGTTTGTTCTGTATCAACCCTGTGCTGAGTTTTTGCTATCAGTCACAAGCAAAAGTTCACCCTATATTTGTATATCGCACACAAACCTTTGTGGATGCACAAGAGAAATACAAGTAACCACACATACGTATAGTAAATATAGCTGTAGATAGCAACGTCGGTCGAAATCACACAAACTAAACTAAACCGGTGGCGGTTGGTAGTTTGTTTGATGTATTGACATTTCTCAAAGCTGACGTTGCAGCAGTGCCACAGAGCAGCGGAAGTGTTTGTGTACCGCACACAGAGCGACGATTGCGGGTGAAATGTGTATTGAAGCTTCACTGTGATTTGTCACAGGGATGACAGATCAAATAAAAGCAATATCGTTCAGGTTACAGTTAAAAATTGTAACGTGTGTAGTTCAAATTATGTACGAAATGATGTAGGTTTACGCGACTTACTTGTTAATGATTTGGTAGAGTCTAGCTCTCTAATAAAATATTCTAGTAATGTTACCATTTTAAGTAAGGAATGAATTCCTTACTTTAAATGGTAACATTACTAGACTAGGAACCGGATGATAAGCAACATAAAAAGCCTGTTGCATAATGCACGAATACTGTCAAATATGCAAGGTAAAATTACAAGATTTAGGTACCAAAAATAAGATTAAGAATTATAAATTAAATTCAAGTTTAGAAACAAACGTACAAAGTTTTAAAATGCACATTTATTAGACTGCCAAAACAAAATGGAGGCCACGACAAGGTCAGTATTTGCGGAAGACATTCAGAGAATAACCCTCGGCCTTTTGTCCCACAACTCTAGAGATCACTCCAATAAAGTGACCCTTGAATTTGAATAAAATAATTTTAATTAAATTTTACTTTTCAGAGGGTATCAGACAATTTGATAAAAACAAGTATCGCGGTAAGAACCCTGTTTTAGTATTTTGTTTTAGTATTATTTTTTTACATTATTTCAGAGTAGTGTTTGCCGTGAATATGTACCTATCTAGGTAGAAAACTGACTTAATGGTCACCGTCTCAATAATGACTGAGCTAAAATTTATATTCTGTTTAAATAATTTCGAAATTTACTTTTCACCATCACGTATATGTCAAGAGAAACTGAATTCGCACGACTAAAATATAAAACAACGACTGCTTCAAAAGAAGTTTGTCAACATCAGCAAAAATCGAATTGGAAATAAAATGAATTGCTTGTTGGGGAGTCGTAGCTCGTGCTACGGGCTACGGCGTAGCGTGTGCTACGATATTTATGAACCTGTAGCTGAAGCAGCTACGCGAACCGATGCCAAGGATATTTTTGCCCAAAATAGTACGAATGACAGTTTTCCCTACAGAGGTTAGGAATGATTCGTTCTAGACGTGTTTTAGACATAAAACTGATAAAAGGTAACGTATGAGCGCTTTAAGAATTACAATGTATGTTTTATCACGCAAGAGATTAAACAACATTTAGCATTCCATGTTCAATAGAGTCTCAAATCTTGTCCTGATATTGCTGGGTCAGCGAAGTAGCGACGCGCTGAGTCTGCGACTGCCGAAGCCGTGATATAGCGGAAATAGCCGGGCAGACACGAACAGGCCTGGCATTATAGCCTGGATACGACTTACTTACTTATTTAAGCAATAGAAAAGAAAAGCCATGAAATAAAAACAGTACAAAATTAAATAACAGTAGACGATAATGATTACCAAAGATATGTCGTGTTATTTTTTAAACTTTATGCATAATGTAAAACAGTAAATATAAAGTTCGAAAACGTTTAAACAAGTTAATATAAATCTGGCTACTTGCCATAGCACCGCGGTCACTCAATGTCACAAATCGCGCGGTGCAAATGACAACCATTAGCTTCGGTAACACGCTCGGCATAATGTCTCTTGGAAATGGCGTATTATGAACATATTGCGATGATAACTTCATTTGAAACAAAGGCACAATTCAAATAATCACCGGTTCTTCTTTTATAAAATTTATTAGAGATACTGAAGTGGCGCCAATGCGCTCCACATACAAGTCCTGAAACGCGGTATCGAAGTGTTTCCGCCAATCGCTATATATACAACATCCGCACATGTCTGTATAGACCAGTCGTTCCCCTGGTCACAACAACCAACCAGGCGGGTAGCTACTCGCCTCCTCACAGTTGTCACTCGGCCAACTGGCTTCACTCCTCCTAAAATACCAAACATTTCACATGCGCAGAATTTGAACAAACGATCTAGGGTTAACAATGCTGGCCACACTCGATAGTTAAAAACTATCCGCCATCACTTGAGTTTAAATAATTAAGCAATGGACTTGTAAATGAATAGCTAAAGGTAATAACTTGGATTACCTAACTAACAGAACCGAGAACCGAATACTTTTGGAAGTATCAAAACCAACTGTTGCTAACTCCATAGAGGCTGTACCGCATTAAATTTGAAAATTACGGAAGTTGTAATGGAACTTGGCAAATTATGGAGTTGTGTTTCCATGGCAACACATTAATTATGTTTAACAATGTATAACGGAAACACGGATGAACCAGTAAGTGAACGTGTAATGGTATACTTCATTATATAAACTATTGTTTTATAGAAAAATAATAATAGACAAGCGTGATACCAAACTAAGTATTAAAAACATTTTCTATGTGAAATTCAAAAGATGAAATTATATTTACTGAAAATTTTAACCTAACTTATTATATTACTGTCGGTCTAGATACTTCATGCTTATAGGGCATGCTTAAAAAATAAGGGCATTTGTCAAACTAAAACTAATTTCATCGCAAACTTTTCTAAACTTAATTAAAACGCTTTTCCCAGTATTCACGGTACGGCGCTCGATTTTCGCACAAAACCAGTCCGTGGGTCACCGAAGCGCGCGCGTTGTCATAGCAACGCATAACAATGGCGGATAGCGGCAATTAGTGGCGCCACTGTCGCGTAAACTTAATTTAATAACGTCGCAGCGATTTATTGTCGCAGTGTGAGCACGCCCTTATCTCGTATGCGGGGTGAATACACGGCGCGCCAATCAGCAAGAACAGCGGGTATTATTTCTTTTTCTGCAGTTACGCAATCTGTCCCTTCATTTATATCAATTTGTCTTTGCTTGCTTGGTTCATTATGTCTGATTCCCAAAATGGCTTGCACATAGAGTTATAAGTGTCAGCATAACATGCACATCCACATAAATACGAGCAAAGAATGGATTTCGTAAGTACTTCTTCTTCGTCGAGTCGAAATGGTAACTAAATGAGATTGGACCAGTGTTTGGCCACTAGATGACTAACATTCACATTCGTAATTCAGCCTCTCACGAAATACAATTCGTCAACTCCAGTTTTTTCGTATTACCTAAACAGTAGAAATATGAATAGTCATTTTATTAAACTATCTTTTATTAAACTTTCTCGTTATACGCAGAAATATTGGGACCTCACCACCACCATCCCCAGCAAAATTTATTGATTTAAAAAACCTGTAATGTCCGACAGTGAAACAAAACGTAATTTAAAAAGTTATTGCATCAAATCGTAAACAAACCGTTTACAAATAAATAAACTGAACTGAACTGAACTGTAGTGTTTGGTCAAATGCATGCCTTGTCATTTAATTTTGACAATCAGCTGTTTTGGAAAGCATTACAAATGTTTCTCGGTTTGATACGAGTGGTACTAGTTTCGAGTTCACGGAAAAATTCACGGTTAGAAACTAGCAATTTTGAGGAAAAGAGCCATTGCGTGCGTTTTTTCAATAACGAATACTTACATCGAGCTCCAGTGTGAAATCTGTACTTATGTTTTTTGTGGTCATAGAAAAATAACAGTGTCACTAACTAAGGGCATATGATTTAATTTAGCTAATTTAATTAGATTAAGATGGATTTATCGGGCCTACGCGCGGAATGGTTAGTAAGTAAACATGCGGATATTGTCCTTTACATAATAATGTGTTCAAAGCGCGAAAAACTTGCAACCAAGTGTTACTGTTTGTCTGTTCACACTGAATTCATCCAGCGAATAGGCAGCATCGTTCCCTGTGAAAGCAATATCTTGCGTCCGCTTGCCAAGCGTGGTGAGTATGGCAATACCCCCCAATAGAGGGAGACCCATGTCAATAAATGTTGTGGCTGTTAATGTATGTATGTTCACACTGATACGCAATAGCCAACATCCGTATATCCATTAATTGTAATTATAGCATCGAATTAATGACAGAACATGAGGCGGCATAGATCAAAGAGAGTGCATGTGACTGTTAATTACACTAGCAAACGATCTCATAATGTCCACCAGTAATACGTTTGCCGTGTGATGTATCGGTCACACGGCAAACGTATTAATCCATTTTTTTTTCGTGTGGGACACCGAGTCATATAACGACCCGATGAACCATGATGCGAAGTTTTTCCAACCCCCTACTCCTACTAGAGGCCGTGTGATGTCGGCTGAGAATAGCATCACCCCATTTATATGTGGGTGTCGTAAGAAGCTACTAAGGCACTCGAGGGTGTGTATCGCAAATTTAGGCGATGGGCTGACAACCTGTCAGCTGTCACTATAGTGATACACAATATTCAAAATGACCCTGAAATGTTTGTCAGACGTGGCGTAAATTTCAGTTTTTACAGCCGTTTACGCTCTGCCTACCCCGTAAGGGATTATAGGCGTGATATGTAGACGTAATATTATATATAGGGGGTATCGTTCGACGACTCGGTGTACCACATGAAAAAAAAGATGGAAAAAGGGACTTTGGGAGCGACAAATCAATCAAGGTTTGATTGTACAAAAAATATTGTATTTTATTAGAAAATAAAGCTGAGCAATGCTCAGTAAACAAATAATCACAATAATCCACTATTATTATAATTTCATTCATAACTTTGTAGGCTGCCACCTAATGCGTTAAACTAAGTAAAAAGTTGTAAAGAAATTAAGTAGGATTGGGTCTCGAGTACACGAAAGGCAAATTAGGAGATTATGCAGATTCGTGTAAACCTTCGAACAGAATAAAGTAGCAAGTTGTCCAAATCCAACATTTACTTGGATAATCCTCCTTTTAAAGAGGGAAAGTATAAAAAGATTAAGGTAAGACAAAGAAATTCATGAAACCTTCAAAGCCAATGGGGACAAAAGAAATTAAGCTTAAAAGTTCAATCTCCATAAGCCTTACCTATTTTCCTGCGCGCAGATATCAGTTAACGTTCAAATAAACAAACATTTTAGACAAAATCTTTCGACACCAAGTCACGCGAATAGAAAATAGAAAACTAGTTTAAATGAAAGCCAATGCGGCATTTTATTTAGTGGTAGTATTTTTAGCTCTTTTAAATGCAGACAAGACATTTCCCTGCAATCTTATTTATTTTATTCTTACACAAGTTTTACTGTCCACTCAAAGTTTACTGCTGCTGTTGTTCATGGTTACATAGTGTATAGCTGTAACAACACTTTTTATCGTGAAACAAAGTTAAAACAAGACGTAGCAAAATCTTCTTCGTAACAAAGTGTGTTGCAAAACATAGAAAATGTGGCACTAAGTGGAACTAGACTAGAAAACATAAGCAGCCATTTTTTACTTCATTTTATTTTCCACTTCCATAGAACTGATTTTTTCGTATTGTAAAATATGTAGTCGTAGGATGCCAAACGAACTTTACTCATGGTCAAATCTCTCCAGCTAATATTCCGATATTTTCAGAAGCAATCGCAGTCTTTCTTACCATCTGAGTTTCGTTTGAAAAATAAATAAGGGTACCTCGGCCTCGTTCAATCCATCTTACAAAGATGAAGGATGTGAAGGAAAACTGTTATTAAATTGAATAAATGCTTTAAATAAATAAATAAATAAAACTGGTGCGCTGACCCTACGCTACGCAAACTAACATAGAAAAAGGAAGTTAGGTAACTGTGACAACCACGCGCCAAGATATGACGATGCAATATTGTTGGTATTGGTTTTGGTACGAAATCTGGGTTTCGATATTCACCAGATTTCATGCATTCTAGATTTTCGGAGCCTATGTTACACGTAATTCAAATTCAATATTCATATTCGAAAAAATAACATTGGACACGCCAATAAGTATCCCAGAAAGGTTTCAAAAGAAGATCACCTGACCCAGCTTTTACACCCAAGCTCATAATACTGGCCGGTCGACCACAAAAGGGCGGCCAGTGCCAGCCACCGGCCACACAAAGCCACCTACTGTCTGCCAGCTACTGTCCCGCCACAATAGACTATAGCCGGGGTCCACTCGACCGAGCAATACGATATTAACCACTATTCCATTAACTCTTGATATAATGTCGCTATACTCGTTAGGCCTTGTTTCAATATGATTAGATAGGTTGCAAAGAAAACGGGATCGTGTAAAAGTAATTGTAAAAGTATAATGTAAAACAGGCTTATCCTTCAAGCAACGACGGACTTCCGAGACGGAAGACCGTGTTGCTCGAGGGGTTATCTAAGTAAGAGGCACTTTCTGTTTCTATTCAATTAAATATTTAATATCACAAAAGTTACATAATCATGTCAGAGACCTACTCCTATAGTAGGTGGTTAAAAAACTCCGACACCAAGATCATCGGGTCGTTGGAAGACTCGGTGTCCCACACGAAAAGAAGAACGGAAAGTAGGTGCCATATAAAATTTACCTGTTGCCATCGACTCGACGAAGAAAGAAGAGGTAATTTTACTAGTGACCGATAGTGAAATCTCAAGACGGGCTGGTGATAAGAAACAACGTTCCCCTAGGAACATAGGCTGAAATATGGCAAAAATATTTTGAGTTTCCATAGTAGCTCAAATCAGCTGATCGGCAATTTTGTATGGGAAGTCCAATTTCCTGTTTGTATTTCGACCTATGCTCCTTGGGGAAAGTTGTTCCTTATCACCAGCCCGTCTTGAGTTTTCGTTTTCAGTAAAATGCATCCTTTATGTTTATGCAAAAAAGTTTTCAAATAATAGTCAACGCCACCTTAAGCGACACAATACCTCACGTAGATGTGGGCCAAGTCTCAGCAAACATCTCTCGCAAACACTCCCCGACAAGACAAATGTTTGACTGACGAAGAATAACACCAGGGAACCAGCGGTAGATAGAATAAGTTTTAAGTAGATTTCACTTTGCATTCGTGGGAGCCCTCAATATATTTCATGAATAAAATAAGGCGTAAGTAGGTGAAATAAATCTGAACAAATCAGTGTTTCGTAACAATTTATTAGTCAAGTTTTTTACCGCATTTTATCGTACATTATTTCAATAAACAATAATACTCTTGTACATATTTGAAATAATAATAATTATGAATAGATTGGTCAGATTTTTTAACAGCTCGATAACAATTGCGACACACAAATTTCGAATGATAGTCATAAAAAAATAATAATTAAATTCTCACCTATATGAACTGTGCCCCAAATTATAAATCAACAGGTACAGTTCTTTGTACTAACGAAATTTTCCTAGAGTCATAATGGCTAACCTACATTGAATTATACTTGTAACTTGTAGCCTATAGTTTTATAATAATGGGAAATCAAAAGTCTTACAGAACTCAGAACTCGTGACGCTGTAGTGTTCCTTGTCGTTGTATTCGTCTTCAGCTTCAACTCCGACAAACGAGAACAAAACAAACATTTGTCCTCACATACTCTGGTTCTATATGTCGCAGTAATATATGACAGAATTATGAATTCGGTTTTCTTGGAATTTGTTCAAAAGTCGGAATATAGCAAAATCGTAGGCAACATTCTACCATCCTTCTAAATAAATCCAAAAATTCGGACAAATTCGTAGATTTTCTAAAGCGGTTAATGAATATGGCAAGATGAAAGTACAAATGAAAATTTTTCAATCAAATGTCGTCATGACTATTTTTGATAACTAAACTTTTATAATTAATAATTTTTGCAAATTTTTTAAACTATTAAATTAAAATTTATTGAGATATATTCTATGATTGATTCCTAAATTGAAGTTAATAGTAAATTATTGGCGCGTAGTTGTAATATAATAGAAGGTTCCAAATGGGTTGATTTCCTTCGCCATATTTATGAGAAAAACTAAAAAAACTACTATTTATTTATTTTTATTAATTTAATTTCCGAACAACTACTAACAGACGTAAATACTTTTTTTGGTTCATTCCTTGTAATTTTATTAAATCACTTACTTTCTTTGTAAGTCATTCAAGTTTTTAAAGTAAACACCAATATAGTCATCACGACACTCAATTGGAAAAAAGTTTTTTTTTAACCTCTTTTTGCCATCATCCTTATCAAGTTTAGGAATCCCTAGATGTGTTTAGGATGATAGCAGAATGAAGGCACAAGTCACGATTTTGCCTTTTTCCGGCTTTCGGCTGAATTCCTTATTTTGCTATTTTACTGCGACGTATAGTTGTTCGTGAAAGGCAATAACTTGCTTCACGTGTTGTGTTGAATAAGTTTTAATAGGAAACATGTGTTTCGCGAGAATGATGTATTTGAACAGTTTGAAGTAGTTATATTACGCTAAACAATCGTAGGTACCTAAGCAAATTCTTACAATTAGTCAAAGAAATCCGTTATGTTCTTTAGAAGGCACATTCAATATTTCGTGTCTCTGCTTTTGTAACCGCTGTCGCTGCCGTTTCATGCACATGCGAAAAGTAATCAACCATTGCTAGTTATAGTAAGACTCGTCCATTGGAGGTTTTGTTACAAAGCGATATGAAATGTCAAGTGTTATGTTTAACCGAACACTGGGTATCAGACAGTAATGAATTGATGGCAATTTATATAAACAATTTCGCGTTGGCGTCTAAATACTGCAGACGGAGCGTTTTACATGGAGGTTCGTGTATTTATCTCAAAGAAAATATAAAATACCTAGAGATGCCGGAAATATGTGACCTATCAGTAGAAGAACACTGTGAAATATCTGCTGTCCAATTAATAGACTATAATTTACTTATCATATGTTTTTACACTAATATGACGTGTATCGATACATTTATAGACACTTTAGAGCGTCTACTAGCCAAAATAAATCAATTAAACTTGGACTGTGTCATTACGGGAGATGCTAACATTAACTGGTTGGATAATTGCACAAAACGTAGGAAGTTATCCGATACTCTAACCGCGTACAATTTCAGAAACGAAGTAAATTGTCCTACACGAGTTACAGCTACCACTGCGAGAGCCATCGATCATTTGTATACAAATTTAGATACAATGTGCGTCGATGTGTCTGTCATAAAAACTAATTTGAGTGACCACCACGGAGTCCGCGGTACACTGCGCCTGGAGCCGAGTAGGGCTGCGGCGCCGGCCTCCAGGCTCATTCGCGACCACTCGCGGGCAGCCCGTATGGCCTTTGCCGCCGCGATTGATAGTGTCGATTGGAATGACGTCTTAACTAAGACCACATCACCAGATTGTCTTGCTCAGTCGGTTATAAATATTTTAGTTAATAAAATGGAATCCTGTTTTCCTTATAAAAGGAGACCATATCCATGTAAGTTCCAAACTTGGGTAACGGAAAAAGTGCTTGACACGAAAAGACTGCTTTTTGGTTTAATAGAGCTAAAATCAAAATTCCCCTCGAATGAACCCTTATCAAACAGAGTAGAAAAGCTTAAACGTCAATATGACAACTTACTTCGCCTTGAACGAGCTGATTTCTGGGCAAATAAAATAGCTAAAAGTGAAAATACTATTAAAACAACGTGGCAAATAGTAAATGCTGAAAGTGGTAGAAATCTGAAACAAGCGCCTGATTTCACTGAAATTGTCAGAAATTGTAACGGAGAGAGTTTCTCCTCATCAGCAGAGCTCGTTAACTTTATGAACCAGCAGTTTGTTTCAACAGCATCTCGCTGTGGGCCGAGGCATGTCAACCTTGTCGAGGCGATGCGCGCGTTAGAGAGGGCGTGTGAACCTACTAACCGCTCAATTAGGTTTGAACACTTTTCAGCAGCAGAAGTTCACAAAATAATCACCAGCCGCGTAGCTAAGAAGCCTACTAAGGACATTTACGGCATATCTATAGAGGTCCTTTATTCTGTTGCAGATTCAGTATGTTTTCCGCTGACAGCACTTTATAACGAGAGCTTACGTAAAGGTATTTTCCCTAAACTATTAAAAGAAGTTAAAGTGTGTCCGCTTTACAAGGGAAAGGGCAAAAAAGAAGATCCTAATTGTTATCGGCCTATTTCAATTATACCAGCTATCGCAAAAATTTTTGAAAATGGATTGACCAAAAGGCTGTCCGAATTTTTAGCAGAAACAAAGATATTGTCAGACCGCCAGTACGCATACAGGGCGGGCCTTTCGACGACTATGCTGGCGAGGCAGGTATTGCAGGACATTGTTAGAGCCAAAGAACAGAAGCTTCAAGTTGCCTTACTTTGTTGCGATTTATCAAAAGCCTTTGATGTGGCTGATCACGAGGTTCTTGCAAAAAAATTTGATCACTACGGCGTTCGCGGTCCAGCCCTGTTGGTTCTGACAGATTTTATGAAAGCTCGGAGGCAATATGTGGTAGGAGAACGAGGTGAGCTAAAATCAGATGGCCTTTCGCCAGAAATTGGTGTGCCGCAAGGGTCGTCACTCTCAAACCTTGCCTTTACTCTGTTGCTAAACGACCTGCCTAAAGCAATATCTGACGCAGAAACCTACATGTACGCTGACGATGTTGCAGCAGTCGTTACTGCACCCTCCATTGCCGCGCTGGAATCTAAAATTAAAAGTATAGCTGATCAGCTCATAGTATGGTTCCGGAATAATGGATTAATGCTGAACGTTTCCAAGACGCAATATATGTTGTTCGATCTGTCAGGACGCAACCGGGCCGCTCTGGACATTGTGGTCGATGGAGTCGCTATTCGACGAGTGACCAGTTCAGCTTTTTTGGGTTTCCTGTTCGACGACGCGCTAACTTGGGATTTCCATATTGAGAAGCTCTGCACTAAACTGGGACGAGCATGTTTTGCCCTAGGTCGTATAAGCTCGAGCCTGCCAATAGCAGCTGTGCGGTCATGCTACTTTGCGACGGTGCAGAGCCTCTTGCAATATGGTATCGAATTTTGGGGGCGCGCTGCCGAGTGGGAGCGCGTTTTTAGATTGCAAAAAAAAGCAGTGCGATGGTTGGCGCGTGTACCCTTCGACGAGCCAGCCAGGCCGTATTTCATTTCGCTGGGTATTATGACTCTACCTTCCTTGCTGATTTACAATATTGCTCTCTATACACGTTGTAACGCAGCTATATACGCAAAACGAGGCGACATTCAAACCCACAACCTTAGATTTAAAAATCAGTTGCAGCCAGTCAAGTGTAGACTGACAAAGGCTTCGAAATTAATGTTGGCAATGGGACCTACCGTTCACAACCGACTACCAGTATGTCTAGTAGAAACCCAAAGTGACACAGTATTCAAAAACAAACTCCGGCAATGGCTAGTAAATCAAGCCTTCTATTCATGGAATGAATTTGCTAATTAGAAAATAATTTTATAGACTGATCTAATATAATATGACTAAAATTTGTTGTAATTAATAAGACTATACTAAGCGACTAGTATTTTCAATAAGTACCTACATACCAAGTACGTACTATACTTAATACTATTGTTTTTTCATTTTATTTTATTTTTAATGATAAATGTACTCATACCTTTTGACCTGTAATGAATATTATTAATAAAGAATGTCTATGTCTATGTCTATACTTTTGTCGTAAGTGTGGAACACTAAGTCGACAAAACTCGATGAACCCTAGCGTCTTTTATACTAAAAAGCTAATGTACTGAAGTTGACGGGGTCTTACAAATCGACCCCATAAAAACTGACGACCACGTAAAATGAAATGTGGATATTTACACATCAGGTTTAGGGCGTGGTAGGTAATTAATTATAGTTCTTACCGAACCAAAAAGATACATTTCCGTGTGGAATCGAGCCACGAGGTCATGAATATGTGGAGCAATACAAGTGAGGACATAACGTGAACCAGGCGCGGCATGTCATATGCCTATATACAGGGTGTCCCGCACGCGAGCGAGCGATTTGCGCGCACGCTGTATATGAGGATTGTGTGGCGGAAAATCTGTTACTCGATACGGCTGCGCAATTCCCTAATGGAATGTTTTAACGTTGTAAATGCTACGACTGATTCATTGTTGTAGCACAAAATGTAGACATACCGTAGCAAAATGCTACGACATTTTAGAACTTCAACAATAAAAACGTACACGGATACATCATACTGCAGAACCTGACCTTTGACACAAAGTCGAAAGTTTTTCTTATGATTATTGGAGGCAGTATTTCAAACACTCTCCAAGTTTTAACTCCGGCCTCCCCAGATTTGAGCTTAACGAAAATTACGAATACAAGAGCCGGCAAAGGGGCGAAGTTAGTTTCGAGTACGGTCGTACTTTCCAAGCCCCAGAGCGTTATGAGCCAAGTTTTCTTTAAGAAAAACACGGATAAGAAACTGAAAATTTATAACTTCCAATAAAAACTTCAAGCTTGAAGTAAGCAGAAAGATTCTTTTTCGATGAGCTTCATTAAGGGACGAGAAGTTTGCAGTTCTATTCAAAAAGTTATGAAATGAATGCCATACATAAATAAATAACAATTTATATGAGTCGATCTTCTGTTAAGCATAACCAGTAAAGGTTGAATGGTTTTAGTCAGTCTTCCTTGGCACAAAATTTCGTTTTTAATTTTCTCAATATTTAAACTGACTGGCCTGATAGCGTAGCGGATAGCACTACTGCTATGCCGATGGTCGTGGGTTCGATCCCTACAAGACACAAATATTTGTTTAGTCGATTTTCAGATATGTGTGTTTAATCAGGGTGTTTTCTACGTATAACATGTATATTGACAAAACAAAGTATTTCTAAATTATATCAGCTATCTAGTTTCCATAGTACAAGCTTTGCTTAGTTTGGGGTTAAATGGGGCTGTGTGTATTGTCCAGGATATTTATTTATTATTTAATTATACAAGAAGAATTATATTGAATGTTCCAAAATAAGTTCATGTTATTTTCGAAACCTACGTGTTATATTCATCGAATTGGCCAGAGAAAGTCACGCTTCACCAAGAAAAATCCAACATCAAGTTTATTCAAAACGACAATTGCATTTGGAACAGGTTCTGAAATTGCCAGACTACAAAAATATTCACAATACGTATTCTGAGCATGGCTGGGGCTGCCAGCCAAATATTCCTCGAATAAATAAAACAAAAATAACAGACAGGAACAATACAAAATTTCAGAGCGAGTGTTGACGAAATATTGGTCTCCGATATCCAATCAAATTTTCAGAATTCATTCTGTTTTGGCAAAAAGGTATTGCCTGTTTTTGATTTATATTCATTGCCGGAAAATAACGATATACCTAACAGTTGCATCGACACGAATATGTACGTTTTGAATGAAAGTTTCTTATTACTACATACTTATATCACGCCATCACTTGCAGGGTAGGCAGAGCGTAAACGGCAGTAAAAAGCGAACATTTACGCAGCGCCTGACAAACATTTGGGGGTGATTCAGAACAGGTTGTCAGCCCATCGCCTTAAATTTAAATTGCAATTGTACTTACTTAAATAAAATTATTTCGTAAATAGTTGAGTACTGAATGAATGCTTAAATTAAGCTTCTTACATCGTTTATCCGTCGGCGGGCAACAACTACTAACAACAACTACTACTTGTAGTGGGCGGTTGAAAATGAATAACACAATGGTTCTTTTGAGTCGTTCGTCGACACTGTCTCACATAAAAGAAGAAGACTTTGTTCATACTATGTAGGTTATACAAAGCCGTAATACGGCTAGAAAGAGCTACGTAAATCTCTTCCATTGTAGATCTACAAGGTAAGCCGTTTCTTAAGCACTTGTACTAGATATAGTGTTACAAATTAATCCTTGTGAAACACCTCTTTGTTCCTCAAACGTGCTGTTTGAACATTCTAGAACTTTCTAGAAAATTCTGGAACATTCTGCAGCATTGAAGGAAAATTAAATTTGCATTTTCAACTTGTGCCTTAAGAGTGAACAAATTTGTTAAGTGCAAGTAATCAAGGAGCTTTGGAAAGTGTAAATGAGAATATTTTTATACGGTATTGTTTTTAATGCCGTGTGATGCCGGCTTAGAATATCATTACCCCATTTCTTTCCCGTAGGAGTTGTAAGGGGCGACTAAGGGACTCGAGGGTGTGTATTGCAATGTTAGACGATGGGCTGACAACCTGTCACTATGTTTATACACAATTTCCGTATGACCCTCAAATGATTGTCAGACGTGGCGTAAATGTCAGTTTATTGCAGCCGTTTACGCTCTGCCTACCCCAAAAGGGATTATAGGCGTGATATGTGTCTGTTTGTGGTATTGTTTTTTAATTTGCTATTGTTGTAGTGGTGTTTATTGTTATTTATTTATTTACGATTTATTGTATACATGAACATTAAAGAGAAAAACACATAAAGAAAACAGACACAACAGGCACTGCTTATCTCTAATAAGAAATTTCTTACAGCAGACCTAGGGAAGAGTAAAGGTATTATACGATATGCGGATAAGACGTGTACAGAATATATATCTAAATTTTAATCCAAAATATATAACAAAGGAAGGTATAAATTGTTAAAAGGTATAAATTGTTTCTATTTGATTTTTATTGAAAAGGGGATAGTTGGTAGTAATAATGATGATCAGTTGTTCACATTAAATTAAATCCGCATGCAACTCATAGGTACAATACTAGACTGTTAATGCTTACTCAACCTTTCTGAATCGAATGTTTCCAAGAATCTGACTGTGTACTTAGTCAATTCTAAAGGCGTATGTGAGGTTGATTTTCATAGTGAATTCTGGGAACTCTGACTTGGACTGCACCATTCGAGACTCGAGAGCAGTTTTGAGAAATACCCGTTTGGAGCCAGTTCTGTGTTAACTGTACCGGGTGATATGTTTGAAAACGGTGCTAGATCGATTTAGGTACAATAATAATATGATGCTTTTCAATGAGTAAGAGATGTACCGACAGGGCTGGAAAGTTTACAGTAAAATAGGCAACTCACATATAAAATATTGTTTTTGCCATTTGCCGTGTGATGTCAGTCGTGTGATGTCGGTTTAGAATAGCATCACACCATTTATTTCCCGTGATTGTCGTAAGAGGCGACGAAGGGACTCGTAGGTTGCATGTGTATTGCAATTTTAGCTCATGGGCTGACAACCTGGCACTTTAGCGATACACAATTTTCAGAATGACCCTCATACGTGGCGTAAATGTTCGTTTATACGGTCGTTTATGCTCTACCTACTACACATATAGGCGTGATATATTTATGTAAGTTCGTTGTTTTTGTATACAAAATTTATGATAAGCTGAATTTATGCTTCATATGGAAATACAAAGCTATACGTAAAATCCTGTTTTATTAATACCACTTTTAAAGTGAATATACGGTAAAAAACTTTCAATAAATACCACGGCAACCTAAAGCTCAAATAAACACAAACTAGATATGTTCATATTTTAGAATTCTCTGGAAGCCGTAACCTGAAATTGCTGTGTAAATGGAAAACGGCGCTTATATATCTAATGCAGTTTCATTTTGTACCGCAATGCTTAGTGGTTTTATCATCAGACCAGTCCCAGTAACTGGTCTTGCTTCTAGAAATTGTTGTGCTTATGGTGGGGAGTTTTGCGCATCAAATCATTGTTCTTCGAGAGAGCAGTCACAAGAACACCAAAACTTGAACAATTAATTATATACACTTGCCGTGTGATGCCTGCTTAGGATAACATCACTCTATTACTACGTCGTAAAAAACGACTGATGGATTAATTTTGATAAAGAATGGGCACCGTGTAAAAGCAATATCTTGCACTGCGCTCGCCAAAAGCATGGTGAGAATGGCAATACCTCCCATTAGGGAAAGGCCCATGTCCAGCAGCTAGCAGTGGACTGTTATGGCTGATAATGTTACGTACACTTGTTTTATTTTTGATTCATATACAGTGACACACATGTAGGTAGGTCTGAAAATTTGAGCTGTTTAAATTTATTACTGTTTAATTTGAGTTTTACGACACCCACAGGAAAGAAAGGGGGTGATGCTATTCTTAACCAACATCACACGACAATAGCAATACTGCTGGCTAAAATAAAGAGACTGAGGAGACCATATAAATATTTGCATATCGATATCCTCTATTCAACATTTTAGAATATAAACTAACGAAAATCTGTTTAAATCAGAAAGTACTTGTAGTAAGTTCCTACGTGTCATCAGAAGACGAGTTGAAACGACTTCCCTAGCAAGGTCAGGACAGGACGCTCCCTTAGCGCGTGCCTTCCTGCTGAGAGTGGAAGGAGGGGTTTGGAGTCGACTCCTCAGAAAGGGCAGCATACAACCACGGTAGTGATGCGGAAGTCTCGAGAAAAGGTTTTCCGTAACTTTTGTGAAGGTTTCCGAAAATTTCACTTAGTACGCAATTTTTGTGCTACACCCTACATACGATATAATGGGGATCCTCTTATATTTTCAAACCAAGATACGTCGAGTGAATGAAACCAGGTCATAGATACAACTCACTCAACAACAAAATACAGGAAGTAACAAAAACGGTATACTAACCTAAGATACTCATGAAACATGAACAACTTTCCCCATAGAACATTATTTGATCATTTTTGACCGGTTTTTTGAAAGTTTAGTTTTTGGGTAGCTAGACTTCCTTTCGGCTTGTTATTAAAAACGCTTAAATTTTATACTCCTTGTATGACAACTATTTTCTTTTTGCAATATTAGACATTATTTTATTTCAGATCTATGCATTATATAATTGATCGAGTTATGATACAAACTATAAATTTTTTGTAGGTATATACGGCAAAATAAACATAAATTAAAACTTGCAAACAAGGATACCTACTTGTAATACAATATTTTTTTATTTAAATATTCGAATATTCGCGCAAATGAAAAGCAAGTTTTGCGTTTTCAAATATCTTTTCGAAATCTGGAATATCCGATACCGATCGAAAAAATAAATACGACTGAATCGGAGCTGAATAGACAGAAATTTAAATAAAGAACCATTTTATTTCAACGCTGGAGGCGGTGCGAACCGCTTTCATAAAACCTCTTGCAAAATTCTGCGTGTTCCGGTTTAAATTAAGAACGACAGAAAAAGATGGAAGGTACAGAGGTAAAAGTGATATATTCCATTCCAGTTGTGCTATGTGCAATTCAGCAGGTATTTCAAATCTATAAAATAAGGATGAATGGTAGGTAGGTAGGAATAATCGATAACGGAATTCTCCTTTAAATATTACGGACTGATTTGTATAAGTCTTGAATGTTAAGTTCACAGACATTTTAGTGTTTATGCAATGCCGTGTAGTGTATGACGCACCTCCACGTCATATAGACTTAGCTATAAGTATAATATAGGCATAGCTGTAGATCTTTTATTCAATAAACGCTCGTCGTACAAGACAGTTGTTTCATTGCATGGTCGCTCCGAATGCCAACATCGCAGCCGTGTGATGCCGATTTAGAATAGCATAACCCTAATACTACTCGTGGGTATCGTAAAATGCGACTGAGGGAGAAATTTATTCAGTTTATGGGCAGCAGCGTTTGCTGTTGAGGTTTCTTGCAATGCGCTCGCCAATCCACTTGCTTTGCCTAACGTGGTGAGTATGGCAATACCCCCCAATAGGGGGAGGCCCATGTCCAGCAGTAGACTTTTGTGGTTATTAATGTAATGTTAAATACTACTTATTCACGTCACATAAATAAGATAATTCACAGTTTTACATCGAAATCCTTCCTTTGAACTCTATTCTCATTATAGCTTACAGCTTTAACTAAAGTTTATTGTTTACTGAGATATACAATAAGTTCTTTTTTACAGATTAAAAAAAACGCTTCTCTACGCCAATAGATGGCGTTTAACATTTGGGGGTTTCTACACTAGTCATGTAAGGTAATAAAATTATCGTTCACGTAGTATCGAACTGTTTTCTTCCTCGTCATCGTTTTTTTTCGGATCCGTAGGATAGTCCAAAACGCGCTGATATAAGCGCCACTTACATATTATTTCCAAACTTCCATTAAAATTCCAATAAGAAATTCTTAATCAATTTTCAGGGACATTCATTGGGCCGTTGGACGACTCGGTGTCCCACACGAAAAGAATAAGAAACAAATTCCCCAGATGTGTCACTAATACTAATAGTGGGCAGTGGAAAAACTCAGACACCAGGGCTCATCGGGTCGTTGCACGACTCGGTGTCCTACACGCAAAAGAAGAAAAGAAACGGGTATTACAATAGAGCGTGCTACAAGTAAGTAACAAGATTACGTTGCAGGTAGACACGACAACCTTTCAGCAAAACGCCTACAGGTTCATAATTTCCTCCAACTCTGACCATTATTCACTGCCACTTGAAGACAGCCCTTAAGGTTAAACGTCAGACTAGTGGCGCCCCCAAAAATTATAAAAACAGTGACCGAATCCACTTTTTACCCGGGAATCTAAATTATGAATCAATGGCATTATAGAGATATTGTGAGTTAATGATATGAGAGCTGGTTGGCTAGGAGCCGGAACCTCAAATATTATTAAAGGGTTTGATAGAAGTATGTACCCATGAGTAATGTATGGCAAAATTGCTAAAAGTGGCCACTTTTCTTTCCCATACATACATACATAAATCACGCCTATATCCCTTTCGGGGTAGGCAGAGCGTTAACGGCCGTAAAACGGATATTAACACCACGTCTGACAAAAGTTTGAGGGTCAATCAGATAACCGTGTATCACTATAGTGACAAGTTGTCAGCCCATCGCCTAAAATTGCAATACACATCTAACCCTCGAGTCCCATAGTGGCCTCTTACGACACCAATGGGTAAGAAATGGGGTGATGCTATTCTAAGCCGGCATCACGCGGCAAAACTTTTCTTTTCTTTCCCATTATGGCGTAATTAAGCATTTAATTTTAGCTTTCTAGCAACTATCGTTGTGTTGCGTTTATTAAGTTTTCTAGTGCGCCACCAGAGTGCGTGCCTTTTGCGTTTTCAGTCAATGAATATTTTTACTGAGCGGCGCTAGTTTTACTTATGTTGCCTTTACCTTGGCGAAATTGGAAGATATATTAATTTTGGGTAAGACGACGGGCCCAAGGTAACCGGGCATTATGTCGGCGGACCATTGAATCAAATTGGAGCCTTGCAATCATTTCCACGGAATAAATTCACATTTCGGCACGTTCCTATTGAATTGTAAGAAATGAATTACCTGATCAACATTTTACAAATAGCTGTTATGGCATCATTTTATTATTGAACTGAGTGAACTAATCTGCCGTGTGATGCCAGCTTAGAATAGCATCACCCCATTTCTTTCCCGTGGGTGTCGTAATAGGGCAACTAACACACTCGAGGGTAACATGTGTAATTCAATTTTAAGCGACAGGCTGACAACCTGTCACTATAGTGAAATATGATTTCTGAGGCGGCCCTCAAATATTTGTCGGACGTGGCGATATAACCGTATTTTTATAGCCTAACTACCCCGCGAGGGATAAAGGCGTGATATAGAGGTATGTAAGGTATGTATGTATGTAAGTGAATAATTGAAATCTTCTTTAAGTCTGGGACACCGATACCCTGCTACAAGATTTTTAAACCGCGTACCTGACGTTGTCGTGTAGAACACCAAGTCAACAAACGACTCGATGAAACCTGTTGTTTTACCATCAAAATGCAAATGAATGAAACCCATTTTCCAATTTAGATGCACTTAGGTCTCTTGAATCGAAACTAGCACTAGGTCAAACCTGAAACCGCAACAACGGCTTTACCCCACTAATTTAAGCCTCCCCCTACCAACTCACCCCCCACTCACTGCCTCCAAATGCATGCGTTTAATTACTGTGAGATAATGAAGGATGCTTTGATGGTCTGCCTGCTTTGTGGTGTAAGTACTACTAGTATTACATTTTATGAGGTATGGACAGTAAAACTCTTTGGAAGATACCACTAAAAATTTTGACATGCGTTGAACTCGTGTTGGAATAAAAACTCCATAAAAAAAGCGAATACGGTCTAACTTTATTGTGGTAAGGCCCTTTGGACTTGGTGCCGTTTTGATATGCCGTACGTCATAAATGTTACAATCGTGAGTGTTTAAACTTACCTGAGCTTGACTGTTCCACTGAATAATTTTATTTATTTAAGTATTTATTTAACTTATATTACATTAATCACATTATATTACTTATAATCTATAAAAATCGCCAGTAAACTGCATATCAGTTTGTTATATAATGCATTCTTTCTTACTTACTACTGCTATATGCCTAATGTACTTTAAATACCTACATTATACATATGAATACAGATATTATAAAATAACTTTCAACTATGAAGACTTATCTAATAAGGATAATTTTAACTTTTTCTTTAAAATATATCTGCTAACTTTATCCTCACTTCTTAACCAGCCCATGTCATAAAAACTAACTAAACCCATGCTATAAAAATGCGTTTTTTATTGATTAATGTTGGGATTTCAAACTTTAATACAATTCAAAGTATAACATACTTCTTCGTGTATTTAAATAAATATCCGCAATAGTCTTGGCTCGTATTTTCTTTCCTCTTCTGGTGTGGAGTGAGCGAGACGGGAAGAGCCGCGTGTGTCTTATGATAGATTATCAGCCCCACTACCAATAAGATCACACGCAAGGCTTTCCCCGATCCCCTCTTCATTCCTCTTCCATTCTCTTCATCTTCTTCTTCATATTTTCTGAGATTATCTTCCTTTTTATTATCACACAAAAATGTTTACAATATCATTGTCAAGCAATCCAGATTCCAAAGTTGCAGGGTAAAAAACAAGGTTTACTCTCAGCAGGACTACAGCACGTGTTTTACCTCTACTGACGACTGCACTGCCGAAACTGCACTGTCATAGGTTAATGATAATTGGTGTCTTTGAGTGTAAAATGAGCATGTAAATTTTTGCATTTATTTAGGAGTGAGTTAAGAATGAGCGTGGAAATTTTTGCATTTGTTTAGGAGTGATGTATCTGTTACGTTAGTAACTATTACAATATATCTGAGCTCTGTGCTCTTAGCTACATTTTCTTTTTTGTAAATGTATTTATAAATAAAATTGATGTACGTAAATCAACATGATTACGTTCAAAAATCAGATTACTCACGGAAGCAATATTCAACCAAATAAAAACGTATTTTTTTAGCAAAGAACTGTATTGAACCGTTCTCGAGCCACATGATAGCATTACACGATTATCTCCAACCTCCGCCATCCGCCGCGATGTGCTGCGATGTATTTACGAGGTACGGTCGCCGAATAATGGCTTCCCGCGGGTTGTATTGTATCAATAATACGGAGGGATTCCGATAGAAATGTAAGAAAGAAAGGGATTTATAATGTTGAAATGCGAAGGAAAAAAAAAGTCGTAAACAGGATCTATAAATCAATATTTTTTAAACATGTTCCTAATATGAGTCTTCTTTTTACAAATATTACACAACAATGTTTTAAATGCTTATATTTTATCTACATTATTCTCTCTAAGGCCGTGTGATGCCGGTTTAGAAAAGCATCACGCCATTTCCTTCCCGAGCGTATCGTAAGAGGCGATGTGTATCGTAGTTTTAGGCGATGGGCTGACAACCTGTCAGTATTAGGATACACAATAATTTGAATAACCCTCAAATGTTTGTCAGACGTGGCAAAAACTTCTTTTTTACAACCTTTTACGCTCTGTCTGCAAGGGATATAGGCGTGTTTATGTATGTATGTATAATTCTCTCTATGCAATCAAAACATGAGCGCGCTCAATTTATTCAATGAATTAAACAAACTGTCGAAGCTTTTCAAAATCAAAGTGGAAATTATTTCCATGGTGATTCAATACGAATAAAATATGCATCAAAAGAGCCGAAAAATATACTGGTTGATTAAAGCTTCAATCATTCGCGTTATGAAGGAAATGAAACTATAACGTGTGTCCAGGGTTTGGTCTGTTAGGGGGGAACACATCCCAATTTCTGATGACATCTGGCGGTTGACAGTTTGACAGCACCGGACCGGAAGCACGGAAATGGACGCATTATTACTTGTGTTGGTGTACCTGTAACAAAAGATAAATTCATATAGATATGTATGTATATAGAGGAAGTCCACTGAACGCTGTCAAAAAGGTTGTTCTATGGACAGGACACACGTACGCCGTGTGGTGCCGGCTAAGATTATCATCACCCCTATTCTACTCGTGGGTGTAGTAAAAAGCTTCTAAGGGATAATTCAATTCAGGGAATGGGCAACAGCGTTTCCTGTGAATGCAACATATAACACTGCGCTTGCCAATCCACTTGCCAAGCGTGGTGAGTATAGCAATACCCCACCAATAGGGAGAGAGAGGCCCATGTCCAGCAGTGGACTGTTGTGGCTGTTGATGTTTAATGTATAGACACACGAAGCCTAATTCGTCAAAATTAGACGAAACAACGAACATTTTTAAACTAATGTACTTCGGTACTGGTCAGATTTAAAAGAACTTTTTCCTCATGCATTTTATCTTATAAAAATAACAAAAGGATCATTTTCCTTGTCATATTCAGTGTCTAACTCAAAAAGCGAATGTCGATAACGCTTGCTGAATTATTCACTCACTCTCTGAATCATTCACTCATTCAAAGTGGATGGACAGCCGGCATGTTTTAGCAAGTGAAAGTTTTCGACTTACACTGCTAGGTAACTCTCTCTATTTTTGTGTGGAACACCGAGTCGACAAAAGACCCGATGAACCCTGGTGTTTTTCAACCGCCTACTTCTTGAAGTAGGCCTCTGACATGGTTGTGTAACTGGTAGGTCGAAAGTGGTTGTCAACCCTTATTGAGTTAGTGGAGCTTTATCCAGATGCGATTTTCAAATTTGCTAGTGGTCATCCACACATGTGCGTGCCAGTTACGACTTCATATTTTACTAGCGGTCAACACACAAAACCTGTCAAAATATCAAAGAAACAAATGTTTATATATACATACATATATCACGCCTGTAGTCCCTTGCGGAGTAGGCAGAGCATAAATGGCCGTGAAAAACGGTAGTTTACGCCACGTCTGACAAAAGTTCGAGGGTCAATCAGATAACTGTGTATCACTATAGAGACAGGTTGTCAGCCCATCGCCTAAAATTGCAATACACACCCTCGAGTCCCTTAGTCGCTTCTTACGACACCCACGGGTAAGAAATGGGGTGATGCTATTCTATGCCGGCATCACACGGTATGTTTATTATCCTTTCTATTTAAGTTCATAATGATCTCCACATCCACAAAATCAGCTCCATCAATGGATGTGGAACATTCGCCGATGCTTGAGCGTGGATGGTCGTTGAGGCGAGCACTCTTCAGAAGAGAGAACTCTGCACTGTTCTAGAGCACAATATTCACAGGGGTTCAATGGAGACTACTTATTGAGAAAAAGGCAGTTAATTTTAGACTGCCCTTGAAGGTGTAGGAATACTTTATTAGCGGTTGCACCCGCTATTAGGCGTTTTCCGGTGGTAAAAAGATTTTATAACGTTTTCCGGGCTTGTATCATTACATATAAATATACATTTCAACCACAACCACATATTGCGTACTTTTAAAGATCTAAGCATACATAGGTAGGGCCCTGGGTCCCTTCGGACTTTATTTTATACTAAGTATCTTGAAATAGTGATACGACAATATTCGTCCACATTTTTGGCTTGAGTTAAACTCACGGCCTTATTCCTGTTAAATCAATCTCAGATGGCATTGCAACACACGCTATTCTTATTGACTGGTAGAGATACTTAATTTATTCATTTCTGATTTATTGTTCACATAAACAGTACTCACGTTGGATAAGTCCGTTTATGTGCCGCCTACTATGTCTCTTAGTTAATTTTTCTCTTTTGTAATTACGTCTTGTTTCGTACAATAATGTTTTTTGACTAGGTCTTCGTAAATTTACCATTATCTGTACACGTGACATGTTCTAAAGAAGTCCTACAAATTTAACTATTTACTATTATGCACATTTAATAACTGAGAAAACAAAACACAAGTTTCCACAGCTCTACATATTTGTACTCTCAAACAAACACACATTTTTTCCCTGACCCAAGTGAACTATTCCCGAAACATACAAACGAGGTAAAATTTTAAACTCCATTCAGAAGATGGAACCTCTATTTTCCTCGCGTTTACCCCAAACAGTTGCCGCCGTTAAACAACAAACAAACAAACTCCAATACTATTAACAAAAGGAATCTTTTCCTGTCAATATGTTACTGACACCAACAGAGGAAATCGGCATTCTTTTAACTTTTGGAGTTGAGAGCCAGACAAAAACGGTGTCGTGTTGAAATTTGCTGTACATTGCTGCACAAAAATTACTATTCAATAAACAAAGGTCATGGAACGTAGTATATCTATAAAAAGTACCGTTTTTTGTAATAATGTGTATTTCATAAAGTAGATTTAAAAATAAACCAAAAACATCGCTAGTATTTTCGTCAATTACAAAATTTTACTGGCAGATTTTTGGTTCCTGCATAATGCAATCAAAGTATATAATCTTCGGCCATATTGGATCCCAAAAACTGCTTAGGAGACATAATTTCATAAATAAGTAATTAATAATACCAGTTGCTACCGACAAAGACAAGATTATTGTATTGGCAGGGCACGCAATCCTGTGCATGTCGTGTTTTGCAGACTTGTTCTATAGCCGAGTGCGGGCGAGACGGCCCTGACATAGACTCCAGCGCCGTATCTAGGTCACGGCCGGGCCACGGGTGACCCGCTGCATCCGCACCCCGAAACAACGGGTAGTGCAAGTAAAGAACAGTAGAACGTCTCCATTATGTTACCACAGAAAACATCTTTATACTTAATACGATATACAATCAAAAACCTGTCTGACTGGTTTACGGCTACTGTCAACTTAGCTTAACTTTCTTGCTTGTTTATTGCTTTCATTTTTAAGCAAAGTAGTATAACACTAATTGAGCTATAGTCGTTTCATAGACGGAACCTTGTTAATATCTAAGTACTGTACTAAAACGAATAGTCCATTTCTATTAATAAAATTTTGGACTTGTAGTATAAACATGACCTTTATAATGGCCGAAGTTCATATTTCTGGCGAGTCAACTGTTAAGTATGAAGATAAACTAACCGATCGCTAGAGTTAGACTAAACCTACCGTTAAACATTTAAACTAACGTTTTCTTACTTAGTTTACGTGTCAACCACAATCAAGTGAACCTCACTCCGGGCAGTTATTATACATTTCGAAGCATGAAATCGTTTTATATTTTTCACAGAATCCAAGTGATTTCAGCCCATTTTTAGAGAACTTGCAAAATTGAAACGCAGGCGGGATTCCAACCTGCGACATTCGCTATCCCCAGTAATGCGTGGCATGACATGTTAAAGGCATCTGAGCCGCGGTAAGGTTCACTTGCATAATTTCACAAAAGATAGCTGAGCCGCGGTAGCCCAGTAGAAAAAGTCGTCGCCTCTAATTATAGCAAAGGTCGCAGTCCACGGTATAACCCACACGTTGATATGTTTTACAATTAAGTAGCTGTTTCAGCCTACATATCTTAACTAGTCACAAAAATTATGACCCAGGTCCCAAATTTCGAACTACACAGTCGCTAAAGAGGTTCGGACTTCTATGTTACAGGCTTACGTAAGTAATTTAAAGGCCAGTACTGTGACGCACCGTTTACTTATACTATGCCCTTGGCGAATGGCCACCGCGTTGCGCTTTTATTTCTTTCTACTCGCTACAGGTGCTTTTTATGAATGCTACCCTGCGTAGTCATTCCGTAGATATTGCTACGATCGCCGGCAATGTGATCTACGGCGTAGCAAGTAGCTACGTCTAAATTTATTTGGGTTTGTACTTTAGTGCTTTCTTAGGGACGCAGCTGAAAATAATTAGTTAAGATTAAGAGATATCGAGAGTTTTTTTCGGAATAACATAAGAACAAAGGTTTTTTTTTTCCTAAATCATTGCTGATTTGTTGGAGGGAATGGAACAAATTGATTATAAAGCTAGAAATATCTGAAACATTAACAATTAATAATACACTTGTTAAGGATAAAGGAATTTCGCGGATATAAAATTAAATCTGTATGAAGAATGGAAGCTGACTCTGATTAATGGCACGTAATTAAGTTTCCTCAAACTCAGTTACCTGTTTAATCTGCGGCTCAGCTGTTACTCATTAGCGAGTACGAGAATGATAATGTTCGTAATAAACAAAGAACTCGTACTAGTACCCACCCTAAATAGGATACCGAAAACTTTGCAGGTGTGGTAAGACTATCAAATTGAACAACTGTCTTTAGGGAACATATTAAACGACAAACAAATTGACTACCATGCAAAGTCTGAACTGATCGTGGATTTTGTAGAGGTATATGTCGAAAGTGATTCCCACCATTGGCTCCATAAGGATAGTTGTTCAGTTTATGAGTCTCCTTTACACCTGGAATATTTTAATCACGCTTAGTTGAAAAAGGAACACATTCTGATACTGGTTTGATAATGGTGGTAAATAAACAATAGCTTCGGCGCTCGCATCCATCTGGATTAAACTGGATCCAGCCGCCTCTTTGTATACAGAGCATATAGATACAGGCTGGGAGGGGTTAATTTAATAGAAGATTGCTAATGGTGTGATGCCGGCTTAGAATAGCATCATCCCTAGTTGAAAATAGAACATTCTCTGTTACAATGATGATAATGGTTGTTAATAAACAATGGCTTCGGTGCTCGCATCCATCTGGATTAAACTGGATCCAGCCGCCTCTTTGTATACAGAGCTTATAGATACAGGCTGTGAGGGGATTTATTTCGAAGAAGACTGCTAATGGTGTGATGCTGGCTTAGCATAGCATCATCCCCAGTTGAAAGTAGAACACTCTCTGATACTGGCATTTTAAGGCGCTCGCATCCATCTTTATTAAATCGAATCCAGCCGATTCTTTGTATTCAGGGGTTCGGTAGACTACTAATGGTGTGATGTCGGCTTATGGCATCACCCCCAGTTGAAAATAGATCATTCTCTGATACCAGCATGATAATGGTGGTAAATAAACAATGGCTTCGGTGCTCGCATCCATCTGGATTAAACCGGATCCAGTCCACTCTTTGTATACAGAGGTTATAGATACAGGCCCGGAGAAGACTTCTTTCGTTTACTGTGGGTGTATAAACAATAGTGATTTTTAGTACAAAATTGGTGAATAACAAAAATACCTAATTGAAATCATGCTATGTACCCCTTTTTGCATCGTCATCATGAAGTTGGACCATGCGCTAACAATCGCAAGTATTAATCATTGTTTCGATAGCCTTAGAATAGACAGCAGCGTTCCCTGTGATTGCAGCATCTAACATAAAAAAATACTATTAAAACCATTTAATAGTTTAAACACTGCACTCGCCAACCCCCTGCCAAGCGTGGTGACTATGAAGCTGGCATCAAGTGAGTACTATGATTTGTTCCATGGTTTAACTTGTTAACCCAATGGTTAACCCGTTAAACTTGCTTCGATAAAAGATATCTATTGAATTATTAAATTAAAAGCATCTACAGCCAAAGATAATATAATTAATCAGAAATGTCAGAAAGCAGAAATCAAATTACGAAATACAACTCGAGTCTAGACATTCCGAAATACTAAATACCTCAAAGCGATCCTGTGAGATTCACAGGTATTTAGTAAGTCAGATTATCCGTGACTCAGATCCTCAAGTATTAATTATTCACTTATAAACTGCTCCAGACTAATCAGGGGCAAATGGATTCAAACTAAAATACCAATAAACATTTCTTACTCGAACTTGAATATTTCAAAGGAAAATCAAATTCTCCATAAATTCGTACTTAGTATTTCTAGATACCAACTTATTTGAATTTCTCGAGAAATACTTTTGAATTAAGCTAGGTGTTTAAAAATACATCTGTACTACGAAGAAAATCTCAAACGAAAACTTGAATCCAATACTCATTAGTCTCAATAAAGTATTTCAGCTTTTTATGGTAATTTTATTTATGCGGGCACTTTTTAATTTAAATTTAAATAACTGACTTACACTCACAGTAAAAAATGCTGAGAATTACATATAATCTTAGATCAGTTCATTGCGCTGCCACAATCATGAATATCATGCTACATATAAAAATTACAGAATCAAAGGATATATGTAATGGTGCAGTAAAAAAGATGCTTGTGTCGGGCAGTGTGTAGTATAGGCCTGAATATAATAATAAAGTAGCCAACACTATCGCAAGAGGCGATTTAGGGACTCGAGGGTTACACATGTATTGCAATTTTAGGCGACGGGCTACCAGCTTGCCACTATAGCGATACACAGAAGTCTGAATGACCCTTAAAGGTTCCTTTTTCGTTTTTTACGACATGTTTAACTCTGCCTACCCCGAAAAGGATTAAGGCGTGATATATGAATAAACATGTTTTATATTTTATTAGTTTCTCAGAAAAAAATACTCTATTTCAGCGTTTAATTCACCAACCGGTAGTGTTATCTACTTTATTTTTTAGTATCAGATTTCAAAAACGCTAATAGTATCACGACGAAAAATCCAAAGAACATCACTCAATATTTCATCCACGGGTGTCTGCCTATTCCCTCTGAAAACACATGTTAAAGCGAGCGCTCGTGTCCGGTTCATGTTTATTCTAGCAGATCTGCAGCAATATGCAAACTGCCGCATTCACGGGATCAGCTGAGATCGCTGCGATTGAATACAGGCTTCTACGGAAATCTTATTGGGGCTTGAAGCGAGCTGTTCACTTGTTGGCTCAGTTTGACTGTCAAATGTATGTACATTTACTACATGATGGTATTGTATTGAAATTTAACATTATTAGACTTTGAAATGTAGTCAACTGTAGAGTCTATGCGGAAAGAGAAGCGGCATGGGCAAAAGTAAACTAATAATTTTTTCATAGGTTGCTATGACATTTCTCATACTGGCATTTGCGTTTTTTGGAATCAGGCCCAATATTAATGTCAAACAGCATAAATCTCGTTGCTTTTAAAACAAATTGTATCATCCTGAAAATTAATGACTACTGTGACGAGAAATTCGGTTGACCCATCTCCGACGCAAAACACGGATAAAAACTCGATCCGGCCGACAAATTGGGCGTTTAAAGTCTGGCAACTGTGGCAATCAACCAGATGTGCACAATCACTTGTAATGGGCGGGGCATTAACGCGCATGGCTGGCAACCCAGCAACCAACGGCCACACAGCTTACTAGACGCCTTATGTGCCAATTTCTCGAAAAATCAATTGTATCGATATTGGTATTGGCCGTGTGGCTTATTATTGGCTTAGAATATTATCAACCCATTTCTTTACGTGGGTGTCGAATAAGGCGACTAAGAGATGAATGTAGAATACAATACCTTGCACTGTTAGAGTTAGTATTAGAGTATTATACATTTCCCCACTTTAGGGGGAGTCCTATATCACGCAGATGACTGGTGTGGCTATAGATAAAACAATTCTGTAAAGAAGCTGAGGTGCGCGGGACGGGTAATGCTTGTATGCTGATTGGCCACTGGCCGCGTCATCTCCTTAATAACCACAGACTGATCAATACACATGTTACATAAGGAATATAGATCTGATGTCTTGTCAAAAAGTGTTTGCGTTTAATGTGCCGTCTAGTTGTTTGTGTGGTCGTTGCCAGTGGGTAACCCAGCCCAGTTGTCGACTTGGCAACATCGCCGCTGGATAATGTACTATCTCAGTACTTAGTATAATTGGGCATTTGGCAAGTGTGCGTCATGTGTGAGGTTGATATATTACATACACATATCACGGCTTTATCCCATGCGGGGTAGGCAGAGCGTAAATGGCCGTAAAAACTGACATTTACGCCACGTCTGACATACATTTTAGGGTTATTAATAAAAATCGTGTTCAAGTGACAGGTTGTCAGCTTGTCACCTAAAATTGAAATACATATGTTACTTATTGTTACCATATAAGCGCATGTTATGTGCCTGATGGACGGGCGCTAGGGTTATATAAAGGCTCTGTTTCTCGTTTATAAGACGGTATAGGTATATAGGTAGGTTCTACCTATATGTCGTAGAACTGTTAAATACATATATCATGACTATATCCCTTGCGGGGTAGGCAGAGCGTAAACTTTATCTCGGCACTATTCTGCAACAAACGTTTTAAATAGGGTGTAAGTGACGGTGTACCGAAAACTGTGCAGGCATGACAATACCATGAATCTGAACTTTAACTATGGAGCCTTTGTTGGGAAACGATTATTTTTGAGCTTCTATAGAAAGTCAATTAGCTGATAGGGAATTTTGTATAGGAAGGTGGTTTATTTTTCTCATTTACCAACATATCCTTCATTGAGGGAAATATTCAGTTGCATTGTCTGATCATGCCTGCTAAGTTTTCGGTACACCGTCCTTACACCCCGTATAGGTTGGTAGGTACAATATACAAAAATTTAAAGCAATACATAAATCAAACAATGTTACACCACAAAGGACAAGTTTAACTACCACAAACAGTTGTAAAAAACAGTGTCGCGCCGAAAAACGGCGTGGTGTCGAAAAAGGCCGTAGTGGCCTCGAGTAGTGCCGCCATTTTGCGGCGAGTAGAGAGCCCTCAACAACCATCCAGCGGCCGCGATTCACATCACACATTGACAAAAGCGAATGTTTTATTCCTACTTTTTACCTTTTATTGGTATATAGGGAGAAATTACTAGTAACTGACAGTGAAAACTCAGATCGGGCTGGGGATAAGAAACCACTTTCCCAAAGTGACATAAGCTGATACATGAAAAAAATAATTGGACCTTCCTTCAAAATTACCGATTCGCTGATTTGAGTTACTATGAATACTCAAAATATTTTTTCCTTATTACGACCTATGTTCCTTCGAAAAAGTTGTTCCTTATCACCAGACCGTTCTTTTTTTCAGTATCGGTCACTAGTAAAATCTAAGGTAGGTCCCAGGAATAATGATTTCAACACTTAAAATAAAAACCCATAAATCTTGTCTACGTATAGCCAATCTTTCATCATCATCATCATTAATTTAAGAGCCTCGCTCTTGTCAGTGGAGTAATATCCAATCTGCTCTATTTTGAGCCTTCTCTTTGACTTTCTTATACGACATGACACCTATTTTTTCTTTGATTTGGCCCATATTTGCCAATCTCTATAAAATAAAAATTATAATCAACTTGATCCGTTAAACGAAATTACCCAACAAAGCAAAGCGGGTAGCTCGGAGAATTCACCAAAATCGCCGGTAATTTTCCGGCCTTTGGGCGGATGTTAAAAAACTCCACCTTATCTCGACAAAGAATCAAACTCACGGAAAAAGTTTGTTGGAAATTATTTACGCCAAAAGGGTTGGCAACGTTATTTATTTGAGTTCTCCAAATTGAAATTACCCTCTTGGATTTGCTTAGAATGGCGACTGCATAATATTACAATAAATATAAAATACTAAAGCGCGCGAGGCTCCATTTTGAGGTCGAATAAAAGAATTATATATGTAGGGTGAAATTTAACTAGTGACAGAAACTAAAAACAGAGCTGCTGGGGATAAGAAACAACTTTCCCCAAGGAACATAGGTCGAAATATGCAAAAATATGTTGAACTTCAATAGTAACTCAAATCAGCTGATCGGCAATTTTGTATGGGAGGTCCAAATTTGTTGATCATGTTTCCACCTACGTTTCTTGGGGATAGTTGTTCCTCGGCACCAAGTCAAGCTGAGCTTTCGCTATCGATCACTAGTAAATTATGTCACCGTATATTATTGAAATACCGTCCGAAATACCGAAGCCGGCTTAGGATAGCATCTCCTCATTTCTTTCCTGTGGGAGTCGAAAGAGGCGACTTAGGGACTCGAGGGTGGTATTGCAATTTTAGGGGTTGGGCTGACCACCTTTCACTATGGCGATACACAATTTTCCGAATGACTCTCAAATATATGTCAGACGTGGCGTAAATGGCCGTTTTTTGCGGCCGTTTACGCTCTGCCTACCCCGCAAGGGATAATAGGTGTGATATGTGTATGTATGTATATTTTTGAACAAATAGAAAAAATTGTTGGTTAGTGGTCTAATTTAGATAAACCAAAACTAAAAAAAACTCCCGATGTACGCAGTCCAAGGAAAACGTCATCATAAACGATTGGACCGTTCCAAAATTCACTTTTCGAAATTTATCGCCATTTCGTAATCGAACGGCCGATGAAAAATAATAAAAAAACGCAGCGGGTTTCTGACTCACGGCAGATTTACGAGCAGTAACGTGTCCGGACCGATACTGCCTCATAGCCAGCGTATAGCCTGATTTACGTGCCGAGGCCAGTATTAATAACAGTGGTCGTCGAACGGGTCTTTAGGGCCGACCGAACCCAGATTAAGGCCAATAATAATTTATATTCAAAGGACAATGGTTTCGCTCGATTCGATGGGTTTTCATATTCGTAATAGAATGTCAGTTCTGCATGAATACATTAAATTCTATTGCTAAAGACTCAATAAACAACGTACAATATCAAACTTTGAATACGTTCATTGTTGGTGGCAGTAACAATGTTTTTACATCAACATTAACAACTACATCAGGCCCTTACACCGTAATCAAAACGCTTGGCAGACGGATTGGCAAGCGCAGTGCAAGACGTTGCATTCAAAAGGAACATTGCTGCCTATTTCCTGGATAAATTTACCCCTTAGTCACGTTTTGCGACATTCAAGGGTTAATTTGTGGTGAAGCTATTCTAAGCCGACATCACACGGCCTAACTCTATTTAAACGAGCGTAAAATCTAGAATGTTCCAAATTAATTATATCTAATCGGGTTTTATCTCAGACTAAAGTGAAAACCATCATTAACCAAAAACGCTTGAAACGTAATTTGTTAAAGATGATTTATTATGTAGTTATTCGACCTGTTGACTTGCTAAAAACTCTTTTTCTCTCGAACGGTATTAAATGAATACCTAAGTGACGAGGGTCAGCCTTCACCTTTGCTGGCATCTCGCGAAAACATTATAAGAGTATGAGAAATAAACCAACTGTGAAGTGAGTAATATTCGTTTCTTTTTATACAAAAATCATGATTCTTTGAGAGTAACAATAGTCCACTGCTGGACATGGGCCTCCCTATATTGCGGGGTATTTATATATTACTATTTGTGGACAATAGAGGTCATGTTATTCTAGATTATAGGATTACCAATAAGTTGACACGATCAAACTTTGACTCTGAAAGCATAACTAATGTATATGTCGCAGTATTATGGCAGAATTAGGATTTCGGCCGAAATCCTAGGATTTAGGTCAAAAGCCGGATTATGGTAAAATCGTACACTTCATTCGACCATCGTCCTAAGTAGATCTAGGATTTCGCCATAATCCTAGGATTTGAACCGAAATCCTGGATCTACGTAGTAATACGGTAAAACGAAGGCTTCAGAACACTTTTTATAAATTTTGTAGTGACTATACACATACATACATAAATACTTGCGGAGTAAGCAGAGTTTTAATGGCCATAAACAATTTTGAGGGCTATTTTAGATAAAACGTGACTATAGAAAAGTAAAATGGTAATACACATGAAAACTTCCATCCGTTAGTCGCTTTTGGTTGTCGTACCCGCGAGAAAGAATAGGGGTGATGCTATTTTAAGCCATCATTACACGGGATAGTGACTATCGCCATGCATTACTATTTGTCTTTACTTTAATTTGTATTCTTATTATGCTTTTGAAGAGAAAAATAAGAACTTAAGAAAATTTGATGAAACAAAATACATGACCCAAAAAATATTTATATTAATCAAATCAGTCTTTTATTTTTATTGATTCCAGATAGAATGTACTAATCACTATTATTATTAGGTATCTAGTCTCGATATAAAAATTATTTATTCCTTATTATTATTTGTTCCCTCCCCGCTCATAGATTCCCCCGAATCGCGATTAATGCCATAATACTAAGCAGATCCAGGATTTCGACCAAAATCCTAGGATTATGACCGAAATCCTGGATCTGCTTAGGACGATGGTCGAATGTAGTCTACAATTTTGCCATAATCCGGCTTTTGGCCGAAATCCTAATTCTGCCATAATACTGCGACATATATATATACGTAAGGTATTTATTTAATTATTACGTAAACTCAGCTCATGTTCTGTTATTACAATGTGCCTTAAAATCTTCAACAGCCAATAAAAGAGTTTAACATTGAGTACCAAATTTTTAAAACACTTCCCGTGTTAGGTATACAATTTTTGCGAACTTGCAAAATTTTCGAAATCCTGCCCGCACTCGAAAATTTTGCAAGTTCGCAAAAAAAAAAGAGTTTAACATATTACGGGTAGGTATTATTATGTTGTTCATAGTGTGTAAGTGTGCAAGAGAATGATGCTTCTTAGGTGGGTCTTACTATTTATCAAAAATCCAGAGCATATTTTGTATTCTAACAACCTACTTATAAGTAGTCAAATGTTATTTCGATTCGGAACCTAAATAAAAATTCAGTCGGTGGACCTACTTACACAGGCCAGGCCAGAAATATACGTGACGTGAATGTTCGGACCAAACTCCGCTACTTGTTCATTCCCCCTCCCCCCTCTCAGTCACACTCTGTAGGCCCGAGGGGGTAAAAAACTACATAAAAACAACAATACAAAATAATTTCAATCACGAGAAACCTACTACCATTCCTGGCCTGTTCTAAAAAACTTTAAAATTCAGAAAATAACTGTTATTCGAATGCAAAAGTTTAAAGTGCAGCATAACTTTACTTTATCGAAACTTTAAACCTAAAAGCTGTATTAAACCACACTGAAACTTCCCCAATAACAATAATATTCCTCGCTACGAGCCATTCGGCTACGCGAGTGCTACGTCATCGCTACGCGGCTACGTGTCGTAGTAGCTGCTACGAAGATTATTTCAGAAAGGCAATAAAGTTCGTGACATGTTCGTTTTGGCTTGGTTTTGGTCTCGAAAGTATACAAATAAAGACACAAAAGGCATAGAATCAGTCTTGTAAACACTTTAAGTTATCATCAAAGTCAATCGAACCTATAAGTTGGAATGCCGGTTTAAAATTTTTGAAATATATTTTTATCAATAATAACTTACCATATTTTCATTTTTTTTATATAGCCACAACGCAGGGTTTCCATATCACCTTACCTGAGGACAAAACAGCATCAATTAGACTCTTTAGCGACGCGATTGTTTACTGCAATAAATGAAATGCGCGCGAGAAAAAGAAGAGGCCTATACTCAGCAGTGGGTAGATGTGGGCTGATATGATGATGATGATGATGATGATGCGCGCACTGCACACAGAATGCTGACATTTGTGGACACATCTACTGCTGACGAGGTGTCGACGACCACGCTGCCTGCACAATCACGATACGTCATACTCGTCATAGAAGATAGCCAATCAGAAGCCAAGGCCTAAAACGCGGTTACGAAGTTTGTCGAATACTAAGCATAAATACAAATACAATACATGTATCTGCTCCCTTTTTGTAAATCTTGTTAACTGCCTGGATTGATTTCTGTTTTTTGTTACAATGTTTGTCTATAATAAATAGAGCAAAACTTACACTCAAAATATCTCACAACGAAACCGAACCAGTATAGTGCAGTATTTTCAAGTCAATCCCAACCACTTACCACAAAGAAACTCTCAAAATCAGTGTTTATTCCACCACTTCCGGCAAGTTGCCGGCCAGGGACTCAAACAGACTATCTTTAGGGAGGTGCTTTTTTTAAATTCAAACCTAGGTCATTCTTAGTCGAACGACTTTATGTTCTATGGTTTTATTATGCACTCACAGCATTTCATTTATGACCATATGTTCATTTTGTTCGTAAATATGGTCGTTTTGCTCTTATAATGCTAATTAACGGCTCGCCCAGCGGTTTTACTCGCTGCTAACCAATTTCCTACGGAAAAAGACCTTTTCTCGGCATAAATTATACATAAAAACCTTTAATTTGAATCACGCTATTTTTTAAAAAACCGTCTTAAAATCCGTGGCGTACTTTTAAAGATCTAAGCATACATAGAGACAAGGGAAGCGACTATATTTAATAAATTTATTTACGTGAAGTGATAAGTGATCTTATTATATCTTTATTAACCTGTCCTGACCTCTACTCAGCAAATGCCGCCAAATGCATCCAGCTCATACCTATCCATAAGTAATGCTAATAAAACGATAAAATAAAAATATTCAATTCCAATGCACCGACATGTTGGGCGATATAATTTCAACATTTACATCATTCAACTTTATATCTTGTTTTAATTTGAGTAGTTTTATAAAATATGTTATTTTTGTGTATAACAGTTTTATTGCAAACAGAAATATTTTATCGGTTATTTGATACAAAGCTCCCTCCATCCCTACGTGTCTTTGTGACACCGACACGGCAGGAAATTACGGGCTCGCTTTGATCGCGGTTCGATACCCGGCGTGCGACAGTCACAGACTACACTGGTTTCAATATGCATCTGCCTGCAGTTGCAACGGATGAACAGGAAATTCACTTTGCTTTGTGATAGGAGCACGGTGCAAGTAGATGATTAGTTTCTTTGGAATCGAGGAAATGTTTAAGAAGTTTTCAACAGAATAGCTGACGTTAAAAGATACAAGGAAATTGACTTGTTAAAAATAAACTAAAGAGTCTCTTCAAAAGAGTTAAATGTTTATTTATTTTTCTGAAAAATAGTTAAAAACTTTTTGCACAGAAATGTAACCGGCCAACGTGAATATAATCATAAAAAAACACAATACCCGATTGCGGTAACCTTTTCCTTTTTTATTCTTCCTCAAACCTTTTTCTTTAAATAATTTTACCTACTAAACCAAACCCCATCAAAATACGTTGCGTAGTTTTAAAGATCTAAGCAGGACAGCAGAAAGCGACTTTATTTTATACTATGTAGAGAAGACTCATTAAGAGCAGCTAGATTATTTCCCTTTTGAAAATACCCCCCTCATCGATAGGTAGGTACTGGCGACTATGTTACGACATGATTGCAATCAAAAACATGCAAAAGCGTTATTAATGTTGATATGGACACACACACAAGCGACACGAACACGAGCTTTAAAACATAAGCTCAATAACTCTCAATTAATCATTCATATTCGTTTGAAACTGGTAATATTTCAGATTCAAAAGGCAATAATCGAGTTTACAGTTTCCATGTTATCAATCGCTAGATGTCGCTGATGGCGTATTCGATGCAATCAACTACGATTTTGTTCAGTTCGATGGCCTGAGGGAACAAATTAACGTAACCAGACACCATTTTGTGGATACAATGTGTTCGGTTTAATGTAATTTCGTGACAGCTATTGTTGTCTAGTAAGAGCATGAAACCAAGTAAATGCTTTTACCGAAAGCAATAACGTTTAACGATATAAGAGTAAGATATCTACTTTGGAATAAACTCATTTGTCTTCAATAATATAAACATGTTTCAGTTATGTCGAATACAGTTAGACCATTTTAAACAGCATAATATAAAGACAAACAGACAAAAAAAAACAAAGTTTGTTGTTTTGATTTTTGTTGCATTTGTAAAGCCCCCTTATTATAGTTTTTTTACACAACCACGTCAGAGGCTTACTACTAGTAGAAGGCGGATGAAAAACTCTGACACCAGGGTTCGTTTCATTAGGTCGTTTGACGACTTGGTGTCTCACACGAAAAGAAGACGATAATTTATTTTTACATTTACTTGCACAGACAGCAAATTACTTTGCCTTAAAAAAAGCGCAGCAAAATCCGTTGCATAGTTTTAAAGATCTAAGCATACAAGGGGGCCACCATGACACCACCGGAACACGAGAAGCGACTTTATTTTATACTATGTACGAGTAGTAGAGCTGTACCGACTAATCACAGACTAGTCGGCTGATTTTAAGCCGATTAGTCGGTAGTAGGCCAGTCGGCTAAAACCATAGTCGGTCATCCTTACTATGTACGGATTTAAATACAAGCAGCACAGACGCTATACAGACGGGCTGTTGGACACACGTTAGCATAACGAGAAGTGTAATTGGAATAGCTCGTTTAGATTTAGAATCGAGATAGAGCCCTAAATGGTTATAGGATACGGCCGTTATAACCGTTGAAAGAGTTGGGAAATCGATATGGTACGTAAACGTTAAACTGGCCAAAGGAATTTGAGAAAAACGTGGACAAAGATACAAAAACATTCAAACAAACAAAAAAATTATATAGGGTGAAATTTTACTAGTGTCCGATGCTGAAAACAGAGGATAAGCTGGTGACAAAGAACAACTTTCCCCAAGGAACGCAGGTCGAAATATGTCTTGAGTTTTTGCTATCGGTCACTAGTAAAATTTCACCTATCTAGTTACCTTAGTACAAGTTATGCTTAGTTTGGGGCTAGATGGTACAGTGTGGATTGTACAGAATTTCCGTTTTCCGTACAGGACGGCCGTGTACGCTCTGCGTACCCCGCAAGGGATATAGGCGTGTTATCTTATAGGTATGTTTATGCATATATACCCGTGCTCGTGGCTAGGCCTTATGCACCTGCATAATAAAACAACATTCCCCGCCTGTGATTGGCAATGGCAATTAAAAAACGCATAGAAATAATCCCCCGTTCAAAGCGTCCATCACGTCATGTCTGCTGCTAATAAACTTGTGTTTTTATTGCAACTGCAGTATGCAGTATGAGTTCCGGCCGGGGAGGTGGGTAAATACGTGTCCATCGATTGGATGCAGTTTGCTTTATTTTGCAGTATTTTGTTTTATTTGCACGTATTTGCTTTATTTTTGTTTGCGTATCTCTGTGAGGATTGTTTATTCAGTGCCGAGCGATATTAAACAGGACAGGTTGGTGGTATAAAGGGTGATTTACTAGTGACCGAAAACTTAAGACAGGCTGATGGTAAGGGACAACTTTCCCCAAATGCAAACCTTATATATTCAATTGACTTCGTCAGTTGGTACATTTTGTAAGGGAGATCCAATTTTTCTCTCTATATAAGCAGGGATTTTTAATGGACGATATGTATTGGTAGCTACTCGCTTGTGTGGTAAACATTTAGCTATCTCATCACCATCAACATCCTCAGCTCACATAAGCTATCTTGATTATGTAATTATATTAATGCCATTACAATTTGCTATGATTGCAATTTTAAGAAATATTAAGCATCATAAAGTTTCACACTCCTGTGTAGGTTAATTAGGCGAGATCTGATAATGAAACAGTTAAAAAACTCATCGAAATAGAAGATAATATCTTAATGGAACTCGATTATTACAGATCTACCAGGTATTTATAACAAACTTGCAAAGAACACTACAATATGGTATCGTCGATCGGTAGCCGACGCTAGCTAGGTATTTTGTTTTGAGAACTTGCAAAATTTTACCGCAGTTTAACTGCCGCGGGTAAAATTATCCAAGTATATATTACATGCCAATCACGCATTTTCCGTGATAGTAAGGAACACAGAACACTGCTAGGTATTTACTTTTTTGGTATAGCAACGAGTTAAAAGACAAGTGAGGTTCGACAGAGACAACATGCAACTTATAAATTTTTTGCGCGACTACTTGTTGTTAGTATTAGTTGTAGTTATGGCTAAGTACATAAAATGTGTATTAATGATTTCAGTTTTAGTGATTATTAAATTTATGGAAATTTAATGCATTGGATGCAATAATTAACTGGAAGATTTGGTGTATTGATGTCATATAATTATATTAACTCTATCTTATTTACCTATTTACTCAAAATATGAAACAAATATATCTTACGATGTGAACACAAAGGTGAACATTTCCAGTTTTAACATCATCACATCAGCCTTTAGCAGTCCACTGCTGGACGTAAGCCTCCTCCAGGGCTGGTACGCCATAAGGCACAATCTCCCGTTTTCCAGTTATTACATGAAACTGAATTATTAAACATAAATCTTTTCCAATAAGCTTTATTCGGAACCTGACTATTGCGAAGAGCTTAAATACAACACAAAAACAATATTCCACTGAAATCACCATAAAAAGGATTTTCCATCGCTTCAAAAATATTGCTGAATTTATTTGCCGGTCATAAATGAAAATAAGAAATTGAAAAAATGTCAGCGCCCGCCGGGACTTGAACCCGGGACCGTGGAGTACCGTTCCACTGCTCTGCCAACTGAGCTACCGGCGCCCCGACGTAAGCCGACGAAATCTTCAACCTCTTGGTACTCGTCTCGAAGCGACGACAAGCGACATCTAGTATAAGTTATTTGAAACTAATACTATGGTCAGTCCACTTAAGAGTGAAATTCGAACCATGCGATGAAGCTTTGCTTAATTAAATGTACTATGGTTTTATTTTGCACTCACAGTGCTATATTACTTTCATAAATGAAAATAAGAAATTGAAAAAATGTCAGCGCCCGCCGGGACTTGAACCCGGGACCGTGGAGTACCGTTCCACTGCTCTGCCAACTGAGCTACCGGCGCCCCGACGTAAGCCGACGAAATCTTCAACCTCTTGGTACTCGTCTCGAAGCGACGACAAGCGACATCTAGTATAAGTTATTTGAAACTAATACTATGGTCAGTCCACTTAAGAGTGAAATTCGAACCATGCGATGAAGCTTTGCTTTATTAAATGTACTATGGTTTTATTTTGCACTCACAGTGCTATATTACTTTCATAAATGAAAATAAGAAATTGAAAAAATGTCAGCGCCCGCCGGGACTTGAACCCGGGACCGTGGAGTACCGTTCCACTGCTCAGTTGGCAGAGCAGTACTCCACGGTCCCGGGTTCAAGTCCCGGCGGGCGCTGACATTTTTTCAATTTCTTATTTTCATTTATGAAAGTAATATAGCACTGTGAGTGCAAAATAAAACCATAGTACATTTAATTAAGCAAAGCTTCATCGCATGGTTCGAATTTCACTCTTAAGTGGACTGACCATAGTATTAGTTTCAAATAACTTATACTAGATGTCGCTTGTCGTCGCTTCGAGACGAGTACCAAGAGGTTGAAGATTTCGTCGGCTTACGTCGGGGCGCCGGTAGCTCAGTTGGCAGAGCAGTGGAACGGTACTCCACGGTCCCGGGTTCAAGTCCCGGCGGGCGCTGACATTTTTTCAATTTCTTATTTTCATTTATGAAAGTAATATAGCACTGTGAGTGCAAAATAAAACCATAGTACATTTAATTAAGCAAAGCTTCATCGCATGGTTCGAATTTCACTCTTAAGTGGACTGACCATAGTATTAGTTTCAAATAACTTATACTAGATGTCGCTTGTCGTCGCTTCGAGACGAGTACCAAGAGGTTGAAGATTTCGTCGGCTTACGTCGGGGCGCCGGTAGCTCAGTTGGCAGAGCAGTGGAACGGTACTCCACGGTCCCGGGTTCAAGTCCCGGCGGGCGCTGACATTTTTTCAATTTCTTATTTTCATTTATGAAAGTAATATAGCACTGTGAGTGCAAAATAAAACCATAGTACATTTATTTGCCGGTGGTGAAATAAATACAGGTTTACTTTTCCAGAAGCTTGTGATGGAAACGCTTCAGGCTGCAGGGCGCTGCAGTGCTGGAGTGCTGGCTGCAGGATAAGCCTGGCTTACAGTTTCTGTTATTTAACAGAATTCCCAGAACTGAAATATACCTATTCGAAACGTTTTGAAAGCTTTATTTAAGTTTGGGATTTACTATCTATAAACCTGTGTGGCTGGTTGTTTACGAACATACGTCATGATACAGCGTACTTTCATATTTTAACGCTAAACCTAACTGTATTTTTTCAAAGCAACTTCACAAAAAGGCATGGATATCGACAAGCGGTTTTCTTTGTACAAAAGCTCAAACATTTTGCAACCTTTGAACAATATTTTCCTTAGTTATTCTTATGGTTACACAAAGTTTATGTAAATTATTTACTCTCGAAAACACTGTAAGTATACCTGTATCGTGTTTAAAAGTTGTTAGTGTGTGTAACCGCCCTGCTTAGTCAGCTACCAAACTATTTTCAGACAATACCTTGCGAGCAATCATAACTATAAAATCAATATCAAAGAAACAATACATTGACGACATAATAAGTGGGTCAACTGTGAAGAATAAATCATCCAGATATAGCGTCGGTCGGCACGTAGCTCGAACACAGCAGTATAACAGCAGCGCCATCATTCACCGTCCGATATTTACTGACGACAGGGAAATGTCACGGATCGACGATTTGTTTCCTTATTTGGTGGTAGCTTCGTGCTTCTCATGGCACGAAGGTAATGTACGCTATAGATGTACTTCTGTCGCTTTGAACGATTTCTAACTTCACAAAATATTCTCCTTTTGAAAATGTCTCACTCATCGTCTAGTGTGTAGTGCGTGCTGAAGGACGTCATAAAGAATAGCACTAACTAGTTTATGTCTATGTCTGAGGAAAAGCGGGGCCTTCTAATACAAGTATTGCCTACATAAAAGAAGTGCACTAAAATATGTGTACTGTAATCTTATTTTGTGAATGATATAAATCTATTTCCCGTGTGATGCCGGCTTCGAATAGCATATAATATAATATAATTATAACACAATTTTCCGCATGACCCTCAATTATTTGTCAGACGTGGCGTAGATGACCTTTTTTGCAGCTGCTTGCGCTCTGCCTACCCCGCAAGGGCTTATAGGCGTGATATGTGTATGTATGTATAAGTCTATTTTGTTTGTATTTGTATTTTATGTAATCTGCACTCTGCAGTTTTTATGAACATTAGTAAACAATAAGGCACACAAATTCAAACATTGCCTACTGCTAGAATTGAGTACGTAGTCAAGCAAAAAAACGGGAGGAATTCAATAAATGTCACTTAGACTCAGACATAGACAGTGAAAGGCAAACTCAGTGATAAGAATATTAATGTGGAGCGGAGACAATCGGGTGCTAAGAGAACTATTAGAAAGAGGTTGGAATAAAAAATGCAGATTCATTTGTTTATATAGTTTTGGAGTTGTTGCATTTCTTTACTTTGAAAAAATTATAGAGCTGGCTTTAAGACTTGTGGGTTTTGTCTCAAGCTTCTCTGTCTTCTGGAGAGGAGTACAATACTGAATTATGAAAGCTAAGAAGGACACGAAATCCGCTGTTTTAAAAACGTTTCTGTTTTGTTTCGACTGAGTGTCAGACTGGTTTTGTTCGTTTAGTATTCCGCTTACAATGTGAAGTTACCGATATCACAAGGGCAATAGAAAGACACTTTTAGTATTTTAATTGACTTTCTATTGGGTAGAAATTTAATTGGAAAAGATAAATTGGGCAGAAATTTAATTGGAACGAATATCCTAGTCCGAATAAGCGCAAGCAATATATTTAGTGGGCCTACAGATATAATATTATTGCTTGTATTCCATTATTCTGAAGTTGACGAATACATCCCGTCACGGTGCTGACAATCCCGTCCTGATCCCGAATCCCGCGCTAATCCCGCGGGACACGCGCACGTTTAATTTGATCCCGCAGCCCCATTTACCTCCACCGGGACCGCCAACGACCACACAACCGACTAGACGGCACACTAAATTCTAAGTTCAAATCATTTATTGCTAAAAATACAAGGTAATTTTCATAAAATGAAGATATACAGTCAAGCTCACGTCCAGCTAGACACTCGAACCGCTAATGTACCTTTTATGCACGCGGCATATGAACAGTTTAAAGTCCAACCTGTCTAACCCAGCCTGAACGTGACTGTACCTACAATGTTATCAAAAATTAGATTGTTCGTTTAGCCGCTATTGCATACAAAATTTCCACAATCAATGACAAAATATACAATGGTACAATATATTAATCAACCATACAATGTCCACATAAAGGCAAATACTTTCTGGCAACACATCAGAATATGTGTCACTAATTGATGAAAGACGCGCGCATTGGTCAGTCAGTGATGATTTACGAGATAACGCGATCACTGGACAAAAACGAGACAGTATTGTCTATGTGACAGTTTACACCGTGTTAAAACACAGTTTAAGTCATATTTATTCACTGCACACAAAAATATGTTAGCATATGCTAATTTATTACACAAAATAATAAATTAAGTTCGGCCAATGGTCCAAAAACTAAAACAACAAAATACTTAACGATTTCAATATTTTTGAAATATGAAAAGCAAGCCATACTGGGCTACATTAGGCGTCTAGTAGGCTGTGTGGTCGCCGCGACCCGCTTAGCCCCGGCGTTCTCTCTCTACACACGATTTGTTAATTAAATGAGGAGATAGATAGGCAATTTGTCCATGTGTTTTACAAAATGAGCAAGTTTCGTCGTTGTGAAAGTTTGGGTCACGGTTGATTGCCTTTTTGAGTGGGGAATAGATGTATTGCGTAATTTCATTCTGCTAACTTTAAACTTCCTAAGTTAAAATATTATACAAAACACATTCTGTAACACCTATCTGACATGGAAATATTTATACTTAACTTACATTTGTTTTCATTGTCATTATCTAGGGTCAGGCTCTTAATTGACAAGTATTGATTAATGTAAACAGTATTTACTTTATATGTATATATGTTCTGAAAATAGTGTTAATATTGGTCCGATTCAATTAAAATTGCAAATATTAATGAGTTCCTATGAAGAGAAGTGTTTACTCAAATAAACTCCAACATATCCGAGAATGAAAAGGTATAATTTTAATTAAACTTGTAGTATTTAATAAGAGTAAATTTACTACCGGATATAAAGCCGTAAGCTATCAATACAAATAAATCAAAATGTTATTTTCGCGGACGTAGTAAACCCATAACATAATAATACTATGTATATATGTTATAAACCCATAACATATATAGTATTATTATGGCCAGTTATATTCATAGAGCGTATACAGTACTAGAATCTTTCTAGAATAGTAATTACTCAGTATAATGTATCTGAGGACTATTTATTAGTAGCGGATCGACCAGCGGTTTAACCCGCTGCTACCCATGTTTCCGGCACAGCTTATACATAAAAACCTTCCTCTTCAATAACTTTGTCTATTAAAGAAAACTGCAGCCAAATCCGTTCCTTAGTTTGAAAGATCTAGCCATACAACACCCGCCCGGTACACAGGAAGCAACTTTATTTTATACTGTGTAGCGAAAAGTGAGTACTACCTCCTATACAGCCACAGCTCAAAGCTTACACAGGGTGACAGTGATCATGTAAGTGGGTTACCTGAGACGAGGTGACGTTAATTGTTCCGTACATGGCGTCGCCTGCACAGCGTCGAGCGCTACTTCACAAGTTATACGACTTATTGAACACTGTTACGTGGTTATTGGAAAGAAAGCTGTATTTGTGAGGGTGGGAATAGCATTAAACATAATGAACAAACCTACGCTGTTATCTGTTGTAATTTTTATTTAATAAGATTGTAACACTCAATACTTAATACTCAATACTCAATATATTTATTGCATACCATGTGTCATTCAAGATATAAAAGGTGGTAGTTTATTAAGGTACTTACAACATGGACCCTGTTGGGCACAACAATATTAAAAGGCGAGAGAAAGACTTATTATTAGGTATGTAGTACTAATCAGCATTGGTAATACGTATCAAGTTATCTATTTAAGTCATTATTGATTATTATAAGAGGCGGCATTTATTATTCGATTATTGTTATGTAAATGGTAATTGTATGTATTTTGGTATTTATAATGTCATTAAGAAGGTATTTTATATATTCGTTTGGTTAATTCATATTTGTGTTATTTAGATTATCTTTCATGTATTCGTCAACACCGCCGTGTGATGCCAGCTTAGAATGACGTGTGATGCCAGCTTAGAATAGCATCACCCCATTTCTTTCCCGCAAGTGACGTAAGAGGCGACTAAGAGACAAGAGGGTTTCATGTGTATTACAATTTAAGGCGACAGGATTACAATCTGTCACTATAGTGATACACGATTTATCTGAAACAGCTCTCAAATATTTTTGATACGTGGCGATAGCGACCGTATTTTTGCGGCAGTTAACGCTCTACCTACCCCGCAAGGGATAAAGGCGTGATATGTGCATGTATTTTCCTCAAATAGTCCCTCTAATCCTCGTGGATGCATAGAATTTTTGTAAAAACGTGGATTCAATTTAGAAAAATGTAAATGACAATTAAAAGGCCCACACCACACAACAAGAGGTCATCACCTCCCCCGTTACAGTCAGAGGGGAGAAGGAGAGGTGGGGAGATCAGAGATTACACGAGAGGATTACAAGACGAGTGTGTAAATAAAAAACTTCAGTTTAAAATGCGAACAGGACGTTGCGGAGTGTATGCGTGGGTGAAATATAAATACGTAGAGACGTGTATTTATAGTAGTATGACTGGTTTGTTGTTGTTAGTTGATGTTCATCTTCTTCGTGTGGGACACTGTTAGTGAAATCTACTTTATCAAATTCGCGTTTACTCTCCATGCAGGCGCTTGAAGATGATCAAAGGATCTATAGACATCGAGATAACGTCATGCTACTGCTGCTAGCCAACAGATGGCGCTACTTTCCATACAAATTGTATTTTTACTTATTAGAGCTCTGTGCTCACACTTACTTCACGACCGTAACCTTGTTAACACCTCATGTTAGTTGAGACAGATAATAAAACGTTTTCGTCACAATTTAAATATACGCCTCATTTCTGCAACCCTGGAGTCAGCCCCTACACATACCAGCTACAGACAAAATAGACACCGAGTCGACGACGCAACGAACCCTGGTGTCAGAGTATTTAAACCGCTTACTAGTAGGCATTTGAGATGGTTTTTGTAACGACCGCCGTCTTTTTAAGTTACTAATTAATGTAAATCCGTACTAATATTATAAATCTGAGAGTCTGTGTGTGTATGTATGTTTGTTACCTCTTCACGCTCAAACGGCTTGACGGATTTGGATGAAATTTGGAACACAGGTAGAGTATAACCTGGAATAACACATAGGCCACTTTTTACCGCGGGAAAATAACTATTACCACGGGAAAATGAGTGGCAGCGGGTGAAACCGCTGGGCGGGAATCTAGTTATATTACCTCTATAAAACATCCACCAGACCCTCATACCGATGAAACAAAATGTACGGCGGTCCTCGCACTTGCCGTCTGTCGCTGCGTATTTGTAATGCACAAAATACTTTTATTGATAATCAAAATTATAACAAATGTAAGTTCCAGTCCTATAAATTAACTAGACTAACTCTCCGCGCCCCTTAACCTCCCGTGTGTAAATGTTCGCCCAGCTCAAGCGGGGCGGGGCTGACGAATCCTAATTAATTTACAAATGTTAAGGGTCACATTCCCAACTCGTTGGAATTTCATTCCGTTTGTTACATCCTTCTTTTTGTGCTGTAACCGACATCAGCTCGTTTTCAGCTCATGTTTGTATTCGATTCGGTTCTGATTAACGACATTATTCTTTTTTAACGACTTTTACAAAATTTGAGATTCTATCCGGCAAGGTAGGATCTTATCGCTGGATTCTGCAGAAATCAAGAAAACGCTTCAAATTATATGGGCGTTAATTTTAAGTATATAATATCGAATACCAAATTTTTAAAACACTTCCCGTGTTAGGTATACAATTTTGGGAAACTTGCAAAATAATATAAAATCGAATCACAGTTGAAATCAGACCAATAAGGTTAATTGATTATTATAGAGGTAATTTTCTTAGTAGGTAACAGTCACGTAACCTAGCCAGCCCCGAAGAAGTGCCTTTATTTATATTTTTTATCCCGCCCGAGGCGGTTTTCTATCAATACAACACAAAATTGTTATAAAATGAAGAAAATTGTGTTATACATTTTATTTTACAATGACGACCATGAGGTCAATAAATGATAGTAGGTACTATCTTCATAAAATAAAGTTAGTTTCAGTTTATTTCGTATCATATTCGTATGTAGATACAAATTGCCACCTCGAATTACCAATCATCCTGTGAACTAATTGGCACCCCATTACCACAACCACATGCTTGGTGTCAAACAGACCAAACTACACAATTAACTAAGTTGTCATGAGACAAGTAAGCGTAGTTCTCACTCAACTCAGACACCGTAAGCTCTGTCTCGCGTGGTTTCCGACAGACGTCTGTTTGTGGAAAGTAATGTTAACCCACTTGAGTTTCAGACATTTGCAAGTAAATGAAACTGCAATGGATGCTGTCACAAAAGTAGGTACTCTAGTCAGTAAGGGGAGGCTTTATGTGAAACTGAAAGACTCTTTCAAGGGAAATTATGTATTATTACGATGCTGTTTTACTTAATAATCAGTCTGGGGCAATGGCCTACACAAGAATGTCTCAAAATCGCATGATCTGTCCTTGCGACAGCCGAAAATTTATTTAAATTGAGATATGTATTAAAATTGAGAATGCTTGAGGTGCCAGCTACACGAAGGAGGCTTACATAGTCTAAGTTTTTAACAACATAAAATTAAGTAGCCGTGTAATGCCAGCTTAGAAATAGCATCACCCCATTTATTTACCGTGGGTGTCGTAAGAGGCAACTAATGGACTCGAGGGTTACATGTGTATTGCAATTTTAGGCGATGGGCTGAAATGCTGTCAGTATGGTGATACACAAATTTCTGAATGACCCCCCCCCCAACTGTTGTCAAATGTGGCGTAGGTATATGTGCGTTTTTACGGCCGTTTACGCTTTGCCTACCCCGCAATGGATATAGGCATGACATATGTGTGTGTGTACTGTGTAGTATGGATTATAAGGGTTGATCAAGCTCGAAGTAGAAAATACGAGTAGTATACCTGTGACGTCACTCACACCGCGTGGCAGATGTGACCTTAATGGGCAACTCTACTTTTACGAGTGCAAAAAGGAGTAACTGCTTTCTATTCTTTTATATCCTAATTTATTGAAATAGGCTTACAGCATAATCGAAAACAAAATTAAGGCCATGTTTTGTATCTAAAGATGACCCTTAACAATGTTACAAACTTTAACTATTTAAAAAAATATCTCAATTTTATACCCGCGGCCACTTTTTTGAGTCACGGTAGAAAAGATGGACGAGGCGTCGCCACTAGTGATAGCGAAAGACATAGGTACAAATCCTGCCCGCGGTAGAAACATTTTCAAGTTTTCTAAAATTAGATCTCAGTTAAGCACTGTGCCTCTTATTCATGTTGTAAATCCAATATGTCTGATCTCTAGATAGATACATGAAAACCAGCGATCAGGTAACCAATTACCGCGGCGGTGGTGAGACTGCCAAGCCATGCGGACTCGGTAATTGCTCTGTCTCACTCAGATACGGGCTAAGTAAATTAACAACCAAAATCACCGACTACATGTGTATAAACCGACAACACGTGTATGAAACTTAGTACATTCCCTGAAAGAGGTAGAAGATTTAGGGGGATCAACCTGTTCCTTTAACCTATCCTTTCGGACAAGTGTGGATTTAGCCTGGTGAGGCCAGGGAGACGGGGGGGTTTAAGATGTTATAACCTCATTTTGATAGTAATAAAAACAAGTGAAAATTAGGTATGTATTTATTAACTAGGGGACAAAGCTTGCTATCGACATTTCACGCTACAAACGGGCGAAGAGCTTTAGCACTAACCACAAGCGTGAACAGTACGGGAAGGACATGTATCACGAGCGAAGCGAGCTCAACATTTCACGCTATAATTGGACGAGAGCCCTGAACACTAGCCACGACCATTAAACAGCTCATATCTCCTAGGTCGTAGACCCAGCACAGAGGGTAGGGAGATGTACCACTACTTTCAGAACTCAAATTATTTCAATTTTTGAAAACTTGCAAAATTTTCAAGCGCGGGCAGGATTTGAACCTGCGACTTTCGCATTACTAGTGGCAACGCCTCTTCCATCTGGGTTACCGCAGCTCAATCCTTGCCCGCCAATTTTGCAAATGTATATTAATGCCAGTAACGCGTGGCATAGCTCCATCTACCGGGTTAGTTTTGCAACTAATACCCGGCGACTAATTCTATCTTTACAGATTGAATTTAATCTAAGCGATGAAATTATTTCAATTTCGATTTCCTTTGCCATATGGATATGACCGCTCATTACGACGATTGTCCGTTTCCTAGGGATTTCAAAAAAGTACTACAATCTGTATTTGGAAATCAATCTTTTGGAATCTGATTCGGGTGCATAAAGTCCAAAATCCAGTGGTATCTGGTGGGAAACTATTTCCCTTTGTCTGATTAAGGGTTGAACAAGGGGTGTATTGAGAGATCAACCTACAATAAGTCCTTGATATTGTATTTCCTGCCACCTTGTATATAAGTATTACAATAGGCTCCAATATCTTACACGTGGAAACTGTGTAAGATGTTGTAATCTATTGTATCTGACGTATTACTAGTTAAGTACTCAACTTTCATAGATCTATGTATCGACAGCAATAGTTAACTAACGTGTATTTCCTGTTTGTTACTGATACTCGTCGTTAAAGTAACATGTGGAAGCTAACAAGGCACTAATTAAACTTACATTGTTAGTTAATCCATTAGGGCGAGTGGTGCCGCGAAACTAGCGTCACTTCGCGTAAAAAACTATCCGTACTAATATTATAAATCTGAGAGTTTGTGTGTGCGTGTATGTATGTATGTTTGTAACCCTATTCATGCTCAAACAGCTTGACCGATTTGGATTAAATTTGGAACACAGGTTACCGCAGCCTCTATTTACCGCAGGGAAACAACTATTACCACGGGAAAATGAGTGGCAGCGGGTGCAAATGCTGGGCGGAAATCTAGGATCTCATAATGCAAACTATACATCAGAATGTCCTTTGCCCAAGTTTTTGGTGTTACCTTTAAGCAAAATTAGATCCAACTTTTTACTAAATAGTTATCAACAGCGAAAGATTTTGACAAAATCTCTTTTTGGTTTCACACAATTTTATTTGGGGAAACACGGTTGCGACCTTCAATCTGTTTACCCTATGTTAGCGCATAAATAGGTTGGATGTGGTTTTCATTCTGATGTTTAATGCAGGGACAGTTACTTCAATAAAGCTTATACCCATTTATAAAATAACAATAGTTATCATAAATGAAAATGAGGAATTGAAAAACTATCGCGTCGGTCTGGGATTGAAACTATATGAAATTATTTTCATTTACGATAATAAAATAACACTCTTAGTGCAAAAAAATTACGCAAAGTTTCATCATGAATCCGTACTGCAATACGGACTAACCATAGTATTCGTTAAAATAACTTACACCAGATGTCGCTTTACGTCGCTTCAAGACGAGTATCAAGAGTTTGAAAATTTGGAAGTGTTCGGTTGATGCACCCTACATTCACCAGGCCTCCACAATATGCACCTTCAAACTCAGTAACTCAGTAGCAAGCGAGGAGATTTTACCGCTACTCTCTTCACACACAACATCCCACATGCAACTTATACAACAACTGCAGTCCATGTTTGAGTTGTTGGCACATCTACGGTGTACTTAGTGTACTCTTCAACATCAATAAACTAATAGGTATATGAACCAATAGCTAGTTAACTGATAGTGCTGTTAATTAGATGGCTGATGTGGCGCAGTGGTAGTGCAACTGCTTGCGGCGCAAAGGTTCCGGGTTCGATTCTCGGTGAGGTGGATGATATTATGACTTTGTGAATTTGTTCCCAGTCTGGTTACGGCATTGCAGGCTGAACCATCAGATTGTCCGTAAGAAAGATCGTTCCATGCTTTGAATATCATTACATAGACGGCTGTCGGTACACAACCATGTCAGAGTCCTACTAGTAGTAGCAGGCGGTTAAAAAACTCTGACACTAGAGTACATCGGGTTGTTTGTCGACTTTTCCACACGAAAAGAAGAAGAATTTGTTACGGGATTCTGTGATTTTAGCCTTCTGTAGACTCTTTAATTACAAATGCTCAATATTCTTTTGCCGAATTTTGAATTATGTTTCGACTGCAATCATAGATTTCCGCATAAATCATCAAATTCCTTACAAATGGAAATCCTTTGACCGATCTTTACGCCTCTTAGTTCTGACTCTTACTTCACTTTACACCATTACCATTTTCCGCTCTGGTACCAACATTGAAACAAGAGCTTTGAGAGCTTTGTACAGTTACCGAGCCAGGAACAAAGAGACACGTCGACAATGGTGAAGCTACAATGTGTGTCAGCTAGTGTACTGAGCCATAGAACATTTTAAGTCACGATTTGCATTACGATATTGCTTTGGAGGAAACCTTTACAACATAACTATTAATAGTTGCCACAATGACGCAAGTATCTCTGCTAAAAAGGTGATGTGGTGTTCGAATAAACAACTCAATAATTCTTCCTTTCTGGATATTATTAATGAGAAGTATTTTGGATATCGTTGAAATAGTCTACTGATACTAATTTGAAAGGTATCAATCTTTACAGTGTCTGGACGGTCTTATTATTATTTTTGTGTGGACCAGTGAGTCAATGAACGACCCGATAAACCCTGGTGTCTTGAATTCCCGAAACGGTTCCTTTACGGTTGACGACTGGCAATAATTAGACTGAAACTCCATTTGGTTCAAATTTCACACACCACGAATCCAATTAATGAACACAGAGTCTAAACTGCAATAGTTCCACAGGTTTCATGTTTACCGGCTTCACCGAGAACAAAGGTCGCCTCAGACAATAGTCTTACCAAACTAGATACACGCGTCCTGCACAAAACTAGATACACGCTTTGTAGACCAAACTAGAACTGGCGGCGGCTTTGACATGCATTGCAATTAAGTTCCCAGTTTCTTGGTCAAATAGAAAAGCGACTATTAAATGAACTAAAAATCTACAATGCAAAAGTTCCTTCCTAGTTCATTGGTTTTTAGTTACTAGTTTCTTGGTCAAATAGAGAAGCGACAAATTAATTAACTCTGCTCGCCTCGGACATTAGTCTTACCAAACTAGATAACTCTTTTCCTACACAAAATAGAACGATACAGTTTTGTCATTTATTGCTATTTAGTTCCTAGTTTCTTGTCAAAGAAGCAACAAATTAATGAACTCTGCTAGCCTCGGACAATAGTCTTACCAAACTAGATACACTTTTCCTACACAAACTAGAACGATACAGCTTTGTCATGCATTGCTATTTAGTTCCTAGTTTGTTGTCAAAGAAGCGACAAATTAATGAACTCTGCTCGCCTCGGACAATAGTCCTACCAAACTAGATACACTTTTCCTACACAAACTAGAACGATATAGCTTTGTCATGCATTGCTATTTAGTTCCTAGTTTGTTGTCAGAGAAGCGACAAATTAATGAACTCTGCTAGCCTCGGACAATAGTCTTACCAAACTAGATACACTTTTCCTACACAAACTAGGACGACACAGTTTTGACATGTATTGCTAATTAGTTCCTAGTTTCTTGTCAAAGAAGCGACAAATTTATGAACTCTGCTAGCCTCGGACAAAAGTTTTACCAAACTAGATACACGCTTCCTACACAAAACTAGATACACGCTCCTAAGACATATTAAAACTGGCGACACAGCTTTACCATGCATTGCCGTTTAGTTTCTAGTTCCTTGTCAAATAGAGAAGCAACAAATTAATGAACTCTGCTCACAATAGTCTTACCAAACAAGATACTCGCTTCGAAAACTAGAGCTGGCGACACACTTTTGACATGCATTTCGGTTTTGTTCCTAGTTTCTTGCTCAAATAGAGACAAGTAGACTTAACACATTCTACACTAATTAGGGATGGTCGCCTGTGTGTTGGTAAACGGCAATGTTATTTACAAAGCTATTTAACGTGTTGTTCCCAATATAATAATACATTCTTAGTATAATATATACTAAGTATAATCCACAAAGCCACGGGCAAGCTTACAAACTTTCTTTGTTAGCTTACCTCGCCAAGAATACGTGTAATTACCGTAGTAGTCATTACCATTAGGTAGGAGATAACTAATGTTTTATCACGGCAGGAATCTTATTTCCAAAGCAAAGGACATGTAGTTTTTTGTGGTTACGGGTGAACTTGTTTAAAATAAGGCATACACTCTTTATAGTTTATTTTCATACAACTTTTATTTACTACTAGCTGTTACCCGCGGCTCTGCCCGCGTACTCATAAAAACTATCATATGTGTTTAAAACATGTTACGTTCTAATGTGTGCCAAATTTCAATACAATCGGTTCAGTAGTTTTTGCGTGAAGAAGTAACAAACACAGATACAAACTTTCGCATTTGTAATAAAAGTCGGAAGGATTTACAAACATTACAATATTTAAAATATTTACTAAGCAAGAAAAACTAAACAACTTAAATAGGCCTTCCAATGCGTCCCTACCAGACATTGTTCCTAGCATGCTGGCAGCATTCCCCCATTGTATAGCCAGGCAAGGCTACCAGCTCTGATAAGGTAGGTATTATATCTGAGTATATACTAACTAGAATAATACAAAGAATTACTAAAGTGTCTAACTACTCAAAAAATTTCTTCTTTCACAGAGTAAAGATAAATAAAAAATACAGTTGAAACTGCGGGATAAACACTAGTTTAAGTCCGTGTGGTTTTTACCTTATTTGCGTTTTAATTATGTGTGTGGCTGTGAGTAGATAATTAAACCGGAACAAAACAGGGATTTAATGAAAGAGCGGACGGAATTGTGAGCGGGTTTCAGCTCTTTGAGTTCGCTATTTACTTTCACTTTCAACTCCCGTTGGATTGTAATTGAAAACTTGTTTAGATTTGAGTATTTTCATGAAATGTATAATTTAGAAGCGAAAAACGGAAGAATTTAGTTAAATTATCTTAAAAACAATGATTGATTATATATATATTTTTATGTACTATGGTTTTATTTTGCACTCACAGTGCTATATTACTTTCATAAATGAAAATAAGAAATTGAAAAAATGTCAGCGCCCGCCGGGACTTGAACCCGGGACCGTGGAGTACCGTTCCACTGCTCTGCCAACTGAGCTACCGGCGCCCCGACGTAAGCTGACGAAATCTTCAACCTCTTGGTACTCGTCTCGAAGCGACGACAAGCGACATCTAGTATAAGTTATTTGAAACTAATACTATGGTCAGTCCACTTAAGAGTGAAATTCGAACCATGCGATGAAGCTTTGCTTAATTAAATGTACTATGGTTTTATTTTGCACTCACAGTGCTATATTACTTTCATAAATGAAAATAAGAAATTGAAAAAATGTCAGCGCCCGCCGGGACTTGAACCCGGGACCGTGGAGTACCGTTCCACTGCTCTGCCAACTGAGCTACGTCGACGTAGCTCAGTTGGCAGAGCAGTGGAACGGTACTCCACGGTCCCGGGTTCAAGTCCCGGCGGGCGCTGACATTTTTTCAATTTCTTATTTTCATTTATATATTTTTACTTTTATATATATATTTTTACTTTCGTGGGGCCGTATTCCACTGTGTTACAAGTGCCTCAGTTGTGTTTCAATAGAATGTCAGTTGGATGGTTTTGGACGTTTTTTGTTGATGATAATTAGATACCACGGCTGTTGTTGATGATGATTATATTTATCAAGTTTTCAATTGGAGTGGATATAAAAATTTATACCGGTGATAAAACTTTCCTCAAAAACTGCTCTTCTTATTTCTACTGTAAATCAACTACAAACTCATTAATTAAAGCTACTTCGTTTACCTAGACCAGCCTGGCACAGCGTGAATGCCTAGCCTAGATTGGTATATACATACGTTTAATCTATCTATCTATATTATGATCAGATTGGTGTATGGCTAGATTAGCCGGCAGCGGCGGTCAGAAGCGCAGCGGAACCGCCCAGCCGTTCATATCGGCACAAATTAGCCAGCTGAGGAAATACGAGGTGGAATCACGCAAGGTACATGAGGTTTATTAAAATACAGATAAAGACGTAAGAGTACAAAAAAAGGATCTAACAGATGCATAAGTTACACAATTTGACAAACTTAACTCGATAGAAAAGTAAATTCCATTTATTTACATATTATGTCTGCAGTTGTAAAGTTATTACATGATTTTTTAGTTTTCATTTAAATAGAAAATGTATTTTTCTAGTAAGAATGGCTAAATTAAACATTGTAAAGGTATTTATCTAGTTTTATGTCGACTCTGGCGCAGCGCGAATGAAAGGGACAAACTATTCAAGATGGGTTTTAAATAGTAACATAAGGTGTACATGCAAGACACAAGTTGCAATGTAACGTAAGTTTCCTGATCCAACTTTAGTCCCAAAGGTACCATACCAGTGGTACCACCACCGTCTTCAGTGTTAGAAGTTCCTATCTAAACTAAGAACTGCAACACAGCTATTGTAAGGAAACGTGATAGCGAATACCTAAAGTAGTTTATTAAAACTTCACTAGCAAACACGACAATGGCCTCAATTCGCGATACAAATTCTCTTTACTTACCTAAAATTAGTGCTCTCACTTTCCGTCAAATAGGTTAAGAAAAGGATAGGACATATCTAAGTCCTGTCATGTTTATAAATATCAATGGGATTTTCGCAGTTTCTAGTAAATTTAGTCGCCATTGTTTTATATGATAACACGTTTTTCGACAAATTATAAGACATGACGTTATTATTATTATTATTTTATTTATTTAAACATAGTATACATAAACATACAATCCAGTCAAATGCCTTCGATAAACCTCATAAAGGTTTGTCTGGATGACATAATTCCGCTATTAATATAAAAAAGAAACAATACGAAACTTAAGCTATTACATTAATGTAGGAACTTACAATACCTAATAATATGCAACAAGCTGACGACGTGACTAAAATATTTCCTTTCTTCTTCTGAACCTATTAGACCGAAAGTGACAGCACTAATTTAAGGTAAGTTAAGAGAGTTAATATCACGAATTGAAGCCCATGAGTCGGTTTGAGTCTGAAAATATGTGTCGACTACAATATCAATTCAAGTTAGCCAGTGTCTTAGTATATGCACATGTTTGAACTTTGAACAAGAGAAATCATTTTTGAAAATGCCTACTACGATGTAATGTAATTTAAAAAGGTTAACAATGTTAACATGCAAAACAATGTAAAAATGCTGAAGCGCCACCTGTTGAGTTGTTAGCGTAACACCTTAATAAGAACATTCATCCAATATATCTAAATCCATCACATTACTGAAAGCTGCATTAAAATCTGACCGGTGGTTTTGAACACAATCGAATAAAATGGTAACATTGATTTGTAACACATACATTCTCTCACGAATAACGAATATACCGTAAATAAATCTTGAGTTTAAGAGTCGCAAAAACTGTTCAGGGTAGGAAAATCTGTGTTTTTCTCATATGGCATTATCTGTATTTAAAACAGCAGATGTAATCACAGATTTTTTGACATCACGAAATAGGATTGCTCTTATTTTCATACGTGTGCCAAAATTTTGTAATGAAGTATGTACATTGTACGTACATGTCTTAGTGCAATCCCAGTATTCCGAATACCTACTAACACCTACAACGCCATGTGATGCTGGCTTAGAATAGCATCACCCCATTTCTTACCCGTGGAAGTCGTAAGAGGCGACTAAAGGACTCGAGGGTGTGTATTGCAATTTCAGGCGAAGGGCTGACAACCTGTCACTAAGGCGATACACAATTTTCAGAATGTCTCTCAAATATTTGTCAGACGTGGCGTAAATGTCCGTTTTTGCGACCATTTACGCTCTGCCTACCCCGCAAGGGATTATAGGCGTGATATAGTCTTACATTTTAATTGCCTAGCTATAAGATAATTTATGCTGTTAGTTTCCCAAATAGCTAATAAATAAATATATGTATGTATGTATGTACAGACACACTGATTTTACTGTTTTATTATATGTATGTATGAGTATGTTCAACCTAATGCGCAGTACCTGGAGGTGGAGCGTTGTTTTGTTTGCGACTCAATTACTGGCGAGTGGTCTACATCCTGGTTGGCAAAGCTAAGTCCCGCTTTGTGTGTTCCAGTGTGTTCAGATTGAGCAGTCACAGATTAGGGTTGCTTGCAGCTCTTGATATGTATGTCAAAATGGTCAGGAAAATTCTAAAGAAAAATGCCAGCCATCTTGCCTGTTACTAATTGACAATACAGACGAGTCAATTAGGAATACATTTTTTTTTATTAATGATGATTAATTATAAAGAAATTGTACTGTTTTCCTGCCTGTGGTAGAAAATAATTGGGACATGTCGAAATTATGCTGAATGATAGATCATTTTGTATGTAATGTTCAAATTTTTAACCTTGTATTTTTTTTTTTACTGTATAATAATACATAACTGGTAATTTAGCCTGTCCTGAATCTAAATTTTTTCTTTGGACGAAGATATACACTTTCTTCATATAATCGATACCCACAGCCAATTTAGGTAATATTAGGACATCGCTATTTTATTTCCATGTACTTTCGTATTATATAAGCCTTCAGCACCAAAATTGCGATATTCAAGTATGCTCACAAACGTTACAGGCAACATCCTATCCAGTCAATAGACTTTAAAGATCAGTGGTTATTAGTGAGCATAGGAGGCATGGACGTACTATTCAAACAGGACTGATTACTTCAAAAACAGTTATTTACGAATAGTAACTTTATTATTACTGACATATGGTTTATTTTACATTTACTCTTTCCCAGAGGCCAATCCGAGCCGAAAGAGATAGCATGTAGAGAGGCTGTGTGTCTCGTTCTTTCATATTGCCCGTGTAGAAAATTACTGGAGATAAAATTATGACTCACTTATTTTTGACAAATATAATTATAATTTAAGTAGTATAACAAAACAACTTGCGTCAGTAATATCAAAAACTTGTTGGAAATCATAAAATTATACACTGATAAATTATAATTATGTAAAAACTATTATCAAATAATTTTCTTATGGTATTCCTATATTTTTTTATTTTGGCGGTAAATAAGTTTAAATTTTAGCAGCAGATGAAAAAATATAAGTACATTCCTTATTTATTACATACATACATACATATATCACGCCTATAATCCCTTGCGGGGTAGGCAGAGCGTAAACATCCGCATAAAACGGACGTTTACGCCACGTCTGACAAATATTTGAGAGTTATTCGGAAAATTGTGTATCCCTATAGTGACAGGTTGTCAGCCCATCGCCTAAAATTGCAATACACACCCTCAAGTCCCTAAGTCGCCTCTTACGACTCCCGCGGGCAAGAAATGGGGTGATGCTATTCTCAGCCGGCAACACACGGCAATCCTTATTTATTACTTAAAATCAGTATTTGACGAAATTTTTCACTCAAAATGGTGAAAAAATTGACCAAGTGAATCGTATGTATGTAAATTTCCCTTTCTTATGCTCATTATAATAAAAAATATTGATACCCTAATAGAAAGAGACGAAAGGCGTCGGTGTGTGCCGTCTCGCTCGGCTCGTTTTTTCTGCAACAGTAATCAGTCCTGTTTGAATATTACGTCCATAATAGGAGGTAACCCTAGCCAAGACCAATTTACTCTGTGCCCGCTCGCTATTGGCTGTAAGGCGAGCAGTCTCTGTTTGCCCGGCTGCTAACTACACTGTGCACAGGTTAATAACAGAGTTCTCAGCTCGTGTACAGTCAAGCTCAGCTCCGGTTGCAGTAGTACAAGCGAATAAAAAACTCTGACATCAGGGTTCATCGGAGTCCCGCGTGAAAAGCAGAAAAAGCTCCGGTCAAACACCTGAAACGCCATTGTGACTCTTGTTGTGTACGAAATAAGAAAGATTTTACATTTTAACTCTTATTACGTGCGAGTCTGAACTCTACTTTACAAATAGCAGCACGTCAAGTAATTAACTTAAGTTTTATAACTTTAACTGTATTTCCGTTTTCCCGTGAGATTGAAGTATTATCTGCGGTAAAATGTCTATGTCATGATCCAGTCTAACTACACACAAAATATCATAACATACAATCACTTTAGTATATAATTAGGTATGTTTTTTTTTGTTATTACACGAACAAGTATCACTCATGAGGCCTAAACTCTCTACCAAATAAAAAAAGCAAGTCGCGTAAACCTACATCATACATACATACATACATAAATCACGCCTATATCCCTTACGGGGTAGGCAGAGTGTCAACGGCCGTAAAACGGATATTAATTAACACCACGTCTGACAAAAGCTTGAGGGTCAACTAGATAACTGTGTATGACTATAGTGACAGGTTGTCAGCCCATCGCCTAAAATTGCAATACACATCCCTGGAGTCCCTTAGTCGGCTCTTACGACACCCATGGGTTAGGAATGGGGTGATGCTATTCTAAGCCGGCATCACACGGCAGTGAACCTACATCATGAATTAAGTAATTAAAGTATGGATAACAAATTATGTGGATCCTTTAAATGTGTAGCCCGAGTTGGTGCTAATAGTACCATACCAAATTCAATTTGCTCGTCGTCAAAACAATATTGTAATTTTCGAACTGTGTAAAAAGTTTTAATTGTTTTCTGAACAACCTCCTTGTGATATGGAATTTTATTCATCAAGGAGCGGTTTTATGAACCAATATGAAAAGGATGGTTATACGGGTTTAATTAAAAGTCAAAGTTTTTGGGTATTATCCGCTTTTGGGTATGTGATAGGCTTAAAATTTTAGGTTAGGTTTCTATGTAATTTGAAAGTAACTTGATGAAAAAGAAATTTTGTTCTCTTGTCTCATGTACAGTCAAGACCACGCTGGGTTAGACAGTTTGGACTTTAAACCGTTCTTATTCCGCGCGCATAAGTCTTACATTGGCAGTTCTAGTGTCTAACTGGATGTGAGCTTGACTGTACCTACTGGTTAGTTAACAAAAAATGTATCTGGTAAGATAAAAGCCCCTTAAATCATGGTATGTCTTCATAATGACGAACTACTTTCCCCATGGAACTTGGTCACATTTATTTATTTTTATTTATTTATTGTGTACTTAAAGATATTACAATAATTTACTTTAATATTCTCGCCAAAAACTGCGAAAACAGTTTGTTGGCAAGATAGCACTCAGCAACTAACCTATGCATGCAGCCTTACAAACTATTTATTGCCTACTGTGTACTGTCTAACTAAAGTATGGTATATCTTCTAGCCTAACTGGAGTAATGCACATTTAAGTTCTTTCTTAAGAGTAGCTTTACACATTTTTATATTTTGCCTTGTAAAATCCAGTCTGTTAAATACTTTAGGTATAACGTATTTACTAGTTCTTTGGCCGTAGTAATTTTTAACCTTTGGACAAATATACTTCCTTTCCCATACCCATTTGGGTGTCCTCTACAAAATTGTTAATCAGCTTTTCATGTTTTGCCCCATGTTCCATGATATTTTTTTGTAATATTGTAATATTGATTTGATTTATTGATTATTATTTAATGTAGTATAGCTCATTCGCTTAAACAGCTGCTCGATACACGAACGTATGGGCGTACTAGCAGGGTTGTTAGTGTCGTTAGGTAGAAATCTTAAAATAGGCATGATGGTACTTCTTGACCTACTGAGTGGTGGCCCCAGTTTTGATCAGTACATACATACATACATACATAAATCACGCCTATATCCCTCACGGGGTAGGCAGAGTGTTAACGGCCGTTCAACGGATATTAACACCACGTCTGACAAAAGTTTGAGGGTCAATCAGATAACTGTGTATCACTATAGTGACAGGTTGTCAGCCCGTCGCCTAAAATTGCAATACACACCCTCGAGTCCCTTAGTCGCCTCTTACGACACCCATGGGTAAGATATGGGGTGAGGCTATTCTAAGCCGGCATCACACGGCGGATTCTAAGCCGGCATCACACGGCGGTGTGTGTTTGATCAGTAGGTCAAGAAAAACATACATACACATATCACGCCTATAATCCCTTGCGAGGTAACCAGAGCGCAAAAGGCCGCAAAAAACGGACATTCACACCAGGTCTGACAAATATTTGAGGGTCATTTGTCAAGAAAAACCTTCTTCCGATTTCTAGCTTTCTACTTGATAAGCAAAGTTGAAGCTATTCTTCGAAGCCAACAACCCCGCTATACTGATAGCGAATATACTCTACATAATTGACAGGATTAGCTCTTTACTCACTATATTTTATTTATGATCGTAAGCTACATTTTACATTTCAAAGGATAAGGCAATCCTCAAAAATATGATGCCATAAAATACGCTCAAATTTTAGGCTAAGTCGAAAAGCCTCACTTTAAATACGAGTACTTGCGCCAAATCAGCGAGCCGTCACAAAAAAGGCGCGAAATAGCAGTTAATTGCAGACCACGGGGCCCTTCACTTCTACCAATGGGGGAAGAGTGCCGCGAGCGAGTGGAGAATTTTTACGATAAAAATACTACTTACGAGTGAAGGATTCACAGTTTTCCACAACTGTTGTTCTGGTGCTTGGAAGTGTTTCATGCTTACCTGTAAAGAAAAAATTGAGGATTAGAAATGCCATCGGTAGTGATAAACGTCCAACTTTATGTTGGCTCTACTTTTTATTACACAACAGACGATCATACACGGTGTAATTACAAAAAAAAAAAAGTCCAAATTCTTTGACAACGTCAAATTGTGAGAATAAGTAATTTAAAATAGGTACCGCTGTTCCAATAAGTCGTATTTGACAGCTGTCATCACCACACTAAAGAAGATGTTAACAAAGGGAAATGGACCCTCTGCCATAGTATTATCATGAATCTGACAGCTGTCAAATACGACTCATTGGAACGGCGCGGCGGTACTTTAGACAGCTTCTTCTTTTTTGTAATAACTCGGACATAGTTTAAATCCACGTTAGTGGAAGTATAGTAGTAATCTTTGGATTTAATCATATAGAAAGTTTTACACGGCACAGACCTTGAGTGCCAAAGTAAATATACATAAAAACACATAGCTTTAATATTAACGCCGTAACAAATGGCGTCGAGAAAAATGGTAAAGATAGTGATCAAGAGTCATTGTTCCCGCCATACGGCTACGATTACTACGACTCGTAGCATTACGTAGTTACTGCTACGGCGTAGTAGTACATTCGTGATTGTTTCCGTCGTACCGCTACAATTACTACGTCTCGCAGCGATATTAGCTACGTAGGTAATGCTACAGCGAAAAAGTAATCCCAGTAACGCTGCTACGGCATCAAAAGTTCAGTACACTTTCTAAGCCTATTTATACTAATAACGCCTACGTTGTTATCATGACATGATGAATTATTAGTATTGGAGAATACAAAACCATATTTCAAATCCATTCGTATCATAATAACTGATTGATGCGATTGGATTACGGGATCAGTTATGCTAACAAATGAATGCGCGTATTAGTGGGATCCATTTCAACGCTAATTCTAATTGAATTGATGCTAAAAACATGCATTGAAAATATTATTTTAACTTGTTTAGGTGAGTTTTACTGATGAATTTTACAAGTATAGTTCAATATACTTTTCGTGTGGTTCACCGAGCCCGGGACCCGATGAACCCTGGCGTCAGAGTCATTACTACCTCCTACTACTACAACTTAAATTAACTAAAATGAATTTTTATTTTATACACACAGTAGTGAAAATAGTAAAACATTAACCAATGGTATGGTAACTGGATAATAAACATAAAAGAGTGAAAAGTGACGAGCATAAAGATATTCAATATTTGGAGACAACAGCCATAACTTGAGCACTGAGCTTCTAGTTGGCAATGTGGTGGAACGGTACGCCACGGTTTCGGGTTCAAGTACCGAATAAAAGAAATGTAATGTGTCGCCGGGACTAGAAACCGGGACCGTGAGGTACCGCCCCACTGCGCTGCCAAATGAGCTACCGGCGCCTCGGCTGACACTTCCAAATTTTCAATCTCTTTGTATAAGGCTCGACGGGCGCTTAATTTTTTTCAATTTCTCTTATTCATTTATGAAAATAATATAGCACTGAGAGTGCAATATAAACCATATACACCAAAAGTTGTCGTCAAACTATTAAAATCTCCTGGAAATGTCTGACCGGAAACAAACTGCCATAGTTGTACAACTCGGCTGGAAGTCTGTGAAACATCTGAAACGGTTCACAAAATTGCTGAACATTGTTTAAGCCCATTCCGATGTCCGCAAAGTGTAATGTTTTGTTGGAACAAAATAATGAGGCTTACAAAAGGCTCACTCGCCGTTTCCGAAACTAAAGTATGGCCATCCCAATAACCCATATTTAACAGCCATAGGTTTCATACTAAGAGAGATGTCAATGGAGGAAAATGGACCCTCTGCCATAGCATTCAAATATGGCTTATTGGGAGGGCAGCAGCGTAAATTGTTTGAATATCATTCGGGTCATGAGATATCCATTCAATCATTTCTTTATATAGGGTGAAATGTTACTAGTCACCGATACTGAAATCGGAGTACGGGTTGGTGATAAGGAATCCTAAGAAAAATAGGTCAAAATAAGACAACAACATTTTCAGCTTCTATAGTAACTCAAATCAGCTGATCGGCTATTTTGTATTGGAGGTCCGAATTCTTTTACATATTCGACCCTATGTTCTCTGGGTAAACGTGTTTCTTATCATCAGCTCAACATGAGTTTTCGCTCTCGGCCACTAGTAAAATGTCACCGTATATAGGATGACTTTCTCTAAGGAACATAGGTCGAAACACGAAAAAAATGGGACCTCCCACACAAAATTGGCGATCAGCCGCTTTGAGTTACTGTGGATACTCATAATATTTTTGTCATATTTTAACATAATTATGTTCCTTGGGAAAAGCTCGTCTTGAGATTTCGCTATCGGTCACTGCTAAAATTCCACCCTATATAAGCCAAGACAATCAAACTTAAGTAGTAAAACGGTTAAACAGTACATTCGTAGTTCCGGGCTGTTTCCGTGGCGCAGTGGTTCGCTCCGGTGCCAAGCGCTGAAATCACCCTAATTCGAGTCGGTCACTTATTAGACCCACTGCCAATAAGGCCCAGTGGCAACATTGCCATTTACCTTCTGAATCTGTCCGCTGACACTGATTAGAGACACTTACAAAGACTAACAAATCTGTCATTAATTACACCCATATGGTCAGATATACATAGATACACACATACAAATATCACGCCTATAATCCCTTGCGGGGTAGGCAGAGCATAAATGGCCGCATAAAACGGACATTTACGCCACGTCTGACAAACATTTGAGGGTCATCTGGAAAATTGTGTATCGCAATAGTGACAGGTTGTCAGCCCATCGCCTAAAACTGCAATACACACCCTCAAATATAGTTTGGTCAGATATAGTTTGGTACAAAGTACACTCCGCATCTCAGCTGATTAAAACAAAGTAAGTAATGACTTTTATAACTCACAAACTAAGAACAAAAATGCAAAATTTCTACGAACTTGAAATAAATAAAAGTTTATATGATAACTGTACCAAACTACACCTGATTTATGTCAGTGGGTCCAATTCGTGACAGAATCAATGAGTAAAATACCAGGTTTCATCGGTTCGTCGACTTCTTGTCCACACGAAAAAAAGAATAAGAAAAATGCAATATAACTAATTAGTCCCACTGGGTCTTATCGGCAGTGGGTCTAATAAGTGAACGACTCGCCTAATTCGAGTTTGGCCCGCGTCCAGGACTCGAACCTGGTACTTACGGAAAGAGGGTTTTTGTTTTGTAGGCTGCAACACACTTGTTTATTGTTTGGGGAGTGTGTTGGCAAGGAATACATGTGCTGTCGTGTTTTTCTTTAGGTTTTTATGTCTACGGTAAGTAAAAGTAGCTCTTAGGAAATACCTTACGGTAAAGATAATAAGATAAAGCCGTGTGATGCCGGCTCAGTATAACATCACCCAAATTGTACTCTTGGTAGTACTAGAAGCGAGTCAAAAAAATGATAATAAAGATATAAAGGATCAATTCATCCAGGGAATGCGTTTCCAGTCAAATGTGAATGTATTATTCGACTGCGCTCACCGATTCACCTGCCAAGAGGAGGAGGCTCATGTCCAGCAGTGGCCGTTATGGCTAATTAATGCGGTAAAGTAAACCAATACCGACTATGAAAGCATTTATTGAACACGCACACATATTTTCTCAAAGTATAGTTTCCCTAATTTCGTAATATTCGTAAAAACCTAAAAAAACACATCCATGCAAAACACAAAATTTACATAATCATACCTTTGTATTCACAATGATTACTACCACATGCAAATATGTATGTTTCTTATATGTTTGTTTCTTATAAAATAAAATAAAATAAAATAAAAATGTATGAAGCCTTGACGCTTGAACGATTTTTTCATGGTTTTTCAGGCACAGCGTGTTAAAGCCTTTCAGATTAGCCTGAAAGCCTAATAACATTTTACGTGTAGTCATGTTGAACCAGAAACCAATTTGGAAACAGCCAACAACACGCTTTTTACAACACAAACTTTTATTGAATAAAAACGAGGCGAATTTTGAATTCATGCGAATTGAAAGTTAGAATTTGAATTTTAAATCGAGCGGGCTCCGGAAGGTGCTGGTCAGCTGACAGACAAACCCCCATCCCCCACCCCCTCCACCTCCCTGCTGACTTCCACAACCGTTAGGAACTTCACCCTTTAAGAGCGTGTTTCCATTGAAGCAAACACGATTTAAATTTTGAGGCGAGTGTGGAAAGCCGTCAGATGAAATTCCAATACTCGTAGTATCAAACGAGGAAACACAAAAATATATATATTAAAAACTAAGACCCTACACTAACAACAAAAATCCGGTAGGGAAATAATGGATACAAATAATAAATTGGCTACATCTGTATCCACTTGTCCCCCACTTGCCAAAATCGCATTAAGAGCTTCGCACATACTACATATATCACGCCTAAATCCCTTGTGGGGTAGGCAGAGCATGGCAAAATCCGTAGGTTTAAATCCTGCCGCGGTAGAAAATTCTGCAAGTTTTCCAAAAACGCATGTAACTTTTGGGTCCCTTAGTCGCCTTTTACGACACCCGAGGAAAATAAATGGGGTGATGCTATTAGAAGCAAACATTACACAGGTAAACATTTGTGTCTTGCATTATTTATGACCTTACTTCTCTTATCTTACCACTGTCTGATAACAAAGCTTTCAATATATGATTTGGATCCAATAAGTACAATGAAGGTTGCCTGAAGCGAAACAAACGTCAAGACGAATAATATTGAAATTCTATTATCAGAATTTACTGAGAGCCCTTCAGAGTTTCGGTTGATTATTGGATATTCCAAGAATCGAGTTACAATGTTTGTTTTGATTATAATTTAATTGTCATGGACTGAGGAATATATTTTAATTCGTTATCTCTTAGGTAGCAACAGTGCCCGTAAAATTTATTCGATATTCAATGTTACAATTTTTATTCAGATATTATTTTAGTATGTTTTATTTATTTTAGCACAATTCAGTTAACAACCATTCATAAAGACCTTTCACAACGCGAATTAGTTAGCTTAGTATTTACGAACAATTAGGTATTTACCCGTTAATATGGTTTAGTGAAGAAATACATTAACAGTCCACTGCTGGACATGGGCCTCTTCCTTTTACGGGGGTTATGCCCATATACTTGTTGCCGTGTGTTGTTGCTGGCTTTGGCGTGTAAAGCTTAGAAAAGCATCACCCCATTGCTTTCCTGTGGGTGTCGTGAGAAGCGACTAAGGGAATCGAGGGTGTGTTTTGCAATTTTAGGCGATGGGCTGACAACCTGTCACTATCGTGATACACAATTTTCCGAATGATCCTCAAATGTTTGTCAGACGTGGCGTAAATGCCCGTTTTTTTCACGGTTGTTTACGCTCTGCCTACCCCGCAAGGTATTATAGGCGTGATATGTGTGTGTGTATGCCCATACACGCTTGGCAAGCAAATAAGTGAGCGCAGTGCAAGATTTTGCTTTAACAGGGAACGCTGCTGCCCATTCCCTGAATAAATTTATTTCATAGTTGCTTTTTAAGACACCCACGAATATAATTACGGTTATGCAATTCTAAGCTATGTTATCGGCGAGTTCATCACACAAATGACTACGGTACAGTCGGTTGTAGCACATAAGGTACCAGGGGTACTCCAAAAGAACTGAATTATTATTTTTGAAAACTTGCAAAATTTTCGAGTTCGGGCAGGATTTGAACCTGCGACTTTTCGTTATTAGTTGCAAAAACTAACCCGGTAGATGGAACCATGCCAAGCGTTACTGGCATTAAAATACACTTGCAAAATTGGCGGGCAAGAAATGAGCTGCGGTAGCCCAGATGGAAGAGGCGTCGCCACTAGTAATGCGAAAGTCGCAGGTTCAAATCCTGCCCGCACTCGAAAATTTTGCAAGTTTTCAAAAATTTTATACCTAACACGGGAAGTGTTTTAAAATTTGGTACTGAATTATTATTGTCCCCAGCAATTTTTTTGTCTTAAAACGAATATGTATTAGTAGATAATCACTTATTTTATGAGAATAAGTTTAAATTTTAATTATGTTTTAACTGGGAATAATAATAATTCAGTTCTATTCAAGTGCCCCTGGTACCTTATGTGCTACAACCGCCTGTTCGATTACATTATCGATACAAATGGAAACTACTGAAGGAAACGAATGAATACATTCCAATACACAACCGCACATTCACCGTGACACCGATCGCTAACGTTCTAGTACATTACTCTCTCGTCGTGAAACAAACGAGGGCCCCGCAGTATCCAGCCATCAATCACAAGACAATGCGACCTTCTGTCACCGCGCAGCCAGTCATCGTGAATGAGAATTGAGCACCAGTTAGATAATAGAGATACGTTAGAGTAAATCGGTGCTAATAAAAGTATGAATTGCCTAGGCTAGGCTATTATTTAGGCTCTAAAATCGAAAAAAACTACAATGAGACAAAAGTTTATAATAGATCTTTTATTTAATTTTTAATTTATGTTCTCCGATTGCTCAAAGACGTGTATAATATAAAAAAGATTTCACCCGCTGCTAACCGTTTTCCCGCGGGAAAAAGACCCTTTCCCGGAATATATCAAACTTTCTTCTTTTATACTCTATCTACTAAAGAAAACCGCATCAAAATCCGTCGCGTACTTTCAAATATCAAAGCATACTTAGGAACATGAAATTGAAATTCTTTATTCAATGTAGGATAGTATTATCATATCACTTATTGACGTCATGAACCATCATTGTAAAAAAAAGAAATTTGTATCACACTTTCTTTTCTTTCATTTCTTTCATTGTATCATGGGAAGCGACTTCATTTTAAACTATTAAGTGATATAAGAAGTTCATCATTATTTTCAATAGTTATCAAGTCCAGATGTTACAAATGTAGCAATCACAACAACTGCTTAAATTATAAAGTTTACATAGGACTTACAGTTACTACTACTATACTTTCAGTTAGGAATGCCGTATTGTGCCGACTTAGAATAGCAACACCCTAATCCTACCCGTGGGTTTTGTAAAAAGCGACTAAGGTATGAATCCAGAGAATTGGCAGCAGCGCAGCGTTCCCTGTTATCTACAACATCTTGCACTGCGCTCGCCAATCCGTCTACCAAGCGTGGTGAGCATGGTAGTAGGTAAGGCATATTTCTTTTTATCTGACAAAACAAGTAGGTATTGTATTGATAACTCTAAAAACATATCAATATTACATCCTCAATAAAACAAATTACTTCCCTCCAAACAATTGTCCAGCCCCCCAATACCAGCTGGTCCGATATCCCATCTCGTCTGCCGTCCTGAGTGATGGATCACCTTCAGATGCCTTTCATCATGAGGAATCACCTGCTTAGGGGAGTCACACACGCACCAGACTATATTGCGGTTCGTCACACCCATTCCAAGCACCTACTATACAAATTATAACCTGTGACAGCCGCAATTTGATGCAGCAACGTGTATGATATCCAGGGTTTCGTAAGCTCTTTTCGTTTAAGGCGGGGATATAAGCGCATGCAAAATTTTTAAACCAGTTTTCCTTCGACAATTAAAGCCATAATATAATGAAAAAAAAAGTATATGTTTATGTCGAGGACCTAACAGATAACATATAACTATCAGTTACACAATTTAAAAAACTTACTCAATAGAAAAAAAAACAAAGATACCTCAATTTGTTTTTTGATTTTGTAATTTAGATACATACCTTTATAGTACGTAAATCTAAATTAGACATTGTAACGGTATTTCTCTGTTTTTATGTCGGAAAACCGTAAAATCTCGTGTTCATTTCTGCACAAAACGATTGTCTGTTTCTCTCTGGCGCAGCGCGAATGAAAGGGAATTTTTCAGGTGATAACGGCGGATCCGGCAAAACACCGGAAATTCATGTGATACGTGTGACAACCGCCTAAGCCTCACGCAATAAGGCGACGACGTTTTTACCAAACAAGAGCCAGGTTCAGGAACTCATTAGTAAACGTCACGGTTTTGTTGAATTTTTCTTTTCGAAGGTACGTAAAAGATTTATTTTCGGATGTTTTCTTGTAATTCAGAGTTATTTTTAGAAGGAGAATTTGTTGCTACATAAATCTTATTTGAGACCAACTTAAATTTACAGATTAAATAAATATTGCAACACAACACGCTATGTTTCCAGATAATATTAACCTAAAATTATACATGCGACTGTGGAGAGCCATCGCAATCTATGGCGCAACGAACATCATGCCCTCTTCTGCTTTTGCCATCCGTACCTATTGCTTTTGCCATCCGTACCGTAAGTATTGCAGTCACCTTTGGAATGGCTCAGCCAAATACCAACTTGCCGCTCTCTTTTTTTTATTAACTCGCGACTCGGTGGAACGCAGGGCCAAGAGGCTCATAGGCGACAAAAAACTGGTGGACACCAAGCTACATAGCCTGGCACATCGCCGCAAGTTGCCTGCTTGTCGGTTTTTTACAGATTGTACTTCGGAGAGTCTGCTTAAGAGCTTCACGACCTTGTTCCAGCTCCCTTCTACCATCGGACATCCAGACGCACCGCCGGATACCATCCATGCCTGGTTACCATTCCACCAATTCGGACTAAGCGCTTCCAGTCATCATTTATAATGCGCACTGCTAAAGAGTGGAACTCACAACCTGTGTTTCCAAACGCATACAACCCTAATCTCTTCAAAGTAAGAGTGAACAGGCTTCTTCTGGGTGAGCTCGCTCCATCTTAGACTCTGTCTCTGTCCTATGACCTAGACTAGAGTCAAGAGCAAACCCATCATTAATAATAAAAAAAGTCTCTTGCAGCAAAGACGATCTGAACTAGGCGACTGAGAATGCTATTGCGGTCGCCAAATACTGGCAGTTAAAAATATGACCGAATGATCCATTGATACGATGGTGAAGAAGATACAAACGATTTAATAACAAATGATACATACATACACATATCACGCCTTTACTTGTTGCGGGGTAAGCAGAGCGTTAACAGTTGTAAAATAAGGTCGCTATCGCCACGTCAGTCTGTCCCCTTAAAATGGAATACACACATAACTCTCGAGTCCCTCAGTCACCTCTTACAACACCCGTGGAAAAGAAATGGGGTGATGCTATTCTAAGCCGGCATCACACGGCAAAAGATTATTAAAAGCCATAAATAGGAGACATAAACTAGCAATCCAATCTTCCGAAACTCCTATTGATTATGTATTTATGGAAATGTTAATAGGCTTAACATTGGTATCGTAATTGAACTATTCTCACTACGATAATCGATAGCATTAATATCCTTGTTTTAGGGAATTGCGTTGGATTAATATTGTTAAACCTAATCGCTAAATACGACTTTATAGGGAAAACATTTTGTCGGTTTCTTATTTTCATTTATGAAAGTAATATAGCACTGTGAGTGAAAAATAAAACCAAAGTTATTTTTATAGGTAATCCCAACCTAATAAAATCGCATGTATTTAATAATCACCTGATAACATAACCGTGTGATGCGGAAAGGATACCCAAGAACACGATTTTAAGGTTAGTTACGATAGGTATTTAGGTTGATAGTCACGTTTCTGTTCGCGGCAGTGGTCATCCTCGCACGGTCACCAGGTCTACATCCATAACCCTGAAACCGCTGCTGGCACCCAGCCAGACCATCACGCTGCCACTAACGTGATCACCATTGCTCAAGGTGTCGTTCACGTCAACAAAGTGGTAATTCTGGTATGGTATACCAGTTCCACACTCATAATCCTTAGTGTGTGCAGATGTTCTGGCCGATTGCCAACAAAGCCACCATGATACCACTAACATCAATAACATTTATAAAGAGTGAAATTTTCTAGTGAGCGAAAACATAAGATGGGCTGGCAAATAAACAGCCGCTGGTATTGTTCTCTCTCTTTTCGTGTGGGACACTGAGTTGTCCATCGACCCGATGAACCCTGGTGTCAGCGTTTTTTCAACCGCCTACTAGTAGTAGTAGGCCTCTGACATGGTTGTGTAACGACCGCCTAAGTAATCATAGACAGCAAACGGGACCGACGGCTTAACGTGTCCTCCGAAGCACGGAACTGTTTATTTTCGGACAATCAGTTGGTTCACCCTGCAATGTCCTAACCAGACCGGGAGCAAATTCACAAAGTGATAAATATCAACTTTGTGAGTGTCCCACCGAGAATCGAACCCGGAACCTTTGCGTCGCAGATAGTCGCACTACCACTGCGCCACATTGGCCTACTCTGTTGGAGTTGCTACAGTTTTCTTACTGATTGTTAAGAATGGGTTACCCATTAAAACTCAATACTTTTTGTATCAATCTCATTGTATAGGCAATAGTGTCCAGTAGAAATGTGACACCTCGGCACAGCCTACTGCCCCGATTGGCAGCGAGCCAGCTCATCCACGAGTTAGAGCCTTTTGTAAAGGTTGGCGCTGGACAATTGGACTATTACGATATCTGGCACGATTCATTTCCACCATTCAAACTCATTGGAGTGGGAGATTAGTTGCTCGTTGGCAAAATTCTGACTTTGAAGCTGAAATTGTGGTGATTAATGAGAAGGTAGCTTTTTATGTCTCGCTAATTGTAGCTGCTCGACTGTTTTAGTTTTCAGCACCTTTTAAATGAACTCAAATTTTAGTAAATATTAGTAATGGTGTAGGAAAAGGGGCAAGGAATAAAATACTGCAGAAAACTTCAAATAACTTGCGACTGGTATCTCGGTGTGGCCAGCTTGACATTTATTTTTACAAGACCCAAAAATATGAGCAGTACTTAATTTCAACTGGTGTCCGAAAGTTGGCAACATTGGCTGGTGCAGTGCAATAAAGGCACTCGCATAAAAACGAGCACGGAAACGGAACACTATAAACAGATTTTAGTCATGAACAACTTCCTTGGTAAAGTGCTCTGAAAGCTGGTATCAGGAACTGATTGTCTTTGTTTTGATTTCTGAGGGGAAAACACACACACACACAATCTAGATTGTCAATCAGTTTGCTTAGAACATTGCAGGGTGAACCATCTGTTTGTCCGAAATAAATATATTTCTGTCCGAACTGTCGAAATTCATTCTACAGTCATAATTCTTGAAAATTTAATGAATTGTAGCACACAGCGTAGACTCTTGCTACGAAACGCTACGGCGTAGAAGTCTAAAGAAGTCCGATTTCAGTTTTGTTTATATTCCTACGACGTTGTTCGTTTGTTTACATTGAGTTTTGTTTGTTTTGTTTGAGTGAACTTGGCTTGAATAGTGAAACTTGTTTATTAACGTTGATTGCTTGCTAATGGAGGTAATGATTAATCGTTCTGTCAGCTGGAATTCTTAGCAGTTCTATTTCTAAGTTAGCTTTGGCCAATGGCGTTGACCCAAAGCTCAACGCTTGACTTCTCAATTTAATTTAAATGTAATCTACTATTCGCGAAGGTTTTACAGTATAATGTCGAGCTGTTATAGATATATTTTAAATAAAGTAATTATGTCCGATCCCACGTTAAGTACACTCACATTTTAAGCCGTAAACTACAGCTTTGTCATATTTTTTATCGTAAAACCTAATCACTTATTTCAGTGGGATCCGCCCATATGGTATTCCATAAAAGAGACTAAGTTTGAACTTTTACTATTTCTCTATAGACTTATATAACTTTGATATTCAAAGCGTATTTGGATTTAATGCCTCATCGTCTCACTCAAATCTGTCCCGTCAGATTCCCGTAGTTCTTGGCACACATCCAGAGTCACACCTTGGGGCGCATTGTTTCGGCGCCCCGGGGCGATATCGGGCGACTCTCGGACACGGTATCAGCCCCTGGGGCCCTGTTGCTTGGCGCAAAGCCAACTAGGTAAGCTGTGGTTTATGGCGATTAACCCTGTCGCATATTTGATAGGTATTTTTACTTTAAAATTTGTTTCACCTTTTTAATCTTAGGTATGATAATAACAAACATATAAAAATATTAAAAACTAAAAGTTACTGTTAAGTTGCTAAAGTGCAGAAATTGGCGGAAATTTGCATATCGCATGCTCTGAAAGTTTTTCAGTCATATTTATAACATTTCTTCAAAAATCCAAACGATTTCCGTCTGGATTCACTGCCTCAATCCATTGACAATGCCGAGATCTTTATCTACATATTTTATAAGGCCAATTCGAGTCACACACGCTGGCTGCTATTGTCCTATAACCCCAGGGCACTAGCGCCCCATATTTAAACCGGGGCGGTAAATCGGGCACCGTGTCATGTCGCCCCTGGGCTCTGAGGCCGTGCCTGGCGCTGCGCCAACAAAGCTGTCTTGTCTGATCGTTATGGTGGTTCTTGGTGAATGAATAAGTTAACTGGAATAATCGTTGGGTAATTAGAAGGTTTATTATTTGACCGTTTTGAGATATAGATTAAGATTGTACCTATGTTTTATAGTGGGTTTATAATGTTTTAGTGGTAAGGAAAATGTGTGTTGCCGTGTGATGCCGGCTTTGCCGTGTGATGCCGGCTTAGAATAGCATCACCCCATTTCTTTTCCGTGGGAGTCGTAAGAGGCGACTAAGGGACTCGAGGGTGTGTATTGCAATTTTAGGCGATGGGCTGACAACCTGTCACTATAGCGATACACAATTTTCCGAATGACCCTCAAACATTTGTCAGACGTGGTGTAAATGGCCGTTTTTTGCGGCTGTTTACGCTCTGCCTATCCCGCAAGGGATTATTGGCGTGATATGTGTGTGTGTATATGTGTGTAAAATGTGTGTATGATATGATATAAAATTGTCTGAATGGATGGAGTGGATGGATGCAGAAGAGAAAGAAGGCCTATAAAGTTTGGATGGATTGTATAAAAGATGAAATGAAGCAAAAGAGTGTAAATGAAGATTTGACAGCGGATAGAGATGTATGGAAGAAAAAAACCCGTTGCGCCGACCCCAAATAAATTGGGATAAGGGCAGGCAGATGATGATGGACTGCACTTTGGCTCAACTCCTTACAAAAGTACCTCAAATGAAAAGCATCAGACTGTTAATAATAAGTATTAAACTGTACCGACAGATAGATGGTCCATCATTATGTTCAATTCATTCAAATTAGAAGCAAATCAGCTTTATTCTTCATTTCACTACGAAAATGTATGATAAATGAAACCATTAAAAATATAAATCTATCTGAACACATTATGCTAATCTATCATTGCCTAGAATACAGATTGAAAGGAATAAATTCATCTGCCATTCAAATAAAATATTGTCTGTAAAGCCAGTCTTGGGCGAGCTTACTTCGGGTAAATCAGCTTTTCTTTACATTCTTATGAAATCTGTTATTTCTTGTTCTTATTTTGTGAAAATAATGTCTATGTTGGAGAGGGACTTCATTTTCGTAGCAAATAATTACATCCTATAAAACAGTTTTAGTCCACTGATTGCTTTTTTTTAACTCACATAATTTATGTTTTTATTTTTAATGGAAAATATTAAGTGTATTTTTTGTACCAGTTTCAACTTGACTTGAGGTTTGCTGTTCTTAAGTGAATCAAAGACGAACTACTGCAAAATAAACCTTTCTGTAACTTTGATCCTATTTTCTTTCCATAGAAAATTTAGTTTCCATATTAACTTGTTAAACACAGAAGCGTTGTTGTTCAAAAAGCTCAAACTATTCTGTTAAAAGCTCAGCAAAATCCGCAAGTTTAATTACGAGATCCAACTGCTTGTTGTATTGCATTGCAAACGAATTCAGCTGCATTTGTAACAAACAAAAGCAGAGAACAGATCACGTGAATTTAAACGTAGATTTGTGTTTCATTCTATAATGTTGGCGAGTTTCAGCGCATCAGATGAAATGGAGTGGATACAGCGATAACAGATATATTACGTAACACTCTGTAAATGTCTGTTATTATCAGCTTATTATTATGACGCCTACAACAGTTACTAAAGGGTGTTGCAAAAATTTAATACTTGATTATACTAGTAATTTTGTGACTTAGGGGCTTTCCTATTTAGACGCTTTAAAACCTAGTCTGTGTAATGATTTGAGCATTTCGAGATCATAATCATCTAATCTAACTAATCCTATTTGGTCCATATTATATCGTATAGATCATATATCATTTGGACCATATATCATATGGACCAAATACGATTTAGTATTCACGAGATTAAGACTTTATAAGACCATAATAACCTAAATGTGTTAATTCATTAATATTATACCACATTATAATAGGCTGTGAAGAAGAATATCAACTTCCTGTCGTAATTTTTCTTAAATGTCATATTAGTAAGAATAGTTTTGCCATAGATTCGTCTGAATAAAAGTGATAAAATGCGGATAATAAGGATGAGAACAAAATCCCAAACGTAAGAAGCGTTCGTTAAAACGAAAACAGTTTTTTTAATTCGCTAAGCACGTACGCAAATAAACCCAAGCTTAGTAAAATACAACGTGTGTTTGTTTACTTAAGTAAAAGGTAGGTCGTATGGTTTATAACAGGGTTAAGGGAAGTGCTAATAAAAGAAACAGCCTTTGTTTTACGGTTTGTTTGAAAGAAGGGCATATGCCGTAATTTTATAAAGAGTCTTAAAATTTTACATCCTATATTTTATAGGATACTACCTGTTTTATAAGTGTATCAGGTTTTATAAGCAAAAGTTTTCGCAAGGAAAAGCAAGATTTTTTAACAGCATATTTTAAGAAAGCGAGGTTATCAGATGTAGGTAGTTCTTGATTTTCAATGTTTTTTTCTGTAAGGTTTAAATGCAATCGCATCGAATTAGCTAGACATATCTTTTCACATGCACACATATATCACGCCTATATTAGTTGAGGGGTAGACAGAGCGTAAACGGCCGTAAAACTTACATGTACGCCACGTCTGACAAAACGTTTGATAGTCATAGTAACAGGTGGTCAGCCGAATGAATGCAACCCTCGAGTCCCTTAGTCGCCTCTTACGACACCCACGGGACACCCACGGGACAGCAGTTGTTATTCAAGCCGACATCACACGGCAAACTATCTTTTTAATCAGATGCAAAATGTTTTATTTGTTATTAGGCTGTACTGTACCTTCATTCTCATTTTTCGTGTGAGACACCGAGTCGACCAACGACACGATGAACCCTGGTGTCAGAGTTTTTCAACCGCCTACTACTAGTAGTAGGCCTCTGACATGGCTGTGTATCGACTGCTGTCAAAGTTATCATAGACAGCAACAGGGACCGACTGCTGAACGTGGCCTCCGAAACACGTAACCATTTATTTTCGGACAATCAGGTGGTTCAACCTGCAATGTCCTAACAAAACCGGGAACAAATTCACAAAGTGATAAATATCAACTTTTTGTGAGTGTCCCACCGAGAATCGAACCCGGAACCTCTGCGTCGCAGGCAGTCGCACTATGAAAAGAATACAATTTTTACAATGTTTGTTATTTTTATTTGTGTTACTTATTAAGCTACTACTTGCAAACGAAATAACCGGTAATCTAGTTATTCAAATGATGCAATATTTAAAAGTCTATTTCGCAAGCTTCTGTTCCAATATTAAAAACGAGCAACATGGTCGCAAGCTGCACAAAATAAGCAAACTTCGCCAGCATGTGCTCTCGACAAGCTCATAAAACCTCATCAGCCAATGTTGGTAATATTAACCAGGAGAAAGGAAGTCACTTAGCTTATGTAGATAAATAATTACCTAAGGATTATATAGAATAATATGTAGTCACTTCTGGCCAGATGCAAGAGCAAATCTATCACACGAAAGTATTATAAAATCTTTTTTTATAAGTTTCTCGTAATACCGTGTAATGGGTTGCAAAAGCATCAATTTTTCCCCCACACGTGTCGTAAGAGGCAACTACGACTCGAGAGTATCATGTGTTTTAAAATTTTAGGCGTCAGGGTGAAAACCACAAACTATAGTGGTACGCTGTTTTTCTGAAACGGCCCTCAAATACTTGTCAGAAGTGACGATAGCGCTTTTTAACGCTTTTTTAACACTCTGCCTACCTCGCAAGGGATAAAGGCTTGATGTGCGTATATTCGTTTGTGTTTCTCGTTAAATAGAGGCAAGAATTACCTTTTGTGCTCAAGGAAACACATAATTTAATATACCTTACTAAGATAATCCCGTAATATACGTAAAGCAAACCGATTACCGTTAGATAGGGGAGCCTACGCTCGCAGAATTTAATGTGCGCGGGATAACGACACTTTTATTGGTACATTAGAGTTTTTTGCTTTTCGCTTTTATACAAACAATTTCGCTTACTTTCTGAACGGGGATAATCTGTGCTTTTAGAAATGTTATGACTTATTTTTCGCTTCCATGTATTTCAGAGAAAATAAATCTAGTAGCAGTAATAAAACATTCGGTTGAAATTCAAGTTCCATTTACCAGTTCTCCCAAATAATACGAAAAGACGAGACGGGAATACTTGAAACTTAAAACCATGGAATTGTGGAAAGCTCTCAAACTTCCACCATTTAGTGGAACGGAGTAAAATCACAGTTAAATGTAGAACCGGGATCCCCCTACCCGACTACCCGGGAATAACCGGATGCGGCGAACAGGCGGATGTCCGGCCGGGCGGATAAGGGCCACGTGCATACATAGAAGGCCGACTTACTTGTTATTTCTCGCTTGTGTATTTAGGCTTTTATGTGCATATAACTTTTTTGCAAATAACGGTGAGTTTAATTTAAAGTTTGGTCGTTATTGTGGCTTAGAATAGCATTACCCGAATTCAAACCGTGGGTGTCGTAAAAAACGTCTCAGGTATAACACTTTTCATCCATGAAGGACAGTAGCGTTCCCTGTGGATTTAACATCGTTGTACTGCGCTTGCCAATCCACTAGCCAAGCGTGAAAAATACCCCCAAACAGGTCTATATCAGTGAACTATTGTGGCTCTAATGTATGTAAAAGTCAGAAGTCTTTATGTGCACCTAAGATATTCAGTGCTTGTTCTTTGAGGCTAACTTCTGAAGCATTCCTCGCGGGGCAGCAATGTAAGGTATTCTTACTTTAGTTGCCTCTCTAATTGCTTGAGTGCTTAGGGGTATTCACAAACACAATAAAAGAAGAAAAAGTTTATAAGAAGCTTTAAACGGATTATTTATATACTTGGAATAAGTTCGCGTAGTCATTTGAATTTTTACTGAATAAGCTTGGGAAATAACAAACACTAGTTATCCTGGGGGTCTGTATTTTAATGAAATAAAATAAGAGTTGAGATAAGCGCAGCTCCTGGCGATTAAGTTATGATATAAAAGGAAGTCTCTACGAAACTCACAGTCGTTTGTCAGTAAGACATTCCAATTTTCAGCCTTCTCCTAGACTCCAATTTACGGCATCAATATTTTCATTTGATTTGGTTCATATACTCTTATCTAGGTCGCATTATAAAGCAAAACTATTGAAACCCACCTAGGCAACTTTCCACATGAAAACCCAAACTTTTAACGAAGTAAAAAAGCGGTCGCATGGCACACCGTCCATATACCTACACACAGATGTTTGCTAAACTGGCGCCGCGCCAGCTCACCTTATTTCTATGCCCCGCTTTTGTTCGGCAGATATTTATTTATTGTGCTTTAGTTGACGTGTTTTTTTTGGAACATCAAGTCGACGAATGGCCAATAGATAACCTGGTGTAAAAGTAGAACCGCTTAGTATTAGGTGAAGCGGCCAGAAAATCCTTCCTACCCAGAAGGAGACACATTTACGCATATAGAATCTCTTATTTTTTTTTTGCCTTGTGATGCCGGCTTAGAATAGCATCACCCCATTTCATTCCCGTGGGAGTCGTAAGAGGCGACTAAGGGACTTGAGGGTGTGTATTGCAATTTTAGGCGATGGGCTGACAACCTGTCACTATGGCGATACACAATTTTCCGAATAACCCTCGATTATTTGTCAGACGTGGCATAAATGTCCGTTTTTTGCGGACGTTTAGGCCCTGCCTACCCCGCATGGGATTATAGGCGTGATATGTGTATGTATGTATGTCATTTTTATTTTATTTTGCTCATCTACATACATACATAAACCACGCCTATATCCTTAAAGGGGTAGGCAGAGCGTTACCGGCCGTAAAACGGATATTAACACCACATCTGACAAAAGTTTGACGGTTAATCAGATAACTGTGTATCACTATAGTGACAGGTTGTCAGCCCATCGCGTAAAATTGCAATACATATATAACCCGCGAGTCCCTAAGTCGACTCTTGACGCATATACTAGAGTCTATGATTTTTTGAAAATGAATACATTCAATACACAGAAAACACCCAGAACTAAAATAAATATTTTAAGAGTAATTTTACTTATTACTATTTTAGTGGGGATCGAATCCACAACCGTCGGAGTAGCAGGCAGGGGTACTCGCCACTACGCCATCCGGCCAGTCAGAATCTACGAACGAACCGATAACCGTCTCCGAGTTTCGCGCTAAGTTAAAATGGCTCCCAATCCGACTTCGTCGTGATGTGCACATCCTATCTTTCCTATACAAAATTCTGAAAGTCCCATCCTCTCCCGAATATCTCCGTTCCCGTTTCCGCCTTTTATCCCCCGACTCCCGATCTAGGCGTGCTTGCATCACCAAGATGCTTGAATGTCCTAGATCAAATACTAAATTCTTTTTTAACTCTTTCTCTGTACGTGCCATACAGATGTGGAATAAGCTTCCCAGAGAAATACAGGATAGTCCTTCTATTGATTCTTTCAAGAAAAAGTTAAAAGAGCACTTTTTATCACAATTATAATATATGTAGGTACATAAGTTATAAGTATGTTATTAATTTATCGCTTTCTTAATTAAGTCGTCTTTGAATATATTATATATATTACTTAAAATATATATTTTATATGTAGTAGTATATTATCGTATTTTATTTGTGTATTTGTATACTTTTGTAGTTTAGATTGTTTTGTAGTTAAGTTTAATAATCGTAAGTACATAATTTAATTTCCACACGAAATACGAAACAAAGGGCTTTTTATTTTTTATTACATAATTTAATTTATTTTCAAGTTCCCGCTTTTTCTCCTCTTTCATCATCATTGTATTGGCTGGAAGAGATTTCTCATAGAAATAAGCTCGCCCTTGTAACTAATTTTAAGTTTTTCACCTTTTGTACTAATGTGTACAATAAAGAATTCATATATAATAATCAACCTTGCACCCGGTCATCGAACCAGATACCTCCAGGTCGTAAGACTACCGCTTAGACCGCTCGAGCATGGCGGTAGTTAAAACAGTGAGCCAGTAGTTGTGAGTCGAGTTGATGAAAGTTCGGTTGAGTTTTAATGCAGTGTTAATGTTAATAGCCTGTAGTTCGCGTGAATAAAATTCTGGGCAAATGAACCCGTCAATTCGGTTTGCCAAGAATAAGACTGGATGTTAGTTTCGTATAAATAAACAAAATCATTAATAAATGCCGTGTGATGCTGGCTTAGAATAGCATCACCCCATTTCTTTTCCGTGGGTGTCGTAAAAGGCGACGAAGGGACTCGAGGGTGTGTATTGCAATTTTAGGCGATGGGCTGACAACCTGTCACTATGGCGATACACAATTTTACGAATGACCCTCACATATTTGTTTAACGTGGCGTAAGTGGCCGTGTACTGCAAGGGATTATAGGCGTGATATGTGTATGTATGTGTGTATGTGAACAAAATCATTAATAGTGGTTAGTTTCATTGCTATTAATTAATTATACCGTCGCCGTGGTTTTGTTTCACCACGGACCTGGTAATAAACAATTTCAGAGGTGTCATATACAGTTCACTGTCTCGAACGTTCATTGACTCCAAAAACTGCAAGTAAATAGAACAAAAATCATATACCTATTGAAATAAGCCAACAGAATTTTTCGTTCATATTTTGTCACATAAACGCTATAGTTATGGATATGCTATCAGTGCCATAAACTTGGAAAAACCTGCAAAAGTTTATATTCAATGCCAAAGCAATGAAAATGTAAATGCCATATAAAACTTTATTAAGGGTACATATCTAGCAAACTTTGAAGTAAATTACCAACACAGTTTCCGTTAAGACATTGTTATATTACCCTGTTCAAAAATTCTCGACTTGGCGAGTAAGTTCAATATGAAAAGTTACTTAATTTTTGCTAAATTTGTTGAGTTTCAAGAATCAACACTTCCTATACTTTATAAGTTTACACTTATCTTGTTAAAAATAAGACCAAGTATAAATTTAATGAATAATACAGGTGACATTATGAGAGTATTGAACTTTCTAGTTTAGCCGAGTAATATTGGCTCGAGCAAGTGTTTTACAGTATGCCGATCACGTAAGTGCAAAAAGTATTTGCTCAATATAATTTGTTTATATTAAACAGCATTTAATAACAAATACTTGTGTTTATACATGTTTTGTTGAGGAGAAACTAGTCTGTTTTCTGCATTGCGTAGAAACTTAAATCGATAATAAAAAGCCTGCTCTGATTAGTTTAAAAAAAGATAAGTACCTATACTTAAAAAGTGTAGTACTTTAGCAGAATTTTTAAATGTCCCTACATAATTTATTCATTTTAATGATAAAACACAATAGTCCAATGACAACGCCATATTAACATGACCATAGGTACTCTACTGGTTTACCCTTCAGTTCTCTCACAAGAGCAAAGTGAGCGATAACCTGCACTAGGTATTGTTATGTTAATATAATCGCTGCGGGGGGTAGGGCGGGGGGGATAGTTCGCAAACCGACGCCTGAAATATGGCCTTCAGCAATGCGACACTTCCCGTAATATTGTTATGCGTATGCGTAGTTTAGGTGTAGATAGCTGTGATTTTTTATTTGGATAATTTATGAAGGTGAACCAAAGTATTTCTTTGTAGGAATAATAAGTATTTTTTTATAAGTACTGTAGAAGATAAGGTATCCCAAGTATCTCCTTTGAGTCATCCTACGACTATCGTCTTCATTTATTTACTAGCAGGTACTTCAGGTTGACTTATGTCTTGAAAGTTGGATAACACTATTGAAACAAAACATTTCTTATAACGGGGTGACGTGCTCTGTAGCACTAATGTACGTTTATTGTAATATTTAAATGAAATGTACCTACTCAGTTTTATACCTTTTTTGCAACGAGCTACGTCATGACTATTGCCTACGGCACTGCTACGGTCTACGGCACTGCTACGGTCTACGGCACTGCTATGAGTTAAGCCACTGCTACGGGCTACGCCACCACTACAAGCTACGCCACTACTACAGGAACATATTAAACATGAGTCGGCTGTTACCCTCGATTTAACCATTCACTGGCCGGAGGCCGTTTCCGCCCAAACTGTTCCAGATACAAGCGATCTCAATAACCGATCCAGATTCGTAGCGCTACGGAGATATTTGTACCGCTACAGGGTATGTCAGTGCTACGACCTACGGCAATTTTTACTATTGAAAGACACGCTTCAAAATACACAGCATAATTCAGGATAACAAAACTTGACTTAAATATTGTATTTTTAATATACAGACTATTTTATAATTTATTATGGCCTTTATAATTATAGGAGCCACAATATAATTTTAATTTCTTGAACATTTGCGCTAATCTAACTCAGTCAAATGTAAATATTTGGTACTTCTGTATTTACCAATACGACTTATCTACCCGTGATGCAGAGTATGCAAATTTGAAGACATCCATCATACGAGGAGAATGCTATCGCAGAATGTATAATGTACACGAGATTGAACCGGTTAAAGGTCTATTAGGGTGACTTTGTAAGGGTAAAGCATAGTTTAAGAGCATAACTAAATTACTGTTTGAAATGTATGAAAGATATCCAACTTTTAAAATGGTCGCTTAGACTGTGGTGCCCTTGAGAAAATATAGTCCTGGCGGGAGTTTATGCGACAGCCAAAACATGAATAGGCGAAAATTGTAATTTCTAAAGATTCTGTGGAAGTTGAGTTGTGCACTGGGTAATTAATAAAAAAACATACAATACAATGCTTGTCAATCCGCCTGCCAAGCGTGGTGTGGCAAATACCCATCAATTGGAGAAGGCCCATGGCCAGCAGTGGACTGTCGGGGCTGTTGAAGTTAAATAGCGTACTAATTTTTTCACAAGGAATAATTGTGATACCTTAGCACGGCACCTGTTATTTCGATTGTATTTTATTATTCATCTAATGGCTGCTTACGCAGATAAGTTAAAATTACATTAGATATTATTATAATAACTTACTGTATTCATATGTTATCTGCTCTCTTTTCACGTTTAATTACCTGTAAATGTAAAGATAATATTTTTATTTAAATGCCTTTTATTTAAAATCATAATAATATATAAACTAATAAAAAAATATGTTATTAATTTTAAAGATAGAAGACGTTTGAATACCTCATCTTTTATTTACGTATAACGTACAGCACCATATTTCACATACAAATATAAGATAAAAAATATAACAAACAAAAATCATTCGAACTCCACATTTAATTTTGTGAAAATCTTCCCGGGTTTGGTATACAATTATCAGAGTTTTCAGTGATTACGCTACTATCAATTTATTATAAATCAATTAGTCACTGGCTATTAGTTGCAAAACTAACCCGGTAGATGGAGCCGTGCCACGCGTTATTGGCATCAAGATACACTAGCAAAATTCACATGCAATAGATGAGCCGCGGTAACAAAGATGGAAGACGCGACGCCACTAATGATGGCGAAAGTCGCAGTTTCAAATCCTGCCCGCGTTAGGAAATTTTGCATGTTTATTTTGTAAATCTACCGCCCTTCTCGATCTCACTCCACTGATCATGCAACATGAAACTTTACGTCGTAACTACGTGTACGTAGGGTAGAATCATACGTTGCATCCAAAATAACGGTATAACGTATTCCATCCTTGCCTCCGGAGATGTACCTACCTTGTATGACGAGATGCACCTCAAAGTCGTTAACATTCTGTTTGTGCTATATTGAGGTGTCTGAATTAATGTACACTGCAGATACTCCATAATACGTAAAGAGAATATTGCAAAGCTTTAAAATGTAAAAGTAATCCTAATATTTTACTATTACTTATCACAATAAAACAAATTTTGAAAATTTCTTCGTTTCCAGCTCTTTACAGATAAATATTATATAAATAAAATAAACACAACATAAATCCGTTTAAATTTTTTTTATTGTGAGAAGTAATTTTAGTTTACCACAAGCTTGAGGTGGCGCAGAAGAAAGAAATAACTAAGTAAATTTTTTGACAGGCTGGTACATTGCAGGCTGAAACAACTGATTGCCCGAAAAGAAAGATGGTGATTTTAAGGGCACGTTAAGCCGTCGGTCCCGGTTGCTGCCATGATTACTTAAACGGCGGCCGTTACACAACATGTCAGAAGCCAACTAGAGGTAGTTTGAAAAACTGTAGGCGGTTGGAAAACTCTGACACCAGGGTTCATCGGGTCGATGGACGACTTGGTATTCCACACCAAAAGAAAGAGACAATTTTTATTTTGAAACACGTTAGTTACACGCGCATAAATTCAACTATAAAAAAATATTCAGTCTTACTATAACTGTATCAAATCATACTAATACTTTTAATAGATACTGTTATATGATTGATAAAATAGAACTTACTAACGATTTGTTCTCTGTTTAATTAATACTTCATCTTGTTATTTGTTCTATTTAATTACAAAGTTTTAGGCCGTATATTGATCAGGGAACAAAACTAGTTAAAATAAAGTATGAAGCACGTTCGATTTCTCTAATAAGAGACGTAAATTGCTCTTACTAATAGAAAAGTTCTAAGTAGTTCTGCAAACGGTATGTATGTGTGTGTGTGAGTGTGTGCGTGTGTGTGTTGAACTTCTCGTTCACACTAACACACTTGAATACACGCAACTTCTGCTCCGGAGTTGTGGCAGAGTTTCAAGAACGATGTGGCTTTTTCTAGACCTCTCCAGTTCGTGAAACTAGGAAACCGAAGCAAAGTTAGTTCAGAAATGCGAGTTTCAGCTATATATGAAAAGCTTTTGAAACTTGCATTCAGTACCAGGTTATTTTACATTTGTATTTAATTATTTCAACATCGTGTGGTGCCGGATCAGAATAAAATTACCCCATTTTTATCCGTGGGTGTAGTAAAAGGCGACCTAGGTATGAACCCGGTGAATGGCCAGGGCAGCAGAGTTCTCTGTTATCATCTTTAACACCTTGCACTGCGCTCGCCAATCCGCCTACCAATACTACATACATACATACATATATCAAGCCTAGGTATATCCATTGCGGGGTAAAAAGGAACATTTACGTCTGAAAAACGTTTGAGGGTCAATCAGAAAAATGTGTAGCGCCATAGTGACAGGTTGACAGCGCATCGCCTAAAATTGCAATACACATGTAACCCTCGAGTCCCTTAATCGCTTCTTACAACACCCACGGGAAAGAAATGAGGTGATGCTATTCTAAGCTGACATCACTCAGTTAAGCAATTTTAAAAATAAATCAATCAATGGAAGTTACATCTGCGTTTCTCTAAACACTGACTATCCATCTTCTAATACAACATTCAATAATTTGAAGCCAGCTTCATTTTCCAAAGCTAATTTATATTCAAACACTAATCCCTCCTATTATTCACTTATCTGCAGCCAGTCTGAGGCCTGGATTGGCAAGTTCGCAAACAGTCCATTAATTAAATCCCATTTCACTTTGATCCAACATTTAGACTGAGTTTGGTCTGGCGTTTGACAGGCAGACGGATTTCGATGTCCGATGACGTCAAGGTTTTACAAGGACTCAATAATATCATCGATAAAGTTTAAATATTTAATACAAAAAAATCTAAAAAATCAGTTAAGAACGTCTGCGCAGAGGGAGACCTAAGAAATGATGGCGGGCTGACCTGGTCGACTACGACCCGAACTGGTCGCAAATAGCCATGGAACGCAAAGTCTGGAAAGAGAGGAGACGCCTTTGCCCAGCAGTGGGACAGTTTAGGCTAACACATATTACGCTTATTATCCCTTGCGAGGTAGGCAGAGCGTAAACGACCGCAAAACGGACATTTACACCACGTCTGACATATATTTGAGGGTGATTCGGAAAATTGTGTATGGCCATAGTGCCAGGTTGTCAGCCCATCGCTTAAAATTGCAATACACTCCCTTAAGTCCCTTATTCGCCTATTACGACTCCCACGGGAAAGAAATGGGGTGATGATATTATAATCCGGCATCACACGGCACACAATAATACTAAATAGAAAAAATAAATTTTAAATCCTTTTTCGCTACTGTTTTCCTTTGAACAGACTCAGGCGCAGACAGAGTCGTAGAGGAAGCGATGATTGTGCAACGTCTCCGTAAAAAAATATTTCTTCATCATACACACATACCCACCCACACTAAACCATAAGTAGGTAAACATAGTTAGGCCTAGATAACTCTTCTCCAGTAGGTAGAATACTGCTCTGATTCGCATACTGTGGTGTAGTGGTTTGCCTTGTTGTGCCGGATTAGAATAGCATCACTCCAATTTTACTCATGGGTATCGTAAAAAGCGACTAAGGGATAATTATCCAGGGAATGGGCAGCGTCCTCTATAATGCAACATCTTACACTGCACTCGCCAATCCCCCTGCTAATGGTGATGAGCAATAGGGGTAGGCCCATGTCCAGCAGTGTACTGTTGTAGCTGTGAATGTAAAAATGTAATGACGCATTCTGTAACTTCTGTCATACAGTTACTCAATTAAAAGATAAACATAGTGGCAAACACGATAAGCATTTAGAAATTAACAGAGTATCAACAATCTAGATCAAAGGTTTAGTTGGTTAGCCTATTCACACAGAGGTCTGATATCTTAAGCCGGAGATCTAAGCTAGGATTAACTTAGTGTTGTGGTTTGGTGTTGAACTGAGGAGTGTTAAGTGTTTCATCGAAAGTGAGTAAATTCGGTTCATACGGTCCCTCGCATCGCATCTGACGACACATGGCGCGAAACGTGACTTTTCAATAGTAGTTTGTTCAAAACATAAAACCTCCTTGGTTTATGCAAAGTAGGATAGTGTTCTCCTTATCACTTATCGACGTCATGATCCGTCGTTGTAAAAAAAAGAAATTTGTATAACACAATATTCTTTTTTAATAACAATTTTGTATTTTCCTAATAGAAAACCGCTTGGGTGGGATAAAAAAATAAAATCAAAAATAAAGGCACTGCCTCGAAGCTGGCCAGGTTAATTACACGGCATGTAACTTCACGCCCTCACCATTTGTAAACGACATTTGTTTAAAATTTAAGTCAAGATTTTCAGAACGTGTTATTTACATGCGTATAACCGGACTCCTGAACAGGAAAAACCTGCCCAGAAGATGTTCTAATTTTGCGCTTCTTCTTTCTTCTCATTTCTCCTCCCGACCGGCAGCCATGCTGCACGCGAGTGGTAGTTTAATTATGATTAGATCTACTTATGCGAAGTAAGTTTTATCGGACACCTCTAACCCGGGAAACAACTTACAAATCGCAAATTTTTTCCTGTTCATTATACGCATGTAAACACGCTTTGAAAATCTTGTCTAAAATTTGAAACAAATGTCGTTTACAAATGGTGGTGACGTAAAGTTACGAGCTGTGTAATTAACCTGGCCAGCCCCGAGGCAGCGCCTATACTTTATTTTTTTATCCCGCCCGAGCCGGTTTTCTATAAGTGATAATATTATCCTACATTGAATAAAGTGATTTCATTTTCAAAGGGTTATCCAATCCGCACACAGTTATTCGTTATTCGATACTGTGAACTTAGTCACTACTACTCACGAGTAACTTTAGGGCTTCTATCACGGTCGTGAGAAGCGTTTAGTGTTTAATTGGGATTGGGTAAGTTTAGTTTATGTTCCTGGTGATGTGTCTTGTATATGTGTTATGGATTCATGCTGAATTTTCACGACGCATTCGGCCCTTTGAAGTTTTGACAATTGTCTGCACTCTTAATTTTTCTATGGAGCTGCACATTATGTACTTTTTAAGCATATTTTAGACGTGAAACTTAACAACATTTAAGGTTGTTAATTTTGTTGTTGTATATTTCAAGAGCAGACCAGCCTTCGAAACTGAACAAATTTCCCCATGCAACATAGGTCGAAAAAGAAAATAAAAATGAACCTCCCATACAGAATGTTACAGCCGACCGGGTCAATTTGTATGATAGGTAAATTTTCTTCATATTTCGACCTATGTTCCTTGGGGAAAGTTATTCAGTTTCATAGGCTCATTCACACTTTAAAATATTTGCAGCATAAATTTTGACTATGTATGTAAAAATCTTGTTTGATTTTAGTCTCTAGTCTTTTTATTGATTTTCTCTTCTCAAAATATCAACCACTAAAACAAAAATAATTTAATTTCCGAAGTAATACAGATAAAACGAAACCCTCGGACCCTTAAAACGTCATTAATTATACACTCAGTAAGTTTAGAGCAAAAATTAAACGGGGTAAAAGGGTAAATTTAGAGCTAATTAGTGTGGGAGTTATTTTCTTGAACCTTCCAATTAAACATGTTGGGAGTCAGATGGACCCCAGGAGATGAGAGATAGTCTGAATTACTGCTTATAGCTGCTTGCCGTGTGATGCCGGCTTACAATAGCACTACCCCATTTCTTTTCCGTGGGAGTCGTAAGAGGTGACTAAGGGACTCGAGGGTGTGTATTGCTATTCTAGGCGATGGGCTGATAACCTGTCACTAGCACTATGTATGTAGCTGCTTATATCTAAACTTAATCTTTCTTTTAATAATAATAATAATATACTTTATTGCACACAAACATAACATTAGAAAAAAGACATAACACAGTACAATAAGGCCGCCCTTAATGCTAAAGTAGCATTCTCTTCCAGGCAATCTTTTTTATTTTACCTTAGTTCAGCTTAGCCTTGAGTGGCAGCTATAAATTGTAAACTCCTTTCTTTATAATACTTAGTCTATGCATTATTACGTGTCTTGCTATTTTAAGAAGAGCGGTGTCTCCTAACACAGTTTTTGTCAATTTAGTATTAGCATCTGCCCCTGTTGTAATTATTGAGTGCTTAAAATGAATCAAGATTTATTATTGTTATTACTCACTGATTACAGAGTTACAGCTAAGTTCTGTTTTTAATAATATTTCATTTCTTTTTAAGAAATCACTTTCAAAATAAAGGAAGTTCTTAATCCAATCAAAATCTTAATTAGTGTTTGTTAAATCTGCAACAGTAGTATTTTTTACATTATTAATCGATGTTGCAGTGCCATTATGGCACCAATTTAATAACTAAACGCTATAACCTTAAAAAATATTATTGAATAAAACTATATTATAAGTTCATCGGGTCGTTGGACGACTCGGTATCCCACGCGAAAAGAAAAAGAGGGCTATTTTATTAGCACTTGTGAAAATAAACCGATTACGAAATCAATTACTGAACAAACTTATTCAAATTATTGTTCATAAAAAACCCCAAATTTAACGTTTCGATGAAAACAGGATTACTCAAACACTATCGAATTTATGCTCAATGAAATATAAAATAAAATATTCATGAATATTTCAGTCTGTAACTTTAGTTCATTTTCAATTATTACGTAATTGGTCGTTGTGATTGTGTTCTAGCTTTATTAATAATAGAAAAGTCTTTGTTTAGTGTTCCAGTCGCAAAATTGGCAATATTATTAAATAATAAAGTAGTTTCGAGCAAAATTGAATGATATTACAGAAGGTATTAATATTTTATTTACAGCGCCCGTTGACTTGAATGAGTAGAATTCTTAAGGTACCTACTTCGGTTTAACGTAGCGCGGCGTAAACCTTTGCTACACCGCAGCTTTCGTGTAGCAAAAACGTAGCACTATTCGCGTAGCGTAGTATAAACCTGCAGCGTTTGGAAAAAACCCGCCTGTAAAATCTTTGTGTGTATTTTTGCCCTACCCCGGTTTTTCTGCAGTGGCGATCTCATATCTGCGAGCGACACCGTCTCGTACCGCAAATAAAACTGTTGTAAATACTTTTTGTAAATACTGAGACACCCTGGCCACTATATATTTTTATATTTATGTTTGTCAACTATGACACAAAACAAAACTGTTACTCTAATAAAATATTCTGTTGATGATACATCAAACAACTTAGTTTACTTCCATGATCTCAAATTTCCTTTCGGAAATTTAACAGGTTATGGGCCCAGAGCCCCTCTAACCTAAGTTGTGTAAGAATATATAATTTGGTACGAGTGCTATGGAGGGTGACACCCAAAACCCTTCATCGGCAGGACAACTGCCGGCACCAGCGCAACCTACAGCTACACCTAGTGGACAGCAGCCTCTCCCGATGGCACAACAGATTGGGGTGCCCACGATTGAGAAACTGGAGGGTGCCAGAAACTTCACCAGCTGGAGTTTCTCGATGAAGAACGTACTCGTCGTGAGTGACATGTGGGATTTTATAGAAAGTCCCGCACTTATGATGCAGCAACTTGGAGACATGCAATTCAAGCGGCTTGATGCAAAAACAAAGGCAAAAATATGCTTATCAGTAGCAACATCGGTGTACCCTGTGATAATGAGCTGCACCACCGCCAAGGAAACCTGGGAAAAGCTACAAGCAGCTTATGCTGACAGCGGCCTTCTACGGCGCCTGCACCTACTTCGTAAACTCTTCAATACAAGACTGGAGAACTGTACTAGCATGGACGAATATGTTAACGGAATCCGCAGCACGCAGCAGCAACTAGCGGAAATAAAGGCTCCCGTCAATGATGAGTTTGTAGGAGTTATAATGTTAACTGGTTTGACTGAAAAATATAACCCTATGGTAATGGCATTGGAAGGATCGGGAACTAAAATCTCTTCGGACTCCGTAGCTACATTGTTACTGAAGGAGGACCAGCGGCCATCGACCTCGACGAAAGACAGTGCTCTGTATACATCGAAGCCTACGCCTGCGTCCAAGACTACGCCTGTGCCCCCGCGCCCAAAGCATGTGTGCACATTCTGCAAGCGACATGGACACGTCGTCTCGGAGTGCCGGAACCGCAAAAAGAAGAATAAGGCTAATTTCAGTACACATGTTACACTTTATTCATCTTTTCATTCTTCCAAAAACCCATCCCATTGGTTCATAGATTCTGGCGCAACATCTCATATGTGCAATAACATACAATCATTCAGCAATTTTTCTCCCCAGTCAGACACAGTAACCGTAGCCAACAACCAGCAGATTTTAAGCGAAGGAACAGGTACAATTTGTGTAAATAGCGGCAATATTGACAACATTTCTAACGCCCTATTAGTACCACAACTTTCGGCTAACTTATTATCTGTTAGTTCTATGGCAGGGAAGGGCTATGCTACAGTTTTTACTAGTAAAGGTGCTCAAATCTATCTCGAAAAAGGGCTCAAAATTTCGGGAACAGTAGTAGCAACAGGGCAAAATTATAAGGGCATGTATAAATTAGATATTTCTGAGCCACAACAACAAGCACAGCTGACAAATGTCAGAAATGAAACAGCTGTTCTGTGGCATAGACGCCTCGGACATCTCAACGTCAAAGCGATGTCTACTCTGAAAAAGAGAACGAATGGCATAAACTGTCAAATAGATAGTTCGGGTTTAGATGAAACCTGCATTCCTTGCCTTCAAGGAAAATTAGCAAAAAGTCCATTCAAAAAGTCGAAAAGTAAGTCTTTCAAAAAGTGTGAGCTCATTCATTCCGACCTTTGTGGACCAATGAGTACACATTCATGGGGTGGCGCGCTCTACTTACTTACTTTCACAGATGACTTTACGCGCAAAACTTTTGGCTACTTGCTAAAGTCAAAAAGTGAAGTGTTTTCAAAGTTTGTCGAATTCAAACAACTTGTAGAAAACCAAACAAACGAAAAAATTAAAAAGTTTCGTTCCGACAACGGTCGTGAATTTGTAAACGGGCCGATGTCTACATTTTTAAGGGAGAATGGAATTATCCATCAGACCTCTGTAGCCTACAACCCTCAGCAAAACGGCGTCGCTGAACGGGTTAATCGGACGATTGTAGAAAAGGCCAGAGCAATGTTGCACGACGCAAAGCTCCCAAAAGCTTACTGGGGTGAGGCAGTAAATACAGCAATTCACCTAAAAAATCTTTCGCCCACCCAAGCTTTAAAAAATAAAATACCTGACGAACTTTGGTACGGGAAACGACTTGATGTGTCTCATCTACGTGTTTTCGGCTGTGAAGCGCATCCTTTTATTCCAAAAGAAAAACGCAGCAAACTGGACTCGAAAACCCAGTCTTGCATTTTTGTTGGATACTCAACTGAGACTAAAGGCTATCGCCTTATAGATCCTCGCAACCCACGAGCGATCATATTGTCACGGGATGTAGTCTTTATTGAAGACAAACTTGGAGTTACTGAACCACAGCAACCCACCACCCCTAACAACAGTCTCACTTACGATTTAATTGTTAATACAAGAGTAGACCAACAGGAAACACAACCGCCTACGACACAACAGCCAAGTCTTCCATCACCTCTCATCTCAGATGTTCCAGTCCCACGTCCTAACTCTGAAATACCCCCTCAAAACACTGAACCCCAGCCACAGCCTCTACCACAAATAGATACATCTGCGACTGCTGAACCGGCATCACCAGAGTATCTGTCAGCTACTTCTGAACCAGATGAACCCGTTCTTCCTGAAGTTCCTACTGAACCTGAACGCAGATACCCTGTCCGTGTAAGGAATCCTCCTGAACGCTTCGGATATCTCACCTCAGACCTGGAACCCGAATCTTTTAAAGAAGTAACGGATCATGAAGAGAAGGAAAAGTGGTTAGAAGCTATGCATGCTGAATACGATTCCCTAATAAAAAATGGAACCTGGGTTCTCGTCGATAGACCCTCCGGCAGAAAAACGATTAAATGCAAATGGGTATTTAAACTAAAAAAGGACACTAGTGGCCAAATAACGAAATACAAAGCCAGACTAGTAGCAAAAGGCTTCACCCAAGTAGCAGGGATTGACTACAGTGAAACTTTTGCACCAGTCGCTAGACTGTCTTCAGTGCGACTATTATTGGCTTTTGCGGCTCAACGTGGACTTCAAGTTGACCACCTAGACGTGGAAACTGCATTTCTAAATGGGGACCTCGATGAGGAAATTTATATGGAACAGCCAGACGGCTTCTCCACTGACCCAAAGGGCAAAGTATGCCTACTCAAAAAGGCTCTATATGGCCTTAAACAAGCTCCACGACAATGGAACTTGAAAGTCTGTGAAGCCATGACGACTGATGCCATCCCTGTCTCAACGCCCATGGAACCAGGTATGAAGCTCACAATCCCTGATAAGGATGATGAGAAACCCGATTTGCCATACCAACAGCTTATTGGTTCTCTAATGTACATTGCAATAGGCACAAGACCAGATATATCCTGTGCAGTATCTTATCTGAGCCAGTTCAATGGACATTACGGGGAGGTGCATTGGAAAGCTGCCAAACGAGTTTTAAGGTATCTTAAAGCAACTAAGGACCTAAAACTAAACTTTAAAAATGGTGACGGTTATCCAACCGGCTATGCTGACGCCGACTACGCCAGCAACGTAGTAGACAGACGCTCATACACGGGGTACGTTTTCAAGATGTGCAGTGCTGCCATCTCTTGGGAATCTAAGAAACAGCGCACCCCTGCACTGAGTACCACAGAGGCCGAATACATGGCCCTAGGCGAAGCCTGCAAAGAGGCCATCTATCTCCGCACACTTATCAAAGAAGTCTACAACGTCATACAGCCACTCACCATTCATACAGACAACCAAAGCACAATCAAACTCACTCGCAACAACACATTCCATGCACGCACAAAACACATCGACATTAGACATCACTTCATACGCCTACTCTCAGAACAGGACTACATAATCACATACATACCAACACACAACATGATCGCAGACATCCTCACCAAGCCTCTACCAAAACTCAAACATTGTAAATTTTCATGTTCATTAGGTTTAGGCTAGGATTCAGATCATGGTTAGGTATGTAAATAGTTCTCTAGGTTTAGGTGTATATACAGGTTGAAGTTTTTTTTGGTGAAGTGTATATACAGGTTGATGTATTTTTTTTGTTTGTGTATAGTTTTAATTTTGTGTTGTGTTATCGTGTGTTTGTTTATAGTGATCTTTGATATGTCTTATCTTAGTTTTATACAGGTACAGGGTGCCCCATTACGGGGAGGTGTTGTAAATACTTTTTGTAAATACTGAGACACCCTGGCCACTATATATTTTTATATTTATGTTTGTCAACTATGACACAAAACAAAACTGTTACTCTAATAAAATATTCTGTTGATGATACATCAAACAACTTAGTTTACTTCCATGATCTCAAATTTCCTTTCGGAAATTTAACAAAAACGATGAGGGCTGAAATCCAGCAAAACTCAACTGAACTGCACTGCATTTTTTTCTACCTTATAAAACTCTGACGGCGTTTTAGCAGCACTGAAGACCTAAGCTTTGTATTGTAACTTTGTTAGAATTAGAAAGATTCAATTGAATTACTGTCAATGCTCTCTTAATACAAGTAATGTAGATTTTCTTTTATGTTCGGCATTTCACATTTCAAATAAATAAATTAAAATAATATATCGGGTAAAAATTACTAGTGACCGATAGCGCTTCAAGACGGGCTGGAAACAAGTAACAACTTTTCCCAAGGATCTAGATAGAAAAAAAGAATTACCCCTCATACAAAATTGCCGATCACCTGATTTGATTTACTTTGGACACTCTAAATATTTTTGTCATATTTTAAGCTATGTTCTTTGGGGGAAAGTTGTTTCTTATCACCAGCCCGTCTTGCGATTTCGCTATCGGTCACTAGTAAAATGTCACCCAGTATAATAATAATTCTGTATTTCAAAGTCGTATTTTTTCCACTGGTCATCTCGTATCTCACCGCCAGCACCATCTTCAAGCAAATAAACTGCGAGAACTCGGACCGTATTTAGTTTTTTTCTTGTTAACAGCCGCAAGAAACGGAATAGAGCGAAATTAATGTGGGGAGTGTTCTTTACGGAAAAGCTGTGGAGTGGTGTGGATGAGGGTCTCAAGAGTGGAAGAGTTAGTTGGATTATTATCAGGTAAAAAGTTTTCTGAAGTAATCTTAAATTGCACTGGCATGAATATGTAAAAATTGCTTTCACTTATTGCAAAGAGAATGTATGGATTCTTTTGCGCAAAGAATAAGTCGAAAACTGTAATTATATCAGTATTTGCCGTGTGATGCCGGCTTAGAATAGCATCACCCCATTTCTTTCTCATGGGAGTCATAAGAGGCGACTAAGGGACTCGAGGGTGTGTATTGCAATACTAGGCGATGGGCTGACAACCTGTCACTATGGTGATACATAATTTTCCGAAAAACCCTCAAATATTTGTCAGACGTGGCGTAATTGTCCGTTTTTGCGGCCGTTTACGCTCTGCCTACTTCGCAAGGGATTATAGGCATGATATGTGTATGTATGTGTATGTATCAGTATTTCACAAACATTCCTTAACAAAATAACGGCACCCATGTTACGATAATGTTACACAAAAAACAGCTCGAGCCGCATTAGCTGTTTGCGTCGCGGCGAATATTCATGAATCGCCCGATTTTGCAGTCTCGCTGCAACACACGAGTGTTTGATGTTTGCTCGAAGCACGCCGACTACAAGCACTTTACACCGATACTCCAAAAACTGAATAAATGTTATGAATATTCATGAATTACCCAATATTACGGTGTTGCTGCAACGTTCGAGTGTTTGCTGCTTGCTCAATGCTCAGCGATGGGCACTTACACTGATGCAAAAAAAAATGGAAAATTGTATAATATTCTGTTAACTTGGTTAAAAAAGATCTTCTTTTGTAAGATACTAGGGAACGGTTTAGCAGTTTAACCCATTTTGTAGGAATGAGATATTTTCCCCTGTTTATATATATTCCAATTAATAAAACAATTACATATTTGGTACATTGATGTTGCACAAATAAAAGCCTTTTCAAACAAATTCATGAAGTCACTTTTTAATAAGTTTACGTATAGTTGTAACTTTAATCTTCTTAGAATCTTTTCGTATGGGACACAAGTCGACAAACGAACCGATGTAAAAAAAAAAATTTTTAAGTAGGCTTCTGTGTTTGTAACGTTTATGGTTTTTGTAACGACCGCCGTCTAAGTAATCATAGACAGCAACCGAGACCGACGGCTTAACGTGCCCTATGAAATACAGAACCATATTTTTACGGACAATCAGATGGTTCAGCTTACAATACTATAACCAAAAATAAATACTAAGAATAATTTATCTAATAACAAAGCAGACAAAAATCATTTTTCAAAAAAATCCTCGCTTCATTACCAGCAAACGCAACATAAAATGAACATTAAACTGTAATGCGGTGTCCCACTAGCAATGAGTGTACTTATAGGTACACTCCCTCGCCGCGGGGAACACTGCGCTTTATAAAATACATTTTACGACACAAATGTACCTACTGGTAATGATGCAACTACATTTATTTATTTATTTAACTTTGTGTACAAAAATGTACACGGATGGACTTAACGCCAAAGCCGTATCTCCCAGTCTACCTTAGGGCATGTGGAAAGGGTCAAGGCAGGTACATTAAATGAATAAAAAATTGAAAGAAAGGCTAGAATATATAAGTCAGTAATATGTACATATACGTATAATAACAATTACAATAAATACTACACATAAACGTTTACTTTGTTATTATATAAATAAACATATATTATCTATAACACACATGGTACAGGTTAAACTTCATTTGCTGAGATAGCACAAAATATAAAAATTACAGAAAGATAGCTTGCCCTTATTTCGATTATTGATACCTACTCTACTTATTCTTTTTTCTTTTCGTGTGGGGCACCGAGTCGTTCAACGCCCCGATGAACCCTGGTGTCAGAGTTTTGCAACCACCTATTACTAGTAGTAGGCCTCTGACATGGTTTTGTAACGACCGCCGTCTAAGTAATCATAGACAACAACCCAGACCGACGGCTTAACGTGCCCTCCGAAGCACGGAACCGTCTTTCATTTCGGACAATCAAGTGGTTCAGCCTGCAATGTCCTAACCAAACTGGGAACAAATTTGCAAATTGATAAATATCAACTTATTGCGTGCCCCACCGAGAATCGAACCCGGAACCTTTTCGTCGCAGATAGTCGCACATCCACTGCGCCACATTGGCCTACTCTGTTGGAGTTGCTACTGTTTTACTGAATATTCAGAAAGATAAGGAAATGGAAGAATGCAAGGATATGATAACGCTTCGTATGAGTAGACTACAAAACTCTTAAAAGCAGAACTGACGTTATAGTTAGTAACTAGGAACAAGGTATATTAGTCCCGCAGGAGTAATCCTATCAACTTTATTGCTTTTCCATTACCTAACATGAATAAAGGATAATACTCACAGGATTTAACAAGATATAAATACAATATTTACCTAAGCATTAATAATTATCTCTGAAGTTTAAAATTTAATAAATATTTTTTATCGCTTCGGACCCCGATTTATTCACTAAATAACCTAAGCTAAACTAAATGTTTGCTATTTTACTTTTTTGTAATAGCCTTTGCTTCGTTTCTTTTCCGTTCGTGTTTGTGCAAAAAAGTATATAGTACATAATCTCTATGATGAGGATGTAACTATGATGTAAAATTTATATTAAGTACTAGCCGGTGCACGCGAACTTAGAACTTTAGTGTCTTAGGAAATCACCATAATTAACAACTTTTGCCATAGTGGCTCTATGGCTACAGTATATTTATATATTTTAGTAACTATAACTTGCACATTGCAAAATGATATAGGTTTACGCGACATATTTTTTTTTGTACTGAGTTTAGCCGTCTACGTTTCGGCTGCATAAGACAGCCATCTTCACGGAGGTCAACAAGTAAGTCGCGTAAACCTCATGAGTGATACTTGTTTGTTTGTTTGTTTTCATTGTAAAGGTATTTAAAATACTTATGCCAAAGAGTCTCCATAAATTCGAACCAATTTAACGACCAATAACAGAACTCAAATCACTCCTCAAGCAAACCTTATTCAAATGAATACATACATACATAAATCACGCCTATTTCCCTTACGGAGTAGGCAGAGCGTAAAACGGATATTAACACATCTGTCAAAAGTTTGAGGGTCAATCAGATAACTGTGTATCACGAAAGTGACAGGTTGTCAGCCTATCGCCTAAACTTGCAATGCACATCTGGCCCTCGAGTCCTTTAGTCGCCTCTTACGACACCCATGGGTAAGAAATGGGGTGATGTTATTCTAAGCCGGCATCACACGGTAAAATGAATCACAGACATAAAACAGCTTGGTATGCATTTTGTACATCAAGGACCATTTCTGTTGAAATAGCGGTAAATAACGACTTTTTTATCTGAAGGGTCCACGGTTCCGGTCCACCGCTACAATAAAATAAGAACTATGACCCTTTTAAAGGAATATTTTGTCTTCGGAGGAAATAAAGTACCTACATAGATTTAGAGGATATGATAAGATTGATAAGTCTAGCCTTCTTGGCGTGTGTCCTTTTAGTAGGCCTCTGATATGGTTGTGTAACGACCGCCGTCAATTTATCATAGACAACAAACGGGACCGACGGCAAACATGCGTGCCCTTCAAAGCACGGAAGCTTCTTACGAAAAGACTTGCTTTAGTAGGTACTTATAGAAGGAGTAACAAAAAGGGAATATAACAAGCCGAAAGAAAGACATGGTACTCATGAAACTGGACAATTTTCGCCATGAAACATAGGTTGTAATACGTTGGAAAAATTACCTCCCATAGTTAATTACCAGCTGATCGGCAATTTTGTATGGGAGGTCAAAAAAAAATATATTTACCAACACACCATGAGGAAAGTAGTTTGAGGCTTGAAATAGAAAGTCATTTATTTGCCAGAACATAGTTAACACAAGGCACATGTTTAGATGTTATAAAAATAATTACGGACTAGAGGTAGTATCATATATCGTACTGATAAAATCATGCAAATCCACACTAATATTATAAATGCGAAAGTAACTCTGTCTGTCTGTCTGTCTGTCTGTCTGTCTGCTACGCTTTCACGGCCAAACCGCTGAACCGATCTTCATGAAACTTGGCACAGAGGTTGCTAGCATACCGAGAACGGACATAGGCTACTTTTTATCACCATTCGAGGGTCTGGAGTACAGATGTAGACCACCAGGTGTACCACCAGGACCCCAGCTAAACTATTAGAGATACAGGCATGGTTCCAAAACAAAAGTTGTTCAGTATGATGGGCCGATTCTTTTTACAAGGACATTGAGGATCTGGAGTACCTTATGTAGACCACCAGGTGTACCACCAGGAGCCCAGCTAAACTATTAGAGATACAGGCATGGTTCCAAAACAAAAGTTGTTCTGTATGATGGGCCGCTTCTTTTTACAAGGACATCGAGGGTCTGGAGTACAGATGTAGACCACCAGGTGTACCACCAGGAGCCCAGCTAAACTATTAGAGATACAGGCATGGTTACAAAACAAAAGTTGTTTAGTATGATGGGCCGCTTCTTTTCACAAGGACAGAGAGGATCTGGAGTACCTTATGTAGACCACCAGGTGTACCATCAGAAGCCCAGCTAAACTATTAGAGATACAGGCATGGTTCCAAAACAAAAGTTGTTCAGTATGATGGGCCGCTTCTTTTCACAAGGACATTGAGGATCTGGAGTACCTTATGTAGACCACCAGGTGTACGATCAGGAGCCCACTTAAACTATTAGAGATACAGAAATGGTTCCAACACAAAAGTTGTTCAGTATGATGGGCCGCTTCTTTTCACAAGGACATTGAGGATCTGGAGTACCTTATGTAGACCACCAGATATACCACCAGGAGCCCAGCTAAACTATTAGAGATACAGGCATGGTTCCAAAATATAAGTTGTTCAGTATGATGGGCCGCTTCTTTTCACAAGGACATTGAGGATCTGGAGTACCTTATTTAGACCACCAGATATACCACCAGGAGCCCTGCTAAACTATTAGAGATACAGGCATGGTTCCAAAACAAAAATTGTTCAGTATGATGGGCCGCTTCTTTTCACAAGGACATTGAGGATCTGGAGTAACTTATGTAGACCATCAGGTGTACCATCAGGAGCCCAGCTAAACTATTAGAGATACAGGCATGGTTCCAAAACAAAAGTTGTTCAGTATGATGGGCCGCTTCTTTTCACAAGGACATTGAGGATCTGGAGTACCTTATGTAGACCACCAGGTGTACGATCAGGAGCCCACTTAAACTATTAGAGATACAGAAATGGTTCCAACACAAAAGTTGTTCAGTATGATGGGCCGCTTCTTTTCACAAGGACATTGAGGATCTGGAGTACCTTATGTAGACCACCAGATATACCACCAGGAGCCCAGCTAAACTATTAGAGATACAGGCATGGTTCCAAAATATAAGTTGTTCAGTATGATGGGCCGCTTCTTTTCACAAGGACATTGAGGATCTGGAGTACCTTATTTAGACCACCAGATATACCACCAGGAGCCCTGCTAAACTATTAGAGATACAGGCATGGTTCCAAAACAAAAATTGTTCAGTATGATGGGCCGCTTCTTTTCACAAGGACATTGAGGATCTGGAGTAACTTATGTAGACCACCAGGTGTACCAACAGGAGGCCAGTTAAACTATAAGAGATACAGGCATGGTTCCAAAACAAAAGTTGTTCAGTATGATGGGCCGCTTCTTTTCACAAGGACATTGAGGATCTGGAGTAACGAATGTAGACCACCAGGTGAAACATCAGGATCCCAGCTAAACTATAAGAGATACAGGCATGGTTCCAAAACAAAAATTGTTCAGTATGATGGGCCGCTTCTTTTCACAAGAAGTGATGAGTAACTTATGTAGACCACCAGGTGTACCAACAGGAGCCCAGCTAAACTATAAGAGATACAGGCATGGTTCCAAAACAAAAGTTGTTCAGTATGATAGGCCGCTTCTTTTCACAAGGACATTGAGGATCTGGAGTACATTATGTATACCACCAGGTATACCATCAGGAGCCCAGCTAAACTATAAGAGATACAGGCCTGGTTCCAAAACAAAAGTTGTTCAGTATGATGGGCTGCTTCTTTTCACAAGGACATTGAGGATCTGGAGTACCTTATGTAGACCACCAAGTGTACGATCAGGAGCCCAGCTAAACTATTAGAGATACAGAAATGGTTCCAAAACGAAAGTTGGCCAGTATGATGGGCTGCTTCTATTCACAAGGACAGAGAGGATCTGGAGTACCTTATGTAGACCACCAGGTGTACCATCAGGAGCCCACCTTAACCTGAACCTGTTTCTAAAAAACTATCTAACGCGGACGAAGTCGCGGGTAAAAGCTAGTATAAATTATATATATACCCTTTTATTACTTCCTGTATTTAGAAACTCAAGCCATTCACGTGAAACACGACACTTTCTATAATAATGGTTTCGGCGAAAGGACGTGGAGACCCGAAAAGCCTCAATCCGGATACAGTTTCATACATATTATTATTACCAAACGAACAGGAAATGACCTAGCAAGCCGACTACACATTTGCGTCAAAGGAACAACAGCGCATACTACGATAATCGATTTCAAGGGTAAAGTTTCCCTTGAAATCGACCATTTTACGAAAGCAATATCACACTTAAAATTGCAGCCAAAAAAATCCTAAAATAAATTTAGTTAATTTGCCGGCATTTATGCTATACCTAGTTTTTGCGTGTGATGATAGTAAATACTGGGTGAGGCCCACGTCCAGCAGTGGACTGTTGTGGCTGTGATGTTGAAGCGATAGTTTTTAATGCAGGCCAACAGGCATCAGTATAATGTAACATTATATTTGTTGTTTTATTTTATCATCAGTACCTAACTTGAGATAGGTAGGCGCACATATAAATGCGCAAATGGCCGCAAATTGGGGATATCAATTTTCTTATCTTACCTTAAAATAGTGCTGTCACGTTCCGTCAAATAGGTTTAGAAAAGGATTGGAGATATTTTAGTTGTGTCATGTCTTATAAGTCAAAATAAGGCGAAGATCAGAACAATGGCAACCAAATTGACTAGAAAAGGCGAAAAAACCATTGAAATGACAGGACTTAGATATCTCCTAGCCTTTTCTAAACCTATTTGATGGAAAGTGACAGCACTAATTTAAGGCAAGTAAGGAGAATTTATATCCCAAATTGAGAGCATTGTTTTCATCGTTGCTTTATTTTTAAGACAGGACATGACTAAGGTATCTTCTATCATTTTCTAAACCTGTTTGACGGAAAGTGACGGCACTTATTTAAGGTAAGATAAGATAATTTATATCCCGAATAGAGGGCATTATTTCGCGTAATTGATTTATATTAGTCCAAAATCGCTAGACTAGACAGAATTGAGCTTATTAATTAGCTTTGTAATGTTACTGAACCCGAAACAGCACATTGAGAAACATTTCCAATATCAAGTTAATTAAACAATACCTATTATTAGACGGCTGATAAGGTATTACTCTGAACAACATGTTACATTATTAAATTGATATTTAACAAACTACATAAGCTAAAGATGGCGTCAAAATAGACTCTTTTTAATTGTTATTAAGTTAATTCTAACTGTGCATATTTTAAAGAAGATTGAATGAGTATAGTAATATTTTTGGACTATCATCTTAAATAAGCATGTTATGTATTTAATTAGCTACCTAAGAAAACAGCCTATTTCAACGTTTAATTAACTAACTACGAGTACTGTGAATGAGTTTGATGTGTTAAGTTAGTGGGCCGTAGCGAAAGCGCCCTCGGCGTGAATACACGCGAAGGGTTCATTGTACACTGTTACACCTCACACATCTCGCCTGACATATTCACACCTGAAACTGAAACTAAATATATATTTCAATAGTGATGGTTCATGTATATTGAGGATTTATTGATGACACGTAATATCTGCTTTATTCACGACTTATACAGGCAGGCCCGAATAGTGACGTACAAAGACAAACTGAAATACCTTACACTAAGGGGAATCCAAATCACCCCCCATGTATGTTCGTGTTTTTTTGTAGTTACGAGTAATTCAACTTTTGAAGTTTTGTGGGGAAAATGCTACTGAGAGGCTATTTTCCCTTTTTTGTACGCTAGAAAGTACAAATCATGAAAACTTTGCTTTGACAAAAACAACCGCTCGTTAAGCCTCATAACGGACAAAAAGTAATTTCCCCATACATCTTTAAAAGTCGAATAACTCGGAAACTACAATAAAACGCAGGACATACATGCACTTAGTAGTATTCAAATTTTGTCGTGGACGTCACTACACGGGCTACCCTGTATATTTCAATAGGGACAATTACAATGGGGTTTTCCTTATGAAACATAATATGTGCTTTATTCGGGGATAATATATACTCAAACAATTACTAGAATAATACATAGGTATCAAGATATTGGTAACAGCATTAATTCTCTATCTATTTCATCAAATTTCGTAACAACAGTTTCATTGTTCAGACGTAATATCTTCTTCTTTCAGTGTACCTATCAACTCCAATGACAGTAAAACATACATACAAACATTAACAGCCACAACAGTCCACTGCTAGACATTGACCTCCTCGCATTGGGGGCTAATGCCATACTAACCACGCTAGGCAGGCGGATTGGCAAGTGCAATGGAAGATGTTGCATTCACAGTGAACGCTGCTGCCCATTCCCTGGATGAATTTATCCCTAAGTCGCTTTTTATGACTGCCGTGTGATGCCGGCTTAGCGTCACTCAAATTCTACCCGTGGGTGTCGTAAAAAGCGACCAAACGGAAACGGAACTAATGATTTAGCTCATAACTTCTGCGTGACCTTCAAGTGAACCTCACCACTCAAGACCCTCCAATATTCTTCCAAATTCAGTGTTTTGTCTGTTTACTGAACGGCCGTTTAACTTGGTCTGCGCAAACAACGAGAAATTGCCTTCAAGGGCTGCACAGTTTACTTTACTAAGGGAATAGCTTTTAAATCTGTTTGCCAGAGTCATTTACAGTTTTTATCGTTTATTATATTTACTGCTGTTTGAGCGCGACCTTGGCGAGGTATATGTAAAAAATTGTAAGGAAAATGATGTAGGTACGTACCAACGTTACGTGTTTCAAAACTTTTTGGTCTGTACATATAGATAAACCTAATGGAACTTACCACTAAAAGTAAGGCTAGCTTTGAACGCGTATTTAACGGTTTTGTCTGTAAGGAGCTTTTTTACATCTCTAACTTTTTTCTTGTAAGGCTCAATTTCTGTACAATTTAGCCTGGTTTCGTCCTATAAGGTCCCATCGGCAATAGGTATAGCCCTAAGTGGGTTTAGCATCAACAGTTATAAAGTCCCAAATAAAAAAGTCTACTAAATGTATAAACATTTCACGTTGCCCTCTTCACCAATTATATTTGCGCTGCATGACACGAGTAAAAATCCAAAAAGCATACTACCTAGTAAGTAGAATTTTGCGCTGAAATTTTTAACCCCGTGTAATGGCCAATTTGTCGACCTGGCGGGTTGGCTGTCCACAAAGTGAATTATTTTCGGCTTTGGACCTGCTGTTTTGTTTGAGCACAGCATTTTCTGTTGACAGGATATTTGGCGAGCTATTTCCCAACAGCTAGTGGGAACGGGCACCTGCTGTGTTGTGTTACTTCAAAAACCAGCTAATAATTGATTCAGCGATGAAATAACTTATGCTAGGATCAAAGTTAGATTGGAACATCAAGAACAGTCGCCTTAAAAGTCGATATTTATGCTATGAATTTATAGCAATAAATACCTCCTGTAAGGGTAGGTCAGTTGATCGTTATTTTGTATGGAAGGTCGATAATTTGTCGTTTCCCAATTTTAGTTTCTTAGGGAAAGTTGTTTAGTTTTACGTTATATTTTTATCGTATTGTGCTAGCAGTAGTTCCGTGCTTCGGAGGGCTGAAACACCTTAATGTCCGTAAGAGATGGCTCCGTGTTTTCGAGGACACGTTAGGCCATCAGTCCTCGGTTGCTGTCTATGATTACTTAGACGGCGGTCGATACATAACCATGTCAGAGGCCTACTAGTAGAACAAATCTGGCACCAGAGATCATCAGGTGCCTATGTTATGAAACTACAGGCTACAAGTCTACAGGTGAAATTCTTAGTGCATTGCGTAGCCAGTTCATATACCTGGTATCATAATGGCTAAACGACTACGCAATGTAAATCGAATATCACCTGTATAATTGTAGCCTGTAGTTTGATAATATCGGGTACAGGTCGTTCATCGACTAGGTGTCCAACACGAAAAGAAAGAAGCGATGAATCAGTCCTAAAGTTAAGATTGTTATTTTAAAATATGGTGAGGGTGAAAATCTTCGTGCTTCAGGTAAGGTGGTTCGACGCGCGCCGAGGCGGTGATGCCGAGCCGTGACTGGCTGAGCCCGGCTTAAGCTAAGCCCCAACGGAATATTCTAGCACACAAGCTCTCGGGGAAAACGTTTCCAAACGATAATATAAGTTTTGGTGTAAGTGAAGCGATAATATTTTCAGCAGAGGATAAACTGTTGTATCACTAGCTTTTTGGGTGGAGGTGTTTTGCAGCCCGCGGGCTGTGGTGTGGTTTGCCTATTTTCCTGCAGTAAAATTTGTCACAAATTTCAGTGGTTTAAGCGTGAAAGCGTAGCAGACAGAATTACTTTCGAATTAATATTACTGTGGATATCGACAAATAAGGAAATATGAAATTAATTGATTCATTACTCATTTAATAAGATAGAATAAGTCATAAAATAAAATATGAAATAATGGATAACAACCCAATTGTTCAGGTTTTTAGTCTAAAACGGACCAAAAACGCAAAATATAAGTCCTGTTTTGTTTTGCCTGTTTTGTTGAGCCCCATTGAGTTTTTTAAGTATCACTAAGAAAAATATCGTCTCGTAATTTGGAGATTTCAAGAAATAGGATACAAAATTTCCGAACACCATCCAACCTGTTTCGGTTGATTTTTAAGCCCATTTCACCTTAAGATGGGACACCAAATCTTATCTCAATCAAATAAATCATTGAAATATTAAACAATCTCAGGATACAATATTAATATACATTTTGAGCACCTTAGAATAAACTTTACTTATATAAAAAACACTAGGATCATTTTGCCACTCACACTAGGTAATCCTGTGTCGTAAGTAGCTAGATAGTAGAATGTGTGTATCTAAAGTCATTGTTTCTAACAAATATTGATTATTTTCCCTCACTAAACTTGATAACCTACAAAAGCATACTATTTTACTGTACCAAATTGCACTCATTTCTAGCTAAAACGTTTTCCTTCTTGATAGATTTCGCAGTAGAAACGAGACAGGTGCAGGCTAATCCTGGCTTAAACCTAAACCAGACTGCGAATAGTGGACTATTGGCCGACCTCCATTCAAGATATAAATCTTTATTTTGCTGACGTTATTGAGTCCCGGTGGAGATTTAAACTGTTTGGGTCTTCTCAAATTGAAGTCTTTCTAAATTTCTATGACAAAATATGATCGCTTAAAGCGATAAAGTCGCTTTTCTTTGTGTTACGTTGTAATATTAATATCCATTTGCCTTAACAGATTTTAGGTACCTTATATTGCAACAAAATTAAGAAGTTTATTACAGACTATCACACCTACTTCAGAAGTTCCAATCTCGTCCATACAAAACTCTGCATTCAGATCACGAAGAGCTTAAGTTGGCGAAACTTGGCAGTACCTACTGTAGCAACGATGAGAATCTGCGAGGTATTCACTGCGCGTCTGCCTGTAGAATACCTACGCCAAATTGTTACCAAGTTACAAAAGGCCTTATAGACAGAAAACTAGGATACATTGCACGTCTAGAAGAACTGCGGAGTGATTTTGCTTTTACGTTTTCCCACCCCAAAAAGACCTTTACCCAGCATGAATTTAACATAAAAACCTTTCTCTGGAATAATTCTATCTACAAAAAAAAAACCTCATCAAAATCCGTTGCGTACTTTTAAAGATTTAAACATACGTTAGGACATAGAGACACGGGAAGCGACTTCCATTTTATATATCATAATAGTTTAGGAATTCGGATAAATAAGTTTATTCTACTTTAATGTTTTTGATACTTATAAGATGTTTTTAAAAAGGAAAATATTCGTGGGTTTTTAGAACAAATATCAATAAAATAAGAAGAGGCTTGTTGCATTGGCAAGTCTTGTAGTTATAGTGACACCACACTCATATTACCATGTCGTAATTAATTAATTAAATTATTTATTGATTCAAGTAATAATGGCTCATTTTAAAACAATCAATTATTTAAAATAAAACATTGCAAAATATTAATTCAATCAATAAATATCACATCATAAAATTTTGTACAATATTAGATTAAGTCAACTTACGATTTTAATACGTAGAAAAAACGCTGATTGAAATACACAAGCTCCATTATTATAACATTCACATTAAAAACTCTCTATAAAAAAGAAAGAAATAAAAATGCTTCATTTCTTTTTCCGAAAACCATTTCAAACAGCAGAAATTTAAACTTTTAAAGATCGAAATTCGAGCTGCATTCATTCACTGAATAGAACGACAACCAGTAGATAGAACGATGGCGAGTAAGTCGTGGCCAAGTTGGCGGTTTGAATAGGCACCGCCGAAGAAGTTGAACGAATAGCGAACGACACCTGACTTACCTGTGTAAGAAGTTTCTTTCTTAGTTTAAGTTTAGGTTAAGGAAAGATAAGTTATGCTCTCACACACACACACACACACACACACCACGTCTATAATCCCTTGCAGTAGTCAGAGCCCAAACGGCCACAAAAACGGACAACATACGCCACCTCTGACAAATATTTGAGGGCCATTCGGAAAATTGTGCATCGCCATAGGACCAAGTTGTCAGCCCATCGCCTAAAATTGCAACACAATTTAAACACCCTCGTAATGCATTTTATAATAATAAATACCTCAACTGTATTAACACGTTAAGACCGTATTCTTTTCAAGACTTTAATTTTATTTATTTTAAGGCTACAAGCTTTGAAGCATGTTTGTATAGAGGGGGAGTGATTTGCGCTCGGAACGTAACGCATTGCTATATCGACCGTCTGTGTTTGAAATTTAATAAACTGTGTAATAAAGTAACTTTAAATTCTGTAACATATACCAAAATAAAGCTGAGACATTTTGCTAATTAGTTGTGATAAAAAGTGCTGAAAAAGAATCCGGATTTCTTCGAAATAAGTGAAATTAGTGTGTCGTATAAAAAATAAACGGCCAACCGTTGACCCCAACCGAACATAACACATCACGTAGTGCTATCTCCTTCGCGCACACGTCTTTGCGCATCGTGTCGTTTCGCGCGAACAGCTGTGTATCATCAACTCTACGCACCTTGCTACCTACATTTAAATCATATCAAATATGAATGAAACTAATGAACTACTATGCAATGGATATAAAGGTAGAATTAAAGATAGATTATACCTACAATGTTCTACGTGCAAGGAATATTATGACCTAGAATGCGCAAATGTGCCAGAGAAGCGTTTCTTCAACACAATGACTGCTCAACATAAAATGAGTTGGAAATGTTTTGTTTGTCCGAAGATATTTGTCCCAAAGGATGACAATACACCTGCCACATCCCCTGCTACTCACTTCCGAGACGGCCCTGCAAATGTCAACACTCGTAGAGGCGGTTCCCTACAAACTACTGCCATTCTTGATTTTTCTATACCTACTACAAAAAGTCCGGTAAAATCTCACCACGACGAATCCAACATAGAAATGGCAAGCAACATAAGTTATCTTACCCTCAGCGATATAAGTACACTATTAGATCAAAAACTAGACCAGAAATTGAAGACCAATACAAATCACATATTATCAAAAATTTCAGACCTAAAATCATCCGTCCATGAACAAATAAATACAGCAATTACGAAACTAGACTATGATATAAATAAACATAAGCAAGAAACTAGACGGGACCAAAAACAAATACAAAATCAAATAGATCAAATTAATAATAAAATAATGAGACTAGAAAACGAAAATAAGAAGCTACAACAGCAAATAGCTGATTTAAATTCCAAAGCCACCTCGCAACTAGCTAACACTACAACAACTACAACGAGCCCAAACCAAGACTACCTGAAAAAAATCGTTCTTTATGGACTCGAAGAGTATTACGGCGAAAATGATAATGAATTGTACGACCGTATATTGATGATATTTCGAGATATTATGAACGTAGACCTACATGGATATATCGAAGGCTTCTCACGCATAGGAAGAAAAGGTCATAAGAGACCAATAATGATAGAAATTTTAAGTAAATGTATGACAAATCACCTTATACAAAACAGTAGGTGCTTTAAAAATTCGGGTATTACTATATCTGCACGCCTAGACGAAGAAGGTATAAAGAAAAGGAAAGAGTTGCAAGAAATTCTCCGCGATGAAAGAAAAAAAGGAAAGCATGCTGTAATACGCTTTAACAAATTATACATAGATGGAAAAGAATACACTGCGGCTTCGAAAACATCTAAAAACGAAGAATCGACTGAAAATATAGGACAAAACCGTCAGTCAGACACACAGAAAACGAATCATACATTTCGAAACAGTACATCTGGAAACTCATAAATCACAATATGATATTGTTTTTCAAAATATGCAAAGTATAGTAAATAAACAACACCTTTTAGAAGCTTTTATGACACAAAACACGTTCCAAGCAATTTGTATTACAGAAACCTGGCTTTCACAGGAACAATTAGAGTTATTACAATTTGAAAACTATAATATTGTTTCATATTTCTGTCGTAAAAAACATGATTGTGGTGGAATTTGCATATTACTACGTGAAGAAATAAGTTATATAGAAAAAAAGGATATTAATAATTTCACAATTGAATTTGTAATTGAAATTTGTGCTATTGAAATTGTTATACTGAATCTTATATTAATAACTGTATATTGGAATGGAAGAGAAGAGGACTTATTCCACACTCAATTAAATTTGCTTATGAACCATTTAAACCTTAAATATAATAAATATAAAATTTTGATGGGGGGGGATTTTAACAAAAATATTTTTGAAGCAAACAAGAAACCAAAAATAAAATCTTTTTTAGAAATAATGTCCGAAAACAACTATATTCAACACATTCGACAACCAACTCGCGTTACTGCCACTACGTCCACGTGCATTGATCTAATATTCACAAACTTTAGCGACGGAATTAAACATACAAAAGTCGAAGAATTTGGCTTTTGTGACCACAAGGGAACGCTGATATCCTTAGAAGATATACCTATGAAAAAAACAATTACTTGGTTTACTACAAAAAGACAGTATACGGAAACTAATATGGAAAATTTTAAACTACACCTTAGCAAATTAGACTCGAAAAAAATACTACAACCTAATAAAAATATAAACACAAACTACGACATATTTCACAAAAATCTCACAAATCTTCTTAACATATGTATGCCAAAGACAAAGCGCAAAATAAAACCATACAAAAAAACATGGCTAACTAAAGGTATTAAAAAAGCGTGTACAAATAAAAGATTATTAAAGATATTAGTTTTGCAGACAAATAACAATGTTCTTAAAAATTACCACAGAAAATACGCAAAAATACTTAAAAAGACAGTAGCAACCTCAAAACGAAACATATTTAAAAATAAAATAAAAACTCACGAAATAAAAACAAAACAATGTGGAGTATTATTAATGAACGCTCAAACAAAAAGCCTCGGAAAAATAAGCAACCTATAAAACTATTAATAAATAATAATTCAATCTCAGACCCGAAATACATATCAAACACGTTTAATAATTATTTTGCTACAATAGGTAAACCGGTTAATAGTGAAAAACAATGCGATAATGGGGGGACCATCATCGGGCAACCCCGCGCGCCCCGCGGCCGTCCGGTGATCCATCCTACGGAGAACACAATGTTTCTCGCGCCCGTCGAACCGAAAGAAATAAATAGAATATTAAAAAACTTGAAAAATAAAGATAGTCACGGAATAGATGAGATTCCACCTTCACTAATGAAAAAATGCGCAGACGAACTAACTTTGCCATTTTATTTACTCGTAAATCAATCGTTCACGGAAGGGAAATTTCCAAATATTCTAAAGAAAAGCGTCATTAAACCTATCCATAAGAAAAATGAAAAAACAGACCCTGGAAATTACCGCCCAATAGCCTTATTACCTACGGCGTCAAAAATTTTCGAAAAAGCCATGTGCGACCGTGTCTACAAGTTTTGTGAGAAATTTAAAATATTTGATGAATGCCAAAATGGTTTTCGGAAAAATCGCTCCACCACTTTGGCTGTGTATAAATATGTTCAAGAGATATTAAACACGTTAAACGACTAAAAATATGCCGTCGGGCTACTACTCGATATGACAAAAGCGTATGATAAAGTACAATACGATATCTTATTAAATAAACTGCACGGAATAGGAATACGCGGTATAGCCCATAAATGGTTCCAATCGTACTTGGCTGATCGCGAACAAATAGTTGAGATTGAATACTTTGATGAGTCAATCGGGGAAATATCGTATATACAAAGTGACTCAATTACTATAAACGCCTCCATCCCACAGGGCAGCGTGGCTGGATGCCTTTTGTTTTTAACATACATCAACGACTTCCCAAAAACAATTGACGAAACATGTGTATTGTTCGCGGACGACATATCCCTGTTAATTAGCTGCAAAAATGATACTAATCTTAATATTAAATTATACGAATTAATGGACAAAACAGTTAAATGGTTGAACGATCACAACTTAAGCGTAAATTACGAAAAAACAAAGGTAATGGCTTTTTATCCTTACCAGAAAACACCGTTAAATCCCAATCTAGTTTACCAGGGTATACAGATCCAAAATGTTAACAGTTTTACACTCCTAGGCTTAGATATTGACACACACATAAACTGGAAACAGCACATAAATAAATTAAGAAAAAAACTATCTAAATTCACGTACGCACTCCGGGAGATTAAAAAAACAACTGACCTAGAAACGGCATTATCTGCCTATTATGCTTATGCGTATGCATGGTTTTCTTACGGCGTGCTTCTATGGGGATTTAGCTGTAATGCGCCGGACCTATTTATCCGCCAAAAAATGCTAGTAAGAATACTCGCTAATATAAGTACCACTGATTCGTGCAAACCATACTTTGTGGAATATAAAATTCTCACCTTGCCAAGTATATATATAATGGAAATATGCAAATTCGTACGAAAACATTCACAGTTCTTTACCAAACGATCAGACTTAGTAACAAAGTACACATTCCGTAACAATAGGCTGATGTTACCCACTTCAAGGCTTAATTTACACTCCACAAGCCCTTACGTAATGGCTATAAAAGTGTACAATAAGTTGCCGGTATACATACAAAATGAACCGAAAGATAATTTATTTATAGGACTATTAAAAAAATTATTAGTAAATAAATGTTATTATAGCGTAGAGGAGTATTTTGAAGATAAATTACAATAACAACTATAAATATAAATCAAATAAATATAATTATAAGCCAATAATAACATGTATAAATAAATTAAATACCAAAATATATTTTAATAGAAAAATTTGACCGTTTGAGAGTAATTAATTATACATTAGGGTTAGGTATTAAGATACAAATATATGATATTATTGTAATTAATAAGATTGCATGTAATATAATTCAAGTCTTCCTCTCTCCCACTATTGTTGTGCCCAACAGGGTCCATGTTTTAAGTACCTTGTAATCTGTATTATTTTATCACCTAAATGTAACACATGGTATGCAATAAACTTTTGAGTATTGAGTATTGAGTATACAAAAAACATTTTTGCAGAACGTTTCACAAGCCTATCTTTAAACAACTATAAAACAGAATGTACCTACAATAACAATAAATTATTTTCTGCGTCGAGACGATAATTACAAACACGTTGTCCTATTTAAGGGGTGAAATTTTACTAGTGACCGATAGTAAAAACTCGAGAAGGGCTGTAATACGGAACAACTTCTACCAGGGAATATAGGTCGAAATACGAAAAAGAATTGTTGATCCACTGATTTGAGTTATTAAGGAAACTCAAAATATTTTTGTCATATATCAACCAATGTTCCTAGGGGAAAGTTGTTCCTAATCACAAGCGCACCTTGAGATTTCGCTATCGGTCACAAGTATATTTTAACCCTAATTGTACTCGTATTACAAAATCGAGAAGTTTTAATTTAGACTAAATTCCTACGTCAATAGGCCAAGAGAAACAAGATTTTCTTATTTGGGTACTTCCTTTCATGATTCCACTTTAGCAACTGTCGTCCAACTGAGATCAAGATCGGAACAGTATTCACAACTACCTGCGCTCGTTCTAAAGTTAGCGGAAGTTGGAGCGCTCAAGTTGGTCACAATGGTGTGGCCTTTAGGTGAGGACTGTGATTGAACAGATTCCTCTTATTTATTTTTGTGGATAGAAAGATGTTATTCGTGCATTTATAAAATATAGAAAAATCAATATTCTTCAAGACTATTTTAACATCATAGACGTCATAAGTAATACGTTTTTCGAAAGAATAGAAAAAAGACATATTATGACATACAAGACTTCTCTTTCTTCATTAAAACGATGTTTTTTTTTTTTTAAGCTACATAACCAGCGCCATTTCACGAAAAAAAACATATCTCTTTATGCAAACAATACCTTAGAATGTCCCTTATGAGACCCAACAGATTCGGAGAAATATTTGCGTTAATTAGAGTTAGAACAATGACTGACAATTGTGGACTTTTTGGGAACTTTCATCCATAACTTTAATCGCAGAAAACATTTTAAAAGGTTAACTATTTTTTTAATTGTGATTCAGGTGTATTGTTTACATAAAGAGATATATTTTTTCGTGAAGTGACGCTACTTTTGCGCCAACACCCTTAGTAGTAAGGTGAATCATTCTATCTACGAAGAGATTTAATAATATTTTGTTTATACCTTACAACTATTTTATATTTAGCTCTCAATCAATTAAAAATTAACCTTACCTATGGACAACTAAGTCGTTAGTATATACCGGGCGCTACGCCCGGCTAACTTTGTTGTAGAGATTTTGGGCCTTTATCTAATAGGTATGTTGTACTGGATCTTACCTGTAAACAATAAACACTTTGTTAATACAAAAATATATTTTTTTTACTATTGAGTGATAATTGTTAGGCGCTACTTAGGAACCTCGCAGGTCGAGCAAAAAAAAAGCAGCACGACCGTAACATCCTTATCTCGAAGCAATTGAGACCATTTTCGATCCTCCCCCATAACTTCCTGGTAGATGCATTTAAAAATGTTATTTTCAAGCACGTTAAGAAGTACATATTGTATATATACACAATACATTTCAAATTTTTCTGAAATTTTAACGTGTAATTTAGGAATTATAGCGAGCCAAAGTTTCATAATTTTGTCCCTGATTCACTTACTCGCTCATGTCATGAGTCAGCGTTTGCCAAGTCAATCTTTTTATATGCCGACTTGCAAGACTCGCAGACTCAACAGGTCAATGTTTTTGATGGGATACAGTATACACGTATTCCCCTTCTCAGTTTAGAAACGAAAACATAAAAAAAACAGAAATTAAGTTTGAAAGTCTGCTCAGAAATGTTTGCTCTATTTTCTAAACCTAAAACAAATGAGACAGTTTTGATCTGGAAAATTATAGGTATTAGTAATTTGGAAAACAGACCACGTCCTAAATATCTGGGACCTATTTAAGTTGGAAGAGGGAACGTATTGGCAGAAGTGTTTCAAATTCTAAACGGGGTTCCAAATTCTTCCGGGGTATTTCAAATTCTAAACCCCTGCTTTACGATACTTATATTCAAAGGCACAGTCGTCAAGCAACTGGCATAACGATACTTTAATAGCTTCATATTATATTTCTCTTTAATTTATGTAACAATTATTCATAATGAAAACATTTGTGTGCCGTTTTGGTAGCCCCCAATCAGTCGCGAGCGAATATACCAAATGAAAATATATGTAAATGAGTGTAACGAGCAGCTACATTATACATTGTTTGGTTGTCATTGTTAACGGGATAAACACAGCAAATTACTACTCGACGGGACGAAACCGCTGAAATCAGAAAATCCCGCGGGGTCTGCTGGCATTCGCATAAACAGCCAAACTAAAGTGAACTTTACGCCCCAGTCACAAGGCGTATATGAAAACGTGCCTTGCTTAATTTTAAAAACGTTTAGTTAGACTTTTCTTTGGAAGCAATTAGTTTTTGTAAATCTGGCGCAGCGCCAAGTCACGGAAAGTGCAGTGCAGATTGAAAAATGACAAACGGTGTGACGATACAATCTTTAGTTTATATCGTGTTGGCGCTTAGTCGGAAATTGGAATCATGCAATCTGTTTACGAGTTAAACATGCATCTAATTTTGTAAATGATTTCCCATTTAAAGGTAATTTCTGGCTGGTTTATAAATAAAATATATTTGACACTATGTTCACAATATCTACGTACACAAATATCGAATGGCGCGCGGGACACGAATTCCTTTAACCTGGATTCTTATTTTAAAATAGGTAACGTATTTTCCTACTACTAGACAATCTATAAACTGTTGAGATATGGCAGCATGAGCCTGATTAAAAATAAAAGCAAGATGGCGTCTCAAACTAAAATCGAGACGTTTTTATCCGGCCGAATAGCTTCTTCCAGCGTTCTCACCTCCTGTGGGAATTTTACTACGATGAGGCACTAAACTTGGAACTATATCGCTTTTCCTTGGTAAACTCCAACAAGAAGCCTGTTTTCTTTTTAGAGAGGAATAAAGTTCTCATCCGCGGGACATTTTATCTACGGGTCACCATTACAAAACAAAGCTCTCTGTTAACATACATATATCCCGCCTATATCCCTTGCGTGTAGGCAGAGCGTATACGGCCGTAAAACACAGGCATCTACGCCACGTCTGATAAACATCTGAGGGTCATTCAGAAAATTGCATATAATATTACAACGAGAAAAAGTAAAACACAGTACAATGAGGCGGCCTTAATGCTAAAGCAGCATTCTTTTCCAGGCAACCTTTGGGTGATATAAGACGTGCAAACATATAAGCGGGATAGTGCAAACACCTACATATACTACTTATACTATAATACACTCAAATACATACATAGACAATATTATAAACTTCATAGATACCTTATAAACTAATACATATAACACATAAACGCGTATCACAATAGTGAGAAGTTGTCATCCCCTAAAATTGCAATACACGTATAACCCTCAATTCCCTTACTCGCTTCTTACGTTACAAGACCCACGGGAACGAAATGGGGTGATGCTAATCAAGGCAACATCACAGGGCAAATTGTTAGTAATGTACCCTAATAGAATGTAATAGAAACAAGTATTGAAAAATTATGAAACTTTAGTTAATTTAATGCCCACATATATCGAAATAAAAATAACTAACCCATCTTAATGCGCCTCTAAGTTTTTGTAATAACATGGTTGGTGTTTAATTTCTCACTAACAAAATTAACCGAGCAGCACAGAGAATTTTAATTAACTTCATACGCAAAATACAATTTACGATAGAACAAAAGTTTCGATAACTATTCATACGGTCTACAAACTTTGTAAAAAAACCAACGTTATTCACAGTTTATCCATACGGCCGATGTGGCGCAGTGGTAGTGCGACTGCCTCAACTGCCTGCGACGCAAACGTTCCGGGTTCGATTATCGGTGTGGCACTCAGAAGGTTGATTTATCACTTTGTGAATTTGTTTCCAATTTGGCTAGGAAATTGCAGGCTAAACCACTAGATTGTGCGTAAGAAATATGGTTCCAATAAGTGATAATACTATCCTACATTGAAGAATTTCAATTTCAATACAACAACTGAAACGGATTCATTTCACGCAGCACTCACGGTATATTTTTTTTTTTATTAATGATGGGTTTGCTCTTGACTCTAGTCTAGGTCATAATCAGTTGAGCCACAAAGCGAGTTGGGAAACAAAAGGAATACTACACACAAAGTAAATATTACACGTGGCACCCATACTGCATACAACAGATGAAATTAAGGCGAGAGTAGTCGTGAACGGCTTCGACAGTGGTGCCACTTCACACAAAAAAAACTCTTTATACAAACAATCTATCACAATGTCCGTTGCTCAAGTTTTTAGTATTATCCTTAAGGCGAGTGTAGCCGTCAACGACCTCGACAGTGGCGCCACTTCACAAAAAAAAGTTTTCTCTTTATACAAACAATCTATCACAATGTCCGTTGATCAAGTTTTTTGTATTATCCTTAAGTACATATTTTATTAGAACCTACAAACTCAATAAAATATTCACTGTTATTAAAGTTATGACAAAAACTGCCTAAAAACGGCCACTTTTGGTATTAATTGCCGTAACTCTAATTACAGCGAATATTTCATTGAGATTGTAGGTTCTAATCTTACATACATGCATATATCACGCCTATATCCCTTGCGGGGTAGGCAGAACATAAATGGCCGTTCTAATCTTACATAAGGATAATACTAAAACTTGAGCAATGGAAATTCTGATAGATTGTTTGTATAAAGGAAATTTTGTTTTTTGTGAGAAGTGGCGCCACTGTCGAAGCCGTTCACGACTGCACTCGCCTTAAATGACTCGTGCAACATGCTATTCAGTTTTTATTGTAGAATAAAGTTTTTCCAAGAACATACTTTGAATTTTAATATTCGCAAAGAAGTTATATGTAGGTACGTTTCGGATGACCCAGATAGTAGATATTTCAATAAATGCTTTTAATACAATACAATAACTTTATTGATAATAATAGCATTACAGGTCATTTGATTAGTAGAAAACATTATAGTAGCAAACTAATATGTTATTATATTTTTCAAATCATAGGGGCTCGAACGAATTCATTTAAGTTGTAAAACTGCTTCTCATGGAGCCATTTTTTAAGTTTATTTTTAAATATTTGAGTAGAAGCTGCATCCTTGACTTCGTCTGGTAAGTCATTGTATACTCTTGGCCCTAAAACATACACCGATCGTTTTGACTTGCTTAGTTTCTGCCTTGGTATCACTAGTTGATTTCGTGCGCTGTTGCTGCGTAAGTTGTGTATTTTATTAGTTGCCTTGCGTTCAAACCTGTCCATATTAGATACCGTGTATACGGCTATTTGGTATATGAATTCACAAGGCAACGGTAATATTTTCAGCTGCACAAAAAGTGGACAGGAATATCCTGGACAGTTCACATATCGCCATCTAGCCTCAAAACTAAGCAGAGCTTGTACTATAGGAACTACATACATTATCTAACATCAATACTCACACACTTTTTTTGTAAATTAAAAAAAATACTATACATAGACAACACCCAGACTTAAAACAAATATCTCAAAATGACATAACAAATATTTGTGTCTTGTTGGGATCGAACCCACGTCCCTCGGCGTAGCTGGCAGTGGTCCTATCCGCTACACCATCGAGTCAGTCTAGTTGTTTTTTTTTTATCATCTTGGAGCACTACCGGGAATTATAAGCTGCGGTTTTTGTGTGATATTTTATTCAGTAAAATCTTTCTTCATAAAGTCTAGAATCAACGTATTTAAACCAAAACTGTCTACATTTCAACAAATCCCGGATTTACAGCAAACACATCTTAATCCGAGCTGGGATGTCGCGGGTGGAAATTGCTGCCAGTTTAAATTTGTACAAGATATGAAATACAAGAGTTTCAAGTTGCAGTGGGTCGACCACAGATAAACTACAGAATCATTATAATATATCCTTTATTGCACAACAATAATGAAAAGATTTACAATAAAATAAGGAGCAAAGGCGAGTTTATCGCTTACGAAGATAATCTCTTCCATCCAACCAATTTGTTGTTAGAAAATTCTTAACTTTTTAGGTAAGTTGGCAATAACAAAAGAAAATGGAATAACAATTACAAATATACAGTCTGCTGAACTATACCTACATGCAATATATAAAAGAAATACAATACGATAAACTTACATAAAAATACTATAAATGTGCATAAACATATATAAATATATCATTCAGGATATTGTCAACACTATTAATTATAGGCATGTAAATAACACCCTTCCAATATCTTGACTTCAATTTGAAACAAATGTCGTTTCCTGGTGGCGGAGGCGTAAAGTTGTCGTTTGATTATCTTGGCCAGCCCCGAGGTAGTGCCTTTATTTTTATACCGCCCGAGCCGGTTATCTACCAGGATATGAGAAATTTGTATCAAATCACACTTAATAACGTGTCATCAACCTTTCCTTGCTCGTTTGGTAAATAAATACTTTTCTCCTGACAAAATACGAGTGTAATTGTGAAATTCCTGCACTTCACGCTAGTGATCTAATATTGTAACGATTTGTTCGTCGTTAATCGTAAAAAATTTTGTAACATACATATACATACATACATACTCACATCACGCCTATATCCCTTGCGGGGTAGGCAGAGCGCAAACGGCCGCAAAACGGACATTTATGCCACGTCTGACAAATATTTGAGGGTCATTCGGAAAATTGTGCATCGCCGTAGTGATAGGTTGTCAGCCCATCGCCTAAAATTGCAATACACACCCTCGAGTCCTTTAGTCGCCTCTTACGACTCCCAAGGGTAAGAAATGGGGTGATTCTATTCTCAACTGGCATTACACGGCAAATTTTGGTAGCACACACCATAATAAAACAAGAAAAAATACGAAAACAAGAAAACCTGAAGCAAATGTACCATTGTTGTGGGCAAACCATTGTCTGATGGGAAAATGCAATCAGCTAATGAAACAAAGGACTCCTGCGGAATCACCAATACAAGCTTGGTACTAGCCATCGCCAAGTGCTCCAGAATTTTCAACCATAATCAGTTTATCTTCTGCTTTCGAGACGAAATTAGAGTAGGCAAGTATTCTCTTGCTGATTAAAATTAGATCTAAATGAGATATGTGCCGTGCTGGCTTAGAATAGTATCAACCAAACACAACCCGTAGGTGTCGTAAAAAGTGACTGAGGGATAAATTCATCCAAAGAAAACATACATACATATATCACGCCCACAATCCCTTGCGGGGTAGGCAGAGCGCAAACGGCCGCAACAAACGCCACGCCACGTATGACAAATATTTGAGGGTCATTCAGAAAATTGTGTATCGCCATAGTGACAGGCTGTCAGTCCATCGCCTCAAATTGCAATACACTCCCTCGAGTCCCTCAGTCGCCTCTTACGACTCCCAAGGGAAAGACATGGGGTGATGCTATTCTAAGCCGGCATCATCCAAGGAATGGACAGGAGTATTCCCTGTGGACCCCAACGAACCGATGAGCCCTAACGACACGAAGAACCCTTACAACCCAAAGAGCCCTGACGGCCTGAAAATCCCTAACGATCTTCAGTTTCCAAAGCACTGATATTTCAAATGGTAGAAAAATACGTGATGCCGGCTTAGAATAGTATCACCCCATTTCTTTCCCGTGGGTGTCGCAACGATGGCGACGAAGGGACTCGAGGTTGTGTAATGCAATTTTAGGCGATGGGCTGATAACCTGTCACTATAGCGATATAAAGTTTTCCGAACGACCCTCGAATGTTTGTCAGACGTGGCGTAAATGTCCGTTTTTAGCGGCCGTTTACGCTCTGCCTACCCCGCAAGGGATAAAGGCGTGATATATGTATGTATGCATGTAGAAAAATACGTGTATTTCAAATCGGAAAATGAATCCAATTCCAATCGATCGAAGAAATGGTTTAACTACGAGTACACATATTTTTCAATAACTGCTGTAAAATGAACAATATATTTCTAGCGTGAGGTAAGAAACTTGTCACAGTCCCTAGAATCTCCACTCGTTCGTAGAAAAAACAGAAGATAAAATAAATGGCGACAATCTCAACTGCTATCTCAGCAAATATCACCTGCACATTTTTCCACACGACAAGACGTTTTCTCACCGTCCCCTTTGTCTTGCAGCCGACATCGTGTTTCTCTAGGTTTTTCTTCTAAACGAGAGGTTTCAAAACAAAATACACACTAGATTTCTAAGGAAAATAGGTGGAGGTGTTCCCGCACCGTAGTGAAAGTTGTATATTTTTGGGTTTCGTAGTCGACTGTTTTAAGCATGCATACATACACATATCATACCATTATCCCTTGCAGAGTAGACAGAGCATTAACTGTTTACTGTATTTAAAAAAATGCTATCGAATTAAATGCCAATATTTTTTGAGTGAATTGTATCCGAAGGAACATTGGTCGAAATATGAAAATATTTAATCGTTCCATACAAAGTGACACATTTTTTACAAATTTTGTATGGTAGTTCCTTGCTTTTTTTCTTATTTTGACCTATGTTCCTTGGGTAAAGTTGTTCAGTTTCACAAGTAAAACTCACACTTAATAATAATGCACTGAATTTAATAAACCCTCATATAAGTCATTAAAAGTTTATAAGGAATTTGCAAATGCCATGGTGAAATTTTACTTTACTGAAAACAAGACTTAAGTTTAAGGCACCTTCTGACAGCAGAATTATATTTAAGAAAATGTTCAGAGGAACACTGATATTCTACGCGCTTCCACACTTTACCTATTGTCTAAATGGTGCCCGCGCATTCAAATAAAGAATTTACAAAATGAGTAAAATAATTTAAGTAAAGAGTAAATTAATATAATAATGAATAAATTATGACCATAGCTAGTATGATACAATTATCATCATTTTAAACATAACAATCACATTCATTACGAATAAAATAAAAATCATTACTAATCAGCATTGTCATTAAAAAATTCATCAATTGGGTTAGCCACGACTTGAACTTCCGAAAAAAAAACAGACTTAGTCAGGCAATTTCTAATGCCAACAGGGATTTTGTTGTAAATACGGGGAGCCATTCCCAGAAGCGAAAATTCATAATAGCAGTACAGTAGGCTTTCGTAAGTGGTAGCTTCACAGTGGTAGTGCTACTGCCAGCGATGCAAAAGTTCCGGGTTCGATTCACGGTGGGGCACTCACGAAGTTGATATTATCACTTTGTGAATTTTGTCTGGTTAGGACGTGTACGCTGAACCACTTGATTGTCCGTAAGAAAGATGGTTCCGTGTTTCGGAGGGCACGTTAAACCGTTGGTCTCGGTTGCTATCTATGATTACTCAGACGGTGGACGTTACACAACCATGTCAGAGGCTTGCTTGTTGTAGTAGACGATTGTAAAACTCTGACACCAGGTTTGAAAGAAGAGGAAAGTCTAACAAAGCTATTGGATCCGCATTGTACAAATGTACCAGGCTTATCCAGCGTGTCTTGGATTTTGGAAATGCATTTCTAAATCAGTAGATATCTTTCGTATGAAAAGAGTAGAAAAGATTTCTTAGGTGACTGATCAATTTGTCTGTGGATGAGACTTTAGCAGATTAAATCCTGCTTATCCACAAAAGAGCACAAGTTTAGTACTAATCGGGCGTCGTCTATCCTGATCGGGCACATTCATTCACCTGCCAGTTACTTGCCAGGCTACCTGCTACCGCGCTGGCTGCAATTTATTAAAAAATTGTACAGTCGGTTGTAGCACATAAGGTACCAGGGCTACTCCAAAAGAACTGAATTATTTTTATACTCAGTTAATACATAATACAAATTTAAACTTATTCTTATACTAGCTTTTACCCGCGACTTCGTCCGCGTTAGATAGTTTTTTTAGAAACAGGTTCTAAAGTAGATATTAATGTATATTCATAGTAAGTATGAGAGTGATATTAGAACAGTTCTTATCACTACTGTTTAAGGATGACTTGCTTGCTTCTGTTGTTAAAAGGACAATTCAAAATTTAGTATCCGGTGTAATATTTATAACCATTGAGTACAAAAGTCAGTAGATAACAAAAAAAACCTCGGTAAAAAGTTGCCAATGTCCTTTCTCAACTTATTCCCATCATACTGAACAACTTTTGTTTTGGAACCATTTCTGTATCTCTAATAGTTTAGCTGAGCTCCTAATCATACACCTGGTGGTCTACATAAGGTACTCCAGATCCTCAATGTCCTTGTGAAAAGAAGCGGCCCATCATACTGAACAACTTTAGTTTTGGAACCATGCCTGTATCTCAAATAATTTAGCTGGGCTCCTGGAGGTTCACCTGGTGGTCTTCATATTGTACTCCAGATCCTCAATGTCTTTGTGAAAAGAAGCGGCCCATCATACTGAACAACTTTGGTTTTAGAACCATGCCTGTATCTCTAGTAAATTAGCTGGGCTCCTGATGATACACCTGGTGGTCTACATATTGTACTCCAGATCCTCTATGTCCTTGTGAAAAGAAGCAGCCCATCATACTGATAAACTTTTGTTTTAAAACCATGCCTGTATCTCTAATAATTTAGCTGGGCTCCTGATGATACACCTGGTGGTCTACATATTGTACTCCAGATCCTCTATGTCCTTGTGAAAAGAAGCGGCCCATCATACTGAACAACTTTTGTTTTGGAACTATTTCTGTATCTCTAAAAGTTTAGGTGGGCTCCTGATGGTACACCTGGTGGTCTACATAAGGTACTCCAGATCCTTAATGTCCTTGTGAAAAGAAGCGGCCCATCATACTGAACAACTTTTGTTTAAGAACCATGCCTGTATCACTTATAGTTTAGCTGGGCTCCTGGTGGTACACCTGGTGGTCTACATAAGGTGCTCCAGATCCTCAATGTCCTTGTGAAAAGAAGCGGCCCATCATACTGAACAACTTTTGTTTTGGAACCATGCATGAATCTCTAATTGTTTAGCTGGGCTCCTGGTGGTACACCTGGTGGTCTACATCTGTACTCCAGACCCTCGAATGGTGATAAAAAGTAGCCTATGTCCGTTCTCGGTATGCTAGCAATCTCTGTGCCAAGTTTCATGAAGATCGGTTAAGCGGTTTGGCCGTGAAAGCGTAGCAGACAGACAGACAGACAGACAGAGTTACTTTCGCATTTATAATATTAGTGTGGATAATTTAGTCATTTTCTAATCTCTCTCTCTCTTTTCTCGTGTGGGACACCGAGACGTCTAACGACCCGATGAACCCTGGTGTCAGAGTTTTTCAACCGCCTACTACTAGTAGTAGGCCTCTGACATGGCTGTGTAACCACCGCCGTCTAAGTAATCAAATCAAAGACAGCAACGGGACCGACGGCTTAACGTGCCCTCCGAAACACGGAAACATTTATATTCGGACAATCAGGTGGTTCACCCTGCAATGTCCTAACAAGACCGGGAACAAATTCACAAAGTGATAAATATCAACTTTTGTGAGTGTCACACCGAGAATCGAACCCGGAACCTTTGCGTCACAGGAAGTTGCACTGCCACTGCGCCACATCGGCCGTCTCTATTTTCTACTAATACATATTCATGTTAAGAAAACGATACTGCTGGGGAAAAAAAACAGTTCTATTCTTTTTTTGGATTACTCCTGGTTGGTACCATAATGTGCTTTATACTTACACACAGCCTATTGCATAAAACGGTTATATACGCCGCGCCTGACAAACATTCGAGTGTCATTCAGAAAAATCGTGTATCACTATAGTGAAAGGTTATCAGCCTGTCACCTAAAATTGAAAAACACATGAAACCCTCGGGTCCCTTAGTCACTTCTTACGGCATTTGTATCGTGTATTCAAAACTCGTTTTCCAGTTACAGGCTCGTGCCTAAAAACACTTTCACAATGCCAATATCAGCAGTGAAATAGTAAGGGAAGTGGGCAGAGCGAGTATGTAAACAGGTTACTCTCGCTGCTACTCGTCATGTTGCTGCCACTTCTCGTGCTTCCCGCTAGTGTCGGTTTTTCGTGCGCGAGTCTAAAGAACGGCAGCACGAACGCTCACTCGTATTGGTGCGAGAAGAGTATGAACGCAGTGTGTGAACACTCACTCGCGTTGATACTTCCGCGGAAGTATTTTGAGCAGTATTTGATTTAGCGGCAGAAGCAGGAGCATTTGCATAGTGTGAACGTAGCGCAAGACTCTAGTTCAGCACTAATCGGGCGTCGTCTACCCTGATCGGGCACATTAATTCACCTGCCAGTTACCTGCCAGCCGGGGCGTACTAGCATTCTACCGGCTACCGAGCTGGCTACGTTTTATTGCGCCACACTTACAGTGATGGAGCTGGAGAAACTGTTTCTATTAAAGATACTTTCAAGTCCGAGTGTATACGCAAATATATTTAAATTTATTTTCCTAATGCTCTGTAGTCAACTTTCCGGGAAAACACGTTTGTACACACTACTGTGTGTTCACATTTTTTTCTAAATCAAGCTTCTATAAAGCAATCAGTAACAAAGAGAAGGAAATATAAATCGTTGAACAAGTGGGCTCGTGGCCAAACGTGGGTACATTAAAATAATTGCGACAATTACCCGAGTGGGGGAAGCAGTAAATCGCAAGGATTGCAGAATTGCCACCTAATCTCCGGGCAGAGGCAAAATTGCCAGCAGATTCCGATCTAAAAATCTTCGTAGGTAATAGCGAGCGAAAGTCCGCAATGCGATACCTGGCAGGTTACACTTACATCGGCGCGGCGCCATCCGAAAAAAGAAGAAAAATAAAGTCGCGCGGGAAAATTTACATTGACTGAGCGGCTTTGTACGAGGAACTTACTTTTTCATTATTCGAAAGCAACGGCAACTAAAATTATTCCGCCTTTGTTTGCGACAAGATTTTTTTTTGTTTGATTTCGTAGATCAAAGATTTACTTTATAATTTTTTTCCTGAAATGAGCAGTACGTCGTTAGTTTTACAGAGAGAATGGCGAAAAAACTGACACTGACAGAGAGCTCACGGCTCGAATTGGCTGTCTACCCGCCTTACCTTTGCCTTTTTACCTTTTTTTTATTTTCGTGGAGATCTTCGCATCGCCGATTTTTTTCACAATCAAAGGCTGGCTGTTATACAGCCTACTTCTATAGAATTCCAGGTTGAAATATTACGTAAAATGGCGGCCTGAGGTGTATTTTATCCTGGCAGGTTTCGTTATTTCTTACAGTAATTTTGGGTGATTTATGGATGTCAGATAAAAGAATAAATGAAAAGATACCAAGAAAACGTTTTTATCCGCAAAACAGTTTATTTAGTTACCAAGTAGGTGAATTACAGTAAAAATGATCTGTTTAAAATTTTCTAGATAGATTTTTCAGAGCTGCATACGAAACAATGAAAAAGAAAATGTGTAAGTAATGAAAATATCTGCTTTCAAACTTCACATAATAATCACGCTCTACGAAGCAGATATTTAATTTGAAACAAGATTTAATTGTGAACCATTGCAGCTGTGGAACTCATTGACAAAACTATTTGCAATTTACGAAGTAACAACGTCGTCAGCTGACAATAATTTGCTTATGCTTTGTTTGACTGGCCCGATGGTGTAGCGGATAGTACTCCTGCCTGCTACGCCAAGGTTCTTGGGTTCGATCCCCACAAGACACAAATATTTAATATGTCAATTTTCAGATATTTGTTTTTAGTATGATTGTTTTCTATGTATGATATGTATTTATTTACAAAATAGTATATAAGTATTCATATAAGCTGTTTAGTTCCCAAAGTACAAGCTTTGCTTAGTTTGGGGCTAGATAGCGTTGAGTAAATGTGTGGAACACATATTTTATTTATTTATGTCACTTTGATATGATCTCAAAAATAAAGAAATTGTTAGTATACTTTCAGTTAGTGCAGTGCAAGTTGCGCATAGTGTTTACAAGCAGCATAACAATATGGAAAAAGTCCTCTACTGAAAATCTTCAAAATAATAGCAAATTCTCCCTTGAAATCCACATCCATCGTAATCCACAAAAGCTCTAGCATTAGGACTTGTACCAAAATCAACTAAATACTTACGAAATTGTCATTTTATGTGTAAGACTATTTTTAATAATTTACCGCCGTCTCTTGGGTAACTGCCTTTCAAAAAATTCAAATTAAAACTGTATGAATGGCTTCAAGCACATGATTTTTACTCAGTTCAAGAATTTTCAGATAAAAAGATTAAACACTAACCTATATTTACATGCCATATTCTCTTGGCTGAATGTGGAGAACCTTTTTAATATGACATAAGATTACCTTACACCTTGTTTAATGTACCCCATTCTAAGCAAATAAAGAAATTATGATCATGATTATGAAATAAAAGTTTAATTATTACCTATATGTGAACGGGAAGTATAAATGATGTTTCATTAAGCTCTGACACCAGGGTTGTTAGGTCCGTAGGACGACTCGTTGTGTAGCACGAAAAATAAAATTACACACATACAGTTAGAATTGTGTACTATTGTATTTGTGTTTATTGTGATTTAGTATGTTTAGCCGTGAGCGTTGTGATATAGCCAAAAGCAGTTTAATTCCTATCGTGAAAATAACGACGGAGATCATATCAAGTATTAGAGAAAAATAGATGACAAAACCAGTAATTTTCTAGTTGTTTTTCTTACAATACCATAAAATCACAAAATATTTAATTTTATAGGATGCCGTAGCATGAAGATTAACAACTTTAAAAGTTTCTCACGTTTATAATCCAAAATTGTTGCAAAATCCATATCCGCAAAAATGACTCTTCTAATGTGTTTATTATTTCTAAGCTAGCTGATTTAAACAAGATTGTTTAATCAATTGCTCATTATGTACTAGAGTGCTATTAATCGCGGTTGATAAACAACTCGCTATAATATTATACTCACTCTCACTTATTCACAACTTGTGCTTTAAATATTGTAAAATGTGTGATACCCCTGCATTTACTTGCCCACCCAATGGCCGACCCCGCAATTTCTCTTGTGGGCCCCACGGCCAAGGTCGCGATCACTTCCAGGAATCCCGCGCACCGCTTTCTGTCTTTTTCTCACCTAATAATGCAAATTATTGCTGTCCCGCTCTTTGCACTCGTGTGGTTTATTATTATTACAAGCTCATTTTACGCCTCGCAAATTTAAAAATTATTAGAAATATGAATTGCTCGCTAGCAAACGGAAGCTTTCTTACTGAATTCTTGATTTTGGTATGCTGTTTTAATGCTGTTTGTATGATTGTTTATAATCAATGGACCTAGATAACGATAATTTAATAATTTACTATCAGAACGCAAGGGGTCTACGTACTAAAACATCAACTTTCTACAGGAATGTGTGTATGAATAATTTTCACATAATAATTATTGTTGAAAGCTGGCTACTTGAAGGGATCTTGGACTCGGAATTGTTTGACTCAAGGTACGTCGTCTGGCGACGAGACAGAAATTATGCTGCTACTGGCCAGAAACGAGGAGGTGGTGTCCTCATAGCCACACGTCGCGAGCTCGCAGTGACACCGCAGTCGTTATTCAGCTCTAGTGCTGAAGATCTCTGGATAACGTTATCATTTAAGCAAAACACTGAAGCGATGACTATCAAATTACATATTTGTGCTGTTTATCTATGTAAAGAAAACCTCGGTAACTCTTTTTCCCAACAATTAGAAAACTTTTTCACTAATACCGAATTGATAATGAATCGAAACCCAAACGATAAATATTTAATTGTTGGCGATTTTAATTTAAGTCGTATTAGTTGGATTTCTAGCACAAGCGGAGACCCCTATTTAGAACCCTCTAATTACCATACCAGAGACGAAACTCTTTTAGTCGATGAAATTAATTTACTCAACCTACGTCAGTACAACGGATTTCTGAACTCTCACGATAGAATACTCGATTTGGTTTTGGCTAATGATATTATCTCAGTTTCTGATTGGAGCTCTGAGCCGTTAGTTCCTGTTGATCAACTTCATCATGGCGCTCTATGCCTACAAGTTAATTTTATTTATCACAAACCACTGCAATGTCCACGCTATCCCCGATATCTATTTGATTCAGCCGATTATGACTCGATTAATAGAGAGATTTCCGAAATCAATTGGGATGACGAATTCCAGGATTTATCTATGGACGATGCAGTTGTGCATTTCTATGCTATATTTACGCGTTTAAGAAATAAGTATGTACCCAGTAAATTGATATCTAGTGATTCGTATCCCAAATGGTACTCAAAGCCTTTAAAAAAAGTTATTAAAGAAAAATTCAAGTTCCTTCGCAAGTATAAAATATATGGAAATCGTTCAGATGAACATACCTTCAAATTATTACGGGACAGAGTTAAAACCCTTGAATTGACCTGTTATGATCGCTTTATTCTGTCTACAGAGGACTCTATTGTGAAGCATCCAAAGAACTTTTGGTCATTTGTCAAAACTAAATCGAAATCTAACTCAATGCCAAGTTCTCTTCACTATGGGAACTTAACCTTTAATACTGGTACTACAATATGCAATGCATTCTCCTCTTATTTCCACTCCACTTTCTTAAACCCATCTCTATGTACTTCTACTTCTAGCACCGATGACGATAGTTCAAACATGACAGTTTCTGACATAGCTGAAATCTCTGTAAATAGTCATTTAATATGTAAACTGCTGAAACAACTTGATCCCTCTAAGTCTGCAGGTCCTGATGATATTCCAGCTCAATTTCTGATTAACTGTGCTAAAACGATTGCTGTCCCGTTAACTTTGTTATTTCGAAAATCATTAACTCTCGGTATCGTACCGCAAATTTGGAAACGTGCTTATATCACTCCAGTTCACAAAAAGGGTTCGAAAACAGACGTAACCAATTACCGCCCAATCTCAAAATTATGTATTATATCTAAAGTCCTTGAAAGGTTAGTGTATAGCCAGGTGTATCCAGCAATTAAACAATCATTTAGCTTAAGTCAACATGGTTTCCTCAAAGGCCGCTCAACTGTATCCAATCTTGTCCTCCTTAATAACGCATTAACACAAGCGATGGATAACGGTAGTCAGGTAGATGTCATCTATACCGATTACAGTAAGGCCTTTGACCGGATCCATCACGACCTTCTTCTGTCAAAGTTATCAAGAATTGGGATAAGGGGTAATTTATTTAGATGGTTTTCTTCATACATACACAATCAGTCTCAAGCAGTCGCTGTAAATAATTATATATCAAGTTGGGTAAATGTGCCCAGTGGGGTTCCGCAAGGATCCTTACTCGGGCCATTATTATTTATTATATTTGTTAATGACATAGAACATTGTTTTCAACATGCCAAACTTTTATGCTTTGCGGATGATATGAAAATATTTACTACGATATCTTCAACGGCAGATGCAGAGGCTCTTCAATCTGACCTGCGTAGGCTAGAAATATATTGTTCCTTAAACCTTTTAGATTTGAATCCAACAAAATGTAGTGTCGTCACGTATACCCGCAAACACAAACAGATACGCTTTGATTACCACCTCAAGGGTGAGGTACTAAAAAGAGACTCTGTTATAAGAGACTTAGGCGTGATTCATGACACAAAGCTACTCTTCGACGCTCACATCAATAGCATAATTATAAAAGCAACTAGAGCTCTAGGTTTTGTGATGCGTACTTCTAAAGACTTTACTCAAATCAAAACTTAAAAAATTCTATACTGCACCTTTGTTCGGAGTAATTTAGAGTACGCATCACAAATCTGGAGCCCTATGTACCATACATACATAAACCGGATCGAGAATATTCAGAAAAAATTTATTCGTCACTTGTGCTACCGCTTACATGTCAGTTATAGTTCAGAAAATTACCTAGATTTATGTAAAAAACACCACATACTTCCACTTAATAAAAGGCGTGAAATAGGGGATATAACGTTCCTATTGAAGATTACTTCTGGTGTACTTGACTGTCCTGAACTCTTATCCCAAATCTTTCTTAAACTCCCTAATAGATCCCTTCGTTCCAACTCTGTTATATCACTTCCGTTTGCTTCTACTAACTACAGACAAAATACCTACATGTGGCGAGCTTGTAATAACTTTAATAATCTATCTACTGAGCTCAATCTAGATTTATTTAACACAAGTTGCGAATCAGTTAGGCGCCTCCTTAGCCAGTTGTTTTTTAGCGGTGACTAATCAGCAAACTATGTAATTACCTACTAACTTTATGTTTTTAAACATGCTTAATTCTATTAATATAAAAATAATTATGTGTATCTTATTTTGCATGAATGATTCATTATTTTATATTTTGGTATGTGTGATTAATGCTGTTGTATTTTATTGGTATTTAATGTTTACTCTAAGTGTTCTTCTTTTTCTTTTTAACATACTTTGTTGTCTATCTGTGGAAACCTATAATTGGCTGTTTGTTTCTATAGTTTTTAAGGACTTGGTTATGTTCGCTGTTGGTTTTCCTATCAAAATAAAATAAAATAAAATAAATAAAAGCACATTAACCCTGGGGCAAACTTGTAGGAAGCCATCAACCGGTATACTACACTGAACTACAAACAGTCGTAAACTTCATCATCGACCATAATATGAGGAAGAAAACTTTTACTTCAAAAGTTTTCTTTTACTTACAACCAGGGTTTAGAACGAAGCGCAAGCTAGAATTATTGCATTTGTGTAGTTTTTGGAAAAACCTTAAGGCAGCGCCGACCCTCCAGTGGCGTCCTCACCTGTTTTAATAATTTCCTAAAATCTAGAACAAACATAAAAAATCTAAGTTTAATATTTTCTTCAATTTGCACGACAGTCTGCAGTGTGTGAACATATCATGGATAACCCCACCCATTATGTCAGGTTCGATAAGGCAGCAATCCTAGCGAGAGAGAAGAGATTCATTCCTAGGAAAGTACGGGAAGCCATAGAAATTCAAAAAACATCCGAATTTCAACAGAGATACTGGATGGGGAATCTCATCAACTTGGACTCCGCTGATTACACAACGAAAGAACCAGATCCAATATACTGTAAGACCTACTACAAGATACGGTTTCAGCATTTTGCGTGGAACCGGGACGTTACGCTAGGCAATTAAGAAAAATATGGCGGTAGAACGAAAATAATTTATATTCTAAATAATGACGAAAGAGCTCGAAACGTAGTACCTAATTGTAAAATCCAAAATAAACACAAGTTAAATCCGTTTAAAATTGTTTTATTGAAATTAAAGTTTTCCAAATTTTTGTCCTACACGATTAGTTTATTTCAAGGTACAACGATAAACATGGAAAACTCTTCAATTGAAACCCGATTTTAGACTCCAAAAATCATCAAAATCAGACCATGCTAAGGCCGCTAGACTGCGTAGAATAAATACAATTATTTTGGCATTTCAGGGAGAAAATTCAAGTTTAAAAAAAAATTGTTTACCTATTACGGAAAGTTTAAATTTTTTTGTATTTAACACTTAATTTGGTTTGGCCAAAAGCACTTAAAGGTTATATTTTAAGCTTTTCTACTATTATTGAAATTAAACTGCATCAAAATTCACTAAAAGTTCTTGCATATAATCTATCCCTTAAACTGATCTATCAAAAACACACGAACATTAAAACTGGCACGAACTAAAAGCAATGAAACGATGCAACGAGCTGCTATCAACCATTACGCCCCGCGCCCCACGCCCCACGCTCCGTGCCCCGGGGCACGAGCATCATTAGAGATGCACCGACTACGGTGTTGGCAAACTAGCCGACTACCGTCTAGCAACCGAAAAAATAAAAAGACAGCCGATTTGGCACCGACTAATAACCGAATACCAAAGACACGACTAGACGGCAGCTAGTCGGCACATCTCTTATTCTATTTTTTTAAATTAATGATGGGTTTGTTCTTGACTCTAGTCTAGGTCATAGGACTATATAAGGCTATTTATGGCTTTTAGCCAGCTTAAATTCTTAAAAAAATAAATAAAAGCTTCCTTGTGTACCAATTAAGAGTTGTTATTTCATTGAATACCAAATTTTACATCACTTCCCGTGTTAGATATATAATTAAGCAAATTAAAAAAAATGATTGTTTCATTTCACATCTTAAACATTTTTTAAATATTATTATAAACCTGTAGCAATAAAAATGATCATACGAAAATTTTATCGGTACATCACTAGCATCAACTTATTATCGGTGGAACAAAAACCAAAGCAAAACTTCGCAATGCCCGCTTTTTCAATGAGTTAAACAGGGTGTAAGGTACAGTCCCCTGAATACTGATAAGGTGCATGCAGACCATGAAACTGATCAACTTTCCCCCAGGGACATATATTGTCAGGAAACGACAAAAAAGAATTACTTCGAATACAAAACACGAGCAGCTGACTGCAATAACTATGGAAAGTTAAAACTTTTTTGGTTATTCCTGAAATATTTTTTATGGTGGGTTGTTCAGTGTCATGGTCTGAAAGCACCTGTAAGTATTCGGAGAGCTGTCCCTTACACCCTGTATAGCTAAGACTTGATATTATTTTTATGCGGAGAGCTATTTACAAGTCTTTCTATTGTACCTGCGAAGTTGTCCTTGGTTATTAAAAAATAAAGAAAAAGTAAAGTAAGTCTTTACGATTTATTTATAATTGAATACGTGTATGATCTCACTAGTAGTAGGCGGTTACAAAACTCTGACACGTTGGACGACTTAGTGTCCCACACGAAGAGAGAAAGATCTCACTACCGTCTCAAAAACTCCTGAAAAATGTCTGAACAAACATAATGAAAGAACCTACGCAAAACCCTCAAAAAGTAAAATAGTGTCCCTCTCAAACTCCCAGGAGGATACCTCAATACCTCTTCCCTCCCATCTCGATAAGAAAACGGTCCAAGACCGTATCAGTATAAATTGTGGACGGCCTTGGTTTTTATCTCAGCTCGTAGACTCAGTGCAATGCCCTCGCGAGCTACGAGCTACGCCGTAGCAGTTGACTACGGGCACGTAGCGCTACGGAAGTTCAATTTATTATTTTCCGCAAAAAGAATGAAACGGACTTGTACTGTACTTGTTTCCTTTTTGCGATTCTGTTACTTTCTATATCAAGACAGCAAGTTTGCAATGCAGAGTAACTTGTTATGTAAAAATTAATTGTGATTTTAATGTATTGACTAGCGATTAATCACATATGCAGAATGCAGACGAAATCTACTTCCTTCAGCAGAACCAATAAAACGGTTCATTTCACCCTAGATGCCAGCTTAGTACACCCGCTACTAACCGTTTTCCCGTGGTAAAACTTTTCTTCGCCACAACACGCCAAGAAGAAGAATTGTTGCTTTCGGTTTAATGATAAAACATAAATAAATCGGTTTGGATGTTTTGAGGTTAAATCCAAATACTTGTCAGACGTGGCGTAAATGTCCGCTTTTGCTGCCGTTTACGCTCTGCCTACCCCGCCAGGGTTTATAGGCGTGATGTGTGAATGTGTGTAACGAATCGGGGCACTTTTTTTGTGTGACGAACTGTAACTGAATCGGGCCTATATCTCAGCCAAGTAACAGGTAAGTGTCGTTACGGGCCGACCTTCTCTTAAGAACACTTCAAAACTTCCTCGCGGCGAGAATGATTAACAATTCATAAGCTTTTGTCTTCCAAATTAGATGGATACAATAACATCGTTATTATTTAAAAGGTGTCTACTTTAAATAAAGGAAAACGAAGTTATTGAAGTTTGAAAACGTTTAGGCCGAGTCGTTAAACGTGCCAAAATACCAATTAATTTGTTTCCAAAAGCAAATCCAATTGACATTAAATAAAATAAAACGTCTCACTGATTAGTTTTTCTTTTCTTTACGTATCCATTTTTTTTTGCTTGCACTACTACTAAATGTTTTTTTGTTCAATATGTGAATAACACCGTTGGCTGTGCACTTACATGTTATAATTTATTGAATACTAACGACCTACATTTGTACACAGCTGTTTGTTGTTCCAAATAAATAAAATAAATAAACTGGGTCTATCGCAATAGATTTTTTTTAACACACACCATAGTTTGTGTAACACCAATCCTAAACAACAGAAATAATTTTGGGAGAGCAGGGGTTTTTCCCGCTATAAGTGTCTAGGACTACTTAATGCACTCCCACAACTATGGGCTAGGATTTATTGAAAAAAAAAATTAACGTTTTGGGGTAAATATAAACGAACACAACAGTATCATGTACGAGTATGGCCTCTTAACGAGTGTAGTTAGTATGCGCCCCATGACTCGGCTGCAATTGGGCGCACTAGTCATATTTATAGGATAATGAAAAAATATTCGATGTATAGACGATGATTTGTTACTAAAGTCAATTTGTATGTAGAATTTAGATTATTTATGATCAATAAGATTTTTCGGAATGATAAAATAAATAAAGATTGCTATTTATTCTGCTTTTATTCGCCTGTCGTCCATTGTTGCTAACGATCCTTTGACGAAAAGCTCTTAGCTCTTAGAAGCCCGATCACGGTAAAAATTGTTTATTATTCGAAACTAAATCGATTATTACAATATCAGTTTATTGGTAGTTAGTCCCTTCCCTGCCGGGCATGTTAATCACGAATGCAATTGCTGCAGTTCCGTGAATTAGGATCCTCGTTAAATTAGAACGTGCGGGTTAACTATTTGCGGTTCATACTGGCTTAACTGCAGTTGTTTATTTGGACTATTAATAATATTTATGGCCCCGAAAAGATATTTAGCACTTTCAATGCCGCAGGTAGGTACTGTCATAGCAGGGTTCTAAGAACACTCTTGTGCTAACAAAATCTGTCTGATTAATAAATTTACAGAAAAAAAGTGCGAAAGTCGGAGTTATTTTCATCGCCAATAAGAAAATATGTACTATTTTCTTTTTACACAACTGCCCAACCAAAAAAAGTAGTGTAATGTTTTTAGACTTCATGTATGTATGTATATTATGTGCAACGCTTAAAGTGGTGCAACTTGTTAATCACTGAACAAATATGAATACATCATTCCGAGTGTCATAGGCTAGGCTTTAGCTCAGAAAGCAGACGTGTTTTAAATTTTTATAATATTTTATGCTTGTTTACTCTGTTAAGGTAGTTTCTTTTGTGTGTTGGCTAAAGAGTAATAACTCCGCTGACCCAGAATGGATCTTAGTTTTAAATAAATTTATTTTCTCTTTAAAAACACAAAAGTCAATCCCTTACATGAGAAATAATGAACATGCAATAATACATAAAAAACAATATCGTCCGTTTACAAATTAAGAAAGTTACAATAAAGAAAAGTAGTGTTAAAAACTCGAAGTCTACCTACATTAAGTGAGGTTATATTTACCAATCACACAAAACCATTCTATTGCCATTCCAGTATGTACACGTATCTACACTTGTTTAAATGCATATTTACATGCGTGTGGGAAGGATGTGATGAGATAATTTACTCAGTGATTTGACTTTTTTGATAGAAGACGGTAATTTATTGGCCAACGAAACTCTCTCAATTGACTTTGTCCTGCGCCTTTCTGCCAAATGTTGACTTGGTTACACGCGGCAAATGCAATTATACTAAAACTAGTTTAATACACCTAGTAGTGAACATGTTTAGTAGTGATTTTGCTAATGGAGCTGTTTCGACGCTTAATATAAAGCTTTTTTACGACTTGGCACTTTATACGACTGAGAATTTAGTGCTGCTAATTATGTTTATTGCTGCAGTTTCAATTTGTTTGTAGTATTCTCAAAGCTGTTAAAATAACTTATTCTAGAGCAAGACTAGTCATGTTACAGCAATAGCCATTTTACAATATGACTCAACGCAGGACTCAACTTTAATAAGACAGAGAATTTTTGTCACCAGAATAACCTTGACGATCTATTGGATGTGCCGTGTGGTGCCGGCTTATCATAGCATCACTCTTATCTTTTCTCGTGGGTGTCGTAAAAAGCGACTAAGGGATAATCATCCAAGGAATGGGCAGCAGCGTTCCCTGTGAATGCATTATCTTGCACTGCGGTCGCCAATCCGCCTGCCAAGCGTGGTGAGTACCTATGGCAAAACCTCCCAATATGGGGAAGGCCCATGTCCACCAGTAGAATGTTGTGGCTGCCAATGTAATGATCAATAGGTTTAATAAAGTCAAGAGCAAACCCATCATTAATAAAAAAAAAAAAAAAAAATAAGCCCCAATAAAAATGCCAGAGTAAGTGCTAATATGCGTATGATTTTGTGAATGATAAGATCTCTTTCTTTAATCAATCAATCGGTTTTGGCCTTAGATATTCTTTCAAATCATTTCTCCCAACATTTTTCATAAGCTTCATATTTATTGGCTTTTTATGGATACTTTACGACTTAACGATCCTGCACTTTGAAACTGAAACTATCTTTCGAAAAGTTCCCACCCCATTCTTCAACAATGTCTAAACTTGAGTGCAAATACCTCTTACCCTCGTTACATAGCCCGTATTATAGGGCCATAAAGTGCAATATCCGCTGCCGTTACAATCTCGCCTCTATTCAAACACACATTATTTTAACGCTCGTAAACTGCCAAGAGCTGTATAAGAGCTGTGTAAGAGCTCTATGATATTTTCGAACTTTGCACTTTGTACTGTGAAGCTCGTCTAGTGACCCATATAAAATGAAGTGGTACAAGGATTCCACTCAGGAACTCGGGATGCATGATTAACTTCTTCATCATATCAAGCACCGTCCTTTTATACAACGTTGGTAAGAAGAAGCAACTTCAAACTATATTAGAGGTTTCTGGGGAAGCTTTTTAAAGTATACCTAATTGTTCTTCATTAAAATTATATTATACAGTGAAGAAAAAGGCATTGACCCCTTATAGAAATTGACCTGTCACATTCTGATAATATAATCTAGTATAGCTATTGCGTTATTTTTTCATTCAATGAGGTTTATACGTAGTCTAACATGAGTGTTCAATCGCAAGATATTCTAATTTCAAATGATTTTACTTCTTTTTTTTAGCATTTTTTTGTATGGATAAAAAGGATTAAGAAATTTATCAATGAGTAACATTATGTAAGAAACGAAACAAATTTTCACAATAACCTAGGTCCAATTTAATTTGAAATCGAATTATTCATACAAATTGTTCTGGTATATTATGTATCGCCGGCTCAAAATATTTTTGTATATTTCGTCATACGTACCTTAGGTAAATTTGTTGAGTTTACTATACATCCCTCTCTCTTCCATGTCACGTAGCACGTAGATAGGCTCGTAACTCAGCAATATCCCTTTACAATCTTTGCTATTGAAACTCGCATTATTACGTCGCTCGTAAAGCTTCAAGCTGTATTACACTCTTATAAGAGCTTTACTATCACCTTCTACTTTGCACTTACATCTGCTGGCCTATTTCAAATATAAAGTTATTTGTTTTATCTTGATTTTTTGGAACCGGTGGCAAAGTGCCGGTTTAGCTTCGCCCTATTTATTATCTGTGGGTGTCGTAAGAGGCAACGAAATGGACTCAAGGGTTTTAATGGTGAAGAATTTTGACCGATGGGCTAATAATTTATATAGTGAACACAATTTTAATTTTTGCTTAAGTGTTTTAGGAGGAGTGATGAGTAGCCTGAGTGACAGCTGTGAGGAAAAGAGGAGCTACCCACCTGGTCGGGAGTTGTGACCAAGGGAACGACTGTTCCAACCAGACATGTTTGGAAGTTGTATATATAGCGATTGGCGGAAAAACTTCGATACCGCGTTTCAGGACTTGTATGTAGAGCGCATGCGCGCCGGCACAGTGTCACGAAAGCAATAGGTAAGGACGTGATGTTTGTGTGCCTTTCATATTTGACGTTCGTGCAAGAAGGAACAAAATAAATTTAAAAAATATTTTAATTCTTTATTACAAACTATGTGCTTTCCCTTCGCCTTTGCCTTCTAAAATTATTAGATACACCAGGCGACATGACAAAATTATGCCCAACTTCACAACTAGTACTGCAAGAACGGAATATCAACTTCTGAGTTCGTTCTACCAAGTTCCAATTCGGGAACTATTCAAATGAGGTTCGTGACGAGCTCATGAGCAGTCCCGTGTGGCGCAAACTTGCCAACAAACTTGGAGTTACATTTGTAACTTGGAGTCACTTTTGTAGCGGAGTTGGAGTGACATTTGTAACGTTTCCGATTCCCGCTAGTTGGTTTTGTTGAAAAGAGCTTATGATTTTATTACGAAATTTTGCTTGCTAAGGAAAGGAATAATACTCGCTAGGTAATTTATTTTCTACGTCGAGACGATAGCAGCAGTTATATTTTCACACATATCATATCACACCTATAATCCCTTGCGGGGTAGGCAGAGCGAAAACGGTCACATAAAACGGACATTTACGGACGTCTGACAAATATTTTTGGGTCATTCAGAAAATTATGTATCGCCATAGTGACAGGTTGTCAGCCCATCGCCTAAAATTGCAATACACACTCTCGAGTCCCTTAGTCGCCTCTTACGACTCCCAAGGGTAAGAAATGGGGTGATGCTTTTCTAAGCCAGCGTCACACGGCATAGTTGTATTTTCCTTGACTTGTATTTGGCAACTGAGATTCCTCTGGGGCTCGCCTCTTACAAGTCCGGGAGCTGGCACGGGTCTGGGCAATTAGGACAAGCCAGTAGGTGGTCCATAATTTTCTCCACTCCGACCAACGGCACTATAGACTTACGTCAAGTCTACTTCCAAACAAAAAGATAAAACATGGGAATTATCTTAAGAGACATCAGTGAGAAAAACAAACAATAAGTCGTACTAAAACATCTGATTTGTCATCCTTAAACATACTCCTAAAAATAACATTCACATAACATCACATAACACATATCACGTATTTTATTCCTTGCGGGGTAGGCAGAGCGAGCGGACATTCACGCCACGTTTGAGATTTAATTGAGGGTCACACGGAATATTGTGTATCGCCATAGTGACAGGTTGTCACTATAACTAATGTACTTAAATGTACCTAAAAACTGCTATCATAGCTCTCAAAGTCAAAACCATAATGTTCTAATAAAAACATGACCAATAAAAATGAAATCTCTTTTCCCGCAATAAAATCGTTTTATCGTTAACGTAACTCAGGTTATAGAGCAATTTTCAGTACATTCTGTCCACGTTATACCGCTTCATCAATAATTCCTTATCTAGTCAGCTGATCTCAACCAATAGGGTGATAGGTTGAACTTGACTATAGAATTCAGCAGTATTCAAGTTTTTTAATCATTTGCAATAATCTATTCCGAACTCGGCAGAAATGACTCCACTTTTGACCGTAAATGTGTGGAGGCTTAGAATAACACCTTCCCATTTTGATATATACATACACATATCACGCCTATAATCCCTTGCGGGGTAGGCAGAGCGTAAACGGCCGCATAGAACGGACATTTACGCCACGTCTGACAAACATTTGAGGGTCATCCGGAAAATTGGGTATCGCTATAGCGACAGGTTGTCTGCCCATCGCCTAAAATTGTAATTCACACCCTCGAGTCCCTTAGTCGCCTCTTACGACTCCCACGGGAAAGAAATGGGGTGATGCTATTCTAAGGCATCATACGACATCCCATTTTGATAATCCAGGGAAAGGGCAGCAGCGAAGTGACTCCGGCAAACACCCCCCAATAGGGGAAGCTTCATGTTTAACAGTGGACTGTTGATGCTGTTAAAGATTCAACACGTGGTAGAAATAAAAATGGTTCCACTTTGGACCGTAACTTTTTTTGCGATTACATATAATGTGTGTGATGTCGGCTTGTAATAGCATCACCCCATTACTTTCAAGCGGATATCGTAAGCGACCAAGGGACTGGAGGGTTTCATGTGTATTACAATTTTAGACGACTAGCTAACACCCTGTCACTATAGAGATACACGATTTATGAAACTATAATAATTGACAGTAGGTAAATGATCTGATGGGATAAAGGCGTGATAATATGTTAATGTATGTGTGGGTTAGAAAATGACCAGCCATTCTAAAATATTCATTGAGGGCTATGTATGTAATCTAGATGAGATATGATATGGAAAAACTCACAAATATAGTTAAGTGAGAACATATAATATAACTAAAATGTTAGCTTGACAAAAACTGCTTAAAATGTTATAACTTTACATCAACTGCATACATGGCGTTGAAAAAACGTCGACAATGCAGTGTTGCTATTAATTCTACTAGTTTGCCTGTGCATCGCACCCAACATGATAGGACATAATTACAAGTTACCGACAACGTATTATGCAACAGACAAATGGTTTAATTGAATATATGCACGCAGACAATACAATATAGCTAGTGGTTTTTACCCTTCGCATACTAACGTACCGTATTCAGAATAAAATTATGTAAAATAAAACTTTTAAAACAAGCTTTTATTTAAGTGCTCTGAAAAGATGAAAATAAAATTTTGAATGACATTAACCACATTCATTTATGACTTTACAGAAAAAAAAATATAATAAAAGCTTGTCGCAAAACTTTCAATTTGTGATTGAAATTTTGTAATTAGGTACGCACCTAACTGTAATTAGGTAGTTTCTTCTAGGCATCGCGACAAGCTTTTATTATATTTTTATTTCTGTAAAGTCATAAATGAATGTGGTTAATGTAATTCAAAATTTTATTTTTCATCTTTTCAGAGCACTTAAATAAAAGCTTGTTTTAAAAGTTTTTTTTACATAATTTTATTATATATATTTTTTAGTTTCAATCGATAGTTATTGATCAACACGAAAGTCTTTCTATAAAACGGAGAGACCTTCAATAGAAAAACTTAAGGCACGAGGAAAACTTCATGGTGGGCCTACCAACTTCCTATAATAAACGAATTCGTATACAAAATTGCAAGTCCCAGCAGTTGAATATTGAGGAGTTTCATAGTTTGAAGACAACCCTGGATGTAGCGTCTAATTCATGGTGGGCCTACCAACTGCCTATTATAAACGAATTCGTATACAAAATTGCAAGTCCCAGCAGTTGAATATTGAGGAGTTTCATAGTTCGAAGACAACCCTGGATGTAGCGTCTAATTCATGGTGGGCCTACCAACTGCCTATAATAAACGAATTCGTATACAAAATTGCAAGTCCCAGCAGTTGAATATTGAGGAGTTCCATAGTTCGAAGACAACCCTGAATGTAGGGTCTAATTCATGGTCGGTCTACCAACTCCCTATCATAAACAAATACGTATACAAAATTTTGTGTCCCACCCAGCTATAAACCGCTGAGGAGATCTCTCGTACGGAGCCGATCCTGGCAGCAGCATCAGGTCATATTTATGATTAACATGCATTGTCATCGGTTCTGGACCAACATGCAAAATTTCAACTCAATCGGATACCGAGAAGTGGGTCGTGTGCATTTCCCTGGCATGGTCACCATGGAAAACCATAACTTTGAGTATGCAGAATAATTGTCGATTAATTGTCGAAATTTGTCGGACAAAAACCAGAATTTGTCGGGACACCGTTTAGAAGATATAACGCATTGAAAGTGACCGTGCTGGAGAAACGTTTCTACAGCACGGTCACCGCTGGATCTTGATAACCAGACCACCTAGCAAGGATCCGATTATTGCAAATAAATGTCGTTTAATTGTCGACCCCACATGCAAAAAATCAGAATGTTCCGGTGCGCCGTTCAAAAGATATAAGCTGGTTGTGGTGACCGTGCTAGAGAAATGCATTTCCCTGGCACGGTCACCACTGGATCTCGATAACCACGGCATGTAGCGAGGATCTGATTGGTGGAAATAAATGTCGACTAATTGTCGACCCCGCATGCAAAAATGCAGAATTTGTCGGCCTTTAGTTTGGAAGATATTAGCAAATACTTTTTTTGTATGGGCCTATAGAACAGGAGCTAACTTGAAATTATACCTAGTATACCTTCATAATATAAGAAAAGATTAAAAACTAAAAAGATTTTTATTGTTTTCTTAAATTCTTACCTAATTTAATAAAATGGGAACATTTTATCCCAATTTAATAAAAAAAACATTTAATATTATAAAAGGGAAAGTGACTCTGTCTGTCTGTCTGTCTGTTACCTTATCAAGGCTAATCCGCCTAACCGATCCTTATGAAATTTGTTACAGGGGTAGTTGGTATACCAGAGACAAACATAGGCACTTTTATCAGCTATCGAGGGTCTGCAGCAGCTGATGTAGATCATCAACAGCCCAGCTAAACTATACAAGATACAAAAATAGTATCTTACAAAGAGTTATTCAAGAAGTCATGGTATAAGTTTAATAATATTTAGCTCCCGTACTATAGGCCCATACAAAAAAAGTATTTGCTAATATCTTCCAAACTAAAGGCCGACAAATTCTGCATTTCTGCATGCGGGGTCGACAATTAATCGACATTTATTTCCACCAATCAGATCCTCGCTACGTGCCGTGGTTATCGAGATCCAACGGTGACCGTGCCAGGGAAATGCATTTCTCTAGCACGGTCACCAGAACCAGCTTATATCTTTTGAACGGCGCATCGGATCATTCTGATTTTTTGCATGTGGGGTCGACAATTAAACGACATTTATTTGCAATAATCAGATCCTCGCTACGTGTCGTGGTTATTGAGATCCAGCGGTGACCGTGCCAGGGAAATGCATTTCTCTAGCACGGTCACCAGAACCAGCTTATATCTTTTGAAAGGCGCATCGGATCATTCTGATTTTTTGCATGTGGAGTCGACAATTAAACGACATTTATTTGCAATAATCAGATCCTCGCTACATGCCGTGGTTATCGAGATCCAGCGGTGACCGTGCCAGGGAAATGCATTTCTCTAGCACGGTCACCAGAACCAGCTTATATCTTTTGAACGGCGCACCGGAACATTCTGATTTTTTGCATGTGGGGTCGACAATTAAACGACATTTATTTGCAATAATCGGATCCTTGCTAGGTGGTCTGATTATCAAGATCCAGCGGTGACCGTGCTGTAGAAACCCTCTCCAGCACGGTCACTTTCAATGCGTTATATCTTCTAAATGGTGTCCCGACAAATTCTGGTTTTCGTCCGACAAATTTCGACAATTAATCGACAATTATTCTGCATATTCAAAGTTATGGTTTTCCATGGTGACCATGCCAGGGAAATGCACACAAGTGGGTCAAATTAAACTTGCAAGATTTCTTAACATACATACATACAAGTCAAGTTAAATAAAAGCTTTTAAAAAAGCGTTGTTTTTTAATCAGATATAACAGAAAGATGTCACATACAGGTATAGTATAATGTAAAGTAGTATTTGTATTTCAAAGGTATTATGAAAAACTACGTTGTAAGATACCTACCGTGATAATATAACAATTTGATTCAATACGATTTGACGTTGTCAAATTATTAAGACACTGTTTATTTTTTTTAAATAACACCGATAATTATTAACGGTATACGTTTAAAACCTTTTCGCCGTGGATAAACGCGTTGTTAAATAAAACTTCATAAATCCCGAAAAGTAATTTAATTTTGCATGCGTTTAAAAAGTAATCGTACAAAGCGAAAAACTTTCAAATTAAATGCCGCGTTCAACTTAACAACGACAATTCATTGGAACAAAAAAAAAGTTTTAGCCAATCATGTCGCATCACCGCAACCAATCGTATTAACTTTTCAAATAAAAAGTTGCGCGCAAAAAGGCGGGAATAAACCGGCCAATATAGACATATCACTGGCCAGCTGCGGTCGACGGCGGCGGTTTAAAAAGTACAAAGAAAAATGGCGGCCAAGTAAATACAGTCGCTTTAATTTTGTTTCGTCTGCGGCGACAGCTTGCCCCAGTCACATGGAGCTGAATGCTGAGCAAGCAGAAAAATAAAGCTACAGAAATAGTAAACTTAGAAAAGCGTGAGCAGACTAGCTTACGCTTCTAGTCTGTAGCAAAAAATTACTAACTTTTAATTAAAACTTTTTCAGCATTTGACGATGTATTTTGAAACTTTTTTACTTTACTGTTTGGTACTAAATTCCAACACAGAAAATAATGAAATAGCTACGTAACAATTACTCTTGAACTTTTACGTTTCTTTTAGAAGCACAAAAAAAAATAAGACAGCATGTTATTAGCAGTCCTAAAGACCATTCGTTTCCTTTCGAACAAAAAACACTTTTAGTAGAACGCACTTAAGAGTCAAAACTAAGTAGAGAAGACAATAAACAAGGAATTGAACAATTAGGACTGTAATCAGACAGGTCGACTGAGGACAGGATAGCAGACAGGACAATAGATAAGACAATTAGTCTAGACGTGATAAATAACAAGATTGAATAGAACAGAAGAATTTATTGCAGCAACAACCAAATGATGTTGCTGATGGTGATGCCGGTTTAGAATAGCACTACCCCATTTCTTAACCGCGGGTGCCGTAAGAGGCGACTAAGGGATTCGAGGGTTTCATGTGTAGTACAATTTTAGGCGACAGGCTGGCAACCTGTGATTATATTTACACAATATTTCCGAAACGGCCCAAAAATTTGTCAAACGTGGCGATACAAACCGTATTTATGGCTGTTAACGCTCTGCATACCCCGCAAAGAATAAAGGCGTGATATGCGTATGTATGTATGTAATACCCAAAAGAGATCTTTGATTGAGGCAGCGATGAATTCTGTATGCCGGGTATTTTTTATGGCTTGTTTCGAAAATATCGGTAATTTTAAGCACGTATTGCATTATTTCGATACAAAATTATTTATTTCTATTATTCTAAAGTTCTGAGGACGTGACGTCACAGGTTTTTCATACACAGAAAATTTTAATCATAGACAAGACAAATCTCAGTTACGATATTTTTTTATAACTATGGGGAAAGCATTTATTCATATTCAGGTAATGAGACGTCATGCAAAAATCGTCAATGGTTAAGATATTTCATTAATTAGCTTAGTATTGATACAGTTACTTATTATTTTATTAAGTAGATATTGTAAGTAAAATATAATTCGTGATATACTTTTGAGATTTTTCTTGAAATCAAGCATCTAACCATACTGAATTGAGGACCTCCTTATTGTTTTGAAGTTGGTTAAAAACACTACTTAGATAGCTACCTGGGTTTTTGTTAAGAATACTGATACACTCTACTCAGGGCGTTTCAGAAAATTTGACGTAGTGATTTTGAAAATGACTACCTAAATATTTGCCTTAAATTGTCAACCGCAAGGTGGCGCTGAATTCCCCAACTATAGCATTCTCTAAGACGGTGGACAGCTGTGAGAAGGCGGCCGGTTGTAATACTAAGCCAATACCTAATAGCACGTTCATACAATGCACCTGCTCCTGCTCCTGCCGCTGTCACGAATATTGCTCGAAATACTTCCGCGGAAGCACCAACGCGATAGAGTGTTCACACACTGCCGTTATACTCTTCTCGCACCAATACGAGTGGACCGAAATAAATGTGTTTTCTTTCTTTCTTTCTTTCAATACATTCTACGGACGTTTGTGCTGCCGTTCCTTAGATTTCCGCACGAAAACCCGACAATCGAGGAAGCACGGGAAGTGGCAGCGGCATGACGAGTAGCATCGCAAGTAACCTGTTTAAATATTCGCGCTGCCCACTTCCCTTACTATTTCCCTGACCATATATGAATTGTGTGAACGTGCTATTAGACAGAAGTGACCAGCCCACGGCCACTTCAAATTTGTTAAACTTCCAGACTATGTCTTTTACTGGCTGCCTATGCCCAGTATACAGGAAGGCCATCCCCGTCCCTAGGCCCTTGCTTATAAATAATCTGTGTCTTGAGACAAACAAAGACCCAACTCTGAACAAGCGGCGATAAGAAACAGATGAATGGATTGAGAGTTTGTTAACGGGGCCAACCAATTAATACGTTAGGGAGTTGTTTAAACCTTGTCTTTGAGTGCGATAATAGGATACTACAGGGAGAAATTCACTGTAAAAAAATTGTCAGGGTCATGACCACAGAAAATAAGAAATTTTCTCATGTCATAATATATAATTTTTTATCTGTTGTTATTCTATTGCAATTATGTTTCGCCTCCAAAGGCATGGATTATCCAAGACCCTGATAATTTTTTACAGTGAATTTTTCCCTGTAGCATCCATGCCTTTGGCGGCCAAACATAATGGCTAAAGAGTGACAGTTGGATTTCGTTAGAACATCAACAAATAAAAATAAAAAAACAAGACCATGACAATTTCTTTACAGTGAATTTCTCCCTGTAGTATCCTGTTAAGGGCCTGCCGTGGACTTTTAAACGAGCGAAATCGATATATTTAGACGATTTTGGAAATTTCTGACCATACGTACGTACTACGATACGAAAAATACCATCCTAATCTCAGTTCGACACAAATCTGAGCGAACTTTGGTCCTAGTTGTTTCAACAACCATTCAGAATAAAACTTCTGTAAATCTTGAAAATTGACGCCCTGTTATCTGCTTTATTAAATATTTATTACTATATTTTTGCTCCGTGGTAAAACGATTTCCAATAATTCCTCAAAGGCAAATTGTTCTAAGTGCTTTTTACGTAAAATGAAGCTGTAAAACAGTTCGATTCAATTTCCTTCAGTTTAAAAACAAAACTAAATAAAACAGAGTGAAAATACTCGTCTCGTATTTTAAAGTAATTGAAGCGGAGAAACGGCAGAGATCACTAGAAGAGAATTGCCAGGCAAAACTAAAATATCAAAAGATAGACCAAAAAACATTTTGTAGTTTTAACGTACATAAGCAACACCACTTGTCGTAAAAAGCTATTACTAGATGAAACCAGGATATGTGCAGTCACTAATTTATGATCAGTATCCTGTCAATCGGCCGTGTGGTGCCGGCTTAGAATAGCATCACCCCATTTTTACCCGTGGGTTTCATAAAAGGCGACTAAGATAGGAATCCGGGGAACGGGCAGCAGCGTTCTCTGTGAACATCTGTAACACTTTGCACTGCGCTCGCACCTGCCAAGCGTAATGAGCATGGCAAATCCTTAATAAGGGAAGACCAATGTTCAGCAGTGGACTGTTGAATTTGCATGGCCGACTCCCCCAATGAGACACCCACGTCCAGAAATGGTTTTCTGTGGCAGCTGATCATGAATATGAATACCTAGCTTAAAATAGCTCTGGCAACACTGAGAATAAATTATTAAGAAATAGTTTGTCACAAATGGACAAAAGCAGTCGCTTGGCAATTGCTCTTCACTTCTAAATATTATTAAAATAATGATAAAAGTTTGTCTGAAATTAATTATAAACGTACCTAATACGTTTCCTATAATAAATAAAGAAAATCCCATTTAAAGAAATCATACGCGTCTGAAATGCCTGTCAGTGGGCTTGCCGTGAGGCGGCATCACAGATATCTAAAATGGCGTAACAGCCTTCTATTGAATGGATATAGATTATATTTTAAATCGCCTTTACTGCTTTATTGAAACCACGCATAGAAAACACAAAAGCCATACATTCCAAGTGAACGACGAAATCAAAACACCTTTCCATTCCATAAAGCACGGCCTTTTAGTACTTTATGGACGCGTAGCCACAGAATACTAATCCAGGATAAAGGGGGCAACACAAGCCCTAATGGAGGAAGATGGCCGCACGTAAATCCGGTGACTTAGCGACCGACTGGGGACTTTGCAGCCCAAATTTAGGGCCGCGTTATTTTACGATGTTGAAAAGTCGACATTCATTACTATCACACTTATGGACCCCACTAGGATTCTCTGTGCCACAGAACACATAAAAATTCGCAAAAAAAGTCCCAGGCCCATAGATACTCAAAAACATATCGAGTGAAATTTTACTAGTGACCGATACTGAAAACTGAGGTCGGGCTGGTGATAAGAAACCACTTTCCCCAAGGAACATAGTTCGAAATAGGAAAATAATATTTTAAGCTTCCGTAGTAACCAAATCAGCTCATTTAAGTTGTATGGGAGGACCAATTTCCATACCAACCGATCTTGAGTTTTCGCTATCGGTCACTAGTAAAATTTTACTCTATATTAATTACGTATTTGCGGCCGGGAATCAAACCCCTTGGTCTATTTAGCAGGCATACAAACTTGATAGCGCCATATAATACAAGTTTTCAACTTGTTTCTATTTGTGAGAAACCATAAATGCCTTCCTGTTTCTAATGTCAACTATTTATTTGTATATTGTAAGCTGAGGTTTTTCCTAAAATAAATAATTAAAAATAAAATAAAATATCAACTTTTCTTTGATAAAAGTGACACTATTTCAGACCATGGATCTAGTAGTAGTATGGTCCGAGCTTAGCTAGGGAAATAGTTGGAAGTTTGTGCAAAATTCCCTAAATAACTATGTAAATATTTGCCATAACAGTCACCTTGTAATAGTTAAGCCTGTAGCTAAAGCAACCTGAGAATATGATTGTCCTAAAAAATGAAATTAACTTTATTCAATGTAGGATAGTACTATCACTGATTTAATTCTTATTTTATTTAATTATGCGGGGTAGGCAGAGCGTAAACTGCCGCAAAAAACGGACATTTACGCCACGTCTGACAAACATTCGAGGGTCATTCGGAAAACTGTGTATCGCCATAGTGACAAATTTTCAGCCCATCGCCTAAAATTGCAATACACACCCTGGAGTCCCTTCGTCGCCTTTCACGACACCCGCGGGAAAGAATGATTTAATTCTAATTTGAATTAAAACCAAAGAAACTAATTGCACATAAAATCACGGACTTAGCGGCCCACTAGAGACTTGGCCGCCGAAATTTAAGGCTCGAGTCTTTGATTTACGATGTGGGCAGAGCTTAATGCTTTTTATGGGATAATGGGCGATTAGCCTTAAATAGGGAACGGAAATTGGATTTATATTGCTGATGAAAAAATGAATTATTATAATCTGATAAAATTAAATGGCTGTCTTTGAAATATTTGCTTGGATTTTATCATTAAACTAACCAGCATCATTAATGATGTATATTTACGCGACTTACTTGTGTATGTGATTACTTATCGTTACACAACCATGTCAGAGGCCTAGTAGGCGGTTGAAAAACTGACACCAGGGTTCATCGGATCGTCGAACAACTCGATGTCCCATACGAAAAGAAAAAGTTATTAGTCATTTCTTTTTTAACAATTTTTTAAATTAAATGTTGCAGTAGTCGATTTATCAAATGTGCAATGCACCAAGTAGGTTAAAAGTGTACTACTAAACACTTACTTTAGAGGATAAAAAATGAAATTAAATTAATGACTGTATTCATGTGCCACAAACTTAACCAGCAACCAAAGCTGTTACCTCAAAGACATAACTTGGATAGTCCAACTCGTCAAAGCAGAAATTCTTACTCAACTATAGATAGGTATACAATACCACATGTCCTTTCCACATTCCTACACAAAAGACAAATAACCACAAACAAAGGCTCCCAAGATTGGTTTCAGTGTCGTCGGTGACAGCAGCTGCCGTGGGATTACCGGGTTCTGTTCCCGGGCCGTGACGGGAACGTATTACGTTCACGGTTCACGGGTTTACGAATGTGCACACGTAACAACGAGAGATTTCGGGAATTGCCTGCGAAGACACTCCGAGTGTTAGGTATTTACAGTAGATTTTTACCAGAAAGCAATTTTCAGTAGTTTTCCGCCTGACAGTTTCAAATATCACAGAAATAAATGAATGCCTAGATATCGCCACAATTTCACCAATTACTAGTATTATAAACAAATACCGTGCTACGAATTTCAAAACCTGAAAAAAATATTTATATATAAAACGAGATCGAGTGATATTGAAATGTTAATTCTGGAGAAATGAAGCAGATGGCGCTAGTGTATTTGCTATTCACTCTGCTGTCGCTACATTAATCTTGTTGAATTCAATAATACGAAGAAGTAAGTAGCATGGTGCCGTGTAATGCTGGCTTATAATTGCATCACCCACCCATTCTTTCCTGCGAGTGCCGTAAGAGACGACTAAGGCACTCTTGGGTTTCATGTGTCTCACAATTTTAGGAATAGAATAGAATTTATTAGTGTAAAACAGTCAAGTTATTACATTTGCGGTTGGAGTTGCACATAGAGCGACACATTGAATGTTGCCGTTTCGGGCATGAACACTATTTAGTCATTTTTTTTTATACCTACTCTTAGTCAAAATTTGTAATTATCATCGGATCGGATAGGCTGACAATTTGACACTATAGTGATACACGTTGAATATTTGTCAGATGTGGCGATTACGACCGTATTTTTACGGCCGTTAACGCTCTGCCTACCCCGCAAGGGTAAAGGTGTGATGTGTGATATGTGTATGTGTGTGTTTTGTACAGTTTAGGCGCCTAGTGTAGACATCATTACAATACTGGTTCAGTTAGCATCATACGAAGAAGTAGAGGAAACTGTGGATTACCCGCACAGCAAAGAGAAAAATCATTTTCTGTCATTAACGATCCTTTTTATTTTAGGCCTTTGTAATTCCAGCCAGACAACACTGCCAGTTTAGTGCCACGATGACTCAAACTTTGGCCGTGTAAAATATCTAACTTATATATTCCTAAAATATCTAACCTATACGATTCGACGCTATCAAAAAGCTTAGACCTTTTTTGTAATGACCGTTAGCTGTTATCTAAACGAGACAACTTAGTGTTGCAGATTAAGGAAAATGTTTAAAAATAATGTTAAAATCGACAAATTAAGGCAAGTTAAGCCGGAAAGATAAATGAATCGTAACAGCTGATTGCAAAATTTGCGAACCGGTAAAGAATCCTCCTTTAATTAGATTACCTTCCTACTACCTCCCAGAGTAAAGTAAAATCATTTTTTAGATTCATAAAAGGAAGGAAAATTTGTAAATCACTTTTTTACGAAAATAGTAATCGAAAAAATAAATGTAGCCGTGTTATTACAAAAAGTAAGACGCGCTTTAAGGTAGTGTTTAAAATATTTTCTAAACGATATGACGCTGTCATAAAGCTTGAACCCATAGATATAATTTCCTTGAACCACGTCTAACTTTTTGTACACGGTAAAAATTGCAAAGTAATGGAAATCTTTGTTCTGCATTAAGACACAGTAGCAATATAGGCGTTTTTCATTGTTATAGATGTTTAGTAAAGATAACATCTAATAAACTTGAAAGATTACAATGAGTACTGTCCTAAGAGAGCCCTATCGATGGAGCGGAAAACGATCGCGCGTCGCATGGAAGCCTTATTTGTCAAGTATACCCATGAGGATTTCGGAATGAGATACATAGAAGGTCCTTTTAGCAATAAAAGAGTTGTGGGATGTTAATCACAATTATTATCTGAACGGTAGGCATTCTATGATATCATTTTAAAGGAAAAAAGATACATAAGTACATACATACATATATATAATCACGCCTCTTTCCAGAGACAGAGTGGCAGAGACTAAGTACATCTTTCCACTTGCTACGATCCCGACACACCTCTTTTGCTTCTTCTACATGCATCAATTTTTTTTCTTGACGTGACCTTTCTTTAAAAAAACAGATAAACTTAATAAACAGATAAATTTAATTTAATTAGTAGTTATAAATAAAACTCTTAACAAATTAGAACTCCAGCAATCCAAAACTACTCCTAACCTCAACATTTGATCTCGGGGACTTAAATCCGGTAAAAGCGTCTGAACTCCGCGGATTTAAACCGGTGCAAGCCGATCTGTTGCCACACTACTCAGTCTTTTGGGGAATCAACAAGTATTTCCATATAACATTGGTAATGAAAAAAATAAAATAAAAATCGAACTTAAACAAGTTCAAATCTTTCTCACTCTTTGGTTTGCAGTCAATCAGTCAATTTCTTTTTCTCGGGTACCCGGGTACGCCCCTCGTTTGTATCCGCAAAGAGTCTTAAAGACCTGGGTATACCCAGAACCGGGTACACAGGTAGAAAACCCTATTCGTATTGTACCAACATCACACAAAAAATAAAACTGCGCTCTCTTGAATATATGAAGAATCCTACATCTGGTTCCAAGCCTGCCCAATGTTAAGCCGATGCAAGTATATCTAAAGCGAAATTCTACTCCACGGTTTGCGGAATCAACAGGCATTTCAGTATTTTCCACCATGATGTTCCCTATGACGGAACTAACACCCCTCGCGCGAGGGGGGTTAATCTGGTAGGATCCGGCGTCTGGTTTCAAGCTAGAATTTCGGAGCTTTAAGCCAGGGTAAGTACGTTGGAGGCGAATTTCTGCGAGTTTTGGAGAATCAACTGATCTTTCATGTTTATTTAAACCCATTTTACTTACCTGTCACTGCGGTGATACACAATTTTCTGAATGATCCTCAAATGTTTGTCAGACGTGGCGCAAATGTTCGTTATTACGGCCTTTTACGCTCTGCTCACAAGGGATAAAGGCGTGATATATTTATGTATTTTACTTACCTAGAGAAAATGCTCAACTTAAGAGTGTTTCTTTTTTTTACGTTTCTTTAACTTTAGCATTCTCTGCTCTAAGTTTTCGAGTCTTTACGATTTTATTCATACCTAACCAAGGTACCCGTATTGCTAGAAATATAAAAAGGAGTATATTCCTAGAATATCTTAAACTTTATTGCTCTCTCCAAGCCCGGTAAAAGCAAAGATAAAAAGATCAAAACACCATTTTCTTGTTCAATTCAAAACACATTTTAAATCCCCAACTTGAGAAGCCATAACTTCGGCCAGATTGCAAGAAGCGAGAGAAAACTTCGGGAAGATTTATATCCAAAATGCATTCATGTCAGAACCGCATTGACTTAGAGAGATGGCGAAAATTCTCCAATCGTGCTGGAGATATTTTGAACAACAATAAATTATAGTAAAAACTTGAGCACATCATGCATGCTGTCCTATACAGCTGATTCAAAGTTTGCGGTTCGGATTACTTTGAATAAATACATATCCTGGAAAATTCACACAGCACCATCTAGCCCCAAACTAAGCTAAGCTTGTACTATGGCAACTTTTTTTTGTAAATACTGGGTGTAAGGGACGGTGTACCGAAAATTTGAGGTCTGATCAAAAGTTTTCGGTACACCGCACCTTGCATTTTTTTTGTAAATAAATACATAGACCAAACACAAACACTTGAAAATGGACTTAACAATTATTTGTGTCTAGTGGGGATCGAACCCTCGTACCCCGCGTAGCAGGCAGGAGTACCCGCTACGCCGCCATCGGGCCAGTCTCGCTTAAAGATTTAAAAAATCCCTTAATGCACATAAAGTCTACTTTCCCGAAATGTCAATTTCCTAAAATTACCACTTTACTAAAATAAGTACTTTCCTAAAATATATATTTTCCCAATACGTCTACCATTCCAAATACGTCTTCTTTCCCGTCATAAGTGTAAAAAAACATCTTGAATATAACAAATCTCATTTCACAATGTGAGTACTGTATCCATGCCCAGAATGACAGTTGGCGCAACCGCTCGGGGTCAGCTGTGAATTTGAAGAATTGTCTCAATTTCATGAAAATGGAGAGAATTGGCAAGCGTTCAATCAGTGACAGAAGGGCACGATGATAAATGTCTCTTTTGTGACTAATAGACTTTGTTTTACTTAGATACTTACTCTACTTACAGCTACTCTGGTAGAAGTCCTCAAATAAACATTTCTGTCATTTATCTTAAGGGACTAAACGTAGACGCAGACGAAACGAACGTTTTTGCGAGCGACAGCTCGATCACTTGCCATAGAAATCCGGAAATGAACCGTACGTAATTACAATAAAGGTGATATTAGCAAAAATAAAATGTTCTCACAGTCAACCGGTGACAAATGGCGGCGTTTGTCGTTCCAGGCAATGTCACCTTTATTTCAATTTTAAAGAGTGGAACTCACTACCTGCGTCTGTGTTTCTAAACGCATACACCCCTAATCTCTTCAAAGTAAGAGTGAACAGGCTTCTTCTGGGTGAGCTCGCTCCATCTTAGACTCTGTCTCTGTCCTATGACCTAGACTAGAGTCAAGAGCAAACCCATCATTAAAAAAAAAAATACGTACGGTTCATTTTAGGATTTCTTTTTAAAATGCTCTTGGTGGCGCTCGCAAAAACGTACGTTTAGTCTGTGGCAGCCCTTAAGGCGTTTCTCCCTGTTCACGTCACGCACGCGTCTCTCATACGAAAGGAAATTGAGAATTCGACAGTGCGTTGACGAATGCGTCATTTGCGTCGAATGACAGACGCACCGTCAAAGCAACGTCGCCGTTATTCGCATGGGAATTAGAGGAATTCCTCTTCCTTTCGTCTGACAGCTGCATGCGTTGCAATAAAAATACGCAATATCAGACGTCAAGCGTGATCCCGTCTTACAGTTTCGGATAAGCTATTTAATAATATTTTATATTTTTAAAGATGTATATTCTGTCGGCTTACAATAGCATCACCCCACTTCTTTCCCGTGTGTGTCGTAGGAGGCGACTAAGGGACTCGGGCGATAAATGTGTATTGCGATTTTAGGCGAAGGGCTGACAACCGGTCACTATGGTAATTTTCAACGCGTATTGTAATTTTAGGGATGGGCTGACAACCTGTCACATGGGCAATACATTATTTCTAAATGACCTGTTTGTCAGACGTGGCGTAAAAGTCAATTATTTACGGCCGTTTACGCTCTGCTTACCCTGCAAGGAATATATGTATGTATGTATAAAACTCATTGAGAACGAACCAATTTATATTATTAATGGAATTAAATTGTGGGTCAAGCGAATTCAATCGATTCAAAGTTAAATGATTCATTTCCGAACCCTGAACCGATAAATTATGAATCTGGGTTCAGCTTTGACAGTTTTCCTTTAATGAGTATTTTCTGGTTATTACAGCTTTCTGGATATAACTTTTTTTAATAGAATGTTTTATTATCTTAGTAAGAAGTATTTTTATGTATATGCTGTCCTGATAGGTATTAAAAATGTTTAGAAAAAAAGTTTACCTATTAACATTAACAGCCACAACAGTCCACTGCTGGAAATGGCTGAGTATTACCTTAATTACCAAGGTTGGCAGACGGACTGGCGAGCGCAGTGCAAAATGTTGCACTCACAGAGAACGCTGCCACCCATCCCCTGGATGATTATCCTTCAGTCGCTTTTTACGACACCCAAGAGTAGAATTGGGATGATGCTATTCTAAGCAGGCACCACACGGTAAATTCTAAGCCGGCACCTCCAACCCCTATAATTCCTAGTCCTATAAAAGCAAACCACACTTACCTCAGGAGCTGAGTCGCTGAATATTTGATGGAGCATTAAAACGCGGCTTACCTGCAACAAGGGGCACCGTTATAAAACAACTATACAGCTTGTTATACAGCTTATAGTTATAAAAGGGTTGTATTGTCAGCTTGCGTAGCCTACGGCCCTGCGGCTGTGGGCAATGCATTTAAAGTAGTCCCTTTGGGTATAGTAACTGGTTAGGCTGTTACAGCCCGAGGTATAAAAACAAAATTGTAAGTGCTGGTTTAGTTTTAATTTTGTTAACGTTTGTCACAAACAAAAATAAACAATTTTGAAAAACCCTTCTAATAATATTTGTATTAGGAATTGTACACAGTGCAACAAAAAGAAAAAGATGAAATTTATTTTATTGAATTTCTTAATTTCATTTATGACAATCTTTTCTTTTACCCTTTATTTATGTTGTAGTTTAAATCATATTCTGAACGTAATTCTACGAATGTAACGTCTAAACTGTGATTTATATAAGTGACAACTTGTCAAATAGATTATCCTACCCCTGCAAAGTTAAAGACACGATTTACGATTTAATTAAACTCGAAACTCTATAAACAGAAGTTATGACAGTGGCAACCATACTTATTCTAAATACTCATCCCGCTAACTAAGTTACTTTCTTATTTTATTAAGGTTTAATCGCAAGTTATGAGGGTCGCTAGTTACAGTCCATCATAGCTCACGTTACACTACAGATTACTCGTTATACTGAGATTAAGGTCGCTTTTTGCGTTCAAAACTGGTCGTTTGATGTGTGACAAGTTGTAGTGACCCCTATTTTCTTATGTTGCTCCATATTTGTATTCTCGAGGAATAATACTTGGTTTCGTCCTTTGTTTCGTGTCCATTGGATAATGTAACTACAATCTATTACTATTGTATAATGATTTAGTGGCATGTTTATTAATTAATTTATTAACTTTGATTTCTATTTTTTAACTGGACATACTTATTTAAATTAAAATTATAATATTTGCATGCCAGCGGCTGGCGCAACATGCATGATCTACATTGTAAAAATTAACCATTTACTTTACCATGTTTGCTTGCAAATAATTTTTTTTATTCTTTATCTAGTCAAGCTTGGTTCGAAAACTGTACATAAATGTTCCTAATTTTATTTCTGTGGTGAGAATAGATAGTATTCTTATCAGATATTACAAAAAATACGATAGAAACCTAGTATGAAATAAGATAAACAATTAAAGTAGTCTTCTTCTGTAGTGTGAATCACCGAGTCGACGAACGCGGCAATGAACCCTAGTGTTAACATACATACATACATACATCACGCCTATATCCCTTACGGGGTAGGCAGGGTGTTAACGGCCGTAAAACGGATATTAACACCACGTCTGTCAAAAGTTTGAGGGTCAATCAGATAACCATGTATTACTATAGAGACAGGTTGTCAGCCCATCGCCTAAAATTGCAATACACATCTAACCCTCGAGTCCCGTAGTCGCCTCTTACGACACCCATAGATAAGAAATGGGGCGATGCTATTCTAGGCCGGCGTCACACGGCTCACACCCTAGTGTTAAAGTTTAACAAAAGCATTATAGTGGTACACAATTTTCTGAATGACCCTCAAATGTATGTCACACGTGGTTTAAATGTCCGTTTTTTACGGCTGTTTACTCCCTGCCTACCCCGCAAGGTGATGTATTTATGTATGTATTAGTGGCATACCATGCGTGAGCCTCTTGTTAATTATGCCCAGCTCATTATACGAATACTAATGATCAACCACGTAAACTGACCACTGGAAATTCTAAACCGAACTGAAACCACTAAAACCACAACCTTCATCCGCCCCGGTGAATTTAGCATAACGGAAACCACATTTAGTTAAATAATTACAGTGTGATACGCAAACTGGAATTAAACCCACATAGACCCGACGCATAGCTCGAATTTTTATAGGTACACACGTATTTTAGGAATATGAAACTTAGCTTGGTCGATTTATCGGCCCGAAAATCCACTACATAAAACAAATTTAGATACTCGGATCGTTAATATATAAATAAAATTTTTGTTTAAAAGTATAAGAGAAACCAGAGTACACGCTACGAAAGAAAGCCTGTGATCAAGCGTTCTTCTGTAGTGTGGGAGACACCAGATCGACGAACGACCTAATGAACCCTGGTGTCAGAGTTTTTAATCCGTTCCTACTACTAGGCCTCTGACATGGTTGAGCTGAGTTATATTAAGTGAAGGAGAGTGTTAAATAGTGTCAGGAGGACCCCTTTGAAAAGACGAACAAGCGTAATGAGTACCACCTACCTTCATTCAAATACAAAGCCACATTTCCTCATTAAATAAAGCAGTATAATTACAATGAAAATGCACTAGCACCGTATCCTGTAGTTATATAATAGCGCTAAACCAGCTAGTAGCTCCATAACAGTGATATAGTAGTTGCAAGTGGCAATAAGTACCTATATTCGCCCTCGCTTCGAGAAAATTTGTTTTTTATCTTTTTTTATATTATTAAAAAAATACATTACAGTAACAGGTTAAACCTAAAATCTATGTATGTAAATAAAACAATGAGATCCTATAGAGATTAACTTAAAACTAAAATAATGACAAAATAAGAATTTTAAATAACGATAGCTTGTATAACATAATTATGCACTCTCACATAACTACATTCATACATACATATCACGCTTTTTTCCTTAACGGGTTAAGCAGAGCGTAAACGGCCGCAAAAAACGGACAGTTACGCCACGTCTGATAAACATCCGAGGGTCATTCGTAAAACTGTGTATCGCCATAGTGACAGGTTGTCAGCCCATCGCCTAAAATTGCAATACATACCCTCGAGTCCCTTCGTCGCCTTTTACGACACCCACAGGAAAGAAATGGGGTGATGCTATTCTGAGCCAGCATCACACTGTATATATACACATAACTCTAAAGAAATATTTGCATTGTAGCTGAATATACCAGAGCAGGATTAAGTAAACCTAGACATACCTAATGTTGTTTAACCAAATAACAATTATATCAGCTTTATGATTACACACTAGCACTGTATTCAGTAGTTAAGTATTTCACAACGCTAAAGCAGCAAGTAGCTACATAACAGTGATATAGTAGCTGCAAGTGCTAATAGCAAAGCCCACATTCGGTTCGCGCTAGATAATTTTAACAGCCTCGCCCTCGCTCCGAGTCAAATGAAAATATTTGCATTGCTGCTGAATAGACCAGGGAAGTATTCAGTTAACCTAGAAAAACCTTAACCTAGAAAAGCTACATAGCCTGGCACATCGCCGCAAGGTTGCCTGCTTGTCGGTTTTTTATAGATTGTACTTCGGAGAGTGTGCTCAAGAGCTTCACGACCTTGTTCCACCAGCTCCCTTCTACCATCGGACATCCAGACGCACCGCCGGATACCATCCGTACCTGGTAGCCATTCCACCATTTCGGACTAAGCGCTTCCAGTCATCATTTATAATGCGCACTGCTAAAGAGTGGAACTCACTACCTGCGTCTGTGTTTCCAAACGCATACAACCCTAATCTCTTCAAAGTAAGAGTGAACAGGCTTCTTCTGGGTGAGCTCGCTCCATCTTAGACTCTGTCTCTGTCCTATGACCTAGACTAGAGTCAAGAGCAAACCCGTCATTAATAAAAAAAAAACCTTATGATACTCGATTTATAGTGCATAACTGTGTGTCTAATATACTTTAAGAACCAATATATCATTATAAAAGTAGCTTCATGTTTATATATTAGCACCGTATCTTGTAGTTACATAAAAGCACTAAACCAGCTATTAGCTACATAACAGTGCTATAGTAGTTGAGAGCGGCAGTAGATGAGTGCCAAGGTGAGTATATTTTTAATGAAAAAACCGTAAATCAATATATAATCAAATAATGGCATAATTTTTGCTGGGGCAGTTATTTGACCGTTCTACGGCTTCTTTGGTAGAAAGAGGTAATAAATTTCCTTGTAGATTTGTATAACATTTTTTACAAATTATTTTTTAAAAAGGACTGGCAGCCTTGATAATAAATTACTTTGAAAAGTTGTGGCTACGGCTTATTTAAAGATTATTTGTATTGAGCTTAGAATTGCACCTTTTAAAATACTATGGCTGAATACGTATCTGCACAACCCGTTTAGGTTGCTAACGGCGCAGTTTTTAATTTTAATAGTTTGCTTGCGAGAGCTGCGAAAATAAACGAGAAATGGTTATTTTGCCACGAGTACGGCAAATATACATTTCATATACCTTTAATGGCACTTTAGAGGCTACGAGTGCCAAAGATGCGTTTCCCAATTTTTTCTCAAAACAAAATATATTGAAGTTTAAGAAAAAATACTACTTTTACACATTTGATATGTTCAAAGGTGAATTGTTAAACTTTCTAACTAAAAATCACTGTCTTCTTCTGTTGAGTGGGACACCGAGTCGACGGAAGACTCGATGAAACCTGGTGTCAGAGTTTTGAAACAGGCTACCGCTGCTAAAACGTTAAACAAATAGAAAGTCGCTTTGTATAAATGTATAAAAGACGTACTTCGTAGTCATAAATAAAATGACTGAATGTGAATAGTATTCACTGCTTGTCATTATACGACATGACATCAATCATCAATGAAGCCTTATCATAAGCCGACTGACTGGTTGATCCACCTTCAATCATCATGTTGATTGATTTATTTATTCAATCCGGTAACAGGTGGGGTAGTGTCTTTAACTACGTCAACGACAACGTTTATATATATCAATAGCCACAAAATTTAGGCAATACGCGCGTCGTACGTAATTCGTGACATTGCAATGTAGAAATACAATGTAGGGTCCACAACAGGGGCAAATATTTTACGGAGCAAAATTACCTCTGAAACTTAACAACTTTCCCAATGAAACATGTTCCTATACTAAATGTACTATACTACCAAGTCAGTCAAAAATATTTCGACCTATGTTCCATAGGAAAAATGTTTAGTTTTATGGGTAATTTCACTACTTGAAACTTTTCTGTGCTTCAGAAGGCACGTTAAGCCGTCGGTCCCGGTGGCTGTCTATGATTGCTTAGACGGCGGTCGTTACACAACCATGTCAGAGGCCTACTACTAGTAGAAGCCGTTGAAAATCCCTGACACCAGGATTCATCTTGTCGTTGGACAACTATGTGTCCTACTCGATAAGATGAAGAAGGACCACGTATATGCTCCTGTTTTTGGCCCCACATTGTATACTTCAAAGTGACATACTACCCAACTCAATATCTATCTGTATCAAACAGACGTCAACGATTTATCTTATCAATTATCTGCCCAACTATCGAGCACGCGACATCTCTAACATCTTCAATTTACTTCAAACGATGACACGGAACGAAACAGATTGAACAAGATAATGTACCTATTATCAGACAAAGTACTTGCAGCAGCTACTCGAGGTAGTTTTTGAAGGGCTTAATATATACTGGTTCTCGATACATACATACATACATACATAAATCACGCCTCTTTCCCGGAGGGGTAGGCAGAGACCACTTCCTTCCACTTACTACGATCCTGGCATATTTCTTTCGCCTCCTCTACATTCATCAATCTCTTCATGCATGCTCGTCGGTTTAGGGTACTCTTGACCTGACCTTTCTTTAGCACGTCCCCGATTTGATCGAGGTACGTTCGTCGAGGTCTTCCCCTTCCGACGTTCCCATCCACACTTGCCAAATACACCTGTTTTGTTAATCTTCTTTCATTCATCCTCTCTACATGACCAAACCACCTAAGCATACCCTTTTCTACACCAGTCACTACGTCTTCTTTTATACCACAACGTTGTGGTATTTCTCGATACAGTTACTAAAAAAGAATCAGTATAAATTTACCCTTTAGGCGGTTCTGAAACGACTTGATAGACGCCTCCGTTACGAAGCGTAACGCACTGTAAAACCCACCGTAGCCGGTTTTGTATGGAAAGAACATCGCAATTCGTAATTTACTTTCTTCTGATAGACGCATGTGTTACGTTGCGTTAAAAAAACGGAACGACACGACGAGAAGTGAGAGACCGCTTAAGATAGAGATAGGTTAAAGTGACACAAAGAGTGGATGAATAAAATCTTAGAATGCCCTGTAGGGCCTGTAGGAAAATGATTGATACATCAGTTGTTCTTTTATAAACTTTTATGGTAAACAGTATAGATAATTCACCTAATCCAAAGGTTCCCTAGGAAAACCAGCTTTTTCTAGCTGGCATCAATAATAATTCTTATTTTTACCTATATGGTTCATATATTTTCTGTAGGGCCTGCAATAAAACTTGATTTATTCCTATTTCATTTTATTTTGTAGCAACCTGTAGACTTCACTTGAATCTCGACACAAATTCTTGGAAAAATATAATCTTTGATACGAGATATTCAATTGATTGGAGCCGGACGAAGGAATTCCTCGATACTCTCGGACGATATCAAAATCGAATGTGTGCGACTGGACATGGACATATCTTAAATTAGATCTTGTGAAGAAAGATGTAACATATTACGTTTTATTTTTTACGAAGAAGCTTTTGTTTTCGCAGAAGTTGCTTTCGGATAAATTTCATTAATATCGATTCGAACAATTGAAAAACATTACGCATAAACGAAAGAAATCCTGATAGGCAAACATTATTCTGTAAACAATGCTACGAGCGGTGCTACGCAATCGTAGCTTCTTGCTACGAATAGTGATGCAAGCTTTTCCTGGCGACCTGTTCTGTTTTCACCTTCGTTGAGATAAGTTATTTCCAACTTAGTGGCCGATACTGAACACAGGACGGGCTGGTGATAAGGAACAAATTTCGCCAAGGAACATTTGCTGATACTACAAAAATATTTTGAGCTTCCGTAGTAACTCAAACCAGCTGATAAGGAATTTTGTATTTCGAAACTTCCTTGGGGAAAGTTGTTACTTATCACCAGACCGTCTTGAGTTTTCGCCATCGCACACTGGTAAAAAATAACCTTTTATAAATATTTCCGTTATCTTTTCTACTCAATGAACTAACCACCTCATTACTTATCATTCGCCAGATAATTTCCCTTGTGTATTACAGTGCGGTAAACTTGATAATGATTACTCTAAATTGTAACAAACATCCTCTGAACTGGGAATTCCGCAATCAAACAAGTCAAACACAAACACACACACACAGAACTAGATGAGGTTGTATGTACACAGTACACACAAACACACGTCTACTGTTTGATTACACACCGCTTTAATTAAATTAGAGATGAGATATGAAAATGGTTGTAAGGCGTAAATGAAATTTTATTAATTGTGTCGAAGATTTGTTAATATGAAACCTCGCAATGTACAGTAATAAATATAATAAACACTAACTAGGTTGGTAGTGAAAGGTGTAAAAAAACAGATGTAATATGAAAATATTTTAAGGGAGGATTTCATTATCAGAAGCTTTCACCAACGGCAACAAACGATTGATATTAAAATTATCATGTGGAAATTCATCAAGCGTAAAAAACAATTGCGGTTTGAATGGAATTTGTACTATTTTACAATATTCGCGCCAGGCTACGAAACAGTAATTGAAATATTGAAATTTTTGATTAACACCGAAATTGTTTCTCTACAAAATTATTTTGTATTTTTGTTTCAATAAAGTTTATTGAATTTACTGGAAAAGTAAATTCGTAAATTAGAGCTGCTACACTCGTAAAATCAGGTGGTGCCAAACGTAATTAGATAGATTGTTATTCACTTGTCGTGTGATGTCGGCTTAGAACAGCATCACCTCATTTCTTTTCCGTGGGTGTCAATACATGTGTATGGCAATGGACTAATTACCTGTCACTGCGGTGAAACTCAATTTTCTGAATGATTCTCAAATATTTGTCATACGTGGCGTAAATGTCCGCTTTTTACTACCGTTCCCGCTCTGCAATGGATATAAGCGTGATGTACTCGTACATATATGTTCCCTTGTATGAAATCGTCTAAGGCTAGCGTGCGTCTAGCAAGTAGCTTCAATCAATGGGTCGACCGCTGACCCACGGGTCACCCGAGCCACGCGCTACTTACTAACTCTATTACTAAATAAAGCAACTAGGTTTACTCAGGACAAACAATACTTAAGTTGATAAGTGGCGCTATTATAAATTAAAAATTATTTACTCTTGATGAAAACATACTTTAACAGTAATCTTTGTTGGTATCCTAAAGGCCTCATCTACCCCGGTACAGCATGTGTACCAGGATTTTTTAACCTTACCACCCACTTTTCAAGTGCAAAACCATAACAATATTGGATTTTTACGGATTAATGAATACAATTTGTTACACATAATATAAAATACATTTACAATAAATTATGATTTCATCGAGTAATTAATTTTAAGGTGATGATAGATAGATAAAACGTTTAATGCATAAAACAACAACACACACATACATTCAACAAAGAATAAAACCGATACAGTATTGGCATACATAGGTAATATAATAAGTATACAATGTTAAACGCACATATGTGCTGCAGTGATTGCATTGCAAAGGCAACGGTGATGGAAGAGATTTTTAGGAATCTAGAAAAATGTCAATTAAAATTTATACTAACAGATTCTACAGATCAGTTAATCTTCAACATATTACACAAAACATAAAACAAAAAATAAGATCCGACTCCATTTTCTCTTTGAGGCCACGAAAAAAGTTAAAAGATCTCGCGGAAAACGCAGTCATGTAAAAAGTTCAAGGAAAAGTTGCACCCTGACCACGTCCGGACAATTCCATCAAGGGAAGTTGTGTCGGGAAACTAGAGCCACTTTACGTTAAACTATTGTCTCTTCATGCAATCTACACATAATGTCTTTTACTTAAATTTGTTACAAATTTGAATTAAAAACTGCAAACTCAATTTCGCTTTGGTTGGTTAGTTAAACATATGACAAGTATTAATAAAGGTAAAATATTACATCGAGTTTGTATGTAATATTTACCCTTAATACTAAAGGGTTGGATTCTTTTGATTCATTCTAAGATGATACCAAAAATTTAAAAAGACATACATTCTGATTACCTATGTAGTTCTACGCGACTTATTTGTTTTACTTCATAATAATTCATGTTATTTTACTTTTGTAATGTGATGTTCCTTTTTGTGCAATTGAGTATATTGTACGAGTGATACTTGTTCGTTAGAGTGCTTTTTTTTTAAAGTGGCGCTAGTTTCTCAGCTCTACTCGGCTTAAGTTCTTCACGTCACGGACGACCCTATTAACTGACTTGTTATAAGAAACTTTACAAGAAACAGCCGTCCCCCCCACTACTTAAGATTGCAATGTCTTCACGACGGTCTTTTTTAGTTCTTGTTGTGTCAAAAAAGTCGAGACGAGTGTGGTGCACCCGTCTAAGTTGAATGCTTGAGTGCGTTGTGCACTTCTTCGGTCTTTTTTGTTTTTTTTGTTATATCTGAAGTAGTCGCGATCTAGCGAAGTATATTTATTTAGGTCTCTTTTTTTTATTACTAAACTAAGTTTTTGACTTTACGCAAGACGTGTTCTTAAACAGAAAAATTTCCTTCATTAAGTACATTAATTTATCGCAATAAGTTCTTCTCCTATATCGGAGAAAATTTTACTAGTCACCGATAGCAAAAACTCAGATTGGTGATATGGAAATATGAAAAAAATATATACTTCTCATACAAAGTGCCGATCAGCTGAAATATTTTTGTCTTATTTCCCCATTTCTTTCCCATGGGAGTCGTAAGAGGCGACTAAAGGACTCGAGGGTGTGTATTGCAATTTTAGGCGATGGGCTGACAACCTGTCACTATGGCGATACACAATTTTCCGCATGACCTTCAAATATTTATCTGACGTGGCGTAAATGTCTTTTTTGCGTCCGTTTAAGCTCTGCCTACCCCGCAAGGGATTATAGGCGTGATATGTGTATGTATTTCGACCTATGGTTTCTTGGGGAATGCTGTTTCTATCACCAGCCCGTACTCTGTTTTTAGTATTGGTTACTAGTAAAATTTCACCCTATATATGTTATTATTTTACGTACTTATTTTATACTTTAGGGTTAAGGTTAGCAGCTAAAGTTTTAACATAGATTCGCTGACTTGGACACATGCATTTTGACAACTTTCGAACTTGTATTGTTTTAGTTAAAGTTGCATTCTTGCGGTGGAATAAGTTTGGACTTGGAGTACTGTAAGTCTTGAAAGCTACCGGTTTATAAAGTTGGCTGTTTCTTATCCTAAAGTTAGGTTATAAGTTTCCCTGGGAATTTTTTACCTACAGCTGTAACGTTAAGCCAAACCAGAGTTAATAGATTTAGATTAAATTATTTCATACTTCACAATTACAATTATTTAAAATTAGGTAAAGATGTCTAAGGATAATATGATCGTCAATAGAATAAAAAACTATAACAAAAAATATCTCAACTTATAAAACTAGTAAATGTCAAATTAAAAATACAATACGATTTTATCGGACTTAAAATCAAGTCTATGACTAAATATATAATAATGTATATGACTGGCCCGATTTCGTAGCAGATAGTAGCCCTGCCTGCTACACTGAGGGTCGTGGGTTATATCCTCACAACACGCAAATATTATAATAAGTAAATTTTTGATATTTGTGTTTACTGTTTAGTCTGGGTGTTTTCTATGTATTTGTATAGTATTTATTTAACAACAAAAATGTATTAAAGTTATAATATCAGCCACTTAGTTCCCATAGTACAAGCAATGCCTAGTTTAGGGCTAGTAAGATAAGTAACTACTATCTTATTATTCTATTTTTCAACTTTATTGAAGTCACACGAAATTTTTTCTAATTACGTTATTCAGTACTTGGATAACCTTTGCAAGCGTTGGTTTTAGTCTAGGCTTTAATTAATCAAATAAATCATCAGGAAAATAATTAGGCTCCTAAACTTCAATAACTTTTTGGCACCTTTCAGTAACTAATGAATTTTAATTAAAAAATAATCATTAAATATTTATTTTCTGCCTGTTTGCATTGAAACACTAACACTTCTAAATTGTGTTCATACATGATAACATTTAAAAAATTTACTAACGGCAATAAATTTATTTTTATAACAGGTTAATTGCTGGTAAACTTATATAAAATTAACTGAAAATTAAAAATTTAAATCATATTATACATCAGCCGTAAAGATTGGAACGTGAAAGACTTGGAACCTTTTTAACTTTGTTGAATGTAAGCTTTATTTCTTTTTTTTTTTAGCACTATAAGCTACCAATACTATCTTAATAAATAATTTAGTATATGGTTAGATATTGTACCCAACTTAGACAATGGTTTCCGAGTGAATAGTGTGTTCAGACAAAATTATTTTTTCTACTTAAGTAACGTATTCCTGAGATTTACACGCACACATCCTCCCTTTAATAATCTCGCCTGAACCGCTAAGCCTCGTCTAAGCAAAATTCTTTGCTTAGGGAAGGAAATCGCATTTGCGTTCACGAAGCGTGATGCTTTTATGTGGTGAATAAATATCCATTCCTCCTTTATGAAGCTTTTTATACCACCATGTAGTAGAGCACTCTCAGCTTCAGATATAGATAACCGAGATAGCTACGAAGGCTTTACTTCTAGTTCCTGTTTGAAATATTATCTACGTCTTGATTTCATTTCTTTTTTGGTACTTTTTTCTGATTGAGACTTATAAGTTCAACTTCCAGATTTTAAAAGTGAAATTGATGACTGGCTTCTAGAAAAATGTTACAACTCTCTCACTTAATATTGTAATGACTGTAATAAATAAATAATGATTGCATGCTGTTATCAGTAGGACATATGATACTAGTACTTAATAAATTTTATAACATCTAAACATGTGCTTTGTGTGTATGTTATTTACTATGTTCTGGCAAATAAATACATTTCTATTTCTAGGTTGGAATTTTGCAAAAAAATACTACTTCTACTAACCAATTTCTTTACGAAAAAAAATAACACATCCTAAGCGATAAGGCCGCCTTGTGTACTCTTTTTTTTAATTTATATCTTGTTTTTACTGTATTTCCTGTGTACAATAAAGTATTTTTGAATTGAATTGAATTGAATTTGAATTGAATTGAATTGACACATCAAAAAGCCACATAGAGTGCCCCAGTGTAGAACTGTTGGGCGAACAATTATGCTAAGATTAGATCGAATAACAAAATTTTGGTACATTTTCTGTACTGAAGTGTATAGACGAAAACCTCACGAAGTGTAGAAACAAAAGCCTCTAAGAAGTCGAATACATAGCCACAGTAAATAAATTCAATTTTCGGTTCCATAGCAGACTGTCGATTAGTGAAATAATTTTAAAATAATATATTTGTTTTGTTCTATTTTAGAGAAAATGAGATAAGTATTATATATCAATATGTAATTTGTCGTGTGATGCCGGCTTTGTCGTGTGATGCCGGCTGAGAATAGCATCACCCCATTTCTTACCCGTGGGAGTCGTAAAAGGCGACTAAGGGACTCGAGGGTGTGTATTGCAATTTTAGGCGATGGGCTGACAACCTGTCACTATAGCGATACACAATTTTTCGAATGACCCTCAAACATTTGGCAGACGTGGTGTAAATGGCCGTTTTTTGCGGCTGTTTACGCTCTGCCTACCCCGCAAGGGATTATAGGCGTGATATGTGTATGTATGTATGTATGTATGTATGTAAATTATGGGTAGACAACAACTATCACAAGCAAGCATTTAACTACCTTTATAGCTCAAAACATGCACGTATAGTACATTTACTTTATACAGGATGTAAAAAAAAACGAAGTTTATATAAATATTAGAAACTGAACAACTTTTTCCCAAGGAACATATAGGTCAGAATATGAAATTGAATTTTTCACCTCCCATACAAATTGACCTGGACGGCTGAAACATTTAGTGTGGGAGGTCCAATAGTTTTTTTTGAGCCATGGTATATATATATATATATATATATATATATAATAATGGCAAAGTTGTTCAGTTTCATAGGCTGGGTCACTCCTTTTTTGCAGTATTAAATTTTCACATCTTGTATAACCTTTTAACATATTTTAACCTAGAAACTGGTAAGTGCATGGTTCATGATGACGTCAGCTTATATCTTGCTCATCTCTTTAGATTGAAGTTTCAAGATTGCAACATCGCTGAGATACTTAAAGTTATAGCTTTTGCGGAGATTACTTTCAAAATGTTTTCATAAAAATGTGAGAAGACTATTTTTTCTCTGGATAAATCACACAGCGCCATTTAGACCTAAACCATAAGAATAGATAATAATACTGCGTATAGAAACGAAACTCCTTTGTCTGGGCCCCAAAAGCCGCGCATTAAATACCTACTTCCCCCCGCAGCCCGTAACGCCCCGCACTCTCCCGCTCTTTAAGTCGGGGCTGTCACGTGCCAATAATTTTATTCCAGACTAGCGGCCAGTCAAGCGGTTGCGACCGCTGCTAACAGTTTTCCCGTGGGAACAAAATATTTACCCGTTTTAAAGTCTTACCTTACCATTTTATTGTTAATAGGTAGGTACAGAATTTTAAAATAGGTGCAAAACATACCTACAATACGAATGTGCTTATTTATCATTATCAGCTAACAATGACTTAGGCACCTAGGTAGTTTAAATTAGAAAATGGAAACTAGGTACCTACGTAAGTAAAAACTTGTGTGTACTCCTACACACAACAATTGCGTATAATAACGAATGGTAGGTACCTAGCTATTTACTGTAAAATCATCACTTACCTTGGCTCATCTTTAGGCAAATTAAAAAAACTTACTTTTGCAGCCATACACACCACAATAAATCGGCATTGCTAAATTTTTCACAAAAAATGAAAATTCGACCCGCACGACGAACGTTTCCGCGGGGAAGCGCACTCCCGACTGAATTGTTCTCTAAGAGACAGCCAGACGGATTGACCTTGAGCGCGTCTGGAGCGGGAGTGTCATCTCTATGTGATTTCTACTCTATGCCTAAACTAAGCATAGCTTGTACTATGGGAACTAAATAGCTGATATTTATACTATACTTATATACTTTTCGTTAGTGTGTTTTTTTAAACAAACGTGCATTTAGAGGTAATAAAATTGTTTAAAAAATAACCCATTTTTCAATTAATTATACCGCCTTGATAACTAAAAGACTGACTAACTAACTGACTTGAAAGTAAATAACTGCCCATGATTAATTTATGATAAAACTAGTTCGTTTTATAAACATCTTAGAAACTCTTTTCCTCCAGCTATTTATTAATTTGAATTAAAGCAACTAGCTATTTATTCATTTGAATTAAAGCAACCAGTTTAGTACTGCGATCTCTTCATTCAGAAAGAAGATTAACTTAAACTTAATAGCTCTTCAGTGGGGAGTGAAATCTTGGAAATGAGTGCGACTATTACCATCATAACTCAGGTTTAAACCTCAAGGCTGACGGTAAACTCATTAGCTAGTAGGTAGACGAAAATGGATGATTTAAGTATTCTTTCATAAATATAAGAAAAATATAGGACTTATTTACCCGACTGCTATAGGAGTAGGGTAATCTTTTTCGAGAGTATGTGTGTATGTATGGTTTTCAGGTTTCTGATCAAAAATTTTAGGCTTTGTAGCTAAAGCTAGCTTTAGATCAAAATCCCTGGACTAGTTTAGGTTTATGATAAAGTTGCTTAGTTTAGAAATATGGATGCTTACAGACAAACGGCTTTCTGTCGATGCCAGCTGTTGATATTCATCATTAAAAGCTGTCAACAGGTCGATGACAGCCGTCAAAAAGTATTGGCAGAGCTACAGTTGTGTCGTCAGTTACCGTCGACTCTTCTAAGGTAGCTGACGACGCGTCGGCGGCAGCAGTTTTGGCGTGCCGTGTCTGCTAGACTCCACGACAGCCGACAACACGTGATGACACCTGTTGGCGACTGTTGTCGATCCGTTGGTGGCTGTAGATAAAGGATATCGGCGGCTGGAATCAACTCGGTTATCGGCTGCCGCTGACAGGTGTCAACAGCAGACATCGACACAGTGTCTGTAAGCAGCCTATTTTGCCATGAAACTCAACCGATATATGTTTTTTTCAAGAACTTTATTATAAACCTAAACTTGTCCAGGTTTTAATAAAAAAAACAGGAATAACTAATAAGTTTAGGTTTGTGGTAATATTAAGTTTAGATTTTGTCATCTTCTGGTGTTTGAACAACGACCAAGGTTTTTTTAACAAAAACCTGCGTCATCTTAAAACATCTTACCTACATGTTGACATATTAGGTGTCGTTAGATGACACTGGCTATATACAAATTTCATTAATTCAAAATGCTGGATTTAAAACGACAAATACAACTTCGATATTTATTTTTCACGATCCGCGGTTGGGTTTCATTTTTTAATAATTAGCCGTTTTGCTATTTTTAAAGTTGAAATCGTGTCAACTAACGACTCAATTTACCTTCAAAGCGACCGACTAGCTACTAGCAGTAGGCTTACGAGTATAACATGGTTACGTTGCGAACGTCAACTAAGTACTCATAGATTTCCGAAAACAGAACCATCTTTCTTGCCGTCCATCACGTGGTTTAGCCAGAAATGTCTTATCCAAATTGTAAATAATCTTACTAAGTGATAAGTTGACAAAAATTATGGTGTCTCTGCGTAAAAAAGCAGAAACACTGCACTACATCGGTTTTCAGTATAATTTTACTTTCTTTCATACACAAGCAAGTACTACAAGCTTTCCTTTCTAGAACACAGTTTAGAATGTAGGTCAAAGTCCTCATCGCTCAAATGTAATAAAACAATAATACGGGTGCATATTTCGTCGCTAACATAAATGTAAATGCTTCTGACGCCGCCAGTTAGGGTTGTCACTATCCAGACTGGTTGTGGAATTATATTTATTTACGGATTTTTAGACCAAAATCATAAAGTCTGTTTTCGCATTTTGCTTTGATACTTAATACACATCACGCCTTTATACCTTGCGGGGTGGGCAAAGCGTTAAAATACGGCATACGGTATTTATTATTGCTAAGTCTGACAAATATTTGAGGGCCATCTGAGAAAAATTGTATATCACTATAGCTACAGGTTGCCCAAAATTCTTATACACATAAAACCTCATAGAGGTCCTTCGTCGCCTCTTACGACACAAACGGGAGAGAAATGGGGAGATGCCATTTTAAGCCGACATCACGTAGCTGCTTTTGATACTTAATCCTGTGCCAAATAAAGTGTGTCAGCTAGCTAACCGTCGAAGTCTTATGTTTGTATGTGCTGAAGGTATTCCACAAGAATAGCATGGCAGTGAAAATTTGTTGAATAATTAAGATTCGATCATATAATCTGCCTGCCCTTATCCCAATTTATTTGGGGTCGGCGGAACAAGTTTTTTTCTCCCATTCATCTGTATCAGCCGTCAAATTTTCGTTTACACCTGTTTGCTTCATATCATCTATTATACAATCCATCTAAACTTATTTAAGCCTTCATCTCCTTCTGCATCCACCATAAAGATTTGATATGGATTCAAAAAATTTATGAGCAAATTGTTGCGTCTTAAATTTTCGATAAATATTTCCATATTTTGGCGATCGAAATCACAAGTCAGGCATCACTTGTGGTAGCTTATACTTGGGGTCTATACCAGCTTACCAGTACTACGACTTAAGTTGGCTCTTCCAGTCGGACAAAACCCACAACAAGACTTTTCGACTTAAGAACCCGATGATGGCAACCCTAGCGAGCCAGTAATGGATGATCATGAATTAAACATCGGCTCCGCTGGCCATCTTGTGTACTCTGGAGTCTGGTATGAATTCGGTGGGTGCGGGCCATTATACAACGGAATAATACGATGATCAACGTCGCTTTTTTAGGAAGCCGATATAATGGCAATGTCACTCAAGACATGAATTTATTAACCTAAACATAAACCGGGTCGATTGTCGTTTTTTTAATCACTTCAATCACTCCAATTCTACTCGTGGGTGACGTAAAAAACGACTAAGAGATAATCGTCCAGGGAATGGGCAGCATCGTTCCCTGTGAATGCAACATCTTGCAAGCATGGTTCCCAAGCATGGTTCCCAAAAGGCGGAGGCCCATGTCCAGCAGTGGACTGTTGTGAATGTTAATGTTAATATGTCTTAATTAATTTTAAGTGCCCTACTTAACACGCGTTACCTTTTAAATAAAATATACTTTTTACATTACATTGACAGCCACAATAGTCCACTGCTGGACATGGACATCCCTTATAGGGGGATATTACCATACTCGCTACGCTTGGTATGCGGATTGGCAAGCGCAGTGCAAGACAAGAAAGGGAACTCTGCATTCAAAGGGATTCTTTGGATGAACTTATCTCCTAGTCGCTTTTTACGACACCCACGGATAGAATTAAAATATCATCTTCAACCAGATGATTCCCTGTCACTTGTCAATAACGACCTCATCAGTTATATTATTAAACTAACAAGTATCCCACATGATGTAGGTTTACGTGACTTACTCATTTTTTAAGGCAAGGCTTGAATGATTTTATTGATCGGCAGCATCATAATTAAAATGCTTAATGGGTTTGTAGGTATAGGCATACTTATCATATTAGGTACTCTTAGTGTATTAAATAGATCTTTGAAAGGAGGTGAGTGCTGGCAGGTTTATTCACGCGACAATATCGAATGATTGTTAACTATATCTGATAGTAATGTAATCTGATGTAAGGTACATTAGAAGTACTTACCTTCTTCTTTCTTTCTTTCTTTGATCGTGTGTTTTGAGTTAAACGTTTTTTGTTGTATGTATTAATTCAATATCTTAATTAGCATAGGTTAAACCTGTCAATGGCTCAGTTCTGTTTATCTGTCGTTCTATTTGTTACACACATTGGCGGTAAGTATTCCTGTAAAAAAGAAGATTTGGTAGAGAGTTTAGCCCTCTACGTTTCGGTTAGTTAAGACAGCCTTCTTCACGGAGGTCGACAGATCACATACGCCCGCCCGGCAGCTGTGATTGCCGAACACTTAAACATAAAGGGCTAAACTCTCTACCAAATACTAAACAAGTAAGTCGCGTAAACCTACATCATGATCTCATCAGTGTTTATCAAAAACATAACTTCCTCTTATAAGCTCAACTCCTATCAGTGTGGCATAATAACCCAACTGCAAGCAGTAAAATCCAAGTAGGCAGTTCTATTTAACTGCTTATTAAGGCAGTTCTTTAAACTGCATATTGTACTGTCATGAGCTTATGAGGCTCACAGCACAGATATACGGAATGTAAGGGACAGCCCTTCCTATGAAAAAATATTTCAGGAAACGCATTTTTTTTACTGCCCATAGTAATTGCAGTCAGTTGATCTTGTTTTTGGATGGGAGCTCAAAGTTTTTTTGTCGTTTCCTGACATAATTGCCTATCACCCTATCAATGTATATAGGCTAAACTTGATGTTCATTGGTTCAATCTACAAGTCCGACCGATGTGGCGCGGTGGTGATGCAACATTAGTATGTGCCAAAAAAAAGGTTATACTAACGGTTTCAAGATTATCGATGGCAAAACCAATTAACATCACCATTAACACGTTATGTTCATAAAGTCACGTATACGTTACTTTTCACGTTGTTTACTCACATTTGCAAAAGATTAACCACCGCTCGTTTCCACGAGCGTGTGTTAATAATGATCTCTTTTAAGACGGGGATATAGCACAAGCAAGATTTTTAAAACAGTTTTATTAATACAATTACATCCATAAAATTCTGAAGAATATATATGTTATCTAACAAATAACATTTTAATATTATGTCTTCAGTTTTAAAGTTATTACAAATAAATATGCTATAATTTATTTCCCGAATTGAGGCTAAGATCGGATTTCTCCAACTCGAAAAACCGAGATTTAAAGCGAAAACTCAGGTCAGGGTTTTTTTTATTGGTGGGATGCGTTCGAAACGTATTGATAAAGGCAAGCAATCGTTAACGTGAGCATGATCAATTACAAAATAAATTGCTGACGCGAGAAAAGCTAAAAGTAAAGTAATATCTTCCAGCGTATTGATACATTTTACGGTCTCTTCCGCCATGAGGCGATTCCCATGGGGAAAGTTTTATGAGCGAACCTTGATACGGCGAAAAAGTTGTAAATCGGTCAATTTTACGGCTTCCCTGTCAGATTGAGATACTTATCTCGCTTTTTTTGTTGCTTACCTGTGATCTGTTTTTAGATTACTTACTTAATGTGGCTTAGAATGTTGCATAGTTTAATTACAGTAGTTTTAGTTTCTTATCACACGTATGTATAATAAAATGTTTTTTTTTTTCAAAATTGCCACCTAAATTGAAATTAACTTTTTTGAATGTAGGATAGTAATATCACTAATTGAAGTCATGATCCGTCATTGTGAATAATGTGTATATAAGTAATAAAATCAGCTATTTAGTTCCCGTAATACAAACTATACATATTTAAGGGCTAGATGGCGCCGTGTGAAATGTCCAGGATATTTATTTATTATTATTCATACACTAAAATATATCAGTTCCATTTCAGCTGTTGTGAAAAAGAGTTCCAATGACACCACGCTTTTGTGTGTACCAAAAACGGTGTTGTGTTTACAATACATCGTTCCGTGTGATGTAACCCTGGTTTACATTTATATCTGTCTCTCGGTGCCGCGGTTACACACTGCAGAGTAATAAATCTGCTGTTATCGCGGCTGTTTTACACTGCTTCCGAAATTAAAACGTCTCCTGTGCTTCATCAGTTAACTTGAGTGTTTTTGTGTCATGCTGATCAAGAAATATATAGCATAAAAACGCATACAAGATTATCTCCTAGTGAAATCATTTGGTATTTAAATTTCCTATATCATTATTTATATCGGTATGTATTTTATAATATATCGTAATATATATACGTTTATAATATTTGTATTTATGTAGATTGTAAGTGTACTTACAAGCTACATAAGTATTAATTTAAAAAATTAAGAATTTTACTGTCGATTTGCTAATGCAACTACTTGCAAATATTATCTTTTTGTCTCTCTTTTAATGTAAAGGTTGCAGAGATCCTTGTAAGCGATAAGGGCCGCCTTTGCTTACTTTTAGTTTTAATTCTTGTTTCTGTTGTGAGCAATAAAGTATTTATCTTTCTACAAAATAATTCTTAGAAATGTACGAAGTATGGAAACTTAACGAAGAATTTAAATTAATAATGTCGTTGGCGGAGACACAAACTATCGCTGAACGCAAATAAGTTGTTTAAAACTACCCGCAACTCCGAACGAAAAGTGGAGATAAAGCTATTTTAAAGTTAGTTTCCACCAGCAGCAGTTAGTTAGTTCAATTAATACATATGATCTTGATTCATCGAATTTTAATAAGCTTTTGTCTTTCAAATGCCTGTAATTTAGAAAAAGGTCACTGAAGAATTCTATGTCTGAACTGCATCCAAAATTAAGGATCTCGTAAATTCATTCGATGGCATGCTAGGACAACGCCATGCTATTGGTTGAGACGTATTTCTTGCATATTTCCATGTATTATATATATATATACTAGCTTTTACCCGCGACTTTGTCCGCGTTAGATAGTTTTTTTAGGCAGAAGTTCTAAAGTAGGTATGTGTATTCATAGTAAGTTTGACAGTGATATTAGAACAGTTCTTATCTCTACTGTTTAATGAAATTTGCTATCCGGCCTGAGAGACAAAATTTATAAACATTGAATACAAAAGTCAGTAGATAACAGAGTAATTACTCCAGAGGTGCCGATTTGAGCACACTAAAATGGTCAGCATAAGTAGATAAGACAGATAAAAAGGTATTTTAAGTTACTGTAATACATTTTTATATACCACATTTTTTGTTTTTCTGTCCTCAACTTATTCTTATCATATTGAACCACCTTTGGTTTAGAAACATGCCAGTATCTCTAATAGTTTAAATGGGCTCCTGATAATAGACCTGGTGGTCTACATAAGGTACTCCAGATCCTCAATGTCCTTGTGAAAAGAGGCGGCCCATCATACTGAACAACTTCTGTTTTGGAACCATTTCTGTATCTCCAATAGTTTAGGTGGGCTCCTGATGGTAGACCTGGTGGTCTACATAAGGTACTCTAGATCCTCAATGTCCTTGTGAAAAGAAGTGGCTCATCATACTGAACAACTTTTGTTTAATAACCATGCCTGTACCTATCTCTAATAGTTTAGCTGGGCTCCTGATGGTACACCCGGTGGTCTACATAACATAAGGTACTCCAGAGCCCCAATTTCCTTGTGAAAAGAAGCGGCCCATCATACTGAACAACTTTTGTTTTGGAACCTTGCCTGTATCTCTAATAGTTTAGCTGGTCTCCTGGTGATACACCTGGTGGTCTACATAAGGTACTCCAGAGCCCCAATGTCCTTGTGAAAAGAAGCGGCCCATCATACTGAACAACTTTTGTTTTGTAACTATGCCCGTATCTCTAATAGTTTAGCTGGGCTCCTGGTGGTACACCTGGTGGTCTACATAAGGTATTCCAGAGCCCCAATGTCCTTGTGAAAAGAAGCGGCCCATCATACTGAACAACTTTTGTTTCGAAACCATGCCTGTATCTCTAATAGTTTCGCTGGGCTCCTGGTGGTACACCTGATGGTCTACATTAGGTACTCCAGAGCCCCAATGTCCTTGTGTAAAGAAGCGGCCCATCATACTGAACAACTTTTGTTTTGGAACCATGCCTGTATCTCTAATAGTTTAGCTGTGCTCCTGGTGGTACACCTGGTTGTCTACATCTATACTCCAGACCCTCGAATGGTGATAAAAAGTAGCCTATGTCCGTTCTCGGTATACTAGCAATCTCTGTGCCAAGTTTCATGAAGATCGGTTCAGCGGTTTGGCCGTGAAAGCGTAGCAGACAGACAGACAGACAGACAGAGTTACTTTCGCATTTATAATATTAGTGTGGGTAGTGTGGATATATAAACGAAACAAGTAAACATATAGTTGAAACTTAAAATTAAAACAACAGGCGAGCTTATCTCTTTTAGATATCATAATGTTATAATAATCTTAATCACAAACTGACAATCTAGTACCAGCTCGAAAGCTGCTACATTGAAACTACGCTGTAGCTAAAGTCTACGCCATCGTAGCTGATCTCTACGATTTTAACACACCATTTCGTAGCCCGTTCCTGATTCATCAAACAAATATTCAGATAAAACCTGAAAATTACGAGTAAATTTTCATGTCAGGTAAAAAACTTTTCTTAAAACACGGCGAACGTGAAAACTTTATGAACTCAATATTAAATTTAAAACTGTAAGCTTATTTACATTACTGAAACTGTGCGATATGAAAACAAAATGGTGCATATATTTTTTTAGTATTCTTTTTCTCTCATTTAAACATAGTCCATATATATAACTACACTTAGTCATTGTAGGTAACAAAAGAAGAAGGCAGGACGCTACCCCTGCCATTTCAGAAAAAACTTTCTTTTATGAGAGAAAACTCCGAACCCAATTTCTGTTTATTAGTTTCTGTCTTATAGCCTAACAATACCTTTTAGAGTCCCCAGAAAATGTATAAGTACTTATAAATAACTTATTTCGCTATTACTTTATATTTTCTGCCATAAACATGATTCAGTCACGCAAAAAAAAGAAAGACCTTTGCGACCTACATCACAGAATGAAACCATTCGACTATAATATTTCGGAGAGAAATATGTAACACTTTTTAAGGGCATGTTGGAGTAATCTAAATCTTACTGAAAGCATCTCAAGCTCCCCATATGGTTGATCTTTAATAATTAACTATATTATTTTCAATCTATAACGCCTGTACATCCGGAAATTTATTTATATTCATTAGGACAACCACTTGTAGTAACAATAATAGTTACAATGATGTAAATTCAAGATTAGGGAGAGACATAAATGGACTACATTCAAACGTGCCACAGAATGCACAAAAATGGATGGGTAACAATGAAAGAAATTGTCAGTTGACTCTCTTAAGAGCAATAAGAACGCATGAATTTTTGTCAGTAATGTTCTGGCAGATATAGAATAGATTCATGATCCAGACCACATTTAATGGAAAAAACATTTTTATATAAAGCACGAATATATTCAAACAAGCAAAATTACATAATTCGTTAGACCTAGTTCAACACGTGCAGCTAATCTTAGTTAGATCCAGCCCAATCACAACTTAGATCCACAAAGTGTTTACCCAATCCCTCCCTTATTCCAACTGCATATTCCACTGCACAGAGCCGGACTGGTAATGGAATCAAAACATCGGCTGATTGGAAACAGCTGTTAGCTATTTTTATAGCGCGGAGTAGAATTGGGTTGGTAATGAAGTGTGTTGGTTTAGTACGGGGGCTAGATGGAGTTGTCTTAGGTCGAAGGATAGAGTAAAGGGTGGAGAAGTTTGTGGTTGTTCAGGTGTTGCTAACAGTTAGACCACACTTAGGACCCTTAGGTAGATGTTATACTTTTTCCGAAAGATAAATGTGGTCTCGAAAATGTTGTGCATGTAAAGTCGTAAGCCTAACAAATTTAAATCCAGGATAGGTATACCAGTAGCTCTCTTAATATTATTATAGTCGGTACTTTCAGTAGGAATTCGTTTAAAGAACGAAACAACCTTTGATTAATAATTTCGTTAGCGTAGTCAGTTTGAATATTGACCTCTGGGTCCAAAATGTTAAATTTCGGATATGTCGTGCATTTTTGTCTCTCTCATGTTGAATTTACATTATTGTAACTAGAATTGATTGTCCTAATAAATATAATAAATAAATAAATTTAAATGTTGAATTTGCAATGAGTTGATTGCAATTGCAATGATCGGAACCTAAAATTGTTAAACAGCGTTAAAACGATTCCTTGTTCACGGTTATAATTTCAAAACACGTCGTTCAATCATCCATGTATTATTGAACACATTTCAGCGGTCGTCACTATTGTTGTGGCCGATCATAAATTGGTAAGCGATCCCCTGTCAATCCGAGCCGAATGGTACATCATTCATCAACATTTATTCCTCCTACCGTCAATGTTTGGTGATTTATTTTATTTTGGTTCGAGATACGGACAAGATTTTATCAATCTCCGTTAGTTAATTACCTAGTTAGTAGATATTATTTAATGTTCATTAGTGTAATAAATTACAGACAATTAAAAATAGTATCAATTTGATTCAGATCAAATATCCCAAAAATAGTCAAAATCAATGCCAATTATAATGGCCTAAATTGGAATAAATAAATTGGAATCGATTCTCTTAGCTTACCTTAAATTAGCGCTATCACTTTCCGTTATATAGGTTTGAAAAAATATAGGAGACACATAAATTATAATTTGACGCAAAATACGCGCTATCTGTCAAAATAAGGCGACGATGAAAACTATGATGACTAAATTGACTAGAAATGGCGAAGAACTATCCTATCCTTTACTAAATCAGTTTGACAGAAAGTGACAGCACTAATGTAACGTAAGTTATTGTTTGAAATGAAACATCTGACACGGATTACGAAAAGTTGTGATGTCACTCGCTCGGTGCGCGCCAAGTGACAGCTATCATAATGATTGGCAGCGGCAGCCTGTTGGCAGGTGAACGCTTGTGTATCTCGACAGCTACGAAAGATCAACTGGAACGTATGAAAATCAATAAAATGCTACGACATTTTGATGCTAATACGCTACGATTCTACGAAGCCTACATTGTGTTGCTACCAATGGTTTTACACGTTGGTACGGTGTAGCAAGGGAGTGAAATATAAGTATTAATTATGTAAATTATGTGACATGTTTTCCCGATCTGATTTAAAACATTTATTTAACCCTGATAATGAATTGCACTTGAGTATAATCTTTGACAGTAAAATTCCTGCCGGTAGATAATTAATTCACAAATACGACCCCTAAGTTTGGCCTCTGCTCTAATGATATGAATGGAAAGCGATATAACAATAAAACAATTTCATACGTAAACACAACTCAAATCCGTTTCAAATTGTTTTATTGTGATAAGTAACAGTTATGCGAACTCAAGAAAATATTAGGAAAGCGGTATGATTCAAATAACGAAACTGCGTTCATATGGACTACTGGTGCGAATTTACGAGGCATCGGTCTCATGAGCGTCTAACGACAACTTGTATATGAGTTTCGTCCTCTACGATTATGTTTTTGTACCCGAGCAGGGGCAGTTTAGCGATCATATACGAATTGTCATGGGACACAGTTTCATTCCAACTGCAGACTTTCCAATATTCCAGCTGTGGTAAGGCAGATTACCTGAAAAGCTGGATCGAAAGCGAAAGTTGCCTTCTTATTTTGCAAATATACTTTTCGTCCTTTGTACTCCGGTTCTCTTTTAACAGTTCAGCGTAAAAACTGAACTAAACTACATACATTATTTTTAATTATGTTTATGAATCACATATAACTTTTTAAGCACTCGCGATCACTTTCACTCATTTTAATTAATAGACCGGGTCTATCGCGATAGTATTTAGGTAAATATTAGTAATTTACCTGTGTCCCGACGTTTCAATACAGTTTCATGTATTGTGGTCGCGGGTTGACGCGGGTTTATGAAACACGCTTTTTAATAATCACGACTTGACTAACTAACAAAGCTGCGCAAACTAAAATTAACTTTCAAAAGCTTTCTATTTGGATTTTTTGTCGCGAAACTAATCACGAATCTTTTTACGCACACAATATTCAAGTAAACATTCGGGGCAATATACATAAAACATTTGACTGTAAATCCCTGCGTACTTCTTTAGTCTAGGGATGCGATTTTAGTAACCAAAAATCGTTTCTTTTATAGACCAATATTTGTAGTCAATTAAAACGATTAAAATAAATTAAAATACTTTTTAAATGATTCGATTATACGATTCACCGCAACACGAAGAGAAGTAGATTAAAAAATCGGTTTTAAATGTATAAAATAAGACTTGAAGTAATACGTTTGGTTCAAGATAGATGGCGTAAGAATCGATTTTCCTTGTAATAAGTAATTGAAAAATATAATCGACTCGAATCGAACGACAAAAACACGATATTTTTTTAATCCGTACTTAATATTATAAATCTGAGAGTTTGTGTGTGTATGTAAAACGGCTTGACCGATTTGGATGAAATTTGGAACACAGGTAGAGTATAACATAGAATAACACATAGGACACTTTTTACAGCGGGAAAACAACTATTACCACGGAAAAATGAGTGGCAGCGGGTGAAACCGCTGGGCGGAAATCAAGTGTATCAATATTCTTATTAATCGATTATTTTTCACAGCCCTAGCCACAGCCCACACCCCACAAATTGGATGTGGCTCATTTGTAGCAAATATTTAAACTAGGGCCGAATATTTACAGCGCGTTCGGTACAAATTGTCAGTCCATTATTTGTGACCGGTACGCCCACCATGTTTTTACACGGTTTATTATTTTTATAGTACGTTATTTTCATAAAGAAATGTAAGGGAATATTTTATAGGTGTAACTGTATTGACAGCTTGTCAATATTTGGGTGCATGAATAACGATCTGATAATGGGGGAGAATCAGGAGAATTATTGGCATATGACATTGGGTATATTATGAAGGGAACAATCAAAGAAGCATATTCTTATTCCTGATAAAAATGAGGCTGACATCGATTAAAGTTCAAGCTAGATATTATTGATATACAAAATCAAATCAGCTCGCTTTGCCTACCCCGGAAGGGATAAAGGCGTGTGTTTATTCAGCTTTGCCGTATGATGCCGGCTTAAAATAGCATCACCTCATTTCTTACCATTGGGTTTCGTAAGATGCGACTAAGGGATTCGAGGGTTCGATGTGTCTTGCAATTTTAGGCGACGGGCTGACAATCTGTCACTAAAGTGATACACAGTTATCTGATTGACCCTCAAGCTTTTGTCAGACGTGGTGTTAATATCCTCTACCTACCCCGTAAGGGATAAAGGCGTGATTTATGTATGTTCGTGTGTTTATTCACAATACAAACTACAGTCATGATTCGTAAATGAAAAATGCTTCAATGTGTAAACATAACATCCCAAGCAATGTTGACCTTCAACCGAGTACCGCGATCCCTCACTGCTGGAGTGGAATAATACGTGCGATTTGTCAGCTGATATCTCGGGTCGGGGCGGAGGAGTGTAGAGTGGAGGCCTAGCGGGGGTAAGCCGCGCGTGCTACGGATTATATAAAAAAAGTTGCGAGGCGCAAAAAATTAAATTTTGTTTCGTCAATCATAACGATAAACAAGCATATTATGTTATTGTTTGTTCGTAATCAATTTGTTTAAAACGTTTGAAATAAATAAAACAGAAACTCTTAAACAAAAGACTGAGGTAGGACGAATAGGGACCTACAATCATCTAAGTTTATGCGAATACAAATTCAAAACCAACCATTGAATTTCAACATTTTGAATTTGTAACAGTAAGTGCCTAGATAAGAAATTCACGAAACGAAAAGCGGGATAATAAATACCAAGTAGATAAATAAACAAATCTAAAAGGAGTCAAAAAATGACCTCCCATACAAAATATTCCAACCACCCGGTCTATTTGTATGGGATCTTTTTTTCATATTTCGTTGTTTCTTGGTTAAAAATTGTTCAGTTTCATGGTGTGGTTCATCCCTTAAAATATTTGCAGCTAATATTTTTAAATCCTGTATTCTTAAAAGGTACCTGGTATATCTTCCTTAATCCTGTTTACCCTATCCAGAAGCTTATTGGGTCTTCGTAGGCTTACCTGGAAACAAAAACAATAATATATTAACATTAAAAACAAATACAACGACAATAAAGAGAGTTAAAAAACGCTAAAAAGATCGTTAAAACTTCAGCCACAGCCGTTAACAAGATGGTGAAACCTAATTACTAAATCTGTGTCACGGGGGGAATTTTAAATAGGTAGCTGTACTTACTAAACAAAAAATAAGAAATATTTTATTGACATGAAATAACAAAAGAAAATTAAGAATATTATTTTATTATAGAGGTACTGCCCCTACATAGAACGTCAATAACACTCTTTCAAGCTTAAATAGGAACGTGAGCCTTTGGTCTCGACTCAAATTAGCGAGCAGGAATTATTAATACAAATCAATTTTCCCCTCATGCGAGTACCTATAGAATTCAAGTGTCAAAACTTTCCTAAAACGAAACGTAAAATTCAAATATTTAGCAGACAGAATTCAGGACTGGGCTAAATGGACTTATTGCGTTTGCTTTATACTCAAACAAGCTAATTTGCTTAGGAATTTTGAGGTTTGTTGAAATGTTTCTAAGTTTTTTATTCTCGTAGGTGTACTACCTATAAACACTATCACTTGGAAGAAAGAACGATTACTAGCTCGTTTGTATTGAGGCCCTTGGCTGCGGGTCTCTTTCTTCGCACGTGAAGAATGTACTAATATATATTACTCAGACGCAAGTACCTGCAATAGATACGTATTACTCCTCGAACCCTAACAATTTGTCGTAGGTGTCAATCTTATCAATATAAAATGAGTTTCATTAATCATTTATCGTTATGATGTAATGTAGGTACTTTTTGCGAGATGACTGGAAAAACCAATTGCAAAGATTCAAGCGATTCGAATTAATTTTGACAATAATTTTTGATCTGAAAGTCGGAAGCATTACATGTTTTTATATATCTATTAACCTGATTTTCTTCAATTCAATATATAAGTAAAATTTTAAAGTTCTCGTGTCTATTTTGATAAAAGCCTCTACCAGCTACGGTCCCACTATCATCACTTAACTTGACTTTGCTTTATCCAGATTCAGATTGAACTTGATCACAAAATATATATTTTAATTGTATCTCTCAATAATAGAAATATTAAAATTTATGCAAAAGCTTTTTCAGCTCTTGCATAGACAAGTTTTAAAAGCTTTTAGTTGTACCAACTCAAAGCTTAAAACTTTCACTTATAATATTATCCATGAATTTTGCAGCTTAAAGTAAAATTTTACAAACTCGTATCGCGTGCAATGTTTAAGTAGAGTTTAAAATTTTTAAAACACTACATGTTGTGCCGCGGTAGCCCATTCGGTAGAGACGGCGCAAGTACTGATAGTGGAAGTCGCAGGTTCAAACCCTGCCTGCAGTGAAATTTTGAATGTTCTGTAAAATTATGATTAAGTACTTTTGTAGGTGTCCAAAAATATTACTCAAAAATAAACATTTAAAGAAACTTTTCTGAACCTGAATGAAAAACAAATGCCTGCCGCTTTCTGAGCCGAATCAAATATTATATACAAAAATATATAAAAATATATAATTCTGGATAATTTATCTTAATATACCTCAAATTTGCGCTGTTACTTTTCATCAAAAAGGTAAAGAAAAGGATAGGAGATATCTAAGCCCTGTCATGACTTATAATTTGGCGCATTAGGCACGTTTTTTGCCAAAATATGGCGACGATGAAAACCATGGCGACTAAATTGACTAAGAATTGCGAAAAACCCATTCACATTTTTAAGCATGACAGAACTAAGGAAGGGAAAATTGTTATCCCGATTTGCATCCAATACAAAAGTTAATTTAATTGTAGCGTCAACTCATTTAATGAACCGATTACTATCAGAAGATTAATCTTGTCCAAGTCCGGCCTAACGCGCGTGAAGACTTCGGACATGTCAATTTGTATGGAGATTTTATTATAAATAAAACAAGTATTGAGTCATGCATGATGTAGGTTTACACGACTTACTTGTTATTTATATGGTAGATAGTTTCGGCTGCTTAAGGCAGCCTATATCACGGAGGTCGACAGATCACATACGCTCGACTGTCAGCTGTGATTGCCGAACACTGCACAGTGATCGACAAAGGCCGTCTTAAGCAGCCGAAACATAGAGCACTAAACTCTCTAACAAATAAACAACAAGTAAGTCGCGTAAACCTACATCATAAATGATAATTGTTCGTTTAACAATAAAAAGTCTTAAGTCTAAGGTTAAGAGAAAACCGAAGTAGCTTAGCTCACCTAAGGCCAAGTCTTCACTCGTTCAAAGAATCGATCAATTACCCTGAGAAGGTTTAAAGGCTAGTCAAGTCCTGCCTACGCGATTATACAGCTTCATGACACGAAAGAGTCCATACTTAATTATGCGAATGAAAGTATATTGTACGCGCTGGTCACTTTATGTAGACCCCTGACAGTTTACGTAGCACCAGGCTTATTATATCGTTAAGATATGGAGTAAAAAAATACTAAGATACTATTTACTAGACTGCTAAATGAAAGACTAGATAAATTAATGTATGGATTGTATTTGTAATAAAATTTTACTTCAAATATTGTGTGAATATTTGCATGCTTATAGTAATGTAGGCTAGATATGTGATTTTTGAAAACTTGCAAAACGTTCAGATAAATAATAATAAATAATAAAATTTTTAGATATGTGATACTGAACAAATATTTATTATTTAATTTTAAGAACTTTGTAATGAATGACCACATCTACAGCAAATAAAATATCTTTATCTTATCTGCTCCGATGGCGTAGCGGATAGTACCCCTGCCTGCTACGCCAAGGGTCGTGGGTTCGATCCCCAAAAGACAGTCAACAGAAAGGCAGTTTTCTATGTATTATACGTATTTATTTAAAAACTAGTATTTATATCGGCTATCTAAATCTCACAGTACAAGCTTTGCTTAGTTTAGGGCTTGATGGCGCTGTGTGAATAGTCCAGGATTTTTATTTATAAGCAATTTTGCCAGGAACAAATGACGGTTATTAACATAGGTTTAATACAATTCAAAGATCGCTTCTTCGTAGACTTTAGTATTAAGTGTAGTTTGACTTCTCTTTTGCAGTTGCTATAACGCTGTCACTTGTCAGAGACCAACGTACAACAGACTTACGATGTTCGTTAGACACACAAGTAGTGAGGCTTCCATGAAGGTCAGCCGCTGGCGCGAATTAATGCATTAACACACACGTAGGTACCTACGGCTCCGCGTACGTGATCAACAGACATGCTTTCTTGAAGCGTTAGTAATCTACATAATGACGAAGTAGGAATTCTTGAGAAAACTTGCATTTTTTTTATCGCGGGCTGGATTTGAATCTGAACTTTCGCCGTTACTAATGACTACGCCTCTTCCATCTGGGCTACTACAGTTCATCATTAAGGAATTCTTAATTGACGGATCATTGAATACAAGTTGATCACTGATCTCTGTCTTGAAGTCCCGAAATTTTCCGTAAGGTCGAGGCTATAAAAAAATGCTTGAATGGAGTAACAACGATTCTACCAAATGTGGTCATAGTTATTGATAATAGTGGATAAGGTTTTATTTTGTAACAAAGACGATAAAAACATTTAACATGAAAAGATGCAAGTATATAAACAAATTATTTCGGTAATTTACTATGTTATAGTAAACAAAGGCATTTAGCCTAAGAACAGAAATAAAGAGTTGCATTGTAAACTATCACGGGATGGTTTTGCTAGAAGGGAGAGGGGAGTGGGAGGGAATAATAGCCTCGTGCTACTATTTCTGCCGGCGAAAATCTAATTGCTCCGATGCAACACAGCAAGGCACTAGTGCAAGCGAGCTTTTTAGACCGGTGCGGTTGGCATTATTTGAGGGCATAACTTACAAAAATTCTAAAGTCGTTTATTATTACACGACTGCCGAACCAAAAAAGGAGTGTAATGTTTTTGGAGTTCATGTATGTATCTATGTAGGTAATTACGTGCGATTCTTTAAAGTGCTGCAACTCGTTAACCAATGAACAGATTCAAATGGGAATTATATCAGAAGAATCCTTACATTAGCCCGAGTGTCATAGGCTAGGCTCTATCTCAGAAAGTAGTAGTTTTTTATTTATTTTTATAATGCTTGTTGTACGTTTGTGTATCAAGCACATATCTCATTTTGTGCTATATTTTAAGCTTGCGTAAATTGGCATTTCATTGATAGGTTTATTTTTTAAATCAACATTTTGACGTTAAAAAAATAATATTAGTATTGTCTACGATGTGTCTACGTGACATTTGTTAATAGAGTAAAGACCCAGTTTGAGCCATTTACATCTACTGCAAAGTAAAGTATTTAAGCATAAACCTAAAATGACACCATATAATAAATTGGGTTCAGCCAATGGTCCAGAACCTACACAATAAAAAAACAAAATTATTATTTTTTAATCATGCAAAGTTAGTCATACCTGACTATTTAAAGTTATTTTAAAATTCAAATTACATACAGATCTATTACTACCTGTTCATAAAAATCTCTTCATTGTACAATCCTTCTGAAGTGTGAAAGAGTTTAAAAATAGACGTAATATTAATATGTAGTGAAAATTAAAATTAAATAACTTTATTCAATGTAGGATAGTATTATCACTTATTGACGTCATGATCCGTCATTGTTTTTTTTTTTTTTTTTTTATTAATGATGGGTTTGCTCTTGACTCTAGTCTAGGTCATAGGACAGAGACAGAGTCTAAGATGGAGCGAGCTCACCCAGAAGAAGCCTGTTCACTCTTACTTTGAAGAGACTCTTACTTTGTAAAAAAAAAAAGAAATTAGTATAACACAATTTTCTTATTTTTATAACAATTTTGTATTGTCCTAATAGAAAAAAGTAATAATAGAAAATAGTTTAATACTAAAAAGGCTCGGGCCGTACAGTTCTAAATATACGACAAATACCAAAAACAATGGCACATTTTACAACCCCATCGTCGACATCGAACAATAAAAGGAAACATGAAAACGCGAGAGGAGTCCCCGATGAGACGCCATTGACAGATTTACTGCTTAACGGTTTCCGATACTTGCCAAGAGGAAAAAGGTGAATTGTATATCATACATACAAAGTATCGGTTTGTCATCCGTTGTGCAATGAATCATGATTTTAAGGGAAAGTATTGAGATCCCCAGAAGGATTACTTGGTGAGCTTTACGTGAGGGAGATATTACGTAAGTTCGAGAAAATACGTAGCTAAGTAGAGCTAGAAAATGTTGTTTACGAAAGTCTAGAATGTAAGGGTAAGTGTATATTTATTGTTCATATTGTACTTAACAAAAATATATTTTTTATTCTATTTTATGACTAATAATACAAGTTAGCTGTCGATATATTTTTTTGTTTTATTTTCCATTTACTTTCCCGCAAAACATCAGTGGTTCCGTGATTATGATGACCCATGAAACTGGGTCAAAATATAGGTCTATTCAAAATCGAATACCAAATTTTTAACGCTTTCCGTCTTAGGTATACAATTTTAGAAAACTTGCATTTTTTACTAAAGGCCTGCCGCCGCGAATTTAACAAGTGTATCTTGTGGCACGGCTCCATCTACCGGGTTAGTTTCGCAACTGATACCCAGCGACTAATTATTTCTTTACAGATTGAATGTATCTGAAGCGATGGAAACCAACGATAAACTGAATACAATTTTTGTAAGCAGTGTTAGGTATACAAAATTTAGAAAGCTTGCATTTTTTGCATACGCCAATGGCGGTGGTGATGTGATTATCGTTTGACATTTATTAGCTTGACAGTTCTCTGTGTGATCGGGTAAAGGAAATACCGACCTGACGACCAAAGTTATTTAAAAATAGATTTGGACAGAATTATTAAGAAGTTGATTGAAGTGATTATAGTGCTTTCAAACGCTTGTTCCCAGTCTGGTTAGGACATTGCAGGCTGAACTAATTGATTGTCTGAAAAGTAAATGGTTCCGTGCTTCGGAGGGCACGTTAAGCCGTCGGTCCCGGTTGCTGTCTATGATTACTTAGATGGCGGTCGTTACACAACCATGTCAGAGGCCAACTACTAGTAGTAGGCGGTTGCAAATCTTAGACACCAGGGTTCATCGGGTCGTTTGATGATTCTCTTGAAAGCACTGGTGCTCTTGAAAGCACCTCAGTCACCAGCATTCCTGATTACAACAGGCAAGGAATCCCAATGCCGGATTGACGCTACAGTAAATAAAGTCTATCAATCCCCGCGGTAAGTGAGGCTCCACCCGCTTCGTTTTCTTTGCTATTGTGCTTATTTTCATAACTTTTTATTCTACTTCTCGCAAACAGCAGTTTCTCTGTGTTCGTTTTGCGCCGTTATTATCCAGTCTTTTGTTCATTTGAGAATAGTTTCCTGCTAGTTATCAGTCGGGGGGAATGAAATTATTTATCGTTTTGGCGGTAATTGCCTCTTTTGTCAGTGACTACGTTTTTAATTCATATTTTTCCGGTTTTCTAGAGATATTCGGGTGCTGTTCAAAAAGATCTCAACAGTATTCCGTATAATTTGTTTAGGAAGAAAAATAATTATCATTGGAATAAGATGCCAATTTAACGAGAAGTAGACCAAGCTTATTCTACAGCAAAGGAAATACTAACGCAATAATGAAAAAAAGGATTAATAAATCCAACAATACACAAAAAGTGCTACGACGACTACGTCGTAGCACCACAAAATGCTACGAAAGCTACAGCAGCGCTACGACGCAAAAACCACTCTACGGAGAGGGTACGGCTATTTGAGACTGTTTAACTGTTATTACAAAACAAACAACACGCCATAAAACACCGTAACAAAACACCATCAAACAGCTGTTTTGCTGGTAATAAAACGCGTACAGTCGGGCACCTTTAAAAAGCCTTTTTTGACAGCTACCAAATCCACACTTAATTACTTTAATAAATAAATAAGCAACCAGGACATTTCACACAGCTTGATAAATAAGAACTAGATAGCTGATGTTAATACTTACATACTTTTTTGTAAATCAATACATATTATACATAGAAGTACGCCATGCAGTGGCAGTGACTAGACGTGTATTCTGCATTTTATAATTTCATTTAAATAATTACGATTGATTTGTAACCGTGTCAAGCATCCGCATTGTCAGCGCGCGACAAATGAGCACGTTCAATAAGTGTATTTGTGCATAATGTTTGTGTTTCGTACATTTAACTGAGAAATTATCCTAGACGACGGGAAATGTCGCACTCAACTATGTTAGATCCTGCGGTTGAGCTTGTGACTACTCCAGAGATAGACCGCTGGATTACTGAAGTAGAAAGAAGCCTGGAGGAAATTTGCACTATTAGCAACGAATCGACCAAGAAACTAGATGCCGAGCAGAAACTCCGTATAAACACCCGAAGTAAAAGCATCCTTGCTGGGATAGCGCATTTGACCTCAAAATATCAGTCGATAAAATATAAATATATGATGGCCAATCGAGAGATTAACAGCAGGGAAGAAGAAATAGAAATCTCTGCACAAATAGAAGACTTAAAGCACTGTGTGAAATCTACCCCTATTCCTGCACCTCAGCCCGCTTCTTTTGCCGATACTGTGAAAATAAGAAACAACTCGGTTGTTCGCCCTACCGCAAGCAGCAGCATTGCCATCTACCCCGCAAGTAATGATAGCTCGAGTGATGATACCAAGAAGTTAATACAAACTATTATTAAGCCCGACGAACTCAAGCTTCACATCTGTGGCGTAAGGAAGACCAAAAATGGAGGCGTCATAATCAGCACTAATGGAAAAGAAGACCTTGAAAAGCTGCAGAAATCTAAAATACTACGAGATTCCGGACTAACAGTTGAAGTGACTACTAAGAAAAGGCCAAAAGTTATCCTGCTAGGAGTGCCCTCAAGTACATCTGAAGCCGAACTCAAAGACTGCATATATCAGCAAAATATCGCTGAAAAACTTCCAAGTTTGACCAAAGAACGTGCACATAGCTCTATCAGGCTGAGCCATAAATCTGGAAGAAAGGAAGCCGCGTCCTGTAATTTTATTTTGGAAGTTACGGCTGAAATACGCAAATTGCTTATTCAGCAGGGCCGCGTATTTATCAACTGGACCTCCTGCCCTGTGAAGGACTTCACCCTCGTGACCAGATGCTACAGTTGCCAGCAGTATGGTCACTCAGCAAAATTCTGCAAGGACACCACCACCACTTGTGGTCATTGCGGTTGTACTGGACATAGCATTAAGGACTGTACCAACAAGGACCAACCAGGAAAATGTGCAACGTGCCTGCGCTTTAAAAAACCAAGCACCCACAAAACTGGGGATGAGCAATGCCCTGCTAGAAAATTCGCTGAACTACGACTTCTTAGTTCCATTGATTATGAAGGCTAAAGATAACTATTCGTATTACATACAGAATGATTATTTAGTTGTGCTAAATTGACAATTGTGTGACGCGTGATTTGTATATTTTTATAGTTGACCCCCTTTCGAACTGTAACGATGCTGACGCAGCGGATGTCTGAAGAGTTGCAAGATCTTTGTTGTTATTATTTAAGTGCCTACCTAATTAATTATTTAGCAATAGTATGTAGTTAGTTTTTTGTTGTAAAGTTTATTTAAGTTTATTTATATTGTATTGTATAGTAATTTTATAAAATAATAGTTATGTTGGCTGGCTGTTTACCTAAGATACAGGAATTCCAATTCTTAGTTTAGGAAATGGCTAAGCCTCATAATTATTTCATATAATTGTACCTATTTATAATTAAGTTTATTTAATAAAGAATAATCTTATCTTATCTATCTTAATCTTATATGTCAACTAAGGAAAATGAACAGTAAGCACAAGCATTAGCATCTGTCAAAACGGGTTTTTAAACGTGGGCGATTGTAACAAACAGCTACTGTTGAGGTAACTACTTCCTGACCACGAAATCAGACCTTCATATAGAAGTGGAGGGCGAGATTTTCCGCCAAAAAGCTGAACAAAAGGGCTATTAAGGGCCAACCACCCTTTAGCGGGCAATAATAAAAGGGTCAAAGCGAGTGGGACTATCATTAGGAGGGTTCTGGTGTGTTCTATCTGTTTTCCCGATGGAAAAAGGTGTTTTCCAGCTGTATGACTATGCTCTAGGATAATTAAGCTAACTCCGTAATAATTATATATTTGTTTACCACCCCGCGGTTTCACCCGCGTTTTTGTCATACATAATCACAAACTGTCGGAGATCAATATACTATGGAGTTTCTTTTTTAACTCTTCCCTAGTCGCTAGATAGATGGCGCTGATTTTGGTTCGTTAAAGTAAGAAACCGAACGTCACATTTATTTTTGGTTTTTCACTTGGATGTATGAGATCGTAAAATGAAACGTAACTCATATTAACGAAAACCACAATGAAAACAACGTACAAACAACATCGAGTATCACGTATAGGGGGTGTAAGGGACGCGACGGTATACCGAAAACTTTGCAGGCATGATCAGATCATGAAACTGAACAACCTTTTCTATGGAGGATATGTTGGTAAACGAGATAAAAAATTCGACCTCCCATACTAAACTCCCAATCAGCTGACTGACTTAGTATGGAAAGTCGAAAAAAAATTTCGTTTCCCAACATAGGCTCCATAGTAAAAGATATTCAGTTTCATGGTCTGAACGAACATGCCTGCAAAGTGTTTGGTACACCGTCCCTTACACCCTGTATATATAACAAAGTGCGAAAAACGAGGATAGATTCAGAAAGAACCATTACTTTATGCCTTGTAGTTTTGGCATCTAGTAACGTAGTCAGTTCAACGCCATCTAAAGACTTCTTGGAATACTACCATTTTTATAATTCTAAAAAAATATATATTATTATATAAGGGCAATCAGATTGCTTCTTAACTATATTTGCGCTTACATACAAATAGAACAAACTAATCTTTCTTCTTCTTCTTTTTAAAGCTTCAAATGAATGAAAATGCTTTATTAACTCATCAAATCTTTACAACATGGGTCTTCTGCATCATGGGTATTCTTCTTTCATAGATTTAAAATGACCACGCATAGCTTAACTTTCATTGTCATCCCACTTAAACGTGAGAAAATTTCAGCCCAATCGGTTGAAGACATCTGCTTCAAAATTGAGTTGCAATATTCCACTGTTACATACCTATGTACGGTCGCGTTCTAAAGTGGAGTCATAGTTAACACAAACCTCAGAAAACAAGTCGCTCGCACCCGCGGCGACACTCACACAATGACACAAATGACGTATAACATACTATAATTTGACGAACTACCATTGTATAATAGGCTGAGTAGTATTGACTATTTCACTACATGAGTCATTAGCTTTGATAGCTTGGTCAGTAGCGCGGTCAAGCTAATTCTTGACCGTTATTGTGGAGACAATGGTTCGAATCCCGACATCTTCGTTGTAGTTTTTATTTTATCAAATGAAGCAAAATTTAGTAAATTTTGAATTACATTTTAGTTGTTGCTAGATCGTTTGCGAGATAGTGCGTGTGCTAAGTTATTTTTTTAACCTAAGTTTATTTATTAAACTTCAGTGTTTATTTTTTCGAAATGCATACTAATATCAGTTTGCAGGATAGGCAGCGTATTGTTGCGCTGCAATTATCTGTGGCGCTGCATGATATTGGATTTAATTTAACTCAAATTGCTAATCAGACTGGTCTGGCCGTAAGTATAGTTTTATTTCATTACAATTGTATTTTAAATATTAAAAACTTTGACTCATAGTATGTTGGTAGCTGTGAACCGATTAGTATAAACTTTTTTATTAATAATGCTACTTTGTTTTAGTGGAAGACTGTTAAACGTTGGGTTACACGTTTTGAAGAGGAAGGTAGCGTAAAAACTCGACTCGTCTTATTAATGATTCACAGCGGAGGATGATGGTGTAACAATATGAAGAAAATGGTTCTGCCGCTGGTCCAGGCGAATTAGTAGCACAAGAAACAGGGCGTGCAACTGCCGCTAATTATGTTGATATGCTACAGGAAAGCATGCTACCGACGACGGTGCGAAATGTTTAACTGTTTATCCTGCTAGTGAAGTTCCTCGTTCTGCATTTGTCCAGGATACATTGTCCAGTGCATCGAGCTGCCGTGGTGAATAATTGGTTTAGCCAGCACCCAGATATCCAAGTTATTCGTTGTCCAGCAAAATCTCCGGACTTAAATCCCATAGAGAATTTATGGGGTTTAATGGTGCAAAGGTGGGACATGCGCAATGAAAGAACTACAGAAGCTTTAGAGGCTCACTGCCTGGGAGTGTGGGAGAGTACCAGAGGAACAGATATATGCACTTATTTGATCGAGTCTATTAAGTGTTTATTAAGTGTTGTTGAAAACAGCGGAGGTAACACCAAATACTAATTATGTAAGCGGCGATTTTTACTTAAGATTCCAATCAGACCCGATCTAGCATACATTGCTGATTATCTTGTGTATTTCATTATAATATATGAATATACACAAAATAATCAGCAATGTATGCCGAAGCGGGCCTGATAAATCGTTGCTCACTCAACCTCTGTTTACCTGCTTACCCGCCTACTATTGCAGTAGGTATTTGTGGAGCATTACATTAGCAATTAAATTATGCTAAAACATCGATTTATATTTATATAAGATTGATAATTATTAGTCAGTTATCTTAAGGCCTTGCTTCAATATCTTTTCATTACGAAAACGAGTACTTAAGCTAAAACCTTGAGATGTAGGCAAATAACTGATTTATTATTATTACAATTAATTGAAATTCTTTATTCAATGTAGGATAGTATTATCATATCACTTATTGACGTCATGAACCGTCATTGTAAAAAAAAGAAATTTGTATCACACAATTTTCTTTTTTTTATAACAATTTTGTAATGTCCTAATAGAAAACCGGCTCGGGCTTCGGGAAAAAAATAAAAATCAAAGCACTGCCACGGGGCTGGCCAGGTTAATCACACGGCATGTAACTTTACGCCACCACCATCTGAAAACGATATTTGTTTCAAATTGAAGTCAAGATTTTTAAAGCGTGTAGTTTACATGCGTATAATTAATCGGACCTCCTGAACAGGAAAAACCCACCAAAAAACCTGCCCAGAAGTGCTCCTACATGCGCAATGAAAGAACTACAGAAGCTTTAGAGGCTCACTGCCTGGGAGTGTGGGAGAGTACCAGAGGAACAGATATATGCACTTATTTGATCGAGTCTATTAAGTGTTTATTAAGTGTTGTTGAAAACAGCGGAGGTAACACCAAATACTAATTATGTAAGCGGCGATTTTTACTTAAGATTCCAATCAGACCCGATCTAGCATACATTGCTGATTATCTTGTGTATTTCATTATAATATATGAATATACACAAAATAATCAGCAATGTATGCCGAAGCGGGCCTGATAAATCGTTGCTCACTCAACCTCTGTTTACCTGCTTACCCGCCTACTATTGCAGTAGGTATTTGTGGAGCATTACATTAGCAATTAAATTATGCTAAAACATCGATTTATATTTATATAAGATTGATAATTATTAGTCAGTTATCTTAAGGCCTTGCTTCAATATCTTTTCATTACGAAAACGAGTACTTAAGCTAAAACCTTGAGATGTAGGCAAATAACTGATTTATTATTATTACAATTACTTTTACTTCCGAGGAAAGTGCATCATCGTTAAACATAGAACAATAAAATAATTACTAACGAAATTATTACTTAAATAACTTTATTGAAAGATTCAATCCAAGATTTGGATCATTCCTATGATCTTATAAATAATTACCTATCGATGTTTCAGCTAATGAACACTTAATATCATTTTACATAATATTGTGTTTTATCATTCAAACAAAACTATTAACTATGTATTACGACAGCAAGTATTTTATGTAGTTTTACATACTCGTATCTTATGGTTACCAAAAGTTCTCATTCATGTCATTATGTTATTTACATAAAGTGATACCATACCTACCAATAAAATAATTTCTTACCTTACTTTTTGTTTTATTACAATATTATAGGTTTATGTTTTTAGATATAATATTTTGATACATAATTTACAATAAACATTTATAGATATAATACATAGATGAATATATAGAACAATATTATATAAAATAATTATTACTGGAGAAAATATGGTAAAAACATTTAAAAAAACATTATTCAACATACAGAGATCGGATGGGAACCCGGTTCCGTTCTGATTAGAAGGTAAGAACTATTACCGCTAAGCTACGGTAGCTTGTGATCAATACGACGAAATAAAGATATGTAATCTATTGCTTTACTACAAGTGAACGAATAAGGATAACTATAATACGGTTTTAGACAAACCAGTGTGATGTATACTTTGTGGTGATGTGGTGGCGAATAGGCTATCACCGAGTAATTATTTCAAAGATTACATAGATGTCGCTTATAGGTGGCAATCTGTTTAAGTTTTAATGCTACGCCTTAAGGTGGACTTTTCTACTTACAGTCGATAATCTTACGTGTGTGCGTAAGTTAGTAAAGTAAGTACAGAGGATAATAACCCGTATTGCAATCTGTCAAGTGGTCTAACTATGACTCCACTTATGAATCCGACCGTACATACATTCCAAATTAAATAAAAGCTGTCAAAATAAGATCAACCCAATGAAAAAAAAAGCTTTCAGCAAAAACAAAATCAACCAAATGAGAAAAATCAGAATATTTTCTGATTTTTCCTACGATCGATTCGGCAACGGATCCCTAATCCACGTTTTGTGATGCGTGTGCAAGTAGGTAGTGAGATAAGAGAGATTGGTTTTGTATCAAAGGTAGAGGCATCAAATTTGAATACGCGTAAATATTTATTAGCATATTTAACCGATTCGACTGGAGATAGAGGCAGAACAGTATCATTTAGATACTACACTTGGAATTTCTAAATAATTTTGAAAGAGGCGACTAATGGAGTCGAGGGTGTATTGCAATTTTAGGCGATGGGCTGCAGCCTGTCACTATGGCGCTACACAATTTTCCGAATGTTCCGCTCTGCCTACCCCGCAAGAGATGATAGGCGTGATATGTGTGTGTGTGTGTGTGTGTAGAAATTGCATGAAGTACCAATTTACTTTAATTCTTCAAATGGGTTAATCGGGGTAACATTAATGGTACTAGAAAGAACCTTAGCAGGAGACAACACGCATTACAACTTTTGCAACCATGAACATTCTCACAACCACATCTCATTTCAAAGAAAGTTAGGGGTTTTCCGTCCAAAATTACCTCTTAGTGGCGATAACGACTCGGTTATGCGTTAGTAACCAGGTCAGGGGAAAGAGAAGGGACTCTCAAGAGCTCTTGATTCAAAACGTGAAGCTGTCTCAACTGCAGTTACATCTATTTCTAGTCACATATATGGAGTTATTTTAACTTTTCACACAACAACATCGATAATTTGGTTTTCCGTGTTTTTGGTGCATTGAACTTTCTACTTAAATATGTCGTGGCCACATCGTGAAATTGACCACATCATGAAATGATCGAAGGAATGTTGGCCACATCATGATTCTTCGATATGGCGACGACATATATAAATACATACACATACCACGATTTTATCACTTGTGGGGTAGGCAGAGCGTTAACGGCCTTAAATTACGGTCGCTATCGCCACGTCTGGCAAATATTTAAGGGCCGGTTCAGAAATATCGTGTATCACTTAAGTGACAGTTCGTCAGCCTGTTGCTTGACATTGTAATACACATGAAAGTCCCGAGTCCCTTAGTCGCCTCTAACGACACCTGTGAAAACGAAATGGGGTAATGCTATTCTAAGCCGGTATCACACGGCTACTTGCAATTTCTCCGGACAAATATTCGCTGTTTTTTGTCACTAAAAGTGCTATTCTGTTTGTGCATTTTTTTACCCAAATTACCAAAGACAACATCCATTATACTTACACCGATACGATGACAGGATGACACGTATTAGTCACAGTGTAGGCGCCACGAGCCTGCGTAATGTAGGTCAGAGATAAGGGAGTTTGTTCTAGGGGCGGATGCGTTAACACCGAGACGTATTAGGGGTCTTATCGCTCTGAGGGAATTGGAATTGAAATTGAAATTGAAATTCTTTATTCAATGTAGGATAGTATTATCATATCACTTATTGACGTCATGAACCGTCATTGTAAAAAAAAGAAATTTGTATCACACAATTTTCTTTTTTTTATAACAATTTTGTAATGTCCTAATAGAAAACCGGCTCGGGCTTCGGGAAAAAAATAAAAATCAAAGCACTGCCACGGGGCTGGCCAGGTTAATCACACGGCATGTAACTTTACGCCACCACCATCTGAAAACGATATTTGTTTCAAATTGAAGTCAAGATTTTTAAAGCGTGTAGTTTACATGCGTATAATTAATCGGACCTCCTGAACAGGAAAAACCCACCAAAAAACCTGCCCAGAAGTGCTCCTACTCTAAATTAACAATCTTACTAGCCCCTAAGCTACCCTAGCTAATTCTGTAAGTAAAAAAAAAATATGTATAGACCAAAAATGGCTACATTTTTTTTTTGTAAAAATTGCAGTAGATAAATCTACCAGTTTTAACTTATAAAATATTTACTTTAAACAATTGAAATTACATCCATGCAGATTTATAAAATTATGTCAGTTGTAAACTCCACGCACGCCCCATTTTGGTATTAAAAATGAGTGCGTGTTTCTTGTGCTGCGCTGGAATTTCAGAGCTCCATGCCTCTTTGTCTTTGGGGGCGAACGATGGGTCAAAATCAGATGTGAGAAAAAGCACTAAACTAGCATTTTTTTGAAATTTAAAGTGCGATTTTAAGCCGTGTGATGCCAGCTTAGAACAACATCACCCCATTTCTTTCCCAAGTGTATAGTGAGAAGCGATTAAGGGACTTGAGGGTAACATGTGTATTGCAATTTTAGGCTTTAAGCTGACAACCTGTCACTATGGTGATACCTACACAAATTTCGGAGTTACCTAATGTTTGTCAGACGTGGCGTAAATGTCCGTTTTTACGGCCATACACTCTGCCTACCCGGCAAGGGATATAGGCGTGATGTGTGTATGTATCATTGTATAGAAGATAAAACTGAATCGAAAAAGGCTCCACGACTTTCGGCTTGCCAAAGCAACGTATCTGCTTTCTTTTGTGCGTAAAGGCACTGACAAAAAGTGGAGGTTTGCAATCATTTGCAATTTAAGATAACCAACATCAATTTCATCAACTGTACAAAATATACATCCAAATTCTTACTTTTTTATCATGTGGGCCACTAAGTCAATCAACGACTAGTGCCCGGATTCTCTTGTTTTTTACCCTTGCAATGCCAGCGGCACTCAACTGTAATTTTATTGTTACCGTGATATTCTATACTTCAAACTGTTAGCAAAATATTAAACACCCAAAACCATGTCACTGACACGCTATCTACATACAACTGAAAAGATTTTCATTTAGCAAACTTCGGGCCCTGATGAGTCCACTTTCGCGTCTGATGTGGATGAACCCAGTGAGAAATATCAGATCTCATATCTCAAACAATTCACAAAGCTCCAGCAGGCAGGCAATATCAATCGTTTAGTCGTTCCAGAGAGCCAGTATGATAATATCTCACCTACGATATTACGAGCCAGTGAGCGAGGCGATTGAACAATATTCAAATTGTTACTAGTATAAGACATGGTCGAAGAGAAATTTCATACATATTGCACGCAGAAACGGCCGTAGAAAACGAACATTTAGGCCTTGTACATTTGATGCTAATTCAGAAAATCGTGTATCACTTTAGTGACAGGTGACAACCAACAGGCCTATGGCCTAAAATTGCAATACACATGTGACACTCAAGTCCTTTTGTCGCCTCTTACGGCACCCATGGGTATTCCAATTGTTACCAGTAAAAAACATGGTTGGAAAGAAATAAGCACGTGTAGAAATAATGTCGCTGTTTTATTTAGGGAATAGGAAACATTTTATTTTAATATAAACATAGTTTGCTGGCCGTGTGATGCTGGCTTAGATTAGCATCACCCCATTTCTTTCCCATGGGTATAGTAAGAAGCGATTAAGGGACTTGAGGGTTACATGTGATAACTAGAGGCTATATGATACACAGTTATCTGAATGACCCTCAAATGTTTGTCAGACGTGGCGTAAATGTCAGTTTTTACAACCGTTTCCGCAAGGGATCTAGGCGTGATGTATATATATTTATATTTGTGTGTATCTGCAACCTAAAACATGCCTGGTATTTAAATCTTCTCTCTTAAAATTAATCCCATGTCCCATGTGCACCCATGGTTGAAACGAAACACTCGAAACCTTATCTAACCCATCAACATGAAATAACCAGGAACAATATATCACCCTAAGTAACACACTTCACCGCTCATCTCGGAGCGTGTGTTTCACAACTGTACGAATAAGACAAGACGTATTGCGTGTTCTGTGTTAAGACTTGCTCAGATCTAGCTACTACTGGCGCGAGCCTTTTGAACAACATTCTTCAAACTTTCAAAACCTCATATATTCACACACATATCACGCCGAAAATCCATTGCGAGGTAGGCAGAGCGTAAACGGTCGCAAAATACGGACATTTACGCCACGTCTGACAAATATTTGAGGGTCATTCGGAAAATTGTGTATCGCCATAGCGACAGGTTGTCAGCCCATCGCTTAAAATGCAATACACACCATCGAGTCCCTTAGTCGCCTCTTACGACTCCTACGGGAAGGAAATGGAGTGATGCTATCACACGGCATTTCAAAACCTCGCGTAGCAAAAAAAAATAAAGATCTTACATCTATCATGATTGTTATTAAGTAAATTTTGGGTGGCATGAGCGAATGGCTGCGGTGTCCGCACATGCCAGTTTTTGGCTACAGACTTAAGTTTAAAGTAAAATAACGAGAAATTATCAATCTAACTATGACTGAGGGACAACAATTAAATTTACTATGATCTGCCCTACTATATGGTACAATTGCAGTTGTTTCTATCGTTTTTGTATACAGTAATTATCTCATGTCGGTGGCCATATATTAGCCAATATTAACTTTAATTCAAGTACGAAATACCTTTTTAATTCAAAACCAATGCAGCAAAGATGTAAATTTTAACCAATCTTTTAAGATCTACGCGAACATATATTGGTTTAATAAAAAAATATCGAAAAACATATGCAATCTTGGAAGCTTTGCCGTAATTATTTAACGATTTTTTCTATATATGTATATTGCTAAGATAAAAAGAAAATATGAGGTATAAGAAAATTGCTTATCTTTTACCATCCCGACGGGATAACTCTATTACAACCTTACATTATATAGGTAATCAAAATTCCCTACCCATCTCTTACATCACACATAAAGTGGCTCTAAACACGTAAAACCAATAACTTGATCCGAATAGCTCAACTAAAGTATAAGCGAAACGATACGAGTAATACTGTGTACGTGATGATACTCGCAAAGCCGGACAGGTCTCTTCAAGGGCAAGGGTGTATGTAACACATATATTTGCGACGGAGTGGCGAGCAGCGATGAAAAGCCAACTGATAGTTTATAATATCTATCAATTTTTTTCATAGTCAGCACATTTCGTCATCTAGACAGCTAAATAGTTATAATAGCACTATATCCACTCGAACTATATTCAACGTAGAAACCTTTTATAGGCGTTATAAAATTATGATTCATAAGGACTTTATTTACAAATGTCAGCTGTTGGTTTCTCTAATAAAGATAAAATAAAATGAATAAAAATTCTTGTCGGAATGTTCGGAGTGTAGTGGACTGAATTTTTCACTAACTTATCCATATTTTTCAGTTATATTTCGCAGCTTTACAATGAGTCCATCAAACGCTTAGTGGTACAGGGAAAGGTTGAAGGTACCAGAGCCCGTGGAAGATCGCCGATGAGATGAACTGACCAGATTAAGGCTATAGACAACAGCACAGTTCACGAGTGCACCAAGAGAGCAGCTGTGAGAGAATTAGAATTAGAATTAGAATCGTTTATTCGTCAGATTGTATAAACATTATTTTACAATAAAAAGTAAAACATGATATCAAAAAGACATGTCAAAAATTTAAAGAATTGATAACATATAAAATGTAAATATTAATTCAATACATAGTTAATATTAATTCAATACATTTGATTTAAAAATTATGTTTCATATATTCGTCTACTTTATAGAATGGATTATCACAAAGAATTGATTTTACTTGAGCCTGGAATCCAGATACACTATCTATACCTTTTATATTTTCTGGTAAATGTTCATATAGATCCGGTCCAAAAACCAGCGGATTTTTAGTTGCTAATGCTAATCTTCTGGGAACGGTTGCCAGACGACTTGCGTTTCGAGTATTACGTGAATGTATTTGGTTATTACTGGTAAACGTGTGTATATTTCGTTTAACATAAACTACTATATCAAGGATATACTGGCCGCACACCGTTATTATGCGCTTTTCCTTAAAAATTGGTCGGCAGGACTGCTTTCTGGGTATGTTGGCTATCATACGGAGCGCGCGCTTTTGAAGTATTAGCACCCTTTCGCAATCCGTAGAATCTCCCCAAAGCATAGTACCATACGCAATGATAGAATGAACATAGGCCCAGTAAACCTCCAAGAGTACTTCTGGAGTGACAAGTGCCCTTAACTTGCTTAACGCGTATAATGAGGTAGATACTCTTTTGCAGACATAGTCAACATGTGTCTTCCATGTGAGTGTGTTGTCTAACTGAAAACCCAGGAACTTAGTCAGTTTTACCACTTCAATGTTATGCGCTAGCTGGATAGTACTTGTTACCCCGCGACCGCTAAAATGAATACACTTTGTCTTATCTGTATTAAGTTTGAGACCGTTAGACCCAAACCATTCTTGCAATTTTATGACAACGTTATTGATTTTTGACTGAAGTGTTTGAAGTGAGTTAGCAGTCACAATTACGCTAGTGTCATCTGCGAATAAGATAACGTGTCCCTCGTCAATAGCCACCGGCAAATCATTTACGAATATCAAGAAGAAGACGTTTCCGAGCGCCGATCCTTGTGGGATACCAACGGATATGGTGCCCGGGGCTGATTGTATCTTACAACTGCCTTTCTGAATCTCCACAGTCTGAGTCCGATCCTCTAAGAATGAGGATAGAAGGGAATGAGCCTTGTCCTTGATACCTACCTTACTCAACTTTACCCTTAGCAAATTGTGGTTGACAGAATCGAACGCCTTGGACAGATCACAGAACAGTCCTGCGACCTTGAGACCTTTATCCAAGGCGCTGATTATCGCGTTGTTAAGATTGATGCCTGCAGATGTTGTGGAGTGTTCATTCCTATAGGCGTATTGCTTTGGAGACAAAATGTATACAGAGAAGAATGGCGTCGAACTATCAAGCGGGCCACTCAGCTACTCTGACACCAGGGTTCATCGGGTCGTTGGACGACTCGGTGTCCCACACGAAAAGAGAAGAGAGAGAGTTAGATGACCACACGATGATAACCACGACCACGCTATCAAGAGTGTTACGACTAAGAAGAAGACAACTACTACCTCCCTTCCGTTACGTCTCTATATTTCTCTTTCACAGGTCAAATACCACGGAGATTTCAAGCCTACGCATAGAACGCATTTAACTCTTACGGAGACGGCAGAGCGTAAATAGCCGTAAAACTACTAACAATATTTGAGCGTAAGTACCAAAAATTACAGTCCGTCGTCTAGCACATGAATCACTCGAGGCCTTCATTCGCCTTTACGAAACTAGCTGCGACAAAATAGGGTGATGCTACTTTAAGTCGACATCACATAGCAAATGGCAGGAGTAGGCTTGGTAAATTGTGTACCTATAGGCAGTCAGAATAGCGATTAATCTTCCTAACGGCCTCGCCACATGGCGGCGTGAAATGCAAAGCAATAAATTGCGTGACGTGCATGGCATGCCAGTTATACAGATATAGAAAACTCAAGATGAGTTGGCTATAAGGAACAACTTTTCCCAAGGAACAAAGGTCAAAATACGAAAGAAATATGGACCTCCCATAACAATTGCCATGATTTGAGTTACTATGGGAATCAATTTTTTTTTGGCATATTTCAACCTATGTTCCTAGGAGAAAGTTGCCGTTCTGAGTTTTTGCTATCGGTCACTAGTTATATTTCACCCTTTATGCAGCAATCTTTTACTGTAAAAGGTACTTTATCTATAACATAAATCCCTGTTATAGAACCTACGAGCTACTTTAAAAATATGTTCCGGAGAATCAGGCTTCAACACGCGGTTCTGTATACAGGTATGTACTATAGGTTGGGTTGGGATTAAGTCACACACCGCAAAATCTTTAATTACGTCAGAAAAAAAGAGGTATAAGTAAGGTATTTTGTAAGCAACACGGTTCCCAAATTCCGCGAAGCTACATTTGTTCTCCAAGTGACAAACGTGGCCCTCACGAACGCTACAAGCCTATCTTCAATTGCCTTTACGTGTGACACTATCAAACAGTACACACAGATATACAGCTGTGGGTAGTATTTTGTGGGAGATAATTTCAAGCACTAAAAAAGAGGATGATGATGAGGAGGATGCTATTCATCATACAATCGGAACCTTCCGGCTGCTAAATAATCTGATAGATATGAAAGCGTAGCATACGGGGTGTAAGGGACAGAGCCCTCCAAATACTGATAGGGTGCATGCATAACATGGAACTAAACATTTTGTCCCTAGAAACATATGTCAGGAAACGACAAAACATATTCGACCTCTCATACAAAATCACGATCAGTTGACTGCATTTACTGTGGGAAAACCAATTTTTTTTACGTTTACTGTTTTTTTTATGGAATTTTGTTCAGTTACACGGTCTGAATGCACCTTATCAGTATTCGGAGGGCTGTCCCTTACACCCTGTATAATAATGGCATATTGTTGCGACAAGAGAATCTGTCCGATTTTACTGACATACGTACAATACTTTATCACAGTTCCCAAAAAAGGCCTTGAATTTTCAACCCTTTTTACAAAACAGTTTGTTTTTTCCATTCGATACAAAACAGCTTTTCAAGTTGGTTAATAAATTTGACAAACATTTGAATGAGAACAATCTATGAATGATGTCGCCAAAGTTTGACAAGTTCGCCGCGTCGAGATATATATTTTTTATGCAAATCGTCAAAGTTCTTCTGAGTCTGATAAAGGTCATTGTCCGGTAAAGAGGTCGTATATTACAAAACTTTGGTAGTGGAAATGAATATCTATCTCATCGATACCTTAAGACGAGTGTAGTCGTGAACGGCCTCGACAATGGCGCCACTTAAAAAAGAAAACAATTCTCTGTATACAAGCAATCTATCAGAATTTCCGTTGCTCAGGTTTTTAGTATTATCGTTTAGTAAAATTAGAACCTGCAAACTCAATTAAAGCGAATATATTATTGAGTCTGTAGGTTCTAATTTTTCTTAAAGATAATACTTAAAACTTGAGCAACGGACATTCTAATAGATTGTTTGTATAAAGAGAAAATATTTTTGTGAAGCGGCGCCACTATCGGGGCCATTCACGACTACACTCGCCTTAAATGATAATAGTTATGAACTAGGAACGACTACCCTTAAAGCTTAAACTAAAGATAAAGATATTTTATTTGTCAAACATGAGTAATAAAAGAATACAGATGTCAGTGTTAAATTGCAGAGCTACATGTTTTGCCTTTCGACATACAAATTATAAATTAACTAAATTCATTATTCAACAACCGCACAAGAAAATAGACATAATTTTGTTTATTTATATGAACATCATTACAGCATCCTCATAACGAGCAGTGCGAGTACGCAAGCCATGACGTCATTATCTAGTGCCGCCGGCTCGAAGGACCATAAATCTCCGACACAATATTGCGCAGGCCGGAGCGGAGAGTGCAGGCACGCTTATGTACCCTTACAAGTGTTGTAAACCCTGTTACAACAGAGTAGAAAAGGTTATATTAGGAAAAAGTCATCATTTATAATGCGCACTGCTAAAGAGTGGAACTCACTACCTGCGTCTGTGTTTCCAAACGCATACAACCCTAATCTCTTCAAAGTAAGAGTGAACAGGCTTCTTCTGGGTGAGCTCGCTCCATCTTAGACTCTGTCTCTGACCTGTGACCTAGACTAGAGTCAAATGCAAACCCATCATTAATAAAAATAAATAAAAAAAAAGTCTTATTCCCGCGGGAAAACGGTTCCCAACGGGTGAAACCGCTGCTAGTAATAAAATAATTTTATACGATTATTTTAGCTAAAAATATCGCGCTGGGAATCGACTTCAATCTTCTAAAGAGAGAGTAAACGAAAACTATTTTATAAAAAAGTCCGCGTCTGTGCAGTTAAATGAAAGATGACAAAAAATACTAACTAAAAACAGGTTTTGGAAAATATAAGCTGCTTTTAACCTACAACACAAAAACGCGAAATTTTTCTTTGAAAACCCTGTGTATAATACCGTAGACTTCTCAGTATCAAATGGAGTCCGTATACGAGTATATCAAAACATACAGAATAGTAATTTACTTGTACGAAACAAGTCGACAGTCGCCGAGGGCGTAAATTCGTCAAAACGAATGCTTCACAAAACAAATATGGCGGATAAACCGTACCGAAGCTCTTTGTCTTGCATTCTTATGTTTGTGAATATAAGAGGGAATCCATATGAAGCTAAATTCTTTAGGAAATGGTATGGTTTTTCATACGCGCGCCCAATAATACTCTGTGGATATGTTATATTGGATAGGTGACTTTTCTTGTGAGAAGCCGTTAGATAGTCAGTTTTCTTCTTCTTAGCGTATCGAGACGAAACTAAATTTGCCCAGTAAGTATCCACATTAACAGCTTTAGGAGTGGCCGCCCAAAGATCTGTACCTAAGCGTGCAGGTGTCGGGCCACGCTGGGCAATCTGGGCATACTATCAGATGGGACATGCTCTGTGGTACAGTGCCACACTACTGGTCAGATAATGTGCTACGACGCAAACGTAGCGTAATGTAGCATAGTGCTACATAAAATATTGTCATGTGTGAGAATATTCACTTGGCCGGTTTTTTGTTTCTACCAAGCAATTCAGATGTCTAAGCGCTAGTCTAATGAAATACTAGCCGTATAGTGTCATCGCCTAATCTCTGCGTACATTTGCTTTCGTCACGTCTCTCCTATTTACCCATGGCGCCCGGATTCCCGACCACAGTCTGGGTTACTCCCTGCTAACCCCATGACATCATGAAAAGGGTGTTGACCTACTGAACTAAACCCGTGACGGGATCAGAAGTTACATTTACTTTATAAGCGATCGTCTGTAAGGCTACGAAAGAAAGATGTTAATTTATTATTTTCACCCCATTCTTTTATGTTCTGGACAATTCACACAGCACCATCCAGTCCCAAACGAAGCAAAGCTTGTACTATGGGAACTAGAAAGCTGATATTAGTACTTACTTACGTACTTTTTTTGACAATAGATACATATTAATATTATACATAGAAAACACCCAGCATAAACACAAAAATTATTTAACTTTATTCTTTTGACAATTATATTATCTTCGGAAATTTTTAAATAGTTGTAGTCATATCTAAAAAAAAAAAAGGATTTAGCATTAAGTATTGGCAACATTTTTAGAAATCAAGTTAGTCTTTCGATTGCTATCGCCGTATCTTAAAATTGAACGAGCATTAAAAGTGAAAAATGCGTATCCCGTGCTTATAATCCGTCGTGCGATCCGTGGCGAGGATCTAAATCTTGCGACAGCCGTCTCGTGGGACCGACTCGCTCTGAATAATTGAACGTAATCTGACAGACGAGCCGAATTTGGAGACAAGACGGATTTCTCAAAAGATAATCTTGCGGTTGGGTGTTAGCCATGGGTACTGAGATTTGAATGTAAGGGACTCGAGGGTTTCATCTATATTAAAACTGTAGGCGACAGGCTGACAACCTATCACTATAGTGATACACGATTTTTCTGAAACGACCGTATTATTACGGCTGTTAACGCTCTGCCTACCCCGCAAGGATAAAAGCGTGATATGTGTATGGTATATATTTAAATGTAGGCATGGCACAGCTAGAAATCGAGTTTTTAATATTATTAACCATGAATTGCACACAAGAAACATATACAAAGAATGACTACACAAAATGACAACTTATTTCTGCTAAGACATTTCTTCCAGCTGACCAGAAAGAGAGACTTTTAGAAGACAGGCGGATTGGGCGTGCACAATTACGTACTTAAATACATAAATGCTAATACAATGAACTTAGATTCAAATAGACTTAATATACTAACGAAAAATATATTAAATACTTTCATAAATAATCGTATACATAGAAATCCCAAGAAATTTCCCGAATTTTTGGATGAAGTCAACGATTATGCCATATAACTGCGACACAAACTAACTACCACAACTACAAATACTACCTTAAACTGAATTAAACAATTAATATTGTTCATCAGTCTAAAAGAATCTCAGTTGAGGCGACTACTGGCACGAAATTTTGTCGACATGAAATTTATTACATCGCCCCTTGGGTCAGAATACATGAGACCCTCCCCAATCTTATCGCCCTTTATTTTATTTCTTGGACCTGAAGAAAATAATCCTAAGAATATACTAAGTATAACCAGTTGCCAGTACCTACCTCCTACCATAATCTACCGGGCAAGGAATAAGCTGCGGTAGCCCAGATGGAAGAGGCGTCGCCACTAGTAATGCGAAAGTCGCAGGTTCAAATCCTGCCCGCATTTGAAAATTATGCAAGTTTTCAAAAATTGTATACCATACACGAAAAGTGTTTTAAAAATTTGGTATTCAATTTATCGCTGGTTTTCATCGCTTAAACTACATTCAATCTGTAAAGGTCAAATTAGTCGCCGAGTATTAGTTGCAAAACTAACTCGGTAGATGGAGCCATGCCACGCGTTACTGGCATTAAAATACACTTGCAAAATTGGCGGGCCAGGAATGGGCGAGATGGAAGAGGCGTCGCCACTAGTAATGCGAAAGTAGCAGGGTCAAATCCTGCCCGCACTCGAAGATTTTGCAAGTTTTCACAAATAATCTACCACTTTTCCTAGGATGTCCTTTTTTTCGTGTACTTTAAGGATCTCCTAATCATGTTGGTGGCCTTTTTCGGCAACATGAAACGATAAGCAAAAAAGGAAATCCCGCGCAAAATAGACCGAGTGAATGAAATAAATTATTCATTCGGTTTTCCATAAATTTCGAGGGATAAACGTGTCTATGTTTTTAAGTAGACAACTCTGGAATACAGTAACTGTAAAATGTATTAGATTATACGAGTAATTTTTTTATTTATTTTTACGTCCTCGAAAGTTTGCTTGGATTGGTAATTGAACTTAAAATCAAACCTAAACTAATAAATGAAAACAACATTTCAAAACACTTCTCGTGTTTTAAGTATTATAAAACTTTTAGAAAACATGTAAATTTTTCTACTGCGGGCAGGATTTGAAACTTTCGTCATCACTAGTGGCGATGCCTCTTCCATTTGGACTACCGCGGTTAATCCATTGCCTCCACTAACCCGGTAGATAGAGCTGTGCCACGCATTAGTGGCATCAAACACTAAACTTGCAAAATTCGTGGATGAGACCCAGGATGAGCCGCGGTAGCTCAGATGGAAGAGGCGTCGACACTAATGATGGCGAAAGTAGCAGATTCAAATCCTGCGGGCGGTAGCAAAATTTGCAGAATTATTACTTGTTGCCATCCGAGTGAAGCCTGATCTACCAAGAAGAAACATAATAAATTGTAACGTAAAATCCATGAAATAACTAAGTTTATTAGAAAAACCCCTGTATTACGCGCTTCTGAAATTGGGTCATAGTCACAATACGTACGTAATTAATCACGATGAATTAAGTCATGTCATGAAACGAAGAACAGATGTTTCCGCCTTAAATAAATTATTCCTTATCTACAATCTTCGACAATTGTCGTAAAAGACCCCAGAAGTAAGATTCAGATCGGGCCAAATATGGAGTTTTTCCGCGTTTCGCGCCAAACGAATATATTTTACCGCCGCCGCCATTTGCAATTTCATGATGTCGTCATTACAGCTTCATTTTTACTGGCGCAGCGTAAGTCTTTGCACGTGTTACGATTTACTTTTATTGATACACAGACATACACACATTTGTTACGTTTCCTAAATTGCAGGAAGGGGTTAAATTTGGGAACTAAATTTCTGCATAGCCATATTACAAAAAGCCGAGTCGCTAGAAAGAAAATAGGCGTGGAAATTATGGGTGCCTCTGTGCCACAGCATGATAAATGTCATAGCAACCTATGAAAAACTGATTAGTTTACTTTTTGCCCACGCCTCTTTCCGCTTTCTTTAGTAGTAAAATTACCTTCTAAAAATAAACTACTCGTGGATAACTATGAAAATTTAAAAACATCAACTATTTAACACAAATACACATAATGGTAACATAAGTCTATAAATAATTCACAATATTATTTTAATCAGGTTTATTATTGGGCCTGTAAGATCCGTCTATTTAACATAGCATACATAGACATACAATTCAGTCAAAAGCCTTCAAAAAACCTCGTAAAAGGTTTGCATCGATGACATTATTCCGCTTTTAATATAGACCTGAATCAACCCATATGATCCCTATCCAAGTCTATATTAATTAACTAATCAATATCGCACACTAATAAAGCTGCGTGCACACACGACCTCACGCTCCAATGCACGCATCTTCAAACGAGGCAAGTCGAGTGTGCGCCCGCTTTGAACGGCATATGTGAAGGGAACGACTATACTGCCTACTAGACGCCCAATGTGTCAATGTCTCCAAGCAAACAATTCGGATTTACTCTAAGTAGTAGGCGGTTGAAAAACTCTGACACTAGGGTTCATCGGGTCGTTGGATGACTCGGTGGCCCGCACGAAAAGAAGAGGTAGAAGCGGATTTGAATAACTATTGCGCGCAATCACACATTAGATATATTTCGTTATTTATTTAACTTTATGCACAACAAAATTAACACGGGCGGACTTAACGCCTAGGCGTTATCTCCCAGTCTACTTTATGTGCAAAGGGTCAAGGCAGGTGCATTAAACTAAAAATATATAGATCTAGAAAGTTAATTCCTTCCCAGTCCGGTAAGGACATTGCAGGCTGGACCATCTAATTGTCCATAAGAAGAATGGTTCCGTGCTAGGGAGGGCACGTTGAACCGATGGTACCATTTGCTGTCTATGCTTCCTTAGAAGGCAGTGGTTACAAAACCATGTCAAAAGCTTAATAGAAGTAGTTAAAAAACTCTTACACCAGGGTTCATCGGGTCATAAGTCGACTTGATGCCCCAAACAGAAAGTATTATTGCCGTCTAGTAGACTGTGGTCGTTGAGCAGCAGATGTGAACGGAACGCGAGAATTCCTTACGCGCGAGTACCGATAACACGATAAGCGTTTTATTAAATTTTTCAATTCGTAATTTTGTGAATTGTATTCGGATTTTTGTATGCATTTCGTTATGTGGAATACGAAATTGGAAAAGCCTTTAAATATAGATACAAATTTAATATAAAATTGTGTCTTTATCTATTGCACCAAAGCCGTAAAAATTGTTCTCGCTAAGATTAATAAATATTGAGGATAATTTCAAAAATTGAACATCACTGTAGCGACAAGTTGTCAGCCAATCGCCGAAGATTTACACTAAAGATTGCTTTAGATTAACATACACATTAGTACCTCGAGTCCTTTACTCGCTTCTTAGACCCCTGCAGAAAAGAAAGCATCTATTATAAGTGATCTGTGAAAGGGATGATGGTATTTAAAGCTAAGCTACCACCGAACCACCACAACAGCCGAAGCTTAAAGTCTTTGATTGTTGTTTCATTTTTACCTAAAGGCTTTTTTCCATGGCATGTTGATCTTTGGAAACAAAATTGTCCTACTCTTAGCATACATACACGTATCACGCCTTTGCCTTTTGAGGTAGGTAGAGCGTAAATGGCCGTACATTTACGCTACGTCTGACAAACATTTTAGCGCTTTTCAGAAAATTGTGTCTCACCATAGTGCGAGGTTGTCAGCCCATCGCCTAAAATTGCAATACACATGTAACCCTCGACTCTCTGAGTCGCCTCTTACGTCACCCACGGGAAAGAAATAAGGGTGATGCTATTCTAAGCCGGCATCACACGACGAAGCATAAATGAAATTAAATTAATTTATGAACTGTTCCTACTCCATACAAAATAGTTCAAAGTAAAAGCCTTGTTAATATTCAATTACTACTTTCGACGGAAGCTTTCGGAGGTAAACTTTGTTGATTAAAAATAAATTTGGGTATCGGAAAGGGTAAATTTCTTAATTAAAGGATTCACCGGCTTGTTTAAGAAATTTGATCGTTTGAAATTGAGACCTGAATATCAAATGCTGAAATTATACTTTGTGTTTTATCTGTTGAAAGTTAATTAGATTTTTTGGGATCCTCAAATATGGACCCTTATTGTATGAAATGGCAAGGATGACAAATGAGTTACTGAACCTTTAAAATATCAGCCAAACAAATTAGCAATGTGGCGCAAATACTTAACTCTTATGAAGAGATTGCTACGCTGTAGGGGAAGTCTACGAATTAAGCTACGCACTTTTTATGTAGCTGTTTTTAAATTTGTTAATGTAAGATGTGACTACGAACGCGATGCTTCTAAATAAAAGGTAACTGGAATGAAGTTCTTTTTTTATTTTAACGTGGCAGTTTTACTTTTATCTTGTTTATATTTTTGCCAATTGTGTCTTCCAGAATAAACAAACAAAAACAAATAAAATACATTTTTCTCTTTTACATGAAGTTTCCTAAAAATCCTACCACAACTTATCGGTTACTTTGACCTTGGTCGACCCGCTCAACTAAAAATACGTTTTCGCCCTACAGTGTCAGTGGTAAAGGCTAGCCGGGGTGAACGGGGCAAATTGACCACTAAATTACGCGTGGTTTGTGATTATCTTTAATGTTTCATATATACCGCCCTTTTTATGTTTAGTAGGAATGTGCGCGATACTTAATTTCAAAAGCAAGTAATGATATGCCGTGTGATGCCGACTTAGAAAAGCATTACCACGTTTCCCGTGGGTTACGTAAGAGGCAATTAAGGGGCTCGCGGGTTTCAAGTGTATTACAATCTCAGGCGACAGGCTGACAGTCTGTCACTATATTGAATACGATTTTTCGGACACGGCCCTCAAATATTTGTCAGACGTGGCAATAGCGACTGTATTTTACGGCTGTTAACGCTCTGCCTACCCGGCAAGGGATAAAGGCGTGATACGTGTGTGTGTTTGTGTGTGTGTAAGAAATAATTACAATGTAAAATTTTCATCTAGTAATGACTTCCAAACCTTGAGTCAAATAAGTTTTGATTAACATTAAGGGGCCGCAATGCTTTTATAAATCGTTTTAAAAATCGCGAGTATCAAGGAGCCCATCACAGACCAAAGAACTCGCGCGTTGACGTTTGTGTGCTCTGTGGAGCATATTCTTTCTTTTCGTTTTCGTGTGGGACACCGAGTCATCCAAAGACCCGATGAACCCTAGTGTCAGAGCTTTCCAACAACCTACTACTTGTAGTAGGCTTCTGGCACAGTATAATTAATAGTACTAGCGTACAGTATGGTCACTCCCTGCCTCCCCCTACAAGCGCCGCCCACCCGCGCTCGGAGGACGCTCAGACACCGGCTAAGCAAGGACGCGACGACGAAGGTCATTTCATACTGCCGCACATTGCATTCCCGATTCGCGAACGCAAAATGGCGGCAACCCTGACATGTTGTCTCACACACACAAGCATGGTCCGCGTTCACCTACGCGAGCTTAAGCCCGGTTTACATTGTCTTAGTGTTTAGTAAGAAAGAAAGAAAGAAGAAAGAAAACACATTAGTAGAGTGCTTTAGGATAGTACTTTAGTTGAAACGTGTAAACGCTACTTGCTTTAGTACATTTTAGTACAGTTCTACTTGAATTGAACTTGCCTTTCAACTTGTACTAAAGCACTCGACTAAACACTAAGACAATGTAAACCGGGCTTTAGACTGTGTGCGTAGTGCATTTGATTCATACATTTGAGCGCCAGTGTCCGAGGTGGCCTCTGGCACGGTTGTGTAAAGACCGTCGTGGTAAACAGCAAACGGGACCGCCCTCCGAAGCACGGAACCAACTCTCTTAAGAAGAAGAAGAAAGAAGAAGTGGAGCCTATGAATCTGAAAAACTTTGAAAGAATACCCCAAGAAACAAGTTTAAATATGAATTTAATAAAATGTTCCCTTGCATAGCTAATTAACCACTCCTTCAAATATTTTAAGCTGACCGTTTTACGAAAAATAAATAATACTTCCAATACAAATATTGGACTTAAAAGAAGTGCACCAAAATATGTTTTTATTTATTTACATATACATAGACATACAATTAAGTCAAATGCCTTTGATAAACCTCGTAAAGGTATTGTCTCAATGACATGTGTACTGTAATCCTATTTTGTAAATGAAATAAATGCTTTGTTTTTTTTTGGACTAACTAGTGAGTATGGATTTCAATCTAGACATTCCACATAGCACAGTCACGCTGCTGCCAGGTTAGCCTACTTGTTAGGCCAGGGATGGGGAAATGGCGGCCCGCGGGCCAAATCCGGCCCGCGGAGTGATTTCATCCGGCCCGCGGTCACTTGATTTTTATTAAGTTTGTCCCTCAAGTTCAATTAATCACGTTAATAAGTATGTACCTATTTGGTGAAGGTAGTTGGTTGTTTCTGGCGCTGGTTGCTTCATCAGCTTGAAATTATTGAGCTTCAGTATGATGACACGTTGAAACAAATGTACAACAATTCAACAAAAATTGAATTTTATAAGTCATTGTCAAAACATAAGTTTCCCAATTTAAGAAAACATGCTCAAAAAATCATTAATATGTTTGGATCTTCATTTATCTGTGAGCAAGTGTTTTCCACAATGAAGCTGCGTAAAAACAAACTGAGGAACCAATTGACTGATGAACACCTTGAGTGTATTTTAAAAAAAAGCCAAATTTTGACCTGCTTGTAGACGAATAGTCAAAATTTCATTTATCTCATCGACCAAGCACATCAAATCAAACTTAATTTCTTGTAACATTTTAAATTTATTTGGCCCGCTTACAAGTTGTGATTCTTTGATATGGCCCTTTCCAAAATGTATTTCCCCATCCCTGTTCTAGAAGATACTGGTAATTTCTAGAAAAGATTTAATCAACAGCAATTTCCTAGCAAATCGAGTCTTCAATGACACGAACTAATAACCTAGACCATAATCGTTGTAAGAAATCTCGCCCCCCTTCCGATAAGGCTAAAAGCAATTTGCTGTACAAACAGACTGCACTCAATCCTTCACTAGTTAGCACTATACAGAGTGTTATGAAAGTATCAAGGCCGTGTGATGCCGGCTTAGATTAGCATCACCCCATTTGCACCCGTGGGTGTCGTACAAATTGTTCAGTTTCATGAGTAACTTGACCTCATTTCGGTTTGTTTTACCTCCTTGTTACCCCCTGTATAATAGCACTTCGGGGTAAAGAGGGTGGTGTTTGGTCAGCACTTGAAGGTTTATGGGTCAGTGAGTCAGTGTCTCAACGAATGAGGCTAATAAAAAAGAAGGATTTCGTGAATTTCATGGAGTTACTTGGATATTGTGAAACTATTGTTATTAAGCGGAGATAAAGCGCGAGCAAACTCCTTAAATAAAGATAAAAAAAAAAAAGATTTTTAAACTAGTTTTATTTAGACAATTACATAAATGATGAAAGTGGCAGATTTATATCCTGCGGGTGAATACTAACATAGAATTTATTAATAAAAAACATGATCTCAGAGATTGTCGTCATTGACCGACTACATATTATTAGCTACGAAATAGAACCTTATCCGCTTCTCCGGGGTGCACTTGAAATATCAAAATGGCGATGACTGGGGGGCCCGCCCGCGGGAGGGAACCACTTCACTGACTCCGGTTACATAAACAAAGATTGCTCAGAAACGATTAAGCGATAAGCATGGTATGTTATATCGCCGAGTTCGTCGTGAAACAAGCTACCTTGTTGTTGAATAATCTAAACATTTTGGATATTGTATTTCTGTCGATCTCTAGGTGAAGTGGTAGTTTTTTTAAATACACGGCTTTTTATGTTTACCGCCAAAGAACTTGTGAATTAAACAATGTTTGTTAGAAATATCTTTATATTTTACATTACTGTACATCTATTTACTAAAATAAAGCATAAAATATCCCCACCCGATATATATTTTTCATAGGAAGAGCATGCACACAATACGCCAAAAACTGACATTATCTGTCAAAAAAATATGACAATTTTAGGGCTATTTTTAAGGATGCTTAAAACATAAATACAATTCAATTTGCTATTCATTACTTTTAACACATCATTAATTAGCTTTTCACAAAGTTTTATTAAAGTAACATTATCTTTTTATTGCAAAATTCCTGCAAAATAATTTGACAGGAGGTACATGGGCGCGACACAACGAGACGCGGTAGCGTGCAAGTTGTTAGGAAAATGTTGACTTAAAACCATGTTAGATCGGCAATAAATTACACAAAAACGATCGTAACTTACCCTGTTCATAGTTGAACAGTGCCCAAACACTTCGTAAACACTTCCAAAACCACTTAAAGTTGATACAAAAAACACGATAAAAAATCTGACACCCGCGCGGCACAGACTCCGAAACGCACACAAAGATTGGATGGTTTTGTTTGATAAAACTCTATGGTTCCGCTTGGTGTTGCTATTATCATATTCTAAAACCTTCTAACACTGTATTTCATTCATTCAATCACAACTGCGTGCTGTAAATATTTATAAAAGGCGCGAAATGTGAGCTCTCAGCTTGACAGACCAACTGCGACCATATTATGGCTGCTCCCCAGTTCGGCGCAAAATGGCGGCAACCAAGTCTTGGCTTTTCCCCAGTTGAGCGGTAGGAGTATTCAATGCTATTAACTCCAGCGGTTCTCACACGTTCCGCGCTATAGTCCGGCGTTTGTCGGATACGGTTTCCCACAAAAAGAGTCCACGATGCGTGTGATGCCGGCTTAGAATAGCATCACTCTATTTCTTTGACTGATGAACGGACTCGAGGGTGTGTATTGCAATTTTAGGCGATGGGCTGACAACCTCTCACTATGGCAATACACAATTTTCTAAATGATCCTCAAATGTTTGTCAGACGTGGCGTAAATGTCAGTTTTTTGCAGCCGTTTACGCTCTGCCTACTCCGCAAGGGATAGGGTCGTGATATGGAGTCCACCATTCCCATACAAAAATCGGCTATCATGGCACACGAATCCGCATCTAATTGCGGCTGCTATATACATATATCCCGCTTATATACTTTAAGGGGAAGGCAACACATATACGGCAGTAAAATAACGGTCATTTCCATCAAGTCTGACAAGCAATCTGTGAATCATTCAAAAAAACGTGTATCGCCATAGAAACAGGTTATCAGCCCATCGCTTTAAATTTATAACAGGTACCCTTCGAGTCCCTTAGTCGCCTCTTATGACACCTACAGGCAAGAAACGTGGTGATGCTATATTAAGCAGACATCACAAGGCAATTTGCGGCGGTAACAATTCTATTGTGACGTGTGATGCCGGCTTAGAATAGCATCACCCCATTTCTTACCCATGGGTCTCGTAACAGCCAACTAAGGGACTCGAGGGATGTCTATTGCAATTTTAGGCGATGGGCTGATAACCTGTCACTATAATCAGTTATCTGATTTACCCTCAAGCTTTTGTCAGACGTGGTGTTAATATCCGTTTTACGGCCGTTAACGATCTGCCTACCCCGTAAGAGATATAGACGTGATTTATGTATGTACAATTCTATAGTATTAGTGGCTGACGTGGCTGTCCGGAACCGCAATGTCTCCTGGTGCGTGTGCAGGTAACTTATGCAGTGGCCAGCTAATGAATCATAGCGCGAATATTAATTCTCGTTCTTGTTACCACTGACCCACTCAACCAGTTTCATTTTTATTGATTACATTATGTTAAGGCACAATGAGTCATCAATTCGCCTTCAACAATAATATCAGAATACATTAAAAATACGTTTTAAATTTTCAAAACGGTAGTCGATTCTCTCACACTACTGGCAAACATTATTTGGTCGCAAGAAGTATGTCTTGACAATAATTTGATAAATTGTAATACGAGTATTTGAATACTATTTATAATTAATTTAGAAAAATGGCTTTGAATTTGAAACACTTAAATGTATGTATATGTAGCTAACAATTATCTTGTCTCTAAAAGTCCAAAATCACAACAAACTGGTACACACCAAAACAAGCCCCAAATAAAGATCTAGACCGTAGTGAGGCCACCAATAAATAAGTTAACACGACACGACAGGATCTTTACGATAATCGGTCTGTCTAACGAAGGGAGGTGATTGGTTTGGCTACTTTATATTAGGGCCGCGATTTACTTATTTTCATGCGATAAATACTAGCTAAATAAATAAATAGTAAATAAATACATGTCGTGTGATGCCGGCTTAGAATAAAATGTCCCTTCGTCGTAAAAGGCGACGACGACGCAAATAAAAAACATCACCTAGCTTGGTTGCTTTTATTTACCTACTAAAGGTAAATATATATCTTTTTTTGTTAATGGCTTTGGTCAATCCGTTAAGGAGAAACTCCTGACAGCGTCCAGTCATTATTAAAAAATATGCAGTAATACAAGTAAAAAAGTGAAAAAACTCTGACACCAGGGTTCATTGAGTCGTTGGACGACTTGGTGTCCCACTCGAAAAAGAAAGAAGAAAAAGTAAAAATTACAGAAAGCAATCATCTGAAAATAATAAAGGAAAGACTGTTGACAATTCCAACAAAAACAATAAGATCTTACACAATAGAAATGTTCTTCAAGTTACGAAGTCGTTTCATCTAACTTATCAAATTTAATTAACTGTCGGAAAAAAACAGAGTCGTTCTCTTATTAGACCCACTGTCTGCTACGCCGAGGGTCGTGGGTTCGATCCCCACAAATAATTGTCAAGTAATTTTTTAAATATTTGACTGTACTCGGTGTGTTTTCTATGTATTTTTTTTCGTGTAGGACACCGAGTCGTCCAACGATCCGATGAACCCTGGTGTCAGAGTTTTTCAACCGCCTTCTACCACTAGTAGGCCTCTGACATGGTTGTGTTACGACCGCCGGCGCCGTCTAAGTAATCATAGACAGCAACCATAATATAAAAGTATTAATATCAGCTATTTAGTTCTCATAGTACAAGCTTTGCTTAGTTTGGGGTCTAGCCCGCTGGCGCTGTGTGAAATGTCCAGGATATGTTGGTTTACCAAAATAAATAAAATAAAATAAAAATAAAATTATTTATTATTTATTATTAGTTCGACCGACCTATCCGATTAGACCTAGTGGGTTTAATTGCCGACATTGTGTATGTTCTGAATATGTCACTAATTATAATTACGGACAAAAACAAGTAAAGTTTGGTACAAAGCACAGTCCGCAATGCAACAGATTAACACAAATTAGGTGTTTTTTTTTTTAAATTACAAACTAAAATTAATTGAAAATTGTTAAGAATATTTCTAAGAAAAAAGCTACAGCTAACTGTACCAAACTTCACCAGATTTTTCCTAGTGACAAGGTCAGTACCTAAAATTTAAAATGCAAATTTATCAATTACACTGACAGGGCTAATCGGCAGTGGGTCTAATAAGTGTACTAAAAAAAAACCTTCTCTCTAACAAGAAATAAGCCGTAAGTAATATACCGCGAGCTAAAGAAATTATGCAAACTATTTAAAGAGATATTAGGTCTTACAACGTTATTAAAAGTTTCGCTTCGTACCTAGATTTTTTTATGTTGTTGTCTGAAGCAGGTTTAATAATGTCTTTAGCATATTTATGGTGAAACTTCAGCTAATCTAGGTTAGCAGAGTGTTCTACATAAATCACCTATAAAGTTATAATTATGACTGCTACAAACAGGCGGATTGACGAGCGCAGTGCAAGACGTTGCATTCACAGGGAACGCTGCTGCCCATTCCCTGGATGATTATCCCTAGGAGTCGCTTTTTAGGGCACCCACGGGTAAAATTGGGGTGATAATATTCTATGCCGGCACCACACGGCTATACACACAAACCTATAATATATTATATAGGTAACCTGACCGTGTGATGTCGGCTCAAAATAGCAACATTTGGTGTAACATTTTACTTTTAATTAATAATAAGTCCTGATTAAGTTAAGTTAACGTTTAAGTATTTGTGTTACACTGCAATTATCCTTTCCATTTCTATAAATAATCGCAAAAACAGTTTCAAAAATAATGGATGGATAATCTTCTACTTCTTTTTCGTGTGGGACACCGAGCCGTCCAACGACACGATGAACCCTGGTGTCTGAGTTTTTAAAACCGCCTACCACTAGTAGTTTGCCCCTGACATGGTTGTGTAACGGCCGCCGTCTAAGTAATCATAGACAGCAACCGGGACCGACGGCATAACGTGCCCTCCGGAGCACGGAACCATTTCTTTTCGGACAATCAGGTGGTTCACCCTGCAATGTCCTAACCAGACCGGGAACAAATTCACAAAGTGATTAATATCAACTTTGTGAGTGTCCCACCGAGAGTCGAACCCGGAACCTTTGGGTCGCAGGTAGTCGCACTACCACTGCGCCACATCGGCCGATGGATAATACAACCACTACATACCTAGTTGAATACGTTTGTATACGTATATCGCTCTACTTGTAATGCGTGACCCATTTCCTTAGGCCACTCTTCAAAGAAACGTTAATTACTTTCCCATGCTCTCAACGCTCTTAACATCAAACATCAATCTGGAATCGTAACGTTTGTAACGTCCTCTTTGCTTCTAATGACGTCATGGAGTTAATCTTGTGACGTCATCTACTTTTGCCGGATATAAATAATACAACTGCAAAAAGTAACCTATGAATGTGAAAAAGGGATATTATAACAGATTAGACTATATGGCCGATCCTAGTAGCGTTTGAGATGTACGTCTATAAATAAAAATGTTTTTGAAGGGGGCTAAAAAAAAACAAGAATTCAAAATTGAGGCAAGTACAGCAGTTCAATCAAGTGGGGTATCATATTAAGGGCCTGCCTCGAACTTAATGTGCAATCCCAAAAAACAGATATCACGTGCTCTATTCCTCAGGGTAGCGTACTAGCCTGTGTACTATTCTTATTATATATTAATGATATACCCAAAATATTCGACAATGATAATATATCAACAATACGTTTCGCAGATGACATTTCTATATTGATAAAAATTGACGATACAAATGACATTAATATAATATTAACAAACACTTTAAATAATGTAATGACATGGCTAAATGAACACAACTTAGAAATTTATTATAATAAAACAAAAGTAATTCAATTTAGATCTTATAATAAACCGCCGATTAACACAAATTTAAATTTTAATAATACAGATATCGAAACCGTCGAATCATTTAAACTTCTAGGTATTTATATAGATACACACCTAAATTGGAAGCAACACGTCGAATGCATCGTAAAAAAACTATCAAAATTCGTTTATGCCCTTTACGAATTAAATAAAAGTACTAATACAGAAACAGCGCTAACTGCATATTATGCATACGCATACTCATGGCTGAAATATGGAATAATGTTATGGGGAAATAGTGTAAATATTCAAAAATTATTTATTTTACAAAAAAAATGTGTAAGAATTCTAGCACACATAAATAATACAGAAAGCTGCAGACCGTTTTTCAAAGAATATAACTTGCTGACCCTACCATGCATTTATATTTTAGATATTTCAAAATTCGTATACAATCACAAAGACGAATTTCAAACAACACAAGACATACACAAATTCAATACACGAAACAAACATAAATTACATCTCCCCCCTTGCAGAATAAAAATGCTACACGAAAGTCCGTACTATATGGCCGTAAGAATATTTAATAATCTACCCACTAATATTAAAAATGAACCAGACGTACAAAAATTTACAAAAAGACTAAGGGATTTTTTACAAGAAAACTGCTTCTATTCAGTAAAAGAATACCTTGGAAATAAAAACATATAACGTTAATTAAAGTAACGTGTAATTAATACTATACAATTATCCCAATATAATACATTATGTACATACTAAAATTGAAATTGAAATTTATAATATTTAATTTAATTTGCATTGATATAATTTAAAATGAAATGTGTATTATTAATAAGTTTCTATTGCATTATTTATTGCATGCTTTAAACAAACCTATCCTATATGCTACGTCCGAAAAGGACGCTAAGTTCACAAGTTCTGTATAGCTTTTAAGATCTTAAGGTACACTTAGTCGCAATAAAGGATTTTTGACTTTGACTTTGACTTTTAAACGTCCCTTTCCCACTAATGGCAAATCCTGTGTGTGAGAACAGAGCGGAATCGCCATATTTAGCCGATTTTTCACTGTTTTGGAAATTTCTCGCCAAATAAACAAGTAATCAAAAACTGTACGACTAGAATCTAGTAATGTACATGACGTATCAAAAAACAATATGTAATGTTCTTAAGATTGCTATACACTACGCAAAAAAGCGTAAAAATAGACCAAACTTTGAAAAATAAATCTCTCGAGCAAACTATCTTCGTGTTTTCCAGCGACAAAAATCTAGGTAATATAATGAAAATATTTATACATAAAAATAAGGTGCTTATCATATTATTTAACGAAATTGCGTGCATCCAAAAATACCCATTTTTCTCACAGCCCGCCCTTAAAAAGCTTGATAATCGCACTGGATCGATTTTTTTACAAAAAGCCTACTCTTATTTTCAACCTAGCTTCAAGTTTCAACGTAGTAGATAAAATACGTAGATACGCTAGATAAAACTAAACTTACTCGTAAATAAAGATTACAAATTCTTATCAAAAAACATTCACAAATGCCAGTAAAATTTAAACACCTATTTCCATGACTAAAACGTCTCCACCCCTTATGACGTCATAAAATTAATCTGGTGACAGTGATGACGTCACACGCCATCGTCGCGAGTTCATCACATACCATGGAAATTTCATTATAATAAATCATAAAGGGAACTAAGACCGTTTTCCGCGCTCGTGCTGTAATGGGAGCGCATGGGGCGTGAGATTGTGAACAAATGAATGATTATACAGGCTGTAAGGGACGGTGTACCGAAAACTTTGCAGGCATGATCAGACCGTGAAACTGAACAACTTTTACTATGGCGACTATTTTGGGAAATAAAATATTTTTTCTAGTTTTTATATAAAGCCAGTCAGCTGATTGAGAATTTTGTATGTAAGTCGAAAAAAAAACTCATTTGCCAACATAGTCTCCATAGAAATAGTTGTTCACTTTCATGGTCTGATCATGCCTGCAAAGTTTTCGGTACACCGTCCCTTACACCCCGTATATACTCACCAAGGCGTAGGAGTATGAAATAGTACATTGTTGTCGAGGTATGGAAAATAAGACTTTGCTGGACGAGTATAGTTTGAAGTCCGAGCCGCAGGCGAGGACTTCAATTATACAAGTCAAGCAAAGTAATTTTCCCCGAGGCTTACATAGTGCTTTTCTCAAAAAAAGGCTAGGAAATGAAAGATTGTACTTCTTATAAAAGTTAGCTGGCGACCACAACACAACGAAACAAATAAAAATTAACAATTTTCCCACCAATTGTAATTTTTTAAAATAAATTCGCCTGTAAGGCACAGTATTACGTAATATTCAGCCATACTAAATGTTTAGTTCATTCTTTTCTTTTTTAATTCTGGACAGGCAAGGGTCTTCACATCATTCAGCCTCGTCTTTAGTTACCTGTTTCATACAAAATTACGTTCCGTTTCTATGAGAGTCATCGAGATAATTTTGAAATAAAATTATGTGGGTTTAGCGTATAACGAATTTATCCTAATCACTCGTCTGTCGCTTCATACTATAACAATTTCATTGGTTTTGTATTTTATTGTGGGTAGTTAAGGTTCAAAATTGTTGTCCGGCTCCCGGTACGTGACAGACAAGAGGTTAATGGACACCAGACCATCTGAGACGTGACAAACAATGTGAAACTTCGCGGTTTCTTTTTTTGAAAGAAATGAACACATTTCCTAGCATGTTTGACAAAAGGATATTATATTGACAATGGGTACTGTGTGAATAAGTGTGGTCATTGGTTCTTCAGAAATATATCTGGTGTGTTTGGACTACTTTTAGTACAAACATATATTACGTGTACATATGTATCACACCTAAATCCCTTACGGTGTAGGTAAGGCGTAAACGGACATTTACGCCACGTTTGACAAACATTTGAAGGTAAATAAGAAAATTGTGTATTGTACAAAGTTTTACAATATTTTAAGTACAAAGGTACACGCAATAAAAGAGCTGATCCCACCATCATAAGAACCTAAGCAACAAATATGAAAAAAAAAACGCTCGATACACATATTTGTCAAAATTTTAAGTTTAATTTGAACAGAAACAGCGCTATGCAATATTAAACTAGTGATTTGTTCTTTAAATAGTATATATTAATCACTCGTCTGTCGCTTCATACTATAACAATTTCATTGGTTTTGAATTTTATTGTGGGTAGTTAAGGTTCAAAATTGTTGTCCGGCTCCCGGTACGTGACAGACAAGGGGTTAATATACAAAAGCCCTCATTCCCTCAAAAATAAATTACCTACAAGCACGCAAATAAAAATGAAGTTGATTTACCTTTAAAAATATCCTCTTCATACGAGAAGGCAAAAAAAAAATAACGAGAAGTGAATTTAAATCCCAAGGGTAAAAAAAGGAAGGATGGAAGAAAATTAAAATGAGAACCAGTAGGAATTAATTTAAAGAATTCTAACCAGCCGGGCGAGCTCCGAACAAGAGTTAAAGTATTTCCATGTTCAAGTTTGTTTGCGATGGAGCAATTAATAATTCTAGTCTAATTAGAATTCACCTAGGAATTTGATAAAAATATTCAGGAATACGTAGAACTTGCGATTTTTTTAATCAAGTAGGTCCGAGAGCGATTTCGTAGGTTGGAGAGTAAAATAGGCTACTTTTCAGCGCAGGAAGTAGACGTTTTAGGAAAGTAGACGTTTTGTGAAAGGAGTCATTTTGGAATTGCCGTGTGATGCCGGCTTAGAATAGCATCACTCCATTTCTTACCCGTGGGAGTCGTAAGAGGCGACGAAGGGACTCGAGGGTGTGTATAGCAATTCTAGGCGATGGGCTGACAACCTGTCACTATGGCGATACACAATTTTCCGAATGACCCTCAAACGTTTGTCAGACGTGGCGTTAATGTCCGTTTTTTCGGCCGTTTATGCTTTGCCTACCCCGCAAGGGATAAAGGCGTGATATATGTATGTATGTATGTATGTCATTTTGGAATAGTAAACATTTTAGGAAATTATTCTTATTTGTAAAGTGGTCATTTAGACATTTCGGGAAAGTAGACTTTATGCACCTAAAGGGTATAAAGTTCATCTAAATGTGACAAGCTACGATTAAGGGATATCAGGAAATGTACTCAGGAAAGGAACTAAATGCACTTCAAATATGATCTAACCTAAACTTTATGCAAGTAGGCGGGGCCCAAAAAACAGCCTACGTCCAATTGGCGTAAATTTTATACAAAATTCTTTATGTTTAAGTTTAAAGTCTTTATTTTAAGTTGCAAAATAAAACATACCTCATAATGTTGTAAAGTAAAGTAAACGTTATTGGTCAAAACAAAATTAATAGAAGAATTAATACTTGGAAAAACGCACGCGTTTAAACGCGATTCAAAAAATGTATTCATCTTGCCACAATATTACCCGGACAAAGAAAAAACACGATACAAAAATCTGAGAAACTTTATCCAGCCTTTTTACTGACGCCTTTCTTGACGGCCTCAACAAAACTCCCATGACAAGCGAGAATCGCGCTCTCAATACTGATTCAAGAAGAAATCAATCATACTTAAGGCGAGGATAGCGCGCGGCCAAGATTTTTAAACCGGTTTTATTAGACAATTACAGCAACGAAATTCTGAAAAAAATATTGGGTATGGTATTGTCAAGGAACAGATAAGAAATACTATCAGTTACACATTTTGATAACCTTAACTTGATTGAAAAGAAAAAAAACAAAGTGACCTCGATTTGACAGTCATATTTTTTTTATATTTAAGAAGACTTTTTATATGATATTTAGATATTTACACATACCTTTGTCAAAAATATCAAGCCAGTCATAAAAATCTGCGCAGAACGTACCTACTTAAGTAAAAGCAAGTATTTATGTATTATATCAGCTATCTAGTTCCCAGATGTAACAGATTAGAAATACTATCAGATACAAAATTGGATAAACTTTACTTAATAGAAAAATAACAAAGTAACCTCGATTTTAATAATTTTGTCATTATTATGTCTTGCTACAGGTTTAAAATTTTATGATTTAAGATGACTTTTATTGCAGTCTACTGCTGGACTATCATAGGCTGATGCATGTATGAGGGTACGCCATAAGGCCCGTCCTGTGTTCCATGGAGAAGGCTGTTTAGTTTCATAAGCACCTTTACCTCTTTTCGGCTTGTTTTACCCCTTTTTATTCCTTGTATAATTAATAAATGTGACGTAGCCACCTTAGGTGTAGTGGATTTAGTTCATAAACTGCATGACGTAACCGCATTATATACGCCGGCCTTGCACACAAGTGAACAATCGGGTCGTTTTCCATGCATAGCCATTAAATTTTATAACTTCATCCACAAAAGGTCGATCATAAACTTGGCTAGCGAATATTTTTAAACAAATCTTTCGACGATAGAGTGGAACTTGCAAAAACATAGGAGCTTTTATTAGTATACTTGATAGCGAACAGCGGTTCTAATGCCAAGCGGCATTCTCTACTGGCCATTTTTTGAGAATCTGTCATTTTACTTGATTTCAGATTTGACCCAGTCAAGAGCAAAGTCATCATTAATAAAAAAGAAAATAACTCGAAAATTGTATGATGAGTTGAAATTGCCACTCACTGCCTGAAGTTCTATTATAGAGATACGTCACATTCCTTTATTTATAGAAACAACTGTAAATTTCTATTTAATGTACCTGTACACTGTTAAGACATACTATATTACTTGTATTCTTGTATGGCTTACATGTTTAGTTTTAAGAAATGTTAATGTAAACAGTATCAATAAACTGAAATTGAAAAAGCGTACATATTTGAACGATTGGCGTAGCTTAGCACTGTAGAACCGTGGAAAAAGTGAAGAGACCTTTGCCCCGCAAAGAATCAGTACAGGCTTTTAAAATAAACTGCAAGAAGGGTTTTAAGTTTTAAGAAAAAAGAATAGACATCATGGATACCACTATTCAGATGATGAGATGACTGGCTTGATAGTCTTTACCCAGAACGTTGTAAAGACTATCAAGCCAGTGATGAAAATCTGCGCAGAAATATTTATGTAAGTATTATATCAACAATTAAAATAGCAACGGAATGGGTGCCCAAGAATGTTAAGAGGCGACGTGGACGGCCCCGAAAGAGGTGGAGCGATGAACTCAGCGCCTATCTACCGAACTGGCAAAGCCTAGCACTGGACCGAGAGACTTGGAAAAAGAGGAGAGAGGCCTTTGCCCTGCAGTGGGACAACCTGGGCTCTTAAATAAATAAATAAATAAATATATCAGCTATCTAGTTCCCAAGTACAAGCTTTGCTTAGTTTGCGGCTAGATGGCGCTGTGGGGAATGTCTAAAATATTTATAATTATAATTAACTTCAGCATGCTTTCCGTGTTCAAATATGTAAAGTGAACATTTAAAAAAACTCACCTCTATGTATTTCCGCCGGGGCGCTTTCAGTTTTCTACGTTTCCAAAAACAGCAGTTGAATATGTGTTGACTACTCCACATCCCTCTAACTAATGACTAAAATATTAACCACAAAACGCATGAAAAATATATTTTATCTAAAATAGCTTATCGAGAAAATCATAAAAGTTGTGATAAATGTACTTAATGGAAATATTTAATTAAAATAAATCTTGATTAAGCTTTTAACATTGATTAAAGCTAATTAATAGCGGTATTAATAAAGCTAATGAGCAAAATGGTGGATTTAGTGGGGCAACGAGTTTCTAACGTTATCGGTCACTAATTAGGACAAAAATGATAAAAACTACGGTACTAATATATACAGGATGTATTAATATTAGCTGAAAATATTTTAAAAGTCAAAGATGAAAAATAAATTGGCCTTTCCATACAAAGCCGGCTTGTATGAAAAGGTCGAATTGTACTGAAAACTTTGCCGTCATGATCAGGAGGCCAATCGCGGTATTTGTCAAAGGTTTTACCATTTCAACGTAACGTTAGCGGTTCGGAAATGGTTTGGCAATGGTTAATGTCAAAAACGCTATCGCGGTATTTTTTCTGAACGTATTAATCGTTAACGTTGCCAATGTAAAACCAAACTTGAAACGTTAAGAGATTGCAATGAGTATTCCAAAATACTAGGTGTTACTTTCATAATCGATGATCGATTATGAGTGTAAAACGGCTGTATAGCAATAATGACCTCAGGCTCTAGGCCTTTTCTTAGATTTAAGAATATTAACTGTACAAGTGATCTGTGGTTTTCCATGTTTTGTTGATTTCTATGTTTTATTTAGCTATCACTAAAAAAACAAGTGTATTAGATAGCCATCTACTTTTATTTAAAGATCCATGGGATTTCTAAACCCCATAATGTCGCGTAATGTACAGTACTATTTTTAAATGTGAAGTATGAAAATAAGATGAAATACATAAGAAAGTAAGAAATTGGATTGCCGCCGTGTATTTATTGGCCTTTCAGTAAGTACATAATATATTACTTAAATAAAGAACGTATGATTCAATGGTTTTATGATTCAATTTAGCTGTCGGGTGATTTCAGCCTCAAAGTTGTCTCTTCCCAACCGCAATGTCTTGTTAAATTTGTCTCAATGATGTACTATTTTTCAGGTTTGGAACAACGTAAGACAGGATGAGGTCTAAATTATCTAGCTTCATCCAGTCTCAACATGGCACCAGACGTGGAACTCCAGTAAATGTCACCCTTTTCAATGGAATTGAGTGTGGCAAATATAATAGGACAAGATGTCAAGGCCAAGTGTTGTTGAAGATCCATTCCTACAGGTACATATACATTTGAATTTAAAATTACATAATTTATTTATTTTTGTCATGTGATGACTGCTTAGAATAGCATCAATTCATTTCTTTCCCATGTATGTAGTTTGTCTGAGGTGACTAAGGGAGTTGAAGGTGTTATGTGTATTACCACGTTAGGCCACAGACTGAGAACCTATCACTATATAGATTTTTCTTATACAGCCCACACTTATTTATCAGACATGGCCATAGCGCCATAGCAACTGTATTTTTGCAGCTGTTTTCTTTCTGCCTACCCGGCAGGTAATATATGTAAAACATAATTTTTAATTTAAAATTTGCTAGTTTATTTAAGTTTTTTATCTAAACTGCAATACCCTAGCAAGGTGCATGTTAGTGTCCAATTAAATTTTAAGATCTTCTTGATGTAAGCAGAAATAAAGAATTGAGATAAAGGGTCATAACTGTATGTATGTAGTCTCGGGGAAGATAGAAATAATATATAGATATCAATAATAATAAAAGTTGCTTCTTTTTACAGCAGGAAAACATCCCATTTGCATGGGACATGGGGTAGCTATTTACACTATTATTATATTGTTACAGCTACCATCGTCTGATGCAGGCGATCCCCAACGAATTAAACAGCCACAACATGGATGTAAACTAGCTAAAGAAAAATAAAATAAACAAAGTATATTATAATATATATTTCTTTTATTTACAAATTTATTCCACCATCGCTCGCTCCCTCAGCTAGGCTAAAAATATTTCTCTGTCTCCCCACTCACTGTCCACTTCACTCGCTATGTGTGATCAAGGCTTTTGGTGAGTAGGAGGCGATCGCACTGACTTTTCCTCTATTGTCCAATGTACTTGCTACATGTGGTCAAGGCAATCATACAAACAAACACAGCCAAGAGCACTGACTTGCCACTCTCTGTCCACTGCACTCGCTATGTGTGATCAAGGCTTTTGGTGAGTAGGAGGCGAGCGCACTGACTTTTCCTCTATTGTCCAATGTACTTGCTACATGTGGTCAAGGCAATCATACAAACAAACAGCCAAGAGCACTGACTTGCCACTCTCTGTCCACTGCACTCGCTATGTGTGATCAAGGCTTTTGGTGAGTAGGAGGCGAGCGCACTGACTTTTCCTCTATTGTCCAATGTACTCGCTACATGTGGTCAAGGCAATCATACAAACAAACACAGCCAAGAGCACTGACTTGCCACTCTGTCCACTACACTCGCTGCGTGTGATTAAGGCACTTGTGGTATTCTTCCTGCGGCTCTAGGCTCTTTATTCAGCCACGTCCACCTCATGGGCCCTATCGAGGGTGTGGAGATAGAGCTCAAGCATTTTTTTTTAACAAAAACGTATTTAAAACGGCCAACGTCTCAGCAAAAGTTGCTCTCGACGAACTACAACAAAAACGTTCATTTGACAGCGTCTGAGACCTTTCCAACGTAACGTTAGTGGTTTTAAACGCTGTCAAAAAATTACCGCGATACCAAACGCGTACTGAAAGATCGAACGTTCGCCGCTCCAGCGTAACTTCCAAACAAAAGTCGAAACGTTTCCGTTCATGCGGTTACCGCGATACGAAAAGTGCGTAACGTAGCGTTTTTGGTTTGGTTTTGTTTTGGTATTTACGTTATAAATTACCGCGATTGGCCCCCAGAACATTAAATAGAACAACATTTACTATGGAGTCTATGTTAGCAAGCGATTTTTTTTCGAGTTTCCGTAGAAAGTCAGCCAGCTGAACAAAAACTTTGTATGGGAGGTTGCATTTTTTTTTCTTTTACCAACATGGCCTTCATAGAAAAGTTGTTCAGTTTTATGGTCTGATTGTGCCTGCAAAGTTTTGGGTACACCGTCCCTTACACCCCTTTTTTTCCCAAATACAGTTTTGGCCCAATCTCTATCTTTTTCATTTTTTTCACGCAATTTCATGGGCTGGTTCACTTGTTTAAATACTTGCATGTAATATTTTTACACCTGTATATACTCGTCCTTTCTCAATAGTCCCCGAAAGTCTCGATTATACGTTACCATCTAATACACACACACACTCACATACACACACACACACACACACACACACACACACACACACACACACACACACACACACACACACACACACACATACACACACACACACACACACACACACACACACACACACACACATATATCACGCCTATAATAGTAGGCAGAGCGTAAACGGCCGGATATTTACGCCACGTCAGACAAATATCTGAGGGTCATTTGGAAAATTGTGTATCGCCATAGTGACAGGTTGTCAGCCCATCGCCAAAAAAATCAATACACACCCTCGAGTCCCTTAGTCTCCTTTTACGACTCCCACGGGCAAGAAACGGCTTGCTTACTAAAAATAGAACTGTCACTTTCAGTATGAATAGGCTTACGACTAGGATAGGAGATGATCGCGACTAAAATTTTCTGTGAGTTTACGCATTTAACGCGGTATCCATCAAAATTAAAATTAATAAATGGCGTCTTGAAGATAGTATAATAGTATACTGGCCTTAATTTGGGATATAAATTCTTAAATTAGTGCTGTCACTTTCCGTCAAATAGGTTTAGAAAAGGATAGGAGATGTTTTAGTCGTGTCATATCTAATAATTTCATACAAAATACTTGTTATCTGTCAAAATAAAGCGATGATCAAAACAATGGCGACTAAATTGACTAGAAAAGGCGAAATTAAACTTTTTAAATATGACAGGACTTAGATATCTCCTATCCTTATCTAAACCTATTTGATGGAAAGCGACAGACGTAATTTAAGGCAAGTAAGCAGAATTTATATCCCGAATTGAGTGCACTGTGTACAAGTATATAGTAATAGTATAAATAAAACACTACCCTGCCTAGACAAAGAAGAAAATGTGCAAACTGGCGCTAAAGGCATAGACTATTTTAGACATTGACTTTATTTCGAACAATGCCTCGAGTATGTAAGTAATACTCGTATTATCGAATTATTTGTTAATGAAATACCACAGAGGACAATAAACCCGTATAAACCTCAATCTGGTTAAATAAACTGAAAACCTCCGCTCCGGGAGCACAAATCTTTATAAATATTAAACAGGCTTGCATTATACCCAGGAGATAAGATTGATACATATTATACTGGGGTTAAAGAAACTAGCAATAATAAGACTGTAAATAACTGTGATTGATATTACTCTAAGGATCTGAGTGTTTTCTAGATTTAAAAGTAAAAATATTTAGTAATAATAAACATTACATCTTGTACATGTCCAATTTTAATTTGATAGAAAAAAAATCACCTCTACTTGAATAATTTTATTATAATGTCTACAGTTTTAAAGCTACTACCATTTTTTTATGTTATTATCTACCTTTGCTAGTAAAAATGACTGAAATAGACGTTGTAACGATATTTTTTTCCTTGTCGCAAAAACCATAAAATCACGCGTAAATTTGAGCGCATAATGATTGGCTTTTTCCTGATTGAAAAGGACCAAAATTTCAGCAAAAATAGGGCTTAAGAACAGTATTAAAATCAAAGTGCGTTTTTCGACATATACTCAAGACATGTATGTATGTATAATCTCTTTATTGTGCATTTTCAAAACTAATACAGAAAACACATATTAAAACAAAAACATGCAATGACACAAAGGCGGACTTATCTCATTAAGGGATCTCTTCCAGTCAACCCTTGGGAAACTCTGAGGATACGATGTGAGCAGGTAAACTAGAATGAAAAGGTGAACGAAAAGCTATTTATATATGTCGCAGTATTATGGCAGAATTAGGATTTCGGCCGAAATCCTAGGATTTTGGCCAAAAGCCGGATTATGGTAAAATCGTAGACTTCTTTCGACCATCGTCCTAAGTAGATCTAGGATTTCGGCCATAATCCTAGGATTTTGACCGAAATCCTGGATCTACGTAGTAATATGGTAAAACGAAGGTTTCAGAACACTTTTTATAAATTTTGTAGTGACTATACACATACATACATAAATACTTGCGAAGTATGCAGAGTTTTAATGGCCATAAACAATTTTGAGGGCTATTTTAGATAAAACGTGAATGACTATAGAAAAATAAAATGATAATACACATAAAAACTTCCATCCGTTAGTCGCTTCTGGGTGTCGTACCCGCGGGAAAGGATAGGGGTGATGCTATTTTAAGCCGTCATTACACGGAATAGTGACTATCGCCATGCATTACTATTTGTCCTTACTTTAATTTGTATTCTTATTATGCTTTTGGAGAGAAAAATAAGCACTTAAGAAAATTTGATGAAACAAAATAAATGACACAAAAAATATTTAAAATAATCAAATCAGTCTTTTATTTTTATTGATTCCAGATAGAATGTACTTATCACTATTATTAATAGGTATCTAGTCTCGATATAAAAATTAACCATTTTTCATAAACATTTAAGTGCTAACCTCTTCTAACTATGATTTATATAACAAACATTAAATAATTCGTTTTTCTGTCTTTAACATAAACTTTTGAGTATCATTTCTTTCATTAAAGATTTTTCAAGTAGTAAAAACAATATTTTTTAGATAATCACATAAGTAAATGTTTATAATATTATTAGATGAGTAATAAAATAAACATTTGGGTGTCTTCTCTTTTACAAAATATAACAAAGTAAACAGAACCTCCTGTTATCATTTGCATCATCGATTAATGCCATAATACTAAACAGATCCAGGATTTCGACCAAAATCCTAGGATTATGACCGAAATCCTGGATCTGCTTAGGACGATGGTCGAATGTAGTCTTCAATTTTGCCATAATCCGGCTTTTGGCCGAAATCCTAGGATTTCGGCCGAAATCCTAATTCTGCCATAATACTGCGACATATACATACTTAGGACCAAACTGAATAGAATGTAATGTACTACATAATTACGACGTAGATAAAATATACTTACTTACATAATGTAAGGCCCCACAAAAAATAAGAAAAGACAGCATAAGGTTGGTTACAATATAAGCGTAATATTATGACAAAGGTTCACATTCAAACTTACTAAGGTTATTTAAGGCATTACGGTTCACTCCTCTCTGCTGCATATTGCATGAACTATAAGCTGCATTTTTAAAATAACTCCCTTGATGAACGAGCTTTACGTATTTTTTTATTTTGAAAAATATCATTTTGGATGGCAAATTTGTTTTTAAGTTAAGTTTACGAGCTCTGCGATGAGTGTTGTTCTTAAGATATAACTTTCCTATGTACAATATGAATATTATTTTAATTTATAAAAAGAATGAAAAGATTTCAAAAATCTTTATTTATCCTATTCTTCTCTACGTAAGTAGACATTGACAGCCACAACAGTCCCCTGCCATACTCACCACGCTTGACAAGATAGAGCGCAGTGCAAAATATTGCTTTCACAGGGAACGCTGCTGCCCAATCCCTGGGTGAACTTATCCCTCATTCGCATACGACACCCACGGGTTGTAGTGAAATGACGCTATCCTAAGCACATCTTTACGTATAAGCAAGTTAAAGTTAAAGTATACTTCAAGTCAGACGCTCCTTAATCTACAGTGCCGCGTTGCTACAAATATATCTCCCACGCTACGAATTGTCTACGTTTGCTACGGCGTAGAGGTCAATGGCGAATCGAATTATTTTCTAAAATAATATGTCATACATTACAGCATATTGATTCCACTATCACTGGTCACATCACTGTGCCGTGTGATGCCGGCTTAGAATAGCATCACCCCATTTCTTTCCCGTGGGAGTCGTAAGAGGCGACTATGGTGATACACAATTTTCCGAATGAACCCCAAATATTTGTCAGATGTAGCGTAAATGTCAGTTTTTTGCGGCCGTTTACGCTCTGCCTAACCCGCAAGGGATTATAGGCGTGATATGTGACTGAATGAATCACTGGTTAAAGTAAAAGTTTATTGTTTAGAGTCAGAAACTGAAAATAATTAACGTTTCATACAAAAATATATCACGCCTTTATCCCTTTCAGGGTAGGCAGAGCGCAAATGGCCGTACAAAACGAACATTTACGCCACGTCTGACAAACATTTGAGGGTCAACAGGAAACATCAGAAAATTGTGTATCACCATAGTGACAGGCTGTCAGCCCATCGGCCTAAATTGCAATACACATGCAATTACAAACCCTCGAGTCCCTTTGTCGCCCCTTACGATACCCACGGGAAAGAAATAGGGTGATGCTATTCTAAGCCGGCATCACACACCGACGTTTTCATGTCTGTTAAAAACTAGGTGTCCAGTTTAACTGTGGACGGTGAAATTAGCCCTTAAATATTCAAATTTATATGTCTTTCTCTCAAGTTATAAATAGTAGCAAGGTCAAAAGCGTTGCATGTTATTTTTTACAAAAAAAATTTAGCAGGGCCTGTTTATTTTTTTAAGCTACATAATAAAAGCATACAGTTACATCAACCTACGTGAGAACTTAATAGGCGTTAATAAAAGGTAAATAAACAAAATTAAAATCAGTAGTACTTGTTCAATCTTATTTGTCGATACAGACGGGTGTTCTCTGGCCCGATGGTGTAGCGTATAGTAACCCCTGCCTGCTACGCCGAGGGTCGTGGGTTCGATCCCCACAGGAAACAAATATTTGTAAAAACAATTTTCAATTATTTGTGTTTAGTCTGGGTGTTTTCTATGTATACTATGTATTTATTTACAAAAAAAATGTAATATCAGCTATCTAGTTCCCATAGTACAAGCTTTGCTTAGTTTGGGGCTAGATGGAAATGTAAAGGATATTTATTTATTGTTATTATTTATTCTCGTAGCGTGTTTAATGCCCTGATTCACCTGAAAAGTTTGTCCCTTTCATTCGCGCTGCGCCAGAGAGAAACAAACACTAATTTCGCGCTCAAATTTTCGCGAGATTTACCGGTGTTTCCGACATAGAAACTAGTAAAATACCGTTAGAATGTCTTATTTAGGTATTCGTATAAGAAAAGGTATGTATCTTAATTATAACATACTTTTTTGTAATAACTTTAAAACTGTAGACATGATATTGAAAAAATGTTTCAAATAGAGGTTACTTTGGTATTTTTTTCTATAGAGTATAGTTTGTCAAATTGTATTACTGATAGGTATAATTATGTTATCTGCTAGATACTTGACAATAACATGTATTTTTTCAGAATATGATGTCTGTAATTGTCCAAATAAAACTGGATTAAACATCTTATATACATATATATATCACGCCTATAATCTCTTGCGGGGTAGACAGAGTGTAAATGGCCGCTAAAACGGATATTTACGCCACGTCTGACAAACATTTGAGGGTCATTCGGAAAATTGTGTATCGCCATAGTGACAGGTTGTCAACCCATCGCCTAAAATTGCAATACACACCCTTGAGTCCCTTAGTCGCCTCCTACGACTCCTACGGGAATGAAATGGGATGATGCTATTCTAAGCCGGCATCACACGGCATAAAACATCTTGCTCGCGCTTTATCGGCCTTAATTAAGAAGTAAATGTACTCTCATCTGTCATGCTGAATAATGTATGTGGGACGTGTTTAGTCGCTTAAGCCTTTTTAGGTAACAAAGAGATAAGCTAGCAAAATGCTATTTAATGATCTTAATTTTGTTATAATAGCATCACGGCTTAGAATAGCATCAACCCATTTCTATGCCGTGTGATACCGGCTTAGAATAGCATCACCCCATTTATTTCCAATTGGAGTCGTAACAGGCGACTAAGGGACTCGAGGGTGTATATTGCAATTTTAGGCTTTGGGCTGACAACCTGTCACTATGGCGATACACAGTTTTTTTAATGACCCTCAAATATTTGTCAGACGTGGCGTAAAAGTCCGTTTATTGCGGCAGTTTACACTCCGTCCTCCCCCGCAAGGGATTATAGGCGTGAGATATTCGTGTAATTTTGTTGTAAGTGATTCTACAAAGATAGCCATTTGCTAACCAGTCTTTTGGCTATCTACAAGAAGCTTACAGGGAACGCGTCTTGCATACATTATTCAATAGCACATATGGGACCACATTTATTTCTTAATTAAACACGCTACAAGAACACCCGTCTGTATCGACAAACAAGATTTAACCAGTACTACTGATCTTAAATCTGTTATAAGTGATTCTACAAAGCTAGCCTTTTGCTATCCAATCTCTTTGCTACAAGAAGCTTACAGACGACTTAACGCGTCCTGCATACATTATTCAATAGCACATATGAGACCACATTCAGTTCCTCATTAAACATGCTATTAGAACACCCGTCTGTATCGACAAACAAGATAAAACAAGTACTACTGACCTTGATTCTGTTATAAGTGATATTACAAAGTTAGCCTTTTGCTATCCAATCTTTTTGCTACAAAAAGCTTACAAACGACTTACGCGTCCTGCATACATTATTGAGTAGCACAGATTTGACCACATTCAGTTCTTAATTAAACATGCTATTAGAACACCCGTCTGTATCGACAAACAAGATTAAACAAGTACTACTGATCTTAATTCTGTTATAAGTGATTCTACAAAGCTAGCCCTTTGCTATCCAATCTCTTTGCTACAAGAAGCTTACAGACGACTTAACGCGTCCTGCATACATTACTCAATAGCACATATGAGACCACATTCAGTTCTTAATTAAACATGCTATTAGAACACCCGTCTGTATCGACAAACAAGATTAAACAAGTACTACTGACCTTGATTCTGTTATAAGTGATTCTACAAAGTTCGCCTTTTGCTATCCAATCTCTTTGCTACAAGAAGCTTACAGACGACTAAACGCGTCCTGCATACATTATTGAGTAGCACAGATGGAACCACATTCAATTCTTAATTAAACACGCTACGAGAACATTTGCTTGTATCGACGAATATACCTAGGTGAAACCGCACTTGCGGCACTGCAGCGGAGCGATACGTCAATTTGTTCATTGTAGTCTTAGGAAGAGAGGATACTAGCCTAGTATGGCTAGCTTTTCATGCTTCAAAAATATTAAAAGTCGTATATTTTTGGCATTCGCTGAAACCCAAATTTATTACGAGTATTTTGTGTCATTTTAGGTGTATGCTAAAATACTTTCGTTTGCAGTAGATAAAAAACGACCCAAACTAAGTTTTTATACGCTGTGTAAACTGTCACATAGACAATACTGGTCTGTTTTATAATATTAATTTAGTTATACATTCTTGAAAATTTAATTTAATTAATGAGCTACCATAATATATTGAATTGAAAATTAAGGCGTCTTTAAAATCACTGGTGGCCACGGTAACCAGTAAACGTAATTAAAAATTTTAATCACAAGAAAAAGCTCGTTGTTGTAATTTGAAATAAACCTATCGTGTAGGACAACAATTGTCCATCTTAGATTTTTTATATTTGCTTCGGATTTTAAAAAGTTATTTAAAAACAGGTGAGACGCCTTCGGTCGAATTTCTTCGGTTTTATTTTGTTATAGTTAATTCTGCAAAGATAACCTTTTTCTAGCCAATCTCTTAGCCCCCTACAAGGAATCTTTTGGGCGACAAAACGCGCTCCGCATACATTATTTAGTAGCTGAGATGGGGCCTCATTTAGTTCTTAATTAAACACGTTACGTGAACACCGTTTGTATCCTCTAAGAACATTAAACAAGTACTAGGGACCTTTATTTAGTTATAAGGTGAAAAAGTAACCTTTTAAAGATGGGCAGGCTGAAGTAATAATCGGAAGTTAAGTCAGTAAATGCTGTTCTAATGCGTCATTTTTCCACATATCTGTAATCCGTAATAATATACATAATATTAGAGGTATAAATCTGAGAGTTTGTGTATGTGTGTGTATGTATGTTTGTTACCTCTTCACGCTCAAACGGCTAAACCGATTTGGATGATATTTCGAACACAGGTAGAGTATAACCTGAAATGACACACAGGCTACTTTTTACCGCGGGTAACAACTATTACCACGGGAAAATGAGTGGCAGCGGGTGAAACCACTGGGCGGAAATCTAGCACATATACAAATACCATCAGACTTTTATTCCGTGCGGGATAGGTAGAGCGTCAACGGCCTGAAATTGCAATATACATTGAGATCCTTATGTCACTTAGTCTGCGAGAAAGAAATGGATTGATGTTAGTTTAAGCCAGCATCGCTCCGTTATGTTTCCCATAGTCATAAAATTGTGGATAGCTGACTTTACTATGCACACAAAAATAAAGAAAATTCTGATTCAGTTATAAAACAAGAAAAGCTGGGATCACTTACCAAAGCCAAAGAAAAGCGTACACCAGCGCCATTTTTTCTTTGTTTTCTCATATCCAATGTTTGTGATGCTTACCTGGAACAAAAAAAATTACATACGTTTAATATAGAGAAGAGTAAAAAATTTGAGGATCAGGTGAAGTACAGACAGATTCTAGCCTAGATACATATATCACGCCTATATCCCTTGCGGGGTAGGCAGAGCGTCAACGGTTGTAAAAAACTGACATTTACGCTACGTCTGATAAACATTTGAGGGTCATTCAGAAAAATGTGTATTGCCACACTGATTGTAATACACATGTAACCCTCGGAGACGTAGTCTAGTAGCCTAGATAGATTGTTAATTTAGAGTAGGAGCACTTCTTGGCAAGTTTTGGAGGGTTTTCCTGTCCAAGGTGGTCGGTTAATTATACGCATGTAAAGAACACCATTTGAAAATCTTGACTTGAATTTAAAACAAATATCATTGATAAATATATTTTTTCTTTTTCTGTCCCGCCCCGAGCCGATCTTATGTCTATCCTATATGTGATATTTACTATCCTACCATAGTTAAATGATTGGTTCGCTAGCGACAGCGAGGACCAATTTTTCATCTAAGTATCCTTAGATTATATAGTACCCAAGTGGGTACTATATACTCTAAGTGAGTATCCTGCATTGAATAAAGTTAGTTTTATTTCACAACTTATAACTAGCGTAGGACACTAACATCTGTACAACTTTTTTTTAATCTGGTGCAGGGGATGAAGATTTGGTTAACTCTTTTTCTTTGAAGTCTTTGTCTTTTTTTTTATTTATTTTTTTATTAATGATGGGTTTGCTCTTGACTCTAGTCTAGGTCATAGGACAGAGACAGAGTCTAAGATAGAGCGAGCTCACCCAGAAGAAGCCTGTTCACTCTTACTTTGAAGAGATTAGGGTTGTATTGTCTTTGAAGTCTCATTATTATTATTATTATTATGTTGGTACTCTTTCGAATCTCGGGCCCACAGGGACCCGGTCCTTTAAGGCATGAGTGGGCCGAAGCCAACAGCACAGAGGCCTTTTTGCACCAAATAATGTGTTGTGATGTGTACATCAAGCGGATACTCGCTCTGTCTGCACTATAGAAGTACACCCAGAGCCAGCACCCGCTTATTATTATTATTATTAACCATTTATTGCACACAAGAAACATTACAAGAGACATTATATACAAAGAATGACGACACAACAGGACAATCATTCTCATTTATGAAGATTGTACCAAAAAATTTATGTTTCAATTTTTTTTCCTAAAGCATCTGCAAAAATTGCTCTTTTAGTTGAAGCACATAGTATATTGTCTTCTCTAGTGCTATGTGCGAGCTTATATGCTTAAAATAATAAACAGAGATAGTTAAGGTGGTTCGAGAGCCCAGTGGCGTCTCCAAACAGGAAAAAAACCCTGGCTGGACACGCTAGTCATCAAATTCAACCAAAAACAAAGTCAAAATTGAAACCAAAATATCAATTCGCGGCAATATAATTACAAATATTATTTCGAATCAACCTTGTAAAAACTGTGTGATTTGGTTATGTATTCCAAAAATGTGTCCACTTTACATACAAGTACATAAGTAAAGCGCTTTTAATAACAAGGTCTTCTTGTAATAAAACTAAGTAACTATCGCGAATTGATAATTTGGTTTCCAGATGACTATCGTGTACAGCTAGGGATTTTTATCCTGAATACCAAATTTTAAAACACTTCCCGTGTTAGGTATAAAATTTTTGAAAACTTGCAAATTTTGCAAGTCCTGCCCGCGCTTGAAAATTTTGCAAGGTTTCAGAAAAAAAAAGATTTTTTTCCTGTTTGGGGGCGCCACTGGGTTCCCGAACCACCTTAAACTACCGAGCAAAATACACAAGAGACAAACTTTTTATCAGAGTTAGTGCCACCATCTTTCTACTTTATTATGCCATTTAGATGAAACTATCTTATAACGACGTTAGTTAAGAAGACGGCGCCGCTTCTTTAAGAATGAGAAAACTGCTGTTATGGCGGATCTCTCACTTGTTGTCCGTCGTTCCGTTTTTTTAACGCAACGTAACGCACGTTTCTGTCAGACGAAAGGAAATTGCGAAATCCAATCTTATTCCCATACAAATACGGCTAGGGTGGGTTTACGGTGCGTAACAGAGGAAATCCTGGACGTCAAATCGTTTGACACACTTGTCCGTTACGTACTATAGAATTTTTGTAAGTTATGCCTTCAAATAATACTTTGGCCTTTTTGCGAATAGTCTTAATCCGGATATTATCCATTATACTGTGTGATGCCGGCTTAGAATAGCATCACCTCATTTCTTTCCCGTGGGTGTCGTAAAAGGCGACGAATGGACTCCAGGGTGTGTATTGCAATTTTAGGCGATGGGCTGACAACCTGTCACTATGGCGATACACAATTTTCCAAATGACCCTCAAATGTTTGTCAGACGTGACGTAAAATGACTGACTGACTCTGCCTACCCCGCAAGGGATAAAGGCGCGATATATGTATCTATCCATTACCGGTATCCATAGAGATACCGAGCACTTAAACTTATATAATATAGGTATGTATGTGCTTATAATTAACAAACGTGGCATTTTTAATTTTCCCTCGGGAGAAGTCCAACCACGGGCAGAGGTTCAAGCCCCGAGGGTACTAAATATTCTTTGTGATCTAGGCGGTAGGGTTGTGAAGCGCTTTTTATTTCATTTTAGGTTTTCACTGTGTGTTCTTGGTAAAAAATCTGTCATGTGCTACTTTGAAAATACAACCGTTTATATGTTAAAAGCTTGTGATAAAAAATTATATAACATATACACATATTACGAGTTTATCCCTTGCGGGGTAGGCAAAGCGTTAACGGCCGTAAAATGCAGTCGCAATCGCCACGTCTGGCAAATATTTGAGGGCCGTTTCAGAAAAATCGTGTAACAGCATAGAGACAAAATTGCAATACACATGAGACCCTTGAGACCTTTAGTCGCGTCTTACGACACCCGCGGGAAAGAAATGGGGTGATGCTATTCCATACCCGCATCAAAACTATCTAGTGAAACAATAATTTATTTCTTGAAAATAGAAAATGACTGGAATTTATTTTAGAAATCTTTTAAGTTAGCAGAAATAATGATATGTATGTTATATATTTATTTCATAGTAGTCTAATTTGTTATTTTCTATTATTATGATTTCACACCCGAGTGCACCCGTGTCTTTTACTCTCTGTTTACCTTCTGGTTGGCTGGTAGAGAAAGCCGCGTGGCATTAGGCCCGCCTTTTGTACCATGTGCAATAAAGTATAAAATAAATAAATAATAACAATGTCGATCGATACAAAAATAATTTACTTCATGCGTATTTTTGGAGCATACCTTATTTTACCAGATTCATATTTATATCCAAAGTTCATACAAAACAACATAGCAGTTATGGTCTCTACCAGCAGTAGGTAATAAATCATTCCAAAATGCCTTTATTTAACGAGTTCTCTCATTAAAATAATTGTAACAGATTTTATGTTCCCCAGTTACAGTTACATGATGATAAAACGCATTTATCACATTGTTATTTTCTATAATCATAATCAGATTAATGTTTAATTACTGTATAAAATAATATTATCGTATTTATGATAATATGTTACATGGTGATGTTTGCTGTGTGATGCCGGCTTAGAATAGCATCACCCCATTTCTTACCCATGGGTGTCGTAAGAGGCGACTAAATGATTCGAGGGTGTGTATTGAAATTTTAGGCGACGGGCTGACAACCTGTCACTATAGTGATACACAGTTATCTGATTGACCCTCAAACTTTTGTCAGATGTGGTGTTAATATCCGTTGAACGGCCGTTAACGCTCTGCCTACCCCGTAAGGGATATAGGCGTGATTTATGTATGTATGTATGTATGTTACATGGTAGGTGCATAATAACTATGTTCGCAAAAGTAAATAAATATCCCGGACATTTCACACAGCGCCATCTGGCCCCAAACTAAGCAAAGCTTGTACTATGGGGGCTGGATAGCTGATATTAATACTTACTTTTTTTTGTAAATACGTCTAAATACATACTATACATAGAAAACACCCAGATGAAACATAAATATCTAAAAAAATTACTTTACAAATATTTGTGTCTTGTGGGGATCAAACGCACGACCCTCGGCGTAGAAGGCAGGGGTACTATCCGCTACGCCATCGGGCTAGTAAATGGCAGCCAATAATGGCTAACCGACTACGCAATGAACATCGACTTACATACATACATCCACATATCACGCCTATATCCCTTTCGGGGTAGGCAGAGCGCAAACGACCGCAAAACGGACATTTACGCCACGTCTGACAAATATTTGAGGGTCATTCGGAAAATTGTGCATCGCCATAGTGATAGGTTGTCAGCCCATCGCCTAAAATTGCAATACACACCCTCGAGTCCCTTAGTCGCCTCTTACGACTCCCAAGGGTAAGAAATGGGGTGATACTATTCTAAGCCGGCATCACACGGCACATTGACTTCCACCTGTTAAATAGTAAGTTTGAAAATATCTGTCACAGATCGCTTTTGCTCAAGAGTCTCCATACAGTGGTCGATTGTAAAAACCACGGCGTGTATTTATGAGTTCATCGTCGCGTGGCCAGGCAGGGTGGCGCCACGACCTGATCGTTTGTAACTTATCTTTACAATTAAAAAACAGTACAACCCGTGTGTCTGTATATTTAACTAATTTAGGTACTGTTAAAATAGAATTAGAACACATTACTTAGACGGCGGTCGTTACACAACCATGTCCGAGGCCTACTACTAGTAGTAGGCGGTTGAAGAACTCTGACACCAGGGTTCATCGGGTCGTTGACGATTCGGTGTCCCACACGAAAAGAAAGAACACATTTAATTTTTTAGTCTGTCTGTCTGTTTGTCCGGGCTAATCTCTGCAACTACTGACGGATTTGAATGAAAGTTCCTTTTCTCAGGTTCCCAATAAGGCCCAAATGCCATTTGTGATTGTCATCTTAGAAGTGTGATCTTTGTTTCTTCAGCAATGGGAGTTTTTCAGTTGACAGTTCTGTTGATAGTTCTCAAGTTTAAACTAGAAAACGTTGTGGTAAACTAAAAATTTGACGTTGCAATATGGCTGGCGGGAGCTATACTTTTGACACAGGTTCCGTTTCACGTTGTGTTCGTTACTAATTAATTCTGTCAATTTAATTTAATACAAAATAAACTTGTCCTCTTGCTTATTATATTGAGTCTCATTCATGTTAGTAAACAAAAATCAATAAGAAGAAATTTAAAACAAATCAATAAACACAAAAAAAGCTGTACAGATTTTAGTGTAAAGAAACGTTATTTTAGTTAAGCTCAGCGCCCCCCCTACATGATACTCGAAAATCCCTATAAAATTTCCCATTTTATTTAATTTATTACATAGTCTAAAAAATAAATATCCAAATAATCACTGCATTTTTCCCAAAAACCTGGTTTTTATAGAGTAAAATAATTAAGGTAGACCGTATTTGGGTCGGGCACCTTACTTAATTATAATCATCATAAAAGATCTATACGTATAGATGCAAAGGTTATTTCCTTTCAGTGCATTAGGTCGATGAACAACCCAATGTAGAATGTAGGTACTGTGGTTTAAAAACTGAAATTTCAGCAAAAGCTTAAGACCGTGACGGAGCGGTCTTTCTCTCAGAACAAGTAAATTGAAGGACGTTTGCGCGGAAATAGACATTTTACTTGGTATGGTTGGAGTTGAATTAAAGTCAAAAGCAAGAAAACTGGTAGTGACTGTGAAATGCTAACCATAACATTTAGTCAGCGAAACACAGTCCACGGGCAACAGAGAGTCAACTTATAAGTTAATTTCAACAGTCCCCATGTCGATTGGAAAACCTCAGCGCGTATTTATGAGTTCATCGTCGCGTGGCCAGGCCGTGTGGCGCAACGGGCCGATCGATAAGCCGCAATGCAACCGTGACCACTGGGATGCAAGTTGGGTTGTCGGACTGACACTTACACGTGCCTGCGATTCGGTCGTAAATGGTTACGTAGCAAGTTTTGGGAAGTTAGCTTTTGTGCTCAGGTCAATATTGATTTTGATTCAACAGTAACAGCCACACAGTCCACTACTGGACATGGGGTTCCCCCTGTAAGGGGGGGAGGGATAACTATACTCACCACATTTCGCACGCGTATAGGCGAGCGCAGGAAACGATAAAAAAAAAAGTTTCCTCAAATATTTTTGTATGGGAAGTTGTTCAGTTTCATGGTCTAAATGCACCCTACCAGTACTAAGATGGTAACACTGACCATTTTCTCTTCTACGCCGCAATAAATCACGCCGCCTTACACCCTGTATATATATTTTTTGAAAGTCAAATTGATTTCTAGGTATTTTTGGATGAAATTTATATCTTTGCCATTCCATAGATATTGAACTTTTAAAAAGAACTATTTGTACTTTCTATATAAATAGATGAAATTCGAAATGGTTAGAAATCTTACTCGATTTGTAATCAAAACGGCCCCCAGTGTTCACAGTAAAGTATTGCACGGAGACAGCTGTTTACCCCACTACCCCACTTATCTGGGGCGTGATTTATTGCGGTGAATCAGAGAAACTGGCCAGTGTTACCATCTTAGTTTACACAGTGCTTCAGATGAAAACATGGCTAATATTGCGAATATTTTTTAAAGGAAATAGAACACAAAAGGAAAGGACCGAAAAATTTGTACCTATTTATCATTCATTTCGTGTGGGTACTTAGGCGAACGACCCGATGAACCCTGATGGTATCTACTTAGTAAGAAAAAGTATGAATACACTAATTTATCTTTTGGTATTTTTTATGCGTTTCATGTTACAATACGTCATATAAAACATGTTGGTAAAGCGTGTAGGCTGCCACGACACAGGTTCGTCGTAGAAGTTATTTTTTATGGGATATTTTTCATTTTTACTAATAAGATTGTGCCTTATGGCATACCCTGGGGAAGGCCTACCTCTAGAAATGGACTGCAATAGGCTAATGTGTTTTTATATATTTATTTTTAAGCAGCAGTAATATTACCACATCATTACGTACCTACAGCTTGAAGCCAGCAAGCGTATAATGAATTAATTTAACCATTATTATTTCGCCCAGCTGTGACACGAAACAAATTACACGAAAAAACCGGCCAAGTGCGAGTTTGACGCGCGCACTTCGTGTCCCGTACCATTTTCCAAAAAAGGTGTTATATTAATTGATGAGAGTAAGTTTGTTGTATAAAGCCGCCTTAAATATTTAATTAATTCTCTGTTCTTTTTTTTAATGTTACAGCTGCATGCAACAGAAATACATAATCTGTGAAAAATACAACTATCTAACTGTCATGGTTTATACGATACAGCCTCAGTTCCACTATCAATAAAAATAAGCAAAAAAAAATGTTTATGGGTGCCTAAGCAACTTTAATTTCTAAGTGTGGTATTTCTTATTATGGCGGCAACAAAAATACACAGCCTGGAAACGGACTTACATTACAGCCGAGTATAAGTATATAGTCCCGTTTTGACCCTATAATATGGAACCCTAAAAACTTTCACCAATTACCCACGCTTGCACAGCCCTGGCACAAATCCAAAAGCAAACACGTAGGCAATTTAAAGTTGCAAGTTTAACAGCACCAGATAACGCGCATGAACCAAGGAGCTGGACTTCCACTTGGGATCCTGCCAACTTGTCAGTTTGACTTCGGGGATTACGACTTAAGGGTTTTGGTTACTTGTTAGTTGTATTTTTAATGTTGTTGCTTGCTACTAAAAAGCTCATCATATCACACAGCTGACACCGATAGTTTTTTTTAATTATTAATGATGGGTTTGCTCTTGACTCTAGTCTAGGTCATAAGGACAGAGACAGACTCTAAGATGGAGCGAGCTCACCCAGAAGAAGCCTGTTAAGGCACTAGCACTCCCACACACTGACGGAACGCAGCAAGCTACTTGGCATCACACTTCGGTGGGATGGTGGTCGCGATGTTGTTAATTGGGACAAATTTCACGCAAACACTTGAAGGCCTCATCTACCCCGGCAGCATGTGGACCAGTGATTTCGAACCTTACAACCCTCACTTAAAAAAATAATGTGGTGCTGGCGTAAAATGTTAGGCATCTTCGGAGCAAGGTATCAATCCTACGAAAGCTCAAGATCAATCAAAGAGCGCCTTTCTACTACGTGCCTTCGACTCAATTACTTTTCTTGGCCATCTGGCTAGGCGGACAACCGACAACCGTGAGAAGCCACAAGGAAGGGAGAAGGAGAAGGCTGAGCGACTACCTGCTGGACAGATGTCTTTGGAGGTCGGCTGTACTACACAACAGGCGATTCATCGGGCACGAGCGTGGGACACCGTGAACTCTGGTGTCAGAGTTTTTAATTTCCTAGCACTTGCAGTTATAGGCCTCTGATGTGTATAGGCCTCGACCTAATTACTAACATAAATAGCATCTTGTCATAAGCCAATTTGTTTAAAACTTTCGCGACCACGCATAATGACTCACCCGCAAAACATCAGCTGTTCCATGATCATGCCCATGCAACCAGGCTGAAATATCGGAGAATTGAACAAAAACAAGTATTGCGGTAAGAAGCTCGTCTCAGTATTTTGTAGTCAACTTTGACATGCCTGAAAGCAAGACGTATCTAGCGTATCTAACGTAAATGTACGTTGTGACGTAAACGTAAGAAATACGTATCTAACGATACGCGGAGCAATGGTAAATAAAAAGCACGTCACTCGCAAACTGACCCGGGACAAGAAATGGTAATCCACTTGGTGTGTTGCCAAGGGGTTGTCACCTCGAGTGACGATGCCAACTGTTACGGTACGCCATTTTGTTTATTGCAACTTTTTTTGTTGTCTATTGTATAATATGGTAGACTGGAGGTCAAGGCTAAACATGTTCACGGTAGGGATACAGACCACAAAAAAAAACAATTGTGACACGGAGTCGTCCAACGACCCGATGAACCCTGGTGTCAGTGTTTATCAACCGCCTACTACTAGCAGCTGGTCTTTGACATTATTGTGTAACGACTGCCGTCTAAGTAATCATAGATAGCAACCGGGACCGACGGCTTAACGTGCCCTTCGAGGCACGGAACCATCTTTATTTTTGGATAATCAGGTGGTTTAGCCTGCAACGTCCTCATCAAACTGGGAATAAATTTACAAAGTGATAAATATTAACTTTGTCAGTGCCCCAGAGAGAAACGAACCCGAAACCTTTGCGTCGCAGGTAGTCGCACTACTACTGCGTCACTTCGGCCATCGATTATGACGATTGAGGCGTTTGCCATTTTTTTTTATTAAGTATGGGTTTGCTCTTGACTCTAGTCTAGGTCATAGGACAGACACAGAGTCTAAGATGGAGCGAGCTCACCCAGAAGAAGCCTGTTCACTCTTACTTTGAAGAGATTAGGGTTGTATGCGTTTGGAAACACAGACGCAGGTAGTGAGTTCCACTCTTTAGCAGTGCGCATTATAAATGATGACTGGAAGCGCTTAGTCCGAATTGGTGGAATGGCAACCAGTGGCGTTATAGTGGAATAAAGAAGACAGACGCGGAAAGATATGGGTCAATGTTAATCTGACCCGCCACCACACAGAACGACGCATTCCAAGATTAATCTCCAGTTTTGGCAAGTTTTAAACTTGAACTGGGACCCCTGCCAAGATGGCATGAAGGTTGCGTGACGCTGACGTTGCAACTTTCGCTTTTTGCCATCTCCGTCTGTGTTTCCAAACGCATACAATCAAAGTAAGAGTGAACAGGCTTCTTTTGGGTGAGCTCGCTCCATCTTGGACTCTGTCTGAGTCAGGATCAAACCCATCATTAATAAAAAAATAAAAAAAACCTCCGGCTGCTGTGTTTTGTGATGGAAATTCATACAATAGTAACAGTTGTTTGATTTCAGTGATTCTGATTTTGTGGCGCTTCCGTGGCTGAAGTTTTTGTACTCGTTATAGCGTGAGCGATTCCTGATCGTGATAGCTTGGAGCTAACGCTGCGCTATGTTGGACAAGGTCAGGTCGTACCTATACACGTTTTTATTCTGTCCATCGCTATACTACACTTACATCTCAATATTACTCAATATTATTTAGGTTTGAGTCGCAAATAATCATAGCGGAAGAGTTTACGCACACTTTTGTAAACTAAGAAAAAGATATCTAGATTTAAGTAATTACTCTGTTTTAATAATGTACCTATGTGGATAGTTTTAGTTTTTAGGTTAAGGAGTCTGCAGCACTCGGACAAATCAAATTATGATTTAGGAGTGCCAAGAAAATAAATTGTAAACTTTTTTATAACAAATAAATAAATACAAATACATAAACTATGGATACAAGTAGGCATTATAAATTTGCCCTACTTAGTACTTTTACTGGGACGTGTGGTACTGGCTTAGAAAAGCATCACCCTATTTCTACCCGTGGGTGTCGTAAAAGGCGCCTAAGGGATGAATCTGGAGAATTGGCAGTAGCATTCCTTGTGAATGTAACATCTTGAACTACGCTGGCCTTTTCGCCTGCAAAGCGTGATGAGTATCGCAATACCCCCCAATAGGGGAGGCCCATGTCCTTCAGTGGACTGTTGTGGCTATTAATGTATGTATACACTACTCAGTAGTTCCACAATCTCATTAAACTACCTATGAACTGAAATATATTTGCGAAGATATATTCTTCCCAATAACTTAGTTCAAAGTCAGTTTTACAATTTTATCTGACCACAAACCTCACTATGTACTCGAAGTCTCGAAGCCACAGTAACAAAAATACCATTAAAGATCGCTTTTCCTGAATAAATATCCAACTGAAAGCTGATAAAGATATCCATAAAGAAGACACAGAGGAAATTAACGCTTCAGCAGATAAGATAAAGGTGTAAAACCTAGATCTAGTTGGTTTTTAAACGGCTTTATCGTGGCTGGAATAGGGCGAAGTCGACAGTTAGAATAACATGGATCACAGAGAACAGCTGGGACGGAGAAAATCTAGTTTTCCGTGTTTTTCTAGCTTATTCTAAAGGACTTCAGCGTGGCTTAGCCAGATACGTAAAAGAACCGATCACAATGAAAATAGGATTGTAGTTGAACTGTTGAGTACCGAAGTTACAGAGAAGAAAAGTGTTGTTTACCTTCCCGCTTAGAGTTACATGCCGTGTGATTAACCTGGCCAGCCCCAAGGCTGTGCCTTTACTTTCATATTTTTATCCCGCTCAAGGCAATTTTCTATCAGGTCAATACAAAATTGATATAGAAAGAAGAAAATTGTGTTAAATTTATTTTTTTACAATGTCGGATCATGGCGTCAATAAGTGATAGTTCTTACATTGAATACAGTTAATTTCATGTCAGTATTTATGTCTGTCCTAATTAGCAAACAGTATAAAATCTGTTTTGTATACAGTACAGAACTTGGTGTGGTGTCTGATTTTAATAGTTACTTCAGTCTTGATGCAAAAAGTACTACTAGTTCCTTAAAACGAAGTAACAAAGAAACCACTGAGAAAAAAGCTTGGGCAAAAGTGGTTTATCGTAGTTCATGACACTCATGAGACCAACGCATTGAAGATTTGCATTAGTCAATGTGCACACTATCCAAAATATTATAAAGCAAATGCGATCTTAATCGGTATTATTTGACCGCTAGTACCCAGTATGACTAGCTTTTTATGTTTCGAAAATATTACTTGTTTATTTTTTCGCTTATAGTTTCTGGATTATTGGCCGAATCCAATTTATTATTTTTTGTCAGTTCAGGTATCTGCTAAAACATACTTTCATGTTTAGGGAATAAAAACGACTGAAACTGGGTATTTACACTAAATAATCTGTCAAATAGACAAACAAGTATATTATATTCCTAATTTAATTAATGACAATAATTTTATTTATTAAACAAGCTACCATTCATTGAATCGAAAATTTACGCAAGCCTTAAAAATTACACAAAATTGTATGTGTGTTTTACAGACACACAACGCAATCCTAATTTGGAATCTTTATAAATTATCCCCTCAAATAATTTTGTGGAGCCTTCAACATTCGATTGAGAATTTACAAAGTCATCTACATAGAATGTAGCATGAAAATACACGCTTAGCGCACGCTAAGAACTTGCGCCACAATTTACCAGTGCAGCGGTATATTGCATTCTTTATAAGTCGACTACTTTGTTGATATGGCGGTGTCATTTCGTTTAGCATCTAACATAGTCAGCCTATCAACTATTTATGAAAGTACAAGTGAGGTTTCTTTTGGATATTGAAGATATCTAAAATGACAACATAATACACAGAAACACACAAGAAAGCACGCAGATATAGGTAGCCTTCACGCGCCTGACGATTCGGTGCTCTGCGGTATCGTTGCTCGCTATTTTGTTTTAATAGATATTAAAATCGATTTTATCACCTTACTAGTGGGATTAACTTTCCTGTAATCGATTTTTCTAAAGCTTTCTGTAAGCAGTCAATGAGATACATACGTACAACCACATATACGCACCAAACAACTCTAAACACCGGTTAATCCCATAAAAACCTCAATCATGAACAGAGATTACGTAGATACTGGTTTATAGGCTATTTAATGGATAATAGTCTAGCGTTTTAGCACTTAGCATTTTAAGCGTTTTGGCTGTGTGAGGCCAGCTTAGAATAGCATCAACCCATTCCTTTCACGCGGGTGTCGTAAGAGGCGACAAAGGTACTCGAGGGTTTCATGTGTATTACAATTTTAGGCGACAGGCTGACAACCTATCACTATAGTTTATAGTGTATACAAGACTTTTCTGAAACGGCCTTCAAATATTTGTCAGACGTGGCGATAGCGGCCGTCTTTTACGGCCGTTAACGCTCTGCCTATTGATATGATATGATATTTGTATGTATGTATGTTTTAGCACATTTTTTGCAGTTTTAGTCTTATTTCCTTGTTACAGTAATTTAAAATATGTATTGCTTTTCCTTTATTATATTTTTACAGGCGGAACGTATAGACTCAATTTACGATCAGACACCAAAAGGCCTAAAGTAAGGCCATCCCAATTTGACAGCTGTCATCTTCATACAATAAGAGATGTCAACAAAGGAAAATTTACCCTATGCTATAGCATTAGCACGAATCTGACAGCTGTCAAATAAAGCGTTTTGGGATGGCCGTATTGTAGTTTTCCATCAGGGCTCAGTTCCACTACCTCGTCAGGGGGGTGGGTTTGCCGGCTCGCGTGCTCCTGCCCATTGGCCCACTTGTAGTATGCTAATTTGGAGATAGCACCACTCCCCCCCTCGTACCTTCTACCAAGCTAGCTGCTGTCCAAAAACATTGCAACCCGTATGGGTATTTTTTTATTGGTGCATTAAATGTTTAAAATAATTCATCGTGTTGGGTATAAAATTTTGAGAACTCTCAAAACACTGAGCTACCTGTAGGGCTAAACTGTTGTACTGATCCGAAAGTCGCCCTGTGGGGTTTGAAAGTTCTCAATAAAAATGAAAGTAATTTCCATTATAGTATTTCTTAAAGTTTTGAGACAACAGAAAACAGCCATCAATTCATCAAAATAAAAAGAGGAAACAAAATAGGTACTCACGAGAAATCCACAAATTAGGCCTTTATCCATTGCGGGGTAGGCACAGGCAGCGTTAACAGCCGTAACAATACGGACTATGACAAATATTTGAGGACCGGTTCAGAGAATTCGTGTTTCACTATAGTGACAGGTTGACAGCCTGTCGCCCAAAATTGTAATACACATGTAACCCTCGAGTCCCTTAGTCACCTCTTACGACAGCCGCGGGACAGAAATGGGGTGATGCTACTCTAAGCCAGCATCACACGAAATCTAAGCTGGCATCATACGAAATCAAACACGAGAAATCCAATAGGAAATAATAACGAGAAAGCCAAATAGTCGTGTGGGATAACGAGTCATCGACCGACAAGATAAACTTTGGTGTCAGAGTTTTTTAACTGCTTCCTTCTACTAATAGGCCTCTGACATGGTTGTGTAGCGACCACCGTCTGACAGCAACAGGAACCGACGGCTTAACGTGCCCTCCGAAGTACGGAACCATCTTTTTTACGGACAATGAGGTGGTTGAGTCTGCAATGTCCTTACCAGACTGGTAACAAATTCGCAAAGCGATAATATCAACTTTGTGAGTGACCCAACGGGAATCAAACCCGGAACCTTTGCGCCGCAAGCAATCACTACCACTGCCCCACATCGACCGTCAAACTAGTCTTCCTAGAAATACATGACTTCATCCACTCGCCTATACGTTATCCACTTTCAATAAATTATTAACAGTATAATTGAGATCCTCAGTAAATAATATGGTAGGTTCATGTATCGAATTTAATATAGCCCAGTATGGCTAGCTTATCATGTTTCAAAAATATTAAAGTCGTTTATGTTTGGCTTATAGTTTCTGGACTATTCGACGAACCAAATTTATTATTTTGTGTAATTTTAGGTATTTGCTAACATACTTTCGTCTGCAATCGATAACAAGTATAATAAATAAAAAATTAAAAACACGACTGCTTTCTCAGATAAAGCCTAGCCTATGACACTCGGGATAATGTAAGGAATATTAGGATACAATTCCCATTCGAATCGAATTCGATAAAGAATCGTACATATATGTACGATTCTCTGTAAACTCGTCATGGCCTCATACAAAGGCTGTCCAGACAAATTTTTATAACATTTTTGAAAATTTTCTGTTTTATTACTTAGGAAATTAGCTGTAACTTTCGATACATAAGAGGTGCGGTTGAATTAATGCCTAATTTCTGAGATAATTGTGATTGTTTAAAAAAACGTGCCAGGGGACTGTTGGGTGCGGCAGGGGACTGTTTTAAAAACAATATAGTCATATTTATAGTATGAATTATTTATTATTTTAGTGCTTAAATTCGCACGATCGTACAATAATATGTACTTCTAAAGATATAAGGTAAAAACACTTTGTGAAGGTCACTTTCTGATCAAACCTGGAGTCCAACCACCGATAGTTTACCAATATCCAATTAGTTTACTGTTAAGGGCATGGCTTTAAATGTCAACAAAGGTGCAACAAACCAACATATTGCACTTCCAACTGCGCAAATCGAATATGCATAACCTTGACGTTGAGATAAATACAACAGTTCCCCAGGTCAACAAAGTAAAGTATCTAGGATTCACTACTGATTCCGGTCTAACATGGTCAGCCCACATAGATGGCTTGTGTGACAGGTTATCATCTGCATGTTTCGCGCTATCCAGATTGCGTCACTCCCTGACAACCGACAATCTCAAAAAGGCATATTATGGATATTTCCACACGATTCTTGCATATGGTGTGGATCTATGGGGTACAGCCGCAAATCGAGATCGAGCATATAAGCTTTCAAAACGGGCCATATGAATAGTAGCCGATAATGTTATGACCATCATGCTCAGAGGTCCAAAATCTTGGAATAATGTCTGTTCTTGAAATATTAGTAAGACAAACCTTCATTGCGTTCCCAACACTCAGGGACAGTCATAACTTCAACACCCGAAATCGCCTCCTCTTGTAAGCACCGCGGTGTAGACTGGCAAAGGCGCGAAAATTGCTTCGAGTTGTTAGACCAAGTGTGTACAATGCACTGCCTACGCGCGTTAAAGATGGTACTAGCACAAACTCCTTCGCTTATAGACTGAAAGATATTTAGAAACCTGTGCCGTTTTGGAGTCCTTGCAGCGGTACCAAGTGGATTGGCGAGATGTGGCGATTTTGAGAAGCCTCTATTAAATGGCAACAAAGTCGGTGCAAGTACAAAACCACAAAACGAATCCATTCAACTTCTCCTAGGTTTAAGACGTCATATCCCTGGAACTCTCGACCAATGCGCTGGAGGATATCTTCCAAACTCTGCAGTGGGATGGACTAGGCATCAACGTCAACGGCGAATAAGAATTAGAATTAGCTTTAGAATTAGAATTAGCTTTATTTTGCTTATTACATGGTTATGTACAGATGTTACAGTATAATATATAGGAGTATCACACATAATAACCCTGCTCAGGGCATTGCAAACATTTTACACTTATATGTCAAATAACAAATTAAATACATGGAAAATTAATTGATAATATTGGAATTGAAATGTACAGTTATTTAATTATTAATATTATTATAGTTATACATATCGTCAATTAATCAATAAAATAGGAAAAAGCAATATATACAAAAATTCAAATACAAATGATTCCAACAAAATGTCAAAGCCTAACACAAAAATAATCCATCAAAAATCAGCTAGCACAGATGCCAGATTGAAAACTAAGCTAGAGCCACCCATCGCAGAAAAATTCATTTATGTCATAGTATCCCTTTGATTTAAGAATAGATGTTAATTTATTTTTAAACGTATTTATTTTAGGTTCATATTTCAAGTTGTCAGGTAGTTTATTATATATTTTCGCCGCTGTTCTGTTCGGCCTAGTACCGAATTGCCTTAATCTAGATAGTGGTACGATTAAGTGCCTTTTTGAGCGCGTGTTAAAACTGTGAACGTCTTCATTTTTTGTAAATAGGTGTGGGTTTTTCTTTACAAACATGGCCATCTCGAGTATGTAGAGAGAAGGGAGAGTAAGTATATTAAATTCCTTGAAGTAGGGCTTACAACTGTCAGGAATTTGTATTCCTGCTAATATGCGTATGCATTTTTTCTGAATTAAGAAAAGGTCTTGCGCCTCCGTACTCGTTCCCCAAAGGACAATACCGTACCGCAACCACGCCTCTGCAGATGCATAATAAGCTGCCAATGCGGTTTTAAAATCTGTACATTTTTTTAAATTATACAATGCATAAGTAAAGCTAGATAGTTTATTTTTTGTGTGTTCTATATGCTGTTTCCAATTTAAGTTACAGTCAATATTAAGGCCTAATAAATTAAACGTTTTCACATTCTCTATTTTATTTTTGTTTATATAAATATCCTAGACAAATCACTCAGCGCCATCCAGTCCCAAACTAAGCAAAGCTTGTACTATGGAAACTAGTAGCTGATATTAATACTTATATACTTTTTTTTTTTGTAAATAAATACATATTATACATAGAAACACCCAGACTAAACACAAATATCTGATAATGTTTTAACAAATATTGGTGTCTTGTGGGGATCGAACCCACGACCCTCGGCGTAGCAGGCAGCGGTACTATCCGCTACACCATTGGCTCAGTCATATATTTAAGTTTAGTTCGTAAGGTTTTGCTTGATACGTATGGAATTCCATAACTTTCGTTTTTGTGTAGTTGATCTGAAGATTATGTTCAGTAAGCCAGTTTTCGACTCTGTAGATGGTTTTCTCTATCTCTTTGTTACAGTTAACATTGTTTCTGAATTTGAACAGTATCGTAACGTCGTCTGCAAAGAGAGTACAGTGCTCATCGAGGTTATCTGGTAGGTTATTTAGGTATACTAAGAACAGCATACAACCAATTACACTACCCTGAGGAATAGATCCTTTTAGGGTACGAGGGTCAGAGCGGACAGTTTTTAGGATGCCTGTATTTTCATCATAGTGCCGCGTTTGTACGTATTGTATGCGATTTGTAAGGTAGGATTTGAACCAGCCATATGCCAAACCACGGATTCCGGATCCATATAATTTAGACAGAAGAATTTTATACGAAACTCGGTCGTAAGCTTTTGTTAAGTCAAGTAGTAGCGCAAAAGTTTTATATTTTTGATTTAAATTATCCAGGATTTGAATACCTCACACATCTCCGCTTTGCCGACGATATAGTTATAATGGCTGAATTGCTGCAGGATCTGCATAAAATGCTGACCAGTCTCAACGCCGCCCCGAGACGTGTTGGACTCGGGATAAACTTGGACAAGCTTAAAGTCATGTTCAATCAACACATCATCCCCGAGCCGGTCTCCGTCAAAGGTGTGGGAAAACTTTGCAGCTGGGCAGAGACAACTCTGAGGCTGAAATCACCGGAAGAGTACAGCTGGTCTGGGCAGCATTTAGGAAGTTGCATCGTATTCTGTCATGACCTACGGAGCCGAGACGTGGAACCTGATAGTAAAACTGGCCCACCGGCTACTGTCCCTCAGAGAGCTATGGAAAGGTGTATGCTCGGGATCTCGCTACTGAATAAAGTACGGAATGAGATTATTCGCCAGAAGGCTAATGTACCGGACATAGCCTGGAAGTGTAGCAAGCTGTAGTGGCAGTGGGCTGGTCAAATTTGTCGTGAACTCACAGGCAGTGGTGTAAGCGGGTTCTCGAATGGAGGCCACGCCAGATGGACCAATGCCTTAAAAAAGACGGCTGGTAGCGACTGGAAGGCGAAAACGAGAGATCGTGCTCTATGGCGTACCCTGGAGGAGGCCTACGTCAACCAGTGGACTGCAATAGGCTGATGTATGTATGATATCTTAATCGCTCTGCTTATCTCCTTTTCTGTAACGATCCCTCCTCTCGGGAGAATATAATTATGAAAAATCAACAGTCCTCTGACGTGTAGAACAGTCCCCTGCCCTATTGCCAGACAGGGGACTGTCGTCAGGGGACTGTTTTTTTTTGGTGTTATGGTGGTTTATTTACAAAACATCTGAAAAATAATTCCTTACGAAGCTACCAATGAATAGGAACCAGGATCATAGAAATGATACATAGGAATTATGTGATTCCACTAATAAACGCCAGTAAAATCACTTACCAGAGGACTGTTGGTGGTGCCGACTCAAACACTCACTCACGCCACTTATGACGCTCTGGCACTGAAAGAAATGGTGTCGCTTCGCTTTTTCCGGGACTGTGTCTAACTACACACTGATAGCGTTTTGTTACACGACAAAATTCATTTGAAAACAATACATTCTTCTTTTTTTGGAGCTTTAAATTTTTGGCAGGGGACTGTTTAAAAAATCCCCGGACAACATTCACATTACAGTATTTAATTAATAGAAATATGTATATTCTCATGTCTAATGAAACAATGTTTTTACATTATTCTATTTTAAGATAATAGTTACCAAATTTATGCAGTGTTTATGAATTCTTTATAATTAGTACCTTTATACGGGTATTCTGCAAATGGGACAGCCAGGGGACTGTCTTTTTGGGGCTTTGACAATTTTTAGTTTAAAATATAAAATGGTTACCGTCGTAAATACTACTGTGCTATAAAGTGTGCATGTTTTACTAATGATTAGAAGGATTGTTATTTTTTTTAAACCATCTATTTAATCAAAACTTGTCTGGACAGCCACTTTACAATCTTACAGAGAATCGCCCATATATATATATATACACATGCAAACATACATACATGCATGAACTCTAAAAACATTACACTCCTTTTTTGGTCGGGCAGTCGTGTAAAAACAACTCAGACTGGGTTTTACACTGTGTAAACTCTCCTATAGACAATACTTGTATACATGGTGTAAAAAAATTAGCTGAGAATATTTTAAGGGGTGAACCAGTACGTGAAACTGAACAACTTTCCCCAAGGAACATAGGTCGAAATATGAAAAAAAAATTGGCCCTCCCATACAAATTATCCCGGCCGGGTAACAACACACTAAGTATGGGAGGGTCAAATTATTTTTTCATATTTCGACCTATGTTCCTTGGGGAAAGTTGTTCAGTTTCACGTACTGGTTCACCCCTTAAAATATTCTTAGCTAATTTTTTTACACCTTATATTTTAAACATTAATTTAATTAAAGATATTTAAGAACCTCATTTATAAACCTGCCGTACCGGACTAAATAATACAAATTGTAACTTTACTCTGTATTACGGTTGTAATTATAGACCCACAAATAACAGAGGTCGGTCTTGTTAATTTGTGGCATATCATAATTGGAAGAGGGTCGAATTTAGGTCAATAGCTGCACATGTTTCTGTTTATTTATAATTTATGCAATAAAGAGATCATATTGTCACCATTCAGCAGCAAAGAGCAGTCCGACTTAAATAATGCTTGATTATTGATTGACTGGCCCGATGGCGTAGTGGATAGTACCCCTGCCTACGCAGAGGGTGGTGGGTTCTATCTCCACACAGATGAAGTTTATTTGTAAGTTCCTTTTTAAATATTTGTGTTGTGTCTGGGTGTTTTCTATGTATTGTATGTATTTATTTATATCCCGCATTACGGCTACTCTCCTATCCTTCCTTAAGGTAGGTAGTAAGGAAGAAATCGCTACCTAAGTGATAAGGCTGCCTTGTTTTAATTTATGTCTTGTTTTTCTGTATTTCTGTACAATAAAATATTTTTGAATTGAATTGAATTGAATTATTTACAATATATTTATGTATCATAATCAAATCAGGTATCTCATGCCCATAGTACAAGCTATGCTTAGTTAGGGGCTTGATAAAATGACCAAGACATTTATATAGACTTATTTGTTATATTTAACTTTCTGCGTTTCTTCAAGTTAGAAAATTCGAGCAAAAATAAACACCAACATACATTTTGAAATTCTGTTTGAGGGCTTCGTCAATGTTTACCATTTCTTGTATAACGTAACTTAATCACCTTATACACCTTCTTCTTTTGATATTTAACTCTCTTTCATTTACATAAACGACCGGCGCCATGTTTTATTTATTATTTACTAAATATTTACAGCAGAATTTTTGAACATTTACTTAATATTCTTATTTTGCACACATTTACCTAAATTCGGGATAAAAAATCTATTAACTTACCTTAAATCTGCGCTGTCACTTTCCATCAAATAGTTTTGGAAAAGGATAGTAGATATTGTACCTGCAATTAAGCCGAATAAATGATTTTTCTTTCTTCTTTCTTTCTTCATATCTAAGTTGTTATATCATGATTAAAAATGTCAATGGGTTTTTCGCCATTACTAGTCAATTTAGTAGCCATTCGACGCCTTATTTTGACATAATTACGCGCATTTTGCGTCAAATTATTAGATATGACAGGAGTTAGATATCTTCTATCCTTCTCTAAACCTATTTAACGGAAGGTGACAGCGCTAATATATTGTTATCCTGAATGAAGGTCATTGTGAGACTTCGAACGAAATAATAAAGCTTTTGGTTGGTTTTGGCACAGACGATACAACTGCGTCACAGCACAAACTAGGCTAAGTTAATTCGGCCTTAGTATAGACCTTAACATTTGGTAAATAAATCACCATTTCCCGACCCAGTTTCAAAAACTGGAGCGTCAGGGACCCCATGGAAGCCTGCCAACAGCAAAACCTTACCTAGGCGACCCGACCTTCACCTAGGTCACAGCTAATAACCTAGGAATTAAGTTGCCAAACAAACGTTGTCTGTTGCCAAGGAAGTTGGTGAATGATTTTTCGTGTACTATTGTAAGCTGTGGCGACCTTCTCCAAAGATAAAGTGATTATAAAATTCGATTCTGATTGCCAAATACTAAATTCCTCGAAGTTATTCAACTTCAGCTGAATGCTTTATGCTATGCTACCTGTTTACTGCATGGTTGCCCCCGATACAGGCATGACCTAGTGGGGGAACCACAAGATACGCTAACCTGTTTGTTACTAATACTTATTTTCGCAAATATTTCCTAGTTGATAAGCACTTGAATGTAACATTCATTAATAATAAATAATTTGTATTGTATTATATTGTATTATTTAACTAATCTACTGTTTTTATTGTAGGTATATGTATAGATTATTAAATAATTTGTTATTTGTATAACTAGTTTTAAGACAATCGAACACCTTGTAACTGTTTATGAATAAATAAATGAAATGAATCAAAAATAGAAAATAGTCACTTCGGAAGCATGAAATCACTGTGTACCTACTATTAGATTAGCCTTTCCTTGTAAATTCACTTTTGTCACTTACATTAACCCTAGTCTCTCTTTTCGTGTGGGACACCGAGTCGTCCAACGACCCGAAGAACCCTAGAAGAGTAAAGGCAGGCAAAAGGTGTTTCTTGTAAATACTGTGACAATAATAATTGTAAGTAGATAAAATTCCCGCATGAAGGCATGAACTTAAAGTCAGCAAAGGCGGCTTTATCGCTCTTCTAGACAACTTTTACCTTAAGCCAGCATTACATTACAGCAATTCGGTAAGCTAAGATGGTCGATTTCCAGAAAAATCTCAAAACCATTTTGAGAATTATACTATTTTTACAATATCTACTAATAAGAATAATAATAAATTGTATTAATATCTCTATACTTGACCTTTGTTTGACGCCTCGTAACCTGAACATGAATTAATGCTTAATAGTTAGAAAAAAGAACGAAATGTTCGTAACTGACATATATGATAAACTTTTCTTTGTACAGGCAAAGGCATTATAGACCTATACCAAAAAAAATATCTTTAAAAAAATATTAAAACTTGAAATAAATAATATTATTTCGCAATAATGAAATCAGTTTCTTCGAATGACCTATATTTTCAAAACAAAACCATAAAGAAACGATCTGGCGTACCGCATTTTATCTACGTCAAGGTTTCTTTAAAATTAAGTGTATTCAAGGTCTTAACGTATCTTGGCTACTCCTTTACCGAAACCTCCCTTTGTATCTCACATGTGGCAGGTATCCAATTTCCATCAGGGATTCAATGTTGGGCGCCTCAAAGGATACCAACATCCAATCAAATTTGACAAAGCAACTGACAACAATGAGTAAACACTCAGGTTACACAATCGATATGTAGCCGCTCATAATAAGATACATAACTGTACAATACATACGTATCTCACGCTTATATATTGCGGGATAGGCAGAGGGTAAACTAACGCCACGTCTGACATATATTTGAGGGTCATTCGGGAAATTGTATATCGCCAAAGTGACATGTTGTCATCCCATCTCCTAAAATTGCAATACACACCGTCGAGTCCCTTAGTCGCCTCATACGACTCCCACGGGAAAGAAATGGGGTGGTGATATTCTAAGCCGGCATCGCACGGCATTAGATTAGGCACGGTAACACTACACCTAGTGCAATTATACCTAAATAATATTGGGTTACATACAAACGTAATCCCTATAGGCCTGTAGAAGCCTGTGGCATAATGGCGTACTAATGTATTGTAATAGTAGGCTTTGGTAATGAGTTAGATGCCTAATCACTATCATTATTAGTAACCGACATGCCGTGAAAGAGTAGGTTCACATTTCGACAGAATATTGTTATCTCTTCACCCTCAAACGGCTTGACCGATTTGGATGAAATTTGGAACACAGGTAGAGTATAACCCGGAATAACACATAGGCCACTTTTTACCGCGGGAAAACAACTATTACTACGGGAAAATGAGTGGCAGCGGGTGAAACCGCTGGGCTGAAATCTAGTTTGTACATAACAAATTGGTACGCTATCAGTAACTATATCTTCAGGTGTCATTGAATCAATAGGTACCTGCGTACTTTACAATACTTTAAACTGGCAAAATCTTTCAACTGACACTCTATTGTAATACGCTAAAGAAAATTACATACATACATAAATCACGCCTATATCCCTTACGGGGCAGGCAAAGCGTCAACGACCACAAAACGGACATCAACACCACGTCTGACAAAAGTTTGAGGGTCAATCAGGTGTGTATCACTATAGTGACAGGTTGTCAGCCCATCGCCTAAAATTGCAATACACACCCTCTAGTCCCTTTGTCGCCTCTTACGACTCCCATGGGAAAGAATTGGGGTGATGCTATTCTTAGCCGGCATCACACGGCACTAAAGAAAATTATTTTTAATATAGAAGCCTAGCTGAAATAATTTGTAGCAAAATCCCAGCCGCTTGGAATGCCTGTTTGATTATAGTCCCAAAGGCATGTTTCGTTAGGTGAAGTCTAATTAGGGTTCGCAGGTGTTACACTCCAAGGCCCCGATTTTCTTATTTTTTTGCTATTGTAATGCCATCGAAACTAATTGTTATTCTACTCCCATTGCGATTTTCTATAGTTCAACTTCAAACTGTTAGCGAGCAGGCAGGCGGATTGTAGAGCGCATTGCAAGATGATGCATTTACAGAAACGCTTATAGCATTTATAACGGAATGAAAATATAGCATTATACATACATAAATCACGTATTTAATCCCTCGTGGGGTAGGGAGAGCCTAAACAACCGTAAAAAACGAGCATTTACGCCACGTCTGACAAACATTTGAGGGTCATTCGGAAAATTGTGTATCACCATAGCGACAGGTTGTCAGCCCACCGCCTAAAATTGCAATACACACCCTCGAGTCCCTTAGTCGCCTCTTACGACTCCCACGGGAAAGAAATGGGGGAAATGCTGCCCATTTCCTGGATAAATTAATCCCGCAGTCGCATTTTACGACACCAAACGTGTTGAATTCACAGGGAACGCTGCTGCCCGTTCCCTGGATATTATCCCTTAGTCGCTATTCACTACACCCACGAGTAGAACTTGGGTAATGCTACTTTAAGCCGGAACCACATAATCCAACTGAAAGTCTATTGAAACAAAACTGAGACGCCTTTCAAATAGCGGAATACTAGAGCTAAAGGCAAAACTTTTTTTAATATCGAAGCCTAGCTGAAAACCCGGCCGCTTGGAATGCCTCTTTGATTACAGTCCCAAAGGCATGATTCGTTAGGTTAGGTCTAATTAGGATTCGCAGGTGTTACACTCCAGCTTAATCCTGGGCACCGGCTAATTGCTTCGGTAATGTGAACATCTTAGGTCCAACCGTAATCACGACAAATATTTAACGTCTTGAGCTTGTGCTTGGGCTTCCAATACCGGGATCCCGGTCTTTGTGGGCCTATTTTGAATGGGAAATTTTCTAGGGATTCTCGAGTGTCATGTAGAGGTCTCTGAGCTTTATTGAATTAACGTTTCTTTACACAATAACTGTACCACTTTATAAATTATTCTTTATTTTGTGTTTATTGAATTGTTCTAAATTTATTATTGGTTATTTGTTTGCTTACACGAGTTACACTCAATATAATAGTAAAGCGATAAGTTTATTTTGTATTAAATCAAACTAACACAATTAATTTGTAACGAACACAACGTGAAACGGAACCTGTGACAAAACTATGGCTGCCGCCAGCCATATTGAAACGTCAATATTTCAGTTTAGCACAGCTCCCTATGTTTAGACATTCAGAACTATCAACATAACTGTCAACAGAAAAACTCCCATTATTTTTATTTATATTACGTTCCTATTCTGTTGCCTTTTCTTCCTATTATCTCTATTTTTATTGAAACCTGCTGGACCAGTCAGCTGTACTAGCAAGTATAGCGCCCCCTGCCATCCGTAGATCAGAATCTAGTACATTTGAAACTGCAAAGATGGAATCAGACAAGCAGCACCCTTTACACAACCAGATCGAAGGTGTACCCATTGAAGTTGTCCAGAAGTACGTATACCTTACGCTTCGGACCCAGATCTGCTGGATCAAGGAATACATGTGGGGCTTCTTAGAGAGTTCCAATTCAAACTATGCACTACTTGGGTAACATCGTATCCTGGGAGCCCTAACACCTGCTCATTGGTCAGTTTCTGCCAACTGCCAATGCTAACGTGTAAAACGGTGGAAGTAGTGCGAGTAAAGTGCATCGCTTGTGCATTTGCATTAACTTGCGGTCGTACGCGTGGTGCATTCAACTAGCTGCATTACTAGCCATCATAAGTGCGGAAGAAGCTAAATACCTTTCTATCTAATTCAATCATTCTGGGAAGTGTAGATATTGTAAGAAAATGAAAAAGATAGGCATGTCCACAATATGCTACAGTAGGATCAGCTAAGCGCGACCCATTACGCTGATAACGATCTCAAATGAAAACCTTCCTTTCAGAAGTTCTGACCATTATACTAATTTCCGTTTTTGCTTTGATGGCGTCAGTTAAAAGCCTCAGAAAGGTAATTATATTTAATTGACTGCTTTACTTTTACACTGTCTCTGACTTCTTCTGAAGAAATCACTACTTATCCCTTTATTAAAGACAAGCGGCCTGCCCAACGGGTTCACTCGCTGCTAACTCTGCTGCTCTCTGTTTTCCAGGAATAAGACATTTTAATATAGCCTATGTTCATCAGGGATAATGTAGAATTCTAATGGTAAAGAATTTTTAAATCGGTCCAGTTATTTCGGAGTTTATTCAATTCAAACAAACAATCAAATCTTTCCTCTTTTTAATATCAGTGTAGATAGTAGTAATTGTCCCTGTTGACAGAAGCCATATTTATAAAATTTAATTGAATTGTAGATAGTAGCTAAGTCTGTCAGGCTGGCATACAGGGTAGTCCGAATAGTGACGTCCAAAGACAAAATTTAAATGACTATACTGCGGGTTATCCGAATCACCCCCGACCCCATGTATAAATCGCAATTTTTGAAGTTTCTGAGTAATTCATCGTTTAACGTGAGAATGTATGGGAAAATATGACCAACAGGCTTTTTCTACTTTTTCTGTACGCTAGTATCTAGTACAAACTTTTTATTACAAAGCATGAAGAGTATGCTACAAAAGCCCTATTATGGAAGTAAATAAAAAGAAAAAGTACTGCCTGTCGAAGTTTTCCCATACAACTTTGAGAGTCGAATTATTCGGACTCTACATAAAATCGCAGAACATACATGGGGATGATTCGGATACCTCCCATTCATCATACATATAAGACATACAAATGTTGTCTTTGCCAGTCACTATTCGGGTCACCTGTATAATAAAATTATCTGGTCTCAGAATTAATACTTAAGTTATAGCACCGACCCTTAATGAATTGGAACAAGCCAAGGGCATGGAGATGATAATAATATTACAAACATATTTATAAATTATTTTACTGTGCCGTGTGATGCCGGCTTCGAATAGCATCACCCCATTTCTTTCCCGTGGGTGTCGTAAGAAGCGACTAAGGGACTCGAGGGTGTGAATTGCAATTTCAGGCGATGGGCTGACAACCTGTCACTATGGCGATACACAATTACACATACACACTATACACAGATATCAGGCCCTCAAATGTTTGTCAGACGTGGCGTAAATGTCTGTTTTTTTCCGGCCGTTTACGCTCTGCCCATGATAATATGTATGTAATTTATAGATTCGTAGCGTACGTTTTTAAGTACATATGTAAGACAAAATCGAAGAATGGAATGATTAAATTAAGCATACTTTTCTCATGATATGCGGTATGATTTTCCATCTGACTAGATTAGATCCTGTAACCACGAAACGAACACTTGCATATCTTAACTCACATTTTCCTTAAAAGTCACCCTTTACCGTGGGCAAGGAATTATTTGAAACATTCAACACTTAATACGGTGTAATTACAAGAGAGAATTTTGTGGCAATTAGCCTCTTGAAGGAGTGGCTCAAAGGTTATGTTCCACGCCATAACAGTAAAAGCTTTAGGAGTTACGAGACTCGAGTTTATGGTGTTACATGGCGGAGGCATAAAAGATGTTGATTGTGACTTATACTTCTTCTTTTTGTGGGACACCAAGTCAACGGACCACCCGAAGATCCCTGTGCCCGATTTTATCAAACTACAGTCTACAATTTTCAAGTGAAATTCGATATTCATAGTGTAATCGGTTAGTCATTATGATATCAGGAATATAAACCGGTTACGCAATGAACTAGGAATTTCACCTGTAGTTTAGTAGCCTGTAGTTTCATAACATAGCTCACTGGTATCAGAGTTTTTCGACCGCCTACTACTACGAGTAGGCCTCTGACATGGTTGTGTATCGACCGCCATCTAAGTAATCATGGACAGCAACCGGGACCCACGGCTTAACGTGTCTTCCGAAGCACAGAACTACGAGTATGTTCTTGGTTGTGGTGGTGGTGGAAATGCCAAATCATTATGAATTACGCGAATTTCGCTAATTCTGTTCCCGAAGTATTAACCAGATATTTATACATACACATATCACGCCTTTATGCATTGCGGGGCAGGCAGAGCGTTAACGGCCGCAAAACACGCCACGTCTGACAAATATTTGAAGGTCATTTCAGGAAAATCAGGTATTACTTTAGTGATAGGTTATCAGTAACAATTGTAAGACACATGAATTCCTCGAGTGCCTTAGTCGCCTTACGGCACGCGCGAACAAGAAATGGGTTGATGCTATTCTAAGCATCACACGGCCACGGCACGGGTTTTAAGATCTACACTAATATTATGAATAGGAAAGATTTAATTGTTTGAATTTAATAAACTCCGAAAGTACTGGTCTGATTTAAAAATATACTCATCAACATAGGCTATATTAAAATGTCTCATTCCCGCGGGAAAACGGTTAGCAGCAGGTGTAGTTTATTATATTTAAAAAGCACCTAAAAAATCTACACACTACTTTACTCCTGGAAACAATTTTCAGCGTAAGTAAGGAACCGTGTCTCAGAACCAGAGCTTGCCACACACACCCCCGCCGCCCCCGCTTCAAATGTCGTAAAACTTACACATTGTCGGTGCTAGGCAACGATGGCAACCCCATTTTACGACGCGGGACGAACATTCCAGCGAGATGTCTTAACCTAAAACGGATACGTCGATATGAGGGCAGGAGGGTAAGGCTAAGACTTATGAAGAGTAACCATGAACAAGAGCTTGATCTACTATTATTCTAAAGGCATAATTTTTCAACACTCATCTACAGGAATCTACACTAATATTATAAAGATGAAAGATTTTATTGTTCGTTTAAATTGAATAGGCTCCGAAACTAGTGGGCCGATTTAAGAAAATCTTATACCATTAGAGTCCTACATTGTCACTGATAAACATAGGCTGCATTAAAATGTCTTATTCCCGGGGGAAAACGGTTTTATGTAACAACCACCGACTTACTTTAAGTTTTAGGAAACGAAACTAGACGTTTCGGAAAAGTTTAAATGTCTAAACATAATGAAAAATAAAGAAATTAGCGCTATTCAATGTAGGATAGCACTATCACTTATTGACTTCAAGATTTGTCATTGTAAAAAAATATATATTTTATAAACATTTTGTATTGTCCTGATAGAAAAACGAATCGGCACGACAATAGTGCAAAACCTGACGTGGGCTTACTTACCCCTAAAACTGATCAACTTCTGCAATAAAGCTTTTAAAATCATCGGAAGTTCCAACTAGTTCCAGGATCCCAGTCGTCTCTTACTTCATTCAGAAGAGTGAACAGGCTTCTTCTGGGTGAGCTCGCTCCATCTTAGACTCTGTCTCTGTCCTATGACCTAGACTAGAAAGTCAAGAGCAAACCCATCATTAAAAAAAAGTAAAAAAAAGTTGTTCAGCAAATAGGACGAGTTCATGCTTCTCAAGGATTTTATGCGCTACTTTATTTAACACCGCATATAACTAAAACTTTTAGCAAATTAAATATACAATGGTCATAAGTAGGTGGGTACATAGCTACCGACACTTGTAATGATGGAACGATAAAAGTAAACAAAGATAATTTGTTTTGTTCCGAAAATTAATCAAAGAGAAAGGCGCAGGCGTAAGCAAATCTTTTGATTGATGGGATGCATAGTTAGATTGAAAAGATAAGTAATGGACCAAAATATTTATAAGCTTGCCCCATCCCACAGACGTTGAGACGACAAGAATTCTCTCGCAGTCATACCAAATTTGTTATACTACTTTGTTGAATTAAGCTGCCTGTCATGACTGTTACAGATAAGAGACACAAGAATCCTGATCAGACTGCAAAATTGCATTTCATAGGCAACAATAAAATCATCCACATAGATGTTTTCAACTCAGATGACACTGTACCTTCTCACCAACCTAACAGTTGAATATCTGACCCGCATGCTCTTTCGAATCCTCGTATCAGAGATGACAGGCTCCAAACAGCCCCGTGAGAGCCGTCAGAGGCGTCAGAGGTAATCCTGGCCGTAGCCACATGCCAGAGTTGTAACTCGCTGAAGTACACCCTGTGCGATCTATTTCGACGTATCACATATTATGACAGGGTTACCATAAGAACAAGAACACTAATGTTTTTTTAAAGTTAACATCATAAATAGTTGAAAGAAATTAAATTACATTCTCAAGTAGTGTGATTTAAAAAATCATACAGATATCTGTGTTAAATTTCGGTCTTTTTGGTCTATTTACAGTTTACGAGTAAGCAACTTAAATTGAAGTCAAAATCTGCAAAATTAAAGAATCCTCATTCTGTTTAGATTCAAGCAGTACGTTTACGTTAATGTTTTCACGCTTTCTACCATGTGTAGATAAATAATCTACAATCCAAAACCCGTATTTTAAGTGCGCAATCAGTTTTTTATCATTTAGAAAACTGTATTTCCACCTGTTTAGAACAAAGCCTATACGGGCACAACTACACGTTCACGACGAAAATAAATAGCACTGAAATTAAAACCCCTTTGTCGCAGCAACCCTGGTCGTGTCCTATTGTGGGAAAGAGATGGGCTATCTTCCATTATGCCCGTCTAGTTCGCGCAGCCATTTCGCGCCCAGTTATATAGGTCGGGCGTACAACTCAATTGTATTCGAAATCTTCTCGTGGTTTCCGATCGTATCTCGTGGGCGGTAGATGGAAATGTATTCTATAGCCTAACAGTAATTTGAATAGGCAACCTTGGTGAAGCGCTCAGAACGAAAAACGATTTGGCTTTGATTTATTTTCTTTTCGGTTTGTGACATCATTATGATCAGATCAACTGAAATGAACCTGAAATGGATACCCCAGTTCATCGAATCAAATAAACAATTCTTGAATAGATAGCGCAAGGCTAAACTTACATGTCTACACGACCATTGAAAACCCCGTAACCATGCCAAGATAGAAAGTTCTTGGCAAAGCCTTGCATTGTGGAAAACAGGCTTTGACCAAGCTTAAAATCTGATAAGAACGGTCAAGGCCAAGTGTAAGTACGTATTTATGGTGTTGTTCTAAACAATACATACACATATCACGCCTTTATCCCTTCTGGGATAGGCAGGGCGTTAACGACCGTACAATTCAGTCGCTATCGCCACGTTTGACAAATATTTGAGGGCCATTTCAGAAAAATTGTGTATGGTTCAGAAATGTTGTCAGCCTGTCGCTTAAAAAATTTAATACACATGAAACCCTCGAGTCCCTCAGTCGTCTCTTACGACATCCACGGGAAAGAAATGTGGTGATGCTATTCGATGCCAGCATCACACGAATGCTATTATATGTATCAAAACCATGTAAGTCATTAGTAATAATATTTAATATAACCCCATTTCTTTCCGGCCGATGTGGCGCAGTGGTAGTGCGACTGCCCGCGACGCAAAGGTTCCGGGTTCGATTCTCGGTGGGACACTCACAAAATTGATATTTATCACTTTGTGAATTTGTTCCCGGTCTGGTTAGGACATTGCAGGGTGAACCACCTGATTGTCCGAAAAGAAATGGTTCCGTGCTTCGGAGCGCACGTTAAGCCGTCGGTCCCGGTTGCTGTCTATGATTACTTAGACGGCGGTCGTTATACAACCATGTCAGAGGCCTACTACTAGTAGTAGGCGGTTGAAAAACTCTGACACCAGGGTTCATCGGGTCGTTAGACGACTCGGTGTCCCACTCGAAAAGAGAGAGAGTAATAATATTATAATAAAGTAATACATACCTACAAAATAAATATTATAACCTAGATAGAAATCTGAACTTAGATAGTTAAGATAAATGTATAAGTAATGAAATGCATGTTTATTAATTGTAAATACTAGTAAAGTAACGTTATACCTAGTTTGTAATAAAATTAATGTTAGTAAGCCCTCTCTTGAAGTTGCGGTGCCCTTGCAGGGCGTCACATGTATACCTAACTTATTTAAGTACCAACTCTGTGTTATGAAATGATTAATGTGACATGCAATAAATGATGATGATGATGATGATGAAACCAATGGCATTGTCTCTGGGACACCGAAGCACTTTTTTCTCCGCCCTTGAAAACTACAAAGATCTAGGTCTAACTTTTTTTGCCTTTATCTTTTTCCTTTGTTTCGAGTGCGGCCTCAAGCAGTAGGTAAACCGAAAAGCTTTCTTCATAATGTAACGTAGTTCGCCTAGAATGCGGTACGTCTAAAAATAGTATCACTTTCATTTGTAATGTGGTACACGAGCAAGGCTTTTTACCAGCTCACAGACAGTCTTGCTAAATGGGATTACTTGGTATTGTATGGATTTCACAAAGAAGATTTTATTTGGGGAGAATCTTCCTTGTGTGGTTTGTTAGTAAATCCATTAAAGATCAGGTAATGCTTGGCCGTGAGATGCCGGTTTAAAAAAATATCACCCCGTTTTTTTTCCCGCGGGTGTCGTAAGAGGCAACTATGCCTTAGTTGCCTCTTATTATAGTATCCGTGTGATGCCGGCTTAGAATAGCATTACCCCATTTCTTTTCCGCGGGTGTCGTAAGAGGTGACTAAGGAACTGTGACGAGGTTTTCATGTGTATTTCAATTTCAGGCGACAAGCTGACTACCTGTCACTATAGTGACACACGATTTTGAAACGGTTCTCAAATATTTGTCAGACGTGGCGATAGCGACCGCATTTTACGGCCGTTAACGCTCTTTCTTCCCCGAAAGGGCGTGTTATGTGTTTGCGTATGCCGTATTATGTTGGCTTAGAATAGCATCATCACATTTTTTTCCCGTGGGTGTCGTTAAAGGCGAATAAGGGACTTAAGGGTTATATGTGTATTGCAGTTTTAGGCGATGAGCTGATAACCTGTCACTCACTGTGCCGATACACAACTTTCTAATTTACCCTCAAATGTTTGTCCGAAGTAAAGTGAATGCTCGTTTTTACGGCAATATAATACACGCTCTGCCTACCTCGCAAGGGATAAAGGCGTGATGTGTATATTATTTTTTATTAATTCTTATGATATGTATGTGTAGGTATGTGTGCAGAAAATGATTTCGGACGTATTTATTTTTAAAGAAAGCTTCAAAACTATGTAGTAATGGCCTTGTTGCCCTAAAGCAATATCACAATAAAATTATCATCCATGTAAGCCACATAAATAAAGCTCCTGCATAAAAATGAAAGCAATCTCCAACTATGCTTAAACACGAGCGTGTGTCTGTGTATTTATCTGTTTCGCCACGACCTCGACGGAATGTGTTAATGTACACTTTGTTAGTATCGTGGGTATTAGTGGCGCTTAGAATTTCCAGAATCAATACAATACATATACAGGGTGTAAGGGACAGCTCTCCGAATACCGATAGGGTGCATTGAGATCATGTAACTGATCAACTTTTCATACGAAAATATTTCAAGGGACGTAATTTTTTTTTACTACCCATAGAAAATTCAGTCAGCTGATCGTGATTTTGTATGGGAGGTCCTTTTTTTCTGACATATGTTTCTAGGGGAAAGTTGTTCAGTTTCATCTATCTATGTAGACACCAAAGCCACTTAGGTACTCGCATTATCAGTATTGTCATTATCACTAATTCATATCCACACACTCGGTGTCGCACGTTACATGCCAAGCCTATACAGGGTATGAGGCTGATGATGATGAAGACGCTGATGTTCTTCTCGGTGAGGTCTTTTTGTCTAGAAAAAATATATACGGGGTGTAAGGGACAGCCCTCCGAATACTAATAGAGTGCTTTGAGACCACGAAACTGAACAACGTCCCATAAGAACATGTTTTCAGTTATGGCCCTGATTCACCTGAAAAGTTTGTCGTCACTTTCATTCGCGCTGCGCCAGAGAGAAACAGACACTCATTTTACGCTTAAATTTTCGCGAGATTTTACGGTTTTTCGACATCGAGGTAGAAACTTGAGAAATACCGTTAGAATGTCTTATTTATTTATTACAGGAAATCTCAAACCTTTTATATTTGATTTAGCAAAAATTATAAGAAAAAATTTAAGTAACCTACAAACATACGCTCAAAAACACAATAGGAACACACGGGGCCGCCTCCAGCTGTATCTTGAATCTTGAATACATTGAAAGAAATACAGTGTGTTTAGGTATTCGTTATAGAAAAGGTATGTATCTAAATTACAGCATTTTTTTTCTTGTAATAGCTTTTATACCGTAGACATAATATTGAAAAAATGATTCAAATAGTCGTTACTTTGGATTTTTTTCTATCAAGTAAAGTTTGCCATAATGTGTAATTGATAGATATTATGTTATCTGTTAGAACCTCGACAATGTCAATAACATATGTTTATATCAGAATTTTATGGCTGTAATTGTCTTAATAGAACTAGTTTAAAAATATCGTTCGCGCTATATCCTCGCCTTAACGTATTTTTTTTACTACCCATAGTAAATGCAGCCAGCTGATTGTGATTTTTTATGGGAGCTCCAACAATGATTTGTCGTTTCCTGACATATGTTTGTAAGGGAAATTTGTTCAGTTTCATGGTCTGCAAGAACCCAATCAGTATTTGGAGCCCTGTCCCTTACATCCCGTATTTAATGTACTGCGTAACATGTCTGATGCAAGTGCATTGATATGATGATTCAGACTTGCCTTTTGATAAGCATTGTGAATGTCAATGTTTATGACTGTTTACATCCTAGAATCCTTTGTACTCAGATAACATACTACTTCAATGTCTTTGTAGGCAAATATTACATATTCATATCGAATCCATTCTGTCCTTTTTTCTACACTAAAATTATAAAGAGGAAAGATTTTATTGCTTGTTAGTTTGAATTGAATACGCTCCGAAACTACTGGACCGATTAAATAAAAAAAATTACCATTAGAGTCCTACACCTACAGTATCCCTGATAAACATCTATATTATAAATTCGAAAGTAACTCTTCTGTCTGTCTGTAAACGTTTTCATGCCGAAACCACTGAACCGATTTTGATACAAATTAGCAGAAGTATAGGCAGGAAACTAAGAAAGGACATAGGCTACCTTTTACCGCAGGAAAATCTTTCAATCCCACGGGAAATTGTAATATCGAATTCACGCCGCGCGTACGAAGACGCCTTAATTCCGCGGGAAACAGTTAGCAGGCAGGCAGCTAGTAATCAAATAAAGTGATACTGAATGAGGAATTATAGTAAAAGAAAACAGTACCATAATTATTAGAAACCTATATTATTCAAATTTTGGCTTCGATAACATTTGAAACACCATTAAAGTATTACATTAACAAACATAATGGACTATTCAAGCCAAGGCTAATGTAAAGAAAAATGGCATGACAAGGAAAATTTGAGAAACGCAACGCCGTTAAAGCAACCAATCAATGGAGAATTGTTTGAACAAGGAAGAAATGAAAAAGATATTGAAAACACTGAATCAATGTCGGACGCGAACGAAATAAGCGAGTAAACAAATTTCCTTTTCGGCGATTAATAGGAAAACAACATTAAATCATGAACGGTGGAGTGAAATTGGATCAAGTGGGTTATTTTGAAGGCCTATAGTTTTATATTGTTAGGATTATTATAGCTGCCTCAAGGACGTGATCGTTTAAATTGCTTCACTTATTTTGATATTTTCTACAAAACCTACATAATTATACTTATCAGCTTTTCATTTTCGCTTTAGCAGTCGTTCTAGAAATTCCTGGATTTGCTAAACAGAACAAGGTAACTTCTTACAACTTGGGCAGAAGAACTAACTTGTAGACTTTATTTAGGGACTGTTCTAGTATTTTTTTTATAATTAGGAACATTGCTCTTCTCCTTGATTTCCCTCTACGTCATGTCCATTTTTTTTTTCCTTTATTTGGTCTTAATAAACTAGACATCTTCATTTTATAAAGACTTCTTCTTGGTCTTATTCTTTCTCTTTTTCCTTCGATCTTTCCTCAGCAATTGTTTTGAATAAGTCTATATATAAACAAGGTAATACAAACAACATGCTAAACAAACTACTTAGTCACGTATCTAATCAAGCATTCTCTGTGTTTCTACATGATAACGGATCAATCTGTGATTGTATTCCAATGTTTTCATACAATTGCATCGGATTCTAGCAGATTCACATTGCACTCAGTGTATGACCTTCGCGGCACGTGGTCGGACTCCAAATATTCCAGTTACGATTCCACTGGGCTTCATTTTGCTTTCAGACTCTTGCCAAATAACTTAGTCAGCTCGTTACCGTTACCATCTGGTTCATATTTGGAGCAGTGTAATAAGAAAATTGGATCTTTTTAGGCTTGCTAAATTTTCTCAGCCGCATTATTGGTGTAGGTCATGTTCAACTAATCATAGTGGGTCTATCTAATTACCAGATGGTCTCCTTAGATCTTAAGGTCGTTTGACATTTTAGATCTTTATTAGTCTCAATTCCATGTTACCGACTAATATCAAAGGTAAATAGGCTAAAACAATGATAGAAAATGATCGCCTCTTATATTGTCTATAATTTGACACATATTTCTCGGTTTCTGTCAAAATTAAGCAGCGATTAAAAATATGGCGGTTAAACATACAAGTAAATACCCGAAATTTCGCAGCAATTAAAGTCTATGACATCTATTATCCTTTTCTAAACTTATTGAACCGAACGTGACATGCTTATTAATTAGCCGTTTTTGTCAGCAACGTGGAATCAAGAAAATTGTATCATGTCTGTAGGTACGTATGTGTAGTACAAACGACTCAACCAGAGGACAATGTAATCATGGATTCATTTCACGTCCAAATGCACCCGATTCTATACCGCCAGTTCGTTACGCTACAAACAACAAGTAACCTTATTACGACATTGTACGATTCACCCAAATTACATTTGCCTGCGAAACAAAATGGCGGCGAATGCGTAATGGGCGACTGTCAAACGATGGTGACGCCAGTGTGCCCGCTTGATTAATGGCCACCGATGTGATTTGAATTAATAAAGTAACTGTTATTTAATTTGTAACAATTAGAGCGATAGTTGTTACTAGTTGGCTTGTCGTCGTGCGGTCTGTTATGTTGATAAGAACAATGTGTCGTTTATTTAGCATTGTTGGAGCGATAGTTACAATGTTCAAGTTTCAACAATGGCAAACAAAGTTTTCCTTTTTCATCCAGAAACTGGCTTGAATATCTTAACAGCCAAGGGTTAGTTATAGTCCTGTATTCTTTCTTTAGGAATTTAGACTTGTAGGAAAGTTGTATGTCAATCACAATAGCTATTTAGCTTGTGAGGCGTATTTAGGGGACTATACCGTTCCAGTCTGATGCGCATGACCTATCTCAATTCCAATAGTTGCCCAATCGACCACTCGTAAACTGCAATCTGCTTCTATTTCTATCACTGCTACAACAACAAGTTTATAATTAAACTTTATATTGCATTCCAGGTTGCCCTTTATATGCCACCGATTCTGTTCACCATCATTTCTTCAATAACCGCCTGTTCGTTTGGTATGAAATTATTCAGTAGCACTACACAGCTAGTTTAACTTGCTGCTCAGTAATTTATAGATGTCTTGGCTGTATCGTGCCATACTCTGTGCCTAATTGAGGTGAATGAGGGCATTGAACTTGACTAGAAGTAAAAATAACAGTTTTTGGCTGATATGCGAGTTTAATGGTGAATTGTATTCTGAGTTTGAAATTGCCTTTCAGTTGCATGAAATTATAACCAACATGAAACAACAATTAATTTTCGTCATCAAGGAAATCTGCATACATACACGCAATCTATTTGTGGATTTTATTTACGTAATTATCCTCATTTGAAGTATTATTAAAAAGAATAAAATAGGTCAATTGAGAACGAAATTACTAATAATCTCGATTTCCTTATAAAAGAGTTACAAAACATCGAGATATCACAAAAATCAGTTCACGTGAATATGTAACACAATATTCAAAGATTGAACTATGAAGCTTTCAGAAACTTGTCTTATATTAGCTACTAGCGTCTGTTAAACAGTATTTCACAAATATCTGAGAAGTTAATAACTTCCTCGGAGCTGTCGAGATACCTTCGTACCCTCTTGTGATATTGTCGAACAAGTGCAAGACCCGTGAAAGCACGTAAAATTCACTTCAATATCCCAGTAGCAGTCAGTGCAGTCTGAATAAGTACACGCGAACAGATAATCCTATAAAGAATTGGAAAAGGTGATAGCATAAAGAAGTCGCGCGGCGCATGACGTTTCGGTGCTCCGTCTTCTTTTTCTTTTCGTGTGGAACACCGAGTCATCCAATGACCCGATGAACCCCGGTGTCAGTGTTTTTTAGTCTTGTAAAAGGCCTCTGACATGGTTGTGTAACGACCGCCGTCTTATTAATCGGCGGTGCTCTGTGGGTGATGATAACATCATTTCAGTAGATAAATAAAAGATTGATCCTGTTAAACTATAATGAGGTAGGTATCAATATTAATATACCGATAAGATCCATTTAGAAGGGAAATAACACGCTGTTTAACTATGAGAAGAAGAAGGGAAGAAGTAGCATTTTCACATTATAACATATAGAGTTTGAAATATTGAAATTATATCTGTTTATTTTATTTATTTAATTTTATACTTTAGTGCATAGTACAGTGCGCAAATGAATAGGCTGCACAGGTCTAACTAAAACTACGAATAACGCCATCTATAATAAAAATCAAATACCTCTGAGCCGGCAGAACTCAGAGAACCTGTTTTACGCGCACGCATATCATGCGCGGCCGCATACATCAATATTCGCACTTTACAAATTATAGCAAGGGTCGGTAGGACGTCATAGGTAAGTAGTTAAGTGGTTTAAAAATTCGATGCACTCGTCACAGCTGGCATAGCCGAGATAGTATGCGTCTGGATTTAGAGCGAGTTAAAATTATGGTAGGACACTGGGTCGATCCCGCCCCCCATGTGTATTGTTTTATGTTTTTGTTTTTTATATGTAAGATAATTTTTAGTTAACGACCCATTTGTTATTTTGAATGAATGATGTTTGTGGGTATTGCACATAATCATTATAACTATTAGACGGTAAGTAATAAGCACAGTCATCTGATCTGTATCGACTACTGCCTACGTATCTAACCGTTAGCTTTCGATGTTTCTTTGTGTTGTTGTTTGCTATCGTTTTATCGTAATTATGTCTACCTATAGTATGCTCCTTTGTCTACATACAGTGCTTAGAGCAAAGATCATAGTGCTATATGAAGATAATCTTAGTATTATGAAATTTCTCGACGTCTTCAATTAAATGTAAGTTAAATATTTTTATTTTACAAAATTAGCGCAAATGCTTCAGGTCAGGTCGTTCATATTATCCAAACATTAAGTTTCTAGATAAAGATACCTACTACATACTACCTGCCATACGTTCATTATTTAAAATGTTTAAATAGGTATTAGATTGCTTATTATATTTACTTACTTAGTTTCCTATTTATTATTATTGGCATTTACCTACATTAAATACTTGTAGATTGACTAGGTATTTTTCTTACAGAAAAGAACTGTTACGCTGTGGGTTACGTTACGCCGATACCGGTGACATCCTGCCTGCCCGGAAAGGTCGTAAGGCCGTGATGTTCACGGATGCATCAGCGCGTCACCGAGGGATAGTTGCCAAGCATGCTAATACCCCATTCTTGTCAACTCGCTCAACAGCAACGGAGTTCGGAGTGACATTACAAACTGTAAGGACCCATTTACACGCAGCTGGTATAAGTTGTTATCAGCCAGCTCAAAAAATTTGCTGTCAGCTGCTCATCAACAAGCACGAGTCCGATTTGCATATATTTATAGAAACTTTGATTGGGAGAATAATGTAGTAATATTCACTGATGAAAAAGCTTTTAAATCGGATACAGATTGGACGCAAGATTTTATGGCGCTGGAGAGGCAAGCGTTACAGACCAATTCACATTCTCCCAAATAGAATGAGTGGGACTGTGGTGTCTTCTATGGGACCTAGAAAACTAGTTGAAATAGAAGGAAGGTTCATTAGCGAGAGTTATGTGGAAATATTGCAGGACGTAATGATGCCTACAGTGCGTATTGCTTACCCAAATCAGCACATTTATTTTGTGCATGATAATTGCTCTTTGCATAAAGCCCGTATCGTCCAGGATTGGTTGCGAACCCAGCACGACGTGACTGTTATTAACTGGCCGTCAAAGAGTCCGGATTTAAATCCCATAGAAAATTTATGGGGTCAAATGGTCCTTAACTGGGACCCATCTGAAGTCAGGACCAAGAAAAATTTACGCGACTTAGCCATGTTCACCTGGGAGTCCATGCGTGGTAAACCAATGTGTTCGAACATGGTAGCTAGCATGCCAAGCCGTTTAAATTAAAATTAAATTATTATTAAATTGAAATATTTAAATAGGTAGATATTAATATATTGGGTTGGGAATTTTGCAGAAGATTTATTTTATTCGATACTTACTGCTTAGTTAATTTCTGAAACTGTTCAAGCTCTCAAACAATCAAAATACCAAGTTAACCTGTCACTTAATACCTAATTATTCTGCATAATTATTTAACTTTGTTTACACAATCTAACGAAGAATGTAAATGAATTGATCCCCTGGTTCAGTTTAGGCTTAATGTGTTACCAATAAAAAATATGTTAAGTGATGTTATTGTTACAATAAATGCAGGAATGAGGCTACCTCGTTATCTCATTTATAACATGTTTATTCACTTTGACATACCTATTTATTGTTGCACATTAACAAACATTATGCAACCCAACCCAATATCATTGAATAGTTAAAAACCAAAATAAATACCTAACTGATAAATATTATGGTAGTTTTATTCATTTTACCTTATATCCTCAAAACTACTATATTTATTCGATATCACACACTATACTACACAGATAAGTATAAAAATTTATCAGCAACAGCAAAATAATCATTAAAAAATAGTAAGTATAACCTATATAAAAAAAAACAGGCCTAGACCTGCGACCAACCACGACTCGATCCTTAGCTACCTGTTTCCAAAGTCCGCTATGTTAACCATTGAGCTACGACTGCTGTGATGCAAGCAGCGAAATTAAGGTTTAAATTATTATTAGTCATCAAACTGCGCGTCTTAAATTCTAGTGTGTGTGCGCGCCAGTCAATGTGTGTGTTTTAATGTGTCTATAATGGTATTCAATGAATTCAATTTGTCGTTAAAAGATGGCGTTGTCTGGCTGTGCAGGTTTAGACCACTTCGTGTGTACACAAGGCGGCCTTAATGCCAAATAGAAAAAAAGACACGGGTGTAATGGGTTGTGAAATCATAATAATTGAAAATATTAAGTTAAACCATTACGAAATAGAATACCAAATTTTAAAACACTTATTGTGTTAAGTATTCAATTTTTGAAAACTTGCAATGTAAAAGCAAAGCATCCTGCCCGCGTTTGAAACTTTGCAAGTTTTCGAAAACACGACGATATAAATAGATAACATACATACATACCATTCCTAAAATATACCTACACGAATACTTACGAAAATAAACTTACTTAAATTAATATCTCCATGTTGTACATATGATTTGAAAAATCGCCGTTTTCATAAAAAAACACTGTTGTAAAATGTCGTTACAAGTTCAAAAAAGGTACAGCCACTTAAATTAAAACGTACTCGTCATCTTATGACCTATCATTGAGCTATATTTTTGATGACATATATTTTGTTTTATTCTGTAAGGGCCCCATTGCGGAAACATAAATAGCAGTCCTCGTATACATGGTGTAAAAAAATTAGCTAAGAACATTTTAAGGGGTGAACCAGTACGTGAAACTGAACAACTTTCCCCAAGGAACATAGGTCGAAATATGAAAAAAAAAATTGGCCCTCTCATACAAATTATCCCGGCCGGGTAACACACTAAGTATGGGAGGGTCAAATTATTTTTTCATATTTCGACCTATGTTCCTTGGGGAAAGTTGTTGAGTTTCACGTACTGGTTCACCCCTTAAAATATTCTCAGCTAATTTTTTTACACCTTATATAATTTAAATATAAGAAACGCAGAGATAACTCTCTTCGTTGCCATAATGAAATGGCCAAACCATTGAACCAAAAACATATTTTTACCTACACAAATATTTTTACCTACATTTCATTTAATAGCTTTCCTGCTAAAAAAATTCACTTGTTACAGTACTAACAGAACAAGCACAGACTATATCTTTTTTTTAAAGTTGCTCTTGGAACATTCGAACGTGGTTGTTCAATTTTGTTTGTTCGTAACACAACATTTTGTCCGCCCTACAGATCTTTACAACTTCGGAGACACAAGTGTCCTCAGACATCGTTAATTAAAGGGCACCTCTTGTCACTCTCAAGTACAGACAAGACTTTGAAGACAATCTGTAATCTCGACGACTTTATCTCAAACAACTTGGAGATGCTCAAGTTGTTGAACTGGTCAACAAATGTAAACAAGTACAGAGAAAATTTTATTTCACGCTTTCTCTATCGCTCTATATAGACAGCCATACTTCAGGCTGTATTGAAGGATTTGATTAGGCTATCGATTTTATAAATTTCCCCTTTCATTAGAATATTGCCTTAATGGATTCTAAAAATACTTTTTCTCAAATGCTCACTGAAAGCGATGTATCCATTCTCCTCCCCGAGTTTAAATTTCCAACAATTTAGAGCATGTCAGACTTTTCACAAAGAATTTCGCGTTAATTTCTCGCAAAGCGGCGCATTCCGGGACATTTAACAGGCACCATTACTCAAATTAAAGCCGTTGTCACCTGTATCTGTAAAGACTAAGGCTCAGAGACGAGGGACAGCATAGGTACTAAAGGCTTGGTCCACTTGGGACCCTTATAATCCTACATGTAGTCATCCTTTTGAAGTTATTATTAGTGAACCTATTTGAACTTGGACGCTGACTCTTAAATAAGAGAATCTACTGGTAGCCGAACGCTAAAATCTCCGGAAAATCTTGACTGAAAAACCTGGATGGTAGTTGTTGAAGAACGCCGAGATTAAAGAACTTGTAGCTGAACCCAACATCATAGGTGATACCAAGGCTCACCGTCTCCGCTGGCTCGGGCACGTTGTATGAATGGAGGAAGGTCGCGGCGCTTAGAAAGCGTATCTGGGAAGACCAGTCGGTCGTCCTAGGTATCGCTGGAGCGATGTCGTTCAGACCAATTTGTGCTACCTTCAAATGCTAGACTGTTGTGAAGCGGCCCCGGATAAGGATAAGTGGCGGAAAGTTGTGTCGGAGGCCAAGACCCACTTTGGGTCCCTGAGCCATATACCTAAGTAGTAGCAGCAGTATTTAAACTACGTGTATAATTCCTAAACAAATGTACAAGAAAAAAGTGGAAACAGGTATTTCCAAATACACTGGTTGATAAGCATGTTTGAAACTATGTTCGATCGCATCACAAATTTTGTCAAAGTGATCCATTTACTTCCAGAGCCAAGACATTCATATCCCGTTCTGCTGAATTTGCCAGTCACACGAAGACAATCCCCGGCAATTTGTCTCCAATCCCACACAAACCCCATGGGACTGACCATGACCACAGGATTAAGTCAATATTGCTCAGTGGACTGGCCAAAGGCGGCTGTGACCTACTGCCTATGCAGATTGGATTTACGGTATAGTTTCTAAGAGAGATAAAGGAGAGTGACCATTCACAGTCACAAATCAAATTAAAGCAATATTGTAAATTTAAAAGAAAAATAGTCACGGTAGTTGTTGCACAAAACAAGGAATATATTTAATTTTTAAAAGTTCATCATCTGTTAACCATTTTTACCAAAGATTTTCTGAGATGTGAACCTTTTACACTGTTTAGATCGAAATACATTTACGCATTTTTGTCTCGTTCAATGTTCAACCATAGCATTCAATAATTCCAGAACACTGTCTAATTAAATAAGCATATGTTTAAAAATGTTAAACAGTAATCAAACTCTATAATTATTTAACTTTGGCTTTCCTGCAAGGCCTGCAAGTGGTGTTTCACGATTGATGCAAAATAGTACGAGCATCCATTTCTCCTTTTATTTTTTCCTGGGCATGATCTTTTCAGGTGATGTAGTTATTTGAGTCAAGAACAATGAAAAAAAATTGCGAGTATCGCAATGCAAAATTTTATTTATTCGATGATTATGCCTGCTGGTCAAATAATGTGAACTGAACAAAGAATGCTTACAACTATTTTGCGAATAATAAATCTTCAGATGATCTGCCAAGACTTTTTAAGAATGTCGCTCGATAGTTATTGTCATCTGCTATCTGGTACTGAAATTCTCCTAACCTTCAAGTTACTTTATGGGTTAAATGGGAGAATATAATTATATTATTTGGAAACTTGCAAATTTATCAAGCGCGGGCAGGATTTGAACCTGCGACTTTCGCCATTATTAGTGACGACGCCTCTTCCATCTAGATCTGGGCTATCGCGGCTCGTCCGATGCCCGCGCTGGAGCCGTGCCACGCGTTATTGGCATTAACATACAATTGAAAAATTAGTAAGCATTCGACGAGCCGCGGAAGCCCAGATGGAAGAGGCGTTGTGGTAATGGCAAAAATCGTAGGTTCAAATCCTGCACGCGCTTCATTTTTTTACAAGTTTTCAAAAAGAGACCCAACACGAGAAGTGTTTAAAAATTTGGTGTTCATTTTTATAATAAGCAAAATTCGTCTGTTTTCTCAATCCAATGGATCTCACAATCACACAGAACGTTTTAAATCACACGCCACCCGTGTTTCCTTCGTAATTGATGCTTGTCTTCCAATATACTTCAATCATATTCTCCTATTAGCCCAAAGGTAGATTATTGTGAGCGACACGAGCAACATTTGTCTGTCTCCTTAATCAAATGAATCACACAAATCTCGCGCCGCACGCCGCCGCCCGTGTATCCGTTATAATTGGTGCGAGATAACAAGCGCCATTCATAAGATAACCACATAGGCATTGGCCTCTCAGAAATTATCTACGCATTGTTGATACAGTTTGTTTTGTTGCTTTAGTTTGAGAATTTTGATATCCATATTTCCGTATTTTTAGATTTTTGTTTTATTTCCTCGTGTAGGCATCGTTACTCTCAAAATTACTTCTCTATCTACCAATTATTTTATCTGTATTAAAAGCGTCTCCATGTTGTCTTTCGATTCTTTAAAAAAATCTCTCATGCTTATTACTTTTTCATAAAACCTATGCTTAGATGGACAGTATTATTTATTTATATCATACATACCATTTTATAGTATTACGTGTCTTCACGATATTGATAAGAATTTTCAAGGTGGCGCCATTGACTGCCACTACATAATAAAATAAACACCATATTTTCATACGACTAAAGAACCAACGCTTGAATGAAACAAACCATTTTCAAATGCCATTTATGTCAATTACAAACCCATCTGCTGACACGTGACTAAGGTTAGCTCGATGATCTGCGTAGGTAGATATGGTTTCGTCCTTAAGCTGACGTCACCAGGTATTTGTGTCTCTCGCGATCGTGGCATTATGCTCAAACCTTTTATCGTTGCTCTAATGATTACACTAACAATTTTGTTCTATGCGGCGGTACATTTGGGAGAACACCTTCAAACAATACTGTGTTCTCTAAAACGCATGTTCCTAATAGTTGCTGGTTTATTTCATTTTAAAGCAAAATTCCTCACTGAAGTTTTCCAGCTGCGCGAAATAGCCTGCAATTTTAAACGAAGCAAAGTTGCTTTCCATTCAAAAACTATTTGTATTTTCATTTCAGCTCCAAGGCTTCAGCTTAAAAGCCAAACCGAACCGAAGAATCCGAGTCTAAAATAAGGTGGGATTACAGAGCTGTTTCTCCCCCAGATTGGATCATATTACGAGGTTTCCAGAAACCAATGTTTTTCTTGTGACTCCGGGAACTTGTCGCAAATTAGTTAGCTGATCTAATTTAGAAAATGAAGATTGAGGCGGCGAGTTTTAAAAGCTTTCTTCTGTCGGGGACCGGGGTTTTCAGTAAGCTTGTGGTGATCAAATTAAAATATACTTTTGATGCCTACTCTTTATTGTAATTTGCAATCATTTTGCATAATAATGTCTCTTCAATAATCTTCTTCTACCGCCTCAATGTTGGTTTTAATGTCATCATCATAAGTTTTATTTACTATATCATTGTATTTTCTGTATCTTTTACTTGGTTCTTTTAATTATCATCGTTATAACGTTTCTATTTGATAATGATAAACCTAAATATAAATACAATAAATTAATCTTGTTTAAACTAATGGAATTAATTTGCAAACCGAAAGTATGATTAAATATTTCAATTACAACCACATCTTTAAGCTTACAAACATGTTACGTAAAGTCCCCATTTTTTCCCCGTCGGCAAAATTGCGATTAATTTAGTTTGCTTTTGTAACAATTTCAAAGTCATGTCTTTTGTCCAAGTTGACCTCCCGACAAGGAACAAAGGCAAGCAAATTATAAAATCGAGTCCCGCTTACACGACAAAGTTATTTGCAAAATGCTACTTAATACTTTGGACGAGTTATAATAGAAAAAAGTTGGAGAGACCAAGTTCTTGATGTGCAGTCATTAAAAGTTTTGCTTTCATCCATCATTATTATTTTCTAAGAAAACGTATTCGGTCTCTTGTTGTTTTTTTTAACTTCGTACCTATTTTGGACTTTTCGTCCTATTTACGTGACCAAAGTTTTCATTATTATGCATTTCAATGTATTATTTCTGAGCAATGTAAAATTATGCCCAACACATTCCTACCTGGCACTTTATTTTTACCACACATTCGTAAAGGAAAATGCTCTCGAAACTATGAATGTTCGTACCTACTATTGTGTGTTCATCTCTAGGTATTATTATAGCATAAATTTTCATAACAGTTGTTTTAGAACAGATGTTCTGAATTTATTGATTGTTGGGTGCGCCAATAACATATAGTAATAAAAATTTTAATTGACTGTTAATTGGTGTTAATTTTGCTCTAATTTGATTTGTGATACTCGAAGCATATTGGGGCTAGGAATGGTCATTTCATTCCCTTTTCAAATTTCAACAGAGCTTTCGTTTATATCTGAAAAGTAACACAACAAAATCCAGCGGCGAAAGAAGAGTTAATATTGAGTGCAGTCTTATCTTATCATCTATCGCCCAATAAAGCGAAATCCAGCACACGGCTCGTGCGACCTTCGTCCACAAATAGTACGAGAATCAAATAAAATTACGAAGTCATACCAAATAATAATTACGACCACTAAATAATACCCACCCACTCGTAACTTAGTTTGCCTGCAACCAGCTAAACAGATTATGTTGATACGCGTGAGCATGCCAACAGATTAGATGTCAAGGTTGCAGAGGCTGACGTAAGCGGGTAACAGCATACACGACTCGCTAGTACTGACTGTCTGCCTGTGCCAGCTACGCCGCGAAAGCCTTCGATTTACCATCAGCACGCGATACGCTCCTCGTAAAAATAAGCATATATTTTGCACGAACGGCAACATACGGCGAGGACACCGCTGCGGCAGATTGTTTTGATTTGATAACGGTGTCAACGTTCTCCACAGTTTACATTACACAATCGAGTGCACGCTCTCGCCAGCGACGCACCGCACGGCTCACAGCCGAGCGAGTCCATCAGCCGGTTTTATAAATAAGCCTGCAGCATGCCAGCGCCAGCGGAGCACCCGCCCCTTGCCATTATCTGCGGGACCTTGGGCCGCGCGATAAACATTCACCAAACCACTCACCTTTTTTATTTGGAAGTGGTCGGGACGCAGAGTCTCCTGTATCTCCTGCTCGACACCGCGCGGCGCCGCCTGCACGGAGCTGCGGAACCCGTCGAGCACCCCCTTGAACGTGAACTTCTTCATCGCGAATCGGTTCGAGCGGATCCTTTGTCCGAGGCTGCGGCCGGCCCCGGCTACATCACAGCCGTCCGCCGCGGTCCGCGAGCCGGTTTTGGCGGAAGGAGGGTCGCTCGCTCCCGCGCTCCGTCACCGTCGCCGCTACTGCGCAGGGCAGCGTCGCTCGCTACGCCCCGGCCGCCGCCGACGCCGACACGCGGTCACGCCGACGATCGACGAAAACTAGGCGAGGCACCGCCTCCGGAATGTACAGCAATGCGGTGCTGTCCACGGATCGATAGCTGAACACGAGTCGCGCAAGCTCGCCGCGCTGTCACGCCGCCATCGCTGCCGCGGAGGTCGGCACACTGGCCGGAGAGAGCGCGCGCGACCGATCGATGCTCATCCCCGTGCTTCGAAAAGAGACGAACGCATAGTGCGCATGGAGGCGGAGACCTTGCGGAGGAAAAATTACTACAGCTGATAGCCGGGTTCCTCGACTAGCCGCCAGGCGGCGCGCGCAACCACAACACGCGTGACGTCCACACCTTACGTCAACCGGCTACGCGACCTGTCAAACTGACCGCAAAATTATTTCACTTTCATTTGGTTTTCATAAAGTTTTGATCAAAAATATTGTGAAAAATGTCGTCTAAAGTGATGATAAGGAGTTTTAAAACACTCAGCTATGTGGGAAGTTATAGAAAATTAAGGTCTCGGCCATTAAAGTAAGTAAAAGTTATTTTTGTTTACATTGAAATGTGCACTCTTGTCGCTGTTATCACTAATCGTATTTCTTATTGGAATCCGACTGGAAATAACATGATAACAAATTAACATGACAACTTTGTGTCCGTGTAATTTCTTGAAATTTATATGCTATCAAAGTTATAGCCTTGGCACACTTTCTACTATTAACACATAACTTGCTTATCTTATAACTCACTGACTCACTATGCACACGTCTGTAAAATTCCAGATTTTATTGTGCAGCGGTAATAGGCACGGGATATGCAGCATACAGCCAATTGCGTGGAAATGTGTCTGAAGCCAAGGAGTTGCCAATGTGGAAGAAATACATGTGCAAACCTATCACTCCTATGGAAAAACTTGAGGAGACACAAGATGACATGAAGACTCAGATGGAACTGCTCATCATGAGGATACAAGCAGAGTTTTGCAGAGCCTTAGAAGAAGAAGAAGATAGGGTATTTCTTCTTTTTCAATAAGACTTACCTTCAGTGGTTTCACCTACTGATACCCATTTTTCTAGAATAATTTTACTTTGTTATCATGCTGAATTTTCAAGATTAGTCAAGTTATTTCAGAGTTTGTTCATTAGTTTTACGCAAACAATAGAAACTAATCTTTCCGCTAAATTATTGATTATGATATGATAAAGATAAGCTTCTAAGGCAAGGTATGTAATTGTTCATATTATATTTTTCTGAGCAGGGTTTTTTGTTGTAGGCTTGGCAGAAAGAAAAAGTTATTAATGACACTGACGCAGATAATGATATTTATGTTGTGGAAGAGCCGGTATGGAAATAGGCCCATTATTTATGTATTATAGTTAAATTTTTGAAAAATTGCTTAATTTTCAAGCGCAGGCATGATTTAAAATTTTGCAAGTTTTCAAAAAATTTATAAAATTTATAGATACCTAACATGGGAAGTGCTTTAAAATTTGGTATTCTATTTTAGTTCAATTTAATTTCAGCTCATGTTGATTCCAAAAAGATGTTTTGATACTTGGGACTATCCTTTGAAATATGTGTGGCAATCTGGCAATTTTTGATCACATCACTTTTATTTTATTTTTATTTCATTCAAATAAACTGTTGATACCTATACTCTAGTAAGTAGGATATAATTATAATTTGGAACTCTGGGATATATTTTGGAAGAAATATTTTCAAGTTTTATAAACAGCAGTTGTTATGAAGTTTTACCTGATTCTGCACTTGTTTTGCTATCTTATCAATCAATACCCCTAGTTTGAATGATAAACAAAATGCATGTCATTGTTCTAAACACTTTTTTATTTTGGATTATTTTATAACAATCACTAATTAATTAACATCAGCATGGCCTGAGCTAGGGTTCATAATAGTAATAATAATATAGATTCACACTATGTGTCTATAGGCAGGGAAATAGTAAGGGAAGGAGGCAGTGTGAGCATGTAAACTGGTTACTAGCGCTGCTGCTCCCGCGAGTGTCGGCTTTTCGTCCGCGAGTTAAAGGAATGGCAGCACGAGCGCGAGTGGTATGTATTGCTATCTCGCTCACTCGTATTCCTTACTTTCGCCGTTAGTACTATTATATATTCTGTGCTTTCGCGGAAGTATTTAAGGCAACATTTGCGGCAGGAGTGGGAGTAACAGCATAGTGTGAAAGTAGCGTAAAACTCACTAGAATAAAAATAATAGTAACATCAAAATGACACTTTCATCAACCTTGTATTTGTTCTATTCTAGGAAACAAAGTTCAAAGTGGACCGCTGGCTTCGCAAAGAGGGTGGCGGAGGAATAACCTGCGTCATGCAAGACGGCAGGGTGTTTGAGAAAGCTGGTGTGAATATCTCTGTCGTGTCTGGCAAACTGCCGCCAGCCGCCGTGCAGCAGATGCGGAGCAGGTAGATAAGATAAAATATTCGATGATGGTCGATGGGTCGCAGTGGTAGTGCGACTGCCAATGACACGAAAGGTTCCGGGTTAGATTATCGGTGGGGCACTAATGAAGTTGGTATTTATCGCTTTGTGAATTTGTTCCCAGTCTGGTTAGGACATTGCAGGCTGAACTACCTGATTGCTGACCAGATGCTTCCGTGCTTCAGAGGGCACGTCAATCCGTCGGTCTCGATTGCTGTCTATGATTACTTAGACAGCGGTCGTTACACAACCATGCCATCTTATAATTTAATACTGGCAACCCTATTTTCATTTTTTTACACAATAATACCAAATTATTACAATGGTTTCAGAGGCAAGAAGTTGGAAAATGCGGAATTGCCATTCTTTGCTGCTGGTGTCAGTGCCGTGATCCACCCGCGCAACCCCATGGTGCCCACCATACACTTCAACTACAGATACTTTGAAGTTGAAGACAAAAATGGTAAGTTTCATGCAATACAAGGCTTGATATACCGGTATTTATTGAGAACCGGTACCATCGGTTTTGGTGTGATACTGGTCACCTGTTTCATTACTCATGAGTAGTTATAATTTACCGGAGGTAGACAGAAACGCGGGCGTACGCACATAGTTTGTAATTTACACCTGTTAGAGTATGTGCGGTAAGAGAAAAGGCGTAGGCAAAAAGTTATCTAATATTTTTTCGTAGATTGCATAAATAAATTAATATAAATATCCTGGACAATTCACACAGTGCCAACTAGCCCCAAACGTGGCCCACACTAAGCAAAGCTTGTACTATAGGAACTTGATAGGTGACAATACTTGTATATTTTTTTTAATATAAATAAATACATAATATACATATAAACACCCAGACTAAACACAAATATCGGTAAATGACTTAACATATACTTATTTGTGTCTTGTGGGTATAGAAACCACGTCCCTCGGTATAGCAGGCAGGGGTACTATCCGCTACGCCATCGGCCCAGTTATGACATTTCTCATACTAAGGCACATAAGGGGCCCACAATTTCCACGCCTATTCTCTTTCCGTGCAGACTATCATCCCATCCATACCTTAACTGAGTACCGGTACTATTCAGGTTCTAGTTCCGGGAAAGGCTAACCCCCACTTAGCCGCCGCATTATGTTTCTAGTGTGACCATATTTTGCATAAATTTATTTATTAAATAACAATTCAAATTAATTGCGGTACTTTTCGTACTCACAAAGCATTGGTTACATTTTATTCTTCTGCATGACAACTTATATAGTACAGCAATATTAAATTTAACTTTTTAACTTTCAGGTGTCCAATGGTGGTTCGGGGGCGGCACAGATCTTACGCCATATTATTTGAATGAAAACGATGCAATGCATTTCCATTTAGTATTGAAACAAGCTTGCGATAAACATAATCCTACGTATTATGAGAAGTGAGTATGGTGCACAAAATATAAAGAGATACTAACGTATGTATCGTGTTACTTAGTTAACATCTACAGTCCACTGTTGGACATACCCACCGCGCTTGGTAGGCCGGTTGGGTGACCACACTGCAAGGTGTTGTACCTTACAGGGTACGTTGCAGCGCGTTCCCTCGATTCATCTGTGAGATCATTTTTTACACCACCCCACTCTACCAAATTATTACTAAATAACACACATATCACTCATATAAGGGACTCGGGGGTGTGTATTGCGGTTGTAGGCGATGGGCTGACAGCCTGTCACTGTGGCGATGCACAGTTTTCCGAATGACCCTCAAATATTTGTCGGGCGTGGCGTGGATTTCCGTTTTTTTGCGGCCGTTTGTGCTCTGCCTGCCCTGCAGGGGATTGAAGGCGTGATGTGTGTGTGTATCACGCCTTTGTCCCTCGCAGGGTAGGCAGAGCGTATACGGCCGTAAAAACAGACATTTACGCCACGTCTGACTTTTGAGGGTCACTCAGAATATTGTGTATCGATATAGTGACAGGTTGTCAGACCATCGCCTAAAATTGCAATATACATACAACCCTCGAGTCCCTTAGTCGCCTCTTACGACACCCGCGGCAAAGAAATGGGGTGATGCTATTCTAAGCTGACATCACACGGTATTACTAAATAAATAGTAGAAAATTAATGAAGGGAAACCTTTAAAAAGAAAATAATATGGCAACACTAAGTCAGTGTAGCTAGTGGTAGAATACTTCTCTTTAAATGGTAAAATCTTTGGGGAACGGTCGTGCCCCAGCCAAGTCAAGTTAATATCTTGATCGTTCGTAACCTTTCTCTTTTTAGATTCAAGAAATGGTGTGATGACTACTTTACCATAACACACCGCGGAGAAAAGCGAGGTATCGGGGGCATATTCTTCGATGATATGGATTACCCGGATAAAAAATCAGCTTTTGGATTTGTCACCTCATGTGCTGAGGCAGTGATTCCTAGTTACATTCCTCTTGGTAAGATATACATGTTTTTTTTTTATTTATTGGCATCTTCAGACTATCAATCTTGCCAGTGAATTTTTTTTACACATTAATTTATTGAACTCTATGCACAATACAGTGTACATGGCCGGACTTAATGCCAGTGGCATTATCTACCAGTCTACCTTAGGGCATGTAGAAAAGTATAGGCAGGCGCAAAAAAATATGGTAATGGAAGTCAGTGACCCTTGGCTAAATGGCCCGCGGCAATGATTATTCTTTTTAATCCCGTCAAATGGAGATAACATGAAGTTTTCAAAATAATAATAGTGAAACATTAAGTCAAATCATTTATTTACCTATAAGTAGGAATTTACAAGATTCTCTTTTAGAATGTCAAATCTACATTAACATAACATAATACCTTAAAAAAAGAATAGTAAACTTAGAGTAATGTAAGAAACAAATACACAGCAAAGTTAAACGTATGTCAAATTTGAATACCAAATTTTAAAACACTTCCCGTGTGAGGTATAATTTTTGAAAACTTGCAAAATTTTTAAGCGCGGGCAGGATTTAGGTCGCCACTAGTAAAGGCGATAGTCGCAGGTTCAAATACTGTCCGCGCTTGAACATATTGCTTTCAAAAATGTGTCAAATTTATTAAACCTATGCCAATTCATGTTTAATTTCATAGTCCGAAATATACGTAAATATACATACATACATATATCACGCCTATAATCCCTTGCGGGGTAGGCAGAGCGTAAATGGCCGCAAAAACGGACATTTACACCACGTCTGACAAATATTTGAGGGACATTCTGAAAATTGTGTATCGCCATAGTGACAGGTTGTCAGCCCATCGCCTAAAATTGCAATACACACCCTCGAGTCCCTAAGTCGCCTCTTACGACTCCCACGGGTAAGAAATGGGGTGATGCTATTCTAAACCGGCATCACACGGCACGTAAATATAATACATCGTATTGATTCAATTGCCGTGTGATTTAGAATAAATAGCAGCACCTTATTTCTTTCCCGTGGGTGTCGTAAAAGGCGACGAAGGGACTCGAGGGTGTGGTTTAGATGGGCTGACAACCTGTCTCTATGACGATACACAATTTTCCGAATGACCCTCAAATATTTGTCAGACGTGGCGTAAATGTCCTTTTTTGCGGCCGTTTACGCTCTGCCTAGCCCGCAACGGATAAAGGCATGATGTATGTATGTATTTGATTCAAGATATTTTTTGCAGTTAAAAAACACAAAGACGACGCGTACGGCTACCACGAGCGGCAGTGGCAGCTGCTGCGGCGCGGTCGCTACGTGGAGTTCAACCTCATCTATGACAGAGGGACCAAGTTCGGTCTCCACACGCCCGAAGCCAGATACGAGTCCATTCTTATGTCGTTACCTTTGTCTGCTGTAAGTAAAACTATGAGTCTTACGCTTGTATAGTAATCATTGGTAATTTTTGATCTGTGTGGATGGAGCCTTATATCACACCTCGGACACTGGCGCTCAAATGTATGAATCAAATGCGTTGCTACGCACACAGTCTAAGCTCGCGTAGGTGAACGCGGACCATGCTTGTGTGTGTGAGATAACATGTAAGGGTTGCCGCCATTTTGCGTTCGCGAATCGGGAATGCAATGTGCGGCAGTATGAAATGTCCTTCGTCGTCGCGTCCTTGCTAGCCGGTGTCTGAGCGTCCTCCGAGCGCGGGTGGGCGGCGCTTGTAGGGGGAGGCAGGGAGTGACCATACTGTACGCTAGTACTATTAATTATACTGTGCTTATATGCAACAACATTTCTAAACAAGCATAATACATTTAAAAAAACGTCTCCTTTCTGAGATAAATCCTAGTCTATGACACTCGGGATAATGTAAGGATTCTTCCGATACAATTCCCATTGGAATCTTTTCAGTGGTTACCGAGTTTCAGTCCTTTAAAGAATCGCACATATATACATAAGTACATACATAAACTCTTAAAACAATATTAACCTCCTTGTCTGGTTGGGCAGTCGTGTTAAAAACACACAGTCACCGTGGACATTTTTTTTTACAATATTGTAGCGTCGTTGTACGCACGCTAGTTGACTTGTAATACTGAGTAATTGTAGATGTTGCCTCCTTCTATACACAATCTCTCGTTTTTACAGAAATGGGAATACATGCACGAGGTTAAACCAAACTCTGAAGAGGAGAAACTGGTGCATGTTTTGAAGAACCCACGGGACTGGCTGGCGCTAGAGAAGCATGCTTCAAATATCACCTCATCAAGCAGCACTAAACACGCCACCATAGTGCAAACTAGATCCGCTGCTTAGCTACAGACATTTTAAATATAAGACTGGGTGGGACTAATAAAAATATCATGAAATCTATTAAATAAATTATCTAGAGGAATTTGTTAACTGTTTCGTAATTAAGGGTATATTTTTATAAATTGTCCTATTTATTAATTGTACTTATTGTTAAATAAATTATTTTAAAATTGCAAAATAGCTTTAATTTCACAACATTTTGAACATTGACACAGCGCCATCTAGCCCTAATTTAAGCATATCTTGTATTATGGGAACATGATGGCTGATATAATACATCAATACTTTTTTGTAAATATAATAGAAAACAACCAGACTCGACACAAATATTTGAAATATAACTTAGCACTTGTGCTGTGTGGGGATCCACTACGCCATCGGGCCAGTCAATAAGCTGTCAAGTTTACTTGAAATGACATTACCCAAAAGGATCCCAGTTTCAGCTTTAAACATGAAAATAAAAGCAGTTCTGATGAAAACCGACACCGATCGCAGCGACGCCCGCGACAGGTCGCGGGCGTCGCTGCCAGCGCTGCGTCAGTCCACTTCACAGATGAAGTGGACTGAGGCCGTACGCTCGCTCACGCGGTTTCACGCGCGGGACGGCCCGCGCGGGCCAGATTTGACAAAACACAAGATTGGCGCCCCGTGACGCGGCCTGCGGTCACCCGCGCCGCGGCTTCAGCAACCCGCGACATAATATAACCCGTACGAACACGACGACACTTGCCATATTTCAACTACCTAGGCACTATGCGCCTTCTAAATTCGGACGGGTAATAATGGCGGCGATGTCAGACCGCCGCGCGGATCCCGCGAGACCGCGCGCGGCCTCACGCGCGGGCTGGCCCGCGCGTGAAACCGCGTAAGCGAGCGTACGGCCTGACTCGCAGCAACATCCGTGGACTGTCCTTGGAACGTGAATACGATGCGGCTGCCAGTTCCAAAAAATCTGCTGCTTTGAAACGTTGCATTTGAAGATCTGATCAATAAGCGCTGCACATTAAGCGTCCCATGAATGGTGTATCGTATGGTAGATTTAGAAATTTTGAAATGGCAGCACCCAGTTAAACGTCAGTTAGTTGTCAGAGAAAGTGTCACGGCTATGGCCGCAATGTTGTGAATTTCTTATTTTGTGATATGTTTACTTGGCATTTTTTATTACTTTCCGCTTTTAGCTATACGTCACCGCCCTCGCAACGCATTTTGGGCAGCCGACCAATTCATAAAACAGTGTTCTTATATGAAATGTGATTGTTATGTGGCGCGGCTAACGGATGCTTCATATTCCGCATACCATAAACGTAAAGTAACGTTTTCTGTGTGATGTTATTGCAAATCAGTGTCGCAGGAAGATGCCTTTCAAGTTGAAGTTGAAGAAGACTCGCCAGTACAATGTAGCGTCCAAGAGTCTCTTCGTAATAAGTGTTGAACTGTTAGACGGTGGTGTGGCGGATTGTACGCTCTCCGTGGATAGCACGGGGCAGGAATGCCTTGACAACGTGTGCCAGAGGCAGGCCATCAACCAGCCGGAGTTCTTTGGCCTTCGATACATAAATAGAAGTCAGCAGGCGCGATGGGTGCAGCTCGATCGTCCTCTGAAGCGTCAGCTGGACAAACACGCGTCTTCACACCAACTATACCTTCGCGTGATGTACTATGTGATCTCTGGAACGAGTCTGATCACGGATGAGGTGACTCGGTACCACTACTTCCTGCAGCTAAAGAATGATCTGGTTGAAGGCAGGATAATCTGTGATTTACAGCAGGCTGTTGTTTTGGCGTCATACAGTCGCCAAGCGGAGTACGGTAACCATGATACTGAGAGGCATACAGTGGAATATCTGAAGAACCTGCTGACCTTTCCTAAGCAGATGTTAGATGGGGGGCAGATTATTGATGGAAGTACTTTGGCTGAAACAGGGCGGTTGGAATGGCTGACTGCTGCTGTGATACAACATCACATGGCCTTGCACAATATGTCTCAGGTAACTTTCTATTCCATTAATTGTTTCTTGTTTGTTCAACCAAGAACAAACTGTTACTTTTTTTGAAAACAAGTTTCAATTTTAAGTTTCCACATTATTTGGTTTTTATTTTTAGTTCCTTATGTTGAAAGTTAAAAAAAATATTATCAGATGTTTATCTTGATTGCAATTATTAATTATTATTATTATATCTTAGAATATTATCAATTGGGTGATTGAACTCTTATTATAGTTCAATACCATTTGTGAATAATAATTAGCATTCAAATCACAAAGTGGTTATGTTAATAGGTGCTTAAAATAGATTTCTAAACACATAAAGTAATCCTTTTATAGTTGATCAAACTCTTTTACAATAGTTCAACTTTCCAATGTTATGTGTTATGTTACTTCAAGCAAAGCATTCTTTTTAAAACATTCTCAACAACGAGCTATCAATTATATCAACATTCATTTAAAGCTACTGCCTCAGAAAAGACACCTTAGAATTTGTACATTTTTTGTTAGTTTAACCAAAATAGAGGGATTCAGCATATATTTACAATTCACATTCAAAGATGTTAATCATGAGAACTTTTACACATTTTCATGTAATATCTACAAAACTATCTCTGATTATTATAAGCAATCAAGCATGAAGTTATTAATTTATTATTAAATGACTTATCCACAGTTGATCAGCAAGACCCAACACTTTCTGTTGGTTTAATAATGGCGGCAAAAACATTCTCATGTGCAAACTCTCATGAATAAAAGACACATGTTGGCTGCTTGTTGCATGCTACACTAATCATTTAACAGCAAAAAGTAAATGAGGTGTGAAATATACAGGGTGGCCTGAATAATGACATACAAAGATATATTTATATATTAATAGGTATATAAGTATTTTAACATAAAGGTCTTTAAGTATTGAAGTATTCATATATATACAATACTTTTTGCTAGTGTGCATGTCATATCGGTGTCTCGAATTATGGAATCTCACTTGTGTAGGTTTGCTGTAAGAAATTTCTTTTTAGAAATAAGTAAACCTGTTGTGTCTTGTCTCATTATAAATTGTTCCTGTGTATGTTTTTGTGTACAATAAATGGTTAAATAAATAAAAGACGAAATTCAACATGACATTCTCCTGGCAATGTTAAGGTCACTTAATATTTCCAACGCGGTGGTTGATTGGTTCTGCAGTTACCTGACTGGTCGCAGGCAGTGCGTTCGTGTGGACGATCAAACGTCGTCTTTCTGCGATATTGCGTCTGGTGTACCCCAGGGTGGAGTGCTGTCACCTCTCCTTTTTTCCCTCTTCATTAACTTTATCACTCCGCTTCTTCATTGCCAATACCATCTCTACGCTGATGACCTCCAAATCTACACGCAGTGCTCTGTCGAGGATATTGCCTCTGGTATAGACCGAATCAACATCGACCTATGCACTATTCTGGACTGGAGCCGTTCACATGGTCTTGCTGTAAACCCCAGTAAATCACAAGTGATTATATTGGGTGGATCAAAACAGTTAGCTCGCTTTAATACCAATAGTCTCCCACCTGTAGTTTTCGACAATGCTGTGCTTGCATACTGCAGAGTCGTCAAAAATCTGGGTATATTGTTTGATAGCTCCTTGTCATGGTCACAGCAAGTGTCCGAGGTTAGTCGTAAGATCTTTGCTGCTGCTGGAAGTCTGAAGCGATGGAAAAACTTACTGCCAGTCAAGACCAAAATACAGTTAGCGCAGACACTTCTCCTACCAATCTTGGACTATGCTGACACGTGCTACCTGGATCTTAATGAGGACCTGTTAGATAAGCTCCAACGTATGCAGAACTTGTGTATCCGGTTCATCTTCGGCTTGCGCAAGTTCGATCACATTTCTGCGTTCCGTGCTCAGCTGGGATGGTTACCGATCAGATTGCGTAGGGATGCACATACAGCAGCTCTCGTGTATAACATTCTACACAATCCTCTGACGCCTGCTTACCTAACTGAACGGTTCAATTTTCTTGGATTTGAGCACAACAGAACAGTCCGTTCTAAATTTGATAATGTTTTGAAGGCTCCATTTACGCGATCGGGTTATTACAAGGAATCTTTCACAGTACAAGCCACTCACATTTGGAATGCGTTGCCACGAGAAATACGTCACTGTACTTCTTTGGATACCTTTAAAATTAAGGTACATCAACATTTTATGACAAAGTCTGTTCGCTAGTTAGTATTGTATCCTATTGCATTCTTAGATTACAATCCTATCTAACTTATATATATATATATATACATATATATAAATATGTATTTATACTTATGTATTATAATCTGTATTTATTTTTAATATTATATATTGTAGTATATTATAATATGGTATGATTTAGTATATTTATTAATGTACTTACACTGTCTGATCTTACCTTTATTTATGCACTACTCTCTTCTTCCCTTTGATTTCTCCTCCACCCAAAGGTTGTCTGGTAGAGATCGCTTTCAGCGATAAGGCCGCCTTTGCGCATTTTTAGTTTAAGTTTTCCTGTCTTTTATTTGTGTTTTAAAAGTGCAATAAAGTGTTTTTACTTACTTACTTACTTACTTCAAATGCCTTGTAGTGAGGGGTATCAAATCACCTCCATGTATGATCTGTGATTTTTTGTAGTTTCCAAGTTATTCAACTTTTAGGCCCGTATTTTAAGACGCAACTCAGATCACGTTTGAGTGCCGATCAGGCGAATTTAGATTTAGGTCCAGATCATAACTTAAGCGGTGATCTTATTTTAGAACCTATCTTAAGTTCTACTCAGCTGAATCGAATCTCAAGTTCTGATTTTACCGCCATTTGACGTCAAGTACAGATTTATTATTTAATCTGTGGTTTTAAGAATGATTGAAGGCAAACTTTTGGCTTGATTGACAATATTTTTCTGTTTTACGCAATCACTTACGCCAAAATTTGTTTTTCAATACCAAATTTTATATGTAACGGAACGTTTATTCTGATTTGCTTCTGTTAATCTGTGCTTGTGCGCTTGTGATTTGACAGCTAATTTACCGCTTGAAATTTTTCACAATAAAACGAGAAATTCAATTGAAAATATTTCAATAGTTTGTTTGTGCAATGTCGTGTGGGAGCCGAAAAACTTCACGACTCAGGTATGTATAAACTTCATACATAAGCACATTAGTTTTTCTCAGTTATTCTTGCAATGGTTACCATTTCTAGCAGCGATTTTATCGTTCAATAACATCATCTGCCTTACCTTATTGCAGTTTACAGTTTATTTTAAGACGGCTCAACATGCCACTGAAACGTTCATGTACCAAGAATTTAGCTTTGTTTTGCAACCGGCCACCTACCTGACCTTAACCCTCATTGGAAATGCTTTGTTCAGTGGATTCACTATAATTTACAGGCTCACCACAATAAACAGATCAATAATGCCGCCTCTGGAGCAAGTTAAAAACCTGGCAACGGAATGCTATTCCCATACAGAGGCAATATAGATTGGCAAAAGGCGGCATAAAGCCATGTCCTGATGTTGATATTGAATTCAGATGTTGCTAAAATTGCACCAGCTCTCCAAGTGGAAATACTGGATGTATTTGACTCGGATTTCATAGGTAAGCAAATAACAAATAGTTCCAACTATACTATAATTCATAGTTCATAACTAATACTCTTACAAGTAAATAATACCTACACAGGAGGAACTGTATGTATCATGCCTGTCCTTGTCCAGTTTTTGTTAGGATTTTTATTCATAATAATCCAACCATCATAATAAACAAGAAATTTGCATCCCATTGTTGTATACATAAATAACTTAAAAAAGTAAATGCTCTGTATATGTCTCTGTTACAGTTAATATCACCACCTACAGCCCCTGAACAAATGGATGATAGATAAGACAATATATTTTGCCATCCACATTTAAAACTACAACCTGTGAAATGTTCATGCAATGTTATCAAAGCCAGGTTTGGTTGGCTCATGCCTACTAGGCAGTCCTCACAGGCAGGACAGATACCCAGAAGAGCAGTAGAGATATCAAGTGGAGGCCATGTTCCTGCAGGTGCAGGGTAGGAGGCACCCCGGCGAGATTGACAGACAATCAGATCAAGTCCGCTTTGAAACAATGAATGCAAGCAGCTTCCAATCAGTCAAGAAATCTGGGAGGCTTTATATTAGCAGTGCATAATATGATGATGATGCTGCCCATTGGACCTATTTTTGAACATCAATGTGAACAATATTTTGCATGCAAATCATTAATTTCTTCCCTTTATGTTTAGTATTTAAGTAGGTTGTCCTTACATGATTGCTTCAATGTATTATTTATGTTGTAATGGGTCCATAATTAAAAATTTAATATTAAAATATGTTTTGTTTACTTTAATACTACACATTCTTTGAGATGTCAAAGAATAACACTAATTTTATAATAGGCCCTACCCTACCTATTAGCAAAAAGTAGGGGTTGGTTTTCGTCTGTGATGAGCTGAAAAATATGCCTATGCTCATCCTTAGAGCATGTTGCATTGCAAAAAGGGCTGTGCCGCTCTGCTGCCGTGCAACTAAGTAGGGGTTGGGACGTCTGCGGCCGCAGACGGGTGATCAGCTCCGCTTGGTGCGAGCTATTTCACTCAGCAGTGTGCAACTAAGTAGGTAGGACCCTATAGTGCCTTTACAAGGTGCCGCGCCGTGCAGCGCTACCTTACTATTGCCGCGCCACTCCGACGCCGTGCTGCGCTAACTTACTACTCTACTTGTTATTGAAGACTGTCGTAAACCATCGACATAAGTAGCTTCTTCTTCTGTCGTGTTTTACACGAGTCGGCGGACGACCCGATGAACCCTGGCTTCAGTTTTTAAACCGCTCATTACTGGTAGGCCTCTGATAAGGTTGTGTAACGAGCGCCGCGCCGTTAGGTACCTACATAGACAGCAACCGGGATCGACGGCTTCATAGGGCATATTAAAACACGGAACCATCTTTCTTCCGAAAAATCAAGTGGTTCAGCCTGAAATATCCTGATAACACTGGGAACAAATTCAACAATTGATGCAAAATATGTCGTTGTAGCCGTCGGAAATATCCACACAGAACATTATTACTATCCTTGGCCGGAGAATATCTTTAAAATATCTTTTTTTTGCAAATATCATTCAATTTCTTGATATTATGGCGTTTTCTTTTAAAAAATTATCAGCTCCTAACTCCAAACAAACTTATCAACATAACCTCCAAAGCCTTCAAATCTCTTCTCAAGTCAGGTATCGACCTAACTTACGTAAACGATGATCAAATCTGTAAAAATCGCGACTTGAGTTAGGATTGTTACTTGATAATCCTTCTGGAATAAGATTTTACTCAGGTGAGTTTTGATTATTGAATCTTGTCTCAAGCAACGTTCTAAAATCAAAACTCTACTTAAAACTAGTTTTAAGTCTAGATCAGCGCTTGAGATGTGTTCTAAAATACGGGCCTTAGGCTTTGGAGGTTATGTTGATAAGTTTGTTTGGAGTTAGGAGCTGATAAGTAATTTTTTAAAAGAAAACGCCATAATATCAAGAAATTGAATGATATTTGCAAAAAAAGATATTTTTAAGATATTCTCCGGCCAAGGATAGTAATAGTGTTTTGTGTGGATATTTCCGACGGCTACAACGACATATTTTGCATCAATTGTTGAATTTGTTCCCAGTGTTATCAGGATATTTACAATACATATTTCAGGCTGAACCACTTGATTTTTCGGAAGAAAGATGGTTCCGTGTTTTGATATGCCCTATGAAGCCGTCGATCCCGGTTGCTGTCTATGTAGGTACCTAACGGCGCGGCGCTCGTTACACAACCTTATCAGAGGCCTACCAGTAATGAGCGGTTTAAAAACTGAAGCCAGGGTTCATCGGGTCGTTCGCCGACTCGTGTAAAACACGACAGAAGAAGCTACTTTTGTCGATGGTTTACGACAGTCTTCAATAACAAGTAGAGAAGTAGAGTAGTAAGTTAGCGCAGCACGGCGTCGGAGCGGCGCGGCAATAGTAAGGTAGCGCTGCACGGCGCGGCACCTTGTAAAGGCACTATAGGGTCCTACCTACTTAGTTGCACACTGCTGAGTGAAATAGCTCGCACCAAGCGGAGCTGATCACCCGTCTGCGGCCGCAGACGTCCCAACCCCTACTTAGTTGCACGGCAGCAGAGCGGCAAAGACCTTTTTGCATTTGCAATTCAACATGCTCTAAGGATGGGCATAGGCATATTTTTCAGCTAATCACAGACGAAAACCAACCCCTACTTTTTGCTAATAGGTAGGGTAGGGCCTATTATAAAATTAGTGTTATTCTTTGACATCTCAAAGAATGTGTAGTATTAAAGTAAACAAAACATATTTTAATATAAAAATTTTAATTATGGACCCATTACAACATAAATAATACATTGAAGCAATCATGTAAGGACAACCTACTTAAAGACTAAACATAAGATCATATAAACACATTGATGTTCAAAAATAGGTCCAATGGGCAGCATCATCATCATATTATGCACTGCTAATATAAAGCCTCCCAGATTTCTTGACTGATTGGAAGCTGCTTGCATTCATTGTTTCAAAGCCGACTTGATCTGATTGTCTGTCAATCTCGCCGGGGTGCCTCCTACCCTGCACCTGCAGGAACATGGCCTCCACTTGATATATCTACTGCTCTTCTGGGTATCTGTCCTGCCTGTGAGGACTGCCTAGTAGGCATGAGCCAACCAAACCTGGCTTTGATAACATTGCATGAACATTTCACAGGTTGTAGTTTTAAATGTGGATGGCAAAATATATTGTCTTATCTATCATCCATTTGTTCTGGGGCTGTAGGTGGTGATATTAACTGTAACAGAGACATATACAGAGCATTTATTTTTTTAAGTTATTTATGTGTAAACAATGGGATGCAAATATCTTGTTTAATATGATGGTTGGATTATTATGAATAAAAATCCTAACAAAAACTGGACAAGGACAGGCATGATACATACAGTTCCTCCTGTGTAGGTATTATTTACTTGTAAGAGTATTAGTTATGAACTATGAATTATAGTATAGTTGGAACCATTTGTTATTTGCTTACCAATGAAATCCGAGTCAAATACATCCAGTATTTCCACTTGGAGAGCTGGTGCAATTTTAGCAACATCTGAATTCAATATCAGCATCAGGACATGGCTTTATGCCGCCTTTTGCCAATCTATATTTCCTCTGTATGGGAATAGCATTCCGTTGCCAGGTTTTTAACTTGCTCCAGAGGCGGCATTATTGATCTGTTAATTGTGGTGAGCCTGTAAATTATAGTGAATCCACTGAACAAAGCATTTCCAATGAGGGTTAAGGTCAGGTAGGTGGCCGGTTGCAAAACAAAGCTAAATTCTTGGTACATCAACGTTAGTGGCATGTTGAGCCGTCTTAAAATAAACTGTAAACTGCAATAAGGTAAGGCTGATGATGTTATTGAACCATGAAATGGTAACCATTGCAAGAATAACTGAGAAAAACTAATGTGCTTATGTATGAAGTTTATACATACCTGAGTCGTGAAGTTTTTCGGCTTCCACACGACATTGCACAAACAAACTATTGAAATATTTTCAATTGAATTTCTTGTTTTATTGTGAAAAATTTTCAAGCGGTAAATTAGCTGTCAAATCACAACATAGAAATACTTGAATCACAAGCGCACAAAGTTTTATTTATATCCTCTTTGAAGCGCACAAGCACAGAACAGAAGCAAATCAGAATAAACGTTCCGTTACATATAAAATTTGGTATTGAAAAACAAATTTTGGCGTAAGTGATTGCGTAAAACAGAAAAATATTGTCAATCAAGCCAAAAGTTTGCCTTCAATCATTCTTAAACCACAGATTAAATAATAAATCTGTACTAGACGTCAAATGGCGGTCAAATCAGAACTTGAGATTCGATTCAGCTGAGTAGAACTTAAGATAGGTTCTAAAATAAGATCACCGCTTAAGTTATGATCTGGACCTAAATCTAAATTCGCCTGATCGGCACTCAAACGTGATCTGAGTTTCGTCTTAAAATACGGGCCTTAAAGCCGTATTGGGAAAATACCACTGGCAAGTGTTATCCTTTTTTTCTTCTGGATTAGGGTTTTTCGAGTGGTTGTTCTTGTAGCATACCAAATCTTCATGATTGGTGACATGGGTGGGGGTGATTCTTCATATAAGGCATTTAAATATTGTCTTTGGACGTCACTATTTGTGCCAACCTGTATATTGGCTCTTTTTAAGGGCAGCTATAAATAATCTGAAAGAGGTTAAATGTAGGCAAAATAAAGGTAAAGCACAGGAAAATAAATACCTATATGTACAGTACCTAACTCTGAAGAAACACAGTTTAAATAATTATATACACTGTGTATCTATTGTGTGTGTTTCATGAAAGTATAACATAGATATGACTTGTTGTAAAATCAAACAATGAACCATAAAATATACTTCCTATCTTTTTCCTACATATATGTTTAGAAATGTCTATAAACGTACATGGTAGGTCAATAGTATGTTATCTTAAAAACTAGTACTTGAGGTACTCAATAATCTTGAACAGTTAAGGGTAATGGGAGTTTTTCTATTGACAGTTCTCTTGATAGTTCTGAATGTCAAACCAGAGGGCGCTGAGCTAAACTGAAATTTTGACGTTTCAATATGGCTGGCGTCAGCCATAGTTTTGTCACAAGTTCCGTTCCACATTGTGTTCGTTACCAATTAATTATGTTTGTTTGATTTAATACAAAATAAACTAATCGCCTTGCTATTATATTGAGTGTCATTCGTGTAAAAGCAAACAAATAACCAATAATACATCTATAACAATTCAATAAACACAAAATAAAGAATAATTTATAAAGTGGTACAGATTTTGTGTAAAGAAACGTTATTTCAATTAAGCTTGGCGCCCTCTACATGACACTCGAGAATCCCTAGAAAATTTCCCATTAGTTTAATAAATAGTCTCTTTTTTTATCATGTGGGACACGGAATCGTCCAACGACCCGATGAACCATGGTGTCAGAGATTTTAGTTTAATAAATAAATATAGATAGATAGATAGATGAAAACTTTATTTCTTACAACATACACAACAGAAACAAAACAATACAGAAAACTGAAGACATATGCATAATTAATATACCCTTTACAGTAGACCTAGAATTACTGAAGTTCTCTATTATTAGCAATATTTGCATATTAAAAAGAGCTCCATTGTACAAAATACTGGAACCAGTTTAAATTAAAATCTGTGATAATTCCAACCAAGTCATTCTTAACTAAAAATGAGGTAAAATGCTATATTGTCTTGTCTCCTTATCATTAACATAATCAAGAGTATTCACAAATGAAGATAACGAAAATAAATGAGGCTTTGTCTCCTATTAAAAAGATGGCTCATATCTGATAAAAATAATGCTAATTTCATTTTGAGAACTTTTGATTGTATTACAACAAACTACTATGTCTACAGTCTACACACAAGTACTTGTGCTTTTTATTTCATGTAAAATAGTTACATTAGAGCCTGATTATGTCTTCAATTCAATCTGGATTAGAGATGCACCAACTATGGTTTTGGCCGACTAACCAACTAACGACTAATCGCCTTAAAATCAGCCGACTAGTCACCAATTAGTCGCCAACTACTAAAATGGCCGACTGCTTTCCCAACCAGTTGGCTGAGCCAATCATTAGTGACGTTTGTAAAAAGAGTCGCGTTTGTGTGTTTTTACAACCGTTCTGTCAATGGAATAGTTGTGGTTTTCTTTCGAACATGATTATCACTGCTTGAAATAAATTATTATAATAAAAAGTAATGTCGTTATTACAGCCTAGCCAATTAATCCTCTTTTCAGCCGACTATCGGCGACTAGTTAGTGCGTCTGCATTCTGAATACAATTATATAGCTTACGCTGATTGATGGTATGGCTGGATGGTTTTAAACTGCTTTCTTCAGAAACTAAGGTTTTCCCGTGTATTGAGACCCGCTGAAATGGTTTATTTCTGTAACTAGCGGGTCCTCTCCGTACGGCGTCATGTGTATAGACAGCATAATATCAATAGTCGTTTGGAAATAGAAATATTTTTATTAGCATCAAATATGGTAGTCAAGATTACATTAAAAACAAAAAATTGAAAAAAAAATGTGCTTGCTAATACTTGAACCCGGGACTATGGTACACTGTCCTACTGCGCCCTGCGTCTTAGTATTCGTTACAATAACTTATACCAGACGTTGCTTGTACGTCGCTTCGAGACGAGTACCAAGAGATAGAAAATTTGGAAGTGTCAGTTTAGGCGCCGGTAGCTCAGTTGGCAGAGCTGTGAGACGGTACCCCACGGTCCCGGGGCTCAAGTCCTGGCGGGTGCTAACATTTTTTCAATTTCTTATTTTCAGTTATGAAAATAATATAGCTCTGTGAGTGCATAATATACCATAATTTGTACAAGATTGAATTGGTTTTATGAGATCATTTAAGATCGTTTGGTTTGTAAGATGAAGACGTACAGCACAATTATCTGTACCCAGGCTCAGGCGGAAGAAGGCTTCATCACGTGCTGCCAGCACCTGCGAGGGTACGGCCAGGAGATGTTCTCAGCGCGAGACCAGCACAGCCACTCTGAGGTAAAAACAAATATAAGGTGTAAAAAAATCAACTGCAAATATTTTAAGGCCATTTTTGCGGTTGTTTACGCTCTGCCTACCCTGCAAGGGATAATAGGCGTGATATGTGTGTGTGTGTGAACCAGCCCATAAAACTGAACAACTTTCCTCAAGTGACTTAGTATGGGATACTAAGTGTGTAAGCCGGGCGGGGTTAATTTGTATGGGAGGGTCAAACATTTTTTTCATATTTCGACCTTTGTTCCTTAAAATATTTGCAGTTAATTTTTAACACCATTGTATATCGTTTGTTCTCATAATTTTACTAGTGGCCGATAGCGAAAACTAAGATCAGGCTGGTGATAAGGAACAACTTTCTCCAAGGAACATAGGTCGAAATATTAAAAAAGAATTTTGACCTCTCATACAAAATTGCGCATCAGCTGATTTGAGACACTATTGCAAAAAAAAAATATTTTGCCATATTTCGACCTATGTTCCTTGGGGAAAGGGTATAGAGGGTCATTCAGAAAGTTGTGTATCTCCATAGTGACAGGTTGTCAGCCCATCGCCTAAAATTGCAATACACACTTACACACCCTCGAGTCCCTTAGCCTCTTACGACACCCACGGGAAAGAAATGGTGTGGTGATGCTATCCTAAGCCGACATCACACGGCATGTTAACAGACATAACATCGTATAACAGTTTGTTAGCAGAGGTTAATACCTGTTTAATTCGCCGCGAAAAAAGTACCTGGTTGACCTATCATTGATCGGCTTTTTTCGTTGTTAAAATTTTATTTTGAAAAATAATACCTAGCTATATCAATCCCCGAAATCACCTACTTTCATGACAATCGAAAAATACAAACCTTTTATTTTTATTTTTATTAATGATGGGTTTGGTCTTGACTCTAGTCTAGGTCATAGGACAGAGACAGGGTCTAAGATGGAGCGAGCTCACCCAGAAGAAGCCTATTCACTCTTACTTTGAAGAGATTAGGGTTAAACCTCAAAAATAATTGCTCGTTTAAAGTCATTTGCCGTGTCATGCCGACTTAGAATAGCATCACCCTAATTCAACCGTGGGTGTCGTAAAGCTGACTGAGTGATAAAGTCATCCAAGGAATTAGTAGCAGCGTTCCCTTTGAAAGCACTATCTGACACTGCGCTTGCCAAGCGTGGTGAGTATGGCAATACCCCCCGATAGGGGAAGGCCCATGTCCCGCAGTGGACTAATGTGGCTGTTAATGTATGTAAAGGTATTACGTAGTTTTTATCATCGAGTACGTGTTACAGAATATATGTGCCTGGCCCGATGGCGCAGTGGATAGTACCCCTGCCTGCTACGCCCAGGGTCGTGGGTTCGATCCCCACACAGCACAAGTATTTGTTAGTTACTTTTCAAATATTTGTGTTGAGTCTGAGGGCTTTCTATGTATTGTATGTATTTATTTACAAAATAAAAGTATTTTTGTATTATATCGGCTAAAAGGTTCCCATAGTACAGTCGGTTGTAGCACATAAGGTACCAGGGGTACTCCAAAAGAGCAATATTATTTTTGTCCACAGCAATTTTTATTTCTTGATATGAATGTGTTTTTGTAGAAAATGACTACTTTAATGAGAATAAGTTAAAAAAATATATTTTTTTTACTGGGGATAAAAATAATTCAGTTCTTTTGGAGTACCCCTGGTACCTTATGTGCTACAACCGACTTTACATTGCTTAGTTTGGGGTTTGGGGTTAGATGGCGCTGTGTGTCTGTCCAAGATATTTATTTATTTTATGTTACAGGTGACCATTGCCGTCTGCCTCACTGGGGTACGAGTTTTCACGCACACTAGCGAAACACCCACACCTTATCGGTACGTATACATATCTGCGGTAGATTGTGGAACGAGGTATCCTAGTATACTCGAGAGAAAAGCTCAAAGATACTGTGGTATCACTAGCAATCATCATAGATGAAGCTCTTGATGATGATGTAATTTGGTATTATTGGAGACTCCCTGGACTTGCTCTGCCCTGATGAGAACACAGCCCAATGGGTGAAGAATTTAGATATTCGTTTGTAGTCATTAAGTTAGCATTAAGATAGCGACTCCCATTGTTTAATGCCATACGATAAAATAAATAAATTCGTCATCTGCTTGCCCTTATCCCAATTTATTTGGGGTCGGTGCAACATGTGTTTTTCTTCCATCCATCTCTATCAGCCGTCAAATCTTCGTTTTCACACTCCCTTGTCTTGAATTGTCTAGGATATTACACTTTGCTTCATATCATTTTGAATACCAAATTTTTAAAACACTTCCTGTGTTAGGTATACAATTTTTGAAAACTTGCAAAATTTTCAAGCGCGGGCAGGATTTGAACCTGCGCCTCAATCAAAGCAAGCTTAAAACTCCACAAAACATTTGTCTTCTATCTTCATGAATCCACCACTGTCCCCAGATGGATGGACATAACGAACGTGATCAACCACAAGCGTACCTTCAGCATCGAGTGCCAGAAGCAGTCCGACTCGGCGTCCTTCGTCCTCGCGAGTCCCGAGGACGGCAAGTACGTCTGGCGTACCTGCGTGCAGCAGCACACGTTCTACATGAGGCACCAGAGTGCCTTGAGTGAGGCGCCGCTTGATGAGCACAGGCCCAAGTTCCAGGTGAGGAAATAGGATCATCATCATATCGTATGGCAATCCCTGCTTGGATCATACATCAGTGTCTAGGTTTTTAGCCAGCTTTCTGCGCCAGGAGTGGAAATAGGATAAGTTCGGGCAATGGTCTAGTGGCCGGCGACAAAGGGGAACTCCTAACCTAACTTAGCTACAACTTTTACGAAGTAAACACTACACACACATATCACACCTATAATCCCTTCCGGGTTAGGCAGAGCTTAAACAGCTGCTAAAAAAGTACGCCACGTCTGACAAATACTTGAGGGTCATTTGGAAAATTGTGTATATAGTTTTAGGCGATGGGCTGACAACCTGTTACTATGGCGATACACAATTTTCCGAATGACCCTCAAATGTTTGTCGGACGTGGCGTGAATGTCCGTTTTTTGCGGCCGTTTACGCTCTGCCTACCCCGTAAGGGATTATAGGCGTGATATGTGAGTGTATGTATGCTGTTTAAAGCCGGCATTACACAGTGCATCGCAAGTCACATTATGTCGCAATTAGCGCGGCATTCGCGGAAGAAAGTGCCACATCTCATCAGAAGCGACGCTCTAACAGCTATAAATATTCGAGCGCAGTCATGCATAAAATTATCGCGTAGCAGTTTCAATGCCTTCAATTCGGGATATAAATTCTCTTAACTTACCTTAAATTAGTGCTCACTTTCCGTCAAATAGGTTTAGAAAAGGTTACGAGATATCTTAGTCCTGTCATGTTTAAATATAGAATAGTATCATCCCATTTCTTTCCTGAGGGTGTCGTTAGAAGCGACTAGGGGACTCAAGGGTGTGTATTGCAATTTTAGGCGATGGGCTGACAACCTGTCACTAAAGCGATACACAATTTGTTCAATGACCCTCAAAAATATTTGTCAGACGTGGCGTAAATGTCCGTTTTTGCGGCCGTTTACGCTCTGCCTACCCCGCTAGGGATTATAGGCGTGATATGTGATATGTGTACCTTAATTAGTGCTCACTCTCCGACAAATAGGTTTAGAAAAGGATAGTAGATATCTAAGTTCTGTCATGTTTCAAAATGTTAATGGGTTCTTCGCAATTTCTAGTCAATTTAGTCGCCGCCATTGTTTTCATTATAGCTTTATTGACAGATAACACGCATTTGCGTTAAATTATAAGACATGACATGACTCAAATATCTCCTATCCTTTTCTAAACCTATTTGACGGAAAGTAATAGCACTAGTTTAAGGTAAGTTAAGATAATTTATATCCCAAATGGAGGCCTATGCCTTTAGTGTACAAATTTAAGTAATGGTCAGCAGTTTTTAAGCCTTATATGGATTAGAATGACGACACCTGCCAATGATAGTCAAAGCATGCGAAAGACCATACGTACCTATTAGTACTTTCTTTGAAGAAATTACCATAAAAAATGATGATGCCAATTTTACTATCTCTAAGGAACAAAGGTCGATAAAAAATGGCGATCAGCTGATTTGGGTTACTATGGAAGCTCGAAAGTATTTTTAACATAAGTCGACATATTATGTTATTTTGGGAAAGTTGTTCCTTTTCACTAAGCCGTCCTATGTTTTCAGTATTAGTCACTAGTAAACACGAAATACTTGTTTCATAATCAAACATAGCCCTATGTTGGCGATTCCTAACCCTAGATATGTTTTGTAAAGTATTGGAATAAAATAAAGACATTATTGTATTATTATTTGACCGTTACAGTTTGTTGAAACCTATTTAAAACCGAACTAATTTTGCATGCAATGTTTTATAATGAGTTTCCGTGCGATATCGCTGTTAATATCGCGGTGCGGCATCTTAATAGATCTAGAGATAACATCGCGTATTCGCGCGCACGATTTGCGCTACCGTTGCATACACTACTCACTACTTCCGGCACAAAATACCAATGAGCAGTAGTTTAACTTCGTACTAACGCCCGGTTTTCGCACTCACACATACACACTCCCGACCGACGTATACGTACACGACTACTACATAGAATCTCGTGCCGCTCGTGTCACAGCGCACTGCCGCCGGCGTGCGTTTTGTTTGCGTATCAGGAAATCGGGAAAATAAATACCTAGAAATCTAACTATTCCTTAAATAATATGTGATTCATTGTTTTCTTACTGTAACTTAGCATTATGGTAAACTAGATTTCCGCCCAGCGGTTAACCGCTGCCACTCATTTTCCCGTGGTAATAGTTCTTTTCCCGCAGTAAAAAGTAGCCTATGTGTTATTGCGGGTTATACTCTATCTGTGTTCCAAATTTCATCTAAATCGGTTGAGCCGTTTGAGCGTCATGAGGTAACAATCATACATACACACACAAACTCTCAGATTTATAATATTATTATAATATAATATAGTACGGATAAGTGTGACATCACTTCAATTCAGTTTCGCAAAACCAATTTGTTGACATCCCTACTAATGTAGGTAGATTGAAGCGGAAATGTGCTCGAGTTAAACTACTGCTCCTTGGTACATTGTGCTTCTGGTTTAGTGCCTAGTCTATGTTTTATCAACTACAACAGCGGAAGTTACCGATTTGAAACGAATGATAAATGTGTGTTTAATATTATTAAACTATATGGTCCCACTGAATTCATGACTTTCTTGGATCGAATTCAATTACGAATCCAATATAATTGTATGTATATACATACATAAATCACGCCTATATCCCTTACGGGGAAAAGCTTGAGGGTCAACTAGTTAACTGTGTATGACTATAGTGACAGGTTGTCAGCCCATCGCCTAAAACTGCAATACACATCCCTCGAGTCCCTATGTTGGCTCTTACGACTCCCACAGGAAAGAAATGGGGTGATGCTATTCTAAGCCGGCATCACACTGCATTCTAAGCCAGCATCACACGGCATACTTGCCGCAATAAATCTGTATTAAAACTAAACCATGGCATGGACTTTCTTGGATCGAATTCAATTAAACCTAGAAAATATACGTTGGTTCATTAACAATGAGCTGGTGGGAATTCGCGGCAAGAAACAGAAGCTGTGTCGGAATCGGAACAATCGCGTCACAGATACCACTAGTGGAATGAGAACTTCCGTTTTACTTTACTTGTATAATCTTTTAACCGTGTCATACGGCCGATGTGGCGCAGTGGTAGTGCGACTGCCTGCGACACAAAGGTTCCGGGTTCGATCCTCGGTGGGACACTCACAAAGTTGATATTTATCACTTTGTGAATTTGTTCCTGGTCTGGTTAGGACATTGCAGGGTGAATGAACTGATTGTCCGAAAAGAAATGGTTCTGTGCTTCGGATGGCACGTTAAGCCGTCGGTCCCGGTTGCTGTCTATGATTACTTAGACGGCGGTCGTAACACATCCATGTCAGAGGCCTACTAGTGGTAGTAGGCGGTTGAAAACTCTGACACCGGTGTTCATCGGGTCGTTGGACGACTCGTTGTCCCACACGAAAAGAGAAGAAAAGAAAGAGACCGTGTCATGCCGGTCTAGAATGGTATCACCCCACGAAAAGCCGAAACTAGCGGGAGCATGGGAAGTGGCAGCGGCATGACGAGTAGCAGCGCGAGTAACCAGTTCACATGCTCGCACTGCCCTTTTACTGTATATTTGCGGATAGTCTCATTCCGGATTTTATCCATTACAGAGATACCGAGCATAGACCTTTCCATAGCCCTCTGGGTGACATGTAACCGGTAGGCCTGTTTAACTGTCAGGTTCAACGTCTCGGCTCGATAGGTCATGACTGGTAGGACGCACTGATCGAACGCCTTGGTCTTGATATTGTGAACGTAGCATAATAATCAGTAGTATATGGAATGTTTCAGTGTTTTCAAACACTACAGGAAGCGATCGCGAATCATGAATCGTGAAGAGTCGGTAGCTACACAATTATTTGCGCGCTAATTTGAAAATTACGCCAATTACTTCAAGAACAATGCCATTAACAATTAATTTTAATAGTTACTAGGTATTTATGGAAATATGTGATTCAAGTTTTTCTTTCATGAGTAAAATATATATTTTGTACTGGTGATGGTGACATTGGGCTCAATTTGGATAAGAAACATTTTATTTTCTTTGCTACAATTTTCTGAAGTAAGGAAAAGAAAAGAGACTAGAAATTTGCAGCTATTCAACGTGTTTTTACAGAGGTGACACATGTGTATTGCAATTTTAGGCGATTGGCTGACAACCTGTTACTATAGCGATACATAATTTTCTGAATGACTCTCAAATTGTTTGTCAGACGTGGCGTGAATGTTCAACTTGCACTGCTGTCGCTCTGCCTACCCCGCAAGGTATAAACGCGTGATTTTTGTATGTATGTTATTGTTTAAACAACACAATGTGATTCCAGGAGCACGGACTGTCAGAAAGCCGCGAAGAGCTGGACTCTCGGGAGCTCGGCAGCTCAGTGCGATTGGAGCCTTTAACGTCAGCGCATAGGGCTCATTCCGCCTCGTGCCTGGAGCTGGCTGACCAACAGCCGCCTAGAAACAGGTATTATTATTATTATGTTTTTTTTTTATTAATGATGGGTTTGCTCTTGACTCTAGTCTAGGTCATAGGACAGAGACAGGGTCTAAGATGGAGCGAGCTCACCCAGAAGAAGCCTGTTCACTCTTACTTTGAAGAGATTAGGGTTGTATGCGTTTGGAAACACAGACGCAGGTAGTGAGTTCCACTCTTTAGCAGTGCGCATTATAAATGATGACTGGAAGCGCTTAGTCCGAATTGGTGGAATGGCAACCAGGTACGGATGGTATCCGGCGGTGCGTCTGGATGTCCGATGGTAGAAGGGAGCTGGTGGAACAAGGCCGAAGCCAACAGCACAGAGGCCTTTTTGCACCAAATAATGTGTTGTGATGTGTACATCAAGCGGATACTTGCTCTGTCTGCACTATAGAAGTACACCCAGAGCCAGCACCCGCCTGATGCAAGGACTGTTATTGCAGGTGAGGGTCAGATTACTATTATTATTATTATTTATTTAAACATAGTATACATACACATACAATTCAGTCAAATGCCTTCGTGGTATGTAGCTAATAGACATTTACTTTGCGTGTTTTCTTATCTTTATTAAAACAACAGCCTTTTTTTTTCATAGCCTGCTAGTCTCACTTCTATGTTACCGACTAAAATATCTAACATAGAAAAAACAGACTAGCAGTGTCTCTTTCTGTTAAACAGGCTCAGACAAAGATAGAATATGTTCACCTCTTAAACTGTCTATGATTTTACGCGGTATCTGTCAACATTTAGTGGCAATTAAAACTATAATAATATTTAAATGTTTAAACATACTTACAAGAGAATCTGCGAAATGGTGCGGAAATCAAATACTATTTAAAATATGACTAAAATATTCTATGACATATACTATCCTTTTTTAAAGTTATATAACAGAAAGAGACAGTGCTATTTATAATTGGCCGATTTAGTCCATATCGTGGAATCGAGACAACTGATTCTCTGACATCTCCGTAAGGGCGACTCATAAAAATCGTATTCGTTAATTATTTAAAAAAAGTTGAAATTATGTTCTATAAAAAACTTACACTGATAGTTGATGCTACTAAGTAAGATACCCAATGTTGAGGTATTTACAAAATCGTGTACTAATAACACGCAAATAAATAATATTCAAAATAAATAAAAAGTTTATTTAAGGGCCTGCCTCGAACTTTTAAACGTCCCTTTTCCACTAATGGCAAATCCTGTGTGTGAGAACAGAGCGGAATCGCCATATTTAGACGATTCATCACTGTTTTGGAAATTTCTCGCCCAATTAACAAGTAATCAAAAAACTGTACGACAAGAATCTAGTAATGTACAAGACGTATCGTATTCGCAAAAAATTATGTGTTATGTTCTTAAGATTGCTATACACTACGCAAAAAGTGTGAAAATAGACCAAACTTTGAAAAATAAATGTATCGAGCAAACTTTCTTTAATCGTGTTTTCCTGCAACACAAATCTAGATAATATAATGAAAAATCATTATACATAAAAATAAAGTGCTTATCGTATTCACTGACAAAATTGCGTGCATCCAAAAATACCCACTTTTCTCGCGGCCCGCCCTTAAGTCATAGTAAAATTCAAAATAACATTACTGAAGGGCCCAGCATTTGGCGAAGCTTGTTTCGCGGCAGCCAACACGACCCTTATTTTATTCATTTATTTAACCATTTATTGTACACAAAAACATACACAGGAATAATTTACAATGAGACTAGACACAACAGGTTTACTTATTTCTAAAAAGAAACCTACAGCAAACCTACACAAGTGAGATTCCATAATTCGAGACCCTTACCAATAGAAATTAATTTTAATTCATCATCCAAGTAATTACCTGGGACTTTTTCTCTGCTGTCAGACGCTTCACTACTGTGCCATCGGTCATCAAATCTTGGAATGCTCTGTGTTATAATTAGTGCCAAATTCTACACGTTTTTAATGAATAACCGTGTCTAGTAACTAATTGATAGCCTAAAAACACGAAAGTATCGTCAAAGAATATTCACTCTTTTGGTTACAAAAATGTGTTTTCTGATAAATGAGGAACGCTATAGTCTCAACTTTGCATTGATGATATTGCCTTATCGCTATGTGCCACCGTTAATAAATAAAAAAGAAATTAACAGATTTGAATGGACCATAATATTTGGTGTGTGATGCCGGCCTAGAATAGCATCACACTATTTCTTGCCCGTGGGAGTCGTAAGAGGCGACTAAGGGACTCGAGGGTGTGAATTGCAATTTTAGGCGATGGGATGACAACCTGTCACTATGGCAATACACAATTTTCCAAATGACCCTCAAATATATGTCAGACGTGGCGTAAATGTCCGTTTTTGCGGTCGTTTACGCTCTGCCTACCCCGCAAGGGATAATAGGCGTGATATGTGTATGTATGTATGTATAATATTGGGTGAAATTTTACTAGTGACCGATAGCGAAAACTCAAGACGGGCTGGTGATAAGAAATTACTTTCCACATGGAACATAGAATGAGAAAAAATAATTTAGACTTCCCAATCAAATTGAATTAGATAGAAAGGTATTTAGCTTCTTCCGCACTTATGATGGCTAGTAAATAGTAATGCAGCTAGTTCCCAATCAAAATTGCCGATCAGATAATTTGAGTGACTGTGGAAGCTCAAAATATTTTTGTCCTTTTTCAACCTATGTTGCTTGGGGAAAGTTGTTATTTATCACCAGCCTGTCTTAAAGATTCGATATCGGTCAATAGAAAAATTTCACCCTATATAAAAGACTATCTTAAAATATACCCTCTAATTTTGCCTTATTTTCAGAAACGTCAAAAACTTGAAGATTCATCAATTTACCAAACGCAAATTTAGTTCATACTAGAAAATAGATGTAAATGTCTGCCTATTTTAAATTTGCTAAAAGAAAATTGAGACGAATGCCAAAAAAAAATGATTTGTTTCAGGGCTCTCCTCCCACAATACAGACCAGCGCCGGACTACGAAACGGCAATCCAACAGAAATACCAGCAACAACGCCACGAGGCTCAGCTACGCTACCAGAACCACCACCACGCCCAGATCCCCACCACCAAACCTCTCATCTACGGCTCCCATCCCGACATACATCGGATCCACTACCCTGATGTCACTCGACACACCCTATCTGTCAATCAAGTGGCCTCAAGTGATGATTACCCGTATGGGTTGAAATTCATGGGAACGAATTACCCTTTCGCCTTAAATCCTAACGTCCAAACAGAATTAAATCCTCAGTTGCATTATGTGAATGTGTATAAGCCTCCCCCGCCGTACCCGTCTAACGGTTTAGCCTCAAATTCTACACCAGATTTGGCAGTTGCAAGCCAAGCTTTGAATTATCACAGAGGGTACATTAATTCGCACGTCTCCGGTTCGAGTCCCGATCTGGTCTCAACTAGAACCGCTTTGAGTAGACATTTAGGGTACATACCCGGTAGTCATAATGTTATTAACTATGGAAGACCTAACATAATGCCAGCGACGCACGGAACTTTTAATAATTTAGCCTCAGTCTTAGATCCCAATCCTAGAATTATAATCGACCCGCATCACATTTCTGATAACTTCCAAAAAGTGTCCGACGAAAGAGGCAACATTATGTATTCAATGCCTATGCATAGGATACCTTATCAAAGGCATTTAGTATTACCGCAGCATAAAGTAAATGATACACAAGAGCCGATTTACGAAAATGTGCCGCTTCCTTGGCAAAACGATGGTAAAATAACTATGAGAAATCGAGCTCAAAGTTTAACTTCTACCGACGAAATAGCGAGATTAAACGAACGAAATAGCAGTCATCCGACTATAAACAAATACAGCAACATCGCTTCGAAACCGACATTAAATGTCCCATACCACGTGCCAATCAAAATAGAAACACCGGATAGCCACTACGTCAACGCTCAAATCATCAAAGGCGTTCGAGAATCGAGCCTACCTAAAGACTTAAACATATCAAATCGATCGATTAACAAGCCCGAATCTGAATTCGAAAACGTCGCGCTAACAGTCGATCGATTATCCCTAAAAACCGACGAGAAAGACTACGACGAAACGCCTTATCAAAGCCTATCCACCCACAAAGTTTCGAATAACAATACGATAAAATCAAACGACAACGTGACATCAATATCTGTTGGAATGAACGACATTTCCAACAACAGTGCGACGGACAGTGCTCTATCGAGTTCCGTGATGAACTCGACGTACAGTACTAGCATAGACTTGGAGAGCACCAACACGACCAAGAACAGTGCTTCCAGTGTCAGCAGTAAAGAGAAGAAGAGGAGACGATGGGGCGTGTTCATGGGAAGGTAAATAATACATTATAAATAACATACATACATACATAAATCACGCTTATATCCCTTACGGGGTAGGCAGAGCGTTAACGGCCGTAAAACGGATATTAACACCACGTCTGACAAAAGCTTGAGGGTTAATCAGATAACTGTGTATCACTATAGTGACAGGTTGTCAGCCCATCGCCTAAAATTGTAATACACATCCCTCGAGTCCCTTAGTCGGCTCGTACGACACCCATGGGTAAGAAATGGGGTGATGCTATTCTAAGCCGGCATCACACGGCATGAAATACATTATTTTATATTTTAATACGGTGTGTTTGCGATGGTTCTGACCTTGTAGGTTTTAATATATTTGACAATGATAACTAGTGATCAGTCGTCTCTTTTTTGATTGACCCATTAAAGCGACTTCCTATCTTGAGCACATAGTTATACACACTTTTACAGAAAAACGTATTTTCATGGTTGTGAAAATAACCTAGAAATATTTTTTACATGTTGTGCAGAAAGGGTGAATTAACTATATATTTCAGAAAATCGATGTAATAAAAGTATAAAAGTTTCGTGTACTGTTTTCATTTAGGTTTTTAATGTTTTACTTCGATTCAGTTTTAGTGAAAGAATAACCGCTCAAATATTGATTTTGAACAGTGTATATTTTGAATACCAAATTTTTAAAACACTTCCCGTGTTAGGTAAACAATTTTTGAAAACTTGCAAAATTTCAAGCGCGCGTTGCCACGCGTTACTGACATTAAAATACACTTGCAAAATTGGCGGGCAAGGAATGATCTGCGATAGCCCAGATGGAAGAGGCGTCGCCACTAGTAATGCGAAAGTCGCAGGTTCAAATCCTCCCCGCGCTTGAAAATTTTGCAAGTTTTCAAAAAGTGTATATTTTTTTAAATTTCGTTCTTTCTTTGCCTTCGGAAGGTCGAAGGCGGTGGAGGTGAAAAGCGCGACCCTGGGTCGAGATCGCGCCAAGACCAACCAACAGCAACCGGCCAACAAGCACCGCTGGTCCACCGGCCTGCCCAAGTCACAGCCGCTGCCGCCCAGTATTACCAAAGAAACATTGGTGAGTGGCTATTTGTTACACTAGCGGCCCGTTGCCGATATTATCAAACTACAGGCTACAATTTTACAGGTGAAATTGGATGTTCGTTGCGTAGTTAGCCATTATGATACCAGGAATATGAACCGGCTACGCAATGTATAAAAGTCACCTGTAGACTTGTAGCCTGTAGTTTCATAACATAGGCACCTGCCCGCTGCTTATCGTTTTACCGCGGGAGTAACACATTTTAACTTAGCCTCTGTTCATCAGGAATAATGTAGGATTATAATAAACCCGCGATAAATTTAATACCAAATTTTTTAAAACACTTCCTGTGCTTGAAAACTTGTAAAAATGACAGTACTCGAACGGTAGGGAGCCGTGCCACGCGTTACTGGCATTAAAATACACTTGCAAAATTGGCGGGCAAGGAACGAGCTGCAGTAGCCCAGATGGAAGAGGCGTCGCCACTAGTAATGGCGAAAGTCGCAGGTTCAAATCCTGCTTGCGATTGAAAATTATGCAAGTTTTCATAGATTGTATAAGTACCTAACACGGGAAATGTTTTAAAATTTGGTATTCAGGATTCTAACAGTAGTTCCGAAGCCTATTCAATTCAAACAAACAATCAAATCTTTCCTATTTTTAATATTAAAATGAAAATTAGATTGAAAATATATCCGTTTTTCAAGTGATTTAACCTATGAACTATATCTTCCGCAGTGCCAGCTCCTAGAACGCAAGATGTCTGACGAGCAACTAGCGTTCGCCTTCGAACAGATCCCCAAGGGTCGCGAGACTAGCGCCTCCGTCAAGACTGCCTTACTGCCTCAACACGCGCCCCTCAACGGCTTCAGTACCGACCATCTGCCTTATGAGGATAACAGGGTCAGATTGGCTCCGACACCTGCCAACCCACATGGATACATCAACGCGTCACATGTGACAGTAAGTCAAGACTGCCTTACTGCCTTAACACGCGCCCCTCAACGGCTTCAGTACCGACCATCTGCCTTATGAGGATAACAGGGTCAGATTGGCTCCGACACCTGCCAACCCACATGGATACATCAATGCGTCACATGTCACGGTTAGTATTCAAACCTAAGTTACGTGATGGCCTCGTCAGTGCCGGAAACAGTCAAACACACTCTAATACAGTACGGACTGCGACCGAAGCGCAGTGGCGTATACAGCTTTAGATCATAGACAACCATTGGTCGAAAGAAGCGCGAAACTGCGCCACTCAGAGAAATATGCGAAGAGAGGTAAATACTTCACGTTCAAAAAAGAAAGCGAGGTGCCACACTTTGCTGCATGAATAATACATAATACTAATTGCAAGCGTAACGAGCTCGACATTTCACGTAATTAAAGTAAGAGAAACGACACACTGCGCTACGCTACTACCACACGTATTGAGAGCGAAGCGAGTACGACATTTTACGTTATAAGAGTTAAAAAGAGGGCGATACTACGCTTCCGCCATCATCATCATTGGCCTCACGCGTCTGTGACAGACCATGTAATCAGTGTCTGAGGCAAGACTTTTATCCGCGTGACGCGGGTAAAGTGTCCTCTCCACAGACACTGCGTTGCCTGGGACGCAATTATGGAAAACGCAGGGCTGCCCAGGACCTGCGCCACCCTCTCGGCCTTCCTGGCTGGATCCTCAGGAACGACTAGTCGATACGTGCGGAGCCAGGTCGGCTGCAGGAGTCTGCCGCGCGGTAGATCTCTGTCACACGCGCCCCCAGGAGACACCGTTCCGGGTTTAATTGTGGAGTTGGCCTCTCCAGGACCGTTGTGTTGGGTCGGATTTATCCCTCGGTCGCTTCTTACGACCCCCACGGGAAGAGATGGGATGGTACTATTCTACTCTGCCGGCACCACACGGCTTCCGCCATCACTACACGTCAAACGAGCGAATCAAGCTCGACATAAAGAAGGCAAGAGAGGCAACACTCTGCGTAACGTATAGCAAGCGAAGCGAGCCCGACATTTCACGTTATAAAAGCAATAGAGATGCAACAGCAACAGTACAAGTATTGTTAGCGAAGCGAGCTTACAAATTGAAAACCATCTGATGGAAGACGTCATGATGGAATTTCAGCTATAGTAGTAGTAAAATTCTTGCTTATTGGGAAGGGGTCACAGAGGGGGTAAAATGTTTCAATTAGCCACAGTAAATAGAATGCATACAAGTTTGTTTGCATCCTCAGATGACAGTAGGCAGCACGCAGCGGTTCTACGTGGTGGTGAAAGTGGGGTCGGGGGTGGTGCCCAAGCTCACCACGGGGACCCCACAAGTGGAGCAGAGCGCGCTAGTCTGGGAGTGCATTTGGCAAGTAAGTAAAATGGCTTTCAGGTGCAGCGTGACAGCAAAAAAAAAACGACTGAATATGTTATGCGTCTGGAAACTGTGGCATAACTGCTGTAGTGGCCGCATAGCCACTGGCAGCGTATTGCTTGTCTTAGCATTATTTAGTATTAGGCAATCGAGCGTTCGAGCTCTAGCTATGTAATTATTAGAATAAAGTAGTCAGTCTAAGTTCAACCACCAACTAAGTCGTATCACTTCTATAATAACTCCCTGTCGCCCATCCACTATTATTGCTTAACTTACAAAAAAGTTTTCCATTCTATTATACGAGGTCTCTCTCAGTCGGGGTACTCCAGGGAATCGTTTGTCTCTAAAGCTTCTCATTTGTGGAATGTCTTTTGTCTCTATTTATATGTAAAGGTTGTCTGGAAGAGATCGCTGCAAGCGATAAGGCCGCCTTTGCTTACTTTTAGTCTTAAGTTTTCTGTATTGTTTTGTGTATGTTGTGTATGTTTTAAGCAATAAAGTGTTCATCTATCTATCTATCTATTAAAACTGCCACTATAGGCAGTTTGGCCAAAATAATTATAAAATTGTATAAATAGTATTAATAGTTACCTAAATAACTTTGGGACCAGTAATTTGGTGATTACTCGAAATAATTATTCATTTGTAGATTGTATTATGTTTTGAGTCGGCTGGGGATTTCTATTTCGGAACGCAACTAGCCAATCGTTCCTCCTTAAATATTTAAAAGCATGGCAATTATATAGTTTATCAATTTGGTACTTAGGATTACTTCCTATAAAAAACATATACACTATAAACCACAGTACATAGAAAGTCTTGAGTTGACATTTTCGGTTTCTTTGTTTTGTTGAATAGATAAGTAATTAATAAACTGAACAATTTGTTGCAAGCTAATATAATGTTCATAAATGAAAATAAGAAATTGAATTAACAAAAAACGTTGATGACGGCCGGGGATTGAACCCGGGGCCTATGGAGTTCCACCGCGCTGCCACTGAGCTTCCGGCGCCCCGACCGAACACTTCAAATTTTCAACTTCTTGATACTCGTCTTTATGTATGTTTTTTAAACTAATACTATGGTGAGTCCTCATTACATAAGGAATATAGCCGAGGGACGGTACTACACAGGTCCCGGGTTCAATCCCCTTCGTCGCTAACATATAATTCTTTTTCAATTTCTTAATTTTCGTTTATGAAAGTAATATAGCACTGTAAGTGCAAAATAAACCATAGTACATTGATATAATGTAATTTGCAGGTGGGCGCGAGATTATTAGCGTTAGTTGGCGGCGAGGCGCGACCGCACTATCTACCTCCAGAAAACACTACTGCAGAATATGGAAAGGTAACTTTTTTAACCAAGATTTGCCGCAATTTTCTGTTGTCTGAGCGAATATGAAATTTTCTCGCGACTATACAGGGTGTAAGTGACAGCCCTCCGAATAATGAACAACTTTTCATAAAAAAGTATTTCAGGAAACGACAAAAAATATTTGACTCCAATATTAAATCACGTTCAGCTGACTGCAATTACTATGGCAAGTCTTTTTTTTTACGTGTCCTGACATATGTTCCTAGGGGAAAGTTGTTCAATTTCATGGTCTGCATGCACCCTATAAGTATTCGGAGAGCTGTCCCTTGCACCCTGTATATTAAAAAAAAAATAGCTATGAATAGGCGAAAATATTTTAAGGCGAGTGTAGTCGTGAACGGCATCGACAGCGGCGCCATTCCAAAAAAAACTCGTATACAAACAATTAATCAGAATGTCCGTTGCCCAAGTTTTTCGTGTTATCCTGAAGTAAAATTAGAACCTGCAAACTCAATGATATATTCGCTGTAATTAAAGTTATGCCAAAAAATACCAAAAGTGGCCGTTTTTAGGCACTTTTTGCTTTTGCTTTGTGCTTTTTGTACACTTAAAAATTGATTTTATAGTTGTCTGTAAAGCAAGCAAGAATTCTGATACATATTATAGGTGCTACGCTTGTGGAAATATTCGTAGTTTAAAATGCCGTAGTCGAAAAGTGATGTTTGTTTCGCTTTATTTTGGATTCATCATGTATGAATTGACCATTTTCGTTAGTGTAGCGGACTACTGACATTGATGAAATTGAAATTGAAATTGAAATTCTTTATTCAATGTAGGATAGTATTATCATATCACTTATTGACGTCATGAACCGTCATTGTAAAAAAAAGAAATTTGTATCACACAATTTTCTTTTTTTTATAACAATTTTGTAATGTCCTAATAGAAAACCGGCTCGGGCGGGAGAAAAAAATAAAAATAAAAATCAAAGCACTGCCACGGTGTAAATCAAATCGATATGAATACCAAATTTTAAAACACCTCCCGTGTTAAGTATTAAATTTTTGAAAACTTGCAGTATTTTCAATCTGTAAAGAATGAATAAGTCGCTGGGTATAAGTTGCGAAACTAACCCGGTAGATGAAGCCGTGCTACGCGTTACTGGCATTAAGTTTTGCAAGTCTTCCAACTAAAAATATGTTGACGGTAAAACCGCAAATGAACCTTTGTTTAATGCAATTCTGCACTCCCACCAATTTTTAAATGGCGTTGTTTTTATTTAGAATTTTCTTGTGATAATTATTATTATCTTTATTTATTTTATACAATCGTACAAAAGACCTAATGCCACAAAAAAAGAAGCGGGAGATTTAGCTATAAGTTTTTCTAATAAAATAATATAAACATTTCAATCTGAAGCGTGTGTTTTTTGTCTCTCAGTTCCAGGTGACGTCACGGGGCTCGTCTCTGTGCGCGTGGGGCGGGTCGCTACAAGTGCGGCTGCGCTGCGGGCAGCGAGCGCGCACTCTGTGGCACGTGCACTGCCAGCAGTGGCCCGACAACGCCACGCTCCCGCCCGCGCAACACTTCCTGGGTGAGTGAGCGCAGTGTGCGACACCACGTCTCTGTGCGGCTGCGCTGCGGGCAGCGAGCGCGCACTCTGTGGCACGTGCACTGCCAGCAGTGGCCCGACAACGCCACGCTCCCGCCCGCGCAACACTTCCTGGGTGAGTGAGCGCAGTGTGCGACACCACGTCTCTGTGCGGCTGCGCTGCGGGCAGCGAGCGCGCACTCTGTGGCACGTGCACTGCCAGCAGTGGCCCGACAACGCCACGCTCCCGCCCGCGCAACACTTCCTGGGTGAGTGAGCGCAGTGTGCGACACCACGTCTCTGTGCGGCTGCGCTGCGGGCAGCGAGCGCGCACTCTGTGGCACGTGCACTGCCAGCAGTGGCCCGACAACGCCACGCTCCCGCCCGCGCAACACTTCCTGGGTGAGTGAGCGCAGTGTCGTAGCACTGTCTGTGCAGTGTCGAAGCACTGTCTGTGCAGTGTAGGAGCACTGTCTGTGCAGTGTCGGAGCACTGTCTGTGCAGTGTCGGAGCACTGTCTGTGCAGTCACAGTATAATTAATAGTACTAGCGTACAGTATGGTCACTCCCTGCCTCCCCCTACAAGCGCCGCCCACCCGCCCGCGCGCGCTCGGAGGACGCTCAGACATCGGCTAGCAAGGACGCGACGACGACTTGGTGCAGCGAGCGAAGGCAGCGTAAATTATACAGAACTAATTAATATTACAAATTATTGTGTGATGGGTGTGTGTTACGCTGTGTACGGTTGTTTGAGCACTGCAAACGACAAAACTAAAAGAAATTTCTACCGATTCCCATTGGATGAATCAAGGCAAGTGATCTTTCCGACCGATTTCGGCCATGGCGACCACTTCAACTCCTAATCAAAGAGGCGTTGATGCGCTCGGAGATGGCTACTATAGCCAATTTTTGCTATGAAGTCTCGTGCGCAATGCGGGCAGGTGAGTTTGCCGTTCACATAATTGTAGTTAATGGCTGCAGGTGGACGGTCTTTCAGCTCATCGCGCTTAGCGTCGAGGTCTGCTTTGCGCTGCTCCTCAAACTCGCGTATTCGCCTTTTTACCATCCCGCGCCATTCTGGGCGCTGTGCTGCCAGACCCTCCCATTGAGTGGGCTCGATGTTGCAACGTTTCATGTGGCGCTTTTGAACATCTTTATATCTGAGGAGTTGTCCACCCTGCTTTCGCTTGCCCTCCTCTAGTTCAGAATAAAAGATGCGCTTCGCCACTCTCTCCTCCGCCATCCGGGATACGTGACCGCACCATCGAAGTTGCCGACGCATTAGATAGGCTTCAATGCCACCGACATTGGCTCGTCTCAGAACTTCGGTGTTACGCACTCGGTCGGACCATCTGATCTTCATGATGGTGCGAAGGCATTTAAGGTGGAAACGATCCAGAGTACGTATGTGGTGGCGGTAGACACACCAGGTCTCGGAGGAGTACAGAAGGTTTGGCAGCACAATCGCCATGTAGACAGATATTTTTGTGGCTAACTTTAGGTCGTGCGAGCAGAAAACCTTGGAACGCAGCTTTCCAAATGCTGCAGCTGCAGCACTGATTCGGCTGTTGATCTCGGCATCAAGGTCACACTTAGATGTTACAGTGTTCCCAAGATAACGGAACTTATCAACTTGTTTCAGCATATCCTCACCAAGCTTAATGGCCAGTGTCTCGCGACCATGTGTGTCTAGAGACATTACTTCCGTCTTTTTGACACTGATCTTCAGGCCGAATTTGCAGCATGCTTGGTGAAAAACGGACATCAGCTGTTGCAAGTCGTCTGGGGATTCCGCAAGAAAGCACAAGTCATCAGCATACATGATCTCTGTAATCAGTGCATACGAAACCTTAGTGCGCGCCCTAAGTCTAGCCAAGTTGAAAAGACTGCCATCTGTGCGGAATCGGATGCGGACTCCTTCGGATACAGTATTCAAGACCTCCTTGACTACTACTGCAAAGTATAAGGCGAACAGTGTAGGCGCTAGAACACACCCTTGTTTCACCCCACAGGTGACGGGGAAGAAATCGGACTGTTCACCATCTACAGAGACACAGCACTGCATATTGTCATGCAGGAGTCTTAGAAGTCGAACAAACTTATCCGTGCACCCTAGTTTTTCCAGCACCATCCAGAGAGCTTCGCGAGGCACACTGTCGAATGCTTTCTCCAAGTCAACAAAGCAGAGGTACAACTGACGCCCTTGTTCTCTGCTTTTTTCCTGCAGTTGACGCACTGAGAAAATAGCTTCACATGTGCCTCGGTCAGGTCGGAAGCCAAACTGGGTTTCGGGCAGAATCTTTTCGGACAGGTCTTTCAGGCGGTTCAATAAAACTCTTGCAAAAGCCTTTCCAGGGACCGACAGTAATGAAATACCACGATACGAGTTGCAGTCGGAACGGTCACCCTTGTTCTTGTAGAGAGCACTTATGCGAGAAACTTTGAAATCATCCGGGACTCGCTCCTCTTCCCACATTTGAACAAATAGCTTCCATACCGACATGTGCAGCTCCATACCACCGTACTTCAGTAGCTCACCCGGTATAAGGTCAATGCCGACCGCCCGCTTATTGTGCTGCTGTCTGATGGCAGTAACAACCTCATCGTACGACAGGGGCTTGTCCAGCTCAGTGTTTAATGGGAGTTGAGGCAGTAAACTGATATGATGCAGATCAGCTGAACGATCTACGTTAAGCAAGTTTTTGAAGTGTTCAGCCCAACGTTTAAGTACATCCTCCTTGCTGGTCAGGAGTTGCATTCCGTCTAAAGACCTCAAAGGCACTTTTGCTCGGTAGGACGCACCAATCAGTTTACGCACTTCACAGTAAAACTCCCCAAGCTGGTTAGTATCGGCAAGCCACTGCATTTGACAAGCTTTGTCCCGCCACCACTTGTCTTTTAACTGTCGAGACAGCCTTCGTAATTCCTGGTCACTGTCTTTGACCACCGCAACACTTCCACCTCTTCTATTGTGCTGTCGCAGGAGCTCTCGATGTTTGTCGAATGCTGCTTGTAGAACCTCGCCATTGTCATCGAACCAATCCTCGCTATGTCGGTCTTTCGCACCCAAAGTAGCAGAAGCGGCTTCCATGAGATGACATGACAAAGTTTCCCAAGCAGCACCGACATCACTAGTCTCATTAGTTGGTGACAGCTTTTCTGTTAAGGCTTCAGCATATTTCACCCTGACCTCGCGATCTTTAAGCCTATCCACGTTTAGACCCGCCGGCTTTTTCACTATGGATCTACGAGGTCGACGGAGGCGGAGTCGTAGTTTGGTGACAACAAGTCTATGGTCAGTCCAACAGTGAGCACCGCGCATGACACGGGTGATTTGGACTTGACTGATGTCTCTTTGCCGCATTATAGCATAATCGATCAGATGCCAGTGTTTGGATCGCGGGTGCATCCACGTCGTCTTGTGTTTAGCGGCAAGTCTGAACATGGTGTTCGATATCGCAAGGTCGTATTGAGCACAAAGACTAAGTAGTAACTGACCATTGCTGTTCATGTTACCAACTCCGTGTCGCCCCAGAACTCCAGGCCAAGCCTCATAGTCCCGACCAACTCTGGCATTGAAATCGCCAAGCAATAAGATCTGCTCTCTGGCGTTTATGCTGTCAAGGCATTGAGATACTTCCTCGTAGAATTTGTCCTTAATGTCATCAGACTTGTCAAGCGTTGGAGCATAGACACTGATGACATTAAGGTAGTTGTCTTTGTCCAGATGAAGGCGCAGCGTGGTAATGCGGTCCGAGATGTGTACAGGACATTCTTGTAGTCGCTTTAATAAATGATTTTTGATGGCAAAGCCTACCCCTGAACGTCGAGGTTCGGATGCAGAGGTACCCTTCCAGAAGAAAGTGTAGCCCCCTCCATCTTCCACCAGTTCTCCTTCATCGGCAAGATGCGTTTCGCTGAGCGCAGCCACATCCACGTCATAACGACGAAGTTCCCGAGCTACTATGGCGGTTTTTCGTTCAGGACAGGCATTGCCATCTTTATCAATGAGTGTTCTCACATTCCACGCGCCAAATTTCATGATAGGTGTTTTCATGTTATTATTATTATTTGTGTTGCGTCGACCACGAGTTTCGTGATGCGATGGCAGCCGTGGCTACTACCACCTTCCAGGTAGGGACGAGCATTTTCTTAGGGCACCTTTTCTAGCCCCCTCCTCGGCTGAGCGAGGAGAGCAGTGCTTCCCTGAATAGGGCTGCTCTGTCACCCCAGGTGCTGCCGAATTTGCATTGTCGTCCCGATTATCAATGCAAAAGCGACCACGGCGTGTACTCACACCCCTGGGACCGCCTGCGTGCAGGAATCAGACAAAGCCCAGCTTGCACCATGCCAGACCTCTCTACTTCAACCCATCGCCACAGGACTTAGCGTCATCGGAGTCCATTAATCGGAAGCAGTCAGTTGCGCAGGATATATTTAGGTGCGCAGACGTTCGCGCAAACGCAAGCGCACCCTCTGGTCCTCCCCCTCCTCGACTCAGTGGAACGGAAAACCGCTACGACTGAAGGAGAGGTCAGATGCAGTGTCTGGCCGACGGTAACTACACGCGCCCTCTACCGTCGCCCTAAGCCATCCACCTTGCCTTGCTGAATCGCTGAGTCCGCCAAACCCGTTCACATTATCTGTATTGGGTTGCCATTCTCACCGAAACAGACTTTGTAATAGCAGGAGGGAGCTGCTTATGTTGGATCTGGAGGGAAGGGAACTAGGAATAGGAATAGGAGGGAATATGGTGAAATTGGGAGAGGAACATAGGTAGTAGGATACTACTGACTGGAAGGTATACAAAGCCAGTAGAAGCTCGGGAAGCCGGGGTCGCGTACCCGTATACCACATCACAACTTTCGATCCAGAAGCTGAGATGGGTATCCCTGTCTATACAAATCTAAGTATTTTCAAGAGTTTTATGTTTTAGTAGCCAAGAATAGGCGCTTATGTTTTATATTTCTTTGACATTATCCGTTTCAGACCTTATCCTATCAGTTCACACTGAAAACAAAACAAATTCTATAAGAACAAAAAATCTCGTTTTCAACTTACGTAATATATTGGTGACCGTCATTTATTTACAAAAATTTTGTTTATTACGTTTATACTATTTGAAATAGGAAACTATTGTAAAAATTTAGCATAGATATCCCTTACAGCATAAGTACATTATGATTCCTATTTATTCCTAATCCGCGCGCAATGAGTTTCGAGTAATTGGGGTCATCGAAATTGAACTGTTCGGACAATGGATGGCCCGCCAATTTTTTACAATCCCGCAAATCAAAAAATTCAAACCCGCTATTACAAGGTCATTTCATATTGCCGCAAATAAAATAAAATAAATAAAATAAAATGTCTTATCTCACACACACAAGCATGGTCCGCGTTCACCTACGTGTTTAACTGAGATGTTTTTTTAGAGTGTTGATAAAATAATGTATGCAACTCTGCATATAATTAGGCATAAGAATGCGCGTGTCAAACTTGTATCAACAGACACTCGCATTATAATAACCCCTATTATATGACAGTTGCATAAACTACTATTGTTTCTCCAGGTTTCCTATCAGAGCTGAACGGTCTGCGCGTGGCCTGCGAGGCGGAGGCCGACTCGGAGTCGGCGCCGCTCGCGTCCCGCAACGCGCCGCTCGCCCTCTGCTGCAAGGAGGGCGCCGGCCGCTCCGGCACCGCGCTCGCTGCAGACCTGCTGCTGCACACACTCGACACCAACCAGGTGAGTCAGCGCCGCTCGCCCTCTGCTGCAAGGAGGCTCGCTGCAGACCTGCTGCTGCACACACTCGACACCAACCAGGTGAGTCAGCGCCGCTCGCCCTCTGCTGCAAGGAGGCTCGCTGCAGACCTGCTGCTGCACACACTCGACACCAACCAGGTGAGTCAGCGCCGCTCGCCCTCTGCTGCAAGGAGGCTCGCTGCAGACCTGCTGCTGCACACACTCGACACCAACCAGGTGAGTCAGCGCCGCTCGCCCTCTGCTGCAAGGAGGCTCGCTGCAGACCTGCTGCTGCACACACTCGACACCAACCAGGTGAGTCAGCGCCGCTCGCCCTCTGCTGCAAGGAGGCTCGCTGCAGACCTGCTGCTGCACACACTCGACACCAACCAGGTGAGTCAGCGCCGCTCGCCCTCTGCTGCAAGGAGGCTCGCTGCAGACCTGCTGCTGCACACACTCGACACCAACCAGGTGAGTCAGCGCCGCTCGCCCTCTGCTGCAAGGAGGCTCGCTGCAGACCTGCTGCACACACTCGGCACCAACCAGGTGAGTCAGCGCCGCTCGCCCTCTGCTGCAAGGAGGCTCGCTGCAGACCTGAGGGTCATTTGGGAAGTTGAGTATCGCCATAGTGACATGTTGGCAGCCCATCGCCTAAAATTGCAATACACACCCTCGAGTCCCTTAGTCGCTTCTTACGACACCCATGTGAAAGAATAGAATAGATTTTTTTTGTATTACCAATAAACATGCTTAATAAATAACAAAAGAATTACATTTTCTCTTAGCTTAAACAATTTTTTGTGTGACACAGCGGACCCTGCACTAAGCAAAGCCTGTACCGCAGGGGCCTAGTATTGCATTAACATTTTGGATGTACACTCGGGCACAAAGTTTATTATTATTACTGGTCTTAATAAATAAATAAAAAATATTTTATTATAAACATCCCCGATACCGAAATGGGGTGATGCTATTCTTAGCCGGCATCACACGGGAAATAAATTTATACAATGTATAATGTCAGAGGCCTACTACCAGTAGTCGGCGGTTGAGAAACTCTGACACCAGGGTTCATCGGCTCGTTAACGATTCGGTGTCCCACACGAAAAGAAGAAGATGGAAAATGTAATGTGTGAATAAAGGCTAAATTATTATACCTCTAAATTATTATGACCACGTACCGGCAGACGCAGCGTAGGACGACCCCCCGCGAGATGGACAGACGATCTGGTCAAGTCCGCGGGGAAATGCTGGATGCAGGCCGCTTCTAATCGGACGAGGTGGAAATATTTAGGGGAGGCCTATGTTCAGCAGTGGACGTCCTATGGCTGATATGATGATGATGAAATTATTTTGATATATTTGGTGTGTCCAGGAGCTGGACATCCCGCGCACCATCAGCCTGCTGCACCAACAACGCGCCAACCTCATCCAGAACGTGCACCAATACAAGTTCCTACATCAGCTACTGCACAACTACCTCAAACAATCACGACTCATATGACCAGTTCAAACACTTGGTGCAAATGTTACAACTCTCCACAAGAAAGGTTAAGCCACACCTCGGACACTCCATATAGCGGACTCTTTATAGACAACTGTCATTCAGTGTTGCCGCAACCGAGGTCCCAAAATACACATATCCGCCACTAAAAGTGTACGTGTACATAACCATTTTTTTTCGCAAATCACTCATAACAACTTTTCTCTACATATTATTCTGTCCAAATAGTACTATTTTTTGGATTAAAAATGCCATTACTTTTTCTTTTAATCTGTATGTACAAGGAAAGACTTAATAACTCCTAGAAAAAGTAGCTTGGTAAACGGATGGTATAGCGCCTTTTTTAGCCATGGTCACACCTCGGACACTCCATACAGCGGACTCTTTATAGACAACTGTCATTTCTACATGTGCATGTGTGGGTGATCGATACAAGTTCCTGCATCAGCTGCTGCACAACTACCTCAAACAATCACGACTCATATGACCAGTTCAAACTCTTGGTGCAAATGTTACAACTCTCCACAAGAAAGGTTAAACTATGGTTTACCAGATTTCCCCGCTGGGAAGGTTAAACTTAAACTACACCTCGGACACTCCATACAGCGGACTCTTTATAGACAACTGTCATTTCTACATGTGCATGTGTGGGTGATCGATACAAGTTCCTCCATCAGCTACTGCACAACTACCTCAAACAATCACGACTCATATGACCAGTTCAAACACTTGGTGCAAATGTTACAACTCTCCACAACAAAGGTTAAGCCACACCTCGGACACTCCATATAGCGGACTCTTTATAGACAACTGTCATTCAGTGTTGCCGCAACCGAGGTCCCAAAATACACATATCCGCCACTAAAAGTGTACGTGTACATAACCATTTTTTTTCGCAATGTACATAACCATTTTTTTTCGCAAATCACTCATAACAACTTTTCTCTACATATTATTCTGTTCAAATAGTACTATTTTTTGGATTAAAAATGCCATTACTTTTAATCTGTATGTACAAGGAAAGACTTAATAACTCCTAGAAAAAGTAGCTTAACGGAATGGAAACGGATGGTGTAGCGCCTTTTTTAGCCATGGTCACACCTTGGACACTCCATACAGCGGACTCTTTACAGACAACTGTCATTTCTAAATGTGCATGTGTGGGTGATCGATACAAGTTCCTGCATCAGCTGCTGCACAACTACCTCAAACAATCACGACTCATATGACCAGTTCAAACACTTGGTGCAAATGTTACAACTCTCCACAAGGAAGGTTACTCACAGTGCTACAGGGTTTGTAAGGGATAGCCCTCCGAATACTAAATAAATAAAGCGTTAATTCTCATAAAAACAGTTTCGTTGTTAAACAATTTACAGTCTGCCAAACTGCACAACAGTATGTTGGCAACTGTTTTTGACTGATAGGGTGCTTGCTGTTAGTCAATGAAACTAAACAATTTTCCCCTATAAACATATATCAGAAAACAACAAAATGTTCAACCTCCCATATAAAATCACGATCAGCTGACAGCATTCACTATGAAATAAAATAAAAAAATACATTTCCTGATATGTTTTCTTATGGGAAGTTGTTCGGTTTCATGGTATTTTTTCGATAAAATTTACCGATTGAAGTACATGTAGACCATGAAACTGAATAACTTTAGGAACATATGTCAGGAAACGACAAAAAATATTTGATCTCCCATACAAAATCACGATCAGCTGATTGCCTTTACTATGGAAAGTTGTTTTTTTAACGTTTCATGAAATATTTTCTCATGGAAAGTTGTTCAGTTCCATGGTCTGAATGCACCCTAAAAGTATTTGGAGGGCTGTCCCTTACACCCTATATTATTTTGAAAGTAAGAAACTGTAAAAAATGTTAGCGCCTGCCGGGACTTGAACCCGGGACCGTGGGTTATCGTCCTAATTTATTTTCATTTAGGAAGGTTGAAATATGAAGTTGTAGTTTCGTGAAATTTATATCTGTTGAAATATATTCAGTATTTTTGAGAACTTGCAGAATTGCACCGCAGGCAGAACTTGAACCTGCGACTTTCGGTATCAGTACTACTGACGTCTCTACAGAGAGTAACTAGCCGAAAAAAGGTCAAGGTTCCCATGAATCTGAACAACTTTCCCCATTGAAATATTTCTTGCAACAGTGACCTCCAAAAAACACTCCGGTTATTTTACCGTGGGAGGTCCAATTATTTTTAATTTTTCGACGTATGTTTAATGGGGAAAGATGTTCAGTTTCATGAAAACCTTGACCTCCTTTCGGCTTGTTATACCCTTATTGTTATTCCTTGTACATTCAGTATTTTTCACACCTACTCGAGTATAGCGGCAAATAAACGTTAGCTAGTCCTAGATTAGAGACGGTTTTATTCGAGTTTCAAGCTGAAAACTTTTAATGAACGCTGCAGCTGATTACTCACACCTTATTGCTTTTACGACGATGAAATAACAGTATTTACAAATAAAAATACATACATACATACATACATAAATCACGCCTATATCCCTTACGGGGTAGGCAGAGTGCTAACGGCCGTTCAACGGATATCAACACCACGTCCGACAAAAGTTTGAGTAAATCATTAAACTGTGCACTTATTATTTGCAACACAATTTGATATGCCAAAGCCAGTATTAAATGTTCAAGGAAATGGCTTGGGAGAACTTTATTTTCCATTGTTCGTGTATTAAAATTTAAAATTAAAGATTTAAATAGTTTTTGAGGTTGCTACAGTTATACTTATGAAATGAATAAATGGGTAGGTACTGATTGTTATAGAAGGAATTTCGCAAATCAAATAGAATTTGTACAGTGACTTACAATATATGGTCCTATTTAATTCAGTGCAAATATTTTTAGAGTGAGTTTTAGTCGTAAAAAGACAACTTTTCCCTTATTGGGGAAAACATAGGTTTAAATATGAAAAAAAAATTGGTCATTCCCTATAAAGTGTCTTTTTTTTATTTGTTTGGGTGGTCCAATTTTTTCGTTTCATATTTCGAGCTATGTTTATTGAGATTTAAGTTGTTCAGTTTTACGAGTATAACTCGCCCTAAAAATATTAGCTTTGAATTTAATAGGACCTTATAAACAATTTTTATAACAAGTGTTATTTGAATAATATTTATGTGAGTATTGAATCGAGTTTACTAAAATCAGAATCTTATGAATAACGGCGTTGAAGTCTTATTATTTGATTGCAAATAGACTGAAATACATTTCAACATGTTTTTTGTATATTTATAATGTATTATTCAACTTTTTATGAATGTAATTATATTGTAATTTTGTATGCATATTTTGATTATAGCTAATGCGAGATTTGTGAATGTTTTTAATGAATTTTGATATCATAGTATTTACTGCCCCCTTTTACGGGGACTAACGTTTGTTAAATGCATGCTAAAAGTATTAAACGTAAATGTATCGTAGTTTTAAATACAGGGTGTCCTAAACTCGTGCCTATAGAATACAATACTTTTTAATATTTAAGTTGGTCTCCATACTTTTTTAAATATAGGTACTTTGTTTTTGTGATGTACCATCTTGAATATTACTGGGCATTGTAGCAAATATTGACCCTATACAGGATGTAAGAAACAGCTCTCCGAGTACTTATAGGGTGCATTTAGACCACGAAACTGAACAACTTCTCATGAGAAAATATTTCAGGCAACGTAAAAAAAAATACTTACAAAAGTAATTGCAGGCAGCTGATCTCGATTTTGTATAGGAAGATTTTTTTGTCGTTTCCTGACATATGTTCCTAGGAGAAAGTTGTTCAGTTTTATGGGCTGTATGGATCCTATCAGAATTTGGAGGGCTGTCCCTTACACCCCGTATAGGATGTAAAAACATAGCTGCAAATATTTGAAGGGGTTAACCAGCCCATGAAACTGAACAACTTTCCTCAAAGATGAAATAAAAATTGGACCTCCCATAGAAAATGTTCCAGCCGACTGGGACGTCCATTTTGTTTAATATTTCGACCTATGTTCCTTAGGGAAAATTCAGTTTCATAGACTGGTTCACCCCTTAAATATTTTCAGCTAAAACTTTTACACCCTGTATTAATTAAATTATAAAACCACCCTTTATTTATAGGAAGTTTCAAACTTTTAGACTAAGTGAGAATTATGTGCCTTAAATCGGAGATTATTCGCGCGATCTGATCACTCAATGTGCCTTTAATAATTGTATTTTATTTTTTATGTATAAAAAGGAGCTCAGTTTTTTGTGATTTTTATTTTATTTTAGAATTTATAATCGAGTTCTATCAAGTATTGTTTTATTTCTTTGTACCAGTGAAAGTTTTCTGGGGCTAGATACACTTTTTAATGTGTAGGTACTGATTGGAACAAATGAAATTAGTATTTATTATATTTTCATTCATCCATTACAATATCCAAAATGATTTCCCGTTTTTTAATGCATTGATTTAGGTGCATACGATGTGTTCATTTAATTTAAATAATAAGTTCAAGAGTCAACCAGGGCTAAATTGAACGATTAGGGTTGCCGCAGACCAAACGTACGTTTCTGCGTGCGAAGAATCTTACGTAATTGAAATGAAGGTAACATTTCATAGGGCCGCCGCAGAGTAAGAGCAGTTTTTGCGAGCGCCAATTCGCGCACTTTTGACCAAAAAGAACTCTATCGTATTGAAATAAAAGTGATATTGGCTAGAATGACAAACGGCGCTCACGGTCGCCCGGCGGCAACCGGCTGCGTTTGTCAGTCTAGGCAATGTCACCTTAATTTCAATTACTTATAGTTCTTTTTAAAATTTCTATGAAAAGTGCTGGAGCTGTCGTTTGCAAAAACGTACGTTTGGTCTGCGGCAGCCCTTAGAATGACAAAACGCCGCCGGTTCTCGCCGGGCGTCCTTGAGAGTCCTTTTATCATTCTAGCCAATGTCACCTTTCTTTCAATTACTACAGAGTTACTATTCAATTTTTTGTCAAAAGTGCTTTAGCTGTCGCTTGCAAAAACTGCTCTTGATCTGCGGCGGCCCTTAAACCACTGCTTGATTTCTTTTTCTTATCACAGTATCTTTATTATTGTTATTCAATGCATTTTCAATTTATTATAACTTAAATCCTGGTTGATCTAGCCTATTATAATTGTTTATATTGTTTCTAGTCGGCAGGCAACTCTATTATAATTACTGTAATTATTTTGCTATAATACCAGAGTTGAAAAATACGGGGTGCAAGGGACTTCCCCCCGAATACTGATAAGGTGCATGCAGACCATGAAACTGAACAACTTTCACCTGGGAACTTATGTCAGAAAACGACGAAAATTGTTCGATCTCCCATACAAAATTACGATCAGCTGACTGCATTTACTATGGGAAGTGAATTTTTTTTGACGTTACCTGAAACATTTTTTAAGTTGTTCAGTTTTATGTTCTGATTGCACCCTATCAGTATTCGACGGGCTGTCCCTTACACCCTGTATATTCTAAGATCTATTTTATATCTAATACTTTTTCATACTTACAAAATCATTCAATTTTTTTCAACTCTAGTACTGTAGTATACTAGTTATTTGTAGAATAAGTTTTGTTTGATTGCACAAAAGTTGACTTTAAGCACTTTGTTTTTAGTGTGTATAATTTAAGTGAATCAATCATTAATTAAAGTTTTGTTACTCAGTCATTGTACAATATGAGAATTAATTTCAATTTAAATCTGCTGGTCTGACAGCCAATAAAAATATTAATTTTGAAAATGATTTCCTGTTTTTCATTTGTGGTACAGTCATCCAATCATGACAGTCAATGTGTCCTATCTCCTACCTCAATTGTTACATACATACATAAATCACGCCTATATCCCTTACGGGGTAGGCAGAGCATGTTATGAGGTCTGACAAAGTTTGAGGGTCAATCAGAAAACTTTGTATCACTATGGTGACAGGTTGTCAGCCCATCGCCTAAAATTGCAATACACATCTAACCCTCGAGTCCCTTAGTCGCCTCTAAATAAACCTAAGTTGTTGTCACTACTAAATGACTGGTAGTAGTTGAAGTGCCAACGCTGCGTCGAGCGGGCAAAATGCTCATGTATTTTGGCGCAGCGTTGGCGCTAAAGGTGGCACGCACTGATTAAAAGTCCAAAACGCAGTCTATCAATTATATTTCAGTAAAAAATTATACATATTATAACCTAACTTAACTAAACACCTCTGTTACGGTGGCGGGTAATACGGTCTAGGGGGGGGCGCGCCGCGGCCCGGCAGTGGGGGGAAGTAGTTCGGGGGGGGTACGTTGACGGGGGGGTGGTAGCGCGGGGGGGCGCCGGGGGGAGGCTCCGTGTAGAGGGGCGGCGGGGGGCCGGTCATGGGCAGCCTGGGCGGCGGCGGGATGTTGGGCGGCGGCGCGCTGTACACGGGGTACGCCGGTATGCTGTACGGCACTTGGTATGGGGGGAACCTGCAAAAATAAATTAAACTTTATATATAAGGTGTAAAAAAATTTGCTGAGAATATTTTAAGGGGTGAACCAGTACGTGAAACTGAACAACTTTCCCCAAGGAACATAGGTCGAAATATTAAAAAATAATTTGACCCTCCCATACTTAGTGTGTTACCCGGCCGGGATAATTTGTATGGGAGGGCCAATTTTTTTTCATATTTCGACCTATGTTCCTTGGGGAAAGTTGTTCAGTTTCACGTACTGGTTCACCCCTTAAAATATTCTCAGCAAATTTTTTTACATCATGTATAAAGACTTCTGGTGTCAGAGGCCAAGATCCTCTTTGGGTCACAGAGCCACCGCAGTAAGTATATATAACTACAAGACGGCCATGCCAATAAGCCATATGTGACCGCTGTCAGATTCGTGTCATCCAACTCTGGCAAACCTTTATTTCAATTACGATAGTTCCTTTTTAAATTTCCAGTCAAATGTGCTTGAACTGTAGGTCGCAAAATCTCTACATTTCTTTTACTATGGAACTGACAGCTCAAATATTATTATTATTATTATTTTTTGGTGTGGCAAAGCCACTGGCTTCACATCTCGTTAGTTGAGACGTATTTCGCCATTTATGTCAGGTTAGTTAAGTCAAGTCGTTGTAAGGTTATGTTCAGTCAGTCATTTGTAAGGTGATTTGGCATTACGCCGAGGGAGAGTCCACAACACAGAGATCCTAGTCTTACGACTAGGGGCTGTGTTGCGCAGTTTATGTAGCACCAGAAACGTGATAGTAAAATTTCCGCGCCACGTGCTGACCCGCTCGTCACTATACCACAATGTCAAATATATGCTTTAATTACAATTTCCTATTTAATGTCCACTTTAAGAATAGTTTGTTGCTTAAAACACTATCAGAATTATTCACCAAACACTCAAATAAACAAGAAAAACAAAATTATAACCAATTCACATCCGCCATTACGGAATAGCAACGAACGACCCCAGCTCAAATATGGATCGCCTTTAAATACAAGTATTATCCGTTGTATTTCGACTGCCTGACTGTTCATGAATAATATTTACAATGCACATCACAACTTACTTAGGGTGTTAAGCCCATATAAGACGATCTGTGATATTTTTTTTATTATTTATTATTATTATTATTTATAATACACTAGCAGCACATTGTGCTGATGCGTGTATATCACTGCACTTGAGTCAAATATTTGTCTAGTCTGTTTTTAAATGAGTTCACTGAGGGAGCACTGATCACTAATTGCGGTAGTTTGTTCCACGAATCCACTACACGATTTGGCAAAAAGTGGTGCCTGGGATTTTCCTACTGCTTTCAAACTTTGTACAAGTGTTCCTTAGGTCTCCCTGAGTAGATTAAGCTCGATAGCTAGCAGTACCCACCTCTTCTGAATATTTGTATGGGATAAAAAAAAAACTCTTTTGGAACCCATCGTGTGTAGAGTCTATTGAAAGAGCTTTTTATGCCTAATCCAAAAATATATCACATTATAGTATTTCAGTCACCCATGTAAAGTAATGATTAAAATAATTTTAAAAGCATACCAAGTTTGGAGTCCTCCAGAGCCCAAACGGATACATCATTATTTGTAAGTTATATCTAGAATACATACACACACACACATACACAAATCACGCCATAATCCCTTGCGGGGTAGGCAGAGCGTAAATAGCCGCAAAAAACGGCCATTTACACCACGTCTGACAAATGTTTTGAGGGTTATTCGGAATATTGTGTATCGCTATAGTGACAGGTTGTCAGCCCATCGCCTAAAATTGCAATACACTCCCTCGAGTCCCTTCGTCGCCTCTTACGACTCCCACGGGCAAGATATGAGGTGATGCTATTCTAATCCGGCATCACACGGCAACTTATCTAGAATGACGTGTAATATCTAATCTTAAAAGTTTTTTTTTTATATTAAATTAAATCTGAGATTTGTCCACTGACCTCGCTAGCGGAGGCTCGATCTTGGGCGGTTCTAGTTTGCCGACCTCGGCTCCGTTGTTCACCGGCGTCGGCAGCAGCGGCTTGTTAGCGGCGGCGGCGACAGGCGATGCGGAAGCGGGCGGTGTACCGGACGGGGTCGGCTTCTTCTCGTTTTTTGGCGGCTTGGCGGACGACAGCGGCGGGGAGTCGCCGCCTGACGCTTGCGTTTGCGGCGAGTATAGGTCTAGAACCTGCGATGTAAAAGATAATGAAGGTAACATGGATAGTTAGCTTGTCGTTGGTATAACTTATTTATTTATGTATGCATGTACTTATTTTATGTAGGTTTATGTATTTTTATTTTATTATGTTAAATTATTAAGTATAGGATTTTAGTTTCTTCCTACTTATGTATTGTATAGCTACAAGCTACCTTTAGTGCGAACTTTAAGTAGGTACGATTATATAAGGTGTAAAAAAATTAGCTGCGAATATTTTATGGGGTCTCTTTTGGCTATAGCTCATTGCTTTTGTTTTGCTGGTGTTTAGTTCAAGGCCTACTTTGGAGCTTTCTTCGTCTAGTGAGCACATCATAAGTTCAAGGTCTCTAGGCGTTTCAGCAAAGATGACTATGTCGTCAGCAAATCTTAGATAGTTTAATAGGTGACCGTTAATTCTTATTCCTTTTTGGCTCCAGTTTAGTTTTTTGAATATGTTTTCCAGTACTGCTATGAAAAGTTTTGGCGATAGTGGATCCCCTTGTCTGACCCCTCTCTCAATTTTTATGTCTTTTCCAGTTGTTTCGAGCTTTACTCTACTTACGCTGTTTCGATATATATTTTTGAGTATTCTAATGTATTTCACATCTAATTTGGTTGATTCTAAGGCTTTCCAGATTGAGTTATGGCTAATCGTGTCGAAAGCTTTACTGTAGTCTATAAATGCGAGATACAGTGGTCTGTTAAACTCTTTGAATTTTTCGAGTACTTGCTCTAGCGTGTGGATATGGTCTGTAGTGCTGAAACCTGAGCGGAAACCTGCTTGTTCCATGGGTTACAAAAGCAATGAGCAATAGCCAAAAGAGACCAATTAACATCAATGGCAAAAGAATTGAGTATGTCGACAATTATGTATATCTCGGTAAACAAATTTCGTTTTCAAAAACCAGCAACGAAGAAGAAGTTTTGAGAAGATCCAATTTAGCATGGAAAAAATTCTGGGCTTTAAAAGAAATACTCAAAGGAGACTACAGCATATCCATAAAAAAGATTGTACATGACACCTGCCTTCTACCATGCCTCTTATATGCATCTCAAACGTGGGTATATACAAAAAAAGTTGAAGACAAAATTAGAACAACACAACGAGCAATGGAAAGAAGCATAACAAATATTAAAAAAATTGATAAAATAAGACACACTAAGATCAGAGAAAAGACCAAAATCACTGACGCTCTCACACATGCCCTTAAACTAAAGTGGAAGTGGGCTGGACATGTAGCTCGCCTTCCTGACAGGAGATGGACTATTAAAACCACCACTTGGGCTGGCCCAGCTGGCAAGAGAAGTGTAGGGAGGCCCTACAAACGCTGGTCAGATGACATCGCTCAAGCGGCAGGCAAAAAGTGGCCAGAAATTGCTAAAGACAGACAGAAGTGGCAAGATTTGGAGGAGGCCTTCACCCAAATAGGGATCCAAGAAGAAGCTCACAACACTAATGATAATTAACACTATAATAAGATTTAACTAACCATACTAACAAATAAAATACCAATCATGTTGCATAAGTTTTTATATTTTATTTTATTTTTCTTGGAAATAAAAAGGCTTATTATTATTATTATTATTATTTTATGGGGTGAACCAGTACGTGAAGCTGAACAACTTTCCCCAAGAAAAGGTCGAAAAATTATTTGACCCTCTCATACTTAGTGTGTTACCAGGAGGGCCAATTTTCTTTTTCAAATTTCGACCTATGTTCCTTGGGGAAAGTTGTTCAGTTTCACGTACTGGTTCACCCCTTAAAATATTCTCAGCTAATTTTTTACACCATGTATATTGTTTTTTTTTGTGTATGGGCACCCGCTTTGACACTTTCTGTTTATCTTTTGATTGGCCAGTAGAGAATGCCGCGTGGCATTAGGCCTTTGTACTTTCTGTGCAATAAAGTGAAATAAATAAATAAATAAGTAAATCGTTATATGTTTGGGGTGTCTCATCTACACAGTAAGCCAGTGAATTGGAGAGCTGGTTGCGTTTCTCCAACAGCCCTGTTTACTATACAACACATTATATGTCTGCTTGTGTTCGTAAATACCCCAAAAAAAAATAACAGCCACAACCGAAAGAGGTCCAAGCTCTGGACCCCTAACAAGTCGTGGCTTTCCTCAGATCAGCCCGACTGGATGAGGTCATTTAAAAGGAAAGTGTCAGCCACAATAAAAGGACCAACACATTCATATATACATATATCACGCCCATTATCCCTAGCGGGATAGGCAGAGCGTAAACGGCCGGAAAAATGGTCACTTATGCCACGTCTGACAAACATTTGAGGGTCATTCAGATATTTATGTTTCAAAATAGTGACAATCGCCTAAAATTACAATACACTCCCTCGAGGCTCTTCATAAATCTCAAGACAGTCGGTGATAATGATAAGGAACAATTTTCCCCAAAATATTTCGAGTTTCCATAGTCACTCAGTATGTTGATCAGCAAATTTTATCAAAGGTCCAAACATTTCTTTCATATTTCGACGCATTTTCGTTGGGGAAAGTTGTTCCTTATCACCAGCCTGTCTTGAATTTTCGCTATTGGTCACTAGTAAAATTTCACCCTTTATACAGTCAAATTATAGATAAACGAATCAGGTGTATATGGTAAGTGCGGATGGGAACGTCGGAAGGGGAAGACCTTGAGGAACGTACCTTGATCAAATCGGGGACGCGCTAAAGAAAGGTCAAGTCAAGAGTACCCTAAACCGACGAGTGTGCACACAGAGATTGATGAGCCAAAGAAGTATGCCAGGATCGTAGTAGGAGAAAGGAAGTAGTCTGTGTCTACCCCTCCGGGAATGAGGCGTGATTTATGTATATATGTATGTATACAGTCAAATAGTAGCCACCACCAATGAAAGTAAAGCACTATTAGCTTTCATGACTGCATGACTGAACAGTTGAAATTATATTTAAAAAATCACCTGATGACAAATATCTTCAAGCAGATCCATGGTGATATCTTCAACGAACATGTCCCACCATGCAGTATGTTTAGGCATCCGGCCATTCCAGTCCACCACTTCGAACTTGGAGAGCTTTCCGGCGAGGAACATCAGCGCCACGGCAATCACTTCCGGCTCCCATTGCAGGCACAGGGTTGTGCATAAGCTGCAGAATAAGATCAGGTTACAGAGTAAGTTTAGAATATGATTGAAAGTTATTTTAATTTAAACCTAAACCATGTAAAATAGAAAACATACGGCCTTTAAACATTAACGGCCGTAAAACAGATATTGACACCATGTCTGACAGAAGTTTGAGGGTCAATCAGATAACTGAGTATCACTATAGTGACAGGTTGTCAGCCCATCACCTTAAATTGCAATACACATCTAACCCTTGAGTCCCTTAGTCACCTCTTACGACACCCATGGGTTAGAAATGGGGTGATGCTATTCTAACCCGCATCACACACCAATAGAATAGCATGTTTTACATTTTTGCAGCATTGATAGTTGCAGAGTCGGCCGAGTAGGTAATTACTTAAATCTTGCTGCAGGTTACTAAAGCCAATCTAACAGCAGTATTAACAAGGTAATTAGCAACTTCATGCTTATCATCTAAATTATTTAATAATTGAAAGATTATAAAGGCAACCTGTGTCAGTATTCATTGTACACATATCACTGTCTGATCACATTACCATAATTTGGTCGCTATAGCCATGTCTGACAAATATTTGAGGGCCGTTTCAGAAAAACCATGTATCATGATAGTGACAGGTTGTAAGCCTGTCACCAAAGATTGTAAAACATAAAATCACCAGTCCCTTAGTCACCTCCTATGTCACCCGCAGGAAAGGAATGGGGTAGTGCTATTCTAAGCTGGCATCACACAGCCATGAATTGTATAGATTTATAAATAAGATACTTTGTAGATGAATGTTTACTCACCTATCGTTGACGAACGTCCACGCCATCTGCACCATCTTCTGCAGTTTCCCCTTGTCCCCCTTCAGGCACTTGGCGTACTTCAACAGGTACCCATAGGGGTGCTCCACCTGCAGGTCGAACTTGATGGTCTGCAGCAGGATCCGCTCCAGCGTCATCACCTCCTCCTTCGGGTCCTCCCCGAATGTCCCAAACTTCTGATCCGTCAGCAATCCTTTCGCAACTTTTATTATATCCTTGCACTTCTTTGGCGTCTCCTCGACTTTACCGGCCAGGAACAAACAGCAACAAGCGGTGATATACCGCGGGAATGTTTTGAACGAATGGAACATGTAGAAACGGTGAAAATAAACAACTCCTGTCGCCACTGTGTTATAACCTAAATCCATCTTGGAGCCTGTGTCGATAATGAATCTCGCGCCCTCCTTCCGGTACCGGTTTTCGGTGTCATTGCTAATCCCATCGCGGAACGACGGCGTGTTCTGCAAATCCTTTTTATCGTAGTACCAATACGGCATTTTTGCAGCTAAACTAGCTAAATAAAAATATCAATAAATCGTCGCTAACCTCCGCTACAGCCATTTGACAACTAACTATAATACGACTTGTTTAAAAAGCAACAGAACTTGACAATAATACTACCAGCATGCATACTTTTTTATTTGGTCGCGTTAGACATCCGACATGTTTGACATTCACACTACTTTACTTGCCATTTATAAAAAAAATTGATATTGTGGTAGATTTTCAACAATTTCATTTGAATCATATTTTCTACAGGTGCTGCGAATCGAAATCCATGTCAGGCATTTAAATTAAGTAAAAAAATAAAATCCACAATAGCCCTGATATGGCAAAATGACCTTTTTGGCTGCCGTGTGCCTACTCCACCTACTCTCTGCCTTTTCCAAAGGGAATAAAGGCGTGATGTGGCATTAAAGTGGAGGGGTAGTATTACTGGATAATTTGGAAAAGGTACAGACCTTTTTGACTAGATAAGGTCTAGCTAGTTAGAGGTGACTAGTTCCGGGTTTTAGCGTTATCTCTTAATCACCAAAAACTATCCCGAGTCCCGACTAACATTGAACTACTCTGAACTACCTTAAAGTTGCCAGCCCCAGGTGCATGAAACCTTGTGGTCCCCCCCGAAGGGATGTCCTAGTTGCTCAAACCCTGACTATAGCTGACACCAGAGTTAACTAAAGCTAGTCCACATAATAGTTAATCTGTGAATAACTAAGCCTAACCTAACTACCCCAAACTGACTTATCCTGAACTACCCACCCCAGTCTACCTCCTGTACATATTTTACACATAAATACCAGTATTATGGTCAGATTACGTCAATTTATAAGTTCGAAGTTGTTTGCTCTTATCTTATCAAGTGCGTGAATACAATTCATGTTTTCAACTAAGACTCTGTTTAATCAAACAAATCTTTATCGCAGAGTTATTTTTAAAATCACGAGATACCTATAGGTACAACAATGGTTCCTATAGGTCAAAATGTTGTTCGGTTAGGTACCCAGTAAGGTAACGCATCTGTTACCTACCTCCCTATACCTATGTACCTACTTATTCAAAATAAAACTAAAGCAATTCGAATGTACTTAAATTAAAAGTTCCATACATAACATTACCTGTTTCAATTAGAGTTAACGTGCTCTCCGAATACACGATAAGGAGCATTGATTTTACTTAAGTTTCGACCTAATGGCGTTAATAATAAGCACCGCGTAGATACGGAGCGAAAGGCCGCGGTTCTTATCTAACTTGCAAATGTTTCTCAGTAAATATTATTCGGTTTTAGTTGAATAATTTTACGCTTGCGTCACACTCGTCGATCGTCGTCAGTTTTAACATGGCGCTCAAGTGTAGTGCTAGTTTTTTGAGGCTCAATAACCTACGACAGGCCGTTAGGGTATGTAAATACCTTAATATTTGTTTTGTAGTTTTGTTTCTATTCTATTCTATTCTATTTTGTAACAAGTCTACAACCTATTGTTTTGTGAAGGTTCTTAATATACTTTGGCTATTGAAACAAGTAGGTTAAAAAGTTGACTTGTTACTTTTTCTTGATAAGATACATTCATTATCATTACGATAATGTCACTAAATAAAGCACAGTTCGCTTGACGCTAAAGTGTTACTACAACGTCTTGAAATAGTTTAAGGGCAGCTTAGTGCTGAAAAGTAGGCATTTACGGCCTTCCGCCCGTCGCGTAGAAAAGATCGCGCGAGCTAGTCTGCGGTGAACTCACTTGACCCTGCGGTACGGACCGGGCGGCAAGCGCAGCTTCCACAGCGAGCGCACGCGTTACAGTATACAAAACTATGGCAGTAGGTCAATAACTCCCCAAGATATAGATATAATTTTATTGTTTACGTAATTTACCGAAAAATATGTTGGTACAATTGTAGGATTGATAAAATTAAACAGTGAAGATGTGTTTTTACATTATTAATTTTTAATTATTGAATTATATACTTATTAATAATAGTAATATTATTTAAATATAAATTTAAATACTTTTAGTATTATGTAATGTGCAGTTGAATAACTCATTATGATGAGCTTTGTCCTGTAATTCATTTAAAATATGGTTGATGTCAACCAGTCGGCGGCGTCCCGTAACAGTTTGAAATTCGTCTTCCTTGGTTTCCGCTTCTACTAGAAGGGGATATATCCTCAATATCATCACCGTCGGTACATCTGAAATTTTTCATTAGTTACTTATAATCATCGAAACCATTAAAATCGAAGGACAATGACAAATAATCCTTACTATCCGTACTAATTTTATATATAGTGTGTGTGAAGAGTCTGTGCAAAAATGCTATCCAGTCTTAAGGCAGCCTCGAGACGTGACAGACTCGGGATGAACTTGGACAAGACAAAAGTCAAATTCACTCAACAAATCATCCCCAAGCCAGTCTCCGTCGAAGGTGTAGCCGTTAAATTTGTTGAAGTATGTGTACTTTGGGCAAACGTTGCACTTGGGTAGAGACAACTTTGAGGTTGAAAGCACCAGAAGAGTGCAGCTTAGCTGGGCGGCATTTGGGAAGCTGCGTCATATCCTAGAATCATCTTTGCCACAATGCCTCAAGACCATGGTGTTCGATCAATGTGTCCTACCAGTCATCAACTACCTTATCCGCAATAAAGACCAGTGACGGTCATTTTCTGGAAGTGTAGCAAGCTGAAGTGGGAGTGGGCTTGCCACATTTGGCGTAGAACCAACGGACGGTGGAGTAAGCGGGTTCATGAGTGGAGGCCACGCCTTGGCAAGCGTAACGTTGGACGCCCTCCGGCCAGAATCCAGATAGACCGATGACTTAAAAAAGGCGGCTGGTAACGACTGAATGGCGAAAACGGGAGATCGTGCCTTATGGCGTACCGAGGGGGAAGCCTACGTCCAGCAGTGGACTGTAATAGGCTGATGAATGAATTTTCGTAACTTACTTATGAGATTTAGAAGTTGATTGAAGTGGAAATGTATGTCCATATTGTTTAATTTAGCGTTGCTATGCTGGGGTAAGTTAGGTATTAATGACGGTCTATGAATACGCCGCGATGCTCGCCCGCACGCATCGCTCTGGGCATATGTTGTCCCTTTCTCGCTCGCGGGGCGAGGGTGGCGGCGTGCGCGCGGGCCGCCTGGTAGGCGCCAAGCGGTGATTTAAAAATTGTCTAATTCCAAGCTAAACTCCCGCAGTGGAAGCGATTTACACAGGTAAATTTCGAACAAAATACCAGGAGTTCAACTGGAGGCAGACAATGGCTGCGTTACGCAGCGCTAAATAGCATACGCTGCACAATATAGCAGCGCATACTATGAATTAAACGTGAACCTAAATCTATTTAACTTAATTAACTAAGTTGATTGAAATTGGCAAATGATGTGTTCCAACCCTTACATAACTCAAGTCGGTAGTAAATACCGTCTGCCGATCTGGCGTTACGTCACACGTATTAGCACTAGATTATAAGTAAGTACCTCCAAATTATATCACCCCACGAATTCCGCAATTCGTACTAAGGAGTCACAATGATATGGTACAACAAATATGACTAAAGGGAACACACCATTAACACGAGGAAACAGTTTTATACTAAAACAACTAGGTTTAACACTTACAGTCACGTGCCGGCGCAAATGCATAAATACCCAACGGAGAAAGGAAGTTCAGGGAATGGATCAAATAGGGATTCCGTTGGTACTTACAGGGCTGGGTGGAAAAGATATCGACACCCAGCATTCCACTACAACCTTGGCGCGTTATTCACTTCAAACCACTCACAGCTTCTGTTCGTATTCCACTTTGATATCAGTCATTACGCGTGACCCAACCCGAATTTGGGTCGTACAAACGCGAGCCGATATGGCCACTTGATGCCTATTCAACGCGACGCTCACGTGGAAGACGTCGAGACATCCAACAATCACTAAGCCTGGCATTCCAGTACAACCCAGGAGAAACGCAATAATACGATGCATCAACACGCGCGATCTCAAATTGAATCGTCCATTACACGCGGCATCACAAAACGCGTGGCGGGAAATCCGCACAATACGCGATACCCTCCCGTCCGAACGGTTTTGAGTGACTGGTAGTGCGGTGCAGAAATCACCGCTTGGCGCCTACCAGGCGGCCCGCGCGCACGCCGCCACCCTCGCCCCGCGAGCGAGAAAGGGACAACATATGCCCAGAGCGATGCGTGCGGGCGAGCATCGCGGCGTATTCATAGACCGTCATTAATACCTAACTTACCCCAGCATAGCAACGCTAAATTAAACAATATCTTGCAATAAGGGTTGATCATCACATATGCTTGAAGCTCTGAAACATGTTTGAAACATCAATATTCACACAGAGCAGTATTTAAATAACGTTAAGAATCGTCATTTCCATTTTTTGTTCTAAAACTTACGTATTTCTATCTGAATCTGCCTTTTCTGCTTGGGAGGTAATAGCTACATGGTGAGGCAAGAACTACAGTAAAAAATTATGTATAAGTAAGTGAAAATCTATGTATAAATATGAAATATGAAAGTCTTATTAAGAAACAACCGTTTATTAGCTGAACAATAAAACATTTAATTTTCGTAACTTACTCATTAGACTGAAGAGTTGATTGGCGTGGAGATGTCTTCTTCTTCGTCAATACACTCTTAACAGAGCGGACGTGGTCGTCAATCCGGGTTGGTGGCACGCTTTACAATCCGTCGTCATTCCTCACGGATGGCTGCTTTTCTGGTGCACTCAGTCACGGAACCTTCTTGTGTAGCGGCTTTAATTTGGTCCGTCTGATCTTCCTCGAGGGCGCGCACCCTCGACCTTCCCCTGGACCACGAGCAGCTCGATAGATATGTCCCCGCGTCGGGCGACGTGTCCAAAGAATGTATGGATGCGAGCTTGCACGATGGAGGAGAGCGTTGCTTGATACCGAGTTCCTGGAGAATGGAGTCATTGGTGGGGAATGCTGTCGATGATATTCTAAGCATTCGTCTCCAGCACCACATTTCCAGTGCGTCTATCCTCTTCTTTTGAATTTCCCGCAAATTCCACGTCTCCGCAGCATAGAGGAACACGGGGAATATGAGTGCTCTCACGAGTCGTGTTTTGGTGGCTTTCGTAATATTGCGATTTTTCCAAACCTTATGAAGCTTGTTCATAGTGGATCTAGTTATCACCATACGTTTTTTTACCTCGTCTATGCAACTGCCGTTGTTGGAAATCAGCGCTCCCAGATAAACGTAGGATTGAACAACCTCGCAGTTTGCGATATGTTTGACTATGTTGTTTTGGAGATGTGTGTGACTCCAGAACTTGCAGAGAAAGTTGGTCATCGTCATGACGGCTTGAAGTCCTGGAACGTTTTTATCAAAAAGTATACTAATCTTGAACAGGCTTACCTTTTCTGTTTCACTAAATTATACTTACTTTTCAGTACCTAGTAATTTGTTTGCATGTTAATACCTTTGTCTCTTGGTATTGAAGCACTGCAAGGATTAGAATGCCAAGGTTATCGGTACAATATTTACCGTCTAATTAAATATACTATTACATTACAAACAAATTCAGTGGTTGCATTACTGATTTTGTTTTACTGTGTATAACATAACATAACATAAATATACTTTATTGCACAAAAGCAAGATATGGACATACAGATAGAAAACAAAGAGTACAATATAGGCGGCCTTATAGCTAGGTAGCTATTTCTACCAGACAACCATAGGGTAAAGGAGATTAGATTTGAGATGCGGGATTGTGCTTTTACGGTTATATAAAATACATATACAATAACACCTACATATTTTACATAAATAACAATATATGTGTATGTACTTGATAATTACTTATGCTCACAAATCAATAATAAAATTACATTATGTAAAATCGTACATTGTCTTCGTATGATTTGAACTGTGGTTGCACCACTGGTTTCATTTCTACTGTGTATGTATTATGATGTTTACTTTTAACATGGCAACAGTTTATGAACTACTTAATAAATAAAATGACACTAGATCAAATGGTAGGTACAATGTTAGATACTGTGGTTGCAATACTAAGTATTTAATTTTACTGTATGTTGTTGTTAAACCTAAAACTGCTTCTGGTTTAGTTACCCAGATCAGCTATACAATTCTTTGTCTACTTACCTATTCACTAAAATTGATACCTATACATACTTACTTCATAGTAAGTAGTTACTTTTTTAGGTCAAAAATTGGTTAGAATTATGTTCAGTTACTTACGATATTGTTTGCCGGTCTTTCCGCTTTTGACATATAGGTACCCTCTTGTATTTATATTTATTTCCCATTTTTACTTATTTACAGACTATGTACACGTTTATTTACAATAAATTAACGAAATATTTACACATTCACAAAATATTTACTGTCATAAAATATACAACTATATATATATCAATAGCAAAGGCGAGCTTATCTTTTAAGAAGAGATCTCTTCCAGCCAACCCATTTGATGTCAGAAAATTCATATCTTATTAAGAGCGCCTTATACCTCAAATGCCGTTTTTCAAAACGATATTACTCAGTAGAAAAGAATCGTAAAATTTTGAAAAAAATATATGTTGCAGTTGAGGATCTAACAAAGTAAAATTCGATTTCAATTACACAATCACATGAAATTCGCTCGATAGAAAAAAATGCCAAAGTTGCCTCTATTCAAAATTTCATTACGATATTATGCTTAAAATATTAATCTTATTGAGATAATTTTTATACTACCCTTTAGATAAATTAATTGTCTAGTAAAAATCGATGATTTGAATATTGTTGTGCTACTTTATGAATTATGATGTCTAAATACCTACAAAAAGGCGAGGGGCGCGGCTCCGCGGGCTTCGTCAGTCGCGCGGTGGCGCTTATGGAGGCTGGACCTGTGCTAGTGATTTCCTCGACGTGCGACGTGATTTGATTTTTCGATTTATTTGTTACCCTCTTAGTGCCACAGTGTAATTAATGCAGTATTACAACGGAAAGAAAAACTAAGGGCGGGTACTAGATATGCTAACTTTAAAAAAAGGGACCTTTAATATTTGGATATTAACATCATTAACAACCACTACAGTCCACTGCTGGACATGGGTCTCCTGGTATTAGAGGGTGTTTGCCATGCTCACCGCACGCTTGGTAAGCGGGTTGGTGAGTGCAGTGGAAGGTGTTGCATTATATGTAGCAGAGAAATATTGAAATCCCACCAGGTGTCGAAATGATTGATTATCATTCCATCTTATTACAAAATAATAATAATTGTAAAATATTTGTATACTTAAATCCATCTACTGAAATAACGCCATCTAGCCAGAGCCAACCACAAGAAGTTTAACAAAATTCGAACCTCCCATGGTCTATTATAAAAGACTTTTGCTGAAAAGTTCTTGGGGCCGGTATATATTCTGGACGAAGGACCCGATTTAAAAAAAAGTCGTCGTCACTTCGTACGCGATAGGTAAAACACGGACCCTTTGATTCGTCATAATCTCCTGATGATGGATCAGCCTGTGTTAATTTCATGCAAATAAAATTGAGTTATATTTATCTGATTTGAACATATTATGGCGTATTATTTTAAAGGGAATAAAACGTTTAGACATAATTTTCATAACTTATATTAGTAATTTTTTTTTCTTATAACTATGTTTTTTTATATCTCGCATATAAAAACATAGTTGTAAGAAAAAATCTACTTAATTATTATTATGATTTTTTAAATTCTATACTTACACAGTTGGATATGTCAAACTTTAGGAAATTTAATTAGCTATTCAACAATGTATACAGATTAGGCTTTTAGTAATAAAAACAAAAGTTATAACTTCTTCTTCTATCGTGTCGATGGAAAGCCGATCGCCTCAAATTTCGTTCGATCAGTATTTTGCCACTCTCACAGCATTATCATTGGCTGTCATCAGCTGCTCCTGCGTACAGGTGGTAGGACACGCAGAGCACGATATAAGGACCGTGGTTTGTGGGTCAACCCCGCATTAGCACCGAAGTTCGGGGTCTTGTGTTATAACTGTTTCGGTAAAATAGGTATCTAAATAAGCTTAGGGCCCGTGAAGATTATGCCATGTTGAGCTTCCAAAATATAAGAGTGGGAACGCCAGTGACGGCGTCAAGAAGACTTTTATTCCAGCAATAAAGCAGCAGTTCGTAATGGAAAAAGAAATCGGAACCAATAATAGGCAATAAAATGGTTTTAGATAGGTACTTACTAATCTTAGTATTGTATGCAATGATAACTTTTCAAACTGGCGGCCGAAGTGGCGCAGAGGTAGTGCATACATGCAAGTAATTCGGGTGAATTATAATGTTCTAATGAGATTTTTGTGTGATTTCATTGTGATGCCGGCTTAGAATAGCACCACCCCATTTCTTACCCGTGGGAGTCGTAAGAGGCGACTAAGGGCCTCGAGGGTGTTTATTGCAATTTTAGGCGATGGACTGACAACCTATCACTATGATTTTCAGAATATCCCTCAAATATTTGTCAGACGGGGCATTTACGCTCTGCCTACCCTGCAAGGGATTATAGGCGTGATATATGCATGTATTTATGTAATGAGATTTTTATATTTAAGCATGTGCACAAACGATATGTTCTAATTTTTTTGTGTAAATCGTAGTTTAATTTTTTTTTGTAAACTACCAGTTTTGATTTTATTGAAGTCCAATAATATAAATTTTTACTCATGCCTGTAAGTTAAGTTTTCGCCAGTGCAGCGCAGTACTGGGCGTGACACCTATTTCACAAAAACAGTTATTAATTTTGTTTTAATTACTCAAGGTCTAATGTTAATGCATTGTTAAATAGTTAATTGAATTTCCTAAAGTTTGGCATGTCAAACTCAGTGAGTATAGAAGAAAAAAAAAGTATGTATGAGAAACATAAAAAAAACATATGTATGTTTTTATCCCTTTAAAAATTAACGTCATATGTTCAAATCGGTTAAATAAAACTCGAGATATTTGCATAAAACTAAATGGTAATGCCGCCACTTTCGCTTTCATTTTAATACCTATAATATACCTACCTACTTTCCTAAAAAATGGAATTAAAATAAATTTACTTTAGACTTATTCACTTATGTATACTGTGGCGTTTTAGCCCGCCGCCAAAGGTCACCGAAGTTCATTTCAAAAAGGCTCGCCCGTAACGCGAAATCAAATCGTCTGGACGTGTGAAATACCTAAAGCTTCGGTAGAACAGGCCCTTAATATTACGCGACAAGATGAAAAAAGCAGGTTGCGGAACGCCGCGGTCGAAAAAATGGCATAGGTCCTGCTCCGATGATGCCCGGCGGGCGTCTGAAGCGCAGCGCGCGCGTCGTTTGGTTATATAATGGGAATAATGGGGATTCAAAAAATCCCAAAAGACAATTTAAAAAATCTATCCATGATTTTATTTACATCTTGTAATTTCCAACATTTTGGCATATTTTTTTTTTTTTAGTGTAAACAATCTTTGAGTAATACTTGAAAATTGTAATAAACTTACGTATCTTTGCATTTTTTTATGATCGAGAAAAGTTATAGAAATCGTGTTTTTGTCCATTAAATAATCAAGAACTGTTCATGAACAACAACATATATTTTTTCTGGTTCAAATAAAACAATATATGATGCTTAAAAACTCAACCAAAAATAGGTCGATTCGACATTTTTCACACTAAGCCGCCCTTAATTGGGTAAGTAGGTACTTAGCAAAAATTACTAAAATGTACTGCATATCAACAGCATATCAACCTACCCATTTCAGGGATCAACATATCCTAGTTTATCATACAGTTTCTAAAAAAACAGTATAGTTAGTCATGTTATTCTATGAGATATTCCTGTGCGGTTTAGTGCTGTGTAAATATCGATTATTATTTATTTATCATTTAGTAATAATTAATTATTATTTTTCATACTTTTTCAGTTTTTATCTACACGGCCTGAAATACTATCTCAAAATGGAGGAAAAGTGGCGGATTTCCCGGGGGCTAAAGCACCCTACGTAAATGAGATCAAATTCCTAAATGAAACGAGTTATGATCCAATCCCTATTTATCGAGTGATGGACAATAATGGCCAAATCATTGATAGCCGTGAAGACCCAAACCTTGATAAGGAAACCTTGCTGCATATGTATAAAACAATGATCCAACTTAATCAAATGGATAAGATCTTGTACGAATCTCAGAGGTATGTTGCATCATTAAGTTATTTTATAAATACTAGACGTAAGTAGGGTAGGGTAGGAAACAGTGACTCAGGCGGGTACTCTGACTCACGGCTGTATCTCCCGAATGGACAAAAGTATCTACCTGTATCCCTCACTCATTGGTAGTTCGCGACAGCCGAACGCGCATAAACCAGTCACCCGCCTGCTCCGGCGCCGTTCAGTAGTGAAAAAAGTGTGTGATAGTTTTTGTGCCCTCAAAACAAAATTACGAGGTAAGTTACACTTCGTTTTATTCATTGATAAATAAAGATTCGTACAATTGTCATTGTTTTGTTGGATAGTGGTGTTAATATGCTAGGCAATGCGATAGATTTGCTGGCCGTACGGGAAGAATTGTAAGATGTGTCACCTATTGAATTCAAAATGGCGACGAAGCCTCACTGACTCAATTTTAGGAAGTACACAATGACTCGCGAGTCAGTGTGTACTTTTGTGAGTCAGTGTTTACTTTAGATGGTTAAAACAATTAATTAGAAAAATATAGTCATACGAAGTATATATTATATTAATTACATACTATGCGTAGGATATCAAAACGGGAAACAAATCTTTTTTAACACATTTGTAACCTAAAAATGCTTACTTATTCTTTGTTTTACTGTCATGTTTCAAGATCGCTAGAATAAAAATGTATGTTCAGAGGGTATCTTTAAAGTCATTCCAATACAAAAGTTTTCAATTCTAACAGATTATGTGGAAGCTTGAATTCTTAAAAAGTGTTATTAGTATTATTAATACGATAGATTTCACGAAATGTTTGTGATAGCCAATTTATAATATCCAATCATTTACTAAATATTTGTTTTTATTTTATTTTAGAATGCCGCGTCGCAAAAGCGACACTGGACGAAAAGTTCGAAACCACACTGAGAATGTCAAACTAGCGTGCTGTCGAGATAGCGTTTGTCGAAATCTCTCGAAATACTGTGTGTCGTGATTATGTGCTGTCAATCTACTGTCATCTACTCCTACTTTGAAAACAAAAACAATCAGGACCTTTTTTTTCAACATAAAAGTTAAATAAATGATTAGGTACATGAACATGTGATTAATGTACCAAAGGCATAAGTTGTGATAATAAATATTATTTGACTGATTAGAAAATTGTTGTTTTATTATAATGTTTTATTAACGAGCCAGTGTGTACTACTGAAATGAAATAAGACTAGTACTGGTACACACTGGCTCATGTCATTGTTGAGCCAGTGTGTACTGCAAAAAAATGTTAGAGTCATTGTGTACTACAGGGTTGAGTCATAGTAGTCTGGTACCGGTACAGAGTGGCTCAATTCCCATTTTTTGAAAAACCGTGCCTGAAAACTTTACTGCAGTGTAAATCAAACTAGTGACAATGCGAGGAGAAAGGCAAATAATCAATGCATATAAGGTATAAATTTCAGTTTGCTACTTTAACGTTATCTATAAAATTTTACTCTCCGAAAAAATCCGAGTCACTGTTGCCGCCCTGACCCTAGGTATATCCATGTAAAGGAAAATATTGAAATGTTTCATGTATACATGTACCTACCAAAAACCATATCTACAACGCCATCTATGCGAAATTATGATTTCTGTTAGTCGAACCAATTAAGTTAGTAGTTCTAAATGCAAAAAGTGAAAGGTGAGCGACTTGTTCAATATATTAAATCCAATATTAAAGTGCACATTTTCCATTCAACCTGCGCTGCGTAAACTTTTCCTTAGGGCTTGCTTATTTGTGAGTTAGATTTAAACAAGCCGATCTGAGAGGAGTCGTCTCAACGTCTTATTAATTTGCAACCATTGTGAGATGCGTTCTTTCATACAGGGTGTAAGGGACGATGTACCGAAAACTTTGCATGATCAACCACGAAACTGTTTTTTTTTCTATGGATGATATGTTAGTAAGCGAGAACTTTTTTCGACTTCCCATTAAAATTTCCAGGTCTGCTGACTGACTTTATGAAAAATATGGAAACACGAAAAAAAATATCTTTTCCCAACACAAGCTCTACACTCACAGATATCACGCCTATTATCCCTTGCGGGGTAGGCAGATCGTAAACGGCCGCAAAAAATGGCCATTTACAACACGTCTGACAAATGTTTGAGGATCATTAGGCAAAATTGTGTATCGCCATAGTGACAGGTTGTCAGCCTATCGCCTAAAATTGCAATACATATATCGCCATAAATTCTCGAGTCCCTTAGTCGCCTCTTACGACTCCCACGGGAAAGAAATGGGGTAAAAGATACTATTCTAAGCCGGCATCACACGGCACTCTAAGCCGGCATCACACGGCACCTTCTTAGTTAAAGTTGTTCAGTTAAATGGTCTGATCATGCCTGCAAAGTTTCCGGTACAGCGTCCCTTACACCTAGTATACTCAAAGATTGATACACGATAATTTGACATCTATTTGATATTTTACAGGCAAGGCCGTATATCATTCTACATGACCAACTACGGTGAAGAGGGCATCCACGTTGGAAGCGCTGCGGCATTATCCCCTCACGATCTAGTCTACGCGCAGTATCGTGAAGTAGGAGTGTTTTTGTACCGAGGAGTCACTGTGACCGAGCTCATCAGCCAGTGCTACGGCAACCATGAAGACCCTGGGAAAGGCAGACATATGCCCGTGCATTATGGAAGTAAACAGCACAATCTTGTGACGATATCGAGTCCTTTGGGTGAGTTCACTCATATCATTAATACAAACGTCACGTTGCTTGTCATTAAAACTCCCATTTTCCAAATCAAACTCGGAATTTGGCTGATTTGGAATACTTAATTTATATAAATTAAAGATAATAACAAAATTCCAAAGAAGGCTATCAGATCTTGGGAAAGGCCTACAGGTCTCACGGCTGTTGACAATGATAGATACTATAAGTACTTAATTTTTTTGAAATAAGATTACATTTTTTGTTTGGGAGGTCTCCATCCAAAAATTTTTACTTTCATTTTCACTTTGTATGGGAGGTTTTTTTATGTTTCGATAAAAAAAATATGATGTTCAATTTTAAGAGTAAAATTTACCCTGAAGATATTTTTACTGAATTCAAAATGACCTTATACATTTTCCTCTTTTCCAGCTACTCAAATGCCTCAAGCAGTAGGTGCAGCGTATGCCTTGAAGCGTCAACCCAACAACGATCGCTGTGTGATCTGTTACTTCGGGGACGGCGCAGCCTCGGAAGGAGACGCTCATGCCGCATTCAACTTTGCAGCTACGCTCGACTGCCCAGTTATTATGTTTTGGTACCTAAACCTTTCACCTTTTTGTTGCTCCAGTCCCTTTGATTAATCTTTTAAATTATAGTACAAAAGAGGCCAATTCCAAACTGTATGAGTCTTTAGGCTAAAATCATAATTAAACATAACTTCGGTGGCGTCAGACACTTGCATTGCAGGCCAGCTATTATACATGATATTTTGCATAAGATATGAAACTTTTTCCATTACACAAAATAGTTTATTTATTAAAAATAAATATTGTCAGTATTTATATAATAGAAATCAGTGTATTTATAATGATTCCTTCAAAATAAACGGATTGAAACGTTTATCAAAAAACAAAGATAAGATTAGTAGATAACAGCGTACCTACAAATTTTAACAGAGTGAATCTAATAATATTAGAAGAGAAGATTGATGAACTTTGTTTTTTTATAAATTCACAGCAGAAACAATGGCTACGCAATTTCTACGCCAACGAGTGAGCAGTACCGTGGGGATGGTATTGCAGCCAGAGGCCCTTCCTTGGGACTACAGACCCTTCGCGTCGATGGCACTGACCCTCTCGCCGTATACAACGCAGTTAAACAAGCTAGAGAAATCACTATTGCCCACAATAAGCCTGTACTTATTGAAGCTATGTCTTACAGGTAATCTACCGTTATCACTTATCATCAGCCATATTGATAGGTTACTAAAAATTGGTCATGCATGTCATTTTAGAAGTTATTGGTTGGATTTACATTCGTTGAATCCGTATTTTTGGTCTACACTTATTGACAGTCACAGTGCAAAAGAATGAAAATAAATTTGTGGCTGATAAATGTATTGATTAATATTGCAGAGTTGGACACCATTCCACCTCCGATGACAGCACTGCGTACAGATCCACAGAAGAAATTGATAAATGGACTAAAGAAGAATATCCAATACAAAAATTCCGTGCGTACTTAGAACAAAAAGGTTTCTGGGATGCAGAAACAGACAAGGCGACTCTGAAAGAAGCACGTGACTTGGTTGTGAGAACTATGCAAGAAGCGGAGAAGAAGAAGAAACCGCACTGGAAGGAGATGCTTGAGGATGTTTACTATGAAATGCCACCGAGGATTCAGTAAGTTATCGAAAAGCAAGACTCTTTATGATATTTATGACCATTGACATTATAGGTACGGGAATAATAAAAAGGGAGAGCAACAAGCCGAAAGAAGGTCAAGGTACTCATGAAACTGACCAATTTGAATGTGGGACCTCAATACCAAATTGCTGATCAGCTGGTTAATTTACTGTGGGAGGTCTAATTTTGCTGTGTGATGTCGGCTTAAAACAGCATCACAGCATCACAGTAGGTGCCGTAAGAGGCGACTAAGGGAATTGAGGGTTACATGTGTATTGCAATTTCAGGCGATGGGCTTACAACCTGTTACTTTGGCGATACTCAATTTTCTGAATGCCCTCACATGTTTGTCAGACGTGGCGAAGCGATCGTATTTTACACCCGTTTACGCTCTGCATACCCTGCAAGGGATAGAGGCGTATGTGTGTGTGTGATATTATAATAACGTACATAAGTTATGTAACTTGCGTCACAAAGTAAGTATTGGCGGCTGCTTGTGCTTGCGTAAAGTTATGACATTTCGACAACAGCTCTACCTTATATCTAGGTGATAGCTGAAAATCAGCGATTGGCCCTCAAACTATGCCTAGCTTGCTATGGCACACATACAGGCCCTGATCAGGACTCTATATCACAAATTTAATGATATCGATGATATCATTATGGTAGGATGTGTGTGTTTTGTACCTAAGAGTTTTTGTTGTTATTTTTCAAATTGTTAAATAAGTCTTGTATGTATTATTTATGTGTGACTGTAGCAAAAATATACTTTTTATCTTTCTATCTATATTATCTTGTGTGTTGTATTTATATTATTTTCTTTTTGTTTCAGGAAACAAATGCAACAGATGGAAGAGCATCTCAATAAATACAAAGAACATTACCCAATGAACCAATATCAGAGTGAATAATGTTTAAATAATGTAGTTTTCAATTTAATGTATATTTTTTATTTCAATGTTTTTGATCACTATGGATGTTTGGTAGATTTTTTAGGGTCCGTGCCCAAAATATTAAGTAAAGAGACCCATCTCCTAGACTGTGATAGTTAAAGAGCTGAATTTTTTTTACAGAGCATGAATTATTGTTGCAGCTGTAACAAAATCGCCAAATAAAAATAAAGGTTCTCATGGTTCCATATTAAAAATGTACTTGTATCGCTTGATTTTATCTACAATAGTTGTACTTCATGAACAGTTAGTGTAGGGTTATAGTCAGCGACGGAAGCATCCAGGACATTTCTCGGAAGATCACAAAGACATGTGTGCAACGAATTATATGAATGAATGAAGTTAATTAATGTACGATATGCAGTATAATTCGTTGCACAATATTCATTGTAATTTTTCTACAAACGGCCTGGCCGGTTTTGCACCGTAGCGGTCACCATTTTACCAGCTATCATTTTAATACACAGATGAATAAGATAATGTACTAGGGTACAGATAGGAATCGGACCAATCACAGGCGGAGACGCTAATTATAGTTCCATTAAATCAAGTGCATGTCGCTAGTGTGCTCATAGAAAGAGACAGGTATATATAATGCTATCTCTTACCACCTGCTAGTGTTGTTAGTGATGTGCCACTACTATCGATATGCATACCACGCCGTTCACTTAGTGAACTTGAAATAAAACTATGTAAGATTTGTTAATTCGTTTATTAACTGTTACATATATCTAGACACGCGGTAAGCGTGTAATATAAGAATGATTTATTTATTTTATTTTATTGAAAAGAAACACAGTCTTATTTTCTTTTAAATATTACAACTTACATAAAGATTTGTTTGCATGTTAAAACTATCCAAGAAGTGTCTACTCAACATGGCAACCATTTCACATATCACTACTTTTGTGGGTTGTACGATGAACTTGGCTTTCAACGTTCACATTTACGTTTTTGGTGGGAAAATAGTATACTTTGCCTAAGATTTTTTTACATGATATAAAATGAAATTGACAACCAAAGATATCTGAAGAAATACTTCGTAAACTTACATTTAAATTAAATAGTCCCATATTTTACTCAAAGACTCCAGGGTTGTGATCCAGTTACGCAAGGAAGGAACAGTGATAATTTTTTGGTTACCTTGCCTATCATGTGTCACGCACGTATTTCATATTTTTAACAACTTTATAGCATCTTCATCCCTAAAACTCAACGTGGCCGTTGTTGACTGCAACAGGAGTACGCATTTTTCTCTTGCATCAAAGCTTTTTTTCCTTTTTGAGGAATGTACACTGTCGAAAAGTTTATCATAGAATAGTAGCAGAGCAGCGGTGTTACTCATCGTCGAATATTCGTCATATTTGCAGCTTAAAAGAAAAATAAATAATTAGTAGGTACCATTAATTTGTAAAGTGGCTTGAATAGACTAAAATAAGTAAAGGAGTGTTAATTTCTAATTGACCACATTCATTATATTCCGTATTTTAAAGTAGCGTATTATGGCATTGTCAAAACATCGATAGTCGATAATTTTTTTGACATCCCTATTTTTCATACTTTTGTACTTTTGTTTAAAATAAATATTATTATTTGAAACAAAGATGATGATTTGAATGAAACACGAATTTAATACCCTGACCAAAGTAGACAGAAGAATATATACAGAAATCTACTTACTTTTTTTCATTTGGAAAACCACTGTTAATTTCTGCCGCCGTAAATAAAGTTGGCTGGGCAATCAAGGAATTCAGGCGATCGTTTTCGTAAAATTTACGCTCGAAACGGTTGTTACAAACATTTTTTCTTGATTATTGATTAAAATTAAGTGAATTTAAATATTTACTGTTGATTTTATTCAGCCACAAAGTCCGCTGGCTTGGCGGTCGCGGAAAATTGTGCATTTTGACGCCAATATTGCTTTTGGTTGAACAATTAGGTACGCTACATTTCATCACACCAATTTTAAACAAAACTTTGATGTAATTTATCTGATTTAACAATAGAAATAGCACACAATAAGAAACTGCAAGTAACTTTCACCGTGATAAAACTTGAGACCACAGATAACTAGTAGGCGTCGTCTGACAGTCCGTCAAACGTCATTGCATTTAACACTAGCGCTGCCTTCTTGAAATCCATGTACTACGACCTGGTAAAAGTGATTATGAACTCTATGACCAAACTATTAATGTGTGGCGGCGCGCATGCGCTCCACATACAAGTCCTGAAACGCGGTATCGAAGTTATTCCGCCGATCGCTATATATACAACTTCCAAACATGTCCGGTCGGAACAGTCGTTCCCCTGGTCACAACTCCCGACCAGGCGGGTAGCTACCCTTTTCCTCACTGTCGTCACTCGGCCTACTGGCCTCATCATCACTCCTCCTAAACTGGTGACCCCGACGTGATCAACAGCGACGACGTGACGCACATCCACAACTCTCATCAACGAAGCCAGACGTCATACCATCAACAACCACTGCAGTTCACAGCATCTCCAGCAAACTCTGCGGCATCATCACTGTCTCCACATGTCATCGACGCCTCGAAGACCTGGAGCCAGCATCAGCACCTACATGGCTTAAAGCAGCTGTCACTGTCAGAGTATACTACGCTCCAGTATCCTGCTCGCCTCTGCATACCTGCTCACCGCAACGCCTTGCTAGACTGCAGCACCAAGTAACATGACGTCAACACCTCCACCGGACATCAGCGCAACTTGGACTTCTCAACCTCAACGCATCTTGAAAGCCACATGATCTTCGGCAACCATCGCAGAACGGATCTACAGTACGACAAGTGCTCTATCCTCGGTCGGCACTCAGCATCGCACGGTCTACAGCAGCCACGACTGTCGACACATTCCAGCGTGCAGCCTGCTCTACCACTGCTACATGCCTGCTAGCCTCACCGCCTGACTGCACGATGAAGCAATTAACTGCCTCAAGACATCAACGGCTGAACAGCGTCTTCGACACTCCAAAATGGGGGAGTGATGTGGCGGCGCGCATGCGCTCCACATACAAGTCCTGAAACGCGGTATCGAAGTTATTCCGCCGATCGCTATATATACAACTTCCAAACATGTCCGGTCGGAACAGTGGTTCCCCTGGTCACAACTCCCGACCAGGCGGGTAGCTACCCTTTTCCTCACTGTCGTCACTCGGCCTACTGGCCTCATCATCACTCCTCCTAAAAATGATTAAAATTGAGTGTGGTAGATAATGTCCCCCGATTCTAGTATGGCGATTCAATAGCGTGTTTTAATAGCTATCAGTTGAAACAGTTGAAACTTTCACTGAGCATATGTATATTACTGCTGCCGTTATAATAACAAATACTAAAATGAGAATAAAATAAATATTTTAGGGATACCAAACGTGATATTTATGCCTATACGTAATGGTATGGAACCCTTCAGGCGCAAGTCCGATTCGTATCTTGCCGATTTTGATTTGAAAGATGTCGCCAATGATCTTGCGTGTAATGGAAATATTAAAAAGCTTGTAATGTAACGTCAACCGCAAATGTCACAATCTGAGCTTCTTTGTCTTCAAAATTGCGCTAAAAATTACTACACCGACACGTTCTTAAGCATTTTCGATAGTAGTGTGGACAGGTATTAGTGGTAGTGTTATTTGATAATAAAACCTGAGTCCTGACGCGTTTTTCACATTCACATGTCTGTCACTTCATGAGCACTTGTTGCATTGTTTTTCTTGAATTTGAAATACTGAAAAACTAAGAAAGTCTTGTTAAAAACGTTAAAAATGTCTTTAACTATTCGTACAGACGTGACTGCCGTTAAATTCTTCAAAAACCTCATCTTTGCCGGTAAGTTTTAAGGTTAAATGTGCAAAACTATAATGTAACTTTGCCTTCGACCACATTTTGCCTTAATAAATTTATGATTCAGGTATCGGTAGCTATGTCAACGTATACGACAGACAAACCAACAAACTTTTAGACCGAATACACAGTTTGAATGCTCAAAAGGTCCATGGGTTTGTGTTGTCCAACTGTCGTAAGAAGGTGCTTGTTTTCGGCGGTAAGCAGTTCACGGTGCTAGCTATAGAAGGCAGTGAGGATGTGACGATCAGCCGCTGTTCCCCGCCAGTGCTCTGTGATGATTGGATGCTCGCTGCGCTGTGGGCCGAAGATGATTTGGTCACTTTGTTGTCTGCACATAATGCTATACAAGTAAGTGCTACTCTACACTTTTTTAATATAGAAAAAACAGAGGAGCGAATGGGTTCTTGATTGGAGTCACGCCTCAGCAAGCATGGCGTTGGATGACCTCTTGCCAGATGAACCAATCACTTAAAAGAGGGAGGCTGGTAGCAACTGGATGCCGAATACGGAAGATCAGCAGTTGACTGCTTTAGGCTCATATGATGTGTGTGATATCACAAAGCTACATTATTTCTGAGTAAGATAAGCTACTACTACAACTGGGACCTTATTCCCATAAAAAAATGGGTATTAGTGTGGTATATTGCTTTGAAGTCTGTTCAGGTCTTATAGGTATCAAGTTGTTCTAGCCTAAGTAATACTAAACAGTTTTCTTAAATTTTAAGTATTATACCGGGTCTATTGCTATAGTATTAATTTTATTTAATAATATTACTAATATTTACCTAAATACTATTGCGATAGACCCGGTCTAATACTTAAAATGAGTGAAAGTGATCGTGAGTGCTTAAAAAGTTATAGTTTTCTTAAAATCTGCTACAAACTATTTAAAAGTTAGAACCATAGCTATCTGTAATTTGATTACTTAAGTATGTATTTGTTTCAAAACAATAACTTATTACAATACAATGATACTTTACAGAATTGGAAATTATCTGACCAAACCTTGGTCTCCCAGCACTGTGGGGAAGACGTTTCAATCCTGTACAGCGGCCTGCTGCTCCCGGTGGAGAACCGTGTGATAGTCCTGGCAGGCACCGTCTACTCGGAGGTCATCATTCATGAGTGCAGCGGTGAAAGGAAGCAAGTACTGCATCGTTTGCAGGGGCACCGGGTAATTATGTAATTTTTTCTATTAGTTTAATCCACAGTTCAATCAATGCCGTGTGATGTTCGGCTTAGAATAGCATCATTCCTTTTTTTTCCATAGTTGTCGTAAAAGACGACTAGGGGACTCAACAACAAGTGTATTGCAATTTTAGGCTATAGGCTGACAACCTGTTACTATAGCAATATACATTTTTCTGAATGAACCTCAAATGTTCTTCAGATGTGGCATGAGCTTTCGTTTTTTGAGGCCGTTTACACTCTGCCTGTTTATGTAAAAGCATCAAAACTTATAATAATAAATAAATACTGGCCTTGATTATGTCAGGTTACTTCATTAGCAAATTTTTAGCTATTGCTATCACTTTCAATAAGGTATTGGTAAATACACCGCAAACTGCAGTTGGTTTTTTTTTATATAAATATTTTTTCATGCATTTTTATTTAGGACCATAGACTACTAATACTTAAAAAGAAAGAAGAAGAAGACTATTACTAAATTAATCTCTTTTCTTTTTCTCATAGTACTGGTATTTCCTGCTAAAATCTAGACCAATGTATTGAGATAAATCTTGAACAGCAGTGAAAACTAGTGGAAAGATGTAGGATCAATGGAAAATATATTTTTTATTTGTTCTGTCTTAATTTTTAAGATTAACTTTCTTCTTTTTCGTGTGGGACACCCAGTCGTCTAACGACCCTATCAACCCTTTCTTCTGAAGGCAAAATTAATTACTTAATAGAATTACTGCTTAAGACCTGTGGCACATGCTTTTTTGCCTGACCCTACAAGTTAACAGAGACTGTTTATAAGGTCATTTTTTTATTCCAGGGCGTAATATTCTCGATCTGCTGTGACCCAGTAAAGGCAATGATCGTCACTACTTCAGACGACCGGTCCGTCCGCATTTGGACCATGAAGAACCCAGACAATCTCCCACACGAGACGTTCTCATTCTGGGAGCACACTCAGATCGAATGTAGTCATGAAGTGTACGGTCATGCAGCCAGGGTTATGAGGAGTTTTATTACAAGAGATTATGTTGTGTCTTGCGGTGAAGATGCAGCTATATGTTATTGGACGCTCGATGGAAGTTTCGTTAGGAAAGTTGTATCACATCAAACTGCGACCGTTTGGGCTGTAGATTGTGATGACAACTATCTCGTGACAGGAGGCGGCGACGCTGGAATCGTACTACACCCATTGACAGTCGCATCAGATTATTACAAAAAAGAGATCATAGATATCGAAGGCAACGTCAAAAAGATACAGTTCACGGCGCGGAATAACATCGTTGCGGTGAACGATGACGATAAATTGATTTATTACGACGTGAAATGTAAATTGCAAACCTCGTTCAAGTTGTTCCACAGAAGCACTTATTGTATGCTCAGTGTGTCTCCCTGCAAGCAGCTGGTGTGTGTGGGGGACATGTTCGGGAACGTGAATGTTTATGCCGAAAACTGCAAGGACGCCTGCCTTCAACCGCTTGTAGACTTTAAAATAGACGTCGACTTCAAATACAGACTTATGACCACGCATTGGGCTGGCAACAGGCACCTCGTGCTTTGCACCGATGAAGGCGTTATCACAGTTTTAGAATCTAATGGCATTTCAGTAGATAAGTATGCCAAATTCCGACTACCTTTGTGCAAAGAAAGATATATCACCGCGGCCGCTATAAACCTGAAAAAAAATATGATCATCGTTGGCGATCGATGCGGAAATGTCCTCTGCTTCAAAAAAGGCCAGGAGGCGCCTGTCAAAATATGTAAAAGGGTCCAAGGGTCTTACGGCCCTACGTCTATGATTTATCGTAACAATGAAATCGTCACGACAGGGAGAGTGGGCAAAATTGCATACCACACTTTAGAAAGAAACAAGCAAAATATATGGGAGTTTAAAGTCCGTGCAGAGAAAACCCTTGAGTTCCAGTGGGTTGAGAAATTTCTGGACAAAAATGAGAATTTAGTTTGCGGCTTTCATGACAAGAATTTCGTCGTTGTGAATTTGAAAACAAATACAAAGATATTTGAAGTATTCTGTGGTGGTGGACACAGGCCCTGGGACGCGATACGTTATTTCGAAAAAATAGATAATAAACACGAAGAAAGCATAAAACTAACATTCGTCAAAAACACCAATGTATATTTGGTCACCACTCAACTGTGCAAAATTACGTCAAAACCCATTGTGACCGGTTCACATTCTAAAGTCATAAATAGTTTAAAAACCTACAAAACAGACTTAGACGATTCAATGACCTATTATATTTCCGGAGGAGAAGACACGACATTACGGGTGTCGAGCATGAACTCAGATTTAGAATTTCAAGACGAATTCGTATTCAAACATTTATCTAACATCAGATCGGTGAAAATATTCCCTTTTACGGATAAAGTGCTTGTTATGTCTGCTGGCGGAAGGGCTCAGCTTTGCATTAACTTGTTCAAATTTGAAATGCAGGACGGAAAAATAAAAGTGACGCATGAAGAATTGGCCAATGCCGTGATGAAAGATGAAGTCGAAGAAAAGAAACGTTTGCGAAACTGGCGCAACCACGAGTTCGATTACAACCCCGAAACGAGACTAATGGACGTCGATGCGATCAAATTCGACGAACACAAGTACTTAATATTTCTCGGATGTTCCGACACTGTCCTGAGAGTATGCGCATTGGACCAAAACAGCGAGAAACAGATGCAATTCAAACACATGCAAGACATTAACTATGACAACTGCATACTTAAAACTGTGTGTATTCCATACCAAGGCTTAAACATCGTCGCGACCGCGACCACTAGAGGACAAATATCGTTTTTAAACGTAATAAGCAATGAAAACCAAAGTTATATCCTACAACCGTTTAAAAATTCTTGCGATTTGAAAAATGCTGGAATAAACAGCTTCGACTACAAAGTCTTCGAGAGCAGTATATTGATCGCGGTGGGCGGCGACGATGGCCTTATTACCATACTGCTATTATCCATCGAAATGGATTCTCTCAAAGGACATTTGTCTATAAACATCATCGACAAGAAAACTATAGAGGGCCTATACGGTTCTCAAGTGTCGGGGTTGATCTTGTTGGATGACACGATGATATCAGCCTCTATAGACCAGAGAGTAACTGTAAACCAATGGAAGGTACTAGACAATAAGATTCACTGCGATTTTCTGCGGCAAGTGTACACCGATGTAGCTGACGTCGCTGGCTTAAACCTCGTGGAACTTAATAGGTAGGTATAAACTTACTTAAATTACATTACATAAACAGCCATAAACGAACTTCATTTCAAGTACCTATGTGTTGCCAGTGTAGCTATTAACACTTCTAGAAGCCTCCATGACGACGTACGGAGTGCGATTTATTTACTTATATAAAATTCAATACCAATCTAACACTGTCCTGTATGTTGTGCAGTCAGTGGTTCCTTTTTACGTAAAATCACTAAATAATATAAAATGAAATCGCTTCCCATGTCCCCCTAAGACAAAAATACGCGACGGATTTTGATGCGATTTACTTTAATACACACAGAGGTTTTTATGTACTTATCACTAGATTTCTGCCCAACGGTTTCACCCGCTGCCACTCATTTTCCCGTGGTAATAGTTGTTTTCCCGCGGTAAATAATAAATAATAATAATAATAAAGGCATTTATTCATTTTAAACTTAACCTAGGTTTACAAATCTTAAATTCGCGCCAAACTGTAATAACAGTTTGTTGGCGCTTGCGCTCATTTATACAGTCATCAACACATTCTTGCCAAATCATTACTTATAATAAATAGTGATAAAAGTAATACAGTAGGTCTATATTTTGAACTGACATATATTAAGTATATTATTTAATTATGTCGGAACTAGAGGGTACACTCTCTTCAAGTAATTTCCTTTTAAGTTTTGTTTTAAGGACAGGCTTACTTATACATTCATTAAGTATATCAATGGTATTACATAACCTAGGTACAACAAAGCGAAGGGTTCTTTCTCCGTAATAATTACAGCTCCTCGGTTCAATATACTTCCGTCTTTTATCGGCCCTAAGTGATCTACTAGTGGTTTTCAATATTTTATAGTCGTCGCAGTTCCATTGTTCTAAAGCTATCAGATATTTAACTTTCTCATGCACCGGCAGTATCCCACACACCGGTAAAAAATGGCCTTTGTGTTATTCCGGGTTATACCCTACCTTTGTTCCAAATTTCATCCAAATCCGTCAAGCCGTTTAAGCGTGAAGAGGTAACAAACATACATACACACACACAAACTCTCGGATTCATAATATTAGTACGGATTCATTACCAATCTAACACTGTCCTGTATGCTGTGCAGTCAGTGGTTCATTTTTACGTAAAATCACTAAATAGTATGAAGTAAAGTCACTTCCCATGTCCCCCCTTAGATCTTTAAAAATACGCAACGGATTTTGATGCGATTTACTTTAATACACACAGAGGTTTTTATGTACTTATCACTAGATTTCTGCCCAACGGTTTCACCCGCTGCCACTCATTTTCCCGTGGTAATAGTTGTTTTCCCGCGGTAAAAAATGGCCTTTGTGTTATTCCGGGTTATACCCTACCTTTGTTCCAAATTTCATCCAAATCCGTCAAGCCGTTTAAGCGTGAAGAGGTAACAAACATACATACACACACACAAACTCTAAGATTTATAATATTAGTATGGATATAAAATTCAATACCAATCTAACACTGTCCTTGTATGTTGTGGCAGTCAGTGGTTCCTTTTTACGTAAAATCACTAAATAGTATAAAATGAAGTCGCTTCCCATGTTCCCCATAGATCTTTAAAAATACGCAACGGATTTTGATGCGGTTTTCTGTAATAGATAGAGTGATTCAAGAGTAAGGTTTTTATGTATATTTTGTGCCCGGGAAAGATCTTTTTCCCGTGGAAGCAGCGGGTGAAACCATGCAATTATGTGTGAAATGATGCAAGTGTATCTTAAAGCTAATTACGCGTGGGATGATTTCATTTCATTTCAAAATAAATGAAAAGTCAATAATAATCTACCGGGATTGTTTAATAATTTGATAGCCCAGACGGCACAGGCTTCATTTGGACTGAAAGCGAAAGGCGCAGGTTCGAATCCTGCCTATGGTGCAACTAAAATGATAAAATGTTAACCCCAACACATTGAATTATTTAGAAAAATCTTACGTATTGAATAAATACTTGAGCATAATTATCTCTACCTATGTAATTTTTTACTGTTCTTATTTTTCAGAGATTCAGCTACAGTCTGCGTGTTTGGGAAAGGATTGGAAGTGCTGAAATTAGATTTAACACCACTTAAGTAACTAAACCAAACCAGTATCGATGTTGTCACTATGTCAGTAGCAGAAGTTATTGTAAAGGTGAGTGAACTTTTTTTCATTATTCTGTTTTACTTGCCGAGTGATGCTGGCTTAGAGTAGCATCACCCCATTTCTTTTTCGCATGTGTAAGAAGCGACTAAAAGGGGTTTCACGTTCTTCAGAAGTTTAGGCGATTTGCACAATTTTCGGAAAAGTTATCAGACGTGACGATTATGACCGTATTTAAAACATTTTACCGACTGCCTACCCTACAGGGATAAAGTCGTGATGTGTATGTGATTATTTTTTATATATCGCATTATTTTGTTGAAATGCAACCAGTAAGTTCGGTCTACGATCTGTTTTTGCTTAGGCATTTGATAGCGTATGAATATCGCATAAAAATACATTTTACGGTATTTTTACAAATACAGGGCGAAGAAAATAATGTCAGGTGTGTAAAATTATATCGACTGCTTAATTCTGCTTTTAACGCTCTGCCTACCCCGGAAGGGATAAGGCCGTGATGGGTGTTGCAAAGGAGTTCGAGCGTAATTTACGCAAATATTGTTTTTAATTGATTTAATCTGTAACTAAACAGGCTAATGAATAGATTTCAATTACGTACTTCGATTCCAAAGAACCGTCTAAAAACGCTAACTAAAAAAAGGAATGGCTCTTTCTGATTAACTAGTAGAAAAAGGATAAGTGGTTTATTGCAAACGTTAGATTTCGACGCCATTGCGTAATTTCCTCTTAAATTTCCCTACCATTATACGTTACTTAAATTTGACAGTGTAATATTAGTGAAATGGAGACTTCTATATCTGACAGTTCTAGACCTTTTTTATAATGTCATAAGTCTTAACAGATGGCGTTGTGTTAAGTTGACATTTCAGATACAGATATATTTCATCTATATAAGTATTTATTAGTTTATTACGTACATTTCCATAAAAATCAACTTTTTCAGTTTAGCGCCATTATGTACACTTGAAGATTGACAAATTTCCCCATATAGGCAAAACAGTTGATTATCAAGTCTGAAAGTGACAAGAATGGTTTAAATTTTGGTTCAGCCACTGGTGCTCAGAATTGAACCCAATAGATCTTTTTACCTACTTAATTACATTTAGTGTGGCCTTTCATAAAACGAAAAAGTAAATTATCAACCACGTATTTACCTGTACTTTAGAAATGTGTTATTTTATATTATTGTTTCATTTTATGACTTTTCAAGTCGCTTGATGTATTTTTGTGCGTGTTAGATTTAGTTGAAAAATATGTCTAACAGAAAGAACTGTTGTTTACAATTTTATCTGTCTGTTTTGTTATGTTTAGTGAATTATTTTGACAATGGCGATGCTATTAATTTTATTGATTTTCGAATAGTAAGTATCTACCAAGTTTTACCTAATGTAATGCATTTATTTTTTGGACCTCCAAATCCTTCCATACTATCTGAAACTGAAACTGACATAACATTAATGACTGAAATAAAATTAAATTAGCTGTAATCAATGTAGGATAGTAATAATCACATATTGACGTAATGATCCGTCATTGTAAAAAAAAAGAAATTTGTTTATCAAAATTTTCTATTTACCGTGTGATGCCGGCTTTCATTATCGTGTGATGCCGGCTTAGAATAGCATCACCACATTTCTTTCCCGTGGGTGTCGTAATAGGCGACTAAGGGACTTGAGGGTTACATGTGTATTGCAATTTTAGGTGATGGGCTGTCAACCTAACACTATGGTAATACACAATTTTCTGAATGACCCTCAAATGTTTGTGGAAGTGGTATAAATGTTAGTTTTTAACGGCCGTTTATGCTCCGCCTACCCTGCAAGGGATATAAGCGTGATATATGTATGTATGTTTGTAAATTTTCACCTTTTTGTAACATTTTTGTATTATACGGAAACATTTCAGGCGGATTAAAATAAAATTAAAAGGGCACTGCCTCGGGGCTGGCCAGGTTAACACACTACTTAGTTTGTGTAACACATTTTGCATAACGAAAATTTCTTCTCATTTCTCTAGATTGAAAATCTTTGTTCTTTGGGGCAAATTGTTAAAAATATTTTCAGCAAATATCTTTAAACCTTATATTTCACTTGAAGATGAAAAGATTTGTTTCGATGTTATTATCTGTCGTAAGATATGATCTTTGCGGGCTGTTATAAAACTTATAAGCCAGATTAGATATCGCACGGTGTAGCTAGTTATGTTGTTAGATACTCTTTAGATAACTCCACAAGTATTTTATTTGCAAAACGACAGTGCTGATTGACGGGTGTTGAAGTTTTTTTTTTATTATTTGGTGATATTTTTTAAACCGTAAGTACTTACTTCTAACTTGAATCTTAAATTAAACTGATACAGTTCAAACTGACTCCAGCTAAATTTAAAGGTTTCGTTAATTTATGTATTAAATTGATATATACAAAATTCAGTCTATGAAAATAATATTAAATCGAATTATACAAAAAAATTGCCAACTAACTAAATAATTATATTGCCGTGTGATGTCGGCTTAGAATGGTATCATCCCATTTCTTTCCCATAGGTTTTGTAACGTAACAGGCGACTAAGGAACTCGAGAGTTTCATATGTATTGCAATTTTAGGCCATGGGCTGACAACCTATCACTATGGCGATAGGTTGTCAACCTTCAAATGTTTGTCAGACGTGGCGTAAATGTTAGATTTTAACGGCCTTTTACGCTCTGACTACCCCGCCAGGGAAGGGCGTGATATTTTCAAATCTTTGTTTTTATTCTGTACACTATACGGTGAGGTGAGACTATGTTACTTATTCCACGTCCGCCGAAATATACTGATAACTCGACACATTTTACTTATTCCTCAACTCTGATATAGAGTGTAGCTAACTCGGCGCAACTTGCTTATTTTTATGAATTGATTCGGTCTTTTTTCCCTGTCTAAGTGCGGTCTCAGACGTACACGGACCCTATGCGTGTTGAGCGCGTATCGCGGGTGACTTTACTAACTCGCGCTCATTACGCGTAGAGCCCGCCCGAAACATGTTTTTTTTTTTAAATAATGAACATTCCAAAACTAATAACCTGATGATAGAAATAATACGGAAATTATATCACTTTCAATGGATCACTTATCTTATTATCTTATATCTCTACCTAACAACACAACTCAGCAAGTTGTTTATTATTATCAAATCACCCGATCACATTGATTGTTGATAATTTTGTTGGTTTATTATTATATCACAGATCTAGAATGATTAGACTTGGTGATCAGAAGTTTCGAGTCAGGTGTCTGTTTGCCTAATGCCGCGTTTGCACACTCGAGCTATGGGCAGGGAAATAGTAAAGGAAGTGGGCAGCGCGAGCATGTTAACAGGTTACTCGCGCTGCTACTCGTCATGCCGCTCTTCTCTTTTCGTATGGGACACCGAGTCGTCCAACGCCCCGATGAACCCTGGTGTCAGAGATTTTCAACCGCCTACTACTAGTAGTAGGCCTCTGACATGGTTGTGTAACGACCGCCGTCTAAGTCATCATAGACAGCAACCGGGACCGACGGCTTAACGTGCCCTCCGAAGCACGGAACCATTTCTTTTCGGACAATCAGGTGGTTCACACTGCAATGTCCTAACCAGACCGGGAACAAATTCACAAAGTTATAAATATCAATTTTGTGAGTGTCCCTCCGAGAATCGAACCCGGAACCTTTGCGTCGCAGGCAGTCGCACTACCACTGCGCCACATCGGCCGTCATGCCGAGCATGCCGCTGCCACTTCCCATGCTCCCTCGAGTGTCGGCTTTTCGCGAGTCAAAGGAACGGCAGCACGACCGCTTGTGGAATGTATGGCTATCTCGTTCACTCGTATTGGTGCGAGAATAGTAAAACGTCAGTGTGTAAACGAACACCCACTCGCGTTGATACTTCCGCGGTAGTATTTCGGGTAATATTTGCGACAGCGGCAGGAGCAGGAGCAGGTGCATAGTGTGAACAGGTGCCTAAAATAAGGCAAACCTAACAACGCCAATCGACGTAAAAGGTTTTTAACAGCAAATAGCGAAATTGTTATGAAGTCTTTATTAAGACTATTAAGCGACAACGTTTGTCATTCTAGTCAATGTAAACTTTATTTAAATTACTCTAGATTTCATTTTCGGTTTTCCTGTGACAAGATCGCGCGAAAAACGTCCAATAATCTGAGGTTGGCCGGGCATTAATTCAGACTATATTGTTTTTTTATTATTCGCTGAAAAGGACGTTAAATCCATTTAGTTTTCCATTAGAGAGGCCTTTTGAGGGAGTTGAAAGACCCCGATACTCCATAGGGTGCATCAGTCAACATCATACATACATAAAATCACGTCTCTTTCCGAGAGGGGTAAGCAGATATTCCATCCTTCCACTTGCTATGATCGATACATTCAGTATTACTACACACTATTTCGTTTCACGATTTCATTAACTACCTAAGCTTATTGGGTAGAAGCCAACTAAATGTGTTATGTGACCTAATTATTAGGAGTGAAGTGGAAATTAGTGCTACTTTCAAAGAAGTCATTTACCTTTAAATAAACAAGCGAAGGTAATTAGTTGTTTCATATAATTTTCCGTAATGTCTATCGGTATTTTCCAATAGGTAATTTGAAACTTCTTAAATTAACGAATCGTGTGATTCTTGACTAGTTTTGACTTTGCTAGCGAACCAATCATTTATCAAAGTTTTTACTATTACTTTTCTGAGACAGTCTTATTATTATTATCTTATCAAGTAAAGTAAAGTATGTAGTGTGTGGTTTTTGTTTATTAATCACTTATCAGTGTTCCTTTAAAAGCGTTGCATATTTTAGACCAAACTCTTAAATAACTTTACTTAAGGTGGATCGTTTTTTATATAAACTCAAAACTGAAATTCAACCGTATTAAAAAAATGCTGATGTGAAACGGTGAAGGCACACTTTTCGTCGCAAAATTACTTTTGGAAGAGTATTTTGTCCATAATAAAATCGAACTCATTTTGCAGCAGTAGGTCCATCTATTGGCGTAATGTGGCTTTAACAGGGACGGCCGATATGGCGCAGTGGTAGTGCGACTGCCTGCGACGCAAAGGTTCCGGGTTCAATTCTTGATGGGACGCTCACAAAGTTGATATATTTATCACTTTGTGAATTTGTTCCCAGCCTGGTTAGGACATTGCAGGGTGAACCACCTAATTGTCTGAAAAAGAAATGGTTCCATGCTTCGAAGGGCACGTTTAGCCGTCGGTCCCGGTTGTCTATGATTAGACGTCGGCCGTTACACAACCATGTCAGAGGCCTTCTACTAGTAGTAGGCGGTTGAAATACTCTGACACCAGGGTTCATCAAGTCGTTGAACGACTCGGTGTCCCACACGAAATGAGAGATCAGGTAAATCTTATGGTTAACAATTTATTATTTTTATTTTGCGAAAATGTCATATAGCCACGGGACTACCCATCAAGTTTTATAATAAGACTTTTGGTGGACATAAGTCCATTTAACCTTTGTATGATAAACGTTTCACCAGCAAGGGCAAGAATATCATACAGAATATAAGAATACATCAAATTAATGAGTAATGAAAGTTAGCTAACTTTAGGGTACTTTTTTACAAATTTGCAAAATTTTATAGCGCGGGCAGGGTACTTGAGAATTGCTAAGTTAACACTGCAGCCAGGATTGAGCCTTCGACTTTCGCTATCGGTGCTAGCGACACCTCAAAATAATAAATTAGTTTCAAAGTAAGCTAACCTAGGAATAATATAAAGAAGTGACATATCGGAATGGAGGCCTTGACTATCTACAGTCTACACTAATATTATAAAGAGGAAAGATTTCATTGTTTGTATTGAATAGGCTCCGAAACTACTGCACTCATTTAAAAAATTCTTTTACCATTAGAATCCTACATTATCTTTGATGAACATAGGTTATATTTAAGGTGGTTCGAGAGCCCATTGGCCACCACCAAACAGGAAAAATAACCCTGGCTGGAAACGCTACTCATCTGGAAACCAAATTATCAATTCGCGGCAATAAATACCTACAAAGCTTATTTAGAATCAATAAGATCTGTAAAAACTAAGCGCCTTAGTTATGTATTTTAATTTTGGTAAAATCGCACAGCTTTTACTAGGTTATATTGATTCTAAATAATCTTTGTAGTTAGTTATAGCCGCAAATTGATACGTTGGATTCCAGATGACTAGCGTTTTTTTCTTTTAAGTTTATTTATTAGAATAGGTACATTAACTTAAAACTAATTTCCCGCCAAACTGGTTAACAGTTTGTTGGCGAGTTACCACTCACACACACAAGCGAACTGTGCACTTACGCACTATTACTTACTAAGATACTTACGTTATCTACTTATCGCGTGTCCAGCTATTGAGATTTTTTTCCTGTTTGGGGGCGCCACTGGGCTCTCGAACCACCATAATGTCCTATCCCCGTGGGAAACACGCTGGGCAGGCCGCTGGTAAACAACAATTCGTTCCCCAGATGGCACCGACAGTAGAAGCCGTGACGGAGCCAGTGACACTGGGCGAGGGTCCTCACTGGGACCACGACGCACAGCTCCTCTACTTCGTGAGCATCTTCGACAACTCCATACACAGATATGAGCCGGCCACCGGACACCACACCAGGGCTAAACTTGGTACGTACTGCTTACCCCGCAGGGGATACAGGCTTGATTCATCATCAGGTACCACTCTGCCAATGGGGACCACACCAGGGCTAAACTCGGTACGTACTGCTTACCTCGCAGGGATACAGGCTTGATTCATCATCAGGTACCACTCTGCCCATATGGACCACACCAGGGCAAAACTTGGTACGTAATCAAGCCTGTATCCCCTGCGGGGTAAGCCCCGCAGGGGATACAGGCTTGATTCATCATCAGGTACCACTCTGCCAATGGGGACCACACCAGGGCTAAACTTGGTACGTACTGCTTACCCCGCGGGGATACAGGCTTGATTCATCATCAGGTACCACTCTGCCAATGGGGACCACCCCAGGGTTAAACTTGGTGCGTATGTTACATAGTTTTACCACAATATACCAAGAAGCAGTAGTTTAACTCGATCACCCTTCCGCTTTATTCTACCTACCTAACCTAAGAGCAGGGATGTCAACACACTAGTTTTGCGAACCCAATGATTTATGCGAAATCACACTTAGGTTCCATAATGCTTAGTTAAAGTAAGAAAACAAAATATTTCATTGTTATTTAATGAATAGTTAGGTTTCTAGCTATACATTTGCCCGATTTTTTGATATTTAAACAATAACGCGCGGCGGCAGTGCGGTTCGCTGTGACACGAGCGCACGCGATTCTATGTAGTAATCGTGTACGTATAGGTCGATCGGTCGTGTGCATGTGTGAGTGCGCAAACCGGGCGTTAGTATGAAGTTAAACTAATGTTGCTTGGTATATTGTGGTGTTACTGTTATTTTCTTAGAGACGTGGCAAAAATGACGGTTCTTTGCGGTTGTTTGCGCTCTGCCAACTCTCAAAGGAATGTTAGCGTGATTATCTATCAGGATCTTATCTTAAGCCGCAGAATGTCAGCTTAAAATAGCACCGTATTTCTTTCCTTTCATATGTAGGGATAACGACCGTTTTTTGGAGCTTTGTCTGTTCTGCCTACGCTATGGCCTTACTATTGGATTTGTGTTTTCTTCTCATCAGTAACCAGAACAGTCCACTGCTGGACATGATTGTTCTATTTCCTGGTCCGTTTGCACCTTATCAGTATTCGGAGGACTGTCCCTTAAACCCTGAATTTTATGCAATATTCTCTTTCAGACGGCATGCCGACATTCATAATCCCGATCGAGGGTCGCAAGAACCGCTTCGTGGTCGGCCTTGACCGGCAAGTCGTGGAGGTAGAGTGGTCCGGAGCCCCCGACGCCGCCAGGGTCGTCAAGACAGTGGCTGAAGTGGACCACCACGAGCCTGGCAACCGGTTCAACGACGCCAAGGCTGACCCCAGGGGCAGGCTGTTTGCTGGTGAGAATCAAATCGCATAAAAGTAATACGTGATTGAACTCTGATACCAGAGTTTATCGGTTCGTTCGTCGACTCATTATAGCAAGCAAAATAAACGTATTTTACAGGGTTACTTATTTCATATTGCCTATTTGCCCCAAAAGTTAAACTCTCTCACAAGACGGGTTGGCTGGAAGAGTTCTCTTAAGAGATAAGCTCGCCATTGCGACAAAAAATTCATTAGATTTTACTGTGTATTTTTTGCAATCTACACTAATATAATAATAACAATGAACCTGACCCTTTTACTATGGATGAATGATGCAGATTATATAACTTAAATACATATTGACTTTGATTATTAAAAGTTCTCTAAGGGGATTAAGTATTATTTATAAATGTACCTATGCTTTATTCGTTTCCAGGTACGATGGGTCACGAGTACGCGCCGGGCAAGTTCAACCTGAAGAAAGGGTCGCTGTACCGCATCGACCCCGACGGAAACGTCACTAAGGTCATTATTTAACAGCGATACAGAGTGAAATATCCTGCATTTTTCTTTTTTGTTAATGGCAATGGTCAATCTGTTATAGGGACACCCCTGCCAGCGTGCATTCGTAAAATATCCAGTAATACAAGCAAAAATCATACAGTATTTATTTATGCCATGAGATATACAGATTAGTAAGAGTTTTACAGTCACTAAAATTCAAATATTACAAAACTAAGAACAATTTGGGAGAGATATCCAGTAAAAAATAAAATAAAATACCTACACAGTCAAAGAAAATAGTTATCTACAAACACAACTTATTTACAAGTAAATATATAGTTTGCAGGACTGTTGTGGCTGTTAATGTATTAGACATGACATGACTTCGATATCTCCTATCCTTTTCTAAACGCAATTTTTATGGCCGTATGATGCCGGCTTAGAATAGTATCACCCCATTTCTTTCCCATGGGTGTCGTAAGAAGCGACTAAGGGACTCGAGGGTGTGTATTGCAAATTTAGGCGATGGGCTGTCAGCCTGTCAATGGTGATACACAATATTCCAAATTAACCTCAAATGTTTGTCAGACGTGGCGTAAATGTCCGTATTTTACAGCCGTTTACGCTCTGCCTACCACGTAAGGGATTATAGGCGTGATATATGTATGTGTGTGACAGCCCTATTTCAAGGTAAGATAATTTATATCCCAAACTATGGCTATTGTATCTGTAATTTTCGAGCTTTGTTAACAAAAGACCATTTTGTTCAAATCAAGTTTCATTTTATTCCAAGGTTGCAACGAACATAGACATTTCAAACGGCTTATGCTGGGATCTCGCACAGAAAGCATTCTACTACGCGGACTCTTTCGAGTACACCGTCCGGAGATATGACTACGATGTCGACACGGGGGACATTTGTAAGTTACTATCTTGTATAAGCTATTTTTTTTTTTTTTATTATTAATGATGGGTTTGCTCTTGACTCTAGTCTAGGTCATAGGACAGAGACAGAGTCTCAGATGGAGCGAGCTCACCCAGAAGAAGCCTGTTCACTCTTACTTTGAAGAGATTAGGGTTGTATGCGTTTGGAAACACAGACGCAGGTAGTGAGTTCCACTCTTTAGCAGTGCGCATTATAAATGATGACTGGAAGCGCTTAGTCCGAATTGGTGGAATGGCTACCAGGTACGGATGGTATCCGGCGGTGCGTCTGGATGTCCGATGGTAGAAGGGAGCTGGTGGAACAAGGTCGTGAAGCTCTTGAGCACACTCTCCGAAGTACAATCTATAAAATACCGACAAGCAGGCAACCTTGCGGCGATGTGCCAGGCTATGTAGCTTGGTGTCCACCAGTTTTATGTCGCCTATGAGCCTCTTGGCCCTGCGTTCCACCGAGTCAAGAGCGGCAAGTTGGTATTTGGCTGAGCCATCCCAAAGGTGACTGCAATACTCCATGCAGGATCGGACTTGTGCTTTGTAAAGAGTTAAAAGCTGTCCAGGCGTAAAGTATCGCTTCACTCTATTCAGGACGCCCAGCTTTTTAGCCGCCGTCTGAGCCTTGTACTCGAAGTTTAGATTTGATGTCAACTCCATGCCTAGAAGCTCAAGCCTGTCAGTGACTGGGACAGATGTACCCCGAAAAGTAGGTGTCCAGTCGAAAGGACTCCTTTGTATTGCTGTTAGTATTATTGTATTGAAAGCTTTTTACTGCTCGGACTCTTTTGAATACACCGTGCGGAGATATGACTACGATGTCGACACGGGGGACATTTGTAAGTAGACTTTTTGAATTCTCTGGTTTTCGATTCATTTGTGATAAGCTAAACTCTCAGGTTGGTAGATTAAGCGTGCGCGATTTTATGCTTCTTTAGGTATATATTCGTTTTGGTATGCTGGGATTGGAACGGAATGTGGACATCGAGACAAACCCAAATAGGGATTAACAGTGTCTTTTATTTAGTTTATGTAATATGATGATAATAATAATTAAAAAATCGGATTCGAGTCGGATGCAATTAGCCTAAAATGGCAGACTATGAGGACCATGTCCAACAGTGGACGCGAAACGGCTGATATTATTGAGCATGAATGCGCACTGATCCACAAACCCTGTGAAAAGTCTTGATGGGTACTACCGCAGTATAATTGTATGTATTCTACCTAGGTATACATTTATTTTATAGAGACTCGACGATCCCACAGACAAACCTCGAATAGTGGTTTTGTGGGGCTATATATAAGTTTTAAGAATACTTCATTGATTCATCAATAAATAATTAAATTCATTTATTCATTCATTTCACTCCAAGGCAGGGCGTAAACGGCCGTAAAAAACGAACATACATACACATACTCGCCACGCCATTTAAGGGTCATTCAGAAAATTGTGTGCGGTACATAGTGATAGGTTGTCAGCCCATCGCTTAAAACTGCAATACATATGTAACCCACGAGTCCCTTAGTTCCTCTTACGACAGCCACGGGAAAGAAATAGGGTGATGCTTTTCTAAGCCGACATTTATAACAAGCATTTAAATTTACATGCACAGCAACAGAGCATCTGAACCGTTAGTATGAACCAAAAGTCTGTGCAGAACTACGAGATATAAGACTGCATTGCTCGAAGATGCAGAAAGATAACAGACGTGGAAATTAAGGGCGCTTTTGTACCTCATTATGAGATATGTCATAACAACCTACAAAAAAATATTAGTCCACAAACTAGACAGAAATTAATTTCGTGCTTAAATGCGTTTTACGATTTATAAAATCAGTAATAAATATTTAAGAAAACTTGCAAAATTTTGTACCGCGGGCAGGATTTGAATCTGCGACTTTCGCCATCACTAGTGGCGAAGCCTCTTCCGTCTGGGCTACCGCAGCTCGTTCCTTGCCCGCGAATTTCGCAAGTGTATCTTGATGCCAATTACGCGTGGCACGGCTCCATCTACCGGGTTAGTTAGTTACTACCCAGTTAGTTAGTTAGTTACTACCCAGCAGCTAATTCCTTCTTTACAGATTGAATGTAGTCTAAGCGATGAAAACCCGCGATATATTGAATATAAAATTTTTAAAACACTTCTCGTGTTAGGTATACAAAGGTAGCTTGGTTGTATACCTTACAGTTGTATTGTATACTTTACATGGGAAGTGTTTTAAAAATTATTAGTATTAATTTATAAATAATCTTGATACTTGAAACAGTTAACCACGCCCAATTAATTTTCCAGCGAATCCGCGAAACGTGTTTGAGTACAGTGCGCACGGACTGCAAGGCATCGTGGACGGCATGACCATAGACACCGACGGGAACCTCTGGATCGCCAACTTCGACGGTCGGCAGGTACGTTCCCTCTACTAGGGAATGCATGGAACGTGGGCTCAACGTGGACGGCATGACCAAAGACACCCACGGGAACCTCTGGATCGCCAACTTCGACGGTCGGCAGGTACGTTCCCACTTCCAGGAAATGCAGGGAACGAGTGTGAATCGTGGACGGCATGACCACAGACTCCGTCGGGAACCTCTGGAGCGCCAATTTCGACGGTCGGCAGATACGTTCCCTCTTGCAGGAATTGCAGGGAACGTGCATGAATCGTGGACTGCATGACCATAGTCACCGACGGGAACCTCTAGACTGCCATCTTCGACAGTCGGCAAGTACGTTCCCTCTTCTAAGAAAAAGTTATAGATCCATGAAATGCAATATTATTGATACGAATTAATAACCTGAATAACATAGGCTACTTTTTACCGCGGGAAAACATGAAATTCCAACGGGAAAATTATGAAACAGCTGCGGGTGATATCAATATCTTTATTTCTCTTTACTTATTTTTTTCATTTTTTCAATTGTCATTTTCTCCATGTGACCGATTGAACGAGTGACCCGATGAACCCTATGTCCATTGCAGGTGCTAAAAGTGGACCCTCGCACCGGCAGCCTGCTGCAGCAGGTGCCGATACCCGCGCTGCAAGTCACCTCGGTCACCTTCGGGGGACCCAACTTGGATATCCTGTACGTATAACATTGCCGTGTGATGCCGGTTTAGATTAGAATCACCCCATTTCTTTCCCGTGGGAGTCGTAAGAGGCGACTAAAGGACTTGAGGGTGTCTATTGTAATTTTAGGTGACGGGCTGACAATCTGTCACTAAAGTGATACACAGTTGTCTGATTGACCCTCAAACTTTTGTCAGACGTGGTGTTAATATCCGTTTTACGGCCGTTAACACTCTGCCTACCCCGTAAGGGACATAGGCGTGATTTATGTATGTATGTATGTATTCATATTCTATTGCCGTGTGATGCCGGTTTAGAATAGCATCACCCCATTTCTTTCCCGTGGGAGTCGTAAGAGGCGACTAAAGGAAGGTGTCTATTGTAATTTTAGGCGATGGGCTGACAACCTGTCACTATTGCGATACACAATTTTCCGAATGACCCTCAAATATATGTTAGCCGTGGCGTAAATGTCCGTTTTTGCGGCCATATGCGCTCTGCCTATCCCGCATGGGATAATAGGCGTGATATGTGTGTGTATTCATATAACAATTTTATTGTGATGCACAATCTTCTGAATGACCCTAAAACATTTTTCAAACGTGCCGTAAATGTCCGTTTTTACAATCGCTCACGCCCTACCCAGCAAGGAATATACAGGTTGTTAATTTAAATGCGTGCCATTTTTTAAGGGTTTTTATTTATTTATTTTTAGTTCCTTTATTGATACTAAAACTGCCCTGAAGCAATGGCACGCATTCAAATTAACACCCAGTATGTATAACGTGCGTCTAAAAATAAAGGATCTGTAAATGGCGGCCATTACCTAAGTGTGAGGGGGAAAACATGAACGCCTAGTCTATGTAAGGGCCTTAGTGCGAGCAAGAACGCATGACCTTCCTTCGGCCGCTATTTACAGTTCCTGTCTTTATCTGCGCACCTTATATGTATGTACTATACATGGTGTAAAAAAATTAGCTAAGAATATTTTAAGGGGTGAACCAGTACGTGAAACTGAACAACTTTCCCCAAGGAACATAGGTCGAAATATGAAAAAATATTTTGACCCTCCTATACTTAGTGTGTTACCCGGCCGGGATAATTTGTATGGGAGGGCCAATTTTTTTTTTCATATTTCGACCTATGTTCCTTGGGGAAAGTTGTTCAGTTTCACGTACTGGTTCACCCCTTAAAATATTCTTAGCTAATTTTTTTACACCTTATATGTTATGTGGTGTTGCTTTATAGTTACGTGACGAGTGCGTGCATGGACCGCGGAGCGCCGCAGCCGCCGCCCTGCGGAGCCACCTTCAAGGTCACCGGCCTCGGCGTCAGAGGCCTGCCCAATGTCAGCGCCAGGATCAACTAACGCATCGGACCCAACCACCTTATGCTACGTTCACACCTGCTCCTGCCGCTGCCGCGAATATTGCCCGAAATACTTACGCAAAAGTATCAATGCAGGTGTTCACACACTGTCGTCATACTCGTCTCGCAGCAACACGAGTGGGCGAGATAGCAAATGAAAAATGAAATTTACATTCTGCAATGTAGGATTAATCACTATTTGACGTCATGTCATGATCCGTCATTGAAAAATAAGAGAAATTTGTATAACGCAATTTTCTTTTTTTTTTACATCAACTTCGTATTGTCCTGATAGAGAACCAGGTGTGATAAAAATAAAGGCACTGCTCGGGGCTGGCCAGGTTAATGACACGGCATGTAACTTGCAAAACATTCCACTCGTGCACGAAAAGCATACACTCGCGGGAGCACGGGAAGTGGCAGCGGCATGACGAGTAGCAGCGCGAGTAACCTGTTAACATACTCGCGCTGCCCACTTTCCTATTTCCCTGCCCATAGTTCGATTGTGTGAACACGGCATTATTATTTTATTTATTTATTTGTATTTAGAAGATTTACAGACAAATTTGACTTGCATATTATATTACTAAATAGATAGATTATTAAAATGCTAATAACAAAACTCCGCAACTCGTACTTACTTTGCAAAGCAAGCACTCGCGGCTTTTTTCAGAGTTTCTAGGTGTTGATACTATCATATAAGTTGTTAATAATTCAGGTAGCTCAATAAAGAATGCGATAAATGTAGTATTTTAATGGTATTACTGGTTTTGTCTTTCTATGACCCAAAAGGGGATCGCCAGTTATTTTTTGCCTAAAGTACCGCCGCCGTTTCAAATACGACTTGTATTTGACAGCTGTCATCTTCATCTAAAAGAGATATCTACAAACGAAAATGGACCCTCTGCCATTGTATTATCACGAATCTTACAGCTGTCAAATACGACTTATTGGAACGGCGGTACTTTAGAAACGAACTATCATCAGGAAATTACTAAGAATTTAGATTTTTTATGTTAAGTTAAACTCAATCGAAGAAAGTATTTAAAGGAATGTAAACAAAGTAGATAAAAAGGGACAGCATTTATACCTTGCCAAAGATAAGGACTGAAATAATCGCCGTAGTAAGATTGTTTACATTCTTTTAAATACCTATTTGGACAGATTATAGTGGCGCTTTCGTCGTTGTGTTTTTTTTAAATCAATCAATGTATATTGATGTGTTCCAAAGTTACTAAGTTTACTCATTAAATGTAAAAATATGTTGTAAGGAAATAAATGTGATTATAATATTGTAGTCAAATTATTTTATTTCAAATCGTAAATAGCCTTTTAGTTGTTTATTTAACATGTATACACAAATATAAATAAATCACACAAATCACACCTCTTTCGCGGAGGGGTAGGCAGAGACTACTTCCTCCCACTTACGTGTGCATTTCCCTGGCATGGTCACCATGGAAAACCATAACTTTGAGTATACAGAATAATTGTCGATTAATTGTCGAAATTTGTCGGACAAAAACCAGAATTTGTCGGGACACCGTTTAGAAGATATAACGCATTGAAAGTGACCGTGCTGGAGAAACGTTTCTACAGCACGGTCACCGCTGGATCTCGATAACCAGACCACTTAGCAAGGATCCGATTATTACAAATAAATGTCGTTTAATTGTCGGCCCCACATGCAAAAAATCAGAATGATCCGATGCGCCTTTCAAAAGATATAAGCTGGTTCTGGTGACCGTGCTAGAGAAATGCATTTCTCTGGCACGGTCACCGCTGGATCTCGATAACCACGGCATGTAGCGAGGATCTAATTATTGCAAATAAATGTCGTTTAATTGTCGACCCCACATGCAAAAAATCAGAATGATCCGATGCGCCGTTCAAAAGATATAAGCTGGTTTTGGAGACCGTGCTAGAGAAATGCATTTCCCTGGCACGGTCACCGCTGGATCTCGATTACCACGGCACGTATCGAGGATCTGATTGGTGGAAATAAATGTCGTTTAATTGTTGACCCCACATGCAAAAAATCAGAAAGATCCGATGCGCCGTTCAAAATATATAAGCTGGTTCTGGTGACCGTGCTAGAGAAATGCATTTCCCTGGCACGGTCACCGTTGGATCTCGATAACCACGGCACGTAGCAAGGATCTGATTGGTGGAAATAAATGTCGATTAATTGTCGACCCCGCATGCAGAAATGCAGAATTGGTGGGCCTTTAGTTTAGAAGATAATCGCGAATACTTTTTTTGTATGGGCCTATAGTACGGGAGCTAACTTCAAATTATACCTAGTATACCTTCATAAAATAAGAAAAGATTAAAAACTAAAAAGATTTTCAGTGTTTTTTTTAATCCTTACTTAATTTGTGAAAAAAATACCACAATCCTAATTAATATGACAAACGGAAAAAGTAATAGTCAATGGGGATTTTTTATTCCATAATAGCTTGAGTTTCTACTAGGTGGTGCTGTTGCCGAATGCCGGAGCATTACAACATCGAAATCCTTGTGATATGGTAATCAAATCAAGTGATAATGTGTTCGTTTTATCTGAATAAAATGCATAATGATAATAATTACAATGAAATATAAGTAATTACAGTTCAATCCCATACAAAAATTGTGAGACTTTTATTTAAATAAAATGACAATACTTAAGTCTACCTACTGACAAAGTTCATACGTCAAAAGAAATATAAAGTACCTAACTTAAAAAAAAATCATGCCCGCTGATCCGGCAATCTTTATGAAAGCTGACTTTGGAAAATCCCCATAGTCATTGAGGACGATATTGGTCCTGTTTAATTTTTTATGTATGAAGTACTTGTCCATCTCTCTTTCTCTCAAGAAAGGGAGATATACAATAACATAGTGTAATAAAATAACACAGGTATGTCCGCCCCTAAGTGACTAATGCCTACGTCATATAATTTTGAAACTTTATTTTAATATAACTCATTATTATTTTCTGAGAATTAATGTACCCAAAATTTTATCTCTGTATAATTAATAAAATATTTATTTATTAATCAGATTTAAACAAAATTTTACATCATTTTTAATTTTGCAATGTCTTCAAAATCGAGCCCGATAAATTGGGTCGTGTGATTGCTGTATTACCAGACGGAGTATATTATTAAACTTATACCATGACTTCATACATGAAAAGTTAACCAGCCCCAATATCGGCCGATGAGTGTCTTTGCACGAATTCATCGATATCGCGGGACTATAATATCGGGCTGATATCGCCACAATATCGAGCCAACATTTTGGATGACGTCAAATAAGTAACTTATAAATTGTTTTACTTTGAAAAATTCTTATATTGCACTTTTTTCAAAATACATTGTTCTGATTCGTATTCTACGTACGCCGATATTGTCCCGATAGTGGTGTTCTTTTTTTATATCATGAAGTTATTGTCTATCTTTCTTTTTACTTCATATAAAACATATACCTACCGTCAACCTACCGATATAATCGTGTCGTTCGTTAGTCCCTAAAGTGCAAACACGGCCATTCCAGTGTTTCGATTCGATAGTAATGGCAGCACCGAATCTAAAAACTGTTGCTTGCATTTAAACATGGCTGTTGTACGACTCTTTTTCAAGTTTAAATTAAATAAATTTGTGTTTTTTAATGGTGCTACAGAAAGGTAAATTATTATAATATCAGTATAACTTATAACTTGAAGTTTATACTGTACTTTAATGTTGGTGCCAAAAGGTAAATAAGAGCTGTTGAAGGTCTACATCAGGTGCTGCTGCAGACCCTCGATTCCTATATGCCTGCAGAAGCGTCTCATCACGTTGAACAACTCTTTGTAAGACACTATTTTTGTATCTCGTATAGTTTAGCTGGGCTGTTGATGATCTACATCAGCTGCTGCAGACCCTCGATAGCTGATAAAAGTGCCTATGTTTGTAAACCAACTACCCCTGTAACAAATTTCTTAAGGATCGGTTAGGCGGATGAGCCTTGATAAGGTTACAGACAGACAGAGTTACTTTCCCTTTTATAATATTAAATGTTGCCATTTTATTAAATTAGGTAAGAATTTAAAAAAGCACTAAAAATATTTTTAGTTCTTAATCTTTTCTTATATTATGAAGGTATACTAGGTATAATTGTAAGTTAGCTCCTGTTCTTTAGGCCCATACAAAAAAAGTATTTGTATTTTAATATCTTCCAAACTAAAGGCCGAAAAATTCTGCATTTCTGCATGCGGGGTCGACAATTAATCGACATTTATTTCCACCAATCAGATCCTCGCTAAGTGCCGTGGTTATCGAGATCCAACGGTGACCGTGCCAGGGAAATGCATTTCTCTAGCACGGTCACCAGAACCAGCTTATATATTTTGAACGGCGCATCGGATCTTTCTGATTTTTTGCATGTGGGGTCAACAATTAAACGACATTTATTTCCACCAATCAGATCCTCGATACGTGCCGTGGTAATCGAGATCCAGCGGTGACCGTGCCAGGGAAATGCATTTCTCTAGCACGGTCTCCAAAACCAGCTTATATCTTTTGAACGGCGCATCGGATCATTCTGATTTTTTGCATGTGGGGTCGACAATAAAACGACATTTATTTGCAATAATCAGATCCTCGCTACATGCCGTGGTTATCGAGATCCAGCGGTGACCGTGCCAGAGAAATGCATTTCTCTAGCACGGTAACCAGAACCAGCTTATATCTTTTGAAAGGCGCATCGGATCATTCTGATTTTTTGCATGTGGGGTCGACAATTAAACGACATTTATTTCCACCAATCAGATCCTCGCTACGTGCCGTGGTTATCGAGATCCAGCGGTGACCGTGCTGTAGAAACGTTTCTCCAGCACGGTCACTTTCAATGCGTTATATCTTCTAAACGGCGTCCCGACAAATTCTGGTTTTTGTCCGACAAATTTCGACAATTAATCGACAATTATTCTGCATACTCAAAGTTATGGTTTTCCATGGTGACCATGCCAGGGAAATGCACACCCCACTTACTACTTGCATACTTCTTTCGCCTCTTCTATATTTATCAATCTCTACATGCATGCTCGTTGGTTAAGGATACTCTAGACTTGACCTTTTCTATGTTTAACAGATTTGTGTTATTTTGGATATTACATTTCCTTTACAGAGCTCGTGGTTACGGATGATTATGGTTTTTAATGTCAATGATAAAGACTACATTTCCGAAAAAGGAACGACGGCAGGCAAAGTTAAGAAGAAAACAGATCCACTCTAATCTGATGAAGGCGCCAAGTCTTTGAAAAGTAAATCAAAAGATTTGTACAACTTATATAATTTAATAAATAAAAAACATCAACAATATACCTACCTAACTTTTTACTACTTATCTTACTTAGGTGATAACTTCATTAAGTTAATTTAGGGGGTGGCATTTGGCTTGAGTTGAGTAGCAAATCGAAAAAGATCTCCACGAATTTTCAATTTAGCACTCTATAAAAATTTATGACCCAAATGGCACTAGAATTGTTATATTATATACTAGTGCCATTTGGGACAATTTTTATATAGCATTACCCCATTTACGGTAGTAGGTGTCGTAAGAGGCGACTAAGGGAGTCGAGGGTTACTCGTACATGTGTGTTGCAATTTTAGGCGATGGGCTGACATTGTGGTGATACATAATTTTCTGAGTCACCCTCAAATGTTTGTCAGATGAGGCATAAAAGCCTATTTATTACAGCCATTTATGCACTGCAATCCGCAAGGGTGTATAAATAATGGGTATATAAATATGGGTGTGATAAATGTATGTACCAAGCAGGCAATTGTAACAACTGATAGTTTCTAGATCCCACTTCTTCCTCTTTTTTGAGTGGGACAACAAGTTACCCAACAACCCAGTGTCCCACTTACTAAGTGTTCGTTTTCTTATTCTATTATAAGTATAACGGTTCATTACGTATAATGTTACTAACAAGCACCTGTTTATTTCTTCTGTTCAACTGCTGGAGGATCATTCTGCACTGGTTCTGTAACTTTAATCGTAAGATTTGGTCTTTCTTGCTCCAAAAATGACAAGGCTGCTTGTGTCTGTATGTCATCCCCCGGGTCTGCAATCACCACAGTCCTCAGCGCTGGCATTCTAGCAAACGCATACACACAACCTTCTGACAACTTTGCACTAGATACGTCAAGATATTCTAAACTTGTGCCGTTTTGTCCAGCCAGCCTATCTAAACACCACACGTCAACATACTTCTGGTTCTTCAAAGACAACCATTTAAGGAAATTCAGACCGGCCAAATTCTCCAGCCCTTCATATCGGATTCCGTTGTGGTGAAAGTTAGTACAATCCACAGCTTCCACCAAATATCCTTCAACATAAGTATTTGGTAGCTCAGTTTGAAGCTTTTCCACATTGCCAGCAATCCAATTGTGAGAATCTTTCAATCTTACAGCGGCGCCCCGGTAAGTAAAGAAATGTATAGCGGCTAAATTAGATCCTAAAGTTGCAACACGTTCCGACATATATCTTTGATTTTCAATTTCTTGAATCACTTTCATGTCTTTCCACCACTCTTTGATTTCTTCAAATGATAAGTATGGGAGCTTTTGGAGGGCATTCAAAATGTGGGGACTAGGATTCTTCTGATTGAAGACTGCAAGTTTTGTGGTGAATTCTCCTTCACGCTGGACCCAGGGCTTGCGCCAGTCCGGGTAGGGCTGACCGTACACCATGCGAGGCTTCTTGCCTTCCTCTTCACGTTGGTAGACGGATTTTCCATCACAGTAGTTGTGTGAGGTTATGTAAGCCAGGTTCGAATTATTGATTTGCTTTTTGCAAGTACGCAACAACTCTGCCGAAATGTGTTTAGGTAGTGAAGGTCTCATTTTAATTATTATTGCCTCAGCAGCAGTCTGAAAAGTGAATTGAGGTTACATTTTAGGTACTGCATAAAATAAATGATAAGTAGCAACTTCTAACTTATCAAAATTAAAATGATACACTTGGATAATGAAAAAATACACACTTATTTTAATTCCTTCTGCAACTTAGCAGGGACTGTTGTAATTCGAACGTAAAAACTATAGCTATTTTGTGTAAATGACACCACATAACGACACGAATACTTGCTTTTTTACAGCAAAAACGTTGTGTTCTTCAATGAAAGCTCACTTTCTCATCTCAAATTATTATAATATAACAATTTCATATAACTTCTTGAATAGAAACCAGAAAATGAAAGTGAGGTTATGTTACTGACCACAGAACTGTTATGTTACTGACCATAGAGTAACTTGGTTAGTTTGGTTACTGACTGTCACAGAGTAGGTACTTCATTATTATGAAGGGTGTAGACAAGACACCTAACTCAGATAAAATACTACGCCATCTGTAAGACTTCGTAAGAATCAGTCAATTGAAATGTTCAGCGCCCCACGTCTCCACCGACCGAGATCGCGAATCTCTGTAAGACTTCGTAAGAATCAGTAATTTATTTTTCTTTTCCTTGTGCGGGTTTTCTTCCACTCGACACAAAAAACATCGATATACATTGTGACGTGGCCATAGTCATTTTTTTCGCGACAACTGCGTGATAGCAAAGATACACGACTATAGTATAGGCCCTATACTATAGGGCGACGGAGCGCGGGGCGACAAACAAAGTGTAAAGATAAGAGATCTTGTAGAAAGGTATTAAAGACGTGACTCATGCGCATATTTTACCCCAATAATTCCCAAACAAAACCCTAAAACTTTGCTTACCATCATCCGTCGCTGAAAACAGAAATGTCAAAGGCCACGCCGTAATGTATATCGATATTTTAGTTTTGTTTGAAAAAAAAACAGACGCAAGAGACTCTGATATAAGGCCATCGCATCACCTGTCAAATTCATACATTAAACGCATCCTGTTTGCGATGTGTGTGAGCATCCAACGAATCGGGTTCTCAACTCTGTGGTCACATCACTATTTATTCTATGACATCACAAACACAGATCACACACATCGTCCGTGACACTCCACGCCTCTTGCTCTTGCCTCCGTGCCTCGCTCCTCATCTCTCATAGTTTCGCGGTAAGTTAAATAATTAAAATATATTTTAAAATGCAAGTAAGTAAATAAGTAGGCATAGGTAATAGGTATTTTTAAATATCTGATAAACTAAAAACTTCAACACTTCGATACAAATCTTAAGTCTAGTTAACTTTACAAAGTTTAAGCTGGCCTAGTTAGATTATTAAAAAAAGGTAATTCTGCTTATTTACGATCGTAATAATAGAATACACTTGTACAATATGTAGGTAGTAGTACCTTACCTACCACCTAAACTAGGTAGGAATCTACTTTTTCCTATCGTACCGATCCTACGTTTGACTTTCGGTACTAGTATATTTTATATCACTTTGATTAGCCGGCTTTCACCACATAGTAACTATTTTGGTATTGTGTTGTGATGCGTGCAGTCACTTGATATACAATCAACGTTGAATTGTTCAATTATGTACTCTGTGTCCTTGTTTTGAGAGATTGTTATCATCTGTCGCTCCTCGCCACTGCATCTTCAATTCAATAGCCTTTTGTTTTGGTTTGTGAATTTATATCTACTAGTGGACGAAGAGTGTTATTGAGATTGTTAAGTAAGTACCTACTTATAAAATATTATTATAGTACCTACGTACCTACCTATAAAGACCGTCATACATAGTGATGGGCCGCGGGAACATTCCCGTTCCCAGAAACTTTCCAGTGGGTATATTCCTGGGAATCTTCCCACGTGCCCGGGCAAGTTCCCAGTTAGTGGGAACAATGTTATATTGATATTTTTATGTTTGTGGGTTTGCTATGTTACTTTAACCATATGTTTTTTTTATTAATACAATTGATAAAAGGATAAAGTATAAATATAAAAATAAAATTTCGCTTACACGCGGCAGTTATAGGCAATTTGTACACAAAAGTAATGTAATTAGAGATAAGACTAAAACTGAAAAAAAGAAAATGCGTTGATATTACATTCGTTTCTTATAGAAAAATATAATAGATAGATTATCAGTTCAGTTTTAGCTTTCTTTTCCGCAAAGTCCCGAAATTATCTCGATCAGCGTATTGTATTAAACGAAACAATACAATAGGTGAAACAAAAAATAATAACTTCTATTATGTAGCCCTGCGGTCATTTATTATTATTAGTCATAAAACTAACGAGATCATCTTCAAAAAACTTACCTGAAAAAGGGTAAGCGTATGTTTTATGATAGTAATAGAATGCAAGAAGAATATGTCTAGTTTTATTGCGACTTTACTCAAGGAAACAACTGTTTTCAACATGATGCCAATAAACAAATTGCATAATCACTTCGATTAAAAATATTAACAATTCACCGAGAGACAAGATGGGGTAGTTATTTGTTCTCACTAGAAAGTTTCATCAAATGCAAATTTGTCCTTTAAAATATGGCCATAAATGAAGGAAATAGAAAAGTTGCTCCATTGAAAGTCAGACTTCTTGAAGAGTCAATACGGAATGAACTAGAAGAGCTCACAGAATTTTTAAAACCAACCGTTAACTGGATCTTAAACTCGAAGGAGACTATTGTATTATACCAGGTAATACGCGAAATGGGTGATCTTTTCAGTAATCCTTTGACACATGAACTACTTAAAGAAGATTTTGAAGAGGTGAACATAAAATTTGTTGGAAGAAAATGAAATGCTCTGAAGCCTGTCAACTCTGCTGCCTGTATTTTAGATCCGAAAAATCAAGTACATACATACATATAAATAATCACGCCTCTTTCCCATAGGGGTAGGCAGTGGACTACATCTTTCCACTTGCTACGATCCTGACACACCTCTTTCGCTTCTTCAACATGCATCAATATTTTCATAAATGCTCGTTGGTTTAGGGTACTCTTGACCTGACCTTTTTTAGAACGTCCCCGATCTGATCCAAGTACGTGCGTCTTGGTCTTCCCCTTCCAACGTTCCCATTCACACTCGCCATTTACACCTGTTTCGTTAATCTTCTTTCATTCATTCTCTCAATGTGACCAAACCATCTCAGCATTCCTTTTTCTATATCAGTCACTACTTCTTCTTTTATACCGCAACGTTCTCTTATCAAGCTATTCCTTATCCTGTAACTCAATTTCACTCCAATCATACTTCTTAGTGCTCTCATTTCTGCATTTATTCTACTTTCATGCTTTTTCTGCTATACCCAACTTTTACTCCCATACATAAGTGTTGGTACTAACACCCCTCTATGCACAGCCAGACGTGCCTTATTTGAAACTGTCTGGCTGTTCATAAAGGTATGCAACGCTCCATTCACCATGTTTCCGGCATTTACCTTCCTTTCAATATCACTTTCACACTTTCCATCTGATGTAAACTTCGATCCCAAATATACAAACTCTTTCACTTGCTCCACCCTCTCTACCTCTATCATAATGTTACACTCCGTCATACCTTGTACTTTTTCAAAAACTATTGTTTTCGTTTAACTTAAATTCACTTTCATTCCTTTCTTTTGCAAAGCCTCATTCATAATGTTTACCATCTTTTGCAACTCTTCAGCCGACGACGCAAGGATAACTTGGTCATCAGCATAGAGAAGACATTTGACGAGTAATCCATTCATTCTCAGTCTATTTTCACACTCTTTTAAAAATGTCATACAACTATCCATGAATAGGTTGAACAACAGCCATGGTGACGCAACACATCCCTGTCCAACACCTTTCTTGATGTTAAACAGCTCAGTGAAGACCCCGTTAATCCTGAAACAAGCACTGGAATCCTCATATAAGGATTTCAGTGCTCGTACCAAAATGCTGCTCACCCCATGCACTGATATTGCCGACCACAATTCATTCCTCAGTACTCTATCATAGGCCTTTTCAGAGCTTTCATAATCTCATCCATTTCAATCTCACTTTCGTTTTCACTGTCATCTTCTTCATGTATGTTCACCTCTTGTACTTCTTCTTTTTCAAACAAGCTTTCAAAATATTCCTTCCATCTCTTCAACACACATTCCTCACCTTTTATTATACTACTATCCTGGCTCCGAATCCTACTCAACTCTGATTGTGCTGTTTTTCCTCGAGTTGTCCTTATGGGTTTCCAAAAAACCTTCAAGTTCTTTCGCTAGTTTTTTGATAGCCTTCTGTCAAACTCATCTTTATTTTCCATAATTTCAATGTTCTTTACATATTCGATTGTCTCAGTAAAATTTTAACGGAAACGATTTTGTAGGCTGTGAATTGTAATTTTTTTTAATTACCTACTCTTGATGACTGTTTTTATTTGCATATAAGAACAACTTGTCAGATGTAAATGTGATAAATTAACAAGCCATATAAATCATATGATTTTTATTTTCTGTGTTTTGATTTTCATGTTAATATATAAATATATCCGATCTTTTATAATACTTATGTAGATTACACACACTAAAGTATTTAGATTCCGATTTAGCAAATTTCAGAATATATTTTAAAGATATATGAACCAGTAATCTCCTATATTCAGTATCCTTAATTCGAAAAGAAATAACATTTATTATGTAGCACTTATTAAAAATGTAGGCAATTATTTTAATAGCAATAGAAATCCTTCTTCTTTTCGAGTGGGACACTTAGTCGTCCAACGACTCGATGAACTCTGGTGTTTAGTGTCAATAGCAATTAATAATTTAGTTATGTGATTTTGTATAAATAGACGCATAATTATTACAATCAATCATAAATTCTACTTTAATACTCATTTTATGTTGTTTCCACCATATGTTCCCAGCAATTGGGAATGTTCCCGGGCACCGGAAAGTTTCTTTTGGGAATGTTCCCACTTGGGGCATATTCCCGGGAACGGCACATCGCTAGTCATACAGAGCTTTACCTATCAGTACCAAATAATTCGTACAAACAAACACCTAGGTAAGTAGGTATAGGTACCTAATCCAATTATAACAACAATAATAATTATTAACCGGACGAATCAAGAAAGACATGTTTTCTCAGCATGTTCTTCAAAATTAATAAGTACTTAATATTCTAAATGACTACGCTAAACAGAGTTTAATGTAGACCTGCGCTATACGCGACTCGCGAATTCCATATTAGTTAGGTACGTGATTTTTCAGATTACGCGCTTTTTTACTCCGGGCAGCGCGAAAAACTATCGATGGTTCTTTTTATAAATTATGGCTCTTGAAGACTAGCGATTCAGCCAGCGTCAAGTGAAAGCGCAAAGAAAAGTCTTCTTCTTAAAAATTTGGCTTTTGCAAACAAGCAATTCAGCCAGTGTCAATTTATCTCGCCCAGATGTCATTCCAAGTGCAGAAGTTGACGGATCCGCTGGTGCTGGGCGAGGGTCCGCATTGGGACGAGCGTGTTCAGGCGCTATACTTCGTGGACATCAACAGCTGCACCATACACAAGTATGAGCCTGCCACTGGGGAGCACAGCAGAACTAAGCTCGGTAAGGCTTCATTTCAACAACCTACTCATTTACGAGACTTTCCACAGGTTCTATTTTGGAGACACAGTTTTTATTAACCATTAATAAAGGTACTATCCCTTCTAAGCAAAGACCTAATAAACCTTTTATTATATCTATGCTTCTAAGTGGTACTCCTGCCCAAGAAGGTAGCATATCGAAAGCACGCTGGCTACGACGCTGACAGGACACTTTCTTAGCTAAAAATAATAATAAACTTAAATTGTATTCAACCAACAAACCGTGTTAGTAAAAACCCCGTTTATATGTTTATAGTTATAGTGATTACAAACACGCGCACGTTTTGAGGCGCGATGTTATTGTATAATAATTAATTAATTAATTAATAACCACGAAACATAAACATAAAATTAAGAATCCATAACCTAACCAGTCCACTACTGTACCTGTATTTCACTAATACTTACATCATTTTTACGGGAAAAAAATGCATGCTATCCTATCAGATTTGATGAGTCGTTACTTTATTTTCAGTCATGTTTACAATGGCGATACACATACATACATACACATATTACGCCTATAATCCCTTGCGGGGTAGGCAGAGCGTAAACAGTGGCCGCAAAAACGGACACTTACGCCACGTCAGACAATTTTTAAGGTTAATTCGGAAAATTGTGTATCGCCATAGTGACAGGTTGTCAGCCCATCGCCTAAAATTGCAATACACACCCTCGAGTCCCTTAGTCGCCTCTTACGACTCCCACGGGTAGAAATGGGGTGACGCAATTCTAAGCCGGCGTCATTTTAAATATTTCAAAATATTGTCAGACGTGGCGTAAATGTTCGTTTTTCAAAGCCGTTTACGCTCTGCCTATCCCGCAAGGTATATAGGCCTGATAAATGTATGTATGTTTACAAAGGATTAACTAATTGCAGTAGTCAGTACTATTGTTAGCATAGGTGTAAACAGTGGGCCGTGATGATATCCCATTCATATAGGACTTACCAGTTACCTACTTAATTTCGTTAAAATACTTTTTTCTCAGATGGTCGTGTGGGCTTCATAGTACCGTTAGAGAGCGCATCGGACCACTTCGTTGTAGGCGTGGAGAGAAAATTCCTCGTGATTCAATGGGACGGTGGGAACGGCACACCCGCCAAGGTAAAGCAATTAATCTAGCTCTAGATATTTCGCGTCTAGCCTACTCATATTGGGACTTAGTTGCTTTACATTAACACGGTTAGGTTGTATGCTGAGTTAGGGCCTTTTACGGGTTAAATTTTTCCAGTTAAGTTGTTTTGTTATGTTGCCTCATTAATGTACTGTTACCCTATATAAACGTTTGATCTATCTATCTTAGGTCAAAGTGACTTTGACAAAGTCCGTACAAAAATATGGATTCAGTTTTAGGATATTAAAAAAAAACAAGAAGTTAAAGTTGATATTATCACTTTGTGAATTTGTTCCCAGTCTGGTTAGGACATTGCAGGTTGAACCACCTGGTTGTCCGAAGAAAGATGGTTCCGTGCTTCGGAGGGCACTTTACCTTAGACCGCGGTCGTTATTGCAGAGGCCTACTACTAGTAGTAGCTGGTTAAAAAACTGACACTAGGGTTCATCGGATCGTTCGTCGGCTCGGTGTCTCACACGAAAAGAAGAAGTATAAGAAAATAAAAAAATCTTGGAATGCGAAACGAATATCAAAAGGTCGAAAATTGCGCGATAGCAGTCATGATGGCACAGCAGTAGGACGGTACCTCACGGTCCCGGGTTCAAATCCCAGTGACATTTATCGATTTGTTATTTTGATTTAGTGACTGTAGGTAATCCTTTGCCATTCTGTATGTTGAAGGTGATCAAGGAGCTTGCGGAAGTAGACCTGGAGCAACCGACCAACAGGATCAACGATGGAAAGTGCGACCCCCGGGGCAGGCTCTACGCAGGTATGCATATACCGCACTTTTTATTTTTATCATTTATAGGTTTTGCAGACAAGCAATACAGTTTGTTATACAAACAAAGTACTTTAATATTATATTTGTAGTTATACCTGGTTGGTGTGTTGGTGGTGTATTAATCTTTTGTAAAAGGGGCATTGACCCCTCATACAAAATGGCGTCGCCATACACATTTTCGTTTGCGCAAACACGTTTTTTTATTGTTTGGAAAGAGTTTGTTTCATTTGTTGACAACCAGCCATGCAGGCACGTTTTGCTGCAGGATACGACATTTCCAAACCGATGGTTGTCAAATTTTAGAAAAAAAAAGCGCACAGGGGACACTCCGCGCAGCCGCCAATAGTTACTTTGTGACACTCCTATATCTGAACACGTGAAACAAGTAGCACAAACATGAGGCAAATGAAGTTTTGGTTGACTTGGCAGATAGTGCACGATCTCCTTTGCTAAATTCCTTAAGCCACTGGATGGCGCAAATCAGAGTCCTAATCACAAGCACGGCATTAGTAAATCGGGTGAAATTTAACTAGTGACCGATACTGAAAATAGAGAACAGGCTGTTTATAAGAAACAACTTTCCCCAAGCTTCCATAGTAACCCATTTAGTATGTGAAGTCCAAATTTATTCTTCGTATTTCGACCATGTTCCTTGAGGCGGGTTTTTCCTTCCCCCGGTCTCGAGTTTTCGCTATCGGTCACTAGTAAAGTTTCACCCTATACAGGGTGTAAGGGACAGCCCTCCGAATATGGATAGGGTGCATTCAGATCAGACCATGTAACTGAACAACTTTACATAAACAAATTTTTCAAGAAACGTCAACGTTTTTTGGACTTCCCATCGTAAATGCAGTCGTGATTCGTCAGATCGTGATTTTGTATGGGAGGTCGAATATTTTTATCGTTTCCTGACATATGTTCCTAGGAGAAAGTTATTCAGTTTCATGGTCTGCATGCACCTTATCAGTATTCGTAGGGCTGTCCCTTACACGCCGTGTAAATATGACTGTCCACATTTTTTTTTACCAGGTACAATGGGCAAAGAGAATCCCCCTGGCAACTTCCAGAAGCACGCCGGTTCCCTGTTCCGGCTGGAGGGAACCAAACTGACGACTTTGGCAAACAGAATCGGGATCTCCAACGGTTTAGCCTGGGATGTCAGCAGGAAGGCCATGTACTACACAGACTCTCTTGAAGAGAACATCCGCAGATATGACTACAATGTTGAAACTGGAGAGATCAGTAAGTATAAAATAAATAAATAAATGTCTTGGCTATTTCACACACCGCCACCTAGCCCCAAACTAAGCAAAGCTGGTATTATGAAAACTAGATAAACGATTTAATACATAAATACTTTTTTTGTAAATAATACAACACATAGAAAACACCCAGACTCAACGCAAATATTTGAAAAGTACTTCACAAATACTTGTGCTGTGTGGGGATCTAATCATACATATAAACCATAATAAACATATTTGTATTTGTAAACCCGGTATTCCCCGGACATTATAGAGAGGGACCCAAAATGGCAACACTCTGCCTATTGAGGCTATTTTTTATTTTATAAGCGGACAAAGTTTGAATATCAATAAAGCTACTAACTAACAAAACTAGTAGCCGAGTCATAATTTTAGAAGCAAATATATTTAATTGGTCGCTGAGTTAAATTAATAGACGTTTAAAAATGACGCTCAAAAATAACTTATTAGGTGCTTGCATAGAGTCGCTGACCTATTAATTCAAAAGACATCTCAATATAGGGTGAATTTTACTAATGACCGATTGCGAAATCTCGAGACGAGCTGGTGATAAGGAACAACTTTACCCAAGGAACATAAGTCGAGATATGAAAAAAAATTGGACCTCCCATACAATATTGCCGAAAGATTTTCATAATATTTCGACTTATGTTCCTTTAGGCAAGTTGTTCCTTATCACCAGCCCGTTGCTAGTAAAATTGCAGAAGTCACGATTGACATAAAATTGTTCCGCCAGCCAACATGAAACACATATTCGACATGAAGCCTATCGGAGGCCTGCCCGATGGCTCCACCATCGACACTGACGGCAACCTCTGGGTGGCTTGCTTCAACGGCTCCTGCGTCATCAAGATTGACCCGAGCACCGGGAAACTGCTGCAAAAGGTCAGGTCAACACGCTTAAACTCACCACTTTCACCCCAATTCATCAACACAATCACACACACATTTCACATACTTTTCGTCGAAGCGAAGAATGACACGATGCGACTGGTGTCCGAGTTTATAAACCGCCAACTACTAGTAGATAATTGAATTAGAAAATAATTTAAATACCTGGTTTTGAAATTGAAAATATGAAGGCCTATCTGACATGGTTGTGTAACGACTACAATCCGTGCTTCAGAGGACTGCTCAGAATGCAACGTCCTAAACTAAGTAGTAAAAACAAAAAGTGATAGATTTCTATAAACACAAAACATGACAATTAACACCATCAACAGGCAAAACAGTCCACTGCTGGACTTGGGTATCCCCCGAGTATTTGCCCTATGAATAACTAAAACACCATATGGTGAACCACGTTTGGCAGGCGGATTGGCGAATGCAGTGCAAGATGTTGTAGATATTCAAAGCGAACTCTGATATCCATTCCATGGATTCATCCCTTAATCGCCTTTTACAACACCCACGGGAGAATAAATGGGGTGATGTAATTTGTAAGCCAGCACCACTCAAACACTTAGAAAACCCACAATCGGAAATAAATAAATACCATGGATGATTCACACAGCGCCATCTAGCCCCAAACTAAGCAAAGCTTGTACTATGAGAGTTAATTAGCTTATATAAATATATGAGGGACTTGAGGGTGTGTAATTGTGTATTGCAGTTATAGGCAATGGACTGACTACCTATCACTATGGCGATACACAATTTTCCGAATGACCCTCAAATATATGTCAGACGTGGCGTAAATGTCCGTTTTTGCGGCCGTGTACGCCTACCCCGCAAGGGATAATAGGCGTGATGTATGTATGTAACATTGATCAATATCACTAGAACACATTCTGTACCGGTTTAGATGATGCCTTTACAGTTTTGTTTTCCATTGAAGGTCCCGATTCCCGCGAAGCAGGTGACCTCAGTGTCGTTCGGGGGTGCCAAGATGGACGTCCTGTTCGTCACCACGGCCTGCATGAACATAGGCGGGGCGCAGGAGCCTCCCTGCGGAGCCACCTTCATGGTCTCCGGGCTCGGCGCGAAGGGACACCCTAATGCCAATTTTAAGTTGCAATTGTAGGTACACACTAAATGAGAAAAATGTATAAATATTGCTCTGGTTGGAAAGAGAATAATATACGGCGTGTAAGGGACAGCCCTCCGAATATATACAGGCTATGATATAAACAATAATTATAATAAATATCCTGGACAATTCACACAGCACCATCTAGCCCCAAACTAAGCAAAGCTTGTACTATGGGAATTAGATAGCTACATAATATACATGCAAACACAGACTAAACACAAATATCTGAAAATTACATATTATCCAATATTTATGTCTTGTGGGGATCGCGCCCACTACTATTGGCGTAGCAGGCAGGAGTACTATTCGCTACGCCATCGGCCCAGTCTATGAAACTGAACAACTTTCCGTTAGGTACATATGTCAGGAAACGACAATAAAAATAAAGAACTCCTTTACAAAATCAAGATCAGCTGACTGCATTTACTACAGGAAGTAAAAAAAATGGGCGTTTCCTGAAATATTTTTTCATGGGAATTTTTTCAGTTTCATGGTCTGAATGCACTCTGTAAGTATTCGGAGGGTTGTCCCTTACACCCTGTATAGAATTTTCGTAATATCTTTACCTGCGTAAAATATTTTATTTTGGGTAAGTAACAAAAGAGGCACCACCTTACACATGTATAGGGACTAATCTGGTATTTTTTGATAACAGTTTACACGAGGAACTGGTAATATCACCTTATGTTTATCTATGTATAATTTTTTTTTTTAAAACATTGTCAATATACTGTAAGAAAATCATGTTGAAAATATGAAATTGATTGAACTATATATGTACGTACATTTTTAGAGTACTTATTGTCATTTAATTTTGGTAAAGTAGGTCTTATGTGAAAATGGACTAAATTGATATAATCATGAGATCCCAACAAATACCATTCTTTATTTTTACCTTACCTCACGATTCCACCTCAAAATAAAAATAAAGACAGTAATACCTATCACGCAATAATCCGTGATCAAAAAGAAGTAGGTAGGTTTTTAGTTTACTACCTATGTAGCTGGTGAAATTTGTTTTGTGAAGAGGGAAGGTACTTTAAGTGCCTTAACAATGTGATAAGATAATAAATAGACCTCTATGTAATAAGATAATAATTTTATAATAATATATTGGATAGATAACCTTCTTCATATCACATATACATAAGTAGTAATATTGTTCAGGTAACGAAATAAAAAACAAGAGTGAAAAATCAGTTGACTTTTATTTGATGGAATTTGGAAAAAAATACATATTATAAAGTAATATCTCAAAGGCTGACACAACATGTCTTTGAGCTTCTTAGAACAGCTATAGTCAACGAACGTACATCTATCCGTAGTATATTCACAACACAATTATTATCCTTGAGTTACTGATATGACAAAAACAATTTTGTTCTTTGGCAGGAGATACATTGGTTTCAATCTGCCAATTTAGTTACTTTAGAAACAGTTGGCACAAACTATTACACTGTAAACAAAAGACTTTCAGAGCTCTTCACTTAAACTGAGGGTATTCTTAAAAAAAATTAACACTAATCTATTGTTACGTAAACATTAATTAACGACTAACATAAAATCTAACTCCTAGTGATTTTAAAACTAATACTGAAACACCAAAGTTGACTTTACACAGAACAAACATCACACATACTATTTAAGAGTACACATTTTTTTTTGTATTTTTAATTTTTTAACAACGTCGTCTGTACAAACAACGAAGATTTCGTTACGTAGTAGTTACGTCTAAAAATATATATTTGGATATATATGTCATATATATGTTATATATGCTGGAATGAAAGTAAGGATCAAAAACCTGGGCGGATTGAAAGTTAAATCACTGAGGGGTACATCTACACAACATACAACCACAATATTACAAGGAGCAATAGTTTAACTCGAGCACCATTCGTCAACAAATTGGTTTTGCGAACCCGAATTTAAGTGATGTCACACTTAGGTACTATGATGCTAAGTTACAGCACACCTCGGACACTGGCGCTCAAATGTATATGAAACACACAGTCTAAGCTCGCGTAGGTGAACGCGGACCATGCTTGTGTGTGTGAGATAAGACATGTCAGGGTTGCCGCAATTTTACCTTAATTTGTTCGTAGTGCGTTCGCGAATCGGGAATGCAATGTGCGGCAATATAAAATGACCTTGTAACCTTCATTCAAACCTACCTAGGGTTTGAATTTGTTTGCGGGCTTGTAAAAAAATTGGCGGGACGGAATTTAAAGTTTTGTCGTTTGCAGTGCTCAAACAACCGTACCCAGCACAATACACACCCATCACAAAATTATTTGTAATATTTATTAGTTCAGTATAATTTACGCTGCCTTCGCTCGGTGTATCAAGTCGTCGTCGCGTGCTTGCTAGCCGGTGTCTGAGCGTCCTCCGAGCGCGGGTGGGCGGCGCTTGTAGGGGGAGGCAGGGAGTGACCATACTGTACGCTAGTACTATTAATTATACTGTGGTTACAGTAAGAAAAGAATGAATCACATTATTATTTAATTAATATAAGTTTCGATAGTTAAATAGCGACTGGACGGCGAAAACGAGAGATCGTGCCCTTTGGAGTACCCTGGGGGAGGCCTACGTCCAGCAGTGGACTGCAATAGGCTGATGTATGTATTGAGTTAGGTTTCTAGGTATAAATATTCCTGATTTCTTGATACTGAAACAATTACGCGCGGCGGCAGCACAGTTCGCTGAGACGCGAGCGGCACGAGATTCTATGTAGTAGTCGTGTATGTATAGGTCGGTTGGGCGTGTGCATGTGTGCGTGCGAAAACCGGACGTTAGTATGAAGTGAACTACTGCTCCTTGGTATTATTGTGAGAAAAGGGATATAATCACAACATTATTCAATTACAATTGTAAGTGATTGTTTTAAACACCCATTTACACATACAGTGATACGAAGACGTATAAAACACAAGTATTTCAACTTTAGGTTGATAATTAGGTTATTCATGTAACTATTTTTCAAAATAAATGTACATAGCAGATGCGTTAGTATCTTATCCGATCTTGTGTCCTACGAATCCTTTTTTGAGATTTTTCAAATCACAGCCAATTTCAAAAGTTCAGAATCTACAACCATTTTTGTTAAAGTTGAAAAAACATGTTGTAAGAGTATGCACTATTTGAACTGACATAAAAACCTATAATAAACACGGAGTAACAAAAGGGTCTGACAAGCCGAAAAGAGGTCAAGGTTTATGAAACTGAACAACTTTCCCCATGGAACATAGGTCGTAGTATGAAAAAAATCGACCTCCCATACTAAACAAACCAGCTGATCGGCAATGGAAGGTACAATTAAAAAAAAAACATCTACCCATGTTCCATGGGAAAATTTGTTCAGTTTTCATGAGTACCTTGAACTCCTTTCGGCTTGTTATACCATTTTTGTTACTCCCTGTATACCAACCTAGGTTGTCAATTGATATGCCAATAATTCGTTCATTCGGCAGTTACTTTGGCTGAGTATAATAAACTACAATAATGTATTTAAGGAAATCGCATAGTTACAGTTTGTCAAAATTAAATGCAGTTCATAAATGGCAGAGGTATTTAGGAAATTAAATGCGGCGACTAGTTACTTATATCATTATTTTTTCCATGTGAATATTGCATTTAGCTAAATGAGCAAGCGATTCCTTGACCTTTTTTATAAATGGGTTTATCTTATTTAATTTTGTTTTTGAAAATAGCTTTATTACCATTTGTTCCAGAAAAAGAAAGGTAATATACCTTTTTGAAAACTCCTCAATTCCTCATTTCATCCAGATGAAGATTCAATCTTTTCTTCATAAGATGTCCTCTCGTCTTACGTATTTTCCGTTCGAATACTACATACAAAAATAGGACTATCCAAGCACCGAGTTTCTTACAGTTTTCGAGATCAATATAGGATACTTTTGTGTTTACATGTTAATTATTAATACTTTCTTGATATTTCCGCGAGAGATTCAACGTTTTGTAAGGGCTACCGCAGACTAAACGTGCGAGTGACAGCTCGAGTACTTGTCATAGAAGTCCTAAAATAATTAAGGTGTAATGGGCTAGAATGATAAACGGCTCTCGCAGTCGCCCGGCGACAATTTGCGGCGTTTGTCATACTAGGCAATGTCACCTTTATTTAAATAACATTCGGTTCATTTTCGGATTTCATTGAAAATTTATCTTGGTATCGCTCGTTAAACGTACGTTTAGTCTGCGGCAGCCCTAATAGTGTTAGTCAATCATTGAGATCTGTATCTATCTGTGGGCAGCCTGGAACCGACTTATTTCTATTCTAACTAAACTAGAGGTACGCCGAACATAAGTATGCGTTTGGGACAATACTTTTGTTTCATCATTATTTGTAGGTAGTGAAATAAAATTCGATTTTGCGGTATAAACAGAAAAACTTCGCATGTGGGTAATTTTTTTCAAAAACAACAGTATTGTACCAAACGTGAGTGGTAAACTATGTTATATTTTACATTGGCTTACAATTTACAGTTTGACCTTACTTTAAGGAATGATATACAGCGCCTAACCTACTCAATGTATATGCCGTTCCATACAAAAATATTGAACCCTGTTACCATCCACAATTTCGCAGCACCAATGAACACTTAGGGATATAAATTTAGAAAAAACCGGCTCCAAGTAGGTATTTAAAATTATGTAAACGAACAAGATAAAGAGGGACAACATTATACCCTGTGGAAGGACAGAACATATTAGCTGTCACTCAGCCATAGTAAGATTGTTTAAATTATTTTGAATACCTACTTGGAACGACTATAGCGGATTACAAGTAGCCGAAAATATGTTCAGTCGGTGTTTTTTATAGAAACATAGCGGTCGTATCAAATATTGTAAAGGCTTTAGCTTCGAAAATCTAATATGTCATTTGAGCACATTTAGTTACAAATGTTCCGAATATTATCGACCATGCATTTTTATTATTACTATAGGGGATTACATAGGCTTAGTGCAGTCCTCATCATTTAAAAATTCATATCTCAATAAAAACGTAATTTATCGAAAATCCGCTTAAAAATTGAAGTACAGATGATGAAGCTTATTTACAAAATCCTACTAATATTATAAATGCGAAAGTTAGTATGTTTGTTTGATACTTCTTCACGCAAAAACTACTAACCGATTGTAATGAAATTTGGCACACATATAGAAGGTAACATAGATTAACAGACAGGACAGTGGTTATCACGACTTATGCGGGCAACGCCGCGGGTAATAGCTAGTGTGGTATAAATAATAGTAGTGTCGCTGTAGTTACAGATAGAAAAAATTCTAATAGTAGCCACTTTTAGCACATCACGCTACCTTGATATTATTTTTCAAATAAGACATTCTGTAAATATAAAGTACCTGTACTTTAATCTGACACAGGCGGATTTTCGATTAATTACGTTCTCATCGAGTAATGAATTTTTAAGAGATAGCGGCAGCATATAGCCAATGTGATCCCCTTAAAGTGTTATTATAAACTGGTGTTTAATGAATTGTTCAGTCTTTCTCCACCTTCCGTCCGCTAGACTGTCTCTGTCGCTGGTTGCGAACAACCCGTCCCTCGCGCCTTAAGTACTACAGAATCACGACACAGATTTATTTTACGATACAAAACTTGCCGGCACCTTAACAACTTATCCAAATCGCTTCATGCTGTGTGTAGAAGGGTTTTAGAATATGTATAAAAATAATGAATTGTAAATATTTTATTGGAGATGCAGAGACTAGTCGGCTGTAATAACGACATTGAATTTCAATATAATAATTTAAAAAAACTAGTAATATTTGAGAATTCAACATTATGTTCTGGAAGGTTTGTTTAGACAATGCCTAAAAACGAATACACCCGCGATTTTCTTTTCCCATGTAAATATGTAAGGGAAAGCTGATTAGTCGACTTTATTGTAGTCTGTGACTAGTCAGTGATTTTAAGTCGATTTGTCGGACAGAACCATAGTCGTTAGTCGTTGCATCCCAATATTTTATACGTTTTCTTAAACGTATAAAATATTAGCTATATAGTAGATTTTTTTAGTCCAATACCAGACTGTTGTTATATAATTGACAGTACTGAGCCGGGCTACACACAGCAGTATAAGTTCACACTGACGGTACAAACCGTACATTTTTACACAACCAACGTTTTTGTCAATGTGAAATTATTTTTTAAAATCGTATACCATTTTCGATGAGCGTTATCGTTGTAATTTTGGTATCCCCAAAGTTAAAAACAGGTTATTTTATGGCACATTTGCGAGCTGCCAAATTTTCTTTTTTTCCCATAGTTAGTAAAATTGACCGATTTCGATACAGTTTTAATTTAAGACAAAATATTTGATATTTTGTAAGCGTCTCACGCTAAAGTTATTCGTATACTGGGCATTTAGTTTATATTATTCAAAATCATTCAAATTACTTGTTTTTCTTCAAAATCGACATAAGATTTTGTGCAAAGTTAAGCTGTACTTTTTATAAAGATAACACATTGAATGCTTGCGGCTGACAAAGAGGCTTATGCATCTTTTAATTATTACTGAAACGCCACGATGTTTTAAGGTGAACAGTAACTTTTTAACATGTACTTACTATGTAAACAGCTTGAAAAAATTTCATGCGAGTTTTCACTATAGTGTTCAATTGTTTACAAGATTTAGAAAGGCTTGTAGAATTTAAATTTTCTTGCATAAAACATTCTTAAACGGAGTTGGATTATAGTTAGTTTCAAAATGTAGATATCGCGGCGTTTCAATCTCATGGCCGGTCTCGCCGACGGTTGTGGTTTTATTTTTGCACACATGATGGTGTTAGTAGTTTTTTTGGAGATCCCTTGACTAAAATTGAATTTTCATTTATTTTACTGTTTTAATATAGTTTAGTTATCTTAACCATCACAGTGAAATCCAAATTGTGTGAATTTATATCGACAGATAATGACGTTAAGAAATATTCGTGACTGTGATATCAGAAGTGGGATCATAAATTTAGATATTTTTTTCCTTATTTGTTTTACGCCACCAATATTCTTGTCAACTACCTCCAGAAAAAGGAATCTAACACCATCAAGACTTTAGCAAAACAACCATTGGAACCGACTGCTTGACCTCTTTACGGTTAAAAAAACTCCAAAAATATTCTAAGGGATGATATTGTACAACTTTCTCCTCCAAAGTACCTACCATTGATCGTAAGGGTGATAGTTATATCATATGACATGATATTTTGACCCAAATATACTTGAGATGTACTTATGTATCGTTAATCGTTATCTAATAGAATCAATTTGTATGCACGCGGTATTTTGCCATGTCGATCTATCCTTCTTAAAGAAAGTTGTTCAATTTAATGTTTTGCATACCCTTAAAATATCGTCAGCACTTAAGTTGTTTTTCTAATTCGATGGACCTGTGACGTCACTTTCCCTGATCTAACAAGGATAGAATATGACGACATATTCCGTCCTTGTTCTGCTCAGGCAAATATGTTTACAGCGTAATTCTTGATAAAGTGCACATACAAAATACGTGCTATGCGTATTTTTAATGTTAAACTGAACAAATTTACTTAGCAACTTTTTTTCAATACATGTCTAAGCATTAAGCATTTCTCATATCTTTTGCTCACCAACTCATGTTGTATGGGTAAACAAACTATTTCCTATTAATTTATTTTTTAAAGTAGTTGAATTCCAGAACACTCCCTCAACAAAGGTACACTTTATCAAAAACTACACTGTATTTCTGTCCTATCATACAGAGTGTAAGGGACAGCCCTTTCGAACATTGACATGGTGCATGAAGACCACAATACTGAATAACTTTCCCCTAGGAACATAGCACAAAAGACATTACTTCTTACACAAAATCACAATCAGCTGAGTGCCTTTACTATGGAAAGTAAAAAATATTACGTTTCCTGAAACATATTCCCAGTTTCATGGTCCGAATACACCATATCAGTATTCGAAGGACTGTCCCATACATATCCAATTATCCTTGTCACAGCTCCATCAAACCTTCAAACTGTTACCCGATTACTTATGTTCCTGATGCACATTGTTCTGTACTGTGGCGGGCGGGGGCGGGGGCGGCGGCGCGGGGGGGTGCTGCGCGTGCGGGGGGGCGGCGTAGTGGGGGTAGTAGGGCATGGGCGGGGCGTACTCGACGCCGTCTTCGTAGCCCACGTAGCCCATGCCGCCCATCATGCCCATCATGGCTGGAAATAAAGGGTTAATGGTAAAATTGGCCGTCATTTTCAAGACTTTGACGAGAACAATGAAACAGAGGGCAAACCAGTGAAACAGAGAGCTATCCATAGAAACAGAGGGTCATCCATTGAAACAGAGGGCAAACCAGTGAAACAGAGAGCAATCCATAGAAACAGAGGGTCATTCAATGACACAGAGGGCAAACCAGTGAAACAGAGAGTCATCCATTGAAACAGGGAGCAATCTAGTGAAACAGAGAGTCATCCATTGAAACAGGGAGCAATCCAGTGCAACAGAGAGCCATCCATTGAAACAGGGAGCAATCCAGTGCAACAGAGAGTCATCCATTGAAACAGGGAGCAATCCAGTGAAACAGAGAGTCATCCATTGAAACAGGGAGCAATCCAATGAAACAGAGAGTCATCCATTGAAACAGGGAGCAATCCAGTGAAACAAAGGGTCATCCATTGAAACAGGGAGCAATCCAATGAAACAGAGAGTCATCCATTGAAACAGGGAGCAATCCAGTGCAACAGAGAGCCATCCATTGAAACAGGGAGCAATCCAGTGCAACCGAGAGTCATCCATTGAAACAGGGAGCAATCCAGTGAAACAGAGAGTCATCCATTGAAACAGGGGCAATCCAATGCAACAGAGAGTCATCCATTGAAACAGGGGCAATCCAGTGCAACAGAGAGTCATCCATTGAAACAGGGGCAATCCAGTGCAACAGAGAGTCATCCATTGAAACAGGGAGCAATCCAATGCAACAGAGAGCCATCCATTGAAACAGGGAGCAATCCAGTGCAACCGAGAGTCATCCATTGAAACAGGGAGCAATCCAGTGCAACAGAGAGTCATCCATTGAAACAGGGAGCAATCCAGTGCAACAGAGAGCCATCCATTGAAACAGGGAGCAATCCAGTGCAACCGAGAGTCATACATTGAAACAGGGAGCAATCCAGTGAAACAGAGAGTCATCCATTGAAACAGGGAGCAATCCAATGAAACAGAGAGTCATCCATTGAAACAGGGAGCAATCCAGTGAAACAAAGGGTCATCCATTGAAACAGGGAGCAATCCAGTGCAACAGAGAGCCATCCATTGAAACAGGGAGCAATCCAGTGCAACAGAGAGCCATCCATTGAAACAGGGAGCAATCCAGTGCAACAGAGAGCCATCCATTGAAACAGGGAGCAATCCAGTGCAACCGAGAGTCATCCATTGAAACAGGGAGCAATCCAGTGAAACAGAGAGTCATCCATTGAAACAGGGGCAATCCAATGCAACAGAGAGTCATCCATTGAAACAGGGGCAATCCAGTGCAACAGAGAGTCATCCATTGAAACAGGGGCAATCCAGTGCAACAGAGAGTCATCCATTGAAACAGGGAGCAATCCAATGCAACAGAGAGTCGTTCATTGAAACAGGGAGCAATCCAGTGCAACAGAGAGTCATTCATTGAAACAGGGAGCAATCCAGTGCAACAGAGAGTCATCCATTGAAACAGGGAGCAATCCAGACAAACAGAGAGTCATCCATTGAAACAGGGAGCAATCCAATGCAACAGAGAGTCGTTCATTGAAACAAGGAGCAATCCAGTGCAACAGAGAGTCATTCATTGAAACAGGGAGCAATCCAGTGCAACAGAGAGTCATCCATTGAAACAGGGAGCAATCCAGTGCAACAGAGAGTCATCCATTGAAACAGGGAGCAATCCAGACAAACAGAGAGTCATCCATTGAAACAGGGGGCAATCCAATGAAACAGTGGGCAATCCATTGAAATGTTTTTTATATATTTATTTAGGTACATTATAATAATAAAAAACTCACCTGGGTCGGACTCCACCGGGTAGTAGGGTATCGGGTAGAGCGGCGGCGGGTACGGGATGTAGGGCAGCGTCAGCATCTGCGGCTCCAGCAGCTCCTCGTGGAGCGCGTGTGCGGCGTGCGGCGCGTGTGCGTGTGCGTGGGGCGCGTGCGGGGCGGGCGGCGCCGGGTACGACATGTTGGTGTAGTGGTGCGAGTTGTTGCGGGACTCCGTGTGAGAGTTGCGTCTGGAAGATAAACGTGCTTTAGGGAATTTCAACACACACACATATCACGCCTATTACCTCTTTTGGGGTAGGCAGAGCGTAGACGGCCGCAAAAAAACTGCCATTTACGCCACGTCTGACAAATATTTGAGGGTCATTCGGGAAAATCCGAATAAGCCATATTTATTTATTTTATTAAGACGAACACAACAGTTTATAATTATAACAAAAAAAGATTGTACACAGGTTTTGTTTCAAATTGTAGAACCAACAAAGTGTTGTACAGCTTGATAATCAAACAATGTTGTAAGTTATAATAACATTTAAATAGTGTAGTAGCATATTTCACAGCTGTCAGATTCATGCTAACGCTATGGCAGAGGGCTGAATTTCCTTTGATGATATCTCTTTTAGTCTGGAATTGACTACTACTGTCAAATATGGCTGATTAGGGTGGAATTACTTTAGCGAATAACATGGGCAAAGGTCTACTTCTACACCAATATTATAAAGAGGAAAGATTAGTTTATATGTAATAGATTAATTTCAAAACTATTGGACTGGTTTGAGAAGTTCTTTCTTAGTTCGAAAGCTACAGAATCTTTGAGTAAGGCTACATTTGACACGGGGAAATATCTTATACACGGAAAAACGGTGGGCAGCGAGTGAAACCGAGAAATTATATGAAGATAAAGTAATTATATTAAAAGGAATATGTACTAATCAAAAGGGTAGATATGTCTGCTATCTGTTCACCTGAGATACAGACATTCAAATTATTGGTTCAAGAAATATAATATGTATAAGTGTACATATATATAAATGAGACTATGTATTGAATAAAGAATTAAGTATCTTATCCATTTTATGCACCGCGTGTTACAGAATAACAAGTAACGATTTTGAAAATTACGGAAAATATATTTTTAAATCAAATTATACAAAAAAAATATCGTTGCATCGCAGCACTATTTTGACAATTTAAATTTCATACATTGCTTGTAATTTAATGGGTGTCATAAATCTCATAATTTCAATAAACTGAAGATAACTAGCAATGTACGCCAAATCTAAGTTCGTTGGAAAGGAAGTGTAGTACAGACCTGACCTACACTAGTGATGTGATTATTTCATTGATTGGTGATAATAAAAAATATAATTTTGTATAAAACAAAGGTCTGAAGTGAACAGGGGTTTAGGCATTAGGGACAGACTTGTAAGTGGTTCATTATTTGGATTATGTTATTATTATTAAAGAAAAGTGAAAAAATAGCATGCTTTTACCTGTTGTTCGGGCCCTTGTTGCCCATATTGTTATTGTGGCCCTTGTTCTGGTTGTGGTTCGAGTTCTGGTTGCCATCTTGGTTATTGCCCCGCTTGAACCTGTTAAAAGAGGAATAACAATGCAATACTTATATCGCCGTCTGCCGCTGCACCTATCAGAATTGTTCTGTTGTTCCATTTTTTTTTAATTTATTTACCAATATAAAATTTTCAAGAAATAATTACAAGGTCATCTTCTGAAGCCCTAGATGACGAGTTCTCTTAAAATAATAAAACTTAATTACTAAATTGCATGCTATGAAAAAAAAACTTAAATCTAATACAAGTATGAGTAATCTTCACTTTCTTAAGACATGTAATGTTTTTTGAGACGGTTCTGGTATTTATTATTATCGAGGTAACAATTTTGTATACCACAAGGTAAGGTATTTAATAATTTTGGTAATGTGTATTTATAGTTTCTCATCCCATATACATTATTACTTGAGGTAGGGAAAATTGCCTTGATTCCTTAAATATCCTTAGATTCCTAGGTCTATTTTTCTCTTCAAGTACAGTTATGTTATGTTGTTCTTCTTTTAGAATTGCCAGTTTCAGTTTATTAAGTTGTTGTTCAGTTGTTGTTGAGATGTAGTTCACCTATTGTTCGGTTGTTGTTCAGATGTTATTGTTATTGTAAAGAAAGGTCAGGTCAAGAGTACCCTAAACCGACGAGCATGCATGACGAGATTGATGCATGTGGAGGAGGCGAAAGAAGTATTCCAGGATCGTAGTAAGTGGAAGGAAGTAGTCTCTGCCTACCCCTCCGGGAAAGAGGCGTGATTTATGTATGTATGTATGTTATTGTTCAGTTGTTGTTTCGATATTGTTCAGTTGTTGTTAAGATGTTGTGCTAAAATTGTAGAGTCCAGAACTATACAAAAAAAATTTGGTTCCGTTTATAGTTACCTGGGTCCAAGCAGCGGTCGCTGGTTCTGGTTCTTGTTCTGAAGCTGCGGCTTGTTGTCGACTGGCTTGTGCTTGTTCTCCGTTTGGTTGACGCCGCGCTCCACTAGCGACAGTTGCTGCATGTCCTGAATATGGAGAGAAACACTTACATTAACAAAAATACCAAATGAAGAATGTACTATGATTTAATTATAAGAAATTTAAAAAATTTTAGCGGCCGCTAGGAGTTGAACCCGGGACCGTGCGGTACTGTCTCACTGCTCTGCCAACTGAGCTACCGGCGCCCCGACTGACCCTTGCCCATTTATACAATCTCTTGGTACACGTCTCGAACCATAACTTATACTAAAGTACCGTTGCAATAAGTTGTATTTGACAGCTATCAGATTCGTGATAATACCATGGCAGAGGGTCCATTTTCCTTTGTTGAAATCTCTTTAAGTATGGAGATGATGGCTGTCAAATACGATTTATTGGAACGGCGGTACTTTGTTTAAAACTCTTGACACCAGGGTTCATTATTGGACGATAAAAGAAGAAGGAAGGTTGTACGAGCCAACTCGCATTTAGTCAGCTATCTAGCAGGTCACATTCGGTTAATGACTTTGCTTACTATTAATTATTGCCAAAACTGCTAGATATGCAGTGCTTGCATTTTACACGCATGTAATACATAGATTTAAGTAACAATGTGTGTATTACCTAACTTTAATATAAAACTGCATACTTTAATCTAATAAATCAGACTCATCCAACACCTCGGCGTCTCACTAGCTCTACCCAGAGCTCAGCAGCCCACCGCACAAGGTTCCTTAGTGTGCAGGCTCAGCCGCCATGGCTTTGCCCTGTACAAAGGTACTAGGGGCACACCTCGGACACTCCATACAGCGGACTCTTTACAGACAACTGTCATTTCTACATGTGCATGTGTGGGTGATCACAGATGTGTGAGTGCAGGGTTGGCATGCAGGTTGATTTTTATACCTAACCTGATGAATACATACAGTAACTACCAAAGAGGATGTAACAAGCCTAGCAGTAGTTTCTACTTAATTTTTTATTTTTATTTTATTTCAATAGGTTCAGTTACAGGCAACAGATCAAAAATTTCACTGACATAAAGACATATTAATACACACATAAATCCGAAGATCACTTACAACTAAACACAACATTTCTTTAAATAACAGTCTGGTATTAATTTGTTCACAAAACAATCATAAAATTATAAAAACACAAATGTCAGTTAAAATAAAACAATAAAAAAAATTCTCCACTGGTGTTTTGACATTTCTCGGATGAGGGCGGGTCGGGTGCTGGGGTGCGGGGAGGTGAGTGTCCGTTCTGTGTGTATAATATACTAGCAGCCCGCCCAGCGGTTTCACCCGCCGCTAACAATTTCCCCCCGGGAATAAGACAGTTTAATATAGCCTATGTTCATCAGGGATAACGTAGGATTCTAAAAATCTTGACTTAAATTTGAAACAAATATCGTTTTCAGATGGTGGTGGCGTAAAGTTACATGCCGTGTGATTAACCTGGCCAGCCCCATGGCAGTACCTACATTTTTATTTTTTTTTATCCGCCCGAGCCGGTTTTCTATTAGGTGATAACAAAATTGTAATAAAAAAAAAATGTGTGATACAAATTTCTTTTTTTAGAATGACGGTTCATGACGTCAATGAGTGATAATACTATCCTACATTGAATAAAAAATTTCAATTTCAATTAACGGTAAAAGAATTTTTTTAATCGGTCCAGTAGTTTCGGAGCCTATTCAATTCAAACGAACAATAAATAAAATACCGTTTCTAATATTAGTGTACATACATACATACATACATAAATCACGCCTATATCCCTCACGGGGTAGGCAGAGCGTTAGCGGCCGTAAAACGGATATTAACACCACGTCTGACAAAAGCTTGAGGGTCAATCAGATAACTGTGTATCACTATAGTGACAGGTTGTCAGCCCATCGCCTTAAATTGCAATACACATCCCTCGAGTCCCTTAGTCGGCTCTTACGACACCCATGGGTAAGAAATGGGGTGATGCTATTCTAAGCCGGCATATTAGTGTAGATTATATAATTATGTGCCTCACATCTCACGGCCTCCATCACACGGCCAATTTGTAACTTAAATACAAATACAAATTGGCCGTGTGATGCTGGCTTAGAATAGCATCACCCCATTTCTTGCCCGTGGGAGTCGTAAGAAGCGTCTAAGGGACTCGAGGGTGTGTATTGCAATTTAAGGCGATAGGCTGACAATCTGTCACTATGGCGATGGATGGATGCGGATGACCCGCAAAATGTTTGTCAGACGTGGCGTAAATGTCCATTCTATGCGGCCGTTTACGCTCTGCCTACCCCGCAAGGGATTATAGGCGTGATATGTGTATGTGTATGTATGTTTATAATGATTATTTTAGTGTGATGCCGGCTTAGAATAGCATCACCCGATTTCTTTCCCGTGGGAGTCGTAGGAGGCGACTAAGGGACTCGAGGGTGTGTATTGCAATTTGGGTGCGCACAATATGCGACAAAAATTGTTCAAACGAAAATGTTCAACACAAAATGTGCAGCAAATATTACGCGTCAATTGACGAGTGTCAACTGAGAGCAGGATACAAATATGAAACTCGCCTTAGTGTGACAAGGATAGATAGATTTTCTAGAACAATCCTTGTCATAACGCAAAATATTTGCTGCACATTTTGTGTTGAACATTTTCGTTTGAACAATTTTTGTCGCATATTGTGCGCACCCTTGCAATTTTAGGGGATGGGCTGACAACCTGTCACTATGGCGATACACAATTTTCCGAATGACCTTTAAACATATGACAGACGTGGCGTAAATGTCCGTTTTTGCGGCCGTTTACGCTCTGCCTACCCCGCAAGGGATAATAGGCGTGATATGTGTATGTATGTATTATTTTAGTGTAGATTTTTTTAATGCATTATTTAATGTTTTTTGTCGTCTTTTTATACCGAGTAAGGGACAGCCCTTCGAATACTGATAGGGGGTGCATGAAACATAAAACTGGACAACTTTCCCCTAGAAACATATTATTATGTCAGGAAACGCCAAAAAAATGACCTTCCATACAAAATCACAATCAGCTGACTGCATTCACTATGGGAAGTCATTTTTTTTACGTTTCCTGAAATATGTTCCTTAGGGAAAGTTGTTCAGTTTCATGGTCTGCATGTACCCTATCAGTATTCGGAGGGCTATCCCTGACATCCTTTAATACAGTAATGGTTAAATGTAATCATTACACGGGTACGAATAATGTGGCGTAGTTGGTACATTTTTGAATGAAAAAGTAGTTATTGTGGCATAACTGTAATAGTTAGACATATGGTATCGCGGACATTATTATAGATATTGATGTCCTCTATAAAACTGTAGTACATTACTTTGCTCTATTGTCAATAATTTCCACAGCGTACGCGATATAAGATATTTTTTTTGTCCATTTTTCACACGTTGGGTTACATTATCGAAATTTTCACGCGGATCCCTATTTTTTTCTCGTATAAAATATAGCCTATGTTCATCAGAAATAATGTAGGATTCTAATGGTGAAAGAATTTTTAAAATCGGGCCAGTAGTTTCGGAGCCTATTCGATGCAAACAAACAAACAAACAAACAATCAAATCTTTCCTCTTTATAATATTAGTGTAGATACTACATACTATTGGTTATGCTGTGCTAGAGGTTAAACTGAGGCCTATTACCTGCGCGATGTCCCTGGGCGAGTAGTGCCGCACGGGCCCGGGCGGCGGCGGCGGGGGCGGAGGCCCGTAGGCCGCCCACATGCACTCCACGCCCAAGTTGAAGTAGAAACGTAGCGTCGGAATATCTGCAACACATGCAGATACAAATTTATTAAAATAATGTTACATACTCGTTATCAAGTAGAATTTCTGAAATAAGTATCAGTAACAAACAGGGTAGCGTATCTTGTGATTCCTCCGCTAGGTCGTACATTCAAGGAAACTTTCCAAATCTTGCCAGGAGCGAGGGCATACAGGAAGTAATAGCTGCAGATAATTTAAGGCGGCGCCGTGCGAAATCCGACCGTCCAGTGGCGCCCTCCCATGTTTTTTAATAATTTCTTAAAATCTAGGACAAACATTAAAAATCTAAAAAGCATACAACCCTAATCTCTTCAAAGTAAGAGTGAACAGGCTTCTTCTGGGTGAGCTCGCTCCATCTTAGACTCTGTCTCTGTCCTATGACCTAGACTAGAGTCAAGAGCAAACCCATCATTAATAAAAAAAAAAAAAAAAAAAAAAAATCTAAGACGGACAAATTGTTGTCCTATACGATAAGTTCATTTTAAGGTACAACAATAAGCTTTACATTGGTATGCGTCTTTAAAATCACTAAAACGGAATATGGTGGCCACCGTTTTCCGTTTTAGTGATTTAAAATTTAAAACACAAGAAAAAGCTCATTGTTGTTACCTTAAAATAAACTTATCGTATTGGACAACAATTTGTCCGTCTTAGATAATTTTTGTTCTAAATTTAAAGAATTTATTAGAAAACATAGGAGGGCGCCACTGGACGGTCGGCTTACGCTCGACGCAGGCTTAAGGCGCGTACCCGTGAACGACCTCAACAGTGGCGCCACTTCACAAAAAAATATATTTATACAAACAATCTATCAGAATATCCGTTGCTCAAGTTTTTTGTATTATCCATAAGTTATTTTACAACCTGCAAACTCAATGAAATATTTGCTGTAGTTAAAGTTATGGCAATTAATACCAAAAGTGGCCGTTTTTAGGTACTTAATACCATAACTTGCAGCGAATATTTCATTGAGTTTGCAGGTTCTAATTTTACTTAAGAATGATACTTAAAACTTGGGCAAAACGGATATTCTGATAAATTGTTTGCATAAAGATAATACTTTTTTAGAAGTGGCGCCAATGTCGAGGTCATTGACGGCTACACTCACCTTAAGCTGTAATGCTGTGTGGAGAGGGCTGCACGCGCGGGCTAGATTCGGCTGCAGTACACTGTACAACCCGTCTACAACTAAAGCGCTTAATTTTTACAAGGTTTTATTGATTCTAAATAATCTTTGTAGTAAGTTATTGCCGCGAATTAATACTTTGGTTTACAGATGACTAGCGTGCCCAGCCAGGGATATTTTTTCTGTTTTAGGGGCGCTACTAACTAGCTCTTAAACCGCCTATACACTTAATTACGGTTAACGCGTGGCACGGCTCCATCTACCGGGTTGGTTTTGCAACGAATACCCGGCGACTAATTCATTATTTACAGATTGAATGTAGTCCTGTGATAAATTGAATACCAAATTTTGCTTCAAAACAAGTATACATGGTGTAAAAAAATTAGCTAAGAATATATTAAAGGGTGAACCAGTACGTGAAACTGAACAACTTTCCCCAAGGAACATAGGTCGAAATATGAAAAAAAAATTGGCCCTCTCCCATACAAAATATCCCGGCCGGGAGTACTAAGTATGGGAGGGTCAAAATATTTTTTCATATTTCGACCTATGTTCCTTGGGGAAAGTTGTTCAGTTTCACGTACTGGTTCACCCCTTAAAATATTCTCAGCTAATTTTTTTACACCTTATAGATAGATTGTCACGAAATATTTGCTGCAATAAAAACTCACCGTTCATAGGCAGGTCTTGTCCGTTCGGCTGCACGCTCTTGAACACGTGCGGGTTGACGGGGGGCGGCGGCGGGGGCGGGGCGTGCGGCGCGTGCGGGGGCGGAGTCTGCGGGGCGCACCACACCACCGACTTCACGCCGCAGACGTACGGCGCGCACCCCATGCTCGCGTACTGACCCACGCCCATTGCGTTCACGTTGCCGCCCATTGCCATACCGCCTGTACCAACCACAGAATCACAATATAAATAATAGTACTAGCGTACAGTATGGTCACTCCCTGCCTCCCTCTAAAAGTGCCGCCCACCCGCGATCGGAGGACGCTCAGACACCGGCTAGCAAGGACGCGACGACGAAGGTCATTTCATACTGCCGCACATTGCATTCCCGATTCGCGAACGCAAAATGGCGGCAACCCTGACATGTTGTCTCTCACACACAAGCATGGTACGCGTTCACCTACGCGAGCTTAGACTGTATGCGTAGCAACGCGTTTGTTTCATACATTTGAGCGCCAGTGTCCGAGGTGTGACAGAATATACATTTCAGTTGACACAGCTGGAATTATTGACGAGGAAAATTAAAGGGTTACATATGTATTGGAATCTTAGGCTGGGCTGACAACCTGTCACTATGATAATACACAATTTTCTGAATGACCCTCAAATGTTTGTCAGACGTGGTGTGAATGTTCGTTTTTAACGGCTGTTTATGCTCTGCCTATCCCGTAAGGGATTATAGGCGTGATATGTGTGTGTGTGTGTGTGTGTGTGAAATTGAAATAATGGGGAAGAAAACACACATACATACACATATCACGCCTATAATCCCTTGCGGGATAGGCAGAGCGTAAACCGCCGCAAGATACGGAAATTTAGTTTGTCAGACGTGGCGTAAATTTCCGTTTCTTGCGGCCGTTTACGCCACGTCTGACAAACATTTGAGGGTCATTCAGAAAATTGTGTATCGCCATAGTGACAGGTTGTCAGCCCGTCGCCTAAAATAGTAATACACACCCTCGAGTCCCTTAGTCGCCTCTTACGACTCCCACGGGAAAGAAATGGGGTGATGCTATTCTAAGCCGGCAACACACGACAGGCAATATTAATTTCTATTATTAATAATTTAGTTAATATTAATTCTTGCACTACCGACGGATTGGATGGAAGGGATCTCTTCTTAGAGATAAGCTCGCCTTTGCTCACATTGTTTGTACATTTTTCGTTTGTTTTTATGCAATAAAGGATATACAGGGTTATTTTTTAGTCAGTGCGCAAACTTATACCATGATATCAGAATCGTTAATAGAACATTTTAGGCAAATAAAAAAATATGTTTTATTTTTATAATTTTTTTATTTTTGTCTGCCTCATAAAAAATAAATCATGGACACACTACTTTTCAATCGGGGGTGCGTGAAAATGGCAACAGCGCTCGCGCAGCGCACCCTTCAGTCAGTTTCAGTTCTCGCTTTGATTCCGTCGCGGGCGGGCGCGCACCTGTGTGACACTACTTTTCCCGCCGATCCCGAATTGATTTCGCGATGTCGAATTTTACGTTTCGCGAGTTTTACGAAATGGTGCGTTCGTACTTTTTAAGTGGGGAAAATACCCGAGCACCCCAATGAATGTATGTAAGAACATTCCTCAACGTTATGCAGCGGCTGTTGGATCACGCGCAGTTTACTGTAAGTAACTGTTAATTAAACGACTATTGTACTTAGCTACCTACTGCCTACCTAGTGTTCTAGGTAAACTTTTCATTTTGACGGTCCTAAGCCCGTAAAAGTATGAAGGGAAAATTGGAATCATCTTTTTAAAGGCTCAGCTACACAAGACCGGCGCGCGATAGCCGCGTTCCGGCCATACGATTTTTTTTATGAATGCCCGATCAAATCACACCCTGTTATTTTTGTGTGAGTAGACCGTTTTTAATCTTTATTCCTAAATAACCACTCAAGGTTAGTTCACACTGACGTAGTAGCAACATTTTAGTGGCCTAATCAACCTTGACTGTCATACTTTACTGAATTTTTCGCTCCACTCTCATAAGCGCACAAAATTGCCGTTTACTTTACTTTAAATGCAGTTGTACTTTAAGGATAATTCGGTTAAAATCATCGAAGGGCAGGCACGCGCAATACGAGCTACCTACCTCATATCATCAGTGTACATAAAGCTTTCTAGCAGTGCAGATGAATTTCCCGCCACGCCGTGCCGGCGCCCGCGCCGCCGGCGTCAGATTTCTTCTAAAAATTGAACCGTAGGCGCCACTATGTCTGGCGCTGTAAGACGCGATGACTAATCGCGACGTTGTCAAACCATCACAACCTCTGTTGTATGCAGGTTGTGTAGGCTTTTTAGGTACTATCAGCAACCGCGGCTCCAGTTGCCATTAAAGTCTTTGCTGGTTATTTTTAAAGAATATTAGAAAAACCTTTGAATGTTGATCTTTTAAAATGGGTATCAATCTTTTCTGGTTATTCTTGTTAACTGTAAGAAAAACCATTCTAAGTTGATCACGTAGTTGGTTACTCGAGGTGCTGTACAATCCCGAGTATTCCCGAGTTACCGTTATGGATTAAACATTTACATGTCTTGCTTATGCTAGTAGTAGCTGCTAGTTCTTAACCAAACTGGGAAAAATCCAACTACCTGATTAACAAAATAATCTTGTCTCTCCGCATAAACTAGAAACAGGTACCATCAAATCAAGAGACCAACTTTCGAACCACTACACCACGGAGGCAGTTTAAGTGTAGGTACTTGTGAGATAGGTACTTAGTTGTTGTAGGTATCACCCGCACGCACCCCGGTACCAATAGCGGTCATTAACCTGGACTGGTCATTGACCTGTGCTGTAGGTAGAAGCTAGAACACAGTCAGCTGATAGGTATAACTGGGCCGCGCGCGACGTTGCCAAACCGAATGATAGCTAGTGAACCTAATAGGGTGATCCACACTTACGTACGATCCTAGGATAAGTTTAAGTGCGATTATTTCAATTTTTTTGTTTTAAGTCAGGTGTAAAAAATAAATACATATTTTCTAAAATTTGATAACCATTACGTATGTTGAAGCTGCGCACTGACTAAAAAATAATCCTGTATATAAAAGCTTGTACTTTGGGAACTAGATACCTGATATTAATACTTAAATACTGTTTAATTATCTTTCTTCAAACAAACAAATGCAATTACAATATAAAGTCGTCTTAAATCTAAAAATTATAAATAATATATTCCTTCCAACGCATCTCCACGAGGCAAAGTGCCCAATAGGCTGGCAGCATTCCCTCTTTGAATTGCTAAATACTTCATTTAGACCATGAAACTAGAAAACAACTTTCCAACAGGAAAAGTAAAAATTGACTATTCTTAGTAGTCAGTCAGCTGATCGTTTTATGTGAAGTGACGCCACTGTCGAGATCGTTCACAAGTACACTCGCCTTAAATACAATTGTTCGAATAACTCACTGTCGTTTCAATCATTGGTTTAACTGTCCACAGTGTCTTACTGTTTCGTATGAATTGCATTAACCTTCAAGCGTATCCCTTCACATAATGTGACATGCATGATTTATTCTGTTGACTCGCGAATGTGATTTTGATTTGTTTATCAGATACCCGTTATTCATACTTTGACTGTTCAGTTTACGTATTTAAAGTTATTAGAACTTTTTATTAAATATAAGAAAGAGTCATATACGACCTTATTTTAGTTTCAGAGACTATTTAGTAATATTACTTAAATTTGTGTTGGATTAGACCTGGCGACGGCTTTCATCAAGGATACATTACCTTAAGTTTCTGAGTCCTTGAAACTTCCAAACAATTAAAGCCTGTCACGCGTGGAGTGGGACCTGACAGTAAAACTGGCCCACCGGCTACATGTCACTCAGAGAGCTATGGAAAGGTCTATAATGGATAGTCCGGAATGAGACTATGCGCAAAAAGACCAAAGTAACGGACATAGTCTGGAAGTGTAGCAAATTGAAGTGGCAGTGGGCTGGGCACAACTGTCGTAGAACCGACGGACGGTGCAGTAAACGGGTTCTCGAGTGGAGGCCACGCCTCGGCAAGCGTAGCGTTGGACGACCTTCGGCCATGTGGACCGATGACTTAAAAAAGGCGGCTGGTAGCGACCTACATACATATCACGCCTATAATCCCTTACGGGGTAGGCAGAGCGTAAATGGCCGCAAAAAACGGACATCTACGCCTCGTCTGACAAACATTTGAGGGTCATTTGGAATATTGTGTATCACCATAGTGACAGGTTGTCAGCCCATCGACTAAATTTGCAATACACACCCTCGAGTCCCTTAGTCGCTTCTTACGACACCCACGGGAAAGAAATGGGGTGATGCTATTCCGGCCGCACACGGCATTCTAAGCCGGCATCACACGGCATTCTTATCCGGCATCACACGTATCGAAGCCGGCATCACACGGCATTCTAAGCCGGCATCACACGGGTAGCGACCTGCTGTTGGTAAATGTGACCAATCACTTACCAGTGTAAGTGGAGAGCGTAGTGGTAGCAGGCGTGGAGGCTCTCGCCGCTGGCGGCGTCATTCCGTGACCGCCCATGTCGCCGCTCGCGCCCGTCTGAAACAAAGTCACACGTTTATACGTTACGGGGTTGACAGGGCATTACTGTTAAAGGATTCAATCACAACCTTGCCTCCATAGTCTAGCGGCAGTCAAGTCAACTTATTGGTTAGTGTAGTACACGAAAAACTAAGGTAGTTCTGAAATTTAAATTTACTTTATTCAATGAAGGATAGTATTAGCACTTATTGACGTCATGATCAGTCATAGTAAAAAAAAGAAATTTGTCAAACATATTTTGTACTGTCCTAATAGAAAATCGGCTCATAAGGCACTGCCTCGGGGCTGCCCAGGTAAATCACACGGCATGTAACTTCACCAACGTATTCCACATAAGAAAATATCATCGATACAGGGTGTACAGTTACACTCTGTGTAGCGCGTAGATTAAAAAGCCTCGTCATCTTAGTTTGGTTCCAGGTTCGATTCCCGCCGCATTACCTGGTTGTGGTGGTTCTCAGAGGACGGCCCGTTGTTGGGGGCGCCATTGGGGGCGTGGTGCGTGTGGGGCGCGTGTTGGGGCGCGTGCTGCGGATGGGGCAGCTCGCCCGCGGCCCGGCAGTCCACCATCAGGGGCAGTGTTTGTACTTCAACCTGGGGATGATTACATGTGGTCACATACATACATATATCACGCCTATATTTAAAAAGAAACTTGAATCAATCATAATAAATTTAAAAATGCAAAAACACGACTGATTTTTGGTAAAGCGGCGGCGTCAAGGTATATCATCCTAACTAGATATGAGGCATAACAAAACAGTTTTTTAATATTTACTAAGAAATACAAGAACTATAAATAAAAAAGAAAACACGAGTGCTTTCTGAGATAAAGCCTAGCCTATGACACTCGGGATAATGTAAGGATTCCTCCGATACAATTCCCATTCGAATCTGTTCAGTGGTTATCCAGTTTCAGTACTTATATTTGACCTCCCATACAAAATTACGATCAGCTGACTGCATTTATAACTTTTTAAGCACTCGCGATCACTTTCACTCATTTTAAGTATTAGACCGGGTCTATCGCGATAGTATTTAGGTAAATATTAGTAATTTACCTGTGTCCCGACGTTTCAACACAGTCAACCCGCGACCACAATACATGAAACTGTGTTGAAACGTCGGGACACAGGTAAATTACTAATATTTACCTAAATACTATCGCGATAGACCCGGTCTAATACTTAAAATGAGTGACTGCATTTACTTTGGGAAATCCATTCTTTTTTTACGTTTCCAAAAACATTTTTTATAGAATGTTGTTCAGTTTCATGGTCTGAATGCACCCTATCAGTCTTCGGAGGGCTGCCCCTTACATCCTTCATATACCATACATACGTGAACTCTATAAAACATTACACTCCTTTTTTGGTTGTTCAGTCGTGTAAAAAAAACTAACATTAACGCCACGTCTGACAAACATTTCAGGGTCATTCGGAAACATAATCGCTATAGTGACAGGTCAGCCCATCATCGCCAAAATTGCAAAACACATGTAACCCTCGAGTCCCTTAGTCGCCTCTTACGACACCCACGGGAAAGAAATGAGGTGATGCTATTCTAAGCCGACATCACACGGTATTTAGTGGTTAGTCAGTTATAAACTGAACGTAAGATGTACTATGGTTTATTTTGTACTAACAGCGCTATGTTTTATAAATAAAAGTAACAAATTTTAAAAAAAATGCATCGTCCGGAACTTGAACGCGCGATCGTGAAGTACCGTAGCATACCAACTGAGCTTCAGGCGCCTCAAGAGATTGGAAATTTGAATGTTTTCGGTCGCGGCACCGGTAGCTCATTTGGCGGAGCAGTGAGAAGGTACTCCACGGTCCTGGGTTCAAGTCACGGCCGACGCTAACATTCTTTTCATGATCGTAAGATATCGCTATGATAAACAAAAAAATATTTCTGCATTTGAAAAAATGTTACACAAAGTATTTACTACGTCCATCAAACAACTTTGAGCTGACACAATTTGTATGAAATCACCAAAACCTTTGTTCTTTAGGCAAAGTTGTTCAATTTCATGGGCTTGAAATGATTACAATATTTTTACACCTGTATTTACATACACACATATACATATCACGCTTTTAATCCCTTACGGGGTAGGCAGAGCGTAAACAGCCGCAAAAAGCAGACATTTACGCCATGTCTGACATATATTTGAGGGTCATTCGAAAAACTGTGTATCGCCATAGAGACAGGTTGTCAGCCCATCGCCTAAAATTGCAATACACACCCTCGTGTCCCATAGTCGCCTCTTACGACTCCCGCGGGAAAGAAATGAAGTGATGCTATTCTAAGCCGGCATCACACGAATGATGAATTTATATTGATGTTATTGCATTAAAAACTATTTAGACATTATATCTTCAAGAAATATCAACGGCGCCGCAAGGTAAGCAATTCTAAAAATATTATTTTTATCGCCTAGGTAGTACTGACCAGATGTAAGCACATTATTTTGTTGTACGTGTGCTATTTAAGAGTTTATTTACCTTTTCTTAATTGAATACTCGACAACTTCACATATAAGTGCTGTCAGCAATTTTATCAGATTCGCATATTTTTTTGTCATTTTTAAGAAGTAATCACTACATAGTATAAAAATAATGTCGCTTACCGTGTCTCTTTGGATGCTAAGATGTTTAAAACTACGCATTGGATTTTTTGCCGTGTGTTGCCGGCTAAGAATAGCATCACCCCATTTCTTGCCCGTGGGAGTCGTAAGAGGCGACTTAGGGACTTGAGGGTGTGTATTGCAATTTTAGGCGATGGGCTGACAACCTGTCACTATAGCAATACACAAATTTCCGAATGACCCTCAAATATTTGTCAGACGTGGCGTAAATGTCCGTTTTATGCGACAGTTTACGCTCTGCCTACCCCGCAAGGGATTATAGGCGTGATATATGTATGTATGTATCGGATTTTGATACGGTTTTTTTAATAATGAGATAACTCAACAAATTCTTGGATAACAAGGAGGCAGGTTTTTAGGTACCTTTCACGGTTAAAAGCTTTTTAACAGCTTATGGAAAATGGGTAGCAGCGGGTAAAACCGCTAGGCGGGTTACTAGTGAGTTATAAATGTTACTTTATTCTAGGCCGGCATAACTACCGTGTGATGCCGGCCTAGAATAGCATCACCCCATTTCTTACTCATGAATGTCGTAAGAGGTGACTAAGGGACTCGAGGGTGTGTATTGCAATTTAAGGCGATGGGCTGACAACCTGTCACTATAGTGATACACAGCTATCTGATTGACTCTCAAACTTTTGTCAGACGTGGTGTTAATATCCGTTTTACGGCCGTTAACGCTCTGCCTACCCCGTAAGGGATATGGGCGTGATTTATGTATGTATGTATGTATAAATGTTACTTTTCGGGGTGTAAGGAAAATAACTGTGTTCCTTTTAAAGGATTAACCAGCCCATGAAACTGAAATACTTTCCTCAGGGAACATAGACCAATATATGAAAAAAAAATTAGACCTCACTTACAACCAGACTTGGTCCGCTGCTACATTATGTATGGGAGGTCTAATTATTTTTTCATAATCCACAACATTTCAAATTTCTAACAAGATTTCTATTATATTTTTAATAGAATGTTTATCGCATCATTAAATGAAGGGCAAGTACTTTTATTTTATTTTGTTTCATAATCAGAGATTTTTAATTTTAAAAATTGATAGTTTAGTTCCAACAACAAGGCTGCTGAAAACAAAATTCGTTTGCCTACCACTTATGACTTTTATTTAAAAAAAAAACTGATTGACATTGACAGATGAATGAATGAAGTTTGCCCCGCCGTTTTTTTTTTCCACTATAAGCAAAGGATTTTTTTATGGTAATCCTAACTTTGGAAGTTTTAACAACGTTTCAAAATATTTCAGAAACGAATGCATAAAAAATTATGAATATATGTGTATCTTAAAAAGCATCCCAAACACTCTAAACGATATATATATCTTTTGTATCTAACGGAAAATGAAATGTTGTGGATTCGACCTATGTTTCGTAAGGAAAGTTTTTCAGTTTGATGGGCTGGTTCGTTCCTTGAAAGGAACACAGTACTTTTCCTCATACCCTGTATAGCCAGTAGCTAAATGGCAGAGCGGTGGGACGGTTCGGTACTCCACAGGTCCCGGGTTCAATCCCCGGCCGCTGCTATCAATTTTTCAATTTCTTATTTTTATTTATAAAAACAACATAGCGCTGTGAGTGCAAAAATAAACCATACTATCATCTCATTTCGTGTGGGACACCGAGTCGTTCAATGACCCGATGAACCCTGCTGTCAGAGTTTTTAACCGTCTACTACCACTAGTAGGCCTGTGTCCCTCAAGCTGTAATCCTCACCTATGAAAACTTACCGAAAAGCAATTTTGGTTTTGTCAAAAAATAGTACTGAAATAGTGACAAATAGTGACATATGCAAGAAAATTAGTGACTTCATATTTTCCAAGATATGGCTATCGTTTGGTGAGGATTACAGATCGAGGCTCACGCTGTAATCCCAACTCTCGTGTGAGCAAACGGTGGGGTATTTTCACTTGGTCTACATTCCAAAAACTAGTGCCTAATTAGTGACTAATAGTGACAAAAGATGAGAAATAGTCGCTTTATAATTCCGAAGTTAGAAAGGCATCTTGGTGAGGATTATACCTATAGCAATTTTTGCTGTAATCCTCACCTCATTTCTGCTAAACGCTTAGGTTTTTTGACTCAAATGTAGTATTAAAAAATAGTGCTGAAATAGTGTTCTTAAACTGCATTGATATTTATTTAGTTTATGTAGTAGAAGCAATTAAAAAAACCGTAAGAACTTCTCCATACAAAATGGTACAGGTACAGTCGCGAACAATACTTCGTAGAATACAGACTTGATTTTTGCTTTAATTTAGGTAATGTCATTTCTGCCAATATAGGTAGGTGTTAACTATAACATATAAGTTGAGCCACTGACATTATTTTGGTATATTTTATGAGTAGGTATTTTGGTTAACTATTTTTCGACGCCTTGAACTTTATAACGGTTTTATAACAATAAAGTATTTATATGTACTTATGCTAATATCTTTCAGATCAACACATCGCATTAATTTATCACATCGTATTCTCTTAACTCTGAAAGCCGCCCTGTTTGGTCGCGCCACCGCTCAAGCCACCGCTAAACAAAACCGGTTTGGCCGAGCCTCGAAAACTGACCGCCGCGCGTGTGAGCGAGAGGGTAGACAATGGTGAAATTATTGCATGCACTTCGCCTGCGTGGTATTTTTTGGTTTCATCACGTTACGCGTTATTGAGTATTATGACAACTCAAATATAAAATTTCTTAAATAACAAATACGCCACTTACGATTATTATGAAAAAGAAAATGAAAACGCACGTTTTGAAAATAACAAAAATTATTATTTAGGTATAATTAGGTACTTATAGTATTAGTCCTCGCCTCGAACGTCGTTAACTATATAGGGTTAAATCTATTTAGTGACCGATAGCGAAAACCCAGGACGGGCTGGTGATAAAGAACAACTTTTAATATGAATATGAATAACCCAAATCAGCTGATCGGCAATTTTGTACGGGAGGTCTAATTTTTTTTTTCATGTTTCGACCTATGTTCCTTGGGGAAAGTTGTTCCTTATCACCAGCCCGTCTTGGGTTTTCGCTATCGGTCACTGATTAGATTTCACCTACCTACATTCATTTACTTATGAGTTAAATGAATTTTACCACATAAATATGTTTTTTGTTCCATTTTTGCCAAACAAGTTAGGTACCTGTATCTTTTATGTATTTATTTATGTACTACATAGATACAAACATATATCACACCTTTATCCCTTACGGGTTAGGCAGAGCGTTAACAGCCGCAAAAAATACGGTCGTTATCATCACCAATTCTGACTGATTGAGAAATATTGTGTACTGTCAGATATAAACAAAATACTTGAAGGAAATAAATTTGTTTGATTACGTTCCTACCGACATAACAAACCAGTATTGAGCTTCAAGTACGACAATACGAACGAAGTATTGTTCGCGACTGTACCTGACCATTTTGTATGAAGAAGTTCTTACGGCTTTTTTTATTGCTTCTACTACATAAACTAAATAGCGTTTAGCAGAAATGAGGTGAGGATTACAGCAAAAATTGCTATAGGTATAATCCTCACCAAGATGCCTTTATAACTTCGGAATTATAAAGCGACTGTTTCTCATCTTTTGTCACTATTAGTCACTAATTAGGCACTATTTTTTGGAATGTAGACCAAGTGAAAATACCCCACCGTTTGCTCACACGAGAGTTGGGATTACAGCGTGAGCCTCGATCTGTAATCCTCACCAAACGATAGCCATATCTTGGAAAATATGAAGTCACTAATTTTCTTGCATATGTCACTATTTGTCACTATTTCAGCACTATTTTTTGACAAAACCAAAATTGCTTTTCGTTAAGTTTTCATAGGTGAGGATTACAGCTTGAGGGACACGTAGGCCTCTGACAACCATACTATAATAAAGATTGATTATAAATTCATCAGAAAAAAATTATTTACTAAACCATCTACTGACTTACCTATATAAACCAACTCTAAAAAAAAAAATCACAACCAAACTACCCTGTAAAATCCGTTATCCACAACCAAAACTACAGACAACTAAATACTATCACTAACAAAGACTCACTCTAACAATGATTGCTAAAGCTACGATATGGCTAGTATACCAGTTCATTCATAAGCACCTCACTGCAATTGATAAGGGTTTCTTAGAAGTAATTTGATTGAAACCGAGAAACAATGTTGCAAGTATAGGTTACCATTGATACAAAATGTTTACATAGTAAGTTGCCACAAAGAATTATGGCTAGTACTTAAAATATTATGTAAAAAAATTACAAAAAATGACTAAAAAAGAAAATAATAAACAATAAATTATGAACCATTTATTTCTGCAAGTGAAATGCTTATAAATAAACATAAAATACCTTCATAGAATACTTTCTACCTACAAAACAATAAACTAACAGGCATTGGTTCAAAGTTAGCAAAATCCAGGTGTTGATAAGTGGAGAAGTTGCCCTGGGTGAATGCCGTATCAGTTTCAGCATTCTGGTCTTTCCAGCCAATCTTGGGGACCTGCTTCTGAGGTTTCTCCGGGGACTTGGAATCCTCGCTTGTGCTCTTTCCCTTATTCCGGGCTTTGTTTAGACCCTGTTTGCGAGACACGTTGCCTGCGTTTTGGAAGTAAAGGGGATTTGTAAAATCAAATAGATTAAGGTAGGGGTAGAAAATAAATGATTTGTTGATTAGTTGTTGGAGGAGAAACGCTGCGTCGAGCAGGCAGCACGGGTTAGATTCGACAAGAACAGCGCTATGTGGCGCAGGTCGCCCAGGCCGGGCTACTACTGTATTTTGTCGAATCTAGCACGCACACGGCTGGCTTGTGCGTGCAGCCCGCTCGTTGCAGCGTTGGAGCTTAGGAGCATGGTAAATAAATATTGGAAATCACAGGTAAAATGTGGCACCTAACATACACCTAACATACACCCAAAAATATAAAGTTAACCAACCTATCTGTTGCAACATTTGGCTAAGGGTCATAAATTGTGAATTGGAACGCGAGTATCGGTACGGTGGAGCCCAAGGTCTGATCTCATCCACAGGCAATGGTTCCAGCTGGTCGTAGCTGACCACTCGCTTCTCCCCCAACTCCTCAATGAAGACCAGGCACGGGCCGCCGTCAGGTCGCATCTCCTGGATGTGGCAGTGGTAGGCTACTGTCTGATTCGGTTGCAGCTTGCATAAACACTTCACCCCTACTTGCAAAGTTGTTCCGTCTGAGTACCTAGCACCGTAACGTAGCTCTGCAAGATTACCAACAAAATAAGAAAAAGTCCTTAATTTTCCAAAGCGATCATTGTAAGAATGCAGTCTACCTCTGCGCAATTCACTCCAGACATCAAACTCAATGTTTCTGTAAATATCTGGATCCAAGGCTTTGGCGACCTTGTAAGGGAACGGTGTGATTCCATTGTCCAGCAAGTCCTTAGCGCTGTTCACATTGAGACAGTTCATGCAGACATTCTCCAACTGAATAAGGCTGCGGTTGAAGACAAAGATGCTCAGAGATTCCTTCAACAGGCTGGCGCGCTCGAGATCTTGAGTGTGATGTTTACATTTCAGAGCGACCGCATTGCTCTTGTCTTTTTCATCTGTGTTTGTTGCTTCAATGAAAATCTTAGCTCGCTCCTTTTGTTTCTTGCGGCGTTCCACATTTTCAGACATAAAGTATTCAATGTGGTTTGTTGGCACTTTGTCATGTAGCATTTTGTCCACGGCATATGACAGATCTTTGAGTTGGTATACACCATCATACAGGATTTCGTAAACCATTGCTGTGTTGTTAAAAGAATCAGAAAATAATTGGTTGATAGTGAAAAATAATTAAAGATTTCCACAATAATGAAACTAAATCAAAGTTTGATTTTATTTTGTGTGAAAAAGGGCATGTCAATGAATATATAAAACCCAGGGTTTAAGTTTTTTTTTTAATTTTACCGAGAAAGATACCTAAATACTTTTCATACAAAAAGGGGCTATGTTTGTGTGTATGGTAAGCAATTGCATTGACCAGGATTGGTTTTCATTATTGTGGGATATTATAAGAGGATGATATGAAATGAACTTACATTGGCAAAATGCTGATGAGTTAATGAAGTCTTTAGTGTAAACCACATCAAAATGCTTGGTATCAGGAGAGTAAAACAAATAAATTGTTTCCCCGTACCCATTGCATATTTTGGTTTGAGGACCTTTGTTCGCTTCAAATATTACAAAGTCACGTCTGCAATAGTTTCAAGTATTTTAAAATCTAAACTACAAGGAATGTAATCATGTTAAATTCAAAAAACTATTGCCTTACCTATACAAGTGGCTCATAGCAGATATCTCAATGAGACCACCCCATTCAGACGGATTAGACATCTCTTTGAGATAGCTTTCAAAAGGGCAAGTCAACGACTACAACATAAAATGTTTCAGTTTAGAATAGAAATCAAATGAAGAAAATTAATGTCATAAAAATTTAAGTGCAACCCTACCCCTTCAAAAAGGTGTCTCTCAGCAGCCATGAAATGGACAGTATCAAGGCGGACTTTATGAAAGTATCTTTGAGTATTATAAATATTCTCCGAAACAGCCCTGAAGAGACAACTGGAATCTCTAGCTGTATGCTTTCGAAAGAACCCCATCTCATCAAGCCACCGGTCGGGCTCCGATGACCTCTTGTGCAGCTTCCAGGGCCCACGACAACGGATCGGGGAGGGCGACATTCTAACAGATTGCTAGTCTAAAAATCTGAAGATAAACAAAAACAAATCACGCTATTCCAAAATTCCAACATTCGCAACGCAGCCGCTCCTGAGGGTTCCAAAGTAACATATACGAAACAATATCACATTTACAGTAGTCATAAAACCATATCGTAGCTATATTTTCTGAATTTGTCTCGCGAATGCAAATGGTTGTTTTGCTGTCTACGATACACAAACACGTGCAAATTTACTATCGAACGTAGTGCGATGAATTAATTGTAGAAGACTCACCAAAATGATAATTCCCAATCGTCAGCATCAGTGTTGAGCTGTATTTAACAATTCTTAGTTATATTTCAAGAAAACAGAATGAAAATTGCACGTGCCAAAGCAAACCGTCAAGAGCCGGCGGGAAGGAAAATCAAAATAGCATTTTTGCAATACAATGTTACCACAGTCAAGATGTCAAATTACAATATTTCGTTTTTGCCATCCCATTTAAAGCAAAAAATTACGAGTAATTGCTGTTTAAAACAATAAACCTACCCTACTAATATTTATTTTATTGTATTTTACACTGTGCGGAACCTTTCATGCCATGACTGAAAGAAAGAAAACTTTTCTCATCCTCACTTCCTACTCACTATAAACTCGTTTGAAAGCAAAGCGCCATAAACATATTGCCCAGTGACAGTTAGTTTATAATACTCCGTTCACACGCTAGAGCTATGGAAAGGGAGATAGTAAGATACGTTAGTATAGTATCTCTATATAGTTTGTGATAGTAAGGGAAGTGGGCAGCGCGAGCTAGCATGTTAACATGTTACTTGCGCTGCTACTCGTAATGTCGCTGCCATTTTCCGTGCGGAAGTCAAAGGAATGGCAGCACGAACGCTAGTGGAATTTATACACTCACTCGTATAGAAGAGTATGGCAGTGAGTGAACATTCACTCGCGTTGGTACTTCCGCGGAAGTATTTCGGGCAATATTCGCGGTAGCGGCAGGAGCAGGTGCATAGTATGCACGTAGCATAAGATAGGTTTGTTGTGTCCAAGTGTCCCACTCAAGGCGAGTCTAGTGGCTTGTTAATGTTTTTTCCATAAAAAATCCCAGTCAAAACTCAAAAACTTTGCTTTGCCGTAACGTCTGTGGCCACGCCGCAATTTATTTATTTAACTTCATGCACAAAAATGTACACGAGTGGACTTAACGCCAAAGGCGTTATCTTTCAGTCTACCTTAGGGCCTTACCTATGTGGAAAGGGTCAAGGCAGGTGCATTTAACAAAACAATAGAAAGGAAACGCAATACATATCAAACTCGATAAAGACTGCCGCAAGTAGTGATGGGCCGCGGGAACATTCCCGTTCCCAGAAACTTTCCAGTGGGTATATTCCTGGGAATCTTCCCACGTGCCCGGGCAAGTTCCCAGTTAGTGGGAACAATGTTATATTGATATTTTTATGTTTGTGGGTTTGCTATGTTACTTTAACCATATGTTTTTTTTATTAACACAATTGATAAAAGGATAAAGTATAAATATAAAAATAAAATTTCGCTTACACGCGGCAGTTATAGGCAATTTGTACACAAAAGTAATGTAATTAGAGGTAAGACTAAAACTGAAAACAAGAAAATGCGTTGTTATTACATTCGTTTCTTATAGAAAAATATAATAGATAGATTATCAGTTCAGTTTTAGCTTTCTTTTCCGCAAAGTCCCGAAATTATCTCGATCAGCGTATTGTATTAAACGAAACAATACAATAGGTGAAACAAAAAATAATAACTTCTATTATGTAGCCCTGCGGTCATTTATTATTATTAGTCATAAAACTAACGAGATCATCATCAAAAAACTTACCTGAAAAAGGGTAAGCGTAAGTTTTCTGATAGTAATAGAATGCAAGAAGAATATGTCTATTTTTATTGCGACTTTACTCAAGGAAACAACTGTTTTCAACATGATGCCAATATACAAATTGCATAATCACTTCGATTAAAAATATTAACAATTCACCGAGAATGCCTGTTAAGACAAGATGGGGTAGTTATTTGTTCTCACTAGAAAGTTTCATCAAATGCAAATTTGTCCTTTAAAATATGGCCATAAATGAAGGAAATAGAAAAGTTGCTCCATTGAAAGTCAGACTTCTTGAAGAGTCAATACGGAATAAACTAGAAGAGCTCACAGAATTTTTAAAACCAACCGTTAACTGGATCTTAAAACTCGAAGGAGACTATTGTATTATACCAGGTAATACGCGAGATGGGTGATCTTTTCAGTAATCCTTTGACACATGAACTACTTAAAGAAGATTTTGAAGAGGTGAACATAAAATTTGTTGGAAGAAAATGAAATGCTCTGAAGCCTGTCAACTCTGCTGCCTGTATTTTAGATCCGAAAAATCAAGTACATACATACATACGTACATATAAATAATCACGCCTCTTTCCCATAGGGGTAGGCAGTGGACTACATCTTTCCACTTGCTACGATCCTGACACACCTCTTTCGCTTCTTCAACATGCATCAATATTTTCATAAATGCTCGTTGGTTTAGGGTACTTTTGACCTGACCTTTTTTAGAACGTCCCCGATCTGATCCAAGTACGTGCGTCTTGGTCTTCCCCTTCCAACGTTCCCATTCACATTCGCCATATACACCTGTTTCGTTAATCTTCTTTCATTCATTCTCTCAATGTGACCAAACCATCTCAGCATTCCTTTTTCTATACCAGTCACTACTTCTTCTTTTATACCGCAACGTTCTCTTATCACGCTATTCCTTATCCTGTAACACAATTTCACTCCAATCATACTTCTTAGTGCTCTCATTTCTACCGCATTTATTCTACTTTCATGCTTTTTCTGATATACCCAACTTTTACTCCCATACATAAGTGTTGGTACTAACACCCCTCTATGCACAGCCAGACGTGCCTTATTTGAAACTGTCTTGCTGTTCATAAAGGTATGCAACGCTCCATTCACCATGTTGCAGGCATTAACCTTCCTTTCAATATCACTTTCACACTTTCCATCTGATGTAAACTTCGATCCCAAATATACAAACTCTTTCACTTGCTCCGCCCTTTCTACCTCTATCATAATGTTACACTCCGTCATACCTTGTACTTTTTCAAAAACAATTGTTTTCGTCTAACTTAAATTCACTTTCATTCCTTTCTTTTGCAAAGCCTCATTCATAATGTTTACCATCTTCTGCAACTCTTCAGCCGACGACGCAAGGATAACTTGGTCATCAGCATAGAGAAGACATTTGACGAGTAATCCATTCATTCTCAGTCTATTTTCACACTGTTTAAAAATGTCAAACAACTATCCATGAATAGGTTGAACAGCCATGGTGACGCAACACATCCCTGTCCAACACCTTTCTTGATGTTAAACAGCTCAGTGAAGACCCCGTTAATCCTGAAACAAGCACTGGAATCCTCATATAAGGATTTCAGTGCTCGTACCAAGATGCTGCTCACGCCATGCACTGATATTGCCGACCACAATTCATTCCTCAGTACTCTATCATAGGCCTTTTCAGAGCTTTCATAATCTCATCCATTTCAATCTCACTTTCGTTTCCACTGTCATCTTCTTCGTGTATGTTCACCTCTTGTACTTCTTATTTTTCAAACAAGCTTTCAAAATATGCCTTCCATCTCTTCAACACACATTCCTCACCTTTTATTATACTACTATCCTGGCTCCGAATCCTACTCAACTCTGATTGTGCTGTTTTTCCTCGAGTTGTCCTTATGGGTTTCCAGAAAACCTTTAAGTTCTTTCACTAGTTTTTTGATAGCCTCCTGTCAAACTCATCTTTATTTTCCATTATTTCAATGTTCTTTACATATTCGATTGTCTCAGTAAAATTTTAACGGAAACGATTTTGTAGGCTGTGAATTGTAATTTTTTTTAATTACCTACTCTTGATGACTGTTTTTATTTGCATATAAGAACAACTTGTCAGATGTAAATGTGATAAATTAACAAGCCATATAAATCATATGATTTTTATTTTCTGTGTTTTGATTTTCTTGTTAATATATAAATATATCCGATCTTTTATAATACTTATGTAGATTACACACACTAAAGTATTTAGATTCCGATTGAGCAAATTTCAGAATATATTTTAAAGATATATGAACCAGTAATCTCCTATATTCAGTATCCTTAATTCGAAAAGAAATAACATTTATTATGTAGCACTTATTAAAAATGTAGGCAATTATTTTAATAGCAATAGAAATCCTTCTTCTTTTCGGGTGGGACACTGAGTCGTCCAACGACACGATGAACTCTGGTGTTTAGTGTCAATAGCAATTAATAATTTAGTTTTTTTTTTTTTTAAATTGTATACCTAACACGGGAAGTGTTTTAAAATTTGGTACTCAATAATTTAGTTATGTGATTTTGTATAAATAGACGCATAATTATTACAATTAATTATAAATTCTACTTTAATACTCATTTTATGTTGTTTCCACCATATGTTCCCAGCAATTGGGAATGTTCCCGGGCACCGGAAAGTTTCTTTTGGGAATGTTCCCACTTGGGGCATATTCCCGGGAACGGCACATCGCTAGCCGCAAGAGACTCAGCTACTTATGTTTTTGGATTTTAATGTCCATGTCGCTGGCTCCCCAAAGTATATATTTTTCAAAGCTGAGAGGCTCAAACGTTTGTGACCAATGGATGGACTCTTATTTTAAGACTGGTTTTCAATGTGACGCTACCTAGACTGAGATCTCAGGTCAAAAAATTGGGGAGCCAGCGACATGCTTTTAGGTTAGAATTTCAGAGAAATCATCAGATTACTTGTTAACGGCGCAATGTGCCAAAATGATGGCTATGCCAAAGAAATGTGACGGAATATGTGACAGCTACAAGCACATTCAATAGCTATGTGACTCAACTGGAGCTGAGATATAAGCCATGGAATGTTTCCAACCCATGTCGCTGGCTCCCCAAAGAACCGGCATCCGAAATCTCTGCAAGTATCACCTAAAACTACTAACCAAAGAGGAATTCTCGATCGTAATGTAGTAAATACACGTTATTCAAACAATCTCCTCTAGAATCAGCTTCGTTTTTGAGAAAACACAACATTTGTTTTTGTATGAATATAAGGGTGACTACATCGTTCAACTCTTTTTGGGACAGATTCAGGAACTTATGGTTTAATGATTTCCGTACAAATTATACTAAATATTACCTTGAACAATGTCCGCGAAGGGCTCTTAGTGTTTATATTGTGCTGGTACTATTAGCAGCACATCAACTTACCTATTAAAGGTACTTAGATTTTTGACGGTATTTTCCACGGTTTATTATTATAACATTCAAAGTACAAATTCATTGTAGTATACACGATCTCGTTGTTGTCGTTCGGGAGAAATCGTCACCGGCGCGGCCGGCGACTTATCAGGAGCACATCGGAAGTCCTTTTCATTTTCGTCGAAAAGAGATCTTCATGGATAGGTCCGAATGTCACCCAGCAATAAAGTTGCACGTGAGCGCTTGCGCGTATAAGGCTGAGTTAAGCTATTAATGTTCTAGAGTTTTATGCACTAACAGTGCTTTATTATTCTCATGTATAAAACTGTGAAATTGAAATAATGCGTGTAGAGTATATTTATACAAGTCTAGTCAAGTATTGATGAAACTGAAAAACATTTCCCATGGAACACAGGTCCAATATAAAAACAAATGGAATGTACACTCGGTTATAGCACATAAGGTAAAAGGGGTACTACAAAAGAGCTAAATCATTTTTGTCCTTAGCAATATTTTTTTCTTGACATGAATATGTTTTAGTAGATTTTGATTATGTATTAACTGGGGATAAAAATAATTCAGTTCTTTTAGAGTATCCCTGTTACCTTATGTGCTACAACTGACTATACCTACATACATGTTGTACAGACTGTGAAAATGTAACAACGCTAGAGTTTTATGAGAATAAACGATATTTTATTTATTAATTATAGGAATCAATTTAAGCGGAGCACTTTCTTAACATTATTTAAGGTCATTTATAGTAAAATCTGTACGGAAATCAAAAGCCATAAGTTCCTGAAACTGTCCCAAAAAGGGTTGAATGATGTAGTCACCCTTATATTCATACAAAAACAAATGTTGTGTTTTCTAAAAAACGAAGCTGATTCTAGAGGAGATTGTTTGAATAACGTGTATTTACTACATTACGATCGAGAATTCCTCTTTGGTTAGTAGTTTTAGGTGATACTTGCAGAGATTTCGGATGCCGGTTCTTTGGGGAGCCAGCGACATGGGTTGGAAACATTCCATGGCTTATTTCTCAGCTCCAGTTGAGTCACATAGCTATTGAATGTGCTTGTAGCTGTCACATATTCTGTCACATTTCTTTGGCATAGCCATCATTTTGGCACATTGCGCCGTTAACAAGTAATCTGATGATTTCTCTGAAATTCTAACCTAAAAGCATGTCGCTGGCTCCCCAATTTTTTGACCTGAGATCTCAGTCTAGGTAGCGTCACATTGAAAACCAGTCTTAAAATAAGAGTCCATCCATTGGTCACAAACGTTTGAGCCTCTCAGCTTTGAAAAATATATACTTTGGGGAGCCAGCGACATGGACATCATTTCATGTCCATGTCGCTGGCTCCCCAAAATACCGGCATCCGAAATCTCTGCAAGTATCACCTAAAACTACTAACCAAAGAGGTATTCTCGATCGTATTGTAGTAAATACAAGTTCTTCAAACAATCTCCTCTAGAATCAGCTTCGTTTTAGAGAAAACATAACATTTGTTTTTATATGAATATAAGGGTGACTACATCGTTCAACCCTTTTTAGGACAGTTTCAGGAACTGTCAGGCTTTTGATTTCAGTACAGATTTTACTATAAATAACCCTAAATAATGTTAAGAAAGTGCTCTGCTTGAATTGATTCCTATAATTAATAAATAAATATCGTTTATTCTCATAAAACTGTAGCGTTGTTACATTTTCACAGTCTGTACAACATGTATGTCGGTACATTAGGTTGTAGCACATAAGGTAACAGGGATACTCCAAAAAAACTGAATTATTTTTATCCCCAATTAATACATAATCTAAATTTAAACTTATTCTCATAAAAGAAGTAATTTTCTACTAAAACATATTCATGTCGAGAAAAAAAAATATTGCTAAGGACAAAAATGATTCAGCTCTTTTGGGTACTGTGCTATTATAACCGACTGTACATTCCATTTTTTTTTAATATTGGACCTGTGTTCCGTGGGAAAGGTTTTTCAGTTTCATCAATACTTGACTAGACTTGTATAAATATACTCCACACATATTATTTCAATGTAATAGTTTTATACATGAGAATAATAAAAGCACTGTTAGTGTATAAAACTCTAAAACATTAATACCTAAACTCAGCCTTATACGCGCTAGCGCTCACGTGCAACTTTATTGCCGGGTGACATTCGGACCTATCCATGAAGATCTCTTTTCGACGAAAATGAAAGAGACTTCCGATGTGCTCCTGATTAGTCGCCGGCCGCGCCGGTGACGATTTCTCCCGAACGACAAGAACGAGATCGTGTATACAAGCATATTGGCATACTACAATGATTTTGTACTATAAATGTTATAATAATAAACCGTGGTTAATATTGTATTTTTCATAAATGTTGTATTTTAATTGCTGATTATAATTAGTAGTTGTATGAAATACCGTCAAAATCTAAGTACCTTAAATAGGTAAGTTGATGCGCTGCTTGCTAATAGTACCAGCACAATATAAACACTAAGAGCCCTTCGCGGACATTGTTCAAGGTAATGTTTAGTATAATCTGTACGGAAATCATGAAACCATAAGTTCCTGAAACTGTCCCAAAAAGGGTTGAACGATGTAGTCACCCTTATATTCATACAAAAACGAATGTTGTGTTTTCTCAAAAACAAAGCTTATTTTAGAGGAGATTGTTTGAAGAACGAGTATTTACTGTATTACGACCGAGAATTCCTCTTTGGTTAGTAGTTTTAGGTGATACTTGCAGAGATTTCGGATGCCGGTTCTTTGGGGAGCCAGCGACATGGGTTGGAAACATTCCATGGCTTATTTCTCAGCTCCAGTTGAGTCACATAGCTATTGAATGTGCTTGTAGCTGTCACATATTCCGTCACATTTCTTTGGCATAGCCATCGTTTTGGCACATTGCGCCGTTAACAAGTAATCTGATGATTTCTCCGAAATTCTAACCTAAAAGCATGTCGCTGGCTCCCCAATTTTTTGACCTGAGATCTCAGTCTAGGTAGCGTCACATTGAAAACCAGTCTTAAAATAAGAGTCCATCCATTCGTCACAAACGTTTGAGCCTCTCAGCTTTGAAAAATATATACTTTGGGGAGCCAGCGACATGGACATGGATTTTATCTATAATCTGACGCGGCAATACGTAAATAGCCGTAGACTTTGCAGACACATGGTTCCGCTGCTTGTCTATTATTTTGAGTTGCCAGTTTATAGTTTTTTCCCCATTTTGGGGTGCTTTATACAAGCATTGAGTATTATTTTCCAAAATGGCCAAAATCATTACCACAGATAAGTTTATGCTGTTAGTTTAATGGAGCATAAAAACTTTACATAGTTATGAAAAAAGGAAAAATACTGATATTTACTTCTTCGCCGTGTGATGCCGGCTTAGAATAGCGTCACCCCATTTCTTACCCATGGGTGTCGTAAGAGGCGACTAAGGGACTCGAGGGTGTGTATTGCAATTTTAGGCTACGGGCTGACAACCTGTCACTATAGTGATACACAGTTATCTAAATGACCCTCAAACTTTTGTCAGACGTGGTGTTAATATCCGTTTTACGGCCGTTAACGCTCTGCCTACCCCGTAAGGGATAAAGGCGTGATTTATGTATGTATGTTTACTTCTTCTTCTTAAATTTAAGAGCTCAGCTCTTGTCGGTGGAGTAATCGCCATTCTTGTCGTCTTTCCGCCAGTGATTTGACCTCCTGATACGACACGACATTAACCTTTTCTTTTATTTGGTCAAAGTAATTTCGTCTTGGTCGACCCCGACCTCTTCTGCCTTCTACTTTTCCTTCCACGATGTTCTTCAAGAAATGATCGTGTCGTATCAGGTGCCCCATCATCTTCCCTCTTCTATCATCTATGGTTCTCAACAAACTCCTCTGTTCCTTAACTATATTTAGAACGGCTTCATTCGTCCTTTTTTCGGTCCAGCTAATTTTTTCCATCCTCCGCCAACACCACATCTCGAATGCTTCCAGCCTCTCTCTGTCCCTCTGAGTCATTGTCCACGTCTCGCTTCCATAAAGTGCTATACTCCAGATGTACGCTTTGATTAATCGCTTTGTAACTTTCTTTGAAATTTACTAAAAAAGAAAAATTTATGGTTTGGTTTAAATATTATACCTACCTGTACCTACTACCTATATAGATACTATGTCAAATTTAATTTTAGATGTATCCAGTAATGGCAAGGTAAAACTGGCAAATAATGATAAACAATGTGAGAAAACGATATTTTTTATCTGGCTCTCCCTAGTTATACATGGCGTTACAACAAAACGTTCTTCTTTTACATTTTTCCTTGATATATAGGTATTAAATATGTGTATATGATAAATGGAAAAAATCCACATATTTTAGATAGGGCCTATCATAGCAAAACCAAAGAGATGAAATGATAGGCAATCTTCGTTTTGCGAATTCTATATTTATAAAAAGCACCTTCTGTAAAACATACAAAATCTTAAAAAATCTTTATTGGCATCAATATCATATTATAAAAGTGGAAAACAATTTTTTGTATATGACAATACAAAATTTATTGTGATTGATTCAGTACCTATTCATCAAATTTTTGCTTTTACAATTTACATAATACAAAATTAGACCGAGTTTTACAATAACCTTACACGGTTGAGCAATTAGAATTATTGAAGCACTAACAATTTCGATGATACTTTACTCTAATTTCTTAATTAAAATTATGATACGCAACATAATAATAACTCGGAACTGAGGTCCAAAATTAGACCCAAATTGTATATGGTAACTACACTCCTATTTTATTTATTGACCAGAAGCATCACTTTGGGACGCATAAATCTCTTCATTTAATTTCAATAAATTATAAAGGTTATACAAATTCCAAGAGAACACAAGCACATTATAAAAAGAAAGTATGACATGTCATTGTATAAAACTTGGAGTGCAGTGTGTTCCCAGCTTATATAATATCAGTACTGGACAATAATACTTATTTAATCAATTATCTCATTATAAATTAAATAAAATGCTTGTAAAATACACTTATTAAATATTACCATTATAAAGTGACATAGAAAATTTGGTTCCTATATTCTAATGATAAAGGCTAGTTGCATCCCAATGCTTATATTAAGAAGCATATTTGGTTATGATGAAAAGCGCAATCTAGCCTTGCACTTAAATAACTTACATCGAGTTTAAAATACTAGCGAGATATAGTAGCTGGTTTACTAGTTTATCCACGAAAATACCTAGTACGGAAAAAAGATTCTAGGGCCTCGCGCTTTTACTTTTTACCTACTCTTTAAAGCAGGATAAATCCTGTTCACGGTATTGGCTGGCGTAAGCGACACCCGGGAATATTTTTTTCTATGCTAGTTAGTTTCTGGAGCTAAGTATGTGGTTATTCAGGCCGTCTTCTCTTGTTCGATGACGTCCTTGGTTGGCAGTGGGTTCTTCTCGCACGTCTCGGTGTGCTTCAGCTTTGTGGGGTCGAAGTTCTCGATGCCATTGAGGAACTTGTTCTTCTCCTTCTCGGCTTCAATAGCTGTAGGGGAAAGCATATTAAGTTAATAAAATGCAAAAATATAAATATTTTAGGGTGGATTTAGAACTCACGTCCGCTTTACGTATTTAAGAAACTTTTTAAATTGCATTTCTAGTTACCTAATAACTTACTCACTTAAAAAAGTATTAAGTATAAAGTAAGTAGGTACCCAGGTTCTAAAAACATACAAATGAAACGGAAAGTAACTATAATGGAAAGTTGGATAATAAAACACCTACTTTGGTTTATTTACAAAAAGATCTTGATTTGCGTACATAATATAACATTCTACTCTAACCGATGCAATGTCATTGCACTATAGCGATCAAGGGTTTAACATTAAAGATAATCTGATAAAATCATCAACACGTATCTGTTAAAGACAAAGGACTGTCTAATGAACGTTTGAATGTTGATCGTTCATTGTATTCATTAAGTGGGGTCGACTACCGGCTATTATGCAAGATAAGCAAGCAGGCTCGTATTGTTAAAAATATTGAAACAAGACATTTTAAATCAAAGTGATTCAGCATTGAAAGTCCCTGGCCTGACTATCGTCACAGAATATATAAAAGTATAAAATTTATAAGGAAGAAACTATAAAGCCTAAAAAATAAGCAGCAAATAATATAAACCTTCTATTGGCGGTAAGGGGTTCTTTTCTTCTGTCGTTGTGTGCTTCATCTGAGTTTTGTCGAAGTGCTCCACGCCATCCAATAGGTTCTGGTGTGCTTTCTCTGCTGCGACAACTGGTGCAAAGCAAAATCGTGCAAGGCATAAAAATATAAATGAATTAAGCTCTCAGGCATCAAACAGAAATAAAATAAACACTTGATGGAAAACTAAGCAGTTACATTTCAAAACAAAGCGGTCTTTAACAATGCCATAACGCATTGTGTAACTGATAAGTTAATAGGTTCTGAGTCATCGGTAACGTTTAAAAACAATAAGGTAGAAGGTAGGTACCTTCTAGGCATATTGCTCAGTCATTAGTTTAGAACAGAAATACGTGATAGTGAAATGAAAATATAGAAAATGACATAGAAGAAAACAGAAATAGATATTTAAAATGTATTTACTTTAAATAACAACAGGGTGTAAGAAAGACAGTACTAGTTTGAGAGATATATAGGTACCTATATGTATCTATAGATACGCTTACAGTAAAACAGTTCTTTTTCTCATGAGATACATCTAGGCTGCCACATATTATAAAAGACGCAGCAGCTTTCGGGAATAGCATGACAGATACATTTTCAAATTGATATAGGTAAAAATAATAGTAAAATGGGTTTGCGCACCGACTCTGTTATGCATTTCTTGCACCCTGTATATTCAGATTCAGATGCGCGTATAATCGTGCAAATAATTATGATTATATCAAATAAAAGCCAAATAATAAGGCTACAAGATGTTAATTATTATGTAAAAATATATACCATCTTTGTCAGGAAGTGGGTTCTTTTCCTGCGTTTCTGCGTGCTTCAGCCTGCTGGGGTCGAATTTTTCAATACCGTCAAACAGGGACTTTTGTGTCTTTTCAGTGGCAACATCTGTAAACCATAGACAATGTATTAATTTTAGTATTACTGACGTCATTTCCGTAGCGCGAAAACAAAATAATAACAAACATCTGAACATCGAAATCAAATTAAACATGCCGAGTTAAGAAGATCAGATTATTAATTTTATTAATCGGATTAGTTTTTTATTTAGATTAATGAAACCTTATTGGTAGCTTCAGTTAGGAAGCCCAAAAACACCAGAAGTTAAAAGGCGGAAATGCAACGGGCGGCCATGTTTGAAAAGGCGGTTGGTGTTGCATTTTGTGAGTAAAAGTAGCTTTTATTATTTTTTCTGTGATTATTTTGCTCTGATCCTTCGTTAGGGGATACCTAGGGCGTTTGGAAGGACGATTTTTTCAACGGTGTCTGTTCTCCTGAGAGAAGACGGTTGGAATTTCTCTACACCTTGGAGGAGCGCTGTGTGTTGCTTTTCTTTCGCTACGTCTGTTTGGAACGAAGTTCTTTGTTTTATTTCCTGGTTATTTCTATTTACACTGACTTTTTTTGACTTATTGACATCATCACAGTAAAGAAGGTAAGTAGTTAACACAACTGTTGGATTGCAAAGGAGGATGGTATGTAGGTAGGTATCTAATCAAACTACCTACAGTACCTTACACCAGCTCAGCTCATATATATGTATGTATAGTATACAGATTTTTGGTACAGTCGGTTGTAGCACATAAGGTACCAGGGGTGATATAAAAGAACTGAATTATTTTTTCCCCGGCAATAAGTATTTTTTTCATGAAATGAATATAAATTAGTAGAAAATGAGTTCTTTATTACCCTTAACTGGGGATAAAACAGTTCTTTTGGAGTAGTTCTGGTACCTTATGTGCTACAACCGACTGTACATAACCTGAAGCACGGCTGATAAAATAGGATTTTCGTAAGCATACCTTCAGCAGATGGCAGCACGATCTTCTCATTGGTGTCGACGTCCTTGAGACAGCTGGTGTTGAAGCCCTCGAGCTGGGACTTGAGGTCTGTGGCCACCTTGGGCAGGTCCTTCAGAGAGGGGGAGTCTCCGACTGAGCAGGCCATGTTTAGGAAATCTGGAAAGAAACGGGACTTTACAGATCCTTTACAAGTTTTCTGTTTATATGGAGAATGTTACTGGCATTTAAGACACACTTGCAAAATTGGCGGGCTAGAGACGAGCTGCGGTAACCCAGATGAAAAAGGCGTCGAAAGTCGGTACTACCTACCGTGGTAGTTAAAAACAGTGAGTGGTTTAAAAGGTCGTAATATTCACGACTACAAGACTGCTATGTTACATTCGCATTTACATCTCCGGCTCTGGACCGTTGAAATGCCAAGTTAATTTTGGCTTGATATTTTGACTACGTTGCAGTTGATTGATTTAAAGCTCCAGCAATAAATAGAAGCTTCATTCACATCAGAGACAATCGTACAGTAAAACTACCATCATCAGCATGAGAGAGGAGAATATATATATATATATATATATATATTTTGTGATTCTAATACCTACTAATTTATGACTAATACCTACTAATATGTGACCTTATTTAAAAATATATTATGTGATATTATTCTGGGTACGGATACCAATCTTTATTAATAATAATAAAGATTGGTATCCGTACCCAGAATATACCCGTGTGATGCCGGCTTAGAATTTTCTTTCCCGTGGGAGTCTTAAGAGGCGACTGAGTGATTTGAGGGTGTGTATTGCAATTTTAGGCGATGGGCTGACAACCTGTCACTATGGCGATACACAATTTTCCGAATTACCCTCATATTTGTCAGACGTGGCGTAAATGACCGTTATTTGCGGCTGTTTACGCTCTGCCTAACCCGCAACGGATTATAGGCGTGAAATGTGTGTGTGTGTATGATTGGTTGATTGCTTAGATGAAAGATTGGTCCTCGCTGTCCAATCATATATCTAAGGTTGATTGTAATTAATTAAGTATAATGTGATTTCGAACATAATGTAAATTGTTTCGAATAAAGAACTTGAACTATACCGCTGGGCTGCTTTCTCTCATACTACTTTGACGACCTTTTTCCTCCCTCATCAAGTGAACCTACGGTCCCATCGGTTAACCACTTAGCAGGTGGTCTGCCTAGCCCACTGAACGTTTCACGCATCTCAGACAGATACACTTAGAATCATCATCTTTCCAATGAAAACGCCAAACCAAAACCGTCAATTTCGTAACCAAGCCACCTTATACTGTCCACTTCAGTACAACAAAGAAAGTTGAGTCATCAATCTGTAGTGTAACAGATTCCTCGGGACGAGGCTAATCGACTGTGAAATGCAAAGCCAGCGCATATGTTTCTGATTGCTCGTGTCGAAGCACTTTGACCTCAAAAGTTTGTTTAGGATGTGGGAAGGATGACGTTACACTTTCAAATCAAACCTTCACCTTCTAAGCCAGGTTTATTCGGTGGCATAACGAAATTTTCTGGAGTGGAAAAATATCTGGAAGATTTTAAGAACCTTATAGATTGATTTCTCAAATCAGCTAATGTCCCTTGAAGATTTCTTTCAATTAGGGATTGTGTACTCCATGTACGTGCAATTTATAATTTTGCTTTTCATTCCTTTCTCAGTGTCAACATCGGCCGTATGATGCTGGCTTAGAATGGCACTACCCCAATTGACTCCAGGGTTTCATGCACAGGTTTCGTGTCCATTACAATTTTAGGCGACAGGCTAACAACCTGTCATGTCACTATAGTGATACACGGCCCTCATATATTTGTCTGACGTGACGATAGTGACCGTATTTCCGCTTACCCCGCATGAGATCAAGGTGTGATATGTATAAATGTCATTATAATCCACTCTGTAATCGATGGATGTTCTGCAACTATAAATATTATTTGGTATGTTTTTTTAATTAGTATATTTTATAATATTTGTGTATTATTTTAAGTGTACTTATTTTAAATTAAAGGATCTTACTGTTAAATTGCTTGTGTAACTAGGTACTTGCAAATCCTTTCTATTATCTTTCTTTCTATCGTTTTTATGCTAAAGGTTGTCTGGAAGAGATCGCTGCAAGCGATGAGGCCGCCTTTGCTTACTTTTAGTTTTAAGTTTTCTGTATAGTGTTTATCTATTTATCTATCTATGTTTGTTTCTCGTAGTACCTAGGTGCAGGTACGCTAGCCGTAACCAGTTTGGTTGTATAACACGGTATAGGTTGTTTGAACAACATCAGTGTGTAGTAGGTACCTATCGGGTTCCTTCGCGGCGATCGTGAACTAGTCTTGTTTGTGTAGAGTGGAGTAACTGTACTAGAGTGCAGTAGCGTCTAAGCTTTTTATAGAGCCACAACAGCCCACTACCACTTTACCGTGTGATGCCGGCTTACAATAGCATCACCCCATTTCTTTCCCGTGGGAGTCGTGAGAGGCGACAAAGGGACACGAGGGTGTGTATTGCAATTTTAGGCGATGGGCTGACAACCTGTCACTATGGCGATGCACAGTTTTCCGAATGACCTTCAAATATTTGCCAGACGTGGCGTAAATGTCCGTTTCTTGCGGCTGTTTACGCTCTGCCTACCCCGCAAGGGATTAAAGGCGTGATATGTGTATGTGTTTGTATGTAACAGTCCACTACTGGACATAGGTCTCCCCCCATTCGGGGGTCTTGTCATACCATAGGTACTCACCACGCTTAGCAAGCGGATAAGCGAGCGCAGTGCAAGATGTTACATTCACTGGGAACGCTGCTGCTCATTCCCAGGATGACTTTATTCCTTAGTCGCTTTTTAGTACAAGAATTGATTGTTGATGTTTACTAAACATAAAACTTCATCAAGACCTCGTCTTTACAGTGTTTTTTTTTATAGACTGTGGAACTCCCTCCCGCACACAGTGCGTGACAGCCCTTCTATTTCTATATTCAAAAAACGAGTAAAAGAGCATTATCTTTCTCTGTCATAATAATTCGTATAGGTTTATGTATTTATGTATGTAGGTATATATATATCGATGGTCTAGAAGACAAACATGATAATTACAGAATACCCAACTTTTCAGGACGAGCATTTTTAGTTACGTAAAAGTTCTAGATGCTGTAATTTAAAATGGAACATAGGAACCATGTATATACTACCTATATTTGGATAGGATATTTATCTTTTTAATGATCTATTTATTAAGTGAACATGATTTTTATTTAATATCCTTAAAAAATTGAATGTAGTAAAAAAAGGCGTCACTTAATTTGTTTTTACATAAACTTAAAACACGTAATATTCATTTAACACTTTTGTGTAGTGTGATTTGATACTAAGAAAAATCAAGAAGTAAGTAATAAAAAGCCTTTATTAGTAAATAATTCAAACATGAGATCAAATCTTAATAATGTAGTAGGTACCTTCCTAATAATTCAAACATAAGTTCAGTCATCATCAGACTCCGAATCAGAACAATCATCAATTAAAGTTTCTTCATCAACAGCAGGAATATGGGCGTACGTAAAGTTCTCACTAAAGGTAGCGATACAATACATAATAAGAAATAAACAAAAATACAAAGTACTTAATAATTTAACATTATAAAATGAAAATACATAAACCTACATAAAATAAATACATACATACATCAGCCTATTGTAGTCCACTGCTGGTCGTGGGCCTCCCCCAGGGCACGATCTCCCGTTTTCGCTATCAGTCGCTACCAGCCGCCTTCTTAAAATCATCGGTTCATCTGGTCAGAGGTCGTCCAAAACTACGCTTTTCGAGGCGTGGCCTCCACTAGAGAACCCCTTTATCCCACCTTACATCGGTTCTACGACAAATGTGCCCAGCCCACTGCCACTTCAGTTTGCTACACTTCCAGACTATGCCCGTTACTTTGGTATTTTTGCGGATATTTCTGTGCCGGTAATCCGGAATGCCGGATTTTATCCACTATAGAGATACCGAGCATAGACTTTCCAGTTTCCATAGCTCTCTGAGTGACATGTAACCGGTGGGCCAGTTTTACTGTCAGGTTCCACGTCTCGGCTCCATAGGTCATGACTGACAGGACGCACGGATCGAACACCTTGGTCTTGAGGCATTGTGGCAAGCCAAATAAATACATGCATACATCATAAATAAATAAGATATACCAATGACAAGCTAACAGAAATAAAATAGGATGAACGCTCAAACAAAATAACTAAGAAAGAACCAGATAGACTAGCCAGGTATGGCAACTATTATAGGATAGAAGGGGCTGCATCATCTGAGTCAGCCAAATATAGGTCGAGAAGTAGTTGTTTCAGGCGGGGAGTGCGGCACCAGGGCAGCAGTGGCGACCGGTGAAGCAGCGGCGGCATCAGGGGCTAATGCTGGCACGTCAGCGTCAGGGGCTAATGCTAATACGTCAGCGTCAGGGGCTAATGTTGGAATGTCGGCGTTTATTTCTGGTGGGACGGTGGCATCGAGGCAACAGAGGCGAGCGGTGAAGCAACGGCGGCATCAGGGGCTAATGCTGGCACGTCAGCGTCAGGGGCTAATGCTAATACGTCAGCGTCAGGGGCTAATGTTGGAATGTCAGCGTTTATTTCAGGTGGGGACTGCGGCACCAGGGCAGCAGTGGCGAGCGGTGAAGCACCGGCGGCATCAGGGGCTAATGCTGGTACGTCAGCGTCAGGGGATAATGCTGGTACGTCAGCGTCGGGGGCTAATGTTGGAATGTCAGCGTTTATTTCAGGTGGGGACTGCGGCACCAGGGCAGCAGTGGCGAGCGGTGAAGCACCGGCGGCATCAGGGGCTAATGCTGGTACGTCAGCGTCAGGGGATAATGCTGGTACGTCAGCGTCGGGGGCTAATGTTGGAATGTCAGCGTTTATTTCAGGTGGGGACGGTGGCATCGAGGCAACAGAAGCGAGCGATAAAGCAGCGGCGGCACCAGGAGATAATGCTGGAACGTCAGCATTTACTTCAGGCGGGCACGGCGGCACCGGGGCAGCAGAGGCGAGCAGTGAAGTAGCGGCGGTATCAGGGGCTAACGCCGGAACGTCAGCGTCAGGGGCTTGTATAGGAATGTCGGCGTTTATTTCAGGTGGGGACGGCGGCATCGAGGCCACAGAAGCGAGCGATGAAGCAGCGGCGGCAGCACCTTGTTGCTATGACGAGATTTCCGCCAAAATAAAATTATACAAAGTATTAAAATCCTTTGTTGTGAAATGCAACGTTATAGTATGAGATATCACTCACATTAATATCAATATTTCAATATTTGTCTATACCTTGGTAAATAGATTAAATAACTTTAAAACTTTTGGGCTCCAGAATTTTGTTTAGTAATTGGTGATTAAATCATTTGTCAATTATGATGTCTTCACGTTTAAAGCACTTAATATATTTTTCTGTATGCTGAGCAGTGTCCAGTAGTATTAAGACTACTTAGACCATTTGTCACTGGCATCTTGTAAAGATTAATATCTTTTATTGTAATTGGGAATCAAGATTTACCAAATGACAATAATAATAATGACATTTAGCTTATTTGTGTAATTATAGTAAATCCAAAAAAGATGCGCTAAATATATTTAATATTTTTGTAGTTCAAGTTTAATGGTAATTAATTATAATTACATTTTTTGGCATCAGACTGACATCACTTACTATAAGTGTACATCTATAGTTTGGGGAGAAAGAGATGTAATTAGGGTATTTGGGTTTGTGTAAACGATACAGCATCTTCATTTAATACATATGGCATTAAAATGTTAAAATCGATTTTTTTGTAGTTAGCACGTTTGTCTTCTAGACCATCGATATTTATTTATTTAAAAATAATTGTATAATATGTAAGTTTATCTTATAGTTCATATAATTACGTATACTTTAGGATACAGTATTACTTCATTTATTGTACTTAGTATTCTTGTTTTATTAGCCCAAATATATTTTAATCTTACTAAGTAAGTTGTACACGTCAACTGCCTCACTTTATGCCTTCTCACTACCCTAGGTCTGCTGTAAGAGATTTCTTTTTAGAAATAAGCTGACCTGTTGTGTATTGTTCTATATGTTATGTCCTTTGTGTTATATTGTGTACAATAAACGGTTAAATAGATAGATTTGGCTCCCATCCTTCGGACGATGATTCTGCCAGAGTCAAGGTCAAAGAAATGTCTCGCGCGAATTTTCGCTCTGCGGATTGTAGACTGTAGTGCCAGTTAAGCCATTTTGTTTATGCTAGAGGTGTAAGTATAACGCTATGTCTACTACAACTTTTTAATGAAACGCATGTAAATAACACGCTTTGAAAATCTTGACTTCAATTTGAAACAAATGTCGTTTTCAGATGGTGGTGGCGTAAAGTTACATGCCGTGTGATTAACCTGGCCACTAACTACTGGCCAGCCCCGAGGCAGTGTCTTTATTTTTATTTTTTTATCCCGCCCGAGCCGGTTTTCTATTAGGACATCACAATAAGAAAATTGAGTTATACAAATATATTTTTTTTACAATGACGGATCATGACCTCAATAAGAGATAATACTATCCTACATTGCATAAATAATTTCAATTTCAACTACTATAACAGCCACAATAGTTATATATCTGATGGGTAGTAAAGAATATATTATTTTATAATAGACAACCATTAATTTCCTGTAAATACCTACTCGGATCAAAATAACAAATAGGTCACTAAAAGGAAAACCGCAATTCAAACTTCATTGAACTGCTCACATTATTTAGCATCAGAGCATTAAAGTTTCCATTTGTTATTATTAAAACTATATTCATCACATTACTTTAATTATTTAATAGTATAAAAATCGCTTCCCGCGTCTGTCCCTATGTCTATTTGTTTGTATGTAGGTAGGTATGCTTAAATCTTCATAACCATTAAACGGATCTGGATGGTTTTTTTTAAAGATAGAGTGATTCAAGAGGAAGATTTTTGTGTATGATTTATTCTTTTCCCGTGGGAAATAGGTAAGTAGCGGGTGAAACCGCTGGGCGGGCCGCTAGTAAAGACATAGATAAGACAAAGCGCGCGGTAGTGGAAGGCCAAGTTCTGAAAATAGACGCGGTAAAATAAAACTTCTGTAATGGTACGTAGTCACCACGTCAGGCATAAGTACAAAAATCATCGCCCCCTGTTGTCAAGTCTACATTAGGCTGTACAAACAAACTTTGTCTGTATACAGAAAAAGTACCAACATCCTGTCCCATCTCAGGGGAAACATTCTTTTGTTTATTCGATGATGATGATGGATGATATAAACCTTGTTTGCCTTATGCCGTTTCATCTATTGTGTGTGTGGTGTGTGTATATGTACCTACATATAGCGTACCTATACATACTTCAGATGGCCACAAACCTACTTATATGGTAATAATCCGTACTTATCCGTACTAATATTGTAAATCTGAGAGTTTGTGTGTGTGTATGTATGTTTGTTACCTCTTCACGCTCAAACGGCTTGACCGATTTGGATGAAATTTGGAACACAGGTAGAGTATAGCCTGGAATAACACATAGGCTACTTTTTACCGCGGGAAAACAACTATTACCAAGGGAAAATTAGTGGCAGTGGGTGAAACTGCTGGGCGGAAATTTAGTATTTTATAAACGTAGCTATAGGTCACGTATTGTTGTAGTAGTTTTACTTCTCGATAGTCGAAAATCTTTTTTTTTACTATAGTCTTAAACTATCGAACGGTTACCGTTACTACTAATAATACGACATTTATGGCCACCTTTACTAGAGACAAACATAAAGCACTAATCAAAAAGAAACATTACGGTATCAATCAATAATACGAATTGATTGAAGTAAAACAAGTGATTAACACGAAATAAAGTCGTTTCTTCATTCCATTAAAATTTGCTGTGTGAAAAACATTTCATTAGTTTTGTTTTCGTCGAATTAGTTTCATTGTATAAAATATTTTTTTAATAATCCACATACATTTCAAAGATAAGAAACGAGGTGTTTTAATATGAGAATAAAGTGAACAAGTGTGGTGTGTATGATCTTGCACGCACACTCTTTGACAGTAGGATGTAATTCTCGTCCAACCAGTAGTTGGATGCGACCTGTCTTTTAATTTCTTAGTATGCCGAATAAACCAACCGGATCATTTGCTTGGGGCAATAATATTTACATAATATTAGCGTCAAGCGTGCTTGCACTTTACCCTAACAAATCTTTTGCACCTTATTTGGCTATCGGAATAACAATATACAATAATAAAATGTTGTATAGTCGTAACTACATTTTAACCTAGATTGTGTTGAGGCACAGAATAACCAATAGTATCTAGTATATATTATACAATACAGAACGGACACTCACCTCCCCGCACCCCAGCCCCCGACCCGCCCTCACCCGAGAAATGTCAAAATTCCAGTGGAGAATTAAGTGAAAACTAAGCGCTTGGCTTGTTACATCCTCTTTTGTAGTAACTGTATGTAGTCATCAGGTTAGGTATAAAAATCAACTAGCATGCCAACCCTGCACTCACACATCTGTGATCACCCACACATGCACATGTAGAATTGACAGTTGTCTATAAAGAGTCCGCTGTATGGAATGTCCGAGGTGTGGTTGAGGCTAAGTTTTTTCGTTTATTACACACTTCTTCCAATAATCCAATTAGGCTAGGAACCCAGATACTTCACACGTGAAACGGCCTGCATGTATATATTTCCAAGCACCGTATACCCGTCACGGTCTGCCGAGTTGCTTTTGCGCACCGACGGTTATTTTTTAATTTGACGCTGCTGTAGGTAAAATACCAGTTAGCACGTTTAGATTGCTATACGAAATATTATGACTAGGATTTTTCTTTTAAATAGTTTTAATTATAACAGCCACTAAAGTCCATTGTTAGATAGCTACGTGTCTTTCCTAAACTGAAGGGTATTTGTCCTAGAGACCAGATTATATGCATTTGCATACACATTTGCATATTTAAACCCTTTTCGTAGCTAATAGCATATTTTCTCTAAAGTCATGTTATGACGCAGATTATGGACATATTTTAAATATTTGTCGAGCGCAGCGCGCCTTTTTTTTGTTCTCCTTCCCGTTTAATACACATGCTTTGCTAAAATTGTTGGTGAGTGCATTCATTGATCTGTCAAAATGTGTTAGCTAGCATACCTTGTTTCCCACAAAAAGATGTCTTCCTGGATATCCGACTATCCTGGATCATTTTTATACGGTGGAAATATTCCTTATCGTTTAGTTTGGGAGATTTTTATTTTATTATTTTGTTTTTATACACCTGAGACTTGTAATTTAACATTGCATATTTTGCTATTTGTCGTGCATATTTCAAGTATTTTTAATGCATATTTCAGGCTTTTTATGTTGCAGAAAATCCGATCCCTAGTCTACCAACAACTTACTACTTATAACGCTTAGCTTGTGTTAATTTTTAGTAAAATTTTAGATAATCACTTCCAGATTTACCTAAATACGATCGCTACATGATACGGAAACAATTATTTAACAATTAACACGCCACTTCTAGTTTAAAAAGACGTTACCTAAAGCTGAGCCTAACCGTGTCTTATTTGAATTACACGAAAACTACTTCAGGTTAGGTAATTTATACAATACTTCCTACCTTCCGAAAGAAAATATAAATACATACAAAATACAAAAATATTGAACTTATATTGACTTTTATTAACAAGTACCTATCTACAAATTACTGAGTCAAATGAAAGCGAAATTTTCTGTCTGAACCTAGCCAAGTACCCAAGTACCCGATATAGGAGGAGGCCTAGCTGTTATGTTAACATGAAGAACCCTGGAAGGAAGGATTAAGTTCTTATTATTTGCTGGTTTCTTCCATTAAGCTGTATGATGCCGGCTTAGAATAGCATCACTCCATTACTTACCCGCGTGTTAGAACCTGCCACTGCCTCTATAGCGATATTAGCGATACACGATTTTTCAGAAACTGCCCTCAAATATTTGTCAGAAGACGTGGCGAAGCGATTGTATTTTTACGGCTTTTTACGCTCTGCCTATCCCGAAAGGTTAAAGGCGTATATTCTCAATATTTTCAAGCTACAAATAAACCAAGCTAAGTAAACAACAACGCCCCAAATCAGACGTACAAGTTTAGTCACCTTTACTAATGCGTTGTGGGCCTAATCTTGTAAGCAAGAAGCGAGCTACGGTATTTGAAACATGCGTCAGACTTGAATCACACAAGGAAAGAATACTACAAATAAAGTATAACGAAAGTTGTTGCAAAGGGGAGCCTTGGATTGGAAATGGAAATGACTCATAGTAGTCGCTGCTGCGACAGTACATTAATTTCCTTTTAATATTAGCGAGTGCGTCAGAAAGTATTTGGACGACAAGTCCAAATAAGGGGGACAAAATGGGCGAATAGATACTTAATCTGGAAGAAGTCTTGTCAAGTTTTTTTTAAAGCTGTTTAGATTCAGTATTCACTGATTGTTTTCAAAGGAAAGTAGGGATTTCTAACAAAGTATTTGTTACATAACCTACATGAAAAACGGCACGGTCGTGCTTGCGGCCAAGTCAAGGAAAGAAAGAAACATATTTTTCTCTCTGGTAGGTATTGTCTACAATAAAATAAGAAACTAAGTAGAACAAATTGCTACAATTTTATACCATAAAGTTCCGGAACATTACAGGAAATTATGCCAATGTCCTGTCCATTATAGTTATAAATGTTATAATGGCGTTATAATCCGCTAATGCTGGTTTTCCTGTTTTGGCTTTTAGGGTAAACAATATACGTTATTATATTTAAAAAAGTCCATCGTGAATAGGATCGTTTTAGTTGACAAACGGTAATTAAGACCATCTGTTACGTTTGTAAAAGTAGAAAATGTTGAAGCTGGTATGGCCGAGCCTTGTTGGCAAGCGTAACGGTTGTGTCATGTCATGGCGCCTTTCCACATCCTTATACGGTGTGTAATTCTTGGCCGGCCGACCGATAAAAATGTCACAACTCCCAATATACACTTACGCCATATGGTCGTCTGGTGAACTCTGGTGGTATAAAGAGACCTTTATGATTCGATAGTTCATCATGTTTCGAAAGCGTTTATTAGTGATGTTTATAAGATTGATAGGAAGAAAGTACATTTTCAATTGGCTGGTTATGGAATGCAATTATCTATTCTAATGATAGAATAGAAAGGATAGTAAACATCAATATCCAACAGCAAACGTCCACAATTGTAGCATCGTGGAATCTCTCGTTAATTATGGAGTCGTGAAGCCAAGGCTTTTCCCATGTTATTGTTTCATGCAAATGTATATTGGGCAACGTGCAAACTGCATTTAGGTAGGTACATGTACCTACTACATTGGTTCAATATAAGCAGACAAACGCAACACCATGAAAGATCAATAGGTAAGCCTTAACCTTCTTTAGCATCCAGAATGCGAAAAAAGGCAACAGAGTTTGAGATCAATAAGTTCGCAACTTTCGTGTCTCTGCACATCTGTAGCTGGATTGGAGGGGACAGTGAACCGGCGACGACGATGACTCACGCGAATACGAATGAAACGAACGCTACGCGGCCGTAATACCAGCAAGACAACACCGAGACCTCGACACAGTAGAAAGTTTAATGTTATTAAAATTTCACCGTAAGCAGATCTGCGTTCCGTTTTTGTTGATTTATGTTATGACGCTTCGGTTGCTATATTCACTTGCAGCTGTAATTGCTATGTTTCCATATCTGAGTGCGCAAACGAGGTTTTTGCTTGGTGTTATTGATATCAGCAATTTACGCAGCTATTGGGCTGCACGTTTCTTTCCAATTTCACTTTCCTTAGACTCTACGATAGGTTCTTTAATAGTGGAACTTGTTATCATATTAAGAATCAGTCTCCTCCAACTCAACTCTGTTTTCAATTAAGTCCTTCCATCTTTATTTTAATACCTATAGTATAAGCAAGAAAAACAAACTGACCATTTTACTGATAAAGAAACATACATAGTAATGTTATTCTCTGGAACTTATTTTACATTTACAAACGTCGTGGATAGTTTGCATATGTGCCTTGGAAGTACAGTCACGTAACATGATCACGTGTAACAAGGATTTATGCTTTGTTTTTTACATCTACCCGCAATAAAGCCGCAAGGCCTCGCTCATTCATACTTCAACGAATAATTCTGTATTGATTCTCAAGTTTCAATACTGTCAATAATAACAAAACAAACTCCACTCAGTCTATCGTGATCAGTACCCTTTATGCACATAAAATCTACTTTCCCGAAATGTCTATTTCCCAAAATGACCACTTTACCAAAATGACTACTTTTCTACATCATTTAGCATTTAATTTTCTATACTTACACATTCAACTTGATAATTCACAGTTCTGTTATCAAGTTAGTGATCAAGCTAACCTTAATCCTTTTTCTATTTATAACCTCAAGGAACATTCCGCAGAGCATGTGTTCTGCCTAAGTCGGGAGTATCGCTAGCCTTGGCTAGGACGTCCATACAAGGCGAGTTGTACTCGTACGTTAGCGTTAGACATGCATCCATGTATGGTGCAGATGTGAACCGGGTCGCAATGAATTCTCACATGTTTTGAAACTGAGGGAGTTGGGTGTCTAGAACGCGGGAGACCGGGCTTTTGTTTTGACAGTTCTTTGAATTCAGAACGTTTAACACCATTTTGAAAACGGCAGCATCATCCACGTAAACACAGTTGAGCGTTTACTTACTTAGTCAGCCCCAGTAAGAGTCGAGCACCGCTCAGCATTTGACAAAAAGAAAACGGGTTTAAATACTTATTCAAGTAGACTGTGTATGTTTCGCGTTGCTCTCGTATTCTACTTTATCTCCATTGTTATTCGCTATCATTGCCGTATCCTTTTGTGGGTGTGATGCGGTGTGATGACGACTCAAATGACATCTAAATCTGTGTGATCAATTCAACCTTCGGCTGCGTCCGAATGCATAAACATTGCTATATATATCATGTTTACGGTCTTTACCTATTGAAGTATAAAAAATTACCCATGAATTTATTCTAGAAATTTGGCATAAACACAATAAGTGGTACCTATGCAAATATACCTCTATTAAACAAATTATCAATAGATTAACAGCTACATCATTAAATAGGTGGTTGCCCTGAATAAGTAATTATTTAACAAAGCCGGTGTGAATCATTTGTTTAATGACAAACATAATGTCAATACTAATTTCTTATCTTCTCACACCTACTGATTACCTACCTACCCTACCTTACATTATTAGAAACGAAATAAAAATAAATATATTTATCAATCAAATGACAGAAAGAAATGATGAATGTACCCGATAAGATAACTTAAAATTAAATAACCACAGGAAAACAATATTGATAGCAGGTGAAGTTGGTGCCTAACAAAACTACTGAATTTATCGTCAACTAAACCCGTGTCAAGAATAAAGCAATTTTGATACGCAAGGTCAAGACTAAATCCACATACCGCACGCATCCATCATAAATCTAGATTTTACTATCTACTTACTTTAAGTTTGTTCCTACCAACCACAGGTACGACAGCATGACATCATAATTCTAAACATAAAGGAGTCTAGTATATACCCTGACTAACATTGAATAGAGCCGGCATTGACTCTGCTATAAGCATGTACATGTGAAAGAAAATGGAGCAAGGTGGAAGTGCGAACAATTTCTAGTGGAAAACAAAGGCACGTTGGTGCGAGAATCTCTCGTTCATGTGGCAAGTGGCACGCGCGCCGGCCATTCTTGTATCGCTGGATGACTTGTGGGTTTATTCTTTAGCACTATTACTACATGGTTTAAAAGACTTGCCTGTCTGCTTTTAAAAGTTAGTGTTCGATACAGAACAGCCAAAGATGGGAAAGAAAAGAGTCGAACTGAAAATATATATACTAATTCCGTTAAAATAGATACGAGGAAATGAAATAAAAGTCTGACTTGAGAGTCGTAAATGAGTTATCAAATTAATGATGGTACGGAGTGTTTACTCAAGTCACATAATCTACCGGTGATTCATAGTTAAGTCTGCTGTTTATAACCAGTAGCTGTTATTCAGAAGCATTTGTAGTTTTTGTTATTATAACACACCTTCAGTTTATTATGGCTTCTTTGCGTTTCAAAGTGATTTTCACTTGATTCTTTGCTTTTAGATTCATGATCAAGCTGACTTAACCAGTAACCAAACAGTCTTCAAAAAGGGTTGCGCCTAGCTTAGTTTTCTGACCGACTGCCTCAAGAGGACAAATGGTTATCTATTGTCAAATTTCTTTCAAGACGCGTAAAAAGACTAGATTCGGAATAATCCAACACGTAGGAACACAACACCTACTTAACTACGAACAAACAGTCGTTATTAGTGCAAAACATGTGAGCATTGTGTTGAAGCATATCCGTATGAAATGGTATTATCACTGCATCACCATTATTCCTTAATTTCAAGATTTGCGCAAAGAAAAGTTTTTTGGTATTTGTACATAAATTTATGTTGGAGGAAACGTTTACATTGACGATTTTGTCAAAGCCGTTCGGTACCATAAAATAATGACTTAAAAATCTTGTCTGTTTTCAAAATAGTCGGAACATCATGATTTGAAAACTTCCTTCTTCCAATTGGTAGCTGAAATAGTTTTCTTCTAGCTTAATTTTTTCGAACAACCAACTACTGCTACATGAACTCAAGTACAAGATAAGTTTCAAAAGATGTATGAACCAGACAGATCATTAATTAACTCCACTGCACAAGGAAACCCATTTTCAACTCCGTAAAACTAAAACTTTGAAAGTACGAGGCAAGAGCGACCGTTGAAAAGCAATGAGAGATGGAAGTTATGGGACAAGACAATGGGAATTAATATGTGGTTGAACTTGGCACGGAAATAGGTACACTTACTCTTTTAGAATCGATATCAAAATTCAGTTCGGAACGCTACACCGAAGAGGTTCACTGACCTCTACATTAGAACGGAACGCGCAACATATCAAATTTATTAAGCGGTAACACTGGCTTTGGCAAAGCAATCAAATTGTAAGTGGCCATCCAATATGCTCAAATGGATCTTTTAATAAAACTTCTGCAAAGATGTCCAAAAATAGAGCTGTTAGTACAAGGACTAGGTAATCATGTAGAAACCTGACACTAACTTCACTTAGGTATGATGTAAATACAACTTACAGCTTAAGGTAGATATAGCTAGGGTTATAAAATCAACTTTTTGACAGTCGTTCGTCCTCTAAATGGGGTTCGTTAGTGCTCCCCTCACGCGTATCGATCTGGTGTCCAAACCCACACAGCCACCTAGGATACCTAGTGCCTAGGGCGTACGCAAAACAGGGTTATATGCGCCTTAGAATGGAATTCCGTTTTTTGAAACTAGAGAAGTGCATAGTGGATGAGTGGAGGAAAATAGAACCTAGGTACGTTAAAGATAGTGTTTACCGCAATTTATTTACATTTGTTATTAAAAATGAAGTTGGCAAATTGCTTTGCAATAAGCTGTGCTCGTCACTTCACAACTTCTGACGTAAATTTTAACGTAATTTTGTACATATCTGCTAATGGGCCTAACTGCCTCCCAGACAACCCTGCCGTTGTTAGGCATTAGGGTGCGTTTGCTTGCTCTCAACTCCAGCCAATCGATTCGCGATTCGGGAAGTGTTGCGACTCTTTCACGCACACGCACCTGCGTATACCCCTCCCGTTTCCTCGCGAACCACTGTCCTACGGATTTGATTATTTATCAACATACCCGCAGACATACAGTATGTATGACCAGGGAATAGAGGGATGAGTTATTGCAGTTTCGAAGTTATACAGTTTTATTACTGTGTCCTTGTATTTCGAGTAAAATTTGTTATAGGTAAAAGAGAGTGAAATTGCTTTTTCCTGGTAGCTCATACCTACGTTTTTATTAGTGCGTCAGTTTGTGAATATCGCTATGTTTTTTACAGGAATATGAAACTTGAAGCTATTTTAGATCCCGCGCAAACAGGAAAATTGATTGATACCAATAGTAACTCACCACATTTAGCAGTATCTAGCAGGTAAATGCAACAATTATGTGTGAGTTCACGATTCTCCTTTTATCAGAAGTGGGATAGCCGATCTGTATTGTCTATTATGTTGCTTTCATCGGATAATTGAGTTAGTGCAGTGCTGATTTCGGGGCTGATTGTCTGTCACGCGAGAAAGCAGAGAAAGCCGGCAAGATGCAGTACTGATCCGGACCGGTTCTTTTGTAAGCTCGTGTCTTATGCTTATGCCACTTCAATGGCTTACCGAATCGGTAACTGTTATCTCTTTTTTACGTAATCGTGTAACTACTTACAAAAGTTTGCAAGTAATTGGAGGAGGGATGTTAAACTCGTTAAAATAGATGAAATTGAATTGTTGATTTAAAATTTATTTTTATAAAAGGGAAAACGACTGTTTTGATGGAATTTCAAGTGTATTAATTCGATATTGGCAAAAGCATTATCTAATTTTGAATGGATTAAGTCCCTAAGCACCTAAGCACATTGACTTTTTATCTTGAAAAAAAGCTTGCTTGTTTATAACTTGTGTCAACCACATGTTCGGGTTCAGTGTTCAGTCATGAAGTATATTTATAGTGGTCTTATGATGATACTCGAAACTGTTTAGTTCGTTAACACGCATTCCAAGCATTTCAGACGCCCTTTAAAATCAATTTAGCTGAATATACACGTCCAAAAATTGAAAGTTGTCTGTAAGAGATCGCTCTTAGCGATTAGGTCGACTTCGCGCATTTTTATTTAAATATATCCTATTTACTGTTTTCTTTTTCTTATTGTGCAATAATGTGTTATTACTTACTTATTAGACTTACAATACTAACTGCTTAGATGATATTTTTATTGAGATGAATCATAACTAGACTCCCTAAGTGTTTACGTAGATGATATTTTAATTTAGATGATTCAAAACTAGCTGATCTACATAAATGATATTTTAATTTCGGTGATTCTACAGCTTGATCTGGGTTGAATGACACCGCTGCTGTAGCGCAGCGGGTAATTGTATTTATTAACATAAAATATTGCATGATGCCAAACGAACCATAGCAAACCGGTTAATTCGCTTTTTTTCGACAACTTTTTAAGACAATTTAAGAAATTCTTTTAACCAGAAGTGTGATTTATGAGTCTATTAACAAAAAAATAGTTTTTATATAAGCTTTTACTAGAATGTTACCTTTATCCCCTCTGAATCGGACCACACCCTCTCAAATAATAAGACCGTCTTTGTAATTTTGTGCCTATTTGGATGAGAGCACTTCAATAAAACAATTTGTCTCTGAGGATACAATTATGATTCGTGGCATTTAACCGAAGTCTGATGATTAATTTCTTGTTCTTTAATTTAAATTCAACGCACGTCCCTACCGGAAATCAATACAATGACTCATAAAAAGAAAACAAAGAATTGAACTTTAATTTGAAACGCAAAATGGAGGCAAGCGAAGTAAGATAAAAATCCTACGCAGTTTATCGACACGTATACCTCAACACAACTGGAATGCATTGTTGTCCATCGGATATCGTGTTGCATACGGATTACGGAATAAATGAAAAATTCCGAAGTCCACTCGAAAACCAACAAAGTAACAGTTTGGAAAAATTGCGGATCGCATGAAGTCATACGCCGGCACCGCTCCCACTCATGATGAATTTAACGAACAAACGGTCGAGTTAACGGCACTTTTAAATTCCAATAAGATTTCACCGCAATAAAAAAGGTTATCAATGAACGCACAAGTGCATCTGTACAATTTACAACACATGCCTTCGATCGCCGGTTGGGGGTGTCCTGCCTGCGGGATCGGCAGGAACAAAAAGAAAGTTGCAACAAAAAACATCCTTACACACCCTTGAAATACTCAAACACGCCTTTCTATTAAATCTTTATAATATTATTTCTTACATTTAGCTTTAAATAAAATATGAGTCACTTACCAAAGTTATTTGGTGTAGAAAAAAAGGAATGTGGTACGTGCACTACGTTCAATCGTCAAATTGCGACCATAGACTATACACTATATTTACAGGTATAGATAAGCAACTCTGGTTTTCAGAACAAAAAAGTTTGAATCCTCAGAAGTTAGATGGCGTGCGTTGATTACTACTGAGCTCGCTAGATGGCAGTACATTCTGTATTCATGATTAAAATATTAAAAATTATTCCGGGTGTATGGAATAATTACTGAAGAAAATGCTTGACTGAATTACATTATAAATTATATTTTTACTAATTTAAAAAAATATATTTTTACTAATATTGAATAGTCAAAAGCATTTCCTTCAGTAATTACTCCATACTTAATATTGAAATAAAAGTCACAATATAAACTTAACATTTTATTTGGTAATAAAGTCGAAATAAGTTCTTAAAATGAACGCCGTTCTGTTTTGTCTGCATGAAACAAAAGGAAAAATTATACCTACTACTAAACTGATTTTGTTTTTTTCTTTTTATTTCTAATTTCATAAGCTTGTTTTTTAATCAAATCGTTTTCGTCAAATTTATTGGTTCTTCCGTTTAATATTCGATTCACCCCATTGCACCAGCTATGAATCAACATATTTACAGCAAAATTTTTGATGAATTTTATTAAATCAGTTTTATGTTTTAAACAAGTAATCATTTTAAAATCACATGCAAAATCGATTGAAAAATTGATCTTCTGTTTTAATTTCTTTGATTCTGGGAATTTACGAAGGCATGCAGCAATAAGAGAGTAAATTTCATTCATCAATTGATTGAAGTTGTCACTGGGATGAAATAATGATTTTTTGGTGTAATCAATTTCATAATTAAAAGAATGAACATCGATTTCAGATCTAATCAAATCGTTACTGCAAATAATACAATCTTTAAAAATTTTTGTTTTTGACTTTTTGATAATTGCCCCAGTGACATATTTCTTAGATTCCACATGCACTAAAGAATCAGAATTTTTCATTTCATCTACGACATCCAATAAAGAATCAATCTCGCATGCATAATCACATTGTATTTCTTTTTGATTGTCATAAATAAAAGATTTTAATGACTGTATACAATTATCTTCATCAATTTCACAATTAGCATTTGGAGAATGGGGTGAGTTAAAATTATTGATAATCAACGTTTTAAAAGCACTCATGAACTGATTACAATTTGGATTAATGTTTCTAACCCCATTACTCCTGATACTGCTGAAAAAATTTTCTAATGGATCTTGATTAAAATTACGAGTAATCAGACTATGTACATCATAATTATTTTTTAAATCATGCCATAATTCCATAAAACATTTAATATTATGAATCCAATTCTTGATTGATGGAATAGATTCATTTTTTTTTATTTCTACACCATTTTTCTTCTCGACAGATTGAAATTTTATTGATTCTAAAATTGGCAGTAAATCAGACCATAATTGAAAGTGTTTTGAATTATTTTTCATACCTGATTTATATTCTTTTTTATCTTCTTTATAATTATGACCATTAAATGAATCAAATAATTTATCGAAAATCAACAAAAAATCAGCTGTGTCCGCGCATTCAGCCGGCAGGATGTTGTGCCCTGAAACAAACAGAAAGTGAACTTTAGGCATGCGTATCTCATCTAGGTTCTACGTAGATACTCAAATAAATTTAATTCTATCGGGACATGTGTAAAAACTGATATTTTTGGGATATCGTTGATCAACCTACCCGTTTAGAGATCAAATTTAGACTGGTATTTTGTAAATTTTATAAAAAAAAAAAAACAGTATTGTTTGATCCTTTGAAGGGGTAGGTTGATGTGCTGCTGAGTGTTGTAGATAATAAAAACAATGATGATTCAAAAACTTCAAAATGTTTTACATAGAGGTTAAATTTAATTTGACTTTGAAAACTACAAGACTTTAGGTAATGTTCGTAGTACATTGCGTAGCGGGTGAGATTTCTTGGAGTATTATGGTAAGCGGGCTATGCAATGTACATCGAATTTACCTGTATAATTATAGCCAGTGGTTAAAAACAATAAGCACAAAAAAAGTTGAGGCAATAAATTGAACCTAATATAATATTTCATGCACTATCTAAGAACAGTAAACTTACTCGCTGCAAACCTCAGCGCCGACGACACCCGCTGGCTGAATACTTGGGCTGCATGCTTTACTTTCATTTTCGGAATTTTATCTTTTATGACGTGAAATTCAGTTAATTTATTTACAAATCTAATTTCATCGTCTCCTACATCCAAATTTAACAGCAATTCTAAATGATTCCATTTTGCACATTTTGTAACACCATTTTGCATAAATAAAGCATTTTTAATCAACAAATTATTTCTTACTCCTTTTAAAAGATGAGGTGAATCGAATAACGGGTAAACTTTAATATTGTCCACTTCGAAAGCTTTTGATTTATATTCTTTACCTTCTTTTAAATATTTAATTCGTGTCTCTTCTTGCAATTCTTTAATTAAGCTAACGTTTGTTGCTGCCTGGTCGCAAACAGTGCAGATAACGGTTAACCCGGTTTCTCTCAGCTTCCGTATTGCCTCAATTATAATATTTTTTAAATCATATTTTTTTGTTGCACTTTTGCAGAAAGTAAAGGAAATCGGTTGTTTTGTTTTGCCTTTTATACCCTTAATCATTAAAACTAAAGCATGATCTGCTAAAACCTTTTTCCTTTTATCTTCCCCAAGATCTTCAAAACCAACAATTTCATCATTTTTTGAATCATATTGAAGCCCAGGAGATAAAGAAACTTCATCAAATAATAAATTTACAATCTTTTTCTCCTGGGGCATATTTTTTACTACATCTTTTAAATTATCGATGATGTGCTGATTAATACCAGGTTTAAAGTTAACTGCACTAAGGAGGTTGAGCAAGGTTCGCTTCGCAGGTAAAACAAACATTTTTCTTAATAGTCTATAAGATTTTGGACCTTGTTTATAAATAGATAGAGCCAAAATTTTCTCTTCATTTGTGAATCGACGGCCTCGAGCCTTTTTTTTGTTTTGTAGTTGCATGGTAGTGAATGTTTTTATAGAATTAGGCAGTTTTTCAACAAATTTTATGAATGATTTTGATGTGGACAATTTTTTGGCAGCAATTATTTCTTGTTTAAGATTTTTACATTTTTCCGTAATTTTTTCTATTTTTCCTTTCAATTTCATAACACTTTTTTGAGACACATCGCTATAGCAGGAGTGTTTTATGTTTCCTGAAACAAAAAGTATAATGAATAAAAATGCCTATTTTATGACAAAATTGATTTTCTATACATTTACAGAAATAAAAAATAACAATATGTGCCTAATATAAAGCTGCAAGTCTACGTAATAACAATGGTTAGACAACTACGAGCGTAAGAGGAATTTAGAGTGTAGTATTATGTAGTAAGTAGTAGTAGTATTATGACACCCGAATGGCTCGTGGAACGCCTCTCCAAAGAAAACATTATTTTGTGTGGATCGCTATTGGAACGCTGCGGTGGAATAGAAGCGCACCAAAATGACACACACACACACACACATATCACGCCTATAATCCCTTGCGGGGTAGGCAGAGCGTAAACGACCGCAAAATACAGACATTTACACCACGTCTGACAAATATTTGAGGGTTATTCGGAAAATTGTGTATCGCCATAGTGACAGGTTGTCAGCCCATCGCCTAAAATTGCAATACGCACCCTCGAGTCCCTTAGTCGCCTCTTACGACTCCCACGGGAAAGAAATGGGGTGACGTTATTCTAAGCCGGCATCACACGGCACAAAAATGACCGTGTTTAAAATTTGTGTCATTGCCATTGCCTTTCTAGCAGTAAAATATTTTATTATGGTAACAAGTCTCTAAAAATAAGAACTGCTAATTTTTTAAATAAAAAAATTCTCTATTATACTTACTTATCGGTCTCAACGCTCTTTTTTTGTCATTTTCGGGTTCTTGCTTTTTCTTTGTATTTTCGCGTTTACGCTTTAGTGCAATCTGCAGTGATTCTGATGCTGAAATTAATATAAGGACGTTTCATAAAACAACTATCTCACTGTAATTAGGTGGTACAGAAGAGATCATGTCTCCTTAACGCGACAATAAAGGTATTTTTTATATATTTTTATTTATTAACAGCCGCAACTGTCTACTGCTGAACATGGGCCTCCACCTATTTGGGGTATTGCTATACTTACCACGCTGCTTGGCAAGTGTATTGGTGAACGCAGTGCAAGATATTGCATCGCATTCATAAGGAAGGCTGCTGCCCACTCCCTGGATGAATTTATCCCTTAGTCACTTTTACGACACCCAAGGGTAAAAAATGTGGTGATGCCACATGTCTCCTTTCCTTACCCGTATGTACATTTCAAGAAACTTACCTTGAATAGGTTTTGGTGATGATGACTCCTTTGTTATTTTAAAACTTGGTCCAGGGATGGCTTCAATGTTCTGAAGTGGTAGAGTCCCTAAAAGTTTAATAATAACTTATCATTTGCTAATTACGTATAAATTAATAGCCGTTTGATAGGCTGATGTGAAGTGATGTGTGTTTGAAACGTACTAACCTGAAACATTATCCTGACTTGGTGTCTTACTACTGGAGGATAATTGCAGAGACTGCTGCTGTGAGTGTGTTGGTTCTGACCCTGAAACTCCTGAAAGTTCAGTAAAAAGAATATTATTAAGTGAAGGTAGCATAATAATGTCATTTTAATTGTTCCTGCATCGTGTTTCGCATCTTATCACAATCAAAACCTAAAATATTTTTTCTGCCTCTGACTTAGCCCCATTGCCACCTCGCTCTGTCAAATATATGTCTATAAAACATATTTTATCAATTTACATAAATATTTTTTGTCTTACCAGAAAATGTATTTGGTGTCATTGATTCTGTTTCTATGACACTTGTTTCTAAACTTTGTAAAGACGGCATCAAAGTTAAATAATTAATACTTTTAAAAAAATGTACCTAGTAAAATTTTGAACAAGCTACCACCCAACGGATATGGCTGCGGCGGTGGCTGTTTTGCCGCATATAAATTAATGGCTAGTTGGTTTTATGGTAATTTTTTTAGTATGTGCAATACATAATCATCAATCAATAAATCCTTTATGAGGACACCGTTTAGAAGCGATAAGCGATATGATATCAAAATTAGATTCTTAGATAAAATTTTACTAAGTCTATATCTGTTTTAAAAATGAACTAGTTGATTCTTAAGGACAAACCATCAATTAAACTGACCTAAATTTATTTCATTTTGCACATCATGTACTATCATTGATGATGGTTCAGAACATGGCATCGATGCCTTGGTCACATCACATTCTCAAGCCGCTCGTTTTTATTTTGGTTTAAGTGTACTGAAGAGAAAGTAAATTATAAAATGTTATATTTAATACAGGTTTTAAATAAACAGATGATACAAAAAGGGGTGAACCATCCCATGAAACTGAACTACTTTCCTCGAGAAACAGTTCCAAATATTTAAAAAAATCAGGACTTCACATACAAAAGGACTCGGTTACATATTTTGTATGGGCTTCCCATACAAAATTGCCCATCAGCTGATTTGAGTTACTATGGAAACTCAAAATATTTTTGACATATTTCAACCTATGTTCCTATAGAAATTTGTTTCACCAGCTCATCTTGAGATTTCGCTATTGGTCACTTGTAAAATGTCACTCTATGTACATTTTGCAAGACTTAAAAATTAAAGATTAAGATGAAATGTTGCTATATCTGTGTGTCTTATTAAATAATTAATTTATACTATTAGACATACCATCAATCAAACTTACCTAAAACTATTTCGTTTTGCACATCATGCACTATCATCGATGGTGGTTCAAAGGATGGCATTGGTGGCTGGGTCACATTCTCAAGCCGCTCGTCTCCATTTTGGTTTGAATGTGCTGTAAAGAAAGTAATTTATTAAATGATATTTTTAATACAGAGTATAAAATACTCATTTTAAAATGTATATTTTTCAACTTGCCATCAAAACTTTCTGATAGCCAAAGTGAGTCATGTCATGGTTATAAGAACTTGTCTGGTAATGAATGAAAGCCACTCTTATTTATTAGGTGTAGATATGTATAGCAGGTACCTAGTTTAATATCATATTGATAGACATGGTTTGTTTAAATAAAAAGTAATGCATATAGAGCTTACCAAGATTCAATGTAGGTATAGCATTCCGAGTCAAGTTGCGGCTGTGTTGGCAACGGTATTTGTCTTCAAAATGTCTGTAGCACAGCCGAACCGAATTAAAAATATAATTATCACCCTTGTTTTGTGTGTTCATTGAAAGGACTTCTTTCCATTTCAAAAACCTTTCTCTGTGGGGATATTCCCATCTGGGAAAGGTGTGTAGCGTACCTGAAAGAAAATAAAGAAGAATAAAGTATTTTGGAGATTCAAATTATTGATGTGATTTAATGATATTTTTAATGGTTATACACAGCTTCATGTAGTAATAAGGAGAACCAATTCGTTTGATCTGAGCAACTTGCAAATATTTTAGTGAATAGTGTGAAAATTTATGTAGCAGTTCGTAAAATAATGTAGCATATATGTACTTTACATTCACTTTATTGTTCTTTACATAGTTTTGGACTTACCATCGATAGAACAGCCAAAATAACATTTCAAACTAGATTTTTTCGGCATTCTTTTGTTATATTTCACGCAAAAGTCAAATCGTGAAATCAACAATGCCAGGGTCAAATTAGTTTTCAAATCCTTTGTTAGCGCCGGGTGTAGTCGTGTTAGGTTCCAATCGAGTCCGTAAATAATGCCTGGTCGTTTTAATTATCAGATGCCGTCGAGAAATTCAAAAACACAAGAAACTGGAGCAAAACTTTTCGAAGAAAACGTAGAAAACAAACATGGCGACAGACAACAAAATGGTTGCCATGTTGAGCAAACATTTTCACACAAATTAATTGTTTATTATTAAAATGCGTCACGTCGTGTCTCAGAATCAAAAACTTATTATATATATTTGACTTAATTCAACAAGATCTTTAGTATAATAATATAATTATCTGTAAAGATGAGACGCCAACGTTTTGGTATTAAGACATACATTATGTAGAAAAACCACAAATGAATCCAATAATTTTCAAATGGTATCCCTGAAAAAAATGGAGGGTCTTTCATTCCGTTTTATGTTGTAAAATGGTTTTTAGGTAAAAAAAATACATTAAAAAGATAATATTTTTATTTTTGTGTTTAAATGTTGGATAATACAAAAACATTAATGATTACCTTTAAAATATTTCTTTCCATCATAATGGATACTTGTTCAAGTAGGTACGCCATCTAGCATACAATTTTGTTATTACGTAAGAAATAGTTTGCTGTGGCGTATTTCCTTTCACAATAGATGGCAGCACACATAAGGAAATTCGCATGTATGAGAATTGCACCCCCCTGATTGCGACTGCGTGAAGTCCGCTCGCTCGCTTAATGCCGGCGACGACCGTGGCAAGGCAGCAAGGCAGGCAACCACAGTGAAGTTCGTACGTATCGGCCGTCCACGACACGATGCAGGGGGGTGCAATTCTCATACATGCGAATTTCCTTATGTGTGCTGCCATCTATTGTGAAAGGAAATACGCCACAGCAAACTATTTCTTACGTAATAACAAAATTGTATGCTAGATGGCGTACCTACTTGAACAAGTATCCATTATGATGGAAAGAAATATTTTAAAGGTAATCATTAATGTTTTTGTATTATCCAACATTTAAACACAAAAATAAAAATATTATCTTTTTAATGTATTTTTTTTACCTAAAAACCATTTTACAACATAAAACGGAATGAAAGACCCTCCATTTTTTTCAGGGATACCATTTGAAAATTATTGGATTCATTTGTGGTTTTTCTACATAATGTATGTCTTAATACCAAAACGTTGGCGTCTCATCTTTACAGATAATTATATTATTATACTAAAGATCTTGTTGAATTAAGTCAAATATATATAATAAGTTTTTGATTCTGAGACACGACGTGACGCATTTTAATAATAAACAATTAATTTGTGTGAAAATGTTTGCTCAACATGGCAACCATTTTGTTGTCTGTCGCCATGTTTGTTTTCTACGTTTTCTTCGAAAAGTTTTGCTCCAGTTTCTTGTGTTTTTGAATTTCTCGACGGCATCTGATAATTAAAACGACCAGGCATTATTTACGGACTCGATTGGAACCTAACACGACTACACCCGGCGCTAACAAAGGATTTGAAAACTAATTTGACCCTGGCATTGTTGATTTCACGATTTGACTTTTGCGTGAAATATAACAAAAGAATGCCGAAAAAATCTAGTTTGAAATGTTATTTTGGCTGTTCTATCGATGGTAAGTCCAAAACTATGTAAAGAACAATAAAGTGAATGTAAAGTACATATATGCTACATTATTTTACGAACTGCTACATAAATTTTCACACTATTCACTAAAATATTTGCAAGTTGCTCAGATCAAACGAATTGGTTCTCCTTATTACTACATGAAGCTGTGTATAACCATTAAAAATATCATTAAATCACATCAATAATTTGAATCTCCAAAATACTTTATTCTTCTTTATTTTCTTTCAGGTACGCTACACACCTTTCCCAGATGGGAATATCCCCACAGAGAAAGGTTTTTGAAATGGAAAGAAGTCCTTTCAATGAACACACAAAACAAGGGTGATAATTATATTTTTAATTCGGTTCGGCTGTGCTACAGACATTTTGAAGACAAATACCGTTGCCAACACAGCCGCAACTTGACTCGGAATGCTATACCTACATTGAATCTTGGTAAGCTCTATATGCATTACTTTTTATTTAAACAAACCATGTCTATCAATATGATATTAAACTAGGTACCTGCTATACATATCTACACCTAATAAATAAGAGTGGCTTTCATTCATTACCAGACAAGTTCTTATAACCATGACATGACTCACTTTGGCTATCAGAAAGTTTTGATGGCAAGTTGAAAAATATACATTTTAAAATGAGTATTTTATACTCTGTATTAAAAATATCATTTAATAAATTACTTTCTTTACAGCACATTCAAACCAAAATGGAGACGAGCGGCTTGAGAATGTGACCCAGCCACCAATGCCATCCTTTGAACCACCATCGATGATAGTGCATGATGTGCAAAACGAAATAGTTTTAGGTAAGTTTGATTGATGGTATGTCTAATAGTATAAATTAATTATTTAATAAGACACACAGATATAGCAACATTTCATCTTAATCTTTAATTTTTAAGTCTTGCAAAATGTACATAGAGTGACATTTTACAAGTGACCAATAGCGAAATCTCAAGATGAGCTGGTGAAACAAATTTCTATAGGAACATAGGTTGAAATATGTCAAAAATATTTTGAGTTTCCATAGTAACTCAAATCAGCTGATGGGCAATTTTGTATGGGAAGCCCATACAAAATATGTAACCGAGTCCTTTTGTATGTGAAGTCCTGATTTTTTTAAATATTTGGAACTGTTTCTCGAGGAAAGTAGTTCAGTTTCATGGGATGGTTCACCCCTTTTTGTATCATCTGTTTATTTAAAACCTGTATTAAATATAACATTTTATAATTTACTTTCTCTTCAGTACACTTAAACCAAAATAAAAACGAGCGGCTTGAGAATGTGATGTGACCAAGGCATCGATGCCATGTTCTGAACCATCATCAATGATAGTACATGATGTGCAAAATGAAATAAATTTAGGTCAGTTTAATTGATGGTTTGTCCTTAAGAATCAACTAGTTCATTTTTAAAACAGATATAGACTTAGTAAAATTTTATCTAAGAATCTAATTTTGATATCATATCGCTTATCGCTTCTAAACGGTGTCCTCATAAAGGATTTATTGATTGATGATTATGTATTGCACATACTAAAAAAATTACCATAAAACCAACTAGCCATTAATTTATATGCGGCAAAACAGCCACCGCCGCAGCCATATCCGTTGGGTGGTAGCTTGTTCAAAATTTTACTAGGTACATTTTTTTAAAAGTATTAATTATTTAACTTTGATGCCGTCTTTACAAAGTTTAGAAACAAGTGTCATAGAAACAGAATCAATGACACCAAATACATTTTCTGGTAAGACAAAAAATATTTATGTAAATTGATAAAATATGTTTTATAGACATATATTTGACAGAGCGAGGTGGCAATGGGGCTAAGTCAGAGGCAGAAAAAATATTTTAGGTTTTGATTGTGATAAGATGCGAAACACGATGCAGGAACAATTAAAATGACATTATTATGCTACCTTCACTTAATAATATTCTTTTTACTGAACTTTCAGGAGTTTCAGGGTCAGAACCAACACACTCACAGCAGCAGTCTCTGCAATTATCCTCCAGTAGTAAGACACCAAGTCAGGATAATGTTTCAGGTTAGTACGTTTCAAACACACATCACTTCACATCAGCCTATCAAACGGCTATTAATTTATACGTAATTAGCAAATGATAAGTTATTATTAAACTTTTAGGGACTCTACCACTTCAGAACATTGAAGCCATCCCTGGACCAAGTTTTAAAATAACAAAGGAGTCATCATCACCAAAACCTATTCAAGGTAAGTTTCTTGAAATGTACATACGGGTAAGGAAAGGAGACATGTGGCATCACCACATTTTTTACCCTTGGGTGTCGTAAAAGTGACTAAGGGATAAATTCATCCAGGGAGTGGGCAGCAGCCTTCCTTATGAATGCGATGCAATATCTTGCACTGCGTTCACCAATACACTTGCCAAGCAGCGTGGTAAGTATAGCAATACCCCAAATAGGTGGAGGCCCATGTTCAGCAGTAGACAGTTGCGGCTGTTAATAAATAAAAATATATAAAAAATACCTTTATTGTCGCGTTAAGGAGACATGATCTCTTCTGTACCACCTAATTACAGTGAGATAGTTGTTTTATGAAACGTCCTTATATTAATTTCAGCATCAGAATCACTGCAGATTGCACTAAAGCGTAAACGCGAAAATACAAAGAAAAAGCAAGAACCCGAAAATGACAAAAAAAGAGCGTTGAGACCGATAAGTAAGTATAATAGAGAATTTTTTTATTTAAAAAATTAGCAGTTCTTATTTTTAGAGACTTGTTACCATAATAAAATATTTTACTGCTAGAAAGGCAATGGCAATGACACAAATTTTAAACACGGTCATTTTTGTGCCGTGTGATGCCGGCTTAGAATAACGTCACCCCATTTCTTTCCCGTGGGAGTCGTAAGAGGCGACTAAGGGACTCGAGGGTGCGTATTGCAATTTTAGGCGATGGGCTGACAACCTGTCACTATGGCGATACACAATTTTCCGAATAACCCTCAAATATTTGTCAGACGTGGTGTAAATGTCTGTATTTTGCGGTCGTTTACGCTCTGCCTACCCCGCAAGGGATTATAGGCGTGATATGTGTGTGTGTGTGTGTGTCATTTTGGTGCGCTTCTATTCCACCGCAGCGTTCCAATAGCGATCCACACAAAATAATGTTTTCTTTGGAGAGGCGTTCCACGAGCCATTCGGGTGTCATAATACTACTACTACTTACTACATAATACTACACTCTAAATTCCTCTTACGCTCGTAGTTGTCTAACCATTGTTATTACGTAGACTTGCAGCTTTATATTAGGCACATATTGTTATTTTTTATTTCTGTAAATGTATAGAAAATCAATTTTGTCATAAAATAGGCATTTTTATTCATTATACTTTTTGTTTCAGGAAACATAAAACACTCCTGCTATAGCGATGTGTCTCAAAAAAGTGTTATGAAATTGAAAGGAAAAATAGAAAAAATTACGGAAAAATGTAAAAATCTTAAACAAGAAATAATTGCTGCCAAAAAATTGTCCACATCAAAATCATTCATAAAATTTGTTGAAAAACTGCCTAATTCTATAAAAACATTCACTACCATGCAACTACAAAACAAAAAAAAGGCTCGAGGCCGTCGATTCACAAATGAAGAGAAAATTTTGGCTCTATCTATTTATAAACAAGGTCCAAAATCTTATAGACTATTAAGAAAAATGTTTGTTTTACCTGCGAAGCGAACCTTGCTCAACCTCCTTAGTGCAGTTAACTTTAAACCTGGTATTAATCAGCACATCATCGATAATTTAAAAGATGTAGTAAAAAATATGCCCCAGGAGAAAAAGATTGTAAATTTATTATTTGATGAAGTTTCTTTATCTCCTGGGCTTCAATATGATTCAAAAAATGATGAAATTGTTGGTTTTGAAGATCTTGGGGAAGATAAAAGGAAAAAGGTTTTAGCAGATCATGCTTTAGTTTTAATGATTAAGGGTATAAAAGGCAAAACAAAACAACCGATTTCCTTTACTTTCTGCAAAAGTGCAACAAAAAAATATGATTTAAAAAATATTATAATTGAGGCAATACGGAAGCTGAGAGAAACCGGGTTAACCGTTATCTGCACTGTTTGCGACCAGGCAGCAACAAACGTTAGCTTAATTAAAGAATTGCAAGAAGAGACACGAATTAAATATTTAAAAGAAGGTAAAGAATATAAATCAAAAGCTTTCGAAGTGGACAATATTAAAGTTTACCCGTTATTCGATTCACCTCATCTTTTAAAAGGAGTAAGAAATAATTTGTTGATTAAAAATGCTTTATTTATGCAAAATGGTGTTACAAAATGTGCAAAATGGAATCATTTAGAATTGCTGTTAAATTTGGATGTAGGAGACGATGAAATTAGATTTGTAAATAAATTAACTGAATTTCACGTCATAAAAGATAAAATTCCGAAAATGAAAGTAAAGCATGCAGCCCAAGTATTCAGCCAGCGGGTGTCGTCGGCGCTGAGGTTTGCAGCGAGTAAGTTTACTGTTCTTAGATAGTGCATGAAATATTATATTAGGTTCAATTTATTGCCTCAACTTTTTTTGTGCTTATTGTTTTTAACCACTGGCTATAATTATACAGGTAAATTCGATGTACATTGCATAGCCCGCTTACCATAATACTCCAAGAAATCTCACCCGCTACGCAATGTACTACGAACATTACCTAAAGTCTTGTAGTTTTCAAAGTCAAATTAAATTTAACCTCTATGTAAAACATTTTGAAGTTTTTGAATCATCATTGTTTTTATTATCTACAACACTCAGCAGCACATCAACCTACCCCTTCAAAGGATCAAACAATACTGTTTTTTTTTTTTTATAAAATTTACAAAATACCAGTCTAAATTTGATCTCTAAACGGGTAGGTTGATCAACGATATCCCAAAAATATCAGTTTTTACACATGTCCCGATAGAATTAAATTTATTTGAGTATCTACGTAGAACCTAGATGAGATACGCATGCCTAAAGTTCACTTTCTGTTTGTTTCAGGGCACAACATCCTGCCGGCTGAATGCGCGGACACAGCTGATTTTTTGTTGATTTTCGATAAATTATTTGATTCATTTAATGGTCATAATTATAAAGAAGATAAAAAAGAATATAAATCAGGTATGAAAAATAATTCAAAACACTTTCAATTATGGTCTGATTTACTGCCAATTTTAGAATCAATAAAATTTCAATCTGTCGAGAAGAAAAATGGTGTAGAAATAAAAAAAAATGAATCTATTCCATCAATCAAGAATTGGATTCATAATATTAAATGTTTTATGGAATTATGGCATGATTTAAAAAATAATTATGATGTACATAGTCTGATTACTCGTAATTTTAATCAAGATCCATTAGAAAATTTTTTCAGCAGTATCAGGAGTAATGGGGTTAGAAACATTAATCCAAATTGTAATCAGTTCATGAGTGCTTTTAAAACGTTGATTATCAATAATTTTAACTCACCCCATTCTCCAAATGCTAATTGTGAAATTGATGAAGATAATTGTATACAGTCATTAAAATCTTTTATTTATGACAATCAAAAAGAAATACAATGTGATTATGCATGCGAGATTGATTCTTTATTGGATGTCGTAGATGAAATGAAAAATTCTGATTCTTTAGTGCATGTGGAATCTAAGAAATATGTCACTGGGGCAATTATCAAAAAGTCAAAAACAAAAATTTTTAAAGATTGTATTATTTGCAGTAACGATTTGATTAGATCTGAAATCGATGTTCATTCTTTTAATTATGAAATTGATTACACCAAAAAATCATTATTTCATCCCAGTGACAACTTCAATCAATTGATGAATGAAATTTACTCTCTTATTGCTGCATGCCTTCGTAAATTCCCAGAATCAAAGAAATTAAAACAGAAGATCAATTTTTCAATCGATTTTGCATGTGATTTTAAAATGATTACTTGTTTAAAACATAAAACTGATTTAATAAAATTCATCAAAAATTTTGCTGTAAATATGTTGATTCATAGCTGGTGCAATGGGGTGAATCGAATATTAAACGGAAGAACCAATAAATTTGACGAAAACGATTTGATTAAAAAACAAGCTTATGAAATTAGAAATAAAAAGAAAAAAACAAAATCAGTTTAGTAGTAGGTATAATTTTTCCTTTTGTTTCATGCAGACAAAACAGAACGGCGTTCATTTTAAGAACTTATTTCGACTTTATTACCAAATAAAATGTTAAGTTTATATTGTGACTTTTATTTCAATATTAAGTATGGAGTAATTACTGAAGGAAATGCTTTTGACTATTCAATATTAGTAAAAATATATTTTTTTAAATTAGTAAAAATATAATTTATAATGTAATTCAGTCAAGCATTTTCTTCAGTAATTATTCCATACACCCGGAATAATTTTTAATATTTTAATCATGAATACAGAATGTACTGCCATCTAGCGAGCTCAGTAGTAATCAACGCACGCCATCTAACTTCTGAGGATTCAAACTTTTTTGTTCTGAAAACCAGAGTTGCTTATCTATACCTGTAAATATAGTGTATAGTCTATGACACGATGCGATACAGAGGGGTGGGTGGGTGATTGCGACCAAATTAGAAAGGACTCTCACCTTTCCCGTTAAAGTATTTTCATTCTGGAGTACCAACTTCTATAGATTTTAAAGTGTTTGACATAGAATACTTATTGGTTCAGTCAGACAATCCTTCAGACAGACTTACTTGACGGATGCTGGGTTCGAATATTCGAAGTGAATGGGTCGATGATCGATTGATTTAATGACTTAAGATTAGACAGACAGCCTATTTGTTATACATGTACCTCCCAATCACCCTGCGCGTTATTAGGACTAATTTAGCGCTCAAAAGTTCAAACAGGACTAATCGACAGACTACCTTTCTAGAGCATACGAAAAGAGGGCGCTGCAGTAGAGCTCGCTCGCTCCGCGCTGACTTGGCAGTGGCACGACCGTGCCCCCATATGACGGTGGCGGTCTTATCACCAGTCTCTTCGAAACACTTTCTGAAAGAGTTTAGTGATAGAATAGCCATTGCATACAATATTATTTAATAGATTTACGTAAACTAAATGGGATCACTTCAAAGATGCAAATGAAGACGCTACCCTTTTTTTGACGGCCGATCTGGCGCAGTAGCATGTGGTAGTGCGAGTGCCTGCGGCCATAAGAATAGATATCTATGCTGCGGCGCAAAGGTGTCGGGTTCGATTCCCGGTGGAGCACTCACCATTGCAGAGGCCGAGGAGGAGAGTAGTAGTAGGCGGTTGGAAAACTCTTGACACCAGGGTTCATCAGATCATTCGTCGACTCGGTAAAGAAGAACCCTTTCTTTACGTCGTCAAAACTTGCAGATGTCAGAGCTCTAACTTGAATGGCCGAAGCTAAGTAACCGACGACGCGACGGTGATTCATGCCGCTATCAATACTGGATTGAAAACAAATGAGAAGGACAATAAAGGAATCTAAGACACCTATTACACTGTCCCTGAATACTGATTACGGTCCAGCATATACATTGCTGGTCATTGCTTTATTGAAATCCATACTTATATCTATATCTACATCAGCCTATTGCAGTCCACTGCTGGACGAAGGCCTCCCCCAGGGTACGCCATAGGGCACGATCTCCCGTTTTCTATAATATTACTAGCTGTTAATTATATAATATTACTAGCTGTTACCCGCGGCTTTGCCCGCGTACTCATAGGGAATAAAATAAAAATGAGTTGTGTAGGTATTGTGTTGTCATTTGTTGAGCATAAATATGTAGGTAGGTTAAGTAGATTAAGTATTAGTTTAAATAAGCACTAGTATTCGAATTTTAATTATTACTAAGTTTGTTAATATTTTATTAGCCCTCTCACCTATTGCAATACCCTACAGCCCCACTGTAAAAAGGGTTTCATGTGCTGGAAATTATATATTACCTACCACCTTTATGTACCATATGATTCGCAATAAAGATTATGATTATGATATGATTATGATCTCATTCCCATTCTTATCCCTTTTTGGGTAAAAATATATATAGTATATTGAAGCACGTTTTTTTATATTGGTTACCAATTTTTCGTTAAATGCTATTTCTGTATCACCATATACGTATAGTTTAGATGGGCTTCTGGTAGTCTACATCAGGTACTCCAAACCTTCGAAGTTTATAATTATGCTATTAGGAGTGGCCTATACAATTGAACAACTTTTGGTTCGGTTCCATATTTGTATCTCCTATAGTTTAGGTGGGCTCGTGGTGCACCTGGTGGTCTACTTTAGGTACTCCAAACCTTCGAAGTCTATATGCTGTTAGAAGCGGCCTATACAACTGAACAACTTTTGCTTTGGTTTCATATTCGTATCTCCTATAGTTTAGGTGGGTTTCTGTTTAGGCACGGCGGTTAACCGAAGGTACTTCGGACCTCGAAAGGTGATAAAAACTATCCTATGTGTTAATCCATGTTACCTTCTATTTGTGTGCCAAATTTCATTACAATCGGTTCATTATATTTTGCGTAAAGAAGTATCAAACAAACAAACAAACATACAAACTTTCGCATTTATAATATTATATATTAGTAGGCTAAATCTGAGAGTTTGTATGTGTGTGTGTGTGTGTATATATGTATGTTTGTTACCTCTTCACGCTCAAACTTGACCGATTTGGATGAAAGGGACACAGGTAGAGTATTACCTGGAATAACACATAGGCCATTACCGCAGGTAAACAACTATTACCACGGGAAAATGAGTGGCAGCGGGTGAAACCGCTGGGCGGAAAGCAATTCACGCAGCGCCATCTAACCCTAAACTAAGCATAGCTTGTACTATGGCTATGTTTTTTTTTTGTAAATAAATACATATTATACATAAAAAACACGCAGACTAAACACAACTAACTGAAAATTTACAAGGAATATCTGTGTCTTGTGGGGATCGAACCTACGACCCTCGGCGTAGCAGGCAGGAGTCGGGCCAGTCAAAGGGCTCCCATATAATAACCAGCAATGTACGTCGGGTCATTAACGGTATCCAGACTAGCGTAATAGCCCTTTTAATACGGAATGATGTCATAAAAATTCAAAGATGGGAGTAAAATACTTGATTTGTAAACTTATGACAGTATGGGTAACTTAATTCTTCGCATTCTTATAATAGTACCGATACATAGACGTATCATAATATGAGTACCTACGTTATAGCACACACCTATTTACCTTCATTCACTTCCAGAAAGTAGAGCTGTGCTGTATATAGAGTACCTATGCTAATACTAAGTTCATTTAGTAACGATTATAGCCTATTGGTAGTTCTCTATGCATGTTTTTTCTATAAAATTTGATGACTTGAGAAATAACTGATCGGAATCAGTTATCATATCGTTTGAAATTATTTCAAGACAATGTTTGAAATCTCTTGAATAAAAGATGATGATGGTGACTATGGAAACAATGAAAACACCCTAAGGAAGTGCATGTTCAACAGTTGTCACCTACCTACTGAAAACTTTAAAAACAATGAACATTAAACGGTTTCTTTGTGTGTTGTATTGTAGCCATAATTGCGTCCCAGGCAACGCAGTGTCTGTGGAGAGGACACTTCACCCGCGTCACGCGGATAAAGGTCTTGCCTCAGACACTGATTAAATCGTCTGTCACAGACGCGTGAGGCCAATGATGATGATGATGTATTGTAGCATTGATTGTAGCTGTTGGCTGTGGATGACACTTCGACCAATATAAGTAGGTACGTATATTGGTCGAAGGCATGACACACCAAACCATGGAAGGATTTGACGATATGCAACGCCTGACGTTTTCATTATAGGTAACAAAATGCATGGTTTGCTGTGAATTATTCGATTTGCATTCTAGTCACAGTTTCCTGTATGCAACTAATGATGGCAACGTCGTCGCCTCATTTATCGATTCAAAACAATAGATTAGTATTAATTATGTGCTTACCAACATACCTACCTAAAGTACCGCGCCGTTCCAATAAGTCTTATTTGACAGCTGTCATCTCCATACTAAAAGATATGTCAACAAAGGAAAATGGACCCTCTGCCATAGTACTATCACGAACCTGACAGCTGTCAAATACGACTTATTGGAACGGCGGTACTTTAACTTAGCAGAACTTGGGATTAAAGTATAGGTACTCATGTTGTTTCCCAGTAGGTACCTTCTACTTTTCGTGTTGGACACCGAGTTGTCCAACGACCCGATTAACCCTGTGTCAGAGTTTTTTCATCCGCCTACTACAAGTAGTAGGTAGGCCTCTCACATGATTGTGTAACGACTGCAGTCTTAGTCATCATAGACTGGGACATCAGCAACCGGGACCGACGGCTTAACGTGCCCACCGAAGCACGGAACCATCTTTCTTTTCGGATAATCAGGAGGTTCAGTCTGTTACGTCCTTACCAGACTGGGAAAAACTCACAAAGTGATAAATATCAAATTATAAAAAAAGAAGTAGGTACCATGCGGCATTTAGGATTCGTAGTGTTCAACTTCTACGCTAGTTATATTTTATTAGCGTCAAGACGGCGCGCGACAAGTCTTGAATATTAAAATTGTTATTGATTTACTACCAAATTGTTCATCGACACACAGAAAAGAAATGGGGTGATGCTTTTCCAAGCCGACATCACCGGCACTTTAATTAAAGTGATTTTATTTGAGAAACTTAAAATTATTAAAACGTAGAATCGAGACTGGTGTCGAGAACTGACTGGGATATCGAGCCAAATTTTTTAATTTAAATATTAAAATGAAGTATTCAAAATGTTAACCAGCCCATGAAACTGAACAACATTTTCCAAGGAATATAGGTCGAAATATGAAAAAAAGGACCTCCCATACAAAATGTTTCAATCAACGCGACGACCGGGTCAATTTGTATGAGAGGTCCATTGTTTTTTTTCACGACATTGTTTTTTGCGACCTATGTTACTTGGGAAAAGTTGTTCAGTTTCAACCGGCTGGTAGTAGTAGGCGGTTAAAAAACTCTGACACCGGAGTTCATCGGGTCGTTGGACGAAGCAGTGGCCCAGACGAAAAGAGAGAGATAGCCTGCCCTTTCAATATTTTTACTTCCTGTATAAGGGCTTTTACAAGGCAAAAAAGCTGTTATAGTTTTCTTAGATTTCAATGGGTATGTATTAAATAAAAATCAATTATGCTGAAAAAGAAAATTGTTTATTATTATTTTTAACGGTCTTTTCTTTTCATAGTTTTTTTTTTGCAAGTGCTTTCTTTTTTTAAACTTTAACCATTTACATAAGCGTAATATTAAGCTAAATTACAATTATTTGTTTAATAGATGGAGATCTAATAGTTATTTCTAATGAAAATAAAGATTTGAAAAGAAAACGATACGGTAGGGCATTGGTGGGGTTTGTCGAATTAGGGTCGCCGCAGAGCAAGGGCATTTTTTGCCGTGTACGTTTGATCTGCGGCAGCCCTTAAGGAAACATTGATAACCTTAAAAATAGACCAGAAATACTTTTTAAAGACATATTTACAATAATTCACTAATCTTAACAAGTAATTTACAATAATGAAATGAGATATTGTCAACACAGTTAACAAGAGAAAAAAGTAGGTACATAAGCCCATGCCTTTTGAAATATCTACTAATAAAAAAAACTTTATAAAAAAATTAATAAATGTGCAAATGCTACTGAATAAATGGTAAGAAAATGAAATTACTTTATTCAATGTAGGATAGTATTATCACTTAGTGACGTCATGTATTGTTAATTACAATATAATGCTTACCTACATTGCATTATTTACAGTAAATCAACTATTATTTTCTTACGCACGTTGTTTATTAATGTAAAACAAGTTATGAAGTAAACTTTGTAGTTTACTGAAATGAATTACACAGAATTCATATTATTAATATTTTAATTATAAATGTATAAAACTAGGTATTATAAGTCCTATTTAACGGACAGAGTACTAAATTAACCCTATTTAGCGGGCACAAATTAAATAATTGTGAAGAAATACGATTACATTGCATGTTGTAGTTCCCTTTTTGAAACTTAATGAACACGGGAAACGACATGGTAGTGCGAAGAGCCAAGTTCTAATACAATGTAATTAAATTAACAAAAAATATTTAATTCTTCAGACATGAACTTACGTCTACATTTTAAAATATTTCTGGTCTATGAAATTAAACACTAAAAAAGGTTTTTTATAGTTCTCTGCTAAATCTAAACTAATATCGAGACATTTTTTAATATTTAACAGAAAGTGATTGAAATTATTAAAGATTTACGTTACCCGGCTTGTAAAGCAAATAGTTTTAAAAGTTTCATGAATTAATTGAACTTATTTAAAACTTAATGATCTAGATTCTCCGAAAAGTATTTGACGTAAAAAATATTTGCGCCGCTAAATTTAATATTACTATTTACGAAATTTCAATAAAATATATTATATTTTTGTTTCATTTCGGTGGTACGCCTTATTTACACAAATCCCAAATAAAAAACCCAACAGCTAATTTAAATATACCTACTTACCGGCTTAATATAATGCTAAATGAAGTTTAATAAACGTTATAAATATGCGGGGCACACATTAAGAGTTAAACCGAATTAGGCTCAAAAGTGGACTAGTATTTGTTTTTATTTAACGCAAATATACTCCGCTTCTTAGAGGAAAGGTGGTCAAGTCAAGGCACAAAATGAAAGTATTAAATAAACAAGGCAAGGCATGGCAGGGATTCGCCAAGTCGCATAAAATATTACATCATAACAGTGCACAAAATCGTTTTTAAAAGTGAAATGTGACTGTCACTGTAACATCCACGAAAATATTTGCAAACTGGCAGTGAAGATAATACACTATAAGCAACTGAATATCAATTATGTTTTCAAATGCTTTTGCCAAGCTCGTATTCTAATGTCAATTTATCACTTTAATAAACTGCTATATTTCCTGTAATATTATTTTGTGTCAAGATGAATTCAATTTTTTACTATTCCAGTATGCATAAGGGACGTATACTGAAAACTTTGCAGGCGTCATCAGTCTTTGAAAATGAACCACTTTTCCTTTAGTTGTCTATTTTTCCCGTCCCGTCAAAGAGATCGGGTATTTTTTGCTTTACTCCACGGCATATTAATTTAGTAAGCCCTCAGGGAAAGTTGGTCGATTCCATGGTTTGATAATGCCTGCAGAGTTTTCAGGACTTCATTCCTTACACCCCGTATACGAGATTGCAGACTTGACTGTTTCCCTGCAACAGCCAATAATTGTTTGATCAAGTCATTCACAGGAGTGTTGAGCGGAGAAATGACACACTTTGCCCATCCCTACTTCCGTAAATTATCTAATCAGACTATTACCGGTTGTAGTGCGTAAAGGCCGTATAAAAATGAAGCCACCGGCAAGTTTACATGACAACCGCTCGCAGAACATTGCTGACTTTACAATTGCAGACCGGACAGCGTTTAGCCTTCGCCCAAACTTTGACGGCGCATTTGTAACAGCAGCAGATGTGGGCGATGCGGCCGTGGACGAAAACCCCCGATTTCGGCTCAGACAGACAAACTATACACATATTGTTGTCCTGGTCGATCTCTTTCACTGTTTCCGTTATTATTTTCTTTGAAACTTTCACGTCTTCGACAGATATGGAGGGATCGCTGACGGTTTTAACTATGGGCGAAACTTTGTCTGTATCATCCGTATCGCTATCGCTAGAAATGTCAACTCTGATCCGCTTTGCTTTGCGATCAGCTGATCCCGCTCGCCTTTTTGTCGGCCGTTCTTTATTGTTACTACTTAACCTAACCTCACTAATAACAGTTTTGACATCTTGGCTGGACCCCGACGTCGACGTGCCCTGTGATCCGATTTCCTGGCTGTCGAAGCCTGAATCTTGGGATAACGTACGTAGATCGTTCGTTATTCTAACATTCAGGCTATCTCTTTCCTGACAATCATCGGTTTTGGTCAAAGAAAGTGCCCTATCTCTTTCTACAATATCGCTTTCCTGCGACGAAGTAGATATTTGTTTGGGGGATAACCGTTCATTTTCCAGGGACTTAGAGCGCGAATCTTCTCGATCGGTTTTCCTTTTGTGTTTGCGCTTCGGTCGTGGCGGGAAGAAGTTTTTACGTACCTAGAATTTCAGTAAACAGTTTAGTTATACACATAAATAACATTGGTTCTCTTGAATAACTTCGGAATCTTAACTTCAGTTCTCAAATCAGCAAAAACGGTTCTTATTTAGTTAATTGGTTGCATTGAATGTATATAAGTCTAAGATAAGCATATAAAATGCTTTTTCGCATTGAATTCGCCTCACCTTATGATGATTAAAAGTTTTGTATCAGTAGATATAGATTTAAGATGCTATTTATATTTTTTATCAATCACTAATCATATAACGTGCCTACTACTTAACCTACCAACTCAAGTAATCATAAGTTTTCAAATTGTTTTATTCACTAGATCAACGCTTCTAATCCAAGTTAGGTTTAAATATTAAATAATTTGAACACTCAACAAAACTTTTGATTATGAATGATTTCGATAACCGATAGAGGTCACACGTTCCAAATTTATTTTCACACCTTTTGGTATAGTATTAACAACTCTGCTGGCATGGAACAACTATCTTCTACTTACCGTACCTAAGTTCATTTGCAATAAATTATAAATCCTACATTGAAAACTGATCATTGAAAGAAATTATAGTTTTTTAACCTTCATATAAAATGTTATTGATTACATTCGCCTATGTAGCTGCTATTTTGCAGTGCTAACTTGCAAACTTGTTGTATTTAATAGATCGAAATATTTTTTACTGCGGCCGGAAACAAAATTCATTACACGATCCTTGATGTGTAGTGTTTAACCTCTGGAATATAGATAGGTACATAGTTCAACCTGCTACAACATGTTTTCAGTCTGCTCACAGTCCGCCGTGCGTGTGGTGTGGGAATATATAGAATCACCCCATTTCTACCTATGGGTGACGTAAAAGGGTTAAATACAGGGAATAGGCAGCAGCGGTCCTTCAAAATACAACAACTTGCACTGCGCTTGCGAATCCGCCTATAAGCGTGGTGAGTATGGCAAATACCCTCGAATAGGCCCTAGACCCAGAGGGGAGGCCCATATCCAGCAGTGGACTGTTTTGGCTGTTGATGCTGCTCACAGTGGGACCTTACATAGACGACATTTTACCTTATAGCAGGACTCCCAATAGCGGTACAGGGGCTTGTTGTTGGAAGCCCCGCACTGCGCACGTTTTGCGAAAGGGACAGGGATATTGTGAGAAAGGGACAAGGAAATTGTGAGAAAGAGACAGGGACGTTGTGAGAAAGGGACAGGGACATTTTGAGAAAGAGACAGGGCCATTTTGAGAAAGGGGCATTTTGAGAAAGAGACAGTTTGTCAAGTTACCTTATAGCAGGGCTCCCAATAGCGCTACAGGGGCTTGTTCTTGAAAACCTCGCACTGCGCACGTTTTGCAAAAGGGACAGGGACATTGTGAGAAAGGGACATTATGCAAAAGGCATAAAAGGACATCTTAACTAGAAGTTACCTTATAGCAGGACTCCCAATAGCGGTACAGGGGCTTGTTGTTGGAAGTCCCGCACTGCGCACGTTTCGCGAAAGGTACAGGGACGTTGTGAGAAAGGGGCATTTTGCAAGAGGCATTTTTAGAAAGGGATACCTTGTCTAGTTACCTTATAGCAGGACTCGCAGTAGCGGTACATCGGGTTGTTGTTGGAGGCCCCGCACTGCGCGCAGTGCCAGTAGTCGCAGAGGTCCACCTCGCTGTCCACGCCCTCAGTGTCCGTCTGCTCGGAATCCGCGAACTCGAGATCGCCATCGTCAAGCACTGACACCTCTACCACCTTCGTCGCTATAATTTCATCCTGGAAATTGAAGGAAAACCTTCTATGGAACTAGTTTTAAGTATGGATATTAAGTACAAGTTTGATGTGTTTAATTGATTAACAGTAACTCAAGGTGGCCATCGTCAAGCACTGACACCTCTACCACCTTCGTCGCTATAATTTCGTCCTAAAAATTGAAGGAAAACCTTTTATGAAACTGGTTTTAAATTTGGATACTTGTACATGATGTGTTAAATTAATTCGTTCAGTACAGTAGTTCGGTCTTGGCGAGTGCACCACCGTGCCTCCTGATAATAGTTATGAACAGCGAAGGAATAAATGACATTTTAAGAACATGGCGAATGAGGAAATCATTTGAGTGTGATGAACTAAAATTATCAAATTATTTAACTTAAGTGAGAAATGTTGAAAAATGGTTGAATTGCAATCCATTGTCTTATAATTATGGCAACTTTGATTAATGTTCTTCTGCATTAGTTAAATTCGATAATCTATCGATATCGTTTATCTATTTTATTAAGGACAGTTTCAACGAAAGACCCGATGAACCAAAAACTTCACAGAGCAAATACATGGAAGAGAAAGGTTAGGTATTTTTATCTGTACATTCAAGTGAAGCAAGTACGGGGGGGGGGGGGTTGGGGGGTCCTTAGTTTCCGGGTGAGCCCTTGCTCCGGGTGAACCGTAGCCTCTTTGTGAGCCTTTGAAAGCTCCGGGGCTAAAATTGCAGCGTCCAGTCCTAAAAAAGGAAAATACTCACGTCGCTTTCGTCAGACTCGCGACCCAGCGGCGGCGCGTCCTCCTCACAGTCTGTACACGGCTCCAACTCGACTGCATCGGAGAACTCGGTATCGGACGAGTCGCGCACAAAATCTATAAACACACTCAACTTCAAAAACATTGTCTACGGTACACTTGTACGCCAATTGTCTATGGTATGCTTTTGGTCCAATCACTGAGTGTTGATTGTTGTTGGTGGTCCCAACTCCTATTGCCCGTTGAAACGTAGAAAAATGAAAATGATAGGCGTTTGTTATTTTTTATCTTATTTTTTTTTTTTACTATCCACTGATTTCTTCTGGCAATCTTTTCAATATTTTTATTCTTTTCTCTTTTTGTATTCTTTGTAACTGTGTCTGTTTTAGAAATTATTGTTCTAGTATATAATTTTCAAACTTTTTTGGTCTCACTATTTTTTACTTTTATTTTCAAAATTTCTTTCTATTCGTATTCAATATTTTTTACTTTCTTTCTTTTTGTGCCACACTTATATATTTCCTTTCTTTTAAAATTCATTCAAGTACAATATTTAAATTAAACATATTTTACATGCATAATCTAATCACACTGCTAATTAAATTAATTAGTACAACAACATTAATTTGCTAATCCACTGTAAACTTACCAATTACAAAGGAAAAGCATATAAAAAGGACATACAACAAACATAAAACTACTATTACACAAAAAACCGTATGTTAAGTGTTAAGTAGTAAAATAAATGCTTCACACAATCAGAGGTTCACTTTCAAAATGCGATTCAAGAAGAACAATGATCACAAGAGAAATTTATGAAGATAAACTTGATTGCATGTAGCACCTGTGTGAGTGATACATCAGTGCTACGTGTATATGGATTGAAATAGCATAAAAATTATGATTGAGAACAGTATAAACAGGCGAGAAGCGATTCAATGATGCTTCGATAATAATTCTTAATTTTGTATAAGCATGTCACATGGCAATGAAGACCAATTCAATCAAACGATGTATTAATATAACTAGTTGCTTTAAGATTTAAACCGAAGCCAAACTTAAAATTCGGTTAGTAAATATTTATGCTGGGTAAAATAAGTCTTAAAAATGCAGTAAACCTTTTATAGAGTTTGTATATTTAAAGTCAAAATTTAATCTTTTAAATCTAGTTTCAATCTGTGAATATTAACGAATACGAAAACTAAACAGCTGAGGCTTTTCTGCAAGTTAGTGCTAGAAAACTCAGAATCTAACTTAATAATTTAGACTTGATCTTTGTAAGTGACAAAGAGTAGTAAATCAAGGTGTGAAACATCGACAGAATACCAAAAGAAAGTTTGGCGACCCAAAATAAATTCAGTAGCTCAGCTCAAATATTTGTCCAGAAAGTAGCCTTATCAAATCTTAGAGCAACCAAATCAAGACAAGCAAAGTAAAATCAGTCAAATGATCATTTTGGTGCGTCCTTGTCTTCCAGTCCTGGATGCTGGCGCAGTCAGGGCTCACCACACACCTGATGATACCATCAGCATGAGTTAATGTTAGTTCAACCAACACGTCACGACAATGCTCAGTGATAAAGTTTCAAAGCAAACTCTTTAGAAAGGCTAAATTGTAAAAGCACAATATATTTATCTTGAGAGGAAGTCTAAAAAAATAAACATCTATCTATTGCTTTTTAAGTAGGTAAGAGATCTTTTTTATAATCAGTGAGAAAACTTTAAAACTTTATCGAAAAGCATGCATAATATAATATACAAGACCAATCAAAATGCTACAAAACATTATCAGTAAAAATAAAAGTAGGTAAACTATTTCAGTAAATTCAGTGGTCTTTTTTCCTTCTTGAAGAATAATCATATAATATTCAGTTCAATAGATTTAGAGTTTATATTTGATTATAAAGATGTAAATTGTAGGAATAGAAATGTACTAAAATGGAAAGAGCAAAATTATAAGGGTGGGAATTCCCAATAAGGATAAATATAGGGGAGGATCCAACATGTTCAAACAAGATTCGAATCCCGCATCGTATTCCTTCCAGGAATTGACTCAAAGGAAATGAAGCAAAAAATTTAAGACTATTACCAGTTACTAACAGGAAATTGTCAACAAAACATGTCCAGGGGAAATCCCTATGGAATATAGTAATGTAGCAATGAATACGGAGTTCTTATTAGGAATTAAGTAAGTACATGTAGGTGTGTATAGTAATAATAAGCATAGACAACTAGGTACGTACATACATATAATGCAGTGGACGGAATGTAGGTATTATGTCAAAGAAGATCACAATGAAATTGGACATGAATGGACAGGACTGTACAGAAACGAACAGATAGAAAGGTTTAATGTCAGCAATTTTATCATACAACAAAACGATACGACAGATAACACTATACAATTCTCATTTAAACATTACGTCTACACTGCTAGTTTTTTTCCAGTAATTAAAAATACTTAAATTTATCTAGCACAGTTCCGTATCTAATTTTGTAATTCTGACAAGTCCGAACAAGTCTGTAGTGTAGCCACTAGCGACTCATTGAGTGTTCGCGTGTATATCATTGAGTCATTGCACTGACGCGGCAGCCGCGACGAGCGGTGAATGCGCGGGAACGGGTTTGACCGCCAAAAATGTCGACTATGCCGCGAAAATATCTACAGCTGCTACAAATAAGTTAGGTTATGTTATGTTATAGATTTGTCTTTGGTATGGTACCAAGTAGGTACTCAACTGTTTGAAGACAGATTTAATTCTTGGAACCATAAACAAAAGGAATCTGCGGATCATTGCTATTTTTCTTTACACGCATAAGTGGACGCTCCGAGACATTCTTACTTTAAACAGGACAGGACTTTTGATTTCATCTCGAAATTTTATATTATGGTACTAACTTACACTAGGTATATTTTTTTTCTACGAAATGATAAACATACAATTTTCAAACATTTCTAGATGTGAAGTGAACGTAGGTATGTATATTAAACCTTATTTTTTTACAAAATAATTTAAAAAACTTGCGTGAAACGGAAGCAAAACTATTGCACCACTTATTGCAATCGCAAAATCATTTTTGATTACGCCATTTAAGAGAGTAAACGTCATTAGGGACATTAGAGATTATAACTTTTTAATTTTTAGGAATTTAAAAATTTTCTGGAATAAGAAGTGAACTTGGCGGTAGCACCACGGTGCGCGCTATTAAAGAAAGTGAGTATACAATCAAAAAGGAAACCTATTACATTATTTTGGAAACCTACTGGCTCATGTTATATGAATAGTAGGTAAGATAGCATTACCTACTTTATAAGGAAAAGTGTTGCATGTTGGAACTTGCGCATGAACATGACTCAAAGTTGTGGTAAGTGTTTATGGTAACTATAGTAGGTAGGTATGTTTCTACAAATTCGCACTTGAGTACTAAGACTGTGTGGAATTTAACAACATGACAGTATTCTTAGCAGGATTTGCCTTTGGTATGCCTAAAATAAAATTTCATGACGAATTGAGAACCTCCTTTTTTGAAGTCGGTTAAGAAATTGTAACAATAATAAATTTTACAGCATGTAAAATGTAGGTATGTTTCTGTAAGTCTAATTCAAATGTCATACAGAAAAAATATGCAAAATAATTATTGCGCAGGGTTTTCAAAGAAAAACAGTCAGTTTTTTTTTTTCAAATTCTATGTAGGTCCAGACCTATTATACTGCATAAAAAATTATATGACTAGGTAATTATAAAATCTATCTTCTGATAAAGAACACAAATGCCGAAAATTATGATAAAACTGTGTGGATATCAGAGTAGGCACATAATGTTTTTATACAATGTATTTTAAAAGGGAGATGAAACAAAAATACTCATATACAATATAATAATGAATGAGCAATATTTATATCAAATAAATAGTTTTGTACAGATTGTTAAGAGTTGCATCTAGATAGAAACACTTAAAAACGTTGGTTTGATTAAAATAATACTTAATAATTGATATAGGTAGTTAACATTCAACAACACAAGGTGTTTCAGAAGGAATTCCATAAGTTTCATATACACAAAAAGAATCTTCAAAATTGGTCCAGAGATTAGAGATAACTTTTAAAAATGTTTTAAATGACAACCAAGTTTCATGTATAATATGTGCTTTAATTAATAGATTTGTTTCTTAAGTTAAAATTTAAATAGGGAATTCTGTCCAAAACATCATGTATAAAAATAATAAATATATAGAGATTATGAAAGAAAAACTAATAAAAATAAATTGTATAAATAATTAAATACTTTTCATATATGGACTACAGACAAAATGCATGAAGTAATTACAAAAATGGTAAGAAAAAATTCTACAAAAATACTAAATAGTTATTTTATCACCATCTTTTGATACTGATGGACTAAGTGTTTTAAAAATACTAATTTGAGCATTCAAAAATACAACAAAATCACAAACATCCAAACAAAAATATAAAAAAACCCACCTGTCTCCACTCCTTGTATAGTAAGAATGCTTTCAACGGAACAACGTCGACTCCAGGATTCTGAAATCATATTAAAAACAATTCACAATATGATGTCAAATTAATTTAGTTTCAGTTGTTTGGGATACCCCTGTTACCTTATGTTCCTGTTCTATGTCCCTGTTCCACCCACTGCTAACCATTCTACCGGGGGATTAACACATTTTAATATTGACTACGTTCATCAGGGATATTGTAGGATTCTAGTGGTAAAATATTATTTTTTATCAGTTTTGGAGCCTATTCAATTCAAACAAACAGTCAAATAAAAAAAATCTTTCCTCTTTATAATAATTTGTGTACATGACTTTAACCAACCATATTTTCACTCCTATCAGAAGAACTTCATCCTACAAATTAAAGGAATCAACCTACACTGGAAAATCTTAACTATTGTATGGAGAACCAGTATATAAGGTGAAAAAAGAACAGCAAATATTTCAAGATGTGAAACAGCCCATGAAACTGAGTTCCTTTCCCCAACCACCATAGGTAGAAATTGGTCCCATACAAAATGTTCCAGCCATCATAGTCAATTTGTATGGAAGATCTAACTTATTTTTTCATGTTTCGTCTGTTTCTTGGGAAAAGTTGTACAGTTTCATGGGCTTTTTCACTCCTTAAAATATTTGCAGCTAATACTTTTCCATCCTGTATGTTGCTATAACTAATGTTACTCAAAGTGCTATTAAATATCACACAAAGTAGGTTGAATTAAAATTATTTTTTATGAATTGTAAATTAATTCAATTTGGTATCACTACATAGTATAAGGTAAAGTCGTTTCCTGTGTCTGACGCTATGTCTGTTTGTATGTATGCTTAAATCTTCAAAACCACCCAACGGATCTGGAAGGATTTTTTTTTTAAAGATAGAGTGATTCAAAAGTAGGGTTTTTATGTATGATTTATGTCGAGAAAGGTCTGTTTCCAGTCTGTTAGCAGCGGGTGAAACCACTGGGCGGGCCGCTACTAAATTTATAATTCAATAATATGAAATAAATTATATAACTAAAAAGATCATGCCCACAAAGGTATGGATGCTCATACTATTTTGCATCAATCCTGCAACACCACTTGTAGACCAAAGTCAAATAATTGTAGGTGTGATTATTGCTTAACTTTTGTAAACAGATGCTTATTTAATTAAGACAGAAATTCCAGAGTTATTGATTAAAGTTGAGCATTGAATGAGACAAAAGAGCTGATGTTGGTCTTTTTTGTGTATTTTGTTCTGAATTTCAATTCAGTAAACAGTGTAAAAGAGATACACACCTCAGTAAAATCTTTGGTGAAAATATTTACCAGTTGATGAACCTTTAAAAATTGAATTAGTTTCCGTGTTTTGTGCAACAATTGCTGTGGCTATTCTTAGTTTAAATTATCTTAGATATAATATGTATACTGCTTTAATTTAATTTGTGACGTGTGACACATTTTGAAACCATGAATGGTCATTCTCCTTTTTAAACATAACATCCTGTATAATGATCAGCTGATACCAGTACTCATTTATCTAAAAATATTAAGTCATAAATAGTAAATAAGTATTTTAAGTTTATCTTGGATACTTGAGGCTGTATATAGGTATGTATAGATAAGCAAAATACAGTCCGAGAGTTGAGTACAGAATGCAGTTAAAAATAAATAAATTACAGTAATTTACTGCTGTACCCATTCCATAAATTATTACAATCATCAATTCAATAGCTCTCTTTATTCCTTTCATAACACAATCATTCAGTGTCTCGTTTTAGTCATCCTTTATCAACAAATGCATAAAAAATATCTCTAAATTCTTTCCATTGGCCTCAAACATACATAGAACAGTGTTGAACAGGCAAGAATGTACAGAAGCAATCTGTAGTGTCTGTATTATACTATTGAAGTACAATATGTTTTATCAATGTGCTAAAAATACCACCAACCAACCAGGCAGTTATAGGTTATGGTAGGTATCAAGCATTCTACTATGTTTTTCCAAGTATTCTGACCAAAACCAGTTTTTTACTCAAGTAGTACGCTCCGGCCTTCAAATGCATCACGTCACAATATTACAATACGTACCTGAAGCCAACCAATTTAACTTGATACTCATCAACTATACACACCCAAAGCAAGCACTAAGATTTTTGGCACTAAACACTACAGAATCGATGTAGAAATTATTAGAATATGCATTTAATAATTTCTACGTACCTGAGGAATATTGAACAGCACTTGTATTCATAATCTATTGATATTCAATAGAAACCAAACTTTGCAACGTTCGGTTGGAATGGTTGATAGGTTGTGTTGGTTGTGGTTTGTGGCGTTTCTGCCAGTTTCTCGAGCGCTTCGTGCGGGCGCTTGACAGCGCTATTAAGTTTTAGGGTTGCCAGTACATAACAAAAATCTTGGCATTGTTATTGGCGAGTGGTCAGCCAGAGATTCGAGTTTAGGGAAAACTTTCACACCCACCATCTCAGACACTCAAATGCATGGCCAAATATTTAAACCTCAAAACCTACACCGCCATTACATTTGTCACCCCAAGTTAATTTTGTGGTTGTTAAAAAAATGTTTTATGAAGTCCTTTGGGTGTAAGTGGGCAGAGTTGTTCTGGAAAGAACGGGTCGGATCAAACCTCTGAATCTAAAACACTGACTTTCTACAGAGAAAGAAACAATGTAAATATTCAAAGGGAATCCTTAACCCCTTATTTTCTATTTGGTAAAATACTAAAGTGTCTGTATCTTGTATGTATTGTCGTTTACCAGGATACGATGTTATTTACCTGCCTCCGCGTCCCTATAATAAAAAATCCTTTATTTCAGGCAACAAGGCCCATATAAAATAAAATAATACAATACAATAATAACTTAACATCTAAAGATCTTAACATCATAATAAAGTTACTAAAATAAGCTATGTGGGCACTTTAGGTGACGGCGACTCACGTTGCACAGAGGGTCGATTCGATAGCGCCTGAATACGACTTCCTGTGGCCAGAAATCTGTTCGTATGAATTCGCACACATACTTCCGTGGAAACGACAAAACAAAAGACCTATAATTTCAATAATTCTAAATAGCCCATACCTTCTGAAAATTTCATAAAATACTTGTAAATAAAATACAATACAATACAATACAATACAATATGCTTTTATTGTACACCAAAAGAACAGAATAACATTAATAGCTTAAAACTAAATACATTAGTGCACAGTTAGGCGGCCTTATTGCCATTAGGCAATCTCTTCCAGGCAACCTTGGAAAAGGAAAATATTTTAGAAGCAGCGGGAGCTGACTATTAATAACAAAAAAATAATAATAATATGTCCTCTTCGGAGAGTAATATTTAATTGAATATGTAAGTACATAAAATGTGTGTCCATTGGATTCAACCCTAGCAATTCTAGCAAGTTTAATTATTATTTTTGGTAAACTTATAAAAAAAACACGTAATAATAATTTTCTGGTGCCAATTTCTTGAAGAACTGAGAGGTTTTCGTAACTTTAAGGGTAAATGTAATGTAAGTAAAAGGTTGATGTAACTATTGTTAATTTAAAATTATTATTTGTGGTAAACTAAATTTTTTTGAAAACACTTTATAATTTTTGCTGGTGCCAATTTCTTAAAGAACTGAGACGTTTTTGTAACCTAAATGGTATAAGTAAGTATCCGGTTGATGTAACTATTGTCAAATATTATTTGTGATAAACTCAAAATTTTAGAAAACACGTAATAATAATTTCCTGGCGCCAATTTCATGAAGAACTGAGTCGTTTTCGTGACTTTAATGGGATAGGTAAGAATACAGTTTATGTAACTATTGCTGTAAGTATAAATAATTTTAACTAATTAAAAAAAATGTGCTTTTGAATAATCATCTAAATAACTGCAACTAGTTCTGCATAATTCATGAGATATCTGGCCACACAGCCTCCCGCCATTAATAAAATGACGTTTACACATCTAGCAACGCAAGCGCTGAACAGTTTGAATGAAGAAATTGAAACAACGTTTTTATAGTCTAAGAGCATATTTGATAAACATTGGTGTACTATCCGGTTCATATTGGTCGCAGTCACAGACATATTTTTCGTTGTAAATGTTTATTTTTGTGATTTTGATAATAGACTTTCTTTAGTTCAGCAGGTAGACCATTGATTGATCTATGGCGAAACACACACAGACACCGTGCCAATTTAATTTGTATGAACTACCTACGTACCTACTTATTGCGTGCGTACAGACACAAAGTAAGTATTGGCGGCTGCGCGCCGAATACAGAGAGCTCACTTCAAGCAAACGTCACGAAACTCTCCACAATTTGACACGCCGCCGTTTACAAGGAAATCCAAACCAATCCAAACACACTTGTAGTCGAGTGTCAACCGCGTTTGGTGCGGACGTGCAAAATGGCTTCACACAAATAAATAGGTTTATTAGTATACAATGTGATTTGTACAATGTTCCTATAATATTTTGTACTAACTTAAATAAAAACTTGCTTTCATAAAAGAATGAACCAGATTAATAACTCTAATCAGTATATTTTTTTATAATGTGATTTGCGTTTCTACTTAAATAAAGGCAACTTATAATTTTTGATGTACATACATACACATATCACGTCTATTATCCCTAGCGGGGTGGGCAGAGCGTAAACATATGCAAAAACGGATATTTACGCCACGTCTGACAAAAATTTGAGGGTCATTCGGAAAAATTGTGTATCGCCATAGTGACAGGTTGCCAGCCCATCGCCTAAAGTTGCAATACGGTGTGTATTCTCAAGTCCCTTAGTTGCCTTTTACGAGTCCCACGTGAAAGAAATGGGGTGATGCTCAGTCTCAACAGCCCCAGAGCAGATATCTACCTACTCGTCATTCCCCATTTCATAATAATTGCGCTATGTACGTAGTATAAGTAATGTAAATACAGGTAGTAACAGAAAGGGTATATCAAGCCGAAAGGAGGTCAAAGTCGGGAAATGGGGAAAGATGTTCAGTTTCATGAGCACCTTTCGGCTTGATACAGCCTTTCTGTTACTCCCTGTATGTTAAGGTACCTACTCCATTGAATAAAATCGATAAGAAAAGTGTGGCAGCCCTTGCCGAAAGCGGAAATAATCTAAAAAAGGGCCGAGTGATCCTTCTGTACATTCTCTATTTTGTGGTACAGATGACAGGAGAACGGTAGGTACCACTGTATGTAGTAAGCTGGACTGACTATACAACTATATAAACCCTCGGTGAGCGAGTTCGACTCGCTCTTAACCGTTTTTTTTCTTCTGAGATACGGAATCGGAAAAATTACCCATTCGTTACCCGCATACGTGTTATATCTTTTCTGCGTGGCAAAATGTATGATATTTATGGTAATTAACTAGTGACCCGACTACCGGTTGCATATGCTGTCTCTTATATTCTCGTTGGAGTAAATAACTTTCCTGTAGTATTAAGTGGACTTCTTCGCTCCTTCATTTGTCTTTCGCCCTGTCCTCTTCGAATAAAACTGGTTTAGAAAATGTGGAGATTATCATTTACATACACTGACCTCTATATAGTACGCGTACCTACCTACTTGGTATAATACTGCCGCGCTTACGATAAGAACAGTAAGTCGAAATTTGGAAAAAAATAGTTATATATAGTTTTGGAATCAGCATTTTAAGCGCTACACAAAAATGAGACCCGTTTTTAAATATCTTATCTTGTTTCTTGATTAGCATTTAGCATATACGCAGTAAGTCATTAGTTGAGTAAAGGAGTACTTATCTTAACTGAAGTAAGTAAACTTACGGTTAAAATTTACGCGTCGTCTTATTTTTTTATTGTTAACGTTCACGTCATACATCAACAGTAACTACACGTACTGCAGATGTAATAAGTAAGTTTCATCATTATTCATTAGGAATTGACCTAGTATACCAGCAGTAACTTAACATACTGTGGATAAATTAAGGAAAATTCCAATAATTACTACGTATGGAACACTGAACATTATGGTAGTAACTATACATACGGTGGATAAATTTAAGAAAACGTTATAAACATACATACATATATCACGCCTATAGTCCCTTTCGGGGTAGGCAGAGCGTAAATGGCCGTGAAAAACGGTAATTTACGCCACGTCTGACAAAAGTTCGAGGGTCAATCAGATAACTGTGTATCACTATAGTGACAGGTTGTCAGCCCATCGCCTAAAATTGCAATACACCCTCGAGTCCCTTAGTCGCTTCTTACGACACCCATGGGCAAGAAAGCGGGTGATGCTATTCTAAGCCGGCATCACACGGGGTTATAAAAGTTACTATTATTGCACCACTTAAAATATTAGCTGTAAGTAGACCTACAGTTTTGTGTCAAGCAAGTATTTAATATTTTAATGCTTTTAGCGACTTAATACAAAAACAAAACTCGGATGTGTAAGGAACTTAAGGGGGGGAGAGCGGAACCCAGCCCAGTCATCTTCAAGTGGGCACATTACATTGTGATGAAGAAATGTTTTCTTCAGGTGAGCCTTCTGATATTCTTCCAGAAGATCCTTATGCAGCATCCGATGACAGTCGAGACAAAGACTACATTCCCGAAGAAGAACAAGTCAAATCAGCATCTGATACAGTTTGCAAAGACACTTCTTTGAAGTACGACAACTTTAGCATAGATTGTTTCCTCCAGCTCGTAAATGTTGATTTCTGGCATCAACAACCGTAAGAAAGCGATTTCTCAATATGGTTGACACCATATAGTGGTCCTCCCGTCCTATCGTGCATCTTGGTCGACCTGTTCCTGGTCGTCTCAGATTAAACCCAGTTTCACGGAACCGCTGTCTGAGCCGCGGAGAGGCTCACACTAACAGTTTTGGCTGTGTCTCGTTGGCTTCGTCCAACCTCGAGCAATGTCAGAATCTCAAACGCGTCAACCCGATATAACTAAAAAAGTTACGTGCATTTTATATTTTAGATGATTTCTATATTTTCTAAAGTAAACTAAAATAAATAATTACAGAAACAAAAAATTGTTTAATTTTTGAAACCCAGATAAAATCACTTTTATATGGATCACGCACGTACTACATTAACAGTAACTACAGACTTGCTGTGAATATGCTACGCCAATCATTTTTACTCAAATGGAAACCTCACTTAGCACAAAAGGTTTTACGGCATTGGACGGTCTATAGATAACAAATTGAGAGTACCACAGACAAACTATCTAACAAAAAAACTAAAACTTAAATAGCTTTGCAGACAAAGTCACGACACGTAAAAACCGAAAAAAATAATTGCGCGCCCTTTTCTCGGTTTCACGTCGAACGTACTTACGGTCAATATTGTAAGCACGGCAGAATAGAGATCAGTGTTTACATACAAACAAACAAACCTATAGTGTAGGTAGATAATAGTCCCGATTCTACGTTTTAATAATTTTAAGTTTCTAATGCTAAAATCACTAAAATAAAATCCCTAAACTTAGAAGTTTTAAGTGTGGCTATTCCACAAAAGCCTTGTTTATGGGAAATTTTTGACTAGAACATATAATTTGATTTTGACAAGGCTATTTTTACTAAATTAGTCTGGTATTTTTTTATTTATTAAAAGTAGAAGTTTTAAGTTAATTCCTTAAGTATATAAGTATAAAGGGACAAATAACAATTTTTCAAAATTTAGTGTTGCAAGTTTAAAAATTTAAAAAAGTGTTGCATGAATACAAATATTATTTTATACACCACGAAAAAGCATTTTTCTTTTTTTACGTAAAATAATTATTATATTTAAATCTAGAAACAGGCCTGCCCCTATTGGAGCTTTGTGGGTTTTTTGCTTAAAACACAATACTTGGCAGATGGATTGGAGGGCGCAGTAAACAATCATGATTTAATAATAATAATTGTTTATTTGGTGCATTTTTGTGTAAAATCTCCAATCATCATCATCATCATCATCCTCAGCCCACATCCACTCACTGCAGGGTATAGGCCTCTTCTCTACAGCGCCAATCCTAAAGACATGTAATTGATAAATGAACATTCGTTCGGTACCCCTCTAGAACTCTGACCCGGTGCCATTTTAAAATCTTTCAACCCGGTGCCAGCCTAGAACATTTTAACCCGTTGCCTATCCATCACCCGATCCGGTGCCACTCTAGATCTGTCCTACCCGTTGACACTCTAGGACCTCCCAACTCAATTGATCCCACTTTAGAACTCTCCAGTCTGACCGAAAATCACACAGGTCACATCATTCACAGGCATTGTAACCATTTCGATTTGTTTTGTTGTTGTTACTATTTTTAAGCGAAACCTTTTTAGTGGTAACTAAAATTAATCAATTTAATCGTTTGGAATATTTAAATTGCTTAATTTTGCACCTCCAAGAATTGCACTTATCGGCTAAAGCTAAGTTTAATCCTGTCAACTATTTTTAAAGATTATAATCCTGTCATTTGAATTTGACATTACGTGCAGAATAGGAAACGGTTTTAGAAATGTCAAATTAAATTTAGTAATTAAAAATGCGCGCCTGGAACAGGGTCTAATGTACTTAAGTTGAGCAGGCTCTGGGTCTATAAACAGCTACAAACACATTCCACGTCGAAACCGATATTATTTCTTGCCATATCAAAAAAGGTGCTCAGCTTGGGTCAGGAATAAAAGAAAGACAATAAGATATTTAGAAATTTTATTTCTATTTAGAACACTCAGGAAAAATATTGGTATAGTAATAATTTAGTTTATCTAGCTAAAAGATAAATATGTCTATGGGAATCGCGATAAAACAGTCTATTACAATGGTAATACTGACCAATGTTGCCAATATGACAGATCATATGCCTGCGACAAACCAGCAAATTTAAAAAGTCGTATAAACTTTACCATTTTGCAAATTTTTTATACAACTGAATTTAGCACCTTTGTAATGCAATTGCTATCCTTCCAAGTGGAGTGTAGCTGTAAATAAATTTGGCATTCATACACTTTTATGACCTACGCAATTTAGTAGAAACATAGTTAGTTTTTTCACTAGCCACATTGGCTGTCAAATCTGCCATTTCCTTTTCCTTGTGGCATGGTGTCGGCGTAAGGTGAGTTTAGCAATTTTTAACAATGCTAGTTTATTTTACTGCATAATATTGTGAAAACTGAACATATTATCGGGTATATTAATCGGCAAATGAGTGAGTAATAATCATTGTTCTATTAAATATTCTTAAAATGTTGTGAAAGACGCGATTTTGAACATACACACGTGGAGACAGCAATTTTCTGCCTTGCTGTTCTACAGTGAAGATAAATTAGACCTTATTCATGTGATTTCTATTAATTTCGATTGAAAGTTTACATATCGTAGTAGATACTACTCGAAATCCGGCAAGTGTACATAGAGGAAAGAAAACATTTGAGGTTATAAAAGACGCGTTGTGCAGGTTGTGCTCTAAACACTAGATAAGACCCTGATTTTGTTGTAGTTGCCGAATAAGCAACCACAATGCCGCAGAACGAATACATTGAGCGCCATCAAAAGCTTTACGGTAGGAGACTTGACTATGAGGAGAGGAAACGAAAGAAGGAGGCACGTGAGCCTCACAAGAGAGCTGAAAAGGCGCAGAAACTCAGAGGAATCAAGGCTAAGATCTTCAACAAGGAGCGCCGCAATGAGAAGATTCAGATGAAGAAGAAAATCAAGGCACACGAGGAAAGAAATGTCAAACAAAACACAGAAAAAGTCGCCGAAGGCGCAGTGCCTGTATATCTACTTGACAGAGATGTGCAATCTCGGGCTAAAGTTCTATCTAACATGATCAAGCAGAAACGTAAAGAAAAGGCTGGTAAATGGGACGTTCCAATACCCAAAGTACGAGCTCAAGCTGACGCTGAAGTATTCAAAGTACTCAAATCAGGCAAATCAAAGAGAAAAGCCTGGAAGCGTATGGTCACTAAAGTCACATTCGTTGGCGAGAATTTCACAAGAAAACCTCCAAAGTTTGAACGCTTCATCCGGCCAATGGCACTCCGTTTCAAGAAAGCGCATGTAACACATCCTGAACTGAAAGCCACTTTCTGTTTGCCAATCATCGGTGTAAAGAAGAACCCTAGTTCGCAAATGTACACCAGTCTTGGTGTGATAACCAAGGGTACCGTGATAGAAGTGAACATTTCTGAGCTCGGTCTTGTAACACAGGCCGGTAAAGTTGTTTGGGGAAAGTATGCTCAAGTGACAAACAACCCTGAGAATGACGGTTGCATTAATGCTGTGTTATTGGTATAGTTTACCAAATTTTAAACCTGAAATGTAATTACTTACTTGCTCTGAATAAAACCTACCGTAAAGATGGCTATGCTTGTTTTAATCTTACTTAATAGGTACCTACCTATCTAGCGTTAATGATTGTGTGTGATATACCTACATCTATAAAACCATTTAAAAACTATAGAGTCTCTAAGAACCTTGAACTTCAAATCTTTAATATTACTTGATGAGTGATGACATTTTAGCTTTGCTCCATCATTTTCCCATGGGTCTTGAATGAGGCTTTTATGTGACTGAGTACAATTTTAATCATCAGTCTGCCTCTGTTTCTGATATGTACTGATAACAGCTTTCTGATTATTTGGATTGAACTAACTAGGTAAATATTAGGTATAGTTAAGAGGGACTGTGTGTTCTGCCAATTACGGAATAATTAAAACTACGCTTATTGTGGAAGTTTAATATTTTCGCTATAGTTTAGTAGGTGTACGTTTTTTGAGCGTAGCAACTGGGATCTCCTGATAAACTTCCAAGAATATACAAAACTTTTTATTTGAAAAACTACTTCATGTTCTAAAAGGTACCAAAATTTTGTCATTTAGCTGTGGATCTTATTTAAAACAGTTTTATGGAGAATTAAAAACAGTACAAATCCACTTACCCATAGATGAAATTGCTATCATGATGAGAACTGTTCACTACACTGCACTGCACTGATCACAACTCAAATGTAGTCTGTTACTGTTAAGTTGTTGTTATAAACTGACTCATATTTACCCACCCTTGTATTGTTGTGAATCATTTTCAAATGATCCCACAGTAAATATCTGTTCAGACTTGTTGGAAACAGTATGATTTGAGTTGCATATTGTTATGTCAGTATTTCTTTCATATGTAGTTTGCAACAGTGTAGTGTCAGTCATTTGTGACACTCAAATTACTTGAAAGCAGATAATTAATTAATTAGTCTAAATATAAAAAATAAGTAGGGATACAGACAAATAGTTAGGTACATAGATTAAAATAATGTAAACGGGTTAAGTAGGTACAGAAGGTAGCCGTGAGATTGCCTCCTTACTTGTAAGTTTAAACAAGCAATGTGCTGTTCCTATTTTAGTAATTTACTGGGAATATTCCCAAGGGAATGTACTGGGAATGTTCCCAGTCAATTTCTAAGTTGTATTGGGAATATTACCCAAGAATTTATTATTTTTAATATCTTTCACCTAAGTTACGAGCTAAAGCAAACCCTTAAGTATCGTTCATTTGGCAAAATTTGCCCTACAGAAATACCTACATGCCAACAGCATAATATTATTCACATTGGTAATCCCTAACTACATTATTTTTACTATAAAATGCCTAAAATCATCGTATTTTGCCATAATCTGTCTTACATTCACCATCATATTCGATTTTGTAATGCCTTCCCACTTATTTTACTTCAAAAAACATTTATATAAATATTGTTGATATAGGGTAGATATGCCTAATTTCGGCCCCCCCCCTAATCTCGGCCCTTTGGACAATTTTGGCTTGCTTTCCTAAAATATTGCAAAAACTCACAACTTATTCACTCTATTTACAACCTGATCTTATCCACTTTCCTTTAAAAACAATGACAACCCTTTACGTCCTTCACGCTTCGAGCAATAGGCGTTAGTCGCAACCGAGACGCGCGAGTGAAAGGTTTGTATGAGGTGGTAAAAAAAGCCAGCTCTTCAAGTCCATTTCGGGAAGTGCGTTTTGGAAGGTAAGCAAACTGTTTTTAATGTTTTATTTTAGTATATTAATTAGAATTTTGTCAAAATTATCTTCTAATAGGAGATTAAAGTTATTTTATTGCTTAATTACGGATATAATAGGGGGGCCGACATTCGGATTGCAATTTTCGTAAATTTCCGAATTTCGGTCGGGGGCCGACTTTTAGCTATTTCATTCAGATTTAATAATTTCATTAATCCTATGACCATTGTGGTAACGTTGAAATTGGCAAAGTCATTCATCAGAATTACTATTTTTGCATCTTATAATCATAGTCCGGCCGGGGCTATATAATCTAGTTTCTGAGTAATTTGGATTCTAAAAATGCGGCCGACTTTAGATATTCCAAACAACCTAAAGTCGGCCCCCTCCAAGGAAGTATATGACAGTGTACAGGATGTGTACAGGATGTTCACAAGTAATGAAAGAAAGATTTTCTGTTTGGTTTTTACAATTCACATATTAATACGGTTATTTGTTTTAAAAATTAAGAAGGTACCCAATTTAACTTGAAACAAATAAAATTTGGATCAATTAAGCTAAAATTAGACTTTGGCTTTGACCGAGTAGCCGACAAATATACAAGTACTTAGTCAGCTGATTTTAAGCTGGTAGCTAGACGGCCTAAACTAAAGTCGGTGCATCTCTATTATTTACATTATTTTTACACTAATCATAATTTGCCCAGTTAACACTAACTAAATCAATCTCTTATACACATACTCAATAAAACTCGGGATTCGATTACTTAATTCGGAGCATCCTTTACACGGCCGAAATTTGACAAAATCGTGGCCGAGAATAGAGCGGGAACGGCCGACATTAGAGCTTTTCGCCCTTTCCGAACTAAAACGTTTGTTTCTTTTTTATGCGTAAATTTCACAACAGTTCTTGTATAGTTTCAGGAAACAGGTTAAATAAGCTACGTAAAAACGTATCAAACATATTTATATGTCAATATTTGAAGGAGCTAAAGAGAGTCAAAGTTGAAAATTGCAAAGGGGGGGCCGAGATTCGGCGTATCTACCCTAAAAGGAAAATATTACATTCGAAAATTTTTTAAAAATAATTTTTGTTTACAATGTTTCTATGTTTCTGGGGAATATTCCTCGTGCCCGGGAAAGTTACTGGGAATATTCCCAATGTTACTGGGAACTGCACATTGCTAGTCTAAACCCATATTTATTAAACTACGAGCGGTTTCACCTGCTGCTAACCGTTTTCTCGTGGGAAAAAGACCTTTTCCCGGCATGTAGTGAAACCTTCCTTCAGAATCATTAAATACTGAAGAAAACCGCATAAAAATCTGTTGCGTACTTTTAATGATATATTTTAATGAATTAACTATTACGTTACTATAACCTACACAAATTTATAATGTAGGCAGATGACTTATAGTACGGGTCCTATTTGGTAAGTACGATACCATCTGGCAGAAAGCATGAAATTTGGTATTTATGTAGCTTACAGATGTGTGCTTCAGGAAAAGAAGGGAACCAGATCGAGGCCCCCCTGGTTCCCCCCCTTCTCCCCGCTTTTATGCCCCAATTTTCAGTTTTTCGGATTTTTATTTAAAACGACTAAAGATAGAAGAAAACCGTCAAGGCAAAAAATATTCCTTATTAAATTGTCTATATACCAGTCTTTGGAATTAGTTGATACGATTTATAGTTTTCAAGATATGCTTACATTTATTTTATTATTGCAAGAAATAATGACCATAATATTAAGATGACACCATAAGCGAGCTCCCAAGGAGTTAATGGGATGGGGTAGGAGAGTTCAGGTGGAAGGAGGGAATAGGGGGAGGGAGGCGCGCGTTATGTGTTATGTATGTATTATATGAATATATTATATATACGTTATCATTAAATGTTATTATATTTTGCGAATGCATTGGTATAACGAACGTATTAGTGCTAGGTTTTGAGTGACTAAGTAAAACATAAGTCTAGGATATTAATTTATTACCCTACCAGATCCTTTCGTCCCTATTGCTGAGAGCTTGCCGCCTGGCCATAATTTGCCATGGTCGGTTTGGAAATCTTTAAATAGACCTCGGACTCAGACCTGCCGGAGCAAGGAAAAATGACCAAGTGGGGCTTCTTGAAGGGTTCCGATGTAAACTGTTTGTGTGATGAAGTTTAAACAATGAACCACTTAACATCGTGTCCTGCGTGCCCTAGCACCTGCACGCAGGACGATCTTATGACAGCGTCTGTCAGCGCTGTCATCGTAGCCAAGTTTTGGGCCGCGACGGTGTAGTGTCTGCCATCGACACGCTAAGAAGAAGATTAAATTATAACATATTTATTCAATTAAAATCACAATTATCTCCTACGCACTTGCAAAGGCCAGTACAAGGAAGCCCTGACTTCCTGCATTGGCACCGACCCCTACTGCAGGTAGTCAATTCCTTAAGAGAGGCTGCTGTTTCTTTCATTGTGCTCCATAATGGAGACCAGAGACCATTTTCTTTTATCCAACCCTAATCTTCGAAACTGGGATATTCTGGATTAGGTATGAAACTCTGACCCCAGGTGAAGCCGGCTAGAAAAGACGCCCTTTGTGTGTGCTCTAAAAGAGCACTTGACGTGGGTGGTAACCTATCCATGGCCCGTCCCTTAACAAATCATATCAGCACAGAACACCAATATGTTTAAAAACAAACTTGATAAATACTTAAAAATATAAAATGGAAAGAGATAAAGTGAACTATGAACAGTGTGATACAGGCACCATCAGTTGTTACAATAATAATAATAAATAAGGCCTTCCTTGCTTCATTAAGATCTTCTGCTTCACATGTCTTATCATATGTAGAGGTAAAGATAACATATTTCGACAAAAGATCTAAATGACGGGTTTTAATTGCATTTACAGGCTGTGATAATTCTTTGAAGATTTTTGTGGCTTCAGGGAATGATTTCCACGCATTACAAAATGACTTCTTTCCTTTTCCACTAAAGCCTGTAAACGCATGAAAAAATATAATCCCACTGCATACTTCTGGCCCGAGTGAATTAGCCAGGTCATGGATAGCGATGTTACGTGTAGCTTTCCGACCCCAAAACAGATCCAAATTCTTCTAAACAGCAATGATGACTACATCTGTATCTACAGTTCTTACCAAAACCTTGGTATGACCGTGCTGCACAGCATGATAAATATGGAGGAGAATTCGGGAATCAGCTTCTTCTTGCTTCGAGTACAGGGAAGCTACGTCTGTGCCATCATTACGTAGAATTTGTCGCCTTTTGTTTATAAAATCGTCCTTTTGTCATATTGAACTTGCTGGAGCCCATCAGATAGGAAATTAAAATGTTCTATTTTATTGTCAGAACAGCGAAGAAATTCTTGCCAGTTTTTTGGTAGCTTCCCTTCTGCTGTAAGCCTTTGTCGAAGTCCTTCTCCTCTCTTTTCTCTAGTAGTATTCTTCAAGCTGTCCTCTTTGTACACATCAAAAATTACATCAATTCTGTTCCCTTTTTGGTTCTTTACATAATTTATAAAATTACTGCGGTAGTCTTCGAATGTTATATTGGTATCTCCAGAAGTGACGTAAATATTTCCATTTTAATATCATACCTAACTTACATATTACACATACACATATTACGCCTGTAATCCCTTGCGGGGTAGGCAGAGCATAAACGGCCGCAAAAAACGAACATTTGCGCCACGTCTGACAAATATTTGAGGGTCATTGGAAAAATTGTGTATCGCTTTAGTGACAGGTTGTCAGCCCATCGCCTAAAACTGCAATAGACACCCTCGAGTCCCTAAGTCGCCTCATACGACTCCCACGGGAAAGAAATGGGGTACCTACTAACCTAACTTACCTACTTAATAAAATAAAATTATATCCACGTGCCGTGTCCCAGTGGTCCGGTGGCGCCCCTACGTGTATGCTTAGATCTTCAAAACTACGCAACGGATTTCTATGCGGTTTTTGCTGATAGCTGATGAGATTCAAAAGGAAGGTTTGTTTAAAATACATGCCAAAACAAAGTCTTATTCCCGCAGGAAAACGGTTAGCAGCGGGTGAAATCGCTAGGTGAGCCGCTAATTCCTCACAAAATTGGAGTAAATGTAATCATAACTTGAAAACTATTAGTCCTATCAACATACATCCAAACACTGTTATATAGATAATTTTATAGGGAATATTTGTTTCCTTGGCGGTTTTCTCCTATCTTTACCCGTTTTCAATAAAAATAAAAATAACTGAAAATTTGGACATAAAAGGGGGGGTAAGGGGGGGAAACAGGGGGGCCTTGACGTGGTTCCCTTCGTTGATTGAAACACATATATAAAAGCAACATTCATGCCAAGTTTCATGCTTTCTGCCAGATGGTATCATACCTCCATACAAAGTCACAAATTGGGACCCGGACTATTACTTATATTACCAATTACAACTTACGCAAAACATAACACATTCCGATACAAACTACTATTTGGTAGGTATTACCTAACTACTAAAATCATTATTATTTGCAATAGAATATCTTATCACCTGTACAGAAAACAGGCCCCTCTAGGGGTAGGTCCATGTGCAGCTGTGAACTGGGTTCCGAACTCCTTCTCTTACTCTACTATTTTCTCGTCTTTTGCAGGCCATACGCCAAGATGCAGATCTTCGTGAAGACTCTTACGGGCAAGACCATCACTCTTGAGGTCGAACCCTCCGATACCATCGAAAATGTGAAAGCCAAGATTCAAGACAAGGAGGGAATCCCTCCTGACCAACAGAGGTAAGATTTTCAGTTTGCCGTGTGATGTCGTTTAGAATAGCATCACCCCATATCTTTCCCGTGGGTGTCGTAAGAGGCGATTAAGGGACTCGAAGGTTACTTACATGTGTATTGCAATTTTAGGCGATGGGCTGACAACCTGTCGCTATGGCGATACACAATTTCTGAATGACTAAAATGTTTGTCAGAGGTGGCGTTAACGTTCCTTTTTTACGGCCGTCTATGCTCTGCTTAACCCGCGAGGGATATAAGCGTGATTTATGTTCCTGTAAATCGTTATGATTTAGAAAATAAAAGTAGGTATAAACTTTTATAACTTTTCCTTAGAAACGAAAAACTAAACTATTTCAAGAGTCACCCAGTCAATGAAACTTAACCACTTCCCTTAGTACAAAATATATTCTTATTTATCGGGAGTTACAACCCTTGAATTTGCTCAACTTATTGGAATAACTTTACTTAAGACCTTACAAGATTGTGATTTTCATATATCTTGATCAATGTTAGTTGGCTGCTTCATCAGTTCCAGAACCGTTTTTTAAGCTTTACATTTCCCCGCCGTGTGATGCCGGCTTAGAATAGCCTCACCCCATATCTTACCCATGGGTGTCGTAAGAGGCGACTAAGGGACTAGAGGGTGTGTATTGCAATTTTAGGCGACGGGCTGACAACCTGTCACTATAGTGATACACAGTTATCTGATTGACCCTCAAACTTTTGTCAGACGTGGTGTTAATATCCGTTGAACGGCCGTTAACACTCTGCCTACCCCGTAAGGGATATAGGCGTGATTTATGTATGTATGGCCGTACGCTCGCTCACGCGGTTTCACGCGCGGGACGGCCCGCGCGGGCCAGATTTGACAAAACACAAGATTGGCGCCCCGTGACGCGGCCTGCGGTCACCCGCGCCGCGGCTTCAGCAACCCGCGACATAATATAACCCGTACGAACACGACGACACTTGCCATATTTCAACTACCTAGGCACTATGCGCCTTCTAAATTTGGACGGGTAATAATGGCGGCGATGTCAGACCGCCGCGCGGATCCCGCGATACCGCGCGCGGCCTCACGCGCGGGCTGGCCCGCGCGTGAAACCGCGTAAGCGAGCGTACGGCCTATGTGTATGTACATTTCCCTCCAGGCTGATCTTCGCCGGCAAACAGCTGGAAGACGGGCGCACCCTCTCCGACTACAACATCCAGAAGGAGTCGACCCTCCACCTGGTGCTGAGGCTGCGCGGTGGCGCCAAGAAGCGCAAGAAGAAGAACTACTCCACGCCCAAGAAGATCAAGCACAAGAAGAAGAAGGTCAAACTCGCTGTGCTCAGGTTCTACAAGGTGGGTTCACTTGCAATCTACACATAGCATATTGGCCTGAATTTGTGATAACAATTCTCTTACCTTAAATGAGCACTGTCTCTCTCCATCATATAGGTTTAGTTATGGATGTGGTTTATTTATTTTATTTATTTATCTTTATTAGAGAAACCAACAGCTTACATTTGTAAATAAAGTCCTTAAGAAACATAATTTTGTTACGCCAATAAAAGGTTTCTACATTTAATATAGTTCGAGTGGATATAGTGCTGTTAAAACTAAGAATCAGCAGAATTTACACATTTGGTTGTTCGCCATTTCTAGTAAATTTTGTAGCCATTGTTTTAATTCTAGCATTATTTAAACAGATAACTCACATTTTCCGTCGAATTATAAGAATGTCTCCTATCCTTTTTTAAATCTATATGCCGAAATGTGACAGCGCTAATATAAGAAGAGAACTGTTATTCCGAATTGAGGCAAATTTGTCTACAACTCTAGGCAATTTACCCAAATAATTAAGTATCGTATCGTCATTGGGTTGCTCATCAATTGGAACATTGAAAAGTAGGGGTTTTTACATATTATAAATAATCTAGCTATTAAAAGGTACCCGGACTCGAAGCGTGACGACTTTGGTCGTGTTAGAACATGTTCCAAGGTCATTGTAGACCGAGAGCCAGGTGCAGATAATTTTTCAATTTAGTAATGGGGTGAAAGGTTGGGAGTTTTGTGGCTTTGCTAATGGAGCTTCACATTCAAATGATTGTAAATAAAATATGTGGCGTTAGACTTTTAGCGACTTGTGTTAAAATGTTTGGTATTCTTTATACTTATAATTATTGGTATTCTTTAGATTTACTTTCAAGCCATCAAACATATTAACATGCAGTTTTTATCTAAAATGGAAATCTTTTTAAGACCATCTTGAGAGTCATGTCATGCACTGTATTTACTAACATAACAAAGTCTCATACCTGACTACCCACGCAGATAGCCGTGGGTATATGCATTTATATGCATTTATCTCTTTGAATGCAAGTACTCAAAAAGCTCATTGTAAATGCGCATTCGTTAGAATAGAACACGTCGGGACTTGTTTCCGATGAGTGTACGTTTTGAAAAGGGAAGGAAGGAAATGTCAGTATGTGAACTTATGAATATAGGTAGGTGTAGCTCTGATGATTCATTACTTTCCCGTGGGTGTCGTATAAGGCGAGGACGCGAGGGTTACATGTGTTTTGCAATTTTAGACAATGGGATGACAAACTGTCACCATAGTGATACATAATTATCTGAACGACCCTCAAATATTTGTCAGACGTCGCGTAAATGTCAGTTTTTTGGGCCGTTTACGCTCTGTCTATCCCGCAAGGGATTAAAGGCGTGATATGTGATATGTTCTTCTTTTTTCGTGTCGATGACTCAAATATATTTCGATCAGAAATTAGCCACGGCTATGGCGCTGTCGGTGGCGTCATACAAGTCGGACAAGGTGCAGGTATTAGGGCATACATATGTATATACATACAATGACCGATAATGACGTCAATAAGTGATAATACTATCCTAAATTGAATAAAGTTATTTCATTTTCATTTCATCCTAAAGAAAGGTCAGGTCAAGAGTACCCTAAACCGACGAGCATGTATTAAAAGGTTGATGCATGTTGAAGAAGCGAAACAGGTGCATCAGGATCGTAGCAAGAAAATGAAAATGAAAAATGAAATTACTTTATTCAATGTAGGATAGCATTATCACTTATTGACGTCTGATCGTTAATTGTAAAAAAAAGATAGAAAACCGGCTCGGCAAGTGGAAAGATGTAGTCTCTGCCTACCCCTATGGGAAAGAGGCGTGAGTATACATGGTAATTTTTTATTCACCCCGGAAATTTAACAGGGTGATTCTACTCATGATTCTGAACAACTTTTATTATGGGGTCACCTGCGAAATCGCAAAAAAAATACAGCTGCTCCATAGAGAAATTCATACCTACTCGAACAAAATGTATAGAATAGCTGTTTTTTTTTCGCGATTTCGCAGGTGATCCCATAATAAAAGTTGTTCAGAATCATAAGTAGAATCACCCTGTAAAATTTCTGGGGTTAATAAAAAATAACCCTGTATGTATGTTTTTTCATTTCATTTTACATAGTCTCTAAGGCACCACTTTCCCAAGATACAATGTATAACCCAACCATCTTCGGCAGGTCGACGAGAACGGCAAGATCCACCGGCTGCGTCGCGAGTGCACCGGAGAGCAGTGCGGCGCCGGAGTCTTCATGGCCGTCATGGAAGACCGCCACTACTGCGGGAAGTGCCACAGCACCATGGTCTTCAAAGACGACGACAAATAGAGATACAACTGTAACTAGGTTTAAGCCCTCTCTGACTGCTGTGTATGACGGATTTTTAAATAAATCTTGACACGGTGTCGGAGTATTTTCTGGTTTTTTATTGGTTGTCAAACCGTTCCCGATGTTTTGGTGAGTATGGTTTGTGGTTCCAGCTTTTAGTTGCATTTTGCATTGGTTTATTTGAGTTCTTAAAACGCGAAACTAGAATAGGTGAGTATACAGTTGATTGGTTAAGTCTAGCTCAATATTCAGTAGCAAATTGTAAAATAACTTGTGCATGTAGTAAGAAACTGTAGTCCGCCGTGTGATGCCGGCTTAAAATAGCATCACCCCATTTATTTTCCCTTGTTGTAAGAGGCGACTAAGGGACTCAAGGGTTAAATGCGTATTGTAATTTTAGACGATGTGCTGATAAACTTGCTATGGTGGTATGCAATTTTCTGAATGACCCTCAATTCAGACGTAACGTAAATTGTCTGTTTTTTGTGACCGTTTACGCTCTGCCTAATCCTCAAAGGCTATAGGCATGTTATATGTATGTATGTATGTTGTCATTTCTATTTCTACAAACAAGTCAAATCGTTATTTACTGTCATGAGCTAACGGCTCCCGACTTCGCGCGAGCCGTTACCAGACCATTAAAAAATATTTTATTCATTAGTTTATTTTCAATTTCCTACTGAATACCGTTCCCGTCAATAGTTGAGCTCTGGCTTCGTAATGAAGTTGCGATAACTCGTATATTTTTAGCTGGTTTTAGTTGAGCTGGTGCGTCCTGGGTTCGATTCCCGTCTCATTCTGTCTTAGTTAGTCATGACATACCATGTCACGATCAGCTGACTTCTGGCGATCAGCTGGGCTAACATGTATATCATGATTAAATTTTGTCATCTCATTTTCTCGGCTCACTTCACTGAGAGTAACTTACACAATTTCTATATTGAAGTTCTGCGCGCATGAGACGACAAAATATGTCGTGGCGCTCATGTCAGCCGGGCATTAGGTCAATTCGCTTTTTCATAAACTGCTGGAACCTGGAACCTTCATTTAGCCCTGAACCCTTTATCCTATTCCCTTTTAGTGTAAAGTGAAGTGAAATGTGGTTGCTGATAAACACTGGTTGTTTCTACATGGTAAGTAAGTTTTCATCAATAAATTCTTTAAAAAATACTTTGTAGTTTTCTTTCTACAACTTTCCAAATATCTATCCTGGGTATATGAGTACATAATTTTCTGAATGACTCAAATGTTCGTCAGTTGGTGCGTAAATGTTCGAATTTTTACGGCTGTTTACGCTCTGCTTACCCTGTAAGGGATATAGGCGTGATGTATGTAGGTATGTATCTGTTCTAGGTATTCAGAAAAACAAATAGTCTTTTTCACGATCTGTATTTATTTCAATACTGAGAACTGTCTAAATTATCTGATTTAACCATGATACGGAATTTGTGCATTCCTGCGTAGATGTTCGAAGATTCGATGAGAAAATTCTATATCTCACAGCAACTTACATTTTTAAAGAGATCATGTACTATTTTTGTTATAAGTTAATATAAAACAAACAGTAGTATGCGACGTGTAAGGGCCAGCCCCGTATAACACTGTGATTCTTGCAAATTCGTCCAGAGCATGTTCTTGACCTGAACTGAACAACTTTTCATAGTACAGACAGCATAAGAATTTGAACTTTCCATACAAAATAACTCTGTCAGCTATATCTTTAAAATTTATTTGTAGGAAAAAAGCATCGTTAAAGAAAACGTTCTAAGTCTTGAAAACGTATGTGCAGTTATCTAGAACCACAACATTGTGTTATGATGAGTGCTATTAATGGTTTATTGACACATTAAATACTGGAAGGATGTAGTTTCTGCCTCGGTATCTAGGAAAGAGGCGTGATTTATGTAATATACATGGTGTAAAAAAATTAGCTGAGAATATTTTAAGGGGTGAACCAGTACGTGAAACTGAACAACTTTCCCCAGGGAACATAGGCCGAAATATGAAAAAAAAACTACTGCTTTTAAACTAGAGTTGCATAGATATAGAATTGTTCTTGATCATAAAATGCACTCAATAAAACTAATAGGATCTATTACTTGCCCGAACACACGTACGAGCTACATTCATATTAGTGACGTATTTTTGAATTATGGATTTGATTTCGCATGCGATGAGCCTGCCACGAATTGTCTAAATGGTCGGATTATGGTGAGCATCTTGGCCGCTGCGACGTTAAAGCGGCCAGGCTGTTTCTCGCGAGATTAAAGCAACTAATTATACTAACGAATTGGATATTTTAATATAACATACGCAGTATAATTCGTTGCAAAACATTCCTTTTAGATTCGCGACAAAAATCCTGGCCGCTTTAGCGCCGCAGCGGCCGAGTCGCTGAATATAATTCGACCCTAACCGCTGCTCGTACGTATCACACCATTTATTTCACGAATGCATTGACACACCCTTATGTGCCATAAAGTCTACTGTACCAATAAATACCACTTAACCAAAATGATCAGTTCTTCGTAAACGTAATCCAAACCCTCGACATAAATGGATTTGTGTAAACAATAGATCATGACAAGAGTTCTAAGATCATTCGCGTAGTCTAGCGCAATCGAATCGGATTTCTACTATTTCAAAAATACGCCCCTTAAACTCTCAGATCATAATGGAATGAAATATATAATACAATGCATTATCTGGGCATTTAAATAATATTGGATTATGTACGTAATTGACACATTTATCTGAAATAAATATAATTCAAAATTATAAAAGCACCAAAAAAGTAGATCAAAAGAGATTGTAATTACAAGTATTACAAACTAAAATTTTATTTTACAATACATTTTATCATTAACTTAATGTAAAATAATGCATAATCGTAACATTAAATATTCTAATTTTCTTAACAATCGATATAATTTTATTTACATTACAACATACAATTAGGGTCGTCGTACCAGTCGCAAATCAGGCAACAATCCCAGACCACTATGTATTTCATATTTAATGTAATTTCATAAATATTTTGTAAATTACCAGTCGGAATTAATAATCGTTTTACTATCTCCGTGTCCTTTAAGTTACTTTTGTTTGAATTAGATTTAACACAGGACAGTCTAAAGAGGGCATAAAATAAACTTTCATAATTTCTTAATTGGAAGTTGTTTGCGATTGGTATGTCCACCTTATAATTTTGTAACTCTATGAAAACATGATTTGTAATTTATTTAAAGAAAACTAGAGAACAAACATTTAGCTATTACACCTAAATCTCGTAATATTGCTAAGTCAATTCACTACGATACAACATCTAAGATTTGGCGGTTTACTCATTTCATTACGATTTTTTACTGTTGGTACTATCAGCAGAATCTAGAGGTACCCATTTAAGATGTCAACCTATAGTGGTGACTCTTAGCAACTGTATGGAAATTCAGTTTAAGTGTAAGTTGGTCCTTAACTTGATGAACCCCTGATAGTATCTATTGGTTCGATTCAGACAAGACAACTCTTTTTTTTTAATAATTAAATTCGTATCTTTTCATGTCTGCTTTAATGAGTAGGGACTGGATTATATGCTACATAAAAAGCTGGATATATGCACAAAAAATGCAAATAAATTGGCAAAATACGTAAGATCAGATTACAAGTTTTAGGTATGAAAACTAAATGACGAAACTTTTTTCTCCCAAACTTAATTTTGTAGAAGATTTCCGACGTATGCAAATGATCCAAGATAGTGAGATATCCACAAAGACACATTTTTTTCAAGGGGGGCAAGGCAAGGTCCGCTTACTCCTTGATTTTGACAGATTCTCGCCAACAATGAGAACAATTTTAGCAAAACACGCATGAAAGACGAGAGAGATATCGACAAAAAGACGCGCTGCGCTCAAAAACTATTGAAAACGTGTAAAAATGTGCATCATAACAAGATTTTGAAACAAGTAAGCTATTTGCGATGAAAAGGGCTTATATTAAATATGCAAATGCATATAATCCGGTCTCTATTTATGAATATAGGCATAGCTATGAATTGATATCTGCAGAATCGAAAGAACTCTAAGCAGAAACAAACACAATAATATCTTGTAACTTACAAAATTAATTCTAAAAGAACTAGGAACTTCACTAAAACCCAAAGAAAATTCTATTCTAATAGCTTATCTAGCTTTACTGAAAGGAATGCAATTACTGTATATTCTGATTTGCAAGCAGCTTCATTAGCTTAGCTTGTCAGTAAACTGTTAGAGTAATGTCTTACTCAAGCAATTTAAAACAACGCTAGTGCTAGGGGGTCCCGAAAAAAACTGGCTCCGTCATCACTTAAAATTAAACTTGAAAACATTGATTGACGTATACTCAATACTTTAAAATGACGTCAGGGATACCACAATAAGTGCCGCCGAACAGAAGATTAGTTTTTTGCGAACGACAGCATTTTTCTCTAGTGATTCTAAAAGGGACTATCCTTTATCTTAATTGAAGTTAAGGTGACATTGGCTAGAATGACAAACAGCTCTGACGGTCGCCCCGCGGCAACCGGCCGCGTTTGTCATTATAGGCAATGGCACCTTAAATCCGAAAATGCAATGAAAAGTGCTCTTGGTGTCCCTTACATAACCTACGTTAAGTCTGCGGCAGCCATAACGCTTTCAACGATTTACCATTCATGAGTGATGAGGGCGCCAGATATACTCAAGAAGTATTAAGCAAAGTATTTATTATACTCTATTGATAGATTTTACTGTTGAGTGTTTAATATTTTATGAACAAGCATATTTTCAGTTATTTATAACTATAATTCTTATACATAACCATAACTGACATGGCAATTCTGTTTTCGATATAGTCACATACACGTAATTCCATTCTTAACTTTTTCGTACATTACATCTATCACAGTTGTCTGTGAGGTTTTCAGCTTGATAAATATATGAATGTCAAAATTAAAATAGTAAATTCGTATTGATGAAAATTATATTTCTTAAAATACAGATATCTTTGGTAATTCTAAACATTGTTATTATTTTGGACTTCATTTGCGTGCAGAATAAAATGTTATAGCACGTTCATACATACATACATACATAAATCACGCCTATATCCCTTACGGGGTAGGCAGAGCGTTAACGGCCGTTCAACGGATATTAACACCACGTCTGACAAAAGCTTGAGGGTCAATAAGATAACTGTGTATCACCATAGTGACAGGTTGTCAGCCCGTCGCCTAAAATTGCAATACACACCCTCGAGTCCCTTACGCACTTTCACACGATGCCATTATGGGCAGGAAAATAGTAAGGGAAGTGGGCAGCGCGAGTGTGTGAACAGGTTACTCGCGCTGCTACTCGTCATGCCGCTGCCACTTCCCGTGCTCCCGCGAGTGTCGGCGCCTCGTGCGCGAGTCAAAGGAACGGCAGCACGAATGCGTTAGAATGTATTGCTATCTCGCTCACTCATATTGGTGCGAGAAGAGTATAACGGCAGTGTGTGAACGAACACTCTCTCGCGTTGATACTTCCGCGGAAGTATTTCGAGCTATATTCGCGACAGCGGCAGGAGCGGGAGCATGTGCATAGTGTGAACGTGCTATTTAGTTTAGAACATTATGTGCTACTTGGGCAGTTAATAAGCTATGAATATTTACATGAAAACCTTCAGCAGATTATACAGATAAATTATTTATTGCACACGAATACCTGCTAATGTGTTTTAAAACCAGATTTATTTCTAGTTTGTTTTATAAATGCGTAATTTTCAAATCCTGTCCAGGTACTTGCAGTTTTTTGACAGGATATTTCTTATCATGAATAAAACTTTGAATAAATCTGTATATATGTATTTCTGGTTCACTTACAATTACAGTTTTTTAAAATGCAGTTTGCCATTTTTTCCATTTTCTTTAATCTTTATTCTGTCTATTCTTTTTTTTTTTGCAACGACTATTGATAATTATTTAATTTAACAACGAAAATGCGGCCATCTATCGGGATCTTACTAGAAGCTACCAGATAACACTGCCATCTATTGAGTACGAACTAGAACCTCCGCGACTTTTTAAAGGAAAGTGCCACCGAACTTAACTTTCATAATATCGATTATTTAATTGCCACAATTTTTAGGACAAGATAATATTGCCTTTATAGAGTCCTATTGAATTAGTTGCAAATATTTTTACGGTGAGCTCTTCTCGGGAAACTGAACAACTTTCCCCACGGAAAATATGTCAAAATATTTAAAAAAATGGACCTTCAAAATGTGTTAGGTTAGGACCACATTTTTTTCATGATTGATCTATGTTCCTTCGGGAAATTTGTTCAGTTTTACGAGTATAACTCGTCCATAACATATTTGCACCGAATTGAATAGGACCTTAGTAGTAAAAGGAAAATCCGTGTTCAAACTTGGAACTCCAAAGGATATTGCCACGTATCGCGTTGTAATTAGGTTCACAGTTCTGGTTTGTGTGCATGCGTGGGCGCTCCGTCGGGCGGCCTGTCCGTCGCCTCGCTTGTGTGTGTGTCTGTTCGCTCGCTCGTTGTGCTCGCTTGGCCAGCTTTAGCGAGCGACGGCTCTATCGTGTCTAGGAGCTTCCTGAGAGCTAGTTCCGTCTGTGAAACATGAAGACAATTATTTAACACATAAGGATACACTAGTCTTCCTGCACGAATAAAAAAGTTACATAAAAACCTTTCCCTTGAATCACTATATCTTTAGAAGGATACCCAAAAATTACATCAAAATCCGTTGCGTAGTTTTAAAGATCTAAGCATACATAGGGACAGACACGGCAAATCGCTTTGTTAAAAACATTTTCAAGTATTTTTAGTCTGGGTGTTTCTATGTATAGTATATATTTATTTCAAAAAATTGTAAGTAAGTAAAGTCAGTATTTTATCAGCTATCTAGTTTCCATAGTTCAAGCTTTGCTTTGCTTAGTCTGGGGCTAGATGGTGCTGTGTGGATATTTATTTATGTAGTGGTATTTTTTTGTAACATCTCTTGAGAAATTTAGAGGGTACTAGCAAGCATAATAAAAAAAAACTTTCGATGCGATCAGAAGAATAGTTAAAAATGTCGAGGTCGCTTCATGAATCTGAAGCTGTATAGTATAGGCCGCTGTTATTCTGTGTTCATATGAAGTTTCAAGACACGTCAATATAGGGTGAAATATTACTAGTGACCGATAGCAACATCTCATGACGGGTTGGTGATAAACTGATAAGGAACAACTTTCCCTAAGAAAAATAAGTTGAAATACGACGAAAATGTCTTGAGCTTCCACAATAACTCAAATCAGCTGCAATTCTGTATGGGAGGTCTAAATAATGTTTTCATATTTCGACCTATGTTCCTTGGAGAAAGTTGTTCCTTATAGCCAACCCGACCTCAGTTTTCGCTATCGGTGACTAGTAAAACTTCACCCTATTTAAGTAGAAATGGCGTTATAAGTACCTTTTTTCAAAAAAATTATACCTAACACGAGAAGTGTTTTAAAATTTGGTATTCAATTGATCGCGGGTTTTCATCGCTTAGACTACATTCAATCTGTAAAGATAGAATTAGTCGCCGGGTCTAATACCAAAAACTAAGCCGGTAGATGAAGCCGTGCCACGCGTTACTGGCATTACCTAAATACACTTGCAAAATTGGAATGAGCTGCGGTAGCCCAGACATAAGAGGCGTCGCCACTAGTAATGCGAAAGTCGCAGGTGCAAATCCTGCCCGCGCTTGAAAATTTTGCAAGTTCAAAAAAATATTATCAAGTTTATAGGTAAGTACCTGTCGCAGATGTGTGACGGTGTTATCCAACGCCTCCTTCCACGCCAGCAGCTGTCCGCGTTGTTTGTTGGTGTGTGTGTCGAGCATCGCCGACCAGTCGGCCATGTGCTCGCCCCCCACTCCCCCCGCGCCCAGAGTGCGCAGTCTGTGGACACATCACGTTTGGAAATCTAGGTAAACTATTCCAATATAAAAAAAATAAAAAAGTTGCATTGTGATGCCGGCTTAGAATAGCATCACCCCATTTCTTTCCCATGGGAGTCGTAAGAGGCGACGAAGGGACTCAAGGGTGTGTATAGCAATTATAGGCGATGGGCTGACATCCTGTCACTATGGCGATACACAATTTTCCGAATGACTCCAAACGTTTGTCAGACGTGGCGTAAATGTCTAACTTTTTGGGGCCGTTTACGCTCCGCCTACCCCGCAAGGGATAAAGGCATGATATATGTATGTATGTAGGTAAAAACAATACAACCAACACTTATTCTAACCTGACACGACGAACTAGCTTAGCTCACAATTCATATTGCAACTAGTACACAATGGTATCTAGTAATTACCTCCGTGCTTAAGGCGAGTGTAGCCGTGAACGACCTCGACAGTGGCGCCACTTCACAAAAATAAGTTTTCTCTTTATATAAACAATCTATCGGAATATCCGTTGTCCAAGTTTTTAGTTTTATCCTTAAGTTAAATTAGAACCTGCAAACACAATGAAATATTCGCTGATAATAAATTTATAGCAAAAAGTGCCTAAAAACGGCAACTTTTGGTATTAATTCCCATAACTTTAATTACAGCGAATATTTAATTGAGTTTGTAGGTTCTAATTTTACTAAAGGATAATACTCAAAACTTGGGCGACGGACATTCTAGTAAATTATTTGTATAAAGAGAAAACATATTTTTTTGAGTAGTGGCGCCATGATAGAGGCTGAACACAAGTACACTCGCCTTAAACTCAGGATCTAGATAACTTATCCTCCCTTGTTCTCAATTGTCACCACTGAATTATGGTCTGAATTCACCCAAGCAGTATTCGGAGGGTTGTGCCTTACACCCCGTATATTTCGTTCTCCCATAAAAAATTTGATGATCGGCTGGGTCAATTTGTATGGGAGAACTTATGTTCCTTAAGGAAAGGTTTTCAGTTTGGACTGGTTCGGTCTTAAAAATATTTGTAGTTAATTTATGTACATCTTATATATTTACCTGCTCTGCAAATCGCTCCCGTGCGGCGGATGGTACAGCCTCCAATACAGCAGCGCGTTCAAAGCCAGGAGTATCACCAGCGAGCCAGCCAGCCAACTATTGGTGCTGGTCTCCGCGGGGCGCGCGCGGGGGAGAGACGCGCGGGGCGCCAGGATCGCCGCCGGCGGGACTTTAGCCGTGATCGGGGGCACTTCCGATGATGACACTGAAATACAAGTTAATCGATTAAGGTTCTTAATTCGACATAAATGATATAAGCTGGTAAAAACAGACAGACAGAAACATACAACACAATATAAGAAAAGGCAGCGTTATTGCTTTAAGATAGCGCTTCCAGGCAACCCTGCACACTAGGAGAAACATTGATAAAACACGCACTGTAAATAGCAGTAGCAACACATACAGACAGAAAAAAAAAACAAATTTATCAAAACAATAATTATTATTTTATTATTATTATTATTATTAGCCCTTTATTCAGACATAATTACATTCAATATATTAACACTCTATTAATTACATTTCATTTTATAAATTATAACAAATACTTATTAATTAATTACAATAAATTTAATTTCATTTTGCATTTCACATTTTGCATTTCACTTTGTATTTATTTATTTAATTATTTTTTTTTTTTTAATAGTTTATCCTTATCTATCACTATCACTAATGTCTGTGTGCCATTTGGCAAAGGCCTCCTCCAACTGCCTCCACTTGTCCCTATCTCTGGCTTGCGATGTCCAAGCACTGCCCGCCACAGCCTTAATCTCGTCGACCCATCTTCTGAGTGGTCTGCCTCGTTTTCTTTTCCTGTTGCCTGTGTACCAGTTCATCATTAGTTTCGACCACTTGTCTTTTCCTCTAATGGTATGGCCTGCCCACTTCCACTTGAGATTTTTAATGTTTAGCGTGACATCTTTTGTTTTTGCGTATTTTCTTATTGTTGTAGTTCTTATTTTGTCTATCAGTCTTTTCCCCCTCATACTTCTCAGCATAGCATTTTGACAGGTCTCAAGTTTCTTGTAGTGTATTTTGTTGAGTGCCCATGTTTGGCATCCATATGTGAGTACGGGTAGTACGCATGTGTTGAACAATTTGCGCTTGATGTTCATGCTCATTTCTTTGTTTTTAAACACTTCTTTCAGGTTCCAGTACTGTTTCCAGGCATTTGCTATGCGCTTATCGATTTCTGCTGAGGTTATGTCTGTGGTAGAGATAATTTGGCCCAAATAAACATATTCGTTTACATATTCAATTTTATTGTTGTTTACATATATAGGGTCCTGTTTCCCATTTGTAATTGCCTTGGTCTTTTCCGTATTCATGCTTAGCCCTACCTTGCGGCTCTCTCTTTCTAAATCGTTTAACATTATTTGGAGTTCTTCCTTTGTTGTTGAGATTACCACCAGATCGTCTGCAAACCTCAAGTGAGATAGGTTCTCCCCATTGATTGTTAGTCCATATTTGTCCCAGTCTACCTGGCGAAATATCTCTTCCAACACAGCTGTAAATAGCTTTGGCGAAACTGGATCCCCTTGGCGTACCCCTCTTTCTATTTTTATTTGTTCTCCTTCTTTTTCAAGTTTTATTTTGGCTTTGCTATTAGCATATATGTTTTTGAGAATTCTGATATATTTCTTTTCTACTCCTTGTTTTAGCAGTGCCTCCCATATCTTGTTATGTTCCAGTGAGTCAAAGGCCTTGGAGTAATCCACAAAACAGCAGTAGATGGTTATGTTAAATTCTTTACTTTTTTCGATAATCTGGCGCACTGTGTGTATGTGGTCAATAGTTGAGTAGCCGCTTCTGAATCCAGCTTGTTCTCTTGGTTGACTTTCGTCCAGTATTTTTGATATTCTACCTAGAATGACTTTTGCAAAAACTTTGTATATGTTTGACATCAGACTAATTGGCCTGTAGTTATTTATATTGTTTTTGTCACCTTTTTTGTGTAGGAGTATTATTGTGAGAGTAGTCCACTGATCTGGTATGTTTTCACTTTGTATCACTTCATTAAACAACTGTGTAAGGAGCGGTACAAGGGTGTTTTTGTTTTCAATAAGAAATTCGTTGTTGATTTTGTCTGGGCCTGCAGCTTTCTCCCTTTTTTGAGAAGTAATAGCTTTTTCTACTTCTTCGGGTAGTATTGTTGGGACTTCTTCACCACCAAATAGGTTGATTTCATAGCTGGTATCTTTGCTAGAGTACAGATCTCGGAAAAAGTTTGTTGCAATCGACATTATTTCTGGGCGCCTTGTCTGTTGTCGTCGGTTTTTGTCTTTCATATTGGGTATCCAGTTGATTTTATCAGTTAATTGTCTGACCGCTTTTCTAACACCACCAGTCTTTGCAATGCATCTTTCCAATATTTTGTATTTGTGTCTTTTCCGATCCTTTCTCATGTTCGTTCTTATTTGTTTGCTTAATTTTGTTATTTCTTTTCTGATACTTGCAGTCTTTTCAGACAAACTCATTAATTTGGATCTGTTTTCCAGCATTTCTTTAGTTTCGTTTGTTAGCCATTTTTTACTATTTTCCACTTTATTTGCTTTTATATTTTCTGTTGCTTTCAGACGTTTTTCAAATTCATTGTATTTCTCTGTCACATTGAGATGTTTAGTGCTTTCTATGAAGTCTTTCAGGTTTGTATTTAATTGTTCAGAATCCACTAATGGTAAGTTTTTCGCTTGTTTAATCTTAATCTTCGTTCCGCTCCCGTGCGGCGGATGGTACAGCCTCCAATACAGCAGCGCGTTCAAAGCCAGGAGTATCACCAGCGAGCCAGCCAGCCAACTATTGGTGCTGGTCTCCGCGGGGCGCGCGCGGGGGAGAGACGCGCGGGGCGCCAGGATCGCCGCCGGCGGGACTTTAGCCGTGATCGGGGGCACTTCCGATGATGACACTGAAATACAAGTTAATCGATTAAGGTTCTTAATTCGACATAAATGATATAAGCTGGTAAAAACAGACAGACAGAAACATACAACACAATATAAGAAAAGGCAGCGTTATTGCTTTAAGATAGCGCTTCCAGGCAACCCTGCACACTAGGAGAAACATTGATAAAACACGCACTGTAAATAGCAGTAGCAACACATACAGACAGAAAAAAAAAACAAATTTATCAAAACAATAATAGTATATGATAAATACGTGGAATAAATATATTTCAGTTCTTTTGGAGTACTTTGGTACCTTATGTGCTACAACCGACCTTACATAAACAATACAAAATAATGTTTGTTTAATATTTTTAAGTAAACATACATATTATAATTAAATAAACAACTAAATATATTATGATAATAATAGTATATAGCAGTGGGACGATGTAGGCTAATCAAGATAAGATAAGTATATATTTGAAAAAAGATTTGGCAAGATGATGATCGTATAAACTAGTTTTTAACATAGCAAGTGACTCAGGTACACGCGAATTTAGTTTCGCTGACTTGAACTGATAAAAACTATTTCCACACAAGCCTTTGTTTGTAGCGACCTCTGGGAGCTACGGCAAGCAGCTCACTCAAAGTGGTTCACGAGCAAGCAAGACGCAACAGAAGTTCCAACATAGCTGCAAGATGGCGCCACGTGACAAAACAAAGAGCCTGAAACGCGGTATCGAAGTGTTTCACCGCGCAACGCATATATACAACTTTCAATTCTATCCAAGTGGACCAGTCGGTCCCCTGGACACAACACCCGGCCAGGCGGGTAGCCCGTCTCCCGACACCACCTGCAACCAGTGGCGTGCACAGGGTTTCACGACTGGGTAGGCAGTACAAACAAAGGCGGTTCTCACACGAACCTCATCTTTTTCAGTGTTTTGTCGTATCCGGTTTTTAGGGGAAAATAGTTTACGAGATCCCATACAAAATTTGGATAGGTATCATTAGTACACGTTACCGCATCAAATTGCGGCTGTCACAAGATGCCATGTGTGCGGGGGCTGTCACCAAAGATGTAAAGAACCGCAGTATTGTCCAGTGGTGGTCCAATGCGTGCGATTCACGAAGATGATTGTTCATCTCTTTCAATGTTTGCACACAACAATCTGACAAAATTAAATTTTCAAGTAGGACCTATTGTTACCTTTTATTTGCGTAATTTCCAATTGTTGATCTGCATTTTATCACACATAATATCAACTTAGGTATTGAAAACAGTACTTTAACTTTTGTAAACACACAACACAAATCTTATTACACTTGTTTATGGCGCACATTAGAAAGTATGACAGAAGTTCTGTAATTTTTCATTCTTTTCTATCATAGAAGACCAACCGAACAACATTTTCACTATTAAACTTTAAAGCTTTACTTGAAAAACCTAACCTTAAATAAACAACACGGGTAAACAACAATGGAGGAATTTGCAATGTCTTCTAAAGTAAAATACTATCAAGCAAAATTGCACCTCATTATTATGCAAAAAGTTCAAAAGAAAGGTGTCACAAATTGGTCGGATTATACGCACCGCCCCTCCCTCACACCTCAACCCGCGCGCTTTTTTCTACAGTTTTTGCGTTTTGTTACTAGATTTTTGACCAACCGTCACTGCACGACGTTGATTATGCACAACACGATTGCGCCGGACAACGTGACACAGTCATAGGATCGTCTTCAAGGGGCTTTAGGGGGCGAAGCCCATTAAAACTAAACATTTTTGACACAGATTCAATACAGTAGGTTAGGTTAGAGTTGTGACCCCCTGGAGCGAATAAAGCGAGCGATCAAGCCACAATTGCCACTGTCGTGCAGGCTTGGGACATGCGTAGCTGTGTCGGCCATGATTTTGCTGTGCAAAACACTGTTATGCAGTATAGGAACTCGCCGTGTGTATGCAGTCGTGTTTTTTTTTTAATAAGCAGCACCTTTGGAGGTCTGTTTGGCTCTGTTAGCGCTACTAGTTTGAACCGGTTTGAACACGTAGTAATAGTCCATTTCATTCATAAAAGCAGGCAGCGGTCGAGGCGCCGAGGCTCGATTGACAATGGTAATGTTCGAGTTCACTAGGGGCGCGAAAGTTTTGAAAATGACGTTCCTTTTTACGAATGGGTATATTTCTTCAAATAATAATTTTATTAAATATTTATAATTTTGTGTGGATCAAAATATCAGGGTAGGCAGTGCTTTTGTGCCTATATGGACTGCACGCCCCTGCCTGCAACCCTCCATTCTGCCTATTGGCATCACTCCTGTCACCCGCCATACCTTCTTTAAGTTACATGCTCTCGAAGCAAGATAATGTCCATAACGCTAATAAGCTGTAGCTAAAGCAGCATTTCCTGAACCACAGTTCATTAAAACGATCGTCGACCCATTCCAAAGAAAATTGCATTTTTGCGTTTCTTTCAATGCGCTCCTCTTTTCTTTTTTTTCAATGAGATGGGTCCTCTGGATTCCGCATTACGATCCTCGGTTCTTATGTCTCACCACAAGCGGCTTATGGTGAACAACTTCAGCTGCAGAAAATTTCCGTATCGCATATAGTGTACCCTGGCTCTTAGTGTTCCACATCAGGTACTGCAGATCTTCGATGTCCATGTGTCTGCAGAAGCGGTCTATTCATACTAAACAACATTGCTTTTGCTACAGAATGTCTTCTATGTTGAACTGGGCTCCTGGTGTTCCACATTAAGTACTCTAGACCCTTGATGTCTATGTGCCAGAAGAAGACGCCCAATATGCTTTAAAGCTTTTGCTATGGAACAAATTTCCCAAATTTCCGTATCTCTTATAGTTTAGCAGGGCTCTGTTGTCTACATCATGCACTCCAGATCCTATTTTTTTGTGCCACCAAAACTAAACAACTTTTGCTATGGAACCTTTTTTCTATCTCATATAGTTAATCCGGGATCCTGGTGTTCCACATTAAATGCTCTTTTAATCTGTGATAGCAGAAGCGGCCCATCAGGCTGAACCAATTATTAAGCTATTGAGCCATTTCTGTTTCTTGGTTAAGCTCCAGGTGGTCTACATCAGATACTCTAGACCCTGGATGTCTATGTATGACTGTACTAGCAAAAGCGGCCTACCATGCTAAAAGCTTATGCTTAAGAGCTATTTACGTAGCTCTTGATTTAGCACGACCTTGGTGGTCTACATCATGTACTCCAGATCTTCGATGCCATGTGCCAGGAAAAACGGTTTATCATGCAGATAAACTTTTCTTTTGGAGACATTTCTTGTTTCTATGTATAGTTCAGCTGGGCTTCTGGTGGCACTCCAGATCCTCGAATATTTTTGTACCAGCAGAAGCGACCAATCCCATACTGAATAACTTTTGATATGGAGCCGTTTTTGAATCTCTCGTCACTTATAGCTGAAGTCCTGGTCTTTATGCCTAGTTAATTTGTTTGCCTACCCCGCAAGGGATTATAGGCGTGATATATGTGTGTGTGTGTGTGTGTGTGTAATTTGTTTGTTATCGAAATTGTATTATCTTCTTTACACTTAGGCCATTAAAATATCAATTAAATAAATAAAACGCGTAGGTATTTCAGCATTTTCAGCTGATTTCTTTTTACGGAGGCTAAGTAATAGCAAGAATTTGCATGCCAAAAGGGTTTTTGGATTTTCGTAGGAGCATTGTAATTGTAGCCATTGGCTAGCACTATTCTACCTTATGCATTTTGATTGGACCTATTGTTCAGAAAAATACATATCGCTTTATCCTGCATTGTCAAACGATATGAAGAAAGAGAAATCAATGAAAATACAGTTATAGAACGTTTTCGAAATCAATCTGTTTATTCTCAATTCTGGATGCATGTTAGCACGTTCATACGATGCCAATATGGGCAGGCAAATAGCAAGGGAAGTGGGCAGCGAATATGTTAACAGGTTACTCGCGCTGCTACTCGTCATGCAGCTGCCACTTCCCGTGCTCCCTCGAATGTCGGATTTTCGTGCGCGAGTCAAAGGAACGACAGCACGAACGCTAGTGGAATGTATTGCTATTTCGCTCATCGTATTGGTGCGAGAAGAGTAAAACAGTGTGAACACTCACTCGCGTTGATACTTCCGCGGAAGTATTTCGAGCAATATTCGCGACAGCGGCAGGAGCATGGTGTGAACGTGCTATTACATATTATCAATGAAACAATAATTATGATTAAAAAGCGATCATATTTTTAGCTGAACGTACTTTGTATGAATGGGCATGGATATTGGTAAAAGGTGGTACATGTCAATGTATACTTGATTTATTGATATACATATGATAATTTGGAATATCATAACGAAAATAATAAGTAATAATCAAATACAAATCTAGTAGAATCAGCCTCTGTGGCGCGCTATGGGGGTGGCTGCCTATTCCTGTCGGGTACCTGGTGGATTGCAGGGGGGCCGGCCGCTGGGAATAAACGTATCATAGAATTCATAGATGTTTATGACGCCGTGTCATTACGGCTTAGAATACCATCACCCGAATTATAACCGTGGGTCTCGTAAAATGCGACTAAAGGATAAATTCATTCAGGCGTTCCCTGTGAATATAATATCTTGCACTGCGCTCACTAATCCTCTTGCCAAGCGTGGTGAGTATGGCATTACTCCCAAGAGGGAAAGAAGAAAGCGGCGCAGTGGTAGGTACATATATTCTGATTTGCTTTGGTTCCCGTGGGAATAAGAAATTTTCTCGTGGTAAATAGTAGCCTATTTATTTTCTCAATGAATTATCTATGTATATGCCAAATTTCATCAAAATCGGTTTATAATATAAGTATGGATTCGTGTTTGTAACGTGATAGATTACTCCGCCAAGTACGTTTTTTTACAGAGTTTTCTTCCGAGGTTTAAAAGGAAATTCTCCCAAAGTTTAAAGAGCATTCGCTCGACGTTAAAATGATAATCCTTCGTAGATATGAAACAGTATATTTGAGAGAGCAGTACCTAGTTTCGATGCGTACATGCCTTATCCTATCATATTAAAGATTTGTTGAGAACTCAAATTAAATGTCATAGTTTACTCGTAACTGTAGGTTACAAACGAAGATCTTAAAATTAGAAGGTGTCACTACAGTTTACCTATTGGCGTACGAGATATTAATTCTTGTAGTATAGTAATTTAACTACCTTGTGTGAATTGTGTCTAGCTTGACTTGTGATTCACTTTGAGTGAGCTTAGTTTAATGGCTTATACTTACCATTTACATGCTATGGGGGTCAATGGACCACTGGTTAAGAAACCCTGCATTAGAACGAGTTTGACGTCTATATTTTCTTACACTTACCTTTAGAGCGTGCTTTTTGTTGTTGTGCCGTGTGATGTCGGCTTAGAATAGCATCACACCGTTTCTTTCCCGCGGGTATCGTAAGACGCGACTAAGGGACTGGAGGGTTTTATGTGTATTACAATTATAGGCTGACTGATAAGCCTGCCACAATAGTAATCCACGATTTTCCTGAAATGACCCTCAGTCAAATACGACCGTATTTTGACGGCCGTTAACGCTCGGTCTACTCCACAAAGGATATGTTTATATGTTGTGGTCTATATTGACGAGTGATGCCGGTTTAGAATAGCATCACCCCATTTCTTACCCATGGGTGTCGTAAAAGCCGACTAAGGGACTCGAGGGATGTGTATTGCAATTTTAGGCGATGGGCTGACACAATGTCACTACAGTCATACACAGTTATCTGATTGACCCTCAAACTTTTGTCAGACGTGTTGTTAATATGATACACTGATGATGAGAGCCATGGTACACTGATGAAATAAAACGCAAGCTAGTGATCAAATATTTCCATCTTAAAAAATATAAATGTTTGGGACTGGAATTCAATAGTGAAGTCTACAAATACTATAGAAGTCATATAAAAGATCTCGTAGATGCAGCGTACCAGCAGTATGTAAGTGATATCGCTCGTGACATATGCCTTGATCCCACAAAGTTTTGGTCTTACGCGAAATCAAGGCAGGGAAGTAGGTCCCAAAACCATGATTTACTATATAATAATAAAAATGTTAATGGTCAAGAGGCAGCAACAGCCTTTGCAGAGTACTTTGGCTCAGTTTTCCATCCTGGGGTTCCCCGGCTTGATCCTGTCGAGGCTGAATATAGAGCAGGTGGTGAAAGCGACGCGACCTACGTTCATATAGAGCGTGTTTCAGTCGCGGACATACGCCGGGCTACTCGCCGCCTAAAAACGGCTTCCGCCACGGGACCCGATGGTATTCCAGCATTTTTAGTAAAAGACTGTTCGGCGGTCCTCGAGCTTCCACTACTCTACATATTTAACCTATCATTGCAGCATGGTGATTATCCCATCAAGTGGAAACTGTCCCGAGTCGTTCCTGTTCCCAAAAGTGGATCATCTAAAGACATTACCATGTTTAGGCCAATTGCGATCTTATCAGTTTTTGGAAAGGTCTTCGAGTCAATATTAAACTTTTATATACTAGCCCAAATAAAAGGCCAGTTAGATGACTCTCAACATGGATTTCGCTCTGCCCGATCCACGACAACAAATCACATTGCCTTTGTAGATTATGTGGCGTCCCAGATGGACCTCCGTAAGCAGGTGGACGCTACATATTTTGATTTTAAAAAGGCATTCGATTTGGTGGATAACGATGTTATACTCAGCAAGATGTCGCAAATGGGATTTGTACCTGTACTTTTGCAGTTTTTTGCCAGCTATCTTAAAGACCGTATGCAATTTGTTAGATTCGAAAACTACCATTCAAATACTTTTTACACTAGATCTGGCGTAAGTCAGGGCAGTACATTGGGCCCTTCTTTGTTTCTCATCATGATAAATGACCTTCCTAAAGTGTTGAAAGCGGCAAAGTGTCTTATGTTCGCAGACGACCTAAAACTGTTTTTATCTGTGGGAAACACTGAGGATTGTCAGAATCTGCAAAGTGATATTGACGCGGTCACTGATTGGTGTGTGATTAATAACCTTCACTTCAATGTGGCAAAGTGCCGGGTCCTATCCTACACCAGATCCATAGCTCCCATAATATTCCCGTATGCGATAGACAGCGTACCGCTTGAGCGAGTAGAATCGATACGGGACCTCGGGATTGTTATGGATAGCAGACTGGATTTTCATGACCATATCACAACAATATGTAAGGATGCAAGCAAGACGTTAGGTTTTATCATGAGAACCTCTTCGCAGTTCCCTGACACCCGTGTGGCCACCTTGCTGTATACTTCTTTTGTGAGATCCAAACTTGAATACTGTGCAATGGTATGGGATCCCCATGAGGCTAATTACGGTATCCTTATTGAACGAGTGCAGCGAAAGTTCAATAGATATCTCTATAAAAGAATGTATGGATATTATCCGTGGCTCTTCCCTTCCTTATTTGTTAATGGAATGGTGGGCCTCGATACATTGGAGTTAAGACGCAAAATGCATCTTTTTCTCCACTATGTGTCCCTTCTGCGTGGCAGGGTTAATAACCCTGAAGTTCTTAGCGCAATCAGATGGTTTGTACCTGATAGTTACGTCCGCACAGGCCGGCGCAAGCACGAGTTGCTGGCGGGCCCCGCCAGCCGCACGCGCAGCTCCAAGAATGCTCCCACACAAAGAGCTACTGCTCTCATTAATGACTTGATTGCCAAAATCCAAGATGCCGACATTTGCTTTGACTCTATACGTAGCCTATCAAATAGTTTTCGATTATATTATAATAATATTAATAATTAACATTGCTTCTAATTAATTGATTGTATACCTACTGACTTTTATTATTGATTTTGTATGAATTATGTGATTTCTTTTTTTTTATTTAATATTTTTTGTAACAACTAGCATTGTGAGCGCTTTGGTTTTTAACTGTAAGCTTACAAATGTAATTTTTAATAAATAAATAAATAAATAAATAAATAAATATCTGTTTTACGGCCGATAACGCTCTGACTACCCCGTAAGGGATATAGGCGTGATTTATGTGTGTGTTTGTGGTCTATATTTTCTCACACTTACCGTTTTAGATTTTCTTACACTTACCTACCATTAGAGCGTGTCGAATCGTCTAGATTTTCTTACACTTACCTACCATTACAGCGTGTCTAGTCGTCTAAAATGTCTCACACTTACCGTTAGAGCGTGTCTTATCGTCTAGATTTTCTTAGACTTACCTACCATTACAGCGTGTCTAGTCGTCTAAAATGTCTCACACTTACCGTTAGAGCGTGTCTTATCGTCTAGATTTTCTTACACTTACCTACCATTACAGCGTGTCTAGTCGTCTAAAATGTCTCACACTTACCGTTAGAGCGTGTCTTATCGTCTAGATTTTCTTACACTTACCTACCATTACAGCGTGTCTAGTCGTCTAAAATGTCTCACACTTACCGTTAGAGCGTGTCTTATCGTCTAGATTTTCTTAGACTTACCTACCATTACAGCGTGTCTAGTCGTCTAAAATGTCTCACACTTACCGTTAGAGCGTGTCTTATCGTCTAGATTTTCTTAGACTTACCTACCATTACAGCGTGTCTAGTCGTCTAAAATGTCTCACACTTACCGTTAGAGCGTGTCTTATCGTCTAGATTTTCTTACACTTACCTACCATTACAGCGTGTCTAGTCGTCTAAAATGTCTCACACTTACCGTTAGAGCGTGTCTTATCGTCTAGATTTTCTTACACTTACCTACCATTAGAGCGTGTCTTATCGTCTAGATTTTCTTACACTTACCTACCATTACAGCGTGTCTAGTCGTCTAAAATGTCTCACACTTACCGTTAGAGCGTGTCTTATCGTCTAGATTTTCTTACACTTACCTACCATTAGAGCGTGTCTTATCGTCTAGATTTTCTTACACTTACCTACCATTACAGCGTGTCTAGTCGTCTAAAATGTCTCACACTTACCGTTAGAGCGTGTCTTATCGTCTAGATTTTCTTAGACTTACCTACCATTACAGCGTGTCTAGTCGTCTAAAATGTCTCACACTTACCGTTAGAGCGCGTCTAGTCGTCTATATTTTCTCACACTTACCGTTAGAGCGTGTCTAGTCGTCTAGATTTTGTCAAACTTACCGTTAGAGCGCGTCTAGTCGTCTATACTTTCTCACACTTACCGTTAGAGCGTGTCTAGTCGTCTAGATTTTGTCAAACTTACCGTAAGAGCGTGTCTAGTTGTCTATATTTTGTCACACTTACCGTTAGAGCGTGTCTAGTTGTCTATATTTTGTCACACTAACCATTAGAGCGTGTCTAGTCGTATATATTTCGTCACACTAACCATTAGAGCGTGTCTAGTCGTCTATATTTTGTCACACTTACCGTTAGAGCGTGTCTAGTCGTCTAAAATTTCTTACACTTACGTTAGAGCATGTCTAGTAGTCTATATTTTCTCACACTTACCGTTAGAGCGTGTCTAGTCGTCTATATTTTGTCACACTTACCGTTAGAACGTCTCTGCCGTCTGGACTTCCTGGCGGCTGGTACCTGCCCCTGCGCTTCGGCAATGAGCCGCGATTCCAACATCCTCCCGTACTCTTCTAAGCCCGATATCGTGTTCTTTTCTAGGAATGCTGTAAACAAACAGAAATAATAATAATAAGTATTTATCATTTTAATATTTTCTTGAGTTTGCACAACAAAAGTGAATCCATTTGTAACGTTGCGGTCGTTTCACTACATCCTAAGATACATGAATTAATGTTCTTAGTTTAGGATGGGGCATAAAACTCATGTTTACTCTAATACGTTTCACAATCATCATAACGATTAGTTTTTAAGAGTAGATCTGTAAATCTTTTGTCTCAATAAACTTTATTATTATTATCCCAATTGAACAATTTTGAATGGATTTAAGTTGTATATATGTATGTATTAACTTTATTGTACCACAAAACATGGTTCATTCAAACACGGAGGCTCCGTACAATGTTTAATTTAAGGCTCTTTTGTAAAGAACAATAAACTTTTTTTTTTTTTATTTAAAACAAATTTACATTATCAGTAAAGGATGGAATAAAACAAGAGGCACAAAGGCGGACTTATCCCTCGAAGGGATATCTTCCAGTCAACCTTTGAGAGACTCAGAGGATATGTATTTTGCAGGTAAACTACGGTACTTTAGAAAGGTAATAAAATAAATGATAATAAGAAAGCTTACTCTTTAACTAATATACATAAATAATATTAAATAATAAGTAAATACACCCTAGTTGATAATAGAATAACAAATATACATATAAATTTTTATACATAAATAAATATCATGTGCCCTACAAATTGTCTATGTCACCCAGATCATAACCCCAAACTTTCCTGATGTTGGATTTGAACATCTTCACAGTAATGCTGTTCCTCACCTCTGCAGGTAAGCCATTTCGTTGTTGTGTTTATTTTGCTTTATTAGCTTTGGGAAATTAGCTTTGGTTCGGGTATGTATGATACGGGTTAACATAGTTTCTGTGCAGCGATATTTGTGATTGCGTGAATTCTGGATACTATACATACACAAATCACGCCTATAATCTCTTGCGGGGTAGGCAGAGCGTAAACAGCCGAAAAAACAGCCATTTACACCACGAATGACAAATGTTTGAGGGTCATTCGGAAAATTGTGTATCGCTAAAGTGAAAATTGCAACACAGACCCTCAAGTCCCTTAGTCGCCTCTTACGACTCCCAGGGGAAAGAAATGGGGTGATGCTATTCTAAGCCGGCATCACACGGCAATGGATGGATACAATTATTGGGGTATAAGAACATTCGTGCCAAGGAGTTTCGTTTTTACTTGATATCGGGGTACGAAGATTCGTGAATTGTGTGACGTGATCCAGTTTACATACATACATATATCACGCCTATATCCCTTGCGGGGTAGGTAGAGCGGAACAGACCGAAAAACCGGTCACTCACGCCACGTCTGACAAACATTTGAGGGTCATTCAGACAATTGAATATCACTATAGTGACAGGTTGTCAGCACATCGCCTAAAATTGCAATACACACCCTCGAGTCCCCCAGTCGCCTCGTACGACTCCCACGAGCAAGAAATGGGGTGATGCCATTTTAAGCCGGCATCACACGGTCAATACAGTAGCGCACTCCAAATTAAACAATTGTTGACGAACCTTTGACCATCGGCCACATGCTCTTCTTGTACTTGACGTATCCGATGAGGGAGAAATCTGTCATGTGCTCCGATATCCGTGACAGGCAGTAGTGGCACTGGAATAAAGAAAAACAATTACAAAACCTTCCTAAAGCACTCATTTTTAGTATTAGACCGGGTCTATCGCGATAGTATTTAGGTAAATATTAGTAATTTACCTGTGTCCCGACGTTATTACTACTGACTACTGACTGTGTACTTCCTAAAGCAGCTCAAATATTTATATATATTCTTTATTGTGCATTAACGATACAATAGTTTTTGTTTTAAAAGTAGTTCACAAAGGTGAGCTTATCTCTATAAAGAGATCTCTTCCAGCCAACATGTAAAACTAAGTAATAAATAAATACGTGCGGGGAAAAGATTGCACACAAATATTTCCTATTAACGAAATGCTATTACTCCACAAATGAATTCCTTAGGGTGAGTGTAGCCGTCAACGACTTCGACAGTGACGCCACATCACAAAAAAAGTTTTCTCTATCTATCAGAATATCCGTTGCCCAAGTTTTTAGTATTATCCTTAAGTAAAATTAGAACCTGCAAACTCAATGAAATATTCGCTGTAATTAAAGTTATGGCAATTAATACCAAAAGTGGCCGTTTTTAGGCACTTTTTTCCATAACTTTAATTGCAGCGAATACTCAATTGAGTTTGCAGTTTCAAATTTTACTTAAGGATAATACTAAAAACTTGGGCATCGGACATTCTGATTAATTGTTTGCATTAAGAGAAAACTTTTTTTTGTAAAGTGGCGCCACCGTCGAGGTCGTTGACGGCTACACTCGTCATAACTTTAAACTAACACAATAATAATACCTACTAACCGCGACATCAACGTTAGATTTAATACTAATTGAATATTATTTATTATACATACATACATAAATCACGCCCATATCCCTTACGGGGTAGGCAGAGCGTTAACGGCCGTAAAACGGATATTAACACCACGTCTGACAAAAGTTTGAGGGTCAATCAGATAGCTGTGTATCACTATAGTGACAGGTTGTCAGCCCATCGTCTAAAATTGCAATACACACCCTCGAGTCCCTTAGTCGCCTCTTACGACACCCATGAGTAAGAAATGGGGTGATGCTATTCTACATAGGTACTTATCTTAAATTTCTTTTAATCTTTAAAACTATTCACTAGCTAATAATTATGGATTTTATTAATTGACATTGTATATAATCACAAGCCTCACACAATTTGCAACGACCTTTTACAAGGGTTCGTGTACTATGACTTATTTAATACTTATTTTGAGACCTTTTTAACGTATCTACGTAGGTACATGAATGCAGAATAAATGAAATTGAAATTGGAAAACACAGGATGTAAAAACTCATGAAATTGGCCAATTATTCCCCAGGAACATAAGTTGTAATATACGGTGAGATTTTACTAGTGACCGATACTGAAAACAAAGGACGGGCAAAATAAACATTTTTTCCCAAGGAATATTGGTAGAAAAACAAAAATAAAAAAATTTGGTTCTCACATACAAAATAAAAAATAAGCATAAGGCAGCAGTGTTTCCAGTGAATACAACATCTTACACTGCGCTCGCCAATTCGCCTTACAAGTATGACGAGGATGGCAATACCTTAACGAGAAGCCCATGTCCAACAGTGGACAGCTTCGGTTGGTGACCACTCACCTCGACTGTGAAGTAGTCGGCGTAGGGGATGCCTGAGTTCTCGCTGCTGGCATTGATGGAGTACAGGTGTCCCGGCTTCGAACATTTGTTCATTACCTGGCAATAACACAAAACAAGCATTATAAATTATAATACATTTAAAAACACGACTACTTTCTGTAAAGTCTAGCCTATGACACTCGGGATTATGTAATGATAAAAATACCCGGCGACTAATTCTATCGAAAGGTTAGAATTAGTCGCCGGGTATTAGTTGCATAACTAACCCGGTAGATGGAGCCGTGCCACGTTGTACTGGCATTAAATACACTTGCAAAATTGGCGGGCAAGATTAGTAGCCCAGGCGGAAGAGGCGTCGTCACTAGTAATGACGAAAGTCGCGGGTTCAAATCCTGCCCGCACTTGAAAACTTTGCAAGTTTTCAAATAATAATTGTATACCTAACACGGGAAGTGTTTTAAAATTTGGTATTAAATTATCCTATACTAGCAGCCCGCCCAGCGGTTTCACCCGCCGCTAACAATTTCCCCCCGGGAATAAGACAGTTTAATATAGCCTATGTTCATCAGGGATAATGAAGGATTCTAAAAATCTTGCCTTTTGATTTGAAACAACATATGGTATCGCGGACATTATTATAGATATTGATGTCCTCTATAAAACTGTAGTACATCACTTTGCTCTATTGTCAATAATTTCCACAGCGTTCGCGATATCAAATATTTTTTTGGTACATTTTTCACACGTTGGGTTACATTATCGAAATTTTCACGCGGATCCCTATTTTTTTCTCGTATAAAATATAACCTATGTTCATCAGGAATAATGTAGGATTCTAATGGTAAAAGAATTTTTAAAATCGGGCCAGTAGTTTCAGAGCCTATTCGATGCAAACAAACAAACAATCAAATCTTTCCTCTTTATAATATTAGTGTAGATTGTACAAAGTAATTTCATTTCCATTTTACTCACTTGCGTCTCAGTGACGTGCACCTCCTTGGGCCCGATGGGTCCGGACGTGAGTCCCAGCACGTAGCTCACCTGCCGGCACTTCTGACCGCCCGCCACCTGCCACGGCGCCTGAACAGACAATGAGTTTTGTTTCCAAACGCATACAACCCTAATCGAGATTAAAGATTTGGGAGTGTCGGTCGAGGCGCCGGTAGCTCAGTTGGTAGAGCAGTGGGACGGTACGACACTGTCCCGAGTTCAAGCCCCGGCGGGCGTTAACATTTTTCAATTTCTTATTTTCATTTATAAATATAATATAGCACAGTGAGTGCATAATAAACGAAAGTACAACTAACATTATATGTATGGAAGCCTATTTTTTGCATAAGCCTCCTTGACGAAAGTCAACTATTTGAGGGCCGTTTCAGGAAAATCGTGTATCACTATACTGACAAAACGTCAGCCAATCGCCTAAAATTGCAATACACATGTAACCCTAGAATCCCTTAATCGCTTCTTACGACACCCAAGGGCTAGAAATGGAGTGATGCTATTAAAAGCCGGCAAAATGGCTACAAAATATTACATACATACATATAACCTATATAGTAGGCAGAGTGTAAACGGTCGCAAAAACGGACATTTACCCCACGTCTGACAAATATTTGAGGGCATTCGGAAAATTGTGTATCGCCATAGTGACAGGTTGACAACCCATCGCCTAAAATTGCAATAAACATGTAACCCTAATCCCTTAATCGCTTCTTACGACAACCACGGCAAATAGAATTTGGTGATGCAATTCTATAATATTGATTGACCACCATCCCACCGAAGTCTGGCGCGAAGTAGCTTGCTGCGTTCCGTCAGTGTGTGGGAGTGCCAGTGCCTTAACAGGCTTCTTCTGGGTGAGCTCGCTCCATCTTATACTCTGTCTCTGTCCTATGACCTAGACTAGAGTCAAGAGCAAACCCATCATTAATAAAAAAAATTAAAAAAAAACACGCAAACTAACTAACCTGCACATAGTCTGTGGTGCGCCTCGCAGCCAGCAGTTCCAGGTTGAACTTGGAGTTGGTGAATATCATGGTGAACAGCTGGTCTATGTTGAACTGAAACTGACCGCGCATTATCAACTTGCCACTGTGGTCCGATGTGCATTTCTCGTCTCTGTGGCAAAGGAATCATTCATTATTGCACTATCCCGCTATATTGTTGCACTTTTTTATTTTTATTAATGATGGGTTTGCTCTTGACTCTAGTCTAGGTCATAGGACAGAGACAGAGTCTAAGATGGAGCGAGCTCACCCAGAAGAAGCCTGTTCACTCTTACTTTGAAGAGATTAGGGTTGTATGCGTTTGGAAACACAGACTTTCCATATCACCCAAAGGTTGCCTGGCAGAGAATGCTGCTTTAGCATTAAGGCCGCCTTATTGTACTGTGTTTTGTCTTTGTGTTAATTTATTTTCTCGATGTTATTCTTGTGTGCGGTAAAGTTATTATTATTATTATTATTAAATACAATGTATAGCCTACAGGATAAACCTTAAAATATACATACATACATAAATCACGCCTGTATCCCTTACGGGGTAGGCAGAGCGTTAACAGCTTGTAAAACGGATATTAACACCACGTCTGACAAAAGTTTGAGAAAAACTGATTGGCCCTCAAACTTTGGGCTGACAACCTTAATACACACACACACACACAACACGCCTATATCCCTTGCGGGGTAGGCAGAGCGCAAACGGCCGGAAAACGGACATTTACGCCACATCTGACAAATATTTGAGGGTCATTCGGAACATTGTGCACCGCCATAGTGATAGGTTGTCAGTCCATCGCCTAAAATTGCAATACACACCCTCGAGTCCCTTAATCGCCTCTTAAGACTCTCAAGGGTAAGAAATGGTGATGCAATTCTAAGCCGGCATCACACGGCAGTTAATACACAATATTCCAAATTACCCTCAAATGTTTGTCTGACATGGCGTAAATGTCCGTTTTCTACAGCCGTTTACAGCCTAGCCCGTAAGGGATTATAGGCGTGATATATGAATGAATGAATATATTGTTTCTCACGTGTGTTTGTCCTTGTCATCGCTATCGCTGGTGTCAGACATGTCTGTAGGCAGAGTGTCTCCCTCGCCGTCGCCTTCCGCACCGCCCCCCGCGAAGCCCGTGTCGCCATTCGTCACTGCAAATTAAAATTACTTGGATTAGATTTGCCACTGTGTGATGCCGGCTAAGAATAGCATCAAGCCATTTCTTTCCCGTGGGTGTCGTGAGGGGCGACTAAGGATAGCATCAACCCATTTCTTTCCTGTGGGTCTCGTTAGAGGCGACTAAGGGAATTTAGGGTTACTGGTGAATATTACAATTTCTGCGATAAGTGATGTCTGAGAAGATTTCAGAGGGATTTCTACTACCAGAGTGATTAAGTGACTGAACTGATAAGTGCTATAAAAAACTCGTCATAATCAAACTTGGCCCAGGCTTTAACACAAATAAATGCACGAAAATACAAAATACCTACTACTCGTAGGTAGGAACCTGACAGTTAAACTGGCCCACCGGCTACATATCACTCAGAGAGCTATGGAGAGGTCTATGCTGGGAATCTTTATAATGGATAAAATCCGGAATGAGACTATCCGCAAAAAGACCAAAGTATAAACATAGTCTGGAAATGTAGCAAACTGAAGTGGCAGTGGGCTGGGCACATTTGTCGTAGAACCGACGGACGGTGGAGTAAAGGGATTCTCGAGTGGAGGCCACGCCTCGGCAAGCGTAGCGTTGGACGACCTTCGGCCATGTGGACCGACGACTTAAAGAAGGCGGCTGGTAGAGACTGGATGGTGAAAACGGGAGATCGTGCCCTATGGCGTACCCTGGGGGAGGCCTACGTCCAGCAATGGGCTGATGTATGTATGATGTATACTCGTAGGTACTTTATTGAAGTAGATTTTATGCCATATTTTGTACCGGCGTGTATTAATGTTGTATACCAACCATACTCTACATCTTCCGATATTTCATATTCATCTTCCTTCCTCCTTAAATGAGAAACAACACTATCTTCTACAACAAAATCATCGAGCACAAAATCATCGATATTTCGTGATATGCACTTTTCATCCTGCACTGTCTCATTTACGTTTTCTTCTATAGGAGAAACCACACTTTCTTTTACATCAGAAACATTTACATTTCGAGATATACACTTATTGTCGATATTTCGAGATATGCAGTTATTGTCGATATTTCGAGACAAACACGTTGCGTCTTTTGCAATCTCGTAACCTTCCTCTTCTCTCCACAATTCAGACACAATATTATCTTCTATATCGATATGCTCAAAACCATCGATATTTCGCGAGGTTAACTTTGCGCCGCGTCGTAAATATACGTAGTCCATTGCGTAGGTCAAGATATCGTTGACCAAGATCGCCCACATTTGCGCCGCAATGTAATACAAACTTATAGTAAGTGGTTGTAAATGGTTTATCATATTTTTTTAAACTTTAATTTACAAAAGTATTAATTTGAACGTAGGAACGAATTGTTTCTTTAAAATCAATCTCATTTTTACACACACGTATCTTCTTGTGTCATATTTTTCAATATTATCAGACAAAAAATTGTGTTTGAAAATCTAAATAACTTCTAGTCAAGGAAACTATTATGGAACTTTAATAAGTGAGACTAAGTTCGTCCGCATTCAACGCACGCGAGAAATTATACTGACTTCAAACAGGATCCAAATACTATTTATGCTTCTCTGAGAGTGGACACAGAAAGGTACCTATACCTATACAAGGTGTAACTACGAGAGCAAATCTTTATATGCAAGACGATACAATTATGCCTTATACAGTATGTTAGGTAATTAACTGTACAAAATTATTTAGCAAAATTTGGATGTGAAACTGAACAACATTTCTTCTTTTTTTCGAAATACGAATATTTACTTACAGGCTGCAATTAAGTTTGAATGAGAGTTCAAAATCTACCCGAATACGAAATGAACAACCTTTTCTTTGAAAAAGTTTCAATATTCAGTATTTTCACGTCTAGAACACGAAAGTTTGTACAATCAAATACCGGCAGTCTATGTACAAAACACAAATTAAAAACTGTAAAATACATTAACCAAGAAAAACATACACATATCACGCCTATAATCCCTTGCGGGGTAGGCAGAGCGTAAACGGCCGCATAGAACGGACATTTACGCCACGCCACGCCTGACAAACATTTGCGGGTCATCCGGAAAATTCGCCATAGTGACAGGTTGTCAGCTCATCGCCTAAAATTGCAATACACACCCTCGAGTCCCTTAGACGCTTCTTACGTCTCCCACGGGCAAGAAATGGGGTGATGCTATTCTAAGCCGGCATCACACGGCATTCTTAGCCGGCATCACACGGCATTCTAAGCCGGCATCACACGGCATTCTAAGCCGGCATCACACGGCATTAACCAAGAGAAGTTAGTATTAAATTGGCGGCCTTATTGTCAATGTAAGAATAGCTACCAGGTAACCTTTGTGTGATATAAATTGGATGTACAGACCAAGATGTCATTCATTCATCGTCAATATTCACAATGGTCCACTGCTGGACACGAGAATAGGTGAATGAAATGAAACATGGGTCGAAATAAGAATATTTTTGGACCTCCCATGCAAGATTTTTCCGAAACTTTTGTTATAATTATAATAAAATAACCTTCCATGCAAAACTGACAATGAGTTAATCGATTAGATTCTATTTTCTATATTTTGAGCCAAGGGAAAGTTCCTTTATTCATTATCGTAAGTCATCGATATCTTATAGGAAGGCCAAATTAAATTTTTCATATTATGACCCATGGGAAAATTATTTACACTTATTACACCATTAGAACACCATGGCTTCAGGGTATTCTGTTTATGCCTTTAACCCAGTATAAACTATAACATTTGTGATATAATTTCGAACAGTGGTCTCGATTTCACGTTACTGACTAAAACAGCTTATTAAAAATAACACTGTCTCTTTCCGTAAAATAAGTTTAGAAACGGATAGTAGATGTCGTAGACTATTTTAGGCGTATCATGTCTTAAATAGTCTTATGATTTCCGCGCCGTTTCGCAGATTTCCTTATACGTTTAACCGCCATATTTTTAATCGCCGCTAAATTTTGACAGATACCGCGTAAATAGCGTAAAACCATAATTTAAGAGGCGATCATCTTCTATCCTTGTCTACGCCTATTTTAAAGAAAGTGACAGTGCTATTTTTAGTTAGATATTTTAGTTGGTAACGTGGAATCGAGGCTATTGTCACTTGTCTTGTTTCACGGCTTCAAGTCGGGGTTTCCCCTATCGAGCGCCTTACTTGTATAATTTACTAAGGGAACTTCCCTACTCGCCTCTGCCTTGTGATACCGGCTTATAATAGCATCGCCCCAACTGAGGGACTTGAGGGTGTGTATTGCAATTTTAGGCGATGGGCTGACTACCTATCACTATAGCGATACACAATTTTACGAATGACCCTTAAATATTTGTCAGACGTGGCGTAAATGTCCGTTTTTGCGGCCGTTTACGCTCTGCCTACCCCGCAAGGGATAATAGTAAAAAAAAAAGTAAAAACTCAAAAAGTGTTGCTATTCTGTTGTGATTTTTTTATAAAAAACATGTTGTTTTATTTTTTGTGTGTGTGAACCCCCTCAAAATCAAACCGGGTACTTCCAGATCCTGAGATCAACTTTCCACGGAGGCTGTTACCTCCTTGCTTGTATAAACTTTACTAAGGGACTTTCCCTTAATTGTTTTTGTAAGACTGGACACTGCGATTTTAGTCCCGAGGCTTGGAAACCTACAATTGACTGATTGTTGGGGAGTTAGGTCTCACCCGGAGAAGATTGTGTGGTTGTTCAAAATACCAGCCCATTCTCGCCCTTGGAGCTCGAATAAAGAATACACGTGGCAATAACGACTGTTTTAAACCATATTAAAGCATTCGTGGCTCCGCCGAGGGTCGTGGGTTCAATCCCCACAACGCACAAATGTTTGTTAAGTAATTTTCAGATACAATTTGTGTTTGGTCTGGGTGTTTCTATGTATTTATCCGTACTAATATTATAAATCTGAGAGTTTGTGTGTATGTATGTTTGTTACCTCTTCATGCTCAAACGGCTTGACCGATTTGGATGAAATTTGGAACATAGGTAGAGTATATAACCTGGAATAACACATACATTTCTTACCGCGGGAAAACAACTATTACCACGGGAAAATGAGTGGCAGCGGATGGAAATCTTGTATAGAATAGACGTGGCAATAACGACTGTTTTAAACCATATTAAAGCATTCGTGGCTTCTGAAAAACAAATTGAAAACGACTGGCCCGACGGCGTAGCGGATAGTACCCCTGCCTGCTATTCCGAGTGTCGTGGGTTCTATCCCCACAACACACAAATGTTTGTTAAGTCATTTTCATATATTTGTGTTTAGTCTGGCAATAAAAGTAGTTAAGTATTAATATCAGCTATCTAGTTCCCAAAGTACAAGCTTTGCTTAGTTTGAGGATAGATGGCGCTGTGCGAATTGTCCAGGATATTTATATTTATTTTTTTGTTGTGATTTAGGTTTACGCGACTTACTTATTTACGATTTTGTAGAGAGTAAGTCATCAAGTAAGTCGCGAAAACATACAACATAAGCGATGCTTGTCTGTTTAATAATAAAATTCGTTAGTTATCCGTACTAATATTATAAATCTGAGAGTTTGTGTGTATGTATGTTTGTTACCTCTTCATGCTCAAAGGGCTTGACCGAATTGGATGAAATTTGGAACAAAGGTAGAGTATAACCTGGAATAACACATATGCCATTTTTACCGCGGGAAAACAAGTATTACCACGGGAAAATGAGTGGCAACGGGTGAAACCGCTGGGCGGAAAGCTAGTTTATAATAACTTCGTTGAGGTAATAATCATGAGGTGTATTGCAATTTTAGCCATCGGCAAAAAATCGGCTGACAACCTGTCGCTGTAGCGATACACAAATTTTAGAATGACCCTCTTTGTCAGTCGTGGCTTAATTGTTTGTTTTTACGGCCCGATCTGATATAGGCGTGCTATATGTATATTTGTAGGTAATAATATTCGGTATAAAGAAGTCTATTTATTTATACATACTTATCGAGCTTGCAACTAAGTATAAAGATATTTATACATTCCGTATCAATCAAGCTTGCTTGTTGCAAGATTTATGCTTGCTATAAACAACGACGCACTGTTTGGTAATACTTTGAAACAGTTGAAACACAATAGTATACCAAATTCTTTGAATGTTGACTAGCGAAAAAGATTGGCCTCTAGATTTTTCTGAGTATCAAGAATCAATAGAGTTTATTTGCAAGAACATAGTAACAAAAGATCTTATTTATAGTAAGTACATTATGTTCAGCTCGCATGTAATGGTGCAAATATTTAGGTTTATAATAACTACACACATGTCACGCCTATAATTCTTTGCGGGGAAGGCAGAGCGTAAACAGCTGCAAAAAACGGCCATTTATGCCACGTCTGACAAACATTTGAGGGTCATTCGGAAAATTGTAAATCGCCGTGGTGACAGGTTGTCAGCCTGTCGCCTAAAATTGTAATACACATGAAACCGTCGAGTCCCTTAGTCGTCTCTTACGATACTCGCAGAAAAGAAATGGGGTTATGTTATTCTAAGCCGGCATCACACGGCCCCAAACAGTTTGATAATCAGTTGCACTGTCTCACTGTCGTTAACGTTCTGCCTTACCACAATAATAAAGGCGTGATATGTGTATGTATCAAACTGTTTGATGCCGTGTGATGCCGGCTTAGAATAGTATCACCCCATTTCTTTCCCATGGGAGTCGCAAGAGTCGACTAAGGGACTCGAGCGAGGGTATGTATTGCAATGTTAGGCGCTGGGCTGACAAACTGTCACTATGGCGATACACAATTTTCCAAATAACCCTCAAATATTTGTTAGATGTGGTATTTTTTTGCGGTCGTTTACGCTCTGCCTACCCCGCAAGGGATTATAGGCGTGATATTTGTATGTATGTATCAAACTGTTTAGATCGAAAAACAGAGTAATAACAAGTGAAAACGGACTTACTAAGCGGGGGTGATGAATCTCTGTCTCTGCTGCGGGACCCTCGCGTGGACCGGTCATCTCTGGTCTCTGCCCCACTCACGGCTTCCATAGACGAGTCCACCAGGTCCAACTAAAAAAACAAAGTAAAGTAAAGTAAACTGTATTGATAACAAAAGTAACAAGTAGTTTGGTTATTAATAGATAATCCTATAGTTTTCAAGTACAATAAAAAATAATACGGGGTGTAACGAACAGCCCTTCGAATGCTGATAGGGTGCATGCAGACTATGAAACTGAACAACTTTCACTTTGTACATATGTCAGGAAACAACAAAAAAAATATCGACCTCTCATACAAAATCACAATCAGCTGACTGCATTTAATATGGGAAGTAAATTTTTTTACGTTTCCAGAAATATTTATTTATGGGAAGTTGTTCAGTATCATGGTCTGAATGCACCCTATTAGTATTCGGAGGGCTGTCCCTTACACCTTGTATAGTAAAAAGATTGTTCTAATAGCCATTTTTTAAATGCCTTTAAATTTTGCTTTTGCTAAAAGGCTTTTGCGGAAGGCGCGAATCTTAGACGTCCTCAGGCAAACGATTATAGCCTCTAGGTCCTAAGTCCTCGCACTTTTTGTTACTACACTGTGATTTTTTATTAATTATTATTATTACGAGCTTTGATTACTATAACATATCCCATTGCAGGGCAAAAGCCTTCCTCCCCTTCATCGATTTGTCCCTATCCTGAACTATCTCAATTTCTACACGACTGCCCAACCAAAAAAGGAGTGTTATGTTTTTAGAGTTCAGCTATGTAGGTATACTATATGTACGATTCTTTAGTGTGCTATAACTCGTTAACCACTGAACAGATTCGAAAGGGAACGGAAGTATCCTTACTTTATCCCGAGTGTCATAGGCTGAGCTTTATCTCAGAAAGATTGTTATTTTTATTTATTTATTGGGAAAACCAAAAGCTCTTTTTGACATAATTAGGCAAAGTACAATTATACAACATAAGCTAATAACAGGTTTTCCTAAGTTAATCAATCCAGGTTTAGGAATTTAACTCGTCTTCCAAATTTTATTTGTACGACCGTCACAAAGTAAGTATTGGCGGCGGCGTTGTGACTACGTGCCCCAAAAAAGTTTGTTATTTTTGCCGTATTACAGCTACTTTGGTACGATGTATGTTTAAACCGACGAAATCTTCAACCTCTTGGTACTCGTCTCGAAGCGACGACAAGCGACATCTAGTATAAGTTATTTGAAGCGAATACTAGTACCAAGAGGTTGAAGATTTCGTCGGTTTACGTCGGGGCGCCGGTAGCTCAGTTGGCAGAGCAGTGGAACGGTACTCCACGGTCCCGGGTTCAAGTCCCGGCGGGCGCTGACATTTTTTCAATTTCTTATTTTCATTTATGAAAGTAATATAGCACTGTGAGTGCAAAATAAAACCATAGTAAACTTTCACTTTGTACATATGTCAGGAAACAACAAAAAAAAATATCGACCTCCCATAAAAAATCACAATCAGCTGACTGCATTTAATATGGGAAGTCAATTTTTTTACGTTTCCAGAAATATTTATTTATGGGAAGTTGTTCATTATCATGGTCTGAATGCACCCTATTAGTATTCGGAGGGCTGTCCCTTACACCTTGTATAGTAAAAAGATTGTTCTAATAGCCATTTTTTAAATGCCTTTAAATTTTGCTTTTGCTAAAAGGCTTTTGCGGAAGGCGCGAATCTTAGACGTCCTCAGGCAAACAATTATAGACTCTGGGTCCTAAGTACAAGAGTCTTATAGGTGCACGGCAAATTGCTCGCACTTTTTGTTACTACACACTGTGATTTTTTATTATTTATTATTGCGAGCCATGATAACTATTACATATCCCACTGCAGGGCAAAAGCCTTCCTCCCCTTCATCGATTTGTCCCTATCCTGAACTATCTCAATTTCTACACGACTGCCCAACCAAAAAAGGAGTGTTATGTTTTTAGAGTTCAGCTATGTAGGTATACTATATGTACGATTCTTTAGTGTGCTATAACTCGTTAACCACTGAACAGATTCGAAAGGGAACGGAAGTATCCTTACTTTATCCCGAGTGTCATAGGCTGAGCTTTATCTCAGAAAGATTGTTATTTTTATTTATTTATTGGGAAAACCAAAAGCTCTTTTTGACATAATTAGGCAAAGTACAATTATACAACATAAGCTAATAACAGGTTTTCCTAAGTTAATCAATCCAGGTTTAGGAATTTAACTCGTCTTCCAAATTTTATTTGTACGACCGTCACAAAGTAAGTATTGGCGGCGGCGTTGTGACTACGTGCCCCAAAAAAGTTTGTTATTTTTGCCGTATTACAGCTACTTTGGTACGATGTGTGTTTTTAATTCAGCGGAGCGTAGGACTTTAATCACTCGGGCTAATTCCTATTTCTGTGAAATTTCATCCATACGGACTACTGGCTGTACTGCCAGGCATCGGTGTCATGAGTGTCTTACGATAACTCGTGTATGAGTTTCGTCCTCTACGATAAGCTTTTTGTACCCGAGCGGGGGCAATCGCTAAGATTTATGTAAGAGTTTAGTTCATATTTACGCTGGTAAAATAGTATCGAAGAATGAAAAACGAAAAGTATATTTGCAAAATAAGTAGGACACTTCCTCATAAATGAAAATCAGAAATTGCGTCGGCCAGGGATTGAACCCGGGACCTGTGGAGTACCGTCCAACCGTTCTACCACTGAGCTACCGGCGCCCTGACCGAACCCTTCCACAACCTCTTAATACTCGTCTTGAAGCGACGTACAAGCGAAATCTAATTTTAACTAATACTATGGTTAAAACCATGCGATTAGGCTTTGCTTATTTAAATGTGCTAAGGTTTATTATGCACTCACAGTGCTATGATGTTTTTATAAATGAAAATGAGAAATTGAAAAAATTATTAAAAAGGACACTTCCTTACCTAAAGCGCTGAATCGACGGCGAAACGCTTACCTACTTACTTTGCAAATTTACTTTTTGTTTCTTATACTCCGGTACTATTTTACCAGTTCAGCGTAAAAACTAACTAAATAAATCAGAGTTCTGCACTGCCGGGTACAAATGTCAAATTGATCCACAAAACGGTAGTCCCCACTACCTAAAAATCTCGTACATTTCAAATGTATATTTTTTTCCAATGTATGAGAATTTTGACATTATAGATTCGACGTCGCATCGCATTTATGTGTGGGCACGCTTTCAGTTTAGAGTTCGCGCCAAAAAAGAAGTTCCGAAGACGCGGCGCTGTCTTCCAAGGCTAATATCTGTCATCGCATTGGATCACACTATTTATTATTCTCACATCACATCAGTCCACTGATGGACGTAAGCCGTAGGGTTCGCCATAAGACACAGTCTCCCGTTTGCGTCATACACTCACATCCGTGTTCCATAATACTCTGTTGCACTTAAAATAACACTTTTCTCCGCGGTCAGACTTTCGAAGCGCGAACTCTAGTTTAATCTAAGTCGGGCCACTTTTAGCAGCCTATTTTGACATCTGTCAAATACATGCCAATGCTTTGGCGTGATTCCTTTGTTGACAGCAAAAAACGAGCTTAAAAAGTGGTCAAGAGTGTATAATCCGATTCCTTCGTCAACTCACTTTGTCCTTGTCTTTTTTCTTACTTTTTCTCACAAGCTTCATGTTGTATGCTTTGAGTTTACAACAATACTACACCTTTGTTGATTAGGTGCCATTATCAATCGTGTTGGCTGTATATCAACTGGTTATCAACGATACGCGATAACTGTTGCCAGATATTGCTGTGCTATTATCTCGATATTTTTCTGGTGGCACAATTTCTATGTCTACCCGTGGTAAAGGGATGAATCTAGGGAAAGGGCAGCAGCGTGTCCTATGCATATAACATCTTGCACTGCGCTTGCCAAGCGTTGTGAGTAGAAGAAATACCCCCCTAATCGGGGGAGGCCCATGAGCAGCAGTGGAGTGTTGTGGCTGCTCAAGTTGAAAGAGAAAAGCGCAGCGTTAAGGGCGGGCCGTGAGAAAAATGGGTATTTTTGGATGCTCGCAATTTTGTTGTAAACACGATAAACACCTTATTTTTATGTATAATGATTTTTACACATTGATCATTACACATTATTTTTTGCGAATACGATACGTCTTGTAGATTACTAGATTCTTGTCTTACAGTTTTCTGATTACTTGTTTATTTGGCGAGAAATTTCCAAAAGAGTGACAAAACGTCTAAATATGGCGATTCCGCTCTGTTCTCACACACAGGATTTGCCATTAGTGGGAAAGGGACGTTTAAAAGTTCGAGGCAGGCCCTTAATAAGCCTCGTATCCATCGCAATCTAAAGAATCATTGAAGGAATACAGCATGACATTTTTAAGCAGACGCAAGGTATTGCAGCTGCCATAGACCACAAAGCCCACATATACGGCAAGCTATACTCTGTAAATTAAAGGATGATTCCATAGACAGGTGGCTAGATAGGAAACATGTGAACATGACAAAAGAAAAATTGTATGAATCTGACATGTGTCACAGAGCTCAAGTTATATTTTAAGTACTTTAAGGGCCCAATTCTTTCTGGAGTTTCTGGCAACACATCAGTCCTATATTCCTGATGTAAAATCGCGCGTTGGCATTAGTTAGTAAGTCAAATGGCACGACCAATCAGCATGCACGCCCCGCCCCCCGACCCGCGCACCTCAGCTAGCAGACAGATTTTTTGGCTTAAAGTAGTTGTCACATTACGCTTGTATCAGGGCTTTATGGTAACAGCTACTGATAAGAAATATCAAAACGGATGTGTAACGTAAGTTTTATCTTACCAGGTGTGCACTGACCTTGAACTACAACTGTTAAAAACGTGCCCGATATGACCAAACTACAGGCTACAATTTTACAGGCGAAATTCGATGTTCATTGCGTAGTCGGTTAGCCGTTTTGATACCAGGCATATTAACCGGGTACGCAATGTACTAAGAATTTGATCTGTAGACTTGTAGCCTGTAGTTTCTTAACATAGGGCACAGGTGTGATAATGTTAGATAACGGTATGACGCGGGGAGCTTACTTAATAATAGCCAGTATTTTGACTGTATTCTTAGCAAATTTTTAAACTACTCCTGTCACCTTGTAAGTAAAGCAAATAAAAGTGTCATACAATCTATAACTGTCAAATGACGTCCTAAAGAGGAAATTTGTGCACAGGACCCTATAGTCTGTAAGTTAACGTTCTTACCTTTTTGTACACAAATGAAAGCCGATGTTTTTGTAGTACAGACTTTATAATATTTTCGACAAAACGAATAAATTTATTATCAAAGAAATATACAAAAACAACAGTAGTTGTTATTTAACGCTGTTAAATACAATCAAAAGAAATGAATTAAAACATATTCTTATTAAGATAAAAATTTATGCACTTAAATTATAACGTAAACAGTGTATTATATTTTAGGGCTAAACTAGAAAGGTTGGTGCTTTCGTAATGCCACTTTGTATTATAAATGGTGTAAAAAAAATTTGCTAAGAATATTTTAAGGGGTGAACCAGTACGTGAAACTGAACAACTTTCCTCAAGGAACATAGGTCGAAATATGAAAAAAATTATTTGACCCTCCCATACTTAGTGTGTTACCCGGCCGGGATAATTTGTATGGGAGGGCCAATTTTCTTTTTCATATTTCGACCTATGTTCCTTGGGGAAAGTTGTTCAGTTTCACGTACTGGTTCACCCCTTAAAATATTCTCAACAAATTTTTTTACACCATGTAGATTACATTTAAGTATGATTGTATAGCTGATCTGCGAAATTTGACTCAATAAGAACCTACGCACGTACAGACTATAGAACACTACAAATTGTATGGTCAACTGTATTGAGTATATATACTTATAAGAAAGCGGCAACAGGTAGTTCAAGTCCTGTAATAGGTTATTTTAAAAGATGCAAAATGTTAACAAAGGGGTCCAAAGGAAATTTGTACCACTGCTCAAACAAGCAACTTTTTAAAACGATATTTTGTGTCAAAACTGATGATGTGACGTCACTATACTCTATTTAGGATGGCGCGAAAATATAAACTTTTAAACTGTGTCTCTGTCTTTTGGCTTTGGCATCTAGTAACGTAATCAATTCAACGCCATCTACAGAGTTCTCAAAATACTTGACTTTTTGAGATTGTATGTATGGTAAATACCAAATTATAAAACACTTCCCGTGTTAGGAACCTGCGACTTTCGCATTACTAGTGGCGATGCCTCTTCCATCTGGGCTACCGCAGCTCATTCCTTGCCCGCCAATTTTGGAAGTGTATTTTAATGCCAGTAACGCGTGGCACGGCTCCATCTGCGGTAGCCCAGATGGAAGATCGCCACTAGTAATGCAAAAGTCGCAGGTTCAAATCCTGCCAGCGCTTGAAAATTTTGCAAGTTTTCAAAATATATATATATCTAACACGGGAAGTGTTTTATAATTTGGTATTTACCATTCATACAATCTCAAAAAGTTTAGTATTTAAAGAACTGTAGATGGCGTTGAATGGATTACGTTACTAGATGCCAAAGCCAAAAGACAGAGACACAGTTTAAAAGTTTATATTTTCGCGCCATCCTAAATAGAGTATAGTGACGTCACATCATCAGTTTTCACACAAAATATCGTTTTAAAAAGTAGCTTGTTTGAGTTGTGGTACAAATTACAAGTTAAAAAAAAGTTGATGTATGGTATTTTACCTCGCTGTTGGCGTCTAGCGGCGGCAGGGCAGGCAAGGAGGTGTCTCTGGAGTAACCCTCGTCATCAGACCCGAAGCCAAGCTCCTCGCCGTAGCAGCTGTGCACCTGGTGACAAAAATATGACGTCACTTTTGCACTTGTTCATATAAAATTACTTGCCAACATACCTAAGCTTACTTCTATACCTGTTTTACTTTCCATTAATGGCTATTATATTTATAATATTTAATCTTAACAAAAATATGACGTCACTTTTGCACTTGTTCATATAAAATTACTTGCCAACATACCTAAGCTTACTTCTATACCTGTTTTACTTTCCATTAATGGCTATTATATTTATAATATTTAATCTTAACAAAAATATGACGTCACTTTTGCACTTGTTCATATAAAATTACTTGCCAACATACCTAAGCTTACTTCTATACCTGTTTTACTTTCCATTAATGGCTATTATATTTATAATATTTAATCTTAACAAAAATATGACGTCACTTTTGCACTTGTTCATATAAAATTACTTGCCAACATACCTAAGCTTACTTTAAGCTATTAAAATTATCATTATGAACTCGAGACCGTGGACTGCTAGCCGTCCCACTGCTCTGCCAACTGAGCTACCGGCGCCTCCATCGAACACATCCAAATTTCCAATCCCTTGATACTTGACTCGAAGCGACAAAAATATATCATTTAAGAAAATAATATATACTGCCGGACATATACAAACCTTTATTAGGGGGTATTTCCATACTCACCGCGCTTGGCAGGCGGATTAGCGAGCGCAGTGCAAGATATTGCATTCACAGTGAACGCTGCTGCCCATTCCTTTGACGAATTTATCCCTTAGTCGCTTTTTACGACAACCACAGGTAGAATTGGGGCGATGCTATTCTAAGCCGGCATTACACGGCGCTTAGAACGTAGGTCGAAATATTTAAAAACCATTTACATATTAAGCAGGTTGCCTGGCAGAGAATGCTACCTAGCGTAAAGGCCGCATTGTTGTATGTTAGTTTTTGTTTGTGCTGTATTATTCCGCCCGAACCCGCTGTTATGCATCTAAATAAGCACACATATCACTCCTTTATCACTTACGGGGCAGGCAGAGCGTCCACGATCGTATAAACAAATACTTGAGGGCCGTTTCATAACACAAAAGAATCACTTTAGTAACAGGTTGTCCTTGTTGCCTCAAAATTGTATTTAAAGCACTAGATGAAGTAATCTATTGAACACTTCCGTTTTAGAATGGCTACAGTTTTTTTTTTTGGGCTGGACTCCGCAATTTTAGCCCCGGGGCTTTGAACAACCACACACACTTCAGCGGGTGAGCCTAGCTCCCCCACCAATCAGTCAGGTGTAATGGGTTGTTCAAAAACCTAGACTACTCGCGACTGGGCTTACGAGTTGTTCTGGGAAGAACGTATTGGACTGAATCTACCCGGCACGTGCCGGTAGTTCCCAAAATGGGGACCAAATAAGAGACGTGGCTATAGTTAGCTTATTCGCCAACTGTTTAAAACACTCGGAATAAGCAGGTCAAACGGCTTGTAAAACAATGTATCAAGATTTGTAGGTTAGATATGACGAGCAACAGGTAGTCGGCCATATTGATCGTGCAAAATTACACAAGTAGCAGCTTATTGTAGTTAAAGGGTCAGTTTTAATTAAACCACAGTACTTGGTTGGACGAGCACGACTTTTTTTTTTTTGAAAACTAAATCTTGCTAAATTGAATTATTGCCCCCTGATACTCCGTACATATGAAATTTAGTAAAAATTGTTGGAGCCGTTTAAAAGTTTAAATTATTACTATAAATATCTAGAACTCTCCTACGAAACGAAAGCAAAAACCTGAGATACCTAGGCTTTTTAGCTGCCGCTTCACACATTGCAGTCACTTTTGTTTCAAAGATTTAAATCGACTTCAGTAAAAGGAAATTTTTCATTTTCAATACTGACGGTGGGATTCTAGAGACACTGAGTAGGTAAATCCGCTCCAAAAAGGTAAACTAACAATAACTATTAATTCATGCCAAGCAATATCCGTACTAATATTATAAATCTGAGAGTTTGTGTGTGTGTGTATGTTTGTTACCTCTTCACGCTCAAACGGCTTTACCGATTTGAATGAAATTTGGAACACAGGTAGAGTATAACCCGGAATAACACATAGGCCATTTTTTACCGCGGGAAGACAACTATTACCACGGGAAAATGAGTGGTAGCGGGGTAGCGGGTGTACCGCTGGGCGGAAATCTAGTTTACTAATAAAACTATAAATTAAATTAAAAATATAACATACCAATTTTGCCGTAGACGGTTTCATTTGGTTGTCACCTTAGTTGTCGAAATGTTTTTTAAATATCGTTTAATACGCTAATAGCACGATTTCAGTAGAAAACTTAGCTTTGTGACGTAATATTAATAATTGGGTGTGATCACTTTGTAACACACGCACCAAACTATACCAAAATTGTGGCTTAAAAAGGAGCAAGTTGGAGTAACATTTAAAAATATGTAAGTACATTAATTCACAATTTTCATATTTATTTTAAAAAGACACTCGAAATTCAGTTTGTTTTGATCTAGACACGCACATTCACGTAGGGTCCGCAAGGGCGTTACTTTAAGTACTAATTGTGGCCTAGCTCGCAAGGTGGGTTTAATTACTTACTACTTAACTAACAAACAGTAGACTACCTATGGGTTATGCTGTGATACATAACTGTGAAATATGTGACCTTTTAAGGCGAGTGTAGCCGTCAACGACTTCGACAGTGGCGCCACTTGACAAAAAAAGTTTTCTCTTTTTAAATACAATCTTCCAGAAAATCCGTTGTCATGTTTTTAATATTATCCTTAAGTAAAATAAGAACCTGTGAACTCAATGAAATACTCGCTGTAATTAAAATTATAGCAATTAATACCAAAAGTGGCCGTTTTTATACTGGGGACGGTAAGCAGCGGGTGAAACCGCTGGGCAGGCCGCTAGTATAAAATAAAATCACTTCTTGTTGCCCATATGTACCTACCTACTTATGCTTAAGTCTATTCAACTACGCAACGAATTTTGATGCGTTTTTTAGTGATCTTTAATATGTATTATACATGCATAATATTTTAGAGAAAATTTGTTACAGCGGGTGAAACCACTGAGCGGGCAACTACTCATAAATATTTCATCTCGTAGAATAAAAACTTTGTACTTACAGAAAATAGAAATATATTTTCACACTTAAAAATATTATTTTAAACTATGAAATTACGCATTTTTTCATATATATCAAAATATTCTTTTAAACTATGAATTATCCCATGCGTGTATCTCCCGACGCGAACCTTACAAACTGATTTAAGGGCATACCGGAGCGTAACTAGCTTCCTCATCACTTAAAAATTCATAACTGAATGAAAACCTAATTTATTTAAAATCCGCTACTGTCAGATTGAAGTACAGATACATACATACATACACAAATCACGCCTATATCCCTTACGGGATAGGCAGAGCGTAACGGATTTTAACACCACGTCTGACAAAAGTATGAGTGTCAATCAGATAACTGTGTATCACTGTGTGAGTCCCATAGTCGCCTTACGACACCCATGGATAAGAAACGGGGTGATGCCATTCTAAGCCGGCATCACGGCGGTGAAGTACAGACGTTGAAACCTATTTACAGAATGTTGTATTAATAATGGTAATTTCGCTGTAGTTACAGATAGAGAAATTGCTAAAAGTGGCTTTTAGCACTTTCGCTATCCCTAACTACATTAAACTTTTTTTGACTCATACGGTGTTTCGTAAATATACATACCTAACTACTTGTACTTCAATCTGACAGAAGCGGATTTTTAATATATTACGTTCTCATCTATCTATGATTTTTTTAAATGATGAAGGCGTTATTTACGCTCCAGTATCCCCTTAAATGGCGGCCTTGGGAGGTTTCCATAAACGCCTTTTGAATGTGCACTATAATACAGATCTACTAAACTTTAGAATTACCAGAAATATGTAGAGATTACTTGAAACGATAAGGCCGCGATTCTTAAACTTTCCTATTCGTTTTCTGTAATCTAATAAGGTAGTACACCTTTTATCACTTTCTTAAATATGTAAAAGAAAAAAGTAGCCAATCTGTAAGTAAGTTTTTTTTTTGTGTACAAGATGAAAAATATTAGCTGCAAATATTTTAAAGGGTAAACCAGCCCATGCAACTGACCAACATTCCCCAAGGAACATAGGTCAAATTATAAAATTGAAAATAGTTGACCTCCCATACAAATTGACCCGGTTGTCTGGAACATTTTGTATGGGTTGTTTGTTTCTCCCCCTGAAATATTTGCAGTAATTTTTTTTACACCTTTTATGTATTTTCTTTATTTGAAAATTGTTTAAATTAATGCCGTGTGATGTTGGCTTAGAATAGCATCACCTCATTTCTTTCCCGTGGGAGTCGTAAGAGGCGACTAAGGGATTCGAGGGTGTGTATTGCAATTTTAGGCGATGGGCTGACAACCTGTCACTATGGCGATACACAACTTTCCGAATGACCCTCAAATATTTGCCAGTTGTGGCGTAAATTATCGTTTTTATTTTGCGGCCGTTTACGCTCTGCCTACCCCGCAAGGGATAATAGGCGTGATATGTGTGTGTGTGTGTGTGTGTAACCGATTTCCCACGGGAAACAGACCTTCTCCCGACAAATCTTACCTCTTGAATCAATCTTTTAAAAAAAATCTCATCTAGATCCGTTAGGTGGTTATGAAGACATAAGCATACATACAAACAGACATAGTGTCAGACGCGGGAACGAACTATGTAGTGACTAGCGTCCCGCCCAGCGGTTTCACTAGTTGTTACCCGTTTTCCCGTGGGAATGTGACCTTTGACCGGCACATAATTATACGTATTAACCTTTCTCTTAAATCGCACTATCTATTGAAACCTCATCAAAATCCGTTGCGTAGTATTGAAGATCAACAACGGGACACCACCCACCGTGAAGCGACTTTATCTTATACTATATGTAATGAAGTGTTGGTCGTGTGATGCCGGATTAGAATAGCATCACCCCGTGCCTTTCCTCGCGTCGTCAGAGGCGAATAAGGGACTCGAGGGTTGCATGTGTATGGCACAGGCTGACAACCTGTCATTATAGTAATACACGACAGCACTAAATGACAGAATATATGACGCGGCGATATTATTATTAATTCATACATTTTTACAAAATAAAAACAACAATTAGAATAGAACGCAACAAAAACCTGTCAAGGTAGCAACCGTATTTTACTGCACTGCCTAACCTGCAACGGATAAAAGCGTGATATATATGTAGTGAAGTGTTATTTTTTTATGAATAATTACCTACATTTTGCTTTTGACGTCGTAGTAGTGGCACTTTGAGTAAATTGTTCAAAATATGTACTTTTAAAACCATTTCTTCACATTGATTCTCTATTAATCGTATTACTAACTTATTTATTAACTAAGTACGAAAACCAGTGTACTCTTACAACGTATATATTTGAAATGCAGGCGACAATTACAATTTGGCTTAAGTATATTAGAATTACATTTATTTTCCTTGTATTTTTCCCCGCTCTTATCAATCAAAAGTCCAATTGCGTTATGTAAACGTTAAAATTCACCGTATATTGATAAACCATTACATCTAGTCAATACCAAATATATAAAGGTTTATGAAAGTTATTGAAAGTAAGGTTAAAATCCTGCAAGCTGAAAATTATGCAAGTTTTCTAAAATAATATCTAGTCTTAAATGAGTGCGTTACTCTATTTTATATGGTAGAATTTGCACTATGTAAAGAAGCTTCCGATATTTTTTTAATGTACAATATTTTGTACCAATAAAATTCGATTGTGTTTCATTTTAGCACTTAATAATGTTTATTATACATCATAGCATGTTCAAACCATGCCTTTATGGGCAGGGAAATAGTGAGAGAAGTGGAATACCAAATTTTAAAACACTTCCCATTTTAGGTATACAAAAGCCGTGCCACGCGTTACTGGCATTAAAATACACTTGCAAAATTGGCGGGCATAGCACCAGCTGCGGTAGCCCAGATGGAAGAGGCGTCGCCACTAGTAATGGCGAAAGTCGCAGATTGGGTGAATCTGCGACTTTTGAGATTGGGTGAATCTGCGACTTTCGCCAATTTTGCAAGTGTATTTTAATGCCAGTAACGCGTGGCACGGCTTTTGTATACCTAACACGGGAAGTGTTTTAAATTTGGTATTCAAGTCAGCGCTTGAAAATTTTGCAAGTTTTCAAAAAAAAAGAAGAAGACAGGTGACAGGTGTAGAGCGCCTGGCGCTAGGTATGCCTTAAATAAATTAAGTTATGCATCCTTGGAAAATAAAGTTATTTATGCCGTGTGATGTCGGCTTAGACTAGCATCGCCCCATTTTTTTCCTGTCGTAAGCGGCGACTGAGGGACTCGAGTATCACATGTGAATTGCATATTTCAGCGAGGGGCTGACAACCTGGCATTATAAGGATACACTCTTTTCTGATTGACCCTCAAAATGTTTGTCAGACACTTCGTAAAATGACATTTTTCGTTCTTCCTTCCTCGCAAGGAATATAGGCGTGATATATTTATGTATGTGTTAAACCCAGTCGTCTTGTTAGATGGCGTTTAATTCAGTCCACTCAACATTTCTTGAGACGATGGGAGTTGAGAATATTTGCAAGGAATTCAGCAACAGAACAAATGATTTAAAAACCACAGCTCTCCAATCAGTTTAGATAGTGTGGGTATGATATCTGGTGATAATTAACCACCTGTTTTCAATGAAAATTCGCTCGTATACATGTGACTTATAAATTGTTTGCAAAAGTACTGATATCACAAAGTGACAATCAGTCGATAATCTCACTAAAAATAATAAGAAACTTAAACACTCTCTCTAAGGTTATAATTTTTAGATTCAATTGTGCTGGCTCTGGTTGCGGAAGAAAGTTTGTCTCCTGAAGACCATAGAAGAGGGAAGATGATTGGTCAATTGGTATGACACGACAACTTCATAAAGAACTTTATTGAAGGCGAAGTACAAGGGAATGCTTAAAATGAAACGTAACCGAATTTAAATGCTACAAAATATTGTAAATTGATGAAGTATCAAAAGCGTTATTTACACTGAAATTTATACCATTGTATACCTAACACGGGAAGTGTTTTAAAATTTGGTATTCATACAAAAGATATTGGCGCACTTAGTGCTAAAATGAAATGTAACCGAGTTTTATTGCTACAAAATATTGTAAATTTATAAAGTATCAAAAGCGTTCTTTACACTTAAATTTATAGTACACAAAATATATTGACGCACTCAGTTTTAGACTACATATAAATTGTTTATCTAAACGTGAAAACGTATGGAATTACAGGTTAATCCACTTTGATAACCAGTTACCGATTCGAATGTTCCGCAGATAGATAAAGCAGTATTCGATCTTATTATGACTGCAGTCTTTCTTTTTCTTTTTCGTGAGGGATAACGATTGACCGAACTACTCGATGAACCCTGGGGCGTCAAAGTTTTTCAACCGCCTACTACGAGTAGTAGGCCTCGGACATGGATGTGTAAAGACCACCGTTTAAGTAAATCATAGACAGCAACCGGGACCAACGCCTTAACGTACCCTCCGAAGCACAGAACCATCTTTCTTCGGGACAATCAGGTGGTTCAGCCTCCAATATCCTAACCACACTTTAAACAAAATCACAAAGTGAAAATATCAACTTTGTGAGTGCCCCATCGGGAATCGAACCCAGAACCATTGCGCCGCAGGCAGTTGCACTACCGCTGCGTCACATCGGCCGTCAATCACTGCACTGACTACAGAAGTAAGCCTAAAATAGCGACAGAGAGCCTGTATGTATAAGAAAAATTAAAAACCTTTTGTCAATTCTGTACGATACACAGATCTGTGTTATAAAAAGGACATTGCATTAAAATACTGATGTTTGAATTTCTAATAGACTACACTTGTGTAAGCAATGTTTTCTGACACCTATGGCGTCAATTCTGACATATTAAATGAAAAGGTACAGAGGATCTGGTTGCAGCCCTCATTTTTTCCTTAAAAGATGACATTTATTTTTTATTTTACAAAAAGACCGAAATTGCAAACTTTACGAACAACGTTTCTTACAGTTTTTGAAAACTTTTTTTAAGCACGGGCAGGATTTGAACCTGCGACTTTCGTCATTACTAGTGACAACGCCTCTTCCATCTGGGCTACTGCAGCTCGTTCCTTGCCCGCCAATTTTGCAAGTGTATTTAATGCCAGTAACGCGTGGCACGGTTCCATCTACCGGGTTAGATTTGCAACTAATACCTAACACGGGAAGTGTTATAAAATTTGGTAGATATTCAATTTATCGCGAGTTACTTACAGCTTACATTTGCCAATGAATGAGAATACCTGTATCTAATCTTTTGCTTCTTTCTTTTCGTGTGGGACACCGAGCCGTCTAACGACCCGATGAACCCTGGTGTCAGAGTTTTTCAACCGCCTACTACCACTAGTAGGCCTCTGACATGGTTGTGTTACGACCGCCGTCTAAGTAATCATAGACAGCAACCGGGACCGACGGCTTAACGTGCCCTCCGAAGCACGGAACCATTTCTTTTCGGACAATCAGTTGGTTCACCCTGCAATGTCCTAACCAGACCGGGAACAAATTCACAAAGTGATAAATATCAACTTTGTGAGTGTCCCACCGAGAATCGAACCCGGAACCTTTGCGTCGCAGGCAGTCGCACTACCGCTGCGCCACGTCTTTTGCTTACTTTAGTAAACTACTGGGGAAATGTTTTGTCAGGATCGTGAGCGATGTCGTCCCAGAATAAATCAATTTTTTCATTGAATTAAGGCGAGTGTACTCGTGAACGGCCTCGACAGTGGCGCCACTACACGAAAAAAAAATGTTGCTCTTTAGACATATCAGAATGTCCGTTGCTCAAGTTTTTAGTATTATCCTTTAGTAAAACTAGAACCTGCAAACTCAATGAAATATTCTCTGTAATTAAAGTTATGGCAATTAATACCAAAAGTGTCCGTTTTTTGGCAATTTTTGACATAACTTTAATTGCATCAAATATTTCATTGAGTTTGAGGGTTCTAATTTTATTTAAGGATAATACAAAAACTTGGGCAACGGATATTCTAATAGGTGGTTTGTATAAAGAGAAAATATTTTTTTTTGTGAAGTGGGTCATTGACGGCTACACTCGCCTTAAGTAAACTACTTTGGAAATGTTTTGTCAGTATTGTGAGCGAATAGTCCTTCCAGAATAAATAAATTTTTTCATTGAATTTAAAAACACGCGCTGACTGCAAGAAACCACGGAGGGGTGATTAAATTATGTAAAAATGGAACATACATACAACCGGTCTGAGCCGGTTTTCTATGGGGACAATACAAAATTGTTATGAAAAAAATTTGGTCTACAAATTTCTTTTTTTTACAATGACGGATCATGACGTCAATAAGTGATAATACTATCCTATCCTACATTGAATCATGTAAATTATAATTTTAATTTCAAAACGTACAAAAATATAGTGTTTTTCTACATACACATCACGCCTATATCCCCTGCGGGTAGGTAGAGCGTAAATGGCCGTAAAAACGATAATTTACGCCAAGTCTGACAAACATTTGAGGGTCTTTCAGAAAATGTTGTATCACCATAGTCACAGCTTGTCAGCCCATCGCTTAAAATTACAATACACTACATGTAACCCTCGAGTCCCTTGGTCGCCTCTTACGACACCGACGGGAAAGAAACAGGAAAAGTATTCTCTAGAGTACTTCACGGAAGACCAGCGTTACAGGCAGCTCACTCTGCTTGTAACATATATATTTTTTTATTAATGATGGGTTTGCTCTTGACTCTAGTCTAGGTTATAGGACAGAGACAGAGTCTAAGATGGAGCGAGCTCACCCAGAAGAAGCCTGTTAAGGCACTGGCACTCCCACACACTGACGGAACGCAGCAAGCCACTTGGCGCCATGTGCCAATATGCTGAGTGGAGACCTTTTTTAGTCGCATAAGTACCTACATTTCAGATATCTGTATTTTAGTTTAGTGTCTTATTGAATGTGACTAAAATAAACGTATTTTATCTTTATCTTTTATCTAGAAGAATAATAATAAGATTTTACCTTTAAATGTGAGGAAATATGATCCACAGAATTTTCAAAGTAATTTTCAATCAATTTAAGTAATTTTTCACATCACATTTTTTTATTAATTACTAGATTTCTGCCCAGCGGTTTCACCCGCTGCCACTCATTTTCCCGCGGTAAAAAGTAGCCTATGTGTTATTCCGGGTTATGCTTTACCTGTGTTCCAAATTTCATCCAAATCGGTCAAGCCGTTTCAGCGTGAAGAGGTTACAAACATACATACATACACACACACAAACTCTCAGAACTATAATATTAGTACGGATTTTTAAGTATTTACATACATACATACATACATATAATCACGCCTCTTTCCCATAGGGGTAGGCAGAGACTACATCTTTCCACTTGCTACGATCCTGACATACCTCTTTCGCTTCTTCAACATGCATCAATCTGTTCATACATGCTCGTCGGTTTAGGGTACTCTTGACCTGACCTTTCTTTAGGACGTCCCCGATCTGATCCAAGTACGTGCGTCTTGGTCTTCCCCTTCCAACGTTCCCATCCACACTCGCCATATACACCTGTTTCGTTAATCTTCTTTCATTCATTCTCTCAATGTGACCAAACCATCTCAGCATTCCTTTTTCTATACCAGTCACTACGTCTTCTTTTATACCGCAACGTTCTCTAATCACACTGTTCCTTATCCTGTCACTCAATTTCACTCCAATCATACTTCTTAGCGCTCTCATTTCTACCGCATTTATTCTACTTTCATGCTTTTTCTGCCATACCCAACTTTCACTCCCATACATAAGTGTTGGAACTAAAACTCCTCTATGCACAGCCAGACGTGCCTTATTAGACACTGTCTGGCTATTCATAAAGGCATGCAACGCTCCATTCACCATGTTGCCGGCATTTACCCTCCTTTCAATATCACTTTCACACTTTCCATCTGATGTAAACTTCGATCCCAAATATACAAACTCTTTCACTTGCTCCACCCTCTCTTCTTCTATCATAATGTTACACTCCGTCATACCTTCTTCTTTTTCAAAAACCATTGATTTCGTCTTACTTACATTCACTTTCATTCCTTTCTTTTTCAAAGCCTCATTCATAATTGTTACCATCTTCTGCAACTCTTCAGCCGACGACGCAAGGATAACTTGGTCATCAGCATAGAGAAGACATTTGACGAGTAACCCATTCATTCTCAGTCCATTTTCACACTCTTTCAAATCTGTCAAACAACTATCCATGAATAGGTTGAACAGCCATGGTGACGCAACACATCCCTGTCTAACACCTTTCTCGATGTTAAACAGCTCAGTGTAGGCCCTGTTAATCCTGACACAAGCACTGGAATCCTTGTATAAGGATTTCAATGCTCGTACCAAGATGCTGCTCACCCCATGCACGGATAGTGCCGACCACAATTCATTCCTCAGAACTCTATCATAGGCCTTTTCCAGATCCACGAATGTGCATAAGACTTTTTGGTTCTTAGAGTATTTAAAATACTCATTTTACGTTTCAGACACTTAACACAGCTAGTGTCCACGGGTGACTGGTATTTTTAACTTTTATTGTGATGACGAGTAATAGTTGTGAAAAACAAAGTATTAATATTACATTTTCTATTTGACCTTGATGATGTTAAAGGTGTTGCAAATAAATTGTCAGATGAAGTTTAGCAGATCTGATAATGCACAAGAAATGAGAATAGTCGAACATTCTAAACTAGTTTTTCGTCTTTATTATTATGAAAGCGTGGTGACATAATAGTAGTTTATGCAACTGTCATATGATGGGGGTCATTAGAATACGAGGCGTAGCCGAGTGTGATAATAGTTTGACACGAGCATTCTAATGCCTAATTATATGCAGTTGCATACACTATTTTATCTACACTCTAAACAAAAGCATAGTTAAACACTTTTCCAAACGTCCGCACCGGCGATTGCAAGGCCCGATACAAGGTCAAATTCAATACGAGAACGTAATATGGCTTTATATGAATTTTCGAAAATTCTATACTAACAGTTATTTACATGTCGAGTCTGAACAAAAACCTATTAAAACTACTGAACAACATCCGAAAATTAACGTACAACAACAACTGTCAGGTGCGACGTGCGACGGAAGATGGCGATTTTAGTAAGTATTGCCAAAAAAAAACTTCGTTTCATTTCTCAACTTTATCGTAGTAAGAGTTTTCTCATTAAGTCGCTTCTGTAATTTCTATTAAACCGTAGTTTATATAACGTGGCAAGGAGGCTTGACGGACGATGGACTAAAGCAGTCAGAGTGGTGGTTAAGGGGAGCAGAAAGGTCAGCGGGCTAACCATTTTTTTGTTGTAGTTTTGGACTCTATGATTTTAGCTCCGGGACTATGAAAATCTACATCTGACTGTATGGTGGGGAGCAGGAGCTCACCCGGAGAAGTGCGCGGGCAGACCATCAGCCCGGTGGTCCGATGATATCACCAAGTTGACGGGATCTCTATGGATGAGTTCAGCACAGGACCGTAAAGACTGGCGCAATAGAGAAGAGACCTAAGCCACAGTATAATTAATAGTACTAGCGTACAGTATGGTCACTCCCTGCCTCCCCCTACAAGCGCCGCCCACCTGCGCTCGGAGGACGCTCAGACACCGGCTAGCAAGGACGCGACGACGAAGGTCATTTGAAACTGCCGCACATTGCATTCCCGATTCGCGAACGCAAAATGGCGGCAACCCTGACATGTTGTCCCACACACACAAGCATGGTCCGCGTTCACCTACGTGAGCTTAGACTGAGTGCGTAGCAACGCGTTTGTTTCATACATTTGAGCGCCAGTGTCCGAGGTGTGCCTAAGCCCTGCAGTGGGTTGTGAGCTGATGATGATGATAGACTCACCCACTGCCAGATGTCGTGGCTGGTGTTGGGCTGGTCCATGAGCGCGTTCTGCCAGATCCTGAACAGCATCAGGTAAGCCTTGTCCCGGCCGGAGAATGATGTGAGGAAGTGTTTCTCGCCCTCCATGCATACGAGGATCGCGTTCGGGATCACCTGGAGACAGGAGATCAGATTTACTATTTTGGTGACTTAAGTCACTTTTGAAAAGAGGCTAAAGGAGCATTTTACGTCATCATTATATTGTTAATTGCACAGAACTATGACTAAAGCTATAGAAACCAGACTAAAATAACAACAGAATATAGCATTCTACCCTATTTTTATTTCTTGCTCTTTCAATGAGCTGAAAAAGGATACATTTAGGTTATTCGTATCACCAAATAGAAGGTTGTCACAAGTTTCATTTAATATACGTCAGAATTCAGTTGTTTGGACTCCAATGGCATGGACTCCATAGATATAGTTAATTTCGTTCGTCTTAAAGCAAAATATTGTGTTGATTCTACAGCTTTAGTCATAGTTCTGTGGTTAATTGAGGTATAATATATTAGCATACACTATAAAGGTACTTATTAGTATGTATTAGTTTATTTTATGTTAGCTTTATGTGTATTAGTATTAAATTCATTTTTTGTATGCATATATTATATTGTAAATTACATTTTACTTATTTATTCGTTGTATCTGTTCCCATGTAATCCCATCTTTCACCCCCGCTAGGTTGGTTGGAAGAGATCTCTTAAAGAGATAAGCTCGCCTGTTTAAATTTTAAGTTTCAACTGTATATTTACTTGTTACGTTTCTATAAATAAGTTATTAACTTGCAAGATTTGAATGTTGTGTGTACGTATGCAGAACGCCGAAAACACTTTGCTTTCGCGTTTTATATACTTCGAGTTCGCGTATTTTTGTTATAGCGAATCTATTGAGAACTTTTGTGACTTTTTAACAAGATACAAGATATTTTATTTGCTTGAATAGGGTACAATGGATGGTAATATTACATAAAATAAGAATCTCCTATACAGCCGTCAACAACAGCATGCAAATGTGAATGAAGTTAAGAACATTAGTTAAACAATTAAAATCGAAATTAATTAGATACTATACATGTCATGATATAATTTACTTACAATGTCAAACAATTATTAAAATTTATATTTAAAGAATTCGTCCAAACTATAAAAACAATTTCTACATAATATGTCAGAGAGCGTAGCCTTAAATTTATTGTCAGGTAGGTTTCTTATATGTCTAGGCAAGAAATTGTATAATTTGACAGACATGTTGAAGCTGTTTCTAGCAAAACAGACAGTTCTATTTCGTAACGGTACAAGTTTGTCTGGATACCTGTTGTTAAATGAACATATCTCATGGTTCTTTTGATATAAACCAAGATTCTTTTTTACGAATAGACAAGTCTCTAGAATATACATTGAAGGAAGCGTAAGCAATCGCAATTTTTTGAAAATTGGTCTACAGCAGGGATCGTTTTAGGTTAAGGTACAGGGTTAAGCTACCGGTATAATAACGGTACCGGTATACTTTTTAAAGGTAGACGGATAAAGGTTATGATAAAGGTTATGGTACCGGTAGAAAATTACGGTATCTTTATTTTATACCTGTAGCGTTATAAATTTATTTAACCTTTATTTAACCAGTATTAATTTTGATATCGAAAAATGAAGTGCGCGCGATGTATTAAGCGACGTTGTCAGACCTAAGTTCCACGCAGCTAACGTTTCCTTTGTTTCTATGTTGTCGTGTTCGCTTTCACTTTGGGCGTTGGCCCCACGTGCTTCGCTTGTCAAAGTGAACTGATGTTTCATGTGCTGTTTGGCAGGTGTCACTGATACCTGTCAATCATGACATGGGGCTGTCACTCACCCCCGTGAGTGACAGCAGACGGGTGGACCTCCCCTGACATATCTTACCCCCCTGCACTCCCCTCCAGTTCAAAATTTCACCCCCCTTAAAACACCCCGGACTAATTTTTTTGGGCAGGGCAAGTTACCCCCAAGTGCCCCCAACCTCGTCCTCTCACAAAATTTTTGATCGGCCATAACTTTTGAACCGCTTGTTACATTTTGAACGGGTTTTCACCGAAACTCTTTAAAAAAAGGGTGTGCGTCGAACCTCTCCCCCTTGCCCCCCCGTACCCCCTGCCGAATTTTTGACCCCTAAGTTCTTGGGAACAGCTGATCCGATTCGCACCGCGTTTTCTTCAACGGCTGCGCCAAAACAAGAAAAACTCATTTCGTGCACCACAAACCACCCTGCCCCCCCTTTCTTGTTGCCGCGTCCCAAAAACCCCCTTTTTGGGACCAAACTTTAGAAGCGTATTTCTCGGGATCGTAGAGGCATACAGACCAATACGGACCACGAAAAGCGTGCAGGGTTGATAATCAGCACCTATTACGACTAAGCTATCGGTCTAGCGCCTCGGCACGGACCGCTTAGCCATGTCAGATGACGAGATTGCTGAAAGCAGGGCCATAACATAGGTTTTGGCCCAGAAAAGAGGCTGAGCTGCAGTTGTTGCAGGAGATGGCTGCAAGCAGCCCGTCTTCTTACAAATGTCTCGGTATCCAAAAAAACGACGGTGCTAACGGCTATGAGTGGTGGAACCCTGCGCTAGACCGCGTGCGTAGGGGAGTCGCGGCAGCGCGCCGTAACTGGCGGAGTGCTAGAAAGCGACGCAACCCTAATCATGGAGCATTTACTCACCATTCTTCGGGCTAAAAGAGGTCAGTACAAAAATGCAATGAGGCTCGCTGAAATCAACCATTTTCGCTTGGTGGCAGATTCTGGGAATGAAGACACATGGGGGCTAGCGTATTGGGCGGACTCCTGAAGGTCGCGTCCATCCACGAATGTGCTCCATTGTGTAGACCTGCTTCAGGCCTACAATACTACTGCAGACGGAACAATGTCTGGATTGTTGACGGCACGCAGCCCGGATGACGTCCCTTCTAGGGATACGGCGTACCATCGCGCGATCCGTGTCGCTGCCGCGTGTGCTCCATCATGTGACGACTCCAGAACATCAAGTCTTAAGACGCTCGAGAACATCATCAAGGAACTCCCGAACACTGCACCTGGTGCGGACGCCCGACAGCCCATACAGCCCGAATCATCAGGCACGCCTGGAAGGTTAGTAGCAGGGAGATGCTGCTCATGAAGACGCGTTGCTTGCATGTTGGTTCTTCCCAGACGCATTGAAGGTCAGCCAACTTATTGTTCTTTCCAAAGGAATCGGCAAGCCCCCATCTGATCCGAAAGCCTACAGACCCAATAAAGTTTAAAATAGTTTGTAATAGTTAGTTGGGAAAGGTCAAATCTGTTAAGTATTATGTTTTCATTAGGTAGGTAGGTGTTGAGGTAAGCCAGGGTCAAATAGTAGCTCCGAAATATCGCATGTGTTGTATAGAGCAATGAATTTCCCTTCGAAAGATCCCTATTTGAAGACCAAAAATTACAAGATTTTACAGATGGAAATGGATTTAAAAAGCTTAATCGAAGAGGCAAGCCTTAAATAGTGCTCTTGATTTTGATATTGTCTCAATCAAGTTAAAAAGTGTCACCGAAATATACCATATTAGTCTGATAATGCAGTTATTTACCTGATGCCAGTGATTTTAAACTTTGTGGGAGGGGAAGAGGTAGGGAAAGGGTATGGCAAGGCGGAGCAGTTTATTTGGGAAATGAGCGAAGCAGGGAGAACGGTGAGCAACGTGGGAGCAAAGAAAGTAAAATTTATGTATGAAATTTTCGATCATTTTAAGGTCAAGGTTAACCTAAGGTCAAAAATTTAAGTAATTAGTAATTTAAATGGTTTTAAAGGGGATTTGAAAATCTTGTTATTTTTTTGATGCGACGACGTACCGTTTTCGAGATAATTGCACTTACTTTTATTTTGTTGTTTATGTCTACCACCTAGTATTGAAAATCGGCTGTATGATGCAGGTTTAGAATAGAATTACCTCATTCCTTTCTCAAGGGTGTCATAAGAGGCGACTAAGGGACTGTATTACAATTTAAGGCGACAGGCTGACAATCTGTCACTACTGTGATACACGTTTTTTTCTGAAATGGCACACATATGTTTGTCAGACGTGGCGATAGCGACCGTATTTTTCAGCCGTTAACACTCTACCTACCCCGCAAAGGATAAAGGCGTGATATATGTATGTATGTTGTATTGAAAATAGCAATTTTTCTGTGACATTATTACTATCCTCAGTCCAGTCCATTCATTATAATTATAGCCTACGCTCTATACCATAACAAACATACTGAAAGATTTGTCACCATACACCGCAGAGCCACCGGAGTTCGACCCAACCGCTCTAAATAATTCGTTGCATACATTATCTTGTAAGTAAAATCGCACTGCAAGGCACGCGCTGCGCGGTCGCGACTGCCGTTGCCTCAGCCGCTTGGAAACTTCGACTGCGCCGCGCAAAACACAATTCATTGCATACATTTCCTTGACAACTCGCGACCCTTAAGAATAGCACCGATTTAAATGTCATTTAACACAAACATAGGTTAGACAGTAAGAAAGGTCATAGACAATTTTTTAACGCAGGAATATTAACAAACTACACATTTCATGTATAGTATAGTATTTTCGGTGATACATGAAAGAAAAAATTTCATAATCAAGAGGACTTCAAAGGCTTGCCTGTTCGACTAAGGTTTTAAATCCATTTCCATCTGCAAAATCTTGGAATTTTTGGTCCTCAAATAGGGATCTTTAGAAGGGGAATTCATTGATCTATACAACGCATGCTATATTTCGAAGTCACCATTTGATCCTGGCTTACCTTAACCTCATCAAATTATGACGACATAAAATTAAACAGATACAACCTTTCCCAATTAACTATTACAAATGATTTTTAACTTTATTGACATTCATTTGGTGGCACTTCAGTCAAAATAGAACCTTTCAATTTACAGCCAATCTAAATCTTCCGACCTAGTGCCACTTTGGAACCTTAGGAACCTGAGCCTCAAATGATCCCACTTATTTATTAACTATATGATCTGACCGAAAATCATGTACGTTGATCGATGACAAGTTTTGATGCACACGACCGTACGCACGCTTAATTAAAGTAGTACTACCCTTACGAAACGAACACGACTACTTCTTACTCTGCCCTACCAAGCTACCTAGGCACGACGCGCCTTTTTAATTCAAAAGGGTTAGAAGAATGGCGGCTCTGTCAATTCAACACGCGCGGGCAAGGAATTTGCTCGATGCGACATTCGCCCTTAGACCGCATGCACGGAACGGCAACGCAGCGTAGGCTACGGTGGCCGAATTGTCGGAGATGACCTTGCAAAACCCTTTTGATAGCGGTTTTGGTACCATAAAAATACCGGTACCGGTAAATTTTCGGTAGCCACAAGTTTCCGGTTCCAACACTTTATGGTATCGTAATATTTCGGTATGACGTCATACCGTTTACCGTTTCAACCGAAAAAATTTCGGTTATACAATCCCTGGTCTACAGGATTCCACTGATCACGCTCCACAAATAGCTCGTAAACACCTTGCATAGAAATACTTACCAGCGCAGTTTTCTCTTTGGTGATAGCAGTGACATCCTTCCACCTTAAGGTGACGTTGGTCTCCCAGCCGAATATGCTCGCGTAGAAGCACAGGTAGTTCTGTGACGCATACAGTCGGCCGTGCGCCAGGATATCCTTTTGTAGAGCGCATGAGTAGTCTGAAAGAAAAAAATTATATATAGCCTGAAATTTTACAAGTGAACAGGCGTCGCCACTAGTAATGGCGAAAGTTGAAGGTTCATATACCAGCCGCGCTTGCAAACTTTGCATGTTTTCCAAAAATACACTATTATTTTATATAATAGTAGTGTGTTTTAGTATCTGTCGGGTCAATATAACCTGACAGAAATGTAACGAGAAATTTCATGTAAAATAGTAGGCCAAGCACCAACAATACTTAATGCGAGCGAAGCGAGTTCGTAATTTCACGTCATAATAAAAAACATACTTGCTATACCGAGACAATACGTATATATTGTAGAGCAAAACAAGCGGGGCGCTATACGTATAGCGAGCGAAGCGAACTCGACATTTCACATTTGAATAACTGGAACGAGTACTATACTAACGCAACACATATTGCTAGCAAAGCGAACTCCACATTTCACATCTGAATAATTGGGTAGGGTGCTACGCTAATGCAACACAGATTGCGACCCAAGCGAGCTCGGCATTTCACGCCAAAATAAGTAAGACAAGTGCTACATAAACGAAACTCATAGCGAAGCGAGTTTGAAAAATCATGTTAAATAATAAATAACATAACAGTCCTAGCTTGATAAGGCGTACAACATGAACATGAAGACCTATGCTGCGTTTCAAAGATTGCGCCAAGCGGGACATGGCTGCGTTTAACATTGACCATCAAAGCTGGGAGAAGCTTGCTGAGGATAGGGACGAATGGCGGAAGCCTGTGTTTGATGGGCGTAAAACACAGGATAATGCCTGGTTTTCTGGTCTCGCTAACAAAAGGCAAAAACGTCATCTAAATATGCATGTGCCAGTCTCAAATTCCACCTTCACTTATAGAGCGTGTGGAAAACTATGCCGCTCCCGTATCGGCTTATACAGCCATGTAAAGTCTTGCCTCAGACACTGATTAAATCGTCTGTCACACACGTGTGGGGCCAATGATGACAACATGAACTCACCGACAATAAGTCGTTCATCATCAGGCAGGTCCTTGAACAGTCGCTTGAAGTCGTCAGATTTGCTCTTGTAGGTTGGATACAGTGAGGTGTACCAGCTTTTCTTCTTGACGCGCGCCGCTGGGTCCGCACTCCGGCTGGGGTTTGGAGTTGAAACCTGGCAAACGGAGTATACTTAGTTTATGATCTTATTTGACGACTAAGGGTAGTTTCATATATTCCTGAAGACTAATAATAGCCATTATAACAGTCTACATATAAACTCCGTTCATTTAAGAATTACCTATAATGTAAACGAACTTTGTATGAATCTGACAGCTCGCGACTGTCAGTTACATACAAAGTTTGTTTACATTATAGGTAATTCTTAAATGGACGGAGTATATACATACATACACATATAAGGCGATTGTAGTGCAGTGACACACTACGCGTATATATCCGTAAAAACGGACATTAAAGCCACGTCTGAAAAATTTTTGAGGGTCATTCAGAAAATTATGTATGACTACGGTGACAGGTTGTCAGCGTATCGAGTAAAGTTGTAATACACATGTAACCCTCGATTCCATTAGTCGCTTCATATGACACCCACAGGAAAGAAATGGGGTGATGCTTTTTAAGCTAGCAGCACACGTTTAAAATCGCAGGAGTACAAAGTTTTAAATAAAAACAAAATTCCAAATCGTTCTAGGCCTAATTGAATGAGAACACAAAATAAAATTCTCACGAATGCAGAACCTTTTGATTTTGAAGTCTTTTAAATCAGTACCTACTCTCAACAATAGGTGTTTTTTTTCTTTGTATGACCTGGCCGACTTCGACCTGAACTGGTCGCAAATAGCCATGGACCGCATAAATTGGAAAGAGAAAGGGGAGGCCTTTTCCCAGCAATGGGTCAATTTTATTCATATACGAACAAGTATCACACATGATGTTAGTTTACGCGACTTGTTTTTATTTTGTAGAGAGTTTATCCCTCTACGTTTCGGCTGCTTACGGCAGCCTTTTTCACGGAGGTGGACAGATCACATACGCCCGCCAGTCAGCTGTGATTGCCGAACACTCAAACGTAGAGGGATAAACTCTCTACCAAATAAAATCAAGTAAGTCGCTACACCCACATCAGAAGTGGGATAGTTTAGGCTAACATAATAAATAGATAAATAATGAGTCGTACCTTAGGATAGTCAGGTCTCGTAGTTGGCAAAGGCGCTATGTCACTTGCACTGGAGACAGACACGGTGTCGCCCGCCGGGTGGGAAGGTACTTGAATGGACAGCTCACCCTGCAATAGCGACGCTTCTATAAGATTTCCAGTGCAGAAATCCTATAGAATACAAGTATTAAGTTTTTACAGATACAAAATAAATGCATTTTAAATTAATATGATAAAAGAGAAATAAATTAAATAAAATTGTTCTTAAACTTACAAACATACATTGCGGGGTAAGCAGAGCGTAGACGGCCGTTAAAAATTAACATTTAGTGCCGTGAGCAACTACTGGAGGCATATCAACTTTGTGAGTGCCCCACCGGGAATCGAACCCGGAACGAGGGAGTCGCACTACCACTGCGCCACATCGACAAGTTAAAAGCCTGTCATGTAGCCTGCCCTTGTGCGAAACTTGTAACTAAACTGTTTTAAACTTTCGCGGTCACACATAATAACTCAAAATACTGAAACGGGATTCTTACCGCGATACTTATTTTTGTTGAACTGTCCGATATTTCGACCCAGTTGCATGGGCCATGATCACGGAACAATTCTCAGTTCGGGTCGAAATATCGGACAGTTCAACAAAAATAAGTATCGCGGTAAGAATCCCGTTTCAGTATTTAGACATACATACATACATCACGCCTATAATCCCTTGCGGGGTAGGCAGAGCGTAAACGGCCGCATAAAACGGACACTTTCAGAAAATTTTTGATGGTCATTTGGAAAATGGTGTATCGCCATAGTGACAGGTTGTCAGCCCATCGCCTAAAATTGCAATGCACACCCTCGAGTCTCTTAGTCGCCTCTTACGACTCCCATGGGTAAGAAATGGGGTGATGTTATTCTAAGCCGGCGTCACACGGCATAAATATTCTCGTTCTTGTATTTTCTGTATTTTGAGTTGTTATAAAAACTGTTATTATTATTATTATTACTAAACCATTAATTGCACACAATAAAAACATAGGACACATACATATATGAAACAATTCACAACAGGTCTACTTATTTCTAAAAAGAAATCTCTTCCAGCAGACCTTGGGCAGTGAGATCTCATAAAGTGAGGCAGACTGTTTTCACCTTGTCATTCTCCAAGCTGTCAGCGCCTTCGCTGGTGCGCTCCCCGCTGTTGCGAAGCGACGGTGACGGCGATCGAGACACATTTCTGCAAATAAACAAACAATACTTTTATTTAAGGGACTCGAGGGTGTGTATTGCAATTTTAGGCGATGGGCTGACAACCTGTCACTATGGCGATACACAATATTCCAAATAACCCTCAAACATTTGTCAGACGTGGTGTAAGTGGCCGTTTTTCGCGGCTGTTTGCGCTCTGCCTACCCCGCAGGGGATTGTGGGCGTGATATGTGTATGTATGTATGTGTGTGTATGTACTTTTATAACATAGGATCTGTTTCCGCAACATTATAACTTGGGCCTTTTCTAGGCAAGAGTGAATAGGCATTATCTAGGCAAGCATGTACCAACATCGTCTGCATCGTCACTTACCACCAGGTGAGATAGCAGACTTAGAATCAACATAGTATATCTTGTCTCTTACTTAGTTTTACAAGTTGGCTGAAAGAGATCTCTTTATAGAGATAAGCTCGCCTTTGTGAACTACTTTTAAAACAAAAACTATTGTTATATACATACATACATACATATATCAATATCACGCCGTTATCCCTTGCGGGGTAGGCAGAGCGTTAACAGCCGCAAAAAAAACGAACATTTACGCCACGTCTGACAAACATTTGAGGGTCATTCGGAAAATTGTGTATCGCCATAGTGACAGGTTGTCAGCCCATCGCCTAAAATTGCAATACACACACTCGAGTCCCTTCGTCGCCTTTTACGATACCCACGGAAAAGATATGGGGTGATGCTATTCTAAGCCGGCATTTATTGTTAATGCACAATAAAGAATTACATCAACAGTTTTTTTTCAGGAGGCAATGTCTGATAATATATTTTGATAGATCAATGAGCGCACTCGCTAACAATGAGAAATACTTTGCAAAGTAATGCCTAAAAGACTGGAGGGAACGGAAAAAAACGCGCTGCGGTCGGAAAATATTGAAAATTAGTCAATAATATGCATCATAACTAGGTTTTAGAGAATATATGCTATTTGTAATTAAAAAAAAAATATGCATATGCAAATGCAATCCGGTCTCCATATAATAAAAAACAATCGGACGGTTCATCGCTGAAAGGGACGATCTGTGCCCTATGTTATGAAGCTACAGGCTACAAGTCTATAGATTAATTTATTAGTACATTGCGTAGCCGGTTACAAGCTACAGGCTACAAGTCTATAGATTAATTTATAGTATATAATTTACTAATAAATTAATCTATAGACTTGTAGCCTGTAGCTTCATAACATAGGGCACAGATCGTCCCTTTCAGCGATGAACCGTCCGATTAAGAGGAAAAATACAGGACTATTCTTGGTATCATAATGGCTAACCAACAACGCAATTAACATCAAATTTAACCTGTACAATTGTAACCTGTAGTTTGATTATATTAGGCACAGGCAATTAAAAAGTCTAATCGGTTGTGGGTCTAATTAGTAACGACTCCATCAAATTACCGTACCTTAAATATTGAAGCCTCTTGAAGCGTACACTCTTTTTTGTTTTAGGACTTTTTAATACTGCAAAGAACATTCTTTAATTTTATACCATTCACTACAGTTTTATAAATAAATAATATGTAAATACTAAAATACTTCAGTGTTTAGTTACTATGATGTTTCATTGCGTACTGATTTTTTTCCTCTATCCCAAATGTACGCCGTATTGCATAATCGCAATGTATTTTCCCTGGGTTTGCCTTACCGCAGGTTAAAAATACAGAAAATATATTTTGATCTAGAAATTATTTAATACTAGATTTCCGCCCAGCGGTTTCACCCGCTGCCACTCATTTTGCAGTGGTAATAGTTGTTTTCCCGTGGTATTTTAAGGCCGTTAACGCTCTGCCTACCCCGCAAGGGATAAGGGCGTGATCTTTGTTACATATAGCTGGTTATCATGAGTTTATAGCAATCCTACAGATAATATTATAAGTGGAGGTTTGTATGTTTGTTTTTTACTTCATCGCGCAAAAGCTACTGAACCGATTGTAATGAAATTTGGAAAACATATAGAAAGTAACATGGATTAACGCATATAAAAGTTTTTATAAGTACGCGGGCAACGCCGCCGGTAACAGGTAGTTCTATAAAAAAAAATACACTCACATTGTCATTGCAACTAACTACAACTTTCACAAAAACTAACTGAAACTCACAATATAATATTGCGTTAGATTATTTATGAAATACTAAAACATGTAAGTACTAAATGGTCTCTCGGTAGTTGGTTACAAAACTATTAAGGCGAGTGAACGACCTCGACAGTGGCGCCACCTCCAAAAAAAAAATACTGCCTGCGTCCAAACGCATACAACCCTAATAAACCTCTTCAAAGTAAGAGTGAACAGGCTTCTTCTGGGTGAGCTCGCTCCATCTTAGACTCTGTCTCTGTCCAATGACCTAGACTAGAGTCAAGAGCAAACCCATCCTTAATAAAAATATATATATTTTTTCTCTTTATCTATCGGAATGACCGTTACCCAAGTTTTTAGTATTATCCTTAAGTAAAATTGGAACCTGCAAACTCAATGAAATATTCGCTGTAATTAAAGTTATGGCAATTAATACCAACAGTGGCCGTTTCTTAGGCACTTTTTTCTGCAACTGTAATTGAAGCGAATAATTCATTGAGTTGCAGGTTATAATTTTACTTAGGGATAATACTAAAAACTTGGGCAACGGATATTCTGATAGATTGTTTGTATAAAGATAAATCTTTTTTTTTCTCTGGAGGTCGTTGACGGCTACACTCGCCTTAAAACATAGTTACGACACTTTGGCAATGGCATTCACTTTGACTGAACAATTATTCTGATAATTTGTAATTGTTTTTGTGTTTCCCTAAGTTAAGTGTTGTGTTTAGTACGTATAAGCGCTTTGAAGTTTTAGTCTGTAAGCGTATATAGGATGAAATTTTACTAGTGACCGATAGCAAAAACTCTAGATGGGCTGGTGTTAAGGAACAACTTTCCCTAAGGAAAATAGGTCGAAATACGGAAAAAAAATATTTGGTCCTCCCATAAGAAATTGTCGATTAGCTGAATTGGGTTTCTATGGAAACTCAAATTTATCTTGCTGCGGCTGGTGATAAGGAACAACTTTCCCTAAGGAACATCGGTTGAAATATGACAAAAATATTTTGAGTTTCCATACTAAGTCCAATCAGCTGATCGGCAATTTCGTATAAGAGGTCCAATTTATTTTTCATATATTCACCTATTTTCCTCGGGGAAAGTTGTTCCTTATCACCAGCCCGTTTTGAGTTTTCACTATCGGTCACTAGTAAAAATTCACCCCATATAAGCATTGAATAAAACATATACATATAACTAGCAGATAGGTATTCAACTATGCAAAATGAACTGCTTCCGCTGACTAATGATCATTGAGGTCATTGCCGCTCTAGCTAAAGTATTCAGACTGAATTTACAGCACTCATCATTAAAAAAAACAACAACAAACTGTTCCAGTATTTAGTCTAAGAAATAAAATTTAAGCCGAAATTCGTGGAATACCTAAAAGCAATTTAATTGGCCTAGAAATAATTTTGTATGTAAGACAAGAATAAGTAAATCCACATTTATTTAAAGTGTAGAAAAATAAATGCGAATATTGAACAGGCCCATGAAACTGAACACTGGGTGTTATTTCAATTGTAAAAAGTAAATATTTTATAAGATGAAACAGGTAGATTTTTCTACTGTAATTTTTACAAAAAAAAATCTCATTCAGCCTTTTTTGGGCTATAGGTACCTACATTATTTTTTTTCCAAAATTAGCTTGGGTAGCTGGGCTAGTAATAGAAGCACTTCTGGGCAGGTTTTTGAGGGGGTTTTCCTGTGCAGGGGGTCCGGTTAATTATACGCATGTAAATAACACGCTTTGAAAATCTTGACTTCAGTTTGAAACAAATGTCGTTTTCAGATGGTGGTGGCGTAAAGTTACATGCCGCGTGATTAACCTGGCTAGCCTCGAGGCAGTGCCAATTTTTTTATTTTTTTAGCCTGCCCGAGCCCGACATTACAAACTTGTTATAAATTACAGACGAATCATGACGTCAATAAGAGATAATACTATCCTACATTGAATAAAGAATTTCAATTTTAACAATTTTGCCCAAGAAACATAGGTCGCAATATGATAAAATATAATATAAATACGGCTTTTCATGTGCGAGTCAAAGGAACGGCAGCACGAACGCTAGTGGATTGTGCTGCTATCTCGCTCACTCGTATTAGTGCGAGAAGAGTATAACGGCAGTGTGTGAACACTCACTCGCGTTCTTACTTCCGCGGAAGTATTTCGAGCTTTTTTTTTTTTTTTTTTTTTTTATTGGACCCTACGATTTTTAGCCCCGGGGCTTTCAGTATTTCGAGCAATATTCGCGGCAGGAGCAGGTGCATAGTGTGAACGCAGCATTACATTTGCTTTTTAATACTTCCAAACCAAAAGACGGCAATCGCCGCGATAGTCTCAACACCTTATTCTTAACTAGCGGCCCGTCCCGGCTTCGCACGGGTGGACAATTATTTTTTACATAAATGCACTTTAAATTTTACACCTTTTTTTGACATTGGAGGTTTTTTATTATATATTTTTTATCCTTACCTACAGCTACTATTATATACACTTAGGTATTTATTATCTCAAAATATTTTTTAGAGTTCAGTACCCACAGGGTAATAACAAAAACCCTATTACTGAGGCTCGGCTGTCCGTCTGTTTGTCCGTCCGTCCGTCCTACAGTTACGAAGCTGTACCTCCTGAACCGTTATACCTAGACAGTTGAAATTTTTACAGATGTTGTATTTCTGTTGCTGCTATAACAACAAATACAAAAATCACGATAATGCGTTGAAAACTAACAGCGACATCTATGTTTGTATTATGGAACTAAAATATTACTTTTCTCAGTTTTCGTGATAGTATAAATATTAAACTACTGAAGCTAGAGAGATAAAACTTGGACTTGAAGTTTTTTATGTAATGAAGCAACTAATAAAGATAAAATTCCGTTTTTTAAAATCCCCCAGGGGATGAACAGGGGGTTAAAAGTTTGTATGAAAGTTCGTTGTCCTAAGTGTGATCCGTTTCAAAATTAGTGATTAGACTTAGGACTTAAAATAATTAAACACGTGTTTCAGCATATTTGAAATTTTAACCCTTAATAGGGTCAAAAGGGGGTTAAAAGTTTGTATGAAAGTTCGTTTTTTGAAATGAATGTGATCTGTTTCAAAATTTGTGATAAGACTAATAACTTAAAATAATTAAACACGTGTTTCAGCATTTTTGAAATTTTAGCCCTTAAATGGGTGAAAAGGGGGTTAAAAGTTTGTATGAAAGTTTTTTATCTTAAATGTGATCTGTTTCAAAATTTCTGATAACACTCATGACTTAAAATAATTAAATACGTGTTTCAGCATTTTTGAAATTTTACTCCTTAAAGGTGTCAAAAGGGTGTCATAAGTTTCCTACCAGTTGGGCTACCCGTTTTCCCATGGGAATAAGACGATTTCCCGGAATAAATTATACTTATAAACCTTCCTCTCAAGTTACTCTATCTAATAAAAAAAGTCGCATCAAAATCCGTTGGGTAATTCTAAAGATATAAGGAGACACCAAACGGGAAGCGACTTTATTTTATACTATGTAGTGAAGGAACTTTTTTATATCAATCACTTACTTAATCGTAACTTTGCACGTGGAATCCAACTGGTTGTATTGCACTTGGATAATTGTTTCTTTCATATTTTGTTGATATTCATTTCGCGATTGTACGTCAATCATTGATACACTGTTAACTAGAGATTAGCTACGATATTGATGAAATTTTGTGATTATTGTTAGTTTAGAACGAGGTAAAACTTTAGTGCCAATTTTAGACTTTCGAATTTCGAACTCAGACGGCACGACGGTATCAATTTTTTTTCATCAGTTTACGAACACAAAAAAACGCTATAACAACACACTTTGTACAAGATCTATACCTATTACTTGGAATCGTAAATTCAACTGTATAATTTGCGATCGACATGTTTCCTGAGCGTTTCAAGATCAACTAAAATAGAACTAAAACAATGAAACAGTAATAATTACATTATAATATACCTATCAGACTACAAAGGGATCCGAGTAAATATAGTAAACAATAATTCTGATAAACTGTCGGTACAAGTAAGTAGGTGAATGTATTGTGCATACATATTTAGAAGTGTTTGTGAGGCGAAAGAACTAATTAAAAGGTTACATACATACATATTATATCACGCCTTTATCCCTTGCGGGGTAGGCAGAGCGTAAACGACCGAAAAAAACGGACATTTACGCCACGTCTGAAAAACATTGGAGGGTCATTCGGAAAATTGTGTATCGTCATAGTGACAGGTTGTCAGCCCATCGCGTAAAATTGCAATACACACCGTCGAGTCCCTTCGTCGCCTCTTACGACACCAACGGGAACGAAAGGGGGGGGGGGGGGGGGGGGGGTTAAAAGGTTAAGGCTAGTTAAAAGGGAACTAACTACTTGCCAAGTGATGCCGGCTTAGAATAGCATCACCCCATTTCTTTCCCGTGGGTGCTGTAAGAGACGACTAAGGGACTCTAGGGTTACAGGGATGGGCTGACAACCTGTCACTATGGTAATACACAATTTTCTGGATGACCCTCAACTGTTTGCCAGACGTGGTGTAAATGTTTGTTTTTAACGGCCGTTTATGCTCTGCCTACCTCGCAAGGGATATATGCGTGATATATGTGTGTATGTAAAAGGGAACTAACAAAAACTACCTACTTTGAGTTTATGCAAGAGGTTTAGGTACTTTTTGTACAATGCCAATCTTGTGATATATAGGGTGATTTTGCCAGTGACCGATATCGAAAATTTAAGACGGGCTGGTGACAACTTTCCCCAAAGAATATAGGTCGAGATACGAGAAGAAATTTACCACTCATAAAAAAATACCTAATTTGAGTTACTTTGGAAACTCAAAGTATTCTTGTCATATTTCAATCTATGTCCATTGGAGAAAGCCTGTTCCTAACACCAGGCCGTCTTGAGGTTTCGCTATCGGTCACTAGTAAAATTTCATCTTATATAAACGATAGGTAATTAAGTTAGTAGCTAAAGCATTATTAGCACCAGAAAAAAATAAAAAGCATTGTACCATTCCTACAGTAGTTACGTAACAAACTTTTTCAATATCTAACAGTTTGTTCACAGCTTTTAGGGATCCGTACCGCAAAATGAATTAAACCGAACCCTTACAGGATCACTTAGTCGTCCGTTCGTCTGTCTGTCTGTCTGTCAAGACCCTTCACCATCTACCATCAGCTGGTAGATGTAACAGGTGAGAGGGACCGGCTTCAAGGAATAGTAGATAACTTTGACCGGGACGGAAATGCGTTTGAAGACACGTTGAGGCGTATTACTGTCCTGGAAAGAGAATTGCGCGATGCACACAAAGAAATCTCCTTTTTGAATGAGACTATCCAAGACCTAAAGTCATCACAAAGTGCTCTTACCACCCAGTCGCTGTTTGAGGAGCTGGTCGCTCCTACTGTTGCGGTTTCTACCATCTCACTCACCCAGCACCAATCGGTCGAGACTACTGAGGAACAGGTAGTCGAGACCATCGATCTCACTACGTGTGACAGTCCATTTAAAAACTCACACATAACTTCAGTCACTTATAGCAAGAAAAAAACAAAGAAAATTGTAAAACTTAACAATTTCATAAAGAAAACGCAATCTCTTATTAGGCGTAACATACTGTTTTGCAATAACTCGAATTGTAATATAGAACGTTCTGAATTAATTAAAGAAGTTAAATTTTGCACTTCATCATTAGAACAAACTAGGGAAATTTATGAGCGTGACACACAGCGCCTCCAGTCGGAAATGTCTGCGTTAAAACGGTCATTAGAACACATTTCCATTAAGTATAACTCAGCGCGAAAAGAAATAAAGGAACATGTGCTGGCCATGAATAGTTTGTTGAAGTCATGTAAATATAACGGTGACAATTCTCAATCTTTGACAAACAATCAATGCGATTGTGAGAAAACTTCAACAGAGCTATCCGTCCCGGCCGTGTGTCCCGAGCCCGCGTCACCTCGCGTCTGTACACAGCTGACTGGGACGCTGTCGGTGTCGCTCCCCCTCGCCGCCGCCGCCGTCACCGCCGCCGCCGCCGCCGGGTCGGTGTCGCGGCCGGTGCCGGCGGCGCCGACGCAGCCCGCGCTTATGGGTGATGACGATGTCCCTTTACCACCCACACAGGATAAGCGACCGTGTGACATTGTTATGTTTAGTGATGAACTTGGTAAAAATATGGGTTTACAACTTGGCCATTGCATGGGTCAGGCAGTAATTAATCATTGCATGCCTGGCGCCGATTATTCTACACTCATAAATACAGTGTTGGCATCACAATTTTCCAAAAAAACCATTGTTATTATTTTTAGTGGCAGAAGGGGAAATGCAACAAAAAAGGACTTAGCTTTGTATTCAAACAAATTGTATTCAATTGTTAATGTTAAACAAGTCATTTTGTTTGCTTTTCCCTACAGCCAAAAATTTACTAACCTAGAAAATAATACTCGACATTGGTGTAACAAGTACTTACATACATTGACATGTCGCAATCCTGACAAATTTCATTTTATCGACATAAATATTTTTATTGGACAATATTTTAATGTAACGAAAGATAGATATTATCTATCTAAAGTTTATAAACGACAGATAGCAGAGTTACTATCTTATTTTTTTAATAATTCAGCCAATTTGTTGGCTAACCAGACAACTGCTTCTATTGAGCAGAATATACATACAAACCTTATAACGTTGGAATCGGTTCCAAGTTCTTTAAATTAATTTCTAAGACAACAGAGAGTAACTCTGGCAGAACGCCGTCTTTTAGTAACTTGAGTGATTCTATCTTGCCAAAACATAATATAAACAATAAAATTAATATTTGTAATACAACCAAAATTCAAAATAGCCGTGTTTTGAATATTGTACACCAAAATATTCAAGGCATAATTAGCAAAGAGTTAGAAATTGAACTTTTCATGAACTGTAATAATATTGATATTCTATGTATAACTGAACATTGGCTTAGAGATTATCAGTTAATGTTCAGTTTTAGTAATCACCAGGTGGCAAGTTCGTTCAACAGATCAACAGCAATACGCGGTGGATCGTTGATACTACTTAAAAACGAGTTAAAATATAAAGAACGGCCTGATATCGTAAGCCTCTCAGTTGAGCGAACTATTGAAATAGCCTGCGTAGAACTTGAAGATCTTGTTATAATGAGCGTATACAGCCCACCTGATGCTAAATATGAACCCTTTGAAAAAGTTATGGATGTAGCTTTAGATAAAGCAACAAAATCCAATAAAGGGATTATTGTATGTGGAGATTTCAATATAAATATTCTTGAAAATTCTAATATCAGTAATAGGTTTCTATCATTATTTTTATGTTACAACCTAGTGAATCTTATTTCGGTGCCAACGAGAATCACACCTACCTCAGCCAGGTGCATAGATAATATCTTTACCAACATTAAACCTGAAGATGCGGCTATCATAAATAAATTAAGCTCCGACCATACGGGTCAATTAGCTTCTTTCAAAATTAACATTGAGCAGGCACCTGAACAAGATATTACGTGTGTACCGGTAAATGAAAGTAGGCTAAATCGATATAAAGAAAATATTTTGCAAAAATTACCTGAATTGCCATATAACGAAAATCCAAATAAATTATATAACGCAGTATTTAGTCTTGCCAAAAAAGAATATGACAATGTATTTAAATCTAAGAAAATTAAAGTTAACACAAAATTATCATTTAGTGACTGGGCCACAGTTGGAATTCATAGAAGCAGGCAGAAGTTATACGATCTGTATGAAGAAAGAACATATAATCAATCAAAAACTTTTGCTGATTATGTAAAACGGTACTCTAAAACTTTTAGAAACGTTTGTGCAATAGCTAAATCTAACTTCATCAAAAATAATATAAAGAATAGCACAAACGTAATCAAAACCACTTGGAAATTTGTAAATAATGAAACTGGAAAATCTAAACGTCGTAATGAAAATTATAAACTTATGATAAACGATGAAATTAAAAATACTAATTTGGAAGTAGCTTCCGCTTTTGAACAATTTTTTACTGATATTCCAGTTTCGACTACCAAATCGTTAAACTCATGCCCTATTCTCGCTGAATCTATTCTAAAAGATAATGTAAACCATTGTGATAAATATTTTAATTTTTCTCACGTTAGTAACATTGAAATAATAAAAGTATTTAAAAGTTTACAAATGAAAAATACTTCAGATCTCCACGGCCTCTCTGTTAAAATTATTAGTTCCATAATCGATTGCATTTCTCCATACCTAGCATGTATTTTTAATGACTGTGTAGACAGTGGCGTGTTTCCTGACTTGATGAAGCATAGTAAAGTTATTCCCTTGTTTAAAGCTGGTAGTACTACTGACCCTACTAATTTCAGACCTATATCAATACTACCAACACTAAGTAAAATTTTTGAAAAAGTTATTTTAAATCAATTGCAAGGACATTTTTATCGTAATAACTTAATGCACCTGCAGCAATTTGGTTTCACACGTGGTCGCTCTACTACTGATGCAGGTGTGGATCTCATCAATCATATAATCGAAGCCTGGGAGGAATCTCATGATGCAGTAGGTGTGTTTTGTGATTTGTCCAAGGCGTTTGATTGTGTTCATCATGATACTCTGGTCAGGAAGCTACATCACTACGGCGTAAAAGACCACGCTCTTAGTCTTTTGGAATCATATCTTAACAATAGAATCCAAAAGGTCGATGTCAACGGTGAAAGATCATCTGGATCAAAGATAAGAATGGGCGTTCCGCAGGGTTCGATTCTTGGTCCTTTTTTGTTTCTTGTATATATTAATGACCTACCATATCTAGTTAAAGAAAAACATGATATAGTTTTGTTCGCGGACGATACCTCTCTACTTTTCAGAGTAAAGAGGCAACAACTCAACTATGATGACGTGAACAAAGCTATTACCGATGTAGTGCAATGGTTTACAGTAAATAACCTACTATTGAATGAAAAGAAAACTAAATGTATCAAATTTGTATTACCAAATGTTAAACCAAGCTCTACAATTATTAAGGTAAAGGATGAAAAGTTGGACCTTGCGGACTCAACTGTATTTTTAGGCATAACTTTGGACGCCTCGCTCCAATGGGGGCCACATATTGAGAAATTGTCGAAGAGACTGAGTTCAGCAGCATACGCAGTTAAAAAAATAAGACATCTCACTGATGTAGACACTGCAAGACTAGTTTACTTTAGCTACTTCCATAGCTTAATGTCTTATGGCTTACTATTATGGGGCCATGCTGCGGATGTGAACAATTTATTTGTTTTGCAGAAACGGGCTGTTCGTTCAATTTATAAATTGGGACCTCGAGTCTCCTTGAGACAGAAATTTAAAGAAATCAACATATTGACATTTGTGTCACAGTACATATACGAAAATCTAGTGTACGTAAAAATAAATATAGATTCTTTTAAGAAAAATTGTGACAGGCATAATTTTAACACTAGAAATAAGGAGCAACTTGCTGTGCACATGAGCAGGCTTAGTAAAGTAAGCAAAACTTTTAAGGGCAATTGTATACGCTTTTATAACAAACTTCCTAAAGATATTCAAGACTTACCCTTAACCATTAACCAGCACATTGGTGACTACAGTCCCCAAAAAACTCTTGTGTCTATACCGGTCGGACAGTTGAGTGGTTAAACAAATTTAAACCAGTAATTAAACAAAAATTGTACAAGAAAGGCTATTATGAAATATCAGACTATATGCAAGATAAATCTCCATGGGTTTAATTCAAATGTATAAAGTAAATATTTTATTAGACGAAACAAGTAGATTTATCTACTGCAATTTTTTGTTATTATTATAATTTTTTTTTTATGTAGCCATTTTTGGGCTATACATATATATTATTCGTTATTTCCAAAATTAGCTAGGGCAGTTTAGGGCCTAGAAAGATTGTTAATTTAGAGTAGGAGCACTTCTGGGCAGGTTTTTTGGGGGGTTTTTCCTGTTCAGGGGGTCCGGTTAATTATACGCATGTTAATAACACGCTTTGGAAATCTTGACTAAAATTTGAAACAAATGTCGTTTACAAATGGTGGTGGCGTAAAGTTACGTGCTGTGTGATTAACCTGGCCAGCCCCGTGGCAGTGCCTTTATTTTTTTTTTTATTTTTTTTTTTATCCCGCCCGAGCCGGTTTTCTATTAGGACAATACAAAATTGTTATAAAAAGAAGAAGATTGCGTTATGCAAATTTCTTTTTTTTACAATGACCGATCATGACGTCAATAAGTGATAATGCTATCCTACATTGAATAAAGTTATTTCATTTTCATTTTCATTTTCTTTACCTTGGGATCGCGTGGAGATGAGTAATCTCACATCTATGGCCGCTTGTAGAATTAATAAATTCAAGCTCCTAATTTAACGTTAAAAAAGTTACGGCCGTTTATGCTGTTAAAAATTGTGTTGTTGACACTCTTAAGGGAATCAAAATTCATAGCGTACTCCCGTAGACCTAGATGTATACGGGGTGTAAGGGACAGCTCCCCAAATACTGATGCATGCAGATCATGAAACTGAATAACTTTCCCCTAAAGGGCGGGGCACACCGGCTCCGTATCCGTTCTCACGTAGTCACGCCGTAGTCACGCACGAGCTTATGACGTTGTAATGTATGGGACTATATGAGATACGGCACACCGCTTGCGTTGCGTATCCGTTCCGTGCTGCACGGTGTGCGGTGTGCCGTATCTCATACAGTCCCATACATTACAACGTCTTAAGCTCGTGCGTGACTACGGACGAGAGCTGGATACGGAACGGATACGGAGCCGGTGTGCCCCGCCCTTAAGAGCATATGTCAGGAAACAACAAAAATAATTTGACCTCCCATACAAAATCACGATTAGCTAGCTGACTGCAATTACAATGGGAAGTAAAAAAAACTCTCATGGGAAGTTGTTCAGTTTCATGGTCTGAATGCACCCTATAAACATTCGGAGGGCTGTCTCTTACACACCGTAGCTTTGTTTTGGAATAGATGTTAGGAAAGGCCCTAAAATAATTTTTTTCGGTGTCCGAAAACGCACAATATTTTAAAGTAGAGGGTTCGGGGGTATCACATGTTAAGGAACCCTCGGTGGGCGAGTCCGACTTGCACTTGGCTGGTTTTTGTTGTTATCAGCAGTTCTCACTTCTCGCCAGTTGCGAATAGCTTGGAATAGCGCCACAGAGGCGTGACCAGATATTGTGAAACTACAGGCTACAATTTTACAGATCAAATTCGATGTTTATTGCCTAGTCAGTTAACCATTATGATAACCAGGAATATTAACCGGGTACGCAATGTACTAAGAAATTTACGTGTAGACTTGTAGCCTGTAGTTTCATAACATAGGGCACATACGTACAGTTGAGCTCTGCTCCAGTTAGACATTCGAAGCGCCAGTGTAACTCTTATTGCGTGCAGCATAAGAATGGTACAATATCCAATGAGCCTCACCTTTAAAAAGTTTGCGCCGCGTTAAACGCGTGATAAAAAAATATCTTCATACTTTAAAAAAACCTAGACACGAGTTCAACGGGCGTCGAATTTTTTGTGGTAAGGCCAAAAGTGTTTAACTCGAGAAAAACTCTACATTAAAAACAGATAGAACGCTGCATTAAAACTAGCTTTTATATTCGTCATCTGCGAAATAAGTTTGGTTTTATTACGAGTCTTATAAATTTTCCCACGAGATATAAAATACTTCTCGTTTCAATAACTCTGAATTATCAAGATGGGAAAATGGTATAGAACTAGTTAAAATAATAGAACAACATTTTAAAATAACGTCATAATCTTGTAACTTCCAACGTGTAGATCAATAATGACCTCAATTCGGGTAATTGAAATTGTTTTTTTAAATTCAATTTAGAATAGTATTATCACTTATTGACGTCATGATATGTATGTACTTATATCCTTTATTGCACAAAATTAATAAAAGTTTTACAATAAAATTAGTAGCAAAGGCGAGCTTATCTCTTAAGAAGAGATCTCTTCCAGCCAACCCATTTGTTGTCAGAAAATTCATATCTTATTGGGTAAGTAGGCAATAAATAACAAACGAAAATAGAAAAACGTGATTCGTCATTGTAAAAAAGTAATTTGTATTTATTTGCCGTGTGATGCCGGCTTAGAATAGCATCTCCCCATTTCTTTCCCGTGGGAGTCGTAAGAGGCGACTAAGGGACTCGAGGGTGTGTATTGCAATTTTAGGCAATGAGATGACAACCTGTCACTATGGCGATACATAATTTTCCGAATGACCCTCAAATATTTGACAGACGTCGCGTTAATGGCCGTTTTTGCGGCCGTTTACGCTCTGCCTACCATACAAGGGATAATAGGCGTAATATATGTGTGTGTGTGTGTGTGTATTTAACACAATTTTGTAATGTCCTAAAAGAAAACCGGCTCGGGCAAGATAAAAAAAAATAAAGTAAAGGCACTGATCAATGTCGTGTCATGTCTTATCTTTTGACGCAAAATACGCGTTATCTGTCAAAATAAGGCGACGATGAAAACATTGGCGACTTAATTGACTAGAAATTAACTCATTGACTAAATAAGTGATGGGTTTTGACCGTGATTCTAGTTCTGGCAAAATCTGGGGGCCAGATAAAACAGAGATCGTCAAAGATGGAGCGAGCTAAATTAGAGACCTAAAAGGGCACAGGTTACCACACAGCGACGAAACATATCAAACTGATTGGGACCGGACCCCGATAAAAATAATTAATGTTTTTTTATGAATAATAATTATGTATTTTTAGGTGCTTATTTTGATAGTAGTACGACATGTTGTTTTCCTTTTGTATTGTTTTCATTCTTACTTTCTAGTGCACCCGCTTTTTTTCTCTGTTTACCCTCTGGTTGGCCGGTAGAGAATGCCTTGTGGCTTTAGGCCCGCCTTTTGTACGCTGTGCATTAAAGTATAAAATAAATTACCAACGTTTGACCTCTCCTCAATCAAAGTTTTACACCAGTGCCATAAATTATGAAACAACAGGCTACAAGTCTACAGGTGAAATTCTTTAGCTGAGATATTATTGCAATATTGCTTAGTCTAGCTGGTATTGCTAGCAATAATGCCAGCCACTGTGTTGCCAGCCACAAATTTCCGAAAAACATTGCCCGTTTCGAAGCACTAGTGCATTGCGTAGCCGGTTTATATCAAATCATAATGGCTAACCGACTACGCAATGAACATCGAATTTCACTCTTAAACTTGTAGCCTGTAGTTTGACAATATCGGCACCAGTTACTACACAATAGTTAACAGTATTCTGACTCACCTGACACTTAATTGGCGACAATAAACTCCAGTGGTTTTGGGAAAATAAAAATAACGAGAATCGTAGTTTTGAGCACTTTTACAATACATTTAGATTGGCAGCTCGTTTTGTTATGCAACGCGAAATATGACGAAAATGTAGATGTTGTTATACTAAAATATAAAATTATGTGAACAAAGTAATAGTTTCCTTAACTAGATCAAATATTTGACGCATGCAAACATACTACACCTGATAATATACCTACTTTAGACGCAGATAAAACATGCAATAGGTATAGTAGTATATGTTTGTGCACCTTGCTTTGCCTGCCGCTGCAGATATTTTAATTCAAAACTAGCTGCCCGCTCAGCGGATTCACCCGCTACTAACCGTTTTCCCGCGGGAAAAAGACCTTTTTCCGGAATAGATTATATACATGAAAATATGTCTATTGAAGAAACACACACTCTAACTATTAAAGAAAACCGCATCAAAATACGTTGCGTACTTACATAACGACATAGGGACACGGGAAGCGACTTAATTTTATTCTATTTAGTGATGATAAACACGAAATTGTTTGAAATGACGTAGCTTGCGAGCTTCCAAAGGCACGTGAAACAATTGGCCTCAGCTGTGATAGCAACATATTTACTGATTATGAGAGTAGGAAGATACAATATTAAAAACTCTAGGTATGTACGACTAGTGTAGTTCACACTATGCTACTTCCGCTATTGCCGCTACCGCGAATATTGCTCGAAATACTTCAGCAGACTTGTGCCGTGTGATGCCGGCTTAGAATAGCATCACCCCCTTTCTTGCCCGTGGGAGTCGTAAGAGGCGACTAAGGGACTCGAGGGTGTGTATTGTAATTTTAGGCGATGGGCTAACAACCTGTCACATTGGTTTTACACAATTTTCTGGATGACCCTCAAATGTTTGTCAGACGTGGCATAAATGTCCGTTTTATGCGGCCGTTTATGCTCTGCCTACCCCGCAAGGGATTATAGGCGTGATATGTGTATGTATGTGTACTTCAGCGGAAGTAACATCGCGAGCGAGTGTTCACACACTGCCTTCATACTCTTCTCGCAGCAATACGAGCGAGCGAGATAGCAATACATTCCACTCGCGCTCGTGCTGTCGTCTCTTTGACTCGCGAAAAGCCAAAACTCGCGGGAGCACGGGATGTGGCAGCGGCATAACGAGTTGCAACGCGAGTAACTGATTTAAAAAGTATTACAAATATTAACATGTTTAAGGCGGCGCCGAGCGAAATCCGACCGTCCAGTGGCGCCCTCCCATGTTTTTTAATAATTTCTTAAAATCTAGGACAAACATTAAAAATCTAAGACGGACAAATTGTTGTCCTATACGATGAGTTTATTTTAAGGTACAACAATAAGCTTAACATTGTTATGCGCCTTTAAAATCCTTTAAAATTTAAAACACAAGAAAAAGCTCATTGTTGTACCTTAAAATAAACTTTTCATATTGGACAACAATTTGTCCGTCTTAGATTTTTAATGTTTGTCCTAGATTTTAAGGAATTAATAAAAAACATGGGAGGCCACTGGACGGTCGCCACTGGACGGTCGGATTTCGCTCGGCGCAGGGTCATTTTTATTGGAAAGAAATTGCTACACATTTGATGAGTTTTTTAGTACCTAAGTAAGATTGACATGTGTTAATATAAATTTAAATAGTGTTTTTAATATTAATGGCATTTTATAAATTGTATGTTATTTTATATTTTTTATAAATTGTGTGGGCAAAAATAACAACTTTGTGGCAACCACCCACATCGAGACGACGCCGCGGAAGACCCCGTCGTAGGTGGCGAGACGAGCTAGATGCCTTTAGCAAAGACTGGCACTCGGAGGCCCAGAGTAGAACAGGATGGAAAGAGAAGAGGGAGGCCTTTGCCCAGCAGTGGGACGATGTAGGCTAATTAAGATAAGATAAGATGTTATTTTGGATAATCCTAATTAAAAATGCGAAAAATTGCATGTTTGTAACATCTTTACGCAAAAACCACAGAACCGATTGTAATGAAATTTGGCACACATATAGAAGGTAACATGGATTAACACATAGGATAGTTTTTATGAGTACGCGGGCAAATCCGCGGGTAACAGCTAGTATTTTAAAATGATATGCTAATATCGCATACTTACTATTCTCCTGGGGCGCGTTCAATGGACCACGGATAATATATCTTTCGACGGTCTTTTATACTTTGAAAGTTCGTAAAACCGCGTTTTGGAGCGCATGGTAGAAAATTTCTCCTGACTGACGTGCTAAAACGCGGTTTTATGACCTGTCATCGGAGAAAATATCGACTAGGAAAAACAGCATGAACGTGCCCCTGCAGATTAAAGCATAGTGTGAACGTGACATAACAGATAGACATACTTTCGCATTAAATATATTTCTGATATTTGTAGTAGAATCTTCATTTTATCATCAAAACTGGAACAAATAATTTATGCTGTTGTACCAAATTGTTAATGTTTTTATTGATAATTTAATAGAGTTTTATTCACAGGAAGTTCAAAACGATTCACTAAGCTATTCATTATACAAAAAAGATGGCTTCTGTGTCAACTAATAAAGTATATATAATGTTCATATACTATCACAATTTCTTACTTTATCTATTGTTATTTTAAACAATATGGTAAGACAATTGCTAGGTACAAACCTTTTTTTTAATGAAATAGAATGAATGTTATAAAATTAGGGACATGTTTGATGATAATGTTGATAAGTCTCCATTTTCGATGTTATTAATGTATTTTATCTTCACTCGTCTCATAATGTTCGAATTATGAATTCGAAAACAGTTGTATAAAGACCTGCTTTATGCATTCTACCTATATAAATTACAATTTATTGAAAATTACAGACGCGTAATGAGTATGCTCTGCAATGAGAAGGCTCTTACTTTGATAAAGTTGAGAAATGATAGGATTTTTTTTTATGCCAATCAATCAATCAATCAAATAATCGCCATCTTCCGCCGCACCTGTCAGTTGTTGTTGTATGATAAAAAGATAAAACAAAGATAAAAATGTTCGGTTGTTGTTAAGTTGTTGTACCGAGATTGTCCATATGTTGTTCAGTTCAGTTAAGTTATTGTTTAGACTCCATATAGGAGATTCTTATTTTATGTAATATTACCATCCATTGTACCCTATTCAAGCAAATAAATATCTTGTATCTTGCTTGTGATGGGCTGACAATCTGTCACTATGGCGATACACAATTTTACGAATGACCCTCAAATATATGTCAGACGTGGCGTAAATGTCCGTTTTTGCGGCCGTTTACGCTCTGCCTACCCCGCAAGGGATAATAGGCGTGATATATTTCACGAAATAACACCACTGTATTCAATAATTCAGTATTTATTGACACACAAATAAATCACAATATCCACAACCGAACACTTCGACACTCAAACCAACACTGCTGCGCACTCTCGGGCCGACTTGAGCCGGGAACGATTCCCCACTCAACTCGCCCCACCAGAACTCGAGTCCGAGGGGCTGAGCACATTTCTACTGCCAGCCAATTAGAAACGAGGTCATAGTACCGCACTGTCAATACAATGACTACAAACCTCTATCTTAATTCCTATACTTATTAAAATAAATAACAATGTAAAAATAGAAATAACAATACTAGAAAATAATAAATACATTTATAATCAAAAATAGTAACTTATCTTTTTGAATCATAACATTCGGCCATCCGAATTTGTGCAACCTCCCGGTGCACATAAACGAATCATAACATTCGGTGCTATTTCATTGTATCTTTCAAATATCAATAATATTACATAGTGGTTAAATAAATATATTTAAAATTAATGGAAATATGATTTAAATTATTTTTAAGAATAATCATCATGTTCTAAGAAATCGCTAACAAATCAGTAGTAACTAATTACATTTTAACTCACTTTAAGTTATTTGATTCTATCGCTGCAGCTCTGCAAGAGGAACATCAGAATCACTCTCATTGCATGAATTATTTGAACTATCATCGGATTCATCTGACAAATATGTTCGATCAGCTGCAACGATACTCTCAAATAACTTTTTTTTTTTACTACATCCAGGTACATCAGCAATTTTATACCTATCATTTCCTAGAGTTTCAATTATTTTATATGGGCTTATGAATTTAGACAAAAGTTTCTTGCTCTTACCATCATTGTAAAAATTTGTCCTAGTTATTTTAACTAAGCCACCCTTTTTGTATTCCGTAGCGGGGGCTCTGCCTGCGTCATGCTGACGTTTTTGCTTGTCTTGACTGCTTTGAATATTGCGACCAATTTCATCTCTTACAGTTTGCAAATTGTCTGGAAGAGATTCATTGCCAATATCTAACTTGTTCAAAAGACTATCTCTTAATTTCATGCCAAACAGAGCCTCCGATGCAGACTTTTTGGTAGTACAATTGATGGTATTGTTAATACCCCATTGTATTTGTCCTAGTTGCGTGTCCCAGTTGCGTTCGTCAGTGTCAATATTTAATTTACTCATCGCCTGCAAGATGGTTTGGTTAAACCTTTCTGCCTGACCATTTGCACGGGGACACGCATTTAGTATATGTTTTATGCCGTGGAGATCACAAAACTTTTTGAATAATTTGGAGGTAAACGAGGTGCCTCTGTCGGATATGATCCTCGATGGTAAACCAAAATCATAAAATATGTTTTCTAAAACTTTTATTGTATGTTTCGTTTTTGTGCTCTTCACGGCCTTCGCGAACATATACTTTGTAAAACCGTCCACTATTGTCAAAACATAGGCGTTCCCTTTCTTACTCTTGTTGAAGGGACCAAGATGGTCAATATGTATAGTGTGAAAGGGAACTTCAATTTTTTTAATGGGATGTAAGTGGCCTGTCTTTTTTCTAGATACATTATCTTTGTGATATGCACATTGCAAACAGGACTCAACGTATTTCTTTACAAAACGCTTTAGCTTTGGAAACCAGAAGTTGTCTTGAATTTTCTCAACCGTTTTTGTTATACCTAAATGCCCTAAATCATCGTGGTTTGACCGACATATCTGAAATCGTGCTCCTCGCGGGACAACTAGACACAGTTTCTCTCCTACTCTCCTATATACCTTGTTATCTTTAATGACGTAATTCTTTTTTATATCCTTACTTTCTTCATCATTGTTAGGCCGAAGTATCTTAACTATTCGTGAAATATCTGGGTCATTCATTTGCATGGTAAGAAGCCAATTTTCTTTTTCTATATGATAAACTGTGACGTTTGACTCTTCAGTCGGCTCAGAGATGTTTGTATTACGACTTAATGCGTCGACATGAGACATTTGAGTGCCAGGTCGATATTCGATCTCGAATGTAAACTCGCTTATCTGCAACCACCAACGAGCAATACGCGGAACTAAGTCTCTTTTTACAAGCGTCGTTCTGAGAGCGTGACAATCAGTCACCACTTTGAACTGGATACCTAAAAGATAGACTCTAAACTTTCGCAATGAACACACAATTGCGAGAGTCTCCAATTCATACGAATGAAGATGCCGCTCCTCTGGTGTTGTCTGCCTACTAAAATAGGCCGCAGGTTTCAGCACACGTGGATTTTCCTGCCATTGTAACAAAATTCCTCCAACACCAAGAGCGCTAGCATCCGTATGAAGCTCAGTTTCGAGTCTGGGATTATACAATGCCAAAATGGGTCGCTTAATTAGATTTTCTTTCAGAGTATTAAATGCTCGACTCTCTACTGCACTCCATACGAAAGCAGTATCTTTTTTCAAAAGATTTGTGAGGGGCCTAGCAATTTCGCCAAAATTCTAAACAAATTTTCGAAAATAGCTTGACAAGCCTAAAAACTGTCTAACCTCGTGCACGGACCTCGGGACAGGGAATTCTTTAACTGCAGCAATTTTGTTTTCATCGGGCCTCACACCTTCAGAAGATATTTCATAACCAAGATAATTTATCGATCTATCAAAGAACTTGCACTTCGAAAGTTTTAGCGTAAGACCGTTCTGACGCAAAAGTTTTAAAACCTCTTCTAATCTTTGAAATACCTGATCCAAATTTGCTGATGGCACTAAAATGTCATCTAAGTAAGCAAGAGCGGATTCAAATCGCTTTGATCCGGGTCCGGGCTTTTTTTGCGGGTAGGCAAAGAAAGAGATTGTTGTCATTTTTAGAGCTCTGTTTTAATAAAATAAAATAAATTGAAATTAATTATTTCTAGCCTGTTATAGTATGATATAGTGATAGAGTACAGTTTAAATACCTGCTCCAGCCATTGACACTAAGTCCTGAACACAATCACCAAAACATAACCTACAAGTGTCATCACAACTCAGCACTTTTCATCACTACTACGCAAAATGGAACAGATAAAGGTATCCATTGAGTCCCTGGCAACCTCTGTCCATGCAAGGATGGCAGCTTTTGAAGAAGAGCTTAAGAAGGATCCAGCCATGAAGAAAGACACAGTCAGTTCCATCTCTACGGAATTCCAGTGCTTCAGAGCATTTGTTGTCGCTTCACTTGGGGCCCTTCAACAGCAAATTGGTATGCTGACAAATGAACTTGACGGGATGGAGATGCGGAGCCGGAGGAAGATGCTGCTTCTGCATGGGGTGCCTGAAGAGAAAGATGAGGACACCACTGCTGTTATAGTTGCAGTAGCCAAAGAGCACTTGTCACTTCCTCAGTTGCAGTTTGAAGATATCCGCCGAGCTCATCGCATGGGACGTTTCTCTGCAGCTTCGAACAAGCCTCGTCCAGTTCTTGTCAAATTCGTGAGCACAAAAACCCGGGATGATGCATGGACCAGGAAGGTGGGGCTGAAGGGCACTGGCATCACTGTCTCCGAATTCTTAACGCAGAGGAGGCACAAGCTGTTCATGGCAGCTCGCTCGAAGCTAGGTATCACCAAGTGCTGGACGCGTGAGGGGCGTATTGTCTATCTGGCCCCAGACGGGAAACGGCATTCTATCTCATCGCAGCAGGATCTGGACGCGCTAGTTTGCGAGTCGTTGGACCACAATTCGTCGGAATCCACAGGAGCTGCGAGTCAGACTGGTGGGAGATCGAGCGAGCCTATCGTGAAAAATGTGCCACCAAAGCCTCCGAAGACTGTTACTGGAAAGAAAAAATAATTATTTTTTATGAGGTTGTTGTCAGTTGAGTATTTTTTGAGCCAGTATTACTTTAATTGCTTTTTTCTCTTTTACTTACCACTCCTGTATTTCATTTATGTGGTATCCTGTGGCTGGTGCGTAGGGACTTTTTAATATCAATTTATTCGTTCATCTCGGTTTGCAATAGTCATTACGTAAATGTTTCCACCGGTTTCCACCACATTTTTCGTTATTTTTCATTTCAGAGTTTTTTTTTTCCGGTCTAGATTATTTTCACGTCAAATGCGCTTTTTTTTCAATTCTTGTTGCGCCATTCATTTGAGTGAAAAATGCCTTTACTCGGTCCGCCCGCACCCGCACCCTATTCTGCATCACATTTCTGTCTTTTTCTTTCTTTATTTTTATACTTTAGTTTTTTTTTGTGTGTTTGGCGTTTCATTTCACGCAATATTTTGATTGCTATTACATATGTCTCATTTTTATGGCTGCTGGCAGGTATGAATTTGAATGCGCACAGGTATAGTGTGTATATTATTTTATTAATTTTTTTTTGTATATAGGTATATATTCTAATTTTATTGTATTTATTTTTTTATTATGGATATATCGTTATGTCGTAATAATCAGTCAGATATTTTTAACTCCTGTTCATCCAGTTCAGATGACAGTTTCCACAGTCTGCCCCCCACTCTGAGTGAGAATCTGGATTCAGCCTTTTCGGATGTTAGGAAAAACTTTAACGTAATTCATATTAATGCTCAGAGCATCCCGGCTCATTTCATGGATATGCTTGCATCGTTGGCCCACAAGAATATTCATGCGATTTTGGTGTCCGAAACCTGGTTGAATCCATCACTTCCCTCGTCCGCTTATTCCATTCCAGGTTTCGTCCTGGTCCGCAATGACCGTGGCAGTTCCACAAGCGGTGGTGGGGTAGCCATTTATGTGCGTGCGCATATTCCCTTCAGTGTAATTCACAAATCTCCTCAACCACCCCTCCCGGGTACGGCTGAGCACCTTTTTCTTGAAATTTCTCTTTCTAATACCAAACTTCTACTGGGCGTCTTTTATAATCCCCATCTTTCAAATGATTACTTCGACTCTTTTGAACAATTACTTGAAGATTTATCCCCTTCTTACAATCATTCTATAATTTTAGGTGATTTCAACACATGTCTTTTGAAAAATGACCACAGAGCTAAGAAGCTTCTCTCCTTAGTTCACTCTTGCAATCTGTACATCCCTCCGTTGAATTCAACACACCATTTTCCAAATTCTATGCCATCGCTTCTTGACCTCATATTAGTATCTTCACATGAACATGTAGTAAAGCATGGCCAGTTCTCGGCGGACGAATTCTCTTACCACGACCTATTGTACCTGTCTTATCGCATACGGCCCCCCAAAATGAAACCCAGAACGCTGTTGCTACGCAATTTTTCTGGGATGGATGTTGATAAACTGCGTGAGGATGCTGGTCGTATTGACTGGTCAGCGATAGCAAGTTTTGAGTTCGTTGATGATCAATTAGCACAATTAAATTCCAACCTTACAGATTTGTATGATTGTCACGCTCCTATACGTCCTGTGCGCGTAAAACATCTCCCTGCGCCGTGGCTTACCGACGAGATACGGGAACAAATGTCTAAAAAAACGCGCGCTAAAACTAAATATAAACTGGATTCCTCCAATAAAAATCGCGATAAATTTCGAGAGGTCAGAAATCGCTGCAATACAAAGATTCGGGATTTACAGCGACGCCATATACATCAAAATGTTGAAAATGGTGATCCAGCCAAAGTCTGGTCTTTTCTCAACAAACTAGGGATTGGCAAACAACATACTCATGATCCTGTGAATAACATTGACATCAATTTCCTTAATAAACATTTCTCCTCTTCCACTGGAATTGATAGCACCACTAAATTGAGCACTTTAAATAATATTTCTTGTATACCAAATCCAACCTATACGTCGTTTGTCTTTCAAGCAGTCACCGCTGGCGATGTTATTAAGAGCGTACAAGCCATTTCGTCGAATGCTGTCGGAAGTGACTGCATTAGCCGTGCTATGATCGTTCCCCTCCTTGATATCCTCTCTCCAGTCATTGCCAACGTCTTTAACACGTCCCTTTCCTCTGGAGTGTTTCCGACCGCTTGGAAAGAAGCACAAATCGTTCCTTTACCTAAAAAACCTAAACCTAGTTCTCCTTCTGACTATCGTCCCATCTCAATCCTACCGTTCCTCTCCAAGGTCCTTGAAAGGTTGGTTCATCAACAGCTCACTTCTTTTCTTACTACAAACAACTTGTTGAACGCCTTTCAATCTGGATTCCGCCCCGGTCATAGTACGACTACTGCGTTAGTCAATATTTCTGACGATATTCGTCTAGGAATGGAAAAGCAAAATCTTACGGTGTTGACGTTACTTGATTTTAGTAACGCGTTTAACACGGTGGATTTCGACATTCTCCTCTCTATTTTACGTTCTCATAATATATCCCCAGTGGTGATTAAATGGTTTCACAGCTACCTGTATGGGCGCCGACAGCGCATACGCATCGAAGAAACCTTCTCTGCGTGGTGTGACACGACTACCGGTGTACCGCAGGGTGGCGTCCTTTCACCTCTTCTGTTTTCTATATTCATTAGTTCCATTACACTTCCACTCACTTCTTCCTATCATTTGTATGCAGACGACCTCCAAATTTATACACAAGCACCACTCTCTGGCCTTCCAGGCGCGATTGACAACACTAACAGAGACCTTAAGAGCATTGCTGACTGGAGTCAGTCCCATTAACTGAAGGTGAATCCAACCAAAACACAGACCATTATCATTGGTAGCCCCTGGTATGTGTCTCGAATCGACTATGTTTCGTTGCCATTGATTACTTTTAATGGTACGCCCATACCGTTTAGCCACAAGGTTAAGAACCTAGGCGTTATTTTTGATAATTGTTTCTCGTGGAAACCTCATGTTTCGGAGGTGAGCAGGAAGGTGTTCGCCGCGTACGGTTCGTTGAAAAAGCTGAGGAATCTTTTGCCGACCAAAACAAAAATTTCTTTAGCACATTCCCTTCTTTTGCCGATACTGGATTATGCAGACGTTTGCTATCCTGACTTAACTGTTGAACTGCTAAACAAGCTCGAGCGTCTGCAGAATCTTTGTATTCGATATATCTTCGGTCTGCGAAAGTATGACCACGTCTCTTCATACCGATCCCAGCTGGAGTGGTTACCCATTTCCCGTAGGCGGGACTGCCATATCCTTTCCCTCCTTTTCTCCGTTCTCTCCAATCCCAAAACTCCTCCCTACCTTAAAGAGCGCTTCATATTTCAATCGTCGACCTTGCCTCGTAATTTGCGTGCTAGCGATAGCATGAAGCTCAACCTTCCTCCGCACAAGACCGACTTCTACGCAAACTCTTTCACAGTGCGAGCGATCAAGTTGTGGAATTGTTTGCCTGAAGATGTTCGCCGTGCTCCTTCCCATGAAACTTTCAAAATTCAAATAAAAAAACTTTATATACACTCGTCTCATAATGTTCGAATTATGAATTCGAAAACAGATGCATAATGACCTACTTTATGCATTCTGCCTATGAAAACTAGGGTTTACTATAAATTACAGAAGCGTAATGACTTAATGACAAAACTCTTAATACGATAAAGTTGAGAAATGAAACGAAGTTTTTTTTTCCAATACCTGACAGTTGTTGTTGTACGGTAATTTTTCGGATGTTGTTCAGTTGTTTTAATAGGTTTTTGTTCTGTTGTTGTTCAGATGTTGATTAGTTGTGGTTCAGATGTTATTCCGATGTTGTTCAGTTGTTGTACAGATGTTGTTCAGATGTTGTTCAGTTGTTGTACAGATGTTGTTCAGTTGTTGTTTCGATGTTGTTCAGATGTTGTTCAGATGTTGTTCAGATGTTGTTCAGTTGTTGTTCAGATGTTGTTCAGTTGTTTAGTTAAGTTATTGTTAAGACTCCACATCTAAACAACTGCTAAAGTATAGATTTTTAAAAATTCATATCAAGCCATATTACGTTCTCGTATTGAATTTGTCCTTGTATCGGGCCTTGCAATGGCCGGTGCGTACGTTTAGAAAAGTGTTTCTGAGTTTTTTTGGAGAGTGTAGATAAAATAGTGTATGCAACTGCTATAATTAGGCATTAGAATGCTCGTGTCAAACTATTATCACACTCGGCTGCGCCTCGTGTGATAAACAGACACTCGCATTCTAATGACCCCCATTATACGACAGTTGCATAAACTACTATTATTTATCGGAAATCAATGTATAATTTTCTTTTATTAGTTATTTTATAATAATAATCGTGCTGTCTTCTGTTGTTTTCTTTTCCTCTTTATACTATTGTATTATCCTGACTTCCATAGTTTAGGTATATGTATTAGTTTATTATAATATTATTTAAATATATATTAGTATATTCATTGTTTTGTTTACACTATTATATATGTATTAATGTGTAAAATTGTTTAAGTAGTATATTTTGTGTATTTTAGTGCTCGTAGGTAATATTTGCACTATCCCGCTTCCAATGTCGCACTCTCTTTTTCACCCTAAGGTTGCCTGGTAGAGAATGCTACCTAGCATTAAGGCCGCCTAGTTGTACTGTTTCTTTTATTTGTGTTTATCTATTGTTGTATTATTTATTTAATGTGCAATAAAGAATTTTGTTATGTTATGTTATGTTGATCCAAGCATTTTGTTTATAAGCCTTTGAAAAACCGCCGGTGCATTTGCCAGTCCAAAGGGCATCTTCTTAAACTCGTAGTGCCCATCTGGCGTGACAAAGGCAGTGAGACGACGGCTTTCTTCCGACATGGGGACCTGATAGTAGCCTGAAGCTAGATCTAAGGTACTGAAAAAACTGTTACCGCTTAGGTTGGTTAGTTGGTCTTCTATAAGTGGAAGGGGAAAGCAATCCTTTCGAGTTTTATTATTAAGTGCCCTAAAATCAACACAAAGGCGTTTCTCGCCTGTTTTTTTCTTTACCATCAGGATGGGACTTGAATAGTCTGAAGAAGACTCTTGAATAACGTCGTTCTCTAATAGCTCTTCTACAATACCCCGAACCTGTTCCCTTTCAGAATACGACAATCTGTATGGTCTATATATAACTGGGCGATCATCTAATAAAATAATTGTCATGGATACGTCTTTGGCGCAACCTATCTCGCTTAGATTGAGAGCAAAACAATCCCTATAAGACTGTAGAAGATTATATAACTTTTCAATCATCTCTGCACTAACATCGTTCCCAACCTTTATATCTGACTTCTGTAAAGGTTCTAGAGAGGACACATCTCTAAGAATTCTATTGACATGGCAAACCTCCCTTTCAACAAAAGTCATAGCTCTAGCCAACAACTCATTTGACTCAAACGTTAGTGTTTCGGGTGTCAGATTTGTCAAAACCAAATGAGTCTTACCCTCTTTGACTCGATAGACTCCTTGATGAAGATGGTACTCCCTACCAGGTTCACCACAACTGTAACCCTCGACATAGACATCTCCGATGAAAGACGGGTTATCTACTGAAACCTCAACTAAATCTATATTTTGTACTGAAGTTGTCGTAGTAACATTCAACTTTAAGTTCTCGTTTTGAATGGAAGAATCGAAACCTGGGCTTTTGTAAAACACTAATTTAATACCTTCCTTTGTCCATCCAACACCGGGAAGCTCAGTAAAATTTTGACCAATTAGAAGTGGATTTTTCATTAATTCGCTTTGAACTACTAGGACCTCAATAGTAGCTTCGACCTCATCTAATTTCAAGGAAATCATGCTTTTATAAAGAGTACTAACTCTACATTTACCAAACCCCTCGATAGCTGGCAAATTATCAAAAGATTTTTCCAAATGCAAAATATCTGCTTCACTCTCTCTCATTAAACTGCACTCGCTCCCAAAATCAACGTAAGCTACAAAATTCTGACCATTAGCCACTGCTTTCTTAAAGAACTTATCGTTTGCATTATGAAGCGTCGAAATAGTAAGCGTTTTACGGGCTTCCGTACAATTTTTGCTATCGAATTTCGTGTTACTTGTCGGGAACTTGCAAATTGATTCATTATGACCAACTCGCTGACATTTTTGACATTTGACCAACGGGAGTGGGCATTTTATGTAAGTATGGCCCTTAGTTTTACAATTAAAGCAAGTTGGGCCGCTAACATTGGCATTATTGGAAGTCAAAGTTTTGTTAGGTCTACTGAAATCTACTGTATCGGTTCGCTTTTTTGAATAAGAGTTTTCAAAAGTACGCTGTGAGTTTAGAAAATTCAAAAGATCTTCAGGTTCCTCACAATTTAAAGCTTGTGCGCCACTTCTGATAGATTTATCATTTATGCCGTGAATTACACAATCAACGGCCTTTTTACCCCTGATCTCACACCTATTAAGAAGCGTAAGCTTGTCATAAAAGTACTCTCGTAGGCTTTCATTAAAACGAGTAGTACGCGCTAACATTTCCTCGAGAAGCCGACCGTAATTTTGCTCATTTGGAAAAGCACGTTTAAGTTTTATCTGCCATTCATCCCAACTATAATTTAGTGACGGTAATGCCTCGTACCACTTTTTGGCTAAGCCAACAAGTTTTTGCAGAGCAAAATGCACGGTTTGCTTCTCATCCCAATCATAGATCTTAACACATTCATTAACCTTCCTAATCCACGCCTCAACACTTTGTGTTTTACTGGAAGGCTCAAATTCTGGAATGACGTTATTTAAGTGATTATTGTTAAGATGCTGTGGCCTTGCTTTATCATCCTTCTTTAACGAAGCTAAAAGTTTGGCTACGTCATCGATGCTAAAGCTCGACGATGGCACAGGCACAGCATCATCAGGTTCCGGTATAGGTTAATAATAAAAAAAAAAAATAATAATAATAAAATAAAAATTGTTTATTTCTCTCACAATAATTCATAAAAATAAAACTTTCCATGTAAACTAGGTTGTAAAGACATAATATCTGACCTTACGCTGGTACTCTGGTCGTGGTTGACTTCTTCCACAATCCACGTCGCAGACGAAGCAGAGCGACGTTTTTTGGTGGAATGCGTCGACATCGATGGTAGTTTTCTTTTCCGTTGGCGTCCTCCTTCATTCATGATGACCCCGAAATATAAAAACCAATATAAATAATAGGTCTATAGTACTTATGATTACAATAATAATTTTTATTTATGAATATTAAGAGACTCGTAAATTGATTGTTTTATACGTTGTGAACCCAATTGTAAATGAATCACAGGAAAAAAAACATAGCATACTAAATTAACTACTTCCTTGTAAATAAAAACCGATTATTAACAACTAAATGTATTTTATTAAATAAACGCACATAATGATTTTACACCTAAGGCGCGTTGAGTTTTGAAAGACTAAAGGTCAAACCGATCATAAAAACTAAAGTGCATCTAAACTTTTTAATTAAGGCGCATGTTACGTTTAAATCTCATCAAACCTTAAAACGTCAGTCGCAGCTGCACGTAGCCTTAAAGCAATAGGCGCATCTAGCCTTGCAACGATAGGCGCATCTAGCCTTGCAAAATAAGACGCATCTAGCCTTGAAACGGAAGGCGCATCTAGCCTTGTAACGGAAGGCGCATCTAGCCTTGTAACGGAAGGCGCATCTAGCCTTGAAACGATAGGCGCATCTAGCCTTGAAACGATAGGCGCATCTAGCCTTGAAACGGAAGGCGCATCTAGCCTTGAAACGGAAGGCACATCTAGCCTTGTAACGGAAGGCGCATCTAGCTTCGAAACGATAGGCGCATCTAGCCTTGAAACGATAGGGACATCTAGCCTCGAAACGATAGGCGCATCTAGCCTTGAAACGATAGGCGCATCTAGCCTTGAAACGATAGGCGCATCTAGCCTTGAAACGATAGGCACATCTAGCCTTGAAACGATAGGCGCATCTAGCCTTGAAACGATAGGCGCATCTAGCCTTGAAACGATAGGCGCATCTAGCCTTGAAACGATAGGCGCATCTAGCCTTGAAACGCTGGGCGCATCTAGCCTTGAAAATTGTATTTACTAGCCAACTGTAACGCTTTTTCTTCTTACTCATGCATGAAATATTATTCAATTTCTTTCATACGAGTCATAATTTTATTTTCAGTTCTTGTCGAGCAAGTATTCTTAAATATATATGTAAATGTACTGAAATCTTAATAGTAACCCCCCCCCCCCCCCCCTTAGCGGAGTAGTCTCGGTCAAACATATGGCAAAATAAAATTTTACTTAAGCGATATTACTCTCAGACTGTATTATGGGAGAGTAGCCCCCAACAAATACATTCCAGATTTATAACATCTCACAGTGTGTGAAATTTAAATGCCAAGATTTTAATTACCAAAGATAAAATAAAATAAAAGTATGACTCGTAAGGATCTATCAATATAGTTAAAAAAGAAACGTACCTTTTTTTTGCGGGCTCGTGGAACATCCCACTTCTGAATTTTCACGAAATAACACCACTGTATTCAATAATTCAGTATTTATTGACACACAAATAAATCACAATATCCACAACCGAACACTTCGACACTCAAACCAACACTGCTGCGCACTCTCGGGCCGATTTGAACCGGGAACGATTCCCCACTCAACTCGCCCCACCAGAACTCGAGTCCGAGGGGCTGAGGGGCACATTTCTACTGCCAGCCAATTAGAAACGAGGTCATAGTACCGCACTGTCAATACAATGACTACAAACCTCTATCTTAATTCCTATACTTATTAAAATAAATAACAATGTAAAAATAGAAATAACTATACTAGAAAATAATAAATACATTTATAATCAAAAATAGTAACTTATCTTTTTGAATCATAACATTTATGTGTATGTATCTTGCTTGTAAGTCATTCTGATTTAAGACATTGTGCATTAAGATAACTACTTTTTTAGGATTTAGGACATTATGCGTCAAAAGGGATTATACTTACAATTTGTGCAATCTACCCATATACTTGAAAACACACACGCACATTTTAAAAACTGAACAGAACTTACTTCTAGTCTACTATCAAGTCAGTTATCTACAATGCAGAAATGTTTTACACTTTGGTATGGAAGCCAAAAACATGACTGAATCATTAAGAAATTACTGTGAAGAGTTACTTGTTAATTTAGAATCAGTTTGCATTTAGCACATAATTTTCAAGATAACTTTACTAAACTAACTTCTGAAAACAGAATAATAATATCAGGTGAAACTTTACTAGTGACCGATACTGAGAACAAAGGATGGTCTGGTGATAAGGGACAATTTTCCCTAAGGAACATAGGTCGAAATATGTCAAAAATATTTTGAGCTTCTATAGTAACCCAAATCAGCTGATCGACAATTTCGTGTGAGAGCTCCAAATTTTTTATTCATATTTCTACCTGTTCCTTGTGATAATAATAAACATGAGCCTGATGATTTTGTGGCGAGAACGGACACTTTATAGTTTAATTTAAAAATATATAAGTGGAACTAGTGTAATAAGTTTTTACTTTACCTAATAAACATCGTTGTGTAACTTACCACTACTGGCGTGAAGGTTAAGGGTCAAGGTCAAGTAACTTCCTACTTACAGATAAGATTAGTAGGGACTGTGACTTTTGGCAATGTATGGAAGGGTGACAAAAATTGATACAGTAAAAACTCGATATAAGGTTAAGGCGAGTGTAACCGTCAACGACCTCGACGGTAGCGCCACTTCACAAAACAAAAGTTTTCTCTTTATACCTCTACAAACAATCAATCAAAATATCCGATGCCCAAGTTCTGAGAATTATCCTTATGTAAAATTAGAACCTGCAATCTCAATAAAATATTCGCTGTAATTAAAGTTATGGAAATTAATACAAAAAATGGCCGATTTTAGGCACTTTTTTCCATAACTTTAATTGCAGCGAATATTTTATTGAGTTTGCAGGTTCTAATTTTACATAAGGATAATACAAAAAACTTGGGCATCGCATATTCTGATTTATTGTTTGTATAAAGAGCAAACTTTTGTTTTGTGAAGTGGCGCCACCGTCGAGGTCGTTGACGGTTACACTCGCCTTAAGAGGAACTCAATCTAAGGTTTTTGAGCCTGGTTACCCATCTCCAGCACGTCTTGAGTTGGGGGGAGTGGGGGCGCTGTCAAAGTTGTGCAAATATGCGTTTTAGTTAAAAAAATATGTGGTGTTGACTTATCCACTACTTCGAGTTTGATATCAATTTCGTATAAATCGAGAATGAAGCTTTCATTTTTTGTATAAAAATAACACTATTTCTTACAAAAAATTTGAATTAAGTCTATGTAAAAATTAAACTACTAAATCATGTTTATTTTTTTATTTCAAAAATTAATTGTATGTAAAATAAAAAAAACATAAACAATTGGGTTGATATTACAAAAATAACTGTTTACTGTATATATGTGAAATAAACATAGAACTGAGAAAAAACAAAAATACAAATATGATAATTAGTTAGGAAATAAGTTGGGAAGTGATAATAAAGGCTTATTTTTATTTTATTTTAGTTATATTTACCTACCATCCATCTTCCCTGAAAATAGGGTTGCTGAAATATCAGTCATGTTATTATTTGAGTATATTTTAAGACCATCAAAAGTAAATGGTATATTCTTCTACATTATTTAAGGTACAGTATCAAGTATTGTCACCCTTCCATACATTGGACAAAAGTGACAGTCCATACTAGATATTTCTATGAAAACTAAACCTTATAATTAATTGAAATATACTCAATAAAAGTTACCTGGTATCCATCATTTGATGAGTCTGCTGTGTGATGACTCCTGAGAATGTCAGCGCTTGGCTGATGCTCTGCCCGATCGCATCTTGTGAGGATATCACCAGGTTCTCCACAGATTTGCGCCTACACAAATGCAATACATGTATTTTATATGGTACTAGAAATGTGTAGAGAAATGTATGTTGCATTGTAATTGTTTCAGCTTTAACTCATTTTTTCTGTTATATATATTGAAAAAGTACGAACTAAACTTAAAAATTGCAAATTAATAAGTGAAATAAATAAATAATAATTTAAAAAAGAAACCAGCCAACTACGAGTCGGACCGCCCATAAACTACTAGCCTCAATTTTAAAATTTTGTACTTATTTGACCTTATAAATTTTTTTATCTACACTCGTCTCATAATGTTCGAATTATGAATTCGAAAACAGTTGTATAAAGACCTACTTTATGCATTCTGTCTATATAAACTACGGTTTAATATAAATTACAGAAGCGTAATGACTTAATGAGAAAACTCTTACTACGATAAAGTTGAGAAATGAAACGAAGTTTTTTTTTGCCAATTCTCAAATCGCCATCTTCCGCCGCACCTGACAGTTGTTGTTGTACGGTAATTTTTCGGATGTGTTTGGTTGTTTTAATAGGTTTTTAATCTGTTGTTTTTGAGATGTTGTTTAGTTGTTGTACCGATGTTGAGCAGTTGTTTAGATGTTGTTCAGTTGTTATTCCGATGTTGTTCAGTTGTTGTTCAGTTGTTGTTGTTCAGACTCGACATCTAAACAACTGTAAGTAAAGAATTTTCGAAAATTCATATCAAGCCATATTACATTCTCGTATTGAATTTGACCTTGTATCAGGCCTTGCAATCACCGGTGCGCACGGTTGGAAAAGTGTTTTACTGAGTTTATTTTTTGAGAGTGTAGATAAAATAGTGTATGCAACTGCATATGATTAGGCATTAGAATGCTTGTGTTAATCTATTATCACACTCGGCTATGCCTTGTGTGATAAACAGACACTCGCGCTCTAATGACCCCCATTATATGACAGTTGCATAAACTACTATTATTTAAAAAAAAATATTATAGGAGCTTTTCTTAAACTATCAAAATGAAGCTAATTGCAAAATTTTAAACTTCTAGGTCTAGGGGAAGTACTCTCTGAATTTTGATTCCCTTGAGAGGGAAACACACAATTATTACAGCTTAAATAGCAGTATCTTTTTAATGTTAAGTTTGAATGTTGATTTTTTACAACTACAAGCCACCATAGACTTGAGTATCTGGTTTTAATTTCAACTTGATATCTCTACACCTTCCTGAGATAAAGGGTCTTGACAGACAGACAACAAAGTGATCCTAAAGGGATTCTATTTTTCTTTTGAGAAACAGAACCCTAAAAATTAAATAAATAAAATAAAAACAAGATTTTTAATTTTAAAATTAGACTGTAAGCTTAGATCACACATCATTCATACCGAAAAAACCTAATTTCATGCTTCATATTACAGTCACACAACTACACAAAACCATAAATGAGTTAATTTGCATATCAAAACAGTTACTTCAACAACACATAGGTTTTCATAGTTTTATGTGGCTTTTAGATAAGGCCTGTAGATAGTAAGCGGTAATAGAATGATAGACAGCATAATGAGATGCTACGCTTGCATTGCGAGATAAACTCTTACAGATCTATTGAACTACAACTTAGATCAATGACCCTAACATTAATAACTCCAGTACCAAATGCAGCGTACTAGAGAGCAGTTCTTCAAGCTGAAGCGTTAATAAACAAAGCAAATACCAAATACGCCGTTAAATAGCAGTAAATACGACGTAAACCCGCTATAATTAGTTATTATAAAGAATATTGTCACTAACATGGAAATCGCTAAGTTTCGGCTGTCCAGTTCTGAAGTACTCATGGTTGCAGCGACGGAACTCAGTTCAAAGCAGTATTGGCCACTCGCGAGCTATCATTAGAAGCCGAATTTTTTACTATCATCATCCAAATTGTGGATTTTTTGCACAAAAATACAAGATACAAGATTGATTTGGGTAGACTTCAATGACAGCTGTTGGCAGTGTTGCCTGTGTAAAAATATAGTAAAAACGGGTTTGTCTTCATCCGTGCGTTTTGCTGCAAATGCAGTGGCCTTGCCGCAGCGGTGAAAAAAATCGCTCGTCTGTACCCGACGCCCATAGACTAGATTAATTCTTTTCGATCTCGGTCATTCATTTAAACGTCAATGTCAAAAACATGGCTAACACGTGAGAATTTATTTTGATTCGTTTTCATGTGGTATTTAGTGATTTATTGAATAAAATCGAGAGGAAACGATGGCGGACGAGACCGCATTTGACAAGAAGAAGGCCCATCGTGCTAAACATGCCGGGCGTAAAGCAGAAAAAAAGAAAAAGAAGGCCCAACTGGACCAATCTAACCTATCTGCTCGTCAGAGAAATCCCAAAGCTTTTGCTATCCAATCTGCTGTGAGAGCCGAGAAGCAGTTCAGGCACAGAGAAAACGTGATCGCAAAGAAGCAGCACATCCCTCAGGTGGACAAAACACCACTAGAACCACCACCGATAGTCGTTGCCATTGTGGGCCCACCACGAGTAGGCAAGACCACTCTCATCAACAATTTGATCAAGAGTTTCATAAAAACAAACGTCACAAGCACTAACGGACCGATAACAATAGTCACCTCCAAGAAACGGCGACTAACCTTGATAGAATGCAATAATGATGTGAACTCAATGATAGACATAGCCAAATGCGCTGATTTAGTCTTATTACTATGTGACGCTAGCTTCGGCTTCGAAATGGAGATATTTGAGTTCCTCAATATCTGCCAAGTGCACGGAATGCCCAAGATCATGGGAGTTCTAACACATCTTGACATGATCAAGAATGCCAAAACTCTGAAAGCTACTAAAAAGACTTTGAAACACCGTTTTTGGACAGAAGTGTATCCTGGTGCCAAGTTATTTTACCTATCTGGTATTGTTCATGGGGAGTACTTGCGGAATGAAATCAAAAACTTATCCCGTTTCATCTCAGTTATGAAATTTAGACCGCTCAGTTGGCGATCGACTCACTCTTACATACTGGCCGATAGATTAGAGGATATCACGAACCAGGAGATTATAAGGAAGGATGCAAAAGCTAATAGGGAGGTAGTTTTGTATGGCTATGTCAGAGGAGTACCATTGATGAAGGACTCTATGGTACATGTTGCAGGTATGATTTTTATCTTAAAACTAAACCTGTACGAAACAAATATCAAATTTTTATATGCATGCATCTATTTCTTTAAAGGAATCTGTTTCTTTTTAGAATAGAAAACTGAATAAACACTGTGTTTTGCAGGACATGCATAAAGTTAGGAAATTTGTGTAGGGCATCATTTAAACTCAATTGTTTGAAAACAATTGTTGAAAAACTGACACCAGGGTTCATTGGGTTGTTAGACGAATCAGTGTCTCACACAGAAAGAGAAGAAATAATTTTTTGTACCTTGTTTTCCAGCATTGGTCCAATAATAACAAATATTCAGTACAATCCCAAAAAAACATGTCCAATTTAATAAATATTTTCTCCAAAACATAGTGTTAATATATTATTATAAATTATTACTAATGTCTACTTATCTTGCTTTTCCAGGAGTAGGAGACATAAAGATCAGTGAACTATCCTACCTCCCAGACCCCTGCCCCTTGCCAAGCAGTGAGAAGAAGCGCCATCTCATGGAGAGAGAGAGACAGATATATGCCCCATTCTCTGGCGTCGGAGGTATTGTCTATGACAAAGATGCTGTTTACATTGAGCTTCAAGGTTCACACTCTCACAAGAAAGAAGATGAAGAGACCAATGAAAAACAAACCTTGCTCAAAAATGTTGTTGAGACTAAAGAAACTTTAGATGAACAAATGCAAGAATCAGGTTTCAAACTTTTTAGTGGAGGAGCTGTGATTTACCCTGACATGGTTAAAGATGATGAGTATCTACAACAGGGCAAAGGTAAAAAGGGTGATTCATCAGATGATTCAGATTCCGGAGATGACAGTGATTCAGACAATGACAGTGGTATTGATCAGAGTGAAAAAGATGTAAGGGGTAAATCTGATAAACTTCCTTGGGATAACAAATCTGGATCTGAGGCTGAGGATGAAAATGATGATGATGATGATAATCCTAAAGATTTTGATCATAATGATTCAGATGACTCAGATCAGGAAGATTTTGGTATGAAGTGGAAAGAAAAACTAGGAGAGAAAGCTACAGAAGCATATTTCGAGAGACAAAAGACATCTAAAAACATAATGAAGCTAGTATATGGAGAATTTGAAATAGGAAATAAAACAAAACAAAAGAAAGAGGAATCAGACGAAGATAGTGATGATGAGGAACTTGGTGGACTATTTAAGAAAGTTACAGATACTCAGAAAAAGAAACACAAAGAAAAGGAAAAACAAGATATGGATGAATGCTCATTCTTCTATGCCCTAGACAAACCAAACTTAAAAGACTGGACCAGTGAAACTAACAAGCAGTATTTGATTAACAGCTTTGTAACTGGCAAAAGATCAGCTAATGAGGATGCAGAGGAGTTATTGAAACTTGATGATGCAAGTGATGGAGATGATGAAGAGATGTTTGGAGATTTTGAGGATCTGGAGACTGGTGTAAAGCATAAGGCGGAAAGCAAACCTGATGATGACGATGATAATGACCTCAAAGAAGCAGGAGCTAAGAGAAAAGGTGCCCTTACAAAATCTGAAATCCTAGAAAAGAAGATGAAATTGAAAGCTAAATTCGATTCTGAATATGACAATCCAGATGAATCCCATAGAATTAAAGGAGATCATTCTTATTACGAGGCTTTGAAAGCTGAAGCTCTCAAGCAGTCTGAACTAAACAAATCTGTGTTTGAAAATTTGGATCAAGGGTTGAGAGTTGAAGTAGAAGGCTTTAGACCTGGATTGTATGTTAGAATGCTTTTCAAGAACATGCCTTCTGAATTCGTATCAAATTTCGATCCTAGCTATCCAATACTAATTGGTGCTTTAAATATGGCGGAACAGAATATTGGATTTGTATCTTGTAAAGTGAAGAAACACAGATGGTACAAAAAGATCTTGAAAACAAATGATCCATTGATAATCTCGCTAGGTTGGCGTCGATTCCAAACACTTCCTATCTATTCTAAAATAGAGGATGATATGAAATGTAGATATTTGAAATATACTCCTGAACATGTCACCTGTAACATGCATTTCTATGGACCAATAACTCCTCAAAATACAGGCTTTTTAGCTTTACAGACTGTTAACAACAACCACAATGAAATCAAATCATTAGGATTCAGAATAGCAGCAACAGGCAGTGTAAACGAAATCAATAAATCAACACAAATTGTCAAGAAACTGAAACTAGTAGGAACTCCACTGAAAATATACAAAAAGACTGCTTTTATCAAAGACATGTTCACATCCACCCTTGAAGTAGCAAAATTCGAAGGTGCTAGAATAAAAACAGTCTCTGGTATTAGAGGACAAATCAAAAAAGCTTTGAACAAACCTGAGGGAGCTTTCAGAGCTACATTCGAAGATAAAATCCTCATGAGTGATATAATCTTCTGCAGGACTTGGTTTAAAGTCGATGTGACAAAGTTTTATGCTCCTGTTGTCAATTTACTACTGCCTATTGGAGAGAAGAACGCATGGCAAGGCATGAAGACTAAAGGACAACTGAAGAGAGAACGCAACATCCTAAACGATGCCAACACAGATTCAATGTACACTGAAGTACAAAGACAACCGAAAGTCTTCAAGCCTCTAGTCATCCCGAAAAATCTACAGAAAGGATTACCCTACAGATTCAAGCCTAAAGAGAAAACGACCACACTGTCAGGGAAAAAGCAGGACATTTTCAAGAACAGGGTAGCTGTTGTCAAAAACCCACATGAACAAAAGGTATCGAGTGTCATGAAAATGTTGAAAACTAATTATGAAAAGAAAAAAGAGGTTCAAAAGGCGGCTACTGTGGAGAGAATCAAACAACACAAGAGACAACAGGACGAAGAAGAGTGGAAGAAGATTAAGAGACAGAAGGAGTTGAAAAAGAAGATTTGTCGGCATTTGAGTAAAATGGGTAGTAAAAAGAAACCTCAAATGTGATTGTACAATAAATTGTATAGGATTATTTTCATGAATAAATGTGTTTTAAGAATACATAGTATTCTTTTGTTGATTACGTTTTGCACTGAGGCTGTTACTATACCAGGCAGAAATTATTTTCTCCCTGACACTTACGTTACTGCTTACTTCCGCCAATTCGCTACTTGCATAGTGGTTATATGCTCTTTGCTTGCATACTAGTCAATTGTGGTACATTTAAGCGAAAACGCTCTGTCGATCACATCGAGCCTTTTCAAGGCAACGTTGGGCCTTAAACGATACTTTGTTTGAATCTACCTACCATAATTAATACACGTCGCCATCATTGTCAACAATGGCTTCAAAAAGATCCTTTAAAAATATTTTTCTGATAAATAATTTAACTGTACATGTTTAGGATCACATCAATCCATCAATCACATTATTACTATTCTCGGCATTTTGTTGACTATGCAAGCAAGTACCGAATAGGGAGTTTTCTTTTTATTTATTCTAAACTCTTCCCTAGTTGCTGGATAGATGGCGCTGTACTTTGTACGTTAACGTAAGGAACGGGACGTCACAAAAAATTTTTACTTTCATGAGTTTCCCTGCATATTAACGAAATCAACGTACGAAGAAAGCAGAGCATTAATTTATAACAAAGCGCAAAAAACGAGGAATGCTTTTTGGCTTTGGCATCTAGTGACGTAGTTGTTCAACGCCATCTAAAGAGTTCTTGGAAACAATATTTTTTCAAATGCGCAATTCTTCTTTTTTTATGTGGGACACCGAGTCATACGACCCGATGAACCCTGGTGTCTCTCAATAAGAAAACTCTGGGCAAATTTGAGTATCGAGCCCTTGAAGCATATTTCGTTTAAGCTAATTAACTGTTGAAAGCTTCGATCCAACGCGGCCTTCCGTTTCCGGGTCGGAACGAGACGGAAGACCGAGTTGCTCGAAGGTTGAAATTATGTTGTCGGTAAAGGAAAAATAAAACAATGTTTTTTATATCGTGTAAATTGTATTTACCTCCTATCATTATGCATAACGTAGTCGTCGGCACATTTGATAAATATTTATACAAAGATTACACAATTCAGATTACATTGGTCAAAATAATCGTCTAGGTTATTTTCAGACACTGAAATGCCCCTGTACTTTTACATTTTCCGTTATATGGCTACATGGTTAGTTGTTGAAGCATTATATAGAAATCCTGGAATGTTAAACCAAGACTGGCATGTAATCTGAAACGAGCCGTAGGTACAAATCTCATTAAATATCCCTCACTATAGTACGAAGCTATGCAACACATATGCAAAATTATATACAATTTTATTGAAATGCTAACAATCTATTTTACATTAATTCCTTAACATGAAGGTAACTATACTCTTTGGTAGCCCGAACCACTGGGACCATGGTGGAAAAATACTTTTGTTCGACACTGATTATTTCCTAGTTTGCTTGGGTCATTCCAAAAACTCCACACATAGCTTGGGTGATTCTAAAAATCCATACTTCTTGAATGGGTCATTCTAAAAATCCCTACTTATCAATTTGAGTTATGATAAATTAAATGTGTCCAACATTTTTTAAATGACACATTCAGAATAGTAATGTTTATGATTTATTAGTTTTACAGATCTGCAATTAATTTAGTAAGTATAAGTAGGGATTTTTAGAAAACTATCAAACAAAGGATTTCTGGAATCAACCGCCTTGCTCCCGATAAAAACCTATACATCTTAGTATTTGTATCAGTATACTTTATATCGAGAGCATTTTTTAATGTGCGCTGGAATGTCAGATACAAAATTATTCTATTTATTGTTCAGTAGCTGCGCTCGCCGCTCCCCGCCGACATATTGGCACTTACGGAGGCTATGGAACAGATTTACACCGAGGACTTTGAAACAACCGACAACTATTATGTACTTATTAACAATTTACTTGAATCGATGTCGACGGTCTTGAAGCTTGTGAAAGTGTTTCTTCGTCGTAAAGTAGAGGTCTCATTTGGGAAAAATGAAAAATAAATTGTTTGGTAAACCAGCATAAGAGTCGGATTGTAGTCAGCGGCGCCAAAGCGGCCAGGCCATTTCTCGCGAGATAACAAAGACAATGTTTGCAACGAATTATACGAATGAAATTAGTAAATACGCCGTATAATTCATTGCAAACATTCCTTGTAAATTCGCGACACAGCGGCCAAGCCGCTCACTACCTCTATAATCCGACCATTATACAGAATGTTTAGAGTGTTTCTGCGTCGAGAAAAACCACTTTCACCGGACGAGCGTATCTAAAGCAACACTATTTTGGATCGAGGTCCACTTACTCAAAACGGCAACCTTTTTTATACAAAACGTAGCTACGTCAAGCTATACACTAACAAATAACTAAATAACCATCTCATACTTGCATTTTATAAAACTTTATGTAGTTTATATTATATATAATATATTTAGTTGATAATGAAACAATTTGATGTGTATGAATGATATAGAGACGCATTCTCTAGGTCACAAGGCTCGCGTTCAACATTGGATGTTTGAATACTGTGGCTAGCCGGCGTAATAAAATCTATGTCGCATTGACACCGCTAAACATCTAAACCAATGCTGAACAAATTACATTACTGTACATTCCAAACTTTAGGTTATACATAGACAAAAGTTAGCCAAACAGGGTTTCGATAATTTAGATGAAGAATAAGAATACATGGAAATACAATTTGTATGTCCTTCGAGTTAGCTACTATAAACACTGGCGTGTCCCTATATGTTATTAATACTGTTACGCGATATTCTATACATACACTCGTTATAAATTCTAATCAAAGTACGTTAGCAACCCTTCATGCCCTAGACTAAACATTGTGATCTCAGAAACAACCGCATACTTTCCAGATTATGGGGTAAGTCTTCATAATCTATGAGGTTTATATCGACAGAACCCATATTTAACCACTTTAGGAATTTGACGATGATTTTATAAAATGTCCACAACTTTTTTCAAGAAGGGAATTAAAGGATCCCTATTAAAGATTTCTAGTTATAAAAACGAATAGTCACGTAAATACAGATTAAGGCAGAACAATTTGTAGGCAGTAGAGTTAGATATAGGGCATTAAAATCATTAATTCCTATCAGTGGTTAGACAAGTATGGATTCGTAGAATCTTAAAACAAAAAAGCTTCGACACGTAACTCTATAACTTTATAAATAATAATTCCTAGTTAATAAATAAACCATTAAAGTAAAACTGTTAAAAATATAATAGTTTGAACACATCCTAGCTAAATATTGCTACATTGCCTACGCAATAGAAACCATATTTACAAAATACAGTTACAGATAAAGATTCCGTCAAATTAAAATAGCTATACAATATAATTTGTTATACTTACTATTGTTATCAACTTGTCACCGAGTGATAAGAGTTTCTTTTCTACATGATGTAAATTAATTAGACTACAATGATTCCATTGATTGATAAAAAAACTATACACTCGGTGTAAAAATTATACCTGTTCACACTATATTCTGTAAAACGCTTAACAAAAATATATCTAGCTAATTACACTTTGCGTAACCGATCGCAATATTAATCAATAAAATAGGTAATACAAAACAATGTCGTTAACACTGTACATAAGACTAGTATGTGTGCATCCGTAAGAAACTGCTATTTAAAAAAATATAACTAAAATTATAGAGCCTATTTCATAAAACCAAATTTTTAAAACACTTCCCGAGTTAGGCATACAATTTTAGAAAACTTGCATAATTTTCTACCGCAGGCAAGATTTAAACCTGCGACTTTCTCGAAGACGCCTCGTCCATCGGGGCTACCGCGGCTCATCCATAGCCCACGAATTTTGCTAATGTATCTTGATTTAACGCGACGCACAGCTCCATCTATCGGATTAGTTTTGCAACCAATACCCAATGATAAGTTTTCGAAAATTGAATGCCCAACACGGGAAGTGTTTAAAAAATATATAACTAAAATTATAGAGCCTATTTAATAATTTGTATTTTCATAAGGATATTCATATTTAGAGTTTTATCTAGAGATACAGATAGCTATAACGTAATCACACGGAGAGGCACACATCACCTACATAAAGCTATATGTACACACCTCAGGCGGAGGCACTTTGTTGACAGGTATCTAGAGGTAAGGTACTCAATGCATGGCTGATGATATTATTCGCTATCATTTTTTACTCCCTTTGGAAACCATTGAAAACTGTACCGATTTTACTGAACGGGCAATTTTTATTTTTATATTTGTCTACTATTTAGCAATAATTTCAGTTAAAAATAATAATAATCTTCCACCCTACCCTTCTAAAAATTCATAATTATGTTTTGTGTATACAGGGGTTTCAATCATCAAATTATATTTCTTTCCAAAAGAAGACATTTTTGAAGAAGGGGGACCTTTGTCATTTTTTATAATTTAAAACCAGATGTTATGCTGAAATTTTGACATTTGAGTAAATAATACATTTTATCAATTACACTAATCGAAAAAAAAAAATTACACATGAAGATTGGCAGGAAAATTTCCCTAATACGTTTCAAATCACAGCGAGTAATATCAACTGCCTCACTTGTGCTAAAAAGCTTCTATAGAAAGTATAGTTTTTTAATACACATAACAAACTTCACGACTTTAGGTTAAGGGGATTTCGAAGTGTAACTTTTTTAACTCGATGAAAACGTTACAACAAAATTTAAGAGAAGATGATAAAGCCTTGACTCTGGCAGAATCATCGTCTGAAGGCAATGGGAGCAAAAAAAAAGTTACGCTCCGAAATCTCCTTAGACGCGATATTCGCAATTTTTAGCAATTTTGAAAAACATTGTTTCACTAGAAGCCCTTTAACATATTTTGTACGTTTCAAATATAAGTAGTTGTGACTGTTTTATGTGTTGATGTAGTACGCTTGCGACAAAATTAATGTAGAACCATTCTGTATGAAAATTTTAACCCTTTTTCAATATTTACAAGATTTCCATCATTGTTTCTGAAAACACGGTGAAATTCTCTTGTAAACATTGAATACGCTTTAACATATTAGTTAAACTTTAACCAATATTTGGCATCAGAGCATGAATGTTTTCTTTAAAACTATGGTGATCTATAAAACTGGGGATTTTAGCGATGGGTTGTCTTAATTTTATTGTCCAAAGTTAACTATCTAATGTAGATACTTCGTTCAGTATACAAGATGTTAAAATATTAGGTGAAAATATTTTAAAGGGTGAACCTGCCCATGAAACTGAATAACTTTCCCAAGAAACATAGGTCGAAATATGAAAAAAAAATGTAGACCTCCTAAATAACGTACCAACCGAGTCAATTTGTATGGGAAGTCCAATATATTCTCACATTTCAACCTATGTTCCTTGGGAAAAGTTGTTCAGTTTCATGGACTGGTTCACCACTTAAAATATTAGCAGATAACATTTTAACGTCCTGTTTTTTTTTTCAAAATTATAAATGTTAAGTTAGAAAGATATGGAAAAAGCAGTGTTTAAGAGGTAGTTATAAAAAAATAAACCAACCATTTTATAGAACACCATAAGTAAAATATGAAACTATGATTAATATTATAAGTAGTATCAGATTAAGTACATATGTCATAACCTACGGATTCAGAGCACTTTGTATTGTTATATTATTATCGAAGCATATCTTGCTACACTTATATTTAGTAGTTATCATTTTATTATAAAAAGATAACGGAAACTTTTATTGTATCAACAACGTTTATACTTTTCAAATGGCAACACTCTTCAGTTAATATAATAACTTTAATACGCAGATTTGTGTACTTTATATATTATTAGTAAATGTTAGTGATAAAAATGACATTTTGTACTTCCAAATAAATATAGAAAAAATAACCAATGTCTAAAATGTACCAATTTAATCTTTCTAAAAAAATGAAAGCAGGAAAATTACTGAAAAGTGTTACCATATTTTACTATCATAGACTAAATGATCAAACCGTGCCACCTCCAAAATCTTCAATCATAGAGATTCCATAAATTACCTATGGACAGAAAGTACAAGCGAAACATACCATACGATTCATACTATACCTAAGAAGGTATATGAAAATCAGACTAAATAACATATTCAAATGAAGAATGTCAACACTTAGTTGTGCGTTTTCTAAGTCAGAATCATTTGTAAACATTTCATACATACATTTATGTAACACAGTAGTTTATTGAATATGTAACTTTCTTTCGTCAAATCTTAATTTGATATGCCGATATGATTCTTCTGAATCGGATTTGAAACTGGCCAATCCATACATTTCGAAGCGATATAATTTAATAAAAAAAAAATATATGTTTTCGTTTAAAATGAACAAGTATTAAATATGAAATCTCATCCAACCAACGGATAACAGATGGCAGCACTGCAGCTCTTCAAACTAATCAATAACAAAAATTTGCTTTAAAATAAACGAATGCCATACTTTAACATCACGTGACTCTTAAAATGACTAATGAAATGAAAACTCTGTTAAATCGTGTGACTTCAAACACGACTAGTGTAAGGCCATCCCAATAAGCCATATTTGACAGCTGTAAGATTCGTGCTAATGTTATGGCAGAGAGTCCATTTTCCTATGTTTGCATCTCTTTTAGTATGGAGATGTCAGCTGTCAAATATGGCTTGTTGGGATGGCCTTACTTTTGATGATATCTCTTTTGTATCCACCATCGACAACTCTTTATTACATCCTGATTTAAAATCGACCAATGACATCTCTTGTGACTCTAAAATCCTCCAATGAAATATATTTGCTATCACGTGACTTGACTAACGAAATGTCTTTTTTATAACAGACCAAAAAGATCTCTTCGTTATCAATTGATTCAATTCTCAGCACTGCTGCCATCTATTAGTCGTGAAACGCGTCACGGAGCCAACTTAACCTAATCCAGTCCTTTCACAGTTCGCCGGAGCGGGCGCTGCTATTGGCGGATGTGGTGAGGGGGCGGGGCGAGGGGCGGGGGGCGGGGCCTAGTTCATGGTGTGGTGTCAGGAGGCGGCGTGCTCGTGGTGCGGCCGCGCGCTGCGCTCCGTGCCCTGCGCGAGTAGATTCGCGAATTCCATTTCAAGGATTTGTCGTGCCTGATAGAAAGACACACGTTAGACTTTCGAAGATGATTTGAAAAACAGGTTCTTACTGCATAAAAAGGGCTTGCGGAATAATTTAATATAAACCCAAGCCTTTGGTAATAAAATATCCTTCACATACCTCATTGATTACTTTAAAAAATCAATACTTTAAAAGACCACAATTAGTCAAAGTACTAAATCTGTAGTTAAGTTAGACGAAGCGGGAAAAGCCTCTTGCTTGTAATTTTGTTCCAAGATCCTAAGTACCGTTAAATGCCGATAGATGAAGTAAATTAAAATCATTTATTACTAAGAAGTCTGTAACAGGTAGCGAAATAGTCATAATTTTAGAACTTTATTGAATCTATCAAGTCGTCGTCGATGGAGATCAGCTACCACTGCGCTCGCCAACCCCTGTGTGTACTTACTTGCGTGTTTTGTGTGGGTATCTGTAACGCGAGCGCCATGCTGTTTGCGTCGAAGTTGTCATCTAATGATATCAGCGCGCCGTGTACGCCGCTCTCCACTAAATTGTTCGCATATTCCTGTAAAACCACATCATATCTCGTTAAATGCTAGTTTGTGCGAGACTTGGGGGATAGAATGGACTAACAAAGTGGGTTTCAATAGGGGCCGTCCATAAATTATGTCATTTGAAATTAGGGCGGGGGTTCTGGCCTTTGGATTGGAGTAACATGACGCTGGAGGGGGGGTATCGCCAAAAATGACGTCATTATTCGGAAGTCAAGTAAGCGCTTACTTAATTCATTTAGTCAATAAGTACGCTTTACAATAGGTAACATTCCTTCAAATATAAATTTTTAATTTTTTAAATTTTTATTCGCATTATTGAATTTATTTTGCACTTGTATAAGATATGGCCTCATTAAGACAGGTGGGGACAGACATAATTCGGAAAAAACGATGACGTAATTTATGGACGAATTTCTTAAATGAAAACGAAATTTAATAAACGAATTTCTGAAATGTGTTTATTATTCGTGAGTAATCTACATGCCATGTCTGATACATAATTATAATATGTATTTTTCAATTTGTCTCAGATGACTAAACGTAGTTAAAGAAGTTTGACCTTACAAATGAGTAAAGTACAGTCTGCGGTTTTGAATGATGTTAAGTAATAAAACCGTTTTTAGATGTTGAAAGTTACATGCCGTGTGATTAACCTGGCCAGCCCCGTGACAGTGCCTTTATTTTTTTATTCCGGCCGTCCCGGTTTTCTATTAGGACATTACAAATTTTTTGTAAAAATTGTGTAATACAAACTTCTTTTTTGTACAATGACGGATCATGACGTCAATAAGTGATAATACTATCCTAAATTGAATAAAGAATTTCAATTTAATACAAACCTTGAGGTTGATCGAGATGAGCCAGCGTTGCAACCGCTCGTTGGTCCACACCAGCACGTCCCGGTTGCTATGCTCGGCCGCTCTCCGCCGTTCTTCCAAAACTCGCACTGAATACCCGACGCGTTTAAGGCACGCCACGCCGAAATGGAGGGACGTTCTGGGCAAAAATATTATTGAACTTTATTGCACAGAAAGTACAAAGGGCGGGCCTCATGTCACGCGGCATTTTCCACCGGACAACCAAAAGATAAACAGAGAGTCAAAGCAGGTGGAAAATCATATTTATAATATTTTTATTCGTCTCAACAGGCCATGCTTTACGATGAAAGTAAAACATTCTCAAGCACTTTCTCTTTGAAAACAAACACCAAAAAACATTAACTTTGTCTCAATTGTTTGCACCTGGTTCACGTCACGTCACGATGCAAAACTTTGCAGGTTGTAAAATATGTATTGAAAATCACAACACGTTATTACACACAACTACTTCTGGTAATGGAATACTGTTATCAAATCGATGTGAATGTTATAAGTTATTTTACTAACCTATGGAAACTATCGACCATTTTGAGCTGTGTCCGTAGATCCCGTTTCGTGAGATGCTCTAACATTCTCGCGTCCACCAGACACTCCATGAACGTCGTTCTATATTGAGGTAATCCTGTAATAAAATATTAGATTTAGTACTGCCTCGCAAAATATATACACATATTTACATATCTAATACCTTTCAACGAGAAATTATTGTATAGTTATTTATTAAAAAGTGGAATTTCGGAATCGGCTCCAACGATTTTCATAAAATGTTGTAGACATGTAATGGGTTACGGGGGCGATAAATCGATCTAGCTAGGTTTATTTTCCAGAAAACCGCGTTTGACCACTAAAAAAAGCTGAGCAATGCTCAGTCAACCCGGTTTCCCGATATTAACATAATAATGTGTACAAAGTGCAAGTTTTACGAATTAATAAATTTTAACCATTAGTGAAATCTCAATATGATTAAAGATTTTTAATCATTGATCGTAATCTAGATTACATGATTATGATTACTCGAGTGGGACTTTAAAATAAAAAAAACATATTTGTTTCATAATAAAACTTATTAATCATATTTTTATTCAACAAAACTAAGATTGATTACTGATATTTAGCAAAAAATATTTTTGTACGTCGGAGTTCGGTAGACAAAATATTTATTAATCATGTAATTTTGATTAAAAACTACTGTAGTCTTGATTAACGATTACATGTAATCATGATTAACTGTAGTTAGGAATAAAAGTAATCAGATTATTAATCTGATTACAAAAGTAATCGGTTACGCCCATTTCTCTCCAGAGTATATCTCACCTAAGGAAGGCAGCCAGTTGTTCCCGATCCACTCATGGTTCATGTCTCCGAAGGCGAGCGCGGCGCAGGCGGTGCCGCGCGGCGCCGACGGGGATGTCAGCGACACCATCTCCTGTATAGCCAGTCGCAGCTTCAGTCGGTGCAGGGGGTTGCTTATGCCTGCGGGAGAGGAATCATTTAGACGATCTCACAGTCACTAAGTTATAAGGGAGATGGAGCACCGCGAATAAATTCATTAAACTTAAAAAAAGTTTGGCAGCAACTCTTGATAGTAGTTTAAATCCACACACATATCAAATTTTGTGGGACACTGTTCTAGATTATAAGTTTAAACACTGTTTTTTACAATAAATAAGAATAAATAAATAATAATGCTTTTTCTCCGTATTCTGTCCATGGCAAGATCAAATTAATTCAGACAACCGGACAGCATTTGCGGTTATTTAATTATTAAGCATGTGTCCTAAAACGATAAACTATTTAGGATGGCGTCAAAATATAAACTTTTAAATTTATTTATAATTTATAAAACTTTATTGCACAAAACGTACAAATGGCGGGCCTAATGCCTCGCAGCATTCTCTACCGGCCAACCATATTATTAGTTTAATAAATCTGATCATAAATATTTTGAAAAACTTTGTATAGTTCTCGACACTCCAATCCAAATTTCGTGTTTATGAATTACCCAGGACCGCAACCATATATTAAGTTGTCTGGAAAAGGCTTGGCTTGTAGCGATAAGACCGCCTTTGCGTATGATAGCTATGGATTTTCCTTTTATTTTTGTTTCTTATTTTCTTTCAAGTTTTTCTTTGGAAACTACTAAAAACGATACCAACCGATCTCCCTCTGTATCTCCTGATCGCTCAAGGCGGACATGATGGCCCCGCTCTTGACGTTGGCGCGACACGCGGCGACGTACCAGGCCGGCATGCCCACCCACAGCTCCAGCCACGCGACCACGGTGGGGCCGTTCCACAGGGCGAAGGGAGTTCCCGCGCGCATCGCCTCACCGAGTAGCTCGTGGCGGTAATCGCGGTCTCTGTGATGAAAACAAATGTTGCTAAAAAAATGCTATTGGCACAGAAAGCTCGAACGAGATATTTTTATCTGTTTGGAGTTTGTCAGCCGGGTGCGAAGGGTCATATTATAATTTGGCTCATTTTGTCAGAGGAGCACGAAGAGCCGTATTGTAGTGTGTTTGCAGTTTGGCCCAGTTTGAAAGCCAAGCGGAAAGCGCCTTAATTTAATGTGCTTAGCCAAGTTTGGCCCGAGCGTGAAGAGCCATATTGTAGTGTTTTTGGCCCAGTTTTACTGACAAGCGCATATAGCCATATTGTAATGTGTTTGCTGTGTGGCCCAGAGTGACAGCCGAACACAAAGCACCATATTTTGATTTTTATGTGGCATGGTAGTTGAACGAAACGTGTTCGATTCGTGTACGGTATACTGACTTGCTCTTCCCCCGGGCGTAGTCCTGGTGCATGGGGTGATGCTGCGGCGTGAGCGCGTCGTGCGGCATCGTGTCGTCCGCCAGCGACGACAGACCGAGCGACGACGTCGACGACAGCGACCTGCCTGCCTGGCCACCTTGCATCTGGGCAACGCAATGAATGATGTAAGGAATATCCTAAGCTGTATGCTGTATGGGGCCTATCATGCACTCACAGTGCTATTATATGCAGAGTTGGGCAAAGTGTAATCAGATTAATGAAAACGAAAAATGTTTATTCAGCAGAATTCAACAGAATAACAATTGTAACATAACAAAAGCTTTCAGAAAAAAAATAACTTACAGGTAACAGTTTGTTAATTAACAATAGCTATCAAAAATTTAACATTTCTGCCGAAAAGGCCCCAGCTCAGCATGAAGTCATAAGCAAAGACTGCTAATGACGCTGATTTTCATATTAATGTTTAATGTATATATATTAATGTATATAAATTAATGATTATGATTACTTTTGTAATCTGAGGCATTGCATGATTACTGATTCATAAAAGTAATCTGTAATCATGATTACAGATGAATAAAATTAAACTATTAGTTAAATCTCAATACGATTAAAGGTTTTTAATCATTAATCGTAATCTAGATTACACGACGATTACAAAAGTAATCGATTACGCCCATCTCTGACTAAATGTTAATAAGGTAAATTAGAAATAATAAATATTTAGTATAATCGCATGTGAGATCATTTTATTTGCATTTATCAATCCGCCTGTCTTGTAAAAGTCTCACTTTCTGTAGGTCAGCTGGAAGAAATTTCTTAGTAGAAATAAGTTGTCCTGTTGTGTCGTCATTCTTTGTATGTTATGTCTCTTGTAATGTTTCTTGTGTGCAATAAACGGTTAATAAATAAGAAAAAAAAGTGAGTGCATAATAAACCATAGTATATTTAAGTAAGCAAAGCTTCATCGCATGGTTTGAATACCTACTGTAATTGCGGATTAACCATAGTATTAGATACAATAATTTTTACTACATGTCGCTTGTGCGTCGCTTCGAGACGAGTACCAAGCGAATAGATTTTGAAGTGTCGGTCGAAGCGCCGGTAGCTCAGTTGGCAGAGCAGTGAGACGGTATCCCACGGTCCCGGGTTCAAGCCCCGGCGTTCGCTCACATGTTTCCAATTTTTACATACATTAGCTTATTGCAGTCCACTGCTGGACTATGACTCCCCCAGGGTACGCCATAGGGCATTTCATTTATATTTCAAGCTATCTATAAGATAGTATCTTAGAGATATCGCTTGAGAAACTTTAAGAATCAAGTCGTTCCAATCTTGTCTATGGTCTAGTGGATAAAAATCGAAAGTTGTTGTTGTTTACCAAATTGTTTATACAGGGTATAAGGGACGGTGTACCGAAAACTTTGCAGGCATGATCAGACCGTAAAACTGAACAACTTTTTCAATGGAAGATATGTTGGTAAACGAGAATAAAAATTCGACCTCCCATACAAAATTCCCGATCAGCTGACTGACTTTCTATGGAAACTCGAAAAATATAATTCGTTTCCCAACATAGGCTCCATAATAAGAGTTGTTCAGTTTCATGGTCTGATCATGATGCCTCCCTTTTCGGTACACCGTCCCTTACACCCTGTATGTATCAGCCCTTACCGGTAGCCCTCCCTTCTCCTTCTTGCTGAACAGTCTCCCCAGCGAGCTCTTGATGCCCCGCTTCTTCTGCTGGTGCATGGATGCTATAGAGACAGCTGATGCTGCCGCAGCCACGCCCCGCGGCAGCCCGGGCGATGCACCCCCGCCCCACGAAGGGCCAGACGCTAGCCCGCCGAGAGATTCTTGACTTGAGCTGGATGGACACGTTAACAGTTAAGTGACAAATAATTTTAGAGTGTGTTCTACTCATAAAAGTGAGCATCTTGTCTTTGTAACATTTTTTCGATATATTAAAAATATATTAGACGTCCCATACAATGATTATTTGTATGGGATGTAATTTTTTCATATTACGTAAAAATATTGTAAATAATATTTTGAAAAGTTGTACAGTTTTATGAGAAGAACACATCTTAACAAGTTAATAAATTGAAAAATGTAAAAACACGACTGCCTTCTGAGATAAAATCTAGCCTATGACACTCAGGATAATATAAGGATTCTTCCGATAAAATGGGGAATGGGAATTCGAATCTGTTCAGTGGTAAACGAGTTTAAGTCCTCTAAAGAATCGCACATATATAAATACGTACATGAACTCTAAAAACATTACACTCCTTTTTTGGCTGGGCAGTCGTGTAAAAATATATGTCTTACGTAATTAAACGACCTTAAATTGAAGTCAGTTTTTGTTCTTTTGAAAATTATGTTTTACTGCATGTAAACTAGATGTGTAGTTTTGAAATAAACGGTTTATCTATCTGTCTTCCTTCGGCCAATCGTTCCGGCGATCTAGCCACTGAGCTACGTGTGTTAATTCATGATGGGTGGAGCGGTCGGCTTGTTTACTCTAGCATATTGAAGACAACAACTTTTTTTCTAGTCAAATAGCATGACTTGCCGGATATATTTGGACAAAGAAGCTTTAGCAGAAATAAAATTACCAAGGATTTTAAGCCGATAAAGGGATTACTACAAGGGGCACACAAAATAATTGAAACAGATGACATACCATTATTTTGATGATCAATTCAAGGTTATAAAAAGGCAAACTAAAAATCCTTAGTAATTTCACTTTATTAAATGCACTTTTGTGTCGATCAGTCAACAAGCATAATACATTAATTAATTTGAAAACACGACTGCTTTCTGAGATAAAGCCTAGCCTATGACACTCGGGATAATGTAAGGATTCTTCCGATAGAATTCCCATTCGAATCTGTCAATAGTTTACTTTCAGTCCTATAAAGAATCGCACATACATACATGAACTCTAAAAACAAAACCCCCCTTTTTTGGTTGGGCAGTCGTGTAAAAATCACAAACATATCTCGAAAATTCAAATATAACTTGCAGATTTGACTAAACTAGGATGATGTAATAAATAACTATCAACATTTCTATACAAATTGGATTTAGGACATAATTTGTGTGGTCTATAGTTTAACATTGTATCCGGACAGTCGCACCAAACGTTCATTAGATCTATCTCTGACGAAATTTTAGGTCTTAAAATAGGCTTAGATCTAAATAGGTTTAACTCTGAAGAAACTGATCTAGGTTTTAGTCTAGATTTAGGTCTAGGTCTTAAGGTAGCTGTAGATAAACACCTGTGTATGGGGATCCTTGCGAGACTTCCGGACATTATCGAACTCCTTTGCAGCGTGAGGAAAGTATCAAATGTAAGTAATGCTTCAACGTTAGTAAATAAATATCCTGGACAACCCACACAGCGCCATCTAGCCCCGAACAAAGCAAAGCTTGCACTATGGGAACTAGATAGCTGGCTGATATTAATACTCATATATACTTTTTTTTGTAAACAAATACATATTATAGAAAACACCCAGACTAAACACAAATGTTTGAAAATTGGCTTAACAAATATTTGTGTCTTGTGGGTATCGAACCCTCAGCGTAGCAGGCAAGGGTATTGCACGATACGCCATCGGACCATTAAATATAATTGCAAGCATGGTGTAAATAAAATTTCTCTATAACATAGATTGGGTATATCAAAGGTACCACTTAATCGGAAAAGCTGTCGGCCAGGCCGTTTGTCGCGAAATTAAAAAGGATGTTTTGCAACAAAATAAACTACATGTCATACACTCAATTCATTCATTTAATTCGTTGCGCACAAGTCATTTTAATCTCGCGACAACTGGCCTGGCTGACTACCATCCGTCCCTTAGACAACCAATCTGCTTATGTATCGTGATTGGCGGCGTACAACGCCATCTATCGGAATTGCTCGCTGTAAAAATTACATTCAGCCCAATAAAGATAAGGTAAGAAATAATAAATGTTTCAATAAATGACAAAAAAGTCACGCTTACGAGTCATAAGGCTGTGGATAGTGCGTCCGAAGTCTATCCCGTTCTGCATGCAGCGCGCGTGCCGCTCGCTCGAGTCGCAGAGACCTCGCCGTGAGCGGGGACTCCGCCCCCTCGCCGCCGCTGCCGCTGCCGCCGCCACTGTTGTCTTCGCAGAGCTGCAGCTGCAGGTTTCAACATGAAGTTAAGTAGGATTGAAAATGAAAATGAAATAACTTTATTCACTGTAGGATAGCATTATCACTTATTGACGTCATGATCGGTCATTGTAAAAAAAAGAAATTTGCATAACGCAATTTTCTTCTTTTTATAACAATTTTGTATTGTCCTAATAGAAAACCGGTTCGGGCGGGATAAAAAAATAAAAATAAAGGCACTGCCTCGGGGCTGGCCAGGTTAATTACACAGCACGTTTCATAATTAAGATAGAGATAGAGACAGCAGGAATACGAACTTGCCGAGAGTAACGAGCCGGTTTTCTATTAGGACAATACAAAATTGTTATAAAAAGAAGAAAATTGCGTTATGCAAATTTCTTTTTTTTACAATGACCGATCATGACGTCAATAAGTGATAATGCTATCCTACATTGAATAAAGTTATTTCATTTTCATTTTCATTTTAACAAGGACAGAATACGAGATGATTATGACCTTGTTATACTCAAGCGAATTCATCTTTTGTTCTGTTGTCAGGTGACGTGACAGGTTTATCGAATTATGAAATAATGAGATTAAATAAGAACCCGCATAGTTGCTCGATAAAATTTAGCAGCACAGGATCGGAAAAGTACTAAGTACGTTCCGTTGAAGAGGTCAATTAGCCCATGAAACTGAACAGATATTACCAAGGAACATGAGGAAAAGTTGTGAAAAAATATGTGGTCTTCTAAGTTCCAAAATATTTAATTCATTTTTTCAGTCTCTTGAGCTAGTACACCCCTTGAAATGAACACAACTTTTCCAAAAAGTAGGCACCTACAGTTATTTATTGTAATTTGCCATTTTTGTGTTTTATTTTATTTGTTCCAAAAAATTTGGTAACGTAAGTTTTACCTACAGAAAGATAATCTAGTCCAAATTCTAATTATTAGATACATATTCTTATTCACAACAAGTTGTTTCTACAAAACAAAACTATGATCCACATAAAGCTAATTTATGTTACAGATTCTTATTCCATTTACTTTTCTAATGTTCGCAAAGCAAATAAGGTTACTTGCATTATTCTATTACATTATGTATGTATATATAAAAAACATGACATACATATTCAAATATGTTCTTAGAAAAATATCTAAATTCTATCACAAAAAGGTAACATAACAAACATATTCAAATATGTTTTTAGAAATATATCTAAATTCTATCACAAAAAGTATAAATATTAAAAAATACGGCGCGTTTATGGTTTAAAAAGCAGTAGGTGATGCACATTTAGTTACAGTCTTGGATTCATCTGAAAATAAAGCTTGCAGGCTTGCTGGGTAGATATACAATTTTGCTAGCTTAATATTTTGACACACTCTTGCTTATAATAGCGGGTAGGCGCATATGTAGCTACTTTGTATTTTCAAAACCTACCACAAACAAATTAAGCCCCTAAAAAGCTTTTTAGTGTTATGTGGCTGATTTCAAAATGTTGCGACGAAGATATATTACAGCAGCGGTGTCACAGGCAGCTTGCTATACTATACAACGCTGTAGGGTGTGCTAAATACGTGTATATTTGGGAGACAAGCCGCAAACACATACCTAATAGCCCAATAAGATGACCATGATAATAATTTCAGTACCAGTGGAATACTCGAAACTTGACTATGTTGACAGCTTAACTTACTTCTTCTGAAAGAGGTGGTTCCCAAATTGACCCATACGTTTTTTTAAATAAACAAAGCAAAGCTAAAATATAGGTTTTAAAAGTATTGATAAATGTTTTTACATATGTCTGTCTGTATTCACATAAATAAAACCGGAATGGACTTATGGGTTCCAGCCGCAGGCTTAACACGATTTATGCAAGTTTTTCAATAGATAATTGCGATGAGAACGTAAAAGGCATATGTCTCAATCAATTCGATCGAGTCATTTAAACTACGCACTGAAATACATTAATTTTATAGCAAACTCTGTTCCACTGCCACAGAAACCATTATCAGAGCGTTGCCTTCGCTTAGGGCTCACACACACCTGACTAGCGGGCAGGCTGTCGCAGGCGGGCGGCGGCGGCGCGCCGGCCTGTCGAAACTGGTGTGCGGGGGACATGGCCGCAGGCGCCTAGCGTGTACGTGGATGATATGGTCAATAAAGTGAACGATAGACATTTACACGCTACTTTAACAGAAGGATTTCAAACATGACAACTATCATGAAAGTATTGGCAAAGTTGGGGTGCCTGTCGGATATTGCCACGGGCGTCCAGCCTAGCTTAGGTATGTATGGTTATGGTAGCTATAGAGAATGATAGACATTTACAGGATTGTGGTCTTCAATCATCATCACCTAGCTATCAACATTAATAAGTCTGACCATAACTGGTGCATCGCCGAGAAATATTTCATGTATGTGGATGATATGCTAATTATTTACAGGATTTGGGGTCTTCTTGGGGCGTTCAAATAAATTATTACTAAACTCCTTCTAGGGTCTAGCGTATACATGGATGATAATATGATTTTATAGTGTGACATAAAACACTTGCAGGATGTGGGTATTTTCCAAGGAAAAAAATATCCGTATTTAATTTGTTACTTTTTAAATGGAATTTGCCTAGCAATAAGAATATGACACACATATTGTTTATAGATGAACTGTGAAATTAAACCCATTTTCTAGATCTTTTCCAAACAAAAATCGGTGTCCAATATTAAACATTTAATTTCACAGTACAAATTGGATGGAAAGTGACAGCACTAAAAATACTAGTTCGCCAAACACCAGTTACTTACCGTGTGGTACTTGTGATGCGGGGGTAGGTGCGGACGGGAGGGGGAGGCGGCCAGCGGCGGGGATTCCCCGCGCCGCGACAGAAGGTTCATGTGCTCGTACGATCCCACCTGCTTATAAGTCGAACGAGGAAAAACAATCAAATTAATAAAACATCGGGATTAATTGATTCATAATTGAATACCGTGTGATGCCGGTTTAGAATAGCATCACCCCATTTCTTTCCCGTGAGAGACGTAAGAGGCGACTAAGGGATTCGAGGGTGTGTATTGCAATTTTAGCCGATAGGCTGACAACCTGTCACTATAGCGATACACAATTTTCCGAATAACCCTCAAACATTTGTCAGACGTGGTGTAAATGGCCGTTTTTTGCGGCCATATACGCTCTGCCTACCCCGCAAGGGATTATAGGCGTGATATGTGTATGTATGTATGTAATTGAATACCAAATTTTAAAACACTTCCCGTGTTAGGTATAAAATTTTTGAAAACTTGCAAAATTTTCAAGCGCGAGCAGGATTTGAACCTGCGACTTTTGCATTACTAGTGACGACGCCTCTTTCATCTGGGCTACCGCAGCTCATTCCTTGCCCGACAATTTAGCAAGTGTATTTTAATGCCAGTAACGCGTGGCACGGCTCCATCTACCGGGTTAGTTTTGATTCATAATTGAAAATAAGTCAAGTTATCAGGGAGTCAAATAAGTTGTCACAGAGACAAAATAAGCTACATTGCCACAGACGTTATAAATATTTTGTCACACAATTACACTCATATTTCACAGGTCTTTTTTTACTGTCTGTTCTTTTCTCACATTTTCGCTCGTTAATCGGAGATCATTAATTAATTAGACGGCAGTCGTGACACTACATACATTATCCCTTGCGGGGTAGGCAGAGCGTAAACAGCCTTGCGGCCATTTACGCCACGTCTGACATATATTTGAGGGTCATTCGGAAAATTCTGTATCGCCATAGTGATAGGTTGTCAGCCAATCCCCTAAAATTGCAATACCACCCTCAAGTCCCTCAGTTGCCTCTTACAACTCCCACGGGAAAGAAATGGGGTGATGCTATTCTAAGCCGGCATCACATGGCAATCAGTCGTGACACTACATACTACATAACAGTTATATACGTATAAGGTGTAAAAAAAATAGCTAAGAATATTTTAAGGGGTGAACCAGTACGTGAAACTGAACAACTTTCCCCAAGGAACATAGGTCAAATAAATAATTCTTATTCTTATTCTTATTCTTATTCGAAATATGAAAAAATAATTTGACCCTCCCATACTTAGTGTGTTACCCGGGCGGGATAATTTGTATGGGAGGGCCAATTTTTTTTTTCATATTTCGACCTATGTTCCTTGGGGAAAGTTGTTCAGTTTCACGTACTGGTTCACCCCTTAAAATATTCTTAGCTAATTTTTTTACACCATGTATACCGCGCTTATATCCCTTGCGGGGTATGCAAAGCGTAATCGGCAGTAAAACGAACACTTCCGCCACATTTAAGGGTCATGAAACATCTGACACCAAGTGTCCCAGGAGCTCAACTCACCCTGGACTCCAGCTCCTCGGCCCTGGCCTCGGTGGTCTGCTTCTCCTCCTGAATGAGTCGTATCTCCGTGTTGATGGCGTCAAGTTGTTCTTGCAACATGAGCGCAAGCGCCGCCGCGTCGGTGTGGCCGCCCTCTACGCCGCCGTCTGATTCGTCGTTCTGAATACAACATACATACATATATCACGCCTTTAATCCCTTGCGGGATAGGCAGAGCGTAAACTGCCGCATAAAACGGACATTTACGCCACGTCTGACAAATATTTGAGGGTCATTCGGAAAATTGTGTATTGCTATAGTGACAGGTTGTCAGCCCATCGCCTAAAATTGCAATACACACCCTCAAGTCCCTAAGTCGCCTCTTACGACTCCCACGGGCAAGAAATGGGGTGATGCTATTCTTAGCCGGCAACACACGGCAAACTGACAACAAACGGTTAATAAACTTACATACATATAGGGTGTAAGGGACGGTGTGGCTGCGAAAACTTTGCAGGCATGATCAGACATGAAACTGAACTACTTTTTGTATGGATGATATGTTGTTAAACGAGAAAAATTTCGAACTCCCATACAAAATTCTCGATCAGTAGACTGACTTTCTACGGAAACTCGAAAAGAAATATTTTTTCCCATCCCAACATAGGCTCCATAGTAAAACTTGATCAATTTAATGGTCTGATCATACATGCATACACATATCACGGCGGGGTAGGCAGAGCGTAAACAGCCGTGAAAGCGGACATTTACGCCATGTCTGACAAACATTTGAGGCTCATTCAGAAAATTTTGTGTCGGTCAACCATGGTGTCAGAGATTTGCCACCGCATACTAAGGCCTAGAAGGCCTCTGACATGGTTGATAACGACTGCCGGCTAAGTAATCAAATCGTAGACGGCGACCGTGTCGACGTCTCAACGACGAACCAACTCTCTTTACGCAGTATAAGGTGATTAAGCCTGCAATGTCCTAACCAGACTGGGAACAAGTTCACAAAGTGATAGTGAAATATCAACTTTGTGATTACCCCACCGAGAATCGAACCCGGAACCTTTGCGCCGCAGGCAGTCGCACTACCACTACGCCACATCGGCCGTAAACGTTTTTGTAGTAGATAGAACAGATGCCTCTCTCTCTCTCTCTCTCTCTCTCTCTCTCTCTCTCTCTCTCTCTCTCTCTCTCTCTCTCTCTCTCTCTCTCTCTCTCTCCTTACCTCAGCATCAGACGTGTCGAAGGCTTGCTGAACGTTCGCTAAGTGATGCGCTTGCTGTAACTTTTCCCACGAGCCGTCCAACTGTAATGTAAGAATTAAACCAGTTCAACAACAAATGAAAATAGGTGACAATGATAGAGATTTACATTATAAAGCGGGCTTACTGGGATTTGGGTCAATTAGTGTTAAAATCCGTTTTATGCGGCCATTTACGCTCTGCCTACCCCGCAAGGGATTATAGGCGTGATGTGTGTATGTATGTAGGTCCAAACGGAGAGCGAAAGATTGTAAGGTAGGTGTAGGCATTGTACTTAAAGGCAGGAATTATGCCAGAAGGCAGAATGGAAGGTTGCAGGTGGAGTCGGGAAAAGGGTAGCTACCCGCCTGGCCGGGTGTTGTGGCCAGGGGACCGACTGGTCCACCCGGATTGAATTGGAAGTTGTATATATGCGGTGCGCGGTGAAACACTTCGATACCGTGTTTCAGGCCCATTGTTCTCTGCTAATCTGTGACGTGGCGCCATCTTGCGGATATGTTGGAACTTTTTGCGTATTGCTAGCTTGTGAACCAATCAATTCACCAACTGACATGATTCGTCAACTTGCACGCTTTGTTTGCATGCGCGTTTAACCTACTTGAGCCTTTGGCTATACCAATACCTAGTGTGTTTTAAAAGGAGGGATAAGTAAGAAATCTTATAAGTGTAATGTTTACCTGATCGAAGTTTACCTTGCTCTGCATGAAGGCTAGCTGCTGCGGCGGCTGCTGCGGCGCGCCCGGAGACAGGGATCTTGTCAGAGCGTCTGTTTGTTGGATGTTGAACGCTATCTCTTGTTGCAGCATTTGACGTTTCAACTGAAAGAAATAGAAGTCAGGTTAAATGAAAATTGGTCAGTCGTTTTCTCAGAATTCAAAAAGCTTTTGTCTTATAACGCATTTACAATATTCGCTAAAAAGGTGGCGCTTCTGTCTTAGCAAATTATGTTTTAGAATACTAACAGCGACATCTTTTGTCGAATAGTGACACTTTCCACTGCAATTATATAAAGAGCATTATATTTTGGGGGCGAATCAAATTTCATCATCATCACTAATTTAAGAGCCTCGCTCTCGTCGGTGAAGTAATATCCAATATGCTCTATTTTAAGCCTTCCCTTTGACTACCTTATACGACATGACACCTATTTTTTCTTTGATTTGGTCCATGTACGCTCGTCTAGGTCGCCCTCTCCCTCTTCTTCCCTCGATCTTTCCTTCCATTATAGTTTTAGTAGGTCGTCATGTCGTAACAAGTGTCCCAGCATGTTTCCTCTTCTGCTCTCTATAACGTTCAGTGTAGTTCTCTTCTCCTTTACTAGATTTAGCACTTGAAGACTTAATTAAATTTGCGAAGCGTGAATTCTAAACAGTCATCCTTACCTGTTCGGTCTCCATCCTCCACTTGGCCAGCTCCTTGAGGATGTCCTGCTTCTCAGCCATCAGCTCTTCAGCATACTTCCTCGTCTTCTCCAATTCCTGCGTGAGAGCGTTCTTTTCGTCCAACGCGTGCATACGCTCTTTGAGGTGCACTTGTAACCTGGAACGTATTTACATGAGATTAAGCACATTGTAAATATTTATTTTAAAAAAACATGGCGAGTAATGATGGCTTATTCATGAAGCTAAACAATTTTCCTTTTGGAATATTGATCAACATTTAGAGAAATATACAAACCTTTCCGAGCCATGTCATATTTTGTATAGGAGGTCCAAAACATAATGATTTATATGAAAGAAAGCATTAGAAAGTAACAGCCAGTCAGTCAATGACTAATGACGAAGTAACTAATCTAATATGATACTGCGATACTTGATACTACGGCCCAATTGCACGGGCCATGATCACGGAACAACGGTGATCATAGCCTAACAGGTATCACGCTAAGAACCCCGTTTTAGTATTTTGAGTCATTATGCTTGACCGCGAAAGTTTAAAACAGTTTTTAACTGATATGATATACAAACAGACACACATTACCATGGCATATTTAAGGCGCTGATTCCACCTGCGTGTAACTCTGTGACTGGACTTTCGATTTGAATGAAAAGTGATAAATTATATTATATCCATATTAACTACTTACACGCAGGTGGTAACGAACCCTAATATCTAACTAACATGGTTTTTACAATGGCAGCGAATTCTTCACACAAAAAGTCACCATCGTAAATCTATGCTAAGGGAGACATCAAATCCAAAAGCTGTCCATTTATTCAGCTTCTTTATTGGGAAGACTCAATAGTTTGACCATCTGTCAGAAAAATAAAGTGATTTTTTCAACATTCAGACATATATGTGTCAATTCACATCACGTTTCGTTCATATTGTTACGAATGTTTGACAAAAGGGCATGTCTGTGTTTAGTGTCAGATACCAGCAGAATGTTTCAATTGTAAAAAATGGCCACAAACTTGCAAGAAAGTTTACTTCCGTACCTATTATTTTCGCTGGGCAATAGATGGCGCTGTATTACAGTTACATATCAAGAGCTATCGCTCGGTTGTACTGTTACAAATGTCTGAGCAAAGGGCATGTCTGTAATCATTGTCAAGTATCTTACCTGTCATTGCTTTCGCTGAGCAGTTTATCCACGGTGGCCGACAATCTCGTATTGTGCTCTTCATTCATCCGTAGTCTCTGGTTCAGCCTCATCAGCTCAGCATTCTTCTCCTCGACGCTGGCTTCTAACCGCTGGATGCGGTCCTCCGCCGAGCCGTGGCGCTCCTGCGCCTGAAACCCGGACTATATTTTAACTTAATTTATTCTCAGAATGTAAGGTTCGAAGTGATTGTTGAGGTATGGAATGAAATGAACGATTTTACTACGTACAGGGCTGTATTTACACCTAAAGTGACTATTATAGATGAGAAACGATGAAAGCTATCATAGTTACTTATAGGCGATTAAATCTCGATTTATTTTAGAAAATGGGACTTACAAAGAAAAGTGGAATCATACTAAGAAAAAGAATTGTAAATTGCATGGTCCTAAATAGTGGGAAGGAAAGTAAACTACCCGGTGATAGACAAAAAATTCTCTCAGGTTCTTCTGCCTTAGGTTACAGTTCTACAGAAAGGTTAATAAATCGATGATATTGGCTCAAAAAACTAACGGCAAAATGTAAACAGCTCAAGCATGAACATGTAACATTATTATGACATTAGATGCACGTTTTTAAGCATATAGTTTTCTTGACATAAATTATCTACTAAACCAACTCCCTATAACCTTTTAATACAGTATACTTAAAACTTACTTTTGTAGTGTAATATTTAAGGTCCGTTTATTTAAGAATGACTTATAATGTAAACAAACTTTGTATGTAACTGACAGCTCGCGACTGCCAGTTACATACAAACTGAATGACTTATAATGTAAACAAACTTTGTATGTAACTGACAGCTCGCGACTGCCAGTTACATACAAACTGACTGAATTATAATTCAAACAAACTTTGTATGTAACTGACAGCTCGCGACTGCCAGTTACATACAAACTGAATGACTTATAATGTAAACAAACTTTGTATGTAACTGACAGCTCGCGACTGCCAGTTACATACAAACTGACTGAATTATAATTCGAGCAAACTTTGTATGTAACTGACAGTCGCGAGCTGTCAGTTACATACAAACTGAATGACTTATAAGGTAAACAAATTTTGTATGTAACTGACAGCTCGCGACTGCCAGTTACATTCAAACTGAATGACTTATAATTACAACAACAGTTACATACAAAGTTTGTTTACATTATAAGTCATTATTAAATAAACGGAGTGTAAATATTATTTTTTACTTATTCACAAAACTCCTATTATATAAGGTGTAAAAAAATTAGCTAAGAATATTTTAGGGGGTGAACCAGTACGTGAAACTGAACAACTTTTCCCAAGGAACATAGGTCGAAATATGAAAAAAAAATTGACCCTCCCAAGCTTAGTGCGTTACCCGGCCGGGATAATTTGTATGGGAGGGCCAATTTTTTTTATATTTTGACCTATGTTCCTTGGGGAAAGTTGTTCAGTTTCACGTACTGGTTCACCCCTTAAAATATTCTTAGCTAATTTTTTTACACCATGTATATTCCTACCATTTTAATCCCCCCCACCCTGGTACTGTAACCAATACTGACCTGATTGAGCGCCTCCAGCCTAGCCTTGAGCTGTTCCTCCATCTCAGGAAGCGAGGACATCTGCGACAGCTTCTGCGTGGACAGCTCAAGCTTCTCTTCTAAAGCTGCGATCTTCTCCTCGTGAAGCTGGAAAATGTGGAGCGTAAGCGAGTGGTGTGGGAGTGAGAAAACAGATGTAGATCAGACAGCTTATGTTTAGAGTCAGCGACATCTAAGGAGTTCCGCAGACGTTGCGCTGTCGTCCAAAGAATTTCTATACATACAAACATAAATCACGCCTTTATAGCTTACGGGGTAGGCAGAGCGTTAACGGCCGTAAAACGGATATTAACACCACGTCTAACCAAAAGTTTGAGGGTCAATCAGATAACTGTGTATCACTATAGTGCAATACACGTCTAACCCTCGAATCTCTTAGTCGCCTCTTACGACACCCATAGGTAAGAAATGGGGTGATGCTATTCTAAGCCGGCATCACACGGCACGGCAAGAATTTATATCAACGTGTGGAATTACACTTAGAGGCATCATTTTCTCCGCGGTACTCCTTTTATGGCCGATACTCTAGATTATAAAGCAATAGCTGAGTATTTTGGGGTTGTCGTATAGAAAGATAGTTGAAATGAAACTAAAGACGATGGTTTTCATGACGATAGTGTGCAGTTAAAATATAATTTATAGCGTTATTGTATTGATTGTTTTATTTACTGTATTACTTTAGTTAACTAATTATGAGATAATGTGACCCATTGCTTTAAAAACTTTAGCTACATAACACATATCACGCCCGTAAATGGCGGCCAAAAACGGCCATTTACGCCACGTCTGACAAATATTCGAGGGTCATTCGGAAAACTGTATATCACCATAGTGACAGGTTGTCAGTCCTTCGCCTAAAATTGCAATACACACCCTCGATTCCCATAGTCGCCTCTTACGACTCCCACAGGAAAGAAATGGAGTGATGCTATTCTAAGCCGGCATCACACGGCAATCAGCTACATAAGTATACTACATAGTATGTATGATTGTAGGTGTACTTAGTACATAAGTGTTGTTATAAAATTTTATAATTTTACTGATAATTTGCTTGCAAATCTTTTCATTTTTGTCTCTGTTTTAATGTTAAGGTTGCCTGGAAGAGATCGCTGCAAGCAATAATGCCGCCTTTGCTTACTTTTAGTCTTCAGTTTTCTGTATTGTTTTGTTTCTGTTGTGTACGTTGTAAGCAATAAAGTGTTCATCTATCTATCTATCTATAATAATGTTGTCGAGGGTGTCTCTGACGATTGTAGGTATACCTTGAGCTGCGCCTGTTTGTGCTGCAACTCCTGGTCCAGCTTCTCATTGAGGTCGTGCAGAGAGGTGGACTCTCTCTGAGCTGAGAGGTACCGCTTCTCAAGGGTCGCTATCCGCTCCTCCTGGAAAACACCAAGCAAGTTTCTCATATACATATTTTTCCAAGACTATTTTATAGTTAACTAGCGAAGGTTTCACCCGCTGCTACCAGTTTGGAACTTTCGCGGTAAAAGGTACCTAAAGACCTGCCTCATGGATCCTATTTTGACTGGACAGATGGCGTAGTGGATAGTACCCCTGCCTGCTACGCCGAAGGTCGTGGGTTCGATCCCCACACAGTACAAGTATTTGTAAGTAACTTTTCAAATATTTGTGTTGAGTCTGGGTGTTTTCGATATATTGTATGTATTTGTTTACAAAAAAAGTATGTAAGTATGTATTATATTTGTAAGTAACTTTTCAAATATTTTTGTTGAGTGTGGGTGTTTTCTATATATTGTATGTATTTAATTACAAAAATAAGTATGTATGTATTATATCAGCTATCTAGTTCCAGAAGAAGAAGAAGTTCCCATAGTACAAGCTTTGCTTAGTTTGGGGCTAGATGGCGCTGTGTGAAATGTCTAAGATAATTATTATTTATTTATTTAAAAAAAACTGTCTGAAAACCGTTGCGTAGTTTTAAAGATCTACACATTTAATACTATGATAAGACAGACAGACTTGATTTAATACTATGTAGTGATAGTGCAAGCTTACGGCACGGAGTAGCTTCATTTAATCAATGAATCACTGTAGCTTAGGTCATAGTTATATGAAAAAATTTTTGCTTACGCAGAGATAAGTGCCTGTAAATGGGTTGATATTAAAGCGACCCCGAGTCAAATCGTTTCCAAGGCGTCATGGCGACGAGGCAAAGCGAATGGTTCATTTTGCGTTACATTATTTACCAATGCTTTGCTTTAACCATTATTCGTATTATGCAGGCAGATCCTTACCTTTATTGACGTTCTTTAAGGTGGCCAAAGACGTAGCTAAAAATATCGTAGTGCCGTTCTATAGTTTAAAATAGTAGTTCAATAAGTGATTTTCGAGTATCGAGAAGTTTTACTACAGCAATACGTGATTTGTAGCAACGTTTGTGGCCACCTTCGAGTATTGTTGCTGGAGCAAACGCCATTCTTCTAAAAAAAAGTACGAAGACCTACCTGGTCCTCCTTCTGCGCGACGTTCTCCCTCAGATCCCGTTGCAGCTTGGCGCACTCTTCTTGCTTCTTAGCTAACTCCTTCTCTCCTCTCTGAAGACGCTCTTCTAGGTCCGACACCTTATTGTTTAGTTCTGCTACTCGCCGCTGCCACGAACTTAGCTCTGCTGACTGCAATGTAAAATCAAGGTGAGTTTCATGGTAGTTTCTGGGCAGCTAGGGTCAACGCATTATGTAGTGAGATGACCATGTTATCGTAATAACACAAAAGTCCTCGTGAGGTGCCTTAGATCGTTCAATCGTTTGTTCATCAATTTTTGGAAAATCATAAAAAAGTTTTATTGACTTAGGCCAATTTATGATGAAACTAGAGTCGTGTGCGAAAAGAAAATAGGCGATTAGTTCACTTTTTGTCTACGCCTATTCTATTTCCGCAAAGACTCTAACATTCACTTTTATCATAATCTGTGACTTTTATGGGCTGAAAAAACTGACGAGAAGATTTGTGCTTTTCCCGTAACATCTTTTATAATTGTTTGCAATAAAAAGCTTTGGAATATATTTTTGAAGCAGCCAATTAGCTTAATGCCAATATTAAATAACCTAAAAGCATTTTAATTTTATTTCCTTTTTTGTGGTTTTGGAAATATTTGTCAGCGGATTTTAAATTTGAATAATACGAAGCATTTTCAATTCTTTTCTTACTTTCGGAAATATAATAAATTTTAACAATCATAAATAAGGGAGACATCACACTTGTTTTAAACATCTGTTAAACATACGCAACATATGGCATTTTTTATATATTTTACTTACCACCTTCTAAGGTACAAAGGGTTAGCGAGAGAAGTGATATCCCATCTACCGTGATTTTAGTGATGTTTTTAATGAAATTCCCATGTGTGTGTTTGTGATAACCGGGTTATAATATTCTAGTGAATTTTGGATGAGTGATTCAGGTTAGTGTTCTACATTATGTCGTGGTTTTAATAACTCTAATTATTTCCTATATGCGACTATGGTTATAACATGCCAGTTTAAGGTATTTACATAGTAGATTAATGCTTATTTAAATATTTACTATGCATGCAGTCTAAAAACTAATTGAAACTTGTAAAATTTTGTTATATTTCAATACATTTTTTGTTAGTTTTATCTACGAATATAGGTTGGTTAATATGCATCTAAACTAAAGCTATTTAAGCTCAAATAAGTACATTATTAGGATCGCATTCATACATGTACATTACTTGATAGTTTGCTCATAAATGCGATAGATGGCGACACGATCGTGCAATGGCCAGACCCCGTTCTTTAGGCCTGTTTGTATATGCATATAACTGGTATATGTATTTTCTAACCTGCTTGGCGATCGTATTTTGGTACTCTGTGAGTTTCTTGCTCGACTCCGATTCACCGTTTACACTATTTGGCTCCTGTGTCGACCATCAAACAAAAAACGTTACAATCTAAACATGCTTACTCTATTTTTTATAAAATTCAGTTTTCAGTAAGCATAAATCTTGTAGATATTGGTTTTAGTGGTTAAAACCGTATTTGAGTCAATGTTTTATTTGATACACACACACAAAAAACACACTAACTTCTATAATAAAAACATGCATTGAGTGTAAATGCTCCTTTATAATTTTTTACATAAAACCAACATACATACATACATACACATATCACGCCTATAATCCCTTGCGGGGTAGGCAGAGCGTAAACAGCCGCAAAAAACGGCTATTTACACCACGTCTGACAAAAGTTTGAGGGTCAATCAGATAACTGTGTATCACTATAGAGACAGGTTGTCAGCCCATCGCCTAAAATTGCAATACACATGTAACCCTCGAGTCCCTTAGTCGCCTCTTACAACACCCATGGGTAAGAAACGGGGTGATGCTATTCTGAGCCGGCATGGCATCACGCGGAAAAGTGTAAAAGCTCCTTTATATATTTTTACATAAAACCAACATCTACTTTTATTCAAAAACATTGAAAACTCGAAACACAGTTAACATCCAAGCGGCTAGATAAATCAAAACATCAATTTAAATAAATGTTTTTTGTGTAACTTTTTGTTTTGGATTCTATTTTAACATTTTATTACACATAAAAATGTTAGTGTTAAAGTGTATGTCCAAAAAAAAGAGAGTTTCCAGAAAGCGCCGTCTCCATAGTATGTGGTATGTGTAAGTAAGTGTAAAAAGTGTTTTCTTTTTCAACTCTCCCTTTTCACCAATAATATATTATAGTCCTTGTGCAGCCGTATGATATTGTGCTCACCATTATGATGTAGGTACAAAGTTTGAAAATAAATGCTAGGCAATGTTGTCACACCAAAAAATCACGACTATTTATAATTACTGGGTTTTGGTCCGGGACTTCTAAACCTACATTTGATAGCCTCTAATCACGTATTTGTAGCGAGTTTTTATTTTATTTCATAGGCATACATTCAGATATCACGCCTATATCCCTTGCGGGGTAAACGACACAAAAACTCACATGTAGCTACGTCTGACCAACATTTGAGGGTCATTCGGAAAATTGTGTATTGCCGTAGTGAAAGGTCGTCAGTCTATCGCTTCGAGTCCCTAAGTCGCCTCTTACGACACCCACGGGAAAGAAATGGGGTGAAGCTATTCTAAGCCGACATCACATGGCAACTATTTATTACATGTTTCATTCGTAAATCTCTTCATTCAATTGCAAGCTCCCTCAATTATGTAATTTAGTTACAAATGTACAATACGTCCTATTTCAGCAGTTTTGTCCTACATTCTAGACTGCATTCACAATGGAATGGTCGGTAATTGTTTAGCGCCTTTCTGCCTTTGTGCAACCCTCAGCGGTATGCATATTGCATTCAACATCCTCTAGGATAATGATTAGGTACAGAGGATTTGAGTAGGGTTGTTGATAGGCAAACGAAACGAACTACTTTAAAGAAGAGATTTTGAGAAGAGCACTGACACTATCCGTTAATTAGGTTTAGAAAAGGATAGGAGATATATACGACCTGTGTTTAACAATGACAATGGGTTCTTCGCCATTTCTATTATAGTTTTCTATATCTATTTGAAGGAAAGTATCAACGCTAATTTAAGTAATTTAAGGTAAGTTAACGCCAATAAAGAAATCAGTACTTTTTATCTTTGATTAACAATTATATAATTGCACATTTTGAAAAACTTTGAATGAGGCCCGAAATATTTTTGACAAGTTTTGTTTTATTTAATTTTAAAGGAAACGATTTTGTTTATAAACATTTCAAATTAATGTAGATGTTCTAAAGATGTACCTAAATTTAAGACTGGATTGAAATGTTTTGTTGCAGAAATTTGTGAAAATAGGTACAGAAACTTTCATCAGACGAAAACTAGGTAAGTAGAATCCACTGAAAATAAAGCTAAAATTTCTAGCGGAATAATTATTTTAAAATTGCTTTGGAGACTCGTATAGGTTTTTCTTTGTATTATCTTTTACAACTTTCCGCATGACCTAACGCCTCGCGGGCACGTTAACACACGTTATGTCCTGTTCTCTTGTAATTACATTAAAAGTGCAACGCGTTTTCTTTGCTTTTGAAAAAGTCACTACCATTGTTAGGTTTAAAAATATTTCTGTTCTGCAAAACGCGAGAGATTTTTTAACAGAGAATGAGTAATGGTAGTTTTAAACAACTAACTCTGGCACCAGGGCTCATTGGGTCGTTGGACGACTCGGTGTCCCACGCGAAAAGAACAAGACTATTAACGGCAAAATCTCAAATAAGTTCTACAGTTCATAGAAGACTATGACAAAAATATGTATTTTTTTCTATCAGATTATTTTGGTGTGCTACATTGCAAATGTATAATTTCACGCTTTCTTTGTTAGAGTGTAGTGTTTTCCACTGGTCTGATTAAAATACAAAATAGTTACATACAGAGCACTAGAAGTCAAAGTAGTATTATGATGAGAGATTGTTTATATTTTACCTTAGTCTGTTGTTGTTCGCCATTTTCCGGCGAGCCAGTCTGTGCGGTGCCATTTTCTTTAGGTTTGTCGCCGTCTTGACCGCCCGACGACTTGTACTGTTGTAACTTTGGAAGTAACATTGCATTTAGTAAACACATTTTAGACGAAATATTTTTTGAATAAATTCAAAGATACTTTTGATATCAGAAGTGGGATACTTAGTTTACTTACCTTATCTTAGAATGATTTTATGTTTCATTTGTTGAGAAACTGTTAAGTTACGTATAGGGTACAAAGAAACTAAAATAAACACAACTAAAACTTTAATAAGGTAAGGGTTTTCTTTCACTTACTTCTTCTTTGGTTAAGGCTAGTTCTTCTTCTAAAGCTGTATTCCTCTCTAACGCTACTCGTAATCTTTCCCGGACCTGTAACGTACATAAAAAGATAATTCTATTAGACGATAGGTAAAAATGGTCTTAAGCTGTTTAGCGTGTTGTATAATACTTTGCACAAACAGATGACCATCAAAGGTCAGCGAAATGTGAAAATAAAACCTAGAGTGAAATACGTCAACATTTGACCAAAATCGATCAATGCCATTCTGTTGATATCGGCGTGGCTGATTTTTTTAGACGTTTAATTAACAACTATAATCCGTTGAATAAGCTTCAGTGTAATATATGCTATTTCATTTAGGCTAATTAATAAACAACCACATTCTCGTCCAACGATTTGTGATGCTCGAATAAGCTCTTCCGTGCTTTTAATACCTTGACATCCGATGACACGCCCAACTGCGCAGTCGTCAGTGTTTGACCATGCGTTTCAATACCATACAACACCATCTATTGACGACGAAAGATACCTTCTCGTCCGAGTGCTTTTAATTCTTCGACTCTCAACGACACTCCGCGGCTGCCTGTGCTACACGATGCGTTTCAATACCATACTACGCCATCTATTGATGACAAACTTTACCTTCTCGTCCAATGCTTTGTGATGCTCGAACAAGCTCTTCAGTGCTTTTAACACTTCGACTTCGGACGAGACTCCCGATTGCGCGGCCGCTTGCCGCTTCACCACGGTCATGCGCAGCGACCGCTCGTGTCTTGATACTAGGCATTCTAAGTGTTCTAGTAGTAGCTGGAACAAGGAAAAGTAAATTAGAAAAATTAAAAACAATTCGATTCAGGCAACGTTTTTTAGTAGACTATGAAATCTTAAAGATTTCGGTGAAACTCCTGTTTTATTTACTTTTTCTATTTAGCGAACCTTTTTTTAAGCTGGATATAAAAGGTTTTAAGTTATTCAAGACTTCAAAGTCTGCCCTCTATTGAACGCATTTAGTACTACCAAGTAACTATTAATGCCATCTAGTATCGAGTAGCAGAACTAAACATCGGAAGTTCAAAATCATTCATTCAATCCGCTCCAACCAACCTAACAGCGCTTTTGACGCGATTTTGTAGTAATTTTATGGTTATTTCATTTAGCCTCAACAAACTTGCATAAACCACATCTAAACAAATAGTTAAGATATCTCTCCTGTGAGTTAAGTGTTGATTATGTCTTAAACTACTAAACTTGCCTCATATGAACAACTAAAAGTTGCTGGAAGCTCGAGGTTTTGTGAAGTAAATTCTAAAGTTCCATTAACATTGTCACATAATGTTCTTAGCGGCGTAAGGCATTAATCAGACTGAAAGACTCGGGTCTAGATTCTAGACTGCTTTTGAATAATGCAAAAGTCTAGATCTAGGAAAATGTGGTTTAACTTGGCTCACTGACCTGTCAACATGCCGATGCCGGCTTAAAATATGCCATGTGATGCCAACTTAAGAGTACGACCACTTCATTTCTAAGCAGTTAAATTTTCCTAGTGACTGATAGTGATATCTTAAGACGGGCTGGTGATAAGGAACAACTTTCCCTTGGGATTAGGTTGAAATATGACAATAAAAAAGTTTCCATAGTTACTTTAATCAGCTGATCGGCAATTTGTATGGGAGGTCCAAATGTTCCTTGGTGAAGCCCGTCTTTAGTTTTCGCTATCGGTCACTAGTAAAATTTCACCCTATAATAGCGTGTTATAAAAGGCGACTAAGGGATAAGTCTAGGTCAAGGTCAGCTGCGGTTCCTGCGGAATACAACACTTTGCCACTCGCGAACCATCCTGTCAAGAGTAGGTACTTTAAGCACCCTCTTATCAGGATTTTTATATCCAGTAGTAAATGTTGAGTTTCAGAAAAGTGACACTGTAAACCACACATGCATACATACATATATCACGCCTATATCCCACGCGGGGTGGGCAGAGCGTTAACGGCCGTAAAGACTAACATTTACGCCGCGTCTATTAAACATTTGAGGGTCATTCAGAAAATTGTGTATCGCTATTAGGACAGGTTATCAGCCCATCGCCTAAAACTGCAACACACATGAAACCCGTGATTCCCTTAGTCACCTATTACGACAATCCGGGAAAGAAATGGGTTGATGCTATTCTAAGCCGACATCACAAGGCAAAACATGTTTCATCTAATCAAACTGACTAGAGTTTGTCTATGCTGTGGGTTTACTCAAACTCTAGATGCACGTTGAATTATTCACAACGTGGCTCGAGGCAAATAAGGTGAAACTCCACCGGCCTGACCCAGTGAGGCGACTGTAACTCTTTTAAATTTTATCTACACTCGTCTCATAATGTTCGAATTATGAATTCGAAAACAGATGCATAATGACCTACTTTATACATTCTGCCTATAAAAACTAGGGTTTACTTTAAATTACAGAAGCGTAATGACTTAATGAGAAAACGCTTAATACGATAAAGTTGAGAAATGAAACGAAGTTTTTTTTTTCCAATATTCAAATCGCTATCTTCCCCCGCACCTGACAGTTGTTATTGTACGGTAATTTTTCGGATGTTATTCAGTTGTTTAAATAGGTTTTTGTTCTGTTGTTGTTGAGATGTTGTTCAGATGTTGTTCAGATGTTGTTCAGATGTTGTTCAGTTGTTGTTCAGATGTTGATTAGTTGTTGTTCAGATGTTATTCCGATGTTGTTCAGTGTTGTTCAGTTGTTGTTCAGATATTGTTCAGTTGTTTTTCAGATGTTGTTCCGATGTTGTTCAGATGTTGTTCAGTTGTTGTTCAGATGTTGTTCAGTTGTTGTTCAGATGTTGTTTAGTTGTTGTTCAGTTGTTTAGGTAAGTCAATCCACATCTAAACAACTGCTAAACTACAGAATCTTCAAAAATTCATATCAAGCCATATTACGTTCTCGTATTGAATTTGTCCTTGTATCGGGCCTTGCAATGGCCGGTGCGTACGTTTAGAAAAGTGTTTCTAAGTTTTTTTTGGAGAGTGTAGATAAAATAGTGTATGCAACTGCTATAATTAGGCATTAGAATGCTCGTGTCAAACTATTATCACACTCGGCTGCGCCTCGTGTGATAAACAGACACTCGCATTCTAATGACCCCCATTATACGACAGTTGCATAAACTACTATTATGTTTACCGGATTAGAGAGCCAAAAAATCACAAAATACGTGTTGTAAAAAAATTAGCTTAGATTATTTTAAGGGGTGAACCAGTAAGTGAAACTGAACAACTTTCCCCAAGGAACATAGGTCGAAAAATGAAAAAAAAAAATGGCCCTCCCATACAAATTATCCCGGCCGGGTATCACACTAAGTATGGAAGGGTCAAATAATTTTTTCATATTTCGACCTATGCTCCTTGGGGAAAGTTGTTCAGTTTCACCTACTGGTTCACCCCTTAAAGTATTCTCAGCTAATTTTTTTACACCTGTGATGCCGGCTTAGAATAGCATCACCCCATTTCTTTCCCTTGGGAGTCGTAAGAGGCGACTAAGGGACTCGAGGGTGTGTATTGCAATTTTAGGCGATGGGCTGACAACCTGTCACCATAGCGATACACAATTTTCCGAATGACCCTCAAATATTTGTCAGACGTGGCGTAAATTACCGTTTTTTGCGGCTGTTTGCGCTCTGCCTACCCCGCAAGGGATTATAGGCGTGATATGTGTATGTATGTATAGTAAACGTCTTTTTTAGACTGTCTTGGCCCACCAAAAGTGGGTTTGAACTCTGCCCGACCACAATATTTTTAAATACGTTGAATGAGGTCCGAAATTATTTTGAAAACTAGTTTTTTCCCACCCTAGTGTATATTTTGGTACGTTTATTTAGTCATTACTCGTGCCACAAATGGCAAGTGACGGCCGCAGGTGATAAAGTACAACTTTCCTCGTAAATTTGGTCCTCCCACACAAATTTGCTGATCAACTGATTTGGGTTACTTCTTCTTCTTTTCGTGTTGGACATCAAGTCGTTCAACGACCCGACGAACCCTGGTGTCAGAATTTTTCTACCGCCTACTACCACTAGTAGGCCTCTGACATGGTTGTGCTACGACCGCCGTCTAAGTAATCATAGACAGCAACCGGGACCGACGGCTTAACGTGCCCTCCGAAGCACGGAACCATTTATTTTCGGACAATCAGTTGGTTCACCCTGCAATGTCCTAACCAGACCGGGAACAAATTCACAAAGTGATAAATATCAACTTTGTGAGTGTCCCACCGAGAATCGAACCCGGAACCTTTGCGTCGCAGGCAGTCGCACTACCACTGCACCACATCGGCCGTCATTTGGGTTACTATGGAAACGCAATATATTTTTTTCATATTTCAACCTATGTTCCTTGGGAAAAGTTATTCCTTATCACCAGCCCGTCCTCTGTTTTCAGTATCGGTCACCTGTAAAATTTCACTCCATATAACATACATACATAAATCACGCCTTTATCCCTTACGGGGTAGGCAGAGCGTTAACAGCCGTACAACGGATATTAACACCACGTCTGACAAAAGTTTGAGGGTCAATCAGATAACTGTGTATCACTATAGTGACAGGTTGTCAGCCCATCGCCTAAAATTGCAATACACATCTGACCCTCGAGTCCCTTGGTCGCCTCTTACGACACCCATGGGTAAGTAATGGGGTGATGCTAATCTAAGCCGGCATCACACGGTTAAACTCTCCACTCCATATAACTCCTTTCGTTAGTTGCACCAGAACAGCCAAACCGTGCAGCACGTGTTGAAACCACCGGAAACAGCGTAAGCAAGATTTTTAAACTAGTTTTATTTAGACAATTACAGACATAAAATTCAGAAAAACATTATAGAATAGTCGAGGATCTAACAGATAATATATACCTATTAGTTACACAATTTGAAAAACTTTACTCGATAGAAAAAGAAAAACAAAGTAACCTCTATTTTAAACATAGAAAAAATTAACAAAGTAACCTCTATTTTAAACATTTTTTCATTATTATGTCTATAGTTTTAAAGTTATTACAAAAAATTGCTTTAATTTAGATACATACCTTTTCTATTACTGATACCTTAATTAGATATTCTAACGGCATTTCTCTTGTTTCTATGTCGGAAAACCGTAAAATCTCACGAAATTTTGAGCGCAAAATGAGTGTCTGTTTCTCTCTGGCGCAGCGCGAATGAAAGGGACAAACAGGGCCTTAAAAAGAATGTTAACAGCAAAACCCAGGTAATGTTTCACCCACTTAAATGGCTCAGGTGTTTTCCAATTGTGTTTTATAGCAGTCTGAGAGTCGGAAAAATTGTCCTTCCGGGCCCCATTCGCCTTTCCAACCAATTGTTCCCAGTCGGCAGTGAACATTGAAATATTACCTTGAAATACTATGCTAATGCTTCAAAGGCTGTAATTCTGCTACGGAGTTAAAGGTACATAGTACTCTTGATTTTTGCAGTAAAATGAATTGCCAAAACAACGGGCAGGATTTGAACCTGCGACTTTCGCATTACTAGTGGCGACGCCTCTCCCATCTGGGCTAACGCGGCTCGTCCAATGCCCGCCAATTTTGCAAGTGTATTTTATAGATCGTGTAGATTTCTAAGCAGCGCGAGTAACCTGTTTACATACTCGCGCTGCCCACTTCGCTTACTATTTCCCTGCCCGTATAGGCATAGTCCAGATGTGCTATATCACGCTGGAGTGATATTTTCTTGTTTACTTATCACAATAAAACAATTGTGAACGGATTCAAGTTGTGTATATTTGTTCCAAATTAGAGTAATAGCTGTGCAAACACAAGAAAATATCAATTCAGCGTGATAAAGCACGTTCAGACAATGACTATATGGATAAAGACGTTGTAGCTGAACCGTTGAAGTGATAAACTTTTAAGAAAAACGCGGATCGAACGCACTTTTATTTTTGTTACGCGTTATCGCCGTTAATGCCGTGTGATGCCGGATTAAAACAGCATCACCCCATTTCTTTCCCATGGGAGTCGTAAGAGGCGACTAAGGGATTCGAGGGTGTGTATTGGCTGAAAACCTGTCACTATGGCGATACACAATTTTCCGAATGAACCTCAAATATTTGTAAAGACGTAAATGTCCGGTTGTTTCCGCTCTGCTTACCCCGCAAAGGAATAATAGGCGTGATATGTGTATGTGTTATCGCGACGGATTCGGACCAGTCGGTGGTCCTTCCTCAGGCTGAGTGTGTTCGAAGACAACCCTGGATGTAGCGTCTAATTCATGGTAGGCCTACCAACTGCCTATAATAAACGAATTCGTATACAAAATTGCAAGTCCCAGCAGTTGAATATTGAGGAGTTCCATAGTTCGAAGACAACCCTGGATGTAGCGTCTAATTCATGGTGGGCCTACCAACTGCCTATAATAAACGAATTCGTATACAAAATTGCAAGTCCCAGCAGTTGAATATTGAGGAGTTCCATAGTTCGAAGACAACCCTGGATGTAGCGTCGAATTCATGGTAGGCCTACCAACTGCCTATAATAAACGAATTCGTATACAAAATTGCAAGTCCCAGCAGTTGAATATTGAGGAGTTCCATAGTTCGAAGACAACCCTGGATGTAGCGTCTAATTCGTGGTGGGCCTATCAACTGCCTATAATAAACGAATTCGTATACACAATTGCAAGTCCCAGCAGTTAAATATTGAGGAGTTCCATAGTTCGAAGACAACCCTGGATGTAGCGTCTAATTCATGGTGGGCCTACCAACTGCCTATAATAAACGAATTCGTATACAAAATTGCAAGTCCCAGCAGTTGAATATTGAGGAGTTCCATAGTTCGAAGACAACCCTGGATGTAGCGTCTAATTCATGGTGGGCCTACCAACTGCCTATAATAAACGAATTCGTATACAAATTTTTTTTCCAAATTGTGTCCCAGCTATAAACCGCTGAGGAGATCTCTCGTACGGAGCCGAGCCTGGCAGCAGCATCAGGTCAAATTTATGATTAACATGCATTGTCATCGGTTCTGGACCAACATGCAAAATTTCAACTCAATCGGATACCGAGAAGTGGTTCAAATTAAACTTGCAAGATTTGCACCGAACAAACATTGTTACTTATATATACTGCAAGTTAAATAAAAGCTTTTAAAAAGTAAAAAAAACTGGAATTAAATATTACCTAATGCTACGTTCACACTATGCTCCCGCTATGGAAATACTTCTGCGGAAGTAGCAACGCGATTGAGTGTTCACTGTTCACACACTGCCGTCATACCCTTCTCGTAGCAATACGAGTGAGCAATACATTCCACTCGCGTTCGTGCTACCGTTCCTTTGACTCGCCCAAGAAAAGCCGACACTAGCACGGGAAGTAGCAGCGGCATGACGAGTAGCAGCGCGAGTATCCTGTTAACATACTCGCAATGCCCACTTCCATTACTATTTCCCTGCTCATAGAGGCATTGTGTGAGGCATCAGATGTAAAAAAACTTAAAGTACGTATTGCTCACCCTGGTGTTGTTTCTTTCTGCCTTGAGCTCTGAGATCTCCTCCTCTCGCTCCAACAGCTGCTCCCGAGCCTGATTCAACTCCTTCGTGAGGGTCGCGAACTCCTGGAGACAAGAGAAAAATCTTTCGTTAGTTTATATTCTGTCCTATAACCTAGCCTAGAGTCAAGAGCAAACCCATCCTTAATGAAAAAAAAAATAAAGAAGTCTGGGGTCTCCCCACACAGCACGAAGGTTAGTAAGTTACTTTTTAAATATTTGTGTTTAGTCTGGGTGTTTTCTATGTATATGAATTCTTTTTTTGTACACATTAATACATATATAGGTGAAAAACTTAAAATTAGTTACAAAGGCGAGCTTATTTCTATGAGAAATCTCTTCCAGCCAACCCAATGGAGATGAAAGAGGAGAAAAAGCGGGAACTGTATTTATTTACAAAAAAGCTATCTTATTCCCATATAACAAACTTTGCTAAGTTTAGGGCTAAATGGCGCAGTGTGATATATCCAAGATGAATATTATATTTATTTATATTTATATTTATTTCTAATCTCTGTTTATTTAGTGCTTTTTTGGATAAGGAATAGGTACCTCTTGTTTTCGATTTTTTTCTTACTCTTCAATTTAAGTCCCGGGGCTTTGAAACTTACACCTGACTGATTAGTCGAGAGCTAGCTAGTCTACATATAGTTAATTTGTGGCAGGAGCTCTACCAGATAAGTTTATGTGGTTGTTCAAACAACTAGTAGTTATAAATCTCGTAGTGTTGTAGTAGTTTAACATCTCGATAGTCGACAATCTCTTCTAGAACTAGGTTATAAACTATCGAATAGCAACAAAACAACCTATGCTACATAATTAGTTAATTTGTTAACACAACGATCGACTTTTAGCTACGTCTGTTCTGAGTTAAGGTGGCCTTAACACAGAACATTTTCTTATTAATATTTTATATCTTATATAAATGATTGGTTTGCTCGCGACAGCGGAGGACCAATCTTTCATGTAAGTTTTGTGCTAGTACATTATCTTATTCATCTGTGGTTTTGTGTATCATTTTCAAGGTTTGGTTTCCTTCATCTTCAGGCGATGATTCTGCCAGAGTCAAGGGCAAAGAAAACAATACTAAAAAAAGGTAATAAATCAAATATGTCAATTTCCATTTCCTGTGATTTTTACCGACAATAAAAATTGGTAAAAATAAAAATTAGGTAGTTGAATAGAAAAGAGGGAAGGACACAACATGCTATATATGACGATGACGATGTGTGAGAATGACAACTCCGCCAATTTTAAGAGGATACTTTCAAAGTATCACCACAATAAAACAATAGTTGTGCAAACTCAAGAAAATTTTAAGTCATTCACACGTTCGGTCATTATTCTGGTTTTTCTGAGAGTTCTGAGCTTGGTTCTATCGAAACTTGACACTGGCGAAATCATAACGATAACGCCATAAAATACAGAAATTGAGATTTAGGTGTCACGTTTAGGCGATTCTCCCAATTATCGTCCATCGGTTCGTTGTGTCGACAGACGCAGCGCACCGTTGTTGCTGTCATTTGCTGTATTTGTATGGGATCGCGTCTAACTGACACCTCCGTTACGGTGCGATAAAAATACGCAGCGACGGACGACAAATGGGAGACCCGCTTTAATCCCTTATTGCGGTAGGTAATAAATAACACGTAAAAAAATTGCAAGTTTTCAAAAATAACACGTAATTTTAACTTATTATTATTATCATCATTGTAAATAACTAACCAGTTGAAATGAGCACTGTATAAATGCTGCATTGCATTACATTTCTAGTTGCTGATTCCTGTGGCCCGCCTGTCACGCCATCTGTCAACCGGGTTGCGTTTTCATCAGGTCGACGCCCATTCAGGACAGTCCCCTTGATATATCGTACAAACATGGCACAAATTACACAACAGCCTGTGTGTTTATTCTGTTAGCTAAATTTCTTTTTTTTTGTGTTTGTAATCCAAAGTATTCTCAAAAGCGATGAATTACTTATTTAGATTTTATTCAATAAAATTGTTTTTTACAATTTCAATGTCACTTTGGAGATCATAAAAACAGCAGATTATGAAAATAAGAATATGGCAGGAACAACAATGGCCTCAATTCAGGATAACAATTCTTTTAACTTACCCTAAATTTGCGCTGTAACTTTCCGTCAAATAAAGAAAAGGATAGGAGACATCGAAGTCATGCCATGTTTTTTAATTTACGTTAATAACACGTTATCAGTCAAAATAAGTCTACAATGAAAACAATGGCGACTAAATTGACAAGAAATGGCGAAGAACCCATCGACATTTGCAAACAAGACAGGACTTGGAAATCTCTTATCCATTTCTAAACGTATTTGACGGAAAGTGCCCTCACAAATTTAATGTAAGTTAAGATAATTTATGTCCTGAATTGGGACCAATACATCATTTTCAACAAAGTTTAAAATAAGAAGTCTTACATACTAACGTGTATATGATAGGACATATCAACTCTCCGAATTGGGGCCAATGCATCATTTTCAACGTTTAAAATAAGAACTCGCTATATACTTACGTGATACGACATCTTAACTACCAAACAGGTGTACCTATAAGTCTTCGAACGTCCCTGGGGAAATCGCAGTTTAAACCGAGTTCTGTCTCCATTCAACTGTTAAGTTAACTGGATGGCTGCCAACTTCCTGGCCACGAACTCAGTCATGTGTTAAAATATTCGCCAGTTCAGACGCCGTTTGCGGGGAATCGGTGATTTTCAGTTTGTTAGTTGATTAGTAATTTGGTGAAGCTAGGTAAAGCAATTAAAACGGTTGAACAAAATGAACTAATAAAGGTTTACACTGCGGGCTGCGCTCTCGACATTTTCCCTTCATAATTCAAAACCAGATGGCGTTATGTTAAGCTGAAATTTTGTCATTTGTTTGAGTCATAAACACATTTGATCCGCTGTGTGATGCCGGCTTAGACCGCTGTGTGATGCCGGCTTAGAATAGCATCACCCCATTTCTTACCCATGTGCGTCGTTAGAGCCAGCTAAGGGACACGAGGGATGAGTGTTGCAATTTTAGGCGATGGGCTGATAACCTGTCACTATAGTGATACACAGTTATCTGATTGACCCTCAAGCTTTTGTCAGACGTGGTGTTAATATCCGTTTTACGGCCGTTAACGCTCTGCCTACCCCGTAAGGAATATAGGCGTGATTTATGTATGTATGTATGTTTAAACACATTTCATCTACCCTTCAAGGAAGGCAGTGTTGATCGCAGCATCTGCCTATTTACTTGCATTTTCTTAAAAGGAAACGTTAAGCTCAGCGCCATTTTTGTACTCTTAAAGATTGGTTAGAAAATTGTACATTTTTGATCTTTTCACGTGGTTATAAACAGTTAAACAGGAAAGTTAAAATAATGCACAAACTCCATTTGGTTCTCAATCTAGAAACAAATTGTGGAAGTTTTATCAAATAGAGACTTTCCACCTGGCTTGCATCAAAGAGACCTGCAACCGATTTCCCAAAGGAGACGGAACTTTTGAGGACCTGGGAAAACAGTCGACGACTTTTAATAAAACGACATTGCAGAGGTACGACAAGCCCAATACTGTATGTCAATATTCAAAGAATTTAATACAGCTTCAATGCTTTCATTGTCATAACTTTCCTGCATTTTAAGTAATTTACAAAAAAATATACATATTTTGATGTGTGATGCCGGCTTAAACTGCCGTGTGATGCCGACTTAGAATAGCATCACCCCATTTCTTACCCATGGGTGTCGTAAGAGGCGACTAAGGGACTCGAGGGTGTGTATTGCAATTTTAGGCGACGGGCTGACAACCTGTCACTATAGTGATACACAGTTATCTGATTGACCCTCAAACTTTTGTCAGACGTGGTGTTAATATCCGTTAAACGGCCGTTAACGCTTTGCCTACCCCATAAGGGATATAGGCGTGATTTATGTATGTATGTATGTATATACATATTTATTTGCGTTAAAAAATAAGGGAGTATAACGATGATCTGAATACCAAATTTTAAAACACTTCCCATGGTATTCAATTTGTGAAATCTTCTAATATTTTCAAGCGCGGTCAGGATGATGATGATCTATAACAAACACAGATGTACACAAATTTTGTAACAAGTTATATAAAATTTTTTCTTATCTTATACTTTCCCATGATATTCAATCTTTGGTGTAAGGCGGTTCTACAACTTGTCGTCCGTTGCTGCGTATTTTTTACTCACGGTAAAGCATGCGTCTTTGGTAAAAAAGGACCTGCCATACTAATTTACTCGGGTCAGCTGATGCATTTAGTACGGGATATTTTTATTCTTTTGCAACCTATTTTCCTTGGGGAGAATTGCTCCTTAGTTAGTCTTGAGATTTTACTATCGGTCAATTGTTAAATTTCACCCTATTTGACAAAAATGCCGCGTGATGCCGGCTTAGAATAGCATCACCTCATTTCTTTCCGTGGGAGTCGTAAGAGGCGACTAAGGGACTCGAGGGTGTGTATTGTATTTTAGGCGATAGGCTGACAACCTGTTACTATGGCGATACACAATTTTCCGAATGACCCTCAAATATTTGTCAGACGTGGCGTATATGTTCGTTTTTGCGGCCGTTTACGCTCTGCCTACCCCGCAAGGGATTAAGACGTGATATGTGTATGTATGTATAGTAAAAATATTTTTAGTTGATATAGGAACTGAAATCAGCCGATCGGGAAATTTCGTTTGGGAGGTTCAAGTATTTTATTTCGTATTCCGACTTATGTTCCTTGGAAAAGTTGTTTCTTATCTTAGCACCAGCCTAAACTGAGTTTTCGGTATCGGTCACTAGTAAAATTCACCCTAAATAATCAATCTATCAAACTCTATTGTAACCGTTATTTGCGCCATGAACAAAAGACAATCAACCTACTAATTGCTAAGAGCTACAAGTAGCACTTCGAGTCACCACAAGTCGACTTCAACATATCCTGGTTCTCCATACAATAACTGAGAATAACCGGTATAGATTGATCCCTGAAATGGCTAGTTTGAAATGATGTCGATAGTACACCAATACAATGCCAGCGATTCAATACAAACACAAACGAATAGTCGAACCGAATACAGATAGACAGCACGGTCGTAAAACTGGTAGTTGTCAATACCAGGCGACGACGGTAGGGTTGCCAGAAATATTGGATATCCTACTATTTTAGGAAATATCAAAATCCACCAAGATTTGATTATGATCATGTATTTTATAATGAATTAATTGTAAATATTAGCATGACATGTGTTATAGAATTATGTTGTATATTATTATGTGTTAATTTTGTACGCCGCAAAGCAGAGCATATTTGGACATTTTATTTTGACATCTTTTGTATATAAACATGTGTCTCACATTGATAAATGATTATTTGATTTGATTATTTTATCTATCTCAATACAGAGAAAAGAATAAGCTGAAATAAGGAGATAATAACTCACTTTTCTTTCTCATAATGTGTATCGAATATTGGCCTCAATTGGGGGTTATAATTCTCTTAAACTATCGCTGTCACTTTCCATCAAATAGGTTTATAAAATTATGGAAGATATCTAAGTCCTGTCCTGTCATGTTTCAAATTGTGAATGGGTTCTTCGCCATTGCTAAGTTGTTAATTTAGTCGCCATTGTTTTAATCGTCGCCTGATTTTGACAGATAACACTTATTTTGAATCAAATAATAAGACATGACAGGATTTTGATATCTTTTATCCTTATTTAAACCTATATTACGAAAAGTGACAGCGCTAATTTAGAGTAAGTTAAGATAATTAATATCCCGAATTGAGGCCATTGTCTACGTATAACCTTTATTCTTATTTTCATTGGATTACTTTCACACAGTTTTCAATCATGCGTTCCCGATAATTTTGACCACAATCTTGACAGTCAAGGTTAAAACTGGATACATTTTGCAATGGGCATATATTTTGGCCCTACGCAACCCTGGATTCCCTACGGGGTGCCATCGATGACACCCTTATCTTATCCGCGGACCCAGGGGGGGCAATTGGCTAGATAGATGGATACACCATGGAAAAATTGGAAATAAAAACACAAATGAATGTGTTGTCATGAAACTACTATCAATAAATAGAAATTCTTTATTTGTTAAAAATGTGGTGCTATAAAGATATTACAGAAAGTATATTTGTATCGCACATTTTACCAGAATGTGGCACGCAAAATTAAAATATAAATTGATAATGCATCATATTTACTTACATATTAAATAACATATTAAATTTCATTACAAATGAACGTACCTACATCCTTACTGTTTTTAATTTTAACACAAAAACTTTTAGATCCAAGTAGATTCACAATACATACTTTATGGAATGTCAATTAAAGAAATCATCGTAAGTACATGTTGATTTCATTCAGGGAGTAACAAAAGGGTGTAACAAGCCGAAAGAGAGCAAAGTATTTAAAAAATAACTGAAAAAAATAAACAATGCGACGGTTTTTGAATCGGTTCAGCAGTGAACCGCATTTTATTATTAAATCAGTTTTCTCAACTGTAAAGTCTGTTTATTTTTAGCAAAATTACGTATTTTATTGTGTAATGTTTGCCGATCGAGTAAAATGAAAAGCAATATAAAGTTCATTAACCAGACGAGATTTCCCCAGGGAAAATAATATAATAAACGTGAATGCTACAGACCTAAATGATGAAATAAAAAATAAATAATTTCAAGTTTGTAGTATATAGTAAATACGTACTTAAATATGGGATGAAATACTGCTCTGCCTTAGAATATCATCACCCCTCATTAGCATGAAGGTTTTTTTATTTAAACTTGCAAAATTTTCGAGTGCGGGCAGGATTTGAACCTGCGACTTTCGCATTACTAGTGGCGACGCCTCTTCCATCTGGGCTACCGTAGCTCATTCCTGGCCCGCAAGTCTTACAGTAACGCGTGGCATGTCTCCATCTACCGAGTTAGTTTTAGCATGAAGGTTTAAATGTAAGTAAAACGACTGGTTTTAGGCCGTTGGCCTTTTTATTCTAATACGAGAAAGTAATAAATCCGAAATTCCACGACTATACTGTGAAATATAAAGCTAACCAAAATGCCGTTGACGCCGCTACTTATTGGGCACAACAGCTGATCACGGGTTGACTGCCATTGACCCGAAAGAAGAAGAAAAAGAAGACGAAGAAGACTGTGGACTGTACGACAAATAAGTGAGACGTCGCGCGGACCACAGAACTTATGACTAGCTGTAGTCTTAGTCTGTGGCGCAGACCGCCACTGAACTATTTATGGCGAGTGTAGTCATGAACGGCCTCGACAGTGGCGCCACTTCACAAAAGAAATATTTTCGCTTTATACAAATAATCTATCAGAATGTCCGTTGCTCAAGTTTTTAAATTTATTCTTATGTAAAATTAGAACCTGCAAACTCAATGAAATATTGGCTGTAATTAAAGTTATGGCAAAAGTGCGGAAACGGACACTTTTGGTATTAATTCTTGATTATTTTTGGTATTAAAAAAACCTTTGATATGAATTTAACATAAAAAGCTTCCTATTGAATCACTTTATCCACTAAAGAAAACAGCATCAAAATCCGTTGGGACTTTGAAAGATCTAAGCAGTCATAGGGACACGGAAAGCGACTTTATTTTATACTATTTAGTGATTTCTTTTTGTAGATAATGGATAGATTATGGATTACCGTAGGCTAATGTAGGTACACACCATGTTTTTTTGATTGGAATGGAAACATAATCCTCGTACATAAAGGTGGATTAAAAGCATAAAGAATGAGTAAAACAAACGCTTGTTTCTGATGGATTATTTTAATGGGAACAATAAGGCTAAAATACTTTAAGGGGTATAAAAAAAATCTTTTCAGATTTTACGGACAGTTTAGACACAGTATTTTTGACACTTATTATTAACGGGATGGAACATGACAACGCGCGCGAATAATCATTCATTTCTTAATCGAATTCGTATTAAAGGTATTATTGTAATGTTTTTTTTTTAGCCCTCCTTCAAGTGAACATGGATGGCGCTGAGCTTATTTGAAAAAAGTTATTTCCAATGAACATACACAAATCACGCCTATAATCCCTTGCGGGGTAGGCAAGGCGCAAAAACGCTAATCATGCCACGATGAAAAGTAAGTAAAAAGATGAAATGTATTTTCCGACTCATATGTCAAAATTTTAGCTTAACATAACGCCATCTGGATTAAAATAATAAAAAAAGCTCGATAACTGTCAATTATAAATGTCCCAATTCTTTCGCTGTTCTGAACCTACTCTTATTATCAATAAATACTTACATAAATAAATATTCTGGTCATTTCACACAGCTCATCTAGCTCCAAACTAAGCAAAGCTTGTACTATGGGAGCTAAACAGCTGATATTGATATAAAAAGCTTTTTGTAAATAAATACATAGAAAACACCAAGACTCATCACAAACATTTCAAAAATAAACTTGCAAATTTGTGTGCTGAGTGAGGATCGAACCTACGACCCTCGGCGTAGCAGGGGTACTATCCACTACGCCATCGGGCCAGACATAATGAATATTGATGTAAGTGATTCAGTTATACAGTATTATTTTACACTCTGTGTAAACCTTGGAGTTGTAATAGGAGGAAAACTAACGTTACAGCCATTTCGGAATTGGAATTGAAGAAGGTATTCGGTCGTTTGCTCTGAAAATATTGGTTTTGGTGCTAGGTTCATTTCCACTCTGTTGTTTATTTTTCCTAACGTTTTATTATTGAAGCAAATAGTACCTCTATTATTCGACAAAATAACAAATAAGGACGTGACGTATACACGCAGCCGTTAATCCCAAAACTCTTCCATAGTGAACATAGTGTGTAGCTGGCGTAGCAGGTTGCTACAAAAGAACTACGGCGTAGCACGTTCATGTAGACCGTTTTGCATACTAAAGTTAAATGGACTTACGTCTTAAATAAAGGAGACAAAAGTCTTAAACAATAACTCGACGGGAAATCCAGTGTATAATAATTAAAAATATTTTTAAACCATACTATTTCCCTGTTAACACCAAGTTGCCACTATACACCGATAGATGAAGCCACTGGTGCAAAAAAATTGATCGATTTTTTTTGCGGACGGAATACTCATAACCATAAGTCTACTTACTTACTTTGCGCCAAATTTATCACCACATTAGCATTGAATAAGTACTCGTACATTGAATTTCAGTTTGGCAATAGCATGATAAGACGTTTTCTTTTTACGGTTTTTGCCAAAGAGATTTTGCTAACTAGTTATTCAGTCAATGTTAAGTAAAATTTTCTTATCTCAGCTTAGAGAAAAAGTAAAATAAATCCATTAAATTGAATTTACCATTTATGACAAAGACAGAACTGTTTTACTTTGCAACTTAGTTAAATTTGTATCTATGTATTTTCGAAGGTGTAGCGCTCTTTTTTCAACATTCCGTATTTCATGAAACGGAAGATTCCATAGGATTTAATTTAAAAAGTCACGCGTCACATTTCTTGTGCCTAGGCCGGAAATTGGTTTGCGACCTCTGACCGTCGGTCGTGTTCATTGCGATAGGGTTTCAAAACCGGTAAAATAATGTACTACCGGTAACGGATATTATCTATGCTTTATACGAACAATACAAAAACTAGGGATTTGCGTATCAAGAGACTCGGGAGTAGCTACTCAAGCCGTTTCAAATGGAGAAACCTTTAATTTTGATTACTACTAAGAGCCAAATGTCACTGTAGCAGACATTAGACTTATCAATTACAAGGGACAGAAGTCACAATAAAACAGTTTTAAACGGATTTAAGTTGTGTTTATTTTGGATGTTACGTCTAAAACCTTAGTCATCCGTGACCACGGGCTCTGTAAAGAGCTCAAACGTAGGAATTGTAAAATCCAAAATAAACACAACTTAAATCCGTTTAAAATTGTTTTATTGTGATGAGTAATAGTTGTGCAAACTCAAGAAAATATTAAGAGACAGAAGTCTTTTATTGAGATAAAGCATTTGAAATACGTAAAAGAGAAATAAGTTCGATATACCGGTATTAATTTCTACCGTTGGTTATATAGGGTGAGATTGATTATACTAGTGACCGATGGCGAAACTAAAGAAGGGCTGGTGATAATTCGAAACTTAAGTCGAAACACGAAAAAAAACTTGGGCCTCTCATACTAAATTGCAGATCAGCTGATTTGAGTTACTATGGAAACTCAAAATATATTTTGCTTTATTTCAAATTATGTTTCTTGGGAAAAGTTGTTCCTTATCACCAGCCCGTCTTGAGATTTCGCTATCAGTCACTAGTAAAATTTCGCCATATATTTTGACCGCAAACAGTTGCGATACAAAGACCGCCACAGGTAGTTTTCAGTCGAATGGGTTGAACGTAAACGCCTGTTACGTTTGTAACCGTACACAACGTGGACACGCGAATTTGGTTTTCATTTCCTCATTGACAGCGTCATTCAATATTTAACTGTTAGTCGCAGCAATCAACACGTAAACTTCATAGTAAAAGTTGCTCAGTTTGATGGTCTGATTGTGCCTGCTTTTCGGTTCACTTTCCCTTACACTCTATATATTGCGTGAAACCGGCACGTTTCACTGGTTTCCTCGTCATCATTATCATCAACAGCCGTGGAACGTATACGTTTGCAAATTCGCCGGTAAACCTGTGTTAAAATTGATATCCTATAGCACATTCACACTACGCACAAGCTTCTGCTCCTGCCGCTGCTATGAATATTGCCCAAAATAATTCCGCGGTAGTATCAACGCGAGTGAGTACCTTCTCCCACCAAGACGAGTCAGAGAGTTAGCAATACATTCCATTCGCGGTCGTGCTGCCTTTGAAAAGCCGACACAAGCGGGAACCCGCGAAGTGGCAGCGGCATGACGAGTAGCAGCACGAGTAACTTGTTTACATGTTCGCACTGCCCATTTCCCTGCCCGTATAGGCATATTGTGAACGTGCTATTATGAATGCTTATTGGTACTCACCGACAGTAGAGCGGTGTGCACGCGGCACGTGCAGACGGCACCGTTCTTGCGCGTGCACGGCGTGCCCAGCCACGCGCAAGCGCCGCCGCCGTGCATTGCGCGCGGTCATGCTCCCGCCACCGCGCTACCTCACTGGCCACTGACAACGCCTCGCATATATACTGATCGCCGAAAAAACTTCAATACCGCGTTTTAGGACTCTCGCTTTTCACATAGATTTTTCTCGGTCCACTTTCTACTGAGGCGGGCGGCGTTTTGATATATTCACATTGCGTATTCATGATTCCGACAGCATGGTCCTTTTTACGCATTCCAATTTCACAATAAAAGTGAGACGACAAAAGAAAGTATTTGATTGTTCCATTTTGGGTTCGAATGCATATAGAGGCAGGTATATGTAGGTAAGTTTATTAAAATTCTTTAGTTCTGTAAAATCTTTTCACACTTTCGATGAAAACTTCACTTCCATGCGTGTGCATGGAAGTGTATAGGTATAATATATTCTGGATATTTCACTGATTTTATTTCAATTCGTTATAGGAACGTTTTCTACGCTCATTATTTTTAATTATTTGAAATTAATATGGAGTTTGTAAAGCTGAAATTCATTATCTCTTTATGAAGAAATGGACGATCGGTAAAAGTTTTACAAGAACTTATTTTCCTAAATCAACGGGCAACGAGGTAGTCCTCTTCTTTTCGAGTGGGACACAGAGGCGTCCAACAACCCGATGAGCTCTGGTGTCAGAGTGTTTCAACCGCCTACTATTACGAGTAGGCCTCTGACATAGTTGTATAACGACCGCCGTCTAAGTTACCAAAGACAGCTACCGGACCGAATGTTTAACGTGCCCCCCGAAGCACGGAACCATCATTCTTTTCAGACACTCATGTGGTGGCAGCCTTCAATGTCCTAAACTAAACCTACATCACTAACATAACCGAACAGAAAACCTGTCTTAAATGATCGGGCTGTTTTTTATAGTACACAAAAATTTAATTTCCCTCAAGTTTCAAATGTTAGCATTCTACTTCACCTAACATAAAATTTTCTAGCATTTTACCAGACTTTTAATGTAACATATACACATTTCATTTCTATAGGATCTCATTAGTGAAGGGTCTTGTATTAAATCCCACATATTTTTGTCCATTCTCCTTTCAAGTTATTTTGTATTTGGGCATGGATGTCAAAGAGACAGAGAAACACGAGAAATGAGAATAAATTGCATCTATGAAGGGGACGAGATGATGGTTGGAGTGGAATCTCATGAAGATTTACCACAGATTTACAGAGTAATATCATAATATATGAAATACTTCAGAGTGACTTGTATGACAGTAGTAAGCGGTAACACTGGTATTACGAGTAACATATCTCAGGAACTAGAGTGTCAAATTAAGTTGTGACAATTAATGAAATAAATAACTAATTTATGCAAAAAAAAAGTTTGCCACCCAATACTGTTACAACAGATAACTATTTAACAAGTATTATTTGTTCTATGGTTTAATAAGCACTCACAGCGCTATATTTTAACTTATACTAGATGTCTCTTCGTCTCTTCCCGTGGGGGTCGTAAGAAGCGACCGAGGGATAAATCCGACCCAAACACAACGGTCCTGGAGAGGCCAACTCCACAATTAAACCCGGAACGGGGTCTCCGTCAGGCGCGTGTGACAGAGATCTACCGCGCGGCAGACTCCTGCAGCCGACCTGGCTCCGCAGGTATCGACTAGTCGTTCCTGCGGATCCAGCCAGGAAGGCCGAGAGGGTGGCGCAGGTCCTGGGCAGCCCTGCGTTTTCCATAATTGCGTCCCAGGCAACGCAGTGTCTTTCAGACACTGATTAAATCATCTGTCACAGACGTGTGAGGCCAATGATGACTAGATATCGCTTCGAGGCAAGTACTAAGAGATTGAAAATTTGAAAGTGTCAGTCGGGGCGCCGGTAGCTCAGTTGGCAGAGCAGTGGGACGGTTCCCTATGGTCTCAAGTTCAAGTACTGGCGGGCGCTAACATTTTTTCAAAATCTTATTTTCATTTATGAAAGTATTATTTGATAACTGAACCTAGATGTATGCCAGGATCTTCACTCTAGGCTTTAAGCCCGCGGATTATCTTTCCTTATTTTCGTGTGGGACACCGAGTCGTCCAACAAAACAGATTATAGTTACAAGAACAAACGGTGCAATTTCGCAAGTTCTCTATAATGCCATAACAAATATTAAATATTATATTATTATGACACAGATTTAAACAATGCGTCTTCAGTTTCGTCAATTCGAAAATGGCGCGTCAAATATCTTAAGATGTGCGTGTAGCCAGCCTGTATTCGGTAGTAAATCAACGTAAACTATAAACTAATTAAACACATGTAAAGCCATTACCTAGCCGCTTGTGGTTTGGCACAGGCAGCGGGTAATGGCATGCTAATAGCACAACAGCTTAATAATAACACTGACCAAAATCTACATCAAGATATACTTACACCTAGGTAAAGCCTTTAAGTAGTTCTGTAAAAGGGCATTAAAGAGGGCTTACTCAAGACGACGCTGTATGGTTTTAAGAACTTAGCATGTCCGGAATGGACGAACAGATTAAAAATAAATTTGTGTGAATCGGAATATCATCCAAATTAGTCATGCTGTTATACTTTATATAGGATAGGTACTTTATCTTTTTGTAAACAAACAAACCATTTGTTTTATTATTCAAGTTTCTACGCAACATATATATTTATAATAAAAACAAACACATTTTAACATAACATGCAAAATAGAAGTAGTAAGTAGTTACTTATTTAACATCGTTTAATACGATCAAAAGTAAAAGAAACATATTCTTTTTAGCAAATACTTTTTGTACTTAAAACGTCGTTGGTATACCGTAAAACACTTGTTGCTTGAGCCAATATTACGCAATAAAGTAGAAAGGTTTGTACTTTCCTAATGTCTTCTTTATTTTTCATAACATTTAGATTTGGTCGTATAGCAAATCTGTCAAAATCCTTGCATAAATGAAATACCAAAATGTTATGTTTAATAGGTTTTGAAATATGAAATACTACAATTACTTTAATAATTGTAGTACATGCGTGATGCGCCAGTATTTGGCATGCAATATTATTTACACATATTGAAACACTATTGCAAAAAAATACTTAAACTTTAAGTGAGGGTGGTATAGTTCAAAATCACTGGTCCACGTGTATACTGTACTGGGGCAGATGAGACTTTCAACAAGTAACCAAAACATATTCAAGCACTCAGACATAGGTACCTACTTAATGTGAATGAAGATTTCTCTCAAAGCGAGCGCATCTCAGAACACCTTTGAAAAGTGCAATTCATCTTCATGAAATTGAAGTTACCACCTATTCCACTCCTAGAACTTGTTACTAGAATATTTGCCACAATTATATTGATACACTCAGCTCGTTAGACATGTAACATGTATGTTGGAAATCATAAAATAGGTTCACAGTTCTATCATAGGTATTAAGAACACCTCAAATATACAGAGTGTAAGTGTCCCTAACAGGGTGCATTTAGACCATGACACTGGACAAGTTCCCATAAAAAATATTTCAGGAAACGTCAAAAATGATTTGGAAACAGTCAGCTGATTGTGATTTTGTACGAGAAGTGGTATTTTTTTTTTCGTTTCCTGACATATATTTCTAAGGGAAAGTTGTTCAGTATGCGAACAAAGGGCTGTCCCTTACACCCGGTATAAGGTGGTTCTCCCACCTTTCGCCGGTCTCAGGGTAGGTCGTAAAGCACGCCAAATACCCGCTCGCTATCCGCTGGGTATTCCGTAGAGTAGTAGGCGTTTCAGTAGCAGACGAAAGATTTGCCCGAACGGGACATTCTATAGACAGTATGCCTCATACATTTTGATCGGGAAGGTATTAATATTTTATAGGTCGCATAGTTTAATTTGCACATTTGTGTGTGTTTTCCCACTTGTCGTGCGTCGCTGAAATATTTATCGCACCGTTACGTATGCGTATGTCAGACGAAAGGAAATTGTGATTTCGATCTTACTCCCATGCATATACGGCTCTGGTGCATTTACACACACACGCACACACACACACATATCACGCCTATAATTCCTTGCGGGGTAGGCAGAGCGTAAACAGCCGCAAAAAACGGCTATTTACACCACGTACATACACAATTTTCAGAATGACCCTCAAATGTTTGTCAGACGTGGCGTAAATGTCCGTTTTTGCGGCCGTTTACGCTCTGCCTACCCCGCAAGGGATTATAGGCGTGATGTGTGTGTGTGTGGAGTTGATTTCCTGTGAACTCGACTGTAACAATATTCATCAAACTGTGTTTGTTGATGTGTTGTATTGTGATTGGCAGGGAGGGTGAGATTGCGATAAAGGCAGTCGGATGTATTAGAGCACGTATGAAAAAGCTTTCCCAAGTTATTCTCAAGGCAAGAGTAGGGAAACATATATATTTTTGTACAGATTTTCATTTGTAATCTCCAGGGAATATTCGTCGATTTTATAGACATACGTACATACATATATTACGCCTATATGCCTTGCGGGGTACATATGACGTCATATTTCCCTATTTTAATGGCGTCAAAACACCATGTCAGGAAAACTCTGACACCAAGTTTCATCGTGTCGCTGGACGACTCGGAGTCCCACATGAAAAAGAAGAAGAATCTAATTTTATATACATTTTCTGTTAGTCAATTTTAACTATACACATTTGGAAAACGGTAAATGAAGTGTGTTGTATTTTTGGAAAATAGTTTTAAGCTTACAATCATAGATAAACTTTTGTATTTTACCGCATCCACTGTTTGTTGTTCACGTGTGATGCCGGCTTAGAACAGCATCACCCCACTTCCATCCACGGGTGTCGTAAAAAGCGACTAAGGGATAATGATAGGGAATGGTGATCCAATAGCTGTACGTTGGCAGGAATGTCTCCATAAATGTTTTACAATAGTAATGGCCATAAACAAAAAAAATTATGACTCAGACAAAAACAGACTTCTTCCTCTGTATAGTAAAAACTAAAAGAAAGCTAGTTCTGTAGTTAAACTTGTAAAGAGTCACGAGTGCGTTAGTTGGCAACTCGTGTAAATCAAATAGCAAGAAGAAACTTTCGATAAAGTAAGTTCTGACTCTAAACTTTAAAATTGGCTATTTAACAATACTGAAGAAGTATTGCTTTGACAGCAAGTTCTAGTTAAATTGAATATTGCATTTTACTTTGTATATGGTAAAAATGAGACCTTTTCTTTAAAGAATAAAGACGTTCAAAATATGGTCGGTAGATGTCACTCATCAGTCAGTGCTTGAGGTTTTCTTATAATTTCATACCAGATGGCGTTGTGAAAAGTTAATAGTTAGACATTTTAATCATAAATACATTTCATTTATTTACATACATTCAATTGAATAAAACCATTTTTCAGTTAAGCTCAGCGCCATCTTAAAGATTGTCTAGAAAAAAATATTTTCTAGTTTGTATTTAAAATATTAATTTTGGATGCTGTTTTTACGTGTTTTCGAAAATAAGTATCGTTTTAAGTTTTTCTTGAACAATGTTAGGAATGCTTTTGCATGGACGTTTAATTGCATTTGAAACGACGTATCAGCAGGCAAGTTGTCATTTTATGACTTCTAGTAATTTACGTATCTTAAACTTATGACAGCGTTTCGAGCGAAGCATTTCGTCACGAAATATGCCAGTGGTGTGACTCGACACAACAGAAAACTAATACAATAACCACATTTTAGAAACAAACGAAAAACCTTTCATGAATGAGAAAACTATTAACAAATGCTTTGATGTGGTCACTTTGTGAGGGAACCGTAAAATGCCGGATCAATCCGGATAGCCGGACAGCTAAAACCGGTAAAAAGATTACACCCGTTTAGACAGGAAAACAGTTTGTTAATGGTTTTGTGTAGGAATAAGAGATTAAGAAATATAATTTTGCGCTAAGGATTTATAGATGGTAAGAACATTGTGTAACACACATACATATACATACATACACATATCACGCCTATTATCCCTTGCGGGGTAGGCAGAGCGTAAACGGCCGCATAAACGGACATTTATTCCACGTCTGACATATATTTGTGGGTTGTTCGGAAAATTGTTTAGATAGATAGATAGATCGATAGTGACAGGTTGTCAGCCCATCGCCTAAAATTGCAATACACACCCTCAAGTCCCTTAGACGCCTCTTACGACTCCCACGGGAAAGAAATGGGGTGATGTTATTCTAATCCGGCATCACACGGCAAAGTAAATAACAGTGGCATTATAAAATAAGAGAAACAGGGCCCTGGATGAATTCATTCCTCAGTCGCTTTTTACGTAACCCATGGGTATCATTAGGGTGATATTATCAAAGCCGGCATCACACGGCATCAAAAATATACACTAAACATAAACTTAAAGCAGCTATGCAATAAACCATCTCATTAGGCAGTCTGTCTGTCCGTTTGTCTGTCTTGTTACCGCCCAGCGGCCCCCGGAGCGCAGATTCTACCAACTGACAGCTCCCGCTTGTCATTTGTAAAGGAAGTTATGAGTTTGGAAGTGATACGGGCAGGCAAGATACGAATTTTGTGTAAATTATGCTGACTTAGTTCAGATTTAGATGAGTAATGTAAACCGGAATCAGACATGCATATTTAGGTGGTTTTCCAACTTGTCTTCTGTCGCTACGTATTTTAAACACACCGTACCGCATACGTCTGTCAGACGAAAGGGAATTGTGAATTCTTATTTTATTTCCATACCAATACGACTACGGTGCGTTTACAATGCGTAACGGATGCGTCTGTCAAGTCGTTTGACGTATTTACTAAATACATCAAATCGGAATTCGCAATGTCCTTTCGTCTGACAGATGCATGCGTTACGGTGCGTTAAAAAAACGCAACGACGGACGACAAGTGGGAAAACTGTCTTATGGAATAGCCATCAGTCAAATTTACTTACCCATTATGCAGTGCTTTGAGAGTAGAAACGCAGTCAAAATCAAAAAATCAAAATCAAAAAAATCAAAAATATTTATTGTCTATAACAAACTTAATGTTAGTAGCTAGGTGATGGAGTCTCCTTTTAAGCAAGTAGTATGCAGTGAATTCGAATCCTGCTTTTTTTTGGGTTTCTGTAATATACTCGTATTTTTCGTGGCAGCTTGGATATTGGTGGATAGCTCTAAAGATGACTGAATTGAACATACATACATAATTATATCACGTCTAGAATCCCTTGCGGGGTAGGCAAAGCATAAGCGGCCGCAAAAACGATCATTTACGCCACGTCTGACAAACATTTTGAGAGTCACCTAAATTGAACGTCTGAATAAATTCAAAAACTAAAATATATTCTATTTCTAATATATTTCTAGACTTGCAAAGCAAAACCTAGGAAATATCCTACTTCCGTTAGCGTGCAATTCGACACGCAAACCTTTTAGTTCTGTCTGTGTTGGATCTAGAGCTGCAATATTACCTAGGCTACTTCCTAACTGCGGAAGACTGCTGTGCAAATATACATACATACATACACATATCACGCCTTCATTTCTTGCGGGGTAAAATCCCTGCGCAAATATCTATATGTATATCTTGCCATGTATAAGCCAGCAGGCTTCGAATAGCATTACTCCAATTCTACCTATGGGTGTCGTAAAAAGCAACTCACGGATAATCATCCAGGGAATGAGCAGCAGCGTTCCCTGTGAATGCAGATCTTGCACTGCGCTCGCTAATCCGCCTGTCAAGGGTGGTGAGTATGGAAATACCCCCGATAGGAGGAGGCCCATGTCCAGTGGACTGTTATGAAATCGCATACATGTATCCTTCCCGTAATCGCATGCCTGTTAATTTTAATGTTAATTTAATATAAATTCGATATAGATTTCATTATAAAATATACTATAAACTTACATTTTAATGTTAATTTAATATGAATTCGATATAGATTTCATTATAAAATATACTATAAACTTACTCTCAAACTAGACTCTTTTTCACAAATCTGACACCACTATTGCTACAGTACAATAGTAGTTTATGCAACTGTCGTATAATGGGGGTCATTAGAATGCGAGTGTCTGTTTATCACACGAGGCGCAGCCGAGTGTGATAATAGTTTGACACGAGCATTCTAATGCCTAATTATAGCAGTTGCATACACTATTTTATCTACACTCTCCAAAAAAACTCAGAAACACTTTTCTAAATGTACGCACCGGCCATTGCAAGGCCCGATACAAGGACAAATTCAATACGAGAACGTAATATGGCTTGATATGAATTTTTAAAAATCTATACTTTAGCAGTTGTTAAGATGTGGAGTCTTAACAATAACTTAACTAAACAACTGAACAACATCTGAACAACAACTGAACAACATCTGAACAACATCGAAACAACAACTGAACAACATCTGTACAACATCTGAACAACATCTGTACAACTGAACAACAACTGAACAACATCGGAATAACATCTGAACAACCACTAATCAACATCTGAACAACAACAGAACAAAAACCTATTAAAACAACTGATCAACATCCGAAAAATTACCGTACAACAACAACTGTCAGGTGCGGCGGAAGATAGCGATTTGAGTATTGGAAAAAAAAACTTCGTTTCATTTCTCAACTTTATCGTATTTAGAGTTTTCTCATTAAGTCATTACGCTTCTGTAATTTATAGTAAACCCTAGTTTTTATAGGCAGAATGCATAAAGTAGGTTATTATGCATCTGTTTTCGAATTCATAATTCGAACATTATGAGACGAGTGTATATAAAAGTATTTTTTTTGTCGATAGGAAGGGGTTTTTAAGAAACTAATCCGCAAGATGGCGTTTTATACCGTCAAAAACTAATTCGGATGTACTGTCAAAATTAGACAGATAATCCGGCAGTCTATGGCGGCGTACCGCGCCATCTTGCGGTTTAGTTTCATCAAAAAGCGCCAATTGGTTAATCAGGCTGGATTCACAACATTACGCATTACAAATACAAAAAATGTAACTATAAATTTATGCAGTTCTCCCACTTTCCGGTCCGTCGCTGCGTATTTTAAACGCATCGTAACGCATGTGTCTGTCAGACGATAGGACATTGCGAATTCTCGTCTGTCAAGTGACTTGACAGACGCATCTTTTACGCACCGAAGCCTGCATGTGTATGTGACAAATGGGAGATCCGCTTTGTCTATCATCAGAACAACTGCTTTCGGACTGCTACGTAGACCATTATTTATTACAAACATGACTTACTTCCACTGACCTGTATTATATACAAGTACGCCTTACTTCATACAAAATACAATATCATGAAGCGTAAGAACACTAACATCTTCCGTAGTAGTAGAGTAACACGGTACTCTACAAATTGAGCCACTTCCCGTACTAAGCCTTACTCAGCACGCAACGGTTAGTTACATTCTAGACTTTAGTTCTAGACATAATACTCAGCTGTTTCCAAGTGTTTATGCGATAAATATCTTGTAGCGGTCCTGGCAAAAAGCTTTTATTTTTCGATGTTCTTTATGGTGGAATTGAACTCGTGATACCGATAGCGAAATCTCAAGACAGGCTGGTGAAAAGGAACAACTTTCCCCAAGGAACATAGGTTCGAATATGTCGAAAATATTTTAGGTTTTCATAGTAACTCAAATCAGCTGATCGGCAATTTTGTATGGGACGTCCATTTATTTTTCGTATTTACCAAATTTTCTAGTCAAAACGCCAATACTTATTTTGTGTCAAAATGCTCGACTTGTCGCTCGCAAAAACTGCTTTTGCTCTGTGGGGGCTCTAACTAAAATAGCAGACCTTCTACAAGTTACTCGCTTTAAAGCACAACATCAGTCTTCACAAAAATGTTTCGCCGAAAATTCCATAGACATAGCTCGATATACATACGCCATTTTATATTCCTTGCGGGAAAGGCAGAGAGTAATCGGCCGTAGAAATTAAGGGATATTTAAGAATAAATATTGACGGATATTTTATGTAAATCTAGGTACAGGTAGGTCTATATACAAATGTGCTAGTGGTTAAAAGGATGCTAATTCATTCAATTCTTATTTTTTATTATGTTCTATTGGTGTTTTCGACACAATGAATAATTGTTATGATGGAAATTAATAAATGAAATGAAATATAAATCACCCGAAATTCACATTTTCTTAGATAAAGTATTAGTCAAGTTTGACACCTTGTACTTTGTTACGGCTCGTAAATCAATCAAGAACTTAACTACAATCGAACCACAAAATAGAGAATGTACAGAAGGATCACTCGGCCCTTTTTTCGATTATTTCCGCTTTTGGCAAGGGCTGCCACAGTTTTCTTACCGATTTTATTCAATGGAGTAGGTACATAAACATACAGGGAGTAACAGAAATGGTGTATCAAGCAGAGAGGTGCTCATGAAACTGATATACTCTTTCTGTTTCTCCCTGTATTTACATTACTTATAATACTTACATAGCACAATTATTATGAAATGGGGAATGACGAGTAGATAGATATCTGCTCTGGGGCTGTTGAGACCTTTTTGGCTGGCATGGTGACGATCCACAGACGTGATACTCATACATGACAAATCGACAAATTGACCTTCTTTTCTATGAATTTGGCTGCGCAGGTTTTATAGTCATTATAGGTTGATGTACTGAAAAGTACGTAGTAATATTTAGGTTTATTAAACAAAACATACATAAAAAATGAGGTGCTCTGTGATGCCGGCTTGGAATAGCATCACACCATTTCTTTCCCGTGGGAGTCGTAAAAGGCAACTAAGGGACTTGAGGGTGTGTATTGCAATTTTAGGCGATGGGCTGACAACCTGTCACTATCGCGATACACAATTTTCCGAATGACCCTCAAATTTTTGTCAGACGTGGCGTAAATATCCGTTTTTGCAGCCGTTAACGCTCTGCCTACCCCGCAAGGGATAATAGACGTGATATGTACATGTATGTACATCAAAAATGAACAGTTGTTTTTAGCCTTTATTTAAGTAGAAACTCAAATGACATTATAAAAAAATATACTGATTAGATCTGTAATCTATAATCTTGTTCGTTCTTTTATGAACGCAAGTTTTTATTTAAGTTGGTACAAAATATTATAGGAACATTGTACAAATCACATTATATACTAATAAACCTATTTATATTTGCGTGAAGCCATTTTGCACGTCCGCACCAAACGCGGTTGACACTCGACTACAAGTGTGTTTGGATTGGTTTGGATTTCCTTGTAACGGCGGGGTGTCAAATTGGGCGAGAGTTTCGTGACGTTTGCTTGAAGTGAGCTCTCTGTATTCGGCGCGCAGCCGACAATACTTACTTTGTGATCGAACTAAGTGGGTTCTACTTGACGTGGTGTCAATTCTAACCTCCGTGATTCTAACTGACCAAAGCCAAGGATCTTGCCTACAAAACAATGACGACCGATGTGGCGCAGTGGTAGGCCACTGTCTGCGACGCAAAGGTTCCAGGTTCGATTCACGATGGGGCACTCACATAGTTGATATTTATTTCTTTGTGAATTTGTTCCCAGTCTGTTTAGGACACTGCAGGCTAAACCAACCGAATGTCCGTAAGAAAGATGGTTCCGTGGTTCGGAGGGCACGTTGAGCCGTCGGTCCCGGTTGCTGTCTATGATTACTTAAACGGTGGTCGTTACACAACCATGTCAGAAGCCTGCTACTATTAGTAGTAGGCTGTTGAAAATCTCTGAAACCAGGGTTCATCAGGTCGTTGGACGACTCGGTGTCCCACACAAAAAAAACAATGGACTCCCTTTCAGAATTGCGTCAAAAGTGAAGTAGTCCTGTTCGTTTTCTTACTAACCACTTATTTGCCGTGTGATGCCGGCTTAGAATAGCATCACCTCATGTCGCGAGTGTCGTAAGACACGACTAAGGGACTCGGCTACATGTGAATTGCAATTTCATATGACAACCTGTCACTATGGCGATACACAATGTTCTGAGTGACATAATAATAAGTATCATCTTGTCACTTGAGAGAAATCGACACTGAAAGTTAGATGTGTCTCTGATAAATACTTAACAAGTAACTTTAAATAAACCTTGGTAGCGAGTAAAATGTATATTTGCCTTCTTTCTCGTGTGGGACACCGAGTCGACGGATATACCGGGTGAAATTTTACTAGTGACCGATACCGAAAACAGGGGACGGGCTGGTAAATAGGATCACTTTCCCCAAAGAACTAGGTCGAAATATGTCAAAAATACTTTGAGTTTCCATAGCAACCTAATTCAGCTGATCGGAAATTTTAAATAGGAGGTCCAATTTTAATTTTCGTATTTCGACCTATGTTCTTTAGGGAAAGTTCTTTATCACCAGCCCGTCGTGAGTTTTCGCTATTGGTCACTAGTAAAATTTCACTCTATATGTATTTAAACATGGATAACTCTAGCAAGACAAATGCCGACATTCAGCAAAAACTAAACACCATTTTTTTTAAATTTTGTTTAAAATTCTAATTTAAAAGCTTTTTTAGTTTACTCTATCGTCAGCCAGAATCGACCCCGGTATTATACAGCCACTGTCGCCGCGCCGATTCCGGTTCAGGTTACTTCTAAAAGCAGCCTCCATAATACATTGGCTGTTCGCGACAAATGCATTTGCTTCGTCGCTGTTTATTTTTAAACGTTACTTTAGCCGATGGAACTGTTACGTTGAAATATTTCGTAGTTAAATTTAAGGGTTTTAAATAAAGAAGCAAATTTTGGAAATGATAATAGTTTTCTTCTGTTATTTATTAGTAGCAAAAGCGCGGGTGTCAGAAGAGACGACTAATACGACGATAGGCTGGCAACCTGTCGCTATAGCAATACACAATTTTCGGAATGTCCCTTAAATGTTTGTCAGAAGTGGCATATAAGTCCGTTTATTACGGCCGTTTACGCGCTTCCTACCCTGCAAGGGATATAGGCGTGATATATGTATGTAGATAAAAGAGATATAGAGGTAAAACTTGGAAAATTTACTTGTAAATAAACAACGAAGAAATAAAATTCCGTAATAAACTCAGACGTAATAAAATAAGCTTCAAAGAACAAAATCCAATCTCAGAATTCCAGTAAGTAAAGAAACTCGGGGGTTATGAAAAAATATTAGAAATATTTAATGCTCCGCAAGGTTTTTTTTTAATTTGTGGTTCCAAAGTGAAGTTAGCGGATAAATAGTAAATACAGCGGGTTTATTAAAAGTTTGTCTACGAACAGCTACGACGCTACGGGGCTACGTCGTAGCCCGTAGCAATATTGTTTTAATAAACTAAAATTGACTAAGAAATATGAAAGTAGAGTCTGCGTCTGCGAAGAAATTAATTTATTCTGTGTAGGACACCGAGTCGACGTACCACCCGATAAGCCCTAGGTCAGAAAACTGCTAGTTCCTATCTACAGAAAAATAAACTATAAATACGAGAATTAACGTAGTATAGGCCATTTTTGCCCACTGGTGGCCTTACCTTAGAATCGTAAGACATGCGTTGAAAACGTGTTTGAATAAAACTCCATACGAAATAAACTTAAGATACGCGTTCAACTTTTTCGTTGTAAGGCCTCAAAATTGCAAGATTTATTGGTAAGCTTGACAAAATCTCGATTTGACTTCAACGCCCCCAATTCTATTTCAACTTACTATTTCTGAACTCGGGTTATGGTGTCTGTAAACTTTGAATAGGTCCCAACAGCTGTTGTTAGTCTAATGCTGCGTTCACACACTTGAGCTATGGACAGGGAAATAGTAAGGGAAGTGGGCAGCGTGAGCATGTAAACAGGTCACTCGCGCTGCTACTCGTCATGCCGCTGCCACTTCCCGTGCTCCCGCGAGTGTCGGCTTTTCATGTGCGAGGCAAAGGAAAGGCAGCACGAACGCGAGTGGAATGTGTTTCTATCTCGCTCACTCGTATTGCTGCGAGAAGAGTATGACGGCAGTGTATGAACACTCGTTTGCGTTGATACTTCTGCAGAAGTAAGCATACACAGCAACCGGGACCTACGGCTTAACGTAACAATATTTTTTTGACATTTAGGTGGTTCAGCTTGCAATGTCCTAAGCAGAATGGGAACGAATTCACACAGTGATAAATATGAATTTCTTTAGTGCCCTACCGTGAATCAAACCGAGAACCATTGCGTCGCAGGCAGTCGTACTACCACTGCGCCACGTCGGTCGTCCGAGAAACATTATCACTATCAAATATAGCGAATTTGAAAAGGAGGCGCGCCGGGCACCTGCTTAATTATGAAATCTTAATCCGCGCGCCAGGAATCTGTTTATTAAATACATAATTCATGGACACCAGAGCCATCTATTCTGATGGTGATTTTCGAAATAGAGGCTACTATGGCTGCTGTGTATTTTGAAAATTTTATGAACAATTTTGGACAGTTTAGATGGATATCCCGTGGTTTTTGTTGGCAAGTTACAGTCGCGTCAAAATTGCACTATCCAGTAAATTACAATGTTACATGTCATGAACTTAACTTATTCTCAAATTTGTGTTTGTTGCACTTACTCGCCGTGTGATAATTATATTAAAAATTCTCACGCATTGGACGTATTTCAAAGTATTCTCTTCACAGGTAACGCTGCTGAACATTCCCTAGATTCATCTGTTAGTCGCTTGTTACAACACCTAGGGCTGTAGTAGTAATTATTGAAGACAACAATCTATTCAGCATATATAGTAGATCCAATTTGCACGAAAATAACAAATAAACGTGTGAAACTAGCTAAATTGAAATGTAAAACTGGCCACCTACAAACAATACGAACCGCGGAGCGAACGAGCGAACAATAAAGAAATAGAATAAACGGGTTCGTTTTTCAAAAAAGGCGGCAAATGAAAATGCATTCGTCCGCATTGCGCCTGCCTACCAACTACTACCGGCGGGCCACGAAGTTTAAACAAATAATAGGATTTATAGACGATCCTGAACGATTGTGCGATATCGTCTGAAGTAATCAACATCAGTCGATTTTTGAAATTCGCTCAGGATTTTGACGTATCTTAATGCCTTAAGCCGTGCTGGGGATGACCATTGATATTTTTCTGAGCGAAAATGTTCAATCATTGCATTGCTTGTTTTTGTTTTTTGCCTTACAGATATCTAACGTTAAAATACTCGTGCACGAAGAAATAATGTTGAAAAATGCGTAAATTCACTGAACCAGCGAGTATCTGCTTAATTTATGCAATAATTTAGAATTTAAAAATGTTTTTTTTCTGCTCGTGTTACAACACCTAACAACTACAACGCAACGAAACAGTGCGACCTAACTTTCTTAATACTGATACTGCCAGGGACATCCTATATTCGCGCCACTCTAATAAGCCAATTTCGGCAGCTGTCAAAATCATGCTAATGCTTGGAATTAAGGCCTTTTTTTTCTTTGTAGACATGTCTTCTAGTATGGGGTTGCCGAATTTGCTTGTTGTATAACACGAATAAAATGGAATTAACGATTGGCCTCAATTCGGAATATAAGTTCTCTTTTAACTTACCTTAAATTAGTGATGTCACTTTCCGTTTAGAAAAGAATAAGAAATATTTTAGTCGTGTCATGCATGTCTTATAATTTGACGCAAAATACGTGTTATCTGTCAATATAAGGCGACGATGAGAACAATGGCGTCTAAATTGACTAGATATTGCGAAAAACTATTGAAGCATTGTTTGTCAGTCCTACAAGATCAGCCCGTGTCACACCCAACTAGTTCCACAACGAAACAGCCCGACCTAGGAACTTTCTTAATACCGACACAGCCAGGGACCAACTAATGGTATTACCTAGTATTTGTCTCACCGTACACTAACAAGCCGTGATTACGAGAAAAGGAATTGCAATGAAAAGTTAAGTAAAGTTAAGGCGACAAAAAGGAAGAAAACTAAGCGAATGGAAATTAAATTTCTCATTTTTGCACCATGGTTAACACGAATTTAAAGATATTGAAAAAATGTTAGCGCCCGCCTGGGACTACATATGTTTATAGAAAAAATTGGTCAGTCTCATGGTTTTCGTACACCCTTTTAGTATTCGGAGGGCTGTCCCTTATAGTCCGCATAATATCGGCACTTTTAACGGAGAATAGCCACAGCAATTGTGGCACAAAACGGGGAAACTCAACTTAATTTTAAATTTCATTAACTGTTTTAACATTTTCACCACACATTTCACGAAGGTGTGAACCTTTTTTACACTGTTTACCGACAAATTTAAAACAAAATACACGAAAAGACTCGAACATTAACAATTTAGTGTTTAATGCCTAACCTTAACATTGAATATTGAAATATCCGATGCTCAAGTTTTTAGTAGTAGTGTCCTTAAGTAAAATTCACGGAGCGTGGTGAAATTAGAACCTGAATGAAATATTCGCTGTAATTAAAGTTATGGCATTTAATACCAAAAGTGGCCGTTTTAGGCACTTTTTGCCATAACTTAAGTTACAGCGAATATTTAATTGAGTTTGCAGGTTCTTCTAAAAACTTGAGCAACGGACATTCTGATAGATTGTTTGTTTAAAGATAAGTTTTTTTTGTGAAGTGGCGCCACTGTCGAGGCCGTTCACGGCTACACTCGCCTTAATGTGAGCATCCCACCGCGGACGACCAAACAAAAAAGTTTGTCTAATTTGTTAATATCGACACCTTTTCAATAGCTTATTAGAATTTTGAAACGTCATGAATCCACAGTCTACTTATAAGTACACAAACTTCATAAGAATCACAAAATGAAAAACAGGTACCTAATAAAAAACTGGCTAGCTTGAAATCTGTTTAACGTAACATTCAAAGACTGTTTACATGAAAGGTAGTAAAAGGAAGTCTAATGAAAAGCCTCTTATATTAAACCGACGACCAGACGGCACTTTTTTTTAGATCATTTGGGACCTAATTATATCCAGGATTCTTGTAGCTTGGAAATAGACTAAATAAATATACAGGGTGCAAGGGACAGCCCTCCGAAAACTTATAGGGTGCTTTCAGACCATGAAACTGAACAAATTCCCGATGAGAAAATAATTCAAGTAACGTAAAAAAATATACATACCTACATACGAACATCACGCCTATATCCCTTGCGGGGTAGGCAGAGCGTAAACGGCCGTTGTTTCGACTGAATGTTTATTTTAATAAATAATATTCTTTACATTCTTTTAATCGGGGCGTTCGTAGACTTGGTGTCACACACGAAAAGAAGAAGAAATACATACTTGGAGTGGGTTTCGGTGAGGTATTTCACTTGAGGAGCTGTATATAGTACCTTATAAACATACATATTTACACATATCACGCCTATATCCTTCACGGGGTAGGCAAAGCGGTAACGGCCAGCCGACAAATATGTTAGGGACGTTTTAGACAAAAAAACGGGTCCCTATAGTGACAGGTAGTTACCTAAACTTGTTATACACATGAAACCCTTAATGAAATTGAAATTAACTTTATAACAATTTCGTATTGTCCTAATAGTAAACCGCCTCGGGCGGGATAAAAATAAAGGCACTGCCTTAGTCGCCTCTTACACCACCCGCGGGGAAGAAATGGGGTGATGCTATTCTAAGCCGGCATCGCACAGCAAAGTCAAACATGCATGGTCTATATACTATATTTCCGGGCAATTACCTGCGTCCCGCTTCATTAGTGCTACTCCTAGGTACTAGCAGTTTTTAGGTCGAGTTTCACTACTTATCGAATGAAAATTAAATGTGAGAATGCTATTGGAGCGCGGAGAATGAAAATACAGCGAAAAATATTCAATATACATATGTAGGTGCACGGGACAGTGCACCTTTGCAAGTATTTAAGTTCATTAAACTGAACAACTACTAGATTTTTTTAAGTTCATTAAACTGAACAACTACTAGATTTTTTTAAGTTCATTAAACTGAACAACTACTAGATTTTTCTCCAAATAACAAGAATTGACAAAATATTTTGAGTTGCCATAGAAAATACACGATCAGCTTACAGACAATTTCGCAAGCTTTTTTCGTTTCCTTGCAGAGAAAGGCGAATCCGAAAGTTGGACTGACAGGTGATACCTTAGTCAAATCGCAGCGTTACAGTGTGCATCCGATTTTTGTACGGGAATTCAAAATATCCTTTCGTCTGACAGACGGATGCGTCAAGAACGTCCGTCAATCCGGAATTGTAGTAGATCCGCCAAAGTTGTTTAGTTGTGATTATGGGCTGATAATGCATGTGATTTTTTTGGTGCACCATTGACGGCTGATGTGGCGCAGTGGTAGTGCGACTGCCTACGATGCAAAGGTTCCGGGTTCGATTCTCGGTGGGGCACTCACATAGTTGATATTTTATTACTTTGTGAATTTGCTTCCAATCTGGTTGGGACACTGCAAGCTGAACCACCTGATTGTCTGAATAGAAAGATGGTTCCGGTATTCGGAGGGCACATGTCTATGATTACTTAGACGGCGGTCGTTACACAACCATGTCGGAGGCCTACTACTAGTAGTAGACGGTTGAAAACCTCTGACACCAGGGTTCATCGGGTCGTTGGACTGCTGTGTACCACTCGAAAAAGAAGGAGGTGCACCATCCCGTTAAGAACATGATTTTGTTTTTGCTTTAGCCGAGAACTAATAACGTAAAATTCTTACAACGTAATGTCGACTATATCGTCTTACTTTTTCATGATTGGTCCCCGGATTAAGGTCACGACGCTCAAATTACGGGACCTTAGTTATTACAGGGGCAGTCAGGCTGAAATATTGACTTTGATCTGACGAAATTGAACGTATAAATACAGGTTGTTCGGCAGAACGTTGATCATACGACAAAGGGTGTTTTTACTCGTGATTTTGAACAACTTTTACTATGAAGCCACGTGCGAATTTGCACGTCACCTTCTTACCTTATACTTCTCTTCCTATTTCATATATAGCATGTCAAAGAATGTTTTGCGGCCGTTTACTCTCTGCCTGCCTACCTACTACAAGGGATAATAGGCGTGATATGTGTATGTATGTAAGAAAACTTACTTAATATTTCAAACGACTTGACAAACGTATCCGTTACGCACCGTAGCCGTATTTGTATGAGAATAAGATCAGAATCTGCAATTTTCTTTCGTCTGACAGACGCATGCGTTACGGTGCTTTAAAAATACGCAGCAAGTTAGTCTAAACGCCTTATTTAATAACGTGATTATACATACATCAGCCTATTGCAGTCCACTGCTGGACGTTGGCCTCCCACAGGGTACGCCATAGGGCAAGATCTCTCGTTTTCGCCATCCAGTCGCTACCAGCCGCCTTTTTTAAGTAAGTAACGTGATTCACCAAATCTAATATGTATTGATTGATAAAACCTTACAAAATAAAGATTCCTAATACCTTGAAAACCGATTTTCTTATCACGCCCAATTAGGCAAATACTTTTTACAAAATTCGCTTCCATCATCTTGAAAATAAGACGAAAAGGTTAATTTAGGTAATAGGTTTATTGTAAGCTCTTTTGTAGACCCTTCGACTATTTTCCTTCTTGGATATCAATAGCAGAAGAAGGCTTTTCTTACATACATACATAAATCACGCCTTTATCCCTTTTGGGGTAGGCAGAGCATTAACGGCCGTAATACGGATATTAACACCACGTCTGACAAAAGTTTGAGGGTCAATCAGATAACTGTGTATCACTATAGTGACAGGTTGTCAGCCCCTCGCCTAAAATTGCAATACACATCCAACCCTCGAGTCCCTTAGTCGCCTCTTACGACACCCATGGGTAAGAAATGGGATGATGCTATTCTAAGCCGGCATCACACGGCATTTCGCTAAGGCTTTTCGAACATCCTTTTTAACATATTTAAATAATGATTAAACGAACAAGTATCACTCATGATACATGGTGTAGGTTTACGCGAGTTACATGTTCAGGGGGTTCGGTTAATTATACGCATGTAAATAACACGAGACATTACGAAATTGTTATAAATAAAAGAAAATTGTGATATACAACTTTTTTTACAATGACGGATCATGACGTCAATAAGTGATAATACTATTCTACATTGAATAAAGAATTTCAATTCCAGTTTCAAAGGTTGAGCAGTTTTTAAGTGTCTCCACAGTACAGTCGGGTAACATTCTACTGAATTACGACTGACTAAAGGCTAATTTTGAAAGACATCGTCAACCTAGGGACGAAGAGATTATTATTATAATTTATTATTTATCATACCGTTCATTGTACACAATATAACATAAAGAACAATACACAACAGGTCAGCTTATTTTTATAAAGAAATCTCTTACAGCAGACCTAGGGTAATGATAATGCATAAAGTGAGGCAGTTGATGTGTACAACTTACTATGTATGATACAAATGAAGTGTAAATTTTAAGTTTTAATTAAGAGACAATTTTCAGAGAAAATTCTGGAATATCTTGTATCCTTTGAGAGAGATAGTATCTTTCATTCGCTGGTTGACCAGCGTCAAAGAGATGGCTGATTAACAAAAACTTCTTATAGGGTTCATGCTACACTTAGTACTTAAATCTTTAAAATATATCTTACTTATTATATCTTGATAAGTTAGCTTAAAATTGGTTTGAACCAACTTTTCGTGCAGGTATTGACCGCAGATTATTTTTAAGATACACAATTTTCCGAATGACTGTCAAATGTTTTTCAAACGTTGCGTAAATGTTCGTATTTCACGGCCGTTTACGCTCTGGCAACCCTGCAAGGTATACAGGCGTGATATATGTATGTATATATGTTATCTTTATTAGCGCCGTATGATGCCGGCTTAGAGCAGCATCACCCCGTAACTTTCCTGTGGGTGTTGTAAGAGGCGACTTAAGGACTCGAGGGTGAGCATTGCAATTATAGGCGATGGACTGACAACCTGTCATTATAGCGATACCCAATTTTGCGAATGACCCTGAAATGTTTGTCAATCGTGGCGTAAATGTTTGTATTTTACGGCCGTTTACCCTCTGGCAACCCTGCAAGGGATACAGGCGTAATATATGTATGTATATAATAGAGGTATGTTATCTTTAAGCACTAAATAATATTCGCGCTCAGGTTCAATACACGTGCCGACTGACGCAGCGTTATTTTGCCGGTCCACTAATAATTTCAAAAGAAAAAGTAGCGCCATCGATATGTAGCCAGTTTGTGCGATTTCTATGACAATCACACACGACGCCGCGCCGCCGTGCGGCTGTCAAAATATTCCATAAAAACTGTCAAATACTGCAAAACAGCGCGGCACGTGTATATGAAAATGTTAACTGTCTATAGTCTACTGAGTTCAAAGACATAATCCAATCATGTCGTGGCTCATATTTCCAAAAAAGTAAAGCTTTAACAAACAAACAAACAAACAAATAAACTGTCTGTCAGAAAATATCACGCAAAGTCGGCAATAAAGATAAGTAAGAAACAAACAAAGTATTAGAAAGTCTCAGAAACAGCAGACATTCAATTAACTTTAGTCGTAATGTGTAGACAGACTAAGCCCTAGATATTACCTAGGTTATCCGGATACTGAAGTCTAAGTCTAGCTCACAGGATAATCTGTTGGCATGTAAGTAATTTGAGGCGAGGGTAGATGTACATTAGTAATGTGTATGTAAAATGAATAAATAAATAAGTATCCCAGACAATTCACACAGCGCCATCTAGCCCAAAACTAAGCAAAGCTTGTACTATGGGAACTAGATAGCTGATATTAATACTTATATACTTTATTTTTGTAAATAAATACATATTTTAAATAGAAACACCCAGACTAAAAGGAACAAACATACTAAAGGAAGTATTTTGAAACTAGAAAGTTCTTTACTTTCGTAACTGTAATTTTCACATTAATGTTTTTGCCGCGTGATGCCAGCTTAGAATAGCATCACCCCATTTCTTTCCCGTGGGAGTCGTAAGAGGCGACTAAGAGACTCGAGGGTGTGTATTGCACAATTTTTCGAATGACCCTCAAATATTTGTCAGCCGTGGTGTAAATGTCCGTTTACGCTCTGCCTACCCTGCAAGGGAGTATAGGCGTGATGTATATGTATGTAATTTTCACATGATTTGAAAACTTCCAAGCTTTAACCTAAACAATAACATAAACCAACACAATATTACTGATTACTGATTATCGATTTCAGACTATTAATTCGATCCCAGTATTTTCCCCGCTGACTTTTAAGGTTCAGACAGACAAAACAAAGTTGCAAAAAGTTACGGCGAGATATCTTTTGATAACTTGCGCGAAATATATTTTGTCATTATCAAACAATCCAGAATTTGGCAACTGAGATTGCTGGTGAAATCCGATTCATAGCAGATATTTTATCTATGAAAAATTTGAAATGGACAAATCCACGGCACGTGGTTACGGTTGCTACGCCGTAGCAGTTCCGTAGCATCATCGCAAAGTCTACGAACTTCTAAAACACCAGCTGTTGCAACAGCGTACCTGCTAGCCACATCTGGCTTATGGTGAATAGAGAGACTATATTCCAAGGACGTGTGTCTAGCCGTGTGTCTAGCCTAGCTGGCAACACAGAAGGAAAAGCTGGACATTATCCGGCAAACGGGGGTAATATCAGGCGGACGTGTCACTGGCAACACTGAGAAGTAAAAGCCGAAGTTATGTCAACGTTGGAAAGTTCTGTGATTCTAGAGTCTGTGCAGAAAGGGGGTTCTGTGCCTTGTATGCTCTGATCCTTAAGATTGAATAATGATATAGCAACCCTACGAATAAATAAAACAACATATGAAAAAATAAGAGGTTTTCTTTTTGCTCAGCCTTTTTTTGTTTCTGCACAGATTCTAACTCAGATTCTAGACTATAACCCTATAAAAATCTTGTCAAGTTTGAAAAAAAGCTAAATAGAGACAATCAAATATTTACGTAGTAGTTTATAAACTAAGCTGTTTGCGAACATGTGTGTAAGGACCGATTTTTTTTTATTATTTATCTTTTAGTTCTAGACCACCACCAACAATAACATGTCCGTCAAAATGACCGTTGTATCAATAAAGTACAGTCACGTCCTTTCATAAATCAAAGCCAATCGCCTAGGCTCACAACTTTGGCGACAAAGACAATACTTTACGTGTTCAGACCTCTATAGGAATTCCTGGTTAGAATTTTGAAAAATGCTGTTGTGCTTTATAGGAACTACAGTCGACTACAAAAAGGTATCAGTCTGAGTTCAGCTAATGCTCAGAGCCAACGCTTTGTCGAGCGAGCAGCACGCGTGGGCCTTCGGGTGCTAGATTTGGCAAAATACAAGAACGGCGCTGTGTGATGCGGGCGCAGTGAGTTCAACCCGTCCGAATACGACGACACCTTGCCGTCGTACGCCTACTAAGGCACGATGCGCCTTCGAAATTCGGACAAATAATTACGTCAACACGTTTGGAAGGCGCTGAACAGACCTCGGTCTGGAGTTGGCGAAGCAACGAACTCAGGAAAAAATGGGGCTTCTCCGAGAACGACAAGTGTGAGTGCGGCGCTATACAATCAATGTCGCACTTGTTGTCGTGACCCACCTCTCCGTTCACCTGTACCCAGGATGACCTTTTCAGCGCCAACCAACGAGCAATCGATGTGGCCACGTTTTAGGTTGGTTAACTTTGAAGATCCACATTTCGCCATTGACCCGACAAGAAGAAGAACGGAGCGTTGGGCCTCATACTTTCATTTCAATAAAAAGACACCCGATATATGCCGAGCCAAATGGAAAGCGAAAAAACGGCTGCCGATGCTGTGTGATGCCGGCTTAGAATAGCATCACCCCATTTCTTTCCCGTGGGAGTCGTAAGAGGCAACTAAGGGACTCGAGGGTGTGTATTGCTATTTTAGGCGATAGGCTGACAACCTGTGACTATGGCGATACACAGTTTTCCGAATGACCCTCAAATATTTGTCAGACGTGGCGTAATGTCCGTTTTTTGCGGCCGTTTACGCTCTGCCTACCCCACAAGGGATTATAGGCGTGATATGTGTGTGTGTGTGTGTGAAAAACGGCTGCCTTTCGACTTCCATGCTTCGGTACTTATCATTTAGTTCAGCTTAGAAACTGGCTGTGTAACCTACATATAATATTCAAGTGCACTTGAGACGCTACGCGAACAGGAGCCTCACTTGAAAGCCGATGACGACACACGTGAGGATTCACTCAAGAGACAAGATGGAAAAGGATACAGATCGAAGGTTAGGACGTTTCGTCCACTTGTCGTCCGTCGCTGTAACGCATGCGTCTGTCAGACGAAAGGAAATAGCGAATTACGATCTAAGTCGTGACAGACGCATCTGTAAACGCACTGTATGCGTATTTGTATAGATATAAGATCAAATTTTTTTCGTCTGACAGACGCATCGTGCGTTGCAGTGCGTAAAATGCGACAGACGACAAGTGCCTAACACCTAAGCCTACTTATAAGAGCATCAATATTTGTATTTCATCTAGTATTTTTCGTTTGAACTACTTGCCAGCATTAAAGCCGTAATCAGCATGTAAACCCGATAAGGTCATAGAGAGGACGCCTGGGGACTGTCGTCCCCATGGGCAGTATAGACAAGAGTTTTTTTGGGGACTGTAGTCACCATGCGCAGTTCAGACTTTTGCGCTTTGTACACATTATTATGGTTTAATCGGGTCTATACACGGGTTTATTAGTAGGTAAACATTCAGGATATTAACCTCTACCTTTCGAGCAACTGAGTTGCTCTCGCAACCACGATCAGTGCAACCTGCTACTTTTCGAGCAAACAGGCAAGAATCAAATAAAAATTACTATCCTGACTAGTTTCACGAAATTCAAATTTTACACATGTATTTTTAATTGTCTAAGGTAGAAATGAGCTCTTTTCCGATTAACCACTTTCGACCAACCTGCTTGAAATGTTTATTCAGTATCAACAACCAATTACATTTTAGGCCGTTACTCGCTACATAAGGTAAACCGCAACGTAGACAGCTTGTTTTGAAGTACCGTTATTTTACCTTACCATTTAGGTTACGGTGAATTTCGTGTGAAACTAACGATACGTGCGGTTACAAATGTACCGGTATTTGTATTCCCGACACAATCGTTAAAAGGGTACCCCTAACCCCATTATTAATAAGTTACTTCTCGAAACACCTTGTAGACACATTTTATTAACCTTATAAGTAAATAAACCGTTAGTACTAAACCAGCAGTACCTAGTCATAAACCGACGAGCTTGTATGATAAGGTTCATGCATGTTGAACAAGCGAAAGAGGCGTGTCAGGATCGTAGCAAGTGGAAAGATGTAATCTCTGCCTACCCCTCCGGTAAAGAGGCGTAATTATATGTTTATAGGTAATAAGTACCTAATGAAAAAGTATTCTTTTACTTTTAAAAATAAACGTAGAAAAAAACAAAAACAAACGATGACATACTTTATTTGACATCTCGTTGGCTCGGAAATGGTTTCTTATCGTATCGCTATTTCCATACAAAACTAGCGATCGACAATGAATCGGCATTTTACTTCGCAATTGAACTATACTTCTGCCGATATCATAACGTTACTCTTTTAGTTATACACTAGCGACATCTATCGGTGACTGACACATTTTATTGCAACGACGAACTAACTGTACGAGAAAAAACAACTAGCTCTTTATGTGATAGTGGTTGTACAATTAGTTAAGTGCACCACACAGCTAAGTACAATTAAATAAGCATAAACAGTACTACTAGTACTTGCTATTTATACTGTCCTGAATGAAACGACTTCATATAAGCCTATAGCCGTCTGCTAAATAAAAATCGTTTTAGTTGTATGTAGATAGCGTGTCAGTTGGCATGGTTTTGGGCTTTTGTATTATGCAAACAGTTTGAAGTACAGAACAGTATATCGCTGGCATTGCAAGGATAAAAAAATAAGTGAATTCGGGCCCTGGACGTAGGTCTCCAACACCATAAGGCACGATCTCCAGATTTCGCCATCCAGTCATGTCTGGCAAGTAGCCAGCCGCACTCTCCAAGTCATCGATCAATCTGGCAGACCATTCAATAAAATATTCTTCGGAAATTAAGCGTAGTTTGGGTTGTAATGTTAGTATCGTAATTTAACGGTACAGTTCATTTTCGGGACTAAGATATTTATGTTCCGTATTTATGAGGTACCAACGTAGTCTATCACAGGGATGGTCAATAAAACGAGCTACGATAGATAGGTAAATATAAAGAGTCAAATAGAGCCTGCAGATTTTTAAAATTTCAAATTCGTTAAAATATTAATATTTATATCCTTGTGACCACCACATTTCTTTCCCGCGAGTGTCTTAAGAGGCGACTAAGCCAAGCCACTTAGGGACTCGAGGGGAACATGTGTATTGCAATTTTAGGCGATGAGCTGACAACCTGCCTCTATAGCGATACACAAGTCGAATGTTTGTCAGACGTGGCGTTCATTTCGTTTCCTTACAACTGTTCATGCTCTGCCTACCCCGCAAGGGATTCAGTGCATTAAATACGTATGTACAAACACATACACATATCACGCCTATAATCCCTTGCGGGGTAGGCAGAGCCCAAACGGCCGCAAAAACGGATATTTACGCAACGTCTGACAAGTATTTGAGAGTCATTCGGAAAATTGTGTATCGCGTATGAATGTTATGTTAAGTTATACAACACATACAATCGTATACAAAACATGCATTATGTCACTCAGGACATTGCGTATCGCCATAGTGACAGTTTGTTAGCGCTCCGCCTAAAATTTCAATACACATGTGTCCCTACGTCGCCTCTTACGACACCCACGGGAAAGTAATTAGATGATGCTAAGCCGGCATCACACGGCACAAAACTTAACCGTATACGAATAACAAGGAATCAAATAAATCAAACTCTACCGCCAAGAATGTCGTGATCGGGAATTATTTCCGCTACACAGTGGTGCATGCTGATAATTATTGGTTAGGGGAGCAGGGGAGTGCTACTAGGAATGTTTCACAAACTTTCAACACTATTCAGGCCGCATTTTCTATGTGGAACTCTTATATTCAACTCTTAAATAAACAAAACTTCAAAATACATACATACAAATATCACGCCTATATCCGCCGCCGGGTAGGTAGAGCGGGAAAGGCCGAAAAAACGGTCACTTACGCCACGTCTGACAAACATTTGAGGGTCATTCAGATAATTATGTATCACTATAGTGACAGATTGTCAGCCTATCGCCCTAAAATAGCAAAACACGTGAAATCCTCGAGTCGCCTCATACACCCACGGGAAAGAAATGGGGTGATGCTATTCTAAGCCGGCATCACACGGCAAAAAACTACAGTATGAATAATACTTGTTCGTATAATAGTAGAGCAACTTAAATCCATATAAATTTGTTTTCGTGTGATTAGTAACAGTTGTGCAAACTCAAGAAAATATTAACTCTCTTATTTTTTCTAAATTTAAGTACTTGCAAGCATCAGACCCTTGCAAACGTGGTAAAGTTTCTCTTGACCGCTATAGTCTTCTGGTTTTCTGGTTACTAAGGTCACCGTAACGTATGTATGTATTATCTGCCTCACTTTATGAGATCTCACTGCCCAAGGTCTGCTGGAAGAGATTTCTTTTTAGAAATAAGTAGACCTGTTGTGAATTGTTTCATATATGTACGTGTCCTATGTTTTATTGTGTGCAATAAATGGTTTAATAATAATATGTGTCTGTCAGACGAAAGGAAATTGCGAATTCCACTCTTATTCCCGTACAAATACGGCTACGGTGCGTTAAAAATACGAAGGACGACAAGTGGGAAAACCGTCTTAAGTACCTTAATGGAACTCGAGATATAATGACAAATTCGGACATTATTTTAAAATATTCCTTTGTCTCGACGTAAATTTTGAATATCTATAGGTAATATAATATACCATGTGATGCCGGCTTAAAATAGCATCACCCCATTTCTTGCCCGTGGTTGTCGTAAGAAGCGACTAAGGGACTCACTATGGTGATAAACAGTTATCTGATTTACACTCAATCTTTTGTCAGACCCTAATCTTTCAAAGTAAGAGTGAACAAGCTTCTTCTGGGTGAGCTCGCTCCATCTTAGACTCTGTCTCTGTCCTATGACTTAGACTGGAGTCAAGAGCAAACCCATACTTAATAAAAAAAAAGAAACGGGGCGTTAATGATCGTTTTACGGCCGATTATGCTCTGCCTACCCCGCAAGGGATTATAGGCGTGATTTATGTATGTATGTACAGGTAAATAAAGGTCCGGTTGATGATTCAAAAACTAAATAATAAGTTTGACTCTGACATTGAAATGCAAGAATGCTGTTTCCGTGAGTATATTATTCATTGAAAAGCTCCATTACTTGCAAGCTTACGAAGGAACTACCTAGTTTGCGTCGACAAGGCAAGCCCATTATGCTGTAAACACGAATGGCAAAAATGCAAATTTTGAATTAAATTCGCAAGTTCCTTCCACGAGGGGCTGGGAAGACCGGACTGTACAGAATACCGGTATTCTGAATATCAAAAGGCCCGCGCATGAAAATTTTGAAAGTTTAAAAAAAATACCGGTATTCTGTTTGAACATACCGGTATTAACCGATAAGTTGTAATCACGTGTAGTTTAACAAACGCAAGACGCTACTAATTCAGGTTAAATTTTAGGCTGTTTGAATAAGACGTGAAAGTATGACACTTATGCGTCATTAAAATCTACAAAAATGTAACTGAATTTTAGCAATTGTTTTGATCCTCATGGATATTGACAATTATATGGTTTTAAAAACTAGTTCAGTGGGTGTAGAAAAAGATTCCAGTATAGAACATAGAAATATCAAACGATACCTTTGAGCTAAATTATTACATCTATACCACCTTTATGACGTTTAAAAACGCAGAAATGTATTAACGTAAATGTACTATTATATTTTAATGTATTATATTATGTTATGTAGACCGTGTTTTCCTTAAAGAGAATCTTGTAAATCCCTACTTATTTTTTTATTAAAAGTTGTTATTTATAGTAAAAAATTAATATAATTGATATTTTTTAAAACAAATGCTTAAAAACAAGCTCATTAATTAAATTAATATTTTAAAATTAAGAATTTTCTTAAAATTTTGTGAGAGTTAATTTTATTGGATTGAATGTCTTTATGTCTCAATAATTCCTTCTTGAATTCGTACCTACCAACCGGTTAAATATACCGGTATCTCAAGCCCTACATAGGGCTGTAGTCCTGTGTCGCTAGTGGCAAGATCGCGTGCTCAGTCAACTCAAGAACTCATAAATTAAGATTGTTATGTTGTAGGCCTGCCGTAGGGTCGCACGTGGTTGGTTTATGCCGGTTAAGTGGTAAATAATAACATCACTACTATGAGCTTTCTTTTATGAAAATACAACTCGAATTGCGATTTGATCGATCGCATAAAACTCTTCTGCACGAAAAAAAATAACACTTATTTTTAAAAAATTCGCTTTATACAGGCTGTAAGAAAATACTAAAACTATTTCAACCGAACAACTTTCGCCAAGGAACATATGTCGATATAACAAAATATTCCTTTCGTACCGTAGGCACTACGAAGTGGCACTACCCGTAGTGTCATGGGAGATATTTCTTTTCTTTGACTCTACCGGAACTACCGGTAGTGCCATAGGCAAAATGGGATCTCCCATACAAAATGTTCCAGCCGACCGGATCAATTTGTATTTCGATCTACATTTTTTGGAGACAGTTATTCAGTTTAATGGCCTAGGTCACCCCTTAAAATATTCGCAATATTTAACGATCTTTCAGGCCTTGATTCACCTGAAAAGTTTGCCCTTTCATTCGCGTTGCGCCAAAGAGAAACAGACACATATTTTGCGCTCTAATTTTCGCAAGATTTTACGGTATTTCCGACATAGAAACTAGAGAAATACCGTTAGAAAATCTAAAATAGGTATTCGTACTAGAAAATGTATGTATTTAAATTATATCATTTTTGTTTTTGTAATATCTTTGAGACTGTAGACATAATATTGAAAAAAAAATGTTTTAAATAGAGGTTACTTTGGTTTATTTTCTATAGAGGAAAAGTTGTCAAAGTGTAAATCTGTTAGATCTCGACTATAACAAATATTTTGTTCAGAATTTTATGCCTGTCTAAATAAAACTGGTTTAAAAGTCTTGCTCGCGATATATCCCCGCCTTGACGCACTGTCTACCCCGCTAGGGATAAAGGCGTGATGTGTGTGTGGAAATCGCATGCATAGTTGAACTTCGCCATACTGCTATATTAATTCTGTGACTCCGCGCCTCCGCGGTATGCATACCATTATAACTTGCGACTGGTATTCGTAATGTGCAAGTGATAATATGCAGCTGTGATAACCGTTACAGTCGGTTGTAGCACTTATGGTACCAGGGGCACTCCAAAACATTAAGAAATAAAATATGAGAATAAGAAATAAAAATTAAAACTTATTCTCATAAAATAAGTCATTTTCTACTAATACATATTCTTGTGAAGAAAAAAATATTGCTGGGACAAAAACGTTTTTTGTTTTTTGAAAAATGAAAAATGTTTCAAGCGCGGCAGGATGTGAACCTGCGACTTTCGTCATTACTAGTGACGAAAATGACGAGGAAATGACGAAAGTTGCAGGTTCAAATCCTGCCCGCGCTTGAAAATTTTGCATATTTAAAAAAAATGGTATACTAAACACGGGAAGTGTTATAAAATTTGGTATTCAAAAAATATTTAGTTCTTTTGGAGTACCCCTGGTACCTTATGTGCTTCAACCGACTGTATATACATACATATATATATATATATATATATAACGTCTATATTCCTTGCGGGGTAGGCAGAGCGTAAACGCTGGTATATACGCCACGTCTGACAAACATTTGAGGGTCATTCAGAAAATGGTGTATTACCCGACAGGTTTTTAGTCCATCGCCTGAAATGGCTATACACATGTCACCCTCGAGTCCCTTCGTCGCATATTACGACACCCACGGGAAAGAAATGGGGTGATGCTATTCGAAGCCGGCATATAACGACCGGTTTAACTGGTAGGTAGTGTAATAATTATTGTCAGATAGGGCGATATTACATTATATATCAGATGCTAGATTATTGTGATGTGAAAAACTTGTCATCTGGCGCTGCGTATTTTTACGCGCCTGCCGTGAACTGTTGAACGTCTCTTTTCCACTAACGGTATATCCTGTGTGTGAGAACAGAGCGGAATCGCCATATTTAGACGATTTTTCACTCTTTAGGAAATGTCTCGCCAAATAAACAAGTAATCAAAAATGTACATGATTTATCGTATGTGCAAAAAATAATGTGTTATGTTAATAAGATTGCATTATGCACATACATCATGCAAAAAAGTGTAAAATTGACCTAACTTAAAAAAAACTATCAAGCAAACTTAGAAGCGCTGCGATGAAAAGTCGGTACATAGGTATTACCTGAAACTCTCTCTTTTCGCGTGGGACACCGAGTCGTCCAACGACCCGATAAACCCTGGTGTCAGAGTTGTTCAACCGCCTTCTACCACTAAGCCTCCGACATGGTTGTGTTACGACCGCCGTCTAAGTTATCATAGACAGCAACCGGGACCGACGGCTTAACGTGTCCTCCGAAGCACGAAACTATTTATTTTCGGACAATCAGTTGGTTCACCCTGCAATGTCCTAATAAGACCGGGAACAAATTCAGAAATAAATATCAAACCTGAAACTGAGTATCTATGTTATAACTATACTAGCTTTTTACCCGCGGCTTCGCGCGCGTTAAATTCGTAGTAAAACATTTTCAGTTTTTTTATACTGTAAAGATTTCAGGTTATTTTTGAAATATTTGAATTCATATGCAATAAATTTACCTACAACAATGTGATCAGTTTCAAAATTTGTGATTAGACTAATAACTTAAACTAATTAAACACGTGTTTCAGCATTTTTGAAATTTTAACCCTTAAATGGGTGAAAAAGGAGTAAAAAGTTTGTATGAAAGTTTTTTATCTTAAATGTGATATGTTTAAAAATTTCTGATCAGACTCATAAATTAAAATAATTAAATACGTGTTTCAGCATTTTTGAAATTTAATCCAAATACCATATAGCTTTTGAAAAAAACATAACGATAGTGCATTTAAATAACTAACAGAGAGGTTAGAGAGGAGAGCCGGTTTTCTATTAGGACAATACAAAATTGTTATAAAAAGAAGAAGATTGCGTTATGCAAATTTCTTTTTTTTACAATGACCGATCATGACGTCAATAAGTGATAATGCTATCCTACATTGAATAAAGTTATTTCATTTTCATTTTCATCTATCTTTGTATTATGGAACTAAAATATATTTTTTTCTCAGTTTTCGTGATAGTATAAATGCTAAACTACTGAAGCTAGAGGGATAAAAATTGAACATGAAGTTTTTTATTATAGATTAAATCCTTTTTTTATGCCCCAAGGGGTGAAAGTTTGTATGAAGGTTCGTTGTCTTAAGTGTGATTCGTTTCAAAATTAGTGATTAGACTTATGACTTAAAATAATTAAACACGTGTCTCAAGATTATTTGAAATTTTAACCCTTAAATGGGTGAAAAAGTTTGTATGAAAGTTTTTTATCTTAAATGTGATCTGTTTCAAAATTTCTGATTAGACTCATAACAAAAAAAAATTAATACGTGTTTCAGCATTTTTGAAATTTTAATCCTTAAAGGTGTCAAAAGGGGGTCAAAAGTTTACTACCAGTTGGGCTACCCGTTTTCCCACGGAAATGTGATAATTTCCCGAAATAAATTATACTTATAAACCTACCTCTTAAGTTCCTCTATCTAATAAAAAAAACCGCATCAAAATCCGTTTGGTAATTCTAAAGATATAAGGAGACACCAAACGGGAAGCGACTTTATTTTATACTATGTAGTGACGTATACACTGACCTTCCGGAACCTACATAAATGTTGGTTGAAAGGTCTACATGTAACGAGTGGTAAACATCCGTAGTAAACATCTTAGGTAAGGGTTTGTGCATACATAATAGCATGCATGTTGCAATTTTGCATACATAGTACACGTGAACTGTACATACGTATTATAGCTTTACGTGTAAAGGAGGTGCCACACTTTCCGATAACTGAAGTCGCCGACTGTTGGCAACGCGCAGCGATTTGACTGCAAATAAATGAGTGTGGCAGACAGAAATGGGGACTTTTCTCTTTGACAGAATTAAATTCATTTTAATACTTGACATTGTTTTCTTACTGAGGATTTATATCTTTTTTATTGTATTTCATTGATAAATAAGATGATATTGAATGCTTTTTTTTATCAAATTTAATATTTGCATGCCAGTTTTGGGCGGTGCACGCTTGAACGCAATTTTAACTTGCTACCATTGATCCCGTGTTAGCAAGTGAATAATTATACTTATTTCATTTCATTTATTGCATTTTTAATTTTATTTCTTTTTTTTTTAACCAGTTGGCGGTATGTTAAGCTGAAACTTTGACATTTAAGTCACAAATGCATAACATTTCCTTTAAAATAAACTTTTTTTTTCAGTTTAGCTCAGCGCCATGCATACTTTTATATTATTGATTTAAGATATTATAGACGAGACGGATAATGTAAATGAGATCAATTTTGTTACGCTTTATTCTTTTTACTGTTGTGTTATAAATAGAAATAAACGACTTATGAATTTCCCATTGTTGGCAACTATCGGCGACTGTTGGATACAGTTTCTAACACGTTACGTTCCTACATACCGTCCTATTTAATCCATCAAATATTTATGAATGAATATCTTACAAGAAACCTGCAATCCTGGCAACACAGGGTATCAGATATCCCGCCTGATTTATGTGCCGAGTTTGATTGATAGCAGGACCCGGGTAATTCGAGTACCTTCTCGATTGCTAAGACGTTAGGCAGGGCGAAGGGAGAGACTGTGAGAATGTTGTGAATTGTGCCTGTAGACAATAGGTATTTTTTTCATCGGTTGCTATGACATTTTCTCATAGATAGGCACAGAGGCAACCTCAATTTCCACGCCTGTTCTCTTTCTGTTCTCAAAAAGTTGTGACTTTCCTGCAACAATTTTTACAGACACACACACAAACACTGTTTTTTGCATTAACCTTTTTTCTTTCATTTATAATTTATCTTTGTATTACCGTTTTATTACAACTTCAAATAGAAATTAAAAAGGCTACGTTCAAATCTATTGATTATATATTCAATCCTAATTTCGGCCCCTGCGATACAGGCAATGCTTAGAGCAGGGTCTTAATCCTTACTTACTTTTGTAAAATAACTTTTTAAGCACTCGCAATCACTTTCACTCATTTTAAGTATTAGACCGGGTCTATCGCGATAGTATTTAGGTAAATATTAAAATTACCTGTGTCCCGATGTTTCAATACAGTTTCATGTATTGTGGTCGCGGGTCAATAGACCCGGTCTAATACTTAAAATGAGTACTTTTGTAAAAGTTTCCGCAACGATGTTTAACGAAAGCAATTTTAATTACAACTACTTATTTTCTTAAACACGATATAACAGCATTCAAAATTTATATTTGAAGCGATTTTATTTTGTGAGTACCAAATTTTTAAAACACTTCCCGTGTAGGTATACAATTCTTGAAAACTTGCAAAATTTTCGAGTGCGGGCAGGATTTGAACCTGCGACTTTCGCATTACTAGTGGCGACGCCTCTTCCATCTGGGCTACCGCAGCTCATTTCTTGCCCGCCAATTTTGCAAGTGTATTTTAATGCCAGTAACGCTTGGCATGGCTCCATCTACCGGGTTAGTTTTGCAACTAATAACCGGCGACTAATTCTATCTTTACAGATTGAATGCAGTCTAAGCGATGAAAACCAGCGATAAATTGAGTACCAAATTTTTAAAACACTTCCCGTGTTAGGTATACAATTCTTGAAAACTTGCAAAATTTCGAGTGCGGGCAGGATTTGAACCTGCGACTTTCGCATTACTAGTGGCGACGCCTCTTCCATCTGGGCTACCGCAGCTCATTTCTTTCAAGGATTTTATTTTGTATTATGAAGTGATGGTGATGACAATAGAATTTTGGGTTTGCTATTCAAATGGTGCAAAGTATAGGCAGCCATTAGGTTGTCTGACAGAAAGTTCAAAATAAAATTATGTAAAAAAAACTTTTAAAACAAGCTTTTATTTAAGTGCTCTGAAAAGATGAAAATAAAATTTTGAATGACATTAACCACATTCATTTATGACTTTACAGCAATGAAAATATAATAAAAGCTTGTCGCGATGCCTAGAAGAAACTACCTAATTACAGTTAGGTGCGTACCTTATTAAAAAATTTCAATCACAAATTGAAAGTTTCGCGACAAGCTTTTATTATATTTTCATTTCTGTAAAGAAATGAATGTGGTTAATGTCATTCAAAATTTTATTTTCATCTTTTCAGAGCACTTAAATAAAAGCTTGTTTTAAAAGTTTTTTTTACATAATTTTATTTTATATTTTTTAGTTTATGTTACGATAGTTATTGATCAATACGAAAGTCTTTCTATAAAACGGAGAGACCTTCAATAGAAAAACTTAAGGCACGGGGAAAACTAACATTAGGATAAAGTATAATTATCTCTTTTATATTCTATAGAAGTAGGTTGGTACCTACTCCTCCGGCATCCCTAATAGAAGAATTAGCTTGTAATATGTCTTAGTCTTTTCATTTAATTGATGGCGTCATTATTACATGGCCAAGTCCCAGTTAATTTCGAACAGTCTAATTCTTCTATCAGGAGGCCTTCTATTGACGTGACCCTAATTCATGGTGGGCCTACCAACTGCCTATCATGAACGAATTCGTATACAAAATTGCAAGTCCCAGCAGTTGAATATTAAGGAGTTCCATAGTTCGAAGACAACCCTGGATGTAGCGTCTAATTCATGGTGGGCCTACCAACTGCCTATAATAAACGAATTCGTATACAAAATTGCAAGTCCCAGCAGTTGAATATTGAGGAGTTCCATAGTTCGAAGACAACCCTGGATGTAGCGTCTAATTCATGGTGGGCCTACCAACTGCCTATAATAAACGAATTTGTATACAAAATTGCAAGTCCCAGCAGTTGAATAATGAGGAGTTCCATAGTTCGAAGACAACCCTGGATGTAGCGTCTAATTCATGGTGGGCCTACCAACTGCCTATAATAAACGAATTCGTATACAAAATTTTGTGTCCCAGCTATAAACCGCTGAGGAGATCTCTCGTACGGAGCCGATCCTGGCAGCAGCATCAGGTCAAATTTATGATTAACATGCATTGTCATCGGTTCTGGACCAACATGCAAAATTTCAACTCAATCGGATACCGAGAAGTGGTTCAAATTAAACTTGCAAGATTTGCACCGAACAAACATTGTTACTTACTTACTTACTTACATTCTTACATACACTGCAAGTTAAATAAAAGCTTTTAAAAAGAGTTTTCATTTTACATTTTTCTTTCAAACCGGGTGTTAATTTCCGTTTGCAACGGTTCAGCGATTCACATTTGCGTGTTACAACGCTTTTATTTCTTTTCGGATTATTTCTGAAAAAGACTCCTGAAAATTGGTTACAAACTTTTTCAATTGGAATGTTGTGTACTACATTACAAATCGAATGAGGCGGTTTAGTCGTTTTATAAATAACTGTATGAAAAACTAGTTTAAGATGCTGATTTTATAAATGGGAAAGGTGGTTCTCCCACTTGTCATCTGTCGCTGCGTATATCTAACGCACCGTAACGCATGCGTCTGTCAGACGAAACGAAATTACGAATTCCGATCTTATTCATATAAATACGGCTACGGTGCGTGACAGACACATCCGTTAATGCACCGTAGAAGCCGTATTTGTATGGGAATATGATCAGGATTCACAATTTCTCGTCTGAAACACGCATGCGTTACACATATCACGCCTATAATCCCTTGCGGGGAAGGCAGAGCGTAAACGGCCGCAAAAACGGTCATTTGCGCCACGTCTGACAAACGTTTAAGGGTCATTCGGAAAATTGTGTATTACCACAATGTCAGGTTGTCAGGTTGGCCTAAAATTACAATACACACCCTTGAGTCCCTTAGTCGCCTTTTCCGAGTTTCACGGGAAAGAAATGGGGTGATGCTATTCTAAACCGGCATCACACGACATGCGTTACGGTGCATTAAAAATACGCAGCAACGGATGACAAGTTACTATCCTGGACAGTTCACACAGCGCATGCCCAAACTAAGCAAAGCTTGTACTATGGGAACTAAGATAGCTGATATAAATACTTAAATACTTTTTTTGTAAATATATACATATTATACATAGAAACACCCAGACTAAACACAAATATCTGAAAATTACTTAACAGACATTTGTGTGTTTTGGGCTTCGAACCCACGACCCTCGGCGTAGCAGACAGGGGTACTATCCGCTACGCCATCAGGCCAGGCAAGTCAAGTGGGCGAACTGACTAGTTTAAGATGCTGTTCATCAGTCCAGTGTGACCAACATTTGCATGTGAAAGGGACGGGGATAGGGCCAGTAGGACGTGACCAGCATCACACAATAGGCTTGTGATTGAGTGGAAATTTTGAGGTTCTGTAATGCTGTCTAATTATAAATTCAAAGCAAACATTTGGTTCTTTTTAACAGGAAATTGAAGAAAATATAATTAATGTTACGCTAATTGCCGTGTGATAACTTTGTGAGTGCCCCACTGAGAATCGAACCCGGAACCTTTGCTACTCGCTTAATGGTCTTTCTATGACTGAGCGACTACAGCTAATATGATTTGTCCTTATCTAGCATTTGCTTATCTATTGTTTACATTCTTTATTTTATGATGCCGTGTGATGCCGGCTTAGAATAGCGTCAATCCATTTCTTTCCCTTGGGAGTTGTAAGAGGCGACTAAGGGACTCGAGGGTGTGTATTGCAATTTCAGGCGATGGGCTGACAATCTGTCGCTATGACGATACACAATTCTCCGAATGACCCTCAAATATTTGTCAGATGTGGCGTAAATTGCCGTTTTTGCGTCCGTTCACACTCTGCCTACCCCGCAAGGGACAATATGTATGTAGTTTAGTACGCGAATATATCTGGCTACACAGTGTGCTACGACCAGCTACAACAGTGCTACGCCGTAGGCATATTGCGACAAGCTTCTACATAGGTGAGGGTCCTACGTCACCAAAAGGTCGACAGTAAAATGTTATTACATTCTACGTGGAGGTAGAGTCTATATCTAATATCCATGCACGTAGCATATATAATATCGGAAAATATATAGGGTGAAATTTTTCTAGTGACCGATAGCGAAACCTCAAGATGGGCTGGTGATAAGGAACAACTTTCCCTAAAGAACATAGGTTGAAATATGACAAAAACATTTTGAGTTTCCATAGTGACTCAAATCAGCTGATTGGATAATTTTGTATGGGAAATATTTCTTGCGTATTTCGACCTATGTTTCTTGGGGAAAGTTGTTCCTTATCACCAGGCCTTCTTTAGTTTTCGATATCGGTCACTAGTAAAACTTACATACATACATACATATATCACGCCTTTATCCCTTGCGGGGTAGGCAGAGCGTAAACGACCGAAAAAACGGCCACTTACGCCACGTCTGACAAACGTTTGAGGGTCATTCGGAAAATTGTGTATCGCCATAGTGACAGGTTGTCAGCCCATCGCCTAAAATTGCTATACACACCCTCGAGTCCCTTCGTCGCCTCTTACGACTCCCACGGGTAAGAAATGGAGTGATGCTATTCTAAGCCGGCATCACACGGCAAAAAACTTCACCTATACTATATCAGTCATACGATAACAATGTTTTTTGTATACCTACTATATTGGGTAGATAATGGTCGGACAACGGCCGATGTGGCGCATCGGTGGTGCGACTGCCTACGACGCAAAAGTTCCGGGTTCGGTTCTGGGTGGGGCACTTACAAAGTTGATATTTATCAGATCATGAATTTGTTTCCAGTCTGGTTAGGGCATAACAGGCTGAACCATCTGATTGTCCGAAAAGAAAGATGGTTCCGTGCTTCAGAGGGCACGTTAAGCCGTCGGTCCCGGTTGCTGTCTATGATTACGGCGGTCGTTACACAAAAATATCAGAGGCCTACTACTAGTAGTAGACGGTTGAAAAAGTCTGACACCAGGGATCATCGGGTCGTTGGAAGACTCGGTGTCCCATACCAAAAAGAAAAAAGTAATACACCAGATAGTTAGCCTATGTATGCTGTTCGTCAAAAGTTCATAACTAGTTAAACACTAAAATTATGACGTCACAAGTGCAAACGACATAAACCGGTCATAAATTTTGAGAACAGGATTTCATGTAGTCAATTAAATTTTGCATTTATGTATTTTTTTTGTGTTTATTTGTGTTTGCAAAAATAGCGCCGTGTAATGGCTTAGAATAGCATCACCCCCTACCCGCTACCCGTGGCTAAAAAGCGACTAAGGGATAAATTCATCCAGTGCACTGGCAGCAGCCTTCAATGTAAATGAAACATCTTGTACTGCGCTCGCCAATCCGTCTGCCAACCGCGGTGAGTATGGCGGCCCATGTCCAGCTGTGGACTGTTTCAGCTGTTATGCTGTATTGCTTTGATTATGTTATTTCAAAGTTAATTAAAATTTCATCCATTTTACCCGCTGCTAATCGTTTTCTCGCGGGAAAAAGACCGTTTCCCGGAATGAATTTTGAAAAACCTTCCTCATGAATCACTTTGAAAAACCGCATCAAAATCCGTTGCGTACTTTTAAAGATCTAAGTATACAAAGGGACACGGGAAGCGAATTCTTCATACCATTTAGTCAAATATATCATTCCTAAAATTGACTAAATTTGTATATGTTACACGTACGTTAATACAAGATATTATAGTACTTACATATTGTTACAATTTTAGAATTAGGAAATCACACACATAACTAAAACACTAAACCCAAGTTATTTTAAAGTGTAGTTGTATAAATACCAGTTAGTTCACACCCCGGGGGACCTAGATATCTAAATTCAAATCTAAACTGTGACCTACGAGAGTCAGTAACTAGTTTCGCAATATTAGAATCTAGTGATAAGGAATATAATATTTGATTGTTAAAAGTTACCTATTTAAAGAATCAACACTATACTGTTTCTCCATATAATTACTAAAAAGAACTAGTATAAGTTGATACCTGATCAGTTACTCAATTTGAAGGATCAACAGTATACTGGTTGTCTATAGGATCACAAAGAATAACTAGTATAAGTCGATCCCTGATCTTGAGTTACCTTATTAAAGGGATCCACGTAGTAGTGGTTCTTCATGCGATTACAAAGAATAACTAGTATAATTTGATCCCGGAACTTGAGTTACTCATTAAAAGGATCACATAATAGTGGTTCTCCAACAAATTACTAAGAATAACTAGTTTGAGTTGATCCCTAATCAGTTACTCATTCAAGGGATCAATATTACACTGGTTCTCTATACATTTATTTAAAATAACCAGTATGAGTTGATCCCTTAAAGTGTACGTTGAACTACCGCTAACATTGATAATGATTTTAAATAAATTAATAAGGTGTTACTGTCATACAAATCAGCTGATTTTTTTGTCGTCTAGTAAATTATTTCATCCATAAGAAACCATCCTTCTTATATAGGCAGTCGGATAAATATTATTACCTAAAAAGAATTTTTAATTTTAGTCTGCTTCTCGTGTGGGTAATTTTGTTTATTACAGCATATAAAGTGTGGTATATATTTTGTCACTCCAGAGGTTAATGTAGCAGACGACCCTTCATAACAGCACTAAGTGCTTAGTAAGATTAGTTTGTCTACTAAAAGGGTCCTGTATAATAATAATATATGTTTTTTAAACTCTTGCCTCGAATCTACGGTCAACTTTTACATTCGATTTTCAATTTTACAATCAAACTTTTTCACTTTCGATGAAATAGAAACTTCGGCACCAAAATTTAAATACCCGAACTTTTTAACCACTCTATATGCACTGCACAAAACCACTCACTCACTGGCCACAAAGAATTGAAAAATATTCCATTTCGCGCCGCACTCGCGTTCGATTTGTGAATTTCTTTGCGTCACTGGCAGAAATTAAAAAACTGGGTGAAATAATTTATTCTGTGGTCGCGTCGTGTTCGAATTTCGAATGTGGGCGGGTACGTGCGGCCGGCGCGCGTTTCCCGGCCGTCTGCCGCGCGGGGATCGTACGGCTCGTATCGGCTGGCAAGGCGGTAAGACGCTACAAATTAATATGAAACTGATAATAGATTATTAAGGTGCAGCAATAGTTATAAGGTAGGGTAGAATTACCAATATTTAAATCCAAGTATTATTTCACTTTCCTGATGCTTTACTGTGAGTTCATAATAAAATTGTCGAATGATATTGAAAGTTCAATCATTTTTTTATGAAACGGCCTTCAAATCAAATATTTGTCAGACGTGGCGATAGCGACCGTTCCGACCGTATTTTTACGGCCATTAACGCTCTACCTACTCTGCAAGGGATAAAAGCGTGATATGTGTGTGCGATTGTTATGTACGTACATATGACCCCCGAATTCCTTAGTTGCCTCTTACGACACTCGCGGGAAAGAAATGGGGTGATGCTATTCTACGCCGGCATCACACGGCACAGACTTTTAAGATGGCTATTAAACAAGCATTCCAGCTTCTTATCACACTGGTTCTTTTAGACACAATCTTAATTTAAATCTTGCTAGTTCATGAGGGAATAGGTAGTGACTTAAAATGCCTTTAGAATATGAGATGAACTTTAGATAAGTTTTTGCGCACGATAAGTCTGATTACGATGGGGTTTTCATTGCTTCTTTTACTACGGGTGTAAGGGACGGTGTACCGAAATCTTTGCAGGCATGTACTATGGTTTATTTTGCACTCACAGTGTTAAATTGTTTTCACATAAAAATAAGACAATGAAAAAAATATATAGAGATGGGAAGGTACTCCAGAGGTCCCGAGTTCTAATTTCCACAGGAGCCGGTTATTTATTTTAAATTTTAGATAAAATAAAAGAAGAATCCTGAGCTATGAAAACATTTTTCAATTTCAAAATAAGATATTGAGAAAATGTTAGAGCGGTGGGATGATACAGGTTTAATCCCAGGCCGACGCAAATTTTTTTTGAATTTCTTATTCTCATTTGCGGACATGCTCAGACCATGTAACTGAACCTTTTTGTCTATAGATATAGAGCCTATGTTTGAAAACGAAAAAAAACGGTTTGCTGTGTAAAAATGGAACTGAATATGGAAAATTGAAAGTTCATCGAGGATTCTGTACGGAAGGCAAAAAAGACTTCTTTTTCCAACATACACTCCACATAAAAAGTTAACATGCTTGCAAAGTTTTCGGTTCACCCTTACACCCCGGCCATATGAAACCATGTATTTTTTACCGGCAAACTTAATTCTACTGCCAGATAGCAATACATTCCACTGACTTGCTTGTGTTTCTTCCATTTCCTTAAAGCCGACACTAGTGGGAGCATGGGAAGTGGCAGCGGCATGACGAGTAGCAGCGCAAGTGTAGTGTGCAACGCACCTCACACAAATTCAATATGGGCAGGGAAATAGTAAGGGAAGTGAGCACCGCGAATGTGTAAACAGGTTACTCGCGCTGCTACTCGTCATGCCGCTGCCACTTCCCGTGCTCTCTCGATTGTCGGCTTTCCGTGCACGAGTCAAAGGAACGGCAGCACGAACGCCTATGGAATGTATTGCTATCTCGCGCACTCATATTGGCGCGAGAAGAGTATGACGGCAGTGTGTGAACACTCACTCGCGTTGATACTCCCGCGGAAGTATTTCGAGCAATATTCGCGACAGCGGCAGCAGCAGGAGCATGTGCATAGTGTGATATTAGATATAGTATAGCGTACGATTAGCATGTAATTCCATATATTACAGCATACGGTTGTGTCTTATTCCTGTCGCTCCCAATGCCTTCACCGAACGAGTTTATATACTCGCGCTGCCCACTTCCCTTACTATTTCGCTTTCCCTTACTATTTATTGGAGGGTTATAAGTAAATGCTATGCTATTATTTTACAAAATGAATTACAGATATTATAATTAACTCTAATTCTGATATAAGTTACAAATGACTAGGCTGGATTATGTTCCAGCGTAGTAATTTATATGGTTCCAATTCTAATCGGTTTACCGGACCCGGGAGATTAATTAACAACCAGATATAAATAGCTTTTCATTTGTTCATATTAATAGCCTAATATGACCAGCTTTTCATCTCTCAAATATATTAAAGAAGTTTATTTCGGGCTTATAGTTTCTGGAACATTGGCCGAACCCAATTTATTATTTTGTCATTTTAGGCACATGCTAACATACTTTCGTTTGCAGTGGATAAAAACGGCTCAAACTGGGTATTAACATTGTGTAAACTGTCATGTCAGACATTCCTGTTTTATTATAAAATATCAATTTAATTTTATACACATTTTTATTACGCTATCATCCAAAAAATGAATCCTTTAGAATTTTTGGAAGTTATGACCTCAGATAATGCCAGTCGTACCGTACTATAAATACAAATTATAACAAATAGTGTATTATAACAATAATACATTTTCCAGAAACCATATTATATAAATTTGAATGTTTGTTTGATACTCTTTCACGTCACAACGGAACAATTTTAAGTCAAGTTTTTTTGTGTGTAGTTAGATAGGTAAGAGCCTGGAAAGTGACAATAGACTCCATTTTGCTACGGGAAAAACAAAACTAATCGCGGTGAGGAAAGCTTGTATTACAATAATTCAAGCTACATAAATATTCCAAGGTAACAACAATTCCAACATAACAAAATAATCAATACTTTTTATAAAGCTTAAAAGTTCTAGATAATCGGTCACAGCCATCAAAACGCAATGTCCCCATGTCATTTTAGTGCCTAGTAATGTACATTTATTGCCTGTAATTGCATACCATGACATTGTCGCTGACCTTCCGAATATTACCCGCTAAGCAATAAAATGCTTCAGAGGGAACCTCTCTGACAACCAGAATGAATTCGCGAAGAACTAGTCTCAAATCAATTCAAAAATCTCGAAATACTATCGGTGTAATAAAAAAAAATGTCGTGGTTGAGGCTTTTTGTCAGCTTCAAATCGTATATTTAATTAAACACTGCCTAAAAGCGTGTCTAACTTTTTTGTTATAACACGGTATATGTCCGTGCTTTAAAATCAAAATTTAAAACGTAATTTTTTTTTAACTTGCAAAATTTTCAACCGCGACGCGGGCAGCATTTGAACTTGCGACTTTCGTCATTACTAGTGACGACGCCTCTTCCATCTGGGCTACCGCAGCTAGTTCCTTGTCTGCTAATTTTGCAAGTGTATTTAATGCCAGTAACGCGTGGCACGGTATTTTTAAAAGAGCTATTAATTAAAACGATTTTTTTATGGAAATAGTGCCATTTGTCGTCATAATGTAGTATAAAAGATGGCGTCAAAATATAAACTTTTAAATTTGTAATTTCGTTTAAAAATTCCGACATAATCATATTAATCATGTTAGAATTATTTTTTTAAACAGACATGTTTTGTAGAGGTATTTTTATAAGCTACCCAAAAAAAAAAAGATTATTGTATTTTCGTGTTTTGCCGTTTCGCCTTAAACTTGCAAGTGGGAGTCGTTGACCCTAGTTGAATGCAGACCGCCTAAATACGTTCGCGTGTTTTGAAGGGGCGACAGAACACCGCTCGTGTTACGCGGAAACTTATGACGAGTAAGGGCTGCCGCAAACCAAACGTACGATTTGCTAGACACAGATCGAGCACTATTTATAGAAATTCAACAAAGAACCGACGTAATTTTGACAAGGCGGCCGGTCACCGCCGGGCAATATTCACAGCGAGAGATTTTTGTCATTGTTGCCATCGTAACCTTTATAACAATTACGATAGAGCTTTTTTTTCGAATTTCTAGTCAAAAGCTGTCGCTCGCAAAAACTACTCTTGCTCTGTGGCTGTCCTAATATTTCAGCCGACTTGAAAGAAGAGTATACATTTGACCAAGATACATACAATAAACTTGAATTACATTAAATGAATAAATATCCTGGACAACTCACACAGCGCCACCTAGCCCCAATAGCAGCACAAACTAGCTACCATTCAATGCTATTACACGATAAATAAATACTTAGGCGACAAAAAACCATAAATTATGAATGGAATAACCTAGTGATAAGTCTTAGTTGTGTTCAATCAAATAATTTAATTTACTGAATTTAAATTTACTTAATGATAATTTGTTGGTAGTTAGGTACCTAATCATGTATTGAAAATGCCTCCAGGTAATGAGGCCCAAATTATATAACAAAATATCGGCTGAGATCAAAAATACTAAAACATTTAGCTCGTGTGTAAGTAAATTAAAAAATAAGTTACTATCAGAAACCTACTACACTATACGTGAGTTTGATAGCTAACCTACACCTTGCAGCTTTGCTACCCCAAACTAACTAATGTAGGAAATAATAAATTAACAAAATAACAATGGTATCACTAATGTATTTTATTTTATTTTAATAAAAGATATACATAATTTATAATAAGTAACATTTGACATGTAAAATATTTAAGATTTTTACCAATAAACTACTGAATACTGAAAAAAAAAACTGAATACTGAATTGTTATGTCCGATCCGGGTCCATGTTTGAGACTGATTATTTTATGTATATTGTGGAACATGGTGTGCAATAAAAACTGAATACTTAGGATTGATCTTTTGCTGAGTTTTTGAAGTAAAGCCATGGTTTGTTTTTAGTACAGTAACATTGCGTGTCTTGGCAATATTGCCAGCTCTGTCTTGTAATACGGTTGCATGTCTCGAAGGGGCGATGGTACACCACTCGTAATACGCTAAAAGCGGTGACGTGCTGTGTTGCCAGATCACTGAGACGAGAGTATAAATAATTTATGGTGGGAATGGGAGTTGCGTGTCTTGGTGGATGTTTCCAGATTTGATTGCAGAAAACTAACGACAGACCATCGATTTATTCCTTACCTTAGCTTTGCCGTATGATGCCGGCTTAGCATCACCCCATTACAACCGGTTTGGGGTCGATTTGCATAAAATTTTAAGTCATATTTGTATTACGCATATGTTATATACTTAGTCATCATTATTCAAAGTCCTAAAAACAACACGCATAACCCTTGTAGCATAAATTACCAAGTCATAATGTCTATAAACATAGAGATAACTAGGCATATTATTTATTAGCATAAAAATAACTAGGCATATTATTCGTTGGAATTATTTTAAATACATGTTCGCGGCTTAGGGGTGACCCAAGGGCCGCACCATAACCTATTATGAAGAAAAACATTATGAAAAATAACAAATATGCGACTCAAAACTAGTCTAAAATAAAATAGGTGAAAATAATAGTATGACTTTCAATGCAGTATGACGTATAAACATTATGCCAAAGAATTTTATGCAAACCGAGATATGCCAAAGTATATTAGGAACTTCAACAATATGCATAAGACGGTATCCCTTACAACCTGTGGGTGTCGTAAAAATCGACTGAGGGTTAAACTCATACGAGGAATGGGCTGCAGCGTTCCCTGTGAAAGCAATATCTTGCAGCGCTCGCCAAACCATGCGTGGTGAGTATGGCAATACCCTCAATATCTTTGTGCATATTTTCAACAAAATCGTTTAATCTGGCAACACTGCACACAATAACATGATGTCACAAACGTCACCGTGCACAACGAGACACGAAACAAGTCGAAGCGCGCCAAAAGCATTATCTATGCGCATATTTTCAATATCTGTGGGCTGTAGCCCGTAGCTGCTCGTAGTAAACCGCTACGGACACGCTACGTCGTAGCGTCGTAGAATATAATGGAAATGATGTAACTTGCTGTATTAGAATTTATTTGTGTAATACCTTCGTTGAGGCATACATACATACGAAGTTTGTATTTTCTCAAACTATATTTTTTGTAAACAATGAAATTTTACCTTTTTGTAGTGATTTTTTTATTGATTTTGCTAGTTTCTGCAGGCTTTTGAAGTCGAACAGCAATTATAATGATTTTACCTGAAACAAAAATTTGAAAATTTATAATATTATTTATTGCCGATTAACACAGCACAGACAGATAAAGCATTTAAAATAAAATTTTGTCAGCGCTGTTTTTCAGTACCTCCTCATACCTTATATCAAGCGGGGTAAATAGTAGAGACTCCCGCTTCCCTACTCAAAAACAATTGATTATAGAAAATGGAAAACAAAAAAAAAATACATCACTAAATAGTAAGTATAAAATAAATTCGAAAATTAAATAGGTAGTACTTGTTGTGTTGTTTTTCTTTGATGTAATTGTTCTATGTTTTAATTAATAAATAAGTCGCTTCGGGTGTCCACTGTGTGTTATTAGTATATTAAAGTATATCCTTAAAAGTACGCAACGGATGTTGATGCGGTTTTCTTTAATAGATAGAGTGATTCAAAAGAAAGGTTTTTATGTATAATTTATGCCGGGAAAAGGTTTAAGCAGTTAGCAGCGGGTGAAACCGCTGGGCGGGCTGCTAGTTGAATATAATGTTGAAATACATTGTAATTAAGCTTTTCTACCGTGAGAGGTGTTAAAAGTTGATTCTGTTTAATAGCTGAGGTGTTAAACCACCACCGGCAGTAAATCTGTTAATATGTGACTTAGATGTCTTACTTTGTAGTTAATACATACATACATACATATAACACGCCGTTATCCCTTGCGGGGTAGGCAGAGCGTAAACGGCCTTTGTAGTTAATATTGATTGAAATTGTTTTTTTTTTTGCATTGAATAGGGTTATAATCTAGGTGGTATATATAACAATGTCAATAAAGTCCGCACTATTCAGCCTGCAAATATTATTTGTGAATTAAACTGGTACAATTTTATAAGTTGTCGTTGTCTACTCTTATACTTTTTACGTTGTCTACTTTTTACATTCCAAACAAATAATAATTAAGTTTTTTTACTCAATTCGACTCTGTCGCAGCCTAAAAAAATCCCCCAGATTTTACTCAGACTAGACAAGGCAATACCAGAATTAATGAAAAAATCTGCCAAGTGCGAGTCGGACACGCGCACAAAGGGTTCCGTTCCGTGTATTAAAACGAGCAAAAGCATAATGTTTTTTGTTGAGAGCCCCACTCAATTTATATTTGGCATAAAGATACGTGCAGAGGCAGGTCGGCTGCAGGAGTCTGCCGCGCGGTAGATCTCTGTCACACGCGCCCCCAGGAGACCCCGTTCCGGGTTTAATTGTGGTGTTGGCCTCTCCAGGACCGTTGTGCTTGGGTCGGATTTATCCCTCGGTCACTTCTTACGACCCCCACGGAAAGAGATGGGGTGGTGCTATTCTACTCTGCCGGCACCACACGGCTATTTATCATATTCTTAGCTTCAGAAGTGGATTTACTTTAAAAAAAACAATCAATCTTAACCTAAAAAGTTTTAATTGAAACAAATTAAATATTTCAAGAATTATGTACAAAGTCAGAATAGCACTTAAACAACAAATCAAAGAAAATAACAAAAGATACACAAAGAATGGCTCACGTAATCCTCAAGACGTACGAACTGATATCCTCCGGGCATAGCCTCCTTTCCGAGCGGTGTCTCGAGCAAAAGTGAGGAGCGCGGCGCATGACAGCGCTTATATATGCTCAGCAGAGTGCGAGGGAGATAGCCAAGGGAATATCAGCTCATACGGCCTCTCCTGACGGTAGGTCGCCCTCGACCTGATCAAATTCTAACTAGCTCCTAATCATCATCCAAAAGAGGCATCGAAAGCGCAGCTTCAGGAACGTATCCCATCTGGTCAGGTGCGGTGCTGGGTCCAGGCATCGATTCCTCTTCATGGTGCGTGTGAGTCGGCACCATTGGCTCAGGGGCTTGTCCGGGATGGTCACTCTCTGTCCCAACATTATCGTCACCTGAAATCAGCTATATGTTAAGAACTGCCGAATTGTTACAACATTTCACACATACAGCATTCCGTTCCAAATATCTCTTTCAGAAAACGTTCATTTAATTCATTCATCTTCAATCATCTCAGACAAAGTCCTTTTAAACAACCTTACAAGACACCTCTAATGTCAAATAAACCAGATCGATCATTGTCCTGACTCTTCTCCATGTATCTGCTGATCCGGCTGGTTCTGCTTCTGCGACAGGCTCCCAGGTTCCACAGGCTCCTAGGCTCCTGCTGCGGTCATCCATCTCATACATCAGACCTGCAAAAACAGGCGACTTGGCGCAAAGTGCACCAACGCCTGAGCGACTTGGCAAAGCAATGCCAACGCTAATGACGACTAGGCGAATTAACGCCTACGTCAATGCTGACTAGGAACAAAGCCTACAGCAACCATGACGACTAGACGGATTAACGCCTACGTCAATGCTGACTAGGAACAAAGCCTACAGCAATGCTGACTAGGAACAAAGCCTACAGCAACCATGACGACTAGACGGTTTAACGCCTACGTCAACGCTGACTAGGAACAAAGCCTACAGCAATGCTGACTAGGAACTCATCCTACAGCAACACCAACCTCGCCGTGTTATATCCATACACGATGCAATCTTTGCCGAGATTTTATGTGTATTGTTGTGTGAATATGATGTGTAAGCCCTATTATAAATGTGTGATGTGTGTGAATGCGTAAGTATGAAGAAAATGAGTTTCCAAAGATTGCTACGTATAAGCATATACCGGTTTGGTTGAAAGCGAAGCGATGCTTACTCGCGAAGAAAGCAACACACGCCTCCGGACACCATTCCCCGCGCCACAGCACCATGTGTTGCGCTGCCGCCTGAGTGGTCTTGCCGTAGCTTCCAGCCAAGAGTTTGAGGCCGTAACGACCACTGGGTAGGATGTCCACCACCTTGTACGGCCCGCGCATGCCTGGGTCCAGCTTTCCAGTCGCCTGTGAAAACTTAATCACAAAAACAAGATCATTTAAATTAAATTCGCGCGGAGGCCTTCGCAGTCGGTTCACGCGTTCATCTTGCTTGGCTTGGTTATCGCGAAGCATCTGACGAACCCTCCCACGAGACATTTCTCGTAACGCCTCTCGATTTGGTGTAGTCGTTTCGAGAGCCACATCGCGGACCAAAGAACGGATGACGGGAGTAGTAGCTTCTGTCCCAATTAGAACGTGTAAGGGTGAAGCTTGAATAGTCTTCTGCTTGGTAATGTTCAGCACCAGCTGAAGTCTCCACAGGGTTTCTGGCCATGCCGCGTTCTTGTGGTTTACCTCGATGCGCAGCATGTTTAGGACCGTTCGCACGTACCTTTCCACTTGGCCGTTCGCATGATGCATCTCCGGTGTTAAATGATGGAGGTCACAACCAAGTTCATTGATCCACGTCACGAACTCGTTGGATTCGAACATCCGTCCTTTATCGGTAACCATCAACTTAGGGACCCCGAATAGAGAAACTGCCTGCCTGACGACTCGTTTTAGCTCACCCACATCTTGTCGCTCGATCGGGTAAAGCAGCGTATACTTTGAGAAGGCGTCAACGATAATAAGCACAAACTTGAAGTTCTCCGACTGCGGCAGTGGTCCCAGAGCATCAACATGTACCGTGTGGAAGGGCACATCGGGCTTCTCCCAGGAGGTGATATTCTGTAATGGAGCTCGAGGAACACGTTTCTTCGAAATACATACCAAGCAGTGAGCGATGTATTTCTTAACAAACTGGTTAAGACTCGGGAACCAGAAATGGCGAAGAATAAGGTCAGTCGTCTTATCTGGTCCAATGTGTTCATGCTCATCATGAAACACACGAAGCAGACTAAGTCGATGACCCTTGGGTATATAGCACAGTAGTCGGGTCTCTTCTCCTACTGGACTGTACTTGTAGTAAAGGAGATCGTTTCGTGCGACATACCGATTGGCATCCAGACTCCCCTCTTGCAGCTTCTGAAGAAGTTCCTGGGTCTCATTGTCGGCTGCCTGAGCAATTTGAGCCCAGTTGCGGGGTCTTGATATTTGACTTACTTTCTTGACTGGGTTCCGGCTCAGATAGTCGGCATGCGGCATCATTACTCCTTTACGGTACTCAATAGTGAAGTGGAAGTCCTGGAGGTAGATCCACCAGCGCGCGACGCGAGGTAAGAGATCTTTTTTCTTTTCGGTCGACTTTAGAGCGTTGCAGTCAGTAACCACGGTAAAGGTAAGTCCTACAAGATAGTGCCGAAAGTGTTGAAGAGCTTTGACCACGGCAAGCGTCTCCAATTCGTAGGAGTGGTACTTACTTTCGGCTCCTTGGGTGACCTTGCTGTAATATGCCACAACGTGTTTCTTACCATCAGCATGAGTTTGCAGCAAAACTGCCCCATAACCTCCGCTGCTTGCATCTGTATGGACCTCGCTGGAGAGCTTGGGATCAAAGATAGCTAGCACTGGTTCGCTGGTCAACTCCTTGATAAGATCTTGGCGAACTGCTTCACACTCAGGGCTCCAGTTAAAAACGACCCCTTTTCTAGTAAGATGCGCGATTGGTGCAGTCTTGAGTGCATAGTCTTTAATGTAACGACGGAAATAACCAGCAAGGCCAAGAAATTGGCGGACTTGCTTTATGTTTTCGGGAGCTGAGGTGTTGACAAGTGCCTCCACCTTTCGCGGACTCGGCCTAACCTGACCCTGACTGATAACCCTTCCGAGATATTCTATTTCAGTCACAAGAAACGAGCACTTTTTGAGGTTAACCGAAAAACCTGCGTCTGTTAGTGTCTTAAGAACCCTACGTAATAAGCTGATACCCTCTTCTACCGTATTGCTTAAGAGAAGTACGTCATCGACATACACCAGAACTTTTCCTTCATCGATCAGCTCACGCAAGGTATCATTAATAATCCGTTGATATACGATAGGCGAGTTAGCAAGACCAAACGGCATTTTAATGTACTCGAAATGATCTTCGGGGGTAACAAATCCCGTTAAATGAATGCACTCCTCTTTAATAGGGATCTGGTGAAAACCCGTAGCCATGTCAAGGCTCGAAAAGTACTTATGACTACCTAACCTATCGATGTGATCATCGATCAGCGGCATTGGGTATCGATCTTTGACGGTTATGCGGTTCAGCGCACGGAAGTCTACACATAGCCTATCAGATCCGTCGCGCTTCTTAACCAAAATAATAGGACTTGCGTATTCCGATTTTGACCGCCTAATAACGCCTTTTTCGAGGAGGTCTTTAGTTATTTCGCGTACTTTGATCTTTTCCTGATAGGAAAGTTTATATGGCCGGTAAACGACAGGCGCAGTGCTTGTGAGTTTAATATCCATCTCGCCCGTCTTAACTGTTGTAGCTGCTGTACCAGTTATCAAGAATTCTGAAAATTCATTGATTACGGATTGTAAATTCTCGCGCTCTTTCCCCTGGAGTTGGGTGTTTATTTCATTGCTGCTAACTCGAGTCGCGTCGGTCGAGCGTACCGAGCTAACAGAATGCATCAGAGTAACAAGCTGCGTGTCTTTCGTCCTGATAAACACCACACCATCGCGATTAAGAATATCGGTACCAATGATGACTGGGGCATTCATACATTCAGCTGGTACAACAACTAAGTCAGCCTCGACCGACAGATCGCTAAACTCTATTGTTGCCGTAATGTAAGTTGTGGCGATTACCTCTTTCTTACTCAAACCCTTCAACACGCAAACCCTATGTTTTGGTTGGCACGATATATGTTTGAGAACGTCTGACGAAACCAATGATACGCCTATAGCACCGTTATCGATGAGAGCATCCATCGGTACTCCATTTATCACCGCAGTTGTAATATCTTCGTTATCCGTGAACTTATTTGAACAAAAATTTATTTTTCGTTGACTGGAGTTATTTTGTGCTTCGGAACGCGCTTTAGCAAAACATTCATTCTCTCCGTGTCCCGGTTTCTTACAGAATGAGCACGTGTTATTTTTTGGCACGGTGTTTGTTTGGGCTGCTGGTAATGGACGTGATGGAAGGTTCTGTTTCTGAGCCTTATGACAATTACGACGCGTATGTCCACGTTGATCACAATTAAAACATTTAATTTCCAAAGGCGCATTTCGTTTTTGGAAATGTGGTCTTTTATTAGGCACTGAAGGACGGTTATCCTGTTTCGGGCGATTCGGTTTTACGTATATTGCTAAAAAGGATACGAGATTTTCTACCGACAAGTTTGCATTAGCAGCTGCCGCACGCACTTGCGGACTATCAATTCCTCGAATCACGATAAGCGTCCTCAGTTCATCACTAAGTCCCGGAATCATTTTTAGACGTAAAAGAGTGCGACGCGCATACTCAGCATAAGTCGCGAACTTGTCAGATGTATTGTTCATCGCATCAAAGAGAATATTAGCATAGTCTAGCTTAGTGGGACAAAGTGACTTGAATTCGCGTTTGAAGTTACTCCAAGTGCGATCGTTCGTGACCCATTCGTTCAGCCACACCTTAGCGTCCCCTTTTAAACATGACCCCACACGTGATAAACACTCCTGGTCTCCCCAACGATTGGCATCTCTGGCGCGGTCCACTTCCTCGCACCATACTTCGATGTTATGAATAGCAGGATCGAAAGTCGAAATATAATAATTCTGTGATTTTATAGGTTGAGAGGATTTAATCGCTTCCATCAAAGCATGTGCAAGAGTGGATGCCTCAGAGCATTGCCCTGTTGACCGGACGGACACATCAGGCTTAAGTATGTCCGCTTGTTCACTGAGTCGGCTTGGTTCACGAACGTTCTGCGAGACGTCATCAGATGGCCTTGTTTTTGAATTATTAGAATGAGGCAGAGGGCTAGAAGCCCTTGGCGTAACCGATCTACTGTTATGTACACGGCTCTTTGAGCGACGACATGTGACACCACAGGAACGACATGAGGATGCCTTATGGAGATCTCTTTTCTCCGCGTGATCACGGAAACTGCGTGAACGTTGGTGCGACGACGTACGCGAACGCGCATGCCTTCTACGTGACGATATCGAGCGCGAGCGATGACGGCCATGATTAGACTTGCCATTGGAACGTACAAAAGAATGCTCGCGGCCACGAGAATGTTCCTGAATAGACGCGCCGCGACGACGCACACAAGAACGCTCACGACTAGACCTGTCGCGACGTTCAGGACTAGACTTGTCGCGCTGACGCACACGACCTGACCTGTCACTATCGCGTAACGAATTTTTCGATCGGGAACGTAGCCTTTCACGAGATTTAGCACGTGAACGCTCACGGTTTGTCTTACCACGCGCGTTGTGGCGCGAACGAGAACACCGAGAACCGGTCCGGCACCGAGAACGGGTGCGCGGGCGTTTCCGAGCAGATTCATCACGCGCCGCGCTACACAAACGTGAACGCGAACGTATACGCGAACGCGACTTGCCTCTCCGATTACGCGAGCCATCCAATGAGGGGGTTCGTGTTCTATTACGCTCTTTACTACGCGTCATTGCAATAGAAAAAGGACGCGGTTTGTAACACTTGTAAACAAATCAATTTTCAAGTACCGACACGAAATAAAAAAAAAACGACCAAACGAAAATCACACAGAAATACGAGTAAAAGTGCTGTTCTGCTTATCAATAATAGTGGGCTTTTTGGATTATCTATCCCACTTCTGATCTTAGCTTCAGAAGTGGATTTACTTTAAAAAAAACAATCAATCTTAACCTAAAAAGTTTTAATTGAAACAAATTAAATATTTCAAGAATTATGTACAAAGTCAGAATAGCACTTAAACAACAAATCAAAGAAAATAACAAAAGATACACAAAGAATGGCTCACGTAATCCTCAAGACGTACGAACTGATATCCTCCGGGCATAGCCTCCTTTCCGAGCGGTGTCTCGAGCAAAAGTGAGGAGCGCGGCGCATGACAGCGCTTATATATGCTCAGCAGAGTGCGAGGGAGATAGCCAAGGGAATATCAGCTCATAATATATTTATTTATCGTGAGGGACACCGAATCGACGAACGACTCGATGAACCCTTGTGTCTTCAACTCTCTAACTATCGCGGTATATGAGATACAGCACGGCCTCGCGATAGACAGATAGACAGCCGAGTATCAATATTAGGGTCCCGTTGAATACTAAAAATTTAAAACACTTCCCGTATTAGGTATAAAAAAAAATTTGCAAATTTTCAAGCAATCCAGCCCGAGCTTGAAAGTTTTGCAAATTTTCATAAATAGGGTCCCGTTTTGACCCTTTGGGTACGGAACCCTAAAAAAGAAGAATAACCTCCCTCGCTAATAATATGGTTTCACATGCTCATCATTTGAAGCAGTACAGAACAGCTGATTGAAATTGGATGTCGACCGACAAATGGACAAATCATACCAAATTGGACATCTCTACCATAATCCGACCGATATTAGATTGGCATTTATTTGTAATGCTTGACGGATGTGACTGTAAAAAAACTGAAATATTTTTTAAGGGGTTATCCGGCCCATGAAACTGAACAACTTCCCCCTAGGAACATAGGTCGAAATATGTAAAAGAAATGTGGATCTCCTACACAAAAATTTCTAGCCGACCGGGTCAATTTGTATAGGAGGTACAATTGTTGACCCCTTGAAATATTTGTAGCTAATAATTTTACGTCCTGTAATAAAGAATTTATAATTTAAAGGCAAGAACAGATCATTTGGATTAAAAATCAAATCCCAGTAAAAAGCTACAAAGATTTGCTACTTTAATGGCTTCATTTGTTGTCCATGATTCTATCCTAGGGTTTTCCATAAAAAAAGAAAGGCCCCATTCTCTCTCTCTCTTTTCGTATGGGACACCGAGTCGTCCAACGACCCGATGAACCCTGGTGTCAGAGTTTATCAACCGCCTGCTACTAGTAGTAGGCCTCTGACATGGTTTTGTAACAGCCCTATTCTGATATGATATGTATGGGTAATTTTAAAGTGTTTTAATGAATGAATTATCTTGTCTAGGTTTTCATCGAAAATGCACTAAAAAAACTTATATCCTCTGATAGAATCGGTCAATAAAAAGGCCCTAGTAGCATGATAGTTTTCTTCCAAGCTGTCACATTTTACGTCACAAAGATCCGAAAATTCCGTCATACGTAACTTACCGCATACGGTCCACTTTATTAAATACCGTGTGTATCGTACACAGTGCCCGTTGGGTATTATAGTCTGATTGTTGGCCGTCGCGCGTCTGATTACTGCGGACATGGCAGCACGCCCACCGGTGGGACCGTGACCTGACACGTGTGACAACGCAGGTATTGTACAACAAACACACATACATAACACCTATACCACTTGCAGTGCAGAGTAATGGCCGTAATTTTTTCATTATTATTGGAAAAGCAATTACTGTAGGTTTCTTACTTATTACATAGTGTACAAAGCATAAGTTTATATACAGTCAACTACGCTATTCTTGTCTTGTCTTGTCTAGCCCACAACATCCCACTGCTGGGCAAAGGCCTCCCTCTTCTCCTTCCATCCATCTCTAGCTAGTTTACATATAGTTAATCTGTGTATTCGGACGTAGTCTAGAAACATATTGCAAAGCAAAAATTTCACAAAAATAACAAAATTTCACAAAAAGCAAAAACTTTGATTTCCAATACCGTCTCGGTTAGAGTAGATATTGTTCGTAAGAAAGAATAAAGATGGTTCCGTGCTTAGGAGAGGATTTTACATAACTACTAGTAGGTGGTTTAAGAACTTTGACAACAGAATACATTAATCAACTCGATGTCCCACAGAGCACCGAAACGTCATGCGCTGTCACCCCTGAAGAGTTCTTTGGTCTGTGGTTGTTAGGTAAACCTGAACATAAATGCAATATGGCAAGGACTATCCGGGGAATAACTCCGCACCAGAAACGCTAGTCGTTTTATTGTGCTTTGAGTTCCATTTCCGTTTTGTAAATGCGCTCTGTGGCAAGGATAATTGAATTTTTAAAAGTATGGGAACTGGTGGTACTTGATTTAACGACAAAACAGAGGAAGCTTTTGGTGATTTTTTGTACAAATTTCTGTATAAAAAAGACAATTCACACAGCGCCATCTAGCCCCAAACTAATCAAAGCTTGTACTTTGGGAACAAGATTGGTGATATTAATACTTAAATCCTTTTTTTGTAAATAAATAGAAAACGCTAAGACCATCTAAGACTAAATATAAAATATCTGAAAATTGACTAAACAAATATTTGTATCTTGTGGCGATCAAACCCACAACCCTCAGCGTAGCTACTAACTAGCTACGGTATTATCCGCTACGCCATCGGGCCAGTCAGCACTCACACTTAAATAATTTGTTTTTCAATATTTTGTTATTATAGAGTTACACGGTAATTTCACATTAATGACTTTTTTAAATATGGGCCTTGCTATGGGTAATAAAATTTTATTGACCCAGTAACATTGGTTTACTTTATAATGTAGGTTACCAGTAATTATCACGTTTCGTGACGAACTGACGTCCATCCACGTCACGTCACGTCACGTTAAGTCACGGTGTCATCTGATTAGATTAGCGCTGTCAGTTATTTATTACAACTAAATAGGTGGGCGATAATGGCATTACATTGTTTTGTAGTTATTTATCTAATAATCGTTGAACCAAATCGTAAAAAATTGCCCCAATGTTAAGATAACCCGACTAGAAAATAAAATGATCATATTATTTCTATCTTTTTCGTGTGGGACACCGATTCGTCTAACGACCCTTGGAACCCTGGTGTCAGATTTTTTTAACCACCTACTACCGCTACCAGGCCTCTGACATGGTTGTGTAACGACCACCGTCTAAGTAATCATAGACAGCAACCGGGACCGATTGCTTAACGTGCCCTCCGAAGCACAGAAATTATCATATTACAAAGTATTTAGATCTAATGTTCTTCACCACTACATATATGTATAAGATAAGTTGCTTATTTTATTATCAGCACTCACAGTATTCTAAGCCGGCACCACACGTCAGGTAAATAATATGAAAAATAAATTGTCACAAAAGATTTGGCGCAGTGGTATTGCCACAGCCTGTTCGATTATGAAATTTCAGTATATGTCACTTGAACTGTTGAATTTAGACGAATCTAATGAAACCTCATAAGTTAACTTCTATCACAGCGTTTGTAGGTGGTGAAAAAGAATTTACTTGTCCACAATTCCACATACATACATACATAGTCTCGAAATTCCAAAGTACATTACATACCAGTCCTACTATTTAGCAGTGCCCATATGAAATGCTCCGACCCGATCGAACGATGTGGTTTAATCGTAAGAGGCACTGGTTGCCAAACTGTCATTGTCATGTGGGAAGGGGTTGGGGGTCCAATCTTCTTCAACGAGGTAACAAACTGGATAACTAATGGTGCCACTCTCGAATGTGCCTTTTTTCTGAGATGGATTGATAAAATATGTCGATGACAAAGTTCAGTTGGTGCGTTTAGGCACAGTCGCGTCTGCTGCCATCTGCAGTGATTTGTCCTCTTCACTATCTACGTTGTTTTCTGTCACACGATAAAATAACAAGCAAGGCCAAGAATGCCAAAGAAAAACTATAGAGGCCAGATTTTGTTTGTCTAATACTTTACCACTTGCGATGATCGGATCAGCTATTATATGACACTGACAACGTAATATTGTATTTAGAAGTTTGAGAGATCATTGTCCGGTGTTCTATGTGACCGTAGAATGCCTATCAAAACGAAAGGAAAGGTCTATAAAACCTGCGTAAGACCCGTTTTACTCTACGGCGCAGAATGCTGGACAACCAAACAAGACCACAAAGCCAAACTACATGTCACTGAAATGAAGATGCTCAGGTGGGCGGGGGGAGTAACCAAACTGGATAAAGTCAGGAACGAACACGTTAGAGGCTCTTTTAAAGTGGCACCAATACCAGAAAAATTACAAGAATCCCAGCTCCGATGGTACGGACATGTTATGCGCCGAGAGGACGAGCACCCAGTTAAAATGGCTTTACAAATTGACACAGGTAAACAACCCCGAGGGCGGCCATTGGCTACTTGGTGGAGAAACCTGGAAAAACTCATACCCGTAGGATATAGTGACAGAGCCGAATGGCGAAAGCATATTCAGAGGGCCGACCCCAAATGAAATGGGAAGAGGCACGGACAAAGAAGAGAAGTTTGAGAATCACCGTCAGAGTCACGAGACGTGTATCGCTCGCTCGGGGCAACATTACGTTGCGATAATTTATTTATTTTATAAAATTATCTCTAAGCACAAAATGTGTACATGGGCGGACTTAATGCTATCATTTAATAAATAATAAATAAATATCCTGGGAACTCGATAGCCGATATAAACACTTATATATTTTTTTAATCAATACATATAAATATAATACATAGAAAGCACCCAGACTAAACACAAATATTTGAAAATTTACTAACAAATATTTGTGTCTTGTGGGGATCGACCCTCGACGAAGCAGGTACTCTATCCACTATGCCATCGGGCCAGTCATTTAGTGAAGCGGTTGTACAAAAAGTTTGAGAATCTCCGTTACACGTGGGCTGTTCATACGTGTAGGAGGAATGTCGGTCATGCTCTTGGTCCTCTCGGTACGTTAACGAAGCGCTTGTCGTTCTGATTAGTACCCGATATTACAGCAGGACGAAAATGGCTTGCACCATATGGAAAATTGTGATGAACTAATAAACGATCAACAATTTGCACAAAAAATTCTTACATCATCAGTCTATTAGGGTCCACGTTTGTTCCCAGTCTAGTTAGGACATTGCAGGCTGAACCACATAAAAGTCTGAAAAGAAAGATGGTTCCGTGCTTGGATAGGATTACTTAGATGACGGTTGTTACACAACCATGTCAGAGGCCTACTACTAGTAGTAAGCGATTGAAAAACTCTGACACCAGGGTTATTCCGGTCCTTCGTCGACTCGGTGTCGCACACGAAAAGAAAAAGATTAGCGTCCAATACTGGACGTAGGCCGCCCCAATGGCACGCCAGAGGACACGATCGCCCAATTTCGAGGGGAAGCCACGCCTCGCCAAGCGTAGCGTTGGACGCCTTCAGACTAGATGTGCCGATGAAGTAAAGAAGGCGGCTGAGAGTGACTGGATAGCCAAAACGAGAGATCGTGTCCTATGGGAAGTTTCTAATGTTATTAATGCTTTCAAAATGACGACATTGAGTCTTCCTTCTATGGTCCAAAATATATATACCAAACATAACTTTGTGGTAGGCACTCAGGAAAAAATTAAGAGTAAAAGTCTATGGTCAACACCAAGGAATGTCAACCTGATGTCAATACAATAACATAACCAAGATGTTTGATTTTGTGTACTGACTATTTTTCCTCACAACATAACAATTTCGATAATTCCTCAATCCATGACTTAATCATCATATCACCACTGCTGCTACTCAATGACGTGTCTTGTAAAAATGACTTCAGCACCAGAGAACCCGAAAACAGTTTCGAAAAATCCGCTAAAGCTAAAAAGCTCCTTAAAACAACTCAAATCAGAAAACGACGACCATGGCACGGATGCTCAGAGCACACGGAAAAATTCTAAGAGGTTTCGAAAGAAATCCAAATCCAACAAACACATTACTATAGGACCTTTGCAAGTCACGTTGGTGGATGTCAATGATAAGTACCGCAAAGCAGTGGGTGTGACTGTATGCCGAGCATTGGTGCAGTGTATGGTTGGGGCTGTGAACATAATAGTACTCGGATATTCTATCCGTACTGGTGATGCGCACGCCGTTTTGTGTACGCTTGCTGTAAGTTTGAATACTTTTAACACTTCACGTTTTGGGTAAATCTACATAAGAAGAAGGAAGGCAGAGCGTAAACGGCCGTAAAAACGGGCATTCACGCCACGTCTGACAAACATTTCAGGGTCATTCAGGTCATTGTGTATTACCATGTCAGGCTATTTTTTTTTATTAATGATGGGTTTGCTCTTGACTCTAGTCTAGGTCATAGGACAGAGACAGAGTCTAAGATGGAGCGAGCTCACCCAGAAGAAGCCTGTTCACTCTTACTTTGAAGACATTAGGGTTGTATGCGTTTGGAAATACAGACGCAGGAAGTGAGTTCCACTCTTTAGCAGTGCGCATTATAAATGATGACTGGAAGCGCTTAGTCCGAATTGGCGGAATGGCAACCAGGTACGGATGGTATCCGGCGGTGCGTTTGGATGTCCGATGGTAGAAGGGAGCTGGTGAAACAAGGTCGTGAAGCTCTTGAGCACACTCTCCGAAGTACAATCTATAAAAAACCGACAAGCAGGCAACCTTGCGGCGATGTGCCAGGCTATGTAGCTTGGTGTCCACCAGTTTTATGTCGCCTATGAGCCTTTTGGCCCTGCGTTCCACCGAGTCAAGAGCGGCAAGTTGGTATTTGGCTGAGCCATCCCAAAGGTATCGCCTAAAAATGCAGTACATGTGCAATACAAGCGTGGTGGGGATGGCAAACACCCCTTATAGGGGAGGCTCATGTCTACATAGCAGTAGACAGATACGGCTATAAAGGATAATAATGAAGATACAGAAATAAATTATGTATTTTGGCTTCATTCTTATAACCCACCACGGAACGCATACGGTGTATACGTTTAGGTTGAGATAACGTTTGTGCAAACCAATGTTATCATTTGTCTCTAAAACCACTGGTCCAATTTTAATGCGGATTTCAATTATGGGTTCGCATTTGATTGGTGTTACACTTACAACTGACTAACGGCGCTACAGTTAACCATCGTAAGTTATTCCTGAGGGTTATTGATATCTAACAACCATTTTTTTTTCAGTGGCATTTCTTAACAACAGAAGCGGTATTAGTGGTGACGTACACTGGGATTCTGACGCAGACCCACAAGAAGTACGCCCACATGTTCCTGCAGATCAGCAGTCTGATCCTCTTCATCACGGGAAGTGTGCTCATCTTCCTCAAGGTGCCTAAATCGGGGTTCGGCGCGCATGGTATCGTTGGTAATACTACTTGTTACAAGTATTTTTCACTGTTAGAAAAGAATACTTGCATTATATTTTCATTCAATTTCAAATTTGGTATTCAATTTATCGCGGGTTTATCATTGCTTAGACTACATTCAATCTGAAAAGATGGAATTAGTCGCCGGGTATTAGTTGCAAAACTAACCCCGTAGATGCAGCCGTGCCACGCGGGCAACGGACGTGCTGCGGTAGCTCAGATTGAAGAGGCGTCACCACTAGTAATGGCAAAAATCGCAGGTTCATATCGTGCCCGCACTTTAAGATTTTGCAAATTGTATACCTCACACGGGAAGTGTTTAAAAATTTGGTATTAGAAGTAAAAGTTGCATCCTATTCTCGACTTCTTGTCACACAGGACAGAAGAAGTGTTCCTCCATTGCTAAATTACATGTCTTTTTACAGGTACAGTAGGAATGGCGATGGGAGTAGTCGCGTTTATGTCTGGTCCATTCATGCTACAAAAGACTAATCGACGGGTCAAACTATTCCACACTTGTATATCCTTGCCTACGTACCTTATAACCTCAGTGTGTCTCATTCTGGCCATTCTAAAGCCCAAATTACAAGCCTACGCTGGAGCCGCCATAGTATATATTTTAATATTTTTCATTGTGTTTTATACAATTTTCATTATAGTTATCGTTAGTATTAAGGCCTGGGCGAGATCAAAAGATAACAGAATATTTCTCATTTGATAATTGTGTGATTTTTTATTTTGTTTCTTCTTCCTTTCAACACATAAGCGGCTTGTTATATGCCATTTCTGTATTGTAGTTTGGCTAGGCTCTTGGTGTTCTACATCAGGTAATCTAGAACCTCGATGTCTGTTTGCAAACAAAAGCACCACATCGTGCTAAACAACTTTGCCATTGAGCCAACTCCGTATATCTTATAGGTTAGCCGTGCTCCTAGTGACCCTAGTGTTCCTCGTCAGGTATTTCAGACCCTCGAGTGCTGACAAAAGTTATCTTAGATATTAACCAGGCATTCAGCAGTTACAATATCAGATTTCGTCAAAATCCATAGTTTTTGTGTGACGTGTACACAAAATACATACGGGGTGTACGGGACAGCCCTCCGAGTACTGATAGGGTGCATACAGGCCATGAAACTGAACAACAACTTTCCCCTTGGAAAATAAGTCAAGAAACGGCAAAAAATATTCAATCTTCCTTACAAAATCCCTATCAGCTGACTGCATTTACTATGGGAAGTTCAAAAATTGTTGACGTTTCCTGAAATATTGTCTTATGGGAAGTTGTTCAGTTTCATGGTCTAAATGCACCCTATCAGTATTCGGAGGGCTGTCCCTAACACCTTGCTCATTTAGCCAGACAGAAAGACGGTTGTTTGGTATTTCCCAATAAAATGTTTCTATTTTACAGTTATTTCTTAAGTATAGGTTGTATTGGCGAGGCGCACGCAGCGCAGCGAAGCGATCTCCATGACAATCACAGACATACAGACGGACAGACAGACAGAAACACTTTATTGCTCACATTAATAATTATAACATATACAAGAACAAAAACAAACAACACAATATAAGCAAAGGCTTACGGCCGATGTGGCGCAGTGGTAGTGCGACTGCCTGCGACGCAAAGGTTCCGGGTTCGATTCTCGGTGGGGCACACACAAAAGTTGATATTTATCTATTTGTGAATTTGTTCCCGGTCTGGTTAGGACATTGCAGGGTGAACCAACTGATTTTCCGAAAATAAATGGTTCCGTGCTTCGGATGGCACGTTAAGTTGTCGGTCCCGGTTGCTGTGTATGATTACTTAGACGGCGGTCGTAACACAACCATGTCAGAGGCCTACTAGTGGTAGTAGGCGGTTGAAAAACTCTGACACCAGGGTTCATCGGGTCCTTGGATGACTCGGTGTCCCACACGAAAAGAGAAGAGAAGAGCAAAGGCTGCCTTATCGCTTTAAGGTTCAGGTTGCAATCCTATTTCATATAGTGCATAGTGCAGTACCCTGTACCAAAGAGTATCTAATAGAACTACCCTGTACATCTAAGACTTGTGATATAGACCACAATCTAGACCGTGTTTTTTTAAACTTAATTTTGTTCTATTGGGGCGCGTTGAATCGACCATAAACTTCGAGCAAAGACGGCCTTCGGAACGAGACGGAAGACCGTGTTGCTCGAAGACCATAAATAAGATATCTTTCGTAGCTCTTTTATACTAAAAAGTCTTCTTTCATCGTCCATAAACATACCGTTCAGCGACGACGAAAGAACTTTTTAGTATAAAAAAAATTGGTACAAAAGATATATTATTTATGGTCGATCGAACGTACCCCTGGACACAGAATAATAACTAGTAACTAGCGTTACAGAAGCTTTACTTCGCAATGGTTTTCAAAGAAATATGTACTCAATCTGATAGACAATATGATTTAATTTAGCTCGCGTTCCAGTCAACCACGTGTTCATTTGCATACCTGCCAAATATTTTTTTGAGGGAATATGAGCCGCGGTCTAGGGTTGCTTACTTCGAGAAACTACTTACGCCATCTAGCGCACAACACGAGCGTTTACTCCTACTTTTGGCGGGCACGCAGCAGGCAGCGACGAGTACGTTCATGTAGTCTAAGACCAGCAGCATAATTGTATATGCTATACGATTATTGCCGAAGATTTAATTCAATGAAGTAATAAACCTCCAATAGTCCTTGCATCAGGCGGGTGCTGGCTCTGGGTGTACGAGTACTTCTATAGTGCAGACAGAGCAAGTATCCGCTTGATGTACACATCACAACACATTATTTGGTAGGTATAAAAAAGGCCTCTGTGCTGTTGGCTTTGGCCCCACACATGCCTCAAAGGACCGGGTCCCTGTGGGCCCGAGATCCGAAAAGAATACCAACATAATAATAATAAAATGTATACTAATAATAATAATATTATAATGTATACTAATTTTTTTCCCGTGGGTGTCGTAAAAGGCGACGACGAACAATTTTAGGCAATGGGCTGACAACCTGTCACTAAGGCGATTCATAATTTTCTGAATGACCCTAAAATGTTTGTCAGACGTGGCGTAAATGTCCGTTTTTAGCGGTCGTTTACGCTCTGCCTACCCTGCAAGGGATTATAGGCGTGATATATGTATGTATGTATGTTTTCGTCTGTTCCTCTTGCAAAAAATTGTCGAGAAAGTTGAACAAATAGCGCACGCGTGTGACTTCTTTCGCTTGCGGCAGCCCGCTAGATTAGCCCTTTCGCAGTGGCCGGCGCCTGGAGGTATGTTTTCAATACCTACACGCGGAGTGACACAGGCCTGCCCTGGACCCTTTGATCAACGCGGCCTTTCCGGGTCGGAGCGAGACGGAAGACCACGTTGCTCGAAGATTGGTCCAAGAGCAAGGACATTCCAAGAGTCTTCTTTACAAAAAGACGATATTCTTTTGACTTTGACTTTTGACTGGCTAAAGCAGCCTAAAGCAGCGATTACATTTACTTCACTCCAATTCCCGATTAGGTATACATTGCTGGTTTTATACGGGCATCACCACAACAAATTCAAGATAACCAGCAATGTATGCTGAATCGGGCCCATCAAATCGGGATATGTAATCGCATCTCTAGCGTCATTCTTTCTGAAGTTTCTGAAAATCAAACTGAAAATTATTGCGGCCAAAATTCATATTTTCTAAATACGTTTATATTGTTTATTTTATTATATAATTTTCTAAATCTATGAAGATTGTATTCACCGAGAAGTCATATAGGTACAGAGTGATTGCATGAAAGAATTTGTAAAGGGATATATAACATGCATGAACACAGTTCAATCCATGATGCTTTGACCACCGAGCCTGTTCCACCGCAAAAAGACAGAATAGTATCATCCGAGAAACACTTGAAAGTAGGTGGCCGCGTGGACGCCCCTGGCTCACACCATGCCACGCGTGGCACCAAACATTTCCATTTCTGGGAACCAGAAAGGGTGAAGAGAGACGGAAGAAAGAAAATCCGTCTCTTCAACGTGATTCATATAGTATGTCTGATTATCTCCCAGTTGATGGTTGGGGCCGTGAATATAATAGTTTTGGAGTTTACCCTGAAGACCAAAGATACGCATGTGATTTTATGTGGTCAAGCAGTAAGTATGATGTATCGTTGGAACTCGGTTAACGACTGGCACATCACTGAATAATGAAGTCGCTTCCCGTGCCCCTATGTCCCAATATATGCTTAGATCTTTATAACTACGCAACGGATTTTGATGCAGTTTTCTTTAGTTGATAGTGATTCAAGAGGAAGGTTTTATGTATAACACGTGCTGGGAAAAGGTCTTTTTCCCGCGGGAAAACGGTTGGCAGCGCGTGAAACCGCTGGGCAGGCCGCCAGTTTAGATATAAGTAGCTTACTAAAGGAATAAAAGCTTTTAAAGTGCCTCTTATATAAAATTGAACATAGGTAGGTATAATGTACACAGGGTAAATTTTTTGTCAGTACGCAAAATTTGTAAGGTTAAAGATTTAAACAAATTTGACTAAGGGCTCAAACAATAAAATAAATTATTTAATTTAGGATAATTATTATCATATCATCTCCGAGTCGGACTTGCCCACCGAGGGTTCTGTAGCATGCACAACAAACCCTTACTTATAATATCCCACGGGGGTATTGCCATACTCACCACTCTAGGCAGGCAGATTAGGCGAGCGCAGTGCAGACGTTAAATTCACAGGTATGGCTGCTGCCCATTCCTTGGTTGATTATCCCTTTGTCGCTTTTTACGACACCCTCGAGTACAGTTAGGGTAATGCTATTCTAAGCACCGTAACCTTTGTAGAGATGATCAGACCATGAAACTTTTGCCTATGTTGGGATAAAATTACAGTAATCAGATCGTTTTGAATGAGGGGTCAATTTCTTTTCTCATTTACCAACATATCCTCAATAGAAAAAGTTGTTCAGTCTCATGATGAGATCATGCCTGCAAAGTTTTCGGTACACCGTCCCTTTTTCTTTTAGCGTGTCGATGGCAGACACGCGGCCCAGAACTTGGCTACGATGACAGCGCTGACTGACGCTGTCATAAGATCGTCCTGCGTGCAGGTGGTAGGGCACGCAGGACACGATGTTAGGTGGTTCATTGTTTGAACTCCACCACACAAACAGTTTGCATCGGAACCCTGCAAGAAGCCCCACTGGGTCATGTTTTCCTTGCTCCGGCCGGTCCGAGTCCGAAGTCTATTTAAAGATTTCTAAACCGACCACGTTAATTAATGGCCAGGCGGCAAGCTTTCAGAAATCTAGACGAAACCGTACCTCATGCGCATTATATCTTATTTCAGTGGCATTTTTTCGGTGTAGAAGCGATTCTATGCATGACATTCACGAATGCGTGGCTAGGGGTCAGCCGAATCATCGTGCGGCGCATCAGGTACCTCCACATGATCCTGCAGATCATCGGAGTGATACTCCTGGTGACTGGCTTCGTCATCACCGTCCTTGCGAAGGATAAGAAGGCTTACGCCTCGCATGGCATACTTGGTATGTATTTTTCTTTGAAACAGCAAAGGTTCGATTGCTTCCGGAACTAGCAGGGTCGCCATGCAGTGTTGGCTGTTAGGGGAGGATCAAGAAAAACACGTATGTGCAGTTCAGACGTATATTGGCGACTGCAAGCGATACAAACTAGCTTACGTGGCTAATAACGGGGAGTTGCGTGTCGCTACAGACAGTACAGTATCAGGGACCGTAGGAGCGCGCACAATATACGACAAAAAAATTCAAACAAAAAGGTTCAACACAAAATGTGGAGCAAATATTTCGCGCCATGACCAGGATTATTCTACACAATCTGTGTATCCTTATCGCACTTATGCAAGTTTCATATTTCTGTGAGACGGTATCCCTTGAAGCCTAAGCGGGCGCTAACATTTTTTTAAATTTCTGGCACTGTTAATCCATAATAAATTATAGTACACACAATGAGGTCAATTCGGGATTTAAATTTTCCTTACTTGCCTTAAATTAGTGCTGTCACTTTCCGTCAAATAGGTTTAGAAAAGGCTAGAAGATATCTAAGTCCTGTCATTTTTAAAAACGTCAAGGGTTGTTTCGCCTTTCCTAGTCAATTTAGTCGCCATTGTTTTGATTGTCTCCTTATTTTGACAAATAACACGTATTTTTCACGAAATTATAAGACATGACACGACTAAAATATCTCCTATCCTTTTCTAAACCTATTTAACGGAAAATGACAGCACTAATTTAAGGCAAGTAAGGAAAATGTACATCCCGAATTTTATATATATACATCAATTACTTAGATATTTTAACAAACGTTTGCGGCTTGCACTTCCGCCCTTTATTGATCTTTTTCCAATTTTACAGAATATTGCCAGGGATCAAAATTAGTCACTCTGATTTCTATGAAAATATACAAGTTGTATTTCCTCCTGGGTAACTGAATTTAAGCACAAAAATTATTTGTTTAATTTAACAATTTTTTTAAGAAATTTTAAATTATACTTACTAGTTTACTAGTAATTTCATTAATTATATCAATGAAAAAAAAAAAACACAACTTAAATCCGATTATATTGTGATGAGTAATAGTTGTGCGAAATCAAGAAAATATTATGTTAATGAAATATATAACGTTTTTTTTATAAACTTATTTGTACATGACTCATATAAATTATATTTTTCCAGGTATTGTCACGTCAGTGATGTCACTAGTGACCGTAGTGGCTGGGCCCACATCCATGGTGAGCCCGTCGAACCAAAATGTCAAGTTCTTCCACATTTGTCTAGCTCTACCATCCTTCGTCCTTAGCTCGGTAGTACTGTGCACGGGTTTCTTCACGAAAAATTTCAAAAAAACGTGCGGCAAAAAAATTGTGCATATTTTAACATTTTTTGTTGCATTCTACACTATTTATATAATTTTATCGGTTATTACCAATGGGATCATTAAGATAAGGAGACAGATGCACAGGATTTAAAGGATGTCGGCCAAAATTTGATAACAAACCGGAAATATTGTTACGACTATTTCGAATATTGTTTATTGTATATAAATAAATTATGGCGTACGTATACAGGACTTTCAAAATGTTTTCTGAGAAGATTTTAAAAAGATGATACCTACAGGGATAGAAAAGGCTTAATTTTTGATCAATTTTACGCCTCGATTTATATTCCTCTGCAAGTTACCACTCGCGATAGCTGTAGCAATTATTACATACAGTTTCTTGTAAACTTACACCGGAGCGATTTTGCTGCCCGTGGCCGGCGGACAAATATAATTCGAGGTTGAGAATTCGAGCCTTAAAAACAGTTATCCGCTGACTTCTGATCTTTTGAAAAGAATCTGTAGTTTGGTCATGCATTTTCAGGACGGAGTGTTCATTTAAATCTGAGCTGAATTGGGGGTTTGAACCCCGCTTAGGAGATAATTTTATATTTTCTAAACGTTTTTGTGTGGCGCTATGCCTAACGCTGCCCTGGTAGAAAAAGTTTTATAACTTAAAATAAACCTTTGTTGAAAATATTTGAATGTGTTTAATTATTTAGTCAAATATTTTCCCTTTACAAGTACTTATAAGTGAAAGGAAGAAACACGCAACGTAAAAAGTAATGAGAATTAAAGTAATGTAATGTGGACAAGCAGAAGGAGATACGATCCTATTTTTTTATACATACATTAACAGCCACAACAGTCCACTGTTGGACATGTGCCTTCTCCTATTGTGGGGTATTGCCATACTAACACGCTCGGCAAGCGTATTGGCATAGTATAAAGAAGGGGGAAGTAGGCCAACTCCGGCCCAATCCGCGCTATAATTACCTACACTCTCAGGGTTGTCACTTTCAACAGAATTTCAAATCAGTGCCTAGGATTTGGCAAGCGTGGAGCAGTTGTTGTTTTGGTCCAACTAAGGTGTCTAAGGTCAGTTTTACTTAACATCACGATAATGAAACCTATTTAATGACAGAAAGAATCTTGTTTGGGAAACATGAGACAATGAGTGGCACCTGGTTGCACGACCAGCAGACGTGCGGGGTGGAATTGGTTGAGCATGTCATCTCTGTAAAATATAACTAATACAATGATGATTGATCATTCATCGATCAATGATCGGTCTTTGCTTTTGCACGCGGCGTCCTTTGTTTGGGAGGCGGCATCCTTTGACAAATGCCGAAACGCGCGATCGCATCTGAGCGAACGGACTTTACCAAGTTAATTTACGTAGTCGGCTTAAAACTCTGACAACAGAGTTCATGGGGTCGTTCACGGCTCGGTGCCCCTTCACACAAGGACAAGAAAGGATTTATAATACCTAATGTGATCAACCGGCTGATTCAACTTGCAGATTAAAAGCACCTTTATCTACTAGGAAGAACACCAATAATTACACTATATAGACAAAAAAATACAACTAATAAATCTCATCATCGAGTTTAACATTGTGAAATTTATTTATAATATTAATAAGGTACCTATCCCGGTCAGTAGGTAATTTGAAGACACAAATCAGGAATTGATGAATAATTTAGACACAGCAATACTTTATTTTGCTACAATCAACCATTTTACAAATTGTGGTTTCGCGGTACTGGTAAGCGTGACGCGTGACTCATCGTGCGGTGTCGACTAGCGGCCCCGACGAAGCGCAGTGCGAAACCACCCGAGATATGTCCACGTGTGCGTGCGACGACGCGTAGATACTATCGCGCACACATACAAACCGCGCGCGGTGCGTTTGTATGAAGATAACGTACTTTCTTGTTTATACTATGGTATTGGCGAGCGCATTGGAAGATATTGTGTTCACAGGGAACGCTGCTGCCCATTCCCTGGATGAATTTATCTATGTCGCTTTTTACGTCACCTACGGGTAGTATTGAGGTGATGCACACACACGCACACACACACACACACACACAAAAACATCACGCCTATAATAGGCAGAGCGCATCGGCCGCAAAAAGCGGACATTTACGCCACGTCTGACAAATATTTGAGGGTCATTCGGAAAATTGTGTATCGCCATAGTAACAAGTTGTCAGCCCATCACCTAAAATTGCAATACACACCCTCGAGTCCCTTAGTCGCCTCATACGACTCCCAAGGGAAAGGAATGGGGTGATGCTATTCTAAGCCGGCATCACACGGCAAGAGAACACATGAATAAAAAGGCAAAAGACAAAGATTTGACTGCTGATAGAGATTAATTGAAGCAAGTAGATGATGATAGTGCATTGGCGCGGTTCACCACACGACAAGAACCTTAAATAGGTTACTCGAGATGCTGCTGATATATATAGGATAATATACAGAGTGCCCGTTTTCAGGTGGTTCAAAAACCATATCTTTTTGCTAGATATCGCTAGATTGGTAGCTTCCGGGTCAGAACGAGACGGAAGACTGTGTTGCTCGAAGTTGGTAGCTTATGTTTTAATTTTTTTTGTCAAAGTCACCGATTTAAATTGACACGGGCGATATCACAATCACAATACAATAAAAACGCTACAAATCCAAAACCGAATTGATTAAAACATAAAACTTGACAATGGCGAAATCACCGTGGAAACGCCCCAAAACAAAGTGTACAATAAGATCGTAGTGTAAGATTGATTCAACTGGAGACTAATATTCTTTGTTGTGTATCCTCCAACATAGACATTGGCAGAATTGTCCTATGTTAACAGATGCCATTTATGTTTTTGTTTAAGGTCTACTATTCTACTATACACTTCGAGCAACGACGGCCTTCCGTCCCGGGTCGGAACGAGACGGAAGACCGTGTTGCTCGAAGACTATACAACATGGACACAAAATCGCCAATACTTACTTTGTGACATGGACGTACTATTGTCTACAACCGTTCGATCTTTCTCTTTTTTTGAAGTTGTAACGTGTATCTCCCAACTTAGACATTGGCAGAATTGTCCTTTGCTGACAGAAGCCATTTATTAAAAAGAATTGAAAAAGGAATTGAATTGATGATTATTAATATTTTTTATTTTGTTAATTTATTACGATGCGAGGAGCCCTTAAAAATTAAATGTTTCCTATTTATAACATTTACATTGTTTTAATGTTTTTCATGAATAAAGGTCACAATAGATGGTCCAGCACGTAAAAAAACTAGCTTCTGTTACAAGTACTATGCAAGAACAAGAAGTACAGATGCGGGACCCTATTTCGCCGTCTCAAAGAGATGAAAGGAATAGGTCCGCTTCACCCCGGGGTTCCGCGAAGCAGTCCATATCTCCATCAGCTCCTGACCGAAAGGAGTCATTCGAAGACGGTGGCAAATATTATCAGTTCCGTCATAGACACAAGTCTCTAAGAGTTGCACCGGTGGTCGATGAAATAACATATAGAAGAAATATATACCCGTGCGATTTATTCCACATTTGCACGTTGACGTTATGTCAGTTCATGATTGGTGCTGTGAACATTATAGTTATTCAGTATACCATTTTAAGCAAAGATTGGCATTGTTTCTTGTGCGGACAAGCTGTAAGTACATCAGCCTATTGCAGACGTAGGCCTCCCCCAGGGTACGCCATAAGGCACGATCTCTCGCCATCCAGTCGCTACCAGCCGCCTTTAAGTCATCGATCCATCTGGCCGGAGGTCGTCCAACGCTACGCCTGCCGAGGTTTGGCCTTCACTTGAGTAGCTTACTCCACCGTCCGTCGGTTCTACGACAGATGTGCCCAGCCCACTGCCACTTCAGTTTGCTACACTTCCAGACGTACAGTTTTTTTTTAAACGCTTATATGTGTTGAGTGTAAATTTTTTGGAGAACCAGCAAAATTGCAGCGCAGGCAAGCTTCTTTCACTATCGCGACATCTCTACCGTCATCATTTATAATGCGCACTGCTAAAGAGTGGAACTCACTACCTGCGTGTGTGTTTCCAAACGCATACAACCCTGATCTCTTCAGAGTAAGAGTGAACAGGCTTCTTCTGGGTGAGCTCGCTCCAACTTAGACTCTGTCTCTGTCCTATGACCTAGACTAGAGTCAAGAGCAAACCCATCATTAATAAAATATATATATATATATTTTATAAGAATTTCAGAACTAATAAAATATACATAAAATACATTACACGTCTGTATCGTTCGTAACTCCCCATCACGCGAAATTCGTGTTCCTTTGAGAAAGTTGTTTTGTATCTTGGGCAGCCACCGCTTGGAAGAAGCAAGTGATCCTTGGAAATTTTCCTAACAACCAGAACTTATCTTGTTCCAGTGGCATTTCTATACCGTAGAAGCGATATTATTGTTGGCGTTCACCAACTACTGGGGCACCACCAGTCGTCTGTTTCTGCGTCGCGTCAGGTTCATGCACCTGATCCTACAGCTCATCAGCCTTGGCCATCTGGTGACCGGCATCATGCTGGTCCTAGTGACGAAGGAATGGATATTATACAAAGCGCATGGAATAATCGGTAGGTTTTACTTTTGCATTTAAGGAGATATTGCGCGAGCAAGATTTTTAAACCAGTTTTATTTTCTGAAAAAATAAATGTTATTGTCGAGGATCTAGCATATAACATATACCTAACAGTTGCACAATTTGACAAACTAAAAAAAATCCAGAGTAACCTCTGTTTTTTCAATAATTATTATATCTACAGTTTTAAATTTATTACAATAAAAATTATGCTATAATTTAGATACATATATTTTCAAGTACGAAGAACTAAATTTAACATTCTAACGGTATTTCTCTAGTTTCTATCTCGGAAATAACGTAAAATGTCGCAGAAATTTGAGCGCTAAATGAGAGTCTGTTTCTCTCTGGCGCAGCGCGAATGAAAGGGACAAACTTTTCAGGTGTATCAGGGCCTTAACTTGAGTATGAAATCACGAATACATACATACATACATACATACATAAATCACGCCTATATCCCTTACGGGGTAGGCAGAGCGTTAACGGCCGTTCAACGGATATTAACACCACGTCTGACAAAAGTTTGAGGGTCAATCAGATAACTGTGTATCACTATAGTGACAGGTTGTCAGCCCGTCGCCTAAAATTGCAATACACACCCTCGAGTCCCTTAGTCGCCTCTTACGACACCCATGGGTAAGAAATGGGGTGATGCTATTCTAAGCCGGCATCACACGGCAAGAAATCACGAATAGGTTTGTTTCATTTACATACATACACATACACATATCACGCCTATTATTCCTTGCGGGGTAGGCAGAGCGTAAACGGCAGCAAAAACGGCCATATACACCACGTCTGACAAATATTTGAGGGTAATTCGGAAAATTGTGTATCGCCATAGTGACAGGTTGTCAGCCTAACGCCTAAAATTGCAATACACACCCTCAAGTCCCTTAGTCGCCTCGTACGACTCCCACGGGAAAGAAATGGGGTGATGCTATTCTCAGCCGGCATCATACGGCAACATTCATTTACATGCAAATTATATTAATCTGCTGACTGCAGGAGCTCAATTTTTGTATTTTCGCATGAAGAAATCTGCTACTAGTGGTGCTCATATATAACACGTTGTACTAAACTTATCGATTTACCTATACCCTTTACATTAAGAGATTCTAGTAACAGAAAGTGTGATTCGAGTGGCAGTCGTTCCGGATTTCCACCGTTTCAGAAATAGGGAAAAACTTAGTCAGTAAATTGTTCAAGAAACTTGCATTTAAACTTGATTGGACATTTTGGGAATTGGTAATTTTGGGTTGGACTTTGTGGGAATTGGACTTTGTGGTAATTGGATATTGTGGGCATTGGACAGTTTTAAAGCGTTGGAAATTTTGGTAATTGGACATTATGTACCTAAACGAAGTCCCGTTTGGACCCTTTGGGTACGGAACTGTAATAGAGTATGTGCGAAAAGAGACTTATAAAATACATAAATATTTTGAGTTTCTATAGTAACTCAAATCAGCTGGGCCCCCGATTATCTTACTTTTTAATACTGTTTTATACAGGTTGTAAGGGACAGCCCTTCGAATACTCGCAGGGTGCATTTAGTCCATGAAGCTGAACAACTTTCCATAACATAATATTTCAGGAAACTTCAAAAAAATGGGGGTGATGCTATTCTAAGCCGGCATCACACGGCCATTTCTTACCCATGGGAGTCGTAAGAGGCGACAAAGGGACTTGAGGGTGTGTATTGCATTTTTAGGCGATGGGCTGACAACCTATCACTATGGCTATGCACAATTTTTCGAATGACCCTCAAATATTTGTCTGACGTGGCGTAAATGTCCGTTTTGCGGTCGTTTGCGCTCTGCCTACCCCGAGTCAGCTGATTATGATTTTGTATGGGAGGTCAAACTTTTTGTTGTTTCCTGGCATATGTTTGTAAGGGAAAGATGTTCAGTTTCATGTTCTGTATGCCACCCTATCAGTATTCCGAGGGCTGTCCCTTACTCCCCGTTTTATTCCAGGACTTGCTACTTCAGTGATGACCTTGATCACCATAATGACTGGCCCGCTAGCGATACTCAGTCGCTCCTACCAGAACATCAAGTTCTTCCACGTGTTCGTTGGCTTACCAACATTCGTCCTGACATCATTGCTGATGATCCTTGGACTATACACAGAAAGATTCACTAAAGCAATGTCGCATATTGTTAGTCATATAACGTCACTGTTCGTTTTATTGTATACAATTTATATTATAGCTTTGGTGTCTCACGGTTCGTCAAGGGATATTAAAGAAAGTAAAGCGCATTATCAGCAACAACGGCCCCCTGCGCCGTTCCATCCGGTTGTCATATTTACGAAGAATAGGAATTGGTAAAAAAATATATACAAAAAAGTTCGTTTGAGTATTGTTTTTTCTTTATTTTCCAGTGTACAGTCGGTTGTAGCACATAAGGTACCAGGGGTACTCCAAAAGAACTGAATTATTTTAATCCCCAGTTAATACATAACAAAAAATTTAACTTCTCATAAAATAAGTCATTTTCTACTTATAAATATACATATCAATAAAAAAAATGCTGGGGACAAAAATAATTCAGTCCTTTTAAAGAACCCCTGGTACCTTATGTGCTACAACCGACTGTACCTTATTGTTTTGTTGTAATATACTTTCTGATAAAACAGAAAAGGTTTATGTAGGTACATTGTTCGCAATAAGTACACCATTGTGTAATGTTTTTTGTCTGAAAGAAATAAATATACTTGTTTGGCACTGAATTTTATTATTATTGAAATTATAATATATTTTAATGTAGGATAGTGTTATCACTTATTGACGCCATGACTTGTCGTCATTGTAAAGAAAATTGTATAACACCATTTTTTTTTTCCTGTTTTGTATTGTACTTACCTAAAAAACCGGATCAGGCAAGATAAAAAATAAAAACAAAGGCACTGCCTCACAGGGCTGGCCAGGTTAATCACACGGCATGTAACTTTACGCCACCACCATCTGAAAACGACATTTGTTTGAAGTTGAAGTCAAGATATTCAAAGCGTGTTATTTAAACGAGTATAATTGGCCGGACCCCCTGAACAGGAATAACCCCTCAAAAACCTGCCCAGAAGTGTTTCTGCTCTAAATTAACAATCTTTCTAGGCCCTAAGCTACCCTGGCTAATATATATATAAAAAAAAAAACAATCAAGAATGTAAGATACCGGGCTGTGCTTGATCTTTGAGCCAAGCGGTCTTCTGTCTCGTTCTCGCAAGGCTGCGTTGATCAAGTTGGCCAAAGACGTAACTATAGGGCCGCCGCAGACTAGATGTACGTTTTTGCAAGCGACAGCTCAAGCACTTGTCGTCTAAATCCGAAAATTAACCGCACACAATTGAAATATAGGTGACATTGGCTAGAATGACAAACAGCTGTCACAGTCGCCCGAAGACAAGCGGTCAAGCGGGGCGGTGTATATTTTTCTAGGTAATGTCACCTTTATTTTTTTATTTTAATCCCACCCGAGTCGGTTTATTTAATAGGACAATACAAAATTGTTATAAAAATTTAAATTGTATTACACAAATTTCTTTTTTTTACAGTGACATCAACAAGTGATAATACAAGCCTACAATGAATAAAGTTAATTTCATTTTAATTTTTTATTTCAATTACGCTTAGTTCTTTTTCGGGTTTCTTTGAAAAGTGATCGTGAAGGCAGGCGCAAAAACGTACGTTTAGTCTGCGGCAGCCCTAAATGTCGAAGTTTTGTTGCCGTTCTATAGTTTAAATTCAAAGTTCAGAAAATTGCCATGCCATGACAGGCGGTCAAATATTTTTTGTCGTTTCCTGACATAATATGTTCATGTTATGTTCCTTTCATGGTCTGCTTGCACCCTATCAGTATCCGCAGACCAAACATACGTTTTTGCGAGCGACAGCGCGAGCATTTTTCATAATAATTCAAAAAAGAAAACCAGAAAACCGTACATAATTGACATAAAGGTGACATTGCCTAGAATGACAAACGCCGCCGGATGCCGCCGGGCGACCGTGAGAGCCGTTTGTCATTCTAGGCAATGTCACCTTAAAGTTCCTTTTTTCTAGTCAAAACTGCTCCAGGTGTCGCTCACAAAAACTGCTCTTGCTCTACGGCGTCCCTTAAACGCCAGTTTTATTTATCTCCTATAATATTCGATCCTAAAATTTTGATATAAAGATATTTATTTGCCAGAATACAGTTTTAGGATCTTAGATTATATTAACATAACATAGTTCAGTGTATTCAGCCTGCAAGCAGGCATGCAAATTTGACTCGATTGTGTACAATAATTCAATTTTAGATTTGAAGTTACAATGTCACTAAGTACAAAATAAAAATGGAAATTAATCTTAATTTATCATATTACAATTTTGATTACATTTATGGTTCAGATATTCACGTACACTGTAAAAACAATGCTTCATGAGCCATTTTGTCAAATTAGATTTAAGTGCATGTCCAGAGAGTAACTTTAAGTTGTCAGGAAGATTATTATATAATTAAATGCTCATATTAAATACATTCATACGATATATGTTTTTATAACATCTTGGTTGATGTAGCAGATTCATTAACCTTGTCCGTATTTGTCTCTTCTGTACTACACCATGTTTTGACCAGTACTCAGGGTAGGAGGAAACAAAAACGCATACATCTCTAACATACATGCAGGGTAATGGAAGTATGTTAAGTTTCACAAAAATAGGTTTAGAATAGAAGACTACATCCTTCTTGAAGACCGCTTATGTAAAAAATTATAATAATATGACATTTAATTTACTCTATGGTCGTAGTCACAGTATAGTGTCCAATAGTGTCCTTTTCTTAGAAATATTAATTTCAATTTACAATTTTTATTTGTTTTAAGTTGTTCTTTTAGATGTTGTCTTTAAAAAACCTGGTACGCGACGCGCTTTTTGGCGAGCCCCCTTCGGTAAAGGACAGGAGTGGCCGGACCAGCAGGAATGTCTCGCCAGACCGGTCCGAGAAACGCTGGAAGCAGGAGTCTCGCGACCATGGCGGCAAACATAGCAGGCTATCCTGTAGACTGACCAGGCGTGAACGAGGACACGTGCTTGATTTCTGCAATCTCGTCCACATCGTTTTCATGGTCTACTGCCAGATTACCATAGGTGGTATCACTATGTTCACGTTCGGTTTTTCCGTCATGACCATGGATTGGCATGTCTTCTTGTGTACGGAAGGTGTAAGTATCATTTAAATTAACTTCCGCAACAGATCACAACATGTCTCAAGACCCAAACTACGCGAAGGCCAGACTATGGTATGTAAGGGCGGAAAAAGTCTGCCCTTCTCACATAGGGAAACGTCTTACAGAAATCGATGAAGAGTTAAAGGGACAGGAAGCAGACAAGCTTCCAAATGGCGACTTTGTGTCTTTCTAAATGTAGTAGATGGCGCATCTTTACTAAATGTTCCAAAGACCTAAGGCACAGATAAGATAGTGCTTGCTAGGTGACAAGCAGGATGTAGACGGGGAGAGATCGTTTTATATGTGTGGTGAAGGAGAAAGGCTCTCCGAACGACCCGATGAACCCTGGTGTCAGAGTTTTTTCAACCATCTAATACTATACATGGTTATGTAATAACCGCCGTCTAAATAATCATAGAAATTAACCTGCCACGGAATAATCTTTCTTACGGACTATTAAATGGTTCTGCCTGCAATGTCCTAACCAGACTTGAAACAAATTCACAAAGTTATAAATAGCAGCTTCGAGAGTGCCTCACCGCGGATCGAACCCAGAACCTTTGCGCCGCCGGCAGTCGCACTGCCACAGCGCGAATCAATCATCAACATATCTGTTTAACCTCATTCTTCATGGTTTTACTAGTGACCGACCGATAGTGATATCTCAAGACGGGCTGGTGAACAACGTTCCCCTAAATATAGGTCGATATATAAAATGAAAAAATTGGACCTCCTATACAAAATTACCGATCTACTATTTTCCTAGAAGAAAGTTGTTTCTTATCGGTCACTAGTAAAATATCCCCCGGTACAACTATGAATAGTGACATTTGTATGTTTTTCAGTGGCTTTTTTACTCGGCACAAGCGATCTTGGCAATGGCATTCGCCAATCAGTGGGGTTGTGTGAGGAATTCCACCATGCGCCGTGTACGATGGCTCCACCTTCTCCTTCAGTGTTTCGGAGCATCCCATCTATTTTGGGGCATGCACATGATTCTCAAGACCAGTAAAAAAGAAAAGTACCCCAAGCACGCTTTGATTGGTAGGTCATTAAGGCGAGTGTAGCCGTGGACGACCTCGACAGTGGCGTCACTTGACAAAACATATTTTATCTTTATACAACTAATATCAGAATGTCCGTTGCTCAAGTTTTTAGTATTATCATTAAGTAAAATTAGTAGAACCTGAAAACTCAATGAAAAATTTGCTGTAATTAAAGTTACGGCAAAAAGTGCCTTAAAACGGCCACTTTTGGTGTTCTGGCCGTAAGTTGCTGTAAGTTGTTAAGCTGTAATTACAGCGAATATTTCATTTGATTTTGTAGGTTCTAATTATACTGAAGAATAATCTTAAACATTTTAGCAACGGACATTCTGATGTGGCGCCACTGTCTAGGGCTTTCACGACTACACTCGCCTTAATAATTTTTTATTAAAGATCCATCTTTCGTTCTATTGGACGGCACACTTAGAATCTCAAAATGGATGATTATAAGGAAACAACAATGTACATTAACAATATACCAAGGAAAGTAGTTTAACTCGAATGGAAGCAGTGCGGTTCGCTGTAACACGAGCGCGGCACGAGATTCTATGTAGTAGTCGTGTACGTATAGGTCGGTCGGGGTATGCATGAGTGAGTGCGCAAACCTGGCGTTAGTATGAAGTTAAACTACTGCTCCTTGGTATATTGTGACTACAGTTATAAAAAATGCTTTTTTTGTTGGGGTGTTGCAATACGCTGTTACACATTCCCTGGATTTAGAACTTAGTCGACACCCACAGGTAGAAATAGCGTTGTTATATTATCATTAATTATGCTTTTGATTCCAGCCGTGTTATGCCGGCTTAGATGGCCGTCTGATGCCGATGCCGTAGATGGCCTAAGTAGCATTACTCCATTTCTTTTCCGCTGGTGTCGTAATGGGCGACTAAGGGACTCGAGGGTTATATGTGTAGTACAATTTTAGGCGACAGCCTACAACCTGTCACTAGTGATACACGATTTTTCTGGAACGGCCCTCAAATATATGTCAGACGTGTCGATAGCGACCGTATTTACGGCTGTTAACGCTCTGCCTACCCTGCAAGGGAAAAAGACGTGATATGTGTACGTTTAATCCCGCTTAATCTATCTTTTTTCACTCAAAGGTTGCCTGATAGAAATTGCTACCTCAGCAATAAGGCCGCCTAAATTGTACCGAATTTTTTCTTTTACTGTATCTGTTCTATTTGTTGTTTTGTACAAATAAAGCATACACACACACACATATCACGCTTTTTATCCCTTGCGGGGTAGGCAGAGCGAAAACAGTAATTTACGCCACGTCAGACATTTATACTTGAGGGTCATTCGGAAAATTGTGTATCGCCAAAGTGACAAGGTTGTCAGCCCATCGCCTAAAATTGCAATACACGCCCTCGAGTCCCCAAGTCGCCTCTTACGACTCACACGGGAAAGAAATGGGGTGATGCAATTCTGAGCCGGCATCACATGGCAATCATTCGTGACACTACATACTACATAACAGTTACATACATATACCACGCTTATATCCCTTGCGGGGTATGCAAAGCGTAATCGGTAGTAAAAACGAACACTTCCGCCACATTTAAGGGTCATGATACGGCAAAGCATATTGCAAAGCAAATAAAGCATATTGTATTGTATTTAATTCCAGGTATAATAACGGGTGTGATGACAATTGTGAGCATGCTATCTGGTCCGATAGCAATAATCGCTCGCTATAACCAGGGTGTCAAGTTCTTCCACAGTCTCCTTGGTCTCCCCACCTTCATCATGTCATATGCGGTCGTGGCGATGGGTATTCTCATGTGGAGATTTGAGAAGTACACAACTAGGTACGCGAATTACGTGATGATTGGCGAAATCACGTGTATGACCGCTTATATAACGGTCACGGTTGTGATAAATGCGTATAGGCGTATGAAAGTCAATAAAGTTAGTGTTTAAATTAAAGCCTGGTACTTGTGTTCATTTTATCAACAAATACACATCCATACATACATACATAAATCACGCCTATATCCCTTACGGGGTAGGCAGAGCGTAAACTGCCGCATAAAACGGACATTTACGCCACGTCTGACAAATATTTGAGGGTCATTCGGAAAATTGTGTATCGCTATAGTGACAGGTTGTCAGCCCATCTAGACGATGGGCTGACAACCTTGCAATACACACCCTCAAGTTCACACGGTAACACACATCCATTTATTATTATTTATAGTACAAGAGGCTGGCCACGCCAAGTGGCATCTCTACCGGCCAACCTGAGGGTAAACAGAGATAAAAAAAACACGGGCGCATTAGGGTGTGAAATCATAATAATGGAAAATAACAAATTGAACAACTAAGAAATGAATATATAAGGTGTAAGGGACAGCCCTCCGAATACTGATTGGGTGCATTCAGACCATAAAACTGAACGACTTCCTATTAAGAAATTTTTCATGAAAAATAAAAAAAATTACTTCCCATAGTAAATGCAGTCAGCTGATTGTGATTATGTATGGCAGGTAATTTTTTTTATCGTCTCCTGACATATGTTTATATTGGAAAGTTGTTCAGTTTCGTGGTCTGTATCTCTGTATGCACCCTATCAGTATTCAGAGGGCTATCCCTTACACCCCGAATAATAAACATATCATTTCTAAAATATACCTACACAAATACTAATGTAAACTCGCTTATATTAATAATCCATTCAACTTGGCCTAGAATAAGAAGCCTAGGTCAAACCTCACCGAACAGTTCCAAAGTCAATATTCTCGTAAATATTCCAAATTAATTTTTAGGGTATTGCCATATTCACCACGCTTTGGAAGCGGATTGACGAGCGCAGTGCATTCTCTTTTGGTATTCATTGCCATATCTTTAATTACACTAAAACCTTAGAGTATAGGTATAGTACCCAACTTAAATACTATATACTCAATTGACAGAAATATAGGTATCGCCAAGGACCATGTATCGCTAGTGGACCACTCTATCGAAATCAGTTCAGAGTAGAATGGATTTAGTCACACCAGTGGTTCCACTCTACAATAAGTAGATTTACAACTTTTCTCCTTCTTTGCTATACTTGGTGTTAATATTCGGTTATAGGATAAGTATTTTACTTTTTATACCAAAGGATATTCATACATGCAAACATTGCAACCCAGACGTAGGGCAACGGCTACGCGCAAGGAGTCATTGTTGAGAATCGTGCCCAAGTGTGGAGAAGGTAGTGCTTGCAAACAGTGACACTAGTCTAGCAGGATCTGCCCAAATAGCATCTTCCAAAATCGTTCCGGCCGTCGATGCTCGAAGCTCCACTGCCGAAGTCAATGCCCATAAGTTACTCCTTGGTGCCCACTGATTTGTGAAATGCTACGTTCACACGATGCACCTGCTCCTACTCCTGCCGCTATCGCGAATATTGTTTGAGACGAGTGAGCGGGATAGCAATACTATCTACTCGAGCTCCTGCTGCAATTCTTCTGACTTGCGCACGGAAAGCCGACACTCGCGGGAGCACGGGAAGTTGCAGCGGCATAACGAGTAGCAGCACGAGTATCCTGTTTGTTTACATGCTCGCGCTGCCCAAGGGAAATAGCATCCCCATGTAAGCATAGTGTGAAAGTGCATTTTTCAACATAGACATTGGCAGAATTGTCTTATGTTGACAGAGGCCTTTTTCAAAAAATAATTGTCATTGTGTTGGTTTCATTTTATTACTTTATATTTTGTATTTGTTTTACTGTTTTTTTTTAAATATTCTTTTAAATGTTGAAACTTACACATGTGATTCGCGACAAACTGTTTGCGAAGCCTAGGCCGGCTCCAACAAAGAGCAGAGGTGATAATAGAAGCAGGAGGGCTTCACCCGTCCGTTCTAGCGAAGTTCTTAGTTATCATGGACAGATAAAACAATCTCCTTTCCGCGGTCAATCCACGAGGTGGAAACGTGTACGTTCGATATCGCGTCGGATCAACGCTGCAAGGCCAAGACTGTGCCATTTATTCCACATCATTTTAATGATATTCGCTCAGATAATCTGTGGTTCTTTAAGCATAGTAGCGTTCTCATATACCCTCAAAACGCTGAATTGGCATGTCTTCTTGTGTATGGAAGGTGTAAGTACTTTTAATGAATACCATACTTTAAGGTCGTTTTTTATACAAAAAGTTGAATACACTTATGTTTAAAGTTGACCAAAGTTTATATGAACAACTCGATGGGAAGTCCCGTGTTGATTTCATATTTTGACACTGAAGGAAACCTACTTCTTAAGCACTCGCGATTACTTGTACACATTTTCACTAAATAGTATAAAATGAAGTCGCTTCCCGTGTCCCTATGTATGCATAGATCTTTAAAGGTACGCAACGGATTTTGATGAGATTTTCTTTAGTAATGCGGTTTTAATTTGATGCGGTTTAATAAATATTATCGCGGTATACCCGAAATTTAAAATGTGTGAACCTACATTCAGCAGAAGACTACAATAGGCTGATATCACAAGTGAAAACAAAATAGAAAATTTAAAAATCCTGCGTCAGTCAAAACATTGGTTTGCACAAACAAATGTTTTCTGCAGCGCCCTGTGGGGTTATTAGCGTGATGCACAAAACAATGCACTAATCAAATCCTATCCCATCACTGAAAAACCGCATTAAAATCGGACCACTGGTTTTGGAGATAAATGAAAGCATTGGACATTCTGCCCCCAAACGCAGGCTCACAACCTACCACTATGACGATACACCATTTTCTGGCCCTCAAACGTTTCTAAGACGTGGCGTAAATGTTCGTTTTTACGGCATTTTATAATAATAATAAATCCTTTACTTCAGGCAACAAGGCCCATATAAAATAAAAAAGGACTTAAAATCTAACACGAATACTATACATACTACACAATAACGTGACTAAAATAAAGCTAAATAGGCACTTTAAGCGACGGCGACTCACGTTGCACAGGGGGTCGGTAGCGCCCACGTAGCGCCTAAATACGACTCCCTGTGGCCAGAAACCTGTTTGCATTCGCACACGTATTTCCGGCGCCCTGCCCACCCCGCAAGGGATACAGGCGTGATATATGCATGTTTATATATTTATTCCAGTGGCAGTATTTTGCGGCAGAAGCGATCTTAGCTACAGGCCTCACTAATGCATGGGGCTGTGCGAAACGATCCCTCTGGAGGCGAATTCGACTCCTGCACACCATTCTTCAGTGTTTCGGCATAACCTATGTGTCGTGGGGCACCATCACCATTCTTTTTACAGTGGATAAAAAAAACTACGGCACGCATGCTGTACTTGGTAAGTCTTCTTTCCATTTTTGCCAATAATGGAGCAAGCTCACCTAGAATACTATAAGGTCCTATTAAATTCAGTGCAAATATTTTTAAGACTCGTAAAACTGGTCAACTTTTCCCAATAAACATAGATAGATAGATAAAAATATGAAAAAAAAATTGACCTCACATACTGACACATTTGTGGAACATTTTCGTATGGGAGGACCAATTTTTTCTTTTTCAGATTCTTGGGGAAAATTATTCAGTTTCCCGAGTAGAACTTACCTTAAAAATTTATTTGCACTGAATTTAATAGTACAGTAGCAACCTTGAGCTACGACAAAAAGCTCACACAGGTGGTTCACAAGCAAGCAAGACGCAACAGAAGTTCCAAAATATCCGCAGGATGGCGCTACGTGACAGATTGGCCGAGAACAGCCCTACCTGAAACGCGGTATCGAATTGTTCACTAAGCACCGCATATACAACATCCAATTCTAAGCAGGCGGACCAGTCGGTCCCCTGGCCACTACACCCTTCCGGCAACCCTTCATTCTGCCTTTTGGAATAACTTCGTGTCAACCGGCATAGTACCTTATATAATGAATGGAAACAGGGTAACTACAAAAAAACTCACCATGTCCTGGCCGGATGACTAGGGCAACAACAAGTGACACCTGGATGAAAGTGATAGGGCTTTTAACGTGTGGGCACAGTATAATTAATAGTACTAGCGTACAGTATGGTCACTCCCTGCCTCCCCCTACAAGCGCCGCCCACCCGCGCTCGGAGGACGCTCAGACACCGGCTAAGCAAGGACGCGACGACGAAGGTCATTTCATACTGCCGCACATTGCATTCCCGATTCGAGAACGCAAAATGGCGGCAACCCTGACATGTTGTCTCACACACACAAGCATGGTCCGCGTTCACCTACGCGAGCTTAAGACTGTGTGCGTAGCAACGCATTTGATTCATACATTTGAGCGCCAGTGTCCGAGGTGTGGTGTGGGTGTCCCCACAATCTTTACAGTTGTCTATTCATTTAGCTTGTGGGCATCCTCATTATTATGATAAACAGTGCACCCTCAACTGACTATTATTATTATGCTCACATTTTGTATACATAGCAATCATAGTAAGTACTCGTGGTACGCAACTAGCGTTTCCACTCCTACAACCCTAACTCGGGGTTCGCAACTAGCGTTTCCACTCCTTCACCCTCACTCGTGGTTCGCAACTAGCGTTTCCACTCCTTCACCCTCACTCGTGGTTCGCAACTAGCGTCCCACAAACGCTTCGATCTCACGTTTCAGGGTTTTCGTAGCGGGTGTCTTCAGCGCCATGATCAGGATATGTTTCAAAACTTCCTCATGTGTCACATTGCTTGAACAGCTTAAAGCGAGCTTAGTACTTCAATTTCATTTAATTACGAATATCATCATCATCATCATTGGCCTCACACGTCTGTGACAGACGATTTAAACAGTGTCTGAGGCAGACACTGCGTTGCCTGGGACGCAATTATGGAAAACGCAGGGCTGCCCAGGACCTGCGCCACCCTCTCGGCCTTCCTGGCTGGATCCGCAGGAACGACTAGTCGATACGTGCAGAGCCAGGTCGGCTGCAGGAGTCTGCCGCGCGGTAGATCTCTGACACGCGCGCCTGACGGAGACCCCGTTCCGGGTTTAATTGTGGAGTTGGCCTCTCCAGGACCGTTGTGCTTGGGTCGGATTTATCCCTCGGTCGCTTCTTACGACCCCCACGGGAAGAGATAGGGTGGTGCTATTCTACTCTGCCGGCACCACACGGCATTTAATTACGAATATAAGTTAACAGTTTTTGCCAGAATCACTCATCATCATTATCAGCTCAATTCATCCACTGCAGGGCAAAGGCCTCTTCTCAATAGCGTCAATCTTCACGACCTCATCCATTGTGATTTTGTCAACTTGGTGATGTCATCGAACCACCGGGCTGATGTTCAGTCCACTGACCGTGCACTGACCTTTTCGCTTCCTATATTTGATTTTTACTTACTACCTGAAAATCAAAAATACCTCCATTTCCTTTTTTTCAGGAATCATCACGTGGATGGTCACAGTTTTGTCCGTCCTGTGTGGGCCAGTAGCATTTCTGTCTCGATATACCTACTTCGTGAGGTTTTTCCACAGCTGCCTTGGTCTGATAAACTTCTGGATGACCTCAACCGTCGCGATAATGGGTCTTGACAAGAAAAAGTTCAAAGTGTTCTACGGGAAATGTGTAGCTAAGGTATTAACATGGGAAATTATACTATGCACCTGCTATATTACAATGATGGTTATTATCAATGGCTGCAGGAGAATCAGGGTTGCTAATAAAACAATTGACAACATAATGTCTACGAAGACTTAGCAACATAGCGCCGCCAAATATACTTTGAACGGAAAGTCAAAAAACTCAAGGCTGATAAACCTCTGTCCATGTTAAAAGACCTTAATGAGCTCCATACACTACACCACGTGTAAAATTCCAAGAATACTCCAGCGCTGCTTGTCCACTGCCCAACAAATATTAGGGACCGTTGGAGGAACGAGTGGAGAGTACATTCCCCTCCCTATGCTAGTTTCACGACCTGACAACGCATGAAGCACCTTCCAGCTACCGTGAACCAAGCAGAGTATGGACGGTTATGAATAGATTGCGAACAGGTCTCGGAACCTTCGGGCATCACTGGAAGAAATAGAGATGGTTTGACTCGGGAGCCTGTTCCTGTGGACACCCTGACGGAACAGTCAGGCATATCATGCTGGAGTAACCTCAACATAAAAGGCCGAAGACTTCAAAATCTTACGAGTGCTGGTGTGGATTATGTAATAGCATGTATTTAGTAAGATGTGACAAACGCCATACGATAAATTAAATTCTTATGACGTTTTTGTTAAACTGCTACTAGTTCAGATAGCATAGGTATAATTTGTATATAGAATGCATGCTAGGATCAAAAAATATTACAGAATTCGTTTTCATTATTTTTGTGCACGGCCGTGATGCCGGCATAGAATAGCATTACCCCATTCCATTCCCGTGGGAGTCGTAACAGGCGACTACAGGACTCGATGGTGTGTATTTCACTTCTAGGCGATGGGTTGACAACCTGTTACTATGGCGATACACAGTTTTCCGAACGACCCTCAAATATTGGCAGACGTGGCGTAAATGGCCTTTTTTTCCCCGCCCCGTCTACGCTCTGCCTACCCCGCAAGATATAAATCAATTCAACTCATTTATGTAGTCATATAATAATAGGCCTGATATGTGTTTGTATGTATGTATAAATTATTATGAAACGAACAAGTATCACTAATGAATCTCATGAAGTAGGTTTACGCGACTTAGGGCCTGCCTCGAACTTTTAAGGCGAGTGTCGGGTACACTCGTCGGGTATCCTGTAAAATAAGAAGTGAAAGTTTTCCATGAAAGTCATGGAAAAAAGTGCCTAAAAACGGCCTATTTTGGTATTAATTGCTGCCACTTTAATTACAGCGAATATTTCAGTGAATTGTCAGGTTCTAATTTTACTTTAGGACTAGCGACCCGCCCAGCGGTTTCACCCGCTGCTACTTAACAGTTTTCTTGTAGAAATTGGATCTTTGCCCGCAGTAAAAAGTAGTTTACTTCTTTACTCCATTCCAGCAGAAGTGACTCAACAGGACCATGTGCCAGCAAAAGCGGCCCTTCATGTTAAACAACTTTTAATTTGATGCCGATACCTTACCTTCTGTAGCTTAGATGGGATGCTGGTGGTCTGCTTTAAGTACTCCAGACCCTCGATGACCATGTACCAGCAAAAGCAGCCCGTCATGCTAAACAAGTTTTACTTTGAAGCCATTACCGTAGCTCTTCTAGTTTAGATGGGATGCTGGTGGTCTGCATCAGGTACTCCAGATTCTTGATGACCATGTTCCAGCAGAAGCGGTCCGTCATGCTGAACAACTATTGCTATCAAGCCATTATCGTATCTCATATAGTTTAGCAGTGCTCCTGTTGCCCACCATCAGGTACTCCAGACCCTCAATGACCAAGTGCCAACAAAAGCGGCCCGTCATGATAAACAACTTTTACTTTGAAACCATTACCGTATCTCCTATAGTTTAGATGGGATGCTAGTGTTCTGCATCAGGTACTCCAGATCCTCGATAACCATGTGTCAGCAGAAGCGCCCCGTCATGCTGAACAACTTTTGCTATGAAGCCATTTTCGTATCTCTTATAATTTAGCTGTGCTCCTGGCGCCCTCCATCAGGTACTCCAGATCCTCAAGTGCTGACAAAAAGTAGTCCAAGTCTGTTTTCAATAAACCACCAATATCAGTGCCAAATTTCACGAAGATCGCTAAATCGGTTTGGCTAATTTGGGTAATATCCGCAATATTTCCCGCTTTTCCTGCTTCTAACCGTTTTCCCGTGGGATTGAGGAATTTTCCCGTAGTAAAAAGTAGCCTATGTTACTGAGGAATGTTGTAGCTTTCTAATGGTGAAAGAATTTTGGAAATCGGTCTTGTAGTTTCGGAGTTTATCGATTACATACAAACAAACAAAAAAAACAAATCTTTCCTCTTTATTATATTAGTGTAGATAATACCATATAATACTAAAAACTTGGGCATCGGACATTCTAATAGATTGTTCGTATTCAGAGAAAATACGTTTTTTGTGGAGTGGCGCCACTGTCGAGGTCGTTCACGGGTACACTCGTCTACAGATTCTATAGGTATGATATGATATAAGATCCTATACGATACAAGGGCACAATTCGTATCGCGAGTGCTGAATTAGTAGGGATTAACCAAATAATACCTAAAAGGAGCTATTTTGTTTACTTTATTCAAATATTGCCGTGTGATGCCGGCTTCGAATAGCATCACCCCATTTCTTTCCCGTGGGTGTCGTAAGAGGCGACTAAGAGACTCGAGAGTGTCTATGGCGGTACAAAATTTTCCGAATAACGCTCAAATGTTTGTCAGACGTGTAAATATCAGTTTTTTGGATCCGTTTACGCTCTGATCTACCCCGCAATGGATTGTAGGCGTGATATGTGTATGTATGTATGTAATAGTGTAAACAACCGAGAAAGTTTAATTTATTTCTGGAATCTTTCAGTTAGGTCACAGAGCACCGAAATTTCATTCGAGGGGCGCGCGCAGAACTTATTGGTTGGGTTAGGTCAAAGAGAATCTGGTTAGGTTCTGGCGTATATTTCGGCGAGAGAGATAAAGCTGTCAAGTAAGTGCTTGTGATAATCTTGTGTCAACTTCCCCTTTTTTATTTTTACTGACTGAGCTTCGATCTTCGAGCAACACGGTCTTCCGTCTCGTTCCGACCCCGGAAGGCCGTCGTTGCTCGAAGGCTTCGATCAACGTGGCCTTCCGTACCCGTACTCGGAACGAGACGGAAGACCGTGTAGCTTGAAGGATCTGAGATAGAGATTGAAACACTGACGTGTATTATCCAAAGTTCCATGGGGAAAGTTCCATTAGGGAACGGTTCCAGTTTCATGAGTTCCTTAACCTCGTTTTGGCGTGATATACCCTTTTTGTTACTCCCTGTCCCCTCCACTGACCAGTGGATTGATTGATGGAATCCATCATTCCATTGAATAAGTAGGTACTCCGTGCGTACTCCTTTGATTGAATCTGAGAACGTAACTTATTTTCCTTATGCCCAAAAAATATATTTTTTTCTCTTTTTAATGCTGTAACGTGAATCCTCTATTTTAGACATTGGCAGAATTGTCCTAAGTTGACGGAGGCCGTTTATAAAAAATTATTGAATTCTTCGAGCGCGTATAGAATTATTTGCTTGACAGTTTCAATCTCTATTAATTTTTGAAGCTGTAACCAAAGAGCATACAACCACTAACGTTCTCTAGTTGTAACGTGTATCCATCGTGTATTTCCTCCCTACTGCCAACAGACATTGGCAGAATTGGCCTATGCTGACAGAGGCCATTTTTAATTAAGAATTGTGCGAGAATTCTTTGCTACGAATCCTTTTATTTTTTACAAAAGTTATATGAAAGAGTTATTTTACATTAATTGTGTGTTTTTCTTTTAATTTTTTTTTACTTATTGTGATTTGATGAAATATCATGCAAGACACACTGCACGGGGAGCTATCTTGTAGCTCAATAAAAAACCGAAGTTCCAGAAGCAGCAGAAACGCGTCCCCTGCCCGTGCCATAGAGTTAGATGCTTTAGACACCCATAAGTACCATGGCGACAAAGAAAAACACTTTAGACCTGTGAATTTTGAATGCTGTACAAAACGTTACAGTAAATCGGGTAGGCGGTATTATGAACACCTACTCTCGGCTTGTAACCTGGTCCACCTTATGTTCATGATTTTCGCGCAGACGGTGATAGGCGGTATATGCATGGTGTCATTCGGGTTTGGCGTCATGACTATGGACTGGCATGTGTTCTTGTGTACCGAGGGTGTAAGTACCTTTAAAATTTGTTATCTATGCCGTGTTATGCCGGCTTAGAATAGCATCACCCCATTTCTTTCCCGTGGGAGTCGTAAGAAACGACTAAGGGACTCGAGGGTGTGTATTGCAATTTTAGGCGATGAGCTGACAACTTGTCACTATGGCGATACACAATTTTCCGAATGACCCTCAAATATTTGTCAGACGTGGCGTAAATGACCGTTTTTTGAGGTCGTTTACGCTCTGCCTACCCCGCAAGGGATTATAGGTGTGATATGTGTATGTATGTATAAATTGTGTATCTTGCGAATGGCCAGATGGACCGATGACTTAAGAAAGGCGGCTGGTAGCGGCTGGATGGCGAAAACGGGAGATCGTGCCCTATGACGTACCCTGGGGGAGGCCTACGTCCAGCAGTGGACTGCAATAAGCTGATGTAGATGTAGTAGATGTAGATGTTGCAAATGTGTCTTGATGCCAATAACGCGTGGCACGGCTCCATCTACCATATTAGTTCCGGCCCGCGTTAGAAAATGTTGCAATTTTTCTAAAATTGTGTTGTTGCCGTGTGATGCCGGCTTAGAATAGCATCACCCCATTTCTTTTCCGCGGTTGGCGAGGCGAGTAAAAGATTCGAGGGTTTTATGTGTATAACAATTTTAGGCGACAGGCTGACAGCCTGTCACTATAGAGATACACGTCTTTCTAAAACGGCCCTCAAATATTTGTCAGACGTGGCATAAATGTCTGTTTCTTGAGGTTGTTTATGCTCTACCGACCCCGCAAGGGGTAACCGACTTGATGTATGGATGTATACTTGCGACAGACATGTTCCGTCCAGTCCCACTTCATTTTCGCGGACTTTTTGCCAACATCTAGTATGCCTTCTTTTAACGATTCTCTTAACACCTAGTATACTAAGGTAGACTTGGAGTGTACTTTTGTGCATAAAGTTAAATAAATATTGTTGTTTTTTTTTTCTTTTCAGTGGCATTTTTACACTTTAGAAGCGATTTTAGCCATGGCCGTCACCAACACTTGGGGCAACGTCAAAATCGGCATTTTGCGGCGGGTGAGGGTCCTGCATCTCATACTCCAGTTTTTCGGGGTGGTCCATGTCCTCGCAGGCTTGGTGCTGATCCTCTGGGCTGTGGACAGAAGACTGTACACCACGCATTGTCTACTTGGTAGGTCATTTCTAAGGATCCGTAGTATCCGTACCATTGCCCTATCAGGGGTTATTGAATGGGTTTTACGTATGGCTTAGAATAGCATCAACTCATTTCTTTCCCGTGGGAGTCGTAAGAGGCGACTAAGGGACTCGAGGGTGTGTATTGCAATTTTAGGCGATGGGCTGACAACCTGTCACTATAGTGATACACAATTTTCCGAATGACCCTCAAATATTTGTCACACGTGGCGTAAATGTCCGATTTTTGCGGCTGTTTACGCTCCGCCTACCCCGCAAGGGATTATAGGCGTGATATGTGTATGTATGTATGACTCCTACGCAAAAACGTGTTTTGTAAGCTAATTTTTTTACGATAACGACGCCGTGTGATGTCGGCTTAGAATAGCACTACCCTATTTCTTTCGCCGCGGCTGTCGTAAAAGGCGACTAAAGGACTCGCGGGTTTCATGTGTATTACAATTTTAGGCGATAGGCTGACAACCTGGCACTATAGTGATAAGTACCTACACGATTTTCCTGAAACGTCCCTTAAAACGTCCTTTTGCCGTGTGATGCCGGCTTAGAATAGCATCACCCCATTTCTTACCCATGGGTGTCGTAAGAGGCGACTAAGGGACTCGAGGGTGTGTATTGCAATTTTAGGCGACGGGCTGACAACCTGTCACTATAGGGATACACAGTTATCTGATTAACCCTCAAACTTTTGTCAGACGTGGTGTTAATATCCGTTGAACGGCTGTTAACGCTCTGCCTACCCCGTAAGGGATATAGGCGTGATTTATGTATGTATGTATGTCCCTTAAATATTTATCATACGTGGCGATAACGACCGTATTTTTGCGGCCGTTCACGCTCTGCCTACCTCGCAAGGGATTAAAGCGAGATATGTGTGTGTAAGTTTTAAAGATAATGGAACGGGTGTAATCTCATGAACCGTGATAGGTAGACAGTTGAAATTATCACAGAAGATTTTATGTTGCTGCTTTATCAACAAATACTAAAAATATAATGAAACCAGTATTTATAAGGGCTCCCATTCAAAATATGTAATCTTTTTGTCATTTTGATGGAAAATTGAACCGAAACCTGCGTGCGCTAGTCTGGTTCACACTTGGCCGGTTTAAAGTATATTTTTGAAAACTCCTTTGTGTGTACCATTGTGTATTAAATCTACACTAATATCATAAAGAGGAAATATTTTATTGTTTGTTTGTTTAAATTAAATAGGCTCCGAAACTGCTGGACCGATTTAAAAAAAAAACCATTAGTAAGCCTACAGTATCCCTGATGAACATAGGCTATAGTTTAATGTCTTCTATCCGTGAAAAAACGGTTAGCAGCGGGTGAAACCGCTAGGCAGGCAGTTAACCAGAAAATGAAAACTTCAAATAACCGTAGCTAGCTAACTGCACTTCTGGGCAGGTTTTTGGGGGGTTTTTCCTGTTTAGGGGGTCCGGTTAATTATATGCATGTAAATAACACGCTTTAAAAATCTCGACTTCAATTTGAAAAGATCGTGGTGGCGTAAAGTTACATGCAGTGTGATTAACCTGGCCAGCCCCGAGGCTTATTTTTTATTTCGCCCGAGCTGGTTTTCTATTAGGACATTACAAAATTGTTTTTATAAAATTACAAATATATTTTTTTTTACAATGACGGATCTATAATAATAATACTATCCCAGATTGAATAAAGAATTTCAATTTCAATCGTCACAACTGATTTTTGCTTTCATTCCAGGTATAGTAACAGGTATAATGTCATGTATTACATTATGCTCGGGGCCGTTGGCGATATTCTCTCGCTATAATCAGTCTGTGAAGTTTTTCCACGCCTGTCTAGGTCTACCAACCTTCCTAATGTCTACTGTGGTAATAGAAATGGGCCTGTTCCACAAAAAGTTCCAACTGTTTATTGGCCGATTTGTATGTTATTTATTAGGTCTGGATATTTTAATCTACACCTTGTATGTAACGGTGATCGTTCTGGTTAACAGTTACAGGAGACTTAATATTTATAACATGAGTGTGTGATTTATAAATGAATAATAAAAAATATTATTGGAATAAACATTTTTTTTATTCCGTGTGATGCTGGCTTAGAATAGCATCACTCCATTTTTTGCTTGTGAGAGTCGTAAGAGGCGAGTAAGGGATTCGAGGGTGTGTATTGCAATTTAAGGCGATGGGTTGACAACCTGTCACTATGGCGATACACACAATTTTCCGGATAACCCAGAAATGTCTGTCAGACGTCCGTTTTATGCGGCCGTTTATGCTCTGCCTACCCCGCAAGGGATTATAGGCGTGATATGTGTATGTAAATTTTTTACTTTGAATATAAACTGAACACGACAGTCTACGAATATAGGATGAAAGTTAACTAGTGACCGATAGCGAAAACTCAATACGGGCTAGTGTTAAGGAACAACTTTCCCCAAGGAATATAGTCGAAATATGCAAAAAATTATTAATTATTATTATGCTAGCGCGAAGACTTTCCGCGGTCTGTGGTTTACTAAGGCGGTTTACTCACTTTTCGTCTGTCGTTCCGTTTTTTTAACGCAACGTAACGCATGCGTCTGTCAGACGAAAGTAAATTGCGAATTTTTATCTTTTATTCCCTTCGTCTGACAGACGCATGCGTAACGTTGCGTGAAAAAACGGAGCGACGGACGACAAGTGAGCGAACCGCCTTAGTAAACCACAGACCGCGGAAAGTCTTCGCGCTAGCATAAAAACGGTAAAATAAACACTAAATCAATGTTAAGATAATCCAATTTCGTAAGCAGGTCCATATTTATCGTCTTTAAAAAAAAATATTTTTCACGCGGAACTCCAAACTCAACTACGCCATCTAACTTTATGAAAACCACTCACATCTTTTAAAAATTCCTCCAGCAAACATCAAAATTTATTCAATTTCAACTTCCTATTGGCTTACTTTCATTCGAGTGATTTAGAAGACTTGCGACGCCTCCTCCATCGTGTCAAACTATTATCACACTCGGCTACGTCTCGTGTGATAAACAGACACTCGCACTCTAATGACCCCCATTATATGACAGTTGCATAAACTACTATTAACACAAAGCCCGAATAGACGGGACTAAGGGCGAATACTTTCTGGAAACACTCTGAGGTCAATTCGGGATTTAAATTTGCCTTACTTGCCTTAAACTAGTGCTGTCACTTTCCGTCAAGTAGATTTGGAAAAGGATAGAAGCTATCGAAGTCCTGTCATTTTTAAAAACGTCAAGGGTTTTTTCGCCTTTCCTAGTCAATTTAGTCGCCATTGTTTTGATTGTCGCCTTATTTTGACAGATCACACGTATTTTGCATGAAATTATAAGACATGACACGACTAAAATATCTCCTATCCTTTTCTAAACCTATTTGACGGAAAATGACAGCACTAATTTAAGACAAGTAAGGCGAATTTATATCCCGAATTGTGGCCAATGTCATTTGAAGGGACCAGTTGCAGAAGTCCCTAAGTCCACTTATGGACTTTTAGTTCCTATGCCTTTAATGAAAAGAGCATTTATAAACCAATAACAAAAAACTTCGAGCAACGACGGCCTTCCGTCACTTAACGGAACGAGACGGACGACCGTGTTGCTCGAAGACAAAAAACAATGAGTATTTGGCATTTCAGAAGTCAGGACTTTCTGTAGCATGGTGTCATAGGCTTAAGGAGTTCTTTCACACGGAAGATTTTTTCCGGTGATTTTTTGGGACAGGTCTTTGCTAGGCAAGTTAATGTCAGATGCAGAAACCAGTACAGGAATAAATAAGAGTTAGCTATGAAAAGTGTATGGTAAAATCGTGGCTAGTGTCGTTGGCAAGGAAGTTATGTCGGTGGGCAGGTGGCGATGTCGCGAGTTCGACTCCCGGCGCATGCAAATAGGCTCATTGTCTTCCGTAACTAGGTACTTGTTTAGGGTATCCACAATTTTGCCGGATTATAACTTGGTTAGGTTATTTAAAAAAAAATGGAAATTTTGTATAATACATTCATACATAACCTTCGCACTGTACTAAAACAAATAGTCCATTTTTTTGTTAATATAGCTGTAAGATTCCTTAAAATAAAATAAATCACGCCTATATTCCTTGCGAGGAAGGCAGAGCGTAATCGGACATTAACGTCACAACTGACAAACATTTGAGGATCATTCAGAAAATTGTGTATCGCCATAGTGACAGGTTATCAGCCCAGCTCCCAAAATTGTAATAGAGTCCCTTAGTCGCATTTACGACACCCACGGAAAATAAATGGGGTGATGCTATTCTACAACGACTAACGGTCTTTTAGGCGATGGGCTGACAACCTGTCACTATAGGGATACAAAATCTTCTGAATGCCCCTTATAATAAATGTTTGTCAGACGTGGCGTTAATGGCCGTTCTACCTACAAGGGATAAATGCGTATATATCAATGTATGTAGATTTTTGGTACTAAAGATTGATATGAGTAGATGAAAATAAGAAATCGAAAAAAGTTAGCGCCCGCCGGGACTTAAACCCGTCACCGTGGGCACAGAATAATAACTAGTAACTCCGTGGGGTAACTTTCCACTGCACTGCCAACTGAGCTACCGGCGCCTCGACTGACAGTTCCGAATTTTCAATCTCTTTATATAGCACTGCGAAAGCATTTAAACCATAGTATATGATATGAGTAGATTAGGAATCCAAAATTTGATCCCTGCATCATTCACACTATAATTTCCCCATCTCTAAGTAAGTGGAGTACACAGACCAAAGAACTCGCTAGGGATGGCGCATGACGTTATAATGCTCTGTGGTGGGAGTACATTGGACGTGAAATGTCACGTGACGTCACGTTGAGCCGGTAATCTCGACTTTTTCGAGGAGATATGACTCTCAGGGTCGTAAAGGAAAGGCGACTAATCCCTATGAAATAAGAAGTAATATTCGGGAACCTGAAATGTTACGTTTTCGAGATGTTTGCTGTGATAAGTGCTGGCTTCTATGGTTTAGCTTTGATTTTCGGAATGATGTTTAAGCTAATGCTCTAATATAAATATCTTGGACAAATCACACAGCGCCATCTAGCCCAAACTAAGCAAAGCTTGTACTATGGGAGTATGGGACTAGATAGCTGATATAAATACTTTTTTTTTTTTTGTAAATAAATACATATTATACATTGAAAACACCCAGACTGAACATAAATATCTGTTTTTTTTTTGTGTGGGAATTGAACCCATGACTTGGCGTAGCAGGCGGGCTATCTGGTACACCATCGGGCCAGTAAAAGTAAGAAATTATAAAGGTTGTGTAAACGTACCAAATACATATACATATTACTTATTCTTAATACTAAAATGTAATTAAATCCCTGTAGTACATCAATCAAATGTATATGACAATTAAGAGACCACGCCCAGCAGTGGACAGTTGTGGTTGTTAATGGTACATGATTATGATTACTTAATAAGTTAGTAATGATCAATGCCGTGTGGTGCCGGCTTTGAATAGCATCACCCCATGGGTGTAGTAACTTCCCGGTGGGTAGTAACGGTAGTAAGAGGCAACTTATGGTCTCAAGGGTTACATGTCTATTCCAATTTTAGGCAATGGGCAGACCAGTATGGTGATACACAATTTTCTGAATGACCCTCAAGTGTTTGTCAGACGTGGCGTAAATGTCCGCTTTACGGCCGTTTACGCTCTGCCTACCTCGCAAGGGATATAGCCGTGGATATTATGTATGTAAGATCTCCTACAATCTAGTAAATTATCACCTCTAAGCTTATGTTTTATGCACACACGTTAAATATAAGAACGTCATCAAAATGCACGTAAAATACAAAGTATATTTACCAAATTTATGATCTAAAACTTCTTAATCTAAAAGCTAATTTAGTGTTACCCGTCGGTTCATCTCACCCTCCATTGGAGCGAGGGAGACAGCGGCATCTAGTTATAACAACTTGTCACATAAACTCTCTGACGTGTGATGCTGGCTCACCTCTGCCAGGCTTAGAATAGCATCACTCCATTGCTTTCCACCCCACTGCGGGTGCCGTAAGAGAAGACTAAAGGATTCGAGAGTTTCATGTGTGTTACAATTTTAGGCGACAGGCTGACAACCTGTCACAGACTGTCAGTGATACACGTATTAACTAAAACGACATGCATACAAAATAATAAAAACAGTCAGTCTTTTGCATCTTGCTTATACTTAGTTGTCTATGCTAATGAAGCAAAATTGAATAAGTTAAAGTTAATTTTGGTTGGTCTAAAAGTCAAATATTGGTTCTATAGCTTAAGTCATAGTTCTGTGACTGAAACGGCCCTAAAATATTTGTCTGACGTGGCGATAGCGACCGTAATTTTACGGCCGTTAACGCTTTGCCTACCCCGCAAGCGATAAAGGCGTGATATGTGTATGTCAAATAAACTGTAAAGTTTAGTGAGGTTACAGTTCCACTATCAGTCGAACACATTTACTCATATCGCTCAGGACATTGATTCAAGGAGCGACCCGGTAGACCCTGATTTCAGAGTTTTTTAGCCGCCTTGAGTATCTACGGGACAGCCATCTAAGTACGGACAGACCGTTTAATTAACGTGTCTTGTTCCCAAAGTCCAATGCACAAAACCAATTTTATTAGGCTAATTTAAAATTATACATTACTAGCGGCCCGTCCCGGCTTCGCACGGGTGGAAAATTATATTTTACATAAATACACTTTAAATTTTACGCCCTTTTTTCACATTGGAGGTTTTTTATTATATATTTTATCCTTCCCTACAGCTACTATTATATAGACTTATTTATTGTCTAAAGGTTTTTCAGAGTTCCGTACCCAAAGGGTTATAACAACGAAAGCCCTATTACTGAGGCTCGGCTGTCCGTCTGTCTGTCCTTCCGTCCGTCCTACAGTTATACCTAGACAGTTGAGATTTTCACAGATGATGTATTTCTGTTGCCGCTATAACAACAAATACAAAAAAAAAGTTGTTTTTTTGTATAGAGGATGTATCTCATGAACCGCGAAAGTTAGACAGTCGAAATTTTATAGTTTTTGAAAAAACACATCACGATAGTGCGTTGAAAAACTAACAGCGACATCTATGTTTGTATTATGCAACTAAAATATTATTTTTTCTCAGTATTCGTGATAGTATAAATGCCAAACCACTGAAGCTAGAGAGATAAAACTTGGACTTGAAGTTGTTTATGTAATAAAGCAACTATTATAGATAAAACTCCGTTTTTTCTTTATCCCCAAGGGATGAAAAGGGGGTTCAAAGTTTTTATGAAGTTATCTTAAGTGTGATCCGTTTTAAAATTAGTGATAAGACTTATGACTTAAAATGATTAAACACGTGTTTCAGCATATTTGAAATTTTAACCCTTAATAGGGTCAAAAGGTGGTAAAAAGTTTGTATAAAAGTTCGTTTTTTTAAATGAATGTGATCTGTTTCAAAATTTGTGATAAGACTAATAACTTAAAATAATTAAACACGTGTTTCAGCATTTTCGAAATTTTAACCCTTAAATGGGTGAAAAAGGGGTTAAAAGTTTGTATGAAAGTATTTTAATTTAAATGTGATCTATTTTAAAATTACTGATTAGACTCATAACTAAAAATAATGAAATACGTGTTTCAGCATTTTTGAAATTTTACTCCTTAAAGGTGTCAAAAGGGTGTCAAAAGTTTACTACCAGTTGGGCTACCCGTTTTCCCATGGGAATGTGACAATTTCCCGGAATAAATTATACTTATAAACCTTCCTCTCAAGTTACTCTTTCTAATAAAAAAAATCGCATCAAAATCCGTTGGGTAATTCTAAAGATATAAGGAGACACCAAACGGGAAGCGACTTTATTTTATACTATGTATTGATACTTTGATAACATATTTTCTCGAAATGATTTCGAGTTATATTCATATTCCCCTCAAAGCATGGCCAATTAAGGCTTGTATTGAATATCGAATGAACTTTATATGTGCGTTTATGTAACTCGATTAATAGTAGTATGATAATGGTAATATGGCAGTATAAGAATATACTAGTAGTAACCATTAATCACGTAGTGATGAAGTAGTGCCGTGTGATGCCGGCTTATAATAGCATCACCCCATTTCTTTCCCGTGGGTGCCGTAAGAGGCGACGAAGGTACTCGATGGTGTGTATTGCAATCTTAGGCGATGGGCTGACAACCTGTCACTATTGCGATACACAATTTTCCGAATGACCCTCAAATCTTTGTCAGACGTGGCGTAACTGTCCGTTTTTTGCGGCCGTTTACGCTCTGTCTACCCCGCAAGGGATAAAGGCGTGATATATGTATGTATATATGTATAAAGTAGTTTTACTTCTCGAAAGTCGAAAATCTTATCTTGCACTACGATTTGAAACTATCAAACGGTAACAACACTACGTAATTTTTATGCCTGAGGCCATCTTAAACGACAAAATGCGTGTTTTTATACTTAGTAAATAAGAGTGCAGATATCAGATAATTAGGTATGTGTGTTGGAATTTTCGTATGTAATCGATTGCCATTCCTATGCATATGCCAGTTTCATAGCTAAAGACGACCGATGTGGCGCCTGCGACACAAAGGTTCCGGGTTCGATTCTCGATGGAACACTCACAAAAGTTGATATTTATCTCTTTGTGAATTTGTTCCCGATCTGGTTAGGACATTGCAGGGTGAACCAACTGACTGAAAAGGAATGGTTCCGTGCTTCGGAGGGCACGTCAAGCCGTCGGTCCCGGTTGCTGTCTATGATTACTTAGACGGCGGTCGTAACACAGCCATGTCAGAGGCCTACTAGTGGTAGTAGGCGGTTGAAGAACTCTGAAACCAGGGTTCATCGGGTCCTTGGATGACTCGGTGTCCCACACGAAAAGAGAGAGATAGCTAAAGAAATCTCCCTAACATTTCTTGCCAAGACCACCAAATATTAAATCTTATAAACTCCTTTCTGCATAATATCGTACTGAGCTCGTTTAAGGCTATAATTCTGTGTTGGTGTGAGTTAGACGGGTTTCCGTAATGTTCCGACGAGAGGAAAATACTCTTCTTCAACTTCAATAGCCACTTAGGGTGTGTGTTAAGTCCACTGCTGGACATGAGCCTTTCCCCAATCCCCAACTAAATATTACGCTTAGTAGGTGGATTGCTGAGCGCATTGCAAAATATTTATTGCTTTCACCAGGAACGCTGCTGCTCATTCCCGGAAAAAATAATCCCTCAGTCTCTTTTTACGACACCAAACGTGTTCAATTCACAGGGAACGCTGCTGCCCATTCCCTGGATTCATCCCTTAGTCGCATTTCACGACACCCACGAGTAGAAATAGGGTGATGCTATTTTGAGCCGGCACCACACGGCAAACACCACCACACTATCACGTAGCTCGTTTAAGGCTATAATTCTCTGTTGGCGTGAGTCAGACGGCTCGACGTAATGTGCCAAGAAGAGGATAATATCTCGCCGCAAAATTATAGTTGAGGAGAGACACCCTGGGCAAACTAGCGCCACTATCACTTAAGGCCTTTTCGTGAGATATAATGGGTATTTTCGAATGCCCACAACTTTGTTGGTAGATACGATGTAAGCCTTGTTTTATGTATAGTGATTTTTTAGCATATTATGTAGATTTTTTTAGAGTTATGTTATGTCAATTTTGTTATTCGGGAAAACATTATTAAAGAAAGTATACTCGATCGATTTATTTCCAATGTTAGGTTTATCTGTGCATTTTTTCGCCTATTCTAAAACATTACACATTTTGTTTTTGCGACAATTTGTTTTTGCGAAACGAAAATTACATTCTCACATTTCAAAGTTTTTTGCTTTGTTTACACGCCAAAAAACGAAAAATCGTAAAATCTTGGCGATTCAACTTTGTTTTCACATATATAATTTGCCGTTAGTGAGAATAGGGACGCTGGCTAGGTTCACAGTTGGCCCATACTACATGTAATCATGTAGCGCGGGCTACGAAGTTTGGTACAACACCAATCGCATAAAAATCTATATAGAAAACGCGTTTTCTGTGAACGCGCTGTGTGTGAATGATTATTCTATAAAAATATAATTTCAAGAAATACTTGTAAACTTAAAATAAAGATGGCCTTGCAGACGCAGAACATAAATTTATTTTATTCATAGGATTTGTACAAAAAGTTTTCAGTACAACTTTTGAAATGGTTTATAATAAAGAAATTTGAAAACCAGCTAATCAATGAATGTAATATATCAGGACAAATAAGAATTAATACTAAGCTAATAAATTAACTACTTACTGGACCTTTTAACTGGCAAACGAAAAATAATTGTATTTTCAACGCGTGGTTATAATTTTTTACAGTTTTAGTGGCGCCTGTGAACATTAGGGAGGCACGTAATTATAGTTGAGCTCTGTGGCGGTACTTCTTAATTCAGTTAATGCAGTTTGCGGCGAGGTTTCCTCTCCCTGTCAGATCATAATGTGTGAAAAACTTAATTTGTGTTATATATTTTCCTTGTAGTATCTTGTACCTAACTGAAATTACATGTTGAAGCTTGTAACTAAAGGCATTAAGGCATTTGAAGGCAATGTTTTTTCTTTTTTAAATGCAGATAGTTCGCTTTTTTATTTGGTAGTGTTTGGTAAAGGCACAGTAAAGGTACTTATATCTAGTACAGTCAAGCTCACGTCCGGTTAGACACTCGAACTGCCAATGTAAGTCTAAAGGCGAGTGTACCCGTGAACGACCTCAAAAGTGGCGCTACTTCAAATTAATTCAATCGATCTCTTTATACAAACAATCTACAAGCAGTGTAAGATCCAAAAAGCACTATAACAATTACAACTATGAAGTTATAATCAGAGATATATAATATTTATTTATAGGTGTTAGCCCTCTACGGCTATCCTACGAAATAGCTACAATGTGGCTACGCCGTAGCAAAAAATTAGAGTATGAGTAACAGAAATGTCTGCCGATTTGAATTTAGGCATAAACTCTGTTAAAAAAAATGCATTTTAGTGAGGTTTGAGTTTACGCATGGCATAAGATCTATTTTTCTTTGCTCAAAAGTCTTCTAATATGGTTTTGACATAATTATCAGCTAATTTACATGCGTCCATTTATTTCGCATACAAAACGTTATAACAATGGAAATATTAGTTTGCGTGCCGATGTGATAACATCAGGACAAAATTGTAAATGTTAATGATAATGCAACCGACGGCAACCGCAGTTTACTCATTAACGTTTGCATGTTACAGTAGTTGCAATTAATTTGTTCAGGTATCATATTTTAGTTTTATTTTAAGGCCGATGTGGCGCAGTGGTACTGCGACTGCCTGCAGGTTCCAGGTTCGATTCCCGTTGGGGCACTCATAAAGTTGATATTATCACAGTGATTTTTTTCCCAGTCTTGTTAGGACATTGCAGGCTGAACCACCTGATTGTCCGAAAAAAAATTTGATATCCGTGCTTCGGAAGATACGTAAATACGCGTCGGTCCCGGTTGCTGTCTATGATCACTTAGATGGCGGTCGTCACACAACCATGCCAGAGGCCTACTACTAGTAGTAGGCGGTTGAAAAACTCTGACACCAGGGTTTGTCGGGTAGTTGAACGACTCAGTGCCCCACACGAAAAGGAGAAGCTGCCGCCCTTTTCCTTAAAAAAATGTTTTTGGTAATTTTCCTGTCTGTGCTATGTTAAAGGCAATAAATTATATTTTCAATTTAATTTTACATTATGGTATTTTTGTGTGAGAATGTTTAAACGCGTTCAAACATTGCGGGGCTAAGGCGGTTTTCCCACTAGTCGTCCGTCGCTGCGTATTTTTTACCGCACCGTAAAGCATGCGTCTGTCAGACGAAAGGAAATTGCGAATGATCTTATCCCCATACAAATGCGTCACCCACCGCAACGCAACGTAGCCGTATTACTACTGTCCCCAATTAGGGATAAAAATTCTTTTAGCTTACCTTAAATTAGTGCTGTTACTTTCCGTCAAATTGGTTTAGAAAAGGATAGTCCAGACAAGTCATGTGATATTTAAAAATGTCAATGGGTTCTTCGCAATTTCTAGTAAATTCAGTCGCCATTTTGATCGTCGCCTTATTTTGACTGATAACACGGATTTTGCGTCAAATATTAAAGGACATGACACGACTAAAATATCTCCTATCTATCCAAACCTATTTGACGGAAAGTGACAGCACAAATTTAAGGTAAGTTATAAGAATTTATATCACGAATTGAGGCCACTATCTCGAAAAACGTAAAGGGTAAGTAGTAATTACTAATCACACACACACACACACATATCACGCCTAAAATAGGCAGAACGTAAACTTCTGCAAAAAACGGATATTTGCCACGTCAGACAAACATTTGAGGGTCTATGAAAAATTGTGTATCGCCATAGTGGCAGGTTGTCAGCCCATCGCCTAAAATAGCAATACACACCCTCGAGTCCCTTAGTCGCCTCTTACGACTCCCACGCAAAAGAAATGGGGTGGTGCTATTCTAAGCTATTTCTAATTTCTTATCAAAGATTCCGTTCCTATTCCCGAGTTCAAATCATGGCTTGGGACGAATCTTTTCATTTCCTACTTTCCATTCACATTTTCGGCATTGAGACTGGCAAACGAGGTCAATTCTGCACGGTCCCAGCCTTTCCATTGAGTTGTTCCATTATGGAAAACATGAGACATTTTCGTCCCAGTTGTTCCATTGATAAGAACATGATCCGAATAACAACCATCTAAATTATTAAGTACCGCCGTGTGATGCCGGCTTAGAATAGCATCACCCGATTTCTTTACCTTGGGAGTCGTAAGAGGCGACTAAGGGACTCGAGGGTGAGTATTGCAATTTAAGGCGATGGGCTGACAACCTGTCACTATGGCGATGCACAATTTCCGCATGACCCTCAAATATTTGTCAGACGTGGCGTAGATGACCGTTTTTTGCGGCTGTTTGCGCTCTGCCTACCCTGCAAGGGATAATAGGCGTGATATGTGTATGTATGTATGTATGTATGTTGTGATGGCATCAACGTTAAAAGTTAGAAGACGCCCGAGACGTTAAATTTGAGCAAAATTTTATAATTATAAAATGTCAGAAACTAATTTGTTAGAGTGGCAAAATGTCATGACGTTACTAAATAATTTAGGTGGTCGTTATTTGCGTAATGTGTATTAATTGAACAACTGTAAATAATTCGATACGGTAGGCGGTTGTCAAACGCCCCGAATAACGTTCCGGTGTTTTGCCACTTCCGGGTTTTGACGATAGTACTTTATTTCGAATTGCCTTACAAAACCGAATACCATGGCAAACGTTGCCGCATCAAATTGCGGCTGGCACAGCCTGTCATTTATTTCACCGCAAAAGCTTCTGTTGCGTGTCACAAACAAACGGTTTCACAACAGTAGTGTATGTTATTATACCTGTTTGTAAAAAAAACTTTGTGTGAGTGGGTTTTCATCATCAGATTACAACCGACAAAAGGTCGTGTTATTCGGTGGCCGCTATCTAATCTTTTATTCCCTTTGCGTGAATATGTCGAGTCTTTGGGGAGATAGGAGATTGTTGTATTCAGTTGTTGTACAGGCCCTTTTGTCTGCCTTTTTAATTTTGAAATAACTTGGGGTCAGCGCTTATGCATCGCCAGTAGAAACAGCTTTAAGATGTACTGTTTGTTCAAAAATAATAGAGGTAAAGTCATTTATTTTGGGCTCAAACTGTGTAATTACAATTAAAGTTTAGACATTAAGCTGTTTGTCAACGTTAAAACCAGTTGGATTTTTTTTACAATTTTTTTTGCGGGTGTACAAAAGTTTATTGCAGAAATTATCTTATAATTGTTCATTGTACAAATACAATCACTTATTTATAGACCTGTACTTAACAAGTTTTCAATTCTCCAAATAATACATTAGTCTCCATCCAATTCTATGATTTATCCTGCTGATCCTGTGGGTAACTTTGCTGAATAACTTACTAATTTATGTCCTTTGATTGTGCACCCCTGGCTTCAAGCCAAAGAAAACTCGCGCTTCTCTGATTAATACCTGCAACAAAAAATAATCTATGGTTAGCCTTTTTATTAAATTAATTGAAATTGCGTACTGCAGTTAAGATAAATTGTGACCTCAATTCAGGATAACAATTCTCTTAAGTTACCTAAAATTAGCGCTGTCACTTTCCGTTAGAAAGGTTTAGAAAAGGAGTATTTGAAGCTAAATACGCGTTATCTGTCAAAATAAGGCGACGATGAAAACAATGGCGACGAAATATCGGACAATTCAACAAAAACAAGTATCGCGGTAAGAACCTCGTTTTCAGTATTTTGAGTCATTATTGTGTGACCGCGAACGTTTAAGGCGAGTGTACCTGTGAACGACCTCGACAGTGGCGCCGCCTATCAAAATGTCCGTTGCTCAAGTTTTTAGTATTATTCGAAAGTAAAATTAGAACCCACAAACTCAATGAAATATTCGCAGTAATAAAGGTGATGGCAATTCATACCAAATATAATTGAGTGTGCTGGTTCTAATTTTACTTACGAAAAATACTAAAAACTTGAGCAACGGACATTCTAATAGATTGTTTGTATAAAGAGAAAATATTTGTAGTGTAATTTTCATCTCTGAGACTACATTCAATCGGTAAAGATATAATTAGTCGCCGGGTATTGGTTGCAAAACTAACACGCGACTGGCATTAAGATACACTTGCATAAATTCGCGGGCAAGGAACGAGCTGCGTTAGCCCAGAAGGAAGAGGCGTTGCCACTAGTAATTGCGAAAGGCACAGGATCTAATCCTGCCCGCGCTTAAAAAGATTTCCAAAACAGTTTATTTTGCTCGCTCGATTTGTAACCAAAACAGTCCTAATAGATGGCGCTAACGTCACATAAAAAAAGGATAATACGAGTAAAAATGACACTAAAAGCTCGTTACTTTCCTAGCAATATGAAAGGCGTATCTGGGCTGGTGATACGTCATTCCTGCAGCGACGCGATGCATCTTCCTTGACTCGTGTGACGTAGTGCCTTGGGCTGGAGTATTGGATTTCTTGTTTGGATAGACTTTAAAAGAGAGCAAATATTGGTATGCCGCAGCCGGGTTAGAATAGCATCACCACATTCTTTCCCGCGTAGAAGGCGACTAAAGAACTCGAGGATTTCATGTGTATTACAATTTTTTAACTTTAGTGTTACTATAGTGTTACACGATTTTCTGAAACGGCCCACAAATATTTGTCTGGCGTGGCGATAGCGATCGTATTTCACAGCAGTAAACGTTCTGCCAACCCCACAAGGGACAACGGTTTGATATGTGTATGTGTGTGCAAATATTGGTTAGCGAGAATATAAATGTCCGTGTGATGTGGGCTTAGAATAGCTTCACTCCATTCTTTCCCGCAAGTGTCGTAAGAGGCGACTAAAGGACTCGAGGGTTTCATATGTATTACAATTTTGTTAAGTCACTATAGTGTTACACGATTTTCTGAAACGGCCCACAAATATTTGTCTGGCGTGGCGATAGCGATCGTATTTCACAGCAGTAAACGTTCTGCCAACCCCACAAGGGATAACGGCTTAATGTGTGTATGTGCGTGCAAATATTGCTAAACGAGAATATTAAAAACACCGATCCTTTGACAATTTCATGCCCGGAAAACGCCTTATTCCTGCAGGAAATTCCCACAGGGAGCAACGCGCAAAGCGGGGCTCTAGGTATGTCATATTAGCAATATTAGTCATCATAAGTTACTTAAATAAAGCAAATGACAGGTTTTTATTTTCTGTCTGCTTTTATTTTACTTACAAAAAATCGACTGTAACAGAAATACATTTAGATCGCAGAATATTGTCAGAATTGAGGCCAGTGGCATTTACTTTTTAACCAAAATAAACATAAACTCCCAACGATGTATTTCGATTTACTTAAACACTCAAAAGAAAGCGATGCCCTCGACTGCATCCAATTTAAAAAGCTCGTGTTTCCTTTGATCTGGCAACACAATATATAAGCTAGTGCTGGCAACACTGTTGGGCCAAATGAGCCGTGCTAATGGGAATGCTAAACAAGTTTTATTTTTAAGTTCAAAAGCTACTACTTTAACTAGTTTAGGAGCTACTAGTTAGTAATTTTAAGAAGCATGTAGGACATGTCCAAGTTGAAACGACTGGCCACAATGTACATTTAGATACCTAGGCTCTATAAATTGTACTTATGTAAATGGCGGCCGATGTGGCGCAGTGGTAGTACGACTGCCTGCGACGCAAAGGTTCCGGGTTCGATTCTCGGTGGGACACTCACAAAATTGATATTTATCACTTTGTGAATTTGTTCCCGGTCTGGTTAGGACATTGCAGGGTGAACCACCTGATTGTCCGAAAAGAAATGGTTCCGTGCTTCGGGGGGCACGTTAACCCGTCGGTCCCGGATTACTTAGACGGCGGTCGTTATACAACCATGTCAGAGGCCCACTACTAGTAGTAGGCGGTTGAAAAACTCTGACACCAGGGTTCATCGGGTCGTTGGACGACTCGGTGTCCCACACGAAAAGAGAGAGAGAGAGAGAGAGAGAGAGATGTAAATTTTAAAAGCGGTAGATATATCAGATAATTTGCTTGTAGGAAGGTTGTCTAAAAAGTATTTTATACGTATAGGGTGAAATTATACCAGTGCCCGATAGCGAAAAATCAAGACGGGCTGAAGATAAGGAACAATTTCCCCAAGGGACAACTTTCCTCTAGAAACATAATTTGAAATACGCACAAAAAATTTGGACCTCCCATACTAAATTCCCGATAAGGTGATTAGAGTTACTTTGAAAACTCAATAGGTATTTTTGACATATTTTAGTCTTTATTCCTTGGAGAAAGTTGTTCCTTATCACCAGCCTGTCTTGAGATTTCGCTATCGGTCACTAGTAAAATTTTACCCTGTACAGAAAAATACTTTTTTAGACACAATTCCTACAAGCAAAATACCTCTGGTGTGGCGCAGAGTCATTAGAACAGGTGAAGCCGAAAAACCAACTCGTTTTGCTTGTGAATGGGCTCATTCAGGGATTTATTAAACGCCGTACACCCGCTCGAATGTTCCACTAGCACGCGATTATAAAATAGTGTAATAGAATCTTTTTAGTGTTTCCAGAATGGCTTTATTCCGGGGATTGGCCAGGGGTGAAAGAAAATACGGGTGCTAGTGGAAAATATTTCATTTTAAATACGACTGACCTAATTTTGGTCCACAGTGGCCTCGCCTTACCATTTAGGGACCTAATTAAAATTTAAGTTACCGCCATCTATTAGTTTGTTCACGGAACTAAACTTATTCCGCCTTTCACGTCTGTTATAATAAAAGTATTTATTTTAACTAATAAGACAAAGCGGATCGCACTCACTTTCATTCGATGATAACTTAAGTTTAAATGGTATTAACTATTTATTCTACTCGTATCGTAACGTAATTTTCACCACAAAATTTTCAGTTCTTCTAGAATCAAATTGCATTACTTTTACGAAACAGAAAATATATTTTAAATATCTTTTCAAATACCTCAAATTATCAGTGAGGCGGTTCTCTCTCTCACTTGTCGTATTTTTTACGCACCTTAATGCATGCGTCTGTCAAACTAAATAAAAAAAAAATGCTTATTCTTATCTTATTTGCATACAAATACGGCTACGGTTCGTTTACGGATGTGTCTGTCAAACTTGATCGTGTGTGGAATTCGCAATTTCCTTTCGTCTCCTCGTAACGCATGCGTCTGTATTCATTACGGTGCGTTTAAAATACGCAGCGACAGATTACAAGTGGGAGTACCGCCTTAATAAGATAAACTAGAAACTGATTTAAACGGATCCAAAGAAAGATCTTTTATAAGCAGGTTTTGAACAACAAATTAAGTACAAACTCGGAAATAATGCATATTATTTATTCATACACATATCACGCCCATTATCCCTTACGGGGTAAGCAGAGCGTAAACGGCTGTAAAAAACAGACGTTTACGCCACGTCTGACAATCATTTGAGGGTGCTTTGAAATATTGTATATCACCATAGTGACAGGTTGTCAGCCCATTGCCTAAATTTGCAATACAAACCCTCAAGTCCCTTAGTCGCTTCTTACGACACTCACGGGAAAGAAATGGGGTGATGCAATTCTAAGCCGGCATCACACGGCACCTAAGCCGGCATCACACGGCACATTAATTAATGATCAACAAAATAGGTATTTACCTCCCTATACCGACCATTAAACATCAATTAAATTTCTGTTAAACTAACTTTGATTCTGGTTAATTCTAGTTAATTCCTACAGCTGTCAGCACATCAGTTAAGTGTAATTAATAGTGCGTGCATCAATTAAACTAGGATTAGCGGATGTTAAACCACCGTGGGTTTTTGTCACATTATACTGTTGTTTATTTAAAAGAAAAATTAACAATTTGGGTTTCGACTGTGAAAGTTTTGGTTTCTTTCCTCAATTATCATAGATCGAAATAATGAAATAAAACCGGCCAAGTGCGAGTCGGACTCGCACACGAAGGAAAAAGGAAGGAAGGAAATTCCGTACCATTATCTTTAACAAAAAACACGTGTTTTGCATGGCAGCCCCCATAAATATTGATTTTATTAACTTTTTTAGTATTTGTTGTTATAGCAGCAACAGAAATACATCATCTGTGAAAATTTCAACTGTCTAGGTATTACGGTTCAGGTCAGTTACAACCTCGTAACTGTAGGACGGATGGACGGACAGACAGACGGACAGCCGAGCCTCAGTAATAGGGTTTCGGTTATTTCATTTTGGGTACGGAACCCTAATAATTATTTGGCCTCCTATAAAAAATATGTTAGTAATAAAAAAACTTTAATGTACAAAAATAACAGGAAAATTCATGGTTAAGCGCTAAGGCAGCCTCATCACTAAAAGCCATCTTTTCCAGACGATCTTTGGGTGGAGGAGAATGTATTACAAAACAGAGCAGTGTAATCTGACTGGTGTTTTTGATACGATGGCGTTTTTGAAAAGATAAAATAAGGAATTAAAAGAGTATATTAGAGGAAGTTTGAAAGCAGTTACAAAAAGGATGAGAAAAGTAGTCGTTTATCGTGGTATAAGGAGGGATGAAAATCATGTGACAAAAAGAGTATTGAATATGAATGTGGATGGATGCAGAAGGAGAGGAAGGCCTAAAAAAGTTGAGATCGATTGTATAAAATATGATAAGAAGCAAAAGGGTGTAAACGAAGATTTGACAGCTGATAGAGATGAATTAAAGAAAAAAACATGTTGCGCCGACCCCAAATAAATTGGGATAAGGGCAGACAGATGATGATGGTTCATATTATGAGTTGGGATTCTTTGGTAAACTTATTCAGTTTCATCAAAACATCCTTTAGACGATGAAATTGTAGAATTGCTAGCGCTGTTTAACTACGCTTCTAAGAAAATAAGATCCTATCTCGGGCCAATTAGCCTGCATCACTTTCAGCCTTTAAGTTATAACCGTGTACAAACAAATAGGCAGAGGGAGGCCGATGGTCCCGGGTATGATTCTTACCCATAGAAGATATTTAATGTAAAGCCGAGTGAACTCGTGAACGGCCTCGACAGTGGCGCCAATCCACAAAAAAATCTTTATACAAACACTCTACCAGCATGTCCGTTGCTCAAGTTTTTAGTATTATTCTTAAGTAAAATTAGAACCTCCAAACTCAATGAAATATTCGCTGTAATTTAAGTTATGCCAATATCATAGAGTAGAAATCACATAGAGATGACACTCCCGCTCCAGACGCGCTCAAGGTCAATCCGTCTGGCTGTCTCTTAGAGAAAAATTCAGTCGGGAGTGCGCTTCGCTGCGGAAACGTTCGTCGTGCGGGTCGAATTTTCATTTTTTGTAAAAAATTTAGCAATGCCGAATTATTGTGGTGTGTATGGCTGCAAAAGTGATGCGAGGAAGACTCCGCATCTAAGTTTTTTTAATTTGCCTAAAGTGATGATTTTACAGTAAATACCTACTATTTTTACTTACGTAGGTACCTAGTTTCCATTTTCTAATTTAAACTACCTAGGCGCCTAAGTCATTGTTAGCTGATAATGATAAATAAGCACATTCGTATCGTATGTATGTTGTGCACCTATTTTAAAATTCTGTACCTACATATTAACAATAAAATGGTAAGGTAAGACTTTAAAACGGGTAAATATTTTGTTCCCACGGGAAAACTGTTAGCAGCGGTCGCAACCGCTTGACTGGCCGCTAGTCTGGAATAAAATTATTGGCACGTGACAGCCCCGACTTAAAGCGCGGGAGAGTGCGGGGCGTTACGGGCTGCGGGGGGAAGTAGGTATTTAAAGCGCGGCTTTTGGGGCCCAGACAAAGGAGTTTCGTTTCTATACGCAGTATTATTATCTATTCTTATGCCAATATATACCAAAAGTGGAACCGTCTTAATCAAAAATCAAAAACAGTTTCCAGACAACAAAGTCTTACCAGGTTATCGCAAACCCGATTGGCGTCTCAACACTAACTTATTTATGCTCGGCTGTCATGTGCCTGTCGATCGTATATCGGAATTCATTGCTACACTTTACTTTGTACTTAAGTAGTTTTGTGATTGACGTTTTGCTGGCATAAATAAATAAATATATAACCCTGGACAATACACACAGCGCCACCTAGCCCCAAATCTTGTGACTAGATAGGTAACTGGATTTTTGTTTATGTGAAAAATAGTTCGTTTGTTTTGCCGTTTGATGCCGGCGTAGAATAGCATAACCCCATTTATTTCCCGTGCGAGTCGTAAGAGGCGACTAAGGGGCTCGAGGGTATGTATTGCAATTTTAGGCGATGACAGCCTGTCACTATGGCGATACACAACTTTCCGAATGACCAAAATGTTTGTCAGACGTGGCGTAAATGTCCGTTTTTTGTGGCCGTTTACGCTCTTCTTACCCCGCAAGGGGTCATAAGCATGATACGTGTATGTAAATAATAGTCACATAATAACACATTTTGAAAATCTGGACTTCGATTAGAAACAAATCTCGTTTACTGGTGTTGGTGGCGTAAAGATACATGCCGTGTGATCAACCTGGCCAGCCCCGAGGCAGTGCCTTTATTTACACATTTTTATGCACCCGTGCCGGTTTTCTATCAGGACAATAGAATACTGTTATCAAAGTTTTACTAATTGCCTTTTTTTAACAATGGCGGAACATGGCGTCAATAAGTGATAGTAGTATCCTACATTACATACATCAGCCTATTGCAGTCCACTGCTGGACGTAGGCCTCCCCCAGGGTACGCCATAGGGCACGATCTCCTGTTTTCTCCATCCAGTCGCTAGGTACATTGAAAAAAGTAAATTTCATTTCATTTATCACGAGCAAACCTCTTGCTCCCACGGGTAAACAAATAAAAAAGGGAATGAAAAAACAGCTGGACGGGTCAGGTCATAGGTTGTAGGTAAGTACAGTCAAGCTCAGTCCCAAAAAGTTTACTTTTCGCTGCATTAAAAAGAAACAGATCTGATCCGGAAAACCGAACATTTATTTAATTAGGTACTAAAATATACATGGTGTAAAAAAATTAGCTGAGAATAATTTAAGGGGTGAACCAGTACGTGAAACTGAACAACTTTCCCCAAGGAACATAGGTCGAAATATGAAAAAAAAATTGGCCCTCCCATACAAATTATCTCGGCCGGGTAACACACTAAGTATGGGAGGGTCTAATTATTTTTTCATATACCGTCCTATGTTCCTTGGGGAAAGTTGTTCAGTTTCACGAACTGGTTCACCCCTTAAAATATTCTAAGCAAATTTTTTTACACCCTGTATAAAGAAATATTTCAAAAAGTAAGTCCAGATTCATTACTCATTTAATGACGAAGAAGAAGACACAAAATAAAATATGTTATGATGGCTAACAATCAAATCGTTCAGGTTTTTAGTCCCAAATTCGCAAAATAAGAGCTCACTTTGCGTTTTTGCTCTATAAAGGCAATTTCAATAAATCACGTTTTGGGCCCCATAGTTTTTATTTTAACAGGAAAACTTAGAGCCAATATTTTTAACAATAGTACGATAGATAAACAGAACTGGGCCATTGACAAGTTTTTACCTATGGTAGCTTGAAGTATTAATAATAAAAGTATAAGTAATCCCTTGCGGGGTAGGCAGAGCGCAAACTACCGCAAAAAACGGCCATTTACACCACGTCTGACAAATATTTGAGGGAGATCCGGAAAATTGTGTATCACTATAACGACAGGTTGTCAGCCCATCGCCTAAAATTGCAATACACACCCTCGGGTCCCTTAGTTGCCTCTTACGACTCCCACGGGAAAGAAATGGGGTGATGCTATTCTAAGCCGGCATCACACGGCAAATAAGAAAAATATCGTCTCATAATTTGGAGATTTCAAGAAATGGTATACCAAATTTTGACCACTATCCAATCTTCCACGGTTGATATATAAGCCCTTCACCTTAATTTGATCCAATTTTCTTATATGGCTTAGAGTTCAACCGGACATGAGCTCGACTGTACAGCTCGTGAACAGTCTTAACTTCGTTAGGTCCAACATAAGCCCTACAGATGCTGGTTAAACAGGGGTGTATACTAAAAGCCGTGTTAATTAAGGGCTTCGTAGGTCAGGGATTACATCTCTGTCGCGCTTAGGGCTGGGTAGACGGGCTGCATGAGGCTGCAAGTTCATTGCAATTTTATCGAAGTACTTCGGAAGTTTAAGGGACTCGAGGGTGTGTATTGCAATTTTAGGCGATGGGCTGACAACCTGTCACTATGGTGATACACAATTTTCCGAATGACCCTCAAATATATGTCAGACGTGGCATGAATGTCCGTTTTTGCGGTCGTTTACACACTGCCTACCCCGCAAGGGATAATAGGCGTGATATGTGTATGTATGTATGTACTTCGGAAGTTTTCATTTGATTTTTCATATCTTACATTCACTTTGTATCCTTTCCCTAAAATCGAACCAAAGACTTCCAATTCATAAAGGTGCTGTTCCGAACCGAGCGGCCGACGGCCGACGGCCGATGGCACATGCCGCGGCGGCCGACGTCGGCCGCCGCGGCACTACTGGTTCGTATGGACTTGTATGGGATACTATCCGAACCGAGCGGCGACTGCACATGCTATCGGCCGCCGCGCATCTGCCGCGGCGGCCGACGGCCGACGGCCGACGGCACATAACTGCAGACCAGTATAGCCGCGGCGGCTTTACGTTGGTTGGGTCGGAATATCGTTTTGAGAACTAGTTATCATGTTTAATAGGTTATGATGGTTCATCGGGTCGTTGGGTTCATCACGTGGTCAGAGTTCATCGGTTCGCTAGGTTCATCGGGTTATCATGGTTCATCGGGTTATTATGGTTCTTTGGGTCGTTGGGTTCATCTTGTCGTTCGGGTTCATCATGTGGCCATAGTTCATCGGTTCGCTAGGTTCATAGGGTTATTATGGTTCATCGGGTTATGATGGTTCATCGGGTCGTTGGGTTCATCTTGTCGTTAGGGTTCATCATGTGGCCAGAGTTCATAGGTTCGCTAGGTTCATTGGGTTATTATGGTTCATCGGGTTATGATGGTTCATCGGGTTCATCATGTGGCCAAAGTTCATCGGTTCGCTAGGTTCATAGGGTTATTATGGTTCATCGGGTTATGATGGTTCATCGGGTCGTTGGGTTCATCTTGTCGTTAGGGTTCATCATGTGGCCAGAGTTCATAGGTTCGCTAGGTTCATTGGGTTATTATGGTTCATCGGGTTATGATGGTTCATCGGGTTCATCATGTGGCCAGAGTTCATCGGTTCGCAAGGTTCATCAGGTTATCATGGTTCATCGGGTTATCATGGTTCATCGGGTTATTACGGATCATCGGGTCGTTGGGTTCATCATGTGGTCAGAGTTCATCGGTTCGCTAGGTTCATCGGGTTATCATGGTTCATCGGGTTATTATGGTTCTTTGGGTCGTTGGGTTCATCTTGTCGTTCGGGTTCATCATGTGGCCATAGTTCATCGGTTCGCTAGGTTCATAGGGTTATTATGGTTCATCGGGTTATGATGGTTCATCGGGTCGTTGGGTTCATCTTGTCGTTAGGGTTCATCATGTGGCCAGAGTTCATAGGTTCGCTAGGTTCATTGGGTTATTATGGTTCATCGGGTTATGCTAGCATGTATTTTTAATGACTGTGTAGACAGTGGCGTGTTTCCTGACTTGATGAAGCATAGTAAAGTTATTCCCTTGTTTAAAGCTGGTAGTACTACTGACCCTACTAATTTCAGACCTATATCAATACTACCAACACTAAGTAAAATTTTTGAAAAAGTTATTTTAAATCAATTGCAAGGACATTTTTATCGTAATAACTTAATGCACCTGCAGCAATTTGGTTTCACACGTGGTCGCTCTACTACTGATGCAGGTGTGGATCTCATCAATCATATAATCGAAGCCTGGGAGGAATCTTATGATGCAGTAGGTGTGTTTTGTGATTTGTCCAAGGCGTTTGATTGTGTTCATCATGATACTCTGGTCAGGAAGCTACATCACTACGGCGTAAAAGACCACGCTCTTAGTCTTTTGGAATCATATCTTAACAATAGAATCCAAAAGGTCGATGTCAACGGTGAAAGATCATCTGGATCAAAGATAAGAATGGGCGTTCCGCAGGGTTCGATTCTTGGTCCTTTTTTGTTTCTTGTATATTTTAATGATCTACCATATCTAGTTAAAGAAAAACATGATATAGTTTTGTTCGCGGACGATACCTCTCTACTTTTCAGAGTAAAGAGGCAACAACTCAACTATGATGACGTGAACAAAGCTATTACCGATGTAGTGCAATGGTTTACAGTAAATAACCTACTATTGAATGAAAAGAAAACTAAATGTATCAAATTTGTATTACCAAATGTTAAACCAAGCTCTACAATTATTAAGGTAAAGGATGAAAAGTTGGACCTTGCGGACTCAACTGTATTTTTAGGCATAACTTTGGACGCCTCGCTCCAATGGGGGCCACATATTGAGAAATTGTCGAAGAGACTGAGTTCAGCAGCATACGCAGTTAAAAAAATAAGACATCTCACTGATGTAGACACTGCAAGACTAGTTTACTTTAGCTACTTCCATAGCTTAATGTCTTATGGCTTACTATTATGGGGCCATGCTGCGGATGTGAACAATATATTTGTTTTGCAGAAACGGGCTGTTCGTTCAATTTATAAATTGGGACCTCGAGTCTCCTTGAGACAGAAATTTAAAGAAATCAACATATTGACATTTGTGTCACAGTACATATACGAAAATCTAGTGTACGTAAAAATAAATATAGATTCTTTTAAGAAAAATTGTGACAGGCATAATTTTAACACTAGAAATAAGGAGCAACTTGCTGTGCACATGAGCAGGCTTAGTAAAGTAAGCAAAACTTTTAAGGGCAATTGTATACGCTTTTATAACAAGCTTCCTAAAGATATTCAAGACTTACCCTTAAATAAATTTAAACCAGTAATTAAACAAAAATTGTACAAGAAAGGCTATTATGAAATATCAGACTATATGCAAGATAAATCTCCATGGGTTTAATTCAAATGTATAAAGTAAATATTTTATTAGACGAAACAAGTAGATTTATCTACTGCAATTTTTTGTTATTATTATAATATTTTTTTTTTTATGTAGCCATTTTTGGGCTATACATATATATTATTCGTTATTTCCAAAATTAGCTAGGGCAGTTTAGGGCCTAGAAAGATTGTTAATTTAGAGTAGGAGCACTTCTGGGCAGGTTTTTTGGGGGGTTTTTCCTGTTCAGGGGGTCCGGTTAATTATACGCATGTTAATAACACGCTTTGGAAATCTTGACTAAAATTTGAAACAAATGTCGTTTACAAATGGTGGTGGCGTAAAGTTACGTGCTGTGTGATTAACCTGGCCAGCCCCGAGGCAGTGCCTTTATTTTTATTTTTATTTTTTTATCCCGCCCGAGCCGGTTTTCTATTAGGACAATACAAAATTGTTATAAAAAGAAGAAGATTGCGTTATGCAAATTTCTTTTTTTTACAATGACCGATCATGACGTCAATAAGTGATAATGCTATCCTACATTGAATAAAGTTATTTCATTTTCATTTTTTCATTATGATGGTTCATCGGGTTCATCATTTGGCCAAAGTTCATCGGTTCGCTAGGTTCATAGGGTTATTATGGTTCATCGGGTTATGATGGTTCATCGGGTCGTTGGGTTCATCATGTGGTCAGAGTTCATCGGTTCGCTAGGTTCATCGGGTTATCATGGTTCATCGGGTTATTATGGTTCTTTGGGTCGTTGGGTTCATCTTGTCGTTCGGGTTCATCATGTGGCCATAGTTCATCGGTTCGCTAGGTTCATAGGGTTATTATGGTTCATCGGGTTATGATGGTTCATCGGGTCGTTGGGTTCATCTTGTCGTTAGGGTTCATCATGTGGCCAGAGTTCATAGGTTCGCTAGGTTCATTGGGTTATTATGGTTCATCGGGTTATGATGGTTCATCGGGTTTATCATTTGGCCAAAGTTCATCGGTTCGCTAGGTTCATAGGGTTATTATGGTTCATCGGGTTATGATGGTTCATCGGGTCGTTGGGTTCATCATGTGGCCAGAGTTCATAGGTTCGCTAGGTTCATTGGGTTATTATGGTTCATCGGGTTATGATGGTTCATCGGGTTCATCATGTGGCCAGAGTTCATCGGTTCGCAAGGTTCATCGGGTTATCATGGTTCATCGGGATATCATGGTTCATCGGGCTATTACGGATCATCGGTTCGTTGGGTTCATTTTATCGTTAGGGTTCATCATATGGCCAGAGTTTATCGTTTCGCTAGGTTCATCGGGTTATCATGGTTCATCGGGTTATTATGGTTCATCGGTTCGTTGGAATAATGCTAAATTTAAAAGGTTAATAAAGTTAAATTATCCTAAATACCCAATGAACCATGATAACCCGATGAACCTAGCGAACCGACTAACTCTGGCTACTCGATGAACAATAACGACCCGATGAACTCTGGCCACATAATGAACCCTAACGACAACATGAACCCAACGACCCGATGAACCATGATAACCCGATGAACCACGATAACCCGATGAACCTAGTGAACCTATGAACTCTGGCCACATGATGAACCCTAACGACATGATGAACCCTAAGGACTCGATGAACCCAACAACCCGATGAACCTAGCGAACCGTTGAACTCTGGCCACATGATGAACCCTAACTACAAGATGAACCCAACGACCCTATGAACCAAGATAACCCGATGAACCATGATAAGGCGATGAAGCTAGTGAACCGATGAACTCTGGACACATGATGAACCCTAACGACAAGATGAATCCAACGACCCGATGAACCATGATAACCCGATGAACCATGATAAGCCGATGAAGCTAGTGAACCGATGAACTCTGGCCACATGATGAACCTTAACGACAAGATGAACTCAACGATCCGATGAACCATATTAACCCGATGAAAAATAATAACCCGATGAACCATGATGACCCGACCAACCTAGCAAGCCGATGAACTCTGGCCACATGATGAACCTTAACGACAAGATGAACCCAACGCCCCTATGAATCATAATAACCCGATGAACCATAATAGCCTAATAAACATAATAACTAAGTCCTGAAAACTATACTCTGATATGTGCTGTCGGCCGTCGGCCGCTGCCTTCGGAATGACATCTGCCGCGGCGGCCGACGGCCGACGGCCGATAGCCGCGGCATGTGCCATCGGCCGTCGGCCGTCGGCCGTAGGCCGCTCGGTTCGGAACAGCACCTTAACACAGTACTCTGACGACTAGACCATAGAAAGCTTCAAGGAGTTATAACAACCTAAATCCAATGATCCATTAAATATGAAAGATCCCTGTCAAATCAAAAACAAAATTTTACCATGTATACAACGTCAAATGCCGTGTGATGCCGGCTTAGAATAGCATCACCCCATTTCTTTCCCGTGGGAGTCGTAAGAGGCGACTAAGGGACACGAGGGTGTGTATTGCAAATTTAGGCGATGGGCTGACAACCTGTTACTATGGTGATACACAATTTTTCAAATGACCCTCAAGTATTTGTCATACGTGGCGTAAATGTCCGTTTATGCGACCGTTTACGCTCTGCCTTTCCCGCAAGGGATTATAGGCGTGATATGTGTGTGTGTGTATGTATTTATACAACATACCCTGTATTTGAAGAATCTCGTTCGCATAGCTCGTGGTACATAATTTACCTGATTCCAAAGGTCACAGTTGATTATACTTTATGGCAACAAAGACTGACATTTACATGTGTGGGTGTGTGTATTCATGAGTAATGATATTACGAAGCATTTAGAAACCTACATATATCACGCTTATATCCCTTGCGGGGTAGGCAAAGCGTAAACGATTGTAAAAAACAAACATTTACGCCACGTCTGACAAACATTTGAGGGTTATTTAAATGTGTATCGCCATAGAGACAGGTTGTCAGCCCATTGCCTGAAATTGAAAAACACATGTAACCCTCGAGTCCCTTAGTCACCTCTTACGACACCCGCGGGAAAGAAATAGGCTGATGCTATACTAAGCCGACATCGTGATACGCGACCTAATATTTGTCAGACGTGGCGATGGCATTAGTATTTGTGTAAGTGTATATTTTATGAATAATAATAATGTATTGGTACGTATTTATTTTCATACTAGCTTTTACCCGCGACTTCGTCCGCGTTAGAACTTTTGTTTTAGAACCATGCCTGTATCTCTAATAGTTTAGCTGGGCTCCTGATGGTACACCTGGTGGTCTACATAAGGTACTCCAGATCCTCAATGTCCTTGTAAAAGAAGCGGCCCATCATACTGAACAACTTTTGTTTTAGAACCATGCCTGTATCTCGAATAGTTTAGCTGGGCTCCTGATGGTACACCTGGTGGTCTACATAAGGTACTCCAGATACTCAATGTCCTTGTAAAAGAAGCGGCCCATCATACTGAACAACTTTTGTTTTAGAACCATGCCTGTATCTCTAATAGTTTAGCTGGGATCCTGATGGTACACCTGGTGGTCTACATAAGGTACTCCAGATACTCAATGTCCTTGTAAAAAGAAGCGGCCCATCATACTGAACAACTTTTGTTTTAGAACCTTGCCTGTATCTCTAAAAGTTTATCTGGGCTGCTGATGGTACACCTGGTGGTCTACATAAGGTACTCCAGATCCTCAATGTCCTTGTGCAAAGAAGCGGTCCATCATACTGAACATCTTTTGTTTTGGTAACATGCCTGTATGTCTAATAGTTTAGCTGGGCTCCTGGTTGCACACCTGGTGGTCTACATCTGTACTCCAGACCCTCGAATGGTGATAAAAAGTAGCCTATGTCCGTTCTCGGTATGCTAGCAATCTTTGTGCCAAGTTTCATGAAGATCGGTTCAGCGGTTTGGCCGTGAAAGCGTAGCAGACAGACAGACAGACAGACAGAGTTACTTTCGCATTTATAATATTAGTGTGGATTAGTACGGCATATTGTTTTCCTTTTGTTTTTTTTTGTTTCTCACTATCTAGTGCAACCGCTTCTTTTTCTCTCTGTTTGCCCTCTGGTTGGCCGTTAGAGATTACCGCGTGGCATTAGGCCTGCCTTTTACCTGCCCTGCCTTCTGCCGTACAATGTGCAATAAAGTATAAAATGGCGACGGTTTTTTACAGCCGAGTAACGTTTGTATGTATGTAGTATGTGATGGTAGAGTACCCGATTACAAGTTTTAAAAAAAAGTATAGGGATAAGTGGAACAAAAGTAATATTTTTTTGAGTTTTCACAACTATTACTCATCACAATAAAATAATTTTAAACTTGAACTTAATCTTTTTAAACTAACACCTTAGTCATCCGTGACCACGGGCTCTGTAAAGATCTCGAAACGTAGGAATTGTAAAATCCAAAATAAACACAACTTAAATCCGTTTAAAATTGTTTTATTGTGATAAAACAAAAGTATCGAAAGACATTCAGTATCCAGTTACTTCAGTAGCAACAAGATCGGCTCGGCAGTTTGTCCTAGTTATTCCATCGTAAAGCGAAATTGGGCGGAACCCTAATTTGGGGAACACACGAAGGGAACAAAACTATTTATGTTTATCTACTTACTCTCCTTTTGCAAACGATTGTGGCACCTCGGGTCAAAGTGAAAAAGAACCGTTACATATACCCAGTACAGTAGCCCGACCAATTGACTTGTGATATAATGAAAAACCTTGAATTTTTTAATATATATATAGCGCTTGTTACAAAATAATTAGTAAAGTCTAAAGGGTGTGAAAGGATTCCCTGGTAAAGAGACTATTGACAAAAATTTAAGCTGTTGTACCGTTTTTTTTTTAATTACGAAAATCAATTTTTTAAATCTAATTACACCATTTTGTCAATGTACTGCACCTGCCAACGCGGCGCAGCGTAATTTGGTATTCATTGCCTTTTATTTCATGGGTGTTATCGTTCAATAAACTGAAGAAAACCAGCCATGTATCATCATCTGCCTGCCCTTGTCCAAATTTATTTGGGGTCGGCGCAACATGTTTTTTTTTGGCTAAACGCGGTTTGCGTATTACCACAGGCAAAACACGGGAAATTAAGACCCGTATTTTGAAAACTGAGTCAAGAAATTTCTTCAATTCATCTCTATCAGCTGTCAAATCTTCGTTTACACCCAAACTTTTTTAGGCCTCTCTCTCCTTCTGCATCCACCCACATTTATCTTCAATATTTTTTTTGTCACGTGACTTTCATCCCTCCTCATGACATGCCCATACCACGATAAACGACTACTCCTAATAAGTGGCGCTACTTTCAAACATCCTCTAATAGACTAATTCCTTATTTTATCTATACTTGTCGTCTTTCATCCGTCAATATAATACATAATTTAAATTTTCTTTAAAGAAAGAATATTTTGAACTCTGGGGTGATAGAAATTTTAAGTATTTGTGTTTTATGGCTATTGCAAATGAGAAAAAGTTCATTTGTATTTAAATGTGTTGAGTATAATGCTTCTATGATAATAATAAAGGAGCAAAATCCTGGTTTCATTATATGATTGCCATTGCTGCCGGGTTAGAATAGCATCACCCCTTTTCTTTCCCTTGGGAGTCGTAGGAGGCGACAAAGGGGCTTGAGGGTGTGAATTGAAATTTTAGGCGATGGGCTGACAACCTGTCACTATGGCGATACACAATTTTCCAAATGATCCTCAAATAATGTGTCAGACGTGGCGTAAATGTCTGTTTTTGCGGCTGCTTTCGCTCTGCCTACCCTGCAAAGGATAATAGGCGTGAAATGTGTGTATGTGTATTTAGAATAGCATCACCCCATATCTTACATAAGGGTGTATAAAAAAAAACGAATACCTAGGTAGGTACTTTTCCTAATTTCCTTCCCAAAAATGTATTCAAAGCACATCGATTTAAACACGTCTAAACAATCTCGGTACACTTTCCCGGGAACAGAGAAAAATCTACTCCCATTTATAGTTCTCACAAGACTATGTAACACGAACGAAGTGGAAAATTTGTGCTTCACAAAGGAACACGGGTTCACAGTTTCGTGCTTTAAAAAGGAACACACGGACTCGGTCTTTTTCTCAACCACTAACTCTAGAAACATTCATTTAAATACTAGTGCGCTTTTGGGAACTGTTAAAGGAAATTTGGTCTCTTTGTTTAACTTTGGGAAATTTAAGTAAGATGGTTCTCCCATTTGACGTCCGTCGCTGCGTATTTTTAACGCACCGTAACGCATGCGTCTGTCAGATAAAAGGAAATTCCGAATGCTTAGCTTATTCCCATACAAATACAACACCGTTTACGCACCGTAGCCGTATTTGTATGGGAACATGATCGGAATTCGCAATTTCCTTTCGTCTCACAAACAAATGCTTTACGGTGCGTTAGAAAAACTGGTGTTTTCCCGTTTACCCCGGTAACCGGATGAGTAGGGAATGGTTTAGAAAGGTGTAGCATAGTAAGGTACTGTCCCACCTTGCCCTACCTGCCCCATCTTGTCTCACTTCCTGTCACAATTTACCCCACTTTGCCCCATCATGTCCCACCTAGCCCCATCATATCCCACCCTGCCCCACCCTCACCAGGGACACGGTCACGTGGGAGAACTGCCTTAGTAAAAACAATCACAAACGGTAACAGGGTTTGTAAGAGTAAGACCACTTTTAAGTAAGTAAACATACATACACGTAAATCACGCCTATATCCCTTAGGGGGTAGAGCGTTAGCGGCCGTAAAACCGATATTAAAACCAAGTCTGACAAAAGTTTGAGGGTCAATCAGATCACTGTGTATCACTATAGTAACAGGTTGAAAGCCCATCGCCAAAAATTACAAAACACATTAAACCCTCGACTTCCTTAGTCGCCTCTTACGACACCCATGGGTAAGAAATGGAGTGATGCTATTCTAAGCCGGCATTACACGTAAGTAAAGGAGGAAAAAATATGTTCTTCCTTAGATGTGAATGGTTAAAGCCATTATAAAAGAATACTTGAAAGGCAAAAGACACTGCCTTATTTTAATGAATATTCATACTTTGAGGATTATAAGAAAGCATTGAAGACCTTTCCTTTTGCTGTGGAATATAAAAAATCTTTATTAAAACAAAATGAGAAATACGCTATGAAATTTAATCGTCTATTGTCATCAGAAAGAACTTTCTTAGGAGTTTGATAGAAAAAGTGGGAAAAGTGAAGCGTTCCATGAAACTAAAACAACATTTACTAGGAACATAGGATTAAAGGCAGGTCTCCCGCTTGTCGTCCGTCGCTGCGTATTTTTAACGCATGCGTCTGTCAGACGAAGGGAAACACCGAATTCCGATCTTATTCCCATACAAATACGGCGACGGGCCGTAAACTATGCATGTGTCAAGTCGTTTAACAGACGCATACGTAAACGCACCGTAGCCGTATTTGTTTGGGAATAACATCGGAGTTCGCTATTTCCTTTCGTCTGACAGATGTTACGGTGCGTTAAAAATACGCAGCGACGGACGACAAGTGGGAAAACCGCCAAACTTTCAAATTTCCGAGAGTTAGTGTGAGAACCGCCTAAATTATGCCTTTAAAGCCTTTCGATCAACGCGGCTTTCAGTCCGGCTCGAAACGAGACGGAAGAACGCGTTGCTCGAAGTTTCAAGCTATTTATATTACAGTTTTGTTTCAAAACTATTCAATTACCTATATTTTCACTGTATATGCATGGAATAAGTTACCTCAGGATATTGTATTGGCTTCATCCATCAACTCATTCAAAAATAAACTAGACAGTCACATAGCATCACAGAAAGGCAATCAGAACAATTAAAGAGCAGGATACAGGCATTTATTAGTAAAAAAATTGGCCTGCCTGATCAATAATGTAATAATAATAAAATATTTCCCATGTTTTCGTTTCGGCAAATTCTTAGAAGCTCCAACCTATGTAATCGTTTTACTACCATGTTTCGACCTCTGATGATTAGGACGCTCTTGTAGAAAACGCATGTTTTTGTAGGGCTGAAGCTTTCTGAGGGTAGAAGTCATTATCTAGATGTCTTCAATCAAGACACCCCACGCGCCTCGCCTCCATCACATTCACGAGTTTTTCCAAGTCAACGGAATTAGTTAAAGCCGTTACACGATTTCAAATTACGACAAGATTAGGGAATCCTATTTTCTATGCCGACGATGGATGGGTGTACGAATAAACCTAATTATAAGGTTTTTGTGGCACTTGCTCAACATAAGTTTCTATTTTGTATTTATGGTATAAAGGCGGGTGACAGGAGTAATGCCAATAAGCAGAAGGGGGGGTTCCAGGTGGAGTCGGGTGTTGTGGCCAGGGGACCGACTGGTCCGTCTGGATATAATTGTAAGTTGTATATATGCGTTGCGCGGTGAAACACTTCGATACCGCGTTTCAGGCTCTTTATTTCTCTGCACATCTGTCACGTGGCGCCATCTTGCAGATATATTGGAACTTCTGTTGCGTCTTGCTTGCTCGTGAACCATTTTGAGTGAGCATCTTGTCGTAGCTCCCAGAGATCGTTACAGTATTTTCCATAAATAAATAAAATAAATAAATATACAAGAGGTACAAATTGGCTTAATTTTAGTACACCAACTGTATGTCTTCGGGTACACCGACGACTTCATATTGTTGCTCATTTTTATGTAGTTGTAGGTCTAAGTGTACAACTGGGTGAATTTGGTCCCAATTGTACACTTAATGGTACTACTTAAGTGTACAACTGGTCCTGCGGGAAACCGACTTGATCAACGACCCGATAAACCCTGGTATAGAGGTTGTGTGACGGCCACTATCTAAGATATCATAGAAAGCAAACGTGACCGACGGCTTACTTCCGAAGCACGGAACCACAAATAATAGAATTCACAGAAGGACAGCTCGTCCCCGTTTCGATTATTGATACCTACTCTGCTAGGCTTTCTACGGTTTTCTTACTGATTACACCAGGTTATCATTGTAATAGAAAGAGAAAATATTGTATGTTTTCGTGAGCTAAATCGCAAGCGCTACTTACCTACTTATGTACTAACCTAAGACAGTAGTGTTTTAGGAGCGATAAATAAGCTACTGGAAAATAAACTCTTTATTCTACTGTATATGAAGTTAAATGAAATTTATTAAACAAACAAAACGGTATGTTCTAAATTGAATCTGAGTAGTTTGCCTTATATTGAGTTTGATTTACTTTTCAATTTTATTCGTTATGTTAAAAAATGTAAAAGCAGCAAGCAATCTTTAGTTGTACGTAGACAACCAGAAATATTGCAACCGTATTTACATTACCAAAAAGTATTTGCGATCCAAGACGAACCGGTTTCGCTCGCGGCGCGTCGTGTAGATGTGTGCGTGAGATATTGACGTTTCCCTGTAGCCGTCCATCTGTCATTGGCGCGCGCTTATACTTCATTTGAGACGGGACTATCTTTCATACGAAATGAAAATAAATAACTAAACTTTGTCTTTTTTACTCTCTTCTCTTTTCGTGTGGGACACCGAGTCATCCAACGACCCCATGAACCCTGTGTCAGAGTTTTTCAACCGCCTACTACCACAAGTAGGCCTCTCACATGGTTGTGACTTGTGTTACGACCGCCGTCTAAGTAATCATAGACAGCAACCGGGACCGACGGCTTAACGTGTCCTCCGAAGCACGGAACCATTTTTTTCGGACAGTCAGTTGGTTCGCCCTGCAATGTCCTAGCCAGACCGGGAACAAATTCACAAAGAGATAAATACCAACTTTTGTGAGTGTCCCACCGAGAATCGAACCCGGAACCTTTGCGTCGCAGGCAGTCGCACTACCACTGCGCCACATCGGCGTCTTTTTTACTTTAGGTCATCTATCAAAGCAAAAGCTGATTACGTAAACTGAACAACTTTCCAAACGCCAAGGAGCTTAAGTCGACATTGAAGTAGGTACCTACATATTTTTTTTTCCTCCTAAGAGATACGTTGTCAATCCTGAAAACGACATTTCCCAAATTAGAAGAAAATGGCTAGCGTAATGAGCGATTTAATGAATGTTCTTTGGTTTTAACATTAAGACAAAAAGTAAACAAGGAAAATCGTTAAGTCACAATTAGACTAAGTGTCGAATTATTTTGATAAAAAAGCCAATCCATTATGTCACAAAAACCATTGAATGAAAGAAACATGATCATTAAACGAAATGTCCGTATACGTGTAATGCCGGCTTGGAATAGCATCACCCCATGTTTTTCTAGAAGGTGTCGTAAGAGGCGACTAAGGGGCTCGAGGGTCACAGCTATATTGCAATTTTAGGCAATGGACTGATAATCTATCACTATGGTGATACACAATTTTCTGAACGACCTTCAAATTATGGTCAGACGTGGCGTAAACGTCAGTTTTTACATCCGTTTGCACTCTACCAACCCCGCAAGGGATATATGTATGTATGTACAAAATGTATTCGTCTGGTAGGTACCTACCTATCAACCTTTGTTATACCAAAAGGTCGCTTTCAAGAAAGTATTTTACGTTTAGAAACAGAAATTGTAAAGGTGCTCTCACACTGAGTGCTTGAAAATTGCGACACACGATTTGGCAAGATTTTTTGACACGTATTGAAATATTTTTCTTTGATTTCGTCGATATACGCTCGTCTAGGTCGCCCTTTCCGTCTTCTTCCCTCGATCTTTGTTATAAGGAAGTCAAACAGATGGCTCAAAATAGAGCAGATTGGATTTTACACCACCGACAAAAGCAAGGCTCTTAAATTAATGATGATGATGATTGAAATATTTTCTCAGCAGTCAAATCGCTGCTACTCTGCAGTTTTCATCACGTATTGTAGGAGCACCTCCAGGTAAGGTGTTAGTGCACTACCGGCAGAGCTCCTCAGCCACCTGAAAGTGTTTTCGTTTTAGAACTCAACCTTTTGAACTTAAAAGCCTTTTTGCCATTCCGTTAGTAGTAAAAATAGAAGGGTTTGACTGGGGAGGGAGCTTTCAAATCCTTGCATTATGTATTTATCTAGGTAGTGCATATACAGGGTATAAGGAACAGCCCTCCGAATATGAAAGTGAACAACTTTCCCCTAAAAACATATATCTAGAAACAACAAATAAAAATCGGCCCTCTTACAAATTCATCATTTTTTTAACGTTTCCTGAAAAGTTGATGTAAGAGAATTTGTATAGTTTCATGGTCTGAATGCACCCTATCAGTATTCAGAGGGCCCTTACATCCTGTATATTACAACCAGCCCCGAGGCAGTACCTTTATTTTTATTTTGTTATCCCACCCGAGCCGGTTTTGTATTAGGACAATACAAAATTGTTATAAAATAAAGAAAATTGTGTTATAAATCTTTTTACTACGACAGATCATGACGTCAAAAAGTAATAATATAATATTATCCTACATTGAATAAAGTAAATTTCAATTTCGAATGCCAATATTTGAAACATTTTAAGAAACGCACAATTCTATCGCTATCTTGGTTTACCAGCACATTGAAAGGTCGACTGGATGAGATCCCTTAATTGGATACGTCCGCCTTTGTGTGTCTTATCTTTTCTTCTCGTTCTGGCTATTGTAAATATGTTTTGTGGTACAATATAGTGATACAAACATACAGAATATAGCTATACTATGGTTTATTATGCACTCACAGTGCTATATTATTTTCTAAAATTTTCAATTTCTTTTCTTTGGCAGAATTGACAGATCAGTGGGACGGTACCCCACGGTCCCGGGTTCAAGTCCCGGCGGGCGCTGTAATTTTTTTAATTTCTTATTTTCATTTATGAGAATATAGCTAGTAATTATACCTTATTTGAGTAAGTACATAAAGAGAGAAAGTTTACTAGTGACCGATAGCGAAATCATTTTGAGGCATGTTAGCCAAAATTTGTTGAATTAAAGCGTTGGGGCCCCGCGTGGAGTTTCGCTGGGGGCCCTAAACCCACCTGCATGAACTGTCTGACGCAGGCGGCGCCATGTTCCCGGAGGAAGCTCTGCAGGGTCCTCACTCCCTGCGCAGACAACCGGTACCCGTTACCATTCTCCCCCGACGTGAAGAACAGAGTGGGGGCCCCGTCGGGGGCCCCGCTCGGGGACGTACTGTGGGGGCCCTCGCCCATGGTTATCACAATTTTTGTTTCAACTGGGTTTTTAATAGATGTTTTTTTAAGTGATGTTTAGTTCGATCATATTTTAATTTGGTTAGCTTTTTCTTTTAATAATTAACAATATCACCAAAAAACACTATGACAATCGATTTGTATGTAGCACGCAAAGTTTTCAGGTCTCCTATGCATATTTTAAGCTTTTAATTTAGTTAATAGAGTAACGGCGAACAATTTATTTGATAAGATCCAAATCGTTTTAAATACACGCTTTTCATATTAGAACCAAGTCACTTTCACAAAACTTGCCATGACTCACTCACTAACAAAACACACTGACACAAAATCTCCACTTTCACTTTAACTTTCGCAAAACTTTTTAATCTACAAACTTTTCACTTTCGTATTACGATTCAAGTATGACATCACGCGGCAACTCCGACCGACCGCTACGGCTCGTTCGTAGACACTGCTACGGGCTACGAGTCCGCTACGGGCCGTAGCACTGCGGCGTGACGTCATGTAATATCCTTTCTTTTTTTACATAATTTCTTCATTCCAACTTTTATCAGACAATGTTATGGAGGTGAATTAATTAAAGTTATGTTTCGAAAAAGGCTAGTTTTTTATTTAGTCTTTCATGGAATGAAACGCAGAATATTTTACGTACATCCACTGAAAGTTCGTCTTTTGGTAGCAAAGGCTTTCGATATAACTTTCGAATGAATATGTCAATTATTTTCGAAAGAAAGCAATGAAAGTGTAGACATTTCGCTCAAAGTTACTCAATTTATTTAGAAAAAAATACGAACAAGAAAAGGACAATGTAATATAAAAGAAAATGGTATTTTTATTTTAATCCCCAAGGAAAATCAAAAAGTTAACGACAATTCTTTCGTCTGTGGTTTTTTGTATAAAAGTCAAAATATGTACTTTGTTACGGTATTCTACTTATTATTTGATACATAGGTTACCCACAATCGAGTAGCAGTATATATTGGCGTTTAAAACATGGTATGAGAAAAAGGAAAATACAGTTCCGACATACCAATAAGCCATATTTGACAGCTGTCAGATTCGTGTGCTAATGCTATGGCTGAGGGTCCATTTTCCATTGTTGACATCTCTTTTAGTATGGATATGAAATCTATCAAACATGGCTATTATTCGGATGGCTAAGTTATAATTGTGAGCTAAAGGGCGAGTTTACATTTTGATTAGAGACAAGTGCGAGTGACAAGTGGCAAGTGGCAAGTGTTAAGTGATTAGTACGTGTGGACGGGCACTGACAAGTGCGAGTAACAAATATAGACTGACAACCTTCGAGCAACGACGGCCTTCCGTCCCGGAAGGGAGTAGGCATAGAAAGTATTTCCCCTCTGTCAAAGTACAAGCCGAAATGGGCATTGGCGTTTATAAAAACCAGTTCCGTTCAGATTTTTTCCTAGACCGAGTCCAGTCGTGCAAGAGAACACATGTTAGTTTTTTAATGTAAAAAGAGGTCTGGAACATCAAGTTTACAAAAAGATGGTGTAACATTTAACATTTAAGTAAATTCTTAACATATTATTACCGTTTCATGTCATAATGTTTGTCGATGAATATTATAGGAGGCGGGTTTTATTTAATCACATGTATTAGACAAATAATTGTTATCATGGTTTTATATGTACCTGGATAAGCGAAGCTTTTGTCAGACGTGGTGTTAATATCCGTTTTACGGCCGTTAACGCTCTGCCTACCCCGTAAGGGATATGGGCGTGATTTGTGTATGTGTGTATGTTTATGGATAAGCGAGATATCAAGGGACCCGAATATTATTCTCGCTCATAGAGGTTTTTTACTAAATCAGTTTGTCATTTATGCAGGTTTGGGAGTAGTAGTAGTACTCACTACCTGCGTCTGTGTTTCCAAACGCATACAACCCTAATCTCTTCAAAGTAAGAGTCAACAGGCTTCTTCTGGGTGAGCTCGCTCCATCTTAGACTCTGTTTCTGTCCTATGACCTAGACTAGAGTCAAGAGCAAACCCATCATTAATAAAAAAAAAAAAAAAAAAAGTATCTCTCATATGTGAATGAAATATTTTTATCAAGAGTTTTTGTAATCCATTCTATGAGACACTTTTCAACTTCGGGAAATTCAACAACTTTGTCCCTTTGAATATTTCCATGTCCTTCCGCACACTGCAGTTTTATAAAATCTTTATTTTTTTATATTTTGTTAAAGGTAGATTCCGGCAAGTCAAAATCATTCATAATAGCGTTACGCGACTGCCCGGCTTCGAACACCACATCTAGACTGCCTTCGATAATGTCATCATCTAGACATGGCGGCTGATGTGGCGCAGGTGGTAATGCGACTGCCTGCGACGCAAAGGTTCCGGGTTCGATTCTCGGTGGGACACTCACAAAGTTGATATTTATCACTTTGTGAATTTGTTCCCGGTCTGGTTAGGACATTTCAGGGTGAATCAACTGATTGTCCGAAAATAAAAGGTTCCGTGCTTCGAAGGGCACGTTAAGCCGTCGGTCTTGGTGGCTGTCTATGATGACTTTGACGGCCGTCGTAACACAACCATGTCAGAGGCCAAGTAGGCAGTAGTAAGCGGTTGAAAAACTCTCTACACCAGGGTTCATCGGGTCGTTGGACGACTTGGTGTCTCAGACAAAAGAAGATTATCCAGATACCAAATGTTAAGCAGCTTTCAGTTGGTGATTGTGTTTTGTAGGGCCATGGTTCTTATAATTACTAGAGGACCCCTAAAATGGCATGATTTAACTACTTAAAAGTTTATTGTTATGTAACTTGCTTTAAATATAAATAAAAAAACAACACAAGCGTCTTAGTACCTACATTTTTAAAATTCATCGATAGTCAAGCATCGATATTGTCAAGCACTAACTTGACAGCTTTACCTACCTCTCCCCCCGCGCCCCGCAAAAAACGACAGAACTATTTCTATGAAGTAAAATGGCTCAGGCTCCTCCCTTCCGGGTCGGAACGAGACGGAAGACCGTGTTGCTCGAAGCTGACAACTGATAAGTGTTTAGTAAATAGACGGCAATTCTATTTTGCTGACATAAAGCTCTGCCCTTGTCACTCGCACTTGTCACTAATCAAAATGTAAACCGGCATGAAGGTTATTTTATCCGAAGCACGCTGAACGTACCCTAGGACCGCTTATTTATTCTTATTGTGCTGAGTTGCGGGTTACATTCACCTGTCATTACTTTTTATGTTATGGCACCTGCATGGCCAGTTAGAAATAACATGTAACTGGCTGGATGGAAACTCATTAACACGCAAAAAAAAAGGAAATCAGATTGACGTAAAAAAGAATATGTATTGGGGTTTGACAGGCCTTAGTAAAACAAGTGAAGCAAAGATAAGTTCACCTCGTCAACTTGAACAGATCTATCTTACTGTGTAAAAACAGTAAAGAAATGTCACTTTTGCTTATAGGAGAGGCAAAGTAATCTGAATTTCAAACATAAATTTTTTTTACTTAATTTTTAACACTAATCGTAAGAATGGCGGCGGTGCGTTAGTTAATTAATAAATATTACTTTTATGCAATTTGTTCGATCAAATATTTGACATTTCTCAATATTGAGTCTTGTATGAAAGATTGGATGAGATATAAACTGTCTCTATATTATTTATAGAATTTAATTTTTTATTTAAAAAGTTAAAATTAATTTAAAAGACGAGAAGACCCTCTAGAGTTTTATAATTTTTATAATAAATAATTTTATATAAATAATTAATAAAAATAGGCTACATACAAAAAAAATTTATTAAAAATTATAATAATTATTTTGGTGACATTTCTGAACGAACATAAGAAAAATGTATATGGCGGCAATTACATATGTTGCCTGAATTTAATTTGATTATTGTTAATATTTGTGGAATATTGTGAAATGACGAAAAATAGTAATTGTGATGAAGATTTGACGTCTAATGACGGCTGTAGGTAGGAAAAGCTGCTACAGAACTATGGTTTTAACCCGAAAAATCTCTGGCCAAATATCGATGGCGTATATAGATAACTGCAAACACATTTTCTGAAACTGTGCTAGATTAACTAGTACCACTAATATATTTTTCTAAATTAAACTATAAAGCGATTTAATTGAATTCTATTTCTATTGCATTCTTAATTTTAATTAGTGACTGGTTCCTTGTCGCTGGATAGATGGCGCTGTACTCGGTACGTTAAAGTAAGGAACGGAACGTCACATAATTTATCGATTTATTACGAGGATGTATGAGATCGGAAAACGAAACGTAATCAATGTTACATCACTCGCATCGTCGCATCTCAAAAATATATACTTTCATGGGTTTCCCTGCATATTAACGAAAACAACGTACAAACAAAACAGAGAATTAATTAATAATAAAACGCGAAAAACAAGGATAGATTCGGTAAGAACAACTACTTTTTTCATGCTTTTTGGCTCTGGCATCTAGTAATGTAGTCAGTTCAACGCCATCTACACAATGCTTAGAAACTAATTCTCAAAAAGCAAACTTCCTATTTTCTACATACGATAAAATCGAGTCATCACAACTAACCATCAAAACTGAAAACTAATGATGTTTCACCCATTTAGAGTAAAATAGATTATGCTATCTGATTTTATTATGATTACCGATTTTAACGAGTCTATCGCGTTATTATTTAATAACAAGGCCAGCCCTTTTACATTAAACCCGTGATTAAACTACGCATATAGATCACACTAATATGATTGATGTACCTAGCGAACAATACATTACGAATGTAATAAAACACAATTGATTGTAGGTAGGAAAATCACTAAGGACGGTGCTCATCTAGAACATTTCAACGCGCTCCTTTGTCCGTTCCATTTTCAAAATAGGTGCTAATGAATGCATAGGTACATACATACATAAATCACGCCTATATCCCTTACGGGGTAGGCAGAGCGTTAACGGATAATAACACCACGTCTAGCAAAAGTTTGAGGGTCAATCAGATAACTGTGTATCACTTTAGTGACAGGTTGTCAGCCTATTCCCTGACATTGCTATACACATCAACCCTCGAGTCCCTTAGTCGCCTTTTACAACACCCATGGGTAAGAAATGGGGTGCTGCTATTCTAAGCCGGCATCACACGGCTATTGAAGTCGTGCCACAATATTGGTAGTCATTTCTTTTTTGCAGTACGTACTTAGTACTGATAGCAATGGTCATAGGTTCGAAGGTAGAATAAATAGAAAAACAATGCGAGTTTTTAGTTACCTGCCTGGTTGCCCTTGATTTACGGTAATTTTGGTATGGACGTATATAGTACCTGAAAAACAAGGAAGAACATTAACATTAGTATTAGACTATGGATAAGCTGCTGTTTATGTTAAGGCGAGTGTACTCGTGAACGACCTCGACAGTGGCGCCATTCCACAAGAAAAATATATTTTCTTTATACGAACAATCTATCTGAATGTCCATTGCCCAAGTTTTCAGTATTATCCTTAAGTAAAATTAGAACCTGCATACTCAATGAAATATTCGCTGCATTTAAAGTTATGACAGAACGCTTTGTTATGAAATGTCGCCACTGTCGAGGTCGTTCACGGCTACACTCGTCTTAAATGAGGACCTAAAATACAGTATTGCAATAAAGTTCTTAGCATTTTTTTGGTAACTTACACTTATCACAACTACAACATTATCTAGGGCCAAAGTATTGTCAAATGTCTATAATCGCGTTTATATGAAGAAGAAAAATGACAATCAAATGTTTGAAAAATCTAGTAATTAATTCAGTAAAGAAAAATTATAGTGTTACGTGTGTAACATTTTTGATTTGAATGGCTTTGCATTTTTTTGTGTTTGTGTGGAAAAAAAAACAGAGTGAACCTAATTTCGGTAATGGTTGCAAATGTTTAATTATTCATATCAAATACGTATCAAATATTAACAATATCAATATTTTGCTTTGAGAGATATAACACGTGAAAAGTATTAACAACTTTATAAAAAAAAAACACAAATGCTTTCTGTGATAAAGCCTAGCCTATGACACTCAGGATACTGTAACGATTCTTTCGATACAATTTCCATTCGAATCTGTTCAGTGGTTAACGAGTTTTGGTCCTTTAAAGAAACGCACATATTACATACATGAAACTTAAAACATTACACTCCTTTTTCTGTTGGACAGTCGTGTAACAACCCCCAAAAACACGCGAAAGTTTACATGAAATCTGATTGGGTGTTTCTCTCTGACGCAGCGGCAATGAAAGGGACAGTCGCTTAACTATACTTAGAGCCTTAACTTATATGCATAACAACAACATAATTATCTAGTTAGTTAATACTCCATGAAATTGAATAAGTATGTAATCTATTATAATTGGGGAAATTCAGAAAATACTGTTATTTAGATAACAACATAATTTATTACATGAGTTTGACCCTTTGCGAGAAGGTGACGGCGAAAATGTGTGTTTCGGCTAAACATTTTAGTTTTTTATGTCTGTGGTGCATATTTAGTGCACATTCGTTGCCTACCGAAAAAGTAAGTGGTTTTTAAACTCATCATATTTTGAAGTGTTGCCAGTTGTACCTGGTTGCCTTTTCACCAATTCGGTCTTAGCGCTTCCAGTCTTTCAATCAATTTATAATGCGCACTGCTAAAGAGTGGAACTCACTACCTGCGTCTGTGTTTCCAAACGCATACAACCCTAATCTCTTCAAAGTAAGAGTGAACAGGCTTCTTCTGGGTGAGCTCGCTCCATCATAGACTCCGTCTCTGTCCTATGTCCTAGACTAGAGTCAAAAGCAAACCTATCCTTAATACATACATACACATATCACGCCTATAATCCCTATCCTTAATAATAATAAATAATAATAGTTATGAAACTACAGGCTAAAAATCTACAGGCGAAATTCTTAGTACATTGCGTACCCGGTTAATATTCCTAATATCATAATGGCTAATCGACTACGCAATGTACCTATATCAAATTTTACCCTGTGTAATAACCTGTAGTTGGCAATATCGTTCGCAGGTGGTAGTATGGATGAATGGAAAAGAATGTTCTTGCCAGGGAACCGACGGGTACATCTGGATTATGATTGAAACGTGTATACACTATTATTCCAAAAATTTAAAATATTACCACTTGACAATGCTATTATACGATAGATGAATTCTTAACGGATAGGACAATTAAAATTGGCATATAATAATAATAATTCAAAAAATGTTTTAGGGTTTGTTGCCAGCCTTCGGGATATAAATTCTCCTTACTTGCCTTAAGTTAGTGCTGTCACTTTCCGTCAAATAGGTTTAGAAAAGGATAGGAGATATTTTAGTCGTGTTATGTCTTATAATTTCATGCAGAATACGTGTTATCATTCTTATTGCAAAATAAGACGACGATCAAAACAATGGCGACTAAATTTACTAGAAAAGGCGAAAAAACCATTGATGGTTTTAAAAATGACAGGACTTCAATATCTCCTATCCTTTTTAAACCTATTTGACAGAAAGTGACAGCACTAATTTAAGGCAAGTAAGGGGAATTTATATCCCGAATTGAGGGCATTGTCCAGTTTTTCAAATTGGCATTCTATGACATACTTAATATAAAATAAATTTTAATATAAGCCTAATAAAACTATACATTCACTGAAATCCCCCCCAACCCCGAGTAAACATACATTTGAAGAAATAAAAATTATGACTCCTCTCTCCTAAATTGCTGTGCCCAACAGGATCCATGTGGTAGTTATATTCATTAACAATAATTACTTTATTATATAACATTTACTGTAACACCTGTGCCTCATGGAATGCAATAAACATTTGAGTATTGAGTATACAGCTTCATTGAGTCGTTGGACGACTCGGTGTCCCACACGAAAAGAGAAAAGAGAGTATACAGGGAGAAACAAAAAGGCTATAACAAGCATTAATCTGAACAACTTTCCTCCCATACAAAATTGGCGATCAGCTGGTTAATTTCCTATATAAGGAACAATACATACATACATACATAAATCACGCCTATATCCCTTACGGGGTAGGCAGAGCGTTAACGGCCGTAAAACAGACATTAACACCACGTCTGACAAAAGCTTGAGGGTCAATCGGATAACTGTGTATCACTATAGTGACAGGTTGTCAGCCCATCGCCTAAAATTGCAATACACATCCCTCGAGTCCCTTAGTCGCCTTTTACGACACCCACGGGTAAAAAAAGGGGTGATGCCATTCTAGGCCGGCATCACTATAAGGAACAATATTTTTTTAATTTTTCGTACATTTTATGTCGACTTATGTTGCATGGGGAAAGTTGTTCAGTCTCATGTTATTACCTTTTTGTTATCCCTATATGCGTTGCACACTTCACTACCGTGTTTCAGACATATGGTACTGTCAGGAAGCGCCATCTTTGGTATCCGTGACAACCTCCTCAAATTAAAAAATTCAATAACCATCTTCAATAAGCTTCTTGTAGCAGCCTAGCGGTCACTACATATACAATGTGTAAGGGACAGCCCTCCGAATACTTAAAGGGTGCATTCAGACCATCAAACTAAACAACTTCCCATGAGAAAATATTTCCGTTTGCCGTGTGATGTCGGCTTAGAATAGCATCACCCCATTTTTTGCCCGTGGGTGTCGTAAAAGGCGACGAAGGGACTCGAAGGTGTGTATTGCAATTTTAGGCGATGGGCTGACAACCTGTCACTATGGCGATACACAATTTTCCGAATGACCCTCAAATTTTTGTCAGACGTGGCGTAAATGTCAGTTTTCAGCGGCCGTTTACGCTCTGCCTACCCCGCAAGGGATAAAGGCGTGATGTATGTATGTATGTAGAAAATATTTCAGGAAACGTCAAAATTATTTTGACTTCCCATAGTAATTGTCAGCTGAGCGTGATTTTATATGGGAGGTTAATTTTTTTGTCGTTTCCTGATATATGTTCCAAGGGGAAAGTTGTTCAGTTTCATGGTCTGAATACACCCTATGAGTATTGAATATGAATGCATAATAAAACGCCGTTTCGTTCCAGAAACCATATTTCGCAGTGGAGCATCCGAAAATAACTTATTTCAACTTGTTATACATCGATCTTATGAAAGTCACCTCGCGACGTTACAATAGACGAGATCCCGTTTATTATTTTGGAATGGATATGCACTTCAAGTACTCTGTTGGAAATAACGTGAGCGTGAGTAATAGTTAATAATTATACTTTAATTATACCTACTTTGGTTAGTACAGAACGGACGGCCGAGACGTGGCGCAAAGGTAGTGCGACTGCAGTTCCGGGTTCAATTCTCGGTGGGTCACTTACTAAGTTGAAATTTATCACTTTGTGTGTGAATTTGTTCCTGGTCTGGTTAGGACAATGCAGGGTGAACCACCTGATTGTCCGAAAAGAAATGGTTCCGTGCTTCGGAGGGCACGTTAAGCCGTCGGTCCTGGTTGCTGTCTATGATTACTTAGACGGCGGTTGATAAACAACCATGTCAGAGGCCTACTATTAGTAGTAGGAGGTTGTAAAACTCTGACACCAGCAGGGCTAAGATGGCAAAATAGTCTTCGAGTCGCTTCGAGTTGTCAAAAAGTTACACAAAGGACTAAAATCTCATACAAACCATAGAGAATATTATCAACTGACTTTCAATTGAAGTTACAAATAGAGTGAATCTGACATTTCGAGTCTCCTATCTAAGCTTGGGCGACTCGATAGACTGAAGCGAGTCTTCTAGTTATCACAAAAAATAAAATGATAAAAGTCGAGGTAATCGTGACGTAAGTACTATTGATTTCAATGAAATGAAATTATGTTTATTGATATTAATATTAAAAATTGCCTATATTCAAAGAATTTATTGCGAGTGCTATTTATCAAATTATTGTAAATGTTTGAATAATTTATGTTTACTCTGTTGACGATGTTGTTAAAGCTGAATAAAGAATATGAATCTGAATCATTACCTTTAAATCACCACTAACAGTGCAATTCGACACATACGTCGCTTCCCGCTGTCTCTTTGTCACTATGTAAATATTCTTCGATCTTTCAAACTTCACAACCGATTTTAATGCCTTTTTATATATCGAGTCATTTAAGAGATAGGTTAATATCATTATTTATAATAAACTCTGTGAAAAAGTATTATTCTCACGGGAAAACGCTGGGCTTCTTTACAATAATTACTTCTTACTTGAATAATGAGACTGAGTTTTTATTTGTAGATACTGACCTCTGTCCAATTTCTTGCTAATTGTTGGGGCAAGACCATGCCCTTTGTGCTGGCCAAACGACAATGGGCAAATTTCTTGACAAGATTGTTCAAGTGATCTATGCGAGGAATGTCAACATTTTAGTGTGGCTAAAGTATCTCATTATACTTCATGATATATCCCGTTGGATTGCAGTGTTTCCTTGCAAAACAATTTATCCTGTGTGTCTTTCTATATTCATAGTGTACGAAGTTTTATAGATAAAAAATATCTCAATTAGTTTGGTTATCTTATTTTTACGGTAATTTTGATTTAACTGCATACTGTTTTGAATGATGATGATGGTTTTAATAACTTACTATTTTTTAAACAAGGTACTAGAAAATAAATACACTCTTGAAAAAAGGACATAACATACACTGGGTTCAGCAGTTTACCATCCTTTTTTTAATTTACTTTCTACTTTTAACTTTTTTTCTGTTGGGAACTTTAATTACCTCGTTTTCGGAAAAATTATATCTGAATGAATATTTATCATAACAATTAAAAAGTTCCTTAAGATTATGAAAATTTTAAGTAATAAAAACTTAACTCAATTTATTGGTTGCAATATATTTGATATAATTATTGTATTATTTTACTTCATAGATATGCGTGTCTTTATTATTTTAACCAAAATTGTTGCTTGATATCAAAAATATGCATGCATGTATTTATTTTAAAAAGGATACGATTCTTTATGCTGTAATAAGCTCGTGTTTTTGTTATAAAAATTTATAGGGTACTTCCCTTAGACCTAGAACTATGAAATTTGGCAAGAACCTTCGTTTCGAAGTACCAGTTAAAGAAAAAAAATACTAAATTTTGAACTGTTTAATTTATGTTTTATTTATTTAAGTAACAATGAGGCTAGTAGTTTAAGTGGGGTATCATATAAAATGACTAAATGTGCATGTTTCGAACCCTCGGTGGTCGGAACCCAACTCGCACTTGGCCGGTTTTTTGTCGTTATGTTGTCTCAGTGTTGGAAAAAGGTCTTACCACGCTTCTTTACCCAAATTAGGAACATTACTATTATGTATGAATGTATGATATATAAAATGTATTTATAATAAGTATTTAATTGAATCATGGGTAGGTATTAAAAAACTTCTTGCGAAAAGAAATAATTTATTTTACACACAAACATTACACACATATTTTAGTTCTAAGATAATATTATATTTGACTGTCTAATATAGATGTATTTGACAAATATGTAGGACCTAAGAAATATATTGTATTGATATAACTTAATTATTTTAGCATGTCATTGTACAAAGTGAAATAATTTCCGGATAAACCCAGAATTTCTTTTTGGCTTTCATAATTAAATATTAGAAGGCTAACGGAGTAAAATATCTTTGAAAAACAAAGACAGAATAACTTTGTACGCGATCTCGGAGGCTGTAGATAGAAGGCAGCAAAACTTACTTATTAAACCCAAATTCAGAATAAAAGCTGCCATTTTTAAATTTCTAAGACGAAAACATAACTTACAATTTCAATTATGAAGTAGAAGGGTGTCAATTTAGCATATGAAACATAATCGTGTATCTTATAATATGGAATACACATATCACGCCTATAATCCCTTGCGGGGTAGGCAGAGCGTAAACGGACGAAAAAAACGGAAATTTACGCCACGACTGACAAATATTTGAGGGTCATTTGGAAAATTGTGTATCGCCATAGTGACAGGTTCTCAGCCCATCGCCCAAAATTGCAATACACACCGATGCACCAATTGCAATATACCGCGAGTCCCTTAGTCGCCTCTTACGACTTCCATGGGAAAGATATGGGGTGATACTATTCTAAGCCGGCATCACACGGCAAATAATATGACAAATAGGAAATATGAGATATTTGATTCAAAGATAAAAGATATTAATAGAATTAGATATTAGAAATCTCGTAGCAGTTTCTTCAAGTTCGCATTCAAGAAATACGAAATATTTATGTCTAAATATTTATTTTAGTATAGCGAATGAGGTGATTTTGTTCATTAAAAACTTTTAGTTACACAAAATGTCTACAAAAAACTGCTGATAGTACAATCAAGCTCAGCTCGGGTTATTTTAGTATCATTTTCACCTCACGGACGGGACACGCAAAGTTATTATACTATGAGATTGTTTCCAATTTGGTAAGATATATTTTTTAAATTTCTAGTCTGCTTTGGCTTAAATCACGTGATCATATCGCCGGACTTTTGTGTTTCGGAGGGCACGTTAAACTTATAGTTTCTGTATAAAAAATTTACAACTACCAAGCAGGTAATCTATATTACCTACGCTTTAGTATTCTTTTTGCTCTTACTTTGTATGTAGTACCTATCTAACTATAGATATTAGCGACATACTTACTTATTCTAAGTTGTTATAATGCCCTACAGGCACGTAGGTAACCACTTAAATTTTAGGAAAACACAGTATTTGCGCATAAACGGCAAAAAGAAATGGGAATAAATAAAGTAAGTAGATGAGATAAAGATTAACATAAAGGAGTAGGTGAAAAAGAATTTTAAATATTATTTCACACCCCAACACATGAAACGTTACTTGCTTTGTATAAAATTTATTATTTATACCCGTTTATTTAACAGGAAATAGATGGCACAGATTGTTTTTAACAATCAGTATGAAAATTTGAAGGTGAATGTTAGTTCCTAAACATATTACGTAGTTGACTTTGGGGCTAGATGGCGATGTGTGTTTTATCCCTATATTGATAGGATTTGTAGTTAATACACTTCGTAAATAGTTTTTTTTCTTAAACACGCCTCCATAGGCTAGGTGCTTACCCCTTTACTTTAGAATTCTTACATACATACATAAATCACGCCTATATCTCTTACGGGGTAGGCGGAATTCTTACCTCTATAAGAAGGTATTTTATTAAAAACCGGTGGTCCAGAGTAAAGTACAAATACTAAACTGATTCTGTAACAAGCTTCAGTATCTGAACTTCGACTCGACCAGCGGAAGGCTTCATCCAGCCTTTGGAAGCGTCTTTAATAAAAGTAATAGTTACGGTCTAATACGCTGCAATGCAAGTCACGAAACCATTTCCCCCGCGCACCTGTAATTATGCTCATATACGCCAGTTGTGCGCTAATTTAAGACAATACATCCCTGTCTGAACAGGCAACGAATCCAAAAATCATCAGGGTATTCAGTCAGGAATAAGCTATTAACTTATTTTTCCATTTATTTTGTCCGTTAGCCATAAATGTTCTATTTTAACTGAAATGGTACATAAATAAATAAAACAATTGTAGAGCTTAAATTATTATTTATGACACGAGAGAGAGGCCGAATTTTAGCAGAGGCTTGCTGAAGCTGATGAATCATTAGGTATTCTTATCCTCATGTGATAAATATTCAATTACTTTATTGCGGATTACAACAAAATGAAATAGTGGCAGGGTATTCTGAAAAGACAAAAATAATGTTGTTATTTACGAACTGTTATTGTATATTTATGCACAAGAGTCTGACTCTCCATACTCCCACTATAAACTCTTATAAAACCATGGCTAATAAATAAATAACCGTAGCTGTAGGAGAAATATGTTTCATTGTTTTGATGGCATTGCATCACTGCACAAAAAAATCGCCAGTAAATATAATAGGAAGTATGAAACGCAGCACAGCAGATAAGCAGTACCTACCTTCCTTAGTCAGCTCATTAGCAAAGCAGATCCGACAACCACTGCTGATTGAAATATTCTTGAGTCGAAACCGCGAATCCAAAAACGTATTTATAGGCTCAGGCTAGGTAAGCGCGTAGAAAGGCCATCGCGGATCATGCTTAGTGGCGTTCAATACAAGAACTAGATATCCAAGCCAGCACTGAACGCTGAGGATGATATGATTGATTGATTAATTCATGAAACAGTAAGGTTTTTATGTCCTGTAAAGCTTCTTTCTCTGTAAATATCACAAAATACAAGAGTCGTGAACAAAGTATGTAATCAATAGGTAAAGTAGGTGGATAGGTATAATTGAGAGATGAGGAAATCACACAAAAAATCCATACTTGATAATAAGATCAAAGTTCCTAATAGTGCTATTAGTTACTTACATATTATTGAGCATTTACGTGATTTGAGATCACTGAGATATATAATTTTGTAAATCAATGGTATATGACCATTATATAACCACATATTGCAAAAATAATATATATTTTTTCTTTGTTGTTGTTTTTATTGTTTACAAACATTTTCAAAGAGAATATAATAGAACTATAGAACTAGCGTTTTAAGAGTTGGGACTCCGAAGAAAAAAAATGAACGACGCAAAACGTCAAAACGCAGTTCCCAAATAATTGCCAACATGACAAAACAAGTCAAGTCTAGTATAGCCAATATAAAGAACACACGTAGTGGTGTAGCTACGCGACAGCCTGCAATTTATCCATATCGACAACGTAGCTGCCGAAACGGCGCGGCAGCTCAAAATAATATTTTTATTCTAATAATAATTATGTTTCAGCAATTTAGCAGCAGGTAAGTTCCGACAACAACCGACTTTCCCGAAGACCCTAAGCCCGTCAAACTGAGCAACTTTCACCGAGGATCAAAAGTGATAGACAACATTAAAAAGTAGTACCTCCCATACAAAAATTAAGCTGACCGAATAATACTCGATGGAAGGTAATTTTTTTTAATTTTTGACATAACTAATGGACTTTTTTCTAAGTAAAACAAGCTAAAGGATTTCAATAATTATTAATTTTGTAAAATTCTAAATAAATATAATAAAACAGTAACTCAACCAAGTCTGTACATTTGAATACTTAAAATTCCGTTCAAGTTATAGGTCTTAAAACAACAGTAAAAAAATTACTGTTTCTATCTGTCTGTTTGTCCACGTTTCTAGCAAAAACTACTAGACGAATTTTTACCAAATTTTGTATAACTGGTCAACACTTAGAGGATACTTTTACTTCAGAAAAATCTCACACCCCATTCCCACAGGAAAAGAGAGCGACTGGTTTGGCGGAGTTCATACAAGCATGTCCATGCATTTAGTCGTCTACAATTTTTAGTGTAGGTCCTATTTCTTCATCAAAAACTTTGACCATATTTTCAATCATTGCACATAATTTAATTGTAGGGTAGATCGAAGATTTTTTGTTGTACCATTCGTTCAGGGCTATATAGCGGTACATTTCTTCTTCACCTGAAACATATAATTATATCTTATCAAAAAATAAATACATTTAATTGATTAAAAATTGTTAAAACACTTCCCGTGTTATGTATAAAATTTTGGAAAACCCGCATTTTTTTTCAACCGTGGCTATGATTTGAACCTGCGACTTTTTCCTTTACTAGTGGCGACGCCTCATCCATGTGGGCTACCGCGGATCGTCCCCTGCCCGTGAACTTTGCAAGTGTATCTTATCCTACGCGGGCAGAGGACGAGCCGCGGTAGCGCAGATGGAAGAGGCTTTGCCAATAGTAAATTTCGACGTTTCATAGGGCCCAGAAGCGTTTACTCCAATATCCCCCCACCCCGAAAAACATAGGTACTCTGACCCAGAACTCGGTTGTAAGGAAATGTTAGAAACATTCTCCATTAAAAGTAAATTTGTGCCAAGTGACAACGCATGGTATCGATATCGATTATATATTATTTTTGGTCGTACTACATAACAGTAACTTCTTAAGCTAAATAAACATATTAACTCAAATTAATGTTTATTGCTATAATAATGACGTTTATGAGTCATATTCTAGGCATTATCATTATAATTATCTTAACTTACCTTTCTTTATCCAGAGGAAACTGAGCCATGAAATACCATTTCTGTCCATCCTTTCTTTCGGTTTCAATTTCACAAATTTCACACTTCCTATACTTCATTATTCCTTTGCTTTTGCCAAATACTATGGTTTTGTTACTTATTTAAAATTATTTGATAAGAAGCAAAGCAAAATAAACAGTATTAACTTAAAAACAATTTCTTTGTTTGATGATTGAACTGAGTCCACAGATCAAATGATGTTGACATTATTGCCAACAAAAGAGAAAGAAAACGGAAATAAGTGAAACAGATATAATAGCCGCCATGAAAGTTCTCCTGCGTTTCATACATTAAATTTTTTGTTCAAAGTTTCGATAGTATGATCATTTTGTCCTATGTATAACTTTTTCCTTCAATCCAAGCATTTGACAACGTAAGTAACGTCATTTTTAGTAGTGCTACCGATGATAGAAAACTTTCAATAGACTATCGATATCGATTATCAGAGTTTCAAAGTAGTACCTATTTCAGAGTAGTATAATATCGCCCTCAATTCGGGATATAAATTCTCTTAACTTACCTTAAATTAGTGCTGTCACTTTCAGACAAATAGGTTTAGAAAAGCATAGGAGATATCTAAGTCATAGATATCTCCTATCCTTCTCTAAACTAATTTTACAGAAAGTGACAGCACTAATTTAAGTTAAGAGAATTTATATACAAATACAAATATATTTATTTCGCATCATATCTTAGGCACAACAATAAATAAATTCAGTACAAATATACAATATGAGCTGAAATGGGTGTAGGCACAGCACACTGCTGGTTTTAAGCTAACCCCTAGTCAAAAATGGGTGTTCTTCAATATTTCATTTCATAGAAAGTGAGTAAGGAAGAATAGTTTATTTCTAATATATCCCGAATTGAAGCCATTATTATTCTTAGTTAGCAGTGAATTTCAACAATTTAAATGCAGGAAAAAACAACAAGTAGTGCCAGGCGGAATTTGATCACCCATTTCTAGCTCTAGGTGTCCTTAAATCAATGAAGGCAAGTATCAGCAGTAGTAACGAACAGTACAGTTCTTAAATTCTTATTGAATGCAACGCCTTGCATTTGGGTCGCCTACAAAGCGTGGTATTATACTCGTAGTACGCCTCAATAAGAAAAGGTTGTAGCTATTGATGACGATTGGATGGATTTGTTTCCACTGGCGATTTACTTTTGCAATACCCATTAGTTCGCGCCACGAAAGAGGTCACTCAGACGCAGCATTGTCATTCAAATTCTAAAACCACACGGCATGCACCGCGTGAAAGAAATGTAATACAAAAATAACTAATAATTGATTAAATAAATAAAAGTATTATCTCAAATCTCAAGTAATGCAGGAACCTGCGACTTTCGAAATCAGTCCTACCGACGCCTCTATCGATTTGCCGTGTAATGCCGGTTTAGAATCTTCTTCTTCTCGGTCGATGCCTCATTCCTAAGGCACGTCCCTTAGGAACGACCGAGCAGTAACCTTGGGGAGTTACTGCTCCGCCAAACTCCTCCAGGCTCCGCGGTTTAGAATAGCATCATCCTATTTATTTTTGCGGGTATCGTAAGAGGCGGCTGATAGACTCTAGGGTTTTATGTGTATTACATTTTTAGGCGATAGGCTGACAACCTGTCACTATTGTGATACACGATTTTTCTAAAACGGACCTTACATATTTGTGAGACGTGGCGATAGCGATCGTATTTTACGGCCGATAACGCTCTGCCTACCCCGCAAGGAATAAAGCCGCGATATGTGTACCTATATATTCAGGTTATCGATAGTAAATTTTTGTTCAGCTAGGCAACCCTATGAATAACTTTTTGGCAAGTGTCAAATGGTATTTTATTTAAATAGATTATATGGCTTTTAGGATTAGGAACAATGAGGTCGAATTCGGTACGTAAATATTACGTGATAATAAATCACAGTTTTTTGTAGATGATGATGACTATAATAGTAAAATTACAAAGAAAAGGAATAAATAAGTCAAAATCACAGTGTAACGTTACTTCCATTTAAGTGATTTCTTCAAACTTATTACACAATAAGCAAATTTGAAAAAACTACAGATTTGAGTGGGTGAAAACCTCTGATGAAAATCTTCATGGTCTTGATAGTGATAATCGTCTACGGCAAAATGTCCAGTTTGTAACGCGAAGACTCAATCGAAGACTAGAAGTCGCGCCGTAATGTCAAATCGTATAGAACTTTTGTAGAGTCGTGCTGCCATCTTAGCCCTGCTGGGTTCATCGTGTCGTTGAACGATTCGGTGTCCCACTCAAATAGGGAACTATTTGAAAAAAACTGACAGCGCTAATTTAAGGTACGTCAAGATAATTTAATCCCCAAGGCCAATGGCGACTAAATTGACTAGAATAAGTCTTTATTGGCTCCACTCTGGTGTTAAATGATTGCGTGACTATACCCCTCTCGAATCCCAATCTGTATTTTTGCAGCTGTCATTCTATTTCTACGAGTTCCTATCGAACGAATACAAGCGCAGTTTTGTGGAGATTGAGAACCAGAAGATGTGCAACTTTGTAGAGAGAGAGCCAGTTTTCGGTGAAACAGTGAAGAAGTCATTATCGAGAACATATCCTGGCTGGAAGTGTCCATTTTCGGAGGTGAGTATCTCTCGACTAATAAGGGACTTGAGGGTGTGTATTGCAATTTTAGGCGATGGGCTGACAACCTGTCACTATGGCGATACACTATTTTCAGAATGACCCTCAAAAATTGTCTGACGTGGCGTAAATGTCCGTTTTTGCGGTCGCCGTTTACGCTCTGCCTACCCCGCAAGGGATTATAGGCGTGATATGTGTATGTATGTATGTATGAGTATGTATGTAGTATCTCTCGACACCCCAGGATGGACACCCAAGGGTGGCAGATCGGACAAAATCAAGCCGCGTAAACCGATCCGGGTGTCCAAGCTGGGGTGTCAGATTGGACTACATACATAAATCACGTCTATATCCCTTACGGGATAGGCAGAGCGTTAACGGCCGTAAAACGGATATTAACACCACGTCTGACAAAAGTTTGAGGGTCATCAATCAGATAACTGTGTATCACTATAGAGCGTACAGTATGGTCACTCCCTGCCTCCCCCTACAAGCGCCGCCCACCCGCGCTCGGAGGACGCTCAGACACCGGCTAGCAAGGACGCGACGACGAAGGTCATTTCATACTGCCGCACATTGCATTCCCGATTCGCGAACGCAAAATGGCGGCAACCCTGACATGTCCGCGTTCACCTACGCGAGCTTAGACTGTGTGCGTAGCAACGCGTTTGATTCATACATTTGAGCGCCAGTGTCCGAGGTGTGCCCAAGGGTGGCAGATCGGACAAAATCAAGCCGCGTAAACCGATCCGGGTGTCCAAGCTGGGGTGTCAGATTGGACTACATACATACATACATAAATCACGCATATATACCTTACGGGGTAGGAAGAGCGTTAACGGCCTTTAACGGATATTAACACCACGTCTGACAAAAGTTTGAGGGTCAATCAGATAACTGCGTATCACTATAGTGACAGATTGTCAGCCCATCGCCTAAAATTTCAAAACACATCTAACCCTCAAGTCCCTTAGTCGCCTCTTACGACACCCATGGGTAAGAAATGGGGTGATGCTATTCTAAGCCGGCATCACACGGTCCTGGATTGGACTTACCCTGATAAAATGCGGTATCCTGTTAAGAAAACATATTTATTTTTATTTATTTGGAGCCAGACATGTTCCACTGAAGGGCTGTTTCTTCCGCTTTTCTCTATCCTGGGGCGCTTCTATCCAGTTTTAGGCGTGAGTGTGTAACTCAAACATAGGTAAGTTGCATAGAACAATTCTCTTCTTGTAGTATACAAGCTTTGCTAAATATGAGGCTAGATGGCGCTGACCCCCATATATTAAAAATAACTAAGAAATACACTGTAGGTATGTAATTAATTAATAAACTGAGCATATCTCCTAACGCAAAACACTTAGGCTGTTTGCCCAACGTGGCCACTACTTCAAGACTGAGGATTTAGTTAGAGGTACGCGGGTCCTGCACGTGCTCTACGCGGGCAATGCGCGTGTTATCACAACGTCACCCGCTCAGTCCCCGCATGGCACACGCGTAGAGTCCTGGTTGCATATGAACCCGGCCTTTTGGGTTAGACGTTAGAGCCGCCTCATGCCGACCCCCATTGCTAGGGCGCGCATCAAATCCACACTATTATGTGGATAAGTTCGGCTGAACGATCCCACGTGCGCGATGGAAGGCTCCGTAAGGGGCCGCCTGGCTCGCTACCACCATCCCACCGAAGTCTGACGCCAAGTAGCTTGCTGCGTTCCGTCAGTGTGTGGGAGTGCCAGTGCCTTAACAGGCTTCTTCTGGGTGAGCTCGCTCCATCTTAGACTCTGTCTTCTTCCTATGACCTAGACTAGAGTCAAGAGCAAACCCATCATTAATAATAAAAAAAATATAAATTCCAAAGTAACTCTGTCTGTCTGTTACGTTTTCACGCCTAAACCACTGAACCGATTTTGATATAATTTGGCATAAGCATAGAGGGGAACCTAAGAAAGGACATAGGTTACATTTTACCACTGGAAAATTAACAATCCCACGGGAAACAAAGTAAATCATAAGAAACAGCGCATAACGACGAGGATTCGTTGTGTGGATTGCTTTGCTTTTTGTGTCAGGCAACATTTAGTTGTTATACTATCTAATGCGGGTAAAAGCTAGTGTATTTATAAAGCAATACAATCTTTTTTCCAGGGTATATACGTGATCGACAACTGCACGATAAACACGGCGCCCTTAGTACACTTCCCGTTCCAGAAAGGCAGGATCTACGTGAATGTGACGAAGACGGGGACAAAGGACAGCCTTGTGCGAGGACAAGTAGACTTCCAGATCAAAGAGATGAAGGTTGATAAGAGAAACAAATAAATAAATCAAATCGAAGACTGTTTTATTTGAGAAGGGATATAAAAGGGATATGAAAGGAATTTTTCTAGATATTCACGAGTGTCATGTAGAGGGCGCTCATTGAAATAACGTTCCATTACATGAAAATGGGTACACCTTTACAAATATATATTTTTTTGTATTTATATAATTGTTCTAAATTTCTTATAAATTTTTTGTTGGCTTACAACATAAATACCTTTCAATATAATAGCAAGACGACAAGTTTATTTTGTAGCAAATCAAATTAAAAGAAATAAATAAGTATCGAACACAACGTGAAACGGAACCTGAGACAAAACTATGGCTGCCGCCAGCCATATTGAAACGTCCAATTTTCAGTTTAGCACAGTGTCCTCTGGTTTGACATTCAGAACTATCAACAGAAAAACTATCACATTTATCTTATGTAAAAGATTTTTTGGGGTTATTGTCCATGTCTGACATCCATGAGAAACACTAAAACATGAAACAGAATTTAAAGACATTAAAATGGAAATGGGCAGGACATTTGATGAGAGAAAAGAAGGAAAAATAGACAAGAATAGTCACAGAATGGTACCCCAGAGGAAACAAGAGTAGTAAAGGGAGACAAAACAAGTGCTGAGAAGACGACATAAGGGCAGTAGCTGGCCCCTTGTGGACCAGAGTGGCAAAGGAAAAGGAGAAGTGGAAATGTTCAGAGGAGGCCTTTGTCGAGAGACAAGCTGATTAGTAAATACATTAGATTTAAGGTAAATCATTACTTGGAATTATGAAAAACAGCAATAAAGGCTTATTTTATGTTTATATAAAAGGGTAACGATTAAGTGGGTTCTCGATTGGAGGCCACGCCTCGGCAAACGTAGCGTTAGACGACCTACGACCTAAGGTTCTCGAGTGGAGGCGAGGTCTCGGCAAGCGTGGAGTTGGATGGATGCTGTTAGGCCAAATTGAGAGTAATGACTGAATGGCAAAAACGGGAGATCATGCTTTATGGCGTACCATGGGGCCTACGTCCAGCAGTGGACTGCTGTAAGCCGCTGTGAAGCTGTTACAGATTGTCATTTGAATGTTACAAACAGCATATAACATAATATCTACCTAGGGTGAAATTGGCCAGTGACCGATAGTGAAATGTCAAGACAGGCTGGTGATAACTTTTCCGAAAGAACAAAGGTTAAAATATGACAAATATTGTTGAGTGTTCATAGTAACTTAAGACAGATCGGCAGTTTTGTATGGGAAATCCATTATTTTCGTATTTCGAAAGAAAGTCTAAGTTCCTAAAAAAATAAATTTGTATAACACATTTTTTTTCTAATTACAATTTAGTATTGTCCTAATAGAAAACCGGCTCGGTAAATCAATTGACACAAAACATTTAACATTGGATCGCAGCACTATTTTGATAATTTAAAGTTCATCTGAAGCTGCCAACGCGGCGCAGCGCGATTCGGTATACATTGCTTGTTATTTCATAGGTTTCTTCATTTCAATAAACTGAAGATAACCAGCAATGAATGCCAAATATAAATTCGTTGGAAGTGACGTGTAGTACTGACCTAGACTAGTGATGTGATTGTTTTATCGACTGATTGTGTGTGTGTGTATGTATGTTTGTTACCTCTTCTCGCTCAAACGGATTGACCGATTTGGATTAAATTTGGAACACAGGTAGAGGTATAACCTGGAAAAACTTTTTACTGCGGGAAAACAACTATTACAATGCGAAAATGAGTGGCAGCGGGTAAATCGCTGGGCGGAAATCTAGTAGAGAATATAAATATTTTTGAAAACTTGCAAAATTTTCAAGCGCGGGCAGGATTTGAACCTGCGACTTTCGCATTACTAGTGGCGACGCTTCTTCTATCTGGGCTCCCGCAGCTCATTTCTTGCCCGCCAACTTTGCAAGTGTATTTTAATGCCAGCAACGCGTGGCACGGCTTCATCTACCGGGTTAGTTTTGCAACTAATACTATAATAAAAGTTTTGCAAGTTTTCAAAAATTGTATACCTAACACGGGAAGTGTTTTAAAATTTGGTATTCAATAGGTATAATTATATTTGGGATCTTTAGTAATACATTGTATAGACCGGTGCGTTTGCGATTCATTGAACCGCGACACTAGCTCTTTATTTACGCCGTGTTATGCCGGCCTAAAATAGCATCACCCCATTTCTTTCCCGTGGGAGTCGTAAGAGGTGACTAAGGGACTTGAGGGTTTGTATTGTAATTTTAGGCGATGGGCTGACAACCTGTCACTATGGCACTACACAATTTTCCGGATGACCCTCAAATATATGTCAGACGTGGCGTGAATGTCCGTTTTTTGCGGCTGTTTGGGCTCTGCCTACCCCGCTAGGGATGATGGGCGTGATATGTGTATGTGTATGTAATAGCTCTTTATTATCGCGGAAATGACAAAAAAATTGCTATACCTAGCCTAAACTATGTCATTTCAAAATTATATTTGGATAATAACATAATTTAGCTCAGTATGAAACTAAGTGAGCAAAGTGAATGACGATAATGTATTTTTCAGTCAATATTGTTGTCTTATGTATACTATGCATACTCTGTGTAAACGCATTGCCTTTCCAAAAAGTAAGTTTTTTTTTTATTTTGTTCTTTTTATCTCATACAGGGTTTTTTTTAATTCATTCCGGAATTCACAACATTTAATTTTACGTTAGATACAAAAAATATATATATCGTTTAGTGTTTAGGATGCTTATTAAGATACACATATTTTCATAATTTTTAATGCAATTGTTTCTGAAATATTTTGAAAAGTTGTAAAAACTTCCAAAGTTAGGATTACCATGAAAAAATCCTTTGCTTATAGTAGAAAAAAAACAGTGGAGAAAACTTCATTCATTCATCTGTCAATGTCAATCAGTTTTTTTTTTTAAATAAAGGTAGGCAAACGAATTTTGTTTTCCGCAGCCTAGTTGTTGGAACTAAACTATCACTTTTTAAAATTTGAAATCTCTGATTATGAAACAAAATAAAATAAAAAGAACTTGCCCTTTATTTAATGATGCGATAAACTATCTATTAAAAATATAATAGAGTCTTGTTAGAAATTTGAAATGTTGTGGATTGTACAGGGTGAATCTACTCATGATTCCGAACAACTTTTATTATGGGGTCAAATGCGAAATTGCGAAAAAAAACCAGCTGTTCCATACATTTTGGTCGAGTAGGTATGAATTTTTCTATGGAGCAGCTGGATATTTTTTCGCGATTTCACAGGTGACCCCATAGTAAAAGTTGTTCAGAATCATGAGAAGAATCACCCTGTAAAAATTCCGGGGTGAATAAAAATATCCTGTATAAAACTATTCAATTCACACGCGATATAAACAGCCACTCGTTAACTCTGGGGTAATGGCTGAAAACCAGTGCTGCCCTCTTTTGGGCATTCCTTGCACTGAGCCTTGGCCCTTTGCATCGCTGCAGCACACATGTGCGTTTAACTTGACCATTAGCCGATCCCAATTTATTATTTTGTGTCTTTTTAGGTATGTGCTAACATACTTTCGTTTGCAGTGGATAAAAACGACTCAAACTGGGTTAATACCACTAATACACTGTTTTAACTGTCACATGAACAACACTGGTGCATTTTATAACGTTCATTTAATTAAAGACACTTAAAAAATGTATATAATAAATGATCTACCATTCATTGAATCAAAAATTTACGCAAGCGTCAAAAATGACACAAAATGTAATATGTGCTTTACAGACACACATTAAACAATCGTTCAAAAAATTTGCGTGTTTAGAATTTTTATAAGTTATACCCTCAAATTATGCCAGCCGTATCGGACTAAAGCAGTACCTGCTATACCATTTTTCCGTATGACCTGTGTGTTGTATTTTCTTGTGTACAATAAATAAATAAATAATTGTTTATTTTCAGAAATCCTTTTTCGCAGTGGAGCACGCGAAGGCGACATATTTCAACCCGGCATATTTCAAAACCGTGCAGGTTTACTCACGACGCTACAACAGACGAGATCCCTTATATTATTTCAGATTGCTCGTACACTTCAAGTTTGCAACAGGCAATAACCTAAGCGTGAGTAATTGTTATTTATTTATTACTAGCTGGTGCCCGCGACTTCGTTCGCGTAGCGTAGTTCTGCTTAAAGCTCCAGTAGTTTCGGAAATTAACTTTAAAATGTGTATTTATCGTATTTCCCTTAGGAATGAGCTATTTTCCCGCAGTAAAAAGTGGCTAAGATGTTGACCAGGCTTAGTAGCTACACAACGAAAAAGCTTTTACTAAAATCCGACCAGTAGTTTCGGAAATTTACGTTAAACTTTATATTAATGGTATTTCCCTTAGGAATAAGCAATTTTCCTGCAGTAAAAAGTGGCTAAGATGTTGATCAGGCTTAGTAGCTACACAACAAAATAAGTTTCATTAAAATCCGTCCAGTACTTTCGGAGATTAGCCGTAACAGACAGACAAACAGATAAACAGACAAACAGACAAAAAATTCAAAAAGTGTTGGAATGTGTTCCAATACTATTTTAACATCGCCCCCAATTAGTTTTTCGTAATTATATTCAATGTACAGACACGCGGTTTTTACTGTTTTATTATATGTATAGATTTGTTTATTTTATTTTACAGTTTCTTCTTCAAATTTAAGAGTCAAACTCTTGTCGGTGGAGTAACTTCCAATCTTCTCTCCTCTCCGCCAGTGACTTGACCTCTTGATACTACGACACGACATTGACTTTTTCCTTTATCTGGGTAAAGTAAGTGCGTCTAGGTCTACCTCTGCCTCTCTTTCCTCCCACCTTTTCTTCAATTATGTTCTTAATGAAGCTGTCGTGTCGAAGCAAGTGGCCAATCATCTTCCCTCTCCTGTTTTCTATGGTCTTCATTTTACAGTTTATTGCACACAAAAACATTACAGAAAAGACACGAAACATAAAGAAATACGACACAACAGGTACAGCTTATTCCCAAGTATACATTTCTTCCAGCTGACCCTCGGAAGTGAGACATTACAGGGAAAGGCAAAAAAGAAGTATTCTTATAACTAAATTTAATTAAGGGTTAAACAAACTTACCAAAGTGACGTTTGACCATAATTATACTAGACGTTGCATCCGAAGAGATTTATAGAATATTCACTATGTAGTTCACTCTTCTATGTACCTGGCATCAACACAATTTTAGAGCAATTTTTATAATAAAAAAAATAAATTGAAAGTATTTAAACGTTACCCATCCTATACTAGCGCCCTCTAGCTTACCTTTGCCGACAACACCACAACGCCTCCTGTCAAACTCATTTATTTTAGAGTACCAAGTCGCAAAGTACAAGTACGACTATTTCGAAAATATAGGGAGAGGATTGTTGATTAGGTTTTGGTCAGATCGGGAATGGGTGGGACTATAAATCTCTTCGGATGCAACGTCTAGTATAATTATGGTCAAACGTCACTTTGGTAAGTTTGTTTAACCCTTAATTATACCACGACGTTGCATCCTCGAGATTTATAGAATATTCACTATGTAGATGTTTAGCGCCTATTACGCTTCGAAATGGTCGGACTTTGTTAGAGTAAAAAGACACCAGAGTTAAACAGAAAATAGTATTTCCTTTATTAGATACTAAAAGGCAATCAAATATCAATTAATATCGTGTTACACTTAAATACATTAAGTATCAAAGACTGCTTCTGCGAAAGAAGTGTCGTTTTCAGACAAAAGAGGACGATTGTAAAATTTACTGAATACAAGGGAATCACCAGTCCAGCCAGCGGCTTTTTTGATAACGTCTATAGAAATGCCCTTACGATTAGCCGCTGACGTAGACGCGTGTCGTACACTGTGCGCAGAAAAAACTGAAGTATCTATTCCACTTTCAGCTAGAACAACCTTAATCCAGCGACTAATCGTAGAAGCACTAGCATTATGGATTGGTTTTTTAGTGGTTACTAAAAGTCTATCTGTATTGGGCAGACTTCTATAAGAAGTAGTATGTTGTAAATACGCAATTAAAGTCTTTGCTGGACATATTTCAGTTTTATTTGGAAAATACGGTAATACTAATTTAGGCATGGCCCGCAATGGCGCAGAAGTTTTGACTAAATCGTCAATTATTATCTCAACATCAGACGTATTAACTTTAACGTTTGAAAATCGAATAAGTGATAACGTCTGGACTCGTTGTGCGGTAGACAATGCGAGCAGAGTAACCAATTTTCTACTGATAAGCTCCAGGGAAAGATCCTCATTTGGAAATAAATTACTAAGATAATTTAATACTAAATTCGGGTCCCAAGTATTTTGGTACCTTGGAAGACAAGGTTTTGTTCTAAAAACACCTTTAAAGAAACGTGAAACTAGATCTTTTTCATTCAAAAGTTTGCCGTAAATGAGTGCCAAAGCGGAACGTTGAGTATTTAAAGTGGAATAATTACCTCCTGATTTATATTGGTCTGTTAAAAAACTTAATATAAATGATAGTGGTGTAGTATAAATATTTAAATTATTTTTATAGCAATATTGCCACCACTTTTTAAAAGCCACATTATATTGCTTTAACGTTGACGGTGAGAGAGAGGATATCATAATATCAATGGTATCAGAACTTAGTGATTGTCTCTGGAACGCTTGCCTGATAATATACAGGACACCAGGATAAGCTTCTCGTGGAGAGGGTGTTGGGTCCTGAAAGGAGACATAAGAAGGTCATCGGCTGGGCCCAAATAAAGTGGCTGTGAGATAGCCAAGCTTTTAAGGAGCGGATACCATGGTTGGCTAGGCCAGTACGGGACAATAATAATACCAGTGGCGTTATCATTAATAATTTTTCTCAATGATTTTAAAATCAAAGAGAAAGGCGGAAATGCATAGAAATAATACGGCTGCCAATTAAGAGTAAAAGCATCAATATCGATCGCGTGAGGATCACGTTTCCAGGAAACATAAACGTCACATTTTGCATTTAAGTAAGTAGCAAATAGGTCTATATCTGGTTTACCAAACTTATCGACAATCCTGTTAAACGCTAGTTCGGACAACATCCATTCAGTGTCTATATTGACGCGCCTAGACTCTCTATCGGCTTCAACATTCTCTTTAGATTTAATGTAAGATGCAAATATAAACAAATCTCTTCTCTCGCACCACTGCCATATATCACGAGTAATTTTGTTCAGATGTTCGAACTGAACGCCGCCCATTCTATTAATATAAGAAATCGCGGTGACATTATCTATGCGCAACAATATTTCGCAATCATGACAGTTTTTAGCAAAACATTTCAGCCCCATAAAAGCAGCTTTAAGTTCAAGATAATTAATGTGTCTCTCAGAATCTATCGCGTCCCAAAAACCACTTGTACGTTCGCTACCGCATACGGCACCCCATCCGGAAAGGCTCGAGTCCGAATTAATCTGTAAAACGTAATGACCTTGACGAATAGGACATTTAGCGAACATTATATGACTTGCCCACCAGGCAAAATCTTCTTGCAAATAATCATCAAGATACATTATGCTATCATAATTGTCGTTACATCTGTTTAGTGCTAAAAACTTTTCTCTTTCAAATCTTTTTGTATATAGCCACCCATAGGAAATAGCAGGGCATACAGAAGTTAATGATCCTACGAATTTAGCGAAATCACGAATAGTCATATATTGTTTCTTTTTGATGTTATTAATATACATTAATATTTTTTCCCGTTTCTCAAGAGGCAACTGTAAACACATCTGAACTGAATTTAATTCGAAACCTAGGAATTTACAAGTTGGCTTTGGCTGTAATTTACTTTTCTTTTTGTTTATTACAAAACCTAATTTTTCCAGTAAATCAACAGTTTCAGACACGTTACTCATACAACTTTGTAACGAGTTGTTTATCAAAAGAATATCATCTAAGTAAATAACAATCAGAAAACCATTGCTTCTTAGATATGTAGTAACAGGTTTCAGCAATTTTGTGAAAACGTACGGAGCGGAACAAAGCCCGAAGGGAAGGCAATTAAATTCGTAAGTCTGAAAATTATGCATACTTTTGTCAAAGAACTTAAATCTTAGGAATTTACGATAAGCTTTATGAATAGGTATTAGAAAATAAGCCTCTTTAAGGTCAATTGTAGCCATGAAACAATTAGGTGATAAAAGCTTGCAAGCGGTTCGAATATCCTCCATTTTAAAGTGTGGAGAGTGTATAAATTTATTTAAATTTTTAAGATTTAGAATAAATCTGTAGGTGCCGTCATTTTTTGGAGTAAGGAAAATATTTGATATAAACTGGCCTTCCGTGTTTAAGCACTTTGAAACTGCTCCTGACTTATATAAGCTAGCAATAGCCACAAACATATTATGAATTTCAGATTTAGACATATTTGTACATTTGGGTTCCTTACATTGATACACAAAGCCGGTAAAAGGAATTTTATATCCAACTACGTAATTAAGAACGACTGGGTCGTTAGTAATGGATTCCCATTGTTGTAAAAAATATTGTAATCTGCCAGCATGGACAGTTACCTCCGAATTTATTTGCGTGGGTATCGCGCTGGCGGCGGCGGTCTCGTCGTCGGTGGCGCGGGGCGAGGCCTCTCGCCGGCATGCTGAACTCGCCTCGGGACTGGCGCTGTGCCGCGGCTCCTGCTCGCGGTCGGTCTGGCAGCTCGCTGACCTTGTTGTCTGGGTGGACCTCTCCATGACCCCGTTTGAGCTGTTGACTTTTTTGATGAAGATGCAAATGGATATCCATGCTTCTTGATCTGCAACCCTGATTTTTCAGCGGTTTTTGTAGCTTTGATTGTACCTCCTAGATTTTCACCAAAAAGATGTAAGTCCCTTTTCACATCTTGGATCAAAGATAAGAATTTCTTGTCTAGAATTGGTGTGATTAACTTTGTTCTGTTAACAGTGTTCTCATAATGGAGATCTAACAGAATTTGACCGGTTTCAGAAAGCTTTTTGACAATTTCAACTGTTTCTAATTCTTTTCCTTCAATCAAGGATGACATAAGACTTGATATGCCTGCTAAACCAAGACCAAGTTGGTTTTGCGCTTTTTCTAAGCGTTTGTCTCTATTCCTTGAAGATTCCGTTAAAACGGCAGCAATTTCTTGATTCAAAACTGGGGCTTTCAATAACTGAAAGTTCTCAGGTATCAACATCTTTGTAAAAAGTTCCTGCTTGTGCTCTTTACTTAAGCCGTCTGTCAGAATACGACCCCAACGTTTAGATATCTCATCAGGAACTTTTGCCCCCAAGGGAATTTCTTTTCTTTTAGATTCGCCCAAGGCGTCCAAAATATCTTGAGCAATAATCACAGGAGCTGAATTATCTGCCAGCGGCGTAGGCTCTGCAAGGACCTGGATTTCATCAAGGTCGGGACACGGAACGGCGCTCCGCGGCGGCGGCGGCGGAGTGCGTGGTGCAGTCGGCCGCGGCGTGGCGCGCGGTGTAGTGCGCGGTGGAGCGCGCGGTTCCGCAGAGGACGGCGCAGGTGCCGCGAGCCGCTCATTTCGAGCATGAACGTCAGCCACCACTACGGAACGAACTGATGGCTCGTAATCAGAATAATCCGACTGCGCGTGATTCCCATTATCACTTCTATATACTGGTGATACGGCCTCTGAAGCCGGCGGTCGCTCTGAAAAGAGGATAAAATTCCGCTTTATCGGGCTGCAATCTCGTTACAGCACAGGGTAAAAACCGAACCTCATCGTCCGCGATCACGTCGGGGAACTAGATGGAATTGATAACGATCGACCACAATCGCGTTGTGGTACTTTACATCATTATCGGTAATCTATAATAGGTAGGTATACAACGGGAATCTACCTTTCGGTGTAGGCAAAGCTAATATAATAGTAGCCGGTTCAAAGCATTATTTTGTATTAAAATAATGGTTTATTTGATGTAAAAAAAACACGTGTTACACGTCGTGTTCATTATAAGGATAAATACGCATAGCGAAGGCATACTTGGAAGTATTTTTTAACGTGAAGCAAATAGGTATTTTGTTTATTACGCCACACCAGTGCACCTCAGATTGGATGTATCCGACTGATAGATTCTAGCAATGATCTTGATAGCATAGCATACACAATAACAAAAAACAAGAAACTAACCTCCATCACTTGATAAATAATCCAATGGCGTCGGCGATCGTTGACGTCGTCTTATCTTGTCTTCTAACCTCCGAATTTTCCGAAGTATGTGATCATCGGAATAATCCGAGCGCTTTCTCTTCCTTTTAGCCATATGAAATCACTTTTTACTTGTAAAAACACGAAGAAACTTTATTTAAATATCGAAAATCTGGGTAACGTGTGTCGATGCCGGGACACAGAATAGCGAATGAGTTTGACAGGAGGCGTTGTGGTGTTGTCGGCAAAGGTAAGCTAGAGGGCGCTAGTATAGGATGGGTAACGTTTAAATACTTTCAATTTATTTTTTTTATTATAAAAATTGCTCTAAAATTGTGTTGATGCCAGGTACATAGAAGAGTGAACTACATAGTGAATATTCTATAAATCTCGAGGATGCAACGTCGTGGTATAATCACTTTTATATTAACTACCTGTAACCTAACCTGACAATAGATACTGACAATAGTTATTTGTACCGCAAGACAAGAACGTTCACAATAAAACAATTTTAAACGAATTTGAGTTGTGTTCATTTCGGATTTTACAATTCATACGAACTTTCCGTGTGATGTCGGCTTAGAATAGCATCACCCCATTTCTTTCCTGTGGGAGTCGTAAAAGGCGACGAAGGGACTCGTGTATTGAAATTTTAGGTGATGGGCTGACAACCTGTCACTATGGCGATACACATTTTTTCGAATGAAACTCAAATGTTTTTCTGACGTGGCGTAAATGTCCGTTTTTTGTGGCCGTTTACGCTCTGCCTACCCTGCAAGGGATAAAGGCGTGATATATGTATGTATGTATGTATTACTATTGTAAGTGTTCTTACTACTACATAAGTGTTATTTTTATTATTATTTTTTTTAATTTATTAATTTTACTGTTACGGTTTTAATTTGCTTATGCAACTACTTGCAAATCATTTCTCTTTTGTCTCTATTTCTGTGTAAAGGTTGCCTGGAAGAGATCACTGCAAGCGATAAGGCCGCCTTTACTTACTTTTAGTCTTAAGTTTTCTGTAATGTTTTGTTTCTGTTGTGTATGTTGTAAGCAATAAAGTGTTCATCTATCTATCTATCTATCTATTGCTTGTGCCCGGTAAAGTTACTGGGAATATTCCCGAATGTTACCGGGAACGGCACATTGCTCAACTGTCATCTGTTTTCACAGCTCTCTTTCTACTTCTACGAGTTCCTTTCGAACACATACAAGCCGAGTTTCGTTCAGATTGAAAACCAGAGACTTTGCACCTTCGTGGACAAAGAGCCAGTTTTCGGAGACGCCGTGAAGAGGGCAGCACTTAGGAGTTACCCTGGGGTTACCTGTCCATATGCGGCGGTGAGTTTAAACAATGGGAGTTTTTCTGTTGACAGTTCTCTTGTTAGTTCTGAATGTCAAACCAGAGGGCGCTGTGCTAAACTGAAAATTTGACGTTTCAATACGGCTGGCGGCAGCCATAGTTTGGTTCCGTTTCACGTTGTGTTCGTTACAAATTAATTACGTTAGTTTGATTTAGTACAAAATAAACTTATCGCCTTGCTATTATATTGAGTGTCATTCGTGTAAGTAAACAAATAACTAATAATACATTTGGAACAATTCAATAAACACAAAATAAAGAGTAATTTATAAAGTGACACAGTTTTTGTGTAAAGAAACGTTATTTCAATTAAGCTTAGCGCCCTCTACATGACACTCGAGAATCCCTAGAAAATTTCCCATTGTAAATAGTAAGGGTAATCTCATCGGGTCGTTCATCGATTCCCTATCACGCACGAAAGATAAACTCGGCTGCGTTATGCTGTTTAGTTAGGAGATTATATGCCGTGTGATGCCGGCTTAGAATAGCATCACCCCATTTCTTTCCCGTGGGAGTCGTAAGAGGCGACTAAGGGACTCGAGGGTGTGTATTGCAATTTTAGGCGATGGGCTGACAACCTGTCACTATAGCGATACACAGTTATCTGATTGACCCTCAAGCTTATGTCAGACGTGGTGTTAATATCCGTTTTACGGCCGTTAACGCTCTGCCTACCCCGTAAGGGATATAGGCGTGATTTATGTATGTATGTTAGTCCTATGGAATCTTGATATGGGCTGCGCCGCTAAATTAATAAAATTTCTTTAAAAAAGTGCTATTACCGCAATTTATAATCTATGCAGTCGTGATTCCCTAAGAGCACTGTTAAAATATATTAATAAAAGTAGAGTTTTGCTGGTTGCCTTTCAACCAATTCGGACTAAGCGCTTCCAGTCATCATTTATAATGCGCACTGCTAAAGAGTGGAACTCACTACCTGCGTCTGTGTTTCCTAACGCATACAACCCTAATCTCTTCAAAGTAAGAGTGAACAGGCTTCTTCTGGGTGAGCTCGCTCCATCTTAGACTCTGTCTCTGTAGACTAGAGTCAAGAGCAAACCCATCATTAATAATAAAAAAGGGTATTTTTTTCTAGGGTCTGTACGACATTGACAACTGCACGGTAAACACAGCACCATTGGCAAATTTCCCGTTCCCAAAAGGCAGAATCTATGTGAACGCGACACAGACTGGAGCCAAAGAGGTTATTGCATCGATGGTAGCCGACTTCCAGATAAGGGAGATGAAAGTTGCGAAGGCGAATCGGGAGAAAAACCCTAAGCTTGTTGCAGATGGCCGCGGGCGCAACTATGCCTGACCAATAAGAACCAAGTAAACTTTGACATTAGCTTTTTCCGACCAATCACAGAAATAAACGATGATAAATTGAACAATTTAAATACACGACTGCTGTCTGAGTTTTACCCGCAGTTTTATCATTTATCGCGAGTCACAGAATCAAGTTACGCGTGGCCCACCTGCTTGTAAGGTAAATTATTCCTATGATACAGATAAAATCTATATCAGCGCCTAGTATTACTGGATTACTTAATTATTTATCAGATTATATAAAGAATGGATAAAGTCGCTGGGAATGATTTGATACTATAACTTTTTAAGCACTCGCGATCACCTTCACTCATTTTAAGTATTAGACCGGACACAGGTAAATTACTAATATTTACCTAAATACTATCGCGATAGACCCGGTCTAATACTTAAAATGATTTCATACTATCCCGGTAGATGGAGCCACGCCACGCGCTATTGGCTTATAGGATGTACTTGCAAAATTTTACCAACAGTCGTAAGATGCGTTGGTAGTACTAATACCGAAAGTCGCAAGTTCAAATCCTGCCTACGCTGCGGTGCAATTTTAAAAGTCCTCCCACATTGTATACCCAACATGTTAAAGTGTTTTAAAATTGAGTACAAAGTTCATTATCCTGAATACAGACACATACACATATCACGCCTATAATCCCTTGCGAGGTAGGCAGAGCATAAACGGCCGCATAAAACGGACATTTACGCCACGTCCGACAAACATTTGAGGGTCATCCGGAAAATTGTGTATAGCCAAGCCATAGTGACAGGTTGTCAGCCCATCGCCTAAAATTACAATACACACCCTCGAGTCCCTTAGTCGCCTCTTACGACTCCCACGGGCAAGAAAGGGGGTGATGCTATTCTAAGCCGGCATCACACGGCATATTATCCTGAATTAATATAAAATATATAAAACAATTACTTATTTACCGAAATTAGCCCCTCAGAGGAAATGATAGAATTACGTATGTACCTAATTATCTATAAAATCACATCACATCAGCCTATTTCAGTCCACTGCTGGACGTAAGCCTCCCTCTATTACATAATGACCATAAATTACCGGTTTGGGGTCGGTTTGCATAAAATTTTAAGTCATATTTGTATTACGCATATGTTAAATAGTCATAATTATTCAAAGTCATAAAAACAACACGCATAACCCTTATAGCATAAATTACCAAGTCATAATGTCTATAAGCATAGAGATAACTAGGCATATTATTCATTAGCATAAAAATAATCAGGCATATTATACGTTGGCATTATTTTAATAACATGTTCGCGGCTTTAGGGTGGCCACCCCCGCCGCACCATAACCTATTATGAAGAAAAACATTAAGAAAAGTAACAAATATGCGACTAAACATTATGCCAAACAAATAGTATGACAAAGAATTTTATGCAAACCGAGATATGCCAAAGTAAATTAGGAACTTCAACAATATTCAAAACGACGGTATCTCTAAATTACCTGCAGCTAAATTATTCAATGCCGTGTGATGCGTTGCCCATTTCTTTTTCGTGGGTGGTGGGACTCGAGGGTTACATGTGCATTGACGCCAATAAGTAATAATACTATCCTACATTGAATATAGTAATTTCATTTTTATTTTCATTGCAATTCCGGCAAAGGATATAGGCCATGATGTATGTAGGTATGTGTAAAGATTGTTTCCTGTGACGAGGGATCTTGGCAACTACCCCAAAAAAGTAGTTTTTATCCTACCAAGTACAGATTTAGAACCGCTGACCAGTGCTATAAAACGGCGGTTACTGTCAGCTACGGCCACACAGAATATTCTAATTTTAAACCGAATGAATGAACTCTGGCCAGATATAAATAGTACTTGATACGATACGAGTAATCCTATTATTTTAAGCTTCGCGGTATTTATTCAGTTTGTTTAAAATATTTTGGGTGTCTGGAACTGTCTTTTTTTTATTTACATACATATATCACACCTATGTTCACTGCGGGGTATGCAGCGGAAAACGTGCATTAAAATACAGTCGTTTCGTTATCCACATTTCGAACAAATATTTGTTAGGATTTAGCCTAATATTAAAAAGGCAGAATGCCTGCCCTAGCCTTTGCCTGCGCTCTATGGCCGAATTAAAACAATATCAAACACTGCTTGTAATCTATGGTTGTACAACCGTGTAGGGTGAGGGGCCGAATCCCCGGATCGTCAGTTGTTTTTTACATTATTTGTACTATGAAGAAGAGAAGCGCAATCTTGAAAGAAATAAATTACTTCTTTACTATCTGACTGCATCAATAGCAGGGTAATATTCTTCGAGAGTATAGTTTATATGTATGTAGACCTATATTCTATTTCACGGGCCAAATAGCTTGATGGATTTTGACATATGGTGTATCGCTTGATTTGTCTCGAGAATGCGAGTGATATGTAAGTGCCTATATTAAAATTAAAATTAGTTAATCAAAAAGTACCGAACATCTACAGCTATCATTTAGCTGCTAAGTAAAGATAGCTTTCACAGAATACCTTTTGATTAATATCATTAGGCACGGGGATACATTAAAGTTTTCTATGAGAATAATACAAAATAGTAATGACATTTACTATCCTAGATAGAATATAGTAATATTTATTTCATATTTGTTATTGTGAATCATAGTAGAATATTTACTTGTCTCTAGCTTTCTTCAAGTAAAGTAAAGTACTTATCAGCCTATCTTCTTCTGTTGTGTGGACACCACCCACCAAATCGACGAACGATTTGAAGATCCCTGCTGTCAGAGTTTCAAACCGATTACCTAATATGCTGCTAGATGGTAGCGTCTGCACAGTCACCATCAGAGTGTAATAACAGACCGTCAGCCTAATTTGCTTACTTCATAATAAATTTGCATTATGTAACATTTATTACTTAAAAGTTTTCGCGAAAGTACAATTTAACAATTATCAATTCTGAAAGACACATTTCAAACGCATTTAATACTTATTATTGCGGAATTTCGTATGATACATGATCATACATACATACATCAGCCTATTGCAGTCCACTGCTGGACTGCTGCCTCCCCCAGGGTACGCCATAGGGCACGATCTCTCGTTGTTGCCACCCAGTCGCTACCAGCCGCCTTTTTTTAAGGCATCGAAGGTCGTCCAACGCTACGCTTGCCGAGTCGGTGCCTCCACTCGAGAACCCGCTTATTCCACCGTCCGTCAGTTCTACGGCAGATGTGCCCTGCCCACTGCCACTTCAGTTTGCTACACTTCCAGACTATGTCCGTTACTTTGGTCTTTTTGCGGATAGTCACATTCCGGATTTTGTCCATTGTCGAGATACCGAGCAAAGACCTTTTCATAGCTCTCTGAGTGACATGTAGCCGGTGGGCCAGTTTTACTGTCAGGTTCCACGTCTCGGCTCCATGGGTCATGATCATGACCATATACATGATCGTTTTCTTTAAAAAAAACGACTTTTAAGGAGATATAAACATCAACAGTCCACTGCTGGACATGGACCTCCCCCTATTGGGATGGTATTTTCCATACTCACCAAGTTTGACAGGTGGATCAGCGAGCGCAGTGCAAGAGTGTTTGTGTTTACAAAGAACACTGCTGCCCATTCCCTAGGTTCATCCCTTAGTCATCTTTTACAACACCCACAGATAGAAATAGGGTAACGCTATTCTAAGCCTCAGGAAAAATGCCCTTCGTGCACTTTCGTAACCAGAATTTGGTAACTAGCTACGAAAAAACACTTTTTAGTCACTGTTTCGTAACTGGTTACGAATAAACACTATTTTTAAAAATTTTATCTAAAAAAAATCTGCTCAGCTATGTACCAATAGAACTTGTGTTCCCATTTGTCTCCACTTTGAAGGCCACTAGTGACGAATGAGACAAAAATTCCCAGCCACCACTCGTGTTCGCTGTACATTGATTATGCTATCAACAATGCACCTTAACAAACTATTTGTTTTTGAAATCTTACTTAGATTTTAAGTGTCCCTTTGTTCACATTTTAAGTGACAGCTGTCAAACGTGTAGCTCGTTTATTTCGTAAACTAAAATTCAACTTTATGGTCCGGAAGTTGTAGGCCTCAACGAAATCTACATGACAGATGACAGCTCTCAAACTAAAAAGTCGTTTATCTCGGAAGCTACGCATGCTAGACTATTTGTTTCTTTGGGGAAGTTATAGGTCTAGATCTTGCCACATTTTTAGTGACAGCTGTCAAACTCAATTCCTGTTTACCTCGGAAACTATGCATGCTAGACTACTAGTTTCTTTGGGGAAGTTGTCAGCTGTCATCTAAAATGTAGGGCTCGTCAAGCCATGCAACTTTCCCAAACAAACTAATAGTCTAGCATGCAAGGTTTACGAGATAAATGGTTTTTTAGTTTGACAGCTGTCATCTAAAATGTAGGGCTCGTCAAGCCATGCAACTTTCCCAAACAAACTAATAGTCTAGCATGCAAGGTTTACGAGATAAACGGTTTTTTAGTTTGACAGCTGTCATCTAAAATGTAGGGCTCGTCAAGTCATGCAACTTTTCCAAACAAACTAATAGTCTAGCATGCAAGGTTTACGAGATAAACGGTTTTTTAGTTTGACAGCTGTCATCTAAAATGTAGGGCTCGTCAAGTCATGCAACTTTTCCAAACAAACTAATAGTCTAGCATGCAAGGTTTACGAGATAAACGGTTTTTTAGTTTGACAGCTGTCATCTAAAATGTAGGGCTCGTCAAGTCAAGTCATGCAACTTTCCCAAACAAGCAAATAGTCTAGCATCCACGGTTAGTAGTTACGAAATAGTGATTTAATAGTGTCATTTGGTAGCTAGTTACGAAAAGTTACGAACGTGGAAAAAAATAGTGTTCATTCGTAACCGGTTACGAAACAGTGACTAAAAAGTGTTTTTTCGTAGCTTGTTACCAAGTACCTGCATAGAAATTATTTTTATTCTGAACTCTTGAACGCAGAATCATTTTTTTTTCTATTCGTTACTATTATGAAACTTTTCTTGTTGATTGTTCAACCGTAAAAAACAACTGACGATCCGGGGATTCGGCCCCTCACCTTACAAAACTGTGTCTCCGCGTAAATAAATAAATTCGTATTTCTGTTTCAAGGACGTGGATTAATTCAGTATCGAAGATCTTCCAATCATCACCTAATATATTCAGTCCACACTCACCAGCAGCTGAACTTCGAAACAATATTTGAGGGTCATTCAAGGCGAGTGTAGCCACCAACGACCTCGACAGTGGCGCCACTTCAGAAAAACAATATTTTCTCTTTATACGAACAATCTATCAGAATATTCGTAGCCCAAGTTTTAAGTAAGTATTATCCTTAAGTAAAATTAGAACCTGCAAACTCAATGAAATATTCGCCGTAATTAAAGTTATCGCAATTAATACCAAAAGTGGCCGTTTTTGGGTACTTTTTTCCATAACTTTAATTGCAGCGAATATTCCATTGAGTTTGCAGGTTCTAATTTTACTTATGGATAATACTAAAAACTTGGGCAACGGATATTCTGATAGATTGTTTGTATAAAGAGAAAACTTATTTTTTGTGAAGTGGCGCCACTGTCGAGGTCGTTGACGGCTACACTCGCCTTATCACACTCGCTACACAGCTATAACTTTCCGAGGATGTTATTGATACAGCCGAAATTCCATTACATACCTAGTTGAAACAAAACTTCGACAGTAAATCACACATTCAGACGGGGTTTTAAGTCAGTATTATAATAATAATCTACTTACAAAATTTGTCTATTACTATAGCCATAGGTTGTCAGCATATTACGACACCCGGGGAAAAAAACTGGAGTGATGCTATTTTAAATTATTAGCATCACACTGCAATACTTCATTTAGAACAAACTTGTCAAAGTCAAAAGGCAAGTCGAACGCAAAAATAAATCGCAACGGGAAAAAACATGAGTTTAATGAAGCATTTCCATCCGCGACACATAATGGCAGTTATCCCACTTTTCGTCCGTCGCTGCGTTATTTTAAACGTGTGCGTCTGTCAGACGAAAGGAAATTGCGAATCCGGTCTTATTCCAATACAAATACGGCAATGGTTCTTTTACGTATGCGTCTGTCAAGTCGTTTTGCAGACGCATCCGTAAACGCGCTACTGTAGCCATACTTGTATTGGGATACGTTATTTAGTCTATTATTTATAATATAATATGTATTTAATAAATATATATTTATTAATAAAATATATTTGTATTTATCTAGCTGTATTATTTTGGTATATTTCGATTTTTATTATTATTTTTGCACCTGCCTGTACTTTCCACATGCCCTAAAGTAGACTGGTAGATAATGCCACTGACATTAAGTCCGCCCATGTACACTTTTGTGCATAAAGTTCAATAAATAAAAAATAAATAAAAATAAAAAATACGATCGGAATTCGCAATTTCCTTTCGTCTGACAGACGCATGCGTAACGGTGCGTAAAAATACGCAACGACGGTCGATAAGTGGAAGAACCGTCTACATCTTGGTTATTTATTTCAAGACATCCCACGATTCGGAGAAGTGAGGATATCGCAGTTCACACTCCGTAGGGCGGCAATAGCCGGAACAGCGGTTATAGCAGGCGCGACGGCCATTGCCGGCGACAGGGCCGCATCAAGCATCTAGTGACCCCGCCAAGTCAAAAAAAAATACAGGGCAGCTGGCCAAAATTCAGTTTAATTCAAAGACTCAGCGTTGCCTGTTTACGCTTAATATAAGTGGCGCTGTTGACCGAATGAAATCAAGATAAGGACGACAAAAGGGTGCATATGTGCCTAGTTTGGTCTGAACCACCTGATTGAAGAAAGATGGTTCCGTGCTCCGGAGGAAGAGGTACTTTATGATGTCTCACTTCCATATGTCAGCTGAAAGACATTTCTACGTGGAACTGAGCTGTATCTGTTGTGTCGTATTTCTTGTGTCTTTCTGTAATGTTTTCATGAGCAACAAACTGTAAAATAAATATAGCTCGTAGTTTCAAGTGTTGGCCTTGCTTGGCCCCCACTAGATGCGGCTCTGGACACAACAACGGCCCCTTTGATTCGTTTCCAGCAAACTGAAGTTTTTTTTTTCTCAGATACGGGGACGTTGAACTTGAAATAATGAGCTTTCCTTTGTGTAGATGTCGTGTAAGGAGTCCTTGTTCTTCTGTTTTATTGCACTGAAGTATATTGATGAAAACATTGGGCTCGTACCTAAATTCTTTGGCTTTTTTAGGGTTCCGTACCTCAAATGAAAAAGGGAAACTCTTATAGGATCACTTATCTTTCCGTCCGTCTGTCTGTTTGTCACGACCCTTCATACCGGATCACGTAGGGATATCAAGTTGAAATTAAAACCATATGCTTATGTCTTCATCTACGGTCGCTTGTTATAGTAGAAATCAAACATCTTACTTAACGTATAAAACATTACCCTCCTTCTAGAGGTAGTCTAATAATAAAAAATACGGGCGTTTAAACTGTATAAAACACGTGCTTATACGACCTCGAAGGAATAAAACTTGTTAGGCTGCTCTCCGAGGACCATGACCTTTGTTATTTGGCAAATAGCTTCGTTTGAACTACAAGTTAAGAAAAATAAAAAATCTTAAAAAATATGAATTTTATTTTTAGTATTTTAACAAAGAACATAATTTTGATATTAAGTCTAGTAGATCAAGTGTTGTATTTGTATCATATGAAAGAGACTAATTAATGTGCATGTTACGGAACCTTCGATGGGCGAGTCCGACTCGGACTTGACCGGTTTTATTATTATTGAAATATATTTTCTCTAAAATACTTTTGTAAACACGTAAGCCTTAAAGAAGATTGGTTCGATTAGTTTTGTTTTGACTAGGCATGGGTATACTAGTTTGTTTATAATAAAAACGTAGATATTGACGGATAAACTACAAACCTTTCAGGGCAGACTATCCATTAACTGTTTAAATATAAACAAGCAAACCTGTAAATATTTATAATAAAACAATAATAAAGAAGATCGTTTCCTCATTATATAGAGTGAGTCTCTAGTGTCTTACTAAAAATAAAACAAAATTCTTTGAGCATTAATACCTAGGCACACCTAGGCTAGCAAAGTAAATAAGTAGGTAAGTAAAGTATCCAAGTATTTGAAGGCAAGTCACTAACTACTACTTATAAAGAATTTATAACATTACGTAAATATGTATTCAGTTTCAACAAATAATACGATACTTTTATACCTGGTTATGTGTGGTTCAAAACAATCAATTCTATGTAAAGATAACTGATTTTATGCTTTTCTAACAAGATCTTCGACACATTCAAACTTATTTTTCTTTTAAAATAAAACCTCCTTTCGATACTACTACCGCCATCTACGAGAGGGCTGAAGAACTAGTATACGATAGAGGTTTGAATGGTGACGGATTTGCGGAATGCGGACCACCCTGCAGGTTTTACCAAGTTGCTACTTTCGTCCGCTTGGGCCGCTGTGCGGGAAGCTTACCCGGAAATTGAAAGGTTCCGGAAATAGTCTTGCCAAACACGGTATTGCGGTTTTGCCATACTAATACCGGGTGGTCATTACGGGTATTACCGCTACCACCATGCCTAACACAGCGGGATCCGTCCAGATTTGAAAAGACTTTTAGGTTAGTAATTTCAAGTACGAATCAAGTAGTAATTTGAGATATTTTTTAAATAAGCTAACCTGTTGTCTATAATTATATATGTTATGTCGTTTGTGTTTTACTGTGTTCAATAAACAGTTCTACAGGGTGAAATCTCAAGATGGGCTGGTGATAAGAAACCACTTTCCCCAAGAAACAGGTTGAAATATGGCAAATATATTTTGGGTTTCAATAGTAACTCAAATCAGCTGATCGACAACTTTGTTTGGGAGGTCGAATTTTACCGCTTAAGTAATCATAGACAACAACCGGGACCGACGTCTTAGAATAAATTCACAAAGTGATTGTTCTGAGAATCGAACCCGAAACCTTTGCTACCCGCTAAATGGTCTTACTATGACTGAGCGACTACAGCTATTATGATTTGTCCTTATCTAGCACATGGTATATTGTAAGTTATATCCATCTATTGTTTACATATTGTTTATTTTATTTCGTTAGATTTAATTCAGATGCAGAATTTGGTTTGTTTTAATAAATAACAGCATATATTCACCGAGAATCGAACTCGGAACCTTTGCGTCGCAGGCAGTCACCCTACCACTGCGCCACATCGGCCGTCACAGCCACACTTAGATTCGGCCACTTGCGCCAAAAGCGGTTATCAGTTTTCGTATGAGATTTCGTAAACAAGACACCAGATCCGGCGAAACACCGGTAAATCATGCGGTGCGTGTGAGAACCGCCTCATCGCTGCAATTAAGTACTTCTCTAGACAGGCCCAAAACAAACCCGGAATTGTGAAAACACAAATTAGATTGAAACACAAACGACCCACGTAACACAATTAACATCAAACGCAAATAAAAAGAGGTAACATTGGAGTAAACAGAGTGCCGTGAATATGACGAAATTAATTCATTCATTTATCTACACTAATATTATAAAGAGGAATAATTTGATTTTTTTGTTTGAATTGAATAGGACCAATTTAAAAAAAATCTTTTACAATTAGAATCCTTCATTATCCCTGATGAACATACGCTCTATTTAAATGTCTTATTTCCATGGAAAAATGGTAACCAGCGGGTGAAATTGCTGGGCAGTTTCTTGTCAGTAATGAAATTGGTGATAAAAGTAATTAATAAGTTATGAAATAATTAATATAACATATCTAGCATACATATAATGTGCTTATAAACCATTTATATATGAAAAAGTATAAGTATAATCCAAGTGGCATGTGCACAACTTTACTGTGAGCAAAAAATTGGTCAAGGAAAACTAAATTGAACTTTCTGAGATAAAGCCTAGCCTATGACACTTTTGATAATGTAAGGTTTCTTCCGATAGAATTCCCATTCGAATCTGTTCAGTGGTTAACTAGTTTCAGTCCTTTAAAGAACCGAACATATACATACATGAGCTCTAAAAACATTACACTCCTTTTTTGGTTGGGCAGTCGTGTAAAAAGCAGGAATAAACAAAGGGCAAAAAACAGCAAACGAAGAAGATGTAGCTGCAACCAAAGCACAGCACAATGCGTATCTAGATGAGCTAACCAGCAATGCCAGGCAGACTGTTGCATATAACTATATATAGTATAAATTTAATAAAGTTTATTCACAATCCCTTGACCTATTTTTTACTAGCGTCGGCAATATCAGGCAGTATGTGTATATAAACTTTTTTGGGGTTACAAGTTAAAATTTGTATCCAATGATTATTTTATATATATATATTTTGTTATTTGTTCAACGAGCTACTTGTTATTTATTTTACGTCGCAGTAGATTGAAGTGTCGAACCATGTTTATTAGCTTTTTAGATCCATAGGCGAAAACTTTGTTAATGGCCTTATGTTAATTATTTAAGTTACTCATAACATTATATTTTAGGCTGTAAGTTTTCCGAAGAAAATAAAATAAAATAAAATAACTCCAGCCGTAGCCGAATATGGGCACAAAGCACCATGGGTCATAAATGGTCCGGACATAAATTGCTCAGCTATCAGAAAATATTACAGCCGCGTAATCTTGGTTAAAACATTTCCCGTTTATAAGCACCTTAATATATGGAAGTACCAACCATGAAAAGAAACTGGTCAGATAACAGGCTGAGATACTAGGCAGCCAAATACTCGTAAACCCACTTTTAATTGATCCTGAGTATGTCCTAAAAAATTATCCAAATATCACAGGCACACGTGTAGACCATTAAATATTGCAGGTACCTATAGTAAAACATGTCAATTTCATAATCTTAATAAAAAAAACGATATAATTATCGTCAAATATTTACATAATGGAATTTGTGATAAATAAGGAACCTTCATAAAATTGAGTACCAAATTTTAAAACACTTCCCGTGTTGGGTATACAATTTTTGAAAACTTGCAAAATTTTCAACCTTCAAAACCTTTCAAAAATTTTCAAAACCTTCATAAAAATTCATGGTATGGCATTCTTAAAGAAATTGAAGTATATAAGACCCGAAACAAGGACATAATGCACATTGTGCAATAGACAAAGTAAACAACGATGAACATAATTCGTTACAGCAGTATCATTCTGTTCCTTTTGCTAAAGCTAGTGTTGTTGGAAGTTTCTGCAACATGGCATATGGGTGTTGGACACGAAAATATCGTGAAAGAGATCATGAGGCGCAATGAAGGACTCAATTTAACATATGAAGACCCAAAGTGGATAGTGCAACGTCTCGACCACTTCCACGATCAGGAGACGCGAACATGGAACATGAGATATTTTGAACATCTTGAGTACTTTCAGCAAAATGGACCTATTTTTATATTCATTGGCGGAGAAGGTTCAGTTTATGGTGAAATGTTTAGAGGTTCTTTGCTAGATGAATTTGCAAAAGAAACACACGGAGCAATATTTACGAGCGAACATCGGTATTATGGTTTGAGTATGCCATTAGATAAGTCTGTAACGGAAAACCTCAAGTACCTAAGTTCAGAGCAAGCGCTGGCTGACATAGCACATTTGATCAAATCCATCAAATCGCAACCAAGATTTGAACGTTCCAAAGTTGTTGCAGTGGGAGGGTCTTACGCAGGCAATTTGGCTGCGTAGATGAGATCCATATATCCTGATATAGTTGACTGCGCTTGGGCCAGCAGTGCACCAGTGCTGGCTAAAAAAGATTTTGTTGAATACCTCGAGCAAGTCGGCGAAGATTTCATGAAATACGGTGGCGAACAGTGCTATGAGAAAATTACTCAAATATTTAGTAGATATCACGAATTACTTCAAACTAACGAAGGCATAAAACAGTTGAAACAAGAACAGAATATTTGTGAAGAAACTGATATGACACAACCTTTAAATCAAGCATATTTTTTTAACAGCAAGATAATGCTATTTATGGGGGCCGCTCAGTCAGGCAATTTAGCAGAAATTAAACAGCTTTGTAATGACATAAACTTCGAAGAAACGGTTGTAAAGACAGACTACCAGTGTGTTAACTACATATTCTCTGGTTTACAAAATATACTTAGTCATCATATACCATGGGTCTATCAAATCTGCACAGAATTTGGATATTTTCAGACAACTGATTCAAACAAACAACCGTTTTCGAATGATCTTATTCTTAGGTTTTATACAGAATTATGTTCGGGATTCGGGCCTGACTTCAATGAAGCAAAGATTGATAAAGCAGTGGCGGACACAAATAAATTTTATGGTGGCTTAAACCCTAATGTGACAAAGGTAGTATTTCTTCATGGAAGTGTGGACCCGTGGCATCGATTGGGAATTACAAAGAGCTTGTCTGACGATGTGCCTGCCTTTGTCATAGAAGGCACATCTCATTGTGCTGACTTATATAGACATGAACCTTCTGATCCAGAAGAGCTTATAAAGGCGAGAGATTATGCAGAAAGGATGGTCAAGTACTGGCTGGGGCTGGGGCCACGTCCTGCACTCTTCAAAGAATATTATATTTATAAACAAACGTAGTATTGTTTATTTACTAATTGTGTGTGTGCACCAATATTTATTTGTCCACATACATAGCCACATATAGTATTTATTGTGATTAAATTTACATGCTATAAATTCTATTTATTTTTATCTTGAATCGTGTTTTAATTTGTTATAAGGCCCCCGGTACAGCATGTGTACCAGTCATTTTGAACGTTACTACGCTTGCCGAGGCGTGACCTCCACTCGAGAACCCGCTTACTCCACCGTCTGTCAGTTCTACGACAGATGTATCCAGCCCACTGCCACTTCAGTTTGCTACACTTCCAGACTACGCTTATACAGCTGTAGCTTAGTCAAATATGTTAAAATTATCATAATATAGATTTCCGCACAGCGGTTTCACCCGCTGCCACTACTTTCCCCGTGGTAATAGTAGTTTTCCAGCGGTGAAAAGTGGCCTATGTGTTATTCCGGGTTATACTCTACCTGTGTTACAAATTTCATGCACATCGGTCAAGCCGTTTGCGCGTAAAGAGGAAACAAACATAGTACATACACACACAAACTATCAGATTTATAATATTAGTACGGATTTCGTCCCGACTTACGATGATGTAGTTGAAAGTTTCATGGATGATGTAGTTGAAAGTTTGCTTTTACATAAATATGTGGAAAATCCAACTATGAGAAGACTCAAATGACATTGTAAAGAAATAGACGTTATCAAAATATGAAGTTACACGTGTAGTACATCAAATACTTAGGTATAATAAAATAGATAAATAACTTAGCTATATCAGGATTTTATATCAGATTTGACGTCCGATGCTGTTTTTTTAACGCACCGTAACGCAAGCGTCTGTCAGACGAAAGGAAAGTGCTCATTCTGATCTTATTCCCATACAAATAAGGCTACGGCAGGCCTGTGTCACTCCGCGTGTAGGTATTGAAAACATACCTCCAGGCGCCGGCCACTGCGAAAGGGCTAATCTAGCGGGCTGCCGCAAGCGAAAGAAGTCACACGCGTGCGCTATTTGTTCAACTTTCTCGACAATTTTTTGCAAGATGGACAGACGAAAACATACATACATATATCACGCCTATAATCCCTTGCGGGGTAGGCAGAGCGTAAACGACCGCTAAAAACGGACATTTACGCCACGTCTGACAAACATTTTAGGGTCATTCAGAAAATTGTGAATCGCCATAGTGACAGGTTGTCAGCCCATCGCCTAAAATTGTTCGTCGTCGCCTTTTACGACACCCACGGGAAAAAAATTAGTATACATTATAATATTATTATTATTAGTATACATTTTATTATTATTATATTGGTATTCTTTTCGGATCTCGGGCCCACAGGGACCCGGTCCTTTGAGGCATGTGTGGGGCCAAAGCCAACAGCACAGAGGCCTTTTTATACCAAACTAGCAGCCCGCCCAGCGGTTTCACCCGCCGCTAACCATTTTTTAAATCGGTCCAGTAGTTTCGGAGCCTATTCAATTCAAACAAACAATAAATATAAAATTATATAATTATTATTTTAGTGTGATGCCGGCTTAGAATAGCATCACCCGATTTCTTTCCCGTGGGAGCCGTAGGAGGCGACTTAGGGACTTGAGGGTGTGTATTGCACTTTTAGGCGATGGGCTAACAACCTGTCACTATGGCGATACACAATTTTCCGAATGACCCTCAAACATATGTCAGACGTGGCGTAAATGTCCGTTTTTGCGGCCGTTTACGCTCTGCCTACCCCGCAAGGGATAATAGGCGTTATATGTGTATGTATGTATTATTTTAGTGTAGATTTTTTTTAATGCATTATTTAATGTTTTTTGTCGTCTTTTTATACCGAGTAAGGGACAGCCCTTCGAATACTGATACACATAAAACTGGACAACTTTCCCCTAGAAACATATGTCAGGAAACGCCATAAAAATGACCTTCCATACAAAATCACAATCAGCTGACTACATTTACTATAAGAAGTCAGTTTTTTTACGTTTCCTGAAATATGTTCCTAGGGGAAAGTTGTTCAGTTTCATGGTTTGCATGTACCCTATCAGTATTTGGAGTGCTATCCCTGACACCCTTTAATACAGTAATGATTAAATGTAATCATTACACTGGTACGAATAATGTGGCGTAGTTGGTACATTTATAAATGAAAAAGTAGTTATTGTGGCATAACTGTAATAGTTAGACATATGGTATCGCGGACATTATTATAGATATTGATGTCCTCTATAAAACTGTAGTACATTACTTTGGTCTATTGTCAATAATTTCCACAGCGTACGCGATATAAGATATTTTTTGGTACATTTTTCTCACGTTGGGTTACATTATCGAAATTTTCACGCGGATCCCTACTTTTTTCTCGTATAAAATATAGCCTATGTTCATCAGGAATAATGTAGGATTCTAATGGTGAAAGAATTTTTAAAATCGGGCCAGTAGTTTCCGAGCCTATTCGATGCAAACAAACAAACAAACAAACAAACAAACAAACAAACAAACAAACAAACAAACAAACAATCAAATCTTTCCTCTTTATAATATTAGTGTAGAAGTGTAGATAATGTGTTGTGATGTTTACATCAAGCGGATACTTGCTCTGTCTGCACTATAGAAGTACTCGTACACCCAGAGCCAGCACCCGCCTGATGCAAGGACTATTGCAGGTTTATTACTTCATTGAATTAAATCTTCGGCAATAATCGTATAGCATATACAATTATGCTGCTAGGTCTTAGACTACATGAACGTACTCGTCGCTGCCTGCTGCGTGCCCGCCAAAAGTAGGAGTAAACGCTCGTGTTGTGCGCTAGATGGCGTAAGTAGTTTCTCGAAGTAAGCAACCCTAGACCGTGCCTCATATTCCCTCAAAAAAATATTTGGCAGGTATGCAAATGAACACGTGGTTGACTGGAACGCGAGCTAAATTAAATCATATTGTCTATCAGATTGAGTACATATTTCTTTGAAAACCATTGCGAAGTAAAGCTTCTGTAACGCTAGTTACTAGTTATTATTCTGTGGCTACGGTGCGTAACGATGCGTAATGAATTCGTCTGTCAAGTCGATTGGAATACGTGTTAAAAATACGCAACAACAGACGACAAATGAGAGAATGTTTGCGATCTTCTTCTTCTTTCTTTTTCGTGTGGGACACCCAGTCGTCCAACGACCCGACGATCCCTGGTGCCAGTTTTTTAACCGCCTGCTACTACTACTACTCGTAGTAGGCCTCAGACATGGTTGTGTAACGACCGTCGTCTAAGTAATCATAGACAGCAACCGGGACCACCGGGACCGACGGCTTAACGTGCTCTCCGAAGTTCGGAACCATCAGGTGGTTCAGCCTGCAATATCCTAACCAGACTGGAAACAATTCACAAAGTGATAATATCAACTTTGTGAGTTTCCCACCGGGGATCGAACCCGGAACCTTTGTGTCGCAAGCAGTCGCACTACCACCGCGCCACATCGGTCGTCGATGTTTGTGATGTACCACTTTAGCTCGAACACTCTCCAGACGGGAATTATCGACCGGCTATTTTAGTGTGCCGTGTGATGCCGGCTTAGAATAGCATCACCCCGAATCTATCCATGGGTGTTTTGTAATAAGGGATATAAATTAATCTAGGTAATGGGCAGCAGCATTCTATGTGAATGCAACATCTTGCGCTGCGCTCGCCAAGCGTGGTGAGTATGGGAATACCCCCCAATAGGGGGAGGCCCATGTCCAGCAGTGGACAGTTGAGACTGTTAATACTAATACTTTCTTAGTGTTGCCGCAAGTTAACATACTACCTTAATAAGATTTTTGTCTTCTGTATTTTTAGGATGTAAGCAGAGGGTCTGCGACTTAAATAGGCCGTTAAAACAAAATAGATCCCTAACTCTCTACAGTGTTGGCAGTTCTCCCAATTGTCGTCCGTCGCTGCGTATTTTTAACGCACCGTAAACGCACCATAGCCGTATTTGTATGGGAATAAAATCGGAATTCGCAATTTCAATTTCTGACAGACGCATGTACGTCAAGTGGGAAAACCGCATTCAACTCCATTCGTCATTAACACCGGACCGACAGAATCTATTGCAAAATGCCGGAAAACCGTACAGCACGTGTGTTGCCAACCTTTCTTCACAAATTTTTAGACCACGTCCGTTTCACAGCTTTACGACTTCACGAAACGTTGTTGGAGTTACAAGCGATAAACCAATTTTGCCGCTAGCGCCAGATGTGACGGCCGCAAAAACCGACAATGGCCCACCGCAAGTTTTAGGCAGAGTTTGAAGCTTTTTAGGGTACGGGTACGTTTAAGGCGAGTATACCCGTGAACGACCTTGATAGTGGCGCCAATTCCCAAAATAAATATGTTTATACAAAGAATCTATCAGAATGTCCCTTTGCCCAAGTTTTTAGTATTATCCTTAAGTTAAATTAGAACCTGCAAACTCATAGAAATATAAGGTACAATTTAAAGTTATGGCAAAAGTACCTAAAACGGACACTTTTGGTACTAATTGCCATAACTTTAAGTATAGCGAATATTTCATTGAATTGCAGGTTCTAATTTTACTCAAGGATAATACTAAAAATTTGGGCAACGGAAAATCTGATAGATTGTTTGTATAAAGAGAAAATGTTTTTTTATGAAGTGGCGCCATTTTCGAGGTCGTTCACGAGTATACTAGTCGTCTTAAGCACATATTATGTATTTAGGTAAGGTAGGTCGAGTTACGAAAAGGGTTAGCAGTCCACACACACAACCTTGTTAGTGGTGTTAGGAATGTCACTTTTTGAACATTTGCTATCGACATTCGCGAGTTCTTCGAAGTAGGTATTAAGTTTTTGGTTGATTTATCTATGCTTTGGCAGCAATCTCGACTCGAGAACGAATTCGTTAGCACAAAAGATACGATGTGTAACACTAGTTCTATTATTTATTCTGTGGTGTCACACTACTACTTTGGTCTGTTAGTAAATGAAACAAGTAATTTTAAGATAAGTGTGATTTATCAACATAAGTAAATCAATTTTACTTGTTTGATTCCTTCTTTACCAATCCTATATCAACGACAAATGGAATGTTTTGTACCTACTTGTGTTCATAATCGAAAAACGTTCGCACAAACATTGCGAAACCTGTCATCGGCGTCGCATCTTCTTCTTCTTTTGCAGTCTTATTATTGAAAAATCACAATTTCCTACAAATATAAATCATTTAAAACGTAATATCAAAATACAAATTACGAATAAAAACGTATTAAATTGGGATTAATAATAAGAACGTCCCAAATTATTAATTACTTATGTAAGTAATAAAAATGTCCTATCGCAATTTGTGGCGCAAAACAATTCTTCAAAAATGCTTAAAAAGTAAGTAGTACGGCCAACAAAGATTGCTATTGACAGAGGGCGCCACGCGTGCTCATCAATCAGCCATTTTATAAAACGTAGCGTAATCACCGCGCTATTTGTTTCCCGCCAATTTCCACAAGCTTTCGGGATATCGAGGGTCAAAAGTGGGTCAAAATGTGTTATTGAGTTTCATCTGACAGGAATTAATTACCCGTACATCGTCGAAAAGAGATTCGCGGCGAAAAAATAGCATGCATACATAGATCATGCCTATATCTCTGGAGGGGTAGGCAGAGCGTCAACGGTCGTAAAAAACGTACATTTACGCCTCGTCTGACAAACATTTGAGGGTCATTCAGACAATTATGTATTGTGTATCGTCATAGTGACAGGTTATCAGCCTATCGCCTAAAATTGCAACACACATGTGACTCTCGGGTCCTTCAGTCACCACTCACGACACCCACGCGAAAGAAATGGGGTGATGCTATTCTGAGCCGAGATCGCATACGCGGCCGAAAATTATGTTATTACAAGTAGAAAAACTACCTAATATCGAACTCGCGTTCCTCATGGCGAGTGACACAGATCACTAACTAAGCCACAGAGAGAGAATAAGGCGGTTCTCCCACTTGTAATCAGTCGCTACGTATTTAAACGCGGCGTAAAGCAATTTGCGAATTCCGATCTTATTCCCATACAATCTATGCATCTGTCAAGTCGTTTGACAGACGCATCCGTAAACGCACCGTAGCCGTATTTGTATTGGAATAAGATAGGAATTCAATTTATAAATTTGGGCCTCGAGTTTCCATTGAGGATAAATTCAACATATTGTCATTTGTGTCACATAATATATACGAAAATTTAGTTGACATAAAAATAAAAACAGGTAATTCAAAGAAAAATCGTGACAGCAAAATTTTAACACTAGAAATAAGGAACAATTTGCTGTGCACATGAGTAGGCTTAACTTTTAAGGGCAAATGTATACGCATTATTAACAAACTTCCTAAAGCTATCCAAGACTTACCCTTAAATAAGTTTAAACCAGTAATTAAACAAAACTTTCACGTGAAAGGCTATTATGAAATATCAGACTATATGCAAGATAAATCCCCATGGGTGTAGTTTCAAATTATACATTAGCTGTAAATATTTTATAAGACGAAACAGGTAGATTTACCTACTGCATTTTTTATTCTTTAATATTTTTTTATTTCTTTTCTTGTAGCCATTTTTGGGCTATACAGTAAACGTATTTATTTTATTTCCTAGTGTAGCTTAGGGCCTACAAAAATTAATGTTATTTTAGAGTATGGAGCACTTTTGGGCAGGTTTATGGGCATGTAAATAACACCCTATGAAAATCTTGACTTCAATTTGAAAATAAAGTCGATTACAGATAGTGGTTGCGTAAAGTTGCATGCCGTCTGATTAACCTGGCCAGCCTGGCAGTGCCTCTATTTAATTTTTTTAAAGGGACAATACAATAAAATTGTTATAATAAGAAGAAAATTGTGTTACACATATTTCTTTTTTACAATGACGGATCATGACGTCAATAAATGATAATACTATCCTACATTGAATAAAGTTAATTTCATTTAAATTTTATTCGCAATCTTCTTTCTTCTGACAGAACACGTGCGTTTCGGCACGTTTCGGTCCGTTCAAAAACGTAGCAACGGACGGCAAGTGTGAGAACCGAATAATACCTACCGTGGAGTGAAGAAGGCACTCTAAAACCTGCCAGAGTTTTCAAGTTATTAAATGGTCTTCGATGTTACCTTCCGGTTGGGGTACTTCCACAGATAATCTTAGCAGAAATAAGATTCCAAGTGCCTTCCCAAGTATCACTCATTTCCCTTTGTGGAAGTTTTTTTATCTTTGTATAAAATAAGACACTAATACTTACATACATACATACACAAATCACGCCTATAATCCCTTACTGGGTAGGCAGAGCGTAAACAGCCTCAAAAAACGGCTTTACACCACGTCTGACAAATGTTTCAGGGTCATTCGGAAAATTGTGTATCGCAATAGTGACAGGTTGTCAGCCCATCGCCTAAAATTGCAATACACACCCTCGAGTCCCTTAGTCGCCTCTTACGACTCCCCCGGGAAATAAATGGGGTGATGCTATTCTAAGCCGGAATCACACGGCGACACTAATATGTCTGCGTTTATCGAATATATTTATTATTTAAAAAACGTATGACATGTCCCACATGTCTCTTTAAAAAAATAATGGACAGCGTGACGAGCGACACCGAGACGTGAAACCTGACAGTAAAACTGGCCCACCGGCTACATGTCACTCAGAGAGCTATGGAAAGGTCTATGCTCGGTATATCTATAATGGATAAAATCCGAAATGAGACTATCCACAAAAAGACCAATGTAACGGACATAGTCTGGAAGTGTAGCAAACTGAAGTGGCAGTGGGCTGGGCACATTTGTCGTAGAACCGACGGACGGTGGAGTAAACGAGTTCTCGAGTGGAGGCCACGCCTCGGCAAGCGTTGTGTTGGACGACCTCCGGCCAGGTGGACCGATGACTTAAAATTCAAAATTCAAAAAAGGGAGATCGTACTTTGGGGAGGCCTACGTCTTATGTATGTATGTATGTATGTATGTACAGTCCACTCCTAGATATGGGCCTTCCTCCGTTGGGGGTGTTGCCATACTCATGGACTTATATCATAACAAAATTAAGTTTTAAATAAGCTGCCGGCGGCGGTTCACTCACTTGTCGTCTGTCGTTCCGTTTTTTTTGACGCAACGTAACGCATGCGTCTGTCACACGAAAGGAAATTGTGAATTCCAATCTTATTCCCAAACAAATACTTACGGCTACTACGGTGGGTTTGCTGTACATAACGGTGGCGTTTGTCAAACGACTTGAGAGACGCCTCCGTTACGCACCGTAAACCCACCGTAGCCGTTTTTGTATGGGGTATCTTAGGCATTTTTAAAACAGATCACATATTTACCATATTTCATTATGCATAAACATACCCTGTATTTGTACCCTTTAGAGTTTAAGAAGCTCGAACGTTGTTGTCAAGTACCTGCAATAACAAGAATCATAGATAAATTTTATAATTCGATAATATTTGTTGTAGACAGTTTTAAGGTCAATGGGTGTCGTGAAAAGCAACGAAGTACTAGGTACTTTAAATCCCTTCGAAAAAAGACAGCAGTGTTCCCTTTTCAAACTGTCTTCGCTAAACACACACGACAGAGAACAACAAAATAAATTAAAATAATTAAAAACACGACTGCTTTCTGAGATAAAGCCTAGCCTATGACAGTCGGGTTCTTATGATACAATTCCCATTCCGTTCAGTGGTTAACGAGTTTCAGTCTTATAAAGAATCGCACAAAACATGGGATTTGGCTACAGCAGGAGGTGAAATGAGACAAAGACAATTTTTATATTCCCAAAAATTATATTAGAAATCTTCAAAGTAACTTATTAAATAATTATGCCTAATTAAAATTTGAACGCGACCGATGTGAGGTTCGCCTGACCAAAAAGTGCTTCCTAAAAATTAATAAAATAATGAGCTAGGCCCGCAGGTCACGTTGCGTAAAACGGGCGACGGATGCACGGTGTCGCCGGTGCATTGACCTGATGGTTTAGGTATAGGGCTGTATACATAACACCTCCCTCCCTAAGATGAGCGACTATTTGCTAATGTCTACTGCAAATGTCGCTTGTCGTTTTTCTAGTTCGATGTCAGCCTGGGTCCATGATTCAGATTTCAGCGCTGGAATTTTTCGCTTGCTCATCCTTCTGCGGCGAATGACATAGATAGTAGCTAGTACACATGCACTCAGTATTGCGATTGTGTAAATTGGTATTGTAGTATGGTAAACGGAGTAGTCGATTGAGTCTATTTTAATTGGATCTTGCATCGTTAGCTGTTTCTGGATATTTTGTAGATTGCCGAGTTCAATTGAAGTTAAATTAAACTGAATTTTCGCGCGCTTTTCGTCAATGGTAAAAGATGAAGGCCATGGTATATTCATTAGTTCTACAGGCTGTCCTAGAATTCTGTTTTCTGTATTCACGATGGTAAACTCGGGTGTCCTGATCTTGCAGTTGTGTGGAATACGGGCTAAAAAACTTCCTTCTAAAGTTTGATGTTTTTCCTGCTGGCATGTCAGTTGTACTTGGGTAGGCCTTGGGAACGATAAAATATAGTGCTGACTATCTAATTCAGTCAGAGCTTCTTTTGAAAGAGCTACAGGCGTGAGTGTACAGGATCTATCTATGTCTTGTTTATATATAAGGTTGTGTATGCAGTCTCTCTGTTTCCGGATCTGGTGCCCAATTTTCTGCTCACATAGGTACCAATCTGTTACTTTTTGGCATTCAGCCTCTATATACACATACTCCTGGGAGTTGGATGCCATAAAAGGATAAGAGGGTAATATAATATCATTATCATTGTTAGGAATAGGACATAGTCTATAAAGATCAAAAGAATCAGTAGATATAATGGGAAATTGGAGAACAATGACTATTCTTTTATCCACAAAATAGGTGCCCAAAGTTATTATGTCATAATAATATCTAATGTCTAAGTTAATTATTTCCTCAGATTTATAATATTTTCTAAGTTTATCTAAAAGATCTTGCAACTGTTGTACTGATAAAACAGAGTGATGCATGGATTTGGTACGGCTAAAAGATATGATATTTTCTAGTCTATTAATTTCCTCAGTTAAATCTTGCACCTTTTCACTAAAGATCGTAAAGAACTGAACAAGGGAAATATACTTACTATTGCGCTCGTTATCAATATTCGTCAAATTTATGACGTTAGAAAGAGCAACCTGCAATTTATCCTGATTATTTTTAAGATCGGTTAAAATTTTATTTTGTTGGGTATTCATTTCATTAAATAACGTTATATGCTTTGTAAACGAATTAGAAATGCTTTTTTCATTTTTGTTTAGAATTTGGATAGCGTGTTCAAACCTTAAAGCGTCGTTATGGTCTAAGTTTCCTGTTATTTCCTTGATAATCGAACCTAAGGGGTTGAGCAAACCTCTTTTGACTCGTGTGGGTAAAAATGTTTGAACTTTCGATTTCAGTCTGTCTAATTTACCGTAAAGATGCTTCATTTGATATTTAAAAACTCTGGTATCAGTGGAATTTATAACATTAGATAATTGGAATTGAAGATCAAAGATATTATTTTGAAAAATAGTTAGATCTATGTTCTGTAGGAATGTATGAGTATGGGATATTATTTTCGTTACTCCTAATTTAAAAGGTAATATGCCAGGGCCATTGCCAAGGTCATCAAGTTGGATTTCCTGAGCTTGGGTCACTCCTATCAAGATTGCTACTATGTACCTGCAACAAATGAGAATTTTTGTTTTTTAATGGCCGTTTTAATCTATTTTTTGCGACAGGTCCGCGATTTTTTGAAGTGTAGATATGTATAGGTAAATTATCAGTTACTCTATCAGGGTAAAAACGGGGGGCTAACTTTTGTCGACATGCAGCGGGGTTTCTAATAAATACTTCCTGATTCTGCTCATATTGTATTTCTGGTTCTCTAGTTTCATTTATTCTGTTCGTGATTCTTTCGCGCTCTGTACTCGATGAGTCATGAAGTAAACGATAGACTGTTTCCATTCGTTCACGATGATTGTGTATATATTGCTGCATAAGTGTCGCCGATAAGTCTACGGTAATAGGATCTCGGGGGTCAAAATGACCAGATATGATATCAAACGGTCTACACTTAGTCAGGCTATGCACTGAGCTGTTATATGCTATTAGTGCATATGGAAGTAAATCACTAATAGATTCAGTTTTATGTTTTAACTTTAATAACCGTAGGTGCTCTAAGAGTGTGCAATGGAAACGTTCAATCATTCCATTCTGATTCGGCGCGTAGGGCATTGTTGTTTTATGAGTGACATTGTGTAATTTTAAAAATTCTTTTACAACTTGATTAACAAACTCAGTTCCTTGATCTGTTATCAATAAAAGAGGGAATCCGTGATGAGTTGCAAACTTAAAGATTGCTTTTACAATGTTAGGGCCTGTGCAATCGGGAATAAAGTAAACTTGGGCGTATTTAGAAAATGAGTCGATAATTGATAAATACTTATTTTGTTCAATGGATATAACATCGGCATGTACCACTTCAAATGGTTTATTAGGTGGGGGCACAATGTTAAATTCCGGACGTATCGGATTTCGATCGTACTTTGCAGAATTACATACGCTACAATCGCTGATATATTTACTGATGGTATCGCGCATTTTCGGCCAAAAATAATTTTGAGATAGTGACATAAAAGTTTCGTTAATACCGCGGTGGTTGGTTTTACCCTCATGGTATTTTTTGATTATCGTCTGCTGCGCTTGATTTTCAGCGATATTTTGCAGATCTCGTTTTACCATGAATAAATTCATAGCAGAGCTAGAAAAAGCACGCTGTAAAATGGGAATAATACTATACATTTTCTCAATAGGGTTCACTATGATACCTGTCCGTATTTTTGGGTCTACATAGGTTTTTATTGCATCAATTAAACTTTGTTCTAGGTTTTCTCCGAAAATATCTATACGTGTTTTAGTGTAACTTTCAAATGGCTTCGAAATGGTTGGTTTGGTCCGCGGTGGGTGATTAACTATATTTAAAACTATCTGTTTTTTAAATTTATTCAGGGGGTCATCGCTAACGGGGACTTCTAGCACTGGGTTCTCAGCACTAGAATGGACCGTTAAAGTAGAAGAAGAACTTCTGATAGGATTCTGCGTATCAGCAGATAGGGTTCGCGACGAAACGGAAGAGGTTTCTGAATGATTGACTACTAAGGACATCTGCTCATTATGTAACTCGATACGAGAGAGGGCGTCGGCATTGGTGTTTGATTTGCCTTTTCTGTAAATGATCTCATATTTGTATTCTGCTAACTTTAAGCCCCATCTGGTAAGGCGAGAATTGGGCTCTCTCATGTTCTTAAGCCACTGTAGTGGTTTATGATCAGTAACAATTTTGAATCTTCGGCCGAACAGATAAGGGCGGAAATATTTGGTCGCCCATACTACAGCAAGCAGCTCTTTCTCGATCGTGGAATAATTGATTTCGCTATCGTTTAAAGTTCTGGATGCGTAAGCTATAGGGCGGTCCACACCTAGAGGTCCTTGCGACAGGATTGCTCCAAGGGCAAACTGGCTGGCATCAGTTCGTAAAATAAAATCTTTAGAAAAATCAGGATATACCAAAATAGGGTCGTTTGTTAAGAGTGTCTTACAATACTCGAAACAGTTAATGTAATCGGAATTTAATTGAATTTTTGCACCCTTTTTTAAACAGGAAGTTAGAGGTTTCGTAATTTTTGCAAAGTCCGGTATGAAACGTCGATAATAGCCTAGCAATCCGAGAAAGCCTTTGATTTGCTTAGTAGTTTTTGGGATGGGATACTTCATTATTGCAGCGATCTTATCTGGATTTGGTTTTACCCCATCTGGAGTTATGACATGGCCCAAGTATGGTGTTTCATGCTTTAAAAACTCAGATTTATCCATCTGGATTTTAAAGTTACTTTCGCGAAGTCGTTGGAATATCTTTTTTAAGTTTACTATGTGTTCCTGAAGGGAGGTTGAAAAGACTAAAATGTCGTCTAAATATACGATACAACAGGTGTTTTGCAGATCTCTTAAAATATTATCCATCACCCGTTGAAAAGTGGATGGAGAATTTTTTAAGCCCATGGGCATACGAAGAAATTCATAGTGTCCGCGTTCGACACTGAACCCAGTTTTATGAATGTCTTCGGGGTCCATTTCCACTTGGTAAAAGCCACTTGCCAGATCAAGAGTACTGAAATATTGACATTTCCCTAATTTATCTAGAATATCGACAATGTTAGGGATGGGATATTTATCGTCAACAGTTTTTTCATTCAATTTACGGAAATCAATTACTATACGCCATTTAATTTTCCCAGACGCGTCAGGTTTTTTCGGAACTACCCAAATAGGGGCGCTCCAGGCTGAGGCTGAAGGTCTAATGATTCCCTGTTCTAACATATCCTGTATTTGCCGGCGAATTTCATCTCTATGAATATGCGGATACCTATAGGTTTTACTATGAACAGGAATCTCATCGGTCGTGTGAATTTTGTGTTTAATTTGATTAGTAAATGATAATTTATCTCCTTCTAAATAAAAAATATCAGAATATTCTTTACACAAATTAATCAAATTGCATTCTTCCTCTTCATTTAAGTGCTGAGTACGCAAACGCGATATCACATCACGTGTACGGTCAGTGTCACGAATGAATTGCGTAGTTTGTTCATTAAAAACATGCGCTTCTATAGGTTCCGGTAGGTAAAATATAATGTCATTGTGTGTAGAGTTTGAAATTTGTAGATAAGCATCACCGTCATTAGAAAATGAAACACATTCGTTGACATTACAACCGCAAATTGATTGTTCTTCGACATATATTTCACCGTCGGAAATTGACATCGGAACTTTAACGATTTTTGATGACTGGGCTGGAATAATCTCCTCATACAGATTTTGTGCACCGGAATCATATATATGGATTTTATTTTTAGCAAATGGTGTAAAAAGTGTTTGGGTTTCTAAGTCAATTTTAGCTTTCCATTTATGTAGTAATTCAAAGCCGAGAAGCCCATCAAAATAATCGTGAAATTTGTACAAAAATAGCTTAATCGGGCGCTGATCGTGAAATTCGTCAAAGCAAGGAATCGTAATTGAATAATAATTTACTGTCGACGCATGAATGTTGGTGACAATAAACGGGTCATAATCACATTTTAAAGTTGGGAAGTACTCAGTAACAATTTCTGGATTTAAAAATGACTCATTTGCACCTGTATATAAGAGAAATTTTAGGGGTGGGTTACCTATTTGAATGTAAGGCAACTGTCGCTTTTTATGGATATTTAATTCTATTCGGGGGAGTTGTTCGGCGGTACTACGGGAAAATTCGAGTCTGTGTATGCGTTCGTTTGAACATCAGCTGGAAAGCCTTGATTAGACAGCTCATACGAATAATTATGTTGCAAAAGGTATTCGTTTGGATGGGACATAGTAATTTCAGGTTGATAGATATCGTTCATATATAGGTTGGGTGCTTCATAGGCAAATACACTGGGATTATATGAGTGATCATAATCATTGAAATCGTAAGATTCATTCAAGTGTAACTCTCTGGGTCTATAGTTCGGAAATGCATTACCATGCATTTGTGAATCACGTCTTGTCGGAGGCAATGTACGTGCCACAGGATGACTTATACCACTCATCTGTTGGGGAAAATTATTTCTGTTAAAATTTTGATGGAAACTCTGCGGTTTGGGTGGGATTCTAAAGCCTGTAGACATATTAGATCTGGGGAGGGCTTTGAAAATTTGTTGAGTGCGTGAAGGTCCAGCTGGGCCGGGATTATGGAAGTTCTGCTGTCTAGGGATGGTTTGAGAATTATTCCCATACATAGGTTGATTGAACTGAGTTGTATTAGGTCGTGAGTACGCATTTTGCGTAGTCGGAACGTTAGGTACATTCGTAGCTGTGAACGGTGTCGTATTCTTATTGACAATTGACCTACTTTTGTTTTGTAAGTATATTACATTCAGTTCTTCCTGAGCGAATTTTAACGCATCTTCTAAGGAAGAGGGTCGCATGCACCTGATTCTCGATCCAAGAGGTTCATTCAAGCCCCGTAAGTACGATTGCAGAGCCAGTTTACTATACAAAGACCGTTTAGCTTCAATTGTAGTATTGACATCATCATGTAATTGCACGTATGTCATGACTGTACTTAAGAGATTTTGCACTTTCTCGTAAAAAAATTGTGGTGTATCTGAGCCTTGTGTGAGCATGGAAAGATCGGTATAAAGTGCAGACTCATCTCTTTGGTCGCTAAAATTATTTTTCAAAGCATTTCTTATACCTTCCCAAGAAGTAGGAGTACCGTTCGTGTTTAAAATTCGCGCCGCGTGTCCCGTTATTTTATTTAAGATACCATTTATTAATGAAAGATTTGTTAGTTCGTGTCCAGGTGCAGGATTTATATATGAAGTTACCAACTGATCACATAAGGAAATAAATCTAATTAGGACGTTTGGGTTTCCGTCAAAATCAGGCACATTGCGGAGTGCTTTGTAAATCGTGTCAAGATCAACAGTAGCCATATCAAACTCTGTTTCCTCTACAATATGGTACAAATTTCTATGCTCATCCACTCGAGCGTCACGACCGCCACGTCTTTCGTTGACGGCCCTATCCCTAGATCGTGATGACTTTGGGTGAAAAATTTTGAATAAATTAATATAACTACTTAGTAAAACATAAAATTACTTAGTTTTATAGGTAAAAGAAAATTTTCTACTATAAGGGAATACAGAAAGGAAATGGCAACCAATAGGGTATGTGTACTTACAGTAATTTCTGCATTTTCCTTTCGTTGTCCTTGTCAAATCCGGAACCTGGGCCTATCAATGTCTGGATAGAGATCCTCTTCACCTCCGGGTAGCCGCTTCCTTCTTTCAACTTCTAGGATACGTAGGTGATTGTAGAGTGTAGTCGTACTATCCGAAGATCAGCAATACGAAGAAACTGTCTCTACAACTCCAAGACTGCGCCAAACATGGGATTTGGCTACAGCAGGAGGTGAAATGAGACAAAGACAATTTTTATATTCCCAAAAATTATATTAGAAATCTTCAAAGTAACTTATTAAATAATTATGCCTAATTAAAATTTGAACGCGACCGATGTGAGGTTCGCCTGACCAAAAAGTGCTTCCTAAAAATTAATAAAATAATGAGCTAGGCCCGCAGGTCACGTTGCGTAAAACGGGCGACGGATGCACGGTGTCGCCGGTGCATTGACCTGATGGTTTAGGTATAGGGCTGTATACATAACACACATATAAACATACATACATGAACTCTAAAAACATTACACTCCTTTTTTGGTTAGACAGTCGTGTAAAAATAGACAATAAACACATATTTTCCATTAATACACAATAAAATATGTCGTTACCTTGTGACAACCCTAAAACAAGGTTTTCGAACCTCATAAAGAGTGAAATTGGCGTAGTACGATTCGCCCTCAATATTATTCTAATATCTTGTAGACCAGTGTTTTCCAAAGTGTGTGTCGCGAGCGACTCTGTGTGGGTCTTATTCAAAGTTATAATTTAAACGGGTTCATACCGGCGAATTATTATTATTTTGAGGTCCTGATATTTCGACGCTGTTGTAAGCGTCATGATCACGGTTAGTCGTAGCCGTTGTAGGTCGTGTGGTGCCGGCTTAGAATTGCATCACCTCTTTTCTACCCGTGGGCGTCGTAAAAGGCGTCGGATGAATCCGGGGAATGGGCAGCTGCAGCGTTCTCTGTGAAAATCTATAACACCTTTCACTGCGCTAGCCAATCCGCCTGCCAAGCGTGGTGAGTATGAGAAATGCCAGGGGGAGGTCTTTATCCAGTAGTGGTCTGTTGTGATTGAATTCTAGAAAACTTTGAGAATCACTTGGTTGTAGATGATACGAGACATCGGACCGCATTCCGGAGATTCCCGAAACACATTCCCGGGAATACATGACATGAGCTCGGGAAATAGGCAGTAGATCACACATATCACGCCTATAATCCCTTGCGGGGTAGGCAGAGCGCAAACGGCCGCAAAAACGAACATTTACGCCACGTCTGACAAACATTGAGGGTCATTCGGAAATTGTGTATCGCCATAGTGACAGGTTGTCAGCCCATCGTCTAAAATTGCAATACACACCCTCGAGTCCCTAAGTCGCCTTTTACGACTCCCATGGGAAAGAAATGGGGTGATACTATTCTTAGCCGGTATCACACGGCAAGGCAGTAAATTAACATACTCAAGTTTTTTTATGGGGTGACATTTCACTAGTGACTGATAGCACAGAATAATAACTAGTAACTAGCGTTACAGAAGCTTTACTTCGCAATGGTTTTCAAAGAAATATGTACTCAATCTGATAGACAATATGATTTAATTTAGCTCGCGTTCCAGTCAACCACGTGTTCATTTACATACCTGCCAAATATTTTTTTGAGGGAATATGAGCCGCGGTCTAGGGTTGCTTACTTCGAGAAACTACTTACGCCATCTAGCGCACAACACGAGCGTTTACTCCTACTTTTGGCGGGCACGCAGCAGGCAGCGACGAGTACGTTCATGTAGTCTAAGACCTAGCAGCATAATTGTATATGCTATACGATTATTGCCGAAGATTTAATTCAATGAAGTAATAAACCTGCAATAGTCCTTGCATCAGGCGGGTGCTGGCTCTGGGTGTACGAGTACTTCTACAGTGCAGACAGAGCAAGTATCCGCTTGATGTACACATCACAACACATTATTTGGTATAAAAAAGGCCTCTGTGCTGTTGGCTTTGGCCTAGGGTTTCGTTCCCGGGACCCGGGAAACGGGAATTCCCGGGAAAAGCGTCGTTCCCGGCGACGGGAAATTTTTATTCATTTCCCGGGAATTCCCGGAAAGTTTAAATTGTGGTTTAATGCTCTAAAAACCTACATATTTACACACAGATACCACAAAATTTCTGGATATGAAATTAAACAATAATAAACCTTTACCACCTTTACTGCTTCCATGATCTAGTGATCTGATCGTTTGTTTTAGGATCTGGAGGTCTCTAGTTTGAATCTCAAAAGAAACACACAAAGTTGATATTTGTCAATTTATAAGTTTGTGAGATCGTACCTCGTTTTGGCAATGGTTTAGGGCATTGCAAGTTGATTCACCTAATTGTCTGTAAGGAAGACAGATCGGTGCTTCGGAGGGCACATTAAGCCGTCGTTTCGGGTGATGTCTATGAATACTTAAGCAGTTTAATTGTCGTCTGTCGCTGCGTATAACGCACCGTAAAGCATGCGTCTGTCAGTCAAAAGGAAATTGTAAATTTAGATCTTATTCCCAAACAAATACGGCTACAGTGCGTAACGGATGCATCTGCCTAGTCGTTTGATAGATGCATCCGTAAACGTACGAATGATAAGTAGGAAAACTTCCATAAATGGGTTTATTAACCATGTTAGTTACGAATCTCTCTCTCTCTACTAAGACTCTGACCCCAAGTTTCATTGGGAGTTTTTCGATTTGTTGTCCTTCACGATCACGATATGATGATGAAGATGATGAAAATGGATCATAAACATTCCTAATTGATTTCTTTATTATTAGTATTGTATATCAATATCTGACCGTATAACTTAACGTCTGTATAAGCGTTCTCTGTGAAAAACAACAGTTTGTCCTGCACTCGCCAATCTGCCGGCCTAGCGTGGTGGGTATGGCAAAAACACTACTTATGGGGCCAAGAGTCACTCTTGTGGCCGTTAATGCTAATGTTGTGCGATAAATGTCTGACCCATGGTCTCACAATCTGAAGATTTTGGGATTCGATTCCCATGGTGTTTATATTTGACCGTTCAGGCTGATTGACCAGTTTATTTTTATTTACAAAATTATTTATTTCGTAGAGCACGTTAGTTAGTTAAGCCGTCAATCCCGGTCGCTGTTTTGAATTTGTTACACTGATCAGTAAAGTAAATATAATAAAGTTGTTTAGGTGGTTTAAAAACTCAGAGACCAGTATAGGCTCGTTCAGTACTCGTAAAACAGTGTTAACTTTTTAAGTATGTAATTTAAACAATTAAATAAAGTGTTTAACTCCATTTCTTATCAAAAAGCAGCAAAACAAAAAAATATTTAACTTTTCCCGGTTCCCGGGAATTCCCGGGAAAATCAAAAATAATTTCCCGTTTCCCGGGAACTGAAAAAGGCCGGGAAAAACGAAACCCTACTTTGGCCCCACACATGTCTCAAAGCACCGGGTTTCTGTGGGCCCGAGATCCGAAAATAATACCAAATAGCGAAATCTCAAGACGGGCTGGTGATAAGGAACATAGGTCGAAATAAATGTGAACCTCCCATACAAAATTGCTGATTAGTTCATTTGAGTTACTATGGAAGCTTAAATTTTTTTTGTCTTATTTTTACCTGTGTTCCTTGGGGAAAGTTGTTCCTCAGGCGGGTCTTACATTTGTCGTCCGTCGCTGCGTATTTCTAACGCACCGTAGCCGTATTTGTATGGAATTTGCAATATCCTTTCGTCTGACAGACGCATTTGTTGAAAATACGCAGAGACGGACAACAAGTGGGTGAAACGCCTTCTTCTCTCTCTCTCTTTCTCTCTCTGTGGCTTAGTGATCTATGTCACTCGACCCGAAGAGCGCGAATTCGATATAAGGTAATTAACTATCTTTTTGTACTTGTAATAATAAATTAAAAAATTGCGTCAATTAGGAAAAACCGCTAAAAGTGAAAAATGCAATAATGATTTTTCTTAATTTTGTGAATCAGTAACTTCACATAGGTACTATTTTTTTTAAAGAAATAGGTAAGCATTTGTCTGCCATCTCATCTGATGTTAAGAGACGATACAGACAGACGACGTTGGAACATGCTCACCTAGATAATGCCTATTCACTCTCGCCTTAAAAAGGCCCAGGTTGTTACTATGTTGATCCTTATACTGGGTACCTACGTATGAATTAATTCAGAATTAAGTAAATACTGCGTAAAAAATTACATTAGCCACGTGTCCCGCTAAGTCTAGACACATAGATTAGTAACATCTAGCGGATATTAAATAAATAGGTACTCCAAAAAATAAGATATACTGGTAGATAATGCTATTGGAATTAAGTCCGCCCATGTGTAACACACATTTGTGTAAAATCAAATAGTTTATTGTTTAGCTATAAGTATGACAAGATGAATAAAATGTATTTACAGCTACCTTATTAGATGTATATAATTTTATTATTTATATTACATATAGTTATTTGAACAAAATATAATAAATAAAAATAAGAAACGTCGTTTTGACCGTCAACGGTAAGGCAAGGCAAAAAAAGAAAGAACGAAAGGACGGAGGAAATTCACTTATTCTGCCTCAAATTGAAATAAATTTTATTTAATTACGAGCCGAGTGGCAAAAGTCTCGTATAACAACTTCACCGCAGCATTATAATAATTACATACATATATCACGCCTATATCCCTTGCGGGGTTGGCAGAGCATAAACGGCTGTATAAAACGAATATTTAGGCCTCGTCTGACAAACATTTTAGGGTCATTCAGAAATTTGTGTATCGCAGTATCGCTATGGAGAGAGGTTGTCAGCATAGTATGTATGTATGTATGACGTTCTCTTAAATGGGTAGTTCGAGCTGCTACTGATATAACCTGACAGCCATTGAGGCTACATCAGATTCTCCAGTGGAATGGCACTCGTCATTTCCTTTCATTACTTAGGCACGTAAAAAGGCAATTCCAGTTGTCGTTATTAGGGCTGAAACGTCGGACTAGTGGCGCCATGCTATTTAACCTTTTTTTTTATGAAATTGCGACAGTAAATACGCATACCCATATTTACTAAAAATAATATTTGGAAATAGCTAAAATGGCCACCCTTGCACTTTTGTCTATCATTTAATAAAACACTTAATTTTAGCAAGGTTTTTTTGCTAACCCTTTTTTGGCTTTCATTACTTGCATTAAGTTTCAACAAGATTGTCTATGTCTCTTGTAATGTTTCTTGTGTGCAATAAATGGTTAATAATAATAAGATTTTTCTCAAACATGCTAGGAAATGTGTTCATTTCTTTCAGAAAAAGAAACCGCGAAGTTTCACATTGTTTGTCACGTCTCGGATCACGCCAGTAAAGTTGTATGGAAATCCTTTGCTGGTGTCCATTAAGATAAATTCGTTATACGCTAAACCCACATAATTTGATTTCAAAATTATCTCGATGACTCTCATAGAAACGGAACGTAATTTTATATGAAACAGGTAACTAAAGACTAGGTTGTATGATGTGAAGACCCTTGCCTGTCCAGAATTAAAAAAGAAAAGAATGAACTAAACATTTAGTATGGCTGAATATTACGTAATACTGTGCCTTACAGGCGAATTTATTAAAAAAAATACAATTGGTGGGAAAATTGTAAATTTTTATTTGTTTCGTTGTGTTGTGGTCGCTAGCTAACTTTTATAAGAAGTACAATCTTTCATTTCCTAGCCTTTTTTTGAGAAAAGCACTATGTAAGCCTCGGGGAAAATTACTTTGCATGACTTGTATAATTGAAGTCCTCGCCTGCGGCTCGGACTTCAAACTATACTCGTCCAGCAAAGTCTTATTTTCCATACCTCGACAACAATGTACTATTATTTGTTAGGAATAAACATAAAATAGTAATCTTTATGTTCCAATTCATTTTGGTTTTTCAATTAAATGAAGTCACAACTCCCGAGTCACTCCAATAAGCCAATTTTTTGGCAGCAGTCAAACCTATACTAGAAGTTATGTCAACAAAGAAAAACAGGCCTAATGTCATTAGTATGTTTTTGACAGCTGCCAAAATTTGGCTTATAAGTAAGTAATACCTACTAATATTGTAGGTAAGTAAGAGTAATATTTTCAACTGAGCGGAGCGCCAGTTTCGCTTATGTTGCACCTTAAACTGCGAACGTAATCTAAAACACATTACCGCGATAGGTTTAAGACCCGTTAAATATAGGGTGTAAAAAAAATTCTGCAAACCAGCGGTGAACCAGCCTATGAAACTAAACAACTTTACCCAAAAGACATTGGTCGATATATGAAAAAAATGGAACACACAAAATGTTCCAGCCAGCCCGGTCACTTCGTATGGGAGGTCCAAATTTCTTTTTTCATATGTCGACCTACCTTTCGATGCTATTTTAAGCCGGCATACCTGCAACCTGGTTATTTTTAATAACTGAATGCGGAAACAGTATTTTTGATCCCTTGAAAAGAAACTCGAGGTACTTATAGCTGTTGGAGTCTGGCTAATGAACTTTCATTAGACAATCGAATTCTTCTTCTTTCGTGTCGATGACTCAAATATATTTCGACCAGTAATTAGCCACGGCTACGGCGCTGTCGGTGGCGTCATACAAGTCGGACAAGGTGGTATAAGGGCACTGACTGCAACACATCAACTGTGGCCGGCACCAAAGTACACATGTCTGATGTAATACAAGCAATTCCATTCACATTCCCATGGCACCAGCAAATAGACCGTGCAATGTTCCGGTTCACCAGACTGCGTGGACTTGGAGCTAGTCACTGCCTCTGTGGTGTAGCAGGCTGAGCCTTGGCTCTTGACTGGAAGTCACAAGATCGACACCCGCAGGGAAACTCGAATGTTTGCCAATAACATCCTGATATATGAATCCATTTGATATTTATCACTTTGTCAATTTGTTTCCTGTCTGGTTAGGACATCACATGCTGGATTGCAAAATTTTGGCTGTGTGAAATACATGGTGTAAAAAAAATTGCTGATTATATCTTAAGGCGTGAACCGGTACGTGAAACTGAACAACTTTTCCCAAGACACATAGGTTTTGGTCCTTCCCTCCCATACAAATTAACCCGGCCGGGTAACGCACTTAGTATGGGAGGGGCAATTTCTTTTATATTCCAACCTATGTTCCTTGGGGAAAGTTATTCAGTTTCACGAACGTGTTTACCCCTTAAAATATTCTCAGCAATTTTTTTTACACCTTATACAAGGTGTTACAGAATGAATAAAAAAAAAGATTTTCTTTATTAAAATTTAATAATCGACTAATCCCATCACTAGTGATCAGCTGATCAGGTCATACACCTCTCATAGACGTCATAGTCATAGACTATGTATGTACAGACTGATAGTATTTTCAAACCTTTTTACCTACATCATGTAACCATGTTACAAATTCATTACTATTAAATTACTTTTAAATAATCTTTGAAGTAAGTTATCGTCGTTTACTGAAAACTTGGTTTCCAGATGACCAGCATTTTCAGCCAGAGATATTTTTCCTGATTGTGGGCGCCACTAGTCTGTTATTCCATTTTATTTTAAAAGAAGGTTTCTGCCTATTCAAGTTTACATAATAAGCAACATTTTAAAACATTGTCATGTAAACATAAGATGTCATGATAGATGATTAATTCCGACCTTACCTAGTGACCTATCTGCTGCTTTTAATCTTTGAAAGTACTAGGACAACAGCTTTCCCAAAAATTTACGTACCATTTTTGGCCACGCCCATAGCAAAATTGACATAATTGGGTGTGGGTTCCGCATTTTTATTCTTGAGTAATGTAACTTTAACCTAGTATGCCGTGTGGTATGGTGTCGGCTTAGAATAGCATCACCCCATGTCTACCCGATGATGTTGTAGAAAATAACTAAGGATGACCAGGGATTGGACAGCAGTGTACCCTGCGACACATTATGTTGCACTGCCCTCACGATACATTCCCTTTGACACATTATCCAGCCGGCTTTCAATTAATCAAGCTAAGACTGCTAAAACGGTGCACCACTTACCTGGTTGGTACTGGTTCACCAATACCACCAGGTCACCCAGTACTGGGTACCATGACGCACCTGCTCATACATCTTAGCACCCACATGGTCTCCACAAGAAGATGTGGGGGTTTATGGGTCTTCCTGCCACTAATTTCTTCTTATTCTGTCGTGTGGGACACCGATTCGACACACGACCCGATCAATCCTGGTATCAGAGTTTTTCAACCTTCTTTAGATATGGTTAGGCAACGACCGCCGCCGTCTAAGTGATCATAGACTGCAACCGGGACCGACGGCTTAACGTGTCCTATGAAGCACGGAACAAATTTTCTTTCAGACAATCAGGTAGTTCGGCCTGCAATGTCCTAACGAAAGTGGAAACAAATTCACTTGAACTACATACATACACGCCTATAATCTCTTGCGGGGTAGGCAGAGCATAAACGGCCGCATAAAACATTTGAGGGTCATCTGGAAAATTGTGTAAAGAAATAGTGACAGATTGTCAGCCTATCGCCTAAAATTACAATACACACCCTCGAGTTACTTAGTCGCCTCTTACGACTCCCACGGGCAAGAAAGGGGGTGATGCTATTCTAAGCAGGCTGCCGGCATCACATGGCATTAAATCTTAAATATCAATTTTTCATGTATTCCCCCAGGGGATGTCCTCCGGATCCTGAGGCAAGCTCAGACCACTGACAACTATGAAATAACCAATCGATTACCAGGCGAACAGAAGTGTGACGGAGGTCGTGTATTAAACTAAGGATACTAATTTGCAATAAAACCCTAAAAATTGCATAAAAAGGGTTGACCACGGGTTGACCAATAGCGAGGCTGTGTTTTTTAACATATTAGGGTCATGCCAAAATCATAATCAATAAAAATATTACGAGTTTTCTTCAAGGAGGATCAAAATGATGAAGGCGATCGTAGACTTAGCCGCGCCGCACCATCATCATCATCAGCCGCACAAGTCGCACTGCCGCATTTTGTTTACGGGCCTCCCGACCGATTACCGCCTTGGCCTGCGGCGGCCGCTCTCACGACGCGACAGCGAGAGCGGGACCAACTGTCTAGCGTGCTTTCAGTAACACGGCTCTTCGTTCTTGTCAGATAACCACTATGTTGATCTATCAGCCAAAAACTGAGCCACATCAAAGAATAAGGCGAACCCCACAAAATGACCGACTGACAGATGCGTCTGTCGAAACACCTTGGTAAAATCGTTACAGGGTGCCCAGGAATCCGTTTTTAGTATGGGAATTTGAAATTACCTTTCGTCTGACAGACGGATGCGTCAAAGTCAAAAGTACGTCCGTCCGCAGGGGGAGTCCTGCGGGTGAATTTAAATAATAATATCAAGGGTGCATTCAAATAACAATATCGAATTCGTAAATTATTTTAGTGAATTAATAATTGTATGCGGTTAAGAAAAATTGCTGGTCAATCTTACGTAATAGTTATTCCGCGAAAAGAGAGGATAAAAAGCGCGTCAGTGGCACCCCTATGGTTTGCGCACACGCACATTTGTCACAAAGGCGCCGCCATGACCTTTAGCCCCGCCCCCGAGAGCGGCTTTTCTTTGTGGTTCGATTAGTCGATCGTAAGCTTTCGCGCGCGTTATTGATTACTTATTGATTTTCGGTTTTAGTAGTTCTTTATGTAAATGGCTCGCTCCATACTGATACAATATTAAGTTATGGTTATGTGTGTGGAAAATGTAGATGGCAATTTAAATCTGGCACGCTCGCTGTATCGGCAAAGATTGTCGTTGGTAGACCACCAGCTGAGCAGCGAAGACGGTCACCATTCACCATCGTACCAATGCTTTCTGGATACATCTGGATACATCCAGACGCTTTCATTGTACTGGAAGCGTTCACCCACAACGTCCTGGGTGACGCCCGAACAAGGCTTATTCCAGGTTATTGATATTGAACTTTTACAAAATGGTGCGAAAAGTCAGGCTGTATCCCGACCACGACCGACACGGTCACGTTCGTGCAACGAACACGGTGAACAAATTTTTGGACCATTTTTGTAGTGTGATGTTTAGTGCAAAAGTTTTTAAATTAACTGAAAGGGCTGCGTACAAAGTGATCATAACACTCGGTAAGTTCTTAGTAAAATTTTAACTAGGTATCTCCTTGATCTATCAGGTAACCTAAGTAGGTAATGGTTCTTTCTTAGTAAGACAAGTTACTAATGTTTTCTTTTCTTACAATAAGACAAATGTTGAGGAATAACCTGCATTTACGTAGAAAAATCTACTTAACCCTACATAAGTAGAAGGCGGTTCTCCTACTTGTCGTTTGTCGTTTACGGTGCTTGACATACGCATCCGTAAACGCACCGTGGCCTTATTTGTATGGCAATATGATCTGATTTCGCAATTTCCTTTCGTCTGACAGACGCAAGCGTTACGGTAAGTTTAAAATACGCAGCGACGGACGAGACGACAAGTAGGCGAACCGCCAAAAGGGTTTGGAAACGTCTCCTGGACTCCTGGTAGGTAAAGGAGGTGACATTGTTTACTTTATCAATGGGCGGGGTTAGGAGGTGGCGAGAAAGATCTCCTGGTAAGTGTAATGAACTCAAAATTGTAATAAATAGTGTTGGGACGTAATTATTAAAAATTTATCGAATTTATTAAAATTAATAGGTTTTCATAATTTTCATACATGACACTACGGCTTTATTTTTTTCTGTATACACTCTTTACAGCTGACCCTTCAAGACCCTTTCAGCTTTACTCGTCTTTTTGTAACACCTTGTATAACCAAACGACGCGCGCGCTGCGCTTCAGACGCCCGCCGGGCATCATCGGAGCAGGACCTATGCCAATTTTTCGACCGCGGCGTTCCGCAACCTGCTTTTTTCATCTTGTCGCGTAATATTAATAAGATATGAATTTTCTGACATCAAATGTGTTGGCTAGAAGAGATCTCTTCTTAAGAGATAAGCTCGCCTTTGCTACTAAGTTTTAAATAAGTGTTGTATATTTTTGACTGTAAATATTTTGTGAATGTGTAAATATTTCGTTAATTTATTGTAAATAAACGTGTACATAGTCTGTAAATAAGTAAAAATGGGAAATAAAAATAAATACAAGAGGGTACCTATATGTCAAAAGCGAAAGGACCGGCAAACAATATCGTAAGTATCTGAACATAATTCTAACCAATTTTTGACCTACCAAAGTAACTACCAACTATGAAGTAAGTATGTATAGGTATAAATTTTAGTGAATAGGTAAGTAGACAAAGAAATTGTATAGCTGATCTGGGTAACTAAACCAGAAGCAGTTTTAGGTTTAACAACAACAGACAGTAAAATTAAATAGTATTGCAACCACAGTATCTAACATTGTACCAACCATTTGATCTAGTGTCATTTTATTTATTATGTAGTTCATAAGCTGTTGCCATATTAAAAGTAAACATCATAATACATACATAGTAGAAATGAAACCAGTGGTGCAACCACAGTTCAAATCATACGAAGAGAATGTAGGTACGATTTTACATAATGTAATTTTATTATTTATTAGTGAGCCATGCTATAAGTAATTATCAAGTACATACACAGTAAAACAAAATCAGTAGTGCAACCACTGAATTTGTTTGTAATGTAATAGTGTAAGGCCGTGTGATGCCGGCTTAGAATAGCATCACCCCATTTCTTACCCATGGGTGTCGTAAGAGGCGACTTAGGGACTCGAGGGTGTGTATTGCCATTTAGGCGACGGGCTGACTACCTGTCACTATAGTGATACACAGTTATCTGATTGACCCTCAAACTTTTGTCAGACGTGGTGTTAATATCCGTTGAACGGCCGTTAACACTCTGCCTACCCCGTAAGGGATATAGGCGTGAATTATGTATGTATGTAATAGTATATTTAATTAGACGGTAAATATTGTACCGGTAACCTTGGACTTCTAATCCTTGCAGTGCTTCAATACTAAGAGACAAAGGTATTAGACATGCAAACAAATTACTAGGTACTGAAAAGTAAGTATAATTTAGTGAAACAGAAAAGGTAAGCCTGTTCAAGATTAGTGTACTTTTGATAAAAACGTTCCAGGACTTCAAGCCGTCATGACGATGACCAACTTTCTCTGCAAGTTCTGGAGTCACATACATCTCCAAAACAACATAGTCAAACATATCGCAAACTGCGAGGTTGTCCAATCCTACGTTTATCTGGGAGCGCTGATTTCCAACAACAGCGGTTGCATAGACGAGGTAAAAAGACGTATGGCGATAACTAGATCCACTATGAGCAAGCTTCATAAGGTTTGGAAAATCGCAATATCACGAAAGCCACCAAAACACGACTCGTGAGAGCACTCATATTCCCCGTGTTCCTCTATGCTGCAGAGACGTGGACTTTGCGGGAAATTGAAAAGAAGAAGATAGACGCACTGGAAATGTGGTGCTGGAGGCGAATGCTTAGAATATCATCGATAGAATTCCCCACCAATGACTCCATTCTCAAGGAACTCGGCCTCTCCTCCATCGTGCAAGCTCGCATCCTTACATTCTTTGGACACGTCGCCCGACGCGGGGACATATCTATCGAGCGGCTCGTGGTCCAAGGGAAGGTCGAGGGTGCGCGCCCTCGAGGAAGATCAGACGGACCAAATTAAAGCTGCTACACAAGAAGGTTCCGTGACGGAGTGCACCAGAAAAGCAGTCATCCGTGAGGAATGGCGACGGATTGTAAAGCGTGCCACCAACCCGGATTGACGACCACGTCCGCTCTGTTAAGAGTGTATTGATGAAGAAGAAGACATCTCCACGCCAATCAACTCTCCAGTCTAATGAGTAAGTTACGAAAATTAAATGTTTTATTGTTCAGCTAATAAACAGTTGTTTTTTAATATGACTTTGAAAGCATTAATGATATTTTTCATATTTATATATAGATTTTCACTTACTTATACATACATTTTTACTGTAGTTCTATACAGCAGCCTCACCATGTAGCTATTACCTCCCAAGCAGAAAGGCAAGATAGAAATACGTAATTTTATAAACAAAAAGTGGAAATGACGATTCTTAATGTTATTTAAATACTGCTCTGTGTGAATATTGATGTTTCAAACATGTTTCAGAGCTTCAAGCATATGTGATGATCAACCCTTATTGCAAGTTATGGACTCCCATACATTTCCACTTCAATAAACTTCTAAATCTCATAAGTAAGTAACGAAAATTCATTCATTAGCCTATTACAGTCCACTGCTTGACGTAGGCTTCCCCCTCGGTATGCCATAAGGCACGATCTCCCGTTTTCGCCAGTCAGTCGTTACCAGCCGTCTTTTTAAGTCATCGGTCCATCTGGATTCTGGCCGGAGGACGTCTAACGTTACGCTTGCCAAGGAAAGGCAGCTTGCTACACTCCCAGAAAATGTCCGTCACTGGTCTTTTTTGCGGATAAGGTAGGTGATGACTGGTAGGACACATTGATCGAACACCATGGTCTTGAGGCATTGTGGCAAAGATAATTCTAGGATATGACGCAGCTTCCCAAATGCCGCCCAGCCCAGCTGCACTCTTCTGGTGCTTTCAACCTCAAAGTTGTCTCTACCCAACTGCAACGTTTGCCCAAAGTACACATACTTCAACAACTTTAAAGGCTACACCTTCGACGGAGACTGGCTTGGGGATGATTTGTTGAGTGAATTTGACTTTTGTTTTGTCCGAGTTCATCCCGAGTCTGTTACTTCTCGAGGCTGCCTTAAGACATGGATAGCATTTTTGCACACACTCTTCACACACACTATATATAAAATTAGTACGGATAGTAAGGATTATTTGTCATTGTCCTTCGATTTTCATTGTTTCGATGATTATAAGTAACTAATGAAAAATTTCAGATGTACCGACGGTGATGATATTGAGGTGGATATCTCCCGCTAGTAGAAGCGGAAACCAAGGAAGACGAATTTCAAACTGTTACGGGACGCCATATTTTAAATGAATTACAGGACAAAGCTCATCATAATGAGTTATTCAACTGCACATTACATAATACTAACATTATTTAAATTTATATTTAAATAATATTACTATTATTAATTAGTATATAATTCAATAATTAAAAATTAATAATATAAAAACACATCTTCAATGTTTAATTTTATCAATCCTACAATTGTACCAACATATTTTTCCTAAGTAAATTACGTAAACAATAAAATTATTATCTATATCTTGGGGAGTTATTGACCTACTGCCATAGTTTTGTATACTGTAACGCGTGCGCTCGCTGTGGAAGCTGCGCTTGCCGCCCGGTCCGCACCGCAGGGTCAAGTGAGTTCACCGCAGACTAGCTCGCGCGATCTTTTCTACGCGACGGGCGGAAGGCCGTAAATGCCTACTTTTCAGCACTAAGCTGCCCTTAAGTAGAAACTAGCGCTAGGCATGTTACATCCTCTTTGGTAGTTACTGCGTGTATTCATCAGGTTAGGTATAAAAATCAACCTGCATGTCAACCCTGCACTCACACATCTGTGATCAGATCACCCACACACGCACATGCAGAAATGACAGTTGTCTATAAAGAGTCCGCTGTATGGAGTGTCCGAGGTGTGACGCAAAGTCAGACGAAAGGAAATTGTGAATTCCAATCCTGTTCCCATACAAATACGACTACGGTGGGTTTGCTGTGCGTCACGGTGCGTAACGGAGGCATCTGTCAAGTCGTTTGAAGCAAGTAAACCCACCGTAGCCGTATTTGTATGGGAATAAGATTGGAATTCGCAAGCTTAATTTGATGACAAGTGAGTGAACCGCCGAATTGATTATCTTAGGAATTTCGAGAACAGATCACATATTTACCATATTTCATTATGCATAAACATACCCTTGTTTTGTACCCATTAGAGTTGAAGAAGCTCAAACGTTGTTGTCAAGTACCTGCAATTACAAAAATCATAGATAAATTTTACTATTTAATGATATTCCTTGTAGACAGTTAAAAAGGACGAAGGGCTAGATACTATAAATCCATCCAGGACATGGGCAACAGTGTTCCCTTTTCAAACTGCATATGCTCACACACACAAGAGCAGATAAATATATATTTGTACAATAAACACAGATATTCCATTAATACACAATAAAATATGTCGTTATCTTGTGACACCCCTAAAACAAGGTTTTCGATCCTCATAAAGAGTGAAATTGGCGTAGTACGATCCGCCCTCGATATTATTCTAATATCTTGTAGACCAGTGTTTCCCAAAGTGTGTGTTACGAGCGAAACTGAGTGGGTCTTATTCATAGTTATAATTTATTTAAAAGAATTCTTACCGACGAGTTATTATTATTTTGGGCTCCCAATATTTTGATGCTGTTGCAAGCGTCATGATCACGGTTAAACAGCAACAGCGTCGAAAATATCGGATGCTAAAAATTATAATAATTCGTTGGTAAGTACCCATATAAATCATAACTAAGAATAGTGTGAACCACTGCGAAAGTTTAAAATTTGATGTGTGGGTCTTGTCTGTTCTGTACCTACGAACCTTAGAAATCGCATCAGTTGGGTCTTTGGCGCGACTTCGCTAGACGGCTACATATCGATGACAATAAATCGAACGAACCAAAACGAACTGAGAGCCAGGCGGAGTTCACCTAAAATAGTTATAATCCATATTACTGCTAATATTATAAATCCGAGAGTATGTATCTTTTTTATATTTTCACACTCAAACGGTTTGTAGGATTGTTAGTACACAGATAGAGGTTTAACCAGAAATAACACATATGCTACATTTACCGCGGGTACATATGCCATATCTACGGGAAAACCGAACAACAGCTGCGGGTGAAACCGCGGTGCGCAAAGCTTATGCACGTACACTTTGTTTGTTATTTGAATAGTTATTTTATTTTAGTAACAGTTAAAACCGTTACACCTTGTAGTGGGTCGTTTGATTAGTCGTAGGTCGTGTGGTGCCGGCTAAGAATGTCATCACCCCTTTTCTACCAGTGAGCGTCGTAAAAGGTGACTAAGGGAAATTGAAATGGAAATTCTTATTCAATGTAGGATAGTATTATCAATTTATCACTTATTGACAAAAGTCATTGTAAAAAAAAGAAATTTGTATCACACAATTTTTTTTAATAACAATTTTGTAATGTCCTAATAGAAAACCGGCTCGAGCGGGATATAAAAATAAAAATAAAGCAGGAATGGGCGGCAGCGTTCTCTGTGAACATCTATAACACCTTTCACTGCGCTGGCCAATCCGCCTGCCAAGCGTGGTCAGTATGACAAATGCCAGGAGGAGGCCTTTATCCAGCAGTGGACTGTTGTGGTTATTGGTAGTAGGTGGTACCATAAGAATAGATAATAATACTGGCGTATAGAAACGAAACTCCTTTGTCTGGGCCCCAAAAGCCGCGCTTTAAATACCTACTTCCCCCCGCAGCCCGTAACGCCCCGCACTCTCCCGCGCTTTAAGTCGGGGCTGTCAAGTGCCAATAATTTTATTCCAGACTAGCGGCCAGTCAAGCGGTTGCGACCGCTTGTAACAGTTTTCCCGTGGGAACAAAAAATTTACCCGTTTTAAAGTCTTACCTTACCATTTTATTGTTAATAGGTAGGTACAGAATTATTAGAATAGCATTCTTTTTGTAAAACGCGTTCTCCCTATGAATACAACACCTTGCACTCTGCTCGCTAATCCATCCGCCAAGCGTGGTGAGTAGGTAGGTACAAAAATTCGACCCGCACGACGAATGTTTCTGTGGCGAAGCGCACTCCCGACTGAATTGTTCTCTAAGAGACAGCCAGTCGGATTGACCTTGAGCGCGTCTGGAGCGGGAGTGTCATCTCTATGTGATTTCTACTCTATGGTGGTACCCAAGAAAACTTTGAGAATCACTTGGTTGTAGATGATACGAGACATAGGACCGCATTCCGGAGATTCCCGAAACACATTCCCGGGAATACATGACATGAGCTCGGGAAATAGGCAGTAGATCACACATATCACGCCTATAATCCCTTGCGGGGTAGGCAGAGCGGAAACAACCGCAAAAACGGACATTTACGCCACGTCTGACAAACATTGAGGGTCATTCGGAAATTGTGTATCGCCATAGTGACAGGTTGTCAGCCCATCGTCTAAAATTGCAATACACACCCTCGAGTCCCTAAGTCGCCTTTTACGACTCCCATGGGAAAGAAATGGGGTGATACTATTCTTAGCCGGTATCACACGGCAAGGCAGTAGATCGAATTAACATACTCAAGTTTTTTTTTATGGTGTGAAATTTCACTAGTGACCGATAGCGAAATCTCAAGACGGGCTGGTGATAAGGAACAATTATCTCCAAGGAACATAGGTATAGAAGTAGTAAGGAACATAACCTCCCATACAAAATTGCTGATTAGGTAATTTTGAGTTACTACGGAAGCTCAAAATATGTTTGTCTTATTTCGACCTGTGTTCCTTGGGGAAAGTTGATCCTCAAGAAGGTCTCTCATTTATCATCCGTCGCTGCGTATTTTTAACGCACCGTAGCCGTATTTCTATGGAAATAAGATCGGAACTTGCAATATCCGTTCATCTGACAGACGCATTCGTTGAAAATACGCAGAGACGGACAACAAGTGGGTGAAACACCTTATTCTCTCCCTCTCTGTGTGGTTTAGTGACACATGTCACTCAACCCGAAGAACGCAAGTTCGATATTAGGTAATTTATTATATATTTGTAATAATAAATTTATTTCGTATTGCCTATTTGCCCCAAAAGTTTAAATTCTCTCACAAGACATGGGTTGGCTGGAAGAGATCTCTTCTTTAGAGATAAGCTCGCCTTTGCGACAAAAATTGTACATTTTTTTTTCTGTGTATTGTTTGTGCAATAAAGAATATTATAAATTAAAAAATTGTGTAAAGTGGGAAAACCGCTAAAAGTTAAAATGCAATTAAGATTTTTCTTAATTTCGTAAATCAGTTACTTTACTTACTATGTTGATGCTTATACTGGGATCCTACGTATGAATTAATTCAGAATTAACTAAATACTGCGAAAAAAATACCATAAGCCACGTGTCCCGCTAACACATAGACTAGTAACATCTAGCGGATATTAAATAAATAGGTACTCCAAAAGATAAGGTATACTGGTAGATAATGCTATTGGCATTAAGTCCGCCCATGTGTAACACACATTTTGTGTAAAATCAAATAGTTTATTGTTTAGCTATAAGTATGACAAGATGAATAAAATGTATTTACAGCTTATTAGATGAACTTACAATTTTATTATTCATATTACATTTAGTTATTTGAACAAAAATAATAAATAAAAATAAGAAACCTCGTTTTGACCGTCACCAAGGCAAAAGAAAGAACGAAAGGACGGAGGAAATTCAATTATTCTGCCTCAAATTGAAATAAATTTTATTTAATTTACGAGCCGAGTGGCAAAAGTCTCGTATTACAAATTCACCGCAGCATTATAATAACTAGAGGTACATACATATATCACGTCTATATCCCTTGCGGGGTAGACAGAGCATAAACGGCCGTAAGCCTCGTCTGACAAAAATTTGAGGGTTATTCAGAAATTTGTGTATCGCAGTATCGCTATAGCGACAGGTTGTCAACCCGTCGTCGCCTGAAATTTAAGTAATACACATGAAACCCTCAAGTCCCTTAGTCGTCTCTTTCGACACCCGCAGGGAGAAATGCGGTGATGCTATTCTAAGCCGGTATCACACGGCATAAGGGAACGACCTGTACTGGTTATTTTTAATAACTGAATGCAGTAACAGTATTTTGAATACCAAATTTTAAAACACTTCCCGTGTTAGGTATACAATTTTTTTGAAAACTTGCAAAATTTTCAAGCGCGGGCAGGATTTTAACCTGCGACTTTCGCATTACTAGTGGCGACGCCTCTACCATCTGGGCTACCGCAGCTCATTCCTTGCCCGCCAATTTTAAACGCGGGAAGTGTTTTAAAATTTGGTATTCAGTAACAGTATTTGTTGATCCCTTGAAAAGAAACTCGAGGTATAGCTGATAGAGTCTGGCTAATGAACTGTCATTAGACAATCGAATTAAGGCGAGTGTACTCGTGAACGACCTCGACAGTGGCGCCACTTTACAAAAAAAAAACTTTTTCTTAAATTATAATTAAATATTCGCTGTAATTAAAGTTATGGGAATTAAATCCAAGAGTGGCAGTTTTAAGGCACCTTATGCCATAACTTTCATTACAGCGAATATTTGATTGAGTTGAAGGTTTTCATTCTACTTAAGGATTATACTAAAAGCTTGGGCAACGGATATTCTGATAGATTGTTTGTATAAATATACTTTTTTTTGTGGAGTGGCGCCACTGTCGAGGTCGTTCACGAATACACTCGCCTTAATGCAATCTTTTGAAATGGCAACACTATGCTATGTCAAATGCTTAAGATGCCAGTTGTCAGGATTGTTATATTTATCAGACGCGGCGATGGCGATCGGTGTTAACGCTCTGCCTACCCTGCAAGGGATAAAGGCGTGATTTTTTTTTATATTAAGTATGAGTTTGCTCTTGACTGCAGTCTAGGTCATAGGACAGAGTCAGAGTCTAAGATGGAGCGAGCTCACCCAGAAGAGCATAGTATGTATGCATGTATGACGTTCTCTTAAATAGGTAGCTCGAGCTGCTACTGATATAACCTGACAGCCATTGAGGCTACATCAGATTCTCCAGTGGAATGGCACTCGTCATTTCCTTTCATTACTTAGGCACGTAAAAAGGCAATTCCAGTTGTCGTTATTAAGGCTGAAACGTCAGACTAGTGGCGCCATGATCGACCTTTTTTTCATGAAATTGCGACAGTAAATACGCATACCCATATTTACTAAAAATAATATTTGGAAATAGCTAAAATGGCCACCCTTGCACTTTTGTCTATCATTTAATAAAACACTAAATTTTAGCAAGGTTTTTTTGCTAACCCTTTTTTGGCTTTCATTACTTGCTAAAGCGTAAAGTTTCAAGAAGATTGTCTTTGTCTCTTGTAATGTTTCTTGTGTGCAATAAATGGTTAATAATAATAAGATTTTATTTGTTGGGAATAAACATAAAATAGTAATCTTTATGTTCAGTTGCCAATTCATTTTGGTTTTTCAATTAAATAAGGTCACAACTCTCGAGTCACTCCAATAAGCCAATTTTTTGGCAGCTGTCAAACCTATACTAGAAGTCATGTCAACAAAGAGTAACAGGCCTAATGTCAAAGCATTAGTATGTTTTTGACAGCTGCCAAAATTTGGCTTATAAGTAAGTAATACTAATATTGTAGGTAAGTAAGAGTAATATCTTCAACTGAGCGGAGCGCCAGTTTCGCCTATGTTGCACCTTAAACTGGGAACGTAATCTAAAACACATTACCGCGATAGGTTTAAGACCCGTTAAATATAAGGTGTAAAAAAATACTGCAAACCAGCGGTGAACCAGCCTATGAAACTAAACAACTTTACCCAATAGACATTCGTCGATATATGAAAAAAATGGAACACACAAAATGTTCCAGCCAGCCCGGTCAATTCGTATGGGAGGTCCAAATTTATTTTTTCATACGTCGACCTAACTTTCGATGCTATTTTAAGCCGGCATCACACGGCATAAGGGAACAACCTGGTTATTTTTAATAACTGCATGCGGAAACAGTATTTTTGATCCCTTGAAAAGAAACTCGAGGTACTTATAGCTGTTGGAGTCTGGCTAATGAACTTTCATTAGACAATCGAATTCTTCTTCTTTCGTGTCGATGACTCAAATATATTTCGACCAGTAATTAGCCACGGCTACGGCGCTGTCGGTGGCGTCATACAAGTCGGACAAGGTGGTATAAGGGCACTGACTGCAACACATCAACTGTGGCCGGCACCAAAGTACACATGTCTGATGTAATACAAGCAATTCCATTCACATTCCCATGGCACCAGCAAATAGACCGTGCAATGTTCCGGTTGATCAGACTGCGTGGACTTGGAGCTAGTCACTGCCTCTGTGGTCTAGCAGGCTGAGCCTTGGCTCTTGACTGGAAGTCACAGGATCGACACCCGCAGGGGAAACTCGAATGTTTGCCAATAACATCCTGATATATGAATCCATTTGATATTTATCACTTTGTCAATTGATTCCCTGTCTGGTTAGGACAATACATGCTGAATTGCAAAATTTTGGCTGTGTGAAATACATGGTGTAAAAAAAATTGCTGATTATATCTTAAGGCGTGAACCGGTACGTGAAACTGAACAACTTCTCCCAAGACACATAGATTTTGGTCCTTCCCTCCCATACAAATTAACCCGGCCGGGTAACGCACTTAGTATGGGAGGGACAATTTCTTTTATATTCCAACCTATGTTCCTTGGGGAAAGTTATTCAGTTTCACGAACGTGTTTACCCCTTAAAATATTCTCAGCAAATTTTTACACCTTATATATAGGGTGAAATTTTACTAATGACCGATAGTGAAATCTCAAGACGGGCTGGTGATAAGGAACAACTTTCTCCAAGGTACATAGGTTGAAATATGGCAAAAATATCTTGAGTTTTCATGGTAACTCAAATCAGCTGATCGTCAATTTTGTAAGGGAGGTAAATTTTTTGTTGCGTATTTCGACCTATGTTCCTTCGCGAAAGTTGAACGTTCCATATCACCAGCCCGTCTTAAGTTTTCGCTGTCGGTCAATGGTAAAAATTCATCCTACCTATAGTACTTAAGAGTACCTCTAAACATAGAAAATCAAAGTTATCAGTGCATAACTTGTTAAATTATCTCATTGAGCTACATATTAATTAACGACTTCTATTTGCGTCATATAAATGTGACGTTAGCGCTATCTACTAGAACTTGACGTGTGATGTCGGCTAAGAATAGCATCACCTTGTTTCTTTCCCGTGTGGGTGTTGTCAGAGGCGACTAAGGAAATCGAGGGTTGCATGTGTGTTGCAATTTTAGGCGTTGGTCTGTCAACCTGTCACTATGGCTATTCACTGATCGGGTTGGAACACACGATGGTTAGAGCGACAGCGGTTCGAAATTCAAACGTACGAAATTTTTGGCTTCCACATCGAATTGTCTCTCCTTTGCCAAGTGAATAGCATCACCACAATTTTACCCGTGGGTGTCGAAAAAACTAGTTAAGGGAATATTAGTTTAGAGAATTGGCGTTTCCTGTGAATACAACATCTTGCACTGCGCTCGCCAATCCATCTTCGACTACTGTGGTTATTAACTGCTAATATTAAGATACTAGATTTCCACAAACCGGTTCACCCGCTGCCACTCATTGTCCCGTGGTAATAGTTGTTTTCCTGCGGTAAAAAGTGGCCTATGTGTTATTCCTGGTTATATTCTACATGTGTTGCAAATTTCATCCAAATCGTTCAAGCCGTTTGAGCGTGAAGAGGTAACAAACCTACAAACACACACAACAACTCTCAGATTAATAATAAGTATTACTAGATTTCCGCCCAGCGGTTTCACCCGCTGCCACTCATTTTCCCGTGGTAGTAGTTGTTTTCGAGCGGTAAAAAGTGGCCTACGTGTTATGCCAGGTTATATTCTACATGTATTCCAAATTTTATCCAAATCGTTCAAGCCGTTTGGGCGTGTAGATGTAACAAACATACATACACACATGAAAACTCTCAGAATTATAATGTTAGTACGGATACTCGTACATGCATAATTTCAACGGCGGGTGAGCCGCGGTAATCCATTCGACGTCGGTAGTAGGTTCGAAAGTCGCAGGTTCAAATCCTGCCTGCAAGGCAATTTCGTAAGTTCTCAAAAAAACTCAAATGACCTTAGCAATGATTCGGTGTAAAGTAAAAGACCCGCCTACATGCCAATGATTAATTTAACCTCCTAACGCCCAGAGTTTTAAACGATCGCCACGGCTAACCGCCCAAGGTCCTACACAAAGTACCTAATGGTTCCGGCCCAGGAATTCAATCATTGAAAACTATGCCTTATGGTCTTTGCATTGCCGTCAGATATTTTTGGTGTAACAAGGGATGTATTTAGAAGATGGTAGGACAGAAAAAGGCGCCAATATTTACTACCTTTTTTTAGGACTCTGGGTTGCAGTATGTAAAAATGTTATGGTTTTAAAAATGATATTTTCATGATAAAATCTTCTCAAAAATGACATATTTAGCCTAATTAATTCATAATGAAGACTGAGTGATTAAAATTAAGTGTGATTGTTTTATTTTTAAAATGTTGAAGTACATTTCTGTATAAAAAGTCTGTTTAAGAAGAAAAAAAATGCCACTTATGTCAATATTTTTTTTTATGATTATCCCATATTGCGATAAAATTTCATATTGCATATGAAAAATGCAAGAAAATAATTAAAGCCTCAAATGTTTTGAAATAAGTGTTTCTACAAAAAGAAATCAATCATAGTTCTAAAGAGAGTACCTATTAGATACCTATTTGATAAGTTGAAGTTGAAACTGAACCTGAGTTTTAAACAATTAGATCCTTTAAGAACTGAAATAATCCAAATAAAAAACAAAACAAAACTCTAAAACCCTGCTTGGATTTAAACTAAAAATTATTAAGGAACTCTTTGTAATATACTTATGAAATATAATCAATAATTAACATAAACTGATGAATCACTATCAAATATTTAGGTAAGAAAAGTTACCAAAAGCTCAAAGTCTGATATAAAGTCTTAAAAACTTAATTAACAATTATCAGTGCCTAAGTCTTATTACTACAAGACTCTTCTAACCTTTTTGTAACAAGCCTCAATATATTATTAAAAAGTAGTGAAAAAAATTGAAAATAGGAAAAAACATACCAGTATGATATCAAATACACATTAAACACATTAAAAAACTTTTAAGTGCAAATAAAACTGGAAAACTCAGCTTAAATATCAAAACTCCTAGGTAAATGGTAACAAGAACCTTAGGACATCTAAATGTAATTAAAATTTAGTAAAAAAATTCAATTAAAATTAAAATATACATACTACATAATTAATAATATATCTACCACAAGGCCTATATAAAGGACTTAGAACATGCCGTCGATTTATTTTACACAATATCACACCCTTGCCTTAAATTATGGTGTACTTATTGAGAGAAATAATCAAACTATTGTTTTTGATAAAAACAACATGTGTAATTGAGAAAATTACACAGAAAAGCTTTAATTTTCCTACCTTCTCTACAGCGAGACGCAATCTTTTCCAACTTTAAGTCAAAAGTGACAGATATTTTATTGTTGTGTTGGCACCATTGCTTGTCCACGGAATATTTAAAGATCCTTAGTATTCGTTCAAAAATTCATTTTCTTCCGGAGCGGTAAATTTAAACTACCAGATGACGTTTAATTTGAGGTCCTTTTATTAGGACCCTGGGTCACTATTTGATGATATTGAATATAATTCTGGGCCGGAATCACTACTCACTAGGAGTCCTTTATAGAGGACCGTGGGCGTTACGAGGTTAATTTGGCACGGCCCCAGTCAAATATCGATTGCTTACACAAGCTTGCAGTCGCAAGGTCGCGACGAAAGGTTTTTTATAAAGGTATGCGACAAGACGAGCCTAATAGCACATTCACACAATGCCAATATGGGCAGGGAAATAGTAAGGGAAGTGGGCAGCGCGAATGTGTGAACAGGTTACTCGCGCTGCTACTCGTCATGCCGCTGCCACTTCCCGTGCTCCCTCGATTGTCGACTTATCATCCGCGAGTCAAAGAAACGGCAGCAATTTGGAATGTATTGCTATATCGCTCACTCATATTGGCGCGAGAAGAGTAAGACGGCAGTGTGTGAATACCCACTCGGGATGATACTTCCGCGGTATTTCCAGCAATATTCGCGACAGCGGCAGGAGCAGGAGCAGGTGCATGGTGTGAACGAGCCTAAAAGCAACCAGACCGTCATCATCAACAGAGTCTACATATTGGGGTGTGACTGATTGCCATTTTTACCATATAGGCGGTTCTACCACTTGTCGTCCGTCGCTGCGTATTTTTAACACATCGTCGTATCTTATTCTCATACTAATACGGATGCGCTTCGATTACGGATGCGTCTGTCATTTCGTACCGTAGCCGTTATGTACCTATGGGAAGAATAAGCCTTGAATAAGATCGAAATTCGCAATTTCCTTTCGTCCGACGCATGCGTTACGGTGAGTTAAAAATACGCAGAGTCGGAAGACAAATTCCGTCTAAGCCAAATAGACCAATACGCGAGAACCTATTAAAATAAGCTGTAGTTTAAACAACAGTAGCTTATTTCCTTTTTCATGTAATAATCGGTTGAATGGTGTGACCTTTAACATAGCAAGCAGATGATGTACGCGTGGGATTAACCTCTATACAGGATGTAATGGACAGCCCTCCGAATACTGATAGGGTGCATGCAGACCATGAAACTGGACAACTTTCCCCAAGGAACATATATGTCAGGAAACGAAAAGAATTCGACCTCCCATACAAAATTACGATCAGCTGACTGCATTTACCATGGCAAGTCATTTTTTTTTACGGTTCCTGAAATATTTTCTTTTGGGAAGTATTTAAGTTACATCACGCCTATAAACCCTTGTGGGGAGACAGAGCGTAAACGGCCGCAAAAACGGATATTAACGCCACTTCAGTCAAATATTTAAGGGTCCTTCGGAAAATTGTGTATCGCCATAGAGACAGGTTGACAGTGCCTTAAATTGCAATACACGCCCTCGAGTCCCTTAGTCGCCTCTTACGACTCCCACGGGAAAGAAATGGGGTGATGCTTTTCTAAGCCGGCATCACATGGCATTTAGTTCCATGTTCTCAATGCACCCTATCAGTATTCGGAGGGCTGTCCCTTACACCCTGTATAGCATAAGGAATAGGTCAGAAGGCTTCCATAAATACGAACATAAATAAATAATATATTTAATTTCACATAAGCAGGTATTTAGGTACAGGTAGAAATGAATGAGCGATTCGTAAGTGTTTTCTGTTTAATTACGGTACGGATGCGTCTGTCAAACGACTTGACAGACGCATCTGGTGTGACGTACCAACAATTAAAGATTTTCAGATTGTCGTATCTCATTTACATACATACATACATACATCACGCCTTGCAGGGTAGGTAACAGCCGTTAAATACAGTCGCTATCGCCACGTCTGAAAAATTATTGAGGGCCGTTTCAATAAAATCATGTGTGCTTCCAACCACTTTAGTGACAGGTTGCTTGCCTGTCGGATAAAATTGTAAAACCCATGAATCCCTAGAGCCATCAATTCGCGGGAAAGAAATGGGGTAATGCTATTCCAAGCCGGCGTCACACGGATCTTTTTTACAGACAGAGACTTGATTTTATACCTAAGTACTTAGTTTTATTCATGCTGGCCTATATTCCAGTGGCACATCTTGTAGTTCGTCTATTTATAGCAAAGGAAATAATAAACTGGAATCTTTTTGCTTCCCGCCCGCGCCTTTTCTACGATTGTATTTCTTGTGCCTAGTTTCTTTTAATATATATTTTCTAGCTCATTAGGCCTTTGGCTATTTGCATATTATTTTGTCACTTAGCCACTAAGACTGGGGTTAATCGGGTCTTTCGTCGACAGAACACTACACCTGCCGGAAACAATAAACTGAAGCTTAGTTCTGAGTTCCAGACGTGTCTCTGAAATCGATACTCTCTGAAAGAACCCCATTTTGTATTTTGTGACAAAATGAAAAATAACATTATTCAACACTATATGTTAATCAGGTGCCTAGATTAATTAGTTGTTTTTTTTTACTATACCGATAAATATCCGTTTTTTTTTTTATATTTTTTATTAGCCGTGTGATCTCGGCTTAGAATAGCATCACCCCATTTCTTTCCCGTGGGTGTCGTAAGAGGCGACTAAGAGACTCGAGGGTGTGTATTGCAAATTTAGGCGATGGGCTGACAACCTATGGTGATACACAATATTCCATCCAAATTACCCTCAAATGTTTGTCAGACCAGGCGTAAATGTCCGTTTTTTACAGCGGTTTACGCTTTGCCTACCCCGTAAGGGATTATAGGCGTGATATATGTATGTAATTTATTTCTTTCAAGTGTCGACTGTTTGTCGACTGATTTAACACTACGTCTGCCGGACGGAAGTAAGCGTCAGCTAACGTATTATAAAATTACAATTTACGAAATGAAAAAAAGCAATTGGAGAAATGTTGGCGATGGCCGGGAATTGAATCCGGGACCTGTGGAGTACCGTCCCACCGCTCTGCAACTGAGCTACCGGCGCCCCGACCAATTTTTTCAATTTCTCATTTTCATTTATGAAAATAATATAGCACTGTAAGTGCAAAATAAACCTTAAACGATACTCAATGAAAATAAGAAATATAAAAATAATAGCGCCCGCCGGGGCTTGAACCCCGGACCGTGGGGTACCGTCCCACTGCTCTGCCAACTGAGCTACCAAGCTCCGGCGGCTAACATCATAACATACCTAAAGTACCGCCGCCGAGAGAAGTCGGTTTTGACAGCTGTCATCTCCATACTAAAAGAGATATCAACAAAGGAAAATGGACCCTCTGCCATAGTATTGTCACGAATCTGGCAGCTGTCAAATACGACTTCTCTCGGCGGCGGTACTTTAACATGTAGCATAGCAGCACTGTAAGTGCATAAAAATAATAAAATAAACAACATTTAAATTATCTATGAATTATTTACGAAGAAGCCACGTGTAGAAGCAATAACAATCTTTTGGTATTAAAATCGGAAGTCGTAAAACTTTAAACAGTGATTTGAACTCACGTTTGAACCAAACACTTAAGGAACTCTAAAACGCGGTAATAAAAGTGAAGTATTAAAAGTTTCCGACAGACTGCCAGACGGGACGACATTTTAATCTGTAAGAAAGCAGAAGCCAGGATGATAATCTTTGTTATCTTTATAATTAACATTACTTTCAGATAACAGAAGAAAAAGTACCAAAAAACCATGAAAATCTTGTTGCAACCAGACTAAGCGCGCGCTAAAACCTCTATGCACCAATTCTCTTTTTAACTCGATACAAACTTCAAAATAAACAAACACGTAAAAATAAAAAGCAAATTTCATATATTTTTCTTCTTTATGAATAAGATTTTAGGCACTACCGGCCAGAATTTCATCTTATATATCGTGGAGTGAGTGTTCATACACTGCCGTTATACTCTTCTCGCAGCAATATCAGTGAGCGAAATAGCAATACATGCCGTTTCTTAGACTCCTACAATCGAGGGAGCACGGGAAGTGGCAGTGGCATGACGAGTAGCAGCGCGAGTAACCTGTTCACACATTCGCGGTGCCCACTCCCCTTATTATTTCTCTGCCTATATTGGCATTGTGTGAACGTGCTATTACAGGCTTCAGAATAAATTATTAGGGCATTTATGGCCAGGATTTCGTCTTTTTTATTATTGTCTCAGTTTTGATGAAAATCCTTGTTAAAAACTTACTAAAATTCGTCTCGTTACTAAAATTCCTTACAATTTTTTGTGCAAACTTGTTTCTTGTTTTTTTTTATGATCTTTTATAATTTGATACCACTTTAATACATACATACATACATACATACATATATCACGCCTATAATTCCTTGCGGGGTAGGCAGAGCGTAAACGGCCGCAAGAACGGATATTTAAGCCACGTCTGACAAATATTTGAGGGTCCACCTTCCATAAAAGCGCGGGTAGATAATTGCAGGAACTACGGAAGTACATTTATTCCTTATGCTCGTGAATTCATTGCACACTCATTTCCTTAACCGCCTCTTGTATTACATCTAAGAATACCTCTGAGGATACAGAGACTGGTTTTCGCGCGTATTTGATTTTTCCTTGCATTTAAGGCTGCGGATTTGAGTAGAACAAAGTATAAAGCATAAGTAGTAACGCACCGACTATGGTTTTGTAACTAGACGACTATCGATAAATCGGCTTTAAATCAGCCGAATAGTCGCCGACAACAAAAATTACGAATGAGCCGATCTTTACTTCAGCGACGTTTGGGAAAATAAATTGTTGTTTTGTTAGTTGTTTGAGCCTTTCTTCCAATAAAAAATAGCAGTGTTTCATTTACAACATAATTAATTAATTATTGGTTGAAATAAACTATTAAGTATTTTAATATTCTATGTAGTTATTACACTGACTTCAGCTGACTTGTCTCCGAATACCCGTACTAATAAGTATACTAATAATATTATAAATCTGAGAGTTTGTGTGTGTGTATGTATGTTTGTTACCTCTTCACGCTCAAACGGCTTGACCGATTTGGATGAAATTTGGAACACAGGTAGGTAGAGTATATCCACAGTATATCCTGGAATAACACATAGGCTAGTTTTTATCACGGGAAAACGAGTGGCAGCGGGTGAAACCGCTGGGGCGAAATATAGTTTGACTATAAAAACGGGTCAACTTTCCCGACTAAGGGAAAGTAGTACATCAACGTATACTACCTCTATAAAGATAAGCGACCTCACGCTCAGAGTAAGTAGTTTATTGCTACAGAGGAAAATATTATACAAAAAACCAGAGTGATGCCATGAAAAACTAGTCACAATCTTCTGTCGTGTGGGACTCCCGTAGAGTGTAATTTTTTTCTTGTGACCGATAGCCAAAACTCAGTACGGGCTGTTGGTGATAAGGAACAACTTTTCCAAAGGAAAATAGACCTGTCATACAAATTGATTCGGTCAGCTGGTGCATTTTGTACGTGAAGTATTTTTTTTCATGTTTCGACTTGCGTTTCTTGGAAAAGTTGTTCCTTATATCCAGCTCATCTTGAGTTTTCGCTATCGGTCCCTAGTAAAATTTGACCCTATATAAGTAGTGTAATGTCATTTTTCTCAAACATGCTAGGAAATGTGTTAATTTCTTTCAAAAAAAGAAACCGCGAAGTTTCACATTGGCCACAATTCGGGATTTAAATTTTCCTTACTTGTCTTAAATTAGTGCTGTCATTTTCCGTCAAATAGGTTAAGAAAAGGATAGGAGATATTTTAGTCGTGTCATGTCTTATAATTTCATGCAAAATACTTGTTACCTGTCAAAATAAGGCGACAATCAAAACAATGGTGACTAAATTGACTAGGAAAGGCGAAAAAACCCTTGACGTTTTTAAAAATGACAGGACTTCGATATCTTCTATCCTTTTCTAAACCTATTTGACGGAAAGTGACAGCACTAATTTAAGGCAAGTAAGGAAAATTTAAATCCCGAATTGACCTCATTGTTTGTCACGTCTCAGATCACGCCAGCAAAGTTGTATGGAAATCCTTTGCTGGTGTCCATTAAGATAAATTCGTTCTACGCTAAACCCACATACCTAATTTGATTTCAAAATTATTTCGATGACTCTCATAGAAACGGAACGTAATTTTGTATGCAACAGGTAACTAAAGACGAGGCTGTATGATGTGAAGACCCTTGCCTGTCCAGAATTAAAAAAAAAGAATGAACTAAACATTTAGTATGGCTGAATATTACGTAATACTGTGCCTTACAGGCGAATTTATTTAAAAAAATTACAATAGGTGGGAAAATTGTAAATTTTTATTTGTTTCGTTGTGTTGTGGTCGCTAGCTAACTTTTATAAGAAGTACAGTCTTTCATTTCCTAGCCTTTTTTTTTAGAAAAGCACTATGTAAGCCTCGGGGAAAATTACTTTGCTTGACTTGTATAATTGAAGTCCTCGCCTGCGGCTCGGACTTCAAACTATACTCGTCCAGCAAAGTCTTATTTTCCATACCTCGACAACAATGTACTATTATTGTAGCGTAAGTACCTTTTTAATAGTTTCCACAAATAGTTGTCGTTCAAAATTACAGGTATTATGATGGTCGGCCATTGGGATATGTGATAGTAGTTTATGCAACTGTCATATAATGGGGGTCATTAGAATGCGAGTGTCTGTTTATCACACGAGGCGTAGCCTAGTGTGATAATAGATTGACACAAGCATTCTAATGCCTAATTATATGCAGTTGCAAACACTATTTTATCTACACTCTAAAAAATTAACTCAGTTGAACACTTTTCCAAACGTCCGCACCGGCGATTGCAAGGCCCGATACATGGTCAAATTCAATACGAGAACGTAATATGGCTTGATATGAATTTTTGAAGATTCTTTACTAACAGTTGTTTGGATGTCGAGTCTCAACAGCAAATAACTAAACAACTGAACAACAACTGAACAACACTGAACAACAAATGAACAACAACTGAACAACATCGGAATAACATCTGAACAACAACTAATCAACATCTGAACAACAACTGAACAACATCTGAACAACATCTCAACAACAACAGAACAAAAACCTATTAAAACAACTGAACAACATCCGAAAAATTACCGTACAACAACAACTGTCAGGTGCGGCGGAAGATAGCGATTTGAGTATTGGAAAAAAAAACTTCGTTTCATTTCTCAACTTTATCGTATTAAGAGTTTTCTCATTAAGTCATTACGTTTCTGTAATTTATAGTAAACCCTAGTTTTTATAGGCAGAATCATTGATCTACAACAACCCTAGATTACGCGCGTACGCTCAAAAGGTGGGCCGGTAAAGTAGTGCACAATTTGCAAGCGAGCACTTCTTTCCCACAGTGCGTGGCTGGCCGCGAAACTGTTAACATGACCAAGTACGGGCTAACAAATAAGGCTGAGTTCAATAGATTATGGTGAGGTTCGTTGTGATATTTTGAATCAGGCGGACGCAATGAATCTATAAATCGCTATGTATGACTGTATAGTTCAGTAGGTGACAAAATCTTAGCGTAATTTTGTATGAGGCGCTAAATCTAGGGTTGTTGTAGATCAATGGGCAGAATGCATAAAGTAGGTCATTATGCATCTGTTTGCGAATTCATAATTCGAACATTATGAGACGAGTGTAGATAAAAAAGAGTAGTGTAATGTCATTTTATTGTAGCGTAAGTACTTAATAGTTTCCACAAATAGTTGTCGTTCAAAATGACAGGTATTATGATGGTCGGCCATTGGGATATGTGAAAAATTAAAGAGTAGTGTAATGTCATTTTATTGTAGCGTAAGTACTTAATAGTTTCCACAAATAGTTGTCGTTCAAAATGACAGGTATTATGATGGTCGGCCATTGAGGTATGTGAAAAATTAATTTTAAAACTCTTTCCGTGTTAGGTACACAATTTTTTGAAAACTTGCAAAATGTTTAGTCGTATAAGATGTGTGTTGGTCGAACTTAGTTTAAAATCTGTGCCAGCATTTGACCGTCTTCACATAAAAGGTCAGAAGCCTACTATTGCCTTTAAAATAACTTTACATTTAATATAAATATGCATGTTTCTTCTTCCATACTTAAATAAATAACTTGAAAAATAATAACTATTGTAATAATTCATTTTTGAGTAAAGGGCTTATTCTCTGCCAACAAACTGTTGTGCAGTTTAGCGGACAGTAAAAATGTAATAACGCAACTGTTTTAATGCGAATAAACGATTTATTTATTTTACACATATTTAAATACATACTCATCTATCAATGCACTGCTGCCAGTTGTGACCTCCCCCAGGGTACGCCACAGCCACAGGGCACGATCTCTAATTTTTCATACTCAAATTGAACAGGCTCTGACATCCAGCCTAAGAAACTGAACATTTGAAAAAACATTGAAATTAGTGAGTTTTTTACATCTTCTACGTATAAGCATAGTTTATTGTCCATTTCCACCTCCAACTTCTATGATCCTTAGTACCAGAACAACAGTCCGTAAACTAACGCATGGACAATGAGCGTATATTCCTATTGGCTCTACGCCAGGCGCTTCATTGGCGAGTACGATCCACTACATACACTTCTACACCTCAAGGATGATTCCCACTTAAATATAAAGTTCAATTTACCACGGAAATGTGCAAGGTGAGCAAGATTGGACCGTACACGAGGCAGCGACCTCACAGTGCCGCGCGAATTGCAAACTTATGACCAAATTTGCTGCCCTAAACTATGCCTAATATATTGTTCCAGGAGTATGCTAAATATTTGGGGAAATGGCGCAGAGCTTGCGTAGCAGCTGTATGTAAAAATTCTTGAAATAGCTAAAATAGCACATGAAAAATCGGTTGGATCTGTTTCGCTAGATGCTTAGGTAAAGGAAGGTATTCTAGGTTAGAATCATAAAATTCGTATCAGCTGGCATACAGATGGTTAGAATTCATTCACCTCATGAAGTACCTATTTTAGTTTAATTGCAATTTACGTTTTATGACAGCCAAAAAATATATGTTCGTTATTTAACCGTGGCAGGCGAAAGTGTAAGAAGAATAACTTTTGAATAATGTGTGTAATTAAATGTTTTTGATCAATAGATTAACTGTTAAATACGATATACAATACGAGTAACATACATTTTTAGAATTTATTTTATTACATGTGTTCATTACAGAAATTTTCCAGTAGTAACTTATCCTAATGCATCAAATCGCCTTTATTAAAACCCATACGCTTATAGATCAAAAGTTTACCGGTACGGGGTTATAAAAATTATCTCCAGAACTAAATATATAACCCAAGAACACATCACAGAGACATAATGTACCAGAAGGACCCAACGAACAACCAGAGTGAAGCTAAGAAAAACTCATCGCAATCATCAACAGACAGCACTAGGTACTTTCGACAAGGAGGAGGATTTTGCTTCTTGTGTGTGCCCTCACCAACCCCGGTACAGCAGGTTTACCAGTAATTTCGAACCTACTAACCTCACTAAAGTTCAAAACCTAAAAAAAAATAACAATAAAGGGTATTAATACACATAGTACTGGCAGTAAAAAATATTACTGAATGATCCATTGACACGATGAAGAAGAAGATTACATAACACTAGGGGATATTTTCCGGTTTTGGACATTAAGTATTAGTTTAGTATTTACCTCTGATACAGGGTTGTTGTTGTTGACACGAAAAAGAAGTATAATATTTTTAGTATGACAATTATTATTGCGCCAAGATTTTTATAGTTTCATGCCGATTTTCCTCTAAGGCTTCTGTCTCTCTGAAATGTTTCCTAGCTCTGAGTAACGGGGGTACAAAAATGATCTCAGAACTAAATTTAACCCATGAACACATTAAGCTGTCGGATCCACGCATCGAGCTGGTACAGCTGAAGTTCATTCAGTATAGCCATAGAGTAGAAATCACATAGAGATGACACTCCCGCTCCAGACGCGCTCAAGGTCAATCCGTCTGCCTGTCTCTTAGAGAACAATTCAGTCGGGAGTGCGCTTCGCCGCGGAAACGTTCGTCATGCGGGTCGAATTTTCATTTTTTGTGAAATATTTAGCAATGCCGAATTATTGTGGTGTGTATGGCTGCAAAAGTGATGCGAGGAAGACTCCGCATATAAGTTTTTTTAATTTGCCTAAAGATGAGCCAAGGTAAGTGATGATTTTACAGTAAATACCTAGGTACCTACCATTCTTTATAATACGTAATTGTTGTGTGTACTCCTATTTTTACTTACGTAGGTACCTAGTTACCATTTTTAATTTAAATCACCTAGGTGCGTAAGTCATTGTTAGCTGATAATGATAAATAAGCACATTCGTATCGTAGGTATGTTTTGCACCTATTTTAAAATTCTGTACCTACCTATTAACAATAAAATGGTAAGGTAAGACTTTAAAATGGGTAAATATTTTGTTCCCACGGGAAAACTGTTAGCAGCGGTCGCAACCGCTTGACTGGCCGCTAGTCTGGAATAAAATTATTGGCACGTGACAGCCCCGACTTAAAGCGCGGGAGAGTGCGGGGCGTTACGGGCTGCGGGGGGAAGTAGGTATTTAAAGCGCGGCTTTTGGGGCCCAGACAAAGGAGTTTCGTTTCTATACGCAGTATTATTATCTATTCTTATGGTATAGCTTCCATGTTATGTTGTATTTGTGGTTTTTGAGAGAAAATTGTTTAGCCTTAGAGTCAGCGCATGTAAGGCAACCTTTGATTAAGGCCCTGTCTGGTTTTGTAAAAATATAGTCCCTTTCATTCGCGTTATGAGATGTTAAAGTTCAAACCTTACTCACAAAACTTGTATAAATGAAACAAAGAAATTGAAACAAAACTTTGGGGAAAAAAAATTGGGGAATAACCATAGTTTAGTTAAAATAACCTAACATCTAGTAAATACACTAGATGTCGCTTGTACGTCGCTTCGAGACGAGTATGACGAGATAAAAATTTTGGAAGTGTTCGGTCGAGACGCCGGTAGCTGAGTTGGCAGAGCGGTGGGACGGTACTCCACAGGTTCAAGCCCCGGCCGACGTTTAAATTTATTCCTATTTGCGAGTGCAAAATAAAGCAAAGTGCAGTCGGTGGTACCACATAAGGTACCAGGGGTACTTCAAAAGAACTGAATTAGTTTTGTCCCAATCAATATTTTTTTCTTGACATAAATATGTATGAGTAGAAAATCATTTATATTATGAAAATAAGTTATTTTTTTTATTATGTGTTAACTAGGGATAAGAATAATTCCGTTCTTTTGGAGTACCCCTGGTACCTTATGTGCTACAACTGACTGTACACTCAAATTGGTAAATTGAGATGCTGCTAATAGTTCCTACGGTAATTTTCAAAGCTTGTTTTATGTAAGAAAACGAAAGGTCTTACGCAAATACCCTAACAAATATTTTAAAGCACGACCATAATTTCTCTACAAACAAATTTCAAGCAAAAACTCATCAACATAAAGCGGTTCTCCCACTTGTCGTCCGTCGCTGCGTATTTTTAACGCATGCGTCTGTCAGACGAAAGGAAATTGCGAATTCCGATCTTATTCCCATACAAATACGACTACGGTGCCTTGACGGTGCGTAACGGATACGTCTGTCAATTCGTGTGACAGACGCATCCGAAAACGCATGTTTGCCAAATATATGGGAATAAGATTCGCAGATATCAATTCGCAATTTCCTTTCGTCCTGACAGACGCATGCGTTGAAAATACGCAGCGACGGACGATAAGTACGAGAACTGCATTAGAGCTAGAGATGCGTCTGGCAAACGAACTGACAGACGCATCCGTTACGCACCATAACGCACCGTAAACGCACTTTAGCCGTATTTGTCATTACAGTGCGTTAAAAAATCGTAGCGACGTACTACAAGTGGGAGACCCACCTAAGAGAAATCTTCAACAAACAATTTAGCGCGTTTAGCGCAGTCCCGCAAACAAAGCTAAGCTATAAGAATAAGCTCATACGAAAACTATGTCAAAAGAAAGCCGACGAAAACTGTTAGTACTAACGGCAGCACTTCGAGTAGCCCATTAAATAGATCAACATATACCAAAATATACTAAAAACCAGTTAGTTGATCCCTTAAATGGAAACTTGAATTGCTTCTGAAAGTTATTTAAGGCGAGTGGTGTCGCAGAACGAACAGTTTTTTGTATTATCTTAATGTTCAATTACACCCTACATACTCAGTGCATAATTCGCGGTAATTTGAGTTATAACAATTATTACCAAAAGTGGCCGTTATTGGCACTTTCATGCATAACTTTAATTACAGCAAATATTTTTAGGCGTATGCAGTTTTTGATAACACCAAAACCTTGTGCATAGGTCATTCTGGTGTAAAATTTTATTTTATTTATTTACCACAAATATACGTATACTTACTTTAAGTTATTTGCATGAAGAGATACGATTTTTTCGTAAATTTTTCGCCTTTTTTTGCGGCACTAAACTTTTCAGTTCTGAGAAATGCGCGAAATTAGTCACGGGAAAGTTAAATAAAAGCTTAGAATAACTTTAAGAGGCCGTACATAGTTTTGAGTAATTTTGTCTTGTTTCTTCAATTCTGTAGGACCTCGTTTAAAAAAACAGAATAAGTAACAATGTGTTATGATATGTTTTATTGAAGATTAATTCAATATCTAAAAATTGGCCCAGACAAATTATTGATTTTGATTGTTCAGTTTGTTTAATAGTTAATAACCTGAGACGTGTTTTAATTGTTTTCGATGCGTGACGTTCGTATCATTATTGTTTACATGAATTTTAAAATATGGAGTGGTTTATAAAGTATACAGCAATAAAGACATTGAAAAGTGCTAAAAATTGGCCGAGGAGTTTTTAGTAATTTAATTCAAAAATTCAAAGAAAAACTGCAGTAAAATGGCCCTACTTTGAAGAAATTTTAAACGTATACAGCGTCGGATTTCTAGTACAATACAACACGTTTTTAAAAAAATCAATTTACACATTGAAAAATAGATTCATGCTAACACATTAGCTATAAAAAAATTGCAAATATGTATTTTATGAAATTTATCGAATATTTTAAAGTTCTCCGGAATTATCAATTATATACGGGAGCGCAAATGCTGTTTCGGCAGACCGCGCGCCGCGCTCTTGGGAGAAGGACGTGTATCCTGCTGCGTCACACTCACGCACACATACAAAATTACGAATGTGTGTCGATCGCGCGCGTAGAGGACAGTAGATCACGCGTCACAGGCGGAATTATAGTGCGACCGATACTTTTTGATCCTGTAAGTATTTTTTTCAGTGCGGTATTGATTTATGATTGATTAAATTAATTGAACTAGATATTGTGATTTTACTTCCTATTAGAGTATAAATAACTTGAAATTTCGGGATTTTGCAAATAAATGGCCATTTTAACGGACTATAATGATACATTACAGATTTAACTATCCACACTATCCACACTAATATTATAAATGCGAAAGTAACTCGGTCTGTCTGTCTGTCTGCTACGCTTTCACGGCCAAACCGCTGAAACGATCTTCATGAAACTTGGCACAGAGATTGCTAGCATACCGAGAACGGACATAGGCTATTTATTATCACCATTCGAGGGTCTGGAGTATAGATGTAGACCACCAGGTGTACCATCAGGAGCCAAGCTAAACTATTAGAGATACAGGCATGGTCCTAGAACAAAAGTTGTTCAGTATGATGGGCCGCTTCTTTTTACAAGAACATTTGAGGATCTGGAGTACCTTATGTAGACCACCAGGTCTACCATCAGGAGCCCACCTAAACTATTGGAGATACAGAAATGGTTCCAAAACAAAAGTTGTTCAGTATGATGGGAATAAGTTGAGAAAGGACATTGCCTACTTTTACCGAGGATTTTTTGTCATTACTGAAAAATACCGCTGTGCCGCCGCCGTTTGCATCGTATGCACTACCTTCATTGTAATTAGGCATATCTACTTAGGTGATACGTTACCATGTTCTGAACTGAAAAGTATCATCCACATAACACGTTAAGTCGGGGATCACATTTGACGTCCGATGCGGCGTATTTTGTAAGTGTAAGGGAGTAAAATAGAAATTCGCGATTTCCTTTCGTCTGACATACGCATGCGTTATGGATATGTATTGAAAATATACAGCAACTAAATAAATAATGCCCGGTCTTAAGACCGCGGCCGCGCGCACCGGCCGATCCGGCGCGGCGCGGCGCGCGCGCTTTGGCGGCGATGCGGGGCGGAGGGGGAGGGCGCGACAGGGTGCGGCTACCCGAACGGGCATACACGTGAGGGCAGACTCACGAGTGTCAAACCCACAAAATCTTTGTTTTCGCAAAATACAGAAAAACAAAAAATGTGGTACATAAAAATGTATTACAGTAACTTAAAATACCTTTTTATCTGTCTTATCTACTTATGCTGACCATTTTAGTGTTCTCAAATCGGCACCCCTGGAGTAAGTACTCTGTTATCTACTGACTTTTATATTCAATTTTTATAAATATTGGTCTCTCAGGCCGGATAGCAAATCTTGAATTGTCCCTTTAACAACAGAAGCAAGCAAGTTATCTCTAAACAGTAGAGATAACAACTGTTCTAATATCACTGTCACACTTACTATGAATACACACTTTAGAACTTCTGCCAAAAAAAACTATCTAACGCGGACGAAGTCGCGGGTAAAAGCTAGTAGGCAATAAATATAAATTCGGCGCTGTTAAGCGAAAAAAAGATGCTGGTACATGGGCACACCCCTGAATAGTAGTCGGTAATTAATTAGTTTCGATAACATTCCACAAATCCCAAAATTCTTAGTAGGTACGCAATAATTTTAAACTTTTTCATACAATTGCCACAAAAACTATAAATAGGATCAAAACTGATTGATCGAACTATACGCTGCCGTCCGCCGCTGGGTCTGCATATCGCCGCCGCTCGGCTGCACGATGACGCGTTCTAATGCTAATTACCTACTTTCGCCCAGCGCAATTTCATGTACGGCCTCTTAACTCGAAGTTTTGTTTAGTTTGCTTTAGTCTAAATGTGACTACTGAATTTCTTGGAAATTTTATTTGTATTTCCTTGTATTATGTATGTCTGTGTAGTATATGTATGTGATAACATTAACTACGAATATTTTAAGGGTTGAACTGGCCCATGAAACTGAACAACTCTCCCCAAGGAACATAGGTCAAAATAAAAATAAAAATACCTCCCATCCATAATATTCAAAATTGAAATTGAATTTCTTTATTCAATGTAGGATAGTATGGTAGTATTATCACCTAATGACGTCATGATCCGTCATAAAGAAAAATGTATCACACATTTTTTTTATAACTATTCTGTCCTGTATGTGTCAAGCTGAGCGAGTCCATTTTCTTTTTCATATTTCGACCTATTCGACTGTTCCATGGGGAAAATTGTTCAGTAGGACTAGAATATTATATCATTCTTAAAATATATTCAGTTAATATTTTTATCTCATGCATGCATACGTTGTAAAAAACGTTCTATATTGTATGTATGTTGTCGCAGCAAGGCCTATCTGCAATGCCGTTTAGTTAGATCTCTGCCGCGTCTTGTATAATAAAACTTGGTAGAAATAAACTAATTGTACTGGTTTTTACAAAGGATATACTTAAGTTCAGGAAAGCTGGATACTTAGGCAAGATTTGACCAATAAATTAAGAGCATTTGAAATGCGGCTGTATCGTCGAATGTTCAAGATTACAAGACAGATAAAATCACCAATGATAAAGTTAAGCAAATAAAGAAAAAAGATTTGGAACCAGTCACAACAATAAAAAAACGTAAAACCGCTTATTTTGACTATATTTATAGATAGAAGCAGAAAATACAGCTAATTATTGAGGAAAAAAATATATAAGGTAGGTTAGTCGATTACCGCCTGTCGGGTTAAATCGCCTAGGTTCCATAAAATTGGTAAAATAAGAATAATCCCATAAAATTTGCACGGAATGGTAACAGGGTATTGTTGTCATTTAACACTGAGCGCCACAAGCTCCCCGCTTGCGCCTCATGCTAGTAGCTGCACATCTTTCGTTGGAAGGCGGGTTTGTCTGCTGCGCTTATAAAAATACGGGAAATGTCCAGGTATGTTTTGACTACATTCTAAAGTATTTAATATCGTTCTATGACTATTTTAATTAAAGTATCTATTTTGCAATCTATGTTGCATAAGTTTTTTTATAAATGTATCAGGGATACTTAATTTGTGATAATATTTCTGAAAGTTGTCATAAAGGTTAATACCGCCTATGCGGCAATATACCCCATATAGACGGTATTACCCACCCGCAGGCGGTATTAATAGATACACTAGGCGCTACTATCAATGTTTGTTTAACAGATGAAACAACATGTTTACCACAAGAAAAAAGAGTTTATGGACGAAGGAGAATTTAAAGGCTGCATTTTCTGGTGTCGAATCACGAATTTCTGGCTATTAAGCTTCAGAACAGTATGGAGTGCCAAGGAGAACTTGGCTTGATTTTGAAGAAGTGGTGGAGTGTTCAAACGGCAGCTAAGAAAAAAATCTGTATTTACCAAGACACAAGAAGCAGATTTCGTTAAACGGATTATCCGATTTGCTAAGTTGAGAATACTGTTGATAGGGAAGATTCTTTACATGAATCGGTACATGTGGAATACATCGGATTGACGAAGGATTTCAAAGAAGAATTTACTTGCCTTATTGGCTGTAATTAGTTTTGATATTATTTTAAAAAGAATTCACACCGTTTTATTTTAAAAATTTGTTGTTTTATAGTTAGTTTTATATGATAGGCGTAATTAGTCACTAGGCAGGCGTAATAAGGCTCCAAGTTTTAATAGCGCCTACCTATGTTTTTTAATAAAATATTTATTTTTATCTCAAATATGGCCTAAAAACTTATTTTATTTATTTGTTTTCAAATTATTGTAATAAAAAATATAATAAGTAACCATGACGTTAGTTATAAAAGAATTTGTGTTTTAGCTTAGAAATGTGAGAAATAATAATTTATAAACAAGGAAAGTACTGACTAGCATAAAATTTTAAATAATGATAATCTTAATAACATAATAAGTACAGAAAGGACCTCAATTAGAACGTAATAGTCAAGTAATACTCATAGGCGAATCAATCTCCCACGTAGTTTAATTCTGCCAATGCGACTGTGTTTCATTTCAGGTATTATTTCATATTTCAAAAGTCTTACGTTACTCTGCTGGATGCTATTTCTAATTTAAATGTTCAATTAATATGACGTGCTTGTTTCCTTATTTAAAGTATTATCTTTTATTAAACATATTTGCTTTCGAAGTTACATAGGCGGTAAATGACGAACTTACCTTAGTTTTATTTCAGACCCATAATTGTATATTTTATTATTAACTAGCGGCCCGCCCAGCGGTTTCACCCGCTGCTAACTGATTTTCCACGGGAAACAGACCTTCTCCCGTCATAAATCATACATAAAAACCTTCCTCTTGAATCACTCTATCTTTTAAAAAAACTTCATCCAGATCCGTTAAGTGGTTTTGAAGATTTAAGCATACAAACAAACAAACAGACAGGGACAGACGTGGGAAGCGACTTTACTTTAAATTCCGGTTTTGTTTTAATCTCCCAAGGTATGAAAAGGGGGTTAAAAGTTTGTACGAAAGTTCGTTGTCTTAAGTGTGATCCGTTTCAATATTAGTGATTAGACTTATGACTTAAAATAACTAAACACGTGTTTCAGCATATTTGAAATTTTAACCCTTAATAGGGTCAAACGGGGGTTTAAAGTTTGTATGAAAGTTCGTTTTTTAAAATGAATTCGATCTGTTTCAAAAATTGTGATTAGACTAATAACTTAAAATAATTAAACACGTGTTTCAGCATTTTTGAAATTTTAACCAGTAAATAGGTGAAAAGGGGGTTAAAAGTTTGTATGAAAGTTTTTTATCTTAAATGTAATCTATTTCAAAATTTCTGATTAGACTCATAACTTAAAATAATGAAATACGTGTTTCAGCATTTCTGAAATTTTAATCCTTAAATGTGTCAAAAGGGGGTCAAAAGTTTACTACCTGTTGGGCTACCCGTTTTCCCATGGGAATGAGACAATTTCCCGGAATAAATTATACTTATAAACCTTCCTCTTAAGTTACTCTATCTAATAAAAAAAACCGCATCAAAATCTGTTGGGTAATTCTCAAGATATAAGGAGACACCAAACGGGAAGCGACTTTATTTTATACTATGTAGTGATAGTAAATAGTCACTGAAGTAAAAGTAATTTAGTAGATACAACATTTTCTGAGCTCTTACATACACATATCACGCCTTATCCCTAGCGGGGTAGGCACAGCGTTGATAGCCGTAAAAATACGATCACTATCGCCACATCCGTCAAATATTTGAGGGCCGTTTCAGAAAAATTGTGTATCACAGTGGCAGGTTGTCAGCCTGTCGCCTAAAATTGAAATACACATGAAACCCTCGAGTCCGTTAGTCGCTTCTTACAATACCTGCGGGAAAAAATGGGGTGATGCTATTATAAGCTGGCATCACACGGCGGAGCTACTAGGCCTATTAAACCGCCTATGTAGGTATAGGTAGGTACGTCAGAATTCAGATAAATACGGTAATTATAAAGTTATTGCATTTCAAAGTCTAGTTAAATATCTACCTAGTAAATCACAATTCGAAGAAACGAGGAAACGTTCTTGATCAGATTTCTATGGAAGAAACCCATTTTGCATGGTCATTTTAGTGCGTCATCATAATCATCAGATGACAAGTTTAGAAGACACCCACCTAGTCAGTGATGTTTACAAACATATATCACGCCTATATACCTTATGGGGCAGGCAGAGCAGAAACGGCTGTAAAATTACATTTACGACACGTCTCACAAACAATTGAGGATCATTCTGAAAATTGTGTATCACCATAGTGACAGGTTCACAGCCTATCGCCTGAAATTGCAATACTTACATATAAACCTCGGGTCTCTTAGTCGCCTCTTACGACACATGGGAAAGAAATAGGGTGATGCTATTGGTGTTTACGCTGACATATAAACATCACCCAATTAAGGCGATAGGTAACAACACCCAATTAAGGCAAAAGGCTAACAACCTGTCACTACACATGACCTACAAAAAATTGTCAGAGGTGGCGATAACGATCGTATTTCTACGACCGTTAACGCTCTGCCTGCTCCGCTAGGTGTGTGTGAAACAAGGTAACACTTCAAGGAAACCCAATTAACACGGTCATCAAACAGCGTGAATCATCTTCAAATAATCTGACGACAACTGTATAAGACACCTGTGTTAGTAATGTTCACGCGTAACTGTCTGTTCGCAGCCTCATTCAATTGCCAATCATCTTGCCAATAAGCAGTAGTTTAACTTCATACAAACGCCCGGTTTACTCACTCACACATTCACACGCCCGACTGACCTATACCTACACGACTACTTCTTAGAATCTTGTGGCTGTTGATATGTACAGGTTTTTATGATACAACGAGCGCCAAGAAGTCAAGGCGTATTAACGGTTCAAAGCGCCCGACTATTGACTGCTTTCTTTCCCACGGGTGTAAAACAGTTTTTTTTTAAATATTGGACACTACGATTTGAGCCACGCGGCCTTGAAACCGACACCTGCCTGACTGATTGGTGTGGAACAAGAGCTCACCCGGAGAAGTTTATGAGGGTCCGGGACCACTCATTATGTGAATGTGGCCTGGCAGAAGGCACAATTTATCATACTTTTTTTTTGAAAACTTGCAAAATTTTCAAGCTCGGGCAGGATGTGAACCTGCGACCTTCGCATTACTAGTGGCGACGCCACTTCCATCTGAGCTACCGCAGCTCATTCCTTACCCGCCAATTCTGCAAGTGTATTTTAATGCCAGTAACGCCACGGCTGGCAAACGGCATGGCTCCATCTACCGGGTTAGTATTCAATTGATCATATTTTCTTTGACTGTCCCTTATATCCTTCTTTACTATTATAATGCTCTTCCCTCCTCTGTCCCTCGCCCACTCGATATGAATTATATTCTCTGATCCCCCTATTACCTTTACCCTTTTAAATTATATAGAAAGGTTTAAAATTAAACTGTAGCTCACATTAATGTTGTAGTTAGTAGCACAGTATAATTAATAGTACTAGCGTACAGTATGGTCACTCCCTGCCTCCCCCTACAAGCGCCGCCCACCCGCGCTCGGAGGACGCTCAGACACCGGCTAGCAAGGACGCGACGACGAAGGTCATTTCATACTGTCGCACATTGCATTCCCGATTAGCGAACGCAAAATGGCGGCAACCCTGACATGTTGTCTCACACACACAAGCATGGTCCGCGTTTACCTACGCGAGCTTAGACTGTGTGCGTAGCAACGCGTTTGATTCATACATTTGAGCGCCAGTGTCCGAGGTATGTTAGTAGTTAGTTTGTTGTAGTAATTTGTATGTATGTTGTTGTAGTTTATGATATTTATAAGTATAAGTATTGCATTGTCTGGTCTGATTGTTTTTAATCTGAGAGACCGGTCATTTGGCTATTCTTCGAATCCCCGTGTATCTTCAGAAGCTATCGGCATGTGCTGTCACCCCTTATGGGAGCGAGCGAAGTTTTTTGGTCTGTGTGTTGTTCAAACCCAGCCCAATTACGCCCATTGACATTGCTGCATGCCGGTAGTTCCCAAAATGGGGAACAAATGAAGGCCCTCCGCGCGTCGGTTACTTGAAGAGCTTCTACTCGCAATGGCTGCAGCAGCGGCTAATGTGATATTATCATCATCATCCGAAAGGAGGAGAGGACCAAATGGGGAGGAAAATTCAAAGCTTGTTGCAAAGGGCATTGACACATTTTCGACCAATCACAGTCCAGAGTGGCGCCATTAGTTCCTCACTTTGCGACTTCATTGCTATTTCGAAAATGGCTTCTACACTAGTTTAAATACCGTGCATGGTCCGGCATACATGCTGGTTATTTACATGGGTGTCATAACTCAAGATAACCAGTAATGTATCCCAAACCGTGTGAGGTATTAAGGAACAATGTAATAGGGGTCCCAAGATAAAAAAAAGTCGCTCTTGGTCCATCAAAATATGAGTTGTTTGTGCACTCGTAAAGATGTGCATGCTTAAGAAATACTTTCGCCAATTCGCAATTATCCAAGGAATGGGCAGCAGCGTTTCCTGTGAATGCAACACCTTGCACTGCGCTTGCCAAGCATGGTGAGTTTGGCAATACCCCCCAATAGGGGGAGGCCCATTTCCAGCAATACTTTATCCAGCAATACTTTCGCCAGTTACCTGTTGTAGGTAATTAAAAGCTCAGATAGAATACACTACGAGATTTTTAGTTTAGTCTATACTAATATTATAAAGGGGAAAGATTTAATTGTTTGTTTGAATTGAATAGGCTCTGAAACTACTGGACCGAAATTCTTTTACTATTGGAATTTACATTATCCCTGATGAACATAGGCTATATTAAAATCCTTAAAAGTCTTATTCCCGTGGGAAAACGGCTAGCAGCTGGTGAAACTAGGCAGGCCGCTAGTTTTATATAAAGGCGTGTTGTTTTTTGGTTAATTTGGGTCATTTATCGCTTCGAAAACTTAGACTAAAGATAAAGATAGAAGAATATAACATTCAGAAATGACAAGGTTACAAAGAAGTTCTTATTTATAGCACTACTAGCACAGCCTCATAAACCTTAACTCGACTAATTATCTTTTATAGCTCAAGTAACAGAGATTTATGATCAAATACTTTACCAAGTACTGGCCGCAAAATGATAACTCATAATTACCATTATAATAGCTAAAGTTGGCTGTAGGACATAGGTTTCTAGAAGTACTTACTATGCGTATTTACGTAATATACAGAGCCACAACGTAGTCATAGGGATCTGTTAGTGTATACTTCGTAAACGCCATAGCCTAAGCTGTCACTACGAAATATACAAGATGTGTATTTACGTAAAATACAGGGTCACAACGCGTCCATAGGCATCTGCTACTGTGTACTTAGTAAAAAAATGATTTAGAAACGATGAAACCTTGTAAAAACTAAGCTTTTTAGTTATTTATTGTAATTTAGTTATGTATTATTGGAATATACATAATTAAATCACAGGTTAATCACAAAGGTTACATTGATTCAAAATAATCTTTGTAGTTAGATATTGTTGCGAATTAATACTTTGATTTTCAGGGCGTTGAGGGCGCCACTGGACTCTCAAACCACCTTAAATAAAACTATGGCGTACCTGTTAAAAATTAAACTGCAATTATGCTGCAATGTTTTGTTTTCAAAACCAGTTCCATATAAAAACATTTGTAACACAATACTTAACCATGATAGTGAACTTAGAATCTTGAACAATAGAGTTGTACGAGTAAATACTGGAGCGTGTGAACTGAATGAACTAAGATGACATAATGACTGTGATTGTAAGTGAATTGATTCACATAGAAAGTAATTTATCAATGTTTGCAATGTAGTCTGTTGTGATCCGTGTAATGTCATAGTTGTAACAAATTGTAATGAATGATTTATGGGTTCATTGACTATATACACATACACATATATCACGCCTATAATCCCTTGCGGGGTAGGCAGAGCGTAAACAGCCGCAAGAAAGGGACATTTACGCCACGTCTGATAAATATTTAAGGGTTATTCGGAAAATTGTGTATCACCATAGTGACAGGTTGTCAGCCCATCCCCTAAAATTGCAATACACAGCCTCGAGTCCCTAAGTCGCCTCTTACGACTCCCACGGGAAAGAGATGGGGTGATGCTATTCTAAGCCGGCATCACACGGCATTGACTATATAAAGATGGTAATGTTTTCAGTATTCTAGGGTCAGCACACTTTTACTGTGTGATGCCGGCTTAGAATAGTATCACCCCAGTTCTACTTGCAGGTGTCGTAAAAAGCGACTGAGAGATCATCATCCAGGGAAAGGGCAGCAGCATTCCCTGTGAATGCAACATCTTAAACTGCGCTTGTCAATTCACCTGCCAAGCGTAGTGAGTATGGAAATACCCTCCATTACGCCGTGACCCATGTCCATCAGTGGACTGTTGAGGCTGTTAATGTTAAATTAATACTTTTCTTGTAACTTGCAATGTAGGTACTTTAAGCAGCATCTCAAATTATCTATTTCTAGGATCAACCTATACTGGTTTAATATAATAAGTGGGTGATTAATCTAATACTAAATGCATAAATCACGCCTTTTTCCTTAAGGGATTTGCAGAGACTATCCTTCCACATATTATTAATTCGAAAGTAACTCTTCGAGTTACATTTTCATGCCTAAACCACTGAACCGATTTTGATACAATTTGGCATAAGCATAGACAGGAACCTAAAAAAGGACATAGGCTACTTTTTACCGCAGGAAAATCGATTAATCCCATGGGAAATAGGAATATTAAATTCACACCGTGCATATGAAGCTCCCAGGCACCAGCCCACCAGCCCGTTTATTATATAAGAGTAATCCCTTGAATGGGTGAAATAGTTCCCACCAAACAAAGCTGATCACCCATCTGCAAGCTCCGCAGACATCCCAACCCTAGGAAGAATCCCTTTAATATTCAACTCAAGGTGATTTTGCTTTGTAATCATTTTGGCAATAACAGCTCATAAAACTATTAAGCAAATGATAAGATACCTTATGTACTACAAGCAAAAATGTAGGTAACAATTTAAACAATCCACATATACCTATTCACAAGCTGGCAAAGATAGACCAATTAACAAACATAAAATATTTACCAATAACTTTAACCTGGTTTAAATGTTTATGAGTACTGACTAAGACCTAGGTAGTTCCAATTGGTGTCATAGGTTCCGTTCAGTGAACGCAGTAGGTATTCGCAATTTATTATTTCCTTGACCCACTTGAACATTTGAGATCTTGTGTAGGAGTGCCATTACATTGATATTTGTCTAATTCTTTAAGTTCTCAGATGATAGTTATTTGAAATAAAATGTTTGTAAACGGTATTTGGGCTGTGAAGCTGAAACATACCTGTAAGATATTTACCAAATCTTTCGAAATTGTGTCACATTAAAATCTAAATAATTCAAATCCAATACTTGTGGGTGTCTTAAGAAGAGACTAAGAGATAATAATCCAGGGCATGGGTAGTAACATTCCCTGCAAACACAACACCTTGCACTGCACTCGCCAATCCACCTGCCAAGCATGGTGAGTATGGCAATACCCCCCAACAGGGGGTGGGCCATGTCCAGCAGTGGATAGTTGTGGCTGTTAATGTATGTATGTAAGTAAATATCAAGTATACAATGCAGAACATTATAGAACTTCCTCAATAACTTTATTATTATCATTTATTCTTGAAACTGACTAAAGAATGCCAATAACATCTTTACAAGGTAAGCAGTTATGTTTTAAGTTTAGTGTTCATTATGTTTGAATATAAATCTTCTGGAACAAAACTCTTCTCTTTTCTTCAGCATAGGAACAGGGCAGGAAGAAGGATGCAAGGTAGGTCCTCAAGGATATGCAAAGAAAAATCTGGGTTAGGAGTTTAAGGTTAAAATCATGTCTTATCTCACTCTATTCCAAACTAAGTGGGGGAATTGAGAAAAGTAAATATATGGCATAAGCTCAGGTATTTTATCTAACGAAGGTAAACAGAGGTAGGTAGTACTTATGGAAAGAAAGTATGCTAATGAGAGGACCTTCTACTGCTTGTCAAATATGGTTGAGAAAGTAGCTACCATTTGAAAACTATTTTCAGTTACTTGACGCGAACCGAGTCTACAAATTTCGCAGTGTTAGGTAATAGTTTGCGGTGTTATTGACGAGTTTTATGGCAAAATATCGCGGGTGACTGACCTGTGGTAAGTTCGCAGCTATCTGCCGCTGCAGCGAGTCCCGCTCCTTCTCCACATCCTTGAGCGTCCTGTCGGCCTCCGACAGACGCTCCTGCGTCTCCCGAAGACTCTCAACCAACTTGTCCCTCTCATCGAGCATAGACACCATGAGCTGCTCAAAGTTGGCATCTTCGCCACTGAACTGAGAGCTCCGCTGGCTGATACTGTCTTCCGATATCGTGGGCATCACGTCGCACATCATATTCCACATTTTAATTTACCATCGGACCAGAAAACGTTCACGACACTCCGGACAACACAAATTCGATCACGGTTTTTATTGCATATGTTCCGGCACTAACGTTACCTAAATCTAACGCACGGCACGCGCTCGCGTAACTTCACATTGTCCGCACATTTGTAAAGAGCTTTAGTCAGGAATTCAGGAGACATTCTAGTTCGATATTACTAAAGACACACCTAAAAATTGTACTCCTACGATTCCATACTATCATGGCTCAAGCGGCATGTCTGCCATCTTGGAATGAAACGTCAATCTTATCATAGATTAAAATCTGCAGAGATAACAGTACAAGGCCTAAACAGAGTGACAATTGGTGATCTTGACTTAAGCTGTTAACGCTACACGCAGACCGGCTATTTCTAGTTCTCAAAAAGCCTATTTCGTGTATTGCCCACTCATAATAACTATGTTGCATAGCACTTGCAATATTTTCTCAAATTGAATACTTCACAGAAGCTCTACTTTATACTGCATCAAAAAAAATAATAATTAAGTATAGCGAAAGTCAAAATTAGCAATTCCTAAATATCAATACAAGTTGAAAAAATATTAGTCTCAAAAGAAGCATGACGGTTATAATAACCATGTCATTTTACTACCATGACGTTTAGAACTATGACGTTTGAATCTAAAATCTTTGTCATTTTGCTACTTGGACGTAATATTATGTCAACTATGACGAACTTTAACTAATTAATTTCCTGTAATTTTTACGTGTATGCTCCAACCTAAGCAGTGGAAGAGATGTTTCTTTCCTGTAGAAAATATAAAGTAATCCATTATTGTAAAATAAATAAACTTGTTTAACACAATTTTCTTCTTGACTATGGCCCTATGGGCGTTGCGGATAATACTCCTGCCTGTTACGCCAAGGGTCTTGGGTTCGATCCTCACAAGAAACAAATATATATATAAAGTCAAATTACTTGTTAGTTATTTATTAGAGAGCTTCAGCCCGCAGTGTTCGGCAATCACAGCCGGGTGGGCGTATGTGATCCGTCGATCTCCATGAAGAAAGCTGACGTAAGAGGGATAAAAATTCTACATACATACATACATATAATCACGCCTCTTTCCCATAGGGGTAGGCAGAGACTACATCTTTCCACTTGCTACGATCCTGACACACCTCTTTCGCTTCTTCAACATGCATCAATCTTTTCATACATGCTTAGGTATGAAAAGATTTAGGGTACTCTTGACCTGACCTTTCTCTAGAACGTCCCCGATCTGATCCAAGTACGTGTGTCTTGGTCTTCCCCTTCCAACGTTCCCATCCACACTCGCCATATTAAAAAAATTATTACTTTAATGAATATAATTAACAATTAACATCAGCTTTCTAGTTTCCATATTACCAAAACGTTACTTCCAAACGTTATTTCTTAGGGCCTAGAAAGATTGTTAATTTAGAGTAGGAGCACTTCTGGGCAGGTTTTTTGGGGGGTTTTTCCTGTTCAGGGGGTCCGGTTAATTATACGCATGTAAATAACACGCTTTGGAAATCGTGACTAAAATTTGAAACAAATGTCGTTTACAAATGGTAGTGGCGTAAAGTTACGTGCTGTGTATTTAACCTGGCCAGCCCCGAGGCAGTGCCTTTATTTTTATTTTTATTTTTTTTTATCCCGCCCGAGCCGGTTTTCTATTAGGACAATACAAAATTGTTATAAAAAGAAGAAAATTGCGTTAAGCAAAATTCTTTTTTTTACAATGACCGATCATGACGTCAATAAGTGATAATGCTATCCTACATTGAATAAAGTTATTTCATTTTCATTTTTTCATTTTCATAGCTTTGCTTAGTTTAATCTAGGTGGCACTGTGTGGATTGTCCATGATATTTATATTTATTTTAATTCAATTTATTTATTCAACAATTAATTGTACACAAGAAAATACAAAACATTGATCATACGGAAAATGGCACAACAGGTCTGCTAATTTCTAAAGGAATTGCCTCCAGCAGACCTAAAGAAGCGTGAGTAGATAAACAGATAAAACGTACACTACATTACAGTTTACTTATAATTTTCTAATCACAACACAAACCAAATATATATATGGCTAATAATAAAAATAAACTTCCATTAATTACTAAATAATGCTCTTTCACACGTTTGTTAAAGATAGCTATGGAGGGACGTACCGCCGCCGAGAGAAGTCGTATTTGACAGCTGTCAGATTCGTGATAATACTATGGCCGAGGGTCCATTTTTCTTTGTTGACATCTTTTTTAGTATGGATATGACAGCTGTCAAAACCGACTTCTCTCGGCGGCGGTACTACTAGACTAGACTACTAGAGTTCCACAGTCTAACAGCATGAACAGAGACAGAGAAAGAATAAGAGTAGGAATCGGTACGATGAGAGGGTATAGAAAGGAGAGTCCTGACGTTTGTACGACAGGGCTTGTGAAGAGGGCGAGGCAGAGCAATTTTGTTTTATCCTGATAGAAAATCGGCTCTAAGTTGGTTACCCTTTGTAACCCCATGCCTATGCCATATGGGTGACAAAAGACTTGAGAAGAGGATGAACCATGAAACGGTCTAGTTAGAAAAAAGTACTTTATGTATGAGAAATAAACGACGTGTGAAAACATTTATTTTTCAGTTTATCCGTAGGAATCTATTCAGCTTTTTGTGTTCTTGTTTGGTTTCGCATCTAGCCTTCCGAGCTGTGGCTTCTGTCTAATACCTAGCTAATCTAGTCTTTGACGAGCATTTTAAAATAGGACGCTAGAGGGCGCTTCACGTCAAGTATTTCCCATTTATAAAGAATGCTATGTAAATTTTCAATACTATTTACATTTTGTTTTAAGATAAAATAAAATAAAAAAATGTAATTTAGTACACATTTTAACAATAAATGATTTTTTATTCGTAAGACTTAGGTATGTTTTTTAAATATTTCATTGATAAAAATGGTGGTGACAAATATTTTATATTTATAAAGAAAGCTTCGATACGATAGTAATTTTCATGCTTTTGTTGGTAACATTAACCAGCTGTCAAAAAATAAGAATTTTGTCTTGTATGTGCTGCTTGTAATTTATTTTATTTTATTATAATTTCATTCATTTAAACGAGGCAACAATTACGCTATTGAAAAAATAAACGCGCATTGTATCATATAATTAAAACATTGATATCTAAATGGATAACATTAATAACGTTCTCGTGACATAAAAAACAATGCCCAAGAAAAAAGGCTCTAAGTCTAACAAAATAGTAAATGCAGGTAATACCAGGTACGGCGAACAATTTGCTACGGACGTAATTTTATATCAGTTAATATATTATAGAAATTACAAGAACTTGACCTAACCTTGATCATCATGACATTACCGTCTCTCTAGGTGCGGATTTTTCGCTGAACGATTCCGCAAATGCCCCGAAACCAGTGGTCAGGCTTAAAAAGTCTGATACAGTGGACCCAGGCGACATCGCATGGGACAAACTTCAAAGTGACGACTATGAAATTTTCGAAGAAGTCAATTCTGATGGCTCCAAGAATTTTGTCTACAAAAAAAAGAAAAAGCCAGTAAAGACTGAAATGGATAATATTGAAGACCGGCCCGGTGAAGTCTACCCAGAAATTGTCTATTATTTTATATCTCGTTACTTAAAACCGGAACAAACGTTAACATTTGCGTTGTTGTGCAAAGATGCATACGGAGTTACGAGAACTGAAGCCTATTGGCGTAGAATGTATGAGAGATATTGTAGAAAGAAAAAAAAGATCCTGCCTAAGAAATTACAAATAGAACATAATTTCAGGGCTTATGGGCTAAGACAGAGAGTAATTAGGGCGTTGTACCACACTTATGCACCATTTAACTCCAGCTTATCTTTGCTGGTTCACAAGAATACACCACATATGTTAGTCAAAAGGCGTTGCGTTAATGTTTGGTATGACAGGAGAGTAGACAAGTGGAATGTTTATTTTAAACTAAAGGAACAAAGTCCGTTAGATAAACCAAAAACACCTGCAAATTTTGTTGACAAATTGGGGAGAATTGATGCCAATTCAGAAGAAGGAATTAAGTTGCTTCAGGTATGTTATTATCATGTTTTTTGTAAAGCCACTATCACATGTTTCGAAAATGCATTATCTATTGTGTGACAACTAATCCGGCTATTTTAATTATGATTTTGCACTGTTATCTTGACATTTTGTTCTTTAGTTTATTCTACACCTGGTTTTATGCTAAAAAAAACTAACATGCCTGCCTGCCTATGACCAAATTTGTTTTTATTGGCATTATTATGGGATCTTTTTGTGCTTCATTAATATAATATATATGGTCACTTTCTGTTTGAACAGGTAAGTAAAAACATTTTAACTAGTTTATTCAATATTAGTTTTTATTTATCTATTGAACATAACAATCAATTCATCCATCATCAATCAGTCATTTTAAAAGTCAACTTTGTCATAGCAAAAAAATAATTGTTCTAACATATTTTGTCATGCAAATAATTACCTTTTTCAGGTGTCCTGTGACAGATTCCAAGATGTGCCACCTGTCATGGGCATGCTACTATCATCGGTAAACATTGGTCTGGCCCAGGGGTTCCGTTACCACAAAATAGTTCTTGGCTTCAACACCAGTACCTACATCTCCAGGGACATTCAACCAGATTGTACTGTTGTTTTAGACACGGCATCAGTAATAACAGTTCTTGATTGGTGGCACCCGATGTATCCACATTTGAATGATGATAAAATGCCTTCGTGTGATACTAGTGAAGAAGCAAAACCGGTGTTGGAAGGGGATTTTTTTGTAATACGAGGAGATATGTAAACAAGTCATTGGTTCGACTTCGATTATAGTTTGATTATAAGTTTGTACTGTTTATTTTTGTTTTATTTTTTTATTTGTTAATACATTAACAAAAAAGAGGAACAACATTTACAATAAAACGCGTCTCTACAGAGGCGCACAATACAAATAAAGTACATGCATACAGAGTAGTTTGTTATTAATAATTTTTTAGTTTTGGTTAAATATTTTGTTATGTTAGGATCTTAATACTATTGAGGGTGTATGCAAAATCTAAGGAATGTATTTATGTATGTTTGTTAGCATTTGATTGAGGTAATTTTATTTTTGTCTTGCTTACATATCTCCGAACAACAAGGAAATTGTTCAAAGTTTTCAAGATACAGGCTTTGACCTGTTTTTTGAAGACCAAATTGCAGATAATTTAAAGTTTCTGCGTTTATCAATTGGTACACCCGGCTGAAGGGAATTTAGTGTATCCTGTATACCCATATCCATTATAAGGAAGATAAATTTTGGTGTCTACGTTATTCAGTAACTCCACTTTTGCGTCAGATATAAAGTAGTGAAGATTCTAATGTAGTACTAAGGTACTTATTCTTACCAAAGTATGCTATAATAATAGGGAGTTTTCTTATTGAGAATTTAAAAAAAAGTTTAGTTTCCAAGCACTGTATAGATGTCGTTGAATTGACTACGTTACTAGAAGCCAAAACCAAAAGACATAAAAAACTATTTTTCTTTCCGAATGTATCCTCTTTTTTCGCGCTTTGTCATTATCTAACAAACTCTATTTTTTTTGTACGTTGTTTTCGTTGTGGTTTTCGTTAATATGTAGGGAAAACCATGAAAGTAAATATTTTTGAGATGCGATTGATGTAACAATGATTAGTTGCGTTTCGTTTTACGATCTCATTCATCAAAGTAAAAAAAAATATCTAAAAATTATGTGACGTTCAGTTCTTTACGTATCAAGTACAGCGCCATCTAACCAGCGACTAGGAACGAGTTTAATAAAATTAAAATAAAACTCCATATTACCTATACCTTATATTTCAAAACATTGTGATACCTTTTTGATAAATGTTTACGATACCTAGTATTCAAGTGGAATCTTATTTGATTTCCAAAATAAGTAAGTAAAAACTGTATATTCTCTACGTTCTTGATAATGCTCAAAACATACATATTTATATTTATTAGATTTTAACATCATAAATTGTTTAAAATAAAAATTCATCAATGTAATTCATCAATAAATCTTGATGTGTACACTGAAATGGGGTTTCAATAGGAAATCCGTATTATATGATACTTGCAAAAATTTCATCATTTTTTGACTACCTACGCTACACTACAATAGCCTTGTCTTGCAAAATTCTACACTTCAAATTTTGTAAGATAATTCCACTTATGAACGCCGTGCCTTGTGGGGCTGGCTAATAATACCTAGCATCACCCCATTTCTAACAGTGGGTGTAGTAAAAGTTGACTCTGAGATAAATCCAGGCAATGAGCAGCAGCTTACTCTGTAAACATCTATAACACCTTTCACTGCGCTCGCCAATCCGCCTGCCAATCGTGGTGAGTACAGCAAATACCCCCCCATAGAGGGCGCCCCATGTACAGCAGTGGACTGTTGTGGCAGTTGTAGTAGTCTACTCATGAATACGAACAACTTTTATTATGGAGCCACCTGGAATTCCCTGGGCTGTATACAGGATGCAAGGGACAACCGTCCGAATACTTATAAGGTTCATGCAGACCATGAAACTGAACAACTTTCCCCTAGGAACATATGTCAGGAAACGACAAAAAATATTCGACGTACCATACAAAATCACGATCAGCTGACTGTTTTTACTATGGGAAGTCCAAAAAAGCTGGACGTGTCCTGAAATATTTTTTGATGAAAGTTGTTCAGTTACGTATCAGTATTCGGAGGACTTACCCTTACACCCTGTATATTTACGCTACGCTTGTACGATAGGACTGAGATTATTAATACAGGGTGTTAGGAAGAAGACATACTGTGGTCCTTTTATGGGGTTAGCCAGTTCATTAAACTGAACACTAAATAGCTACAATATTCATTTATTTATATTCTCTTACTTTTTCATTATACACAAAACAAAAAATGAAAATTTACATACTCAAAAAATAGGCAAAATACTGTAAGAAAGTAAAAGTGACTGCAGTGGTAAAAATGTTTTACTAATCCATTGAGTGGGGCAGCAGGATTATGCTACCGAGGAGGGTAGGTCATAGGTACAATCGATCACTGACATGGTAGGAGTGGTCAATGAAATCAATTATTCCAAAAAGTGTGGCGTAGAAGGATGGAAGCGTTGTGGGGTCGTACAGGTATTTGTGGCGAGAAACACTCACTCGGGCGTATCTCATTCTGTAACCTCTTAAAAGTATCTATGGAGAGTACGGGAAAGAATACAGGGGAAAGTGTTCAGGTATTTGTGACGCGAAACATTGCGCCAGACATGGCAGAGAAATATCTGCAAAACTGGAATCTGTAGGCATTCTGTGAAATGATAACTGAGACGACTGAAGTGGTTTAAAGAGAGTGTATCAGAAGAATACAAGCGTTGCAGGATCGTACAGGTACTTGTGGCGCGAAACGTTGCGCCAGGCATGGCAGAAAACATCTGTAAAACTGGATTCTGTTTAAAGTAGTTTATGGGGAGTGTGGCAGAAGAAAACAAGCGTTGCAGGATCGTACAGGTATTTGTGGCGCGGAAAAATTGCGCCGGGCATGACAGAAAACATCTCTAAAACTGGATTCTGTGTAAAGTAGTTTATGGGGAGTGTGGCAGAAGAATACAAGCGTTGCAGGATCGTACAGGTATTTGTGGCGCGGAAAAATTGCGCCAGGCATGGCACAAAATGTCTGCAAAACTGGATTCTGTGTAAAGTAGTTTATGGGGAGTGTGGCAGAAGAATACAAGCGTTGCAGGATCGTACAGGTATTTGTGGCGCGGAAAAATTGCGCCAGGCATGGCACAAAATGTCTGCAAAACTGGATTCTGTGTAAAGTAGTTTATGGGGAGTGTGGCAGAAGAATACAAGCGTTGCAGGATCGTACAGGTATTTGTGGCGCGGAAAAATTGCGCCAGGCATGGCACAAAATGTCTGCAAAACTGGATTCTGTGTAAAGTAGTTTATGGGGAGTGTGGCAGAAGAATACAAGCGTTGCAGGATCGTACAGGTATTTGTAACGCGGAAATATTGCGCCAGGCATGGCAGTTAATGTTTGCAAAACCTGTATTCTGTGTAAAGTAGTTTATGGGGAGTGTGGCAGAAGAATACAAGCGTTGCAGGATCGTACAAGTATTTGTGGTGCGGAAAAATTGCGCCAGGCATGGCAGGAAATGTCTGCAAAAATGGAATCTGTAGGAGCATTCTTTGTTAACTGAGACACAAGTGGTTTAAGGAGAGTGTGGCAGAAGAATACAAGCGTTGCAGGATCGTACAGGTATTTGTTGCGCGAAACGTTGCGCTAGACACAGCAGGAAGATATTAACAAAACTTGAATCTCTAGGAGCATTCTGTGTATTGATAACTGAGACGGAAGTGGTTTAAGGAGAGTGTGGCAGAAGAATACAAGCGTTGCAGGATCGTACAGGTATTTGTGGCGCGAAACACTCGCTCGGGCAAAGTGGGCAGGCGGCCGCGTACTGGCGAGGGTACGAGCATTCTGTTGCGGTTGACCATTGAGATGGCTGGGCATTCTGAAAAGAGACATTACTTTTGTGAATAGACTAGTTTTTGTGGGGTTTAAAGTTAATTCGAGAAACAGTGATCTTATTCTATATGAATAGCCTATTTTGTCATACTGCTGGTCAAAGGTAGGCTCTTCTCTTTGTATCCAGCTATGCCACAGGTCCTTGCTAAAAGCATCCAGCTCATTGGCACGCCTGCGACGGGGTCTTCCGCGGCGTCATCACATTATGTGTGGTGGTTTCCATAAGGTTGTTTTGTGTCCACATATCTTTCGGCATACGGTAGACAGACGTTATTGGCCCAAATGCATTTAAGTCGGAAATTTACGACCTAGAAAACAGTATAGTATTCTTAACCCATCACAATAAAACAAATTTTAAACAGAGCCCGTGGTCACGGATGATATTGTGATGAGTCAGTCAGTCATCCGTAACCACGGGCTCTGTGCTCGAAACGTAGGAATTGTAAAACCCAAAATAAACACAACCTAAATCCGTTTAAAATTGTTTTATTGTGATGAGTTATACCTAGTTGTGTAAACGCAAGAAAATATTATATTCTTAACCCAGTCAATCATCTACCTAACAGTGTATTTGTCGTATTTGTTAAGTTACCTTTATAAATCCAGTAAGGGCACAATGCACGATGTCATACGCTGGGCAGTTGAGGTAGACGCTCTGAGCAGGCAGGTCCCCATTCAGACAAGCGGATTTGACATGGTCCACTGCGGGAGACCATGCCGGGTGGTCCGATTTGAACTGCTCGAAGTGGGCTATGACCTTCTGCTTGTTGACCTTGACGCCATCCATCCAGCCTGACTTTTCGAAGATGCATTTCATGCGGTCACACTGGAAATTGAGAATATTCTTTATCACTAAATAAATAGTATAAAATTAAGTTGCTTCTCGTGTCCCTATGTATGCTTAGATCTTTAAAAGTACACAACGGATTTTGATGCAGTTATCTTTAGTAGATAGAGTGATTTAAAAGGAAAGATTTTATGTATAACTAGCTGTTGCCCGCGACTTCGTACGCATGGTGTAGTGACTTGTGAGTTAGTGAAGTTGATGTTTGCATATTGTTTAATATTAATATCATGTTTGTATAAAGTTTTTTCTCTTTAAGATGTGCAATGAATAGGTACCTACTGGTTAACTTGTTTTTGGGTTAGGTACTTGGTTTTGATACTATGGACATCAGCTACAAAACATCATTATAAACTACTTTGGTAGTTTTACCATCGGGTGCTTAAACGTACAAATTTTCAGGAGAACTGACTCGAGAGCAAGCGACATATAGCTGCCCGTGTGATAAACAGGGAATCGTAAGACCTACGCCTGCGGCTTTCAGCGTCTGTCCTTGCGATTTGTTTACATTCATTGCAAAGAAAACGCTGACGGGAAACTGAATGCCCCGAAATTGAAATAAAATGTTGTTGGGAATGAGTGGTATACGCGCCACAACCAGTGAAAATATCCGCCTCGAATACATTCATCTTTAAGCTTAAGATCTTCAGTCAGGTTCCATTGCACAGCTTTGGCGGAGTGAGATTGCAAAGAAGCATGAAAGGAACACCAAGTTTAAGTAATATTTGGTGTGCAGAAAGACCATTCGCACTCAAGGAGTTTAGGAATTCTATTAGGTAGTTAGTGGCTTTGTCTTGATTCATAACAGTGGTAATTGACCACCATATCCCCAGTGATTTGTGACATAATGGTATGGTTTATTGAAGCAGTCTGATCATTTTTGGGTGCAAAAATAGCTCTTCCACGTAGCTACGAATCTTTCTTTTGAAGGAAGGAAGGCTCGCCATACACAGAAGAAATGATTCTCTTTAGACCAGAAACTATTTGGCAAAGCGTTTCAGGCAGACTTACTTGACCGTTATCCTCTGGTAAAGTACCTCTGCCGAGTTTTAATAAAGCTTGTGAAAACTCTTCAGCCCGTGGATTACCTCCGAGACGGGTTCGCATGATCACCGTCATGGTCAGCTTGTGAATTTGTGGCCAAAGAGCCGATGATTTTAGTGAGGCATTCACCTCATCAGCCCTGGTACCTCGAGTAACAACTGGAAGTGTTTGGCGAAAGTCATTGGAAAAAAGAACAGTGATATGGCCAATGGCCCTATTATCTCTGCGTATGTCTTTCAAAGTGCTATCCATAGCTTCTACCGTTTTTTTGTTGGCCATCGTACACTCGTCACATAACTACCAGACAACAATATCAGAAAACCTTTGCCTTGTAACTATTACGTGATACAGCACATATTGGAGTATCGTTTGTGTCCAAATCGATTGGTATTTTGAAAGTTGTATGCGCCGTTTTCTCTCCTGGAAGCAGTGTGGCAGCGATACTTAAAGATACTACAGCAAGTGCAATCCTACCTTGCCTTCTGATTTCTGCAAAAATGTTTAAGGCGAGTGTAACCGTGAACGACCTCGATAGTGGCGCCACTTCACAAAAAAAGATTTATCTTTAAAGAAACAATCTATCAGAATATCCGTTGCCCAAGTTTATACTTACATACGTATATCACGCCTATTATCTCTTGCAGGGTAGGCAGAGCGTAAATGTCTGACATATATTTGATGGTCATTCGGAAAATTGTGTATCGCCATGGTGACAGGTTGTCAGCCCATCGCCCATGTGAAAGTCCCTTTGTCACCACTTACGACTCCCACGGAAAAGAAATGGGGTGATGCTATTGCAAGCCGGCATCACACGGCATAGTTTACAATACTATATTATTATTTTTTTAGAAAACCTGCCGCCTGTCAGTGGCTTTGTTATATAATTTTGGAGAAAACATTTCATTAGCGGGTTTCACAATCGAAAATCGACAATCAATGCACGAACGAAACAGAAAGGCGGAGGTCTACTGATCTATGTGAAAAAGAAACATACCTTTAGCTACAAAAACATAGATACAAACCACGCGTGCGAAGCTATGCACGGTCAGCTGATGCAGTGTGGAAGCGGCCTTATACATGTGATTGCGGTGTACAGACCGCCGAAAACCAACAAGCAAAAATTCGTCGAAGAAATACAGCAGCTGCTGAGGAGCCTGCCACCGCAGTCGGAGGTGGTATTCATTGGAGATACGAACATCGATATCTGGGACGGCGGAAACAACAACGGTAGTGCGGCTTGCAAATACAAAGATATGATGTGCGAGATAGGTATACAAAGTGTAATCGAGGATATCACACGCGAGGAAGTGTTATGTGGTAAAATAGTGCGGTCGTGTATTGATCATGTGTGGGTCAGGTCTCGTAAAACAACGTCTTCATACGTGTTGTCGTGCAAAATATCAGACCATTATCTTATAGGTATAAGCGTTGAGTGCGAGATTAGCGCGTCAGCTGTTCCGCAAGGTAAAGTAAACACAGTGCTTTGTGATTCTCTAGTGAAGCAAAAACTGGATGATGCCCCCTGGCAGGAATTATTGAACTGTAAGTGTCCTCTTTTATTATATAATAAAATATATTCTGTTTTTGGCAGCATTTATGACAGCTCTAAAATATTACGCCCAGCTTGTAAAAAAAGGACAAGTAAACCGTGGATTACAAACAAACTAAAGGAAATGATTTCTTATAGAGATCAATTATTTAGAAGATGGAAAAATAAACCGTATTATATGAACTATAGGTTAGAATACACAAAATATCGAAACAAAGTAAATAAAAGCATAAGTGCAGCCAAAAATAAATATAGGCAAAGTGAAATTTTGAAGTGTAAAAACGATATGAGAAAGATGTGGTCGTTGATAAATAGTTGGACAGGGATAAAAAAGATGAGCATAGATGAGGTTATTAAAAAAAATACTTAGGAAAAACCGATAATCTAATAAATATTTGTAACACTTTTTCAAAAACCTTCACAAAGGAAATCACAGATATAAAGCACAATTGTCATCAAACTTTCCTAAACCGGAGTGACTATGTAACGCCTAACAATAGATCAATAAGATATAAAAAAGCGACACCCTCAGATATACATAAAATTATAGGTAAATTAAGTTGTGAAAAATCACCTGGCATAGATAAAATGAGAGTATCCGATATTAAGTACATTCAAGAAAAAATAAGTCCTGTATTAGCTCTTTTTATTAATCTATGTGTCGATAAAGGGATGTACCCTAATGAATTAAAGAAAGCTTTAATTAGACCAATCTATAAGCAGGGGTCGCACTTGGATTATAGCAATTACAGACCTATAGCCATACTAGCAGTTATAAATAAAATTGTGGAAAAATACATAGTAGGACAAATAAGTAAATTCCTTGAAAAATCAAATGCATTATCTGACGCGCAGCATGGCTTTAGACAGGGCCGGAGTACGGCGACGGCGCTCGCGCAGTTCACGGATGACGTCAACGGCAGTCTGAATGAGAAGAAGCAGGTGGTGGTGGTCTACATTGACTTCAAAAAAGCTTTTGACACTCTGGGCCACCACCAGCTGTTACAAGCAATGGAAGAGTGTGGTGTCCGGGGGCCATTAAACAGATGGCTCCAGGCATACCTAACCAATAGAACTCTGCAGACTGCCGTTGGCGGAGAGATTAGCCAACACGCACAGATAACCTGCGGCGTCCCGACCGGCTCTGTCTTTGGCCCTGTTGGGTACATAATGCATGTGAATAGTATGTGCAATGTTGTCAAAAATTGTCGCATATATATGTATGCTGATGATACCTGTCTTGTGTATTCAGATAAGTCGATAAATGTAATACAAAGTAACATACAAACTGATCTAAATAATATCGTCAAATGGGCGCATGACAATGGAATCATCATAAACATAAAGAAAACTAAATGTATGCATATATTCTCCCCATATAATAAATGTATAAATGGTCAACCGTGTATTATAGGTCATGACTATCAATGCCTACATAATGAGGGACGCGCTTGCCAGTGCGCGGAGATTGAGGTGGTGGAGCGGTACAAGTACCTAGGGTTAACAATAAACACACACTTTACGTGGAAAAATCAGGTGGACATAGTTTGTGATAAACTCAGATCAGTGCTTGTAAAGTTTAATCATCTCAGTTTCTGCACAAATAGGGCTTCCTTATATACTCTTTACTATGGGCTTGTGGAATCGATACTCTCTTATGGACTAAGTAGCTATGGCAGAACCTTCAAGTCATATCTGGATAGAATAAAAGGTATACAAATACGATTTCTCAAAACAATCGTGGATAAAAACACTAGAAATAAATGTAGACCTAATTATGATCTCTTATTCATGAAGAGTAAAATCCTACCAGTTCATGAGCGAGTGTTGATGCAGGTAGTAGTGGAAGAGTTTTATAATGATGAGTTGAAAACACCTGTAACGCACCCGCGTCTACACAGGAAACATAATGCCGGGATACTAAGTGTGCCTAGGGCTTGTAATTGCTATGGGCAAAGAACAAGGAGATTTATCATAGCCAAGGTCTATAATGAGTTACCTAACCATATAAAGAAAACATGTAAAACAAAAAATAGCTTCAAATACCATGTGAAGAAGTATCTATTAGATAAATTTAACGAAAGTCTTAACATCGCAACTAGTAAGTAAATAATAACATGTAACTTTGTTTGTTATTAAATTAGTATTTTTTTTCTTTGTGTTTATTAGTTAATAAGTAGGTACATAACAACATTATAATAACATAATTATACTTAGATATAAAACACATTAAATGTGGGAGTATACCTACTGCCTACAAACTATGATGTAGTTTGGCAGAGTAAAAAAACTTTTTGTAAAAGTGTTTTTTTCGTGAATAAACTCTTTATTTATTATTTATTTATTTATTTTACAAAACTAACAGCGACATCTATGAAGTAATTTTAAACAAATTTTACTCTAACATTTTTGATTCTAACTAATGAAGGTATTTATATTTTTTTAGGTTCCGTACATCAAAAAGAAACGTACAAAAAAACGGAACCCTTATACGATCAGTTTGTTGTCCGTCCGTCCGTCCATCCATCTCGTAAGACGCTTTATCTCGGGAATGCGCAGAGATATCGAGTTAAAATAAAAACTATATTGGTAAATAGGTTTTAGGCTGCAATATGGAACCCTTATAGGTTCACTCACTTTGTTGTCCATTTGTCTGTCTTTCAAGACTCACTATCTCGGTTACACGTAGAGATGTCGAGTTAAAATTAAAAGTATTATAACCTTTAACTCAGGCCAACTCTTGTAGTGGTAAAAAAATAACTAATTTTACCCAAATCATAATTTGTCTTCGCAATAAAACAATTTTCAACGGATTTAAGTTGTGTTTATATTGGATTTCACAATTCTTACGTTTCCACAATAAACACAACTTAATTCCGTTTAAAATTGTTTTATTGTGATGAGTAATAGTTGTGCAAACTCAAGAAAATATCACAATTCATCTGTCTTCCATCACATACCTTGACCATGACCAAAGGTCAAAGTAAAAGTCCGAAACATTTCTGTAATAGTTAGAACGGCCCGCATATATGTCAGACGTGGCGATAGCGATAAAATACTTACGGCCGTTGACGCTCAACCTACCCCGCAAGGATTAAATGTGTGATTGTTTGTTTTTTGTTTGGTTAGGTCGTTTCACGGGGTCGTTTAGAAGTTCAGATCGTATGTCAGTCAATACGTGGTCAATACCGCGTTTTACAAAACTAACAGCGACATCTATATTATTTTTTAGGAAAAAAATTCGGAACTCGCTTTGCGGAACCAGTTACTGTGTTTTACCATGGGAATGAAAGATTTTTTCGAGGTAAAAAGTATCCTAGATGTTGATCCGGGTAATAAGCTACCAAAGTATACAATTTTGTAGAAATCTGTGCAGTAGTTTTTACGTGAAAGAATAACAAACATACCGACAGACAAACAGACAAACAGACAAAAATCAATTTTACTTCTGTTTTGATGTCTGTATCTTCAACACAATTAGAAGCAAAAACCCTTTTTTGAATCTATTTCATGTACAGAATTGGTTTCGTTTCTGTTTTATTATATGTATAGAAGATACATGCCGGGAAAAGGTCTTTTCCAGCGAGAAAACGGTTCGCAGCGGGTGAAAGCGCTGGGCGGGCCGCTGGTTTAGAATCAATGTTTTTAATCTATGATATGACTATTAGTGACGGACGATCGAAGATTTTTTCAATACATTCACTGTCTTTAATTTATTAGAAGGTCTACTTTGAATTCTCACCTCTGTGTTGGAATTGGAGCACTGAGCTGCAACGCCATGTTTTATAATTTGAGGATTCCCAAGGCACCTGTACAGCTAAAACAAAAATACCGATCTGTAAAGGGAATATAACATAACATATATAATAACCTAGAACTGCGTCGTCTATTCTATAGTTACAAGGGTTGGTAGAGATTCCATGATATCTAGACATAGACTGAGAATCATCTCGGTATGATGTAGGGAAAGATGGCGATGGAGAGTCAGGTCCTTATTTTTCGCTTACGTAGCTTCAGTATTGTAGTCTGATCCGAAAATGTTTGAATTGGGATTGGGTTAAGGTGTTCTTTGTGCGATTTTCTGTTTATTTCCATGGCATCGCGATACAAGGAATCCATAGTTACCTACTTCAAAAAGTTAAACAACACATGCTTATGGTGAGACGTTTTACATACAAACGAAAAACTGAAATTCAATGGACTAAAACATGCGATGAAGAATATTTTTTTAACAAACGATTAAGCGAAATGATGTCGGCCTAGGTAAACTTGGCGCAAAACTACTTTTGGTTCAAATATAAAGAATATTTTGTTTACAATAAAATCAATCTCATTTTTTGCAGCAGTGGTATCTATTGACGTAAAGTGGCGAATCGGTTTTAATGAAGAAATCTTATGGTTTACAATTTATTTTTATTTATTTGCGAAAATGTTATATCAACACGGGACTTAACATCGAGTTTTTTAATTAGAAAATTGTCTCCTTCAAAGACGTAATAAGTCCATTTTACTTTTGTATGAGAAACGTCCCACCAGCGCGAACAAGATTTTCAAACCAGTTTATTTACTTACACGATCACATCCATAAAATGCGGTAAAAAATGTTATTGTTGAGAATATAATAGCATCTACATACCTATCAGTTACACACTTTGATAAATTTTGCTCCCCAAAGTAACCTCTAATTGAAAAAAAAAAACATTATTATGTCTACAGTTTTAAGATTAATACCAAAATAATTATACTTTACGGTATTTCTCTAGTGTCTATGTTGGAAAAACCGTAAAAATCTGTTCCTCTCTGGCGCAGCGTGAATGAAAGGGACAAACTTTTTAGGTGAATCAGGGCATTATCGTCTTTATTACGGAAAACATATTTGAACGCCTCTGGTAAGGATTGTGTTTAGTAATGTTTGCTCTATGCAGAACAGAAGGCTCAGGAGTGGCAGACACGCATCGGAAAGCGCAGAGTGGGACTGTTTGTAATGTTGACTAGACACTTACATTGTTAGGTGTTTCTCCACATCTTACTGGCGGCGTCACTGGAGCGTCAGCTTTGCAGGCCTAAAACAAATTATAACACTCAATACTAAATTTTAAAACACTTCCCGTGTTAGGTATACTATTTTTGAAAATTGCCTAATTCTGGCCGCGCTTGAAAAATTTAGCAAATTTACAAAAAAAATACTTATAACACGCCTATAATCCCTTGGGGCAGAGCGTAAACGGCTATTTACGCCACGTCTGACAAACATTTGAGGGTTATTCGTAAAATTGTGTATCGCCATAGCACACCTCGGACACTGGCGTTCAAATGTATGAATCAAACGCGTTGCTACGCACACAGTCTAAGCTCGCGTAGGTGAACGCGGACCATGCTGGTGTGTGTGGGACAACATGTCAGGGTTGCCGCCATTTTACGTTCGCGAATCGGGAATGCAATGTGCTGCAGTATGAAATGACCTTCGTCGTCGCGTCCTTGCTAGTCGGTGTCTGAGCGTCCTCCGAGCGCGGGTGGGCGGCGCTTGTAGGGGGAGGCAGGGAGTGACCATACTGTACGCTAGTACTATTAATTATACTGTGGCCATAGTGACAGATTGTCAGCCCATCGCCTAAAATTGCAATACAAATCCTCTAGTTCCTAAGTCGCTTCTTACGACTCTCACGGAGAAGAAATGGGGTAAAGCTATTGAAAACAAATAATTAACGAATTATTAGTTTTTGTATTAGTATAGAAATATATGGTATGCCAGAAATATGACCTTAATTACTGTTTATGAAGCAATACATACACGTAAAAAATATAACTCAATAATTGTAACAAAAACACAAATAAATCATTCAGAGTAAGCATATAAAACATAAATCTTTAAAACTATTACCGCAACAGCCAGAGCGATATAAAACAATTGTTTAATCATATTATCGAGCACCACACAAATTCACTGGCTGCAACTAAATGACAACAAGGTCCGACACTATCTAGATTCAAACTAACACACAGACACAAAGTAAGTATTGGCGGCTGCGATACTCTATTTTGTGACACAGATGAGCATTGGCTTTGATTCTGAGAAGCCACTTAGCTAGCTAATTCTTAAATCAACGTCAACAGTCCACGCTTCTATTTACAGTGTGTTTTTTTAATGTTTTCTCTTGGTGTGCAGGGTTGCGGCCGCCTTTGCTCATATTGTGTTGTTTGTTTTTGTTCTTATATGTTATGATTATTAATGTAAGCAATAGGTAAAGTATTTTCGTCTGTCTGTCTGTCTGTCTGTCCACTGCTTGAAGTGTGTCTCTCTCCTCCTATTGGAGGGTGTTTGCTTTTCACAGCGTTTGGCAGGCTGAGGCAGGTAAGTGAGCGCAGTGCATTAAATATGGAAAAGGAATGACACAGAAAAGCCACAGTCACGCTTGTTTTACTAAGGGTCATACAATTTACGCGCCTTGTTTTACAAATTTACATTACTTTAGCAAGAAAATGAGAATGATTGAATGAATTAAGTATCTTGTTTTTTTTATTGTCGTGTGGCTTAGAATAGTATCACCCCATTTCTACACGTGGGTGTCGTCAAAGGCGTCCAAGGGATGAATCCAGGGAATGGGCTGCAGCGTTCCCTGTGAATCTGTGTTCCTTGCACTGCGCTCGCCAATTAGCCTGTCAAGCGTGGTGAGAATGGCAAATAACTCCGCGATCGGGGGAAGCCAATGTCCAGCAGTGGACTTCTGTGGCTCTTGAAAGTTGAAGTTGAAGTCTAATTTATATATCTTATCACGAAATTGAGAAATTGACGAAAATAGCTTAGAATTTGCTAAAGAAATGTCCAGTCAGAATCGAGGCCATTATCACATTATGTCGTTAATTCTGACCAATGAGGAGGTATATATTTTTGTAAACAACGGCTAAACTAGATTGTAAGGTCGTTATTCTTTGGCCTTGAATTGAATCAAGTCATTGAGACGTGATCTGATCATTCTATTAGGTGATTCCAGCAGGACTAGATGATATGCAGTAAAATGCAGACTTATGTTTCTTTATTCATCCCAAAAAAGAAATGTTGTGTGATGCCGGCTTGGAATCGCATCACCTCATTTCTTTCCCGTGGACGTCATAAGAGGCGACTAAGTGACTCGAGGGTTACACGTGTATTGCAATTTTAGGCGATGGGTGGAAAACCTGTTCCTAGTGACACACATTTTTATGAATTACCCTCACATATTTGTCATACGTGGCGCAAATTTTCGTTTTTTACGACCTTTGTGTATGTATCGACTTATGTAAGTAAATAGTATAAAATGAAGTCGTTTCCCGTGTATGTATGCTTACATCTTTAAAAGTACGCAAAGTATTTTGATGCAGTTTTCTCTAGTAGATAAAGTGATTCTAAAGGAAGGTGCTTATGTATAATTCATGCCAGGAAAAGGTCGTGTTACCGCGGGAAAACGGTAAGCGGCGGGTGAAACTGCTGGACGGACCGCTAGCAGTTAGTTATAGGGTTTAAAATTAAATTATAACTATGAATCGTAAGCTTAAGTTTAAAACGTAATAGTGTTTTTTTATTTTATTAGCTTACTTAATCCCACTGCTGGGCAAAGGCCTGCCTCGCAAACTTACTTGCGGTCTAATCCCACCGTCATCCACTCCTGGAAATAAAAAATATTTTTTTTATTTTTTTTTATTAGGTACGACAGTTAACAATCAACACTTCCTATTGTGGATACAAAAATTGTTTATAACTAGACTGATACCCTAAACGCATTTACACAACTTGATAATAGAATTGCTATATAGATTTCAAAATACACATTTTACCAGAGGTTCCCAAACTAGGACTTAGCCTGTATCTTGGGAAACCATAGAAAAAAAAAATCTCATTGAGATAGTTTCTCATAATTTCGCAACTCTTTACATTTACATACATCCTTCATTATCCAGATAATTATGCTTTAAGTGCCGTACCCTAGCGTACCCTGGGGGACGCCTATGTCCTGCAGTGGACTGCAATAGGATGATGTATGTATGTATAAGTACCTGTTGATCTCATCCCAGGTTGTAGTAGGAGACAATAGCGTTACCTAGGAGATACAAAATCTTAGAAGTACTATCAGTAGCAGGTAGAGTTGTCTATTTATGGGAAAACCCAATTTTAAACTCATATTAAATAGGATTAGCTAAAAATATTTCAAGGGGTGATAAAGCTCATGGAACTGCACAACATTAACAATAAAAGTAGTTTGATATATCACAATAAAACTATTTTAAACGGATTTAAGTTGTGTTTATTTTGGATTTTACAAAGAGCTCGAAACGTAGGAATTGTAAAATGCAAATAGACACAACTTAAGTCCGTTTAAAATTGTTTTATTGTGATGATGAGTAATAGTTGTGCAAACTCAAGAAAATATTAGTTTGATATATTATGTACTTAAAATAACTGCACAACATTAACAATAAAAATAGTTTGATATATGTACTTTACATAATTTTTAATCACATACAAAATTTCTCTGGCATTGGCACGTTTTTTACACCGCGCCCGGATATATTTTCTACATTTTCCTTGGGAAAAATTGATCAATTTTATGATTTGTTTTAACCCGTGGAAAAAACAGCATTTTTACTTGCAGTGTATGAAAAACCAGTTCAAGCCTATCATTTAAATGGTTACTCAAGGTGCTGCTGAAAGTACCACAAGTAGCCAGTAAACATCAGGGCATATTGAACGCACACCTACGTCTTCCTATATTTGGAGCCTTCGGAGGGCACGTTCCGCGCATGCGCGGATCTCGCACATGCGCCCAGCACTGACACCTGTCAAACATCACATCTGACGTCATTGGAAAGAAGGATCCCGACTGCAGTGCTGGAAAATCATGTAAAACAAGGTAATATTAAGATAATTACGCAATTTTATCTTGCTTTTAATTTCGCACTTCTGATTATGTAGTGCAAATTTGTCTTTGATCGAACGGTGTGTTATAATTTGTAAATAATATTATTTCTTTTTCGATTCGCCGTCATAACTTTTCCAGCCAGCTCCCATATTACTCTGTAATTTATATCTTTTCGAAATTCAATTTATCGAATGTCATAATCCTTGATGACGTACTCAGCTGTCATTTCACAGCAAAACGCGCAATGCTTTGGTTATTTGTGCGTGGTGTCGTACCTAGATCTAAGAACTTATGTTTAAGTACTAGCAGGATGCGCTGCCCTTGATTCCTTCAGTCTATTTATAGAGATGCACAAATCAATTGCCGACGCATCTTTTGCGCTTGCCTTATCTTTCATAATTTGATAGAAGAGATATTTCACAGCGATTCGAGATATTGACAACCGGGGACGTGTTATTCTATCGATTCAATCAAATCTGCCTTAACCTTGGTAATGAAAATGGTCTCCAAGTTAGTGGGTATGTAGTATCTATGGGATATTAAAATTAGGACTGACAATTTGTTAAAATTAGGACACAGGCAATTCTGATGGCTTATTTTTTATAAGTGTAGTTTCTAGATCTTTTTATATAAGTCTCGTTGCCATTTGTAGATAGTTGTATTTTAATGTAGATAGGATTACTTACCTAATCGATGTTCAACAGCTGATTTTTACTGTTTGTATTTACTGTATGTTTGTACTTCTAAACTGTTAACTCACAGCTTGCTAATGCTTAGTAGGTATACGTATAGATAGATAGATTAAACGTTTATTGAATAATTGACAACACTCACATACATTCAACAGTCAAAGAAAAAAAAAAAGAAATACATTTCAGAATAAAATAAGGTTAATATTTACCTCTACACAGTTTAACGCACATGTGTGCTGCAGTGATGCAAAAGGCCAAGGCTCAGTGCAAGGAATGCCCAAAACGTATATCGTTATAATTCATTGATCCAGGGAATGGGCAGAATCGTTCCCTGTGAAAGCAATGTCTTGCACTGCGCTCACTAATTGGCTTGCCCAGCGTGTTGAGTATGGAAATACCCCCTAATAGGGAGAGGCCCGTGTCCATGTAACGTGAACTAAAAAAAATTTAACACATTTTTGTCGGAACCTAATAATGGGCTCAATTTGGGAAATGAATTCTCTTAACTTACCGTAGCCATGTCACTTTCTGTCAAATATGTTTAGAAAAGGCTAGTAGATTTGTTACTCATATCATGTCTTATATTTTGACACAAAATATGCGTTATCTGTCAAAATGAGGCGACGATGAAAACTATAGGAACTAAATTAACTAAAAACGGCGTAGAATCGTTTGATTTTATGCATGACAGGACTTAGATATCTCCTATCGTTTGCTTAACCCATTTGACGAAAAGTGACGTGGCTAATTTTTGTGAAGAGAAATGATTTCCCGAATTGAAGCCAATACCTACTTTTATCTGTTTATTATCTGTTTCTATCAATCTTTCTTTACGTCTTGCGTGTCAGGCTAGTTGGTAAGCCGTCGGCTCTTTTCCATCAAAACTAATTGCCTGACATATTTCAAGATGATTCATAATAAAAAACTTAATACCGTTCTGCGAGACAACTCCTTTTGGGTTGATTTGTTTCGTTACTTGACTGCTTTTAGTATTCTGACACCAGCGCTCATTGGGTCATTTGTCGACTCGGTGTCCCACACAACAAAAGAGGGTGTTTCATGTTTTGGCTTGTTATTTTATTATTTTTATTGCCGTAGTTATGTTTGGTGGGAATCATTTCACATATAACGGCCGTTTTTATGTGCGCTTTCGCTCTGCTTACTCCGGAATAAATATGAGCGTGATTAATGTGTATGTGTGTGTTGGTCAAATTGTAAGCTATCAATGAAATCTTTAGGGATGCTCATCTATGGAATTAGATTCAAAAAAAAGTTTTCTCTAGTAGACAAAGCTCTACATATACGTAGCAAAGAGCTTCAAGTCGTACTTGAAGTGTAAGGATACAAATTTGAATGGCGCCATTGTACTACAGTGCTCGATATTATTAAACTATAGGCTACAATTTTACAGATGAAATTAGGCAGTCATAGCTATTACGATACCAGAAACAATAAGCGGCTACGCAATCTACTAAGAATTTTACCTGTAGACTTGTAGTCTGTTCTTTCATAACATAGGTCACAGATCTAACAAAGAAATAGAATCATTTGTTCATCATTTTATGTAACTCTGGAAAAATCTTGTTATTTTTATTTAACAAAAAGAGCAGCAAAGTATACTGCGCCAGTACAATAGCGTAGCTCGTTAAAACTAACACGCGCTCGAGTCCAGAATACCTCTGTCTTCTCTGCTATTAATACTACTTATATATGAAGTCAACTTTCAGAATTTACAAATAAGCCCCTAAATTGTGGCCGCATCCAACTACTTCCCCTATCCAATCTCACCTCTTAAACGCCGTCCCAGACACGCCCTTTCGGAAGACGACATCACACGCTAGTACTATTAATTATACTGTGACATCACAGTAGCCGCTGCTACAGCCATTGCGAGTAGATCACACTCCACAAGCTCCTCTAGCAACCCCCCTCTAGCAAGTCCCCGGCGGCGCGGAGGTCTCTCATTTGTTCCCCATTTTGGGAACTACCGGCACGTGCCGGGTAGATTCAGTTCAATACGTTCTTCCCAGAACAACTCGTAAGCCCAGTCGCGTCCCAAATTTGAACAACCACACAAACTTTTCCGGTTGAGCCCTAGCTCTCCACCAATCAGTCAGGTGTAGGTTCCAAAGACCCGGGGCTAAAATCCCAGCCCAGTAAAAAAACATTATCTTCAGTTTTTATCCCCGAACTTTGAATCTTGTTGTTTAAATCTTTTCTACTAGTAACTGGGACAATTGGCTAATTAGTCTTATTTTTGTTTTACCAAGAATTTTCCTGGTGACAGCTCAAGGAAGGTATGATTATATTTGTTAGAATGAAGTATCTGAGCTTTGTTGGGACTGGGTAAGTGTCCTTATTTAAGGCAGTAAATGGAATACAGGGTATAACAAACCGTAAGGAGGTCAAGGTAGGTACTACCATGAAACTTTCCCCTTTTTGTTAATCCCTGTAGTACCTATACTTAATCACTTTGAAACCGTATCTACTTAGTCCAATGAACTTTAACATTGATTTGAAGTTTCTGATTCAGTCACTCATTAATTCATACATCCATAACATACGTATATTATATAACTTTTTAATCACTCGCGATCACTTTCACTCATTTTAGGAATTATACCGGGTCTATCGCTCTAATTCTTAAAATTAGTGATACGTATATTATGCTTATAGTCCTTTTGGGGTAGGCAGAGCGTCAACGACCGTAAAAACGAACATTTACGCCACGTTTGACAAACATTTGAGGGTCATTTAGAAAGTTGTGTATCGCCATTATAACCCTCGAGTCCCTTTATTCATACCGTGAGGGGAAACCAATGATGAAGCCTGGTGTCAGAGTTTTTAAACCTGATATGATTTAAGGATTTAAAATATTTTTCTCTTAGTAGGACTTTACAAGATTTATATGTATATTATTTTTCATGCGTCTGTAACGCTTACGACCATCATCTAAGTATGTAGGTACTTCTTTATCTTTTGACAAACATAGTACTCATAGACAGCAAGCGAGACCGACTACTTAACGTACCCTCCGAAGCACGGAACCGCCTTTTTTAACGATAATCTAGTTTTTAGCCTTTAGCCAGCATTATCCAATATTTTTTGATGTCAGTTAAAATCGGTATCAATTCCAATACCGGTTTAGTACCAAGCCTACAAACGACAGATTACCGGTAATCTTATCATCGTGATAAACCACGATAGCAAATTAATATTGGTGTTTAGTATTTGTTTACTAACTAGGATTAAACTTGTAGTGAAATGTTTTGACGTGTTATAGTGTTTGGATACAGGTAGTATCACATTAAGGTAGTTCGATAAACACATAATTTTAAATAGCAATGTTTGTTCCTATCAGTTCCTAAGTAGCAAAGTTTTATCTGAAGTGGTTTCTTTTTTATGTACTTAGTTTAGTTCAGTTTTTCCGCTGAACTGGTAAAGGAATACGAAAGACGAAAAGTATATTTGCAAAATAGGTCGGCAACTGTTTCGCTTTCGATTCAGCTCATCAGGTAAGGTAATCTGCCTTACTACAGTTGGTATGAAACTGCGTCCATATGGACTACTGGTGCGAATCTGCGAGGCATCGGTCTCATGAGTGTCTTACGACAACTCGTGTATGAGTTTCGTCCTCTACGATAAGCTCCTTGTACCCGAGCGGGGCAATCGCTAAACTTTATGTAGTTTAGTTCAGTTTTTACGCTGAACTGGTAAAGTAATACGAAAGACGAAAAGTGGTTTCTTTTTCTTTAAATATTACAAGAGTGCGGAAAGAAAATAGGCGTGGAAATTCAGGGCCCCTCTGTGCCTCAGTATGAGAAATGTCATAGCAACCTATGAAAAATGATTAGTTCACATTTTGCTCGTACTCGCTTTTCGCATAGACTCTAGCGGCCCGCCAAACGGTTCATCTTTCAATTGCTATACCCCTTATCCACACCTCGGACACTCCATACAGCGGGCTCGTTATAGACAACTGTCATTTCTACTTGTGCATCAATCACAGATGTGTGAGTGCAGGGTTGGCATGCAGGTTGATTTTTATACCTAACCTGATGAATACATACAGTAACTGCCAAAGAGGATGTCACAAGCCTAGCGCTAGTTTCTACTTAATTCTCCACTGGTATTTTGACATTTCTCGGGTGAGGGCGGGTCGGGGGCTGGGTTGCATGGAGGTGAGTGTCCGTTCTGTATGTATAATACTACATACTATTGGTTATTCTGTCCATTATCTCAATATATTAGGATTGGACGTTCATTTCTCATAGTTTTTCAAACCAGAGAAGGCATAAGTTATTTTTATCCATTTCTCTGAGGAACACAGAGATGTACGAATTTACATGGTCAAACCTAAGCTAGCGAAGGCATCTAAAATTAAATCGCAGTGACGGCAAGACAGTTCTTTTCAAGTTCGAAAGGTGAAAGATTCAACTACGTTTTCTATTTCAGGAAGCCTTTAACCCGTCACAATGTTCGAGGGTGCGGTGGCCGGCATCCTGAACCGGCTGCTGGGGAAGTACGTGTCGGACCTGGACACGGAGAACCTCAACGTGGGCATCTTCTCCGGAAACGTCAACCTTACAGATCTCAAGCTCAAACCTGAGGCGCTGGTAAGACTTGTCGCAAGTTAACAAGCAAATTTGTGCAAATTAAAGTGCAACCTGTTTTACTGAGACCTCTTGGTGCATATTTTTTCTCACTTGTACAAGAATATCTGTTTTTTGCGGCCGTTTACGCTCTGCCTACCCCGCAAGGGATTACACGCGTGATATGAGTGTATGTACAAGTTTACTACTTACCCAATTTCCCAGTTAGCGAGGTTAAGGATTATTTCATTTAAAGAGGTTCCCACTTACAGAGGTCAAAATTAGCCAATTTGTAATTGTCAGATGTCTATTCGATTTCCATGAAAATTTACCAAATCGTTAGGCAGATACTTGTGTATGGAAAATCTCACTTATAGAGGCCTAAGTTAATAATGTGTTATAAAAGAGGTTAGCGATTTTTATAAAATAAACTTCTACTGCAAGACAGGGACGGATGTATTAGAGCTGGAAAAAATATGAATATTTTTTCTCAATTACAGAGGCTATTAAGCTAATTGTATCAGTTATGGAGGTAAATATAGGAAAAAATATCAAAAATACATCTCAGATAATGAGATTATTAATTCTCAGTTAAAGAGGTAATTCGATGCAAAAGTGCCGGGACCTGGTATAATGTATCAGTAACAGAGGTTTTTCACTTATTCAAGTCCCAGTTAACCAGGTTGAAATGTATTTCAATCAACAACTATAAGGTGTAAAAAAATCAACTGCAAATATTTTAATGGGGTGAACCAGCCCATAAAATCGAACAACTTTCTTCAAGAAACATGTGTCGAAATACGAAAAAAATATTTGGTCCTCCCATAGTTTGTGTTAGCCGGCCGGTTTAATTTGTATGGGAGGGCTAATTTTTTTTTTCATATTTCGACCTTGTTTCTTAGGGAAAGCTGTTCAGTTTCACGAACTGGTTCACCCCTTACAATATTTTCAGTATTTTTTTACACCATGTAATTCGCATTTGATGGGCAAAATTTTTTACTCTATAAAACAACATATAAAAGTCAATTTTGTTCACAGTACGAACTAGACCTACCGATCGATGTGAAAATCGGCACAATCGGCAAAGTGAACCTGCAAATACCGTGGTCAGGGTTATACACGCAACCAGTGGTCGTCCACATAGAAGACGTATTGATCCTCGTAGGCCCGGCCATCTCTAACACACATTTCGACCCTGACAGGGAGAAACGACTCACGAGAGCTGCTAAAAGGAAGATCCTCCAAGATTTAGAAGCTGGTGAGTGCAGTTACATGCAGTGAGGTTAACCTAGCTGGCCCGGAGCTGGTGTGTTTATTTTTATTTTTTATACCGCCCAAGTCACATTTTCTATTAGGATAATACAATATTTAATATAAAAAGCAAGAAAATTAAGTTGTTTTGACGTCGTAATGACGTATGCATATATTATCTTAAAGTTATACCAAAGCCAAGGAGCAGGAGTTTAACTTCATACTAACGCCCGGTTTGTGCATTCACACATGCACACGCCCGACCGACCTATACGTACACGACTACTACATAGACTCTCTTGTCGTACGCGTCACAGCGAACTGTACTGTTTGAGTATCGGGAAATCAGGAAAAGTAATACCTAGAAAACTAATTTCTCATTAAATAATAGTTTCAGTCATTGTTTTATTACTGTAACTTAGCATAATGGTGACAGTAAGTGTGACATCTCTTAAATTCGGGTTCACAAAACCAGTTAATTATTGACAGCCCTTATACTGTACGTAGTTTAAGCTAAAAAGGTGGTCAAGTTAAACTACTGCTTCTTGTCATGTTTGTGGCAAAGTAAGTTTATTTTTAAAAGCTTTTATTTAACTTGCAGTGTATGTAAGTATGTAAGTAAGTAAGTAAGTAAGTAAGTAAGTAACAATGTTTGTTCGGTGCAAATCTTGCAAGTTTAATTTGAACCACTTCTCGGTATCCGATTGAGTTGAAATTTTGCATGTTGGTCCAGAACCGATGACAATGCATGTTAATCATAAATTTGACCTGATGCTGCTGCCAGGATCGGCTCCGTACGAGAGATCTCCTCAGCGGTTTATAGCTGGGACACAAAATTTTGTATACGAATTCGTTTATTATAGGCAGTTGGTAGGCCCACCATGAATTAGACGCTACATCCAGGGTTGTCTTCGAACTATGGAACTCCTCAATATTCAACTGCTGGGACTTGCAATTTTGTATACGAATTCGTTTATTATAGGCAGTTGGTAGGCCTACCATGAATTAGACGCTACATTCAGGGTTGTCTTCGAACTATGGAACTCCTCAATATTCAACTGCTGGGACTTGCAATTTTGTATACGAATTCGTTTATTATAGGCAGTTGGTAGGCCCACCATGAATTAGACGCTACATCCAGGGTTGTCTTCGAACTATGGAACTCCTCAATATTCAACTGCTGGGGTTTGCAATTTTGTATACGAATTCGTTTATTATAGGCAGTTGGTAGGCCCACCATGAATAAGACGCTACATCCAGGGTTGTCTTCGAACTATGGAACTCCTCAATATTCAACTGCTGGGACTTGCAATTTTGTATACGAATTCGTTTATTATAGGCAGTTGGTAGGCATACCATGAATTAGACGCTACATTCAGGGTTGTCTTCGAACTATGGAACTCCTCAATATTCAACTGCTGGGACTTGCAATTTTGTATACGAATTCGTTTATTATAGGCAGTTGGTAGGCCCACCATGAATTAGACGCTACATCCAGGGTTGTCTTCGAACTATGGAACTCCTCAATATTCAACTGCTGGGATTTGCAATTTTGTATACGAATTCGTTTATTATAATAAGAATTAGACTGTTCGAAATTAACTGGGACTCGGCCATGTAATAATGACGCCATCAATGAAATGAAAAGACTAAGACATACTACAAGCTAATTCTTCTATTAGGGATGCCGGAGGAGTAGGTACCAACCTACTTCTATAGAATATAAAAGAGATAATTATACTTTATCCTAATGTTAGTTTTCCCCGTGCCTTAAGTTTTTCTATTGAAGGTCTCTCCGTTTTATAGAAAGACTTTCGTATTGATCAATAACTATCGTAACATAAACTAAAAAATATAAAATAAAATTATGTAAAAAAACTTTTAAAACAAGCTTTTATTTAAGTGCTCTGAAAAGATGAAAATAAAATTTTGAATGACATTAACCACATTCATTTATGACTACAGAAATGAAAATATAATAAAAGCTTGTCGCGAAACTTTCAATTTGTGATTGAAATTTTGTAATAAGGTACGCACCTAACTGTAATTAGGTAGTTTCTTCTAGGCATCGCGACAAGCTTTTATTATATTTTCATTTCTGTAAAGTCATAAATGAATGTGGTTAATGTCATTCAAAATTTTATTTTCATCTTTTCAGAGCACTTAAATAAAAGCTTGTTTTAAAAGTTTTTTTTACATAATTTTTTTAAAAGCTTTTATTTAACTTGCAGTGTATGTAAGTATGTAAGTAAATAAGTAAGTAAGTAAGTAACAATGTTTGTTCGGTGCAAATCTTGCAAGTTTAATTTGAACCACTTTTCGGTATCCGATTGAGTTGAAATTTTGCATGTTGGTCCAGAACCGATGACAATGCATGTTAATCATAAATTTGACCTGATGCTGCTGCCAGGATCGGCTCCGTACGAGAGATCTCCTCAGCGGTTTATAGATGGGACACAAAATTTTGTATACGAATTCGTTTATTATAGGCAGTTGGTAGGCCCACCATGAATTAGACGCTACATCCAGGGTTGTCTTCGAACTATGGAACTCCTCAATATTCAACTGCTGGGACTTGCAATTTTGTATACGAATTCGTTTATTATAGGCAGTTGGTAGGCCTACCATGAATTAGACGCTACATCCAGGGTTGTCTTCGAACTATGGAACTCCTCAATATTCAACTGCTGGGACTTGCAATTTTGTATACGAATTCGTTTATTATAGGCAGTTGGTAGGCCCACCATGAATTAGACGCCATATCCAGGGTTGTCTTCGAACTATGGAACTCCTCAATATTCAACTGCTGGGACTTGCAATTTTGTATACGAATTCGTTTATTATAGGCAGATGGTAGGCCCACCATGAATTAGACGCTACATCCAGGGTTGTCTTCGAACTATGGAACTCCTCAATATTCAACTGCTGGGACTTGCAATTTTGTATACGAATTCGTTTATTATAGGCAGTTGGTAGGCCCACCATTAATTAGACGCTACATACAGGGTTGTCTTCGAACTATGGAACTCCTCAATATTCAACTGCTGGGACTTGCAATTTTGTATACTAATTCGTTCATGATAGGCAGTTGGTAGGCCCACCATGAATTAGGGTCACGTCAATAGAAGGCCTCCTGATAGAAGAATTAGACAGTTCGAAATTAACTGGGACTCGGCCATGTAATAATGACGCCATCAATGAAATGAAAAGACTAAGACATATTACAAGCTAATTCTTCTATTAGGGATGCCGGAGGAGTAGGTACCAACCTACTTCTATAGAATATAAAAGAGATAATTATACTTTATCCTAATGTTAGTTTTCCCCGTGCCTTAAGTTTTTCTATTGAAGGTCTCTCCGTTTTATAGAAAGACTTTCGTATTGATCAATAACTATCGTAACATAAACTAAAAAATATAAAATAAAATTATGTAAAAAAAACTTTTAAAACAAGCTTTTATTTAAGTGCTCTGAAAAGATGAAAATAAAATTTTGAATGACATTAACCACATTCATTTATGACTTTACAGAAATGAAAATATAATAAAAGCTTGTCGCGAAACTTTCAATTTGTGATTGAAATTTTGTAATAAGGTACGCACTTAACTGTAATTAGGTAGTTTCTTCTAGGCATCGCGACTAGCTTTTATTATATTTTCATTTCTGTAAAGTCATAAATGAATGTGGTTAATGTCATTCAAAATTTTATTTTCATCTTTTCAGAGCACTTAAATAAAAGCTTGTTTTAAAAGTTTTTTTTACATAATTTTTTATTCTTTATGTATATCGTCTCTTTATCCTTATGAAACTTTTTTATTTTATTAGCCTGTTCTGTGTCCAACTGCAGGGCAAAGGCCTACCCTCTTTCACGCCACGAGTCTCTGTCTTGGGCTTCCAAATATAGCCTCGGAAAATGTTACATTTAATACATAAATATTTTACATTTTCAGAAAGTGAGATCCTGAAAGGACCTCAGAATTTCTTCGAGAATCTATTCACGGCGATCGTGAATAACATTCAGATATATGTGAGGAATGTGCACGTGCGGTATGAAGACTCAATCAGCTCTAAAGATGGGCCGCTGGCTGGTGGACTGTGTCTGCAGAGTTTGTCTATTGAAACCACTAACAGGTGAGATATGTGAATAACATTCAGATATATGTGACAAATTTTCACGTGAGGTATGAAAATAATCTGTCTGTAGAGCTTGTCTAGTGAAAACACTAACAGGTGAGATTTGTGAATAACACTAAGATATACGGGGTGTAAGGGACGTTGTACCGAAAACTTTGCAAGCCTGATCGGACAATAAAATTGAACAACTTTTTCTATGGAGGGTATGTTTCAAACGAGATAAAAAATCGACCTCCCATACAAAATTCCTAATGCTGACTAACTTTCTATGGAAACTCGAAAAAAAATAATCGTTTCCCAACTTTTGGCTCTTTAACTCAGTGTAATTATCATTGAGTGTTAAGATTTATTTCGGGATTCGTGTATTTTTCCTTTTTCCCAGCTATGATGCCCTATTCCAGTTAAAAAGCCAAAGAAGTGTGTATTGTCTCCAAGAATACATGCACTAACACTAGGAAAAGGTTTTTTTAAAGTAAGGTCTTTTTGAACCTATCTTATTTCGGTGTCTGACACGATTTTTTTACAAGCTTGAGAAATTCGAGTATATTCAATCGTTTAATCTTTTCTGTACTAAACTTTTCAGCAAATGGAAGGCATCAGTAACACCAGCGAACGCATCAACAGTGTACCAGATGATGCGTATAGAATCCTTATCATTATACTGGAACCCCTCAGCTACTGTCTTAGATGATACGGAAACGGCTCATATAACACCCATGCAGTATTACAACTGGAAACATTATATGTTAACGGGATTGGATAAGTTCTCTATGCATCACGAGGATTTCGAGTTTTGTAAGTATATAGATACAGTCACGCCTGTATCCCTTGAAGGGCAAGCAGAGCGTCGACGGTCGTTTACGCCCTTTCTGATAAAATGTTTGAAGGTCATTTCAGAAATTGTCTACAACTGTAGAGACAGATTGTCGGCGTTAGTCCCTCGCCTGAAACTATTATACAAATAAAATCCTTGAATTCCTTATTCTGGCGAGTAAGTGCAAGGTGTTGCGTTTACATGGATCGCTGCTGCCTATTCCACGGATTGATTCCTTACAGCAGAAAATTATAAAGCTGGCCGACTTCAAAACAATAATAATAGAAAGCACATGCAACTGACAGCTGAACCTGCCATCCGATGCATGACAGTGAAAAGAATTAAGGAACGAAACTAAAGTTGTTCTTCTTCTTTTCAAGTGGGACACAGAGTCGTCCAACGACCTGATGAACCCTGGTGTCAGAGTTTTTCCACCGCCTACTAATACAAGTAGGCCTCTGACATGGTTGTGTGACGTATGCAAACTAAGTAATCATAGACAGCAATCGGGACCGACGGCCTCCGAAGCACGGAACCATATTTATTTTCAGACAATCAGGTGGTTTCGTCTGCAATGTCCTTACCAGACTGGAAAGAAATCCATAAAGTGTTATATATCAACTTTGTGAGTTGCCCCACCGAGAATCGAACCCGGAACGGCAGGCAGTTGCATTACCACTGCGCCACATCGACCGTCACTAAACTAGTTGAAAAAATAGCATAACTTTGTAAGAAAACTTGCATTTTTCTATCGCGGGTATTATTATGTAGGCTCAAATCATGCCTGCGGTAAAAAATCCAAGTTTACTAATTCATTTCTCGTGTATACCCAACACAAAAAATGTTTTAAGGTATTCAGCATAACTTTGATCGTTACTCATGATTTTTTATCTTTTATTCTTTATCTTTCCAGTACTAAAACCCGTGACTTGCAAGGTGAAAGTCCTGATCAACAGATCTGGCGAAGCGCGCGTGCCTCGTCTTCTGTTAGACGCTGTATTACAAGACAGCGCTTTACAGCTATCCAGACGACAGTATTTGTCTGTCAGCAATTTGGGAGCGTCTTTCGCAAGGATCAAACTTAACAGGTTAGTACAAAGGTGGTCCGTTTTACATACAAACGAAAAACTGATATTCAATGGACTTGTGCATGCAATGAAGAGCAATTTTTTAATAAATGCTTATGCGAAATGATGAAGGCTCACTTAAGTTTGGCGCAAAACTACTTTTGGTTTAAAAAATAAGAATATTTCGTCCACAATAAGATCAAACTCATTTTTTGCAGCAGTTGCTCCATCTATTGGTGTAAAGTGAATCGGTTCTAACAAGGAAATCTTATGGCTAATAATTTTTTTTTTTTGCGAATGTGTTATATCGACACGGGACTTTCCATCGAGTTTATTAATAGAATTTTGTCTCCTTAAAAGACTTATGTCTTCAACATTTGTATGAAAAACGTCCCACCTTAAATCTTCCATTCTGTCTGCTTTAATATAAGAGACACGTTCCGTTTTACCAAAAGTTTTGACAGTATCATCTTTTACTCTTTTTGTATGGATTATTCCTCCCGATTACTTGAAACGTGAACAATGACTCATGTTTCTCTTTATGTTTCTAAAAGCTATATGGCATTTCCTATGTAGGTGTAGTATAATAAGTATTATTAAGATCTATTCTAATCTGCCAACATCGAGAGTCTAACCTAGTCATAGGATACCATTTGGCACTTGGATTTTGGACCTACTGCAGCAAATGTAATTTTACCTATGTTCAATAAATAAATAAAATATCGTGGACAATTCACACAGCGCTATCTAGCCCCAAACTAAGCAAAGCTTGTACTATGGGAACTAGATAGCTGTTTTTAAACCTTTATAAGGCGATGGGAAGAATGTTCCCACCTAAAATTAAACCTTAACTACTCGCAATAGATTTTAAAACCAAAAGATTTTTTTACGTGCTCTGCCCGATAAAGGACTACTTAAATAATTTTTAATAAATACATAATTGTACATAGAAACACCCAGACTAAACACAAATATCTGAAAATGACTTAAGAAACATCTGTGGGTTGTGGGGATCGAAACCTTAATGCGAGTGTAGCCGTCAACGATCTCGACGGTGGCGCAAATTCACAAAAAAAAAGGTTTTCTCTTTATATATACAATCTATCAGAATGTCCGATGCTCAAAATTTTATTATTATCCTTATGTAAAATTAGGACCTGTAAACTCAAGAAAATATTCACTGTTTAATAAAGTTATGGCAATTAATACCAAAAGTGGCCGTTTTTAGGTACTTTTTTCCATAACTTGCATTGAGTTTAATATTTCATTGAGTTTGCGGGTTCTAATTTTACTTTAAGATAATACTGAAAACTTGGGCATCGGACATTCTGATTGATTGTTTGTATAGAGAGAAAACTGTTTTTTTGTGAAGTGGCGCCACCGTCGATGTCGTTGACAGCTACACTCGCCTTAAAGCGAATGCTTCGTATTTTTTTTACAGATTTATTGCTTTTCTGACAAAAGGTACAATAAAACAATACAAATCTTACAGAAAATACCGCAGTCTTCACCCAGGCGTGCCGCTGCTAAAAGACATTAAAAAATGGTGGCGTTACGCTTACAACGTTGTCATTGAACAACGCGTGCGCCCGTACACATGGACCGCCATTAAGAAACACAGAGAGAATTATAATAAATACAAACAGACGTACAAAAGTACGCTTAAAAGTCCCAATGATACAGAATTGAAGTTGGATTTGCAAAAGTGTGAGGATAGTTTGCCGATTATTTCTGTGGTGATTGCGAGGGAACAGGCTAAGTTTGAGGTATGTTCGTAACAGTAACAATATTATGTGTTGAAAAATCTTGAATCAGCCCACGAAACTTAACAACTTTTCCCAAGGAACTAGGATTGAAATGTGAAAGCTTAGGCCTCCCAAATGTGATGTTCAAAAGAATTCAAAATATTTATTTTTGTAATGAATTTTCCCCCTATCAAATCAATTGTTTATACGTCAATATCTTTTCAATGTAAATGAAAAACTTAAAACCAAGCTCTAATGTGTTATTTCAAAGTATGTTCCTTGAGAAAAGTTGATCAATTTCATAGGCTGATTAAAACATTGTTTTTTTTACATCGAGGGAACTCGACTGACAAGTACTGTTATTTTTTTAGCTGTTGGCTCAAGAACCAGAGAGGATAGAAGTGGTTGAGACAGAATTCGACTGGTGGAAACCCACCTCCTCAGATTCTGAAGCCGAATCTGACACTGAGAACAAAGGTAAAATAGCTAAAGAGATAAACAACGTCGATTTAAAAATTTTCAAGGGCGGGCAGGATTTGCATTACTAGTGACGACGCCTCTTCCATCTGTGCTACCGCAGCTCGTCTCCTGCCCGCCAATTTTGCAAGTGTATTTTAATGCCAGTAACGCGAGGCACGGCTCCATCTACCGGGTTAGTTTTTGCAAGATACAATATATTAAATGATTGATATTTTTACTCAGGACATTTTATTCATTCAATCATTTGCATGCAAAATTGACGTCTGCTATGGCACGTTCACACCATGCACCTGCTCCTGCTCCTGCCGCTGCCGCGAATATTGCTCGAAATACTTCCGCGGAAGCATCAACGCGAGTGAGTGTTCACACATTGCCGTCCAACTCTTCTCTCAGCAATACGAGTGAGCGAGATAGCAATACATTCCACTCGCGCTCGTGCTGCCGTTAGTTTAATTCGCGCACTAAAAGCCGTCAATCGAGGGAGCACGGGAAGTAGCAGCGGCATGACGAGTAGCAGCGCGAGTAACCTGTTTACATGCTCGCGCTGCCCACTTCCCTTCCTATTTACCTGCCATTATAGGCATATTGTGAACGTTCTACAATAAATAAAGAACTTTTCTAAGCGAATGCCTATGAGAACTATGCCTATTATTTCAGGTCGTGTGGAGCTCTGTGTGAAGACAGAAAGGTCCAGAAGTCTATGGAGCCACCTCTCCAGCCCTGAGAAGAAGCGAGTCTGCGAGCTGATCGGCTATGTGGAAGGCGCCCCTAAGCAAGACTTGAAGTCTAAACAGTACATTGGTAAGTACAATTACCATAAAGTCTAAACATTATATTTGTAAGTACAATTTCCATACTAGGAATCTACCTATGAACCTATCTATAAGAAGTAAAAAAAAGGTATAACAAGCCGAGAGGTGAGTGCAGTCCTGAGTCGGAGAGGTCTAGAGTGGAGCCACCTCTCCAGCAATGAGAAAAAGTTTGAAACCACGATGGAACTTTAAGGTTAGGTTAGGTTTTATAACCAATAATTTTATATTATAATAACTATAATTCACACAGCGCCATCTAGCCCCGAACTAAGCAAAGCTTGTACTATGGAAACTAGATAGCTGATATTAATACTTAAATACTTTTTTTTTGTAAATGAATACATAGAATACATAGAAACACCCAGATTAAACACAAATATCTGAAATAACTTAACAAATAATTGTGTCTTGTGGGGATCGAACCCACGACCCTCGGCGTAGCAGGGTACTATCCGCTACGCCATCGGCCCAGTTAAGTCCCAGTTAACTTATGATGATTTCCGTCCGTTAGAAATGGCATCAACTCTTTTCTTATTTATCAAGGGTCTTTCTATCTTTATTCGTATGACGGCCGATGACGCGCATTGGTAGTGCGACTGTCCGGTTCGAATCCCGGTGGGGCACTCTCAAAGTTGCTATTATCACTTTGTGAATTTGTTTCCAGTCTGGTTAGGACATTGCAGGCTGAACCAACTGATTGACCGTAAGAAAGATATTTCCGTGCCTCGGAGGGCACGTTAAGCAGTCGGTCCCGGTTTACTTAGTAGATGTCACACAACCATGTCAGAGGCCTACTAGTAGTAGTAGGCGGCGAAAAACTCTGATGCTAGGGTTCATCGTCTCGTTCGTCGACTCAGAGTCCCACACGAAAAAAAAAAAAAGGTTTTTTACAAGTCTAAAGGTGAAATTCTTAGTACATTGCGTAGCCGGTTAATATAACTGGTATCAAAATGGCTTAGCGACTACGCAATGAACATCGAATTTCACCTGTTCAAATTTTAGCTTGTAGTTTTATAATATCGGGTATACACACAGATATTTTTACGCATACCCTCTGTAAACTCATGAATTCACGATGATGCCGCTAGATGTCGCTAGTAGGTTTTTAAAACGCGCTGTCGTTGTGATTTTCGTTTAATAGTATCCTCGACATTGCTGTTGCAAGTCTGTATACATATATATACATATTGCTTTTTAGAATTTTTGAAAACTGCTTTCGAGTCAAAGGAGGCAGTTCGTAAATAAATACTGTGTTTCGGAAGAAATGGTTTAAATAGATACACAGTGATACACTGGAAAGGGATTCGTTCTGCACAACTTTCACTAATTCGGGTCACACCTATCTTAGTTATATTGTGTCATACAATTTTATTTTCTTTGCTATAACGGAACATGACGTCAATAAGTGGGAATACTATCCTACATTGAATATATTATTTGGAATCCTGCCTTCAGCGTAATTTTACGAGTTCTCTTGAAAAAAAATACAGGGTGTAAAGGATAGCTCTCCGAATACTGATAGGGTGCTTTCGAACTATAATTTTGAACAACTTTCCTCTAGGAATATATTTAAGGGAACGTAAAGGCAATCAGCTGATCGTGATTTTGTATGGTAGGTCGTTTTTTTCTTGACATATATTGTTCCTAGGGAAAAGTTTTTCGGTGACGTGGTCTGCTTGTATCCCTGTCAGTTTTCAGAGGGCCCTTACACCCCGTATGAGGTCATTATTTTTTTTTACTGCTAATACTTTGAGGCTGTGTTCCATTCGTGAAACTGAATAAATTTTCTTTGTAACATTTGTTTAATATAAAAAAGAACCTCCCATACAAAAATGATAAACATATGCCAGTTTATATGTGAGGTTGGTTTTTATCTCGGAAAAAAGTTTCAATTTTTAAATATGTTTTTCAAAGATACTCAAACCGTATCTAAAGTACTAAAAGGATTTTCACTTTTAATATGTTATTATAAGTACAATGTATTATTTATTGTTATTATAAGTACAATGTATTAACACCCGTGTGATGCCGGCTTAGAATAGCTTCACCCCATTTCTTACCCATGGGTGGTGGTGGTGGGCAAAATTGCAATACACACCATTGCAATTTTAGGCGACGGGCTGACAACCTGTCACTACAGTGATACACAGTTATCTGATTGACCCTCAAATTTTTGTCAGACGTGGTGTTAATATCCGTTGAACGGCCGTTAACGCTCTGCCTACCCCGTAAGGGATATAGGCGTGATTTATGTATGTATGTATTATTTCGTTTCAGAGCACAAAATAAACCTAACGTTGGCAAACTGTTCCATGACAATGATCAACAGAAGCAAAGAGGTCCTGGTGATCACCCTCACGCAGTTCCTGGCGTCATTGGAGACCAGACCTTCTGCTAAAGCATATAAGGTAATAAATAAATATACTGAATAATTCACACTGCGCCATCTAGCCCCAAACTAAGCAAAGCTTGTACTATGAGTATCTAGATAGGTGATATTAATACTTATTTATTTTTTATGTAAATAAATATATATTATACATAGAAACACCCAAACTAAACACAAATATCTGAAAATTACTTTAAAATATTTGTGTTTGTGGAGGGATCGAACCCACGACCGTTGGCGTAGTAGAAAGGGTACTTTCCGCTACGCCATACATACATCAGCCTAAAGAAGACTACTGCTGGACGTAGTCTTCCCACTGGGTACGCCATCTCGCCATTCATTCACTGCCTACGTCCGGGCGTCCAACGCTACACTTGCCCAGGTGTAATCTCCACTCGAGAACTCGCTTACTTTAAAATTTTTGACGATCATATTAAATGTAATTGTGAAATTGATAGTATAAAATAAACAAATCTGATCTAATCTATTCCAACCTTTATTAAATTATTAAAATTAATATTCCAACAGTTATCAGCTCGCGCTGAAAGCATAGTTGTCGAAGGCGTGTCATCAGATGGGGAGTTGGTGCCACTACTGACTGCGGAGAAAGGCTCAGCACCGACTACGACCAATCTACTAGCCATAGATGTGGAAAAAAACCCATTAAGTTCTGAAGCTGATTATGGGTTCTGTTGGCTGATGGAACCCGTTGAAGTTACTTATATTGAGGTAGGTTCCTCAACTATATCACCGATATTACTACAACCAATCTTCTAGCGATAGATGTGGAGAAAAACCCATTAAGTTCTGAAGCTGATTATGGGTTCTGCTGGCTGATGGAACCCGTTGAAGTTACATATATTGAGGTAGGTTCCTAAACTATATGACCGATATTACTACAACCAATCTTCTAGCCATAGATGTGGAGAAAAACCCATTAAGTTCTGAAGCTGATTATGTGTTCTGTTGGCTGATGGAACCCGTTGAAGTGACTTATATTGAGGTAGGTTCCTAAACTATATTACCGATATTACTACAAACTACAACCAATCATCTAGTCATAGATGTGGAGAAAAACCCATTGAGTTCTGAAGCTGATAATGGGTTCTGCTGGCTGATGGAACCCGTTGAAGTGACTTATATTGAGGTAGGTTCCTAAACTATATTACCGATATTACTACAAACTACAACCAATCATCTAGTCATAGATGTGGAGAAAAACCCATTGAGTTCTGAAGCTGATAATGGGTTCTGCTGGCTGATGGAACCCGTTGAAGTGACTTATATTGAGGTAGGTTCATAAACTATAACACCCACAACAAGTATTGGTTCCAACAATTTAATTAAAATGTTTTGAATTTGTATTGTTTAAAAAAAGTTTTTTTTAAACAATACACTTTTTTTAGACAAGCTTTTATTTATTTGAGTGCACTATTTGAAGAGTGGTTGGCAAGACGAATCCAACGAGCCCAACTCGATAGGGGTACGTAGTTTCATATCTGAGATGCTATGACCACCTTCCGGCTCCATCATCATATCAGATTTTTGACATCATAATATTGCATTGTCACCCAATTGACATATCTATTCAAAATTTTAGATCAATCGGAAGTCGTTAAGTGGCTCAAATTTTGCTTCCAAGATTTGACCCGTAAAAACTAACGAACACGGAAAGTCAAATAAAAGCTTGTAAAAACATGAGTTTATCGGTAATTATGGTTACCGAAACACCGAAATTGTGCAAAGTGCAGTGAGCCCGTGGTCAGGATCTTAAGAGCGGGGCACACCGGCTCCGTATCCGTTCCGTATCCAGCTCTCGTCCGTAGTCACGCACGAACTTATGATGTTGTAATGTATGGGACTGTATGAGATACGGCACACCGCACACCGTGCAGCACGGAACGGATACGCAACGCAAGCGGTGTGCCGTATCTCATACAGTCCCATACATTACAACGTCATAAGTTCGTGCGTGACTACGGACGAGAGCTGGATACGGAGCCGGTGTGCCCCGCCCTTTATATTCGTACCGAAAATAAATGACTTCAAATATTAACAGGGTTCTAACCGCGATTCTCGATTTTGTTGAATTGTTCGATATTTTGGCCCAGTTGTATGGGCCATTATCATGCAACAACTGACGTTTTGGTAGGTTACTTGTTGGGTAGGTAAATGGGGTCTTGGTAGAGGATTGGTGACCGGAATACTTTAAAACAGTATTAGATAATAAATGGTTGCTACGGCGTAGCAACCTGTAGCTAATGCTACGATATTGTTGTTAAAGTTAAATCTTGGACTTGCGCTATCTATGCGTACACATACACGTATCACGCCTATAATCCCTTGCGGGGTAGGCAGAGCATAAACGGCCGCATAAAAAGGACATTTGCGCCACGTCTGACAAACATTTGAGGGTCATCCGGAAAATTGTGTAAAGCCATAGGGGACAGGTTGTCAGCCCATCGCCTAAAATTACAATACAAACCCTCGAGTCCCTTAGTATCAAGGCGTACATTAGGAAAAACCGGTAATCGTTAATTAAAACAAACATACTCCTACTTTTAAAATAGCCTGCAAGTAAAGTGTGATAACAATAGATTATAATTCCTTTTCAGCACGCGTTCACAGAACTGATAAACTTCTTCCAAACTCACTCGATGACCGCCACAGAACTCGCCGAAGAATTTTCTCACGCTGTCGATAAAGCCAAAGGAGTCAGTAAGGCTGTAGTGGCGTATGCTCACAGCAGACGGAAGGTGTTCCAGGTGAATGTGGACGTCAAGGGGCCCTGCGTTGTGGTGCCCGAACATGGCTGCACCAGCAAGTAAGTAAGCCATCCACAGAACACCGGAACGTTATGTTCTGTCACCCCAGAGTTTTTTGGTCTGTGAAGCTATCCGAAAAGTTATATAGCAAGCTATAGAGTGTGTTTTTCTGGGTCCGAACGGGTGGCAGGGGTACGTACACAGCCGTCTATCCGTGTCACGGTCAATCTGTAGCAATGTGGTGTTACGGTGTTACTAAATCTCTCTCTACTCTTTCACAAACTAAAGCAATTTGAAGATTTTTATTTTGTTTTTTTATTAATGATGGGTTTGCTCTTGACTCTAGTCTAGGTCATAGGACAGAGACAGAGTCTAAGATGGAGCGAGCTCACCCAGAAGAAGCCTGTTCACTCTTACTTTGAAGAGATTAGGGTTGTATGCGTTTGGAAACACAGACGCTAATTATGATATCTGTCTCAAACTGAAGCTACTTGTAATGTGTAACATGTGAGGTCCATTTTCGGTGCATATGCGCAATAACCTGTGCTTAGTATAGCTGCACTTTTAATGTAGTCTAATTGTTTTTGTGTTCTGTGGACCGAAATCAAAGTTCTTTTTTTCTTTCTATTGGCTGAAAACCAGTGCTGCCCTCTTTTGGGAATTCTTCGCACCTCCTTTCGGCTTGCTATATACCCTTTTTGTCCCTGTATTTGACGGATTGCTAGATATTTTTTTTTTTGTTAATTTTCCTGTTGGGAAACCGGCTCGGGTCATCGGCCGACTGTCAAAGTTTAACTCTTGCTCGTTACATATACGTAACTAATTATAATACGTAATTTACGTAACGTATACGTTATTTTTCCAGAGCCGGCAGGGTGATGATAGCAGATATTAGTCGTATCATAGTGAAATCAGACTTACAACCTGCCAATCTGGTTCTAGAAGACGCAACGTGTATGGAGCTCGAAGAAAAGTTGTACGATAGGCTGCATGCCGAGTGTTCTTGCCAGGTATGATATTTTATTCATAGTTATAATTTAAACGGGTTCTTACGACAAATTATTATTGTCTGAGTTCCCGAACTTAAAATTAGAATGCAATGATAAATAAAATGAATCCGTGTACAAAAGATGTGTGATTGTGTGTGGCAGGTTCCAATCTATATTTTTTTACAATTTATGTAGATTGGGAAAAGTTGTTTAATTTTACGAGTAGAACTGACCCTATAAATATTAGCTCTGAATTTAAATATGATCTTGTATTTGTAGGTTTTATTCTGCGAGTGGACAGAAGCGTGGCGCGAAATGCGGAAGCACGCGGATTCAGAACTGCATTTAGTTCCAAAGACAAAGATGCAAGTCGTCTTCTCTAACAGTATCAAGAAAGACTACAAACTGTTACCGAGGTGAGTAATATTAGTTTATCTACATTCGTCTCATAATGTTCGAATTATGAACTCGAAAACAGTTGTATAAAGACCTGCTTTATGCATTTTGCATAAAGACTTTACAGTTTCATAGAAATTACAGAAGCGTAATGTAAGTAAGTTAAATAAGACAGTTTATTAAAATTTATTCATATTTTTATTTTCAATGTGTCTTTTAATTATTATTATTATTTTTTGACATTTGTAATTTTATTTTGATAATTTTATGATTTTATTGTGCATGATATGTATTCATAATTTATTTTTAAATGTTAATATTAATTGTAATTAATTTATTATATGAACGGAGAAGGACCGACTATTAAAATTTTTGTATGCCAGTATTGGCGCAACATGCTTGTCCGAAATTATAGTTTTAAGATCTTATGTTACCATGTTTGCTTACAAATAAAATATTGATTGATTGATAAGCTGATGGGATATAATTATCACATCAGCTTTAAGCAGTCCACTGCTGGACTGCTGCCTCCCCCAGGGTACGCCATAGGGCACGATCTCCCGTTTTCGCCATCCAGTCGCTACTAGCCGCGCTCCTTAAGTCATCAGTCCATCTCAAATTTACTTTTTGCTTAACTACAACTTGTTTCTAATATTGTCCACAGATACAAGCTAAACATCTCGCTGTCAAGTTTCAAGCTAAATCTGTCGGACCGAATCATAGGACTTCTGCTGGATTTCATTGACAACCTGCCGATACCGGTGCCTAATACTGTACCAGTCTCTTTTATGGACTCAGGAGATTATGCTGAGGAGGAAGATCCACAGGTAAAATCGGGAGCTTGGAATCAAATACCAAATTTTTAAACACTTCTCACAATTTTTTGTGCCACGCGCGTTATTGGCTTCAAGATACGCTTGCAAAATTTGCGGGCAATGGATGAGCCGCGGTAGCCCAGATGCTAGAGACGTCGCCACTAGTGATGGGGAAATGCGCAGGCTCAAATCCTAGAATTTGTTAGTCTTCCCAAATGTTAGAGAAATCTTGGAATCAGTTCCACCGCTCTATTAACTGGGCTACCAGAGTCGTGACTGTGTTCTCCAAAGTAATAATCTCTTATTCAGATTTATCTAGGTTTTGTGTTAGTTAACACCTTATAAACATATATAGGGTGTAATTTTACTAGTGGCCCATAGCAAAATCTCATGACGGGCTGGTTATAAGGAACAACTTTCCCCAAGGAACATAGGTTAAAAAATTACAAAAATATTTTGAGTTTCATAGTAACTCAAATCAGCTAATCAACAATTTTGTATATAAGTTCCAAATATTTTTTCGTATTTCGACCTATGCATCTTGGGCAAAGATAATCCTTATTATCAGTACGTTTTAAGATTACGCTATCGGTCACTAGGAAAACACCCTATACACATACATACATACACACATACACATATCACGCCTATAATCCCTTGCGGGGTAGGCACAGCGTAAACGGCCGCATAGAACGGATATTTACGCCACGTCTGACAAACATTTGAGGGTCATTCGGAAAATTGTGTATCGCCATAGTGACAAGTTGTAAGCCCATCGCCTAAAATTGCAATACACACCCTCGAGTCCCTTAGACGCTTCTTACGACTCCCACGGGCAAGAAATGGGGTGATGCTATTCTAAGCCGGCATCACACGGCACAAAACACCCTATATTATTTTGAAAATTACTACTTACCACAGAAGTCGCATCAGCGGGGCTTTTCAAACGCAGGAATCTAGCATTATACGGGGTGTAAGGGACAGTCCTCCGAATACTGATAAGATGCATACAGACTATGAAACTGAAACAACTTTCCCCTAGGAACATTATGTCAGGAAACTACAAAAATTTTCGACTTCCCATACAAAATCACGATCAGCTGACTGCATGTATTAAGTGAAATCCATACATTTTTGACGTTTCCTGAAATATTTTTATGGGAAGTTGTTTATGCAGCCTATATATTAAGTATTCGGTTATTCTGCCGTGTGATGCCGGCCTAGAATAGCATCACCCCATTTCTTACTCATGGGTGTCGTAAGAGGCGACTAAGGGACTCGAGGGTGTGTGTTGCAATTTTAGGCGATGGGCTGACAACCTGTCACTATAGTGATACACAGCTATCTGATTGACCCTCAAACTTTTGTCAGACGTGGTGTTAATATCCGTTTTACGGCCGTTAACGCTCTGCCTACCCCGTAAGGGATATGGGCGTGATTTATGTATGTATGTATGTATATATATATGTGTATGTATGTATGTATATATGTATGTATGTATGTGTTGCCGGCTGAGAATAGCATTGCCGTGTGTTGCCGGCTGAGAATAGCATCACCCCATTTCTTACTCATGGGTGTCGTAAGAGGCGACTAAGGGACTCGAGGGTGTGTGTTGCAATTTTAGGCGATGGGCTGACAACCTGTCACTATAGTGATACACAGCTATCTGATTGACCCTCAAACTTTTGTCAGACGTGGTGTTAATATCCGTTTTACGGCCGTTAACGCTCTGCCTACCCCGTAAGGGATATGGGCGTGATTTATGTATGTATGTATGTATAAGTATTCGGAGGGATGTCTCTTACAACCTGTATATTTATGTATTTGTCTATAGGTGGTAGAAATGCTGGGAAAAGACAAAGTGGCCGGCGATCCTGGATACACGGAGCTTGTAGCGTTGAGGCAGAAGATTGTCGCCGCTTATTTGAACAGGAACAAGTAAGTTTCGTGATTGTAGCGACCTCTGTGAGCTACTGCAAGAAGCTCACTTAAGGCGAGTGTCGCCGTCAACAACCTCGACAGTGGCGCCACTTCAAAAAAAAAAAAAACTCTTTATACAAAGAATCTATCAGAATATCCGATGCCCAAGTGTTTTGTATTATCCAGTAAAATTTGAATCTGCAAACTCAATGAAATATTCACTACATTTAAAGTTATGGAAAAAAGTGCCCAAAAACGGCCACTTTTGGTATTAATTGTCATAACTTTAATCACAGCGAATATTTCATTGAGTTTGTAGGTTCTAATTTTACTTTAAGATAATACTAAAAACTTGGGCATCGGATATTCTGATACATTGTTTGTATAAGGAGAAAATAGTTTTTCTATGAAGTGGCGCCACTGTCCAGATCGTTCACGGGTACACTCGCCATAAGTGGTTCACAAGCAACGAGACGCAACAGAAGTTCTCAACATATCCGCTAGATGGCGCCACGTGACAAAACAATGGGACTGAAACGCGGTATCGAAGTGTTCGCGGGTGTAAGGGACAGTGTATCAAAAACTTTGCAGGCATGATCAAACTATGAAACTGGACAACTTTTTCTTTTAAGGATATAATGTTGGTAAACGTAATATAACTACATAAAAAATATATATCTTATACGTAGTAGTTTATGATCGTACTTCATTTGTGTATTTGTATACTTTTGTTGTTTGGATTGTTTTGTAGTTAAGTTCAATAATCGTATGTACATTATTTAATTTATTTTCACGTTCCCAATTTTTCTCCTCTTTCATCTCCATTGGGTTGGCTGGAAGAGATTTCTCATAGAAATAAGTTTGCCCTTGTAACTAATTTTCAATTTTCACCTATTTATTAATGTGTACAATAAAATAATTAATATACGAAATTCCCGATAAGCTGATCTTCAATGGAAAAAAAAATCGTTTCCCAGTAGAGGCTCCATAGTAAAAGTTGTTCAGTTTCATGGTCTGATCATGCCTGCAAAGTTTTCGGTACACCATCCTTTACACCCTGTATATAAGGTCCTATTAAATTCAGTGTAAATATTTCACTTTAAAAGTGATTCAATTAAAACACTTCCAGTTTTGAAGCTTTGTCGTTTTTTAAAACAAAAAATATGGAAATTTTCTTTTCAGAGCTGTAGAAACAAAGTTTGACAAGGCATGTGCGAAACTCGGCTTCACTCAATGTGACACCGTGTTCATATCAGCTGAACATAGTGACGAAGATATGGAGGTAAGAATAAGCATACATTTCTCTTAATAAAGCAATTTTAATCGGGCTTAAGTTGTGGTGCCGTGTGATGCCGGCTTAGAATAGCATCACCCCATTTCTTACCCTTGGGAGTCGTAAGAGGCGACTAAAGGACTCGAGGGTGTGTATTGCAATTTTAGGCGATGGGCTGACAAGCTATCACTATGGCGATGCATAATTTTCCGAATGACCCTCAAATATTTGTCAGACGTGGCGTAAATGTCCGTTTTGCGGCCGTTTGCGCTCTGCCTACCCCGCACGGGAAAAGGCGTGATGTGTGTATGTGTATGTAAAACAATTTTAAACGGATTTGAGTTGTGTATATTTTGAATTTTGCAATTTCTACGTTTCGAGCTCGTGGTCACGTGTTAAACGACATTATTTAGAATTCAAATTATTATTGTTCCGGTTCGACCATCGTATACCGTACTTATTTAGTAGATACTTTTGTAATTTCCTATTGTTAAAGCACTTATTTTAGCCGTATGAAGCCGACTAAGAATAGCATCACTCTATTTCCTTGCTAAGAGGTGACTAAGTGACTGGTTCCATACGTGCAACAACATAATGGACAGACAACTTTCACTACAAGGATGCACAATTTACGAAAAAACCCTCAAATTTTGACGAGGGCTCTGGCTACCCCGCAAGGGATATATCCGTGATTGATTCTTACTTCTGCCTGAATCCAAATATCTTTGTGTTCACAGGATGCTGTAATGTAACATTAACATAACATGCAACTTTCCATTAACAGCTACAACAGTCCATGTTGTGATAAAAAAAGCATCATTTTATTTGCAGGTATACGCTCGTTCGGTAGATCTGCCGGGATTCGACGACAATGTATCGCCAAGCAACAATATCAATACTCTATTGAGGTTTATTGTTGGTAAGTATATCTTTCATTTTAAGTATTAGACCGGGTCTATCGCGATAGTATTTAGGTAAATATTAGTAATTTACCTGTGTCCCGACGTTTTAATACAGTTTCATGTATTGTGGTCGCGGGTTGACTTAAAATGAGTGAAAGTGATCGCGAGTGCTTAAAAAGTTATAAGTATTTCTTTTTATACAGGACTCCCTATTTTAGCCATTGTAATGCCATCGACACTCAACCGTCAATCTACTACCACTGTGATTATCTATACTTCAAACTGTTAGTAGAATTTGAAACGGCCAAAACCATCCAACTGACAATCTATTGTTATACAACAGAGACGTTTTTCAAATAGCGGAATACGCCCCCTGGACGAAAATAAGAGAGTTATTTTTTTCCCTCTAGTGAAATTTGAACCCGCAACTCTCTTAAAACCGTGCCAACGCTCTAAGCAAAAAAACTTGTGTTTAAATCCGGTAGGTGGACTTATCTGCCATTTCCGTCAGTGTTACGTTAGCGCCATCTACTTGAATTGTTTTTCAACACTTAGAACCCGGTTATTCCACCGAAAGAATAGTAAAATTTTTTTTTGGAAACTTGCAAAACTCCTACCGCGGGCAGGAGCTAAACCTGCGACTTCGTCATCCCTAGTGGCCACGCCTCTTCCATCTAGGCTACATCTTTGCCCGCAAAATTAAGCAAGTGTATCTTGATGCCAATGCGAAAGTCGCAGGTTCAAATCCTGGCCGCGGTAGAAAGTTTTTGAAGTTTTTTTAAATTGTATACCATACCTAACATGAGAAACGTTTTAAGTAGTTGGTAAACTTCTTCTTCGTCGTATCCTCTTGACTACTACACTAGATAGAAGAAATTATCATTGGGTTAAGAAGTAGTTAGAGAGTAGGCACGGTACGCTGAAAGCTATGGATTGGAACTAGAATCCCGTTTTCTGAAGTAGATATGTATCAGATATACTGTATTCTAGAGATAGATATGTACCTATATTAAGAAAAGAATATCTTAATTAAACAACACAATTTTCTCCCACAGGTGAAATAGTAATCAACCTAGCCCGCTCGATAGAACAGAAAGAGCGTCCATACATGATGCTTAGCGTCACCAAAGTATGCCTCGACGTGGCTCTTATGGAGTACGGCCCTGCCATACAACTGTGCGTCAGTCAGGCGTTACTCACAGACAAACAGCATCACTGCAGCACAGGGCAGTATCTAGAACTGCTCACGAGTGAGGGGGATTTGTTCAACTTGCTATACAGAAAGGTGGGTAGAATCTTTCCCTCTCTTTCACAATCGGTCAACTTTTACATAGTCGCAATTTCCTGATTGCTTCTCTTTCCGATCAATTTCCTAATTGCTTCTCTTTCCGTGTATTTCTGCTTTCCTAACAATTCCACTGTCCTTTTTGGTACATTATCCTAATTCCTAATTAGTGCAATGTCCCTTTTTAGTGTACTTTCCTGATTATTGCACTGTTCCTTTTAATCTACTTTCCTAATTAGTCCACTGTCCCGTTAACACTACTATTATTTTTAGTTAACTGTCCATTTTGGTACACTTTCTAATTAGTACACTGTCCCTTTAGGTCTTTTTTACTCTTTTTGGTTCACTTTCCCAAATCATGCACTTTTCTAAGAGGTCGTTTGTAAAAAGAGGTTATAAAAGCGTCTATACATGATGCTTTGCGTCACCAAAGTATGCTTAGTCGTGGCTCTTATGGAGTACGGCCCTGCCATACAACTGTGCGTCAGTCAAGCGCTACTCACAGACAAACAGCATCACTGCAGCACAGGGCAGTATCTAGAACTGCTCACGAGTGAGGGGGATTTGTTCAACTTGCTATACAGAAAGGTGGGTAGAATCTTTCCCTCTCTTTCACAATCGGTCAACTTTTACATAGTCGCAATTTCCTAATTGCTTCTCTTTCCGATTATTTCTGCTTTCCTAACAATTCCACTGTCCTTTTGGGTACATTATCCCTATTAATGCAATGTCCTTTTTAGTCTACTTTCCTGATTAGTGCACTGTTCCTTTAATTTACTTTCCTAATTAGTCCAGTGTCCCGTTAACACTTCTTTTATTTTTACACTGTCCATTTTGGTACACTTTTCTAATTAGCACACTGTCCCTTTAGGTCTTCTTTACTCTTTTTTGGTCCACTTTCCCAAATCATGCACTTATCTAAGCGGTCGTTTGTAAAAAGAGGTTATAAAAGCGTCTATACATGATGCTTTGCGTCACTTAAGTATGCCTAGACTGGCTCTCATGGAGTACGGCCCTGCCATACAACTATGCGTCAGTCAGGCGCTGCTCACAGACAAACAGCATCACTGCAGCACAGGGCAGTATCTAGAACTGCTCACGAGTGAGGGGTATTTGTTCAACTTGCTATACAGGAAGGTGGGTGTAATAATTTAGTCTCATTTTATAGTTGGTGTGTGTTGGTTAAGTGACTTCCATAGTCCCGCTTTCCTGATTGCTATTAGTCCACTGTTCACTTTAGTCTACTTACTTCCCCCTTTGTCCCAGTTTCCTTTTGGAACACTATCTTAATTCGTCCACAGTCCCATTTAGTCTACTTTCCTTCTTATTTTTTGCTCCCTGCTCCCATTTTCCCGATTGGCTCACTTTTCCATTTGTCCACATTTCCAATTGGTCTACTTTACCGATCGGTTCACTTGGCCCGCGTTTTCAATATTTCCAATCTTTCATTTGGTGCAATTTTTCTACGGGTTAGAATTCTATTCAGCGATATGGGCGTGATATATGTTTGTTTTTTTCTGTTCGTAGGTGCGAGCTGACTGCCCAGAATTCAAGTCGCACTTCCACAGTGTGGAACAATCGCTCGTGGCCGACTTGGGGCCAGTGGCGCTAGTTCTGCATTCGACCGCGCTCAATATGCTCATCAAATATCTTCAATATATTAATGACAAGTAAGCTTTAAACTTATTCACTTATTACTCAATTCTTAAAATAATTCTAGCATATATTTCGACAGGGCACTTCTTTTGCTTTCCTGTCACTTAATAGAAAAACCAAAAAGAAGATACTGGGAATCTGTAGCTGTCATTTTGTTGCTTAGATTTTTACCTAAGACCATAAGACAAACCTTTCTAATTAGCTTTAACAAAAGTGCATGCCAATAAATTCATGAATACCTAACATTTAGCTACCAAAATATGCTACTAGAATCAAAAACGTATAATTTTGGCTTATGGATAAAAAATCTGTATTTTTTGCAGGATACAAACTCGCCACACTATAAACCTGACGAAGACATTGCTGCCTAAAACTAAGACGCTCTGGGACTATCTGATGAAGCCTGAAGCTGACCCGCCGGTGCCTTCAGGGGCTACCAAGTTCAGCTATTCAGTCAGGTATGTGCTTTGATCCACTTTACACAAACGTTTTTATACCATGTAGAGGAAAAGGTGCTACAAATATTTTGAAACTAGCTTTTACCCGCGACTTCGTCCGCGTTAGATAGTTTTTTAGGCAGAAGTTCTAAAGTACATACATACATCACGCCTTTATCCCTTTCGGGGCAGGCAGAGCGCAAACGGCCGCAAAAAACGGACATTCACGCCACGTCTGACAAACATGTGTAAAGTAAATATGTGTATTCATAGTAAGTGTGACAGTGATATTAGAACAGGTCGTATCTCTATTGTTTAAAGATGACTTGCTTGCTTCTGTTTTTAAAGGGACAATTCAAAATTTGCTATCCGGCCTGAGAGATCAATATTTATAATCATTGAATACAAAAGTCAGTAGATAACAGAGTACTTACTCCAGAGGTGCCGATTTGAGCACACTAAAATGGTCAGCATAAGTAGATAAGACAGATAAAAAGGTAATTTAAGTTATGTAATACATTTTTATATACCACATTTTTGTATTTCTGTCCTCGGTAAAAAGTAGGCAATGTCCTTTCTCAACTTATTCCCATCATACTGAACAACTTTTGTTTTAGAACTATGCCTGTATCTCAAATAGTTAAGGTGGGCTCCTGATGGTAGACCTAAGTTATGTAATACATTTTTATATACCACATTTTTTGTATTTCTGTCCTCGGTAAAAAGTAGGCAATGTCCTTTCTCAACTTATTCCCATCATACTGAACAACTTTTGTTTTAGAACTATGCCTGTATCTCAAATAGTTAAGGTGGGCTCCTGATGGTAGACCTGGTGGTCTACTTATGGTACTCCAGATCCTCAATGTCCTTGTGAAAAGAAGCGGCCCATCATACTGAACAACTTTTGTTTTGGAACCATTTTTGTATCTCCAATAGTTTCTTGTGAATAGAAGCGGCCCATCATACTGAACAACTTTTGTTTTAGAACCATGCCTGTATCTCTAATAGTTTAGCTGGGCTCCTGATGGTACACCTGGTGGTCTACATAAGGTACTCCAGAGCCCCAAGGCCCTTGTGAAAAGAAGCGGCCCATCATACTGAACAACTTTTGTTTGGGAACCATTTCTGTATCTCCAATAGTTTAGGTGGGCTCCTGATGGTAGACCTGATGGTCTACATAAGGTACTCCAGATCCTCAATGTCCTTGTGAAAAGAAACGGCCCATCATACTGATCAATTTTTGTTTTAGAACCATGCCTGTATCTCTAATAGTTTAGCTGGGCTCCTGATGGTACACCTGGTGGTCTACATAAGGTACTCCAGATCCCCAATGTCCTTGTGTAAATAAAGCGGCCCATCATATTGAACAACTTTTGTATTGGAACCATTTCTGTATCACCAATAGTTTAGTTGGGCTCCTGATGGTACACCTGGTGGTCTACATAAGGTACTCCTGATCCCCAATGTCCTTGTGTAAATAAAGCGGCCCATCGTACTGAACAACTTTTGTTTTGGAAGCATGCCTGTATCTCCAATAGTTTAGGTGGGCTCCTGATGGTACACCTGGTGGTCTACATAAGATACTCCAGATCCTCAATGTCCTTGTGAAAAGAAGCGGCCCATCATACTGACCAACTTTTGTTTTGGAGCCATGCCTGTATCTCTAATAGTTTAGATGGGCTCTTGGTGGTACACCTGGTGGTCTACATCTATACTCCAGACCCTCGAATGGTGATAAAAAGTAGCCTATGTCCGTTCTCGGTATGCTAGCAATCCCTGTGCCAAGTTTCATGAAGATCGGTTCAGCGGTTTGGCCATGAAAGCGTAGCAGACAGACAGACAGACAGACAGACAGAGTTACTTTCGCATTTATAATATTAGTGTGGATTACAACATCTGCTATAGCTACGGGCATGCTACGGCGTAGCAATAGTTATGCTCGTAGCTGGTTCTACAATGGCCTCAATTCGGGATAAAAATTCTCTTAACTTACCTTAAATTAGCGCTGTCACGTTCCATCAAATAGGTTAAGGAGAGGATAGGAGATATCTACATGTCTTAAAATTTGACACAAAATATGCGTTGTCTGTCAAAATAAGTAGACGATTAAAACAATAGCGACGAATTGAATAACAAATTTCAAAACACTTCCTGTGTTAGGTATACAAATTTTGAAAACTTGCAAAATTTTCGGGCTTTTTCCCGGTATATATGGAGCCGTGCCACGCGTTACGGGCATTTAAATACACTTGCAAATTTGGCGGGCAAGGAACGAGCTGCGGTAGTCCAGATGGAAGGGGCGTCGTTACCTAGTAATGGCGAAAGTCGCAGGTTCAAATCCTGCCCGCGCTTAAAATTTTTCAATAATAGCGACGAAATTGACTAGAAATGGCGAAGAACCCATTGACATTTTTAAACATAACAGGACTTAGATATCTATCTCATATCCTTTTCTAAACCTATTTGACGGAAAGTGACAGCTCTATTAAAGTAAGTTAATAATTGTTGACCGAATTGAGGCCAATATTGAATACCCACAAATTATCGCTGAACTTTTACTGTTTTCTATAGAATTTGCATGTATTTAGGGAAAAATTGAAAAAAAACTGTGATCTAGCCACTTACACCTTGTATTTTGTGATTGAAAACCTCTATCATTTCAGGACCAAATATTTTTAAAGACTTCGATTTAATTGTTTTTCTATTTCAGAGCATCATCAATCACCATCCGTCTGTGCCACTTGGACAGTCCTTTCCTTGAGATCCGGCTGTCAGCATTGGAGAGCGATTGCGTGTTCCGAGCCAATGACAGGATGATATTTAAACTGTTCCTGGCTTCACTACATGTTGATGACTTGTCTACAGCTACTTTATATCCTAAGGTAGGTTTTATTTCATTACATATCCCCATATTATTCAAGAAATTATTTATCTTATCTTTCCTAATTAGTTATCTTTTTTAATTCATCTACTTTCCCCATACGTCCACTTTTCTTATCGTTATTTTTTCTTTATTGATTCATTTAGGAAAGATTTTAGTTTAAAAGGCTGTATTCATCTTCCAATACCATCTCAATAATTAAAATTTCCACAAATATCCTCTTTCCTCCACTCTTTTGTTGGTTCTTACTCCAAATTCGTCCATATGACCCCTTTGTCCCCTTTTGAATGAGTCCACGGTTTTATTTAGTCCACATTACGCATTATTACTTTTTATCTGTTGGGTAACTTCTTTCAGTTTTATAATTTCTACGATTATTTCCCATTGGGTCGATTTTTCTGCTGACCATATATTAACAGCCACTTTGAGACCAAAGTAAAAAAAAACATGTATGTTAAAAAGTGATAATGTTGTGATAGCAATATAAAATATCCTGACATCGATGTTAATCGGATCGTTCGTCGAGTTATGGTCCCATTTCCCACCCGACGTTACAAAAGTAGCAATAAAATTTACTATTTTTGACTATTTAAGCTCGTTTGGCCCGACGAAGACAAAGTGCTTGAAATCAAATACGTCCGCGCGGCGCCCAAGTTCTACGGAGCCGAGAGACACAGTGTCAAAGCGCACGGGGAACTGAAGGTGCAACTAGCGAGGCTCCATGTGGCACTGTTCTACTGCGCGCTACAACACTTACAGGTAACATTTACTGCGCCACAGTATAATTTATAGTACTAGCGTACAGTATGGTCACTCCCTGCCTCCCCCTACAAGCGCCGCCCACCCGCGCTCGGAGGACGCTCAGACACCGGCTAGCAAGGACGCGACGACGAAGGTCATTTCATACTGCCAACCCTGACATGTTGTCTCACACACACAAGCATGGTCCGCGTTAACCTACGCGAGCTTAGACTGTGTGCGTAGCAACGCGTTTGTTTCATACATTTGAGCGCCAGTGTCCGAGGTGTGACTTCGCGCTGCAACATTTACAGGTAACGTTTACTGCGCGCTGCAACATTTACAGGTAACGTTTACTGCGCGCTGCAACATTTACAGGTAACGTTTACTGCGCGCTGCAACATTTACAGGTAACGTTTACTGCGCGCTGCAACACTTACAGGTAACGTTTACTGCCGCTGCAACATTTACAGGTAAAATTTACTGCGCGCTGCAACATTTACAGGTAACGTTTACTGCGCGCTGCAACATTTACAGGTAACGTTTACTGCCGCTGCAACATTTACAGGTAAAATTTACTGCGCGCTGCAACATTTATAGGTAACGTTTACTGCGCGCTGCAACATTTACAGGTAACGTTTACTGCGCGCTGCAACATTTACAGGTAACGTTTACTGCGCGCTGCAACATTTACAGGTAACGTTTACTGCGCGCTGCAACATTTACAGGTAACGTTTACTGCGCGCTGCAACATTTACAGGTCACGTTTACTGCGCGCTGCAACATTTACAGGTAACGTTTACTGCGCGCTGCAACATTTATAGGTAACGTTAATGGGCAGAAAAACGTAAAGCTTATTGCAGATAAGAGCTTCACGACCTTGTTCCACCAGCTCCCTTTTACCATCGGACATCCAGACGCACCGCCGGATACCATCCGTACCTGGTTGCCATTCCACCAATTCGGAATAAGCGCTTCCAGTCATCATTTATAATACACACAGCTAAAGAGTGGAACTCACTACCTGCGTCTGTGTTTCCAAACGCATACAACCCTAATCTCTTCAAAGTAAGAGTGAACAGGCTTCTTCTGGGTGAGCTCGCTCCATCTTAGAATCTGTCTCTGTCCTATGACCCAGACTAGAGTCAAGAGCAAACCCATCATAAAAAAAAGATAAAATTTTAATTTAGTAAAATTGGTTTTCCTCTCTTCCTTAATTGCTGTGCCCAACAGAGTCTATTTGGTAATTTTATGATAATTATATCTACATTTGCTGTAACACCTGTACCTCATGGAAAGCAATTTGATTACAAATTGAGTATTGAATATTGATTATTGATGGCAGCAGGCGCGACTGATCCCAAACGCACCAATAAGAAGTAACTTAATTTTGATATTGACACAATTTCGACCAATCACAGAAACAAGACACAGTTGAGAGTGTCTTAGTACGGAGATGACAGCTGTCAAATACGATTTATTGGAACGGCGGTACTTGAGGCTCCCAGATTGCTTCCTCATTGTTGTGCCGCATTCTGATTTAAAAAGTATTCCTGCTCTGGTCAATAACATTTTACAAAATTACAATTATTACGGGCGTAGGGGATAAAAGCGTAATATTTTCTTGAGTTTGCACAACTATTACTCATCACAATAAAACAATTTTCACATATGACGTAGGAATTGTAAAATCCAAAATAAACACAACTTAAATCCGTTTAAAATTGTTTTATTGTGATGATAAAAGCGTAATTAAATGTAAAAGCGCTGGGTTCAAATTGTGTAAAAAAAAGGCGTCAGGTATAATTTTTTTAACTTTTATTTTAGCAATTCCTGGAACCTCTAGTCCCAAGTGGTGTGGCTGCAGAAGCAGCGGTGGCCACAGAAAAAGCTGTCGAGAAACAAGCCGAGGGCATACGTACTTGGAGCGCTCGACTCAACTTAGTTATCGAGGTGAGAATTTGAACTAAAAATCTTCATACTTTTAGCAAGTATTTCTATATTCGTATCTTTACACCAAATTTCATGTTCAAATGTGCTAACTGATTAAGTCTTACTTACATAACATACGGACAGAGTTTACGTAATTATAATAATTTGCAATGGACTACGGAATTCTGGGAAATGTCCTGATTGAACAGAAATGTTTAAAAGAAAATAAGCCATAATAATAACCCCTAAAAAAACTAACATTTACGCCACGTCTTACAAACATTTGAAGGTCATTCTGAAAATGGCGTATGTCATAGTGACAGGTTGTCGGCCTATTGCCTAAAATTGCAATACACATGTAACACTCGAGTCCCTTAGTCGCCTCTTACGACACCCACGGGAAAGAAATTGGTTGATGCTATTCTAAGCCGACATCTCTTATCATTTGACGAGAGCTTACTATAACACTAGTCCTTACTCTTTTGTTTCAGATCCACGCTCCAGTTCTACTCCTACCACAAAAGCCTTCATCACCAAACCTGTTAGTCTTTAACATGGGAGACCTCCTCATTGAGAACTTCTTCAAACAGCTGCCTGCAGCTCAAGATCCTTCCAGCCCCATACAACAGCCGGTCATAGACAATGTGCTGATTAAACTAGTCAATGTGACAGTTTCTAGAGCTGTCATGACGCTGGCTGGCACTTTGGAGGTTCAGGTAAGATAAAGTCTTCAGTACGGGTGATCTCCTTTTTGAGAACTTATTTAAACAGCTGCCTGCGGCTCAAGATCCTTCCAGCTCCATACAACAGCCGGTTTTAGACAATGTGCTGATCAAACTCGTCAATGTGACAGTTTCTAGAGCTGTCATGACGCTGGCTGGCACTTTGGAGGTTCAGGTAAGATATAGTCTTTAATATGGGTGATCTCCTCATTGAGAACTTCTTCAAACAGCTGCCTGCAGCTCAAGATCCTTCCAGCCCCATACAACAGCCGGTCATAGACAATGTGCTGATCAAACTCGTCAATGTGACAGTTTCTAGAGCTGTCATGACGCTGGCTGGCACTTTGGAGGTTCAGGTAAGATAAAGTCTTCTAGTTTGGGTGATCTCTTCATTGAGAACTTCTTCAAACAGCTGCCTGCAGCTCAAGATCCTTCCAGCCCCATACAACAGCCGGTCATAGACAACGTGCTGATCAAACTCGTCAATGTGACAGTTTCTAGAGCTGTCATGACGCTGGCTGGCACTTTGGAGGTTCAGGTAAGATATGGTCTTCAATATGGGTGATCTCCTCATTGAGAAGTTCTTCAAACAGCTGCCGGCAGCTCAATATCCTTCCAGCCCCATACAACAGCCGGTCATACACAACGTGCTGATCAAACTCGTCAATGTGACAGTTTCTAGAGCTATCATGACGCTGGCTGGCATTTTGGAGGTTCAGGTAAGATATGGTCTTCAATATGGGTGATCTCTTCATAGAAAACTTCTTTAAGCAGCTGCCTGCAGCTCAAGATCCTTCCAGCCCCATACAACAGCCGGTCATAGACAACGTGCTGATCAAACTCGTCAATGTAACAGTTTCTAGAGCTGTCATGACCCTGGCTGGCACTTTGGAGGTTCAGGTAAGATATGGTCTTCTAGTTTGGTTGATCTCCTCATTGAGAACTTCTTCAAACAGCTGCCGGCAGCTCAAGATCCTTCCAGCCCCATACAACAGCCGGTCATAGACAATGTGCTGATTAAACTAGTCAATGTGACAGTTTCTAGAGCTGTCATGACGCTGGCTGGCACTTTGGAGGTTCAGGTAAGATATGGTCTTCTAGTTTGGTTGATCTCCTCATTGAGAACTTCTTCAAACAGCTGCCTGCAGCTAAAGATCCTTTCAGCCCCATACAACAGTCGGTCATAGACAACGTGCTGATCAAACTCGCCAATGTGACAGTGTCTAGAGCTGTCATGACGCTGGCTGGCACTTTGGAGGTTCAGGTAAGATATGGTCTTCAATATGGGTGATCTCTTCATAGAAAACTTCTTCAAACAGCTGCCTGCGGCTCAAGATCCTTCCAGCCCCATACAACAGCCGGTCATAGACAATGTGCTGATCAAACTCGTCAATGTGACAGTTTCAAGAGCTGTCATGACGCTGGCTGGCACTTTGGAGGTTCAGGTAAGATATGGTCTTCAACGTGGGTGATCTCCTCATTGAGAACTTCTTCAAACACCTGCCTGCAGCTTAAGATCCTTCCAGCCCCATACAACAGCCAGTAATAGACAACATACATACATACATACATACATAAATCACGCCTATATCCCTTACGGGGTAGGCAGAGTGTTAACGGCCGTTCAACGGATATTAACACCACGTCTGACAAAAGTTTGAGGGTCAATCAGATAACTGTGTATCACTATAGTGACAGGTTGTCAGCCCGTCGCCTAAAATTGCAATACACACCCTCGAGTCCCTTAGTCGCCTCTTACGACACCCATGGGTAAGATATGGGGTGACGCTATTCTAAGCCGGCATCACACGGCAGTAGACAACGTACTGATCAAACTTGTCAATATGATAGTTTCTAGAGCTGTCATGACGCTGGCTGGCACTTTGGAGGTACAGGTAAGATTAAGTCTTCAATATGATTTGTTTGCTCTTGACTCTAGTCTAGGTCATAGGACAGAGACAGGGTCTAAGATGGAGCGAGCTCACCCAGAAGAAGCCTGTTCACTCTTATTTTGAAGAGATTAGGGTTGTTTGCGTTTGGAAATATTATGTGGATATTTACACTTTTTAATCTTTCAGGAGCCGATACTCGAACCCGTGTCCCTCCGAGTGGACCTAAAACGTGCCGTCTGCTACCAACAAGTCTCCAGCATGAGTTCACATAGAGACGTGTTGCTCATTGAAGCTGATGCGATTATGGATAAAGTGGTGGTTAACCTTGGGCAGAAGGACTTGGCTACTGTATTGGCAGTTTGGAGCGACAATTTAAGCGAGGGACATTATATTGGTTAGTTTTGTAACGAGTTTTTGAGCATAAAGCAAGGAGCATTGTATTAGTGAGTTTTGTGGCGAATTCTAAGCCACAAAACTCACCAAAGATATGTTTTGTGACTTTTGTGGCGAGTTGAATTTAGAGACGTATTACACATTAGCCACTGTATTAGCAGTTTGGAGTAATAATTTAAGCGAAAGACATTATATTGGTGAGTTTTGTGGTACATTTTATGTTATAAGCGTTATATTCGTAAGTTTTAATGCGAGTAGAGTAAACATTTTAGAACCGTTTTCAAATATAGCTTCCTTGTTTCTGCCTGGATCACATCATCAGATTTGGTGGCCATAGGATCATAGGAATACCATCATCCCTTACCTGCCCTTATCCCAATTAATTTGGGGTTTACCCTTTGAAACAAAAACATTCGGATGAATTCGTAGAATTGATTAAAATTGGATTAGATCATTCGTAGAATCACGGAATTTATCCCGTACTTTCAAACACATTTGCTTGAAACTAACATCCTGAGAAATACCTACGTACTGACGTTTAAAAGGCAGTTAACTATATATTTTTTGCAGGAGGAATGGTCCCCGGCTCCCCCACGGAGGCGCCGGTACAAGACAACTCTGTAAAGAAGCTGCAAGCATTCTTCGCGCAAGGAGAGTCTATTAGGAAAGAGGTTGTACTCAGGTAAATTCTTTAAAAAAATATCAGACGTTTATGTCATAATTTCATGCAACCATCTTAGAATAGGACTGTCACTTGGCAAGGATAGAAGATGATCGCCTCTGAAATGGTCTGTGATTTTACGCATTTTACGCGGCATCTGTCAGAATTAAGCGGCGATTAAAAATATGGCGGTTAAACATACAAGGAAATCTCAACTCCGAAATGGCGCGGAAATCATACACTATTTAAGACATGACATTACTAAAACAGTCTCTGCTACCTTTTTTTAAACTTATTTAATGGAAAGTGACAGTGCTATTTTGAAATTAAAATGCGTGCCTGATGATGTTATAACGGAACCGGTTGCTTTTAAGTTGAATTTAAAATTATAGAAGCGGAACTAGTGTTAAAAGTTTTTATTTACCTAGATAGAAAGTTGTTTAGTTTCATGATTTGGTCGACATAGAATGTTATTATAATCCTGAAATTCCTGCAAAATGCAGTCATATTGCAATATTTTCCAGGTTCACGTTAGAAGGCGTAGAGCTTAAACTGTTCACAGACATGGACGAGGTGTTATCCTCACCCGTTCGAGATCTGAACCACGGTCTGGCGAAACTAACATCTGGAGAAACCTCGCTACAGCTGGATTATTATTCTGACAGTAGTACCGAATTGAAGGCCAGTTTGCAGAGCCTATTAGTGGAAGACATCAGACCTGATCCCAGTATCATCATTAAACGGTAAGTCCATAAATACTAACTCGATAAGACGTCTGTTTGTTACATTCTCGCTGAAGTCGAGGTATAGTTGTTTTCTCGAAAAGATAGCTAAGGTTTTAAAAGTTACGTTTGCGGAAGAATACCTTACAGGCGAACGACTAGTTGGGCTATTAAATTGTTGGAGGATAAACGGCAAATGTTATTCAAAAGTCGTAGTAATTTTCTCTGTTCATTAAATTTAGCTGTCTTCAAAATCCAGTATTTATTGCCAAGTTTAACTTTTATAAACTATCAATAAAAAGTGCCCCAAAGTTCTGCCTTGAGGTACCTATATCTAGTTGTCACAACGTTTGATACTAACAGATAGAGTGTGTGCAGAAAGGAGATTGGCGGTGAAATTGCGGGCGCCTATGTGCCTTATTGTGAGGAATATCATAGCAACCAATAAAAAATACTATTTTCTTTGTAAATTTTTTATGTTGTGCGTCACTGTGTTGTGTTTTCTTTTTGTTATCTTACTGTAATTTGGAGATTTTACTATTGGTCACTAATAAAATTTCAAGCTATATTTTTATCTCTTTCTATACGGAATCTACTTTCATAAGACTTTCATTTATTAATTCTCTTGCAGAATCTTCCAATCGCAAGGCGGCGCCACTCGTTCAACAGTGGGCATATCCGTCCGCCGCCCACCACTGATAGACGTCAGTGTGAGAGTGACAGCCAACGGGAGGAGTTGTGACGTGCGAGTGGACAGAACCAGGTGGAACGTGTCTCTGCCTTTCTTGCTGCAACTGGCCAGGACTCTGCTGGACGCGATGCCGGGTGAGACAGAGACAGAGTGTGAGAGTGACAGCCAACGGGAGGAGCTGTGACGTGAGAGTGGACAGAACCAGGTGGAACGTGTCTCTGCCTTTCTTGCTGCAACTGGCCAGGACTCTGCTCGAAGCCATGCCGGGTGAGACAGAGACAGAGTGTGAGAGTGACAGCCAACGGGAGGAGTTGTGACGTGAGAGTGGACAGAACCAGGTGGAACGTGTCTCTGCCTTTCTTGCTGCAACTGGCCAGGACTCTGCTCGAAGCCATGCCGGGTGAGACAGAGACAGAGTGTGAGAGTGACAGCCAACGGGAGGAGTTGTGACGTGCGAGTGGACAGAACCAGGTGGAACGTGTCTCTGCCTTTCTTGCTGCAACTGGCCAGGACTCTGCTCGAAGCCATGCCGGGTGAGACAGAGACAGAGTGTGAGAGTGACAGAGACAGAGTGTGAGAGTGACAGAGACAGAGTGTGAGAGTGACAGCCAACGGGAGGAGCTGTGACGTGAGAGTGGACAGAACCAGGTGGAACGTGTCTCTGCCTTTCTTGCTGCAACTGGCCAGGACTCTGCTCGAAGCCATGCCGGGTGAGACAGAGACAGAGTGTGAGAGTGACAGCCAACGGGAGGAGTTGTGACGTGAGAGTGGACAGAACCAGGTGGAACGTGTCTCTGCCTTTCTTGCTGCAACTGGCCAGGACTCTGCTCGAAGCCATGCCGGGTGAGACAGAGACAGAGTGTGAGAGTGACAGCCAACGGGAGGAGTTGTGACGTGCGAGTGGACAGAACCAGGTGGAACGTGTCTCTGCCTTTCTTGCTGCAACTGGCCAGGACTCTGCTCGAAGCCATGCCGGGTGAGACAGAGACAGAGTGTGAGAGTGACAGCCAACGGGAGGAGTTGTGACGTGCGAGTGGACAGAACCAGGTGGAACGTGTCTCTGCCTTTCTTGCTGCAACTGGCGAGGACTCTGCTGGACGCGATGCCGGGTGAGACAGAGACAGAGTGTGAGAGTGAGAGTGACAGCCAACGGGAGGAGTTGTGACGTGCGAGTGGACAGAACCAGGTGGAACGTGTCTCTGCCTTTCTTGCTGCAACTGGCCAGGACTCTGCTGGACGCGATGCCGGGTGAGACAGAGACAGAGTGTGAGAGTGAGAGTGACAGCCAACGGGAGGAGCTGTGACGTGAGAGTGGACAGAACCAGGTGGAACGTGTCTCTGCCTTTCTTGCTGCAACTGGCCAGGACTCTGCTGGACGCGATGCCGGGTGAGACAGAGACAGAGTGTGAGAGTGACAGCCAACGGGAGAAGTTGTGACGTGCGAGTGGACAGAACCAGGTGGAACGTGTCTCTGCCTTTCTTGCTGCAACTGGCCAGGACTCTGCTCGACGCGATGCCGGGTGAGACAGAGACAGAGTGTGAGAGTGACAGCCAACGGGAGGAGCTGTGACGTGCGAGTGGACAGAACCAGGTGGAACGTGTCTCTGCCTTTCTTGCTGCAACTGGCCAGGACTCTGCTGGACGCGATGCCGGGTGAGACAGAGACAGAGTGTGAGAGTGACAGAGACAGAGTGTGAGAGTGACAGAGACAGAGTGTGAGAGTGACAGCCAACGGGAGGAGCTGTGACGTGAGAGTGGACAGAACCAGGTGGAACGTGTCTCTGCCTTTCTTGCTGCAACTGGCCAGGACTCTGCTGGACGCGATGCCGGGTGAGACAGAGACAGAGTGTGAGAGTGACAGAGACAGAGTGTGAGAGTGACAGAGACAGAGTGTGAGAGTGACAGCCAACGGGAGGAGCTGTGACGTGAGAGTGGACAGAACCAGGTGGAACGTGTCTCTGCCTTTCTTGCTGCAACTGGCCAGGACTCTGCTGGACGCGATGCCGGGTGAGACAGAGACAGAGTGTGAGAGTGACAGAGACAGAGTGTGAGAGTGACAGAGACAGAGTGTGAGAGTGAGAGTGACAGCCAACGGGAGGAGTTGTGACGTGAGAGTGGACAGAACCAGGTGGAACGTGTCTCTGCCTTTCTTGCTGCAACTGGCGAGGACTCTGCTGGACGCGATGCCGGGTGAGACAGAGACATAATATTTTCTTGAGTTTGCACAACTATTACTCATCACAATAAAACAATTTTAAACGGATTTAAGTTGTGTTTATTTTGGATTTTACAATTCCTACGTTTCGAAGATTTTTAAAGAGCTCGAAACGTAGGAATTGTAAAATCCAAAATAAACACAACTTAAATCCGTTTAAAATTGTTTTATTGTGATGAGACAGAGACAGAGTGTGAGAGTGACAGAGACAGAGTGTGAGAGTGACAGCCAACGGGAGGAGTTGTGACGTGAGAGTGGACAGAACCAGGTGGAACGTGTCTCTGCCTTTCTTGCTGCAACTGGCCAGGACTCTGCTCGACGCGATGCCGGGTGAGACAGAGACAGAGTGTGAGAGTGACAGCCAACGGGAGGAGCTGTGACGTGAGAGTGGACAGAACCAGGTGGAACGTGTCTCTGCCTTTCTTGCTGCAACTGGCCAGGACTCTGCTGGACGCGATGCCGGGTGAGACAGAGACAGAGTGTGAGAGTGACAGCCAACGGGAGGAGTTGTGACGTGCGAGTGGACAGAACCAGGTGGAACGTGTCTCTGCCTTTCTTGCTGCAACTGGCCAGGACTCTGCTGGACGCGATGCCGGGTGAGACAGAGACAGAGTGTGAGAGTGACAGCCAACGGGAGGAGTTGTGACGTGCGAGTAGACAGAACCAGGTGGAACGTGTCTCTGCCTTTCTTGCTGCAACTGGCCAGGACTCTGCTAGACGCGATGCCGGGTGAGACAGAGACAGAGTGTGAGAGTGACAGCCAATGGGAGGAGCTGTGACGTGAGAGTGGACAGAACCAGGTGGAACGTGTCTCTGCCTTTCTTGCTGCAACTGGCCAGGACTCTGCTCGACGCGATGCCGGTTGAGACAGAGACAGAGTGTGAGAGTGACAGCTAATAAGAGAAAAAAATGAAATAACTGTCATGGTACTAAAGCAGATTGTGTCTGGGCTAAAGCGAACGCATACATAGTTTATATTTGCTAAAAATGACTTTATGAAATTGTTCCCAATTGTTTTGCTAGGTCATTTCAGATGGACTGAACTATCTGATTATCCGTAAGAAAGATCGTTTCGTGCTTCAGTGGGTTCGTTAATGACGCTCTTTACAACCATATCAGAGGCCTTAGTAGTCATTTCAAAAAACCTGATACCAGGGTGTATCGGGTCATTTGTCGACTTGTCAACTGCCTCACTTTATGCCTTCTCACTACCCTAGGTCTGCTGTAAGAGATTTCCTTTTTACATTGTGTACAATTAACGGTTAAATAATTTGGATACCCACACTTATCGCGATAGACCGTCTTATTGAGTCACTAACTCATTATCCGAAATACATACACATATCACGCCTATAATCCCTTTAGGCAGAGCCCAAACGGCCGCAAAAAATGGATAATCACGCCACGTCTGACGAATATTTTAGGGTCATTGGAAAATTGTGTATCGCCATAGTAACAAGTTGTCAGCTTATCGCCTAAAATTGCAATACACACCCTCAAGTCCCTTAGTCGCCTCTTACGACTCCCAAGGGAAAGAAATGGGGTGATGCTATTCTGGCATCACACGGCATATGATGTTCATATGATTATCCTAAAAGATTCGTTTGATTGCAGGTGAAAAGATAATAGAAGGAGGCGTAGTGAACCATGGCTACGTGGGTGATATGTCGACTGGAAAACCCGGTAACAACAACCGACTGCCCAGCTGCGACTCTACAAGCGGATATTATTCTACAGGTAGGAACATATATATCATTTGTTATTTCCAAAAATTAGCTAGGGTAGCTTAGGGCCTAGAAAGATTATTAATTTAGAGTATTAGCACTTCTGGGCAGGATTTTTTGGGAGTATTTCCTGTTCAGGGGGTATGGTTTATTGTACGCATATAAATAAGACGCTTAGAAAATTATAACTTCAATTTGAAACAAATGTCGTTTACAGATGGTGGTGGCGTAAAGTTACATGCCGTGTCATTAACCTGGCCAGCCCCGAGGCAGTGCCTTTATTTCTATTTTTTTCGTCCCGCCCGAGCCGGTTTTCTATTAGGATAATACAAAATTGACATAAAAAAACAAAATTGTGTTATACAAATTTATTTTTTTACAATGACAGATCATGACGTCAATCAGTGATAATACTATCCTAAATTGAATAATTTAATTTTCATTATTCTTTTTAATATTTTACAGTACCAGTTCTCATTTGACCTAGTTGTGTCATAATATAAAATTCGGATACAGAAACGTATATACTGGGTGTGCCAAATATAGTCACCGTACCTATGTGAATTGGTTTAAATTTTTTTATTACAAGAACATTAACATCCATAACAGTCCACTGCTGGATATGGCCGGTGGATTTGCGAGCGCAGTGCAAGTAGTGCATTCAGATGGAACGCTGCTGCCCATTCCCTGAATGATTAAGTACCTCTTAGTCGCTTTTACGACACCCGTCAGTGGAATTGGGGTGATTCTATTCTAAGCCGGCACCACAAAGCAAACAAAAATTATATCTAAAGATGTATTTTTCATAATATAATCACATAAATTCTACATGTTTTAATAACCACCTAGCTTTTAAAAACAGAATTCAATTTTCTCACATACATACATACATAAATCACGCCTATATCCCTTACGGGGTAGGCAGAGCGTTAACGGCCGTAAAACGGATATTAACACCACGTCTGACAAAAGTTTGAGAGTCAATCAGATAGCTGTGTATCACTATACCGTCCTATATCAATCCTACCTTTTCTTTCGAAAGTCCTGGAACGCCTTGTCCACCAACAGTTCTGTAGTTTTATTAATTCTAATAATCTCCTTAGTACATATCAATCCGGCTTTCGCCCTGGACACAGCACAGTCACAGCGCTTATTAAGGTGACCGATGACATTCGCCTGGGTATGTCTAGTCAACACATTTCCATTCTCGTATTGTTAGATTTTAGTAACGCTTTTAACACAGTTGACTTTGATATACTCCTCGCGATGCTTCGGTCTCTTAATTTGTCCGCTTCAGCGTTAGAGTGGTTTCGTGATTATCTGTGTGGACGCAAGCAATGTGTACGCATTGATGACCGAAACTCCTTTTTCTGTGATATTGTAGCTGGTGTGCCCCAGGGTGGAGTTTTGTCTCCTCTCCTTTTTTCTATCTTTATCAAAATCAAAATCAAAATCAAATAATTTATTTCTAAGTAGGAATTTACAAGATTCTCTTTTAGAAAGTCATATCTAGGTACTTAACATAATACATAAAAAAAAGAATAGTAAACTTACAGTAATGTAAAAAACAAATACATGTCAAAGTTAAACCTATGTCAATGTTATTAAATCTATGTCAAATTGAAGTTTAAATATGATATGTCTATCTACCTGATACATTGTGTTGGAGCTACAGTTGGTACTGACCAGACGTCTTTATCTGTAAGATAATTTTCTGGCTTGTAATATGCCTTTGAACATAAAATATTCTTGATTTTTGTTTTGAATTGATTATCATTCAACTGTAAAATTTCGTCTGGTATTTTATTATAGTAACGTATACAGTTCCCCATACATGATTTTCTGACCTTACTTAATCTGGTTTGCGGCTGTACAATTTTATTTTTATTTCTTGTGTTTCGACAATGAATATCAGTGTTTCTTAAATATGAATTAGAATTCTTACGCACATACATTATGTTATCAAAAACGTACTGCGAAGGAAGCGTAAGAATGCCTATTTCTTTAAACAATTCTCTTAAAGAATCACGACCTCGCAATTTATATATAGCTCTTATAGCCCTTTTTTGTAACACAAATATAGTTTTAATGTTAGCGGCTTGACCCCATACTAATAATCCATAGGACATTATACTGTGAAAATAACTAAAATACACAAGCCTGGCTGTAGCGATATCGGTCAACTGTCGGATTTTTCGAACAGCGTATGCCGCAGAGCTAAGTTTACCAGCCAATGCTAGTATTTGAGGGTCCCATTGAATATTTGCGTCGAGTGTGATTCCCAAGAAAACTGTTTCAGTTACGTAATCTAGTTTTTCATTATTAAGAACAATATCATGTTTAATACTTTTTACATTAGGAAGAGAGAATTTAATACATTTAGTTTTCTTAGAATTTAATACTAAATTATTAGACGTAAACCATTTATGAATTTGATCAAGTGCAAAATTCACTTCGTTAATATTTTTAGCCTTTCTGTCCACTTTAAATATTAAAGAGGTATCATCTGCAAAAAGAACTATCTTGGCCAGATTCTGTACCATGAAGGGCAAGTCATTTATGTACACCAAAAACAGGAACGGTCCTAAAATTGATCCTTGGGGTACACCAATTTTGACTGTAGATCCCAGTGACTTCGCACCATTTATCTGGACTGTTTGCGTTCTACCTACAAGATAGGATTCAACCAAATCGAGCGCTTTTCCTCTTATCCCGTAATGGTCAAGTTTTAACAATAGTGTCTCATGATCAACGCAGTCAAATGCTTTGGATAAATCGCAGAACACCCCTATCACATCCTGCGATTCCTCCCAAGCATTGTATATATGTTCTAGAAGCTTGACAGCAGCGTCGGTTGTCGAACGCCCTTTGGTGAAGCCGAATTGTTGATCATGTAGTAATTTGTTTAAATTGAAATGTAGGAGCATTTGATTTAGTATAATTTTCTCAAAGACTTTACTCAAAACCGGTAGTACAGACACTGGTCTAAAGTTACTGGGATCCGTTTTATCCCCAGCTTTAAAAAGAGGTATGACTTTACTGTGTTTCATGAGATCAGGAAATATACCATGATCAATACAAGCGTTAAATATACTGGCTAAGTATGGTGCTAATGTATCTATTAAAGAATTACATAGTTTTACTGACATGCCCCATAAATCCTCTGTTGTTTTTGATTTTATATTTTTAAAAGTTTTTATTATTAGATTTGCATTGATGTGCCTAAACTCAAATCCCTTTACACATGTCTGGTGGACATTCGTTTTTAAAAGAGCTGACGCAATGACAGGCGAAGAATTAAGAAACTCAGTAGTTTTAAATGGTATATTACTGAAAAAGGTTTCAAACTCCTTAGCTATCTCGGTGTCTTTAGTAACAGTACCCTGAGTAGTCTTTAAGGAATGTGATTTCTCAATTGGTTTAGTTCTACCAGTCTCTGAATTAACAACTTTCCAAACGGTTTTAATAACATTTTCAGCTGAGTATATTTTATTTTTGGTGTAAATAGCTTTAGCTTGTAAACAAACATTTTTGAAAATTTTCGAATATTTTTTAACATGTTCAACAAAAGTTGCACTGTGATTATAAGACTTTTCGTCATACAGCTCGAATAATTTACTCCTACTTGTTCGAATACCTACAGTTGCCCAGTCACTGAATTTAAATTTAGGATTAATTGTTACTTTCTTTACTTTGAATTTGTCTTCAAATTCATCACGTAGCGTTAAAAAAAGTTTTGTATAAAAGTTATTTGGATTATTAGTATCAAAGTCTAGAACTGGTAGTTTTTCTGATAGTGCGTCATGGAGTTTTTCTACTTGGTTGGAATTTATGATTCTTTTACTAATAACAATCTTTTCATCCTTAGGACGACATGGGAAAAGCACAGATTGTCCATTGTGGTCTGATTTGCAACAATTTACTATTTCTTGGTCTGAATAGCCACAATCACAGTAAATATTGTCTAAACAAGTAGCTGTGGTTGCAGTTATTCGAGTAGGTTCTTTAAATATGTTATTAAGGTTAAATGATTTAAACAAACTGACAAACTGACTTCTGAACGTAACATTTTCTAATATATTTATATTGAAATCTCCACAGACTATATGAAATTTATTCTTTGATTTTAGCAATATCTTTAAAACATCTTCCATGATGCGTTCAAAACTCTCATAGTTACTATTTTTAGGGGGCCTGTATACGCACACTATAATATGTTTCTCCAACTCAACGCACGACAGTTCACACACACATTCACTCGAAAGTCCAACAATATCTTTTCGTTCTTTAGCCTTTATATTTTTGTTCACAAGTATAAGCGTGCCTCCACGAGTAGTGGACTTTCGATTGAAGGCACTGACTATTTCATAGTTTTCGTAATTTATGAGCATTTCATAATCTTTCAGCCAATGCTCTGAAATACATAAAATGTCACATTTTCTTGACTCCAGGAACAACTCAATCTCAAGTTCTTTGCCGGGAAAGCCCTGAATATTCTGATGAATAATACTAAGTGGCATTCCCTCTGTCTTTCGGTTTAGTTTAAATGTTGAGATTCATTATTTCTGGATGCAAGAGGGCTAAGTATAATGTTATCTGGTATACAATGTAAAACCGGGTCAGAAATATTCATAGCTAACAGATTAGCTAAACGTTTGCGGTAAAAAAAAGATAAGTACAAAGTACTGTTGGTCAAAATAAAATTATTGAAAACATTAATGTCGACTGTATATAAGTTGTCACTATGACTACATGTCAGATTATACAACATGGTATTAAATTTATAAATACGACTATTATATTCATCTTGTCCCTTAATGTAAGGTAATGTGCCTATAATACAGTTATGGACATTTAGGGTGGCACATGAATTAATAAAGTTAGTCAACGCCTGCTTATCGACACCACTACTATGACTTAGTAATAAGATGACTGTGGTGTTTTCCGAATAGGTATAGTTTAGCATTCGGTCAGTAATTTGTTTAAATGAAGCCTGAGGTAAACAAACATTTTCAACAACCTGATTAATTTTATTATGTAGTAAGTAACCTACACCTTTTCCTATATTGTCACTAAATATAACCGTCTTAGAAGGATTAGTGTCCACGGGCTTGGGCAGCTGCTGAACCTGATGGCTACGAGCACTGGGCGTAGGCGTGCTAGTATGCAACGCTGCTGTGTTGCTGCCGCGCTGAAGCAGCGACGCGCGTTGGGCTCCTTGCCCGGCGCCTGCGGCGCGCGGCGTGAGCAGATCCGAAGGCGCTCGAGCAGCAGGCGGCGCGCGCAGGGCGCACGGCGGCGGCGGGGCGCGCGGGGTGAGCGGTGATGACGCATGTGGGGCGTGCGGTGTTACTAGCGAGCCACGTAGTCCATGCGCGGGGTTACCTAGACCTGGATCTGCTTGTGGCCTGGAAGTACTGGGTTCCTGGTCCATGTAAGGGTCCCGAAGTAGATGAGACCACTGCCGTGTGTGTAGGCCCTGCTGGTACTGCGGCGCTTGCGCAGCCAGAAGGCTCGGCTGGAACTTGGGCCCCTGCGGAGCATGTGGGCTCCACGAAAGAAGTTGTCCCTGCAACGCACCAGTACCCCACTGAGGTCTCGATCTCTGATGTCCGTGTTGCCCTCGTCGCGCATGCTGATCTTGCCAAGTGCCACAGGCCCATTGAGGCTGGGGCTCCAGCAGGTAAGGGGGGCACTGTGTAGTTTGCCCCTGTGGAGCGACAAGGCCGCATCCAGGTTTAAGTTTCTGCAAAGAGCAGCGCGCTTGGGGGTCTTTCTGTGACCTTGGTGTTTTTTTATCTGATTCAGTCTGCTCCCTGTCCTTTTTCTTCTTTGATGAACGACGGCGTTGCCTTCTCTTCGTCATGGGGGACCCACTGTCATTTGAAATTTCAGACAGGTCCTCTGTGTCAGTTAGCAATGCAGCATCTTGTTCATTTATGTTATCTTGCAGCAAAGCCATTATTTCATGACATTTTTTTATTACTAAATTATTATTTCTTGGAGGTGCAGAGGTAGAATATTGTTTGCTCAGCCTATTTCGAGCTTCTTTATGTTGCTCAGATAAAACTGAATAAGCTGCCTTAAGAGAGTTTATCTCCTGATGCAATGCTACCCGTTTAATTAGAATGTTTTGTTTCTTCAATTTCTTTTTGTGCTGTTTCCGTAGTAATCTATTGGCATTCAAAGCTTTTAGTAATTTTGCTTTAACTTGCTGTGGTCTCCTCGGTCTTTCATGGTTTTGCAAATTTTCTGTAGTTGGGTCAGTCCATTGTGCAAACTGTTGGTCACTGGTTACATTTGTAAAAGATAGTTCCTCGTGTAGGGCAAACGACAATTCGTTATGAAGTGAGAATGACTGGATCTTTTCTGTGTTACACTTCTCTTTTTGCAAGCTATTCAAGCTGCTGTGCGCTTCGCGAAGCTGTTCTTCTAAGAGTCCTACACGGTCTGAAGTGGCTTGCAGTTTACAGTTCTCTACACGTAAAGTGTCAATCACTGCTTGTTTGTGGTCATTATCCTCCTTAGATTCTTCAAGTAAGCAGAGGGTGTTCGTCAGTTTTAAGTGAATTGTCTCTTTGCTGGACTTTAACATTCTCATTTCACACTGTAGGTTGTTTCTTTCCTCAACTAGCCGGTCAACCTGAGCTTCAAAGTCCTTGACTTCTATCATAAGTCTCTGTAATTTCTGCTCCCTAGCCATGGAACGGGTTTCAGGCATTTTGGAACTGCTGCCGGAGCTGAAATTACAAATTAAACTTTTTAATATACAATTTACAATTACAAGGAAGTTAGCGAGGAGGTAATCTAATTAATTTAGCAGTTTGGTAAGTGTAGCAAAGTAAATAACTGTTCAAATGTCATCAGCTTCACTTCCCAGATTGTTAAGCGAACTGAGACACTTTAAAATCTAGATTAAAACAAACTATGCCGAAAAATTAAATTAATGGTGTGCCTAAAGGTGTGCAGTATTTAATGAATAAGTTGTCTGAGCGGCGGTTGACCTTCCCATCAGATAAACTTCGATTAAAGTAAGCTGAGGCAAGTTCACGGCGCTATTTGTGAGTGTAGGTAGTACTTTCCTATAATAGTGAGCAATGTGCAGTTATGTGCTTGGTTTAGCTGTGATATTGTAAGTAAAGACTGTATATTGTTGGTAATATTAGCATAAAAACAATACTCCCCGGGATTAAGTATCCGTTATTCATTCGAATTGTTCGTTGACAGTTGGCGTATTTCGTATCTTCTTGTACGAAAATGCCACAGTTTTGTCTTTCACTGTTTTCGCACTTATTATCACACTATAAATTTTCACTTTTAACACTTAAAACACTCAAATTACAGTAAAATATAAGCAAAATCTAATAAATACTTTGAGCAGCTGTTTATGACGTCTGCTCACGTTGGGGTTGCCAGAGCCTAACTCCTTCCTTACCCCACTTTTGAAATGCCAATACCACCTCTACGCCGATGACCTGCAAATCTATACTCAGTGTGCTGTCAGTGATGTTTCTTCAGGTATCGAGCGAATTAATGAAGACCTGAATATTATAAAAAATTGGAGTAGCTCGCATGGCCTGACAGTGAATCCCAGTAAGTCCCAGGTAATTATCATAGGTGGTTCAAAACAATTAGCACGCCTGGATATTGATAATTTGCCGGCAGTTGTTTTTGACGGATCCCCGCTGACGTACAGTAAATCTGTTAAGAATTTGGGTGTAATGCTTGATTCTACTTTGTCGTGGTCCAATCAGGTCTCGGAGGTCAGCAGAAAGACTTTGCCGCTGTAGGGTCGTTGAAACGGTGGAAGAACTTGTTGCCAGTGAGGACCAAAGTTGAACTTGCGCAGGCGCTTCTTCTCCCAATTTTGGATTACGCCGATACCTGTTATTTAGATTTAAACGAGGATCTTCTGAGTAAACTAGAGCGCCTACAGAATTTGTGCATACGCTTTATCTATGGACTGCGCAAATTCGATCACGTGTCCTCTTTTCGTGATCAGCTGGGTTGGTTGCCGATCAGACAGCGTAGAGACTCTCACGCAGTTGCAATTGTTTACAACGTTTTAAATAATCCCATTATTCCTACCTACCTGTCTGACCGGTTCAGCTTTCTTGGTTTCGATCATGATAGAAACCTGCGATCGAAATCAGATAACATTTTGAAGGCCCCAATGAGTCAGTCGGGATACTACAGGGAGTCGTTTCTAATAAAATCAATTCACACTTGGAATGCTCTGCCGCGTGAAATACGCCACTGCAGGACACTTGACGCTTCTAAAACGAAGGTACATGCACATTACCTGTCAAAAGCAAGAATTAACTACAAATAAGTTGGTACTTATATACTTTTGTGTAATGATGTATATATGTATATATGTATTTGTATGAATATATATCTATATATGTATATAAATATGTATTATAATATATTTATATTTATATATTATGTATATATAAGTATACGTATATTTATGTGTAGGTTTATATTTATATTATAGTTTTGTATTATGTATTTGTTGCTTTTATAAAAGTTACCATTTTTATTATGATTACTCTCGCACTGCTCTGTTTTTCCATACTTTCTCCTCCACCCAAAGGTTGTCTGGAAGAGATCGCTTGTAGCGATAAGGCCGCCTTTGCGCATGATAGCTATGAATTTTCCTGTTATTTTTATTTGTTATTTTGTGCAATAAAGTGTTTTTACTTACTTACTTACTTACTTACTATACTGACAGGTTGTCAGGCCATCGTCAACGACCTCGACGGTGGCGCCACTTCACAAACAAAAAGTTTTCTCTTTATACAAACAATCTATCAGTATGTCCGATGCCCAAGTTTTTATTATTATCCTAAAGTAAAATTTAAAACTGCAAACTAAATAAAATATTATGTATGTAATTAAAGTTATGGCGATTAATACCAAAAGTGTCCGTTTTTAGGCACTCTTTCCATAACTTTAATTGCAGCCAATATTTCATTGAGTTTAAAATTTTACTTTAGGAGAATACTAAAAACGTGGGCATCGGACATTCTGATAAATTGTTTGTATTAAGAGAAATCTTTATTTTTGTGAAGTGGTGCCACCGTCGAGGTCGTTGACTTCTACACTCGCCTTAAATAGTTTATTGTCATAAACTTCTTGTGGTTGTAGATCTGAACAAATAGAGAAGTCGTCAGTATTTAAGTACCTAAGCATTTCAGATGAGACGGACTGTAGTTATTATATTTTTTATATACACACACACACACACACACACACACATCACGCCTATAATCCCTTGCGGGGTAGGCAGAGCGTAAATGGCCGCAATAAACGGACATTTACGCCACGTCTGACAAATATTTGAGGGTTATTCGGAAAATTGTGTATCGCCATTGTGACAGGTTGTCAGCCCATTGCCCAAAATTGCAATACACACCCTCGAGTCCCTTGGTCGCCTCTTACTACTCCCACGGGAAGAAATGAAGTGAGGCTATTCCAAGCCGGCATCACATGGCACTTATTGTGTACCAAATTATAAATTTTAATATTTAACGTGGTCACAAAGGCGAGCATCTCTATTAGGAGATCTCTTCCAGCCAACCTGCACAGTGGAATTAGGAACTAATATATTAGGGAAAGACAAAACCGTGTACGCATACAGATAGAGATGAAAGGGCGGGGCACACCGGCTCCGTATCCAGCTCTCGTCCGTAGTCACGCACGAACTGATGACGTTGTAATGTATAGGACTGTATGAGATACGGCACACCGCTTGCGTTGCGTATCCGTTCCGTGCTGCACGCAAGCGGTGTGCCGTATCTCATACAGTCACATACATTACAACGCCATAAGTTCGTGCGTGACTACGGACGAGAGCTGCATACGGAACGGATACGGAGCCGGTGTGCCCCGCCCTGAAGGGATAGTTAAAAGATATGTAATATGTATATGTTATTTTTTCCAGCAACATCAGTAGCAGAAGATACTCCCGGCCTCTCCATCTCCGTGCAGTTCCGTCAGCCGGAGGTGATGTTCTTCACGGACCTCACGAAGAGCGAGGGTCACGCGCTCCTGCTGCGCACCGAGCTGCTGGTCGACTACTCCTGTCACTGCAACAATGACAGCTTGGTCATCTCCCTGGCCGGCTTGCAGGTGATAAGTATAGTATATGCAAGTACAGGTCCGTCAGCCGGAGGTGATGTTCTTCACGGACCTCACGAAGAGCGAGGGTCACGCGCTCCTGCTGCGCACCGAGCTGCTGGTCGACTACTCCTGTCACTGCAACAATGACAGCTTGGTCATCTCTCTGGCCGGCTTGCAGGTGATAAGTATAGTATATGCAAGTGCAGTTCCGTCACCCCGGGGTGCTGGTCGACTACTCCTGTCACTGCAACAATGACAGCTTGGTCATCTCTCTGGCCGGCTTGCAGGTGATAAGTATAGTATATGCAAGTACAGTTCCGTCACCCCGGGGTGCTGGTCGACTACTCCTGTCACTGCAACAATGACAGCTTGGTCATCTCTCTGGCCGGCTTGCAGGTGATAAGTATAGTATATGCAAGTACAGTGCCGTCACCCCGGGGTGCTGGTCGACTACTCCTGTCACTGCAACAATGACAGCTTGGTCATCTCTCTGGCCGGCTTGCAGGTGATAAGTATAGTATATGCAAGTACAGTTCCGTCACCCCGGGGTGCTGGTCGACTACTCCTGTCACTGCAACAATGACAGCTTGGTCATCTCTCTGGCCGGCTTGCAGGTGATAAGTATAGTATATGCAAGTACAGGTCCGTCACCCCGGGGTGCTGGTCGACTACTCCTGTCACTGCAACAATGACAGCTTGGTCATCTCTCTGGCCGGCTTGCAGGTGATAAGTATAGTATATGCAAGTACAGTTCCGTCACCCCGGGGTGCTGGTCGACTACTCCTGTCACTGCAACAATGACAGCTTGGTCATCTCTCTGGCCGGCTTGCAGGTGATAAGTATAGTATATGCAAGTACAGGTCCGTCACCCCGGGGTGCTGGTCGACTACTCCTGTCACTGCAACAATGACAGCTTGGTCATCTCTCTGGCCGGCTTGCAGGTGATAAGTATAGTATATGCAAGTGCAGTTCCGTCACCCCGGGGTGCTGGTCGACTACTCCTGTCACTGCAACAATGACAGCTTGGTCATCTCTCTGGCCGGCTTGCAGGTGATAAGTATAGTATATGCAAGTGCAGTTCCGTCACCCCGGGGTGCTGGTCGACTACTCCTGTCACTGCAACAATGACAGCTTGGTCATCTCTCTGGCCGGCTTGCAGGTGATAAGTATAGTATATGCAAGTACAATTCCGTCACCCCGGGGTGCTGGTCGACTACTCCTGTCACTGCAACAATGACAGCTTGGTCATCTCTCTGGCCGGCTTGCAGGTGATAAGTATAGTATATGCAAGTACAGTTCCGTCACCCCGGGGTGCTGGTCGACTACTCCTGTCACTGCAACAATGACAGCTTGGTCATCTCTCTGGCTGGCTTGCAGGTGATAAGTATAGTATATGCAAGTACAGTGCCGTCACCCCGGGGTGCTGGTCGACTACTCCTGTCACTGCAACAATGACAGCTTGGTCATCTCTCTGGCCGGCTTGCAGGTGATAAGTATAGTATATGCAAGTACAGTTCCGTCACCCCGGGGTGCTGGTCGACTACTCCTGTCACTGCAACAATGACAGCTTGGTCATCTCCCTGGCCGGCTTGCAGGTGATAAGTATAGTATATGCAAGTACAGTTCCGTCACCCCGGGGTGCTGGTCGACTACTCCTGTCACTGCAACAATGACAGCTTGGTCATCTCTCTGGCCGGCTTGCAGGTGATAAATACAAATATCTTTATTACTCCCATTCTTCACAATACACTTAACAACACAACATATAAATACACAACAGCATTGAGCACCATACAGAAATAAAAGAAATGTTGCCTTTAAAACAAAAAAAATATAATAATTTCTGAGAGCAAACGGTGAGGAACTCAGGTTGCTTGCTACTATGTTAAACATAGGTAGCCCTGATTTTCAGCCCTTACCTATTCATATTAATTGACACAAATTAGCAGAGGGTACATATAATATATAAAAAAAAAAACATTCTTTTAAGTGCATATAAAGGTAATTTACAAACTAAAAATAAGTTTTATCAAAAAATTTTACTATACAAGAAACAAGATAGGTATGAGTGTGTGTGTGTGTGTCTGTGTGTGTAAATGCAAACTGGAAAGAAATGATTTTACAGGAAACAGGAGCTACCTTGTTAATAAGTATAGTATATGCAAGTACAGTGCCGTCACCCCGGGGTGCTGGTCGACTACTCCTGTCACTGCAACAATGACAGCTTGGTCATCTCTCTGGCCGGCTTGCAGGTGATAAGTATAGTATATGCAAGTACAGTGTCGTCACCCCGGGGTGCTGGTCGACTACTCCTGTCACTGCAACAATGACAGCTTGGTCATCTCTCTGGCCGGCTTGCAGGTGATAAGTATAGTATATGCAAGTACAGTTCCGTCACCCCGGGGTGCTGGTCGACTACTCCTGTCACTGCAACAATGACAGCTTGGTCATCTCTCTGGCCGGCTTGCAGGTGATAAGTATAGTATATGCAAGTACAGTTCCGTCACCCCGGGGTGCTGGTCGACTACTCCTGTCACTGCAACAATGACAGCTTGGTCATCTCTCTGGCCGGCTTGCAGGTGATAAGTATAGTATATGCAAGTACAGTTCCGTCACCCCGGGGTGCTGGTCGACTACTCCTGTCACTGCAACAATGACAGCTTGGTCATCTCCCTGGCCGGCTTGCAGGTGATAAGTATAGTATATGCAAGTACAGTTCCGTCACCCCGGGGTGCTGGTCGACTACTCCTGTCACTGCAACAATGACAGCTTGGTCATCTCTCTGGCCGGCTTGCAGGTGATAAATACAAATATCTTTATTACTCCCATTCTTCACAATACACTTAACAACACAACATATAAATACACAACAGCATTGAGCACCATACAGAAATAAAAGAAATGTTGCCTTTAAAACAAAAAAAATATAATAATTTCTGAGAGCAAACGGTGAGGAACTCAGGTTGCTTGCTACTATGTTGCTCTAGTCAACATAGGTAGCCCTGATTTTCTGCCCTTACCTATTCATATTAATTGACACAAATTAGCAGAGGGTACATATAATTTATAAAAAAAAAAACATTCTTTTAAGTGCATATAAAGGTAATTTACAAACTAAAAATAAGTTTTATCAAAAATTTTAACTATACAAGAAACAAGATATGTATGAGTGTGTAAGTGTGTGTGTGTGTGTGTCTGTGTGTGTAAATGCAAACTGGAAAGAAATGATTTTACAGGAAACAGGAGCTACCTTGTTAATAAGTATAGTATATGCAAGTACAGTTCCGTCACCCCGGGGTGCTGGTCGACTACTCCTGTCACTGCAACAATGACAGCTTGGTCATCTCTCTGGCCGGCTTGCAGGTGATAAGTATAGTATATGCAAGTACAGTTCCGTCACCCCGGGGTGCTGGTCGACTACTCCTGTCACTGCAACAATGACAGCTTGGTCATCTCTCCGGCCGGCTTGCAGGTGATAAGTATAGTATATGCAAGTACAGTTCCGTCACCCCGGGGTGCTGGTCGACTACTCCTGTCACTGCAACAATGACAGCTTGGTCATCTCTCTGGCCGGCTTGCAGGTGATAAGTATAGTATATGCAAGTACAGTTCCGTCACCCCGGGGTGCTGGTCGACTACTCCTGTCACTGCAACAATGACAGCTTGGTCATCTCTCTGGCCGGCTTGCAGGTGATAAGTATAGTATATGCAAGTACAGTTCCGTCACCCCGGGGTGCTGGTCGACTACTCCTGTCACTGCAACAATGACAGCTTGGTCATCTCTCTGGCCGGCTTGCAGGTGATAAGTATAGTATATGCAAGTACAGTGCCGTCACCCCGGGGTGCTGGTCGACTACTCCTGTCACTGCAACAATGACAGCTTGGTCATCTCTCTGGCCGGCTTGCAGGTGATAAGTATAGTATATGCAAGTACAGTGCCGTCACCCCGGGGTGCCGGTCGACTACTCCTGTCACTGCAACAATGACAGCTTGGTCATCTCTCTGGCCGGCTTGCAGGTGATAAGTATAGTATATGCAAGTACAGTGCCGTCACCCCGGGGTGCTGGTCGACTACTCCTGTCACTGCAACAATGACAGCTTGGTCATCTCTCTGGCAGGCTTGCAGGTGATAAATACAAATATCTTTGTTACTCCCATTCTTCACAATACACTTAACAACACAACATATAAGGTGTAAAAAAATTAGCTAAGAATATTTTAAGGGGTGAACCAGTACGTGAAACTGAACAACTTTCCCCAAGGAACATAGGTCGAAATATGAAAAAATAATTTGACCCTCCCATACTTAGTGTGTTACCCGGGCGGGATAATTTGTATGGGAGGGCCAATTTTTTTTTTCATATTTCGACCTATGTTCCTTGGGGAAAGTTGTTCAGTTTCACGTACTGGTTCACCCCTTAAAATATTCTTAGCTAATTTTTTTACACCATGTATAAATACACAACAGCATTGAGCACCATACAGAAATAAAAGAAATGTTGCCTTTAAAACAAAAAAATATAATAATTTCTGAGAGCAAACGGTGAGGAACTCAGGTTGCTTGCTACTATGTTGCTCTAGTCAACATAGGTAGCCCTGATTTTCAGCATAAGAATAGATAATAATACTGCGTATAGAAACGAAACTCCTTTGTCTGGGCCCAAAAATCCGCGCTTTAAATACCTACTTCCCCCCGCAGCCCGTAACGCCCCGCACTCTCCGGCGCTTTAAGTCGGGGCTGTCACGTGCCAATAATTTTATTCCAGACTAGCGGCCAGTCAAGCGGTTGCGACCGCTGCTAACAGTTTTCCCGTGGGAACAAAATATTTACCCGTTTTAAAGTCTTACTTTACCATTTTATTGTTAATAGGTAGGTACAGAATTTTAAAATAGGTGCAAAACATACCTACGATACGAATGTGCTTATTTATCATTATCAGCTAACAATGACTTAGGCACCTAGGTAGTTTAAATAAGAAAATGGAAACTAGGTACCTACGTAAGTAAAAATAGGAGTACACACAACAATTACGTATAATAACGAATGGTAGGTACCTAGGTATTTACTGTAAAATCATCACTTACCTTGGCTCATCTTTAGGCAAATTAAAAAAACTTACTTTTGCAGCCATACACACCACAATAATTCGGCATTGCTAAATTTTTCACAAAAAATGAAAATTCGACCCGCACGACGAACGTTTCCGCGGCGAAGTGCACTCCCGACTGAATTGTTCTCTAAGAGACAGCCAGACGGATTGACCTTGAGCGCGTCTGGAGCGGGAGTGTCATCTCTATGTGATTTCTACTCTATGTTTTCAGCCCTTACCTATTCATATTAATTGACACAAATTAGCAGAGGGTACATATAATTTATAAAAAAAAAACATTCTTTTAAGTGCATATAAAGGTAATTTACAAACTAAAAATAAGTTTTATCAAAAATTTTAACTATACAAGAAACAAGATATGTATGAGTGTGTGTGTCTGTGTGTGTAAATGCAAACTGGAAAGAAATGATTTTACAGGAAACAGGAGCTACCTTGTTAATAAGTATAGTATATGCAAGTGCAGTTCCGTCACCCCGGGGTGCTGGTCGACTACTCCTGTCACTGCAACAATGACAGCTTGGTCATCTCTCTGGCCGGCTTGCAGGTGATAAGTATAGTATATGCAAGTACAGTGCCGTCACCCCGGGGTGCTGGTCGACTACTCCTGTCACTGCAACAATGACAGCTTGGTCATCTCTCTGGCCGGCTTGCAGGTGATAAGTATAGTATATGCAAGTACAGTTCCGTCACCCCGGGGTGCTGGTCGACTACTCCTGTCACTGCAACAATGACAGCTTGGTCATCTCTCTGGCCGGCTTGCAGGTGATAAGTATAGTATATGCAAGTACAGTGCCGTCACCCCGGGGTGCTGGTCGACTACTCCTGTCACTGCAACAATGACAGCTTGGTCATCTCTCTGGCTGGCTTGCAGGTGATAAGTATAGTATATGCAAGTGCAGTTCCGTCACCCCGGGGTGCTGGTCGACTACTCCTGTCACTGCAACAATGACAGCTTGGTCATCTCTCTGGCCGGCTTGCAGGTGATAAGTATAGTATATGCAAGTACAGGTCCGTCACCCCGGGGTGCTGGTCGACTACTCCTGTCACTGCAACAATGACAGCTTGGTCATCTCTCTGGCTGGCTTGCAGGTGATAAGTATAGTATATGCAAGTACAGTTCCGTCACCCCGGGGTGCTGGTCGACTACTCCTGTCACTGCAACAATGACAGCTTGGTCATCTCCCTGGCCGGCTTGCAGGTGATAAGTATAGTATATGCAAGTACAGTTCCGTCACCCCGGGGTGCTGGTCGACTACTCCTGTCACTGCAACAATGACAGCTTGGTCATCTCTCTGGCCGGCTTGCAGGTGATAAATACAAATATCTTTATTACTCCCATTCTTCACAATACACTTATCAACACAACATATAAATACACAACAGCATTGAGCACCATACAGAAATAAAAGAAATGTTGCCTTTAAAACAACAAAAAATATAATAATTTCTGAGAGCAAACGGTGAGGAACTCAGGTTGCTTGCTACTATGTTGCTCTAGTCAACATAGGTAGCCCTGATTTTCAGCCCTTACCTATTCATATTAATTGACACAAATTAGCAGAGGGTACATATAATTTATATAAAAAAAACATTCTTTTAAGTGCATATAAAGGTAATTTACAAACTAAAAATAAGTTTTATCAAAAATTTTAACTATACAAGAAACAAGATATGTATGAGTGTGTAAGTGTGTGTGTGTGTGTCTGTGTGTGTAAATGCAAACTGGAAAGAAATGATTTTACAGGAAACAGGAGCTACCTTGTTAATAAGTATAGTATATGCAAGTACAGTTCCGTCACCCCGGGGTGATGGTCGACTACTCCTGTCACTGCAACAATGACAGCTTGGTCATCTCTCTGGCCGGCTTGCAGGTGATAAGTATAGTATATGCAAGTACAGTTCCGTCACCCCGGGGTGATGGTCGACTACTCCTGTCACTGCAACAATGACAGCTTGGTCATCTCTCTGGCCGGCTTGCAGGTGATAAGTATAGTATATGCAAGTACAGTTCCGTCACCCCGGGGTGATGGTCGACTACTCCTGTCACTGCAACAATGACAGCTTGGTCATCTCTCTGGCCGGCTTGCAGGTGATAAGTATAGTATATGCAAGTACAGTTCCGTCACCCCGGGGTGATGGTCGACTACTCCTGTCACTGCAACAATGACAGCTTGGTCATCTCTCTGGCCGGCTTGCAGGTGATAAGTATAGTATATGCAAGTACAGTTCCGTCACCCCGGGGTGCTGGTCGACTACTCCTGTCACTGCAACAATGACAGCTTGGTCATCTCTCTGGCCGGCTTGCAGGTGATAAGTATAGTATATGCAAGTACAGGTCCGTCACCCCGGGGTGCTGGTCGACTACTCCTGTCACTGCAACAATGACAGCTTGGTCATCTCTCTGGCCGGCTTGCAGGTGATAAGTATAGTATATGCAAGTACAGGTCCGTCACCCCGGGGTGCTGGTCGACTACTCCTGTCACTGCAACAATGACAGCTTGGTCATCTCTCTGGCTGGCTTGCAGGTGATAAGTATAGTATATGCAAGTACAGTTCCGTCACCCCGGGGTGCTGGTCGACTACTCCTGTCACTGCAACAATGACAGCTTGGTCATCTCTCTGGCTGGCTTGCAGGTGATACATTTATTTATTTTCTAGATTTCCGCGCCATTTTCCCGTGGTAATAGTTGTTTTCCCGCTGTCAAAAGTGGCCTATGTGTTATTCCGGGTTATACTCTACCTGTGTTCCAAATTTTATCCAAATCGGTCAAGGCGTTTGAGCATGAAGAGGTAACAAACATACACAGACACAAACTCTGAGATTTATAAATTATAAATCTCAGAGTTTGTGTCTGAAATTATAAATTATAATATTAGTACGTTTTTTTTAAATACTTTATTGTTCATAGTACAAAAGGCGAGTTTAATGCCACGCGGCATTCTCTACCGGCCAACCAGAGGGTGAACAGAGAGAAAAAGACACGGGTGCACTCGGGTGTGAAATCATAATAATTACATACATACATAAATCACGCCTATATCCCTTACGGGGTAGGCAGAGCGTTAACGGCCGTAAAACGGATATTAACACTACGTCTGACAAAAGCTTGAGGGTCAATAAGATAACTGTGTATCACTATTGTGACAGGTTGTCAGCCTATCGCCTAAAATTGTAATACACATCCCTCGAGTCCCTTAGTCGGCTCTTACGACACCCATGGGTAAGAAATGGGGTGATGCTATTCTAAACCGGCAACACACGGCATAATAATTGATGATAACAAATTAAACTACTACGAAATATTGTAAGATATTTTCTATACCTTGTTTGATTTAATCTCGTGAAAAGGGCTTTGACTTTAAATACAAACTGACTTGCCGCGTCATGATTTGCATCAGTTTGTGTGAATGACAACGCATTACTGAAAATGGGTCACCCCTTTTTGGGGAGTGTTTGCCATGCTCACCATGCTTGACAGTTGGATTGGCGAGCGCATTTAAAGATACTACCCAGTTGCTGGATCAATTTACCTTCGTCTTTTACGAAACCCACGGTATAAGCATAGTATATGCATAGGTTGAAATGTGGTTTTGCTATTCTAAACCAGCAACATACGAGAGACAAAAATTATAACTAAAGTTTTTTTAAGTTTATATTAACTTTTTTATTGAAATTACTGACCTTGCATCTTGATTTTAAAGGTATTTTTACAGGTTTTTTAAATTAATACATACATACACATTACACATATCACACCTATAATCCCTTGCGGGTTAGGCAGAGCGCAAACGGCCGTATAAAACTGACACTTACGCCACGTCAGACAATATTTGTGGGTCATTCGGAAAATTATGTATCGCCATAGTGACAGGTTGTCAGCCCATTGCCTAAAATTGTATCGCCTTAGTCGCCTCTTACGACTCCCATGGGAAAGAAATGGGGTGATGCTTTTCTAAGCCGGCATCACACGGCATTTAAATTGATAACTGTCTTATTATCCAGGTGATGTCCAAACTGCAATCCAAGCTCAAGAACCTTCCGCCATCTTTAGTCCTGAAGCCGTGCGACATAGAATTCTCTAGAATATTCAAGAACGTCGACGAAGGGGTGAAAGTGAGGGTTTCTGTGTCAGATATCGAAGTACATCTAGCTGCTACCACTGTGCATACTGTTATGGGTAAGTTTAAACAAGCTGTTACAAAAAACCCTATAATAGTAATATTTTTTATCCTCATCAGTCGTTAAAATAATCACATCACTAGTCTAGGTCAGTACTAGACTTCCCTGACAGCGAATTTCGATTTGGCCATACATTGCTGGTTATCTTCAGTTTATTGAAATGATGAAATAACAAGCAATTTATACCAACTTCTGTTATTCTGTAACACGCGGTATAAGTGCCATTTATAATATCTTGTAGGACACCGAATCGATGAACGACCCAACAGAGATAATAAATTATGATAACCACCTATAAATAACCAATAGTCATCTAAGTCATATAAACAGCAACCTGGACCAACGTATCAACGAGACTTCCAAAGCCCGGAATAATCTTCCTTACGGATCTCGATGTTCTAACCAAACTGGGAACGATATCACAAAATTTACTACGTTGTTCAAAAATTTTATGTGTTGTTTTATGCATGGAAATATTTTCAGATAATTTATTTATATCTTACATTTAATTAAATTTTCTGGCATCGTGATTAAAAATTAATATTTTAACCTTACATATTCATCCTAGACCTGATCGATGAAGTATCAATGGAGCTGAACGTCCCGGACGAAGAGAAACTCTACACAACCAACGTCTATAACTTCAAACCGGAGAAATGTGACGAGGACTTGTGGTCCCCGAAGAAAATCACTCCGTACGTGGTTTTAAACCCTGATGACAGTTACGTGACACCGAAATATCCTGTCGTAAATGCAGCTGAAACGTTTTATATGGCGCTGCCGAATGTCAGAGTAATTTTTGAGCTGGAATCCAGTGAGAGAGTACCTGTTTTGATGGTCAAGGTATGTTTTATTTTATACTAGATTTCCGCCCAGCTGTTTCACCCGCTGCCACTCATTTTCCCGTGGTAATAGTGGTTTTCCTGCGGTAAAAAGTGGCCTATGTGTTATTCCAGGTTATACTCTACCTGTGTTCCAAATTTTGAGCGTGAAGAAGTAACAAACATACATACATACACATACACATAAACTCTCAGATTTATATTTATTTTTTTATTTATTTAACTTTATGCACAAAAATGTACACGGGCGGACTTAACGCCAAAGGCGTTATCTCCCAGTCTACCTTAGGGCATGTGGAAAGGGTCAAAGCAGGTGCATTAACCAAAACAAAAAAAAAATTAAAGAAAGGCTTGAATATATATATAACACAGTAATATATACATATGTATAATAACAACAGCAATATACAATAAATACTACACATATACGTCTATCATATATAAATATTCATATATATAAATAATACACTAATACATAAATATACTTATATTATACCTGACCACGGGCATTATAAAAGTAAATACAAACGAACCGTAAAAATAACTATGTTAGAGGGTAGTGAAAAAAATGTTCATGACAACAATCAAGATGACTTAACTTGGTGTGATTTCAAAAAGTGTTCTCGCAATCTGGATTTGAACACTTGCCTACTAGGAGCATTCCTCAGATCCAAAGGAAGCATGTTCCAAAGACGGACCGCCCGAGATGCGAAGGAATTGTTCAGAAAACCGGTATTATGACGTTTGGGCGCTAAAAAGAGGTTATCCGATGACCTAGTTTGACGTTCGTGCGTATCGCAAAGATATTGGAAAAGGTCCTGCAGATACGGTGGCGCACTGGAATCATTTAGGACTGTATACAGGACACAGAGTGTTCGCACGTCCCTTCGCTCTCGAATTGGAAGCCATTTTAGTTGCAAGCGGTATTGTGACACGTGGTCATATTTGCGGAGTCCAAACACAAACCGTATGCACCAGTTCAACAGTCTATCAAGCTTATTTAAGAGATCGGCATTCAGGTCTACATAGCACACGTCGGCATAATCAATGATAGGGACCACCAAAGCCTGAACCAACAGCAGCTTCGTACGCATAGGCAAGAAGTTTTTTAAACAAAAAAGGGATCGTAGTGACCATGTGACTCTTTGGCTTACTTGTGCCACCTGCGGGATCCAGCTAAGGGAGGAGTCAAGATTGAGACCAAGATTGCGGACATTGGGACTAAGAGGTATGGCCATACCATCGTACAAAATAGCGGGCAAGTCATCTTGAGTAATGCGCGCTAGTAGACGAGAGCTCCCAACCAAGATCCCTTGTAGTTTTGTGGGGTTCACCTCTATACCAAACTTTTCGGACCAAACTTTGATCGCCTCAAGATCTCGATTGACCTCATCAATCGCTACATCCACGCTGCCAATATCAGACTGAGCGTAAATCTGGAGATCATCGGCATAGAGATGGTAGGAGCATCGGAGATCCGCAGTGATGAGATTGATAAAAATCGAGAAGAGCAAAGGGGAGAGTATCCCACCCTGCGGAACCCCTGCACCCACAGAACACCAGTCCGAGATTGTGTCTCCAATACGCACAGCCTGACTTCGACCTCGGAGATAAGATAAGAACCAGTTAAGGCTATTCGGATACACTTTTAGGCAGTTAAGGACAGATATCAGTATATCATGATCAACCGCTTATAATATTAGTACGGATTATTTTACATACATACATACACATATCACACCTATAATCCCTTGCGGGGTAGGCAGAGCGTAAACGGCTGCAAATATCAAATATTGAACTTTGAACTTTGAATATAGTGAGGGAGTACCTATTTTGATGGTCAAGGTAAGTAGATCATGTTGCCAACGGAACATAAACTAACGTTTGTCAGACGTTGCGTAAACATTAAAAAAAAATACGATCGTTTACGCTCTGTCTACCTCGTAAAGGATGTAAGCGTGATATATATGTATGTACCACGGGAAAATCGATGCAATATTATGACATATTCATACTAATATGCTGAAGTTAGAACATCTCTTTTTTGGGTTCAGATTTTGAAATATTTATAAGATAGCCTTACACTACTATTCTCCTACTCCGAATGAAACTGAACAACTTTCCTCTACGAATATATGTCAGGAAACGCAGCTGACTGTATTTACTAAGGGAAAGTTGTTCAGTTACATGGTCTGAATGCACCCTATGAGTATTCGGAGTGCTGTCCCTTACACCCTGTATATCAAATTAAATATGGATTCATACTTTAAGGTCTGGCTACATTCCCAGCTTCACTTGTAAACTGTTATTTCCAGATGATCTCAGAAGTAAACCTCAACGACTGGTCGAAACAACTTCACGGAACAGCATCTTTGAGTATTCATGCGGCGTGTTACAATGAAAAAGTGGGCTCGTGGGAACCTCTCATTGAACCAACATTGATCAATGAAAACCAACATCGGCCTTGGGAGATCACTGCCAGCTTATTCCAGGTAAATACTACTGTCCTTATAACCAAAAGCCTCGTAAAGATACTGTTCTTTCATTAAGTATTCGAATGCAGCGTGTTATAATGTAAAAGTGGGCTCGTGGGAACCTCTCATTGAACCAACATTGATCAATGAAAACCAACATCGGCCTTGGGAGATCACTGCCAGCTTATTCCAGGTAAATACTACTGTCTTTATTACCAAAAGCCTCGTAAAGATAATGGTTCTTCCGTAAGTGTTCGAATGCAACGTGTTACAATGTGAAAGTAAAGTCGTGCAAGAAACCTCTCATTGAACTATCATAGACCAATTTAAACCAGAATTGGAATCGGGAGATCTCTGCCAGCTTATTTCAGGTAATTATTACTTACGTTATTAATGAAAACCTTATCAATAAAGTAGTTTTGTATAACGGTTTTACTAAGTATCCATGCGGCGAGTTACAATGAAAAAGTATGCTCGTGGGAACCTCTCATTGAACCAACATTGTTCAATGAAAACCAACATCCAAATGATATGATGTGACATCGGCCTTGGGAGATCACTGCCAGCTTATTCCAGGTAATTATTACTTACATTATTAATGAAAACCTTATAAATAAACTAGTTTTTTATAACGGTTTTACTAAGTATTCATGCTGCATGTTACAATGTGAAAGTGGGCTCGTGGGAACCTCTCATTGAACCAACATTGATCAATGAAAACTAACATCGGCCTTGGGAGATCACTGCCAGCTTATTCCAGGTAAATATTACTGTCTTTATTACCAAAAGCCTCGTAAAGATACTGTTCTTTCATTAAGTATTCATGCTGCATGTTACAATGTAAAAGTGGACTCGTGGGAAACTCTCATTGAACCAACATTGATCAATGAAAACCAGCATTGGCATTGGGAGATCTTTGCCAGCTTATTTCAGGTTATTATTAGTGTTATTATTACTGAAAACCTCATAAACATAATAGTTTTTTAAAACGATTCTACTGCAGAGATCACTGCCGGTTTATTCCAAAAAGTGAAAAGTGTTATCACTGCGTTTTCCATACATACAAGACCGAAAAAGTACGAGCGTATTCTAGCGCGCAGTTCAGCAGTATTTCGATTTATGTAAGCACATCCTATTATTTACCACGAAAAGTGAAAATAGGCGCAAGTGTTTATGCGTCGAGTTGCAAGAAACTGTTTTACCATTAAATACATTGTATTACCAGCCACAACAGTCCACTGCTGGACATGGGCCTCCCCTTATTGGGGGTATTGCCATACTTACCACGTTTGGCAAGCGGATGGGCGAGCGCAGTGGAAGATATTGCTTTCTCAGAGAACGCTGCTGTCCGTAACCTGGATGAAGTTATCCCTCAGTCGCTTTTTACGTCACCCATGGGTTGTTATGGGGTGATGCTATATTAAGCTGGCATCACATGGCTATTTCAAAATGTACCATTATTTCGGCATAAAATCCCAGCGTTCCGGTAAATTATGTACTTATAAGCATTTATTTTGTAACTAATAGTTAAGTCTATATAGTCGATTGGTGAATGATCTGATGGAACCATACCCCGTTGTTACATCTGAAATATTTAAGGATATAGCATTCAAAACTATATTTGTCTCTTTCTTCCCTAGGCAAAAGCGTACCCCATGTCGTCTCGCTTAGACACAGCCACTCACGAAGCAGAATCTCAGCCAGCCCCTGACAATAAGAAGAAGAAGAAAGGAAATGAATTCGAATCCGAGACCTCCGCAGACGAGTGCGATACTGATAACGAGATGGTGATCATCAGGAATCCGAATGGTCAGTCACGCTTCTGTAACCTTACAGGGTAGATGTCATGCTTCTCTTATCTTATTTTTACAGTATACACAATTAATACTGGAGAATGCTTAGGGTGAAATTTTGCTAGTGACTGTGGCGAAAAGTACGAACGGGCTGGTGATAAGGAACAACTTTCCCCAAGAAACATAGGTCGAACTAAGACAAAAATATTTAGAACTTCTATAGTAACTCAAATCAGCTGATCGGCAATTTTGTATGGGAGGTTTGTTTTCGTATTTCGATCTATGTTTCATGGGAAAAGTTGTTGCTTAGTACCAGATCGTCTTGAGTTTACGCTATCGGTCACTACTACACCCTTAATAAACATTTACTGTTATCTCTTCGATTATATCGATCTTCGACTATGGAAAGAAAGTCTCATTCATTCAATCATTTGGTCAATTGTCTGCTAAAGTTTGTTTAGTTGGCAATAGTAGGTTAGGTACATAAGGTAGGTCTTCGGTCAAAACGTAATGAAACGAATGTGACTACAACAATAACAGCCGCAAGTTTTGTAGAACTCTTTTTCTGCTCATTTTAAAATAAGAATAATAGCAAAGAATAAGCTACAGACGTGTCCTGTCGTAATCCATTGCCCCAATTGTCTTATTATTTAGCCATAGCAATGACTTCGACACTCAACTGTTATTTTATTTCTATTGTGATTTTCTAAACTTCAAATTCTTAGCGGAATACTTCGGCGGAATACGAAACGGTCAAAACCATCCAACTGATACTCTATTAAAACACAACTGAGTTTTTTTTCAAATAGTTGAATACCGCCCCAGACCAGTGACCTTGAATATCTCCAATCCTTGAATACGAAATTTTAAAACACTTCCAGTGTTAGGTATAGAACTTTTGTCAACTTGCAAAATTTTTATCGCTAAGACAACATTCAATCTGTAAAGATAGAATTAGTTGCAAAACTAACACGGTAGATGGAGCCGTGCCACGCGTTACTGGCATAAAGATACACTTGCAAAATTCGCGTTCAACGAGCTGCGGTAGCCCAGATGGAAGATACGTCGTCACTAGTAATGGTGAAAGTCGCAAGTTCAAATCCTGCCCGCGCTTAAAAATTTTGCAAGTTTAAAAAAAGTCTCCTATCCTTTCCTTACTTCTATATTTCGTTTGTAGGTAGAGAGAGTAAAACCGTGGAACTTAACGCTGGGGGTATGGCGTTCCTGACAGCATTAGATGGTGATGATTCTGACTCTGAGAATGAAAACGGACTCATGGATAAACTTGCGACAGCCATTGGTCATCTGTTTACTGAGTAAGTAAAAAAAATCTAGAATAGTGAAGATAAATTCAATTTTCAAAGATGCACATGTGTCGTGCTACTCCAAAATGGATAAGGGTGTGGCGGCTGTAGTATAATCACAATATACTAAGGAGCAGTAGTATAACTCCATACTAACGCCCGGTTTTCGCACCCACACATACATCCGATGTAGAACAAACGAAGCAAACTCTCCCTTAGAAATAAGGTGAGAATTTACACAACCTGCGTAAGGCCTATCATGACCTACGCCAGCGTAACCTTTGCTCACACTTTTGATACATATCTGAAACGCTGCAGGTCATCCAAAACCGTTTCAAGCCCAAAGCTACCGGGGCGCCCTGGTACATGCGTAACGCCAACCTCCATATTATCGACTTAGGTCTCCCTACCATTAAAGCGTATATGAAGAAAGCGTCTCGTCGCTTCTTCGACAACGCTCCCCACCATAAAAACCCCTTAATAGTTGCCGTGTCCAACTCCTTCCCTCATCCAACCTCGCGTTTTAAACACCGTCCGAGACACGTCCTGTCGGATGATGATGACGACATCACAGTAGCAGCATTGCGAGTAGATCATAGAGATGGTTTTGTTTTTACTGACTTGCAACTTATTTTATTGTCATTTTAAATTGTTTAGTTTTATTACAATAGAATATTTTAATTGTAAGTACCATGTAGCCGTCTTATGTCATATTAAGATGACTAAATTAATAATGTAGGTATGTAGAGTTGGGATGTTTTAATGATTACTTTTATTATGTTATTTTAATTTTCAGTGAATGTCAAACACAATGTATTTGGTTAATGATTAAATAAATTGACCACACTCCACAAGTTCCTCAAGCAACCGACGCTCCCCCCCCGGGGGCGCGGAGGTCCCTCATTTGTTCCCCATTTTGGGAACTACCGGCACGTGCCGGGTAGATTCTGTCCAATCCGTTCTTCCCAGAACAACTCGTGCACCCCACAAACTCCCTACCTAATAGTCAGGTGTAGATTTCAAAGCCTCGGGGTGAAAATTGTAGTGTCCAGCAAAAAAAACATCTACACATACACACGCCCAACCTATACGTACATAACTACTATAAGATATCGGGAAATTTTTTACCTAGAAACCCATCTATTCATTAAATAATAATGTAATTCATTGTTTTCTTACTGTAACTCATCGTGAGTATTGATTTTTGACAATACAACACGTCCAGATTATCTCAGTCTTTCTCTCTGGAACATAGACATTCGAGAACAGTCAAGTTGACCTCACGGCATGTTACATTGTTCATTCCTAATCCCGATGTTTGTTTTCACAGCGATTCAAGTGCAGAAGAGCTAAGCAACGACGAAGACTCCTCAGCGCCGGAACAGAGCGAGGTGGAGAGCGAGAGGGAAGATAATGATAAAAATGTTACATTCATCGATGGATTGCCGTCTAAAGCCAAGAAGGACGGAGAACCCAAAACAGTCACGTTACAGGTAAGAAATCACTGTGAAAACAATCGCTAATATTTATATCTTTTGGCTGTAGGTATTTTTATTAAAAACTAGGGATGGGAACCGGTTTCAATTTACCGGTTAATATCTTATAAATCCTTTTAGAATACCTTTTATAATTTACAGATAACTTAAAATAGCGGTTTGGAACAAAACCGAAATATTTCGATTACCGGTTAACATGAGTTAACAACAAATACGTATTGACAATCCACTGCAAACATCAACTGCAATCATATCGAGTTTTTACTTTTAAAACAAGATGTTTAAATTGCCAGAAATATGGGCACTCAACATTACCATGTAAAAAGAGCTAGCAACCTATGTAGACAATGTACTGATTTAGGTCACAACACAAAAACTGTTTATTTTGATGACTTATTTATTGTTTCTACCCGGTGCTTCAAAGGATATTAAATTAGACTTGTTGTTTATGACATCGTACTGAACAATGTTTTCAAAATCTATCACAGGACCCGATCCGTGAAGACAGCATTGACTCAGGATTGGAAACAGACAGTTTCGCCGAGAGGTTGTGCACATACGTCATGCTGGAGGCTAAAGATATGCTCAATGTAACTGTCACTCCGGCCGCTGCCAGGGTACGTATCATGACATTGACAGCCACAACAGTCCACTGCTGGACATGGGCCTTCCCCTATTGGGGAGAATTGCCATACTCACCACGCTTGGCATACGGATTAGCGAGCGCAGTCCAAGATGTTCCATTCACTGGGAACGCTGCTGCTCATTCCCTGGATGATTATCCCTTAGTAGCTTTTTACTACACCCATGTGTAGAATTGGGGTGATGCTATTCTAAGCCGAATGATTATCAGCATGCATACAGAATTAGTCAAGCCACCACTTAGTAATATTGTTCCCGTTTCGGTAAGGACACTACAAACCAAATAACCTGATTGTTCATAAGTGAGATTGACAGCCCCGGTTCCTGTCTTATCTACGATTACTTAAGATGGTGGTGGCGTAAAATTGCGTGCCGTGTGATTAACACGAGGCAGTGCCTTTATTTTAATTTTTTATTAGGACATAACAAAATTGTTATAAAAAAATAAAATTGTGTTATACTTTCTTACAATGACGGATCATGACTTCATTAAGTGATAATACTATACTACATTGAATAAAGAAATTTAAATGTCATACACAACGAGTTAGAGGCAAGAGGAAAAAGCGTGATATTGCCTCTAGCAAGAGGAAAAAGCGTTATATGGGAACGTTGAGGTATAAAAAAGAGGTAGTGACTAGTATACAAAAAGGTTTAGATGGTTTCGTTACGTGGAGAGTATTAATGAAAGAAGATTAACGAAACAGGTGTATAGGGCGAGTGTGGATGGGAACGTCGGACGGGGAAGACCTCGACGAACGTACCTCGATCAAATCAGGGACGTGCTAAAGAAAGGTCAGGTCAAGAGTACCCTAAACCGACGAGCATGCATGAAGAGATTGATGAATGTAGAGGAGGCGAAAGAAGTATGTAGGGATCGTAGAAAGTGGAAGGAAATGGTATCTGACCACCCCTTCAGAAAAGAGACGTGATTTGTGTTTGTTAGTATGTAAAAGAATATGCCAAAAGAAGTGTGCCGTCCTTCACACGACGATTAATATCACAATCATACCACAATTTACGAAGGAGCAATAGTTTAACTCGGGCACCTTTCCGCCTGAAGCTACCTACATTAGCAGGGATGTCAACAAATTGGTTTAGCGAACCCGAATTTAAATTATGTCACACTTAGGTCCCATAGTGCTAATTTAGAGTAACAAAACAATGAATAACATTATTATTCAATTAATAACAAAAACGCGCGGCGACAGTACAGTTCGCTGTGACACGAGCGGCACGAGATTGTATGTAGTAGTCGTGTACGTATAGGTCGGTAGGGCGTGTGCATGTGTGAGTGCACAAACCGGACGTTAGTATGTAGTTAAACTACTGGTGCTAATACTTTGTGTAATTGTAGGTGCTATTAGCGCTGGCGTCTGCTTGCACAGACTCTACGGCCGCGGTGTCAGCCATTGTCATTGGGGACTCGCCTCTGCAACTAATCAATGATATCGGTGGGTGACTACATACGGGGTGTAAGGGACGGTGTACCGAAAACTTTGCAGGCATGATCAGACCATGAAACTGAAAGACTTTTTTTATGGAAGCTATGTTGGTAAACGAGAATTTTTTTTCGACCTCCCATATAAAATTCCCGATCAGCTGACTGACTTACTATGGAAACACGAAAAAAAAAATTCGTTTCCCAACATAGGCCCTATAGTAAAAGTTGTTCAGTTTCATGGTCTGATCACGCCTGCAAAGTTTTCGGTACACCGTCCCTTACACCCTGTATATAATTTTCTAATCTTATAGTACAATTTATAATCGTTGGTAATATACAATATATACGATGCCGAGGGTTGTGGATTCGATCTCCACAAGAATTAACCGTCACCTTTTTTTAAACTTGCAAAATTCTTAAGCGCGAACAGGATTTGTACCTGCGACTTTCGTCATTACTAGTGACGACGCCTCTTCCATCTGGGTTTCCGCAGCTCGTTCCTTGCCCGCCAATTTTGCAAGTGTATTTTAATACTAATGCGCTTGAATTTTGCAAGTTTTCAAAAATTGTATGCCTAACACGGGAAGTGTTTTAAAGTTTGGTATTTAACCGTCACCTATTCAGGGCCGGGCTCCACCGTTCATCTTAAAACTAAGGCAGAGACGGACCTGGCAGGGAATGACAAGATTCTTGCAATTGCTGACTACGATGTGGATACCAGCAGGCCCAGTACTCCTGGTGAGTTTCATGGTCATCATCACCATCCCGCTATCCTTAAAAGGTCTATGTGTGAGGAGCCGTGGCATGCTGCGCAGCCGCAACTCAAGAACCTTCCGACCCCATCGACGTGCTATGTAGCCGGAGAATGCTATCGAGCTAGAAAACTGGAAATTGGCTATAAAGTACTTTTTGACCTACTAATCAAAACCCGAGGATCGTTATCGGTTATCGGTTAAGGAATAGGCGAAAGCTACCGGTAACGTTTTAAAGCTAGACGGAAATAGGTTATTATATGGGTAACGGTACCGGTAGAAAAAAAGTAGAGAAAAAGTAAGAAATACCGAAATAATTTCAATACATTGCGATTATACATTGCGCTCTATCAAAAAAAGTTACTTAGAATTAGAATACCAGTTTGATAGCCGTTAAGGTACCGTTAACGACGCTGTAACAGAACATTTCGGTCCAGAAACGTTATGATATCGCAATATTTAGTTAGGACGACATACCGTTATTTATAACTGAAATAATGGGTTCATGTCCCACTCGAGAAAAAGAGAGAGAACTGAAATAATTTCGGTTATACAATCCCTGATCAAAACAGGTGTACACTTGGGTCATGAAGTATCATCGTGCTAATTTTCAGCTCTCTAGCTAAAGTTAAGGCTTATCAACCTTCCCGTTAATGTAGAGTAACATACATACATACATACAGGGTGAAACGGGATAGTGATAAGGAACAATTTCCCCAAGGAACATAGGTTAAAATACTATTTTAAAAAAAAACATACGAAATTGCCGATAAGCTGATTAGTATTCGACTAACCATGGAAACTCAAAATATTTTTGTCATATTTCAACCTATGTTCCTTGGGAAAAGTATTTTTTTTTTTTTATTAAGGATGGGTTTGCTCTTGACTCTAGTCTAGGTCATAGGACAGAGACAGAGTCTAAGATGGAGCGAGCTCACCCAGAAGAAGCCTGTTCACTCTTACTTTGAAGAGATTAGGGTTGTATGCGTTTGGAAACACCAGCCCGTCTTGGTATTTCGCTATCGGTCAATAGAAAAATTTCACCCTATATACCTTGCGGGCTAGGCAGAAAAAACGGATATTTGCGCCACGTCTGACAAACAATGAGGTCATTAATAAAATTAAGTATCACCATAGTGACATAATGTGAGCCCGTCGCCTAAAATTGCAATACACATGTAAACCTCGAGTCGCCTCTTACGACACCCATGGGAAAGAAATGGGATGATGCTTTAGAGTAACAATTTCTGTTAACTTGCAGGTTGCGATACATCATCTGCAGATCTCTTGGATGATGCAAAGGAGGCGAGATATGAAATGGCGGATGTGAGCGAGGATTGGGATTGGTGAGTGCTTTGAAATACGGACAGATTGTTTATCATTTGGTACTTCTGTGATTACTAAATATGGTCGCTACATGTTACCAAAATACGATACTTTTAAGCGTTTTCATATTAATGAAAAAATAATAATTAAAAGCAATTTTTTTTCATAAGATGTATATTATCCAATACATTAGATATGTATCCATTAAGTAATCGGAACTACTTGTGTCGGTAATTACTCGCTACTTTCCTTTGGCACACCTTTGAAAATAAGCAAAAGTAGGTAGGTAGTTACATAGTAATCTTCTTTAGCACATGACAATATACGGGGCGTAAGGGACAGCCCACCGAATACTGATAGGGTGCATGCAGACCATGATACTGAACAACTTTCCCCAAGGAACATACGTCAGGAAACGACAAGAACTATTCGACCACCCATACAAAATCACGATCAGCTTACTGCATTTACTATGGGAAGTAAAGTATAAGAAGCCTTGCGGGGTAGGCAGAGCGTAAAAGGCCGCAAAAACCGACATTAACGCCAAGTCTCACAAATATATGAGGGACATTCTGAAATTTGTGTATCGCCATAGTAACAGGTTGTCAGCCCATCGCCTAAAATTGCAATACACATCTAACCCTCGGGTCCCTTAGTCGCCTCTTACGACACCCATGTGTAAGAAATGGGGTGATGCTATTCTAAGCCGGCATCACACGGCAAAGCGTACACGGCCGTAAAAACTGTCGTTATCACCACGTCTGACAAATTACATGTAATGTAGCCTTAAGTAGGCTAAATTAACAAAATGTTATTATTATTGGCCGTGTGATGCCGGCTTAGAATAGCATAACCCCAATTCTTTCTTGTGGATGTCGTAAAAGGCGACGAAGGGACTTGAGGGTGTGTTATGCAATTTTAGGCGATGGGCTGACAACCTGTCACTATGGCGATACACAATTTTCCGAATGACTCTCAATTATTTGTCTGACGTGGCGTAAATGTCTTTTAAGCTCTACCTACCCCGCAAGGGATAAAGGCGTGATATGTGTATTGTCTCCAGCTGTTTCGAGGGCGGTTTCCCGGCGCGGGCCATGTCGCCGCCCCCCGCGCTGGCGCCCTGCTCCCCGCTAGCGCCCCCGCCGGTCAACGACCTCTACAGGAGGTACACAGACGAGACGCTCACTGTCAAACTGCACGACTTCGATCAGCTGACTGTAAGTAAATAAAAGTTTATAAACTTTTTTTTTTAGTTCTGGTCCCTATTATTTTAGCTTCGGGGCTATTAAAATCTACACCTGACTGTATGATATTCAAACAACCAGTCCAATAGCGCCCTTGGGACCTCCGCGGCCCCGCCGGCGGGGGCGTCGGTTGCTTGAGGAGCTTGTGGAGTGTGATCTACTCGCAATGGCTGCAGCAGTCATCATTTATAATGCGCACTGCTAAAGAGTGGAACTCACTACCTGCGTCTGTGTTTCCAAACGCATACAACCCTAATCTCTTCAAAATAAGAGTGAACAGACTTCTTCTGGGTGAGCTCGCTCCATCTTACACTCTGTCTCTGTCCTATGACCTAGACTAGAGTCAAGAGCAAACCCATCATTAATAAAAAAAAAAAAGCAGTGGCTACTGGGATTTCATCATCCTCTTCCGAAAGGACGTGTCTCGGACGGTGTTTAAAACGCGAGGTTGGATGGGGGAAGTAGTTGGACGCGGCAACTATTAAGGGGTTTTTATGATGGGGAGCGTTGTCGAAGAAGCGACGAGACGCTTCTTTCATATACGCTTTAATGAAGGGATAAAAGTTGAAACTGTGTTGAAGTCATTAAATGTGCATAAGGAATATGGTTGATAGTTTGAAACCTCCCAAGTAACTCAAATCAGCTGATTGCCAGTTTCGTAGGTATTGATTGTTACCTGTTGTATTTACCTAATAAAATAAAATAAATAAATAAAAAAGTATGGAGAGTGATGGGGGTTCATTGGCCTCACTCAAAACCGAGACATAATCTCGCGGGCAAGGGATGAGCCGCGGTAGCCCAGATGGCAGAGGCGTCGCCAGTAGTGATGGAAAAAGGCGCAGGTTCAAATCCTGCCCGCGGTTGAAATAATTTATCTTTTACCCGGTGCGTTCGCGCCGAGACGGTAGGTGGCGCTGCGGTAACCGCAGTTAAGGGCGGCCGTGAGAAAAGTGGGTATTTTTGGATGCACGCAATTTTGTTGGTGAATACGATAAACACTTTTTTTTTATGTATAATGATTTTTCATTATATTATCTAGATTTTTATCGCAGGAAAACATGATTTAAGAAAGTATGCTCTACTTATAGATTTCTTTTTCAAAGTTTAGTCTATATTTACACTTTTTTGCGTAGTATATATATAACACATTATTTTTTGCGAATACGATACGTCTTGTACATTACTAGATTCTTGTCGTACAGTTTTTTGATTACTTGTTTGTTTGGCGAGAAATTTCCAAAAGAGTGAAAAATCGTCTCAATATGGCGTTTGAAAATTCGAGGCAGGCCTTTAAGGGCTCTTGCGATTAACTTGTTAACCTGCATATTATGACTATGAGTGATGTTTGTAAGTTAATAAAAAAGTTATTAGAATAGTTCAGATATATTTGCAGAATATCTAAAATAATTTCGAAATACTGAGTGAATTTGATGTTATAATACAGATCCTCTGCCCCCAACGCACGGTGTCCAAACTGCACGTGTTGCATCCAAGCAGGAATAACACCCGGTATTACATCGTGGTTGACAGGACTTCCAAATTCAGCACGAGGAAAATTGTCGTCAGGTCACCGTTACAGGTAAGTAACCTTTATATATATTATAGAAAAAATGGTAGTGTAAAATGAATGCTGATTTCAAAACGCGTGTTGATAATCAAGTTTAGAACATTTGCTAAATTCTTTGACGCAGGAAAAGCTTTGATTGGTGCCTTTTGTCTCAGGACCAACGCGAAGATACCTGCTCAGCTAGCGTTGAAACTATCAAGTTTATTTCGAAATTAGCACGTATTCCTGCCTGCGGCAAAGTTTTCTAAGGTTTACATACATACATATATCACGCCTATTATCCCTTGCGGGGTAGGCAGAGCGTAGACGGCCACAAAAAACGACCATTTACGCCACGTCTTACAAATATTTGAGGGTCATTCGGAAAATTGTGTATCCTCATAGTGACAGGTTGCCAGCCCATCGCCTAAAATTGAAATACACACCCTTAAGTCATTTAGTCGCCTCTTACGACTCCCACGGGAAATAAATGGGGCGATGCTATTCTAAGCCGGCATCACACGGCCTTTTCTAAGGTTTACTGAGTAATATTTCAATTTGAGAAGAAATGGAAGAGTAACAAATTTGTGATAGCTACTTTTGTATTTTATAGAGTCCTTAGTAATCGCTATAAGTAAGTAAGTAAGTAAGTAAAAACTCTGTATTACACACAAATACAGGATTATTAAAAAACGGAAAATCTTAATCTAAAGTGCGCAAAGGCGGTCTTATCGCTGAAAGCGATCTTTTCTAGACAACCTTTGGGTAGAGGAAACTGGTAAAGAAAATTGCATTAGAATTATAGAATAAAAATTATAAGACATATACACATGTAATACATACATACATATATCACGCCTTTATCCCTTGCGGGGTAGGCAGAGCGTAAACGGCCGCATGAAATGGACATTTACGCCACGTCTAACAAACATTCGAGGGTCATTCGGAAAACTGTGTATCGCCATAGTGACAGGTTGTCAGCTCATCGCCTAAAATTGTAATACACACCCTCGAGTCCCTTAGTCGCCTCTCACGACTCCCACGGGAAAGGAATGGGGCGATGCTATTCTAAGCCGGCATCACACGGCCATTTCTAAGGTTTACAGAGTAATATTTCAATTTGAGAAGAAATGAAAGAGTAACAAAATTGTGATAGCTACTTTTGTATTTAATAGAGTCCTTATTAATCGCTATAAGTAAGTAAGTAAGTAAAAACTCTGTATTACACACAAATACAGGGTAATTTAAAAACAGAAAATCTTAATCTAAAGTGCGCAAAGGCGTTCTTATCACTTTAAGCGATCTCTTCCAGACAACCTTTGGTTAGAGGAAACTGGTAAAGAAGACAGACAGTGCATTAGAATCCCGCCTTTATCCCTTGCGGGGTGGGCAGAGCGTAAACGGCCGCAAGAAATGGACATTTACGCCACGTCTAACAAACATTCGAGGGTCATTCGGAAAACTGTGTATCGCCATAGTGACAGGTTGTCAGCCCATCCCCTAAAATTGCAATACACACCCTCGAGTCTCTTGGTCACCTTTTACGACACCCACGGGAAAGAAATGGGGTGATGCTTTTCTAAGGCATCACACGGCTTAAAATTAAAATGGCTGTAATATTTAATTCAGGTCCGAAACGAAACCTCGTACGCCCTAGAACTGTACTACAAAAAGACCGACCTCCAAGCGATTGGCGCCGAGCTAATAGGCTGCGTGTCAAACCCATTCGATGACAAGATGCGGCTAGCTGTCATAGCACCACAGGACACTTACAATGTGCCCATGTATATAGCGTACCATTGCAAACTGTTCCTTCTGCCGTCTAATAACGAGTAAGTACTTCTAATTCTACTTTTCATATGGGACATCGAGTCTTCCAACGACCCGATGAGCCCTGGTGTCAGAGTTTATCAACCGCCTGCTACTAGAAGTAGGCCTCTGACATGGTTGTATAGACCGCCGTCTAAGTAATTATAGACAGACTGGGAACAAATTCACAAAGTGAGAATCGAACCCAGAACCTTTGCGTTGCATACAGGCAGTCGCACTACCACTGTGCCCCATCGGGCGAGTAAGTACTATGCCACACTCTCACTTACACATCACGTCTCTGTTTTTTACGGGGAAAGCAGAGCGTTGTCTGTCATAAATGTTCGTTTTTTTCACGTCTGAAAAACATTTGAATTGTGGGTAGTTCCAGAAAGTTCTACGGCCCTAGTATTCTACTAGTCGCCTCTTTCGACCCGGGGTGATGCTATTCTACACTGGCATCACACGGCAATTCTATTGAAGTAGCTGCAACATTTTGAGGATCATTTAGTGCCTTTAAAATAGCTAAGAATGGCCCATACTTTGCGTGTCAAACCCCTTCGATGACAAGATGCGTCTAGCTGTCATTGCGCCACAGGACACTTACAATGTGCCCATGTATATAGCGTACCATTGCAAACTGTTCCTTATGCCGTCTAATAACGAGTAAGTACTTCTAATTCTACTTTTCATATGGGACATCGAGTCTTCCAACGACCCGATGAGCCCTGGTGTCAGAGTTTATCAACCGCCTGCTACTAAAAGTAGGCCTCTGACATGGTTGTGTAACGACCGCCGTCTAAGTAATCATAGACAGACTGGGAACAAATTCACAAAGTGAGAATCGAACCCAGAACCTTTGCGTTGCATGCAGGCAGTCGCACTACCACTATGCCCCATCGGGCGAGTAAGTACTATACCACACTCACACTTTCACATCGCGACTCTGTTCCTTACGGGGAAAGCAGAGCGTTATCTGACATAAATGTTCGTTATTTTCACGTCTCAAAAACATTTGAATTGTGGGTAGATGCAGAAAGTTCTACGGCCCTAGTATTCTACTAGTCGCCTCTTTCGACCCGGGGTGATGCTATTCTACACTGGCATCACACGGCAAATAACTGCAAAATTTTGAGGATCATTTAGTGCCTATAAAATAGCTAAGAATGGCCCATACTTTGCGTGTCAAACCCCTTCGATGACAAGATGCGGCTAGCTGTCATTGCGCCACAGGATACTTACAATGTGCCCATGTATATAGCGTACCATTGCAAACTGTTCCTTCTGCCGTTTAATAACGAGTAAGTGATGTTTTCATCATCAACAGCTGTTAACAGTCCACTGCTGGGCATAGTAAAAATATAATTCTTTGTTGTATAAATAAAGTAAAAAGTAATACAACAATTCGTCCTTCTTACTATGGTAGCAAGACATAGGCTCCCTCAAGTTGTCGACGGCCGATGTAGCGCAGTGGTAGTGCGACAGCCTGCGGCGCAAAGATTCCGGGTTCGATTCTCGGTAGTACACTCACAAAGTTGATATTTATCACTTTGTGAATTTGTTCCCAGTCTGGTTAGGACATAACCACCTGATTGTCCGAAAATAAAAGGTTCCGTGCTTCGCAGGGCACGTTAAGCCGTTGGTCCCGGTTGCTGTCTATGATTACTTAGCGGCGGTCGTTACACAACCATGTCAGAGGTAGTAGGCGGTTGAAAAAACTCGGACACCAGGGTTCATCTGGTCGTTGGACGACTCGGTGTCTCACACAAAAAGAGAGAAGGCTTGGGCTTAGTTAAATAGGCTTTCCTCATGTGCTTTCAAAGACTGAGAATTTAGTACAAGGTCAAAGAAAATCTGTTCAATTTGACGTCAGAACCACACGTCTAGAACATAATGCAGAATCACAATTTATCTATTTTTTTTCCAGAAACTATACGACAGCTACGCAGGGTATCTGGTGGATGGAGTTAGCCAATGACCTTGGAACCCCTCGGGACCTCATCTGCCCGGCCAAGGCTCCTGATGACAACAGGATATTCGCCATGAGGATACTCACCGAAGAAGGTAAGCCCAGCACCACACCGTGTCCCCTGCACATATTCGAGAATAGAGAATAACAACTACTATAGAAAGTGAAAGAGGGGAGGCCTTTGCCCTGCAATGGGGCACAGACAAAGCTGACTAAAAAAAAATAATTTAAAACTTGCAAAATTTTCGGCGGGCAGGATTTGAACATGCAACTTTCACCATCACTAGTGGCGACGCCTCTTCCATCTTGGCTAACGCGGCTTGTCCATTGCCCGCAAATTTTGTAGGTGTATCTTGATTCCAATAATGCATGGCACGGCTTCATCTACCGGGTTAGTTTTACCCAGCGACTAATTCATTCTTTACAGATTGAATATAGTCTAAACGATAAAAACTCGCAATAAATTGAATCCGTACAAATATTATAAATCTGAGAGCTTGTGTGTGTGTGTGTGTATGTATGTTCCTCTTCACTTCACGCTCAAACCGCTTGACAGGTAAAGTATAACCTGGAATAACACATAGGCCACTTTATACCGCAGGAAAACAACTATTACCACGGAAAAATGAGTGGCAGGAGGTGAAACCGCTGGGCGGAAATCTAGTACCAAATGAAAAAGAACTAGGGATGGTATAACACGGGACTCAGTAACTACTATTTTTCCATTTTCGCAGGTTGTCAATCTAACAAAGTGACCCGCGCGATTCCAAACTATTTGATCCGCGTGGTTCCGCCGCTAGCCGTCTACAACCGACTTCCCTACGGCATGGAGTTATCCTGCGCTCAGGTATACCCAGTTACATAATAAAGTTTCAGTCATCATTTATAATGTGCACTGCTGAAGAGTGAAACTCACTACCTGCGTCTGTTTTTCCAAACGCATACAACCCTAATCTCTTCAAAGTAAGAGTGAACAGGCTTCTTCTGGGTGAGCTCGCTCCATCTTAGACTCTGTCTCTGTCCTTTGACCTAGACTAGAATCAAGAGCAAACCCATCATAAATAAAAAATATAAAAAAAGTTTACTCATAAGCTATCCCACTTCTGATATCAAGAAGTAGTTTGATGGAATCTAAATCATCATAAACAGCCTCAATTAGAATATACAAGGACCGCTGTTGATCATTCCTTGGACCGTTTATAAAACACATGCACAAAAATGAGGTAAAGCTATTCCAACCTCACAGTTAATAAACTAAAGCTCAATTTTCTGTGCAAAGTCCCTTAACAATACTACTCAATACTCAAATGTTTCTTGCATTCCATGAGGCACAGGTGTTACAGTAAATGTTATATTGTAAAGTAATTATTGTTAATGAATATAACTACCACATGGACCCTGTTGGGCATAGCAATTTAGGAGAGAGGAGTCATAATTTTACATGCTTGTTTTTAGGCGGAATGGCAAGTGCGTGTGGAAGCAGGGGAACGTACACACACGTACACTCTTCAGTTGTGCGCGAATCACAGACTGACATTGGATATGCACTACATGGGTTTGCCTTGGACTGGCAGCTTCACATTGTCACCAGGTAAGTTGGCAAATTCTAAAAAAGTTGAAGCTAAAAATATTGCAGTCCACTGCTGGACGAAGGCCTCCTCCAGGGTACGCCATAGTTAAAAAGAATTATCCTTTGTAAACTGTAGTTTAGATAGTACCACTCATAGGTATAGAAATCTTGAGAAAAAATCCGATTTTCAATACTTATATCTGTAAAGGTGAAATGATGTTCTTTACTTATATAAATGTGGATGCTTCCAACGAGCCTGTTTGAATCTAAGCTCGAATTACCCGCATTTGATAACTACGATATTATACCCTATAATCTGGCGTGTCCGATACGCTTTTGATGGTTTTTTTACCCATAGGTACATCAACATTTTATATAGGTGAAATATAACTAGTGAGCGATAACAAAATCTCAAGACAGGCTGGTGATAAGGAACAACTTTCCACACGAAACATAGGTTGAATTATGAAAAAATATTATGAGTTTTATAGTAACTCAAATCAGCTGTTCGGTAATTTTTTATGGGAGGTCCAATTTTATTTTCGCATTTCGACCTATGTTTCTTGGGAAAAGTTGTTCTTTATCAATTATCACCAGCCCGTCTTGAATTTTCGCTATCGATCACTAGTGAAATTTCCCCTTATACAGGTTGTAAGGGACATCCCTCCGAATACTTATAGGGTGCATTTAGACCATGAAACTGAACAACATTACATAAAAAATCATGAAAACGTAAAAAAAATGGACTTTCTTAAAGTAAATGCACTGAGTTGATCGTGATTTTGTATGGGAGGTCTAATTTTTTTCGTCGTTTCCTGACATTTGCTCCTAGGGAAAAGTGGTTCAGTTTTATGGCCTGCATGCGTCCTATCAGTTTTCGGAGGGCTGTCCCTTACACCCTGTATATTTTGTAGACCTTACCGAGAAGAACATAAGCATGACGACAGACTGCGAGACAGACGGCGGGAACAAACAGCTCGGGGTGTGTGTGCGAGTGGAGCGAGCTGATTGCTGGCAGCTGTATGTGTACGCACCGTACTGGCTGATTAACAAGACTGGGTTACCGCTTCAGATGAAGGTAGGGAAAAGAATAGTTGTAGTGAATGGTGAAAGTCGCAGGTTCAAATCTTGCCCGCGCTTGAAACTTTGGCAAGTTTCGGGAATACGGGAAGCGTTTTGAAATTTGGTCTTCAATTTATCGCTTAGGCTACATTCAATTTATAAAGAATAAATTAGTTGCCGGGTATTAGTTGCAAAACTAACCCGGTAGATGGAGCCGTGCCACGCGTAACTGACATTAAGATACACTTGAAAAATTGGCGGACAAGGAACGAGCTGCAGTAGCCCAGATGGAAGAGGCGTCGTCACTAGTGATGGCGAAAGTCGCAAATTCTCCCCGCGCTTGTAAATTTTCAAAAAATTTGAATACCTACCTAACAAGGGAAGTGTTTTAAAATTTGGTAGTCAAATATAGTTAATTTTTGTGCTTGACGACGTTTAAGATGTCGTTTATTTAAAACCTACGGACAGAACTCCGTTAGCTCGGATGGTAGAGCCACCGGTGTTGTACAGTCTCGGGTTCAAGTCCCGGCCGCAATCGTATCTTGATTCTATAAGTGTAGAAACTCTAGTGATTTTTCATATAAATCCTTGTTGCCCTCAATTCGGGATATAAATTTTCCTACCTTACCTGAAATTAGTGCTGTCACTTTCCGTCAAATAGGTTTAGAAAAGGATATTTTAGTCGAGTTAGAAAATGATAGGAGATATTTTAGTCATGTCATGTCTTATGACGCAAAATACGTTTTATCTCTCAAAATAAGACGACGGTGAAAACAATGGCGACTAAATTGACTAGAAAATGCGCTCAATTCGAGATATAAATTCTCTTAACTTGCCTTAAAGTAGTGCTGTCACTTTCTGTCAAATAGGTTTAAAAAAGGATAGGAGATTCATGTTTATAGGGTTCTTCGCAAATGTAGTCAATTTAGTCATTGTTTCCATCGTCGGCTTATTTTGACAGATAACACGTATTTTGCCTCAAATTATAAGACATGACATGACTTAAATATCTTTCATCCTTTTCTAAATCTTTTTGACTGAAAGTGTCAGTAATAATTTAAGGTAAGTTAAGATAATTTATATCTTGAATTGAGGCCATTGTGTAGAACCCATTGTCATTTTTAAACATGACAGGACTTAGATATCTGCTATCTTCTTCTTAGCCTATTTGACGGAAAGTGACAGCAGAGTTAAGGGAGTAAAGAGAATTTATATCCCGAATTGAGGGAATTATTTGACTTACAGGCGCGTCACTCTGAGACCTGCTACGAAGTGACAGACGAGCCCTTGCTGTGGGCGTGCGGCTCCCGAGCGCGCGGCTGCGAACGGATCCGATTACGCGCTCACCAATCACAGGTATGTTTTTAACGTCGTAAATAGAATGATCTATAGATTTAATGCAAAGGCTCTAACTAGATTTTGTGAGGATCCCTTTCTGAATGATGAATCTTGGCGGTTCGTGGTTGTGGTCATCATTGACTCGCCGCAAGACACCCTCGATGGAGGTATGATCATCGATCAGAATCCCATCAAGATAAATTCAGAAAATCACTTTAAGGCGAGTGTACCTGTGAAAGACCTCGACAGTGGCGCCACTCTACAAAAAAATATTTTCTCTTTATACTAACAATCTATCAGAATGTCCGTTGCCCAAGTTTTTAGTATTATCCTTCAGTAAAATAGAACCTACAAATTGAATGAGATTTTCGCTGTAATTAAAGTTATAGCATAAAGTGCCTAACAACGGTCACTTTTGGTATTAATAGCCATTACTTTAGTTACAGCGAATATATCATTGAGTTTTTGAGTTTGCAGCTTCTAATTTAACTTAACGGGCCTACTTCCATGAAGTGAGGTGAAAACGAGCTACGAGAATGCATTTTATACATATTCTAAGGAACATCACTGTCAACAAAATTTTGTTTTTTATTCTTCAAGATATGAGGAATAAGCCAGGGCAGCGCAAAATCTCATTTTATATTTAATAACGGAGAAATTAAAATTTGAAGTTACCTCTATTTTTCAGTGATGAAGCGTGGCGTAAGAGATTTCTTCCGCCAGTGCTAATCGAACTGTATTGATCTTAGTATGATTATTAATGGCAATTTCACGTTGAACCCGCCCGGGCGGCTATTTTTTGACAAAACAACTTAGTTATTAAGAAATTTAGCAAAACACTTACTGTTTCCGGCTGCTTTCCTTGGGAGTAAAAGGTTTTTGTTTTGATGTGTTTCCTCTGCTGTCAAAACTGACGTGGAATTGATCATAGATAAACGGAATATGATGCAGACGCGACACACTGTACATTTGTTCGATATTTTGACCGTGAAAAATTATTGTTGCTATAATTTTGCCGTAAAATATATCAACTATCTACAACAACGGCATTCTATCCGCTATGGATAATTTTGCCAATGTTAATACTACGTTGATTGGTACATCGAACGAAACGCAAAATATGAACCGATTAGACGTAGGTATTAAAAATATTTTTACGATCAAATAATAGGATGACGTGGTTGTTAGTGCAGATTAGTATGAAGTAGTAAGGTTCGATTTATATGCAACACTAGACGGCGACACGGCGGCACAAAAGCAGTTTTTTAACCGCGGCGGAAATTTTTAAATGTATATATGGAGCGCTGCGCATACGGTCACCCACCACCAACCACAGTTTTAGGACAAATTATAAGAAAGCAAGTATTAGTACATTGTTGTCGAGGTATGGAAAATAAGACTTTGCTGGACGAGTATAGTTTGAAGTCCGAGCCGCAGGCGAGGACTTCAATTATACAAGTCAAGCAAAGTAAGTTTCCCCGAGGCTTACATAGTGCTTTTCTCAAAAAAAGGCTAGGAAATGAAAGATTGTACTTCTTATAAAAGTTAGCTAGCGACCACAACACAACGAAACAAATAAAAATTTACAATTTTCCCACCAATTGTAATTTTTTAAAATAAATTCGCCTGTAAGGCACAGTATTACGTAATATTCTGCCATACTAAATGTTTAGTTCATTCTTTTCTTTTTTAATTCTGGACAGGCAAGGGTCTTCACATCATACAGCCTCGTCTTTAGTTACCTGTTTCATACAAAATTACGTTCCGTTTCTATGAGAGTCATCGAGATAATTTTGAAATCAAATTATGTGGGTTTAGCGTATAACGAATTTATCTTAATGGACACCAGCAAAGGATTTCCATACAACTTTGCTGGCGTGATCTGAGACGTGACAAACAATGTGAAACTTCGCGGTTTCTTTTTTTGAAAGAAATGAACACATTTCCTAGCATGTTTGAGAAAAATAATTATGTACATGTACTTACGTACATACATACATACACATATCACGCCCATATCTCTTGAAACTTGCGTACCTAGTATACAAAAGTATTATTTATGTAGTAAAAGATTTTTGTCAGATTTCAGTTCAAGAGTGGGATCAATTGATTCGGAAGGTTTTTAGTGTTATGGGGTAGAAAGGTTCTAGAGTGGCACTGGGTCAAGATGTTCATGCTAGGGTAACACTGGGTTGAAAGGTTCTAGACTTATACCTAGCTGGAAAGTCCTAGAGTGTCACCGAACAAAATGCCAATACTAATGTTAAAATTAATTTCCAGGTAGGTACTTATCATTTCGGGAAGGTCGAGGGCATCATTATATTAAAGGTTGTAGTCACCCTGGTTCGTTGGTAACACCGAAATATACCAAACATTGTATAGGGCTATAAATCCCTTTTCTAAAAATACCAATTTCAAGACCAAAAATTATAGGATTATCCAGATAGGAATGGATTAAAAACCTTAGTCAAACAAACAATTAGAAGCACCTTCGATTTTAATTTTTCTTAGTTACTTTAATAGACACCACCAAAATGTATAATGTATATATGTAATTTTTAACTATGAAGCAATTCAACTGGTGTCGGTGATTAAAGGAAAAAGATTGTAAAAGGTGTTCGAAGGTATGAAATTTTTAAGGCATGCGGCTCTGTGTTTGTCTGATGGTCAACAAATATTGTTCAAAAACTAATGAACGGTGCGAGAATGCGACCGCTATTTTATATATTATCATATCATAATATCATACTCGAATATATAATGGCCGTCGCTAATTGGTTTTTGCTATTTATATTTTGAACTTACATCTATGTATACTGATTTATGCAATAAACGTTTAAAATTGAAATTTAACAGTATTAGTTGCGCTTAAGGTGCACGCAATGACGAAAATTGAGAGCGCGAGCTGCAGGCGCACGTCGTCGGACAAAGAAATATCCAAAAAAAGTGTCTTAATGTCGAAGTTCGCAAAAAAATGTACAATACCAGGATGGACAAAAACGAAACAAAAATATGTTCGCGCAAAGTGCGTAAGATGATACTGACCACTTGCATTTTTAAATCTGAACTAATAAGTTGGCTTTATTTAGTTTAATGACTTTGCTTCTTCTGAAATAACGTAAAACTAAAAAGTTGTAAATATGATTTGAGATGTTATGAAGATAAGTGTTTTGTGAACTGATTAAGCCCTTATTTTTAGACCAATTCTTTTCATGTACTGAAAGTGGAAGAATAACAAACAAACATACAGTACAGTTTATACAGTTCATAATTAATATGGATACTATGCGTTCAGCTAAATCTTGGCGAATGGTTGAGCTTATTCCAAAATATGGTCCTTATGAATAATGTAGGTTAATATTCCTTCCAAGTTATAATATCAACTTTGTGAGTAGTCCACCGAGAATCGAACCCGGAACCTTAGCGCCGCAGGCAGTCGCACTACCATTAGTCGTCAAGTATTGTATCAGTACCAGTTAGACTAACATTATATGAAATGGTGACACCTCTATAATATACTCTTTGACATGACTTCCGAATTTCATTTGAATTTCGTTCCTTCCGGCGAAGTAGGACTCTTAAGGATAATACTACAAACAACGGACATTCTGATAGATAGATTGTATAAAGAGAAAAATTATTTTTTTGTGAAGTGGCGCCACTGTCGAGGTCGTTCACGGGTACACATTAGCCTTAATAAATCAAGTATCAATACAATATTTGTACAAAAAAAATCTCGGCTCTACTTTTTCGGTTGTGCACATTTGACTACGTAGGGTAGTAAGATTTCTATTCCCCTACCGACGAAAACAATAGTACATTGTGCTCAATACACACGAGTTTATAATCGGGCTTTCTTCCGAGTGATACATAGTGCTTTATACTACACCTACGTCAATGAAAAAACAGAAATACAAAAGAAAACAATTCAATAAACCTGAAATTATTTTCACGAAAATTTCAATGCAAATTGGCGCGTTAGAGTGATTCCCTTTGTAAATGTATTTCGTACAAGGCAAACGCAATTAAGTCCATTCAGCCAAGTCTACTATTTTGACTACATAAATATTCTCTCTAATATTTTAGCAGGCAGAATGCAAGACTTGGCTGAATGGACTTATTGCATTTGCTTTGTGTTTTACGAATGTTTTGACAGTTGCATGCTTTCTTCCCTAGGGAAGCATGCAACTGTCAAAACATTCCCTAGGGAAGAAAGTGATTTGTATGGATTAGCGGGAGACACCCGCTCATTTGAAACGTCAACAATGACTCACGTTCCTCTCTTAGTTTTATTATGCTATATGACACTTTCTATGTAGGTGTGGTATAAATATTTAGGTACTGAGTGACAGCTGAGACGACGTAATTGTTATAATTGTCAGTGGTCGCGAGCCTGCCGGCCGGCCGCGGCGGCGCCGGGGCTGGTGGTGTGCGCGCACACCGAGCGGAGAACCAGCTACCGGCTACTGATGGACGTGAGTAAATAAATCATATAAGGTGTCAAAAAATCAACTGCACTTACACCACACCTCGGACACTGGCGCTCAAATGTATGAATCAAATGCGTTGCTACGCACACAGTCTAAGCTCGCGTAGAGGAACGCGGACCATGCCTGTGTGTGTGAGACAACATGTCAGGGTTGCCGCCATTTTGCGGTCGCGAATCGGGAATGCAATGTGCGGCAGTATGAAATGACCTTCGTCGTCGCGTCCTTGCTAGCCGGTGTCTGAGCGTCCTCCGAGCGCGGGTGGGCGGCGCTTGTAGGGGGAGGCAGGGAGTGACCATACTGTACGCTAGTACTATTAATTATACTGTGCTTACACCAAATATGGGGTTAGGGTTGCCAGGTCCTCATACCGGAAAGCCGGACAGAGCTGTGAGGGGCCTAACATTTGGATCAAAAGGCCGGACATCCTGCATTTTCGTCAATTTTAAATATTAGTGTAAAAAAAAATATATTTTTTGCCCTAACATTTTGGTAAAAAAGCCGGATGCCTTGTTGTTAGTTGTACTGTAAATTATCAAAACAGCTTTGTTTCATTAATTTTCTACATTAACACCAAAACATCCCCGAACATATGTTTTGGTGTTAATGTAGAAAATTAATGAAAACCAAGCTTTTTTAATAATTAACAATACAACTAATGCCAAATTAGTCTAAAAGTACTTTAACCAAAAAGCCTGACTATGTCCGGCTAAAGCCGGAATCCCGGCAACGCTATATGGGGTGAAATTTCACTAGTGACCGATAGCGAAGCTACAAGTCTAGCTGGTGATAAGGAACAACTTTCCGCAAAGAACATATGCCGAAATAAGAAAGATAATTTTTAACTTCCCACGCTAAATTGTCGATCAGCTGATATGAGTTACGATGTAAACTCAACAAATTTTTTTTCGTATCCTTGGGGAAAGTTGTTACTTATCACCAGCACGTCTTGAGATTTCGCTATCGGTCACTAGTAAAATTTCACCTCATATATTTTCTACTAGTTAGTTTATTAGACCCTCTCCCTTCCCTCTATAGGACGACGGCCCTCCCAAACCACCAAACCCTATTCCTACATGGTCCATCCAGCTGTTTTCCTCTTATGGCACCTATAAAATTCCCTAACTTTATTCTACTGCCCTTAATTTATAAGATAGGACAGTTTTTGTAAAACAAACTATCCTATCAATCACATACAAGAAATTGACAAACAAACCATTAATAAGTTCTTGTAATCAATTGGTTACTTACCTTCATTTTCACAGCAGACATTTCAAATATGCCAAATTTTTCTTTAAAAAACTCTGTTCTTTATCCCCCAGGTAACGCTATCAGAACTCTGTCCACAACTCACAAAGATCGTTACTTTACTCCCCTATTTCCTCGTCTACAACGACACTCGCCGCCATTTGCGTTTCATGGAGGAGAATGAAGCGGCTGACCTTTGGATCGACTTAGCCCCGCAGCAATGTACGCCGTTCTGGCCGCAGACTGATTCAATGAGCATGCATTGCAAGTATAGAGACTCTGCTGTCGTGTCACAGCATTTTCCGATCACGAAGAACCATTTTACAGTCTTAAGGATGGATAAAGGGGTAAGTTGTATATTTAAAAATTCTTTCTATGTTGACCACTTTTTTATTTTTATTTAAGTCTGAAAATGTTATAATCACTAAAATAATATCCAGGTCAATTCAAAGTAACAAAATACTATAATCGGAAAATGTCACTGTTGTAAAATGACGAATCAAAAATGGCGTCGATCATTTAGTTACGTTTGTTGTGTTTGCTTGATAATACTAGGTTGGTTCAGTTAGGTTGGTGAGTTGGTTGGTTAGACTAGTTTTTATTTGTTGGATTGGTTAGTTAGCCTGGTTGCTTTTATTAGTTAGTTTGGTTACGTTACGTTTAAGTTCACAAAAACCTAACACAGTTAGGTTTTTTCTTAGAGTCATAGAGACTAAAAATAAATAAGTATTATTTTCAATGTATTTACATTTATTATACAAAAGTATAAATAATTTTAACCAATCTAAACTAAAGACTAATCGTTTTTGATAACTACTAATGAAATGAGTACTACTGGTTTGTCAACTTGGTGTCCCACAGGCAAAGAAGGAATATTGACGGCCGATGTGGCGCAGTGGTAGTGCGATCGAAATACGAAAAAAATATTAGGCCTCCCATACAAAGCTACAGATAAAATAATTTGTCTTATACTGCTTCTTTATCCGTATACATATGCTGGCTTAGAATACCATCACCCCATTTCTTTCTCGTGAGTGTCGTAAAAGGCGACGAAGGGACTCGAGGGTGTGTATTGCAATTTTAGGCGATGGGCTGACAACCTGTCACTATGGCGTTAGGTACACATATTTTCCGAATGACCCTCAAATGTTTACGCTCTGCCTACCCCGCAAGAATACCCCGTGATGTATGTATGTTTTTTTAATGAGTGGAATGGTAACTTTTTAGATAGGACCAAACCTTCTTGGACCAATATTTGGTTACGGCGATATTTCATATTTGTCATATTTCAACCTATGTTCCTTTTCACCAGCCCGTTCCTTGTTTTAAGTATATTTCATTAGTAAAGTTTCACCAGATATATTTTTCAATTAAATATCGTAGCAAGTTTATTTTATTTTATACACAATAACTTATTTATCTCGTGTCTAATAAGTAAATTATGGACCATATTCATATCTATGCTGTGGTCTCGTTTTCGGCTTCTCCAACGACAAGGTTCCATCATCATGCAACGTATACGCAGTCCCTTTCGACCGATGCGTCCAAATCTTGACAGCTTTAAGGTGGGCGTCGCTCATGTCATTCCCTGAGTATCCTTGGGGCGCTTGTTCAATTGTGGGCACTTTCACTTGCTGGTAGGATGACGATGGCGAATGGGATTTCGTTGAGGTGACCTGTAACAACATTTGGATCAGTTTGAAAATGGAACTGGTTTTGTTTGGAAATAATTTACGTAATATTCTATTGTTTATTCTTGGCAAGGATGATACTTTTTCAGCAATTTGTCATTCTATGGCTCTATTTACTACATTTCAGGCAGGTTGCAATTTCAATCGTTTATTGCATAAATAAGTATATACTTATATTTAAGTAATGACACAGCCACATAATCACATTTTTATGAGGTTGAGCCCAGAGCCCAGTGGCGCCCCCAAACAGGAATAAAATCCCTGGCTGGACACGCTAGTCATCTGGATACCAAAGTATCAATTCGCGGCAGTAAATATCTACAAAGATTATTTAAAATCAATATAACATTGGAAAAACTGTGCGATTTGGTTATGCATTCCAAAAATTACAATACTTACATAACTAAAGCGCTTAGTTTTTGTGTTATTGATTCTAGAAATAAATAAACTTTGTTGATATTGCCGCGAATTGATAATGTGGTTTACAGAAGAACCACAGTGTCCGGCCAGGAATAATTTTTTTCATTGTACTTAGATTTAATTGCCTCGTTTTTTCTTGTGCATTGCAAAATACTATAACTTATTGATTAAATACTTACAAGATAATGCGGTACATTATAAGAGCTGACCGTATGCCGTTTCGAATCGTAATCCATGAGCGGCAAATCTTTGAAGCTTTCTACTTTGTAACCATCTGATTTTATCACTTTGGGAACATGATCTGTGTTGGCTACTTCATAATCGTCTCTTAGATTCAAAGGTTTCGGTAGTTGTTCTTCTTGCATATTATCGCTGTCCGTAAACAGTGCGTATTCGTTATCTTTTACGTAATTCGGTGGTGCGGTCAAAAGTGTGCCTTCATCGTTTGCCTTGTGACTTGGCGGGACGGTTACGTATGTGACATATTGCCGCATTGATTCTTCAGTATCTAAATGCGTGGATGGATTTTGGGAAGAGGGGTTTGAACGGGGGTGGGAGAAAGGACTTTGTGGATTTGAGAAAACGATACGAGTATTTGGATTTGAAATATGTTGTTCTCGTGGACTCGAGTATATCACTTTCGTTTGTGATGCATCGTTTATGTAGTTTGAGTTAGTTTCGTCAATGAAGCTCGGTGGAGTTGGATGTAAAATCCTTGGCCTCGCTCCGTAGTTCATTTTCGGGCCATTGTATTCTACTTTTAATACATTCTCTTGTTCTTTGAAGTGATGAATGTTTTGCGCAAATTGATCTACATCTTCAATTCTATAACCGCTATTTTCCGGACGTCTGTAGGGTTTATATTCACTGGAATCATCTCTATACTTTTCCGCGTATCTCGTCACGCCAGCGAATTCAATGATCTTATCCAAGTCTTTTTTCGTTAGATGTTTGACTAGATTACCGATGTCTTCATCGCCTAGGCCATCGTTAGTAGGTTTTTTACTAACCTTAGCTCTGTAATGTGATTCGTCGTCTTGCATATAGTTCGGTGGGGGCGTGTAGGAAAATGCTCCTTTGACAACGTACGGCGGCGGTGGTTTCCTGTAAAACCTCGATGGATACGAGTAATATTTCGGTGGCCTTTTAATCCAGTCTTCACTAGCTACAGTCACTATTAACACTAAAATCACAGTCTTCAATAACATGTTTGCAATGAGGTTTTCAGCGTACTGACAGTAAGTGAAATTATCACCATAACTTATAACGTGCGGGAAAGTATAGTTGTGAATTGAGTTAGCGTTGTGAGGTGTGACGTAAAGTCTTTCATAATGTTGTCATTTGGTTGTTTTGCGCCGATTTTGCATGTAAATGTCAAATTTAATAACATGGGAAAGTAGATCAGCAATGATTAATTTCTTAATAATTAATATGTTACTTTTAAAAATATGAACACAACGTTTTGTACAAATAATGTTTTACAATCTTACTTCCAGTTAATTAAGGCATTTTAAGCATTAAATTATGCTTGTTAGTGCCACGTTTGTACGATCAGCAACAGTTTTTATCCTTAGTTACATGTACTTAACCTACGTGTTATGTCGTATTACATAGCCTTATGCTTTAAGCAAATGTAGGACACTTGGTCTTCTATATTTATTTAACAAATTCACACTGTGGAGCTAAAAGTTTAAGTTCTTAGCGACATAGAAATATATTTACCACGGTTTAGTTTTTAATCTTAAGAGAAATCAAACACTTTTCTATTGTAGTTACATTCCTTTAAAATATTATTTGATTTGGTTAAACTTTGTCCAATATTTAGTAATGTATTTTGCTGCAGTTTTGCTGTCAAATGAACTGCTCTATTACTTGGGTAAACTATTAGATAATTTGGTTTTATTCTTATGCAAAATCACAGCTTCTTATTGCAATCACATCATAATTCGTCTTTATCGAACTATATTTTAATTTTATTCAACTTTAAGATTTTTACACGCATTATTTCAGTATAATTGGCTATTTTTAGTTTTCCTTTTTTCAATGTTATCTCTTTGTACTGTTTACTTAACATTACATGTAATTTCCAAATTTTTTTGGAGAAAACCCTAAGAATTTTATCAACATATCCCGATCATATTGTTTTGATCAGCATGTGAAGCATGCACACGCAGACTTTGAATTTTTTTTACCATAACATCATGGTTGAGTACAATATTCTACAAAAATCCTTCAAACGAAATTGTTCAATACGAAATGGGCGCGTAAATATTGCGTGTCAATTGATAAGTGATGAGTGAAGAAGACAGGCAGCAACTATGTCTTTTCAGTCTGCTTCCCTAGACAGAAAAGACATAGTTGCTGCCTGTCTTCAGTTATCAAACCTGGCCCGCGTATTGGACTGCGGTTTAAGAGATGGATCAATAGATTGTCTCTTAAATTAAACAAACAACACAGGAAGAATGTTATTCGTCAAAAACAGTGGCTCATTGTTTTCGAAAGACATTGCCATGTTGCGGAAAAGAGAGAAAAGAAATTATGAGTGTCATCTGAGAGCAGGACAGAAATATGAAATTCTCCTATGTGTGACAAAGGTATATCGGGTGAGATTTTATTAGTGACCGATACTAAAAACAGAAAACGGGCTGGTGATAAGGAACAACTTTCGTCAGGGAACATAGATTGAAAGCTGAAATATGACGAAATTATTGTGAGCTTCCATATTAACCCAAATTAGCTGATCGGCAATTTTGAATAAGAGGCCCATTCTTTTTTTTATTTCGGTTTATGTTCTTTGGAGAAAGTTGTTCCTTACCACTACCTAGTCCGTCTTGAGTTTTCGCTATTGTTCACTTAAATTTCACCCTGTATAGATTGTCAGTCATGACGCGAAATATTTTGTGCACATTTTGTTGCGCACCCTCATCACAAAAGCACTTGTTTCATTGCCATAAGTATACCAAATGGAAACAATGCTTGCCAAAGAATGAAAAAAAACGCTGCGGATCACGTCAGCCTATTTCTCTTTTTTCTTACACTTATACTGTGTGTATGGGACGTAGTACGTAAACTTTGCAGGCATCACTAAGTTAGGATGCTAAATAACTTTCTTGTCCGAATAAATAATTATTTTTACAAATTAAAATTGTTATAAAATAACTCCCGCCTAATTGTACTGTTTTTTATAGCTTTTTTTTTTTCAATGTGATTATCTTTTGTGTGCAATAAAAGTATATTATTTTGTGTGTAGTTATTTTTACTCTTCTCGGCAGCACAGTGTCGGTATTTATAGAACCAAGTACGGGCTAAGCCAAGTGACTTGGATCCAAAGCTACGTCAATTATTATTATTATATTAACAGTTCGGTTTCATGGTCTGATCATGCCTGCAAAGTTTAATACACCGTCCCTTACACCTGCTTTATTATCCAGGACCTTTTCACAAATAAACGGTCTTTTCTTTCAGTCGGCAATATGCGTAGAGGTAACTGGTGGGACAGACCGGCCGTTCACCATCACATTCAAACCATTCACGACTGGAGACGCGCCAGTGAGAGTAGACAACCTTTGTGAGGATCTGTTCCTCAAACTTCATCAGCAGGATTCTGGGCAAGTGGCGCTCTTGAGTCCTTATCAGGTGAGACGTTTTTTCAGGGCAATCGTGAACTCAAACTGCTGCCTGCTCTGCCACACCCGACTTTCCCTAAACACACCGATAAGAAATCGCACTGCTTTGATGTTGACACAATTTTGACTAATCACAGATAAAAGGCACAGAATGGCGCCATTTTTCTCCCAATTTTCCTCTTGATTAGGAACTTCCTTTGAATATTGACTCAAGAGTGATATTCTTCTTCTCTCTATCGAGTGGGACACCCCCCTAATGAACCCTGGTGTCAGAGGTTTTCATCCGCCTACTACTAATAGTCTCATACATGGTTGTATAACGACCGTAATGTATAAGTAATCATGACATCAACTAGGGCCGACGGCTTAATGTGCTATCCGAAACACGGAACCTTATTTCCGATTTCGACGGCCGATGTGGCGCAGAAGTGGTCCGACTGCCTGCGACGCAAAGGTTCCGAGTTCGATTTTCGGTGGGACACTCACAAACTTGATATTTATCACTTTGTAAATTTGATCCCGGTCTGGTTTAAACATTGCAGGGTGACTGCATTGCACTGCACCTGATTGTTCGTAAAGAAATGGCGCCGTGCTTCGGAGCGCACGCTAAGCCGTCGTTCCCGGTTGCTGTCTATGATTACTTAGACGGCGGTCGTTACACAACCATGTCAGAGGCCTACTACTAGTAGTAGGCGGTTGAAAAACTCTAACACCAGGGTTCGTCGTGTTGGTGGACGACTCGGTATCCCACACGAAAAGAAGAAGAGAAGAGACCATATTTATTACAAACAAGCAGGTGGTTCAGCGTGCATTGTCATCTACATCGTCTCCCATACAATTTACTTTGAAGAATAATATCTACTTGAATTTCTAAGGGTTTTAGAATCTTTTTAATAAAATGACTCGTGTGTTATTTTCAGTCAATGTTGTACACTTGGGACGACCCATCCAAAGACCGGAAGTTGTTATGGAATATATACAACAATAAAGGAAAAGGCTTTATGGCTGATTTCAATCAAGATGGGTGAGTTTGAACATTCATCTATCTTTCAGTACCTATTAACAGCTTTGTGACGTCCACTGCTGGACATAGGCCTGCCCCAGGCTTCTCTACACTCTTTTATTTTTTTTATCCCGCCCGACCCGGTTTTCCATCAGGACACAAAATTGATATAAAAAATTGTGTGATACAATATTTTTTTTACAATAACGGTTCATGACGTCAATAAGTCATGTTAATACTATCCTACATAAAAAAAAAGAATTTCAATTTCAATTTCGTAGATTATGACTTTGGGCCTACTCCATCCAACGGCCATATTATTTTACATAATTTTAGCTCGCGACCTATCTTCCTAGCGAAAATTTGTTCAGTTACATGGGCTGGTTCATTCTGGGGATATATTTACCAGGTTATTAAAACTAATAGCCCAGCCACAAAAAAGTAAGACATGTCTTGAACGCGTGTATACTTTTATCTGGGCCGAAATATCGGACAATTCATCAAATACAAGTATCGCGGTAAGAACGCCGGTTTAGTATTTTAAAGCGCGTGTTTAACGTTTCTTTTTTCATAGAGATTATTTTCAAACACGCGTTCAACACATTTCGAACTTTTTGTGGTAAGACTCAATATTTTCTTACCAATACGAATTGTATTATTTCTTACAGTTTCGGTGAAGAGAAAGTCAGTTTCCACTCCGTAAAGCATTCAACTTTAGTCGCGACAAGCAGCGTCACCTCTAAACTGTCATCTACCCTCAAACGACTAACCCCCAAATCTCCCGAACCGTGCACTTCGAGCAGCGACGATTCAGACAGCACCGACGTACGCGAGCACCCTAAAAGCAAAGATAAATCGAAAAAAATGAGGAAAGACAAAGTTATTGTCTACTGGATATCTTACATGGATGGCTATCAAAGAGTTTTCGCTTTAGCACAAGACGAAAAGATCGCTTATCAATACAAAATGAGAATTAACTCAGAAAGGAGTAACTATGAAATATATGCGTCATTGTCGGGAGTGAGTTTGTCTGTCTGCGTTCAAACTCATGTAGGAATTAAAGAATTAGCTTACGCCAGTATAACAGATTCTATGCCAAAATGGGAGGTCAACGTAAGCCACAAATGGAAGCAACTCTCACCAGATTTGACAGCATGGATCGAAGATAAATACCAGAAAGACGAAACGAAATGCAACTTGAAAGAATACATCCATATAGACTTGGAAAAAATGCAAATGACGAAACCGTTTTTCTCTGAATTGCGCCGAACGTACAACCCTGGCGTTTGGTTGCAACTTCGCAAGTCCGATACATTTACATACTGCCATTTGAAGTTCCAAAGGTTACAACTAGACAATCAGCTGAACGAAGCTGTGTTTCCCAGTGTACTATACCCGGCGCCTTTACCGCAGAACTTGAGGAATAATCGCGAAATAAAACCTTGTCTAGAAATCGTCGCTTTAAAACAGTACAGACCCACACTTAACCAAGACGTATACAAATATTTCAAAGTGTTAATTCAAGAATTTTGCGTGAACTTAGATAGAGGGTTCGTCAACTACGTATTCGATATTCTAAACCATTGGAAAATCGAAGAGAAACCAGCGGTACGCCTTAGAGCAGATTTAGCTTTAGTCCATATGCCGTTGCCAATTTTAGCCCTGAAAAGCCAAATGGTAGCCAAAAGAAATGTCCTAATGGAGTACGTACATCTGTCTCCAATAAAAGTGGTGTTAAGTTTGTCTTCAAGGGGATATTCAGCTGAAAGCACCAATAGTCCTGGAAGGACCAGGTTTGGGAATAAGAAGGAGAATCGTCCGAAGTTGTTCAACAGTGATCTTCTGGAGTATCTGTTTAACTCGTGGGGATCTTCGCTGTGTGACATGAAGGACGTTGTTATAAGGTAAGCTAAATTTTGAGATAAGTGTTACAATTTTTGAAAACTTGCAAAATTATCAAGCGCGGGCAGAATTTGAACCTGCGACTTTCGCATTACTAGTGACGATGCCTCTTCCATCTGGGCTACCGCAGCTAGTTCCTTGCCCGCCAATTTTGCCACGCGTTACTGGCATTAAAATACACTTGCAAAATTGGTTTTCAAAAATGTTATACCTAACACGGAAAGTGTTTTAAAATTTGGTATTCAATAAGTGTTACACTTTTGAATTGCTTTAAGAACTCTGTCAGCAGGGTTCATCGGGTCGTTAATTACAAGCATGTTTAACCTTTTCGCCGCCAAGCCATTCGAGTAAAAAATTGCAACCAGCGCCACACCAATTTCTTGGGAAAGAAATACTCAATAAAATAGAGATGTCCAACAGTTCATATCGAAAATAAATCTTCACTTTTTAAACCGAGTTTTGATTAATCTAAAATCATTATTTTGCCCTCTACTTTTCAGTTCTGATTTCATATAGGTCAAAATAATAATATAGGATAGTAGTAGTAGTGGTGGCCTCGTAAACAACACTAGGCATATTCAACAAGTTTATTTTTAGTTCAGTTTTCGATCAGCACTGGCGCATCTCTATTACGCGTCTCTCTATATCGCGTTGTCGGTTATAGACGACTGTGGCGTCGGTGGCATTTCTATATTTTCAAACCCTTAAGACAAATAAGGATGTAATATAGAATATCGATAAAAAAAATTAGAAAATCATAGGATTTATGCTGGTATTTATTTTAATATTTTATTGTGACTATTTGTTTTCTTTCATTTCTTTTTCTTATTTTACTTACGTTGAATATTAATTAAAAACGATTTTTAATAGTAATGAACACGATTTAATATAAAATATTTATTAAACATTACTAGTGTCAACATCTTTAATTAACGAAAATAAACAAGTTATAGAATCATGTATAACAATGAAATTGGATCAATAAAAACGAACAAAATACAAATATTAGTACTGATCTGCTAAGTATTACTTAAATAAATATAATTATGAATACATAATTTGAAATAAGGAGTGCCGACCTGCACACTCACTTTTTCTATCGTAACATACAAAATTATACCTAACAGATATCAACTGCATAAAAATATACCTATAATATGAAACGAAACTAAATATATGATATAAAATTCACTAAAATCAACATGCATAATCAAAACTTATATTCAAATTTGTACTTAAAAACTATTTCGTTTGAGCTTCTTTTATGGTCGCATAGACTTCGTCCTAAACCTGGTCCAGCTTCACGTCGGGGACTTCTTTTAACATTTCTTCGTTTTGTTCAATATAGTTTTTCTTTTGTCAAATTGGCATTCTGAAAAAAAAATAAGTTTCATGTCTACTCTAAATAAATAATTAAACTAATAAATTATTACAAGTATAATCAATAACATACGTCTGTTATCAGCATGTTTCTGCGTAGAACTAGGCAAAGGAGCTTCTGCAGCTTCTTTTCTTTTTTGCTTATCTGGAATACACAATAATTGATTAGGTATAAGTTTAGTGTAAGTAATTTAAATCTAATGATTTTTAAACGTAAAAATATTCAGTCGCGTATGTTGATGCCTTTGATGTGGAAGGACAAAATAATAATATAAAGAAACAATACGAGACAAAATAACAAAGAAATGAAGATAAAGTATATTATTTGACTTTTATTTTGTACATAGATAAGATATCCTTAAATGCCCTACAGAACTGCGACGGCATATGTCTATTTTACATAAGGACAACTTTCTGTTATTAAATTACTAAACTAAAATTTAACATAGTCAAGTCCAGTAAATAAGTAAGTAGGTACTTAATAATAATAATTGTTAAAGCCCATAAATTTATTATTATAAAAAATAAATTCAGTCAGTATTTTGTACTCACTTTTCATCGCCTTTATTTCTGCTTCAGCTATTTTCTTCCACTTCAAATATTCGCGACGGGACATCATCTTTTATGCACTTTAACTTGACCGTACTCGTCAAAAGAAACTGGTGGAATGACAAAAAAACATATCTCATAACATAACACAAACTAAAAAAAACCACGAGTGCCAATTACTTTCGTGGAAAAACTGCAACTTTGAGTAAACAGGGCCATAAAACACGTGCGCATAAAACAATAAATTGTTCCAGGCGGCGTTGGGTTCAAACAGCTCTTATCCTATGAGGTTGCGGTATTTCGTTTTTGACCACAAGAGACAAAAGAAATGCATATTTCTGGTTTTATTGTCATTTGCCGCTATTATGCTTGGTTTAAAACTATTTATGTAATCTTCATTGAGGTTACGTGTCTGATCTGATGTATTTCAAAAAATCTTTCCCATTTTGGTAAATAAATTAAAGACAAATGTCAATGATTTCTGTCCGACAAAGATAAGGCTCAAGGTGTTACTCCGTGTACAGTATTGTACCTTTTCGTTTGTAAATTAACATCCGTAACAACATTAAAGTAACTATGAAATGCTAATAAATAACCGCTGATATAAGTACAATACCTTACGAAGGGCGTTATAAAAAGTAAATAGAAATAAACCGAAGTAATAATCAAATAAACCGGGTAGGAATAGAAAAAAAAATGTAAAAGTATTGAATATAATATATAATAAATCTTAAAATAATAGTTATGTCGGTTTCCCATTTGCCTGAGATACAGGAATTCATATTCTTAGTTTAGAAAATGGTTAAGCCGCAGAATTATTTCATATAATTTCATTTATTTAATTATTTCATACCTTTTTGTAATTAAGTTTATTAAATAAATAATTATCTTATCTCTTATTATCAAATAATAATCTTGTATCAGAATTTGACCCGTTAAATTGAGTTCACATGAAACCCTCCCAAACGCTCCTAATTTAATTATTATTATTTATGATTATTAGGTATTTACTTACCTCTAAATCTTCTTCTTCGAGTAATCCACGTTCAAACAACAGATCAACGTCATCCTCTACGCCTTCTAAAATCTGTAGAAGTTCTGCTAAACTAAGCTCGTCGGCACTCATTTTCCCATCACTATTTTTATGTCACTACTGCAATGACGTCAGAGCGTGTCGTCTTTACCCGACTACGGCGTACAGTGCACTCACAATGGTCAAGCAATTATCGCTGTGCACGAGTCGCCGAAACCGGTTTGTCGATACTCAATCAAACAAAGAAAATAATGTCTAATACTTGGCGTATTTCTACAAATCGATGTCGGGAATATTTTCAATATACATTAAAATAATAAGAAAATGTTATTGTTATGACAAACTTGACAAATATCTAGGCATAGTATATTCCGTAAATATATTATAGATGTATCGATGTTTCACATTTGTACTAGTAAGGAACAACACTTCCAGTCGTGTGGGGCCGACTATGGCGTGTGAGAATGGTACTTCTGACAGCTTCAAAACGTAATCAGTATTTTTCTTATTTAAACTACAAATCTAATAAATATCTAAGCGCAAAAGTTCATAAATCAAAGTAGAGGGTACAATAAATGCAATATGCGAAAAATAAAAGATAGATACGGTTTTAAAATGCTAGTTTATGAACATAAACTTTGACGAAGTTTTGTCGGCTGTACCCGACCGTGGCGCTGACGGCAAGTCGCGGGTTGTCGGCTATACCCGTCTGTGGCGGTGAAAAGGTTAAACACGCTTTAAATATCTTGACTTTAATTTGAAACAATATTGTTTGTAGATGGTGGTGGCGTAAAGTTACATGCCATGTGATCAACCTGGCCAGCCCCTAGGCAGTGCCCTTATTTTTTTTATCCCGCCCGAGTCGGGTTTCTATTAGGACAATACAAAATTGTTATAAAAAAAAGGAAATTGTGTTATAAAAATTTCTTTTTTTACAATGACGGATCATGACGTCATTAAGTGATAATACTATCCTACATTGAATAAAGACAATTTATATTTCAATTTCGTTTCCACGCAATTTAATAATAATTATTGTTATTGATGACATACCAAAATAGCCGCCTTCGATCCGCAAATCTTATCTTCTTCTTTTTGAGTGGGACACCGAGTCGTCCAACGACTTAATGAATCCTGGTGTCAGAGTTCTTTCTTCAACCGCCTACTGCCAGTGGGTAGGCCTCTGACATGGTTGTGTAACGACCGCCGTTTAAGTAATCATAGACAGCAACCGGAACCGACGGATTAACGTGCTACCGAAGCACGGAACCAGCTGTCTTATTATCGATTATATATTTTTAACAACCGTTTGCCTTTCAAAACAGATCTCTTAAACAACCTTATAGACCGCTTAAGCAACTTTTTGCCTTCCAGAACAGATCTCTTAAACAACCTTTTGCCTTCCAGAACAGATCTCTTAAACAACGTTTTGCCTTCCAGAACAGATCTCTTAAACAACCTTTTGCCTTCCAGAACAGATCTCTTAAACAACCTTTTGCCTTCCAGAACAGATCTCTTAAACAACCTTTTGCCTTCCAAAACAGATCTCTTAAACAACCTCTTGCATTCCAAAACAGATCACTTAAACAACCTTTTGCCTTCCAAAACAGATCTCTTAAACAACCTCGTGCCTTCCAAAACAGATCTCTTAAACAACCTTTTGCCTTCCAAAACAGATCTCTTCAACAACCTTTTGCCTTCCAGAATGGCCTATTTAGAGCTGAGAAACGCTCCCATCACATCCTCAACACTAATAGACCTGGCATCACGTCACTACTGGACTCAGCTGGTTCAGCAGTTCTATGTACTAGTGCTGGGGTTGAATATCCTCGGAAACCCCTACAGCGTGATAGGAGACTTCTCTAAAGGGTTCCGGCAGTATTACGAACCTTATTTGGTAAGTTTATTCTGTGTACCTTTAGAACTAGAAGAAAAGTGTTAAAGAACTGACGTTGATGTAATGAATGATGATTAGCTAGTAGGAAATTTATTTCTTTCAACTATCGCTTTGTCTATCAAGCTTGTTGAATGAAATATTGTGCAAGTGCAAATTTAGATTAAGGGCCTGCCGTGAACTTGTAAACTTCTCTTTCCCATTAATGGCAAATCCTGTGTGTGAGAACAGAGCAGAATCGCCATATTTAGACGACTTTTCATTCTTTTAAAAATGTCTTGCCGATCAAACAAGTAATCAAAAAACTTTACGACAAGAATCTAGTTCTGTGCAAGACGTATCGAATTCGCAAAAAATAATGTGTTCATAAGATTGCTATTTACTACGCAATACAGCTATTTAACAGGTAGAAAACAGTGTACGGAAATATCAAAAATCGGCGTGAGTGGGAAATCTCTTGTAAAAACTAAATATAAATCCAGCTACATAGCTACAAAAAACGGAGTTCCTCAAGGAAGTATTCTTGGACCCTTTTTGTTTCTACTTTATGTAAATGATCTGCCATTAGCTACAAAACAAAATTCAATTTTATTTGCAGACGATACAACACTTATCATAAAGTGTAATGATAGAATATCTTACGAAACAAGTATTAATGAGACTCTCGCGGAAGTCGTAAGGTGGCTAAATAAAAATTGCTTGAAAATTAATATAGAGAAAAGTAAAATTATGCAATATTTATCATATAATTCAAATCCAATACAATTACAAATAGAATATAATAATACAATAATAAGTGAAGTTAGGACATTCAAATTTTTAGGTATAATAATTGATCAGAATCTTAACTGGAAGGGACACATAGATGCCGTCTGTAAAAAATTAAACAGATTTGTCTTTGCACTAAAGCGCATTCGTCAAACGGTTTCCGCGGAAGCAGCCTTAACAGCATATCATGGCTGCGTGGCGTCGATTCTGAATTATGGTTTGATACTATGGGGAAATTCGGTAGACGTAGAGAGGGCTTTCATTCTTCAAAAGAGGTGTGTGCGTGCTGTTTGTAACGCCTGGTATTTGGATAGCTGCAAACCCCTTTTTCAAAAACTAAAAGTACTCCCTCTGGCTTGTCTCTACATACGAAATTTATGTTACTTTGTAAAACTGTACCCGATGTACTTTCGAAAGCTCTCGGAAACTCAGAGTAGACAATTAAGATCAAAATACTTAAACGATCTTTATCAGCCCCGCGGACGTACTTATATATATAAAAACAATGTATTTCACATGTGTATAGTAATATTTAATAAACTACCTGACGATTTAAAGAAACTAGATAACATTGTAGTAGGGAAAGTGGTAAAAGACGGGGTAGGGGGGTAAGATGGGGAATCAGCAAAAAACGATGTTCCAAACGCGCTTTCAAATGACTGCTAACGCCATCTTACGGCCATTTAGTGAAGTTATCCAGTGCCGCAAGTGTCATGGCGGAAAGTGCGTGCATTGTGATTTCGTGAGTAATTTATTGTTTTTAACACTTTTGATGTAATATTTAGGGTCAGTAAACTACGTGAATGCATTCAATACATGACGAGCAAAGCGGAGGCAGTTTTTTTTTCGTAAAACTGATATATTTTACTACTTTATGAGCGTCATTTCAAGCGGGCAGCTTTTGTTTTCTAACTTCAAAAAATTTTGTGTTTAAAAAATGATCGTTTGGGGCATGATGGGGTATACCAGTACCCCATCATGCCCCCGGACAGTATTTTCCTAATAGTATTTATTTTTTTGTAGATAATGGTTCGAGCATATAAGAGAAAGACTAACAGAGGAGGGTGGGATGAAAATAGAATGAGACAGGCGATTAAAGATGTGTTAGAAGGGAAAAGAGGTTATAAATTAGCCAGCAAGTTTTATGAAGTCCCACAAACAACATTGGAACGCAAAGTTAAACTTGCTAGAGAGAATGAGAACCAAATTCAAAATGTTAAGGTTCCCTTAGGCCCAATTGCAACGGTTTTTACCAAAGACGAGGAGCAAGAACTGGTCGTTTATTTAAAAGAGATGGAGGCTCGCTTATTTGGTTTAACTACGACAGAACTTCAGAAATTGGCTTATCAGTTAGCTGTCCGTAACAATAAACAACATAAATTTAATAACGAAGATGAGATGGCTGGGAAAGTGTGGTTGAAAGGATTTCTTAACCGTCATCCAGAACTTAGCCTTCGAAAGCCCGAAAATACGTCTGCGGCCCGAGCAGCAGGTTTTAATAGAGTATCCGTGGCTCAGTTTTTTGAGCTATTAGCACAAGCTTATGACAAGCACGGGTTTACACCAGACAGGATATATAACTGCGACGAAACGGGTATATCCGTAGTTCCAAAAACTCGATCAAAGGTGATTGCTGCGACAGGTAAAAAACAAGTGGGCGCTTTGACCTCAGCTGAACGGGGTACCACGATAACAGTTGAAATTTGTTTCAACGCTGCAGGCACATACATGCCACCAATGTTCATATATCCTAGAAAACGTATGAAAAAAGAGCTCTTATATGGTGCTCCACCAAATGCTTGGGCTGAGTGTTCGGACTCTGGATGGATAACTACAGAAATTTTCTTCATGTGGTTCCAAAAGTTTTTGAAATTTTCAAATGCTTCTACGGATAATCCTGTGATGCTTCTTTTAGATGGGCATGCTTCTCACACTCAAAATGTGCAACTCATTGACGAAGCACGAAAACATGGAGTGACAATTATATGTTTTCCGCCTCACACAACCCACAAGCTTCAACCAGGAGATGTTGGTTTCATGCGACCGTTGAGTGTGTTTTATGATCAAGCTGTCACTGCATGGCTGAGATCCAATCCTGGTCATGTAGTAACCCAATTCCAGGTGGCTAAGTTATTTGGAGAAGCTTTTATTCGGTCAGCCACAATGGCAACAGCTATAAACGCTTTTAAAGCATGTGGAATTTCACCCTACAATCCACAAATTTTCACTGATGCAGATTTTGTTGCTGCGGAAGCGACTGATATTGAGTTGAATGTAGAAGAACAACCAGATGCACCAAATCACACTACAGAGGCTATTCAACAGGAACCTTTAATGGCTCAGAATTCTGCAATCACCAACTCTGAATTGCCACTTCACCAGAATGAAGCAAACCAGCGAATAGCTGGTGCAAGTCAAACGATAGAAGGTGCTCTCATGTTACCCTGTAGTTCAGTGACTTACAATTCACGTGAGTTGAATACAGAAAAACAACCACCATCAGCTAGTAAATCGACAGAGTCGCTTCCGCAGCAACCTATATCTATCCAAAATGCAGGCACCCAATCAGCACCATCTGCCTCACTACCAAACAAAGCTTCTCAGTCGACATTATCACCTTCGAAGCCTTCTACTATCTTGCAACCAACAGCTGAAGCAGCTTCAAATTCTACCGTCACCCCGCCTATTGAAACATCAGCAAAAGAAGGTCAACTGCAATCAGAAACTCCAGCGCCAATTGCGGTCTCTCCCTCTTTATCTTCACTACGTGAGCCGAGCAGTGCATCGCAGCTTGACACTGATGTAGTGATGACAAATGCGCAAATAGAGACTGTACAACAGGAGAGTACTTATAATAGCCATTCCACACATTCAGTTTTAGTATTGCCACCAACCGCAACCCCTGAAAGCGCAGGTTGTGTATCTCTACAGGCTTCATCAAATCTTATATCTTCACAGCCATCAACAAGCCGCCAATCTGATTTAAATGAATCAGCATTTCATTTAGTTAGCCCAAAACAACTGATGTCTTACCCACGTATGACTCAGAAAAGAAAGAGACAAGTCCGTAGAAGAGGAAAAACTGCCATAATTACTGATTCTCCGTACAAAACTGAATTAGAAGAACGACAAAAAAGCAAGAAACCGAAAGCCCAACCCAAAAAGTTAAAGAAAACCAACAAAAAAACTAAGAAGCCAGCAAAGACAATTGTTGAATCAGAATCAGAGAGTGACAGTCATGACACTGAGTGTTTATACTGTCAGGGTTTGTATTCTGAATCGAATGAGGGATGGATCACTTGCCAAGCGTGTGGGAAATGGGCGCACTGTGGGTGTGCAGGCGTTGAAGACAACGATGATGAAGCTGTCCATATTTGCCCCAATTGTGAAGACAGCGATTAATTAATGAAGGAATGTGTAAGAATTCTATATCCCATCATGCCCCAGGGGGTTCCCCGTCTTACCCCATGGGTGGGGGCAAGATAGGGCAAAGTAATGTTTTGATTTTTTAATTATTTTTATAAGAAGTTGTTTATTTTTGGGTTACTGTTGATTAGAATATGAAAGAATAAAGACTGACTGATTCTCAATTAAAGTTCCTATTTCCTAGCATAAAAATTTCGTAGTTATTTTTCTGTTTTTCCTTAAAGGCCCCATCTTATACCACCTTCCCTATTTAAGAAAAAATTGACAAATTGGTTATTAGAAAAATGTTTTTATACTGTAAAAGAATTTTTAGATTATAAATTGACATTGTAAAATTTGCATACCTGTATAAACAGGTTGGATACAAGAACATTCACAACTATTGTAACATCTTAATTATTACTGTATTCGTGCAAATAAATTATTATTATTATTATTATGTTGGTACGTTTCCGAATCTCGGGCCCACAGGGACCCGGTCTTTTGAGGCATGAGTGGGGCCGAAGCCAACAGCACAGAGGCCTTTTTGCACCAAATAATGTGTTGTGATGTGTACATCAAGCGGATACTCGCTCTGTCTGCACTATAGAAGTACACCCAGAGCCAGCACCCGCCTGATGCAAGGACTATTGCAGGTGAGGGTCGGAACAATAGGGTTATGGGGAGGAATTTGCTGGACCGGTTGCTGGGCTATTGATTGAGACAACGGGACGCCTGCCAAATCAAATGTCCCAATCTTGATAATCTCGGCAGACGGCGACTCGCCGCTCGCTAGGTGGGCCTCCACTAAGGGCTGTACGCATAGAGCGCGGTGCCGGGACGCAACACTGGCGCGGGCAACTGAAGGGGTGTCGAGAGGTGTACACCGCTTTCTGCGCAGAGGTCCTGGGCAAGGGCCAGAACATACACCAACTCGCGACTTACGCATGTTTCACTTCCACCCCTCGAGTCCGGGCACAGGCTCGAACTCTAGCGGCCCACTCGGGCCGGCCAACTAAGGCAAGCCAGAGGTGAGAGTCCTGGCCTTGGGGTCCACTCCGGCGAGCCGGAGACGGCCAGTCTACACTCTCGGGGGTACTCGGGTCCGTGGGGTCGCTACTCCCCAACAGCTCGTCACAAGCTGCCCTACGGGTAGCAAAGGGTGTAGAGAGGTGTGCTGCACTTTCAAGTTCTGGGATTTCTCCCGTCAGCATTACTCGCGGCTTTATGCCTTTAACACTTCCACCCTTCGAGTTGTAAAACTCTTGCGACTCCACTCTGCCCGGCCGGTTAAGGCAAGACAGAGGCGGGCTCCCCACTCAGGGGCAACCCAGAAGTACTTCGGGTCCGTGGTGGCGCTACTCACCAACAGCTTGCCAGAGCTGCCCTGCGGGTTTATTATTATTATTATTATTATTATTATAAAAAAGTGTAAAAACAGACCAAACTTTGAAAAATAAATCTATCGATAATTTTTTTTTAAATCGTGTTTTTCTGCGAATATAATCTATATAATAAAATTAAAAATCGTTATACGTAAAAATAAGGTATCCAAAAATACCCATTTTTCTTACGGCGCGCCCTTTAGATTTTCTGTTTTCAATTATCCTGTATTCGTGTGTAACAGTTTTTACTTAGGGACTTACTTACTGGTGTGAATTTTCAGGGTACATTCTCTAGTCGTAAACCGGACGATATAGCGTACAAACTGGGTTACGGAGCGGCTCGGCTGCTGGGGCAGTGTGCGTGCGGCGCGGCCAGGGCGGCGGCCATGTTTGATGACGTGCCCAAACCTTTGCCAGCCAAACGAAGAGGTAAATACATAGGTAATTCCAGAGGTGAAACGGTATATGAAACTGACGAGTTTTCCTCGAAGAATATAAATCTTAATGGAATAAAAATTTTAATTTCCTAGCCTGTTTTTTTTGCTGAAATATTTCCGTATATTAAAATAATTTATACAGGGTGTAAGGGACAGCCCTCCGAATACTGAAAGGGTGTATTCAGACCATAAAAATATATTGCAGGAAACGTCAAAATTATTTTGACTTCCCATAGTATATGCAGTCAGCTGAGTGTGATTTTGTATACGAAGTCGTTTTTTTTGTCGTTTCCTGACATATGTTTCTAGGGGAAAGTTGTTCAATTTCATGGTCTGAATGCATCCTATCAGTATTCGGAAGGCTGCCCTTACACCCCGTATAAATTGAAAGTCTCAGGTTCAAATCCTGCCCGCGCTTGCTAATTTTGCAAGTTTTCAAAAATATTTTCAGATTTTTTTCTTGTACATATAATGCTTCATCTTTCAGTGCCCCTGCAGGTGATTTTCGCCAACTAAGTGTTCATCAGTTGATACAATCTAGTTGACATAATTGCTCTTTGCGTATCATCATTCTAACATATTTTCTTGATGTACCTATTTCATAACTTAGGTGAGGAAGGCGTACAAAGCAACGACCTTCCCGACTCTGTGATTCAAGCGGATACCCATCACGCGTCTAGTGTGGCGCTGGCCTTAACCGGCCTCATTGCGAGACCCACGATTGGTGAGAGATCGAACTGTAGTCGAGTAGAGCTACGTCAATGTTGGTTTTGCACTCAAGTAGAGCTACATTCATGTTGGTTTTTAGAGGGTGCATGATTTTGTTACAGTTCGGCCATGCCAAAAAGCCACATTTGATAGCTGTCAGATTCATGCTAAAGCTATGGCAGAGGGTCCATTTTCCTTTGTTGATGTTTAGTATGAAACTAAAACCTGTCGTTATGGTTTATTCGGATGGCCTTACTTTAGTTCTTGTTTAGACATTAAGCACATAAAATCTTTGGATTATATTTATGTTCATCTCAGTATTTTTCTTTAATTTTTGTTTGTGACGATTATTTCTTTGACTTATTCTTTTTTATCACTCGTTTGACTTTATATCAATCGGCCTTTTTATTCTTGTTTTTGCAAAGATTTCTTCTGTTTCACTTCAAAAACCGATAAGTCGTTTCAGATATTTTTCACCATTTGTTTGCATGTCGTTCGAGTCGGTGTCTCACACGTCAAGAAGATTTGCATGTTACACCTACTATTACACACAGAATCGAAAATTCTTCACCAGTACCCTATGTCATGAAACTACAGGCTACAAGTCTTAGGTGAAATTCTTAGTACATTGCGTAAGCGGTTAATATTCCTGGTACCATATTAGCTAACCGACTACGCAATGAACATCGAATTTCACCTGTAAAATTGTAGCCTGTAGTTCTTAAATATTTTCAAATATTACTGTTAGATTACTAAATGGCCCTCTTTGAAGGGAAATGCCTATCAAATATTCGTTGTTGGAATATTCCACCGTATACCTATTTCGAAACACATATAACTTCAGTAATCATTACTACTTTATAAAAGAAAGTAGCTTCACGTGTCTGTCCATATTTCTCTAAGTATGCTTAAATCTTTAAAACAACGCAACGGATTTTAATGTGTTTAAAAAAATTGGTAGATTATTTCAAGTGCAAGATTTATTACAACAGGAATAAGCTTTATTCCGAATATTTAGATATATTATAGAGATATTCGGGAAGCAGCGGGTACAACCTAATAGAACGGCTGATTCAGGATGGTTACACAGTTTAGAATGATCACTTTAGAAGACACAAGAGGGATAAACTGTTTTAAACTTTCGCAGTCACACATGATGACTCAAAATACTAAAACAAGGTTCTTACCCACCCGCAAAACATTAGTTGTTTCGTGATCATGTCCCATGCAACTGGGCTGAAATATCGGACAATTCATCAAACACAAGTATCGTAGTAAGAACCTCGTTTTAGTATTCTGAGTTACAATAGGGCTTTTGCTCGACAATGGCCTTTCTGCAACTGATAATAATAAAAAAAACAACGAATAGAATTTGATAGACATTTCCCGATGTAGTGTTGACATTGTGTTGATGAATATGTTTCTGGTTGCATCTCACCGACGGATAGACGAAGACTATGTAGTGTTTCGAAGTGAGTATCTTCTGCATGACACGCCTTCACAACTTAGCAGAGAATGTTCATAGATTTAACAAATTTTGACTTAAAATTAGCCATATTTAAAGGCATCCTTTACAGCTTATGAACAGATCTTTGAAAAATCACCTCACACAATTACTGCTAAATTGTAAAGTACGTTTCCTTTCAACATTATTGGACAATGAGCATGATATAATGATGATTACATTTAAAATGTACACTTGTAACTCTATTTACGGATTCGATATTCCTTATATTCTATGTATATAAATAAATCAACTTTGCATGGCATGTCAGATTTGCACGTTTCTGAATCACACTTTTTATTCCAATTTGCAAGCGAAGAATTTTTTTTTTAAGAATAGTAAACCATAATAAGCAAATTTATCAGTGTAACTGTTTGAACCTTCGGCATGATATCTTTCAATATGTTTTTAATTAATTTAAGTAACTGATTTTATTATCCAAAATACGTAACTCCATAGACTATAGGACATCAAATTATACAACAGAAATATTTTAGTTGCAAAACTAACCCGGTAGATGGAGCCGTGCCACGCGTTACTGGCATTGAAATACACTTGCATAATTAGCGGGCAGGAGACGATCTGCGGTAGCCTAGATGGAAGAGGCGTCGCCACTAGTAATGGCGGAAGTCGCAAGTTCAAATCCTGCCTGCGCTTAATAGTATTTTAGTTATTACCAATAAAACACTTGCCATTTTGTAGACGTGTGTCGTGAGGCAGCCCGAGCGGCAATGGCGCAGCAAATGGGCGCGGATAGTGCCGAGAGCGCTTTGAAAGCTTGCGTGGAGCGGAGCGGCGGGAGATTAGTAGCGAGGAAGCGACTGCCGAGACACTGCCCCGCTACCGAGGTCAGGAAGAAGTTTATTTATTTATGTAGAGTCGGTTACAGCACTTAAGGTACCAGGGGTACTACAAAAGAACTGAATTATTTTCATCCCTAGTTAATACATAATAAAATAAACTTATTCTTATAAAAGAAGTGATTTTCTACTAATACATATTCATGTCACGAAGAAAATATTGCTGGGGACCAAAATAATTCAGTTCTTTTGGAGTACCCCTGGTACCCAGGGTTGGAAAAAAAACATGTTTTTTTTAAAAGATCAAAACATTGTGTTTTTTATTTCAAATAAAAAAAACATGTTTTAAATCAAAGTTTAATTTTAATTTCAAAGTTATTGTTTAAAACTGTTTTAAACATGTTTTAAACAGTTTTAAACAATAACTATGACATTATAATTATAGTTTAAAACCGTTTTAAACATGTTCTAAAAATGTTTTAAACAGTTATAAACAATAACTTTGAATTTTAAATTAAACTTCGATTTAAAATATGATCGTACTCAACAACAAAACATAACATACGGTAGGTACAATACCAAGCTACGCACACACACATAACATAAACTAAACATTAAACTCTTGTTTTGACATTGTTTCTTAAAAATTCCGACTTTTTATATTTACGTATTCACACGACTCAAGAGCTCACGACGAAATGCGGACAACTGAACTACTGCCGAACAAAATCATTCCAAAGGGAAACTCCCACGTGTTGGTTTGGGAATACCCGCGCAGTTATACAGGTCAGTGCCCGTCCCGCGCGTTAGGTGAATCCCCGCGCTCTAATTTTATTGGTTGCCATACCGAGGTTGCTAAAAATCTATAATTTTTATAAAACTTGTCATTTAAGGCCATTAAAGGTCTTTTTATACACAAGTTTTAGGGGACTGTTTTTTTTTATGTTTTAAACGTGTTTAAAATAAAACATGTTTTAATCTGTTTTAAACAAACGTGTTTTTTTTAAGGTGTTTTAAACACTGTTTTAAACTTATGTTTTAAACGAATGTTTTAAACATTGCCAACCCTGCTGGTACCTTATGTGCTACAACCGACTGTACGAGCCAACTTGCACATCTTAGTCGGCTATCTAGCAGGTCACATTCGGTTAATGACTTTGCTTACTATTAATTATTGCCAAAACTGCTAGATATGCTGTGCTTGCATTTTACACGCATGTAATACATAGATTTTAGTATCAATGTGGGTATTGCCTAAGTTTAATATAAATCTGCATAGTTTAATCTAATAAATCAGACTGAATCAACACCTCGGCGTCTCACTAGCTCGATCTAGAGCTCAGCAGCCCCACCACACAAGGTTCCTTAGTGTGCAGACTGCCGCCATGTTTTTGCCCTGTACAATTTATTTATTTACCGTTTATTGTACACAAAAACATTACAAAAGAAACACATACAAAGAATAACGACACAACAGGACAACTTATTTCTACTAAGAAATTTCTTCAGCTGACCTACGTAAAGTGAGACTTATTATGTAGTGAGGTTTATTATGTTCACCGCTCGATGTGGCGCAGTGGTAGTGCAACTGCCTGCGACAGAAAGGTTACGGGTTTCGATTCCCGATGGGGCACTTATAAAGTTGATATTTTTTGAAAATTATGAAAATTTTTAAGCGCTGGTAGTTTTCACGTTAATATTTATCACTATGTGAATTTATACCCGGTCTGGTTAGGACATTGCAGGCTGAACCACCTGGTGCCTATGTTATGAAACTACAGGCTACAAGTCTACAGGTGAAATTCTTAGTACATTGCGTAGCCGGTTCATACTCCTGGTATCATAATGGCTAACCGACTACGCAATGAACATCGAATTACACCTGTAAAATTGTAGCCTGTAGTTTGATAATAGCGGGTACTGATAGTCCGTAAGAAAGATGGTTCTGTGATTCGTAGGGCAGCCGTCGATCCCGGTTGCTGTCTATGATTATTTAGACAGCGGTCGTCACACAACCATGTGGAAGGCCGACTAGTAGTAGTAGGCGATTAAAATTTGTGACACCAGGGTTTATCAAGTCATTCGTGGACTTGGTGTCCCACACGAAAAGAAAGAAACATTGTCTATGCTGGTGCCAAAACTGGCCAGGGGAGGCTTATGGTGTACAGACAGACCATTGAACGCCAGCGCCACATAGAAGCAATACGATGGTAATTTTGTCGGCCTTGACAGCCTCAAAGACCAACGAAAACACGATGTGTATAGGATGTATAAAACTGCCGAAATATTGCCAATCAGTTATTAAGAAGTTTACTTCAATATTAATTTTATTTCATTAAATTTTTGCTATCTTGTTTTCTTCCACAGGGAATCCGACCATACTCCCAACATGCAGCGTTAGGGCTCCAGTTATTGACTCTGCTGGGCAGAGGGCACTACGCTGATACAGACGCATACATCGCCCATGCTCATCTAGGGTCTGCTAACAACTCCATCCTACTTGTGACTACGCAGTAAGTAATGAGCGAGAGGTAACGAAATTATTTATAAAATAAATAAATAAAATACTACATCCTACTGCAAGACATAGGCCTCTTCTCAATCGCGGACACCGGCCACGATGACGAATAAGTAGTAGTTTTATTTAAAAAACGTGAAAATACATACATACACACATCACGCCCACAATCAGAGCAGTGCTTAAACAGCCGCAAAAACTGACATTTACACCACGTCTGACAAATATTTGAGTGTCATTCGGAAAATTGTGTATCGCCACAGTGACAGTTTGTCAGCCCATCGCCTAAAATAGAAATACACGCCCTCGAGTCCCTTAGTCGCCTCTTACGACTCCCACGGGAAAGAAATGGGGTAATGCTATTCGAAGCCGGCATCACACGGCACACGTGAAATACCATAATGATGAAACACTTTAGTATTTTACTAGCTGTTATCCGCGGCGTATCCCGCATAATATAAAAACTATCCTATGTGCTAATCCATGTTACCATCTATATGTGTGCCAAATTATATTACAATCAGTTCAGTAGTTTTTGCGTGAAGAAGTATCAAACATACAAACTTTCGCATCTATAATATTAAGATATAAACTCTCATCGGAAAATACCATCTTGTTTTATTTCAGGCATATATTCATGGTGCGAGGCGGCAGTAACTCTTGGCACGCGGAGTGGGCGGTGAGATTGGACGACTTAGTCGCTGTACCAACTATTCGAGACGATACTTTAGTATTGGTGGTCAAACAGGTCAGTAAAACCTTATGTTTGTAAATCTCACGTCTGAGTAGAAAAATCCCATGCTTGTATATCCTACTCATGATAAGAAAAGTCTCATGCTTCTATATTCTACTTCTGATGAGAAAAGTCTCATGATTGTATATCCTACTTCTGATGAGAAAAGTCTCATGCTTCTATATCCTACTTCTGATGAGAAAAGTCTCATGCTTGTATATCCTACTCCTGATGAGAAAAGTCTCATGCTTGTATATCCTACTTCTGATGAAGTCTCATGCTTGTATATCCTACTTCTGATGAGAAAAGTTTCATGCTTGTATATCCTACTTCTGATGAGAAAAGTCTCATGCTTGTATGTACTATTTCTGATGAGAAAAGTCTCATGGTTGTATATCCTACTTCTGATGAGAAAAGTCTCATGCTTGTATATCCTACTTCTGATGAAGTCTCATGCTTGTATATCCTACTTCTGATGAGAAAAGTCTCATGCTTGTATATCCTACTTCTGATGAGAAAAGTCTCATGCTTGTATATCCTACTTCTGATGAGAAAAGTCTCATGCTTGTATATACTATTTCTGATGAGAAAAGTCTCATGGTTGTATATCCTACTTCTGATGAGAAAAGTCTCATGCTTGTATATCCTCCTTCTGATGAGTAAAGTCTCATGCTTGTATATCTTACTTCTTTGTCCTACGTTTTTGGAGGAAGTTGTTCCTTATCTGTTTCGACTATTGGTCACTAGTACATCTTATATTTTACATGCTTATTCTATCCCCAGGACGAGCTAGTGAACTACTTCGCGACAGACGAGAAAGTTATAGAGGTCCCGTGCGCTGAGGTGCGCGCGTGGCTGCAAGCCAAGATCGAGGGCGCGCTCATATTGGCTTTGGAGGACAAACGTGTGCCCGACGAACCGTAGGCAAATCACCAAAAACCTGGCATCATTTTACTGTTATTTTCAAAAAAACTTAGTACAGTTTGATCAACGAAGGATGGCCTAGGATTCCGTACGTAAATTTTGAAATATCGATCCCGATTGTACACAAAATAACTGCAGTTGTGTATAAATTGCGTTTCAACACGAAGATTGCACTTTTTTTTTATTAATGATGGGTTTGCTCTTGACTTTAGTCTAGTTCATAGGACAGAGTTAGACTCTGTCTCTGATGGAGCGAGCTCACCCAGAAGAAGCCTGTTCACTCTTACTTTGAAGATATTAGGGTTGTATGCGTTTGGAAACACAGACGCAGGTAGTGAGTTCCACTCTTTAGCTGTGCACATTAAGAAATGCAATGAGTTGTCAATTGCGTTTATTAAGTGCGTACTCTGTGTTGTATGCTGATGAATTGTTTGTACTGCCGCTTGAAGGTCGGGCCAGCTTTCGTTGAGCAGACTGAAAGCGCAAATAGTTTTAGGGTGTGAGTTATGAAACTGATATTTTTTTTTATAAATAAATTAAAATAGGATCTTGCATACTATGTGACTCACTTAGCGACGCTTGGGCCGGCCGCACGCTGGCTGGGCGACCCGCGTCACGCAGCGTTGACGCTTAGTGTGTGACTTTTATTTCTTACATAATTTTAACATGTCATGTAATTGTTCTATGTTTATTGTCATGTAATAACAATGCTGTTTGTTTCTCAATAAAAACAATAACAATAAAAAAAACATATTTTTATATGAAAGTAATTCAGTTACATGCTAAGAGCACTCACACCCTACACTTATTTGTGGTACCTGAGAGTAGGCGCGCACGGACAAATATCGGGAGTCCCTTTCACTCCCTTCAAAATGAAAGAGAGGTCCGACAGCAAAGTCGCCTGAGCGCTACTCTTATATAGGGTGAAATTTTACTAGTGACTGATAGCGAAATCTAAAGTCGGGCTGGTGATAAGGAACAACTTTCCCCAAGGAACATTGGTCGAACTATGACAAAAATATTTCGAGTGTCCATAGTAACTCAAATCAGCTGATCGGCAATTTTGTATGGGGCGTAATTTTTTTTCGCTTATCGGCCTATGTTTAATGCTACAAATAGTATAGCAATATCTTTGTTAAATAATATGATTGTTGCTACCAAAACAATTTGCTGTGCCTCTGCGAGGCGCTACATGCTGGACTTGTAATATTTTAAGATCTATGTAATGTAACCATGTGGTAATGCAAATAAAAACTTGAAACTTGAAACTATGGTCCTTGGGGAAAGTTGTTCCTTATCACCCGTACTGAGTTTACGCTACCGGTCACTAGTAAACTTTCACCATATTGTACTTACATCATTTAATTTATGAACAAAACGAATAATAAATATCGAACTATAAAACTAAACTAATTATGAAGATAATTCGACGATTAACGCATGAAACAGGTACAGATATATTAAATAAGTGCTATCGTTCTTAATTATTACATTGAATGAATGTAATTAGCTAATTATACACCTATCTGTTCTGTTTTGTATGTTTATATTTAAAGGAATACGACAGGGTGTATGAAGAATATTCAATCCTTTACATATTGGCCAAAATAATACTATCGTCATATATCAGAAGCAAAATGACAGTGTAGCAAAATGACATTGCGACGTGAGCAAATCAGCCAATGAGCCATAATCATGACGTTTTGAGAACCTTGCAAAATTGCACTGCAGAGCCAGGGTTCGAACCTGCGACTTTCGGTGTCAGTAAAATGAAATTGACTTTATTCAATGTAGGATAGTACTACCACTTATTGATGTCATGATCCGCCATTGTAAAAAATATCCTACCGACGCCTCTTCCGACTGGGCTACCACAGCTTACCACTTACTTAAATGTCGTTTACAGATGATGGTGGCGTAAAGTTACATGCCGTGTGATTAACCTGGCCAGCCCCGAGGCAGTGCCTTTATTTTTTATTTTTTTTATCCCGCCTGAGCCAGTTTTCTAATATTACAATACAAATGTTATAAAGAATGGTGTTATACAAATTTCTTTTTTTACAATAACGGATCATGACGTCATTCATTTTCATTTTACCTACTTTTGGTGAAATTATGCAAGTATATAATAATGCCAATAACGCGTGGCATAGCTCCATCTACCGGGATAGTTAGAAACTAATGTCCAGCGAATAATTCATTCTCTACAGATTGAATGTAGCCGAAACTATACAATTCCGGGATAATTTGTGTAATAAACACCGAAAAGCGTTCGAACCCTGCCTGTTCCATGTCAATTTTGCAAGTTCTCAAAAAATTTATACCCAACACGGTCTTCTTCTTTCATGAAGAATTGTTTTTAAGATGAGTGTACTTGTGAACGGCCTCGACAGTGGCGCCACTTCACAAAAATAATATTATCTCTATACAAAAATCTATCAGAATTTCCGATGACCAAGTTTTTAGTATTATCCTTAAGAAAATTAGAACTTACAACCTCAAATATTCGAAATATTCTCTGTAATGGCAATTTATACCAAAAATGTTACGACAATTAATACCAAAAGTGGCCGTTTTTAAGGCACTTGCCATAACGTTAATTACAGCGAATACTTTGTAACGTATGCGCTGAAGGTATGCATACGTTATGGAAGGAGGGTGAACATTGTTGAATGAAAGGCTTGACTCCAAATCAGAAGGTTGTTAATTACTTAGGTTTCCAAATACATAGTTGATGTAGGTGGTGCGCGCGCACGGTCTAAGGTGTGAGAGACGACTGGCGAGTGAAGCTCGCCGCCGCAGCGACTCGATACAAAACTGCTGACATTACATTACATGCCTAGGTCCCTACACTATTCCCCCCCTTTTCTCAAAATTTTTGCCACAAAATTTTCAACATTACTAAGTAACAAAAAATCCAAACAAAACTACAAATGATTATTACTGACCAAACAAAAAGGACCTAGCAAGAATAACGATACTCGTATTACATACATGAATCATGACACAAACAATGATAACATTGGCTACGCAGAAATTACGAACATAAAAGACGTTTACAATAACGCTGACTGACAAAATACAACTAATTATAAGTAGGTAATGACTTTGTATGATTCTAAAACTTATAAATTTCACAATGACATAGTAAGAATTCTTAAATATTGCATGGTGTTCTTAAATATTTCAACTTAAAAATTTCATCTTAAAAGTACACGACACTTTCTTTTACTCGACACACTTAACCACACTGAGACGTCCGACCGATATCCAAACGCTGTCCAACCGGAATCCGCCTGGGCATGAACTTCTCAAGACCTCCCGGTGAGCCTTCTGAGTGGTTCCACGTCCTACTCCTACTCCAAACGCGAGAGTCTTCTCTAAGTTCCTTTCCTCCAGCCTACGTGAAAACGGTGACAGTTGGCGTCGACGATTTCCAGTGATCTTCATAACACCCTGTGTGTCTTCGCACGCTCGCAGTTGTAACATACTCGGCGTCCTACCGCTCGCCACGTGGTACCAAGACGTGACTGCTACTCTGCCGACATGAAATCTACATAGCATGATAGCATGTCATAGTTCGCTCGTAATCAAGGGCTACGTACAACAGAGGCTTTATATTCCATCCACAAAACTGCAGTTTCTCCACTCCAACCTATGGCTTCTTCTCCACTCGGTGAGGATTCGATAAAGTTGTCGTGTCATCTTCATTGATGTAGTATATCCAAAAGAAGAACAGAACACCAGTCACCTTCAGTAACCCCAAGGGACAGTGGGGGAGTCGTCTCGTCCGGAACATTTCTTCATTTATTTGCACAGGAATTTTCCATCAACCCCATTTCGATGATCTTGCATTTTGCGTGTTGCTAGTCGGGTTCACCAATGTAACGTATGCGCTGAAGGTATGCATACGTTATGGAAGGAGGGTGAACATTGTTGAATGAAAGGCTTGACTCCAAATCAGAAGGTTGTTAATTACTTAGGTTTCCAAATACATAGTTGATGTAGGTGGTGCGCGCGCACGGTCTAAGGTGTGAGAGACGACTGGTGAGTGAAGCTCGCCGCCGCAGCGACTCGATACAAAACTGCTGACATTACATTACATGCCTAGGTCCCTACAACTTCATTGGGTTTGCAGGTTCTCATATAATTCTAAAAACTTGGGCAACGGACATTCTGATAGATTGTTTGTCAAGTGGCGCCACTGTCAAGGTCGTTCGCGGTTACACTCGCCTTGAGAATTATGTGAACACAATATTGAAGTTGTTTCTAAGAGAATAACTTCGTTACAATACTTGTGTTATGAATATTCTTTTTACACCACTATGTTACTTATTTAGATGGCAAAGCGATCTATGAATATTAACTGTAATTATACGCTGTTTAGCTTTAGACTAAATCTGTTATGATTTTAAGAGCCTACTATTTATGTAAGGTGAATAAGTATCTTAGTATTGGTTAATCTTTTTCTAGTCAACAATGTTAGAAAAATGTATAATTCAGGAACATTTAAACAATAAATTGCGCACAATTGTATTTGATTTGGAAAAAAAAGCTTAAATGAAAATGTTATGTTCCATGACTCAAGATTCAGTTTAAACACTGCTCTAACGAAAACCGTGCAATTAGAAATTCATTGCCTCATACAAAATGTAACTTATTGAAATATATCATAATTATTAGGGCCATATTTTGAGATACGCATTTACTGAATGATATAAGGTACGTATAATTTACCCTTGAAATAAGAATAAATATTAATTTGGCGTCTATATACGAAGGTGTCATTTTCATATTTATTTATTTTCAATGTTATCTTGATGTGTTGATGTCTATATTATGACTGTTGGTATAAATGTAAGCTTATTTAAGGTGGTTCGAGAGCTCAGTGGCGCCCCCAAACAGGAAAAATCCCTAACTGGACGGACACGCTAGTCATCTGGAAACCAAATTATCAATTCACGGCATTAAATACCAACAAAGGTTATTTAGAATCAATAAGACCTTGTAAAAACTAAGCGCTTTAGTTATATATTGTAATTTTTCGAATACATAATCAAATCGCACAGTTTTGACAAGGTTAAATTGTTTCTAAATAATCTTTGTAGTTATTTATTGCCGCGAATATCAATTTAATAAGATTTGCCACGCGTTACTGGCATTAAAATACACTTGCAAAATTGGCGGGCAAGGAACGAGCTGTTTAGCCCAGATGGTAGAGGCGTCGCCACTAGTAATGCGAAAGTCGCAAGTTCAAATCCTGCCAGCGCTTGAAAATTTTGCTAGTTTTTAGAATAAGATTAAGAAATAACTACAAATATTATTAAGAATCAATATAACCTTGGTTTCCAGATTACTAGCGTGTCCAGCTAATGATTTTTTTCCTATTTGGGGGCGCCACTGCGCTCTCGAATCACCATAATATTAGATATGTTTTAGAATAACTACATATTTTTATGTTCCTATTCAACTGTTCCAAGCTTACACAGAATGTGCTAATATAGAAGTTACTGGGAGTTTGAGTTGAAAATTCAAATACTTATTTTGCTTACATCGAAATGTTTAGTTCCACTATTATAAGTAAAATAAATGTTTTATAAAAACTGATGAATTGAAGAATTAATAAACGAGTGTGTAGCTCAATATTGTTGTTTTATTCACATTATATACATGGAAATACAGAAACCAATAGGTTTACATATTTTGAGATTTGAGATAACTTTAATAAATAAATGAATATCTTGTACATTTCACACAGCGCCACCTAGCCTCAAACTAAGCATAACTTGTAATTTAAGAACTAGATAGCTTAAATATTTTTTTTTGTTAATAAATACAAACAATACATAGAAGACACCCAGACTCAACACAAATATTTGAAAAGTAACTTACAAATACTTTTGCTGTAAATGATCGAACCCACGACCCTCGGCGTAGCAGGCAGGGGGACTATCAACTACGCCATAGGGCCAGTAAAAGTATGTCTACTTATTCTGAATTATCTTCACTTGAACTGTAATCTCCTACCAAGGATTGAACCTGATTACATTTAACTTCAACATTTTTGATATCACATTTTACATTTGAATCTTTTTTTATTTCTACACTATGGCCGCTTTCATTTGAAATAATAGGACTGGACTTCTTTGCTATCCTAATTTCATCATGGCTTTCATCTATAATAGAACTTTCACCAATTCGATCACTATTTTCACTTTCATCACTTTTAACATCTACCTTTGCTACTTTACACTTATTACTTACATTATTTTTTAAATCATCTTTATGATCTACTTTACACTTATTACTTACATTATTTTTTAAATCTTCTTTATGATCAACTTTACACTTTTTCCTTACAATAATACCTAAAGCATTTCTATCTAAAAGTGAACTTTTGCTTAAAGACTCCTCCTTTTTTAAACCCCCGTAACTGGTTAAAAGACCACTTGAGCTGGGCAAAGCAGGACTGTTAAGAATGTTGCTTCTAGTCTGATGTTGCTTCTCCTCAATGCTTCTAGAAGGTTGTAAGGAGAGGAGAGAGGCCATATTGCGGTCGTCTTCCGTTTCCGGCAGTAGGGCGATGTCTAGTGAAGATTTGGCGAGAAGTAGGCTATCGTTTACATGTGCTTCTTCTAACTCTTTTCGCCGTTTCTGTAAATAAAGAGAAAATATATTCACCAATTTCTCTCTCACACAAACACACATACAGTCAGTTGTAGCACATAAGGTACCAGGGGTATTCCAAAAGAACTGAATTGTTTATATCCCCAGTTATTAAATTTATATAATTTTTAACTTATTCACATAAAGTAAGTCATTTTGTACTAATACACATTCATGTGAAGCAAAAAATATTGCTGGGGACAAAAATAATTTTGTTCTTTTGGAGTACTCCTGGTACCTAATGTGCTACAACCTACTGTCAACAGCCTATTGCAGTTCACTACAACAACATATCTGGTCTAAACTTTTTAGGGCCAATGCTGCCAATGGCAGGCCGCACAACTTGACATTATAACTTGATATACGAAAGTAGAAGGCATTGTGAATAAGTAGCTGTATACGGAAAGATGTTGTCGTGTTCCCATGGGTTGGACATTCCGTGCCACAAATTGACTATATGTTCCGTGCCCGCGCCACGACGCAACGACACAGCGTAGGCGCCTACAATGTAAAATGTCTAGCCACTTGACAGTCCGAACTGACAAACTAACATTAAGTTTTTGGCAATAAAACCTTAAGGGCGGGGCACACCGGCTCCGTATCCGTTCCGTATCCAGCTCTCGTCCGTAGTCACGCACGTGATCACGTCCGTACACCCCTAGCGGTGTAGCAGGCTACACCGGGTTACGGACACGATACGGACGTGGTTACGCAGGTTACGGCGTACCTACGGACGAGAGCTGCAAGGGGTCTGTTGCGTACCGAGCCGACGTCATATTGCTTTTCATGCTTATTTCTCGAATCGAAAACTTACGCGATGTCTCGAGAAGATTGTGAGGACGGCCTAAGTAGTTCCTCGGAAGACCGAAGAAGAAGCATTGTTGCTTTTATTGTGCCAAAATTGTGGTAGCCCGTAGTCCGTACCTCGTCCGTACTACGCGCAGGACAGAGCTGTGCATGTCCGGACGTGTTTGGTGTGACGTCCAAAGGAATCTCATAGAATACAACGTCATCATCATCACTGCACGCAGAGTACGCAAACGGTTTGTCTTTTGGAAGCTGTACGGCGTAACTACGGCGTAACCCTACAGTGCGTGCAGCACGGAACGGATACGCAACGCAAGCGGTGTGCCGTATCTCATACAGTCTCATACATTACAACGTCATAAGTTCGTGCGTGACTACGGACGAGAGCTGGATACGGAACGCATACGGAGCCGGTCTGCCCCGCCCTTTAATCACAATCAAAATTGGCGGGCAAGGAATGAGCTGCGGTAGCCCAGATAGAAGAGGCGTCGCCACTAGTCATGCGAAAGTCGTAGGTTCAAATCCTGCCCGCGCTTGAAAATTTTGCATGTTCAAAAAAAAATAACACAATAGAGAACAAAAATGTGGTGTGTATATTGTTTGGTTGTGTTGGGGGACCCATGTCCAGTAGCGGACTGTTGTGGCTATTGACGATGATTAATAAAAAATAAACAAACAACAAAAAAAGAAATATAACAATTTTAATTAAATGAAAAATTTAAAAGTTGTGATAAAGTAACGGTCTACTTATTTAAATGTTTTTAATAACCTGTTTTTGTATTTTAATTTATTTGAATACCAAATTTTAAAAACACTTCCCATGTTAGGTATACAATTTTTAAAAACTTGCAAATAATGCCCGCGCTTGAAAATTCTGCGAGTTTAAAAAAACTGTTTTATGTATGTCTGTTTGTCCGTCCGTTTGTTACGGCCACTTTTCTCCGGAACTATAAGGACTATACTGTTTAAACTTTGTTAGGAGATGTATTTGATGAACCGCATTAAGAGTTTCACACGAAACTAGAAAAAAAATAATGAATTTTTGGAATTTCCCATACTAAGAACTTAAACCCATACGTGTGGGTCAGTATACATGGCTATGGATAGGTCCTCAAAAATCATGTTGAGGTTAATTATATATTTTTTTCTAAACTGAATGACTCTTCCAAACTGATAATGTCTCCTCTCTTACTTCTAAAATAAGAGAGTGATAAGACTCAAAAGAAAATATGATGTACATTTCCATGAAAACTTCCATCGAAAATTGGCTTGAGAGAGATCTAGTAAGTTATATATAATATCAAAATCATAACCCTCCTTTTTGTTTTGCCGTAGTCGGGTAATAAAAGAAAACTAAGTACACTTTTATTAAAATATCGTTCAAAGTACTACAAACTTCAAGAACTTTAATATTATGTTACTAGCTGCTCGGAACCCTTTATGGGCAAGTCCGACTCGCATTTGGTCGCTCTTTTTATATTAAAAAGTATAAATAAAATGAATCAATTAATTTTCTTTAATAATATAGCAATACAATATTAACTTAGACCAAATTACCCCTTAAATTTTTATTTGTAGTTATCTGGCCCAATATTTAAAATGTATTCAGTCCAAATAACCACATTTTTTTAGAGAAAAGTCAACTCCCCCAAGGCCCAGATATTTTGCGGGCGACATGCCTCCTAAGGGGCAACTTTTAGGTGTTATTTTTGTTTGTGTATAAACTTACTCTAAAATTCCTCCTCAAAGAACAGTTAGCTTCATAATCATCTTTCCAAACACTCTCATTCCTGCCAACCAGCCTGCCGAGTCTTGGTTTATCCTGCTTCGCCACATCTTCATCCCCAGTCTTGTGTTCCAGGCGGAACATTGCATCGTCAAACATGCGTTTCTGAGTCTCTTTAGTCTCAGGAACAATCTGCCCATTTTCTGTTGGATCCCAGCGGTTTTCCTGTCGTCTTGCGCCTGAGACTATCACATAGTCCAAGTTCTAGAAGATAAATAAATAATTAGAGACTAAATAATAAAATGACAAAAATACAAAAGGGAAATATAAATTTTTCATCATTAGCAAGGAAAATATCTGTTACAGACGACTAAAAGATATAAGGCAGATTTACGGCTAAACAATATGCTAACATTTGTTAAACATTATAATGTAAAGTTTATCCTTCTGTTAAAAGAATAAAAACAGTAAAAAGTTTTACAGTTTCAGTCACAAACTCACCCCAGGATCAGTTTTGATCTCAAAATGGTTATCACAAAGGTGGCATTTCATTCGGAACTGGTACACCGGAGTACTATAATACATCCCAATTTTGGTCTTCTCAGCATTGTACCGCACTCCCATACCAATGTGGTTGTTGCACCCATCACACCAGATGTTGTATGGCATCTCAAATCTGATGATGAGGATCCCCATATGGAGTTTTCTGGCCCTCTCCCTGAGGGCATGGGTTCCCAGGAACTTGTTGAGCCCCCCGACTTTGGGGTCGTAGTCGGGAGGGTAGTAATGGTTCTGCCCCTTGCGTTCACCCATTTTGTTGACTTGAAATACTATAAAATGAAGAATTTGAGAAGCACTCGAAATATTTTGTAAAATATAATTTTTATGGCAGTGCACTCCAACCAGAACTTCGGCAAGAAATAGAAGTGAATGAATTCTAATTACACTGTTTTAAAATATCTAGTTAATTATTAACATAGGGGTCGTTTACCTTATGTATTTGTTACAGATGATATTTCCTTAACTAAATTAGAGTAATAATTTACGTAGTTTACGAAAAACTCGTAGAAAAACAGTGCGAAAAATTCCTATCAATTAAATGTCAAAATTAATAGACAAGGTAGAGGAATGAATGAATGAGATGAGACCGTACATGGGGACTAAGGATTTCAAAATCGGTTTTTATCACCACTAAACAGTACGGATGAATTTTGTTTACTTTGTCCGGAATTTTTTTGTTCTAGAGAAACGACAGAAAGTTATACTGAAATAGAAAAAAGCTTTTGAAAATTGTGCATGCCAGTGAGTATAGTATTCTTTGTGCCAGATAGTGATGCCAGTTGCATGAAATATTGCATGAGAATGAGTTGTCATCGACAAGAAAAATGTCTGGCAATCCATCGACAGCTGTTTGACAGCTCGCTGTATTTTCGAGTGAAAATTCCGAGCTCCTTGAAGAAAAGAAAAGCTTTTAGTTCAAAATACTTGTTTATTTTTGCGTGTAACTTCTAGAATATACTACTTCTAGTCCGGAAACTTGTGTTCAGATAAGAGTTGATGAGATATGTGCCATAAATAGCTGGTGTATTTAGTTTATGTACTGTTGATCTCAGATTTGTGATGGTTGACGCTCGGTCCGACATATTTTGTTGAGTGGCAAAATGGGCAAGAGGGAAGAGCCTGCTTGGGCTCGGGGCACCGTAGGGCTCACAGCCGCGCGGGAAAGGGGAGATGTGACCCGCAAGTTCCAGAAGCATCTGACCGTTACCCGCGGCATGGTGGAGAGACTGGGTGTGGAGAAAGAACTCCATGGACATGTCGGCTGCGTCAACTGTTTGGAATGGAGCTCCGACGGCTCGTAAGTAAACCCTCGTGAACTACTGCTGATATATTGTCTTACTTTTATTCAAATTGCGCATTATCTGCCTGCACTGCCAAAGTCTTAAATTTACGATCTAATGGCTTCTTAAAAAGGCTGTTGAATCGATCTTATTGTTGTGATACAGTCAATAACAATGTGGTTGCACTAACTCGTAAGAAGGCAGTATTATTGGCAGTGAATATGCAATTCAGTCTGTCAAATACAGCACAGTTTATAAACATAAGTATTATCACCATGATAGAGATATGTATATTCCTTATTGAATAAATTAACATTGGAGAGCTTTTTCCTATAAGAGATCTCTTCCAGCCAACCTAATGGGGTTGGAAGAATAGTGTGCCTAAAGATTGTAAAGTATGAACATTTAAATTTCTGGTTCATTAGTTTGTTGTCATTTCTGTTCTCTGTTTCTTGTTAAAATAAAAGTATTGCTTATTTATGAGCAAACAGTAAGGAAAAACTCCAGTTTTTTTAGTGGAACAGCAAGCCTTTGAATGACCTGTATATCCACTGGGATAAACTTATTCACCTATTTGTTTGAAATCATTCACTGTAAAATTTTACCTACTTTTATTAACATAACATTAACAGCCACAGCAGCCCACTACTTGGCATGGGCCCTCCCCTTATAGAGGAAGGATATTACCATGTCACGTCGCCGCGACACTCGTCAGTGTAGGCAATGAAACTCTTGTTTAGGGTCAATGGATTTATTGTGGGGGGGAAGAACCCTAGAAAATGTACATTGATTAGAAATGTTATTTACAATGTTTACGGACTATTTTAACAAAGGTCTGGAACTAAATAAGGCCGAGGCAGACGACTTACCTCTAAGGGTTCAAATCAGTGTTCCAGATAGTTTATGTGGGCACTTCACCACTGATAAGCTCGAGGGCTTGTATGTGGTGGTCACACTGGTAAATTATAAAACACACTGTGTACACAAATAAACACTGGGGGCACTAGCCCGTCACTAGCTTTACTTTAGGCTGCCTGATCTCCTGGAAAAATGGCGTCTTGGAACGACAGCGATTCAAACTTCAAATGTGAAAGATGAGATAGAAGTTGGTGGTGGACAGTGTTGACAAAATAGTGCGATGCCCGGAGGTCGCATTGCTACAACCATACTCATCACATTTGGCAGGCAGATTGGCAAGTGTAGAGTTAGATGTTGCATTTATAGGAAACTCTGCTGCCCATTCCCTGGATGATTATCCCATAGTCGCTTGTTGCGACCCCTAATGAGTAGAATTGTTGAAATGCTAATCTAAGCTGGCACCACATGGCAACTTAAACCGCACCAACTTTTATTATGTTTCCAAACAAACTAGAATTACATGCTTTGCAAAATTTATATCAAAAGACAAGAGAAGAAATCTCTGGTAGAAATATTTATGTAGAAAAAGGAGAATAAGGCCTCTTTGCTTACTTCTAGTTTTAAGTTTTCTGTATTGTTTTATTTTTCTTGTCTATGTTATAAGCAATTAAGTATTCATATATCTACCTACTACCTCTTCTTTGTGTAGTGTCCTGGCTTCAGCCTCAGATGATCTCCATGTGATCCTGTGGGATCCCTTCCGCTACAAGCAGCTTCAAAACATAGCTACTGGACATACTGGGAATATCTTCTCCGTCAAGGTAAGATTCACGATATACCTGAATTCTGAAGACCAGATTCTGTCCTTTCTTAATTAATCAAAATTTTATTTAACTTGAAGTGGCAGGTATTATAAGTTATAACTTTAGTTTTGTCATTTCAATTGTGAACCAAATCTATTGCCTCATAAGCCAAATATATTTATTCCTATAAATGACAATGGCTATAATTTTAGATGTCAACAAATTAATAAATCTTGCAAGAAAGGTTATATTCATTTGTAGAGTCTGCGATTTGAAATATGAAAATGGCTCCTATTTTTAAAAGTGCTAAGTTAGGTAGGTTGTCTTCTTTTGTTTGTACAATTGAAAGATTTCTTCTTAACCACTTCGCTCAGGTCAAATTTTGCAACAATAGATTTGTATTGTACTTCAAGCACACATGTGTGCTGTTACGAGCGGAGTAGTTAATAATCCAATACAGGAAAATAACAATTCTTATCATGGTATATTTTCTATGAATCATATCTGAGTGTGGTGGGTGATTCTAGTTACTTGCTTATCTATCAGTGGGCATTACTGGTAGCAACATTGTTGCAAATTGTTTACAACATACACTTAGTTTGCACTGAGATTCACTTTATGCTCTCGTGCCCAAGGGCTGGTGATAAAAATAGAAATAAAGATCAAAAACACAGAATTTTACGCTATGTCTGTCAAAAATTTGATGGTCATTTAGATAATTGTCTTTCACCGTTGTAACAAGTTGTAACCCCATCGCTTAAAATTGTAATTCACTTGTGCTAAAGTCTCTTAACCACTTCCGATACCCATGGGAAAGAAATGGGGTAATGCTATACTAAGCCGGCATCACACGTCATAATAACTAACGCCTTATACCTACCACTGGGTTGCGTAGGTACACAGGCAAATTAATACGCAATCATAAATTTTTGAACAAAACTATTGTACATACATAAATCACACCTATATCCCTTACGGGGTAGGCAGAGCGTTAACGGCCGTAAAACGGAAATTAACACCACATCTGACAAAAGTTTGAGGGTCAATCAGATAACTGTGTATCACTATAGTGACAGGTTGTCAGCCCATCGCCTAAAATTGCAATACACATCTAACCCTCGAGTCCCTTAGTCGCCTCTTACGATACCCATGGCTAAGAAATGGGGTGATGCTATTCTAAGCCGGCATCACACGGCACATCAAACTATTGTATGTTGGTAATTAAAATCATATTTAGGTATTAGTACTAGTACTTATATAGGCAGAGCGTAAACAGCCACTAAGGGACTTGTGGGTTACAAATGTGAATTGCAATTTCAGGCGATATGCTGACAACCTGTCACTATGGCGATACACAATTTCCAAATTCAAGAAAACCGTTTGCCCTATTTCATTGAATGTCAAATGAGATTTACATTTTAATGTTCCACCTTTACCAAACAAGTTTGAATTGCAAAACGCATCCTGCCTGACTGGTGATATTCGGCCATGTTTGTATTTTGAAGGCATAGGTTTAGAAGTGTTAGTTGCACTTATAAAAAACTTAGTAGTGTGTTGTAGTTCGTTTTATTTGATAAGATAGATATCTTTAAATTTAATGAATGTCGTTATTGTCGATAACCAAAACTGCTCCATTTTTATTTTATGCATTGAGAGTCACAGGCGTGAAAACGGAAAACAGGGAGCAGTGATTATAACATAACGAACATAACATTACAAAATTCTTTATTGCACATTAAATAAATAATACAACAATAGATAAACACAAATAAAAGAAACAGTACAACCAGGCGGCCTTAATGCTAGGTAGCATTCTCTAGCAGGCAACCTTAGGGTGAAAGAGAGAGTGCGACAGTGGAAGCGGGATAGTGCAAATATTACCTATGAGCACTAAAAAACACAAAATATACTACTTAAACCCTTTTACACATTTATACATATATAATTGTGTAAACAAAACAATGAATATACTAATATATATATATATATATATATATATATATATATATATAATATTATAATAAACTAATACATATACCTAAACTATGGAAGTCAGGATAATACGATAGTATAAAGAGGAAAAGAAAACAACAGAAGACAGTACGATTATTATAACGGCTGGGCTCTAGATATCTACTGTGTGTTATGGGAATAGCCCAAAACCTAACTTGAATTATAAACCCTAAGAATCTAAACAAAATTTATCCAGTTTCTTGGGCTGAGTATTCCCAATTGAGGCCTCCCCCCAATAGGGTACGCCAAAATATTTTGAGCTTCCATAGTAACCCAAATCAGCTGATCGTCAATTTTGTATGGAAGGTCTATATTATTTTTCATATTTCGACTTGGCGAAAGTTATTCCTTATCACCAGCAGCCCGTCTTGCGATTTCGCTATCTGTCACTAGTAAAATTTCACCCTATATACAGCGTGTAAGGGACAGCCCTCCGAATACTTTAAGTGTAAATTCAGACCATGGAACTAAGCAACTTCCCATGAAAAAATATTTCAGTAATATTTTTTTTTACTTCCCCTAGTCAATGCGTCAGCTGATTGTGATTTTATATGAAACTTAAAATGAAATTACTTTATTCAATGTAGGATAGTAGATAGTAATTATCACTTATGGGACATCAATATTTTTTGTCGTTTCCTGCCATATGTTTTTAGTGGAAAGTTGTCCAGTTGCATGGTCTGCGTGCACCCTTTCAGTATTCAGAGGGCTGGCCCTTACACCCTGTATAATATACCCTATGTATTATCATCTGTTAATGGAGTTGGTAATGCAACTACCTACTTATAGATTATAACTTAGTTCAGCAGTATTTTGGTTATGTAACTGTTAATTAACCCAAATAAAGTGAGACATTTTTATTTGTTCGCAGTTCCTAACGCCAGACATATTAGCGACCTGCGCTGCCGACGGCAGAGTGCGCGCGCGCAGCGTCGTCGGCGGCGCCTCGCTGCTAGAGTGTTCTTGTCACTGTGGTAAGCGATCTTTGAAATACAAATCTAGGATACGGCGAGTGCACTCGTGAACGGCCTCGACAGTGGCGCCAATTCACAAGAAAAATCTCTTTTGTACAAACAATTTATTAGTGTCCGTTGTCCAAGTTTTTAGTATTATCTTTAAGTAAAATAAGAACCTACAAACTTGACACGAGCATCCTAGTGCCTAATTATATGCAGTTGCATACACTATTTTATTTACACTCTCAAAAAAAAAAAACTCATTTAACACTTTTCCAAACGTCCGCACCGGCGATTGCAAGGCCCGATACATGGTCAAATTCAATACAAGAACGTAATATGGCTTGATAATAATGATTTTTTCAAAAATCTATACTCCAGCAGTTGTTCAGATGTCGAGACTTAACAACAACTTAACTAAACAACTGGACAACATCTGAACAACAACTGAACAACATCTGAACAACAACCAAGCAACATCTCGACAACAACTGAACAAAATCCTATTAAAACAACTGAACAACAACCGTACAACAACAACTGTCAGGTGCGGCAGAAGATGGCGATTTGAGTATTGACAAAAAAAACTTCGTTTCATTTCTCAACTTTATCGTAGTAAGAGCCTTCTCATTAAGACATTACGCATCTGTAAATTCTATTAAACCGTAATTTATATAGGCAGAATGCAAAAAGCAGGTCGTTATACAACCGTTTTCGAGTTCATAATTCGAACATTATGAGACGAGTGTAGATAAAATTGTATACGTAACACGGGAAGTGTTTTAAAATTAGGACTGTCTAAAGGCCAGCCAGGTTATCCTCACATTTTTAAATTTTGGCTCGACTTATATTTCTAAATGTAATTTGTATCAACTTCTATATTTACTTACAGGTAGAGTCAAGAGGCTTGCTACAGCACCTGATAATGCTCATCTGATATACTCTGCAGGGGAGGATGGACTCATTTTGTAAGTTCAGCGGCTTTTATCAGAAAAAAAAATCAAAAATGTTTATTTCACTTAAAACTATTATGACAATTGCACATAGTATCTCCATTTAAGCTGCAAAGGCCTGTGTTTGGAGATACTGCTCCTCTCTTTCAATCAGTACTGTACGTACATTGGCCATATGGTAGATAGATATACATAATTATATACATTCATGCTTAATTATACTTATTTCTGATAGCATAGGTAGTAATAATAATATTACACCTGTGTGTGTGTTTTTAGTTCATTTCATGCATAAAAATAAAGCCTCTGTTTCACAATAGGTCAAAGGTTGTATGAATTTAATAAGTGATTTCTTACACTCTCGGAAATTTTTATCATAGATAAAGATATGTTTATTTATCTTGTTATACAAAAATGCTGAACGTGTATAGTACTGCATGCTGGGGTAATTTGACTACCACATCTTTTCTCCGTTTTGTTAATAGATTTGGGTATCACACAGTATGCTTATATGGGCAGGGAAATAGTAAGGGAAGTGGGCAGCGCGAGCATGTTAACGGTTACTCGCGCTGCTACTCGTCATGCCGCTGCCACTTCCCGTGCTCCCGCGAGTGTCGGATTTTCGTGCGCGAGTATAATGTGTTGCTATCTCGATCACTCGTATTGCTGAGAGAAGAGTATGACGGCAGTGTGTGACCACTCTGTGTTGATACTTCCGCGGAGGTATTTCGAGCAATATTCGCGACAGCGGCAGGAGCAGGTGCATAGTGTTGAGGCAACTAGGTAACTAGGTTAAAAGTAAATTGATGACCGCGGGAAAAAGACCCTTTTCTGGCATGAATTATACATAATATTAACCTTCCTCTTGAATCACTTTATCTACTTAAGAAAACTGCATCAAACTCCGTTGCGTGCGTTTAAAGATCTAGGATCTAGCATACATAGGGACACGGGAAGCGACTTCATTTTACATTATTTAGTAATTTTTGTATGGAATTCCGATAATCATGATCCCTCAAATACTTAACTCGAATTTGCCGTGTGATGCCGGCTTAGAATAGCATCACTCCATATCTTTGCCGTGTGATGCCGGCCTAGAATAGCATCTCCCCATTTCTTTCCCCTGGGTGTCAAGAGGCGACTAAGGGACTCGAGGGTTTAATGTACATTACAATTTGAGGCGATATGCTGACAACCTGACACTATAGTGATACACGATTTTTCTGGAACAGCGCTCAAATAATATTTACGGACGTTAACGCTTTGCCTACCCCGCAAGGGATAAAGGCGTGGTATGTGTGTGTGTCAATTATACGTTCTTTTCCAGACAACACGACCTCCGAACCGCCCATCGCTGCAACTCGGACACGGCCAACGTTTTGGTCAACTTATTGAACCACCTCGGTCGCTACGCGGAGGCCAAGTGTGTAGCGGTGAACCCTCGCCGGCCGCACCAACTAGCGGTCGGCGCCAACGACTTCTATGTGCGACTGTACGACACCAGGATGATCAAACTGTCCAAACTGCAAGTTGCCGCTAATGTGAGTCCTATTTTACTGACTTTCAATGAACATGTGACACTAAAATGACACTAAAACTGCTATATAACTCTAAAATTACACTACAATTACGAATATCTCATGACACTAAAATTACTATGGAACCCTAAAATGACGCTAAAATTGCTCAAGAACTCTAAAACGACACTTAACATTACCATTGTAATCTAAATGGACACCGAAGTTACTAATAAACTCTAAAAATGTACTAGAATTACATTTGTACTCTAAAATGACACATTAATTACAATTTGACTCTAAAATGGCCATTAAATTAACGTCATGACACTAAAATTATCATTAAACACGAAAAAGCTCTAAAATTACACAAAACGTGTCATTAAATGACAATAAAACTCGTATTTAAAGAATGAGTAAGTCAAGTAACCTAGTGAACCACCTCGGTCGCTACGCGGAGGCCAAGTGTGTAGCGGTGAACCCTCGCCGCCCGCACCAACTAGCGGTCGGCGCCAACGACTTCTATGTGCGACTGTACGACACCAGGATGATCAAACTGTCCAAACTGCAAGTTGCCGCCAATGTGAGTCCCATTTTACTGACATTCAATAAACATGAGACACTAAAATTACACTAAAACTGCTATAGGACTCTAAAATTACACTAAAATTATCATGAGTCTCACGACACTTAAATTATTATGAAACCCTTAAATGGCGCTTAAATTGTCATACAACACTTCACATTACTATTGTAATCTAAAACTATACTTAAGTTACTAATGAACTCTAAAATTACACTAAAATTACAATTCGACTCTAAAATGACCATTAAATTAACGTCATGAAACTAAAATGATCATTGAACACAAAATAATCACTAAAATTACATAAAACGTGTCACAAAACCACAATTAAACGCGTATGTAAAGTATGAGTGAGTCAAGTAACCTACTGAACCACCTCGGTCGCTACGCGGAGGCCAAGTGTGTAGCGGTGAGCCCTCGCCGGCCGCACCAACTAGCGGTCGGCGCCAACGACTTCTATGTGCGACTGTACGACACCAGGATGATCAAACTGTCCAAACTGCAAGTTGCCGCTAATGTGAGTCCTATTTTACTGACATTCATAAAGATGTGACACTAAAATGACACTAAAACTGCTATAGGACTCTAAAATGACACTAAAATTACCATGAGTCTCACGACACTTAAATTACTATAGAACCCTTAAATGGCGCTAAAATTGCTATTCAACACTTCACATTACTAATGTAATCTAAAACTACACTAAAGTTTCTAATGAACTCTAAAAATTTACTAAAATTACTTTTGGTACTCTAAAATCAAACTATTTTTACAATTCGACTCTAAAATTACCATTAAATTAACGTTACAAAAATAAAATGATCTTTAAACACAAAATAATCCCCAAAATTACAAAAAAATTGTCGTAAAATGACAATAAAACTCGTATTTAAAGAATGAGTGAGTCAAGTAACCTACTGAACCACCTCGGTCGCTATGCGGAGGCCAAGTGTGTAGCGGTGAACCCTCGTCGGCCGCACCAACTAGCGGTCGGCGCCAACGACTTCTATGTGCGACTGTACGACACCAGGATGATCAAACTGTCCAAACTGCAAGTTGCCGCTAATGTGAGTCCTATTTTACTGACATTCAATAAACATGAGACATTAAAATTACACTAAAACTGCTATAGGACTTTTAAATGACACTAAAATTACCAGAAGGTCTCATGACACAATTGTTATGAAACACTAAAATGACGCTGAAATTGCTTAAGAACTCTAAAACGACGCTTAACCTACTATTGTAATCTAAAAGGACTCTAAAATTCACTAAAATTACCTTGGAGCTCTAATATTACACATAATTACAACTCAACTCTAAAATTACCATTAAAATAACGTAACAAAACTAAAATAATCATTAAACACAAAAAAAAAAACATTCATCAAATGACAATAAAACGGGTATTTAAAGTATGAGTAAGTCAAGTAACCTAGTGAACCACCTCGGTCGCTACGCGGAGGCCAAGTGTGTAGCGGTGAACCCTCGCCGGCCGCACCAACTAGCGGTCGGCGCCAACGACTTCTATGTGCGACTGTACGACACCAGGATGATCAAACTATCCAAACTGCAAGTTGCCGCTAATGTGAGTCCTATTTTACTGACTGTCAATAAACACGAGACACTAAAATTACACTTAAACTGCTATAAGACTCTAAAATAACACTAAAATTACCATATGTCTCATGACACTAAAATTACCATTAGTCTCATGACACTTAAATAACTATGGAACACTAAAATGGCGCTAAAATAACTATAAAACACTTCACATTAATATTGTAATCTGAAACTATACTTAAGTTACTAATGAACTCTAAAATTACACTAAAATTACAATTTGACTCTAAAATGGCCATTAAATTAACGTCATGACACTAAAATTATCATTAAACACAAAAAAATCACTAAAATTACACTAACCATTCATCAAATGACAATTAAACGCGTATTTAAAGTATGAGTGAGTCAAGTAACCTAGTGAACAACCTCGGTCGCTACGCGGAGGCCAAGTGTGTAGCGGTGAACCCTCGCCGGCCGCACCAACTAGCGGTCGGCGCCAACGACTTCTATATGCGACTGTACGACACCAGGATGATCAAACTGTCCAAACTGCAAGTTGCCGCTAATGTGAGTCCTATTTTACTGAGATTCAATAAACACGAGACACAAAATGTCACTAAAACTGCTATGGGACTCTAAAATGACACTAAAATTACCATGAGTCTCATGACATTTAAATTACTATGGAACCCTCAAATGGCGCTAAAATTGCTCAAGAACTCTAAAACGACACTTAACATTACCACTGTAATCTAAATGGACACCAAAGTTACTAATAAACTCTAAAAATGCACTGAAATTACATTTGAACTCTAAAATGATACTCAAATTACAATTCGACTCTAAAACGACCATTAAATTAACGTTACAGAACTAAAATAATCATTTAACACGAAAAAGCTCTAAAATAACACCAAACGTGTCATTAAATGACAATAAAACTCGTATTTAAAGAATGAGTGAGTCAAGTAACCTAGTGAACCACCTCGGTCGCTACGCGGAGGCCAAGTGTGTAGCGGTGAACCCTCGCCGCCCGCACCAACTAGCGGTCGGCGCCAACGACTTCTATGTGCGACTGTACGACACCAGGATGATCAAACTGTCCAAACTGCAAGTTGCCGCTAATGTGAGTCCTATTTTACTGACATTCTATAAACATGAGACACTAAAATGACACTCAAACTGCTATAGGACTCTTAAATGACACTAAAATACACTTAAATGGCGCTAATATTGTTATACAACACTTCACATTACTATTGTAATCTAAAACTATACTTAAGTTACTAATGAACTCTAAAATTACACTAAAATTACAATTCGACTCTAAAATGACCATTAAATTAACGTCGTAACACTAAAATTATCATTAAACACAAAAAATCACTAAAATTACACTAACCATTCATCAAATGACAATAAAACTCGTATTTAAAGTATGAGTGAGTCAAGTAACCTAGTGAACCACCTCGGTCGCTACGCGGAGGCCAAGTGTGTAGCGGTGAACCCTCGCCGGCCGCACCAACTAGCGGTCGGCGCCAACGACTTCTATGTGCGACTGTACGACACCAGGATGATCAAACTGTCCAAACTGCAAGTTGCCGCTAATGTGAGTCCTATTTTACTGACATTCAATAAACATGAGACACTAAAATGACACTCAAACTGCTATAGGACTCTTAAATGACACTAAAATACACTTAAATGGCGCTAATATTGTTATACAACACTTCACATTACTATTGTAATCTAAAACTATACTTAAGTTACTAATGAACTCTAAAATTACACTAAAATTACAATTCGACTCTAAAATGACCATTAAATTAACGTCGTAACACTAAAATTATCATTAAACACAAAAAATCACTAAAATTACACTAACCATTCATCAAATGACAATAAAACTCGTATTTAAAGTATGAGTGAGTCAAGTAACCTAGTGAACCACCTCGGTCGCTACGCGGAGGCCAAGTGTGTAGCGGCGAACCCTCGCCGGCCGCACCAACTAGCGGTCGGCGCCAACGACTTCTATGTGCGACTGTACGACACCAGGATGATCAAACTGTCCAAACTGCAAGTTGCCGCTAATGTGAGTCCTATTTTACTGACATTCAATAAACATGTGACACTAAAACTGCTATAGGACTCTAAAATGATACTAAAATTACCATGAGTCTCATGATGAGGTGGTTGATGATGTCGGGGAATGTAGAAATGATAAAGTCCAGAAATATCTTAAGGGCTTTGTATTGAGCAATACTTAATTTCTAAAAATGTTGTTCGCTGTCTAAATTTAATGACGGGCCAGCAACGACTAGCTTTCTCGCGCCGTGCTCGGGTAGAAGTTTCTAGATGCTGACAATGCAAAATGTGACACAAACATGTGTTCCTTTAGTGTTTTGATAACTGTAATAATGAATTCAGATATTTTAATATAGCCTATGTTCATCAGGGATAATGTAGGATTCTAACGGTAAAAGATTTTTTTAATCGGTCTAGTGGTTTCGGAGCCTATTCAATTCAAACAAACAATTAAATCTTTCCTCTTTATAATATTAGTGTAGATTTATCAAAAGAATTGTCATAAATTCTTAAGTAGAACCTATGCAAATTGTGTCTGATTATACCTATATAAATTACCTTTAATATAGAAATCTTATGTTAGTATAAGCTAGTGTTATTTTAATAAGCTTAAATGTTTCGTAGTCAATCCTAGTGTATTGGATACGATAGAAGAGCGAGACATTCCCAACACAAGTGTCTTCTGACTCATCACAATAAAACAATTTCAAACGGATTTAAGTTGTGTTTATTTTGGATTTTACAATTCCTACGTTTCGAGCTCTTTACAGAGCCCGTGGTCACGGGCTCACAGAGTAATAGTTGTGCGAACTCAAGAAAATATTATGTCTTCTAACTACTTTCTGGGAAGCCCCGGCAAATAGTTGAAAAGAGTTACTGAAATAAACATATTTTATTTTATTTATTTATTTATGTATGTATATGGAACTTATATTGTATATTTTTGTTTCGTAGTCGAGTACTCCGTCGCCGCGTGTGATGTGGGAGCGACAGAACATGCGATGCTCGCGCGCGGGGCAAGGCGACCCAGACGACAACATACCCAAATCAGCCGTGCAATACTTCGCGCCAGGTAGTTTACATACCCTAAATATCTCTCTCTCCTTAGCAATTTTATTTTATTTTAGATATGCATACCTATTATATTATTAATAAATTCCACAAACAACTATGTTAGTAAACAGTAGGTATGCATAAAATCAATTTTAATATAATGAAACCAATTGAAAATGAGAATGACATTTCTTTATTTAATCTAGGATAGTATTATCACTTATTAACGTCATGAGCCGTCATTGTAAAAAAAAATTGTATTACACGACTTTTCTTTTTTTTAATAACAATTTTGTATTGTTCTAATAGAAAACCTGCTCGGGTGGGATAAAAAAAAAATATAAAGGCACTCTGAATTTAGCGGCCACAATATAATGTGTATTGCTCCAAAGATCGCAGCATCAAATCTTGCTCAAAAACTGCAATATATGACGTTAGCGCCATCTACCAGAATTGTTTCTGCAATGATGCGAGCTAAGCAGTTATATCTTTAAATTCATATTTGCGTAAATAAAAGCCGCACTACATATGATTATTAAGTTTCTTTTTCACTATTTTCAGGACATTTATCGATGGAGCCAAATGAGAACACATTTCCAAAAAAAGCAACAACCTACGTCGCCTTTAGCCACGATGGGAATGAACTACTTGTCAATTTAGGATCTGAACAGGTCAATATTCTGATGTTTATTTATTATTTTTAATATTCTAAAAATTGTTAGAAATAGATTACATTCCGGCAAATTTAAGTCCTATAATATCTAGCAGTGGACTGCAATAGGCTGATGTATTTATTTATGTACTATTTCAACTAATAAAAGTTCTGAATTCTTGTTTATTTCACGTATATCTTCTACTAACGGCCTGCCCAGCGGTTTCACCCGCTACTAACAGTTTTCCCGCGGGAATAAGACATTTTCATATAGCCTATGTTCATCAGGAATTATGTGGGATTGTAACGGTAAAATAATTTAAATCGGTAGAGTAGTTTCGGAGCCATCTCAATTCAAACAAATAAACAAATCCTTCCTCTTTATAATATAAGTGTAGATTGAGATGCTCAGAATATCAGATGTCGTAAGGTGTGACTAAAAAAAGCGAGAGCTTCATATGTATAACAACTTCAAGCGACGGGCTGACAACCTGTCATAGTAATGATATTAAAAAATCTTATGAGATTCATATATTATTTACTAGACGTATTTGTAGGCACTGCCGATTCCACAAACATGAAAATATGTTTTGGGCAGGAAAATTTTGCAAGATTTCAAAAATTGAATATCTAACACGGGAAGTGTTTTAAAAATTTGGTATTCAATGAAAATATGTGTTATGTTATGTGTATATATTCGAAAATTCAAATTTTCAGGTATATCTATTCGACATAAACAGCCAACGTCGGCCGGTGCTCGTGAAGAGCTTCATCATTCAACACAACGACACTCACAGCGAGACCGAAGAAAAACAACCGGGGAAAAACGGCACCACGGGGGCTAATGGCACTACGGGCGCTAATGGGACTAAGGGGGCGAATGGGACTACTACGGCTAATGTGACTGCGGGGGCGAACGGGACCACCGGGCCTGTGGAACAACCGCCACAACTGACTGAAAAGGGCAATCGCTATAAAGAAATGGTGAGACTATACACAAACTAAAAGTTTTCTTGCAATCCATTCGGGATATACGGAGTGTAAGGGACAAACTTTCCCGTGGGTGTCGACAAAACTTGAACTTGACCTCTGTAAACCATATGATGCATGCTGATCATAAAACTGAACAACTTTCCCCTACGAACATATGTCAGGAAACGACAAAAAATATTTGACATACAAAATCAATTCCCATGCAATTAGTATGGGAAGTCAATTTATTTTTGGTTTTTCCTGAAATATTTTTTCATGGGAAGTTGTTAAGTGTCATGGTCAGAATGCACCCAATAAGTTTTTGGAGAGCTGTCCCTTACACCCTGTATATTCTCCTAACTTACCTTAAATTAGTGCTGTCACTTTCCGTCAAATAGGTATAGAAAAGGATAGGAGATATTTTAGTCATGTCATGTCTTATAATTTGACGCAAAATACTTGTTATCTGTCAAAATAAGGCGACGATGAAAACAATGGCGACAAAATTGACTAAACCCATTGACATTTTTAAACATGACAGGACTTAGGTATCTCCTATCCTTTTCTAAACTTATCTGACGGAAAGTGACAGCACTAATTTAAGGTAAGTTAAGAAAATTTATATCCCGAATTGAGGACAATATCTCATGTTTAGCTATTTTCACTTACTCATTGTAATATTTTTCACATTAATTAAGACAAACGTCAAACTTATTCAAGCTCACATTTATTCAAACTTACATCTGAACAACAACCGAACAATAAACGAACACTTACCGTACATCAACAACGGACAGGTGTGGTGTGGCGGAAGATGGCGATTTGAATATTGGCAAAACAAAAAACTTCGTTTCATTTCTCAACTTTATCGAAATAAGAGCCTTCTAAGACATTATATACGCTTCTGCAATTTCTATAAAACTGTAATTTCTATAGACAGAATGCATAAAGCAGGTCTTTATACAACTGTTTTCGAGTTCATAATTCGAACATTACGAGACGAGTGTAGATAATCATTTTTTGCCACCCATTCGGTTGCCATTTTAGGGTTACGTGGGTAGCCCAATTATATTTTAACAAATAAATGAATAAAATAAAAGTAAATCATTCACACATGCACTCTGAAGATGTTTTTTTTCTGTATTCCAGGCAAACGAATTAGTAGCCGCTGGCAGCTACGCGACGGCGATAGACTTCTACAACAATGCGATCGCGGAGTGCCCGCACTGCGCCGTCCTATACTCCAACCGAGCCGCCGCGCTCATGAGGAGGGGATGGTAAGTCAATCAAACATCTTTATTTCATACATATGTGGGTGTCCCCACAATCTTCATATTTGGTCTACCCACAGTTGTCTATTAATCTAGCTTGTGGGTATCCTCTTAATAATGTTAAACAGAACACCCTCAACTGACTATTATATTAGGTTCACATTTGTATAAATAGCGGTGAGAACTTGAATAAACTGGCATTCGACTGCCCAAGCCCGAACCAAACCCTTCTCTCATTTCGCCTCCTCACTCGTGGTACACAACTAGTGTCTCCACTTCCTCGACATACATCCGTGGTTCGCAACTAGCGTCCCACACATACATACATAAATCACGCCTGTTAGTATAGGCTCCGAAGCTTTTCAGACAAGTTTAACCAATGTTGTCTCGGCCCTACCTACAACCGGTATGTACTTATTCAGTACGTTTTCTTGAACATGGAAAGTGCGGTTGTAGCATCAAAAGTGGAAGTGGGGGGGAGTTATGACGTAACAAAGATGGCGGCCGGACCAACTCTACTAAGCGGTTTTTCTAGATAATTACTGGGCCGATATACATAAATGAGGTGTCAAATGAGAGAGCATACAATGCCCATTATTTTATTTCATACATTTATGTACGTGAAACTAATAGCAAATGAAATTTTTCAAAAACATCGCATTTTATAAAATTTTAGTTTTTTTTTCTTGCCTATATCTCGGTATCCGTCAGAGTTATCAAACTTTTGACAGATACAAAACATTTTGCAATTTTAATCAACTCTCTAATGAACCCCCAATTTATTGATATCAGAAAAGAAACAACGGAGATACATCAGTTTGAGTGGTTGGAGTCGTAGGTACAAGTGATCTAAAATTGACGGAGCTTGGCTGCGTGTTCATTTAAAATAATAATATAGTTTAAAATATAATGATAATCTTATATTGATCACGGGTCTTCTCCAATGGGGGGTACTATGTGTAGTATGGGTTGGCAAGTGCAGTAGGTACAGGGTGTTAATTTACTTATTTTCACTGTGTTGAGGTTAACATCGGCTTTAAACCACTTGATGATGAAATGAGAAAAACACTGTGGTATTTGAATAAATAAAACTAGAAAGTCAATAACAAAGTGCGATTGTAATCATTTTTACATTAATTAAAATAAAATAAAATTATCAAGAAAAATAAACTAATTATGATCATCATCATTCTGGATCAGTATCATCTAGATATTCATGGCATATCCCCCCCAAGCATTTCTGTTTTTTGACACTACACCCACAACGGGATGAACGACATCCAGCTTTGCAATGACAGGATATCAATTCAAGAACTTTTAATGAAATCAAATTCACGGATGATGTAATTGGCACTAGGCATCCCGTAACCCGTTTCTTCAATCTTCCAGCCGCTGTCCGTGGGTGCAGGTAAAATAGGCTCTACCACGTCAGCATACAGCCAACAAAACGTCTGGTAAATAGCTCTTAAGGCATGTTGGTTTTAAACTGTCTGAGGATTATTTTTTAACAGATCGTGTTATTGAAAAACAGACAGATTTTTACAGCCCTTTAAAAAAAGTTAAACCAAAAACATTTAAACACTTGCACTTGGTAAACGTAGCTGGTAAATCTGAAAATATAGTAAACACTGTTGACACAAATATGTTAGTCCGTAACATGTTTTCTGCAAGTAGTGGACATCAAATAGATCTCAAAATTATTCTAAAGAATGAGTTACGTGATCCTCCACCATCTCTTTTTGACACTAATGGCCTTATCAGATCCACACCAAAAGCAGTTCTCGGTAATTTGTTAGCAGGCTTATCCATATCTGAAACTATAAACAATGAAACAGATATGAAAACTGCCACTCTAATTGATGGTCAAGCTTTGGTGCAGAGTAGTGGAAAACCGAAAAGTGATAAAACATTTGGAGATTTAAGTGAATTTATATTGAAGTCTATAGTGTTTTCGACCGATACGATGACTTCCATCAAGTCTAGTACTCGTGACCAGAGACGACATACTATCACTCCAATAGTACATCAAATAGCAGGACGTGAGACAGTTTTTCCTGCAAAATGGAACAGATTCATACACTTTTCTGAAAACAAAGCCCGTCTGTCTGATTTTGTTTCAAAAGAAATTGCAATGCATGCATCGATGCTCCCAGCTGGACAAGAACTTTTGACCTCTGGTGGTTACTTGGACTCGAAAGAAGTCAGCACAAATGCTCTGAGAAACGTGGATCATTTACGAAGTACTTAAGAAGAAGCGGATACCAGATTCGTTTTACATGGTATTGACATCAAACAATCCGGTTATGAGAGATTAATTGTTAATAGTCGCGTTACTGACGTGTTACTACTCATTTTGCATTTTTATGAACGTTTACCAAATGTTGTCTGGATTAAATCAGGCACTACCAAAAAACAAAAAATCATTGACCGAAAACATATAAACGCAAACAATGATTTATTAGCGTCAGAGAAAGGAAGAAAAGCTTTGTTGGCTTATCACAGCATAACTAGGTGTGATACCACAAGTGCACTGTCTGGGCACACAAAAAATCAAGCTGGCCTATTTTTCAACGGCACATTAATCTATTATCCGATTTTAGTACAAGCCCACACCCTACGGAAGTGCAGCTCTGAAATGCTGAGAGATTTGTGATTTTTATGTACAGTCGGTTATAGCACATAAGGTACCAGGGGTACTCCAAAAGAGCTGAATTATTTTTGTCCTTAGTAATGTTTTTTTCTTGACATGAATATGTTTTAGTAGAAAATTACTTCTTTTATGAGAATAAGTTTAAATTTTGATTATGTATTAACTGGGGATAAAAATAATACAGTTCTTTTGGAGTACGCCTGTTACCTTATGTGCTACAACCGACTGTACACAAATAAGAAGCCGGGCCCTCAAGACTCAAATAATTTAGACGATCTGAGAGCTGCGATATTCCAAAATATAAGGGAGCTTGACAAATTACCGCCAACACGAGAAGCATTTCGCCAACATGCCTTAAGAGCCAATTACCAGACGTTTTGTTGGCTGCATGCTGACGTGGCAGAGCCTATTTTACCTGCACCCACGGACAGCGGCTGGAAGATTGAAGAAACGGGATGCCTAGTGCCAATTACATCATCCGTGAATTTGATTTCATTAAAGTTCTTGAATTGATATCTTGTCAATGCAAAGCTGGATGTCGTTCATCCCGTTGTGGGTGTAGTGTCAAAAAACAGAATGCTTGGGATATGCCATGTTGGATTCAAATGTTTTAACCATTTTAATTATCTAGATGATACTGATCCAGAATGATGATGATCATAATTAAGTAGTTTATTTTTCTTGATTATTTTATTTTATTTTAATTAATGTAAAAATTATTACAATCGCACTTTGTTATTGACTTTCTAGTTTTATTTATTCAAGTACCACAGTGTTTTTCTCATTTCATATTAGGGGGTGATTTAAAGCCGATGTTATTCTCAAACCAGCGAAAATAAGTAAATTAACACCCTGTACCTACTGCACTTGCCAACCCGCCTGTCAAGCTTAGTGAGTATAACTTACTACACATAGTACCCCCCATTGGAGAAGACCCGTGTTCAATATAAAATTATCATTATATTTTAAACTATATTATTATTTTAAATGAACACACAGCCAAGCTTCGTCAATTTTAGATCACTTGTACCTACGACTCCAACCACTCAAACTGATGTATCTCCGTTGTTTCTTTTCTGATATCAATAACTGGGGGTTCATTAGAGAGTTGATTAAAATTGCAAAATGTTTTGTATCTGTCAAAAGTTTGATAACTCTGACGGATACCGAGATATAGGCAAGAAAAAAAAACTAAAATTTTATAAAATGCGATGTTTTTGAAAAATTTCATTTGCTATTAGTTTCACGTACATAAATGTATGAAATAAAATAATGGGCATTGTATGCTCTCTCATTTGACACCTCATTTATGTATATCGGCCCAGTAATTATCTAGAAAAACCGCTTAGTAGAGTTGGTCCGGCCGCCATCTTTGTTACGTCATAACTCCCCCGCACTTCCACTTTTGATGCTACAACCGCACTTTCCATGTTCAAGAAAACGTACTGAATAAGTACATACCGGTTGTCGGTAGGGCCGAGCTAACATTGGTTAAAATCGTTTAGAGACGTGTAATCGAACATTGGATACCACACTATGTATCCCTTACAGCAACTTCATTTCAGCAACTTCATTTCAGCAACTTTTTTTATATATATTTTTATTGTATTTTATTTTTTCTTTATTTATTTTATCTCATTTTATATCATTCTATTTCCTCTTATTTTATTTTATATTATTTATTTTTATCTTTTATTAGCCGTGTGATGCCGGCTTCGATAGCCGTGGGATGCCGGCTTAGATTAGCATCACCCCATTTCTTTCCCGTGGGGGTCGTAAGAGGCGACTAAGGGACTCGAGGGTGTGTATTGCAATTTTAGGCGATGGGCTGACAACTTGTCACTTCGGTGATACACAGTTACCTGATTGACCCTCATAATGTTGTCAGATGTGGTGTTAATATCTGTTTTATGGCCGTTAACGCTCTGCCTACCCCGTAAGGGATATAGGCGTGATTTATGTATGTATGTATCTTTTTTTCTTTAGTTTCATTCTGTTAGAAACTTTCGCGGTCACACATAATTCAAAATACTGAAACGGTGTTCTTACCGCGATACCTATTTTTGTTGAATTGTCCGATATTTCGATCTAGTTGCATGGGCCAATATATATATCTAATGCAATGCAATATATTGAGTATTGAGTATTGCCATTATCAGTATTTTTTTTTATTTTTTATTAATGATGGGTTTGCTCTTGACTCTAGTCTAGGTCATAGGACAGAGACAGAGTCTAAGATGGAGCGAGCTCACCCAGAAGAAGCCTGTTCACTCTTACTTTGAATAGATTAGGGTTGTATGCGTTTGGAAACACAGACGCAGGTAGTGAGTTCCACTCTTTAGCAGTGCGCATTATAAATGATGACTGGAAGCGCTTAGTCCGAATTGGTGGAATGGCAACCAGGTACGGATGGTATCCGGCGGTGCGTCTGGATGTCCGATGGTAGAAGGGAGCTGGTGGAACAAGGTCGTGAAGCTCTTGAGCACACTCTCCGAAGTACAATCTATAAAAAACCGACAAGCAAGCAACCAACCTTGCGGCGATGTGCCAGCAGTAGTATTGCAGGCAGTATCATGGTCTGATCATGCCTGCAAAGTTTTCGGTACACCGTCCCTTACACCCCGTATATCAAATACTAGTGGCCCGCCCAGCGGTTTCACCCGCTACTAACAGAAAGACCTTCCAGTAATAGGGTTTCCGTTATTTGGGTTCGGAAACCTAAAAAGCTTCCTCTTTGCAGCGAAGAATAGTAGATTTTACAACAAGTGCACAGAACGGACCAATTTCATCCGAGACTTTTAGCAGCCCGAGCCGAAGGCGAGGGCTGATAGTAATGTCGAGGTTAAAAAGCTTCCTCTCGTTAAAAGCTTCCTCCTATACGTTTGCTAGTGCATTTTATAGAAAATCACATATTCATGGTGGAGTAGCAATCTTACTGCGTGACGACATTAAATATGTAGAGCGATCAGATATCACAAATTTAACAGACTAGATCGAGAGATAGATATATTCTATGAGCTACTGGAAAAAGTTCTAAACAAAATTAAATTAAAAGAACCAAAGAAGCATATCATTATAGGTGGAGATTTTAATATAGACTTCTTAGAAATATCAAAACATCAAACTAAATTAATTGATTTAATGCTCTCGTATAATTTAAAACAATTAGTAAGAAATCACACTAGAATAGATAATGTAAAAAACACTGCTAAGTGTATAGACCATCTCTATTCAAATAGAACACCCTTTTCAGCAAAAGTTGAAGAATATGGATTTTCCGACCATAGAGGCGTTGTATACACATTAAAAGTTAACTCGAATTCGCAGCCCATAGATAAACCTTGGATTATATATAAAAGATTATTTACTAGAAAAAACCTAGAATCATTTAGAACAAACTTACTAAATATAGATTGGGATACAATTATTAAACAAGATAAAGACATTGACACAAACTACAACGAATTCTTAACTGCTCTAAAAAATAACCTAGATCTAACTATACCGGTACAACGTTTAAAAACTAAATCTAAAAAACGAAAAACTTGGCTGACCAAAGGTTTAAAAAGATCTTGTAATCATAAAAGATTATTACTTCAACTTTTACATGAGTCAAAACAGAACCATATCATAAAATCATTCTGTAGATCCTATACTAAAATTTTAAAGAAGTCAGTTCATTTATCAAAGCGTCAAAACTACATAGCTGAAATGAAAAACTCAACAAATAAAAATAAAACTATGTGGACAATCATAAATAAAATATCTGGTAAATATAAACCAAAAAAAGTTAAAAATATACGACTTAAAATAAATGACAGTATCACGCTCCATACGCCACAAAATGTAGCAAATACTTTTAACGATTTCTTTATAAACGTAAGCAGAGCCACACAAACTAATAACAACATAATTGTATCATTTGCAGAAAATAATGTTGTTCAACACCTAAATTCTATTTTTATTCATCCAAGCAATGAAAGTGAAATTTACAAAATAATTATTCAACTAAAAACCAAAAACAGCACCGGGAAAGATGAAATACCTCCATCACTGTTAAAGGCATGTGTGTCTGAACTAACCCCACCTTTAACTAAACTAATCAATCAATCTTTCGAAACTGGTCGATTCCCTGATGCCCTTAAAATATCTATGGTCAGACCAGTACTTAAAAAAGGCGACGAACAAATATTGGATAACTATCGGCCAATAGCTCTACTGCCAGCGATTTCAAAGATATTCGAAAAAGCCATGTGTTCTCGTGTCTGTAGTTTTTTAGAAAGTATAAACTTTTTTGATGACGGACAATATGGATTTCGAAAAAATCGGAGTACTCAATTAGCAGTTTTTACTTACATTCAAAAAGCATTAGACTTTATTAATAAGAAACAGAGTGTAGTAGGTATACTTTTGGATCTAAGTAAAGCTTATGATAAAGTAAATTATTCAATACTGTTAATGAAACTTTATAAAGCAGGTATCCGGGGCAAAGCATACGATTGGTTTAAGTCATACCTTGAAAATAGGACCCAATATGTACAAATTGATTACTACAACGAAGACACTCGAACTCTCGAAAAGATAAATTCTAAAAGCAGTGAGCAAAATGGCAGCATTCCGCAGGGTAGTGTGCTTGGCTGCATACTATTCTTAATATATATAAATCAACTCCCTAAAGAGTTGGATATCACCTGCATCATGTTTGCGGATGATATTTCTCTTTTGTTTAATTTTAACGCAAAAGACAACGAATATATAAATAAAATAAATTCTGATATAAAAACCGTTCAAGACTGGCTACAAAATAATCAACTACAAATAAATACAAATAAAACTAAATTAATACAATTTCACCCCCCACAAAAACAACCCCTATCATTACTAAATATAAAAATAAATGGAAATCCGGTAGAAGAAGTCACATCACATAATCTGTTAGGCCTAAATATCGATAGTAATATAAATTGGAAAGGACACATATCAAAAACAAAGACTAAATTATCTAGATTTAATTATGCCCTTTATACGATCCGAACAAATACAAACGAAGAAGCGGCCTTATCGGCATACTACGCCTATGCGGAGTCCTGGCTCCGATATGGTGTAGTTCTATGGGGCAACAGCACTAACGTAGATGAGTTATTTATTATGCAGAAAAAATGTATTAGAATTATTTACCATTTAAACAACCTACAAAGTTGCAGGCCATACTTTAAAGATAAAAATATATTAACGCTCCATTCTCTGTACATCTTAGAATTAGCAACATTAGTACGTAAAAATATGAATTTGTTTACACAAAAAAGTACTTACCTAACTCATAATTTAAGAAACATGAAAAATCTTCAGTTACCTACCACATCTATGACCCTGTACCATAAAAGTCCATATTTTACAGGAATAAAAATCTATAATAAATTACCGTTAACGCTCAAATCCGAAACAAAAGATCATTTATTCACACAGAAACTCAAATCATTTTTAATAAGTAAAAGCTACTACAGTCTTAAGGAATTTTTAGATGAAAAGTGACCGTATTAGTCAAACATACTACATTAAGTTTTACTTAACCAGTTTATAGTTTTAAGTTGTCAAAGATTTAATTTCACTTTCTATATCCTTACTTAGTCTTACTATAAATTACATACTTTTTAAGAATTCTAGTTTTAAGTATAAGTGAATTGTGAGTAATATAAGTGTCCTCTCAATGTTGTCATACCTTTAACACCTGTATGTAGTACTACCATGTGATATTATGCAATAAATACTATATGAATATGAAAATGGTTTTGTGGACGATATATAAACTCTGCTTTTCACTTTGATTGCGAGGAAATAAAACAATAGTAACGAAAAAACAAGAGCTGTTTCCCGCCGCTTAATTTTTTTTAAATCTTACGACATTGGCATTAGGCTTGGGCTGCAGACCTATACAGCCTACTATTTAAGCCGACATAGTGCTATTTCAATTTTTTCATACATATAAAATGAAATAGCACTATGTCGGGCCGATATCGGCGTTCGGGGCAGACGCCCTTTGGCTGTGTATGGCTCATTTTCTTTGCCTTCATTTATGAGTAGATACGTTCTTGCACTTGTGCATAAAATGCGATTTTGTGCAGCCTATATCCTGCACCAATAAGCTGTTTCAGAGCATGAGAAGTGAAAATGTTATTTTTATCCGCAGGGCGGGTGACACATACGCCGCCATTAAGGACTGCTACCGCGCAATCAAGCTTGACCCCGCTCATGTCAAGTCACACTTCCGACTCGCCAAAGCGCTCATGGAGCTACACAGGCCGAGGGAGGCCAGCGACTGTCTCAGGTCGGTACATTCCTCGTGAACGCTGCTGTCACACTCAGATCGCTCATGTCAAGTCACACTTCCGACTCGCCAAAGCGCTCATGGAGCTACACAGGCCGAGGGAGGCCAGCGACTGTCTCAGGTCGGTACATTCCTCGTGAACGCTGCTGTCACACTCAGATCGCTCATGTCAAGTCACACTTCCGACTCGCCAAAGCGCTCATGGAGCTACACAGGCCGAGGGAGGCCAGCGACTGTCTCAGGTCGGTACATTCCTCGTGAACGCTGCTGTCACACTCAGATCGCTCACGTCAAGTCACACTTCCGACTCGCCAAAGCGCTCATGGAGCTACACAGGCCGAGGGAGGCCAGCGACTGTCTCAGGTCGGTACATTCCTCGTGAACGCTGCTGTCACACTCAGATCGCTCACGTCAAGTCACACTTCCGACTCGCCAAAGCGCTCATGGAGCTACACAGGCCGAGGGAGGCCAGCGACTGTCTCAGGTCGGTACATTCCTCGTGAACGCTGCTGTCAGACTCAGATCGCTCACGTCAAGTCACACTTCCGACTCGCCAAAGCGCTCATGGAGCTACACAGGCCGAGGGAGGCCAGCGACTGTCTCAGGTCGGTACATTCCTCGTGAACGCTGCTGTCACACTCAGATCGCTCACGTCAAGTCACACTTCCGACTCGCCAAAGCGCTCATGGAGCTACACAGGCCGAGGGAGGCCAGCGACTGTCTCAGGTCGGTACATTCCTCGTGAACGCTGCTGTCACACTCAGATCGCTCACGTCAAGTCACACTTCCGACTCGCCAAAGCGCTCATGGAGCTACACAGGCCGAGGGAGGCCAGCGACTGTCTCAGGTCGGTACATTCCTCGTGAACGCTGCTGTCAGACTCAGATCGCTCACGTCAAGTCACACTTCCGACTCGCCAAAGCGCTCATGGAGCTACACAGGCCGAGGGAGGCCAGCGACTGTCTCAGGTCGGTACATTCCTCGTGAACGCTGCTGTCACACTCAGATCGCTCACGTCAAGTCACACTTCCGACTCGCCAAAGCGCTCATGGAGCTACACAGGCCGAGGGAGGCCAGCGACTGTCTCAGGTCGGTACATTCCTCGTGAACGCTGCTGTCACACTCAGATCGCTCACGTCAAGTCACACTTCCGACTCGCCAAAGCGCTCATGGAGCTACACAGGCCGAGGGAGGCCAGCGACTGTCTCAGGTCGGTACATTCCTCGTGAACGCTGCTGTCACACTCAGATCGCTCACGTCAAGTCACACTTCCGACTCGCCAAAGCGCTCATGGAGCTACACAGGCCGAGGGAGGCCAGCGACTGTCTCAGGTCGGTACATTCCTCGTGAACGCTGCTGTCAGACTCAGATCGCTCACGTCAAGTCACACTTCCGACTCGCCAAAGCGCTCATGGAGCTACACAGGCCGAGGGAGGCCAGCGACTGTCTCAGGTCGGTACATTCCTCGTGAACGCTGCTGTCACACTCAGATCGCTCACGTCAAGTCACACTTCCGACTCGCCAAAGCGCTCATGGAGCTACACAGGCCGAGGGAGGCCAGCGACTGTCTCAGGTCGGTACATTCCTCGTGAACGCTGCTGTCACACTCAGATCGCTCACGTCAAGTCACACTTCCGACGTTTTTAGGAAATTTTACTTTCTCTTTTCGTGTGGGACACCGAGTCATCCAACGACACGATGAACCCTGGTGTCAGAGTTTTTTTTTCACCCGCCTACTAGTAGTAGAAGGCCTCTGACATGGTTGGGTAACGACCGCCGTCTAAGTAATCATACAGTTGATTCACCCTCCAATGTCCAAAATAGCAACTTTTGTGAGTGTCCCACCGAGAATCGAACCCGGAACCTTTGCGTTACAGGCAGTCGCACTACCACTGCGCCACATCTACTTTTACTAGTGACCGATAGCGATATTTTACGTTGTAAATAACACGCTTTGAAAAATTTACTTCAATGATAGTTTATCTGTTGATAGTTCTGAATGCCAAACCAGAGGGCGCTGTGCTTTACTGAAATTTTGACGTTTCAATATGGCTGGCGGCAGCCATAGTTTTGTGTCAGGTTCCCTTTCACGATATGTTAGTTTGATTTAATACAAAATAAACTTATCACCTTGCTATTATATTGAGTGTCATTCGTGTAAGTAATCAAATAACCAATAATAAATGTAGAATAATTTAATAAACACAAAATAAGGAATATATTATAAAGTGGTACAGATTTTGTGTAAAGAAACGTTATTTCAATTAAACTCAGCGCCCTCTACATGACACTTGAGAATCCCTAGAAAATTTCCTATTTGAAACAAATGTCGTTTACAGATGGTGGTGGCGTAAAGTTACAATCCACAACATTTAATTTTACGTTAGATACAAAAGATATATATATTGTTTAGAGTGTTTGGGATGCTTATTAAGATACACATATTTTCATAATTTTTAATGCAATCGTTTCTGAAATATTTTGAAAAGTTGTAAAAACTCCCAAAGTTAGGATTACCATGAAAAAATCCTTTGCTTATCGTAGAGAAAAAAACAGTGGAGAAAACTTCATTCATTCATCTGTCAATGTCAATGAGTTTTTTTAAAAATAAAGGTAGGCAAACGAATTTTGTTTTCAGCAGCCTAGTTGTTGGAACTAAACTATCACTTTTTAAAATTTAAAATCTCTGATTATGAAACAAATAAAATAAAAAGATCTTGCCCTTTATTTAATGATGCGATAAACTATCTATTAAAAATATAATAGAGTCTTGTTAGAAATTTGAAATGTTGCGGATTGGTCTTCCTTAGAAAATAATGTTGTTGTTTCCCCAGGTACTTCAAGTCGGTGTTCCCCCGTCACTCGAGCAGCCACGCCGTGTTTCTGCTGCAGAAAGACATCTCGGTCGCGCTCGACCGCCGACACGACGACGGTGCGGTAACACAACAATACACACACACACAGACACAGACACACACACACACAATCAGACACAGACACACATACACACACACCCACACAGACACACACACACACACACACAGACATACACACACAGACACACACACACACACACACATACACACACAGACACACACACACACACACACACACACACAATCAGACACAGACACACATACACACACACCCACACAGACACACACACACACAGACACAGACACACACACACACAATCAGACACAGACACACATACACACACACCCACACAGACACACACACACACAGACATACACACACAGACACACACACACACACACACATACACACACAGACACACACACACACACACACACACACACACAATCAGACACAGACACACATACACACACACCCACACAGACACACACACACACAGACACAGACACACACACACACAATCAGACACAGACACACATACACACACACCCACACAGACACACACACACACACACACAGACATACACACACAGACACACACACACACACACACATACACACACAGACACACACACACACACACACACACACACACACAATCAGACACAGACACACATACACACACACCCACACAGACACACACACACACAGACATACACACACAGACACACACACACACAGAGACATACACACACAGACACACACACAGACATACACACAGACATACACACACAGAGACACACACACACACATACATACACACACAGACACACACACACACACAGACATACACACACACACAGACATACACACACACACAGACATACACACACACAGACATACACACACACACACACACACACAGACACATACACACACACACACACAGACACACACACACACTCATCACGCCTATAACCCCTTGCGGGGTAGGCAGAGCGTAAACGACCGCAAACAACGGACTTAACGCCACGTCTGACAAATATTTGAGGGGGAAAATTGTGTATCGCCATAGTGATCGGTTGTCAGCCCATCGCCTAAAATTGCAATACACACCCTCGAGTCCCTTAGTCGCCTCTTATGACTCCCAAGGGAAAGAAATGGGGCGATGCTATTCTTGTGAAGTTAAGGTGAAGCGGCCCTAATACAGTGATTCCACATTTAACTACACAATAACAATTAAATAAAAAAAAGTTTTCGGTACACCGTCCCTTACACCTCGTATGTATGTATAACTTAATTTTTACAACTTTGCGTATGGAGCTGTCAAAACTGTTAGGTTGTCAGTATTGAATTCACCCTCCCGCTTACCTCTTCATGCACCCGCCGTCTCCTTCCAGTACAGTGTACTCACAAATTGTTAATCTTGACGATTTTTTTTACTCTTAGTTAAATAGCCTATTCTTTAAGCAATATTATAATTTGAATGTAAATTATTTGCTAGTTATTCCTAATTTATTTATTAAGGGTCAGCTATAGGCAATCGAGGGTCGGGACTGTAATAGAACTATACAGAAAACGAAGCTCCATAGTCTTGAAAAAAATCACACAACTAGCCAATGAAAGGTACATGCCGATGAAACATTCAAATTTAAGTTAAAGCTTATGAATAACTGAGAAAAAAAATCGGAATATCACTAAAAACGTGTAAATCGCACTCCCGTACTGTAACAACTGAGTCGTAATTAACAAAAATTATTAAATTAATTTTATTAAATAATAAAGTTAAAACTATAAGGAAGCCGATACAATCGTCATTTTTTAATAAATACAAACCTATTTTACGTTAAAAAATCACAAACCAACACAATTTTTTCGCTCAAAATCTTCATACGAATTACTATGGAGCATTGCGCTACCTTCAAATACAAGTGCGAGCGCTCGCGCCCTTCAGTAAGCCACGCACCTCCAGGGAGAGAGCACGTCGCTTTATGCCGCATCCAGAGATCGCGATCGAACCGTATACTTACACAAAATCAATGCACAGTGTTCACGTTTTTTTCACGAGTAAGTAAGTATATTTCTTTTATTATTGTATGTGAATAAGCAATGAATTTGATAGTGAGAAATTTTTGTCCCTACGTATTTCTAATTGTTATTTTTGTACCTAGGACCTACAGATTAAAATGAGTACTAAGAACAAAAGTACATACGCCTGTAGAAAAATGTGCATTGGAGAAAAAAAACGCAAACGGTAAGTCAACTCCATAATCTGGGGGTAGCATCGAACGCACTTTACTCATATCAACTTTAGAAAAAAATCGCGTATGTTTCCCTTACGGGGTAGGCAAATGGACAAGGGCTAACTTACAACCTTTTTCGATGTCTTTTCGCGCTGAATCTTTTTTTCATACGGTACTTATATCAACTTGAGAAAAAATTACGCCTGTATCCCTTAGGGGGTAGGCAAATGGACAAGGGCTTACTTACAACCGTTTTCAGATATGTTTTGGCGATAAATTTCATGGGCTGGTTTTACCCCTTGAAATATTACCAAATATTTTTTACACCTTAAAATATAATTTACGAGTATCATGTACTTTTTTGTTTCAGGGTGGTTCTTGGCGCAATTAAAAATGTTGATCAATGTGATTTAAATGATCAAGAAGTAAGTACCTACACTTACCGTAAAAACACATTATGGTCTCTGAATGCACGCGTGTGTGTAAGTGAATGGATGTGTGTGTGTCTGTCTGCATTTTATTTTATTAGTATCTTATATTTATTGCAGAATCATGAAGTATCTCCGGCACTAGTAATCGAACCAGAAGTGCAGCCTGATGTAGATGAACTGCTTGTCGGTCGCAGATTGGTGGACGTCGACTTTCTTTACAAACAACTGCAGGATATTAGTGAACACGGTCCTCTTGGATGTAATCAATTTTATTTAAATAATAAAATGTTAAAGTTACCCCAGAAGTTTTATTTAATATTTTATTATTATTTAGTAATCAATTTAGCAGACAATAATTTTATATGGTAACGAAATCCAAAGTTACAATTTAGTTGGCGAGTCGAAGTCCGCTGATCCAAACCACTGTGCATCCGTACATGTGTGCGTGTGCGGCGCGCGAAGTTCGATCGTTGTGAGAGTAGCGCTAAAAACCTAAACTTCGCACGGCGCGACTCCGAAGCCGACCCTTAAAAGAGTGATTTCTTCGAATTTGTTACATAATCTCAATTTGAATTTACCCAGTCCAATTCGAATCGATTCCAAAATTGTATTTATACATAGTAGGCCAATACTAAACATTACGTCGTATTAGCTTCAATATTTTTTAAGGCTATGCTTAAATAAACACCTGTTTTTGAATCTCAGTAATATTGTGTTGCTGACACTCCCAATGCTGCCAACATGGAGATATTTTGACAGCTCCAAACGCACAGTTATGAAAATTGAGTTATATGTCAGCTAAGATAGTGTCAGAATCAAAGGCAATATCATCTCTTCCCAACAGTAGGCGAATCTTCATCGAGCGAGGGTCAAACCACATCTTCCCTGGAGCGAATTCTACGTGAACAGGCTATTGACTACACCACGCGATTCCTGGGACATTGCAACACCACCACCGATATCAAAGAGGCTAATTTCTTGGGGCCCGAGGCGAATTTCGTCGCTGCTGGGTATGTACAACAAAAGTACCGCAGTCCAATAAGTTGTATTTGACAGCTGTCAGCTTCGTGATAATACTATGGCAGAGGGTCCATTTTCCTTTGTTGACATCTACTTTAGTATGGAGATGACAGCTGTCAAATACGACTTATTGGAACGGCGGTACTTAAGCAATGTTTTAAAGAGTGACTGTAATTTTTGCAACTGCATGCATAAGCATTAATTACTGGCATTGTTTTGAAGTGTGACCTTACTTTTTGCAACTATAACATTTTCTGCACACATTGTTTTAGATAGTGACTTCATTTAATGCAAATCATTCTTCATCACGAAGCATTTTCTCCAGACATTGATTTAGAGTGACCCCTCCTTATGCAAAAGAAGATTTTTATAGGTCGCTGTAAACATAGGTTGAATTGTTATTTTATTTTTCTTGCACAATCTCCCAATATGAAATATGGCAAAGCCAAAGTCATTATGTATGGGAGGTAATTTATTTTTCGTATTTTGACCTATGTTCCTCGGGGAACTATAAAATAAAATAAATAAAAAGGTTTTATTTCAGACCTGACGATCCATAAAATGACAAAATTAGAGCAAAGTACAAAATTTAGTTGGTAACAATTAATGAAAAGTATTAGTACACACACTTAAAGTTAAGTTATTCCAGTGTCTTACAGTGCGACCCTCGCAAACCCTTTCCCCTATAACAGACAGGACACTATTGTTGCTGCCGCGAACCCTCTGCAACGCTGCAGCACACCGCTTGCGCTATTCACTATGTTCGAATTGTCCTTTTCAGTCCTTGAATTATTTTCAGCATTTTTACACCCGTTTTGCCGTCTGGTGCCGGCTTCGAATAGCATCACCCCAATTGTCCCTATAGGTTTCGGTAAAAGCGACTAAAGGATAATCATCCAGGGAATGGGCAGCAGCGTTTCCTGTGAATGCAACATCTTGCACAGCGCATGTCCAGCAGTGGACTGTTGTTGCTGTTATAGTACAAATATGTATTTATATAAATATTAGTATATGATAAATGATAAAAAAATATATATATATTTATTGTCTCCCAGTAATTAAATTAAGTTATTACATTTGTTAAAGTGTATAAATTCATGGTTGTTTAAAGGGAGATAGGAGTCCAAACTAGGTGAACCTGTGCTATGGATCTCCTAGCTCCAACATTCTGACATCAGCACACACTTATAATTATTTAGACCAGTAGTTTAAATAACTTATAACTAAGTAGAATACAATTTGAATACTTAGTAAGAGTTTATAGTTAAAATTAGTAAACTGATTATTATTATATTTTAAATAAAAGTAATAAATATCTAATTTGGTATATTATACAAGTTACCTATATTATGTTACAACATCAAGTAGACTTTCGATATATTCGTTATTCATTTTCATCAGCCACTCCGTGACTAATTTTTTACATTCAAATCTAACTTTACTATAAATATCGAATTCTTTATTAGCAATATTATAAAGCTTACTACTAAGAAAAATATAGAAGTTTTGTGCAAAAGTAGTATTTACAGGAGTGACTCTGCACACCTGGTAAAAACGTCTTTTATTCAAGTTTTTGTGGTTTGAGTTAAAAATTGTCTTATGCTTCTGTAAAATAATAGTGAGTATATAAAGCTGTCTTACAGTTAGAACTTCAGTTTCAATATAAAGTTGAGTTGTAGGAAATAGACGAGGTTTAAAGTGTGCTATTTTAAGAATTAATCGCTGTGCTCTTTCAATTTCTAAAAAGTTACTCTTTGGTGTACCTCCCCAAACAGAGATGCAATACGTAGTTACGGATTGACAACATATTATTATATATTATGGTATGATTATATTTATTCATGTAAACTGTGTAATCTTACATTTATAGGAGAAATCAAATAGAAGAAGGGAGTAGTTAAATCCACTACACTCTTCTATTTGATTTCTCCTCCACCCAAAAGTTGTCGGGTAGAGATAGCTTTCAGCGATAAGGCCGCCTTTGCGCATTTTTAGTTTAAGTTTGATGATGCCGTGTTATGCCGGCTTTGAATAGCATCATCCCATTTCTTTCCTGTGGGAGTCGTAAGAGGCGACTAAGGGACTCGAAAGTGTGTAATGCAATTTTAGGCGATGGGCTGACAACTTGTCACTATGGCGATACACAATTTTAGAATGACCCACAAATATATTTGCCAGACGTGGCGTAAATGGCCGTTTTTGCGGCTGTTTACGCTCTGCCTACTCCTCAAAGAATAATAGGCGTGATATGTGTAGTTTAAGTATTTTTTGTTATATGATAGTGTATTGAATCTGCAATAAACTGTTTTTACTTACTTTTCGCTAATGTGGCGCAGTAGTAGTGCGACTGCCTGCGACGCAAAGGTTCCGGGTTCGATTCTCGGTAGGACACTCACAAAGTTGATATTTATCACTTTGTGAATTTATTCCCGGTCTGGTTAGGACATTGCAGGGTGAACCAACTGATTTTCCGAAAAGAAATGGTTCCGTGCTTCGGAGGGCACGTTAAGCCGTCGGTCCCGGTTGCTGTCTATGATTACTTAGACGGCGGTCGTAACATAACCATGTCAGAGGCCTCCTAGTGGTAGTAGGCGGTTGAAAAACTCTTGACACCAGGGTTCTTCGGGTCGTTGGACGACTCGGTATCCCACACGAAAAAAGAATGTAGAATAGTATCATCACTTATTGACGTCATGATCCGTCATTGTAAAAAAATTTTGATTGTCATCATAACAATGAATGATGAATGATATGATTTGATTAATGCGTTGATGAATGAATGAATGTTGAACGAATGATGAATTAATGAATGCGATGCTGGTGACGAGCACAACGCAGTGACAGCGTCACACACTCCCGAAACAACATTACAACATGCGACAACTAACTTGACAGTTGAGCTGCACGAGCCTGTCGTGCCTCCTCATGTGCACGCGATCAATGTCATCATGATGATTGTCATCATAACCACAGTATAATTAATAGTACTAGCGTACAGTATGGTCACTCCCTGCCTCCCCCTACCAGCGCCGCCCACCCGCGCTCGGAGGACGCTCAGACACCGGCTAGCAAGGACGCGACGACGGAGGTCATTTCATACTGCCGCACATTGCATTCCCGATTCGCGAACGCAAAATGGCGGCAACCCTGACATGTTGTCTCACACACACAAGCATGGTCCGCGTTCACCTACGCGAGCTTAGACTGTATGCGTAGCAACGCGTTTGATTCATACATTTGAGCGCCAGTGTCCGTGGTGTGTCATAACAATTAATGATGAATCATAACATTTCTTTTTTTATAACAGTTTTGTATTGTCCTAATAGAAAACCGGTTCAGGCGGAATAAAAAAATAAAAATAAAAACAAAATTTGTTTTTACTTACTTTTTTGTTTTCCTCGATTTCAGTTCAGACGACGGCAGCATGTTCATATGGGAGCGTTCGTCTGGCAACATCGTGCGTTGCTTGCGAGGGGACGAGTCGATTGTCAACTGCATACAGATGCATCCCACATGCTTCCTGTTGGCCACTTCTGGTATCGAGACCGTGGTGCGCCTCTGGAGCCCTAGGCCTGAGGTAACATCATCTGCCTCCGCTCTTAGGGTGCGATGCTGGATCACGATACACAATTCACGAATCTTTGTACCCCGATATTGCAAATTATTTGGGGTCACACAATCGCAAACACAATTTGTGGTTAAGGTGGGACGTTTTTTATACAAATGTTAAATGGACTTATGTCTTTAAAGGAGATACACTTTTTATTAAAAAATTCGATGGAAAGTCCCGTGTTGAGATAACGTATTCGCATTTCCTTCCTTGTTAAAACCGATTCGCCACTTTACGCCAATAGATAGAGCTACTGCTGCAAAAATGAGTTTGACTTTATTGTGCACGAAAATCTTTTAACTAAAACTAGTTATGCACTATATTATTTCTTTTACTATTTCTCATAAGCATTTTTTTTTTCATTGCTCTTCAACGTATTTACAAGTGTCCATTGAATTTCAGTTTTTCGTTTGTATGTAAAACGGACCACAAGCCTGAAATCCGAGCGCCCAATGGCGCCCTCACATGTTTTTAATTAATTAATTTTAATCTGAAACGAATATCAATAATCTAAAATGGACAAATCGTTATCCTATATGATACATTTATTTCAAAATACAACAGTAGTATTTTCTTGTGTTTCATTTCAACACAATTTTAAAGTTAAGTTAACTGAACGGTTTATGGTGGCCACCATTTTCCGTTTTAGTGATTTTAACGACGCATAACAATATAAAGCTTATTGTTGTGCCTTGAAATAAATTTATGGTATATGACAACAGTTTGTCCGCCTTAGATATTTAATGCTTTTAAGAAATCATTAAAAAACAGGTGAGGGCGCCACTGGACGGTCGGCGGCGGTGAGGGAAGTTATGTCCAAAATTACTGGTACACATGCTGTACCGGAGTAGATTAGGCGTTAACATCGAGTGTTCAGTTATCTCGTCTAAAATAAAAGTAATTAGACAAATATAGAGTTAAAACAATCCTCGTTTCTTCCTGTCGTATAAGTCAAATAGGAACCCCAGGAACAATGCCCTCAATTCGGGATATAAATTATCTTAACTTGCCTTAAATTAGTGCTTTCACTTTCCGTCAAATAGGTTTAGAAAAGGATAGGAGATATCTAAGTCCTGTCATGTTTAGAAACGTCAATAGTTTCTTCGCCTTTCTAGTCAATTTAGTCGCCATTGTTTTGATCGTCGCCTTATTTTGACAGATAACACGTATTTTGCATCAAATCATAAGACTGACACGACTAAAATATCTTTCATCCTTTTCTAAACCTATTTGATGGAAAGTGACAGCACTAATTTTATGGTAAGAAAAGAGAATTTATATCCCGAATTGAAGCCAATATGGAAGCAATTAAAAGCTAAAAAAATATTTAAAAGCTAGTTAGAAATAATACATCAAAATAACAAGTACGTACACGCTAATTCAATTCTGTGGTACATTCAGTTGTTGAACGACCCGAAGCATCTTTCTTTCTACACTTTGTCACATAATTATTAGGTGTTGACCAGACTATTAGCCAGTCAACCCCCTTTCAAGATAAATCTTAAGTTTCAAATTTAACTATACGTCGACGATATTTTGATTCCTCCTCGCTTATATAGAATCGTGGTGAACACAACGATAGCGCGTTTTAAAATACAACTAGCGCCATCTATATTTTCTTGACGACAAGTATGTGCCGCGGGATTTTTGTGTTTTAGTCGATGTGGCATACGTGGTGCATGTACAAGGTTCCTCAAATGGTTTTCTGTCATTTAATTATAGCCGTCTTTGACATGCACATTAAAAATAAACTCTATCGTGTATTCGTGTATGAAAGTTGTCGTGTGGTGCCAGCTTAGAATAGCATCACCCTATTTCTGCCCGTGGTTGTCGTAAAAGGCTACCAAAGAATGAACAAAGGAAATGGACAGTAGCGTTCCCTGTGAATACTACACTTTGGACTGCGCTCGCTTACACTTACAGTAATGTAAAAAACAAATGCATGTCAAAGTTAAACCTATGTCAAATTTATTATGGCGAACCCGTGAACAACCCCGACAGTGGCGCCACTTCACAAAAAAAATATTTTCAATATCATAATACAAACAATCTATCAGAATATCCGTTGCCCAAGTTTTTAGTATTATCCTTAAATAAAATTAGAACCTGCAAACTTAATGAAATATTCGCTAAAATTAAAGTGAAGGCAATCAATACCAAAAGTGGCCGTTTTTAGGTATTTTTTTCCATAACTTAAAATGCAGCAAATATTTCATTGCACACACATATCACGCTTAAAATGCCTTGCGGGGAAGGCAGAGCGTAAACGGTTGCAAAAAACGGACATTCACGCCACGTCTGATAAATATTTGAGAGTCATTCCGAGAATTGTGTATCGCCATCGTGACAGGATTGTCAGCCTATCGCCTAAAATTGCAATACTTACACACCCTCAAGACCCTTAGGCTTATACTTACAAAAAAATTCTTTCCGCCCACAGGACGGTACAGAGGAGTCGCGCATCATCCGCGACAGCACGGCGGCCGCTCACGCGAACCAGCAGCGGATGCGCTCGGACCCGTTCGAGGCCATGCTGCTCAACATCAGCTTCGCGGGCGGCGCCGAGCGGGACCTGCACTCCCCCGCCTGCCGGACCACCTAGCGTGAGACCCTCACTCATTATCCGTTTATTTTTATCAACCCGTAAGTAGGCGCGTGGGGTAGACACCCCAAAACATGTTCAAAGGTTCGAAACTTTAACATTTTTAATGTAACTGTGCTGATTTTCCATTTACCCCCATAAATACACGTAAACTTTGCATCCCAGTCTCAAGAAGCGTCATATGCCATACTTGCCCAATAACAAAGGACCGTAAAACAAACACTACGTGCTTTAAATGTATGAACCATGTTTGTAATGACCACATGAACATACTGTGCGAAAAATGTGTTCAAGAAAAAAGGTCTCTGAGTACCAACTATTTTTTGTTTATTGTTTAGGTTTTCTTAAGAAGAAGGTTTATTTTGTTAATATGTATCCTATTACTTAAGTTGTGCTTAGTGAATTACTGATTATGTATGTATTTTGTTATTTTTCAACTTAAATAAATAGGGGTGTTGTACACCCCACGCGCCTACTAACGTAACTTTTTTGTCGCGCCTACTTAAGGGTTAAGGATGGGTTCGTTCTTGACTCTAGTCTAGGTCATAGGACAGAGACAGAGTCTAAGATGGAGCGAGCTCACCCAGAAGAAGCCTGTTCACTCTTACTTTGAAGAGATTAGGGTTGTATGCGTTTGGAAACACAGACGCAGGTAGTGAGTTCCACTCTTTAGCAGTGCGCATTATAAATGATGACTGGAAGCGCTATATCTTATCTAGCCTACATTGTCCCACTGCTGGGCAAAGGCCTCCCTCTTCTCTTTCCATCCTGTGCTACTCTGGGCCTCCGAGTGCCAGTCTTTGCTAAAGGCATCTAGCTCGTCGCGTCACCTGTTGTTGTTTTTGCCCACAATTCGTCTGGTATACGACAAAAGTGATAAACTGGTAAAAATATTTTTTGTCTCCCAGTTATTACATTTGTTAAAGTGTTTAAATTTATAGTTGTTTAATTGAAAGGGAGATAGGAGTCCAAACTAGGTGATCCTGTGCTATGGATCTCCTAGCTCCAACATTCTAACATCAGCAGACACTTATAATTATAATAAGACCAGACCAGAAACATGACCGACCCAAGCCCATGTAAGCTTGGCTGCAGAATGGGCAGCGTCAGAAATTTTCTTCTGGATACGCAGTATGATATTCCTGACCCGATCAGTCCGCTTTACGCCTAACATACTGCGCTCCATGGTACGCTCACAAATATTGAGGCTGGACCTTTGAGCTTCTGTCAAAGACCATGTCTGAGCACCGTAGGTGAGGATTGGGAGAATGCATACGTCCATCAATTTTCGTTAAAGCGAAATCGGTAGGTTACTATTCAAGTGCTCTTTCCTGGACCAATAGCTCTTCGGTTTCGGTTCTTCCATGCTAGTCTGGGAGCGAGAGAAAAACTTAGGATGTGCCATCTGCCTTTCATCCCGAGCACTGTTCAGGGGGTCCGGTTAATTATACGCATGTTAATAGCACGCTTTGGAAATCTTGACTAAAATTTGAAACAAATGTCGTTTACAAATGGTGGTGGCGTAAAGTTACGTGCTGTGTGATTAACCTGGCCAGCCCCGAGGCAGTGCCTTTATTTTTATTTTTATTTTTTTATCCCGCCCGAGCCGGTTTTCTATTAGGACAATACAAAATTGTTATAAAAAGAAGAAGATTGCGTTATGCAAATTTCTTTTTTTTACAATGACCGATCATGACGTCAATAAGTGATAATACTATCCTACATTGAATAAAGTTATTTCATTTTCATTTCATTTTCATACTGTAAAAGGCCGTCATAGATGACTTATAGGTCATTTATTGATGCAGAATATTGACTAGCTCTCTGACGGGGATCTTCCTCAACGGTGCTTCATATGAATTCTTTATTGTACACATTAACACAAAAGGTGAAAAACTTAAAATTAGTTACAAGGGCGAGCTTATTTCTATGAGAAATCTCTTCCAGCCAACCCAATGGAGATGAAAGAGGAGAAAAGGCGGGAACTTGAAAATAAATTAAATTATGTACTTACGATTATTGAACTTAACTACAAAAGTATACAAATACACAAATAAAATACGACAATATACTACTACATAATAAAATATATATTTTAAGTAATATATAATATATTCAAAGACGACTTACTTCATGAGACTAGGTAGAAGCTACCATAACAAGGAGGCTGCCTTGTTGTACTTCACATATATCTATGTTTAAGATGCTATTTGTTTTTTTATTATGATAACATTTTTATAATAATTATTATAAAAATATATGCTGTAGCAAACGCTAAAAGATGGGTTGGAAGACCTATGCTGCGTTTCAAAGATTGCGCCAACCGGGACATGGCTGCGTTTAACATTGACCATCAAAGCTGGGAAAAGCTTGCTGAGGATAGGGACGAATGGCGTAAGCCTGTGTTTGATGGGCGTAAAACACACGATAATGCCTGGTTTTCTGGTCTCGCTAACAAAAGGCAAAAATGTCATCTAAACATGCATGTGCCAGTCTCAAATTCCGCCTTCACTTGTAGAGCGTGCGGAAAAATATGCCGCTCCCGTATCGGCTTATACAGCCATTAAAAGTCTTGCCTCAGACACTGATTAAATCGTCTGTCAGAGACGTGTGAGGCCAATGATGAATAATTCAATATTCCTTGTTTCAGGGTACAGTTCCAATTATTCTATTTCGAGGTAAGAAATAGAATAGAGGGCGGTTTCCTCCGCTTTTGCCTGAAATCATCACGCGACAGTCACTTGTAAATATACATTGATATAATTATATTGTTATATTATTATTATTGTGCTTTTTCGGGGCCCTAGTGTAACCTTTGAAAGTAATATAAGATGTTTATTGTGATATTTTATAACTGTTTATTTCTTTTGCCTATTTAACTAGGTACTTTTTTTCTTCATCCGGATGTAGGGTTTGAATTACTATGTTTCAGAATTCCATAATATATTCGGACTTTTGATAGTAAGTGTATATAGTATATTGGTCCTTGCATATATCGCAAAAACTACTTACTATAAGTGATTTAAAAATTCCTTAAGGCGAGTGTATCCGCCAACGACCTCGACAGTGGCGCCACTTCACAAAAAAAAGTTTGCTCTTCATACAAGCAATCTATCAGAATATCCGTTGCCCAAGTTTTTATTATTATCCTTAAGTAAAATTTAAACCTGAAAACTCAATGAAATATTCGCTGCAATTAGAGTTATGAAAAAGTGCCTGAAAACGGCCACTTTTGGTATTAATTGCCATTACTTTAATTGCGAATATTTCATCGAGTTAGCAGGTTCTAATTTTACTTAAGGATAATACTAAAAACTTGGGCAACGGACATTCTGATAGATGGTTTGTAAAAAGATAATTTTTTTTTTTTTTTGCAAACTTGCAAAATTTTCGAGTGCGGGCAGGATTACTAGTGGCGACGCCTCTTCCATCTGGGCTACCGCAGCTCATTTCTTGCCCGCCAATTTTGCAAGTGTATTTTAATGCCAGTAACGCTTGGCATGGCTCCATCTACCGGGTTAGTTTTGCAACTAAATAACCGGCGACTAATTCTATCTTTACAGATTGAATGTAGTCTAAGCGATGAAAACCAGCGATAAATTGAGTACCAAATTTTTAAAACACTTCCCGTGTTAGGTATACAATTTTTTTTGCAAACTTGCAAAATCCTACCCGCACTCGAAAATTTTGCAAGTTTGCAAAAAAAATTGTATACCTAACACGGGAAGTGTTTTAAAAATTTGGTACTCAAAAGAGAAAATATTTATTTTGTAAAGTGGCGCCACTGTCGAGGTCGTTGGCGGCTACACTCGCCTTATTATTGTCGTGATTTTTTTTTTTTCATAAATACAAACGCGTTTAGTACACTATCAATAGGAAGTGTTCCTCGACTGTGAAATCGTTTTATCGGTACATGAACCGTATGACCTATACGGAGTATAGATTTTAGTTCAATTTGATCTTGAATTCATTTTCTATTTGCTACTACAAACAGGTCGCGTTAACTTTGAGACTCTAGGACTGTGTTGTCGTGTAGATTTCGACACAAACTGTCACCAATTAGTCAAAATATCACCCTTGAATAACATGATTTAGAGTTTGTGCGGAAAAAGAAACGGAGTGAGATTTGGGGGCGCCTCTGTGCCTCAGTATTGCTCAGTATGAGAAATGTCATAGCAACCTATGAAAAGATGATTAGTTCATATTTCACAATAAAACAATTTTAAACGGATTTAAGTTGTGTTATTTTGGATTTTACAATTCCTACCAATTCCTAGTTATCCGTGACCCAGTAAAGCTCCGTAAACAGCTCGAAACGTAGGAATTGTAAAATCCAAAATAACACAACTTAAATCCGTTTAAAATTGTTTTATTGTGATGTGATGAGTATAGTTGTGCAAACTCAAAAAAAAATTAGCTCACTTTTGTTTCCGCACAGACAATTTCTTGGATGAGCCAAACTCATATTGTGTAAAGATAATTGTATAAAATGTCCTATAGAGAAAATGTGTAACTTACTATAAGAATAGAATGCTGAAAAAATGCTGGAAATATTTCGAGGAGTGAACCAGTCAGCGGCAAATGAAACGGAACAACTTATTCCAAAAACATCTATAGTTCGAAATATACCGGGTGGCCCGAATAGTGACGTCCAAAGACAAACTTGAATGCCTTATACTGAGGGGTATTCGAATTACCCCCATGTATGTTCCGCGATTTTTTGTTACTTCCGAGTTGTTCAACTTTTAAAGTTGTATGAGGAAAATTTTACTGGGAGACTCTTTTTTACTTTTTTGTATGCTTCAAAGAACAAATCATAGAAATAACCGCTGCAAAAGCCCTTTAACGGAAATTAAGAAAAAAAAGGAAAATAAACGGTGAGTCTAAATTTTTCCATACAATTTTAAAAGGTGAATAATTTGGAAAATATAAAAATCGCGGGACATACATAGGGGTGATTCGGATGCCCCTTAGTATAAGGCATTCAAATTTTGTCTTCGGACGTGACTATACGGGCCACCCTGTATAATGTAGTTCCTTGTATTTGTTTCAAGGGCTTGGCCCTTGAAATAATTCCAGCATATTTTACATCCCATGATAGTGAAAATATGTTGCAATCAAGGGGAGTCCAAAGTAAAATAAAAAAAATTGACGTTTTTTAGATTTTAATATTCAAAATAATAGTTCATTACATATTAACACATAATTGATCAGTAATAATAGCACGCACAATTATATTGTAAATAGCCTTAAAACTAAGTGATATCTTAAAGCAATATTCATAATGATGTAGTCACAGGTGTCATGTTTATAAATTCAAATAAGTACTCGTACCTAGCAGGTTTTTATCAGTCTAAAATATTCTTAGGATCACCACATAGAAACAAAATCCATGTAAATTATATAGTACATTCTTCACGTGGGAAGAAAGAGACCGATTACTTACAAGAGCTGGGGGCCTCAATACACATAAGTTAGTAAAAGCACTTTCTTATAAACTACACTTACTAGAATAAAAAAAAAAACTACAGTTCAATAAACCTCAATGCCACGAAAAATCCAAAGCAAATTCGCGCGTTGATGTATTTACCTTTTTAAAAGCAAACACAATAAGTCTATTCAGCCCAGTCTTCCATTCTGTCTGCTAAAATATTAGACACGTTCCGTTTTACCAAAAATTTTTGACAGTTGTATCTTTTACTTCCAAAAGGAAAAAGTAATTTGTATGGATTATTCCTTCCCGCTAGTTTTAAAAGTGAACAATGGCTCCTCTTTATGTTTGAAAAAGCTATAGGGTACTTTTTATGTAGGTGTAGTATAAAAACTATTACTACTAGTAGATACGAAAAAGAGTAATCATAATCATAACATAACTTACGATTATAATATAATAATCCCAGGACTATACTTCCGAAATATACCGTTTTTTGACATTATATTTATAAGTACCTTCGGTCGTTGGTAAGTTATATAACTTATAATATATTTATAGGATACATTGTGGCTTGCTAGGCTAGGTTACTACCTTTAAACATGCATGACTCCCCCTTACCTTCGGTCGTCGGGAATTTATATAACTTATAAGATATTTATAGGATTCATTGTGGCTTGCTAGGCTAGGTGACTACCTTGACTACCTTTAAACATGCAGGACTCCCTCTATGACTAAACTCTTTAAAACTTGACTACCTTTAAACATGTATGACTCCCCTATGAGTAACCTCTGTATGAAACTTTGCCAATAGTATCCCGTTTTGTAAAATAACTGATATTTTTATTGTAGCTATAGATATTGATGATTATTGATAGATAAATTAAAATTTTGTTAGTAATATTGTTATTTTATTTAGAGACTTAACATAACATCCACAGCAGTCCACTGCTGGACATGGACCTCCCCCTATTCGGAGGTAATTGCCATACTCTTCACGCTTGGCATGCGGAATGACACAAGCATAGTAACTCATCATTGCACAAGCAAGCACATATTCTATGAAATTATACAAACAAAATAATGAAGGGCTCATTTTATAAAACTGCTAATTACAATTGACAACATTTCATGTTACGTTAGATACAAAATATATATATCGTTTCATAATTTTGAATGCAATCATTTCTGAAAAATTTTGAAAACATGTGAAAACTTCCAAAGTTAGGATTGCCCTGAAAGAATCCTTTGCTTATAGTAGAAAAAAAACAGATTGAGGCAGCATGTTCTTGGACCTTCCAGAATACACAAAGCAAAAAAGAAACTCAATAGCCATTTAAAAAAACAATGTCAGCTTCCACGTAGTGGTATATTATAAGTCTATGATCGGGCCTCACATTGTTTTATCTGCCAAGTCAACCAAAACTTCATTCATTTATCTGTCATCTGTTTTTTTATAAACGTCATATAAGTAGTAGGCAAATGAATTTTGTTTTCAGCAGCTTAGTTGTTGGAGCCTAACTAAGGCACTTTTTAAAATTTGAGATATCTGATTATGAAACATAAAAAAATAAAAAGTACTTGCCTTTTATTTAATGATGCGATAAACTATTTATTAAAAATATAAAAAAGTCTTGTTAGAAATTTGAAATGTTGTGAAATCTACCACTGGGTGTCAATGTAACAACCTGATGTTCCTTGTTAATGCAACACAATATAATACATTACAATATGCTTTAATAGTACAAAACACATCAAATGAAACAGATAAAATAAAATAAAAGTTGTTAAAACTTAGGCGGTCGTATTGCTGAGTAAGCAATTTCTACCAGGCATCCTTTGGGTGAAGGAAGAGTAAAATCCTGCACTGCCCTCGCCAATCCGCCTGCCAAGCGTGGTGAATATGGCAAATACTCAAATAGGCTCTTGGGCCCCTGGGGAGGCCCATGACCAGCAGTGAACTCTTGTAGCTGTTAATGATGCCCATGACGGCCATGACCTGGTGCCCATGTTATGAAACTACAGGCTACAAGTCTACAGGTGAAATTCTTAGTACATTGCGTAGCCGGTTCATATTCCTGGTATCATAACGGCTTACCGACTACGCAATGCACATCGAATTTCACCTGAAAAATTGTAGCCTGTAGTTTGATAATATCGGGTACAGCAGTAGACGGTTGTGACTGTTGTTGATGATTCCTGATGATGATGATATTTCCAAGCTGCAGACTGTTGAAGCTCGCATCTAGGAGAGGGAACTCTGCCCCCGTTGGCGGAGGCTGAACGCCAACGGTGGTGGAGTTACCAGGCCCAGGTACGTTGCTGGAGAATTGTGATGGTCACTTATGTTGATGATGTTATGATGGAAGTACTTTGCTGATATAATGGCATTATAAACCAAGGAGCAGTAGTTAAACTCGGGCATCTTTCCGAAGCTACCTACCTACATTTGCAGGGATGTCAAAAAATTAGTTCGGAACACGAATTTAAGTGATGTCACTCAGGTTCCTTAATGCTTAGTTTACAGTAAGTAAAGTAAGGTAAGTATTCATTGAGGTTTCTAGGTATAAATTTTCCTGATACTCGGCAAAACAAATACGGCGCGGCGCCAGTGCGGTTTGTGAAACGAGCGGCACGAGATTGTATGTAGTATTCGTGTATGTATAGGTCGGTCGGGCGTGTGCATGTGTGAGTGCGCAAACCGGGCGTTAGTATGAAGTTAAACTACTGCTCCTTGGTATATTGTGGTATAGGTGCGATTTTGAAGTGATGGTGGTGAAAAGTACGTTGCTGCCGTGTAGGAGATATTGAGTAGACGAACAACCCGATGGACGAATTGATCACGATGGAAAACTACTATGCTGTTGGTGCAGGTACGTTGCAGACGAATTTCTCTTGCGTGGGGCCATGAGACGACGACTGACGTTCTCACTCGAGCTCAGATTCCTGAAATTAAACAGAAATATTGGTTAAATACGGTTTTTTATCAGATATACGCTCTGAAAAGAAAGTCGTCACTTTAAACCAGTCTATGAAACATAATCACTCAAACATTTTTTTTACATTTTATAGTTAGTAGGTAGGTACTGTCAGAAGAAACCCAAATTGCCAATATAGGGATCCCGCTATACTGGCAATTCCTTACTTAACTCGATAGCTGGTTTTGCCCAAAAATATTCGAATCCTATATCTCTTGTATATCTACTGTTAGTCTGTTAAACTATGGATAATGTGATAGATGCGTATTTTTGAAACATACTCGCTCTACCACAAAGTTCTACCACTCGTAAAACACCTTGTCGAATTTCTGGATGCCTAAAAGGGGTGTGGTGTGTCCATGGATTCATGTACTTAGTGCGTAGTAGAACGTGTAATACGAGCAGCGGTAAGGCGATCCGTGGTGTGACATTCTCATGCAAATTGGTTTAAAAATACGCCTAATGATCATGTCACTGTAGGGTATTCGTCTAAATATGCCTCTTAAGGCGAGTGTACTCGTGAACGACCTCGACAGTGGCGCCACTTCACAAAAAATATTTTCTCTTTATACTATATTAAAGTTATGGCAATTAATACCAAAAGTGGCCGTTTTTAGACACTTTTTGCCATAACTTTAATTACAACGAATATTTCATTGAGTTTAGTTTGCAGGTTCTAATTTTACTTAAGGTCGTTCACGAGTACACTCGCCTTAACCGTCGATCTTAAGACCTTGTACCTACAAGCTGGCTATTCAAAGGCACTCCTCAGACTTCACACAAAAGGACGTAAGGGCTCTACTTAACAAAGCTAAGACTTTTGTAAAGAGGTTCATACTAAGGATACGTTAGAAACGGAAAAGCCATAGATATTAACTGTTGGATCATTTGCAAATTTTTCCACTTTGCCAAATTTTGGAATGGTTAGATCAATTGCAAATTTTAAAACACTTTCCGTGTTAAGTCTAAAATTTTAGAAAACTTGCAAAATTTTCTAAAACCACTAGTTGTTTTTTCGCCACTAGTGATGGCGAAAGTCGCAGGTGCAAATAATGACCGCGCTTGAACATTTTGCAAGTTTTCTAAAATGGTTAGATCATTTTATTCCCATATACTTGTGGCGTTGCAATTGTTTCAAACTAGCGAAATCAAATCTACTAATTAATCACGTGGTTAGGATTCGGACGACGACATACTATATACACATATAGCGCCTTTATCCCTTGCAGGGTAGGCAAAGCGTTAACGGTCGTACAAATACGGTTGCTAACGCCACGTCTGACAAATAATTTAGGACCGTTTCAGAAAAATTGTGTGTTACTGTCACTAGAGTGACAGACACTGTTTCGGATGACACTGGTTAAGATTCTCGGGGAAACACAATGTTGATACTCATTTTAAGTATTAGACCGGGTCTATCGCGATAGTATTTAGGTAAATATTAGTAGGTAATTTACCTGTGTCCCGACGTTTCAACACAGTTTCATGTATTGTGACCCGGTCTAATACTTAAAATGAGTGAAAGTGATCGCGAGTGCTTAAAAAGTTACAATGTTGATATTTGTCACTTTGAGAGATGTTTTTAAAGTTTGCTTAGGACACTGTAGGCCGTGTGGTGCCGGCTGAGAATAGCATCGCACCATTTCTACCCGTGGGTGTCGTAAAAGACGACTAAGGGATGAATCCAGGGAATGGGCAGCAGCGTTATCTGTTAACATATATAACACCTTGCACTGCGCTCGCCAATCCGCCTGCCAAGCGTGTTGAGTATATAGTTAGAGTGTGTGTTATAGAGTGTAGAGTTGTATATATAGCAAATACCTCCCCAATAGAGGGAGACCCATGTAGCAGTTGTAGTAGGACATTGCTGGTAAAACTACCTTGTCTGTGAGAAACATGGTTCCATGTTTCGGAAAGCACATTAAACCCTCAGTCCTGGCGGCGGCTGCTGTCTATGATTATTTAGAAGGCTGTCAGAACCCTGTGGTTACAATTTAAACACTAACACCGGGTTTCACTGGGTGACGTTCGTCGACTAATTGGCACACATGATTAATTCATTTCATTCATTTCATTCATTTATTAATTTCATAACAATTATACATTGTGTCGAAATATAAAGTAACAAATAGCACAACACACAAAAAACAATTAATTCAATTAGCATCATATTAACCACTAGCATTTGTAACATACAATTAAAAGCATAGCAATGTCGACAATTAAGAAATAATAATATTTGCAACAGGTATTCCTAATTTAATTTAGATCTATAATTTCAAAAATAAAAATGTCAACAATCAAAAATAAATATATATAAAAAATTAGTACATATTAAATTAATAAAGTCAATTCAAATAATATTATTACAATGTCAGTGTTAATACTTAATTAATTATGGTCAGACAAGAATTCATTAATAGAATAATAACATTTTTCTAGCAAGAACTTCTTTAGTTTATTCTTAAAAGTCAATGGTCTATCCAACAAGACTTTAAAACTTATTGGCAATTTATTAAATAAATTGACTGCTTGATACCGCGGACTATGTTTAACAACACCGAGATGTGGTTTGATTCTATTAGGTAAATCCTTTCTCCTGCTTTCTAGTCTTGTAATATTGTCTACCTCTGTTATTATTTCTGTATGGTGTTTTGAGAGATCACTGAGCAACACTAGGATATACAGACAAGGAGCCGTTAAAATCTCTAACTTAATGAAGAATTCTTTGCATGAATCAATTTGTGGAATTCTAACAATAGTCCGTATGGCCCTTTTTTGTAGAATAAAAGCACTCTCAATGTTATAGCTGTAACTAAAACCCCATAACTTAATGCTGTATCTAAGTCTTGATTCGATCAGCGCATGATAAACTATTTTAAGTTCCTTAAGCCCTATCACATCTCTTAAGCTTCTCAAGGCATAGCACGCAGAACTAATTGAATTATTTAATGCAACCAGTTCCTGTTTCCAGTTTAAAAAGGAATCCAAATATATACCCAAGAACACAACAGAATCTACATTCGTAATAAGCTCTTCCTCAACCCTAACCGCTATTTTGTCTTTGTTTCGTGCCGTGGTCTTGAATAACAGGACATTCGTTTTGCCCGCGTTAAGCTTAAGACAATTTATAGAAAACCACCTCCGGAATAAGTCCAATAAGTTATGTAAAATTGCATTTAAAGATTCAATATTATTAGCTGACACAATCGCGTTAGTGTCATCAGCAAACATTACTAAAGAAACTCCTGGTGCAGCAGTAAAGATATATTTGAAAATGTCATTCATGAAAAGTATAAACAGAATAGGTCCCAAAACTGAACCCTGAGGGACACCTGTATTCATTCTCATTAATCTAGATTTTATTGGTTTTTCCTCATTTCCAACCATGGTATTAATTTCAACAAACTGATATCTGTTGGTAAGGTATGATTTAAACAATTGCCACTCTTTTCCTCTTATCCCGTAGTGTTCTAACTTTGCCAAGAGAATATTATGATCCACCAAGTCAAAGGCCGAGCTTAAATCTAAGAAAAGTCCAGCTACCTTAAGTTTTTCATTAATTTTGACTACTATGTCATCAATTAAAGTGTCAATGGCTTCTCTAGTTCCAACACCTACCCTATAGCCAAACTGTCTGTTATTTAAAATATTATATTTATTTAAGTGATTTATGAGCCTATTTTTAATTAGTTTTTCAAGTAGTTTTGATAGAGCTGGCAGCATAGATATTGGCCTGTAATTATTGCAATCTACTCTGGAGCCTTTCTTGTGAATAGGTATAATCTTTGCCAGCTTTAGCTGATCTGGGAACAACCCCTGCTCAAAGCAATTATTACAAAAGTTTGTCAATGTTACTGCTAAAATATCTATATTATTCTTAACAACAGTTATAGGTATTTCGTCATAACCACAAGAAAGTTTCGGTTTCATTTGATTAACCAATTTTTTCAATTCGGCCGGAGTTACTTTATTAAAATTAATATTATCTGTTACCCTATCGACACATTGAGTTAAAATATTCAACGCCTGTATGCCTGATGTCCCCTGATTTGCGTTATTTTTATCAAATTTATTCGCAAAACAGTTTACTACGTCCTCTGAATTTCCTGTCAAAATGTTATTAATTTTAAGTTTAATATTTTCTTTTTTTGATACGGATTTCTTGTTTCGATGTCTGTTAACAACTTTCCAAATTGCCTTAGAGCAGTTCTTTGCCTTTCCAACTTCTTTTTTTACAGATATCTGCCTAGCAGCTATGAGTATTTTACGGTATAATTTTATGTAATTCGACCTGTAAACTTTTAATGAGTTTTCTCCACTCTGTTTATCGATTGTATTGAGAAATCGTTTCATTTTGCTAGACACACGAACGCCATTCGTAATGTAACGAAGTTTTTGCTTTTTTCTCAAATTAATTTTAATTTTTCTTTTTTTAAAAGTATTTCTAAATATAGTATTAAATTTACTTAAAAAACTATTTACGTTAGTTTTTTCTAAACAGCCACTCTGTAAACTTTTTCTGAATTCTGAGTTGCTCCGATCGTTAAAAACTCTCTGTTCTGTCCAGATGAAAGACTCGTTTTTATTATTATTTGAGGCATGAAAGTTCATACCTAACTTACAGAAAATGCCCGAGTGCCCATCTGACAGTCCATTGTCATCGATATCAATATTAATGATCGATTCATCTGGTAAATTGGTGAGAAAATTATCTAAGCACGATTCAGCGGCTCCTCTTACAAAGGTAACTGAAGCATGCAGCGGCCTGAATTTATAACAATTTAGAAGTAACATAAACTCGGACCTTTCCTTTGTATCAAGCAGCAGGTCAACATTAAAGTCTCCCGCAATAAGACAGTTCCTGCTAAAAAAGTGATCCAGTAGCTTTTCGAGTTGCTGCATAAACAATTCAAAATTATTTTTTACTGGATTCCTGTAGATGCAAAAAATATTTATGTTGAAGACAGTGTCTTTGACTCCACAAATTTCAAAAGCCTCCTGTTTGTACAACTGGTCGCATATGTGTAATGACTCACAACTAATACCACAATCACCTAATATTAGAGAACCACCTCTTATCTTTTTTGTACGGGTATTATGAGATAGTATTTGATAATTTTGCACGTTAAAGGACAATATAGATTCCTTTGTTAAAAAATGTTCACTGATACAAACAAATCTAGGCATGTGATCCATTTCATTAAGATACAATTCAAATTCAGTTCTCTTACTTGTTATTCCACAAACATTTTGGTGTAAGACAAGAAACGTCTCTACTGGCTCTCGTAGTGGAGTGGTGTGAGAATCAGAACTCAAGGTATGTATGTTATTGCATCCTATCTCCTTGTCTAGTTCATTTTGTGGCCTACACTGGCCAACGAAAAAACTCTACATTTAAGTCCTTTATGCCATCCACCAAATATGAAAGATCACTAAAAATCACGCGCATTCCCTTGTTATTAAGCTTCCCTGTATTTATATTGAACATGTTATGATTATAAGTAAGATTTAGGTTTGAGTCTAGTAGATAACAATGCTCATTATTTTTTACATCGAAACAGAGCATATTATTGAACATTTCTACTCTCCAGTTAAATATATTTTTATCCCTGCCAATTTTGTACGTAGGAACACAGACAATAATGTTTGTATGTTTGATGTTGCCTAAAATTTCTCTAATATACAAACAAATGTCATTTAGTTTATAAGTACTTAAAAAGTCTTCTTCCCCTATCATCAATATGCAGAAATCTTCAAAGGTGTATTTATCTAACTTTTTTTCAAGTTCCTTCAACATCTGAGTAATGCCAGCGCCAGGATAAATAAAATGGCATAAACTATATTTTTTCGGTAGAGTTTGATATGCAATATTTGATATTTTGTTAGTGTTATTTGAACTCACAATACATATCTTCGCCCTTTTCTCATTATTTATTTCCTTTGAAGTATCATGTAAGTTTGAATGCAAACTATCATTTCTCTTCCCTTCTGTGGGTAGAGTAGTTTCTTTCAAAGATAATTTTGAATTATCAAGTAATTCAGGTGTAGGGCTAAGCCGACTCTCCTCCATCACAGTCTCTTCATACAAAGTCGTGGGCATTGTTCTATTACCTCTTTTTCTTTGTCGCTTTTTTTTATTCGATGTAGTAGATTCCGAACAAAATTGTCTTAATGTATCGAATTTTCGCTTATAAATTGATATATTTTCTTTCAATTTGTAGTTTTCTGACAAGAGAGACTCTATTTCTTGCTCCGCCGATTCTAGGTGACGTGCCAATTCTACTACTTTCTCCCTCAAGAGGTCTAACTCATTATTTTTTAAAATATTGTTCAATTCGGGACAACTCCTTCTAAGACTCGATTGTCCTAGTGTTTCTGGCAAGCTCGACTGGTGCTGCAGGTCAGACTCATCATCTTCCTCGCCGTCAGACTCCAAGTTGTCAGCTAATGAATCAAAGGAGTTTTTAGTCTCTACATTTACTACTATATTATTATTTCTTATGCGATGCGTAACATGCTCTGAGTCGATAGCTGACAATTGCAAGGAATGAAATGAATCACTTGTTTGTGAATTTTCCCCAGTTATTGAAGTCGATTGCATTTCTGTGGAGTCTATACTGGTGCCAGATTTAATTATTACCGCAATATCGCCAATTACATTTTTTTCCAATAATGAACTTGTAATATCTTTATTTCTGCGCATTTCATCACTTCCTTTTGTATTTACTGGGGTGCTAGACTTTTTGTTGCATATTATGCATTTCCAGATTGTTCTCTTTGGGATTTCCATGAGGTTGTACCTTTTGTAAGACACTCCAGAGCATTTATCATTATCAATACATAAATATTTTTTACACATTGAACATTGTATGTATTCGTTTTTCTTGCATATAGTTGAACAGTTTGAGCACGTTTTTTTCAAAGGTGCCATCTTGTCGATACCGCAGTGAACTAGAACTGATCTACAGTTAAATGGTTCTCGTAGATCAAGCAAGTCTGCTTCTTATCAGTTTAGCTACTGCACGCTAGGTGGCGCTAGTAGTAGTTCAGTTGCGTATCTCACCGCGGTGTATGTGGTGTGGCATTTACGTCACTTACATCATTACGGCTGTAGATCTGATTGGTCAGCTGATTTTGTTTACATTACCAAAGTTCAAACTTACAACTTACAACGGCACTCGAGACAAAGGATTTTATATTACGCCGTTTTAACACTTTATTCGTCTAACGAACACAATTTCTTCTGTATCACTACATTCAATAAGGTACTATATGAAGAGTTTTCACTTTAGAGTATGTTTTTTATTTAAACAACACAAATTAGTCACTCAACAAACCACTATCATTGTTCGTGGGTTTTTTCGTAAAGTCTTGGTCCGCTTTATTCACAAACGATTTTACACGTGAATCATAACACCTTTTCGTTATTTCCGAAGTCAAAGTTAATAAAAGTATACTATTGTGATTTTTGATAAATAATTAGTACGGAACCGATGTTTACGCGTGGAGGTGGCGCCCTCTGACAAATTTTGTTGGTTGTTTTTTTTTCGTCGAAACTTTGATCTGGTCTATTTAGAGCTTTCTATGGTCGCAGTAGTATTATATTATCTGTGCTATGGTATTTGTCACATAGATAGGTACAAAACAGAAAATTAGTGTCAAAAATTAAGAAACTAGGCTAACTCTACACATATCACGTCTTTATTCCTTGCGGGGTAGGCAGAGCGGCCAATAAATTGCGATCGCTGTTTTTTTGATGGCCGTTTCAGAAAAATCGTGTATCACTATACTGACAGGACCTATCGCGTAAAATTGTCTTACACATGAAACCCCTAAAGTTCTTTAGTCGCCTCTTACGACACCCGCGGGGAAGAGACAGGGTGATGCTAATCTAAGTTGGCATCACACAGCTAAACTCTTCTCCAGAACAATTCACAATTGATCTAGGATTTCTTATTAATGTGCTAAAGTGGAAGAAAAAAATGAAGGTAGCTACATACATCTTAAACTAAACGACGATAAAAAAAGTGTCTTCAGAATTAACTTATCAACTTACCTAGGTATTGGCATAAAGTAGATACCGGAAGCACATGGTTTAATCCGTTACGTATGAAATTCGAAATTCGAAAATGATTATTCTACTGGAACCCTGTTTTCAACAGTTTCCAACAGTCTAAACAAATTCTACGATTCATAAGAAAAATACTTCCACAACGATCGCTAATTTCTTCTCCAACTAAATGTTCGAAATTCGAATCGTCTTCATTAAACCGCATTGTTTCTACACTGCACCGATGCACTGACATCGCAACTACAAAAAATGCCCCTCAACCAGTCAGCTTGAACTTCTAGCTAAGCCAACCGCAGCACTAAGCTCCAGACCGCTAGGGCTCATTTTGCACTGGTTTAAAAACTGGAATACGTTAGAAGGCGACTGGTCCCATCCACCCCTTGGAAACAACTGCGGGAATGCTGTATTTTGAAAAACGAACTAAAACGCTGCGCCAGAGTCGGCGGCCATGTTGGATTTCTCCGTCAATGCATTTTTATCTTTATTCCTAACTGATAGAGATGAGAGTCTTGTTAACGATCAGGGGTTTTAGTCTTATTTGATTTAAAATTGAAGTGCGTTTTTGAGTTTTGCTAATTCAATTTAATCAGGCGCCTCGTCAATTAGGGTGCTTTGGAGTAATTTGTTCGGAAGCAATAGGGTTGATTTTGGGTTGCATAAGTTGGTTGCTGGTAGTTTTAGCTAATTATTTTTTTTCATGTAGGTATGCTTGTTTAGTATTCCATATTGTTTGCGTTACTTTCCCATGACATTCACTGGCAGTAAGAATACCATTAATTTTGCTCTATCTTTTGAAAAATTCGATCGATACGCATCTGTATTTCAATCTAAGAAGTTACTTTTAATTAATGTGTCGGAACTCGTCTCACACACATACCTTGACAGCCACAACAGTCCACTGCCGGACATGGGCCTCCCCCAATTGGGGGGTGTTTACTAAGTTTGGCAAGCGCAGTGCAGGGTGTTGTATTCTCAGAAAACACTGGTATCTAAAAAATTTTAAATTTTTTTCTTCCTCTTAGGCATTATGTTATTTTGGCATTTTGCTACTCTGCAATTATTAACCAGATGAGAACAGATTCTTAAGTGACGATAATCCGGTTTTGAATACTCCTTATGTAGTCGTTTAGTAACAGAAGTTGGAAATTTATCACCACAAGACCGTGTGATGCCGGCTTAGCATAGCATCACTCTATTTCTTTCCCGTGGGTGTTGCAAGAGGCGACTAAGGGACTCAAGGGTTACATGTGTATTGCAATTTTAGACGATGAGCTGACAACCTGTCGATTTGATGATACAAAATTTTCTGAATGACCTTATGTTTGTCAGACGTGGCAAAAATTTACGTTTTTTACGGCCGTTTAAGCTCTGCCTACCTCGCAAGGGATATAATCGTTACAGTATATAGTAGAAAATGCTCTCATTACTAGCCAACATGATAGATACATTAAAAACGAGCTACCTATTCTCCGAAACGAGTGGTTAGAAAACTGTTTCGTTTCGGTTCGATTCCTGGCCGGGCCAATTAGCGATGCGGTGTTAATTTATCAGGGCAGGTGCCCTTGTGCCCTTGGTGCCCTTATTATTTACACTTTACACCCTTGGCCCTTGTGAGGCAATATTTTTCGAAATATAGACGTTAGCTTTCATGGGAACGGGAAGGTAAGTAGGTACCTACTATCAACACACACACGCACATAAAGGCGTAATATATATATATTAAGGTGATGCTATTCTAAGCCGGCATCACACGGCAAAAAAAACAATCAACAGCCACCTTATTTAAGGGATCAAACGTAAACTTAGGGTTGGTGATCCCTTAAAATGCCTTAAATGGACGTACTGATTAAACGGACGGAATTTTTGAATCACCTTTTAATGCATTACTTGAATATCCCATTTTTAGGGTACCGTCCGTACCCAAATAGTAAAAACCCTACCGGGACAGCTAATTTCACTGCCACCATAGGCACCATACCTATCTTTTGAATAGCATTTGTTGATCAGACTATGTGTGTACCCAAGGCCCTTACTCAAAACAGGTAGCCTCATCATAGCCTCTGACTGACAGTTAAAATCCAAAATGGCGGTTGGGAGTGTAAATTCCTTGTGTGGGAAAGTTGCGAATCGCAGACAATGGTGGGAGAGTCCCCTATGTTAATCCAGGCCAATTATAGTCTGTCTGGCTCGCATAGACCGTGGGCAGAGACGATCTTTATCGACCCTAGGTTGGCTGGATGAAATCTCTTTTAAGTTAGGTCGGGCTACCTCTTTGTATGCACAAGTTCACGTGTCTTGTAATAGGGACTTTACCAGCGACAGTTCTTGAGCTTTTTTTATAATGTCATACTAGATGGCGTTGTGCTAAGTTGAAATGTTGATTTTTGAGTCATAAATACATTTTATCAATTTACATACGTTTCTGTAGAAATAAACTTTTTCAGTTTAGCTCAGCGTCATCTAAGTACACTTGAAAGTTGATTCGAAAATTTCCCATTCACAGATATTTTTGCCAACGTACTACAACGTAATAGCAAGGTCTGCATTTTGTCATCTAATGTTTCCTCATCATAATACAGAATGTACATTTTATAATCAGTGCAAATAAAGCAGGATTGAATAAGCATATAAGCTTATAAACGTGTGGGCTAGGCCACCCAATGATAAGTCTGTAACAACGTGTCGTAAGTAATTATTTTTTATTTTGCTTAAACTGATATAGGTTATATAAATATTTTGTGAATTCGGATACATTATCTTATTCATCTGTGATTCGGATCCCAACCCCATAAGTGCAATACCACATGCCAGCAAATAGAATATCCATGAATATGACAACTCATCAACTGTCATTCTCATTGGCAAAGCCGCGAACACACGTGATAAAAAATAAAAAATATTAGTAAAAAAAAGCGGATGAGGGATGAGCTTGTAGAATGTCATCGTATGATGCTCATCGCGCCATCTTTTTTTTTTTTATTAATGTTGTATTGTTTTGTTTCATAGACGCCGAGTAAAAAGTGTTGTATGGGAATAACATGTGATGTTCTTTTTGGTGTGGAGATGATACTTTATTACTTCGATAGAATGGTTAGTTTTTATAATGCTCCTAGACAGAGCTTCATAGGTATAACTTGTGGGTTTGCTTAGCAGGCTATTAGGTAGTACCTACTTGAGTCCCGTAGGTACTTCAGTTTTTTTTAAATGCTATTAGAAACTTTACAAATTTAACATTTAAAAATGTTTCGGGCTTTCGTTAGAAATTCAGTACAATTTAGGTACGGTTTAATTAGTTGGGGAAATTCCGTAAAGTCCGTATTTTCAAAAGTTCGTTTATCGATGAGATTATTTAATTTAGGTACCTAGTGGAAGAAGGTAGTGGTTTGGGACTGCTTACATGCGGTTTGTTTAAATATGTAATGTCTTTAGTCTTTTAACCTGGTAGCGTGTTTTTTCGTTCAAATTCAAAGTCTCCTAACCCTAAACGCCAGACATGCTGTTTCGGCTGAATCGTCAAACACAGCCGCCGACAAAAACCAAACCATTCCTACAATATTTGTTCCAAAGAATTCCAGTGCACTTGTCAAAAAGCAAATAGTCCATACAAAGACATCGGAAAGTAAAAAATAGAGGAAGAAAAACAAAAGGGCTAAACGAGACGGGAATAGCAATGAGAGAGCGCGATACTATGTCCCTTCGGCTGAATAAAATAAATCATTATGTATTCGACACACAACGTTTCACCGATAATAATAGACCGTGCAGGGCTGCATTACATCACAAACAGAATCTAGTTAGAATAGAAATTCAACTCTACGACTGTAATAAAAATACCAGAGACAGAACGGTCATTAATGTAAGTTAACATCGCTACTCAATTAAATAATTCGATAAAAAATGTTATAAAAGCTCACGTGAGAGCTTTAGAAAAAGCTGACACCCCTAGCGATCCAGTTGAACAAACGACGCGCGCCGTTGCGCCTGCGCCGCGCTCCTATTGGCGGACGCGGCGGCCGTGCGAGCGAGAGCGGAGTATAACTCACCGTTTGTTAGATAGGGATGGATATGCTGCAGCAACGGATGCGAGGGTTTCCGATCGTTGACTCCGGCCAAGGCCACGGGCGAGCAGCTTTTTGTTGTGTCATCGTAACGCCTGTAACTGAGGACTGACCTTCTGCTTTCTTTCGAGGCCAACTAATGAGGGCACGGGCTCACGAACTGGCTCAAACTGGTTTAATTGCAATCACTGTTCGCTTTGTGCTATCATCGCGATTATAAGCACTTGCCTTGATAAGTGCCATCTGTGTTGAGTTATCTCCACTCATTTACTCTTTCTCGGTTCGAGTAAGTCCCCAACAGGACTGGGGAGAGATAAGATTTCTGATTGGAATCTTGTATCCATTTTAATTCAACTAATCTATCAATCACTATATAGAGAACAGATAATTCATAATAGGTATGGGTAAAATAAATTGAAAAGATTTGACTAGAAGAAAACAGCATGCAAATGACCTAATAAATTCAATTCATTATTAAAACCAATAATTTTCATTTAAAAACTAATTTAAATGTAAAATTTCTTAATTTATCTTCTTTCTATCTACAAAATTCAAAATCAACCATAAACAGTCTTGGTAACTAGTTGGTTATTTAGGTGTGTGTGGTACTTTGATAGCTGTCAGATTAATAAACTAATCTTGTGTCCTTTGTACACGTTCATTTAGTTTCCTATCTTACTAGACTACTTGTTGTCAAAAGTATCGTCTTAATATTTGATCGATTGTTCTATAAATCCCATGATTAGGATTCACTGCCCCTCGATATTAAAAAGCCATCCATCTTTTCTTCAACAACGGCCCAAAAAAATAACCTACCCCAAAATTACTGCCTGGTGTAGAATTATAGATAAGCTGTGTCAACTTTAGCCAGCTGATAAAACCATACGGGTTCCTATCAGGAGGTTAACGTACTTTGCTATCTGTCTATCGACTGAAGAAAGTTTACCGAGGGTAAGTTTAGTCTATGTGGACGACATTTTAGACCGGGTTCTGGGTTACCGTCTAAAAATAGCGGTGTCACATTCGAAACCTTTTCCACAGAATAAATATAATTTTAACAGCTAAACCGATCTCAGCCAGTTCAATATATATGGTACTAGTAAATTCAGTGCATTTTTTTTCTAGGGTTTGTTCTACTTGTAAAACTGAACAACTTTCCCCAAAGAAACATAGGGCGAAATATGAAAAAAACAAACTGGACTTCCATACAGAGTGACACATTTTCTAAAAAAAATTAAATCATTTTCTTCTAATTTCGTACTATGTTTCTCGTGGAAAGTTGTTCAGTTTTACGACTAGAACTCACCTTAAAAATATTTGCTCTGAATTCAATAGTACCTTATATAATTTGTGCATTGCTACGGAACCCTACGAGCATGAGCCTTACACGTTCATGATCAATTTATCATGAAATAAGTTATAAATTGAATATTGCTTTTCTAAAATAAAAGTACATCTTCTTCTACTTCTTCTTTTCGTGTGGGACCGTGTCATCCAACGACCCGATGAACCCTGGTGTCAGTTTTTCAACCGCCTACTAGTAGTAGGCCTTGAACATGGTAGTGTGACGACCGTCGTCTAAGTAAACATAGACAGCAACCGGGACCGACGGCTTAACGTGCCCTCCGAGGCACGGAACCATCTTTTAATTAAAAGTAATTTTAATTTATGAAGGGTGCGGGCAGATTATCCTATGCCGGGTAAAGTGATCAATCAATTTGCGTAGTTAATACTGTTACTTGCATAGGGGAACGTTTATAAGCATATTAATAAAAGCCATCTGTAGCTTTGGATGCACGTTTTTGTCAGCTGCTTTAATGGACGCCTAAATTTGGAGGTGGGTTGGCAAGCGCACTGCAAAGTGTTTGAGGACGCTGCTAGTCTTTTCCGATTTCCATTCACGTTCGTCTTTTAGCGCCTTTTACGGACAGGTAGAAATAGGGTGATGCTAATCTAAACCAACAGCATAAAGTGCAGGGAGTAACAAAAAAGGCGAAGGATAGCAAGTCGACCTACTCATAAAACTGAACAACATTCCCCTTGGAACATGGAATGAAATATTTTTTTTTAATTGGAGTTCCTATACCAAATTAACCAGCTAATCGGTAATTTTGTATGGGAGATCCAATATTTTTTGTAAGGGAAAAGTTGTTTAGTTACGCAAGACAGTGCACTTTAACCTCCTTTCGGCTCGTTATACCCGTTTTGTTACTTTTTTATATTTTTTTATTTTATTTTGGTCAACAGACGGTGATACATAGTTTAAATCATAAAGTAGGTTTTACATGTCACAGACCTTTAATGCCAAAGAGAATACAATATATTACTCCTAGTTTAAGGCGAGAACAGTTTACATACCTATCAACTAAGCATCTTTCTCACCGTATTGTATGACATTACTTACAATCATGCATTACTTATAAATTCCGCCTATAACCTCCATAATGCCGCCCTTCAAATCTGAACTCAATGCTTTTGATTTTAAATTGTAAATAGCTTTATGGATTGAAATGCGTGGGTGCGCCTACACACATTTCTTGTCACAGTTACAGCATAGCAAAAGTTATTGTAGGTAGTGTAGCTTAACTTACATATAAACTGCCGTGTGATGCCGGCTTAGAATAGCATCACCCCATTTCTCACCATGGGCGTCGTAAGAGGCGACTTAGGGACTCGAGGGTTAGATGTGTATTGCAATTTTAGGCGATGGGCTGACAACCTGTCACTAAAGTTATACACAGTTATCTGATTGACCCTCAAACTTTTGTCAGACGTGGTGTTAATATCCGTTTTACGGCCATTAACGCTCTGCCTATCCCGTAAGGGATATAGGTGTGATGTATGTATGTATGTACATATAAACTAGATTAATCATACTAAGCAACAATTCCAAGCCTTGATAGGGACGTTTCGTCCTAAATAAAAATAATCGTACTTAGCAACAATTAAAAGCCTATATTGGGACGTTTCGTCCAAAATTAGAATAATCATACTTAGCAACAATTCAAAGCTTACATTGGGGCGTTTCGTCACAAATCAGGGACACGGTTTCGTATAAGTAGTCAACTAGAAAACTTTGTCTGTAGTCATTCATCATCATCAGCTCACATCCATCCACTGCAGGGCATAGGCCTCTTCTCTATTGCGCCAATCTTCACGGTCCTGAGCTAAACTCATCTATAGAGATCCTATCGACTCGGTGATATCATCTGATGGTCTGCCTGTCATTGCCACTTAATTTTTTTTCACTTTGACGTTTTGCCCCTCTGAAATTTTGACGTTCAGAGAAGAAGAGCAACTTCTTAAGTACCAATAGTCTGGTCCGATTTTAATAGGACTAAATCTAATCTCTGTGCCCCGATTCTCTTACTTTTTTGCCATTGTAATGCCATCGACACTTAATTGTCATTCTATTGTCATTGTGATTTCCTTTACTTCAGTTGTTAACGGAATACGAGACTGCCAAAACCATTCAACTCACACTATTGAAATTTGAATTTGGAACACACCTAAGACGCTTTTGAAATAGCGGTATACGCCAAAGGACTACTCACTCAAACTAGACCCTACGTTTGTAAAATCCTTATAGAAAACTGCTTTGAAGTCCGTTCAATTATTTGCAAATTACAGCATGCTCAATGGGTTACCTTTTTTATAGGTATTCGTCTTTTCACATGTAGATTTAGATCATGTAAGTACATTAATGAAATTATGCAATCATCGGTCTATCGTGTGAAAACCTGGCTACCATTTTTATTTTATTTTTCAAATGCGTGCGATCTTAAGAGATCCTCAATGAAAGCGTCTAGTTTCCGTAAATTACTCCTTATCTTCATAAGATGGATATCAAGATCTCATTATGTCAATTAAATAGATCGAAGTCGCCAATTTAACCCGTCTTGCGCTTGATTAAAAAAGAATTTTCAAGCGTATCTATATAATTACAAATTATGAAAAGCGACCGATCTCGTAAGATGTGCGTAAATAATAATTATCGATGAATAAACTAGTTTGATGGATGATTTATTGGTTGGATGATGTGATGCATTTTGCATACGATTAGTCTGGGCGGAAAGAGAATAGGCGTTGGCAAAAGGTGAACTAAGTAATAATTTTTTCACAGGTTGCTATGACATTTCTCATATAGAGGCGTCCTCAAATCTCAGCTGTTCTTTTTCCGCAAAGGCTCTAGTCGGAGCCTTTGCGGAAAAAGCTGGAGTCGGGAAATTACTTTATTCGTGTTTACTCCATTGAGTTTTGTTTCATCAATAACATGCCTGATTGGGCAAATGCATAAATGCATATGGTTGAATGAAAAGTCACAGTGCGAATGAAATTGCTAAAGTGGCCAATAAATCAGTGTAACTTGTAATATCGACAAAATTTCGATTTTAAAAATGCATTTTTTGGTTATTTTTTATAATCGAAATCGTTGGAAATATGCCTACATTTATAAAACTTCGATACCGGACCGGTTATCACAATCACTAAATAGTATAAAATGAGGTGTATCCTATGTAAGTTTTCTTTAATAGATAGAGTGATTCAAGATAAAGGTTTTTATGTATTATTTATGCCGGGAAGAGGTCTTTTTTCCTCGGGAAAACGGTTAGTAGCTTGTGAAACCGCTGGGCAGGCCGCTAGTCCTAATAATATTATATATGCGAAAGTTTGTATATAACTTCTTCACGCAAAAACGTAGCGATTGTAATCAAAATTTGGCACTTTTAAAGAAAGTAACATGGATTACATAGAATAGTTTTTATCACCACTTACCTATGCAGGCAACGCCGCGGGTAACAGCTAGTAATCAATATTTTAGTTTCTACGATCAGAATCCCTTGGTCACAACCGAAGAGAATAATAATAAAGTCAAAACATGGATGTGCCCTATATCGATATCGAAATGACCTTTCAGTTACTTTTTGTCTTTTTTTCGGCTTAGCAACAGCCGCCAGTGGGTCGATGGTCGGTGATGTTTTACTTTTATATTTTGATCGACCCTTTTCTACTCTTACTAATAAAGGATAAAACAGGTACGTAAGTTTTGTTGCTTTTGTAAGGGGAGCTAAAGTTAGATCTTTAAAAAGAGACCGTATGATGCCGGCTTATAGTAGCATCACCCCATTTCTTACCCATGGGTGTCGTAAGAGGCGACTAAGGGTCTTTAGGGATAGATATGTGAATTACAATTTTAGGCGATGGGCTGACAACCTCTCACTAAAATAACATAACATACATAAAAACAATGACATGAAGTTCGCTTGTCATACTCCATCTGTCAGCTAAAGTACCGCTGTTTCAATAAGTCGTATTTGACAGTTGTCAGATTCGTGATAATACTATGGCAGAGGGTCCAATTCCTTTGATGACATCTCCTTTACGATGGAGATGACAGCTTCTTTTTCTTCTTTTCGTCTGGGACAACGAGTCGTCCAACGACCCGATGAACCCTGGTGTCAGAGTTGTCAGCTGTCATACGGTTTATTGGAACGGCGGTATTTTAGTTGTTGTATTCACAGGGAACTTCGATCCTCTGGAATCGTCACTTAGTCGATTTTTCGTGTTGAAATGGATTGATGCTATTCTATGCACCACACGGCTCGTGCTTTTTATTAGTATTTTAATATTTAGCAGACTATTGACTGTTACTTGAATAGGTATTCCCAAAGTAGTTACCAACAAAACAAGCCACTCGAAATTATATGCAGACATCATCCAAATATACGCTTTAGTCCAGTACGGCTGGCGTTATTTGAGGGCTTAACTTGAAGAAATCTAAAGTCTATTATTTTTTGTACGATTTTGGTTAGGAATGTCTGTAAAGTACGTATTACATTTTGTGTAATTTTTAACGCTTGCGTAAATTTTCGATTCTATAGATGTATCTGATTTCTTAAATATATTTTTTTGTGTCTGTAATCAATTGATTACAAAATATTGTCCAAGTGACAGTTTACACAGTGTAAAAACCCATTTTGAGTCGTTTTTTCCACTGCAAACGAAAATATGTTAGCATATACCTAAAAAGACAAAATAATAAATTGGGTTCGGCCAATGGTCCAGAAACAATATGTATAAGTAGTATAGATAGGGTGAAATTTTACTAGTGACCGATAGCGAAAACTCAAGACGGGCTGGTGATAAGGAATAACTTTCCCCAAGGAACAAAGGTCAAAATAGAAAAAAAAAACTTTGGACCTCCCATACAAAATAGCCGATCAGCTGATTTGAGTTACTATAAAAACTCAAAATTGCCGATCAGCCGATTTGACTTACTATAGAAACTCAAAATATTTTTGCCATACTTTACCTATGTTCCTTGGGGAAAGTTGTTCCTTATCACCAGCCCGTTTCCTGTTTTCAGTATCGGTCACTAGTAAAATTTCAGCCTATTTATGCAAAAAAAGAATTACTTTAATATTTTTGAAACATGATAAGCTAGCCATACTGGGCTACATCCCCAAAACTATAAACGAATACTATTGTTAACTGCCTTTTTATGAGTCCACGTGGCGGAAACATATGCCAGAACTGACGTTTTATGGAAGAGGTCGCTTTAGGGTGAGGTTTTAAATGTAATTTGGTTAACGTGCGTTTCAAATACAGCTGTTTATGTACCTTCACGTCATAGGCATATTGGAAGTGTCAAACCTGATGGCGGCGGTTTGCTTCCGCGCCGACGAGATGTCAGATGGAGTATGACAGGTGAACTTCATATCATTGCCTGAATTTGCGGGGTTGCGCCGCAAGCTTGCATTGCGCTCGCCAATCCGCCTGCACAGCGTGGTGAGTATCGCAACAACTCTCCAATACAGAGATGCCCATGTCCAGCAGTGGGCTGTTGTGGCTGGTGAAGTTGAAGAAAAATCACGAACACACTCAGTCTTGAATACCAAATTTTAAAAACACTTCCTGTGTTAGGTATACAATTTTTGAAAACATGTAAAATTTTCAAGCGCGGGCAGGATTTATATAATATAATATTCTTAATTGCACAAAAATACACAGAAAAAATATATACATTTTTGTCTAGATGAAATTTAGCCTAGATGAAAGAAGGGTATCCACGAGTAATGGCGAAAGTCGCAGGTTCAAATCCTGCCCGCGTCTGAAAATGTTGCACACTCAGTCTCTATGGGATTCTACATTATATTTATCATTCTAATAGCTGCCTTATCTGGGAATCGTACCTAGGACCTTTACGTAGCAGGCAGACGTACTACCACTGCGCCACATCGGACGTGGATGTACCCAATTAAAATAAAATGCATCTAATATTAAAAATGCACCCTACTCTACCGCTCGCTCATTAATATTATTAAAGTCAAGTTCCCAATATGGTAATAATTTGCCATTTTGACCAACTGACTAGACAAATACCGGTAAAAATCGTGTTTAATAGAGGGTTAAAGGCCGTGGGGACTAAAAGGGCCCGAGGGTACAATTTGTCCGCGGGCAAGGGAAGGGCCTACCTGGAGGTCAGTTTGCCAGACAGGTTTTTGTTGACTTAAGGGATGGGGTAAAGTGTCAGCTGTTCTTATTAATTTATGTCGATACATTTGTGGTATGTACTTTGGTTTTATATTGCACTCACAGTCCTATATTACTTTCATAATTTCATAATCATTCGTCGGCTTACGTCGGGGCGCCGCGCCGGTAGCTCAGTTGGCAGAGCAGTGGAACGGTACTCCACGGTCCCGGGTCTAAGTCCCGGCGGGCGCTGACATTTTTTCAATTTCTTATTTTCATTTACATTTTGGTATATTCACAAGATGTTAAATTTAGCCGTGTGATGCCTGATCACCCCATTTCTCACCCGCGGGTGTCGTAAGAGGCGACAAAGGGATTTCGAGGGTTTCGTGTGTATAACAATTTTAGGCGACAGACTGACAACCTGTTACTATAGTGATTTAGTTATACACGATTTTTTTGAATGACACTCAAATATTTGTCGGCTGCGACCGTATTTTACGGCTTTTAACGCTCTAACTACCCGCAAGGGATAAAGGCGTGATTATGTGTATGCATGTGTGTATGTAAAATGTAAACCCAAAAGAAGGTCAAGGCAATTAAATAAAATCAAAATAAAAAAAAACCATCTGCTACGCAAAGTTTCCAGGTTTGATTCTCGGCTGAGGCAAATACTCGAATAGGTAATTACTTTATTTAAATATTAAATAACAACGATACTTGCGGGTAACCCGTGTGATTATCTTTGTGTTCCTCTTTTTTTTCTTTTCAATCCTGCATCGACAAAACACGCTTTGCTGCACGGCAAACACGTTGTTGTGACGTGGCGAAATGTCATACATACATACATACACACATTACGCCCACATCCCCTGCGGGTTAGGCAGAGCCCAAACGGCCGAGAAAACGATCATTTACGCTACGTCTGTCAAACATTTGAGGGACATTCAGAACATTGTGAACCATTAAAGTGACAGCGGTTGTCAGCCTGTCGCCTATAATTGTAATACACATGTAACCCTCGAGGCCCTTAGTCGCCTCTTACGACACACGCTGGAAAGAAGTAGGGTGACGCTATTCTTAGCCGGCATCACGCGGCTAAATTGACATATTATTACTTGTTTTTAAAACCTAAAATGTTTGTAAAACAGCTTTTAACAATGCTTATCGACATGCCATCGACACGGTTTGTGCACATCACTAGCGGCCCGTCGCGCCGGTTTGACATTTCACTGTCAAGGTCCTGCGCAGACGCAGGCCGGCGCGCGGCGTGCAACCGATGTTCAACCAACGTTCAACCCCATGTGCGCGAAGCCTGGGTATTCTAAGAGTCGAGTCTTTTAAGATATTGTAGTTTTTTAATGCCGTGTGATGCCGGCTTAGAATAGCATCACCCCATTTCTTACCCATGGGTGTCGCAAGAGGCGACTAGGGGACTCGAGGTTTAGATGTGTATTGCAATTTCAGGCGATGGGCTGACAACCTGTCACTATAGTGATACACAGTTATCTGATTGACCTTCAAACTTTTGTCAGACGTAATGTCCGTTTTGCGGCTGTTAATGCTCTGCCTACCCCGAAAAGGATATAGGCGTGATTTATGTATGTATGTATGTATGTAGTTTTTAATGATTACGGATTTGCGATACATGTATTTGGGATATATCTATGGTCCTATTAAATTCATACATACACATATCACGCCAATAATCCCTTGTGGGGTAGGCAGAGCGTAAACGGCCGCAAAAGACGGACATTTACGCCACGTCTGACAAATAGTTAAGGTTTATTCGTTGTGCCGTGTGATGCCGGCTTAGAATAGCAACTGCCAACTCCCCATTTCTTTCCCGTCATCGAACCAGAATCCTTTACGTCTCAGGCAGTCGGACTACTGCGCCACATCAGCTATAAAATGTCAAACGCTTACAAGTAAAACTTTTACAAATAATTTGTACTTCGTTTCAAGGCGAGTACCAATAGATTGAAAATTTGTAAGTGTCAGTCGAAGCGCTGGTAGCTTTGATGGCAGAGCAGTGGGACGGTACCCCACGGTCCCAGGTTCAAGTTCAAAACTGTTAGTCTAAAATCTAAATCTTATTTTCCACGAACTTATTTTCATGTAGCATCCTCTGTAGTTAATTGAAGTGTTTTTTGCCCAGCCCTGTATTCTACGGCTACGAGTACGTTGCCGCCATTCAGTTCACTCGGCAAAACTCGTCTAACCTCGGACGTGTTCGGAAAGCTTCCGCTAATGTTGCCAGCTCTAAGGCTCAAATAGGTACAACCATTTATTAATAGCCCTGGATTCCATCTTGAATTGATCGATTTAATTAAACTAAACTAATTAAACATTACGACCGTGGAGGCATGGAATAAACTACCAGAAGATGTTGTGTGTGCATAAAACACAAAACAATTTAAAAATCGAATGGTAAAATTGATAAAGAAATTCAAACAAGAGGACAGCAAGATACATGCTTAATCAGTTGCTACAACTGCTGCCTGTTTAAAGATAATATTAATAATTAACTATTGAATTGAATGTACTTATCGCCCTAATTATTTAAAGCTCAATAAATTAGCTTCAGGGGCATGGAGTCCATTCAGCTCCAAAAAGTACCTATTTAATGGCTGGGATTTTTAGGAGAATACCTACAAAGATATTTGGACAACGACCGACGACATAATTATATGACCAACAGGTTATAGACAAACACCTAGTTGAAATCTAATAGAATACAATAATCATTGCATTATATAAAATTATTTTTCTGGTTACTTACCATTTTTGTGCATGCTGTGGCACCTTTACATGTAGTGCATTTATGTCTTTCTCATATGTTAATTTTACATTATTGTTACTTATAATGTAACTACAATTGGTTGTCCTAATAAATAAATAAATAAATAAATAAATAAATAAATAAATAAATAAATAAATAAATAAATAGTATTCTAACACTGTTCAGTTTTCACAAGATTTCACAATAAATAATCAGGGTGTCATCGGATCTTTCGTCGAAGACCGAATTAGTAGAATATCTTTGACATGGCAACACACGTGGTAATGACCTAGGCCAACTTGCTAGCGTCTAGGCTAGACTTAGAATGAGGCAGAACAGAACTGGCTCGACTGGCTTAGGCATTTGTTTTATGGCATTTTGTTTTGCGCGCGCAATAAAATACCTGGTTAATTGCCTAGGGCATTCGTGGGAGCCAAAAGCTTGGAGTTATGATCTTAGGAAAGGTTTAGGGTCTTTTAATGGTTCTTTAGAAAGAAACAAAGAAAAAATGTTTATTTGTTACCAAATATTGGTAGTAGGTACAAAATGAATGGGTTTCCGGCGACCAACCGCTTTTGCATCTGTGGCAGCGCGCATGCGCTCCACATGTAAGTCCTGAAACGCGGTATAGAAGTGTTTCCGCCGATCGCTATATAGGAGGTAGGTACCCTGGTTACAGTTCTCAGCCAGGCGGGTAGCTACCCTTTTCCACACAGTCGTCACTCTGAACTGGAGGGGGACCCCGAAGTGATAAACAGAGACGACGTTGACGTACATCACAACCTTTATTGCCTCCGCCTAAGCATATCTATCTATCTAGGTTTTGTTTAAGTTTTCGACTCTATTAAGAGCAAGACCAGAGATATTCTGCACTGCAGGTAGATAGGTAATATTAAAATTTGCTCTTCAAACAAAAATGTGTTCTGGTCGGTGCAGTCAAGGCAATTTAATTGCAGAATACTAAGCACTTCTTCTCCTTTTGCAAAATTGTTTCGAAACAAAAAAGCAAAACAAGTAGGGTCATTTCGCCGGTTGGCGACAAATTAGTCGACTTCCCAACTTTGCGCCTTGATATCAATATGAAGTTTTCATATTTGGAGGATTATTTTTTTTGTGGGCATAGCAGATATAATCAAAATATGATTTCAGGAATGTATTTGCAAAATACAATAACAGTTTATTTTTAAATTATTTTATAACCGAAAAGTACCCAAAAAGCCGGTTGGCGTCAGCTTTTTTCAGTTGGCGACACGTACGTGTCAGTTGGCGGCCGCCCTATTTACTGACGATCATTTCATACAAATTTGAGTTTTAAACACCTCTCACATATTTTTTAGCATTACAGATGAGTAAAATACTTCTTCTTACTCACTTTCATCAACAGTAACTGTAGATTATATGATGAGATATTAAATAATAACTACTTGTTCTTACTCACTCTCATGCAAGCTTTCGTAACTTTTGCAGAAGTCTCATCCAGCATTTCTTCATTTTGACCATGTACTAGACAGCATTTCTCACCTATAATACGGCAGTAAGATCAGAATTTTCAACATGAATTTGAATATTCGTCACTCTTGCAGAAGTAAGATCTGGATTATCCGGCAGTTCTTGGTCGGCAACATGATGCACTAGAGCATGAGCAAGAGTAGTATTGGTATTACCTGCATGCAGAAGGATTATTCCCAACCGCTTGACAGAAGGTTGGGAATACTCGACACATCGTTTTTCAATTCATCTAGTTTCCTTCCACTGAGCCGGTCATGGATAGATCTAGGTTATTATTTTATTAAGTATGGGTTTTCTCTTGACTCTAGTCTAAGTCATAGGACAGAGACAGAGTCTAAGATGGAGCGAGCTCACCCAGAAGAAGCCTGTTCACTCTTACTTTTAAGAGATTAGGGTTGTATGCGTTTGGAAACACAGACACAGGTAGTGAGTTCCACTCTTTAGCAGTGCACATTATAAATGATGACTGGAAGCGCTTAGTCCGAATTGGTGCAATGGCAACCAGGTATGGATGGTATACGGCGGTGCGTCTGGATGTCCGATGGTAGAAGGGAGCTGGTGAAACAAGGTCGTGAAGCTCTTGAGCACGCTCTCCGAAGTACAATCTGTAAAAAACCGACAAGCAGGCAACCTTGCGGCGATGTGCCAGGCTATGCAGCTTGGTGTCCACCAGTTTTTTGTCGCCTATGAGCCCTGCGTTCCACCGAGTCAAGAGCGGCAAGTTGGTATTTGGCTGAGCCATCCCAAAGGTAACTGCAATACTCCATGCAGGATCGGACTTGTGCTTTGTAAAGAGTTAAAAGCTGTCCAGGCGTAAAGTATCGCTTCACTCTATTCAGGATGCCCAGCTTCTTAGCCGCCGTTTGAGCCTTGTACTCGATGGTCGCGCCGAAGTTCAGATTTGATGTCAACTCCATGCCTGTACCCCGAAAAGTAGGTGTCCAGTCGAAAGGACTCCTTTTTGCAGTGAAAAGACACGCTTGTGTTTTGGTGGCGTTGAATGAGACCAGATTGTCGTCGCCCAATTGGGAGACAAGCCTTAAGGTCAGATCTGTTCGCTCTACCATGGCCTTTCTTAACGAACGTATTTCATCCCTACTGGTTTTTGCACCTGTATCACTCTGAAACGGTACAATCATCTGCGTATCCAACAATACCATGCTGAAGGAGGTCATTGATGTACAGCAGGAAAAGAGTTGCAGAGAGAACAGACCCCTGAGGAACTCCGGCATCAATAGCCATAAGGTCAGAGGAGCAGCCGTCAACGACTACTCTGATGGACCGTTCACTAAGGAAGTCTTAAATCCAAGTACAAAAATCAGCTGGGCTGCCATAAGCAGGAAGCTTGCTGAGCAGACTTGCATGTAAGACCCTGTCAAAGGCCTTCGAGATATCGAGTGAATTTGGTATTTTGTACATGTCTCTCTGTTACTTGCTGCGTCATCACAAATTTCCTATAAGGCCAGCTCTAGAGTCTCTTGAGTATAATTTAACTTTCTTTTTAGGCCTTGTCATAGACATCTGCAACAGATAACTGTCTAAAAACATAGAGCCTAGTGTGAGCAAAGATGTGTACGCCAACTGAAATATAAAATTTCAAAGGTCTGATTGCGGGCGTCTATTTTTTATATGATTATAGGACGGCCGCTAACTAAATTATTTTCGCTGACATGTACTAGTTGGCGACTAAACAGCAGTTCCAAAATCGAACGCAACCATAATTTCACGATCGCCAACTAACATATGTATAAAGAACAACAATTTTAATAAAGAATTATCGTAAAAATTAAAACATTGTTTAAATTAAAACTAGGAACAAAACATAAATTTCCAATGCTGTGTGTTGGTTGGCGGCCACCACGGCCGTCAACCAAATTTTTCAAAAAAATCGTTTCCGGTTGGCGACTTCATTATTTAAACGTAATTTTATTTGAAAAGGTCACAGATTCATTGTAAATTAGGTTTAATACATAACTATGGATACATAAAAACAGTTAGAATAGCAAATAGGTTCATAAAAACTGAAAAACTTCCTTTTGAAGGAGCACATGTTCACTATTTTTTGCGTAGTTTTCCGGCACTTGCGCACGCGGGGAGCGCGACTGGCAAATGGACTATTTGTTGACGGCACATGAATCAGGATAACCGGGCAATTTGGAAGGACATAAATTCAGCAATTATCCTTGTCTTAAATAAGCCGCATTGCTTCAGAAGGAGTGAGATAGAACGCTTATTATTGCAATTTTGCTGAGGCAAGTCATCAAAAATAACGCCAACCGACGCATAGCCGCCAACCGACGAAACTACCCTAGGTACCTAGATATAAAAAGAAATACACCGACCCTCCACAAAATCTCTTTATATTGTCAATAGATATTCTAAGTATTCAAACTTTACCCGTCAATACAAAAGGCCGGCTACCTACCAACTACGCCACAGGTTGACTAACTCATAAATCTAGACTGAGATGAAACCGCGCGGCCCTGAACCAGTCTATTGACCTGTATCGTCTAGTGCTCGTATTAGATCTAAGCTAGGGCTGCCACATGCATGCCCTTAAAAGTGAATTGAATGCTGTTAGGAAGAAAGGAATAATTGATTATCAAATTGTTCAACCCTTCTGGGTACCGTGTTGCAACTATATTAAAATGTTTACGCCGTAGAGTATTCGAAAGTGTGATCTTCGCTATTTGATTAAAATCTCTCACTAAAAATATCACTGTCACTTTCTGTTAAATAGGTTTAGACAAGGATAGAAGACGATCGCCTCCTAATTTGTCTATAATTTTACGCTTTTTACGCGGTATTTGTCAAAGATAAGCGGAGATTAAAAATATGGCGGTTAAATGTGATGGACAACGGCATTCGTATTCATTAGAACTCAAGGAAAAAACATGTACTGAACTGACTAAGGGGCGCGTTCAAGCGACCATAAGTAATATATCTTTCGTAGCTCTATTATACTCAGCCGTGCTTTCATTGTCAATAAACATACCATACAGTTCAGCGGTTCAGCGACGGCATGCATAGTTTTAAAGAGCTAAGAAAAATATTTCATTTATGGTCACTTGAACGTACCCATGGACGTGCGAACGAGATTAATCAAAATATTACCTATGATGTCACAATCACGCACACCAATACTTTATTTTTGCTTATTATTATAGCCTGCTTCTCCAGACCATAGTTCCAGACCCAACAAATAGACTTCAAATAAAAGAAAAAGAAATTGCGTGCAGCAACAACCGCCCTCTGGCTGAAACTAATCATAATAACTCGTGTTGCTGAAGCGAAGGCACTGGACAAAAACTACTTTGCGGTGGGAACAAAATATTGAATCGTTTTTGCCATGAGAACTTCCTAAAAGGGTAATGTATCAGTGCCACGATAATCTTAAATTTTTTCGATTGTAATGTGTTTTCTAGCCAATCTTTATGTGTAGGTACTCAAAAGATGGCGCTGAGCTACGTTGTTTTGTTTTTCATAGAAACGTATGTATGTAGATGCAATGTATTTATGGCTCAAATGTAAAAATTTCAACTCAGCACAATGCCATCTGGTAGGTAAGTATGACTTTATGAAAAAACTACAACTGTCAAGAAAAGTCCCTATTCCAACGACACCCGACATATGTCATTCTATTGCCACAATAACACCGTAGAATAGTAAAAAACGAAACGATAATCAAAGTGACATTATCAAGCGAAACACACTGTTGAGACGCTTTTATTCGGGCCATGGCTTCACGCTATTACCACGTCTGAAATCATCCAACATTTAACATACAGTATTTGTCAAATTCTAGCGATGACTAAAACGATGTAAAAGAAAATACGAATACTAAAGCATTCCGCTCACCAAGTGCACCAAAACGTCGCTAGACACGAACCTACCCTAACATTAGACTAGGTTAGTTACAATTCAAACGTAAAGGCGTCGTCTGCGCTGCGCGGGCGCATGCAAGCGGCATACGGCGGCGGCGGCGGCGTGCTGGGAAAGTGCGCGCCCGTGACCGAGAGTAATGACCCCGCAGCCACCTCCGTAGTTCAGGGTTAGGCGTTAGGCAGGTTAGGCTAGCGAGAATTCTTGGCTAAAAACATGTTCTACTTTTATGGCCTGTGTTTATGGCGCACAGCGTAAGCCGACATAGAGACAGGAGAAACGAATCAAAGACGTTTAGACGCTGTTGGCAAAAGTTGTTTAACTTTATTGCTCACATCGGCAGCAGAACCTTAGACACCGCGAGACAGCTATGCTTTTTGCTGTCGGAAAATACTTATTTATAGTGTTTATTTGACGGAAGTTCTAGATCAAATGGAAGAGAGCGCCATAACTGAAATTTCGAATGATGTATCTATGCTCCGTTTATTTAAGGATGACCAGTAATGTAAACAAACTTTGTATGTAAATGACAGCTCACAACTGTCAGTTACATACAAAGTTTGTTTACATTATTGGTCATCCTTAAATAAACGGAGCTTACCTAAGACAGGTAATTCAAAAATAGGTATATTGTTTAAAAACACAAGTTCTATTGATAAAGAATGTGAAAGGTGCTGCAACCCATGCGCTTTACTAAGAATTCTAACCCCTAACTATACTACTTTGTTTGACATTTAACGAGTTTTAGCCGAGACATGACATGACGATACTGGCTAGTTTTATGGTGTAGCAACGTGTAGCTGTACGAAAGGAAATAGGACTGGGCCATCTTAAAACTTCCCATGTGATGCCAGCTTTGTGTGCCACGTAGGTAAAATCCACTGAATGGTTCTTCAATTTGAAGATGGCACCCCATTATGATGATGAATAATAAAATTGATTTGAATTTCGAACACCTCATTTTATACGAAATTTTAAAAACAAATCATAATAATGGCGGCAGTGCGTTCTGGAAATAATTTCAGCCAATGATTTATTTATTTTGTGAACATTTTGTTCGATAATATTGCCATGTCTCAATATTGAGACATTTCTGAACGCACCTTTGAAAGATTAAACTGCCGGAAATATATTTTTACTTGAAGCATTCTTGTTGTCTACTGAATACCTACTGTGAACGTGCGAAAATGAAAAAAAGTAGTGAAAATAACGGTGTAAGAAATTTGTATGTAGCACGCGAGGACAAAGTTTTTGGGGACTCGCTCCTTTGAATCCCTGACTGTCCTCAGGAGTCCTTTTAGAATTAGTCGCAATCGCAACGCTCGTGATTCAATTTAAGACTCCTTTGCTAGCTCGGGATTCAATTGCAGAACTCGCAGCAAGAATTTACTTTCTTTTAATTGAATTCAATTCTATTTATTTAAATTTCTTGTCTTGTTGTAAAAATTACAATTCCATTCCTACTATATTTATGAACGTTTAGCAGGTGGGCAATCTAATGGAAACGGAAACATTAATTTAACCTGCTAAAAGGGGATAACAGAACGAAGTCACGTATGTCAGTCTAGTCTTTGACCCACACTCACACATACGTAGCACGCCTATGATCCCTTGCGGGGCAGTCAGAGCCCAAACCAAAGAATACTATACTGCATAATATACGACGTAATGGACCCGCAGAGTCAATACCTACCTACTTGTCTACTGTCGAACGTTTTAACATGTGTACATGCTGTCGACACATTCCCGCGAGAAAGTGGCCATGACCGAGTGTGTTGACCCTCGCTTCCGATCGCCCACGTTGGGCCACGGTGGTCCGTTTTGGCCCACGCTAGCTGGTGTTGGCCTAGGTTAGGCCAGTGACGTGGCAAGCGCGTGAAATAGCTAGGCGTAGGCATGAGCATGAGGCGTCACGGCGTGGCGAGTAATGTTTTAGGTTAGGTCAGTAACAGTGTGACGTAAAAGAAATTGGAAGCGTTTAAAAATAAATAAACTAAAACAAAATAAGCACAGAAAGAAAGAAGATAGAATTATAATAGTATTGTAAGCAATCATGTTCATCCGATTTAAAATACGTAGGTACCTACCTACCTGCCTACCTACCTACTGAAGGACTAGAGGGTTACATAAATATAACTTACATGTGTATCGCAACAATAGGCGATGGGCTGACAACCTGTCACTATGGTTATACAGCATTTTCTAAATGACTCAATTTTTTTTGTCAAATGTTCGTTTTTTAACGACCGTTACGCTCTTTAATTGAAATTGCTATCCCTACTATGCGCATTACACATTAGATAAGTGTGTAGGTACCTACTAAGTAAATACGTAAGTAGGTACCTAGGTGCCTACGTTCAATGAATATGTTTGATTTTAAATAATGTTAGGAATTCTATGTTTTTACAAGTGACTCATGGCACGATATGATTCGAATTAGAAAACAATTCATTTGATTGTAGAAAGGATTAATAACGGTGAATACTTTTTATATTCGAAGGCATGATGATTCGCTTATTAATCCGTAACAGATGCCGCAACAAAATAAAAACCATAAGTCATTGACAGCTCTTTTAGACATAAAAAGGTTGCGAACAAAAAACCGGGACAACGTAATTTGATCCTTTCCAACACCGTAATATCAAATTAACACTAAAATTAGAAAATTGGATAGAAATAAGAACTTACGGGGCTGCGGGTAGATGCTGACGTCACCAGGCTTGCGCGGGAGTATGCGGCACTGAGCGGGAAAGGAGGGAAAAACTTATTAGAAAATCTAGTTCCAAATTTGAAATATACTGGCTGAAAAATTATTATTTCTAATATTGAGGTTATACTTTTTCAAGTGAGAGGGTTGGTTGGGCCGCGGCGTGCGGGACGCGTGAGGTCTTGTCGGGAACTGCGCGGGCGGCGAGCGAGCGACAAGAAATTACAACAAAATTATGAGTGGTAAAACATGGCCAAGTCCATTCAGTCCGATGATGTTTTTATATCATACAAAAGTCGTCTCAAATTAATTATACGTGATAAGCTAAATTATTATATCAGAGAAGGGTCTATATTTACTAAAATAAATATGTATTGACTGAGAAACTTCTCAGTACATGTAGGCAATAATAAGGAAAATAGAGGTAAGACAAAGTTTTATTAGTTAAATACGGTAGAAACATACTTGCATCGTCGTTATCATTGATATTCACAGCGCACTCTACTGCCAGACATTTGCTTTTTTTTATTTGAGTGTGTTAGCTACTCTCGCTCGGCACTCTTGGCAGGCGGATTGGCGAAAACAATCAAAGTGTTGTATTTCATACCTGGATTATCCTTTTAGTACGACACCCCAGAATAAACATTTTAGCTGTCTTCAAACGGCGGAAAGAGCCGTGCCGTACGTATACAATCAATGCGCATAACCTGGGTAAATTGTGAACTTGGCATGCGCACTGTGATGCGCGTAAGACACGTCAATCGGTCCGCGCGCAGCACACCCCTTTCTTTTTTTCAGTAATTATTTTTTTACTGATTTCGGCCAGTGCGTTTTTTTTGTTAGGTAATTGCGGTTTTGATAATGGGGAGGCTTGGCGCGCTCGCAATTTTTGGGTTTTCAATGGAGATTCACTTTTTCTTTCGATTGGCTTTTTACTTTCATGTATGCAGGTTTGACCAACATGTTTTTTTCATGTTTTTAGTAAGTAGGTGGCTGCATGCTTGATTGATGACTTGTCGCACAGATATCATTTCAATTTTGGACCCATCCTAAAGGTAATAATACTATTTAAAAGAAGATTACTTATTTTAGTTATTAACTCGTTATTCTGTTATCAAATTCTAGATTGGCAATTGTAGGTTTTGCAACGGAACCCTTAGGTACTTATAGAATCTTCAAAAAGACAAAATAAATGCTAGATAGTTATATCAGCCATCGTCAAATCTACTTAGATCTATTCATACGTTTCTTTATACGTGAATTTTTGCTGCTAAGATTCTTCTAAGAGCAAAAAGCGGTTCTAATACGTTTACAAGCCGGTGTCGGCTGCTCCGGGCGAACTCTGGTACTCTCGGTTACCTGCGCACACACACACACACACAAACCCTTATACACACAGATGTGTTTGTGTAGATGTGATATACAGGGTTCCATCCCAACTAAGGAAAAAGTGCAGAGTCAATATAATAGGCCTAGTGTCGCAGTTCTGTAACGCTACAATTAATTATAGATACTTACTTACACGTAGTTTTCAAAAGCTTTTAAGTAGGTAGGTAATTGCTTAGAATTATGTTCGTATTATACAATGTCAGGCCTATCAAAGTATCGTGGTCCTTAAAAACCATAAATAATTAAGAACTCTGACACTTCATTAGGTTTTTAATCGACTCGGTTTCACAAACGATTTTACACGAAAAAGAAAAATAAGTAGGCAAGTACAATATGGATAATAACCGAAAAGGGACTTGGCATATTTTTACACTTTTAATTTTTACTGGAATGAAAATAATTTACACAGACAAAATTATACATATCTACTGACAATGCTACTGGTAGTATTTTCCTAGCATGAATCCCTAATTTTTTTTCTTTGATGGTAAAATAACAGAAGTAGGTACCTCTAGTATCATGGACATAAATTAAAAAAAAAAAAACAATAATTTATCTTTGCTAGGTGGCGGGTACTAAAATTGTTGATAATAGGTATCATAATGTGCTTACTTTACCACGTTAGACCCTGGATTTGTGCAACCCACTCACACAAACACACACACAAATACCCACACATAAAAAACCTGGAGACGTGACAGACGCTGGGTCCTAATGCAAGAACGGTTTTAAAGGATAAAGTCGAAAGTGGATTTTTTGTAACTTTAAGTTCAGAAAAGTGAAAGTTCCAATAGGAATGAGTAAGTGTTCAGATGAGTGATGGATGATAGGAAAATTAGGTATTATAAAAAAATCATCGGACCAAGGTAGTTTAAAAGTACAGCCCACCTCGGATAAACTATGAAGACGTGTAGAAAAAAGCGTCAATCTAACTAAACCACGTACGGCGGCGTTGCGGCATAATAAAATGGTTGTCGTCGTTCTTTTGGAATCCCGTGTGATACAGTCAAAGTTGTAATTGAAACTTGACACTGGCGAAATCATAACTAAAACGCCATAAAATAAAGACATTTAACCACGTACCTACGAAGCTATCTATCTGGTATTTACAAGGTATAAAAAAGCGGTACAAATAAAGATTTGCGATTTGTAACGGCATCCATGCGATCATTTTGTTTGTAGATCAATCCTTTGCAGAGATATTGAAGCTTTTCCAATTTTGAGGTTATAAAATCATTTGGACCCTGTGACACTGTAAAATGGCGATATTTCTAAAATCTTTGCGGTACAAATGTTCTCTCTCACTACCAAAATAAGCAATCTCATCAACGGTACAAAAGGTTTGTGAAGGCAGAATCTTGAAATAAGCTGTGGACCCTAGATTAAAATAGACACGAAGAAGTATCACTAGAGTGCGTTTCATCAAATAGTTCCTTCGCCATTACGTTGGCACCCCTGTCTGTCAACATCATCAAAACGTTGATACGTGCTCAGAGGGGATCTTACTATTTAATAACAAATTATTGTGAAAATCATGCCAAAAACGTTAAGAAGTGGCGAAAGAACAATGGTGCTAAAAGTAAAAGAGTTTTGTGAACGTGAAAAACGCAATGAGGCTCCCATAATCCCGTTAAGATGTGTTCAAGCTCGGGTTGCCGCCATTACAGGTTAGTCAAATAGGGTTGCCAGCTCAGGTTAGATTATTCAATCAAATATATTTATTCTTTTGATTTAGGAAGTAATATTATAAATAAGAAAGTGTGGTTTTAAGTTTGTCGGTCTTTCCTAATACGTGCATACATATGAGTTTTTTTTTGTGAGGCTGGAATTTGATTCAAAACATTTCATTTCCACGGAAACATTAAAACAGAAGCCGAGGGGCGGAAAGCTCGTACATACATACATAATTTGATCAAATTCTCTAAAAAGTTTATATTCATACAATCTAGATGTGGATAAAAAAGAGTTGAATAAATATATGTTAATTTTCTTTCAGGCATATCTGAAAAAACTGTGTCGAAAATCACGAAAGAGGGTCAGGTGGCAGCTTCAACATCAACAAAAATAACCACACCACGTAAAAGTGGTCCTCGACGAAAAACCCATGAACTAGACGACTTTGAACGGTGTGCTATTAGATATAAAATACACGAATTTTATTCGGTGAAAAAAGAATTGCCTACATTAACAAAATTATTAAATGAAATGCGCAATGATATAGGCTATAGAGGAAGTCGCACAACTTTGTGGAGAATTATAAAAGAAATGGGATTTTATTTCAAAAAATGTCAATCCAAAAGAAAGATATTAATGGAGAGATATGATATTGTAGCCTGGCGTCATCGATTCTTGTTGGAGTTAAAAAATAATCGCTTGGGAGCTCAGCGACCAGTTGTCTATTTAGACGAAACGTATATACACGCAACTTATTGCGCTGGAAAATGTTGGCAAAGTGAAACCGAGAAAGGGGTCTTATCTAACGATTCCAAAGGACCACGGTGGATAATCGTTCATGCAGGTGGCGCCATGGGCTTTATACCCAATGCACAGCTGATTTTTAAGTCGCAATCGCAATCAGCTGATTATCACGACGAGATGAATAGAGTAAATTTTATTAAATGGCTTACAGAAAAACTGATTCCGAACCTACCTTCCCAGTCTATAATTGTGATGGATAATGCTTCCTATCATACCGTGCAGGTTAATAAAGCGCCTACAATGGCAAATACGAAAGCAGAAATGCAATCGTGGATTACAAACAAGGGTTTGGCATACTTGCCGACGATGATAAAAGCACAGCTCTATGAAATTATTCAAGAACATAAAGAGGCGCCGATCTATGAAGCGGACCTAATTTTAGAAGAAAATGACCACAAAGTAATAAGGCTTCCGCCTTATCACTGCGATTTGAACCCAATTGAGCTCATCTGGAGTGTTTTAAAAAGACGGATCGCAGAAAGGAACGTAGGGCAGGAAGCCAGCAAAATAGTAAAAATCACGGAAGAGGTTTTTGAAACCATAACTGCAGAGGACTGGCAAAAAGAATGCGGACACGTTATAAAAATTGAAGAAAAATATTTCGCCGATGGCACGACTATCGATGATGAAGTAGACCGCTTTATAATTGAAGTTGGTGATGACGAAAGCGATACAAGCGATGAAAGTGAAGCATGTGAAGAATTGTCAGACGTAGAGATTGTACATGAACACAATTATTGTAAAAAATCATGAATTATCAGTAGATCAAAATTATTTTAAAAAATCATAAATATACATTTCTTTCTCTACACTACCGTTGTTTCTGTCTATCGACGCCCATTTCTTATAGTATAGGTTTATTTTTTCTCACCCTCAGCCATGGACGTCCACTGCTGTAAGTAGGAACATAGTTATATATTTTGCTATTATGTTGCACCTTGCATTGCATTGCGTTCGCCTGTCCACTAGCCAAGCGTGGAGAGTATGCAAGTACCTCCCTAATCAAGCCCATATCCAGTAGCAGACTGTTGCGGCTATTGCACATTTTCCATGTAAGGAAAGTTATAGTGGATTAGTTAGGCGCCCTCTAGGCGAACTTGTAGAATCACTAGAAAACTTGAGAACGACAAACAAATAAAAATAAATGAATTCATTATAATAAAATAAACGGTAAGAGAATACGGCAACACTTATTTGCAATACTGCCAACTTGACGGCAAAGGAACTATTTGATGAAACGCACTCTAGCGTCTATATGCGCTTGCCCGCGCGCAAGAAAGTATAAATAAAACATAAATGTAGGTACCTACAGCACGGGACGTTGCACCGGCCGATGTGTTCGTTATGTACGCTCACGTAATGCAGTGTGCGTGTAGGCACGATATTACACCGTACAGGGTTAGTACTTTTATATATTCTGTGGTACAGGGGCGCGTTCAATGGACCACGGATAATATATATTCGTCGCTCTTTTATACTTTGACAGTTCGTAAAACCGTGTTTTGGAGCGCATGGTAGAAAATTTCTCCTGACTGGCGCATGGCGTGCTATAGTCTGGCAACGTCGTGCATGCCGCTCCCTGCGGCGTTACAGACGTTCGGGGGGCAGGGTAATTATGATCTCTGCGGGGGTGCGGAAAGTGTGCGGGGAAAGGGCGCGAGCACGACGCGTGTCACTGATTGTCATTTGCCGGCAGTCACTCGCCGCGGTCAGTTGTGTACTTAGGAACTCGAAACTTTTTACAAGACGCACATGAGATTACGACCCCAAGATGAGTCCTCCAATAAGAAAACAAACAAAGGAAGTTGTGTATAACATACACAACTTTATTTATGATTTATTGTACACATGCACATTAAAGAGAAAAACACATAGAGAATACAGACACAACAGGCACTGCTTATCTCTAATAAGAAATTTCTTACAGCAGACCTAGGGAAGAGTAATGATATTATACGATATGCGGATAAGATATGCACAGACTAAATTTCTAATTACTTTATTATTTATTAATTAACAACACAATGGCAATTTCACATGTTATCGTGTTATGTATAGGATCGACCCATTTTCTTCGCGCAGATGTCTTAATCAGCGACTAACGTCTGAAACGGCTCTCAAATATTTGTCAGATGATCAAATGTGGCGATAGCAACCGTATTTTACGGCTGTTAACATTTTGCCTTACGCTGCAAGGTATAAAGGCCTTATATGTGTGTGTGTGTGTGTGTAGATTTACTCGTGAAATCATTCGCGGCAAACATAAAAAATATCCCACCAATAATAAAAACATATGAAATTATTGAGAACCATAATTACCTATAAGTATTAATCTCGAGATATGTTCAGTTGAAATCTCTACGTGTGTAGCATACGCGTGCTAGTGACGTGCAACCCTCCCCCCGCCTCACCGCAACCAATGAAGGAGCGGCAAGCACGAAGCTGCCAGTCTATAAAACGCGGTTTTATGACCTGTCATCGGAGAAAATACCGACTAGGAGAAACAGCATGAACGTGCCCCAGCAAGCGATGTTTAGACGTACGAGGGCTATGAATTTCATCTACCATCGATTCGTCGTTATAGAGTTAGAATACCAAAAATGACAATGACTAATGAATAGTACTTCATTGATTTGCTACTGACAGTCAAAGTTTCGACAGAATACGAAACGACTGAAACCATACCATTGAGACTACATCGGTAAACGATTTATACGATTTTCATTTAGTAGACTTCGGTCGGGCCCTGTGCGCGTGTTAGTACAAAGTAGCCGGCGCGTGCGACACAACCCGCAGAGCCAGCATACGTCTCAGCCCTTACACATAAGACGGTTTTAACCTTTGCGGAGTAGGCAGAGCGGGAGCGGCCGTACCGTGCAGTACGGACGCTATCTCCACGTCCACATGCTCTAATTGGAAAGCCCTTAAATGTTGCCGCGTTCGCTTCTTCCCCTATCCAACCTCGCGTCATTAACGCCATCCCAGACGACGCCATCCTTTCGGATGATGATGACGACATCACAGTATAATATTTTCTTGAGTTTGCACAACTATTACTCATCACAATAAAACAATTTTAAACGGATTTAAGTTGTGTTTATTTTGGATCTTACAATTCCTATGTTTCGAGCTCTTTACAGAACCCGTGGTCAAGGATGACTAAGGTGTTAAACGTCATTATTTAGAATAGAATTTATTTTTGTTCTACCGCCATCTATTTCTTAATTGCCTAGCGTAACGTCCGGGTTTTACAGTATGTTGGATCTGGTTCTGCTGTGTAATCAGCTGAGTCCAAGTTGATGAGATTCCCCAACATTATGTCAGATTCGATAAGGCAGCAATCCTAGCGTGAGAGAAGAGATTCATTCCTAGGAAAGTACGAGAAGCCATAGAAATTCAAAAACATCCGAATTTCAACAGAGATACTGGATGGGGAATCTCATCAACTTGAATTCCGCTGATTACACAGCGGAAGAACCAGATCCAACATACTGTAAGACCTACTACACAAGGAACCCGAACGTTACGCTAGGCAATTATGAAATAGATGGCGGTAGAACAAAAATAAATTCTATTCTAAATAATGATGTCTAACACCTTAGTCATCCGTGACCACGGGCTCTGTAAGGAGCTCGAAACGTAGGAATTGTAAAATCCAAAATTAACACAACTTAAATCCGTTTAAAATTGTTTTAGTATGACATCACATTAGCCGCTGCTGCAGCCATTGCGAGTAGATCACACTCCACAAGCTCTTCAAGCAACGCCCCGAGAACGCGATTAGGCTGGTTGTTTGAACTACACAAACTTCTCCGGGTGAGCCCCTGCTCGCACCAATCACTCAGGTGTAGGTTTCGAAGCCCCGAAGCTAAAATCGCAGACTCCAGTATTAAAAAAAAGTCCTAGTTGGTCTTTTTTCGGGAATAATAAGACAATTCTCTAGGATCGTCTTGGCGAAGGTACGACCGTGCCCCAAGATATGATCTTGCCATTGGCGTCATCATAATAATATAAGTTATGTAGGTATGTGTGGATCGAAATAAACGTGTTTTCTTTCTTTCTTACTTTTTCTTTAGGTACCTAAGGGATTTTGCGTAGTGTGTAGGCAGATCTTTTTCGGGCGATAACGCCGCATTTCCGGAACTTCTTTAGTGTCGCGGATTCCGTTGTAACACTTTGGTGTGACAGGCGGTTCTATCACAAAGTCAAGTTCAGCAGTGCCTAGATTAGCGTCAGTGGTCGTCAACCTAGCCAAGCGTTAGACCTGTTGGCAGTGGTCGTCAACCTTCTGCATGTTACACTTCGGTGTGACAGGCGGTTCTATCACAGAGTCAAGTTCAGCAGTGCCTAGGTTAGCGTCAGTGGTCGTCAACCTAGCCTAGCGTTAGACCTGTTGGCAGTGGTCGTCAACCTTCTGCATGTTACACTTCGGTGTGACAGGCGGTTCTATCACAGAGTCAAGTTCAGCAGTGCCTAGGTTAGCGTCAGTGGTCGTCAACCTAGCCAAGCGTTAGACCTGTTGGCAGTGGTCGTCAACCTTCTGCATGTTACACTTCGGTGTGACAGGCGGTTCTATCACAGAGTCAAGTTCAGCAGTGCCTAGGTTAGCGTCAGTGGTCGTCAACCTAGCCTAGCGTTAGACATGTTGGCAGTGGTCGTCAACCTTGTGCATGTTACACTTCGGTGTGACAGGCGGTTGTATCACAGAGTCAAGTTCAGCAGTGCCTAGGTTAGCGTCAGTGGTCGTCAACCTAGCCTAGCGTTAGACCTGTTGGCAGTGGTCGTCAACCTTGTGCATGTTACACTTCGGTGTGACAGGCGGTTGTATCACAGAGTCAAGTTCAGCAGTGCCTAGGTTAGCGTCAGTGGTCGTCAACCTAGCCTAGCGTTAGACATGTTGGCAGTGGTCGTCAACCTTGTGCATGTTACACTTCGGTGTGACAGGCGGTTGTATCACAGAGTCAAGTTCAGCAGTGCCTAGGTTAGCGTCAGTGGTCGTCAACCTAGCCTAGCGTTAGACCTGTTGGCAGTGGTCGTCAACCTTCTGCATGTTACACTTCGGTGTGACAGGCGGTTCTATCACGAGTCAAGTTCAGCAGTGCCTAGGTTAGCGTCAGTGGTCGTCAACCTAGCCTAGCGTTAGACCTGTTGACAGTGGTCGTCAACCTTGTTACACTTCGGTGTGACAGGCGGTTCTATCACGAGTCAAGTTCAGCAGTGCCTAGGTTAGCGTCAGTGGTCGTCAACCTAGCCTAGCGTTAGACCTGTTGGCAGTGGTCGTCAATCTTGTGCATGTTACACTTCGGTGTGACAGGCGGTTCTATCACAGAGTCAAGTTCAGCAGTGCCTAGGTTAGCGTCAGTGGTCGTCAACCTAGCCTAGCGTTAGACCTGTTGGCAGTGGTCGTCAACCTTGTGCGTGTTACACTTCGGTGTGACAGGCGGTTCTATCACAGAGTCAAGTTCAGCAGTGCCTAGGTTAGCGTCAGTGGTCGTCAACCTAGCCTAGCGTTAGACCTGTTGGCAGTGGTCGTCAACCTTCTACTGACTTAAAATTAAAGCTCTGCCTGAGTCTGCCTTGACTGCCTTTGATTTCCGATTCCTATTCGATTTTTTTGCGGTGAAAGAAGGAACCGACGAGCATGCATGAAGAGATTGATGAATGTGGAGGAGGCGAAAGAAGTATGCCAGGATCGTAGTAAGTGGAAGGAAGTAGTCTCTGCCTACCCCTCCGAGAAAGAGGCGTGATTTATGTATATGTATGGATGTATGTTAAAGGGAAAGAGGTTGTCACCTGTTTTATGGTTATATTTTTCCATATGAAATGAAGGTACCTACTTTTATTTACCAAACACCTGATTAATGAGCACTGGCCTTAAGTTGAATTTTGACAACACTTCTGAGTCCATCCACCACCAGTCCATCGTAAAATAAAACGCGATAAACCGTCAGCGTGGCAAAGAAAAACGTTTTTCAACCGCCTACTACTTGTAGTAGACCTCTGACATGGTTGTGTATCGACCGCCGTCAAGTAAGTTATCATTGACATGAAAATGAAATAACTATAATCAATGTAGGATAGTATTATCACTTATTGACGTCATGATCCGTCATTGTAAAATTGTATACTTAACACAATTTTCTTTTTTTATAACAATTTTGTATTGTCCTAATAAAAAAACCGGCTCGAACAGCTACGGGACCGTCGGCTTAACATGCACTTTGAAGCACGGAACAATCTTTCTAAAGAACGAATGTTACGCTGATCCCTTGAACTGTAGAATCCTAACCTTGAGCAGCAGTCGATGGTACCTCGGAAGAAATAAGGTGTTTCTGTTTCTAAGATAAAAATAGACCCTTAGACTTGCAATAAGTATTTATTACAGAAGCTTTTAATCAGGTTGAAGATAGCTTCAGTTGAGATAATGACTTAGACTAGAGCAACGATGCTCAAAGTTTTCCATAGACACCGAACAAATTCCTTCTACTTGGTGTGAGACACCGAGTCGACCAACGACCCGGTGATAACTGTCTTATTATCATAGACAGTAACCGGGAAAGACTTATCGTGCCTTCCGAAGCACGGTGCCATCTTTTTACGGACAGTCAGGCGATAACCTTATTGAAAATAAGTCGCTTGTTACTTTACCTACGTGGGAACGCTGCTATCCAATCCTTGATTTATTGACAGCTTGTATTGACACGCTTGGGTAGAAATGGGGTGATGCTATTTTAACCCCGCACAGTTTGAGAGCCCCTGGACTAGAGAAGTAATTGAGGCTCGCCGGGGAACGCGGGCGGTCGGTAATGAGAGAAACAAGTGCACAAACTTATGGTGAACGTGCTGATAGGTGGATTTTTACAACGTTTTTTAACAGGCTTCAGAAAGGAGGCTTACACGCATTCAGCCCATGGAAATCTCGTCCCCTTTTTGTTGTTCGTGTAGGACATCGAGTCTAAAAACGACCCGATGATTCCTTATGTCAGAGTTTTTTAACCGCCTACTACTACTATATAGAAGGCCTCTGATCATCTTTCTTACATTCTAACTAGTAGTAACTAACGCAGGCGCATAGATTGCGCGAGTTTGCGCGCATCTTGCTAATGATGTGAACATGCTCAGATAACGTCCGATACATCGGGTCCCATCACTGTCCTGTTCAGGGTTGCCAAGTCGAGAAGTCACTAAACTACGACTTTGCGGAGCACCTAACCAGACCCTTCATCATATTATCCGCTTGTCTGTCACGTACCGGGAGCCGGACAACAATTTTGAACATTAACTACCCACAATAAAATTCAAAACCAATGAAATTGTTACCTATAGTAGGAAGCGACAGATGAGTGATTATAAAGTGTAATAGAATGGCTGGCAATTTAGCTATTCTCGTAGTGCTTGGTATATATGGATCTACACCAAATCTACACAAATTCACATACATCAGCCTACTGCAGCCCACTGCTAGACGTAGGCTCGTACAACGCCACGCTTGCTGATGTGTGGCCTCCACTCGAGAACCCGCTTACTCCGCCGTTCTCCGGTTCTACGACAGATGTGTCCAGCCCACTGCCACTTCAGTTTGCTACACAAATTCACATCGGACACAAAATACTGTCAAAAAATCTGGGTACCGATAGTTTGCAGAAGCCGAGCCCTCAAAAGGGCGTCATGTGTGATACGCTCATGTTATAAGACCTTAAGAATTAAGTACCATGTGATAGCAAATAAATGAATTATGATCGGATGATGATGACAACCCTGATTCTAATTATTTTCATTTTGTCTCATCTAGCAATGGGCTCCTGTGGGATAAGAGACCGACTTCTTACAATCGATGCTATAAAATTGTGCCACATGTTCGGAATAATTTATATACTTACGTTTAGGTGTTTATTTGTTTTATTTCCTTGCAAGTGGAAGACCACTTGTCGTCTGTCGCTGCGTATTTTTAACGCACTGTACTATAACGCATGCGTTTGTCAGACGAAAGGATGTAGCGAATTCCGATCTTTTTCCCATACAAATATACAAGTACGGCCATCAAGTCGTTTGATAGACGCATCCGTAAACGCACCGTATTTGTATGGAAATAAGATTGAAATACGCAATTTCCTTTCGGCTGACAAACGCATGCGTTTCCGGTGCGTTAGAAATACGTAGCGACGGACGATAAGTAGAAGATCCACCTAAATTGTTTATAATTTTAGTATTCTGCAATTTTATTTTGATATGGTAAATTTAAAAGTTATGGACTAATTTTGATATTTCCTACATGCTGTAGGATCATCGTTAATTACATCAGCGAGTTTTCGGAAAGTTGATCAATTGACATAAAGAAGTAAACAGGTAGCCATTTTATGTGTCACTCAAGGATCGAACTAGGGACCGAAATCGAATCCTGAAGCCGAACTAAGACAGCAAACTGAGAATTATTTTCGGATCTTTGCAGATAGTTCATCCACCTACCCCTCTAAGGGATCAACTTTAACAGGTTTTTCATACAGTTTATTTCAAACCAGAATAGCTGCTGAGAGTACGGTCAAGCTTACGTCCGGTTAGACTCAAACCGCCAATGTTAGTCTTATGCGCGCGGAATAAGAACGGTTTAAAGTCCAAACTGGCTAACCCAACCTGAGCTTGACTGTGTACTTAATTCTACGTTCACTCTATGCTCATGTCGCTACCGCGAATATTGCCAGAGGTACTTCCGGTAATTATCAACACTCACATACTGCAGTCATGCTCTCCTCGCAGCAATACGAGTGAGCAAGATAGCAATACATTCCACTCTCGCTCGTGCTGCCGTTCCTTTGACTCGCGCACGAAAAGTTGACACTCGCGGAAGCACGGGAAGTGGCAGCGGCATGACGAGTAGCAGCGCGAGTAACCTGCCCACCTCTCTTACTATTTGTCTATTGCCCTGCCCATATAGGCATAGTGCGAACATGCAATAAGTGGTAAGTCCTTCACGATCTGTTTTTTATTCGTATACCCTGGGTAAACGTCCTGACCAACACTTTATCATACATTTATGGAAGCTGCCCTTGTGTTTCTCACGGTGGCTATTAGCTGAGCAATCTGGTCGGTGCAAAAAGAGGTCCTTTAATCACTTCTAATAAGAAGGACAGGTTCTAAGCCTGGATGGGACAGCTTTGCAGATAAGATACTGCGTGTTGCGTGTAGAATGAGATAATTCTGTCCTTGCTTATATTAGACCAACTAAACATGGGCAATGTTGTCAAGATAGATAATTAGATAAGTACTTACAGCGTGAAATTTTAGCTACTTGTGACCAATACCTGCCTTTTTATGGGACACCTTGTCGACAATCGAGCCGATGGGCCCAAAAAAACTGGTACTGGTAACTGAGAATAGTCTGATAGGAACAACTTTTCATCCACAGGTTTCATTATCGAGGATATAAAACAATGGTTGAGCCCAGGGTGACCCAGCCCTTGTAATCTTTCCTAAAGCTGTGCCTAAAGGAACATAGATCGAAATTAAGTAGGTACTTACTTAGGTACTTAGAAAACAGATCTCCCAAACAAAATGACTCGGTCGGCTAACACAATTTCACGCGATGTTTGTACCTAGCCCTTCTACTTCTAATAATAAACTAGAAATGTATTACAAAACATGATAAAAAGACGAAACAAAATGGCGGGCGGCAGCCATATTTGAATCGAATGCGAACGCGCGGTGCGTTCATAAATTGACATGCACCTTTTATGGAGGTGCAGTACCCATTCGTCTTGAAGTCTAGGACCTAGGAATTATGTTAGATTGGTCTAAGATGGTCACAGAAAGGGAAAAAATAGATGCGCGCGCCATTTTCTTTTCTCGTTTTGTCTCGAGCGCATGGGGCGTTTTCTCATAGAAACCAGTCGGCCTGCGAAACAAAAAATTTATGTGTCCGCTTTGAATTTATTGAATGTAATTTTAATAAGTATCATCTTTAAAAATATAAACTTAGTAGGTAAAGAATAATTAGCAACTAGATATAATCTAAGGAAGATGTACGCCATGCAATGTTGGCTTAGGTACAATAGCATCACCCCATTTCTTTCCCACGAGTGTCGTACGATGCGACTCGAGGGTTACTTACATGTGTATTGCAATTTTAGGCGATGGGCTGACTACCTACCTGTCACTATGGCAAAACCCAATTTACTAAATAAAAAAATATATTAATAAATGACCCAGACGTGGCGCAAATAACGTATTGCGGCCGTTTACGCTCTGCCTACCCCGCAAGGGATAATGGCGTGATATTGTCAAATAGGCTTAAGAAATGCTGCAACTCCTATGTTTGTTCTGTAGGTAGCTAGGTAGGTACATTGCTCTTAAATGTGTAAGTAACAGTAAGTACTTACTTTGATTTAAAAAAAGTACCTATGTACCTAATTGCAGTTATGTAGAACCTGAAAATAACAAAAATAATTAATATCTTGTTTTTCAATATATTTGAACTAAAAAATAAAAGAACTGATATTACGTATTTCTTCGCTCCATTGCCAAACCACAAGGATTCCAACCGAATTAGCAACAGACCATATAACACGCCACAAAACGAACTCACTCCTACACCACCGTAAACTGAACAATTCTAACCATTCGGACCCTAACCCTACCACCAAAGAATGTCGTCAGCATAGGTTTTTGCTCTTGCACCACTGCTATTGACCAAAGGAACTTTTCGTTCCAGAAAATCTCATAACCCAGGTTGTCTCTTGCAAATTCTATCTTAAACTTTGCCACGAAGAGCTGGAAATTCCCTGAAAGGTACTGAGGATGTAGTATGCAGAGTTTGTGGTGTAATGGCCCTTGGTAGGTATGGTTGGGAACTTAGTTCTTACGCTTGAATACGGCAGGTAGAAAGTGATGGTTCGTTTAAGTTGAAGGTTTTGATTTCATCTAAGTAGAGCCTTGGTTTTATGATGCTCGAGTTACAACGTTGCTGAAAAAACTGGATGGAGGTTTTGAAATTACTACATTTTATCTTCACTGGTTTTGGTTGACTCACTCGTTGAAGGCATCATTCAACGATTGGTGCATTTGCATTGCAAGGACTACCTAAACCATTAACATTACCAGCCACAACAGTATTCTGCTGGATATGGGCGTCCCCCTAGTGGGGGTATTGACATGCTCAACACGCCTGGTAGACGGAATGACTAGCGCAGAACAAGATGTTTCATTCACAGGGAACGTTGCCATTCCCTGGATGATAGCGCTTTTTCGACACCCACGAGTAGACTACCTATAATTACCATAATAAAGGTGCATTTATTATGTTATGATGATTGAATGACGATATTTTGTTATACACTACACATATCACGCCTATTATCCCTTGCGGGTTAAGCAGAGCGCAAACAGCCGCGAAGAACGGACACATACGCCACGTCTGACAAATATTTGAGGGTCATTCAGAAAATTGTGTATCGCCATAGTGACAGGTTGTCAGCCCATCGCCTAAAATTGCAATACTCACCCTCGAGACCCTTAGTCGCCTCTTACGACACCCAAGGTGTTATGTTATATGGGGTGATGCTATTCTAAGCCGGCATCACACGGCAATTTGTTATATGCCAGTATATTTACTCTCACTTTGCATTGAAACTAGGTATTTACTTAATAATCAAACAAAAAAACAAGTTACAATACTACGCTATGTTCAAATGCGCCAGTACCTACCCTACCCTAGCAACAAGGTACTTTCGATTCGCACCTACTTCTAAGAATGCTGCGTCCATAGAATTTCACGGTTGCTGGTTTCATGTTGAACTCGGTGCGCCGTGGCCCGTGGCTTGTCCTTGAGATGCAATGCCATGGAACATACAGGGTGTGGGACGCTGAGTCCACGAGCGACCCGATGAAGATGTCTGTGTTTTAGACTGCCTACTACCTACCGGACTACTTGAGAACGTCTAAACTGGACCAATTGTCCGTAAGGAAGATGGTTTCTTCAGATAATACGCCTTCGTGATTATTTTTTTGGTGCTGTTGGTCCCAGGTTCAGTCAACCTACATTAGATTAGAGGCCTTAAGATGTCTGTTAAGTTAGTGAAAGTGCTTCCCTAGCTACCGTAACCTTAAAGACGGTACTCTCTTAACTTACCTTAAATGAGCGCTACCACTTTTAGTCGCCACGACATTATTTACGTCGACAGACACATTACGCGCATTTTGCGTCAAATTATATGACATGACAGGACTTAGATATCTCCTATCCTTTTCTAAACCTATTTGACGGAAACTGACAGCGTTAATATAGGTAGGGTAAGTTAAGAGAATCGTTATCTCGAATTGTGGCCTATATCTTGCAAAATTTCGACTTGTTTTCTCTTAAACTTGTGCGCAAGACTAAAAATGCAACACCATTGAATAATAGCGAGATTGGCAAGTAACCCAACGCTTTGTTTTGAATTGGCCCACGCAACCAGGGTTTAAACACGGCCTGTTCTGCACTTATTCTAACTTTTTCCCCGCAAGCCGATCACCGTCGCAGGCGCAGCAAACTACGCCGATTAGAAACCGGTTCCTTTGAGCGGTGCATTGCACTGCGCAAGTCCTAAGCCGGCATCCTGATGAACGCCTGACGATAATGTTACAGCAAACTTTCTAATACATCTCTTGCTCTCGCACTTTGGTAAGGAAAGACGTGCGTATTAAAACTGCAATGTAAGTGTACTTTGATCTTGCAAAATGTTTCCTTTAGTTCCTTCCTACAACCCTTGGGAGCAAAACGTGAACCAACGCGTTACATAAAGTTGTAGATAGAGACTTGGAAGTTCTTAGACCACAAGTGATCTAAACACGAACTTTTGCGGTTTCTAATAAGGTTCTTAGGTTCAAAACGCAAGTTACACAAGGAATGTTGACTAGAGACTTGGCCGTTGGCGATAAAATTGCAGGATTCATTGACATCGGTCTTGCAAGATATGCAGCTTAGACTGGATTAGTTTTTTTTGTAACTTAGAACTTCTTAGAACCTGGGCGGTTGGCATTTGAAAACTGGTAGACGTTGAGTCCTGTTCTTAGGTTTTTAAAGGACGTCTAATGCCACTTAATTAGATGACTTACATTATTTAATATGAGATAGAGAAAACTGAAAAAATTATGGATTGAACTAGGAATATTATGATATACGTATTATATTTTATCTCTATATATACATATATCACGCCTTCATCCCTTGCGGGGTAGGCAGAGCGTAAACGGCCGCAAAAAATGAACATTTACGGCACGTCTGACAAACATTTAAGGGTCAATTGTGTATCGCCATAGTGAAAGGTTGTCAGCCTATCGCCTAAAATTGCAATACACACCCTCGAGTCCCTTCGTCGCCTTTTACGACACCCACGGGAAAGAAATGGCGTGATGCTATTCTAAGCCGGCATCACACATTTATCTCTATGTAATCAAATAAATAGGTTGCCTGGGAAATTGTTGCAATTTGGTGCCGTGATTTGGGTCTAGACCTTTTGTTACTCTTATAGCTTCTTAAATATTGAAAAATTCCGCTCCATGCGCATTAAAAAGTGTTTAATACAAACAAACAATTATGTAACAATTTGCTAGCCGAATCAGAAATAAATAGGCCAGGTTCACACTCTCTATTTTCGTGTGGGATATCGAGTTTACGAATGACCCAGGGCCCGAAGTCTGCTAAGTAAGCCGTTTCAGTTGTGTGTCAATGGCCTGTCAGTGTGACAGTTTTGGTCATTTAGCATTCTGCTAACAGTTTGAAAATCACAGTGGCATTATGATGAGATGACAGTGGAGTGTCGATGGCATAGCAAGGGTAAAAAAATAAGAGAATCCGGGACACTTATGTAACATAGAAACTTCCATTAATGTTTTATAATACGTAAGACTGCAAGCTGAATTAGAAATAAATATGCTATATATCTTTCTCTTTTCGTATGGGATATCGAGTTTACGAATGACCCTGGGTGTCAGGGCAAAAGGGCATACTATCACACAATTACTATCAGCTGTTTAGTACAATTAAGACTTACCGCTTCTCTAATTTTAAAAAGGAATACCAACGTACATAATTTATTAATTTAACAGACACTAAGCAATAATAAGCTAGTAACGACCTTATTACAAAAAGTAAATGTTGCCAGCTGTAATGGTTATTTAGGTAATTCTCCCTATAGTCTAGACCTTCGGGGTAAAGGGTAGAGTTCACTGCCATGCACACTTTGTTTAATTAATAGACCGTGCAAACTGCCCTTTATAATAGGGCTGTGCCGATATTATATCGATTTTTCTTTACTATAAGTACTTACTTACCCAAAAAAGGGCGTTTTATTATAGTTGGGATTTATTTGTATTTAAATACTTATTAAAAACAACTATTACATTGTTATTATTCACTGCTTCAGGTTGGAAGCCACCTATGTATAAATTCGGTCGCAAAATGTATGAGACAAAAGTTGAAATTTTGTGACTTAACTTTCCACAGGCGAGTTTCTTGAAAAGTTCACAAGTTTTCTTAAGAAATACAGGTCAATTATGAAATTAAAAAATTGGGCCTTCCATACAAAAGGACCTGTTCGGAAAAAACACGTGGCGTCTATCATTTATCATCCAATCATGTAACTTACGCGCCTCATTTCCCGCACAACTTTTTATATGGAGGATATGTTGGTAAACGAGAAAAAAAATCGAATACAAAATTCCCGATCAGCTGGCTGAATTACTATGGATACTCGAAAGAAAATTTTCGTTTCCCACCATAGGCTCCATAGTAAAACTTGTTCAGCTTCATGGTCAGATCATGCCTGCAAAGTTTTCGGTACACCGTCCCTTACACTCAGTCAGCATTGTTCAATCGAGTTGGAACCGGCTATAATAATTGAAACGGGTTCTTACCGGGTTCTTTAAATTATAACTATGAATAGTGGTAAACTACAGCCAAAGTTTAAATTAGTGTTTACGGCTATAATAATATACAGGCTATCGACCTTAGATATCGATAGTTTTATCGACTACGTAACATGGCACCTCTATGGTATTTTAAATACCACATTGTTGAATCGAGGGTGAGGTCTTGAAGACCAACTGACAAATGACGTCTGGGTGGTTATTAAGCACTTACGTGGGGTGCAAAAAAATCAGGCGTTAGCTAATTGGTTTGTTTACGCGAAGCTACAAGAAGAAGTTTAGTAAATTAAATACTCAATACTACATAATTTATTTTAAATTAAAATCTAAAGTACGGAGTAGTTGGTCACGTCCTTTAAAACTTTCTTTAAACGGTCTTATTGCAAAAAAAGTTAGACGTGGACGCTAGACTAGACGTTAGGCTTTTTGAAATCGTCAAATCGCATAGAGAAGTATTTTAAAGACTGCATAAAAGCGTGTTTAACTTTTTTTTTATAACACAATTTAACTCTATAATCGGCTGATGTACCGACTGGCTCCTAAATGGAAGGTATCAAATGAATTGTCACAAAAAGTTCATTAAAATTGGTTCAGTAGTTTACAAGGTACAACCCATAGTACAAATACTTACTGCAATGCAAATACTAACAAAATCAATTTAATTTTATTGGCTTTATAAAAACTTGAATAGGCCACTCAATTGAATCGAACATTTGCAATTAAATTTACAACAAGCAACAAGTTTTTTCAATAATTTCCATAAAAACTAAACATGTTTGCAATGCTATCTTAAAATGCAAATGTTGTCATTGTATGGTGTGATCTGGCCATATAACATAATTCATGGAAAATCTAAAATTACAGATCCTAGAATGTAAGGTGCCGCAGCTGCCGGTGCTGAGGTAGCGAAGTCCCGCAAATACGAGGAGATTTCTGGGAGCCACACTTTCTCACCCGTGGGCTTTGAGACGATGGGTCCCTGGGGCCCATCTGCCAAAAAACTCGTAAACGAGGTGTCAGCGCGCCTCAATGAGACCACTGGTGACCGAAGAGCTGGCAGTTTTCTCGGCCAACGACTAAGTTTGGCCATCCAAAGAGGGAACGCTGCTAGCGTACTGGGTACCATGTCTAATGGAGGCGCACTAGACGACTTTTTTTTAGCTTAAATTTAGTCTAGTTTAGCTTAGTATTAATTGTTATTTGTCCCTTTATACTTATATACTTTTGTGTAAATAAAACCTAAATCTTGATGTAGAATACACATCAATTTGCACAGTGATCTGTGGACGTAGAGTAGAATAAATTAATTCAGATACAGCTGACGGTTAAAAATAGGTGTCGTTAAATTAATTACGTTAATCAATTACGTATTCAATAACTTCACGTCTTTGTAAGGCACGGTTTACACGCTGCTATTGAAATTAATCAACCAAAGAGTCGTCTAAAAACGATAGTGAAACTTGTGAAATAGAACACTGCGTTCGCCAATTCGTCTACCAAGCGTGGCAAACAATAGGTGGAGGACAATATCCAAAAGTGAACTGTTGTTAATTTTATTTTATTTTTATTGAGAATTGCTGCTGATGATGATGACGAAGGTTCCAGAATGTATGTTCAGGGACAGCCCTCCGAATACTTATGCTGCATTTAGACCATGAAACTGACCAACTTTCTCCTAGGAACATACCTATGTCATGAAACGACCAAAAAAAAACGACCTCCCATACAAAATCACGATCAGCTGATTGCATTTACTATGGAAAGTCAGAACATTATTTCTGAAATATTTTTTATGGTAAGTTGTTCAGTTAAATGCACCCTCCTATAAGTATTCGGAGGGCTGTCCCTTGCACTCTGTATAGGTTGCAGTGGCTGAAAAGCAAGGTAAGAATATCTTCTCTGATAAACTCTGGATACGTAATGAGCTCCCAACGATAGCTTAAGATGGATCTCAAGCTTATTTCTATTCAAGATTGCAGTTTTTCTGATCCCAGCCTACCACAAGAACTGGTTTAGGGTCCCGCGGGCTATTACTAAATCTATCCTAGCCGTAACCTAGGGTCCAATTTGTTCGAGCCATCATAATCTCTATCAATTGTTTATTGGTAATAATTTGTGAATAATCGTTTCTGTGATAAAATTGATTAGATGCACCGTTCGAGCTGGGGGTAATTTTGTAGATGGCACCTATTTTTAGCCAATTTCAATAAAAATACCCTGCGACATGAAAATAGTTTACGTGGAAAATAGGTATAGTGTGTTAAGGCACCCATGTCATGCCTCACCCCATTTCTTAAGATGCGACGAAGGGACTCTAGGGTTTCAACTCTTAAGGTTTTTAGACTGACAACCTGTCACTAAATATTGTATACGATAACACGATGTTTCTGAAGCGGCCCTTATTATTTGACAAACGTTGCGATTACGGCCGTTAACGCTCTGTCTGCCAGCCCCGCAAGGGATAAAGGCGTGATATGTGTGTGTTAAATCCTTTGGTTTATTCCACTCGATTCTTTACGACTCATGTCTCTAGAAATAGGTGTGTTTTTGTGCACAGAGTTTTAGCATTTCCATCGACTCAGTTAGTGTCAGCCAGCCCAGCCCAATCCCACACAAAGAATTGTGATATTTATAATATTTGCTGAACCCTATTCGCGGCATCATTATCTATTTGCACTAGGACCGGTAGTAAGCGATAATGTAAAATCAGACGTTGGCTGCGCAGTTTCAACACATGGATTATGAGATGCTGTTCGAATCACACAGAATCAGCGATACTCTTTAATTTTAATGATTACCTAACCCCCCTTTTTTCAGTAAATTTTCATGTGCGAGCAGTATTTTCACCTGCGACTTGCACGCATTAGTGGCGACACCTCTTCCTTCTGAACCGAGGCTCATCCAATGCAAGCCAATTTTGCAAGTGTATATAAAGCGTGGCACCTAAATTGTATACCCAACAAGGGATGTGATTTCAATTTTGGGATTCAATTATGATGAAATGCCGATTATAAACATGGCAATTATGCTGAACCCTGTTTGCGGCAATGAAGTGACATCCCGCGGCATTTTTCTATTTGCCCTAGGACCGGTTGTAAGCGATCGTGTGAAATCGTACGCCACGTGTAATAGGGTGATGCTATTCTAATCCGGCATCACACAGCACACCACACACATAAATATCACGCCTATATCCCTTGCGGGGTCGGCAGAGCGTAAACGGCCGTGAAAAACGGTAATTTACGCCACGATTGTATAGTTTGACCCGTGTGATGCCGGCTTAGAATAGCATCACCCCATTTCTTACCCATGGGTGTCGTAAGAGGCGACTAAGGGACTCGAGGGTGTGTATTGCAATTTTAGGCGACGGGCTGACAACCTGTCACTACAGTGATACACAGTTATCTGATTGACCCTCAAATTTTTGTCAGATGTGGTGTTAATATCCGTTGAACGGCCGTTAACGCTCTGCCTACACCGTAAGGGATATAGGCGTGATTTATGTATGTATGTATTGTATAGTTTTTCTGAAAATTGTGTATCACCATATTGACAGGTTGTCACCCTATTGCCTTAAATTGCACAGCATCAGCGATACTCTTTAATTTTAATGATCATGAAGTTTTAGTCAATATAAAAATTTCAATTATACAGAACCCTGTTCGCGGCACTAAAGTGGCACCCCGCGGCATTTTTCTATTTGCCCTAGGACCGGTTGTAAGCGATCGTGTGAAATCGGACGCAGGCTGCGCAATTTCAACACGTGGAATAGGGTGATGCTAATCTTATCCGGCATCACACAGCATCAGCACACACACACCACACACATATATATCACGCCTATATCCCTTGCGCGGTCAGCAGAGCGTAAACGGCCGTGAAAAACGGTAATTTACGCCACGTCCGACAAAGTTTATGATTATTCTGAGAATTGTGTATCACCATGGTGTGGTGACATGTTGTCAGCCCATCGCCTAAAATTGCAATACAAATGCGCAGTATCAGCGATACTCTTGATGATGAGGTTCCAAATGCCGAAAAAAAGGCATATACACAGAACCCTGTTTGCGGCACTGAAGTGGCACCCCGCGGCATTTTTCTATTTGCCCTAGGACCGGTTGTAAGCGATCGTGTGAAATCGTACGCAGGCTGCGCTAACGCAGGGATCTGGAAACCGCGTGTATGTAGCTCTATCTATTTGCCGTGTGATGCCGGCTTAGAATAGCATCACCCCAATTCTACATGTATGTAAGGGACTGAGGATAAAATTCATCCAAGGATTGGGCAGCGGCGTTCCCTGTGAAAGTAATATTTTTCACTGCGCTCGCCAATCTGACTGCCAATCGTGGTGAGTATGGCAATACCCTATTCCCATGCAAATATGGCTACAGTGGGTTACGGTGCGTAACGGACGCGTGTGTCAAACGACTTGACAGTTTCAAACTGTAAACCCACCGTAGTCGTATTTGTAATTCGCAATTTCCTTTCCTCTGACAGACGCATACGTTAAAAAACGGAACCACGGACGACAAGTCAGAGAACCGCCATATACTCAAACTAAAACATAAAGTCAGTTGTCACACAAAACAGGCTACATAAAGAACATTCGATTACACGTATCGTTCATTGTGATGTTGCGCGTTGATGTCTTTTGTATGCAGCGCACGACTAAAGAAGTGGAATAAGAGGCAGACTGATGGGCGGAGCACACCGCGTCCGTATACGTGTACACGCGCGTGGTCACGCGCGTACCGTGACGTTGTAATGTATGGGACTGTATGAGATATGGCACACTACTAGCGTCCACTACGCAACGCAACGCATACGCAAGCAGTGTGTCATATCTCATACAGTCCACGCATACGCAGGCGGTGTGCTGTGCCCTTTGTGGTTTCTTCTGCTTTATTGTAACTCGGAGATCGGCCGGCAGATAAGAGCTCCTTATTTCAGGTTTACATAAACTTTAATACTCAATAATTCCTTCTCTTAAATCCGTATCCATACAAATATTATAAATTCGAAAGTAACTCTGCCTGTCTGTCACTTTTTCACGCCTAAACCAATAAACCGATTTTAATACAATTTGCCTTAAGCATAGACAGGAACCTAAGGAACGACAAAGGCTACTTTTACCGCAGGAAAATCTATCAATCCCACGGGAAACAAAGTAAATCTTAAGGAACATAACGTCGAAGAAAATCATCAGACGAGGATTCGTTGTGTGGGCAGGTATCTTATCAATTGTTAATGTACATACACATATACATACATCACGCCCACATCCCTCACGGGGTAGGCAGAGCGTTAACGGCCTTAAAACGGATATTAATACCACGTCTGACAAATGATTGAGGGTCAATCGGATAACTATCACTATAGTGACGGGTTGTCAGCCCATCGCCTAAAATTGCAATACACATCTAACCCCTCTTATGACACCCATGGGTAAGAAATGGGGTAATGCTATTCTAAACCGGCATTACACGGCAGAACATTGATAATGTTCATAAATAAAATAATTAGGTACATCATTCGATTTGAGTAGAATATGTCATGTAGTGTTTTTCAGTCTACGAGTGTCACCGCCGCCGTTGATCAGGAAGATTTTTGTTTTTGGGATTAAAAAATCAAACTCCAGGGTTATTATTATAAGGTAATCATTTATTACATCAAATGCATTGCATTATGTTACTTAAAACAATAAATAAATTGGTGTGATACGATATAATACCTTGTTCATAACGATATCGACTATTTTATACATACATTTCTTCAGGTTGAATAGGTACGTAGGTACTATCAGTAATAAAATAATAATGCCGCGTTCACACATTCGAGCTAACAGGGAAATAGTAAGGGAAGTGGGCAGCGCGAGCATGTGAACAGGTTACTCGCGCTGCTACTCGTCATGCCGCTGCCACTCCCCGTGCTCCCTCGATTGTCGGTTTTTCGTGCGCGAGTCAAAGGAACGGCAGTACGAGCGCTAGTGGAATGTATTGCTATCTCGCTTACTTGTATTTCTGCGTGAAGATTATGACGGCAGTGTGTGAAAACTCGCTCACGTTGATGCTTCCGCGGAAGTAGTTCGAGCAATATTCGCGGTAGCGGCAGGAGCAGGTGAGTGCCATTTGTCACTCTAGCCAATGTCACCTTTATTTCAATTCCGATAGAGCTCGTAAAAACTGCTTTTGATCTGCGGTGACCCTAATTAGGGAACTTGAATTGCTGCTGATAGCACCTACATCTTTTTTCCTATATGTTACATACAGTTTAGTTATTAAGCCAAAAGTAGAAGAAAAATCAAATCCGATTATAAAACAATCTTATTTCTTTGGCAGCTTATAAGCTTTGGAATCAATGTAGAAATAAAGTTGCACTTTACAGGTGTAAAAGAATCAGCCATTAAATAAATACAAAATCATGCGATTTTGTTTCTTTTGCACAAAATTATGGATATAAGAGAAATTTAAATCACCGATGCAGACTAAAATCCCGCGCGAACAGGCGATTTTTTTTTGTCACGCGTTTGGTCTTTCTGATTTCCACGAGATTGTAATGGTCTTCCGATAAGTTGCCGGCAACAAAGTCGCTACAGCACCGCAATTCCAATAAGCCATATTTGACACCTGACAGATTCGTGCCATTCATTAGCTATGGGAGACGGACGATGATTTTTCCTTTGGTGACATCCACACGGTGACATCTCTATTAGTGTGGAACTGACAGCTCTCAAATATGGCTTATTGGGATAGCATTACTGCTATTAAGCGCACAATGCCGTGTTCGGAGGCAATGCATGAAATCGGACACAAAGTTTGGGGTTTCGTACTGAACAATTTTCACTATGGGACCAATACTGGAAAAGAAGTAATTTTTTTCAACCTGCCATACAAAATCAGTCAGCTGTTCGTAAATTTAGTATTAGAGATTTTTTTTCATTTTTCGGCATTGGTCCATCAATGAAAATTGTTCAATACGTTGTCCTACACAACGTGTCCAATTTCATGAATTTTTTCGATAAATTGTGTTTTTTTTGTTAAAGTAACAGGGATTATTGGTTGGCAAATGTGCAATTTTTATGCCAACCGTACAGTAACACTGAATATTAACAAACTAACTGATCAGATCACATACAAAAACACGCTCTTAAAAATAGCACCAATATATTTTAATATCAGCACATTATCGCGTACTTATTAAAATGTTACTTAACTTGCAATACCTATTATTTATTTATTAATTATTAAAATTAATTAGTTACAGCTAGCAACACCAAGCTTTTTTGCAAACGCGGTACGAATGCGCCAACATTTAATTATTATTCTCGGAAATACCTACTCAGCAAACAGTTAAACGGATGTGACCATTTATAATACAATTAAAACAAATTATTTCAAATACGCAAAGTGAACATAATAATGATATTTTTTAAACTCTTTTCGTCATGTAGGTACTGTACTTAGTTATATTGATTAAATCTTTTAAATGTAAGAAAGCTAAGTATATGTAGACGATATTTTCGTAGTTCTCAAGATATGGTTAGTTAGACATTTAGGAGATATGAGTCGATTACATTTGCACCTAACTTAACCGATCACACTACTACTGTAGAAAATATAAATTCTTGTGTAAATAGATATAGATATGTATAAGTAAATGAATAATACACTATGGTAACATTTCGCCTACTAAATCATAGACTAATAAAAGATAGAGAGGCGACTTTAGAACTTGCCTTCTTCAGCTATCAAGATATTTACTCTTGTATACACCATTTAAAAATTCAATTTTATCTGACACCCCAACGAAGATTTAATTCTACAAGAAATTATAGTAACAACAAATATAAACATTATAACGAATGTTAAAATTTACAAAAACTACAACTTAACTAACAAAAAGTGTAGCTAATTATACAACACACCTAACGTTATTTGGTCTCATTTTAGTAACGGGTTATATTTTAACGGAGACTTAACACGAAAAGAGAAAAAATATATTACAGTCGATTGATAAAGTATAGCTCGAGATTGGATAAACAGCTTAATATTATTAGCAGCCATTTCACATCCTTCAAATCTTTGCATTACGACATTCATTCAATTTGGTTATTTTATTTTCACATACATACATAATCTTTTCATTTCATTTTCTGTACAAATCAAATTGCCCAAACGGCACACACTTTTTTTGGGATAGACATCATCTTGGAATGTAATTGTCAAATCCCAAACATTGGCCGCAATTTTGACACTACACCTCCTTCGCAAAATTTTCATAATCAATCAAAAGAAAAGAGACAGGAAATCTGGAGCTGGTCTTTTTTCATTAAGGTGGCCACAAACGCAGCTATAAATCACGAAGAGTTGTAATAGTTTTTACTTCTTGGTGGTCGAAAATTTCTTCTTGAGCTACGATTTTAAACTATCGAATGGCAACAATACTTCGACATTTTAAGTTACGTCTGTGGCTACCTGTGGCATTGTTTCACAACAGGACCATAGATTATGCTCTCGAATTTCGTCTGATAGAAATCAAATCACGTTTTTTAAAAATTCACAGCTGCCGTCTCATATGAAGATCAATCAGAGACATCATCCACTCTTTTAATGATTAGTAGTCCGTAACTGTTTTGAGACGGAACATCTAATCATTTTAGCATGCTATACATTAAGGAAAGAATATTCCCTTTTTCTTGCTTATTCAAAAAAACAACATGTTTAATAAGCATAAGCTAAGACAGGTGTACTCTGAAATCGCAGCCATCTGCGTCTTCTCATGGAGAAAAGACCCTCAAGCTCCTCAGTAAAGTAGCTAGCACATTAGCGAGACATTCAGCCCTCAAAGCGAGCTGCCCTTCAAGCGTAGAGTCTGTATCCTGGTTCTGGCTTTTCTTAGCGTTGTGTTCGTGGATGATTTGCGCCATTTCAGCGCCGGCGAGGTCTTTGAAGGCCGCGGTAACGTCGTGGACTCGGAGGACCAAGTTGCGGGTCTGGAGAGGGGCTGATGTGTGACGACCTAGAGCCTGGACAACGAAATAAAGCGTTATAGAATGAGACAGAAAATTCAAGGATTTTAGGATACTGTTACAGTCAGAATCATAACGTGTGCTGGGTCAAAGAGTTCTCACAGACAGAGCAATAAAGCAATTTTGTAAGGTTGGGGATGAGTTAGCTTGATTCTTAATTAGAGTTTATAAAAGACGTCTGGCAGGCGGAATTCGCTGTCTCGTCGACGCAACATAAAACTGGTGACATAACTTTACCTCTTTAGGTCCGTAAATATTATTTTACCTGTGCTAGATCTGACAGTCGTCGCAATGGAGCCAGACAGTCTGCTAAGGCTGACGCGGCGTTACTGCCTTTGCCGCTGCCCAACGCTCCGACAAGAGTCCGCGACGCTCCTACTAGGGATACCGCACATGATGTCAACTCGCTTCGCGCACGCTGAAAAGGAAAATATTGAGATTATTTAGAACACAGGAATGATATTTGGATCCTATTGAAAATTAAAGCCATTTGTGCTTTCTTATAAATAGAAACATACGTACCACGCCTGTCTTTAATCGTATAGCAAAACATTTATTATTGCAATATTTTATTTGACTGTCCCAGAGTCGTGAGTTCAAATCCCTACAAGACACAAATATTTGTTAGAGTCAATTTCTAAATATTTGTGTTTAGTCTTATTCATCATAAAGTCTGCGTGGTTTCTATGCCTACAATAAATTTAAAGTAAGTTGTGAAGTTAAAAAAATAATTAGTATTAATGTAAGTTATCTACTTCAAGTCTCGTTCCCATAGCACAAGCTTTGCTTAGTTTGGGGCTAGATGGCGTTCCGTGATATGTCCTGTATATTAATTTATTATATGAACCTAAACATTCCTGTTACATGCATCCTGTTACTTTCATAGTTATGTAAATGAGAAGATACAGGAAATCTGCAGTTGTCATTTGAGCTCTATACAAAGGTCCACAGAAAAAAATGTTTTCAGATTTCACAAATCTCTTTCGCATTGGTGACTTGGTTTCGAAATGCTTTGCCACAAGAGCATTATTATCGTCTTACCTGAAACTTAGCTTCATCGATGTCTTCTCCACCACCGTGCGCGTGTTGATGTGAACATTTCTGCGCGGCTTGATGCAACCGCTGTAACAGTCCATCCACTGCAACCTCTGTCTTGCACAGCAAGTTCTCTATCGAAACATGCCCGTTGTTCCCTTGGAATTCAGGAAACTTGACAGTTGGAGGCGAAGGAGGCGTCGGGATGTCGTCTACAACATCGTCTTTGAACCTCACGTGGTTGACTTTCGGGACAGGGCTAGAACTGTCTCGGTTGAAAGCTCTTCTTTCAGATAGAGGAGGGGAGAACACTCGCTGATCGTGCCCCGGGGCGCCATTGAGGATGTCCGGCCGATTGCTAAACCGTCTGTTCATCTGCGGCGAACAGAGCGATAGCGCTGGGGATATCTCTTTATTCTTTAGAATTGTGTTCTTAGTTTCGGAGTTCGATCTCGTGTGGCGATTCTGCAAAGTCATCGAACTGTAATTGTGCGTCGATCTGATGATTGGAGGCTCTTCTTCTAATCTGTTCTCGATTTCCAGGTTTCGATACGTATTGAGGTTTCTCTGGAAGTGCGGGGAGCCGATGCTAGCGAGACGTTGCTCTGGATTTCGTATTGGCGACTGTTTCTGCGAAGTTTTCATTCGTAAGACTTCGATGCTCGGGACGGGAGGTAAGGGAGGTTTTTTCGGAGGTAGCAATATTGGTGGGGGCGGTGATAGGACTCGGTTTTCTAATCTGGGTGGTAACGAGGGCGGACTATAGCTTGTATGGTGTTCTTCGTTTATATCACAAACCACTTTGTAGTTCAGTTTTCTGTTGTTGAGCGTGCTGAAATGGTTGTTGGGGATTTCGACGGTTGAGAGTTCGTTGTTGACGCAAGTGAATGAGTTGGAGCGAGGTCTCGGTGCGGGGGTCGGCGGGGTCTTCGGAGGTCTTTCGGGAGGTTTTTTATTCTCACCAAGTTTTCTTCTGGGCGGTGGCCGGATTTCGCACACGTCCGGTATCGAATCCGAGTTGGGCATGCGTGATTCTATCTTTTCCGATTCGTCGTTGCTGTCGTCACTTTTGTTCTTGTCTTTGCTGCAGCATGAGAACATACTTTTTCTTTCCACTGTCGGGTATTCTATCACATGCGCGTTGCCGTTTGATTGTCTGTCTGTTACGCTTTTTCTTTTGCCTTTTGGCGACTCCGATTTGTCTTTAGGTTGAGTTTTACTCTTTTCTCGTAACAACAAACTATTTCTTGCATCACTCAGACTTTTGGCTGCAAACATATTCCTAATCTCACTAACACTAAGTGTACCTTTCACTACATCACCATTGGCGGGTTTCGTATCAGTTTTATTTTGTAGTTCCTTTTTTGCTTCTAAAATTTGGCTTTGATTCACGTAACTAACTTGTTCTCTATCTAGTGTTGATGTGTTTGACCCTGGTGGTGGAGGAGGAATTATGTATGACATGATTTCTTCTGGAGTTAATTCTATCGCTGGTGTAACTTTGACAGTGGGTGGCTGTACAGTTACGTTTGCTATAAATTCTTCTAGATCATTCTTTTTTGGCGCCTGTGTTAGGTTTTCTTGTGAATTCGCTCTTTCGTCAGCGAAAGATGGCGGCACAACAGGCAGTATTTGAGGCACTTGTGTAGCACTGTCCAGTTCATCGGGAGTTTGCGGCGGGGGTATTAAAGTTAAATCTATAAGCTCGGCGTCATTATCAACAATACTCTCTTGACAAAACTCTACAGCTCTCGTTTCTTCTTCTTTACTGCTCTTTTCTCTTAACTGCTTCAAATATTCTCTCAAATTAGATTCTTTATTATCTATGGTAGCATCAGGACTGTGTAACCCAAAGCTAGTTCTAGCTATTTTGTTATTAGTAGACTTTTGTAAATGTTTTCGAATCGGGCTGTTGGTTGGTGTGTATGATGAATCATTATCACTTTCAAGGTCTGTGTTTAGAGCTAATAAAGCGTCAGTAAGACCGCAATTGTTCAATATAGCACTGAGACCTTGTGATTGTCGGTTGGTCAAACCATTACTGTCTTTTTCCGTTTCAGGAATGCTAAGACCGTTCAAACCTTGGTTTATCGTTTCCGTTAGTAACAATAATGAATCACTATGTTTTAGAATTCCTGGTGCATCGTCTACTGTCGACATTCTACTAGTATTAGACTCCGTATCACTTTCGGGAGGATCTACACACGTTTCTCTACCGACTAGCTCATCTCTTAACATGCCATTATAGTCTTCGGCGTATGCATCACAGTTTTCAGTCAAATATTGTTCAGAGTTTTCTACTAACTTTTGCATTTCAGCTACTCGTCTAAGCACTTCTTCGTTCTTAGCTTCGACTAGTCTAGGATTCGCCGCATTCTCTAAGAGTTCCATAGACAGAACGCTTTGAAGATCGAATCCCATCCCATCGTCCAAATAACAAGGATCATTATCGAAAAGTCGGAACTCTTCGTTTCTCTTACACTTCTCAAAATGAACATCAAGCCCAAGAAGACCAGGCTTCGAATCGTAGCCTATTAAAGGACTGGAGTTGTTACTGTGGTTTTTATTAGAAATGTTGGAGTTCATATTGGTGTCTAAGGCCTTCTGTTCGTTGGTGGCGTGGTATGGCGGAGGCATGGTGAATATAGCAAAGTGTTTCTTGGTGAGGATCTCGGGGTGGTTGTGGTGGAGGTAGCTCCACTTGGCCGGCACCACGCAGTGCTGCGAGAGGTACGGAGGAGCTGGAATAATAAGTAGAGCATTAGTGCGTGCCATTAAAAATATACTTAAGTGAGTATCTACATTTAATATCAAATTTTAACTTTTTTATAATATTTTCTTCCTTTTTGTGCAATAAAGCATGTATTTAAAATGCATTTTTGATGGTTCATGTGACGCAGTGGTGGTATGTCTGCCTGCTACGCAAAGGTAGGTTTGATGCCGGTTCGGGGCAGGTATTTATATACATACACAATTCACGCCTATATCCCTTACGGGGTAGGCAGAGCGTTAACGGCCGTAAAAGGGATATTAACACCACGTCTGACAAAAGCTTGAGGGTCAATCAGATAACTGTGTATGACTATAGTGACAGGTTGTCAGCCCATCGCTTAAAATTGCAATACACATCCCTTGAGTCCCTTAGTCGGCTCTTACGACACCCATGGGTAATGCTATTCTAAGCCGGCATCACACGGCAGGACGTACTTGAATGATGAATTTTATAATATTCTGTTTCTTAGTCTTTGTGTTCTGTTATTGTTTATAAAGGGATTCTTAGTGGGGGCTTCAAGTTTATCGTATTTATTTTATTTTTAATTTGATTACTTACCAATATCTTCCGTAATGGGTTCTCTCTCAGTCTCTACGTTGAGATCTTGGCCTGTAGCGAGACGGTAGTATCTGAAATAGATAAAAAACGCACATTTTGAGTTGTGCATCATGCCAACGTAAGTGCTTGGATACCAAAGTTGTGAATTGTTAGATAGCGAACCATAAAACCTAACAAAATAATCTCTGCCACGGTTCGTCCCACTGCAGAATACTTGTCTCTCTCTTTAAGAGGGTGTTTGGACATATACATATAATAAATATTAAGAAAATTACCTGAGATACAAGTAAATATATTTTGTATTTACTTAGTTAAGGTATAGTTAAGAAATGTATGCACAACTTTAATTTTATATCTGTAAATTTACTATTTGTATGCATACTTTTATTTTGAAATAAATTATCTTTATCTTCTTTATCTTTCTCTTTATACACCACAATTTTCCAGGCGGTTTGGCGAGCGCAAAAGTAGTATTTAGCATCATACAAACAGTTGTACATATTGAATAATGAGTGTATTTTGAGACTGAAAGTAAAAATCCATAGAGGGTATTTGTAATACAGGTCCCTCCTAGTACGAACTCCAGTCTGTCACAAAGTTACATTAAGTTTCACATACTCAAAATTGTTAAATATAAGTTTTAACTCTGTAACATTGTACATACATACATATATCACGCCTTTATTCCTTGCGGGGTAGGCAGAGCATAAACGGCCGAAAAAACGGACATTTACGCCACGTCTGACAAACGTTTGAGGGTCATTCGGAAAATTGTGTATAGCCATAGTGACAGGTTGTCAGCCCATCGCCTAAAATTGCCATACACACCCTCGAGTCCCTTCGTCGCCTCCTACGACTCCCACGGGAAAGAATTGGAGTGATGCTATTCTAAGCCGGCATCAAACGGCATTGTAACATTGTGTTGAGAGAAATAAAGCTATTTATTATTTATTTCGCAGAGAACGCTGGCTTCACCCCTTAGTCGTGTTGTCCGACACCCACGGGTAAAATGGGATGATGGGTTCTAAGGCTTCTGACTTACCCAGCTATAACCAGAGGCATCTCGGCCGCGTCTCGTTCATCCATCATCAGCCCCAGCACTCCATGCCTCTGGAGGAATATGGCCACATCAGCTGTTCCGTCGCACTCTCTCTTCACTCTTATAGCTTCCACTTCTTCTAAAGATGCTATTGGTTGAGGCTGGAATGAAGATAATATTATATATTTATTTACCTGTAATATGGTTTTATTATGCATTCACACTGCTATTTTATTTTCATAAATGAAAATAAGAATTGAAAAAATGTTAGCGCGCTTGGGCTTGAACTCAGGACCGCGGGTACCGTCTCACTGCTCTGCCAACTGAGCTACCGGCGCCTCGACTGACCCTTCCAAAGTTCTAATCTCTTGGTACTCATCTCGAAGCGACGTACTTACAAGCGACATCTAGTATAAGTTATTGTAAAAAATACTTTAGTAAGTCAACATAAATTACAGAAGGAATTCAAACCATGCGATGAAGTTTTGCTTATTTAAATTTAATATGATTTTATTATAAAGAGGGAGAGGGCTCTTCGGGTGGGACACTGAGTCGCCCAAGACCCGATGAACCACTCACAGTGCATTATATCATTCATTTATTCACCGTTTATTGTACATAATAACATTACGAGAGACACACATACAAAGTAACGGCATAACAGGACAACAAGTTTTTTATTGAAAATTATTGAAAACTTGCAAAATTTTCAAGCGCGGGCAGGATTTGAACCTGCGACTTTCGCATTACTAGTGGCTAGTGGCGAAGCCTCTTCCATCTGGGCCACCGCAGCTCATTCCTTGCCCGCCAATTTTGCAAGTGTATTTTAATGCCAATAACGCGTGGCAAGGCAAGTTTTTTATTTTAAAAAAATAGTGATCGAGTGAAAAGCTTATTTACTTTGGCTATTAATATATTAAGGTATTCTAAAATTGGCATCGATTTCGACAGAACACTTTCTTAGCTTATTATGTCTTTTCGTTCTCTGACTTATTAAGCAACAGGCTCCATCTACCGCAACAAATAAGATACCTATCATTTTGAAGAGTAGGCATCAGTGGACAGACTGGTTCGTTGCATTTTGCATTGCAATGCATAGAGTTACAGTTGCAATGTGTATAGTAGTTCTTAGTTGAAAACATAGATGGCGTTACTAGTATCAGACCTTGGCTAATCGGACAGATCTATAACTCCGTTTATATATTTTCATTTTGCCAGAATGTTGCATGCATGCATGTATGTATACGGGGTGTAAGGGACAGCCTTCCGAATACTGATAGGTTGCATGCAGACCATGCAATTGAACTTTCTACTAGAAACATATGAAACGAAAAAAATATTTGACCTTCAATACAAAATCAAGATCAGCCGACTGCAATGACTATGGGACGAAATACTTTTTTTGCGTTTCCTGAAATTCTTCTTCATAGGGAGTACTTCAGTTTCATGGTCCGAATGCACCCTATCAGTATTCGGAGGGCTGTCCCTTACACCCTGTATAATATATCACGTTAATATCCGTTGTGGGGTAGGCATAGTCTAAGTGGCCTTCAAAATCGGTCATTTAAGCCACGTCTGACTAACATTTTGAGTGTCATACGAAAATTGTGTGTCACCATAGCGGCAGGTTGTCAACTCATCGCCTAAAATTGCAATACACATGTAACCCTCGAGTCCCTTAGTCACCATTACGACAGCCACGGGAAAGAAATGGGGTGATGTTATTCTTAGCCGGCATCATACGGCAGCCAGAATGTTACCGTATATTAAAATGACCATATGGATAAATAGAACCTCAATAAACAATAATATAATTAATAATATTAAATGTTTATTATAATTGATTCTCGGTGGGGCACTCACAAGGTTAATATTTATCACTTTGAATTTGTTGGAGGGTACGTTAAGCCGTCGGTCCCGGTTGCTGTCTATGATAATTAAGACGGCGGTCGTGACACAACCATGTCAGAGGCCTAGTACATTGGTCTATGCTAGTAGTAGGCGGTTGAAATGTCTGAATGGTGTCCCACATTAAAAGGAAAAAAGATTATAATATAAGGTAAACTTACGACAGAATTTCCTCGGCCGACAATCTGACTGAGTCCAAACCGCGGTGATACCAAGAGTACCCTTTCTGGTCTCGTGCTGCTGAAACACTTGGCGCCGTAACTCGGGAGGCCCGCTACTATATCCAGGTAGTGAAGTTTCGCCTGAAAGAAGAAAATCAATAAATATCCTAGATAATTTGCGCCATCTAGCCCCAAACTAAGCAAAGCTACTATGGGAACAACATAGCTTATATATTTTTGTAAACAAATACCTATGGTACATATAACCACCCAAACTAAACACAAATATCTGAAAATTACTTAACAAATATTTGTGTGCTGTGGGGATCGAACCCATGACCTTCAGCGTAGCAGGCAGAGGTAGGGGTAACTGTGTGTAAGTTTATAGAGAACTTATTTGTGGCGCCGCGCTCCACATACAAGTCCTGAAACGCGGTATCGAAGTGTTTCTGCCGATCGCTATAATATAAGGTGTAAAAAAATTTGCTAAGTATATTTTAAGGGGTGAACCAGTACGTGAATCTGAACAACTTTCCCCAAGGAACATAGGTCGAAATATGAAAAAATAATTTGACCCTCCCATACTTAGTGTGTATACCCGGCCGGGATAATTTGTATGGGAGCGCCAATTTTTTTTTTCATATTTCGACCTATGTTCCTTGGGGAAAGTTGTTCAGTTTCACGTACTGGTTCACCCCTTAAAATATTCTCAGTAAATTTTTTTACACGATGTATATACAACTTCAAACATGGCCGATTGGAACAGTCGTTCCCCTGGTCACAACTCCAGACCAGGCGGGTATCTACCCTTTACCTCACTGTCGTCACTCGGCCTACTGGACTTATCATAAGGCACATCATATCAACACTTTCGCTATTTTCATAATTGACAACTTAGGTAATTTTGGCGGTACATTACTACTTGTGGACATGATGTAAGGAAGTTTACCTGTAGCTGAGTGAGGTGTCTCTGGCTGCCTGTCATCTGCGAGTTGAGTTTGAGGAAGTGTGCGATCAGTCGGTGTAGCTCCTTCCGTTTCATACTCACCAGCTGCAAGGCCTTTGTCCAGCAGTGGACATGATGTAGGGTTACCTGTAGCTGAGTGAGGTGCCTCTGGCTGCCTGTCATCTGCGAGTTGAGTTTGAGGAAGTGTGAGATCAGTCGGTGGAGCTCTTTCCGTTTCATACTCTCCAGCTGCAAGGCATATGTCCAGCAGTGGACATGATGTAGGTTTACCTGTAGCTGCGTGAGGTGCCTTTGGCTGCCTGTCATCTGTGAGTTGAGTTTGAGGAAGTGTGAGATCAGTCGATGGAGCTTCTTCCTTTTCATACTCTCCAGCTGCAAGGCCTACGTCCAGCAGTGGACATGATGTAGGTTTACCTGTAGCTGCGTGAGGTGCCTTTGGCTGCCTGTCATCTGTGAGTTGAGTTTGAGGAAGTGTGCGATCAGTCGGTGTAGCTCCTTCCTTTTCATACTCTCCAGCTGCAAGGGCTACGTCCAGCAGTGGACATGCTGTAGGTTTACCTGTAGCTGAGTAAGATGCCTCTGGCTGTCTGTCATCTGTGAGTTGAGTTTGAGGAAGTGTGAGATCAGTCGATGCAGCTTCTTCCGTTTCATACTCTCCAGCTGCAAGGGCTACGTCCAGCAGTGGACATGATGTAGGTTTACCTGTAGCTGAGTGAGGTGTCTCTGGCTGCCTGTCATCTGTGAGTTGAGTTTGAGGAAGTGTGAGATCAGTCGATGCAGCTTCTTCCGTTTCATACTCTTCAGCTGCAAAGCCTTTGTCCAGCAGTGGACATGATGTAGGTTTACCTGTAGCTGTGAGTTGAGTTTAAGGAAGTGTGAGATCAGTCGGTGGAGCTCTTTCCGTTTCATACTCTCCAGCTGCAAGGCCTACGTCTAGCAGTGGACATGATGTAGGGTTACCTGTAGCTGAGTGAGATGCCTCTGGCTGCCTGTCATCTGTGAGTTGAGTTTGAGGAAGTGTGCGATCAGTCGGTGGAGTTCCTTCCTTTTCATACTCTCCAGGAGGCTGCAAGGCACGAACCGCTCTAAGCCAAATTCTCGCCTGAATTCAGAGAAAATATTTTCATTATACACGGTGTAAGTAAAAGTACTGCGTTCCTTTTAAGGAATGAACCAGCCCATGAACTGAAAAATAGTATATTTATTTTTACTGTGTATTTTTTGTGCAATAAAGAATATTATTATGATAAATCCAAATGACTAAACCAGATTTCGAAACTTCATAGTTCAATACGAAAAAAGAAGTAATCAAGAGTTTAAAAAACATGACTAACTGAAAATCTTTCCCAAAGAAACATAGGTCGAAATATGAAAAAATATTTTGATCTCCCATACAACCAGACTTGGTCGGTTGCTACATTTTGTATGGGCGGTCTAAAATTTCTTTTCCAATTTCAACCTATGTTTCTTGGGGAAAGGCTACTGACATTTCATATGAATTATGTATGTATGTATAATCTCTCTATAGTATCTTCTTACAACATATACAGAAAACACGTATTAAACTAAAACAAGAAATGGCACAAAGGCTGACTTATCCCATTAAGGGATCTCTTACAGTCACCCCTGGAGAAACAGATTAATAATAAGCTAATAAGATCGATGGGTTGAATTGATTGATTGATTGTATTGTAATCAATCATCTAATAAAGGTACTTCGATGAGTGATAACAATGCATATAGGGGGTGTAAGGGACAGCCCTCCGGATACTGATAAGGTGCATGCAGACCATGAAACTGATCAACTTTCCCCAAGGAACATACGTCAGGGAACGACAAAAATATTCGACCTCCCATACAAAATCAAGATCAGCTGACTGCATTTACTATGGGAAATCCAAAAAAAATATGACTTTTCCTGAAAAAAAAATTCATGGAAAGTTGTTTATTACATGGTCTTAATGAACCCTATCAGTATTTGGAAGGCTTCACCTTACACCCTGTATTTAAGATTAGCAGGCGGCCTAAAAACTCATGTCTTTACTCTACTCGTAATAGGAAGTTTTCTTTTAAATTTTTTATTCTCTTCCCTAGTCGCTCGATAGATGACGCTGTACTAGGCAAGACAACGCAAAGAACTGAACGTCTCATAATTTTTTGAATTTTTCGTAAAACGAAACGTAACTAATTATGGTAACATTACTCGCAAAACAGAGAACGTAACTAATAACAAAGCGCGAAAAACGGGGATAGATATTTTGGAAAGAACTATTTCTTTGCATGGAAACTAAACTATTTTTTTTTTATTTCTGTAGAAAATTAATTACTTCTTGTATTAAATATTTATATAATCTGTACCTTTCTGTAACATCTACAACTTCTCTACACAACCATATTTGATTGATATATCATAATTTCCGTAATGGGCTTCCCAAAGATTTCCTTTTCCTCGTGAAATCATTTTATCAAGAACATTGGCTCATAGACAGGATAAACCCATAAATAATACCTTCCCTAATCTACGACATCTGGTTTCAATAAAGAGGGAAATGTTACACTGGTATAAAATAGTTCCGGGTCATCGTATCACGTACGTTACAATCGATGTAATATTATTTATTGCCCACAAGGAATATTTTATGAGGAAAACGGAAGTTTATCTAGGTAACACAGCTATCTCTTCGTAGATAATTATGTGATATTAAGTTTACTTATATATTATTATGGGAAATCAGATATTGGGTTTTTTTTTTTTACTTGAGATGGATTGGTTGGGCATTGACTGTAAGGCAACAAACTCCAAAATGAGAATTTGTGTCAATAAAACTACGTGAAACGGATTTAAGCATGAATTCGCCCGGTATAATGAGGATTTTAGGACCATTACGATTATCAAAGTCTTTATGTACTTTGCTAACGTGCCATCCGTACTAATATTATGAATCTGAGAGTTTGTGTGTGTATGTATACACATAAGCTACCGCGGGAAAACAACTATTATTACGGGAAAATGAGTGGCATCGGGTGAAACCGCTGGGCGGAAATCTAGTATCTAATATTAATTTAATTATAGCCACGAAATTGTTCTTTTCAACAAATTAGCTACCATACTTACATTGAATCGAAAATTACATTAAATGTTCCTAATATGTGCTTTACAGACACACAACTCAATCAGATAAAATATTTTAGAACTTTTGTAAGTTATGCCCTCAAATAATGCCAGCCATACGCATCAACTTGCTTCTACCTGAAACGGAATTTACCTAATATGATAGAAAGGAGATGGGAGAAAGGAGATATACTTACTCTACAGCTTTAGCAGTAAGCTTGGCTGGTGAAAAGTTGTTAGCCAACGCGTGCTGGTGCATATGGAGCGCAGCTAACCGCAAAGCCACGTCGGGCTGCAGTTCTGGAGCGAACCTGGAAAGTTGCGAGTAATCATTTATTCGTGTTTTAAATTCATACAGCGCCACCTAGCTCCAAACTAAGCAAATTAATACCAAAAGTGGCACTTTTTGCTAAAGGCGTGTGTCATTAACGACCTTGACAGTGGCGCCACTTCACATTTTTTTTTCTTTATACAAACAATCGATCAGAATATCCGTTGCCCAAGTTTTTAGTTCTATCCTTAGGTAAAATTAGAACCTGCAAACTCAATGAAATATTCGCTGTAATTCAAAAACTCTGTGAACTGGGTTGATTGGGTTGTTTGTTGACCTACAGACAGCTTACCTTGAGGGATTTTGGGCTGGTTTGATTAAGTCTTGAATAGAAAGCTAATGCTTTAAGTTGAATGTACTCGTGAACGACCTCCACAGTGGCACCACTTCACAAAAACTATATTTTATCTTTATACAAATAATCTATCATAATGTCCGTATGTATTATTCTTAAGTAAAATTAGAACCTACAAACTCAATGAAATATTCGCTGTAATTAAAGTTATGGAAATTAATAACAAAAGTGGCCGTGTTTAGGCATTTTGCTTAACGGGCCTACTTCCATGAAGTGAGGTGAAAACGAGCTACGAGAATGCATTTTATACATAATCTAAGGCACATCACTGTCAACAAAATTTTGTTTTTTAATCTTCAAGATATGAGGAATAAGCCAGGGCAGCGCAAAATCTCATTTTATATTTAATTACCTCTATTTTTCAGTGATGAAGCGTGGCGTAAGAGATTTCCTCCGCCAGTGCTAATCGAACTGTATTGATCTTAATATGATTATTAATGGCAATTTCACGTTGAACCCGCCCGGGCGGCTATTTTTTGACAAAACATCTTAGTTATTAAGAAATTCAGCAAAACACTTACTGTTTCCGGCTACTTTCCTTGGGAATAAAAGGTTTTTGTTTTGATGTGTTTCCTCTGCTGTCAAAACTGACGTGGAATTGATCATAGATAAACGGAATATGATGCAGACGCGACACACTGTACATTTGTTCGATATTTTGACCGTAATTTATCGTTATTGTAGCTAGAATTTTGCCGTAAAATATATCAACTACTTATCTACAACAACGGCATTCTATCCGCTATGGATAATTTTGCCAATGTCAATACTACGTTGATTGATACATCGAACGAAACGCAAAATATGAACCGATTAGAGTAGGTATTAAAAATATTTTTACGATCAAATAATAGGATGACGTGGTTGTTAGTGCAGATTAGTATGAAGTAGTAAGGTTCGATTTATATGCGACACTAGACGGCGGCACGGCGGCACAAAAGCAGTTTCTTAACTTCGGCGGAAATTTTTAATTGTATATATGGAACGCTGCGCATACGGTCACCACCAACCACGGTTTTAGGACAAATTATAAGAACGCAAGTATAATAATTATGTACATGTACTTACGTACATACATACATACATACACATATCACGCCCATATCTTTTGCAACTTGCGTACCTAGTATACAAAAGTATTATTTATGTAGTAAAAGATTTTTGTCAGATTTCAGTTCAAGAGTAGGATCTATTGATTCGGAAGGTTTTTAGTGTTATGGGGTAGAAAGGTTCTAGAGTGGCATTGGGTCAAGATGTTCATGCTAGGGTAACACTGGGTTGAAAGGTTCTAGACTTATACCTAGCTGGAAAGTCCTAGAGTGTCACCGAACAAAATGCCAATACTAATGTTAAAATTAATTTCCAGGTAGGTACTTATCATTTCGGGAAGGTCGAGGCAATCATTATATTAAAGGTTGTGGTCACCCTGGTTCGTTGGTAACACCGAAATATACCAAACATTGTATAGGGCTATAAATCCCTTTTCTAAAAATACCAATTTCAAGACCAAAAATTTCAGGATTATCCAGATAGGAATGGATTAAAAACCTTAGTCAAAAAATCAATTAGAAGCACGTTCGATTTTTTAATTTTCTTAGTTACTTTAATAGATATCACCAAAATGTATGATAATTTTTAACTATGAAGCAATTCAACTGGTGTCGGTGATTAAAGGAAAAAGATTGTTAAAGGTGTTCGAAGGTTTGAAAATTTTAAGGCATGCGGCTCTGTGTATGACTGATGGTCAACAAATATTGTTCAAAAATTAATGAACGGTGCGAGAATGCGACCGCTATATATTATCATATCATAATATCATACTCGAATATAAGTATAATGGCCGTCGCTAATTGGTTTTTGCTATTTATATTTTGAACTTACATCTATGTAATACAGTATACTATACTGATTTATGCAATGAACGTTTAAAATTGAAATTGAAATTTAACAGTATTAGTTGCGCTTAAGGTGCACGCAATGACGAAAATGACAAAGAAATATCCAAAAAAAGTTTCTTAATGTCGAAGTTCGCAAAAATATGTACAAAACCAGGATGGACAAAAACGAAACAAAAATATATTCGCGCAAAGTGCGTAACATGATACTGGCCACTTGCATTTTTAAACCTGAACTAATAAGTTGGCTTTATTTAGTTTAATGACTTTGCTTCTTCTGTCATAACGTTAAACTAAAAAGTTGTAAATATGATTTGAAATGTTATGAAGATAAGTGTTTTGTGAACTGATTAAGCCCTTATTTTTAGATGAATTCTTTTTATGTACTGAAAGTGGAAGAATAACAAACAAACAGACAGTACAGTTTATAGAGTTCATAATTAATATGCTATGCGTTCAGCTAAGTCTTGGCGAATGGTTCAACTTATTTCAAAATATGGTCCTTATAATATAATGTAGGTTAATATTCCTTCCAAGTTATAATATCAACTTTGTGAGTAGTCCACCGAGAATCAAACCCGGAACCTTTGCGCCGCAGGCAGTCGCACTACCATTGGTCGTCAAGTATTGTATCAGTACCAGTTAGACTAACATTATATGAAATGGTGACACCTCTATAATATACTCTTTGACATGACTTCCGAATTTCATTTGAATTTCGTTCCTTCCGTCGAAGTAGGAGTCTTAAGGATAATACTCATCATAACTTGAGCAACGGACATTCTGATAGATTGTTTGTATAAATAGAGCGCCACTGTCGAGGCAGTTCACGAGTACACTCGCCTTAATCTCTTCTGAGACTTCTCTGTGTTTCTGAAAGGGGCTGCGTTGGCTTACAAAGGCCTACCAAACGCGTAAGGCGGCGGCGTCGAACGTCCAGTGGCGCAGTGGCGAGTGTATGAACAGGTAGTAACCTGAGTACGCGCTGCTACTCGTCATGCCGCTGCCACTTCGAATGTCGGTATTCGTGCGCGAGTCAAAGGAACAGCACTCGCTCACGAAAAGCCGACATTCGAAGTGGCTGCACGTCCGCGAGTGGAATGTATTGCTATCTCACTCACTCGTATTGCTGCGAGAAGAGTATAACGGCACTCGCGTTAACCACGAAAGTATTTCGAGCAATATTCACGACAGCAGGAACAGTGTGAGACGCGTCCAACAGCTATTAGAGTGAAAGCATAGAGTAGATATCACATAGAGATGACACTCCCGCTCCAGACGCGCTCAAGGTCAATCCGTCTGGCTGTCTCTTAGAGAACAATTCAGTCAGGAGTGCGCTTCGCCGCGGAAACGTTTTTCGTGCGGGTCGAATTTTCATTTTTGTGAAAAATTTAGCAATGCCGAATTATTGTGGTGTGTATGGCTGCAAAAGTGATGCGAGGAAGACTCCGCATCTAAGTTTTTTTAATTTGCCTAAAGATAAGCCAAGGTAAGTGATGATTTTACAGTAAATACCTAGGTACCTACCATTCGTTATTATACGTAATTGTTGTGTGTACTCCTATTTTTACTTACGTAGGTACCTAGTTTCCATTTTCTAATTTAAACTACCTAGGTCATTGCCTAAGTCATTGTTAGCTGATAATGATAAATAAGCACATTCGTATCGTAGGTATGTTTTGCACCTATTTTAAAATTCTGTACCTACCTATTAACAATAAAATGGTAAGGTAAGACTTTAAAATGGGTAAATATTTTGTTTCCACGGGAAAACTGTTAGCAGCGGTCGCAACCGCTTGACTGGCCGCTAGTCTGGAATAAAATTATTGGCACGTGACAGCCCCGACTTAAAGCGCGGAAGAGTGCGGGGCGTTACGGGCTGCGGGGGGAAGTAGGTATTTAAAGCGCTGCTTTTGGGGCCCAGAAAAAGGAGTTTCGTTTCTATACGCAGTATTATTATCTATTCTTATGGTGAAAGGTAGACAAATACAAATATAGTACCTCTCCTGGGCGACATCGTTGCAGCTCTGCATATACAAGTAGTCCAAGGCGTTGAGGTCTCTCTGGGCCAGTTCGGCAGCTGATGAGGGCATAAACACCACTCGGTAGAGGCAGCGCATCTTGTGAGATCCCGGGCGGGCTGCGATCTGTAGGATAGAATTAGAAATATAATTATTAAAAAAATATTTATTCAATGAAACAAAAAGAAACTTGCCGTGTGATGCCGGCTTAGAATAGCATCACCCCATTTCTTTCCCGTGGGAGTCGTAAGAGGCTACTAAGGGACTCGAGGGTGTGTATTGCAATTTAAGGCGATGGGCTGACAACCTGTCGCTATAGTGAAACACAGTTATCTGATTCACCCTTAAACTTTTGTCAGATGTGGTGTAAATATCCGTTTTACGGCCGGTAACGCTCTGCCTACCCCTTAAGGGAGTATAGGCATGATGTGTGTATGTATGTGTGTATTCAAAGAAGGTTTGTCTCTCTCTCTTTCTTTTCGTGTGGGACACCGAGTCGTCCAACGACACGATGAACCCTGGTGTCAGAGTTTTCAACCGCCTTATACTATGATGATCTTTTTTTTTCTTTCCGACCGATTTCGGCCATGGCGACCACTTCAAATCCTAATCAAAGAGGCGTTGATGCGCTCGGAGATGGCTACTATAGCCAATTTTTGCTAAGAAGTCTCGTGCGCAATGCGGGCAGGTGAGCTTGCCGTTCACATAATTGTAGTTAATGGCTGCAGGTGGACGGTCTTTCAGCTCATCGCGCTTAGCGTCGAGGTCTGCTTTGCGCTGCTCCTCAAACTCGCGTATTCGCCTTTTTACCATCCCGCGCCATTCTGGGCGCTGTGCTGCCAGACCCTCCCATTGAGTGGGCTCGATGTTGCAACGTTTCATGTGGCGCTTTTGAACATCTTTATTTCTGAGGAGTTGTCCACCCTGCTTTCGCTTGCCCTTCTCTAGTTCAGAATAAAAGATGCGCTTCGCCACTCTCTCCTCCGCCATCCGGGATACGTGACCGCACAATCGAAGTTGAAGTAATTAGGCCTCTGACATAGTTGTGTAACGAAAGGCGTCTAAGTAATCATAGACAGCAACCGGGACCGACTGCTTAACGTGCCCTCCGGAGCACGGAACCATTTATTTTCGGACAATCAGGTGGTTCACCCTGCAATATTTGTAATACGGGGTATAAGGGATAGCCCTTCGAATACTGATAGGGTGCATTCAGACCATGAAACTGAACAACATAAAAAATATTCCACAAACGTCTCGAAAATTTTGTATTTCCCATAGTAAATGCAGTCAACTGATCGTGATTTTGTAGTAAAGGTCGAATATTTTTTGTCGTTTCCTGACATAATTGTTCCAAGGGAAAAGTTGTTCAGTTTCATGGTCTGCTTGCACCCTATCAGTATTTGAAGGGGTGTCCCTTACACCCCGTATAGAATGAAATTTATTTATTTATTTATTTAACAATTTATTGTACACAAGTAAATACAAAAACACAGAACATACGGAAAAATGGTACAACAGGTACTGCTTATTTCTAAAGAAATTTCTTCCAGCACACCTAAAGAAGCGTGAGTAGATTGAGTAAACGGATAAAACGTGCACATATAACAGTTTACTTATAATTTTATCATGATCAAAACACAAACCAAATAAATATATGACTAAAAATAAAAATACACATATATAACTATATATACATACAATAAAATTTTACAAGTGCACAACGGGCTGGTGTTATGGAACAGCTTTCCTTATGAAACATAGGTTGATATATGAAAAAAAAAATATTTCGTAGTTCAAGCCATGACCATGGGAAAGAAATGGGGTAATGTATTTCTAAGCCGGCATAACACAGCAGCAATAGTTACAACAACCTATTTTAGGTCTATTTAATCGCTGTGGGACTTCTTTCGTGGCGCGGGCTTTTGTTTGGTGAACCATAATTGAAAACGAAATTTAATTACTTTACCGACTAAATTAAAGTTTGACTAGATGTAAGTAGTTAGCTAAAATTTAATCAAAATATCTATTTAATTGGCAGTTTGTTCAGCGGATTTGTTTCGGCAAACTTTCCCGTTTGCGAACAATTACGAAATTTTGCAGTTATACTCGTACCGAGTTTCAAACTAATAAAAGTTATAATACTAGTTGCTAAATAAATGGTTCATTGTTCATATTTACGTCGATTATTCACCGAATATTTTATTTAAGCGTATTGTTATTGCGAAGTAAGTAATTTGTGAATTTGTTACACACTCACATCACAAATTCACACCTGATTAAAGTTATTAATAGATTTTTTCAACGCTCTTTTTCTCAGTTTTCTCTGCATACTCGTCACTATGGCTACACAATTTTCCGAATGACCCTCAAATATATGTCAGACGTGGCGTAAATCTCCGTTTTAGCGGCCGTTTACGCTCTGCCGTAAGGTATAAAAGGCGTGATATGTGTTGTTGCTGTTGTTAAGAAGGCATTAGGGAACAAGACCAACTATGAACGGTTTTTTGACGCATCCGGTGGTCAAACGAAAGAAAATTTTGAATTTCCATACAAAAAACAGATACTATGGTACACTGTAACGCATGTGGTTTGACCAAGGTGTTTGACAGACGCATGCGCGAGTTCGTAATAGTATGAGAATCGCCATAGGATATCTATACAAGGAGTTACAAAAAGGGTTAAGCCGAAAGTAGGTCAAGGTACTAAACTAAATACTATTTACTATTGGTAAGGTATAAAACTGAACGACATTCACCATGTAACATGGGTCGAAATATGGAAAAAATATTGGACTACCCATAGTAAATTAACCATCTTATCGGCAATCGTGTATGGGAGGGCCATTTTTTAAATATTTCGACCCATGTTCAACGGGGAAAAATTTTCATTTCCATGTTTACCTTGAACTTGTTATAACCTTTTTGTTACTCCCTGTACCTACAAATGAAATCCTGAAAAATCTAACATTATGCTTTTCTAATCTATATCAAATCTTACCCGTGCCAAAGATTCCTTAGGGTCCAGAAGCGTCAACTTGTTCCTCCTCACACTTTTCACATGTTCCACCACCAGGCTGAAATGCTCCTCCGCTGCAATCTGAAGCTTATCCTTCAAACTGGTGACCACGTCTGCTACTGTCGTGGTGGTGTCGTACTTGAAGGACTTGGTCTGACCATTCTCGAGGAACACTTTGAGGACATTCGCCATTGGAGGCAGACAGAGATCACCTAGGGAGAAAGCTGAAGGCTGGAAGAAAAGGAAATATCACTAGAACTTTTAGCACTGCTCCAAACATCACTACATAGTATAAAGTAAAGTCGCTTTCCGCGTCTGTCTCTATGTCTGTTTGTTTGTATGCATTATTCTTCAAAACCATCCAACGGATCTGGATGGACTTTTTGAAAAGATAGAGTGATTCAAGAGTAAGGTTTTTATGTATGATTTATGTCAGGAGAAGGTCTGTTTCTCGTGGGAAATCGGTTAGCTGTGGGTGAAAGCGCTGGGCGGGCCGCAAGTACTAGATAATTAGTTAGCTCAAGGTCAGGCTTTCAGGATAGGTACATAGATGCTCCTCAATAAGGTCTTTTTAGTCACAGGTAAAATAAACCTACATAATGTCCAATTTCCACAAAGTCCAATATCCACAATGTCCTATACCATTTTTGAGTGCTGGTCATTTTAGGAATTGGACATTATTGGATATTATCTTCTAGTAAGGCACTTAATGCAAAAGGTTTACAGGTCCTCAAAGTCACTTGCTTGGTGCAAGCCCTGATTGCTGCAATCAGGTAGGTAAAGGATGCATACAAACGTACCTAGACTACATAAAGGTAACCACACTCAAAAAATTTTTTTTTTTATTGATTGAAACTTACAGGGTACATAGGCGCCCCGTTGAGCTGAACAGAGTCCGCAAACCGAACCCTAGGCGGCCTCGCCCGTAACCTCGCTCTCTTAGCCGCTGATAACAAGGCTGATCTCCTCGTAGGGTTCCCGGTCCTGGCCGGCTGACAGACCCTCAAGGTCACTCGCTCGGTGCAGGCCCTGACTGCAGCAATCACGTGTTCTCTTGCCGAGCAAGATACGTCTTCGCCGTTCACGCACAGGATCTGGTCGCCTGGTTCCAACTGGAAGGAAGGTTAAGGTTTATTGAAATATGTCACTATGGCTTTACACAATTTTCCGGATGACCCTCAAATGTTTGTCAGACGTGGAGTAAATGTCCGTTTTATGCAGCCGTTTATGCTCTGCCTACGACGCAAGGGATTATAGGCGTGATATATGTGTATGTTAATGTTCTTCGGGTTTTTCGTCGCCTCGAAAATAATAATAAGAAGAAAAATATGTACGCAGTGTGATGCCGGCTTAGAATAGCATCACCCCATTTCTTACCCATGGGTGTCGTAAGAGGCGACTAAGGGACTCGAAGGTTAGATGTGTATTGCAATTTAAGGCGATGGGCTGACAACTTGTGACTATAGGGATACATAGTTATCTGATGACCCTCAAACTTTTGTCAGACGTGGTGTTAATATCCGTTTTACGGCCGTTAACACTCTGCCTACCCCATAAGGGATATAGGTGTGTTTTATGTATGTATGTAGAAAAATATTTTTAATTTTTGGCGCTCATAGAGCTTTTCAAGGAAATATGAAAAAACTTTACATCATCATCAACAGTTACATACGCCTTCCCATTTTGGAAGAGTATATGCCATAATACTCTTGGCAGGCGGATAGGCGGACGCAGTGCAAAAGTTGCATTTACCACCGTTGGTGCCCGTTCGGTAGATGTATCCTTTAGTTAGTCGCCTTATACCACGTTTTAAAAAGGGGGATATGCTATTCTATGCTCTCAAGTATAAAGTGGATTATTACACAACACAACCCATTTTCTCCCACATAACTTCATAAAGGTAGTTGCACATTAAGATGAACGGTGGAACGATTAAGCATGAGCTCGCTGCCTCATTATGCTTATTGCCGTAACAGAAGATACGAACGAAATGGGGCACCATCAACTAAACAGGTTTCACATTCATACATACATACACATATCATGCCTATAATCCCTTGCGGGGTAGGCAGAGATATTTACGCCACGTCTGACAAACATTTGAGGGTCATCCAGAAAATTGTGTATCGCCATAGTGACAGGTTGTCGCCTAAAACTGCAATACACACCCTCAAGTCCCTTAGTCGCCTCTTACGACTCCCACGGGCAAGAAATGGGGTGATGCTATTCTAAGCCGGCATCACACGGCATAACATGAACAGCTTTCGACATCATATATTACTATCATACTAATATAGGGATATCATACTAATGTAGGGACAGATATAAGAGTAAAATTGTAGCTTCGAGTCTTGCCCATGGGTAAAGATTCCGAACCCAGAAGTAATCAATCCATTTTATTGCCTAAATATGATTTAAATTGGAAAATGTGATGTGTCCTCCTTTCCCTAAACAATAAAAGAGCAATTAATTGTTTTATCTTGAGTAGGCAGTTGAGAGGGTAGAGATGAGACATGTGCTACACCAATTTTTTTGACACGGGAAAATCAACTGCGGGGTGGAACGCTATTCACAGATATTAGACTAAAGAATATACGGGGTGTAAGGGACGGTGTACCGAAAACTTTGCAGGCATGATCAGACCATGAAACTGAATAACTTTTTCTATGGAAGCTATGTTGGTAAACGAGAAAATTTTTCGACCTCCCATACAAAATTCCCGATCAGCTGACTGACTTTCTATGAAAAGTCTAAAAAAAAATTTCGTTTCCCAACATAGGCTCCATAGTAAAAGTTGTTCAGTTTCATAGTCTGATCATGCCTGCAAAGTTTTCGGTACACCGTCCCTTACACCCTGTATTTCATGAAGTGAATGATATCTCTTACCTTTCCAACGCTAGGCGAGTTGTCGGTCACGAATCGAACCAAGACTGGTCTCTCCGACCCAGCCACGAAGCCAAACCCCAGTTCTGGGTCCCGGTCCAGCACCACGTCCCTGGGCGCTGGTGGGGACTCGCAGGAACAACCTTCCGGCGCCACGTAAGTCGTCGTTTTGTTGACATGACTGCGGAATAATGGGTTTTGTTATAATCATTAGAGCAAGGAAACTTGAGTAAGAAGGTTAAAAACACAGACTGAAGCAAGAGAAAACTCGTTGCAATCAGGCTTGGTTCGCGTCATTACATTACACAACCACATACATACACAAACACACGCATCACGCCTTTGTCCCTTGCGGGGAAGACAGGGCATCAACGGCTATAAAAAATGGGTCGTCATCGCCACGTCTTAGAAGAAATTAATAGTCACTTAAAGAAAATTGCGTAATTATGTTTTGACTCCATGTATAAACTTTATTTACCTGCATAAATATACCCTTGAGGAGTAGGCATATCGGCGCGATGTATGTATGTATGTATGTATAAATACCCCCACTTAATTCACATGAACACGCTATATTCTGTTAACAGATTTGAAAAACACTCTTTACTTGACTACAGTATTTTGTGCAGTTTGTTGTGTTATAGAGTGCGAGAAACTGATTGTTGAATTTGATATGAACAAGTTTCCTTCATTCGGATTGTTAGTAGGCTCTACTCTGAAACATTTTCTTACTCATTGTAAAATTTAATGAATGAACGTTTGTTTCGTGGTACTAGTCTGTTTTTTGATGTTTATAATTTAAAAGAATATTTTGTCTAGTAATTGAATAGTAAATTTGTGACATGATATCATTTCACTTTTCGATTGTTTTAGGCAAATAACACTGTAGTTACCTACTAATACCTACCTAATAATACATTGGTTGCCATTCCACCGATTTGGACTAAGCGCTTCCAGTCATCATTTATAATGCGCACTGCTAAAGAGTGGAACTCACTACCTGCGTCTGTGTTTCCAAACGCATAACCCTTATCTCTTCAAAGTAAGAGTGAACAGGCTTCTTCTGGGTGAGCTCGCTCCATCTTAGACTCTGTCTCTGTCCTATGACCTAGACAAGAGTCAAGAGCAAACCCATCCTTAATATAGAAATAAGCTGACCTGTTGTGTATAGTTCTATATGTTATGTCCTTTGTGTTATATTGTGTACAATAAACGGTTAAATAAATAAATAAATAAATAGAGGTATGCCTTTATGCCTTCTCACTACCCTAGGTCTGCTGTAAGAGATTTCTTTTTAGAAATAAGCTGACCTGTTGTGTATTGTTCTATAATGTTATGTCCTTTGTGTTATATTGTGTACAATAAACGGTTAAATAAATAAATAAATAAAATAAATAAATAAATAGAGGTAAAAAAAAACATACATACACATACACGCTCTGCCTACACCTTGCGGGGAAAGCAGAGCGTGATACGGTCACTATCGCCACGTCTGACAAATATTTGAGGACCGTCCTATAAAAATCGTGTATCACTAGGTTGCCAGCCTGTCATGAAATTATAATACAAATGAATCCTTCCAGTCCCTTAGTCGCCTCTTACGGCAATCGCGGAAAAGAAATGCAATTTGAGCCGATAGGTGGAAAACCTGTCACTATGACAATACACAATTTTCTGAAAGACCTTCAAATGTTTGTCAGACGAGGCGTAAATGTCGGTTTTTCGGCCGATTATGCTCTGCTGACCCCGCAAGGGATATAGGCGTAATATGTATATATGTAGGTATGAAGGTAATCCATACTAATACGAAATTCGAAAGTAACTCCTTCTGTCTGTTACGTCACGCCTAAATCACTGAACCGATTTTGATACAATTTGGCACAAGCATAGACAGGAACCTAAGAAAGAACATAGGCTACTTTTTACCGCAGGAAAATCTATCACTCCCACGGGTAACAAAGTAAATCATAAGAAACATAGCGCATAACGCCGAAGAAAATCATCAGACGAGGATTCGTTGTGTGGATTGCTTTGCTTTTTGTGTCAGGCAATATATAGTTGTTATACTATCTAAAGCGGACGAAGTCGCGGATAAAAGCTAGTACACATATCACGCCTATAATCCCTTGCGGGATAGGCAGAGCGTAAACGGCCACAAAAAACCGACATTTACGCCACGTCTGACAAATATTTAAAGACTAATCGGAAAATTGTGTATCGTCAGAGTGAAAGGTTGTCAGTCCATCGCCTAAAATTGCAATACACACCCTCGAGTCCCTTAGTCGCCCCTACGAAACCCACAGGAAATAAATGGGGTGATGCTATTTTAAGCCGGCATCCCGCGGCTAAGCCGGCATCACAATATGGCTAAAAGCTAGTACGTTATATAAGTACATGGTGTAAAAAAATTAGCTGAGAATATTTTAAGTGGTGAACCAGTACGTGAAACTGAACAACTTTCCCCAAGGAACATAGGTCGAAATATGAAAAAAAAATTGGCCCTCCCATACAAATTGTCCCGGCCGGGTAACACACTAAGTATGGGAGGGTCAAATTATTTTTCATATTTCGACCTATGTTCCTTGGGGAAAGTTGTTCAGTTTCACGTACTGGTTCACCCCTTAAAATATTCTCAGCAAATTTTTTTACACCTTATATGAAAAATGAAAAAAAATGAAAAAATGAAATAACTTTATTCAATGTAGGATAGCATTATCACTTATTGACGTCATGATCGGTCATTGTAAAAAAAAGAAATTTGCATAACGCAATCTTCTTCTTTTTATAACAATTTTGTATTGTCCTAATAGAAAACCGGCTCGGGCGGGATAAAAAAAATAAAGGCACTGCCTCGGGGCTGGCCAGGTTAATCACACAGCACGTAACTTTACGCCACCACCAAATCAACTTACTTGATATAATACGGCTTGCCCCTGCTGTCGAGTGCTTGCTCCCATCCGTAAGGCAGGTCGTCCAGCTCATCCAAGTCCTGGCTGCTGGAGCTGCCGTCGCGTGATGATGGCCAGCTCTCCGCAGGTGGTAGCCAGGAGGCGGTTCGAGTGACGTGGCTGGAAAGATTGAGAAGAGAGTGTTATTTTTTTATTCAAGTTGTTTCTTAGTATGAAAATTTGCAAGACCGATGAACAAGAAGTATAACATGCAATGCAAAGATGCATACGTCTCTGTCAATCCCTGGGTTTGGATATTTCAGCCTGAATCTGATCGTTTGTAAGAAAGATGCTTGTTGTTCGGAGGGCACGTTACTAACTACGGTTAATTAGATGGCGGTTTACTTTGTATGACTCCAGGGTTTATCGGGTCGTTGGTCGACTCGGTTTCCCATACGATATGAATTATTGACTCGAACGATTGCAATAAATGCGATATGAGACTTGCAAATATCAAGTAGTGGGTGGTCAATGTTGCGCAGTGGTAGTGCAAATGCTTGCGGCGCAAAGGTTGCGAGTTCATTTCCCGGTGGGACACTCAAAATATTGTGAATCTGTATTCAGTCTGGTTAGGACATTGCAGGCCGAACCACCTGATTAAGTAAGTAAGATGGTTCCGTGCTTCGGAGGCCGCATTAAGCTGCCGATCACGGTTACTGTTTATGATTACTTAGACGGTGGTCATCACACAACCATATCAGAGGCCTACTAGTAGAAAAAGGCGGTTGAAAAACTCTGACACCAGGGTTGATCAAGTTGTGTCCCACGCGAAAAGAGGAAAAAGAAGTACGAAGTTTTTTTTATTAGACTCAATTACATGCTCTACAAGTAACTACGAATAGAATACTTTCTATTGCAATTTCTAAGCGACTTCTCACAAGAACTGCTGTAAAAGATTTCTCGCTCCAAAGAATACCTTGAGCTTTAAGCTAGACACTTTTCAGTTTTATCAGCTTGAAAAAGCTGCAAAAAGCTCTTTATAGCTGTAAGTTCTACAGAATGCGATGTATCTTTCCGAAGTATCTTTTGGACCACACGTGAGGAATTATTATTAAATTTATTATTTAATGGTGGCAGAGCCACTGGCGCCACAAATCTTTTATAGAGTCGTATTTTGCCATATTGCAGACGTATTCAGAATAAAAACACTCGTGGCGGTGTTTGCATACTGCATCATGACTCCCTTGAAGTGAAGCAGCTGCAATTCATTGACGATTTATCATCAGACTTTACTTTCGAATGTTGTGGCATCGAAATTGTTAGTTATAATATTATCCTTGTATGTATCTACAGAATACCTAAGTCTAAAACTAGTATCTTTTTTGCAAAACTATTAGTTTTACTTGAGAGACTAAAGAGAAAAAGAAGTAAATCTATTATTTTAACCGGCGATTGGAACATTGATATCTTGAAGGATTCGCCACAAGCACGTGAATTGAAAGAAATAATTGAGGGCTACAACCTTGATTTTTATATTAATGATCCAACCCGCCAGGGAGCTTGTCTGGACAACTTTGTAAGTAATATCAAAGAAACACAAGGTTGCACTACTCCGTCTGGATTATCAGACCATGAAACCGCACAGATACTGACTGTTCCTATCAGAAAACGTGTAGAGTCAGTTAAGTTTTGGTACAAAACTGTAAGAAACTATAGTTTAGAAAATATAGAAAAATTTAGACAATACCTAACAAGCTATTCGTGGTCTGAGGTATTTAATTGTGATGATGTAGACAAAGCGTTTGACTTTTTTCACTCTGAGTTTCAAATGCTATACAACCTCTGCTTCCCCAAAAGTAAAATAAAAATTTCTAGCAAAAGGTCAAAACGCAACTGGTTGACAAAAGGTTTGAAAACCTCCTGTGTCACGAAAAGAAGACTTCGTTATAATTACTATACGCACAAAACAGTTTATTTCAAAACTAAATACAGGAACTACACAAAGCTTTTAAAAAAATGCATAACATCAGCCCAAAAGTCAAAAAATTGCGAATATATAAAAAAATCAAAAAATAAGTGTATCGCTACATGGAACATAATAAATGAAGACAGAACTTGTACAAAATTGCATACGATTAATAAACTTACTGTAAACGATAAAAATAATCATGATAAAATCATTGAAAATCCAACACAAATTGCGTCGACATTTAATAATCACTTCATTAATATTCCACAGATTTCACCTGACTCTAATACAGAAAAATATCCGGGGTATTTAAAACATAACCCAGCAACTTTCTTTCTTTTACCTACGGACGAATATGAAGTAACTAATGTTATAAAATCATTAAATAACACTGGTTCTACAGGTTATGATGAGATATCTACAAAAATTATTAAGTCATGCATAAATGAACTCTCACTTGTATTAGCTTACTTAATAAATTTGTCTTTCTCTACGGGCATATTCCCGTCTTCACTGAAATTTTCGATAGTAAGACCACTTTACAAGGCAGGAGAGCGAGGTGACATAGGTAACTATAGACCGATTACTTTAATTCCGGTTATATCAAAAGTTTTTGAAAAGGTGTTCCATAAACGATTAGAATCATTCTGCAATAAATTTGAAATCATATGTCCCGAACAATATGGGTTTCAAAAGGGCAAATCTACATCGGCAGCATGCTATCAAATTATACAACATCTAGCCTCCTTTGTTGATAAGCGTACTCCTGCATCAGTGGTCTTATTTGATCTTAGTAGAGCCTTTGATTACGTTTGCCATAAAATACTTTTAAAAAAGCTAGAAACGTACGGAGTACGTGGTCATGCATATGACTGGATTCAATCTTATCTTAGTGATAGAGTTCAGAAAGTGGAAATTACTAAATTAGATAAATCATTACAGCTGACACCTTATCAATCTGATTATTGTAAAAATAACTATGGAGTGCCGCAGGGCAGTATACTTGGCCCCTTGTTGTTTATCTTATTCATAAATGACTTGCCTTCAATAACACAGTATCGATGTACGCTTTTCGCTGATGACATTTCAATTATTATCAATAAAAATCCTAATACAAGTTATGAAAATGAAATCAATAATACCATTAACAATGTAATCAAATGGCTTAAACATAATAACTTATCTGTGAATTTGTCTAAAACAAAATATTTACAATTCTTTAATCATAATGGAAGAAAGCAAAGCCTAACTGTAAAATATAACGATGAAATAATCGGTGAGTGTACGACAGCAAAATTTCTTGGCATTCACTTTGACCAAAAATTAACATGGAAGGAGCATGTCTCTGTCGTTTGTAGCAAAATTAACAGATTTGCCTACGCGCTATACCGGCTAACAGAAATTTGTAATCGAGAGACAGCGCTAATAGCCTACCATGGTTACGTTTGCTCTACACTTAGATATGGATTGGTCTTGTGGGGGAATTCCGTGGACGCTGATCGTGTGTTTTTGATGCAAAAGAAATGCATAAGAGCCATGTGTGTTGTGGGGCCTATGATTTCTTGTAGACCACTGTTTAAAAAATTAAAACTTCTGCCGCTACCATCGTTGTATATATTTGAAATTTGCGTGTTTGTTAAAACTAACCTAAAAAGTTATATACGTAGGAATGACATTTGTAAATTTTCTACAAGGTACCCTAACCGATTAATAGCACCTTCATGCTCCACGACTGGCTACCAAAGGAACTGCTATTATATGTCCATTAAACTTTTTAATAAACTACCGGACAGTATTAAAGAGTTGCCTTTACCTAGATTTAAAACTGGTTTGTTTGAATTATTGTGTGAGGGATGTTACTACAGTGTTCAAGAATTTATGATGTGTAAAGGTCGCTAATTTTGTCAATTTCATGTTTTGTGTTGTGACGTTTAAATAATATTATTTCTAAAATGTATTGTATTCCTCTGACATAAAATGACTTTGTAATTTATTATTGTTTTAAATCTCTAATTTATTGTTTTTGTCAATTATGTTGGACTAAGCATTGTTATTATAATTATTATTGAGACTAACTATACTATAAATTATTAGGCTCTCCTCTCTCTATTTATATTTGTATACCAATTAATTTCATATTGGTTGAATGTGTGTGACTATTTAATTGTTAACCACCGATGTATAACCACATTTACTACAAATAAATATTCTGTATTCTGTATTCTGTATTCATATAGGTAAGGTCAGTTTTGTAGGTTATTTAATAGTCTTAAGTCTATAAAGTATGTGGCATTACGCCGTGGGAGAGTCCACAACACAGAGGATCTAGTCTTACGACTAAGGGCTGTGTTGTGCAGTTCGTGTAGCAACATAAACGTGATAATAAAATTTCTGCACCACGTGGTGATCCGCTCGTCACTATTACATAATGTCAGATATATGCCTTAATTACAACTTCCTATTAAATGTTCAGTTTAAGAATAGTTGGTTGCTTAAAACAATATCCGATTTAAACAACAAACATTTAAATAAACAAGAATAACAAATTTATGACCAATTCACATCCGCCATTACGAAATAGCAACGAAGGAATCCCGTGAGGAATTTAGAGTGGTAATGTGATGACATGCGTTGCAAACTGCAGCACCTCACAGTACAGGAACAGAATAGAATAACATTGATATACCAAATACAATTAAGGGACTCGAGGTTTTCATGTGTATTACAATTAGTAGTCTTTCACTGTCCATGCTGCGCGCTTGTGGAATAGACTTTCTGTAGATGTGAGGAAGAGTGCTAATGTGAAGGTGTTCAAATCCAACATCAAGAAGGTTTGGGGGTACGATCTGGGTGACATGGACAATTTACAGGGTTTGTTTATGATATATTTATTTATGTGTATATTAATTTATGTATGATATATTATTATGTGTTTGTTTGTGTGTTTTATTTATTATCAAATACGTGTATTTGTTATTTGTTTATAATAAATATTGATGTAAGCTTATTTTAACCATGCTGAAGTACCGCGTAATTTACCTGCAAATAACATATCCTCTGAGTCTCTCAAATGTTGACTGGAAGAGATACCTTAGTGGGATAAGTCCGCCTTTGTGACTCTTGTTTTTAAATTTATTTCTGTAACTGTTCTTATAAAATGTGTCTGGTGGTACAATAAAGTTAATACATACATACATACAATTTTAGACGACGGGCTGAAAACCTGTCACTATAATGATACATGATTTTTCTGAAAAAGCCCTCAAATATTTGTCAAACGTGGCGATAGCGACCGCATTTATACGGCCGTTAATGCTCTGCCTACCCCGCGAGGGATAAAGGCGTGACATATGTGTGCGTGTGTGTATATAAGGCATTAAGCATAGGTGATTCTTTAACAGAAGTCCTTATATTAGGACGGGTGAAAACATGGATTTTTGCTATTGTAAATACATTTATTCAGGTAATTATAATGATTTATAATAAGACTAAAATCACACACAGAACCGAGTAAAAGGTGTTATTATCTTTATTTGAATACATACACATATACATCACGCCTCTATCCCGTTCGGGACAGGCACAGCGTTAACGAACGTAATAAAACGATATTTTACGTCACGTCGGATAAATATTTGAGGGTTATTCGAAAAACTGTGTATCGCTATGGTGACACGGCTTGTCAGCCCATCGCTTTAATTTGCAATATACATGTAATCCTCGAAAAGAAATGGGATGATGCTAGTCTAAACCGGATGTAAATTATGTCTTTATTTGCCAACTTCACAAGCTTTCATAAGCATACGAAGGAAAGGTAAATACGAATGCTTCAATTATAAATACAGTCATTGTGATTACTTCAGAAATAATATTATGAACATCATTTGGTTTGGGGAATGATACAGAAAACGTGTGCGTGGTTTTAATGAAATGTAATATTTAATCATTCAAAGTGGAATGAAATGAAAAATATTAATTAATGTAGGATAATTGGAGGATTCTATTATCACTTATTGACGTCATGATCCGTCATTGTAGAAAAAGTATTACACAATTTTGTTCTTCTTTTTATAAGAATTTAAATTACAGCTCGAATGAAATGTAATGTGATATTAAAATAAGAATGAACAAATAATACATATTTTATAAATAAAGGAATTGCATTGAATTGAGAATGACATGTTCATGAGAAAAGGGGAGAAACGCACTTTTTGCTATTCAATTAAGAACTGCCTCCGTGGTCTAGTTCTTAAAGCATTGTTCTCATGACCTAGAAGTCTCTGGTTCGACCTCGAGCGTTAACCAAACTAAAGTAGGAAAGTATTAACAAATTGAAAAATTGACTATATTAACTTTGTGTCGCCCAACAATTGAACCAGAGGCTTCAATATTATGAGACCATACTAGTCCACGGATGCATTGGACTGCATTACACTCCAATTTTAGTGTAAATAGGAATGAGTTCCTAAAATCACCGAAACGTAGCGCTACGAGAATGTCCAATAATATGAAGCATGCTACACATTCACACTGCTAAGCTACGCCGTAGCATACGCCTACGAATCACGTGATAATTCCCTCGTTTCATAAGCCGGGAGCACACTTGTGACATTTTCATTAGCGTTTGCGGCAGTCTAGTTTCAGTATGCGATTAACTGCAACTAATTAATTAATCTCAAATAATTAATGATTAGACAGGTAGTCAAATAATTGAACCTACTTATGCTTAAATGAAAATAAGATATTTCTCATAGCAAACCTAGCAGCGCCATCTCTTGAAGACTGATAGAAAATTGTTTTAATTAGGGCCGTCGCTTTCAGTAAAGTATTAAGTTCACTCTCATCCGCGGGTTAACTAATTTTTCTAAATACGATTGGTAATTGGTGAAACTGCCGGCCTGGTTGCTAGTTATATTAATGAAGTCAAGTCTGTGACGCATTAATCGCTACGCTACGTTTTATGCTACGCCGTAGCATACGCCTACGAATCACGTGATGATACCAGCTTTCAGCGTAGCTATAATTAGGTTCAGCGCACACTGGTGACAATTTCATTAACGCGCGCGCGGTATACGTTATCGGCAAACGCATAAATCCGCGTACATAGGGCGGATTCTGTTCGGTTTATTGCAAGAGGAATATGTTGTTTAGGATATTGTAGGTTGCTTTGTGAAGAACAAATGTGGGTCGATGTAACTTTCAAATAAACATTGCAGTTTTGTTTTTAGCCGAGAAAGCAACAAAAAAGTAATATGCACACTAGAAGTTTTACGAATTAGTTACTAAAAGTCCAGCCCAAATAAAACGCACGCGTTAAAATACAGAACTAGTTCTAATACATAGAATATAGGTATAATCATATTATCCTTGGGTTTTATACGTCTGATCGGATGTTAGGTGAAATCCTTCGTATTGAGTAAAATAAAGACGCATCCCGTGTCTGTCCATATATTTCCTTAGATGTTAATAACTACGCAAGATATTTTGATGATATATTTTTTAATAGAAGAAGTGATCCAAGACAAAGATTTATATGTATGCCATGCCGGGAAAAGGTGTTATTCCCGCGGGAAGCGGTTAGCAGCTGGTTCAACCGCTGGGCGTGCCACTAGTTCCTAATAATTCAAACCGTCTTTCCTTTACAATTTAAATGAATGATATTCTAAATATGCCGTGTGATGCCGACTTAGGATAGCATTACCTCATTTCTAAAAAGGCAAGAGAGACTCGAGAATTTCATGTGTAATAAAATTTTAGGCGACAGGCTGACAACCTGTCAATATAGTGATACACGATTTTTGTGAAACGGCCCTCTAATATTTGTCAGACGTGGCGATGGCGACCGGTTTTATTACTCCCGTGTACGCTTTGCCTACCCCGCAAGGGATAAAGCGTGATATGTTTCTGTTTGATATTCTAGTATTTCAAAGCCTGCTCCAGTAGTCAACTTAGTACTAATTATATAGTTACTGAGAATTATTAAAATTTCTGGTTAGGACATTGCAGGGTGAACCAACTGATTGTCCGAAAAGAAATGGTTCCGTGCTTCGGAGGGCACGTTAAGCCGTCGGTCCCGGTTGCTGTCTATGATTAGGTACTTAGACGGCGGTCGTAACACAACTATGTCAGATGCCTACTAGTGGTAGTAGGCGGTTGAAAAACTCTGACACCAGGGTTCATCGGGTCGTTTGACGACTCGGTGTCACACACGAAGAGAGAGAGAGAGAGAGAGAGAGATTAAAATTTCTGTTCCCGTTCCAAAACATTACAGCGAGATACGCTTAGAATTCAAGTAATTTTTCATCAACATTTTGCCCTTCCTTTGTGTTTTGAGTAAAGGCATACACGAGTAAATGACTGTCGAGCTTGTCAGAGCTTTTAAATTGCTCTCATGAGGAAATATTAAAATGATGTATACGTATCCCTCATACGTAGGTATACTTAACCCTCAATTCGAGATATAAATTATCTTAAGGCGTGTGTAGCCTTGACAGTGGCGCCAGTTCACAAAATAAATATTTTCTCTTTATACAAACAATGTATCAGAATAACCATTGCACAAGTTTTTAGTATTATTCTCAAGTAAAATTAGAAACTGCAAACTCAATGAAATATTCGCTGCAATGGAAGTTATGGAAAAAAGTACCTAAAAACGGCCACTATTGTTATTTATTGCCATAACTTTAATTTCAGCGAATATTTCATTGAGTTTGCAGTTTCTAATTTTATTTGCTAAGACGGCGGTCGTTACACAACCATGTCAGAGTCCTACTACTAGTAGTAGACGGTTAAAAAACTCTGACACCAGGGTTCATCGGATCGTTGGACGACTCGGTGTCCCACACGACAAGAAAAAGCCCTAAAGAAATAGTCCGCAATAAGCCTTATAATATTATATCTATTACCAATTATTTATTAATTGAAAAGGAAGGTGACCATTTTGAAATACGCCTTCATGCCCTTTATGATAATATGAAGCTAAAAAGGGCTAAAATATCTGTCATACGACAATACGTGCAAAATCGCAGAGAACAGCTTATTTCAAATTTTTAAGTACCTATCAAGCAATTTACAACCAACACGGAAGGGCCCAAAACATTTAATTTTGGACCTTCGTCATTTCAGGTGCGGATTAACCAATGTTTTTTAGACCCTAAACACCCAAACAGCTTAATACCGGGTGTTTTGAGGGTGGGATATAATAAAATACATTCATTAACATCTCATTATTTAAACAGATTTAATTTATGTAAAGGGCGGATTTAATTTGCTTTGTACAAAGTTGATTACTACTTTTGTAAAGTTTATCAATTGTTACGTTTTTTTATTTTTTTATTTTAAGATAATAGGCGTGATATGTGTATGTATGTATTATTTTAGTGTAGATTTTTTTTATGCATCATTAAATGTTTTTTGTCGTCTTTTTTTATACCGACTAAGGGACAGCCCTTCGAATACTGATAGGGTGCATGAAACATAAAACTGGACAACTTTGCCCTTGAAACATATGTCAGGAAACGCCAAAAAAATTACCTTCCATACAAAATCACAATCATTTTGTATGGAAGCTGACTGCATTCACTATGGGAAGTCAGTTTTTTTACGTTTCCTGAAATATCTTGGGGAAAGTTGTTCAGTGTTATGGTCTGCATGTACCCTATCAGTATTCGGAGGGCTATCCCTGACACCCTTTAATACAGTAATGATTAAATGTAATCATTACACTGGTATGAATAATGTGGCGTAGTTTGTACATTTTTAAATGAAAAAGTAGTTATTGTGGCATAACTGTAATAGTTAGACATATGGTATCGCGGACATTATTATAGATATTGATGTCCTCTATAAAACTGTAATGCATCCACTTTGCTCTATTGTCAATAATTTCCACAGTGTACGCGATATAAGATATTTTTTGGTAAATTTTTCACACGTTGGGTTACATTATCGAAATTTTCACGCGGATCCCTATTTTTTCCTCGTATAAAATATAGCCTATGTTCATCAAGAATAATGTAGGATTCTAATGGTAAAAGAATTTTTAAAATCTGGCCCGTGGTTTCGGAGCCTATTCGATGCAAACAAACAAACAAACAATCAAATCTTTCCTCTTATAATATTAGTGTAGATGTAGATGTAGATTAGTGTAGATGTAGATGTAGATTAGTGTAGATGCCCTCAAATAATGCCAGCCGTATCGGACTAAATTGAGGCCCCCATATTGGCCTAAACTACAGGGCAAATAAATACAAAGTCAAAACAGAACCAACGAACTTTTTTCTAACAACTTTACGGGTGCAGTGGTGTTTGAAATTGGAATACGGTGAAACCTGTTATATGCCAGTTACGTGAAACCCACGTAGGCAAAGGGAGAATATTTCCCATGAAAAAGCCAGCCGTATTGAAACACAGTCAACAAAAACACGAAAATAGCAATCACGAATTTTTGAATTCAAAACAACAAAGCTTTAGAGTCATTGAACAGAGAGACATGGCCTATTGCACCTACAAACTATTAGCGCAGTATGGCTAGGTATTCATGTTTCAAAAATATTACGGTGTTATTACAAAAGTTGGACGCGTCTTTAGACAGTGTTTGAATTATTTTTGCATACGATTTTACGTTGTCAAACATCTTAAACCATGTCTAATTTTTTTGTATTAACAAGGTTAAAGTCGTTTATTTTGTATTATTGTTTCTGGACCATTGAAAAACCCAATTTATTATTTTGTGTCATTTTAGGTATGTGCTAAATACTTTTGGTCAATAATACCTCGCATATTAAAATAAGTATTATTCTGGACACGACGCGCCGCCGCCAATACTTACTTTCTGTTCTGGACGCTATCCAAAATTATTATAAAAGCTTTTCATATCAAATTTCGAATACTCAAATCACCTGTATTACTTTCATGGTAAATACAAAACTCACACACACGCAGCTACCTTAAACACATATTGGATAATTGATTATTCTTTTGTAATATCCACGGTTTCCGCGCCCACGCCGCATACCTTTTGTTTCAGCTATCTATCAACGGAACCAATTTTCCAGGCGACCACTTGACACAACATGTTTTCAGGGGAAACATTTTAAGAGCCAAATTGAAAACCCAACACGGTTGTGGCGTTGTGGCAACATTTGCAAATAGATAAGAGGGGAACTTCGCACACGCAGGGATAATATAGTTGTATGTAGTTTCAATTTCATTACACGTCAATTGTACATTAAATGAAAATAAAATGTAATATAAGTATAATATATTTATATGATAAATTCAAAATTATATCGATATTACACATATATATTTTATGGTAAGTAATTTATTATTACATGTCAATTGTAAATAATTCAGTACATTCAATGAAAATAAAAATGTAATATAAGTATAAAATATAATATAAAATTAAATATTATGTAAGTAAATGATAAATTCAATATTATATAGATATTATTTTAAAGTACTTCTAGTTTTAGAAATTTGATGCGTTATGAGATAAATTTGTACGTTTTTTTTTGTAGAAATTAGACTGTTATCGCAATTAAATACTTGAAAATAGGAACTGTCTAGTTAGTATTATGGAAACTTGCGATTGTCTAAACGACAATTTCAAGCCCACAACAGGCAGTCAAGATGTAATAATGATAAAATTATTTAGGTCTCCCACTTGTCAAAGCCGTATTTGTATGGGAATAAAATCAGATTTCGCAATTTCCTTTCTTTTGACAGACGTATGCGTTACGCAGCGACGAATGATTAGCGGGAGAACCGCCTTAGATGGTTTTTGTTTATTTAGAAATACAAAAAATTCTAAAAGAAGATAGTCACAACATATTTTGTCACTACATAGTATCCAAAATAGACAATGTTGATTGTTACCTGTTGTATTTACCCAATAAAATAAAATAAAGTGATGGTGTGCCCTTCGTTGTTTAAAACTACGCAACGGTTTTTATCCGTGTTTTTAAAATATGGACTGATTCAAGAGGAGGATTTAATAAATAACTTATGCGGGAAAAGGTCTTATTTCTATGGGAAAACGATAAGCAGCCACTAGGCGGGCAGTCAATTAAAAAAAAAACTTGATACTTGACTAACAACAATACATTAAGCTCAAAAACAAAATCACCAACCATCAAATAATACATTCTGACACAACCACACACTACCCTACAGTCTAAAAAAAAGTCCTAGGGTAAAATATGATCACTCATTTACCACGTACCGACCAAAGCTATTATTCACCAGTCACCCCACTTTGGGAAACTTTGGCCAGGCATTTGGGGCCTGTCGGATTCATTACAGTAAAAGGTTGGGAACACGGGGTTTCACAAATAATATGTGATGTTTGTCTGTTTTGTCTTGTTGTGGGTTGTGATTCATGCGTGTAGAGTTTGTTATGATTGGTTTGATTTGTAAAGCGAAAATAATGTTTTCAAAAGTTGTAGGCGTTATGACATGAACATACAAAATACAGTTCTATAGCTTGATATTGCTTTAGGGTCGTTATCTAAGAAATAAATATGACTAATGGCGACTGATCTAAGTATATCCTATTTTAAAGTGAAATTGAAATTTTTTATTCAATTTAGGATAATGGTGTCGATTCGAAAGTACAAACTTGGCCTTGTCTTACCTTATTTTTAGTGAAGTCGTGTCAAAATGTAGTTCGCTATTCGAACTTTATCACCTTATCTTATTTGACAGGACGTAAGACTTAAAGTACTAAAAATAAGGCAAAGCGGCAATTCGCTATTCGAAACGCGCTTTCGTAATGTCATTTTTCGTCTTGACATACCTATTTTACTCCAAAATAAGACGTAACGTAAATAGCTGGCGCCTTATTGTGCCTTAGCATTTTTCATTTCATTTGTGTCGATATAATTAATGTTTTTGAAACAAACTGTTCAAACATAAATTGGGATTAAAACCATGTTAAAAACGGGTTTTTACTCGAAAGACTCGGAAATGTATTATATCCTCTATGTCGGAAATAACCGCCGCGCCGCATTAAATGGGTTTTTAGCCTACTGTAATCATCTCTTCTATTTATTTCTCTTCCCGCCATCGCCGCGTCTGTTTGTGTTCCCGCTCCCGCGCCGCGTGATGACTGATGAGTGAGATGCGATCCAGAGCTATACGCACTGCGCCGCCGCCGCCATCTACTTTGTTTTGTTTGTTTTGTGTGTGCCGAGTGCGCCGACCGACGCCGAGCGCAGAGATGTGCTCCTGCTATCAATTGTCTGTTGTATATGAGTGTTAGTGCGGATTTCTAGTGTTTAATAATACTTTATTTGTGACAAAAAGGATAGTAATAAAAGTTGACTGTTGAATTAACCCGTGAAGTGACTTGCTTGAGTTTTCTATACTCGCCGTGTTTGTGAAAGTGTCGCAAAAAGCGCGCGCGAAAAAATCTATGGCGCATTATGTATGTAGTGGCAGCTATAGTCGATGCGCAGGTCGATGCAGACGAAAGGTAAAATTTGATCTTTGTTGACAAATCAGATTAGATCCACGCCAAATTCTTGGCGTTACCCTCCTAACCGAAGTGCATTCCAACATGTTTCTTATTTTCCAGAAACCAGCAGGAGAGATAATGGCTGAGGAGCTTGAGGGACACGTCCAAGTCCAACCCCTTTTATTAACCAAACAGAAAATTTAGAAAAATTTTCCGTATCCCTGTAGTATCCGCTCAGTACCTCTGATATGCACTTGAAAATTATCTCAGATTCAAGGAATCTGACAACATACCAATAGGTACATATAAAGGTAAGTTTGTTTAGGTGCCGCTGAAAAATCGGTTCTCAATTAATTATCATTATAATTACCGATCATCATTGTTTCTTTTTTTAGTTTAATTCAATATATATGCATCAAACAAATATTTTTTCAGATATTGGGTGCGCTCCATTTTTTTGATTCTGGGAGCTATCAAACTGCAGATGATGGTGATAGTGTTATTTCGCTTAGCCAGCCTTCTATGTCCAGAGCCATAGAAGAAGTGACAAGCGCCATTGTAGAACTTCTGGCTTCGGATTATATCAGATTCCCCAGAACAGTGGAAGAAAAGTGTAGAACAATAAGAGAGTAAGTGTTTATATTTCTATGATATGGGGAAACAGGTGCATTTTATTTAACTATTAGCCTGCTCAGTGGATTCACTCACTGCTTATTGTATTCCCATGGGAATAAGACCTTTTTCTGGCATTTGTTATACATAGTGAGCTCGCTCCATCTTAGACTCTGTCTCTGTCCTATGACCTAGACTAGAGTCAAGAGCAAACCCATCATTAGGTCATAAAAAAATAAATTAAAAAAATACTTACACTTTCCTATTTAATTACACTATCTATTTCAAAAATTTAATCAAAATGTGTTGCATACTTTTAAAGACCTAAGGAAACATATTATAGTGATGACATGGGAAGCAACTTTGTGTTAAACATGTTGTGATTTATACTGCAATAATATAGTTATTGGCAACACCTCCATGGGTGTTACAGAACCACATTACAGACTTAGGCATTCTAAATAGTCGGAACACTAGACTTCATCGGGCCGTAGTAGACAGCATGTAGACAGTGTTCAAAAGGACATCTCCGGCCCAATACACGATGACTTGAAGAGGATAGCTGGTAGTGGTCAGATTGCAAAAATAGAAGCCTACGCCTACATCCTATGTCCAGCAGTGGTCTGCAAAAGCCTGATGTAATATGTATGTGTGAAGTACAGAATCTAATTATTTTTAACTATGTTTCAGGTTTCAGGAAAAGAACAATATGCCCAATGAGCTGGGCGCTTTGGACGGAACCCACATAGCAATTTTCAAACCTGATAGCAATGACCCAATCGCCCCTGGAAACCTTATCTATAACAGAAAAGAATATTATAGCATTAATTGTTTATGAGTAAGTATGCCTTCCTATGTATATATATATATTTACTTCCTTCGCATTAAAACCGCTTGACAGACTTGATCAAAAAAAATTTTATGCTCATATAGAGTACTAGTGGCTTGCCCAGCGGTTTCACAGCTGCTTACCATTTTCCTGTGGGAATAACATATTTTAATATAGCCTATGTTCATAAGGGATGTTGTAGGATTCTAATTGTTAATGATTTTTTTAAATCGGTCCAGTAGTTTCGGAACCTATTTAATTTAAACAAACAATAAAAACTTTCCTCTTTATAATATTAGTGTAGATAACCTAAAGCAGGCCATTTTTACAGTAAAACTGAAAAAATAGCTGTGAGTGAAACCGCAGGGTAGAAATTTTGAAAACACTAAAAGGGTGTATTCTTAATACAAATAACACCAGCCATTGAGGTGTAAACAAAAACAAAATACCACGGTACTATTGATTAGTAATCAAATGTCAGCCCACTTCCCTTACCTGTAGTAATTGGAATTTGAATAAAATTGACATAATCTCTTATACTCATTACTTCATTTCATTAACAGACGATGAAAGCGAAGATGAAGACGACAAAGGTTTCGCCGGTAACGCTGACAATCAAGAAGAAGTTACGTTCGAATGTTTACGTTTTCGACGGCAACAATGATGAAGAACTTGATTACCTAATTGTTCAAAGTGATAGGTAATCTTTGCTGGCACATAGAAATCGAAGATCTGGTGTCCCTGGTGTGGAACATTAAGAGCCCAGATATAAGAACTTTCCAGTACGTGGTCTTCTTTACTGATCGCAAGGAACATAATCTATCTGTAGGGCGTACAGGAATGGCAATGCACCTGACATATATGTATATATACATAACACATTATTCCAATGCAATTTTTTTGCATATTCCTTTCTGCAAGCGTGAATTTTGTACAATACAATATGCCTTTATTGTAATAATTAAATAAGTATCTGTGTCAATTACTTTACTAAGAAGTAGATGGTGTATTGTAAATTTTTGCTGTAGGTACATAACTACAAAATTTGAAGTGCTTTCCTATTGCAAGTGTCTTCCGAATACTTTCTGAGAAACCCCGGCAAAAGTTTGTTATGTATGATGTATTGATTAAAACCACATTTTATATATTATTGTATTTTTATTATTTACAGAACAACTTAATCTAAATGTAACCTCGAGCAAATAAAAAACAAGCTTTCGGTTTAAATGTAATAATAATATTCTTTATTGCACAAAAACTACACAGAAAAAAAATATACAATTTTTGTCGCAAAGGCGAGCTTATCTCTAAAGAAGAGATCTCTTCCAGCCAACCCATGTCTTGTGAGAGAATTTAAAATTTTGGGGCAAATAGGCAATACGAAACAAATTTAACAAAATAAATGAACATATAACTCTGTAAAATATTTTAACATGCATACAAATAATATATATAAACTTACATGAATAAATAAACAAATTTACATGAATTCTATAAAAATACATAAACATACATAAATATTTCAAGGTTGTTATTTCAAATGTACCATTATTATGTAAAAATTACAATTAAATAAAAATAAATTGAGATTCAAAAATAGTTGCTTTACTTTCAAAGGTAGGTATTCATTTCAGTTTAAAGAAGGTAATAGTGATGTAAAGAATATTCGCATTGACATTCTTTACATTACTAGTAGTTAATCAAAGCACATAAAACTAAAATTAATTACACCAAACCTAAAAAACAACTCGCCAAAATGACAAGAAAAATATTGATGGTGCAGGCTGAGCAGGCTGAACAGGCTGAACAGGCTGGGGAGATAATCGGGGAAGCTGCGGAATGTATATGGGCGCCTAATTGGGCTCATTTGGCAGACCCTGTAAAACAAAATGGATTACTTAGTTCTAGTCATACTTACATATGTAGGTATAGCGTCAACGAATGTGTATTCCTGTCTAGTGACAACAATCATATTGTTACAATCACGCTCTTGCGTTCTAGTTCTTTAAGCCACTATACTACCATACTACCACTTTTATGACATTAGCAGGATGACATGGGGTGATGCTGTTCTAAATTAATAAAATGAAATAATGAAAAAACACTTACGTATTCTATGTCACTGAATCCATAAACTGCGGCTCGGCCTATAATTTCTATAACTTTTTCTTCTTCAACAGACAGTGATAGAGCTGCAGGACCTCCCCCAGTACCCCGCATGTGATTACTTATTTTGCGGGCTTTGCTTTTCACTTTGCCGCTCCATACTAATGAAATTAATTATTCAGGTTTTAAATAAAAAAACTTTGCAATCATGACCACAAAAAACAACTATTTAACAAATAAAATTACATATACATACATGCTGCCATTCAGCTACGTTGCGCTGGCATCCTAACTGGTTCAGCCGTTGGGATAGCCGAGTCCAAAAATGTGTAAAAATGTGGTAACACATTGGCATCTGCAGTATTTCCTGTAAAATTGAAAAATTATGATTTAGTGTACCCACATAATAAGTAGATCAGAAACTCTTTCACAACACGAAAAAGCAGACTTACAAACGCATTTTCTGTGAATGAAAACATAATCAATTCTTAACTTACCTCGGGCCAAGTCCATGTTTGCATGCAGTTGCTCAACAAGCAGCTCCTGCTGCTCGTCCTACCACCAGTATTCATATTAAGTAGAAATTAATAAAAATAATTAGTTTCCAGACAAATTTTTATACTAGTAGAAATTTACCGCAAAAATGTAAAAAGGTTCATAATTTGTTTGAAAAGTGTAACAAAGATAGCAATACGTCTAATACAGTTGTAAATAGTATCTTCTCTCTCTTTCTACAATTTTACTTGTTATTTTGAAGTTACGCAAATCTTCGCCGAACGTACCATTCGTTCTTTCATTCATTCTTTTATTGTAATCTGTGAATTCAATATTGACTTATCTCGTCGTGTCAAACAGCTCAACGAAAATAAGTCAAGCCGTAATCTCGAATGCGTAAAGGAAATCTCTTAACTAAAATAAGGCGCTAGTCAAGGAAGTCTAGTCAAGTCCACTGCCCATCTCGAATCGACACCATAGCCCTCAATTCGGGATATAAATTTTCCTTACTTGCCTTAAATTAGTGCGGTCACTTTCTGTCAAATAGGTTTAAAAAAGGATATTTAAGTCCTGTCATTTTTAAAAACGTCAATGGTTCTTTCGCCTCACTTATTGACGTCATGATCCGTCATTGTAAAAAATAGTTGTATGACACAATTTTCTTTTTTTTTATAACACTTGTAATGTCCTAATAGAAAACCGGCTCCGGCAATGTGCTACAAGCGGGCGTATGTAGTCTATCGGCCTCCAGTTGAAAACAGTAAACGGTCGAAACGTGTTATCCTCTGCTAAACATTTATCCAATAAAGTCAACTCGTGATAATTTTGAAAATGAGCGAATAAAAAGAACACTTAGGTACCTCATGAATTCAGAACACGCAAACGTACGAGTAACTAAATAGCCCCGTCCCGTTCACGGGCACATTATATCCGCCCCAAATTATTAGATTCAGCACGGGAGGCGTCTGCCAATAACTCGAGTCCTAATCTACTTTCCTACATGAGGTAACATGCACACACTCAAACCGCCTTTTCATTTCTGGTACTAACGTAGCTTTAAGTTATGTTCTAATCTACTTTTTACGTAAAGTAAGAACTGTGAGTTAAGTAGCTTTTTCGCTTTGCAAATGTCCCAAATTTCAAACAAAGTAAGTTCAAGGGTCATAAATAACTGCTGTCTTTTCTCCTCTTCCACAAATGATATTTAGATGATTTCTTTCCAATTTTATAAAAAAAACTAGGAGATGGCGTAGGTATATAAGTATAAGACTGAAAATGAGATTGTTATCCGTAGTTTATGTATCTAGAAATAATAACGATCAAAACACCAAAATTTTAGTACAATACGTAAAAAACTAAAAACAAGTTCATTTCGTAAAATAGACACGTAATTCTAAATTTGTTACCTATCCAACGTTTACGATTCGGAAAATAAATTCTCTTCACTTTCCCTCAAATAGTTAGAAAAGCATTTCAAACCAAGTCATGACTTACAATTTGACGCAAAATACGCGTTTTCTATCATAATAAGGCGTGGCGACTAAATTGCCTAGAAATGGCAAAGAACCTATTTCAGGACAGGACTAAGATATTTCATATTTTATTCTAATCGTATTTGATGGAAAGTGAAGGCGCTTTATTTTAGGAAAGTTAAGAGAATTTATTTTCCGCATTGAGGCCAATATGTACTTGGTTTATATCGTCAATTTATCGCCAGCCAATCATGAACGGCAAATTATACCTACCTTGCATGATCGAGCCTCAACAGAATTCAAACTCAAATATCGTCGATCTGCTTTTGACAGTTAATTGCGAATAGTTGGCAACACTGTCGTGTGATGCCGGCTTAGAATAGCTTCACCTCATTTCGTTCCTGTGGGTGTTGTAAGAAGCGACTAAGAGAGTCGAGGTTTACATGAGTATTGCAATTTTATAATAAGTGGCTGACGACCCTGGTCCCGGATTCTTTTATTTTTTTACCCTTGCAATTCCCGCGCCACTCCACTGTCATTGTAATGCCACTGTGATTTTCTATACTTCAAACTGTTAGTAGAATACGAAATGACCAAAACTGTCACACTGACAGGCCATTGAAACAAATAAAACGATTTTTATTTAGCTTAGGTACTTACTTCGGGTCCTGTAACTATAACACAATTTTCTGAATGACCCTCAAATGTTTGTCAGACGTGGCGTAAATGTCTGTTCATGCCCTGCCTCCCCCGCAAGGGTATGTTGCAACACTGGCTCGCAATCCACGACCGGATATATCCACTAATGCGTCTTTATGTCTGAATGCCTGTCAAATGTTTCTGACGCTCCATTCATCACCCACTTCAGCTGTATACGAAGGCTTTACAAACGATACAGTTCGATATGCATTGATGTTCAATATTGGAACATGTTGAACATACGCCAGTGAAAAGCAGCAATCGATTTGAACTTGAATAGAAGTGGAAATCCAGCATTTCAACGTGACTGTATTTTTAGCATATAGTACGATAGCACAGTATAATTAATAGTACTACGATAGATAAGAGTAGTAGTGTTATTTATTGCTAAGCTTCACTTCTGAATTTAGTTGATCTGATCGTGTAAGTACTAATTCAATCTTTGAAAACATCAAGTTGAGGAATTGAACGAGAAACAAACGCACATTTTTTATTTGTTTTTGTGCAATGTTTGCCGGACGTATTTCATACAAAAATGAAATGGAATAACATGAAATTGAATGAAAGACAAAAGTCTAATTAAAAAACTCGATGGGAAGGCCCGTGTTAATATAACACTTTTGCAAAATAAATTGTAAGCCATAAGATGTCTTTCTTAAAACCGATTCGCCACTTTACGCCAATAGATGGAGCTACTGCTGCAAAAAATAGTTTTATTTTATTGTGGACGAAATACTCTTTATGTTTTGACCAAAACTAGTTTTGCGCCAAACTTACGTGTGCCTTCTTCATTTCGCATTAGCATTAAATTTGTTAAAAAATTGCTCTTCATTGCATGTTTAAGTCCATTGAATTTCAATTTTTCGTTTGTATGTAAAAGTCGCGTCGTGTCGCGCTGTTGTAATCAAATTATTGTAATGTATTGTCACTTGTTATCTCATTGTCCATAAGAAAGATGGTTCCGTGCTTCAGAGGGCACGTTAAGCCGTCTGTACTGGTTGTTGTCTATGATTCCTTAGACGGCAGTCAATACACAACCGTGTCAGAGGCCTACTAGAAGTAGTCAGCGGTTGAAAATCTCTGACACCAGGGTTCATCGGGTCGTTCGTACACTCGGTGTCCCACACGAAAAGAAGAAGACGAAGAAAAATTTACATTTACAAAAATTTTGTATCACCAGTGTCATCTTTTCAGCCCATCGCCTAAAATTACAATACACTGTAACCATCGTGTCCCTTAGTCGCCTCTTACACTCACGGGAAATAAATGGGGTGATGCTATTCTAAGCCGGCATCACGCTGCGTTTATTTAATTCATCCTTTATAAAGTACGTTGGGCGCTAATTAGTTTATTGCACACTAATATTGTCTTATTTACTTGGCTGTTATATTTGAGCGGATAACTTTATTGCATGATACACTGAAACTGTTTGTGTTGATGCATTTAGAGAATGCACAAATATGCTCTCCCATTGAATTTGTGAATTTTGTTATCATAAAGTTGCATATCCTTAGGGGTCATCCATAAATTACGTAACGCATTTTTTTGCTGTTATTTGAACTATCTTAACTGTCTTAGCGCATAGTAATATAAAAAGGTCCATAGGTATGTAAGTATTAATATAAGTTATATCTAGTTCCTCAAGTTTTTTTATATTATGTTCATCCTTTGAAATATTTACTTTTAATTTTATGGTGAATATTTGGTGCCATAATGGAATATGAAATGTCTACAATATAGGGCGAAATTTTACTAGTGACCGATAGCGAAAACTCAAGACGGGCTGGTGATAAGGAACAACTTTTCCCAAAATACAAAGGTCGTCGAGTGAAAAAATATTTGACCTCCCATACAAAATTGGCGATCAGCTGCTTTGAGTTACTATGGAAGCTCAAAACATTTTTGACATATATCAGCCTTCCTTGTGATTGCCGTGTGATGCCGGCTTAGAATAGCATCACCCCATTTCTTTCCCGTGGGTGTCGTAGAAGGCGATGAAGGGACTCGAGGGTGTGTATTGCAATTTTAGGCGATGGGCTGACAACCTGTCACTATAGCGATACACAATTTTCCGAATTACCCTCAAATGTTTGTTAGACATGGCGTAAATGTCCGTTTTTTGCGGCCGTTAACGCTCTGCCTACCCCGAAAGGGATAAAGGCGTGATATATGTATGTTCCTTGGGAAAAGTTGTTCCTTATCACCCCGTCTTTAGATTTCGCTATCGGTCACTAGTAAAATTCACCCTACATAGAGGGTGTAAGGGACGGTGTACCGAAAACTTTGCAGGCATGATCAGACCATAAAACTGAACATCTATGTCGGATATGTTTATAGTAAACAAGAAAAAAAAGGACCTTCCATACAAAATTCCCGAACAGCTGACTGACTTTTGTTTTCCATCATAGGTTCCAAAGTAAAAGTTGTTCAGTTTCATGGTCTGATCATGCCGACAAAGTTTACAGTACCTTATACCCTGTATATAAGGTGTTTTCTTTAATTTGTCCACTACACAATTTTCCAAATGACCTTCGAATAATATATCAGACGTGGCATAAATGTCCGTTTTTGCGGCCGTTTACGCTCTGCCTACCCCGTAAGGGATAATAAGCGTGATATGTGTATGTATTTACATTGAAAGTACTCCGATAGCTATCAAAATGGTCTCACGAGATTGGAATACCGAAAGTGACCGGGGGTGACCCGCAGAGGTGACCGCAGGGGGTCGAACAAATTGCACCAATCACAGACTAAATGTTGGCCCCTGCGGGATACCGGTCATCTAAAGGATAATAGCTGGAATTAGTGCAGTGATGCCATATTGGAGGGCATCCCCCTATTTTTTTATAGCATTGCGGTAAAATTATGAAGATAATATTTTTGGCTGGGTGAAAACTACGGCGTTTTTGGGGTTTTGGACAAAGAGGTTTATCGCCGATAACTTATTGTTTGCATAGATTTTTGTATAATTCAATGCTCTTTGGGGAAATTTTGCTTCAAAATCTGAATATTGTGTTTTTTTTTTTCAGGGAAGATTTGTAAGAACGCGAGGTTTTTTTTTAGTTTGATTTTTTTATTAAGTGAATTTTGGTTCTTATTAGGGTATTTTACTAGAAATTCTGAAATTCAGGGAAGGTTTGGAGAGAACGCGAGACGGTCGTCTGGCAACACTGAATTAATGTAGGCACTGATACTGATTAAATAGGAAGGAAAGATATAAACATTAGTTTGTGGTAAATTGTATCTAAGTAGTGTAACTCGTTTGCTATTATACACTCTACAATTTTTGTAAACGAAAAAAATATCTTTTTCTACTTACTAAATAATGGATGAAATGCATGATTTAGAATTTACCCACCTACTATAGTCACTTGGTTAATTCGTAGCTGTTAATTGAAAATAACGAACTAAATCGCAGCATATTTTAATATTTATTCATTAAAATATTAAACATATAGTATAATTTGTAGTAAACTTAAAAAATCAAATGCCAAAATAAATACGCTTTAGTTGAAAGTGGACCTCCCAAAATACAAAATGCTCCGTCTGACCAATTTTTTTGTATCATATTTTGACCTACATTCAGTGGTTTAAGTTCCATGTTTTAAATTACGGCAAATGTAAAGATAATTGCTACGATTGCTACGCCGTAGCCAAAGTCTACGTTTAACTTTGCCGGCAAATCACATACTAAAACTACCTCCAATATTATCTGAAATAACCGAGTCTGAATGTCGTGTGTCCGGCGGCGACGGCACCGGAACCGGACGCCAAGAGCGGCCAGCGCCGGACCGGACAAATCGCGTCAATCTGAACAGAGACCCCGGCGAGATACGGTAATCTCCAATCCATTTCTAGGAATCTACATAAGTAAGTAAGTAAGTAAAACTACTTTATTGCACAAAAGTAACCAGAAATTAAGCTGTGTGAACTTTGTGTATGCATGGATAAGACAGACATACTTTGTATTTGATGACGACATAGGAGCATAAATGTTGTCGTTTTTACTGACACCAAACGGTTTCTGTTTCTTTGCTGGCATTGTAGCAAAAGTAAAAGAATATAATAATATTTTTTCTATTTGCACGCAAAAAACCCATGTAAAATAACATAGTCTAGAAACCACACTAAAAAAAAATTTACGAAAAATAATAATAACAATATTCTTTATTACATACCGTACAGAGAAAATAATAAATTTACATTTGTTGCAAAGGCGAGCTTATCTTTAAAGAAGAGATCTCTTCCAGCCAACCCATGTGTTGTGAGAGAGAATAAAATTTTCGTGGTAAATAAAAGAATTAAATTACTTAAATTAAAAAACAATAACTTACTTTGAAAACATATACAAAAAAGTTATCTTATCACACATACACAAAAAAATACTACACAAAAGGATTAATATTAATACTATATAAATACATAAACAAACCTACATAAATATATATCAAGGATGTTGAGAAAAAAGTTTTCTTTTACTCGATTTTTGAATACGGAAATAGAAGGACTTTCCTGTATAGTCTTAGAAAGATAATTCCACAGATGTGCAGCTTTAACCGAAAAAGAGATTAAAAAAAGTTGGTGTTCGCTCTAGGTCACTCCAAAAAAATATAACATTTAATAAATGGATGACAAAAAAGTGATAAATAAATAGTAAAACCGATCATTATGTTGCATCATTCGATGCAGCATGTTGCTTCAATAGCTACGCCGTAGCTAAAATATATGATTAAAATTATATAACCACGGTAAACTCAAGTTTAAGCTTATCTGAATTGACCGCGCCGGAACCGGACGCAGAAAGGTGCCGGCGCCGGACCGGACCGGACAAATCGCGCCAATCTGAATTGCGGCCCCGGCGGGATGCGGTAATCTGCAATCTATTTCTGTAACTCTACCTAATAAATGTATACAGGTTGGCCCGGATAGTGACGTCCAAAGTCAAAATTTCAATGACTGTTACTGAGAGGTATCCGAATCGCTCCCATGTATGATACGCGTTTTTTGTAGTTTCTAAATAGTTCAATTTTTAAATTTGTATGAGAAAAATTCGAGTGACAGTCTATTTTCTTTCATTATACCTCTATGCTAGGTAAAAGGCCTCATGAATATTAGATATGCTACAAAAACTACCGCTCGAAATAACCTATTCCGAAAGTAAAATAAGGAATAATACTTACTAGTAATTTTTTCCAATTTAAACTTAAAAGCTGAATAACTCGGACACTACGAAAAATCGCTGATCATACATGGGCGTGATTCAGATACTCCAGATATACTCAGTATTAGGCATTCAAATTTGGTCTTTGGACGTCACTATTCGGGCCATCCTGTATGTTTTTGTTGATATTTTGCCATTTTAAGTATTTCCGAAAAAGCTCGCGTTCCCGGTAGAGGTATATTATGTCTGGTAATATTGCAAAACTCGGTCCTTTATTAGTATTAAAATTAAAATTAATGCAACTGCCATATAATGGGGGCGTTAGAATGCGAGTGTCTTCGTGTCGGCAATTGCATCCAGCTTTCATATAATACAAGAATGCGAGTGTCTGTGAGTCGGCAATTGCATCCCGCTTTCATATAATACAAGAATGCGAGTGTCTGTGAGTCGGCAATTGCATCCCGCTTTCATATAATACAAGAATGCGAGTGTCTGTGAGTCGGCAATTGCATCCCGCTTTCATATAATACAAGAATGCGAGTGTCTGTGAGTCGGCAATTGCATCCCGCTTTCATATAATACAAGAATGCGAGTGTCTGTGAGTCGGCAATTGCATCCCGCTTTCATATAATACAAGAATGCGAGTGTCTGTGAGTCGGCAATTGCATCCCGCTTTCATATAATACAAGAATGCGAGTGTCTGTGAGTCGGCAATTGCATCCCGCTTTCATATAATACAAGAATGCGAGTGTCTGTGAGTCGGCAATTGCATCCCGCTTTCATATAATACAAGAATGCGAGTGTCTGTGAGTCGGCAATTGCATCCAGCTTTCATATAATACAAGAATGCGAGTGTCTGTGAGTCGGCAATTGCATCCAGCTTTCATATAATACAAGAATGCGAGTGTCTGTGAGTCGGCAATTGCATCCAGCTTTCATATAATACAAGAATGCGAGTGTCTGTGAGTCGGCAATTGCATCCAGCTTTCATATAATACAAGAATGCGAGTGTCTGTGAGTCGGCAATTGCATACCGCTTTCATATAATACAAGTCTTCTTTTTTCGTGTGGGATACCAAAACTTCATAAAAAATAGTGAAATATACAAGTGAAAATTCAATACAAGAACGTCATAATATGGCTTGGAACAATTTTCACGTACCACGTACCACGCAGTAGGTTTATGAATAGTACGAGAAAATTATCGAAATAATTGAGGTTGATTCAAGTTTGAATAGTGCACATTCCGATGAGAATTTCAGTGGGAAATTACCGGTGACCGTTGGTCAAACGGGGGACGCTCGGGCAGCCAACGGACCCTCGACGGACCGACAAATTATAGCAATCTCTGTTATCTAAATACTGGTTCTTACCGGATCAACCGCAGGGATCAACTAACGCTTTATCTTATGAAGAGGCGAGAAAGATTTTTTGCAACGATAGCTATTAATGGTTATTCTATCTATTTTTTCTTGAGGGACACCGAGTCGTCCAACGACCCGATGAACCCTGGTGTCAGAGTTTTTCAATGGTTATTCATTTACGTTATTACTTAAACCATGTAAAATCCCTGGTTGTGCGAAGATTATGACACCGGGGACTGAAATCCGTTATAATTAAAACGTTTAAGTGGTGTCTCGATAGCGTGACCGTTGGTTCTGGTCATCAATAGCAATGGAATGACAATTGATTTTTGATGGCATTCTTATTCAAATTTAAAAGCCATATTGAAGATGGAGTACCTTCGAATTTTTCCTCATCTCTGCTAGTGACTTAACCTCCTGATGCGACACGACATTGACTTTTTCCTTTATCCGGGAAAAGTCTGTGCGTCTAGGTCTACCCTCTGCCTCTCTTTTCTTGTACTTGGTCTGCAATAATGTTCGATAGCCAATGACAAAAAATAAGAGTAAAGTAAAGGTAAAAAAGGATTTCTTTTATTTTACAAGAGAGACTGAGAATCGGGGACCAGGGTTTTTTAGATGGTTTACCGGCTAGACAAAACACTGAACAAAATAAAATAATCGCTTTATAATATTTTAGTGTTTGACCTATGAAAAGACTTATTGACCATATCAGATAATATATTTTAGTTAAATTATTGTGAATCGTAGCTAAAGTTGTATCACTTTTAAAGCGCATTTTGACAGCTGCTAAAGCAATACTAAAAGACATGTCAACAAAGAAACCTGGACCTTACGCCATAGCATTAACATGGTTTTGGTAGTTGTCAAAATAGGCGTTTAAAAGTGTCCCGACATTTGGTACTTCAGTTTGTGGATTATGATTATGAATGAATTAAATATCCCGGTAAATAAAAACATTGACTCGTCCACGTCAATTTTCAACGCTAAAATGGCATCCAATTCATAGCTCGGTTATAGGTCGAAATACTAGCGTGAAATTGAAGCGAATTTTCCAATAAATTGTAAACCAAACTGCACTGAAGGTGGTGAATTTTGACCGGAAACGGATGGGGAAGTCGATGGGGGACCGGGAATTATCGTGGTACAAATTGAAAGTTTATCAAAACCAAAACCGAATTTCTAGAATTCATTCTACGTAGTCTAGCGGTCTGATTTTGGTCTTATAGTACGTTCACACTATGCTCCTGCTCCTGCTGCTGCCACGAATCTACATCTACATCAGCCTATTGCAGTCCACTGCTGGACGTAGGCCTCCCCCAGGGTGCGCCATAGGGCACGCTCTCCCGTTTTCGCCATCCAGTCGCTACCAGCCCCCTTTTTTAAGTCATCGGTCCATCTGGCCACGAATATTTTTCCCGAAATATTTCCAACGCGAGTGAGGGTTCACACACTGCCGTCATACTCTTTTCGCGTCAATACGAGTGAGCGAGATAGCAATACATTTCACTCGCTGCCGTTCGTTAGACTCGCGTACGAAAGCCCGACACTAATGGGAGCACGGGAAGTGGCAGCGGCATGACGAGAAGCAGCGCGAGTAACCTGTTTACATGCTCGCGCTGCCCACTTCCCTTACTATTTCACTGCTCATATAGGCATGAACGTGCTATTAAGATCCGGAGGTCTATTGTTAGGATGGATTCAGACGGATACGCGCGCTGTGCGCGTGTTGAGCGCGTATTGGTACAAACAAAAACAAACTGCACAATAGTTTGTTGGTTTGTTGAAAAATGCAGTTTTAGTAATATTTGTTGAATAAATGCTATTTGAACTTTGAACTTTTAAAAACATACGCCAAAGTTATTGGGATGTTCGTCTACTAGGTGTCCCGCATGATATTAATAGGTACAAAGGTTACAAATAGGTAGACTCATAATATTAAGCGCACAACTTAAATTTAAAACCAAGCAAAATTCTTTCTACCTCAATTTTACTCACATAAGCTTTCATGTTCAACTTTTCCGCACATAAATATTTGCCAGAAAACTTAGTGCCAATTTATAGAGAGTAGAGTATTGGTGAATCAAAAAAGCATTTCGAACCGCGTCCGCGCAATAAAATGCCGGTACAGACGGCTATTCAATGCGCCTGTACTCACTCGTGCGGTTTCAACACCCAATTCATTTATTTATTTATTGAACTTTATGCACTACAGTGTACATCGGCGGACCTAATGCCAGTGGCATTATCTACAAGTCTACCTTAGGGCATGTAGAAAGTACAGGCAGGTGCAAAAATAATAATAAAAATCGAAATATACCAAATGATATAGCTAAATAAATGCAATGATATTTTATTAATAAATATATATAAGTTAAATACATATAATATTATGAATAATAGACTAAATAACATATACCTCATGCATAGACATTTTGAACAAAAAAAAACAAAGAAAGAAAAAAACATTACAGAGTTTGATGAAACAAAATTTTGGATAATTTTTTATTTAAGTTTTCAAATACAGTATTCGAAAATATTAGCTTTAAATACTTTTCCCAAGGTAAATAGGTCGAAATATGAAACAAATATTGGACCTCCCATACAAAATGTTCCAGCCGACCCCGGGCCAATTTATTAAGGAGGTAAAACTATGTTCCCTGTGAAAAGTTATTAAGTTTTAAGGGCTGGTTCACCCCTGAAAATAATTGCAGCTAGTATTTTTACACCTGTACACTGCTTCTCTCAAAATCATTAAAGTGTATCATTAAGACCAAGTCGACGAAAGAACCGATGAATCCAGATATCGGAGTTTTTAAACCACCTTCCAGGTAACTAAGAACTATTTTTCTTACATACAATTAGGTGGTACACTTCGGATTTTATTCATCCCAACTTAACCAAATTAGGAACAATCTCACGCAGTGATCAACTTTGTGCCCTCCTCTACTCCCAAGGATCAAACCAAGGACTTTCAGATACGGAGGTCTAAGGCAGTCCTCCCACTTGTCGTCGCATGCGCCTGTCAGACGAAATAAAACTGCGAATTCTGATCTTATTCCCATACAAATACCGCTACCCAGTGCAAACCAAAACCGCAAATAAGTTTATTCCAGTAATTATTTGGGCAGGCTTATTTTAGGAATTATAATGTAGCTATCTTAGAGTATATAGTACCCAACTATCTATTTATTTCGTAGTTACTTAAATTGTTAATTTATTTTCCATTATTACGATTTCACACTCGAGTATACCCGTGTCTTTATCTCTGTTTGGCCGGTAGAGAATGCCACGTGGCATAAGGCCTGCCTTTTGGACAATATACACACAAAAACGGACATTTACGCGACGTCTGACAAATATTTGAGGGTCATTCGGAAAATTGTGTATCGTCATAGTGACAGGTTGTCAGCCCATCGCCTAAAATTGCAATACACACCCTCGAGTCCCTTAGTCGCCTCTTACGACTCCCACAGGAAAAAATTGGAGTGATGCTATTCTAAGCCGGCAACACGGCAAATATAAAAAATTAACAAATAATAAATAGCACTTGTGAAGATAGTTCCACGTTCTGTTCCAGTATAACTGAACAGTCGGTACATACATTATAGGGCACATTATAAAGCTGTCGATATAAAGGACCGGCGATAGGTTATCGGTCCCTGAGGTCGATTTACGACATGAATCTGGAATATACAGGGTGTAAGCGACAGCCTTCGAAAACTGGTAAGGTGCATTCAGACCATGTAACTGAACAAATTTCCTCTAGACACATATGTCGACAAAAATCGACCTCCCATACGAAATCACAATTCGATTGTTCGATCGTAAATGACGATTCGTTAAATATATTTTTTAAGGGAATTGTTTAGTTTCATGGTCTGAATGCATTTGGAGGGCTGTCCCTTACACCCTGTATAACTGTTAAGGTTTTTGCGATTACTTGAAGGTTCTCCCACTTGCGGACGATCCGTCGCTGCCTATTTTAAACGCACCGTATCGCATTTCTCTGTAAGATGTTGTACCAGTCAGGTGTAGGTTTTAAAGCCCAGGGGATAAAATCTCATTAATTAAAAATCTCGGTCATACAAAAAGAATTTCGAATTCCGATCTTATTCCCATACAAATACGGCAAGTTTACCGGTGCGTTACGAATTGACAGACATATCCGTTACGCACCGTGGCAGTATTTGTATGGGAATAACATCGGAATTCACAATTTCCTATCGTCTGACAAACGCATGCGTAACCGTGCGTTAATACGCAGTGACGGACGACAAGTTATAAACCCGGTTCAGTAATCAAAATGTATTAATTTGATAAATTTGTTATAGAAAACTCACGCCACCTCGGAATTAAAAACTGGTCTACTAAACCGCAGTGACCACAGAAATTAACAGTACATTCTAGTATGGCACGTTAGCAAAGTCCATGAAGACTTTGATAATCGTAATGGTCCTAAATCCTCATTATACCGGGCGAATTCATGCTTCACCAAATCTGGGGATTTACTGAAATTCACCAAACTAGGGATTCAGAGAGATTCCAGCACATTTGAATCACCGGCCACTACCGGGGCGATATTTTATCAGCATAATGCAGGAGTCAGGGGATGGTTTAATTTAAAAGTGACAGATAAACATTGAATTTGACTTGTTTTCTATGTCTTTGACGACATGATTCATGCCTACAAGTAAAACAACGTTATCCACAGCGGTACAATCCCGTACGTAAATATTTTGAGACAATATGTGTGACCTTCGAGCAACGACGGCCTTCCGTCTCGGAAGCGAGACGGAAGACCGTGTTGCTCGAAGTGTGTGACCATGGAAGTTAACAACAGTTTATTTATCCAGTCTTCTTTTTCGTGCGAGACACTAAGTCATCAAATATTCATTGTGTGACCTCTTCTTATGTTCATAAAGTAAACTTTCGTAGGTGTTAGCCTGATAAAGTATGTGTTTAATATCATGAAGTAAGGCATATTGTGTAAAATATGTACTGTGCAATATTTATATATTGAATAAAGAATTTTGAACAACAACAACTGAGTCATCCAACTAGCGATGAACCCTAGTGTCAGAGTTTTTTCAACCCCCTACTACTAAAAGTAGGCCTCTGACATGGTGTAACCACCGCCATATAAGTAATCATAGACAGCAAACGAGACCGACGGCTTAACGTGCCCTCCGAAGCACGGAACCATCTTTCTTTTCGAACAATCAGATGGTTCAGCCTGCAATGTCCTAACACGACTGGGAACAAATTCACAAAGTGATAAGATAAATATCAACTTTGTGAGTTCCCCACCGGGATTCGAACCCGGAGCCGTCGGACACCACTGCGCCTCATCGGGCGTCTTCTATTTTATTCTCCATAGAGCACGATATAGTGCCCTCAAATGGACCGATGACTTAAAAAAGGCGGCTGGTAGCGACTGGATGGCGAAAACGAGAGATCATGCCTACAAATCTTTTTTCAAAATACCTAATAACCAAAGGCAATGCGCTAACTTATCCCATGGGCCCATTGTCAATATCACCATGCTTAATGTCATTAATAAAACTTGCTCGAAGCCGCACGTCAGCTTAGAAAAGCATCCCAATTCTGCCTGTGGATGTCGTAAAAAGCGATTATTGGATAAATTCGGCCAGAAAATGAGCAGCAGCGTGTCCTGTAAATGCAAAATTTTGCACTGCGCTCACCGATCCGCCTAACAAGCGTGGTAAGTATGGCATAACACCCCAAATAGGGCACATTTCGGCTGTTGTGGTTGGTAACGGTAATGTTAAATGTATTACCGCGGTGGCTTGATACCACAGGTATATGACCTTTTTAGTCCCTTTTAAATAAAACCTGGAGTTTAGCAAGCTTCCTTCTTTTAGCACTAACGCTGTGTCTAGCGGGCAATGCTAAATTTGACAAAATACAAGAGCAGCGCTGTCTGACGCAAGTCCGCCTACACGCGGCACAAGCGCGGTAAGTACAATCAGTCCGAACGCGACGACACCTTGCCGTATTACAGCTACTGAGGCACGATGCGCGTTCTAAATTCGGACGGATTATAATGTCAAGACGCGCGTGCTGCCCGCTTAACGGAGCGTTGGGCCTCAAGTCCACCACTCTCTCATCACTTGTTCGTGTCTGTAGTGCATAACAATGGTGGATTACCGTATCGTTCAAGTGCATTGTTGTACGGTATTACTCACAACGAGGTAGTTATAACAACCGCTGCACTAAAATATTACTTTACTTACCTATGTTTAAATGAAATAGGTTTTCGGAGTTTCATTTATGAAGACGATAACGAGAATCGCTGGGAAACATTGTCCGTATTGCAGAATCTCTTTTTATAAGTTTAGCTAGGTTTTAATAAAACCCTCGTGACAAGCAGAACATACATTTGAGTGACATGATGGCGTAGAGGATAGTACTCCTGGCTCCTGCCTGCTACGACGAATGTCATGGCTTCATGTGATTTTGGCACTTGACGATATTCAAGGTCAAGAAGGTGGTATCAGCTTAGGAAGAATGATGATGAGGCCAGTAAGCCGAATGACGACTGTGAGGAAAATGGTAGCTATGCGCCTGGTCAAGGGCGACGGCTACTTTTCCGATCGGACATATTTGGAAGTTGTATATAAAGCGATCGGCAGGATAACTTCGATACCGCGTTTCAGGACTTTTATGTGGAGCGTATGCGCGCCGCGACTGTGGGATGGGACGTTGGTGGAAACAAATGTTTTATCAAAATCTAAAATAAGTGTATCTTTATTGCACTTTATTGCTCAAATGTGACGGTTACAGCTGAAAATCAGCGCTGCAGCTTTAAGCTACAGCATATGCTGAGCTGGACTCAATTTCTGTTTCAGTCATAAGTGTTTATTGTGTATGCTATTGTGATGATGATCTTTCCGACCGATTTCGGCCATGGCGACCACTTCAACTCCTAATCAAAGAGGCGTTGATGCGCTCGGAGATGGCTACTATAGCCAATTTTTGCTAAGAAGTCTCGTGCGCAATGCGGGCAGGTGAGCTTGCCGTTCACATAATTGTAGTTAATGGCTGCAGGTGGACGGTCTTTCAACTCATCGCGCTTAGCGTCGAGGTCTGCTTTGCGCTGCTCCTCAAACTCGCGTATTCGCCTTTTTTCCATCCCGCGCCATTCTGGGCGCTGTGCTGCCAGACCCTCCCATTGAGTATGCTATTGTACTCCCTGTATGTACTTGATTGTAACTGAATAAATATTTTTTCTTTCTTTCTTTCTTTCTTTCTTTTGATTAAATGAAAATAATCGCGAGCGGGAAAGCAAGCTCATCGCAAAATAAAATAAATATTTTTTTTCTTTTGCGGTTCTTATGTCGCCAATAAGAAAACGGGACAAGATCTGACGTTCAACTAGCATGTTATATTCAAAGCAGCTGAAAGTTTGACTGGCTTATCTCGGCGGCGCTGGATTGGAACGGTTCCACCCCATTTGCTCCACTCCTCGCTTTCAGATACTTACAGCTTGTAGTCCAAGAGCTTGCGACATAACGAAGCATGCTTATACGCGAACGTTATCTTTAGGCGTAGCAATTTGTACACTACAATTGGTAGGTTGAGATTTCTTTTTCAGGGAAACGGCCACTTTTGATATTAATTGCCTTACTTCATTACAGTGAATATTTCATTGAGTTTGCAGGTTCTAATTTCACTTAAGGATAATACTTAAAACTTGGGCAACGGGTATTCTGATTGTTTGTTTGTATAAAGAAAGTGAGAATATTTGTTTTGTGAAGTGACCACTGTCGAGGTCGTTCACGGGTACACTCGTCTTAATATTTGTTGCATAGATATAGTTGTTGCTAGTTCCATTAAAGGAACCTAGTCTTTTCTTCTGCGTGTCGTGCGGGACATTAGTCGAAGAGCTTTCTAGTGCACCCTCTTCTTTTTCCCTCTGTTTACTCTCTGGTTGGCCGGTAAAGAATCACGCGTGGCATTAGGCCCGCCGTGTAAGTGTTACGACGTGTAAAGTATAAAACGACCTGTTGGATTCATAAGTAAATACCTATAACGTGGGCATGATTCATAGCCGTGTGCTACGTCGCGTCGCGGCACGGTTATGATTAAAAAAGTCTACCTATTTCTGTCTCCAGCTCTTGATCTATACGGACTACACCTAAAACTCAAGTAGCGGGTACTCAGCAAACTCGGATTTATCATGTGTAACCAACTACCGGAGCGTTAATGGACTCAACTCTGACATTAGTGGCGATAGTTTTGAAATATATGCAATGTTTTTGCAGGTTATATTTAGGGTAGTTCACGGCAGAGCATAATTAGTTGCGTATTGGCGAAAGACTGAGGGAGAGAGGATGAGACCCCAGCTTCGTCTGGGTTAGGTGATGGTAACGAGTTAGATACTTTCCTTAATATCTAGAAAAAACGCCGACAAACGATCTTTACAAAGTTGCTGACCAGCAGAAGTTAATAATTTGTGTGACTATAGGCGGTTGTAGTGAAATCAAATCAAATCAAATGTTTTTTTTTTGCATTCAGAATCATGTATATATTATTGTCTGGTGGAGTTGCATTGGAAGGCCTTATTTAGATTAATTGATTGTATATTTATGTTTATATTCGTAAATATTTTATCTAGTTATTTTAAGTTAAAATAAAATTTATTGCTAACTATAGGTACATAATAAGTTGTAACAATAATTCAAAACCAACTTTAGTCTACCAGAGGTGTACAATATAAGTAGTTAAATAATTTATTTTTAGCATGCATGTCACTAGGTACTAAGACAGTATGTTATTTCAAAAATGTCAACTGTATAGTTTAAGAAATGACAATTAGTCAAAGTTTATTTATTTATGACGTTAAATACTCATCAACACTATAATTTAATTTAGACATTAAGAATAGGCAGTTCCTTAAACCTATCAGGAAAATGATTATAAACTTTTACATTCACATAGTAAAGGCAGGTAGTTTTTTTACAATTCTATAAATATAAATAATAAATATCCTGGACCATTCACACAGCGCCATCTAGCCCCAAACGAAGCAAAGCTTGTACTATGGGAACTAGATAGCTGGTATTAATACTTATATCTTTTTTTGTTGTAAATTAATGCATAGAAAACACCCAGACTAAACGCAAATATCTGAAAATTATTTTAAAGATACTTTTGTCTTACGGTGATCGAACCCATGACCCTCGGCGTAGCAGACAGGTATACTAACCGCTGCACCATCGTGTCAATTTATCTATCTTTCTTTAAAAAAAACGGTTACAACAACATGACCTCTTTATTAGTTTTTAGTTTGAATTCCTAGTTTCCAGCCTGTGTTAAAAAAAATACCTGTTTAAAATGCAGTATTCGCGGCCCGAACTACATTAAGCTATAATTGTTAAACTAATTTAGTCTTCAAACTAAAATTTTCTTCGATACAAGCATTTTGCAGTAACATTTTCGGTGATTTCAGAAACCCACTTTGCCCGAGTAACTATTCTTGAAAGGGGCTGATGAAATTTCAGCATTTCGTGCTTGGGTAAGCAAATTGGAGTAAGTATGTACTTCTCAAAGGCACTGGGCTCCTGGTCTGCGTGACTAGATTTCTTAATTATTTTTCGATTTAGGTGTTAGACGTTCTTCGCATTTTTTATTTGCTATGTTTTATGATTGTTTTTTTAAATAAAAAACACACCACATATCAGATAAAAAGTTTATTTGAAAGCTTACCAACGTAGAAATGTCTTTGTGTAGGAAAAACCAACCGTGTCGCGGTTACAAAGCCCTTTTTTCTTCTTTTCATTTGGGATACTGAGTCGACGAACGAACCGATGAACCCTGGTGTCAGAGATTTTCAACCGCCGACTAATACTAGTAGGCCTCTGACATGGTTGTGTATCGACCGCGTCGCCCAAGGAAGCATTAACAGCAACCAAGACCGTCGGCTTATCGTGCCCTCCGAAGCCCTTTCTTACGGAGAATTCGGTGGTTTGGCCTGCAATGTCCTTACCAGACTGGGAACATATTCACAAAGTGATAATATCAACTTTGTGATTGCCCCACCGTGCTTCGAACCCGGAACCTTTGCGCCGCAGTTAGTTACACTACCACTGCGCCACATCGGCCGTTAAAAAACTAGTAAACTGGAACTTTATAATACGTACTTACTTACATACACATACATACATATTTTATTTTATTTTTATTTTATTCAAATGCGTATATCACGCCTTTATCCCTTGCGAGGTAAAAAGAGCGATAACGGCCGTAAAATACGGTCGCTATTGCCACGTCTGACAAATTTTTGAAAAATTAAAAATCGTGTAGCGACAGGTTGTCAGCCTGTCACCTAAAATTGTAATACACACGAAACCCTCGACTTCCTTAGTCGCCTATTACGACACCCGCGGGAAAGAAATGGGTGATGCTATTCAATCGGACGTACCTACTCGTATGATTAATATAGGAAGGAATGGGACCAGCTGGGATTTCAATCAAAGCCATATTATGTTGCAATCGAAACAGCTGATTGAGAAATGAGAATGCGCTTGTGATCAAGAGTACGTATGTACGAGATATAACGTCCTATTCAATTCAGGGCAAATACATTTAAGGCGAGTGTAGTGGTGAAGTGGCGGCACTGCCGAGGCCGTTCACGAGTACACTCGCCTTAAGAAATCACCTATGTCTTATGCCTATACTGGTCATTCTTATACACACACGCACACATATGTATGCACACAATTGGGTGACCCGCCATTAAGTCCATTAGTTATTAAAGCCATACGAATTATCTGCTCCATGCACATTTATCCACCGAAATGTCAAATATGTACCAACTGTATTACGAATACGAACTAATGCATCGGAATATTCAGAACGGAACACAGTCACAGTTTATGCATATGCATTTCGCACGATTCACGCAAATGCGACATGGATTTTCCTATCCATTGCTGCCTCATCGTCAGCCTATGGCAGTCCAGTGCTGGACGTAGGCCTCCCCCAGGGTACGCCATAGGGCACAATCTCCCGTTTTCGCCATCCAGTCGTTATCAGCCGCATTTTTTAAGTCATCAGTTCATCTGGCCGAAGGTCGTCCAACACTACGCTTGCCGAGGCGTGGCCTCCACTCGAGCACCCGTTTAATTCACCGTCCGTATTGTTCAAGTGCATTGTTGTACGGTATTACTCACAACGAGGTACTTTTAACAACTGCTGCTCTAAAATATTACTTTACTTACCTATGTTTAAATGAAAATAGGTTTTCGGAGTTTCATTTATGAAGACGATAACGAGAATCGCTGGGAAACTAAGAATTGTCCGTATGAATCTCTTTTTATAAGTTTGGCTAGGTTTTAATAAAAGCCTCTTGACAAGCAGAACACACATTTGAGTGACCTGATTGCATTTGACCTGGTTAGTACTCCTGCCTGCTACGACGAATGTCAAGGGTTCATGTGATTTTGACACTTGACGATACTTAATGTTAACCAGTAGGCCCTAATCAAGAAGGTGGTTTCAACTTAGGAAGGATGATCATGAGGCCAGTAGGCCGAGTGACGACTGTGAGGAAAATTGTAGCTATGCGCCTGGTCGGGAGTTGTGACCAGGGGAACGACTGTTCCAACCGGACATGTTTGGAAGTTGTATATACAGCGATCGGCGGAATAACTTCGATACCGCGTTTCAGGACTTGTATGTGAGGTGCATGCGCGCCGCTACAGTGGGACGGGATGTTGGTGGAAACAAATGTTTTATCAAAATCTAACGTAAGTGTAACTTTATGGAATGAGAAATAAGCGAGCGGGACCGAGAGCAAGCTCATCGAAAAAATAAAATAGTTTTTATTTTGCGGTTCTTATGTCAGCAATAAGAAAACGGGACAAGATTGAAACTGACACGTTCAACTAGCATGTTATATTCAAAGCAGCTGAAAGTTTGACTGGCTTATCTCGGCGGCGCTGGATTGGAACGGTTCCACCCCATTTGCTCCACTCCTCGCTTTCAGATACTTCCAGCTTGTAGTCCAAGAGCTCGCGACATAACGAAGCATGCTTATTCGCGAACGTTATCTTTAGACGTAGCAATTTGTACACTACAATTGGTAGGTTGAGATGTCTTCTTCAGGGAAAAATGAACCTAAAAACGGCCACTTTTGATATTAATTGCCATAACTTTAATTACAGTGAATATTTCATTGAGTTTGCAAGTTTTAATTTTTGTTAAGGACTATACTAAAAACTTGGGCAACGGATATTCTGATAGATTGTTTGTATAAAGAGAAAATATTTGTTTTGTGAAGTGGCGCCACTGTCGAGGTCGTTCACGGGTACACTCGCCTTAATATTTGTTGCATAGATATACCCCTTTATTCTCAGTAGTTCCAATGAATTGCTAGTTCCAATAAAGGAACCTACATGCGTCTTTTCTTCTGCGTGTCGTGTGGGACATTAGTCGAAGAGCTTTCTAGTGCACCCGCTTCTTTTTCCCTCTGTTTACTCTCTGGTTGGCTGGTAAAGAATCCCGCGTCGGCATTAAGACCACCTTTTGTACGATATGCAATAAATTATGGAAAACAAATGAAATAAAAATGAACGACCCGTTGGACTTAGCATTCATAAATAAATACCTACGACGTAGGACATTATTCGTAGCCGTCTGCTACGTCGCGTCGCGGCACGGCGACTATTGCAAAGGTCTACCTGTTTCTGTCTCATACATACATATATCACACCTATGTCCCTTGCGGGCTAGGTAGATCGCAAACGGCCGCAAAAAACGAATTTACGCCACGTCTGACAATCGGAATATTGTGTATCGCCATAGTGACAGGTTGTCAGCCCATCGCCTAAAATGTTATTAGTCATCTCTTACGACTCCCACGGGAAAGAAATGGGGCGATGCTATTTAAGTGTTAAAATTGGAAATTTCACGAGCGATGAATTGCCGGTACTTTACGGGGTCCCGCAAGGGAGTATTGTTGGCCCTACTCTGTTTTTATGCTACATAAATGAACTATGTGATCTCCAATTGGAGCATTGTACCATTGTCTCATACGCAGATGACACAACGCTGACTTTTACAGCTAACTCATGGCCGGAAGTATTTAACTCTGCTCAAAAAGGTTTTGACATAGTATGCCACTGGCTTGCCTCAAACTACCTAACACTAAATGCGGATAAAACAATGTATATGTGTTTTTCAATTGTAAATTCCAAAGGCCTCTCTAACATCCTCTCAAATTCATATATTACTTCTCACAAATGTGCTTATCCACCCGCTATAAGTTGTAACTGTCAACCTATTCAAGCGACAAAGTCAATAAAATATCTTGGAGTAATTATTGATAACAACTTAATCTTTGACGAACATCTTCGAAAACTATCAGCACGAATAAGGAAACTCACATATATATTTAAGCAAATAAGACATGTAGGCTGTGGGTTACTAGTAAAACGAATATATATTGCACTATGTCAGTCTGTTTTATCCTATGCAATTACCTGCTGGGGTGGCTCGGCCAAGACACACCTATTGGTAGTCGAACGTGCGCAGAGGTTAATTCTAAAAATTTGCCTTTTCAAACCATACAGGTTTCCAACGAGAGAACTATATAAAATAACAGCTACACTTACTGTAAGACAACTTTACATACTACACGCGACTATAAGGCAACATGCCCTGACACACTACACACCGGCGAACCAACCTACTCGGCGAAATTTTAATGTTTGTCCATCATTACAAAGTAGGACTTTCTTCTTAAATAGATTCCTGATTTTCCAAGGTCCTAGACTTTACAATATCGTTAATAAAAACCTTGATATCTTTCAAAAGTCAAAATACGAGTTAAAGAAAATAGTGACCCGTTGGCTTCTTACGTTAAATTATGAGCAGACTGAAAATCTTCTCAGCATAGTAGTATAATTTATTTCGTTGTTTACCTAATTCTAGTATAAGTTTTAATAATAAGTTAACACAATTTCCTAACCCTTCACTCTCAATCTCCTCTCTCCTTTCCCTCCCTAGCTCTTAATTCACTAGACACACTAAAATACTACATTTAAATTAAGATGTAATTATTTGAAACATATACTATACTTTACATAATTTGTCCCCAATAAAAATGCTCTGTAAGCATCCAATGATCATAACACAGGCTTCATTCGAATGCTTAGCGTGATCATTGGTTGTAAACCTTTTTTACATATTAAGCATAATTTTATTTACGATGAACTTAATGTTATTTATCATATACACTTGTTAAACCTTGATCTAAATAAAATTATTCTATTCTATTTAAGCCGGCATCGTCTGTTCTGTCTCCAGCTCTTGATCTATACGGACTACACCTAAAACTCAAGTAGCGGGTTCTCAGCAAACTCGGATTTATCATGTGTAACCAACTACCGGAGCGTTAATGGACTCAACTCTGACATTAGTGGCGATAGTTTTGAAATATACGCAATGTTTTTGCAGGTTATATTTAGGGTAGTTCACAGCAGATAACAAATAGTTGCGTATTTAGTGAGTAAATAAAACTTATTTGACTTTTTGACTCTTTTAAATTTTTCCAGACTGTCATTTTGCTCATTTAACATTTCTACTTAAAATTACGTGAAGTGGACACATACGAGTGACATATTAAACACTCTGAATCGGCTGATGGTAACAAAAATGATACTTTCCTTAAAATTTTGAAAAAACGCCGGCAAACGACCTTCTTTAGGCGGTTCACTTGTCGTCTGTCAAGACGTTTGGCGCTTGACAGGCGCATTCGTAAACACACCGTAGCCGTATTTGTACGGAAATGAGATCGGAATTCGAAATCCACTTTCGTCTGACAGACGCATGCGTAACGGTGCGTTAAAATACGCAGCGACGGACCACAAGTGGGCGAACCGCCTTACAAAATTGCTGACCAGCAGATAAATAATTTGTATAATTAAAGGCGGTCATATTAGTTTTTTCACAATTTTATCTATATTTCTTGGAGAAAATAGGCCCTTATCACAACCGCATGACTATTCCTAATGAAATTCCAGCGTGTGTTAAAAAAATTACCCGTTGAAAATGCAGTATTCGCTGCCCGAACTACACTAAGCTATAATTGTTAAACCAAATTAGTCTTCGAAGTAAAATTTTCTTCGATACAAGAATTTTGCAGTTACATTTTCTGGTGATTTCAGAAACCCACATTGCCCGAGTAACTATTCTTGAAAGGGGCTGATGAAATTTCAGCATTTCGTGCTTGGGTAAGCAAATTTAAGTAAGTATGTACTTCTCAAAGGCACTGGGCTCCTGGTCTGCGTGACTAGATTTCTTAATTATTTTTCGATTTAGGTGTTAGACGTTTTTCGCATTTTTTATTTGCTATGTTTTATGATTGGTTAAAGAAAAATCACACCACATATCAGATAAAAAGTTTATTTAAAAGCTTACCAATGTAGAAAAGTATTTGTGAAGGCAAAACCAACCGTGTCGCGGTTACAAACCCTTTTTTCTTCTTTTCATTTGGGATACTGAGTCGACGAACGAACCGATGAACCCTGGTGTCAGAGATTTTCAACCGCCTACTACTACTAGTAGGCCTCTGACATGGTTGTGTATCGACCGCGTCGCCCAAGGAAGCATTAACAGCAACCAGGATCGACGGCTTAACGTGCCCTCCGGCGCGCTCAACCACCTTTCTTACGGACAATCAGGTGGTTCAGCTTGCAATGTCCTTACCAGACTGGAAACATATTCACAAAGTGATAAAATCAACTTCAAATCAATTTGTGATTGCCCCACCGTGCTTCGAACCCGGAACCTTTGCGCCGCAGGCAGTCACACTACATCTGCGCCACATAGGCCGTTACAAAGCTAGCAAACTAAAACTTTATAAACCATACCTGCATACACATACATCACGCCCTTGCGAGGTAGGTAGAGCGTTAACGGCCGTAAAATACGGTCGCTATTGCCACGTCTGACAAATTTTTGAGGGCCGTTTCAGAAAAATCGTATAGCGACAGGTTGTCAGCCTGTCACGTAAAATTGTAATACACACGAAACCCTCGACTTCCTTAGTCGCCTATTACGACACCCGCGGGAAAGAAATGGGTGATGCTATTCAATCGGACGTACCTACTCGTATGATTAATATAGGAAGGAATGGGACCAGCTGGGATTTCAATCATAGCCATATTATGTTGCAATCGAAACAGCTGATTGAGAAATGAGAATGCACTTGTGATCAAGAGTAGGTACGAGTATGTACGAGATATAAGGTCCTATTCAATTCAGGGCAAATACATTTAAGGCGAGTGTAGTGGTGAACGGCCTCGACTGTGGCGCCATTTTCTCTATAAACAAATAATCTATCAGAATGTCCGTTGCCCAAGTTTTTAGTATTATCCTTAAATGAAATTATAACCTGCAAACTCTATAAAATATTCGCTGTAATTAAAGTGGTCGTTTTAAGACAGTTTTTGCCATAACTTTAATAACAGCGAATATTTCATTGAGTTTGAAGGTTTTCATTTTACTTATGGTGTTTTTACTCGTAGAAATGAACAACTTTTCCTGAGGAACAAAGGTTGAAATATGAAAAAAAAATTGGATCTCCCATACCAAGTAACACATATTTTAAACACTTTAGTATGAGAGGCCCAATAAAAAAATATTTCGACCTTTGCTGCTTTGGGAAAGTTGTTCAGTTTCACGAGTAGAACTCACCCTAAAATAGCACTGAAGTTATAGTTAGCTTTCATAGAGGAGGCGTTGTTCATATCTCTTATTAGGAAAGTAATAAAATACAGGATTAAAAGCTAGTTTCTAAGTATTTTTCGTTAAAAAAAACTTTGTAGGATTAAACCTTTGTGTCCAGAAAATAAATTAGTTTTCGTTTCATCTTCTCCCACTCGTCGTCCGTCGCTGCGTATTTTTAACGCACCGTATCGTATGCGTCTGTCTGACAAAAGGAACTTGCGATTTCTGATCTTATTCACATACAAATACGGTAACGGTGCCTTAACGGTGTGTTTGACAAACGCATCCGTAAAAGTACCGAAGCCGAATATGTATGAAAATAAGATCAGAGTTCGCAATTTCCTTTCATCTGACAGACGCATGCGTTACGGTGCGTTAAAAATACGCAGCGACGGACGATAAGTGGGTGACCCGCCATTAAGTCCATTAGTTATTAAAGCCATACGAATTATCTGCTCCATGCACATTTATCCACCGAAATGTCAAATATGTACCAACTGTATTACGAATACAAACTAATGCATCGGAATATTCAGAACTGAACACAGTCACAGTTTATGAATATGCATTTCGCACGATTCACGCAAAAGCGACATGGATTTTCCTGTCCATTGCTGCCTAAAATGCTGCCTTTTAGTCGAGTGGTTTGAGCGCCTCAGGATCCGGAGGGTCGCAGGTTTGATTCCCGGTGGCACCCACAAGTTATCACTTTGTGATATTTTTTTTCAGATTAGTTTGGACGTTGCAAGCTAAACCTCCTAATTTTACGCATTTTAAGCTTTCGATTTAGGTTGATGTCTTAGTTGGTGGTCTCTACACAACGATGTCAGATGTCTACTTATAGATATAGTCGGTATAAAAACTTTAGACATCAGGGTTCAGGGGTCATTTGTTGACTCGGTGACCCACGCAACAGAAGAGTGAAGGTCAACCACGAGGAATGCCTCGTGGTTGGCACTGGCCTTTGTTTTGATTTTTATCCCACCTGACAATTCAAAACTGTTATAAAAAGAAAAAAAAATGTGCTACAATTTTTTTTCACAATGTTGGATAATGGCGGCGTCAATAAGTTATATTATTGACCTGCATTGAATAAAGTTAATTTCATTTCACTTGCCACGAACTAAGTAACTATCAGTGCCTGTAATTCAAGACCAAGCAATAGATTATAAAATAGAAGCAACTCGCTTCACTTTTTCTACGAACATTCCTATTCGCCAGCATGTCTTCCGACCAGTAATAAACTGGATTACGGAATACAGTTCCACCAATAGAGTGCTAGAGCTGGCGATGACGTGATCAGTGAGCCGCATGATTGGTTCACATTTTGAATTTCGGTTTTTTCAGTCCAGTGGAATAAAATATAACCCGGTCTACTCTAAAAATAGGATATTTTTACAAGCAGCCACAAAATAAAAGGCTTGTCGAATTTTTTTTATCATCATCATCCAAAGAAAAAGGAATGCTGAGATGGTTTGGTCACATTGAGAGAATGAATGAAAGAAGATTAACGAAACAGGTTTATATGGCGAGTGTGGATGGGAACGTTGGAAGGGGAAGACCAAGACGCACGTACTTGGATCAGATCGGGGACGTTGTAAAGAAAGGTCAGGCCAAGAGTACCCTAAACCGACGAGCATGTATGAAAAGGTTGATGCATGTTGAAGAAGCGAAAGAGGTGTGTCAGGATCGTAGCAAGTGGAAAGATGTAGTCTCTGCCTACCCCTATGGGAAAAAAGCGTGATTATATGTATGTATGTATGTATCATCATCCATTACCATATATCAATAGCCAAGTTAGTCACCCACGGTAATGGGCTTCTTTCTATATTATTTTACAGTGTAAAATTAATGTACTTGCCAATTATCTACTAATTTGTATAACCAAAAAGTTCCAACTTATCAACAACCGTGACCAGCAAAATGTACTATACAGGGGTAAGGGACAGCCCTCCGAATATGATAGGGTGCATTCAGACCATATAACTAAACAACTTTCCATCAAAATAAAAAAACTGGAAACATCAAAAGTTTTTGGACTTGCCATAGTAAATACAGACAGCTGATAGTGATTTTGTTTGGGAAGACAAATATTGTTTGTCGTTTCCTGACATATATTCCTAGGGGAAAGTTGTTCAGTTTCGTGGTCTGCATGCACCCTATCAGTGTTCGGAGGGATGTCCCTTACACCCGTAACGTTACCGTTACCCGTATAACGGTCCTATTCAATTTAGTGCAAATAATATTTTTAGGGTGATTTCTACCTCGTGGAACAGAACAATATTTCCTAAGGAACATAGATCGAATATTAAAATAATATATGCACTTAAAATAATAGGACCTTATATAATTCATTATTCTATTTCCAGCCGAGAACTTTGTAATATTTGACACAAAGTAAAGTGTAGTCGTGTTTAATTCACCCCTATGTACTATCAGCAGCACGTCAACCTACCCCTTTAAGGGATCAACCTTATCTTGTTTTTACATAGAGTTGTAAAGAACAACCAGGTTATGTAGGTCTGTTAATGGGTAACTTAATACACCCCTATATACTCTGTAGGAGAGACCACAAACCTCAGTGTATATAGAATTCCACGTGTAAAGAACAATTCTTATGGCGCTCCCTTAGGTAAAGTGCCGACTTCATTAGTAAGTAGCACCTCGAATTTCCAATTCAAAGGACCAACCTTAGGTGAATCCCAATAACAATGAAAAGCCAGTATACAGGGTAGACCATGAGGTGACGTCAGTTTTTTTATTTGTCTTATCCATTTGTTCCGCTATTTTGCTGTAGTTTTCGAGTTATTCAACTTTTAAAGTAGTATGGGAAAAGTTGACTAGCAAGTTTAATCCCCTTTTTATAACTTCCGGAATAGGGATTTTGCGATTGTTTATTTTTATAGCATAATTTTGATGATTAGTACTTTCTGCCGCATGATTAGTACAATTCATAAGTATGTAATTCTACTTGGTGGTCCTAGAGTCTTTCTATACTTTTAACTTTGAAGCTGTTTAGCTGTAAGCAGCCATTTAATCCGCGCGAGGAGTTTTAAAGTGAAAGTAATCAACGACAAAACATATTTGAACTCGGAAACGTTACTTAACTGTAGGTAGCCTATTAATTCCGAAATGTGTGAGAATGTAATCAACAAAACCGCACGCATTTGGTAACAACCGCCTAATTGTATTTTACCGGAAACACTGACGTGGAATGACGGGATTCGAGTCCTGGGATTTATTTCCAGTCATTTGGCACGTGTCTGTTCTGTAACAGCAATTTCTTTAAATACATTATCCTTTTTTTTATAACTTTTTGAGCACTCGCGATCACTTTCATTTTAAGTATTAGACCGGGTCTATCGCGATAGTATTTAGGTAAATATTAGTAATTTACCTGTGTCCCGACGTTTCAATACAGTTTTTTCTTTCCTTTTCCTTTTTTTTACTTGCAAAATTTTCTACTGCGGGCAGCATTTGAACCTGCAACTTTCACCATCACTAGAAATCACTTCTCCATCTGGGCTACCGCGGTTCGTCCACAGCCCACCAATTTTACATACATACATATATCACGCCTATATCTATTACGGGGTAGGCAGAGTGTTAACGACCGTAAAACGGATATTAACATTACATCTGACAAAAGTTTGAGGGTCAATCAAATAACTGTGTATCACCATAGTGACAGGTGGTCAGCCCATCGCCTAAAATTGCAATACACATCTAAAGTCTCGAGTCCCTTAGTCCCTCCCCTCTTACGACACCCATGGGTAAGAAATGGGGTGATGATATTCTAAGCCGGCATCACACGGCCCACCAATATTACATTCTACTAACTTTCAGGTTACCCAGGGGAGGCCCATGTCCAGCAGTGGACTATTGTGGCTGTTTCACCCGACGTAGCGCTACTTAGGTACCTACCCATTTTCCCGTGGGCATAAAGGGATGAGTAGTCACTAAATAGTAAAAAATAAAGATGGCGCTGCTGTGTGAATTGTTTAGAAAGTATTATTCTTATAGAGAATGATAACCGTGATATAAAAACCGCAAATTCACAAACGAAATATTCAAATAATCGTTTTTACCGGTCCTGCGGTAAACCGGCGGCTTTTTACCGGTCCGGTAAGCAGGGATGATGCCGACTAAATTAACTACAATGGGCGTTACGAAATAATTTAGCACCGCCACCGAGTGGGACCGCAAAAACTGGACTATTTGCTCAGAGTATAATGTTGTAGAGAGAGCTTAACCAACATACGCAGATCAAATTAAACTAGGCTACTTTTAGTTACATATGTCGCAGGAATATGGTATAGTCAGGATTTATATGATTACAATTCAATGTAAAAAAAAAAAGAAAATTTTAGGCGAAAGGCTGACAACCTGTCTTTACAGTGATACACGATTTTTATGAAACGGCCCTCAAATATTTGTAAAACGTGGCGATAGCGACCTTATTTTTACGGTCGTTAACGTTCTGCCTACCCTGCAAGGAACTAAGGCGCGATATGTGTAAGTAGAATTTATTAACATGAAGATTTTGCAATCTTCCGAAAATTACTGAATTCCTAGAAATTTGGTCGAATCCTTACTATACACTCGTAGGTATACACAATTCATACGTGTTGCGCCAAAATATTAAAGGTGTTATAACAAAAAAAGTTAAATATTGTCCAAGTCGTTTGACAATGTCAATCGTATAGAAAAAAGTGCTTTCAACTTTTTTGTGATAGCCGTGTGTTGAATGCGTGTTTAATAAACAGTGATTCAAAGTAAACTTTACACGCACTAACTTTTTTGTAGTAAGTATTTTTTTGTTTGACTGGTGATGAATCCGAACATAATTATAGGTATTTACCTAAATTTATGTATGTATGATATCTATCACAAGATTAAGGTGTAGGTGGGCCAGGCCACGTGGAAAGGAGGCTTGACGGACGGTGGACAAAAGTAGTCGCAGAGAGGTGACCAAGGGACGCAAAAAGGTCAGCGGGCAGACCATCAGCCCGGTGGTCCGATGATATCACCAAGTCAACGGGATCTCTATGGATGAGTTTAGTACACCTATGCTCTGCAGTAGGTGGATGTGGGCTGATGATTGTGAGCCAAAACGCGGCGCGTAATAATTATATTACTTGAACCCTACCATTAATCGTAGGCCTCCCTCTACCTTATTTTCAGCTCTGAGACTATTCGTTATTTTGTGTTTTCCCCGCAGTTCCGCAGTGAATTACTGGACTAGTTTTTCCGGCGAGTTATTTTGTATTTAGTTGTTTGAAAGCTGGTTGCGCCTTTCATTTGGAATATAACTGAAATGTGTATTGTTTCGGCTACGATATGGTACTACGATTTTACTACGCCGTAGCAGGGTGCTACAATATATATTTATCATGACGAAATCCTAGAAACGAACTTATATTCTTTTTGTAAAAGACAGGAAATTGTAGAATTGTTGTATTTAAGGATTTTCTAAGGGCATAAAACGATTGCCTACCCCCAAGGGATTATAGGCGTGATGTATGTATGTATGTATGTATAAAACGATTGTGCGGTCCCTTTTGAAGTAAGGTACCAGCTTTGTTTAGTTAAGAGTGACGCTTGTCTCATTCAGGGATATTTATTTAATTACTATAATCATAATAGGTAAGTAATAATAATTTTCTGAAAGGCTACACCTTTATTGAAAATGTCTGAAACAGTTTCAGCAGAAATCGAGTTGTGGTTCCAACTCAATATGTCCAATGAATATCGAATTATCGCACCGAGAGCCGACATTGGTTCCGATAAATCCGGTCACTGGGTACAACTCGGGGGTACAAGGTGGATCATAGGCGCGAGCTTCAAGCTTGGAACCATTAACAAATGTATAATGAAGTGTCACGTCTTATCTCCCGTCTCTTCGCCATCGCTAACAGCAACGATTACGTGTCCCACACATGTCTTCTTCTAACAGCCGTCTTACGTCCCTTGGATGGACCTAGCGCCATACAGTGACGACAATAAGGAGTCGCGACAGACGAACGGGCGGACGGATTGAAAACAAAGTGATTCTACAAGCGTACCGTTTTTATCTTTTGGGGTAAGGAATTCTAAAAAATTTACCTCCAATACAAAATGTAGCAGCCGACAAGGTCTTCATTTTCATAAATCGACCTATTTTCTTGGGAGAAATTGTTTCTAATGAAGCCAGTCCTGAGTTTTCGATATTAGTTGAGAGTTGAGATTTAATTAAACACCTAGAATGGTTATGTCCGAAGGGGTTAATCTCGGAATTTGTGGCATATTGCCGGACGGGCGGCCGGGCCGCAATCACGCAGCTATGTCGGGAACGCAATGTATTCAGGGCAAAGCCGTAGATAAACCGCGGTATGCATAACGAAATATTATGCGGGGCTGTTCGAAAAATGATTGGCACATTAGAAACTTAAGGTGGCGACATCGTAGACTATTGAAGACATATGTTGCTTCGAATAGCATTACCTCATCATGTAACATCTAGCACTGCGCTCACCATTCTGCCTGTCAAGCGTGATGAGTATGGCAATACCCAACAACTGGGGGAGGCCCATGTCCAGCAGTGGACTGTTGTGCCTGTTATTCTTAATGTAAAAATGTTGCATGGCCTACCCGATATTAGGGAACGATGTAAGATCAGTTGCAATTATTCTGGACTCCTTTCGTGCTGGTACACAATAGGTACTTACCTGAAAATAAAAAAGTTCACATTAATTTTTTATTTTTATTTTATTAGGTAAATACAATAATCTCTTAAAAAGTGTGATATCAACAAATCCAAAGCTTTCAAAAAACGATTTAAAACCAAAGTAAAATTGCTGATAGGACAAAACGATTAACAATTTGCAACTGGTTTTGATTAATGGACAATCGCTGTACCACTTTGTTCATTTGCGAAATATTGTTTCAATGCTAAAATGCTGGTAATACATTTATAAAATAACTAAAAAGTTCGATGTTCTTTCATTGCGTCGGCGAGTGTTATTACCAAAAGTGGCCGTGTTCAGGCACTTTTTTTAAAAACTTCAATTGCAGCGAATATTTCCTTGAGTTTGTAGGTTCTAATTTTACTTAAGGATAATACAAAAAATTTGGGAATCGGACATTCTGACAGATTGTTTGTATAAAGAGAAAACATTTTTTTGTGCAGTGGCGCCCCTGTGAAGGTTGTTCACGAATACACTCGCCTCAATTATTATTTATTAAAGACACAAATGAATACAGACACATATCACACCTTTATCCCTTGCAGAGTAGGCCGAGCATTAAAGGCCGTAAAAATACGGTATAAATCGCCACGTCCGACAATATTGAGGCTTGTTTCAGAAAAATCGTTCATCACAATAGTGACAGGTTCTCAGCCTATCGCCTAAACTTGTAAACCCTCGAGTCTTTTAGTCGCCTCTTACGACATCTGCGGAAAAAAAAATGGAGTGATAATATTCTAAGGCGGCATCACAAGGCACTACAAAAAAAACGTTTACCGTTAAGGCTGGAGAGTAGGCTGAGGTGGTTTGGACACGTGAAGACCTTTTGACTAAGGGGAAAGTTGTTCAGTATCAAAGTCTGCATGCACCCTATTAGTATTCGGAGGGCTGTCCCTTACACCCAGTATATTGGTGCAGAAAACAGAAAACTCAAGATTGTCACGTACCTCATTATTATAAAAGACCGATATTTTTGTCGGTAATTCATTTCGTAATACTTATATCAATACCGAATGTTTTAGTCTTTATTTAACGGTTCGGAACGTTTTCTTTTAACGAAAATGCAGGTTAAAAAGTTACATTCAATCAAGTCAGAATGCTTTAATTGACGCTAAGAAAATAACATGGTTGTAACATTTTGTCGTGTGGAATTCACCCTGTTCCCACATGGCGAGTAATGGATGAATGGATAGCAGCGTTCCTTGTGAACACAATATCTTGCACTGCGCTTGCCTATCCGTATGCCAAGCAAGCCCTGAACTCTCTGGGGGAGGCCAGCAGTGGACTATTGTGGCTGATGATGTTGAAAATTTTACACCATGCCGCCTACGAATGCTACGCCGCCGTAACGCCGTAGCGATTGTCTACGACGCGCCGTAGCGATTTTTACTATGTAAACAGATATATTTGCATACTGAATTTAATTTTGTAGTTTTAAACTCTTTGTGATATACAGATAAACACACCTTTGAAATATTTTCAGAGTTTTATAAATGTTCTGTATTGCTGACAATTTCAACAATTCGGTGGTATTATAACAAAGTTTGTCTGGCTAACTTTGCTAACTAAGTTTGAACATTAGCCAGACGACAAAAACCACCAAACTCGGAGAAGTTCAAAAATATATTACCTCAATAAAATTTATATTTACTCACTTTTATTTTATATATTTGTCATTAAATTTGTTTATTATTGTCCCTATAAAACTAAAAATAAATAGTTAGGCCAGATAAAATAACAATTTGACTGCCGTGCTTTGGCAGCTAAGAAAGTTACTCGTGCGGATATCTTTTCAAAAAGAATAAGAATAATATCATTTATTTGCGAGAATAAAGTTTGTTAGTTGTTACATTATAAAAGTTTCATATATTTGCTTGCATACAAACGCGCAAATTACAATTTTCGGCAAAGATTAATTTAAAATGAAAATTATAATCAAAACTTCAAATCAAACACCTAGGTTCAATCGTAACGTTAGTGTGCCATGCTATCCGTTTTTGTATGGGAATTCGAACTTTCCTTTGTCTGACAGATGGATGCGTCAAAAATACGTCCGTCAGTCCGTCATAGTGGGAGAACCTTCAAGTTAAACCATATTTACAATAAAATATAAATGACATACATTCCTTTACACAATAAAAGCAAAACAATGATCTGAAACTAGAACGTTTTTCAGGTTATAAATTTCCTGTTAACCATTTCTTTTTGTGTATACAATTTAATGTTTTATTTATTTATTTATCGTTTATTGTACACAAAAATATTACAAAAGAAACACATACAGAGAATAACGACACAACACAGGACAACTAATTTCTACTAAGACATTTTATTGCGAATTTCGCTATTAGTACTAGCGACGCCTACCGACTTTGCTACCGCGTCTTACTTGCCCTTGACAAAAGACGCAGGTTCAAACCCTGCCTGCGGTGCAATATTGGAAGTTCTCTAAAATGAAAATTCTGCAATGAAAAAGGTCTTATAAGGTATCTTCTTCTTAGTCGTTTTCATCACTACTGAAGGTCGTGTCCACTATGTTTCTCAAGCACGTTTGATGTTAAGGTTTTCAATTTGTCTCTGTTCTCGGCTTTTCTTAGGGCGTCAGTTACAGGGGCTCCGACAAGTTGTTTTACTTGGTCTACCCATCTCAATGGAGATATAATGAAGATAAAATTATAAGGTATGTATATCTACACTAAAAAAACACTTATACACTTTATTGCACTCGATCGCAATAAATGGAAGACCGCAGCGAACCTAGCAGGGATCTCTTTGGCTAATCATAAATACAAAATTGGGGTAATGAAATGTTCTAAAAAAGGTCAACTCAAGGTCACTAGACACGGAAACGACTAACAGAAAACAGTAGCCGCTAAATCCATCATCAATCACGATTGTTTGAAAAAGAAATCAATATTGAAGTAAAAAAGATTGTCAACTTAGTTCTTTGAAATCACTTGCAGGGACTACCGCCGAAGCTTTTCATCCCATTAACGAGCCCTTTAAAATTAAACGAAGGACGTCCTTCACTCTTATTCAACTGCCCATCTAATATGGCCTTCATATAGCGAAACCTTTTGCGGTTGTCATACGAATCATTTTAACAGATAAAATGTCACAGGCTAGGGTTATCATCACAACAGAAAATTTTATTCACTGTAATATACATACATACATAAATCACACCTTTATCCCTTACGGGGTAGGCAGAGCGTTAACGGCCGTAAAACGGATATTAACACCACGTCTGACAAAAGTTTGAGGGTCAATCAGAAAACTGTGTATTACTATAGTGACAGGTTGTCAGCCCATCGCCTAAAATTGCAATACACATCTAACCCTCGAGTCCCGTAGTTGCCTCTTACGACACCTATAGGTAAGGAATGAGGTGATGCTATTCTAGGCCGGCATTACACGGCTCTAATACAAGTGAGGCATTCTTATCAATATTTTTTTCCTTAACTATATTACAGCATTCTTTGGCCATTTTTATCATTGTCGGTAGGTGATATTCATTAAATCACTAACCCTGAAAAACGAAAAGACTGACAATCTATTACTATAGTAGAATTTTTATGAATCGACTCTTAAATATATTATGGGTGAAATTTAACCAGTGACTAATACCGAAAATCAAGACAGGCTGGCCATAAGGAACAAATTTCCCCAAGGAACATGGGTCCAAATATGAAAAAAGTAAATTGGACCTCCTATACAAAATTTCCCATGATTTGAGTTTGAACCCATCATTAATAAAAAAAAAAAAAAAAACTATGGAAGCTCAAAGTATTTTTGTCATTTTTCAACCAATCTTCCTTGGGAAAAGTTCCTTATTACCAGCCCGTCCTCTGTTCATAGTATCGGTCACTAGTTGAATTTCCCCCGATTGTCAGGCGTGGCGATAACGACCGTATTTTTCGGGAGTTTAACCCTTTCCTACCTGGAAGGGGATAAAGGCGTGATGTGAATTAAAAGGGAAAAATTGCGACAAATTTCGGTTAACTGGTAACCCTACCAATAGCCTGAGGTGGAATTCAAAGGTCTTTATAAGCTGTGGAGGCGCCGTTCAGAAATATAACAAAGCATTCTATTGGGTCGCCTAACTTTATTACGGACAACTGATGGACGAAGAACGAGAATCGACTTCATTTCTGTATATTGAGTACTGTATACTATTGCTAATAGGCAGCTAGGCCATCTGTCACTGGCGATACACAATTTCCTTCCCCTTAAATGTTTCCTTTCCGTAAAAAGCGAATGTTCGCTTTTTTCAATTCACGACTAAAAAACATTTGAGGGGTATTCAGTTAATTGTATCGCCATAGAGATAGGTTGTCAGCCAATCGCCTAAAATTGCAATACTCATGTTACCGTGGAATCCTTTAGTCGCCTGTCATGGCAGCCACAGGAAAGAAATGGAACACCCACGGGAAAAAAATGGGATGATGCTATTTAAGCTGACATCACAAGGAAAAAAAATAAGCATAAGTATCGATTTCTTCAGTCTCATCATTGTAAGGTTAAACACACACTAATTTCCATATTTACCTAAATCACAAATATGTATTATCACTTTCAACACATCAAATCCTCTAAAGAAGTTATCTTCATCCTTCGCAAGTTCAAAACCCTTGCCCTCCGAAACTTCAATAAAAAGGTTTTCACTGACAACAGAAATATGGAGCAAGATTTCGTTTTCGACCCTCGTCAAATGGTTATAAAAATATTTACCGCTACTTTGCTAACTTTGAAATCCTATTTTGAGAAATGACAGTTTCTTTACGACAATCTTTTAAATCGTTTTCGAAAAGGGACAAAGTTTTGAGAAAAGCGTAAGCTTGAATAAAAAATTGGTTGGTATTCACACGAATACATATATACATTGATATATTATATCACTCCAATACCCTTTGCAAAGTAGGCAGAACATAAATTGCCGTAGAAACGAACATTTACGCCACGTCTCACAAACATTTGAGGGTCATTCAGAAAGTTGTGTATCGCCATAGTGGCAGGTTGTCTAAAATACACACATAACCCTCAAATTCCTTAGTTTTCCCACGGGAAACAAATTTGATGATGCTATTCTAAGCCGATATCATACGGAAGATGCCCGAGATAGCCTATACATGCATAAGAAAATCTAGTATCTTCCTGAAATAAATTAGAATACCTCCAAGTCGCCTCAAAAAGCCTCGCCAAGACTTCGTTTACTTCATTTTTGCCAGTCGCTTCCAGGCGGAATTAAAATGTCGAATGCACATTGTAGTCATAACGAGATGTCTGCAGAATATGCGACTCGAAGAAATTGCACTTTCATAATTCTAAATGAAATGAAGCCCTTTTAGGCGACAGGCGAACTAGCGCCATTTCAAGAAACTTTTTTATCTTTTCATGCAGTCAATACATCAGAATGTGCTTTGCCCAAGTTTTTAGTGTTCTCCTAAAGCAAAATTAGACAGTACAATCAAATATTCGCATAAAATTAAGTTATAACAATTAGCACCAAAAGATCATTGGCCATTTTTTTATTTTCTTCTTTAACTTAAGTTATAGTAGATATCTTTTGCAGGTTTTGATTTTGGTTTAAGATAACACTAAAAACATGGGCAAGGGGCAATTTAATATATTGTTTGAATGAAAATTTTCTTTTTTGTGAAGTGGCGCTAGTTCTGCGGCATCCCTCTCGTAAAATTGAATTTATTGAAATACTAGAACTAGGTAAAGCAGAAATATTCGTGTACACAAAACAGACAAATAATGGTCAAAAACGTTACGACACATAAATTTATGCACTACGTAGCAACTTTGTAGCAGAATGTCTACGCCGCCTTTAGTTTGCTACGTAAAACCGTAGCATAGTCCTTTGCGAGATTTAGTCAATTTAAAATATTCAATACAACTTTAGATTATATTCACGTCGAGATCTAGGTAACTGTGTCGCTGGCCGACCGGCGGTGATTTTGCGAAATACAAGAGTAGCGCTATGTGACGCGCGTTTTGTAACACATACAAACACGACGTCACATTTCGCATTACAGCAAATTAGGCTCGATGCGCTTTCTAAATTCGGACGGGTAAGAATGTCAGCCAGCACGTGCTGTCTGTTAAACGCAGAGTTGGACCTTAATAAACTATACTTTCCGAAATACTATAAAATAAAAATAATGAACATAAAATGTTCTTTTCAAGCTGAAGCAGAAAATATCTATTATTTATCACTTTTCACTTCGATGGTTTTAAAATAAACTTGCAATGTCGATATATCATGTGCAGGGGCGATTGAAACTGACATTGCATCGTAGGAGATTGAGAACCGAACACAAAGAGAATTTGATCGCTGCAAATAAGGAAGGTGATTTTATTTATAGCTATTGAATGGATAGAAGTTTACTTATAGATTGAAAAACTAGGATTTTCTAAAAGGTGAAGTTAGGAATACACCCGCGTATAGTTTAGTAGCGGAACTTCAGTTGATATACAGGGTGTAAGGGACGGTGTACCAAAAACTTTGCAGGCATGATCAGACCATGAAATTGAACAACTTTTACTATAGAGCCTATGTTGGGAAACGAAATTTTTTTTGAGTTTCCATACAAAGTCAGTCCGCTGATCGACAAACATTCTCGTTTACTATCATAGCTTCCATAGAAAAAGTTGTTCAGTTTCATGGTCTGATCATGCCTGCAAAGTTTTCGGTACACCGTCCCTTACACCCCGTATGGATAACTTTTTGATAAATTTAATCTATTTATACCCAGGGAATGCAGTGAAGTTTACTTACAGAATGAAAAACTAGGATTTTCTAAAAGGTGAAGTTAGGAACACACATGCGTATAGTTCAGTAGCGTTTGTAAGAGATATACAGGTGGCCCGAAGAGTGACGTTAAAAGTCAAAACTTGAATGCCCTATACTGAGGGGTATGCGATCACCAACATGTATGTTCCGCAATTTTTTGTAGTTTATTCAACTTTTAAAGTTGTATGTGTAAAATTCGGCGCTTTTTCCTTCAATTTTTTACTACCGTCAACATACATACATACATCACGCCTAAAATCCCTAACGGGGTAGGCAGAGCTAAAAAACTAACATCTACACCAAGTCTGACAAACATTTGACAGTCATTTGGAATATTGTGTATCACCATAGTGACAGGTTGTCAGCCCATCGCCTGAATTTGCGATACACATCCTCGAGTTCCTGAGTAGCTTCTTACGACACCCTCGGGAAAGAAATGGGGTGATTCTATTCTAAGCCGGCATCACACAGCAATACGGTGTTTTTGTAGTATTATCTGCATGATTCGGAATTTCTGTGATGTAATGTTCGTAAAGTCAAGGGTGATTGAATACCCCTCAGAAGGCATTCAAATTTTGTATTTGGACGTCACTATTCGGGCCACCCTGTATAAAAACTTGTTGATGTCATTCTATTCAGAACCTTATAATATTCTCATCCCACCTAATCCAACACAATTTTTCACCCCCCACGAAATCCCCCCTTTGTCTCCAAGTGTCACGTAATAAGGCTTTGGTTGTGACGACACACTTCACCCGAGATGTGTAAACCAGTCTTTCTCAAAGTGTAAGGATATTTCCACAAGGGGGTTGGAAAATCAGGGATACCGATTTATTTATTAAAGTCAACATAATTACTTTCCCAAAACAGGGAAGAATTGAAGTAAGGGAGAGAGAGGCGATTTACTATCACACTAACAGCCACAAAAGTCCACTGCTGGACATACTCCTCCCCCGTCGGAGGGGCATTACCATACACACCATGCTTGGCAGGCGGATTTGTGAGCTGTTGCATTCTCAGGGAACGCTACTGCCCATTTCCTGGATGATAATAATATAGTTGCTTTTACTACACCCACGGGAAGCATTGGGGTGATGCTATTTAAAGCAGGCACCACATGGTGGGCGTTTGCCCATTTTGTTGTCTCTTTTTATTGGTCAAGTAACTAAAGAGTCGCGGCGAATTTCTTTAAAATTAGCGTAGTATTTTTTAAGAAACCTTTTCCACCACGAAGTCGTGAACATTTTGGATAATTTTGGATTTGTTCTGTAATTGTAATTTTATCCAAGCGTGGATCTTGGAATACAGTTGTTTTGTGAATGGGTCAGGCCAGGATCTTTGAGAACCACTGTCGCATAGGCTGAAGCATTCGAAGCACCGGAAATTAAATGTCAATTTGGTGACATGCGAATCGGAAACATAAGAAGATAGCTGTGTCGAAATGTGTAAGTATATTCTGATACCATACTAATATGGACTTATTTGGTACTATATTTGTATTCTTCTTGACCTCAATTTGAACAAATGTCGTTTTCAGATGGTGGTAGCGTAAAGTAACATGTCGTCTGATTAACCTGGCCAGCCCCGAGGCAGTGCCTCTATTTTTATTTTTTTATCACGCCCGAGCCGGTTTTCTATTAGGACATTACAAAATTATTATTAAAAAAAGAAAATTGTGTCATACAAATTTCTTTTTTTGCAATGACGGATGATGATGTCAATAAGTGATAATAATATCGTACATTGAATAAAGAACTTCAATTTCAATTACGAGTGTACGAGTATAACAAAAACATACAAACCTTGCAGACGTATTCTTCAGAGGAATAGAAATAAATTTGCTTTATTTACTTTTATTTATCACTAGTTAGTAACAAAAATCGTAACTTTTTACATACATTTAATAATCCTATATCCCTTGCAGGGTAGGCAAGGCGTAAACGGCCCAAAAAAAACTAACATTTACCTAAGTCTAAAGTGGTTTCATGTGAATGGGTTCAAATTCCATTCACATGAAAACATTTAATTTTTACAAAAAAGAAAAATTTGGTTCATACCTTTCCATTATGAAAAGCTTAGGGGTGAAAAGTTTAACGCCCCAGATTGGAAATCCATCAAAACAACGTATAAACTTTATACTTTGCTTTAAGGCGAGTGTAGCCGTGAACGGCCTCGACTGTGGCGCCACTTCACAAAAAAAAACCTTTATAAAAACAACCTACTACTATAGACGTTAATCAAATTTTTAGTTTTATCCTTTATTAAAAATGGAACCAATAAACTCAATGAAACATTATCTGTAATTAAAAGTTCTGGCAATTAATACCAAAAGTGGCCGTTTTTAGGCATTTTTGTCATAATTATTTAATATAACTCACTCTGTTATGTATTTTGATATTGCCTCTGTTACTTTGTACTAAGTTTTTAAAACACTTGAACGTTTTGGTATTTAGTTTTTGAAAGTTTGCAAAATTCCACCGCAGGCAGGTTTCGAAACTGCGATTATCGATTATCAGTACTACCGTCGCCTCTACCGACGTTTCTCTACCGACTGGACTACCGCTGCCTTCCTAGTGAAATTATGCAAGTATTTCTTAATGCCAATAACGTGTGGCACGGGTCCATCGCGGGTTATACGCGTTATTGGCATTCAGATATACTTGCAAAATTTCACCAAGGGCAGGTAAAGCGCGGTTGCTCAAACGGTAGAGGCGTCGCTAGTACTGATACAGAAAGTCGCAGGTTTGTACCCTGCGATATTGCAAGTTCTCGAAAATTGCCTTCATAACTGTTTGTTAATTTCGTTATGAACAAGTTTGTTTCGCATAACTTGAATTAAATAAGTAAGTGGTAAATACTTTACGTTGACCGATGTGGCGCAGTGGTAGTGCGACTGCCTGCAAGGCTAAGGTGCCAGGTTTGATTCCCAGTTTTGACTTTGTGAATTTGTACCCAGGTTGGTTAAGACATTGCAGACTGAATCACCTGATTATCCGTAGGAAAAATGGTAACGTGCTTTGGAGGGCACGTTAAGCTGTCGGTCGCGGTTGTTGTCTATGATCACTTAAGTCGATACATACACAATTATGTCAGAGGCCTACTAGTAGTAGTAGGTGGTGTTTAAAGTCTGACATCTGTATTCATCGGGACTTTCGTCAACCCGATGTCCCACACGAATATTAAGAACCTTACTAACTAATTTGCCACAATATTGCGGCTTAACTTGGTAACTAAGTAAAGTAAACGAGATATACGTTTCAAACGAAGTTCTGCGCGTGAAATTAGTTTTAATTTTCTTAATTAGTTTTACGCCGTTATTAGTGCTGTATGATGCCCGCTTAGAATAGCATCACCCCATTTCTTTCCCGTGGGAGTCGTAAGAGGCGACTAAGGAACTCGAGAGTGTGTATTGCAATTTAAGGCGATGGGCTGAATCCTGTCACTATGGCGATACACAATTTTCAGAATGTCCCTCAAATATTTGTCAGACGTGGCGTAAATGTCCGTTTTTGCGGCCATTTACGCTCAGCCTACCCTACAAGGGATTATAGGCGTGATATATGTATGTATGTATTAATTTTTAAAGTAATTAATAATTTAAGTGTGATATCAAGTTTTTATGTTGGTAAAATTGTTAGAGCTGCCAAGAAAGGCAGAATATTCAAATAATATACTGTAGTTATATTATAACGAATAATCAAAATGCACGTAAAATAAAAAAATGGTAAAAAAAGAACATCTGAGTTCATAAAAATTACGCCTTTCATCCTCTCGTTTCCTATTACGATACAATTTTCTCATTTTCCCTCGTTGTGAATGGATCGAGTGTAAATTCAGTAAAGTACTTATAAGTTGACGTGCCGCCGGCGCCGTGGTAACGAGGATACGAATAGGCTTTTTATGTGAAAACGAATGGGTGAATTGCGATAACATTTTAGTTGATTAACGGGGTCTATTGCGATTGTTTTGAAGTACATATAATACCTGGATCCTAATATCGTAGTTAACAAATATCGAAAAATCTTGGTTAACATTTTATTGAAATCCAGTTTGCAGAAGCACTCAGGAACTACTCAGTTACACTTTGAGTAAAATACACAAAGCTAGGCACACTGTGTGTGTGAAGGAGCTTCACTTGGCTTGCTTGTGCATAAAAGGTTAAATTATTCTAGTGAATGAACTTACAGATATAATACTCACTTTGAGACATAATACTCAGTTTGGTTAGGAAGATACTGGCTGAAAACAGGATTGAGCGTAGATTTCTTTTTTTGCTACGTAATGCAATAATTATATCAATGTCTGTTATACAATCACGTCGTCAGGGCCGGTTTGTACATAATTTTATAATAAGAAGATTATTGTGTTTTAAAATTGTGATTTTTAATGTCAGATCATGACGTCAAAAAGTGATAGGATTACCCGTGGTACTATCCTATATTGAACAAAGTTAATTTATATTTACCAAGAAGGCGGATTCAAATTCCGGACTTTTATTTTAATGTTAATGAATGATTAATATTTATATAATTTAGTCGTCGAAATATGCCTGTTTTTACCTCAATCGATTTGCGTTAGCGCTAAAATGTCTTCTTCCATTCCTCTCACCAGCTGTCAAATTCACATTTACACCTTTTTTATTCGTGTCGTCTTAAACACAATCCATCCAACCTTTTTTGGGCCCTCCTTCTGCATCTCGATTTCCTAAGTATTCGTCATTGGAAACCCGCACGCAATAGCCCTTTTCGCATACGCAATCCCAAAAAATGCGTATTTTCTAATTGTGAATTTTCCCCTGATTTCGCAACGAGGCCCTACCACTCATATCAAACTGCTACACATTTTTAGTACTCTGAAAAGCTGATTATCAAAATCAAATTACAAAGTACCTAAGCATTTGAGAAAAGTGTACAATTTGACGCAATAACTCAATGCAATAACTTTTTAAATTACGTATCCTTTCACTGTCAGAAATAACCTGTTTTTAAATCAATTATATTTGCGATGGCGGGATTAAATTTATGGGATGGCGGTGGTGGGATCTCAATATTTCTGCGTATAGCGAAAAAGTTTAAGAGATTCGAATAAAATAGTAATACAGATTTCTACTGTTTAGGAAATTCAAAAAAACCGAAAAACTGGACTAAGCGAATTGAATTTCGTGAGAGACTGAATCACGAATGTGAATGTTGGTCAAATTTCTAGTACTTAAAAAATTGAGCTCCTGTATAATTTTATAGTGTACTTTCACAAGCGCCATATCGCATGCGTCCCTGCGTGACGTACGTGTGCCGTATAATAATCGTAAGCTTAGCTATGTATGTACAGAGGCGCATGTGAGAAATTTACAGGATCCACATTATCCGTGCCCTTGTGCCCTGCACAGGGATGGACTTGGGCAAGCTACGATTGTAAGAAACTGCTTTATAAAGAGTATATATATCAAAAACCTTTTCAAAATTAAAATGATGACTTTCAACGTTATTAATAGTACACACTTGACCTACCTATGGTAAGTCCTATTAAATTCAGTGCAAATATTTTTAGGGTGAGTTCTACTTGTGAAACTGAACAACTTTTTCAAGTAACATAGGTCGAAATATAAGTGTTCTCAACAAATATTCAAAAAATGAGTCACTTTGTTGTTCAGTTGTATGAGTAGTACACGATATTTGCACTGAATTCAATACCTTCTTTATATATTGCGTTCTAAAACTTTTCTTTATTTAAATGTGTGTAGGTAAAGACACGGTCCCACCAAAGTCGACATTTTAAAGACAAAATAAAAACTCTCTAAGGTTGTTATAACTAAAAGATTTGCTCGCATGATCGGACTATGAAACTGAACAACGTTCTACAGGGAGCATAATATGATGGGAAAAATGTTGCAACTAAATATCCCTGGGAAATGTTAATATGTCAAAACCACATAATCAGACACTTCTTTTTTTTATTAATGATGGGTTTGCTCTTGACTCTAGTCTAGGTCATAGGACAGGGACATCAGAGTCTAAGATGGAGCGAGCTCACCCAGAAGAATCGTCTTTTCTCCGAATGTAATTGAGCGCTGAATTAGTCCCTGTAATACCTAAATACTCGTGCGACAGACATAAGGAAAATGGCACGTTCTTGCGAGGGGAAGAATTTTAATAAAATGTTTCTTCTTATTAAACGTAATCATGTCTTGTTACGGCAAGATTAGTAGGTACAGTCAAATAAAAAAGGGATTCAGCTGCCATTTTATAAATTCATATACCTCTAAATATACATAATAATATACATAAAGGACTCGAGGGTGTGTATTGCAATTTTAGGCGACGGGCTGACAACCTGTCACTATGGTGATACACAGTTATCTTATTGACCCTCAAACTTTTGTCAGACGTGGTGTTAATATCCGTTGAACGGCCGTTAACGCTCTGCCTACCCTGTAAGGGATATAGGCGTGATTTATGTATGTAAATATACATACACATATCACGCCTATTATCCCTTGCGGGGTAGGCAGAGCGTAAACGGCAGCAAAATCGGCTATTAACACCACGTCTTGTCCGTTTTATGCGGCCATTTATGCTCTGCCTACCCCGCAAGGGATTATAGGCGTGATATGTGTATGTGTATGTATGTAACACCACGTCTGACAAATATTTGAGGGTCATTCGGAAAATTGTGTATCGCCATAGTGACAGGTTGTCAAGCCGTCGCCTAAAATTGCAATAACACCCTCGAGTCCCTTAGTCGCCTCTTACGACTCCTAAGGGAAAGAAATGGGGTGATGCTATTCTCAGCCGACATCACACGGCAAATTCACACATGAATTCATATTCTGGTAGGAAATACAATTACCTGCGTTTCGCTACAGCTGTAGGTACAGTGTTATTGATCTATACAGCCCTTTTACAACGGGATATAATAGTATTTTCCGAATGACCCTCAAATATTTGTCAGACGTGACGTAAATGACCGTTTTTGCGGTCGATTACGCTCTGCCTGCCCCGCAAGGGATAATACGCGTGATATGTGTATGTATGTATAAAAGTATTATTTATTCTGTGATGTAGTTTTGTGTGTCTGTTTGACGTACTAATCAAATCATTTCTTAAGAGTTTTGGAGAATTTTCTGGACAATCAATTGTAAATTTGTATAGTAAAGTAACCGACTATATAACTTACAATATTGGAAAAGATACTTGAAGATTTAAACAAATAATAAATTTTTCAAAGTGGCAATTTGATTTAGGTAAAAATATAGCCTAAAAATATGTATTGGACTAACGTGCTTACTTGAGCATATCCGTACTCCGTACTAATATTATAAATCTGAGAGTTTGTGTGTGTATGTATGTTTGTTACCTCTTCACGCTCAAACGACCGATCGATTTTTGATGAAATTTGGAACATAGGTAGAATATAACCTGGAATAACACATAGGTTACATTTTACCGCGGAAAAGCAACTATTTCCACGGGAAAATGAGTGGCAGCGGATGAAACTGCTTGGCGGAAATCTAGTAAAAATATATTTTTGTACTATCTAACAGACTGTCGCTAAGATCTGAAATACACGTATGTTTCCCTGAACCTCACCAAAGCCTTAGTATTTACCTTGGCATGTAACATTGTTATTCGTTATAAGTACATAATTAAATAGGTATGTCAATTGTTTACTTCTGTTAATGGAACCTGTCTCTTGTCACCAAGGTAGGAAAGATAAATTATATGAGGTGATTTGATACAAGATGAGCACAACTTTATAATAAAGATGAAGATAGCTGCTTAAAATACTTAACGAGGTAGAACTTTCCCCAAGAAACATGAGGTCGAAATACTTCAGTTTCATTGGCTGTTGGACGACTCAGTGCCCCACACGAAAAGAAGAAGAATTGGCTGTTTCACATGGTTTTTAATACAGGTAAAATATTTTGCCCACTTAAATATGAGTAGCAGTAGGTAAACCGCAAGAAAAACCCGTTGTAGTTTTCTGTTTGATAGTTAATCTAGCCTCTGTGGAAACGTCTAATCTCTGTCAATACCAGTAATTAATTACTCAGCCCTATAAAATACACTTTTTCTTTACCACTTATCCGCTAAAATAACCACAGACTACGAAGTTGGTGAGAATTAGGTATAGTATAAATACTAGGTTCCCATCGCATGTAAGCCTCTATAAAGTAATTGTCTATCTACAACACAACGGTGCCGGCAGATTGTTAGGCATTACGAATTATCGTGAATTATGTAGCTATTAAGTCGCTCATCAATCAAGTACACAAACAGAATGCCTTTATCTCCTGCGGAGTATGCAGAGCATAAGCGGCCATGAGAATATTATCGCTATCAGCACAACAGGAAAGATAACCTCTTTCCTTTTCGACAAATTACGTTTTACAGTGTTAAAGGTCAGCCCATCAATTAAATGTGATACCGATACCATTCTAAACTAGCATCTATACATATATGTATCACGCCTATATCCCTTGCGGGGTGGGCAGAGCGCAAACAGCTGCAGAAAACGAACATTTACGCCACGCCTGATAAATACTTGAGATACATTCAAAAAATTGTGTATTACCGTAGTAACACGTTGTCAGCTCATGGCCTAAAATTACAAAGGAAATGAGAAATAAATGGGGTGATGCTATTTTAAGCCGACATCACACCGCATAAAACGATAATGAAATAGGTATAAGTGTTGTGTTTTAACCCCCTTAAAAATGAGGTTTTTTATACAATTTTTTTGAAGCAATATCCCATAGTTCTATATCAATATAGGTAGAAGATATCAATAAAGACGACTAAGTAACGAATGAACGTGTACTCTCCAAACTTGCACTATAAGTTGTAGGGGAGAGCGGGGTTAAAAGTTCCGGGGGTAAGTTGTTCCGATTGAAATAGCACCGAAACAGAAAGCGATAGCAATATGTGTGAAGTGCGCCGCAAAACATCGAGCCGATGCGCTCCCTTGCCCGCCAATTTAGTTTCGCTTGTGGCGCTACCGTAGCCGGTGTGTGATAGTGGTACGAAAATTAACACGTGAGTAAATATTTTTGTCCATATACTTTTTGGTCTAAAACAGTCAATTTTACAGTTACTCCTATAGCAATTATACCAAACAGCACTGAATTTATTACCGTTGACATGACATTATCATTTTATCGTGATTTGTTACTATTTTTTATATTGTCAAGGTTAAATTGAAAAACGGGTCCGCGGGGTTATAAGTTCCTTTTCTTTGGGGCTTGTTGTTCCGCGGGAACAACCAGCCCCTAGCGTATGTAATGATTTTTACTTAGTATTTCGTTTGTTTAAGGATGCGAAAGTACAAATGAGAAACAGAAGGAAGTTGAATTTCTAAATAATTGTTGGTGAAAGGACCTGAGGCAGAAAGTTAAAGACTGTGGCAAGAGAACTCATAATATGCCATATGTCACGATACAGATTTGTAAAAAAAAGAAAGGGTGATCCAAGTGACGTGTTTAATCCAAAACAAGAAAAGTCATTGCAGATTATCTTCCCAAATGTGCTTATATACATTGGTCCCTTGCCAGAAGACGTATAAGAGTTGGTATATGATTGAGCTGTAAATACAACCTTCCTAATATTCCACATTCATGGCATAGGGACAGAATGGCAGGACCTGACTGGTTTACGGGATTCATGCGAAGGAAAGGAGGAAATGCTTTTATTATATCTCACTAAGTCACTAGACAATATCTCATTCTCATTAGATTTACATGACATAAGATCTGAAGAGGAGAAAATCTTTCTTGATCTTGTCACTTGAAGCCTGATTAAAAGTACTAAGTACAAATTTCTAATTATAGTAATTTAAAGTTAATTATTAACATTTTAAGACAAAATACGTACCTTTTGACAGATAAAGACTATTACTTTTTGTTTTCATAGTTCCTTGTGTGTAATAATGCTGATATGATGGTCTATTAGAAAAGATATCCGTAGATTTACATAACGTTAAATACTAAGGCGAAGAAAAACCTACTTGATTTTTGTTACTGTTTAGTTCTTTATATGGTAAAACTTAAAATACGTTAATATTATAATATTTATAATAATAAACGATAAATACATTTATTATCCAAAGATTTTCATTTACAAAACCTAGCAACTTTCCTTTGGGAAATGCGGGAAAATTCCAAGAGAACAACCGACCCCAAGGTCGGAACAAGATACCCCAAAGCGGGGTAAAAAGTGCCTTTCCCATTTTTGACAAAAAAACATCTGTAAAAAGAGAAGTATTTAATTTTCACAATAATTAGTTGGCTTATCTGAAACTAGAATCTGTACTCATTTTAATGGTATATAACAAGTTCATACGAGATGTCATTCAAATACAAAATTTAAAGGTTGTTTCAAAATCGGAACGTTGAACCCCGCTCTCCCCTATATTAAATTCTGCAGCACTTTTCAGTTTCTATTAGCAGAATACGAGAACTTTAGAGTTCCCGAGCACTTTGTGTATTGAGTGGAGTATAATTTGTTTTTAGTTGAACTTATTTGTCTTTGAAGATGTTTCTCAAGAATTGCTTTGACTGAAGTTTATCTTTTATTAGTAAAAGGATGTGTTCAGTTTTCATTTTATGTACGTTTTGTATCTTTCCTTACTCAGACGTATACTTCTTTACTTATAGCCCAGTGGCTAGCTTATAATGTTTCAAAATTATTTTAGTTTTTTATTTTCGTGTTATATTTAGACTATTGACCGAACCCAATTTATCATTTTGTCATGGACCAATTAATACTAGATTTTGTGTCATTTTAGATAACTAACGATAATATTTAGATATTGCAGTGGATAAAAACGACTCAAAGTAGGTTTTTACAATGTGTAAACTATTACATAGACAAAAAGGCTATATTTTATAACTAGCTTTCCGCCCAGCGATTTATCCGCTGCCACTCATTTTCCCGTGGTAATAGTTGTTTTACATGGTAAAAAGTGGCTTATGTGTTATTCCAGGTTATATTCTACCTGTGTTCCGAATTTCATCCAAATCGGTCAAACCGTTTGAGCGTGAAGAGGCAACAAACATACATACACACACACAAACTCTCAGATTTATAATATTAGTACGGATATTAATTTAGTTATACATACTTAAAATTGAATTCAATAAATGAGCAACCATACAATTGAACCGTTTTTTTGTCACTATTAAGGTTTATAAATTAAAAAAATCTACTATTGTATGTATATCAAGTACTAGGAGCGCATAATGAAGGAGGAGTATACGTGCTTGGACAGTCAATACCACTTAGGCACATCAGGGGGCCGATAGAGGTAATAACGTCTCGACGCGACGGTATTAGACCTATTGCGGCTTGCATCAGTTTGACGCAGAGGCTAGAAGGGAAGGCAAGATAGTAACCACAGATAATCTTTTCTTTTATTATACGTTGAAGGTCAATGTATCAATTGCTTGAAGGTTCTATTTGAAATTCGTATATGCAAAAATGTAGACTAGCTGTTACCCGCGGACTAGCCTGCGTGCTCATATTTTATACGAAGGGACCATGGACGTAAAAAAAAGTACGAACAGAATCCGGCTAATAACAAACTGTGTCGCTCAAAGTCGGCCAGTTCTCTGTACGTACAAGTGCACACGCACACATTCACACATTAGTCGGCCATAACGCGCGCAAACGTCAACATAAGCGGACAAAAATACCCACCGAAAATTTCGGAAAAACAATATGTCTTGCGTGGTGAAATGGTGTAAAAACCGTAGTGACCAAAAGAAAAAACATCCAGGAATTACGTTTCACAGGTAAATAGATAATTCAGTTACTTATTTACAGTTTTTCAATTTAAAATAAATTTTCATTTTCAAGAGCAAAACTATTTGTCAAACATCCAGTGTTGCTAGTATTCACTTAAACCATTTCCCCAAAATATGGGAAGCTTATCTACAGTTCTACACTTATATTATAAAGAGGAAAGATTTGATTGTTTGTTTGTTTGACGCGAATGGGCTCTGAAACTACTAAAACGACTTCAAAAATTATTTTACGATTAGAAAGCTACATTATATTTATCTCTGCTTCTTCTTCTTCTTCTTATCGAGTGGGACACCGAGTCAACATAGGCTATATTTTACCGCGGAATAAACAATAAAAATATTTTTATCTATCAACTTTCTTTTATTGGTAAAAAATTTGCTAACTTGGCAACCCTTAATTCACTTATACATAGACAGCCGCCGCCATTTTGCTTCCTCAGATGTGTCTTAGCTGGGATTCCGTCAGTACTTTTTTTACGTCCATGGAAGGGACATATTCATTAAGCAAGAATAAAAGGTGCAGACCCACTGGGCTTATGTGATGCCACGTACTTATGTGAGGTGATGCCCGTAAGAAGTCATCACATTAGCTTTCATAGCTTTTTATTTCTCGTTATGAAATCACGGGGCTCGCGTGGGGCATATATAGGCCAAACAAGTATAGGCCGTTTGAGAGAAGTGTGAGATGGGATACACATTAATTACATTATTATTATAATAAATTATGAATATTTTATAAAATATTATGTACAATTTGTGCCAATAGTGGAGCTGGGTACCAACCTTTACTGGTTTTTCTTGTAAACTGTACAAAAGCCAGTTTAAATTGGTGCTTTGTTATAGATATAATTATGCTGCTGAAAGTACTTTTTTAACAAAGGAATATATTGATGTTGATCATACAATACCTTTTTACACGACTGCCCAACCAATTTGCAGTGTGATGCCGGCTTAGAATAGCATCATCCCGTTTCTTTCCCGTTGGAGTCGTAAGAGGCAACTAAGGGACTCAAGGGTGTGTATTGCAATTTTAGGCGATGGGGTGACAACCTGTCACTATGGCGATACACAAATTTCCGAATGACCATTAAATATTTGTCACAAGTGGCCCAAATTTAAGTTCTTTGCGGCCGTTTACGCTCTGTCTACCCTGCAAGGGATTATAGGTGAGATAAATATATGTGTGTGTGTGTGTGTGTGAGCACAACCAAAAATAAGATTGTAATGTTTAAACTTTAATGTGTTCATATATGATGTGTGATTCTTCAAAGTGTAGTCTAGGTGCGTAACAAATAAACTTAAGTACTGGCAGAGTTTCTCTTTTTTTAGAATCTTTTTTAATCTGGTGGTTCGGTCCACAATGTTCTAACTAGACTGTAAACAAATTACAAATTACCAAAGTGATAATATGAACTTTATGAGTGTCCCAGTGGTAATCGAACCCGGAACCTTTGCGCCGCAGGCAGTCGTACTACCACTACGCTACAACGACAGGTAATTACGCGTTTCATTATGTCATCTTATCTTCTTATCTTAATTAGCCTACATCGTCCCACTGCTAGGCAAAGGCCTCCCTCTTCTCTTTTCATCCAGTTCTACTCTGGGCCTCCAAGTGTCAGTCTTTGCTAAAGGCATGTAGCTCGTCTCGCCACCTGCGACGGGGTCTTCCGCGGCGTCGTCTCGGTGTGGGTGGTTTCATTATAAAATTATAAAATAAAATAATAATAATTACACAAAATATTTATACTTTTGGTGCATCGCCACCATTGCTTTTTTATTTAGTTTATTTAAAGATTTTTTAATTTACAGATAGACAGCGCGACAACATGATTTTTTTGTTTGTATATAGTTATTTCGCATCGGCGCGCGCGGTCTCTTCCTGTTGATTGGTTGTCATGGAGACTCGTTTGGTTATTTACGTTTTGGTTGTTACTTTTGGTTCCTAATTTTTTCTTGTAAATATTAAATAAACACCGAATTGTATAAGGCGAAGAACTGGTTTTGATTTACAGTATTTTTCCCCACGCGCTGGCGAAATACCTACCCACTCGTTACTAGAAGGTTAGATTTGTTTTTCTTACTATGCTGATGATCACATATAATTTTAGTTCCTACATGGTTCCTACACAATGTTTATGCTAGATATCTTAGCAAACTCGTCGCTTACTCTATAATCGAACCGCTGTAGAAGTTAATCTGCATGGTTTCCTTATATTTCAGTTTTTGCGAATACTGGCAGAGTTCACTTATTAAGTTTGATGGTAGATGGTAACATTCATTAATATATTTTGTTTACATTGTAGCTCAGCTGTCTCCAGGAAACCTTATAATTTGTGTGAAGTATTGCAGTTTTCACACGATTTGCCAGCGCAAATTTTATGACAAATTAAGACCTTGCTTGAGAAAAACTTAGCAGACGAGCAGAAAGAACACTCAGACGCGACAGACTCGAACCTCGAGAAGTCAAGAAAGGATTTTTATGCATTCAATAGTTATGAACTTATGATTGTTCTACTTACATCACCTCAAGATACCCATTTAAGGTTTTACTCGAGGTGTTTTAGATGGCATCTTATTAGGGAGAAACGCTATAATGGATCAAAATTAATAAAAACAACCAACTTGAAATTCTTTTTGCTTTTCTTTAACATCCGCATATAAACACATAGCCAGCAAGACAAGCGGTCTCTCGTCTCGTTCCTTACATAAAAGAAGGCCGAGTTGATCGACGTACATAGCAGACTACATTTTTTGATTGTGCAATTTCCCACTCCAACCCCAGACCATATTGTAGTTAATCTGTGCCCCGGAACACAAGTGGGAGAAATGTAGTTTTAATTAAATTGGATGAAATTTTGGTATGTTACAGTATTCAGTCATCTGAACAAAATTTATTCATAACGAGTCATGATAATTCAGATAATTTATTTTAATCATTAGGAGTAAATAGGAATACTGATGCAAGTTCTAATAGTAGAGGAGCCTAAGTGGGGATTGCTGGATCCTTTAGATCGACTTCGTCCATTTCCGAACTCGTCCACTTCCTAAATATATTGTAACAGAAGAAAATGCAAGGTTAATGGTGGGTGCAGTGTAGACAACAGCAAAAGAACAAATCAAGCCTAGGTCTTATATCTTCTTTAGGTCTCTATTTTAGAAGCTAAGCTGGTCAGTTCTGCCATGAAATGAGTTGGGCAATTTTTTTTTAACCCGTAGTCCACCTATAGGTTATTTTTTTTTCTTCGCGTAGTTCACCAATAGAGCTGTGCTGGGATTTTTTAAAATAGATCCACCTGGTGGGCCATACCACATTTTTTTCGTTGCGTGGTCCACCAAAAATTTTTAACCGCTATTTACTCAAGTTCTATTGCCTGTAGTCCACCTTCTCAAATTTATGTCGCTGTCTTGTTCAAGTCATGCGCAATTATCAGCGCGCATGCAAAACTAATTTCTTTGTAAAAGTTGTAGGTCTTGAAATTTTAGATGACATCTGTCAAACTTTGAACAAATTTATTTCGTCAACTATGCATGCTTAACTACTAGTTCTTTGAAGAAGTTGTAGGTCTTGCCGAGATGTATATTTTGTAGTCAAACAAAGAACTTATTCATCTCGCTTTGCAATATGTACGAACTATCATGGATAACCCCACCCATTATGTCAGGTTCGATAAGGCAGCAATTCTAGCGAGAGAGAAGAGATTCATTCCTAGGAAAGTACGGGAAGCCTTAGAAATTCAAAAACATCCAAATTTCAACAGAGATACTGGATGGGCACAAAAAATTGACAGCTGTCATCTCAAATGTAGATCTTGTCAAGACCTACAACTTTTCCACAGAAACATACATGCATAGTTTCCAAATTTTAATTAAGACAGCTATCACTAAATTTTGTCATGTATTGCTCTTAATTTTGAATCTTGGCTGATCTTATGTTAAGGTCTCTGACGCTCGAGTAAAACCCCATTGAGCATTGTGGGCTCCTCTACAATAATGAAATGACTTATGATTATGAATTGTCTGACGTGACGAATAACACATTTTATTCTGAGTGACTGACATAAATAAAATTGATCAAGGATTGTTAAGTATGATGTAAAGAGTATTTAATAGTCAGTTAAAATGTATCGAAAATCTGTACCTTAGTATCAAGTAATTTAAAGTGATTATTCCGAAAACTGTAAGACTTAGGATGTTGGTCTATTAGGATGTTGGGCAGCTTTACACGTACGCTGACACCACGCGTGCTCTATGCATGTTATACGCCCGCGCAGCCCACGCGTTGTACACATGTAGAGCACGCGTTGCATACTAGTAAAGCAAGCATTGTATACAAGTAGAGCTCGCGTAATACACGTGTAGAGAACGCGTTACACACGTATCGAACACGTGTTGTACACTAGTATAATACGCGTCACCAACGTGTAAAGCACGCGTTTCACAAGAATAGAGCGCGCGTAGAAAACGTGTGTGTATCCTATGATAGAACGGACGGACGGTGGAGTAAGCGGGTTCTCGAATGGAAGCCTTGCCGCGGCAAGCGTAGCGTTGGACCACCACCGACCAGATGGACTGATAACTGGATGGAAAAAACGAGAGATCGTGCCCTGTACCTACTCTAGGGGAGGCCTACGTCCAACAGTGGACTGCAATAGGCTAATGAATGTATGTAGAGCACGAGTTATAAACGAATAGTACACACACCGTACACGAGTACAACCTTCAACTTAGTCGTCTCTTTCAACACCCACGAGAAAAGAATGGGGTGATGCTATTCTATGCCGTCATCACACGGCAATCATCATCACACGGCAATCATCATCACACGCATGTACGCTCGTTGGTGCATACATTTTAGTTAGTAAAAAATAAACCAACTAGCCTGCATGAAAAGATAAATGAATATAGAGAAGGCAAAAGAAGTATGCAAGGATCGTCGTAAGTGGAAGGAAGTAGACGCTGCCTATCCCTGCGGGAAAGAAGCGTGATTTATGTATGTTACGTAAAATTTATAAAATATCTTCCATAGATAAGTCTGTATTCAATATTTAGCAATCCTACAGTGATGTTTGTTGATACAGTACGAAGCAACTCGAACTATTGACAAGCACAAGAAGTACAAAGTTTGATCACGAGATCAAGCATTTATAACACATTTGTTATTGTAATGATATTCATTATAATATTGAATATCAACTATCATAATGTTATCATCATCACTCAGAAAAGTAATCGAAATAATTATTTATAATGTAAATATATGAGGCTTAAAACTGAACCCAAAAAAAAACAGTTGCACATATAATCGAAAATCAACAGTAGCTGATGGCAAGTGGTAATTTTTATATGTACTTTTAGTGTGTCGGTAAAGTTAGCTTACTACTTTTTTAAACGAGTTTATTCTGCTCATGCGGTCTAAAATATCCTACAGATGCATTACCAACCTTAAAAATCTCATAGTTATGGGTAATTTTTTATAAGTTATCTTAATTAAATGAAACTCGACATCGGCAAGGCACCTATGCTTGAGACTGCTCATGGTCGAGTACAATGACAGAAACTTGGTTGTCATAGCTCGACCGCTTTTCGACACCATAGACAAAATAATCGTAGAAAGGGACAAAAACCCGATGACATTAAGAACTTTGTTTGTAAATTACTTGTCATTCTGTTTGACACCTAGATGAAACTCGACCGAATTCCGACCGAACTCCGACGCCGTAATGCCCGCATGTGTCATTCCATACAAAAACTCGACGCCGTTATACAGCTAAATAGGCCTCCAGTGCTGATATATGCTTAGTCTGTGATTTATGTATAAGTAGTTGCCTTGGTACGAGGACTTGCGTATTCTGCCAGTGGAGGAAATGACATGTATTACTGCTTTCAAAGAATAAGGTAATCAATGTGGATACAGATTGAAATTTTGTCGTTTCATTAATTTACATAGATTTCTATGGAAAGAAACTTTTTCAGTTTACCTCAGCGCCATCTAAGTACACTTGAAGATTGACTAGAAAAATTTTCATTCGACAAAATGGCTTCTGAGCAAGAGTACATAATTTTGGGCTCTCCGTTATAATCTGAACAGCTAGTCGGCAAATTGGAATAATTTGGATCCCCCATACAAATTGACCAAGATCCTTGTTTTTTCATAATTCGACCTATTTTCCTTGGGGAAAGTTGTTTAATTTCATGGTCAAAATATGAACAAAAGAATTGACCCGCTCCGTTTGAACTTTTTGCATTGGTCCTTTTTTTTATATTTCTACCTATGTTTCATGGGGAAAGCTGTTCTGTTTCACAGACTAGTTCATCCCTTAAAATATTTGCAGCTAATATTTTCACATCCTGTATTTAAAACACTCTGTATTACCTCCGTATATCACAGTCTATCCCACTACTTCTATTTCACACGTAGATAGAAGCAGTAATTAAGCCACCTCAGTAATTACCGACTTCATTTATGTGTTTCCAGTGCAACGGCAGGGGAGAAACACACACAAATATCAGGCCTTTATCCCTTGTGGGGTAGACAGAAATATAACGGCTGGCAAAATACGGTCGCTATCGCCACGTCTGACAAAATTTGTGGGCCGTCTCGGAAAAATCGTGTATCACTATAGTGACAGATTGTCAGTCTGTCGCCTAAAATTGTAATACACATGTAACCTTCGAGTCCCTTAGTCCTAAGTCCCTCTCCCTAAGTCCCTTATGACTTCCGCAGGAATAAAAGATAGCTACTTACACATTTTTCTGAATAACCTTCAAATGTTTGTCAGAGGTTGCGTAAATGTTCGTTTTTTTTTCGGCCATTTGACACTAGGGTTCATTGGGTCGTTGGCCAACTCTGTAACTCACTCTTAAAGAAGAAGAGGGATATAGGCGTGATATTTTTACGTATGTAATTGGTCTATGGTATGTATTAATTGACGTATGAGAATCGAACCGGGGACTAAGACCTTTAGACCCTGAGACAAACGCTCTGACCTCCAGTAAAGTTTCAGTAAGATGACAGCACCAATTAAACATCCAGAATTGAGTGAGGTATCAGGAAATAATTATTAATTGGAAACGGAGCGCAAGTTAATTAAACTTGTAGGGATGAACGGCAGTATCGCTTCACTCAAGGCAGAGATACTTTGACTAAAAGGGGTGTAAGGGACAGCCCAAAGAATACTGATAAGGCGCATGTAGACCATGAAACTGTACAACTTTCCCTAAGGAACATTATGTCAGGACTCAGGATACGCCAAAAAATTTACCTCCCATACAAAACCACGATCTGCAATTACTATGGAAAGTTGTTTTTTTTGTTACATTGTTCAGTTTTATTGTCTTAATAAGCCCTGTAAGTATTCGAAAGTATTCTTACACCCTGTATATAGGGTGAAATTATACTAGTGACCGATAAGGAATACTTAGATTGGGCGGGAAGAAACATTTTTCCCCTAGGAACATAGGTTAAAATATGAAGGAAAAAAATTTGGATCTCCCTTACAATGTTGCCGATCAGCTGATTTAGGTTACTATGATTGAGCCTAAAACGTTTTTGTTTTATTTTGACCTATGTTCCTTAGGGAAAGTTTTTCCATATAAATAGCCCATACTCTGTTTTCAGTATCAGTCACGAGTAAAATTTTACCCTATACAAGATAGCTATGCAAATGGCGTGTGGTGCCGGCTTAAAATAGCATCACCCCATTCCTGCCCGTGGGTGTCATAAAAGGCGACTATAGGCCAATCCACCTGCTAATGAGTACCTATTGCAAATTCCCCCCAATCGGGGGAGGCCCATATCCAGTTCCTTCAATTTGTTCCTTATTAGCACATAAAAATTAGAGTGTGTTTATTATAAACGAGAACTTTGATATAAATATTCGTATGTGTACATTTATTTTTGCGTAACTTTCGAAACATTTTAAAAAATATCATGTGCTTGCGGTAATCTATCTCTATAAATACAAACATACACAAATATATCACGCCTATATCCCTTGCGGGGTAACATTTCCGCCACCTCTGACAAACATTTGAGGGTAATTCAAAAAATTGTGTATGGTTATAGTACAGGTTGTCAGCCCATCGCCTAATATTCCGATACACAGGTAACCCTTGAGTCCCTTAGTCACCTCTTACGACACCCACGGGAAAGAAATGGGGTGATACTATTCTAAGCCGACATCACACGGCGGTACTCTATAAACTACCGTCAAAAGTAGTTTCAACCATCATTAGTCCCCACGTGACTAATATTTTTAGCTGCACCGGCGATTGGACTAACTCGGTAATGTCTGTAGTAATTTGCCGACTAGAGAATTGCTTCCTATCACGTGAATATAATGCGCACTGCGCACTGCTTAAGAGTGGAACTCACTACCTGCGTCTGTGTTCCAAACGCATACAACCCTAATCTCTTCAAAGTAAGAGTGAACAGGCTTCTTCTGGGTGAGATCGCTCCATCTTAGACTCTGTCTCTGTCCTATGACCTAGACTAGAGTCAAGAACAAACCCATCATTAATAATTAAAAAAAAGAGTCGAGTCGCAATGTTAACTAAGTCTACTGTATCGTCTACATAGGTGTGGAAAGTTTTTTCTTTATAAATGTACCAGCATCTACGACTGTCCCCAACATTTCAAGTCACTCATTGTGGCAACTTTCTTACTAGGGCCCATTCTCTTGAATAATAGGAAATAGAAAAAACACCTGGCTTGACACGCTAGTCATCTGGAAACCAAAGTATCAATTCGCGGCAATAACTAAGTACAGAGATTATTTAGAATAAATAAAACCTTGTAAAAATTACGCGCTTTAGTAATGTAGTGGCCACTTTTAGCGTTTTTGGAATACAAAACTAAATCGCACAGTTTTTGCAAGGTTATATTGATTCCTAATAATCTTCGCTGTTAGTTATAGCCGCAAATTAATACTTTAGTTTCCAGATGACTAGCGTATCCAGCCAAAGTCTTTTTTCCTGGTTGGGGGCGCCACTGGGCTATCATACCACCTTAATAAAAATTTGTGATGTGAATATTGCCGTGTGATGCCGGCTTAGAATAGCATCATCCCATTTCTTTCCCGTGGGAGTCGTAAGAGGCGACTCAGGGACTCGAGGGTGAGTATTGCAATTTTAGGCGATGGGCTGACAGCCTGTCACTATGGCGATACACAATTTACCGAATGTCCCTCTACGCTCCCGTACGCTCTGCCCACCCCGCAAGGGATTATAGGCGTAATATGTGTATGTATGTTTGTGATGTTAGCAAACGGTAAGCGCCTATTTGCCAATGGAATACCTAAATTATGCTTTGTATTTCAGCATCTGCTCATGAATGCCGAGGGCTCGTGACATTTCAGCACCAGTTCGCAAATTTACAATGAATCTCAAACTGTCTCCTTAATCGGCCCCCACCCTTGTGCTTTATCAAGAGGCCTAGTTGTCCTACTAAAATTATAAATGCGAAAGTTTGTATATTTGTTTGTTTGTTAGTTACTTCTTCTACTGAACCGATTGTAATGAAATTTGGCACACATATGGAAGGTAATATGGACTAACAAATAGGATAGTTTTTATCACCACTTATGCAGGCAACGCCGCGGGTCACAGCTAGTATAAAATATGCACAGAAAATTGATGTTATAATGTAAACTTTATACATTTTATGACGACAGAGTGTTGTTTTTTTTTTCGCTGCGTATTTTTCTGCGCTGTCAAGTCGTTTGACAGACGCATCCATAAACGCACCGTAGCCGTATTTGTATGAGAATTCGGATTTCGCAATTTCTTTTCGTCTGACAGACGCGTGCGTTACGGTGTGTTAAAATACGCAGCCACGGACGACAATAGGTGAAACAACTGTCGTAAACTTTCGCGATCACACATAATGACTCAATATAATAAAACGGGGTTCTAACCGCGATACTTGTTTTTATTGAATTGTTACAAAACCCCGTTTAAATATTTTGAGGCATTAAGTGGGTGAACCGCCAAAGACATGAGAAGAAAATGGCCACTCGTACGTAACCTACAGTTTGAGCATCACTGTAAATCAAAAACAAGCATACGGCTTGCGTAGTACGTAATAAATCAATGTGGTTATCAAAATCAGAACTGGAGGCAAGTATATGCAGATTGCTTCTATGGGGTTTGTATAGGGACTTGACACGTCTCGGTCATTGACCCTTGCTTAGATATATTTGCGCCTGTCTATCTATGCAGATACAGAAACAATCATGCTTTTAACCTTTGCGTAGCAGGCAGAGGGACAACGCCCATACAATTACAATGTAAGTACGTATGCCGAGTGATGCCGGCTTAGAATAGCATCACCCCATGGGTGTCATAAGTGGCGACTAAGGGACTCGAGGGTCACATGCGTAATGTAATTTTAGGCGATGGGCTGATAACCTGTCACTATGGCGTAACACAATTTTCTGAATAACCTCTAAATGTTTGGCAGACGTGGCGTGATTATCCGGTTTTTACGGCCGTTTACGCTCTGCCTTCCCCACTAGGGATATAGGCGTGATATATGTATATAAGTACGGCATTGCGTTAACGTGATATTTAATCAGTGTTATTGCATACATACATACATACATATAATCACGCCTCTTTCCCATAGGGGTAGGCAGAGACTACATCTTTCCACTTGCTACGATCCTGACACACCTCTTTCGCTTCTTCAACATGCATCAATCTGTTCATACATGCTCGTCGGTTTAGGGTACTCTCGACCTGACCTTTCTTTAGAACGTCCCCGATCTGATCCAAGATATTTAAGATTGCATTTAAGATAAATAAGCTATATTTTTGGTTGTTAAATTAGGCAAGAAAAATTGTTGAAAGGATATTCGCAATATTAGGGAGGATGATAGTTTGTCGGTAGATCGGTAATCGGTTAATTGGTCCATGTTCAGATTAACCTGAGTCTAGCCATTAACCACTAATATCACGGTCGAACACCACTTGATGAACCAAGCTGACCTTAATTTGGACTAACATGCTGTCTAGCCTTAAATCTTTACATAACCACAGTAAAACTAAGCAGCAGTAGGTTACCTTGGTCAAGTCCTTGAAATAATGAACTAATTAAGTGTGCAATATTTTTCTGTCTATGTACCTAGGGTTGCCTAGGGTGAAATTTACTAGTGACCGATAGCGAAATTTGAAGACGGGCTGGCGATTAGGAACATAGGACGAAAAAGGAAAATGAAAAATTTGGCCCTCCCATATAAAATTGGCGATCAGCTGATTAAACTTAAAATGTTTTTGACATATTTCTACTTATCTCTTGTTTAATTACAAAAACAAACTTATCACGCTTTTGGTCTCTTGTTTAATTACAAAATACAAACTTATTACCGTGATGGAGATTTGTCACAGTGAAGGCATTTTCATAAGGTAGAAAATAAACTAAAATAGGAACAAAACTTACCTCTCTTTCTATTTTCCGTGTGGTGCAGCGACTAAGGGATGAATGCGGGGAATAGGCAGCAAGACTGTTTGACAAATTATGCCAGCCCTACCGATCTAAACCCACCGAGACGACCTGTACTACTCAACTTGTTATGCCGTTCTTTTTTTCTCTACTGTGTACATGGCCAAAGCAATGGGGTGTGACATGACTGAATGAGATACGCACACAGTTAAAACTTGATACTTAACTTTAGATGTACTTGGCTATTATCTTACTTATGCACTAATTGGTGGTTTTCTTGGACGTTTTAATGTAGTCCTTCCAGTAAAATTGCTTCAATAAGCTACCTATCCTGTGTAGATAATTAACACTCGGTAATCGGTTTTAGTAGGTAAGTATACTTTGCAGAGTGATTTTACTCATCAATACACAAACAAACAAACACATATCACGCCTTTTATCCCTTGCGGGGTAGGCAGAGCGTAAACGGGCGCAAAAAACAGAAATTTACGATCACCTAAAATTGCAATACACACCCTCGAGTCCCTTAGTCGCCTCTTACGACTCCCACGGGAAAGCAATGGAGTGATGCTATTCTAAGCCGGTATCACACGGCAAACACTCATCAATATGAACTTCTTATAAACTATGGGCCACTTTTTTTAACGGGCCTGATTCCCCCTATTGAGGGAAATTGCCATACTCACCATCACCACACTTGGCTAGTGGATTGGCGAGCGCAGTGCATGATATCGTTTTTTACAGGGAACGCTACTGCACATTCTCTATATGAATTTATCCCTGTTCATGTAATGTAATGTTATGTAATACTATGGGCCACCTAGAATATTGCAAAAGAAACTTCTGTTTTGGCTGAAATTTAGCTTTTATTAAGCATGTCAAACAGACATAAATTGAATTTAAACTTTCGCAGTTGTTCACACTATTCATGGTTATAACTCAAACGGGTACATATCGCTGAATCATTATTATTCTGAGCCAGATTTATGCGAGCGTTTTTGACTAATTTTTTTACAATAACTCGTCGGTTGGTACTAGTTTGAATTGTAACTATGAGCAGACATATATTGTTGCACATTGTCAAGGTTACAGTCACTCAAGTTCAATTTAAAAGAATAGGAAATTCACTGGTGCCGCCAACGATCTCTGTACAGATCTTTCTCTATGTACAGATCTTTGTTCAAAAAATAAAAAGCGGCTAAAAATCCAAATAATGAAACAGTCAGAAGAAAAACCAAACCCGCCATTTTGTTTGACGTTGCGTAGTCAATATGCATGGTCTCAGCTTTAGAAAATATCCAAAAATATTTCAAAGGGGAAAACCAGCTTTTGAAACTGAACAAACTTCTCTAAGGAACATAGGTCAATACAAAGAAAACCTCTTATTGAAAAGGATGATAGCTTGAATTTTTTTACACGACTGCCCAACCAAAAAAGGAGTGTAATGTTTTTAGGGTTCATGTATGTATGGATTATATTGGTGCGATTTTTAATCCTTGCGTCGTCGGCTGAAGGGTTGCAGGAGATGGTAAATATTATGAATGAGGCTTTGAAAAGGAAAGGAATCAAAGTGAATGTAAGTAAGACGAAAACAATGGTTTTTGAGAAAGACGAAAATATGACAGAGTGTAAAATTATGATAGAAGAAGAGAGGGTGGAACAAGTGAAAGAGTTTGTGTATTTGAGCTCCATGTTCACATCAGATGCAAAGTGTGAAAGTGACATCGAAAGAAGGGTGAATGCCGGCAATATGGTGAATGGAGCGTTGCACGCTTTTATGAACAGCCAGAAAGTCTCTGATAAGGCTCGTCTGGCTGTGCGTAGAGGGGTGTTAGTTCCGACACTTATGTATGGGAGTGAAAGTTGGGTATGGCAGAAAAGGCATGAAAGTAGAATAAATGCAGTACAAATGAAAGCGTTAAGAAGTATTGACGTAAAATTGAGTGACAGGATAAAGAATAGCGTGATAAGGGAACGTTGTGGTATAAAAGAAGACGTAGTGACTGGTGTAGAAAAGGGTATGCTTAGATGGTTTGGTCATGTAGAGAGGATGAATGAAAGAAGATTAACGAAACAGGTGTATATGGCAAGTGTGGATGGGAACGTCGGAAGGGGAATACCTCTACGAACGTACCTCGATCAAATCGGGGACGTGCTAAAGAAAGGTCAGGTCAAGAGTACCCTAAACCGACGAGCATGCATGAAGAGATTGATGAATGTGGAGGAGGCGAAAGAAGTATGCCAGGATCGTAGTAAGTGGAAGGAAGTAGTCTCTGCCTACCCCTCCGGGAAAGAGGCGTGATTTATGTATGTATGTATGTATGTATGTATGCAACTCGTTAACCACTGACCAGATTCGAATTGGAATTGTATCGCAAGAATCCTAACATTATCCCGAGTGTCATAAGCTAGGCTTTATCACAGAAAGCAGTCCTGTTCTTAATTTTTTTAATTTACTATGCTTGTTCATATTTCAGCCTACCTAACCTTTGCCCCTTTGGGAAGGGTTTTTGGTTTCATAAAGTGGTTGACCCCTCAAAATATAGGGTAAAATTTTACTACTTGTGAAAACTCAAAACGTGCTGGTGATAAGGATCAACTTTGCCCATGGAATATAGGAACAAAGAACTTTTTTTTTATTCAACCTTTGTTCGTTGGGGAAAGTTGTTAATTATTACCAGCCCGACTTGAGATTTCGCTATCAGTCAATAGTAAAGTTATAGGTATATTAAGCAATTTTCTTACATCTGCAAGATCAATTCGAGTAATTTTTCGTCTCACTTAGAATTATGCAAAGTTGAAACTACTGTTAGTATCTCTTTGAATTGGTTTTAATTCATCTCTGTAAGTTCCATCTTGGAGTAAAGATAGAGAATATATGAACAGTTTCAATTCTTCTTTGGTCTCCATATGATTCATACATAAACATTCCGAAGCTTTATAAATAATGACACTTCAGGCTTATGCTTATCAGAAGGATCTTTTTCATCTACGAGTAAGTATTTCAAAATTTTATTAAATATTCTGTGATGTATCACATATCAAAGTTGAAATCGTACCACTATACTGCATATATGGGTTATTTATTTTATCAAGCTTTCTGAAAAGTATCTTTAGAAAAAGTAAAAATAATCATCAATCTTGATATTCTATTGAATTGTCTTCCTCATCAGATCTTCAGTCTTTTTCTGGCTACATTCTTTCTTCATAGGAAAAGCAACAGTAGCTCACCCATGGTGTACTGAACACCTGGATCAGTTGTAGGGTCAGTAAAGGAGAAGGGTTTCTGGCTAACGTACCGGGGTTTTTTGTTCGTAGCCATTTTCTGAAAGCCTAAAGTGTTTAACACATGAAAATTTATAGAAAAAAACTGACCAAAGCAAGTATTGACACCAGTAGTGTTTCCCTGTGATTGACACAAAATTGACACTTTATAAAATGTCGGTAATTTTTTTCTTTCAACTTATATAACTTCTAATGAGACTAGTAAATAAAAGATTTCGAGTATGAAAATGAACATAAAATAAAAAAAAACTACATACATACATACACATATCACGCCAATTATCCCTTGCGAGGTAGGCAGAGCGTAAACGGCCATTTACGCCACGTCTGACATATATTTGAGGGTCATTTGGAAAATTGTGTATCGCCATAGAGACAGGTTGTCAGCCCATCGCCTCAAATTGCAATACACACCCTCAAGTCCCTTAGTCGCCTCTTACGACTCCCACGGGCGAGAAATGGGGTGATGCTATTCTAGGCCGGCATCACACGACAATAAAAAAACTACCTTGCCAAAACACTTCAAGCAACACGGTCTTCCGTCTCGTTCCAACCCGGTGTTGATCGAATCCAAAACACGACAAGTTTTATCACATCAGCCTATTGCAGTGCACTGTCGGACGTATACCTCACAGATCTCTTATAATATATGTCATACCTCTCCCAGGGTACGCCATAAGACACAAATAGTCACGATCTCCCGTTTTTGCCTTCCAAGCCGGCGGCGTCCAACGCTACGCTTGTCGTGTTTGAAACTTGTTAAATTAAAAATAAGTCAGTACTCTCTTTGCGTGTCTTGATGTAAAATTAATTCACAATCTTGCAAGCACGTAATGTTGTATTTTTTAATTATGTTGGTAAAGTAATGGTAAGGGGCTAGTAAAGCCTTTGTGTTCACCGGAAACAAAGTTATAAATCAAAAACTAAAAACCTACTACTAGTCTAAAAAGACAGCCGATGTGGCGCAGTTGTAGTGCGACTGCCTGCTACGAAAAGGTTCCGGGTTCGATTCTCGGTGGGACACTCACAAAGTTGATATTTATCACTTTGTGAATTTGTTCCCGGTCTGGTTAGGACATTGCAGGGTGAACCAAGTGATTGTCCGAAAATAAATGGTTCCGTGCTTCGGAGGGCACGTTAAGCCGTCGGTCCCGGTTGCTGTCGATGATTACTTAGATGGCGGTCGTAACACAACCATGTCAGAGGCCTACTTGTGGTAGTAAGCGGTTGAAAAACTTTGGACGACTCGGTGTCCCACACGAAAAGAGAGAGAGAGAGAATCTAAAACTTTGTAAGATCTTTTTTAAGACGATTACTACTCTACGATTTTAGCCCCGGGGCTGTGAAACCTACACCTGATTATTTGGTGTTGAGCGAGGCCTCACCTGGAAAATTTGTGTGGTTGTTCAAACGACCTTATAATTTTAATGTATTGTAATTTTTATTTTTTTTAAAGGTTTAAGTGATTGTAACTAAAGAATTATTACTAAATCTATATAAATATATATTTGTTTAATTTTGACATTTTATTGATTAGCTTATTTATGGTATTTTTGATGCAATGTTTTTTTATTTTTATTTTTTTATAATCTAACATTAATGAATGGTTTATTTAAGGGAATTGTAGAAGGACAGATTAATTTATTTTATATTATAACTTGACATTTTAATGATTTTATAGAGATTCGTGCAAATGATTTTAGTGTTATTTATATGTTTCAACAATGGAAAATCGAGATAAAGTATAGGTACTATGTAATATTGTGATATTGTAAATGTTGTCTGTTTGGCTTAATATGTTTATTAGGAATCATTGAATTATTATTAATTAAGTCATAGTTTAAGTGTTTATTTAAGTTCGCACACAGTGTAACTGTTTTTGAACAATAAATGATGATGACCAGCCAAGTCGCGCCTTTTCAATTGGTAGTACGGAAGACCCGACCATTCTCGAATGTCATCTATTCTTCCTTCTGGGACGGCCTGGTGCTTTTTTTCCCGGAATCTTGCCTTCGAGTATTAGTCTTAGAAACTCTAAAAGTGCTCGATATTATCAAACTACAGGCTACAAGTATAGCCATTATACATACATACACATATCACGCCTATTATCCCTTGCGGGGTAGGCAGAGTGTAAACGACCGCAAAAACGGACATTTACGCCACGTCTGACATATATTTAAGGGTCATTCAGCAATATTGTGTATCGCCATAGTGACAGGTTGTCAGCCCATCGCAGGGTTGGAAAAAAAAACATGTTTTTTTTAAAAGATCAAAACATTGTGTTTTATTTGAAATAAAAAAAACATTGTTTTAAATCAAAGTTTAATTTAAATTTCAAAGTAATTGTTTAAAACTGTTTTAAACAGTAGTTTAAAACAATAATTTTGGAATTTAAATTGAACTTCGATTTAAAACATGATCATACTCAATAACAAAACATAACATAGGTAGGTACCATACCAAGCTAAGCTCACATTACATAAAATAAACATTAAACTCTTGTTTAGACGACATATTTTCTTCTAAATTCCGACTTTTTATATTTACGTATTCACACGACTTGAGAGCTCACGACGAAATTCGGACAACTGAACTACAGCCGAACAAAATCATTCCAAAAGGAAACTCCCACGTGTTGGTTTGGGGAAGACCCGCGCAGTTATACAGGTCAGTATTTGCCCCGCGCGTTAGGTGAATCCCCGCGCTCTAATTTTATGGGTTGCCTTAAGAAGGTTGCTAAAAATCTATATTTTTTATGAAACTTGTGAATAAAAAGATCATTAAAACGGGTCTGTTTCTTTTGGATGTTTTAAAAGTGTTTAAAACAAAACATGTTTTAATCTGTTTTAAACAAACGTGTTTTTTTTTAAGGTGTTTTAAACACTGTTTTAAACTTATGTTTTAAACTAATGTTTTAAACATTGCCAACCCTGGCCCATCGCCTAAAATTACAATTACCCCCTCAAGTCCCTTAATCGGCTCTTACGACTCCCACGGAAAAGAAATGGGGTGATGCTATTCTGAGCCGGCTTAGCCATTATTATACCAGAAATATTAACCGGCTACGCAATGTACTAAGAATTTCACTTGTAGTCTGTAATTTCATTACATTGGTGGTGAATTCACAAGTCCTCTCATTAAGATCTTAAGAATTTCATCTTAAACCTCCACAAATGTAACAAGTTTAATCCCATAGATGTTAATAGGAGAACTTTAAAACTTGGCTAATGAAATTTCACTTTCTGTAGGTACAGGACTAAGATAAGGCAGATACGTACTAAGGAGATAAAAAGTCGGCCATCAACTGTATGACTGGGTTAGAAAAAACAACATGAGAACCATTTATTTGCCAAATAATTATAAATTAAATAGGTCGGCTTATTATAAATTAATAAGTACATGCAGGTCATACAAACACAATTAAGATACACTCAATGCAAAGTTATGAGAAACCATCATTAAAAACAGTGTCCTATTCTGTGCCGTTGCCGTGTGATGCCGGCTTAGAATAGCATCACCCCATTTCTTACCCATGGGTGTCGTAAGAGGCGACTAAGGGACTCGAGGGTGTGTTTTGCAATTTTAGGCGACGGGCTGATAACCTGTCACTATAGTGATACACAGTTATCTGATTGACCCCTCAAACTTTTGTCGGACGTGGTGGTAATGTCCGTTGAACAGCCGTTAACGCTCTGCCTACCCCGTAAGGGATATAGACGTGATTTATGTATGTATGTAGGTATGTATGTATTCTGTGCCGTGTGATGCCGGCTTAGAATAGCTTCACCCCATTTCTTTCCCGTGGGAGTTGTAAGAGGCGACCAAGGGACTCGAATCGAATTTTAGGCGATGGGCTGACAACCTGTCACTATGGCGATACACAATTTTTCGAATGTCCCTCAAATGTTTGTCAGACGTAGCGTAAATTACCGTATTTTGCGGCTGTTTATGCTCTGCCTACCCCGCAAGGGATTAAAGGCGTGATGTGTGTGTGTGTGTCCTATTCTACTACCCAATACAACAAGACACTAGATTGCAAAACTATCCCGGTAGAAGGCCACGCCACGTCTCACGCTGGCATTAAGATACACGCCGCTGTAGCCCAGTCGTTAGAGGCGTCGCTACTAGTGATAACAGGTTCAACTCCTGACTGCGGTGCAATTTTGCAAGTTCTCCTTAAGCACAGTTCAGGTATGTAATCATTATGTGGCGAGGGACAGTCTCAGTATACGCAAAACAGGAGTTACTCAGCACTAGTGGTTCATAATTTTCAAGCCCAAATCTGCCCCAACTCTTAATTAAAGGGTTTATTACAGCTTGGGCTGGCAACACTTACATTTTGAAAGGCTCCGCGCTCCCACCCTTTGCGTAAAATCATTTCCAAGTTTAAATGGTTACAATAAAAGTTTCTGTTGCTTTGTCTGAACCAATCTACGGTATTTATTTGATGTATTTTGACGATTTAAGTTTGAAAAGGGATGAGAATTTTCAACGTTTAAAAACTGTGGAAAGAAAAAAGTATAAAACAAGACAAGTTAGGAGTTTATTCTCTCTCCCGTTATTTTGAAATAAGTGTGTAACCATCCGCACCTAAAACAAGTTGTTCTGTACCTATATTAAAACCTATATTCGCGTCACTCCAATAAGCCAATTTTGGCATCTGTCAATCCTATTCTAGAAGCCATATCAACAAAGAAAAATAGACCTCATGTCAAAGCATTGGTATGATTTTGACAGCTGCCTAAATTGGCATATTGGAGTGACCCGAATGAAGCTTTTTCACTATACATGGAAAACTGGAGTTATTTTCAGCTCTCTAAAGTAGATCTTTATGCTGAGACGTCAAAAATTAAGAAATAATTGGGTAGGTTAAGTCTTTCCTGAATAATAAGTATGCATGTATGTGTAAACTAACTGTATTGTACCACAAAACAAATTTGAAATAACAGTCAAGAAAGGAATAAAATCAAGTGCCACAAAGGCGGACTTATTCCGTTAAGGAATCTCTTCGAGTCAAGCTTTGAGAGTAAGAGACTCATAATTATTGGAGGCAGCGCCTATAGGAGCCCCAAGGCAAACCCACATACGAAAATCTGTAAAAATTATTGCAAAATACAATAATTTTTGCGTCTGTTCCATTTTTTAGTCTGGGACACCGAGTCGATGAACCCTGGTGTATGAGTTTTTCAATAGCCTATTACTAGTAGTAGGCCTCTGACATGGTCTGACGTCTGTTCCATGCCCACTAATTCAATGTTTACAAAAACTTTCATTCCATTACACATTTCTTATGAAATACGCTTGTAAATATACAGTTTCGTAAACCGGTCGCGTGTGTGAAAGCCATTATTGTCATTCATATTACATGTTATGGTGTTCCATGATGATATTAAGGTTTCCATGAAATGCACACTGAATCGATAGCGTCGCATTGCGCCTATGCATTTTATCACGCAATGCCATGTAAATAATACCTAGGCAATGTAGGCACATAAACCTAAGTAAGTTAGTATAGTTATTGGCTTCAATTCGAGATATAAATTCTCTTAACTTAACTAAAATAAGTGCTGTCACTTTCCATCAAATATGTTCAGAAAACGATACTTGTTATCAGTCAAAATAAGGCGACGGTGAAAACAATGGCGACTAAATTGACGTAATTTTTAAACATGACAAGACTTCCAAGACTTACATATCTCCTATCCTTTTCCAAACCTATTTGACGTAAAGTGACGGCACTAATTTAAGGTGAGTTAAGATAATTAATATCCTGAATTTAGGGCCTTTAGGAACCTGCTATACGAAGTGTAAGGGACGGTGTACCGAAAACTTTGCAGGCATGATCAAACCATGAAACTGAACAACTTTTTCTATGAAGGATATCCTCCATATAAAAAGTAAAATTAGGTAAAATACAAAGAAAACGTCCTCCCTTACAACATTCCCGATCAGCTAACTGACTTTCTATGGGAACTCCAAAATTAGTTTCCCAACATAGGCTCTCCATAGTAAAAGGTGTTGAGTTTCATGGTCTGATCATGCCTGGAAAGTTTTCGGTACACCGTCCCTTACACCCTGTATTTGTCTTTATTTGCCGTGTGATGCTGACTTAGAATAGAATCACCCCATTTCTTTCCCACAGGTGTTACAAGAGGCGACTAGGGGATGAAAACTGGAAATCCATCAATTATTCAGATATTTCAATTTCGATTCTCAGAGCTTTGAAATCGTTAACAGGTTTTGGAAGAAACGAGTATTTTAATGAATTTCTTACATTTTTCGGGGCATAAACATTGAAAATAATGTAGCTTGCTTCCACCTGCATTTTGTCACGCAAATACCTAAGAACTTCTCACGACTCCCGCGAAAACTTCGTTAAGGCCCTGATATACCTGAAAAATCTGTCACTTTCATTCGCACTGTGCCAGAGAGACACATTTACTAATTTTGCGCGCTATTTTCCGATAGCGAAAACTCAAGACAGGCTAGTGATAAGGAACCACTTACCCCAAGGAACATAGGTCGAAATACGAAAAAAATTAGACCTCACAAAATTGCCGATTAGCTTTGAGTTACGGAAACTCAAAATATTTTTGTATATCGCAACCTATGTTCCTTGAGTAAAGTTGTTCCTTATCACCAGCCTGTCTTGAGATTTCGCTATCGGTCACTAGTAAAATTTCCCCCTTTATATTATAACGAATTCATTCCCGCTGAGCACAGATAACCTACAGATTCATCAGTAGGGTGAGTCAGAGGTTTTTGCGTAAATTTATGGACATGACCGCACAGTTCTGGTTCACAACTATCCGTCAAATGACTGGCACCTTACTGACCAATCACTGGTCAGGTCAGATCGAGTGAATGCTGGTGAATGATTCGTTTGGGAATGAGTTGGATGTTTTGTTGAATGGTGAATTCCAAAACAGTAGCTCTCTTTTCGTATGGGACACCGGGTCGTCCAAGTCTTATGGGACCCGATGAACCCTGGTGTCAGAGTTTTTCAACCGCCTAATACCACTAGTTGGCCTCTGACATGGTTGTGTTACGACCGCCGTCTAAGTAATCATAGACAGCAACCGGGACCGATGGCTTAACGTGCCCTCCGAAGCACGGAACCATTTCTTTTCGGACAATCAGTTGGTTCACCCTGCAATGTCCTAACCAGACCGGGAACAAATTCAAACAGTGATAAATATCAACTTTGTGAGTGACCCACCGAGAATCGAACCCGGAACGTTTGCGTCGCAGGCAGTCACTCTACCACTGCGCCACTTCGCCCGTCAAAACAGTAGCGTGAGTAGCGTTATTATAGTGAATTTTAACGATAATCTGTTACTATTGATACACTTAACCGATATGAAGCTTTATTTTATACATCACGCTTTTATCCCTTGCGGTTCAGGCAGAGTGTTAACAGCCGTAAAATACGGTTGCTATAGCCACGTCTGACAAATATTTTTAGGGTGATTCAGAAAAATTATGTACCTATCACTATAGTGACATCGCCTTAAATTGTAATAGAATTGAAACCCTCAATCGCCTCTTACGACACCCGCGGGAAAGATGGGATGATGCATTCTCACCACACTTGACAAGCGGATTGGCGAGCGCAGTTCAGGATATTGCTTTCACAGGGAACGTTGCTGCTCATTTCCTGGATCGATTCATTCCTCAGTCGCTTTTTACGACACCCAGGGGTAGTATTAGGGTGTTGCAATTCAAAGCCGGCATCACACGGCTATCCGTCAAATGAAGATACTATTAAACAAATGTCTAGCTTAGAAACAAAGCACAGGCATTGCAGGTAGATCCGTAGAATCAGCTCATAAACGGGAAAGTTGCTTTTACAATAAAGTTCCACGTAAGCTACGCCGGGGCTCAATTTCCGAAGTACGAGAAATTTGACCAACATTCTCATTCGTAATTCAGTCTCTCACAAAATCCGATTCGACTACTCTAGTTTTTTCGTATAAAATAAAAAACAGTAGAAATATGTGTAACGGCTGGTGAGGAGAGGAGCTATTGGCTGGCGAAATGAGCAGTGTAAAGCGAAGTGGTGTGGAGCGATGTAATACAAAGAGGTGGGGTGCGGTGAGGTGCGGAGGTGAGGTGAGCATAGACATTTGTGTCTATGGAGGAGAGGAGGCGAGGAGAGCATAGAGACGAGACAGAAATGACGTTTTGATTCGAATTTGGAGTTCATTGTGACAGCGGCGTGTTTTACACTTTTTTTCATATAAATCAGAGAAATTGTATTGCAAAATATTAATCGAATATAAAGCATTGTGATTCCAAGAAACTCTTTTATTCGCAAAAATATCCTGACGATAATAGTCAGAAGCGGGATGATTCCAAGTCCACTATGAAGGGAACTCTGCAGGGGGGTTCAGGCAAGAAACCTGGACGGTATGTACGGCGAAAGAAGAAGCCAGAAAATGTGAGTAATGACCAGATTTGGAAAGCTTGATCACAAAAACGCTAAGAACAGCTCTGCAAATCATGTTAAATGAGGAAGGCAGTCAGTACCGATTCGAATTCCATTGAAAATTTTAATACCGCTAAACTTATTCTTGATTTTGACCCGGAAGACCAGAATATGAATATTCATAGTTGGATTAAGAAAATTGAACAACTGGGGGAAATTTACCTACAGCTGAAGTGATAAAACGAAATCTTCTTACTTGCAATCGAAGCTGCAAGGTCAGGCACGCATTTAGTTTAAAATACTTGAATCTTATTGAAGCAAAAGGGTGTAAACGTAGACTTGACAACTGATAGAGATGAATGGAAGAAAAAACATGTTGCGCCGACCCCAAATGAGTTGGGATAAGGGCAGGCAGATGATCATGATGATGAGACTTGAGTTTTAATCTTATGAACATACATGGCAGGAGTGGTAAACAAGTAATTTTGGAATAGATGATGCAACGTAAGAAATTGCCCAGTGAAAGTATGACAAAATACTACCAAGAGTAGTTGGCTCTGAGCTATCGATGTTTGCAAAGTGAACAGGCAGCGGTGTCTTGTATAATACGGGGTTTACCCGACGAGCTGCAAGCTAATGCTCAAGCATTTTAATGTTCTACACCAGACAAAGTATATGAAAGATTCTTGTCAGCTTTTGATCATTATCAATCCGATCAAGGTTTCAACTTCCAAGAAGCAAGAAGGGTTGATGAATATTTGAAAATGACACCTTTGAGAAATTTTGATGCCTAGATTAGATGTAGATGCCTGTGATTAAGTTTCTGGTTATGGAGTACAGGTAGCTGAAGACAAGGTGCCGTAGGCAACAGCTTATTAAACCACTCATATACGCCGCAAGGAGACGTGTGTGCAAGACATAGACAGCACAGCAATGGCTGTACTCACTATGCTATGGCCAGTTCTATTATTCACGATGGAGTAGGATACTTGAAGGTGTGTAACATGGGAGAGGATGCCATACACCGGATCGAGGGCGACATGATCACACAAGCTGAGCAATGTGTTTCGGAGGTGAGTGGGTATTTTTAATTACTGCGGTGTGGGCAAAAAGAGGTGCAGACGACAAGCGATAGAGATGAGATAGGGTAGAGTAATAGTGTTTAACAAAATTTGCTACTTTAGTAAATACAGTCTGCAAAGAAGATAGGGTAGCATCATAGTACAGTTGGCAAGGAGATAGGGTATCACCTTCCGGACCATAAACTTGAATTCCCATTTAGTTGAATTCTTTGAACGTGGGATTCCCAATAAGTTGAATCCTAACCTAAGCTAGCAAAGATAAGTGTAATGTGTAAATGCAAGCAGTGGTTTCTCTCTTATTGGCTTATACTTAAAGCGTCCCGTTAGCCACACTGTGGTGATGTGATATAGAATGTAGTGGATCAAAGTGATGGATGAGGAAGTCGTATTTGGGGATGATCTTATTTATCTGCTGTAAAGTTAACGATTTTTCCTGCGCCAATTGCGGTGCAATTGGTTTCAGGATGGCCGACTGTAACGGCTGGTAAGGAGAGGAGCTATTGGCTGGCGAAATGAGCAGTGTAAAGCGAAGTGGTGAAGAAACTCTTTTATTCGCAAAAATATCCTGACGATAATATATGTATTGCCAATTTATTAAGTCTCTTGATTTCTCTCTTTATACGCGGAAATATTGAGATCTAACCACAACCATCCCTAGCAAAATTAATTGATTTAAAAACCGGCAATCTCGGACAGTGAACAGAAACGTAAATTTATAGTGTCAAATCGTAGTCTTTGGTCTAATGCCTACCTGGTCTTTATTTGATTTTGACAATCAGCTGGTTTGGAGACTTCACTCGTTGCAAATCACGCGAATTCACTGGAAAAGTCACGGCTATAAAATAGCAATTTTAGTATTGCGCATGCGAAAAGGGCCATGGCATGCGGGATTTCAATTACGAATACTTAGAAAATCGAGCTCCCAGGTTTACTGCCTCACCTGAGTCAAAGTAACTTGTATTCATGTGATTGTGTCAAATGGTAGTCTTTGGTCAAATGCCTACCTGGTTTTTGATTGCTTTTGAGAATCAGCTGTCTCTTAAACAGCTGTTTTAGAGAGGTCTAAAACAGCTGTTTTAGAGAGGAGTAAAAATGTATCGCGGCTTGATACGAGTGGTAAGGCACTCGTTACGAATCACGCGAAGTCACTGGAAAATTCACGGCTATAAAATAGCAATTTTAGTATTGCGCATGCGAAAAGGGCCATGGCATGCGGGATTTCAATTACGAATACTTAAAAAATCGAGCTCCCAGGTTTACTGCCTCACCTGAGTCAAAGTAACTTGTATTCATGTTGCGTAGTTCTGACGTATGTAGGTAACTAGTTGTAGTGAACCGTGTTAAACGTTGGTAGTAAAACTGTTTATGAGGTGTACTACCTTGCTTGTTTGATAGAACACAATAAGTTTGAGAAATCTAGACTTTTCTTCCATAAAGGAACAACTATTTCAGTGGAAATATGTAACCCTGCTGGGGGAGACCTACGTCCAGCAGTGGACTGCAATAGGCTCATATATGTATGTATATATGTAACACAAGCTGTTACCCACGGCTTTGCCCGCGTACTCATAAAAGCTATCCTATGTGTTAATCCATGTTACCTTCTATATGTGTGCCAAATTTCATTACAATCGGTTCAGAAGTTTTTGTGTGAAGAAGTAACAAACAAACAAACATACAAACATTCGCATTTATAATAATAGTAGGATAAATGCAGTGTGATGTCGGCTGAGAATAGCATCACCTCATAACTAACCGTGAGTGTCGTAAAAAGTGACTGAGGGATAAATTCATACAGGGAATGGGCAGCAGAGTTACCTGTGAAGACAATATCTTAAACTACGCTCGCCAATCGGCCTGCCAAGCGTGGTGAGTATAGCAACACCCCCCAATAGAGGGAGGGAGGGAGGTCCATGTCCAGCAGTGGACTGTTGTGGCTGTTAATGTTCATAAAACAAAAATGTTGACATTCGTAATCGTGAAATTTTTTATGAAGAATCAAATGTTTAAATGTCGACCTATGTTCAAAGAGAAAAATAACTTTTTCACCTCTCCAGCTTGAAAAGAACAGTTTTGCCGCGTAAATCCAGTGGCGAAAATTCGTTTTTATCCACTCGATTGAGAAAAGTGGTTTGAATTTCGAACATCTCATTTTATCAGAACTAATCGTGATAATAGTGGTGCGTTCTGAAAACTATTTCAGCCAGCTATTTATTTCTTTTTGCAAGCGTTTTTTTTTATTAAATATTTCTGAATATTGATACATATTATGTAATATTTCTAAACGAATCTTGAAAAAAATAATTTGACGGGAATTTTTATTTTGTCTGAGGCATTCGAGCAGTACAGCCAATTTCCCAAAATTGACATTGGCAGAATTTTCTCACTGGTAGAGGTGAAAAGTTGTGTGTACCACACGAGAGCAAATTCATTTGCATCTCGTGCTGTTGAATCCCTCACTGTGCTCAGGATACAACTTTTGAATCACTCGCTACGCTAATTTTAGTATCCTTCGCTACCTCGGGATTCAAAATTAGCACTCGAAGCAAAAATTACCTTTGCCCTCTTGTTGTACAAATAACTATAAACCATTCTGATGTTAGTTTAATATTTTCACGATATCTACACATAATCACAAGAAATCAAACGGACATCCCATAGTAAATTGAACAACTTTGCAAAATAGTACAAACTTTTCATATTTCAACCCAAGCAAGCAGACAGCAAGTTGTTCTTAATTTAATTAGGACAGACCGTTATTTGTATACTTACACCTTTGCAGATAGGTATTGACATATATACATATGTAAATCACGCCTATATACCTAACGGGGTAGGCAGAGCGTTAACGGCCGTAAATCGGATATTAACACCGCGTTCGACAATAGTTTGAGGGTCAATCAGATAACTGTGTATCACTATAGTGACGGGTTGTCTTGTCAGCCCATCGCCTAAAATTGCAATACACATCTAACCCTCGAGTCCCTTAGTCGTCTCCTACGATACCCATAGGTAAGAAATGGGGTGATGCTAAGCCCCTAAGCCCCTACATATATATTTCCCTAAGCGAAGCTTTAAAGCAGCTATAAACAGTTAAACTGCCTGTAGACGCTCATAAACACGTGATCACCACGTTAGTCTAGACTAAAGTGAGCTCTAGATGGCACGAGCGAGGTTCACCTGATTTATGAACTTGTAATCTTACGTAGTTCTAGAAATTGCGCAGCTGCCTAGTTTTACCGCCCTGCTTAAGCAGAGACGATTGCGGTGGCTAGGGCATGTGCACCGGATGGAAACTTCGCGTCTACCACGGCGTGTTCTGCTAGGCGCTGTAGCAAACGCTAAAAGAGCTGCGTTTCAAAGATTGCGCCAAGCGGGACATTGCTGCGTTTAACATTGACCATCAAAGCTGGGAGAAGCTTGCTGAGGATAGGGACGAATAGCGTAAGCGTGTGTTTGATGGGCGTAAAATACACGATAATGCCCGGTTTTCTGGTCTCGCTAACAAAAGGCAAAAACGTCATCTAAACATGCATGTGCCAGTCTCAAACTCCACCTTCACTTGTAGAGCGTGCGGAAAATTATGCCGCTCCCGTATCGGCTTATACAGCCATGAAAAGTCTTGCCTCAGACACTGATTAAATCGTCTGTCACAGACGTGTGAGGCTAATGATGAATCTAACGTAAGGTAAGTATTTAGCACAGAGCATCGAAACGTAATGCTCTATCCCCCCTAGTTCTTTGGTCTGTGGTATTTAGCTAAATGTCGTCTATAGTGCATAAGGATAGGTACTTATCTTGTCAAACTTGACAGATCAGTTAGTTATACGACCAAATAAAAACGTAATGAAACAGGTGAAATTACGTAAAAAAATAGTACTTTATTGCTCAATTTAAAATACAAATCAGAGATGAGGTCCTTCCAGAAAGCAATTTAACAATGCTTGTGTGTTGTACATCCCAAGGTTACAAAATTATAAATTGAGACAAACCAAGAGATAGTAATAATAATATAAATTATGATATGATTTGATAAATGAATGAACTTGAAAGAGCATGGGACATTTTAGTATGAAAGGTGGTATACTTAAACTTCACGATAATAAAAAAAAAACAATTTTAGCGTCGGGCGATAAAACATATACCACTAAGGTTCCTTGCCATTTTGATAATAAATAAAACAATTACATAGCTTAAATTAGTTTTTCAAATGGGACGTAGGTGCTAACTTTCTAGTTTAGGCGTGTAACATTGTTTCGAGCAAGTGTTTCACAGAACACCGATTATGTTTTCAGTGCAAAATCGAACCATTTTTAAACAGTCCCCGATCATAAAAAGATCTGCTACACGTGTGATTTCCCACGTTTTTTTCGTCAGTTGCCATTTTATAAAATGAACAAATCGAATTTGACACCGGCCAGCCACTTTTTACACGACTGCCCAATCAAAAAAGGAGTTTAATGTTTTTAAAGTTCATGTATGTATGTATATATGTGCGATTCTTAAATTTACAGGGCTGAAACTCATTAACCACTGAACAGATTCGGATGGGAATTGTATCGGAAGAATCCTTACATTATCCCGAGTGTCTTCGTGTCGTGTTTCTTAGTAAGCAGTCGTGTTTTTTAATTAATTAATTTATTATTCTTGTTTCGTAGCTTTTTAAGCGTTATGTTTCTTTTAAACAGTTTTACACCACTCGTCACCATTTTACATGAAACGTAAATAAACATTTGCTTTCTATTTATTAATGAACTATTTGTGTACCGATAATATCAAAGGTACCTTTTTTAAATGGAAGAAAATGTCTAAGGTTACAAAAAATTATTTCTTAACGCATAGTAATAAAAAAAATGAAAAGAATTCACTGCAATAAATTAAAACGAGAAATAAAAGCAAACGCTCTGTCTTTGAAGAGGACAGACGGGGAATATTGATACAAGGACAAAAACTGTAATGAACGACACTGTTTCATCATTGAGAAATTTGTTTTGGAATCCCATTTTATAACATAGGTAATTAGGTAATTAACTAACCAGGAGTAATCTTTATATTGTACCTTAACTAAGGCAAATAAAAAAAAAAACTTTATCTGAAGAAATGTAATAAGACTATCATTCTACTATCATTAAAACCTACATGCCCGATATCGCTCGGTGTCGTAGTATTAATTCACAAGCTGGCTCCATGCCAAAGGAAGTTCGTAGTAACCGAATGGCTGTGTCTTTACTTGCGCTCTTCAGTTTTGCATCATCATCAACGTCCACTGCTAGACATAGACCACCCATGGATGCAGTCGACCCAAAAACTATTAACGTGCCATTATAATCCAAAAAATAAAAATTAAGTAAAATAGAAAAAAAATATTTATTTTACTATTATACTTCGCGGTGTAGTAGTATTAATTTAGAATATGGCTTTACGCCAAAGAAAGTTCGACTTGTAGTAATATAATGGCTGTATCTCCACTCGCGCGCTTCAACTTTGCATCATCTAGCATTAGCTTATCATCATCAACAAGTGAGACGTCCACTGCAAGACATAGGCCGCTATCATGTGCTTCCATTGACCACCGTTTCATTATAACTACAAATCGGAGTAAAATAAAAATAGTAAAACTATCATTCTGCTATCAATATAACCTACATGCCCGATATCACTCGGTATCGTAGTATTAATTCACAAGCTGGCTACACGCCAAAGGAAGTTTGATGGTAGTAACCGAATGGCTACATCTTTACTCGCGCGCTTCTACTTTGCATTATTAGACTAACTGCATTCAAAGGCTATAACGTCATCGGCCTCCCTCATAGAAGGCTGTATCACGTTTGTTTTTCGTAGTAGCTCTGAAGCATCAGAATACTTTAAATCCTTAGATAGGAAGCTAGAAGTGCTGGTAAATGGTACTACAAACGGCCCAATAAGTTCGCTGTTAGAGTTTTAAAACCGCCTTCTAATATAGAAGGCAAACTGAAATTGCACTTGTGAAGATAAGCCCATCTAGCAGAAACTATGAGCTATGGAATGAAAATATAGATGAAAATTGCTACGTCACAGATTTTTTTTCGCTAGATCGTCGTTCTTAATTGAAAAGTGAAAAATACAAGTAAAGATAAACATAGGACGATACCATTTAAACGAAAAACCTTCTCGATTGAAGAATACATTTGAAAATTACGTTTGACAGTAGACGTAGACGTGTGAGGTGTAGGACGAACGAAAACTCTGCTGTCAGAGTTGCAGAAAGCACTTTATGTTGGTAGGTATAAAACAGTTATAAATTCACGGCCGATGTGGCGCAGTGGTAGTGCAACTGCTTGCGACGACGCAAAGGTTCCGGGTTGGATTCGCGGTGGGGCACTCACAAAGATATTTGTTGTGATATTTATCACTTTGTGAATTTGTTCCCATTCTGGTTATGACATTGCAGGATGAACCACAATCATTGTCCAAAAAAGATGGTTCTGTGCTTCGAAGAGCACGTTAAGACGTTGGTCCTGATTGCTGTTTATGATTACTTAGACGGTGATCGTTACACAACCATGTCACAGGCCTACTACTAGAATTAGCCGGTTGAAAAACTCTGACACTAGGGTTCATCGGGTTGTTGGGCGATTCGGTGTCCCACACGAAAAGAGAGAATAGAACGGTTCCTAATATAGAAAAGATAAAATTAAATTCTGAGACGATGTAGGTTACATAGCTGAAAGAAGCGAATAAAAGCCCTCAGGCGCCGGAGCTCAACATCTTAAAGAGCCCTTAAGGTATTGGAAGGGGAACCAACATCATAATAGGTTATTATTATTATAACACGATTTAAAAGCAAGGGCAAACCCATCATTAAAATTAAAAACAATATTCGTGGATTCTCCCACGTTTACAATAGAATTGCTGTGTGATGCCGGCTTAGAATACCAACACCCCATTTCTTTCCAGTGGGAGTCGTAAGAGGCGACTAAGGGACTCGAGGGTGAGTATTGCAATTTTAGGCGATGGGCTGACAACCTGTCACTATGGCGATTGGCGATACACAATTTTCCGAATGCTTCTCAACTATTTGTCAGATGTGGTGTAAACGTCCGTTTTTTGCGAACGTTTACTCTCTGCCTACCCCGCAAGGGATTATAGGCGTGATATATGATATATATACAATACAAATAAAAAAGAACGGCCTGTCATAAGGAATAAAAATAAAACTAAAATAAAACACTTCCCGTGTTAGACCTACCTGTGTCTAGCCCTTGTGTACAGTAGTGAAGGGTAAAAGCAAGTAACTTAAGCTGCTGTCTATTGTACCTTGGGTTTTGTCTTTGGTAAAAAAAAACTATAATCTGAATACCAAATTTTTTAAACACAAACACAGGAAGTGTTAGGTATATACAATTTTTTAAAACTTGCAAAATTTTCTAGCGCGGGCTTTACTTCACTGGCATTAAGATAATTGGCGGGCAAAGAACGTCCTGCGGTAGCCCAGGTGGAAGAGGCGGTGCCACTAGTAATGACTAAAGTCGCAAGTTCAAATCCTGCCCGCGCTTGAAAATTTTGCAGGTTTTCAAAAATTTACAATAATCTGCCTACTCCCTAAAAAGCCACCTCTATCCAATTTACTTACCAAAATAACAACATCAGATGACTTGGAATTGAAGTCGTTGAGGTACTTACCTGAAAGAAAGAAAAAACGATTCATGAAATACGACAGGTTATTTTTCTGAATACACATATACAAATACATACAAACATTAACAATGCCGTGTGATGCCGACTTAGAATAACATCACCCCATTTCTTGCCCGTGGGTGTCGTAGTGGCGACGAAAGGAGTCGAGGGTGTGTATTGCAATTTTAGGCGATGGGCAGACAACTTGTCACTATGGCGATACACAGTTTTCCGAATGACCCTCGAATGTTTGTCAGACGTGGCGTAAATGTCCGTTTTTTTGCGGCCGTTTAAGCTCTGCCTACCCCGCAAGGGATAAAGGCGTGATATATGTATGTACATTAACAGGCACCAGAGTCCACTACTGGACATCCGGCCTATTAGGGGGTATTGACATACTCACCACGCTTGGAAAGTGTATTGGCGAGCGCAGTTCAAGATATTGCGATATATTAGTAAGATATCCCACATATCACGCCTTTATCCCTTGCGGGATGGGCAGAGCGCTAACATCCGTTTAAATACGGTCGCTATCGCCACGTCTGACATATATTTGAAAACCGTTTCAGAAAAACTGTGTATCACTATAACGACAGGTTGTTAGCCTGTCGCCTAAAATTGAAAAACCCTCGAGTCCCTTAGTTGCCTTTAAGTCACCCACGTGTAGAAATGGGGTGATGCCATTCTAAACTGGCACCGCACATTATATATGTACCTAATGCTAATAATTGTCACTGCAAGTAACACTCGCTTCTCTCATAGCCACGAATACACCCTAACTTAAATCCCAGCGAATTACATTTACTTTTTATGTTGAACAGACGAGCGTTCCCTGAATTATTTTTTAATCCTTGCTCGCTGGGAATTTTCATGCAAAAATTATACATCATACTTGTATGGACCGTGTGATGCCGGCTTAGAATAGCATCACCCCATTTCTTACCCATGAGTGTCGTTTGAGATGACTAAGCGACTCGAGGGTCAGATGTGTATTGCATTTTAGGCGATAGGATGACAACCTGTCACTATAGTGATACACAGTTATATGATTGACCCTCAAACTTTTGTCAGACGTGGTGTTAATTTCCGTGTTATGGCCGTTGACGCTCTGCGTACCCCGTAAGGGATAAAGGTGTGATTTATGTATGTATGTATACTTGTATACAGGTCATGAGGCTGCTTTCAGACACGCCGCCGAGGAGTGCGGCGCGCTCTCAGACATTTTTGTATATTATACGAATACTTTCCGTTCGCCGCCAAGCTTGGGGTGTCATTCATTCGATACTTACATAATTAAGGCTCTGTTTTTCTTGAAAAGTTGTTCCCTTTCATTCGCGCTGCGCTAGAGAGAAACAGCCAATCTGATTTGTATGATTTTTTGCGACATTGAAAGAGCAATACCGTTGCAATGTCCAATTTAGCAATTTTTACTCGAAAAGTTATGTATCCAAACTTAAGCATAAAAAATATTATGCATCACGTAAATAATCAAGCCTGTTACAGCCCACTGCTGGACGTAGGCCTCCCCCAGGGTACGCGATAGGGCACGATCTCTCGTTTTTGCCATCCAGTCGCTACCATCAGCCGCCCTCTTTAAGTCATTGGTACATCTGGCCGAAGGGCGTTAAACGCTACGCTTGCCGAGGCGTGGAAAAATTTACAATGTCAGATAAGACGAAGAAGAAAAAGAAGAATGGTAACTAGGTATCAAACGATTCTATTTAGCTGCAAAAAACGTGCAAATATATCTAGTGCTGGCCGGATTTGAACCTGCGGCTTTCGCTATCAGTACTAGCGACGCCTCTTCCATCTGGGCTACCGCGGCTCAATCGATGCCTACGAAATTATATGAAACAAATGAGTCTTAATGCCATTTGCGCGTGGCATGGCTCCATCTACCGCGATAGTTTTGCAACGAACAATTCATTCTTTACAGATTTAATTTTATGAAAACCGGCGATAATTCAAATACCAAAATATTTTAATACCCTTTTACAATTTTACACAGGTTTTTATTTTATCTGTATACCCAAAACGAGAAGTGTATTTGCTAAATAATAAATTATTCTTCGTGAGTTCCAGTTATGTAGGTAGTAGTTAGTGGCAATAACTGAATACCACCTTCATTTAAACACTTATCCTGGACTTCGTGATCTTGGGGTGACTACAGCTATAACTATCAGCAGCATATAAACTTACCAATTTATACTAGTTTTGCTTATAAACTGTATGAAAATCCATTTCAAGTTGATCCGTTAAATGGGTAACTCTATCTGCTGCTTCCTGCATCTAGTACCAACTGTTCATAGCACTTGAGTCAATACTATCAGGTGGTATTGTCTTCGTAGACAATACTGAAATTACTACAGAGATTGTAGACCTAAGACATTTCTATTAGAACGGAATATTATTGGCGTGTTTTTGTATTAAGAATCTTTAATGAATTAGATGAAAAGAATTTGTATATATTTTTTATTAAAAATACAGACATATCCCACAAATATTAAACAGCCGAATGTTTGTATAATAACATAATTATTAGGTGTAAAAAATATCTAAAAACATTTCAATAAAACTGAAAAAATGTCCTCACGAAATAAAACATTTTCTTTTTAAACTTACAAAATTTTCAAGCGCGAGCAGGATTTGAACCTGCTACTTTCGCCATCACTATTTGCAAGTTTTCAAAAATGTTATACCTACCTGTTACAGTTAAGTGTAACAACGTTTTAAAATATGGTATTTAAACAAAAAAATATGAGTGTCCGAGTGAAATAAATATTTGTCGTATTTCGGTCTATTTTTTAGGTAACGTTGTTCAGTTTTTACTACAGTCAAAGTTGATTACGCATTCATGCATACTATCTTATTTTGCAAGATTTTAGGAATCAAGTAAGTACGAAAAATACTAGAAGCTTGTATTATAAATATTTTTTTCTTTTAAATGCAAAATTTTCTATGAAAACAACTTACAAATTCGAAGCTATTATTTTTGTAAACAAGTGGTTCTTAGTTTACGTAGTTGCACCGTTGTTTGTTTAAAATTACGATTAATGACAAAACTAGGTATTTTATTCATGATCGCACAGCGGTAAAGAAAAGACTAGTGGAGTTTTAAAATAGAGCAATTTTATTGAAATAATATTAAAATTATAAAAGGATGAAGTTCGTGGTGTTAGTGACGTTACTGTGTTTTTGTTCAGCAAGGGATATGGAGGATAAGCTTGGTAAGTGATTAAGTTAAATCAGACCTAGTTGCTGTGTGATGCCGGCATAGAATAGCATCACCCCATTTCTTTCCCGTGGGTCTTATTTCGCATCCGAAACGTAGAAAATAAGTTGTTTCTTAGTATAAGCAGTCAGTTAGGACGTGATTTTTATGTCAGATTGTTTTTTTGTTGTTTCCGGACATTATATTTCTAGGGGGAAATTGTTCAGTTTTATAGTCTACATCAGCATCAGGAGAGCTGTCCCTGACACCCTCTAAGTTTATAAGAATAGTAATATTTCTCTGACTCATAGAATTCATAGCAAGCCGATGCCCTTGCTAGTTTTCCTGTCACTTTATTCGCACGCCATTTTAGTTTTTCATTCCATTGACAATGAAAAGAAAACTTACCTACTTATTTAATTTGCATCTTCATCATTGAACGTTGCCTTTATTCATTCCGGAATAGTAAAAATTCTCACACGGTAATAAGAATGACTCCTTAGTACAAAAGTAAGCTAGCTAACTAGGTGTTAGCCGTGTTAGCTAGGTAAATTGCTTAGAGTATACATAGACCAAATTGTCAGTTGACATCCTTAAAATCACATGACATAAATCGGCCAAGTGCAAGTCATCCTCGCGCACGAAGGGTTCCTTACCAATATGTATAAAAAGGGCATTTTAAAATTACATCTGTCAATAATAAATTTATTCTGTTTATGAACTTAATTTTAAAACACTTCAACGTGTTAGGTACAGTACACGTGTTGGTTATTTCTACAACAGTTTGTTTGTATATGTTGTTAAGCGGAAATAGAAGCACGCATCATCTGTGAAAATTTCTACTATCTATTGACAGACAGACAGAGAGCAGAGTCTCATTAATTGGTTGCCATACAGAACCCTAAAAAGGTTGTTTTTTTATGAATGATGGGTTTGTTCTTGACTCTAGTCTAGATCATAATAACAACCAAGTCAAAGTACTTATCATGATCATGAAATCATGATTAATGATACGGTTTTTTTTCATAGAGCATCCGATATTTTGAAAAAAGACATTTCAGCTTCTAATTGATTAGGTGATAGATGATTTTTTATGGACAAACATACATAAGCACATTGCAGTCCACTGCTGGACGTAGACCTCTCCCAGGGTACGCCATAGGGCATGATCTGTCGTTTTTGCCATCCAATCGCTACCGCATCGGATATTTATGGACATCTAAACTTTATTTTATATTTAGACCAGTGTTTCATAAGTGAGTTGTTCAATCGCACGAGTATCTTGATATCTTTTTGGGTTGTAATTCTTCTGTTAAACATAACAGTAGTTTTCTATAGAAGAGAGTAAATTTTTTAAACTGCTTCTCACCGGCGGAGACGCCCTCTGCTGTTAAATATTCAGCAGTACTCGTGGTGGTGTCGTTTTTGCATTAACACCGCCTCAAGTTGTTCTGCCGACAGTTTTCACTTACCACACTTTTGTTCTCTACTCTATTATAAGTAGGGTTTCGGGACCCGGCAAAATGTCGGGAAATACTAAACTCTAATCATAAGAATACGTTTAATTGTAGAGAGATCCGTTGTATCGAATGAACAAGAAAGAGACATTTCGTAAATAAGTGATCTATCCTACATTGAATTAAGTTAATTTTATTTCATTTATTTTACCGACTTCGGGATCTGAACCATTATGGCAGTTCTGCCACTATGACGGACTGACGGACGTATTTTTGACGCATCCGTGTGTCAGTGTGTCTGTTTTTTTTTAAGCCTGTGAAAAAGTTCATTGGCCTCTCAAACTAAATGACAGGAATCATGACGACACACAGGTCAGTTTAGGTGAGTTAGATCAGGGCAGGGGTCAAACAAAGCTGCCTATGGCTACATACATTGATGTTTTTCGACAAAATTCTCTTTACAACAGGGCTCGGCTTGATTTTATTTGCATGCAACTAGTAACAAACAAAACAAAAGTTTTCCAATCCAATCGACACACTGTGGCAAAAAAAAGTATTACTCCACGTAGAAAAGTGTTACTCCAGCCCATTCAGGGCATACATACATACATACATAAATCACGCCTATATCCCTTACGGGCTAGGCAGAGCGTTAACGGCCGTAAAACGGATATCAACCCCACGTCTGACAAAAGTTTGAGGGTCAATCAGATAACTGTGTATCACTATAGTGACAGGTTGTCGGTCCATCGCCATAAATTGCAATACACATCTAACCCTCGAGTCCCGTTAGTCGTCTCTTACGACACCCATGGGTAAGAAATGGGGTGATGCTATTATATGCCGGCATCACACGGCATTATACCATATTCTGTGAAATTTAAATTCTGTACGGAACTTTTGGCGAGTTTTCAGTAATGTTTACTATCTCATTCTGCCATCAGAGTTACAATGTTTACTAATGACTGATAGCATAATCTCAAGACGGGCTGGTGATAAGGAACAACTTTCCCCAAGGCACCCCAAGGAACATAGGTTGAAATATGACAAAATATTTTGAGTGTCAATAGTAACTCAAAACTACAAAACTACCGATGAGCTGAAATTTCTTATGGGAGGTAAAAACTCATTTTTGTATACCGACTTTTGTTCCTTGGGGAAAGTTCCCAGGTAGCACAAGTTGCTGCACAAGCGCTTAATTAAAGCTGCCATGAAAACCCAAAACTGTATAAAGGTGTAGAGATTGCCCTTAATAAGGTGTTAGCAGTGCTGTGAACTCAAAAAATGGCCCCAAATTATACAGCCTTTGGTATTACAAAGGCTGGATAAAAGCTGAAATAAGACTTGTCATAGGCTTTAAAAGAGATTTATTATGGTATTATGATATGTTTAATTCTGTACAAGGCTCCCATCTTCAGCTCTTGTACAGCTTGTTACCTTTGCAACGTTGTATTTACATTGTCTTTCAGCTTTTTTGACAATTGTTATTTTGAATAATAATATTAAAAAAGAACATCCATCTTAGACGTTATCGAAACAAACTCCATTTAAAATGTAAAATTATATTATCATGTGCTAAATAAGTGATTGCAAGTGATCATAGTGCGTTCATAATGCGAGTGCTACTTTATCGTGTAGTTAATACCAATTATCTAACTAAATTTTCATGCGCCGTTCAAATAATCAGATTTTAACATTAAAAATGTGTAGAAATACAAAGTGTTCCTATAATTATTTACGTGTTTGAACTTGAAGTTATATTCATCCCGCTTATGAAATTATTTTCTATACAGTTGATGTTTAAATTATTGTTTGAAAATGTGATTTCATAGAATCTACTTTATTTATAAAAATACAAAATTAATTATTTTTAGGCTAAATATGGCTTCCATATAGTGTTCAGCTTATATCGTTGAAAAAATATTTTGTGACTCTTTTGGCTGATCAAAATACCGTTAATCAGCCATTGACTTCTTATGTTACTTTAAGAGACTTTTATTCATACTTCTAGTTGTATGTTGGTATTGGATAATGCAGTTCTAATGACTTCAGCGTTATATTGTATTATAAGACCTATTGTTTGCAGCCAATTCGGGATTTCTAGCAAAAGCAAATTGTAAATTTGATTTAAGACCAGCCAATAAGTTATTAACTGCTAATATAAGTTAGATTTATAATATGTCATGTAAAAATTGTAGAATAAAGGGCTTTTTAACTTTATTATTTATTTTAATACGTTAGCAGGATCTGCAGTCTGAACAACCATTTTAACAATTGGATTAAAAATGCTGTAATAGGGTGTCAAAAAAAGCAACGAGTTTTAATGCGGTGTATCCAGATATAAAAAACTGTTAAATTGTATTAAAAAAATACACTATAACTCTTCGAGAATTACAAAGCACCTGTAAAATGGCGTTAAAAAACTTCTCAAACTAAGCTGTTTAAAGGTACAACTTCAAACGCGTCTTCAGCTAAAGGAATTATTACTTTCTACTTAGGCGTCCTTTAAGCAGCTGCAAGCTGATATAAGTATTTTTTACACACCTTTAAACAAAATACCCTACAGTGGTTCCAAATTACACCACATGTACGTCAACAGCTGTATAAAAGTTTCCTTCAATGCTTACTAACAGCTTTTAACGTTAAAATACCCTTCGGTCACACTGCTAAGCAGCTGGTGTTACAAAAGAATTATTATCGTCAGGATATTTTAGCGAATAAAAGAGTTTCTTGGAATCACAATGCTTTATATTCTCATAATTTTCTCTAATGCAATTTCTCAATTTTACGAAAAAGTGGAAAAACACCGCTGTCACACTGAACTCCAAATTCGAATCAAAACGTCATTTCTGTCTCGCATCTATGCTCTCCTCCTCTCCTCTCCTCCATAGACACAAATGTCTATGCTCACCTCACCTCCGCACCTCACCTCACCCCACCTCTTTGTATTACATCGCTCCACACCACTTCGCTTTACACTGCTCATCTCGCCAGCCAATAGCTCCTCTCTTCACCAGCCGTTACAGTCGGCCATCCTGAAACCAATTGCACCGCAATTGGCGCAGGAAAAATCATTAACTTTACAGCAAATAAATAAGATCACCCCCAGTTGAGACCTCCTCCCTCATCTATCACTTTGATCCACTACATTCTATATCACAATCACCACAGTGTGGCTAACGGGAAGCTTTTAGTAAATGGAAGCTAATAAGGAAGAGGGGACCTCTTGTATTTACGCATTGAGATTATCTTTACTAGACTTGGCTGATACCCTATCTCCTTGCCAACTGTCTTAATAGTTGTAAATTTTCCTATAGATCCTGATAAGTACCCACCTACTTATCCTAACTACGCTTGTGACTTATATAGCTCTACTCTACTTTTTATCGCTTTTTGTCTGCTCTTCTTTCTCTTCACACCTCAGTAATTAAATATCCCGCTCACCTCACAAACACATTGCTCAGCTCGTGTGATTATGTCGCCCTCGATCCGGTATATGGCATCCTCTCCCATGTTGCACATCTTCAAGTATACTGCTCCATCGTGAATAATAGAACTGGTTATAGCATAGTAAGTACAGCCATTGCTGTGCTGTCTATGTTTTGCCCAGACGTCTCCTTGCGGCGTGCATAGGTACTACAGCCACTAAGCTGTTGCCCACGTGCACATTTATGTATTCAGTTACATGAATTACATAACCATGCACTTCATCACAGACATCTAATTCGTCCAAATTCTCCAAGGCTGTCATTTTCAAATGATCGTCAACACTTACTGCTTCTCACAAGTTAAAACCTTGATCGAATTGATAACAATCATAAGCGAACAAGAATCTTTCATACAGTTTGTCTGGCGTTGAACATTGAAATGCTTGAGCATTAGCTTGCAATATTATACAAGATACCGCTGCCTGTTCACTTAGCTGACATCGATAACACACAGCCAACTTCTCGGTAGTCTTTAATCATACTTTCACTGGTAAATTTCTTACGTTGCATCATCTATTCCACAATTACTTGTTTACCACTTCTGCCATGTATGTTCATAAGATTCAAGTCTATTCAACCAAATGCGTTCCGGACCTTGCAGCTACAATTGCAAGATAAAGGATTTCGTCTAATCGTTCCAGTTGTTGGAAGGTAAATTTCCTATTCATTTCCTGGTCTTACGGGTCAAGATCAAGAATAAGTTGAGCGGTGTTGAAATTATCAATGGAATTCAATTTTGTACTGACTGTCTTCCTCATTTAACATAATTTGCAGAGCTGTCAGCGCTTTTGTGATCAAGCTTTCCAAATCTGGTCATTACTCACATTTTCTGGCTTCTTCTTTTGCCGTACATACCGTTCAGGTTTCTCGCCTGAACCCTCCTGCAGAGTTCCCTTCATAGTGGACTTGGAATCATCCCGCTTCTGACTATTATCGTCAGGATATTTTAGCGAATAAAAGAGTTTCTTGGAATCACAATGCTTTATATTCTCATAATTTTCTCTAATGCAATTTCTCAATTTTACGAAAAAGTGGAAAAACACCGCTGTCACACTGAACTCCAAATTCGAATCAAAACGTCATTTCTGTCTCGCATCTATGCTCTCCTCCTCTCCTCTCCTCCATAGACACAAATGTCTATGCTCACCTCACCTCCGCACCTCACCTCACCCCACCTCTTTGTATTACATCGCTCCACACCACTTCGCTTTACACTGCTCATCTCGCCAGCCAATAGCTCCTCTCTTCACCAGCCGTTACAGAATTGTCTTTCACCATTATACAGCAAAATACTTTAATAAAAAGTAATTATAATCCTTTAAACAGCCAAAAGCTGATATAAATATTTTTGAAGTGTCTTATGCAGACTATTGAATATATAAATATTTTGAATGCTTCTTATCAGCTTTGAGTAGCGGCCAGAACCTCTATACATCTTTAATTACACTTTTAACCTCAAGAAGGTGAAAAATTCGACGATTAATCAGCTAGTGTGTTACCTGGGTTGTTCCTTGTCACCAGCCTATGAAGTTTGTACTATCGGTCACTGGTAACATTTCACCCTATCAACCTGATTTACGAGATCAATTTGAAATTATCGGGCTATTCATATCCCGATAGGGACATAATTGTAAGGGACAGCCCTCCGAATACTGACAAGGCATGCAGGCTTCAAAACTGGACAACTTTCCCCAAGGAATATATGTCAGGAAACGACAAAAATATTCGAGCTCCTATACAAAATCACGATCAGCTGACTGCATTTACTACGGGAAGTCCAAAATTTTTTGACGTTTCCTAAAATATTTTTTTTACGTAAAGTTGTTCAGTTACATGGTCAGTATTCGGAGAGCTGTCCCTTACATCCTGTATATCTTAATTATCATAACATAAATCACGCCTATATCCCTTACGGGGTAGGTAGAGCGTTAACGGCCGTAAAACGGATATTAACACCACGTCTGACAAAAGCGTGAGGGTCAATCAGATAACTGTGTATCACTATAGTGACAGGTGGTCAGCCCATCGCCTTAAATTGCAATACACATCCCTTGAGTCCCTTAGTCCGACACCCATGGGTAAGAAATAGGGTGATGCTATTCTAAGCTGGCATCACACGGCGCCATCAAATATAGATCACTGCAGTTTTTACCGATAAGGCGGTTCTCTCACTTGTAGTCTGTTGTTGCGCATTTTAAGCGCACCGTAACGCATGCGTCTGTCAGCCGAAAGGAATAGTACATTACGTCACAGGCCGAGTATAAAGCAATTTCTGGTATAGCGGCATTGGCAGGCCAAGACGAAATCGAGGCCTTCTAAAGTAAACGAGACCAGAAATTGTTATTTCGGCCGTGGATTGTACAATACTTTTCTCTCATTTGCAAGGAAATAACAATAATAATACAGTAATTTTAGAAAATAATTAATTTATTATGAAAGAAATAATTATGAAGCGACACTTAATTCATGTTGAAAGTTATGTTACAGTTTGTTCAATTAGTTAAAAAATGGAACGCGCGCGGTATAAGTGTTCCTGAACATGGTATTGTGTACCATAAAACACCTAAACACGAAAGTGTGAAGTTAAAGAACCTTTTTTTTCCGGCCTAGTCCGGAAATTTCTATTACAGTCCTCTGCGCCTTGACTACATAAATGAGCCCATTGACGTATTCTTTTTTTAAAGTAATGAAGCCATTTCCGAGCAAATTGGAGAAAATGCAATTCCGATCTTATTCCCACGCATATATGTTCACGCAGCGGCGGGAGACAAGTGCGAGAACTACTCAAAACTCTTATTCCGTGAGAATGTGATATAATGGTGTTATTACAAGAAAATACATAGGTAGTTCAAGCTTTTTGACAACGTCTAATTTTTTGAAAAAATAATTTCGACATTGTCTTTATTCAAGTCACAAAATAGAGAATGTACAGAAGGATCACTCGATCCTTTTTTCGATTATTTCCGCTTTCGGCAAGGGCTGCCACAGTTTTCTTACCGATTTTATTCAATGGAGTAGGTATCTAAACATACAGGAAGTAACAGAAAGGCTATATCAAGCCGAAAGATGCTCATGAAACTGAACAACTTTCCCCATTTCCCCATTTTGACCTTCTTTCGGCTTGATATACCCTTTCTGTTACTCCCTGTACTTACATTACGTATACTACCTACATAGCACAAATTATTATGAAATGGGGAATGACGAGTAGGTAGATATCTGCTCTGGGGCTGTTGAGACTGAGCATCACCCCATTTCTTTTCCGTGGGAGTCGTAAAAGGCAACTAAGGGACTTGACGGTGTGTATTGCAATTTTAGGCGATGGGCTGGCAACCTGCCACTATGGCGATACACAATTTTCCGAATGACCCTCAAATTTATGTCAGACTTGGCGTAAATATCCGTTTTTGCAGCCGTTAACGCTCTGCCTACCTCGCAAGGGATTATAGACGTGATATGTGTATGTATGTACCTACATCAAAAATGAAAAGTTGCCTTTATTTAAGTAGAAATTCCAATCGCATTATAAAAGAGAGTTCTTAATGTTGTTTGTTCATTTATGAAAGCAAGTTTTTATTTTGTCGTGTGATGCCGGCTTAGAATAGCGTCACCCCATATCTTACCCATGGGTGTCGTAAGAGGCGACTAAGGGACTCGAGGGTGTGTATTGCAATTTTAGGCGACGGGCTGACAACCTGTCACTATAGTGATACACAGTTATCTGATTGACCCTCAAACTTTTGTCAGACGTGGTGTTAATATCCGTTGAACGGCCGTTAACACTCTGCCTACCCCGTAAGGGATATAGGCGTGATTTATGTATGTATGTATGTATCTGCAAGTCTGCACCAAACGCGGTTGACACTCGACTACATGTGTGTTTGGATTGGTTTGGATTTCTTTGTAAACGGCGGCGTGTCAAACTGTGGAGAGTTTCGTGACGTTTGCTTGAAGTGAGCTCTCTGTATTCGGCGCGCAGCCGCCAATACTTACTTTGTGCTCAAGTCTTGTAATAATATAGTAATTGATAAATTTTGAGATTTTTTAAAATTTAAATTCCCGTGTGATGCTGGCTTAGAATAGCATCACCCCATTTCTTTCCCGTGGGTGTCGTTAGAAGCGACTAAGGGATTCGAGGATGCCTATTGCAATTTTAGGCGATGGGCTGACAACCCCTCACTATAGCGATACACAATTTTCCGAATAACCCTCAAATATAATGTCTGCCGTGGCGTAATGTCCGTATTTGCGGCCGTTTACGCTCTGCCTACCTCGCAAGGGATAAAAGGCGTGATGTGTGTATGTATGTACATAACGAACAGTCGACAAAAGCAGTCACAGAGTGGTGGCCAAGGGAATCAAAAAGGTAAGCGGGCAGACAATCAGCCCGGTGGTCCGATGATATCACCAAGTCGACGGGATCTCTATGGATGAGTTTAGCACAGGACCGTGAAGATTGGCGCAATAGTGATGAGGTCTATGCCCTGCAGTGGATGGATGTGGGCTGATGGTGATGATGATAAATAACCAGCTATGTATGCCGAACCGTGCACGCTATTCAGACTAGTGTAATTTTTTTTTCCTTTGAAACACCGTGCCGTCCGACGACACGATGTACCCTGGTGTCAGAGTTTTTCAACCGCCTACTACTAGAAGTAGGCCTCTGATATGGTTGTGTAACGACCGCCGTCTAAGTAATCATAGACAGCAACCGGGACCGACGGCATAACGTTCCCCCCGAAGCACGGAACCATTTCTTTTTCGGACCATCAGGTGGTTCAGCAAATTCACAAAGTTATAAATATCAACTTTAGGAGTGTCCCACCGAGAATCGAACCCCGAACCTTTGCGTCGCAGGTAGTCGCAGTACCACTGCGCCACATTGGCCGTCTAGTGTAATAGCCGTGTTATAGCAACACCGTGTTATAGTAGTAGGTGTTGGTTATAGAGTATTATTTGCTATCATTCAGTAAGTTACAACCTTGTAATCAAAAATGTACAATCACCTTTAATGTTTCATATAATTCGTCATCTGTTTCGTTTTATTTGTACAATAGTTCAGCCTAAGGACAAAACAACGGTTACGTAGTAATGTTATATTTTCAAATACCACATTTATTTCAGTTCGCATGACATTGTTATAATTAATAATTATAAACATCATTCAATTTTCCTTCATTGACGTTGAAATTTTCATGAAATAAAATGCCATGTTTGTGTTCATTTCTGGTCAGTTCACATCCAAACTTCGAAATGGACGTACGATTCACAGTATCGTTATATTCATTAATAATTTTACATAATGTTAATACAGTGATATGTGGTTTATTTGCATACGTGTCCAGAGAAGGTGGAAGAACCCTCATTCAGGAACGTTCAGGTTTAGGTAACCAGCAACACGTATAATTCAATACCGGTTCTCCATACAGTTAACACGATAAACACATAAAAGTTGGCCCTTAATCAACTATAAGACGTCTCCACTAGGCGCGTCTACAGACCGGAACAAAAAATTTTATAAGAATTTAAAAAGAACAAAAAAGAGATTGAATATTCGACAGTGGTAGCCGAGGCGCTGGTAGCTCAGTTGGTAAAGACAAGCCCTGGCCGCCGCTTACATTTTTCTATTTCTTATCTTTATTTATAAGAATAATACTGTATACCTATAATTGCATAAAATCCTAAGCCGTATAAAGTCTTTGTCCCACCAGGTGGAACCCCGTCCAACGCTGCATTTTCCGATGTCATCCTCACAAACTTCTATTTGTTCCAGATCGCTACATATTCGCCTGTCACTCCACAGACTTCGAATGCTTCAGGAGACAGTACAAGAGCCTCAGAGACCATGTCCTGCTGGGGAACAAACGGCTAGGGATCCAGCCCTACGAGCCCTACAGCTTTCAATACGAGAAAAACACATGTATCAAACTGGCTGGACTTGAGAGTAGCGAGCTTACGGGGATTCAGTAAGTTATTTTTGATGCATGATTGCCGTGTGATGCTGGCTTAGAACAGCTTCACCCCATTTTTTCTCGTGGGAGTCGTAAGAGGCGATTAAGGGATTCGAGGGATACATGTGTACTGCTATATATGGCGATGGGCTGACCACCTGTCACTGTTGTGATACACAATTTTTTGAATCACAAATTGACTTAAAAGTCCGTGTTACGGCCGTTTACGCTCTGTCCACCCCACAAGGGATATACGTGATAAATGTATGTATTTCTACCCGTGGTTGTCGTAAGGGATCGCTTACGACTGCACGTCGCTTCGAGACGAGTATAATTTCTTTTTATTGTGGCGCTTTGGCAGTGGCTGTCGAGGCACCGGTAGCTCAAATGGGGTACCAGAGGGTCGGTACCCTACGGTCACAGGTTCAAGGCGCGGCCACCGCTCACACTTTTTCAATTACTTTTTATCATTCAGGGAATAAGGCATTTGAAGCCAGTAGTTCTATAACATAGGGCACTGCTTTATGATCATAGTTTTTCTCTTCGAGCAACACGGTCTTCCGTCTCGTTCCGACCCGGAAGGCCGTCGTTGCTCGAAGGTTTTTCTTATCGAATCGACAGCGATACGAATACAATTTAAGACGTAAGTTTTTTTTGACATGTTTTTGATGATATTCTTTTACAGTTTAGACAACGTCAACAGAGAGTTCACGTGGACCCTCGAATTGCCGTTCAAAATACAACAGGTTCTCAACACTTCAACACATTGCATCATAGACAGTGGTAAATATTCTTTAGACAAACGTAATCGTAAAGATCGGAATTTGGAGGCAAATCTGGGAATTTTCCATGACATGAATACGTCTTTTTTATATCCGCGACATACGCAATTTGTAAGGGCATCATAAATACTGGGTTGTTTAAGTCAATGGCCTCAATTAGGGATATAAATTCTCTTTAAACTTCTTTAACTTTAACAGCCACAACAGTCCACAGCTGGAAATGGGCCTCCCCTAATTAGGGGGTATTTGCCATACTCACCACGTCTTGATCTCTAAATCTAAATTATCTTTGCTTGCCTTAAACTAGTGCTGTCAATTTCCGTCAAATAGGTTCAGAAAAGGACATGAGATATTTTAGTCAAGTCGTGTCATTTGACGCAAGATACGTGATGAGGTCAATTCGGGATTTAAATTTTCCTTACTTGCCTTAAATTAGTGCTGTCACTTTCCGTCAAAAAGGTTTAGAAAAGGATAGGAGATATCTAAGTCCTGTCATTTTTAAAAACATCAAGGGCTTTTTCGCCTTTTCTAGTCATTTTAGTCGCCATTGTTTTGATTGTCGCCTTATTTTGACAAATAACACGTATTTTGCATGAAATTATAAGACATGACACGACTAAAATATCTCCTATCCTTTTCTAAACCTATTTAACGGAAAATGACAGCACTAATTTAAGGCAAGTAAGGAGAATGTACATCCCGAATTGTGGCCGTCTGCCAAAATAAGGCGACGATGAAAACAATGGTAACTACATTGACTAGAAATTGCGATAAATCCATTGTCATTTTTATTTATGACAGGACTTAGAAATCGCCTATCCTTTTCGAAACCTATTTGACGGAAAGTGACAACACTAATTGAAGGTCAGTTAAGACTTTATATCCCGAATTGAGGGCATAAAATCAGTAAGTAAGTACAAAAAAAAATAGCCTACGAATTGCTGTTATCTGTGGCTGATATTTAATTTATTTTAATATGACGTTTACACTGTGATTTTGCCAGTGTCAAGTTTACTCGGTGACTTTAACTCCCAAACAAAAAAGCCAGATATGTTTATTTTGGGAAGCATCGAAAAAAAAGCGACTTACATGTTTCCACATGGCTTTTATCATCATCATTTACTGTTATTTTTGTTCAGGTTTCTCTGAGGCAGAATATCTCATTGGAAATGAGGCACTGAAGGCACCGACGCACCCTAGCGGGCAAGTTAAAGATTATCGTAAGTGTCTAATATCAAAATCAATCTTCCAACGACCCGATGAACTCTGGTTTCAGAGTCTTTTAACCGCCTACTTCTATCGTGAAACAAAAGTTATTTATCTTCATGCGCCGAGTCAGCTCTAATTAAAGTGAGTGAGTTTGTGGGCCTAAAGATGTTTAGAACTATTATAATAACACTACGATGCTACACAGCCATGTCAGTAGGCCTCTGCGAGTCTTTTAGTTACCTCTTACGACATCCACGGGAAAGAAATGGGGTGATGCTATTCTAAAACGTCATCACAAGGCACGTCAGTATTGCGAGTTGGCAAAAGTGTTAGAACAAAAGTTCAGTTTCATGAGCTGAGTAAATTAAAGAGTGAGTAATCAAATACTTACTTTGTTTTTCCATATCTTTCTAATTTCATATTTTTCCTTTTTTTTCAGCAAACGGTAAGTTTTTTTAGTTACAACTTAACCATCCACATAATCTTTGAAAATATACCTAAGATAAAGCCTTTAGATTTTAGATCGACTTTGTCGATTTCTCAAACTTGTGCATTTTCTAACTTGTCCACTTTTCTGACTCGTCCATTTCTCTAACTCGTCCCAGCACGTGAAGGTGTAGGCTTTTGACGTACTCGTACTAATCCTAGACTCAGTGTAAATAAATATGTATAAAAGAAATTTTACTAATGACCGATAGCGAAAACTTAAGACGGGCTGGTGATAAGGAGTAACTTTTCCCAAAGAACATATAGGTCTAAATACGAAAAATTTATTTGGACTGCCCATACAAAATTGCCGATCAGCTGATTTGAGGAAGCTCAAAATATTTTTGTCATATTTCAACCTGTGTTCCTTGGGGAAAGTTGCTTCACCAGCCCATCTTGAGATTTTGCTATCGATCACTAGTGAAATTTTAACCCTATGTTCATTCTTTTCAGGACCCCTCAAAAAGTTCGCAGGCAATGGTAAGTGTAATTATTTATATTTTCTTCTATAAAAGGCATCGGTGAAATTTTCGATTATTATGTTAGCCTAAACTGTCCCACTGCTGGGCAATGGCCCAGAGAGAGACCTAGGAAAAGATGGCGGGATAAACTGGTCGACTTCGATCCAAACTAGTCGTAAATATCCATAGAGACCTTCGAAAATTTTACCTCCCATAAAAAATATTTGATCAATATTTACTAATCAGAAACCATACACAAAATCTCGTATCGGAGGCCAAGACTCACTTTAGGTCGTCGAGCCGGCGAAGTTAGTAAGTCAGTAATATTTACTAATGGAAAATTTTCTCTATTTTTATGCACCTAATAATATTCCCAAACCACGTATTTCTCCATACCGTCACAGACAGAATCGTTGGAAATTGATAAGTCTCCCATACAAATTTGTATAAAGCCATACATAATTAATACCCGAGTCTATTGCACATAAGACCCAGGATCAGCGAGCGCTTTAACAAAGAGCTGCGAACAAAAGCCTCGAGAGGGCGCTTCAGGGCAAGGGTCGTATTTAGGGTTGCCAGCTTCCTATGTCTATACAAGGTCATTTTTTTTTCAGCCCGCAAACTTTACAGGCTGATTCTACTCATGATTCTGAACAACTTTTATTATTGGGTCACCTGCGAAATCGCGAAAAAAAAACAGCTTTTCCATACATTTTGGTGGAGTAGGTATTAATTTTTCTATGGAACAGTTTTTTTCGTGATTTCGCAAGTGATCCCATAATAAAAGTTGTTCTGAATCATGAGTAGAATCGCCCTGTGAAGTTTGCGGGCTGAATAAAAAATAATACTGTATTGCGTGTTTGGCCACATGCCATCATTCTTCGCTGACATCCGTCAAAACTGAATTTACATAAAAATAAAAGTATTTTCCGTCATACTGCATGTTGGTGACTGTTTTTTCTACTTTTGTGGGACACCGAGTGCACGAACGCCCCGATAAGCCCTAGTTTCAGAGTTTTCCAAGCGCCTTCTACTACTAGTAGGCTTCTGACATGCGTTGAAAAACGACCACCGTCTAAGCAATCATAGGCAGCAACCGGGACTAACGGCATAACGTGCCTCCGAAGCACGGAACCATCTTTATTTTCGAACAATGAGTTGGTTCAGCCTGCAATGTCCTACTAAACTGTTTTATCGACTTTGTGATATCAGATCAGTTTAATTACAATGTAATTACAATAGGGAGTTTTCTTCTTAAGAATTTAAAAAACCGTTTAGTTTCCAAGCACCGTGTAGATGGCGTTGAACTGACTACGTTACTATTTATGCCAAAGCCAAGAGGCATAAAAAAGTAATTTAAACTTTTTTATTAATTAATACTCTGTTCTGTTTGTAAGTTGTTGTCGTTAATATGCAGGAAAACCTATTGATAGTTAATATTTTTGAGATGCGAGTGATTTAGCAATGACTAGTTACATTTCAAGTAAAAACTAAAAATATCTATATGACGTTCCGTTCCTAACGTTAACGTACCAAGTACAGTGCCATCTATCAAGCGACTAGGAACCAGTTAAAAAAAATAAAACTCTCAATAAGTGGCAGCCCTATGTCATACAGGGCAGGGATCGTATCTAGGGGGACATGGGACGTATTCAGAAGGCTTCGACAAAGTGCAAACAATGAATACAATGTAGGTTGATGGGTATATGTCGCATGAATTGTGATGATTTGAAGAATGGTGGTGTGTCCTTTCTGCCATAAGGTAAACTTTTATTATGGGTTTGCTCTGGACTCTAGGCTATGTTGAGTTAACCCAGAAAATTACATTTCATCGATATACTTCATGAAAATATTTAAGTCATGAATAGTCTGTCTAATTCGTATTTTGCCCTTATTTTATTGTTAGTTTTTTTTTAATTTAAGTTATCTGTAATTTATTTCTATTTAATATTAATTTAGCCTATGTAATTATGCTATCCAGAATAAAACAAAAGTGAATTTAGTATACATTGATTGTCATATGCGTACGTAGTATCACACTTGATATCTTCTTCTTTTCGTGTGGGACACCAAATCGACTAACGACCTGATGAACCCTGATGTCAGAGTTTTTCAACAGTCTACTACCACTAGTAGGATTATGACATGGTTTCGTAACGATCGCTGTCTAGGCAATCAAGACAGTAACCGAGACCGCTTGCCCTCCGAAGCACAGAACCATCTTTCTTACAGACAATTAGGTGGTTCAGCCTGCCTGGAAGATGTCCTAATCAGACTGGGAACAAATTCACAAAATGATAATATCAACTCTTTGATTGCCCCACCGGGAATCAAACCAGGAACCTTTGCGCCACATCGGCCGTCACTATTTCCACTAGTCACTTTTTACAATAGTTCCACTTATATATTTCCCCTAGGACCACTAGAATCACCGAATTGAACCACTTTTGGTTCTAGTGGTATATGTTAGTATCATTAGAACCACTTATAGACTGCCTGATGATGTTGTAAAGAATCCGGTCGGCATATAGTTTTTTTTATTTAATTTAATATAGTTCTTTTTGTAAATGTATAAATAAATAAAGAATAAAATTACCCACCTACAACTGAACTTTTACCATGTTTCAGCAACAATCCAGGTGACCTACCCGTTCCAGCTGAAGAAGAAGAAGATGGGCGTCCACATGTCTCTAAGCGACGAGAATCTAGACGTCATCCTTGATATACCCGACCTCAGTCATTATAACAACGAAAGCCACATAGAAAGTTAGTATTAGACCAATTACTACTTCACTAATAGGTATATAGCTGTTACCTGCGGCGTAGCCCGCATAAGTATTGATAAAAACTATCCTATGTCTTAATTCATGCCAAATTTCATTGCAATCGGTTCAGTAGTTTTAGCATGAAGAAGTAACAAACAAACATACAAACTTTCGCATTTATAATATCTCCCTCTTTACGTGTGGGACACCGAGTCGTCCAAACACCCGATTAACCCTGGTGTCAGAGTTTTTTCAACCGCCTTCTACCACTAGTAGGCCTCTGACATGATTGTGTTATGACCGCCGTTTAAGTTATCAGACAGCAACCGGGACCGACGGCTTAACGTGCCCTCCAAAGCACGGAACCATTTCTTTTCGGACAATCAGTTCGTTCACCCTGCAATGTCCTAAGCAGACCGGGAACAAATTCACAAAGTGATAAATATCAACTTTGTAAGAGTCCCGCCGAGAATCGAACCCGGAACCTTTGCGTCGCAGGCAGTCGCACTGCCACATCGGCCGTCATTTATAATATTTATAATATTATAGTAGGATATTAGGTACTATTGCCGTGAGATGTCTGCTTGCCGTGGATGTTGGCTTATAATAGCATCACCTCATTTCTTACAACGACAAGTCTTACCACTCGTTTCATATTATCTAATACATGAATATGGTAACTAACTACGCAATTTACTAAGAAGTTCACCTATAGGCTGTACCTGTAGCCTGTAGCTGCATAATTGGATTAAGTTTTCTTCATGTTTTTTTTTTGTTGAAACATTTTATTCATTTCAGGAAATCTGTACGAGTTATCAGAATGGGCATACGCCGTGGTACAAAACATTGACGCAGCACAAAATTTTGCGCTCCCTTACACGTCACGGTTTAGAACTATCACGGAGATACTGCCCATGCGCAGGTAAGAGATGCGAGTTTCGAATAGCATCACCCCATTTCAGAAGTCCGTGGTGCAAAAATTCGACGCGGCACAATACTTCGCGCTCCCGTACACATCATGGTTCAGAACCGTCGAAAACGATACAGTAATTTTTAATAAAACGACTCGTGAGATCTAGATATGCGCCGGCCCTTAAGGCTTTAACCTATACCTGCGCAAGGGCGCACCGCAAGTTAAACATTTTGCAAAGTTCAACAAACTCTACAACTGTAGACCGAAGTGCTACGGCGTAGCAGCTCCTAACGTAGCCAGTACAATGTGGCTACCTTAAGGTAGATCGTTTTTCATACTAAAGGTAAATAGACTTATATCTTTTAAGGACACAAAAGTCTCATTAAAGAATTCAATGGGAGTATTGAATATAAATTCTAAACCACAAGATTTCCTTGTTAAAACCGATTCTCCATTTTACACCAATAGATGGAGCTACTGCTGCAAAAAAATACTTTGATTTTATTGTGCACAAAATAAGTACTCTTTATCTTTTGAACAAAAGTAGTCTGCGCCAAATAAACGTGGGCATCATCATTTCGCTTAAGCCATGTTTTAAAAAAATACTCTTCATCGGTTGTTTAAGTCCATTGAATTTTAGTTTTTCGTTTGTATGTAAAACGACCCCCCTTAACAAGCTACTTTTGTCATCTTTCCGATCCGTGCTAATACTACAGGGTCCCTTTCCTTCCCTGATATCTTTCTTGTATGTATCTGACAGCTGTCAAACCGGCCTTATTAAAATGGCTCTATTAAACGTAAGGCAAAAACGTCATCTAAACATGCATGTGCCAGTCTCAAATTCCACCTTCACTTGTAGAGCGTGCGGAAAATTATGCCGCTCCCGTATCGGCTTATACAGCCATGAAAAGTCTTGCCTCAGACACTGATTAAATCGTCTGTCACATACGTGTAAGGCCAATGATGATGATGATGATTAAACGTACTAAATCTGATAGATGTTAATGTTTTTTATAGGTTTTTCACACTCTACCCTGACGAAGACTTCTCAGAGCTGAACTTCAAATACTCCGCTGGGCATTCCAAATGCTATGAGAAACTCAATTAATACCATCTATGTTTAGTTAGAAATAAAAAAAAGTCAAACAAATATTCTTGTGTTGTTTTATTACTTATCTACAAGGAATCTTATTTAATAATAGATTTTCGTCCAGCGGTTTCACCCGCTGCCACTCATTTTCCCGTGGTAATAGTTGTTTTCCCTGGGTAAAAAGTAGCCTATGTGTTATTCCGGGTTATACTCTACCTGTGTTCCAAATTTCACACAAATCAGTCAAGCCGTTTGTGCGTGAAGAGGTAACAAACATACATACACACACACACAAACTCTCAGATTTATAATATTAGTACGGATTCTTCGCTTTAGCACAAAGTAAGTATTGGCGTCTGCGAAGCTTTAGACTTCGTTTACTTGATAGCGAAGAAGTACTGTATTTTGACAACTATAACTTCACGACTGCCCAACCAAAAGGGAGTGTAATGTTTTTATATTAGAGTTCATGTATGTATGATTGTATGTATAGAGGTAGGTGTGCGATTCTTTAAAGGACTGAAACTAGTTAACCACTGAACAGATTCAAATGGGAACTGTATCGGAAGAATACCTACATTATGCCGAGTGTCAAAGGCTAGGCTTCATCTCAGTCGTGTTTTTTTTTGTTTATTTATTATGCTTGTATTTTAAGTGTTGCTATACCCGGACGGGGTGTCATAATTAATATATAAGACCTATATACATTATACTCGTAAGAATGTACATCATTGATTGTGATACGCAATAAAATTTATGATTATGATTATTACCTACACAAGTATCAACATATTTTGTATTGTTCTAATATTACTTTCATACGCATCGAATTGTTAACCGAATAAAAAAAACGGTTTATCAATAAGTATGGATATCAATTTAGAACAGTCATACATACTTACATACATAAATCACGCCTATATCCCTTACGGGGTAGGCAGAGCGTTAACGGCCGTAAAACGGATATTAACACCAAATCTGACAAAAGTTTGAGGGTCAATCAGATAACTGTGTATCACTATAGTGACAGGTTGTCAGCCCATCGCCTAAAATTGCAATACACATCTAACCCTCGAGTCCCTTGGTCGCCTCTTACGACACCCATGGGTAAGAAATGGGGTGATACTATTCTAGGCCGGTATCACACGGCTTTCGATGTAGAACACTTCGTTTAAATTATCATTACCTTCTACCATCGGACATCCAGACGCACCGCCGGATACCATCCGTACCTGGTAGCCATTCCACCAATTCGGACTAAGCGCTTCCAGTCATCATTTATAATGCGCACTGCTAAAGAGTGGAACTCACTTCCTGCGTCTGTGTTTCCAAAAGCATACAACCCTAATCTCTTCAAAGTAAGAGTGAACAGGCTTCTTCTGGGTGAGCTCGCTCCATCTTAGACTCTGTCTCTGTCCTATGACCTAGACTAGAGTCAAGAGCAAACCCATCATCAATAAAAAAAAAAAAAAAAAAAAAATATTCGTTGGAGACTGAACCACAAATGGTCGAGATTGTTTTACGAAGTTATAAAATTAAATGAGAGTTTGACACGCTCTGAAGTGGCTATTAGTTTTGGAAAATAATTAAAAACGGCGCTTCTGGCCAAGATGGCCGACCATCCATCCGGCAGGGTGATTCTAAACGCTTTTAGAGATCCTTTACTTAAACTTATCTGCATAGTTGTCGTTACGTTTTAACTAAAACATACATACATACATAAGTCACGCCTATATCCCTTACGGGGTATGCAGAGCGTTAGCGGCCGTAAACGGATATTAACACCATGTCTGACAAGTACTTGAGAGTCAATCAGATAACTGCATGTGTATCACTATAGTGACAGGTTGTCAGCCCATCGCCTAAAATTGCAATACACATCCCTCGAGTCCCTTAGTCGGCTCTTACGACACCTTTGGGTTAGAAATAGGGTGATGCTATTCTAATCCGGCATCAGACGGCGCCGAAACTTTTAACTAAAAGATATATAAGATAATTATTTTTTATTTCTATTATAAGTATTCGAAAATAAGACTGTCTGTATTATTTTTGATGCTTAAGTTGTTTTTTTTATCATTAGTTATATACCAATAAACAGCGGTCCACACATTAATATATTGAATGGATTTTCTAGAATAAAAGTGACAGATATCACTTATCCACTTTAAGTGTTGTCAGGACCATAAATTTTCAAAAAATGCGTTACTTTCAAGGCAAGTGACATATACATTTCTATTCCGTTTAAATGCAATTCAGTCTTACGTAAAATTTATTTTAATTTACCCTAAATTAGCGCTGTCTTTTTCCGTCCAATAGGTTTAAAAAAGGTATCTAGGTCCTGTTATGTCTTATAATTTGATGCAAAATGCACGTAATCTATAAAAAATAAAGCGATGATTAAAACAATGGCTACTAAATTGACACTAAATGGCAAAAACCCATTTACATTTTAACCTTGATATCTCTTATCCTTTTCTAAAACTATTTGACGGAAAGTGAGAGCGCTAATTTAAGGTAAGTTAAGAGAATTGTTACCGAAATGAGGCTATTTTCCAGCAATTATAAGGAACCCTTATAAAGTGTAAAATTGACGCCCCTTTTGCGAAGGTTCTCGAAATTAAGGTTGGAGGGTGAAAAAATGAGCAAGATTATGTGAAAATGAGGGGTGTACGGGAAATATTGGCACAAAGAATGATTAGTTGCGCTCTGCAATTACGGAGCCATTTTAGAAGCACTCTACATTTTTTTCCTACTGATAATTCAAATGAGAGATGTAATAAAAGTCTATAAGTGTGAGGCGAACCAAGGCCCAGCTAATGACCTGCACCTACAGTCCACAATATCGAATTGTAGGACAATAAGACCAAAAATTATTCGAGAAAGTTGTTTTAACTCAAAATATCTGAAATTCTGCGGCTGAAATAGAATCAAAATAGTGTGGTCGAATTAAGCAGAAACAAAACAAATCAAAAAGGGTAAAACACGCCGAAAGAAAAGAAACTGAACATGGAACATCGTTCGAAATATGTGAAATTTTTTTAACCTACTTACATGCATAAATCACGCCTATATCCATTACGGGGTAGGCAGAGCGTTAATGGCCGTAAAACGGATATTATACGTCTGACGAAAAATTGAGGGTCAATCAGATAACTGTGTATCACTTTAGTGACAGGTTGTCAGCCCATCGTCTGCACTACACATCTAACGCTTGAGTCCCTTAGTCGCCTCTTACGACTCCATGGGTAAGAAATGGGGTGATGCTTTTCTAAGCCGTTATCACACTATAATTGAACCTCCCATACAAAATTGCCGATTAGCTGGTTAATTTAGTATGGGAGGTCCTATTTTTTTTCCTATTTCGACTTCTATGAAACTGAACAACTTTTTCAACGAGAAAGTTGTTCAGTTTCATAAGTATCTTTTTTCGGCTTGATAAACTCTTTTTGTTACTCCTTGTGTTTGTATTTCATTGCCAGTACGAGCAAACCCGCAGAGTGGTCCGATACTTGCATTTGTTACACGAGTGGTTTCAAAGATCGGCCCCAATCTCTTTCCAATATCATACTTGCGCCATTATGGAAATGTTTGTATGATGAATAATTTTTATGAATTTTAATTTAATTTGGTCGAAGCGTTTCCTGAATCTGGGATGGCGAGGAAATATGGGAATATTAAAATAAAAAGATCGGTAAGGGATACTCAGATGGAGATAAATACAATAATAATTATATTTAACATAATAGAGGTACAATAACAAAAAATTGGCAGACGTGGCGTAAACGTTGATATTTTGCGGCCGTTTATGCACTGCCTACGCCGCAAGGGATTACAAGCGTGATATATGTTTGTAATAATATGTATGAGGCGACTAAGGGACTCGAGGGTGTGTATTGCAATTTTAGGCGACGGGCTGACAACCTGTCATTATAGTGATACACAGTTATCTGATTGACCCTCAAACTTTTGTCAGACGTGGTGTTAAAATCCGTTGAACGGCCGTTAACGCTCTGCCTACCCCGTAAGGGATATAGGCGTGATTTATGTATGTATGTATGTAATAATAATCTGTTCACGAATCAAAGTTAATTGAATTAAATTATTTGTGTGATGCCGGCTTGGAATAGTATCACCCCATTTCTTACCCATGGGTGTCGTAAGAGGCGACTAAGGGACTCGAGGGTTCGATGTGTATTGCAATTTTAGGCGATGGGCTGACAACCTGTCACTATAGTGATACACAGTTAACTGATTAACCCTCAAACTTTTGTCAGCTGTGGTGTGAATATCCGTTTTACGGCCGTTAACGCTCTGCTCTGCTACCCCGTAAGGAATATAGGCGTGATTTATGTATGTAAACAGGCTTCTTCTGGGTGAGCTCGCTCCATCTTAGACTCTGTCTCTGTCCTATGACCTAGACTAGAGTCAAGAGCAAACCCATCACTAATAAAAAAAAAAAAAAATGTATCTATGTATGTAAATTATTTGTCATCAGTTTTCTTACAGTTTGCACAAAGTATTCTTATGTAAGCTTGTCAAAAAGGATCTTTTACATAGGTCCAACCACACGTGGTAATAGCTTCCATTCCACGGACAGACAGAAGGTGGAAGGTACGACAATATACAACGTCATTAAACATGTTCAATTCCATTCATTACGCACTCGGCAGTAGAGGGATGCCGCACGTCAGGACCGTACACAGTTACATTGACCTTATTTCGGGACTTAAGGCGAGTGTAGCCGTCAACGACCTTGACGGTGGCGCCACTTCACATAAAAAAAGTTTTTCCTATATACAAACAATCTATCAGAATTTCCGATGTCCAAGTTTTCAGTATTATCCGTAAGTAAAATTAGAACCTACAAACTCAATAAAATATTATAGAAAAAAGTGCCTAAAACGGCCACTTTTGGTATTAATTGCTATAACTTTAATTACAGCGAATATTTTATTGAGTTTGCAGGTCCTAATTTTACATTAGTTTGTATAAAGAAAAAACTTTTTTTGAGAAGTGGCGCCACCGTCGAGGTCGTTGACGGCTACACTCGCCTTAAGGCCCTGATTCACCTGAAAAGTTTGTCCCTTTCATTCGCCCTGCGCAAGAAAGAAACAGATAATCATTATGCGTACAAATTTTCGCAATGTTTTACAGTTTTTCCGACATAGAAACTAGATAAATACTGTTACAATATCTAATTTAGGTATTTAGGTATTCGTACTAGAAAAGGTATTTAATTGTGAAACGAGTACAAGTCTTTTTATCAAAATTAATTAACTATAATGTTGATCCCAATGGGTAGCTTAAGGTGCCATTGATAGCACTAAAATAGTTTTGAGCCCTCCAATGTTCCAGTATAAGTACAAAAGGCGAACAGTACTGGTAAAGCCTTTTAACGACCTTATGGAAGGGCATTCAGGCTGAGGACACGGGACGTAATACACCACTTTATGTTTTACTGTGTGGTCTACGTTGAAAGAAACTGACGTATTTATTTAAGAAATAATTGGGTATGCTAAGATGGTCTATTTCAAAAAAATCTCCAAACCGTTTCGAGACCTATACTTTATTTACAATATCTGCTTAAGAGATCTTCTAGAGAAAAGCTGCAACCCCATTTCTTTCCCACAAGAGGTGACTAAGGGACTCGAGGGTTTCACGTGTATTACAATTGAAGGCGACAGGTTGAAAACTTTCATAATCGTACACGATTTTTCTGAAACGGCCCACAAAAATTTGACAGACGTGGCTCTTGCGTCCGTATTTTACGGCCATTGACGTTCTGCCTACTCCGCAATGGATAAATGTGATAGATAAATGTATGTATGTGTTTGTATGCAGAAATAAAATTAACATCATACACAGGTGAGTAAAAAGAATGTATTACATTTTTATGGGCCTTTAAAAACTTTTTCATATATCGACGACCAAGGTAAGAAATTACTTTAGGAGAAGGTCCTAAGATCCTTGGAGAATGTTGCTATCTTCATGGACATTTTTATAGCCCCTATTGTAGATTTTTTTATTTACACCACACTGTAGAGGCTCGTGAATTTCAGTACACTTTCAGCGAGATTTTATTACCGGGCAATAATTTTCATTGCCACCGCGGATACTTCGCTGGGATATAAACACTGATTTCTATACGAAAAGATGAGTTTTTTAGGTTAACGATAAAAAGTTTCCCTCGTGGATTCTCGTAGCATATTGCTACGCCGTAGCTAAATATTGAAATTTATATTTTCGTAAAAGAAAAATAAATAATAAATGCAATGATGGTGGCTTGAAACCTCTGACACCAGGTTTTATCGGTTTTTGTTAGTGTTTCCTTTACTCACGCTAAAAAAAAATATTTAAAAAGTATAATATACTTTTGAGAATTTATAATCTGCTTAGATAGCCCATTCTCAATAATACTCATTTATACAATAAGGGGGAAAATTCTTACAAAAAAATACATACATACACACACAAACTTAAAAACCTACGTCGCACAGCTGGTACCAGTGCAGCAATGGCAGCATATCACGGTTTTGTGGCTTCTGTGTTAAGATATGGGCTGATAGTCTGGGGTAACTCAACTGATATAGGAAAGGTCTTTTTGACACAGAAGAAGTGTATTAGAGCCATTTGTGCGGTTGGACCACGTGAAACATGTAGACCTCTATTCAAAAAGCTTAAAGTCCTGACCTTGACCTGTATGTACATTTTCGAAATTGGCATATTTGTAAAAGCACATCCAAACATGTATGAGAGGATTGTCAGCTATTCTAAATTGAGACCTAGGGATACCGATCAACTTAGACAACCACCTTGTAAAAGTGCGTTACATAAGAAGAACTGTCACATGATGTCCATCAAAGTATATAACAAAATCCCGAGAGAAATCAGATCCCTATCAGTAAAACATTTCAAAACCAAATTATTTGACTGGCTGTCCGAAAAATGTTTTTATACTTTAGGAGAATTTTTTAGTTTTAATGATAGTTAATGTTTAATATTTATTTCATTGCTATTATGACTATAATTATTTTAATTCAATTCAATAATGATAATATTTTAGACTTTTATGAATCGTTTGTTAATATTATTAAAATAAAAAATTGTATTTATTAAAGGACGTGTATTATAATAAAGTATGACAAATTGTAATAAATAGATTAATTTTAAAATTTTGCACGCTTTTAAAAAAGTGGATCATGATGCAATGTTACATTTTATACCTTTAATACCATGTATCCAAGCAAATAAAATATTTTGACTTTTGACTTTTTGACACACAAACACATATCACGCCTTTAATCCCTTGCGGGGTAGGCAGAGCGTAAACGGCAAAAAACGGATATTTACGCCGCATCTGACAAATATTTGAGGATCATTTGGAAAATTGTGAATTGCCATAGTAACAGGTTGTCACCCTATCGCCTTAAATTGCAATACACACCCTCGAGTCCCTTAGTCGTCTCTTACGACTCCTACAGGAAAGAAATGGGGTGATGCTATTCTAAGCCGGCATCACACAGCACAAAATAAAAATACGTTTGTGTTGAAGAAGTTTCCTCCCTAATGGACGTTTATTTATTAGCCCTGCAGAGGGTAGATAAATTCAGTTATTGTAAGTGCCTTTATATAGAACGAGGAAAATATGGGAGGCAAATATTTTGTCGACTTTCTGAAAGTTTATTTATATAACTTTTTGTTTAAAATATTTTTTTCCTCGTATTTTGGGATCTATTTTTATAGGAAAATTTGATACACGTGTTTGCAATTAAATGTTAAGAGCAATGGGTAGATTCAACATAAAAATAGTAAATATTGTGGACATGGATCACCCCCTACTGGGGGTATTGCTATACTCTCTACGCTTGGCAGGCAGATTGGCAGTGCAAGATGATGCATTCACAGGGAACGCTGCTGCCAATTCCCTGGATGATTATCCCTTAGTCACCTTTTTCGACACCAAAGAGTAAAAGGGGGGGTTGTGGTATTCTAAATTGTTCTATTCTTTTCTTGGAATAGCTCAAGCTATAGAGAAAAATCTTTGAAATCGTTTTAAATTATTAATGTGGACCGATTATGATAAGTCTTACTGAGCTCCAAACAAGCAATGTATGGGAAAACGTATTTGCACACCCGGCAACACCATACGGAGCGGACCTGTTGCTGTGTTGCCAGTTGCCTTATCTTGATGACTTTACTGCCGAGTAAAACTTGTAATGTGTTCATTCCAACAATACGGGCCCGGATGAGGGAAGTGGTCGGATATTAAACAAAGGACTTTCGTAAACTACACACATGTTATATAGGCCTTGGATATACGCTAATATGTAAGAGATATGTTTTAATGTATCTACCCACAGACCAATAAAATCTGCGCGCGCCCTGACAGCGAATGACGTTTCGGTGCCCTATGTATCTACCTATACTATGTCCATTTAGGTATTTAAAATAATGTAAACAAACTAGATCACTCAGCCATAGCATAGTAACACAGTTTACATAATTTTTTATTAAATACCTACTTGGATAACGTATAGGCAAAAATTTTACTACTGACTGATAATGGGAAATGAAAACGAGTTTTATTATAAGGAAAACCATGAGGAAACCCCTTCCCGAAGTGCTGATGATGGTACTGTTGTGATTTAAACGGCGGTCACTACACAACCATGTCAATGGGCTACCAGTAATAGTCATCATCATCATATCAGCCATAGGACGTCCACTGCTGAACATAGGCCTCCTCTTAATATTTCCACCTCGTCCGATTAGAAGCGGCCTGCATCCAGCATTTCCCCGCGGACTTGACCAAATCGTCTGTCCATCTCGCGGGGGGTCGTCCTACGCTGCGCCTGCCGGTACGTGGTCTCCACTCAAGAACTCTTCTGCTCCACCGATTATCAGTCCTTCGAGCAATAATAGAAGGTAGTTTAAAAATGTGAAGAGACGGATATCTTTTTATCTTATTAATATTATTTTGGTTTTATCACAACAGAAATGCACTATTAAAGCCATTTCCAAACAGCTTTCACGTACCAAATAATTTTATACCCTCTCTTAAATATGTTCCTTTAATTTCAAAAGCTTAGCTAAAAGTTAAGCTTTTATTTGCATTCGAGTCTTTATTTATATGTAGACTAGCTTTTACCCGCGACTTCGTCCGCGTTAGATAGTTTTTTTAGGCAGAAGTCCTAAAGTAGGTATGTGTATTCATAGTAAGTGTGACAGTGATATTAGAACAGCTCTTATCTCTACTGTTTAAAGATGACTTGCTTGCTTCTGTTGTTAAAGGGACAATTCAAAATTTGCTATCCGGCCTGAGAAATCAATATTTATAACCATTGAATACAAAAGTCAGTAGATAACAGAATACTTACTCCAGAGGTGCCGATTTGAGCACACTAAAATGGTCAGCATAAGTAGATAAGACAGATAGAAAGGTAATTTAAGTTACTGTTATAAATTTTTATACCTCTATACCACATTTTTTGTTTTTCTGTCCTCGGTAAAAAGTAGGCCATGTCCTTTCTCAACTTATTCCCATCATACTGAACAACTTTTGTTTTGGAACCATTTCTGTATCTCCAATAGTTTAGCTGGGCTCCCGATGGTACACCTGGTGGTGTACATAAGGTACTCCAGATCCTCAATGTCCTTGTGAAAAGAAGTGGCCCATCATACTGAACAACTTTTGTTTTAGAACCATGCCTGTATCTCTAATAGTTTAGCTGGGCTCCTGATGGTACACCTGGTGGTCTATATAAGGTACTCCAGATCCTCAATGTCCTTGTGATAAGAAGCGGCCCATCATACCGAACAACTTTTGTTTTGGAACCATTTCTGTATCTCCAATAGTTTAGGTGGGCTCCTGATGGTAGACCTCGTGGTCTATATAAGGTACTCCAGATCCTCAATGTCCTTGTGAAAAGAAGCGGCCCATCATACTGAACAACTTTTGTTTCAGAACCATGCCTGTATCTCTAATAGTTTAGCTGGGCTCCTGATGGTACACCTGGTGGTCTACATCAGGTACTCCAGAGCCCCAAATTCCTTGTGAAAAGAAGCGGCCCATCATAAAAAACAACTTTTGTTTTGGAACCATGCCTGTATCTCTAATAGTTTAGCTGGGCTCCAGGTGGTACACCTGGTGGTCTACATCTGTACTCCAGACCCTCTAATGGTGATAAAAAGTAGCCTATGTCCGTTCTCGGTATGCTAGCAATCTCTGTGCCAAGTTTCATTAAGATCGGTTCAGCGGTTTGGCCGTGAAAGCGTAGCAGACAGACAGACAGACAGACAGACAGACAGAGTTACTTTCGCATTTATAATATTAGTGTGGATTATTTTAATTAGATTCTACGTCGAGCGTAAAACTGAAATGGGTTTGATCCCATTATTTCGGCGAACACCAATAAGATCAAAGAAGTTTCTCTTACTCATTTTTAGGCTATATAAAAGAAAATAGATGGCGGTAGAACAAAAATAATATATATTCTAAATAATTACGTCCAACACCTTAGTCATCCGTGACCACGGGCTCTGTAAAGAGCTCGAAACGTAGGAATTGTAAAATCCAAAATAAACACAACTTAAATATGTTTAAAATAGTTTTATTGTGACGATTAATAGTTGTGCAAACTCAAGAAAATATTATATAGCAAAACAGTTTAGTCACTAGGGCGGTAAAGTGTATAAGCAAAGTATATTAACAATTTTATTTATATGATGGTTTTTTGAACCTGCGACTTTTGCCATCAATCCTGCCCGCGGTAAAAAAGCAAGTTTCAAAAAAAATATATACCCGACACGGGAAGTGTTTTGAAAATTTGGTACCTATTCAATTTATCGCGGGTTTTCATCGCTTAGACTAACCGCGCGTGAAAAGAAAAAGTTGATTCATCCACCAAAACAAATACAAAACTCGTAAACTATATTTTTCGATCTGAACCACATTACGTATTTACGTCCATAAATGTTAACGGCAGTAATATCTATAAAATTTTATGCCCCAAAGCGATGACAACAGAAATTATTTTACTCGTATTCTCAATGTGGATGGGTATCTTGTCTTATACCAAAATATTACCCCATAGTATCTACTTTACGATTATTGCATATTATCGTAGACAAATTTGAGCACGCAGGTTTTTCAACGTTTGCTTGCGTGCCGCATGTCGTTTTGGCAAATGACAGCCGCATTGCGGAGCAGCATCGATTAAGCTTCTACTTGCAGTTTCGTACAACTCCTCTCGTCTTTAATGACACTGGACATGCAAAACACCGATGTGCAAAGTAGGCGATGGGCTGACAACCTGTCACTATGGTGGTACACAATTTTCTGAAAGACCCGCAAATGTTTGTCACATTTGTCAGACGTGGCGAAAATGTCCGTTTTTACGACCGTTTACGCTCTGCCTACCCCGCAAAAAATATAGGAGTGATATGTATATCGTGAAGCAGGTAGGTACGTAAAAAGTAAAAAAGCTATAGTAAATAAGTTTTAAACTCGTGAAAATGGCCATTGACCCCTTATACAAACTGACGCAAATCATGACGTGACAGCTCATAACAGTTTATGTCAGTTGGTATTTGTGGGGGTCAATGAACTCTTTCACAAGTTTCAAACCAACTGGGTTATAGTGTGAACGGAAACTTCTAAGTACGAGACACAACAAGTAGCGTTAGCAACAAATGTTTTAACAATGTTTTATTTTAATTGAATTTCTTTGTTCAATGTAGGATAGTATTATCACTTATTGACGTCATGATCCGTCATGGTAAAAAGAAAGAAATTTGTATAACTCAATTTTAACAATTTTGTAATGTCCTAATAGAAAACCGGCTCGAGCGGGAAAAAAATAATAATATTAAGGCACTGCCACGGGGCTGGCCAGGTTAATTCCACATACATTGCACATTATGCTGGTGCATAAAATTATAGTTATGGATGAAAGTCCCAAAAACGGACACTTTTTATACCAATAGTTATAACTCAAATAACCACAAATAATTAAATGTGTTTGTAGGGTCCAATCGATTATTAAGATTATATCAAAAACTTGTGCAAAGGACATTTAGAGGTATTGTTTATATAAAGAGATATGTTCTTTTTGCATGAAGTGGCGCTAGTTTTGCGGCACCACAAATACAGCCATTAAGTACTGAAAAAAAATGCTATTATCGAGGATCTAACAGATAACATATACCTATCATTTACACAGTTTGAGAAAATTTACTCAATAGAAAAAATTGCAAATAAACCTTTATTTGAATAATTTTTTCAATACTTTGTCAGTTTGAAAGATATTACATACATACACATATCACGCCTATAATCCCTTGCGGGGTAGGTAGAGCGTAAACAGCCGCAAAAAACGGCCATTTACACCACGTCTGACAAATGTTTGAGGGTCATTCGGAAAATTGTGTATCGATATTACATAAAAAAAAAAAGATACATACATTTATACATTTTTAGTACGAATACCTAACAAGACATTCCAACGGCATTTCTCTAGTTTCTATGTCGGAAAAACCGTAAAATCTCGAGAAAATTTGAGCGCAAAATGAGTGTCTGTTTCTCTCTGGCGCAGCGCGAATTAATGGGACAAATTTTTTAGGTGAATCAGGGCTTTAGATAAGTTTCGAAATATCTAGGAGGTATTTTGAAACTTGCTGTATTTGCAACCAGTACCAGACCCACTACTCAACTAGAATTGTAATGTGCATACTAATACCAAGCAAACCTTCACCGGAAGTGTCTGTTAGATAGTTTAGAAGCACTAGACTGTTTCGATATCGGAGCTGCATGTATTTGTAGAAGTTGTAAACTGTTGTGTTGATAGCTGTTGTTTATCGTAGCAGATAATAGCCCAGTATGGCTAGCTTTTTATCTTTCAAAAATATTACGGTCTAAGTTAGATGTGGTTTAAGCTTTTTGACAAGGCCTAATCGTATAGGACAAAATGAGTTACCATGCATTGAATCGAAAATTTACGCAAACGTTAAAAACAACGCATTCGTACAAAAAATAAACGACATTAGATTTTTTGTAAGTTATGCCCTCAAATAGCGCACAGCCGTTCTGGACTTATAAGTTTTATTTATAATTTGTGCTTTATAGATTGTGTAAAATAAAGTCGCGGTATGCGTTTCTTGTTTGCTTGGCATGTCTCCTTATAATTCCTACTAAACCAGGAAACGGGTTTAGATGCGCTTTTTTCAATGTTATTCAGATTTAGCTATCTCAGCGGAAAGGTTGCTAGTGAGTTTAAAAACATATGATTATAGTAAAATTATAACAAAATGTTCACTCGTTGAACTTAATAAAAATGTGGAACTTTACGAATAAACAGCTGAAACAGAGGTCGACGGTCATTGTGCATACTAGAGGATGGAAACCGGAACTCCAGAATTTCGAAAAGCCGGCATTTCGCAAAGATTTTTCCTCTATTTACATCGGTCGGCTATTTACATTACAACGTCTTTCTCAGGTATTATAAAAATACAGTTTTTTTTTGTCAGGTATGTAAATAATATTTTTAAGCAGTTCGTTCGACTTGTGGGAAGTCGTCCGTCACTACGTATTTTTAACGCACCGTTTTGCATGCATCCGTCAAACGAAAGAAATTGCCACCTCCCATCTTATTCACGTACAAATACGACAACGGTGCGTTTACGGCTATAAAACTATTAAGGCTAATCAGCCGAAACAGTAAAAAGAAATACGTTTCCTGAAATATTTTTTTCATGCGACGTTGTTCAGTTTCAAGGTCTGAATGCACCCTATCAGTATTCGGAGGGATGTCCCTTACACCCTGTATTTAAATTTATACAATACCCTTACTAAAATAACACTTTAATTTTAACAGTTTATTTTGTGAGTTGTACCAACGGTGGACGTATAAAAAAGTGGTCAAATCCAGAAATGGTCTCCATTAGAAGTGGTGCATACAAAATGTGGTCGAATCCAGAATAGGTCATATATAGTTTTATATTCGCATGTTGATAGTTTTCAGCATTTCTGGTCGCCACGCGAGTGCATTCTGTGTTTGATCTCGCCGCCCGTTGGGAAATTCATTGAGTGCAGGTAAGTGCTTAACTTTAGCTGCACTCAGCAATAAACGATATTGTACTGTTGTTTACAAGTGGTAACAATAGTTGATGATCCAATGGTGTATTGACGAATAAGTAATTATAAAGCCAAATAATCTTGTTATCATATTTTTAACATATCAGACACATTTTTATTGCACCTTTAGACACCAGGGTTTATAGAGTATTAGCCAAAATTTCGTTTTTTACATACACACACACACTTGTCACGCGTTTAACCCTTGCGGGGTTAGAAGAGCGTTAAAAGCCGTAAAAATACGGTCGATAAATGAGGGCTGATTCAGAAAAATAGTAAGAAAATGTCATCTGTAGCAGGCCTGTGTCACTCCGCGTGTAGGTATTGAAAACATACCGCCAAGCGCCGGCCACTGCGAAAGGGCTAATCTAGCGGGCTGCCGCAAGCGAAAGAAGTCACACGCGTGCGCTATTTGTTCAACTTTCTCGACAATTTTTTGCAAGATGGACAGACGAAAAAAAGCAAAGAAATACTCTTGATTTGATTACATTATGTTCCTTTTTGAAATGAATTTAATTCTAAACAAACCCTTTCTTTTTTTGTTGAACAAAGTACCTACTATTCCAAAATCCTAAAAGTAAGTATTTAAAATTAAATAAAAAGGTTGAGTCGTTTCATTCGAGTTGCATTTCATCTGTCGTTCGTATTCATTTACGAACTTAGACTAAGAGCCCAACGCAGAATATTTATATGTGATACGTCTATGGAATTCTTTTCAACTTAAAGAAAGTTTGCGAATCCATATTGTAAATTTCTTGCTTGGAAATATAATAAATAATTTTAAAAATAAAATAATATTTTGCAATATTGCAGTTAAATTGTAGGTGCAAGATAAAAATTATATTGTGCTAGTTTCGGTGAGCACTATTCACACTCAGCACATATTTAGGTACTTACTAGCTAATTTTAGGTGATTTCACAAAATTTCAAGAAATGCAACCAGCGCCAGGACTTGTTATTACATACATACATACATACATATATAGGCAGAGCGTAAACGACCGCTAAAAACGGACATTTACGCCACGTCTGACAAACATTTTAGGGTCATTCAGAAAATTGTGAATCGCCATAGTGACAGGTTGTCAGCCCATCGCCTAAAATTGTTCGTCGTCGCCTTTTACGACACCCACGGGAAAAAAAATTGTATACATTATAATATTATTATTATTAGTATACATTTTATTATTATTATGTTAGTATTCTTTTCGGATCTCGGGCCCACAAGGACCCGGTCCTTTGAGGCATGTGTGGGGCCAAAGCCAACAGCACAGAGGCCTTTTTTATACCAAATAATGTGTTGTGATGTGTACATCAAGCGGATACTTGCTCTGTCTGCACTATAGAAGTACTCGTACACCCAGAGCCAGCACCCGCCTGATGCAAGGACTATTGCAGGTTTATTACTTCATTGAATTAAATCTTCGGGAATAATCGTATAGCATATACAATTATGCTGCTAGCCTGCTAGGTCTTAGACTATATGAACGTACTCGTCGCTGCCTGCTGCGTGCCCGCCAAAAGTAGGAGTAAACACTCGTGTTGTGCGCTAGATGGCGTAAGTAGTTTCTCGAAGTAAGCAACCCTAGACCGCGGCTCATATTCCCTCAAAAAAATATTTGGCAGGTATGTAAATGAACACGTGGTCGACTGGAACGCGAGCTAAATTAAATCATATTGTCTATCAGATTGAGTACATATTTCTTTGAAAACCATTGCGAAGTAAAGCTTCTGTAACGCTAGTTACTATGCTCCGTTTATTTAAGAGTGACCAATAATGTAAACAAACTTTGTATGTAAATGACAGCTCGCAACTGTCAGTTACATACAAAGTTTGTTTACATTATTGGTCATCCTAAAATAAACGGAGCATAGTTATTATTCTGTGTCTGTAGTTACAGCCGCACGGCAATGAGGTGTCATATGCGGTGGTTTTATGCGATTTAATACAATTAATTTCGTCAAGACTGTGCGGCATGTGTTAAAACGATCACAGCTTTTAGCTTTGATGATTACAGTGATGCGAGCTAGCTTGACCGACGTTCTCTCAATTTAACTGTTGTCAATTTCCAGCATTTCTGGTCGCCACGCGAGTGCATTCTGTGTTTGATCTCGCCGCCCGTTGGGAAATTCATTGAGTGCAGGTAAGTGGTTAACTTTAGCTACACTCAGCAGTAAGCGATAGTGTGTGTTCACAAGTCGTGGCCATAGTTCTGACTGGCCCGATGGCATAGCGAAACCCTGCCTGCTACGCCGAGGGTCGTGGATTCGAGCACAACAAGACACAAATGTTTACTAAGACAATTTTCAGATATTTCTTTAGTCTGGGTGTTTTCCCACGGGTAAAATTGGAGTGATGCTATTCTAAGCCGGCACACGGCAATACTTTTATGCAACGATTTTGGACAGTTAAACCGTGCCGGAAAAATATCGCAAATATGTGCGGCATGTTTAATGTGATGCGAGCTAGCATAACTAAGGATCTTTCAATTCTACTGTTGTAAATTTTCAGCATCTCTAGTTTACACGCGAGTGCATTCTGCGTTTGATCTCGCCGCCCGATGGGAAATGCATTGAGTGGAGGTGAGTGGTCAACTGTAACTAGTACTCAGCAGTTGTTTACAAGTGGAAGCCATCTTGTTCATGAATGTATGGTATTATAGTACATTGATTCTCCTCGTGTGATGCCGGCTTAGAATAGCATCACCCCATTTCTAACCCATGGGTGTCGTAAGAGCCGACTAAGGGACTCGAGGGATGTGTATTGCTTTTTTAGGCGATGGGCTGACAACCTGTCACTATAGTCATACACAGTTATCTAGTTGACCCTCAAGCTTTTGTCAGACGTGGTGTTAATATCCGTTTTACGGCCGCTAACACTCTGCCTACCCCGTAAGGGATATAGGCGTGATTTATGTATGTATGTATGATTCTCCTCGTATGTATGTATGTTTGTTACCTCTTTACGCTCAAACGGTTTGACCAATTCGGATGAAATTTGAAACACAGGTAGAGTATAAACTAGATAACACATTGGCCACTTTTTACCGCAGGAAAACTACTATTACCATGAGAAAATGAGTGGCAGGGGGTGAAACCGCTGGGCGGAAATCTAGTACGTACGGTCGGATTCATAAGTGGAGTCATAGTTAGACCACTTGACAGATTGCAATACGGGTTATTATCCTCTGTACTTACTTTACTAACTTACGCACACACGTAAGATTATCGACTGTAAGTAGAAAAGTCCACCTTAAGGCGTAGCATTAAAACTTAAACAGATTACCACCTATAAGCGACATCTATGTAATCTTTGAAATAATTACTCGGTGATAGCCTATTCGCCACCACATCACCACAAAGTATACATCACACTGGTTTGTCTAAAACTGTATTATAGTTATCCTTATTCGTTCACTTGTAGTAAAGCAATAGATTACATATCTTTATTTCGTCGTATTGATCACAAGCTACCGTAGCTTAGCGGTAATAGTTCTTACCTTCTAATCAGAACGGAACCGGGTTCCCATCCGATCTCTGTATGTTGAATAATGTTTTTTTATATGTTTTTACCATATTTTCTCCAGTAATAATTATTTTATATAATATTTTTCTATATATTCATCTATGTATTATATCTATAAATGTTTATTGTAAATTATGTATCAAAATATTATATCTAAAAACATAAACCTATAATATTGTAATAAAACAAAAAGTAAGGTAAGAAATTATTTTATTGGTAGGTATAGTATTACTTTATGTAAATAACATAATGACATGAATGAGAACTTTTGGTAACCATAAGATACGAGTATGTAAAACTACATAAAATACTTGCTGCCGTAATACTTAGTTTATAGTTTTGTTTGAATGATAAAACACAATATTATGTAAAATGATATTAAGTGTTCATTAGCTGAAACATCGATAGGTAATTATTTATAAGATCATAGGAATGATCCAAATCTTGGATTGAATCTTTCAATAAAGTTATTTAAGTAATAATTTCGTTAGTAATTATTTTATTGTTCTATGTTTAACGATGATGCACTTTCCTCGGAAGTAAAAGTAATTGTAATAATAATAAATCAGTTATTTGCCTACATCTCAAGGTTTAAGCTTAAGTACTCGTTTTCGTAATGAAAAGATATTGAAGCAAGGCCTTAAGATAACTGACTAATAATGATCAATCATAAATAAATATATATCGATGTTTTAGCATAATTTAATTGCTAATGTAATGCTCCACAAATACCTACTGCAATAGTAGGCGGGTAAGCAGGTAAACAGAGGTTGAGTGAGCAACGATTTATCGGGCCCGCTTCGGCATACATTGCTGATTATTTTGTGTATATTCATATATTATAATGAAATACACAAGATAATCAGCAATGTATGCTAGATCGGGTCTGATTGGAATCTTAAGTAAAAATCGCCGCTTACATAATTAGTATTTGGTGTTACCTCCGCTGTTTTCAACAACACTTAATAAACACTTAATAGACTCGACCAAATAAGTCCATATATCTGTTCCTCTGGTACTCTCCCACACTCCCAGGCAGTGAGCCTCTAAAGCTTCTGTAGTTCTTTCATTGCGCATGTCCCACCTTTGCACCATTAAACCCCATAAATTCTCTATGGGATTTAAGTCCGGAGATTTTGCTGGCCAACAAATAACTTGGATATCTGGGTGCTGGCTAAACCAATTATTCACCACGGCAGCTCGATGCACTGGACAATTTATCCTGGACAAATGCAAAACGAGGAACTTCACTAGCAGGATAAACAGTTAAACATTTCGCACCATCGTCGGTAGCATGCTTTCCTGTAGCATATCAACATAATTAGCGGCAGTTGCACGCCCTGTTTCTTGTGCTACTAATTCGCCTGGACCAGCGGCAGAACCATTTTCTTCATATTGTTACACCATCATCCTCCGCTGTGAATCATTAATAAGACGAGTCGAGTTTTTACGCTACCTTCCTCTTCAAAACGTGTAACCCAACGTTTAACAGTCTTCCACTAAAACAAAGTAGCATTATTAATAAAAAAGTTTATACTAATCGGTTCACAGCTACCAACATACTATGAGTCAAAGTTTTTAATATTTAAAATACAATTGTAATGAAATAAAACTATACTTACGGCCAGACCAGTCTGATTAGCAATTTGAGTTAAATTAAATCCAATATCATGCAGCGCCACAGATAATTGCAGCGCAACAATACGCTGCTTATCCTGCAAACTGATAATAGTATGCATTTTGAAGAAATAAACACTGAAGTTTAATAAATAAACTTAGGTTAAAAAAAATCACTTAGCACACGCACTATCTCGCAAACGATCTAGCAACAACTAAAATGTAATTCAAAATTTACTAAATTTTGCTTCATTTGATAAAATAAAAACTACAACGAAGATATCGGGATTCGATCCATTGTCTCCACAATAACGGTCAAGAATTTGCCTGACCGCGCTACTGACCAAGCTACCGAAGCTAATGATTCATGTAGTGAAATAGTCAATACTACTCAGCCTATTATACAATGGTAGTTCGTCAAATAATAGTATGTTATACGTCATTTGTGTCATTGTGTGAGTGTCGCCGCGGGTGCGAGCGACTTGTTTTCTGAGGTTTGTGTTAACTATGACTCCACTTTTGAATGCGACCGTACATATAACGGATATTGGGAAATAAACTTAATTTCACTTACATAGCAATGTAAATGAAAAAGACGAAACGAGGTACTCATTTCGTCTTTCCCTATGGGGTATTGCCATACTTACTACGCTTAGCCAGCGGATCGCAACCTTATTGGTTAATCCCATGTCAATTGTCCGATAATTAATTTGAATGAAGAATTCTACAATTAATTTAATTGGGAGTGTTCAGAACTTATCGGGCTCACAGTCACAGTAGAAATAAGCTACAGTAATATACCTGCTTACAAAACTTTAGAAATTTAACTGGAGGTCATGTGTAGGGTGAAAACAAAAAATAACTAAAATATTTCAGTCCGTAATCCACTCCATGCAACTAAAAACTTTACCAAACAACATTATTGTATAGAGAAATTTAAAACTTTTTGCTTACCCACATAAACAAACACAAGCTAACAAATATTTTACGGGAATCAAATTATTTTATGTCACAAACAACATCCTTAGAAAAAGTTAATCAGCTTCATAGACTGATCCATAGTTGGGTCTCCCAATTGTCGTCCGTCGCTGCGTATTTTTGACGCTACGTAACGCATGCGTCTGTCAGACGAAAGGAAATTGCGACGGACGACATGTAGGATTAGCGCCTGTTTTTTTTTCCTAATACCTAAAATGAGAAAGGACGTTGTTATGTACCGACTGGTCTATAAACTACAGTTTAAATAAAGAGTATACATTTAAATACGCATTACCTTATATTTTTGTTAGCAAGATGTGTAATGCCGTGTGATGCCGGATTCGAATAGCGTCACTCTATTTCTTTCCCTTGGGAGTCGTAAGAGGCGACTAAAGGACTCGAGGGTGTGTATAGCAATTTCAGGCGATGGGCTGACAACCTGTCACTATGGCGATACACAATTTTCCGAATGACCCTCAAATATTTGTCAGACGTGGCGCAAATGTACGTTTTTTTTCTGCCCCGCAAGGGATTATAGGCGTGATATGCGTGTAAGATGTGTAATAAGACGCCTAATTTGTCTATCTTTACTGTGATCGATTGTCACTGGATGTGGAACTAACAATTTTCATTACATAAGATATTTAGCAGACCGCTTCTCAATTTGGCAGGATTACGAGTGATTTGAGGAAGAGGATTAACCGAAACTTCCAAATGTCATGTCATGACATATTGCTAATCGAATTAAGGCAAGTGTAGTCGTGAACGGCCTCGACAGTGGCGCTTCTTCACAAATAAAATATTTGAAATAATTCAATGAAATATTCGCTGTCAAAAAGTGCCTAAGAAAAACTACTTTTAGTATTAATTGCCAAAACCTTTATAACAGCGATTATTTACTTGAGTTTTTAGGTATTAATTTTACTAAAGGATAATACCAAAAACTTGAGAAACGGACATTCTGATAGATTATTTTTGTAGAGTTTTTTTTTGTGAAGCGGCGCCACTGTTGGGGCCGTTCACGACTACACTCGCCTTAAGGATTTTTATTAATTAAGCTCCCGTTCGTTGTCTCAGTTCATAAAATCGAACTACTATTAAACTCAAACTTTTTCGAAATAAAGCAACAAGCATAATTAATTTAAATAATTAAAACACGACTGCTTTCTGAGATAAAGCCTAGCCTATGACACTCGGGCTATTGTAAGGATTATTCCGATACAATTCTCATTCGAATCTGTTCAGTGGTTTACGAGTTACAGTCCTTTAAAGAATCGCACATATATACATACATACATACATACAGACAAACATACATACATACAAGAACAATAAAAATATTACACTCCTTTTTTAGTTGGGCAGTCGTGTAAAAAAATTAGCCCAGACTACCCTAGTACTTTTATTTGTTCTGTGCTAGTTTACGAGTAGGTACGTAATAAGTTTGTCATAAACAATAGGTAATAGAATAAAGAACTCTTTAAACGCAATCAAAAATATTGCATAATATGATAATGTATCTTACCAAATCCCAAAGGAAGTGACAATATTGATCCGCTAGGTACTTACCTGAAAACAAAATACACATGTTAGCAAGCTACTAGTATAATTATTAAATTAGAGTAGAAAGTTACTAGCCCAAAGTCAAGCCGCGAAATTTACATACACATATCACGCCTATAATCCCTTGCGGGATAGGCAGAGCGTAAACGGCCGCAAAAAATGGACATTTACGCCACGTCAGACAAATATTATAGGGTAATTGTGATTGTGACCTACGGAAAATTGTGATTGCGTAATATATGTGTGTGTGTGTGTGTAATTAAGCATTGGAATACGCCTTCGAGCAACGACGGCCTTCCGGGAGAAGGAGACGGAAGACCGTGTTGCTCGAAGGAATACGCAAACGCAATAGAATACTTACTAACATTGTGTGTTTTGATGGCGTAGCGGATAGTACCTGCCTGGGGTCATGGGTTCGTTCCCCACAACACAAAATATTTGTTGCATGCAAATTTCTAATATTTGTTTTAAGTCTGGGTGTTTTCTATGTTTTATTTACAACAAAAGAATATGGTTATTTGTATCAGTTATCTAGTTTTCATAGTACTTCAAGCTATGCTCAGTTTGGGGTTAGATGGCGCTGTCCGATTTGCCCTGAATATTTCTTTATTATTATTATTTTAGGAAAAGACATTCGAATGTCCCCCATTACAGTTGCATAAACTACAATTTCTTTCTTCTAATGACGGTTTCTTATCTCGCAACTATTTACTCAAACAACACAGAAATCCGATAGTCGGATAGTTTTACTATCGTCCAGTGACTATCAGACTATCGCAGCTTCTCGGCGGGAAAGTTGCCACAACAAGATACAAAGTTGGGTTGTGTTGTTCGGCCCATTGTGTCTGTTTGTGTTTACTTGGGACGTAGCGTCGGCAAATACGGGAGATAATAGTATTACATGTGCAAAGGTTTAGTTGTGAATTAGCCTACTTAGGGCTGATCCAAGCTGTGAATTTGACGAAGCCATGATAAAAGTATATATAATGTTCTTTATTCCACAAAAATACACAGAAAAAATATAAACAATTTTTGACGCAAAGGCGAGCTTATCTCTAAAGATGAGATCTCTTCCAGCCAACCCATGTCTTGTGAGAGAATTTAAACTTTTGGGGCAAATAAGCAATACGAAATAAATTTAATAAAATAAATGAATAACTAACTCTGTAAAATATTAAACTAACTCTGTAAAATATTATTTGCATGTTCTGCAATGCAAAATATATATAACAGCTTACTACCTACAATCTACTTAATCCTATACTAGCTGTTACCCGCGGCTTTGCCCACGTACTCATAAAAACTATCCTATGTGTTAATCCTTGTTACCTTTTATATGTGTGCCTAATTTCTTTACAATCGGTTCAGTAGCTTTTGCGTGAAGAAGTAACAAACAAAAATACAAACTTTCGCATTTAATATATTAGTAGGATACCAATAAATTACATAAAACTGATCTCTCCAATTGTCTGACACTCACCCCTTTGTCTCTTGCGGGGTAGGCAGGGCGTAAATAGACGTTAATAAAAATAATTTGCAGCGGCGCGACTAGACTGACCAATATTTAATTGAGAAATAGTAAAAACTCACAGCAATGACCGATCGTCAAAAGGATTAACAAGGTTATAAGGATTTATGTAAACAAATGTCAATTTTTACAAGATAAGATAAGTTCGGACCATTGTGTCTGTGATTACTAATCAATAAAAATAAAAGTACAAAAAATATAAAAAAAAATGTAAAAAAATCAACTGCAAAAAATTTAGGGGTGAACCAGCCCATAAAACTTAACAACTTTCCTCAAGAAACATAGGTCGATATAGGAAAAAAATATGTGGTCCTTCCATACTAAGTGTGTCCATACATATTTTTTCATAGTTCGACCTGTTCCTTGGGGAAAGTTGTTCAGTTTCACGAACTGGTTCACCCCTTAAATATTTGCCGTTGATATTTTTACACCATGTATATTATAATCTCACTCAGGTAACTAAGTAAAAAAAAGAAACGCCATTTCCCAAGACACGTATAAACAAGTAAGTAAACCAAACAGAACGCTCGCTACTTATTTCCTGTCTTTTATTACATCGGATATATCCGTTTATTTGCCGACGCTACTGACATAAGGCGGGGTACACAAGCGCCTCATTGTTAAGGCTAAGTGAGTGCGCGCGTGCAGGAGTGTGTCCTCGGCTTTATTTCGTAGCTTTTATAAGGTGGAGATGTGTATTTTCGGGTTTGAGATTGTTGACTTTTTGTTGAAAATGTTGTTGAATCTGTTACATTATTCACTTTAGGCAGACAACGCACAAAATATGGTAGTTAAGGGATCTAGAGGTGCCCTTAACGGGTATCGATACTTACTGGTTAGTCGGTATAAGTTGATGAAAACCCAATATAAGTTGGTCTCTGGCATCTCGTGGCTTGGCGACAAATTCTGTAAATTACCGCCGAAAAACTACCAACGCGAATATTTTTAGTGGTTTCCTGACATATGTTACAAGGGGAAAGTTGTTCAGTATCATGGTCTGCATGCACCGTATCAGTATTCGGAGAGCTGTCCCTTACACCCCGTATATTGTCCTGCTGAGAAGCAAGACATTCAATCAGGTCTCATTGTTCAGGCGAAGATAGATGGAAGCGGAACTATTCCAATAGCGTCTGAGATCAGACGACAATTGGATCACTCTGTAACTTGGACCTAGTTTGACTGTATTCAGAACATCTGGAACTAGATTCTGCGCCTCAAACGGAGTCCCACAAACGGAGCCTGTCATGTTGCCCTACAAGTTGATTGTTTATTATTAGTAGTTATAGTAAGTTTCTAGTTTTAAGTTGATATTTTGATTTAGTATTATGATTTTGTATGTATGAAATAAATTGATCTCGCTTAAAAATATATACACTCACAGGCACATTTAACCGGCCACCACCCTCGAATGGTATATCTCGTGGTGATTAGAAATAACGCTGTCCGTAATATGTTGTAAATTGGCAGGATTTAATTTTACGATAAATCAAACACATATTACCTCATTTGTTAACTTGTAAATTGTGTTTTTATAAATAAAAAGAAAAAGTAAAGAATCATTGAGTTTCAAATTGTTTAGGATCGAATGGTTTTGTTTCGGTATTCATTTGTTTTGGATGTGCACTGCATTATTTTGATCAATTGTGAATTGGAGAACCAGTTTTTTCATACGACATGCCCCTGGATGCAGCTGGAGCAGCAAAAGCAGTAGCTCTGGCTGATGCTGGATTTAGCCATCGTCGCATAGGTTGGATGCTGTGTTCCTCGAACAACAATACAAGACGCTATCAGAGGATTTCGTGAGACTGGCCTCTATACTCGAAGGCCTGGGCAAGGTCGACATCGGTGTACTTCAGCTAGAGATGACCGTTTTGTCGTAAGTAAAGTTTTGAGAAATCGCTTCTCTACAGCTGAACAAAACTTGCTAGCACGTGGGCCTGCCAAAGCTCCTAAATTGGAGGCACATCATCGAAGAGCTCGACTACAATTTGCCCGCGAGCACTTGCATTGGACTACGGAGCAGTGGAAGACCGTTTTATTCAGTGATGAGTCCAGAATAGCTTTAAAAGCTCCAGATGGTCGCCAGCGGGTCTACAGACGTCGATCTGAGAGGTTTGCTTCATGTGCTATAGTTGAAACTGTTGGTTACCAGGGGGGCTCAATAATGGTGTGGAGAGCAATTTCTTATGAAGCACGCACGGACCTAGTCGTCGTTTCCAGAGGAAGTATGACCGCTCAAAGTTACGTGGAGGAAGTGCTTCAAGACCATGTGGTACCATTTGCTCCATTTATTGGAGAAAATTTTGTACTTATGCACGATAATGCCCGAGCACACGTTGCCGGCCAAGTAAATGATTACCTCCATGCTGTTGGTATACGCAGATTACCCTGGCCAGCCTGCAGTCCGGACCTTAATCCGATTGAACACATTTGGGACAACTTAAAAAGACGAGTCAGAAGCCGTAATCCAGTGCCAACTACACTCCGTGACCTAACAAGTGCGGTTTTAGAAGAGTGGCACAATATCCCGCAGTCAGATATCCAAGACGTCATAGACGGGATGCCTGACCGTATGCGTGAAGTCATAAGAGCTCGTTCGTGGAGGCAATACTCACTATTAAGATTGTCCTCATTTTCATTTTTTTAACATTCACCTCTTAGAGACTTTCTGAAAAATGATACTTTTTTGTTTCATGTTTTTTTATTAATTTAAGACCTACTGTAGTTAAGCTACCAATTCTTTAATGAACGTTTAATTAACTGCTTTTTAATTTACTTTCACTGTAATTAACAATAATCAAAAGAATCAAGAGTATTCCATGCTAATGCAAGTGGCCGGTTAAATGTGCCTGTGAGTGTATATAATTGATTGCATTTAAAGAAAGTTGATTGTGACTTAAGGCGAGTGTAACCGTGAACAACTTCGACAGTGGCGCAATTTCACAAAAAATATTTTCTCTTTATAAAAACAATCAGAATCGGAATGTCCGTTGCCCAAATTTTTAGTATTATCTACACTAATATTATAAAGAGGAAAAATTTGATTGTTTGTTTGTTTGCATCGAATAGGCTCCGAAACTACTGGCCCGATTTTAAAAATTCTTTTACCATTAGAATCCTACATTCTTCCTGATGAACATAGGCTATATTTTATACGAGAAAAAAATATGGATCCGCGTGAAATTTTCGTTAATGTAACCCAACGTGTGAAAAATGTACCATAAAAATATCTTATTTCGCGTACGCTGTGGAAATTATTGACAATAGAGCAAAGTGATGTACTACAGTTTTATAGAGGACATCAATATCTATAATAATGTTCGCGAAACCATATGTCTAACTATTACAGTTATGCTACAATAACTACTTTTTCATTTAAAAATGTACAAACTACGCCACATTATTTGTACCACTGTAATGATTACATTTAATCATTACTGTATTAAAGGGTGTCAGGGATAGCCCTCCGAATACTGATAGGGTACATGCAGACCATGAAACTGAACAACTTTCCCCTGGGAATATATTTCAGGAAACGTAAAAAAACTGACTTCCCATAGTGAATGCAGTCAGCTGATTGTGATTTTGTATGGAAGGTCATGCTTTTGGCGTTTCCTGACATATGTTTCTAGGGGAAAGTTGTCCAGTTTTATGTTTCATGCACCTTATCAGTATTTGAAGGGCTGTCCTTTACTCGGTATAGAAAAAGACGACAATAAACATTAAATAATGCATTAAAAAAAGCTACACTAAAATAATAGGTACATACATACACATATCACGCCTCTTATCCCTTGCGGGGTAGGCAGAGCGTAAACGGCCGCAAAAACGGACATTTACGCCACGTCTGACATAATTGTGTTTGAGCGTCATTCGGAAAATTGTGTATCGCCATAGTGACAGGTTGTCAGCCCATCGTCTAAAATTGCAATACACACCCTGAAGTCCCTTAGTCGCCTCCTACGACTCCCACAGTAAAGAAATCGGGTGATGCTATTCTAAGCCGGCATCACACTAAAATAATAATAATATAATCTACACTTATATTAGAAACAGGATTCTTTTTAGTGTTTGTTTGAATTGAATAGGCTCTGAAACTACTGGACCGATTTAAAAAAATCTTTTATCGTTAATTGGAATTGAAATTCTCTATTCAATATAGGATAGTATTATCACTTATTGACGTCATGAACCGTCATTCTAAAAAAATAAATTTCTATCACACAATTTTCTTTTTTTTATTACAATTTTGTTATGACCTAATAAAAAACCGGTTCGGTCGGGATAAAAAAAATAAAAATAAAGGCACTGCCATGGGGCTGGCCAGGTTAATCACACAGCATGTAACTTTACGCCACCACCATCTGAAAAAGATATTTGTTTCAAATTGAAGTCAAGATTTTAGAATCCTACATTATCCCTGATGAACATAGGCTATATTGATCTGTCTTATTCCCGGGGGGAAATTGTTAGCGGCGGGTGAAACCGCTGGGCGGGCTGCTAGTCCTTAAGTAAAATTTGAACCTACAAACTCAATGAAATATTCGCTGTGTCTGCTTTCCCGCCAACAAACTGCTATGCAGTTTAGCAAGTCTGTGCCTACTTTTAAGTAAATTTATTTGCTCTTAGATTTCTTTTTTACATTTTCCTGTGTAAATATAATTCAATTCGCCATTTAGTTTGCCCTTGGTATAGCACTACGTATCTACCAAGCTACCAAGCCCAAGCTATTAAGTAATTATGCTCTGTCTAGCCACGCTGGCTCCCTGCCAGCTCAGATTCGTTCAGTGTAGACAAAGTGGGGACCACAGCTAGAGGATTTCCAAACAGATTGCTGAACAAACATACATACATTAATAGCCACAACAGTCCACTTCTGCTGTCCCCATTGGGGGTATTGCTATATTCCCATGATTGAAAATTAAAATAAAAATTAATGTAGGATAGTATTATCACTTACTAGATTTCCGCCCAGCGGTCTCACCCACTGCCACTCATTTCCGTAGTAATAGTTCTTTTCCGCGGTAAAAAGTAGCCTACGTGTTATACTCGACATGTGTTCCAAATTTCATTCAAATCGGTCAAGCCGTTTGTGCGTGAAGAGGTAACAAACATACATACATACACACACAAAAACTCTCAGATTTGTACTCGTACCTCTAATATAATTTTAAGTACGGATTGACGTTATGATCCGTCATTGTAAAAAATAATAATTGTAAAATACATTTTATATAACAATTTTGTATGACCTGATAGAAAAACGGGTTGGGCGGGATAAAAAAATAAAAATAAAGGTACTGCCTCGGCCATGTAACTTTACGTCACCACCATCTGTTTGGCAAGCGGATTGGCGTATCAGCATGATTTCACAGGGAACACCGCTGCCCATTTCCTGGATGGATTCATCTCTTAGTCGCTTTTTTACGACACCCACGGGTAATGTTGCAGCGATTTCATCCATTCACCAACCACCACCCATTTCATCCCGTGGCTGTCATAAAAGCCTAAGGAATAGATGTTTACATGTGTATTACAATTTTAAACAACAGGCTGACCACCTGTCACTGTGGCGATACACATTTTTCTGAATAACCCTGAAATGTTTGTCAGACTTGGCCCAAATGGAAGTTTTTTACGGTCGTTTACGCTCTACCTACCCCAAGGGATATAGGTGTGATATATAATATATGTATTGATGTTAAAATTTTACGACACGCACGTGTAGTGTGATGAAGTATAAGGTGATGTTATTATAAGCCAGCATCACACGTCCAGCCGCAATAACACCGTTAATATATTTGCTTTTTCATACGACTAGATCATAGGTGTCTACCGCTGGAGGTCTGCCAGCTAATTACAGCTGCGGCCTGCCCCAGCTGCATGCTCCAGACGTCTGCCTTATGCCAGGGATTAATCCTTGAGCAGCTGATATAGCTGAGGTTGCTGCCAACCGCAGATTTGCGGTTAGTACTGCGCTAACTAGCTAAGGCGGTCGAGTAGCGTTATAGGGCAACATGGTAAGCTCGTATTCCGAAGGCAGGTTTTTATTAATTTAACAATTTATTGTACACAAGAAAATACTAAACACAGGTGGTACGGAAAAATGGTACAACAGGTACTGCTTGTTTCTAAAAAAAAATCTTAAAGCAGTCCCGAAGAAGTGTGAGATTTCCATTTGAGATAGAAGTATCCATTGAAGATAGAAGTAGAAACAAAATTTTGTAAGTTTTCAAATAATTGAATACCTAACACGGGAAGTGTTTTAAAAATTTGGTACTCAGATTGAAAAAAAAACGGATAAAACGTTCACAATATAACAGTTTACTTATAATATTCTGATCAAAACACATAACAAATTAATATATGACTAAAAATAAATTAACACATATATAAATATACTATATACCTATACAATATAATACATTATATTAATTGCACAAATTACTGTGATATGGAAAGATAATGCTCTTTAACGATTAAAGGTAAATTACTTTATTCTTCAATGCAAAACCATGTCAGAGGCCTACTAGTAGAATACCAAATTTTTTAAACGCTTTTAAAGCTGGTATACAATTTTTGAAAACTTGCAAATATTTTTTAAAAAAAGGCCTACTAGCAGTATGGGCGGTTGAAAAAACTCTGATTCCAGGGTTGATCGGGTTGTTCGTCGACTCGGTGTCCCACACGAAAAATTCCATAGAATACACATATTAAATGTTAAAGTTTCTAACTCGATAAAGCGATATGATTTTGATTCAAACACTTGTACTCGTTTCACTTATTTTTTATTTTCGTCCCAACCGGTTCCGTTTAAATAAGCATCTGCAGGGGGCAATTACACTTTAACGATTATTGCACTATCATCAAATGTATCGAGCTGTTTTCGATGTATTTTAATTGTTTATTTTAGTACGTAAAGTGTCCCTTTAACAACAGAAGCAAGCAAGTCATCATTAAACAGTAGAGATAAGTACTGTTCTGATTTCACTGTCATACTTACTATGAATATACATATCTACTTTAGAACCTGTTTCTAAAAAAAACTATCTAACGCGGACGAAGTCGCGTGTAAAAGCTAGTATAGTAATAAGAAGGACTTAAATAAACAAGGGTTAGCCACATATTCGTCATTTTAGTAACGGAAAGATCGTATAAATTTGCAAAATTAAAAATGACCGTTATTTACCAGTATCCCATGACAAAACCTGGCTTTATTCCACAAAACCCCAGTAAGTAAGAGCTGGTTCCGAGGTTGGGCGTGCCTGGCAGCCGGCCAACGGTCGCGGGTTCTACACCCGGCTATGCTAAACATTAAATTTGCATATTTGCCTGCAGCGGGCTCTGTGCATCATGTTTAGACGATATTTAGGTTGAGGAGGAGCATTATGATGTAAGGTTCTTTGGTCTGCAGTTTTTGCGTATGTTCTTACGTAAAGATTTCAAAGCGGCTCTTAAAGTTTAGATTTCTATAAAGGCGCAGCTTCAAACTAGATATGATTTAAGGTAGAGCTTGAAACAGGTTTAAAAAGTCCTGTTCATATTAAACATACTGGGTTTAATATGAACATACCCAGGTTTATTATGCACTCACAGTGCTATATTATTTCATAAATGAAAAAAAAAGAAATTGAAAAAATGTTAGCGCCAGCCGGGACTTGAAGCCGGGACCGTGGGGTACCGTCCCACTGCTCTGCCAACTGAGCTACCAGCCCCTCGACTGACATATGAAAATTTTCAATCTCTGGGTACTCGTCTCGAAGCGAGGTACAAGCGACATCTAGTATAAGTTATTGTAACACAATTGTCCACAATTAGAGTAGGAATTGTAACAATGCAATGAAGCTTTGCTTATTTAAATATTTGCCAGGTTCAGTCTATGCTTCTTATTTTACTTCTTATTTAATTTGTAAGTAGATAAGTTTGTTTGCCGTGGGTGTCGTAAAAGGCAACTAAGGGACTCGAGGGTGTGTATTGAGATTTTGGGCGATGGGCTGACAACCTGTCACTATAGCGATACAAAATATTCCGAATAACCCTCAAACATTTGTCAGACGTGGTGTAAATGGCCGTTTTTTGCGGCTGTTTGCGCTCTGCCTACCCCGCAAGGGATTATAGGCGTGATATGTGTATGTGTATGTGGAGATAAGTTTATTTCATGAATTCCTCCAAATAAAGACATAAGCGCTTTGGCACTCTATTCTGCCTCATCACATCAATTCTTGTAGATACCCCTGAGCCCTGAGGGTCGACCAGCCCTGATGTTATCATTAAGGGCATAAGGGATGTGAACAGTGTGACCAGCTGCGCCCTTACTGCGACAAACTACAGTTTAGAAACTTTTCTTGAAAGTTTTTCTGGAGATTTCACTTTTGTAACAAATAAACAAACAACCTTTCTTTCTTACTCCTATCTGTGGGCGTTTTTATATAATGTCCTACCCTACCATAAAATATGTTGCCAAGCAAGGTAAGCTGTGCCAAAATATGCCCGAAATTCTTTATACGTTATGTGGATTACTTTTCTGGTATAAGAGAGCATTAATACAGTCATTACTAGTGACGACGCCTCTTCCAATCTTCCAAAATTTGATATTCAAATTATCGCGGGTTTTCATCGCTTAGACTACATTCAATCTGTAAAAATAGAATTAGTCGCCGGGTATTAGTTGCAAAACTAACCCGGTAGATGGAGCCGTGCCACGCGTTACTGGCATTAAATACACTTGCAAAATTGGCGGGCAAGGAACGAGCTGCGGTAGCCCAGATGGAAGAGGCGTCGTCACTTGTAATGACGAAAGTCGCAGGTTCAAATCCTGCCCGCGCTTGAAAATTTTGCAAGTTTTCAAAAATTGTATACCTAACACGGAAAGTGTTTTTAAAATTTGGTATTCAGACATATTGCACCAAATGCCGGCCCAAAAATTTCGTTCTGAATCGCTTTACACTCATAGAACTAGGGCCCGAATTCTGCTAAATGAAAATCGTTTCAGTTGTATATCGATAGCGTGTCAGTCGCATGGTTTTCGTATCGTATTCTGCTAACAGATTGAAATATAGAAAGTCACTGTGTGACAATAGAATGACATTACAATTGTAAACAATAAGAGAATTTGGGTCCTGCAATATTTACCATCACTCTTCAGTCATACTCGAAAAACCCTCTCGGCAACTGGCCCTTTGACCGTGACGTAACTCATTAAAGGCAGTTCGCAGGCCCTCGAGGCAATGTTCCTTCTACGATATGATTATAAAGGGCTACTCATATGTATGTGGTTCGAAGGGCTCCCTGGGATACCCATTGTTTCTGCAAGTGTAGGAGAATTCAGGAGTATGTTATTTTTTGTCTAAAAGGTTCAATGAGTGATTGTAAGGAGTAGTACTCCCATGAGTGTGAGGACTCCCCTGCCACTGAATGTTGATACACATTCTTACATATCCGTGTTATTATATAAAAGTAAGATATGGTTTAAGCTGTTTTGACAACGTCAAATCCAATGAAAAAATTATTTCAACACTGTCTAAAAGATCGTCTAACTATTTTGTTATAACAAAAATCTGCCTAAAATAAGGGAGTCGAGGGTGTTTATTGCAGTTTTAGGCGATGGGCTGACAACCTGTCTCTATGGCGATACACGATTTTCCGGATGACCCTCAAATGTTTGTCAGACGTGGCGTACACGTCCGTTTTATGCGGCCATTTATGCTTTGCCTACCCCGCAAGGGATTATAGGCGTGTTGTGTGTATGTATGTATGTATAAAAATCAGCATATTATAACAAATTATATTTAATTTATACGAAGTGACACTCAGAAGTGACAGGTTTTTAGGGCCCTGGTTTGATTCTCCCAATTGTCGTCCGTCGCTGCGTAATTTTGACGCACCGTAACGTATGCGTCTGTCAGACGAAAGTAAATTGCAAATAGGAAAACCGCCGATGACGAGATACATAATATTTTGATATTCGTCAATTTATCACTCTGTGAAATCACCCAGTGTAGGACTTTACCAGGTGGAACAAAAAAAAACTGTTTTAATCAAAATATGTTCAAAGAACCACAAATCCTGATAAAGACCCGCAAAGCATTGTTAATACACGGCTATCAGTCTTAAAAATAATAACACAAGGAAATGTTGGATGGCGTGTTTCTTGTCAGATGTAAATGATTAGGGTTCTTTATGAGGATTATTTCACAGAGGTTTTCATAATAAATGCATTGTTTGTGTTCGTATCCTGTGAGATACGATATACACTGAAGCCTGAAAGTGAGTTTATCAGAAAGTAAATTTAAGTCTGTTATTATAATATAAGTCTTATAATTTAAGTCTTGCCTATAGGTTGTCTATAACAATTCAGCGGGATAGTGCTTCAAGCATTTTAGGCACCTCTGACAGGGTTATGGCCTACTTGACGACGCAGTTGTTAAAAATAAGTATTGTTTTCTTATTTATGACGAATTATGTTGCTGTTAGATATTTTTATGGTCACATTTTTTGCTGATTTGTATCGTATTTTAAGGTTAATGTCTGACGATGCATATTGCAGATTAGTCGTTGTTTGAATTTTTCATAATCTATTTTGTAGGCTTTAAGTCCGATTTCTACCGATGATGATTGGATGTAAGTATATTTGGCGCATTGAAAGTAAATTACGAATTTCCATACAAGGACACAATGACATACTGCAATGCTTGCGATTTGACCAAGGTGTTTGACAGACGCATCCGCCAGTCCGTTTGGGATTCGCCTTATTCAAACTAACAACAAACAAAAACAAAACTAATATAAGTTGTAACGAATTCTGTTTTAGTTTCAAAGACGTGAAAGTATCCATTCATAGAGAAAATGAGCTGTGTGGAAAGATACAAAGTTTTATTACTTACCTGAAATATTCATATACAATTATACAGGGTGTAAGGGACAGCCCTCCGAAAACTGATAGGGTAGATTCAGAGCATGGAACTGAACAACTTCCCATGAGAAAATATTTCAGGAATCGTCAATAAATATATCTCTTTCCACAGTAATTGCAGTCAGGTGATTTTGTATGGGAGGTCAAATATTTTTTGTTGTTTCCTGATATATGTTCCTAGGGAAAAGTTGTTCAGTTTCACCCTATCAGTATTCGGAGGGCTGTCCCTTACTCCTCGTATAGCATGACTGGATAGTCTGGATAGATATGTCTGCTACGCCAAGGGTCGTCAGTTCGATCCCCACAAGACACAAATATTTGTCTTGTGGGGATCGAACTGACGACCCTTTTATAAGTCATTTTCAGATATTTATGGATAATCTGGTTTGGTATGTACAATATGTATTTATTTACAAAAAAAAAGTATATAACTATTAATATAAGCTATCTAGTTCCCATAATAGTACAAGCTTTGCTTAGTGTGAGGCTAGATGGCTCTGTGTGAATTGTCCAGGATATTTATTATTTATTTATTTACCATAGTAAACTTTTCAGAATCAAACACCAACATTCGCCCACAGTGAAAAGAAATATAAGGTCCATTTAAGTGCCTATTATATCTAATGTGTGGGCTTTAGTGTCCGGCCACGAAGGGGGATTATCCCTCCCCCCACAATCCAGATTGATGAGTGCATAACCACGGTCTTGAGGATCAGGGATTTGAGGTTATGAGGTGTCCAGTGGATTTCGTGGGGCAGTGTTTATGGGAGTAATGAAATAAGTAAAATAAACCTATTCATTTACACAACTGTGTTATGTAGGGTAAAATTTCACTAGAGACCGATATTAAAATTAGAGGTTGAGCTAATGATAATTAACAACTTTTACTAAAGAACATAGGTGAAAATGAAAATTAAATTAGTTTATTCAGTGTAGGATAGTATTATCATTTATTATATGGATAGTATTTATAAATATATTTGTATAACACAAATTCTTTTTTTTTTATAACAATTTTGTATAGTCCTAATAGAAAACCATAATAGATGGCATAAAAAAATAGGCACTGCCTCAGGGCTGGCTAGGTTAATCGCAAGGCATGTAATTAACGGTTGATTTCACTTCATTACAAAAGCCAAGTTGATTTATCATAAAAATATTTTGGGTTTCTTTGGTAACTCAAATCTGATCGGCAATTTAGTAGGTATGGGAGGAAAAGTTTGTTGTTCATATTTCGTTCCATGTTCCACCAGGCTGCCTTGAGTTTTCTCTATCGGTCACTAGTAAAATTTCACACTATATAATAGATTGCAAAGAAATCTATTAGAATGATTAGACTGAGACTTATTGCACACGTAATGCACGATATTGCGGTATTTGAGAGCCAGCCACCGTGGAAATGACAGCCGGTATAAACCACACTACGGTGAAGGGTTGTGTGTACTTCTACATGTATATAAATCACGCCTATATCTCTTGCGGGGTAGGCAGAGCGAAAACGGCCGTAAAAAACGGACATGAACGTCACTTCGAACAAACATTTGATGGTCATACAGAAAACTGTGTATCACCATAGTGACAGGTTGTCAGCCCATCGCCTAAAATTTCAATACACCTTGCGGCACCGTCAGAAAAGAAATGGGGTGATGCTATTTAAAGCCGGCATTACCAATCATGGGGTTTAGACCATTTTTATTTAAGTAGTAACACAGGCAAAATAGCGCTAAATCATGTGAATACCACACAATAAGACATACCGACTGGTAATCAAACGCGGCACCAGAAAAAGCAGGCAAATACTTGTACTACTTCCATACTAGTAACTCTGTCTGTCTGTTACGTTTTCACGCCTAAACCACTGAACCTATTTTGATACAATTTGGCATAAACATACAGGAACCTAAGAAAGGAAATTGGCTACTTTTTACCGCAGGAAATCTATCTATCACACGGGAAACAGAGTAAATCATAAAAAACTTAGCGCATAACTCCGAAGAAAATCATAAGACGAGGATTGTGTGGATCGCTTTGTTTTTTGTGTCAGGCACCTTTTTTACAACTACCTAAATACTATCCAATGCGGACGAAATCGCGGGTAAAAGCTAGCACTAAATAAATACTCTACCGCGGCGTTACATCACTTGAGCTCGTAGACTTCCTTTGGTAAGGCAAGATTCTTTTGCAATGAAACCTCTTTTTCGCCTTTTGCTTTGCTCGCCCCACCGAGAGAAAAAAAAAGCAAAAAAAAACACGTTTTAGGAAATGCGGCAAACCGTCGGACCAGTCGCCTCTTCAAAAGAATTTTTAAATGTGAGGAGCCAGTGACACGGTGACATCTATAGCCCAATATGGCTAGCTTTCCATGTTTCAAAAACATTAAAGTAGTTTATTTTTGGCTTATAGTTTTTGGACCATAGGCCGAACCCAATTGATAATTTTGTGTAATTTTAGGTATATGCTAACATACTTTCGTTAATTTCAAATCGAAAATTTACGCTAGCATTAAAAATGGCACAAAATGTAAAATGAAAATGAAATAACTTTATTCAATGTAGGATAGTATTATCACTTAATGACGTCATAATTCGTCATTGTTTAAAAAAAAGAAATTTGTGTAACACAATTTTGTAGTGTCCTAATAGAAAACTGGCTCAGGCGGGACGGGTGTAATAAACGAATTAGTGATTATTGCACAAATGAGAAATGTTATCAACCTATGAAAAATTTACAAGTTCACTTTTTGCAAACGCGTATTCTCTATCCGCACAGACTCTATAAGTGCTATCATATGAACTCATTGCCGTGTGATGCCGGCTTAGAATAGCATCACCCCATTTCTTACCCGTGGGTGTCGTAAGAGCCGACTAAGGGACTCGAGGGATGTGTATTGCAATTTTAGGCGATGGGCTGACAACCTGTCACTATAGTCATACACATACATACATTATACGTTATCTGATTGACCCTCAAGCTTTTGTCAGACGTGGTGTTAATATCCGTTTTACGGCCGTTAACGCTCTGCCTACCCCGTAAGGGATATAGGCGTGATTTATGTATGTATGTATATGAACTCATGCCTCCTACAGCATATTCCAATATCCGATAGGTGGTTCAGGAACTCGAGAACTAATGAAATTCCTTAAGAGCTCTGCGACTAACCAGAATTTAATTCAGCCAGTTCAGCGCTTCATAGCGCCGCTTGAAAGGTATATAGGTGTCGTAATGGCATACCGGGTAATGGCTGTGAAGTCTGTGTTTAATGGTATTTGTCATGTCATGTCATTCAAATTAAGTTCTATTGGTTAAATGTGGGCTGCCGCGAAACAAGCTTGGCCTAGTGCGGGACCCTACAGTTATTTATTTTATTTATTTATTTTATATGACAAAAATACTGGTAAATTTTCTGGTTGAGAGATACTGTCCATTATGTGAAAGAGACTATAGCACAGAATATATAATAGTAATAATATAGTCTGTAAGTTTAGGTTCTTAGTTTTATGTAAACAAATGAAAACAGGTGTTTTATTTTTCAAGTTTCTACGTTCTACGGCGTTAGTTAAATTACTTAATGTTATTATACTTTAAAATAATTTTTTGGCACAAAATTTTGACGCATTATTTGATATTAGGTAACATTAGTTAATATGGTTGTATGGTTGAACATCATGAATTAAATATGAATAATTTTAGTTACATTAAAATATGACATTGTTTAAACAATATTGATTAAGTTATAATTGAAATTTATCTTTTTGTATGCCTGAAACAGGTGAAATAGCCTACGAAATAAGGCCGGCACACTATCATCTATGCAGCTTTTTACAAGCTGCCACACTAGATCCCTCCGACCCGTGATATGATAACTAGTGCAAGTTGAGGGTACCTTATAACCAGCCAGGGAATTGCGGCCGTGACTCAGAATTCAATTAAACCCATCTCGGGACGTAAATTAGTTAGGGGAACTTAAAACTCGACGCGGTGTTTGAGTGTGGGCTAAGTTTAAAGAGACAAGCTAAGGATTATGTAGAAAAAACATGAAAAAACCATTAACCTACAAAATAAAATAAACAACCACTACATAGTGTAAAACAAAGTCACTTTTCGTGTCCCAGTGGTATTCTAGATAGATAGATCCATAGACACTTAAATTAATACAGAAAACTTAAAACTCAAAAAAAGCAAAGGCGACATTATCGCATGCAGCGATCTCTTCCAGGCAACCTCTACAATAAACAGAGACAAATAGAAAAGATTTGCACGTACTTCCAAAAGCAATTTCACGGTAAAATTCTTAAAATTTAAATTAATACATTTATATGTAGTAAGTATACTTCAAATCATATAAACACCCAGGTGAGTTGTGAGTGGGTGATTCAAGACGAAGGTTTATATGTATAATATGCCAAGTAAAAGGACACGTTCCCACAGGAAAACGGGTGAAACCGCAGGGCGGGCTGCTTGTAGAATACCAATAGACAGTCATAGGAAAAAAATATGCAATAGAGTGACCATAGCTCTATCATAAATAGGACAAATAGGTCAGAATGACAGAATCAGGAAACAAACCACCTTTTTTTATGGTTTTCCATGACACATGTTCCTTAGAAAAATTGTTCAGTTTCATGCTTGCAAATTATTAACCTTTTACAAGATTTCAATAGCAAGTCACAGTGATCTCTGCGGCCACTTTGCCCGTTTTTAAACTTTGATGAGATAGGAAAGAAAGATGAGATAGGGCGATGGGCTGACAACCTGTCACAACGGCCATCCACGATTTTTTCATGACCCACAAATAATTATCAGACGTGGCGTAAATATTAGTTTTTTACGGCAGCTTACAATTTGCCTACCCCGCAAGGGATATAGGCGTGATATATGTATGTGAGAAATAGGAGGTTCACTGTTATTTTAGACCACAGCAAAAATATTAAATCCTTAACGACTCTATCACGGCAAGGTAAGAAGGAAATTAATTAGTTAGTCAAAAATGCCGATAAACGTTACTTTATGCTCCGCTGAAGCTACAAGCCAGATTCGTCTCAAAAGGGCTGTTTACCATGCGAGAAGAACTTGTGGTTATATGGTGAATTGGCATCACCCCTATTCTACCCGTAAGTGTCGTAAGAAGCTATAAAGGGATAAATTCATCCAAGGAATGGGCAGCTACGTTCCCTTTTAATGCAACATCTTGCACTGCGCTCGCCAATCCGCCTGCCAAGCGTGGTGAGTATGGCGATACCCCCTAATAGGGAGAGGCCCATGTTCAGCTGTGGACAGTTGTGGCTGTTAATGTATGTTTGTATGTAAGAAGTGGATCTGACAATGTCATTATCTGGCCCGATTGCGTAGCGGATAGTATACCTGCCGAGGGTCGTGGGTTCGATCCCCACATGACACAAATATTTGTGAAGTCAACTTTCTGATATTTGTGTTTAGTCTGGGTGTTTTCTATGTATAAAATAAATAGCAGGTACCTAGTTCCCATAGTACATCTTTGCTTAGTTTGGGGCTAGAGAATTGTTCAGGATATTTACTTTTTTATTTATTACTTTATCTATCGCCGATTCCGTGTGATGCCGTGTGACGCCGGGTTAGAATAGTATCACCCCATTTCTTTCCCTTAGGAGTCGTAAGATGGACTTAGGGACTCGAGGGTATTTATTGCAATTTAAGGCGATGGGCTGTCAACCTGTCACTATGTCGATACGCAATTTTCCGAATGACCCTCAAACTTTTGTCAGACGTGGCGTAAATGTCAGTTTTTAGCGGCCGTTTGGGCTTTGCCTACCCCGCAAGGCGTGGTATGTGAATGTGTGTATGTATGAAATTGGGTATGGGGTGAAAAATTATAATATTTTGATGGATGGTACATTTCGGCAACAGTCGATAAGTGTGTCAATATTTGTCATTGGCCTCAATACGGGTGATCAACTTAAATTTGCGCTGTCACTTTTGGTCAAATAGGATAAGTAAAGGATAGGAGATGTATAAATCTTGTCATGTTTGATAATGTCAATAGTTCTTCGCCATTTCTCGTCAAATTTTCATGTTACATGGCAAATTTCATGATTTAAAATAAACGGCAACTTTCGCAAAATTATAAGCAAACGGCGACGCAATCTTATTTGACGCTTTATTTAATATTTCCCTTGAAAATTTTACCACGATAAAAGCGTGATTTTAAACGGGATAAGGCGGCGAGTAAATTAAATTTCGCTCATTTATCTTGTAAAAGGATAAAAAGACAAAAAAGCTAATTTTATCCCTTAAAAAGTCTTGGTGTTTCTTAAACTCAAGGAGAAGGGTTGATTAATTAGGAATATCATTAAGAAAAATAAGGAAGATGGATTTTGTTTACATAAGGGGATGAACTAACACGCCTTAGCCCAGCCGCGGAATTTTGGATTATTAGATAAATAAAAAATTAAAACAAAAAGCGAGCAATCGAATATGGAAAATCAATTGTTAAAAAATTTTAGCTTGGCAAGTCCAACTCAGTTTATAAAGCAAAACAAAATCCACTTAAAACTGGCATTTTGTAAAGAAAACTGCAAAATAAGCTCATTTAAAACCAAATTAAAGGAAATTCAAATATACAGGAAAGCGAATAATCAATTTAAATTCACATTCCAAAAAGCTTTTTCAATTCACGGCAAAGTTTATCAAATAATTTTAAATTAACTGTGAAAAATATTTTCTCAGGTAATTGGAAAGGGGCAAGAGGAAGTAGGGTGACGATGACTTAGGGTGAATGATGGACTCAGGGAGTAATAAGGGTAATGAACAATTTGTCAGCGTTATGAACAGTGAATTGATTGCGTCAATATTTTGAGAGTCGTTCAAGAGCGTTTGAATTTTTAAATAAGTACCTCAATAAATCGAATTCACACTGGAGGAGTACTTCATCAAAGTTATAACTTTGATGAAATATATTGCGACTCTAAAGTAATACAACACTTTAGCATAAAAACAATCATTGAAACCAACTGTTGCAGAGAAAAATAGACATTCACTTCTGAAATTTTGCACAATTCTTAACAATCCTTTAGATTTTAAGAATGGTATAAACATAGACGAATCTTATTGATAACCTTCTGTTCCGTAATCAGGTAAAAACAACATTTGCAGCAATATTTATTTCTGGTTAAAAACAACTAGACAGACTTCAAGTGAAACATTGATACAGTCAGCAGACTAATGAATACAAACCACTCGATGTTTCCGATACCACTGCAGGTCCGATACTTGAAGAAATACAGGGTGAGGGTGACCAGTATTCTAACACAAATAGGACAAATAAGTCAAACCACACTCAACTGTTCAATATATACCTACAATCCTATAACGAAAATATATAAAGATTGGCAATGAATATGTTAAGGAATCGAGCCCAAAATACAAATATTGTGTCATCGTACCATCAAACTGACCGTATCTCTATTTCCTTTTTCGCAAACTTAGATCCCATTCCGATTCGTCTCACGTAGCTCCAATACCGTTCCTTTCTCTGAAGAATAGGAGCATACGAATCGCCGTCCTAAAGAAATAGAAATTTGGACCAATTTGGAGAATTCTGAAAGGGTAAGCCGATTTGCAGAGGAAAGTGTTTTAGTAAGAAGGCACGAATTGTGTACCTCAGCTGAAAGTAAAGTTTGTCTTGAAACTAGGTCATTTATCTGCGGTCGATTCTATAACCAACTAGTCTGTTAATGTTAGTTTTGCAACAGATTCATCGTAGAGAAACTCAATCGTGTGACCACTTAAGATGGGTATTATTAATACAAGCGAAAAACTGAAATTCAGACTTTATCATGCGATGAAGAGCTATTTAACAAATACTTATGCAAAATGCTGAAGACCCACGTGGAACCTAATATTAAGATAAGATAAGATAAGATAAAAACGTTTATTTTAGTCACATTCAATTAGACACTAAATTAAAATACATATATCTGAAATGTAGGTACTTATGCGACTAAAAAAGGTCTCCACTCAGCATATGTTACAAGCAGAGTGAGCTCCTGTAACGCTGGTCTTCCGTGAAGCCTGATGTACACAGCAAAAGTGTATAAATAAGTTTAAAACTTATTAGAAATATAAGAATAATAATATCAATAATCTTAATATACGTCAATTAGTTTCAAATAATTATTTTAAGATTATTTAACTCACTTAAAATTTAAGATAGAATATTAAAACATAAAACACCAATTATTATAGAGGAATAAGTTGCTAGCTTAGTAAGAACAAATTAACTTAGAAATAAGAACTGTTGGTACGACCCAATACGGCTGCAGAGGGAACTGTTTTTTGAAGGAGGAGAAGATGTTGCCTGAGTGATTTTTTAAAAGTAAATAATGAATTAGAGTTCCTTATAGGCGGTGGCAGATTATTCCAACATTTCGTGGCAGCGTATTTAAAGCTGCCACGAAAAGCAGCCGTATTATGTCGTGGGAAGATTAGACGAGTGGCAAATCTAATATGCCGATTTGAAAACGATAGTTTTTTGTATAGATAATGCGGTTTCTGATGCTTTATAATGCCAAAAAGAAGAGCAGAAAAATGCAGAGTATGCCGAGCTGTCATATTCATTATATTATGCTTATTTAAAAATGGTGTTATATGTGTACGGGGCGGAATTGGAAAACAGAAACGTGCGCACGCATTTTGGACTCGCTGTATACATTTTTTGGTGCGTGCTAACAAACACTCACCAAACACAGTGTGTGCGTAAGAAAGTTTTGACAATATGAGGGAGTCGCACAGCTTAACACGAAGATCAACACTTAAGAAGTTACGTACTCGATACAGGACCTTTAACCTATAGAAACAGTTACGTACGATTTGAAGAACATGATTTTCGAAATGAAGAAGTCCATCCATCATAATTCCCAAGTTCCTAGCTTCAGATACACACTGTAATAGATCTCGACCTATAGATACGGCTGGATTTAGTGCCAGGATGTTATTGATCTGATTTTGTGTACCTAAAACGAGAAATTTTGATTTGGATGGATTTAGTACTAAGTTATTAATGTTTGACCATTGAGCTATATTGTCTAAATCGCTATTAAGTTTACTTACTGCAGTATATGTATCTATAGGTTTAAAGGATATGTAAAGTTGTATGTCGTCTGCATATATATGATAATTACAATATTTAATCTTTTGGGTTATATCAGAACTATACAGTATAAAAAGAATTGGTCCAAGTATAGAACCTTGGGGTACTCCTCTTGTTACAGGCATTGTAGATGAAATCATTTTCAAACCATTTTCGTTTTGAAGCTCAACCAATTGCGATCGTCCATTTAAATAACTGTCAAACCATTTGATAGTTTCATTACTAAAACCATAGTATGCTAATTTTGACAGAAGTAGCGAGATGTTGATTGAGTCAAATGCACGTGAAAAGTCAAGAAGGGCCAAAATAGTACCTTCACCTGAATCTTGTGAAGTTAAAATATTATCTACAACATCTAAGAGTGCAGTTGATGTGCTATGTTTTTGTCTAAACCCGGATTGTGTAATAGGGAGGATATTGTTATTTTCTAAAAAAGTACTTAGCTGCAGACTGACGACTTTTTCAACAATTTTTGATAAGAAGGGTAGAATGCTAATGGGACGTAAATCTCCAAAACTAGTTGGGTGATTGTTTTTTGGTAATGGCCTTACAATTGCTTGTTTCCAGGCCTCAGGGAAAGAACATGATTCAATTGACTTGTTGACTAAGGCAGTAATAAATTTTAACGTATGGGGCAACGTTAATAAAATCATGTCAAGAGAAATGTTGTCACAGCCTTCCGCTTTTGAAGTGATAGATGTAATTATTTTTGAAACCATGATTTCACTGACTGGTGAGAGACTGAAAGTAGCATTACTGTATCTTTGGAACTCATAATAAGTGAGGTTTGAAATATTTATTGTATTATGGCCAGGAACATTTAAAAAATGTATATTGATTCTCTCAGGATCTTGTAAATGTGTTGGGATATCTGAGTTCGTGTCTTTGAAATTTACTATATTATGTTTAATATTATTCCACAATAAACGTGGACTTCGGTTATAGTTAATGTGATTCTGAAAATAAACAGTCTTTTCACTGAATAAAGCGGCATTCACAATAGTTTTAAGACTCTTATACGTCTGTTTGTGACTATCAAGATTAGTTACTTTGTATCTATCATGAGCTTCATTACGTTTTTGAATCATTTGTCTAATGTTATACGTGATCCAAGGGTACGAATGATTTTTTAGATATATAACTTTTAATGGAGCATGACGATCGTATAAAATTAAAACCCGTGCACTGAATGATTCTACCATTTCGTTAACATCGTCTGAAATCAAACTATTCCAGTCAATAGAAGCAACATCAGCAGAGAACTGTTCCGAATCTATATCTTTGAGAGGTCTGTGAATAATAATCTTTGGCGGGGATTTCGGCTTTTTAACATTCAGTTTACAAGTAATAAATGCATGATGACTTAAATCTGGATTGTAGTCTACGACAATATCATATAAATCTGTAGTAGAACATAATAAATCTATCATTGTTGCACTATGGTCTGTAAAATGAGTAGGTTCTGTTACAAACTGAGTTAGGCTCATACAGTTTAGAAAGTCAGTAATTTTTTTATAATATCTGTCTTCGGGTTTTAGCAGGTTGACATTAAAATCTCCGGCTAGTATTATATGGTCGTACGCAGAAAATGAAGCAATAGAATCCGATAAGGCATCAATAATCGTATCAACATCGAGCCAAGGTGGACGATACGCAGTGCCTAAGGCAAATTTGAAACCATTTGCGTTAAAACTGAGCCACATTTGATCAACGGAAGGAGTTGGAGGATGGCTAAGCGGTCGCACGCTGAAGCCACGTTTGATGTAGAAGCCCACGCCACCACCTTTCTGACGCACAGCATCAACGCGCGGCGAGTGGCGCAGACGGTAACCTGGTATTGTAGGCGCGCGCGCATCCTGTCCCATTTTCAACCAAGTCTCATTGATAGCTAAAATGTCTACCTGATGTTTCATCATTGCTACGATAAATTCATCATGGTTAGTGCCAAGTGATCCGGGATTCAATAAGCCTATTTTAATTTTTTTTGAATTTAAGTATTGAATAACGTATGAATAACATTTCTGACAATGTTTGCAACGTTCCAAGTATGATGTAAGGTACGTAACATGACGCCAGTCGACTATATTACTAATTATTGAAATCTGTTTGTAATAATAGCTATAGCTTAGTATATCATGATACCAAGAATGGCCTGCACTATTACTTCTCTTCATACAATATAATGATTTGAGCTCATTATGTAACGAACCGTTACACTTAAGATCATAACAAGTGCAAACAGAGTAAGGTAATAAATTGAAAATTATTAGCATTATTAATAAAAAACTACTGAGATCACTTTTAGTAAATAAAAAAATAATAGAATAATGTTTCAATGAAGTAATTAAGGCAATTTTGGAATCGTCTCTACCTGTATGAAAATTAACAGTTAACTTATAGGATGACAATATGCAGATTAAATTTCTTGGCTTAGTTAATTTATCATTATTATAAAAATAACTATACCCTACAAACAAAACAATCAACATTGCCTTTAATATAATAAAATCCATCGCGTAACTATAACTTAATTTAAATTGTATTAGCGATAGCAGATGGAAATTAGTTACCGCCAACATTACTCGTGCCAAAAACCCTGACGACATCGGCCTCCGTACGAACACGCAGCACAGGTGCGTCTTGGTCGCGCCGTACTAGGATAGAGCCGTCTTTAGTCCAAGCGAATCTCCAGTTCAAACGCTTTTTTTCCTCTCGAACAAGTCTAAATAATTGCCTGTTAGATTTCGTAAGGCGCTCGTTTACGTAGAATCGTGTTATTGGACCAGGTAAGCCAAGACCTTCGGTGTCAACATTGCGGCGCACGCGTGCGGCGCGCAGTAGATCATCACGTTGTGCGCGGCGCTGCAAGCGCACCACAAGCAGACGCGCACCCGTCGCGGCCTCTCCTTCTGCAGCCCGGTGGCCGGAGCCCGCGCGCACGGTGGTAGCAGCGGCGGCGCTCGCGTAGTCCCGGCGCACGCCGACGCGTGCCGCGCTGACGATATCGCGCTCTTCTATCTGCACGCCGAGTTTACTGCTGACTATGGTGGCGATGTGGATCGCGTTTTCTGCACTCGTTTCTGGGACACCAGAGATCTCGATTTCGTTCAGGAGAAGTTCTTGTTCTCTATCATTGAGGTCGCGCGTCAAACGGTCAACAGTAGTGGCGAGGTCATTGATCCTAACGTCATTGGATGTAAAAGTTTCGGAGCCTAGATTAGCTGGTTCAGATTTTTCGAAACGCTTTTCTAGTGTTGAAATTCTTAGATCCATTTCGTCAAATCGCTTGTTAAATCTACTTATAGAGGAAGCAAGTGAATCAATTTTAACGAGAAGCGTTTGAGTGAATGACGACATTTGTTCAGCAACATATTTCTTTATATCGGTAGTTATTTCAATAGATTCGTTAAGTGAGCTGTTGGGATTTTCTTTGGTATCTGGTCGCATGCTTCCTCTCGTGATTGTTACATTCATGAAGGGGTCAAGGCCCGTGTCATCAGTCTTCTTTTGGCAGCAAGTAGAGCACCGCCATCTCGATTTACGATCAGCATCCATGGTGGAATACAACTTTTCATAGTTTACGCATGCCAAATGAAAATGAAGCCCACACTCAGCACACGTCAGATGAGCTTTTCGTGTGATCACAAGATGACATTTGCCACAGTTGAATTTTTTTTTTTTTTTTTTTTTAATACATTTGGTGCAAAACTACTGTTGATCAAATAAATAAAAATAAAAAAAAAATATTTTCAGATAATTGCAGTCCATAGCTTATTAGGCTTATTAGTAACATAAAGCGAAACATGACCTAAACACTATGTTAGTCCAATGTAATATATAAATTAAATTATAAATTAATGCACATGTAAAAGAGTAAAGCGATGTAATACTGCTGCATCCATCCTAAAGATGAAGAGTATTTTGTGCACATTAAATCAAATTAATTTTTTGCAGCAGTAGCTCCATTATTGGCGTAAAGTGACAAATCAGTTTACACAAGGAAATCTTATGGTTTACAATTTATTTTTAAACAACTAAAAAGTTTTTTCCGAAAATGTTATATCAACACTTTTCAATCGATTTATATTTCTCTATATGAAAATGTGAATGACTAATTGACGTCACGATCCGTCATTGTTAAAAAAAAATTTAACAATGACGGATTTTGATGATAATGAACATTTTTTTTCTTTTAACAATTTTGTATTGACCTAATAGAAAACCGGCTTGGGCTGGATAAAAAAATAAAAATAAGGGCACAGCCTCAACTGGCCAGGTTAATCACACGGTATGTAACGTATGTATGTATGTTTTTTTATGACACTTTTGTCTCCTTTAAAGACAATAAGCCCATTTAACTTTTGTATGAAAAACGAACGACCTTAAGAGACGATGCAGATGTGTATCAGTTGTCCATATTATGACTGACTGCAATCTAAAAATTGCAATACGTGCGTTTCTGTACCTGAACCCAAAGTCTGCTAAATAAAAAACGTTTCAGTTGTATATAGATAGCGTGTCAGTGCCATGGTTTAGGGCGTTTCGTATTCAGATAACAGTTTGAAATATAGAATATCACGGTGACAATAAAATGACAGTTGACATTGCAATGTCGCTGGCATTGCAAGGGTAAAAAAATTATAATCCGGGCTCGGGCTGAAAATATGCAAGGTCAACAACATTTCTGGTGAAGGTATACAGGATGTTAGGGACAGCCCTCCGAATGCTGATAGGGTGCATGCAGACCATGAAACCGAACAACTTTTCCAAGAACATATGTCAGGAAACGACGATTTATTTTTACTTTCCATATAAAATCAAGATCAGCTGACTGCAATGATAATGGAAAATCAAAAATAAATTGGCATTTCTTGGAATGTTTTTTCATAGAAAGCTGTTCAGTATTATGGTCTAAATGCACCCCTATAAGTATTCGGAGGGCTCTCCCTTACACCCTGTATTTTCACGTTCGCAGTAGTACATACATACATTCCGGCGCAGGCAGAAAATACGGTCGCTATCGCCACGTCAGACAAATATTAGAGGGCAGAGAAGCCATGTTACACTAAACTGACAGGTTGTAAGCCAGTCACCTAAAATTGTTTTATGCATCAAGCCCTCAGGTCCCTAAGTCGTCTCTTACGACACACGCAGGATTTAAATGATAACTAATATTTGTATGTTGCGGGGATCGAACTTACGACCTTCGGCGTAGCAGGCAGAGGTCCGGTACGCCATCGGGCCAGTCTTAAAACACTTCTATTTTATATCATCGCTCGTGTCAAGCTGTGAGTGAAGATCAGCTATCTGTGACGTCATGATGACGTCAGCAACTCCAAGCTCAAACTCTGAACTGAAGTGGTCGCTTGTGGAGAGATGAATAATTTACAGCCTCAGGGCAAGGAAGGGCTTTAAAGGGAACCCTAAGAAATCAGAATGAAGCCATGAAAAACTAGGATAGCGTCCAGATGGACTACTGATTTAAATGTGCAAGGCATCACTCTCCATGAATCTTGCTAACGCCAACTCATATCTATAAGGTTTATCCTTTATCTTTTACGAATATTAATTCGTTTCAGAGCTCACAGACAAACCTTGACAGATTTTTGTAGCGTTCAGTAGAAAATGTTCTGTTTTTCTGTATTGTTAGGGTATCAATAAATAAATAATACATAAATAACCATGAAAAATGCGTCACAGTCAGAAAACAGTAATCAGAATGTCATATCTTCTTATTTTAAAACGAATAAATATTGAAATAGATTATATCGTCAACTAATTATGCTACTACTTTATACTAAATGCCCATGTGATTTCCGACACAAATGTTTTTGTAAATGGAATAAATAAATATGAAATAATGAAGTATTGTTCCTTCTTTAATATTTCCTTATTCTGAGTTAACAGGCTTGTTCTTAGTTCGATATTCTGGGTGACATCTAATCTACGTGATTTTGTCGACGTTTCGGGATTTTGAAAACTGAAATGTTCAAAGTTTCCCGATTACTTACAAAATCTGCAAAATAGAAGTTACAGATCTGTATCAGCAATTTTATGAGTTTAAGCAAGAAGCTGGGCCGTAAACCTGTCAGTATGGCGATACACAATTTTCTGAATGAGCCTCAAATATTTGTCAGACGTGGCGAAAATGTATTTTTTACGGCCATTTACACTCTACCTTGCCCACAAGGAATAGGCAAGGAGTCTAGGAATAAACATTGACATATTAAGATCGTCATATTTTATAGAAACGAAGACAATAGCTGTTACATTAATTGCTTTGCAATTCACTTGGCGCAGTAGTACTACGACTACCTGCAACATAAAAGGCCCGGCTTCGATTCCCAGCTAATATATTTGACCGATTAATATTTACCACGGGAAAATATCTTTCTTAAATTACGCTATAACAGCGTTAGCCGTATCATCGTATCACATTTTTTCGACCTTTTACTTACCTATCTATTTAAACTTCCGGTTAACATATATTTAGAGGCACTATTAATAACTAGAACAGAAATTCAAAACATATTAATCTCTAGACTTAGAAACTCTCAGTAGATGTCGCTGGATATAGGGAATTTATTAAAGATCGTCATCCACTTGACAGGTATACGGGCAGGATTTACTAAAATATGATATTAATAAAAATTTGGTTTGAGTTAGACAAATTACCAAAGGTACAATAGGCTCAGAATATTATATTTTATGGCATATTAATGTATTTTTGTTATATTGGATAATGTTTCATAAAATAATAGTTATGTCAGCTATCTCTTTACCTTAGGGACTTACAGGAATTCTAATTTTTAGTTTATTAAAAAAGAACTAGCTTATTTTAAGTAAGTAGGTAATTAATGAAAACAAAATCGAAGCGTGTTCATTCAGAAGTAATAAATTAAGCTCTTAATTTAAAAAGATTTAAAATATTTACATCATTTGCTATAAGCTATGTAATGTTGGTTGTTAGAACAGTATCACCCCATTTCTTTCCCGCTGGTGTCTTAAGAGGCGACTCATGTATTTTACAGTTTTAGGCGACAGGCTGACGACCTGTAACTATAGTGTTACACGATTTTTTGTGACTCTCAAATGTTTGTCAGACGTAGCGTAAATGTCCGTTTTTACGACCGTTTATGCTGTGCCTACCCTGTAAGGGATAAAGGCGTGATATGTGAATGTAATTTGCTTCTCATTGTCGTAGCTCAATGTCCAGCTACACCAACGAAATGATTCGCTACAAATGTTTTTTTGCTAACAAAATCCTAATGGATGCATTTCATAGTATGATGGCTATGACATTCTTGAATTAATTGACCTTTCAATTGACCACTTTTTTGTGCCAAAGCCTACCTCATCCGTAGGTTACCTTATATTATATCACACATCCTATCTGGTGGAAGGCCACTTTAGTTTCTTGCAAGTATGCAACTATTCTCAAAGTGGATCTCTAGAAATAGTTTCGAGAGGGGAGCAGTTTTGGAACTAAGTTTCGGAAAATGAGGCATTCCCTGAGAGTACGGCTTTGTTGGACATTTTATGACGCAGAAATGAACTTTACCTATTGCAAAGACAGCTGTTTTTTCGTTCCATACAAAATTACTTTGTCTCAGACACATTTTGTCCGTCCAAAAATGTTCAAATTTCCAAAGCTCTTTGTTCTATTTCATGGGCTGGTTTACTCATATTTAAATATATTTAACAAATTGGTGTGGCTTGGATATTTAGGAGGAGTGATGAAAAGGCTAGTAGGCCGAGTGACGCCTGTGAGGATTGAGGAAAAGGGTAGCTAATTGCCTGGTCGGGTGTTGTGACCAGGGGAACGAACGTTCCATCCGGACATATTTTGAGGTTGTATATATAGCGATGGACGGAAACACTTCGATACCGCGTTTCAGGACTTTCATGTGGAGCGCATTCGCTCCGCCACAGATACCTAACCTATCATATTACCGAAGTACTTCCATTCCAATAAATCATACTTCTCATTCATTCTTGAAGGAAAAATCTGTCTGTTACAAATTACTCACTCGGTCCTCTTTCGAGTTATATCCCGTGAATACAATCGCATTGAAAACCCACAAACATGGGTTCGAGGTTCGAGCCCACTCAACACTTTAGTAGAGGTACAGTCAGGTGCAAAAGAGATAAAAAATAGTTAACTAACAAATACCCAACACATGATAACGCAATTACGTTTTAATGATTGACAAGTGATAGCAATTTGTGGTATTTGATAAATACATTTTAGTTGTTAAGTTTTGATAGTTTAAATTGTGATATAGTTTTAGCATGTGCATTTCAAACACAATAATTGTATTGTTCCTGAAAAAATAAATTGAATTGAAATTTATCTCTCTCACTCGTGTCAGCCCTTTATGTCTGAAGATCGTGGTCATTATTGGTAAACGCGAAATTGTGAACAGGTTACTCGCGCTGCTACTCGTCATGCCGCTGCCACTTCCCGTGCTCCCTAGAATGACGGCTTTTAGTGCACGAGTCAAAGGAACGGCAGCACGAGCGCTAGTGGAATGTGTTGCTATCTCGCTCACTCATATTGGTGCGAGAATATAGTATAACGGCAGTGTGTGAACACTCACACGCGATGATACTCCCGCGAAAGTATTTCGAGCAATATTCGCGATAATGGCAGGAGCAGGAGCAGATGCATGGTGTAAACGTGCTATAACACATTACAAACACAGCTTAAAACTGTGGCTAACCGTATCGTAGAAAAGATACTCTTTTATACTCTATTTATCTAACTTATATTTACAGATCTATTATTGGTAGCAATTTTTAAACATTTCTGTACAATTTAATTGATCCCAGTAATAACTTAGCTTAAGAGAAACCGCACGCTTATTACTTATTTCCTATCAATACCGTTGATATCACTTATTTCCCGTCTACATAAATTAATAAAACATTATCAACAATGACCCGCCTTTATCTTGACAGTTAACATGTGTTACATTTACGGCAACGGTTCATATTTTTATCGGCGACTGTACACCGCCGCCTTTCAGTCATAAATCAAAACGACTTGATAGTGATGGCATAAAAAGCTTCCTCATACTGTGTCCATTATTCACTTCCATACGTTATGTGACGGTAGACTTTCGGTAGAATCTAGACTATAGAGTACTATTAATTATACTGTGCTATAGCTAAACAAGGGATTAACATAGAGGATCTAAACATATTGGCAGTAAATATTTTAAGGCGAGTGTAGCCGTCAACGACCTCGACGGTGGCGCCACTTCACAAAAAATATATTTCTCTTTAAACAAACAATCAGAATGTCCAATGTCTACACCAGAAAAATAAATAGGACCTCCCATAAAAATTTACTAGGTCGGCTGCAACATTTTGTATGAAACGTCCATTTTTTTCATATTTCGACCTCTGTTCCTTGGGGAAAGTTGTTCAGTTTTATGGGCCAGTTCACTTCTTGAAATATTAGCAGTAGTTTTTTACAACTTATTGTAAGAGGTAGTATTTTTGATGCTACTAACGATTGAGCCAAAGCTCATATTATTTATTGTCATAATTTAGTCGCACAATTTATTATCACAGTTTTTTGTGCTAACGAAAGACATTTTTGATTTTAGTGTTTTACCTTTTAGGTGTTTCTCCCACTTATCGTCTCTCACATTTCCTTTTGTCTGACAGACGGATGCATACGGTACGACAAGTGGGAGACCCTCCTAACTATCCTAAACATTACCATATCGGCCTTGATAATGGACACTTTTCACTGACAGATGTGGGGCAAGCACGACACAAGTTGATAGTGGAACGTGGATGTTGCGAGCACTAGCTTTGTTGTAGAGGTACTGCTGTCTGACAATTTTATTATTAAACAAACAAGCATCCCTCATACATACATACATAAATCACGCCTCTTTCCCGGAGGGGTAGGTAGAGGCTACTTCCTTCCACTTCCTACGATCCTGGCATACTTCTTTCGCCTCCCCTACATTATAAATCACTTAGGATGTAAGTTTACACGAATTGATTATGATTTGGATCACTGAGAGTGTTCGGCAATCACAGCTGACGGGCAGGCGTATGTGATCTATCGACCTCTCTGAAGAAGGCTGTCTTAACCAGCCGAAACGTAGAGGGTACCAAATCATAAACAAGTAAGTCGCGTAAACCTACATCGTGTTGTCTGACACTTTCAATAGCAGCTGAAATAATTGCAGGAGGCCTTTGCGAATAAAATACAAATAAACAAAATAGACTTATATGTCGTCTTGAAACAGCTGGTATAAGCTTGCGGACTGCTTAATGTTATGATGTGACAAAGCATGCTTTACATACTTGACGGCGCATGTCGTCTATTTGCTGTTTTTGAAGAGAATCGTCGAGACAAGATTGACAACATCAATCTGTAGAAGCGTCAAGTCTTCTGAGCGCTGTCAAGGTTTTTCAGTATCGGCGTATCATTCGAGGCGACGAATAGTTCCACGTAATCTCGCATTGTTTCATGTTAAAAGCGTCTTTGAAGGACGAACTGTGTTATTTTTTACCTGTCTAGGCTATTATTTTGTGATTACTTTCTGTATTAATCAACCAAGTTACTTTATAATCAATAAAGTAACTTGGTTGATTAATACAGGTTTTGATCTTGAAATACCATTTTATTGAATATATAAGTGTTGGGATACCTACCGGATTAGATGATATGGCCAATCTTGATAACGTTGGAGATAAGTCCAAATACTTCTTATATACATTAACAGCCACAACAGTCCACTGCTACTCCGCAAGAGATATATGCGAGTAATATGAATGTATGTATAAATTCTACTGTTGCTTCTTAGGGTTCCCTACCTAAAGGATGTAAACGAGACCCTATTAATGAGACTTCGCTGCCCGTCTGTCACCAGGCTATCTCTATAATCGTTAAACACAAAATTGTTTATAAATAAGTCGCTTTTCGTGTTTCTATGTCCCTGTGTATCTTTAGATCTTTAAAAGTACGCAACAGATTGGGACGTGGTTTTCTTTAGTAGATAGAGTGATTCAAGAGAATGTTAAAAACAATACAATGTACAATTATTGCCGGGGAAAGGTATTTTTGATGATTAGCATCGGGTAAAACCGCTGGGCGGGCCGCTTGTATCTTATGAACCGTGATTGTTCAAGAGTTGAAATGTTCATAGGACATGTATTAGGTGTTGCCGCTATAGCAAACATCAAATTCAAAAAAAAAATGAGGCATACAACCAACGGTTACGGAACCCTTCGTGCACGAGACTGACTCGCACATGGCCAATTTTTTTCCATGTATATCAATATAGGATAGATATTAGATTTCATTCCAAGAGCCCTGCGATTGTAATTGAAACGGACTGTACCTACCTACAAATTGTTACGTAGCCGAACATAAAAAAAAACTTATCAATCATCTCATTATTAACGCTCGTCCGTTGACCAAACTTAATGAAAAGACGTACCTACACCACGAAAGCTTGCGCTAGAGCAAGACAGATTATAGCGAAACCCACGTGTAAAAGCGAGACAAATTATACAGTGACAGCCCGTATACCGCGTGACGGATGACGTAATTAATATAGTCAAGGAGCTGGCGGCTATTTTGGTCGTTAATTAGATCCATTGTCTCTGCTTCACATCCGTGCTGTGTCCTCTATGAAGCGCTTATTCTTGCGGTTGAACGTTTTCCACGTCCATTGCCACTTTTGCTTCATTTTTTTTTGAGCGATCTCACCCAGAAGAAGCCTGTTAAGGCACTGGCACTGGCATTTCCACACACTGACAGAACGCAGCATGCTACTTGGCGCCAGACTTCGGTGGGATGGTGGTCGCGAGCCAGGCGGCCCCTTACGGAGCCTTCCACCGCTTAGTGGGATCGTTCAGCCGGACTTATCCACAGGCAGGCCTGTGTTGCCGTTGCCCGGGGTGGACCGCTAGAAGGTAGATCCCATACCACCCCAAAACATTGCTTGTGAGAAAAATGGGTACTTTTGGATTCACGAAATTTCTTGGGTGAATACGATAAACACCCCCTTTTTTATGTATAACGATTTTTGATTATATTATCTAGATTGTGGTCGCAGGAAAACGCGGTTAAGGAAAGTTTGCTCGATAGATATACTTTACAAAGTTTGGTCTATTTTTATACTTTTTTGCGTAGTGTATAGCAATCTTATGAGCATAACACATCATTTTTGCGAATACGACTAGATTCTTGTTGTACAGTTTTTAGATTACTTCTCTATTAGGCGAGAAATTTCCAAAAGAGTGAAAAATCGTCTAAATAAGGCGATTCCGCTCTGTTCTCACACACAGGATTTGCCATTAGTGGAAAAGGGACGTTTAAAACTTCGAGGCAGGCCCTTAATGTGGGATCTACCACTTATGCTGGCGGTTGGTCTAATTTCAAATGTTTATAGTAAATATTTAATTAGACAAAACAGAAAGGTTTATCTGCTGCATTTTTTTATGTAACCGTTTTTGGGCTATATGTCTTTTTCCAAAATTTGCTATAGTAGCTTAGGGCGTATATAAGCGTGTTATATAGGTACGCAAGTAAATAACACGTTTTGAAAATCTTGACTTCAATTTGAAACAAGTTTTTTTATTTCAATTTTGTATTGTCCTAGTAGAAAACCGGCTCGGGCGGGATAAAAATATTAAAATAAAGGCACGGCTTGTGGACTGGCCAGGTTAATCTGTAATATTTTCACTAAGCCGAAGCAATGGAAAGCACAGATAGAATCTCCTCCAAGTAAGTATTGTGTCTAGGTTGCGGTGTACCCAGTGCTCTCACTTGGCATATTGTTCAAGCGCTAATGACCGGAACTAAAACGGTTGAATAGCTATTTTGTAAGTAGATAATTAATAGTATGTACGGCTTCATGAATCAAATAGATAGTATATGAACTCATAATGCATGTATCTACGTATTTACATACACATATCACGCCTATAATCCCTTGCGGGTAAACGGCCGCAAAATACGAACATTTACGCAAAATCTGACAAACATTCGAGGGTTATTCAGAAAATTGTGTATCACCATAGTGACAGATTGTTAGCCCACATGTTGATGTTTATTGCAATTTTAGGGGATGGGCTAAAACCAACGTCAGACGAAGCGTGAATGTCCGTTTCTTACGGTCTGCCTACCCGGTAAGACATTATAAGCGTGATATAAGTATGTATGTAGTCAGTCGGTAAATAGGAAGGTGGTCCAAATCAAAACCTTCGACAGTGGTATAGTCCAAAGGATATGTTTATTTTTAAGTTTTCAGTGAAAATACAATTACTTATTGGAATTCTTGTGCAGGAAACATTAGTCTCAATTCCATGTTGCCGACTAATATATCCAACTAAAAATAGCTCTGTCACTTTTGTAGCGACCACTGGGAGCTACGACAAGAAGCTCACTCAAAGTGATTCACGAGCAAGCAAGACGCAACAGAAGTTCCAACATATCTGTAAGATGGCGCCACGTGACAGAACAAAGAGCCTGAAACGCGGTATTGAAGTGTTTCACCACGCAGCGCATATATACAACTTCCAATTCTATCCAGGTGGACCAGTCGGTCCCCTGGCCACAACACCCGGCCAGGCGGGTAACTACCCTTTTCCCGACACCACCTGGAACCCTCCATTCTGCCTATTGGCATTATTCCTGTCACCCGCCATACTTTTATTTAAATAGGCTTAGACAAGATGATGACTAAGATGTCGATTTTACGCATTGTACGCGTTGTCTGTCAATATGAAACAACGAATAAAAATATGGCAGTTAAACATACAAGGAATCTGCGAAATGGCACCGAAATCATAGACTATTTAAGACATGGCTAGAATATACTATGGCATCTACTATCCTTTTCTAAACTAAATTAACAGAAAGCGACAGTGCTATTTTAAACAAGCCGTCACTGTGAAATTGAGACCAACATGTACTAGCGAATAGGATTTAGTAGACAAAAATATTCCAATTCTTTTAGAGTATCTACTGTTCTGAACAGACTTTTCTTGTTGAAATACCTACAACTAGCGGAACGAATAAATTAAGAGTAAAATAAATGACTTCAATTTAGCATCTCCGGTAAAAATAATTGCGTAATTTTCAAAGCAGTGTAAAGGTAGGTCTCCTTAACATTATTATACTTGAGCATATTTAACCCAAGGGATTCCCAGTACCCCCAACACGTTTTATAATGAAGTATTTCGTACGGAACCACGACTACGCTATTAATTTTCTTAGCAAAAAGGCACACAGGATGTACGCTTCAACATGGATGTAGAATTTCCATAAAACAATTCAACATTTAATATTTCGTGATGATCGAAATTTGGACGCTCTAGACTAGATACACGGTGAAATTTTATTAGCATACTGGACCTTCCATACAAAATTGCCGATCAGCTGATTTGAGTTACTATGGAAACTCAAAATATTACTGAAAAGTTGCAAAAATTTCAAGAGCGGGCAGGAAATTAAAAAAAAACTTGTGTTGAAAATTGTATAATTATATAACACGGGAAGTGTTTTTAAATCTGGTATTCAACTCAAAATATTGTTGTCATATATCCATCTATGTTCCTTAGGGAAAGTTGTTCCATAACACCAGCCCGCTTTGAGTTTTCGCTATCGGTCACTATTAAAATGTCCTGTTCTTATATTCAAAACTAAGTAAGAAAAGAAGGGCTTTTCTTACCTATTCATATTTCAAAGAATTTACAGAATTGCAGAAAACACTTTTTTTTATTATGTCCTGTATTTATTTTAGTGTGCAATATTAAATGGCTTAATAACTAAATCTCTTGTGTGTTGTGTATTAGACAGATTGATTGGTTTAGTTTTATAGGAGAAGCAAGAAGGCAGCTCGAAAGCTCTCCTCCGGGAAATACACAGCTAGTTTCAGAACCAAACTGTTTTATAAGAACTAACATTACTGCAACGTGGTCGTCGTACGGCTTCGTGCCGCGCACTGATTTAGCTTTATTTATAGCTTGAGTTTTGGTTGTAATATTGCATACACATACATACATATATCACGCCTACATCCCTTGCGTGCAGAGTGTAAAAGGCCGCCAAAAACTTACACTTACGCCACGTCTGACAATACTTACAATTACGCATGTGAGGGTCGTTCAGAGAATTATGTATCGCTATAGCGACGGTTTGTCAGCCCATCGCCTAAAATTGCATATACACGGTGTAACTCTCAAACCACTTTACTATCCCTTAACTATCGCCTCTTGCGAAAGAAATGGGGTGATGCTATTAAGGTGGCATCACACGGCAAATTCAATTTTGTAATATATGTAAAAAAAAACATTTTTGAATCCCTCAGATGGTGCCATTCTTAGTATTCAATGCTGTTTTTTTATATATTTTTACCTGGTATAGTTGGTGCATATATATTGTTTATGTATGATATTAAAAAAAGTAAGATCCCTAAATCCATACAAATCACATCTAGTCCAGCTGATCTCTACATCAATGCAATGTGAACCGTGTCGAGTTTCAGTCTACGCTGAAACAAAGAGGGTTGTGTAATCACCCGACAGAGTTTGTTCCCCAGTGCAGACATAATGAATCCTTGTACACGGTTTTTAATATCCCACTTCTGATATACCGGTGATGGACCTAAAGTTTTAAGTACTACTATACCAGCAGTACTTCATATCACGCATCACATGTGAATTGATGTGATGTGAATGTGAACTGGTGTGTTTGACGAGAGTGATTTACGAGAATCCCATGTAAGGGAGAAAGCTGTACTATTTCATAATTATAACCGGATCATACAGCGAGCAAGCAAACGACACCTTGTGACAACCGCACGACTATGCAGCTACGTGAGCCATAATATTATGCGTTGTTCTTAACAATGTCAATTCTTAAAGTTTTTTTTGTGTGATAATCCGGACCGGCAAATTACCGCAAAATCATGCGGCGCGTGATATGACCACCTTAGTTTAAGTTCATCCTAGAGTTAACTTTAGATGAGAAGCCATTCAATTAACACGTAATTAACTAAACGACCTTGACTTCAAAATGAGGACAGAAGGAAGGCGGTTCTACCAGTTATCGTCCGTCGCTGTGAATTTCAACGATGTCAAGTAGTTTGACAGACGCATTCGTAAACGCACCGTAGCCGTATTTTTATGAGAATAAGCTTGGAATTCACAATTTCCTTTCGTCTGACAGACGTCAGTGCGTTAAAAATACGCAACGATGGACGACAAATGGGAGTACCTACCTACACATTAAAGAGGTTAGAAAATTTAAAAAATCGACTGGAAGTTTGGTTTATGTTGTTTTCTTGCTTATCGTGTGAGACAGACACTAAAGTCGACGAACGCCCCATGGAACCCTGGTGACAGAGTTTTATATTCTTGTATACTATATTTCTTGTAATCAACGTAAAACCAAAATTGTTTAGTTAATTGATAATTTCATAGATAATTAAGTTATTTATGACATCAAAGGTCGCAGGAAATTAGCAGACAATTATTCAAGGAAATTTTATGTAAAATCAATCAATCAAAATGTAAAATCTCAACAAGCCCTTGATGGTCTCTTCGTTGATAATACCTCTATATCCGGATACCTCTTACTGTGTTCTTCTACAAGTTAATAAAAGATGGCGGCTGGTAGGCGATGGCGAGATAGGCCGGACCATCAAGCACAGAATAAATGCAGGGTGGAAGAAATGGCGACAGGTTACGGGCACAGTGTGTGACCCCCGAATGCCCCTTAAATTGAAAGGAAAGATTTATAAAACGGTGGTGAGACCTGCCTGTCGTCATGTATGGATCTGAGTGTAACAATAAGTTATGTGATAGACAGACTTTGTATCTCGGAAATGAGTTCCATCCTGGATGAAAAAGTATTTTTACATTGCTTTACATACATACATACATATATCACGCCTATAATAGGCCTATGTAGGCAGAACGTAAACGGCTGTAAAAAAAACGGACATTTACGCCACGTCTGACAAACATTTGAGGGTCATTTGGAATAAGGGAAAGAAAGAAGGTGATGCTATTTTAAGCCGGCATCACACGGCTATAAACTAGTAAAATGTTTTTAATTACAATTACTCTGTGTTCACTCGCGTCCATGCTATCTAATGAGCGCGGGAACGAATGGCATTCCTAGCGACAGGGTTGCTGAATAAACAATAATATTAATAAAATAAAAATAAATATACCTTACTGCTGTATCTTAAAAAGCAACAAGTCCCATTTTTTTAGTTTTTGTCTAAATTATTTTGCAGACCGACATCTCCTAAAGATTTATTTTGAATTATTCATTGTTTTTTTTCCAAAAGCTGAGACAAATCTTAAAACCAATTAAATCTAAGGACGGATACTCATTCATTACAAGTAGGAAACAGAGTTTATGAACGACCCTCTAAGTCGCGATCGCAACGTTTTAAAACCTCAGTAAATAATAGTAGTCCTCTGACGTAAACTTAATAATTCACGTTTGGTTTTATCTATTTTATTCATACTTATGTTAAATCTCAAGAAAGTTACCTATGCCTTAGTTGGGAAACTGTGTCAATAAACAGCTCTTTTTATCACGGTGTCAACGTTTTTAAACCACAGTAAATAAAGTTATTAATAGTAGGCTCTGACGTAACCTTACCTAATAATTCATGTTCCCTTTTCAAAATATGTTTGTTTCTATAGATTCTATTCGTACTTATGTTTACTCCGAAGAAAGTAACTTATGTCTAAGTTTATTGACAGCACGCATATCAAAGAACATTCGCTTGCTTTCTTATCTTTCATGTCTGGCAACTCAAAGAACTTAAGAAACAACAATAATTCGATTGTGGGCCACCCTCATGTCTCTCTTTGTTTTGGGCGACGTCTCGAAAAGTTAGCTTAAGTTTTATCAATGTCGTCGACATGTATTTGTTGGAAATATGTTCAAATAAAGGATATGTGAATATCACGCAAAGTTGGAAAATACGACACTCTGGCACGTGGTAGCACAAAAAACTTAATGAATTTCGCACCTGGCAACCCTGTCAGAAGACAATGGCGGGAAAATATGACGTCACGGTGCGAACGTTCGGAAGCGACGCAGTTTGTACCGACCTATTGTAGGCTGTATGATGTATAGAGCCTTTGCTGTAAATTATACGCATGTTAATAACACGCTTTGGAAATCTTGACTAAAATTTGAAACAAATGTCGTTTACAAATGGTGGTGGCGTAAAGTTACGTGCTGTGTGATTAACCTGGCCAGCCCCGAGGCAGTGCCTTTATTTTTATTTTTTTATCCCGCCCGAGCCGGTTTTCTATTAGGACAATACAAAATTGTTATAAAAAGAAGAAGATTGCGTTATGCAAATTTCTTTTTTTTACAATGACCGATCATGACGTCAATAAGTGATAATGCTATCCTACATTGAATAAAGTTATTTCATTTTCATTTTTTTATTTGTAATTAAATCAATGCGTTTACCAAGCAAGGTTTGTAGGTTAAATGAATAGGTTAAGGGGAAAGGAGAATTTGCGACTGTGGTCCGTATTGTGAAATCAGTTGCATGCAGCCTTAACCTTTTCATTTTTAAATAATAATTACACCTAGACCTTTTAATTGAATTATTGATTAGGTCACTAGTAAGTGATACTACGTAAGTAAAGCCAACTGAAAATCAAAATGCACATTCATCATTCGAGTCGATGAACGACCCAATTCATCAGGGTTAACCCCGGTGTCAGAGTTTTTCAACCACCTCCTTCCACTAGTAGGTTTATTGGGTTTCCCACTCTAAACGTCTCGTGTAGGTGGAATGAAAGAAAAGTTGTAAGAGTCAAAATAAAAAAAAAGCTCAACGTTGAAGCACATATCCAATAAACGTTCACAGACGATAACGGTCAAAATAAAAACTAAAAGCAAGAGAGTAGTGTTCGCTGAGAAACAGATAGGTATAAAAAAAGAAAACTTCATTTCAGGAGCTCAGATTGTTACGTGGAGCGTAGAAAAATAGACCGTGGAAGCAAAGGTAAACGCGTATTTAGGTTGAACTCGAGATATGACAGCCGGAATCGTTCCTTTTGTTCCCTCCCCGACAAAAGATTCCAATATTCCCCCCATTCCGCCGCCGGGAGCGACGGACAGTCTCAGAAAAAGAACATTTTATTTTTAAGCTTAAGGCGAGTGTAGCCGTCAACGACCTCGACGGTGGCGCCACTTCACAAAAAATAAGATTTCTTTATTCTTCTTCATTAGGCCTTAAACATCTTGACAAATGATCTAAACAGCGTAAATGTGTGAGTGGCATCGCCGCTCGTGGCTAGAATGACCTATCCTGGCGCCGCATTAATACCAAAAGTAGCCGTTTATAGGCACTGTTTTCTATAACTTAAATTGCATTGAATATTTCATTGAGTTTGCAGTTTCAAATTTTACTTAAGTATACTACTAAAAACTTGGGCATCGGACATTCTGGTAGATTGTTTGTTTAAAGAGAAAACTTTATTTTTTGTGAATTGGCGCCACCGTCGAGGTCGACGGTTGACGGCTACACTCGCCTCTTAAGGCTGTCCGCACACGTCCGATAATCGGTAACCGATTTTTTGTAGGAGTAAAATGGAACGTATCGATTGCAATGGTGTAACGCCCACATCCTACAAATAGTCGGTCAGAAATAAAATCGGTGCATCCCGACCGATCCGATTGTCGGTGAAAAATGGAACACTTGGAAATGTATGCGTTAACGCACACTACTCACCGATAGTCGGCCGTCCATGACGTGCTACTCCCTCGAAACCAACAGACAAAGTGACGGACGTGTGCCTTGAGTCGGTCACAAAATAGGTCTTAAAAATCGGAGGAAAAATCTGCCCGATTATCGGTCTTATAAAAAGTCGGACGTGTGCGGGCAGCCTAAGGCGGTTTTCCCACTTTTCGTCCGTCGGTGCGTATTTTCAATGCACCCTACGTAACGCATGCATCTGTCAGACAAAAGGGAATTGCAAATTCCGATCTTACTCCAATACAAATACGGCTACGGTGCGACTTGACAACAAATGGGAGAAGCGCCTAAGATTTTACTTCGTCAGATTGAAGTTTTAAGTACCCGGACATCAAAAGTTTCTCATCTCGAGTTTTAAAAAGTCTGAATCTAAATTTAAGTAATTTAGCTAACTAAAGTGTCATTTTCAAAAGCTCGTAGCTTTACGAGCGACAGCATAATCTAAAGTTATGTTTGCTATGCACAGTATTTTTTATTAAGGATGTTTTAGATGTGAATTAATCATACACTTACTTGCAATAATACAGCCTGCCATCTCTCCCTGTGTGCACCGTCCAGCCTTCTTTAAGTTCCACTTGCAGCCTCTCTAAAGCCGCTTCATCTTCCACTGCTGTCGTGGTCGAAGGCCTCGGGCTGCCCCCAAGTCTTGGACTCCCAAATTTCGGACTGGCGCCAAGCTTTGGGCTGTTGGCGCCCAGCTTGGGACTGTTCGAACTCGACGCCCCATCGCTCAGACTTGGGCTGCCAGTCAATCTCGAGCTGAGACTAGGACTGGGGTTGGGCCGAGGACTCTGAGCGAGTTTCGGACTGGCCGTGCCGCTGGGACCAGGCGACGCCGATGCCTGCTGCAGCAGCATCGCTTCCACGTCATCGCACCATGTTAAACCTCACTCCGATCTGCAAAGACAAAAAACAATACCTCAAGTCTCCATTAAACTGCTATTACAACTTCCCTGACATTTGAATAACAAAAGACTCTCCCCGTTTCCTCTAAACGCCATCAGGTAGATACAAACGAAATGCCAGACGCTCAAAAAACAGTATAAAAAGAAACAAGCAAATGAAACGGCCTCGTTGGCGAGCTCTGTCTAAAATGGCAACACCGATTAAAACTGGCCGCAAAAAGTCAACGGAAAATGCCGACCAAATTGCCGCGAAAAAAGAACGCCTCCGTTCCCGCGCAAACCATAATCGCTGGAACGCGACAGACGAAATATGAATGAAAATGGTGCCATTTTGCGATGACATTTTGTTTATATGCGCATTTTTATTGGCTGCTCGATAACGCTTGAATATTAGGTATTTTGGGAACGTATTCATTCTAGTGTTTGTTGTTATGTGTAATTCGTTAATGTAATCTACAAAGCTTTGAAACACGCCCTGTCTTCTTGTGAGGGGCTTATTTAAGAACTATGATGAATGAACGAATGAACATTACAATATTTTATTCGACGTGTTATTTTAACAATAATCCTGCGGTTTCTACATAAAGTCGTATTGTCTTACTCCCTCGTAGGTATCCATGTAAGCGTCTCTACTAACAAAGTTTCCAAAAAGTTAAGAAAAAAATCCTATTTTGTTCTATTCCGATTAAGTTGAACTAGTACCTACCTACATCTTAAAAATGCTTGACCCACTCGATTTACTGCCAAGCAAAATATTTATCGCAACTTTTACGGACTAATAAAGTGTAATTAAACTAACTAAACTTGATATTTTGCGCCGAGTCTAATAAATTCAAGTGAGTTATTAGGTATGTCGGAGATAAGACGATACGGGCACGCTGCAATGGATAGACGATGAGAAGACGGCCCATGTTGAAGTAAAATATAAGTAGGTAGACTTTTATGATAGTGGCAAAGATAAACTATGTTAACTTACCTTAAATTAGCGCTGTCATTTCCATCAAATAGGTTCAGAAAGAGACAGGGAAATCTAAGATATGTCATGTCTTACATTTTAACGCAAAATACGCGTTACCTGTCAAAATAAGGTGACGATGAAAACAATAGCGACGAAATGGCGAAGAACATATTGTAATTTTTAGACATGACAGCCCAGGAGTTGATATTTCTTTTCCTTTTCTAAATCCATTTCACGGAAAGTGACAGCGCTAATTTAAAATAAGTTTAGATAATTTAATTTCTCTCAATTGAGGCCAATTTCGAGACCAAGGGTGTTGGCATGACATGAGTTGATATTACCTATCCTTTTCTTAACCCATTTGACGGAAAGTGACAGCGCTAATTTAAGGTATGTTAAAAAACTCCGAATTGAGGCCAATTTGGAGACCAAGAGTGACTATGGCCAAGGTTTTAAACTCAGTTTATAGAGAAGGTATTCCACCGTCGTGGTCTTCGAGGCAGCTATTTCTATTTCAATACCTACTTAAAGAAAAAACCCCAAACAAAACTGAAGTGGAAATCCCTATCGCGTTGACGGAGAGGGTTTATCCTTGTTATATCCACATATATCATCACTATCATAAACTTCCGCGAATTTGCTCCTTCGAGACCGATATCGGATATTGTGTGGGTACACAGCTTTTCCTTGGAAATATTTTTCTGCTTGACGTGTCTAAACGTAAAAATAAATCGTGTTAAAAACTTAAACAACGGTGTTATTACAAAAAAGTTTAAATTATTTTTCCATAAGATTTACATACACATACACATGCATACGTCTTACTTTTGTGGGAATTATGAGGCACTCACAAAGTTGATATTTATCACTTTGTGAATTTGTTCCCAGTATGGTTAGGACATTGCAGGCTGAACGACCTGATTGTCTGAAAATACTGCTGGTTCCGTGCTTTGGAAGGCACGTTTAGCCGTCGGTCCCGGTTGCTATGATTACTTACACGGCGGTCGTTACACAACCATGTCAGAGGCCTATTACTTGCAGTAGGCGGTTGAAAACCTCTGACACCAGGGTTCATTGAGTCGTTGGACGACTCAGTGTCCCACTCGAAAAGAAGAAGATGAAGATGATTAATTAGTTCGTATTAGTCGTATTTATATATATATATATGTATGTATTATTAGTGTTAGGTATATATAATATAGATATATATTAGTATATTGAGTAAACTTTTATTTAACTATATTCATTAATTTAATTGTGCACGATTTATCAGCCTTACCTTATGCTATCTCTCTACCGTAGGACTGCTGGAAGAGATTTCTTTTTAGAAATAAGTAGTACCTGTTGTGTTGTTTTTCTTTAATGTAATTGTTCTGTGTTTTATCTTGTGTGCAATAAACAGTTAAATAAATAAAAATAAATAAATAAGAGGGCTGCCGCAGACCAAACGTAAGTACTTATTTACGAGCGAATCCAAGAAAGAACCGTACATAATTAAAATAAAGATGACATTTCTTAGAATGGCAAACGCCGCCGGTTCCTACCGGGCGACCGTGAGGGCTGTTTTTAAATCTAGCCAATTAGTTTCTTTTTGAATTTCTAGTCAAAAGTGCTGGAACTGTCGTTGAACAAAACTGCTCTTGCTCTGCGGCGGCCCTTATTAAGATAAAGAAATACCTACTCTCACGAAAATTTACCTAAAGTCTGTCTCGAATGAGTTATCAATTGTGTTTATTTAGATCAAAACTTGTTCCTCTCGATTAAATTAAATTGTTATGCCGCGTTCACACTATTTACCTGCCCCAGCCACGGAGCAGAAGCCCCAGCACCTGCCGCTACCGCGAATATTGCTCGAAATACTTCCGCGGAAGTATCAACGCGAGTGAGTGTTCTGCCGTCATACTCTTCTCGCAGCAATACGAGTGAGCGAGATAGCAATACATTCCACTTCGTGCTGACGTTATTTGACTCGCGCACGAAAAGTCGACACTCGCGGGAGCACGGGAAGTAGCAGCGGCATGCCGAGTAGCAGCGCGAGTATCCTGCTGACATACTCCCGCTGCCACTTTCCTTGCTACATACATACATTCATATCACGCCTATAATCCCTTGCGGGGTAGACAGAGCGTAAATGGCGAAAAAACGGACATTGACGCCACGTCTGACAAATATTTGAAAGTCATACGGAAAATTGTGTATCACCATAGTGAAAGGTTGTCATCATCATCATCATTGGCCTCACACGTCTGTGACAGACGATTTAAACAGTGTCTGAGGCAGACACTGCGTTGCCTGGGACGCAATTATGGAAAACGCAGGGCTGCCCAGGACCTGCGCCACCCTCTCGGCCTTCCTGGCTGGATCCGCAGGAACGACTAAGTCGATACGTGCGGAGCCAGGTCGGCTGCAGGAGTCTGCCGCGCGGTAAAATCTCTGTCACACGCGCCTGACGGAGGCCCCGTTCCGGGTTTAATTGTGGAGTTGGCCTCTCCAGGACCGTTGTGCTTGGGTCAGATTTATCCCTGATTTATATCGGGAGGGAAAGGTTGTCAGCTCATCGCCTAAAACAGCAATACACACCCTCGAGTCCCTTAGTCGCCTCTTACGACGCCCTCGGGAAATAAATGGGGTGATGCTATTCTAAGCCGGCATCACACGGCACATTCACTTTCCTTGCTATAAAATCCAAAATGGTGTTCTATGTTCAAACCGTCAATGTGTTTAGAACATTGCAAGGTCGCGTTCCAAATATTTCATAATACATTGCGTCACACAGGATGGAAATGCAATTAACGTTATCTTCACCTATTGTAGGCCGTTTTGAGGGCAGCACTGTGTTCCCACTATATTTCATTGTTTGCATAACTTTAGAATAATATAGACAGTGATTATTACGTAACTAGCTAAGTGCGTATGTTAAATAATACTTATTGTCGTGTTCTTTATTGGCAACAGTCCACTGCTGGACTATTTTTATTGGTTGGTTGATATTTATCACAGTGTGAATTTGTTCCCGGTCTGGTTAGGACATTGCAGGGTGAACCAACTGATTGTCCGAAAAGAAATGGTTCCGTGCTTCGGAGGGCACGTTAAGCAGTCGGTCCCGGTTGCTGTCTATGATTACTTAGACGGCAGTCGTAACACAACCATGTCAGAGGCCTACTAGTATGTAGTAGGCGGTTGAAAAACTCTGACACCAGGGTTCATCGGGTCGTTGAACGACTCGGTGTCCCACACGAAAAGAAAGAAAGAAGTCCACTGCTGGACTAAGGCCTCTCGCCATTGACGGTCGTTAGCCATACTAATTTCCGAAGATACAGCAAACATGTACGTAGCATTTTTTGACGATATGTAGCAATTTTTTGGTCAACTCCCATGGTCAAAGCCCAATGGCAACCAGCCATTCTACTCTTGGGTGTCGTAAAAAGTGACTTAGGGATAATCATCCAGCGAATGGGCAGCAGCGTTCCCTGTGAATGCAACATCTTGCACTGCGCTCGCCAATCCGCCTGCCGAGCGTGGTGAGTATGGCAATACTCCCCAGTAAGAGGAGGCCCCTGTCCAGCAGTGCACTGTTCAGACTTGTCATTTTAATGTTTAATGAATAGATACGATAAATAATTCAGAGAGCTTATCAAGCTTAAGATTTTCCCTTATGTTCTCATGGTAATTTTCCATGAAATTCTTTAATAATATCCATCCATTCAGATGGACACGGAAAAACGGAAAATTCGATGTCATATTCAACGAACTACTCATTATTTTCGACGCTTGTTTAAGATTTGTAAAAAGATAAGCTCTATTTACAATAGATAAAGATTCTCCAAGGAGTTATTCTTAACGGAAGCGCCAATATACAGACGTGGACTGTTCCTTCCTAAGCTTCGACAAGGCACATAATACGGATATGGTGAAATTTTACTAGTGACCGACAGCGAAACCTCAAGATGGGCTGGTGATAAATAAGGAACATCTTACCCCAGGGAACAAAGGTTGAAATATGACATAAATATTTAAGGTTACCATAGCAACAGTTGTGTGGAAGGAAATAAATGTGTTTTCTTTCTTTCAACTCAAAGCAGCTGAGCGGCAATGTTATTTATTATTTATTTAACTGTACACAAGATAAAACACAGGACGATTAATTAAGGAAAAACAACCCGAACCGAGCGGCCGACTGCACATGCCGCGGCGGCCGACGTCGGCAGTTCGGTTCGGATAGTATCCCATACAAATCCATACGAACCAGTAGGAGTTCCCTACTTGAAACCCTTCGGTGACCGACAGCGAAACCCTTGCCTTTTGATCAAACGTTAATTGCTCGAAAGCCTATGCTCGATTATCTACGAGACCTACAAATCGTGAGCTCGATAGTTTTCCACATCGATGCATATCTCTAAAAACGTGAATTCTAACGATCAAAAAAGGGAAATGTAAATTCTCGAAAGAACATCAAATCGAAACACGTATTTGCACGCGAATAGTTTAAACATGCTATCATTAAAATATGTAGCCTAATATTTTTTTTTAAACATTTTAATTAGCATAAAAATTCTAAGCAAAACTTCTAGTACATAATTATACTCATCTCATAACGCGTAGATTGCTTGTGTATGCATGCATATGCTGTTGGCCGTCGGCCGTTGGCCGTCGGCCGCTCGGTTCGGAAAAGCACCTTATTTCTAAAACGAATCTCTTCCAGCAGTCCTAGAGCAGTCATAATTTTGTATTGGAGACTCAAATTTTTTTTTCGTATTTCGATCTATGTTACATGGGGAAAGTAGTTCTTTATCACCAGCCCGTTTTGAGTTTTCGCTATCGGTCACTAGTAAAATTTTACCCGATATACAGACGTAGACTATTCCTTCCTAAGCCTATCTTACAAAGTGCTATTGAGTAATGAATAAAACAAAAACAATATACAAAGTACTGATACAAAGTTTGACGGTATCGCTTATGCTTTCAGCTGTCGGGTGAATAGACGCCGTAAAAATGTAGTTTTATGACTGTCTGGTTCAGTTTATACTTGTTCATATTTTTGTTTGTCTTCTCTTCCGCGGGTGTCGTAAGTTTCGTTCCACGTATATTACAATATTAGGCAACAGGCTGACAACCTGAAACTATAGTGATACTGTCTCCCTTTTCGCGTGGGACACCGAGTCGTCCAACGACACGATGATCCCTGGTGTCAGAGTGTATCAACCGCCTAATACTAGTAGTAGGCCTCCGACATGGTTGTGTAACGACCGCCGTCTAAGTAATCATACACAGCAACCGGTTTTTGGACAATCCGGTGGTTCACCCCGTTATGTCCTAACCAGACCGGGAACAAATTCACAAATTTATAAATATCAATTTTGTGAGTGCCCCACCGAGAATCGAACCCGGAACCTTTGCGTCGCAGGCAGTCGCACTACCACTGCGCCACATCGGCCGTCATAGTGATACTTACACGATTTTTCTGAAACGGCCTTCAAATATTTGTCACACGTGACGAAAGCGACGTATTTTACGGCTGTTAACGCACTGCCTACCCCTTAATACCTTGTGTAAAGGGTGATATGTGTTTTTTTTCTATATGGATAAGAATCACGATGTTTAATAGAGTTTAATCGCGAAACCTTTAAAAACCTCACCAATTTTTTTTTTGTGATTTGTTTTTTTGTCGTAACTTTACAAGATAAATAAGGACCAAATGGTAATACACAAAAAAAATGGCAAAGGAAAGACTGGTGCATTGTCTGTATTGACCCGTGTGGTGCCGACTTAGAATAGCATCACCCCAATTCTACTCTTGGGTGTCGTAAAAAGTGACTAAGGGATAATCATCAAGGAATGGGCAGCAGCGTTCCCTGTGAGTGCAACATCTTGCACTGCGCTCGCCAATCCGCCTGCCAAGCGTGGTGTGTAAGGAAATACTCCTTAATAAGAGGAGGCCCATGTCCACCAGTGGACTGTTCTGGCTGTTAATGTTTAAATGAAGAGATACGTTTTTTTTGCCGTGTGAAGCCGGTTTAGAATAGCATCACCCCATTTCTTTCCCGTGGGAGTCGTAAAAGGCGACTTAGGGACTTGAGAGTGTGTATTACAATTTAAGGCGATGGGCAGGACAACAAAGGCGATACACAATTTTCTGATTGACCCTTAAATATTTGTCATACGTGGCGTAGATGTCCATTTTTTGCGGCCGTATACGCTCTGCCTACCCCGCAAGGGATTATAGGCGTGATATGGGCATGTATGTATGTACGAAAAATAATTCACAAAACTTATCAATCTTTAGATTTTCCCTTTTGTTCTCATGGTAATTTTTCCTGAAATTCTTTAATATTCGTTGCGAGTAAATTACTGGGTGATCAATTTTACTCGATGTGACGTGAAACGCCAGAAAAAAGAAATGAATTGCAAAAAAAGCCCAAAAGATTACCTAAAAGTATTCAGTATATTATTTTAGGAAAATTATTTGTATTCGTAGTACGGATATTACTTAGTCGTCATAAAAATGTATTTTTTTTACCAATCACTTATCATACATTTTATTTTCCTATGTAAATGGAACGTATCTTGTAACCCATGTCAACTATCCTATGTGTTAGTTTTATTTTATCTTCTATATGTGTGCCGAATTTGATTACAGTAAGTTCAGTAGTTTTTGCGTGGAGAAGTATCCAAACATACATACAAACTTTCGCATTTATAATATTAGTAGGATGACTCAAATGTCAAAATTTTAATTTAGCACAACGCCACCTGGTGTGACATTATACAGTACTGTCAGTAGAAAAGTCACAAATTCGAAAAGTAGGACGTAGTATGAATATAAATATGACATCGAAACGATTATACGCTCAAATAAGTTACGACGGAAGTTTAACAGGTGACTGTGCTAATGTTTTCTGAAAAAAAAAAAGAATAAGGTAAGTAAATAGGAAAACCTAGTCAATATTGCATTATCTGTCTGTTCCATATTTGGGTAAGCCGGATCATTATTTTTATGGTTTGTTTTGAGAATATAGGTCGCTTTAAGAAACCGAGCCGGTTTTCTATTAGGTTAGGACAATATAAAATTGTTATAAAAAGAAGAAAATTGCGTTATGCAAATTTCTTTTTTTTTTACAATGACCGAACATGACGTCAATAAGTGACAATGCTATCCTACATTGAATAAAGTTATTTCATTTTCATTTATTCATTTTCAAACGAATTCTAAAGTTTTGAGTAAGTATGTGACGTCACAATTGTTGGTAAAGTAAAATGCCTTTGCCTGCACAAAGAAAAAGTTAATCACAGACAAGACATATAAATAAATATAAATGTCAGTAACGAAATACTTTTTTCTAACAATGGCAAAATCATTTTTTCATATTCAGGTTATAAGGTGTCATACAAAAGTACTCAAAAATAAAAATATTTTACCATAGTATTCTAATAAGTAGATATTGTAAACAAAGTAAAATAGAGATTTTTCTTACAATCGGCCATCTTAGCATAACGATTTGGAATTATTACGTAAGCACATCAATAAAACCCGCAGTCTCTTGAGAGCTGGTCTCCGTACTTCCTTGAGAGCAAAGAGGAATCGAGGAGACGACAAGCCGAGAGGACGACCAAGTGTTCCTTTGCAAATGTCCGCAAACATAAGTAACAGTAAGTACTGCGTTTAAACCACACATTCTAAAGGTTCTATTCCGAACCGAGCGGCCGACGCGCGGTATGTGCAGTCGCCACTCGGTTCGGAATAGTACCTTAACATGAGAAAAGAGAGGACATCGTCAAGATAAATGTGACGGAAAGCATAGATGACGTTATTCAAAACAGGTAACGATAAGACGAGTATACAAGGTCGAGCACGAGGGCGGGTCTGCCATCCACTAAGTCGGCCGCGTTGATCAGCGATCCAATGGGAGTTTTTCTGTTGATATTTCTGAATGTCAAACCAGAGGGCACTGTGCTAAACTGAAAATTTGACGTTTCAATATGGCTGGCGGCAGCCATTTGGCAACCATAGTTTTGTCTCAGGTTCCGTTTCACGTTGTGTTCGTTACTAATTTATTTCTATTAGTATGATTTGCTACAAAGTAAACTTGTTGTCTTGCTATTAAGTATATTGAGTGGCATTCATGTAAGCAAACAAAAATCTATAAGATATTTAGAACGATTACATAAATACAAAATAAAGAATATTTTGTAAAGTGAAACAGATTTTCATGTAAAGGAACGTTATTTTAATTAAGCTGAGCGCCCTCTACATGACACTCGAGAATCTCTAGAAAATTTCCCATTGTCCGATATTAAGGGCGGGGCACACCGGCTCCGTATCCGTTCCGTATCCAGCTCTCGTATGTAGTCACGCACGAGCTTATGACGTTGTAATGTATGGGACTGTATGAGATACGGCACACCGCTTGCGTGCAGCACGGAACGGATACGCAACGCAAGCGGTGTGCCGTATCTCAACGTCATAAGTTCGTGCGTGACTAGGGACGAGAGCTGGATACGGAGCCGGTGTGCCCCGCCCTTTATCGATTATAGATAATTTCATCACCTCGATAAAATTATCGATATTAAATTAAACTTGCATCCCTAATTTTTCTACGTAAAGTATATGAGCAAAAACATAAAGAAACAATAAATAATTAGCATGGGCTAGAACCAAAAAACTTTATAACTTTAGCCCTTAAACGGGTATTTAGCTTGATATGCTGTTGATAGTACATCATAAATCATAATGTACAATAGCACAGAATAAATAATAGTACCTACTAGTGACAATAGTTCATTTTAGGTATCTACATAATTTCAGCTACACACAATGCTCTTTAGAGGCGAGGCAGTCACAAAGCAAGTGTACATACTAGAGAGGCACGGACTAGTCGAGCATAAGTAGTCGGCGACTAGTCGAGCATAAGTAGTCAGCAACTAGTCGGCTCAATAGCTAATAAGTCGGCTGTAATAGCGAAATTACATTTCATTGTAATAACTATAAAAACTACTAATTATATGTTAATTGGTAGTTAAACGAGTACATACGCTATTTTTTTTGCCAAGTTGCACCAAAGTAATAAGTCCTATTTGACAGCTGTTGTCTCCATAGTAAAAAAGATGTCAACAAAACCCTCTGCCATAGTATTATCACGAATCTGACAGCTGTCAAATACGACTTATTGGAACGACGGTACTTTAGTCGGTGAGAAGACGGTGGATTTTAAGCCGACTAGTCGGAATGAAACTGCGTCCATGTGGACTACTTCACCAGTTCAGCGTAAAAACTTAACTAAACTACATAAAGTTTTGTTTTTGTAAAAACTTACCCGGTAGATTAAGCCGTGCCACGCGTTACTGGCATTAAAATACACTTGCAAAATTGGCGGGCAAGGAACGAGCTGCGGTAGCCCAGATGGAATAGGCGTCGTCACTAGTAATGACGAAAGCGGCGGGTTCAAATCCTGCCTGCGCTTGAAAATTTTGCAAGTTTTCAAAAATTTATAACAAACACGGGAAGTGTTTTAAAATTTGGTATTCTACATAAAAATTTGTCTGAATTCGACTAGTCGGCCAAAACCATAGTCGGTGCATCTCTAGTATCTACATCAATAATTGTGTGTCTGTACGCGTGTGATTGTGATGACAGTAGTTGAACAGATGTCAGTGAGTGAGATACGGTTGTTCTAGGCCTCCGTTCTGAAATGGGCTGTGACAACGACCACTAAGCCACTTCCACAAGTTCACTAAGGGCGAATACTTTCTAGCTACACATCAGTCCTATATATCTTACTAGATTTCCGCCCAGCGGTTTCACCCGCTGCCACTCATTTTCCCGTGATATTAGTTGTTTTCCCGCGGTAAAAAGTGGCCTTTGTGTTATTCCGGGTTATACTCTACCTGTGTTCAAAGTTTCATCCATATCGGTCAAGCCGTTTGAGCGTGAAGAGGTAACAAACATACACTCTCAGATTTATAATATTAGTACGGATAGTACGGATTATAAAAAAAGTTACACGCACTTTTAGGCAGTGTCTAAAGTGTTTTCCTAAACGATTTGACGCTCTGAAAAAGCTTAAATCACTAACTTTTGTTTGTATTAATGCCGTAGGCGTCTACCAGGTCAGGTCCAATAAAACCACTCTGTGACGAGGACATGTTTGTGACATCAAGATCGTGAACAAGATCTGATAACTAATGATGCGAGGTAAACTTTGTTGCATAATGGCTGGTTAATTACTTATATCAGAGTCGTCGAAGTATTTCCAACGTATTTTGTCAATCGCTTAATGATTAAGATACTGCCTGCCTGCTCATAAAAATAATAAATATACTTGTGCTGTGTGGGGATCGAACCCACGACCCTCGGTATAGCAAGCAGGGGTACTATCCGCTACGCCCAGTCAGCAGTTTGTTGTTTGTTGGCTGGTTTACAAGTATCATTAAATTACTTCTTACAAATGTTGTCAATCGTAAACCCCTCTAACAACAATACCGCGTGTGTAAACAATACAACCTATGTGAGTCAGCGGCGCCTCAGCATAACTTGGTGTTTCGCGTGGGCTAAGGTCAACAGCTTACGTCATCCATTGTATGGGTGTGACAGCTGCTAAACTTGGCTGTTTAAGCAGATGAGTAGGTTAAGCTTTTATAGTGCCTTAAGATCCTGATATACCTGAAAAGTTTGCACCTTTCTGCGCCAGAGAAAAAGAGACACGAATTTTTTGCTCGAATTTTCGCAAGGTACGAGTATAACGGTAGAAACTAGAGAAATACCGTTACAATATCCAAGTTAGCCATTTGTACAGAAAAGGCATGTACCTATAAAAAATATAGCATATTTCTTTGTAATAACCTTTAAGCTGTAGGCTTAATAGTGAAGTAATGTTTTAAATAGAGGTCAGGTACTTTGGATTTTTTTACTAGGTACTAGGTATACATATACCTATCAGTTACACAATTTGACAAACTGTACTCGATAGAAAAAGAGCTCTCGTAATGTAACCTTTGTTTAAATTTGCATTTAAAATTAGTCGTATAACTGATCTGCCACACGTACATAAATACTACTTATAGGAATATTTTGTTCCCATTAGAAAATCCAGAATAGTAAACATTATACCTTAGAGTATTTACGCCACGTCTGATAAACATTAGAGGGTCATACGGAAAATTGTGTATCGCCATAGGATACAGTTGCTTTCATTACGCTATTTGTGTTTTTGTAAGGTTATTTCATTTATAACTTGTGTATTACCACATTCTACCATGAATATCATGAAACTCTTACCCTGGAAAACACATACTTACATACATAATTCACGCCCATATCCCTTATGGGGTAGGCAGAGCGTTGACGACCGTAAAACGGATACTAACACCACGTAGACAAATATTTGTGGGTCATTGGAAAATTGTGGTATTGCCATAGTGACAGGTTTTCAGCCCATCGTCTAAAATTGCAATACACACCCTCGAGTCCCTTAGTCGATTCTTACGACTCCCGCGGGAAAGAAATGGGGTAGTGCTAGTGCTAGCCGGCATCATGCAATATATGCAGTTGCATATAATTCATCTGCGGCTCGTGTGATAAACAGGCACTCGCATTCTAATGCCCCCCATTATACGACAGTTGCATAGACTACTATTATAACGACCCAGCCTGAAGATGCGATGCTAATTAAGGCAGCATAGTTCTATTTAGAACTAATTAGCATCAGATCTTAAGAAACGGTGGTGTACCGAAAACTTTGCAGGCATAAGCAGACCATGCAACTAAACAACTTTTACTATGGAGCTTACGTAGGAAAACGAAATTCCTTTTTCGAGTTTTCATAGAAAGTCAGTGTTGTTATATGGGAGGACGAACAATTTTTCTCGTTTACCAACATATCTTCCAAAGAAAAAGTTGTGCAGTTTCCTGGTCTGCTCATGGCTGCTAAGATTTCGGTACATCGTCCCTTACAGCCCGTATAATTATTGTTATTTTGCCAAAACCTCAAGATGTGATGCTAATTAAGGCAGCATAGTTCTATATATAAAGTCTGTGTTTGACCCCGGCCACTTGTCGCGTTTATATGGCTTCACGCGTTACCACGCGATTATGTCACACGCGAACGAGTAGGTATAATTATATCAGTAATAGGGTAGTATAATTTGGTCGTGATCGTAATGCGTCACTGCCTTTATTTAAGGGCATGTTAGCGCCGTTATGACAAAATTCAATTAACTATTGAGCCCCACAATTATTACGGTACGGTACTTTCCCGCGGGAAAAAGACTTGCCGTGTGATTCCGGCTTAGATTAGCATCACCCCTTTTCTTACCCTTGGGAGTCGTAAGAGGCGACTAAGGGAGTCAATACTCACCGTATTGCAATTTTAGGCGATGGCCTGACAACCTGTCACTATGGCGATGCACAATATTCCGAATGACCCTCAAATATTTGTCAGACGTGGCGTCAGTTACCCGTTTTGCGGCCGTTTATGCTCTGCCTACCCCGAAAGGGATTATAGGCGTGATATATGTATGTATGTAAAGACACCATACATTGAATTGACCATTTACACAACCGTCAAAATTTACACAAAATTAATGTGTTTTATTGAGACACAACGCAACCGTACAAAAAATAAGCGTCTTTATAATTTTTATAAGTTACGTTTTCAAATAATTCCGGACTTCTACGGCTAGATGACTAAACACAAAAATAGCTTTTTCATAGTCTCTCTCTCTATTCGTGTGGGATACCGATTCGTCAAACGACCCGGTGAACCCTGGTGTCAGAGTTTTTCAACCGCCTGCTACTAGTAGTAGGCCTCTGACATGGTTGTGTAACGACCGCCGTCTATGTAGTAAGTAGTAAGCTATGAAAAATCTTTGCTATTTAATACTGTTAAGTCTTAGAAGTCTCATAAGTGCATCTTTCGATGCAGTTCGCGGGTCAAAGTCAAAGGTTCTCGTTACAAAATTCTCAACTCTAACGAATTCTGGGAAAATAAATATGATTCATCTTGCTACAGTTTATGAGAGTGCACGGCTGCTTTCCAGGAAATATACAGGTTGTAAGAATATTAGCTGCAAATATTTTAAGGGGTGAACCAGCCCATGAAACTGAACAACTTTCCCCAAGGAACATAGGTCGTAATATGAAGAAAAAATACCTCCTATACAAATTGACCCGTTCGGCTGAATCATTTTGTATAGAAGGTACCTTTTTTTAAGTCATAGTTTGACCTATGATACTTGAGGAAAGTTGTTAAGTTTCATAGATTGGTTCACCCCTATTAATGTTTGCAGTAATTTTGTTTACATCCTATCCTACTAAACTTATTCTATAATAACTTATTCCTATTCTTACATATAATATTATAAATGCGAAAGTTAATATGTTTGTTTGTTTGTTACTTCTTCACGCAAAAACTACTGAACCAATTGTAATGAAATTGGGCACACATATAGGAGGTAACGTGGATTAGCACATAGGATAGTTTTGATCACCACTTATGCGGGCAACGCCGCGGGTAATAGCTAGTCTTATATAATTTCTTGTTATTATTATTACTTACCTATTTCATGCATCTATCTACATTTTGTATTTTGTGGTTTGTCATATTTTACCAGTAACTTCCTTTTATAACGGCTTTCATAGTCTAGCGGTCTGTTTGTTGGTCTCTGATCCGGAGGTCAAAGGTTCGATTCCCGGTGGGGCACTCACACTCACAGTTATTTGTCACTTTGTGAATTTGTTTCCAGTTTGGTAGGACATTACAGGCTGAACCACCTGATTATCTGTAAAAAATATGGTTCCGTGCTTCGGAGGGCACGTTAAGCCGTCGGTCCCGGTTGTTGTCTATTATTACTTAGACGGCGGTGGTTACACAACTATGTGAGAGGCCTACTGGTAGTATTCGGCGGTTGAAAAACTCTGACACCAGGGTTCATCGGGTCGTTCGTCGAGTCGTATCCCACACGAAAAGAAGAAGTTACTTTCATACAAACAAACTGATTCGGTCTTGTGTAGGTAACTTTTTTGTAATATGTATTCAATGTTCCTTGAACAAAGTAATTTTGTTTACATACATACATATCTCACGCCTATAATCTCTTACGGGGTAGGCAGAGCGTAAATGGCTGTAAAAACGGACATTTTACGCCACGTCTGACAAACATTTGAGGGTCATTTAAAATATTGTGTATCACCAAAGAGACAGGTTGTCAGCCCATCGCCTTAATTTGCAAGTCCCTTAGTCGCTTCTTACGACACCCACGGGAAAGAAATGGGGTGATACTATTCTAAGCCGGCATCACACGGCAACCAATAATTTTGTTTTGTTTCTTCAAATAAAGTATGAAACAACTGTTATCGTAAGTAACAAAATATTTGTGTCTAGACATAAAATATTGTCGCTCGCTTTGGCATAAAAATAACGTAATGTATGAGACCTATAAAACATTTTACTGGGGACGTTAAAATCGTGTACAATCGCGTTTTACACATAGCAACTGTAAGTTACGACCTTTGGCTGGCTATAGTGTCTAACTGTCTAGTGTAATGTGTTTTTAAACGACTTTAGAAAAGAGGTTATTCAATACCCGTTTGTAGGACACACAGAATTTTACAATATTACCTAATTACCTGCCGCAATTCGGAACAAAAATTCACATAACTTTAATTAGAGTTGTCAATTCCCGTCAAATAGGTTTAGAAAAGGATAGGAGATATCGTAGTCATGTCATGTCTTTTAATTTGGCTTTTAAACGTCAAAATAAGGCGACGATGAAAACAATGGCAACCGAATTGACTCGACATTGCGAAGAGCCCACAAAATTCATATTTCTTAAACATGACAGGATCTAGATATCTCCTATCCTTTTTTAAACCTATTTGTCGGAAAGTGACATCGGTAATTTAAGGCAAGCTAAGAGATTTAATTTCCCGAATTGAGGCCATTGACCTGAGCAGAATAGTGCTATCGTCAAAGAAGAGCCTTAACTTTGCTCAGGAAGAGACAGCTGAATATAGGGTGAAATTACAAGTGACCGATAGCAAAAACTCAACTTTCCCCAAGAACCATAGGTAGTTTTTTTATTTTTTATTTGGACTTCCCATACAAAACAGCCGATCCTGCCTGATTAGCGTTACTATGGACATATTGGACATTTTGGTGGTACCCGCTTGGCACCCACCCCCAGTTTTAGAAGTATCTGTATGCTAATTTCCAGCTTTCTAGCTTATTGCAAAGTTGAGGGCGCTTACAACCCCGCTAGAAGAAAAAGACGTAGGTATGGCAAAATTTACACTTAAACCTCGTTCTTAAAACTAGTCCTATAGCAAACACATTCCTATCATGTACGACATCTAGTTTTAGAGTTTAACCGCCTACTGCGTTTATGACAGGCCCACAGAAATATGAAAAGTCAGGCCTTTGATTATACTTGTTTACTCGTAAAAGTGTAACGACCGCCATTTAAAAATGTAATGATAGTAACCGGGACTATAGACTTATCCTTCCGCAGCACGAAATTACGGACAATCCAGTGGTTGAGCCAGCCAGCAATGTCTTAACCAAACTGGGAACAGACTCACATACATACATACATACATACATATATCACGCCATTATCCCTTGCGGGGTAGGCAGAGCGTAAACGGCCGCAAAAAACGGACATTTATGCCACGTCTGACAAACATTTGAGGGCCATTCGGAAAATTGTGTATCGCCATAGTGATAAGTTGTCAGCCCATCGCCTAAAATAGCAATACACAGCCTCGAGTCCCTTCATCGCCTTTTACGACACCCACGGGAAAGAAATGGGGTGATGCTATTCTAAGCCGGCATCACACGGCAATTCTAAGCCGGCATCACACGGCAATTCTAAGCCGGCATCACACGGCAACAGACTCACAGAGTTATAAATTTACAAAGTATATCGTCTTAGAGTCTGTAAGTTTAGCTACCTACTTATTTTGTCAACAAATGAAAGCAGGTGTTTTACTTTCCAAGTTTCTGTTGTACACAGGTGTTTATTAATTTCGAACAAAACTTTATAATCAACGAAACATAGGAAAACAGTAGAAGTTGATGTTTAATGCTGTCAAATACAATCAAAATAAAAGAAATCACACAAAACATTATTGAGAAAATAATGCACTTAAAATGTTAATAGTGAATTTTTAAACACCTACTCGAAGTAATATAACACGGCTAAATGAAAAAGGTCGATGTTTTCGTATCGTCACCTGTATTATGCATTACACTTATATTTTGGCTTATGACTGATCTGTCAAATTTGAAGTATGTAACGTACAGTAATAGGGGCCTCCCTATCCTGTGACCAACATTGGAGGAAGTTCTGTAGCAAACTGTGTAGTTACTAAAGGGATTATTGCGCCTGAGTGGGCATGAGTCGTAAATGTGTCCTTGACATTCTTTATAAGTTACTCTCTCCTCGGATTGTACGCGGACACAATGAGCCGTTATAAGTAAGTTATAACTTCTCCTAAAGGACCAGGCTGCGTTCGTTCCTGACGTGTGTTCATACATAACTATGTTTGTGCCAAACGTCAAAATCGATCAAATTCAGTCACTTAGTCAGTGGAGCAGACAGACAGACATACCTTCAATACGGTACGAGACGGAAGACCGAGTTGCTCGAAGAGACAGACAGACAAAGTTACTTTCAATTTTATAATAGGTAGGTATTAGTGAAAAAGTGTGGATAGTGGCAGATTTTTATTTTTTTTGTAATTAAGTACAAATTAAAATAATTTTAGAATATTTGCAAAATTCAACACGAAAAGTGTTTAAAAATTTTGTATTCAATTTATTACGGGGTTTCATCGCTTCGGCTATATTCAATTTGTAAAGAATGACTTAGCCGCTGGGTATTAGTTGCTAACCCGTGCCACTCGTTATTGACATCAAGATATACTTGCAAAATTGGCGGGCTACGGATAAGCCGCGGTAGCGCAGATGGAAGAGGCGTCACACTAGTGATGGCGAAAGTCACATGTTGAAAAAAGAAAATTTTGCAGCCGTAGGCTCTTTAAAATTGTATACCTAACACGGAAAGTGTTTTAAAATTTGGTATTCTACAAAAAATATAATCCATAATTCATAATAATTCATAATTCATAATTCGTTTATTTCCATTTATAACATAACAGTCAATAGACCAAAGCGTTACAAATATTGTTCATCATGTCAATAATATATAAATCAGTAATATTTAAAAATACATTTAAGTAGACTTTAACAAAGTAAAATCGGATATTATTGTAATTATAATATACCATACCATGTCATTTAATCTATCATATCACAGGTCATTTCATTATCATCATACATGTCATTCATTTAATTTACAATAGTGCTAGCTCTCGCATACATCGCCTCACAAACTCTATTGCATTCCATCATCAGACATCCCATCCCAGTCGCAAATAAGTCGCAGTGCGGGGCTGCTTCCAGCACCGCGTCGATGACAGTGCGCGCGCGCGCAGCCGGCGCTTGCCGCCGCGCCACCGTGCGCGCCTGCTCCTGCGCCAGTAGCGCACGGTACCGGGGACGCAATGAATTTATAAATTGTATATTGGGTACAGATAGTCGCGTGAACACCTCCAATAAGTCCATACTATCTATTTTGTGTCTGATTAAGTTTACAACAAACTTGGCCAGTGCTACTGCTCTTCTAACTTCCAGGCTCTGGTACCCTAGTTGCCCCATGAGGAAGGAGGTAGGGTACATGAAAGGATAGCGTGTAAACAATTTCTTGTACAATGCACGAAGAAATTGCTTTTGAATACGTTCTAGGAGAAGTATATATTTGTCTTCGTGTGGGCCCCAGACAATAGAACTGGTCTCTAGCAAACTTCTAACGAGCGCGTTATACAGTGCCTGCGTCGCGGCTGGCGAGAGCGGTCCAGCATTGCGCAGCACGAACCCGAGGCGGCGGCGCGCCGTGTCGGCCACGCGCTGCACGTGCGCATGAAACGTTAGCGCCGGGTCGAACAGCACGCCGAGATCGCGCACCTGCCGCACTCGCGACACCGGAACACCACCTATCGAGTACGTGTGACTAAGGGGAACCGAGGATCGTGTGAATGTCATCGTTTCACATTTTGAAGGGTTAAAATAAAGTTTATTTTCAATACTCCATGCATGCACTGCATCGAGGTCCCTTTGCAATATTTTACAATCAAGTTCAGACTCACAAGTCCTATATAATTTGACATCATCTGCAAATATTAGGATAGATGAGTCCGATACTACGTTAGGAAGGTCATTAATCAGTATGACAAACAATAAAGGTCCTAAATTTGACCCCTGGCTTATGCCTGACCGAGTGTTATAATCGCCAGATACGTATGGACCGTACTTAACATACTGCTTTCTATCTTTTAGGTAATTAGAAAATAGTTTAATCAGTCTAGGCGTGAACCCCATCATACCTAACTTCATCAACAATACGTCGTTATCAACGCGATCGAACGCTTTTTGAAAATCTAGGTAAATAACATCTACCGGTTTCCTATTGTCCATCTCAAACGAGATTTTATCTACAAGCGTAACTAGATTAGTGGCTACCGACCGCTTAGGTAGAAATGCATGCTGCGCTGACGTAATATAAGGCTGACATTGCGGTAATAAGTGTGCGTGTAGTACCGACTCGAATAGTTTCGCTAGGGCACATAAAATAGCAACCGGACGATAATTTTCTACTTGTGTTTTTGATCCTGATTTAGGTATTGGGGTAACCCGTGATCTCTTCCATATCGTGGGGTAAGAACCGGTTTTCAGGATGAGATTAAATACAAACGTGATAGGTGGTATCAACTCACTCGCACACGCCTTTAGGATGAAAGCTGGGACGGCATCTGGCCCCGCCGACGCTGTGGCTTTTAATTTACCTATCGCACGCTGTACGTCACCGCAATGAATGACCCCGACGTCTATATGGCGTTGATCAGCTGGTGCGGTGGCAGCTACGGCAGGATCTAGTGTCGGTGACTCGGGCAGAAATACCGAGCTGAAGTGGTCAGCGAAAGCTGTCGCCGCCGCCGCGCCGCTGCACGCCTGCTCACCCCGTGTCACTTTAGGCTCCAGTCCACCACGGCAGCGCAGGCTACTGATGAATTGGAAGAACTGTCTGGGATTCTTAGTCAAATCAGTAGAGATTTTGTGATTATAGTTATCATATGCTACTTTAATATCAGATTTAATTTTAGAGCGTAGTACCCGAAATTTCTCTCGAGCCTCCTGGTCATTAGTCAGTTTCCAGCTACGGTGAAATGCTGCTTTTATTCCAATTTCATGGATTATCTGTTTAGTGTAATACACTGGGTAAGAACGGCCGTCATGTTTTGTGCGTCTTTTTTTCGGTATGCATAGGTCAAACATAGTATATAAGGACAGATATAGAAAATTTAGAGCGTGATTGACGTCCAAATAGTCCCATATGTTACCCCAGTCAAAATCCCGGATCATGCAATATAGTTTAAGATAGTCACCACTAGCAAAATTCCAGTCATTTTGCGTGTTAATATTAGAGGGTTCTACTCTAGTTGCGTCACACGAAAATCTGTACCCAATAGTAGTAACTAGGGGAGGGTGGTGAGCATCTACCTTAGTAAAAGTCTCCGCCGGCGTCGCCGCACGCACTCGCACCGTCTCCGATAGCTGCGACCCCGTCATCACCACATCCAACATTCTATCATTCTTATTAGGTATATTATTATATTGTTCTAAGTCACATACCGATTTAAAATACGTAAAGTATTCGTTTATAGTATTGCTTGCACTATGCAAGTTCAGGTCCCCTAAAACTAATATTTTAGCGGGCGAATGTAGGCCACTAACGTTTATAACACGGTCAAAAAACGTATAATAGGTATCATCGCTAGAGCCCGGAGGCGTATACACGACACACACTAATATAGTCTGTCCATTTAGTAGTATTTTTGCCCATAGGTCCTCGCCACTAGGAGTTTCATACCGTTGCACCCGCTCAAGCTGCAGCACCGCTCGAGCCACCAGCATGACGCCGCCGCCGCCGCGCCCGCTGCGGTCGCGGCGCAGCATCGACCACCCACCGTTGCCGCTGCCGCAAACTTCTGCGTCGCATATAGACTCGTCGAAGTTAGTCTCCGTAGCCGCTACTATGTCCACATCATCACAGAGTTCCAGGCTCGATCTCCACTGTAACAGTTTAGATTTTATCCTATTCACATTTTGATAGTATATCCTCAACTGCGTTGGGTTAATTGCTCTTTCTTTCTGGGTCGGATTTTGTCCGCTCGAGCCGAAAAAGCCATCGTTCTGCTGACAGTCCTTTAGGCCAAAACTGGGGAGATATGCACTCATCTGCTAGTTCCTCAGGCACTCCTATTTTGAAAGACGCGTAATTTGTCAATCTCTTAGTAGACAACTTCACTGCTGAGTAGGATGATGAAATGTTTTTACCATTCAAGTATGCGATCATGTTATCTTCTGTAGTTTCTGGTCGCGCACCCCAAACATGTAAATATCTGGTGCGTTCCGCGGCACATAAAATTTCACTCGTCTCGCCATCACCGCGAGTTATTTGGTCAGTTCTCCGTTTTTGGTACCGCCGTTTGCGGTTGGCTACTAATGTCCAATTGTTGTTTTTATTCTCGTGCTGTACTATTTCCACCTCCGATTCATTTATGCCTTGGATTTCATTTACTTTTCTAGCAGGTGATTTAGTGTTCTTTCCGTTAGACTTGAAAACGTTATTAGTCTTGGTCGTTTGAATTTTGTTTACATTCTTGGTTTGATTATTCTTCGTCTCTTTCTGGCGATGCGGCGCCGTCGGTAACTTTTGAGCCTTTGTCTCACTCGCACTCGGCTTACCGGTAGCAGTCTTTTCTATTGACGTAGCGTACGATGAATCGCACTTGTCGCATTTTGTTTTTATTCCACCCTCACATAATTTTTTAATGGTCGTCGTCAAGGCAGTAATTTCTTCTTTTAATGCACTTATTTCACTGTTTTGCGCCGTAACTTTTAGTTCTAAGTTGGATAATGATCTTTTTATTATGGTACTATCACTTTCACGGATGCCGATAGGCATTTTTCTTAGCAAATGAATTTAAACTCGGGAGCAGATTGACTGACGTCTTAACTATTCGCCGAGCGGGGGGGGGATCCAAAAATTATTAGTGGTAAGAATACCTATGCTACGAATAATTATGTAGATATGTATGTTATAGGCTAACTGAACGAGCTCATCAAAGCATGATTGATGTAATGTCGCCAACACGCGTAAAGGCCGCGTGGTCTGGTCTGCCGCAGCCATGGTAATTACACAAAGGGAGGCTCACATACTGAATATAGTGTTAGTATGATGTTGTTTACAATAAGGCAGTCAATTCACATCCACTGCTGGACGTAAGCCTCCGCAGTGTGCTTCATAAGGCACGTTTTCGTCACCCAGTCACTACCAGAATTCTTTTTTGGGAGGCGTGATAATAAGGTCAGTTTGCAGACGATTGTGAAGAAAAGGGCAGATACCCTGCCTGGTCGGGTGTTGTGACCAGGAGAACAACAGTTTCGTCCGGATATGTTTGGAAGCTGTATATAAGTACTTATAGGGTGAAATTTGACTATTACTGATAGCGAAAAATCAAGACGGGCTGGTGAGAAGCAACAACTTTTCCCAAAGAACATAGGTCAACATAATAGAAAAAAAACCATCCATACAAAATTCGATTCGATTCGATCTGATCAACCGATTTGAATTACTATAGAGAGTCCAAATACTTTTGTTATAATACAGGAACAATTTTCCTTAAGAAACATACATATGTTCCTTAAGGAAAATTGATCCTTGTCACCAGCCCGCTCTTAGATTTTGCTATCAGTCACAAGTAAAATTTCACCCTATATAGCGATCGGCGGAAACACTTCGATATCGCGTTTCAGGACTTGCATGTAAAGCGTATGCGCGCCGCTACAAAATCAAAGAACACAGTCACCAATAAACTGTATCAAAGTTTCATTACTCCCCTATAAAACTTAATTCTCCAGGGTGCTATCTTTTGTAACCCTTGACTTTTTTTCTTACACCCCGTAGACCGATGGAAAGCTCTCGTAGAATAAAACTCCAAACCGGTCCGTTCTTTCCGGTCACTCTATTGTTTAATTCATGTAGCAGCCTAATGGGCTGGGGGAAATTTGTTACGGTCAAAGGCTAGATGGGTATAGATGCACCACTTTGGTGGGTATGGCATTTGACATACCTAATACTGAAAGAATCCGTACAATAAAACTCTAAATGGGACTGTCCTTTCCGGTCAATCTATTGTTTAAATCATGTTACAGCCTAATGGGCTGGGGGACATTTGTGACGGCCATAGACTGGGTATAGATGGAACACTTTGGTAGGTATGGTCTTTGACAATAATTGACATACCTAATACTGAAAGAATGCGTACAATAAAATTCTAAATCCGTCCGTCCTTCCCGGTCACTCTATTAATTAAATCATGTAGCAGCTTAATGAGCTGGGGGATATTTGTTACGGCAATAGACTAAAGATGGGTATAGATGTAATAGTCCAAGATAGGCAAAAAACGTTTAAAAACTAAACGTTTTACTACTGGCTGTTTTGTAGAGTAGACAAGACAGAGTCGAAGATAGAGCGAGCTTTCCCGGAAGCTTAAGAAGGCACTGGCTCTCTAATACAATGACGGAAAACAGCAAGCTGTTTGAAATGAAGATCGAAAGCGTGTTAAAGACATGATAGCTATCTTAATCCTCCATGGCATAGCTGATGCGTTTTCTATCGCGTCTTTACCGTAGATGGTTTTTGCCCACAATCCTTTATTTAGTTTGGTATGCCAGATAAGAAGATGTCGCTCGTTGTTTGCGAGTCTAATTTACGAATACAGTTCTTTTCATCTATTTAACTGTAGGACTATTTCATTGTCACCATGTGTATAATGCCAGTTCAGTGTGGAGCATTACCCCCTCAACTGTAGAAGACCGTCTGTACCGTAGCTGATCTATGTCCATACCATAACCCTTCATTTAATTAGGTGTGCCTTCTGAATACAAACAACGGTGCACGTTGTTTGCGAGCCTAATTGACAGATACAGTTGCTTTCATTACGCTATTTGTTTATTTGTAAGGTTATTTCATTTCTAACTTGTGTATTGCCACATTCCACCAAACTCTTACCCTGGAAAACACATACATACATAAATCACGCCCATATCCCTTATGGGGCAGTCAGAGCGTTGACGGCTGTAAAACGGATATTAACACCACGTCGGACAAAAGTTTGAGGGTCAATCAGATAACTGTGTATCACTATAGCGACAGGTTGTCAGCCCATCGCCTAAAATTGCAATACACATCTAACTTTCGAGTCCCTTAGTCGCCTCTTACGACACCCATGGGTAAGAAATGGGGTGATGCTATTCTAAGCCGGCATCACACGGCATTACCCTGGAAAACATAACATAAAAACCAGAGAGTTTCTTTATGAAGTTTACTAGTGACCGATATCAGAAACTTGGGACGGGCTGGAGACAAGAAATGACTTTTCCCAAAAAATATCGGTGGAAATGGATTATGAAAACTAAATTTTGACCTCCCATACAAAATGCCGTGTGATGCCGGCTTAGAATAGCATCTCCCATTTCTGACCCGTGGGAGTAGTAAGAGGCAACTAAGGGACTCGAGGGTGTGTATTGCAATTTTAGGCGATGGGCTGACAACCTGCCACTATGGCGATACACAATTTTCCAATGACACTCAAATATTTGTCAGACGTGGCGTAAATGTTCGTTTTTAGCGGCCGCTTATGCTCTGCCTACCCCGCAAGGGATAATAGGCGTGATATATGTGTGTGTGTGTTTGATACAAAATGTGCCAGCTGACCAGATTTTATCACCAGAGCCCGTCCTGAATTTTTGGTATCAGAAGTAAAATTGTACCCAATATCGTTAGTACAGTATTCACTTATGAACTAAATATTTATATCAATGCGTCGAATTAGAGATAGTTGAAGTGCCCTTATATTATACTAGCGGCCCGCCCAGCGGTTTCACCCGCTGCTAACTGATTTCCCACGGGAAACAGACCTTCTCCCGACATAAATCATACATAAAAACCTTCCTCTTGAATCACTCTATCTTTCAAAAAAACTTCATCCAAATCCGTTAAGTGGTTTTGAAGATTTAAGCATACAAACAAACAAACAGACAGGGACAGACGTGGGAAGCGATTCCTGCTTTTTTAATCCCCCAGGGGATGAAAAGGGGGTTGAAACTTTGTATGAAAGTTTGTTGTCTTAAGTGTGATCCGTCTCAAAATTAGTGATTAGACTTATGACTTAAAATAATTAAACACGTGTTTCAGCATATTTGAAATTTTAACCCTTAATAGAGTCAAGCGGAGGTTTAAAGTTTGTATGAAAGTTCGTTTTTTTAAATGAATGTGATCTGTTTTAAAATCTGTGATTAGACTAATAACCTAAAATAATTAAACACGTGTTTCAGCATTTTTGAAATTTTAACCTTTAAATGGGTGAAAAGGGGGTTAAAAGTTTGTATGAAAGTTTTTTATCTTAAATGTGATCTGTTTCAAAATTTCTGATTAGACTCCTAACTTAAAATAATTAAATACGTGTTTCAGCATTTTTGAAATTTTAGTCCTTAAAGGTGTCAAAAGGGGGTCAAAAGTTTACTACCAGTTGGGCTACCCGTTTTCCCATGGGAATGTGACCATTTCCCGGAATAAATTATACTTATAAACCTTCCTCTCAAGTTACTCTATCTAATAAAAAAAACCGCATCAAAATCCGTTGGGTAATTCTAAAGATATAAGGAGACACCAAACGGGAAGCGACTTTATTTTATACTATGTAGTGATGATAGTGAAGTAGTTTAATGAAAGCAATAAAACATAAAAGCGTTATATTTCCTAGATTTAAAAGATTACGAGTAATTTTAATTTGGACCATTAAAAGGCTTTTTATAGTGACGTTACAGGTAGTAATATCTCTTATCTATCAGTCATATCTTTGAACTCGTAATAGGCTGGCATTATTTGAGGGCATAACTGTCAAAATTTCTAGACTCGCTTATTTTTTGTACAATTGCGTTATGTGTGTCTGTAAAGCACATATTAGATTTGTGTATTTTTTATACTTGCGTAAATTTTCGATTCATATTATGGTACTTCATTTATTTAATTAAATTTTACCAGTATTATCGTATATAAGTGACAGTTAACACAGTGTAAAAACCCAGTTTGAGTCGTTTTTATCTACTACAAACGAAAGTATAAACCTGAAATGACACAAAATAATAAATTGGGTTCGGCCAATGGTTCAGAAACTATAAGCCAAAAAGAAACGACCTACACGTAAGTATTGTGCTGCTGAATATGATGAAGTATTAGGTAAGTAACCTAGTTACAGCGGCTTGATGGCCGATGTGGCGCAGTGGTAGTGCGACTGCCTGCGACGCAAGGTTCCGGGTTCGATTCTCGGTGGGACACTCACAAAGTTGATATTTATCACTTTGTAAATTTGTTCCCGGTCTGGTTAGGACATTGCAGGGTGAACCAACTGATTGTCCGAAAATAAATGGTTCCGTGCTTCGGAGGGCACGTTAAGCCGTCGCGTCGGTCCCGGTTGCTGTCTATGATTACTTAGACGGTGGTCGTAACACAACCATGTCAGAGGCCTACTAGTGGTAGTAGGCGGTTGAAAAACTCTGACACCAGGGTTCATCGGGTCGTTGGACGACTCGGTGTCCCACACGAAAAGAGAAGAGCAGCTTTCAGTTTCTTTGCCGTGAAAAATACGTTATTCGTGAAAATCAATAGGTACCGTACTTCTTGATACTAGCAAATCCACAGTCACAACACTCGTGTAAGATAACTTCATCAAGTCATCAAAGTTTCATCAACTGTCATAACAAGCTTATGGCTTACGGTAGCCTTAACAAGTAATAACTAACTGTAATGCCGCAAGTGGGTTAAGTTCGCCGATTGACCGCGCGGCATGCCGCCGGCCGTGCGACAAGTTAAGGCGAGTGTACCCGTGAACGACCTCGACAGTGGCGCCACTTCACAAAAAAAAAACTCTTTATACAAACAATCTATCAGAATGTACGATGCCCAAGTATTAAGTATTATCCTTAATTGACAGATACAGTTGCTTTCATTACGCTATTTGTTTATTTGTAAGGTTATTTCATTTCTAACTTGTGTATTGCCACATTCCACCAAACTCTTACCCTGGAAAACACATACATACATAAATCACGCCCATATCCCTTATGGGGCAGTCAGAGCGTTGACGGCTGTAAAACGGATATTAACACCACGTCGGACAAAAGTTTGAGGGTCAATCAGATAACTGTGTATCACTATAGCGACAGGTTGTCAGCCCATCGCCTAAAATTGCAATACACATCTAACTCTCGAGTCCCTTAGTCGCCTCTTACGACACCCATGGGTAAGAAATGGGGTGATGCTATTCTAAGCCGGCATCACACGGCATTACCCTGGAAAACATAACATAAAAACCAGAGAGTTTCTTTATGAAGTTTACTAGTGACCGATATCAGAAACTTGGGACGGGCTGGAGACAAGAAATGACTTTTCCCAAAAAACATCGGTGGAAATGGATTATGAAAACTAAATTTTGACCTCCCATACAAAATGCCGTGTGATGCCGGCTTAGAATAGCATCTCCCATTTCTGACCCGTGGGAGTAGTAAGAGGCAACTAAGGGACTCGAGGGTGTGTATTGCAATTTTAGGCGATGGGCTGACAACCTGCCACTATGGCGATACACAATTTTCCAATGACACTCAAATATTTGTCAGACGTGGCGTAAATGTTCGTTTTTAGCGGCCGCTTATGCTCTGCCTACCCCGCAAGGGATAATAGGCGTGATATATGTGTGTGTGTGTTTGATACAAAATGTGCCAGCTGACCAGATTTTATCACCAGAGCCCGTCCTGAATTTTTGGTATCAGAAGTAAAATTGTACCCAATATCGTTAGTACAGTATTCACTTATGAACTAAATATTTATATCAATGCGTCGAATTAGAGATAGTTGAAGTGCCCTTATATTATACTAGCGGCCCGCCCAGCGGTTTCACCCGCTGCTAACTGATTTCCCACGGGAAACAGACCTTCTCCCGACATAAATCATACATAAAAACCTTCCTCTTGAATCACTCTATCTTTCAAAAAAACTTCATCCAAATCCGTTAAGTGGTTTTGAAGATTTAAGCATACAAACAAACAAACAGACAGGGACAGACGTGGGAAGCGATTCCTGCTTTTTTAATCCCCCAAGGGATGAAAAGGGGGTTGAAACTTTGTATGAAAGTTTGTTGTCTTAAGTGTGATCCGTCTCAAAATTAGTGATTAGACTTATGACTTAAAATAATTAAACACGTGTTTCAGCATATTTGAAATTTTAACCCTTAATAGAGTCAAGCGGAGGTTTAAAGTTTGTATGAAAGTTCGTTTTTTTAAATGAATGTGATCTGTTTTAAAATCTGTGATTAGACTAATAACCTAAAATAATTAAACACGTGTTTCAGCATTTTTGAAATTTTAACCTTTAAATGGGTGAAAAGGGGGTTAAAAGTTTGTATGAAAGTTTTTTATCTTAAATGTGATCTGTTTCAAAATTTCTGATTAGACTCCTAACTTAAAATAATTAAATACGTGTTTCAGCATTTTTGAAATTTTAGTCCTTAAAGGTGTCAAAAGGGGGTCAAAAGTTTACTACCAGTTGGGCTACCCGTTTTCCCATGGGAATGTGACCATTTCCCGGAATAAATTATACTTATAAACCTTCCTCTCAAGTTACTCTATCTAATAAAAAAAACCGCATCAAAATCCGTTGGGTAATTCTAAAGATATAAGGAGACACCAAACGGGAAGCGACTTTATTTTATACTATGTAGTGATAGTGAAGTAGTTTAATGAAAGCAATAAAACATAAAAGCGTTATATTTCCTAGATTTAAAAGATTACGAGTAATTTTAATTTGGACCATTAAAAGGCTTTTTATAGTGACGTTACAGGTAGTAATATCTCTTATCTATCAGTCATATCTTTGAACTCGTAATAGGCTGGCATTATTTGAGGGCATAACTGTCAAAATTTCTAGACTCGCTTATTTTTTGTACAATTGCGTTATGTGTGTCTGTAAAGCACATATTAGATTTGTGTATTTTTTATACTTGCGTAAATTTTCGATTCATATTATGGTACTTCATTTATTTAATTAAATTTTACCAGTATTATCGTATATAAGTGACAGTTAACACAGTGTAAAAACCCAGTTTGAGTCGTTTTTATCTACTACAAACGAAAGTATAAACCTGAAATGACACAAAATAATAAATTGGGTTCGGCCAATGGTTCAGAAACTATAAGCCAAAAAGAAACGACCTACACGTAAGTATTGTGCTGCTGAATCAAATATGATGAAGTATTAGGTAAGTAACCTAGTTACAGCGGCTTGATGGCCGATGTGGCGCAGTGGTAGTGCGACTGCCTGCGACGCAAGGTTCCGGGTTCGATTCTCGGTGGGACACTCACAAAGTTGATATTTATCACTTTGTAAATTTGTTCCCGGTCTGGTTAGGACATTGCAGGGTGAACCAACTGATTGTCCGAAAATAAATGGTTCCGTGCTTCGGAGGGCACGTTAAGCCGTCGCGTCGGTCCCGGTTGCTGTCTATGATTACTTAGACGGTGGTCGTAACACAACCATGTCAGAGGCCTACTAGTGGTAGTAGGCGGTTGAAAAACTCTGACACCAGGGTTCATCGGGTCGTTGGACGACTCGGTGTCCCACACGAAAAGAGAAGAGCAGCTTTCAGTTTCTTTGCCGTGAAAAATACGTTATTCGTGAAAATCAATAGGTACCGTACTTCTTGATACTAGCAAATCCACAGTCACAACACTCGTGTAAGATAACTTCATCAAGTCATCAAAGTTTCATCAACTGTCATAACAAGCTTATGGCTTACGGTAGCCTTAACAAGTAATAACTAACTGTAATGCCGCAAGTGGGTTAAGTTCGCCGATTGACCGCGCGGCATGCCGCCGGCCGTGCGACAAGTTAAGGCGAGTGTACCCGTGAACGACCTCGACAGTGGCGCCACTTCACAAAAAACATTTTCTCTTTATACAAACCATCTATCAGAATATCATATCCGTTGCCCAAGTTTTAACTATGTAAAATTAGAACCTGCATTAGGCGATGGGCTGACAACCTGTCACTATAGTGGTAGACAGTTATCTGATTGACCCTCAAACTTTTGTCAGACGTGGTGATAATATCCGTTTTACGGCCGTTAACGCTCTGCCTACGCCGTACGGGATATAGGCGTGATTTATGTATGTAGAACCTGCAAACTCAATGGCATATTCGTTATAATTAAAGTTATCAAAAAAGTGCCTAAAAACGGCTACTTTTGATATTAATTGCCATTACTTTAATTACAGCAAATATTTCATTGAGTTTGCAGGTTCCAATTTTACGGATAATACTAGAAACTTGAGCATCGGACATTTTGATAGATTGTTTATATAAAGATATTTTTTTTTTGTCAAGTGGCGCCACTGTCGAGGTACGAGTAGGAGGTCGAGGTTCACGAGTACTGCACTCGCCTTAACTTGAGCACAGTTATCGTTAACTGAGATTAGATTAGCGAGATGTTAGGGCCTGTGTACATCTAGTGGAATTTGGCGCAAGCAATTTTTTTAATAAACTATATCGTGATTGTAATAAAGCCTAGATTGGTTTCGGTGCAGAACGGCCGTTTTTCTCCTTTATGGTAATACTAGCTGTTACCCGTGGCGTTGCCCGCATAAGTGGTGATAAAAACTATCCTATGTGTTAATCCAATGTTACCTTCTATATGTGTGCCAAATTTCATTACAATCGGTTCAGTAGTTTTTGCGTGAAGAAGAAACAAACAAACATACAAACTTTCGCATTTATAATATTAGTAGATTTATTGAATTACAAAGTGACGCAAAACCAAACTGTGCTAGCTAATCTAGCTATGCAATATATTTTTTGTCGGCTCACCCCATAACACGCAGTAGGTACCTACTTTTTAAGCCTGTTCATTAAGTATAATCTTCAGCAGTGCAAATAACGATCAGAATTTCCCATAGATTCAGCTAGAATCACAAAGGCCTTAAAAATAATAAGAAGGTGAAATCTGTCCATGCCGTGTGATGCCATCATCCCATTGCTTACCCGTGTGAGTCGTAAGAGGCAACTAAGGGACTTGAGGGTGTAATGCAATTTTAGGCGATGGGCTGACAACCTGTCACTATGGCCATACACAATTTTCCGGATGACCCTCAAATGTTTGTCAGACGTGGCGTAAATGACCGTTTTATGCGGCCGTTTATGCTCTGCCTACCCATCAAGGGATTATAGGCGTGATATGTGTATGTATGTATGAAAACACACACACACACAAATCACGCCTATTTCCCTTACGGGGTAGGCAGAGCGTTAACGGCCGTAAAACGGATATTAACACCACGTCTGACAAAAGTTTGAGGGTCAATCAGATGGCTGTGTATCACTATAGTGACAGGTTGTCAGCCCATCGCCTAAAATTGCAATACACATCTAACCCTCAAGTCCATTATATGAAAACTGTCCAAACAATATCTAAAACAAGCAAATGAAGGCAGAAAAAAGATTGGAGAATCTAAAAATATTACAAAGCCACCGGATGGACGTCTTGACAGGTTGCGAACCAGGTTGACACGCACGCATTCCGGGGGAGCGGGATATTGTACGGGAAAATATCAGGGAAAATTACAATGTTGTCAGGGAAAACCAACTGATATGAGCTTTGACACTCCTGTAAAATAAACAAAACACAGCAGATCAAGACTATACATTTTTAATTCTTAAAGGAAAGTGAACTAACTAGTGTGGGACACCGAGTCGTCCAACAACCCGATGAGCCCTGGTGTCAGAGTTTTTCAACCGCCTACTGTTACTAGTAGGCCTCTGACATGGTTGTGTTACGACCGCCGTCTAAGTAATCATAGACAGCAACCAGGACCGACGGCTTAATGTGCTCTCCGAAGCACGGAACCAATTCTTTTTGGACAATCAGTTGGTTCACCCTGCAATGTCCTAACCAGACTGGGAACAAATTCACAAAGAGATAAATATCAACTTTGTGAGTGTCCCACCGAAATCGAGAATCGAACCCGGAACCACTGCGCCACATCGGCCGTCCCGTTTCTTGGTATCGGGGGTCAACACAAATCTAGCAGCAATCTATTGTCTATGCGCCTTCTCGAGACCAACAGCGATTTCCCAGAAACATAAGTCACAATAATTCCGAGTGTTACATACATACACATATCACGCCTATAATCTCTTGCGGGGTAGGCAGAGTGCAAACAGCCGCATAAAACGGACATTAACGCCACGTTTGACAAACATTTGAGGGTCATCCGGAAAATTGTGTAAAGCCATAGAGATAAGTTGACAGCCCATCGCCTAAAATTACAATACACACCCTCGAGTCCCTTAGTCGCCTCTTGCGACTCCCACGGGCAAGAAAGGGGGTGATGCTATTCTAAGCTGGCATCGCACGGCACATTCGGCATTCCGAGTGTTTCCTATAGATCATCCCTTCGACGTGTAAATTTTCAACTTAATTAAATTCCCACACCACATTCCTTGACAATCCTCTTTAATATCCTTCATATAAGGGTTTATCCACCTTAACATAATAAGCTTATTTAATGAAGAGGAACTCGTTGAAGGAGGGCGAAACCGGTTCAAAATATTAACCGTTTTCGAGGTCAATGCAACGTAAGTAGTATAATAATAATAATAATAAAATCTTTATTAAAAGGCATAAATCCCAGTTAAAAAAAATACATACAATGCAAATATAATATAGATGTAAATTAAATTAGGTACATTACATATCTATCATTTCCGATTAGCATCCCTGTGCAACGACTGCCAATGTGCATACAAGGGACTCGAAAGATGACCACTAACAGCTGATATAATACTGTTGGAGGAACAACGTACACGACTCCAAAAGGAACTAACTCTTGTCCTGATAACTGCAAAGAAATCAGGCACTCCCGCCTCGGCAAACATGCTCGATGCGCTACAGTAACGCGGCAACTTCATGAGGATGCGGAACGCATCATTGTACTGCACCCTCATGGTACTCATCATAGTATAACTTAGTAACTATTAGGTACTGTAATGATTCAGCTCTTGCTGCATCTATAATAATATGGCCAAATATGTTTGTGATCGTCAAAGAAGTTAGGAATACGTTGTGATAATAATAGTAACTCATAGATCCTTACGAAGTGGAGCAGTGTTTTACTTGAGATGTAGAGAGAGAGAACATTTTATGTTGGATTGTGGATTCTACAGGAGTACGGGGCTCACCTTCCAACCTACACCACCGTCCAAAGTAGCCTGGACACTCTCATACGATATACCTAAACAACCCAAAGAATTTTGAGTTTACACGACGCTCAGGATACTGTAGTTAAAAGCCAAAAGGTCAAATATTCCTAATAATGAGGAAACTAACAAAGCTAATCACGCTTCACTAGGAAGCAAGTTAAAAGGGGTCTAGGTTGGGGAACCAGGTCCAGAAAGACCCGGTTCATGGTAACCCCGGGGCTAATCCCCGTGACCATCCAACCCGTATTCTACCTATCTACCTGCCTAGCTAGCTCAAAGTCCAGAGACTGAGCAACCACATAACCTAAGGCCAAAAGGTATTTTGGGGACAATCATTGTTTAGAAACCCAGAAGGCGAACAATAGAGTAATGAGCGGGGGGCCATACCCTTGGAGATGTATGTATTTGTTGAGGCATCATCGCTTCCCACTACGTGCACCAGGGCAGGGAAGCAACTTACCCCAACACTGGACAGTCTGTACTAGATAACTGTAGGTGTATCTGGTTGCAACAACAAACCAAGAACCTAGGAGCTAATCTTGTGATACTAGAGTTTGTGTCCACTAACACCACCATATACCCCTGGTTCGAGATCAGGTGTAGAATGTACATGCCTACTCCATTGCCCCAATCAACCTCTGTACGCACGTGGCAACCACGGATTACGCACACAGGTTAATAAAATTTTATATTTAAACTACTAGAAATTTAGATCGTCCCATTCTTTAATTTAACTAATTAAGAATTATCTTTTATTTATCATTTGGAAGATTAAACTGTTTTTAATTTATCGTTGTTTTATAATAAAGGTTATTGAGCTTAAGGTTGATTGAATTTATGAATTTAGTAAAAGGTAGTCCTAGCTAAAAGTAAGAAAGCTTTGGCGTTATTGTAAGTATAGACTAACTACCCCTAACTATTACACACAGACATTCAAACATGCAAGCGTTCAAGCATCATCATTCATAAAACTCCTAAATGAAAGACGTAAAATCAAAACCTTTCATGCTAAACCATTTATCCTGAATTTATAAAATTATCCCCGAGCCCAATTTGGAAAAAGAAAACTTCAGTATAGTAAACTAATAATTCAAAACCTAAATCAAAATCTTATAATCTAAAATAAATCAAAAGGCTAACTTACATTTCTTCTTTATAATAGAAAAACACTCACTAGTTACTCTCACAAAGGTTAGACGATAAATGAATCGATCGTGACATGATCAATCGAAGTTGTAAATTCCATTGTCAAAATTTAGAAAAAGAGTGACATAAATTCAAATTTCATATTTGTAAATAGAAGTAGATGCTCAGACATCAAAAGTCAATGTCACTTTGTTAAAGGGAGAAATCATTAGTATGTCACATTTGATTGGCTCCTGTCAGATCTAAACTAGCTGTCATAATTTGGAATACCCAGGAAAACGGCTATCTTAAGTGTCAAAAATAATACATCCAAAAAGCGGTTATCTGAGGTGTCAAGAGCCTTTAGATGCATAATGTCCATTCCGCAAAATGTCTAGCTCGCAAAATGTCCAGCTCGCAAAAGTCCATCCTGCAAAATGTCCATTCCGCAAAATGTCTAGTTTGTAAAATGTCCAGCTCGCAAAATGTCCAGCCCGCAAAATGTCTAGTTCGCAAAATGTCCAGCTCGCAAAATGTCCATTCCGCAAAATGTCTAGTTCGCAAAATGTCCACTCCGCAAAATGTCCACTTTGAAAATAAGTAAGATCAGTGCAAAACCCGCACTAAGGAGATTATAAGTAAAACTAGTGTAGAAACGTCACTATGGATAAAACATGTAAAATGAGTGCAAAATCGGCACATTGTACGACGCATAAAGTGAGTGCTAAAACGGCACATTGTAAGAATCTTGTAAAGAGCTTAGACTTGTTAAAGTGGCACAAAACGGAATTATAAACTAAAAGTAGGTCTCTTTCCAGTGGACAAAACGTATAATACCATTTATTAATAGAAAACCCTAAAATACTAATAACAGATACCTTGTATATGTGCCCATCTCTATAATTAAATCTCCCCTTTCCAACCAGCCATTCCAAGCTGTCTGTAACACTGGTGGAGACTTAGAAGTATCATCCCTCGATAGGGACAAAGTAAACATTCACACCCGAAGATTTCAAGATGTATATACCCTACGGATTCTCCCACGCAGGGGGTCCTCTACATCCGCGGCTAATAATTCCTCGAATTAACTATTAATAAAAGGAACCTAGAAACACTTACGACCGGCGTCTTGAATAGAAGCGCATACCCTTGGCTGTGTCTCCACACGCTGGACGGCCGCATTCAGGCGAAGAGCGCACGTTCTCAGCCCTCTTCTTCTCCCCAAAACGACATGTCGGCTTGACTTCCACACTTCCTTGCTTACTTGAGTCTTCGCGGTTAATCTTAAATGGCAAAATTAGTTGAGATTCCCATAGTAAACACAAGGAGTTTGAATCCCCCCCGAACCTGTGACTATCTTCTAATTCCTAAGAAATATTAGCCAAAAGCCGTCACAGTTCCAATATTCGGAAAATAATGAATAATCCTAATTGTATTTCCAAAATGAACTTAAATCTTCGAAAACCAACAATTATATTTATATTTAAATTCAAAAAGAAAGAAAATCAAAGGTGAAAAGATTAAAAGGAAATAAGAAATCAAGTCAGATTCAATAGCAGAGTTCCATTGACCTCCCAAGAGGGTTGACAGGTCACTCCCGATACCTCCCTACACTATTATAACTATCTAGTAGACGCGCTATAACTAGAAGAAAACTGCATTTTTATTTTCCCTATTTACGATATAAATAAAGAATTTTCCACTTAACTTGAAGCTGTATTCGAGGACATTCCATCTTCCTCATCACTCTTCAGAGGTCTTCACGTCTCTCCAATCGCTCCACGCCCCTTCCTTCTTCCATGCGCATCAAATTCCCAACTCCTCACTATCACATTTTCTTCCATTTTTTCTTGTTTTTCTTCTTGCTTCTTCAGCTGCCCCTCTTGACTGACCCCAATATTCTTCTTGTCAAAACAATTCAAAAAATTTGACAATCCTCAAAATTGATTTACTTTTTCATCCAGCCTAGTATATTTATCATTTTATATTGTCGTAAAGTCTTTGGAAAAAGTTTCTTGTCCCGTCTTGAAATATAGAACCAATTTTAGGATTCGGTAAATCAAATGGGTCAATTGTTTAAACAAAAAAATTTTTTATTATGCCAAACGAATCAGTGCTCCACAATCCTCCCCCAGATTTTAGTTCTATACCTATAGACTTAAAATCTCCTACCTTAAAGAGGACTTATCGTTTATCATAAAAATTAAACAAAATTTTTTTTTTTTTTTTTTTTTTTTTTTTTTTTTTTTTTTTTTTTTTTATAAACTTTAATCACATTCGAAGAAATAACAAATATTAAATATTTAATTCAATCACTAATAACGTTAAATGAATCACTCTATACATAATAGCGAGCTAAATGTATTGCACTAAAAGTCCCACGAACATTTAACCCATCTGGATCAACTAAAACATAAACACTCCCAGGCTTCCTGATTAAAACTCTATATGGCCCCTCGAATCTAAGCTTAAACTTTTTGAATAAAGATTTCCTAGTATCAGATTTATTCAATTTTCGAATCTTCACTAAATCTCCCACTTGAAATTCTATCAATCGATGTGTCCTATTATAAATTCCCTTCTAATTTGTCCCGCCTGCCTTAAATTTTCCTTAAGAAGTATTTTTTTTCAGAAGATTCACCCCTGGAGAATCCTCGTACTCCTTTTCTAAGAATGGTACAACAGTCTTATTGCCTCCCCCTGAGTCTAAGATTAATGCCTTTGGATCTGCTAAGTCAATTTTGGCTTCATTTGCTACTAACCAGTCAAATCCAAGAATTATATTTTTAGTCAATTTGGGAATAACCAACATTCCAATCTCAAATTCACAACCCCCCATTTCCAAGGTTACACTAGTTAAATAGCTTATTTTTAAGCTTTTCTGTCCTACTGCCCCTTTTATGAACATAGGTTTTATTGGGAGTTTGGCCAAGTTTTGGATTGTATCTAATTTGGAAAAGAAATCCTCTGCTATACAAGTTATTTCGCTACCCGTATCAACTAATGCTGCAAAAGCCTCCCCCAAGAATTTAACTTCTACTTCAGCTGTGATCCTAACATTCCTTTGTGTAATAAAGTTTTGATCTGATTCTCCTAAATCTTCTGTAAATAGGGAATTACTTATATTAAAACCATTCAGATAATTTTCGACACTACCTTTTATAAACTCTTTTAATTCAGTATAAGGCCTAACTTCATTAGACTCTAGATACCCGAAGCCACACTTAGTATTCCCTATTCTATCCTTATTAATTTCAATTGGATGACGCCTTCCTCGTCTTGATTTTCCCAATCCGTCTCCAGGCTTCCATCCATATTTGATCAAGTAGTTAACTGCAAAGTATTCCTTGCTGCCTCCCCCAATTCCAGCTGACTCCGAGGCTATAGATCCAGCTGCGTCTAGTTTAAATCTGTGTTTTTAAGTTCGGATTCCACCTCCTGTTCATCCTCATCTTGAATCACAATATGGTTCGACAATTTTGTTCTTTTGCCTCCTGGTTGAGTCTTGTCTTGAGTTGTACCTGCTATACGCTTAAATCCTCCTTGGGGATTAATTGAAACCTCCACATGGGATTTACACTGACGTCCCACGTCATCAAGTTCCCTAAGAAACTCAGCTGCTTGTATAATCCTTCCAGATTTCCTTTGTCTCCAAACATATTGTATTTCTATCGGGAAGTGGTTCATTAGATCAGCCACCAATTGATCCTCAGGAATAGCTCTTGCCAACATTTTAGCCTGACTGGCCAAACTTATGAAATATCTCATCATTGAGGGTTCTCTCTTCTCATTCCAAGTACCGCAGACAATTGACCGGCGAAGTTGATTTTGTTCTGTCTCAGACCAGAATGACTCAAGAAAATCTTTCTTGAAGTCCTCTTCAGTTATCCATCTATCTTTATAGATCCTTGCCCATTTACGGACTTCCCCTTCCAGGCAAGCTATAATCTCCTCAATAACCTGGTCCTTTCTTGAAATTCTATTCAAGTAAGCAAACAGATCCTCGATGAATGTTACCGGGTGCATATCTATCTTCCCCGGGTATTTTGGTCTTTCCAATTTTGCTTCAGACGCTTGATAGACGATCACAGGTTCCACAATGTTCCTTGGCATCTCTTCTTGTTCTTGGTTTTCCTTCCCTTCATTAAGCCTGCGTTCCAGTTCGCTAACCTTGCTCGATAAACAACCAATAGTGGACCGCATAAATTGGAAAAGGTTCCTTCCTCTACGTCCTCTCGCGACAATGCGTTGAGAAACTTCCCTCTGTGCATGAGAAGAGCCTTCCTGTGACAATTCATCAGTTTGTTGTGGTATCTCTGCCTGTTCTTGGGATCTTCCTACTTGGGGCTCAATAATTTGTTGTGAACCTCCTGCCTGTTCTCCGGGCATCTCTATCTCTTGCGGGAGGTCATCCATCTCAATCTGAACTTGTTTACCAACGATAGTTCTTTTCGATCTTTTGGGCATTTCTATAACTCTTTTTATTGAATTAACTGTAACAATTAAAAAAAAATCAATTCTTCATATTAGAATTTAATATTTTCCTTGGAATCTTCTAATATTTTAATTATCTTTAGGAAGTTCTTTAAAACTTCCGATTCATTTTGATCCCCATCTATTATTTCTACTTTTGTATTATTAGTTCCTCCATCTATTCCTCCTTCTAGCAACCATTCTTCATGGGCCTCATGTATTTGTTTTAGATAAGACAAGGTTATCGACTCTTCGCCTTTTCTCCCCCTTGTTGCAATTCTTTGCAAAGCTATCTCTGGAGTAGTCTTCAAATAGACTACTAAATCTTCTTGGACCCAAGCCCTTTCACAGGCAAAATCATACCATTGATCTAAAATTGTTCTCTCAACAAGATTTAAACACTTTTCTAGGGCAAGCGTTTTTATGAAGCAATTCTTAGCAGAGAAGACGCTCCTCTCCATTACTCTATACTTAGTGTTTACAGGTCTTCGGTGATTCTCTAGCATTGTCAAAAGTACATAGCTTTGGAAGGTGAAACTCCATCGTTCCCTATCCTCCGAAAACACCTTAAATAAATTGGTTCCTTCAACATTTTGCCACTTCTCGATAGGTTCTCTCAAAACGGTAATATCCTTATGTAGGTCAAGGCTATTTAGTAATGACGACTTTCCAGATGCAATATTTCCTTCTAAACTTATTTTAAACTTTTTCATGTTTATTATTTAATACTTTTAATTTTTCAAAATATTTAATATTTGTTCTGAAACAAACAAAAACTAGCATGAGGACATATACGCCATACCTAAGTTTTCCTAGTTGTCTTTCCCTAACATCTCAAAAATACACCGCTCACTTGCGACTCCGAAATCCTGGTCACTATGGTACCATTGTAATGATTCAGCTCTTGCTGCATCTATAATAATATGGCCAAATATGTTTGTGATCGTCAAAGAAGTTAGGAATACGTTGTGATAATAATAGTAACTCATAGATCCTTACGAAGTGGAGCAGTGTTTTACTTGAGATGTAGAGAGAGAGAACATTTTATGTTGGATTGTGGATTCTACAGGAGTACGGGGCTCACCTTCCAACCTACACCACCGTCCAAAGTAGCCTGGACACTCTCATACGATATACCTAAACAACCCAAAGAATTTTGAGTTTACACGACGCTCAGGATACTGTAGTTAAAAGCCAAAAGGTCAAATATTCCTAATAATGAGGAAACTAACAAAGCTAATCACGCTTCACTAGGAAGCAAGTTAAAAGGGGTCTAGGTTGGGGAACCAGGTCCAGAAAGACCCGGTTCATGGTAACCCCGGGGCTAATCCCCGTGACCATCCAACCCGTATTCTACCTATCTACCTGCCTAGCTAGCTCAAAGTCCAGAGACTGAGCAACCACATAACCTAAGGCCAAAAGGTATTTTGGGGACAATCATTGTTTAGAAACCCAGAAGGCGAACAATAGAGTAATGAGCGGGGGGCCATACCCTTGGAGATGTATGTATTTGTTGAGGCATCATCGCTTCCCACTACGTGCACCAGGGCAGGGAAGCAACTTACCCCAACACTGGACAGTCTGTACTAGATAACTGTAGGTGTATCTGGTTGCAACAACAAACCAAGAACCTAGGAGCTAATCTTGTGATACTAGAGTTTGTGTCCACTAACACCACCATATACCCCTGGTTCGAGATCAGGTGTAGAATGTACATGCCTACTCCATTGCCCCAATCAACCTCTGTACGCACGTGGCAACCACGGATTACGCACACAGGTTAATAAAATTTTATATTTAAACTACTAGAAATTTAGATCGTCCCATTCTTTAATTTAACTAATTAAGAATTATCTTTTATTTATCATTTGGAAGATTAAACTGTTTTTAATTTATCGTTGTTTTATAATAAAGGTTATTGAGCTTAAGGTTGATTGAATTTATGAATTTAGTAAAAGGTAGTCCTAGCTAAAAGTAAGAAAGCTTTGGCGTTATTGTAAGTATAGACTAACTACCCCTAACTATTACACACAGACATTCAAACATGCAAGCGTTCAAGCATCATCATTCATAAAACTCCTAAATGAAAGACGTAAAATCAAAACCTTTCATGCTAAACCATTTATCCTGAATTTATAAAATTATCCCCGAGCCCAATTTGGAAAAAGAAAACTTCAGTATAGTAAACTAATAATTCAAAACCTAAATCAAAATCTTATAATCTAAAATAAATCAAAAGGCTAACTTACATTTCTTCTTTATAATAGAAAAACACTCACTAGTTACTCTCACAAAGGTTAGACGATAAATGAATCGATCGTGACATGATCAATCGAAGTTGTAAATTCCATTGTCAAAATTTAGAAAAAGAGTGACATAAATTCAAATTTCATATTTGTAAATAGAAGTAGATGCTCAGACATCAAAAGTCAATGTCACTTTGTTAAAGGGAGAAATCATTAGTATGTCACATTTGATTGGCTCCTGTCAGATCTAAACTAGCTGTCATAATTTGGAATACCCAGGAAAACGGCTATCTTAAGTGTCAAAAATAATACATCCAAAAAGCGGTTATCTGAGGTGTCAAGAGCCTTTAGATGCATAATGTCCATTCCGCAAAATGTCTAGCTCGCAAAATGTCCAGCTCGCAAAAGTCCATCCTGCAAAATGTCCATTCCGCAAAATGTCTAGTTTGTAAAATGTCCAGCTCGCAAAATGTCCAGCCCGCAAAATGTCTAGTTCGCAAAATGTCCAGCTCGCAAAATGTCCATTCCGCAAAATGTCTAGTTCGCAAAATGTCCACTCCGCAAAATGTCCACTTTGAAAATAAGTAAGATCAGTGCAAAACCCGCACTAAGGAGATTATAAGTAAAACTAGTGTAGAAACGTCACTATGGATAAAACATGTAAAATGAGTGCAAAATCGGCACATTGTACGACGCATAAAGTGAGTGCTAAAACGGCACATTGTAAGAATCTTGTAAAGAGCTTAGACTTGTTAAAGTGGCACAAAACGGAATTATAAACTAAAAGTAGGTCTCTTTCCAGTGGACAAAACGTATAATACCATTTATTAATAGAAAACCCTAAAATACTAATAACAGATACCTTGTATATGTGCCCATCTCTATAATTAAATCTCCCCTTTCCAACCAGCCATTCCAAGCTGTCTGTAACACTGGTGGAGACTTAGAAGTATCATCCCTCGATAGGGACAAAGTAAACATTCACACCCGAAGATTTCAAGATGTATATACCCTACGGATTCTCCCACGCAGGGGGTCCTCTACATCCGCGGCTAATAATTCCTCGAATTAACTATTAATAAAAGGAACCTAGAAACACTTACGACCGGCGTCTTGAATAGAAGCGCATACCCTTGGCTGTGTCTCCACACGCTGGACGGCCGCATTCAGGCGAAGAGCGCACGTTCTCAGCCCTCTTCTTCTCCCCAAAACGACATGTCGGCTTGACTTCCACACTTCCTTGCTTACTTGAGTCTTCGCGGTTAATCTTAAATGGCAAAATTAGTTGAGATTCCCATAGTAAACACAAGGAGTTTGAATCCCCCCCGAACCTGTGACTATCTTCTAATTCCTAAGAAATATTAGCCAAAAGCCGTCACAGTTCCAATATTCGGAAAATAATGAATAATCCTAATTGTATTTCCAAAATGAACTTAAATCTTCGAAAACCAACAATTATATTTATATTTAAATTCAAAAAGAAAGAAAATCAAAGGTGAAAAGATTAAAAGGAAATAAGAAATCAAGTCAGATTCAATAGCAGAGTTCCATTGACCTCCCAAGAGGGTTGACAGGTCACTCCCGATACCTCCCTACACTATTATAACTATCTAGTAGACGCGCTATAACTAGAAGAAAACTGCATTTTTATTTTCCCTATTTACGATATAAATAAAGAATTTTCCACTTAACTTGAAGCTGTATTCGAGGACATTCCATCTTCCTCATCACTCTTCAGAGGTCTTCACGTCTCTCCAATCGCTCCACGCCCCTTCCTTCTTCCATGCGCATCAAATTCCCAACTCCTCACTATCACATTTTCTTCCATTTTTTCTTGTTTTTCTTCTTGCTTCTTCAGCTGCCCCTCTTGACTGACCCCAATATTCTTCTTGTCAAAACAATTCAAAAAATTTGACAATCCTCAAAATTGATTTACTTTTTCATCCAGCCTAGTATATTTATCATTTTATATTGTCGTAAAGTCTTTGGAAAAAGTTTCTTGTCCCGTCTTGAAATATAGAACCAATTTTAGGATTCGGTAAATCAAATGGGTCAATTGTTTAAACAAAAAAATTTTTTATTATGCCAAACGAATCAGTGCTCCACAGTACCTAATCTGTGGTTTAACTTTACAACTTTAAATAAGTAATAACACTTTATTGCACAATAAGAAAAAGCAATAGGACGTAATTAAACTAAATATGCGCAAAGGCAGCCTTATCGATAAGATTTCTTACCAACAACCTTTGGGTAGTGAAAAAAAGATAAAAAACAAATCGAAGCCTTACTGTTAGGCGCCCCATATACCGCTGGAGAGACGTGGTATATGCCGACCTACACTTTGGCAGAAGATCTCGCACGACAGGGATCAGTAGATGGAGCTCGTTTCGGAGACCAAGACCCTCATAGGGTCGCTAAGTTATTCCTACATAATGTTACGTACCTAAGGTATGATTGCCTTTGTCAAACCACTCTGTAAATTCTCGCATTTGCTAAATTCGTCACAGGTTTCGTCACAGGTACTACCGCCATAATGACCCAGAAATTTCTAGTTCAAATTCAAGAACTTTTGCATGTTTGCAAGTGCCTTTTGTTGCGTAATGAAACCAATAAACGTATGTGTATTCCGACCTCAAAACCCGGTTTTTCTGCAGGTATAACCGGTTTTATTCCCTGGATCTCACCTAGAGCGGATATTACCGCCGCGTCGCACGCGCCACGCATTACAATGAGGTGTGACCCGCGCTATGTTGATATCAAAACATAATAAACCAATCAAACTGACTTAAGGCAAGTCTACTCGTGAACGACTTCGACAGTGACGCCACTACAAAAAAATAGATTTCTCTTTATACAAACAATATATTAGAATATATACGTTGCCCAGGTTTTAAACTCAATGAAATATTTGCTATAAAAGTTTTAACAATTAATACCAAAAGTGGCCGTTTTTAGGCACTTATAGGTATTTCATTTAGTTTGCAGGTTCTAATTTTACTTAAAGATAATACTAAAAACTTGGGCAACGGATATTCTGATGAATTGTTTGCATAAAGACAAAACTATTTTTTGTGTAGTGGCGCCACTGGCGAGGTCGTTGACGGCTAAACTCGCCTTAAATGTTTGTTTTTGAATAAATAATCCGAGGAAGTTTGGTTGCCTGCGTTCGTGATTCGAATTGAGAAGTTGTATTGGTCCTTAGGAAGGCCTGTGCTTTGATAAAAATAACCGGCCAAGTATGAGTCAGACTCGCCCACCTAGGGTTCCATACCATGCACGTCAAGCCGTTTCCTATGATACCTCACTTGAACTACTAGCCACAATTTTAAAGTTTTGTTCTTTTTCGGCCCCCTAAAAACTATCAATTTTGATTTCATTGAGGGGAATAAACACCCGTTTTTTACAGCACAAACCGCCATATCTTTTTTTAACGTAAAGTTACGAGTTACTCGCATCTAGACGATGCCGCGGAGGACCCCATCCCAGGTGGCACGACGAGCTAGATGTCTTTAGAAATGACTGGCGCTCGGAGGCCCAGAGTAGAACAGGATGGAAAGAAGAGAGGGAGTCCTTTGCCCCGCAAGGGGACGATGTAGGCTTATTAAGACGAGATCAGATAAGAACACTATACTACTGTACTAAACCAACTTACAGTATATCATAATGTATGTCTTTATTGCAAAATAAATGGTTTAAAGTGATCCTTTAAAGGTTCCGTTCTTATAAGGTACGGATCTCTAGAAAAGTACCAACCTCACCTTACATACCTATTTAAAATGTGTTTTAAGACACTTCATAAAGGAATGGTGTGCGTGGATACCTATGTTTTGCGAAATCGAAGCTCATGCGACCAACTGATTGGGGTGATGCTATTCTAAGCCGGCATCACATGGCCGGACGGAGCCACACGGAGCGGATATAATGCCGGTTCACGAAGACACGCGTAGACTCGTAATGAGGGTTATATAAATCTTATACGGTTCTTACTAACTTAGAACTGAGAAATTATTAACTTACTGAGATAAGTAACATTTTCAAGTTAAGGTCGCAGTACACCTGCGTTTATTTCAGTCTCGGGCTGTTAGTGTTTTGTGTGATATGGATTAATTTTGATGACATGATGAGAAACTTTTTATAAAGTCATCTCCTGAAAGAACGCAGGTGTGTAGACAGAGCACCCAAACGTCACTTGCGGCGCGCGAGTTCTTTGGACTGTGGGTGTGTCCATCCAAACTCACCACGCAATTTACATAAAAGTTTTGTGTGTATTTCATGTTAATCGTTAATTCTGGTACCAAACCACTGTAGTTATTCCAATCATTGATCACGATGTTACCTGTGAACAAAGATAAAGCCAAATTTATTATATCTTGAATAAAATTTGAAACAAATGTCGTTTACAAATGGTGGTGGCGTAAAGTTACGTGCTGTGTAATTAACCTGCCAGCCCCGAGGCAGTGCCTTTATTTTTATTTTTATTTTTTTATCCCGCCCGAGCCGGTTTTCTATTAGGACAATACAAAATTGTTATAAAAAGAAGAAAATTGCGTTATGCAAATTTCTTTTTTTTACAATGACCGATCATGACGTCAATAAGTGATAATGCTATCCTACATTGAATAAAGTTATTTCATTTCATTTTCATTAAAAATGTAAAGAAAAAGCCTCTTTAGAGGCGACTACGAGACCCGAGGGTGTGTATTGCAATTTTAGACGATAGGCTGACAACCTGTCACTGTGGCGATACACAATTTTCCGAATGACCCTCAAATATTTGTCAGACGTGGCGTAAATGCCCGTTTTTTGCGGCGGTGTGCACTCTGCCTACCCCGCAAGGGATTATAGGCGTGATATGTGTAGTGTAGTTGTGTCAAGAAAAGTCATAGAACAAAGTGTACTTTGGCAATGAAATCTACATATCTTTGCATCTTCAGGGCCTGAAGTATGCTAAATGAAAATTTTATAAGTTGTATGTAAATAGCGTGTCAGTGGTATAGTTTTAGGCGTTTCGTATACTGAAGTAAAGAATATCACGGTGACAATAAAATGACAGTAGAGTGTCGCTGGAATCATAAGGGTAAAAAAATAATAGAATCCGGGCCCTGAATGATAAACAACCACATAATTAAACAAGGGACAAAGATTTAGGTAAACCCTTAGGGTAAATCTGCCAATTGCCGCACTACCGACTTAAAATTTTAAGCCCAATGAAATCTACAGCTCCATAGGGTAAGGTTAGCTTTATAACATTATTGTAAGATATATTTTTTTTTTAGTAAGGCTTAAAACACTTAAGCCAGCGTCTAAGCAGAAATTAATCAACATTAATTATTCTTGTCCTGAGTACCCTCATCACAGGATTTAAATCCTAGAAAATTTAATTTATTGTAAGCGTTGAAAAATGGCTCAAATTATCGTTATATCAAGATTTCCAGTTAAAAAAAACGGAAATAACTTTTGACTTTTTTACCTGCAAATATCACTCCTATCTCCAGAAGTATGTGTACCTTAGGCAAACTTTGCAGCTGGGTAGAGAGAGATAACTTTGAGGCTGAAATCACCAGAAGAGTGCAGCTGGGCTGGGCAGCATTTGGGAAGTTGCGTCATATCTTGGAATCACCCTGCCTCAAGACCAAGGTGTTCGATCAGTGCGTTCTGCCAGTCATGACCTATGGAGCCGAGACGTGGAACCTGACAGTAAAACTGGCCCACCCGTTACATGTCACTCAGAGAGCTATGGAAAGGTATATGCTCGGTATCTCTATAATGGATAAAATCCGGAATGAGACTATCCGCAAAAAGACCAAAGTAACGGACTAATAGTAATAGTCTCGAAATGTAGCAAGTGGCGGTGGGCTGGGCACATTTGTCGTAGAACCGACGGACTGTGGAGTAAACGGGTTCTCGAGTGGAGGCCACGCCTCGGCAAGCGTAGTGTTGGACGACCTCCGGCCTGGTGGACCGATGACTTAAAGAAGGCGGCTGGTAGCGACTGGATGGCGAAAACGGGATATCGTGCGCTATGCCGTACCCTGGGGGAGGCCTACGTCCAGCAGTGGACTGCAATAGGCTGATGTATGTATTACTTCTATATTCCTTGCGGGGTAAACGACCGTAAACACGGAAATGATCGCAGACGAAGGAAACTTTAGGGATTGAGTTAGGACTATCATACTACTATGATAGAAAAACTGCTTTAACAGAAAAACGAGTTAGGCTTACAGGTTTTAAAAGTTAATTTTGTCAGCTGTAAGTAAGGTCTAGTTTTCTTTTGGGTAGGGATTTGATAGCTAAAAAAATGAGCTTTCAAAATTGGCCCAACCTCAATAAATAAATTACAGTTAGATTGTTCATTTTGACAACAGCTTATCCTTAATCTGCTGTCACTCAACATGATGGTTATTGAACGGAAATTTTCCAGACACAAAAAGGTTAATTCAAGCGATTTCTCATTGATAAATCGCTCAAACATAATTACATTGAATTAGTACGCAACAGGGCCAGACTAACTAAATTAAATCAAGTCAGTAATTGAAGGCTAAATGTACCTAGTAAGGATAATTCGTAGGTAGTGCCGGCACAGGCAGTGCCGTGAAATAAAATGAAATTAACTTTATTCAATGTTGGATAGTCTATCACTTATTGACGAAATGATCAGTCATTGCGAAAAAAAAACGGCCAAGTGCGAGAGAAGGGTTCCGTACCATTATTTACTTGCAAAAAAAAACACGTGTTTTGTATGGCAGCCTCATTTTTATGTTTTATTTGTTGATTTGTAGAAATACATCATCTGTGAAAATTTCAACTGTCTAGGTATATTGGTTCAGGAGATGCAGCCTCGTAACTGTAGGACGGACGGACGTACAGACAGACGGACAGCCGAGCCTCAGTAATTGTTTCCGTTATTACCCTTTGGGTACGGAACTCTAAAAATTAATAACACAATTTTCTTCTTGTTATAACAATTTTGTAATGTCCTGATAGAAAACTGGCTCGGGCGGGACAAAAAATTAAAATAAAGGCACTTCCTCGGGGCTGGCCAGTAGCGGACACAGTGAAGGATTACTTCGGGAAAAATATCTTTTTATACTAACAATATAATATCAGAATTTCCTTAGCTCACTACTTTCACATTATTTTAAACTCAAATCAGGACCTGAAGAACTTCAATGTTTCTCAGACGTGGCGTTAATGTTCATTATTTACGGCCGTTTACGCTCTGCCTACCCCGCAAGGGATACAAGCGTGATATATGTATGTATGTAGAACTTCAATTTCTTGCTATTGTGAAGCTGATTACAGATCCTAGTTAGGCAGTTGCCGTATAAAGCCAAAACATAATCAAACTAAACTAATCCTAGCTTGGCCTAAAACTTGGCACACTTTTAGTATATCGGGTGCTTCCAGGATTAGTCGAACACACCTATAAATCTACTTGGGTGTACCGGGTCTAAATAGGGTTGGCACTTTTACACTAGAAAGACAATACTGTCTTGTATCTATGGTGTGCTATGGTGCGTTTCTTTTAATCCTGTAAGAAAGGGCATTGACGCCTGTAACAAACTGACCTGTCCCGGCATGATTTGCGTTTGTTTGCATGAGGGGTCAATGCCACTTTTTTTTTTTTCACGAAATTCAATAAAATTCACTATAGACAGTTAATACGATCTTTGGGGCTCGGTACTTGGGGGTAAGAGTGACAAAACTGCCTCCGTAGTTTAGTGGTCTGAGCTTTGTCTAACCTTTGTCCTTGGATCTATTCTTACGGACAATGTGTTCATTTGTGAGACTGTTTCCATTTTGATTCGGACATTAGAGGCTGAACTACCTCATATTCCGTAAGATAGTTCCATGCTTCGGAGGGTTAGTCTATTATTTGCGGTCGTTACACTACCACGTCAGAGGCCTACTAGTCACCTTGTAACTTTGAAATCAAAACCGAGTCATTCATCGACTCGTTGGCCCTTCCTCGCTAAAAAGGACAAATTTATAATAGTGACCAATACCGAAAACTCGGGACAGGCTGATGATAATGAAAAACTTTCCGAAAGGAACATAGGTCGAAACATTAAAAAAATACAATATATTCACTAGCCGACGAAGTTAATTTGTATGGGTAACTGAGCAACTTTTCCCACGACATAGGTAAAATAGTGAAAACAAATTAGTTCACCCATTAAATTAACCAGCTGACCGGCAATTTTGTATGGAAGGTCTAATTTAATTTTCATATTTCCATGTTCCATGGGGAAAGTCATAAAACTGAACAACTTTCCCCAAACATAGGTCGAATACTAAAAACAAATTAGTTCTTCCATAGTAAATTAACCAGCTGATCGGCAATTTTGAACGGAAGGTCAAATTTTATTTTAATATTTCCATGGTTTCATGAGTAGGTTCCTTGAGCTGCTCTCGGCTTGTTATACCCTTTTTGTTACTGCCTGTATATACATACTACAAAGTACACCCGGCAACCCTACACCCGGGTGTTGACCCGGATTATCCTTGCGGGTCCAATCCCCATTGACAGGTGAAATTCCATTTTACTTATTTACCTGCGAATTGCGTTTCATTGGGCTATACAAAGGAACACTCGATGAAGTTATATTGTAGAAGTGAAATTTGTTAGTGCCGTGTGATGCCGGCTTAGAATAGCATCACCCCATTTCTTTCCCGTGGGTGTCGTAAGAGGCGACAATGGGACTCGAGGGTGTGTATTGTAATTTAGGCGATGGGCTGACAACCTGTTACTATGGCGATACATAATTTTCCGAATGACCCTCAAATGCTTGTCAGACGTGGCATAAAATGTTCTTTTTGCGGCCGTTTACGCTCTGCTCATCCCGCAAGGGAGAAAGGCGTGGTATTGGTGTATGTATGTATAAAATTTGTTATGATTTTAGAAACAAATCTACAATTTTTTGTGAGAGCAATCTGTCGCATCATTTTGTATGAGAATTGAAATAGGCTATTTCATTTGAAAACTTGCAAAATTTTCAAGCGCGGGCATGATTTGAACCTGCGACTTTCGCATTACTAGTGACGACGCATCTTTCATCTGGGCTACCGCAGCTCGTTCCTTGCCCGCCAATTTTGCAAGTGTATTTTAATGCCAGTAACGCGTGGCACTGCTCCATCTACCGGGTTAGTTTTGCAACTAATACCCGGCGACTAATTCTATCTTTACAGATTGATTGTAGTCTAAGCGATGAAAATCCGCGATAAATTGAATACCAAATGTTAATACACTTCCCGTGTTAGGTATTTTGAAAAAACTTGAAAAATCTGCAAATTTTAAAAGTTAACTAACACGGGAAGTGTTTTAAAATTTGGTATTCAGGCTATTTCATATTACCTACCAACAATTCTACTACAATGCTCTTATAAAAGTTTCCTGTAGAATGGAACACCAGACAACGAGGTTTGCCACCAACTTTGTCCGCATTCACAACAAGCAAGTCGGACTGTGGGTAGTTTTGTAGTTTTGCAGACTTGGGAGAGTTTGTCTCCTGGTAAAATGTCTTTTCTATTTGAGATAACTCGCGCTACCGCGGCCGGGCGGGCAGGTTTGACGCTTTCACTAGTGTTAAATTCGCGGGCAAGAGACGAGCCGCGGTAGCTCAGATGGAAGAGGCGTCGCCACTAGTGGTGACAAAATTTGTAGGTTCAAATCCTGCCCGCGGTAAAAAACTTTGCAAGTTCCCTAAACATGTATACCTAACACGGGAAGTGCTAGTATTCAGTCTTTGCTATTGTCAGTACAGGTACCTTAGGGTACCTTTAATAGGTAAAGAGTTAAAAGTTACTGAAAAAGTCTATAAAGGATTTTTATTAAAGGGCGAACCAGACCATAAAACTTAAAAACAACTTTCCCCAAGGAACGTAAAGTTGATATTTTACTAACATTTTTGTACCTTCCAAGAAATTAAATCAGCTATTTACCTACATAGTTCTCATAGTACAAGCTTTGCTTAGTTTGGAGCTAGATGGCGCTGTGTGAAATGTCCGGGATATTTATTTATACATTCTACAATACAGTCAAAATGAAATACATACATATCTAATTTAATACGGTAAGTTGATTTTATTGATAGAGGAATGTCCTTGAGCCGATTTTACAATGTTGATTCTATGAATATTGTGACTCTTACAAATAGTTTCTGAGGAAGGAACCTGTGTCTTCGGGTCCTAAGAAAATAAAATGGAAGACTATTTTAGACGTATTTACCCTCTATCTAAACTAATATTGCCTTCTATCTCAACTAATATTGCCGTTTTAGAATAGCATCACACCAATTCTTCTCTTGGGTTACATAAAATGCGACTAATTGTATTATAATTATAATAAATGACTTTTATCTATTGCAATCATTAATTTCCATTGATATTTTTATTGAATGAACTTCGAACTTTAATAGTAGTTTATGCAACTGTCGTATAATGGGGGTCATTAGAATGCGAGTGTCTGTTTATCACACGAGGCGTAGCCGAGTGTGATAATAGTTTGACACGAGCATTCTAATGCGTAATTATAGCAGTTGCATACACTATTTTATCTACACTCTAAAAAAATAAACTCAGTTAAACACTTTTCCAAACGTCCGCACCGGCGATAGCAAGGCCCGATACATGGTCAAATTCAATACGAGAACGTAATATGGCTTGATATGAATTTTCGAAAATTCTTTACTTACAGTCGTTTTGATGTCGAGTCTGAACAACAAATAACTAAACAACTGAACAACAACTGAACAACACTGAACAACATCGGAATAACAACTGAACAACATCTAAACAACTGCTCAACATCTGAACAACAACAGAAAAAAACCCTATTAAAACAACTGAACAGCATCCAAAAAATTACCGTACAACAACAACTGTCAGGTGCGGCGGAAGATGGCGATTTGAGTATTGGCAAAAAAAAACTTCGTTTCATTTCTCAACTTTATCGTATTAAGAGTTTTATTCTGTAATTTATCGTAAACCCTAGTTTTTATAGGCAGAATGCATAAAGTAGGTCATTATGCATCTGTTTTCGAATTCATAATTCGAACATTATGAGACGAGTGTAGATAAAATATTATTTGCATGCCTATGGTTGGCACAACATGCTGTTCTATGTCCCTATTTAATAAGAGCTCTATAAATGTGTATCAATGCAGTGACAGGTTGTCGCCTAAAATTGGAATACACATCTAACTTGAGTCCCTTAGTCGCCACTTACGACACTCATGGGTGAGAAATAGGGTGATGCTATTCTAAGCCGAGATCACACGGCATTAAAATTACAAAATGTGTATTTTAAACTTAAAGATTTTCAATCCTGAAGAGCCCCTTTTTAGTGCAACGGTGTTTGTGACCATATTTCATCTTTACCAGTGAGAATTAATTCACTTCCATTTCCATCATAGACCCTCGTTACAGAATTGACAGGTGAAAGTACCTACCCAGTTGAATATTCAACTTATAAGCCCCACGGCCGATTAGACCTAATGGGTCTTATTTTAATACTAGATATCCGCCCAGCGGTTTCACACGCTGCCACTCATTTTCCCGAGGTTGTTTTCCTGCGGTAAAAAGTGGCTTAAGTGTTATCCTAGGTTATACTCTACCTGTGTTCCAAATCGGTCAAGCCGTTTGAGCGTGAAAAGGTAACAAACATACACGCACACACACAAACAGTTTTATAATATTAGTAGGGATTGTATACTAGTATGTACGTGTTTGTACTTGTCAAATTTGACAGATCAGTTTAACGACCAAATAGTTGTGTTATGCATAATACAGGTTACAATACGAAAACATCGACCTTTTGCTGTGTGATGCCGGCTTAGAATAGCATCGCCCCATTTCTTTCCCGTGGGAGTCGTAGGAGACGACTGAGGGACTCGAGGATGTGTATTGCAATTTTAGGCGATGGGCTGACAACCTGTCACTATGGCGATACCCTCAATCAATTGTTAGACGTGGCATAAATGTCCGTTTCTTGCGGCCTTTTATTATATTGGCACGAGTAGGTGTTTTATGGATTTAATTGTGTTTATAGACAGAATCATATATTACCTACTTTATTTTGTTTTAGTCCTTTGAGATACGGACTTTTCCTGCTTTCTACCAAACTTCACCTGATTTTGTCAGTTTGTCTTAATTTGTGACAGGTACCGTAGGTAAATAATCATCTACATACATACATACATACATACACATATCACGTCTATTATCCCTTGCGGGGTAGGCAGAGCATAAACGGCCATATAAAACGGTCATTTACGCCACGTCTGACAAACATTTGAGGGTCATCTAGAAAATTGTGTATCGTTATAGCGACAGGTTGTTAGCCCATCGCCGACAAATTGCAATATACACCCTCGAGTCCCTTAGTCGCCTCTTACGACTCCCACGGGCAAGAAATGGAGTGATGCTATAGAATAGCATCCGGCATCACACGGCAATACTCGTCTCATCTCACTAATTAAGATCCACTAGGTCTAATCAACAGTGGGTCTATTGAACGATTCGCTGAGCTGTAGCATCTCAAGCTACGTTCACACTACGCTCCTGCTAATATAAAGCTCCTGAAATACTTCCGCGGTAATGTATTAACGCGAGTGAGTGTTCACACACTGCCATCATACCTACTCTTCTCGTACAAATACGAGTGAGTGAGATAGGAATACTTTCTTTGACTCCCGCACGAAAAGCCAGCACTAGCGAAAGCACGGGAAGTGGCAGCGGCATGACGAGTAGCAGCGCGAGTAATTTGCTTACAATAGTAAGGGCAATACCCAAGCTGCCATTGCTGCTGACATTGGCCTCAGTTCGGGACATAAATTATCTTATCTTACCTTAAATTAGTGCTGTCACTTTCCGTAAAATAGGTTAAGAAAAGGATAGATTTTTTTGTCGTGTCATGTCTTAAAATTTCATGCAAAATACGTGTTATCTGTCAAAATAAGGCGACGATTAGAACAATGGCGACTAAATTGACTAAGAAAGGCGATAAAACCATTTACGTTTTAAAAAATGACAGGACTTAGATATCTCCTATCCTTTTCTAAACCTATTCGACGGAAAGTGACAGCACTTATTTAAGGCAAGTAAGGAGATTTTATATCCCGAATTGAGGGCATTGTGTGAATAAACGTGACATAAAGTCTGAACCCTCTGATTATTAATTGTTTATTCTGGAATATTCTGCCAGCAACTTGGGACAAACAGTGAAATAATCTAAGTTGCCTTGCGCTTGGTTTTGTGGTTAGAGCCCAAGATCTCGAGGTTGGTGTGATAATTGGCTGGTTTGATACAACACTGTTTTACTGTAAAAACATATTGTTTAGATGATTATACTGCTATTTCGTAAGGGAAAATATGAGATGCTAATGTATACAGTGAAAATAATTTTAGGGTGAGTTCTACTCGTGAAACTGAACAACTTTCCCACAGAAACATAGGTCGAAATGTGTAAAAAATTTGACCTCCAATACAAAAATCTATACATATAATAAAACAGAAACGAAACCAATTCTGTACATGAAATAGATTCAAAAAAGGGTTTTTGTTTCTAATTGTGTTCAAGATACAGACATCAAAACAGAAGTAAAATTGATTTTTGTCTGTTTGTCTGTTTGTCTGTCGGTATGTTTGTTATTCTTTCACGTAAAAACTACTGCACAGATTTCTACAAAATTTTATACTGTGGTAGCTTATAACCCGGGCTTACCCGGGTCAACAAATGGGAATGGGAATGAAAGATTTTTACCTCGAAAAAATCTTTCATTCCCATGGTAAAACACAGTAACTGGTTCCGCAAAGCGAGTTCCGAATTTTTTTCCTAAAAAATAATATAGATGTCGCTGTTAGTTTTGTAAAACGCGGTATAGACCACGTATTGACTGACATACGATCTGAACTTCTAAACGACCCCGTGAAACGACCTAACCAAACAAAAAACAAACAATCACACATTTAATCCTTGCGGGGTAGGTTGAGCGTCAAGTGCCGTAAGTATTTTATCGCTATCGCCACGTCTGACATAAAATATATGCGGGCCGTTCTAACTATTACAGAAATGTTTCGGACTTTTACTTTGACCTTTGGTCATGGTCAAGGTATGTGATGGAAGACAGATGAATTGTGATATTTTCTTGAGTTTGCACAACTATTACTCATCACAATAAAACAATTTTAAACGGATTTAAGTTGTGTTTATTGTGGAAACGTAGGAATTGTGAAATCCAAAATAAACACAACTTAAATCCGTTGAAAATTGTTTTATTGCGAAGACAAATTATGATTTGGGTAAAATTAGTTATTTTTTTTACCACTACAAGAGGCCGTTGGCCTGAGTTAAAGGTTATAATACTTTTAATTTTAACTCGACATCTCTACGTGTAACCGAGATAGTGAGTCTTGAAAGACAGACAAATGGACAACAAAGTGAGTGAACCTATAAGGGTTCCATATTGCAGCCTAAAACCTATTTACCAATATAGTTTTTATTTTAACTCGATATTTCTGCGCATTCCCGAGATAAAGCGTCTTACGAGATGGATGGACGGACGGACGGACAACAAACTGATCGTATAAGGGTTCCGTTTTTTTGTACGTTTCTTTTTGATGTACGGAACCTAAAAAAATATAAATACCTTCATTAGTTAGAATCAAAAATGTTAGAGTAAAATTAGTTTAAAATTACTTCATAGATGTCGCTGTTAGTTTTGTGAAACCCGCTAATGAAATGTTTTCTCCAAAATTATATAACAAAGCCACTGACAGGCGGCAGGTTTACTAAAAAAATAATAATATAGTATTGTAAACTATGCCGTGTGATGCCGGCTTGCAATAGCATCACCCCATTTCTTTTCCGTGGGAGTCGTAAGTGGCGACTAAGGGACTTTCACATGGGCGATGGGTGACAACCTGTCACCATGGCGATATACAATTTTCCGAATGACCATCAAATATATGTCAGACATTTACGCTCTGCCTACCCTGCAAGAGATAATAGGCGTGATATAAGTATGTAAGTATAAACTTGGGCAACGGATATTCTGATAGATTGTTTCTTTAAAGATAAATCTTTTTTTGTGAAGTGGCGCCACTATCGAGGTCGTTCACGGTTACACTCGCCTTAAACATTTTTGCAGAGATCAGAAGGCAAGGTAGGATTGCACTTGCTGTAGTATCTTCAAGTATCGCTGCCACACTGCTTCCAGGAGAGAAAACGGCGCATACAACTTTCAAAATACCAATCGATTTGGACACAAACGATACTCCAATATGTGCTGTATCATGTAATAGTTACAAGGCAAAGGTTTTCTGATATTGTTGTCTGGTAGTTATGTGACGAGTGTACGATGGCCAACAAAAAAATGGTAGAAGCTATGGATAGGACTTTGAAAGACATACGCAGAGATAATAGGGCCATGGGCCATATCACTGTTCTTTTTTCCAGTGACTTTCGCCAAACACTTCCAGTTGTTACTCGAGGTACCAGGGCTGATGAGGTGAATGCCTCACTAAAATCATCGGCTCTTTGGCCACAAATTCACAAGCTGACCATGACGGTGATCATGCGAACCCGTCTCGGAGGTAATCCACGGGCTGAAGAGTTTTCACAAGCTTTATTAAAACTCGGCAGAGGTACTTTACCAGAGGATAACGGTCAAGTAAGTCTGCCTGAAACGCTTTGCCAAATAGTTTCTGGTCTAAAGAGAATCATTTCTTCTGTGTATGGCGAGCCTTCCTTCCTTCAAAAGAAAGATTCGTAGCTACGTGGAAGAGCTATTTTTGCACCCAAAAATGATCAGACTGCTTCAATAAACCATACCATTATGTCACAAATCACTGGGGATATGGTGGTATACGCGTCAATTACCACTGTTATGAATCAAGACAAAGCCACTAACTACCTAATAGAATTCCTAAACTCCTTGAGTGCGAATGGTCTTTCTGCACACCAAATATTACTTAAACTTGGTGTTCCTTTCATGCTTCTTTGCAATCTCACTCCGCCAAAGCTGTGCAATGGAACCAGACTGAAGATCTTAAGCTTAAAGATGAATGTATTCGAGGCGGATATTTTCACTGTGGCGCGTATACCACTCATTCCCAACAACTTTTTATTTCAATTTCAGGGCATTCAGTTTCCCGTCAGCATTTTCTTTGCAATGACTGTAAACAAATCGCAAGGACAGACGCTGAAAGCCGCAGGCGTAGGTCTTACGATTCCCTGTTTATCACACGGGCAGCTATATGTCGCTTGCTCTCGAGTCAGTTCTCCTGGAAATTTTTACGTTTTAGCACCCGATGGTAAAACTACCAAAGTAGTTTATAATGATGTTTTGTAGCTGATGTCCATAGTATCAAAACCAAGTATCTAACCGAAAAACAAGTTAACCAGTACCTATTCATTGCACATCTTAAAGAGAAAAAACTTTATACAAACATGATATTAATATTAAACAATATGCATACATCAACTTCACTAACTCACAAGTCACTACACCATGCGTACGAAGTCGCGGGCAACAGCTAGTTATCAATAAATGCTTCGAGCAACGACGCGGAACGAGACGGAAGACCGTGTTGTTCGAAGAATAAATGTATCGCTTTGAATAGGAGGTCTAATTTTTTTCATATTTCAACCTATGTTACTCGGGGAAAGTTATTCAGTTTCACGAGTAGAACTCACCCTAAAAATATCTGCAATGATAATTTTTTTTTTGAGTTTGCACATCTATTCATCACAATTAAACAATTGAAAACGGATTTACGTCGGAATTGTAAAATCCAAAATAAAAAAAACTTAAACCCGCTTAAAATTGTTAAATTATTTGTAATGAATTTAAAACAACCTAATAAAGAGAACAAATATTTTACGTGAACTTGATTTGAGCCCAGGTCCGTTGAATACCGTTCCATCACCGTACCAACTGAGCTACAGGTAGTTTCAGAGCAACGTGCACTGAAATACACGTGTAGGTAAAACACATCTAGTCCTGTCAAAAAAAAAACTCATTTTATGCCGTGTGATGCTGGATTAGATTAGTATCACCCGATTTATTTTCCGCGGGTGTCATTAGAGGCGACTAAGTTCCTCGAGGGCTTCTTGTGTTTTAAAATTTTAGGCGACAGGATGACAACCTGTCACTACAGTGAATTTTTATGAAACATCCACAAATATTTTTACGAAACGGCCTTTAACGCGCCTACCCCGCAAAGGATAAAGGCGTGATATATGTATGTACATTTTTTCTTTGTTGGTTCCATTCAATCAATCTCCAGACAGATTAAAACTTTTGCCTCAACACCTAATACAAACTCACAATCCATCCGCGTTATTAAATTCATAAACCTTCTTACTTAGAAAGATACCTGTCATGTCCACGAGGAAATAAATGTCGCAGAAGGAACTCTGCGGCCGACAAAAAAGAAGCCAGGAAAAACTATTTTCAATGCCAACAAAATTTTGATTTTTAATCTTTAAGATATGAGGAATAAGCCAGGGCAGCGCAAAATCTCATTTTATATACAACAAATTAATTACAATAATAAAAATAAAATAAAACTTATTTAAAAATACCTCCCCAGGACGCCCCCGGGCCAAAGGTGCCCATTACGCTACAAGCATTACCACGCTGTATTGCAATGGATAACCTTTGAACCAGGAACGATTTTCAATTAGTTTTGACGCGAAACAACCATGCACTAAAACGAAAAAGATTTATCCCTTTACTCCAATCTTAAGCAGGTCCGTAACAAAATGAGTCGAAGTACTACATTTGAGAAATAATACTATACTGATAGGTACTAATAAGCTACTAGTAAATATAGCTTTTGCAAGAGTTTTACTAAACATAAGGTTTTCATTTGATCCCAACCGGTAGGATGCTATTTACTTAGTAGCTTATTATTATTTCTCGACAAAACTGCAGAATATCAACAATATGATTAAATGGTTAAAAAACTTGGAGTATAACAAAAACAACTAAACTCAAGAGGATCTGTAAACGGCGGGGCGAAAGTTATGATTTCTCGCTGCTGCCAAAGAATACTAACTATAACTACCCGGTACCAAGGCACTTACATGCACCATGCGTCAAGACTTTCTCCCCTGACACCTAGGAACCGCCGCCATATACAGACCATTTCTTTATCTACGCGAATTAGGAATATTTTTAAAACCATTTTTTTCTCTAATCAGTTTTTATAAGAGCTTGTCAGATCTGATTGTGATGAGTTTTCGCGGCTTCATCTAATTACTCTGGTTGTACGTAGGGTTCCCTCTAAAATATATTTTTCTCTGACGTTTGTTCCAACTTCATGTAAGTAATAAACGAGAAAGGTAAAGTAAAAAGTTTCAGATTATATGAAGGGGATTACGACATTTCCGAGTTTTATCTTTTTATTTACTTCTATTCCGGTTAGTTACTAAATGGCTGATCTAATGGATAATCCTACTTTAGGAATTTATGAAGGAAGGATTATTTTATTCTGTAAAAGGTCCAATTTGGCAGTGGACGACATGACGCAGCAGATGACGCAAGTGTCGCAATGTCGTCAAGATAAGTCAACACGTAGTAGCGCTCGTACGTATCATGTATGGGCTAGGGTGCCATTTATGAGCTTAGGTAATAATATAAATACTTCAGGATTATACATATCATGGTTATCGGGAGAAATTTTTACTCGTGACTGATACTGAAAACAAAGGGTAGGCTGGTGTTAAGGAACAACTTTCTCCAAGAAATACAGGTTATGACAAAATTATTTTGAGTTTTCATAGTAACTCAAATCAGCTGATTGGCAATTTTGTATGGCAGATCCTATTTCTTTTTGTATTTTAACCCATGTTCCTTGGGAAAAGTTTTTCGTTATCTCCATCCAGCCCGTCTTGAGTTTTAGATGTCGGTCCGCAATAAAATTTTACCCCATATTTATATGCAAAAGCGAGAATAAATTCAGTTTTACGAAAGCACAAACCACCACATGACATTGAAAAAAAATCAAATAAGCACTAATACTTGCAGATTCAATACGAATACCCCATTCGTTTCTAAATCACGACAGGGCCTAGCCGGCGGCGGCGGCGGCGGCGGCGGCGCGGAAATTTGATCCGGGTTTGACCGGAACTTTCTAACCAGTGTGAGCACGACAATTCGCCAACCGGGTACTTCTTATTCGCAACATTCAGGTTTATTTGCATTCAGTTTATTATTTCCTATCAAGCCATTTTGTCTCGATATGAAATACGTATTCATTCTTGATTCTTCTTCTGAGTTGACGAGCGACCAGTGATTTTGTCAAACCACCACCATTAAATTCAAATAATATTTAAAATTTTCATAGATTAAAAACAATAACGCAAACAACTCTACACTCACCTCTTTTAAAAAAATGTGGTCCTTTGGAAAAAAAAATACACAGCGTGTATGGTAAACACCTAATAAGCTGTCTCTGACTTTGTTGGCATAGTAAACAAAAATTACTTTAATCGTTCGATAAGCCAATGTTCATCAGGTTGTTTGTACCAGACAAGAAACGAAAAAGAAGAAGCCAATGTAAATCAATTAAGGGTTTTGGAGCAACAATATCAGTAGGTGGTTGAAAAAAATTAAAAAAATCAGCCCTGAAATTGTCTAAGAACTGGTGATAACTGTAAGTTCAAAGGCTAAAAGGGTCGTAGGCCTGATGGAGCGAAGGTGAAAGCTTTCCAGGCCAATAATTGATGGGGTTGATTTGGGTCCAATCCAGGAGGTAACAGGTAGTACCTACTTTAATAAAACTTGGATGTTCTGAGTTACAACCTTAACGAGTATTCTGTGTGATCAAAAAAGGGGGTATGTACCTGGCCCAAAACAATTATCTAGGTATCTATTCAGATATTTTTGTTTACCTTTCGCACTCCATTCAAACATAGATACGCATTTAGGCAGTTCTCCCACTTGTCGTCCGTCGCTGCGTATTTTTAACGCACCGTAGCCGTATTTGTATGGGAATAAGATCGGAATTCACCATTTCCTTACGTCTGACAGACGCATGCGTTACGGTGCGTTAATAATACGCAGCGATGGACGACATATGGAAGAACTCTGAGCTTGAGCCGTTTTCAGTTGCAAATTATAAATGCATTTTATCATAGACTCACAATTTGCGGTGCCTCTACGAGGTGCTACATGCTTCATTTGTAATTGTTTTAGATCTATGTAACCATGTGGTAATGAAAATAAAAACTTGAAACTTGAATCAAGTCGTGAGAACAGGAGTTTTTCTGTTGCCAGTTCTATTTATAGTTCTGAATGTCAAACCAGAGGGCACTGTGCTAAACTGAAAATTTGACGTTTCAATATGGCTGGCGGCAGCCATTGTTTTGTCTCAGGTTCCGTTACACGTTGTGTTCGTTACTAATTTATTTCGTTTAGTTTAATTTTCTACAAAATAAACTTGTCGTCTTGCTATATAAATTAAGTGTGTGCTTATATTGAGTGTCAATCATGTAAGCAAACAAAAAATCTATAAGAAATTTAGAACGATTACATAAATACAAAATAAAGAATATTTTCTAAAGTGGTACAGATTTTCATGTAAAGGAACGTTGTTTCAATTAAGCTGAGCGCCCTCTTCATGACACTAGAGAATCTCTAGAAAAATCCCATTAGAGATGAATAAGCGAAAACCTGATTGCGGAAGACTAAGGAAAAGCTCTTCATTCTAGTTGTTCGTAAGGTTCCCTCTATCATATTCCCTTACTCTGAGTCCTGAGGTTTGTTTAGTGACATCTAGTTAGACGTGTGTTTAAGCTCGGTGTAACTCGACACTAAACTGTGCCAGTAAATCCTAAGACAAGCTATAAACACGGCTAGTTCAAGTTTCGCGCGAAGCCTTACTGATTATACCCCGCAAACTTATACGAGAACTAGATTGATTGATTCATCATTTATTATAGAAACATTAATAATAATAATAATAATAATATAATAATAAATCTTTATTCATTTTAAGCACTTAACAATTACAACAGGGGCAGATGCCTCCTACTAAGTTGACAAAACCTGTGTTAGGAGACACCGCTCTTCTTAAAACAGCAGCACACATAATACCGTGCACTCAAGGCTAAACAAAGGCAAAATAAAGATTAAGTTTAGTTATAAATTAAGGACTAACGACGCCAAGATCGTATACGTACAAGTACGATCGTGTGTAGAAGTGAGTGCCCACGAGCGTGCATGCGTGCGCACGTGTTTGTGTGTGTGTGTGTGTGTGTGTGTTTGGTTTGTGGGTGTGTGTGTGTGTGTGTGTGTGTGTGTGTGTGTGTGTGTGTGTGTGTGTGTGCGTGAGAGAAAGATAAACCTATCACCCGAGCAGTTTAGCACAGTTACTACAAATATATTATTAAAGAAGGGAAGAGCTCGTGAACCACCAGCCCTACGACAGTTGTCTTGGGATCGGACACTGGTTGTAAGTTACAGCCAAGTCCACTAGTTGTTCAAGAAGCCCTCCACCTCATCGTAGGATTTGTGCTCCAAGAATTTTAATACTGTTTTCTTACATTCATATGTGTTTTTTGTGTAAATGTTGAGCTCTTTATTTAATGTGTTGTATAATTTTGCTGAGCGTTTATAAAAATTGCCTGTTAGCAAAAGTAGTTTTAGTTGTAGGTACCTTAGCCACTAAATATTTTCTCCTTTTTGTAAGGATCTCTGTATCAAATAGTAACATTTTATGCTTTTTCAGAACAGTGCAGTTGATATACAGTTTCCTAACAGAGAGGAGCTTAGTCATGTTATATAGACTTTCAGTTGGAAAACGACGTTTTTTGAAGTACATTATTTTTAGCAATGAACGTTGAGCACGCTCAACAGTTAGAAACTTTGACTTAGTTGCACCTCCCCAGGTAGGAATGCAGTAAGAAATAACTGATTGCGCAAGCGCCACATAAACTTCTTTTAGCAGATCTCTAGATCCACCCATCTGAGGACTATCATTCGATTTAGGGACGACGTATCTCAGGCTCTTGAACACCCAAATAAGCTTTCTTATGCGGTCTGCTATATAGTCAATGTGTTTATGCCATGATAGTTTATAATCTAGATAAATACCTAGGTATTTAGTTTGTTCAACCTTCTGTATAGCCGGACAGTTGCAGTAAGCGACATCGTCACAACTATGAATATGAATTTTGAAATCGGATCCGGGCTGTCCAACACTGTTTAGGCTAAAAGAAATGTAGTTGGTTTTATCAGTATTGAGTGTGAGCATATTGCACTTGAGCCACACACCAACACTTCTAAGGCCCTTTTCCGCGCGGTCCATGACAGAATCCCACGAGCCACCAGAGAAAGCGATAGCAGTATCATCAGCATAGGAAAATATCTTGGCGCCAGCAAGTTGCATATCACAGAGGTCGTTAATATAAATCAAAAACAATGTTGGCCCCAAAACGCTTCCCTGCGGTACACCGTAAGACACGCCCTCGCACTCGCTGATCACTCCCTCTAGCTTGGTTTTTTGTGTTCTATTTGAAAGGTAGTCGCAGAGTAGAAGAAGGGGTGTTCCCCTGATGCCAATACTGTTCAATTTACTAATAAGGATTGGAAACGAAACTGTGTCGAAAGCTTTTTTAAGATCTAGAAATACAGTCATACATTTTTTATGACTATCTAGCTGTTCGACAACTGTGTTGGTTAACGCGAGTACTGCATCCTCTGTTGATTTATTTCTGCGAAATCCATATTGAGATTTGGAGAGAAGATCGAATTTTTCCAAGAATTTGAGAATTCTTTTATTAATTAATTTTTCAAAAATCTTGGAAATGGCAGGCAGAACAGAGATAGGTCTGTAGTTGCTGATCTCTTTTTTATCACCTCCCTTAAAAATGGGGGTCACTATCGATTGTTTGAGTAATGTGGGAAAAACACCTTGGTCAAAGCTCAGATTAACAGCATGAGTGATAACAGGCACTAACTCCGCTCTAGCCTGCTTCAAGAAAGATGATGTAATATTATCGTGTCCAGGAGCACTGTCTGTTTTAAGATTATATATAGTACTAAGCACTTCATCAGTATCAGTAGGAAGAAGGACGAACGAGTTTGGCCGAGTTATAATATTCTGAGTAAGTGAATTGTTTGTAGTGGTTATGTTTGAAGTGATATTACGTGCAAGTTGTTCTCCTATATTGGCAAAGTAGGTGTTGATGTAATCTGCAGATTCCTTAGGTGTGTTTTTAATGTTAGACAATTCGGTAGTATTATTATTTATTTTATGCGTATAAGTTATATTTTTGATATTTTTCCAAAGCTGTTTGTTATTATGTATTGCTTTTTCCAGAATTTGCCGCTCATATTTTCGTTTACAAGATTTAAGAATTTTGGTACAGAATTTACGATATCTAGTAAAAGTGATTTTATGAGTTTCATTGTAAGGTTCTTTGCGAGAAATACTATGTAGCTTGTCCCGGTTTCTGATACAGCGTAAGATCCCAGGTGTTATCCAGGGCTTAATTATTCGCTGTTTCGAAGGGATGTTAGTAACTACAGTATTTTCCTGAATTATATGGGTAATTATATAGGTAAGGCGATTGATCACTTCGTCAGGGTCAGCGCAGAAGAGTAACTCCGAGATATTTGCTGATTTAAGTTGTTCAAGAGCCTGATCATATTTAATTGTAGTTTTTGTTTTATTAATTGGAAAGATTTTCTTAGTTTTGGATAATGAAAGAAGGGTTGTGAGATGATCAGTAGAAGTTGTTTGCAATATAGCAATTTTGGCTAGTAGTCTATTTATATTCAATCTAAGCATAAAGTGGTCGAGGCAATTTATGCCCCTAGTTGGGATAGTATGGCCTGGCAAGATTCCGTAGGTAGACAACGTGTTAAGGTAGTTGTTTCTGTTCCTATGTTCGTAATAAGTCTCTTGTGGTTTAGGTGTGATGTTGATATTGATGTCACCCGCTATGATAATGTTATTATTCCCAGAAATAATATTCGAATTCAAATGTTCAGATAAAGTGTCGATAAAATCATCCGCACTATTAAAAGAGGGAGATCTATATATGCCGAATACTGTATTATTTAAAATATCTATCTGCAGACAGGAAGACTGTGCAAGGATAATTTCTTTAACCTTATGTCTGAGGCAATTCTTAATATAAGCAACGACCCCATCGTTCTGGTTGTGCTGTTTTTTTGTTGAGTACGAGTCATAGTCATGAAGAAAAGGGATAGGTTTATTTACGTCCAGTCTACATTCCGTGAGTACTATTATATCCGGTGCAAATTTCATGTTTGAAAGAGTGATCATAAAGTCATCGAAATTGCAATAGATGCTACGAATATTTTGTTGTATAATAGTCAAATCTTTTTTGCTAACGGGAAGATTTACGTGAAGTTGAGAGATGTCACAGGTAAAGGAACGAGCTATTTCTAATTGGTCAATTTCTTCAATATTATTTAGGGTGTCATCCATTAAAAAAGAGGAACAGGGAGAAACAAGTCGAATGACGAGGCGGAATAAGCCATAGATATGTGGTCTTAATAATTGTGTAGGTATGTGATAGGTGATAAATATCTTGGTGATCCAGGATAGTATTATTAGTATGTCTGCATGTGTAAAATGCATAGTGATGATAAGCTAGTTTGTGTAAGAGTGAGTGTGAATGTGTGTGTGTGTATGTGTATGAGTGAGGTTCTTGGCATATTCTTACAACTAATAAGTCAAAATACTTAAGAAAATTAAAAATAAAACAAACTGCGTGGTAAAGCTCCAAACAAGAAAATAGTCAGTCCTTTATCTGAAGTTGATGAACTTGTTCCTCTGAGCTAATGAGTATAATAGGCGATTGCTCAGATTCACGAACAAAGACCTTGCCAAGGCTGGTCCAGCAGAAACGGTAGCCCTTTGTTTTCTTCAGATCACGAGCAAGATAATATAAGCGCGATGCTTTTGCAGTCAGGTGTTCTGATATAAACACCGGCGTATCTTCGACATTACAAAGTAAACAATTCATTGGGGCAGTTAAAATTTCAAAGTTTGTCTCGGCACCATTCCTAAACAGACATTTTAAATATACATATGTAAAGGTTAGGTACACAGATTTTTGAAAACTTTCTAAACTTTTTAAGCGCGGGCAGGAAAGTTATGCAAGTTTTCAAAAATGTTATACTTAACACGGGAAGTGTTTTAAAATTTGGTATTCAAGGTACACAGATTTTATAATACATACATACATACATCACGCCTATATAGGCAGTATATACGTAGGCAGAGCGCAAACGGCCGTAAAAAACGGACATTTATGCCGCGTCTGACAAACATTTGAGGGTCATTATAATACATGAAAGTAATACAAAAACTAAAGAATAACAAATTAGGTAATGATCAAACTTAGCGACAAAGAAAAGTAGACACATCTACGCATACTAAATTGCACTACGTCAAGCATCGTAAGGCTTCTTTCACACACGGCATGGCATGCCAATATTGCTAGCCCGGTGGCGTGTGTGAAGGTATTCTCACGTACATGCAGACGAGCAATAAGCAACCTGCAACATAACTAATTGAGCGCTATTTATGAGCATAGGTGTAAATAGCTAATTCTATAAAAAAATGCTAATAGGCTCCTTAAAGAACAATCGGAAAGAACAACAAAATGATGAAAATGAAATTACTTTATTCAATGTAGGATAGTATTATCATTTATTGACGAGTGATCCTATTAGGGTACTGTTTTTCTTTTTAAGGTACGGAACCCTAATTTCTAACCGAGCTTTTCCGTCTTATTGGCTAAGAGACGAGGGTAGACTAGACATAAGATGGACTTAACTAACTAATGAGAGTACAGATAACGCGTAGTGATAATGAAATTAAGAACCAAATAAATTGCCGTGTGATGCCGGCTTGCCGTGTGATGCCGGCTTTGCCGTGTGATGCCGGATTAGAATAGCATCACCCCATTTCCTTCCTTTGGGAGTCGTAAGAGGCGACTAAGGGACTCGAGGGTGTGTATTGCAATTCTAGGCAATGGGCTGACAACCTGTCACTATGGCGATACACAATTTTCCGCATGACCCTCAAATATTTGTCAGACGTGGCGTAAATGATCGTTTTTGCGACTGTTTGCGCTCTGCCTATCCCGCAAGGGATTATAGACGTGATATGTGTATGTATGTATGTAAATCCCAGCGACCTAGGAGCATTTCGAGGTTTAAGACGGCTGATGTGGCGCAAAGGTTCCAGGTTCGATTCTCGGTGGGGCAATCACAAAGTTATTATTTATCACTTTGTGATTCTTTGACAGTCTGGTTAGGACATTGCAGGCTGAAGCACCTGATTGTCCGAAAATAAAGATGGTTCCGTGCTTCGGAGGGCACGTTTGCCGTCTCGGTCCCGGTTGCTGTCTATGATTTCTAATACGGCGGTCGTTACACCACCATGTCAGAGGCCTACTACTAGAAGTAGGTGGTTGAAAAACTCTGACACCAGGGTTCATCAGGTCTTTGTACAACTCGGTGTCCTTCCGAAAAAACTATTTTCTTTCAAGATTATTTTGAAGTATGAACTAATTCTTTAGTGATGCCGTCTTAGAATAGCATCACCACGTTTCTTTCCGCGGTTCTCGTAAGAGCGACTGAATTACAATTTCAGCTGATTTGTGGACAAATTTTGAAAATACCCACAAATAATTTTATTGTCAGGCGTGGCGAAAACGGTAATTGCAACCTTTGACGCTCTGCCTACCACGAAAGAGATAAAGGCGTGATAAAGTGGTACCTGTACAAACTGACTTCTGGGGAAGTGTCCGTCGGACAGTTTGCCAGTAGAGTTTTGCAGTTAAGAATCCTTAACTTTACAATACAAGGGGGCTATACTTGCAACTTGCAGTACCATTGCTATCTTGAATGGCCAGATTGGGGGAATCCTCCCAAATTTAGGGAAGTTTTTATAGCTATGAGGGAAAATAGGGGTGATAATATTTTTGGGCGGTTAGCTGGGAGAGAATAAAACTGCGTTTTCTGGGGGATTCAGGGAAGATTGAGAAGAACGCGTGACGGCCATCTTTCTTTTCTGCTTCAATTTTAAAATTTGGGAATTGTGTGCTTATGCAGGATTTGGCTAGAAAAACTGAATTTTGGGGGTCGATTTTGGGCTGGTCGCGGAACGGCTCGCGCTTACGTACTTTAGTAGCCGTTTACTCATGCCGGCCAATATCATTAATCGAAGATAGATTTTACAATTTCCTACAGAAAACGGCTCGCGACAAAATTCGCTACATGTACGCCGGCCCTTAGCGAGCTAGTTGATACCCCACCGCAAGTTCCAGTTTCGCGTGAAGCCGTGTTAAACCGCAAACTTATAGGTAGACTGACAGGTAGGTACTTATGTAAATTATACATACATACAAACACATAGTAAATAAAATAAAATAAAAATAAAAATAGCCTTTATTCTACCACAAATAAAATTTTATAAAATCATGCATTTTAAAATAATAAAATACAATAATTCAATAACATAAATCAATAATAATTATACAAAACAAATCATTCCATAGTAATAATAGTAAACCAGTAGTGTAACAAATACAAAACATTAATTTTTAAAACACTTATTAATCTAAGTATATAGCTTATAGTATTACTTGGCAAGTTAAAATACTATATTACGATAACTTTTTTTTTTTTTTTTTCTCTATTTGTATTCCGTTGTGGAAGTCGCCTCAGTGGCGTAGGCCTCCCCCAGTTTCCTCCAACCGTCTCTATCTCTAGCTTTTCTTCGCCAGTCTGGTCCGCACATTTCTTTAAATACGTCCTCCCACCTTTTTCTTGGTCTGCCTCTACTTCTTTTCCCGTCTCTTGGTGTCCAGTCTGTCAGTTTTTTGGTCCACCTATTGTTTGCCATCCTGCATACATGACCTGCCCAACTCCATTTTAGAGACCTTATTTTTTCAAGTACATCCGCAACTTTTGTTCTCTTGCGTATCGTTTCATTTCTGATTTTGTGTGAAATTTTTATGTTCAACATGCTTCTCTCCATTTTGCGTTGATGTACTGCCAGTTTATTTTCGCCTTTCTTACGGAGAGACCATGTTTGACAACCATATGTTAGACATGGCAAGATTGAAACATTGTATAATTTGGTTTTTATTTTAATATTAACGTCTTTATTTTTCATTATTTCTTTCATTGCCCAATATTTTTTCCATGCTATTGAGATACGTCTATTTATTTCATTCTCCGTCAGATCTTTAAAAGAGATTGACTGGCCTAGGTAGATATATTCACTTACAAATTCTATAGCCTCTCCATTAACTGAAATATTTTTAACTGTACCATTAGTAATTATCTTAGTTTTTGACGCGTTTAGCGATAATCCTACTTTTTTGCTCGCTCTTGCTAACTCATTGACCATTTTTTCTAATTCTGCACTCTCCTCAGCGAATATCGCAATGTCGTCCGCGAATCGCAAGTGACTTAAGAACTCGCCATCAATTTTTATACCTTGGTTGTCCCAATTTATATTTCTGAATACCATCTCTAGTACTGACGAGAAAATCTTCGGAGAAAGTGGGTCACCTTGCCTGACCCCTTTCTTGATAGGGAATTCAGGTCCATCGCTCTCCAGTCGTATCTTTGTCGAGGTTTTAGAGTATACGCTGTAAAGGAGCTCTACATACCTTGTGTCAGTGCCTTGTTGTGTTAGTGCGCTCCATATAGCGGGATGTTGTAAGGAATCAAAAGCTTTGGAATAATCTATAAAACAAATGTAAAGTGTCTTTCCATACTCCTTGCTTTTTTCTATTAATTGTGTCATAACGTGAATATGATCTATTGTTGAGAAGTTTTTCCTAAATCCAGCTTGTTCGCAAGGTTGATTTTCATCCAAAGTTTTTGAGAGCCGGTTCAGTAAAATTTTCGAGAAGACTTTGTAAATATTACTAATGAGGCTTATCGGTCTGTAGTTATTTAAGTTATTTCTATCGCCTTTTTTAAATAATAGAGTCGTTGTTGATCTGGACCACTGATTTGAAGTATTCTTTTTTTCAAGCATGTTGTTAAACATTGTTTGTAGAGGTCTTTGTAGCGGTTCTAAAAGAGATTTAAGTAGTTCGTTCGTTATTTTGTCTTCTCCTGGTGATTTCTCGTTCTTTTGGGTTTTAATGGCAAATGCTATTTCCGAAAGTAGTATAAGAGGCATTATTTCTGCATTTGTACTCTCCGATATTTCTTTTTCTAAATTCGTCGTAAGTTTCGTAGAGTAGAGTTCCTGATAAAATTCTGTGGCTTCTTTTATTATGTCTCGTCGCTTTGAAATATTGTTTCCCACTCTATTTGTTAAACTTGGCGTCCATTTTGAGGTAGTAGAAAGTTCTTTGAATGCTTTTTTTACTCCTCCTGTTTTACTTATAAATTTTTCAAAGGTACATTTTCTATGAGCTCTCGTGTTATTGGAAATTACTCTATTAATTTTTTTGCTGACTTTTGTAATTTTATATCTTATATTTTTAGTTCTTTTCTTCCGGTATAGTCGTTTTCGTTCTTCAAATAGCTTATTTAGGAAAGTCTTCAGTTCTTTGTTCTCTTTTTTCTTGGCTTCAGGTATTTGTGTGAGTAACTTGGACATTTCTTCTAAAGTTATTGTATTGAGTCTGAATTTCAGATGATTTTTGAACTGCAGTTGCGAAATTTATTTCTAATTGCTTACCGCTCTCTCTTGTTAATATTGGAAGCTCTCTAGTGTAGTTTTTATTAGGTTTGACAAACTTTCTCTTTTTTGTTGTTTCTATGTATATTTTACATCGAATCATTCGGTGGTCCGTATTGAAATTAAGGTTGTGAATTATGTTGAAATTGTGTATAATAAGGTTGGGAGCTGCAAGTATGTAATCGATTTCGTTGTGACTTATGCCATTTGGTGACACCCAAGTCCATTTTTGATTTTTCCTTCTTTTGAACATGCTGTTTGTAAATTTCAGGTTATTTTCCAGTGCAAACTCTACTAGTACCTGATGATAGTACCACGCCTTTATATATAGGCAGAGCGTAAACGGGCGGCCATATAAAACGGACATTAACGCCTCGTCTGACAAACATTTGAGGGTTATTCGGAAAAATCGTGTATCACTATACTGTCCGGTTGTAAGCCTGTCACCTAAAATTGTAACACACATGTAACCCTCGAGTCCTTCAGTCACCTCTTACGACATTCGCGGGAAAGAAGAAATACCCTAAAGTCATACAGGCTGTTGAATAGGGACATGAAAAATAGCTAATTGGCATATTTCGCTTTCCGTTTTCAATCGGAGCTAGGAAGTAGCTCAGTGGGCTAGCAGTAAGCACGCCCGTGGCATGTATAAACGCAATTTGACTGTCGACACGTATCGTGCGTTAAAATTCTGGGCTGGTCCATTAAGGTTAGAGTTGGCCGAACATACTCGTAGGTTATGCCGAATACGAATATTCGGCCAATTATTCGGTTATGCACAGGGTGTAACGAACAACCCTCCAAATACTTATAGGATGCATTCAGACCATAAAACTGAACAAGTTTCCATGAGAAAATATTTCAAGAAACGGCAAAACAGTTTGACTACTTACTCATAGTAATTAGAGTCAGCTGATCATGATTTTGTATGGGAGGTCAAACTTTTGTCGTTTCCTGACATATTATGTTCTTAGGGAAAAGTTGTTCAGTTTCATGGTCTGCATACACCCTATCAAAATTCGGAGGGCTGTTCCTTACACCCCGTATATTCTGAATAAAAAAATATTCGGCAGGAATTAATACCCATAAAAAATAGGTCGAATCATTAAATTTTTACGTAATGCGCACGGATTAGCGACGGATATCTCCTTCTTCTGTTAACTGTCATAGCATTAAAAACTTTTTCTTTTTCTTTTCCTGACGTTTTAAAACGATGAAATAAAAGCATAAAATATTTATAAGTTTTTTAACCAAATATTCGGCAAAATATTCGTTGATTTCCCGAATATTCAGCTATCCATACAAATACTCGGTAAATCTGCCGAACATGTCGAATACTGAACATAAAATGAATATTCCGCCCATCTCTAATGATGGTCCTTATTGGTGAAATACTACGTGAGCAATAGGTTGTATCGGTCCATTGACGCGTGTTAAGGACGTATATTGGGCACAATTCGGGAAAACAATTCTCTTTACTCACTGGCCGCTCTGTGAGAAAAATTGGTAGTTCTGGATGCACGCAATTTCGTTGGCGAATACGATAAACACCTTATTTTTATGTATAATTATTTTTTTCATCATATTATCTAGATTCTGATCTCAGAAAAACACGATTAAAGAAATTTTCTCAAACGCTATATTTTTCAAATTTTGGTCTATTTTTACACTTTCTGCGTAGTGTCTCTTATAAACATCACACATTATTTTTGACGAATACGATACGTCTTGTACATTACTAGATTCTTGTCGTACAGTTTTTTGATTAGTTGTTAATTTGGCGAGAAATATGCAAAAGATTGAAAAATCGTCTAAATAGGGCTATTCGGCTCTGTTCTCACACACAGGATTTACTGATAGTGGGAAAGGGACGTTAAAAAGTTTACGGCAGGCCCTTAAATTAGAGCTTTCACTTTCCGCCGAATAAGTTCAGAAATGGTTCAAAAGAATATATAATGGGTTCTTCGCCAATTCTAATCAATTTAGTCGCCATTGTTTTAAGCGTCGCCTAATTTTGAAAAATAACGCGCAATTTGCGTCAAATTATAAGACATGACAGGACTCACAGGACTTAGGTATTTCCTATCCTTTTCTAAACCATATTGACGGAAAGTAACAGCGTTAATTTAAGGTGGTAAGTTAAGAGAATTGTTATCCCGAACTGAGGCTAATAAATGACCACACCTAATTGTAATATTTGTCTTTAAAAAGGTATTATACGTACGGAGACCGTATAATACCTTTTCAGGTAATAGCAATATAAAACAACCCTACTCCCAATATAACATTTGAACATTCTGTTAAAAATGAAAATGAATTATGGAGGATTTCTGAGGATTTCCTCAAGAGCTCTTTAGGAACAAAAACTCTTAACTCTTAGGCAATCTATAGAATATTGTAAAGTAAAACCCTTGAAGTGCTCTGTTCCACTCAGCTCACTCAAAATCCTTTGTGCTATAATCGTTCACGCCTTTTGTCACGAGATGGAGTCAGCGGCGCGGAAAATGGCGTCTCTAGGAAGGACGCGCGCGAAAAATAACCTCAAAATAAAAGTTTTAGACGAAAAGAGTGACAAGAGTTAGATTGGAAAACCTGCGAGAAAAGGGATGAGAAGAATTATAAGTATAAAATAAAAAAGAAGTAAGTTATATTTTATCTTAGGTATCTATTTCTTTCATTATTTTACACGACTGTTACAAAAGGACTGTAATGCAATAGTATAAGTTATGTGATAGTACCCCTACCTGCTTCGCCAAGGATCGCGGTTTCGGTCCCCTTAAAACAAACATTTGTGAAGTCAATTTTTCAAATACCTATTTGTTTTGAGTCTGGGTGTTTTCTATGTATTTATTTACTAGCAGCCCGCCCAGCGGTTTCACCCGCCGCTAACAGTTTCCCCCCGGGAATAAGACAGTTTAATATAGCCTATGTTAATCAGGGATAATGTAGGATTCTAAAAATCTTGACTTCAATTTGAAACAAATACCTATCATTTTCAGATGGTGGTGGCGTAAAGTTACATGCCTGTGATTAACCTGGCCAGTCCCATGGCAGTGCCTATATTTTTATTTTTTTTATCCCGCCCGAGCCGGTTTTCTATTAGGTCATAACAAAATTGTAATAAAAAAAGTAAATTGTGTGACACAAATTTCTTTTTTTAAAATGACGGTTCATGACGTCAATAAGTGATAATACTATCCTACATTGAATTAAGAATTTCAATTTAAATTAACGGTAACAGATTTTTTTAAATCGGTTCAGTAGTTTCTGAGCCTATTCAATTCAAACAAACAATAAATAAAATCTTGTTTCTAATATTAGTGTAGATTATATAATTATTATTTTAGTGTGATGCGGGCTTAGAATAGCATCACCCCGTTTCTTACCCATGGGTGTCGTAAGAGCCGACTAAGGGACTCGAGGGATGTGTATTGCAATTTAAGGCGATGGGCTGACAACCTGTCACTATAGTGATACACAGTTATCTGATTGACCCTCAAGCTTTTGTCAGACGTGGTGTTAATATCCGTTTTACGGCCGCTAACGCTCTGCCTACCCCGTGAGGGATATAGGCGTGATTTATGTATGTAGATGTTTTTAATGCATTATTTAATGTTTTTTGTCGTTTTTTATACCGAGTAAGGGACAGCCCTTCGAATACTGATAGGGTGCATGAAACATAAAACTGGACAACTTTCCCCTAGAAACATATGTCAGGAAACACCAAAAAAATGACCTTCCATACAAAATCACAATCAGCTGACTGCATTCACTATGAGAAGTCAGTTTTTTTACGTTTTCTTAAATATGTTCCTAGGGGAAAGTTGTTCAGTTTCATGGTCTGCATGTACCCTATTAGTATTCTGAGGGCTATCCTTGACACCCTTTAATACAGTAATGATTAAATGTAATCATTACACTGGTACGAATAATGTGGCGTAGTTGGTACATTTTTAAATGAAAAAGTAGTTATTGTGGCATAACTGTAATAGTTAGACATATGGTATCCCGGACATTATTATAGATATTGATGTCTTCTATAAAACTGTAGTACATCACTTTGCTCTATTGTCAATAATTTCCACAGCGTACGCGATATAAGATATTTTTTTGGTACATTTTTCACATGTTGGGTTACATTATCGAAATTTTCACGCGGGTCCCTATTTTTTTCTCGTATTAAATATAGCCTATGTTCATCAGGAAAAATGTAGGATTCTAATGGTGAAAGAATTTTTAAAATCGGGCCAGTAATTTCCACAGCGTACGCGATATAAGATATTTTTTTGGTACATTTTTCACATGTTGGGTTACATTATCGAAATTTTCACGCGGATCCCTATTTTTTTCTCGTAAAAAATATAGCCTATGTTCATCAGGAATAATGTAGGATTCTAATGGTGAAAGAATTTTTAAAATCGGGCCAGTAGTTTCGGAGCCTATTCGATGCAAACAAACAAACAAACAAACAAACAAACAAACAAACAAACAATCAAATCTTTCCTCTTTATAATATTAGTGTAGACAAAATAAAAGCATATCAGTTTTAATTATCAGCCATCTAGTTGCCATTGGACGAGCTTTGCTTAGTTTGGGTTTCAATGGCGCTGTGTGAATTGTCCAGGATATATTTTTTTTTATTTTTCCTAAGTATATTATATTTATATTACTTATGGACATAAAACACACATAAAGCACCGATGATATTGAAGGGACTCGAGGGTGTGTATTGCAATTTTAGGCGATAGGCTGACAACCTGTCACTATGGCGATACACAATTTTCCGAATGACCCTCAAAATATTGTCAGACGTGGCGTAAATGTCCGTTTTCTGCGCGGCGCTCTGCCTACCCCGCAAGGGATAAAGGCGTGATATATGTATGTATGTATGTATGATATTGGGGCTATAACCGAGTAATGAGGATTCAGATGAGTTATTTTTATTCCAACGAATAAAATCGAAATAGAATTTTGGGGTGGTATGGGATCTACCTCCTAGCGGTCCACCCCGGGCAACGGCAACACAGGCTTGCCTGTGGATAAGTCCGGCTGAACGATCCCACTAAGCGGTGGAAGGCTCCGTAAGGGGCCGCCTGGCTCGCGACCACCATCCTACCGAAGTCTGGCGCCAAGTAGCTTGCTGCGTTCCGTCAGTGTGTGGGAGTGCCAGTGCCTTAACAGGCTTCTTCTGGGTGAGCTCGCTCCATCTTAGACTCTGTCTCTGTCCTATGACCTAGACTAGAGTCAAGAGCAAACCCATCATTAATAAAAAAAAAAAAAAAAAAAAACGCTAAAAGTTTCATAAAGGTACCCCATCTTTGAATGGCACACATGAAACACTTAGAACAGCTAAAATTAATAGCAGCCAGCAATTCGTAGGTAGAGATATGTGGGCATTGAATAGGTTGATTGAATACTTTGGTACAAAAGCACAACTTCGTACGCCTAAGGTTGTTTTGTAAACAGTGCTAGTCGAACCATAGACAATCTCTTTACACAAGAACCTTCTAAGTAGGTACCTATCTAAAAAGAGGTCTTGCTGGAACCGAAGAAATCGCATCAGCTGGGACTTGGAAGGCTACAGCAATATCTGGAACTCATAATGTACTGATAATAATAGATAATACACGAAAATCATTCAAAGAAACAGATAACCCCGTCCGTCTGGCAAAAGCAATCCAATTATTCGGCATCCAATAGGAGACACAATAAAATCCACTTTGGTCCTGCCCATACTCGGCCGCCATTCAACCGGGGCATTCCACGAGCGCGCGCGATTCAAAAAACGAACGTGACCTGATTACTGACGGAAGCTGTCAGTTGTCTATGACACTAGAGTTGCCAGTTCTCTAAAGCGAAGAAGGCCAGTCAGTTAATGTGGAACTGTTGAGAATTGCCGCATAAAATATTAAGTTCTCACATTAGCACTATATTTATCTCCCAACAGAATCACATAATCAACCTACTATGGGAAAAATTCTGATAAGAAAATTATAAAAAACAAGTTCTCATTTTTATTGTAAGTTTGTGAATCTGTTCCCAGTCTGGTTAGGACATTGCAGGCTGAACCACCTAATAGTCCGGATAGAATATGGTTCCGTGCTTCGGAAAGCGAGCATAGCCGTCATCGGTCCCGGTTGCTGTCTATGCCTAGAAGGCGGTCCTTACATAACCATGTCAGAGGCCTACGAGTAGTGATGGGCTGTTGAAAACCTCTGACGCCAGGGTTCATCAAGTCGTTGGACGACTAGGTGTCCCACTCAAAAAGAAGAAGACGATTGTATGTTTTGGTCTAAATTATTATTTTTAATGCCCTTTTCGACTCGAATGCCCGATCGCTTGGCAACTCTACGGCACTCTTCAAAACGCCACACGTCCGACACCTATCAATTGAATTTGCACTCTGCCCTTTTTGGGACACGGTTTATATTCATTCGATGGACATTTCCCGCGCTTTCACAAGTCCTGTCTATGGCCTGTTTAATAATTGAAGGACACAATTTCGGTAAGGTATCTTATTTCATCCATTTCATTTGGTCGACTGGTTCAACTCATTACCCAACATTCTCGGTTCAGAAGTTTTGTTGTATGTAACGAATTAGGACTCTCTTTGCTGAAAGATTTATTTTAAGAACTAAATAGGCGATTTTAAACTATCTGGTAAGCCTTAATATGCGTATAAGTTAATTTAATTTATGGGCTCAGTTTAAAACAAGTACCTAAATACTTACTTACGTCATTTCATTAAAAAAGTGTACCAAATCATGGCATGCAAAAGCAACTATACCTAGGGCAAAAAATGCACGCCATGACTTCAACAAAACCGCAGGGTACCGTTCTGCTTGCAAGAAAAACGCAAACTCACTCAAACGGCTACAAAACGATCGTAACTGCAAAATATGATGGTCACTCGCTTAACAGAAATGTTATGGCATTCTGGCGTAAGTAGGAACGTTATATCAACGGTTTATGATGCCAACTTGATAGTCTATAACGTTTCTATAAAGATACAGTAGTGAAATACCGGGTCCGAAGTGTGATGTGTAAGCAATTTTTATTATGCTCCTGTACCTATCATAATTTCATGACATAAACATACATACACATATCACGCCTATGATCCCGTGTGGGGTAGGCAGAGCGTAAACGGTTTTAAAAAAACGGACATTTACGCCACGTCTAACAAATATTTGAGGGTCATTCGTAAAAATGTGTATCGCTATAGTTACAGGTTGTCAGCCCATCGCCTAAAATTGGAAAACACAACCTCGAGTCCCTTAGTCGCCGCTTACGACTCCCACGGGAAAGAAATGGGGTGATGCTATTCTAAGCCGGCATCACACGGCAAATATTCAATTCAATTCAAAATTCAATTCATGACGTATTTTTATGTAATGACCAGGTATGATATGCATATGCCTAACAGTTCGCCGATTTTTTTTTTAGATTACAAGATCAAATGTAATTTAAGATAAAATAACAGTGGTGTTTCCAACAGAAGTATAAAGTGTATAAAATAAAAAAAACACCGTACTCGACGTTGTCTAAATTGCTAGCCTGCAAAAACCATTAAATTAAATTGAAATGAGTAGGCAAGGCAATTGCTGACTAAACCGACCAATGTTTTATAAATCGTAGTAGCAAGCTTGAAAATTCTAAGTTCTCGTAGTTACACAACCACAAATTAATAAAAATTAAGCAGGCAATGGCATAGTTTTGCAAAAGCTTTTATAGCGCATGATTTTTGCATTCCAGTGGAATGCCTGTCAATATATTCCAGCAGGCATTTCATGCATCAATCAACATAATATTTACAGTTAGTTACACATTTTAAAAATAGGTATAACTTGCTGATAAAAAGGCAAACCATTTTCGCATTTTATGCACGCTTGACTATCACAGGCTTAATTTTTAAACATCATTTACCTGTGATATTAATTATGATGATTACGTTCAGCCAATCACATGCGGTAATTAATACGCGATGTAATGAGGAACGCTTCCTATTGGCGGAAATACAATATTGAATAGAGAATATCGGGGATAAGCCGGATCGTGATCTTTATTATGTTGTAATATTGCTCTGACGAAATAATTGTATGTGGGAAATGGCAGCAGAAGGGCGCGCCCGCTAATTCGTAAGTTACATTAATTTATACAATGTGTAAAGATTAGCTCCCGAATACTGATAGGGTGCATACAGACCATGAAACTGAACAACTTTCCCCTACAAACATATGTCAGGAAACGACAAAAAAATCGACCTCCCATACAAAATCACAATCAGCTGACTGGATTTACTATGGGAAGTAACAAAAATTACGTTTCTTGAAATATTAATTTACCCATGATAAGTTGTTCAGTTTCATGGTCTGATTGCACCCTGTCAGTATTCGGAGGCTGTCTCTTACAGGCTGTATGATACACGGAAAAGGTTTTCAACTGAAAATAGGACTATCAATTTCCGTTCAATAGGTTTAGAAAAGGATAGTAGATATCATAAATATACTATTATATGTAATGAAAAGTTTAGGTATGTTACCAGCGCCACCTTGCACATTGCTTTCTAAGTCTAGTCGCCAACTTATTAATTGCCACGTAAAATGCGTAAAATCATAGACAAGTTTAGTAACGATCATCTCCTATCCTTGTCTAAGCCTATTCAACTGAAAGTGATAGTAATCTTTCAGTGAGAAATTTTAGACGGTAACGTAGATTTAAAGTTTAAATCTATTACTTACATAACTAACCTAATCATACCCAACTACAAAAATATTACCTACCTACTAGCGGCCTGCCTAGAGGTTTCACCCACTGCTAACCGTTTTCCCGCAGAAATCAGACATTTAAAAGTTGTCTATTTTCATCAGGGATAATGTAGGATTCTAATGGTAAAAGCTTTTTTTAATCGGTCTAGTACTTTCGGAGCCTATTCAATTCAAACAAACAATGAAATATTTCCACTTTATAATACGCGGCGCATGCCGTCTCTTTGCTGTTTTCGAAGAGAATCGTCGGGACAAGATTGACGATTCTCTTCGAAAAGATGAAAATAATCAGCGTATCATTCGAGGCGACGAATTTCCCTAGTTCCGCGTAATGTCGCATTGTTTTAAGTTAAAAGCGTCTTGGAAGGACGAACCGTATAATTCTTTACCTGTCTAAGCTGTTATTTCGTAAATACTCGATTATAAAGTTACTTGAATGACTAATACAGATTGTGAAGAAGAAATACCATTTCATTGAAGAGACCTACCCGATTTGATGATTTGGCCAATCCTGATGACGTTGGAGATAAGTTTACATATTAGTGTAGATGTATTGTGATTTAAATAGCAACAATGTGTTTGAAATACGCGGGATATGTAGGTACACTTATAATGTACCATGTTGAATGAATGACATTTGTGTGTGATTAAACCATAAATGCAATTTGCATTTGAATGAGTGTGTCACTGTGATCTGCGATTTTATTTACGAGCGATGTCGATTCAATCGAGATATTATCCATGTTGATGCTAGATACAAACGATGGTAATAGAAGTTGTAGGTAAGCTTTTTGCGTGATTTAATCCATATTGCCAAATAACGCGTGTTTCGTGTCAAATTATAAGACATGATATGACTTAGATATCTCCTATCCTTTCCTAAAACTATCGACGTTAAGTGACAGCGCTAATTTGAGTAAGTTAAGATCATTTATTTCCCGAATTGAGGCCATTGTGCACCTATTTACACAGCACAGTTTAGGTTATACGATGGTATTTTATGTATTCTGTTACGATGCTTGGTTTACGAACGTTTACGACCGACATGCTTAGCAGGGATAAACTATCGTGATTCACTGTTGTAACCAGGTTGTAATAAAACCTCCTTGCTAAGCCATACTTATAATAATAATATCTTTATAGACTAAATTGTCCCGTTATTTATTTTTCTTCAATCTAAACTGTTCCAACCTTTTTAATATCTCGTTACAGTCAAAGAAAGGCTTCCGTTATGTAAATCCACCGTAGGCAGAGCAATTTTAAACGCATTCGCCACAAAAAAAAGGCGAAACATCTGTTGCGGTAGCCAATATCAAGGCTGAAGACGTCATAAATCATAGAGCACATCGGAAAAAAAAGAAAAATGCAAAAAAGCGCGGGAGAAAAACTGTCATGGCGCCCGCTTCCTCAAACTTCAAGCAAACGATGCAACGATTTGTTATTTCCTTTCCACGGGATATGTGACGAAATTGTGTTCGGATTTGTTGAAAAATGTATGTAGGGGTGGGCGTCGTAAAAGTATCGTGTTGACAGGCCGTGTAAGCATTTCATTTTCGTGGTTCATACATAAATAATAGCTGGGGAAAATGTGTGCCAAGTTCTCTTGTGATACTTTTTCGTACACTCAGAAAATATTAAGCTTTGTGGTGAGCGAAATATAATATCTGTCATTGAAGTATAAATAACAAGGCCTTACGACGATGGAGAAATGAAATTGGAATTCTTGTAGGATAGCACTTATTGACGTCATGATCCGTCATTGTAAAAAAATAAATTTGTGTAAGTAACACAATTTTCTTTTTTAATAACAATTTTGTAATGTCCTTCTGGAAAACCGGATCGGGCGGGATAAAAATAAATAAATAAACGCACTGCCTCGGGGCTGGCCAGGTTAATCACACGGTAGGTAACTTTACGCCACCACCATCTGAAAACGACATTTGTTACATACGTATAATAAACCGGACCCCCTGAACAAGAAAAAGCCCCCAAAATCCTGATCCTGGGGTATATCAATATTGTTTACATATTTCAAGTACCTACCTAATTACCTTACCTATGTGCTTAATAGGGCTCTACATTTTTTCGTGATGAATATGAAGGCCATAAAGGTTTCTTGTCATAACCTAATTTGGACATCCTCGTTCAAATGCCAGATCAATATATCTGTCTGCTAAAACTACTCATTAGTATTGAAAGCACGTGTGAACTAAACGTGCCCCAAATTAATACATACCTGTGCCTATTGTAAGTAGTTTGTTACCATAATTAAACTAGTTCAGTGTACCCACTTTGAACTTGTATTTTAGCAAAAGTATTACCGACTTCGCAGAGAAGAAACATTTTCATCTGTTCAAGACTTTCGCGCATTGGACACATTATTATGGTTTTATCAAAAATTTCTAGTTATATTTGGCCTGTAACTTAAAAATTACTGCACAGATTTTGCTAAAATTTGTTGCAACTTGCAAGTAGATCATTCTTTATCTAGTAATCAAGAATTTATCAAAATCGGTGCAGTAGGATTTGAGATATGCGAGGACAAACATACATGGCATGCATAAACTTCTCAAATTTTGCACACCACATGCTTTGTACCTACCCTCTATGAGACCATCATATCAAGACATTTTAGAATTCTGAGAATGTTACACTACGGCTATTCCAATAAGCCACCTTTGACAGCTGTCAGATTCTTGCTAATGCAATCGCAGAGGCTCCATTTTCCTTCATTGAAACCTCATTTAATATGGAACTGACGGTTGTCAAATATAGCTTATTGGAATGGGCCTTACTTTACATACCTATGGGTCGATTAACCTCCTTTTGAAGTCAGTAATAAATAAATACCTACATCCACCAGTCGATACAAAACATTGGCTTCGGGCGAAAAAACCAATCGCTCTAAGTGTTACCTAACTAATCTTTCAACGGCCAATCGAGTTACACTCCTATTCTGTTACGAGGTCGGAAATAAATCGCATCACACCAGAATGGCTTACAATGAAGTTATTTTTCGTGTCTCATTGAGAGTGAATTCGATTTATGGCAAACTCTTAAGATGTGCCATAACTTTGCTAAGTTATCGTACAAAGTACTTACATACCATGTAGGTAAACAAATATGCTTTGCTGATTTTGTTATATTGTAATAACATACATACATACATCAGCATTTTGCAGTCCACTGCTGGACGTAGGCCTCCCCCAGGGTACGGCATAGGGCACGATCTCTCGTTTTCGCCATCCAGTCGCTACCAGCCGCCTTTTTTAAGTCATCAGTCCATCAGGCTGGAGGTCGTCCAACTCTGAGCCTGCCGAGGTGTGGCCTCCACTCGAGAACCCGTTTACTCCACCGTCCGCCGGTTCTACGACAGATGTACCCAGCCCACTGCCACTTCAGTTTGCTACACTTCCAGACTATGTCTGTTACTTTAGTCTCATTCCGGATTTTATCCATTATAGAGATAACGAGCATAGATCTTTCCATAGCCCTCTGAGTGACATGTAACGGGTGGGCCAGTTTTACCGTCTAGTTCCACGTCTCGGCACCATAGGTCATGACTGGCAGGACGCACTGATTGAACACCTTGGTCTTGAGGCATTGTGGCAAGGGTGATTAATTTTCAGAATATGACGAAACTTCCTAAATGCTGCCAAGCCCAGCTGCACTCTTCCAGTGATTTAAAATATATTTATCACTACATAGTATAAAATCAAGTAGCTTCCCATTTGGTGTCTCCTTATATCTTAAGAATTACCCAACGGATTTTGATGCGGTTTTTTTTATTAGATCGAGTAACTTGAGAGGAAGGTTTATAAGTATAATTTATTTCGGAAAATTCGGACGTTCCCATGGGAAACCGGGTAGCCCAAATGGTAGTAAACTTTTGACCCCCTTTTGACACCTTTAAAGATTAAAATTTCAAAAATGCTGAAACACGTATTTAATTATTTAAAGTTATGAGTCTAATCAGAAATTTTGAAACAGATCACATTTAAGATAAAAAACTTTCATACAAACTTTTAACCCCCTTTTCACCCATTTAAGGGTTAAAATTTCAAAAATGCTGAAACACGTATTTAATTATTTTAAGTTATTAGTCTAACCACAAATTTTGAAACAGATCACATTCATTTAAAAAAACGAACTTTCATACAAACTTTTAACCCCCTTTTGACCCTATTAATTGCTATAATTTCAAATATGCTGAAAGTGCTGAAACGCGTGTTTAATTATTTTAAGTCATAAGTCTAATCACTAATTTTGAAACGGATCACCTAGAGAGATAAAACTTGGACATGAAGTTTTTTTATGTAATAAAGCAACTATTATAGATAAAATTCCGTTTTATCTATTCTGATGACTTAAAATAATAAAACACGTGTTTCAGCATTTATGAAATTTTAATGCTTAAAGGTGTCAAATGGGGGTCAAAAGTTTACTACCAGTTGGGCTACCCGTTTTCCCATGGGAATGTGACAATTTCCCGGAATAAATTATACTTATTTACAAACCTTCCTCTCAAGTTACTCTATCTAATAAAAAAACGCATCAAAATCCGTTGGGTAATTTTAAAGATATAAGGAGACACCAAACGGGAAAAGACTTTATTTTATACTATGTAGTTTGATGTAGTGATACAATTTTAGCGTCCACCTCTGTCAATGCATCTTGCCAACATTACAAATTATCTCTTATCTGGGCATATACAAAATTTTATCTAAATTCTAGCTAGCAATGCGTTAATGAAGCGAGACGGATTATCACTACATAGTATAGTAAAGTCGCTTCTCAAGTCTGTCCCTGTCTGTTTGTTTGTTTGTATGCTTAAATCTTCAAAACCACTAAACGGATATTGATGACCTTTTTTTTAAAGATAGAGTACTTCAAGAGGAAGGTTTTTATGTTTGATTTATGTCGAGAGAAGGTCTGTTTTCCGTGGGAAATCAGTTAACAGCGGGTGAAACCGCTGGGCGGGTCGCTAGTTGAACAACATAAAAATTAAATTTACAAAATATGTCCGCGGCATGCATCGTCAAAATACTAAAAAAATAGACAATTTGATCCAGTGATTTCAGCCTCAAATTGTTATACAGAATGTAAATAATGCTGCAAAAAAAAACAGCCCGCAACTGAAAAACTATCCCCAAGGTACATAGGTCGAATTATGAAAAAAGGTTGACCTCCAAATGCACCAGCTTGCTGAGTCAATTTGTATGAGAAGTCAATTTTTTTCCAAATTTCTACCTATGTAAGTTGGGAAGAGTTGTTCAGTTTCATGTACTGGTTCACCCCTTAACATAATTATTTGCAGCTAATATTCTTACATCCTGTTAGAATATAACTAATATTAAATGGTCAAACAGTAGGTACGCAATTTCATAACCTGTCTGCTGTCTCTATAACCCATTTCAAATTTCTGTCACAAATCACAATATGCATATTTTCCTATCGATTTGAACGCAATAAAACCAGAATAAGCGTGCGCGTAGAAAACCAACATAAACACATATATTAAGAGTGAGTCGGTCCGTCTGTCAGTCACACATAGAGATAAGTGCTCCCGAATTAGGGAGCTGTGTTGAAATTGAAACCCTCATATACGAGGAATGTCTACTTCATTTTGACTTATTATCTTTATCAAAAGTAAAAGAGGCAAAGTAGCCGTCTGCGAATTCATGACAAAATAAGTAGCGACAGTGGGGGCTCATTGGGACAAGGGGCACAGTGGAACGACGGCAATAACTTTTTGAATTTTAAAGAATTCCCGCGATTTCGCTTTGAAACAGCGCGTTACATGTCACGTGATGACGCAGATAATTTTTTAATCTCGTTTTTGGTTAATCCATAGTTCATGAAATATTATTGAGTGTTCAAAACAAATATTATTAAAATTAAAAAATATTTTTTTTATCTAAATGATTTTTTTGTTCCACTGCATATTACCAACTATCCTTAGTTTGATATCCATTTAGTTAGTAGAAGAGAAGGAATACATGAAATAATATGAGAAAAGCTTAGCTTTTTCTGACGACTAGCTAGAGTCAAGAGCAAACCCATACTTAATAAAAAAAAAAACGGTAAAAGCAAAATCTACGAACAGAAATCATCGGATCGATAGTCGACTTGGTATCTCAGATGGAATAATTCTAGAAGTGCTAGAAATTTCGAGAATAGACGCAAATAGATTTTTTAAACGAAGCACTGAATAAACTTGATTTTTATGCGAACTAGAAAGTTCAACTAAAATTCAATATTCAACACCAGTTCGAAGCTAATAAAATTGTAAAACATGTCAAAGGAGTTAATGTGAAGCAGATACAGTTTTATCGTGCAAGTTTAAAAAGGGCAAAGTTTAATAACCGTAGAAACTGCTGCTGTGCTGTGTGAGGCCGGCTTAGAAAAGCATCAGTCCATTTTTTTCCCGTGGGAGTCGTAAAAGGCGACTACGGTACCCGAGGGTGTGCTTTGCAATTTTAGGCGATGGGCTGACAACCTGTCACTATGGCAATACACAATTTTCCGAATGACCCTCAAATATCTGTCAGACGTGGCGTAAATGCCCGTTTTTTGCGGCTGCCTACCCCGCAAGGGATTATGTGTAAACTGCAGAAATTCAAAAATCTGCTTACCTGAAATAGGAAGAGATAAATCTAACGAAAGAAGTCCAGCTAAATCGCAATTCGGCGAATAAACAACAAAATATTTTGCAAAACCAACTTTTATGCAACTTTAATATCTTGTTTTCTTTCGAAGCACCTTCATAAATAAGAAATGGTGAAAACTCCAAAAAAGTTTAGGCGAACAAAATCACTTCATTATTCTTCAAGAGATTAAAAACATTCTTTTGAATAATTTCTATTAAGTACAAAGTTCTCCTGCCTTTAAATCTTTTAAGGAATCAATGGGGAAATAAATTCTCTTAACTTACCTTAAATTAGCGCTGTCACTTTCTTTCATATAGGTTAAGAATAGGATAGAAGATAACCGGTCATGTCATGTCTTTTACGAAAGATACGCGTTATATGTCAAAATAACGACGACGATGAAAACAAAGGCGACTTAATTGACTCATGCGAAGAACCTACTGTAATTTTTAAACATGACAGAACTTAAATATCTCATATCCTTTTCTAAACCTATTTGACGGAAAGTGACAGTACAAATCGAAGGTAAGTTATGAGAATAAATTTTCTAAATTAAGGTCAATAAAATGTGGTGGAACTTCTAACAGAATCTAGATAGATTTCAAACGTAGAAGGCATTTTTCCCTGTCAAGATGCAAAATTAAACCAAGACAGTGCAGATAAGTGCAATGCTCTGTTTCGCATTTTAAAACTCTACTTAAAGAGGAAAATATACGTCGACTAGATGTTACCCGCGGCGTTGCTCGCATAAGTGGTGATAAAAACTGTAATGTGTTAATCCATATTACCTCCAATATGAGTGCCAAATTTCATTACAATCGGTTCAGTAGATTTTGCGTGAAGAAGTAACAAAAAAACATATGAACTTTTATAAAATTTAAATGTAAAATTTTTATTTATGAAAATGTATGAAGAAATTTTCATGATTCAACAACACAAGCTCACCGGAACAAGCAACGCTAACAAGCATAATAAATTAAAAAATATAAAAACACGACTGCTTTCTGAGAAAGCCTAGCCTGTAACACTCGGGATAATGTAAGGATTCTTCCAATACAATTTTCATTCAAATCTATTCAGTCGTTAACGAGTTGTTGTAGTACTTTAAAGTATCGCACATATATACATACGTTCATACATGAACTCTAAAAACATTACACTCCTTTTTTGGTTGGGCAGTCGTGTAAAAATATAAGTTATTATAATACAGGTCGCGTGACTAAAAACCAAAGCGCAAAGCATAATAATGTTCATTATAAAAATATATTTTGAACAAGTTATTCTTGCCTTCCCATAACGAAACTCTCCAGAAGAATAATAAGGGAATAAAAAGAGCTCATGAAACTGAATAAAGCTGTAACTTCTTACAGCTGCCTGGGAACCACTTATGTCTTGAGCCATTTCGAGTGGTGATATTGACTACCGACATATGTCATTTGGTCTCACTGCCGGACTTTCTTTCTCCCCTCGACTGTTAAAAAATCTTTAGGACTAAATTAATTAAATGAACATCATGGACGATTCACACAGCGCCATCTAGCCCTAAACTGAGCAAAGCTTGTTCTATGATGCTTGTGCTTGTTAACTAGATACTGAATATGAATACTTATGTATTTTTATGTAAGTAAATTCATATTTTGCCTAGTTTGGGGCTAGATAGCGCTATGTGAAATGTCCAGTGACCTATGTTGTGAAACTACAGTCTACAGGTGGAATTCTTAGTATATTGCGTAGCCGGTTAATGTTCCTGGTATCATAATGGATCATCGACTTTGCAATGAACATCGAATTTTACCTGTAAAATTGTAGCCTCTTAGTAATATCATATAGCTAGTACCAGGCGAAACCATCAAAAATGAAGGTGACTGATGAAAGGCTTTCAAAAACATCGCTCAATTTATTTATACAAACTCTCGAGCCAATTGTTGAGCGGATTAAATATTTTCGTTTAACCAAATGGCCCACAATTTTATGGCCAGCGAACTACATTGGATTAAATTTAATGCTCTCCCATTTTGAACCCCGGAAAAGTTTCCCGGAAGAACAACGCGCGTAAAAAGTCTGACGTCATTAATTCGTCTGACTTTAGTTTTTATTTCTTAATTAAGAGTTCAGCCGGGTCTAAATTGAAATGAAGATAAGATCTCCTTAAGCCAGAATCATGAGACATAATTAATGACTGCAGAAGTACGTGCTTGGTGATATTAAGGCAAACTTATTTCAAATGGATAAGAAAGTTTAGTATAGAGTCAGCATTTTTTTTATGATTTGTGATTTTTTTTGAGTCAGCTACGATAGTGGATTATAAGAGCAGCAAGCGATAAATAAGAGTTTATATGGTGAAATGTTACTAGTAACATAATTCTTTCATACAATATTGCCGATCAGCTGATTTTAGTTGCTATGGAACTCGACATATTTTTGCCATATTTCAACTTTCCAACCGTGCACACTGAAACCTGTTGACACTCAACTCGATTTGGTTCCATTTCGCACGTAAACGGAATCGTAGATGTGTGCGTGAAACATTGATGTTTCCTTGTAGTCGTCCATCCAGCACCCGCCAATACTTAAATTGTGTCATAGGTATGCTCCAAGGCAGAAATGTCTTGCATCCTTCCAGATATTTCATTTTTTTCTTTTTTGTCTGGAATCACCAAAAATTTATGACCTAGATCGAAACCAGCGAAGCTTGGAGTATTTATGATATGAAATGTACTTACATTTCAGTATTTCTAGCCAAGTCCAAGTGTTGTATGTTTCATACGCTCCACTTAACTTGGCTGTGTTACAAAGTTTTCTGTGTCAATGGTTTTCTGGTTTCATTTCTATTTGGCAAAATGTCTAGGTTCAAACTTTTTGTACTTGTTTCGTAGCCAAACGTACGCTCAAGAGGCGTATTTTTTAATCACTCATTGCGACGATTGATCTAACCACTCGTATCACGCAGGGGTATTTGTGAATAAAACTTCGTGCTCTAGAACGATCTACGAATGGTTGGACCAAACGTCATAGACTAGCACTAGAAATTTCTACTGATTCAAAAATATGTCGCCTGAATTAATACGAAATACGAATAATAATTTTCGTGAGAACTTTACCCTGACTGTCACCTGTTTCTTGTCTCTTGTTTTGAAATGTTTGTAGTAAACAAGTACCTGAAATAGAAAAATAAATTCAAAATTAATTTTCACGTAACAAGTGAAAGTAAAATTGAATAAAATAAGACCAAATGAAATTATCGTTGTTTTGACGAAAATTACTTGAATGTTAAATTATTAGAACCGATTTTGGGTAAAAACAAAACAGGGGTCGTCAACTTGGGTCGTTACCCGAGGTAGTGTTGTGAAAAATTTATAGACTGCGGCGGTTCCGTCGATCGATTTAGCTATTTTAGTCGCGAATGGGATCCATCATTCTTTCATACCTTGTTATTCTTAGCCATTAAATACTCAAGGTTTGCGGGGTGAATCTACTCATAATAGTGAACAACTTTTACTCAGCGTCAACAACATCAACAACTTTAACAACATGGGCGGGGATTGAACCCGGGACCTGTACTCTGCAGATCGGGTTTATTCTCTGGCCGACGCTAACATTTGTACAATTTCTTATTTTCATTTATGAAATTTATTCAATACACTGATGCCGGCTTAGAATAGCAACAACCCATTTCTTACCTATGAGTGTCGAAAGAGGCGACTAAGGGACTCGAGGGTTAGATGTGTATTGCAATTTTTTTTTTGTCTGACGTGGTATTAATATCCGTTTCACGGCCGTTAACGATCTGCCTACCCCGTGAGGGATATAGGTGTGATTTATGTATGTATGTATGTAAACTTAGTTGACATATAAAGTCTTCTTATATACAGACAGCAAACAAGCGGGATCGACGACTTAACGTGATCGGACGGTACCATTTTTGGCCAATCAGGTGCCTGCAATGTCCTTCTCAAACTAGGAACAATCTCACAAAGTGATATATGATGAAATGTTACTAGTGACCGATAAAGAAAACTTAGATCGAGCGGAGAATAAGAAACAACTTTTCCCAAGAAACAGGTCGAATTATGAAAAAAACAAATTAGACTTCCCATACTAAATTGCTGATTAGCTTATTTGTCACCGTACTCTGTGTTTAGTATCGGTCACTAATGTACCGCCGTTCCAATCAGTCGTATTTGACAGCTATCATCTCCATACTAAAAGAGATGTCAACAAAGGAAAATGGACCCTCTGCCATAGTATTATCACAAATCTGACAGCTGTCAAACACGACTTAATGGAACGGCGGTACTGAAGTTAAAATTTACCCTATATTGAATCAATTTTCATTCAACATAACTTTGTGTCAACGAGAATCAAACCACGGTCCTCCAGATCCTGAGACCAATCTCATTGATCACGGAGGCAATTGCGCCTTGGGAACAATCGGTTTAGAGATACAGTAATGGGGTCTGGCAGGGGACATCGCAGATGGCCCACTTGATACTAAGTGGCCGGAACGTTCCTCGGTTCCTACCTATATGTAGGTACAGACGCGGTCACTTAGGGGAGTGGTTGATTGGCCAATCAAAAGCGTTTGATTAAGTGAGTCATTTGATGTGATAGAGTTGTCATGATGTCATCCATTACTATTAAAATGTTTTCTATTGTTCTCTTTAAGTAGGACCAAGAATTTTCAAAATAAAATGTAGAAAACGAGTTGTAATCCTTGTTTCTCCGCCACCACACCACGCAACGGATTTTCTTACGGCTTTTAATTTGATGTTATTTGGCTAGTTCTCTTCGAAACGCGTTCTCGTGATAATTCCGTCATCATTTTTCAAATTATGTTTTTTGGTATTTTGGGGGCATTGCGTTATATTTTAGAGGAATACAGATAAAATTATGTGAAAGGCCCGCTTTTTGGTCGAGTTATTACAAAGTTATAGCTAGCCCACTATTAGCTGTGATGGAATCAAGAGAACTGTATTCGGTGTATGACGGATCTAACAAATATGGTTCAATTGGCCTTGTACATTAGTATTAACACGAGTAACATATACATACACATTAATTATTGTGGTATAATGAAAAATTTAACATCCATTTTGAATTTGAATTAGATTTTCATGAAGAAAATTGAGTCCCACTATTTAGGTGACGGATCTGATAAAAATGCCCACGATTTGGGTGACGGATCTGATAAAATGTAATAGTGTTTATGCAAAACATAGTTTAAGTTTGTTTATTTTATAATAAAAAGGAATATATAGTAGTAAAAGAAGTGAGAGAATGTAAAAAAATGAAATAAAAGGATATGCTTAAATCTGAATATTTATTTTGAATGATTTTTTTGGGCTCCTGGTTGTGCTTCTGGTTGTTTACATCAAATACTCCAAACCTTCCATGTCTATTTGCTAGCAGAAGCTACCCATGAGGATAAACAACTTTTGCTTTGATGCCATATCTGTATCTCCTATAGTTTAGGTGGGCTCCTGGTGGTCCACCTGGTGGTCTTTATCAGGTACTCCAAAACTTAGACCTCTATATGCTTGCAGAAACGACCCATCAACCTGAACAACTTTTGCTTTGGTGCCAGATAATGGTATCTCTTATAGTTTAGGTGGGCTCCTGGTGGTGCACCTGGTGGTATACATCAGGTACTCCAAACCTTCAAACTCTATAAGCCAGCAGAAGCGACCCATCAAGCTAAACAACTTTTGCTTTGGTGCCATATCCGTATCTCCTATACTTTAAGACGGCTCCTGGTGGTGCACCTGTTCGTCTACATCAGGTACTCCAAACCTTCAAACTCAATATGCCAGCAGAAGCGACCCATCAAGCTGAACAACTGTTGCTTTGGTGTCATATCTCTATAGTTTAGGTGGGCTCCTGGTGGTGCACCTGGTGGTATACATCAGGTACTCCAGACCCTCAAGTGATGACAAAAGGTAGCCTATGTGTTAATCCATGTTACCTCGATATGTATGCCAAATTTCCTGCAAATCGGTTCAGTAGTTTTTGCGTGAAGAAGTAACAAACATATCGCATTTATAATATTAGTAGGAAGGATATATTAGTAAAATATAAACAAAAGACCCAACCGTGGGCACCGATTTAGTCCCACTTTTACCGAATCTCTTAATTCCATCATCACCTTATCAGATCCGTCATTGCACTGATGACGGAAAGTGATGGATCTGATATGAGGGATCTGATAACCAAATCATAATTTTTGGCTTTGTGGCAAACTGATAGCAAGCAAGTACGAATGTTACACACAATGACCTTCAAATAGCAGTGGTACATCATATTGCATTGAAAGAAAAACTCACATTTACATAGAATTAGAGAAAATCGCAATGAAAGGTATGACAAAATCATGAAACAAAATGACAGATCTGAAATGTCTTAGCTTCTTGTGCGGATTTCCATTAATTTGCAACGTGTCTGCCTCGTTCAGATCCTGGGAGGTGACTAAGGTAACGTGCAGGCAGGGTTATCATACGTCTCAATCTAACTGTTAACGAATGACAAGCGCCATAAAGCGTGCGTTTGGATATGAGACGAGTTCTTGACACCAATGATTAAACGAGATTATCTATGGCAAAATTACTTTTCAATTACTATCAAATGTCACCATATGATACTCTCCATCACTATCCAACAAAATGTAAGTAAACCGATGTACGTATGACCAAAACACAAGATTTAATTCAGTTTCACTTTGCAAAGTAGGGTTGGACACCACCTACGGAATCTAGAGAACGACGTTTTAAATAATTATTTAAAAATATCTATAATAATTACAACAATTTCGTGAGTTTGCTTAAGGAATTAAAGGTCTTTACTTCCAAATAAAAAATCGAGAAAAATATATTATCATCAGATCAATGTGTTTTCTGGTGCCACTCATCAGTTCCCTCATCAATGAGAACTAGCCATTTATCGTAATGGATTGTATGAACAAAACATTTTGACTATGCAATGGTTTTTTCCGATATGTAATAAATTGTAACAAGCGAACCGGGGCGGTTAACTAGTTAATGGTTTAAATACGCATTTGAAACTGATAATGATACGGCCGTGTGATGCCGACTTAAACTAGCATTACCCCATTTTTTCCGCGGGTGTCGTAAGAAGCGACTAAGGGTAGGCGACAGTCAGACAATCTGTCATTGTAGTGATACACGATTTTTCTGAAACGGCTCTCAAATATTTGTCAGACGTGGCAATGGCGACTCTATTTAATGGCCGTAAACACTCTGCCTACCCCACAAGGGATAAAAGTGTTATATGTGTATGTAACTGATATGAACCTTGAACGCCTAACAGCTGCGCAGTAAAGCTTTACTATGTGCTTTTGTCGGCACTTTGTATCTAATTTTAGTCCCGGATCTCCTGAAACCGATCCTCTCACAAATAAACAAAGATGGCGCTCAATAATGAAAGGCATATAAAAATTCCATATATCCGTTACAACTTCCTGGGAACACGTAACGTGGGTTTACCCTCCATAACCAACAAACAACAAACAATCAGTTACAACAGGCTTGTTATAAGGTTCAATTTGGTACGATTTACACTCTGTTAATGACTTATTTCACACATTGGCTGGCGTGCGTGTGAATGCTACGCGTGCGTGTGTGCGTGTTCTAAATTTAAATTTATAGTAGTAGTAAGATTCGGTGAAGGAAACAATTTTGTACGGAATAGGAACGCCTTTCGTTTACGCCACTTCAATTTCGTAGTCGACAGTTAACAATGCGTGTTGTCATGTTTTGCTTCAAAGTAAATTAATTAAATTAGTTGTTCTGCCACAGAAATTAACAAAGTTTTGAATTTGGCAATAAGCCTCTGTCTTGAGTTGATGGATAGATACTGCAAAGATATTTACAGTGTGTCTGAGCTTCATATAAAAACGACGACATTATGACGGCATTTGCGTGAACAGAAACATATTTTTCGTGTAAATTTATAGCTCTGTATGCGTTCCTTCGGCTAATGTACTATAATTTCAGAAACATACAAAATATGATAGCTTTCTCAGGGATATTTTATATCTCGTGAGTAGCGCAAAGAAACAATATAAAAAATGCTTACCCACCTTGAGGGTATCCCAAAAATATTACGAACATATTGTATCGTAAACAAAAAGATAAAAAGGTTCTTGATTTGAATTTCGAATACTAATAATAATTCACATCGCTGGGTCGGCGGTGATGTAACGGGAAAATAAAAAGCAAATGCGGTGACGTATTGGAAAACGGGATGAAAATGATATCTGCTCGTGTATTTCAAAGGTTTTCCGTAAGAAGAAATCAGTATCTAAGCTCTTTGATGGATCGAGAGCGCTGTTGCAAACCAATATACTTACAGGTACTTACTTATGTTATGATTTCCACGAATTTATTGCTTTCAGAAATATACGTTTACCTATCATGTATTGGCGTCTATATTTTGTGCTAGTACTCACATAATAGTTACAACAACTCAACGGCGTATAATATAGTTAGTTTCAGAATTTGATCATAATTCGAACGTATAAAATATAAACTTATTATTTGATAAAATGAAAGTTGTGAAACATAGTTTTCAGCTAAACAGACCGGGAATTTACGATTGTTTATTCGAAGTTTGGCGCCAACTATTATGTTTAACTAATCCACGACAAATTTCAAACAATTCGTCATTTAATTACAGAAATTCGGTCGGCCACTTCCGGAGTCTTCAAGTTTCTAACACAATACGATGTTTTGGGTAAAATCCCCAAATAGTTAGAAAAGTGGGTCACACAGCTGTAACGCAACTATTTGAGACACCAAATATACTTCGCCGTTTTTGTTTCATTTACCCACATTTGCCAAACAAGTGTCGATTATGGCAACACAAAATTTCACACTATGTCAAAGAGCAAACAATAAAAATACACTCAAAATGTTACATCCAAGTTACATCCAAATTCAAACTGATTGCATTCATCGTGTCTCAGTCACAAACGGGTTTGTTCAAATCTCGCATTTATTTTGTGCAAGAAAATAATATTTTTCGAGTCCATTTGTTTTGTTCCCACTCATTTACATTGTCAACTGACCCATGACGGGTTACGTTCTAGCGTTATTTTTTTCTATTGTTACAAGAAGTTGCGCAAAGGCTTGGTCGTGTTATGCCACAGTGAACACGGGACACTCTCATTGGTTGTTTTTATTTCGCTGTTTCGAAAAGGAAAGGAGAAACACTCAAGCGCGAACTTAGAACATTTTTGTTAACTTTGTTGGGACAAACCAACAGGGAAAAAGAGTTCTTCAAACAAAAACAAAACTGTGCCTAGTTACTTTAAAATACCTATTGGACTGAGTTTTTAAACGAAATGACTGTTCCAGAAAGAGTTCTGAAAATGGGCGGCATTTACAAAAGCCGTTAACAATGTAGGTACTTTGTATCGTTTCGCGCCAATTTCCCTCGCGCGGGATATTCTGTTAAACATTTAGGTCATACCGAACAAAATACAATGTGCGGGAGTCAAATAAGGCCCACCCTTGTTTACTCTAAGTTCAGTACCATTATTCTAATATATTTTTAAGACTAGTTGAAGTACGAAGAAAAACACTTGATTGGAAGTGATAACTCAAACAATAAATTCACATTAAATTTAAAAACATCCACCCTGAAGTGCGTAGTAAGTTCATTGAGGCCCACTAAAGAATTGAATTTTTGAACACTAGATTTAACATAATCATAATTTTCGGCCTAATTACTCTTATTTTTTGCGGAATTTAATTAATAACTTTAAAATTAAAAGTGATGATTACAATTTTAGCATATCGTTAGAAAGGGTTTGGACTGAGGATGTTTGAAAAAATTAGCAGGACTCCAACTCTGTTAGTTTTTTTTTTGAACCCCCATAAAATGTAACCCTTAAAATTATCTTTTTACCTTACCTACTACAGTACTTCAGGCCCCATAACTTTTCTTCTCCCCAATTTTCTGGTGTAAAATAAATTTTTACAGTATTCTAAGACTCTAACGATTAAAACAAGACCATTAGCAGACCTGTCCTGAGGATAGATTTTGAGCTACAGGTAGTTGTAGTAAAAAATTCACAAAAAAGCCAAATAAAAAACAAAAATTAATTTTAAAAAATCCTTGAGGCCAAGGTCAATGTAATGAGCGGGGGTAGATAGCAGACTATCCCTAGTTTCTACCCTAGGCGTATGTACAGCTCCCTACCAAACACCCTGTATGATATACTTATTTACGTTATAGCGCTGTTTTATGATCAGTTTTATCTAAAATCGAGCGCAATAAAACCGTGTCGAAATATCGATGCAATTCGCAGCTGATAGGTGCTAAGCCGCGGGCCTAAATTTCTCGTTCATACTGGTTGTAGAGATCAATGATTTTGCCAATCGCTTGGCAATTTTCGGAATAGGCACAAATCACGTACGGCGCCCGACGAGCCTTTATAAATAGTTCACTAGGTACTACATCACTACATCCTACTGATTTTAAATCCGCGTAACCCCAATAATTCAATTTTGGCAGGTGTCAAAATCATGCTAATGCTTTGATATGGTCTCCAAATACCCAAGATACCAAAATTGGCATATTCGAGTGACGTTAATTTAAATACTTATCTACACTCTAAGTCAAACAGGCGTTCGCAATGGATCGTTGAATTGAATTTTTGACCGTAGGTATTGTGTATGCAGTAGCATTAACCATAAAACCATTTTGATAAGTGTCATCCCATGCTAATTATTTGGTCATGGCAGAGTCCGCTTCACTTGAATCGATTAAAGATAGTAGATACCAGATTATGCTCGCATTGCCAAGAAGATGAAGATTTAGAATATATTGTAAGTATTTAAATGTTGAAAGTATGGTCCGCAAAGACTAACACAAGCAAGAACTGATGAAGAATACAGACACTTTCAGGCACTTGTTAATAAAATTTGAAAAGTATCCATGCCAGAAAACCTCTAACAAAAAAGGTAAGTACAACATAAGGTCCTTTATTGTAATACTTCTAATAGGATTTATAGTTATGTTCATTTTTTTCTGGAATATGCCAACTGATTGATACCGCTGTTGCGGCCAGATTCTGTGATCGATTGGCCGTTATGATCAGAATTTGGATGTTTGTTGCCAACCGAAATAAATATTGGGTTGGGTGGTAGCATAGAAACGAGATTTTTATAAATTACGTTTATTAGTCAGTTCTCAATAATCTTTCGGCAGCCATCTTTCAATTAGAGTGTTTATGCGAGACAACAATAATTCCTGGCTATAGATTTCACATGAGACAGATAATACATGAACGATTCAAATCATAAAGCAGCTGTTCATATACCGATCCTTCAAATATAACGCATTTGTTGATTGGAAACACTTTTTTACCGGGTAGAACATCTTACATTCTGACAGACTATACTTTTGCTACCTCATGACTATACTATACTTTGATTATTCATTGAATTTATTTAATAAATTATTTAAAATACTAGGATTGCAACCTTCCAATAAATTAACCATTAATTATTAGTAGACAGGTGTGTCTGACGTCTGTGTATCGATTTCACGCTTTATTTCGGGTTATATCAATAACTACTAATATTTTACGTGGGTAATAGTTTATTTATTTGTGATAGTTAATAAATGACTTCAGCTTAATAATCTAGAAACTCGCATGAGAGTGTAGATATAGATTATCAACCCTGACAAGTGAAAGTTCATCTATTTTTAGACACGCCATACAGTTCACTACACAATCTATATTTGGCGCCCAACAAGGAACCACACAGAACTGAATTACCCTTTTCCAACAACTTTTTATCTTTATCAAATTAATAAGTGTACTTTTTCACTCCTACTGTTATTAAAACATAATATAACAAAATTTTATCAAGGGAATTGCTGAGCTAAAGTACTTATTTGTGCAAAAGTTCATCTATTTTGTAATGTCATCTAAAAACTCTGAAACCAAAGGTCATTCAGTCGTTCGTCATATCATGCTGTACAATTGCAGGCTACTTACTTTAAAGACAACACATATATTTGGAGCCCAGCATGGGACTGCACTTAACTCCTCGTCCGCTCCAATTTTTTGGCCTTCATCAGACGTAATCTAATTTTTCACTCCCACACAAATTGACCCACAGGTAAAAAAGGTTTAATCATATTTAAAAAGGTAAGTTTTTGCCAAGGCGAGTGAATAAAATAGGGACCATAAAAAAAGGTTTACGCGATGAACTCTTTTACAGTGTAAATTTTCATTGGCGATATGTTGAACGATATTAAACTTGGATGTTTCAGTAGAGATCTGCAGCTATAATACCTGCATTTTGAGTGAACTGTATGGAGCAGTACATTAATCACATGATCGGTGATTGATGATGTCGACCGCCGCCGTGGTGCCGGGGCAAAAGGGTTCCGACACAGTGTTTTAACTTCAGAAAAGTGTGAATTTTCACTGAAAATATGGTAAAATCATTTTCAGGTAATGGAACAATGCAGTAGAAGAACTTTGGTTTTTCTAGTTCACAACTAACAATGTGATAGCATAGCACGTTAATTAGTGGAATATTTGCCTTTTTATACTCTATAATGTGAACGTAATCTTTCATTTCACATTCAAAAGCTCACACTGAAAACTCCGCTTGCAACGCAAAACGCCATGAAATAACTTTTGAAGGGTTTTTTGTAGTCGTAGAAACGCCATCCATTTTGCATAAATAAAGACAAAATATCCACACAGTAATTAGATTTTCTTTGATTAACTTCTAACCTTCTGCTTCCTACTGGCTACATCATATTTTGAGCACAAACTTCATCTTTGATCTTCTTCGCAGACATTGTGGCTAGCCATCTGATACCAATACCGAATGCAGAACCTTTTTAAAATTCCAGCTGTCGACCACACCAAACTATGCATACATGCAACTACTGCCCTATTTTGCAATCTTGCATACATGTGACTTGACTATCTTGCATGTATGCAACTAAGTACTATGTATTCATACAGATCGGATGAGATCAAACCTCGGTTGGCTGAGATTTGAGTTGGGCGAACCAGCGAAGAAAGAAACAAATATCTTAGATGTGGTATATAACCAAGATTTAGGATTTTATCTTAATTCCTAACACGATGCGGATGATTGTTCCTATAATTTTGAACAAGCTGATAAATGGACCAATTTTATGATAGTTAGATCCGAGCGCTATCAACTTATTTGGCGCCCAGCAAGGGGCTCTACCTAACCTTGGTTTCCTTCCATTCAACGCTCTTTATAACTTGACATAAAGCACATCTATTATAGTTTTTTTTACGGATTTATTTTGATCCGAACCAACCAAACTATTTGGCGCCCAGCTAGAGGTCCACTAGATACATACATACCTATATCACTCTCTTGTTCCCAGGTTCATATTATTTATTCGGGAACATAGCACCTTCCTTTACTTTCGCAGCTCACTGGAGGCAACCGGCGGCGCGGCGGTCCGCTCCCAAATTGCAATGCAAATACCGATCACCGTGTTCTGGCCAAATGACATCGACAAGCCAAAACCAAATATGGGTGCTCTGAAAACTGGCACACTGGCACGTCTAGTCAATACCTATTATTTATACACAGAAGCTCACGAATACATTTTTTTGATAGATATTGCGATCCAAACGCAATCAAGCTATTTGGCGCCCAGCATGGGGCTCTTGACAATAGTTTCCACAAGTTATTTTAACCTTTTGACTGAATTTAGTTTTGACGGATTTAAAAGATATCGATTAGGGACTGGAAGAAGCCTGGAAGCCTTTTATATTCGGCAAATTAAAGTTCACTGACTTGAACCGGCGCAGTTTCAAGTTGTGCTTTCAAAAACCGATTACCGTGTATTGGCCAAATGACATCGACAAGCCGATATTCAGAGTCGATAACAGATACGAGTTCGAGTGCTATGAAAACTAACACGTTTTAAGGATAAAATGTTTTTAAAGCAATGTTGGTAGATCATAAAGACAGGGAATTGTTTAAAGTAAATATTTTATAAGTTAAACTGCATGTAACTTTACGCCACCACCGTCTGAAAACGATATTTGTTTCAAATTTTTAAAGCGTGTAGTTTACATGCGTATAATTAATCGGACCTCCTGAACAGGAAAAACCCCCCAAAAAACCTGCCCAGAAGTGCTCCTGCTTTAAATTAACAATCGTACTAGCCCCTAAGCTACCCTAGCTAATTCTGTAAGTAAAAAAAACATGTATAGACCAAAAATGGCTACATATTTTTTTTTTTTTTAAAATAGCAGTAGATAAATCAATTTGTTTTGTCTAATCAAATAAAGCGTATACAATTGCCCTTAAAAGTTTTGCTTACTTTACTAAGCCTGCTCATGTGCACAGCAAGTTACTCCTTATTTCTAGTGTTAAAATTATGCCTGTCACAGTTTTTCTTAAAAGAATCTATATTTATTTTTACGTATACCAGATTTTCGTATACGGCTTTTGTAGTGCAAACTTGGTCCAGATGCTTGAAACGGTATAACATAACCTTGACCTATGCCTTCTACTTCTACCCACGTTCTTCTCACAACTGCAGTGTTTCTCAATGAACCATTTAGCACTGAAGCAATAAAAACCCGCAAATTTTCAGTTACGAATACATCGATCATGTGGGCGGTGAAGGTTGGCGGTCAGGCGTTAATGACATCGGCCGTGTTGCTAAAACGTTTCGCTAATTTTACCAATGACGTGTTAATTACAAAACCTGACATGTTAGTCCCAAAATTACAGTTCAAAAAATGCTTTCCGAATTTCTAAAGAAAGATGAAAATTGGAAAGTTTTAAGTGGGTAAGCTGCTACCAGGTAGATTGACGACCTTATAAAGGCAAAGGGCAGTCGTTCAGTCCGATCCGTTCTTTCCAGAACAACTACTAAGCCCAGTCGAGCCCTTTGAACAACCAAAAACTTTTCCCTGTGAGCGAGCTCCCCACCAACCAAAAGGTTTTAATACCCCGGGGTAAAAATCGCAGAGAAAAACATTTACACCACGTCTGACAAGTAACCCTCGAGTCCCATGGTCGCTTCTTACAACACCCACGGGAGATAAATTGGGTGATGCTATTCAAAGCCGACATCACACGTCTAATTACTTTATCATGTAAAGTATTCACACTTTTATATTTAAAACTTCATACGTTTAATTAGGTCATGAAATAGGAAATACATAATATATACATAATATTATATACAATTTCAGTAATAAATTCAGGGATCGGATACAATTTCTGACATGTTGGTTCAGGAGATTCAATTACAGCCATTTTGTATGAAATAAATACCTACTGGTTAGTTGTTTTACTTTGCAATTTCTACAGCAAACACCAAGCTTTGTTATTATTTCCCTGGTCACTTAAGGTGATTTTCCACCGACAATATTATCGAATAGTCCGACTTGGCCGTCAGCGTTTTCAATATTAACTCTAATATTTTGCTTCAGATAGAGTCAACTGTTGATAAGGATAGGTAGGTATCGTAAGAAATTGCCTACGCATTGCATAAAACTGCACCTTAGTGTATAAATTTTTATAAAACTAATAAATCTTTATAAAATTGCACCTTCGTCTATCACGCACAATATTTAAAGATGGACCCGAATTTCCAAGTCAAGAGTTTTTTTTAATATATTTTTTTAATATATTAAAATCTACATCTACACTAATATTATAAAGAGGAAAGATTTGATTGTTTGTTTGTTTGTTTGTTTGTTTGTTTGTTTGCATCGAATAGGCTCCGAAACTACAGGCCCGATTTTAAAAATTCTTTCACCATTAGAATCGTACATTATTCCTGATGAACATAGGCTATATTTTATACCAGAAAAAAATAGGGATCCGCGTGAAAATTTCGATAATGTAACCCAACATGTGAAAAATATACCAAAAAATATCTTATATCACGTACGCTGTGGAAATTATTGACAATAGAGCAAAGTGATGTACTACAGTTTTATAGAGTACATCAATATCTATAATAATGTCTGCGATACCATATGTCAAACTATTACAGTTAAGCTACAATAACTACTTTTTCGTTTAAAAATGTACAAATGTACCAAAAAAATATCTTATATCGGGTACGCTGTGGAAATTATTGACAATAGAACAAAGTGATGTACTACAGTTTTATAGAAGACATCAATATCTATAATAATGTCTGCAATGCCATAAGTCTAACTATTACAGTTAAGCCACAATAACTACTTTTTTGTTTAAAAATTTACAAATGTACCAAAATAATATCTTATATCGGGTACGCTGTGGAAATTATTGACAATAGAGCAAAGTGATGTACTACAGTTTTATAGAGGACATTAATATCTATAATAATGTCTACGATATTATATGTCTAACTATTATAGTTATGCCACAATAACTACTTTTTCATTTAAAAATGTACAAACTACGCCACATTATTCGTACCAGTGTAATGATTACATTTAATCATTACTGTATTAAAGGGTGTAAGGGATAGCCCTCCGAATACTGATAGGGTACATGCAGACCATGAAACTGAACAACTTTCCCCTTGGAATATATTTCAGGAAACGTAAAAAAACTGACTTCCCATAGTGAATGCAGTCAGCTGATTGTGATTTTGTATCGAAGGTAATTTTTTTGGCGTTTCCTGACATATGTTTCTAGGGGAAAGTTGTCCAGTTTTATGTTACATGCACCCTATCAGTATTGTTTCATGCACACTTTCCCTTACTCGGTAAAAAAAAGACGACAAAAAACATTAAATAATGCATTTAAAAAATCTACACCAAAATAATACATACATACACATATCACGCCTATTATCCCTTGCGGGGTAGGCAGGGCGTAAACGGCCGCAAAAACGGACATTCACGCCACGTCTGACATATGTTTGAGGGTAATCCGGAAAATTGTGTATCACCATAGTGACAGGTTGTCAGCCCATCGCCTAAAATTGCAATACACACCCTCAAGTCCCTAAGTCGCCTCCTAAGACTCCTACAGGAAAGAAATCGGGTGATGCTATTCTAATCCGTCATCACACTTAAATAATAATAATATAATTTACACTAATATTAGAAACAGGATTTTTTTATTGTTTGTTTGAATTGAATAGGCTCCGAAACTACTGAACCGATTTCAAAAATTCTTTTACCGTTAATTGACATTGAAATTCTTTATTCAATGTAGGATAGTATTATCACTTATTGACGTCATGAACCGTTATTCTCAAAGAAGAAATTTGTATCACACATTTTTTTTTTAATTACAATTTTGTTATGACCTAATAGAAAACCGGCTTGGGCGGGATGAAAATTAATAAATAAAGGCACTGCAATGGGGCTGGGCAGGTTAATCACACGGCATGTAACTTTAAGCCATCACCATCTGAAAACGATATTTGTTTCAAATTCAAGTCAAGATTTTGGAATCCTACATTATCCCTGATGAACATAGGCTATATTTAACTGTCTTATTCCCGGGGGGAAATTGTTAGCGGCGGGTGAAACCGCTGGGCGGGCTGCTAGTATATTATATATATATATTTATTTTTTTTCGTTTTTTTTTAATATAGTTTCACTCACTGACCGCTTTCCCGCAGGAACAAAACCTTCCTTTTGAATCGCCAAGGAATACTGCATCAAAATCCGTTGCGTACTTTTAAAGATCTAAGCATACACATGTCCCTCACACGGGAAAAAACTTCATTTTACGTCATACTATTAAGTGATAAGATGTTGTCAATTCTTGAAATTTAAATTCTTTACGTCGTAGATGCTAACCTTAACAATGTTGCATGGTTAACTGCGCATCTACACTAATATTATAAAGAGGAAAGATTTGATTGTTTGTTTGATACAATTGAATAGGCTCCGAAACTACTGGACCGATTTTAAAAAATCTACTACCATGAGAATCCTACATGATCCCTGATAAACATAATAGGCTATATTTAAAGTGTCATTCCCGCGGGAAAAAGGTTAGCAGCGGGTGAAACCGCTGGGCAGGTATGGAAATAAATAAGTAATGAAAATTATGCATGCATGAGTTGAACATGCAAGGCAATAACCACAGTTTTTGCTGGAGTCGTTTACATCTATGGCAACCATGAATTATAAAACTGTTACCAAGAAAGATTGATCAATAATCTATTATGCGATTCACAGAATATGTGTCAGGACCAAAATAATTGCTTTAAATGTCGTTTTCAGTAAAGTTTAAATAAAATTAAAGAGGGACATAAGTGTGCCTAAATCTGTTTATGATTTCACGCATGTTCTGGGCCGCGAGTATAAAACATGGCGGCCAAACATAAGTAAATCCTAGGAAATAATAATATTATAGTGGAATCGCGCCATAATCTTACGTTTATGCGGTAAACCACAGGGAAGAATAATTTTCTATCCATTTTCAATTTCTCGAAGGTGAAAGTGACAGCGCTATTTTTAGCTTTTTTAGACTATTTAACAGAATCAAGTATAAAGTTAGTTACCTACCACTTATTTGTAGTGTACTGTTAATTACGTAAGTTTACATGTATGTACCTACGGACTATTTTTGTTCGCGAAGTTTTTATTTATAAATAACTAGCGGCCTGCCGAGCAGTTTCACCGGCTGCTAAGCTTTTTCCTACGGGAATAAGATATTTTAATATAGCTTTTGTACATCAGGAATAATGTAGGATTCTAATGGTAAAAGAATATTTTAAATCTGTCTGGTAGTTATGGAGCCTATTCTTATTTATATTATTGCCAATTCAATTCAAACAAACAAACAATAAAAAATTTCCTCTTTATAAAATTTGTGTAGATGGAGATAAATCTGAACTTATTTTTACTATCAGGTATTATCAATAATTTTCTCGGAGTTTTCAATTATTCATCATTAATTCAGTATAATATTCCGTATGTATCAGGTACAATTTAAATTGACTGTATCAAATTCCATGACCAATTAATGGAAAATGGAAATGTCCGTTTATTACCTGACTGACCATTTATTGGAAGAGAAGAGTGTATATTATGTATTTCCACTCATACTGTCAGCTTATCAGCAGTTCTACAACTACGTGTGATGCCGGCTTAGAATAGCATCACCTTATTGCTTTCTTTATTGGGACTCGAGGGGGTATATTGCAATTTTACCTGTCACTATGGAGATATACAATTTTGTGAATGACGCTCAAATTTTTGTCAGACGTGGCGTAAGTAAATGTCCGTTTTTACGGCCGTTTACACTCTGCCTACCGCCTAGGCGTGATAAAATGTATGTATGTAAAATAACTACACACACACACACACACACACACACACACACACACACACACACACACACATCAGCCTATAGCAGTCCACGGCTAGAAGAAAGCCTGCCTGCCCCAGGGTACGCCATAAGGCACGATCTCCCGTTTTCGCCATTCACGCCATTCAGTCGCTACTAGCCGCCAGAATAACCAAAGTTATCCATCTAAGCTCTCAGAACTAAGATTTCGGTGGATGTATCAACCGCGATCGTCCATCAATTTCGACAATAGTACAGTCAGCATGATAAACGACGCCGTGTCCGAGACTCAGCGGTACAGTCAGATGCACTTCGGGTTACACGTTAAAGACTCAACTTATACTGGTTTTTCATACATTAACTAAGAGAAACCAGTATAAAAAGGTCCCTTAACTACTAACTGTTGGGGCTGTTGTGGTACCACCGGTTGTCGAAAGTTTGACGATAAATCGATTTAACTCGATCGAGAGTTGGCCGTGTTGATTAATACTTCGCGTGGTTTAAAAAATGGAATATTTGAATTTGATTGCGGGATCTGTATTTGACTAACGATCGGTAGGGTTTGTCGATTACCGATACGAAAAACAAAAGTTGCGTTATTTACTGTTAATAAAAATAACAAATTAAGTATATTCCGAAAGAGACCAAAGTTCCGGACTTATTCTAGAAATGTAGCAAATTGAGGTGGCAATGGGCTGGGCACATCTGTAGTAGAACCGAAGCGTAGCGTTGGACGACCTCCGGCCAGATGGACTGATGGCTTAAAAAAGGCGGCTGGTAGCGACTGGATGGCGAAAACGAGAGATCGTATCCAATGGCGTACCCTGGGGGAGGCCTACATCCAGCAGTGAACTGAATGAATAGACTGATGTATGTTTGTATCCCAGGGTGCATCTCTTGGGCACGAGTTACGCCACGAGAGATACCAACTTGTGGAACTGATTATGATGGGCAAGATCGCGGGCAAAAGAAGCGTTGGTCACAGGAAAATGTCGTGACTAAGCAACATCAGAGAGTGGACCGGTATCGCGAGTGTTCAGGAACTCTTCCGCAACGCACAAGATAAAAAGAAGAAATTTGCAGAATTTCACTAGTTGGAGAGGTTACTGTGACTATAACAGCCACAACAGTCCTCTGCCTTCCCCTATAAGGAGGGAATTTGCCATACTCACTACGCTTGGTGAGCGCAGTGCAATGTGTTGTATTCACAGATAACGCTGCTGCCCATTCTCTAGTTACATCCCTTAGTCGATATTTACGACACCCACGGGTAGATATAGGGCGATGCTATTCTAAGCCGGCACCACACGGCGCGCTATTAGAAAAATTATACCCAGGGTGAAATTTAAACACCTACCTTGTCTACAGAGCATTTGTGAAGCCGCCAAGGACCCCTTTTTTATATTTTTTAAAATCTTCATTTATGGTTTTGCAGTAATTTCTACAATGCCTTGTATTAAAAGTTGTGGTTGTCACCCGAAGATTTACCTGAAATAAAGATAAATAATTATGATTACAACTTCAGCATTAATCACATAAAAATGATTTTCCCCTTTGCAAGGACATTATAAGGCAAAGCACGTAACGATCACAGAAATAAATATCCGAAGTTGAAAGTATCAGCCAAATTGGTGATCCCATACAGCGTAAAACCTTATTTTCTGACCCTCAGACTTGTCCAAGGCCTGTTTACAAGCCGAAAGGGCGAAAAGGTCCAACAGAAACCCCAGACACAAATTTACGGACCGCGCCAATACAGAGGGCTCACTTCGTACTACACATTACATCTGCATACGATCTCAAGGAAAATTACCTACACGATTATTTCGTGAAGGATTAAATGAATTTTAAATAATACCTATAACGGCTGCAATTACTACAGTAGCATCTATGAGGTTGTGAGTTTCGAGATGTCGAGAATGAGCCTGCTGTCTACATTTTGATTCTCTGCAGAATACATGATTCCCAAACGCCTCCATAGATCGTAATGTTGGACCGACTTCAACCGACGGCGACCCGCAACTCTTACAAGGTTGTCGGGCAACCAGAAAACCTTCTGTAAATCTCTTTATTCTTTGCCCCGGACGGCTTACGCATAGTAATCAAGGGTCTTCCGGCCTGCCAAGAATAAACATCCCTCGCTAACATCGGCATTCGTTTTGGAAAATACCCTTCCAATCAAGATGGCTTTTACAAATCCGATATAGCAAAAGTAAACATAAGGTTGAAAAACTGTTTTGGAAAAGGAAACAATGATAAGAATCTTGAAATTTTGACAGCAGGCGGGACTCAATCCTTGCTAGCAATACCAATGAATGCAAGAATCCTGACTAAAAAGTCGTCCAGATAAAGTGCATCGAGCGAGAACTCGGATTAGGAGGTAAAGGGTTGTTCTTCAAATATCTGCTCTAGACCTTGCTTCCATCATAGTCAACTTTAACAAAAACAATAATAATAAATCGTAAAATTAGGACTGTGGGCAAGACTCAAACTTATTCCTTGCCAGCAATATCTATGAGTGAAAGAGTTCAATTGAGGAAGTCGTCCAGATACAGTGCATCGAGCGAGAACTCGGACTCGGAGGTAAAGGGTTGTTCCTAAAAGATCCGCTCTAGACTCTGCTTCCATAGTCAACTTTAAGAAAAACTATAATAAGAAATCGTAAAATTTGGACTGTTGTCAATACTCAAACCTATATCCTAGCTAGCAATACCTATGAGTATAACTATGAGTGCAATTGTGAACTTCCTATTGAGAAAGTCGTCCAGATAAAGTGCAGCGAGTGAGAACTCGGACTCGGAGGTAAAGAGTTGTACCTTAAAGTTCCTAAAAGATCTGCTCTAGACTCTGCTTCCATAGTCTTCCTGTTTCCCAGTTTAGCACTAACTGCAAATTGGTGTCGCATTTACGGGGCACGCTCCCAACTTTCAGTTAAACTGCTACGATTACTTGTTAATAACTTTAGTTGCGAGTTTTTGTGACGGCATCATTAGAGCCCGCGTTTAAAGTTGGGCATTTCGCTTTTGAGCGCGGAGTTTCGGATCCAGGGGTTTTGCTGCTAATATACTATACAAGTGCTCGTTAGGGAACGCTTTAGATGACTTTAGGATAGATTAAAGGGAGGAGACTGAATATTTTTTAGGTCTCGAGGATCAAGACAAGCTTTTTGGAAAAACTCTTTGTGGCTGATTGCGGCTGTACCTGGGTGCATTGAATTCTGGACTACACTGTCGTAAGTTATTTCTGAAGTAGTATTTGCCGAGTCGCAGAGTAAAACTACATAGAGGAGGCGCCATGAGCTTTTTTATATAAGAAAATGTACGAACTGTACTGGCTATTTACGATATTCTGGTATACGGTACACGGAACCGGCCCATGAATAAAACCGAACAACTTTTTTCAAGGAAATTACCTATTAAATAAAAAAGACACACAAAAAGTACAGCCGACCAAGTCAAAAGAAGTGCACATCTCTACTGGACATAGGCCTCCGTCATCGAGGTTGTTGCCATAGTCACCACACTTGACAGGCAGATTGGCGAGCGCAATGCAAGAGGTTGCATTTCCTGAATCTCTTAGTCGCTTTTTACGACACCCATAGGTCGCATGGGGGTGATGCTATTCTAAGCTGGCACCACGCGGCGAAAAGTACAGGCGACCAAGTCAAAAGAAGTGCACTTAAGGCTAACTCCTACTTACAGCCCACTTAGTTCCTGAGATATTGCGCCAGTAATTCACAGAGCTGCAGAGCTGCATAGAATTGAACTGACAGTGACAGATAAAGGCAAGTTACAAACCCTCACAATTTGACAAAGAATTTAATTTAACATACATACATATATCACGCCTATAATCCCTTGCGGGGTAGGCAGAGCGCAAACGGCCGCAAAACGGTAATTTACGCCACGTCTGACAAACATTTGAGGGTCTTTCGGAATATTGTGTATCGCTATAGTGACAGGTTGTCAGCCCATCGCCCAATTTGCAATACACACCCTCGAGTCCCTTAGTTGCCTCTTACAACTCCCACGGGAAAGAAATGGGGTGATGCTATTCTAAGCCGGCATCACACGGCGGAATTTAATTAATTTAACATACCAATTTAATTTAACATACCAGACACATATCACGCCTTTATCCCTTGCGGGATAGGGAGAGCGTACACGGCCGCAAGAATACGGTAGCTATCGAGTAATATCGACCATAGTGACAGGACAGCTTGTCATCTCAAATTGTAATACACATAAAACCCATTTTCATTATATGCCGGGTATTCCGCGGCAAAGAAAAATGGAGATGCTATTCTAAGGCATCATCACAAGGCAATTATGTAACTTAAACACAAATTAATTTTAATTACTTTATTTCAAATAACTAACTTCTATTCAAATCGCTAGCTACACTAAAACCGCCAAATGGCGCTAGATTTTTAGTTAACCTGCCTCTATTATTTCTTGGCAAAGACCTGTTATTTGTTATTATTGCCTTCTACTGGCTTCGAATAGCATCACCCCAACTCTACTCGTGGGTGTAAAAAGCGACTAAGAGATAATTATCCTGGGAATAGGTAGCATCGTTCCCTGTACACTGCGCTCGCCAATCCGAAAGCGTGGCGAGTATGCCAATACCCAATAGGGGGAGGCCTGTGTCCAGCAGTGGACTATTGTGGCTGTTTATGTTATAAAGACTTATTACTGCTCGTAACTCTCGTTAACTCTTCTGTAATTGTAACCAAAAAACTCTGACACCAGGGTTCATCGGGTCGTTGGAGAAGAGACCAACAAACGTGTAGGTAAATAACAACGGAGTTCTATGAACCCCATAATATTATCATAAGTAGAGCTTAACATTCAAACAAACATAAGTTTACACATTGTTTGTTATCAAAGCTAACATTCAACAAGTTGATTTTGTTTACCTAAATTAACCTAATTAGAAACTAATACAAACCATGGAGTAAGTTTAACTAAATTTAATTATACAATGGCCTCAATTCGGGAAAATTCTCATAACTTATCTTAATTTACTGCTGTCACTTTCCTTCAAATAGGTTAAGAAAAGGATAGGAGATATCTAAGTCACGTTATGTCATATAATTTGACGCAAAATACGCGTATCTGTCAAAATAAGGCAATGATGAAAACGTGGCCTCAATTCGGAATATAAATTCTCACTTACCTTAAAAAACGTTGTCATTTTCCGTCAAATAGGTTTAGAAATTGATAGGAGATATCTAAGTAATGACATGAAAATACGCGTTATCTTTCAAAATAAGGCGACGATGAAAACAATGGGGACTAAGTTGACTAGAAATGACGAAGAATTCATTGACATTTTTAAACATAACAGGACTTATATATATGATATATTAGGTCCTTACATATGAAATTGGCGTTTTGTATGGGAGGAACAAAAAGTCGTTTTTTTTAATATAGTATATTTATTTAATCAAAGTATGAGCCATTGTAATCTATGCACTTTTGCCATCTCATAGGTAGTTCATTGATCCCTTTACTAAAAAACCATTCGGACGGGAATCAATAAAATCTTTGAAGGCGATTTGGACTGCCCCATCTGAGTTGAATTTTTTCCCTTGCAAGAAGTTATCCAAATTTCGAAAAAAATGGTAATCTGTTGGAGCAAGGTCCGGGGAGTACGGTGGATGCCTTAGACATTCCAATTGAAGCTCTTCTAATTTGCTAGCCGTCTGTTGTGCAGTGTGTGGTCTAGCGTTGTCGTGAAGAAACAGTGGCGTAGAGCGATTGACCAACCTCGGTTGTTTAGCAGCTAGCTTTTCCATCATGGTTTGCAATTGCTGACAGTAGACATCTGCCGTAATCGTCTGGCCAGATTTGAGAAAACTGTAATGAACGACACCGGCGCTAGTCCACCAAAAGCTTACAAGTAACTTTTTATTGGTCAATTTTCGCTTGGAGCAGGCTTTGGCTGGCTTGCCAGGGTCCAGCCATTGCGATGAGCGCTTCCGATTATCGTAGAGAATCCACTTTTCATCACAGGTAATGATTCGATTTAAAATCCCTTCGTTATTGTGCCGGTCAAGTAATGTAACGCAGCAGTTGACGCGCGTTTGCCGGTTTGCTTCACTCAATTCGTGAGGAACCCACCTTTCAAGTTTTTTAATCTTTCCAATTTGCTTCAAGTGGATTAAAACAGTTTTATCACTAACACCGAAGCCTGCAGCTAATTCGGACGTGGTTTGCGATGGATCCGCTTCCACAATAGCCTTCAATTCTTCATTATCAACTTGGGTCTCCGGCCGTCCACGGGGCTTGTTTTGCAGGTCGAAATTTCCAGAACGAAAACGTTGGAACCAAAAACGCACTGTGTTTTCTTTTGCGACACAACCGCCATACACATCATTAACCCTTCGAGCCGTTTCCGCAGCACTGGTGCCACGGTGGAACTCGTACTCGTAAATAACGCGATATTTCAAATTTTCCATTTTGTAAATTGAGCGATGCAAACAGAAAAAAGATAAGTAAAAAAACAAATGAATGACGGTTTACGAAACACAACTACATGTGGAAATAGCTGTATAAATTTGAATTTCGAATTCCTAACCAAATAGGAAAAATTTGTGATCAAAGTGGCCAGTACGACAAAACGACAATTTCATATGTAAGGACCTAATATCTTCTATCCCATTTGACGGAAAGTGACAGCGCTAATTCTTTGTAAGTTAAGAGAATTTATTTTCCACTATTGTGAGCTAATAAGACGAGTATACAGGCAAGATTTTACTAAAATTTCACTAAGTATGTACTCGTACGTACATAATATAATAGAACACAGCGTTGACCTTTTTCCTTAGATTTTCGTTTTTTTTTTTCGTTCTGCTTTTCTTCCTATTTAGAAAATCGTCGTGTCTTATCAAATCCTCCGATACGCCGAGAAAAATAAAATATCGCTTCTCGCAAATAGGCAAAGAATGCCAAACAATGGGCCTGGTGAAGCAAAAGAAATTCAAGTGTCCCTTCCACAGAACAAAGAACTCGCGAATGCCGCACGTGACGTTCGGGTTGGGTGATCTGTGGTCCCTCCGCAGTGTCGAAATACAAATGATATAACATATCCATGAGGTTTCTTCTGTAATTAAATGATATCATTTTCAGACTAGCTTTTCAGCTAGTGTCATGTGAAGTATTGGGTCATTGAATACCCATGTTTTTTCCCCAATTTTTCTGGCAATGGATGAGTCGCGGTAGCCCAGATGGAAGAGGTGTCACCACTAGTGATGGCGAAAGTCGCAGGTTCAAATCCTACCCGCAGTAAAAAATGGGTCATATTTGGCACACTGTAATTGTGATTACACCAAGTAAGAAACCAATCTTTATTTCTCATTGGAAGCATCTTCAATATTTCGCCAGAGTTTCGTAAACACCTCCCACGGTTCCGCCCCCGACTAATCTTCTTTGCTTAGTCTTTGACGCAACGTGACCTTTTGATTTGATTCAAACAGATAAATAAAGCCAAGATTGTCATAGGAATGATAGCTGATTATGATGTTTATAACGAGTTGTCGCTACAGGATTTTGATCTACGCTTCTGCCAGCTTTGATGTATCTACAGGTTACATAAAGCCTTTATATCTCGGCAGCTGTATATAAGCTGTAGATAATATTCTGGCAAAAGATAAAATAATTTTCACCTCGCTAGCTTGAAAAGAACTATTTCGCCACGTAAAAAAGTGAGCAAAAGTCAATTTTGCTGACAGGCAAAGTGATTTGAATTTCGAAATTTTTATTTTTAAAAACTCTTGCGTATTGACACGGTAATAAGTATTGAGGCTCGTTTTTCATCGACTCCTTTCTCTCCGCGTGCACAATGTACTATATTATACTTTAGGTGTGTCTTTACCATTCCAAACGCACCAGACAAAATTCGACGCCTGCTTCCTATTAATTATATCTAATGATTGGAAATATACGCAACTATAATGATAACCGCCGTGCCATCCGTGAAATTACCTCTATCGAGTAGGAAAATAGCACAGATTATACAAACATGACCAGCCAAGTGCAACGTAACAAAAGGGAGTGCTAATGTTGCCGATAATGTGTTTAATTTGTTGTTTTGTTGAATGGCTAACCAAGTATAAGAGAGTAAAAAACAGCTCATACAATAGGTATCTACTACCTAGTTTTAGCTACAGCTCTAGGTAAATTAGCTCTACAGTACGGCTATCCCGATAAGCCATATTTGACAGCTGTCAGATTCAAGCCAATGCTTCGGCAGAAGGACTATTTTCCATTGTAGACATATCTTTTAGGAGATGACAGGTGTCAAATATGGCGTATTAAGATGGCCTTACTTCAGCTATGATATAACTAATACAGCTCTGTTACTCGTTCTCTAGGAACACGACGTTTTTGAAAGCTTGTAAATTGTGCACATTCCCGTCGCTATTCGGAAATCGTCGGTGAACATTAGACGATACGTAGACGATGTTTTATGTTGCCGCTCTGTAAAAGTGTAAAATGTTGCCGCTAACATAACCCTAATATATCTAATCTAGTAAGTTGTCAAGTCTCGTTTTAGGTTATTTAGTAGGTACTTAGTTTCACTTTTGACTAAATAGATACACTGTCATTCACACAGTCAACAAACATTAACAGCCACAACAGTCCACTGCTCGACATGGGCCTCCCTCTTTAGGGGGGTTTGCCGTACTCACCACGCTTGGCAGGCGGATTAGTGAGCGCAGTGCAATATGTTACAATCACAGGAAACGCTGCATCCCATTCCCTAGACAAATTTATCCCTTACGACACCCACGGGTAGAATTGCGGTGATGCTATTTTAAACCAGCATCACACGGCTAATCATTCTCGGCTGCTCATGAGTCAAGGTCTATGCGTGATGATACCTCAGATGTCAGTCAATTTGTAGAATGCCCAATTATACAGCCTCTCAGCGACATTATACTTCATCAAACGGTGTGCCCAGCCGTGAAGACACTTCAGGTTGATAAGTCTCTTCGGGGTTGTAACTCGAATTCATGAATTTTGTTTCAGAACCAACAGGCCGGAGATGTTTGACGATCTTCTTATAGCTTTTGACTAAACGCATGGGCAAAAACCATAGCAAGAGCAATTTGTGAAAAAAATATTAGTTTACTTTTTACCCGACACACGGCTCTATGACGCCTAATATGAATAAATGCTTTTGCCATAGTTAGAAAAAAATAATCGTATCTAACATACCTAATAATTTTGTCTCGTCTATTATTCACTTTTTCTGTGTGCAGGCGAAGGCATAATAATAACACTTTACTAAAAGTTGTGCGTCACGTCCTCAAAACTTTGTGATAAAAAATTAGTAAAATGAGCTTTATAAAATGACGTATATATTTTCAAAACAAACCGTATAAAAACCAGAATACCCAATTGGATTAGGAATAAATTACTTTATAGTCAATGTCTGTCTTGTATACGTAGAGGTAGGTATTGTTTGTTTCTTGCCAAGCTCTTATATAATGAGAAAGTTTGGTACGTTGTTGTAAGCAAACAAAGTCTTAGGTGCCTATAACGCTAATTGCTAAGCAAGAAACTTGTACAAGTGTAGTTGTAATACTTGTAATGTAGTTAGGTACTAGCAGAACATTACTTTTGATTAGATGTTATGGCTCTTCTTACTTCTTCAGAAAGTTTGAAGTTATTGTAAGTCTAAAAAAATTACCAGTCTTTTTTTCACTTTTATTAACAGCCACAATAGTCCACAGCTGGACAGGTGCCTTACCAGGGGTTTTGCTATACTCACCACGCTTGGCAGGCGGATGGGCGAGCGCAGTGCAAGGTGTTGTATTCACAGAGAACCCTGCTGCCCATTCCCTAGATTCATCGCTTAGTCGCCTTTTACGACACCCACGAGTAGTAATGGGGTGGTGCTATTTAATCTGGCACCACACCACATAAAATATAAGCCAATGTTCTCTGAAGGCTGTTACGTATGTAACGAGGAACGATTTGATGAACCCTGTTGTCAGATGTTTTATATGCCCTCGGACTTAAGTCGTCAACCGGTGCCGGCTTAGAATAGCATCACTCCATTTCTACCCGTGGGTGTCGTCAAAGTTGACTAAGGGATGAATTCGAGGAATGGGCAGCGTTCTCTGTGAACATCTGTAACACTGCGCTCGCCAATCCACCTGCCAAATATGATGAGTATAGCAAATACCCTCTCCAGTAAGGAGAGGCCCATGTCCAGCAGTGGACTGTTGTCTGCAGTCTTAAACACAGATCCTGATTAGAGTCATTTGAGACCGCATTCTTTCATTCAAAAAAGGGACAGAATCATGACCCCTTTTTTCCTCACAGTCGGGTAAATAGCAAGAGGTTTTCTGGTAGACAGCCAAGGGTGGTAGATTAGCATGCAGCTGTAATTAGCGCGGTGCTCGCTTTGAACACGAGCTACCCCAACGAGTGCACTTTATTAGTTTCAGGAGAGATCTGATGCACTTAATGTGCATTGAAAAAAAGATTAGGTCCTTATAAGTCTGTAGCTATGGAACATGCCCTTTTGGAAGGAAAAAATGTCAAAATAAACACAAGTTTTAGTACTCCTTTGCCGGGTGATGCCGGCTGGGAGTAGCATCACCCTATTTCTTTTCCTTGGGTGTCGTAAATGGCGACTAAGAGACTCGGGGATAACATGTGTGTTGCAATTTTAGGCGATGGGCTCACAACCAGTCACTATGGCGACGCACAATTTCTGAATGACCCTCGAACGTTGGTCAGACGTGCGTAAAAATGCTATTTTACGATCGTTTACGCTCAGCCTAACCCGCAAGGCGCCTGAATAGACAGCTGCCACAAGCAATCTTTTTTTTAAGGTATTTCAAAGATTTTGTTTGTTCGTTTTTGAACTTTTCATAAAAAGGTTCCTACAATAACTTATTTTCTTAAAAGAATATCTACAATCAGTCAAAAACATCTAAGTCCTCGATATGATAAGTCTTAACTCTAGACAGACGAACTTTTGAATTTATCTTCAATCGTAAAACGAAACTTGGAACAAAGATATTACCGTATTACGCGAAGTTTTACCACAATTTTATTTTTATGTTGCGATTTTATCGGGTTCAAAGGACCAAAACTTGGCTATCAATTTTAGTGTCTTTGAAGTAAGATGTTAAGTACATACATGTATCACGCCTAAATGCCTTGCAGGTTCGGCAGAGCGAAAACGCACGTAAAACGGACATTTACGCCACGTCTGACAAATATTTGAGGGTCCTTCGGAAAATTGTGTATCGCCATAGTGATAGGTTGTCAGCCTATCGCCCAAATTACAATACACACCCTCGGGTCCCATAGACGCATCTTACGACACCCACGGCAAAGAAATGGGGTGATGCTATTCTAAGCCGGCATCACACGGCGTGGCAAGCACCTCCACAAAAATAAATTAGAAATACGCGATGTAACCTCGAACTTTCTAAATTGAAAAACTCTAAGCTCTTAAATAGGCAGCGCGACGCCGCCGTGCAACATGAAACCGCACCGGTCAGCAATTCCCCGCGCCCAGCAACTCAACAACAGCCCGATACGCTGCGTGTCAGCGACCCCGCAGCTGATAGGAAGAGCGTCAACAACACACTGCCGCCTCCACCGTCCCGCCCCGAGCCTGCGCTACATCCCGATGCTGCTCCCTTTATACCTGGGACGCAAAAGGACGTGCCACCGCAGAAGACTCGCCGCCCTCGCCGCAAGCGACAGCCTGCGCCTCCCGTGACACAAAAATGGAAGCAAATGGCAAAACCTGTGGCTGAAGAACACAATGCCGCGTCTAAAGCGATTGTAGACGAGGAAGGCTTCACTCTGGTAGAACCCAGGAAGCGTCGACTATGTCGCAACCGCAATAAACGCGGCACCGTAACTGCAGCCTCAACAACGCTCAAGGCTGCCGAACCCATCGCACAGATGTATGTGTCCCGGCTAGACAGAGATACGACACCGGAGGACATCATACAACACCTAAAGAAGATGATAAAGTTACGCCAGGATCCTTCACGAATCCCTGCCGGTTTGATCCTGGAAATCCGACAGCTGGACTCTAAAATTTCAACAAATTTTAGGTCTTTTGTTTTGTCGTTTCCTCGGAAATACATGTGTGAATTCATGCAAACAGATTTCTGGCCACAGGGAGTCGTATTCAGGCGCTATCGACCCCCTGTGCAACGTGAGTCGCCGTCGCCAAAAGTGCCTATTTAGCTTTATTTAAGTCACATTATTCTAGTGTATTTATAGTATTTGTGTTAGATTTTAAGTCATATTTTATTGTTTTATTTTATTTTATGTGGGCCTTGTTGCCTGAAATAAAGAATTTATTATTATTATTATTATTATTATTAAGCTAGAAGCTAAAACCGCTAAAACCTACTGAAAACCACACCACGACTGCGGTAGATTCATTTCCACGAGGCTGAAGTGAAATGTCAGTGAAACTAAAATTATAGAACTGGCGAAAACTACTTCTTGTTAATTTCAAGAGTTTTAACTGTCGACATAGTTACGGCAAAATTACTGTTGTGACTGTAGAGAAATTCACAAATTAAGCTTATTATTGGACACTCTCTAACGTTTACTACTTACTTTACCTAACTTTAAATGGTCTACCCATGGGTGTCGTAAAAAGCGACTAAGGGATAAATTCATCCAGGAAATGGGCAGCAGCGTTTCCTTACACGTGAATGTAACGTGTTTCTCATAAACGGAACTAACTAAACTAAATAACATTACCCCATTTCTTTTCCGCGGGTGTCGTAAAAGGCGACTAAGGGACTCGAGGGTTTCATGTGTGCTACAATTTTAGGAGACAGGCTGACAACCTGTCGCTATTGTGATACACGATTTTTTTATGGCCGTTAACGCTCTTACTATCTCGCAAGGGATATTGGCGTAATATGTGAGTATAAAACAAACTTATTTAGTTCTACCAGAACCACAAGTATAACCTAGTTATTTTTGATACAGTCTCGGTTTTCAGACGTTCGTGTCCTAATTACCCGTTTAATTAGACAAGGGCTGTGTAGGTACGTCATTTATATGGCAGTGTAAAGCGTGAATTAATGCCAGGCGGTTAATAGAGGCCAAGGTGATTTCGAGGTTCAAGGTACCACAGTGGTATTGCCAAAATATTAATTATTTTAAAAGAATCCTAGTTTCAACCAGATGGCTAAATAATAACCCTTACAACCATGTAGTTATTCGTATTACCGAGCGACGTGAGATTTAATGATTTGAATGTCACTTCCTACCTTTTCAAATGCATAAATATACCTCTATATTATGGCTCATCAACAAAACTATCTACACACACACACACATCACGCCTATAATCCCTTGCGGGGTAGGCAGAGCGTAAAAGGCCGCAAAAAACGGACATTTACGCCACGTCTGACAAATGTTTGAGGGTCATTCGGAAAATTGTGTATCGCCATAGTGACAGGTTGTCAGAAAACTATCTACAGATCACACATAATATCTCAAAAATACTGAAACGGCGTTCTCACCGCGATACTTATTTTTGTTGAATTGTCCGATATTTCGACCCGGTTGGGCCATGATCACGGGACAACTGATGTTTTGCGGTTGGGTGGATCGGACAACTCAATAAAAATAATTAAGAATCCTGTTTCAGTACTATGAATTACTCTATCTACAGAGTACTATATTATTTAAACGAAACTCCCATCGAGGATAAGTCCCCAAGAGACTGTCCCCTGGTTAGCTAGTGCGAAGAATTTATTTGAAAATAATTTAATTAATACATACATACATATATCACGCCTTTATCCCTTGCGAGGTAGGCAGAGCGTAAACGACCGAAAAAACGGCCACTTACGCCACGTCTGACAAACGTTTGAAAACTGTGTATCGCCATAGTGACAGGTTGTCAGCCCATCGCCTAAAATTGCTATACACACCCTCGAGTCCCTTCGTCGCCTCTTACGACTCCCACGGGTAAGAAATGGAGTGATGCTATTCTAAGCCGGCATCACACGGCATTCTAAACCGGCATCACACGACATTCTAAGCCGGCATCACACGGCATTTTAATTAAGTATGCAAATATTTAATTTATCATTTCACAGCGACATCATCTGGCAACACCGACCACAGCGCTTAATAAAACGAGCAATTACATTTTTCCCAACTAATTGGGTGGGAAGATGTTGTTGGCGCCCGACATGGGACCGCTTCTTTGTTATTATTTAGGCTTTATTTTTTTTTTCTTAACTCCCATTAAAAAAATATAATTGGCGTGTGAGATATCAATCGACAAACGACTAAATAAAAAAGTAAGAGATTTTCCAAACGCATTCTTGGTAAGATTCAAACGTCGTTGTGTATCAATCATAGACAGCAACCGGGAGCGTCAGCTAAGCGTGTCGTCTAAAGCACTGAACCATCTTTGTTACGGACAATCAGGAGGTTTAGGCTGCAATGTCCTAACCAAACCGAGGAAAATCTCACAAAGTGATTGATAATTAAGAAATATAACCGTACGTGTCTCTGCCTCCGGGTATCGAACCAGGGACCGAGGCCGTTGCTTCAGGCCTTTATTCAGACTCTAAATCACTAAATAGTAAAAAATTAACGGATTTCTTTAGAAAATAGAGTGATTCAAAAGGTAGGTTTTTGTATATATAAGAGGTCCTTTTCCCGCCTGAAAACGGTTAGCAGCTGGTGAAACCGCTGGGCGGGCCACTAGTTCAATATAACTTTTCAAGCACTCGCGATTATTTTCACACATTTGGGGTATAGACCGGGTTTAACACTTGAATGTCTGAATTTAATCATTTTACAGTCTGTTGGCAAAGAGTGAACTAATATTTTTTTCATAGGTTGTTATGACATTTCTCATACTGAGGCACAGAGATACAATTTCCACGCCTATTCTCTTTTCGCACAGAGTCTATCTTACATGTGGCAAATCCAAGTGAAGACGGAGGTGTAGTTGGTAAATTTATGGTCGGATTTGTAGCTGTCCGGGCGAAGAAATGTTGTAAATAAATGTAGGAGACTCGGAAACTTATTGGATTGGTTCTGGGTACACTGTTTCTGAATGTGCGAAGATGATTTGCATAAACAGGGAGTAACTAAAAGGGTATTTATTACAAGCTGGATGAAGGTAGGTACGTATGAAACTTTCCCCGTTTTAAAAATATATAGATAAGGAATCCCATACAAAAATGTCGATAAGCTGGTTAATGTACTATGCGAAGTCAAATTTATTTCTTTGATATTTCGGCCTATGATCCATGGGGAAAGTTGTGCAGTTTCATGAGTACAATGACCTCCGTTCGGCTTGTTACACTCTTTTTGTTACTTCCTGTACTGGAAATAACTTATTTGCAGAATAAGTATATTGTTAAGCGTAGATTTAAAATGAAAGCATTCATAGAGAAATCGTAGACATGCTAGATAATTTTGCATTGGTAAGCTGGTGGGAATCGGCTTGTAGAGACCCTTCACTACTGGTACCTAAGTACTTATATCATATTTCATTTTCTCTATTTTATTCTCTAAATTTCTCAACTAAATGACAACTTAAATGAAAAAGTAGTTGCCCCATTTTGCTGGTCAGGGTCTCTGGTCAGTGTATAGTAAAATTAAATGTTTTATTTTCTTTCAAATAGAAATTGAATTAAGTTGCTATCACAGAACGGAAAAATATAAACTAAATATCTACCTAGATGTTTACTTTCAAAAGAATCAGACGTGTAAAGAATTTTTTAAAAGCAATAATGTCAGCTTCTATTTCCAGTCGCTGGTATCGCGAGGAATTTCAATGAAACGAACGAACACATACGTATATACATACATAGTTACATTAATATATAACGCCTATAACAAATATTCAATATGTCGGTGAAGCCAAGTGTTAGAATCGGTTGACATATTAGGTGCTTACATATGAAATTGTCGTTTTGTCGTACTGGCCACTTTGATCACAAATTTCTCCTATTTGGTTAGGAATTCGAAATTCAAATTTATACAGCTATTTCCACATGTAGTTGTGTTTCGTAAACCGTCATTCATTTGTTTTTTTACTTATCTTTTTTCTGTTTGCATCGCTCAATTTACAAAATGGAAAATTTGAAATATCGCGTTATTTACGAGTACGAGTTCCACCGTGGCACCAGTGCTGCGGAAACGGCTCGAGGGGTTAAAGAATAAAGAATAAAGAATAAAGAAATTTATTTGCAAGCAAACATGGTAGAGTAGATGGTTAATTTTTACAATGTAGATCATGCATGTTGCGCCAGCAGCTGGCATGCAAATATTATAATTTGAATTTAAATAAGTATGTCCAGTTAAAAAATATATATCAAAGTTAATAAATTAATTAATAAACATGTCACTAAATCATTATACAATACAATAAAAAATACAAATATAATCATTCACATTGTAGTCATAAAATTAATAAATTCGTCTACACTATAAAAACAATTTTCTGTACATATTTTATATAATTTTGATTTTAAATGATTTTTACATAATTTTTTTAGTTGTTCGGGGAGGCAATTAAAAATTTTAATAGACATATTAAAGCTATTTCTCGCAAAACAAGTTGTGGAGTGTTGATGTACTACAAGTCGGTTGGGGTATCTCGTAGAGTATTTGTACGTTTTAACTTTAAACAAATCAGGGTTATTTTTAACAAACATGCACACTTCATACACATACATTGCCGGCAGCGTCATAAGCTTTAATTTAACAAAATGCTCTCTACAAGAATCTCTTGGACCAAGACCACACATCGCTCTCACACACTTTTTTTGTATGATGAAGACTCTATCTATGTCAACAGAGTAACCCCACATCACGAGCCCGTACCTTAGAGCTGAGCATACGTACCCGTGATATGCGGTTAAGGCTGTTTTAAGGTCGGAAATCTTCTTAAGACGGAAAAGAGCATATGTAAATCTGTTGATTCTTTTGCACAATACATCAACTTGGTCCTTCCACGTGAGGCGTGAATCCAGCGTTATACCGAGAAACTTTGTGACAGAGGACTCTTCAACAACGTGACTATTATACGCAACTGAGAGTTTAAGAGGTTTTCTATTTTTATTGTAAAATTGTTGGAATGTAGTTTTGGTCAAGTTTACCCGAAGATTGTTACATTCCAACCACTCTATTATTTTTTTAACTGTTTCATTTATCTCCTCGTTATAATTAAGGTTTGGCTTATCTGCAATAACTATGGACAAGTCATCCGCGAACATAATGCACTGATGGCATGTTACGGCAGGCAGGTCATTTACATATAAAATAAATAAAAGCGGGCCTAAGATACTGCCTTGAGGCACGCCTACATTGTTATTTTTAAATTCCGATTTATATTCCACATACTCTGAGTCCTCGTTAAAATTATTCACTACGACACACTGTGACCTGTCAGACAAATAACTTTTAATCAGATCACTGGCTGTACCTCGAATACCATACAGTTCTAGTTTCGCCAAAAGCGTTTTGTGACAGACGAAATCAAATGCACTGGTCATGTCAAAAAATACTGTCGTCACAGCCACCCGTTTGTCCATACATGTTGAAACCTCTCTAACAAGTTTAAAGCAAGCTTGAGACGTGGACTTCCCTGTTTGGAAGCCAAACTGTTCTGCTTTTATCACATCAAACCTATTAAGGAAGGAGATTAGTCGTACATGTATGACCTTTTCCCATACCTTCGAAAGTACCGGTATGAGTGTGATAGGGCGATAATTTTTTAGTAAATCTCGTTCACCTTTTTTAAATAAAGGTTTAACCACGGAAACTTTGAAAGTATAATGTATAATGATGTGTATGGCGGTTGTGTCGCAAAAGAAAACACAGTGCGTTTTTGGTTCCAACGTTTTCGTTCTGGAAATTTCGACCTGCAAAACAAGCCCCGTGGACGGCCGGAGACCCAAGTTGATAATGAAGAATTGAAGGCTATTGCGGAAGCGGATCCATCGCAAACCACGTCCGAATTAGCTGCAGGCTTCGGTGTTAGTGATAAAACTGTTTTAATCCACTTGAAGCAAATTGGAAAGATTAAAAAACTTGAAAGGTGGGTTCCTCACGAATTGAGTGAAGCAAACCGGCAAACGCGCGTCAACTGCTGCGTTACATTACTTGACCGGCACAATAACGAAGGGATTTTAAATCGAATCATTACCTGTGATGAAAAGTGGATTCTCTACGATAATCGGAAGCGCTCATCGCAATGGCTGGACCCTGGCAAGCCAGCCAAAGCCTGCTCCAAGCGAAAATTGACCAATAAAAAGTTACTTGTAAGCGTTTGGTGGACTAGCGCCGGTGTCGTTCATTACAGTTTTCTCAAATCTGGCCAGACGATTACGGCAGATGTCTACTGTCAGCAATTGCAAACCATGATGGAAAAGCTAGCTGCTAAACAACCGAGGTTGGTCAATCGCTCTACGCCACTGTTGCTTCACGACAACGCTAGACCACACACTGCACAACAGACGGCTAGCAAATTAGAAGAGCTTCAATTGGAATGTCTAAGGCATCCACCGTACTCCCCGGACCTTGCTCCAACAGATTACCATTTTTTTCGAAATTTGGATAACTTCTTGCAAGGGAAAAAATTCAACTCAGATGGGGCAGTCCAAATCGCCTTCAAAAATTTTATTGATTCCCGTCCGAATGGTGTTTTTAGTAAAGGGATCAATGAACTACCTATGAGATGGCAAAAGTGCATAGATTACAATGGCTCATACTTTGATTAAATAAATATATGTCGGAGATCGATCAAACTCTGGTGGGTATTGGCTGAAATTATTTGACAGTTCGCGTTTTGTAATTATTTTCTTCCGTTTGAATGCTATTTGATTCTTGCAGAAACGAAACGCATAATCGTTGGCAACACTCAAATAGGCGATGCGCTTTATTTGCGCGCAGTTAGCTATCGACTGTAAGATAGACAGGAGTGACGTTAGAGGCGTTGTAGTGCGTTCTCACAATTCATTGTTAGCTGCGTTCGTGATAGAGAAACGGAACTCAAATGGGCCATGGAGTAAACAACTTTGACAGTTCCGGTTGGTCTGTCGTTCGATGTGGTCGTTTTGAAGTTAGGTTTCGAATCTGGTAAAATCTTTGGAATCCTGGAGCGTTTGGAGAAACTGTGGTCGTCTAGCGATGGCGGAGCCCTAGATTCGTATTGCCAGTGGAATATTTGTGAAGATCATGAAGTGTGTGTTGGATATTGTCGTATTTCCCCGAGGTTGTACTTGTAGCCAAGGTTGGTGAAATGCAGAGATTGTACGAGGTTGGTGACAATTGCTGCTGTGGTCTCTTTGTTATCCTGCAGGCAGGGGATTTCATGGTGTTCGGTGTTCAAGGTTAGTGTCAATCGGTATCTTTGGTGTTGTGAAGACACGTTGATGTTGATCAGCGTGTGTCTTAAGATTCTTAGGTTGGTTTGGTAGACAGGTCGGTTGTAGTACGGTTACACCGTGCCTGACGATGACCTGCCAGGTCGAAACAGCCTCACCGTGGGAATTGACTGCGTAATGGTATCGACGTTGTGGCTTATCGTTTCAGTAGCTGGAGATAGCATTTGACGATGCAGTATTCTACAGGGTTCGATGATTATACGCCCACGACGTGTTGTTCTGTATCCTGACGTAAGGTTATACTTCCTCAGTGTTATTTCATATCCTGACGTAAGTTTGATTATGATGTGATTTTGAGTATCATCCAGACTTGCTGGTTGATTAGTTTTGGGGTCCATTCTTTATTGTTTTCTACAGCGAACTTGATGCAGTGTCATCCTGATTTATCGGCATCCTGATGTTCACAGCACGTGTATGCCTGTGTGTGACCAGGCTCCTCCTCTCTTTTCATTGTGTTCGCTTTTTTTTCTCTTTTCTTTTCTTACCTTTTTTTCTATCTTCTACATATACTATATTAAAAAAAATCGACTTTTTGTTCCTCCCATACAAAACGCCAATTTCATATGTAAGGACTAATATATCACGTTTATATTCCTTGCGGGGTAAACGGACGTAAAAATACGGTCGCTATAGGCACGTTTAACAAATATTTGAGAGTCCTTTCAGATAATTGTGTATCGCTATGGTGACAGGTTGTAAGCCTATCGCCTAAAATTGCAGTAAAAATATAACCTTTATGACACCCACGGGAAAGAAATGGGGTGATGCTATTCTTAGCCGACATCACACGGCAATACTCGTAATCTAAAACAGTAGGTAACTAACCCACCTACATATTTCGGTTTATACCTTCTTACATTTATTTAAGAAAAATATTTCAGGAAGTGAATTTTTTTCACTCTACTTTTTTACTTATGAAACTGAACAACTTTCCCCAAGGAACAAGGACAACATGACCAAGAGGGGCTTCTTGAAGGGTTCCGATGTAAACTGTTTGTGCGGTGGAGTTCAAACAATGAACCACCTAACATTGTGTCCTGCGTGCCCTAGCACCTGCACGCAGGACGATCTTATGACAGCGTCTGTCAGCGCTGTCAACGTAGACAAGTTCTGGGTCGCGACGGTGTAGTGTCTGCCATCGACATGCTAAGAAGAAGATCATTGGTCAAAATATGAAAAAGTAGACCTTCCATAGAAAGAGACACATTTTTAAGCATTTTAGTATGGGTGGTCCAAATCTATTTTAAATTTTTCAATCTGTTCCTTGGGAAAATTGGTCAGTTTCATGAGTAGAACCTACTCATTAACAATAACAGCCACAACAGTCCACTTCTGGGTATGGGCCTCTATAAGAGTATTTCATACTCACCACACCACCCTTGAATGGCGGATTGGCGAGCGCAGTGCAAGGTTTTGCATTCACAGAGAACACTGCTGCCCATTCCTTGGATACAATAATTAATAGTTTTTTACGACTCCTACGGGTAGATATGGGGACTGCACCACACGACAAACCCCCTAAAATAATTGAATTTACACTTGTTTCTTTCTAAGCATGTCTCTTCTCTATCGATTTTCGGTGAAACTCAAAAAAAAATGTCGTATTCCAAATGTTCAAAAGCTTATTCTTTTGATGTTCGTGTGATTAGATCAACTCAAAGATAATTCAGATGATCTCAGAGAGCGCTTGAGATGATTTTCAATTTCCTTTATTAATGGCTATTTCTTTGTCAATCGGAATTCGACTGCATTGGAATGAGACCCCATTTTAATTGTAGAAAACGGGTGACTAAAGTTCAAGCAAGCTTCTTAAAAACATACTTATAATTAAGGTATATTTGAATAGGCATAGTGGTTGTAAGGAATAACCCGTGTTTCTGTTATACTAGTAGGTAAAGTGGTTATAGGGGAAGGCCCGTGTCCAGGAGTGGACTGTTGTAGCTTTTATAGTAGTTGGTAAAGTGGTAATAGGGGAAGGGCAATGTCCAGCAGTGGACTGTTGTAGCTGTAGCGTGCGTATACCATGTCCTACTTACACAAAAACCAAATTTTTTAAAAAAGTTATGTCAAATTCCTCTGAAACGGTTCTCAAATATTTGAGTACCAAATTTTTAAAACACTTCCCGTGTTAGGTATACAATTTTTGAAAACTTGCAAAATTTTCGAGTGCGGGCAGGATTTGAACCTGCGACTTTCGCATTACTAGTGGCGACGCCTCTTCCATCTGGGCTACCGCAGCTCATTTCTTGCCCGCCAATTTTGCAAGTGTATTTTAATACCAGTAAAGGTGCTGTTCCAAACCGAGCGGCCTACGGCCGACGGCCGACGGCCGATGGCACATGCCGCGGCTATCGGCCGTCGGCCGTCGGCCGCCGCGGCAGATGTCATTCCGAAGGCAGCGGCCGACGGCCGACAGCACATGTCAGAGTATAGTTTTCAGGACTTAGTTATTATGTTTATTAGGTTATTATGGTTCATCGGGTTATCATGGTTCATCGGGTTATCATGGTTCATAGGGTTATTATTTTTCATCGGGTTATTATGGTTCGTCGGGTCGTTGGGTTCATCTTGTCGTTAGGGTTCATCATGTGTCCAGAGTTCATCAGTTCGCTAGCTTCATCGGCTTATCATGGTTCATCGGGTTATCATGGTTCATAGGGTCGTTGGGTTCATCTTGTCGTTAGGGTTCATCATGTGGCCAGAGTTCAACGGTTCGCTAGGTTCATCGGGTTATTACGGTTCATCGGGTCGTTAGGTTCATGTTATCGTTAGGGTTCATCATGTGGCCAGAGTTCATCGTTTCGCTAGGTTCATCGGGTTATCATGGTTTATCGGGTTATTATGGTTCATCGGGTCGTTGGATAAAGCCTAACGACAAGATGAACCGTAATAACCCGATGAACCATGATAAACCGATGAACCATGATAAACCGATGAACCATGATAACCCGATGAACCTAGCGAACCCATGAACTATGGCCACATGATGAACCCGAACGACAAGATGAACCCAATGACCCGATGAACCATAGTAACCCGATGAACCATGATAACCCGATGAACCTAGTGAACCGATGAACTTTGGCCACATGATGAACCCTAACGACAAGATGAACCTAACGACCCGATGAACCATAATAAACCGATGAACCATGATAACCCAATGAATCTAGCGAACCGATAAAGTCTGGCAACATGATGAACCCTAACGACAAGATGAACCCAACGACCCGATGAACCATAATAACCCGATGAACCTAGTGAACCGATGAACTTTGGCCACATGATGAACCCTAACGTCAAAATGAACCCAACGACCCGATGAACCGTAATAACCCGATGAACCATGATAAACCGATGAACCATGATAACCCGATGAACCTAGCGAACCCATGAACTCTGGCCACATGATGAATCCTAACGACAAAATGAATCCAACGACCCGATGAACCATAATAACCCGATGAACCATGATAACCCGATGAATCTAGCGAACCGATGAAGTCTGGCCACATGATGAACCCTAACGACAAGATGAACTCAACGACCCGATGAACCATAATAACCCGATGAACCATGATAACCTGATGAATCTAGCGAACCGATGAAGTCTGGCCACATGATGAACACTAACGACAAGATGAACTCAACGACCCGATGAACCATGATAAACCGATGAACGATGATAACCCGATGAACCTAGTGAACCGATGAACTTTGGCCACATGATGAATCCTAACGACAAAATGAATCCAACGACCCGATGAACCATAATAACCCGATGAACCATGATAACCCGATGAATCTAGCGAACCGATGAACTCTGGCCACATGATGAACCCTAACGACAAAATTAATCCAAAGACCCGATGAACCATAATAACCCGATGAACCATGATAATCGTGGATAGCAGTCCTACTTTCGTCGTTAATTACCCATGAATTAGGTTTGAACTGCTTAGTTATGAGGCGCACTTTTTTAAAGAGGTCAGATGTCTGAAATTTGATAGAATGTGTCTCTATTTCAGTGCAGATATTCGATAAGAAGTTGTTTTTGTCTCTACGGCACTTTTTCTTGACTGAATTCCAGAGTCCAGAGTGTTTCTTTCTAACAGTATCCCGATGTAAACCTTTCATCCTTTCTTCTTTGCATTGCTGTATAGTTTCCCAGGTGTCATCAGCGAGCCAAGACTTGGTTTTGTGTTTGATGCTGCTGTTCTTTCTAGAGATTCTGATCAAGTCAAGCGTTTCACAAATGTGCTTTTTCAGGCATATCCAGCTAGAGTTAGCATCTTCAGTCAGCGTGGGAATATCAGATAGCTTGTTTTCTACGGTCGCTTTAAAGGTCAATCGTTCAGGGGGCTCCAGTGCTCTGATATTGGATTTGACAGGTTTTTTGGGAGCTTTTAGGCGGAGTGCGAATTTCATGATCAGCAGGTTATGATCTGAGCCACATTCCGCACCGGGATATGTTTTCACATTCCTCACAGATGATTTCCAGCGCGAACTAACGAGGATGTAATCAATTTGATTCCTATATCGTCCACCTGGGGATGTCCATGTGTACAAACGCCTCGGATGATGTGTTAGGGACAGCCCTCTGAATACTGATAAGGTGCATGCAGACTATGAAACTGACCCTCTTTCCTCTGGGAACACATGTCAGGAAACGGCAAAAAATATTCGAAAAAATACAAGTCACGATCAGCTGACTACATTTACTATGGGAAGTCCTAAAAATTTTGCTTTATCCTGAAATATTTTTTATGGAAAGTTGTTCAGTTTCATGATTTGAATGTACCCTATCAGTATTCGGATGACTGTCCCTAAAACCCTGCACCTATGTGAAGTAGATATAAGTTAGTTCTAAGTTTGTCTCTATTACCGGAAGCGCTAAGCACCTAAATTACGCTAAATATTGCGTGCAAATCCACCGAACTAATTTCTAACTAAAGTTACATGTAGGTATTTATAGTCCAGTAAAATTAATGTGCAAGATTGTATAGAGTTTGAAATAATTTTAAATTAACTGAACAAACAAACCACTTGCGTATAAGGTATTTGTTAGTGACTGTCGCGTTTTGTACGCCTATGGCGACTTTATTTTAAGTAATAAACAGGTAATTTGTCTGCGATTTTGGCGTTTAAAATACGTTTGAAACGGAACCAGTGAAACAAGTATAAGAAACGGATATTCTCATAAACAAATATAGAGACAAATCAATTAAATAATACTTAAGTATTTCTTTTTGTTATAACTAAAAATGTTATAGTTTTTATCAAGTGTTTCATACTTACTTCCAGTAGCAACATTCTACATGCAGCTAAAAAACGAACTAATCGATACATAGTAATAATGAGTAACAGTAAATCATGGTCTCATTTGTTCTTATATATATACGAAATATATTTTCGTTGTAGGCAAAACAGTCTCGTAGGTTAAAGGGCGGGGCACACCGGCTCCGTATCCAGCTCTCGTCCGTAGTCACGCACGAACTGATGACGTTGTAATGTATGGGACTGTATGAGATACGGCACACCGCTTGCGTGCAGCACGGAACGGATACGCAACGCAAGCGGTGTGCCGTATCTCATACAATCCTATACATTACAACGTCATCAGTTCGTGCGTGACTACGGACGAGAGCTGGATACGGAACGCATACGGAGCCGGTCTGCCCCGCCCTTTATGATCGGATTATAGTGTGCGGTTCGGCTGCTGCGACGCATAAACGGCCAGGGCGTTTGTCACGAATTTATAAGATTTTTGCAACGAATTATACTGCGTATCAAGCTTTAATTTACTCAACTCATTCATATAGTTCGTTGCGCACATGTCTTTGTAATCTCGCGAGAAACGGCCGAGCCGCTCACTATTATCCGACCATAATCTTAAATTGACTGGACTAAACGCATGTCGAGTGGACTAGGGTTAATAAATAACAAATTTATGTAAGTACCTCGCGTTTGCCGGTTTCCTTAAGCAATTAATGCAAGCATGAGCTTAGCGTGTTATCAAGCCGATCTGGAATGGCAGTTGCGTTTAAACGCGCACGTTTAGTGAACTATTTTCCTGTGGCAGGATATCCGATCTTTTTTTATTTGGGTGCTGTGTGATGCCGACTGAGAATAGCATTACCCCATTTCATTTCTGCGGGTGTCGTAAGAGGCGACTAAGGGACTCGAGGGTATCGTGATTACAATTTTAGGCGGTCAACCTGTGACTATAATGATATACGATATTTTCTGAAACGGCCCTCGAATATTTTTTCAGACGTAGCGACCGTATTTTTACAGCCGTTAACGCTCTTCCTACCCTGCAAGGGATAAAGGCGTGATATGTGTGTGTATAGTTTTATTGAGTTGTTATTCGCGGATACAGATACCGAACGGAATATTAATCCGGATTTTACCGGTTCGTTACGGACGATTAGCTTTCACGTCTGTATGATGTTGATTGATTGAGTTTTTTAGGGCGAAGGCGAAGCCTAAGCCGGCATCGCACGGCAATAGAACTAAAGAATATTGTATTTCTTGGAATGGTGCATAGAGTCTTACGAACGAAGTCGATAAAACTTGGTTCTAGAGTTTTAAACCACCTGCTGAACACCAAAGAACAGAACATCTAAGGCGGTTCTCTTACTTGTCTTCCATCGCTGCGTATTACATATAAAACAAGTATGACATCATACGATCGTACAATTCTCAATTTTACTACGCTCTGTTAAGAGCTCGAAACGTAGGAATTGTAAAATCCAAAATAAACACAACATAAATCGTTTTGAAAATTGTGTATCGCCATAGTGACAATGATACCAAAAAACCTTCCTGTTGAATCACTCTATCTACATAAGAAACCCACATCAAAATCCGTTGCGTACTTTTAAAGATCCAAGCGTACATATGGACACGGGAAGCGACTATTTAGGTCGTCCTTTACTTTTCTGTTGTCTGCTGGTGTGGTCAGCCAATTTTGACAGCTGTCGGAATCATGCTAATGCTTTTACATTAGGTCTATTTTCTTTGTTGATATGTCTTCTAGTAAGGGTTTGACAGCTGCCAAAATTGGCCTATTAGAGTAAGCCGTGAGTAGTGTAGTCCGACACCGTCTGGTTGTAGCTGCGTCGTGTCGTCCACTGCAAATTTGGACCTTTAACGGCACATAAAACGTGCCGGGACCACGCTCTTAGTAATTATGAGAATTCCTCCATTTCGCTTCCTCACACAGTTTTAATCTCTCCGAGGTACGATAAAAATACTTTCTCTCACGAGCTGAAAGAGCTTTGAGATTGGATTGAATTCTGGATAACATGTTCGAGAAAATTGTCTCGGTTTGTGCTACTTTTGTGAGGATGTTTCTGAAATGGATTTCAGAGCTTGATTTCCTAAGCATTATAAAGACCAACATTCACATTCGTTATTCAGTCTCTCACGAAATCCAATTCGCTTACTCCGGTTTTTACGTATTTCCTAAACAGTACTAATATTGCCATTGCATTAAAATCCCTTGAACTATATCGTTAAACGCAAAAATATTGAGACCCCATTCGTAGCAAAATACATTGATAAAAAAAGGTAATCTCCGACAGTGAAACGTAATTTCAAAATATATTGCGTCAAATTGTAATCTTTGGTTTAATGCTAACCATTTCCTTGTGACAATCAACTGTTTTGGAGAGTAGTAAAAATGTTTCACCGCTTAATACGAGTGGTAAGGCCACTTATTAGGAATCACTTGAATTCGCAAGAAAATTCACGATTAGAAAATTTTCATTGCGATTGCGCGTGCGAAAAGGGCTTGCGGGATTTCAATTACGAATACTTAGGAAATCGGGCTCCAGGGACTATGGGAATGGGTCCAAATACGATCTTATCACATTCTGTAGATTCTGTCACGCTATTTTCTGGTATTATCTGTATTTTCCTGTATCGTTTCCCGTCCTTTGGCTTATTTGTGTATTGCTCCGATCCGAACCAAAAAAGTTTTGTTGTAAAATGTACTGATGGCGGCTGGAATAGCATTACCTACCCCATTTCTACCCACGGATGAATTGAATAGATTGATACCAAGAGATTGAATACCAAGTAGATAAGGTAGATGGAGCCGTGCCACGCGTTATTGGCATCAAGACACACTTGCCAAATTCGAGGGCAAGGGAAGACCCGCGGTAGCCCAGATGGAAGAGGCGTCGCCACTAGTGATGGCGAAAGTCGCAGGTTGAAATCCTGCCCGCAGTAGAAAATTTTGCAAGTTTTCTAAAATTGTATACCCACGGATGTTGTAAGAGACGGGGAGTGAGGGTTTCATGCATGTGTAATACAATTTGGACTGGCTGACAATCTGTCACAACAATGATGTGAATCTAAGCTAAACATCTTATTGCAATCTGTGGTAGTTTGTAATTGGCATATACTGTTACAATTAAAAAACTATTGTGTAAAGACTGCTGTAAGCTTCCCAAATAAAATAAAATAAAAATAAAATAAACTGAAATGAATCTATGTTTAAACATGCAATGTATTTAAAACTCATATGTCAAAAAGTTAACCTATCACAACCAGGGTTGGCAATGTTTAAAACATTCGTTTAAAACATAAGTTTAAAACAGTGTTTAAAACACCTTAAAAAAACACGTTTGTTTTAAACAGATTAAAACATGTTTTGTTTTAAACAGATTAAAACATGTTTTGTTTTAAACACGTTTAAAACATCAGAAAAAACACCCGTTTTAATGGTCTTTTTATTCACAAGTTTTATGAATATAATAGATTTTTAGCAACCTCGGTATGGCAACCAATAAAATTAAAGCGCGGGGATTCACCTAACGCGTGGAGTGGGCACTGACCTGTATAACTGCGCGGGTATTCCCCAAACCAACACGCGGGAGTTACCTTTGGAATGGTTTTCTTCGGCAGTAGTTCAGTTGTCCGCATTTCGTCGTGAGCTCTTGAGTCGTGTGAATACGTAAATATAAAAAGTCGGAATTTTGAAGAAAAAATGACAAAACAAGAGTTTAATGTTTTTTTTATGTTATGTGAGCTTAGCTTGGTACCTACCTATGTTATGTTTTGTTGTTGAGTATGATCATGTTTTAAATCGAAGTTTAGTTTAAATTTCAAAGTTATTGTTTAAAACTGTTTAAAACATGTTTAAAACAGTTTTAAACAATTACTTTGCAATTTAAATTAAACTCTGATTTAAAACATGTTTTTTTATTTTTGAAAATAAACGAAATGTTTTGATCTTTTAAAAAAAACATGTTTTTTTTTCCAACCCTGATCACAACGTCTTCTAAAATTACATTAATAAAAAACCTTGTCAGATAGAAAAGTTATCCTTCCTACACTTATTTTTTTAAGTGACGATTAATGATCATTTTAAATGTTTTAAAGACCATATCTGCCTACTATGCAGGAATTTTAGCATGATGTTTTGTAAATGTAACTAAGCTCCGGAATATGAGCTATTCTAATATGAGGTTTCAGTCTCCCGCCTCGCTAACTACAGCACAAATTTTGGCTCGTTGCTCGCGGGCATTCCTGCATTCTGCTCCCAAGCACAAAGCAAAACAACAATTTGCTTGCAACACTAATTACTTGCTTAGGGTCAGCTCCCACCGAGACACAACGCGACGAGTCGTCGCGAAGATGTTAATGTACATATACATACATATATCGCACCAGTATCCCTTGCAGGGTAGGCAGAGCGGAAAGTCGTGGAAAAGCGAACATTTATGTATGACAAATATATGAGGGTCATTCAGAACATTATCACCATAGTGACAGGTTGACAGCCCATCACCTAAAATTGCAATACACATGTAATCCGCCTAAAATTGCATTACACATGTAACCCTCGAGTCGCATCTTACATTACCCGCGAGAAAGAAATAGGGTGATGCTATTATAAGCCTATGTAAATGTATCATGCCAAATTATGCATGACGTCGCACAACGCAGCTTGACGTCTTGATTGTTGCTAGATGCTATTTTAGGTATGCGTGGAGTTTACAACTGACATAATTAAAATCTTACTTATATACTCTTATGTAGATTTCCTATTTGATATTCAAAAAGTTTTCATTTTCAATCTACATGGAAATAAAAGTTTGGAAGTTTGAAGTAACTACGGATATTTCAATTGTGAAAACCAAAAAACGACCAAAGCGCCTTTTAGATAGGTACCTTGCCCGGCGTCATGTGGCTAGACAGACAGACAGACAGAAACACTTTATTGCCCACATAAATAAATAACAAAGTCAAACTAGCAAATTCTTGTTATATTATGTGAACTAGCTGTTACCCACGACGTTGCCCGCATAAGTGGTGATAAAAACTATCCTGTGTTAGTTAATTCATGTTACCTTTCTATACGTGTGCCAAATTTCATTGTAATCGGTTCATTAGTTTAGTGTAGTAGTAGTTTTACGTGAAGAAGTAACAAACATACAAACTTTCGCATTAATAATATTAAGTAGGATAAGTAGAGTTCTAGATACTATCACGTGCCTCAAAAGGTCGGGTCTCGTCGCAGCGCATCTCGATGTGAACTGACCTTTACGTAAATGAGAACTCAGGCTAGTTGCGGTAACATTATCTAGGCCGTAAAAGGTTAGAAATCGCCCTTCCTCCGCTCCGCTGGCCATCATACCACTTTATTACCTTATTAGCCATTTAAACTGCACACACACGGCGCAAATTATTTCCGAGAGAGAAGTAAACGAAAGAATCCATATAATTGGATTAGGCGGAATCTACAGCTATTAATATGGATGAAGTTTGAGAATTTTCAGACGAAGAATTTATTTTCTACCATTTCGGATATTAACATCTGCCTCTGTGGTCTGGCGGTGTAAGTTTTCCGAGTGATACTGTGGTGCCTAGTTCGATTCTCACAAAAGTACAAAGTTTATAATTTTCTGGCCGTGTGATGCCGGCTTAGAATAGCATCACTCTGTTTCTTTCACGCAGGGATTTCATGTGTATTAAAATTATAGGCGACAGGCTGAAAACCTGTCCCTATAGCGATAAACGATTTTTCTGAAATGGCGCTCAAACATTTGTCAGACGTGGCGAAAGCGACGGTATTTTACGGCCGTTAACCCTCTGCCTACCCCGCAAGGGATAAAGGGGTAATATGTGTGTTTTTAATTCGTCTTTTTGCGAGATTATTTCTAGTTTGATTAGGATCTTGCAGGCAGACTGGACTGAACCACCTGATTTGCTGTAAGAAAAATGGTTCCGTGCTTCGGATGCAGTCTAGGTTGATGATTATGGCCTTAGATGGCGGACAAGGTCATTAGACAATCACGCCAGAATCGTAAGTAGCTGGGGGTTCAAAAACTTCAGGGTTCAACAGCTCATCGAATCAGTTTTCTCTACGATATGACTAAATCAAACAATATTTTTACTTATCGTTTTAGTCATTCGGAATGGAATGACCCTCAAATGTTTGAGACGTGGCGTAGATGTCCGTTTCTCCCGACCATTCACACTCTGACTACCCCGCAAGGGATATAGGCGTGATTTATGTATGCTATTACTTGTATCGGTTAAATTGGGTAGCTGTACGGTATAACATTGAAGAACCGCCGGGAAGTCAATCCGGTCAGCGGGAAATAAAGGGAAAATCAACTTCAGTACATTTCCTTTGTTTGCAAGTCCATTTGTTACGTGTGCTCCGAGAAAAGGTGCCGTATACAGGATGAAAATATAACCAATATAAAAAAAAACATCGAACAGAATCTTGTTAGAAATTACAGAAAAGTACATAAGGTGCATATTATAAAGGTGCATCCTTCAATCTGTCACTATGGCTATACACAATTTTCCAAATGGTCCTCAAATATTTGTCAGACGTGGCGTAAATGTCCATTTTTGCGGCCGTTTACGCTCTGCCTACCCCGCAAAGGATTATAGGCGTGATATATATGTGTGTGTGTGTGTGCATCCTTCCCTCTGTGCTTAATAGCATGGACCAAGTTAATAGTCTGCCGAAAGACATTGGAAATCAAATTTGTAGATGCAGAACTGCCAAACTAAAGCAATCAATATTAAAATGGCATCTTATCTGAAATACGAGTGATGCAACTAAAGACCAGTTGCAACCAACAGGCTGACCTGTGAACGGCACTGACTAGGCGCACTCAAAGCGACGTACAGAGGGCGCTAACATTTTTACAATTTTTTTTTCATACATACAAATCACGTCTATATCCCTTACGGGGTAGGCAGAGCGTTAACGGCCGTAAAATGGATATTAACACCACGTCTGACAAAAGTTTGAAAGTCAATCGGATAACTGTGTATCACTATAGTGACAGGTTGTCAGTCCATCGCCTACAATTGCAATACAAATCTAACTTTCGAGTCCCTTAGTCGCCTCTTACGACACCCATGGGTAAGAAATAGGGTGATGCTATTCTAAGCTGGCATCACACGGCATGTTATTTTCATTTATGAAAATAGGATATAAATTCTTTTATCTTACCTTAAATTGGTGCTGTTACTTTCCGTCAAATAGGTTCAAAAGGATAGGAGATCTTTTAGTCGTGTCATGTCTTATAATTTCATGCGACGATCAAAACAATGGCGACTAAATTTACTAGAAAAAGACTTTAAAAATTACAGGACTTAAATATCTCCTTTCTTTTTTTAAACCTATTTGACAGAAAGTGACAGCACTAATTTAAGGCAAGTAAGGAGAATTTATATCGAACATAGCACTGTGAGTGCATAATAAACAAAAAAACACAGTACCTACATCGTCACTCCCTGTATTGAAATACGAGTGAGACACAAAGACGGAAACAAATTGCCCGGATAAACTGAAAAAAGCGTGTTGCCCGCTTCAGTAAGATTACGTGAAGCTAATTCGATAATAGTGCTGTAACCTTTCAGGATTTACCGAAAACTTTATCGATTTTACTCGATTATTATAACTGAGTAGATTTCAACATTCTTTAGTCGAATCTGGTTCACCTTCAAACAGTTTTTTTTATTATTCTAGCTAGTTTGATCTGTTTCCAAACAATACGTAAGTATTGCGTGTGGTTGCATTTGAACTTAGGGCCGACGCACATGTAGCGATATTTAAAATTAAGCTTAGCAGCCATCTTGAGTTTGTCAATGCCCTTAATTCGGGATAGAAATTCTCTTATTTCTATTTATATATTTATTTTAAGACAGACATGTCCCACTGCAGGGCAAAGGCCTACCTCTGTTTTTTTCCATTTTCCCTATCCTGGGCCGCCTATCCATCTATTCTCTTAATTAAGCTTAAATAAGTGCTGTCACTTTCTGTCTAATAGGTTTAGCAGGTGAATTCCCTGGCTAATTATTCCTTAGTCGATTTTTACGACACCCACGGGTTGAATTGGGGTGATGCTATTCAAAGCCGGCATCACACGGTAACGGCCACATAATCTTTACATTGCCTTTAGACTATAGATTAAGTGATTGAAAATGTCTGTGGTAAAATATTTTTTGATTGCAATAAATAGTTTTTTTTAAAGATAATATTCTTTTATCTGTTATTAGGGCACTGTCACAAATAAATACGTATCTGGCTGACTTATTAATGCGGACCTTAGACGTTCATTAATAAACCTCTGCATTTGAGGCTTGATTTAAGTAAACGCTAGATGACGTGCCCTTTTTGGTACGTGTTTTCTTACAAAATTCGTATAAGCATTAACTTTACAAAGTCACTGTGACTAAGCATTTTCTAACTCTACTATCTTCTGGAAGAGACTGGTAGAGTTTGCTTCGTCATTGAGAAGGTTGTAATTTTAACCCATATGTAAGAACAAGCTGTCTCCATTTTCCCGTGGGAATGATGATCCCTCGGTAAGAACTACCCAATGTCATTCTTCAGCCTTTTTTACCAACTGCACACAATTTTTTACGGCCTAAATTGTTCCATTGTGACGTGATAGAAGGACAATTACACTTACCCATTCATAATATTGTATAGACGAAAAAAACTCATATGACCCTATTGCAGTCCACAGCTGGACGTAGGCCTCCCCCAGGGTACGCCATTATTGCCAACAGCACAGAATCCGTACTAATATTATATAAATCTGAGAGTTTGTGTGTGTGTATGTATGTTTGATACCTCCACGCTCAAACGGCTGGGCGTATTTAGATGAAATTTAGAACACAAGAAGAGTATGACCCGGCATAACACTTAGGCCACTTTTTACCACATCAATCTAGTAAATAATAATACTAGGGTAATAGCTACACGTTTGCAATATCAACAAAAAGTAGTGAGCGAAACGTAAAACTGTTGCATAAAATCTGTAATCAAAGAAATACACAAACAACTTGAGGCAACCGATAGTTGCAATTTGGAAGATAGTTTCATGACGTGACTTATCTACGATCAGGCTTCGAAGTAATATTTTTTACCGAAAGTGTAGACTTTTTGAATAATTAATGATCGCGATAGAGCGCTCGTGACTCTAGTTTATTCAAAGGACATTAACATTCAAGACAAAAATATGTTGTACATCCAAGAAGCTTACAATTGCATAAGGGACAAGTCGTATGCAGTGGGAATCCTGCTGGACATGTCTAAAGCATATGATCGTGTACAGCATGATATTCTGTTGGACAAACTCTATGCGATTGGAATCCGCGGGAAAGCATTTCAATGGTTAAAATCATACTTAGCTAATAGGAAACAGATTGTGGAGATAGATAGTTACGATGAAAAAAGTGGTCGAATTGTTAACGTGTCGTCTAACGTTATAACAACGAACTGTTCTATACCACAGGGAAGTGTAATAGGCTGTGTTCTTTTCTTGCTTTATATCAACGACTTGCCGTCAATCGTTAAACCCCTGTGCGTTATGTTCGCGGATGATGTGTCGCTGTTGTTTCGATCCAACGGGGACGACGAAGATAAAATAAGCATTATAGAAGCATTTAATGAGACCAATCTTTGGTTGCGGGACCACAACTTGGAAATAAATCGAGACAAAACCCGACTAATACAGTTTAGGCCATACCAAAAAATCAAATTCGACCTAGAACACGTATTAAACACCTTAAAAATAAAAGAAACAAATAGTTTTAACCTGCTTGGGATTACTGTAGATACTTATCTGAACTGGAAAGACCACATTGAAAATCTTAAGACAAAACTATCTCAGTTCACATATGCGCTTGCGATCCTAAAAGCAAACACAAACTTTAATGCGGCTATCTCGGCGTATTTTGCTTACGCATACTCGTGGATGCGTTACGGGGTTATTCTTTGGGGACAAAGTAGTGAAGCCAGCGATATCTTTATTTTACAAAAAAAATGTGTGCGCATCTTATTAAACCTCAAAGCTAAAACTAGTTGCAAGCCTTATTTTATAGAGAAAAAATTGCTATCGTTCCCGTCTATTTATAAATTGGAGATCTCGCTATGGGTACGTAAGAACCTAAACATATTTAACTTCTGCAAGAGTACAAGGCGCAAACACTTACTGGAACTCCCAAAGCCAAAATTAGAAATATTTAAAAACTGCACTCAATATATGGGGGCAAAAATCTATAATAAAATTCCGACAGAAATAAAATTAGAATCTAATAATCTTAATATATTTACTAACAAACTGAAAATGCTGCTAATTCCTAAATGTTATTACTCAATTGATGAATTTTTAAATGACAAGCTGTAAATATAAATAGTGTATAAAGTAATTTTTAATTTATAATTAATTAGTATAATGTATTTAATTTAATGTTATATCGTACTTAATTTAATGCTCGTGTGATTTAATTTAACCTACTGTAATTTGCGGTGCCCCTACGGGGTTTATGTACTATCACTTAGACTAATTTTAAGACCTTTATTTAATAATTATTGTACATAAATGCAAATAAATAAATATGAAAAATATGAAATATGTCAAAAACATATGTAGTTACTTCTGTTGACCATGACAAAAAGCCGGTCAATGACTTCAATGCTATTACGTCAAGAATAAAAGACGAGGTCATAGCGATGATGGTTAAAGAATGTCCTGCCAAGTAATTGACCCTGACAATGGCAGAAATGAAAAGACCAGTTAAGTAGATATTATGGCGCGCTTTACATACAATGCCCAACGAGCCAATCGCATTAGGGCTTCCAATTCTAGTATAGTGGCAACCTGCAGTATTTTCTAATTCCGTACTATTTTTTAATGCTGTCAGAATCGAATACGAGAGCGCGATTTAGAATTCCAGTGCCAAACAACTTGCGTTTAAATTTTTATTGCTTTTATATTTAACATTTAAAAAATCATTTAACGGTAAGTACACACACACACACGCGCGCCCGCGCGCACACACACACACACACACACACACACACACACACACACACACACACACACACATACATACACATATCATGCCTATAATTCCTTGCGGGGTAGGCAGAGCGTAAACGGCCGCAAAAAACGGACATTTACGCCACGTCCGACAAATATTTGAGGGTCATTCGGAAGATTGTGTATCGCCATAGTGACAGGTTGTCAGCCCATAGCCTAAGTTTGCAATACACACCCTCGAGTCCCTTAGTCGCCTCTTACGACTCCCACGGGAAAGAAATGGGGTGATGCTATTCTAAGCCGGCATCACACGGCAAGTACATACAGGTTTCTTTAAATACTTTATACCAAATGTTTTAGCGTTTTTCCAAAATACATTGCGTAGAACAACAATTTTCAGTTTCATGGGTCTAAGATTCTACAATGGGTTTTGAAAGCCAGACTGACTCCAAAACATTTACTTATTTATATACAACACCGCAAATACTGAGATTGAAAATAGAATGCGCTACTGGAAGCCCTACACAATGTTCAATGTGCCATAATCACAGGCCCAAAGAATTAGCATCGCACGCTTGGTTGACTCGCGTTGCTCGTGTGAGCCAACAAGCAGAGTTAACTATCCAACAAGTTTGAAATTGTAATCATTGCAACCTATAAACGTGGTTATAATAGCTAAGTATTGCATTAAAAGTCCATTTCAAATAGTTCTTGCGTTGCATTGTCATTCTATAATGTGTTAAGTGAATACTTACCTACACATGTGACCATCTACTTAAATAAATATCCTGGACAATTCACACAGCGCTATCTAGCCCCAAACTAGGCAAAGCGTGTACTAAGGAAACTAGAAAACTGACATTAATACTACAGTGCAGGAATTCGATACCCTACGCCATCGGGTCAGTATTTCGTTGTACGGTTACAATATCCTTTTTCAGCTTGTCATTATTTTGATACATAGAAGAATTATCACTATTTTTTTTTCGACCTTAACTACTAGACTGATTTTTGAAATGATTTCATTGTGAGAAAGCTACATCCCTGCGTTCCATAATTCTATTTACGACAAAAACATCTGAGGTATCCCCAGTGGACAAAAATTCTGAATAACCGGAGATTCCTTCTCAAAACGGGATTTAATTGAAAAGGTTTTCAATATCGATAAGCTTCCAAAATCTTCCTGAATCAGTTTCAAAAACCGCTTACAACACTTTGTCAAATTAATTGGATTTCTCGGGAACGTTTACAAACAGCGAACTTTTTTCATAACCTCAATGTAGCGAGATGAGTTTAGCGGAACAAACCCCGCTTTGTTTGAGAGATTTCTACGCGTGCGGTCTTAGGGAAAGAAGACGTTTCAGACGGAACCCCTTCGAACAACTAAAATAGCACGAGCTAAAAACCTAAAACGCAGCTAAATGCACAAAAACACAAACTAAACTACTACATTCGTGAAGTATAAGATTGATTTAAACCTGTACGCAAGAATATAGGGTGAAATTTCAATAGTGACCGATACTGAAAACAGAGAACGGTCTGGCAATAAGGAACAGCGATCCCCAAGAAACATAGGACACAATAACACATAAACAATATGAGAAAAATATTTGGAGCTTTCATAGTAACCCAAATCAGCTGATCGTCAGATTTGTATGATAGGTCTATTGTTTTGCATATTTCGACCGATGTTCCTTGGGAAAACTTGTTGCTTATCACCAGCCCGTCTTGAGTTTTCGCTTTGGTCACTAGTCAAATTTCACCCTATACAGCGTGTCTTATGCATTTCATTGTATACAGAGGCGCCTGAATTCTGATTGCGATGAGTTTTTCATACCTGCATCCTGGTTGTTCGCAGAATTTCCTCTGAAAATTCCTATGCTCTAAGGCATGCAATATACAAACACAAAGGTTCCACTGGAAAATAGGCCAACACCGCAGCTGACTTCGTTAGCACGAGCCCGTTCCAGTTAAAGTTCCTTTTTTTAATTCACTTATCCGCCACAGTCGGGCGCCATTATTGTTTAAGATTAATCCGGCTCGAAGGACCAAACTGTTTTGATGATTCATTTTGATAGTTTAGTGATAGATTTAAGAAACATCATGCTGTCGTGAATCTGAAATATAGTTGTCCTGCTCGAAAGACTCAGTGTTCCATTTGATGACAGAATGATGCTAAGATAGACCACGACTATTATTATAAGCTGATTGACGGCTCAAAGGACCATTTGTTTAAGATTAATCCGGCTCGAAGGACCAAACTGTTTTGATAATATTGACATAGCTTTTAGAACAGTCGTCGTGTTGCCATGAATCTAAAATGTAGTTTTAATGTCCGTCTCGAAGGACCAAGTGTTTCATTCGATGAATTTCGATGACGCATTGATGCTAAGATAGACAACGACTTTGTTTATTAGCTGTCTCAAGTCGAAAAACCATTTGCTTAAGATTAATTCGGCTCGAAGGACCAAACAGTTTTGATGAATCGTTTATATATCGTGAACGAAAAATGTATATTTAATGTCCGGTTCTTAGGATCAATGTTTCTTACCGATGACGGAATGATGGTAAGATAGACCACGATGTTTATTAAGTAGTTGGTTGACAGCTGGAAGGACCATGAAGTAGTCGGCGCTGACATAATGATTGACTTGTAGATTCGTATTTCCGCGTTGAGGGAGTTACGGACCATTTGGAAGTGAATCGTTTAGTTCAGATAACTTTTCTATTTGCCTTTTCTAAGTTAGATAGGTCCTTCATTTAAATGTTTTAGCTAAAGCTCTATATTATTTGAAGGGACGAAGGTATTTTACAAGATGCATAGACACATAAATTAGTACAGGAGCTAGGTATCTTTTTCGTTTATTGACACTAGGAACACTTTCTATGCAAGTAATGAGTAGAAATTATGCATACCCCATAAAAGTCGAAAGAGAAAACTGTTGCACGCACCCGCAGGACAAAATATTTATTATAATCAATGTATAAATAGCGATATTAAATATGTACACGTTCTGAGTTCCAACTGTGATCGAATACGGCGCGCTTATGGCTCGATGGTTTACTTTTAAGGCATGTCGTACTCACAAGGAATAGTGATTGCGAAAGTCCAGTTACCTACCTACCGTCGCACCGACTATAGTACGCGACAGCCTGTAGAGTCAATTCGCCTCATTTATAAGTGAAATCAGACGAGGAAGTGAACGAAAATAGATAGAGTGGGAAACGTACCTTTTAAGCTTCCTTCATACGCCGCTCAAATAAATCCAGTCACAGAAGAAAAACAAAAAACACAAGACGCACAACACAAAATAAATAGAACTCAAAACTCGGTTTCTTTCTGAACGTATCACACACACATCCTTTGTAGTTGTTGTTGGTAGGAAATAATAAAAAAACTTGCACAATATTTGAACAGATGGGATTATTTTGTTGACGCGCGAAGGGCAACGAACGTGTTTATAACGTGGTTACGACACGCGCGACTCGCGAGCACGGAATCACGACACTGCCGGAACATTCATTTGTTTGGTTATAGCGTGCCTGCTCTCGCACGGCGTTGAATGCGTATTTCGCCTTCTCTTTCTAGCAGGCCGTGGTTTCCAGTGGCATCTATCGGAACTTGGCGGTAATAATTCGTGAAGTTGCGCCATGCATGGTGCGAGTGTCTCAAAAATGGTGAATAAATTAAAATGTTTCGGATCACTGGATACATGAACACCTGGGAATCTGGGATGAGGGTCATAAACTTTACAAATGGTGTTAGAATCTGATGCTTAGTTTTTTTTACAGCATATAATTAAGTTGCTTTGCCACTGTTGTAATAAAAAGTTTGGGAACCCCTGTTCTTCATGGTAAAAAATTTTTCTAGCAATTTTCTTGATAATAAACTCTATATGTTATGAAAAACAAACTCAGTAGGATGTATAGATATTTTGATAGATTTCTTACTTCTTTCCTGTCTGCAGAGCTTCTATCGATAGTGAAAGTACTTCAGTCGAAAATATTCCAAATATTTTATTCTCAAAAAAGAATTCTTATTTATTTACACTTAAAATACTTAAATCAATTTATTTAGCGTAGAGAAACCTTACAATTTATTTCTGATTCTGTCTGTTCCGTTATTACTTTTATAACATTACTAGATGATATGACGTTTTTCGGTTGATAACCGGCATTTATCCAACTATCAAGTACTTCTGTACTGGGGAGCATGGTTCGTAGTGTATTCCTTATGTATATGTATGACTGTGGAGAGTACTTATAGATACTTAAAGCAAAGTTCTTTAAATCATCTGTGTGTTTCATAGGCATTGCCATTACTAAGCCACTTGTATCCTCTTTAATTTTATCTTGTAATGATAGCAAAATCCTTGCTTTTCTCTTTCTTTTCTGATTGAGAACATCTTTTTTCATTTCTATAACCTGGTTCAACCTTTGTAGAAATCTCGTCTGTCTATTTTGGACCTTTATGTTGTATTTTAATTTATCTTTTAGACTTACAACTTGACGTTGCATCATTTGTACTTCTGTGAATAGTTTAAGAACTTTTTCATTGTCTTCCGGTGATCTTTTGGTGGTTATTTGCTGGTGGCTGTGTCCGTTGATTGTGGGTCTCGTTTCATCATCACCTTCATAATCAGTATCTCCATCCATTTCATATTCATCATAATCATTGTCTAATGTTTCCTCTTCTATGTATTCTACCTGTAATATTATTTGTGTGTCAATTATGTTAAAAACATTAACAATAAAATTATAAATACATTTATAATAAAAACTTTATAAACGAAAATATGCTATGTGTGTGTGATCAAATATAATAAAAAAGACATTAATTAACAAAACCAACACTGCAAGGACCTATCAGCATGTATTGCTGCCTGTCCTATAAATAATAATAATAATAAACAGCCACAACAGTCCACTGCTGGACATGAGCCTCCCTCTATTGGATTGTATTGCCATACTCGCCATGCTTGGCAAGCAGATTGGTGAGTGCATTGCAATTGCAAGATATTGCTTTCACAGGGAATGCTGCTTATTCCCTGGATGAATGAATATCTCAGTCGCTTTTTACGATGCCTACGGGCAGTATTGGGGTGATGCTGGCAATTATCTTGTATATTTCTTTTTTTATTTAATTACAACATAAGTAATCTCACAAAAAACATTATTAAGAAAAAAACAAATAAAATGGATGAATTACTTTCCAACTTTTATTAATTTATGGGGAATGAGGAACTGTCTCATAATCTCTGATTTCTAAAACCAACATGTTAGGCAATTGAGTTCTCTTTGACTTATTTAGAAGTCTGAATTTAAAATACATCATTTCTTTTACCTCTAAAACATGTTTGGGTAACTTAAGCGACGGCACAGCCTTGTCAATGAGCACCATTTCATCATCAGCATTGCACATGAAACAGTCGACAGAGAAATGCTGTATGCAGATGAGAGAGTAGTCAGTTGGTGTCCAATTATTCCGGCCTGTGAGGTTCGTCCATATCTCTCTTAAATGAGGGTCTTCAGGGAATCTGTGTAAAAGAAAACAAAGTCATAGGTACAGTCTACTCTATAACTAAATGAATTTAGAATCTCTTTTGATAAGATAACTATGTTATTCAAGTGTACACACATTAGCCTATAGTAGTCCACTGCTGGACATAGGCCTCCCCCAGGGGAATGCCATAAGGCAAAGACTGAAAAGCATACTTATAATTTAATTCAAGAATAATGCATGAAATGTGGCATGAATGAAGTGAAAATAAATTTTACTTTACAACATTTTTTTTTTAAATAGAATGAAAAAATTGAACTGTAAGCAAAAAGGCTGTTGTTATTATTCACAAGTTATTAACTAAAGCAGTTCATATTTTGAATTATTAAGGCTTGTTCAAATCTGAGTGGTATCCTGATTGGAAAGTGGATACAGTGGGTAGCAGAAATAACTCTTGAAAAGTACTAATCCGGACACCGCTGCCAACATACCCAATGGAATTCTACCCAGATTTGAATAGGGCTTTAGGCAAAACTAGGAACATGTCATGTAAAACATTTATACAAATACTAATTCCATACAGCTTATAAAATATCTAGATAATAACTTACCTAAAAAACTCTTCTGAACTTAGGCTTTTGAAATCGTCGCATCCCAACACTGCACACGTCTGTTTGATCTCAGTGTCTACCTCCGCATTCTGTTTCAGTTCGGGCGCTACCATTGCTGCAAATAAACAAAGAGAGTTTGTAAAAAATTTAAAACATACCAACTGTTGAGGGAATTGTTTTTAAAGAGATCAAAGAGTGATTATAAAGATATTGCTTCCAGTCATATGATATACAATGATAAATTCGCTCACTGAACGGGCACTTCATTCATAAACAAAACGATGTAGAAAAAATACATAAGAATTTTCTTACCTATAGGTGTAGATTTCATTAGTCTATCATTGAATTCTGAAGCATTTTCTTTCATTCTTACGGTGGATGTATTAAAATTCATTGAATACTGTTTGAAAAACCACTAAACTAGGCGGCAGCGCCAAGCTTCTGTTTTGAGGTTACTTCCAAATTTTAGTTTTGAATACACTGGTCTATACTTAATAAAATGGATTAGCTACGACAAGACACTAAAATCAACCGTAAATATGCAGTTGTAACTGCATAATTTATAAATTTTAAATATTTTCTAACTCGACACTTTAAATAGTTTCATTCACTTCATTCATTCATTTGTCATGTCATTCGCACGCTTCATTCATTCATGCGTCTGCTTTATCTATGGTTATAAAGCTGCCCATTCATGAAATTTGAAAAGTTTTACCGGTTTTTGCCATTGAACGCCGCTAAAAGGTTATCGCTTTATCTTTATATCATTCGGTCAGTCACGAATGTCACAAGTCGAATCCGACCGATCCGTCATCTCAGTCATTCATTTTTCATCTTTGATATCTACGTAAGTTTTGACGAGGCCTTTGTTGCTATAATTTTATGTTATTGGATTTGCAGCTAAAATGGTTGATCCGATATTCGATTACCAGTTCAGGTTGATTCTAATCGGTGACAGTACAGTAGGCAAGAGTTCACTGCTGAAATACTTCACAGATGGCAAATTCGCTGAGGTGAGTTTGGTGTCATTGTTTTCGTGTTTTCCAATAGATATTTTGATGGTCACATTTACGAATTGCGCGTTAATTTTTAGCTGTCCGACCCTACTGTTGGTGTGGATTTCTTCGCGAGGATCATAGAAGTGCAAGATGGGACGAGAATAAAATTGCAGTTATGGGATACAGCTGGGCAAGAGAGATTTAGATCCATCACGAAGTCTTACTATAGAAACTCAGTTGGTGCATTATTAGTTTATGATGTGTGTAACAGAGCGAGTTTTGAGCACATACCACTGTGGATGATGGAGGCCAAGAGGCACATAGAGCCTCACAGGCCAGTGTTTGCCTTGGTGGGCTGTAAGGTTGACCTTGTCTCAGAAAACAAGAATGGAGCCAGGCGAGAGGTATCTTGCGAGGAAGCCAGGATGTTCGCAGAGGAAAATGGTAATTATGTATACAGTTTATTGAAGCACTTATTATTTTCATGTTGTATCTACTAAGTGCATACAAAAACATTAGTTTTCTATGTTTTAGATCTTTAATTATATTCATGCATGTACCATGTGCATAGTTATTAATTTGCCAAATTATATGTTAAACTGGGTAGTTACCTACCAAATAAAACCATGCCTAAAAATACCCAAAAGCATGCAGGAGTAAATACCATTTCAATAAAGTTAGTATAGGTATGTATAAACTAGTGCCAGGATGAAACAGCATTTTATCTGAGTCTGCCTTGTGCCTGTAATCTCATCACATGCCCTATGATTCAACCAGGCTGCATGCCCTTATTTACTGTTCATTGAACATAATGCAATCATATCTATTTATTGTTTTTGTTTTGCACAATAAACTTGGGCATAACATATGATTTATTATACTTGTGTAGACTATTCAACCAATGTCACACTTAGCCAAAATATGACCTTAAATCTAATTATAGCTAGGCAAATTTGTCCTTTGCTCTTGTGGTTTTTATATTGAATTAATAATGCCATTCACGTGTCATTTTAAATAATTTTTACTATCCATACTAATATTATATTATAAATCTGAGAGTTTGTGTATGTATGTTTGTTACTCTTCACACTCAAACGGCTTGACCGATTTGGATGAAATTTGAAGCACAAGTAGAGTATAACCTGGAATAACACATAGCCCACATTTTACCGTAGGAAAACAACCATTACCACATGAAAATGAGTAGCAGAGGGTGAAACCATGGGGCCAAAATCTAGTATATTAAAAAATGAGTAGACAAGTTTTGTTATTCAATGTCACTTATTTGTCCTATGACCTGGGTCCTGTACTATAAACATCACAGGTGACAAGTGTAATTTTACAAGTTAATAATTTTCTGTCCTATAAAAGTGACAGGTTAAAACAAAAACATTTAACTTGTCATCTGTCACATTTATACTACAGGGCCCTGGTCTAGCCAAGTACAGAACAAAATTAAATAAAGGATGTGTACAAATATTATAAATTCCAGTAGAACAATACTATTTTGGTATAATACTTATTGAAATAGAAGTATTCTAAATAAATTATTTTGGATTAAGCCCTTAATATTTTGAATACATAGGCTGTTTATTTCTTACTTCCGTAATACACTCTAAATAACATTTCCCCTTTTGTTTATAGGACTACATCATGTGGAAACATCTGCAAGAACTGGTCAAAATGTAGAAGAAGCATTTGTGTTAGTTGCTCAAGAGGTTTACAACCGCATTCAGACTGGTGAATACAAAGTCGAAGACGGATGGGACGGCATCAAAACTGGATTCAACCGGCCCAATGGTATGGATTTCAATCTTCTCGAAGCTGAAACTGTTCAGTCAACTTGCTGTTAGAAAAGTAACCAAAATAGTTGTACATATTGACTCATATGGTAGAATAATTACATAACTCATCTAAGCATAATTTTATAATGTTTATTATAAGGTTTTGGAAAGGCAGTATAATTATTTATAAAATTAAATGTGTAACTATTGAACAAGATTTTGCCATACTCATGCATGACAGATAAATTCAGTCACATTTGGCCATAATAATTGATTTATTTAACATAAAAAAAACCTGACAAGGAAATGTAAATTTTGAACCATAGTGATTTATTTATAAAGCAAGCTAGCACATGCTTTAATTTGGGAGATATATTTTGTTTTCTGTAAATATTTTGTTCTGTTAGATAGTATATTTTATTAAGTGTGTAAATTCTGATAAAATGATTCCTATTTAATGTCTGAAGTGCTCACAATGCACCATACCTACACCATGTATTTGAAGATTTCATAAATCAGTCCACATTACGTTATTTTAATCTGAACCAAAGAAGAACTGTGTCAAAACAATGTAATTTTATTTTTCTTTCTTTTTAAATTAATTACGAACTAACTATTACTAATCAACTTACGTAAGTTAAAAATATTGTACCTGCAACACAATTGATTATGGACGCATAATTTCTATTTTAAGATATTTTATTTCAAAACTGGTAAATTCTCATCTATTATTGAATTCAAAATAGTCTACACCAAATAGAAATAGATTAATATTAAAAAATATGTTCCTGCACAATTTTACATAACAGGTACCTTCTATATGATAATTAACTATACTATAGTTAAAAGAAGTAGAGTTTTTGTCTGTGTCGTCTTTCATGAATACAATTTAACAATGTGTGTAGAAAACAGTTTAACGCTGTATATATGAATAATTTAATTCAACTTCTCGTGTCATGCATAAATTGCGTGGTAAAAAGTCCGTCCATCACAAAGATGTAGAGATCTTTTTCTGACCATCACAACATACGGACACGTACAATGAATGAGTGTTTATCAGTTTTGTTAGTAGTGATAAAATACATAACGATAATATGCCTCAAATCTTTGAAAACTATGTTACGGCCTTAATACTAGTATAAGATTACGAGAATTTGCAATCCGAAGATTTGTTTCGCTTGTGATTGAGATCATTATATAAATGTAACATGATATCATTAGAGCAATTAACATCATAATAATGAATTGTTTATTTTATAAATAAACTTGTTTGGACGTAAACTGGCACCGTAATTTATATAAGTACCTTGTTGGTTACACAATATTATTAGCGGTAATGCCTAAGTATTTATGTTGGAGATTTATGTTTTGTAATACAAAAAATTGTGTCCTGGGTACTCCTGGGTAATTAATAAAATACAAGACTTGTTTAAGATCAGTGTCCAAGATATTTCTCATTTATAGGTTTTCAAAATATGCAAGATAAGATTTAAAAGTTTAAATTTTTACGAAATAGTGTACAGTGACGTCACAAAATCAGTTTTTCATACATTTTTAAGGCGAGTTTTGCTAGTCAGACAAGCCTATTCTTCCACTGTGGAGATGACACCAGCGCCCGATATTATCAAACTACAGGCTACAATTACACTGGTGAAATTCGATGTCCATTGCGTATTCGGTAAGCCATTCTCACATTAAGATACCATAGGAGCATTAACAGGCTACATAGGTATTTCACCTGTTGACTTGTAGCATGTAGTTTCATAACATAGGGCATAAGATAGGCAATTAAAAGGCAGGCGGCCTTCCTCCTTCTTCAAAAATAATTACAAATTGGCATGTTTTTTGATTTGAGGCATCATTACATTATTGTGAATTTGTATAACTTAGATGTTTATGTCATATTTGTTTATTTTTGTATGATTTGCCACGGAAGTAGAATCGAACCGGGAATGTATTGGTTAACAGGCAGCTAACAACTGTGCTAGATAATGAATGTTACAAAAAAAAGAAAACTACTTGCGTTGCAAATTTTACGTCACGATTGCGCTGTTATTAAATGCTTTGTACGAAGTAAAGTTTTGTTAAATAATGTTATGTGTATTAATTTTATTAAATCTTACCTACAAAATAAATAAGTCTCAGATAGGGGAAGTAAACATTTGCCCTAATTTATATGACCTAGTATCGTGTGTGAGGAGCTCAGTTATTACTTATTAATGAGGAGGAGAGGAGACCCAAGCTCCGTTAAGCGGGCTGCATGCGCGGCGAGATGGCGGCGCCGCTTGACATTATTATCCGTCCGAATTTAGAAGGTGCATCGTAGCTAATACGGTGAGGTCACAAAGTAAGTTCATGTATTAGCGGCGGCGCGCCGAATATATTTTTTGGCGAGGCACAAAGTAAGTATTGGCGGCGGCGATTCTCTATTTTGTGGCGAGGTGTCGTGTTCGGACGGGCTGGACGACCCTCGTCACGCAGCGCTGCTCAAGTATTTTGACGAATCTAGCGCCGGAATCGTAGACTGAGAAAAGCATCAACCTATTTCTTTCCCGTGTGTGTCGTAGGAGGCGACTAAAAGACTCGAGGGTTAGCGCCAAAGCTGCGTAAAGCGGGCTTCACGCGCGGGCCGGCCGCTCGCGGTCCAGATTCGGCAAAATACTAGAGTAGCGCTGCGTGACGCGGATCGCCCAGCCCGCGCTGCGGGTCCGCCAACACGGGCGCGTTAAGTACAACACGACGACGACACCTCGCCGTATTACAGCTACTTAGGCACGATGCGCCTTCTAAATTCGGACGGATAATAATGTCAAGACGAAGCCCGCGGAGCGTTGGGCCTCACATGTGTAAAGCAATTTTACGCGATGATGGGCTGGCAACCTGTCACTATGGCGACACTCAATTTTCTGAATGGCACATATTTGTTTTTAGATGTGGCTTGATGTTCGTTTTTTACGGCTGTTTACGCTCTGCCTACCCCGCAAGTGATATAGGCGTGATATATTTCCCGACATTAGTCATAAGCGGTGACTTAGAATTGGTGGTGGAGTGAACCTGCACGATCGTGCACATAACTAAGTAGTCCCAAGCAGTGCGTGAAAATTGGACGACAGTGGCATATGTTATGAAACTACAGGCTACAAGTCTACAGGTGAAATTCGTAGTATATTGCGTAGCCGGTTAATATTCTTGGTATCATAATTGCTAACAGACTACGCAATGAACATCGAATTTTACCTGTAAAATTGTAGCCTGTAGTTTCATAACATAGGGCACAGGTTGACCATGGTTGACAAAAAAAATCCCGTGGTTCACGGACGACGGGGGAATGAAGGAAATTTAATAGTTATCCTATTTTAACCTTACATTAATTTTATCATTTATTTGAGTATGATGGAGTCCTATTTTAACGTTCCATGCGAGTAAAATAAGGTTATTTTTATTATTTGATTGAGTATGATGGAGTTTTATTTAAGTTGGCATAAAGTGTTCGTGTGTCAGACTGCAAGGACTAGCGAGCGATGACGGTTCGTGCTTTGTCCGCCGTCGCGCCAAGTACTAGCGATGGTGTCTAATTATCCAATCGCAGTTGGGGCTTGGCACCTCCTCCGTCGCGCCTCATTCCCCGCACCGAAGAGAACCTTCCCCCGCTACCTTTAAAACAGCGCTTCTTTTCGTGCGGGACACCGAGTCAACGAACGACCCGATGAGCCTGGACCTGTTGTCAGCGTATTTCAACCGCCTTCTACCACTAGTAGGCCTCAGAACATGGTTGTTTAACGACTGCCGTCTAAATAATCATAGACAACAACCGCGACCGAAGGCTTAACGTGCATTCCGAAGCACGGAACCATCTTTCTCGGACAATTAGGTGGATCAGCCTTCAATTTCCTATCCTAACCAGACTCATTCATTTATTGAAAAAATCAACAGTGCGTGCCCCACCGAAAATCGAACCTGGAACCTTTGCGCCGCAGGCAGTGCACTACCACCTGTGCCACATCGGCACTCACCAGGCGCTTATAACTACTATGTGTGTAGACGCAGGAGTATTTTAATATCTTTGATGTAGGTAACATAAAACAGTCGAGCTTTGGGTCAACTGCTCTGGCCTTTCCTACATGAACTCAAGAGAAAAAGGAATTTATCTGACTTTTGAAAACTAGCAAAATTTTCAAGCGCGGGCAGGATTTGAACCTGCGACTTTCTCCATTAGTAGTGGCGACGCCTCTTCCATCTGGGCTAAAGCAGCTCGTCCCTTACCCGCGAATTTTGCAAGTCTCCATCCGAGCCATGATGATACATATTATTAAGATAGTTGAAACAGCAAAGTTCGAGTTTCATATGATCACCCCTACATTATCTTATTCATCTGTGCATTATGATCTTTCCCAAGTCACAGCCCAAGATTTAGATTTAGATTAATTTATTTCATAATATCAATGTCAAATTTACATAATCCATGTAATCCATACATAAATGTCACAGAGAATAAAATGATCGTCATATGATCGTCAGAGAATAATAAAAACAAGGTGTAACAGTAATAAAAAATAAGAGTTACAAATTAAATAAAATCGGTGAATATGTCAAATTTAAAAAATGAAAATGTCAAACATAAGTATATAATAGAAATGAATTGTATAAAATAATACTAAAAGTATTGAACAAATATAATTTACAGTAAAATTTATTAAATAGTAAGAAATGTCAATAATATGTTATTTTATTAATTCGAAATATTCATTCACACTATAATATTCTTTAGGTATCCAATAAATAGTTCTTCAGTTGATGATAGAACGTTTCATCATTTATTTCGTTTTTTAAATCTGTGGGTAGATTCTCGTAATACGTGGGACCGATTACGCGTGGATTTTTAGTCGCCAGCTCAGTTCTGCGTGGTACTGTTTCCAGTTTACCTACGCTGCGCAAATTTCGCCCGCCGCCCGTTTTTCGAGTAAAGGTGTGTAAATTTTTTCTAACGTATTTTAATATTTCAAATAGGTAAAGTGAACTCAATGTCATAATTTTGTTTTTCTTGAACAGGGTTCTACAAGTTTCCTTCGGTTTGACTCCTGCAACTATTCGCAGTGCACGCTTCTGGAGTACGAAGACTCGATCTTGGTCCGTAGAATTACCGTATAACATAACACCATATGACATCACAGAATGAAAATGAGCGTAGTAAACTTGACGCAAAACTTCGTTTGATACTAGCGGACGTAATTTGCGCAGTGCATACGCAGCACTGCTTAGTCTGCTACACAGCGCTTCAATGTGCGATTTCCAATTTATATTGGAATCGAGATTAAATCCGAGGAAACGGCATTCATCGCGTAATGGCACAGGACAGTCTAGAGAAGGCGGGACTCTGAGAGGTCGACCAGAGAAGAGTAGAAGGTTGGACTTCGTTGAATTTAGTAACAAGCCGTTTGAAGTGAACCACTCAAGCAGCTGTATGTATGTGTTGTTAATTTTTACGTTAAGCTGTTCATATTGCAGAGGCTCGCTGGAGGTCACTGGGTGAACTATTAAAACACTTCAATATCGTAACACTGAATACTTTATTACTAGAACCTTAACGCTTATATACTACTTAACTACGTGACCTAAAATAGGAGAGAGAAACCTATCTTCACCTCATATCAAAACGTGATGATATACAACTCGGCATATCACACCTCCCCTGAAAAGGATAGGCGTCCCTCCCCTGAAAAGAATTCCCCCATATAAAAACACATTTAAATATTAACTAAATATGAAAATATAAAATAGCATTTAACAGTAAACATTTACCTATTAAATTTTTTAGTTCTATTCTTATGCACTAAATAATCTTTATTATTCTTAACTACTTTTACATTTTCACCTAAATCTTTGATTACAACATATGGACCTAAATATAAATCATTTAATTTATTATAATTTTCATTTTTAATTAAAATCAAATCTCCTTTACAATAATTTATCTTATTTAATTCCTTATCATAACTAATTTTCCTAATTTCTTTTGACTTTAACAAATTATCTCTAGCGTCTTTCTGTGCTTTCTGTAATCTATATTTTAATTCTAAAGGATAATTATCATAAACATATAACGGTTCTACTGTCTTTAATAAATTATTCGGCAAATTACAGGTCTTACCAAAAACTAACTCATATGGAGAATATTTGGTACTCGTGTGAACTGACGTGTTATAAGCGAAACACCAATACGGTATCCAAGAACTCCAGTTTGATGACTGCTTGGTTTGAATTCTTAGATAATAACCTAAATGTTTATGCCAATTTTCCAAAGACCCTATACTTTCATGATGATATGGTGTTGAATTAATTTTCTTAATAGACAACAATTTACAAACATCTTCTAAAACGGAATTTATAAATTCTGTTCCACAATCAGTTGCAATTATATTCGGAACTCCATATCTCATGATGAAATTTTCAACTAAAGCCCTGGCTACCGTATCCGCTGATTTATTTGGAATAGGAAATGCTTCAACAAACTTCGTCAATTCACACTGTAAGGTAAGTATATACTTATTGCCATTATGATCTACCTCCAACGGTCCCACAGTATCTAAAAATATTTTCTCAAAGGAAGAGGTTGCTGTGGAAGTTATACACATTTCTTCCTTAATATTCCTACTTGTGAACTTTTGTTTTTGGCAATCAGCACAATGGTTTACATAACTTGCAACGTCTTTGTACATATTATCCCAGTAGTATTTTTTCCTTATATTTTTTACCATTTTAGTAATTCCAACATGACCACTAGAAGGTAACAAGTGATAATCATTCAGAATCACCCGTATCATTTCCTTGTCAGTTATCCTCTCAACACCACTTACAATACATACCTAAGCGTGGAAACAAATTATTTTTAGAAGCTTCTCTTGTTAATATTTTAATATAATTCTTGTTGAGCTCATTTTTAATCAATACTAACTCTACTATATTATTATTTTTACATACTTTTATCAGCTCCCCGAACATTGCGTCTCGGCGCACCTCTGTTTGTAAAGAATCCTGATTTATGTAAAATGTAGAGTTACAAATACTAATATCCCTTAAAGGTTGTACAACTTTAATAGACTTTAAATATTTGTTCGAACAAATTACTAGTTCCACGTCCTTTGGAGTCTTTTTAACAATATCCACTACTTTAGGCCGGCCGGACCCTAAAAGCGAATTATCAAACTCCTTACAAACTGCTCTGTCATATCCGGTATTTTCCAAACGCCGTTTCATAGAACGCGTTAAAACTCCCACAAAATTTGAATTTAAGCCCTTTAAGTCTTCCGATGTTATAACAATACGTGACAACGCATCCGCTGTTACATTTTCTGATCCCTTCACATACTCTATCTCAAAATCAAATTCTTCTAAAGCAAGTCTAAACTTTGTCAATCGACTATTTGGATCCGTCATACTAAATAAATGTACTAATGGTCTATGGTCTGTTAAAACTCTAAACTTCCTACCGTATAAATAAGGACGAAAATGCTTCACAGCCCATACTACAGCTAACAACTCCTTATGTATTGTTGGATAATTCATTTCGGACTTATTCAACTGTCTACTAGCATAAGCTACAGGTTTGTTATTGCCATTTGATAAAACGGCTCCCAAACTTACTCCACTAGCATCTGTCTGTAACCGGAAGACGTTCTCTTCTGAAAAATTTGGATACTCAAGTACTGGTTGTGAACTGAGTGCTAGCTTTAGAGTTTCAAACGCTTTTGCACACTCCTCCGACCACTGAAATTCTACATCCTTCCTACATAACCTATGCAATGGAAATACGACACGGGCAAAATCTTTTACAAATTTTCTATAAAAATTTGCAAAAGCTACAAAACGTCGAACTTCGTCCACATTTTTAGGAACAGGATAATTACGTAATACCACAATTTTGCCTTCGTCTGGCAATACTCCACTCGGTGTTATTACGTGACCCAAGTAGTTAATTTCCTTCTGTAAAAACTGACATTTACACGGATTTAACTTCAAATTGACTTTCCTAAACCTATCTAGTACCTTTATTAGATTAACATTATGTTGATGCAGACTTTTCCCAAACACAATTACATCATCCAAATACAAAAAACAAACTTCGTAATTTAATCCCGATAACGCCACTGACATAAGCTTGGAAAATACACTTGGACTAGTCTTCAACCCCATCGGTAACCTCTTTAGCTGGTATTGCTTATCTGCTGTAAAAGCTGTGTATTTCCTACAACTCGGAGACAACCCTAATTGATAGAAACCAGAACTTAAATCCAAATGAGAAAAATACAAACACCCTGACAACGAATCAATTATCTCCTGAATGTTCGGAAATGGGAATTTCTCGTCCACTATTTTCTTATTCAAAAGCCTGTAATCAACCACGATCCTCCACTTTTTTTCATTACTACTGTCTAACTTCTTAGGTAAAAGTAACAAAGGAGATGACCACTCACTAGAACATTCTTCTATTATGTCATCTTTCAACAGTTTCCCAACCTGCCTCGACAACTCCTCTTTCTGTGCTCGAGGTATCCTATATGGCTTTACATAAACAGGAGTTGCATCATTTTGCAACTTTATATCATATTCAAATAAATTCGTCACTGATAATTTATCTCCCGGCATGTGAAAAACATCCGCATACTTAGCACATATTTTCTCAATGGAATCTCGCTCATCTTCTTCCAGATAAGACCCTAACTTAAGCAGCTCAAACAACTCTTTAACTCTATCAACAGATAACCTATACTCTGTATCAAAACTACATACATCATACTGTGATAAACTCTTTACTTTTGGACTAAAACTCCGTAACGATACATTTTCTTCCCGCGTATTCAAAAATCTCACTGGAATCGAACTGCCATCACCCTCTACAACTGCAGCTGCTACAAATATCCCTGGCGAAACCACCAAAACCGGACTGAATAACAAAAACACCTTTCAACCCTGTCGATACGTACTTAATAATTTCACACCTACCCGGAATAGTCACTGTGTTTTCTTGACCTAGAAACAACTGCGTAAATAATTTTATACCTGAGCTATGGTGAAAACTAACTACCTTTTTCTCATAATCTACAGAGCTCTTGTACTTTAAAAGAAATTCTTCCCCCAGGATTCCATCTTTTTTACACTGCAACCCTTCAAAAACATAAAATTTATGGGAAAACCTATAACCATCTAGACATAAATCTAAATAAACATAACCAACGGAAACCAAATCTCCACATACTCCCTTAATTTTAAGCTTATCTGGCACTATTTTTAATCTACCAAACGATGATGATAACCATTCTAACTTTAAAACTGAAATATTGGCACCCGTGTCCACTAATAAAGATAACCGCTTATCATAGCTATCAAAAACTACGTGATTACCTTTGCCATAACTAAGTATCTCTATATCATTTCTCGTGGTCTCGAAAAAACGTGCTCTGTGACTCATCTTCACTCGGGCACGTAATTTGTGCTTCCGCACAGTTCACTACTCTATTATGCGTGAATGGCCGATAAGATTGATTACGCTTATTTTGCTGACTACGACCTCTGTCCGAGTAATGTGCGCGGCCCTGACCTTGCTGACTAGATACATAACGCCCATTAGGTATTTTCGCGCCGCTACCCCTACTACTGTTCCGTGTATAATTATTACCGCGATGATAATTATTTTGTGGCCAGCGCCTTGCCCCAGCTACAAAACTCATGCAACCAGTTGACGGACCCGCGATTACGTCATCCTCCTCTAACGCTACCATAATTGCCTCCTTAAGACAACTCAAACCCCTCGAAGAAACAATCGTCCCAATTCGCTGACTATTTAAACCATCAGCAAAACGCTTGATCGCTGTTTTTTCATTGAGTGGACTTAGGACCTTTTCTATTTCTTCATTTCCATCAGCCAGGGCCAACGTTAAATCAGTCATCAGTTTTTCAACCTCATCACCGAATGACGTTATACTTCTGTTGCCCTGTCTACATTGCTGTAACCGCGCTAAAATTGCTGTATACGACTTTTTAGGCAATAAGTATTTTTTAATATCTTTTATTAGATCATCAACTTTAGCATACGTTTTACTCAATTTTACTTAGGATATTTGGTCTTCAAGTAGAGTGTGCAGTGATTACCATTATTTGACTATTTTAATATTTCATTATAAAAACCATTGAATTTTTCACCAACATGTCATAACGATATATTTCAGAACACAGAGACAGTTGAGACAGTGACATAAAAGGACAAAGTAAACTTCATAGGCCACCAAACAATACAAGAAGGTTTCTAAATACTTCAAACCTTAACACCTCCCCTGATTTAGTAAACCTATCAGTTCATTTAGTTTAGTCAACCGTGGCCGGGCAAGCGGTTTGGTCAGCATATCCGCCACTTGTAGTTCAGTGCTCACTTTCTCGACTTTGATCTCTTCACTGGTGACTAGCTCTCTCACGAAGAAATGTCTTATTCGGATGTGCTTAGTCCTACGGTGAAACTCTGGGTTCTCAGCTAATCTCAGAGCCGCTTCATTATCAATCTTCAAGACTGGTATCTGCTTCAATTCGACCAAGTCACCAAACAATCTCTTCAACCAGATTGTCTCTCTTGCGCCTTCGCTGGCTGCGACAACTTCTGCTTCTGTTGTTGATATAGCCACACTTGCTTGTCTCTGACTAAGCCAGGAGATTGCTCCACCTGCATACATGCATAGTACTCCTGATGTTGATCGGCCTGTGGAAATATCTCCTCCATGATCAGCGTCACTATAACTTTCCAAGATTCCCTCCTTATAGTTCTTCTTGTACATCACTCCTAAGTCCGTAGTATACTGTAGGTATCTGAATATCCTTTTAATTCTTAGGCAGTCTATTGCTGAGGGATTTTCCAGGTTGCGTGATGCGATACTTATAGCATACGCTAAATCCGGTCGTGTACCAACCATTAAGTATGCAAGACTTCCTACAATCTGCCTGTAGTTCTCAGTAAGGTTCAGATCAACCTTTTCTTCTTTAGACAGCATGTCTTCCTTTACTATTGGAGTTGTAACAGGTTTACAGTCTTTCATGCCAAACCTGTACAAGACTTTTTGAGCATAAGACTTTTGGTGTACCAAAATACCATCTTCTTTGTTCAAAATCTCCAGACCAAGAAAATAAGTCGCCGGTTTGGAAGTTATCTTAAACTGTGTTTCGAGTTGTTTCAGAAACTCGTCAATCACCATTTTATTACTCCCAGCGACTAGCCCGTCATCAACGTACAGGGCTACGATCAGTTTTCCTTTCTCTGTGGTACGTTGGAACAAACATGGATCCGCTTTGCTGACTTGAAAACCAATTTTCTTGAAGAAATCAAGTATTGTTGCATTCCAACATCTCGGAGCTTGTTTTAACCCATAAAGACTTTTCTTTAAGCGACAAACTCTTCCAGATCCATCATCGTAGCCTTCTGGTTGTTTCATGTATATTTCCTCATCAGATAGGGACCCATACAGAAACGCTGTTGAGACGTCAAATTGCGTCAATTTCATCCCTTCACTAGCAGCTATGCTTATAACTGAACGTACAGTTGCCATCTTTGCCACAGGACTGAAGGTCTGGTCATAATCTACACCTTTCTTCTGTTTAAAGCCCTTGGCAACAAGTCTAGCCTTGTACTTGTCGACAGTTCCATCAGCATTAAGCTTTATCTTGTAGACCCACTTACAAGGAATAGCTTTCCTATTCTTCGGGAGTTTTTCCAATTCCCAAGTTTTATTCTCTTTCAGGGAGTTGATCTCTTTATCCATAGCCTGTGTCCACAAATTTTTCTCAGGACAGGCTACTGCTTGCTTAAAACAAGCGGGTTCTAGCTGATTTTCTTCCACTGCTAGTACGCAGCAATCTTTGAATCTACTAGGGGCCCTTAGATTCGAGCGGTCTCGCAATACTCTCACGGCTCTATCCGCGAGTATTTCAGGCTCGGGATCTTCTGTGGTAGGGTCTTCTACCCCTTCTTCCACTTCTTCCCCCCCTGATTCAACAGATTCATATGCGTCCTCAGGTTGGTTATCTTCCATCCGTGGCATTCCTTCCCTTATTGAAGTGCCATTAGGATCCGAGGTACCATCACCTTCATCGATCGTGATTGGGGTCTCTTGAGTAGAGCGTCTTGGTAGCTCAACCTCAATTTCTGTCATATCACTTGCATCTTCCACAGACTCTTCATGAAGCTTCGATGGTATGGGTCTTTCATCGAAGGTCACGTTCCTTGAGCGCACAATAGTGTTCGATTCTTTGTTCCAAAGTCTGTAACCGTCATCGTTATCATAGCCAATCAATACGCACTTCTTAGCCTTTTTGTGCATCTTCTTCCTCTGTTGTTTTGGAATGTGCGCGAAGCATTTAGACCCAATAATCCTCAGGTGTTTAAGCTGAGGCTTCTTGCCTATCCAAAGCTCATAAGGAGATTTATCATTTACTGAGCTTGTCCCGCTTCTGTTCAGAATATAGGCAGCCGTATTCACCAGCTCAGCCCACATATACTGCGGCAGCTCCTCGTGCGCGTGCATCATGGCTCTCGCTGATTCAACGATCGTTCGATTATCTCGCTCAGAGCACCCATTCTGCTCTGGGGTAAACGGCATTGTCAATCTTTGTCTAATCCCATACTTGCCCAACTCTTCTCTAACTTCTTTGTTATCAAATTCACCTCCATTATCACTAAGAAATTCCTTGATGTTGTGCCCCTGCGTTTTTGATGCAGCTAACATCAATTTCAATTTGCTGTGTACCTCACTCTTGTGTTTCATCAGATACACAAAGTGAAATTTCGTGAATTCGTCCTTGAAGAGTGCAAAGTACCGAAATTTTAAGTTAGAAGGAGGAAAGGGGCCACAGACGTCTGCATGTATTCGCTCTCCTGGCGTTGTGGCTTTCTCCCTAGTACCAAACTTCTTCCGGTGCGTTTTCCCAAAAATGCATCCTTCGCATAATTCGCCCGAGTCTTTGGTTTTAATCCCCATCTCTCTTTCGATTAGGTTTCTGACATGCCTTTTGTTCTGATGTCCCATGCGCTCATGATACAGTTGCAGCATGTCCATCTTATCACCCTTATCATCAACCACGTTGATTTTCGCTGCTCTCTGAGGTATGGCCTTAAAGTTCAACTTGTAAAGTCCGCCATATTTCTCCCTTTTTCCGATAGCAAATACTTTATCACCACCAATCCTCATTTCACAGGTGGTCACTTTCGACTGAAACAAGCTTTTAGGGTTCTTGTCATGGGCCGAAAGAACTGAGAACAGGTTTCTGCTCAGTTGGGGAACTAGCCATACATTTTCCAAGCTAGCTGTTTCCCGCTTCCCGTGTCTGGTGGCTGCTATTATCACCGTACCCTTCCCAAGAGCCGGTATAACCGTCCCATCCGCCGTCATGACTGTGTGAGATTCAGTAAATTCTGTAAAATCCTGGAAAATATCATTGCACATCGTCACGTGGTTCGTTGCACCGTTATCCACGTACCAAGCGTCACGATCAACGCCACGGTCAGTCAAGTAAATTGAAAGTACGATATTAGTGCTTGTAGTGCCTCTTCTTGAGCTACTAGTACCACCATCTCTTTCATCCTTCTCGGGGCAATCCCTTTTAAGATGTCCAACTTTCTTGCAAGTATAACACCTGGGTCCCTTTACTGACGTTTGTTCCTTTTTTCCATCAGATTTCTTTCTTTTGGTTAACGCAAGCGCTTCCGATGGCCCAGCATCCTCTTTATTTGCCAATGCTTTTTCATGGGCACAAAGTTGACTCGTAATATTCTCGATTGTCCGATCCTTTTTATCTATCAACATCCAGCTCGACTTAAAGGAGAAGTATTCTGCAGGCAGCGTGTCCAGAATCTTACATATCAAAAGGAATTCTGGCAGATCCTTAGATTCATCATCCTTTGATAGTTCTGTTTTCATCCGATGCCACAAATTCTTCAGCTTGGCAATGTGGGTCGCGATGTCACATGACGTTTCGTAACGAAATTGGAAGAATTCCATGCAGACCTCGTATAACTTGTTATCATTGACACCATCATACAGTCTATGAAGTTCATCCCAAACGTCTTTTGGATTGGAGAATCTCATTACTTTATCAAGCGTCTCGTCTGAAATATTATTAGTAATCAGGAGCAGGGCAGTACACTCAGCCTTTGTGTACTCCGCTTCGGCCTTCTCAAATTCCTTCATTGCCGTGACAGCAGCTGCATCTGCATCACCACCGGCATCAGGTCTAACAGGTCGCTTTGACTTTCCTTGAACAATCTCCATCATACCCAATCCGCGTAATAATGCCTCGATTCGGTACTTCCAATGGATCCAATTGGTCGTGTCAAGCTTCTGAATTTGAACTTTGCTTAGCTCCATTTTCGGTAATTAAACGTTACTGCAGGCCCATAACCACTTAGGATATTTGGTCTTCAAGTAGAGTGTGCAGTGATTACCATTATTTGACTATTTTAATATTTCATTATAAAAACCATTGAATTTTTCACCAACATGTCATAACGATATATTTCAGAACACAGAGACAGTTGAGACAGTGACATAAAAGGACAAAGTAAACTTCATAGGCCACCAAACAATACAAGAAGGTTTCTAAATACTTCAAACCTTAACAATTTTATCTTAGCTCTACTTGATAACCTAGTTTTTAGCACAAAATCAACTAATGTTTTGTGTTCCTCAGGTTTAAGAGTGCTTTTATAAAATTCTAGCCCGTCTATAAGTTGGCCTAATTGGGATTCACTGTTATCAATGACTGGAAGCAGAGTTAGTGCTGTTTTTAAGTCAAAAGACGCCATTGTGCTGACTAAGGACTCTATTTCCCTGAACTGTGCCTTAAATTTGTCTGAAATTTGAATAAGTAAATTTAAATCCCCAGCAGCCACTTCTTCTTTTTTACTTAAAGTTAGAAACAAACTATCAAAATTCTCCTTAATTGATTTTGCCTTTAAGAACTTAGACTGACCCTGCGAAGTTACCCGTTTATCTTTTGACAACCTAATTATACTATCACGAACTTCTTTTAAATCATCTAAAAGTCCTTGTAAACTAGCCATCCGCAATACATTATTGGTTTAACTTAAAAGTACACTAATTCACTGAAACATTAATAACAGTTACACACACACTCACGGTCCTGAACGGAGAATTGTAGGTGACACGTAGATCCCAAACCTACACGCTTTCCGGTTGGGAGCGAATAGTACGACGCGCAGCACGCCGATCCAATTCCTCCAGAAGGTGCCCATTAAAATATTTAAATGCTTTGAGCAGCACAAAAACGGCTATTGCTACCACTATTGTTAACAACAATATCTCAGACAGCTCCATTCCAACTGACGCCGCCGTAGCTGCCATGTTTGGTGTTTGACTGACTATAACATTGTCCTTTGACTGCTGCGTTCCCATTATAAAATCAAACGCCGCCAAACATAAAAACATATAGTCGAAGAAATGCGTCCTCTTCACTGGATACGCATCAGCAGCAAAATATATATAAAAAAAATATGCTCCTCTAAAACACCCCAACGTTATAGGAGTTAAGAAAACTCACAGACTTCTTGCTGGTTCGCGTCCGTATCAGCTGTCACGGTTGCCATGCAGAGGCTCGCTGGAGGTCACTGGGTGAACTATTAAAACACTTCAATATCGTAACACTGAATACTTTATTACTAGAACCTTAACGCTTATATACTACTTAACTACGTGACCTAAAATAGGAGAGAGAAACCTATCTTCACCTCATATCAAAACGTGATGATATACAACTCGGCATATCACAATATGTTCGTGCACTAACAATGACAGTTGTGTCGTCAGCGAATAGAACTACTAAACCTTCGGATACAAAGTGTGATAAATCATTTATAAATAATAAAAATAGTGTATTTCCTAAGGCCGAACCTTGAGGAATGCCAATAGTGAGATCTCTTGAATTTGATTTTGTTTTTCGACCGTCTATAGTAAGCTGTACTGTTTGTTTGCGTTCTGATAAGAAGGATTTTAACAGGTCGTGAGCATTTTTTTTAATACCGTATAGTGAAAGTTTGTCTAACAGTAAATCCCCTTGTATGACATCAAAAGCTTTGCTCAGGTCGCAAAATATACCTGCGGTTTTATATTTTTCATCAATGCTGGTTATTATTGAGTCAATTACGTGGTGAGCTGCTGTGTTCGTAGACTTGTTTTTGCGGTAGGCAAACTGTTTCTCCGATAGTAAGTCATTCTGCTCTAAATGTGACATAATACTACTCGATATTAGAGACTCAACCAGTTTCGAAATACTAGGTACAATCGTTATCGGTCTATAACTATCAACTCGGTCCTTATCCCCTTTGCCTTTGAATACAGGGCACACCCTTGTACACTTGAGAACCTCAGGATAAACTCCGGCAGCAAACATTTCATTAATGAGTGTTACCAATATGTCACATATGACTGGCCACACAGACAACAAAATGTTTACAGAGATGTCGTAAATATCAAGCGTCGACCCCGTATGGAGCATTACCTTTAATAGTTTTTGTTAACAAGTTGAACCTGCTGCATCATCCCATCCTTCAACCAAAAACCTACCAAATAAATGTTTGGTAGTAATCTGCTAGGATTCTGGCAATTCATCTGCAAACTCATTCATTCACTCTTTTGAAAAAGTATTGAAAATTGTCTATGGACGATTTCTTTCTGTCAAATTGTTTTTTTTTTTTATAGTATGGTTATTTCAGTGCAGTGATAATTTAAGTTTCGATTTATTTGATAATTTAACAGGAGAAGCAAGAAACATTGCTTTAAAATCCATAAGAATAAGCTAAAATTAAAATCCTTAATTTCTTTAGATTCCCACAATGTCTTCTGGTCGGTCGAAATCCTCGATACTCGACAAACCTCTCAGCAAGGGAAAAGGGGAGGTTTCGCTAGCATTTTACGCTCTATTATTTTCAGAAATAGTGCAATATTGCCAGAATCGATCACATTCAATTCAGGAGCTGCAGAATAAGTGGGTATACCAACGTTAAATTGATATTTGTCTCATAGTTTTCCTCCAACTTTTTGTCCTAAGTAGTAAGCTTTCATACCTTCTTATTGTTATTCTTCTTGGTTGAGATACACTTTATTATTTTTATTATTTATTTGAACACTTATGGCTATTCAAGATCTATACTTGTTAAGACCAAAGTCGTAAAAAAACACTAAGTTGTAATGTAACCAATCCCTCATGAAAAGTATAATAGGTATATTTTATTTTGTTTTAGACTTTCAGATATAGGTCATGATGTGGGTACGAGACTACTAGACCTATATTTTGTTAGAGAGAGAAACAGTAAACGAGAAATTAAACTGCTGAACATGCTCCTCTTTGTCAAGTCCACTCTCTGGAAGGTAAGAAATTGATCCAAAAAATGCTATTTTTTTTTTTATTTTTTTTTATTAATGATGGGTTTGCTCTTGACTCTAGTCTTGGACAGAGACAGAGTCTAAGATGGAGCGAGCTCACCCAGAAGAAGCCTGTTCACTCTTACTTTGAAGAGATTAGGGTTGTATGCTTTTGGAAACACAGACGCAGGAAGTGAGTTCCACTCTTTAGCAGTGCACATTATAAATGATGACTGGAAGCGCTTAGTCCGAATTGGTGGAATGGCTACCAGGTACGGATGGTATCCGGCGGTGCGTCTGGATGTCCGATGGTAGAAGGGAGCTGGTGGAACAAGGTCGTGAAGCTCTTGAGCACACTCTCCGAAGTACAATCTATAAAATACCGACAAGCAGGCAACCTTGCGGCGATGTGCCAGGCTATGTAGCTTGGTGTCCACCAGTTTTATTTATTTGTAGAGGTGTCTGAGGACATTCTGATAGAGCAATAAATTTATATTATAAAACAAACCTGACTTCTGCCCAGATTGTTGAGATAATTTTAATCATAAGGGTTCCCAGAATTTCTCAAGGAGTAGGCCAGAAATCAATTGAATCTTTCTATAAAAATATATAAATTATCCAAGCAAGCTCTTCAAGCAAACACACTTTTCATGAAACAAAGGGATATCATGGTTTGTATTTTTAAAAAACTTAAACATCCTTAGCATGCATCAGGGCCAAGCGTGCCCCACTACTTGCCTCACTACACATCTTGTTACACAGAAATAAAACAACACTAATCTTATGAAAATCAGCAATTTTGCTGCTTGGCAAATAAGATGCTGAGGTATAGCCTTTTTGCGCTGCTACAGCAACAAACATACTTTTAAGTTAGAGCTGCATCCACCATGTTTAAGTTATACATAGTAGTAAGTTTAATATTGTTTAACAATAGTTATGTATGTATGACTGTAGAACCAAAAAAATTTTTATTCTATTCTATTCTGTTTATTCTTATGACCCAACTAGTAGCATTTCCTGTATAAGAGTAAGTGTGATTTAGTACTAATTTATTACTTATATAAATTCCAGGTGCTATTTGGCAAAGAAGCAGATAAGTTAGAACATGCAAATGATGATGAGAGGACCTACTATATTATTGAGAAAGATGCACTGGTAAGTTGTGATTTATATTTTCTTTATACAGTTTTCAGTTGATTGCAATCCTATGAATTGAAAATAAAATTTCACTCCAAATATGATCTGACAAAAATAAATAAATATCCTGGACATTTCACACACCACCATCTAGCCTCAAACTAAGCATAGCTTATGGTAATATGGGAACTAGCTGATATTATTACATATATATATATTTTTCTAAATAAATACATATTATACATAGAAAACACCCAGGGTAAACACAAATACATAAAAAAATTACTTTACGAATATTTGTGTCTTGAGGGGATCAAACCCACAACCCTCGGCGTAGAACGCAAGGGTACTATCTGTTACGCCATTGCCAAAGTATGTGCAAGAGCTTGCATGTAGAAGGATATAACAGGCCAAAGGAGATTAAGGTACTCATTAAACTGAACTGCTTTCCCCATAAAAAATAGGCTGAAATTTTTAAAAAAATTGGACCTACCGTACAAAAACTTCTCATCAGCTGGTTAATTTGATATGTTCCATGGGTAAAAATTTTGTGCAGTTTCATGAGTATGTTGAGCTTTTTGTTACTCCTTGTATGTATTTTCTTGACAGTAGTGCATAAAAAAAGTGTGAAAGATGTTGTACCAGCAGTAGCACATTACCAGTCGTCAGGAATGAGTTCATGAATTGAGTTTTATTTTTCAGGTAAACAAGTTCATCAGTGTGCCGAAAGATAAGGGCTCCCTGAACTGTGCAACATTCAATGCTGGCATCATTGAGGCTGTGCTCACTAAAAGTGGATTTGTAAGTCAAAAATACCTGACTAACTGCATAATATTATTGCTGCTTTGAAGTTCAATACTCACTCACTCACTGTAAGCACATATACGATTTCCAATCTATAATTCAAAAGCACAAATTCACACTATGTAAGTCTCAAAGTTGTTATTTGCTTGTATATTTAGTAGCTAAGCATGTCGACATACCTATTTTAGGTGACTACACAAATATGATAGGTGTTTCCAGATTATACAGTCAAGGGGTAATAAAAAGAAGGCCCAGGTTTTGAAACAGCCAGCCAGAATAGTAGTTCGTTAGTGTCTTGTTCCACAGGTTGTTATGTGGACTTGCTACCTACAGTATCTTCCCCATAATTTTTAATATATTTTAATAAATATGTTTTTCTTATTTCAGCCGGCTAAAGTGACTGCACACTGGCACAAAGGGACCACCTACATGGTTAAGTTTGAAGACTCGGTCATAACAAGAGACAAGTCTTTAGATGACCGATAAACTAGTCTACCAAGTATTTAGTCATATGCTAATTAACAAGAGTAATTTTAATTTTATTGTATTTAAAATATGTTTCACGAATATATGTTGTGCTTTTAAAAAAACGAGTTTTTAAACTGATAAAGCTCTATTTTTATAGTATTCTAAGGGCTTTCATGAACAGCCAGAAAGTGTCTGATAAGGCCCGTCTGGCTGTGCATAGAGGGGTGTTTGTTCCAACACTTATGTATGGGCACGTATGGGAGTGAAAGTTGGGTATGGCAGAAAAAGCATGAAAGTAGAATAAATGCAGTACAAATAAGAGCCTTAAGAAGTATGATTGATAATGGAACGGGTATAAAAGAAGCCCTTTGTGCACTTTCGTAACCACTTTAGTTAGACGTAGTGACTGGTGTAAAAAAGGGTATGCTTAGGTGGTTTGGTCATGTAGAGAGGATGAATGAAAGAAGATAACCGAAAAAGGTGTATATGGCAAGTGTGGATGGGAACGTCAGAACGGGAAGACCTCGATCAAATCGGGGACGTGCTAAAGTGCTAAAGAAAGGTCAGGTCAAGAGTAACCTAAACCGACGAGCATGCATGAAGAGATTGATGAATGTAGAGCAGGCGAAAGAAGTATGCCAGGAGCATAGTAAGTGGAAGGAAGTAGTCTCTGCCTACCCCTCCGGGAAAGAGGCGTGATTTATGTATGTATGTATTCCAAGGGCCGCCGCAGAGCAAGAGCAGTTTTTGCAAGCGACAACTTATGCACTTTTGACTAGAAATTCAAAATGGAACTCTATCGTAATTGAAATTAAGTTGACATTAGCTAGAATGAATGACAAACGGCTCTCACGATCAACCGGCGGCGATTCTCATTCTAGGCAATGTTACCTTTATTTCTATGAAAAGTATTCTAGCTGTCGTTGGCAAAAACGTATGTTTGTTCTGCAAAAGGTCTAAGAAAAGAAATCTGTGGCAATTAAGTTTGTAAAGGCGCAAATCTTAAGCCCGGTTTACATTGTCTTAGTGTTTAGTCGAGTGCTTTAGTACAAGTTGAAAGGCAAGTTCAATTCAAGTAGAACTGTACTAAAATGTACTAAAGCAAGTAGCGTTTACACGTTTCAACTAAAGTACTATCCTAAAGCACTCGACTAAACACTAAGACAATGTAAACCGGGCTTTAGGCTCAAATCACAGTAACCAAAATTCTCAATTAAGAACAGCCGCCACAGCGCAGCGTTGTCGCAAAATTGTTTGTATGCATGAAATTGGAATTCATTTATATTTGAATTGAAGTTGGCATGCTTTCCTTCAGGCCCTAAAATAACTTATGAAGAAATACTAAATAGCACCGATCAATTTAAATTAATTTATGAAGTCGATCCTTGTACTTGATAGCTCCACTTCTAATTTGCTCCTCTCTTGTGCTACGTTGGAAATAGATGAGGGTACCGTAGACTGCCATGGGCAGAACGATTGCAAAGATTCCAAAGAATGAAGTTCTCTTATTTGGCTTGAAGTGATCGAGTTGCGTGGCCTTCATTGAGACAAACCTTTGCATGTTCTCGTCAAACTGTAATATAATAAAAATATCTAATGTGCTTCCATCCCTTCAAGGTAGGACAAGCATCAATGGTATGCAGCACTTTGTACAAAACGGTAATTAAGATACCTACTAGAGTAGCTACTTGATTGAATCCTGCTAGCCTCTCGATTTTGTTTTATCTATTATGTAGGTAGATACAGGTGTAAATAGCTGCAATAAGGTACATATAACTTGTAGGATATACAATGTAGATAGAATTCCTGAGTAATTTTCTATGGGGAGAGTCTTGATTTTCTGTGTTCCTTGGGGAAAGTTGTTCAGGGGGTTGCTTTATGTAGGTAATAGGGATAGGTATATATACTAACAACATAGCCAGCTTCTTTGGAATGGGCACAGGGGTCTGTTCTCTTTTTGAGAAATTCTTCTCTATACTTGGCGCGCCTGGCAATCTGCGTCTTTATGATATCACACTCCAGTGGGGAATAGTCACATTTATTGTCACTCATAGTTGATATATTTTAGGACTTTGGGTCAATTCATGTAGGAAAAATACCTTTGCAGAAATGTAAATAAACTTTTGACTTTTTATACTTGAGCATAGACCTGACATAATTCAAAAGAGTTAAAAATTCCACTTATAAAATCTATTTGGAGATACTGACAGTTTAGTTGCAAGTACAGTCACATAGAAAACTCACATTCAAGTTTTAAACCTTAAGGCGATGGGAAGAATGTTTCCACCTAAAATTGACTTCCTTCCGCCTCAACTACCCGCAATGGATTTCAAAACCAATAAAAAAATATTACATGCTTTGCCCAAAAAAGGGTTAATATAAACACAAAATTTAAGTTGATTAAATTAACATTTTATTTTACATAATTTTCTACAGAGCTTTAGATTGTGGATTAATATTTACTGCAGTTTGAATAATCTATCTTTGTACATGACTTCACCTCGTCGAATCTTTTGTTCACGGTCATTGCGTTCATTCCAGATGAGGTACCCGTAAGTCAGCATGGGTATGACAATGGCACAAACACCAAATATACTTGTCCTTGTGTTTGGTCTGAAGTGCTCAAGTTGAGTTACTTTCATTGAAGTAAATTGTTGAATGGATGTGTCAAACTGAAAAAAAGTAAAGGGTTTAGGAAGGCAAGGATATAGACAGAGAAAGAATTACATAAAATACTATTTGTACTGTTTACTAGAACTAAATAATAACAAAATTACGTAAGAGTACGTACGACATAACCAGCTTCGCCTTTCCATGGGTTCGTCTTTTGTTTAATGTATTCCTTCCTCAATTCCATGCGGCGGGCAGCCTGCTGTTTGGCTAGGTTGAATTCCGACTCGGAAACCCCGTAGTTATTGGTGGCCATTTCGGACCAATATATTATAAAATCGTGATCCAAGAAGAAATCGTGCTAGAATTTAGAATGACATTGTTTAGGGACGAAATGTCATTCGAATAGAATTTGTAATTTTGCATAGAACGAATGAATTGAATGACCGCATTGTCAAATTTTACACTAGGTACCGATTTTTGTACAACACTAAAATGAATGAGTGACCATAGACAAAACCGCGCTGAATGGAATTTCTGCTTCCGGAGACCATCTTTTCAATTTCTCTTGTTGTCGTTGTCAGTTCGGCGATTCGCTAAAAAAGCCGCAACCATGGGTCGCATGCACGCACCTGGGTAATTTATTTCATAATTCGTTAGTGCAAAGTGTGTTTCATACGTTGGATATAAGTTTTCTCCAAAAATATTGGTGGATGTTGGTGTGACGGATCCTAACCTAAACGATGTCAATGGTCACCACATGGTACTTGTTCTAAGCGAATCATTATGTTTTCAGTAAGGGTATCTCACAGTCGGCGCTCCCGTACCGCCGCAGTGTCCCTACCTGGTTGAAACTTACTGCTGACGATGTCAAGGAACAAATATTCAAACTCGGAAAGAAGGGTCTTACCCCCTCACAAATCGGTGCGTATGATGATAATTTCTTTGCAATAATTTCAATGTCCTTTTATTGCTGATTAGCGATCAATTCTGGAGATTGTCCATGTATTTAGCCCATGCTGGTCGTTTTAATATGGTGAACTACATTCTGTAATATGAGGATCTCATCTTTGATAATATGGATAATCCTTTGATAATATAGATTACTGGCAAATTGTAGAGATTCTCCCCTGAGCGGTCAAAGTTCACTGAGCTCATCCTTCTAAAGACAAGTACTAAGAACTTGAGTCGAGTTCTTTGTGGCATAGTTTTTCTTAGGCCAGACCGCTCATGCTAACTTTGAAGAAGAAAACCTCTTCAAGCATACTGGTCCACCATTCCCTTCTTAATAAAAATTAAAATAAATAAAATAAAAATTCTTCTTAATAAGAAATCTTATTCTAAAGCTTAACTTAAACCATAAGTCCTGCAGTGCATCAAAAGTGTACCTCCATTGTGATGAAACGGGGCAGAGCTGTGCATGTGAATTGACCAATCACTGACGTGGAGTGGAGATTTTGAGGTTTATGATTGGTCAATTCATGCACCGCTGGGCTTCACTCTGCCTTAATGGAGATTCAGGTGTAGGTAGACATTTTATCCACATATGCAGGCCTCCTAAGACTATTGGTTTATATATTTTCAAACCTCAATTTCAGGTGTCATGCTCAGGGATTCTCACGGAGTTGCCCAAGTCAGATTTGTCACTGGCAAAAAGATCCTCCGCATCATGAAGGCTATGGGCTTGGCCCCTGACCTACCAGAGGACCTTTACTACCTGATCAAGAAGGCTGTCGCCATGAGGAAGCACTTGGAACGCAACAGGAAAGACAAGGACAGCAAATTCCGTCTGATTCTCGTCGAGTCCCGTATCCACAGGCTAGCCCGCTACTACAAAACCAAGAGTGTGCTCCCACCTAACTGGAAATATGAGTCCAGCACCGCTTCAGCCCTGGTGGCTTAAGTTTAAATAAAAGTTTAAGCTAACAAACTCTTTTATTTTATATATGTTTTTAACTAAAACTAAACAGTTTCAAAAATAGACTTGACTATCATTAAAAACTATAGAACATTATAGATGCATTAGCTAAAAGGAGCTGCTAGTGTAATAAAACATAATAATAATAAAAGCCAACAATCCCAAATTTTATAATAGTTTATTTATTGATTCTTCTAATCACTATTTTTTGCAGTTTGATATTTTTATCAGTCTTGCAATGCCTATTCCATTCAGATAATCACGCCACGTCTGACGAACATTTGAGGGTGAGTCATTCAGGAAAATCGCGAGGCACAGGTCGGCCTGTCGCCTAAAATTGTAAAACGCATGAAACCCTCGAGTCCCACGACACCCGCGGTATATAAATGGGGTGAAGCTTTTCTAAGCCGGCAGTACACGACATGCCTCAGTCAAGATTTTCAGTCTGACACCAGGGTACATCAGGTCGTTGGACGACTCTGTATCCCACATGAAAAGATGATCGATCAGTTAAGATCCGAGTGTTGGACTGCTTTGACAGTCAAATGGTTGTAATTTAAAGAATTACTATAAGCCCAAGAAACTAAGTATGCCTGAACATAAGGATTTGAACACTTTAAATTTCTTGTTCAAAATAGCTCTAAAATATTAATCAATTGCAAAGTCAAAATATAATAATTATTACAGAATTAACTTCTTTAAATTGCTGTAGACATTATTTGATCATACTAGTAATTTTGTTTCGTTCTTGCTCTACATACAGATATATCATGCCTATATCCTTGCGGGGTAGGCAGAGCGTAAATGGCCGCAAAAAACGGACATTTACGCCAAGTCTGACAAACATTTGAGGGTCATTCGGAAAATTGTGTATCGCCATAGTGACAGGTTGTCAGCCCATCGCCTAAATTTGCAATACACACCCTCGAGTCCCTTAGTCGTCTCTTACGACTCCCGCGGGAAAGAAATGGGGTGATACTATTCTAAGTCGGCATCAAACGGCATATTTCTTGCTCTACCCTTCTAAAAGTGCATCTTGATAGATTGAAATATTATTTCACATTATAAATTCATAAGGACAAGAGGTACAGTAGTAAAGTACAATAAAATGTCAGAGGCCAATTTTTTTCAGTGTGGTAGGCGGAGTGTATAAAGGTATTAGAAATAAACACATCACGCTAATCACTTGCAGGGTAGGCAGAGCGTTAACAGCCATAAAATACAGTTGCCACATCAGATCTGACAAATATTTGAGGGCTGGTTTAGAAAAATCATGTATAGAAATAAAATAGAATACATATTGGGATTTGTTTTATTAGCTATGTTATTTACAAAAGAATAAATAAAATTTTAATATCACAAGGAGACCATAACATTTCTTACAAACTACACACCTACAACTAAACATAAGGATTCCAATTACTCCCGTCTTCAGGATGTAACCTATTTGTTATTAATAATACTACATCAACTATCCACCAAATTCCTAAGCCTCCTAAAGTAAGTAATTTTCCAACTGCAGTCCCGGTCTGTCCCAGACAAAAACGGTCCATTCCCAGGAAACCTAACAATATACTATAGATCAATGTTGTAGTGAAATAGTGTCCGGAATATTTTACGCAAGGAAATCCATCTCTAAGGAACTGTCTCATCCCGTAACATTCGATGCCATCGAACACTTTGCACTGAGCTTTAGTTCGTTCCACATCATCGTAGTATACACCTCCGTACTTCACGCAGCCGTGTCCGATAGCGTCCCTGGCGGTGTGGTTGCCCTTATGGTCGTATGGCTCGTCACATTCAAGAAACTCCAGAGGCAAATAAGAGCACAATACCAACGGGCCCAAAGGATCCCAAGTCGACGTGTTCCCAGAGCGAATAACGGGCGCTATGATGAGAATGATCGATGAAATAGCAACTATGTGCTTCATTTCTTATAATTCTTGACCTTTCTACTACATTGAACTCGACAATTCTTCAGAATTATGAAATAAAGTCAAAATATTTTCGTCTCCTCCATCAAAACTTGCTTGACGTATAGAAGAACAGGAGCCAGAAGCCAGTAGGGGATCCAGACAGAAGCTCAGTAGAGCTGCCAAAAATGTAATCGATCGACTATACATATTTTTAGTATCTACCACGTATTTCTGAACGAAAACTGAAATGTCACTTTGACATAACATGGCCGTACGAAAATCTTGGCCCTTGTAGCGTAATTTGTAATGATTTTGTTTCGCATTCCCAAAAACTTAAGTGTTATTTATCACAATGGAGGTGTTCAATAAGTTTTATTCGTCGGTCAGCAACACAGTGTCGCAGTTATCCGGTGTGTTGCCCGGGAACCCCGTTACAAGAGAGTTTGAGGCTACGCAGTTGATCGCTACAGCAGGGCCTGGTAAGCTCCACCTTTATTTGTTGCAGATTGGTTGCAGAACATTTTCAGAACTGAGACTTAGGCATCAGTTTTAAAACTACCTACCATGTTACTGTAACACTCAGTTAATATTGTTATGTACCACTTTTCATAGTTATACTTTGGCACCAACTTTATATGTACCTGCTTAATACAATGACAGTTTTGTTTCTTGTTGCGGTCAAGGTTTAATACAGTTTTTTGTAATGTTACCAATTACTTTCACAAGCCTTATGATAGAAATCACAAGTATATGACACCTACATTTCAGTTTTTATTGTTATGTGATGCAACAAAATAATCCTTATCCCAATTCCAATAACTCTTCAAAAATTACTGTACTTTTAGAAACCTTGCAAAATGTACCTAGATCATGCCCTTAATAGAATTTTTTGCAAGTTTCCTAAAATTTTATACTTAATATGGCAAGTGTTAAAAAAAATGGTTAAACTGAACTTATATCTGATGATATATCTGATCTAGATAGAACAAATTGTAAAAATAATAATTTTCATTAGTGAAATAAAAATATTTGGTAATACCTAAACATTTTATATGAGAATAATACCATTGATATGATATTATTTCTATCATTATGTACAAAACACCAAAGCTGTTACTTTTTATCCATGTTGTAATACTTACAAACATATTTTCAGGTTTACTATGGAAAGTTTACAAAGGCTACAAAAAGTCTACCAAACAGGAAGCTTCAATATTTGTGTTTGAAAAGAAATACTTTGACGACAAGTGGCCAAAAGCAGACAAAGATATCATGCTAGAGACTCTGAAGCGTGGTGTAGTTCAGTTGACCAAACTACGACACCCACAGATCCTCACCGTACAACACAGTCTCGAAGAAAGCCGAGACAGCTTAGCATTTGCAACTGAACCTGTCTTTGCTAGCTTAGCTAACATTCTGGGAAAGACAGACAACCTTTTCCCAGTCGGAGACCATTTGGACAGCTACAAGCTATTTGAAGTTGAAATTAAATATGGTTTGATGCAAATTGCCGAGGGTCTAAGCTTCTTACATAATGATGTCAAACTCCTTCATCATAATATCTGTCCGGAATCAATCATTGTTAATCAGCAAGGTGCCTGGAAGATTTTTGGGTTTGACTTTTGTATTGCTAATCAAAGTGGAACAGGATCTGCTCCTTATTGGCCTTTTACCGAGTACTGCCAAGCGATGCATTATTTAACACAACCGGTGTTAGACTATTTGGCTCCTGAGTATATTCTATCTGCAAGTCATTCGCAAGCGAGTGATATTTATTCTTTGGGTATGTTGATTTATGCTCTACACAGTACTGGGCATCAGACCCTTGGGAATGTTGGTAATGACTTCTACAAGTACAAACGGTTTGCAAATGAAATCAGGAATTTGACGCCGAGTCGTTTGAATTGTGTCGCTGAAGGACTGAAGGAGTATGTTAAGCTCATGTTGAATGCTACACCAGAATTGCGGCCAGATCCACATCAGTTCTTAAAGGTAACTAAATTGCTAGTTGTTTACCAAAGTTAGCATAGTACTTGAGTATAAGGCATTTACCTACTATTAAATTATTTCCAGATACCATATTTTGAAGATGTTGGTGTGAAAACATTAAATTATTTGGATTCCTTATTCCAATGGGACAACCTTCAGAAATCGCAGTTCTACAAGGGTTTGCCACAGATCATACATAAGATGCCTCATCGGGTCTGCATTTATCGGATATTACCCGCCCTGAATAAAGAATTCGTCAATCCACCTATGATACCATTTGTGTTGCCGAATGTGCTACTAATCGCAGAAAACTCATCCAAAGAAGAATACATCAAATATATCCTGCCTGTTTTGAAACCGGTCATGACAATTCAAGATCCGATACAAATACTGTTGATATTCATGCAAAAAATGGAGCTGCTTTTAAAACTGACGCCAGCAGACGAAGTCAAAACCGATATACTGCCGATGTTGTACAGAGCATTAGAATCTGATGCGCAACAAATTCAAGAATTGTGCTTATCGGTACTACCGACTTTCGCATCCCTGATAGATTACCCGGCTATGAAGAATGCTCTTCTACCGCGTATAAAGAAGCTATGTTTGAATACCAACTACATTTCGGTGCGTGTGAACTGTCTGCTTTGCTTGGGGAAGATTTTGGAGCATCTGGACAAGTGGCTTGTTTTGGATGAAATCATTCCGTTCCTGCCACAGATACCGTCAAGAGAACCAGCAGTTTTGATGGGAATTCTTGGTAAGGAGACTCCAATATTTATTTCTGTAGTGCACGCCTGTTATTGAAACTTCATGCACTTTTAAGCAACCAAATGAAAATAAAATCTTTTGGTACAGTAAAAATCCAGCGTGGATGTATGTGTTTGACAAACTAACGAGTTTTTAAACCATCTACTTGGTTTTTATTTATATATTATTCCTTCCTCTACCAGGAATATACAAGCTAGCCTTAAGCCACAAGAAGCTTGGCATTACAAAGGAGGTGATGGCTACTAAAGTCCTACCATTCTTAGTGCCACTCTGTGTTGAGAACGGTCTCACGTTGAATCAGTTTAACGCACTCATCACTCTCATCAAACAGATGATAGCGACTGTGGAACAGGAGCATAGAGTCAAATTGGAGCAGCTGAATTCTATACAAAATGAATCCAAGTAAGATTGCGTCGACTTTTCCTTTTTTTTAATGCACAATTTAATTTACAGTGAGTTACTCAAATGGCGGTCGTTACACAGACAGGGTTCATGAAGTTATTCGTGTACACACTGAGTAGTACTACTCATTGAATACCAAATTTTTAAAACACTACCCGTGTTAGGTATACAATAGGAATGAGCTGCGGTAGCCCAGATGGAAGAGGCGTCGCCATTAATAATGCGAAAGTCGCAGGTTCAAATCCTGCCCGCGCTTGAAAATTTTGCAAGTTTTCAAAAATAGTACTACTCATACTAAAAGGAAGTAACCAGAGTAGCTACGCGCGGTGTGACGTGCCCTGAAATGATTTAATCCTGTAGCCGCGCGATATGCAAGCCAAAATGAAACACATCTTTACTTTGCTTCACAGACTTAGTGGGTAAATTAAATAATTTTAACATTTTCGTCTTACAGGGGTCTAGAACGAGCTCTAACATCACCCGACACTTTGGTCCCGGGGCCTCAGCCCGCCACAGATATCGACAACATGTTCTCTGGCCTCGGTATGGAAGCGTTCTCTATCAGCGAGCCGAGCAAGCCCGAGCCGCTACCTAGCGTGGGTGTCGGGCCTACAGCTGCTTCACTTAGTATTGAGGAAAAACAGAGGTAAGTGATTTTCTATTTTCCATTTTCCTCTTTTCCCTCCTTTTTACATCTTATCTCCTCCACCACACTACCACCGCCGTCCACCTTCCTCCTACTTCCTTCTTCTTCTTCCTCCTTCCGCCCACCTTCCTTCTGCTCTTCTGTCGCACCCTTCCTCCTTTTTAAGCCATCGTAACCCCTCCCTTCTTCTCCCCCGTCCTACATCCTTCTCGTCCTTTTCATTCATTCTACCTCATTCTTCCATCCTCTGCATTTCTTTCTTCTGCCTCCTTCCTTTTTGTTCATTCCCACTTTCTAACTGTAAAGCTAAACCCTGTTTTTTAAGGTAGGTTAAAATTTCGTTATCGTTGTTACAGGATAGCGCAACAGCAAGACACCGCCCGAAAGTTCTCTCAGAACACTGCACAGTCTCCACAACCTGTCAAAATCGCACCACCTGTCATGAAAAATACAACAAAATCAGTAGACCTTACCAGCTCACTTTTAGAGTCTAATTTAACCCAGCTCTCGAAAAATACGTCTCACACTAAACCACTACCGTCCACTCTATCTAGTCCAACAAATGTTATGTCTATGTCCCCTAGTTTGAACTTGAATCCCTACCAAAATAGAAGCTCACCAATGGTGCTCAATAATGTACCAACTACCGCCAATTACAATTATCAAAACCAACCAATGGGCTTTGCGGATACGCAACACAATATGGCCGCCAACCAATGGAATGCCAACGCGAATTTCAACAATAAATGGGCGACCTATCAAAATCAAAGCAATATGAAACAAGATTGGTCGGCGTTTGAATCTCTACTACCCTCACAAAAAACAGAAAATGCGAATAATAATGTGAAGAAATTGAGTAATAATGAAATGATGGATTTATTGAGCTAAAAGAGGTAAGTTTTCTAAAAATATATACAGGTGGTATTTATTAATGGTATAATCTTTGACGTATAAACATAAAGGGTAAGTAAAGCATTCTGCTTTTTGGTTGGTAGCTCTTTGAAATTAGGTAGAATATTATTTATGACACAATTTCTTGATTATATATGTGTACGTTTTGTATGTTTAATTTATATTATATCAGTATGACTTATCAAAATCGTTACTTAATGAAAGTGTAAATATTATTAATTTTTATATTTTGCTGTGATTTATAATGAATTATCAATTAATAACTTAATTATATTATTATGCGGATATCTTAAAACTATAATTCATCGCATAATTGTCGCGCATCTATTTTATATTGTAATCCTTCTTTACGTAATTCTGCCAGACAATTACGAAACTGACGAATGCAAACTTTCAGTAATTCCAACACGATAATTTAGCAATGCAAGAATTATTTGTCCAGAGAACTTTCGTACGAAAAAGTAGGTAACGTAAAAAAGTTTCTAAGTTGAGCAAGAAAATTGAAAGAAACATTCCATACAATATGGGCACAAGTTCGCTAAAGCATATTTATAGAGGTAGAATCGAGGGTATATTTTACTCAACGCATGCATTTAACTGTTTGTACGAGGTTTATTCTTAATTACTTTTATTATTACGGAGAATTCCTAAATAAAGAAGATTAAAAAAACATTATTTAAATTTTAATTTACAGCTATATGGAAGTACTTATTCAATTTAAATAATAAAATTACGTATTTAGCTTTATGTATATAAAAGTATCTTTCTTTATCTATTTTATGTATAAATCTGCTATTAAATTAGGTGACAGAACATACTTATAATATAGTAAAAAATATTTAATTTAAATAATTGTTTAATGTTTGTAAATTTACTGGGCAATTTTACACTATTATATACCTATTGTAGAAATATTAGAAATCATATTGTTTTACTGACTTTGTATAGAACTGATCTCTTATACTTAGTATAAAATATAAATAAAATACAAAAATACAATAATAATTACTTGTTTAACTAAATTACTTCTAAAAATTCATTATCATAATCATTCTGAAATTAACATCACTACATATTACGTATAAAATAAAGTTTTTTAGCGTGTCCGGATCGATTGAGCCCTTATGATAATGTTCTTATGTATAATACATGCCGGAAAATGGTCTTATTCCCGCGGGAAAACAATTAGCAGCGCCGTTGCTAAACAAATTTAATTATTGTTGATAACATCAGCCCATTGTACATACATACATACATAAATCACACCTCTTTCCCGGAGGAGTAGGCAGAGACTACTTCCTTCCACTTACTACGATCCTGGCATACTTCTTTCACCTCCTCCACATTCATCAATCTCTTCATGCAGGCTCGTCGGTTTAGGGTACTCTTGACCTGACCTTTCTTTAGCACGTCCCCGATTTGATCGAGGTACGTTGGTCGAGGTCTTCCCCTTCCGACTTTCCCATCCAGACTTGCCATATACACCTGTTTCGTTAATCTTCTTTCATTCATCCTCTCTACATGACCAAACCATCTAAGCATACCCTTATCTACACCAGTCACAACGTCTTCTTTTATACCACAACGTTGATCACGCTATTCCTTATCCTGTCACTCAATTTTACGTCAATCATACTTATATGCACGCTCTCATATGTAGCTCACATAATGTACTTTCATGCTTTTTCTGTCATACCCTACTTTCACTCCCATACATAAGTGTCGGAACTGACACCCCTCTATGCACAGCCAGACGGTTCTTATTAGACACTTTCTGGCTGTACATAAAAGCGTGCAACGCTCCATTCACCATGTTGCCGGAATTCACCCTTCTTTCGATGTCATTTTCACACTTTCCATCTGATGCGAACGTGGAGCCCAAATACACAAAACTCTTTCACTTGTTCCACCCCCTCTTCTTCTATCATAATTTTACACTTCGCATATTTCCCTCTCTTACATTCACTTTCATTGATTTTTTTTCAAAGCCTCATTCATAATGTTTACCATCTCCTGCAACCCTTCAGCCGACGACGCAAGGATAACTTAGTTGTCAGCATAAAGAAGACATTTGACGAGTAAACTATACATTCACTCTCTTTCAAATCTGCCAAACATCTATCCATGAATAGATTGAACAGCCACGGTGGCGCAACACATCCCTGTCTAACACCTTTCTCGATGTTGAAAAGTTCAGTGTACGCCGTACAACCGTTTATCCTGACACAGGAACTTTTCAGCTATGCAGCGCAAGGAAAAGACCTGATCCGTACATCCCAGCCCCTTACGAAATCAGCACTTTGTGACTATTCCTTATATAATTGATTTTACTTATCTTTATTAAACTTAATTAGGAATTACTTAAAAGTTAATTACCATAAAGCACGAGTAAAAAGCGACCAAATTAACATGAATTTAGATATTAAAATGGCACAGAATTAAGTGGTCTAACCGTTACGTCAAAGTCGTTAAAAATAGTGTTGTTAAAAAAATACTTTTTCTTAAATAATAATTTCACCGTCGTCTTCTAAACGACGCTAACAAAAACACGACAGCTGTAATAGTTTGCAAGATACTGGCCGTGAAAAAGCAAGTTTTAAATTCGTAATTTCTAGCAAGCGACCAAATCAAAATGAACGCAGCCACAAGAGTGTTACTGGCTGTCATAGTGGCCGTTACGTCGAAATCGTTCAACGTGCTATTGTACAGTGGCTGTTGGAGGATGTGGCTGGCCGCTGTGGCGAAGCTGGCGAACATACACCAGATGACCAGGAGGCTTTTGTTGGCTGTGAATGTTATACCTGGAAATATAAGGATAGGATTTATGGTTTGATGGAAAAAAGACGCTCAAAAACTATACGTGACAGAAACTTTGAGTTCGGCGATTCGGAATTCGGAAGATTACAATACTCGATGATAGACCCTTACCAAAGAAACCAAGAGATCCAAAAGCACAGAAGACGGCGCAAAGCCTTGCTTTCTCGTTGATGGACTTGGGCAGCGCGATGCACAGCATGATGAAGCACAACGCAGATCCGTGCGCCACCGCGATCAACAGGGACACCTGGAGAAAGAAGAAGGAAAGGAATGGATAAAATATAATTTGTGCTAATTCTCTCCCCCTTAAAACGGATAAAATATTTTAAGGGGGAGAGAATTAGCACAAATTATAAGACTAATGAAAATAGACTCAGAGCCCATAAACAAACAAAAAGGACTTATCAATTATCATTATCTCGTAACGTAGAAAAGTTTAAAGAGTGGAACTCACTACATGCGTCTGTGTTTCCAAACGCATACAACCCTAATCTCTTCAAAGTAAGAGTGAACAGGCTTCTTCTGGGTGAGCTCGCTCCATCTTAGACTCTGTCTCTGTCCTATGACCTACCTAGACTTGAGTCAAGAGCAAACCCATCTTTAATTAAAAAAATATATTTGCGGAACAAATCTAGCAAAGAGTCACTGTGAATTGAACCAAGAAACTTTGTCTTAGTGCTGGTGAATTATGTCTTTTAAGTGTCTCAAAGAATAATGTTAGTGCCATCATCGAGCCATTCACCTAAAATTTACTAAAGTAAGATATTTTTATATCAATGTCAACACCACTAAATTAACATCAAATATAAAGTCGTGGAAATATCACCAGGTAAATTTGAAACCAATTTTTTACCATCTCTTCTACCAACTACCAGTACAGTGGTACCTACAGATCATCAGAAATCGATTAACATGGGCGACATTGACCATCAGAGTATTTACTTAAGATCCAACTGATTAATCGTTCTTATCTATACTTGTACCTAAGCACTTCAGATTAATAGCATTTCTAGGATTACTCACCGACCAGATATTCATAGTTGGATTCAATATCCACACATGAGGGGCGAACACAACCCCTAATACTAGTATTGAAAACGTCGTACATAGGTGCAGCAACGCGTAAAGGTAAAAGTTGATGTCTAACAGCACATTCTTCAAGGTTATCACATTCTTTCTCAGTGAGGCTGTTCTTCTAGCTGTGCCTGGTGGAATTTCTGCAGGGAAAACTAGATTATCTGGAGCGTCTACTGTTGTTTCTCTGTACAATGGTTGAGGGTTCTGACTCTCCCGATCTATGTTGTCAAGCTCTCGATAGCCTCTGGCGTAATTTGTGATGTCTAAACTTCCGAAGTCTGAAGAAAATCTGTGGCTGTTGCGACTCAAAGGATCATCGGTGAATGCGTTGCTGAAATCTGAGGAAAATCTACGGTCGTTGTCATTGTACTCTTGTGTTCGTTCTGTACTATCTACCACTTCTCTTGCATTTGTTCTAGAATTATAAACAACAATGTCGTCCTCATCTTGTGTAGTTACATCAGGATTCTGCGCTGCTCCTGAATTAGTTCTACCACCTGTCTCATTCTCTTGTCTATTTTCCCTGTTGCGATTAAATACGATTTCGTCTTCATCCTCCATGGCATCTCTTATCATGTTGTAGGTAGTTTTGATTACTCTTTCAATATAAACTGGTCGTGAATAGGAGGCTAAGAAGAGACAATTCTGCATCACTACAGCGCCGTAAATATGAACGACTACATCCGCGGTGTGTAGCGTGCAGAGATATCCGACCAATATTGGGATCAAGCAGTTTCCAACGGAAGGAGCCATTCGCACCAGCCTCTGGGCTATTGTAAGTTTATCCCTGAAGTAGTGTGTGATTATAATGTCCGTTTGTTGTCCCGTTAATGCGCACCCGAGACCTGAAATGTAAGATAATTTGATTGATTCTTAGTCAGACAACTTGTCGAAGCCTTTTCATGCATGGTTTTAAGTTTCGCGATAATCATTGTAGAATTTGTTGAAAGATATTTCGTTAATCTGCTTATTCGTTTACAAACAAAATTTAACGCTGTAAAATCTACGGTACCTAAACAAAAAGCAGGTACAATATGGTGTTCCTCAGGAATCCTACTTTGGACCAGCCTTATACATATATTTGTTCCGTGAATATAATTATATTATATTGCTGGCATATTACATTTTAATGAATCTAGAAAATTGTTAACACAACAAACAGAACTCTAGTGGAAAACTATTTAATGTTACAAAAGATGACAAGACAACGTAAGTAAATCTTACCTAGGTACGTAAGTATTTCATACAACAAACAATAGAATATAAATGAGTCATCTGTACAATGTCTAAGTTATAATAGGAAAAAAATAAGTTAAACTAAACTTGATTTATTACTAATAATGATGATATACCTGCGTAGGTACAGCATAGCACACGTAGCCAACATCCAGATGTTTATTTACGTACAACCAAGGAATCACTACATACAGGCTTTATAAAGGCTGGAACTCACCTGCGAAAATTCCCGAAAATATGCTTACGATGTGATCATTCGTCGGCATATCTGATGTGCTCAGATCATCTGTTGAGTAACTGGACAACAACACTCCAGCTACCGTCAAACATAGCCCAGACACGGCCATGAACCTCGGCATATTGAAGATCTTCACCACCGCACGGCACCATGACTCCATCAACAGTTTGATCACCACCAGGATAAAGGGAACAAGCGCCACATCAGCGTCCCAAAGCCTTATTTCGTTTATATCGTTCTCATCACTATCATCCTCGCGGATACCTTTCAGTATCATCAAACCGTACAAGGAGAGCAGAGTGGGTACGGTTATATGGTACATTACAGCAGAAACGACGATAAGCCATCCGTAGCCCCCGTCCGGTGGCGTTGGACCAATTTCGGGCTGTGAAGCGACTACATTGTCCAAATGAAGGCTCACACTGCGATTACGTTCCCTCTGGACACCACTAACACCAGGTTCTTGAGGGTTCTCCATAACTTTCACACGATAAACAACAACTCATGTCTAAAAGTGAGTAAGTCGGATAGTTATCTTTACGATACAGGTGTGTTATCTTATCGCTATCATTTCTCGTATCAACTTGCGCTCAATATTTTGAATTTGCCGCTTTGGTAAGACGGGTTTGACTAGTAATGGACCAGTTAAACTAAAAAATGTGTATTAAGCTACAGGCTTATATAAAATCATTAACACTATCATTAAAAGTAAAATGAATAAATTTAACTTATTTATAACGATGTTTATAAATTAGAATAGAAAAACTTAACTCAGCGCATTATATGAATTTCTGAACGAAGTCTGGTCTATAACCCAGCCATGTTCAAAAGTACAACATTTAATGTTTGTGCGATTGAAATAGAGACACAAAATAGCGTTGAATAGAAAGAGACACAACTAACTTAATTTTTATGACAGCTCGCTTTTGATTTTAGTCGCATATCCAAAATGAATTCGTCGATTCGACACTCGTGAACGACGCTCTTATTAGAAAATCCCATTATTTATCAATATTTTAAGTGAAAACCTAGTTTTAATCAATAAAACAGTGCTTGGGTGACCTACGATTTAGAATTCCGCCTATAAATCAAACATGTTATGTGTGAAAAGCGATGTTTTGTGCCGTGTTCAACTTCCGTGAAACCCCAAGCATTTTAATTGCCCTAGAAGAGTTGTTTGATGTAGGGCATGGGGTGCTGGCTTCTTGATTGTTGTACCCATGGATGAGGGTCGATTGAGGGCTGCTTGCGGTAATTATGGAGACGGAATCTGTGAGGTCTGAGCAGAGCGGCCGATCGCGACGAAGCTCAAGACATCGCCAGCACACTCATAGAAGCACTAGGTGAGACCTTATTCTGACTACTTTTCAGCCTTTTATAGGCATTTAGGCTAGATATAAGCATGATCTTGTTACATATAAAGTAAAACTGGCTTACAGTCATGATATGACCCACAGTGGTCTACTTTTATCAGGTGGTTTGCCCTAATTAGTATTCTATACTGGTTTTGGTACTACATCATGCGGTTTATTTGAATATTTCTTACTAAATATACTTGCTATGTTAAACTATATCCTGGTTGAATTCCCAAAGTTATTATGCTAATTATGTTGAGTTCTTCATGACTAGAATCTGAATCTATAAATACCTTGGATGAAGTGTGCATGTAATATCTTAAGCAGCCACAACAGTCCACTGCTGGACATTGGTTGCCTTCTGGGGGGTACTGCCATACTCACCATGCTTGGCAGGCATATTGGAGAGCACTGTATAAGATGTTGCATTCACAGGGAATGCTGCTGTCCATTCCCAGTATAATTATTCCTTAGCGGCTTTTTACAAAAACCATGGGTAGATTGAGGAATACACAAGTTACTTTCATCACATCCATAAGTTTTAAAAAGATTTGAAAGGTTTTAATAAAGTTTTTTGTATTTTTTAAGAAACCTAAAACTTCATTTACTTTTTCAGGAGTAACAAATCGAGAAAGGACACAGAGAGTGCGATGGCACCGTTTCAGACCAGTGTAAACATCAATCCAGAGATGGGAAGAGACGGCCAAGAAGTTATTGAAGTCCAAATCTTACCACAAGACGAGAACTGGGGAGAAAACACTACCGCTGTTACAGGCAACACGTCTGAAGGCTCTCAATCCATGGAAGACGTCAGCAACTGGCCATTGGAATCTGATAATGGCATCGGCTCGGTCTGCTCAAGATATATCGGCAGTACAATTACTTTAGGACTGACATTTGTGTCATTCGTGAGCCCCTTAGCAATGGTAGTCTTGCCAAAAATTGGATTTTTCCCAGGACTCTCTGATAATATGGCTATTCAGCCCAGTCAACGGATTCAGTTACTATCATGTGCTGCAGAGTGTAAAGGAATTTTGCTGTCTTTAGCATTTAAATTAGTTTTACTTGCCATTGGAGTGTGGGCAGTGTTCCTACGTCCAAGAAATGCAATCTTACCAAGAATATTTGTCTTCAGAGCTATGACCTTAGTCATACTAGCTGTATGCACATTTTCTTATTGGCTATTTTACATAGTTCAAATTACTGAAGCTACGAAAGCTTTGGCTCTTGGAGAAGAAGCCATTGATTATAACTCTTTAGTGTCTTATGTATCAAGTTTTGCTGATACATTGCTGTTCATACACTACATTGCTGTCGTATTAATGGAGATTCGGCAACTAGAGCCGGTATACTACATCAAAATAGTTAGAAGTCCTGATGGTGAAAGTAGATCTTATTCCATCGGTCAGTTGAGTATACAAAGAGCAGCAGTTTGGGTGCTACAGAAGTATTACACAGAGTTTCCGATATACAATCCGTATTTGGAAAAGATACCGATATCCAAGTCTCAGAGGAAAGCAGCGTCAAGTATCAAGTTTTATGAAGTTGATGGGTCTACTAATACTCCAGGGCAGGCAAGGTAAGTTATTTTCGCGTACATTCCTGTTGCTTTCATATGAAACTGGAAGTAATTTGGAGCTAGTATCATTTACAATATGATTTATTTCATGCTATATTTTGGATGTTGCCCTCAAACTGGTTGAACCTTGGGAGTCTGTCAAAGGGTTGTTTCTTTAAACTTCTGAATTCGTTATTATTGTCTCTACAACCTCTTCATTCTCCCTGCAAGAAGTATGGGTGTTATTATATTTGTAGTATTTTCACATGTAGGTATTCCTATCTTACATTTGCAGATCCACAACCGGGTCTTGCACAGGAAGCGCGTCAGGGCGGCGCCGCGACTCGGGCTCCACACACAACGAGCGTTACTACGAGGAGGCAGAGCGAGAGAGGCGTGTGCGAAAGAGACGGGCGCGTTTGCTCACGGCCGCTGAAGATGCCTTCGCGCATGTGAGGAGGGTGCGCGTGTCTAGCGCTAATGGTAAGGAACTATGCAACCATTCATTAGACAAGCAATATTGTTAGAGCCGGGTATTTAAAAATACACACGTAGCGAGTCCGTAGCTCACGACAAACCTCCTCAATCACGTATCGCGAGCAGAGCAATCCCATAGCTGACTAACGAGAAACCTACTGAAATACGAAGAGCGAGCGAAGTTAGCTCATATCTGACTGACGAGAAGGCACAAATCGCGAGCGAAGCAAGCTTATAGCGAACTAGCGAGAAACACATATTTTATATAACGAGCGAAGTGAACTCAGAAAAGGCGCCTGCAATTGATAAGCATAAATACTTGTTAATCCAAGTAATTAAATCAATGAATTCATACTTATTATATAGCCTTATAGGCCGTGTGATGCCGGCTTAGAATAGCATCACCCCATTTTTTACCCATGGGTGTCGTAAGAAGCGACTAAGGGTCTCGAGGGTCTTTAGGCGATGGGCTGACAACCTGTCACTATGGTGATACACAGTTATCTTATTGACCCTCAAACTTTTGTTTTTTACGACCGTTTATGAACTGCCTACCCCGCAAGGGATTATAGGCGTAACGTATGTATGTATGCATGTATTATTTCAAATAATTTATGCTTATTGGATTAGGTATTTTCTTTACTCAAATTTTCCTTTGTTTCTTTTTAGGCGGAGCCCTAGGTCCTAGAGAGGCTGCGCAGGCGGTGTTCCCGTCGCTCGCGCGCGCGCTGCAGAAGTACCTGCGCGCCACAAGACAACAGCCCAGACATTCCGCTGATTCGGTACGTTATATTTCGCTATTGTATTTTATTCGCTAAATCGATAAAAATAAGCTCTTCTACGATATTGTTTAACACGAAGTCTGTGTATAAATTAATTTCACATTTTTAAGTGAGTCCTCTTTATATTGGCTATTAAAAAGTGTCCTTAAGGAGCAGTGGTTGAGGTGTACTTATAAAGAAAGTAACAAATTAAACACATGTTAAGCCAGTGCAGTAAGCAAGCACATAGCTTGTTGTATTGTACCAATCTAAAACGCACTTATTTTGACGATAGGTGTGGTTTACACAGTACATAGCGATAACCGTGCGATGCCGGCATAGAATAGCATCACCCAATTTCTTTCCCGTGGGAGTCGTAAGAGGTGGCTTAGAGACTCGAGGGTGTGTATTGCAATTTTAGACGATGGGCTGACAACCTGTCATTGGCGATACATCATTTTCCGAATGACCCTCAAACATTAGTCGTGGCGTAAATGTCCGTTTTGCGGCCGTTTAAGCTCTGCCTACCCCGCAAGGGATATAGGCGTGATATATGTATGTATGTATAGCGATAACCAACTTACTTTATCTTCCAGGTCTTAGCGCACCTCGCGCGCTGCCTATCTCAAGACGCGTCCCCGCGCGCCTTCCTAGAACCATTCTTAGTGGAAGGGCCGGTGCTAGCCGCCGAGCAAGAATCCCGCCCTATACAACGCTGGTCCTTAATATCTGACGAGTTATTAGCTCGGCCTTTAGCTGACAACGTGGAATTCCAGCTTCGACAAGGTGATATTTCCCTAGTTTGTTCAGTGAAGGTGCTGCCTAAGTTCAGTTTGTGTGAAGAGGTCGTCGACCCGAAGAGTAACAGGTTTGTGTTGAGGCTCAACTCTGAGACGTCAGTTTGACAGGAGGAGTGCAGTTTGAAGGAAGGGCTGAGGTTGGTATGACACGAGCTTATTTAGGTTGCTCAGGGTACCTAAATACAGTGCTTTTTTCTACTCATCTGTAATTTTCTAGGTGTTCGGGGAAAAAGCGCAAAACGTATCGTTTAACACAGCTGAAGTTAAAAAACTTTTTTTGTTCAAGTATTATAAAAAAATAGATTTTCTGGAAAATTACATTACAATTTTTCGTGGACGTCTCATGGATCCTTAAGGTTTTGCGTTACTCCCTAATAACACTGCATTTTGGTTTATGAACATGATCTTAGCGAATTCATTACACATTTCAAAGAAAGCGCTGGTCGCTAATCTAAATTATAATTTCTACGTAAAATGCTGAAAAAAAAAACTGTTAAATGTACACTTTCAATGTCACCTAAATTGTACTTTTACTTTTTTACTTCGAAATACTGGCAGCTGTTTAAATTTGCTGTAACAATCTAACCTCCCTGTATCAGCTCAAAACACAAACTCAAATTCTGTGCAATAATAAATTCGAAAAAAGTAAGAATCTCTAATCAATGTAGTTGTAAGCTGTTTACAATTTTTGGACACTATTTTATTTGAAAGACTAAAGATGCATTTAATTCACAATATTTTTTACTATTATTGTACATTTTGTGTCATATATTTTTTACAAATCATCAACGTAGGCTAGGTAGATTAAGTAAAACAATTATGGTTTTTAATATGCACAAATATAACGTAGGAAAAATACTCGTTAAGTGAATATTTTAAATAAGTTAAGGTATTATTTTGACATCACTTTACCTATTCCAGTGTGTTAAGATGCGTATAGTTAAATAATTATCATATCATAGGGTAGTTTTATACTATTTATTGCATTTTGCCTGAAATTGATGTCCGATATTGGACTGAGACTATATCAAAAGTGGCTTAATAAGACTGCTTTTTATAAATATTTTTACTTTAAACGTACGATCGGAAGTGACTAAGGTTGTGTTAGAACAATTATTGTGAATGGTGTTGGCTAAAATAGACAAAATTAAACATATGATATAAATTATGTTGGTGTCCCTAAATTGACCAAAGAGCGCTTGAATTAATTTTAAAGCTTCGCGGCATATCGTAAGATTGTAAATCGATTGGCTTTTGTACTTAAATAAGGAAAAAACCTATTACCTAAAGGTGGTTACAAACTTAGCTATAAATCACGTAGTGTTGTAGTAGTTTTAATTTTCGGTAGTCGAAAATCTCTTCTTGAACAACGATCACTATCGAACGGCAACAATACTACGACATTTAAAGCTACGTTTGCGACCGCCTTTACCCACCATTTGGGGTTGCCAGTCGGGCATAAAAATAAACCTAAAATTCAAAACTCTATGTCAAATTTAATAACGTTATTCCCATATTTTGTACGAATGAATATTAGAAATTATGCTCAAAACGCAGCCTTTTGTAAAATGCTTGTGCCTGCATAGAATTAATGAAACGTAAAATTAAGGAATTGTAGATGTTTTGATGGTGTATTTAGGATAATTTATCGATTGCCTTTTTAGATATAAGGTACAACACACCAATATCAACTACTACGTAATATAATACAACCAGAATTGAGATTGAAATTAAAATGATAAATTCTAATCAACTTAATTTTACACACCATGATGTTATAAAAAATTAAGCGTAACGTGACAAAATTGGAATTTTATATTTTCACTTTTATTAGAACATTCTGTAATAAGTTGGAACAAGTGGAACTTTTATTATTATATTATTGATTTTACTAGAAGCCCATTTATTACCGAAGTTGTGAAAGGTTTCTCGTAGATAAAATATTCAATATTATTTCGTACGCTCTTTCTATCGCTGATAAGACTGGTAAAAATGACGACTTTTTTTTTACTTAATTAAGGAAATACTCAACAGAATCTCATAGCACAAATGTCTGCCTGATTGATAAACGATAGCACAATACTCAAATGTAAACAATTTGTACACTTTTGTATTTTTAAATATATCAACTGAAATTTTATAACTTTAGTTTTATTTTAACATTCTGTAGTAAGTTGGAACATTCTGAAATAGACCCTATATTTTTGTGATATCCGAACTTTTCTCCTATTATTACATAAAGGAGAAAATAAAATACCACGATTACTTAACAAAAAACAACTTTTATTCAATCGTAATATACAGGGTGTCAAAATATTAACTGCAAATATTTTAAGGGTGAACCAGCACATGAAACTGAACAATTTTCCAGCTTACCGGTTCAATTTGTATTGGAGGTCCAATTATTTTTCATATTTCGACCTATGTTCCTTGGGAAAAGTTGTTCAGTTTTCTGGACTGGTTCACCCATTACAATATTTGCAGATAATATTTTTATGGCCTGAATAGTGATTTTGTTCATAATACTGCAAACATAAAGCCTCTTGAATACCTGCGATGCTTATTGGCTCGGCTTACGTTGGCAATAGAACAAATTTCTCAGTAACCAGCATTATTATAAGGTACTATTAAAATAAGTGCAAATATTTTTGTTGCGAGTTCTACTCGTGGAACTGAACAGCTGTTCCCAATAAACATAGAGCGAAATATAAAAGAAGAATGGACCTCCCATACAAAAAAAAAGCAAAAATTTTGTCACTATGTATTTATGTATGTGCCAAATTTTTTGGCACATTGCGCCGTTAACAAGTAATCTGATGATTTCTCTGAAATTCTAACCTAAAAGCATGTCGCTGGCTCCCCAATTTTTTGACCTGAGATCTCAGTCTAGGTAGCGTCACATTGAAAACCAGTCTTAAAATAAGAGTCCATCCATTGGTCACAAACGTTTGAGCCTCTCAGCTTTGAAAACTATATACTTTGAGGAGCCAGCGACATGGACATAAAATTGACCTTTGTTTATCGGGAAAAGTTGTACAGTTTTACAAGTAGAGCTCGCCCTAAAAAGATATGCAGTGAATTTGATTGGACCTTATGAATCTCTATGCGCCGGAATTGTAAGTGTGTCGAGGTCAATTTACGATAGACACAATCAATTTCTCAATATCCAGTGACATCGATTCTGGCAGCACATTACCATGTACATTTTAGTGAATTCTGTCATTTTCATTCAGAAGAAAAGAGACAGTACGGCGACATTTAACTTTAAAAATAAAAGCACGTTGACACCATGCACCTACTCCTGCTCCTGCCGCTGTCGCGAATATTGCTTAAAATACTTCCGCGGAAGTATCAACGCGTGTGTGTGTTCACACACTACCGGTATACTCTTCTCGCGCTAATAAGAGTAAGCGAGATAGCAATACGTTCCACTCGCGGTCGTTTTGCCGTTCCTTTGACTTGCGCACGCCAAGCCGTTACTCGCGGGAGCACGGGAAGCGGCAGCGGCACGCGGAGTAGCAGTGCGAGTAACCAGTTTACATACTCGCACTGCCCACTTCCCTTACTATTTCCCTGCCCATATTGACATTGTGTGAACGTGCTATAAGACGAAATTAGAGAGCATTTTACTCTGTAGAAGTGTGTTGCACTTTAAGGAAATGGATCAGCTATAAATTTTTCTGTCTAATCTTTGGCTCATTTAACAAACTGATAAAAAAATGCTGAGGGAGGCAATTGTCCTGTCAGAATGGAAACTGGTGTTGCCATTATCTGCTAGCCTCGAAAGACAAACTCGCCCCCAAAGGCAACGCCGTGTATGCAGCGGACGGGCTATACATATTCTGAATAAACTTAGATCTAGTCTTATTCCTAGGCATAAATAGGACTAGATAAAATGCTACAGCGCTACAAGCTATAGCGCTGGCACAGACAGCTAATGTTAGTCCTAGGACGTGTTTGGTGATTCTGCAAACGAAGTATTTGTCGCCCAAGTCGAAGATTTTGCTGTTGTAGAGTGGTCTTGGTGATGCGCAGCTGAAAAGATGATTAACTTTGTTTTATAGCAGTTGGTAATTAGACGGTAGTACATTGATTTATAGGTACAATGGTTACTTAGACAGCGGTTACACAACCATGTCAGAGGCCTACTAGTAGGAGTAGACGGTTGAAAAACCCGGTGTCCTATACAAAAAGAAGAAATAGGTACAACAAAAGATAGAAACTAACTAACCAACCACACGAGTAGGATTCGAACCCAGGACTTTTGGCGTGCCGTGTCTCACCAACGTAAGTTTCGGTCAGTGATATTTAAATTTTAAAAATAATAAGAGCAGATTTTTCATTAGCCTATTAAAGTCATAGTACAAAAAACGCCGCTAGCATCTTGGGATCCTTTACTTAAGTTAGGGTTAGGTACCAAAATTTCATTTTGTACTATATAGACCACCGACATTTTATTTTTAATCATACGAATAGCTCAGAATTAGCCAACAAAGTTTCATGTCCGATAAAGGCCATTATCGCTTTATTCGAACGCTAAGCATTAGTCACATTAAATTCTTTAGTCTAGCTCTACGTATCTCTACGACATCTACGATATTAGGTACGGAATTATGTCATTCAGTTATTGTGGATTGTATGATCACACTTTTGACCTTCAAGGAGGTAAAGATTTTTTATTACTTTTTAATGTTGCTGAAATAATACTGTTTAATTTTTCGAAGGTCACAAAGAGAAATGTCTTTAGTCTTTCACTTCTCACGCACACACACCACGCATTTATCCCTTGCGGGGTCGGCAGAGCGTAAAATACGGTCGCTATCGCCACGTCTGACAAATTATGAGGGCCGTTTCAGTTTCATTTGACAGGTTGTCAGCCTGTCGCCTAAAATTGTAATAAATATGTAACCCAAGAGTTTCCTTAGTAGTCTCTTACGACACCCACGGGAAAGAAATGGGATGATGTTAAGCCGACATCACACGGTATTCAGTCACTTCAGTCTCAAATAAATAGAGATTTTTTCTTACCGTAATTGTTCTCGATCAGAAGCTGGTATCTGCAGCTTCTTAATCCACAGTAGGTTGCAATCACACGTCCAGAAGTTGCCCTGCAAATCCAGCTTGGTAAGTTGTCCAAACGGCTCCATCAATCGCTCGTCAATCGTCTTCAATCTACAGCTTTTTATTGACAGTCTTTTTAGAGTAAAATCGTCGGCATCTTCTAGGACTTCTTTGCCGAAAGCTAAATGACTGAATGTTGTTAGGTTTCTATTCCTTTCTAATTCTAGATTTACCAAAGAGTGTAACGGAGAAAATACGAAATCAGGTATTTCTTTAATTTGTAAATTGTTCAGTTTAAGTTCCTTTAAAGCAGGTAAATCTGAGAAATCTTCCATTTCGATATATCTTATTGGATTGTCAGATAAATCTAGATATTCCAATGTGTAAGGAATTTCGAAAATTTCCGTTATATTGTTGTTGGAAATAATTAATTTCTTTAAATTGTAGGCGTCCGCAAAGAAGTTCTCTGGGACAGTATTTATATTAATGTTTCTAATACTGATGCTTTCAATTTTATGCGTTAATCCAAAACCATTGGCATCAAATATGTTTATTTTTCTCAAACTTGCTCCAATATTATTATTGTTTAATACAATTTCCTTCAGTTCCACTAAATGATGAAAGGCTAACTTATCAAAACTTTCAAATTGATTGTTAGATAAATTCAAATACTCCAACTTCGGCATTCCTTTGAAGGTATCCTCATGGATAAACTCCAGTAAATTATCACTTAGGTCCAACAATTTCAGTTCTGGCAACTCAAAAACGTTGTTCACTTCTTGAATTTTATTTTGGTTCAGAAACAGTTCCACCAAACCTTTCGATCGCAACAAATTCGATGACTCAACAACACTTATATTGTTCATGGATAAATCTAGCGAATACGCAGTCCTAGGCAATTCAGAACCCGTCTTTAGAATAAAAGGTTGATAAGAACAGTCTATGTATTCACCTTTTAAATCCTCACTCAAATCGTGTTTGCAACTACACTCACTGTCACAAATAGAACCGTTTACGTTGTAATTATGTAGGATTATAATTAAAAACACAATGGAAAAATACATATTGCTATGTGTCGTAGCCATGACTGTTCAGGTATTGTGTGATAGTCTGATAGTGTGTGTATGTTATCAAAGTAGGTACGACGTCAGATAACGTTATCGGCTATATTTTCTATTTGATTATTGGTAATTGCGGGCTTGTTTGTAAACCTTTTTAGGTCGATGTTTGAATGTGAAAGTAAGTAAATATTTGAAAAGGGAATGCATTTTCAATATCAATACTGTTGATTGAGGCTCGAAAATTTGTTAGCAGATTTATATTTAAGGGGTCTGCCTAATTTTTTATTTATTTTTTATAATAATTGTTTAAAAACCAGTTAATTTTGATCCCTTGAGTAGTAAACGTGCCTTGAATAGTAAAATGTCGTGTGATGCCGGCAATGCCGTGTGATGCCGGCTTAGAATAGCATCACCCCATTTTTTTCCCGTGGGAGTCGTAAGAGGCGACAAAGGGACTCGAGGGTGTATTGCAATTTTAGGCGATAGGCTGACAACCTGTCACTATGGCGATACACAATTTTCCAAATGACCCTCAAATATTTGTCAGACGTGGCGTAAATGTCCCTTTTTTGCGGCCGTTTACGCTCTGCCTACCCCGCAAGGGATTATATGCGTGATATGTGTATGTGTGTATGTATGAATAGTAAACTAGTTTTGCTGACTCATCAGCACAAAGAAAAATAAATTGAAACAATAAAACCAAAATGTGTCAAGTCACTTGATTTATTTATCGCATGCAGATTATTTACAATATCATATTATTTATGATTAATTAAAACTATCTTTTAAGTATATGAGATAAGTAACAATAAAATTAAGTATTAGACCGGGTCTATCGCGATAGTATTTAGGTAAATATTAGTAATTTACCCGTCAACCCGCGACCACAATACATGAAACTGTGTTGAAACGTCGGGACACAGGTAAATTACTAATATTTACCTAAATACTATCGCGATAGACCCGGTCTAATACTTAAAATGAGTGAAAGTGATCGCGAGTGCTTAAAAAGTTATAATAAAATTAAGACCTTATAGTTAGAACCTTCCTCTGGCATTCTGCACAGTACTCTTCGAGCTGGCGTCTTCGTGAGCCTGCAAAGAAAATAGATAAAAGATAAATATAATAATAGATAAAGATAATGAGATGTAAATAAATAAATAATAAAAATAAAATAAAAATGTTTTATTTCAGACCTGACGATCCATAAAATGACAAAATTAGAGCAAAGTACAAAATTTAGTTGGTAACAATTAATGAAAAGTAATAGTACACACACTTAAAGTTAAGTTATTCCAGTGTCTTACAGTGCGACCCTCGCAAACCCTTTCCCCTATAACAGACAGGACACTGTTGTTGTTGTAAAGATAAGTCACGTCAAGGTCAAATGTCGAGATGAGATGGATTATGCAATCTCCTATCAAATCAAACCAAAATGCAAATATTTCAACCGATTTGAACCGACTTAAAAAAGGAAGAGGTATTCGTCAGGATCTTTGGTTTTTTAGTCTTGTAAGTATGTGGCGGCTGAGCTCGGTCGATACTAAAATCTTTTAGAAGTAAATAAGTAATGCAATTAACTTTTTACGTAAATTCCAAAAAAAGAAAAAGAATTAATTTTCTACCATGGGCGTTGATACTTAATAAAATCTAGATCCTGTCTAAAATAGGCTTTAGTCTTATAGCTATACAGGGTGTAAGGGACCGCCCTCCGAATACTGATAGGTTGCAAGCAGACCAAGAAACAGAACAATTTCCCCCTAGGAACATATGTCAGGAAACGACAAAAAAAAAAACGCCTCCCATACAAAACCACAATCAGCTGACTGCAGTTACTATGAGAAGGTGAAAAATATTTGACTTTTGCTGAAATATTTTTTAATGGGAAGTTATTTAGTTACATGGTCGGAATGTGCCCTATTCATATTCGGAGGGCTGATCCTTACATCCTTTATACGGCATGCAATGCAAGATACTATAAGGTCATAGTACGAGCCTGAGATAAAGTCGTGTAGGACACCAAGTCGACGAACGACCCTGAGTTTAGCACATGTGACATTGTACATATGCAAAATAAACTAGTTGTTAATAGTAGGTATACTGATGTAATATGTATATACAGGGTTATTTTTTAATCAGTGCGCAAACTTATACCATGATATCAGAATCGTTAATAGGACATTTTAGGCAAATAAAAAAATATGTTTTATTTTTATTATTTTTTTATTTTTGTCTGCGTCATAAAAAATTAATCATGGACACACTACTTTTCAATCGGGGGTGCGTGAAAATGGCAACAGCGCTCGCGCAGCGCACCCTTCAGTCAGTTTCATTCAGTTCTAGCTTTGATTCCGTCGCGGGCGGGCGCGCACCTGTGTGACACTACTTTCCCGCCGATCCCGAATTGATTTCGCGATGTCGAATTTTACGTTTCGCGAGTTTTACGAAATGGTGCGTTCGTACTTTTTAAGTGGGGAAAATACCCGAGCAGCCCAATCAATGTACGCGGACGAAAGTTTACCTCGACTGCGTAATGCTGGCGTTGTGGACTCTCGTGTACCGAACCTAAAAACATTCCTCAACGTTATGCAGCGGCTGTTGGATCACGGGCAGTTTACGGTAAGTAACTGTTAATTAAACGACTATTGTACTTAGCTACCTACTGCCTACCTAGTGTTCTAGGTAAACTTTTTCTGAATTGATTGATTTCTGAATGAATTTCCCGCCACGCCGTGACGCCGGCGCCGCGCCGGCGGCAGATTTCTTCTAAAAATTGAATCGTTGGCGCCACTATGTCTGGCGCTGTAAGACGCGGTGACTAATCGCGACGTTGTCAAACCATCACAACCTCTGTTGTATGCAGGTTGTGTAGGCTTTTTAGGTACTATCAGCAACGGCTCCAGTTGCCATTAAATTCTTTACTGGTTATTTTTAAAGAATATTAGAAAAACCTTTGAATGTTGATCTTTTGAAATGGGTATCTATCTTTTCTGGTTATTCTTGTTAACTGTAAGAAAAACCATTCTTAAGTTGATCACGTAGATGGTTACTTGAGGTGCTGTACAATCCCGAGTTACCGTTATGGATTAAACATTTACATGTCTTGCTTATGCTAGTAGTAGCTGCTAATTCTTAACCAAACTGGGAAAAATCCAACTACGTCATTAATAAAATAATCTTGTCTCTCCGCATAAACTAGAAACAGGGACCATCAAATCAAGAGACCAACTTTCAAACCACTACACCACGGAGGCAGTTTAAGTGTAGGTACTTGTGAGATAGGTACTTAGTTGTTGTAGGTATCACCCGCACGCACCCCGGTCACGGTAATACTATCTACCCCGGTACCAATAGCGGTCATTAACCTGGACTGGTCATTGACCTGTGCTGTAGGTAGAAGCTAGAACACAGTCAGCTGATAGGTATAACTGGGCCGCGCGCGACGTTGCCATACCGAAACATAGCTAATGAACCTAATAGGGTGATCCACACTTACGTACGATACTGGGATAAGTTTAAGTGCGATTATTTCAATTTTTTTGTTCTAAGTCAGGTGTAAAAAATAAATACATATTTTCTAAAATTTGATAACCATTACGTATGTTGAAGCTGCGCACTGACTAAAAAATAATCCTGTATACCTTTACTGTGCCTTACAATGGCATCAAACAAGTTTTGACGTCATATATACATAAATCATAAATTGTATTAATTAGTAATTGTACATTATTCTATTGTTATACTCAACTGAATTAATTACCGTGATTGTAAATAATAATATCCGTTAATGATATTTTTGACAAAACAACGTTTAATAGTAATGTATAGGTATAAGGTTTAAAATAAATTCATACTACTTTCCTATGAGAAAGTTGTTCAGTTTCATAGGTAGTCAAATATTTTCAGCGTAATATTTTTGTTACAGCCTGTTAATTATGTTTGCGAAAACTTAATTTTAGTTATTACAGTGGTTATTATAAGGTATCAAAGTCAGTTTTTTAAAAGGTAAATGACCTATTATCAAGTCAGGTATGTATACACTAAAACTGGAAATTATCAGCGTTCTGAAAAAACAAGCTTGTTGTGCACCGTCAATAGACTTAATTCTAGACAATATCGAGTTTTTATATATTTTTTTTATACTCTTCCCTAGTCACTGGATAGATGGTGCTGTACTTGATACTTTAACTCAAGGCGGATAGTATTTCGATTTTTCACTTGGATTTTTTGGTAAAACGAAACGTAACTTATCATTATGACATCACTCGCATCACAAAAATATTTACTTTCATGGGTTTCCCTGCAAATTAAGGGAAACACAACGAAAACCATGTACAAACAAAACGGAATATTAATTAATAACAAAACGCGAAAAACGAGGATAAATTCGAAAAGATCAATTACCTACATTTTATTTCATGCCTTTTTTGGCTTTCGCATCAAGAAACGTAGTCAGTTCAACGCCATCTACAGAGTTCTTGGAATACTAAACTTTACTTTAATTCTCTGAAAGGAAACGACCTATTATAGTTTGAGATTGACCTTGAAGCTTGATTACTGAAAAATTGTTTCAAATCTTACCTTGACAACAACATTAATTGTTAAGGGACGAATACTAATAGTTTAGAGACAGTTACTAATTGTTGAGGAACGGATATGATTATTGAGGAACAGTAATGTTTGTTGAGCGATGGATACTAATTGGATACTAATATTCCCAGTGTTCCACAATTCTTAGATTTCGTCCCCGGATGTGCATTCAACCGCCAGAGTGTAAAAGGTCCTATTAAATTCAGTGCTCACATTTCTAGGGTAAGTTCTGCTCAATTGGGATAACATTTTTTTTAATGGGTCACTGTGAAAAGGAGTTCTTTTATATTTCGACTTAAATTGGAGAAAATTGATCGGTTTCATGAGTACATCTCACCTTCAAAATACTAACACTGAATTTAATAGGACTTTATAAAATCCAGCTTGTGGTACATACACTAATTGTTGCTTACCTTGACTACTATAGCAGTCCTAGGCCCAGTGTTCCACAATTCTCCATTCTCATCCACAAATGAGCATTCGACTGCTACAGTATATAACCCAGCTTTTGTTGCTTACCTTGACTACTATAGCAGTCCTAGGCCCAGTGTTCCACAATTCTCCATTCTCATCCACAAACGCGCATTCGACTGCTACAGTATATAACCCAGCTTGTGGTAGACACTAATTGTTGCTTACCTTGACTACTATAGCAGTCCTAGGCCCAGTGTTCCACAATTCTCCATTCTCATCCACAAACGCGCATTCGACTGCTACAGTATATAACCCAGCTTGTGGTAGACACTAATTGTTGCTTACCTTGACTACTATAGCAGTCCTAGGCCCAGTGTTCCACAATTCTCCATTCTCATCCACAAACGCGCATTCAACTGCAACAGTATATAACCTAGCTTGTGGTACAGACACTAATTGTTGCTTACCTTGACTACTATAGCAGTCCTAGGCCCAGTGTTCCACAATTCTCCATTCTCATCCACAAATGCGCATTCAACTGCTACAGTATATAACCCAGCTTGTGGTACAGACACTAATTGTTGCTTACCTTGACTACTATAGTAGTCCTAGGCCCAGTGTTCCACAATTCTCCATTCTCATCCACAAACGCGCATTCAACTGCTACAGTATATAACCCAGCTTGTGGTACAGACACTAATTGTTGCTTACCTTGACTACTATAGCAGTCCTAGGCCCAGTGTTCCACAATTCTCATCCACAACTGTCACAGTATATAACCCAGCTTGTGGTACAGACACTAATTGTTGCTTACCTTGACTACTATAGCAGTCCTAGGCCCAGTGTTCCACAATTCTCATCCACAACTGTCACAGTATATAACCCAGCTTGTGGTACAGACACTAATTGTTGCTTACCTTGACTACTATAGCAGTCCTAGGCCCAGTGTTCCACAATTCTCCGTTTTCATCCACAACTGCCACAGTATATAACCCAGCTTGTGGTACAGACACTAATTGTTGCTTACCTTGACTACTATAGCAGTCCTAGGCCCAGTGTTCCACAATTCTCCGTTTTCATCTACAAACGCGCATTCAACTGCTACAGTATATAACCCAGCTTGTGGTACAGACACTAATTGTGGCTTACCTTGACTACTATAGCAGTCCTAGGCCCAGTGTTCCACAATTCTCCATTCTCATCCACAAACGCGCATTCAACTGCCACAGTATATAACCCAGCTTGTGGTACAGACACTAATTGTTGCTTACCTTGACTACTATAGCAGTCCTAGGCCCAGTGTTCCACAATTCTCTATTCTCATCCACAAATGCGCATTCAACTGCCACAGTATATAACCCAGCTTTTGTTGCTTACCTTGACTACTATAGCAGTCCTAGGCCCAGTGTTCCATAATTCTCCATTCTCATCCACAAATGCGCATTCGACTGCTACAGTATATAACCCAGCTTGTGGTACAGACACTAATTGTGGCTTACCTTGACTACTATAGCAGTCCTAGGCCCAGTGTTCCACAATTCTCCATTCTCATCCACAAATGCGCATTCAACTGCTACAGTATATAACCCAGCTTGTGGTACAGACACTAATTGTTGCTTACCTTGACTACTATAGCAGTCCTAGGCCCAGTGTTCCACAATTCTCCGTTTTCATCCACAACTGCTACAGTATATAACCCAGCTTGTGGTACAGACACTAATTGTTGCTTACCTTGACTACTATAGCAGTCCTAGGCCCAGTGTTCCACAATTCTCCATTCTCATCCACAAATGCGCATTCAACTGCACAGTATATAACCCAGCTTGTGGTACGGACACTAATTGTTGCTTACCTTGACTACTATAGCAGTCCTAGGCCCAGTGTTCCACAATTCTCCATTCTCATCCACAAATGCGCATTCAACTGCTACAGTATATAAACCAGCTTGTGGTACAGACACTAATTGTTGCTTACCTTGACTACTACAGCAGTCCTAGGCCCAGTGTTCCACAATTCTCCGTTTTCATCCACAAACGCGCATTCAACTGCTACAGTATATAACCCAGCTTGTGGTACAGACACTAATTGTTGCTTACCTTGACTACTATAGCAGTCCTAGGCCCAGTGTTCCACAATTCTCCATTCTCATCCACAAATGCGCATTCGACTGCTACAGTATATAACCCAGCTTGTGGTACAGACACTAATTGTTGCTTACCTTGACTACTATAGCAGTCCTAGGCCCAGTGTTCCACAATTCTCCATTCTCATCCACAAATGCGCATTCGACTGCTACAGTATATAACCCAGCTTGTGGTACAGACACTAATTGTTGCGCTGAGAAGAAATCTCTGATCGGGTTGACGGTTTGAGTGGCTGATAGGATTGGTGGCACGTTGGTTAGTTCCACGGTCTGAAACAAGTTGACAAGGTTGTAGAGAATGTTTTTTTTGTGAATGTAATGATAAGATAAGATAAAGATAATTAATTTAATAAACACAACTTAAATTCATTTAAAATTGTTTTATTGTGATGTTTGTGATGTAATAGTTGTTCAGGGTCAAGAAAAATTTATAAAAATGTAATTTTATTCGTTGCTGGGCCGATACGGCATTAGCACCAGCGATATCTAATAGGAACTAAGAGCACAGAGTAAATATTTTCCCATTGGTTAACATACCTGTGATTTTTCAGTGTTGCGCGGGTGAGGCGTCGCTGTCACTGTGATCTGGACTCCTTTCACTTCTCTTTGCTTCTGTTTTTTACTGTAAATAGGTAAGATAACAAGAAACATTAGGACGGGCAGAAATTTTGTAAAACACTGCTCGTGCTATAATTTTTTTAGAAACTTGATAAATTTTCTACCACGGGCAGGATTTGAATATGCGACATTCGCCGTCACTAGTGGCGACGCCTCTTCCATCTGGGGTACCGCAGCTCGTCCCATGCCCGCGAATTTTGCAAGCGTATCATAATGCCAGTAACGCGTGGCACGGCTCCATCTACCGGGTTAGTTTTGCAGCTAATACCCAGCGACTAATCAATGCTTTACAGATTGAATGTAGTTTAAGCGATACCCGCGATAAATTGAACATTTAAAACACTTCCCTTGTTAGATATAATTTTTTTAGAAAACTGGGCTATAAGCTTGCTTATTTTTAGTCTTAAGTTTTCTGTATTGTTTTGTTTCTGTTGTGTATGTTGTAAGTAATAAAGTGTTCATCTATCTATCTATAAGCCGACTGGCGTAGATTTCAAGGTCCAAAATAAACCTACCTGATAGACGCAGCCGGCAATATAACCCCCTCCAGTTTCAACGCAAGACGGTGCGATATGGGCAGAGTGGCGGCGTGTTCCGCCGGCGGAGGCCTAAACGCTGGGGTAAGTGACACCCGACATAGGGCTCCGCCCGTGCGGCCGGCGCACACTCCGCGCGGCCAAATAGCGCCGCCAGAGCAGGCCCGGACGGCCGCCAGGACTGCTTCAGCATGCTGGGAAACAAAGGACCTATCAGGATAAGGCTATACGATGTCAATTTTACGAGTTTGACAGGCCCGATGGCGTAGCGGTTAGTACACCTGCCTTGTTAAGTCAATCTATACTTCCCATAAAGTGATAAAACGTTTGTATGAAATTTCGTGGTGATCGATCTGTTTCAAAATTAGCAATTCAAAATAGCAATACATTCCACACGTGTTCGTGCTGCCGTTCGTTTGACTCGCGCACGAGGCGCCGACACTCGCGGGAGCACGGGAAGCGGCAGCGGCATGACGAGTAGCAGCGCGAGTAACCTGTTCACACACTCGCGCTGCCCACTTCCCTTACTATTTCCCTGCCCATATTGACATTGTATGAACGTGCTATTAGGATAGTTTACAGACACATTCAAGAACCTTTCGGTCGCGGTTAGTGTGAACCGCTGGCATACAATCTGGCAAACAAATTCATCTTCAAATTCATTTATGCTTCAAAATCGAAGCAACTTATAAAATTCCAACAAGATTCTGTGCATCGTCGGCGATGATTATATTTCGTTTCAGGGTCTATGAAAGAGGAAATTACAGCAATATCGCGTTTTAAAAACCATGTAGCGCCATCTAGCGGCACTTGGTTTAACCTTCAAATTTTAAAATATAGACTTCATTTAAATTTCTTATTATTTCCAAATTATTATCTTATAAATCGATGTATCAAAGTATAGTAACATCTATGGCAATTAAATGTTCACATTAATTACAGAAGGAATTTAAACCATAGGATATTTTTTGCCGATTTCGTGTGTTCACATTCACAAGATCATCATAGGAGTCAGTCACGTCACGTCACGACCAACGTCAGTCAAATGTGTCTGCAAATGCAGTTATTATTTATGATTTTATTTTTTTATGTAATTTAATTAAATAAGACATTTTAATATAAGTTTACGATTATAATGCATTGAATCGACTTGTAATGAACATTAGGTACCATTAAGTTATGTCTATGTCAGATCGTCGTCCATTCTAGAGCCTTCCGACCCGATAAACTCACCCTATGCGTGATCCCCGGCTGCGTAGTCGGATTGTCGAAAAGTTTACTCGATATCTTCATGAGCGAGTTTCCAGCCGCCAATGCCATAGTTTCTTCTAACGTCTGTCAAAGACAAAATACCCTTTATTCAATGTAGATTATTATAAGACACATATTGTCGTGTCGGTTACGAAAATGTAAAAAATATAATGTATTTTTTCACACAATTTTCTTCTTTTTATAACAATTTTGTATTATGCTAATAATAGAAAAAGTGGCTCTAGCCATAAAAAAATAAAATAAAAATGAAGACACTGCCTTAAGGCACGTTTTGCGCCACCACCATCAGTCAATGTTATTTGATTTGTTTCAACTTCACGTCAAGATTTTCAAAAGGTGTTAAATGCTGGGCCTGAAGTTTGCTAAATGAAAATTGTTTTAGTAGTGTGTCGTTGGTGTGTCAGTTGGGTGGTTTTGTTGTATTTTTATTTATTTATTAAACTTTATTGCACAGAAAGTACAAAGGGCAGGCCTAATGCCACGCGGCATCTCTACCGGCCATCTAAAAGATAAACAGAAAGAGTCAAAGCGGTCGCCCATATAAAAAAAAAGAAATAAAACCGTACGTAAAGTTCGCACTAAAGATAGCTATACAATACATAAGGAGAATAAACAAAAATACAAAGTACTTTATCATTTAACATACTAGAATAAAATTACATAAACCTACATAAAATAAATACATGCATATATAAATAAACTTCTTAGTTTGAGTGATCGGGAGAAGCAAATACCCACTCGTAACAATGAAAAATATTAAACATTCGTATGCTGCTAACAGTTTGAAGTATAGAATATCACGGTTGAGTGTCGCTGGCATTACAATGGCAAAAATATAAGAGTATCAGCGCCCGGGACAGGAAAAACCTGCAGGAAAGTCCTGACTAACCTGTGGCTTCAACTCCTGGCTGACCAGCTCGGCAGGCCGCTCCTGCTGGCTGGAGGTGATGCGGTCCAGGAATTGGGCTAGCAGGGTGTAAGTATGCTGGGAACTGATCTTGTAAGGAAGTTTTCGAGGTAAATTATGATATATGTACAAGACTCAATTCCACGTTAACGTCTGAAACCAGTAGCTAAAAATAAAGCTGACGTTTGAAGAAAAAAAAATATAGGGAGATAACCGTGACAGCTGTACGGTCTTACTACCGTGCATGATTTATATTTTTTCCACTGACTCGGCGCCGCCCTAGTTTTGGGTCGCGTCGTGCGTAAATCGCAGTCGATTTTAAAGATTCAATTATCTCTACATTTTAGTGCGTCAATAACTCTCATCCGAGACAGAACTATAAGAAAGAATTGCCACCTTTGCCTTTTATACTTCTTTTCTTTTAACAATTATTATACAACTTTATAAACTTCGGTGTTCTTTCTGTTCGACGTATCTCACGCTGCATCAAGATATCAAACTACTACTTACTTCAAGTGATCAAAATACTACTTACTTCAAGAAACTACTACTTACAAGAAAGTGTAGCGGCTTACTACTATGAGACGCTACATTTAATGGTCCTTCGAGCCGGATATTTGGTGTTATTCGTTTCTCTTTGACAGTAGCGAAATCGGTTTGTCGGCCTCCCACAAGCGGGTCTCACCGACTAAATTGAGAAGGTCGTAAATATTGTCATTAGGGAGCGGATACACTGAATGCCCACCACCGATCAACCAAGCTTTGGAACTTTGGAAATACTACTACTACTACTACTACTACAACTACTACTACTGCTGCTGCTGCTACTACTACTACTGCTGCAAGTTTGAAGTCGTCGTCTTCACGTCGAAAAATCACGCTCAACATCTAGCATCGCCGACAGTGCGACGGATTGGGCTACTGTGTACAAGTGTACATACGACGTACTACTTACTACTACTACTACTTATCAACTACTTGCTTATTTACTCTTTTCGGCTACTAGAAGAGAGAACTTTTGAAAAATGATGAACTTACAGCAAGAATGCTTCACGAACATCAAGTCATTGTGCAACAATTTTGGAAAGGATCCAGCTGACAGAAAAAATGAAAACTACTTAATTACCAGGCTGAAATCCTTGGAGAGTCAATGGAGTGATTTTGAAGCACGACACAACGAGATTGTGGAGATAACTGAAGATAAAAACATCCACTACTTCACTGAAGATGTTTTTAATAAAACTAAAATACTTTATGAAAAAACTAGAAAAGAGATGAACAAATTACTACTACAACTTCGTGAAACTGAACCTGTCTTCTTTGACGTCACTGGAATGTTAGGTGATTCTACTGACCCTGACTTGAAATCACTACTAGAAAAGCAGGAGTGCAACTTCAAAGCTCTCGACCGAGTGATGTCGAAAATTGACGTTAATAAAACTATGGAAAAATGGGAGCTCGAAGATCACCTCTCAGTTTTGAGGTCTAAATGGGACGCCATCGACCGGCATCACTGGGAGCTGGATACAAAACTTGAGGGCACCAACTCTACTTACTACACGTCTTTTGTCAACATAGAAGACAAATACGACGAACTGAAACGTAAATTAAATTCAAAAATCTGGTCATCTGCTCACTATGAAAAATCAACACCGAAAGTAGAGGTCCCAGAATTTTCAGGAAGTTATACTCAATGGATATCTTTCAAAGACCTATTCCTGGAAACTATTCATACTAACCCCGTGATCAACCAGGCACAAAAGATGCAACATCTGAAAACCAGGTTGAGAGGCGAGGCGGAGAGGCTGGTACAACATCTTGGCATAAGCGCTGACAACTATAACGCATGTTGGGATATTTTAACCCAGCGCTACGATAATCGACGCCTACAATTTACATCTTTCGTTAACACCATGCTCAACCTGCCTGTCATACAACAACCTGAAAGCAACAACCTCAAAAAAATGCATGATGTAATCACTGAATGTTTGAACGGACTAGCAAACATTGGCCTAAACACTACGACGTGGGATCCGCTGATTATACACTTAATGTCGCAGAAACTTGACGCTACCACCTATACTGAATACATGAAAGATCTACAAGATCACCGGGAATTGCCAAACTTAAACGATTTCCTATATTTCCTTGAAAGCAAATTTATGGCCTATGAAAGCATGAAAAATGCGAAAAAAGAAGTACCTAACATACAGAAACCGCAGATGACAAGAGCTCCAGCCAGGAACAGCTACTTTCCTAGAAAACATTATGAAGCCCCAAGAAAATCCTACACTACTAACTTTGGAAAAACTTACTTTACCACCATACCGTGCGGAATATGTCCTCATTGCCGCGGACCGCACGTGCTGATGCAATGTTCTAAATTCATCGAAATGAACGCTTTACAACGCAATAACACAGTTAGAAAATTGCGCGTATGCGCAAATTGTCTTTACGAACACGCAGATGGAATTTGCAACTCAGCAAAAACGTGCAAGTACTGTAATTTGGGACATCACACTTTGCTACACAATGACGCCAAGAATGTCGCGCACTTACCGGGGAATGGAGGAAGATATAATCCAAACCGGCCATCCGGTTCATCTTCAAAATTTTTATCAAACCATCTGGCAACCCTCGCTAACAATGCGAGAAGAAAACTACTAGCTACAGCACTACTTCAAGTAAAGTCTGCAAATGGCACCTACGTAACACTTCGGGCCCTTATAGACCCGGGCTCGGAAGTAAACTTAATCTCCGCCAGCTGCGTTCAATTACTAAAACTATCTAGAAGGCGAATAAACGCAACTATATCTGGAATCGGTGACATAGCCGAGGATGCTCAAGGCTGCCTGGAAATCACGTGTAAATCAACCTACTCAGATTACACGTTCGAAGTGGAAGTACTCATTATGGGGAAACTTTTGGACAACTTGCCAAATTCTTCGTTTGAGATAAATAACTGGTCACACTTAGACCTAGACAACATGCAGATCGCTGATCCGAAATTCAATAAATCACGCCCCGTGGACTTACTACTAGGGGTCGGTGTTTATGCAAAAATTATCATAGATGGCCTACTTAAAGGAGATGAAGGATCACCTATTGCCCAAAGAACGCACTTAGGTTGGCTTGTGCATGGCGAGAGAAAAACTTACAAATGCCATGCGACTCTCATAGACTTAAATGAGATCGCTAAGTACTGGGAGAATGAAGACATCCTACCAGATGACAAGGATATCCCTATGGACGATTATTGCGAAAACCACTACATGAAAACAGTACAACGGGCTAAGGACGGAAAATACATTGTTCAGATGCCACTCAAACCTGGCTATGAAGAAAATCTGGGAGACTCTCGTCATATCGCAGTCTCACAGTACTTACAACTAGAAAAACGTCTACAGCGAAAAAACAAGCTCGCCCACATGTACCGTGACTTCATTAATGAATATATCGACTTAGGTCATATGAAACCATCCACTCCGGTTAAATCAGCTGTGCCGGAGTGTTACCTTGGTCATCATGGAGTCCTTCGAGAACATTCAACAACCACAAAGCTAAGGGTTGTAGTCAACCCCTCCCAGAAAACATCAAGCGGCATCAGTTTAAACGACCTACAAGAAAAGGGTCCTAATCTACAAAAAGACATCCAAGCCCTTATACTAAAATGGAGGTCCTACAAATACGCTTACACTGCAGATATCGAGAAAATGTACCGCTGTATGTGACTCTCTGAAGATCAACAAAAACTACAACAGATAATTTGGCGAAACCACCCAATTGACAGACTACAGCACTACCAGCTGTGCACTGTAACATACGGCATGAAGTGTGCACCTTGGCTAGCAATGCGAACACTTAAGCAGTTAGCCAAAGATGATGGTCACAAATACCCCGAGGCGGCATACGTGCTACAAACTCAATTCTATATGGATGACCTTCTTAGCGGGCGTGACACTCTCGAAGAAGCAAAATTACTACAAAAATCACTTATCGAAATATTACAAGGCGCTGGCATGAACCTCAGAAAGTGGTCTGCGAATCATCCAGCATTACTGGAAGATTTAACTATGGATCAGATTTCACCAAACAGTAGTTTTGACTTTAAACACGAACAGTCAACTAAAACGCTCGGCCTCGGTTGGAACCCAAGCAGCGACATGTTTAATTTTAACTGGAACCTAAATGAAGAACAACAGAAAAGTTCAGATACCAAGCGAAGCCTATTGTCAGAAATTTCAAAACTGTACGATCCATTAGGCTGGCTATCACCCATAACCATTACAGCAAAGCTCATATTTCAAAAGGTGTGGGTCAGCAAACTCGGATGGGACGAAACTTTACCAACTGAAATACAGAATGAGTGGTTGAAACTGAAATCTGAGCTCCCGATGACAAAAAACTTCAAAATATACAGATGGATTGGGGGGACTGAAAAACACATAGAACTGCTGGGGTTCAGCGACGCAAGCGTGCGCGCTTATTCATGTGTCATATACAGTCGCGTGGCTAACTCACATGGCCCGCCAACCGTAACTCTACTAGTCGCAAAAACTAGGGTTGCACCTCTGGCACAAAAAACTACACTGCCGAGACTGGAACTTTGCGGCGCACTACTACTAGCCCAACTGATGGCTAAAGCTAAGGAAGCGTTCAAAGACCGTGACGTCACCGTGAGTGCATGGAGCGACTCTCAAGTGGTACTAGCTTGGCTCCAGGGAGACGTATCTAAATGGGAACGATACGTAGCTCACAGGGTGACGAAGATCAAGCAAATTATACCCTCTGAAAACTGGGCTTACATCAAGTCGGAAGATAACCCAGCGGACTGCGCTTCCCGAGGACTGTATCCTACAAAACTACAAGTCTTTAAATTATGGTGGAAAGGTCCAGATTTTCTACAAACGCCACAGAAAACGGATACAAAAGAAAAAGAAAAATTGGTGTGCTCATTTACTACTAAACATGAACTCAAGCCTCTGACAACCCTAACTCCGAAAAATTCAAATCAAGACGATGAACATTTTATAATCAAACTACTAAACAAATGTAGTTCACTGCAACGTGTAATACGAGTCACGGCCTGGATACAGCGCTTCGGTGCAAAGCTGCGCAACAGAAAAATGCATGACGTCGCATTCCTAACTGCAAGTGAACTGACTACCGCAAATGACGAAATAATAAAATGCATACAACGTAAAGAATTTGGACAAGAATATAAAGACTTGCAAAACACTAAAACAGTTTCGAATAAAAGTTCAATATTCAAACTCAACCCTTATTTGGAGGAAGGGATCATTCGACTAGGTGGTCGACTCAACTACTCAAATTTGCCTCCTGACATGAAAAATCCCGTTATACTACCTCATAAAGGACGCCTTACTCAACTACTTATAGATCAGGCGCACTCTGGCACACTGCATGGCGGAGCACGACTAACTTTGTCGTACCTTCATCAGCGATATTGGATCGTCGGCGGCAATCGAGCGGTCAAGACCCGATTACGTCATTGCATTCGGTGTCATCGATACAAGCCAATTGAAGCTTATCAACTGATGAGCGATTTACCCCCGCAGCGAGTTACCCCCTCCAAGCCCTTTACCCACTGTGGAGTCGACTTTACTGCGAGCGTAGACTTGAAGCTCAGTAAGAAGAGGGGAGCAAAAACTTCAAAGGGATACATAGCTATCTTTATATGTATGGCAACCAAAGCCGTTCATATTGAACTTGTATCGGACCTGAGCACCGAAACTTTCATCGCCGCCTTCGAAAGAATGTGCGATCGGCGCGGCACCCCCAAACACATGTACTCGGACTGCGGCACGAACTTCATTGGAGCGGCCAAAGTGCTGCGTCACGAGTTCGAAGAGTTCAAACTACTACTATCACCGGAATTCTTTGATAAGATCAGCAAATTGGAAATAGAGTGGCACTTCAATGCACCCGCATGGCCTACAGCTGGTGGTCTCTGGGAGGCCTCCGTGAAGTCAATGAAATACCATCTACGCCGCGTGCTGGGTGACCAGAAGCTCACTTATGAAGAATTGCTGACCATACTTACCAAAATTGAAGCATGCATGAACTCCCGACCCCTGTGCTCGCTTACAGAAGACCCGGACGAATTTTATAACTACTTAACACCGGGACACTTTCTCGTTGGCGGTCCTGTGCTAACACTTCCACGCTCCGATCACAGCGATGTCAAAACAATTGATCCAAGACGTCGTTGGCAACTTACTGAAAACATGACGCAGCAATTTTGGAAAAGCTGGTCAAATGAATATCTGACCCAGTTGCAGACCCGCAGCAAGTGGAATAAACCTACTGAAAACATAAAGAGAGGTGACATCGTGCTGGTCAAGGACAACAACTTGCCACCCGGAAAGTGGGCTATGGGCCGTGTTCTAGAGGTCCACCCAGGCACACCTCGGACACTGACGCTCAAATGTATGAAAGAAACGCGTTGCTACGCATACAGTCTAAGCTCGCGTAGGTGAACGCGGACCATGCTTGTGTGTGTGAGACAACATGTCAGGGTTGCCGCCATTTTGCGTTCGCGAATCGGGAATGCAATGTGCGGCAGTATGAAATGACCTTCGTTCACGCATCCTAGCTAGCCGGTGTCTGAGCGTCCTCCGAGCGCGGGTGGGCGGCGCTTGTAGGGGGAGGCAGGGAGTGACCATACTGTACGCTAGTACTATTAATTATACTGTGACCCAGGTGCTGACGGCTACGTGCGAGTAACAACTATAAAAACTCAAACTGGAGTAATCAAGCGCCCCGTGGTAAAACTATCGCCGCTCCCACTCGAAACGGAACCGGCAACTGAAAATTTAAAACAAGAAAAACCTACTACCCTTTCAAAAAAAACAAACAATGCTACTACAAAAAAAGTCGGAAAAGGATGTTTCTCAACTTTATTAACGCTATTAATAGCTATGATAACAATGACAACAGGAGCACATGGCAGCGTCAGCTTATCATAGAGCGCTCAAATTACCAACCTCGAGTCGGACCGGCCGATCTATTACGACACTATCGGAAAAATGCAAGTTATACATGACGAGTGGACGCTACTCATGTACTACAACCTAACTAACTATTGGAGCAATGTACAACGTATTGAAGCCTACATACAAAACTTGAGCAATTTATGCAACCAAACGGATCCAAGGTACTGCAGAACTGTCTTGGAACAATTATTACATGAAAAGGAGCTCCTTCAACATTACAACAGCATCTTACTGGCACCTCACCAACACTTATCTGACCGAAAGAAGCGTGGTCTGATCAACGGGATAGGCAGCATCGCGAACAGCTTATTCGGGATATTGGATCAGCAGTTTGCAGAGAAATACCAGAACGATATCGAATCTATAAAAAACAATGAAAACTACCTACTGGGGCTACTAAAAAACCAAACTTCTATCATGGAAATAGAGAACAAGGTAATGAAAAAAACAGAAATCAACATAAACCGACAGTTCAACATGATTGAAAGCTACATGAATCAGACTGAAAAAGACATCTCGCGAATTGAATCTACGATGGAGGCTATGATGGCCACCACTTACTTTAACTCAGCATCACTCGCAGCTTACTTACTACTGAAAAGCATGAGATCTATGCAAGAAATGCTATTTGACTCGCTAATAGACGTCTACAAAGGACACATGGATGTACACATACTCTCTCCGGTGGACTTAGTCGAACAGCTAAGTGTCATCTCAGGCAAACTTCCAAAAGCGCTGACACTACCTATAGAAAACATACAAGATGATATAAAAGATATCTACAGATTATTGTACGTAAAAGCTCGAGTAACAACTAGCTACTTCCTTTTCGAAGTTCATGTACCTTTGACGTCAGACGAAGATTTTCTGATGTACAAAGCATTTCCACTACCTATCAAAACCCAGACCGATACGACTACCATACAACTCCACTCACAGTACATCGCTGTTAACTTTCCGAAGAGCGCCTACATCTCAATGACTGAAGACGATGTGAAGCTGTGCACCCAAATAAAATCAGATCGCTTCCTTTGTTACAAAAATCTGCTTGTTTTCAACTTACAAAACAACAACGCTCCCTGCGAAGCCAAACTACTGAGTCACAATCCGAGCGCACCTTGTGACGTCAAGAAATCGTCATGCGATGACGCGTGGATCGCGTTACACGAACCAAACAGCTGGCTGGCGGTTTGTTGCAAGACATGCACTTTGCGAACAATCTGCGGAAATGAGGTCACAGCGCATACTATATCTATGTCAAGCATAATAACTTTGTCTCAAGGATGCATTCTTCAAGCCAAGGACTTCACTATCTACTCTCACAATGAATACAACACTAAATTGAAGATGGATCAGAATCTCAACATTCCGACCCTGAACTCAACTATTAACAAAATTGTGAATTTGTCTAACAATAGAATTCAACAAAAATTGTCGGCAACCGCTACAAAGGACTTTGACGAGGGAACGAAGGATATTGACAGTCGTTTGCTCACCCTGAAGGAACATGAAATACTGCCCACTTCGATGTCATCACATGACATACACCAATACGCAATATGCTACTCCCTCTTCGTCGCAGCTCTATTGGTTTCACTTGTCTGGCTGGCAAAGAAATATGCGATCCCAAATTGCAGTTTTCTAAAAAAGAAACAAACAAGATCTCGCTACGAAGATATGGAACTACAACTAAGAGCTAACCAACCGGGACGTCAATCTGCACCTGATACCTGTTCGATGCCTGCGGCTCCGCCTCCGCCGAAACCAGGACGAGCGCCACGAACGGGACAGTCTACGTCAACGAATAATATTGCGTTTGAATTTGATGATTAATTTTAAGACATTCCTTGCTTTGTACTGGCATTTCTTTCTTCTTTTATCTACACTCGTCTCATAATGTTCGAATTATGAATTCGAAAACAGATGCATAATGACCTACTTTATGCATTCTGCCTATAAAAACTAGCGATTACTATAAATTACAGAAGCGTAATGACTTAATGAGAAAACTCTTAATACGATAAAGTTGAGAAATGAAACGAAGTATTTTTTTCCAATACTCAAATCGCCATCTTCGGTAATTTTTCGTATGTTGTTCATTTGTTTTAATAGGTTTTTGTTCTGTTGTTGTTGAGATGTTGTTCAGTTGTTGTTCAGATGTTGATTAGTTGTTGTTCAAATGTTATTCCGATGTTGTTCAGTGTTGTTCAGTGTTGTTCAGTTGTTGTTCAGTGTTGTTCAGTTGTTTAGTTATTTGCTGTTGAGACTCGACATCTAAACAACTGTTAGTAAAGAATCTTCAAAAATTCATATCAAGCCATATTACGTTCTCGTATTGAATTTGACCATGTATCGGGCCTTGCAATCGCCGGTGCGGACGTTTGGAAAAGTGTTCAACTGAGTAAATTTTTTAGAGTGTAGATAAAATAGTGTATGCAACTGCATATAATTAGGCATTAGAATGCTCGTGTCAATCTATTATCACACTCGGCTACGCCTCGTGTGATAAACAGACACTCGCATTCTAATGACCCTCATTATATGACAGTTGCATAAACTACTATTATTAAGTTTCTTTTCGGGTTGCCAATATGTACGGTCTTACTACCGTGCATGATTTATATTTTTTCCACTGACTCGGCGCCGCCCTAGTTTTGGGTCGCGTCGTGCGTAAATCGCAGTCGATTTTAAAGATTCAATTATCTCTACATTTTAGTGCGTCAATAACTCTCATCCGAGACAGAACTATAAGAAAGAATTGCCACCTTTGCCTTTTATACTTCTTTACTTTTAACAATTATTATACAACTTTATAAACTTCGGTGTTCTTTCTGTTCGACGTATCTCACGCTGCATCAAGATATCAAACTACTACTTACTGCAAGTGATCAAAATACTACTTACTTCAAGAAACTACTACTTACAAGAAAGTGTAGCGGCTTACTACTATGAGACGCTACAACAGCAATATTGACCATACACAATACATACATACATAAATTTGACATATTCACCGATTTAATTTCATTTGTAACTCTTATTTTTTATTAATGTTACACCTTGTTTTTATTATTCTTATATCATTTTATTCTCTGTGACATTTATGTATGGATTATGTAAATTTGACATTGATATTACGAAATAAATTATTCTAAATCATACATACACAATTTTCCGAATGGTTCCAAAATATTTGTCAGACGTGGCGTAAATGACCGTTTTTGCGGCTGTTTTCACTCTGCCTACCCCTCAAGGGATTACAGGCGTGATATGTGTATGTATGTAATATTTGCCGTGTGATACCGGCTTAGAATAGCATCACCCCATTTCTTTCCCGCGGGTGTCGTAAAAGGCGACGAAGGGACTCGAGGGTGAGTATTGCAATTTTAGGCGATCGGCCTGTCACTATGGCGATACACTATTTTCCGAATGACCCTCAAATATTTGTCAGACGTGGCGTAAATGTCCGTTTTTTGCAGCCGTTTACGTTCTGCCTACCGCGCAAGGGATTATAGGCGTGATATGTGTATGTATGTATGTAATGTAATGTTATTATTTTGTATTTTTATATTGACCATGATTTTACAAATTTTACACGTAACCCCAAATTTAAGCAGCAACTAAAATAACTGCTACAAAACGGATATGCTGCTGAAATCTTTGATAATTTTAGACATGTTCTCTTCTGTACTTTAAAAATGAAATTTTTCCATGATGTGACATTTGCTTTGTTTGTTTTTTATCCGTTTGTTTATTTTTTGCGATTCTTTTGTTTGGTATCATCACATCAGCCTATACCAGTTCACTGCTGGACTGCTTCCCCAGGAAGCCGTTCAACGCCGTCGCATAAGATAATTTATCTGCGATGACAGCTCGTAAAATCGCGTTTTAGAGCGTCTGTCAGGAGACAATTTCTACTTTTCTAACTTATCCTACCCCGTTCATGCGAACACGTCAGATAAATTTTCTCGACCTCTCGACTGAGTGAAAATTTCGCCAAACGTCAGTTTGACCGGTGCATAGTGTTATCAAGTGTTTTGGTGATATGTTTCTGTTGTTTATCGTGTTGCACTATAAAAGATACTTAAGTTTGTATTTATGAAAATAAGATCAGACAAAGCGGTAAATTTTTAGAAATCGCTAATGAGATGACATCTTACTGTCTTTCGTTCATTCACTTCGCCAAACCCCCATTCAGAGGTGTGTTAGTTTAAATATTATGAATTCTTTATTGTACACATTAAGACAATAGTTGAAAACTTAAAATTAGTTATAAGAGCGAGCTTATTTCTATGAGAAATCTCTTCCAGCCAACCCAATGGAGATGAAAGAGGAGAAAAAGCGGGAACTTTGAAAGCATAGCTAAGCTTTTAAGCTAAGTTTATCTTATTCGGAGTACGTTGAACGTACCCCAGGGTACGCCATTAGGCACGACCTCCTGTTTTCTCCATCCAGTCGCTTCGAGCCGCCTTCTTCAAGTAATCGATCCATCAGGCCGTAGGGCGTCCAACGCTACTTGTTTTTATAATCTCTTCTCTTCTCTTTTCATGTGGGACACCGAGTCATCCAACGACCCGATGATCCCTGGTGTCAGAGTTTTTCAACCGCCTACTACCACTAGTAGGCCACTGACATGGTTGTGTTACGACCGCCGTCTTAGTATTCATAGACAGCAACCGGGACCGACAGCTTAACGTGCCCTCCGAAGCACGGAACCATTTCTTTTCGGACAATCAGTTGGTTCACCCTGCAATGTCCTAATCAGACCGGGAACAACTTCACAAAGTGATAAATATCAACTTTGTGAGTGTCCCACCGAGAATCGAAACTGGAACCTTTGCGCCGGCGCAGGCAGTTGCACTACCACTGCGCCACATCCGCAGTCACTTTTTAAATGAAAGTTTTCCATGTTCTGACATTTTCTTCGTGTTTTTTTTTGTTTTGTTTGTTTGGTATCATCACAACAGCCTATACCAGTACACTGCTGGACTGCTTCCCCAGGAAGCCGTTCAACGCCGTCGCATAAGATAATTTATCTGCGATGACAGCTCGTAAAATTGCGTTTCAGAGCGTCTGTCAGGAGACAATTTCTACTTGCTAAACTTATCCTACCCCGTTCATGCGAACACGTCAGATAAATTTTCTCAACCTTGACTGAGAGAAAATTATCAGTTATCGATCCATCAGGCCGGAGGGCGTCCAACGCTACTTGTTTACAATAAAAAGGATACATATGCAGATGCCTGAGCGTGGAGTCGTCCGCGTGGAAGGACATCCGCGCGATGGCCGCGTACCTGTGCGCGACCGCGGTGGCGGCGCGTGACGCCTTGCGCAGCGCGTGAGCGCACGCGCCCGCCTTAGCGGCCGGGTCGCGGGCCGCCTAAAGGAAAAACATAATGGGGTGTGAGATGTCACGAAAACTGAACAACTTAATACCAAACATTTTCCATGTGTTCGGTGTAAATTTATAGAATTTTCTACCAAAAAATAACTAATGGGGTGTAAGATGTGACGAAAACTGAACAACTTTTGGCAAATACCAAACATTTTACATGTGTTTAATGTTAAATGTTTAGAAAACTTGCAGTATTACCGTGGGCAGAATTTGAACCTGTGACAACGCCTCTTTCATCTGAGATTACCCCAAAACTTTCTCTAAGTAACATACGTGGAAATATGATAAAATATTGTACCAACCATAAAAAAAATGCAACTGTGGAGGTTCAATTTTTTATGATATATCGACCTATGTTACTTGAGGAAAGTTGTCCGATTTCACGCTGGGCGGGTGTGGCTAGCAGCATATATTTTTAAAACATATGAACCGATTTTGTTTTATTAGTGTGTATAAATAGCGAGCGTAATAATCAATGGCCGCGTATCTCCGCGTGACGCCTTGCGCAGCGCGTGAGCGCACGCGCCCGTCTTAGCGGCCGGGTCGCGGGCCGCCTGGGGGTACACATATGGGGTGTAAGGTGTGACGAAAACTGAACTACTTTTAGCAAATACCAAACTTTTGCCATGTGTATCGTGTGACATTTTTAGAAAACTTGCAGAATTAAAACTTTCTCCAAGTAACATAAACTCCGTTCATTTAAGAATTACCTATAATGTAAACAAACTTTGTATGAATCTGACAGCTCGCGACTGCAATTCTTAAATGAACGAAGTTTACGTGGAAATATGAAAAAATTGCAACTGTGGAGGGTAAATTTATTATGATTTTCGGCCTATATTACTGGAGGAAAGCTGTTCAGTTTCACGCTGTGCGGTTGCTGGGCGGGTGTGGCTAATAGACTATATTTTTAAAACAAATTAACCGATTTTGCAATTGTATGACTCTTATGTGTGTAATAAGTTTACTAAACTAGTTAAAAGCGGAATTATGAAAATCAGTCAAGTAGCGACTGCAGCAATGGCGCGCGCTGCTTTACACACACACCCGTCTTAGGCCTGAAGATAACAACATATAGGGTGAAATTTTACTAATGACCCATAGCGAAAACTAAGGACGGGCTGGTGATAAGGAACAACTTTCTTCTAGGAACATAGATCGTAATATGAAAAATAATTTGGACCTCCCATACAACATTGCCGATCAGCTAATTTGGGTTACTATGAAAGCTGAAAATGAAAATGAAATTACTTTATTCAATAGTATTATCACTTATTGATGTCATGATCCGTCATTGTAAAAAATAATTATTATTTAACACAATTTTCTTATTTTAATAAAAATATTGTATTATCCTAATAGAAAATCTCATCTCAGTCATCGATCATCTCACTCATCTCAGATCAATCGTCGAAGGTGGTAGTGTCGCAAATTTTACTACCGAACGTTAAATTATCCATACGCGATTATAGTTCTTATTTAAATCACAATTAAGAAAGATACTGGTGTGAAAGTGTTTGTTGCGCTGGAGCGTCGATTAGTGTCATAAGTGAATAAGGTGTAGTGATTACTCTTTCTCGCACCGGTGGTCAAACAAGTCTGTGAGCCGGTGGGGACGCACCCTCACCCCCGCTAAAAAGAGTGTGCTATAATTTCGTCCCTTTTCCCCACGGGTGAATACTTCATAGGCTCCTACCTACTACCGTCACTCGACCCACACGATGACGCATCGAACTCCGCCAAAATCAACCTCAACGCCTGGCTCCTCGAAGCAGGAAAACAATGAAGACCACGGGAACAACGTTAATACTGATGATAGGCGCAAGGGAAAGAAGGAAAAGGACTTAAAATCAGATGATGACATTAACCTTTCTGGAAATGGGTCGCATAAAGATCTAGCCCAAAGTCTTACTGTAGATGGGAACTTCAAAAAAATCCTTCAGACCAGCGTCACTGAAGCTGTGAATACCGCTCTTTCTGCCGAAATATCAAAAGTCACTAACGCTCTCCATGGTATCAACGTAAGCATTAAAAAACTTAGCGAAGAAAATGCCAGAATGACCGAATCATTGTGTGCAGTCAATTCAAGGTTGGATGGGTTCGAAACTTCAATCAATTTTGCATCATCACGTATAGACGCCACCGAGAGCCGTCTCACCGAGCTCGAAAAAAGTACAAGCAAGGTGTCCGAATTGCACCCTCAGATTCAAATGCTTGAAAATAAAATTTCTACCATGGAACAAATGGCCCGTCAATGCAACATAGAAATCTCTAATTTACCCGAGAAAAAAGCAGAAAACCTCTTGGTGCTCATATTGTACCCTAAATAAACTAAGCCTAAGCACAAATAAATGCAAAGTTATCACTTTCACGAAAAAAACCGTTGTTAGTAGGTACTCCTATACGCTGTGTGGTGTTTTCCTGAACTCTGTTGATACTATTAAGGATCTTGGAGTGACGCTTGATGCCAAGCTGCATCTTGACATTCATATAGAGAACATTATAAACAGAGCTTATAAGATGTATGGCTTTGTTATGCGTTCTTGTCAAAAATTTACCCAGCCCTCCACTTTTCTTTACATTTATAAAAGCCTAATTCGCTCACAATTAGAATATGCTGTATCTGTGTGGAATCCTTTCTACACCAAATATATTGATGCCCTCGAATCGGTGCGAAAAAAGTATCTAAGACGTATAAACTATAAATGTACTCGTAGTGTTTTATCATATCAATTTCTTCTCAGTAAATATGACCTAATCAAACTCGAATCTAGACGCCTTCTACTAGATGTTTCGCTTCTGTATGACATATGTCATGGAAGATATGATTGTATCCCTCTTCATAATAGATTAAGTTACATCGCTCCCTACAGGAATCATTGTCGTAGGGGTCACAAACTTTTTGCTACAGCCTCATGCCGTACCAACGCAGGCAAACGTTCGCCACTGTACAGATTGCCACATTCCTATGATAGTAATTTTTGTGATATAGACATTTTTCATGAGAATGTTGGCAATTTCAAAAAAAAGGTGCTGCTATCCATCAGCACTCATGATAATGGTGAGTGATCCCGACGCACTTGTTACTCTGTAATTTATTAATTAGATGTTGTATATTTTAAGTAAGAACCTACATTTGCTACCTTCGATCTGTATTAATATTTCCTGTAATCTGTGGTTAATGGAGTTGGTAACGTAACTACCTACTTATAGCTTGTTATACTATAACTTAGTTAAGCAATATTTTGTTATGTTACTGTTAATTAACCCAAATAAAGTGAAAAAAAAAAAAAAAAAAAAAAAAAACCGGCTCGGCGGGATAAAAAAATAAAAATAAAGGTAAAGCTCATAATATTTTTGTTCCTTAAGGAAAGTTGTTCCTTATCACCAGCCCATCCTCTGTTTTTCAGTTCGCATGTCCGGTGTGGCACAGATCCGCCCACGCTAAACAAAATGATGTTGCCTTGAATGAGACTTGCAGGATAATAACAGGCTGCCTCAAACCAACACCAGTCAATCTCCTATATCCCCTGGCAGGTATAGCTCCACCTGAGGTACGAAGAGAGGTAGCGTGCTGCTTAGAAAAACAAAAACAGCAAACTGACACAAGGCACCCACTGTTCAACACAAAAGAGTGTAGTAGCTCCAGGCAGAAATGTCGGCAAAGCTTCCTGAAGTCAGTTTTGCCAGATGTAGATAATCCAGATGAAGCTCGTCGCAAGTTATGGTCTGAGAAGTATCCCCCTCCCTCTGATTACATTAAACCTGCTGATAAGCTCCCAAGAGGTCACTAACTTCCATGGTCAACCTGGAAAACTCTAAATCGGCTGCGAACACAAGTTGGCCGTTGGAGGTTTAATCTAAATAAGTGGGGATATAGCTCTAACCCATCTTGCGACTGTGGTGCCTTACAGACTATGCCACACTTGATGTGTTGCAGTCACTGCCCTATACCTGCACCTTGTCAGACTTGTATGACGCCACCGACAGCGCCGTAGCCGTGGCTGATTTCCGGTCGAAATACATTTGAGTCATCGACACGAAATAAGAAGAAGTATCGATCACTAGTAAAATTTCACCCGATATACCTGCCTGCTTAAATGGGCCTCCAACCAGGTTGCACCATACCTGAGCATTAGCGTGTGCGATGGCGGGCGGGGGCTGCGTGCACAGCGCCCTGGCCGCGTGGCCGGCCCGCGCCAGCGCCGCAGCGCGCGCCCCCAGCCAGGTTGCACCATACCTGAGCATTAGCGTGTGCGATGGCGGGCGGGGGCTGCGTGCACAGCGCCCTGGCCGCGTGGCCGGCCCGCGCCAGCGCCGCCAGCGCCGCAGCGCGCGCCCCCAGCCAGGTTGCACCATACCTGAGCATTAGCGTGTGCGATGGCGGGCGGGGGCTGCGTGCACAGCGCCCTGGCCGCGTGGCCGGCCCGCGCCAGCGCCGCCAGCGCCGCAGCGCGCGCCCCCAGCCAGGTTGCACCATACCTGAGCATTAGCGTGTGCGATGGCGGGCGGGGGCTGCGTGCACAGCGCCCTGGCCGCGTGGCCGGCCCGCGCCAGCGCCGCCAGCGCCGCAGCGCGCGCCCCCAGCCAGGTTGCACCATACCTGAGCATTAGCGTGTGCGATGGCGGGCGGGGGCTGCGTGCACAGCGCCCTGGCCGCGTGGCCGGCCCGCGCCAGCGCCGCCAGCGCCGCAGCGCGCGCCCCCAGCCAGGTTGCACCATACCTGAGCATTAGCGTGTGCGATGGCGGGCGGGGGCTGCGTGCACAGCGCCCTGGCCGCGTGGCCGGCCCGCGCCAGCGCCGCCAGCGCCGCAGCGCGCGCCCCCAGCCAGGTTGCACCATACCTGAGCATTAGCGTGTGCGATGGCGGGCGGGGGCTGCGTGCACAGCGCCCTGGCCGCGTGGCCGGCCCGCGCCAGCGCCGCCAGCGCCGCAGCGCGCGCCCCCAGCCAGGTTGCACCATACCTGAGCATTAGCGTGTGCGATGGCGGGCGGGGGCTGCGTGCACAGCGCCCTGGCCGCGTGGCCGGCCCGCGCCAGCGCCGCCAGCGCCGCAGCGCGCGCCCCCAGCCAGGTTGCACCATACCTGAGCATTAGCGTGTGCGATGGCGGGCGGGGGCTGCGTGCACAGCGCCCTGGCCGCGTGGCCGGCCCGCGCCAGCGCCGCCAGCGCCGCAGCGCGCGCCCCCAGCCAGGTTGCACCATACCTGAGCATTAGCGTGTGCGATGGCGGGCGGGGGCTGCGTGCACAGCGCCCTGGCCGCGTGGCCGGCCCGCGCCAGCGCCGCCAGCGCCGCAGCGCGCGCCCCCAGCCAGGTTGCACCATACCTGAGCATTAGCGTGTGCGATGGCGGGCGGGGGCTGCGTGCACAGCGCCCTGGCCGCGTGGCCGGCCCGCGCCAGCGCCGCCAGCGCCGCAGCGCGCGCCCCCAGCCAGGTTGCACCATACCTGAGCATTAGCGTGTGCGATGGCGGGCGGGGGCTGCGTGCACAGCGCCCTGGCCGCGTGGCCGGCCCGCGCCAGCGCCGCCAGCGCCGCAGCGCGCGCCCCCAGCCAGGCCGCCGCGAGCGGCGTGCAGGCGCCGCAGCCGGAGCACCCGGGCGCGCAGCCTCCGCCCCCCGACGCGCCGGCGCCGCCCCACCCGGAGGCGACTTCCCAGCCTGCGCTCGCGGCCTCGAGGCCTGTTATACCTGAAGAATGAACCAGACCAAAGCGAGTTTAAAATAAAATAAAACTCCTTAAACATTAATGTTATATTTTTCGTTTAAAATCCTCCATTTAGAATTTTTTAAATTTTTATACCAGCAGTGTCTTTGCGGTGCTGAGACGAATCCAACAACACCTCATAATTTTAACATCCGTCTAGTTGTTTGGGCTGTACCCCGTGAGCAGAATTTACCTGTCCAAATATCGAATAACATAACCCTCTTTCTGAGTCAGTCGGGTAATAAAGTAGCACTGATTGCAGAAATTGTTTCGCGAAATTGGTCATTGACTGGTCACATCTGTCGTAGAATCAAGGACGGTGGAGTAAGCGGGTTCTTGAGTGGAGGCCACGCCTCGGCAAGCGTAGCGTTTTACGCCCTCCAGCCAAATCGACCCATGACTGAAACTGGCGGCTGGTAGCGACTGGATGGCGAAAAAAGGAGAAGGTCCCTAATGGCTTACCCTGGGGCAGGCCTCCGTCCAGCAGTGGAGTGCTATAGGCTTGTGGGACGCTAGTTGCGTACCACGGATGTATGTCGAGAAAGTGGAGACACTAGTTGCGTACCACGGATGTATGTCGAGAAAGTGGAGACACTAGTTGCGTACCACGAGTGAGGAGGCGAAATGAGAGAAGGGTTTGGTTCGGGCTTGGGCAGTCGAATGCTAATTTATTCAAGTTCTCACCGCTATTTATACAAAATGTGAACTTAATATAATAGTCAGTTGAGGGTGTACTGTTTATCACAATAATGAGGATGCCCACAAGCTAGATTAATAGGCAACTGTGGGTAGACCAAATATGAAGATTGTGGGGACACCCACAGGCTGATGTAGTCAATGACTCGTGTCTGGGATTCATACGGATCATGACGTCAATAAGTGACATTGAATAAAGAATTTCAATTTCAATACCTTCTTGTATGAGAGTAGCGTCGGCAGCTGCGGCGCGGTGTAACCCCATCAACCAACGCTGGGCTGACTCCGTAGGCGCTTCAGTTGATAAGCATTTCAATATATCTGCAGCAAGGCTGTGGTGACCGTATCTGAAACATAAGTTTTATTTAATGTTAGCCCGGACCGAAATTTCCACTTGTGACAACCCAGACCGAACTTTCTGCTTGTGACGCTACAGGCAGAGCTAATCACCAGACACCGAACATTCATTTTGAGACACACCAGACAAACTTTTAACTTGAGACACACCAGACCGAACTATTAACTTGAGACACCCCAGACCAAACTTTCAGCTTGTGACAGCTCAGATAGCACTTTACGCTTATGACAGCCCAGACCGAACTTTCCGTTTGAGACACCACAGTCTAAAATTTCCGCTTGAGACGCCCCAGACCGAACATTCCGCTAGTAACAGCCCAGACCGAATTTTGTCGTTTCTGCTGCCTTAGATCGGGGCAGTAATGTGTTAGCATATTCCTTGACCTTGCCAAGGCATTAAATACAGTCTCTATTCCGATCCTTTTACAATAAATTAACAGCTTGGGAATCAGAGAGACGGCTTTGCATTGGTTTAACAGTTACCTCACTGATAGACAACAATGTATAAAATTTTGCCAGACCGTAAGTAACTTTCTACCAATTAGTTTTGGTGTGCCACAGGGCAGTGTGCTTTGCCCCACACTCTTTTTCATTCACATGAATGACCTGTTGGAAATGCCTCTGAACAATGCAGAAATGATCTGCTACGCTGACGACACCATTATTTTGTTTCGTGAGTCAACCTGGGATAGGGTTTTCGAAGCAGCTGAAGAGCGTTTAAGTCGCGTGGTAATGTACATTTCGATAATTATTCGCGGTAGCGGCAGGAGCAGGAGCAGGTGCATAGTGTGAATGTAGCATAAGGGGCATTCCACGTCAAGTAGGCAGGTAAAAAATTTTGATGTCTCCGATTTTAATAATATTTTAATATGTTATTGGTATATGTGTCCTCATCCTCAATATACAATATTTTTGGAATACTATGTATAGTTAATAAGATAAAGGACATTGAAGTTTTTACTAACTCTAGCCAATTCATTATTTCAAACGCAATTACTCAGTTTTAAACAGTTATAATCAAATACACTAACCAATGAAATATGTACTCGACTCAATGGGCTTTTTAAAAACATTTTTTAAAATTTAAAAGAATATTTTTTTTAAATAAAAAAAATGATATTTATTTTTTGAATTGATTTTTTTCAAAGTTGGACCTCGTGTGGAAGGGCTCTTATTTTTTTTTTCTTCTAAACGGGTCCATTTTTTAAAAAAAACCAATTCAAAAAATAAATATCATTTTTTTTATTTAAAAAAATATTCTTTTTAATTTTAAAAAATGTTTTTAAAAAGCCCATTGAGTCGAGTACATATTTCATTGGTTAGTGTATTTGATTATAACTGTTTAAAACTGAGTAATTGCGTTTGAAATAATGAATTGGCTAGAGTTAGTAAAAACTTCAATGTCCTTTATCTTATTAACTATACATAGTATTCCAAAAATATTGTATATCGAGGATGAGGACACATATACCAATAACATATTAAAATATTATTAAAATCGGAGACATCAAAATTTTTTACCTGCCCACTTGACGTGGAATGCCCCATAAGTGTGTTTCTCCGCGACTGATCTTTCCGCAATTGTGTTTCCGCGATTGAACCTTTTGCATGTTTAAAATAAAATTATGTGCAGGAACTGGCAAGTAAAGATCGTTCTTTCAAGTATTTATTTGCTCTTTGTCAGCTATCAGGTTAAAAACAATATTTCTTTTATCCCTTTCACGTCAATTTCGTAACATTATGGCTACCCACTGTCATCGACGGCTGATGTGGCGCAGTGGTAGTGCGACTGCCTGCAGCGCAAAGGTTCCGTGTTCGATTCCCGGTGCGACACTCACAAAAAGATATTATCACTTTGTGAATTTGTTTTCAGTCTGGTTAGGACATTGCAGGCTGAACCACCTGATTGTCCGTAAGAAAGATGGTTCCGTGCTTCGGAGGGCACACTAAGCCGTCAGTCCCGGTTACTGTCTATGTTTACTTAGAAGTCAGAGGCCTACTAGTAGTAGAAGGCGGTTGAAAATCTCTGACACCAAAATAAATGATTAGAAAGCAAGGGTCTCACAAACCTACCTTAGGGCAGCTCTAGCGATTCTATACCGGGTCCAACCATCAGTGCCTCTGACCACGTTCAGGATCCTGTTCTCCCAATCCTTGTTGATCTTGCAAGTCAGGGCTGCCCCGGCTCGCTCTTGGAATATTACAGTACATAGTAGCACTAGGGCTGTGCCATCGCCTTCCGCTATATCTCTGAAAAGAAGAAGATAATTGAATACCAAATTTTAAAACACTTTCCGTGTTAAGGTATACAATATTTGAAAACTTGTAAAATTTTCAAGCGCAGGTAGGATTTGAACCTGCGACTTTTGCATTACCAGTGGCGACGCCTCTTCCAGCTGGGCTACCACAGCTCGTTCCTTGCCCTCAATTTCTTTGCAAGTTAATAAAAAAGAAAAAAAAAGAAGATAATTCATCTGCATGAAATATGCTAAAAATATTTAACAGATATAACTCAGATGCTTGCAGGCTGACACTTACACACACATAATATTAGGTCCTTACATATGAAATTGTCGTTTTGTCGTACTGGCCACTTTGATTACAAATTTCTCCTATTTGGTTAGGAATTCGAAATTCAAATTTATACAGCTATTTCCACATGTAGTTGTGTTTCGTAAACCGTCATTCATTTGTTTTTTTACTTATCTTTTTTCTGTTTGCATCGCTCAATTCACAAAATGGAAAATTTGAAATATCGCGTTATTTACGAGTACGAGTTCCACCGTGGCACCAGTGCTGCGGAAACGGCTCGAAGGGTTAATGATGTGTATGGCGGTTGTGTCGCAAAAGAAAACACAGTGCGTTTTTGGTTCCAACGTTTTCGTTCTGGAAATTTCGACCTGCAAAACAAGCCCCGTGGACGGCCGGAGACCCAAGTTGATAATGAAGAATTGAAGGCTATTGTGGAAGCGGATCCATCGCAAACCACGTCCGAATTAGCTGCAGGCTTCGGTGTTAGTGATAAAACTGTTTTAATCCACTTGAAGCAAATTGGAAAGATTAAAAAACTTGAAAGGTGGGTTCCTCACGAATTGAGTGAAGCAAACCGGCAAACGCGCGTCAACTGCTGCGTTACATTACTTGACCGGCACAATAACATACATACATACATACATAAATCACGCCTCTTTCCCGGAGGGGTAGGCAGAGACTACTTCCTTCCACTTACTACGATCCTGGCATACTACTTTCGCCTCCTCCACATTCATCAATCTCTTCATGCATGCTCTTCGGTTTAGGGTACTCTTGACCTGACCTTTTTGGCACAATAACGAAGGGATTTTAAATCGAATCATTACCTGTGATGAAAAGTGGATTCTCTACGATAATCGGAAGCGCTCATCGCAATGGCTGGACCCTGGCAAGCCAGCCAAAGCCTGCTCCAAGCGAAAATTGACCAATAAAAAGTTACTTGTAAGCGTTTGGTGGACTAGCGCCGGTGTCGTTCATTACAGTTTTCTCAAATCTGGCCAGACGATTACGGCAGATGTCTACTGTCAGCAATTGCAAACCATGATGGAAAAGCTAGCTGCTAAACAACCGAGGTTGGTCAATCGCTCTACGCCACTGTTGCTTCACGACAACGCTAGACCACACACTGCACAACAGACGGCTAGCAAATTAGAAGAGCTTCAATTGGAATGTCTAAGGCATCCACCGTACTCCCCGGACCTTGCTCCAACAGATTACCATTTTTTCCGAAATTTGGATAACTTCTTGCAAGGGAAAAAATTCAACTCAGATGGGGCAGTCCAAATCGCCTTCAAAGATTTTATTGATTCCCGTCCGAATGGTTTTTTTAGTAAAGGGATCAATGAACTACCTATGAGATGGCAAAAGTGCATAGATTACAATGGCTCATACTTTGATTAAATACATACATACATACATACATAAATCACGCCTATATCCCTTACGGGGTAGGCAGAGCGGTAACGGCCGTTCAACGGATATTAACACCACGTCTGACAAAGGTTTGATTAAATAAATATACTATATTTAAAAAAAAACGACTTTTTGTTCCTCCCATACAAAACGCCAATTTCATATGTAAGGACCTAATATTTACATTTACATCCACAACAGTCCACTTGGCTTGGTAAGCGGATTGGCGAGCGCAGTGCAATATGTTGCATTTACAACGTTGCTGCCCATTCCCAGGGTAAATTTACTTAGTCGCTTTTACCGACACCCATGAGGGGAATTTGTGTGATGCTATACTAATCCGGTATCACACGGCAAATTATGATGATACTGACACACACAGAAACACACACATACACACAAATAAGAAAGTCGCGTTATCAGTGAAGGCGTTAAATAGGGATTTCAAGTAGGATCCCCCGATTCCTGTTTGATCCCCTAGGGGATTGTTTCAGGAGATACTATTGGAAAACTTGGTGAATGTTTGGGAGGTACTAATTTTAATTATATCCGAGTTTAAGTACGTAATTCTGCACGCCCAATCCGCCTGTCTTGTAATAGTCTCACTTTCTGTAGGTCAGCTGGAGGAAATTTCTTAGTAGAAATAAGTTGTCCTGTTGTGTCGGCATTCTTTGTATATTATGTCTCTTGTAATGTTTCTTGTAAGCAATAAATGGTTAATAATAATAATACAGGGTGTAATACAGCCCTCCGAATACTGATAGGATGCATTCAGACCATAAAACTGAATAACTTCTTAAAAATAAATATTTCAGGAATACAAAAAAATATGATTTTCCATAGTAAATGCAATCAGCTTGTGATTTTGAATGGGAGGTAGATTTCTTTTTGTCATTTCCTGACATATGTTTCTAGGGGAAAGGTATTCTGTTTCATGGTCTGCATGTACCCTATCAGTACTCGTGCTGTCCCTTACACCCTGTATATTTCACCTGTTAGTGAGCGCGGCCCAGACGGGCGGCATGGCGGGCGTGAGGCAGCGGCAATGCGCGTCGCCGCCCAGCGCGGCCAATGCTTCCAGTAAGCCTTGAATAAATAAACAAACTTTATCTACTCTTCTATCATAATGTTCGGATTATGAACTCGAAAACAGTCGTATAAAGACCTGCTTTATGCATTCTGCCTAAAGAAAATACAGTTTTTTCTCAAACGCTGAAGTTAATGTTCAATGAGAAGGCGTTCCTTTCGATAAAATGGAGAAATGAAACGATGTGTTTTTTGCCGATATTCACATCGCAATCTTCCGACGCACCTGTCAGTTGTTGTTCAGTTGTTATGTTAGGTTGTCAGATGTTGTTCAGAAGTTTTAAGTTGTTGTTCAGTTGTTGACTCTGAAGTAAAGAATTTTCAAAAATTCATGTCGAACCATATTACGTTCCTTGTGTTAAATGAACTTTACAATCGCCGGTGCGGACGTTTGGAAAAGTGTATTAGTGAGTTTTTTTGTAGAGTGTAGATATAATTGTGTATGCAACTGCATAAAATTAGGTTATATGACAGTTGCATAAACTTCTATACTGCTTGTGTAACTTTTTAACGTGAGTCACGATAACTTTTACACACTATGGTTACTTAAACGTGTCTTAATAATCTTAGTAATCTGTTCTATATTTGACGCAAGCCGTTTTATGTAGCAAATTCAGAACGAAGTCTACGGAAATAAAGTAGTGTTTTACCTGACATCCTATCCCCTGCCGTGGAGCATGTTTGTAGCTGGTTGCCTAACACAGAAGCTGTACGGGAAGCATAGAGGTTCGGCTCGGCATTGCTTAGTTGTACCTGAGCGAACAAATGTTTAATTTGTATAGTCCGACACATATTCAATGATGAAATGTAATGGGTATTACCACAAAAAGTCAAACATCTTTGTTTAACATACATACATATAATCACGCCTCTTTCCCATAGGGGTAGGTAGAGACTACATCTTTCCACTTGCTACGATCCTGACACACATCTTTCGCTTCTTCAACATGCATCAATCTTTTCATACATGCTCGTCGGTTTAGTTTAGGTTAACTCTTTCAATTGCTCCACACTCTCTTCTTCTATCATAATATTACACTCCGTCATACCTTCTTCTTTTTCTTTGTTTAAATAATATTAAATACAAAATAACACGCGTCCATGTCTTAACTTTTTTGAGGTAAGGCCCGTTATGTTTAAAGAACTTACCAAACAGCGTAATGCCATACGCAGAGGTTTAATATTGTTCTGGTTACTTGGCGCGGCGCCGGTCGCTATGACAAGCGATTCTAAAGCCAGCATGAGATCGGCTCCTTCCACCGGCAAGCTTTCTTCGTAGCTGAAATAAAAAGTTAAAACCTTTTTGGTACCAACTTCAATTGAACCTATAAATTTCTTAACATTGCTACATAATGCATTTGAAATGCACAATGTTGCTAAAAATGCCCTCATTTCTTACATTAGAAACACTAGTTACCAATTCACTACAATTCTAGTCAAAACCGTGGCCGCATTGGCCGTGTGTCGTAAGTCAGCACTTAGGGCTGCCTCGCTACAGTACAGGCGCAAGGGACTATCTTATGTCCACATTCGTTACAATAGTAACAAAGCTTTGGTAGTAATGCACAACAGGCTACTAAATAATGCCCTCATTTCTTACATTAGAAACACCACTTACCAATGCACTACAATTCTAGTCAAGACCGTGGCCGCAGTGGCCGTGTCGTTAGTCAACACATAGGGCTGCCTCGCTACAGTACTGGTGCAAGGGACTATCATACTTTAGCAAGTTACTAAGAATGTCCGCATTCGTTACAATAGTAACAGCGCTTTGCTAGGAATGCACTACAGGTTGCTAAAGAATGCCCTCATTTCTTACATTAGGAACACCACTTACCAATGCACTACAATTCTAGTCAAGACCGTGGCTGCAGTGGCTGCATGTCGTAAGTCAGCACTTAGGGCTGCCTCGCTACAGTACTGACGCAAGGGACTCTCTTGCCCGCCCGGGGGGCACCCAGCCGCGGCGCAAATCGCTGGGCATTCCACTAGGATCTATAGATAGAGAAGATAGGAAAAAGATCAAGCCCACGAAAGTATAGATGCTCGTACTATTTGCATCACTTGCGACACTACTTGCAGGCTTCGCATCAAAGCAAAATTTATATTTATAATTATAAAATCTAATTATTACCAAAAATATTAATCAGATTTCTATTTAATAAGGACAGAAGTTCTGGAGTAATTGAATATTAAAGTTGAGCATTAAAAGAGAAAAGCTGCTGAAGTTTGAGTATTTTTCGTGTACTTCGTTCACTTTGGTAAACAGTGTAAATGAGGCCCAGTTAAATATTTTGTAAAAATATATAACAGTTGATGAACGTTTAAAAATTTAATTTGATTTCCTGCTTTGTGAAATAATTGACGTGGCTATTCTTCGTTAAAATTGATGTAATACGCGACTCATTTTGAGACCAAGAAAGTTCATTCTCCTTTAGTCAGTATTTATGTTTACTAGGCAAAAAATTATTTGATTACTGGGCAGAAAATAATTTAAAATCATGCTAAATTTACTTCCTGTTAAATAAAACATAAAGAATGAACGTTTCCTGTACAGTAAAAAGTAAATGTAATGAATCTAACCTGCATGACTTCCAAGCAAAGCATCACATCAGAGTTCTGTGAAGTGGCACAAGTGACGAGGTGTCTGATGCACTCAGCCGGCCACAACGCCGCATGCTCGGCCAGCTTACGTAGACCCATCAGCGCTGTGCGGCGCACTGACGAGCGGGGGTCTTTCACGGCTATGCTTAGTAGTAATTCCACCTGCGTGAAAAGTAAGGAAATAAAGGGAAGTTTACATAAATGCGGACTTGTTTAGGGTCAAAATTTAATGTGGGTTTGTGATAAGCGATTTTTTTTTTGATTATTATGATCAGCATCATACACTTGAAACAGCAAATCAGTACATAGTCTAAAATAAAGTAGCTTTTCGTGTCCCTTTATAGATTTAAAACTACACAATGGGTTTTGATACAGTTTTTATAAAAAAAAAGAGTAATCCAAGACACAGGTTTTTAAGTACCTTTTAGCATGTAAAGCTTTGTTCCTTCAGGAAAACGGGTAGCAGCGAGTAAAACCACTAGACAGATGGCTAGTAAAAAATTTGCATTACCTGATCAGGAACATGCAAAACGGTATCAGCAGCGATAGCAGTGAGTGCCGTGATGGCAGCCCTCACGAAACTTGAAGATGGGAACCGTTCCAACAGAGACCTTAGCAACTTTAATACATCTTGGGCTCTTACAGCTGAAAATAACAGAAATAGCAAGAAAACTTAATTTTACATGTTATACTAAATTGAAAAGCTAGGCCTGTTATTATGTTGATTGGTGTATGTAAGTTCAAGTTTCCCTGTGAAGGAAAAGTAATGGGAAGATACTCAATATTGTATGTATGTATGTATTAACTTTATTGTACCACAAAACAAATTTACATGATCAGTAAAGGATGGAATAAAACAGGAGGCACAAAGGCGGACATATCCCACAAAGGGATCTCTTCCAGTCAACCTTTGAGAGACTCAGAGGATATGTTATTTGCAGGTAAACTATGGTACTTTAGAAAGGTGATAAAATAAATGATAATAAGAATGCTTACTCTTTAACTAATATACATAAATAATATTAAATAATAAATAAATACACCTTAGTTGATAATAGATGATAACAATATTATTATCTGCCTGCCCTTATCCTAATTAATTTGGGGTCGGCGCAACATGTTTTTTCTTCCATTTATCTCTATCAGCCGTCAAATTTACACCCTTTTGCAACATAGTTAGATTTATTTCAGCTCTCCAATTCAGTTTCAATAACTTTCCAATTAGGGCAGTTAGAGTCATGTCATAATAAGAATTAAAAGAGATGGCAAAACATACAAATTCATTATCAAAGGTGGCACTCCCAACTTGATGATGATGATGACTACAATATTTACCTCCTCCATGCACAGTTCTCAGTGCCCTCACCAACTTGGTCCTCCGGTCAGCCCCGGTGCTCTCACACTCAACCATGTCTGATAGTTTGTTGCACATGGCCACTGCAAATGCACTGAAAGAGAAATTTATGTATCAATAAGATCCTTTCTTCAATAATAAGGACAACACCAAGTCTTGTAAAAAACATGATATGAGGCAATAGCTCCTTCTAAGTAATTAATGATTGAAAAGCTAAAGTTTCATCACATGTTGATTAGCAAAAATACAATAAATAAACATATGTCTTCTGTACCATTTAGTAATCATATCACTATCTTCTTAAATTTAGAGTGTATAACTCCTAGCTATTTTCAGCAACTTTAGAAGTAGCAGGAGGGCACAAAAAGTCTGTTACCAGGTTGTTCAGGGACATGGTGTTCTACACAACTTAAGAAGCCCTTTAAACTTTAAAACTTTAAGATTGTGGCTGCGCTGCGCTGCACATACAAGTTTTTAAACGCGGCATCAGTGTTTCCCCTAATTGCTATAGTTACAACTTCCAAATATGTCTGGAAAGAACTCTTGTTCCTCCTGTCACAACACCCAATCAGACAGGTAGCTATCCTTTTTACAATCACAGTCGTCACTCGGCCAGCTGGCGTCATGTCATCATTACTCCTCCTAAAAGATAGTTTTCTTTCATGATGAAATGAACTATAGTACAAACTTACTTAGAATGAGCTGCAAATCTTGTTGTAGCATAGATCGCAGCATCAACCTCCACATTGTCATGGCTGTCCAGTCCTCTCCTGATAGCATGATGCACATTCTGCCTCTCCGGAATAATCCCAGCAACTGCACCAAGCGTTCTCAATGCCAAAGCTCTGGCAACCGGGTCATTTGAATGTAGAACACTAAAAACTCTTCGCAAAAACTCGTCGACGTTCAGGATCTTGTCCAAGTGCTTCTCGCTTTGCTGGCAAACGCGTAATATCCATAAACGTAAGAAGTTGTTGCCCATGCGAAAGACGTCGGCCAGTTTCAGAAAGGATGAGTTGATTAGGATAGGAAATGGGTACTTTTCGAATAGACGAGGGAAGCGGACGATCGCCTCGCACTGTTCTCCGACTTTTCCTGACCTGAGACCTGGAAAATACACAGAATTGCAGTCAAAATGCAAGTGAATTGAGCTTGATTGAATTTCTAGGTTATCCCTCTTTACCTTTGTCTAATTCAGTTAGGGCTGAATTAGCATCTTGCTCAGGTTCACCGGCATTTTCATTAAAGTTATTTAGACGAACGCCTATCATTTTATCTCAATTAATATATCGGTAATTCAAGTTTATGAAACGAACCAAACAAACAAAACGTCAAACGCTGGAATTTATGTTTATCTTTTAGTATTTTTGTAATAACTTTACAGGGAAAAAGAGACAGAGCTATACACTTTAACTTATTTTACTTTAACGCCTACAACTATTTTTGGTAATAAAAAACACATCAACTTTATCGTAGCGCCATCTATGTAATCGTTTATTTATCTGTTTTGATTAAGCTTTTGTAACGTTTGGTAGGTGGCGCTGTAGGTAGCATTTTCTGGAGTAGAACAGTGTTTCAGCCAAGTTTCAGCGGGATTATTTATTTTCCGTGTTTCGAAAAGCACGTTATGACTATGCCGTTACCGTTTTTAATGAGCCTTTCCATGGATATGTTTTCATCTTTTTCCGGAAAACTCAATAATCTAGGAATTAAAAATATTATAGTACCTACAACTCGGACAATTGCTGACATGGATAAAAAATGAATTTTACCCATCACTACAACTAGATAAAGAATGCGTACTACCACCTCATCAAAATCATATCCATACCTCAATAGAAGATTCGTCACAGGAAAACAAAAGCAATGACAACAACCAGTTTTTTCGAGTCTAATTATACCTACTTAATCCACCAAAATATATCAGGACTTATTAACAAGTCAGACTTACTAATATTGCATTTAGGGGAACTGTCAAGTAAAAAACTAGATATTAAAATAGTATGTATTACTGAACATAATATGGCCTCAGGGCAAGAAGATTTGCTACATATACCTAACTACAAGCTGGCAACTACATATTCAAGAGACTATAGAAGAGGTGGAGCATGCATTTTGGTAAAGAATACCGTCGAGTTCAAAGACATACCATTCGTACAACAAGTGTCTGTAATGAATATTATCGAGTGTTGTGCTATTGAACTACCTCAGTACAATATCATAGTGTTGTGCATTTATAGATTACCTTCCCTTTTGAATGACAAATTGACTATTTTTTATACTAAAATGGATATAATTATGCATAAATTACAAAAAATGAACAAAAAAATTATAATTTGCGGGGATTTTAATATAGATAGACTTAAAAATAATAGTTTGTCACTAGAATTTGAAAACTATTTACAGCAATATAATTTAAAATTACAATTTAAGGAAATCACTATCCCGGATTCGGGAACGTGCATAGATAACTTTGCCCATTGTAATCCGAGAGGTAGTAAAGGTGAAGTTTTAGATTTAGGTTTATCAGACCACACCGCTCAGTTATTAAAGTATCCAATCTCATCTAGATGTACCATTAAATTCTGGCGGACTTCAATACGAGACTACAGTAGGGAGAATTTAGATAAGTTTTACTCTAGTTTGAATGCGTTAAGTTTTTCGGATATCTACACCTCTTGTAATCCTAATGAAGCCTATGACAAATTTCTAGAACTTTTCAAATTATTTTACGACTTATGCTTTCCAATAAAAGACATTACAATAAACGCCTCAGGGAAAATAAAATGGATAACGCCAGGCATAAGAAAGTGTAGTAAGCGAAAACGTACATTACTTTGGCAATACCGACTAAATACTAGCGATAAAAATAGAAATACACTAAAGACTTATACAAACAGACTCAAAAAGATACTTAAATTAACCCAAAAAGCGCAAAATAGTTACACGATAAATAAGGCGGAAAATAAGTCAAGGGCAATATGGCAAATAATAAATAAAAATAAATTAAATCTACCTAAAGAATCTATAAAAGAAATACAAATCAACAACAGTCTTGTACAAGACCCAAAACAAATAGCTGAAGAATACAATTGTTTTCTGATAGAAAAAACGAAAAATTCAAATTCAAACGATAATAGTAGTAATCTTAATTCTAAAGTATCTTTAACTATAAATAACAACCCTCAATCCTTGTTTATACTACCTACAATACTCAACGACATAGCTAAAATTATAATGAATCTAAAGAATAAAAAAAGTGTTGGTTACGATGACATTTCCACCAAAGTTCTAAAACATGTTGCCGAAGTCATAGCTAAGCCACTAAGCCACATAATAAATCTTAGTATATCTAATGGACAGTACCCAGAAAAGCTAAAACCAGTAATAGTTAAGCCACTATTTAAAAAAGGAAATACTCGAGACATGGATAGTTATAGACCTATCGCATTAATCCCAGTAATATCTAAAAATTTTGAAAAAGTTATTTATGAAGCTCTGTATTCATTCTTGGAAAAATATCATTTACTAGCTGGAGAACAAAAAGGCTTCCGTAAAAACCATACCATTAATATGGCTTTATACGAATTTTTAAATCGTACCATTAGTGAGGTAGATAAACGTAATCCAGTCTGCGCCATTTATATGGATCTTACTAAAGCGTTCGATTTTGTAGACCATCGCATTTTATTACAGAAACTCGAAGCAAATGGAATACGCGGTAATATTCTTGCACTTTTCGAATCATATCTTTATCATCGTGAGCAGTATGTTAGTATAACAAAAATTTGCCCTATAACTAATACAGAAATAAAATACTTATCAAGTGCTCTTAAAATAACATCCGGAGTTCCTCAGGGGAGTGTACTGGGGCCCCTTTTGTTCCTTTTATACATCAATGATTTGCCTAAAAGTGTGTCCCAACCTATGTTACTCTTCGCCGACGATAGCACTATAGTAATTAAATGCAACAAACCGAATGAATATGAAAGTGATATCAATAATGCACTAAAAGATATTATATTCTGGCTAGATCAAAACAAACTCAAAGTAAACTTAGAAAAAACCAAATTGATGCACTTTCATCAACGTAATCCTTCAAATCTCATACAAAATGTTAATATAAATTTTAATGGATCTATCATAGACAGCACAGAAAACACAAAATTTTTAGGCCTTACCATTGATAACAAACTAACGTGGAAATCTCATGCATCAGACATTTGTAAAAGATTAAATAAATTTTCGTATGCTTTATATGAATTAAATAAAGTTGCTAACAGAGAAACTGTCATGGCTGCATATCATGGGTTTGTTGCATCATGTTTAAGGTATGGGATAATTTTTTGGGGCAATTCCTGTGAAAAGGAAACTATTTTCAAAGCCCAAAAGCGTTGCATTAGATTTATATGCAGCCTTAATAATATAGACAGCTGTAGACCATTTTTCAGAAGTATATTTTAACTCTAACGTCACTTTACATATTTGAAGTAGTACTTTTTGTGAAACATAATCCTCATTTGTTTAGTAAAGTATCAGAAAGACACAATTTAAATTTACGGTACACAAATAACTTGGCTGTTGTTGAAACACGAACGGCTCTACTACATAATAGTGTATTCTCTATGGCACCAAAACTCTATAATAAGTTGCCTAGTAATATAAAGAGTTTAAATTCAAAACAATTTAAAAAACAGCTATTTATATATTTAGTAGACAAAGCCTATTACAATTTAAGCGAATATTTTACAGATTAAGTAGTTATGTAATGTTAAATTTTTCTTGATCTCATTGCTTAGGTTATTGTTTTGTTTTGATGTTATTGATAATATATAAGTACCTACTATACTGTTAAGTGTTAAATAGTTTTAAGACCAAAATATTTGTATGCTATTTTGTGATGGCAAATTATGGAGGACTGTACCCAATTAACCTGTTATCTGTATTTTATACTATACCCATAATTACAAATAAAGTTCTGAGTTCTGAGTTCTGAGTTCTGAGCAGTGGTTCAAAATAATTAGGAGATCAAAAATATTGTTTTATTTAGCCAAATTAAGTGACCTTTAGTGGGCGTTTTGAATTTAACTGACTTTGTGAAAGTCGGGTCATCCAGCGACTTGATGTCTCACTCACTGCCAACAGAAAAGAGGCATAGATCACCACTCGAAAAAGAAAAGATCTTTACTAACTTACTACCTAAAATATTGCAATGCTGTGGCGATTCTCTGGCTTCCAAGTTACGCTGAATTTCCCCTTTGAAATGAACCTATGTTGATTTAGCTTACAAGTCTTGTTTAGGGAGTCAGCTGTCAAAGGCTGTTTGCAGATTACAGACCTCTGCGTTACAGACACTGCTGATAAACACCCGCGGCGTAAGACTGACTAACCGGGTGGGGCCTGCCTGGTTCTACCTACTTACCAAGGTAGTTTAATAGGTAATTATTCTATGCTGCCTACTGTTATTCGACGGCCGATGTGGCGCAGTGGTAGTGCGAGTGCGACTACCTGCGATGCAAAGGTTCTAAGTTCAATTTTCGGTTGGGCACACACAAAGCTAATATTTATCACTTTGTGAATTTGTTCCCGGTCTGGTGAGGACATTGCAGGCTGAATCACCTGATTGTCCGAAAAGAGCGATGGTTCCGGTGCTTCGGAGGGCTCCTTAAGTCCCGGTTGCTGTCTATGATTACTTCTTAGACGGCGGTCGTTACACAACCATGTCAGAGGCCTTCTACTAGTAGTAAGCGGTTGAAAAACTCGGACACAAGGGTTCATCAGGTCGTTGAACGACTCGGTGTCCCTTACGAAAAGAAGAAGACCAACTGTTATGCTATGATTTACAAGACAATTGATTTTATAGAATTTTGACTTTAGGATTGTAAATCATAACATACCTACCTACTAAACAGTTACTATACAGGTATCTTTTTTTTTACGTATTGTCTCAACATAAATAAGTATTTTTTAAATTTTGTAGAACTTATGATAAACCCTTATGGTGGGTAAATGCAAATAAGGTTCACGTAACGTCACGTTATTACGCAAAACGATCCTTTATCTCGTGAACCGATCGCTCGGTAAACTGCAACTAGTCTGTAACTAAACTACTGCAGACAAACCTCTGTCGTCTAATTAGCGTGGCCTGTAATCTACAGGTTGTCTTTGTAAGCGGAGACCTAAATGGGTTTGTAAGCCACCTAGATAGAGCTAGGGTAGACGGGGGTACATTACAACGGGGAGTTTGGGGTTTAACGGGCTGCTCAATAGACTCAATTCTAGTCAATATGATTGAATATTGAAAATAACTAGAGTCTGTGCGGAAAGAGAATAAGCTTGGGGAAAAAGTGAACTAAGTGCCTTGTGATGCCGGCTTTGAATAGCATCACCCCATTTCTTTCCCGTGTGAATCGTAAGAGGCGATTAAGGGACTAGAGGGTGTGTATTGCAATTTTGGGCGATGGGCTGACAACTTGTCACTATGGCGATACACAATTTTCCGAATGATCCTCTAATATATGTTTGACGTGGCGTAAATGTCCGTTTTTGCGGCCGTTTACGCTCTGCCTACCCCACAAGGGATAAAAGGCGTGTATGTGTATGTATGTGTAAAAAGTGAACTAAACATTTTCCACAGGTTGCCATGACATTTCTCATACTGAGGCACAGAGGCGCCCTCAATTTTCACGCCTATTCTTTTTCCGCACAGACCGATTTAACCTATTGTAATAGGCATGCCAATACCTATAGCCAACTTATGCACGCTACCTAGCCCACCCACCCATATTATAAAGCTTATGACAGTCATCACTAGGATAGTATAAAATAGAGTTGCTTTTTCGTGTCTCTCCCTATGTCCTTAGATCTTTAAAACTACGTAACAGATTTTGATGCGGTTCTTTTTTATCGATAGATTGTGATTCAAGGGGAAGGTTTTTAAGTACCTTTTACCGCGGGTAGAAGCTTCATTTCTACAGGAAAACGGGAAACAGTGAGTGAAACCGCTGCTTTTAAAGCTTCACAACATAGTATAAAGTAAAGTCGCTTCCCGCGTCTGTCCCTATGTCTGTTTGTATGTATGCTTAAATCTTCAAAACCATACAACGGATCTGGATGGGCCAATTTCAAAAGATAGAGTGATTCAAGAGGAATGTTTTTATTTATGTATGATTTATGTCGGTAAAAGGTCTGTTTCCCGTGGAAAATCAGTTAGCAGCGGGTGAAACCGCTGGATGGGCCACTAGTAGGTATATATAAGTTAGTATTATAAGCATAATACTTCGATATTTTATCTAAACATCTTTACCTTTGCCCATGCCTTTACCACAGATAACATAGTACTACTTACGTAGTACTTTACTAACTAGAAATAGTTTATCTAGTATCAAAGAACTGTTTAGTGGAAGTCACTTGCACCTGTGCTCATTAGGGTTAATCTCCTAAACTGTGAGAAGTAGATACGATGGAATTTTAACGACACCTCACCATACCTAATACTATTCATACTGTTCAAAATAAACACGAACGCATTTATTCGTTGTAATATTATAAGTAGAGACACTTAACTACGCACATATCACGCCTTCATCTCTTGCAGGGTAGGCAGAGCGTTAACGGCTGTAAAAAACATCGCGAATGCCTCGTCTGACAAATATTTGAGAGCCGTCTCAGAAAAATCGTGTATCGCTTTAGTTACGGGTGGTCAGCTTGTCGCCTAAAATTGTAATATACATAGAAATAGAAGAAATAAAATTATTTTTATTAGCATCAAACATGGTAGTCAAGATTACATTGGTTTTTATTAGATCGCATGTTTCGCATATAATAAATAAGCATTCAAAATTATTTGGACACATATTATTCATTTTGAAATTATGTAAGAACAAAATCATCAATTAAAATCATTATAGGTAGAAATGTATAATTCAAATACTTACAACGACAAGAAAACATAATACATACATACATACATACATATATCACGCCTATAGTCCCTTTCGGGGTAGGCAGAGCATAAATGGCCGTGAAAAACGGTAATTTACGCCACGTCTGACAAAAGTTCGGGGGTCAATCAGATAACTGTGTATCACTATAGTGACAGGTTGTCAGCCCATCGCCTAAAAATGCAATACACACCCTCGAGTCCCTTAGTCGCTTCTTACGACACCCACGGGCAAGAAAGGGGGTGATGCTATTCTAAGCCGGCATCACACGGGGTAAAACATAATAACATTATTATAAAAACCAATTCAAACTATAAATTGATTGTTCTTCTAGCCATTTACATAATTTTGTCACAAATGATTTATTATCAAGATTTCTTATGTCAATAGGTAGTTTATTATCAATTCTAACACACATACATTGTCAATTTATGTTAAAAAAATCCGATGATGAAACCCTTGAGTCCCATAGTCGCCTCTCTCGGAAAGAAATGGGGTGATGTTATTCTTAACCGGCATCACACGGCAAATCTCAGAATCTACTTGCATTGTTCTAAAAGGTACACTGATACTTTCACTGAGCAATTTTGTTTTGTTAGTACTAGCTAGTTTATTGATAATTTACAACTCCTTGAACCTCAATGAAGTAAATAAGTAATCAGTATTTTGTGCAATTAAAAACAAAACCCCATACTTAGAATACCACCTCCCAAAACATTACAATCTACATAATCTTAGGCCTTCCGGATTGTCACAAAAGAGGGACAATGGTCTGTTTTGGCTATTTGTATAAGTCCTAAATAAAGGACAGTGGGTGAAAGACGCAAGTAATCGATGCCGGACGTTGGGATTATGGTCAGACTACTGGACGCTTAGTTTTATTTTTAGGGTTACGCAGTGAATACAGAACCTATAGTTTAGGCAACACTGAATTGAACGCATTATATCATCAGATTAAGTAAGTTCATTCCAAAATCCCGATCGCCCTGGGTGGTTTACACACGTGCCGCAAGATTTTGGGGATTTGCACATCGGTCCGAGCGTATGAAACCACATGAAGAAGTAAATTCGTCGTCCAGCTAAATATTATTTATCTTAGTACCCCTATACAGTAGTGCAGAAAAAATATGTATGTATTGGCTTTAATTTAAATAAATTATGGTCCTATATCGGTACGTGATATACGTAGGTACTATCAGAAGCACGTGAACCTCCCTTTAAGGGATTGACTTAAATCGTGAATACCAAATTTGTAAACACTTCCCGTGTTAGGTAAGAATTTTTACAAAACTTGAAAAAAAAATAGAGTCGTCGGCACTAGTGTTAGCGAAAATTGCAGGTTAAAATCCTGTCCGCGGGAAGAAACATTTGCAAGTTTTCTAAAAACTTTAGATTGTGTTTTCATAGAGTATATAGGAAAAACCAGTATGTATCGAACCTGTTAAGGGATCGTTTGTGCTGCTGAAAATACATCTACAATTAAAACATACGGAACTCCCATACAAAAACTTGCAGCGACACTTTACTTTCCTAATTTCTCATGAAACTTAACCCAGTTTGCGACAATGGCACTTTCTCAGAAAATGAACGTAGGAAAACCAAATTCACCTTAAAAGTTCAATTTTCCTGGTCCTTGTAGCAACAACTTACAGTTCAATATTGTTTGTCGAATAGAAAATAATAAAGTTGTATGAATGGTTGTATGTATGCTTCTGTATGGGAAGTACAAAGCTTCATTCATAGCCAAGGAATTGTCACAGGATTATTTATAATCTTGGTTTTGTGTGTAAGGATTAAACGCTAATGGCGATAAGATTGAGAACTGATGGTGATTCAGACGTGGCTGTTGACAAAACGTTGCATTTTAATGACTCTCATGAAACATTCTTAGTAATTATGATATGAATGATGCAAATAATTATTATGTCAGTGTTTTAAGATTTTTTCGCTATACATAATGTTTTTAAAAAAAATTATAAATTTATATTAGGACAATACAAAATTGTTATAAAAAAAGAAAATTGTGTTATACAAAAGACGGATCATGACGTCAATAAGTGATAATACTACTCGTATCCTACATTGAATAAAGTTATTTAATTTTTATATTTTTTGTTTTACGTATGTAGAGACCTACTACTGTGAAAGCAATCCTAATCATGTTGTTTAGGAATGAAACAGTTTCTAGTTTTCAAAAAAAATATCTTTTTCTACTTAGTTAATTAAGTGTATATTTAAAAAATGGAATCCACCAAAATAAATGTCTGCAAAAGTTAATTAATGATAATAATAACCAATGTTTTGTTATTATTATTATGATTAAGACGAAGATATTTGCGATTAGGGTATATTTAAAATGTACCTAAGCACTTTGATTGATGTCGAAACAATTATTTTCAGGTCAGTTACATCCGCTTAATGTCGAAACTCTATCTCCCTGTGAATCCCATATGACCTCGACTATCATATCATAGGGGATAGGTATTTGCACACCACAATAGGAGCGATCACCAGAGACTATCATACTATCATGACGCATAAGTATCATCCAAATATTTGTCAAAAGCAATCATCACGCCATCCCGCCTAATCTCATGCGACTAGGCCAGCTTTACTATAAAAACATTACGATGTCGACCAATTTATATTTTCCGTCGGTAAAAAACGGAACTAAAATTTGACAATACGTTTTCTAAGCGACAATAGCGACGGTGGCGACACGACAGCTGCAGAAATAAGTTTGTAGTTATCTCTAAGCCCCACATAAGTGACGATGTGACAATGAGACAGTGACAATAGAGATCCCCACACTATATTTATTTACAGTGAATAATACACAAATAATAAATAGTGTATTTTTTGTTGCGAGCAGACGGTGGTGGTGTCAAAATTAACGCCAGACGTGTTAGAGTAGGGTGGCCAAATTTTAGAGTATTTAGACTACAGTTTTCAGATAGAAGCAACTGTCATTATCAACCTAATTTATGCAGGTATTTTATGCGTTTGTAGGTAGATAAATCCTTATTGAGAAAGAATAGATAAGTTAATATTTAAATTTGTAAACGGATAGGGATAAACTGTTTTAAACTTTCGCGGTCACACATATTGACTCAAAATACTAAAACGGGGTTCTTACCGCGATACTAACATTGCCTAAGGCGTTTGACAACGTCGAATCGTATAAAAAATTATTTGAACAGTGTCTAAATCCGCGTCGGTTAGTTCTTAGTTCTGTTAGTAGGTAGCTGAATGAAACTAAACTAGAGTCACACCTCGGACACTCCATACAGCGGACTCTTTATAGACAACTGTCATTTCTACATGTGCATGATCACAAATATGTGAGAGCAGGATTGGCATGCAGGTTGATTTTTATACCTACCCTGATGAATACATACAGTAACTACCAAAGAGGATTTAACAAGCCTAGTGCTAGTTTCTACTTAATGCTCCACTGGTATTTTGACATTTCTCGGGTGAGGACGGGTCGGGGGCTGGGGTGCGGGGAGGTGAGTGTCCGTTTTGTATGTATAATATTAATACATACTATTGGTTATTCTGCGCTAGAGTAAAGACGGAATAGACCTTTAAAAATCTGTTATTCTTGTTATCTCTTAATATTTATTTTATTTTAATCATGGACACTCCACAAGTTAGCGGATTATTCCGCGATATCGATCTCGACAGCCGTGCGTGCGCGGACGCAGATCACCCGCCATTTGTCCGGCGCCCACAGAGCTGTGATTGCACCGTCGTCGCATTCTGGCTATACCGCGAAGGTGTGGTGTCGAATAACTACTGAATAGGCCTGTTTTTGCTACCACAAGTCCACAATTCCAAGCAAAATTCGGCCTAAATCAAACTGAATAAGGAGATTGAGAAGTGACGGGCGAAATTGTAGAGTTAAGAAGCGTAAGGAAGATCTTGTTTGAAAATTGACGGAGCGTAATGTTTTAACGACTCAACACTTCCCAGAAGATATGTTAGAGATATCATCCGATAATCCGCAGAGATCTTCTTTTATTTTGGTGACAGATACCCGTACCACTAAAGCTTTGTCACACCTTTCACTGTGACAATAACTTTTATAAAGCTTCTATCAAATAAATATCTGCTTATTTTACTAGGATTTTACTGAATATATGAAAGATTAAATCTGATATTGTTAGAAAGCATTTAAAAGTAGTTTAGTTGCAATGATTTAACGAAAAGTTTATCTGTGAAACATCCGCTAAAAACAGCCGGAAACGTGAATTTTGTGTCCCTGAACTTATGCTTTGCTTTGTAAAAGTATTTTTGTATCTATCTTCAAACGCATACAACCCTAATCTCTTCAAAGTAAGAGTGAACAGGCTTCTTCTGGGTGAGCTCGCTCCATCTTAGACTCTGTCTCTGTCCTATGACCTAGCCTAGAGTCAAGGGCAAACCCATCCTTAATAAAAAATAACTTTAACTTCTACAGCCACAACATTATTTACTTAGTCTTACTCATCACGCTTGGCAGGCGGATTGGGGAGCGCAGTGCATGGTGTTGTAACGCTGCTGCCCATACCCTGGATTCGTCCCTTAGTCTCCCTTTACGACACTCACGGGTAGAAATGGAGTGGTGCTATTCTAAGCCCGCACCACACGGCAATGTATCTAACTTCCTATTTATAACTTGTTTCCGTTTTGTACATTGTGGGAAAAAGTAAAAGTCTAATATAGTTTAAAATTACATACAATGAGCTGTATACTCAGTTATGAATGTCTTATTTTTTCAATTTACTTTTAATACACTTTTGTTTGTTAATCTCCCTCGATCTTGATAAAGAGCTCAAGTATAATGACTGTAGTTGGCAAAAAGATACATTATTTCAGCTTATCCACTATCTCTCCATTAAAACGTGTATATACTGAGGAGTTATCTGATCCCGGTTTTAATTACATACACCGTATACTAGAATGTAAATTATTTTTGCGCCGAATAGTGCCTAATCACCTCGATTCCCGAGACGCTTCTTCAATTGAGGATTTTGTAAACCAAAGAAATTCACCTACATAGATGATATGGTCTTCGAAAGAAAGTTCATTTTAAAAAGATTGTTTTAGTGCCCTCAATTCGGGATATAAATTCTCCTTACTTGCCTTAAATTAGTGCTGTCACTTTCTGTCAAATAGGTTTAAAAAAGGATAGGGCATATTTAAGTCCTGTCATTTTTAAAAACGTCAATGGTTTTTCGCTTTTTCTAGCGTCAGATAAAACGTATTTTGCAAAAAATTATAAGACATGACACGACTAAAATATGTCCTATCCTTTTTTAAACCTATTTGACGGAAAGTGACAGCACTAATTTAAGGTAAGTAAGGGGAATTTATATCCCGAATTGAGGGCACTACCTCAAGAGGCAAAATGATTTTTTACACAATGTATCTGGTGTCTCGCGCGTGAGGTGGTGAATAGCTCTATTTATTATACATTTATATCTGGTTTTTTTCACTATATTCTGGGTGGATCATAGATAGATTTTTATAAGTATTCTTTTAAACCCATTTTATTTATGTTAAATCGAGGGGCTCGAGGGTTTCATTTGTATTACACTTTAAGGCGATAGGCTGACAACCAGACACTATAGTGAAACGATTTTCCAGAAACAGCCCTGAAATATTCGTCAGACGTGGCGATTGCGATTGGTGTAATGAAAATGGTAGGTCTTGGTGATGCTAAATTGTCTATACAGTTATATTTTTTCATGTGTGTACCGAGTGGACTATCAGTCCGATGATTTAAGCCGACTTCACACAGCAACCGATATCACACGGCAAAATTAATCAATTTTCACTGACTCTACATTTAAAAAGTGTCGTTGTTCTTTACATCAATACACAATTCAACCTTACAAGCTAACACACACGTATCACTTCTACTCTATAATCCAGCTACTGGTACACACACCCTGTATACCACACCCTCGTCACGTCACCCTGAAGTGAACACCCCCTAGCTGTCAGCTGTCAATCACGAGAGTAAGCGGATTGCGAACCGCCTCCTCTTAAGGTGGTGGTGCGAGGGATAGGATACAGACTAAGCGCTTCCAGTCATCATTTATAATGCGCACTGCTAAAGAGTGGAACTCACTGCCTGCGTCTGTGTTTCCAAACGCATACAACCCTAATCTCTTCAAAGTAAGAGTGAACAGGCTTCTTCTGGGTGAGCTCGCTCCATTTTAGACTCTGTCTCTGTCCTATGACCTAGACTAGAGTCAAAAGCAAACCCATCCTTAATTAAAAAATATACAGCGGAAGTAAGTAAGTCTTTATTATACACAATTACAGGATAACTAAAAGACAGTCAATTTTAATCTAAAGTGCGCAAAGGCGGTGTTATCGCTAAAAGCTGAAGCCGATAATTTATGTCGTGTAGAAAACCGAGTCACAAAGTAAGTATTGGCGGCGGGTGACAGAGTCGACGAATGATGACCTATGAACCACTGACGTCATGAACCCTGAAGTCATTTTAGTACCTACGTAAAGTTTAGCAATTGCCGCGGGTAAAAGCAGCTCAGATGACACGTTCAAAGGAGACTGATGACAATAAAAGTAAAGTAAGTAAATAAACAAAGAAGTACGTAATAAACATTTTCATTTGAGACTTTCACAAGGATTTAGGTAGAGAAAGCTGCTAACAGACACTTCTTTCAGGAAAAACTCTAACACTAGGGTTCATCGGGTAGTTGGACTACTCTTCGCCCACACGAAAAAGAAGAAGAAGGAATAGTATACATGTACCCATTATTCTATGACTTGCTGTATTGTAGAGGTACTTTGGGTGTAAAGATATTTATTTCTCAAAGAACATAATACAGTTCACTTAAAAAGAGAAACACTTAAAATTATAGGTTATTAAAATTAAATTAATGACATGCAGTTCTTATAATTATAACCATGTGCGTTGTTTGATCTATTGATACTTTCGCATCCAGTTCTGTGCTAAGCTATGGCATGATAGTGTGGGGCAATTTATTGGGTTCGTATAATATGTAACATTCCAGTCGTATATGTATGTAACCTACTTAGTATTAGAAAACCAATCATTAGTTATTGCTGATTAAGATTTTCGCTTAATACTTGCGCCACAAATCAAATATGATGCAGAACACATTGTATATTTTATAAGTCACACCATACTTTCTTTTTCACTTTTTCCCCGTGAAAATAAAGATTAGTTTGTATAATACTTCAATATTATCATGAAGTGTAACTACTTTCTATTTGATGCTGTATCTTTTTGAGATAGATAATAAAAAATGAGTTCTATAATTGTATTGTAATCACTAAATTGTATGAAATTAAGTCACTAAAATTCCGCAACGGATTTTGATTATTTCTTTAGTAGAGAGAGTGACTCAAGAGGTAGGTTTTTATGTATAAATCATGGCGGGAAAATGGTTAGCAGTGAGTAAAACCGATAGGCGGGCTGCTAGTTTTTAAATAATTTGTTTTAACCCGTGGCTGCATAGTATAGATAATAACAAATGTGGGTACATCTCCATAAAAAAACGATCTACTTAATAAAGGATGAATTAAACGTAAAAAACTAGCTAAATAATGAACTATAATACTAAAAACATGGGGCGCAAATAATCGCTTGTGGGACCATAAGCTCATCGGGTTACTAAAATAATGTTTATGTTTACTTAAAGCTTATATTTGCCTGGGGTGGTAAGCTTATAGGCCTGCCAGATTAACGCACTTTTTGCACTCGCGTTGGCAAGTTAAAACTTATTTAGGTTAGATCTGATTTTCGTATGGGAATAGTGCGGTGGTGATCCGATTTGGTAGTATTCTAGCATAAGTAGAAGGTTTGCACACGTGCCGCACGGTATTTTGGTTTTTGCTAGTCAGCTAGCTAGCAATGACACAAGGCAGCGTGTCTAGGTATGCGATTTCATAAAACTTTTTTTGTCAATAAAACCAGACTGACAATATACCGCAAAACGACCAGCACGTGTGCTTCACATTATTTATTTTCTTTTTAACTCTTGTTTGACATAGGTATAAGGTATTGATACCCGTGTCAAAATCAAAACACAAGATTGATTGAGATAAGTCGCGCGTGGACGACTTCTCTAAGGTTGTCAGAGCAAGTATCACTGCGCCTTAGTCTTTGTTTGACATATTGACACGAAGATTAGTACTAATAAAAAAATAAGGCGAATCTCACACGCACCGCATAATTTTTCGGTGTTTTCTGGATCCCATTTTTGACCAAAAGAAATTACGTGAGTGTACATACACCGGATATAATGACATACGTCTCTGCATTATACAGGATGTAAAAATATAAGTCGTGTGACGCCGGCTGAGAATAGCATCACCCCATTTCTTTACCGTGGGAGTAGTAAGAGGGTGTGTATTGCAATTTTAGGCTATGGGCTGACAACCTGTCGCTATGGCGATATACACATTTTTAAAAGACCCTCAAATGTTTGTCAGACGTGGCGTAAATGTCCGGTTTGCGGCTATTTGCGCTCTGCCTATCCCGCAAGTATGTGTGTGTGTGTGTGTAAAAATATAAGCTGCTAATATTTATAGTAGCCCATGAAACTGAACATCTTTTCCAAAGGAATACAGGTCGAAATACGAAAAAAATGGTTCCTTAGAAAATTTTCAAACCGACCGGGTCGTCAATTTGTATGGGAGGTAAAATTATTATTTATTCATATTTCTAAATTGTTCAGTATCATAGGTGGTTGACCCATTAAAATATTTGCAGCTAATATTTTTAAATCCTGTATTGCGGCTATTACAGGTTGTCATTAGTATAGTGACTGTCACCAACCGCAATATAGTTCGGTACGTGTGTAATTCACTTTAAACCCTTTTGGTTTGGTACGGATTTCGACTATGCCTTTGGAGAAGAGTCTCCTAAATATCTCCAGGATCCAGGCCTGACAAGAATTCCCTGCATCAGGGTGTCATGAATGAACAAGATTACAGAAATTTAATTTCTTCATCCAAATACCTATCAGCACCGGCTGGGATTCGCACAACTTGAAGGCAGACTAAGGTACTAGCACTGAACTACAGTAAGGCCTTTTATGACGGCTGATGCAAAAATATAAAAGTATTAAGAATAGATTGATGGCGTTGAACATCTAGGGGACATGAGTATCTACTCATGAGATTGATGCTTATTCTTTTCGCGTGGGGAGTCGACGAATAACCCGATGACGAAACCTGGTGTCAGAGTTTGAACGCTAACTTTTTACTTTGCGTGACTAGTTACTCCTAGATGTTAGCGCCATCTATTGGCGTAGAGAAGCGTAACTTTTTTAAATCTGTACAAAAGACCTTTTTGGTAGCACTAGCACTGTGCAAAAAACATCATCTCCGTTCCTTTAATAAATTCTTCGAATCGCTCGGTCAAAGCATCGGCCTAACTCCTAAACGGATCACGATCCATTATCCACGACCGGACACCTCTGTCTGACAATCTCCTACTTACTTACCATATGTCATTGTTCGATGTTGTAATCCTTACAAAATACACCCACGAGCCAAGCTGGACATTGCCACAGATTATAACGATCAGTGTCCTCACGCGTTATCCCAGATAAATGTAAACACACCTTTAAAAAGTTTAAAAAGAAGCGTTGGACCGATAAAATGTAAGAATGTTAATCTCTACATTGATAGCGGTCAGTTGGTACAGATACACTTTTGTAATAAAAAAATATATTTCAATTCGAGGATCCCAACCTTTTTTTCATATTATTTTTTTATAATTTACCCATCTGGCTGAAATCAGCTGAAAATAATAGTGTAAGCAACTGTCATAATTATAATGGAGGGAATTAGAATGTGCGTGTCTGTTTTTAGTTGTTATTTGTAATAGTTTGGCTCGAGCATTCTAATGCCTTATTATATGCAGTTGCATACACAACTTTATCAACACTCTACACATAAATTAAAGTAAACAAGTCACGCTCCGAACGATTTTTTTAATGTGAGTATTGTTAGCAGGAGATGAAAAGTCGTTTTATTTCTCCATTTCCTCATTTAATGCGTTCCTAGTACATTTGAATTTGGTATCCGAACATTACGATACGAGTGTGGTCTAAACATGTATGAAAACAATTGTCTAACTTGCTTAAATTAAAAACGAACATTTTACTCAAACACTTTTGAAAAGGAAAAAACTCACAATATAAAATTAGGTATATATAAATTGTTCCAAAAAGAACTTCGTTTATTGTGATATAGGCTTGTACTGTGGGCCAGTCCGGCAGAAGCGTCCACGCGATCAGCAGGACCACTAAACACAAGAAAGACGCGATGGCAATGCACACAAACGTCCCACATGAAATATAAAAATGAACGGGATAAGATATATCCGTGGTATCTTCTCCAAAATTCTCGATTTATTTGTTTATTAAACTTTATTGCACAGAAAGTACAAAGGGCGGGCCTAATGCCACGCGGCATTCTCTACCGGCCAACCAAAAGATAAACAGAAAGAGTAAAAGCGGGTGCCCATACACAAAAAAAAAGAAATATAATAGTACTTAAATTTCGCACTAAACTACAATACATAAGAAGGAATAAACTAAAATACTATACTTAATAATTTAACATGAAAAATAAAAATACATAAAATCGATACTGGCAATATTTAATTAATTTCAACTTTATAATGCGTTTAACTCTATAAAATATGTAAACGCCACTGTAACATCCTACTTATATTATAAATGCGAAAGTTTGTTACAAAAACTACTGAACAGATTATAAAGTATATCATATATATAGAAAGTTACATGGATTAACACAAAGGATAGTTTTAATCACCACTTATGCAGGCAACGCCGCGGGTAACAGCTAGTTTTACATAAAACAGGAAAAATAATTTTGACTTTGTTAGTATTGTTTTAATGATCATAATGAAGATTTATAAATAAATGGATTTAATTAAAGGGATTAACAAAAAACTCACAAGATTACCAAAAAAGCTTTTACCGACCGTTATTTTCTTTAAAGTCTTATTAGCTACTTTCCTACCCCTAGGTAAGCCTTGTGAAAGCTAGCCTCATTAACGTTGTTTCTCTCTCTTACACCGAATAATTTCAGCCATTTTCTCTGTCGAAAACCGGCTCGATCCGGAAACGGCTCCCTACCGGGTGTCTGTAACGATACATTCACTATTCGCCATTGTGCGTCAGTAATTATGTAGCTATGTACCGTGGCGCGATAATGTCGTAATGTCACGGAGTGAAGAGGGGACGACATAGCGAGGGGATGTTCAATAACGCGGCAAAGATTTGCTGGGATGTGACAATATTTTTGGAACTATTATAAGTACTCTCTCTCTCTCTCTCTCCTTGGCAATGATTATTCCCATCTCATGGTGGGGTCTGCCTTTCTGGTTTTCTCTCTCAACTTCGCTTTGTTGGACGTATCTTCCTCATTCACTATTATAAATACTTATAATCAGAATATTTTCAGAAATTTATAGGGTTAAATTTTACTAGTGACCGATAGCGAAAACTCAAGCCGGGCTGGTCTTCTCCTTCTTCTTCTTCTCGATAAAAAAATACTTACCCTTACCCCAATTAACATAGGTGGAAGTGCAGAAAAAATTGACTTCCCATACAAAATTGCTGATCAGCTGATTTGGGTTACTACGGAAGGTTAAAATATTTTTTCACATTTCGACCTATGTTCCCTGGGGAAAATTGTTCCTTATCACTAGCCCGTCCTCTAAAAGTAGTAAAATTCCACCCGTACTAAGCTGTATATTTCAATGAACAGTTTCTATTACATCGACGATTGCAGAGCTGTAGGTAGATAATATTAAACTATTCTTACAACATAAATTGACCATCAACATTAACTAACTGTCATCTTGTATAGGCCGCTACGTTTTCTCGGCATCTGCGCCTATCCTGTAACAACAATAATTTTTTGCTGTGACATAAATCTAAAATATAATATTTTTACCATGGTTTTATTATGCACTCACAGTGCTATATTATTGTCTTAAATGAAAATAAGAAATTGAAATAATTCCCTTCCCGACGGTTTTGAGTTCAAGTCTCAGCGGACGCAAAAAATTTTCTATTTCTTATCTTGTTTTATGAATACAATATTTTTAATTATTTTTATATCGATTTAAAAGCGGGAGCCTTTAACTACATAAAAAAATATCGACCACAAAAAACTTTTAATATTTTCGCCACCCCTAACATTTTCACGTAATAAATGTACATCACCTAATGGCATAATGTCCCGTGGTGTGGTAAAGGGACCACTGTGCAGGGCGCCGCCGCCGCCGCCATATTGAAGCAATGGGGTGTGAAAGTTACGCGCGCATTTTAATGTGATATTTTTGGACAAGCATAATTTGTTGCTTTGGAAGGGATTTTTAATGTAAATGGCGGATTGAGATTTAAATATCGTTTGTTTCTTGCTTTTAGGTAAGTATGGGAGCAGTTGGTTAAAGCTTGAAATGAGACAAATCGGCATCATAAATTTTATTTTTTAATAACATACAATGATAACATTATGTAGGTATGTACCTACCGAGCTATCTATTCTTTGGTGTCATATTATCCGACCTATGCTCAAACGCATGTTTTAAGACAGATATATCTACCTCAACATTTTTAAATACCTACATTTTTGCGCCCATGGGGCGTGCTTACGAGTTGTTTTGGGAAGAACGGATTGGATTGAATCTACCCGGCACGTGCAGGTAGTTCCCAAAATGGGGAACAAATGACCTCCGCGCCCCCGGTGGTGGGGGTGAAAATACCTACATATTTAGACTACTATAACCTAAATATCTCCGACTAAATGGGTTACTTCCTGATGTAATGACAACATGAGACTTCAAAGCATCTAAATTACTCCAAATTAAAGATCAATTTGTCCTTGAAACATTCCTCTCCCTCGTCATGTTTCAAACAGAGTTCCGATAGCGTAATCGATTGTAAAACCACAGACAATCTACCGCTTCTGCAGACTAGGCTTACTACAATTTGTCTATTTTTAAACTGACAATGCTGGAAGCTCATGCATGAATAATATTAGTTATTTTAAGTTATTGTATGCTATCGATTTGGGTCTAACCTGTAATGATTGCATGTTTTGTAAAATTTAATAATAATAAATAAATAAATATTATGAGGGTTGTTATTACCTCATAATATTAGTTTATCTAACAAATATACCAGGCTTATTAAAATAGGTAAGTACCTATATACCTATCTATCTAAGTGTTTCACTCACTATATTTTGAGTGAGTTTGTCGTGAACTCGCACAAAATTGTAATGTGTTGGTTCGAGTGAGATACTAAGGCCACGAACAACTCCATAAACCCTGCTGACAGTGTAGGTGCCTAGAACAATAGCGTCTTGAAATATCATACTCACTATGCTTGCTTGCTACACATGATCTAAAGCCGAGGGCTGGATCTGACCTTGGCCCGTTCAAAAGTAAAGAAAACGCTCTAATTCGTATGAAACTCGATCCTCCTATTAAGGACCAGTCAAATTATTTACAATCGGTGATTGTAACCAGCCGATTCTAATTTGATAATGTCCTAACTCCTACAGGATAGTCTTGTTCATGTAGCGGCCGTGTATCGGGTTACAGCGACGCGGTTATTCCGGTAATTACCGGATAATTCTAGATAATTCCGGATAATTGCCGACGGATCCGGTTTAGAGCTGTTTTGGGGTACAGGAGATACTTGACATCAGGCAGGTGTTTATTAGATAATTTAACAATATCCCTCCTTGTGAGGCAGTCGGGTAAAAAGATTATAGAATTCAAGAGGACGCCAAAGATTGAATAAATACGTATCTTACTTTCCTAGTAGGTACCTACTACTCGTATAGGTAACGTCCAACTGTGGTCTAACTCATCATCTGACTGGTCCCGGGTTTGATTCTTAGTGGGGCTCTCACAAAGTTGATATTTATTACTTTGTGAATTTGTTCCCAGTCTGGTTACTACATTTACGACTGAACCACCTGATTGTCCGAAAAGGAAAATGGTTCCCTGCTTTGGACGGCACTATAAACCGTCGGTCCCGGTTGCTGACTATGATTTCTTAGTCGGCGGTCGTTACACAACCACGTCCGAGGCCTACTACTAGTAGACCTACGGAGTTGAAAAACTCTGACAGGGTTCGTCGAGTTATTGGACGACTCGGTGTCCCACACTAAAAGAAGAAGAGTCTTTTTCTTCAAAATTTAGTGTCAAATAAGACTTACAACTTCTTGAAGAAACTGGTGGTTTCTGAGATATACTTGTTGTTACAGTATGAAGACTATTTGAACGTAGAAAAAAATATGCTTAACATTTTGGGAAAAACTATTAGGTATATAAACAGATTGAAGACTATATATATTCCGCAATTTAAAAACTTTTTATTATGTGCGGAAAGAAAAACCTTAACTAAAAATTTTGTCATAGGTTGCTATAACATTTCTCATACTAAATTTGATTAGCAGAGTACCTTTAAATAATTTACGATCATTAGCCGAAGTTATCATAACAAAGTCATTAAGTTTTTTTCAGTGGTAATTTAAAAAACAAACAGTAGTTATTACATCATTTTCAGAGTTAAACGCAAATATAGTCAGCAATATTAACGACAAATTATAACATATTTTAATATGAAAGTTTTAAAATGAGAAATATTCAGTAAACACTATCGTTTCCGTCCAATGGATTATGACATTAACGATTAGACAATTGTGTGCAGCGCCATCATGTATTTCTTGTGTTTAGTGGTCGCGTGGACGCTTCTACCGGACTGGCGCACAATACAAGCCCATATCACAATCAACGAAGTTCTTTTCGGAACAGCTGATATAAATTTATACTTGTATTGTTGGTACACAGAGTTCGACACAAAACTGTGTTCGTTTGACAGCGTGTATGCACCACTTGAGCTGCTATCTTTTAGTTGGTTTTTCTGTAATACAGTTGTCGCATACAGAATTCAATTTGTGACAACGAGAAAACTGCCGCCGCAGCGATTACGTGGTTATTTTAACGCCTGCAATATTTTTTGAAAACTTCAGCTATAACTTTACATGTTTAGTGATTTTCTCCTCGAATATATTCATTAAAATATGTGTCAACGTGATGTCGTGTTGTAAAAAACAGTGTCAAATAGGAGCTGTGGCCACATTTTTGCTTTGATATGTGTCGGAATGGTGTGCCAAGTTGTTACTGCGATCAATGCAATTTTAGTTCGCTTATTAGCGTTTCCTGACTCATGGGTACTGAATTTTATAACCTTCTTTTATTTCATGAGACTTGTTCCTTCAACTATGGTGATGCTTTGTAATAAAACTGCGATAGAACACTGGAGAAAATATGTGCAATCAATAAAAAGAAAACGCATAAATAACCGACTTCTAGAATTAAATGCAAAATATATTACTGGCATATAATATATTACCGGCGTATATCTACTTCAGTCGCGGAATATTTAATTGATAGAAATATTATGATAGCTGCAGCGGAATTATTTTAATTTTCTATGATGAAATTATACGCAGATAATATTTTGCCCTTAGAATAAAAAACTTTGCTTTAATTAATGACATTCCCTAGATTGAAAGATAATTTCACAATCATATTTACATGCACATATCACGCATATTTATATAGAATAAATAACATTAATAAAACAATTCAGTGATATTCATTGTCAATATAATGTGTAGTATTAATTGTAATTTTTATTTCTAGCATATTACGTACCTACATTAAATAAAAAAAAATTAATCATAAAAGAATTTGTTAGAAACATCCTACATCGTTTTTGTACCATAACGGCCATTATCCTTTTATTGCACTATAACATAACACATTGACGTCAATTAGATAATTAAATTTACTATGTCCTGTATGCGGAATATCCTCCCCACTGTGCGTAGCGCGGAGTGTAGTCTTTGTCTATCCTCTGTCCCTTCTGTATTTCAATTTCATTGGTAACAAATAACAATAGGGCTGCTGATATTAAGTATGTTGCAACTTATGAGCTTGAGTTTTAGTGTTAAAGTTCAATTTGGTTTGAAAGTCAGCGTCATGTAAAAATTCTGACATATTTTGTTATTTTGAAATATGTGCAGTCAAACTCAGTTCTCGAATTGTAGCTCATATTACGTATGACATCTTCGAGCGTACACTCCTTGTACCATCTTTAGTACCTACAAGGAGTGTACGTTTGAAGATTTATCATCGTCAACAGCTGTGCTGTAAGCCATGCCCTGCTGGGTAAAGGCCGCCTCCACTCCAGACGGCTCCATCCATAGCCTATGCTACACTCTTTGTACCATCTTTAGTACAAGAAGTGTACGTTTGAAGATTCATCATCGTCAACAGCTGTGCTGTAAGCCATGCCCTGCTGGCTAAAGGCCGCCTCCACTCCAGACGGCTCCATTCATAGCCTATGTTCGTTTTTTAAAAATTCTGTACTCTACAATTTTAGGCCCGGGGCTATGAAATCTACACCTGACTGTATGGTGGGGAGCAGAAGCTCACCCGGAGAAGTTTTGTGGTTGTTCATACAATCATCATCATCATGCGCCCTTGGGGCGCGATTGGGCTTACGAGTTGTTCTGGGAAGAACGGACATGGCTCGATTTTGGACCGCCTGCATCCAACCGAGTTTGGCTGTAAAATACAATTTGCTCTTTTTGTATTCACGTTAATTAAAAACACCTAAAAATATTATATTATCACCCACCAAAATAATATTATTTTATGATAATGATTAGAAATTATCTTAAAGAAGTCATGAAATCTTTTGTCTACGCCGCACCGTCTCATAATGGTCGGATTACAAACTCAAAAACAGTTCTGTTGTATAAAGACCTGCTTTATGCGTTCTGCCTTTAAAAATTACTTTTTCTTCTAAGTGCTATTACATTACGTCTTAAGGACGTTGAAAGCCTTTCGATAAAACTGTGAAATGAGACGAAGTATTCTATGTTATGTCTAAATATTAACCGAAGTATAAATAAAACAAATAAATCATACTATTAAACATAAAAATATATAATATAGGTATAATAAATATCTATACATAAACACACCTATCTGGTTATCAGCCTTGTGATGTCGGCTTAGAATAGCATCACCCCATTTCTTTTCTGTGGGTGTCGTAGGAGACTCGAGGGTGACAAGTGTATCGCAATTTAAGGAGATGGGCTGACTACTTGTCAGTACGGCGATACACAATTTTCTGAAAGACCCCATTACTCTACGGCCGTTACACTTTGTCTACCCCGCAGGGATATAGGCATGATTTATGTATGTATGTTATCAGGTTGTAAAAAAAAATTGCCGATATAATTGTAAAACATCCTATTCAATGTGATCATTTAGAAGCGAGTGAATCCACAGACTGAAAAACCAGTCACCCATATTCTTTTGATGAGTTTACGTGGCTACGAATAATTGATGCATTGGTATGCTGCGGGTACTATCAGCACGCATCATCTTACTGACACAAATGCTACTGCCGTAACCTGACACCAGCAGAAAATATTAGTGCGTATGCGCAATGTACAGTCGTGAACAGAACAAGGTACCTACACACAGGATCAAAAAATGTAGTTACAGAAAATAGTGTAAGTTCGCGGCAAGGCCTTTTTACCCATCAATGGGATCTAACAGGCATTTCAAAGATTAAATAATACTAATGACTACTTTTATTTAAAACTTTAGATATTTTTCTAATGCAATAAATTTATTTAAAATAGCCGAAAAACGCTTAAATGTCAGCTCGTTTCCAATTTAATCTAAATAGTATTCAATGATTAAAGTATAAAAAGTGAACTATAGTATTATAATTCTTAAATTTTTTTTCTACCGTGGGCAGGAATAGAACCTGCGACTTCCGCCATCACTAGTGGCGACGCCTCTTCTATCTGGGCTACCGCGGTTCATTCCCCTTTCCGCCGACCCTTGAATTTTGCAAGCGAATTTTGCAAGCGTAAAAAAACCACGTATGAAAAAAATGCAAGTTTTAAAAAAAACTGTTTTTAATTTATAGGTACTTTAAATATATAAAGTTGTTCACTTTCATGTACTCCTTTCGGATTATTATAAGTACCCTTTTTGTTACTCCCTGTATCGTAGGCACTTCCCACTCTATTTTATAAGACTTTCAATCACTATTCGAAAAAACAACCCAAATGTCTGGGTGTTTGGAGGAAAGTACAACTTGATTTGCGTTCCACTGTACTTTGCTGATGGGATCAATGCTGAATGGTGAATTGGTGACGTCTATACAAATTATGAGCTGGGATTTCTGGGAGTGGTGATGTGGTGGCGATTCACAATTGTAGTTTTTTTGTTAGTAATTTTTAACAAAGATTCGTGTAGCAAATATATTAAGGTAACTTTTTATGGCATACTGTTATGCTGTAGTGTAAACTCAAATGTAAAATAAGATGTTGTTCACTATTTTAAGGCTTTGCATTTAGTATACGGCCGTTATAGCTTCCTACAGTCCTATAGCTATTAGATAACTCAATTTATTGCCTGACGAAGGTAAAACAACCTATACCTTTCCACTTTGATAGATAGACAGATGAACACTTTATTGCTTACAAAAGAAACAAAACAATACAGAAAACTTAAAACTAAAAGTAAATGAAGGCGGCCTTATCGCTTGCAGCGATCTCTTCCAGGTAACCTTTGCATTAAAAGGCGACAAACAGAAAAAACTACAAGAGCAAATTAAGAGTACAATTAATTTTTTTTTAATTGATACACATACATACACATATCACGCCTATAATCCCTTGTGGGGTAGGCAAAGCGTAAACGGCCGCAAAAAACGGTCATATACGTTACGCCACGTCTGGCAAATATTTGAGGGTCATTCGGAAAATTGTGTATCGCCATAGTGACAGGTTGTCAGCCCATCGCCTGAAATTGCAATACACACCCTCGCCTTCTACGACTCCCACGGGAACTAAATGGGGTGATGCTATTCTAAGCCGGCATCACACGGCACGATAAAATTAAAATTAAATAAATACCATTGTAAAATAATACTTTGATAGGTGTCTATTAGTTCAGCGAATCTAGCTAGTGTCTACAAGGAGTTACTAAAATAGGTATAACAAGCTGCAACGAGGACAAGGTAGGTACTTATGAAACTGAACAACTTTTCCCATGGAACATTGCCCGAAATATGATAAAATTAAATTGGACCTCCCATAGTAAATTAACCAGCTGATCAAATTTTTCATATAAGTTTATTTTACAGGGGGGTCCAAATTTTTATATATTTCTGCCCACGTTACACGGGGACAGTTGTTCAGTTTCATAAGTACCTTGACCTCGTTCCAGCTTGTTATCCCTTTTTTAGTTTCTCGCTGTATAGCATATAAGTATTAAAATTTGTTAATATTGAATAGTGTGTATAAAATATACTTATACATGGTGTAAAAAAATTAGCTGAGAATATTTTAAGAGGTGAACCAGTACGTGAAACTGAACAACTTTCCCCAAGGAACATAGGTTGAAATATGAAAAAAAAATTGGCAATCCCATACAAATTGTCCCGGCCGGGTAAGACACTAAGTATGGGAGGGTCAAATTATTTTTTCATATTTCGACCTATGTTCCTTGGGGAAAGTTGTTCAGTTTCACGTACTGGTTCACCCGTTTAAATATTCTCAGCTAATTTTTTTACACCTTATATAATAAAAAATGGTAACGATTTATTTTCTTGGCACTCCTAAATCATGCGAGCATTACTACTATAATGTTGTTCATTTATTTGCAGTGAGACAGCAAATGCACTTCGGCTAATGCAATGACTATGCAAATTATTGCATAGAGGTTTACAGCCTGTGGAAATAGTAGTCGTCTGTAATCTTTTAGAGGCCCTGGGCATATTACTATTATGGGGCCCTATGACAGTGGCGGATTTACACTGACTTTATTGACTGGCCCGATGGCACAACGACTATTGCTATTAAGGGCGGGCCGTGAAAAAATGGGTATTTTTGGATGCACGCAATTTTGTTGGTGAATACGATAAACATTTTATTGTTATGTATAATGATTTTTCATTATATTATCTAGATTTTTGTCGCAGGAAAACACGATTAAAGAAAGTTTGCTCGATAGATTTATTTTTCAAAGTTTAGTCTATTTTCACACTTTTTTGCGTTTTGTATAGCAATCTTAAGAACACAACACATTATTTTTTGCTAATACGATACGTCTTGTACATTACTAGATTTCCCGTCATTATAAACAATTTTTACTTTGAAACCATTACTGTATCTCCTATAGTTTAGATGGGATGCTGGTGGTCTGCATCAGGTACTCCAGATCCTTGATGACCATGTTCCAGCAGAAGCGGCCCGTCATGCTGAACAACTATTGCTATCAAGCCATTATCGTATCTCATATAGTTTAGCAGTGCTCCTGGTGCCCACCATCAGGTACTCCAAACCCTCAATGACCAAGTGCCAACAAAAGCGGCCCGTCATTATAAACAACTTTTACTTCGAAACCATTACCGTATCTCCTATAGTTTAGATGGGATGCTGGTGGTCTGCATCAGGTACTCCAGATCCTCGATAACCATGTGTCAGCAGAAGCGCCCCGTCATGCTGAACAACGTTTGCTATGAAGCCATTTACGTATCTCTTATAGTTTAGCTGTGCTCCTGGTGCCCTCCATCAGGTACTCCAGATTCTCAAGAACTGACAAAAAGTAGTCCAAGTCCGTTTTCAATATACCAGCAATATTACTGCCAAACCCGAAGATCGCTAAATCGGTTTGGCTAATTTGGGTAATATCCGCAATATTTCCCGCTTTTCCTGCTTCTAACCGTTTTCCCGTGGGAATGAGGAGTTTTCCGAATGAGATGTTGTAGCTTTTCAATGGTGAAAGAATTTTGGAAATCGGTCTAGAGGTTTCGGAGTTTATCAATTACATACAAACAAAAAAAATAAAAAAAACAAATCTTTCCTCTTTATTATATTAGTGTAGAGATATAAGCCGATATTTGCCGTGTGTTGCCGGCTAAGAATAGCATCACCCCATTTCTTGCCCGTGGGAGTCGTTAGAGGCGACTTAGGGACTTGAGGGTGTGTATTGCAATTTTAGGCGATGGGCTGACAATCTGTCACTATAGCGATACACAATTTTCCGAATGACCCTCAAATATTTGTCAGAAGTGGCGTAAATGTCCGTTTAATGCGGCCGTTTACGCTCTGCCTACCCCGCAAGGGATTATAGGCGTGATATATGTATGTATGTAGATATAAGAAAGAAGTATTATTGTATTATAACAGCTACCGAGGTACCTAGCATAGTACAAGCTTTGCTTTGTTTGATGCTAGATGGCGCTTTGTGTAATGTTCCAGATATTTTATTGACACAGTTGCCGCCGCCAGTAGACTATTCTGCCACTCTTTCAACAGACTTTTATATCCATTGAATACCAAAGATAAAAATACTCGTGTGAGGTATAATTTTTTTTAAACTTACAAAGTATTCCTGCCCGCATCTGAAAAAAAGTAAAATTGTATACCTAACACGGGAAGTGTTTTAAAATTTGGTACTCAATTTATCGCTGGTTTTCATCGCTTAGACTACATTCAATCTGTAAAGATAGAATTAGTCGCCGGTTATTAGTTGCAAAACTAACCCGGTAGATGGAGCCATGCCAAGCTTACTGGCATTAAAATACACTTGCAAAATTGGCGGGCAAGAAATGAGCTGCGGTAGCCCAGATGGAAGAGGCGTCGCCACTAGTAATGCGAAAGTCGCAGGTTCAAATCCTGCCCGCACTCGAAAATTTTGCAAGTTTTCAAAAAAAATATATCCATGAAATCCCTGAAAAACGATATTCATGAAAAACGTATGAGAAGAAACAACCAGTAACTAGAATCCAATTTATCCAATTATTATACCTAAAGCTGGTTGATGCCGGCATAGAATAGATCATCCCATTTAGTTCCCGCGGATGTCGTACCTAGGAGGCGACTAAGGGAATCAAAGTTGTCCTATGCTTTACAATCTTAGGCAACAGGCTGACAACCGGTCACTATAGTGATACAATATGTTTCTGAATGGCCTTCAATTATTTGTCAAAGTGGCGTAAATGTCCGTTTTTACGGCCGTTTACGCTCTGCCTACCTCGCAAGGGATAAAGGCGTGATATGTGTGGGTGTGTATATCAAGCTGATTCTATAAAAACATATAGAAATAAATTGTGGAAAAGTAGTATTCATGCTCTTATTTGAAAATTGGATATCCTTACAAAAAATACATCCAAACTTTGTAAACTCATTTTTAAATGAGTTCATCTTTTACGAGGCCCTTCCTCAAGAAGCCGCAAAGTGACAGCCGTGTCGTAAACTAATCAACCTGTGATGAATGTGACACTTCTGTCGAACATCTCACCCTGAGGTCTCACCAGTCGGACAATGGTGTCGATTCTCGCAAACTTACTCTTTTGCATACTCTTGTCACAAGAAAAACAAAGAAAGAGACAGGAATTGCTGTTTTGAATAAAAATATATATGACTAGCAGCCCGCCCAGCGGTTTCACCCGCTGCTAACAATTTTCCCCGGGAATAAGACAGTTTAATATAGCCTATGTTCATCAGGGATAATGTAGGATTCTAAAAATCTGATGGTGGTGGCGTAAAGTTACATGCCTGTGATTAACCTGGCCAGCCCCAAGGCAGTGCCTTTATTTTAATTTTTTTCATCCCGCCCGAGCTTTCTATTAGGTCATAACAAAATTACATACATACATACATATATCACGCCTATAATCCCTTGCGGGGTAGGCAGAGCGTAAACTGCCTCATAAAACGGACATTTACACCACGTCTGACAAATATTTGAGGGTCAGTCGGAAAATTGTGTATCGCTATAGTGACAGGTTGTCAGTCCATCGCCTAAAATTGCAATACACACCCTCAAGTCCCTAAGTCGCCTCTTACGACTCCCACGGGCAAGAAATGGGGTGATGCTATTCTTAGCCGGCAACACATAACAAAATTGCAATTAAAAAAAAATGTTTGATACAAATTTCTTTTTTTAGAATGACGGTTCATGACGTCAATAAGTGATAATACTATCCTACATTGAATAAAGAATTTCAATTAACGGTAAAAGATTTTTTTAAATCGGTCCAGTAGTTTCGGAGCCTATTCAATTCAAACAAACAATAAATAAAATCCTGTTTCTAATATTAGTGTAGATTATATTAGTATTATTTTAGTGTGATGCCGGCTTAGAATAGCATCACCTGATTTCTTTCCCGTGGGAGTCGTAGGAGGCGACTAAGGGACTTGAGGGTGTGTGTGTATTGCACTTTTAAGCGATGGGCTGACAACCTGTCACTATGGCGATACACAATTTTCCGAATGACCCTCAAACATATGTCAGACGTGGCGTAAATGTCCGTTTTTGCGGCCGTTTACGCTCTGCCTACCCCGCAAGGGATAATAGGCGTGTTATGTGTATGTATTATTTTAGTGTAGATTTTTTAAAATGCATTATTTAATGTTTTTTGTCGTCTTTTTATGCCGAGTAAGGGACAGCCCTTCGAATACTGATAGGTTGCATGAAACATAAAACTGGACAACTTTCTCCTAGAAACATATGTCAGGAAACGCCATAAAAATGACCTTCCATACAAAATCACAATCAGCTGACTGCATTCACTATGGGAAGTCAGTTTTTTTACGTTTCCTGAAATATGTTCCTAGGGGATAGTTGTTCAGTTTCATGGTCTGCATGTACCCTATTAGTATTCTGAGGGCTATCCCTGACACCCTTTAATACAGTAATGATTAAATGTAATCATTACACTGGTACGAATAATGTGGCGTAGTTGGTACATTTTTAAATGAAAAAGTAGTTATTGTGGCATAACTGTAATAGTTAGACATATGGTATCGCGGACATTATTATAGATATTGATGTCCTCTATAAAACTGTAGTACATCACTTTGCTCTACTGTCAATAATTTCCACAGCGTACGCGATATAAGATATTTTTTGGTACATTTTTCACACGTTGGGTTACATTATCGAAATTTTCACGCGGATCCCTATTTTTTTCTCGTATAAAATATAGCCTATGTTCATCAGGGATAATGTAGGATTCTAATGGTGAAAGAATTTTTCAAATCGGGCCAGTAGTTTCGGAGCCTATTCGATGCAAACAAACAAACAAACAAACAAACAAACAAACAAACAAACAAACAAACAAACAATCAAATCTTTCCTCTTTATAATATTAGTGTAGATTAGATTGATAAATTTTGCAGGTGCTTAATCTATACTTAAGAATGAGTTGTTGAATTATCTACACTAATATTATAAAGAGGAAAGATTTGATTGTTTGTTTGTTTGTTTGTTTGTTTGTTTGTTTGTTTGTTTGCATCGAATAGGCTCCGAAACTACTGGCCCGATTTGAAAAATTCTTTCACCATTAGAATCCTACATTATCCCTGATGAACATAGGCTATATTTTATACGAGAAAAAAATAGGGATCCGCGTGAAAATTTCGATAATGTAACCCAACGTGTGAAAAATGTACCAAAAAATATCTTATATCGCGTACGCTGTGGAAATTATTGACAGTAGAGCAAAGTGATGTACTACAGTTTTATAGAGGACATCAATATCTATAATAATGTCCGCGATACCATATGTCTAACTATTACAGTTATGCCACAATAACTACTTTTTCATTTAAAAATGTACCAACTACGCCACATTATTCGTACCAGTGTAATGATTACATTTAATCATTACTGTATTAAAGGGTGTCAGGGATAGCCCTCAGAATACTAATAGGGTACATGCAGACCATGAAACTGAACAACTATCCCCTAGGAACATATTTCAGGAAACGTAAAAAAACTGACTTCCCATAGTGAATGCAGTCAGCTGATTGTGATTTTGTATGGAAGGTCATTTTTATGGCGTTTCCTGACATATGTTTCTAGGAGAAAGTTGTCCAGTTTTATGTTTCATGCAACCTATCAGTATTCGAAGGGCTGTCCCTTACTCGGCATAAAAAGACGACAAAAAACATTAAATAATGCATTTTAAAAAATCTACACTAAAATAATACATACACATAACACGCCTATTATCCCTTGCGGGGTAGGCAGAGCGTAAACGGCCGCAAAAACGGACATTTACGCCACGTCTGACATATGTTTGAGGGTCATTCGGAAAATTGTGTATCGCCATAGTGACAGGTTGTCAGCCCATCGCTTAAAAGTGCAATACACACACACCCTCAAGTCCCTTAGTCGCCTCCTACGACTCCCACGGGAAAGAAATCAGGTGATGCTATTCTAAGCCGGCATCACACTAAAATAATACTAATATAATCTACACTAATATTAGAAACAGGATTTTATTTATTGTTTGTTTGAATTGAATAGGCTCCGAAACTACTGGACCGATTTAAAAAAATCTTTTACCGTTAATTGAAATTCTTTATTCAATGTAGGATAGTATTATCACTTATTGACGTCATGAACCGTCATTCTAAAAAAAGAAATTTGTATCAAACATTTTTTTTTAATTGCAATTTTGTTATGTGTTGCCGGCTAAGAATAGCATCACCCCATTTCTTGCCCGTGGGAGTCGTAAGAGGCGACTTAGGGACTTGAGGGTGTGTATTGCAATTTTAGGCGATGGACTGACAACCTGTCACTATAGCGATACACAATTTTCCGACTGACCCTCAAATATTTGTCAGACGTGGTGTAAATGTCCGTTTTATGAGGCAGTTTACGCTCTGCCTACCCCGCAAGGGATTATAGGCGTGATATATGTATGTATGTATGTAATTTTGTTATGACCTAATAGAAAGCTCGGGCGGGATGAAAAAAATTAAAATAAAGGCACTGCCTTGGGGCTGGCCAGGTTAATCACAGGCATGTAACTTTACGCCACCACCATCAGATTTTTAGAATCCTACATTATCCCTGATGAACATAGGCTATATTAAACTGTCTTATTCCCGGGGAAAATTGTTAGCAGCGGGTGAAACCGCTGGGCGGGCTGCTAGTAAATCTATAAAAAGAGGAATAAATTATTATTATCAGATTATTGACATCAGGTTTCATCGGGTCGTTCGTAAACTCTATGTCCAACACGAAAAAAAAGAAAGATCAGTTTATCACTTATGCAGGCCAGTGGCAGTTTTCCAGTCTTGGGTCTAACTTCCCTTCAACGCATATTCAGAGGCAAAATTTTACTTACCTAAGATTGTATGACATATGCCAATTGGCTCAGAAAATGTCAAACAAAGAAAATACTGCAACAGTTCTATGGATATTTGCACTCACAGTGCTTTATTATTTTCATAAATGAACGATACTTGTACCTCGCTTCCAGACTAGTATCAAGAGATTGAAGATTTGGCAGTGGCTGTCGTGGTCGTGGCGCCTGTAGCTCAGTTGGCAAAGCAGTGGGCTGATACCCACGGTCCTGGGTTCAAGCTGCCGCTAACGCTTATTCAATATCTTATTTTTATTTACGCCAGTATATTTCTTAAAGAATAACCTGATAGGTACAAGTATAAGATATGCGCAAGTAGACGTAGAAAATTCCCCGTATAACCATTACCATTACAATTAGAATTAGATACGTAAATGTCTCGTAGAATCGAAGCTGTTATGCTGCAGCCTCAGACACTGCTTGTGCCGTTTTGCGGTGAGTTTTTTTAGCAAGTATGAACCTAAGTACGTAAAATCATGCCTAAGTAATATACAATAGGGTGAAGGCAATATCACCAAAAGTCCACCGTTGGACATGGACCACTATTCTTGGGAGTAACGAATGCAGAATTAGAGCTTTGTATTCACAGGGCAAGTTGCTACTCATTCCCTGTCAAACTGGCTCGATGGTGTAGTGGATAGTACCCCTGTCTGCTACGCCGAGGGTTCGATCCCCACACAGCATATTTGTAAGTAACTTTTGAAATATTTGTGTTGTGTTCGGATGTTTTCTATGTATTTATTTACAATAAAAAAAAGTATTTATGTATTATATCAGCTATCTAGTTTCCATAGTAGGTACAAACTTTGCTTAGTTAGGGGCTAGATGGCATAGTATGAAATGTCTAGGAAATTTATTTATTTACCTAGGAAAAGATGGCGGGATGAACTCGTCGACTTCGACCCAAACTGGTCGCAAATAGCAATGGACTGCAGGAAAGAGAGAGGAGAGGCCTTTGCCCAGCAGTAGGACAGTTTAGGCTAACATAATAATACAATTTATTTAAACACTTGGCAAATTTATCTGTGCAATACAAAATTAAATCTACAGAAAGCTAGGTATACAACTTGTGTCATAACTAGCTACAGTGTCACAGATAATATAATACTACTACAGTGTGAAGTGTAGAGGCCATTGTGACAGAACACCCACAAAGGATCGTTCGGCGCAGTCGGTAGACACCAGCGCACCGGCCTTCCGTAGTTACGCGTTTTATTCCCGTTTAGTACAAGGCATCACATTTCGGCGGAGATAAGTCTGTCTTGTCGTGTGGGACATTTAGTTGAGAAAGGCATTGGCGGGCAAGAAATGAGCTGCGGTAACCTAGATAGAAGAGGCGTCGCCACTAGTAATGCGAAAGTCGCAGGTTCAAATCCTGCCCGCGCTTGATAATTTTGCAAGTTTTCAAAAATTGTATACCTAACACGGTAAATGTTGTAAAATTTAGTACTCAATTAGTTGACAAAGGATCCAGCGCGTTCTGGTGCCAGAGATTAGTGACACCACTCGTGAAACAGAACTACATTCCCAATGGAACATGGGTCGAAAAATAAAAAATTTAATTAGGTCCTCCCGTACAAAATCACCGATTAACTCGTCAATTACTTGAGGAGTATTTATTTTTAATATTCCAACCTAAAAGGCGACAAAGGGACTCGAGGGTGTGTATTGCAATTTTAGGCGATGGGCTGACAACCTGTCATTATGGCGATACACAATTTTCCGAATGACCCTCAAATTTTTGTCAGACGTGGCGTAAATGTCCGTTTTTTGCGGCCGTTTACGCTCTGCCTACCCCGCAAGGGATAAAGGCGTGATATACAGGGTGTAAGGGACGGTGTACCGAAAACTTTGCAGGCATGATCAGACCATGAAACTGAACAACTTTTACTATGGAGCCTATGTTGGGAAACGAAATTTTTTTTTCGAGTTTCCATAGAAAGTCAGTCAGCTGATTGGGAATTTTGTATGGGAGGTCGAAAAAACTTTCTCGTTTACCAACATAGCTTCTATAGAAAAAGTTGTTCAGTTTCATGGTCTGATCATGCCTGCAAAGTTTTCGGTAGACCGTCCCTTACACCCCGTATGTATGTATGTATGTTTCATGGGGAAGTAGTTCAGATCCACGATTACCTCAACCTCCTTTCGGCTTGTTATACCAGTCAGTCACTACCTGCCTCTTTAAGTCACCGGTCCAACGCTACGCTTGCCACGCCAAAGCGTGGCCAATCGAGACCGCTACGTCATCCGCTGTAAGATTCTATCTTCCACCACGCACCATTTCCATACGGTTAGCATTCAAGCTTTGTCCGAGGGCCGTTTAGCAGAAGCAATTTCGCGTTTTATGCCGAGCGGACCAGCGATATTACCAACGTGAATATCAAGAGACATTTGAGGGAATTCCTACCACGTTATGTCCTACAGTTCTCGGCACAAACGGCTCCAGTAAAAATTTAATTTGAGAGGTCAACGTGTATTGGTTTTCGGTAGAAATTTCAAAAGGATCTAGTGTAATTTGAACCTTTAAATGTAACTCTAGTTGTTGCTTATAGCCCAGTATGGCTAGCTTTTCATGTTTCAAAAATAATAAAGTCGTTTATTTTTGGAATACCTTAGTTTCCGGAACCCAATTTATTATTTTGTGTCATTTTAGGTTAACGTATATCGACACGCCCAATGAACAACAACGTATCTCATTTTTGTAAACTTTACAGTACAGCGATTTTAAGGTTTAAAAAAATTCTCACGCTTTTGTTTTTTTATTAATTTAAGTGATTGTTTGTTTTAAAGAATACATGTATCGGGTTTTATATGTTGTGATATATGTTTTTAACATAATAATTTGCTTTCATTGAGTTTTATGACTTACAATGAAGGGCAACGATGCATATTACTTGCAATAACAATGTAAGTTGAGATAGTGATTCTTCAAAGATAGAGATATTACGGTAAATTCCAGTGTATGTCTGAGTTACGTTTGAGTTGTCTTATGTACGTATTACCTTTTTACGATTAAATCCAGTGTATGTCTGAGTTACGTTTGAGTTGTCTTGTGCACTTATTACCTTTTGACATCAAAATAATCCAAGAAGCGTAAGTCTTGTATGAAATTTACTGACTATAATGCAATGAAATAAAACACTTTCATAAAATCTTATATTTTAATGTTTTTCTACTTAATATAATGTTATACAAAAAACAAATATGTGTCATACAAAACAAAACTTCTTTTCTTACCATAGATAAATGTAGTCATTATTAAAAGAAATGAAAACAAAAATAAGCAATCATCATTATCATCAATTTAATTCAAATCTTTCCGATTATCGTTTTTTGCAACAGGCAAACTCTTATAAAATTTGTGATAATATGTAGTTGAAATTGCTTGCAAAAACTCCGTCTTTATATTTAGCTGCTGTAATTGCGGTAACAGACTTACGTTAGCGTTGTCATACATACATACATCAGCCTATTGCAGTCCACTGCTGGGCGTAGGCCTCCCCTAGGGTACGCCATAGGGCACGATCTCCCGTTTTCACCATCCAGTCGCTACCAGCCGCCTTTTTTACGTCATCGGTCCATCTGGCCGGAGGTCGTCTAACACTACGCTTGCCGAGGCGTGGCCTCCACTCAAGAACCCGTTTACTCCACCTCCCGTCGGTTCTACAACAGATGTGCCAAGCCTACTGCCACTTCAGTTTGCTACACTTCCAGACTATGTCCGTTACTTTGGTAGTTTTGCAGATAGTCTCATTCCGGAATGTATCAATTATAGAGATACCGAGCATAGACCTTTCCATAGCTCTCTGAGTGACATGTAACCGGTGGGCTAGTTTTACTGTCAGGTTTTACTGTCAGGTTTTACTGTCAGGTTCTACGTCTCGGCTCCATAGGTCATGACGGGCAGGACGCACTGATCGAACACTTTGGTCTTGAGGCATTGTGGCAAGGGTGATTCCAAAATATGACACAACTTCCCAAATGCTGCCCAACCCAGCTGCACTCTTCTGGTGATTTCAGTGTCAAAGTTGTCTCTACCCAGTTGCAAAGTTTACCCAAGGTACACATACTCCTGGACAACTTCAAAGACTATACCTTCCACGGAGACCGGCTCTGGGATGATGTGTTGATTGAACATGACTTTCGTCTTGTCCAAGTTCATCCCGAGTCCAACACGTCTCGAGGCGACGTTGAGACTGGTCAGCATTTTTTGCAGATCCTGCAGTGATTCAGCCATTATGACTATATCGTCGGCAAAACGGAGATGTGTGAGATATTCGCAAGAGTTCTCGAGTGGAGGCCACGTCTCGGCAAGCGTAGTGTTGGACGACCTCCGGCCAGATGGACCGATGACTTAAAAAAGGCGGCTGGTAGCGACAGGATGGCCAAAACTGGAGATCGTGCCCTATGGCGTACCATGGAGGAGGGCTACTTTCAGTGAAATGTAATATGCTGATGTATGTATATATGATACTTTTACTCTCTTTTATTAATATAACCTACAAGCGGCCCGCCCAGTGGTTTCACCCGCTGCTACTTACCAGTTTTCCCGTATAAATTGGATCTTTGCCCGCAATAAAATTAGTTCACTTCTTAACTCCGTTCCAGCAGAAGTGACTCAACAGGACCATGTGCCAGCAAAAGCGGCCCGTCATGTTAAACAACTTTTACTGTGATTCCGATACCCTATCTCCTGTAGTTTAGATGGGATGCTGGACTGCTGGTGGTCTGCTTTATTTACTCTAAACCCTCGATGACCATGCACCAGCAAAGGCAGCCCGTCATGCTAAACAACTTTTACTTTGAAGCCATTACCGTAGCTCTTCTAGTTTAGATGGGATGCTGGTGGTCAGCATCAAGTACTCCAGATCCTTGATGACCTAACTATTGCTATCAAGCCATTATCGTATCTCATATACATGGTGTAAAAAAATTAGCTGAGAATATTATAAGGGGTGAACCAGTACGTGAAACTGAACAACTTTCCCCAAGGAACATAGGACGAAATATGAAAAAAAAATTGGCCCTCCCATACAAATTATCCCGGCCGGGTAACTCACTAAGTATGGGAGGGTCAAATTATTTTTTCATATTTCGACCTATGTTCCTTGGGGAAAGTTGTTCAGTTTCACGTACTGGTTCACCCCTTAAAATATTCTCAGCTTATTTTTTTACACCTTATAGTTTAGCAGTGCTCCTAGTGCTCAACATCAGGTACTCCAGACCCTCAATGACCAAGTGCCAACAAAAAGCGGCCCGTCATGTTAAACAACTTTTAATTTGATGCCGATACCTTATCTTCTGTAGTTTAGATAGGATGCTGGTCGTCAGCTTTAGGTACTCCAGACCCTCGATGACCATGTACCAGCAAAAGCAGCCCGTCATGATAAACAACTTTTACTTTGAAACCATTACCGTCTCTCCTACAGTTTAGATGGGATGCTAGTGGTCTGCATCAAGTACTCCAGATCCTCGATACATGTGTCAGTAGAAGTGCCCCGTCATGCTGAACAACGTTTGCTATGAAGCCATTTTCGTATCTCTTATAGTTTAGCTGTGCTCCTGGTGCCCTCCATCAGGTACACCAGATCCTCAAGTGCTGACAAAAAGAAGTCCAAGTCCGGTTTCAATATACCACCAATATCAGTGCCAAATTTCACGAAGATCGCAAATCGGTTTGGCTAATTTGGGTAATATCCGCTATATTTCCCCGCTTTTCCTGTTTCTAACCGTTTTCTCGTAGAAATGAATAATTTTCCTGTAATAAAAAGTAGCCTATGTTTCTCAGGAATGTTGTAGCTTTCTAATGGTGAAAGAATTTTGGAAATCGGTTTAGTAGTTTCGGAGTTTATCGATTACATACAAACAAACAAACAAAAAACAAATCTTTTCTATTTATTATATTATATAAGATTTATAAGTGTAGATTAATAAAAAACAATGACTAAAATAAAGTTGTTACTTACAACATAGTCTGGAAGGTTGGATTTCGTGTACCGAAACAGTATCTGCCTCATCAGTACCTAGTCCAATTGGAGAACTATGAATTGAATACGGAGAAAATCAACGTAACTCAATTTGCAATCTATTTGCATGTAAATTCGGTAAAAAATAAATACGATCAATCATTGTAAATAAACATGAGATGTTATATTTTTTAAAGGGAGAATATTTGATCCGTATAACAAAATTGTAAATCAATATAACATCTTTTACCTGGCAAACATTTTCTTCTTTCAGAAGGCAATCACAGGTTACGTTGTTGTGATTCTCGCTAACTTCGGTTCTATTGTACTTAGAGATACGTTTGTTGGACACGTGTGTACCTAGAGAAAATTATAACGAACAAGGGTATGTAATTAACTCATTTTTGTCGTAACTCAAGTTACGTTGTTGTTCATTGGGCGTGTCGATATATTACTTTCGTTAGCAGTGAATACTGACAATACTGGTATATTTTATTATATTAATTGTATTAGGTATAGTCACTTAAAAAATAATTTAATAAATGAGCTACCATACATTGAGTCTAAAATTTACGATAAAGTAAAAAAATTCACATACACAAATATCACGCCTATAATCCCTTGCGGAGTAGACAGAGCGTAAACGGTCGCAGAAAACCGATATTTACGCCACGTCTGACAAATATTTGAGGGTCATTCGAAAATTGTGTATCACCATAGTGACAGCTTGTCAGCCCATCGCCTAAAATTGCAATCTTTCTTTTTCTTTTTGTGTGGGACACCGAGTCGTCCAACGACCCGATGAACCCTGGTGTCAGAGTTTTTCAACCGCCTACTACTCGTACACACCCTCAAGTCCCTTAGTCGCCTCTTACGACTTCCACGGGAAAGAAATAGGGTGATGCTATTCTAAGCCGGCATCACACGGCAAGTAAACTAATACACAAAATGTAATATATGTGCTTAATAGACACATATAACTCAATCGTACAAAAAAGACTTGAGAAGTATTGTAAGTTATGCCCTCAAATAATGCCGGCCGTATTGGACAAGTTCGCTACGCTATGAAATGTTCCATTTACGAGTCCAAAGTTTTATTTTACTTAAAAAGATTTTATCATTTAGTCGTTCGTCGATTCATCCCTCATGAACATCACAAGAGAGATGAGAGATCCCTAGTGAAGCGTCCTGCATCTTTTCAGTACAGTCCACAACTAACATTTACGCCGCGGCTGACAAACATTCAGAAAATTGAGTATGGCCATTGTGACAGGTCGTCAGGCCAACACTTTAAATTGCAATACACATGTAACCCTAGATTCCCTAAGTCGCCTCTTACGACACTCACGGGAAAGCAATAGAGTGATGCTATTCCAAGCATGCATCACACGGCTTTGCGTAACGGTTATTTATTAGTAGTTATGTTCATTATATTAAGAATACAGTCATTAATTAATTGTATTTGATCTCATATTTAAAGTAACCGAAATTGCGCGATTAAATTAATATAGGGTGTAAGGGACAGACCTCCCAATACTCCCAATACATTGAGACCATGAAACTGAACAACTTACTATTAAAAAAAATTCTGTAGTAAATACAGTCAGTTGATTCTGATTTTGTATGAAAGGTCGTTATTTTTGTCGTTTCCTGACATATGTTTTTAGGGGAAAGTTGTTCAGTTTCATGGTCTATATGCATCCTATCAGTATACGGCCGTCCCTTACATCCCGTATACCTACCTACGCAGCTATTTTCGAGGCTAATCGCCGATATCACACAGCATTTCAGACAGAGTCCAAAATATTTATTTACGTGCAAAACGTATCATTGAGTCGTTCGTCATTAGAAGAGAGATGAGAGGTCACCAGTGAAGCGTCCAGACTCCAGAACCATTGCAGTACAGTCCATAACTAACTAACCGTAACTTGAAGGGTTATGCCCTGTGATTGTCCGCATCAAATCCGCCATTGTAAGCCAGCCGAGCGGGAACCATTGCGATTTGTAACTCATTCATGTTTTCATTGTTAGCTCTAGTTTTACATTGCGGAAAATTTTGAGATTGGAATTTCCTGGACAGGTTACATACAAACAGTATGCTCCATATACCAAAAATTGTGGAGATGGAAATTTGGTAAACAGGTTTACGGCACAGCGTAAACGGCTGTAAAAAACGAATATTTACGCCACGTCTGTCAAACATTCGAGGGCCATTCACAGGTTGTCAGCCCAACGCCTTGAATTGCAATACACATGTTACCCTCGAGTCCCTTAGATGACAACCACGGTAAAGAAATAGGGTGATGCTATTCCAAGATGACATCACACGGAAAACACTGGAAATGTAGTTTGTCAAAAATAAGGCGGCGGCGTTTGGTACCCAAGTGTACTTACATAGTTTTTAGCGTTGTTTTGTGAAATTACAGAATATCTAAAAAAAGAAGTATAAAAAGGAGTTACTAAAGAGTTATAATAAGCCGAAAGGCGTTTAAGGTGATGGACCTTCCATAGTAAATTAATCAGCTGATCAGCAATTTAGTTTGGAATACCCATTTTTTTATATTCCTACCCATATTCACTTTCATGTACCTACCTCTTTTCGGCTTGTTATAATACCCTTTTAGTTACTCCTTGTAGCTATCTACGGCACCTACTATTAAGTTCAGTGCAAATATTTTTAGGGTGAGTTCTACTCGTATAACTGAACAACTTTTTCCAAAAACATAGGTCGAAAACCGGAAAAAAAGAAATTGGACCCACCATACAAAAATGATCAAAAAATTAGTAATTTTGTATGGGAGGCCCAAATTTTTCTTATATTTGTCAGATACGGCGATCGCGATCATTTATTTTACGGCCGCGTATGTGCCTGCAAGGGATAAAGGCATGACACGTGTGTATGCATTCAGTAAAGTTAACAGACTGATTCAATTGAAGTTTTAACTAACCGTATGAATTCGAAGGGGTTGAGCTCTGCGGTTGTACTCATAAATAGAGAGTTTTCTTTTAAACTTTTTCCTAGTCGCTGGATAGATGCCGCTGTACTTAATACATCATTTTTAAGTTTTTAACTTGGATGAATGAGATCGTAAAACAAAACTAACCTATCACAAAAAAAAACTTTCATGGGTTTCCCTGCATATTCGGAATAATAATACCACAACGAAAACAACGTAAAAACAATCCAGAGCGTGAAAAACGCGAATAGATTCACACACACACACACACACACACATATCACGCCTATAATCCCTTGCGGGGTAGGCAGAGCGTAAACAGCCGCAAAAAACGGCCATTTACACCACGTCTGACAAATGTTTGAGGGTCATTCGGAAAATTGTGTATCGCTATAGTGACAGGTTGTCAGTCCATCGCCTAAAATTGTAATACACACCCTCGAGTCCCTTAGTCGCCTCTTACGACTCCCACGGGAAAGAAATGGGGTGATGCTATTCTAAGCCGGCATCACACGGCTAGACATCGGCGGATAGATTCGGAGAGAACAATTACTTTTTTTCATGCCTTTTGGCTTTAGCATCTTGTAATGTAGTCAGTTCAATCAACGCCATCTTTTAAGTTCTTAGAATACCTACAAAGCCTATTTTTAAATTCTCAAAAAGAAAGCTCCAATTGTTTTGCCATTAAAGACTATCTATGCAAGGAAACAAATAGTGAGTAATAAAATAATAGATCATGCCCACGAAAGTATTTAGACGGGGTGTAAGGGGCAGCCCTACGAATACTGATACTGTGCATACATACCATGACACTGAACAACTTAGTTGGCCCATGCAACTGGGTCAAAATACCGGAAAAGTCAACGAAAATAAGTGTCGCGGTCAAAACCCCGTTTCAGTATTTCGAGTTATTTCTGAAATTACTCTTAGATATTTGTCAAATGTGGCGTAATGTACCTAACAACCGTTTCTTACGACCGCATACGCTCTGTCTACCCCGTAACGGATAAAGTCGTGGAGTGTGTTCAATCAAAATTGCGTTCCACGCATATTTTTTCTCGTCTCTACCATTTATGACGTCAACGATCTCGCGAGGTTATAGCCTTATGGCCCTTCACAAATCATGCTGGCTAAGCGATGCTCACCGCTAGCGATACCTCAATGCCTCAAGCAAGCAAGTATTTTGAGTTATTTCTGAAATTACTCTCAGATATTAATTGTCACATGTGGCGTAACGTAACGACCGTTTTCTACGACCGCATACGCTCTGCCTACCCCGTAACGGATAAAGTCGTGGTGTGTGTTCAATCAAAATTGCATTCCACGCATACTTTTTCTCGTCTCTACCATTTATGACGTCAACGATCTCGCGAGGTTATAGCCTTATGGCCCTTCACAAATCATGCTCGCTAAGCGATGCTCACCGCTAGCGATACCTCAATGCCTCAAGCAACCGTAAATACTGCTCCTGACGTATGACGCATTGTTATAACTACCAATATATAACATGCAGTTGAGAAACACCTCACTGGAAACTAACGTGCTAAGTTTAAAGCTGAAATTCGAATGAGAAGACTGTAAAACTTGTGTGGTCGAAATACTATGTTGCGACACAGTAGCTCGAAAGATTTTTACTTTCAAATTTACAGATGCAAAATAGCATATTGTATTCTGTCGTTTTAGAGAGTTTTATTGTGTTGACGGTTAGAGATTGAACTCTTCATTCTTAGCGTGGGATTCAGCATGTCAATTTCGAAATGGGGGTTTCGGAATAGGGCTTTGTGTGTGGCAGGCCTAAGGCCGTACGACTATGGTTTCACTATAGTTACGCAGTCTAAACGGTCCGTTTGTCGCTATTTGTCAATGTACTAGGTAAGTGTTTAAGTTTTGTTGAGGTTGTCGGTGTTTCGCGTATTGGGTTGTAAAACTTCTGGGAAATGACTTCAATTTTGAAAGAAAACTGAAGATTTTCTATACCTGTGATCAACTTAAAAAAAAAAACGGAATATAAAACAGAAATATTTAATGGATTTCCACGAAGAACTATTTCTTTCGATGCGAAACGCCAGACACCTGAGAGATTGGAAAAAGAATTCGCAATCATTTCTCATCTCAACAAAAACGTAATCTCCAAAGTAGGTACATGGCCCTCCATCAAATAATCCCACCACAATGGAAAACACAAACAGCTTGATAAATCATAGTAATGGAACACTACAATACCAGCAATCTCGAGATGACAGACCGCCCCCCCTGAAGATTTTATATCATCCAAACAAAGAGGTGGGTCTTACCCCCCCCTTAGGAGGTGTGGGGGGTTGAGCCCCCCTAGGGGTATAACAGAACAGAAGGCTTGGAAGCGAGCGCTCGGTTCGAATGTTACACCAAAGAAGGGACGTGATCTCGTGAGCCACTTACTGCTATATCGGGGGGACATAGGGTTTGGTACAGAGGGGCTTCAGTAGGTATTGAGGTGTGATAGGTGGGAAAGAACATAAGAAAAATATAGTTATTTACGAAAGTGTCCAGTGCGAGTCAGACTCGCCCATCGAGGGTTCGGTAACATGCACATAAAGCCCTTTCCTATGATACCCCACTTAAACTACTCGTCAAAATTTTAAACTTTTTCTTTTTTTAGCCCATTAAAATCCATACTAAAAGAAAACTATTTAATTTTATTTACTTATTCTTCAAAACGCAGCTACTTAGCGAATAACCCATAGATCTAGGTCCACGGGACGTAGGTATAATAAGTAGGTACCCTGTAAATTTTGATACCATTCAGAGGGTCAAAAACACGCGTTTTTTCATAGAAAGCTGAACGCGTGTTTTTGTAACCTAAAGTGTGGAGCATGTTTTTTGACACCTACTAGCGGACGTTGACTTGAATAGGTGTAGGTATGGTTTTAATTTTAACTCGATAGGTATATCTACGCGTTCCTGAGATAAAATGATTCTATAAGGGATCAGTTTTTTTCCATTTGAAGTTAGAACCCTGAAATCATTAACACAAGTTATGAGTACCAAACTGGGTTATTTTATAAAGTATGATCACAGAATCACCATCACAACAATACCTACACGTGAAAACACACCATATAGGCTACTTACATACTTGTAATAGAATGTATTAAGTAAAATACACTTTCACTAGCCAGGAATTTAAAACTTAAATTAGGTGCTGTTATGCCAAAAAATCAAAAAAGTTCATCATGCAAGTTCTTTCATACCAAATAAAGTTGCATGATGAATTTCAGACAAATCGAAGAATAGAGTACCTATTTACAAAAAACTGAGCCCTACAAAAAATCATAAATAAGAAAACATACAAATGGGACAACCACTTTTCTTCCATTACCAAAATAAATGCTCAACTTGGCTACATCTACCAAATAAAAAAAAAAAAAACGACGAAAGCAGCTCTAAAATCGGAACACAATTATGAAGTATAAAATAACAAGGGTTCTAAAATAACTAGGCTGAACTCGGCGCCGAGAACTTTTCAATCAAAGTCTCGCCGTGTTTGGAGGAGGATTAAAACTTAGCTCTACATTACTTAGACGAAGAATATGTAATGAAGCAGTCTGCGAAGAAAGGCAATAGGGTAAAATATATTCTGCCTCAAAATTATTACTTTCATACCAAATAAAATAAACTGACTAATTAGGCAAAACAAATTAAAGACTAAGACCTAAACTCCATAAACCACCCACCGAATAGTTTTATTACTTACTAGATTTCCGCCCAGCGGTTTCACGACTAATTTTCCCGTGGTAATAGTTGTTTACCCGCGGTAAAAAGTGACCTATATGGTATTCCGGATTATACTCTACCTGTGTTCCAAATTTAATTCAAATCGGTCAAGCCGTTTGAGCGCGTGAAGAGGTAACAAACATACATACCTACATACAAACACACACAAACTCTCAGATTTATAATATTAGTACGGATAAAAACAATCACAGAAATAATAAATTAAAAATTACACATTTAGATAAAATAAAATACGAATAAAGATCTTTGATTAAAATACCATCATTAGGTCGGTTATTCATAATCATTTATTTAGGTATATACGAGTATGCTTGCTTGAATGACAAAAACCATGTAACTGCAAAAACCGGAAAATCAGAATTTTGATATTAAATAACATAGTGCTCATTATTTTCTTTCTTACCATTTTTAAATAAATCATTAATATGAAGTGGGGTATAAAGGTACCTGTAACCCTATCTGTTAAATTAAATCATAAAATTAAACTGTCATAGTAGATACCTAGGTAGGTACTTAAGGACTCGTTTGCTACAGAATTAAATTTCAGTAGCTGCTCCAAAAGTAACATCCAAAACACAAGAACAACAAAACACAGAATGAATTCAGCGTCAGAAAATTCTAGAATTAATTCAGCCGAAACTGTAAGTAGATTACCGAGATGCAGTAATCAAATCGGGAGCCGTGGCAATCTGCGGGGGCGCGAGCGGGGGCGGAAGCGGGAGCGGAAGCGGGAAAAATGCAAATTGTGCGCAAATCCCTAGAAACAACGCAATCCCGGCAATGCCTAGCCTCAGCCGGATTACGTACACGGATGGCGATTGCGCGCTATCACCGGATTAAAAGATTATCTCTTGCAATACGGAAGCCAACCCATTGTTAGGGTTTTATGGTTTGCTGCAGATAATACCAAAAAAATTGACTAAGCTAAATCTTCAATGTTGCATAAAGATAAGAATACTAATTCTATAATAATGTCTGTCACATTTTGTAGTATTTGACTTAAATAAATAGCAGAAATAAATAAAATCCCTTTTTCCGAGCCTCCTGTTTCGACACGTAATCCTTGCGATTATACCGAGCAGAGTAACGCGACCCACAATCCTGGGGGGCTGTAGGGGGAGTCACCCCCCAGGGCCGGAGTGGGGGTGGGGGCACCTGTGTAACGTTACAGCCGCCTGGGTGTGGTTTGCCGTTCAATAACTTAATACTCTGGAAAGGCTTTCACGTTGAAATCTCGCTGAAGTGTAGAGTGACTGAACGTGGTTGATATTTCAATATTTTCTGTAGGTATCGGTAGAACTATTTTGTATGTTTTATTTAGTACCTATAACAAACTCTACCCATGAACATCTGCCGTTATCCATTTGGGGCTATATACCTACTTGAAACTATGTAGCAACCATAACTATCTTTAGTTAGGTACTTTACCTGATGCAATTTTAAATTCACAATACAGCACAAAAAAGTCTTCTTGCTCTACCAAAATCAATCAATCAAAAAATTAAAAACGTATCAAAATAACACCATAATAAATAATTCTTATTTTTTTGTTGAGCTTTTATTTCTTTTAGGTAATAATGTCCGATTCCAGATAGCCTTATTTTTAATAAAAGTTACCTTAGGAATGCTAATAAACTGAAATGAATGACATTTAAATTTTATTTTACTTTACCGATATACCTATACCTACCAACTTCTTGCCAGGCAATCTTTAAATAAAGCCATTTCACTTTACTCTATGTACCCAGCTACCTTGGTAGTTCGTTATCATTAACACATTTCGTTATGTGAAAAAGTTGTGGCACTGACGTTTTAGATAAATGTATGTATAAATACTTAAATATATTGAGATTTGAATTTCACATGTAGTAGCACATCGGGCAAATAGAAGCATGTAATCTACCCGGATGAATACGTGGAGGCTATTAATTGCAGGTTTGTAGGTAATCGATAGAGGCGAGAGGTGCGGGACCGTATGTAGGCTCTGGGTGCTGCGAGCGGCGTGCGGCGCGGCGCGGGCGCGGTGTGCGTGGCGGATCATGGCGGCGCGGGGGGGCCTCGCCCCGCCGCCCTCGTTAAACGCGCCCGTCGGATACGCGGTTGAAAGCTATCCGGCCCCCCGAGCACCCGACGCGCCGATTGGCCGCTGCGTTGCGCGCACGGTAACCGATAGCCAATCGCGTGCGCGGCGCGGTGCCGCCCCCGGAGCCGCGCTCGCAGCAGCTCACATCGCGCGCGACACCGCGCACACTCGCACCGATGCGCGGCTCTTGGGACGAATCCACGACGGCGGCGCTGCACGCGCGCATCCTGGAGGCGCATCGCGGCCCCGCGGCCGACCGCGCCGCCGAGCCCGCGCCTTGCACCGACCCTGCTCCAGCTCCGGTGCTCACCATCAACTCCGTTGAACTTGCTGCCCCGACGCCGCTCCTGCCGTTGCCGACGCTCTCCTTCAGCGCAGCACAAGTAGCCACCGTTTGTGAAACTCTGGAGGAAAGTGGTGATGTGGAACGCCTTGCCCGGTTCTTGTGGTCGCTTCCCGTCGCGCATCCTAATGTTTCCGAATTGGAGCGTTGTGAAGCAGTGTTACGGGCTCGGGCAGTGGTAGCTTTCCATGCGGGAAGACATCGTGAATTATACTCCATATTGGAGCGGCACCGGTTTCAGCGGTCAAGCCATGCAAAGTTGCAAGCACTATGGTTAGAGGCTCATTACCAAGAGGCTGAGAGGTTGCGTGGTCGCCCTCTGGGGCCTGTGGACAAATACCGAGTGCGCAAGAAGTTTCCGTTGCCAAGAACGATATGGGACGGAGAACAGAAGACACATTGCTTTAAAGAAAGGACGAGGTCTTTACTAAGAGAGTGGTATTTACAAGATCCATATCCAAATCCAACAAAGAAAAGAGAACTAGCGGCAGCGACGGGCCTGACGCCGACGCAAGTTGGCAACTGGTTCAAAAACCGTCGGCAAAGAGATCGAGCCGCTGCTGCCAAGAACAGATCAGCGCTTCTCGGCAGAGGGTTCGCCTCCTCATCCACATACGACGAGGATTCGGCTGACTCCGAGATCAATGTCGACGAAGAATAGAAGACGTAGACTGATAGTGTAAATATATATCACGGTGATACAAATTTTATACAAGCGGTCATGTAGTGCGGCCGCAGAGACATTTCAGTGGCGAACGTTGCAATATAGACAAGTTATGTTATAGTTAGAGTCACAAGTCCGTGATGCATGTGATGTTAAGGTATTGTAAACCAGTTTATTAGGGATATAATTCTGTCGTTGAAAGTGTAAAGCGAGTGCTTGAAGTAAAAGCAGCATTTCTGCATCTCAGGTATGTACCTCTCTCTCTACATGGTAGTGAAAGTTCAATTACTGTTGCCTTTGACATAAATTGTACATGGATTCAAACTGTTGAATGTTTTGAATACAAAAACGCGTTTCACTTTGAAGGTTAACAGGGTTGATTTTATGTTTTAATCCAAGTATTGCTTGTAGACCCACCTCGGGTTTAATTAGATTTATTTATTTCAATTCGAATTAAATATTCTAATTTTTGTGTAGACACATTACATAGGATATATCTAAACCCTTTTAGCGCAAAGCATTTACTACAAAATACGAATATATATGAAAGAAACTACTTTTCCAGTTAGTATATATTAATTTTGATCAACTCAACAGCTTTTTGTTCTATGTTATATGTAGTTATATAGGTAGTAATTGTGTATAAATAGTTACTTTGAAGAATAACATTCATAGTATGGAACATTATCAAAAAAGGTTTGTAGGTACCTGAATATTATATGTCACTTGGAAATCTACCAGCTGTCTCTTTTAGTGATATTACTGTATGCGATAACATTTACTATAAAGTTATTTATTTCTTTTTTAGATGATAATGATTTACTTTGAGCAAAAGAAATTGGAAATGTTGCAATATGAGAGTATATTTTAATTTTCTTTATAAGCTGTGATAGATAATAATACTTATATTTCACAAAGTAGGCCTAAATATTTTTATTGCTAAAGATGATAATTTTCGCTAAAATTCGATTGCTATGATAACAAAACCTATAAATTTTTTCTGAATCAATCGTGGTTATTGAAAACTAAAAAACGATAAAGGTAATAAAATTAAAGATAAGAATGTAAAACAAACTACTTTACTCCAGATTCTAGAGTAAACCCTTGCGTATAAACAATCATACTTTAATCAAACTCAGGTTCAGCAAAATTGGTAGGCACTGAAATAATTGAAAAGGTAGGTGATAGTTGTATTAATAAAACAAATTACTCAGTTATTCATTTAATTGTCATCATCATTGACCTAATATAATCATAAGGCACCTACTACCTAATATTTTAGAATAGCTATAGCGAACAATGTTTTGTTTGACATTTCCAATATCTTTTGTCATTTCCTTACTAAAGCCAGTACGTTGCAATGAAGCAGTAATTATTTATATTTCTTTTGTACAATTTTATATCCACTAGCATTATAATGATAATGGGGGTGATGATTTGAACATAGACATTGATGATATGATAATTTTGACAGATTATGATAATTGAACTGATTTAATATTGAAAAGGATAAAGATTTCCGTTTAAATTTCAATTAATTATGTGTAACATGTAAAAAATTTGATAATGTTAAGTTACAAGAATGTAGAGCATTAAATACGAGTAGCTAGTATAGTAGCTACTAATACGCGTTTGTTCAACCGTTTTCATATTTCTGGAAAAGGAGTCCGCTGCCACTGTTACAGTTAATACAGTTCTAGAATCGAAAATATCTCTTGTCCATAAGCCTGTTTTTGATCATTATTGTATTTTTGATCCTACGTTCAAATCAACATTTCAGAAGTTGGTGAGGCGCGTAAAGTTGACTTTGATAGTTAATAGAGTGACTCTCCAGAGAATTGTAAAAATGTATAATATAAAAAAAACGCAAATTGTACATACGATATCGACTTACAATACAGTCATTAAATTAAACTTGTTAATAAAATTATATTCGTAAACAATGACTTAGTATTATTTCACTATTTAGTGTGTATGAAAGTCCATTTATTTTAAGAAAGGTTGAAAATTTTTTAAAAGTTTATTTTAATTATATGGAAATACTCACAAAGAATCAAAATTTTAATATAACTTTATTTATAATCACAAAACGCAATGATTAGCATTTTTAGGTTTTCAAAGTCTGCATAGGTAACCAATATTCATGACAAGATTTTCATTAATTAAATACTAAAATTATTACACATATTAGATAATTATGTTTCAGCTAATAATTATACCAAAGAAGTAGCACATCACATCGTTTAAAAAGCAATCATAACAATTTCTTTACGCTCACAAATCTAATTGACGGATGTGGTCCATAAAGACATTTTTCTTCTTCAGATTGAAACGTCTCAATCATAAGATATTAATTACAGCAATTAGTGGTTGCTTTAATGAAATAATCACAGATTACTCAGTGGACAGAGATGATACCGGCTTCAATGATCGAGATATCGGCATAAGATTGCTTTTCACGAAGATTGGACGTTTTAAGCATTATTAGACAGAGAGTAATTAAGATTCTTTGTAAAATATTTGCAGATGTCTTGCATGATACGAGACAACGATGATCATAAAATCTTTTGATGAGGACGTATCAGATATTTAAGAAAAGGTGTCGCCAAAATAGACGAACCTATTATAAGATATGGAATACAGCAACACATTTGATTGCAAATGTTAAAATGAGAGTTTTGGTATTTTGGTACACAAGCAAACAAATTGTTGAAATATTAGTAATTTAATTTGTTGTGAAGAGCATGATTCGTTTATACAAATTATCGCGATGATCTTCTTACAAATTTTACGTATTGAATTTTTTAGCCTACCTTGATAGCTGAAATATGGATGCAAGGTTTTTAGGGTAAAAAAATATAAATTATATTTGTGTTATAAAGTAGCTCATACGGACACAAAAAATATCATTAAATTGGAAATAAAATGAAATCATATGAACGTTTTGTCTTTTGACATAATATCTAAAGAAAGATCGATTTCCTTTATATACCTAAGAGTAGTTTGTGAACTCGTCAATACTCTACATTTTAGGATAGGATAGGATCAAGTAGCATCAAGCATTAGTTGCATCGATAAAACTATTGCTTGTAACCAATAAATTTAAAATTCCTAACGAGTAAACAAGCATTAATTAACATTTTGTGTTTGTTTCTTGTAGCACGTTTATGTTTAGAACAAGAGGGATCGAACCTTAGGAATTTAATACCGATTAACGCGAAGTTTGCTTAGGGTGACCGATTATAAATAGCACGGTAGGGTTACTTCGCGTTCATATTCTGGTCACATCGATAAGCCAAGTTTTCTATAACATTTTTGTCTAGCTACATCTACAGTTCTAAGCAAAAACAACAATTGTTTCAAGTTTCTTTCCCCTTCAATGTTCCTTTCTTCTCAAGCGCTCGCCGACGCATTGCAAAGAATTGCAGTTTAAAAAAGTCTTAAGTTAGAAAATTGGTTTTGTTTATAAATCATAAATTTACAATAATATTTCGAATTATCTTTATTTTTATTATTAGGTAGGTACTATACATTTTCATTTTGATCAGACTTGTACGTTGCTTGTTTAAGCATCTTCATCCGTGTTTTCCACAAAGTTAGCGGCTTTTCAAAGTGTGTCACATTTATAATATTTTAACTAGCGTAATAGACAGAAAATCTTCAATAATATCCTTAGAAATACTTTTCTACGTATGTCTTTCAAGTATTTAAATTATTTGCTTCGCTCAAGGCGAGGGCGAGTGTTAAGAATGCTATAGATAATGAATAATTGTCAACGATACTGTATATGGATTAATTACTTACAATGTAAGCCAGTTCATTTTTCTGTTTCTGCTATTGTCTGGCTTTTTGTACTTATGTCGGTTATAAGGTTTATGATTCTTGAGAAAAAATATAGTTCGTGGTTTGTAGTCTTTTTCCGATGCAATACTCTACTTACTTATTTTTGCTGCGTATTTTACTATAAAATATAATTTAATGAAATATCTATAATACCAGTACAAAATTATACTATTTTATGTCATAGCCATACTTAAAACAAACAAATTGCATGTAGCAAACTGTCAAAGTAGAGTCTGTTTAATATTATCACAAGATAAGATTTATTGTTAAGAATCAATAAGTATACGTACCTACTGAATGACCGAAAAAATCCTACTGTCAAAGTTTTCTTCAATAGTATCCCAACGTCACTAAAACATAATCCGGAATTAAGAGTCCACATCCAGAGCTGATTAATTGTAGCATTATCTTACAATGGCAGGCTGTTTGTAGTGACTCGTTGCCTAAGTGATTATTAAAACATACTAACCAACTTATATTTACCGTTGATTCAAAATTAATATTGAAATTTCGACCTTGTTCGACAGTTTTAAGATTGTATTGACCTTTGGAAAGAGTATAATGATCGTGGCAGACAAAATCAGTAAGCGCGCGCTGTCAAATTTGAACGCAGAACGTTTTATTACTTTTTCTTTTTTTAGCTTATACAACCTGGGCCGGGCGATGGCGTCGATCAGACACGTTAATTGCAGTTCAAACAAATTAACGGACGTATCGTAGCTAATGAGGCGGACGGAGTGACGGCCGTTGGCCCAGTATTTGTTTATTAGGTACCTGCCTATTCTAGATAGACGAGATTGGTTAAAACAACCTAGCTGGATTTTAAATTTAGCTTAGACGGACGTCTAATAAATATATTTATTAACCTAAAGTTTTTATAGCTTCAGGCAATTTAATTAGGCAAGCAGGGATAGGTACTTACAGAGTCTAATTCCACATATTTCTTTATACTCTGCAGATGACTTAATATTTAACGGGACGACTTAATACGTAAAGGTAGAACAAGTTTAGATAACCAAGAAATCCGAAAAGCCTAGCCTTTTTAAATAATAGTAACATGACAAAATAGCATAACAAAAATTTTCAATTTTAGGTTTCTTATGTGTCATTTAAAAAAATCAATTATACGAAATTGGTTGATTTTTCAGTTACGTGGTTTTGTTAGTGCATTGCAATTGTAAAAATATAACGGTAACAGAAAATACAATTTCTCGCGATGAGATAATAAATATAATACTTAGTATTAAAGTAATATTTTCAAGTAAAAAAAATGCTGCTTACCAAATGTAGTAAGCCAAAAAGCTTTTGAACCAAAATGAACCTTCCAGGAAAATATTATCTTAGGCCTATAGCCGTGTCGGGTTGCCGGCGCCGCCGCTGTCAGACTGACAGCTTCTAACTTTTTATTCCATTTTCAAATCGAACATCACTCTATTCAGCCAGTTGTTCTTACTTTTTTATTTTGTTTATATTAGTTGACAAACTGTTTTGAGGTGCGTTCGTAGTTTGTTAATTTGGATGTTTGTTTTTTTAGATGTTCAAAATGATGTCTCGAGGAGCTGTCTTCTAAAGTTGTGAAGATGTCTCTATTATTTAATAAATATTTTTATTTTGTGCTTACTAGACTTCCGCTTTGCAGCGGTTGCATACCAATCTAATTCACTAAATTTCACACATTAAATCTTGTTTTTACTGTTTTATACTTTTCTTATGTTAGAATTAGCTGCTGCCTGCCCTCTTACCCTTTTATATTAATTTGGCTACAGCTTTAACTTCAAGCGGAATATGAAACACCCAAAAATCAACCACAGAACCCTTATAGACAGCTTATGTGTCCATTTATTTCTCCAAACGAAAAATTCTGTCAACTAGCTGAGGTGGCAGGTCGGGGGCGGGAAAATGCGTGCATGCTGATTGGTCAAAGGTCGCGTCATCTAATAAATTACATATAACTAACCAATGCGCGCGATTCTACATCAGACTTATAGGTCTGATGTGTTTCCAGAAAGTATTTGCCCTTAGTGTGCCGTCTATCCGTCTTTGTGTTCGTTGCAAAACAATACAACTGATTATGACGCTTTATAATACGTAGAGCCAATTTTAAGAGATCCAATGAAAAGGTTATAACACACACACACATATCACGCCTATATTCCCTTGCGGGGTAGGCAGAGCGTAAACGGCCGCAAAAACGGACATTTGGCCACGTCCGACAAATATTTGAGGGACATTCGGAAAATTGTGTATCGCCATAGTGACAGGTTGTCAGCCCATCGCCTAAAATTGCAATACACACCCTCGAGTCCCTTAGTCGCCTCTTACGAATCCCACGGGAAAGAAATGGGGTGATGCTATTCTAAGCCGGCATCACACGACAAATTCTAAGCCGGCATCACACGGCAAAATGTTATATGGAAGATTAAAAACGTTAGCTAGAGTTAGATTTCCAATAAAGACTAAGTAACCATGACTCAACCATAGATAAATAGATTCAAACCCAGAAAAAAGCGTCTGTTCTTGGTTGTTTAGTCATAAACTTAACACTTAATGTGCTATAACTTCTTAGCACGGAAGACCAAGCAATTATATTGTTAATATTCAATAGGCACTAAGAATTCTGATCGCTAATTCTAAATGAGATTACCAACTCTGTATGAAAATGTATCACGCGATACGCAAAAAGAAATACAAAATAAGGAATTGACATTTGTGTAATTTGATTATAAAATTACGGTTTATGGTAAAAAAACCGAGTCAAGTAAAGGTAGGTCGATTTTCATACAAAAGTTATATGGACTTATGTCTTTAAATGAGACGTAAATCTAATTAACATAGTATCTGAAACAATTACAAAAATCGGTGGCTGTAAACACTTGTGAAAAGGATGAACCTCAACAAAGTTGCTGTTTTTCAGGAGCCTCCACCTAATTTACTACATTGGAGAAACCTCCCAACAGTACATACACACATACATACACATATCACGCCCCCATCCCTTGCGGGGTAGGCAGAGCGCAAACGGCCGCAAAAAACGGACATTTACGCCACGTCTGAAAAATATTTGAGGGTCATTCGGGAAACTGTGTATCGCCATAGTGACAGGTTGTCAGCCCATCGCCTAAAAATGCAATACACACCCTCGAGTCCCATCGTCGCTTCTTACGACTCCCACGGGTAAGAAATGGGGTGATGCTATTCTAAGCCGGCATCACACGGTATGTGTCTAAATAAATGATTTACAGTAAAAAATGAAATGACACAAAATTAAAAGAGTAGACTTATCTTATGTAAGTTATTATATACCTACTGCCAATATTAAACATATACATATAAGGTAAAAAGAAAATATAAACTGTTTGTAGAATTTATTTTATGTATTTTGTTTTGTTTTGTTTTGTGCCGCAAACACTACAATCAATTGTGTTCATTCATGTAACTAGATCTCACTAAATACCCAGTTTGTCTCGGACTTTTGCTTAGAAAGCAACCACTGCCTGCACTCTCTTTTGAATGTGTAGATAGATTGACTGATTCTAAGAGGTGGAGGCAAATCATTCCAACACTTAGAGTCAGCAAATCGAAAGCTGCCTCTGAAAAGCATTAGGCGCGGCAGTGGCGAGACAATTAAGTTAGGATACCTTATTGATCTATTCCTCTTTTGGTTATGATAATTCCATGTGAGTTTTTTAGCAAGATAGGGAGTACCAGTATGTTTGAGTTTGAATAAAAAGTTATTTAATTTAAATGTTCTTCTAGATTTCATATTCATGATATTATAGTGATTTAAATAAGGAGTTATAATATGTGAGCCGGGTACCGGGTATATGAATCTTATACAAGAATTTTGAACTTTCTGTATTTTATTTTCAGTCTTTTTTAGAAGACAAGATCCATAAACAATGTCAGCGTAATCCAAAATAGAGAGAACCAAAGCATCTGTTAGCCTACGTCTTACTTCTGTGCTTAAGAAAGGTCTTATTTTATAAAGTTTCTTTAGGGCTGCAAAGCATTTCCCTATCTTCGTGTCGATGTGTTTCTCAAATTTTAGCCCGCTATCAAATAGAAGACCCAGGTTTTTTGCTAATGTCACCTCTGACAGCATATGGCCATCAATAATTATATCCGGTCTAGCCAGACGAACAGTTTCTACTTGGTGGTTAGTACCAGTTACAATGTACGAGCACTTTTGCGCATTTAGAACTAGGTCATTATCTTGTGACCAACGCACAAGATGAAATTAAAAAAACACGATGAGAAGTTCCGTGTTGATATAACATTTTTGCTAAATAGTACAAAATGAATTGTAAAGCATAAGATGTCCTTGATTAATCCGATTTGAAACTTTGAAACGCCAACAGATGGAGCTACTGTTGCAAGGAGTGAATTTTCATTTTATTGATGACGAAATTAATTTTTGAACCTAAACTGGTTTTGCGCGAATTTTACGCAGGCCTTCATTATTTCGAACCTTGAAGATGTTGCATTAGAAAGAAATTCAATAATTTCAAATAAAATTACGATTTTACAGAGGCAGAGTTAAGTAGCTATTTGGTTAGAATAACGCATTTTATCCAAATAAAACAACACAAAATACCTACTTTTCATTTGTGCATTGAAAAGCACATAAAATTTATATTAATATGACATCAAAGAGAAAGAGTTGTCATATTATCTTACAAACGTTTCCGCCCGCAGTTTCACTCACGCAATTTTTTTTATTTTTATTAATGATGGGTTTGCTCTTGACTCTAGTCTAGGTCATAGGACAGAGACAGAGTCTAAGATGGAGCGAGCTCACCCAGAAGAAGCCTGTTAAGGCACTGGCACTCCCACACACTGACGGAACGCAGCAAGCTACTTGGCGCCAGACTTCGGTGGGATGGTGGTCGCGAGCCAGGCGGCCCCTTACGGAGCCTTCCACCGCTTGGTGGGATCGTTCAGCCGGACTTATCCACAGGCAAGCCTGTGTTGCCGTTGCCCGGGGTGGACCGCTAGGAGGTAGATACCATACCACCCCAAAAGGAACACAGAGTCAGCTAAGAAGCCGACAGACCTACTCAAAACTTTAGGTAAAAAACGTACTCCTTAGACTTATCAAAAATTTTAAAACAGATCAAATTTAAAAACCATAAATTTCCATACAAACGTTTTATCTCCTTTTTATTCCTTTAGGGGGTAAAATTTAGAAAATACTCAACCGCGTATTTGATAACTTAGCTTCTTAGTTTAATCCTAAATTTTAAAAGAGAATTTTCATGTATCCGTTTACGAACATTGTACCTACCTACCCCTTTGCGTGCGACTTGCAAAATTGGCGGGCAAGGAACCAGTTGCGGTAGCCCAGATGGAAAGGAGTCGTCACTAGTAATGACGAAAGTAGCAGGTTCAAATCCTGCCCGCGCTTGAAAATTTTGCAAGTTTAAAAAAAAATGTGTAATGTTTTAGAGTTCATGTATGTATCGTAATATATGTGCGACTATTTAAAAAGGACTAAAGCTCATTAATTACCTACCAAACATATTCGAAAGGGAGTATCGGAAGAATTCTTACACTATCCCGAGTGTCATAGGCTAGACTTTATTTCAAAAGGCAGTCGTGTTTTGATTTAGTAAAATTTATTATGCTTGTTTACCGCTTAATTAGTTAAAATATAAAAAATCCTAGCGGATGGTTATATAGTAAAATAAACCTACTGCCAAAATGCTTACTGTTGATGACTGAGTCAGTCTGTTAGTCAGCACAAAGTAAGTATTGGCGGCTGCGCGGTGTAGTCAGTGAGGACATTTGTTTTTATAAGTGTAGATTGAATACCTAAACCAATTTGTAATTATGCGACCACGACCACTATGGCGACTGAACTATACGCGGTGGCTTCTAACATTTATCTCTTAGAAATGAGGAAGTATGTAGGTCCTACTTATCGCCATTTAAAACTCACCAATATGATAGTCGACCTCGTTTCTCGCCAAGCCGGCGATAAACTGCGCGCTTTATGTGCCCAGTGACAACCACTATTGGCGAGTTGCGGCTAAGCTTGGCGGGTTGCGGTGTGGCTCGGCAAGTGCGATTTACGATGCGGTCGCCGCGTTGACGGTGACGGTGACCACCTGAACGGGGGGTTGTTGCCATCTTGAGTATTGCTGAAACATAAGTGTTGCCAGGTGGTTTTAAAGCTAAAAAAAACAGGTATTAAAATAATATAGCACTGTGAGTTCAAAGTAAGCCATAGTACAGGTATACCTATCGTCTCCGACGGAAAAAGTGTTCTTTCAAGTTTAGTAAGTATTAATTTCAAAATGTTTAGCGAAAGCTTTTACAGAACTAAATCTAGTTGTAGCTAGCATGTTTAATCTGTTTTAAAAGTCTGTTAAAACGTTTGCTAGTTTTCTGATATTTTGGCTATGCAAAGTTTTCGGTACACACCGTCCCATACACCCCGTCTTATATCTTGACATTTACGCTACTCATAATGGCAACAAACAATTACGAAGGGTCGATTACATGCGCGTACGCACGTCTTTTAGTGAGCGTGTGTTGAACGTATATAATAATAATAAATAAACAATTCCCACAGCGTCATCTAGCCCTAAACTAAGCAAGGCTTGTACAATGGGAACTAGACAGTTGTTATTAATATTTACATATTTATTTTTTAATAATACATAGAAAATACCCAGACTAAATACTTGAAAATTGACTTAACAAATATTTGGGTCTTATGGGGATCGGACCTACCTCAGCGTAGCAGGCAGGGGCACTATCCGCTACGCCACCGGGCCAGTCAATTTTTATTATAGTAGTTTACGTGATCTCATTATTGATGACACCATAGATGTTGTGACGGCTATTATCGAGTAACTTTTATCGCAATTCACGCTGCAATTTACATCACTAGATTAGCCAACATAATGACAAATAGGTAATTTTTAAGGCCGTGTGATGCCGGCTTAGAATAGCATCACCCCATTTCTTCCCGTGGGAGTCGTAAGAGGCGACTAAGGGACTCGAGGGTGTGTTTTGTAATTATTGGCGATGGACTGACAATCTGTCACTGACGATATAAAATTTTCCGAATGACCCTCAAACATTTGTCAGACGTGGCGTAAATGTCCGTTTTTTGCGGCCGTTGACGCTCTGTCTTCCCCGCAAGGGATTATAGGCGTGATATGTGTATAATTAAGCTAGATGCGAAAATAGTTTGATAGGCAGTTTATCTTCGAAGCTCACAATTCACGCTACGTTTACTGATTACGATGGTGTCATGTGATAGTGCTATTATACGAGCAAATATCTCGGAATATCAATTTCCAGGAACCACTTTGGATGAGATGTTTATTGGTAAATTAAACCACTGTACGTTCCTTATAGCCTTACTTATAGAGATAGAGATCTTCCTTTGCAGCGATTGGTCGCACTTATCTGTTCCAAAGCTGTGTGATTGGTTACGTATGCCCCCACACCCCACCCCACTCCGACACGGCAGGGCGGGGCGAGTCGGCCCGCTTGGCTTCATTGGCGATTTTTCTTTCGCAGTGAGCGGTCGCGCTCAGAAAATATTTTTTTAAATTTCGATAAAGTTTTAAATTTTAAACTTTGAAAAAATTATTTTCTTACAATTTTAACGGTTTTGCACCGTTCGTTTTTTAAATTAATAAATTTAGTGATTTAATTGTTCCTATTTAAATAAATTTTAAAATCAGTGTGTGTATAAACTGGGTAAGTCCTTTATATTTTATTATGCATGTGGCAAATCAAATTTCTGAAGGCGGTTTTCCGTCGGACACAACTTTGCAATTTCTTACAATTTTAATAAATTATTATTGAAATCTGTCAAGACCGTTTACGAATAAATAAATTGTTCCTGGCGATCCGAATTCTGTGAACAAAATAGTTAATAATTTATGGGAATTATTTGTCAAGAATAATGATCCCAAATAAATAAGCAAAGTGTGTTATAGAAATTTGGTTGCTATCGAAGTTTTAGTTACCCGGATTTAACAATAGTGAATATTTTTTACGAAAAGTTTTTAATCCGGAAGTAATTAATTCGTTCGATTCTTTACGAACGATCAAATGAAAATCCAATAATCATAGTGCACTTCGCACAAGCTTTGACTGGCATTATTTTAAGATTTTCAATATAAATGTTCATCCCTCGCAGATTTTTAAACTAGTTACCTTGAACTGATAGGTAGGTATTCCTCGAGAGAAGTAATACCTTTTTTCTATTTATAGGTTACTACCCCGTCGAACTAGTTTCTACATATCCCCCGTGCACGTTTTTCATTAATGTGCCTGATTGATTTATGGATTTTCATTTGTGAATGATTATTTTATTTTAACACGTGTTTTTGTAAATTGTTATTTGGACATAAATACATTTTTATGTCGTTTACTAGAGCTAGTAATGGTATACAGATGCTCCTTTCACGTAGCAACGTGTTATTCAAGTAACGCATCAAATACGTGATCTGTAGGTATTGTTCGGATACCTTCAAAGTTCTTTAAATAAATAAGTCGAACAGCGACAATTTTTATTTTAAAAGGGGGCCGCCATGACCCTGTGAAATGCTCTTAGTAATAAGAAAGTTTACGGAAGTCCAAGTCCGTAGAACGTCTTATAAAATAGAGTAATAAGAACTCCTCAAGGATCTTTTCGTTGTACCTATAATAAATTGCAGAAAATATATATTCTAGTTGATTGCTATGATATGAAATGGCAGCACAAGCCAAGCTACATTTCGTCGGTTTTATAAGCTACCTCTGCGCAACGCAAGGTATACCCTATTTTATAACATCATCAGGAGTTCATTAGGCCGTCAGCGCATGACGTGTCCTTAGACTCCTACATCCCCGCGCAGGGGTTGTACCTTTTGATGTCATGCAGAATGCCCTCGCTTGCACTTGCAGGGCCTGAAATTCCGTCCTCGAGCCTTTCGTATACTTGACGAATTAATAAATCGAGATGCGATACAAATTCCATGCATTATAGACGGTTTAGATGCAAATATTGCCAAAAATACTAACAAGTACTAAAAAGTATTTGTGTGATGGGTTTCGGTACGATATGCAACTCAAAGAACTGGGTCCTCGTGGAGCCAAAGTTTCGAAATGTACCCACCAATATATTTTTAATACCTCGTGCAGAAAGAGTCGGCCAGCACCTTTGATAAAACGTTATTGCTTTAAGTATAGGTATTACTTTTGGTACCTACCTACCTTTTTATCAAACTTCCAAAAGTTTTGATGGCATCCGGTACATGCATGATTTGCTTTTGTCTGATCAAAGTAAAGCAGTCTTTCTTTACTTCTATGCTTATTTGTCTTCTAACGTGACAGTGAAATGCCCTCGTAAAATTTTGTCTTATCTGAAAGTACATCGTCCGGTCCACCGCCTGCGATGAGATTAAGCAATTGTAGCGAAGGGTAGTGTGTAGCACTAGTATTGATAGTGAAGCGCGCAGGTTCGAATCCTGCATGTGGTATAAAATTAGCCAAGTTTCCATAATTTTATACCTACCTAACACGGTTAAGGTTAAGTATTAAAATATATTTAAGAAATAAAAGCTTCGAAAGGTGTGTTACAGACTTGAGTACAAGGAGTTTACTGTCTGACACATGTGTTACCTCGAGCGTATTAGAAAATAGAACGCGAGGGGATTCCTAAGATGTTAATTTGAAGATATTTTTACCTTGCACGCGTTCATAAGGTCCCCCTCTTTTAGTTCCATGAGCTTACGCTTTCAAATAACGATAGCTAGATTCCACTGAGAATTTGCAAAATAGGCTATCTGTAGGCAAAATATACCTACTTAAATGTTTGAAAAAATGTTTCAAATATAACATCCTAGCCCGAAAAAGTCTTGGCTATTAGAAAGTACATGGAACAATATTCCTACGTAAGTATGAACTTTATCTACTCGGAATAAAGTTCATAGTTAGAGAGCTGTCTAACGTTTTACAATGATTCTTAAGCAGAAGACATATTTGTCGTAGATTCACCGCATTCAGTCCCATCCTAGTAACCGTTACTGCCGAGTCTAAATTCTCGCAGGTTAAGGAAAATTTATAGACGGTTTAAGTCTGAAACAGTTTTCCTTTATGATCATTTCAGTGGCCTACCGAGGCCACGCAGTAAGAAAATGAGAAACATATTGATTTATTAGGTAACTGTGAAAACGACTGAATTTATAAATTTTTCCCTTGCTCACTGTCCTAAGTAGCAATAATTCACTTCTATTTCTATGCTATCACAGACCTCGTAGTGCTAACGCATTTCTGAGGGAGATCCCTCACGCTTGTCATTTGTTTACTTCTTTGAACTATGATCAAAAAGTGGCGTAAGAGTACCTACGTTAAATACTCGCTATGATTCTGGCATCAATCACGGAAGGGAATGTGTACAATCTAAGCTCTCTAAGTGCAGAGTTGTCCTAAAATAGTCCTACGTTTTTCTTAGCAACATGGAAACAGACAAATGTGGGGAGAGAAAACGGCCTTTTTGTAATGGCCTCATCTCAAAATGGATAAGTAAATAATGAAGACCTACCCATTTAATAGATCTCACACCGAAACTATAATAATTTTTACTTTTTAATTCATCGTGCATTGAGTGTACGGAGTAAATTTCGTGAGGTGGAGATGTATGTAGGTAATTTACTTATTCCAGCATGTTGCAACTTGGGAGCTAGGTACACCCTATTGTTAATTCTGCTATATCAAGCTGTATAACATCAAAACTAGTGGAAGGTTGTCTAGCTGCTAAGGCGAGTGATGTAATATATACCTATTTGGTATATGCCAAATTTTGTGTTACCTACTCGAGTGCCTTGATCTTGAACATGATATTTTCTTCAGGTGCGTTTATATTGCCCGAAATATTATGAATGAAATGCATATTACGTAATTTGTATAACAACCTCCACTAGAGATGAAAAGTTCATGATATATTTTTCAGGTGCTTTCATATTACCTGAAATGTTATGAATGAAATGCATATGGCGTAATATGTATAACAACCTCCTCTAGAGATGAAAAGTTTTAGAGCGATAGTGGCAAATAGCAATAATGCGACACTGTCCCAGACGATATTAAGTTTTTGTTTCCTCAAGTGTAGTCATGCTTACTACACCTACTTTTTCGATACTGAATGAAAGCTTTTGGGCAAGTAAACAACAAGTACCCACAGTCTATGTGGGTATTTTATATAAATATACAAAAGGTTACAATCAGAGGGTACTTTTGCTAATTGATATTTGTGTAAGTGCCCTGTCTGCCTTGTTTGGGTTTGAAACACAAGTATCTACTCCTGTGTATAACATTGTTAGATGGTTGTTAGAAACGTACGATAGTGAACATAATTGCCTATCGTAAGACGTCAGCCTTAAATAATAATACCGTTGTTCCAATATATTTGCTCTGAATGTCGAGCACAAGACGTTGTTAAAAAATGCTTGAATGTACCTACGTACTAGGCAAATAGTTTGCCTATCAAGTAAAATATTTTCAGAATAGATACCTAGCGAGAATTATATTGGGAACTACCTACTACGTTCAATAGCTAGTATATTTTACCAACGATGATATATAATATTTGTACGGTGACCCACGTAAGATCTAGGCTTCCACAATTAATTTGCAATGTTGCAATGTTTGTACTGTCTAATAGACAATAACGTCGTTTACCGACGTACCTTCGGATAAAATTTTCTCCGTAAGTAAGCTGTTAACAAAATGATAAAATTCTTATAATTTAAACTTTAGCTCATATTCTTTTATAGCTAGCTCGTTTTTGATTGTACATAAAATTAAAGCAAATTTGTGCCCTTTTCAAGTTTTAAACAGAGATCTGGGCTTTGCATGGGACGGTCAGAGGTAGTTATGGCAGAAAACAATTTCAATAATCGCCTCTTTTATTATATCAAGTTTAGGTAGATTTACCAAGATATTAATTAACTATATTATTATATACAATATAGTTTATTCAGAGGCCCGAGTGATGTTTTAAATAAAGCTTGACCGTTACTCCGACAAAGTAAACAAGGTTAGTTATTGATCATTATGTATTATAGCAAATATTATTAGGGCAAGCCCAAATGAATCATATTTAAAAAATCATATGAAGGTATGATTTGATAACAAATTTATATGCCTTTTATTCTTCTGGGAAACTAGGTAGTCGTTTGGCCAGGTTTTTTGATTTACCTGCTTAAGCCCGTTTAGGTCAATGCATATCTTAAACAGTAGTGTTGACCTTATAGTAGGGAAATTTAACCTACTTATTACGTTACCTATAGCTTGAGTGATCAAGCACAATTACAATATGTAAGCTATGTTTTTCTGTGTAAAAGAGCTATTTATTTACTATGTAAGTAAATAGATATTTAAAAGGTTTTCTAAAAACGACCTGCAATGCGTATTTACCTCTAACTAAAGGTTCAATATTTTTATATTTTACTATTTTGGCTATTGAGTTTTTCAAATTTTTTTTTTTTGAAATTTTCTCTTTACTGTTCGGAAACTTTCAGATGAATTTCCGCGTACTTTCTTACTTATCAAAACGTATTGAGACTTACATAATAAATAACTGTATTATGTGCATTTTTTATTAAATACGAGGTAAAGTTTTTCAAAGACATTATAAATAGCATGTTACAAATGCATCATTTTCATCATTCTATTATGCTTACCTAGAATGCCGTAATATAGTACAAGAGGTTTTGAATTACATTTTCATTATAATTTATTATATTTTATCGTCATTTAAGGGTGAGTTTATGATATTACAGTATTTTTTAATAAATACAATATAAATAAATTTTCAGTATAGTGGATCAAAATCATTATTGTTGATAAAGATATTCATTTTTCTTTTTTAAAGAATAATCATACCTGTTTCTTTTTATAGTTTTTCACATTGGCGATAGCTCCCACTCCTCCAGGCGATATCAAACATGTCTCTATAAGTAAGGCTATAAGGAACGTACAGTGGTTTAATGACAGCATTTTACCTACCAATAAAATGCTTATTAAACTACTTACCTTCCTTATAGCCTTAAATTTTTAATTCTGCCTGGTGTATTTTGTAGTAATAATATTCTAATTAGAATATTATTATGAGACGCAATGAAGCCAAGCGGGCCGACTCGCCCCGCCCTGCCGTGTCGGAGTGGGGTGGGGTGTGGGGGCATACGTAACCAATCACACAGCTTTGGAACAGATAAGTGCGACCAATCGCTGCAAAGGAAGATCTCTATCTCTATAAGTAAGGCTATAAGGAAGGTAAGTAGTTTAATAAGCATTTTATTGGTAGGTAAAATGCTGTCATTAATTAGGTTTTTTTTCCTCGGTGGATCGTCCTTCGCAACTAAAGTAGGTATATAGCGAAGTTTTGGCTAACTTCACATTATGAAACCTGCTTACGTCTTGTTAAGTATGTAATATTATGTCCTATTTGCCGTGCGAGTTGTCATATCATATCTCATACTTCATATCTAAAATTCAGCGACTGAACTAAACGCAAGTACTTACTAAATTAGAGTTGACATATTACTCCCAAACTGGTTTGTACAACGGTGTCCAATCAATATTTCAAAATAATATATTTTTTATAATTATATTTAACAGGTAGTACATACAAAAAGTTATTATATTTGGCTTAGTTTAAAAGTAAACCTTTTTATTACAAAAATGTTGGCCGCGCAATTAGACGCTGTTTAAATTAGGTCTGATCCTTACGATTTGACGTTATCAAACGACAAGACACTATTGAACATTTTTGTAATGGAAAGGAGTCGTCACTAGTAATGACGAAAGTAGCAGGTTCAAATCCTGCCCGCGCTTGAAAATTTTGCAAGTTTAAAAAAAAATGTGTAATGTTTTAGAGTTCATGTATGTATCGTAATATATGTGCGACTATTTAAAAAGGACTACAGCTCATTAATTACCTACCAAACATATTCGAAAGGGAGTATCGGAAGAATTCTTACACTATCCCGAGTGTCATAGGCTAGACTTTATTTCAAAAGTAGATTGAATACCTAAACCAATTTGTAATTATGCGACCACGACCACTATGGCGACTGAACTATACGCGGTGGCTTCTAACATTTATCTCTTAGAAATGAGGAAGTATGTAGGTCCTACTTATCGCCATTTAAAACTCACCAATATGATAGTCGACCTCGTTTCTCGCCAAGCCGGCGATAAACTGCGCGCTTTATGTGCCCAGTGACAACCACTATTGGCGAGTTGCGGCTAAGCTTGGCGGGTTGCGGTGTGGCTCGGCAAGTGCGATTTACGATGCGGTCGCCGCGTTGACGGTGACGGTGACCACCTGAACGGGGGGTTGTTGCCATCTTGAGTATTGCTGAAACATAAGTGTTGCCAGGTGGTTTTAAAGCTAAAAAAAACAGGTATTAAAATAATATAGCACTGTGAGTTCAAAGTAAGCCATAGTACAGGTATACCTATCGTCTCCGACGGAAAAAGTGTTCTTTCAAGTTTAGTAAGTATTAATTTCAAAATGTTTAGCGAAAGCTTTTACAGAACTAAATCTAGTTGTAGCTAGCATGTTTAATCTGTTTTAAAAGTCTGTTAAAACGTTTGCTAGTTTTCTGATATTTTGGCTATGCAAAGTTTTCGGTACACACCGTCCCATACACCCCGTCTTATATCTTGACATTTACGCTACTCATAATGGCAACAAACAATTACGAAGGGTCGATTACATGCGCGTACGCACGTCTTTTAGTGAGCGTGTGTTGAACGTATATAATAATAATAAATAAACAATTCCCACAGCGTCATCTAGCCCTAAACTAAGCAAGGCTTGTACAATGGGAACTAGACAGTTGTTATTAATATTTACATATTTATTTTTTAATAATACATAGAAAATACCCAGACTAAATACTTGAAAATTGACTTAACAAATATTTGGGTCTTATGGGGATCGGACCTACCTCAGCGTAGCAGGCAGGGGCACTATCCGCTACGCCACCGGGCCAGTCAATTTTTATTATAGTAGTTTACGTGATCTCATTATTGATGACACCATAGATGTTGTGACGGCTATTATCGAGTGACTTTTATCGCAATTCACGCTGCAATTTACATCACTAGATTAGCCAACATAATGACAAATAGGTAATTTTTAAGGCCGTGTGATGCCGGCTTAGAATAGCATCACCCCATTTCTTCCCGTGGGAGTCGTTAGAAGCGACTAAGGGACTCGAGGGTGTGTTTTGTAATTCTTGGCGATGGACTGATAATCTGTCGCTATGGCGATAAACAATTTTCCGAATGACCCTCAAATATTTGTCAGACGTGGCGTAAATGTCCGTTTTTTGCGGCCGTTTACGCTCTGCCTTCCCCGCAAGGGATTATAGGCGTGATATGTGTATAATTAAGCTTTATGCGAAAATAGTTTGATAGGCAGTTTACCTATCTTCGAAGCTCACAATTCACGCTACGTTTACTCATTACGATGGTGTCATGTGATAGTGCTATTATACGAGCGAATATCTCAGGATATCAATTTCCAAGAACTACTTTGGATGAGATGTTGATTGGTAAATTAATTAGTTTTTTTTTCCTCGGTGGATCGTCTTTCGCAACCAAAGTATATTGCGAAGTTTTGGCTAGTTTCACATTATGAAACCTGCTTACGTATTGTTAATTATGTAGTTTTGTCGCGAAATGTTAGATTGTTTAAATATGACATAATTATTTGCCGTGCGAGTTGATAAATCATATCCCATATTACTAATCTAAAATTCAGCGACTGAACTAAACGCAGGTACGTACTAAATAAGAGTCGACATATTACTCGAAAACTGGTTTGTCCAACGGTGTCTGTCTAATTCCAAGCTAAACTCCCGCAGTGGAAGCGATTTACACAGGTAAATTTCTAGTAAAATACCAGGAGTTCAACTGAAGGCAGACAATGGCCGCGTTACGCAGCGCTAAATAGCATACGCTGCACAATATAGCAGCGCATACTATGAATTAAACGTGAACCTAAATCTATTTAACTTAATTAACTAAGTTGAGTGAAATTGGCAAATGATGTGTTCTGACCTTTACATAACTCAATTCTGTAGTAAATACCGTCTGCCGATCTGGCGTTACGTCACACGTATAAGCACTAGATTATAAGTAAGTACCTCCAAATTATATCACCCCACGAATTCCGCAATTCGTACTAAGGAGTCACAATGATATGGTACAACAAATATGACTAAAGGGAACACACCATTAACACGAAGAAACAGTTTTATACTAAAACAACTAGGTTTAACACTTACAGTCAACGTGCCGGCGCAAATGCATAAAATACCCAACGGAGAAAGGAAGTTCAGGGAATGGATCAAATAGGGATTCCGTTGGTACTTACAGGGCTGGGTGGAAAAGATATCGACACCCAGCATTCCACTACAGCCTTGGCGCGTTATTCACTTCAAACCACTCACAGCTTCTGTTCGTATTCCACTTTGATATTAGTCATTACGCGTGACCCAACACGAACTAGGGCCGTACAAAACGCGAGCCGATATGGCCACTTGATGCCTATTCAACGCGACGCTCACGTGGAAGACGTCGAGACATCCAACAATCACTAAGCCTGGTATTCTAGTATAACCCAGGAGAACCGCAATAATACGATGCATCAACACGCGCGATCTCAAATTGAATCGTCCATTACACGCGGCATCACAAAACGCGTGGCGGGAAATCCGCACAATACGCGATACCCTCCCGTCCGAACGGTTTTGAGTGACTGATAGTGCGGTGCAGAAATCACCGCTTGGCGCCTACCAGGCGGCCCGCGCGCACGCCGCCACCCTCGCCCCGCGAGCGAGAAAGGGACAACATATGCCCAGAGCGATGCGTGCGGGCGAGCATCGCGGCGTATTCATAGACCGTCATTAATACCTAACTTACCCCAGCATAGCAACGCTAAATTAAACATTCACCCGCCCTAGGCCGAATCCCTTAGGCCTATTCACTACTGGGGAGACGAGATAGCGTTGCTATTGCTCGCTTAAGAACTGAATCCCCTACCTGAACTGTCGCGACTCGAGGAGTGCCATCACTACCTGGGAACAAGTTGAAAATGCGCCCTCTGCGCCATCGCAGTGGCGGCAGGTTGGCATCCTTAACCAGAACGAGATCTCCGATGCGAGGGGGTTCAGTTCTGTCCGTCCACTTAAGGCGTTGCTGCAGAATGTGCAAATACTCAAGCGACCATCGCTTCCAAAAATTCTGAGACATTTGCTGCAGCAACTCATAACGCGTCAAACGATTGCTACTGACCTCTGTGTAGGGGTACTCTGGCAAGGCGTTAAGTGGTCGGCCAATCAAGAAATGCCCTGGTGTCAGGGCCTCCAGATCATTCGGATCTGAGCTAAGCGGACACAAAGGACGTGAATTGAGAACGGCCTCAATTTTACAAAACACGGTCGCTAGCTCCTCAAAGGTTAATATCGTTAAACCTATAACGCGCATCAAATGCGTCTTAGCGGACTTTACAACCGCTTCAAATATACCACCCCAGTGGGGGCATCCTGGTGGATCGAACACCCAGTTAATGCCCTGACGGGAGAGGCTCGTGCCGATAGCTTCCTCGTTTTCCGATAAAAACGTTATAATTTCTTTCATACATCGATCAGCGCCCTTAAAGTTGGTACCACAGTCCGACCTGATCAGCGCTGGTCGCCCTCTTCGCGACACAAATCTATCTAAAGCTGCTAAGAAAGCCTCCGTAGTGAGGTCGGCCACGAGTTCCAAGTGGACGGCCTTGGTTGCTAGGCACACAAACACGCACAAATACGCCTTGATTGACTTCGCGTTGCGAAGGCGTGATGCCTTTACCATAAAAGGCCCCGCAAAGTCCGTTCCCACACCCGCAAACGTCCAGGCTTCCGTCACCCGGTCCGGTGGGAGGTCTCCCATCTGAGGTTGCATTGTGGCTGCCTTCAACCGATAGCAAGGCAAGCACCGAAACACAATGCTCCGTACCGTACGTCGTCCAGACAAGATCCAAAACTCGCGCTGCAGAATAGCCAAAAGTGCATTGCAGCCCGCATGCGAGTTTTTCTGGTGACGATCCCTAACTATAAGTTCTACCAAAGGTCCCTTCTTTGGGAGTAACAGCGGATGCCGTGCTGAAAAGGGCAGGTTAGCGTTCCGAAGTCTACCTCCAACCCGGAGCATTCCATGCTCGTCCACGAACGGGTTGAGGCGCACAAGACCTCCCTTCAGCTTTCCACGGCCATCCCTGAGCAGCCTGGCCTCTTCCTCAAAATGTTCCGCCTGGACGACCCTAACCAATAAACTTAGAGCCGCATTCCGCTCCGCAGGCGAGAGGACAGGTGCCAAGTTCCGTTCTGCTTGAGGTTTTCTACAGTTGTTCACGAACCGTTTGATCCAACCTGTCACCCCTAGAAGTTTGTCGAGGGAGCTGTATCGTTCCAGCAAGAAAGCCGCACTAGGCTTAGGTACGATCTGCCCTACGTTCACTCGCAAACCTCGATCAGGTGGCCCAAGCGGCGACCCGCACTCATTGTATGGCCATCTCTCAGGTGACTCAGTCAGCCACTGAGGTCCCCACCACAGTGAGTGACCTACCAAATCAGGGGCCCTACATCCCCGTGAGGCGCAGTCCGCTGGGTTCTGTTCTCCCGGTACGTGTCTCCATACCAACGGAGTTTCCGATCCTTTAATCTGTGACACCCGATTTGCCACGAAAACCTCAAGAGTATGTACCGACGTCTGTAACCAGCACAGAACTATCCTACTGTCGGTCCATGCGTACACCGTTTCATCCAAATTGATGGTACCGCGTAGATTACTAGCGACATAATGTAGCAAGCGCGTGAGAAGCGCTGCTCCCGCCAATTCCAACTTTGGAATGGTCCATCTTGTCCGAACCGGAGCCACCTTACTCTTGGCCATAACTAGACGCACGTCTACAGTTCCCGTTGAACTGACTGTCCGCAAAAAGACAGCTGCCGCGTACCCTCGCTTCGAGGCATCACAAAACCCATGTAGGGTAGCCTTACATCCCACCGATGGGAGCAACTTGCGAGGTATGGCGATGCGTACGATCCCTGGTAAGGTGGTCACAAACTTGGTCCAATCATTCAACAGCTCTCCGGAGAGCTGGTCGTCCCAACCCAAGTTTGCTAGCCACAACCTTTGCAAGAAGCACTTCGCCATGAACGTCACCGGTGCGATCCACCCGTTAGGATCGAAAGTTCTGGCGATCGTCGATAATACCGAACGCTTCGTCCAAGTCTTCTGCGAAGGGCTGGCTCGATCTGACACGTAAAGACATCATGCGTTGGCCTATATTGCACCCCTAGGATGCTCAACGTATTTGGATTGTCCGGGTTCTCGAAAAGGTGCGGGTCCTGCTGGAACTCACCTGGCAACCCGACCAGGAGCTCTGGACAGCTGGACAGCCATTTCCGCAACTCATAACCTCCTGATTCCATGATCGCGATCAGCTCGTCTCGTAGTAGCAGTGCTTGTTGCACGCTATCTGCACCCGTGCAGATGTCATCCACGTAGACGTCGCGATCCAGTACTGCTGCGGCTCGAGGGAATCTTACCCTTTCCTGTGCGGCCAACTCTCGCAGCGTGCGTACTGCCAAAAACGGACTTGGCTTCAGACCATACGTTACCGTGTTAAGCTCATAAGTGACCATCGGCTCGTCAGGGCTCTCACGCCACAAAATCAGCTGGTACCGACGGTCATCCGGGTGTATAATTGTTTGGCGAAACATCATTTTGACGTCTGCGACGAACGCTACTTGGTGCAACCGAAAATCTGTGAGGATGTCCACAATGTCCCGGTTCAACTTGGGACCCGCGTGCAGACACTGGTTCACAGACACACCATTCGATGTAGGAGCAGAACCGTCAAACACTACCCGTATCTTCGCCTCCGGTGACTTCAAAACAGCCAGGTGTGGTATATAGTAATGCTCGACACACCTCCAATCTATGCTGGACACCGACATGTGGCCTAACTCTAGGTACTCCCTCATGAATTCGATATACTTCTGCCGAAGTGCTGCATCTCGCTTCATCTTTCTCTCCATAGCCAGTAGTCTCCGTTCCGCGATCTGTCGCGAACTACCTAAGGAGGGGCGGTTTGGGAGAAATGGCAGCCTGGTAACAAACCTACCTGACGAACTTCGTGCAGTGTTGTACTGATAGAACAGCTCGCACTCGTCATCCTCTGGCTTCCGTCTATCCGCTGTGGGTGGCTCCTCAGACTCCCAAAACCTCTGCAGCACCTCCGACAACACACTACCATAGAGAACCGTATCGCCCTCTGGTAGATCCTGAGGTCTCCAAACTGGGCCAAAAATAACATACCCCCCTGTGGTATCAACGGCCACTAAACCTTTTTGCTGAAGTACTCGTTTTCTGCCACACCAGAATCTCCCGAGGACGTCTGACCCGAGGAGAACGTCCACCGTACCAGGAGTATCAAAGTCAGGATCAGCTAGCTCTAAGCCTGTGGTTAACCCTCGTACCGTTGACGGTAACCGAACCTGAGGAAGTTTCCCTACCACTTCATCCAGCACCACTGCTGAGGCATGATAGCTGACCCCTGTACCTGTATTACCTAATGTGAACTCGAAGTTCACCTGACCCCGAACGTCAGGCACATCTACACCTCCAATACCTACAGCCCCATCCGTTGTGGGCCTTATATTTAAGCGTAGCCTACTCACCAGCTTACTAGACACAATACAACCCTGAGCCCCTGTATCTAACAAGGCTCTTACCTGTATGCTGCGGCCACCGTATCCCCATACCCAAATCATTGCCGTAGGCAACAATACCGTAATTGGCCGGGGGGCCGAAGCTGGCGTGTAGGCGGCGATTACCTAGCAGGAATCTAAGCGCGGAGTGTCCGCGTCCTGCGGGGGGGTCCCCTCTCTCCGTACACCTTCGAGTGGGTCCCACTCCTGCTGATAGGGACCTCTGGTCCTGTACGCCATGGCTGGCAGCCTATAGTAACCCTGCGACAGGCGCGCGTACCGTGGATGCGCCTGTAGCCGCGGGTGCTCAGCCAAGGGGAGAGGCATGCGTGGGTCATGGGAACTCACCATGTTGTTCAGACCCGCCGAGTACTGCATGTACTGGCCCTGGTGTTGGCACCCGCCCGTAGCATCACGTACTTGTGATGGGTGCCCCTGACCTTGGACCTGTGACCACCTACCCTGTTCCGGCACCTGCTGCCGAGGTGGTGACTGTCTCGCGCGTGGTGAAGGGGGCATCACCTGCTGATGTCCCTGGCCTCGTCCCTGAAACCCTGGTGGAAGAGGACTCCTCCTTGGAGGGGGTGGGGAGCGTTGCTCCCGTCTAGGTAGGGCAGACTCCGTCCGCTGACCCGCGTCAGCTCTGCCTCCGTAATCTCCGCTGCGGTTCATGCATAGGAGCTGATGGTGGGCACCCTGGCAGTACCTGCAGTTGGTGCTTGATGGGCACTCTCGCACCTGATGCGGCCCCATACACCTAAAGCACCAACGCCGTTGCTGCACCACACCACGACGTTTCTGCACCCGCTGTGCAGCGAACTCCTCACACGCAGTCACCTGATGCCCCGCCTCTCTGCAGTAGGCACACCTCGATTCCAAATTAGCGACATTGTATCGCCTGGGTGGCCTACTCTTACCGTCTCGCGCCTGTGCACCCGGCCGTTCCGGGCGGCGAGCGGCCGCAGACTCCGCGTGAGGCGACTCTCCAAATTGGGCATCTACCCGCCTGCACTCGGCCTCGAGGAAGGACTTGAGCTCCTCGAAGGTCGGGAGGTAATCAGATGTCTTACCTCCGTGTGACTGTTCAAAACGAGCGGCCATGTCGCTCGGCAGGCGGCGCAACAACGTGTGGACCAGGATATAATCATAGCCTGACACCGGCATCCCCTGTCTCTCAAGAGCGTTCACTGCAACGCAGACAGGGTTGAGGACCTTGGCCCTGAGGTCCGTCCCTCGTGTGATGGTCGGCACGGTGAGCCACTGTTCCAGGAGTTGGTCAATCATGAGACGTTTGTTGCTGTATCTCTCGATCAGCAAACCGCGAGCCATCTCGTAACTTGCATCATCGACTGGTAGATGCTTTACCAGCTCATGGGGCTCACCTTGCAGCTTGGCCATCAATTGTGCCATTTTATATACCGGCTGCAAGTCAGTGCGGTTATGAATCACACTGTCAAACAGATCCTGGAATCGGGTCCAATCCGTGTAGTCCCCGTGGAAGACCGGAATCGCCACAGCCGGCAGGGGCACTTGCACCCCCGGTCCCCGCGGACCATGGGGTGGGTCCGGCTCCCTAGCTCTACGCCTGGTGATCACAGCAGCCGCCTGCTGGATCTCCTGCCCCATCTCCATGCACTGGGTCACATTCGTCCGGACCGTAAGTTTGACCTCCTCATCAGGCGTCCCATCAAATAACTCCTCGCATCCAGTGAGGCAATCCAACACCTCCGCGACCCGTTCGTCAATCCGTTGCGCACAAGCGATGAGTGCGTCCTCTCGGTCCCCGCGACCGACCATCGCCTGCTTAGTCGCGAACCAAATTAGGTGCGTTCTAATTTTTGCCTGAAGCTGTGTAATTGTGGGAGCCATGGTACCAACCCAAAGTAACACCGAACCTTACAATAAAAAACGATAATAGACAATCGGCCCTGATCCTACCGTTAGGATATCCGCACAGGGTAAACACAACGATAATAACAAGCAATTCACTAATTGATTGGCCCTGATCCTACCGATAGGATATTCTACTCAGGGCACACACTACAATCACAATAAATATATTTTGTTTTTATGTAGGTAGATTAAAAATCTTATACTAAAATAATCTTAAATCTAGTGGTTTTCTGAACCACGCTCTGCTACCAAAAATTGTCTAATTCCAAGCTAAACTCCCGCAGTGGAAGCGATTTACACAGGTAAATTTCTAGTAAAATACCAGGAGTTCAACTGAAGGCAGACAATGGCCGCGTTACGCAGCGCTAAATAGCATACGCTGCACAATATAGCAGCGCATACTATGAATTAAACGTGAACCTAAATCTATTTAACTTAATTAACTAAGTTGAGTGAAATTGGCAAATGATGTGTTCTGACCTTTACATAACTCAATTCTGTAGTAAATACCGTCTGCCGATCTGGCGTTACGTCACACGTATAAGCACTAGATTATAAGTAAGTACCTCCAAATTATATCACCCCACGAATTCCGCAATTCGTACTAAGGAGTCACAATGATATGGTACAACAAATATGACTAAAGGGAACACACCATTAACACGAAGAAACAGTTTTATACTAAAACAACTAGGTTTAACACTTACAGTCAACGTGCCGGCGCAAATGCATAAAATACCCAACGGAGAAAGGAAGTTCAGGGAATGGATCAAATAGGGATTCCGTTGGTACTTACAGGGCTGGGTGGAAAAGATATCGACACCCAGCATTCCACTACAGCCTTGGCGCGTTATTCACTTCAAACCACTCACAGCTTCTGTTCGTATTCCACTTTGATATTAGTCATTACGCGTGACCCAACACGAACTAGGGCCGTACAAAACGCGAGCCGATATGGCCACTTGATGCCTATTCAACGCGACGCTCACGTGGAAGACGTCGAGACATCCAACAATCACTAAGCCTGGTATTCGAGTATAACCCAGGAGAACCGCAATAATACGATGCATCAACACGCGCGATCTCAAATTGAATCGTCCATTACACGCGGCATCACAAAACGCGTGGCGGAAAATCCGCACAATACGCGATACCCTCCCGTCCGAACGGTTTTGAGTGACTGATAGTGCGGTGCAGAAATCACCGCTTGGCGCCTACCAGGCGGCCCGCGCGCACGCCGCCACCCTCGCCCCGCGAGCGAGAAAGGGACAACATATGCCCAGAGCGATGCGTGCGGGCGAGCATCGCGGCGTATTCATAGACCGTCATTAATACCTAACTTACCCCAGCATAGCAACGCTAAATTAAACAGTGTCCAATCAATATTTCAAAATCCGTACTAATATTATAAATCTGAGAGTTTGTGTGTGTGTATGTACTTATGTATGTTTATTACCTCTTCACGCTCGAACGGCTTGACCAATTTGAATGAAATTGTATAACCCGGAATAACACATAGCCTACTTTTGACCGCGGGAAAACATCTATTACCACGGGAAAATGAGTGGCAGCGGGTGAAACCGCTGGGCGGAAATCTAGTACAAGAATATATTTTACAGTTCGGTACATACAAAAAGTTTATATATTTAGCTTGGTTTAAAAGTAAACCTTGTTATTATAAATATGTTGGACGCGCATTTAGACGCTGTTTAAATTATTTTTCCACGCGATTTGACGTTGTCAAACGTCTAAGACACTGTTTAACTTTTTTTGTAATAACGCCGAATTTTTTATCAACTAAAAAACATTAAATTGAAAACTTTCGCCACACTCAAACAATCTTCATATTCTAATATGTATACATAAACACTCACATATCACGCCTTTATCCCTTGCGGGGTAAGCGAGCGTTTAGAGCGTCGCTATCGCCACATCCGACAAAATATTTGAGGGCACTTTAGTGAAGTACACATGAAGTTCTCGAGACTCTTAGTTGTCTCTTATGACACCCACGGGAAAGAAATGGGGTGATGCTATTCCATGCCGGCATCACACGTTTTTTTTTGAGGAATGATAAGTTTTTCAGTGGTAAAAAGTAGCCTATGTCCTTTCTTAAGTTCCTGTCTATGCTTATGCCAAATTTTATCAAAATCGGTTCAGTGGTTTAGGCGTGAAAACGAAATAAACGTAACAGACAGACAGAGTTACTTTCAAATTTATAACATTAGTATACTTATTTGGATTTGATGTCTTATTAAAACTAACCGAAATTCCGCGAATAAATTAAAGCACCTACCTACGCAGCTGTTTTTAGACGCAAAAAAAAAACTGAACAGCAAATTGATCCCATGATTACATGAAGATGAGTAGGCAAGGCGATAATTGATTCAAGGTATAAAAATTTAATTTTATACTTTTCAAGAAATTACTTCATTAAAAATGACGAGTTTTTAACTGGTAGATGTTATCTAGGCCTAAAGTGGTAAGTAACGCTTAAAGTTTGCTATGGAAGCTAAGGGCGTTAAGCAAAATACAGGGTGTAAGGGACAGCCCTCCGAACACTGGCAGGGTGTATGCAGACCATGAAACTGAACAACTTTCCCCTAAAAACGTAGGTCGAAATACAAAAAAATATGGTCCTCCAATAGATATTGATTGACCCGGTCGGCTGAAACATTTTGTACGGGAGGTCCAATTTTTTTTCATATTTCGGCCCATGTTCCTTAGGGAATTTTGTTCAGTTTAATGGGCTAGTTTACCTACCTCTTGAAATATTTGCAGTATTTTTTACACCTTATACCTATTATATCTATGGCTGCAAACATATCACGCAATACAAACAAATATACGTGTAGGTACTTGTTATGTATTTAAACTTAGCAAACATTTTACATGGTTGATAAAATATTAGTATTTGTACATATTTTACACTTTATGATGATACGATGGATGACATTTAGACATCTCCACATACAAATATTTGCCTTTTAGAAAGGTCAAGCTCATACGTAACACAATACTTTCAAAAGTAGAATCTTCAAAATGAAATTGTTACTTAAGTTATCATTTAAGGAGACCATCTTTTAACGGCTTTTCATACTGTTAATAAGAGAACTACTGTTAGACCGAAAATTTACAGGCTATGACCTATAACCTCGACAACTGAGTGGGTCACATCCCTGGTGACTCTTTTCGACGCCATCGGTTCCCGCACGCGGACGATTGTTAAACAGGATGAAATTTTACTAAAGTGCCGTTCCAATTATTCGTATTTGACAGCTCTCATCTCCATATTAAAAGAGAAGTCAACAAAGGAAAATGGACCCTCTGCCATGGTATTATCACGAATCTGACAGCTGTCAAATACGACTTATTGGAACGGTGGTACTTTAGTGCCCAATAGCGAAAACTCAAAACGGGCTGTTGATTAGGAACAACTTTCCTCAAGGAACATAAGTCGAATTATGACAAAGAAAACGATTTCTCATATAAAATTGACGATCAGCTGATTTGGGTTACAATGCAAGCACATAATAGTTCTGTCATATTTCAACCTGCCGTGTGATGCCGGCTTAGAATAGCATCACCCCATTTCTTTCCCGTGGGAGTCGTAAGAGGCGACTAAGGGACACGAATGTGTGTATTGCAGTTTGAGGCGATGGGCTGACAACCTGTCACTATGGCGATACACAGTTTTCCGAATAACCCTCAAATATTTGTCAGACGTGGCGTAAATGTCCGTTTTTTGCGGCTGTTTGCGCTCTGCCTACCCCGCAAGGGATTAAAGGCGTTATATGTGTATATTTCAACCTATATTCCTTGGGGAAAGTTGTTCCTTATCACCAGCCCGTCTTGAGATTTCGCTATCGGTTTTTAGTCAAACTTCACCCTATATTATCAGCGACCATATTATTGAATTAAAAGTAGTTTTTAAAGGACTCTAATGTTTAATTCACTGCTTACAGTTCTAGTATTAGATTGATCCATGAAATGATATCAAATAGGTAACAAAAACAAAACCACAATAACTATGACAAACATTGTTCCCGCGTGGTAATGCGAATCAAGTGACGGTGGCGACACCCACCTCCCGTGGGAAATCGTAGCAACAGGCGCGAGGACCTAAAGAGGGAAAGAGGGACTAAAGAGGTGCAGCGGCAAATAGCGGTTAATTGAAAATCGACTCTTATTGCCAACAAGTGACTAAGGCAGTAAAAAAAAACCTAAAATTCGATGCATAGATTAGATTACAGTTAGGTATTTATTTTGTATTATCAAATTCATAATTACAAGCAATCATACATACATACATAAATCACGCCTATATCCCTTACGGGGTAGGCAGAGCGTTAACGGCCGTTCAACGGATATTAGCACCACGTCTGACAAAAGTTTGAGGGTCAATCAGATAACTGTGTATCACTATAGTGACAGGTTGTCAGCCCGTCGCCTAAAATTGCAATCCACACCCTCGAGTCCCTTAGTCGCCTCTTACGACACCCATGGGAAAGAAATGGGGTGATGCTATTCTAAGCCGACATCACACGGCAAATTCTAAGCCGGCATCACACGACAAGCAATCGCAATACTTAAAATAAAATAAATAAACAAAAAACATTATTAATAAAACTTCTACTTCTCTCTCTCTTTGCGTGTGGGACACCGAGTCGTCCAACGACCCGCTGTACTTCACAAATAAATAATCAAATTGATAAAAAAATACAGAATTTCATTAATGTTGGTAACTTAATTAAATATCAAAGTAGAATAATTGTCAACTTGACAAATTAATAACAAATGTCAAATTAGTAGAAATAATAATAATATATATTTTAAACCTACTAAAATGATGAGTGGATTCTTCTTCTGTTCGTGTGGGATACCGAGTCGTCCAACGACCCGATAAGTGGATCACCGGTACTTTTATTTTTGAAATTACTTCAAGAGATGAGCTACCCTTGATACTTCGTGCAGCTTTCCCTAAGGAAAATAGGACGACCATTTTTTTCTCATATTTCGACGCACAGGGAAAGTTGTTCATTTTTATGAGGTGGTTTTTCCCTATAAATATTTTCAGCGAATATTTACCTTAATTCAGCTACTTTACCATTCTTCTTCTTTTCCTGTGGGACACCGAGTCGACTATCGACCCGATGAACCCTGGACAATCAGGTGGTTCAGCCTGCAATGTCCTAACCAGATTTTAAACAATGTGATAATATCAACTTTGTGAGTGCCCCACCGGGAATCGAACCCAGAACCTTTGCGCCGCAGGCAGTCGCAGTACCACTGCGCCACATCGGCCACTTTTCCATTATTAGTAACTCGCATAAAACCCTTGTCTTGCAGGGGTGCTTAACCATCAAGTGTTGCTTCTAACAACAACTCCATAGCGAGCGACCCTCTTTCACCACCCTTGCCATGACTGTAATGTCAGCTGTAAGGGCCTCCAAACATTTGCCTCACTAAATAGCCCTTTTAAAATGTTTTCTTAAGGAATAAGCGAATTAGGGAATTTGGTAATGGTGGTAAATACATTTTGGGTGATATTTTTGTTAGAAAAAGGTCACATGCTAAATTGGACAGAACCATAATTTGGTAATAATTTCAAATGGTAACAAATATCTACTTCGAGTACAATATGCGACAAATATTGTTGAAACGAAAATGTTCAACGCAAAATGTGCAGCAAATATTACGCGTCAATAGACAAGTGTCATCTGAGAGCAGGACAGAAATATGAAATTTGCCTAAGTGTGACAAGTATAGATAGATTGTCTGGTACAATCTTGTCATGACACAAAATATTTGCAACACATTTTGAGCCGCTCATTTTCGTTTAAACAATTTTTGTCGCATATTGTGTGCACTTACACTTCAATAAAAATTGGGAAACCTTCTGACATACTAAATGTGCTATGAGTATTTGGTATTGCTTTTGGCCGTGTGATGCTGGCTTAGAATAGCATTACCCCATTTCTTTCCCGCAGGTGTCATAATAGGCGACTAAGAGACCCGAGGCTTTCAAATTACACCTTTAGGCGATAGGCTGATAGCCTGTTACTGAAGTGATACTATTGAGTGTGATATATATTTGTCGGACGTGGCGATGGCGACTGTATTTTGCAGCCGTTTGTCAGGTAGGTAGTCATAAATAAATTATTATTGTATTACCTACATGATTAATAAAGTCAGTATTGCCTTGGATCTCGTGTGTGGTTGCTGTGACCCATATACCCTTACATGGCGCAGCCGGTAGGATACGAACCTACGCTCCCAGAGGGAATCTGATTTCGACCGCTCAGCCCACCCTTTAAGGGATAAAGGAGTGTGTATGTGTGTGTAAAACATACACACATAACATATTTCAAGAGATAAAATATAATAGCTTTTCATATTGTATCTCTTGAAATATGTTATTTGCCGAGTTTATTCTGTAGTAAGTATCGAAAACAGTCCAGCAGCTAAACTATCCGCGCGTCATATCCGGCCGGCGAAAATAGCCAAATTAATATCGTCCCGCAGAAGCGCAATATCCTGTGTGAAGTTGGACGATACTCGGCAAACTACACCGACTACACACTACAGTGTGCTATAGAACGAAATACCTATGTAAAAGTAAATATTCAAATATAAAAAATCTACATCTACACTGATTAAAGAGGTAAGTTTTGATTCTTTGTTTAAATTGAATAGGCTCTGTAAGTACTGAACCGAATGTAAAAAATCTTTTACCATTATAATTCCACATTATCCCTGATAAACATAGGGTACATTAATATGTCTTAGTAGTAGGTTAGCAGCGGGTGAAACACTTCGACACTAATATTATAAAGAGGAAAGATTTGATTATTTGTTTAAATTGAATAGGCTCCGAAACAACAGGAATGAATTTAAAAATTTCTTACCATTAGAATTCCACATTAACCCTGATGAACATAGGCTAAATAAATATGTCTTAAACTTAATCCTGCGGTTAGCAGCGAGTAAAACCGCTGGGCAGGCTGCTAGTTATGAATAAAAGGTTTTCCTACTTGTCATCCGCCACTGCGTATTTTTACGCACCGTAACGCATGCGTCTGTCAGATGAAGGGAAATTGCAAATTTTACGTTACGGTGCGTCAAACGACTTGACAGAAGCATTCGTTACGCACCGTAAATAAATATAGCGCACCATAGGACCATAAATGCCGCGGATGAGTTTCTAAAGGTAATGTACCAGAGTAAACAGCCTAGTAGCCTAAACCCTGAGGCAGAGGGTTCGCATAAAACCGGAAATTACTGCTCTATTACCCGAGATATTAATTTCGACCCGGCTGGCGGCGGAGCGGCTGAAAAAGCTTCCTACACCTATAGGGACAGACGCAACGTGACGCACCGTAAACGTATTTGTATGTGAATAAGATCAAAATTTTCACAATTATGAAATTTATTGAATATGAGATGAAAATTACACAATTTTCCGAATGACCCTCAAATGTTTGTCAGACGTGGCGTAAATGTCCGTTTTTTGCGGCCGTTTACGCTCTGCCTAGCCCGAAAGGGATAAAGGCGTGATATATGTATGTATGTATAAGATCAAAATTCGCAATTTATTTTCGTCTGACAGTCGCATGCGTTACGGATGCGCTAAAAACACGCAGCAACAGACGTCAAGTGTAATCCGCCTCATACTTAATGGTCGTAGTAGGTATGGGATATGACAACTTACGCGGAAAAGCTTTGATATCATATTCAAAGGATCCGGAATTTCGTGTAGACGCAGTGTATGTTTTTCATACAAAAGTAATATAGTCGTGAACGGCCTCGAAAGTGGCGCCACTACACAAAAATAATATTTTCCCTTTATACAAACACCCATCAGAATGTCCGTTGCTCAAGTTTTTAGTATTATCCTAAAGTAAAGTAAGAACCTGCAAACCTAATGAAATATTCGCTGTTATTAAAGTTATAACAAAAAGTGCCTAAACACGGCTTCATGGTATTAATAGAGAATGTTTCATTGGGTTTGTAAGTTCCAATTTTACATAAGGATAATACTGAAAACTTGAGCAACGGACATTCTGATGGGTGTTTGTATAAAGACATTTAATTTTGTGAAGAGGCGCCACTGTTGAGGCCGTTCACGACTACGCTCGCCTTAACAACCGATTCTCCACTTTACGTGGAGCTAATGCTACAAAAAACAAGTTTGTATTTATTTTGGATGAAATGCTTATTCTTAAACGTTAACAGTTTAACGCCAAATTTACGTGTGCCTTCATCATAACATATAAGTTTTGTTAAAAAAAAAACAGTTTTAGTATTTCATTAGTATTTTTTTAACTTCCTCAGAAATATTTATAGCATAGGCCAAAAACCACCCCCTGTTTTCCATTACGTGATCACCGTCGAAGAAAGAATTCGATTATAAAATGTAATAATAACGACGACATTTGTTAGAAGTGGGGTCGCTGGCCGTTTGGTATAGCCTCAGGCTGTGGGCCAGCAGGGTAGTAGGTTTGGTAAATACAATGTCGGCCATATGTGTTTGATTGTAACCTTTTATTTTGCAGGAGTTTTAGTATTGTCTAATATAAACTTCTTTTTATTGTTACCAAATTAATACATACTTGGTATAAAATAAAGTGGTTTCCCGTGTCCTAGTGATACTTCGGCGATTTGTCTAAAAAAGTTCAAGTGAAAGGTTTTTAGGTAAATGTCTACGGCGGGTCTCTAACTTGTCGTCCGTCTCTGTGTGTTTTTCAATCTGCTTTGAGCGTATCCCATTGATACGATGAAGAAGAACGCACCGTAACGCATACTTCTGTCAGACAAGAGGAAATTAGCTGCGGTTGCCCAGATGCAAAAGTCGCAGGTTCAAATCCTGCCCGCGCTTGAAAATTATGTAAGTTAAAAAAACGATAATTGAATTCTTTTCTTTATACGTGTATTGCGTATAAGTAATTGACGTACAGTCGGTTGTAGCACATAAGGTACCAGAGGTACTCCAAAAGAACTGGATTATTTTTGTCCCCAGCATTACTTTTTTCTTGACATAAATATGTATTTGTAGAAAATGACTTCTTTAATGAGGATACGTTTAAATTTTTATTAGGTATTAACTGGGGATAAAAATAATTCGGTTCATTTGGAGTACCCCTGGTACCTTATGTGCTATAACCGACTGTACCCAATGAGTAGGTGTAGAACTGATGATCACGATAAATTTATTTTTTTATGAACAAAAAAAGAATTCGACATTTCATGCCAAACTACCGCTAAATTGAAACAATAACAAGTAGACTTACACAAGTACCTCTCACTGCCAGCCCTCCCCCTCTTCACGGGCTGATTGAGTCGCACCCCTCAAATCACTCTCATTGAGTACCAGCCCCTGACCTTGACTGGTTCACACTATAATTACTAAACGAAATTCTATTGACAATTGGAATCGGTTCTGTTCCGTAGCGATAACACTTTGACTGTAGCAATCTGCTACGGCGTAGCGCACGAAGCTTTTTCTCAAATCAACACAATTTAGGTTGTTTCCTGCTTACCATATTTTAGTTTATATTATTTTGGTTACTACAGTCAACAGATAAGGCAGTCTTTTGCTTGGTTGATATCATAATTACCACATATTCCATGCAAAACACAACAGATACATACATAGAGGTATTATAATATCTGACACATAATCTTTCCATGTTGTAAATATCTACTGTACCTATTTTCCACTGCTGACTATACTCAACACCTTTAAAAAAAGAGAAAAAGTTATATCGAGCAATATGCAATGATAGGTGTTGACGTGTACCTATTAATAAGCTTACAAAGTTTATAAGATTATTGTATTGAAAACTTATATCACATTCAAAATAAAACGATTTATTGTTACTTTACCTCGTCATTTGTTTTAAAATTGAAACGTAAAGGTCTATTTCCTTTTGTCGCAGGCTCTCCCCTAAAACAATAGCCTCCCCTTGTCCTTTATAAGTCGATTGACTCGCTGCAGCCCGCTGCCTTAGACCAAATAATAACGAAGACGGAGCACCGCGAACTAACAAATGAACTAGAAGTTGTGCCACAAAAAACTGGCGATTCGTACAGGAACTATAAAATGCGTTTGCCGTACCACACATGAAAAAGGGTATATATACAGTCAAAACTCATACCAGGTCAAAACCATTTTAGGAGTCAAAATGGGGTTTAAATGACTACGAGGAAGGAAACTAGTCATCAGACAAAAAGGATTTCTACTGATGTTTTCCGTCAAAAAGGGTTTTTTACCGGTTATGGGTTTCAACAGTAACATAAAATACTCTGACATTCTATTCAAAAACCTCCTAGCTGTTTATAACAGCATCTAACGTCTGAGCGCGTGAATCGGCTAGCCTCAGCTGAGCCAGCGCCTTTTCACCGTCACAGTGCAAAACAGGGAGTTAAAACCCACCTACAACATATACCTCGCTTTAGAAACTTTTGTCACTTTTGTCGTTTTTTTTTACTTTTTGTGTATTGTGTATGTTTACAGTAAATAAACGTGTTTTCTATTCTACAGCTTAATGTTTTGGCTTCAGTTTTTTCGCGGTGCTCTGTCTTACTTCTTTTTTAGTCGCCGTCCCCCGCAAATCACTTTACTGTAACGGTATAACGTAGTGTGGTTGCGGATGCGGGGTAGTCTGCGAGGAGCTTTAGATTGATGTGCATCTACCTTTATGAAGTTGAACTGAGTAGATAAAGATATTATTCAGATTTTAGTTTTGATAACATGTTTTTCTTTCCAGGATTGGACAGTAAACCCTATGAAAACAAGTTATTTTTTTAACAAATATTGGTGTCTGTTGACCACAGTAGCCAAAGCACAGTGTGAAATAAACTGAAATAAAAAGCACTTACGTAGCTTCCGAAATAGCGTAAAGTTTCGTTCTGCTAAATCAAATCTTTAATCAGGAGAAGTCTGCTGTGTTAAACTTCACATGTTTCTATGTTTAAGATGTTATATGCTTTTTTTATGTGCAATGAAGAATATTATTATTATCTTAATTAAGATAGTAAAAAAGTTCCGGGCTTCACGACAGTTTTCTGACTTGTCGTCCGTCGCTACGTATTGTTTACACACACGCTTGCGTCTGTCAGACGAAAGAAAATTGCGATTTCCGATCTTGTTCCTAAATACAGCCATGATGCGTCTGTAAAACGACGTGAAAGACGCATCCGTTACGCATCGTAACACCGTAGCCGTATCTGTATGGGAATAAGATCGGTATTGGCAATTTTTTTCGTCTGACTTCCTAGGTTGGTATATAATCTAGCCAATTATGTAACTATAGGTTTGTTAGGTACGTCGTGTGTCAAAACAAAGTTATTTGTTAACACCATGTGATGCCGGCTTAGTATCGTAGGAGGCGATGGAGGGACTCGAGGGTTACATGTGTATTGTAATTTTAGGCGAAAGTTTGCCAACCTGTCACTATGGTGATACATAGCATTCTCAATGACCCTCAAATATTTGTCAGACGTGGCGTTACGTTTTCACGTCCGTTTACGCTCTACCTGCCCCGCAAGGCATATAGGCGTGATATATACAGACACATGTTCCGTAAATGTATAAAAGTAATTTCTTGCAAAAAACTCCAAATGTAACGGACAACTTACTAATAAACATTTATTGCCAACACTTCATTATTAACTTATTTATAGGTAATAGGTATAATAAACTATTATAATACTTATTTAAAGTTCGACATTTTGTCATACATTGACTATTACTTAGCAATTTATGAACGCTTCATTCGAAGCAACTAATGCATTGCAAAACCTTTAAATAATTCTTAACAGAATATAAGTTTTTACCAAGCAAGGTGCCGATCCTAGAGTAATAAGCCAATAAAAATACATAATAACAAGTAACGATAATAAAAAGTAAGAAATGCTATTATTTTGACTTATGGCTCTATTGGAAGATTTTATTGATCTATAACACTGTCACCGATGATGGAACGATTGTTGAATGTAATTATTTCTTTGTAAGATCGTGTAAAGTTGTGTAAAAACTGTTTGAAGTGCATGTCATCGGATTAATGTGAGCATTTGAAACTAGGACCGACTGGCGCAATCAACAAGTAGTGAGTTGTGAATGTAAGTACCTATATAGGTAGGTATGGTAAGTAACATTAAGTAGTAAAGTCTGTGCGAAAGGAGAAAAGGCGTGGACAAAATGTGAACTAATAATTTTTTCATAAGTTGCTATGACATATGACATTTGCCGTGTGATGCCGGCTTAGAATAGCATCACCCCATTTCTTACCCATGGGAGTCGTAAGAGGCGACTAAGGGACTCGAGGGTGTCTATTGCAATTTTAGGCGACGGGCTGACAACCTGTCACTATAGTGAAACACAGTTATCTGATTGACCCTCAAACTTTTGTCAGACGTGGTGTTAATATCCGTTGAACGGCCGTTAACGCTCTGCCTACCCCGTAAGGGATATAGGCGTGATTTATGTATGTATGTATGTTGCTATGACATTTTTCATGCTGAGGCACAGAGGCGCCCTCAATTTCCACGCCTATTCTCTTTCTCTAACTGGCCAGATAGCGTAGTGGATAGTACCCCTGCCGTAATAGTGTTGTGGGTTCGATTCCCACACAGCACAAGTATTTGTAAGTTAGTTTTCGAATATTTGTTTAGAGTTAGGGTGATTTCTATGCGTAATAAAATAGGTATGTATTAGCTTACTTTGGGGCTAGATGGCTAGATGGCGCAGGCGCTGTGTGAATTGTCAAAGTTTTATTTTTTTTGTATGTGTATTCGCCAAAAGTGACAAACGAAATTGGTTTTCAGGTAGGTATAACTTATAAATGAACTGTGAGTGCATAATAAAATCATAGTACAGGTATAACTTACTAATACATTTTGAGTAGGTAATGTCAACTACAGATTTGCACAAAAACTGTCGATTCGTGATGATCTTTAATTCATTTGATAAAGTACTAACATATTTATTGTGTTAGTACATTTGTGTGAAGTATAAACTAAGAGGAACAAGAAGTAGAAAAACTTTATGCTTAACATAATTCAAAAATGAGTATTGCTAATTAAAAATTGTGCTGATTGATCTATTTATAAATTTTTGTCGTGCCGCAATATACAGAGTGGCCCGAAAAAATACAAAATTTCAATGTCTTATACTGAGGAGGGTTGTTTATGGTATTCAAATTTTGTCTTTGGACGTCACTCTTTGAGCCTCTCTCTATCTACCATCCAAAGTGGGTATCTATATATGTATATTTTCTCTAAGTTTTTTGTCATATCAAATAACCCTTAAACTTGAAATATGATATGTCCTCAATAAGAATGCAAACTTCCAGCAGATATTTCATACAACATGGTTACCATGTCAAATACCCATCGATCTCATGCAGAAGTTAACTAAGATGGATCTGCTTGTCTGAATGTTTATTTTAGCCTGACATTTATGATAATACGTAAATTGTTGGCTCCATGGAATAATTGCACGTTTACACGTATTAAGTCATAATCGTAATCGACCGGGAAAAAAAGCAAAAAAAGTTGATTAAATTCATCGCTTAAGGGCCTGCGCAAGCGGGTGACCTATAAACCTTTGATGTGGAATACTCACTTTAATGTGAGCAGTACCCGATATATTACAGGCTATAATTTTACAGGTGAAATTCGATGTTCATTGCGTAGTGGGTTTACCATTATGATACCAGGAACATGAACCGGCTACGCAATGTACTATAAATTTCACCTGTAGACTTGTAGCCTGTAGTTTCATTCATAACATAGGCACCAGGTAGGTATATTTTGCTTGGCGTGGCCCACGTATTTTGCTCCACTCATGCGCCGTTCGATGTTTAACATTTTAAATGGCACATTTGGAAACTGACAACCGCACTGCCGTGCGATAACGTATGTGTTTCTACATGCGGTTGTATACAAGTTATAACTTGTTAACGTAGGAATTGTAAAATCTAAAATTACACAACTTAAATCCTATTAAAATTGATTAATTGTGATAATTATTTCATCTATATAAGGTCCTATTAAATTCCCTGCTAATATTTTTAGGGTGAGTTCTACGCGTAAAACTGAACAACTGTTCCCCGTAAACATAAATCGAAATATGAAAAAAGAATGACATTCCATACAAATGTTCAAAAAGGTGTCACTTTGTAGAGGAAGTAATTTCTTTTTTCATCTTCGGCCTATGTTTACTTTTACGAGTTCTTTCTTTTTCGTGTGGGACACCAAATCGTCAACAACCCGATGAACCCTGGTGTCAGAGTTTTTCAACCGCCGACTACTAGTAGTAGGCCTCTGACGTGGTTGTGTAACGACCGCCGTCTAAGTAATCATAGACAGCAACCGGGACCGACGGCTTAACGTGCCCTCCGAAGCATCTTTTTTTTCGGACTATCAGGTGGTTCAGCCTGCAATGTCCTAATCAGACCGGGAACAAATTCATAAAGTGATAAATATCAACTTTGTGAGTGTCCCGCCGAGAATCGAACCCGGAACCTTTGCGTCGCAGGCAGTCGCACTACCACTGAGCCACATCGGCCGTCTTTTACGAGTAGACGGAGTAGACCTCACCCTAATAATAGATAGGTACGTACACAGCCACAACAGTCCACTGCTGGACATGGGCCTAAAAAAAGGTATTTGCACTGAATTTAATAGTACCTTACATTTAGACTATCCCAGTCTGACCGTACCCTTACAGGGCCCCAACCTGCGTTACTTCCACGGCGACCTTTATTCGCATAATTCTGCAATAAACTATCATTACAGGATGAACAAAAACCCCTGGCTCACAAAAACTGCCTTCTATTATTCTAGTATTAGCCGAGTTCGGTTTGCTTTTTGTAATAGGTACCTAATTTATAAGTATGATACAAAATACTAAGGTAAATCCCACAATATGACGAACGGAACGGAACGGAAACACCTTGGTCAAACCGCATGCATTACAGTGTGCCATGGTATCCGTTTTCTGTATGAGAAGTCAGAAATACGTCCGTCAGTCCGTTATAGTGGAAGGACCTCCTAAGCACTATATTAATTATACTGTGCCTAAGTAAACCACATTCGCTCATCCTTTTTCTTGCAAATAGATGAATATAGGGGTCAAAGTACTTCGACGCAACCTTGAAGATAGTAAATAAATATCAGATAAATTTCCTTTTCACACAGAGTATATAAGTTCATACTAAAATAAGTACAAATAATTTCAGGATGTGTTCTGTTCGTGCAACTGAAAACTGAACTGAAAAAATAATTTACCTTCCATACAAAAAAGTTCAAAAACAGTTTGTCTTCGCATGGCAAGTCCATTCTTTTTGTCGTATTTCGAAATAAGCTACTCAGTAAACTTTTTCAGTTTTATGAGTAGATTACAACCTAAAAATATTGATTTTAATCGAACCTTATAATACAAAGTCCATCCTTCGTAGAAATGTCAAAGAGTTCTTCAGAAAAACAACTGGACCTACCTTCCTCTATCGATGACAAAGTTTCCGTGGAGCTATTCCTCGCTGCCATGGTACCTGACGAAAGGGAGTGGTGCCAATTTTAGCCCTATCTGCCGGGTTTCCGGCGAGCGACGCGAGCGAGCTGCGGAAACGAGCAACACGAGCGAGCGAGGAAAATCCGTAAGTGGAGTGTGCGGTGAGTAATTGGAGATAATGAACAAAAAATATATTACATACATATATACTAACTATTGTCCCTTGCGGGGTAGGCAGAGTGCAAACGGATTTATTTACGCCACATCCGATAAAGATTTGAGGGTCATTTGTAAAATTGTGCATCGCCATAGTGACAGGTTGTCAGCCCATCGCCTAAAATTGCAATACACACCCTCGAGTCCCTCAGTCGCCTCTTACGACTCCCACGGGAATGAAATGGGGTGAAGCAATTCTAAGCCGGCATCACACGGCGGAAATAAAATTATAAATATGTGTTTTAATGCCATATCTATGTATAGGTAAAGGTATTTGGGTGAATCAGCTAATAAAGCTGAACAATATTCCTCAAGAAACCTGGTTCGAAATATCTAGGGCTTAACAAAGGGCCTGATGAACAGGGACTCGTTTGGTTTCTAAAATACAGCGAAACTAGAGAGCATACGCAATAAACTCAGGTAAGAAGGTGTATGCCTGCTTAGAATAGCATCACCCCATTTCTTTCCCCCAGTTCCACATATCCCTACTGAGCTATCCCTACTGGTAGGGAAGAACCTTTCTCGCTACTATCCTAAGAGACGACAAAGGGACTCGAGCGTTTTATGTTTATTACAATTTTAGATGACAGGCTAACAACCTGTCACAAAAGTGATACTGGCTCTCAATTTTTTCTGAAACGGCCGTCTAACATTTGTCATACGTGGCGATGGCAACCGGTATTTTTACGGTTGTGTTGTGTATGCTCTGCCTACCCCGCAAGGGATATAGGAGTGAAATGTGTATGTATGTAAAAAGGTGTAATATTACGAAAAAAGCAACTCAAAAAGGAAACTAATCAGTGTTGTACATTTCCTGCCTTTTTTCTTTTATTTGTAAAAGTATTGCTAGGAATTAGTTAAGCAAATCGTAATTTAAAAAGTTTAAAATCCCAAGGACCTAAACTAGTAGACCACAGCGGCGCTAAGTAATCAATGATTCTTCGTGTTACGTGAACGTAACCCAGTTAAGCATGTTTTTTCCTCCCTCGCCGTGTAGTAGCGCCCGGAAATACGGGAGATTGAACGAAAATGGCCGCCACTCAGCCAACATGTGAATCGCGTGATAGACTGGAAATACGTGAAACCTAGTTACCGATATTTTTCATTTTGTACTCATCTTTCCCCTGTTTTCGTGTGGGCACCGAATCAACGAACGATCCAATGAACACTGGTGTGAGAGGTTCTGTGCCACGGTTGTGCAACGATTGTCATCTGCATTTATATTATACAGACCCCAAACAAGCTCCCCAAAGCACGAGACTTTAGACCACTACAAGCACCAGGGAACTATCTTATAGGAACCATCAATGCACAACATTGATTTTGCACAACACGATTACCTACGCCCTACAATATTTTGTACAACATGACCTACCTTAGCGAAGCTTTAAACATCAACTATTGTGCAGCTCAACTTCTTATCTCATCAACTATTGTATTGCAACGGTGACAGGACGGTACAACGACACTGTTATTGGATCGTCTTCAACAACTGGCCCGGAAAAAATGGTCAGGGGTGTTATTGAAATAAAAAAGTAACGTCATAGTGAATGTAATGTACTAGTGTGAGCTATAATCGACTTATCGATTCATTATTTAAAAATGCCTTGCCCTAAACACTGTCGTGCATTATAGGGACTCTATCTTATGTACGGAAAATCACAAGATGTGTCCTGCAATATCAAAACATGAACGACAAAACACAATATTTTGTTCGTTCACATCAGTTCACATAATCATCACGTTCAAGATCACACATTGCGTAACGTATTAAAAAAGCTAAACCCATTACTACAACAAAATGACCATTTTGTCGCATCAAATTTAGTAACGTGTCACGACTGTAAGATTGCGACTAAGATGTCAGCGGAAGCGGGACCGGGAATAACAAACTCTTCTTCGTCTTCTTTTACCTATTGTTGTTGTATATTATGTTACTTTCATACTATGCTCCTGCTCCTGCACCTGCCACCGCTGCAAATAATACCTGAAATACTTCCGCGGAAGTATCAACGCGAGCACACTGCCGTCATACTCTTTTCACAGCAATACGAGTGAGCGAGACAGCAATACATTCCACTCGCACTTGTGCTGCCGACCCGCCGTGCATAAAAGCCGACACTAGCGTAGAGTAGCAGCTCGAGTAACCTGTTTACATGCCCGCGGTGCTGCCCACTTCCCTTATTATTTCTCTGTGGACGTGCTAATAGGTTTCCAGTCCCAATGCAAAGTTTAAGGCACCTCACGCCGTGGTTACATACTAGGTAAATAGAGCTATCACAAAGTCGAAAAGCCAATCGTTCTTTCCACTTGGTGACGTTGGCAATAGAAAACGAAAACTTGGGTGGTCCCAAGCTTGGTTGGCTAGGCAGGTAGCCCTTTTTAGTCTTCCACTATACCTACTTAAGTTGAACCTTTCAGCCAAATCATTCCACAAACACCTGTGATCCTCTATCAATACTAAAAAGCCTGCTATCGAGCCATTTTATAAATACATGGTAATTTGACGTTCCTTTTGCCGTGTGATGTCGGCTTAATTGAATAGCATATCCCCATATCTTTCCCGTGTGTGTCGTAAGAGGCGACTAAGGGACTCGAGGGTTGAATGTGTATTTTATGTATGCATGTATGTATGTAATTTTCTGAATGAATATTTGCCAGAGGTGGCGTAAATGCTCGTTTTTTCTGGCCGTTTACGCTCTACCTACCTTGCAAGGGATATAGGTATGTTATATGTACGTTCCTTGGGGAAGAAAATTATTCAGGTTCATGAGATATTTGAACCTCCTTTCGGGTGTTATCTCTTGTTACGGTATTTGAAACTGACTCGCTCCCGCTAGCACCGTGTCGTCAGCCAATCGCCCGACCTTGCTTAACCGCGGTGTCCGAAATTATGAAAAAAAATACACATTTCGCATGTTGTGGCTTACGTGTTAGTGTGGGCAGCTAATGTGCACATTAAACTAAATGTGCGAAGGTCGGAATTACTATTGTATTGGTGGACAGTAAGTAGGTAGGTTGGAATTTACGATGCTTTGTTGACGTAGATCTTGCGTGTGATGTCAGCTTATGATCGGAAATTCAGAACGGATCTTACCTGTTATAGAAAACTTGCCAAATTTTCTACCGCAGGGCGGATTTAAACCTGCGACTTTCGCTATCAGATATAGATCATCCATCTGGGCAACCGCGGCTCAATTGTGGCCTGCGAAATTATGCAAATATATCTTACTTTGAATAACGCGTGGCATGGCTCCATCTACAGGGTTAGTTGAGAAACTAATTTTCAGTGAAAAATTCATTCTTTACAGATTGAATGAAGCCAAAGCGATGATAACCCGCGATAAATTGATAAAACAATTATCGTGTTTGATGCATACATTAACATTAGTACTAATATATTTTGTGTGACATTGAACATTACATATATGATATAGATTAAACTTAAAGTCAACTGCGGAATTCGGTCTAGCTATAACGGTTCAGGAGATACAGCCTCGTAACTGTAGGATGGACGTACGGACGGACAGACAGACGGACAGCCGAGCCTTAGTAATAGGGTTTCCGTTATTACCCTTTGGGTACGGAACCCTAAAAAGGTACATAATACTCAAATCTGAATAGATCTCCGACAAAAAGTAATCTTTAAATTCAGCACCGAATCTTCAAAGATCGACAGTTGGTAACTTTTTCAATTCGCACAACTTTGCGGAGAGATTGAAACAATAACGCGGCTTGAAAAGTAAAATCCCGAGGGGGCTTCACCCCCCGCCAAGGGGACAGGGGGGCGAAGACCCACGGGGGGCACAATGGGTAAAATCCGCCCTGACGCCACATCTCACGATATATTGATTCGATTTGCCGAAATCGTTGTTGCTATATTGAATCAGAATTGATGGTAATTTGGTTATGAACTTCTTTGCAAGTTTATACGTTTTATTTACTTGTGATCGCCTTCATCTCTATCATATTCACTGTCAGGTTAGTAATCACTTATGGGCCAAATTTAGGTATTAATGTATGTTGTAAAAAATTGTTAAAATATTTCAACGACGAAAGTTTCTCGGTTTCATTGCCTGATTCACTCTTTCAAATATTTTTTCAGTGTTTTTTTTTAATTTCAGTTTCTTGAAATAGACTTTTTCATGGTCGAGACGAGACTTGATTAACAATCGATCTCTCAAAACATAATCGAATATTGTTTACGAGGTTTAGAGGTACCTATAAAATAACTAAAATTACCTGTTCTTTACACATTTATGAGATCACGCTAAGTAGTTCTCATAATCATCTACTTACTTATATCAAGAAATTAATACTGCTAACGGATAGTGATCTAACAAAAAAGTGTTCTTACACACAGACTATTGTAGGTTGATTACCTACTTATATGTAGAGATTGATTGTATTTACTATGGTTTATTTTGGCCGTATGATGCCGGCTTAGAATAGCATATGTGTGTGTGTGTGTGTGTGTGTGTGTCTTTTGCACTTGCAGTGCTATATTTTTTTCATAAATAGTAATAAAAAATTGTAAAAGTGTAAGCGGCATTGGAGGCTAACTGCCAAATCTTCAATACTAGTTTCGAAGCGACCAACAATTCAAACTTTATTTTTAACTAATAATGTTGATCATATTACTTTTTGTTTCTCTAATATAAATAAGCAGAAAAAAACTGTATGGCTCAAAATCTTGGGCCAAGTCATGCCAGATTTAGAATAAAATACAGTAGCAAACATTCTAAAATGCTCGATCTGCCTAAAGTAGCTCCCGATAAAACACATGATTACGAAACTATTAGCGATCCATCTTCACATCAGAGGAAGACAGATAGTCACACATTTAATATTAATCTGAAAGAGGCAGGTAGATGGTTGAGGCCACGGCTACTAGAAGATGGAGCCGTAAGGTGTGATTATGTTGTTGAGACGCTCTGATGAGCCCCGGCGCCTCTGCCCACCCAGCACATGAACCTAGTGTTGCCAAATACAAAAAATCTACCCACGCTTCTTTAGGCCTGCTGGAAGAAATTTCTTTAGACATAAGCAGTACCTGTTGTACCATTTTTCCGTATGTACTGTGTTTTTGTATTTTCTTGTGTACAATAAATTGTTAAATAAAAATAAATAAAATAAAAACTACTTCTCGGGACAAGATTTCTAAAGCGAAAGAAAAGTAGGACTTTGAACGATTCTTATTGTATTTACGAGTAAGTATTTAAAATAGATTGCCTAGGTTGCGTTTCACAAAATATCTACTTTCCCACAAGTTTACAGTACTATGTATTTCTTTAGCACTTTCGTGGTTTTCTTAAATTCGATGTGCCATTCTATTTTTGCGCTACGCATTGATTATTTCAGAACTCAATTTTGTCAGTAAAAATACACTCAACGTTTTAGACGTCGTCTTTAAATCGTAGAAGTAAATATCTTGACAAACGTGAATCATTTCAAAATAGAATAAAAAAATAAAAAGGGATTTATTAACAAAATGTTTTACAGGTACTTTATATTAACATAGTATCTAAAACAATTACAAAAATTAGTGGCTGTAAACCGTAAATTGTACAAACCATCCTTTAGAGTCTGAAATTCCGGATAAATCATGTAAATGTTCATCCTCTGGTAACCCCAAATGGACCTCAATTATTATAAGAAGACACCCATGAGAACTAGCTACAGAGGTTTTGGCATGTCATCGTATAGATTATACAATATTTGAATGACTAAATTGTAGACGATAAACAAGGCACTGCTAATGCACGAATTGTAAGTAATATGATTGAAAATGAAAGCTTCAAGGTAAATTCCGCTTTATAAATATAAAAATCACTTTAAGCTTACAGTTATGAAGAAGTATTGAATTTCTTGTCAAAGACAGTTATTATTTTGTCTTTTATCAAAATTATTTCAGGAGGGGTCTAAAAGCCTGATCAAATCTATGTAGGTATGTATGTATTAATTTTATTGTACCACAAATTTTAATTTATTTTAATACCACTACCGTGACATCTCTTTTACATTATCAGTACAAATGTAATAAAACAAGAGGCTCAAAGACGGTCTAATCCCACAAAGGGATCTCTTCCAGTCAACCTTTCAGAGACTCAGATGATATGTAATTTGCAGGTAAACTCCGTAGTTTACCTGCAAATTACGTATCATCTACTTTAGAATGCTAATTAAAGCAATTATGATAAGAAAACGAACTCTTTAACTAATATACATACATATAAATAATAAAAAATACACCCTAGTTGATAATAGATAATAATAAATATACATATGAATTTATATACATAAATATATATCATGTGCCCTACAAATTGTCCATGTCACCCAGATCATAACCCCAAATTTTCCTGATGTTGGATTTTAACATTTTTTTTTTATTAATGATGGGTTTGCTCTTGACTCTAGTCTAGGTCTCTCTCTCTCTCTTTTCGTGTGGGACACTGAGTCATCCAACGACCCAATGAACCCTGGTGTCAAAGTTTAGTCTAGGTCATAGGACAGAGACAGAGTCTAAGATTGAGCGAGCTCACCCAGAAGAAGCCTGTTCACTCTTACTTTGAAGAGATTAGGGTTGTATGCGTTTGGCAACACAGACGCATTAGTGTTCAACATTATTATAATTTACATAACGGTCACCCCCTAACATTTCATGTACTTATCTACATGGACGACACGACGATGGCCTATTGCGTGATGTTCTTAGTCAAGTCACGATTCTCCATAACTATTATCTAGTACAGAGGCGTGATAGGATATAGATGGTAAACGGGGTCAATGTACTCACCTACCTGCTAATGAAAGTTGTTCATAAACAAATCCGAATGAAAATACTGAATGAAGATGATAATAAATATAGATGTAGATTCAAAGGTAAGCGATACATTATTTTCTCAATTTTTACATGGTTTTTGTATACGCTCTGCCTATCTCGCAAGGGATACAGTACTGATACATACATACACATATCACGCCTATAATCCTGCGGGTAGGCAGAGCGTAAACTGTCGCCAAAAACGGACATTTACGCCAAGTCTGACAAATATTTGATGGTCATTCGGAAAATTGTGTATCATCATAGTGACAGATTGTCAGCCCATTGCCTAGAATTGCAACACGCACCCTCTAGTCCCTTAGTCGCCTCTTACGACTCCCAAGGGAAAGAAATGGGGTGATGCTATTCTAAGCTGGCATCACCCGGCACATACAGGAGTGCTGTACGCATGTATATTTGTATGTATGTAGGTTCAAAGCCCTAGAGTTCCAACGTTCAACTCGTACCTACCTACCTATACCGATTGATGTATTATGAAGCAAACTGTGTTATAATCACGAGTATTTTGACCTTTTTCAGCAAAGCAAACCAAACGCGTTCATTACCTGTGTACATAAGCACGAAAACCCTACATTATCTATTATATTTTCATGGTGCACGCCTCTAATTCTTTTGGAAATAACTCGTGTATTTATCGTGAGTTATCACGGCCGTCGGATCACAAAATGACGAACGCCATATAACGATTACATTCGTACCGAAATACTCGCGGTGTGACTGATTATGGTGTGTGACACACGGGTGCGGAGACCGTGTCGAGCTAAAGGTTTTGGGGGGTGTGGCTGGTAGGCAGATTTTAGGGTAGGATTCCAACTGCGTAGGCATATAGTTTATATTACACCCACATAGAAGAGGCCCTATAGCTTTTTCAAACATAGAGAGGAACGTGAGTCGTTGTTCACGCGGGAAATTAACGGGAAAGAATAATCCACTTTCTCCTGTCCTTTGGTAAAACGGAACTGGTCTATAATATTTTTGCAGGATAAAAGACTTGGCTGAATGTAGGTACTTATTGCGTTTGCTTTTAAAAAGATAAATACTCTAACGCACGAATTTACTTTGGATTTGTCGTGACTTTTATTTGAGGTTTATTAAACTGTCCTTATGATTTTTATTCTAGTAGGTATGTTATAAAGCACTATGTATCACTTGGAAAAAAGTACGGTTACAAACTCGTTTGTATTGAGGTCTTTGTAATTGTAAAACTACACCCTCGTTTATAATCGTTCTCTTTATTCGCGCTTGAAGAATGTAGTTTTACACTGCAGATGATACTACTTTTAGATCATACAGAATAGTTCAAATATGATTATACCATCAAAGAATTACCGAATGAATTTTTATATGTCGTACAAATCGGATATCTCACAACTAAGCATTACGCAGGTGAGTTCCAACACCAATTGCGGTTAGCTCAGTTAGTCACAGAATATTCAAGTAGGATGCTTTTTTTAAGGAAAATCAGTGTAGTCACGTTTGTACAATATGCAGAATGACATATCCGTACAAGAACAAATCTGCAGGTTAGAAAATAATTCAATGAAAAAGAATGAAAGCTAAAGTAAGTTGAAGCAATGTCTATTCGAATACATTGTTGCAATAGATTATAAAACTGCAACCAAGTAAGTAGGCAAGCAGATGCATATCAGACACGTTTATTTACGATTTACGGAAAGATAATTCCTGATATTTCACAATATAGCTTGGAAAAACATACTTTACGTAATTGCTCTTGACATGTTTATATTTAAGTGAACCGACACCGCTAAGCACAAAAAACGTCTAGATAGAACAGTACTTAAACCAATGAAGCAATAAAAGCAGGAACATGAGTAATCACTTAAAATCCTCACAGTTCTGATTACTTACATCTTAGGGCTTATCACACGTACGATCTTTGAATGCTTCTGGTTGATTTAGTATTATAATTTGGTTTTTTGGCGAGCTCAATATTTCTGCTCGACGGATCGCGTGCGGCCCGGCGTGTCCGTGGATCACGAATGCTACCGAGTACCGACTGTGCGGGTGCTAAATTCGCGGAAAGCGGAAAATTTTGCGCGTAAAAAGATTAGTTGAAAACTTTTACATGATGAATACAATTAAGCGTGTAGCGTAGGTACCTTTTTCTTTTTAAATCGACAAAGATTACTTCCTTGTTATATTTTGACATTTATTTTCTAGCTACCTAAATAAATATTATAATTAACTGAGTAAAACGTTAGCAGTTTCTGTTTATTCTGGAGAATTTACAATTTTTTTACAAAATTCATTACATTTTGATCACTTCAATGAGGCTTGGCAAGGAAGCCTCCTAATTTTCCGCAAACATAGGTTGAAGTATATATATATATATATATATATATATATATTTTCGTATTTCAACCTATATTTCTTGGGAAAATTGTTCCTTATCACCAGCCCGTCTTGAGTTTTGCTATCAGTCACTAGTAATTTTATTACCCTATAAGTAGGATACCGATGCTTGCTGCCTACAGTTTCCTGGCCCCAACTTACAGTGAAGCAAACTCTACGTACTGTCATTAATCACGTTTCGTTTTTTTGTGTGTAAATGCGATTTTTATTGTCCGCATTTGAGTCGAATCGAGTCGTGAATCCATTTGTGTTAATGAGCCGCAAGGTGGCCTTTGCGATTAATTCAATGTCATTTCATAATAAAAATTTGTAATCAGGGTCCCGTATTTTTTGCCCCAGTCTCCCCTTCAAAAGGTTTTTGTTTTCTGATGAAAAAGCGCGTGTGAAATTGACAGTTGCTTTCGATGTTTTGTTTCAATCTTTCTGGTGTTGCCAGCTGTTTCAATCCTGGATTAAGTTGTAATCTCTGTTGTGATAACACGGCGTGTGGGGTGTAAAAGCTTTCATCCACAGCCGCAGAGTTGAAGATACGTAATTAATGAGAAATGGTTGGTGAATATAATTCTTAATTAAGGCTTTCAAGATTTACTCTGATTATGTATTATATTTAAATTAAAATTCTATAAAGAACTTTCCTTCGTTCGCCTTTTTGGAGGTATGATTGAACTCTTTTTGCTTAATATTATCTTGTAAAATTCTACCGGGGCGCGGCAGGCATTTTTTTAAATGGTACGCCCTACTCTTGATAAGTGTAAAGTGTTTAAAAAAAATTATAGTGAATATTCACTATTTCAAATAAGTCTGCTTCGTCTTTTCGTGTGGGACACCAAATTGACAAACGACCCTATGAACCCTGGAATCAGAGATTCTAACCATCTACTACCACTAATAGGCCTCGTTTCATACGGACGATCAGGTGGTTCTGCCTGCAATGTCCTAACCAGACTGGGAACAATTTCACAAAGTGATAATATCAACCTTGTGAGTGCCCCGGCGGGAATCGAACCCGGAACCTTTCCGCCGCAGGCAGTTGCACTACCAACGCGCCACATAACCCTTAAAAGGAATTTTGTTTTTCAATCGTAATATTCCTTGCCCATGAAATTTCAACTTAGATTCACCTGACTCTGTCTTTAAATTCCATCATAAAATAACCAATAAGGTTTTTTTTTCACAGCATATTTAAAAGAAAACATTCTAATATTCTCAATAGATGGCGTTGAACATCTAGGGAGCATATTTGCTGGGGAGTTTGATTGTTTTTCTTTTTGTATGAGACACCGAGTCGTCGAACGACCCAATAATAGTCCTTGAAAATTTATTAAGAAGTTATAATTGAAGTTTGATGGAAAGTTTGGAAACAGTATTTTCGGTGAAAATGGTACTATTTTCAGCCGTTTTTTGATAGCAATTAGTAAGGATTACGGATCCGAAAAATCTCACAACTTATAGAACTCAAAATTTTATTACCTTGCGTGATTCTTTGAGAAACCTTCAGATGTACACGCCGTCTATTGGCGTAGAGTTTATATCCTCGTGTGGCTAGTTGAGAAACCCAAAAATTTCAACGCCATGTATTGGCATAGACAAGCGTCACATTTTAATCTGTAAAAAAATACCTTATTACTTTATGAATCATCGACAAGTGCTTACCTAGACAATTGTTACTTCAAAAAAATCCGTCTGGCACATAACTGGCTGTTGGCGCGGCAAGCAGGGTTTCATTACGGACAAATTGGTGGTAACCAGCAATCAGCGCGAGGATATGAGGTGCCGAGAGGAATGTTTCACACGATATGACATTCCCTAAGTCATTACGTGATACGTCATCGTGATGTTTAGCTTTTAGCTTTGAGAGAGACTTTACTTGAAACAGGTTTCTCAATACAGAATAAATTTACGTGGACGATCGCCTAATCAATAGAAGAGAAAATAATTTGTGATCGGTAAGTAGATAAACGACTTGGACTTAAATTATTGGTGTCTAAATACCTATAGAACGAATATTTGGGTTTATTTTACACGTCCAATATTTGATTGAAAACTGTCAATTACCTACCTCTCATATTCTTCTTTTTGTCAGGATGTAGTCGAAGCATCTTGCGTAGAAAAGTATTCAAAGTCAAAAGCAAAACCTTTAATTCTTTTCTAATGGCATTTTCTAGCTAATTTTCAATGCGCTGAGCCAAACGGAAAAAGTTTATTTCCATGGATGTAACTAGATGAAAGATATTTGTGTCTAAAATGACAAAATTCCACTAAGTAAACACAATCCGGTATGAAATTATAAAAAAGGTCTATAACTGTCAGATAGAAAAGTTAACATCATAATGCAAACGGTCTACAAAACAGAGACGAAAGTTTCAAACCCGTATCTTATTGAAAATTAAACCAATAAAGCTGTCAATTCTACGGTCGACGGACGGCGGACGGCGGCCGAGACGGTGACGGCGCAGTTTGGCTGCGCGGGCGCCGCCGGTGGTGGTGGAGTCTACGTCATTACCGGCGTGGAATCCGGACAACAGTTTTGGAGAGGACACGGAAGGGACAAGGCAGTGAGGTATACCAATAGCTATCTGTGGCTGCAAAGCAAAGTTGTAAAAAGTGCAATCAGTATTAAATATATGTATCTGTTTCTTCTTCTTCTTGTCGATTCAATGGGAATCTTGTCAAATTTTGCCACTCGTACCACTTCGAATAGGTAAGAGTCCGAAACGGAAAGCGCTTGGATCTGCTCGCAAATTTTATGACTCTGCGTGCTGTCACAACATGCGAGTAATACCTCTTTAAGTTTATCCACTGATATCTTGCCATGTGATGCCGGCTTAAATTGTCGTGTGATGCCGGCTCAAAAAAGCGTCACCCCAAAACAACCCTTAGGTTATCGAAAAAAGCGACTGAGGGATAAATTTATCCAGGAAACGGGCAGCAATTCTCCCTGAGAAAGCAATATCTTGTACTGCGCTCCTCAATTCATTTGCCAATGTTAGAAGATTCAACAATCTATCTTGAATTTATCGCATAATCTGGCGGAATCAACATCCACAAAAAGTTAATAATAATGTAATAAATAAAAAAATAACAGGTGCTAAACTGTGCTTCAAGTTAAATTAATCTAGCAAAAATTACTGACGAGCAAATAATTATTTGAGTCTCTAACACTTTACATATATCACTATACCGCATTAGGAACTTTTCTACAGACAGTTCATGGGCTTTTTTATAATATCATACCAGATGGCGAAATTATGATATTTGAGTCATAGGTAGGTAAATAAATTGTATCTATTTACATACTTAGAAGCTTTTTCAGTTTAGCCCAGCGCCATCTCAGTACACTTGAAAATTGGTTAGAAAATTAACAGTTAAGTTTGCTCCCTCTACATCCAAATACGGGTATCATGTCGAAATGATCTTTCTCGCAAGAGGGCGTTTATTTAGTCAATCCGTGATCCCTATTCTAGAAATCATTCGCAGCACAATCAAATGCTTATCCAAATCAGTCAGATCTACAAATTGATTTTCCATACCTGAAGCACACACTTTTTTTCCCAGCAGATTGAACTTTCGCACGGATATGAATGATAGAGGTCGCGTTATGATGACTCCTTGCCCCAGATAGTTTTTTTTTAAATAGTCCTAGATAATGTACCTAAAGCCAAGGGACATAGAGTGTTGAATAATTTACGAGTAATTTCACGCGATTACACATATTGTTTCGTGGCGGGGACCCATCAAACTGTGCGATCAACATTTCAATCGGTTCTCAGAACCTGCGCGCGCGTCGATATCATCTGATCTGCTGATTTCTTCACAACATTACACGCGGTTGGACATCGTATACTACAAGATAAGTAGAGTCAGCAACACAACGTTTAACTAATTGTAAATTATTTTCTGTCTTCGGTAAGTAGTTACTTACTTAGGAATAACTAAGACGGTTTTTTTGCTGTATATTTTTCTTTATTTGATAAAGTTTGTGCTTTTGAGAGTCAGATTTGGATGGGCTAAGATACACTTAGGTAATACTTGAATTTTACAATTCCTACGTTTCACGTTGTCTGTCACGGATGACTAAGGTGTTGGACGTCATTATTTAGAATAATAATTATTTTTGTTGTACCGCCATCTATTTCTTAATTGCCTAGCGTAACGTCCCGGTTCCACGCAAAACGCTGAAACCGTATCTTGTGTAGTTGGTCTTACAGTATGTTGGATCTAGTTCTTCCGCTGTGTAATCAGCGGAGTTCAAGTTGATGAGATGAAACGTAGGAATTGTAAAATCCAAAATAAACACAACTTAAATCCGTTTAAAATTGTTTTATTGTGATGGATGAGTAATAGTTGTGCAAGTACACTCTCGTTAAATTTAATTTTTTGGCGACAACTTTGCAAGTTGTCTTAAATTGTATACATAGCACGAGAAGTATTTTAAAAATTGGGAATTTAATTAACATTTTTATATGACAACTTGCGATTCGGTGGTCGTAGGTGACGCAGGTTTGAATAGCGGCATAAAATTAAATTTTCAACAATCGAGAATTGTTAAGGTGGCTATTGAAAAAAAACACTATGGCTGCTAACCCTACCGCTGTTTGATTTAGAAACAATTTCGATCGCCGATAAGATCTGGATGTGTTTCTGTCCGCGTCAGTCTCACAAACCAAGATGTCAGAGGTTCGCAGCGTGCGACCGACGGCGCCAGCACGATCCGATCTGACACGGGTTTAATGAGGATGTAGAACCATGCGCTGCACTCGCCAATCCACTAGATAAGAGTGTTTGTTAGGTACAGTCATACCCCTTATAAGGCCCATGACTAACTGTGGAATTTTGTGACTGTTGGTTTGTATATCACTTAGTAGAGCTCGTCCTGAAACGCGGTATTAAAGCTTTTTCAACATTCATGTATACAAGGAGAGAGAAAAAGAGTATCTCCCTCCTTTCTTCTTATAACAAGCCGGAAGGAGGTCTAGGTACTAATAAAGCTGAACAACTTTCCCCATGATGCGTGGGTCTACATATAACAAATATACATGGTGTAAAAAAAATTGCTGAGAATATTTTAAGGGGTGAACCAGTGCGTGAAACTGAACAACTTTCCCCAAAGAATTTGTAAGGCTGCAAGCTCCCCAAATAAAATAAAATAAAATAAAATAAAATAGGTCGAAATATGAAAAAAAATAGGCCCTCCCATACAAATTATCCCGGCCGGGTAACACACTAAGTTTGGGAGGGTCAAATATTCCTTGAGGAAATTTGTTCAGTTTCACGTACCTACTGGTTCACCCCTTAAAATATTCTCAGCTAATTTTTTTACACCTTATAATATAACTTTTACTATATAAGGGAGTTGAAACTTTTAAAATAATTCGATGTATGTTTTCTCCTTTCAGCTTTGCTAAACCCTTTTTGTTACTCTAAGTATAAACAGTTTACGTAGTCTCACAAACCTTATACGTCAGAGTTGCGCAAAATCAGCGCTGACAAGGTTTTAAAAAGGATATAAGATCTACATGCATACCAGATTGAAACGTCCTGCGATTCCAAAGCTTTTTCTATAGGTTTTTCTAATAATTGTTTATAGCCCCAGGGTTAAAACAGACAATTTTTTTTTTAAATGGAACGAAAAAATACTGAAATCCAGCCTAAGCAAGTACTCCTACGAAAACGCACCGTTTTGGCAACAGTCATTAATGGGAGCACCTTTAAATTTCACAATCACATTACTCTCATTCATCATCACGTAGAATTGAGAGCACAATACAGCATTGTCGATCAATAAGTAATGAATACAGGCATTGTCTGTCCGTATGTCCGTCACAAGCAAGCCGCGGGTATACGCCTAATATACCAAACAAATTACTACGTCTCAATCGGGATCGGCGCCAGAAATGGACACGAAATCGATAAAAAAACTTGACACGAGCGTGTTAGATTTTAGACAGAAAGGGTTCTGGATTAGATTTTTAATATTAGAGCTCTTTATTCAATAATGTTAAATCTTAAAAACAATGTAAGTTTGAAAAGCATTATTTTCAGAAAATTCTTTATGGAAATGGTTCGTTTGTAGACGAAGTTTGTTTAAATATATGGTCAAACCAGGTATTTACCAAAATATTCATAAAGTTTTAGTAACCATCTAAGTGTTCTATAAACTGTACAGCAACGTTTAACCAAATGTAAAGAACAAATAATTCGCCCAATTTGGAAACCCATTAGAAGACTAGCCACACTAAAACATATCTTGGACATCGACAAAAACTTTCTTACTTCACCAGCCTCCCAGCGCATCCCAAAAAAAAACCGTTCAGTCATCGTGAAACAAAAAACCTGTATATCGATAACACAATCTATAGATATTAAACTCACAATACAAACAATGTGATGTTGATTGAAATGTCAAGCAAATGACGGGCGATTGATTCCGATCGCCGCATTGTACTTATTAAAACTATAATTACGACACGCTGGGCTGTAGAGAATGAAGAATACAACGTTGAATATAACTATTTATTTTGTATCCGAATTTAATACTGGCCAGTATAAAAAACAGATCGAGATACAATGAATCGCGCTTTTTCGAGTTACTCCCTTCTTGATCAGGTTGAAAAATATGTTTGTTGTTTTCGGGATTAACATTCATTTGTTTTGATATGATGTCTGTTTCCTTCAGATGAAAACAAGAAAATGTAGAGACGGGAATACCTACTACATTTTTATCACTCGTTTTAAAAACGGCCAAATATTACTGAAATCAATAATTTACCAAACATTCGTTTAAACTCCTAAGTACCTACTAACTTATTATCTACTAACAAAAACTTTATTATAAGTTCTACAAATTCGATTAAGAAGATTTCCAGAAATGGGGAATTTGCAAATATAGACTTTCGTTTCCGTTACAGCTTAGTTTTTAATTTTGCAAAGCTTATAATTAAGTACATAGTTATGACAACGTTAGTTTGATTAGTACAATGAAAATAGTAACATTTATAGAAACAAAGTTAAAAAGTAATTTTCTGCAAAAAGTTCATTACAAACAATACGCCCCTTAAACGCCCCTTTAAGCATAAAGGATAAAGTTGTAATTAAGTATAAACTCATTTCGACTTATCGCATTTCTGCAAATGAAGCCAGTTGTAGTGTAACTTATTTTTAATGTATCACTTTTTGCACAACGATTAAATGTATCGAAAAATGTATTAAGTTGGCACCTGACTACTCTTGGCCCCCGAGCCACAGCGACAAAAAACTGAACCGTTATGAATTACATTCTAATGACTCCTTCGATTCGTGTAAAAAAAGTAAAATTAAAAATAAATACAAGCGCTGCGTTTCAATTTTGAAGTCGCCACATGTCGACGGTGACTTGCGGAATCGTGAAGCAAAAGCTTTCCGAGTCGACCATCCACCGAGAGAGTGGGCTCTGTTGATTTAAATAATATGATGGACGGAGCCAATGGTTGAATAGCAGTTATTTTTATTACAATGATCAACCTACTTGGTTGTATAAATCTGCTATTTAAAAACAAAAACAAATCAAGACAAACAGTTGCATTTTGTGAAGACAATCAAAAAACTAAAAAGCTCTAAGTAAGAGTATGGTGCTACTTTACCTTATCTGCCTAAGGCCCTTTGCCTTCTATTCCTATCGATTGAAATCAGACACCTAGGTGCATAAATATTGTTCGTCAGGTTAGTGGTTAATTCGTTGAGTCAGTGTCCCATACGAAAAGAGACCGTGAAAGAGAATGTCGAACGTGCTCAGATTTTCTCCAAACATCTTTCATTAGCTTTTTTTTTTATTAAGGATGGGTTTGCTCTTGAATCTAGTCTAGGGCATACATAACTGTCATAAGACAGAGACAGAGTCTAAGATGGAGCGAGCTCACCCAGAATAAGCCTGTTTACGTTCAAGCTTCGATTAAACAATATCCAAATAACTAATTGGAAATATACTTGCCACTAGTATCACTACATTGTATAAAATAAAGTAACGTCCCGTGTAGGGTGGTGTCCCTACCACATGCATAAATATTTAAAACTACGCAATGGATTTTAATGTGATTTTGTTCAATAGAAACAATGATTTAAAAGAAAGGTGTATGAATAAATGATTTTATTTATTAATTGAGTCATTTTCAACAACTGCATATTTTTGCCAATTTCGGTGGATTTTTTAATTTTCTGCTTTTTTGATGTTTTTTGTAGCTGTATAGCAAAAGATACTCATTTTGAATATAATATATTAACAGGGAAATATGTAACAATAGTATTTAGAGAGTTATTTGGGTCACCGAAATTACCTTGTCACCGAAATTGAATTCATGCCACCGAAATTGGGTTTGTGCCACCGAAGTTGCAATTGTGCCTCAGATCCTCCAATGCTGAAACCTGATGGATCGCTGGCTCACTCTGCAAGTGAGAAAACCCTGTTTGCAAGCAACTCACGTCTGGACGCTGGCATCAAGCAACCACCTACTTTACCTCGTTGCGATTCTTCGATGTCGGAGATCGCAGTACACACTAAATAGGTTCAAAAAGTATTGTGCAGTCTAGACGTGAACCCTGATGGCATACCAGCGAGAGTGTTAAGACTTTGTGCGCCTGAACTGTCTCCTGTGCTCACACGCTTGTTCCGCCTCTCTCTTAAAGAAAGAACGGTGCCGGGGGCCTGGAAGCTTGCTAATGTGCAACCAGTTCCCAAAAAGGGCGACCGTGCTGACTCTGCCCATTACCGTCCAATTGCCATTACCTCCATCCTATGCAAGGTCATGGAGAGGGTACTTAACTGGCGGTCTACTGGTGATCTTCTTGTGTATGTCACGCACTGCTGGGGCGAAGCCGTCGAGAAGAACGGCGAAGCACTTGCCGTTCCACTCGATATCTCGAAGGCCTTTGACAGGGTCTGGCATGCATGTCTGCTCAGTAAGCTTCCTGCTTATGGCATCCCAGCTGATTTTTGTACTTGGATTACAGACTTCCATAATGAACGGTCCATTAGAGTAGTCGATGATGGCTGCGCTCCGACCTTATTTCCTCAGGGGTCTGTTTTCTCTGCAACTTTCTTCCTGCTGCACATCAATGACCTTCAGCACGGTATTGTTGCATACGCAGATGATAGTACCGTTTCAGAGAGATACTTGACAGGTGCAAGAATCAGTGGGGATGAAATACGTTCGTTAAGAAAGGCCATGTTAGAGCGAACAGATCTGACCTTAAGTCTAGTCTCCCAATAGGGCGACGACAATCTGGTCTCATTCAACGCCACCAAAACACAGGCGTGTCTTTTCACTGCAAAAAGGAGTCCTTTCGACTGGACACCTACTTTTCGGGGTACATCTGTCTCTGTCACTGACAGGCTTGAGCTTCTAGGTATGGAGTTGACATCAAATCTAAACTTCGGCGCGACCATCGAGTACAAAGCTCAAACGACGGCTAAGAAGCTGGGCATTCTGAATAGACCGAAGCGATACTTTACGCCTGGACAGCTTTTAACTCTTTACAATGCTCAAGTCCGATCCAGCATGGAGTATTGCAGTCTCTTTAGTATGCTTCAGCCAAATACCAACTTGCCGCTCCTGACTCGGTGGAACGCAGGGCCAAGAGGCTCATAGGCGACAAAAAACTGGTGGACTCCAAGCTACATAGCCTGGTACATCGTCGCAAGGTTGCCTGTTTGTCGGTTTTTTACAGATTGTACTTCGGAGAGTGTGCTCAAGAGCTTCACGACCTTGTTTCACCAGCTCCCTTCTACCATCGGACATCCCACCAATTCGGACTAAGCGCTTCCAGTCATCATTAATAATGCGCTAAAGAGTGGAACTCACTACCTGCGCCTGTGTTTCCAAACGCATACAATCCTAATCTCTTCAAAGTAAGAGTGAACAGGCATCTTCTGGGTGAGCTCGCTCCATCTTAGACTCTGTCCCTGTTCCATGACCTAGACAAGAGTCAAGAGCAAACCCATCCTTAATAAAAAAAAATGCCTTGTTTGGCTGCTTACAAATGGATGGCATTGTGTTGAAGATAGCCGTAGACCCCGCTGTTATCGGCATCCGTCCACACCCGTTAGCACCTGCCGGTCAACAAATCAACTGATACCTGCGACTTCAAATAGTAGCCACGTCTTCGGCTATCGCTGACGGGTGTCAATGACTGAGCAGGAGGACTTTACGGGAGCGCCGGGCTGGAGGGCCACGAGGGATCGCCGTGCAGTAGGACCTCGCGGGAGCGCCGGGCTGGAGGGCCACGACGGATCGCCGGGCTGGAGGGCCATGAGGGATTGCCGTGCAGTAGGACCTTGCGGGAGCGCCGGGTTGGAGGGCCACTAGGGATGGCCGGGCTGGAGGGCCATGAGGGATCGCCGTGCGGTAGAACCTTGCGGGAGCGCCGGGCTGGAGGGCCACGAGGGATGGCCGGGCTGGAGGGCCACAAGGGATCGCCGTGCGGTAGGACCTCGTGGGTGCACCGGGCTGGAAGGCCACGAGGGATCGCCGGGCTAGTTCAAAAATTAATTGCTGGACATGGGCCTCCCTTTATCAGGAGTATTGCCATCCTCTACACGCTCGGCTGGCGGATAGGCGAGCGAAGTACAAAATTTTGCTTTCAGGGGGAACGTTGTTGTCCATTCCCCTAAATGAATTTATCCCTTAGTCTTCTTTTACGACGCAGATTTTAGTTTTTCTGAAATAACCGCAATTTTTTGTCCAACAAACGACCTAAAGCGACCGCATTTTACAGGCTTTTTCGATCTTTATACCCCGCAAGGAGTGAAAGCGTGATATTTCTAAATATGTTTGTAATTTGTATTAATTGAGCAAATTCGGTGGAGCTTTGCAATTTCGGTGGGCTTCTAGCAGACATAAAAGCCACCGAAATCTGCCCACCGAAATTGCAAACTAGTCATTTATTTAAAAAATATACAAAAGTATCTAAGTTATTCCAGTTTGCAACTTAAATCTCAAAAGTGTACCTTAAGGCAATTTAGAATGCATTACTGTAATATTTTTAAACTTTGAGGAAACATTTTAATCCCGAGCACCGAAATAGCAAAATTTTGATTCCGAGTAAACGGAAATAGTTTTCTAACATTTTTGTCGGGAAGACGCAATGAGGTAGTGCACAACCGTTCACACTGCGCGTGAGTGCTCGGCTGATCCTAGCGGGGAAGGGGTTTTAGGTCTGGATATACTCAACAGTGTGAGCAGGGAGCGTCGAAACAAAATTGCCACCGATATTGCTATTTTTGCTGGGACAAATCTAGTTTTGACATAGTTCATAAACTTTTCGTCTAAAAATTCAATTTTTTATAATTTCTCGTAGGGTCACTTATCCTTAACATAATCAAAATTAATTTTCCTTAATATGTTGGACATAATTTTCCTGAGAGATGAATATGTTGTGAAAAACGGATTGGGGACAAGCCACCGAACATTGAAATTCGACACTTACTATTTTTTTTCTAAAAACATAATAACTGTCGAAACATTATTTATATGGCTTCATATCAGAACAAGTGTCTTATATTTTGAAAAAAAATATCATAATCATATCTGCAAAGCGTCACCTCGTTTTCAGCGAGGACATGAAAAATTTTCGCTTGAGAAATCCACTCAATTAATCAATAAAGTATTCTTAAAACGAATACGTAGCCCCACATAACCATCAATATAATATAATTTATTTCGAAATAGGTTACATTTCCACAAGAAAACGGGTAACAACGAGTAAAACCGCTGTAAAGAAGGCCGCTTGTTGTTAAAAATTGAATGACTTTACAGTTTATAATATCAGTGGTTGCGCGACTAAGTGGCTAAGTGCACGGGAGGGTAGTCGCCCATCCCACCGGCCGACTGTCGCCTGTTGTTTATATTGGACTCGTTTTTATTTTAAAACGCATTTCAAATTGCATTTCAATTAATAATAACAACTTGCTTTAAGATCGTGGATAGCTCCTGGTGTGTGATGCCGCATGCTTAGCATAGCATCACCCCATCTACCCGTAGGCGTCGTAAAAAGTGACTAAGGGTTCATCGGGTCGTTGGACGACTCGGTGTCCCACACGAAAAGAAGAACAATAGGATAAATTTCCTCCAGGGAATGGGCAGCAGCGTTCCCTGTGAATGCGACCTCTTACCAAGCGTGGTGAGTATTGTAATGATAGGGGAAGGTCCATGTCCAGCAGTGGACACGGAAATTTCCGTTGTCACAGCACAGACAGACAATGCGCTGAAAATGTAATAAAAAGATACATTATAAGTTAATATTTAATCTTTACTGTTTGTGTAAATATTGTGTAAAGGTTTGATAGAAGAGACAAAAATATTTTCACTATTGAAATCACTTGTCATACGCTATCTGACATCTCGTCGGCTCGGAAGCGGATCGTTATTGAGTAAAAAAGGTTTAAAAACAAATTTATTGACAAATTTTGGCCTTAATTCGGAATAACCATTTTCGTAAATTACTTTAAAATTTAGGCGATGGGTAAATTGCAATTCTAGGCGATTGGCTGACCATCTGTCACAATAGTGACTGACACACAATCTTCTGAATGACCCTCAAATGCTTGTCAGAAATGGCGTAAATGCCCGTTTACCGCCGGTTACGCTCTGCCTTCCCCGCAAGGGATATAAACGTGATATAAGTATGTGTGTATGTAGAAATTAGATGTAACTATAAGTACTCAATCAACACACACACACACAAACACGCACAGTGCATTTTCATAGTTATGTTTTCCTAATTTTAATCTGAGATTATCTAGGTTTTCCGTGTGATGCCGGCTTAGAATAGCGTCACCCCATTTCTTACCCATGGGTGTCGTAAGAGGCGACTGAGGGATTTGAGGGTGTGTATTACAATTTTAGGTGATGGGCTGATAACCTGTCACTATAGTGATACACAGTTGTCAGATTGACCCTCAAACTTTTGTCAAAAGTGGTGTTAATATCCGTTTTACGGCCGTTAATGCTCTGTCTTCCCCGTAAGGGATATGGGCGTGATTTGCGTATGTAAGTGTATGATATCTAGGTTAGGATGTGGTTAGGATATAACTAAGATATATATTTTTTTCTACTTCTTACCTGCGTACATTGCTTACGCACGTCTAGCTAAAGATTTATTTTGATGTCTGTGCTTTATATTACCATAGGGGAAAGGAGTCATTCACAACACAAGTTTTAAATACTTACTGGGAGGGCTCAACCAAACTCTGTATCAAATTTTTGACAATAAAGCTTTTTATATTTTTTATATTGTATATTATATTTAATCAACGTAGAGCAAAACTTCACATTTCTTATCAAAAAGGATACCGCAGCACTTCTTTCAATTCAAATCCACATTTTTTTAACTCTACCCAATGCTTCTGTACATAAGTGATTGATTTCAATTCATCGAACTTTTGAGTCTTATTTGAAAAAGACGCCGCGAATCGTCAGTCGCTCTCAAGAGTTCAAAAAAAGGTAAAAATCAGAACTCATAATAGTTGAAGACTTGTAACTAAATATTGTAAAAAAATATGTGAAGATATAAAACATCGGATTTCTTTGTTAAGGGTCATTATGTTCTCAGAGTTCCAACCCTTTATGTGAAGTGCTTTAAGGCCCTTGAGATCCTTGCCAGACAAAAGACGGTGGGCCTTACAATAATGTGATGTTGTTTTGATATTATTTTGAATATTATTTTTCGATACTGTTTGAGTTTTAAGGATGTATTAATATTTGCTCTTCCGTGTAGACGATTAAGTTATTAGAACATGCCGCCTCAAGATGGAAGTGTTCCTTAACAAATTGCGTAATATTGCCGTTGCCAGCCTTAAAACTGAAAAACTTTCCCAAAAGAACATCTGGTAGAATTTAAAAGTTTGTATGTACGGTCGCATTCAAAAGTGGAGTCATAGTTAACACAAACCTCAGAAAACAAGTCGCTCGCACCCGCGGCGACACTCACACAATGACACAAATGACGTATAACATACTATTATTTGACGAACTACCATTGTATAATAGGCTGAGTAGTATTGACTATTTCACTACATGAATCATTAGCTTCGGTAGCTTGGTTAGTAGTGCGGTCAAGCAAATTCTTGACCGTTATTGTGGAGACAATGGATCGAATCCCGATATCTTCGTTGTAGTTTTTATTTTATCAAATGAAGCAAAATTTAGTAAATTTTGAATTACATTTTAGTTGTTGCTAGATCGTTTGCGAGATACTGCGTGTGCTAAGTGATTTTTTTTAACCTAAGTTTATTTATTAAACTTCAGTGTTTATTTCTTCGAAATGCATACTATTATCAGTTTGCAGAATAAGCAGCGTATTGTTGCGCTGCAATTATCTGTGGCTCTGCATGATATTGGATTTAATTTAACTCAAATTGCTACTCACACTGGTCTGGCCGTAAGTATAGTTTTATTTCATTACAATTGTATTTTAAATATTAAAATCTTTGACTCATAGTATGTTGGTAGCTGTGAACCGATTAGTATAAACTTTTTTATTAATAATGCTACTTTGTTTTAGTGGAAGACTGTTAAACGTTGGGTTACACGTTTTGAAGAGGAAGGTAGCGTAAAAACTCGACTCGTCTTATTAATGATTCACAGCGGAGGATGATGGTGTAACAATATGAAGAAAATGGTTCTGCCGCTGGTCCAGGCGAATTAGTAGCACAAGAAACAGGGCGTGCAACTGCCGCTAATTATGTTGATATGCTACAGGAAAGCATGCTACCGACGACGGTGCGAAATGTTTAACTGTTTATCCTGCTAGTGAAGTTCCTCGTTTTGCATTTGTCCAGGATAAATTGTCCAGTGCATCGAGCTGCCGTGGTGTATAATTGGTTTAGCCAGCACCCAGATATCCAAGTTATTTGTTGGCCAGCAAAATCTCCGGACTTAAATCCCATAGAGAATTTATGGGGTTTAATGGTGCAAAGGTGGGACATGCGCAATGAAAGAACTACAGAAGCTTTAGAGGCTCACTGCCTGGGAGTGTGGGGGAGTACCAGAGGAACAGATATATGCACTTATTTGGTCGAGTCTATTAAGTGTTTATTAAGTGTTGTTGAAAGCAGCGGAGGTAACACCAAATACTAATTATGTAAGCGGCGATTTTTACTTAAGATTCCAATCAGACCCGATCTAGCATACATTGCTGATTATCTTGTGTATTTCATTATAATATATGAATATACACAAAATAATCAGCAATGTATGCCGAAGCGGGCCCGATAAATCGTTGCTCACTCAACCTCTGTTTACCTGCTTACCCGCCTACTATTGCAATAGGTATTTGTGGAGCATTACATTAGCAATTAAATTATGCTAAAACATCGATATATATTTATATAAGATTGATCATTATTAGTCAGTTATCTTAAGGCCTTGCTTCAATATCTTTTCATTACGAAAACGAGTACTTAAGCACCTTGAGATGTAGGCAAATAACTGATTTATTATTATTACAATTACTTTTACTTCCGAGGAAAGTGCATCATCGTTAAACATAGAACAATAAAATAATTACTAACGACATTATTACTTAAATAACATTATTGAAAGATTCAATCCAAGATTTGGATCATTCCTATGATCTTATAAATAATTACCTATCGATGTTTCAGCTAATGAACACTTAATATCATTTTATATAATATTGTGTTTTATCATTCAAACAAAACTATAAACTAAGTATTACGACAGCAAGTATTTTATGTAGTTTAACATACTCGTATCTTATGGTTACCAAAAGTTCTCATTCATGTCATAATGTTATTTACATAAAGTAATACCATACCTACCAATAAAATAATTTCTTACCTTACTTTTTGTTTTATTACAATATTATAGGTTTATGTTTTTAGATATAATATTTTGATACATAATTTACAATAAACATTTATAGATATAATACATAGATGAATATATAGAAAAATATTATATAAAATAAATAATTATTACTGGAGAAAATATGGTAAAAACATATAAAAAAACATTATTCAACATACAGAGATCGGATGCGAACCCGGTTCCGTTCAGATTAGAAGGTAAGAACTATTACCGCTAAGCTACGGTAGCTTGTGATCAATACGACGAAATAAAGATATGTAATCTATTGCTTTACTACAAGTGAACGAATAAGGATAACTATAATACAGTTTTAGACAAACCAGTGTGATGTATACTTTATGGTGATGTGGTGGCGAATAGGCTAAGACCGAGTAATTATTTCAAAGATAACATAGATGTCGCTTATAGGTGGTAATCTGTTTAAGTTTTAATGCTACGCCTTAAGGTGGACTTTTCTACTTACAGTCGATAATCTTACGTGTGTGCGTAAGTTAGTTAAGTAAGTACAGAGGATAATAACCCGTATTGCAATCTGTCAAGTGGTCTAACTATGACTCCACTTATGAATCCGACCGTACCTCGACCTTTATATTGTGTTTATTCCTATACTATTTATCTCATTACAAATAAGTATCTCGTACTTAGCACTAAGACGTTGTTTTGTTTTCTACCTTCTTTAAGTTCCCTACCTACTAAAAGTTGCTATGAATATTGTGTACATCTATGAGTGTATTATATATCAGAATATATTTTAGCTTGTAAGAGTTATGTAAACTTTAGATAAATAAAAAACTAAGGCTCACTCTATGGGAAATGTATTTCTACTCGCTTTGTAAAACATTAGTTGTGCAAAGTGTCGCAACTCACTTGCTGACTGGTCGTCGCCAGATAGGGTTACCTCACGACATGTAAAATTTAAAATGTCGGACTCCCTTAACTTATGCTGGCCCGATGGCGTAGCGGATAGTGCGCCTGCCTGCTACGCCTAGGGTGTGGGTACGATTCCCATAAGACACAAATATTTGTTAAGCCAATTTTCAGATATTTGTGTTTAGTCAGAGTGTTAGGTACTATGAATAAAATATATATTAATTTACTAAATGAAAGTATGTAAGTAGTAATCAGCTATCTAGTTCCCATAGCACAGGCTTCGCTTAGTTAGGGGCTAGATGGCGCTGTGTGATATCCAAGATATTTATTTTTATTTATAGTATACCTTTTGATCTTTGTTTTTTTTAATGAATAAATATTATAGCGTAGCCTAACCCAAGCCATCCTGTTTTTAATCCTCTATGCAGAGTGCACAAATCCCGCGCGATCCCGCGTGATCCCGCGGGAATCTGCGGGATCAGGTTACCGCTAATGGAGCGTACCACCAAGCTGATATGCGAATAACCTGAGCCTGCTGAGGTTATTTTGTAGTCATTTTTTCGTGTGAGCATTGAGTCGTCTAACCACCCGATGAACCCTGGTGCCAGTTTTTTTATTAAGAAGGCCTCTGACATGGTTGTGTAACAACTGCCTAAGTAGGCTTAAGGTGCCCTCTGAAGCACAGAACTATCTTTATTCGCGGACAATCAGGTGGTTCAGCCTGCAATGTACAAACCAGAGTCCAGACTGAGAAAAAAATCACATAGTGATAATGTTGTGAGTGCCCCACTGAGAATCAAACCCTATAAACTACCACTGCGCCATATCTGTCGTCGTAATATTTTAATATCTAGTAAAACTGACTTAAAGTTATTTCTACGCATGATATGAACCAACTTTCCTAAGTGGTATCTGCGAAATCACGAAATATATATATATATATATTCTTTATTGTGCATTAACAATACAGTAGTTTTTGTCTTAAAAGTAGTTCACAAAGGTGAGCTTATCTCTATAAAGAGATCTCTTCCAGCAAACCTGTAAAACTTAGCAAGATTGCACACAAAGTTAAAGAAAAATACAATATGATAAATAATCATTTGATAATAGTCAAATAAATACACATACCTAAACTAATAGAACTATAAATACAAATACAATATATAAATAGAAATACATAGTATACAAATACAATACATACAAATATATACGTAAATAGCTGTAGTATATAGCTGTTCCATAGAAAAATGGACTGAGCAATAATTATTTTATTTGTGTTATTAGTAGCCGTATAAATTTACTTACATTGACGATATGTGGTTGATGATAAAGATCAAGTTAAGATAAACATAGGCCTCACTTTAAGATTATACATTCTCCTTACCTCGAATTAGTGCTGTCACTTTATGTCTAATAGATATATAGAAGGTTATGAGATATCTTAGTCACGTCATGTCTTATAATTTGACGCAAGATACGTGTTATCTGTCAAAAAAAGGCGACGATAAAAATAATGGTGACTAGAAATTGCGAAGTACTCATTGACAATTTTTGTATATGACAGGACTTAGATATCTCTTATCCTCTTCTAAACCTATTTGAAGCAAGTTATGATAATTTATATCCTGAGTTGAGGGCATTGTTTGCCCTATATTGAAAAGTGAGCAACAACCGTTCAAAATATCTTAACTGCTTCAATTAATTTTACTTTGTAAATCCCTATTGTAAACAATGAATGACATTTTCTCCCGCACCATTTCTTTACCAATCAAATCCCAGTGTTGCCAGTTTAAAAATTAAAGCTCAATTTGTGGGAAGTGCCGCTTCAATCTGGTGGACAAATAACTGTGTTTACTTTTAGGCTCCCGTCCTTCGGTGCGAGATACTTAATTAGTTTGTCCGACGAGGCGACAGTTTGTGCGTAGAGCAGAAGAATCAGCAGAGATGCTTAGTCTGTGTGTGATTGATTATGATTCATCACATCATCATCAGCCTGTAGCAGTCAACTGCTGGACGTTGGCCTCCCCCAGGGTGTGCCATAGACATAATCTGCCGTTTTCGCAATTCGTTCGCTAGTGGCTGCTCTTTTTAAATCTAAGTTTGATGATTGATTGTGCAAGAGTTTGAGTTTCAATGTTCTCAATTCCATATCTAAATTGAGCAGCATTATAATAATTATGAGTCTAGCTAAAGCTACCTAAAGATCTGAAATAACTAAAAGCCATGGGACGCCGGCTGAGAATAGCAAAACTCGATACTCGTAAGTGTCGTAACAGGCAACTAACTCGTAAATCCAGAGAATAGACAGCAACGCTGCTTGTAAAATACAGTACAAGAAAATTTGTACTTCGGTCGCTAACCCGCTTGACAAGCGTGGTGACACGTTTTAATGGAGTTACAAGTCCAGCAGTGGACTGTTGGGACTATTGATCAAGTCCTGTAATCTAAATATAAGTAGTTAAGTGGAACTACTTGTAGCTGCATATACTATGTCACACTGCCCTGTCACCGAGTCGTATGTTGCTGCGACCAATTTGTTACCGATTGTGCGTCTGTTATCTCTTTTAGATCCCTTCAAATATCAACAGGATGATAACACAACCCAAGATTACTGCACATAAAAAAGTATCGGAAATAGATACTGACATTACTCGTATATTGGAAGTATATTTAATGTGAAAACTTTCAAAAAACTAATACAACCTTATTTCTTTTTGGCGACAACTTAAGCGACAAATGCAGTTTTGTCTCTCAGTCCTTAGCTTACATACTTACCTTACCGTTTGAAATAAACACTTTTCCTTGATTCTGTTGGAATTTCGTATAAAAAATATGGCATCCACGCTAGTTGTCATATCTTATACAATATGAATGCCATAGGGTATTTCCTTTTATACCTCATTATAGCAAGATAATAATATGCATATTTGAGGCAAAGACAATGATTTTTACGGTGCTGAAGAAAGACCCCATACCCTCTTTGCGACTGACCGTGACCACAGATTACCTACTACCTACTAAAGAACTACTGATAGCTTTTACGCCCTTGCCATGACTGAATGAACGTGATGTCCAATGCGGACTTTTCTATCTGACCTTTTTTTTATTTTATTTTTTTAACTAGCAGCCCGCCCAGCGGTTTCACCCGCCGCTAACAATTTCCCCCGGGAATAGGACAGTTTAATATAGCCTATGTTCATCAGGGATAATGTAGGATTCTAAAAATCTTGACTTCAATTTGAAACAAATATCGTTTTCAGATGGTGGTGGCGTAAAGTTACATGCCGTGTGATTAACCTGGCCAGCCCCATGGCAGTGCCTTTATTTTTATTTTTTTTATCCCGCCCGAGCCGGTTTTCTATTAGGTCATAACAAAATTGTTATAAAAAAGAAAATTGTGTGATACAAATTTCTTTTTTTAGAATGACGGTTCATGACGTCAATAAGTGATAATACTATCCTACATTGAATGAAGAATTTCAATTTCAATTAACGGTAAAATATTTTTTTTAATCGGTCCAGTAGTTTCGGAGCCTATTCAATTCAAACAAACAATAAAAAAAATCTGTTTCTAATATTAGTGTAGATTATATTATTATTTAGTGTGATTTCGGCCTAGAATAGCATCACCCGATTTCTTTCCCGTGGGAGTCGAAGGAGGCGACTAAGGGACTTGAGTGTGTGTATTGCAATTTTAGGCGATGGGCTGACAACCTGTCACTATGGCGGTACACAACTTTCTGAATGATCCTCAAACATATGTCAGACGTGGCGTAAATGTCCGTTTTTGCGGCCGTTTACGTTCTGCCTACCCCGCAAGGGATAATAAGCGTGATATGTGTATGTATGTATTATTTTAGTGTAGATTTTTTTTATGCATTATTTAATGTTTTTTGTCGTCTTTTTATACCGAGTAAGGGACAGCCCTTTCGAATACTGATAGGGGGTGCATGAAACATAAAACTGGACAACTTTCCCCTAGAAACATAACATGTCAGGAAACGCCAATAAAATGACCTTCCATACAAAATCACAATCAGCTGACTGCATTCACTATGGGAAGTCAGTTTTTTTACGTTTCCTGAAATATGTTCCTAGGGGAAAGTTGTTCAGTTTCATGGTCTGCATGTACCCTATTAGTATTCTGAGGGCTATCCCTGACATCCTTTAACACAGTAATGATTAATGTAATCATTACACTGGTACGAATAATGTGGCGTAGTTTGTAAATTTTTTAAATGAAAAAGTAGTTATTGTGGCATAACTGTAACAGTTAGACATATGGTATCGCGGACATTATTATAGATATTGATGTCCTCTATAAAACTGTTGTACATCACTTTGCTCTATTGTTAATAATTTCCACAGCGTACGCGATGTAAGATATTTTTTTGGTACATTTTTCACACGTTGGGTTACATTATCGAAATTTTCACGCGGATCCCTATTTTTTTTTCGTATAAAATATAGCCTATGTTCATCAGGAATAATGTAGGATTCTAATGGTGAAAGAATTTTTAAAATCGGGCCAGTAGTTTCGGAGCCTATTCGATGCAAACAAACAAACAAACAAACAAACAAACAAACAAACAAACAATCAAATCTTTCCTCTTTATAATATTAGTGTAGATAAGAGCTTAGAATAAGAGTCATAAATTAACATTTTCTTGGAGATAAATTTAATTTATTGTAACAAGTATTATTGTTTTATTAGCCCAAATTATTTTTATCATACTACCTCTAAGTAAGTTGTACACGTAAACTGTCTCACTTAATGCCTTCTCACTACCCTAGATTTGCTGTAAGAGATGTCTTTGTAGAAATAAGCTAACTTGTGTTTTCAGAAATGAAAATAAGAAATTGAAAATAATATGAGTGCATAATAAAACCATGGTACACTGTTGTGTGTATTGTTCTATATGTTATGTCCTTTGTGTCATATTGTGTACCATAAACGATTAAATAAATAAAGAAGCCTTTTTCAGTTTACACTTGACGATTGGCCTGAAATTTTTTCATTCCTATTTTTTATTAGTATCCGTCAGCAATCATAAGAACACCCTATACAAGACACATACTCAACCACCCGTCTGATTGTATTGACATTACTTTAATTCTGTTCTCTAATGCGCTTGTCAATCTGTTAATTCCTCGAGAGTGGTAAAGAGTTTGTTGTGAGGAATAAATTGAATTGATGTTTGTTTGTTTGTTAACGAGAGGGGTGGAGATTGTCTTTTTACACGACTGCCCAGCCAAAAAAGGAGTGTAATGTTTTTAGACTTCATATATGTATGTAAGTATGTGTGTATATATATGTGCGATTCTTTAATGGACTGAAACTGAACAAATTCGGATGGGAATTGTATCGGAAGAATCCCTACATTATACCGAATATCATAGGCTAGGCTTTATCTCAGAAAACAGTCGTGTTTTAAAATTATTTTGCTTGTTAAGCTATGGTCTATGATTGAAGTTTAAATTTTTCTTTGTGCATAAGGGAAGTATTGCTCATTTCAGTCATCCCTTGGTCCATTTTCTTTAGACTTTAGCCAACAGCAGAAATGCTATTAAGTACATAATTAGTTTTAAACTTTCACGGTCACACATAATAACTCAAAGTCGGGTCGTGAACTAAAATTTCAGTGTCATAAATTCCCACCAATAATTCCATTTATTTCGTCTGTTGTTCTTTTTTCATCTGTGAAGGCCCTCGCGCCTCAGCCCTCGCCCTGATTGGTGCACAAGACGCGCAGAGATGCGCTTGTCATTTATTTTAATTCGTTATTTTGACGCGTGCTGGTTGACGTGACAGTCCCCATGTGTCATGGCGTATGATGGCGGGAGATGGCGCCTCTCACGGTTAATTGAACAGGATTACGATTGCGCTGTTTTGGTTGCTGCTCGCTTAACTTGGGGACATTTTGATTGAAGTGCTTTGTGGCGCGTATCATATGTGCGCATTTAACAATCTTCAAAAACATCCTTGCAACATTGCATACGAATAATGTGGGTTTATTTTTTAGATAAAAGTATTTTTATAATGATTATCAAGCATAATAGGTAAATAAATAAAAAATATAAACATGACTGCTTTCTGGGATAAAGCCTAGCCTATATCACTCGGGATAATGTGAGGATTCTGCCGATACAATTCCCATTCGAATCTGTTCAGTGGTTAACGAGTTGCAGTCCTTTAAAGAATCGCACATGTATACATAGGTACCTACTTACATGAAGTCTATATACATTACACTCCTTTTTTAGTTGGGCAGTCGTGTAAAAAGAAGATAATAATCAAAACATTACTTTAGTTGATAAAACTATTCAGAAATTAGTCTAAACAATTGTAATTAATAACAAATAATTATCCTGCACAATTCACACATCGCCATCTGGCCCCAAACTAAATAAAATTTGTACTATGGGAACTAGATAGCTGATACTAATGCTTACGTATACTTATTATTACATATCATATTAATATATTTATATTAATACATACTTTATAACTAATTCAATACATACTATACTCGTAAGTACATAGAAAACACCCAGACTAGACACAAATATCTAAAAATCGGCTTAACACATATTTGTGTCTGTGAGGGTTGAACCCACGACCCTCCTCGGCAAAGCAGCAGTATCCACTATCGGATCTTGTATTGTGTTGTGATACTATCGTTCAGGGCTTGAAGTCTGCTGAATTAAAATCGTTTCAGATGTGTCAATGGCTTGTCAGAGGGACAATTTAGGTCATTTCTTATTCTGCTAACAGTTTAAAGTATAGAAAATCATAGTGGGATCATAATGGCAATTGACATTCGTTGGCATTACAATGACTAGAAAATAAGAGAATCGGGGCTCTGATCCTTGAATAGGTTACATAGGGTCTGTACCTATGTAATCCACAACATTTCATTTTACGTTAGATACAAAAGATATATATATCGTTTAGAGTGTTTGGGATGCTTATTAAGATACACATATTTTCATAATTTTTAATGCAATCGTTTCTGAAATATTTTGAAAAGTTGTAAAAACTTTCAAAGTTAGGATTACCATGAAAAAATCCGTTGCTTATAGTAGAAAAAAAAACAGTGGAGAAAACTTCATTCATTCATCTGTCAATGTCAATCAGTTTTTTTTAAATAAAGGTAGGCAAACGAATTTTGTTTTCAGCAGCCTAGTTGTTGGAACGAAACTATCACTTTTTAAAATTTAAAATCTCTGATTATAAAACAAAATAAAATAAAAAGAACTTGCCCTTTATTTAATGATGCGATAAACTATCTATTAAAAATAAAATAGAGTCTTGTTAGAAATTTGAAATGTTGTGGATTGTTTATTTTTCTACCTAATTACAGCACACCTAGTTATCCCAATAGTCTGGTGCAGAATCCTGCAACTGCAGACGTCGTGGTATAATCGCGTGTTTTTGCGCCCTACTACTACCTACACTGTATTGCAGAGAATAAAGTTTTATACTGTGTACTTACTATCATTATAAAACCGGCCAAGTGCGAGTCGGACTCGCGCACGAAGGGTTCCGTACCATTATCTATGAAAACGCGTAATAAATTTTAACTGTCTAACTTTCGCGGTTCATGAGATACAGCCTGCATACAAAAAAAACAAGATTTTTGTATGGGAGCCCCCTTAAATATTTACTTAATTCAAATTTTTTGTATTTATGATTATAGCGGCAATAGAAATACATCATTTGTAAAAATTTCAACTGTCTAGGTATAAAGGTTCAGGAGATACAGCCTCGTAACTGTAGGACGGACGGACGGACCGACAGACGGACAGCCGAGCCTCAGTAATAGGGTTTCCGTTATTACCCTTTGGGTACGGAACCCTAACAAAATAACCGTGTAGTAAAAAAGAATGAGACATGGTGTAAGCTGAATGACAACGTCAAATCGTATGGAAAATACTATTAACACTGTCTAAACGTGCGTCTTTTGTAATAACACCGTAATAATCTATATATATAAGATAGTCTTGCCAGACAAAAATTTTTAAAAAAGTAATTCCTATTTATTTTAAGAATACTTTACTGATTAATAAATATATTCATTCATTCATAAACATCCCTCACTTAGATAAGTAACTCGAGGGTTACGCTGACGTACCCACCTGAGGTGGTTTTCCCACTTGTCGTCCGTCGCTGCATATTTTAACGCACCGTAACGCATGCGACTGTCAGACGAAAGGAAATTGCGAATTCCGATCTTATTCCTATACGAATACGGCTACGGTGCGTAATGTAACGGTGCCTAGAAAATATGTACCTAACGACGGACAAGTGGGATAACAGCCTAACGTTCCAGCGTCTCAGAGCTATAGTTTTTCTTTATACCTCATCTAAGACTCGTAATCAAGCTTTTTAGTAAATAAATTCCGTGATGGGTTTTCCGTCGAATAATGGCACCATACTAAACTCCTCCGCGGGGCCAGAATGGATGCTGCTATTCTAAAAGTGATTGCCAACCGCATGTAGCGCCGGTACAGGTTATGTACAGTCCCATTATAAGATGTTATCATTCGCAGTTTTAAACATGTCGTATGGCATTCGCTGCGTTGGATTCTACACGTATATTTTCAGCCATTCGCGATGTACAACGAAGCTCTATCCCCGCACGGTTATTTGCCCGCGCGCAGTAATTGTGCGTCGCTATGTTAACGAGGTGCGCGCGCGCAGCCGCGGTGACAACAAAATGAGTACCGGCACAGCGCAAGCCCTTGATATGTGACACGAGCTGCAAGAAGCGCTAATTAAATCTTGCAGGGTCTATGGAGAGCGATGGTCTTCATTGAGGTTTACTTAATTTAATACGGGGCCCGGATTATCTTATTATTTTACCCTTGCAATGCTAGCGACACTCAACTGTCATTTTATTGTCACCTTGATATTCTATACTTCAAACGAAACGCCCAAAACCATGCCATGACTAAACCCCTTATACCAGTGATCCCTTATACGCAAGTGACTTGACAAGCTATTGCTAAGGCCATATGCTTCTTCTGGACGACGGTTAGTGACTAGATAAGATAGTTTTTGAGTTGAATACCAAAATGTTTTAACACTTCCCGTGTTAGGTGTACATTTTGAAAAACATGCAATATTTTCAAGCGCGGGCAGGATTTGAACCTACGAGTTTCGCTGTTACTATTGGCGTACGTACGTTATATTCTTTATACTTCACTTTCGTTCTTGGTATTATTACAACTTGTAATAGACACTGCAAATATTTCAACCATAAAAACACACAAGAGAAAGTTACGTCTAAGACAAATTATAACGTATAACGTCCATCTACAACAATTACCGAAACCGATACTATAGTTTGTGCATAAATAACTGACAAATTATTGTAATCGATACTATAGTCCGTTTAAAAATAACTGGCGAATAAGGTTGTATAGTGAACTACTGAGGCATCGTTTACGAGACACTGATTCGCGGCAAAAAGAACAAGCGTTCACAAATGAGCCGGAAAATTAGGGACGGGTGCCCAAAGCGAGCGAAACCGGGTGAGCCTAGTATCATGTTACTGTGGTGCAAGTTATGAAATAAAATTTGTATGTACTTAAATGAACTATGGTTTTGTTATATCCACGGCTCCAAGCCCCGGCGGGCGGTAAAATCGCTTATTTTCATATATGTACCTGCTTAAAATACCGTAAGAAATAATATCGAATAAATAGAAAAACAAAGTATCGTAGCTACGACAGTGCTACGCTGCGCCGTAGCAACAGTGTTGAATGATAATAATTGATTATTTTACCACACAACACCCAAATAATATATTTTTTAACATACCTACTGTTTGGGGATAGTCTGAATAGTGGTGGAACTCATTGAATTATTTCTAAGGATCTCTAAGTTACTCGTATATAGTACACTACACTATACCTACATTAAAGAAGTTTGACATCAACTCTATATAGGTTAATAGTGTTACTGAGGTATAACCTAGATTACCCGGAAATTAATAATAAATAGTGATTGCTTCATAAATAATTAGTAGTAATAAAAAAAAACGTTAAACGCCCAAAAGGAGAATTTGGCTCAACCCCGTGGTACAGCGTGTGTACCAGCGATGATGAACCTTACTTCCCTCGATTAAAGTTTGAAACAAAAATCAAAACAACATACCGATGTAGTATATATTATACATACAGAACGGACACTCACCTCCCCGCACCCCAGCCCCCGACCCACCCTCACCCGAGAAATGTCAAAATACCAGTGGAGAATTAAGTAGAAACTAGCGCTTGGCTTGTTAAATCCTCTTTGGTAGTTACTGTATGTAATCAACAGGTTAGGTATTATAATCAACCTGCATGCCAACCCTGCACTCACACATCTGTGTTCACCCACACATGCACATTTAGAAATTACAGTTGTCTATAAAGAGTCCGATGTATGGAGTGTCAGAGGTGTGCTTATAGTTCAAGCAATACCGCTGTATCGCTATTATCTCATCTCTTGCACCCGCCGCGATCACACCGCATTATTAACACGTTATACCACGAAACTGCGCGCGCCGGTGTACCGATTTTTTTCACCATGTAACTTGATACCAGCATTGTGGTCTTGCAGATTTACTTATAGCCATATTAAGCTGATACCGGCCCCATAATGTCAAGACCACATGAATGAAGAAAGATGATACTCATTGATCGATAAAGGAGGAAATATTGATCGTAATTTTCGATGGTTTATCCTATTTTGTGACTCAGGTTTCGTGTTACGTATAATTGTATGATCTATAGGATGAAAAGACTGTTGAGCTAAATGATTCTGTCGTTTTGTAAAAGTGACCGATATTTTTTGGTTTAATTTGATACCATCTAGCAATGTAGCCATAGTATAAAGAAGGGGGGAAGTAGGCCAACTCCGGCCCAATCCGCGCTATAATTACCTACTCTCTCAGGGTTGTCACTTTCAACAAAATTTCAATTCAGTGCCTAGGATTTGGCGTGGAGCAGCTGTATTTTAAATTGTTTTGGTCCATCCAAGGTGTCTGAGGTCAGTTTTACCTAACCACACGATGATGAAACCTATTTAATGAAAGAAACAATCTTTGCTTTTGTACGCGGCGTCCTTTGTTTGGGAGGCGGCGTCCTTTGACAAATACCGGAACGCGCGATCGCATCTGAGCGAACGGACTTTACCAAGTTAATTTACGTAGTCAGCTTAAAACTCTGACAACAGGGTTCATCGGGTCATTCACGGCTCGGTGCCCCTTCACACGACAAGAAAGGATTTACAATACCTAATGTGAGCAACTGGCAGACTCAACTTCAGATTATAAGCACCTATATCTACTAGAAAGAACACCAATAATTACACCAAATAGACTTCTAAATACAACTAATAAATCTCATCATCGAGTTTAAAATCGTAAAAATATCTATCATATCATATTAAAACAAATTAATTACTTAGGTACCCATTCTGGTCACTAGGTAATTTGAAAAGAGACAAATCAGGATTTGATGAATAATTTAGACACAGCAATACTTTCTTTTGCTACAATTAACCATTTTACAATCGTGGTTTCGCGGTACAGGTAAGCGTGACGCGTGACTTATCGTGCGGTGTCGACTAGCGGCCCCGACGAAGCGCAGTGCGAAACCACCCGAGATGTGTCCGCGTGTGCGTGCGACGACGCATTGATACTATCGCGCACACATACAAGCCGCGCGCGGTGCGTTTGTATGAAGATAACGTACTTCCTTCTTTATACTATGATGTAGCTGTCCATAATACTTAAGAGTTAGCAAATACAACAAAAGACTCATGTAATACAGTTTTTACACTTACATTAATTTTTAACAAATATGTAGGTACGTGGTATGTGTATGATTTTTTCCTAGTTTATGTCAGATTTGACGATTATTATTAAAATGTAAGGTTAAATGTAACTAGTGATTGATAGTGAACTCTGAAGGCGGGCTAGTGATAAGAAACAACTTTCCCCAAGGAATATAGGCCGAAATACGAAAAGTTAATTTGAACCTTCAATACAAAATTTCCGATTAGTTGATGTGAGTTACTATGGAAACTCAAAATATTTTTGTTATATTTCGACCTATGTTCCTCAGGGCAAGTTTTTTTTTTTATATACATAAAATGGCCCTTGTCTGCTATCTCACATGGCGATCTCACAAACGATGATGGTACATGCTTGCCTAGATAATGCCTATTCAATTCTGCCTTGAAAAAGCTCAAGTTATAATGTTTTGCCTTATCGCCAGCCCATCTTGCGTTTTCGCTATCGGTCACTAGATTTTTTTTAGCTAATACATATTACATGCATTTAAAACTGTACTAGTACAGCATTACTTATCAAAACACGCAGAAAACCTAGGCAGGTTTACATATTAATTTGATCAATGAAAAGGAAAGTGTGTCAGTATCACGGCGTGTTGGCGTATCTGCGCAGGCGCAGGTCCTGTAACCCTACCCTCGTTCATGCTCGATAGCTCCTGACTTGCCATCTGGTGCGTCTATAATACATCGGAGCATGGGTGGCTCTGCTGCCTGGTTGCTACCTTCTATCCTTTCAGATTATCTATACTTAAGGGGATGATATAGGCCCCGATCACTTAAAAATTCATAACTCAATGAAAACTTTATCAAAAACCCGCTTCTGTCAAATTGAAGTACAGATGCTGAAGCTTATTTACAAAATATTGTATAAATAATAGTAGTGTCACTGTAGTTACTGATTGGCCACTTTTAGCACTTTCGCTATCTAACTACCTTGACAATTATTTACAAAGAAGACATTCTGTAAATGAACGGGCCAGTATGGTCTGTTCATTAATAGTCAATGAGTCAATGGGGAACGGCAGGAACTTATCAAGGATTTCTTGAATATGAAGTAAACACAACCGATGCTATGAAGTCATTTTAATGCACTAAACTTAAAAATACGCAGAGTGTCAAAAGTAGGTTGCACGCGCTAGCATTATTATTGAATCATACAATTCCTACGTCACATGCACAAAATTAGAAAATTATCGAAATATAAAATGTACATAGCTTGTACATATTGCCACTACAAGAAAAGAAATATAAATTTACTAATAAAATCAATAAAAATTACAAAGTCAAATGTAAAAAATATAAAAACTAAATATAAATAGCGTGCTTATAAAATTACATGTCAAATGTTAATATCTACTTATTTAAGGTTTAAATCACTTGTACTCGCACTCAGATTAAATTTTATGTTTTTCTTTGGATGAGTTGGAGAAGTCCCAAAGTCAATTCTGGGCAGGGACTGTGTCAAGTCATCAGTTTTCCTAGAGGAAGTCATAAAAGCCTTCGGTGGCGTAATGATGAGATCAGTGGTAGGTGACGCACTCGTCGACGCTGAAGTTTCTTTATCTTCATCAACGGTGTGTCTTTTGGACCTGTTCCATCTAGACTTCAGTTGGCAGTACAGAATTGAAAGCAGTAGCGATATCACAATCAATAGAATTGAGTAGATTGCTATATAATGCGTCTGATGTACGTTCGAGAACTTTTCTAGTTCAACGTTTTTCGCTGCGTCAATATTCTTTTTTATTGAATTAAAGGTTTCGTCATGGGATTCTGAGATAAAATCAGGCAATGGGACTTTCATGATGTCATTCAATGACTGCATATGCATCGTAGTGTCAATTTTCAGTTCATAATGTATATATATTTCGTTCATGTAGTCATGTTGCGCATTTATCGAAAAGGTTTCTCCTTTAATGATGCAACCTTTATCAAGTGTTATCAGCCCATTTCCACGCAATGACTTTGTCATAACTTCCGCCGCGCAAATAATACGTATTGAACATTGTTTACAACATAAAAATAGCCAAGTATCTTGTCTGTGTAACTTGACCCATCTGTCGGTGCATTGCTTCACTTCTGCTTGGCAATAAGGTTTATTTCTATTACTTATTTGCAATTGCATGTCACATAGGGATGTTCCAACTTGCATAGTATATACAGGGTGGTTCACAGGGCACATCATTTGATTTAGTGTATGTCGTGTGCAGGCTCGTACGTCAGTATCTGTCATTGGTATCAGAGTGTCCTTTCTCACGTTGATTGCCAAGTATTTTGTTTCTGTGTTAGTGTATACGAACATATTTTCCCCTCTTCTCTGCGGAATGTCTATGACGTCACTCAATTCAAATACGTCTCTGTTGATAAGTGGTATGCTGATCTCCATTATCAGAAATTTTCTCGTCACTGTAGCATGTACTTTTAAAAGTCCGTACAAGTCTCGAGCATTGTCAGTGGGCACAATTACATCACCCTGTAGTTGTCCTGATATCACATTCAATTGTTTTTTTTATTATTAAACGAACAAGTATCACTCATGATGTTGGTTTACACGACTTACTTGTTTTAAATTTGGTAGAGAGTTTTATCTCTCGACGTTTCGACTGCTTACGGCAGCCTTCTTCACGGAGGTCGACAGATCACATACGCCCGCCCGTCAGCTGTGATTGCCGAACACTGCGGGCCGCGGCTCGCTGCGCTCGCGCCGCTGCGATATGTAGATGATGTGTTCGCTGTCGTCACCAAGGATATGGTTGAATTGTTGACAGAACATCTTAACTCGGTTCACCCAAAAATTAAATTTACTGTGGAGAAGGAGGAAAGGGGCACTCTACCATTCTTGGATGTTCTGGTAATGAGAGGTAGCGACGGAAGATTACAACATACTGTGTATAGAAAACCGACGCACACCGATAGATATCTAAGGGCAGAGTCGCATCATCACCCACAACATCTCTCCTCGGTCCCCCGCTCTCTCATTAACAGGGCGCTCCGTCTATGCGATCCTGAGTTCATAGAGTCGGAGCTAAACCATGTCAGAAAGGTGCTAGAGGGTAATGGGTATAAGTGGAATCAGAGTTGGCGTATCGCAAATTCTTCTAGCAAAAAGAGACCACAGACTGTAGAAAGACGTCCTACTTATCTTCCGTACATAAAAGGTGTGACGGATAAAATTGCCTTCTTACTGAGTCGGAAATACAACATAAAGACTATTTTCCGACCCCATACTCAAGTAAAACACTGGCTAAGGTCGCCGAAAGATAAGGAGCCCCTGTCTGGACCTGGTGTTTACTCTATACCTTGTGAGTGTGGTAAGAGCTATATCGGCGAAACACAGCGGCATGTGTCTACAAGAATTGCAGAGCACATACGGAGCGTAAAGAACTGTAACACTTTGACGTCGGCGGTAGCAGAACACTCGCTGAATTCGGACACCAACCACTATATTCGTTTCGACAAGACAGCTATTCTGGCTAGGGAAAGGTTTTTTGTACCACGCAAAGTTCGGGAAGCTATAGAAATAAGCCGTCATCCGAATTTTAACAGAGAAAGTGGTTGGTCGTTATCGCCGTCATGGAAGCCAGTGCTAAAAACAGTATCACCGGCGGCAGTAAACCAGGTGAAAAGTGATGATGTGGTTAGTGTATTTTGTTCGGACTTTTTGATGATAGACTCTACAAGTCAACCGCAACCACCGCAAGAACCACTAACTGCGGCAACTGCAGCGCCACCCGCCATCTCGGCGCGAGCGCAGCGAGCCGCGGCCCGCAGTGTTCGGCAATCACAGCTGACGGGCGGGCGTATGTGATCTGTCGACCTCCGTGAAGAAGGCTGCCGTAAGCAGTCGAAACGTCGAGAGATAAAACTCTCTACCAAATTTAAAACAAGTAAGTCGTGTAAACCAACATTCAATTGTTGTTGAATTTGTTGAGGCGAAAGTAGATGTACATTCAATCTTCCATGATAGATATCAGTAACGATGTCAAGTAACGTATCTTGGGTTCTTCGAAGATTAGAGATGATCACATCTGCGGATAATAGTGATGACATAATGTGAAAGGCTTGTAAAGTACTTCAGTATTCAATTTGAATTTGGTTCAGTTCATGTGTTATCATTCTAAGGTGTTGGTTTATGTGGTCAAATTGCTTATTCATCACGGCTTCATTCCGCTTTAGAATGTTATTTTCTGCTTCCATGATTGAAGTCTGATTTTTGTATGAGGCAAGCAGATGATCTTCTCGTTGTTTTACAGTTTCAATGTCATTTTCATACTGTTGAGCAAATCTGTCATCTAGTACCCCGAACAAGGTGTTAGCTAAGTAGCCAAGCCCGTTTACCAGTCCTCGCTTCCTTCTTTGTGCTATATGATGTTGATTAGTCAGTAAGTCATTGTAATGACGTAGCTCGTTGAGTTCATGTTCAAACTGCGTCATCACCGGTAGGTAGCTAGTGTCGTCATTTGCGCAACTTTTGTTCAGCGAAGAAATGTACTTTTCAACAGCTTGCATATTTTGCCAATAGGTAGTCATGTTGTAATATACGATCATTTTCCATCGGTCTTGAATAATTCGTATATCAGATATTTTGTCGAAGTAAACAGTGTTGTTGTTGTTAAGACTCTGTATTTTTGTAAACGATGCATTTACAGGCATCATGCATGTCAGTAATAGCAGCATGGTCGTCAAAATATAGTGGATCTTAGATCTTGTTCTTGAGGTTCTTGGTTTTGTATTTTTGGCGTCATCGGAAGCGTCATCGTCAGTATCAGGTGTGATACAATCAGTGTAGTCAGTTTTGTTATGTACAGGCAGGGGTACCAATTTGATGATTGGACGCTGCATTTCTCCATTCTTTGTCTTCAATGTGACAGCTCGGACATGTCCATCCTTGCCGGGGTGAACAGCTTTCACCCGGCCCATTGCCCACTTGGTTGGTGGCATGTTATCCTCTTTTATGAGAACGACGTCGTCAACCTTTAAGTCATCTTTGTGGTAGTGCCACTTGGCTCTTGTTTGTAGTTGTTGCAAGTAATCAGAAGACCATTTTCGCCAAAATTCACGTTGCATTTTTCCGATGAGTTCCCAGCGAGTTTTGATGGATTTTGGGTCCTTTTCTTTCCTTGGTGGGGATAGTAGAGGACGCCCAACTAGAAAGTGTCCTGGAGTCAAGTAGTCATCTTCTACATTTTCTGTAAGTGTACAAAGCGGCCGAGAGTTGAGGCACGCTTCGATTTGAGTCAGTAATGTAGCAAACTCTTCGAATGTCAATTTTTGCTCTCCAAGTACTCGTTTAAGATGTCGCTTGGTGCTCTTGACTGCTGCTTCCCATAATCCACCAGCACTAGGCCATGCAGGTACGTTCAGATGCCAAGTAACACCCTTGCCAGATACTTCAGATAAAAAGTCATGATTGATTGTTTGGAGTACTTCTTTGTATTCTTTTTTCAGGAGCCTCGATGCGCCGACAAAGTTAGTGCCATTGTCGCTATACATGTGTGCTGGTGTTCCTCTTCTATTACACATACGCTCGAAGGCTGCGAGAAACGCTGGAGTGCTCAAGTCAGATACGAGTTCCAGGTGGATTGCTTTTGTCGCAAAGCATACGAAAACTGCGACGTAGCCTCGTCTAGTAGCTATCCCACGGCCTGTATTTGCTTTTAATTCGAATACTCCTGTAAAGTCGACACCAGTATGGGAGAAAGGCGTAGAAGGTGTCAAATATACTTAAGTAACTGTGCTTTAATATGACAGAAGCAGATTTTCTATAAATTACGTTCACATAGAGTTATGAATTTTTGAGTGATGGGGGCAGCACCTAGCCTATGAAATCTCCTTAAGCCTGCGTCGAGCAAATCCGACCGTTTAGTGGCGCCCTCACCTGGCTGTAATTAATTTCATTAAGTTTATAACAAAAATCCAAGACGAACAAATTGTTTTTATACGGGGTTTAAGGGACAGCAGACCATGAAACTGAACGACTTTTCCCTGAAAACATGTGTCAGGAAAAGTCAAAAATAATTCAACCTCCCACACAAAATTACGCTCAGCTGACTGCATTTACTATGGGAAATCAAATGTTTTGACGTTTCCTGAAATATTTATTTATGTTCAGTTTCATGATCTGAATGCACCCTATCAGTATTCGGAGGGCTGTCGCTTACATCCTGTATACGAAATGTTTATTTCAAAGTACAAAAATCAGCTAGTGTTTCGAATTTGTAATCAACAAAATGGTTGAAGGTGGCCACGTTTGAAGATGCAGAACAATATAAAACACTCACGCAAAAATGAGAGAGAACAAGGATTATTCAGAATATTAAAAAGAGCAGTGAGAATATGAGTATTCCTGCGAAAACGAATTTGAAGCCACTTGAGCTGTAACAATGTACTTTTATGGTGGTCTTTATCGTGTGACGGTCGTATGTGTGTCAGTAAGGAGCTATCTCGTATCGGCTCGCGCAGGTAGGTAGAAACCCGACACCTCTTTCGCATGATAGCACGCCTTCTCTTGACTGACCACCATCTGGTGCATAATTTGCATGCGTTACGCAAATACCTGTTTTGTAGAGACGTATTTATTTATTTTCTTTATCATATTTTATGTACACACGTACACATTTATTTTACTTATTTTGGCACCGAGTCATCCAACGATCCGATGAACCCTGGTGTCAGAATTTTTCAACCGCCTACTACTGGTAGTAGGCCTCTGATATGGTAGTGTAACGACCGACGTCTAAGTAATCATAGACAGCAACCGGGACCGTCGGCTTAACGTACCCTTCGAAGCACGGAACCATATTTATTTTCTGACAATCATGTGGGTCGCCTTCCGCACCTTCATTGTAAAACTTTTTATTAATATTTTGCAATAGAGGATGTATATACCTATTTAAGTTAGATGTTGGCCACCAGTTTTAGTTTTGGTTTGAGATTAATGATCAGTTTCTTTGGCAACTTGTTTATAAGTTCTATGTTTCTATGTTTTCTGACTCTGTTCTCGCCTTGATTTATGCTAGAACTAAAAATAATGAATAAATTCTATGATTTGCCTGATAGCGCACAGATAGGGACCCACCTGGCGCCTCCACTTTTAACCACAGGATATAAAATATTGCTTGTTTTAACGATCGTTTTGCTTCACTGAATATTCATACTGATGTAAACGATGTAGGGAATACTTGATTAGTTTCCTACCCTACTATTTATTATCGTTTGTTAGTATTCCTAAGTATTTTTATTAATTAGATGTTGCACACGACGCTGCATTCATTCTGAGGTAGATATTGAACAAAGTTCATTTTCACAAATTTTCACCTCTCTAGCTTAAGTTGTGCCTGAAAGAATAGTTTTTGGATGGAGAAAAGTGATTTAAATAACGAACATCTCATTTTATCAAAACTTTTTTGTATGCGTATTTATTGTTCTTTAACATTTTACATTTCTGAATATTAAGACAATATTATGTGCGGCATTTATTAATTTAGCGTAAAGCCAATTTCCAAAAGTTGACATTTTTCTCGCTGGTATAGATTAAAAATTGTGTGTACCACACGATAGTAATACATCCAGAAAACTGGCAGAATTGAGAGTCTTGACCGTATATGCAAAGCAAAGGAAGCGTCAGATCTTGAAGGACTGTCATTCAAATAGGTACTGATTCGATACCATTTTACAATAATTCAATAAGAACCGTTAATTTGTGATATGAACAATATAGATTCGAATAATTTGTAAAGAAATCAGAAGAAACTGTTATAATCTCGAATACAGGAACCAAGTTCTACCTAATCTGTGTTTTATTTGTCGAATCACATCAGAATGAGTCGAATCCTGACGACGATCATCAAAACCACAGTAACCGGCGATATATCTATCTGTATATCATGGTCCATACAAAAATCCGCTCTGTGTTCGTAACAGCAGTCTTAAGGTGGACCGAGAGCCCAGTGGCGCCCCCAAACAGGAATAAAATCCTTGGCTGGACACGCTAGTCATTTGGAAATCGAAATATCAATTCGCGGCAATAAATACCTACAAAGGTTATTTATAATTAATAAGACTTCGTAAAAACTAAGCGCTTTAGTTATGTATTGTAACTTTGCTAAAAGTGGACACTTTTTTTATAACCAAATCGCATGTTAAGGTCATATTGATTCTTATTTAATCTTTGAAGTTATTTATTTATTTTATTTATATACTTTATTGCACATGGTACAAAAGGCGGGCCTAATGCCACGCGGCATTCTCTACCGGCCAACTAGAGGGTAAACAGAGAGAAAAAGACACGGGTGCACACGGGTGTGAAATCATAATAATGGAAGATAACAAATTAAACTACTATGAAATAAATATAAATATATAACATACATATCATTCCTAAAATATACCTACACAAATATTTACTAAAATGAACTTACTTAAATAAATATACATACTCTAATGTAAACAGATATAAATTAATAATACTTAAATAGAAAACTGCTGCGTGCGTTTTATTGCCGCGAATTGATACTTTGGTTTGCAGATGATAAGCGTGTCCAGCCAAGGTTTTTTTTCTTGTTTGGGGGCGCCACTGGGCTCTCGTACCACCTTAATGAAGACGTCAAGCCTGGCGGCGACACAAAGGTTTATTAAGTCTACCGCCCGCTGCGCAAGATGGCGGTGACCTTTCAACGATCCATAGATCAATACAAGACCATTGTTGCGGTGCCTGTGTCAATAGAGGGCGTAATTATAAGGTTAATTAAGTAGGAAGCGCAAAAATTTAGGTATTGGTACAAGTTATTATGAAGTAGTGCTCTACATTTTGTAACAGATGTTGATGATTAATGGACTTATTTTAGTGCCGAATGAAATACATCTGCTTCTTCATCTTTTTCGTGTGGAACACCAAGTCTTCCAATGACCCGATGAACCCTGGTGTCAGAGTTTTTCAACCGCCTACTACTTGAAGTAGGCCTCTGACATGGTTGTGTAACCTACTCAGGTATACACAGACACATATCACGCCTTTATCCCTTGCGGAGAAGGCAGAACGTTAATGCCGGCCGGCCGGCATCACACAGGTATCAGTGCGGATATTCGGATCTTTTGAACCAGCATCAAAAATTTTCTCTGATTTATATACGGGTTTATTCATACTATTCATTTAAAAATAATAAACTGTTGTTACTAACTACTAACTACTTTAACGTTACCAACTACTAGAAGGTAGATTCGATCCATACAGAGTTTTATTTAATGGAGCTTTAGATTAAGTTATAAAAGAAAACTAAAGGGGAAGAACAAAACCCCTGCCGCATTACGGCTACCCCCCTATCCTGTACCCTAAGGTTGCCTGGAAGAAACCGCTACGTAAGCGATAAAGCCGCCGTGATTACACTTGTTTTAATTTATGTCTTATTTTTACTGTATTTTCTATGTACCTACAATAAAGTATTTTTGAATTGAATTGAAAAATACCAAATTAAGTTTTAACATGAAACTTTTATAATTGTTTGTACTTGTAAAATTAGGTACATCACCGTGTAATTATGTAATTATAACATGACCTAACCTCACACGCCTCTCTGACAACTGCTAACCACTCTGACAAGACAACCCCTTCACAACATATCTACACTACTATTTGTCAATCATTTGTCCTATTATAAACCGACTTTATAACCTAACTTAACAGTTGCATAATGTTGTATAACTTGGACTCAATTCTAGGTGCCACTCGCTAAAGTGCATTTCATATTACGGTTGCGTCACTTTCAGAGCGTTAGCTACATATCCCAGAATTCTACAAGATGGCAAGTCAAACTGAAATCGAGTCATTTGTACAGAGTTTACCTATTGTGCCGAATGTAGAAGTTTACATTATTATTATTTTAACCGTTTATTGTACACAATATAAAACAAATGACATAAAATATAGAACAATACACAACAGACATACATAAATTTTTGCGTTTAAGCAATTGGCTTTTAGAATCGAGTCTAAACTTATCTGATATATAACTAAGTCTTTACTAAAATACGAGACATATGAACATTTCCACAGATAGATAATTATTAATTACGCGTGCATTCAATTAAAACTAAACTCAACGACAGTTTCACCTGTATGTAAAAACTTAAAATACTGAGTTTGTAGGAAAATGAATAGAGTAGTTTATATGAAATTGAAAAACAGCCGCTAAAGGTACGTACTAAAGAATAACACCCTCTAATCTAAATGTCCAATTAATGTATCAGTTTTGAAAATGGTGTACAAAAGTGGAATATATTAATAACTTCAGTTAATAAAGGTCACATTCTAGGGTAATTAAAATAGTTAGAATATTAGTAAGTTAAGCTGCTTCAAACAAGGGCCTAATAAGGGTCAAAATTCACCTGCGTACTTATCAGCTGTTTTTTGTTGAATTTAGATTTGTATGGAATTTGACAACTCGAGCAGAAAATCTTTGATCAATCAAAAATTCTACGACAGAACTAACTCAGGGCACCACGCGCGCCGTCTCCATCATTTGTCACACAGGTGTGTATTAGCTGTCTAAAGAATGGGCATCAGCGTATTCTGTGAACGCCTTGCACTGCACTTGCCAATCCGCCTGCCAAGCGTGGCGAGTATGGCAAATACCCACCAATATGGAGAGGCCCATGTCCTGCAGTGGATGGTTGGATGATTGGTTAATGTAATTTCAACAATGAGTAAACATAAACAATATTATACATGATTTTTAAACATGCTGAACTTATTCAGATTATGATATAAACATTTCGTACTTTATAAACTGAGTTTATCCTCAATTTCATCAACTACCTAAGTAATTGGACCTTTTTTGTCAGTAACAAGAATCATCTCAGCGTTCAAGTGATTCATACTCACTGATCAATTAATCTGAATGATTCTTAACAACATACCGCTACCTAAACATTCCGCTTTAATATTTTCCTTAATTCAGACAAACATTTTCCTTTCAACTAATTTTTAGCCTTACATGTAAGATTAGTGACAAATCAAAAGAAAACAGACTGGCAGAAAAATCTTCAGCTCACTTTTTCCCTACGCTTCGCTGGTTTGGTCACCTAGAAAAGATGGGTGATGATCGATGAGACAAAAAAGTGTACATAGACTGACTCGCCGAGGACCGGTCGGCCGCCCCGGTACCGCTGGACGTGTGATCTGGTGGAAGCGGACCTTCGCGAGCTTCTGGCAAGCGATTGTCGAGAAACCACACAAGACCGAGACAAGTGGCAAAATCGCGTGTCAAAATGTCGAAAATCTTTGCGTCGTCGAGCCAGCGAATTCAGTAGAAAGGTAGGTAGTCACTTTTTTCCCAAACTTGACGATTGATTCTTTATTTTACACATTTTTACAGAAGACCATCCTCTAAGTATGCTGGCTGTGTTATTTTTACACGAATTCCCAATCAAAAACGGAGTGTAATGTTTTTAGATTTCATGTATGTAGGTATGTATGTGTATGTGTGCGATTCTTTAAAGGGCTGAAACTCGTTAACCACTGAACAGTTTCGGATGGGCATTGTATCGGATGAATCCTTACATTATTCCGAGTGTGATAGGCTAGGCTATACCTCAGAAAGCAGTCGTGTGTTTTATTTTTAATTATTATGCTTGTGACAATTAATTGTCAATTTAGCGTGCAAATGTCCGAACGATTTCTTACTTTCATAGAAAATGACAGAAATATAAGTGGTTATGAATAATCTTAGGAAATACGCTGTCAGAATCGAGTACAATGTAGATTACTCACTTGTAAAACTACTTGACTTACATAATGGACTCAATTACGGTGTAATTATCAAAACCGAGATTTGTGAGTAGAAGAAAATTATGAATGTAATTAATATAAAGTTAAATCTACTTTTAAATATCTTCCAAAACTTAGTAACGCTTTTGTAGAGCTTGGGAAAGGTAAAGCCAAATAAAAACGGTGTTATTGTTGGATTAGAATAGCATCACCCCATTCTTTGGGCCGTTCTCCCACTTGTCGTCCGTCGTTGTGATTTTCTAACGACTTGAATTAGCCGCATTTGTTTGGAAATAAATTTGAAAATCGTAATTTCCTTTCGTCTGACAGACGCATGCGTTCGAAAAACGCAGCGACGGATGACAAGTGGGTAAACCGCCTTACCCATGAGTGTCGTATAAAGGACTCTGAATGTACACGCATGGTGAAACTGTCCTCCAATAGGGGATGGTCCATAGGTACCACACAGAGACGCAAAGAGAATCCAGTAATTTCAAATACAGAGCTAAAAGACACGAAAGCTCAATTGTTGCAGCATCGGCACGGCACGCTAAAAGTTTTGGGTTGGAATCCCATTTAGGTGATAATTAATAAATTTGTTTTTTTTAAAATATTATATATATCACGCCTATATCCCATGTGGGGTAGGCAGAGCGTAAACGCCGCAAAAACAGAAGAAGTTTTAGTAGTGACCGATACTGAAAACAAAGGACGGGCTAGTGATAAGGAACAACTTTCCCCAAGAAACATAAGTCGAAATAAGTACGTCAAAAATATTTTGAGCTTCCATAGTAAACCAATTCATCTGTGCTTCAAATCTGGTTTGCTCACGAAATGTCAGTGACGAGATATAGCACGAGATATGGAAGCTTCTGGCTCAACGACGAAAAAACGCGCTAACATAGAAATACAATCAATGTATACTAAATTATAATTTTGCAAATGTGTGAGTGATGGAAATCATAAGTCAAAAAATTTATATCCTGATCGGCAATTTTGTACAAGAGGAAATGCATTTTTTTTTCATATTTTGACCCCTTCCTATTTTCCTTAGGGAAAGTTTTCTGGTACGTCGATTAGTTTGAAGTCCAACAGTGTGAATGCCCTTGTACTAGGTTAGGATCATTATCCCTTTCAAATCCGCTCGACATTCCAAGAAATCCCAGCTTTAGCACTCTCTTTGCATGATTCAGATCCTACAGTAGTAATTTATCGTACTGACATGTCATGGTTCCTTAGAAATATCTGCAGTAGGCATTGAGGGTCTGACCACTCGTCTCTGAAGGTCCAGTAATAATACCTATTATGTAACACTCAAATGAAAAGATCCTTCATCATTTCTCACGATGACAGCACGGTTGACCATGTAGTACGGACGATGGAGGTAGATTTCAATGCAAAAATTGGTTATCTACCACTCTTTTTTTTAAGTTTAGAGTGGTTTCAACTTACAAATCTTGTCGATCTTTTTGTATTAGTAACTGATTTTAAAAGAAATGTTTGAATATACAAGAAGGTACAGAATTTCAGGATTTCAATTTACTAATGAGTGGGTTTCAAAATTGTAAATATTTAAAAATTAAATTCGTTAGTCTAAAATGGGTTGGACTGGGATATTTATTTGTGTGCTTGTGATAGTTAAATAATTTTACTGGGGCGTCTCACATACATACACACATCACGCCTATATCCCTTGCGGGGTAGGCAGAGCGCAAACGACCGCAAAACGGACATTTACGCCACGTCTGACAAATATTTGAGGGTCATTCGAAAATTGTGCATAGCCATAGTGATAGGTTGTCAGCCCATCGCCTAAAATTGCAATACACACCCTCGAGTCCCTTAGTCGCCTCTTACGACTCCCATGGGTAAGAAATGGGGTGATGCTATATTAAGCCGGCATCACATGGCACCAGGCGTCTGACACGTGTAGAAATGCCCATAGATAGTTTTATTGACATAATCGATCATAGATAGAGAATAATTGCTATATCACTACATAAGTAGTGTAAGATAAAGTCGCTTTCCGTGTCCCTTTGTATGTTTAGATCTTTAAAAATACGTATCGGATTTTGTTTTGGTTTTTTAAAAGAGAGTTCCAAGAGGCAGATTTCAGGTACCTTCAGGGAAACGGATAGCAGGGGTGTATGAAGTCACTGGGCATGTCGCTAGTAAATGTATAAAGGTGTATTTAAGTTAAGTTGTTGTTGTACTCCGGCGCCACAGTTGATTCATGTCGCAATTTGGTTTTCACACCTAAAAAATAAATTACCTATTGCTATCGCCTTATTATTGATTACAAGATGAAAATAATAGATTGAAATGATAATGGTTCGACCATATATTTAGTTCATGTTTTAAATATCCGCTCAAACTTACGAGAAGAGGTTCTATGTTTTGACACATATTTTCGTCGGTCGCCGGGTCTACATAAGCCTCTAATTGTGTTCGGAAATAGCGGTGGAATGACCATCGTCAGGTACATTTAGAACTCATTAAGGCGACGTGTCACTGATGTTCTCATGGCGTTTGTGCTTAGCTCAATGTTACGCTGTTTAAGTTGATGTGCTGGAGATTCGAAAGATTTCAAATATGGCGTTGGTAGAAATATAGGACGAAATTTTACTAGTGACCGATAGCGAAAACTCAAGACACGCTGATGATAAGGAACAACTTTCTCCGAGGAACTTAGGTCGAAATACGAATAATAAAATTTGGATCTTCCATACAAAATGGCCGATCAGTTCATTTGGGTTACTAAGGAACCTCAATATTTTGTCATATCGACACGAACACCAACCCGTCTTGTATTTCTATCAGTCAAAAATTTCACCCTGTATACCTAAGACAGCACACGCAAAAATATCTAATAAAATCTGTAGCGCAAGTTGTCAAATCCACAGATCACTTATAGGTATTATATGTCCAAAGTCAAATCCCATACTATCTTTCCCGCGATCAAATACTACGCTGGTGTGTCATGTCATAGATAGATATCATATACTATCCTAGTATGGTTTAAAAGAAACTCCAATCAGTAGAAGAAAAGCGCTGAGAATACCTATCTACGAATCAAGAAAATTTAAAACGTTTCAACTTGCAAAAGAAATTTCAGAAATAATTTCACTTGCAGACGCAATGACGCTCTTGACCATAAAAAAGATAACCATTTGTGATATCACAAAGCATTCTGTGATCATACGTTTCGTGCGGTTTGCGATAAAAAGGCATTTTATTGCTTCACTGTCAATTTGGAGACACAACGACGACCGAAGTCGTCGGAGTGAGTGCGCGGTAACGTGTCGGCAGTCGGCACAGTGTATGATCAGCCTCGCCTCTAAACGTTTTTCCCCAAGTTGTCATTAGCCGGCTGTGGTATGATAGACAAGCCTCTGGCGAAATTAAATCGCCATTCGATAAGCATAATCCGTGTTATAATAAAAAAGTTAGAAGTGCTTTTAGACAGTGTTTACAATTTTTTTATAAACGATTTGAAGGTGTTAAAAAGCTTAAACCACGTCTAACTTTTTTTGTAATAAAATTGAAGCCTCGCTCAAACCTGCTGAGTATAACAGTTCAGTTGCAGACCTTGAGCTTATCTGAATATAACATGTGTTTTTTTGCCCGAATTGTCATATCCCGTATAGTAAATTCCATCACTGAACTATACTATTATGTAGATTAGTTACTATTACCAAGTGATGCTTTCCATTGCGTTGATCGCCAATTCTTGCCGACTGTTGAGAAATGCTCCTTTCTCACTTAGAGGACCACCGATGAGGCGCAGTGGTAGTGCGACTGCATGCGACGCTAAAGTCTTGGGTGAATTTGTTTCCAGTCTGGCTAGGACATTACAGGCTGAACCACCTGATTGTCCGTAAGAAAGAGGGTTCCATGCTTCGGAAGGCACGTTAAGCCGTCGGTCCCGGTTGCTGTCTATGATTACTTAGACTATGGTCGTCACACAACCATGTCAGAGGCCTACTAGTAGTAGTAAGCGGTTAAAAAACTCTAACACTCCCACTCACAAAAAAAAAGGGGTCAAAGTCAAGTGGAAATGACGAATGAATGAAAAAGTGTGTATTTCTATGGTAAGTTGTTCAGTACCATGATCTAAATGCACCCTATCAGATATTTTTTTAAGTTATAGCATATGAAGGGCTGTCCATTACACCCTGTATTTTACAAGAAACGTAAAAGTTTGATCGAAGAGTAAACGTCTACTGGAGAGCAGGCCACGCCCCAGCAAGCGTAGCATTAAATGCCCTCCGACCAGATGGACCGATGACTTAAAGAGAGCTGGTAGCGACTGGATGGCGAATCGTGCCTTATGCTGTACCCTGGGAAAAACCTAAGTCCAATCGTGGAATGCTATAGGTTGATGTGATGAAGGTTTTTTACAAGAAACTTGGAAGTTGTAAATCTAAGTTGCGTTTGTTCGTTGTTATTGTTTAGTCGCTTTTACCTTGGACTATCGTCCCAAAATCCGTCAAGTTCCAAGTTTTTACCCGGCCCCGAATAACGAGCGTGTATCAAATTTGATGCATCGGTGTCGCGCGCGGCGTCCCTCAACATTCCAAATTCCACCGACAGACAGACAGATGAGCCGGGAATAATTCCTACAGATCACCTCAGAGCGAGGGAATTTTGCCGAGTGAACTCTAGAATAAAGCTATGAGAAACTCGTTGCTAGATTTAGTACGCTTTAAAACACAAGTTATTGCATAGCGAAACATATAAAAACGCTTATTTAATCGATATACGAAAGAAAGTGTGATTATGTTTACCTACTTAGAAGGTTCTAGAGTGGCGGCCACGCATCGTAAAGCGCAGCATGGAACGGCCATCGTAAAGCGCAGCATTGTGGACCTTGATTGTGGTCAACCCTTGGATGCTCTGGCCATTAAATCGCCGTATATGGAATCTGACCTACGTACAGCTGGAGTGGATTTTGCACAGCTGTTGATATTGATGATTGTTTTGCGACGCGGCTGATAGTGAAGAGTTTTTCATGGCTACATTCTGGTTGTTGGTAGCGGTCTCTCTGAAACAGTTTCTCTCTCGGAGTAGAAAACTCGGTTTGGTGATGATACCGCAATATGAGAACTTTTGATTTTTGTGTGATTCAGGTCATTAGGGTTCTTGTCTCGTGGCATCCGTCATACCACTGCATTCCACATACTATTGACGTCATTAGTAAGGGATGTAGATATAATTACTTATTTCTTGACTGTTTATCACGCAACTTCTAAATTATTGTTTAATTAATTATTGAGAGTCAAGACTCGATACTTCTTCTTTCAATAAAAAATACGGCTATATGGTACGTTACGGTGCGTAACAGATGTGTCTGTCAAGTCGTCTGACAGACGTATTCGTAAACGCACCGTAGCCGTATTTGTATGGTAATAAATTCGGAATTCACAATTTCCTTTCGTCTGACAGACGCATGCGTTACGGTGCGTTTAAAATACGCAGCGACGGACGACAAGTAGGAGGACCGCCTAAGAAGTTCAAATCCTAATTTTTTTTTTTTTTTATTTTTTTAGTTGTGGACCCTACGATTTTTAGCCCCGGGGCTTTTAATCTACACCTGACTGTATGGTGGGGAGCAGGAGCTCACAATATCACATCATAGGAATGGAAAGAGCCTATATTGGCCTTTTTTTTTAACTTGCTCATCGGTTTCTCCCGCTAGTACCCGTTTTACCTCGTGTGTGAACTTTTCCCAGCATGAATTACCTATCCCTGAAAACCTTCCTCTTAAATCACTCTATTTAAAAAAACTATTGAAATCTATTTTTATAGTTTTAAGATCCAAGCAATGTGTTGATACACACATTCGGGACGGGAAGCGACTTTATTTTTTACTATTTAGTGATAGTGATATAAGACATCTTACTGTAATAGATAAATTACATTAACGAACAATAACAGCCACAACACTTAGGCAACTGCTGAACATGGGCATTCTCCTGTTGGGGCGTATTGCCATGCTCACCACGCTTGGCAGGTGGATTGGCGAGCGCAGTGCAAGATGTTTCATTCATAGGAAACGATGCTGCCTTTCCATTGCCATTCCCTGGATGATTATTTATTAGTCGCTTTTTACGACATCCACGAGTAGAATTGGGATGATGGTATCCTAAGCCGGCACCACACGGTAAATGAAATGGGTACTTTCTTAAATTTTTTGAAAAAAACCTAATGCGATTGCTCTAATTATTTTAGGCTAAGCTATCAACAAAATCAAAGAATCACACTAATCCTATGAGGATAGAACAAGCCATGGAAATATCATCGCCACTACAGCAGCATTAAAACCACACCCCTCTAATTAGGGGTTAGGTTAGGTTGACGTGAGACGTGAGACGTGTCAAAAAAAGCTCAGATCACTTAATCCATTTTACCATCAGTGAGGCCAAATTGAAATCGGAAGTGAGCCCTCAAATTCACCATTAAAGGTGCGAGCATCATCTTTAACCCATAATTATTGCAACGAAGACAGTGAAAAAAGCTCTTAAAACAAATGGATGCAAAAAAATATACAACAAAGAAAGACAATTTTACACATACTTAGAACAAGGCAAGATACAATATTTGTTAAACAATAGAAAAGTAAAATACAGACACTCTAACTAAAAGTCTGCAAGCAGTAAAAAAAACTCATTTAATGTCCAGGTACGTATCTCAATATAAGCTAGTCGACCCTGTATCTAATGTTGTTTTCTTCTTCAGTACAAACTTATAGGGCCCAAAGTCTGCTAAATGAAAATCGTTTCAGTTGTTTTAATAAAGCGTGTCAGTGGCATGGTTTTGGGCGTTTCGTATTCTGCTAACAGTTTGAAGTATAGAATATCACGATGACAATAAAATTACAGTTGAGTGTCGCTGGCATCGCAAGGGTAAAGAAATAAGAGAATCCGGGCCCTATAGTACACGTTGTGAAGAATGGGAATGAATGAACGAAGACCGACAGGTATTGTTTCATTATCGTTTTACTGCCCCATTTCTACTCCCAAAATTGCAAATTCGATCGGGGAAAATAAATGAACTTTTTGCAAAAACACTTTCACCAACTCTGTTTGCTAATCATTTAATCTGTGATCAAGATCACAGACTATAGCTAGAATGCAGACGGCCGACTCAGGAAGACCGCCTGCAAGACACTAAGTGTTATTGATGTGGGCATTACATTACCGGGGTAAGGAAATTAAACTGATCGCAGGTGTCAAAAGCCGCCGGGGGACAAAAAAGGTCATCAAGTAAAGCTGGGAGGTGTGGAAGGAGGTTCGCGGGCAAAGATCAAGTGAGAAGCAGAAGTCAAATTAGGCATTTATTAAAAGAATATCAAATGTGAAAATCAATGTCGATAAAGAAGCGCTCTCATGCTGCAACCTCTGATATGCTTTCGAAAATCAATAAAATGAAAAAAAAAATGCTGTCGGGTTTCCCGTACGCCAGAATAAAAAAGAATGCTTGTCAGAAATTCCAGGAGACCCCGTTGCAGCTTCATTTATGTATTATTTTGGTGGACTTCTGAATTCTGTACCTACTTGTCGACTATTGATGCAGCTTTTGTCAATTTTAACAAGCCGGACCCTTCGGATGTAGGTATAAGGTCGCCGAGTGTAGGTAGTTGCAGGTTTTTATGACAACAATATTTAATAACGGAACAGCGCGGATGTAGGCAATGATGCAGAAAACGTGTCATTTCTGAGTTACCTCTTCTTTGGCGAGTGTAGTTGCAGTTGTTTTTATTATGACAATATTAAATCACGGAACAGCGAGGATGTAGGCAATGATGTAGAAAGCGTGTCACTTCTGAGCTAACTATTCTTTGGCGAGTGTAGTTGCAGTTGTTTTTATTATGACAATATTAAATCACGGGGCGGCGCGGATGATTTATCGGCACCTTGTTGCCCTCCGGTTAGCTTCACTCCAGTTTTTGTCTGTGGCCTGCGCAAGCGCAACTTTACTACGGCCGCGATACTTTGGGAATCTAGACAGGGAGCGGAGGCGTGTGAATGGAATGAGAAAAGTTAGGCGAATACATGAGGAACACATACCATTTTTTTTCTCATGTGGTGACGCGCATGCGCTCCACATACAAGTCCTGAAACGCGGTATCGAAGTTATTTTGCCGATCGCTATATATACAACTTCTAAACATGTCCGGCTGGAACAGTCGTTCCCCTGGTCACAACTCCCGATCAGACGGGTAGCTACCCTTTTCCTCACTGCCGTCACTCGGCCTACTGGCCTCATCATCACTCCTCCTAAACTCACATAACAGTCTACGTGTAGTGTCGGATTAGAATAAAGCTTTTACATTTATACGTGGGTATGAGCGTCATATTAAATAAATCCATCCAGGCAGCAGCGCTATCTAAAAATGTAACACACATACATATTAAGAACATACATTAGCATCCACTGCTGGACATGGGACTGTCAAGTGGATTGGCGATCGGTGTGGAAGATATTGCTTTCACAGGGAACCCTGCTGCCCATTCCGTGGTTGAATTTATCGCTCAGTCGCTTTTTATGACACCCATTAGTGGGGAGATGCTATTCTTAGCTAGCCAGCATCACATGGCAAAGAATAGAAGCGGCATATCTTACGGCAGGAGAATGTATTATGTAACATCTTGCAAATAAATCCGCCGGATAAGCCAAGGATGGGTTGACGATCTTTACATACATACATATATCACGCCTATATCCCTTGCGGGGTTTGCAGAGGGTAAACGGCCTTAAAAAACGGTTGTTTACGACACGTCTGACAAACATTTACGGGTCATTCAGAAAATTGTGCATCACTATAGGGACAGGTTGTCAGACGATCGCCAAAAATTGCAATACACATGTATGTAACACTCCAGTCCCTTAGTCGCCTCTTACGACACCCACGGGAAAGAAATCGGGTGATGCTACACTACATTCTCTAAAGATTTCTGCATGCTATGATGAAAAGACTGACAGATATACCGGTAGCCAGTCACCCGTTAACAAACAAACCGAGTCAAAACCGATTCCAATATGCAATAACTCCTCCAGAACATACAAAGAAGCCAAGATCATTACCAAGACCTACGTGTTTCCTCAAACGTGGAAACGCCGCATTGTCCAAAGTAAATGAAGTAGGTATTGTATGCCAAGCATACGTTGGCGGGGAATTGCGACGGACAGGCGGACAGACGGACACTAAACAAAACATGTTGATGTCCAGCGAAATTAGGAGTCAAGGAAGACTTGAAGAATGCTGCGATGGTGTGGTCTAAGTTTAAAACTAAGTTAGTATACAATAAATATAAAGTACATAATCTAGATCATACAAAACTTCATACGAGCAGGATTTTTTTCCAAAACTACCTTACTGTGTCGTTTCTTTAGTGGAATTTTAGTTTTATTTACATATATTTACACAAATATTCAAAGATTTAGTAAGATGCACAATGTTTTTCATAAGCTTTGGCCTCGAAATTGGCGTTCTTTTCCTTTATAATTAATTTGTAAGGTGGTTATTTTTGCTATGTGAATTGTGATGTCGGCTTCGAACAGCATCGCCTCATTACTTTCTCGCGGGTGTCGTAAGAGGCGATTAAGAGACTCGAGGGTAACATGTGTATTGCAGTTTCAGGCGATGGGCTGACAATCTGTCATTATAGCGATACACAGTTTTCTGAATGGCCCTCAAATGTTTGTCACACATGGCGTACATGTGCTTTCTGTACGGCCGTGTATGCTCTGCCTACCCTGCAGAACCCTCCCTACCCTCTTATATGAATGTATGTTATTTTCGTGTATTATTCAAAATCAAGTATCTTACTCGCTAAGCTCTTCAAACTTTGGCCATAATTATTGTCTAGTCGTCGGTGTCTTTGAAGTCGCATACTGTTGCCGTTTCAGTGCTGACATTCGAGCTGCGAGCGATTGACATCATCATACTGTTTTACTGGATTCCAAATACAAACTGTCATTTTATACTAGGTACTGTTTCTAGATAAAATAAATACTGTGTTTTCTTGTTAATAATATACTATACGAACTTAGTACGTGCAAAATTCGCGGGCAAGGTATGGGCCGCGCGCGATAGCACAGATGGAAGAGGCGTCCCCCTCTTGTGATGGCGAAATCACAGGTTCGGTAGAAAAATTAAAAAATGCAGTTTTATTAAAATAATTACTAAGTAGGTACTTAGTTAAAAGTAAAGTGAACTGATCCAATGTATTTTGCTTTTAAATTTTGCTATTTGCTTCTTGTCCATAACTTGTATACTACTTTTTTTCGTGTGGGTATGGCGTCGACGAACGACCCGATGAGCCCTGGTGTCAGAGTTTTTCAACCACCTACTACTAGTAGTACGTCTCTGACATGGTTGTGTAACGACTGCCGTCTAATTAATCATAGACCGCAACCTGGACCGACCGCGTGGCCTATGAAGCACGGAACCATCTTATTTACATACATTCAGGTGCCTATGTTATAAAACTACAGGCAACAAGTCTACAGGTGAAATTCTTAGTACATTGCGTAGCTGGTTAATTTTATTGGTATCATAATCTTCTTACCGACAACGCAGTGAACATCGAATTTCACCTGTAAAATTCTAGCCTGTAGCTTGATAATATCGGGAACAGGTGGTTCAGTCTGCAATGTCTTAACCAGACTGTTAACATTCACAAAGTGTTAATATCAACTTTGTGAGAGTCCCACCGGGAATATAATCCCGGAACCACTACACCACATCAACCGTCATTGGTACTATATTTTACTCAATATTAAAGACCCAATTCCGAACCCGCTCAGATCACCCCTGTGTCCGATATTATCAAACTACAGGCTACAATTTTACAAGTGAAATTCAATGTTCATTGCGTAGTTGGTTAGCCATTATGATACCGGGAATATCAACCGGCTACGCAATATATTACGAATTTCACCTGTGGACTTGTAACCTGTAGTTTCATAACATAGCCCACTGGACGTATTTCTATGACGTTTACCGGCGTGATTCGTGGTCCAATTAGCTAAGAAAACAGCGGGCGATCGCCGCTAAACAAAACACGTCATACCTCGACCATGACGTATTAGTTCTATTTTATTTGTTGACAACGAGGATATATTTCAAGACGAAAAACAATGTTTCATTATTTTTACGGATATACGGGGTGTAAGGGACAGCCCTCCGAATACTGATAGGGTGCATTCTTCTTCTATCGTGTCGATGGAAAGCCGATCGCCTCAAATTTCGTTCGACCAGTATTTTGCGACTCTATCTAACAGCATTATCATTGGCTGTCATCAGCTGCTCCTGCGTACAGGTGGTAGGACACGTAGAGCACGATATAAGGTGGACCGTGGTTTGTGGGTCAACCCCACATTTACTGGGTGCATTCAGACCATGTAACTGAACAACTTTCCATAAAACATGTTTAAGGAAAAATAAAAATAAATTAGGCTTCAAATATATGCAGTCAGCTGATCGTGGTTTTGTATGGAAGGTCTAATATTTTTTGTCGTTTCCTGTCATATGATCCTAGGGGAAAGTAGTTCAGTTTCATGGTCTGCATCTGCATGCACCATATCAGTAATCGGAGGGTTGTCCCTTACAACCAGTACATTTAGTATGACGCAAAAAAAAACGCTAAGAAAACTCTAATTTTGCGTTTTTAATTTTACCGCAGAAAAAAGGAAAAGAACTTACGTTTTGGGACTGGTGCAGCCTTAACTTATAATTTGCGCTGTAACTTTCAGTCAAATTGGTTTAAAAAGGAAAGACGATTTCTAAGTCATGTCGTGTCTTATATAACTCGACGCAAAATACGCGATATCTGTCAAAATCAGACGCCGATAAAAACAATGGTGACTAAATTGACTAGAAATGGCAACGAATGCATTGTCATAAATTCTAATGAGTCTTTGGACGACTCCGAGGACCGTGTCCCAGACGAAAAGGAAAAATTATCTTATGTCTTTATATCATTACTATAACAGAACTATTCTTCTTTACATTAAAAGACTATAAGACTATTAGCCAGCGATCAATCAACGTCTATAAGGTGGGTAATACCAAAAATGTATTAAAACAAAATAGGTAATCGTCGGTAAACTGATGTTTTACCCAGGCAAATGTTGATAAAGCTTACGAGGAATTTATTAGTTTGTATAAATTAATTTATGACTTGTGTTTTCCTACCATTAAAATAAAAATAAATCGCTTTAGCAAACATAGATGGATAAGTAAGGGCTTAAGAGTAGCTAGCAAAATTAAAAGAGATCTTTATGTTCAGTACAAAATTAAAGGCAACAAATGTAAACAAAGTATATATAAAAATTATACAACCATATTGAAACGATGTACCCGAACTTCCATTAGACTGTCAAATCAGAAAACGATTTTGAACTCCGACAATAAATGCAAAGGAGCTTGGAAAATAATAAAGAACTGCTCAGGTGAATCTAACGATCCTCCACATGCAATAACCACTATATTGAGAGATGGTGTGGAATTAAATGATGCTCAGAAAATTGCTTCAAATTTTAATGATCACTTTATCGATTATGTACCAAATTCAAATTATATAAAATGTAAAGAGGCAATTCAAAACATACTTCCCTGTTGCCACACTTTCTATGCGATTCCAGTCACCGAGAAAGAGTTGCTGGCGATCATATCCCAGCTTAAAAACACAAATGCAGTGGGATATGATGGACTGATCAGTAAAATCATAAAACTAACACGGTTTTATATAGTTCGCCCACTACAACATATTATAAATCTATCACTTGAGCAAGGTATGTTTCCAACCAACCTGAAAGTTTCGATTATAAAGCCAATTTATAAGAACAAAGGTCAAAAAACAGACATGACTAATTATAGGCCAATCACTCTCATTCCAATTTTTGCGAAAATAGTAGAGCGAGCCATGTACAACCGGCTAATTAGGTTTTCTGAAAAGTATAATTTAATTGCGAAAGAACAAAACGGTTTTCGTAAAGGAAGATCGACTAATACTGCAATATATCAATTGATGGAAACTATCCACAATTGTATTGACAAGCGCATTAATGTGTCAGCAATACTCACTGACATGTCCAAAGCGTTTGATTGTGTAGAGCACAACATTTTATTGGGAAAGCTCGAAAAGTGTGGTGTCAGAGGAAACGTTCTTAACTGGTTTGATACTTACCTCAAAGAACGAGTTCAGTGTGTTGAAACTAATGGATTTTGTAGTACAACTAACACCTTTACCTCAAATAAATCAACATATAGAGTCAATGGTAGAGGCGTTCCGCAAGGAACTATTCTGGGGCCTCTACTTTTTCTCTTTTACATTAATGACCTGCCCAAAGCTACCCAAACAGATATGGTATTATTTGCTGATGACAGCACTGCCATTGTAGAGTCTTGCTCTTCAGAATCATATGAAAATAAAATTAAAAGTACTTTGGAAGATATTAGGCAATGGATGAATGTTAATGGGCTGAGTTTAAATTTGGCTAAAACAAGCATTATGCAATTTCACTCATTCTGTAGAAAACCACTGGACTTGACTGTGCAATGCAATCGATGCGTGGTAGATCAGGTATCTTCAACGAAATTCCTTGGACTGACATTGGACAGTAATTGTAGCTGGAAACTACACGTTGAAAGTGTTTGCAATAGACTGGCGAGATTTGTATACCCTCTAAGGCGCATTGCCTACAGTGCCTCAATAGAGGCAGCGCTTATGGCTTACTTTGGCTATGTTCAATCCGTATTAGTCTACGGCTTAATATTTTGGGGCAACTCTACGGACGCTTCACAGGCTTTCATTGCACAAAAACGTTGTGTAAGAGCCCTAGAGGGTTTGGCCCAAATTGATTCTTGCAAACCGCTGTTTGGAAAATACAAGATCTTACCACTCCCCTGTCTCTATGTCAAGGAGTCAGCCATGTTCGTTAAAAAAAATATTTCCACATATGAATCAAAACGCAAGCTAAATAGGAACCTGAGAGGCAATAATAAACTTTTACACTCTGGTAAGCATCTATCGGAGTTTTATCATAAAAGTATTTTTTATATGGCAGTTTCAATTTACAACTGTATTCCAGAGAAGTTCAAAGAGCTAAATGATAATGAATTCAAGCGAAAAATAAATTCCTGGTTGCAAACAAGAATGTTTTATAGTGTCAAAGAGTTCCTTGAAAATCGTGGTAAATTGTAATGAATTAACAATTAAAATTAATCATATAATTAAATAATTTATAATAATTTTACTTATCGTATTATACGGGACATTTTCTTTATTAATTACTGTGATTTCGATATAATTATGATTTTTTGACATTGATCTTCAATTATTATGGTATGATGTGACGTGAAAATCCAATAGACTGGTCAGGACCTAAGAAATCTGTTGTCTATGTATTATTGAAATTATGGAAATTATTTTAATAAGTTATCGTTAATATTTTATTCAATTTATATTGTCATTTGTCTGTTGCATGCAGTTTAATATTGTACACCTAATTAGGTAGCTGTAATGAAACTTTTAAATATTCTCAACCTTGTAAAACTTATAGCTGGACAATAAATTATTTGAACTTTGAACTTTGAACTTTGAACTTTGAACTTTGAACTTTTTATTTGTATGCACGATGCTGGTTGAGTGTTATTTGATATAGTCTTGTTAAAATGCGATTACATATCCCGAATTGTCGGGCTTGATTTGGTATACATTGCTGTTTATCTTGAGTTTGTTGTAAAGTTGTCGATAAAAATAAAAAATTAATTTCAAACTATTTATATCAGCACAGAATAGATAATAGTAGTACGTAATATCAGTCAAAAGACATTTTACCATAAACATTTTCAATCACTCATAATGTAAATAATAGTGTGGTTGAATGGCCAGCTTCACAGCTATTAGCTGCAGGTCAGGTAGGTATGACAACTTAAACCTAGGTTATATTGAATGAATTACTAGACAATTGTTCTGGAAGTAGTCGTCCCCTCTTTTGAAACAGATACATACATACATACATATAATCACGCCTCTTTCCCGTAGGGGTAGGCAGAGACTACATCTTTCCACTTGCTACGATCCTGACAAACCTCTTTCGCTTCTTCAACATGCATCAATCTTTTCATACATGCTCAGCGGTTTAGGGTACTCTTGACCTGACCTTTCTCTAGAACGTCCCCGATCTGATCCAAGTACGTGCGTCTTGGTCTTCCCCTTCCAACGTTCCCATCCACACTCGCCATATACACCTGTTTCGTTAATCTTCTTTCATTCATTCTCTCAATGTGACCAAACCATCTCAGCATTCCTTTTTTTATACCGCAGTCACTATGTCATCTTTTATACCGCAACGTTCTCTAATCACGCTATTCCTTATCCTGTCATTCAATTTCACTCCTATCATACTTCTTAGCGCTCTCATTTCTACCGCATTTATTCTACTTTCATGCTTTTTCTGCACTCCCATACATAAGTGTTGGAACTAACACTCCTCTATGCACAGCCAGACGTGCCTTATTAGACACTGTCTGGCTGTTCATAAAGGTATGCAACGCTCCATTCACCATGTTGCCGGCATTTACCCTCCTTTCAATGTCACTTTCACACTTTCCATCTGATGTAAACTTCGATCCCAAATATACAAACTCTTTCACTTGCTCCACCCTCTCTTCTTCTATCATAATATTACACTCCGTCATACCTTCTTCTTTTTCAAAAACCATTGATTTCGTCTTACTTACATTCACTTTCATTCCTTTCTTTTTCAAAGCCTCATTCATAATGTTTACCATCTTCTGCAACTCTTCAGCCGACGACGCAAGGATAACTTGGTCATCAGCATAGAGAAGACATTTGACGAGTAACCTATTCATTCTCAGTCCATTTTCACACTCTTTCAAATCTGTCAAACAACTATCCATGAATAGGTTGAACAGCCATGGTGACGCAACACATCCCTGTCTAACACCTTTCTCGATGTTAAACAGTTCAGTGAAGGCCCCGTTAATCCTGACACAAGCACTGGAATCCTTATATAAGGATTTCAGTGCTCGTACCAAGATGCTGCTCACCCCATGCACGGATAGTGCCGACCATAATTCATTCTTCAGAACTCTATCATAGGCCTTTTCCAGATCCACGAATGTGCAAAAGACTTTTTGGTTCTTAGCTAAATACTTTTCCGCTATGCACCGCAAGGAAAAGACCTGATCCGTACATCCCATCCCCTTTCGAAATCCCGCTTGAGCATCCCAGACTTTTTTGAAACAGACCAGTAATTAAATATATTTTTTAATAAATTTAGACTTTGTCTACTATTTTTTTTATTATCTTTTATGTCACTAACTAGATCTCTAAGCAAATTGCTAATTAAGGATTTTAGGTAGGAGATACTTAGTTTACGATCATTTCCCGGCCCTATAGACAACTAGCAATGTATACCGAATCGGGAGTTAAGGTAGGGTAAGGGTAATCGCTGCTTTAGCACGAAATATCGCCATTCAAATGCCAATTATTATGTTTAGTTGGTTTGATACCATGGAACGAGCGTTTCTGGGTAGATAAGTTCTAGCTAGGAGGTTTTATTATTTAACTTCATAAGTACTTCTTTTTCATCAATCAAAGAAGTTGGTAAATCATAATTATTTACCTATATCACGTATGTTTTTAAAGATTTTTTACTACTTGATTTTATGGTAGGTACTTATGTCAGAAACATTCTTCAAATACCTGGGTATTAATTGCAAATTTAACCCGTTAGATGGAGTCGTGCCACGCGATTTTAGCATTGAGTGAGATACGCTTGCGAAATTCGCGGGCAAGGTATGTGATACGCGATAGCCCAGATGGAAGAGGCGTCCTCTCTTATGATGGTGAAAGTCACAGGTTTAAATTTCACAAGATCGGCACAAAAAATGCAAGTTTTCTAAAATAACTTCTAAGTACTTCGTTAAAAGTAAAGTGAAATGATCCAAAGTCTTCCAATGTATTATTGCTTTTAAATTCAGGTGTCCATACAGTCAGGTGTAGATTTTAATAGCCCCGGGGCTAAAATCATAGTAAAAAAAATGCTTTTAAATTTTGCTATTTGCTTCTTGTTTATAACTTAAACCATCGGATTGAGGCATTCAAATCTAAATTATACTCCTGAACTAAATGATCCCACACCCAGCAATTATTTTATTTACACTCTTTAAGAACCTACCACACCAAGAAAGAATGAATATTTCTACCATTTTGTTCCGAATGAATGGAATTGTCCATTCGTTGGAACGAATGAAATGCGATACTGGCATAAACGAGCTAATGTGCGAATTCCAATTTTAAAAAGTGGTATTATAAACGGTCGTAAAACGATATGCCCTGCTTGTTCATTTGTTTTACGTTGAATACAGGTTCGAATATTTTGACGTAATGAGACACCTAATTGTCTAGGTTCTCTACTTTTCTTTACATGATGATTATCTATAGTAAAGTACAGAGGGTCAATTTAGGTATACATACATCCATACACATATCACGCCTTTATCCCTTGCGGGGTAGGCAAGGCGTAAGCGGCCATAAAATACAGTCGCTATTGCCAAGTCTGATAGCCGTAATATTTGAGGGCCATTTTAAGAAAAAAAAAGTTATCAATAAGGAGACCGGTTATTAGCTTGTTGTCTAAAATTTTAATTCACATGAACCCTCCAGTTCCTGAGTCGCCTCTTACGACACCCATGGGAAAGGAAGGGGTGATGCTATTCTAAACCGACATCACATTTCTAAATCTGACAGTTGTATTTTACGATGACAATTTGATTTAGATTGCGCAGCTTGTAGGGCTAACATTGTTCTTGATATCGAATTGGCTAACTGACCACGCCATGTACATTGAATTGTCATTGTTAACCACAATTGTACATACATAAACACACATATCACGCCTATTATCCCTTGCGGGGTAGGCAGAGCGGAAACAACCGCAAAAAAGGCCATTTACGCCACTTCTGACAAATATTAGAGGGTCATTCGGAAAATTGTGTATCGCTATAGTGACAGGTTGTCAGCCTATCGCCTAAAATGGCAATACACACCCTCGAGTCCCTTAGTCGCCTTTTACGACTCCCACGGGAAAGAAATGGGGAGATGCTATTCTAAGCCGGCATCACACGGCAAACCACAATTGTCAGCGTTATAAATAACACACACATATCATGCCTTTATTCCTTGCGGGTAGGCAGAGCGTTAAAGGACGTAAAAATACGGTCGCTATTGCCACGGCTGACAAATATTTAAGAGCCGTTTATAAATAAATTAGTAAGTAATAAATAACGTGGAAAATTTACACAGCGCCATCTAGTTCCAAACCCAAATCAAAGCTAGTACTATGGGAACTAGATAGCTGATATTAATACTTGAATACTTTTTTTGTAAATAGATACATATTATACATAGAAAACACCAGTAAAACAAAATATTTGGGACTTGTGGGGATTGAACCCACCACTCTCAGCGCAGCAGCCAGGGGTTCTATCCGCTGCGCCATCGGGCCAGTCAATGGTCTATTTGATTTTTATTTCTACCTTTACAGATAGATACGTAGGTTGCTTGCAGGGTTCTTCCCAGGGTTTATCTAAGGATAACAAGTTTATCTTCTAATAATGAATGAGAGTTATGAAATGAATTTCAATCAAAAGTTCCATTCACTCACTCCCTCGCTCATTCATCTTCTCATGAGAACGGGCCGTCTGTTTCTGACAACACGGTAACAAGTGGACATTGTCATTCTGACCGATGGCGAATTTCCGTGGCACTTATTCTCTATATGATAAATTTGTGTTATAATTTCTGGTGATGCAGTTCAGGGCCCGTATTCTCTTATTTCTTTGCCCTTGCAATACCAGCGACACACAACTGTAATTTTATTTTCACCGCGATATATACTTTAAACTGTTAGCAGAATACGAAACGCCCATAACTATGCTACTACTGACATGGTTTCGATTTTAATTTAGCGGGTTCGGGCCCAGTGTAAAAGGTGGGTGTCGTAAAAGGCGGATAAGGGATGAATTCGGTGAATCAGCAGCGTTCTCTGTCAATATCTATAACACCTTGCATTGCGCTCGCCAATCCACCAGCCAAATACCCCCCAATAGGGAGAGGCATATGCCCAGCAGCGGACTATTGTGGCTGTTGTAGTAGTTTAAGTAAGAGGAAAAAATTGGTGCCCTAACTCGAATATCCAAAAAAGAATAAGTAAGTAAGTAGGTAATAACACTGTATTGCACAATTAGAAAAAGAAAGCAGAATAAGGGATTTATGAGGTTTGTTTAGTTTTTTCATTCATGGCAATAATAAAGCACTATAAGTGCAAAAATATTGATGTTTCCTAATAAACTTATTGCCATACGATGATATAAATAAAATTAAGTGCAAAAATTCAAATGTCTTCATTAGATTTGTTCCTTTCACAACTTCCAATAATACTCATTACCTCACCAATAGGGTTCTCTAGACAAAGGTTTTAATCAAGCGGCACAAAGCGCATGCGCTGAGCTTACCTGTCCACTGCGCAGATTAATCACGAGCTGCCACTGGCAGGATTATGTGCCAAGCTACAAGTGACAGCGGTCTAAAATATATATGAGTCAAGGTGTTGGAAGGTTCTGGAATGGCGTAGTTCGAAATCCGTTCTACGTTCCCACTATCGATCACTCGTATTTCCGCCGTATAAATACACTGTGTTTCGAAGGCAATGCATTAAATTGGACACGTTGTCTTCGTAATGAAAAATTTACAATATGGGCCCATCTAAACTACCTTCCATACAAAGTCAGTCAGCGGATCATAAATTGGGTACCTATTTATAGGAGGTCGAAAATATTCCTTCGATGAAAATTGTTCACGGCATCGCATAATGTCCAATTTAATGCATCCTTCGAAACACGCTATGGATATTATGAGATGTAATAAAACTATGCAAATATATCCAGGGGTGAACCAGCTCATGAAACTGAACAACTTTCCCAAAGGAACATAGGTCAATATATGAAAAAAACGGATCTCCCATCTCTCATTCAAAAAATTTCAGCCAAACGGGAAAATTTGTATCAGAAATCCATTTTTTTTGCCTTTGTTCCTTGGGAAAAGCTATTCAGTTTCATGGACTGATTCACGCCTTAAATTTTTTACATCCAGTATAGCCCAAAATCCTCTCCTATTAGAGATTCCAAGTAAGCAGATCTACATATTCAGAGTAATCACATAGTGATAGTGATATGCCACTACCAAAAATAAGTATAATGAGAAACACCTCGAATCACACGAAATTCGCTACACTCTTTTGACTTGCACTTGCACTTCAAAATCGGCAGTAGACTGAGCTAGTCGAATCCACATTCGCAGAGAGACATTTAGGTGCATAATATCCAATTCCCAGAATGTCCAATGCTTTAAAACTGTCCAATATCCACAATGTCCAATTCCCACAAAGTCCTGTTCCCAAAATGAACTTAGTGAGAAACAGTACACCTCGAATCACACGAAATTCGCTCCTCTCCTTTAACTTGGACTTCAAAATCGGCAATAGACTCAGCTAGTCGAATCCACATTCGCAGAGATATAGCACACGCACATTAGTATAGTCCGTCACAGGTGGCTGGTTAAACCAATCAATGAGGAACACTATGAGGCAGTAGGTATAAGATAGTGTGAATTTGTGTTTAGGTATTTTGATTTTATACCTTATCTAGTTGTAATGGAAAGTTTATAGATACACCTAAAATTCTAAATTGCTGTTGCAGATATCAAAGGCGGATCTCCTGTTTGCCCTCCGCCGCTGCGTATTTTAAACGCACCGTAACGCATGCGTCTGTCAGACGTATGTAAATTGCGAGTTCCGATCTTATTCGCATATAAATAAGGCTACTGGTACGTTAAAATTACGTAGCGATGGACGACAAGTTGAAGAACCGCCAAACGTAAGGCCGCACGTGTTGTACTTTGTATTTTCTTTTGTATTTCTGTTATTTTTTGTGTTTCTTGTACAATATAGCACAATTTGTATTGTCTTGTATCTACCTATTGCTGGGGTATTATTCATTAGAAAAATCTTACACTCGGCTGCGTGAAGGGATGCAACAGAGACGCAACTTTTCGTGGCAACGCAACGCACTCTTAGTGATCCCCGTTCCGAAGTTCTAGAAACGCCTTATGAAGGTAGTTGGTAACATATTAAAATATGACAGCTTCTTACGCAAAAAGTTTAAAGTACATATTTAGTGCTTCTGTAATTTAGTCAGACTCTAATAAACCATGCGGTCGGTTTTCTCAAATTCAAAACCAAGCTCTATAATAAAGATGCTTCCTTGTGTCCATTCCAACTCGGCCCTTTGAAAAGCCCATGATGAATTGCCTATGCCCGGCTGCCGATTTCTAAGGTGCCCTATGAAACCACATTATAGAACTATTTCAAGTTGTATGGGGTTAAACGATTTTCTGTCTAAGCCAGCCAAAGGTTTGACGAATGTCTTGAATACTGTATTAAGACATGAAGCCAATCAACCAAGTCAATAAGCTGAGCTAAAGGATAATCTCTAAGGTCGTAAGAATACAGGGTGTAAGGGACAGACCTTCCGAATATTTATACCGTGTGCATTCAGACCGTGTAACTGAACAACTTCCCGGGAAAAAATAAAGAACACAAAAAAAAACATATTAATTGCAGTCCAGCTGGTTGCAAAATCTTAATTTTGAATGAGAGGTCAATATTCTTGTTTCCTTACATATGTTTCTATGGGAAAGTTGTTCAGTTTCATGGTCTGAATGCACCCTATCAGTATTTGGAGAGCTGTCCCTTACACCCTTTATAGTTGTTATTGTGCACCCAAAAATATTTTTTCTTTTATTTATACACACAATGTTGTATGACTTTTGCATAAATATCCCAGTAAACATACAAAACTTGCATATATTTACACATTTAGGTCATCTAGAAGACATCTTAGAATTTAAATAATATAGAAAAGGTACAATACTGAAAACCTTTATTTTTGTATATCCAGTTATTAAAAATGTACGGCGCATTGGCAAACGAAGAAAAGGTAGTTTCCATAAGGATTTTCATATGCACCGCACAAATTTGCGGTATTTCAAAATTGCAAATATATATTTTTTTCAAATGCCGTGTGATGCCGGCTTAACCATGTGATGCCGGCTTAGTTTTCCCGTGGGAGTCGTAAGAGGCGACTAAGGGACTTGAGAGTGTGTATTGCAATTTTAGGCGATGGGCTGACAACCTGTCACTATGGCGATACACAATTTACCGAATAACCCTCAAATATATGTCCAACGTGGCGTAAATGTCCATTTTTGCGGCTGTTTACGCTCTGCTTACCCCACAAGGGATAATAGGCGTGATATGTGTATGTATGTGTATGTAAATATTATTTTTCATACCCAACTCGTTGAAGTGTCTTGAAAAAGTTCACAATTTATCGCGGGTTCTCATCGTTTCGGCTACATTCTGTCTGTAAAGTATGAATTAGTTTCAGAACTATCTCGATAGATGAAGCCATGCCACGCGTTATTGGCATTAAGATAGACTTGCATAATTGCACCAACGGCAGGTTAGCCGCGGTTGCACTGTCGGTAGAGGCGTCGGTAGTACTGATACCAAAGGTCGCAGGTTCGCATCCTATCTGCGGTGCAATAAAATTTTGCAAGTTGTAAAAAACAATGTAGGTAGGTTCATCGTGCATCGCCGTGCCGTGCTGCTATGATTTGTTTTCTTTTCTCCAAAGCCGTAATATTGTGCGGCACCGTGTGAGAACCACTTAATCCTTGACCGGTAGTTCCACGCAGAAAGACCAGGGCAATCAAACGTGTGTATCCCTGACAGAGTGAATGAGTGAACGGATTTACTTCCTACTGCAAACAGAGGGTGGCAAACGGCGACCCTGTACCACTGTACGCCACTAGCGTCTTTACATCGCTGCATATATCGTAGACCGCTAAAATGGTTGTGTAACGACAAGCGTCTTAGTAATCAAATCAAAGACAGCAACTAGGATGGACGGCTAAACTTGCCATCTGAAGCACGAAAACTCACGCACAATGCTGGGCCAGACAACAATGTTCTGACTAAACTGGGAACAACCTTACAAAAGTGTTACATTGTCAAACAAATGTCAACTTTGTACATTTACATTGGTCTCAATTCAGGATATCGATTCTCATAGCTAACCTTAAACTAGTGCTGTCACTTTCCGTCTGATAGGGTAAGAAAATATCTTATAATTTCACGCATAATACGAGTTATCCGTCAAAAACATTACACTCCTTTTTTGTTGGGCAGTCTTATAGTAAGGCGAAGATAAAAACAATTTAGTTTAGGCGATTTAGTCGTCATTGTTTTTTGATTAGAAATGGCGAATAACGTATTGGCAATTTAAAACACAACTTACTTTTTGTAATCCTATTTTACAGAAAGAGACAGCGCTAATAGTAGACTTTATTTTTCGAATTGAGGCAAATTCAACTAACAACCCGAGAAACGAACTAGAGACCTCCAGATTGTGAGATCGAACTCTACGGATGCAGTTTAAGAAGGTGTAGCGTATAGTGGTAGCGGGTGGTGCGAGGGTGGCAGTGATTATCACGGGACACATCCGATTAATCGATTTCTCCACACTTATTGCTCTCAATGTTGTGTTGGCGGTTTCACGCCTCTTAACACCCTTTATTGACAGACTGGTGGAAGGTGAGACTTTCATTTCTTCGGTTCTTCTTGATTACTTCTCAAAGGTCAAAATATCAGAATATTAACAATCTTTAAGTTTTCTACTAAACCACTTCGCTCAGGTCGAATTTTGCAACAATAGATTTGTATTGTACCTACTTCAAGCACACATGTGTGCTGTTACGAGCGGAGTAGCTAAGTTATATATGTCCGAGATTTATGTAAAAAATGCAACAAAAACAAAACTCATTAGATGAAGAATACAGCTGTCAATTGTTTTATATTTGTGAAGACATTTTGCCCCGGATTTCACGCGAGTTTTTTTATGAATTTATTTTTCATATTATTTGGTGAAGTTCTACTCATAAACGCATTGATCAACTTGCTTATGACTTTAAGAATTTAAGTACTATTCACACCCATTGTGTATCACTGGTTTAGTAAGTTTAATCAGGAAAGCTGTGCTCACGGACGAAATTAAATAGGTTCGCTCTAAATTTGTAGTTGTACCTTGTTGTGTAGAAAGAAACTAGACAGCAGCGTTCCATTAAATGGGCAACAGAGTTTCCTGTGAAAGCAATATCGTGCACTGCGCTCGCCAATGCCCTCGCCAAGCGTGGTGAGTATAGCAATACCCCCCAATAAAGAGAGGCCCATGTCCAGCAGTGGGCTGATGTGTCTGTTAATGAATACCCGAATGACTCTAGTGCGCCTCCCGGCGACGCAAAGGTTCCGGGTTCGATTCTCAGCGGGACACTAAAGTTGATATTTATCACTTTGTGAGTTTGTTCCCGGTCTAGTTAGGACATTGCAGTCTCAACCACTGATTTTCCGAAAAAAAAGATGGTTCCGTGCTTCGGAGGGCACGTTAAGTCGTCGGTCCCGGTTGCTGTCTATGATAACTTAGACGGCGATTGTTACACAAACATGTTAGAGGCCTACTACTAGTAGTGGGCGGTTAAAAAATTCTGACACCAGGGTTCATCGGGTCGTTGGACGATTTGGTGTCCCACACGAAAAGAGAATACCCGAAATAAGGCAGCGCGTTATAAGGCAGTGCGCTGTCATTTTTGACAGCAGCATGCGGTTGCTGCTCAGACTAAGATTGTACTATTACTCGTGTTAACTCTACTTATATTGAGACTCTCACGCAGAATAAAAAACACTATTACGCGTACTTGCGTACCTATTGTGATGTCAAGTTATAGTGCTATCAATCATTCAATTACACATGATTACTACGCATTATCGCAATATCGAAGATAACCTGCAATTTCTCACTAAAGGTTAGGCCAATAGAAAATTACTAAGACATTTCTATTGATATTTCTCCCGCTATTTCAATTTTAAATAATACTCTTGGGTGCCCACAGACGTAAATAAGTATAAATGTTGTAGTGTTGTTGCCGTGTGATAGTTTAAAATTCTAGTTTTAGAAATGTTCGACTATCGTGACGTAAAACTACAACACTACTTGATTTATCTATTCTCACAATATGCCAGACTGACAGATGCGTCTGTCAAACATCTTCAATCAAATCGCAGCGTATGCAATTGTATCCGTTTTTTGTATGGGCATTCGAAACTACCTTTTGTCTGACATACCTACTGATGCGTCAAAAATACGTCTGCGTTAGGCCATCTTGATTCAAAACTAATTATTTTCAACACAAGAACCGACTTAAATATTCAAAACCAGCTGTATCAAAGTGGTAGAACGCATTAACTTTTCATAGTACTGTCCAGTCCGACCCTTGCAGAAATAAGCCTCGAGATTTCTTTGAAGATTCATCCTCTCGCTCTCCCTCTCACACTATAGAAAAGCGAATAAAGTGTGAGTGAGAGGAATGGTGTAATAAGTAAGCATGAAAATTGAATGTAGGTGTTATAAGGCAAGTTTGTAAATAGAATTGTAAATGCAGAGGTGAAATCTCAGTTATCCCAGTTCTGATGGAGGATGACTCTCGCGATATCCAACGGTGGTATTACGTATCATTCGGTCTATTTAAGATGTTACACATGTTAAAAAACTTTTTGTTTCTTCGACAAAAGATCTATACGGGGTGTAAGGGACAGCCCTCCGAATACTGATAGGGTGTGCATGCAGACCATGACACTGATCAATTTTCCCCTATAAACATTTGTCAGGAAACGACACAAAATATTCGCCCTCCCGTACAAATCACGATCACCTGATTGCATTTATTATGGGAAGTCTAAATTTTTTTTAACGTTTCCTGAAATATATTTTTATGGGAAGTTATTCAGTTGCATGGTTTGAATGCACCCTATTAAATTTCGGTATATATATTTGACATATATATTTGACAAAAGGTCTATCAAACGACCGTTTGTCGTTTCTGTGAAACGACCGTTTGTCGTTTCGTAACGCACCGTAAATGTACCGCAGCCGTATGTGTATAGGAACCGGAGTTCGCAATGTCGCTTCGTCTGACAGACGCATGCATGCGTTACGGTGTGTTAACTAGCATAATAAATGAAAAATTTCATAAACACTACTGCTCACCGAGATAAAGCCTAGCCTATGACAATCGGGATAATGTAAAGATTCTTCCGATACAATTCCCATTCGAATCCCTTTTGTGGTTGGGCAGTCGTTTAAAAATACACAGCGACGGACTACAAGTGGATGAACCGCCTTAGAACTGCCTCACGTTTTCATCTTCTTTGAGTAAAATTATAGATATTGACTAAGTCCATTTATATCAGCACACGTAATGAAACCCTGTGTGGTTGGTAAGCCGGGCTGTCCGAGAGTAAATTAAGTTTGAACGCGTCCTTCGTCTCCTCGTGACAGGTCGTAGGCACGAGGCTTTCCGGGATCAACTAGGGCGTCTCTACCCAAAGGTTGACTGTAAGAGATCGCTCTTTGCGATAAGGCAAGTAAAGTAAGTAAGTAAAAACACTTTATTGCACATTCAAAACACGAATAAATAACAGGAAAACTTAAACTAAAAATATTATGCGCAAAGGCCACCATTGCACATATTTAGTTTAATTATGTCCCATGCCGTGTAATGCCGGCTTAGAATAGCATCACCCCATTTCTTTGCCGTGGGAGTCGTAAGAGGCGACTTAGGGACTCGAGGGTGTGTATTGCAATTTTAGGCGATGGGCTGCTGACACCATGTCACTATGGCGATACAAAAGTTTCTGAATGACCCTCAATTATTTGTCAGACGAGGTGTGAATGTCCATTTTTTGCGGCCGTTAACGCTCTGCCTACCCCGCAAGGGATTATAGGCGTGATATGTGTTGTATGTCCTACATTCCGTTTTCTTTTCTTATTGTGCAATAAAGTGTTATTACTAACAACCGACTAAGTGATAAATTTATCCAGGGAATGGGTAGCAGCGTTCCCTGTGGATGCCTTATCTTGCACTGCGCTCGCCAAGCATAGTGAGTATGGCATTACCAAACAATAGAGGGAGGTCCATGTCCAGCAGTGGACTGTTGGTTACAGGGTAGGTAAGCAAGAGTAGCACTAAAGCCCGGTTATAAGAAGCCCTTTAAGCCACTCCTGACTTAACCAAAAGATCATTCAAAGTAGGTCATAACTGCCTCTGTGGTCTATTCACCGTTGATCTCAGATCCGGAGGTCCGAGGTTCGATTCCCGGCACTCACAAACTTGATATTTATAACTTTGTGAATTTGTTTCCAGGTTGGTAGGACATTGCCGGCTGAACCACCTTGTACAAAAAAGAAATATAGTTCCGTGCTTCGGAAGGCTACGTTAAGCGTTGGTCCCAGTTGCTGTCTAGCGGTCGTTACACAAGTCAGAGGCCTACTAGTAGTAATAGGCGGTTAAATAACTCTGACATCAAGGATCATTGGTCGTCGGACGACTCCCACACGAAAAAACAAGATTCATTTTATAATTTTCTTTTTCAAAAACATAAATATGATCTTTTTAAATTGAATCGACTTCCCATAAAGAAACCGATTACACTTGCCCTTTATCCTGACACCCCGGGGTCACTCAGCACCACCCCATTACACGACAATGCAGTTTAATTTATTGGAAACTACCACCTCCATAGATGTCACTAGCAGAAGGTGGACAGAGTTAAAGCTGTTTAGTAGAACTTGAAATATCCATACAATTTGAATGGATATTTCAACAAATTGAAAGACATTTAGTATACATTTGAATTTAATTCATATTTCCACCTGTGTTTTTTTGTAAGTACTTCTTGAAATATTTTCATCTAATTTTTTCCTTAGCATTATTTTGCAGGTCTGTATATTATTGAATCGATTTGTTTTACAATTTAAATTATTTAAACGATAACTTATATAGGCACGCTACTGCCCTTCTTGTTCTTTTCGTGTGGGACACCGAGGCGTCCGACGACCCAATGAACCCTTGTGTCAGAGTTTTTGGGATATAAATTCTCTTGACTCACCTTACATAAGCGCTGTCACTTTCCGTCTAATAAATTTAAAAAAAGGTAGGAGATATCTAAGTCCCGGCATGTTTAAAAATTACAATGGGTTCTTCGCAATTTCTAGTCAATTTAGTCGCCATTGTTTTCATCGTCGCCTTATTTTGACAGATAACATTTTCTAAACCTATTTGTTGGAGAGTGACAGAACTAACTTGCTCAGGTCGAATTTTGCAACAATAGATTTGTATTGTACTTCAAGCACACATGTGTGTTGTTACGAGCGGAGTGGTTAAGCTAAGTTAATGGAATTAATATCCTGAATTGAGGCCATTCTTGCTTGTAATTGATAATAGAAAAAAAAAACGACTTTACTCTTTAGTAAATTCCCAGTACGGTTTCCCCATCAAACAGTGTATTGAAATGCGCAGTCCTCCAGCGCTCAACTGCAAGTCAACTGTTCATGGAGAGGACATCGCACCATTAAGACAATGGCTGGGGTGCGAGTGTGAACGCACCCTACTTCATGTGCATGACTCCAGTGAGTCTGGCGTTCCAGTTAAAATAAATAATTAAAAATCCTGGAAAATCCCAATCTAAGCAAAGCTTGTACTATGGGAGCTAGGTAGCTGATATTAATACTTTTTTGTAAATAAACACATATTATGTACAGGGTGTAAGGGGCAGCCCTCCGAAAACTAACAGGGTGCATTAAGAGCAGACTAAACACAAGTATTTGAAAATTTACTTTACAAGTACTTGTGTCTTGTAGGTATCGATCCTGGACCCTCGGCGTAGCAGACAGGGGTACTTACTACCCGATACACCATCATGTCAGTCATCAACACCTTGGTAGGCTTAGGACCAATGCTGTCATACAAATTTTAGCATCATTTAAGTTGATAAATAAGTTGAAATAAAGGATTGCACAATAACATACTAAAATATAGTTAGCTACAAATATATGCGGCCGTTTACGCTCTGCCTACCCCGCAAGGTATTATAGGCATGATATGTGTATGTATGTAAATGTATTTTTCACAACTATCGATTGTTACTCTGTTCTGTTTTCTAAATTATAGATTTTTTTTGGTATGCTTCATTATACAGAGTCGACTGAACAGTGACGCCAAAAGTCAAAATTGCATATGACTTATACTCGTACTGACGGGAATTCTATGTATGGGGTATAAAATTCCTGCCCGTCGAATTTACATAACACAACATTAAAAGTTTCATATCTCGGAACGGAGAGTACAAAGGAATGATTTTGGTACTCCCCAGTATAAGCGCTTAAATTTTGTCTTTTGACGTCCACCTGTATAAGTAACTTTTTGTGGTCTAACCGAAGCAATCTCCGGCCCTATTTGCGCAAGCTAAACGCTAAACACCCCTAGTTTACACTGTTGACATTCTGTTGTCTTGTCTCAAGTGTAGTCGAGTGTGATAGCGAGTGTGTTTGCTGCCTTACGTTTGTTTTAACGTTCAAATTGCGATCCATTACTTGAACATACAAAGTTGCAAGTTTGAAGACTGATGTTTAGTTTTTAAGGTTGGTAATAGGAGACTCCCGGGGGAAATGTTTACAATTTAATTTGTTACAATATTCTGATGCGATACATATGCACATATCACGCATATAATCCCTTGCGGGGCAGGCAGAGCTGCAAAAAACGGACATTCACGCCTCGTCTGACAAATATTTGAAGGTTATTCGGAAAATTGTGTATCGCCATAGTGACAGGTTGTCAGCCCATCGCCTAAAATTGCAATACACACCCTCGAGTCCCTTAGTCGCCTCTTACGACTCCCACGGGAAAAAAGGGATGATGCTATTCTAAGCCGGCATCACACGGCAATTACTGATAAATGTTTGTATATAATTTGTTAACAGAAATTGGAACTGACAAATAGTCTTGTAAACAACAAAAACAATCTAAACTACAACAATGACAAATCTTCTATCTAATGTTCTTATAAAAGATTTAGACAATAGATCAAGACTGAATGCAAGACATTCAACAATACAAGTTCAAACATTTATCCAGACACCCGACATGTCAATACAATTAATTACACGATCTCATACTATCTCACACTAATAACAAATCTTACTATCACAATGTACAGATGGCTTACTTCGTAGATCCTACACACTACAGTTTATTTATTAGTTTATTAGGTATATTATACATAGCTTATCTAAGTATTAGTGTGTACAATAATTAGGTAGTTTATGTAAGTATATTCCATGCAATATACCGCGTATCTAAACGCACTTTCCTATCACCCAAAGGCTGCCTGGTAGATATACTATCATAGTAAGAAGGCCGCCGTGTCGTAATTTTTTTTATTTGTAGACTTACTTTGGTGCAATAAAGAATTTTATCATTATTATTACAGTTACAGGCAGTCTCAAAGAATATCAAGGAAAAAATAAAACTAGTAATTCCACTGCGCAAGGGTAACATGATTTTGAAATCGTATAATGCTTGCAATGTAGGAACGCAGTTTTTCATCGGTCTGGTCTTAACGATGAAAGGCGTATAATATGAAACCGCATACAGAACCACATACGTCGCCGAACCGCTGTACGAAGGGAAAATGACAGCCGCGTGTAGACCACCTTAGGTTGTGACTTCAGTAAAACAGCGAAAGTGAGCCTTCTGTGAACCGATTCTAGCTGTGCTACACTAACAATGGCGCAGACGACAAGTGTAAAGCCGAATAAAAACTACCGTAATGAGATTATCACACTAGCATTTATCTGTGTCCCGGTAATTGCTGAGATAACAGTATTATTTTCTGCGATCGCAAAACGGAGACGATTGTTGATACAATCAGGAGAAAAACTCGTCAAGGGCGAGCTGTAACGGCATCAGAAGAGTCCGTACAAAAGTATCACCAAATTGAATATAATGGCATATTAATTATACTGTGATAATGGTGAATATTCGAAAAATTTAAGCAAAGTATGATTATTATAGGAATTTTGTAGAATAATAATGTAGTTAGGGATTAGGTATTACCAATTCGAATAATAATATGCTGTATGCATGTTCTGTAGAGTCTATTTTTACAAGTGAACGATACTAAAAGGTTTACTTAGTTACTACTAGCTACTTACTAGCTCGTGATTATATACCACTTTTTCCCAGAAAATTAGGTCGAAATATTGAAATTTTAAATATTAATTCTTGGGGAATATTTCCAATATTCCCGGAAACTTAGTGGTCTCTTGGGAATATTCCAAAAAAAGTACTAAAAAGGGAACGGCACATTGCTAGTCCGTACTATCACACACAGTTTAGTATTAGTATTTATTCTGTGACACAGTATATATTTGGTAATCTATCAAGAATCAGCGAGATGCCGTGTAGCTGCGTCGTGGGTATGTGTGAGTGAGTTTTTGAGCGTTTGTATGAAGTTTTTTACTGCTGAGCCCATGCAAAGCCTATGTGGGATGAAATTTCACAGTGCAAATATTTTAACGCTGAGTTCTAATCGTAAAACTGAACAACGTTTCCCTTTAAAGTCGAAATGTGAAAAAAAGATTGGACCTAACTTGCAAAGTTACACATCGTTTCAAATTTTTTGTATGGAAGGTCCGACTGTTCAGCTTTAAGAGTAAAACTCATCGTTAAAGTATTTGCACAGAACTGAATAGTAAGTAGGTACCTACCTTACATATGTATGTACTTTGGTACGATATCTTCTCCAACCCAGCTCTGCATTTTTGACAAATCGGCAAATTGTAGATGGACATAACTTTAAAATGGCGATCATATTTTTTTACGTTTAAAAAAACCATCGCGATATCTGGGTGCACACTGAATGTTGAAATTACTGAAAAATTCAACCCCCCAAAAACACAACTGTCAAAAAACATAACAGTGCCAGTAAGAAAATCTGCTCTTTATGCGGTTCGCTTACTTGTCGTCGTGTCTTTCCGTTTTTTAAACGCAACGCATGCGTCTGTCAGACGAAAGGAAATTGCGAATTCCGATCTTTTTCCCATACAAATACGGCTACGGTGGGTTTTACGGTGCGTTACGCTGCGTAACGGAGGCGTCTGTCAAGTCGTTTGACACACGCGTCTGGGAAGAAGATCGAAATTCGCAATTTCCTTTCGTCGCAAAACAAAACGCAACGACACGACAAGTGAGAGAACCGCCTTAGTATGTGGTTCTACATATTACCTACGGAACTCTACAAAACTAGTTCTCAACATCTTAGGCTTTGTACATGTGAGAGAACCCGCAGGGCATATCATAAATCAAATAAAAAGAGAAATGGGTTATCTTATCCTAAGAATACGATTCATTGCATTATAATTATTAGTTAGCTTTTTGTTATACCATGTAGCTATCCAAGTACCTATTGAAAGGGAGTAAAGTTTTACGATGTGCAAAATCTTTTAAGATCGTGTGATGCCGGCTTAGTATAGCATTACCCCATTTCTATTCCCCGGTGTCGTAAGAGGCGACTAAGGGAATTGAGGGTTTCATGTGCATTTAAATTTTAGGCAACAGGCTGACAACCTGTCACTATGGTGGTATACGATATTTCTGAAATGTTTGTCACACGTGGCGGTAGTACCGTATTTTGCGGTCGTTAGCGCTCTGCCTGCCCCGCAAAAGAGAAGGGTGTGATATGTGTTTGCTAATCTTTGACCGTCTCAACCTCAATACTCTACTGCAGGACATGGGCCTCCCCGTTTTGGTGGGTATTTGCCATTCCCGCCACGCGTGGCAGGAAGATTGTCCAATGCAGTGGAAAATGATTAATGTATTTCACAGGTGACGCAGCTGCCTAATCCTTCGATTCACCCGTTTCTCAGTAGAAATGAGGTGATGCTTTTCTAAGCCACCACTAACATTAACATGACATAACATTAACACTGTTCATCTACTGAGATCGCTTAAAGCGATAAGGCCGCCTTTGCTTATATTGTTTGTTTTCGTTCTTGTATATGTTATGATTATTAATGTGAGCAATAAAGTGTTTCTGTCTGTCTGTCTACTGCTGGACATGGGCCTTCCCCAATGGAGGGTGTTGCCATACTCACCATGCTTGTCGTGCGCAGTGCAAGATGTTGCATTCACAGGGAACGCTGCTACTCATTCCCTGGATAATTATCCCTTAGTCGCTATTTACTGCATCCACGAGTAGAATTGGGGTGATGCTATCCTAAGCCGGCACTACACGGCAAGCAAGGCCTACATAGAGTCAAACGACTTGACAGACGCATTCATTTCGCACCGTAGCATTTGTATAGGAATAAGATCGCAAATTACTTGAGTCTGACAAACGCATGCGGTGCATTAAAATTACGCAGTGACTGACGATAAGTGGGAGAACCGTCTTAACTGTATATTATTGTATCGAAGATACAGACTTGGAACTTGGAACCGCGATTGGAACGTGGAAACCATTTTATTGGCTATTCTGTGCTGACACAAACATTTATTCGAGGAAACGCAACAAATAGGTGAGAATTCAGTTCCATCAGTAGAATCCATCTATCATTTAGCTTTACTGGGAAAAATAAAAAAAGCTGCTTCATATCCTACTGTAAAAGTAGGAACAATCGGTGTCCGATATTATCAAACCACAGGCTACAATTTTACAGGTAAAATTCGATGTTTATTGCGTAGTCGTTGAGCCATTATGATTCGAATATTAACCGCCTATGCAAAGTAGTAAAAATTACACCTGTATACTTGTAGCCTGTAGTTTCATAACATAGGGCACTGTTATGTTGGAATGCCAGTGCTTTATAAGTTTCTGGGTGAGCTTGATTACAAGATTTTTTTTTTCTTCATTGATAACTCTGTCTCAACCTCGAATAGTCTAGGCTAGGGTCAAAGCGAACCCATTAACAAGTGTAATAATGTCAGAGGTCTACTGCTAGTAGGAGGCGGTTGAAAAACTCTGACACCAGGGTTCGTCGGGTCGTTGGACGAGTCGGTGTTCCACACGAAAAGAAGAAGTAGAACAACGACGTCGACTAAAACAACAACAAAATATGGATTATATATACACATACATCGATCGTACAGAAAGTTCTTTGCAATTGTGAAAATGATGGCCCTACTTATAACTATTGTAAGGTAGAATAATGTCTGCAATTATGCCATATTCTGGCTTTTGAAGGAATTCAGCTGAATTCCTAATTTTTCATATATAACTGCGACACATACATTTTCTAACAATTTATTTGCTTTTGATACGAAATCTAGCACGACTCCGAAGCCGCCTGTACAGAATTAACTTCTAACAAGATAACCTTTTAGTCTCCCCGGAAGCACGAGATGACTCAACAACAGCTATTCTGATATAATCTACATTTAACAAGCCCAGTGTCCTAATCCTAAGCTTATTTGCCTTCGCACGCGACCGTCTTTGAGATGCCGCGTGTAATTAAGAGGCGCCATATTAGTCCTCGGCTTAGGACCTCGGGATCTTGGTGATCATCGGCAAATGTTAATTGTTTGGTTGGTACGTGACTACCCAATGGTCTTTGTATAGGACACACGGGCGTGAACTTCGGAGAACGATGCTACGAAATGTTCGTAGAGTCAAAGCAGAAAGTAAAAGACATCAACGCGCTTGAGCTTAGTCGTAGAAGGCTCAGAGCTAGAAAAATTAAAATGAAAATGAAATTACTTTATTCAATGTAGGATATTGTCATCACTGATCAACGTCATGATTCGTCATTTATTTTATTTTATTTATAATTAGCCTGCTTGATCCCACTGCTGGGCAAAGGCCTCCCCCGCAATCTTCCATTGTTTGCGGTCTAATGCCACCGTCATCCACTCCTGTAAATGGGCATCAAGATCGTCACGCCAACGTTTTCGGGGTCTACCTCTACGTCGGGACCAGTTTTGAGGAACCCATGATTCGTAATAGCAAAAAAAATGTACAACATAATTTTATTTTTTTATAACAATTTTGTATTGTCCTAATAGAAAACAGGCTCGGAATAGATGGACACGTATTTTTGATTCGACCGCTCCCATCAGTATTATTGAACTACATATTTCGTCTCTCTCACTCGAAATCGCGTTACTTTCAAACCGCGTCAAGTCGTTAAACATTTACGGTTTCCGGGTGAGCTCCTGCTCCCCACCATACAGTCAGGTGTAGATTGAAAGCCCCGGGGCTAAAAATCGTAGGGTCCACAACTAAAAAAAATAAAAAAAAAAAAAACATTTACGGTCTACAAAAAAAGATAGACGTGGTTTAAACTTTTTGACATCGTATAGAAAAATTATTGGAAAACTGCCTAAGTCTTACTTTTTGCACGACGCGCCGCCGCCAATAGTGACGTTGTGCTTTTTTGTAATAACACGTTTAATACAGTTATCAATGTAACTTTTTTCTCTTTTGTACCTATCGACCGTGAAATTGCAAAGCCAGCACAATTCGAAGTATCACTCTATAAGGCTATTTCCTATTCTGTGCCGTAGCTGAGCATCTGGGTCTCTCTTGCGTGACTGAAGTAAAGAAACAATTTTGACAGTATTCGCTGCACTCTCTGCCCGTATGTCCAGCTTGTAAGGAAGCTGCTATCTGATGCTGGAGCGGCTACACCTACAGTCAAAAGCGCGTATCTGCCAACCGCCAGTACAATGTGAAATATCACCGTAGATGAAAATCTGGTTGAAAAGAAACAGTTTTGACAGTACATATTCGCTGGCAGTGTGATACCGGATTAGAATAGCATCACCCCATTTCTTTCCCGTGAATGTCTTGAAGGTTACAATGTGTATTTTGTAATTAAAGGCGATGAAGTTGAAAACCTCTCACTATGGTGATACCTACACAATTTTCTGAATCTCAAATGTTTGTCAGACTTGGCGTAATATCAGTTACTTACGACTGTTTACGCTCTGCCTTCCCTGCAAAGTATATCAGCGCGATATATGTATTATATTCGCTGCTCTCTCTGCCCGTATGTCCAGCATGTAAGGAAGCTACAATCTGATGCTGGAGCGGCTACACCTACAGTCATAGCGCGTATCTACCAACCGCCAGTACAATGTGAAAAATCACCGTGTCTGAGCATCTGGGTGACTGTGTAGCGGCGCGAATGCGTTCCACATACAAGTCCTGAAACGCGGTATCGAAGTTTTTCCGCCGATCACTATATATACAACTTAGAAATAATTCCGGTTGGACGTTTCCCTGTTCACAATTCCCGACCAAGCGGGAATCTACTTATACAACTTACAAACATGTCACTCAATCTACTGGCTCAATCATCACTCCTTCTAAAACTGTTCTGTGAGTAAACTAAAGAAACAGTTTTGACAGTATTCGCTGCATTCTCTGCCCGTATGTCCAGCTTGTAAGGAAGCTGCAATCTGATGCTGGAGCGGCTACACCTACAGTCAAAAGCGCGTATCTGCAGACCGCCAGTACAATGTGAAATATCACCTTAGCTGAGCTTATCCGCACATCTGGGCGACTGCTGGAACACTTCTAACCAGGAACCCAAACGCATCTGGTGATTATTTCACAACATGTAAGGCTGCTGTGTGATGCCGGCTTAGAATAGCATCACCCCATTTCTTTCCCGTGGGAGTCGTAAGAGGCGAATGACCCTCAAATGTTTGTCCGTTTGTTGCAGCCTATCATGCTCTGCCTAACCCGCAAGGGATTATAGGCGTGATATGTGTGTGTGTGTGTGTGTGTGTGTGTAAGGCGGTTCACCCGCTTGTCGTCAGTCACCGCGTATTTTTAACGCAACGTAATACATGCGTCTGTCAGATGAAAGGAAATTGCAAATTCCGATCTTATTCCCAAAAAAATATATAACGGATGCGTCTGTCAAGTCGCTTAATAAACGCATTTGTAAACGCACCCTAGCCGTATTTGTGTGGGAATAAGATTGGAATTCACGATTTTGTCTGACAGACGCATGCGTTACGGTGCGTTAGGAATACGCAGCGTTGGACGACAATTTGGAAAACATGGCTAAGGGCTAAATACTGTAACATGTCATCATAACAGTTAAAAAACATGACGCTTTATTTTCACGAGCACCTACATAAACAAAACATGTCTTGATAAATATGACAATCATTAAAACAATTTATATCATACATAATTAATTCCATGTGAATTCATTATTTGACGTCTTAATCATCATAAATCAATCAACATTCATAATAAATGTGTCGTCGTCAGAGCGTAAAATTAGGCAGATCGTAAAGATTCGATACAATTTATTTGAAAATATTATCTGGCTGCGAAACAATTTGTTTTTGACTGATACAAACAAAGTCTAGTTACTTATCTTTTTTGCTCGAGACAGTGTAGTATGAAATCAGTTTTTTTTTTTGCTTTTGTCTGCATAGGACAATTCTGCCAATGTCTAAGTTGAAGGATCAGAAAGATAGATACCAGAAAGCACGGTATACACTGGTAGAAGAAGACCATACCAATATACAATACATATCTCTAAGGTGGTTTTCCCACTTGACGTCCGTAGCATACTTTTAGCGCAGCCGTAACGCATGCGTCTGTCAGAAGTAAGGAAATTGCGAATTCCCATTTTATTTCCATACAAATACGGCGAAACGACGGTGCGTTATCGGATGCGTTCTATGCGTCGTTTGACAGACGCATCCGTCAACGCTCCGTAAACGCGGATACCGCGGATGCGCAACGTAAATTAGAATAGGGAATAAGACCGGGATTAGCAATTTTCTTTCGTCTGACAGACGCATGCGTTACAGATGCGCAGCAACAGATTCTCTATGATAAATAAGTTATATTTCATACCGTCAGCTCTTTTCAAAACTTACTAACTCCGAACTTGACACTTAAAAATTCTCATATCATAAAGAAACCTATCAAAAATGGCGGCATAACCTAAAAAGTAGCGCACTATAGGTAATTATAAACATAGTCTTAATGAGGGTCCGCCGCCGTATCTCAGAGATGGTATCGTCGGATGCGGTTTTTGTCGCGAGCGATAATTGTCGCGCGACGTTGCAAGATCTCAATCGGTCGTATCGATGGCCGCAACACAAACACTGTGGTGACGCAAGCCCGTGGGCTGGAAGACAGGCAGCGGGATGAAAAGTGAACAAAACTGAACAACTTTATCGTTGGAACAAGGAATTTCAGACAGTTTAAATGTGATGTCAAAGATCCGCGTAAGTTGTCAAATCAAATCATAAAGTATTCAAAATCTTGTTCAGACGAACCGCAATTTCTATGGTCTGAATAGAGAAAAGAGTCGCGCGCGCCGCTTACAGCTCATGCCGTGTAGGTACTCTGTGGTCTGATCAGAACTATAAAAATAAGAATCCAAAATTTTTTAATAAAAAATAATGGTTCTCACTACTTCCCACACTAGGCAGCAGCGCCTGTGTAACGGAAGCAAATAGCAAAAATATAATTTTGACAGAAAGTTTATCAAAAAGAATACGCAAAAGACGTTGAAAATACAAGTTATTAAAAAGATTTTATGAAAACAGTAGTGTGACAATCATGACATAGCCACGTATCTATGTCATGATTGATATCTACGTAGTATATGCTCCTTTATGTAATCACTGTTAGAGACATTCTGGGCAACAATTCAATTTACTTTTAAATAAACATACTGTGTGGGGGACATGGCTGCGTTTAACATTGACCATCAAAGCTGGGAGAAGCTTGCTGAGGATAGGGACGAACGGCGTAAGCGTGTGTTTGATGGGCGTAAAACACACGATAATGCCTGGTTTTCTGGTCTCGCTAACAAAAGGCAAAAACGTCATCTAAACATGCACGTGCCAGTCTCAAATTCCACCTTCACTTGTAGAGCGTGCGGAAAATTAGGCCACTCCCGTATCGGCTTATACAGCCATGAAAAGTCTTGCCTCAAACACTGATTAAATCATCTGTCACAGACGTGTGAGTGAGGCCAATGATGAAACATACTGCAAGACAGAGTGTTTTTGTATTGATCGGACATCCCATTCTTCTTTTTAGCCTAGGACACCGAATTGACGAACGACCCTATGAACCCTAGTGTCAGAGTTTTGCAACCGCCTACTACTACTAGTAGGCCTCTGATATAATTGAGTAACGACTGCCGCCTAAGTAGGTAATCATAAACCGGGACCGACAGCTTAACGTGTCCTCCAAAGCACGAAACCATATTTCTTACGGACAATCAAGTTCAGCCTGTAATGTTCCAATCAGACTGGTAACAAATTCACAAACTGATAATATGAACTCTGTGAGTGTCCCACCGGGAATCGAACCCGAAACCTTTGCGCCGCAGGCAGTCGCACTACCACTGCGCCACATTGGCCGACATCGACATCCCATTGTTGATCAACTAAAAACTGATTCTTCTGAATTCGCCATCTACGCGAATATATGCATCTAATTTTAATAATGACTGAATTAAGAGCATCGTCCAATTATCACATTACCGAGCACCAGAAGCCGAACATTACGCTGTTACCGTACTAAGTAATTGTGTAACGAGCGAGCAAAAACTTAGAAAACGGTGTTAGCGGTGTTGCTTTCATACATTTGCATATAATGCGCCGGCAAAAACCGGATAACGATATGGTACGTCTGACGATGCAGAGACATGGTTCCACGAACAGGGTGTGGCCACAGTGCGAGCTGTTCAGGTGGAGGGTAGAGCGCGACTGCTATTGCACTTTGTGTTGTCTTCTCATGGCGTGTATTAACTCTAGCAATAAAATTTACATGAACGTATGTTATAAAATATATGTCGTGACTCCAGTGTAGTTTAAGCTAGTGATGAAATCACTAGTGTGTAGTCTTCATCCCCAAAAAAAGAACTCCCATGTCTTATTCTCTCTTTTCGTTTCGTGTGGGACATGTGAAAAGTTGGTAATCTTTTAAAAACAATTCTAAACTATTTGAAACAAGGCACGGTTCAAATCAAATCTAAAGCTCAACCGTTGACTATCAGATAATGAGTTATCTCTGCCATCTACACTTTTGCTTATACTGTCGAAGCAATTCTCCCATTACCAATTCTTGTTCCATGTTTCTAAGAAAATTTGTAAGGTTTTATGAAAATTGCTACAATTTAAATTATTTTTTTCTATATCTCGAATAACACTGTGATGAATTACTTACATACATATATCACGCCTATATCCCTTGCGGGGTAGGCAGAGCGTAAACTTTACGCCACGTCTACCACAAACATTCGAGGGTCATTCGGAAAATTGTTTATTACTATAAATGCTATAAATAAAGAAAGGTAATTTAATTTCTCAACTTGCTCATACTCGAACCACACACTATCGGAACGTATACTGGGAAACATAGTAGAAAAATCGAATTTGCGTTTACGAGGGGATTTCTTGCACATTTACATGCTTTATAGAATTAATATAACCTTTTTATATCATTAAACTGTACACTGTGGTTTTGCAATGACTACTAAGTATCTCAATAACATGGTAGAGATGATTCCCTCGGAAAACTTACTGATCCTGAAATATGGTATAACCAGTGCTCTGAATTTGGTAATATATAAGAATAGATTGCTTAAGGCGAGTGTAGCCGTCAACGACCTCGACGGTGGCGCCACTTCACAAAAAACATTTAATTACAGCGAATATTTTATTAAGTTTGCAGGTTCTTATTCTACATAAGGATAGTAGTAAAAACTTGGGCATCGGACATTCTGATTGATTGTTTGTATAAAAAGAAAACTTTTTTTTGTGAAGTGGCGCCACCGTCGAGGTTGTTGACGGCTACACTCGCCCTTATCAATCAAACGTTCAAGATACCTTCGAGGATTTTCTAAAACTAGAAATAGGTACTATAATGTAATATCTAGATATAATTTTAAATTCATTATATAATATTTATTTATACACAATTTTCTTAAATTCTATACATATATTACATTTTAATTGCATATAATGTACTTGAATTATCAATACAAAATTGTCTATGTATATGGATTAGCATAGGATATTGTGAAATGCATTTATTTACAATTCATCAAAACAATTTTTTTTATTTCTGCCACTTGTCGGCCGTCGCTTTGGCTACGGTGCGTTTACGTATGCGTCTGTCAAGTCGTTTGACACACCGTCGCACCGTAGTCGTTGTATGGGAATATGATTGCAATTTCCATTCGTCTGACAGACGTATGCGTTCCGATGAGTTAAAAATACGCAGCGACGGATGACAGATGTACACGTGTACCGACAAGTAACAAATTAAGATCATAGGTATTAAGGCATTAGCAAAAACATATTTGTAATCTTCCTTCTTCTTTTTGTGTGGGGGTAATCGGGTCGTTGGACGACTCGGTGGCCCACACGAAAAGAAGAAGCTGTCGGGAGTTTTTCAACCGCCTACTACGATTGGCAAGCCTCTGACATGGTTGTGTAATGACCGCTGTCTATATCATCATAGACAGCAACCGGGACCGACACGTGCCCTCCGAAGCACGGAACCATCTTTATTTTAGGTGGTTCAGCCTGCAATGTCCCAACCAGACTGGAAACAAATTCACATAGTGATAAATATCAACTTTGTGATTGCCTCCCCGAGAATCGAACCCAGAACCTTCGCGTCACAGGCAGTTGCGCCACATCGGCCGTCTGCCTTTGCAATCATCCTGAAATCGCATAATTTCCAAGCCCAAACTATCATTGCAAAAGTCCTTACAAGCGAACAGAGCGATCTCAAGACAAGACTCTCAAGATATTAGGGATGTCTGCTGGTTTATTGATTCAGACAAAATAAAACAAACAACAAGCTTAAATGGAAGCTGCGGCGCACAGATTAAGTTATATTTTCATTTCTAGTCAGGTACAAGCCATAAGAGAAGTATATGTAACCGCCATATTAGTTTTTTGTAACTTGGTGAACTTTCTTTTTTATTATTTAGTCAAGCTAACAACTGCATCTTATTTCTTTAAAAAGTACATTTTGTAGTTTCAACTCTAAGCCAATAACAGTTATCTACTTGAATTGAAATGATATTGGTATTTTTCCATCTTAGGGCATTATTAAACTAAACGTGATAAAAAAATATACAAACGCAAAGGGTATTCAAAAGAAATATGATAATAAAGTGTTTTGAAAATCATAGAAAAAGTAAATTGTTGTAAGTGACAAAAACTACTTATTGCGCAATGTGTTCTTCGTAAGAGACAAAAATAAAAATTAACTAAAAATATAGGTATATATACTTATATATATATATATATACTTCGTGAATAATTGTGATATAAATTTGTTGATCATAATTAAATTTATATTTTTTGCATTTATATCTGAATGTCTGGTAGTTTTGTTTAGATAAATTATTCATAATCCTTAATGTTTTCATTATTTATACCTTATTTAATAAATCTTTGAATGTTATATGCTTTATTTAAAACCAAGGTCTCCTATTTTTTCAAGACAATTTATTATTTGAATAAAAACTTAAATGGGTCTAAAGTGTTTGAATAAAGACTTTAATGGATTTGAATAAAGAATTAGAAGAGTCTAGTCTAGACTCTTCTCAAACTTAGACCACTTGCGCTGACCGGTACAGCATAGGAGGCGCGTAACGGCGCGAGCGGACCCGATTTATGGCGCAGTAACGTTTAATTCCGACATAATTTAATTTGAACACGGCGCGCGCCTTAATAATGATATCCCGATACCATGCGCATGCGCGGGCGCTGCCTTTGCCTCTTTATTCGCGCGTAATTCAACGCGAAGGTGAAACGAACGATTACCATCGGCTTACTCTTTTTAGTCTTGTTTCGTTTAAATGAAAATTTCACATGATTTGTAAATGAGATAGTGTCTTCAAAGTTGCAACATGTTTTCAGTAAAAGAATTATTAGTGTGTTAATAAAGCACGCATAGGTTATACAGGGTGTAAGGGACATCCCTTCGAATACTGATACGGTGCATTCAGACCATGAAACTGAACCACTTCCCATAAATAAGTATTTCAGGAAACAAAAAAATATACTTCCCATAGTAAATAAAAAAGTTCAAAGTTCAAAGTTCTTTTATTTAACAGTAATCTTAAGCCTATTACAAATAAACCTTTGGATCCCGCACTAGGAAAATCCTGTACCGCGGGAATCCGAATAATATCAATTTCCATTTTAACATTTTGATTAGCGAACCTTACATAACATAAGAGGTGTTACAATTATATTGTGTGTTTATTCTTAGGAACATGCAATAAAATAACAAAGAAAGATGACAAAATTGAAATTATGAAAGCGTGTTAACGTGTTATAATGAGTGTGTGTCTATATGTGTGTGTATATAGTATACATACATATATATATACATATTTGTGTGTGTGTATGTGTGAATGTGTGTTTGAGTGTTATATTACTTCTGTTAACAAATCTTCCGCGGCCACGTAAGACAATTGTGAGAGCCAATTTCTTACCACATCCTTAGCCAAACCTAAACTAAGGGACACAATCTCGCAACAAGCCACAACCTTGTTATAAATTCGGGGGTGCAAAAAGGTTGCAAATCTACTTGCAAAGGTAGTGGAGACAGGGAAAGTTGGAATTCGAAACTTTCTACGGTTAAGAAGTTCCGGGAGTTTTGTAGATACCAACGTTAACTTATGAGTCGAAATAGTCGTCTTTAATATGAAAAGTTTCCGAACTGACAATACCTTAGCCTCCTGATATAAGGTATCAGTAGGAAACCGGAACTCCTTCCCAAGCATAACTTTAAGCACAGAACGCTGTGCTCTTTCGGCTGTGATCATAAATGTTTTGCAGGCCCCACCCCAAGCCAAGATACAGTAAGAGAGAATGGACTCGCACAAACTGGTGTACACCATGTGTAGAACTCTTTTATCAGCGCAGTTTCGCAGCAATTTCATCACGTACATTACCTTACGAGCGCGGGTCGCAGTTGCCTCGATGTGATGCTTAAAGGTCAACCTTTCGTCGAGTATGACACCAAGGTACCTGATAGTCTTCGTGCGAGCAATACCATCGCAAGAGCAGGTAGAAATGTTTCTGTCCTGACAGTTTCTATGGATTTTTATAAGCGATGAAGACTGGGGTTCGGACGCAGCGGTCTTGTGAAAACATAGATATTTAGTCTTTGTAGTGTTTAGAGACAGGAGATTATGGTCGAGCCATTTAGCTATCGATTCAAGTACCAATTCCGAGACAGAAAACACCTCTTCCCACGTTTTACCATGCACTAAGACGGCAGTGTCATCCGCGTAGCAGATTAACTCCGCCCCCGGCAGTGGTAGGTCCAACAAATCGTTAATGTAGATAATGAACAGACTGGGACCCAAAATACTCCCCTGGGGAACGCCATAGCTTGTTGGCGACTGTTCGCTTATATCACTACCAATTCTTGTGCATTGTTCTCGACCTTTCAGGTAGGAACGGAACCACTCAAGGGCATGGCCCCGTATGCCAATTCTCTCTAGCTTAGCCAAGAGAATAGGAAACGAGACCGTGTCAAAGGCTTTGGCAAGGTCTAAGAAAATTCAGTCAGCAGATTGTGATTTTGTATTGAACGTTGATATTTTTTTGTCATTTCCTGACATATGTTTCTTAGGGAAAGTTGTTCAGTTTCATGATCTGCATGCACCCTTTCAGTGTTCGGAGGGCTGTCCTTTACACCCCATATATAAGAGCATATTTTAAATAAAATTATTATAATTACTTTTTATTTTATGTTTTTTCAACAGTGCGCATTATTTAATTTATAATTCATACTGTTGAAATATTAAAAATTAAGAGACAATCAATCAAACCTACGCATTTTCGTCCAGATAAATTATTTTCAACCCGCCCCACAAAAACGCTATAATTTTTTGTTACTTTCTCATTTGAAAATCTCATCAACCATAACAGAAACGAATTCAAAATATCGCGTGCAGAATCCAAATGTAATTTGTCATCTACCTACAATCACTGATACGGGAGTCGGCAGCCAGACAGATATACGGTAAACAATAATTGTGAATTAATATCTTCAAAATGGTCATGAGAATATTGTTTATAGGCAATACCTTGATGACGTTTTCCGTCAAATTGTTGCATTTTTTTATCATCGAAAGTTAAAGCTTGGAGGATTCCTTCGTTGCTATACCGTAATGGTGGATGTGAATTGGTTATAATTTAGTTTTTCTTGTTTATTTCAGTGTTTGGTGATTAAATCAGATAGTGTTTTAAGCAACAAACTATTCTTATACTGAAAATACAATAGGAAATTCTAATAAAGACATTTCTGACATTGTGAAATAGTGACGAACGGATCACCACGTGGTGCAGAAATGTTACTATCACGTTTCTGTTGCCACTCAAACTGCGCAACACAGCTCGTAGTCGTGAGACTAGGTCCTCTGTATTGTGGACTCTCCCTCGGCGTAATGCCACATACTTTACTGACTTTTACCTAACCCACAAAATTGACCCATACTTAAATGGCAAAATACGACTCTATAAAAGAGTTGTGACGCCAGGGGCTCTGTCACCATCAAAAATTAAAGTCTGTCTATTTGGCGCGTCTCGTTTAATGAAAACAAAGTTATTTTAACATATTAAATCATATTATCACAAAAATTTATAAATTGTTTGACATTGTCGAATTGTATGTGAAAATAATTTACGCAACGTTTAAATTCGCGTATGATGAGATTGATGAATGAAATCCGGGGAAAGGCGTGATTTATGTGTTAAATGCGCGTCTAACTTTTTTGTATTGACCTTAAAAATGGGTAAATGGACATTAACAAATTTCCGTTCAATGCCGGCTTTGAATAGCATCACCCCATTTCTTTCCCGTGGGTATCGTAAGGGGCGATTGAGGGACTCGGGGGTAACATGTGTATTGCAATTTCAGGCGATGGGCTGACAACCTGTCGCTATAGTGATACACAATTATCTGAATGACCCTCAAATGTGTGTCAGACGTGGCGTCAATGTCCGTATTATACGGCCGTTTATGCTCTGCCTACCCCACGAGGGTGGGGTGGTATGGGATCTACCTCCTAGCGGTGGAGCCCGGGCAACGGCAACACAGGCTTGCCTGTGGATAAGTCCGGCTGAACGATCCCACCAAGCGGTGGAAGGCTCCGTAAGGGGCCGCCTGGCTCGCGACCACCATCCCACCGAAGTCTGGCGCCAAGTAGCCACCTGCGTTCCGTCAGTGTGTGGGAGTGCTAGTGCCTTAACAGGCTTCTTCTGGGTGAGCTCGCTCCATCTTAGACTCTGTCTCTGTCCTATGACCTAGACTAGAGTCAAGAGCCAATCCCATCATCAAAAAAAAAAGAAATGGATATAGGCGTTATATGTGTGTGTATGTATTTCCGTTCAAATTGCACTCATATCTGTATTACATCAGGAATAGTATTAGTGATCATGATCACTGTGATCAGTACGACCAGAGTTTGTATGCACTTTAGACCTAATGTGTGGTTTTAAGTCTGCGGTTTAAGTAACGTAGGTATAACAGAAAAGTGTAGGCAAGCGTGTAAGCAAACTAGCTTTTAGTTATGTGTGGTCTCGCGCGAAATTGAACTTTTTTGATACAAACCACATAGTTGCTAAGAAACCGCAGAGTAATGAGACTAGTTCCCTGGTACGTGCTGCGAGCCTTGAATAACTTAACACACCTTTTCTACGTAACCGTACGTGTATACTAACCACCATACATACATGAATGTGCTGTCGTAAGAAGCGACTAAGGGACTCGAGGGTGTGTATTACATACATTTGAGGGACATTCGGAAAATTGTGTATCGCCATAGTGACAGGTTGTCAGCCCATCGCCTAAAATTGCAATACACAACCTCAAGTCCCTTAGTCGCCTCTTACGACTCCCACGGGTAAGAAATGGGGATTATAGGCTTGATAAATGTATGTATGTATGTATACATACATTTATCAAGCCTATAATCCCCTACGGGGTAGGCAGAGCGTATGTATGTATGTATATACATACATACACATATCACGCCTATTATTTCGGAAAATTGTGTATCACTATAGTGACAGGCTGTCAGCCCATCGCCTAAAATTGCAATACACACCCTCGAGTCCCTTAGTCGCCTCTTACGACTCCCACGATAAAGAAATGGGGTGATGCTACTCTAAGCCGGCATCACACGGCAATGAATGTATGTATATACATACATAATATAAATAAAACACGCCTATATCCCTTACGGGGTAGGCAGAGCGTTTACAGCCGTAAAACGGATATCAACACCACGTCTGACAAAAGTTTGAGGATAATCCAGATAACTGTGTATCACTATAGTGATAGGTTGTCAGCCCATCGCCTAAAATTGCAAGACACATCTAACCCTTGAGTTCCTTAGTCGCCTCTTATGACACCCATGGGCAAGAAGTGGTGTGATTCCGGCTTAGAATAGCATCACCCCATTTCTTTCCGGTGAGAGTCGTAAGAGATGACTAAGGGACTCGAGGGTGTGTACTGCAATTTTAGGCGATGGGCTGACAACTTGTCTCTATGGCAATGCACAATTTTCCGAATGACTCTCAATAATTTGTCAGACGTGGCGTCAATGTCCGTTTTTTGCGGCCGTTTCCACTCTGCCTACCCCACAAGGGATTATAGGCGTGATATGTGTATGTATGTAAGAAAGAAAATACATTTATTTCAGTCCACACAACACAACAACATGTATGTATGTTGGTGTTTTTACCTGAGTGCACTTATGCTATTTTTCCATATTGCACTTACGACATTTTAAGTAAACGAGATAATTGTATGTGTACTCAAGTCACAGTGTTCTGAAATTGTGTCAAGTCAGTTAAGTAGTTGTAATGAAGCCTGATTGAGCAATTATGTTTTACGACTTTTTGGAATACGAAACGATCTTCTTCTTTCCAACACAAAAAGGACATAAGTACAATCCACAACATTTAATTTTACGTTAGATACAAAAAATATATATATCGTTTAGAGTGTTTGGGATGCTTATTAAGATCACATATTTTCATAATTTTTAATGCAATCGTTTCTGAAATATTTTGATAAGTTGCAAAAATTTCCAAAGTTAGGATTACCCTAATAAATCCCTTTGCTTGTATTAGAAAAAAAAAAGTGGAGTAAACTTCATTCATTCATCTGTCAATGTCAATCAGTATTTTTTTTTTTTCAATAAAGGTCATATAAGTGGTAGGCAAATGAATTTTGTTTTCCGCAGCTTAGTTGTTGGAACTAAACTATCACTTTTTAAAATTTAAAATCTCAGATTATGAAGCAAAATAAAATAAAAAGAACTTGCCCTTTATTTAATGATGCGATAAACTATCTATTAAAAATATAAAAAGGTCTTGTTAAAAATTTGAAATGTTGTGGATTGCACAGAAAAAAGATGTAACTGTTTCCAATGGGTTTTAAATAGAAAAATGATACACATAAAGTGTCTAGTGGTATTAAATGTAGGTAACACTTTCATTATGAACTGTTATGGCTAAATTGAAGTGGGTAATTGAGTACAGCCCCTGAGATCGTTGCTGAAGACAAAACTCAATACGCGTACCATCTGATAGTATTAAAACAAATTAGCGGTGAGAAATAAACAAATACGAATGGTTCTGTGGCCTCGGCTGAGTTATGTCTTATAATTAAGGCCTACCGTATCCATGTGGACCCGTTCCGGCGGGAACGGACTCAGGGAGACATTTTCCCACTACTGTCACACAAACAGTTTTCGAAGCTTCTTCTTTTCGTGTTGGACATCGTCTAACGACCCGATGAACCCTGGTGGCAGTGAATTTTTAACACCCTATTACTAGTGATGCAGTACTGCCGTGTGATGCTGGCGTAGAATAGCATCACCCCATTTCTTTCCCGTGGGTATCGTAAGAGGCGATTTAGGACTCGAGGGTAACATGTGTATTGTAATTTAGGCGATGGGCTGACAACCTGTCACTATTAAGATACACAATTATCTGAATGACCCTCAAATATTTGTCAGAAGTGGCGTAAATGTCCGTTTTTGCGGCCATTTAAGCTATGCCTACCCCGCAAGGGATATAGGCGTGATAGATGTGTGTGTATGTACTATTACTAGTAGTAGACCTGTGATATGGTTGTGTAACGAACGCCCCGTCTGATAATCATAGACAGCAACCGGGCCCAACGGCTTAACGTGCCGTCCAAAGTACGGAACTATCTTTCTTTTCGGGCAATCGGATCAAACTGCAATGTCCTAATCAGACTGGGAACAAATTCACAAAGATATACATATTATCAACTTTGTGAGTGTCCCACCGAGAATCGAACCCGGAACCTTTGCGTCGCAGGAAGTCGCACTACCACTGCTCCACATAGACTGCTCATATCCTGCTCCTTTCTTCGATGTAATTATTCAGTGTGTCCATATCTTCTCCTTCGTCAACAGTGTTTTGTCCACTGTTGGACATAATGATGCCTCTTCTTATCATCTCCATTCTGCGTCCATATACGTGTCGCGTATTGCACCATGTCCAATCTTATGTAATTGATAGGATAAATCTGTCATAAGATATTCTCTCTATTCTATGCCTACATTATATTCTAAACTACCTACTTTAAAATTAAGCATGTCCATATTATTTGTTAAAAATATTGCAGAACATGTCTCGTACCCATAATAACTAGACAGCTGGGTGAGTCGTCCGTTCATCGACTCAGAGTCCCACACGAAAAGATAATAAAGAGTAAATCTGAGTCAGTACTTTCCCGGATCCCATTCCGGCCCTGAGCGACTCCGGCTAAATAACTCCATTTGGCTCGATACTCGATAAACGCGCGTTTGGACATCGGTAATTATTTACTGGTAAATTGGCACTACAATTATTGCCGGTACGTGTTGCCGCCGAAGTTATGAGACCCGGCAGCTTTAAATATGCCGTTTTAATTCGTATATTTGTGTTGTGAATCAATGGATTCTGAAAGTTGTGATGTGCGTCGAATATGATATTAAAAGACGTTCCGCTGGAGTTATGGTTATGCATTTTAAAAGGTTGTAATGATACGAGATATTTATTTTTAAAGGCACTATCATGATGAATTAATGTAAAGGACAGTGGGACAAAAAGTCAGATCAACGTCGTTTAAGACATAAAATAGAGCGAAATTAAGAAAAATAAAAACTTTGAACTTATTAGCGCCACGGCAGAGTGCAAAATATTTATTGATGATATCCAAAAGATAAAAACTTGGGCTCGCCCCTCATGCAGTAGGTAGTATTATATTAAATATGAAATATCTTGGACAGTTCACACAGCGCCATTTAGCCCCAAACTAAGCAAAGCTTGTACTACGGGAATTAGATAGCTGATATAAATACTTATATACTTACTTTATTTCTTGTAAATAAATACATATTGTACATAAAAAACACCCAGACAAAACACAAATATCTGAAAATTACTTAACAAATTAATATTTTTGTCTTGTGGGGATCAAACTCACGACCCATATTATCTACGCCGACTACGCCTTTGCCTAAATGGCAAAGTTAAATTAATATAGTTAAGTAGATTAGTAGTACTTGAGTTAAGCGTAAAGAAAGTAAGTAAATGAAAACTTAGACTTAGGTAAAAATTTATCCTTTTTAATTTTATTAATTTTGTGCCAACGGTAGCCTGTGACTCGCCCTCACTTACGACTTCGACGTAACACATGGGAGACATAATCTTAAATCAGTATTTCTATCAAGAGGAAATTGACGGGTTAGCTCGTTACGTTTGCCATCAATCAGGAAAGAAGTAGTGCATTTAATTCCAGCCCTCACTTATCTGTATCTTTATAAATGGGTGCCATAAGAAATGCAGAATTCAATATTTTCAATATTGCGTGCGTGTCACTGCAGAGTGAAGACCCACCCAAACTATTAAAAACCCGGTCGTTGTGAGTGAAATGTCTTTATCGGTTTTGCAGAGTTATTTCAATACAGACTCGTTAGTTGTGTGTCAGTATAAACACGCCTACTTTTTTATTCCATTTTACGCTAAGTATCTTTTGCACGAAGCATGTTTTACCAATATATATTATCTAAGATCTCTCATAAATGTCATATATTTTTATCGGCAAGTTTATTCATAGCGGCTGATCTCCGCATCTTTGCAATGTGGTTTAACGATAAATGCGCATAAAATTATAATTTATAGTACCTAACTATCATCTTTAATCTGTAGAGCAGACCGTGTAAAACTTACCGCCTAAAAACACAGAAATTTAATTAATTAACGTAATCTCGTTTTTCGCAGCCCACTTTTCTTAACACCGCATTGTTATCACAGGCCATCGCAAAAAGTCCCGACAAAAGCCGATACAGGAACGTAGCTACGGTGGAATCCACCCGTATACTCGCTCATTAACGCTTCTGGCCAGCTCTATATCTTGCATGGCTATCACCGTATCTGGACACTAAAAATCTTCACGAAATTACACCTTAGGACTAAAATGTAAGTTCGATTTTCAAGCGTAACGATCGATTTGATTGTTTTAAATCCAAAGTGTCGTCAATGTAGGTTTAGTTTTGATGAAAGAATCTAAATCTTTGCTCAACACTTTAAGAAATAAATTACAATGATAAATGGATTGCGACTTACGATCTTATACTCCTGAAATTATAAACCAACGCGTGAACAAAGGTCGTAAGCGACATTTCGTAGCTTTACAAATTTTAATCCAGTTTATAATTGAATAACGTTGTAAATTTCCTTGCAATAACTGGTATTTATTTCATTATTGTAAATATGGGGTAAAGCACGATGTGCGATTAGTGTTTTTGCGTCGGCGTTGTAATTAGGGGCTATCGGCGGCGCGTATGAAGACATAAATAAACGAGAGCTAAATTAGCGACCGACCCGCTAACTGCGACCACTGAGACTCGCTTGAAATTTTGGTCAATCCACTGCAGATACTTTGCTGCAGTTCTTTTCTACTAAACCAAAAATATACTATTAAAACATCATAATTACACTATCTATCTATACTGCTATATCAATTACGACGTAAAATTCATTACAATAACTTAGCTATTTTATGCGTTTACTTTACGATATCGTTTGGTAGCTAATTATAATTCTTGGAATTTACCCAGCACTTTGGTTAATTAACTATTATTCTTTTAACCTCATTACATATTTGAGTGTATGCAAATATCTTGTGCATTCATAATTGCATTAGAGTCGATCAAATACTGCGAAGTGAAGACACTCGATAAAATCAGTTTCCTAATACAGACGTTACAGTATATGCAAAGCGAGCTTATTAGCACTTGACACTTAGTAAAAAATATTGCAAAACTATCATAATTAAAACTTGCGTCCGCGAAACTAATCTGCATATTGGGTAGGGTGACGTTTATTTTAGAAAAAGGAGGATTTTCCTAACTAAAATTATAAAATTTGTAACCTGCTTTTGTGCTGGTACAATTTCAGTAACACACCGATGATATGGGTTACTAATATTTTGACACCTAATTAATAAGACTTTATCTTCACAATTTGTGTTTATTTTGGAATTCACAATTCCGACGTTTCCAACTTAGGTAAATCCGTTTAAAATTGTTTTGTTGTGATGAGTAATAGTTGTGCAAACTCAAGAAAATATTAGGTTTAACTTAATTATTTCATTATTTAAATAAATAAATAGACTTTCATTATAGTTTTTACAATCTTTCATGTCGGTTTATTATTTCTACGACTTTCTCGAATATAATCGCAAATTGCTTATTTGTCTATTTTTTATATTAATTGTGCAAATAAAGTTTATTTACAACCAGAAAAAGTTAGTAGGTACATAAGTATTTATATCAGCTAAGTAGTTCCTATAGTACAAGCTTTGCTTAGTTTGTGGCTTGATGGCGCTGTGTGATTGTCCTGGATATTTAATTAATTATTTATTTAGTATATTTCGGGACTGTACCACTTCCGCCTGACTTGCTGGCCCCTATACTATTAGCTCACGGCGGACATGCAAATCGCGAGTCGCTAGCGTGACGCTCCTGGATTACCGCACACTCGCGATAGACGGATTTATTGCATATATTGCACTTACGGCACTTTAGCATGTGGGTGGGTGAACTAGCCGCGAGTAATAGCTAAATTGAGCTGTATTTCACAAATTATGTTGTTTGTAAGTTATCGATATTAGAAACGGAAAACATTTAGTTACGATACACGGTGTGTTGTGATTATCGATGGTTGTTAATGATTGTAAGAATATATTTATGCACAAAATAAATGCTTATAATATTATTTATCTTTGTGAATAAATATGATAGACAACATAAGATGAAAAATACATAGCAAATAACTGATACACCAGACAGGGTACGTCAGTTGGTTCGACTGTGTCCTTTGTAAGAGGAAAAAGACTGAATATAATAAAATATATAAAAATATTTACACTAGATTTCCTCACAGCGGTTTCACCCGCTGCCACTAATTTTCCTGTGGCAATAGAGGTTTTCCCGCGGTAAAAAGTGGCCTATGTGGTATTCCAAGTTATACTCTACCTGTGTTCCAATTTTCATCCAAATCGGTCTAGCCGTTTGAGCGTGAAGAGGTAACAAACATACATACACACACACAAACTCTCAGATGTATAATATTAGTACAGATTTTATTATATATTATTTTAGCCGGTTTTCTATCAGAAAATTACAAAACTATTATTAAAAAAATGAAATTGAGAACGAAAGTGAGATTGAAATGGATGAGATTGTGAAAGCGTTAAAAAGTATGAAATCTGGTAAAGCTGCAGGGTATGATAGGGTGTCGGTCGAAATACTGAAGGCTGGCGAAGGCGTTGTGGCTAGTCAGCTGTACCTCCTTTTTAACCTTTGTTGGAGAAGCGGTCGAGTGCCAAGTGATTGGTGCAAAGCTGTAATAGTGCCATTATACAAAGGAAAAGGGTCACAGCTGGACTGCAAAAATTACCGCGGTATAAGCCTCCTCAGTGTCGTCGGCAAACTGTATGCAAAGGTGTTGATTGAAAGAGTGATGAAAGAAACGGATGAGAAAGTATGGGATGCTCAGGCAGGATTTCGTAAGGGGATGGGATGTACGGATCAGGTCTTTTCCTTGCGCTGCATAGCTGAAAAATTCCTGGCCAAAAACCAGAAAGTCTATTGCGCGTTCGTAGATTTGGAAAAGGCCTATGACAGAGTGGTGAGGAATGAATTGTGGTCGGCACTATCCATGCATGGGGTGAGCAGTATCTTGATACGAGCACTGAAATCCTTATATAAGGATTCCAGTGCTTGTGTCAGGATAAACGGGGCGTACACTGAACTTTTTAACATCGAGAAAGGTGTTAGACAGGAATGTGTTGCGTCACCGTGGCTGTTCAATCTGTTCATGGATAGTTGTTTGGAAGATTTGAAAGAGAGTGAATGTGGTCTGAGAATGAATGGTTTACTCGTCAAATGTCTTCTCTATGCTGACGACCAAGTTATCCTTGCGTCGTCGGCTGAAGGGTTGCAGGAGATGGTAAATATTATGAATGAGGCTTTGAAAAAGAAAGGAATGAAAGTGAATGTAAGTAAGACGAAAGCAATGGTTTTTGAGAAAGAGGAAAATATGACAGAGTGTAAAATTATGATAGAAGAAGAGAGGGTGGAACAAGTGAAAGAGTTTGTGTATTTGGGCTCCATGTTCACATCAGATGGAAAGTGTGAAAGTGACATCGAAAGAAGGGTGAATGCCGGCAACATGGTGAATGGAGCGTTGCACGCTTTTATGAACAGCCAGAAAGTCTCTGATAAGGCTCGTCTGGCTGTGCATAGAGGGGTGTTAGTTCCGACACTTATGTATGGGAGTGAAAGTTGGGTATGGCAGAAAAAGCATGAAAGTAGAATAAATGCAGTACAAATGAGAGCGTTAAGAAGTATGGTTGACGTAAAATTGAGTGACAGGATAAGGAATAGCGTGATAAGGGAACATTGTGATATAAAAGAAGACGTAGTGACTGGTGTAGAAAAGGGTATGCTTAAATGGTTTGGTCATGTAGAGAGGATGAACGAAAGAAGATTAACGAAACAGGTGTATATGGCAAGTGTGGATGGGAACGTCGGAAGGGGAAGACCTCGACGAACGTACCTCGATCAAATCGGGGACGTGCTAAAGAAAGGTCAGGTCAAGAGTACCCTAAACCGACGAGCATGCATGAAGAGATTGATGAATGTGGAGGAGGCGAAAGAAGTATGCCAGGATCGTAGTAAGTGGAAGGAAGTAGCCTCTGCCTACCCCTCCGGGAAAGAGGCGTGATTTATGTATGTATGTATGTATGTATGTAAAAAAAAGAAAATGTGTGATACAAATTTATTTTTTTTACAATGACTGATCATGGCGTCATTAAGTGATATTACTGTCCTACATTGATTAAATAATTTCACATTTCAAATTTCAGAATACAAAGTAGCCGAAACGTCAGTTAGAGCCCCTAATCCGCAGGTGACGTGACTAAACAAACGGCCAAACGACAATTAGTCGTTGGATCGTGCGACCACATCCAGCACCATCGGACACAGCAGACTTGGCCGACACACCGTACAATTATCAGGGTTAAGGCGAGTGTAGCCGTGAACGGCCTCGACAATGGCGCCATTTTACAAAAAAAAAGTTTTCTCTTTATACAAACATATATCAGAATGTCCGTTGCTCAAGATTTTAGTATTGAATTTTAAGAAGTAAAATGCAAACTCAATTAAATATTCGCTTTAATTAAAGTTTAATTGTAAGCTTAAAAACGGTGACTTTTGGTAGTAATTGCCACAACTTTAATAACAGCGAATATTTCATTGATTTACTTAAAGATAATACTAAAAACTCAAGCTAGATATTTAAATAAATTTACAAACAAAATGTTTTTTTTTGTTAAGTGGCGCCACTGTCGAGGCCGCTCACGAGTACACTCGCCTTAATCGTTGGTAATTGTGATCGGCGGTAATTGTTGGCGAGGTAGGTGTGAAATCGATCACGTAGATCGCTGCGCGTGACGTTGGCTTGCCGAGCTGGTGCCTATTTTATGAAACTACAGGCTACAAGTCTACAGGTGAAATTCTTAGTACATTGCGTTGCCGGTTCGTATTCCTGGTATCATAATGGCTAACCGACTACGCAATGAACATCGAATTTCACCTGTTAAATTGTAGCCTGTAGTTTGATAATATTGGGTACTGGTGGCTAGATGGATGTTTGCACTCGCTGTGGTACCTATGGCCCTGCCACCTGAAAAGTTTGTACCTTTCATTCGCGCTGCGCCAGAGAGAGACAGACACTCATTTTGCGCTAAAATTTTCGCGAGATTTTACGGTTTTTCTGACGTAGAAACTAGAGAAATACCCTTAGAATGCCTAATTTAGGTATTGATACTAGAAAAGGTACGTATCTAAATTATAGCATATTATTATTTATACTTTAAAACTGTAGACATAAAATTGAAAAAAAAAGAAACAAATAGAGGTTACTTTGTATTTTTTTTCTATGAAGGTAAGTTTGTCTAATTGTGTAACAGATAAGTATATGTTATTTGTTAGATCCTCGACAATAACATATATTTTTTATGGCTGTAATTGTTTGAATAAAACTTGTTTAAAAATGTTGCTCGCGCTATATCCCCGCCATCATTGTAAACTGCATATCGATCGAAAAGTATTTTTCACGCAGTCGTATATATTTTTCTACATACATACATATATATACATACATATATCACGCCTATAATCCCTTGCGGGGTAGGCAGAGCGTAAATGGCCGCAAAAACGGACATTTACGCCACATCTGACAAATATTTGAGGGACATTCTGAAAATTGTGTATCGCCATAGTGACAGGTTGTCAGCCCATCGCCTAAAATTGCAATACACACCCTCGAGTCCCTAAGGAATTTAAATTGAATATGTAAAATTTACAATAATATTAATAATTGAATATAATACAAAGTTGCATATTATGAGGCAGTCAGTAATATAAACAGAAATATTGTGCAGGTTTTATCGATTATCCTCAATCTACTCACACTTCTTTAGGTCTGCTGGAAGAAATTTATTTAGAAATAAGCAGTACCTACCTACCATGTCTTTGTATGTTCTAGGTTTTGTATTTTCTTGTGTACAATAAATTGTTGAATAAATAAATTTATTTATGCTTTCGAGAAATTTTCGAAAACACCAAGTACCACCGCAGCAACCAAACTGTGCGTTATACATATTCACTTTATTCTCACTATTATTTTAATTAGTATCCGTGGCAGAGAAACTGTTAATACATTTACATTAGCAGGCCACACACACGCTCCCATTACCGCACCGGTACTTGAGACGTGATGATTGTTATAAAAATAATTAACTACGTGAAAAATAAAGAGAAATATCTAATATGCAAATTTCATGTTTCTATCTCGTGGTCATAACTGCCTCTGTTCATTTTACCCACGAAAATAAAAAAGGTATATGTATTTTGAATTTATGGGATCTGCAATAAATATTATAAACTAGTTGATTACTCTATCTGTAATTCTAATTGTACCAACTTTGTAACTAATTATGGAAGTATTTAACTTTGACGTAAATTTGAATCTTAGTATGTATTAGGACTAGGAGTGTTAAAGGTCAAACGTACATAAGTGACAAATTGCGTTACGACGCTTTGCATATAATTTAAAATGAACGTTCCCTATTTCAAGTGATGCGATGGGATGGCATAAAGACGTACTTAAGTGATAGAATTGCTATGTTATTATTTACCGTTTATTGTACACAAAAACATTAACAAGAGACACACATACAAAGAATAACGACAGAACAGGACAACTTATTCCTACTAAGAAATTTCTTCCAGCTGACCAAAGTAAAATGAGACTTTATAAGACAGGCGGTTTAGGCGTGCAATATAGGTAATATGATAAAATTAACCTACACACGAATAGATTCAATATACTTACCTAAATAAACTAACAATCAAAAATATACCTACATATTTATAAATTATACCATAAAATAAATACTTATATATTTATCTATTTATAAATATATTTTCTTACACATACGTAGTCTTGCATTTATAATTACAACGTGTTTTATATAATCTAATTAGATAATAATTTTGAAAAAAGTGACGGGTGTGCAAAGCACGTAAGGGACAGAGTAAGATACGACGTGTTTTGCATAACTTTATTAAGTAGATTACTTATAATAAGTACTTCACTCAATCAAAATTACACTATTCTACCTAGTAAGTGAGACAGATTGCAATTAGATGCGTATAGCAAAGTTAATTCAATTACCTAAGCACTTTATTAAGCTTAATTATAACTTAGAAACAGTAGCTAGCAATAATCAATCAAAAATGTTTTACATGTAGAACATATGAAATAGGTCTTGGAATATGTCCATCTTATTATTGTAGCAATAGTTATTTTGTCATTAATATAAACAACCTTCGTGACAATACTCAATAATACTTTATAATCTGATCTTGCCCCAAAATTCAAACCCTACCGACAACAAAATTGTAAGATAACTAACTTGGACAAAAGATTTGAATAATTATGGTTAGATTTGCACTCACAGAGCTATAATATTGTCATAAATGAAAATGAGAAAGGAAGATTTTTTTTTTGATTCGTTAGAATATTTGCAATTGCAGTGCTTTATAATTTTCATATTTTTTTGAAAACGATTGAATTACATATATCGTCAACAACACTGATTAGTGTTGGGAGTGCGTGCCTGTCACAACTATGTGGGGTGTAAGGGACAGCAGACCTTCGAATATTGAACAACTTTTCCCTAGAAACATTTGTCAGGAAACGCCAAATCGACCTCCCATACAAAATCACAATCAGCTGACTGCATTTACTGTGGGATGTCCAAAAAAATAGACGTTTCATGAAATATTTTTAATGGGGATTTGTTCAGTTTCATGGTCTGAATGCACCCTATCAGTATTCGGAGTGCTGTCCCTTACACCCTGTGCAATTTGTGGTAAATAAAATATATTTTAGTATCCAATCTTTGGCCATACACTCACGGCATTAATAAGCTTAAGTAAGTAGTTGATATAGCTATTGAATTGTCTCAGTCTCTCAGTCGGAGAGAAACCTGCAAACGGCACTATTGAGCCGCGACGGGTGTCGGTGTAATCGCTAATTAACAATCGTAACTCATCAATATAGCAATTAATACGTGCGCCGAGCTACTTATTTAACTAATTGCAAGTGATTTTCATAAAAATTGCTATTTTGTAACAGTTTTGTGACGCCAGTATGTTTGTAGAGCTGCCTTTACCCTTTGATTATTTGGTTTTATTAAAATAATTATCATTGCGTCGTGGAAAATAAGCATGAGCATTTCATGAAACTGTTTTATAAACAAATAACAATATGCATTTTCTTAATATAAAATCTTAGAAAATAATTAAATTACTATTTCTATGAATTAACCCATAAAAATAATTAAATTACTATTTCTATGGGTGAGATCCGCCTACCGCGAAATGACCATGGCTAACGATAAAAAGGACTTTGATTCGCTTAACGTCTTAACTTACAACGTTCGCACATTAATGAAAGAAGAAAGGTTAATAGAATTAGAAAATGCGTTAACAGAGATTAAATGGGATATAATAGGGTTGTCAGAAGTAAGAAGGGAAGGAGAGGACATATTAGAAAGAGACAATAGTATCCTATATTACAAAGGAGAAACCAGTGGAAAATATGGAGTAGGATTTCTAGTTGCGAAAAAATGGAAGGAAAATATCTTGGAATTTGTTGGATATTCAGAGAGGGTAGCTGCTTTGAAATTCAAAATTACTGACAAAAAGATTATGACTATAATTCAAGCATACGCGCCAACATCATCGCATAACGATGATGTAGTAGAAGAATTTTATGATGTCCTCAACAAGGCATGTGAAGAGAATCGAGGCGCCTGGTCTTTTATCCTCGGAGACTTCAACGCCAAAATCGGCATAAAACAAAAACTGGACAATGACACTATTATTGGCCCTCACGGTCTCGGGGTACGAAATGAACGTGGGGCCCGTTTACTCCAGTTCGCTTTTGGACAAAACCTTAAAATATGCAATAGTTTTTTCCCAAAAAAGCCTCAACGTCGCTGGACATGGTTCTCACCGGACAATAATACGAAAAACGAGATCGACTACATCCTGACGTCCCACAGAGACGTGGTAAAGGATGTAGGAATTATCAACACGATCAAGTTTAGTTCGGACCATCGACCGCTGAGAGCTAAAATTTCACTTAATATTAAAATCCACCGGAAACAACAATTTCTAAACAAGATTAAAAAACTCGATAAATGCACTTTACTTAATCACGCAGATGATTTTAACTGGAATTTAAAAAACAGCTTTGATTTACTAGAAACAGAAGAAATTTCGAATTCAAACACAAAATTTAATAATATTATAGAGAGTATCAAATTCGCGTGCAAGAAAATAAAACCAGAAAAACGCAACTCTAACAAACTTACAAAGAAAACCAGTTTATTAATAGAAAAAAGAGAAAGTGCAAAGAGTAATAATAATATAACGGAATATAGGATAATAGACAAACAAGTAAAACGTAGTATTCGAAAAGATATTAGAGACCACAACACATACATTGTACAGATAGCTCTCGAACAAAACAATTCTCTTCGAGTAGCCAGACAAGGTATATCAAGGGGTAAGACATGGATTACTTCAATGAAAGACGAAAACAACATCAAACATCGAAATAGGGAAAAAATCATCAATATTTGCACTAAGTTTTATGAGAATTTATACTCAGACCCAACAAACTCCGTTAACTATCCACCCATAGAGTATTCTTGTGGTGATTCCATCCCTACTATAACGGAGCGTGAAGTGCAAAGAGCTATTAGAAGCATGAAGTATAACAAATCTCCAGGTAGAGATGGAGTTACCACAGAAGCACTGAAAATCGGAGAACCAGTCTTACTCCCCCGCCTGACAAAACTATTTAATCAGATTTTAGATACCGGTAACATACCAGATGATTTTTGTCATTCCAATGTCGTTCTCCTTCACAAAAAAGGGGACAAGAATGACATAGGGAATTACCGGCCCATCAGCTTAATATCCCACATATACAAAGTTTTTCTCAAAATCATAGAGAATCGGATTTCAGGTGAATTAGACCGCCATCAACCACCCGATCAAGCTGGTTTCCGACCTGGTTTCTCCACAACAGACCACTTACACACCTTAAATCAAACCATAGAAAAGTTTAATGAATTCAATAAGCCCCTGTATCTCGCCTTCATCGACTATGCCAAAGCATTCGATAGCATCAACCACTCGGCAATATTCACAGCACTGGAATCCCAAAATATAGACCCTACATACATAAATCTCCTAAAAATAATATACAAATATAGCACAGCCGCCATTCAAATGCAGTCATCCGGAGCCTCGTTTATGATTCGTCGAGGAGTCAAACAGGGTGACCCGCTTTCGCCTAAACTTTTCACGTCAACTTTAGAGGAGATATTCAGAACACTTTCGCAGTCATGGTCATCTAAAGGCATAAACGTCGGCGACAAAAACTTAACGAACCTCCGTTTTGCAGACGACATTGTCCTGTTCTCCACTTCAGCCGCGGAACTCGAGACCATGTTACAGGAACTATGGGTGGCAAGCCTTGAGGTTGGACTTAAAATGAATATGACAAAGACTCAACTCATGTGCAACAGTACTAAGCGTAAGGTAGAAGTAGGCGGACAGATAATACACTATGTCAACGAGTACACATACTTGGGCCAGATAGCATCCTTCGAAAACAGGCAGGACAAAGAAGTCGAAAGACGAATCCAAAACGCCTGGAAGAGCTTCTGGTCCATGAAGGAGCTTATGAAGGGAGACCTTCCGCTGACACTGAAGCGTAAACTCGTTGATATGTGTATTCTGCCCGTCTTAACCTACGGCGCACAAACGTGGTCTTTGACTGAAGCTCAAAAGTCCAAACTCAAGGTTTGCCAACGCGCCATGGAGCGCAGTATACTCGGTGTAAAACAAATCGACCGGATCAGGAACACAACTCTGCGCTCAAAAAACCGGCATAATAGATGTTGGCAAAAAGTCCGCGAAACTGAAGTGGGACTGGGCGGGACATGTCTGCCGTATGCATTTGGACAGATGGGCAAAAATAATAACAAACTGGGTGCCAAAAGATGGTCGCCGTCGTCGTGGCCGGCCTAGGAGAAGATGGCGAGATGATGTGGATGCATTTCTCCAAAACTGGCAGTTGGAAGCGCAAGATCGAGACGGGTGGCGCGAAAGAGGGGAGGCCTTTGCCCTGCAGTGGGACACTGAACAGGCTACTTAAAAAAAAAAAAAAAAAAAAAAAAAATGAATTTATATTGAGTTACTATCACCTAGGAATCTTAGAAAAACCATACTTATCTTTATTTTTAATTTTCTTTTGAGTTCTGTAGAAAAACTCATGACAAGTGCCCAATGTGCAACTGTGTGATGCCGGCTTAGAATATCATGACCCCAACATTACGTGAGTATCTTAAAAAGCGACTGAGGGATTAATTCATCCTGGGAATTGGCAGCAGTGTTTTCTGTGAAAGTAATATCTTGCATTACATTCGCCAATGCGCTTGCTAACCGTGATGAGTACCTATGGCAATTCCATCTAATAGGAGGAGGCCTATGTACTGCATTGAACTGTTATGGCTGTTAATTTTAATGTTAAAAAGTGTCGAATAGACTACACTGAGCTAGAAGTAGATGCATATTGTTAAGTATTTTTGATGCGGCTTAGAATAGCATCACCCCATTTCTTTACCGTGGGAGTCATACAAGGCGACTAAGGGATTCGAGGGTGTGTATTGCAATTTTAGGCGATGGGCTGACAACCTGTCACTATGGCGATACACAGTTTTCCGAATGACCCTCGAATGCTTGTCAGACGTTGTCCGTTTTTGCGGCCATTCCTACCTACACCGCAAGGGATAAAGGCGTGATATATGTATGTATTTTTGATCGAAGAGAATCTACGAATACAATGAACTGCAGCAACAGCTCTATGAAATTCGTGTGACGTCACAATTGCGTTGCGGACGGTGCCCGCTGCTGGCCGTTACAACAGGTCCGGCCGGTTTTTGTCACGGCTACCGAATACGGCGCAAGTCACAGCAGACAGCGAAGATAGATACCACTTTATACGTTTGTAAGTAAACTGGCGCTATACAAATATACCTACACATATCACGCCTATTATCCCTTGCGGACATTAATGCCACGTCAGACATATATTTGAGGGTCATTCGGAAAATTGTGTATCGCCATAGTGACAGGTTGTCAGCCCATCGCCTAAAATTGCAATACACACCCTCGAGTCCCTTAGTCGCCTCTTACGACAGTCACGGGAAAGAAATGGGGTGAATACTTTAAACCGGCATTACACGGCAAATATATTTGTTAGTAAACTGTAGGATAACATAATTCTTCTTCTACTTCCTCAACAGCCAAAATATACGGAGTTATTACAAAAAAATACACAGTGTCGAAGTTGTTTGATAACGTGAAATGGTATGGATAAATAATTTCAACAGTGTCTTAAATTTTTAATGCGCGTCTAACTTTTTTGTAATACCAAGGTCAGTTTAAAATAGTTTTATATATAAACTTATATAGATTATATTGGGAGTAACATAGAATTATTTTATATTGGTTTACTAAAAATGTTACGCAAACTACAACAAAAATGAAAAGAACATATTTTTACATCCACGATGTTTTTCGTACTATTCTCAACTCAAAGACAAGTTTTCTCGCTGTCAGTTTGTGTAATAATCCCGACCCAATCATTCAGTTTTTGTTTATTAACATTTAATTAGAAGATAAAGTTGTATTATTCTTTAAACACAGTGATGTCCTATTCATTATTTAACTCTAATTGTCGGTTCTGAGGTATTTGACCTATGGTCCCGTCGTCTCTGTAAATTGCAATCGAATTGTCGAAAGAAAGCTATGAGTTATAGGTGGCTTAATTTGAAGGTAGAAGCCGTGAAAAATTGTATAGTTAAGTCCATTAAGGCATGTACAATTAGAGTATTAGGGTAGAGATGAACTTTAAGCTGAAGGCAAGATAAAGATAAAGTAAGTATTTTTATGGATTTTATGTACTTAGTTTAATTCAGTTTTTACGCTGATAGGAATACGAGGACGAAAAGTCTATTCGCAAAATAAGTCTGCAACTGTTTCGCTTTCTTTTCAGCTCATTAGGTTAGGTAATATGACTTACTACAGTTGGTATGCATTGGCGTCATAGTCCATATGGACGCAGTTTCATACTTTCATGGATGTTGCCATTTTATGAACGAAAATCATTACATGCTAACAATTAAGTGCTTTTATATGAAACCGATGTAGGTGCTGATAGATTATTTAACCATCGCTGTTTCTTAATTCCAATAATAATAGCTAACGTTATTAAGTAACCTACACTTTTTACACAAGACACGAAAAAGCGTAGAAAATTAGCTCTTAATAATCAGTCGATGATTATGCTTTTTCGAATTGTGAGAAGGTTCTTAATGAAAACCTTTTGTTCAGTTTGATCATTCTATAAAATCTATAAAAAAAATGACTATCAAAGCCATATGCCACCCAAGTAACTAATCAATAAAACATTGTTACAAAAATAAATATTGACACTCATTTTTAGCGTGCTTGCAATAAAACGAAATTTTAATTTAATTAACAGTCACTAATTACATATGTCATAGAATTCCTTAAGATTGTAGCAAGGATTATACAATAAAAATATTTTTAAATCGTGCGAATTAATAACAGTTGACATTGTTTTAGGTTGAGAAATAATAATTTATTGAATCCTAGAAATCTCTACAAATGGTCGTTACGGCATTTTTCATTTCTATGATATAATTCATCGCGATGATCTATCGCCTGAAAACGATGGTCAAATTTAATTTTTATTTTCAATCTGCCGCTTTTTTTTCCGGGATCATGAACGTGATATACTATTTCAATGACATTAACATCAACAGTCACAATAGTATTTTTTAGAAAATTTGCAAAATTTTCTACCGCGGGCAGGATTAAAAGTTAACAGGGCGAAAAAAAATTCTAAAAATTGTATAACTGACACGGAAGTGTTTTAAGAATTTGGTATTCAGACACAATAGTCCACTGCCGGACATGACAAGATAGTTGGGAAGGTGTTTATCTAAAATTTATATATTTTTTCACTCAGTAAAAATAGTTTTGAAGGCCGATTCTCGGTGGAGCGGTCACAAAGATGATGTTTATCACTTTGTGAATTTGTTCCCAGTCTGGTTAGGACATTGCAGGCTGAACCACCTGATTGTCCGAAAGGAAGATGGTTCCGTTTTTCGAGGGCACGTGAAGCCGTCGGTCCCGGTTGCTGTCTATGATTACTTAGGCCGCGATCGTTACACAACCATGTCAGAAGCCCATACTAGTAGTAAGCGGTTGAAAAACCGTGACACCAGGGTTCATCGGGTCGTTGGTGATCATGTGTCTCACACGAATAAAAAAGAAAGAAAGACTCAGTAAAAAAAATAACTTGACCCTTTTTTCAAGGAACCCGTAATCGGTTAAGTAGATTACCAATAAGAAGCGAAAAGTCTCATTAAAGAAAATGAGAAGTGAACGAGAACACGTGTTGGGTGGTTCGTTTATTCGTTTAATTTGCGGATTACCAGGTGATTACAGCTTGTCACGACACCGCCGGTGCCGACTGTACAGAACTGACACGAGACACGGTTTGAAGATACATACATACATACATCACACGCAAAAAAGAGTAAAAATGAAATTCCAAAATTTGGAAAATGCATCTGTCGAGCAAACTTGCTTCAATACTGTTTTTCTGCGACCAGAATCTAGACAATATAATGAAAAACCATCATACATAAAAGAAGATGTTTATCGATGTGCCAACGAAATTGTGTGCATTACTAAATACCCATTTTTCTCACGGAGCAGCATTAAGCGTACAGCGCAGAACTATTTAACCTGTGGTAATTTTTAAATATTCCTGTTTTTTAATGTCACACGTAGGCAAACTGCTTAAGGTGCAACGTTTTTTATATAAAAGTTGAATGGACTTACGTCTAAAAACGAGACAAAAGTCTTATTTATAAACTCGATGGAAAGTCAATTTTATTGTGGATGAAATACATTTTACATACATTTATTCTTTAACCATAAGTAGTTTTATTTTTGCGAAATTTCCGTACACCTTCATAATTTACACGTACACATAAGCATTTTGTAAAACGCTCTGCGTACCCCGCAAGGGATTATAGGCGTGATTTGTGTGTGTGTGTGTGTGTGTGTGTGTGTGTGTGTATGTATTTTGGAGAAATTTGTTTACAACTCATTTTTAACTCTATTGAATTTCAGTTTTTCGTTTGTACGAAAAACGGTTCACCGAACATAATTTCCATAAGACTTCACTTCCCATGACAATATCCTTGAATAATATATTCGAGAACTAATAAAATCCATGATTTTACAACCATTTACTTTATAATTTGATCTCGTTATAGAAAAACCCCAGTAAAAAGACCATTACTACGACATAGTAACAGTAGACACAAAACATCTCTTAATTACACCTTTCATCTACATGCAAATATATACATCGGTAGTTTTTACTACAAAATTCAATAATCTAAGCTATGAGAATACTACAATGTACTAATGAAAAAGCTCTGAATTCTCATCGTTTGTAGTTTTATACCCGATTCATTCCCCAGTAGTTACTAGAAATCCACGTAAAATAGAAAGATAAAATCTATGAAGTAAAGCTGATTTCATATATGTGGTGCAATTAATTTCAGTACAAATATTTTTAGGGTGAGTTCTACTCGTGAAACTGAACAATTTTTCCCAAAACAAAGGAAGAGAAAAAGTACCCCCAAATAGAAAGTGACACAAGTTTTTAACATTTTTGTATGGGAGGTCCAGATTTATTTTGATATGTCGACTAATGCTCCGTTGGGAAAATTGTTCAGTTTCAGAAGTAGAACTCACCCTAAAAATATTTACACTGAATTAAATAGGACCTAACCAATACCTATATTTCATGAGATTATACTGACTGAGAGTCTTATACACATATTTAGCCTGCCCATTTGGTTCACATAAAACAAGTTTACATAAAATAAATAAATTATACTAACATGTAATTAATGAAATTTCTGAATGACCCTCAAATATATGCTAGACGTGGCGCGTAAATGTCCGTTTTTGCGGCCGTTTACGCTCTGCTTACCCCGCAAGGGACAATTGGCGTGATATGTGTGTTGTATGTATAAAGTACAATGTATTCAAGTTGGTTCGTAAACTTATCCATAGCTGTGGGTCTATAAAAAATATCTTAGTTTCCAATTAATATTATCTATTCAAATAGCACCCAATTTAGAATAAATTATTTTATTTAAGTACGGTAACAAGTTGACGTCCGTCAGCGTAACTTACGCCTCTAATATACAAGCATCTTAACAATAAAAATCGATAAAACGATGCATGCTCACCGACACCCATAAACTATCCACGGTAACATTGATTTATGCGTTTTATATGCTTGCGCTCGCGAGCGACGCGAGCAGAGAATCTTAATAGCACATTGAATGTCTGTTATATGCTCACAGACAGACAGACATATTTTTATAGTAGTTAAGTAAGGCCATTTTAAGAAGTAATAGTAGCAATAACTCATAGATGTGTAGTGTGAGCTAGTTGTGTCATTCGGTGCCATCTGCGAACCAACCAACCAACTTTAAATACATTGTACTTTATACATTCACATAATTACAAAAAATCACGCCTATAATCCCTTTCAGGGTATTGTAGTTTATGTATTTCAATAATGTAAAGGGTTAATTTACATTTCAAAACTGCAATCAGTGTCGAAGACGTTTTAATTATAACCAATAAATAATTGATAACATTTTCATTTAGATAAACGAACTACAAAAAGTCGTATGGGACAAATAGCGCATTCACAATCTCGGCGGCGAATACATAATTATGAACTTCAACTTATCAAAGTGTTCTAACATTTTTGTTATAAATTATCACGCAAAGTCTGGTAATAACAGTTTTTATAACCATTTTTGAAGTATGAACCGAACAGTATTTAAAATTCAATAATCGATCTTGATTATAAAAATTCTACTATGTACATTTCTAGTAATTGTAAATAAGTCCATAATGTTCACTCAAAGAATATGTAAATTCAAGTTTTTACTGTAATAAATGAAGTTTGTAAAGTATGTTCGTGGGTGTTAATGTTCGTTATGTAAAACAGTTTATAAAAGAACAAACACACTTATCACTTTAAAAGAGATATAAAATTTAAATTGGCACAAATGTACTTACGACAATATACTATTATCGTTGTTTATATTGACTTACTGCTGGGAGGAATTTCAATTTGCACCCGTATGGTGTGAAATTTTGCTTTAAACTTACATTAATGTCACTGAAAAAACGAATTGATGATTTGTATAGAACTCCAAGAAAAGCGTTATATTTTATACTTACCATATAATTTATCGTGAATAGGGTGTTTAAATTTTATAAAACGAATAACTGACACATTTTTTTGCCGTCTGTGCCCATAATTTGTTTCATTCGCTCATTAAGTACGAAGGTAAGGTTTAATTATTTTTTAAACTGTCAACATATGACAATTCTGCCAATGTCTATGTTGGAGGATATACGTTAACTAAAAAAAACGTAGATCGAAACTGACAATTGATCGATAGTAAAAACTAAACATCTAACAAACAAACAAAAAATCTAACAAGCAAATCACTTAGAAAGTACCTACATTAACACTAAATGTAAAACTTTCGCGGTTGTCCCTTATCAAGCGCTCAAGATAATAATAATTCATCGGTAAGAACCCGTTTAATCCGTGTGATGCCGGCTTAAAATAGCGTCACAGCATTTCTTTCCCGTGGGTTTTGTAAAATGTGTGTGTATTGCAATTTTAGGCGATGCGCTGACAACCTGTTACTACACGCTGTTACACAACTTTCCAAATGACCTTGAAATGTTTGACAGACATGGCGTGAATTCCCATTTTTACGACCGTTTACAGTCTGCCTACCCCGCAAAAGATATAGGCGTGATATGTGTAGTATATTGTGTTTAGAACTAGATTAAAATATAACTATGAATACCTACATAAAGTGACGTCAAAACACACATGCATATGAATATAGGTGGGTGAATCGTTTAATCGCGTTTTAGATTGTTTTAGTAGATACTGGCTGTTACTCGCAGATTTGCCCGCGTACTCGTAAAAAATATATTATGTGTAAAACCATGTTACCTTCTATATGTGTACTAAATTTCATTACAATCGGTTTAGTAGTCTTTACGTGAAGAAGTAACAAACATAGAAACTTTCGCATTTATAATATTTGTAGGATATGGCATTGAAGACTTTTCGCGTGAGTTGTCAAGTTTATTTTTTCTTCAACAATTTCGTGTATGAATTTTACGCTGTTCAGACCCAATCCAACTCGTTTTTTAATAAACAGTCGTATTTTTCTGTAGTTATTGTTAGCAAGATGTTATTTACAATAATTACATAGATAAATGGCAATGCAAAGAATATCTATGAAATGTTAACTAGCTGTCTAATAGGTATTTATGCAAATTTTTCAATATATACTTCGTGTGTTTTGCATATTACGTTATTCTACAATTTTCCATAATTATCTAATAATAAAAATAATACAAAAAGGATGTTTGTATAAGTCTGTAATTAATTAGTAATTAAAGTAAATATCAGTAGCAGGCAAGAATTTATAAGCTGTTGCAAACAACCAATTACACTATCGTCTAAAAGATAATTAACAAACAATTTAAGACAGCGGAATATTGTAGAAGGAATTCTGACTGCAAACTAAGTGAAGCCAAAACAATCTCAGCAACTACAAAGTGGCCAACAACGGCCGATGTGGCGCAGTGGTGGTGCGAGTTCCGGGTTCGATTTTCGGTAGGGCACTCACAAAGTTAATATGTATCACTTTGTGAATTTGTTCCCGATCTAGTTAGAATATTGCAGGCCGCACCACCTGTTTGTTTGAAAATAAATAGTTCCGGCCTTCGGAGGGCACGTTAAGCCGTCGGTCCCGGTTGCTGTCTATGATTACTCAGACGGCGGTCGTTACACAACCATGTCAGAGGCCTACTAGGCGGTTGAAAAACTCTGACACCAGGGTTCATCGGGTCGTTGGATGACTCGGTGTCCCACACGAAAAGGATAGATTTATGTTACAAGCAGAGTGAGCTGCATGTAACGATGGTTTTCCGTGATTAAATTGAGTTATAGTTAAAGTACTATCCTACATTGAATAAAGTTTATTTAATTTCAATGTGAATCTTCGCACTGCTACCTCTATCTTATATTTTTGAATCGAAGCTAACGATGTAGGATTTTAATTGCTTAATCATTTAGTACCACTGGCCGAGTGCTAGTTCTAACAAATGAACGTCCTATTTCTACCAGACTATCATTATTTACATTTAATTTACGAACGAATGAAAAATTGTTAAGATATTTTGAGTATAAGGCACTTACATATTTGCTAGTTAATAAGTTCTTTAATTGGAATTCTTTTAAGAAGATTATTCATGAAGATCATAAAATAAAAATAGTGTTAAAGGTCTACCTACACCTATCTAGGCGGAATTTTAATGCGATATCGCACTTTAAAACTTAATGTTGAGGTAACTTTGGCATTCTTCAAAGTTCAGTCTCGGAATTTCCGATTTTTTGAATATGAAATCGAAGCCATTTGACTAAGTTGTCATATTTTAATACATATCTATCTGACACTGGGCGCCGAAGCTTGAGACTTCATACATGGTCGAGGACTTGTCCAGCTGAATGACAGAAACTCAGTTCGACTGCCTGCGACGCAAAGGTTCCGGGTTCGATTCTCGGCAGGCCTCTCATTTTGTGAATTTGTTCCCGGTCTGGTTAGGACATTGCAGGGTGAACTACCTGATTGTCCAAAAAGAAATGGTTCCGTGCTTCGGAGGGCACGATAAGCCATCGGTCCCGGGTGCTGTCTATGAAAACTTAGACGGCGTTAGTTACACAATCATGTCAGTGGCCTACTACTAGTAGTAGGTGATTGAAAAACTCTTACACCAGGGTTCATCGTGTCATTGGACGACTCGCTGTCCCACACAAAAAGAGAAAAGAGTTCTCATTGCTCACTACTCTTCCACAATACAGATTTCAATAATCGTAGATAGGGAAAAAACCCGGTGATATGAAGAACTTTGTATAGAAATTACGGAACTCCGGCGCCGTATTTTGTGCCATTCCATACAAAATACAGCCGCCAGAGAAGAATCTATTAGGTTTTACCGCTCCCTGATTAGAGGAAGCTGGTGACGATAGCCCAGAAAAGTCACGTCCCTTAGTCATGAGGATACGACGAAGAAGAAGATTAGAGGCCTCAACAATTTCTCGCTGCTGATCACGATCCTCTGCTGGCCTGATCCAGTTTTTTCCAGCCATCCCTCGAAGATAATCGCTCAAACTAGCTCGTGGAAGTTCTCCGATCCGGGGTCTCCACTCAAGAACTCGTCTACCCACTTGCGGCAGCAACCGGAAACTTGCGTATATCAAAGGCCAATCACCGATTCCTTTATCTCATTGTTCCTGTTCTTTGCTGGAGCAAAAACAGAGGTGTAAAAAGGTGGTTCTCACATGCACTCGGTATTTTGCCGGTCGGGTATTGTAAACGAAATAAGTTTCTGAAATTCGCGAATAGACGTGCAGCCGTCATTTGCTGGTTGTCGAAACCCGCAATATTATGTGGCGCGTGTGGAATCCTTGCAGGTTTAAAGGCTGCATCCGTCTTTGGCATGTTAAGCCGCGCATTTTGGTCGCAGGAGTCGCCTGCGCCCGCGCAGCGCGGATCGCGGACCGCTCTCTTTTTCACGGTTAATTGCTGCTCTAGGGCTGGCACCCGTGGATTGCATATTAATAAATTGTTTAAAGATTTCAATTGCAACAAAATTGTATATAAGGCTAACCGATGACTGTACTCATCTAACATCAATAGCCACATCATGCAACAGTCCACTGATGGACATTATATGCATATTCTTATGGAGGTGTTTGCTTTACCTACTCAAACACTTAGCAAGCGGGTTAGCGCGAGCGTAGTGCAAAGTTGTGTATTCACAGGAAACGTTGCTGCCAATTCCCTGAATTATACCTAAGTTGCCTTTTACGACACCAGGGATAAAAATGGGTTGATGCTAATCTAAGCCGGCACTGCACGGCACAGAAGATCGTGCTTAGTGTCGTGCAATTGGAGAGACCTATATCCAGAGTATTCCGCTATTTGAAAAGCGGCTCCGTTGTGTTTCCAAGGAGTGTCAGTTGGATGGTTTTGGGCCGTGTCGTCCGCTAACATTTTGAAGTAAAGAAAATCACAATGGCAATAAAATGAAAATGGCAATAATAGAAGAAGCACTGCCCAGCCCACCCACAACAGTCTCTCAGTCACTAAAATGCCCTTCATGTTGTGGGTGTGCATAAAGATAGAAGAGTAACTGTCAAGTCGATCCCATTTTACTAACATACATACATACATATATCACGCTTTTGTCCCTTGCGGGGTCGGCAGAGCGTAAACGGCCGCAAAAAAAACGCACATTTACGCCACGTCTGACAAACATTTGAGGGACATTCGGAAAATTGTGTATAGCCATAGTGACAGGTTGTCAGCCCATCGCCTAAAATTGCAATACACACCCTCGAGTCCCTTCGTCGCATTACCACACCCACGGGAAAGAAATGGGGTGATGATATTCTAAGCCGGCATCACACGGCATTTACTAACCTCGGTGAAAAAAAACAACTTTCGCTGATAGGCAGCCCTGTCCCCTGGCCATGTTTGCGCGTTTAATTGCTCTGTATCATCGCATACTAAAATGCCCTTTATGTTTTTCCGTCGCGCGCATAATGACATAATCGTGGTGCGCCGCGCGGACCGAGGATGCGCTGTGCGCTTTTTGTGCCGACATGTGCGCATTGCAGGAGGTACTTACTGGGTTAACGTGTTTTTAGGTGGACTTTGCGTATTTAGGAGGTCATCACTGGTCACACGTATACTTAGATAGGTACTTACGTAAAGATTGATATCGGCAGACATCGGTTTACATACTCAAGTCATGTTTTGCCGTCGTAGTTGTCATATTGAAGGTAATAGTTTATAGAAAGCGTTGGATCGAACTAACTGTAATTTTTCTTGCGCGTTATCGCGCTATAATTAGATTATCTATCACCATAAACACCAAAAATTACTTAAATAAGAAGAGTTACTTGATAAGCCGCAATTTTTTCAACAACTCATCATTGTTGATGGATGATTAGGAATTGTTCAATAATACTTTTAACAGTCTTATAATACAAAATAGTACTTGTACTTGATTAAACTTAGAAACAAAACGACGTAAATCGATAAACTTTTGAAAAAATACAATTGTTCTACAGCCGCAAACTCTACAACGTCGGGTATCGAACTCAAGTCCTCCGCAACAAGCTAAAAAGCCTACCAGCTGTACCACGGAGACACAAGGGGGAATCAGCTGGTTAATATGCGTCACAGCATCGACTAAGTGATTAAGAAGAAATAAGCTATTGATATGTAGTAATGGCGACGAAACAATTTCACAACGGGTTATTTTAACCTTTATTTGTTCATTGTATTGTATTGTTTAGCTTTTTCTTCTCATTACTTCGAATTTGTAGAATGACATCTATGACAGTTACAACGTGTAGGTATATACCGACGTTAAAAATATCAAACAAATGAACTAGTAGAAAAAATCTGTACTATTTCATTTTGAAAGGTGTCTTGTATGTTTGGTGTACAAATTAATGAAAAAATTTACGTGGATCGAGTACCGCCGCCGAGAGAAGTCGTATTTGACAGTTGTCAGATTCGTGTTAATACTATGGCAGAGGGTCCATTTTCCTTTGTTGACATCTCTTTTAGTATGGAAATGACAGCTGTCAAAACCGACTTCTCTCGGCGGCGGAACGTTTATAATTTTAAGGCCGGAACTCACCTGCGTATAATTTTGTCTCGGAATTTTAGAATCTTTGATTTACACATACATAATACATACACATATCACGTCTGTAATCCCTTGCGGGGTAGGCAGAGCGTAAACGGCCGCAGAAAACGGACATTTACGCCACGTCTGACAAATATTGGAGGGTCATTCGGAAAATGATGTATCGCCATAGTGACAGGTTGTCAGCTCATCGACTAGAATAGCAATACACACACACCCTCGAGTCCCTTAGTCGCCTCTTACGACTCCCACGGGAAAGATATGGGGTGATGCTATTCTAAGCCGGCATCACACGGCGTATCTTTCATTTCACATTCAAATATCTGAACTTAAAGCACTTAAGATCTTCTTTTGTCTTTTACTTAACAAGAATTCTTTTAAAACCTGTCACCGTACAAGGCGTGAAACCGACCCACTATTTTGGGTGAATGTCAAACTTTTTGCGTACTCCGTCGTCGGCATGTCTGCAGTTTTTGCTAAAGTCGGCGAAGACCGTCCAGCCTGCGATGTCCACGTATTTATGATGTATTTTACGAGCAATGTAAGTGAGACATTCGCATTCCTTGTTTTTGGGGGTTATTTGATGCTAAAGGCGAGCAACAGGTTTCTGTTTCGATGATACCTACGACGGAAGCTTGAACCACAAGGAAGGCGTTGAAAGAGGCCGGTCCGAAATTCCTCACACGTTTTCAACTCTAGTTAAAATTTTTGCACGAAAAAAACTGCAGTTTCTCAATTACAACCTCTCCTTCACGGAGTTTAGGCCTACTTTTGATATCCCACGGTGTGCACCTGATAATTGCCACCATCAGACACTCGTGTGTTTTGTGTGTGTCTGTCTGTGCGTGTACGTACGTAATTACACTCAATCACACTTCGTTAACGACGAATCTGACGCGATTAACACTTGCTAGGTTTTTTCCCGCGCACCAATGTCGGCGGCCATCTTGCGTAATTGCGCTTCTCAAGATGGCGGCTTTTCACGGCTTTTTTTACTTTTAATTGTATAATAATACACTGGCCGGTGTGATGGAAGTGTACCGTGGACGATTGATTAGGCGGGTGTTGTACCGCATCATTAATTGATGTACCTGATTGAATTCAACAAAGTATGGAGCTGTCTAGTTATCACAAATATGCTTAGTTGGCTGAGGTAGTAATTAGTGCAAAACACATCAGTTGCGGAATTTTAGATGGCTTGATTTTTTATGGAATCAAAGATTTTCCGTGCGAGTTGTCATATCCCATACTCTCAAAAATTTCGGGACTGAAGTTACGCAAATGAGTTCCGACACTTGGCTTACCACTTATGAACATTGCACACTGTGACTTCTTTGTGAAAAAAGCAGTGTCTGCTTAGTGGTGGTTAGACGGCATGGATATCATTGATAGAAACGTCCAAAAAAATAGTAGACTACGAATTTTATCTACCATCGATTCGTCATTATAGAGTAAGTAGAATACCAAAAATGACAATGACTAATGAATTGTAGTTCATTGATTTGCTACTGACAGTCAAAGTTTTAACAAAATACGAAACGACTGAAACCATGCCATTGAGACTACATTGGTAAACGATTTACTTATACGATTTTCATTTATTCTTCGGGCCCTGGCGCAATCCATTTATTTCTTTTGACACAATTTAATATGGTCGTGTGATGTCTACTTAGAACAGCTTCATACCATTTCTTTCCTGTGGGTGTCGTAAAAAGGCGACTAAGAAACTCGAGGGTAACATGCGTATAGCAATTTTAGGTGATGGGCTGACAACCTGACACTATCGTAGTACTCAATTCTCTGAATGACCCTCAAATGTTTGTCAGACGTGTCGTAAATGACCCTAAGTTTGCCTGGTAGAGAAGAAAATTTTGTTTCGTCTTCGACACGCAAAGAAGAAGAAAATGCTACCTTGCATTAAGGCAGCCTTGTTGTACTGTTTCTTTTATCTGTGTTTATCTATTGTTTTATTATATCTTTAATGTACAATAGAGTAGATTTTGTTGTTATATTAAATGTTCGTTTTTTTTACGGCCGTTTACATACTGCCTACCCCGCAACGGATATGTGCGTGACATGTATGTAATTTTACATGAACACTGACTCTACATTTCCCAAAAAACACTTTGCTATATTAAATCACTATCACACCTACATAAAGACCTCAAAGAGGATAATTAGGGGTCTATTAATTACGCTCCTACTCCCGCCCCCGCCCTACGGAACCACAAGTTATGAGGTCACTGTGTGACCCCTTGCTGGGTCATGCGAAAGATTTGTAGTGATACTCTTCGTCGTTTTTTTTTTAGTACTGGATTCTACAATTTAAGCCCCGGGGCTATGAAATCTACACCTAACAGCAGGAGCTCACCCGGACTCTTCGTCATAATATACTCTGCAAATGTATATAGACCGAAATTTTAAAAAAGTCACACTGACTTCATAAACAGCCGTAACAGTCCACTGCTGGACTTGATCCGCCCCCTATCTATTTAGGGGGTTTGTGTTTTACCTTTGTTGCCGTGTGATGTTGGCTTAGAATGCCATCACCTTATTACTTCCTCGCGGGTATCGTAAGAGGCGACTAAGGGAATCGTGGGTTACATGTGTATTGCAATTAAAGGCAATGGTCTTACAACCTGTCATTGTGGTGATACACAATCTTCTGAATGACCCTTAAATGTTTGTCAGACGTGGCGTTAATGCCCGTTTACGCTCTGGCTACCCTGCTAGGGATATGGGCGTGATATATGTATGTGTTTAGCTGGAAAAGCTGTTAATTTTATAGTACCCACGAGTGGAAATGTGGTGATGCTATTCTAAACAGTCATCGCATACTTATTACTTATCTACATGAAAATAAAGAAGTAAAATGCGACGCCTTTGAGAAATAAATGCCTTTCCTTAAGTACGATTTTAAACAACGCTTCAAACAGTGTTTCAGTTTTAAACAGTATATCAGATCTATATTATTCCGATGGTGGCGGTCGATTCGCTAATGAAGATATTTGGGCACTATCTCTTTGTCAATAAATATCAGGGCCGCCGCTGCCCCCGCCCCGGGCGAACCTCTTCCGCTCATACACCTGCGCCCCTCCAGGGCCGCACTCAGGGTCTAAGACTACGGGGCGCTAAACTCAGGGCAACAAGGCTACTGACTGATACATACACATTACTCGTGTTTATTTCTTGCGCGGTAGGCAGAGCGTTAAAGGGCGCAAAAAAACGGTCGCTATACGTACGTATTGCAAATACTTGAGGACCGTTTAAGATAATAATAAGATAAAATAAAAATAAAACACGATAGTGAGAAGTTGTCAGCCTGTCGCCTAAAAATGTAATGCACATGAAACGTTTCAGTCCCATAGCCGCCTCTTATTACACCCGCGGCTACTGATATTTGTCAATATCTTTTGCTGGCTATACGTGCGCCCGGGGCGTACTCAGGGACGGGCAAACGGGGCGCTACGACCATGGGCAACATGGCTGCTGAAATGTATGAACTAATATTAGGTATGCATTGAGTAGGCAAGTTTTCTTCTTGTCATGTAAGACACTGAGCCGAGAAACGACCTTGCAATCAAAGTTTTTGATCCGCTGACTACTACCTACATATTTATGATCCGTGCAATATTTTGACATAGTTATTAAATATTATATTATTTTATTTATCTGCTAAAGCAATTAAGTGTTTACAAAGGTTACTTACATAATACATAGTATAGAAAGCATAAGTTTATATATAGTATACTATGCTATTCACGGGTTGGTTGTCTTAACAATAACAAGGCTGCGTTTTCACAACAGTTTTTTTTAACAGAAAGGTCGCAACCCACTCCGAGTACATCCCTGCACCTAGCCTCCTTTATTACAACCTGCTTTGTTACGAAATCGATACGAAGACACGCCCTCTCTCGCTCTAAAGTGTAATGTAGTGATATTTGCCACAATTAACGTTGCAATTATAGCCGGTCGGTGTTCGGCACACCCACCTCTTTCCCTGGGGGGACATGGTTTGTGGAAGAACAATGGATTTTTAAAATGGTGGAATGGAGGCAGTCTGCTATGCGGGTGGAGTTATGATGTAATCGGGCCAGTGACATAGTCTCAACCTTTCTAAAGACAAGTCAAAGTCGTTCTTTTATTATTTATTACAGTCAAGCTCAGTGGGTTTGCTTGATTTATATACATTGGACTCTGTGCCGTGGTAACATGTAATCAAATTCAAGTATGCTTATATAACTGTAAAACTGTTAAATAAATAAATATCCTGGACAATTCACACAGAGCCATCTAGCTAGCCTCAAACTATGCAAAGCTTGAACTATGGGAATTACATGGCTGTTATTAATACTGTAACACTTTTTTTTATAAATACATATTATACCTACATAGAAACAGTTGTTGCTCAGTTGGCAGAGCAGTGGCACGGTACCCCACGGTCCCGGGTTCAAGTCCCGGCGGGCGCTGACATTTTTTCAATCTCTTATTTTCATTAATACATAGAAACACTCAGACTAAACACAAATATCTGAAATGGCTGAACAAACATTTTTGTGTTGGATACCAAATTTTAAAACACTTACCGTGTTAGGTATAATAAAAGAGTTTTCAATTTGTGTGCTGTGGGGAACGACCCCACGACCCTCGGCGTTGCTGGCAGGGGTACTATCCGTTACGCCATCGGAGCAGACATGTTGATAAGACGAAGATCTTAAACATGCTTAGTACGGGACCTTTTTGATAGCGCGGACTCTGGATTAAGTACTTACCCGTCGCTAGTCGCGGCATAGGGCCTTACCACAAAATAAAATTGACAGCTCTTGAACGCGTGTTTAAAATAAATCAGGCCCCGGATTCTATTATTTTATTACCTTACATTATATCTTGACACTGAACTGTCGTTTTATTTCCGACGTGATATAGAATATTACCTACTTATTTTTTTTGCAGAATACGAAACGTCCAAACCATGCCACTGACATACAACTGAAAGGATTTTAAATACCAAATATAAAACACTTCCTGTGTGAGGCATACATTTTATTTAAACTTGCTTAATTTTCAATCCCATCCGCGCTGCTTAAAAATTTTGCAAGTTTTTAAAAATTCTAAGGATTTTAATTTAGCAGACTTTTGGCCCTGCATAAAGATTTTTTTTTATTAAAGACGCCTTCAACACATGTCTAACTTTGTGGTAACAAAGGTTGCTATATCAAAGGTTGCTAAATCACGGCATAGCGGTGGCAAACAGACACCTAATCACCCAATGCACAGACCGCTGACTATTTCCATGGCTGCATTTTTGTGACCAGACAAGAACTGCTCAGCATTCACCTCAGCTGCTGAAACTTTCCACCGTAACGCGAAATGGGAGGGGACTAGAAGGGGGAATAAAAATTCATGACATGACAATGACAAGTGCCAGACGTCAAGTAGGTACCTAATGGCATTGTGTATGGAATAATAGCAAACACGCCAAATAGGTATTTTGGTCGTGCATGAAAAAGTATTGTTTTGTGATGTGATTTTCTTTGATATGTGTATGATAAATCTTGCAGACATTTTTGATGTAATTTTCAAATCGTCCGTAATTTCGCGATTGGATTATACGCAGTTTTTCCTTTTCGTTCATTGGGTCTCCCTCCATTTATTTAGATATTCAGTATCGCACTCGTGGTTTGACCGTAGAATAGCCTCCGGGGTCGGTTCTTAAATATCGGTATCAAACACGCCGCAGTCACTGCTATGGGTCAATAAAAACACTACAAAAGAATCGATATACAGGGATGTAGCCAGAGGTGGGGCGGCAAACGTTTAGATTGTCTTATTATCTCCTCCTTAATCCAGTTCCCTTGCTGCTTTTTGTTGTTGAAAAAATCTTCAAAATCGGCAATCGGTTGGTCTCAAGATCCGGAGGTTCCTGGTTTCAATGTCAGATCAGGGAGGGTGTTATGCCGCGTTCACACACTCGAGCTATGAACAGGAAAATAGTAAGGGTGGGCAGCTTGAGCATGTAAACAGGTTACTCGCACTGCTGCTTGTCATGCCGCTGCCAATTCCCGTGCTCCCTTGATTGCCGGTGTTTCGTGTGGAAGTTAAAGGAAGGGCAGCACGCGCGCTAGTAGAATGTATTGCTATTTCACTCACTCGTTTTGCTGTGAGAAGAGTATGATGACGGCAGTGTGTGAACACTCACTCGCGTTCATACTTCCGCGGAAGTATTTAGAACAATATTCGCGGTAGCGGCAGGAGCAGGAGTGCTAATCAGGTCCTGCCCGAGCAGGACAAAATTGATTCATCTTATAGCCACTCGCAGTCCAGACCTGTATTCAGTTCAGATTCGAATCTTGAGTCGGGGGCGATTTATTCCACACCTCAGTGCACCGCCCCTTCACTCGCTCCGTATATCACTGCTAACTACCTCCCTTATCGGATCTCACACTACACGTAACGTCTATACTGATACGCAAAGCAGAAGATTTACACACTAGGAAATAAAACATTCCCTAAGGTATGAGTACCTACTTCTATGTCTTTGGGTACAAACTCAGCTGCACATAATTCGATATATTGATATTTTTAATGGTTTGTTTTGAAAATATTCGAGCTGGATGAAAAAAAACAGTCGTATTTTGGCAACTCTTTTATATTCTATGTCGTTTCAATTTGTCATGTCTGTCTTCGTCTAGTCAGTCTCGGTCCACTGGCCAGTAGTAAGCCACCAGCCAGCGTCCGTATGAAACTAATTTTATTTGGAATGGAATATTATTTATTTCTATTTTTATTATTTTTTACAGTTTTGAGGACGTGGCGTCACAATTTTGGGTAGAGTTTTATTAATATGCCTTTGCCTGCACAAAGAAAAAGTTAATCACAGACAAGACAAATGTCAGTTACAAACATTTTGTTGTATTTTCTAACTATGGCAAAAGCATTTATTCATATTCAGGTTATAAGGCGTCATACAAAGGTCATCAAGGGTAAATCTATTTTATAAAATATCTTGCTACCAATTTACTTTCTTATTATTCTAATGTGTAAATATTTTAAAGATATTAATTGTTATTTGTCCCTTTATACTTATATACTTTTGTGTAAATAAAACCATTGAACATTGTAAAAAAAAAAAAATTCTTGAAATTGACTATCAGCATACCCATTTCCTTCTAAATATAAATACCACATAAATACATACATACACTCAAAAATCACGCCTATATCCCTTACGGGGTAGGCAGAGCGTAAACGGCCGTAAAACAGATATTAACAACACGTCTGACAAAAGTTTGAGGGCAATCAGTTAACTATGTATCACTATATTGACAGGTTGTCAGCCCATCGTCTAAAATTGCAATACACATCCAATCCTCGAGTCGCTTAGTCGCCTCTTATGACACCCATGGGTAAGAAACGGGGTGATGCCATTCTAAGCCGGCATCACACGGTATAAATAATAGTAGTTTATGCAACTGTCGTATAATGGGGGTCATTAGAATGCGAGTGTCTGTTTATCACACGAGGCGCAGCCGAGTGTGATAATAGTTTGACACGAGCATTCTAATGCCTAATTATAGCAGTTGCATACACAATTTTATCTACACTCTCCAAAAAAAACTCAGAAACACTTTTCTAAACGTACGCACCGGCCATTGCAAGGCCCGATACAAGGACAAATTCAATACGAGAACGTAATATGGCTTGATATGAATTTTTGAAAAATCTATACTTTAGCAGTTGTTTAGATTAGGAGTCTTAACAATAACTTAACTAAACAACTGAACAACATCTGAACAACAACTGAACAACATCTGAACAACAGCTGAACAACATCTGAACAACAACTGAACAACATCTGAACAACATCGAAACAACAACTGTACAACAACTGAACAACATCGGAATAACATCTGAACAACAACTAATCAACATCTGAACAACAACAGAACAAAAACCTATTAAAACAACTGAACAACATCCGAAAAATTACCGTACAACAACAACTGTCAGATGCGGCGGAAGATAGCGATTTGAGTATTGGAAAAAAAAACTTCGTTTCATTTGTCAACTTTACATTATGAGACGAGTGTATATAAAAATATTAAGTACTGTCTCAAAATTAATATTTATTGCGTTTAGCATAAGAACGGGATGGGTGTCGTCAGAGGCGACTAAGGGACTCGAGGGTGTGTATTGCAATTTTAGGCGATGGCCTGACAATCTGTCACTATGGCGATACACTATTTTCCGAATGACCATCAAATATTTGTCAGACGTGGCGTAAATGTTGGTTTTTTGTGACCGTTTACGCTCTGCCTACCCCGCAAAGTATTATAGGTGTGATATGTGTATGAATGTATGTATGTATAAGAACGGTACAAAGTCCAAACTGTAACTGGAGCTGATCTCGATTGTACCAAGTGGTCTGTCGTTTTATTTTGCATCGCAAAGTGACTTCTCAGAGTGACTCATGCGCTAAGGTCTTTTCCACTTGACCTAAACAAGTGTATTGACAGTTCCCTGGTGACATTATTGTCGCCATCTCATGCCGGATATTGGCCAATTACAAGCTTTAAGGGCCGTACACACGTAACACATCTCTGTATAGTTTAAATAAGATATCAAAGATTTTTCATTCTATTCCATACTGTCGTATTGACCTTAACTAAAGTACAGGGTGGCCCGTATAGGGACGTCCAAAGACAAAATTTGAATACATTATACAGGTGATTCGGATACACCTTAGTATCCGAATCACCGGCATGTATGTTCCGCGATTTTTGGATTTTCCGAGTTAATCAATTTATAAAGTTGTACGGTAAAATTTCGACCGACAGGCTTTTTTTTCCCCTGATTTGTACTTTCGAGCGTACAAAAAAAAGAAAGTAGCCTCCCAGTAAATTTTATCATCATCATCATCATCATCATCATCCTCAGCCCACATCCACCCACTGCAGGGTCTCTCTTCTCTACAGCGCCAATCCTCACGGTCCTGTGCCAGCCTTTTATATACAACTTTAAAAGTTGAATAACTCGGAAACTACAGAAAAGCGCGGAACATACATGGGGGTGACTCATTCGGGAGATGCCCCTCAGTGTAAAGCATTTGAGTTTTGTCTTAGGAGTCTTAAGACAAAACTCAAATGCTTTACACTAAGTTAGGACATCACTATTCGGGCCACCCTATATAGTCCATCTACTGTTTGGTTCGACTACGATTCCAGGCTTATGCACTTAAACAAAATAAATAAGATTTTTATCTTAAAACGTGTTTTTCTAAATGTCTTTTAATAAATTCATAATTCAAAGGTTACCTTCCGCTAAGAATACTAAACAACGTAAGCAAACTTATTAAACTTGGTATCCATATTTGAATATCTCCAATTATTTCAATATCACTAGTCATACAGTGTGTTCTGGAGCTAACAAACAGATGTCCTGCCATCTGCATCTGCCTGCATCCTAATATAATAAAATAAGCACACAGAGGTGCGCAGGCCAAGTCTTCGAACACAACTCACAAAGTTAAACTATTTTTGATGATATGTGTGAACTGTAATGAAATTTACTTGTAACAAAACAACTTTACTTGTTACTAAAATTAATATTAGTAAATAAATTCATTTCGCTACATTTTGAATTATTTTAGCCATAAAATACAGGTTAACGTACAGTTGTCGACTAACATGCAATTTTACCTTGTTAGGTGTAGGTTATGGTAAACCGATCTAAATTTAAACTTTATAATTTATTACAGTTACAGTTATCACAGAAAGTTAAATAGAATGTAAGATAGTATAAATATAAACAAATTATGTTACACTTTGTGTTGTTACTTCTTGATGGAACTCCATGTTAATTTACTAATAAAACACTTTTTAACTTATATATAACAAATATATTTAATTAGTGGAACTAGTGAAAGTGTTTTATTAGTAAAATAAACAAATTACTTCACATATTCATACTTATAACTACAATTTAAAAATTTCAATACAAGGAGTAGGATTTATAGGTTAATAAATTGACAGATAAAAATGCTATTTGAAAATGCATCTTACTTTATGGACAGGATTTAATAAAATGTGATTTGAGACTTTTATAAAACTGGTTCTCTAGGAAAGTATTTGTAATTTGCAAACAGATTTGAACCGACTAGATATGGTTTCACCAAAAAAAGGCCCCTGAATACATTGTTTAAACATTTTCATAATATTCGCCATATTAAACTTTTGTCACCTTTTTGCTAAACTTGGCTGTAGTAACATGCTTGTTTCTGGAGGGATATCTCCACTGAAACAATGATCAAGAATGCAACCGCCATTATGCTAATAACAGACAAAGAATTATTTATTGCTACTTATTATTGCATGCCCTTGTTTGTGCGAATTAAGCCCTAATGACAGGTTTTGTTTCTATTTGAGGTTATAAAATTTTATACAGGTGGTATCTTTATTTCAGAATCTTCCGTTTTCTCATATTTAAGAGCATTGCTCTTGTAGGTGGAGTTTCCGTCAGTTTTCTCTGTCTTCTGCCTTCTCCTTGACTTCCCTGTACAACATGACCATTGCTTTTTCTTTTATTTGGTCTGATGAAAATCATCTGATGCAATTTAAAAAAGTTTGTTGAGAGGAGACATTGCCTGCACTTGCCATCCAATCGCAGTCACTGTTGGTACTGATGACTACACGTAAACTGTTTGTTTTCAGCTTGCTTACCTACTTACTTCGTCGGCTCGACGACCCAAAGTGAGTCTTGGTCTCCGATACGAGATTTCGCCACTTGTCTCGGTCTTGTGTGGTTTCTCGCCAATCGCTGGCCAGAAGCTCGCGAAGATCCGCTTCCCACCACATCATCAACGACCAGTCTTCGGTGGAAAAAATCATTGTCCCTACATACAATCAGAAATGAGCTGTCACGTCATGATTAGCGTTAGCTACATGCGGAGTCATTGTAATTTTTCACGCAATTAAAGACAAATCGACTGTAGGATAGGACCCGATTCTCAAATTTTTGGTCATTAACATAATACTTAACTGACTTTCTATTGTGATTTTTAAATGGAAAATTTTCTTGACAATCTTCAAGTGTACTAAGATGGCGCTGAGCTAAACTAAATAAGTTTATCTCCAGAGTAATAAATACAAATGATGAAATAATTTATGACTCAAACGTAAAAATTTCAACTTAGCACAACGCCATCTGGTATGACATTATAAAATAAGCTCCAGAACTGTCAGTAGAAGTCCCCATTGCGTAATTCAGGCCTAGAGTAAGGCCATCCTAATAAGGCATATTTCACAGCTGACAGATTCGTGCTAACCCTATGGCTGAGGGTCCATTTTCCTTTATTGACATATATTTTAGTATGAAACTGACAGCTATCAAATATGGCTTATTGGGATGCCCATGCTTTAGATCTTATAAAATTCGCAAGTCTCTCTCTCTCTCTTTTCGTGTGGGACACCGAGTCATCCAACGACCCGATGAACCCTGGTGTCAGAGTTTTTCAACCGCCTACTATCACTAGTAGCCCTCGCAAGTGAAATGGAGCATCAGCGAGTGGGTATTTATAATGTGAACATGCTGTATATCGGCAACCAACATGCTTTATTATGTAATTTATTTTAATCGCACTTACTTCTGAGGCCAAGTAATTTATTGTCTGAGCTTTCTATTATTTCCAGTGCCGTTTTTACATGGCAGCACATTCTAAAGGCACATCTAGGTCGTTTTCCTTGTAGGCTAATTGGTGGATTCCTTGAGGCGCCTGGTGATTGTTTATATATGAGGCCATTAGTGTCATTACACACTTCATAAAGTTGGATGTATTGTTTATTTATGTCTTATTAGGCCACGGTTGGACCCCCGTCGCGAGCTCTTTGTGGTACGATGGATGTTTTTGTTGATGAGCTTGGTAATAAGGTGCCTACTGCGTTTGAGTCGGTAAATTACGATGTCACGGTAAGAATATTGAAAGGATATGGGACATAATTGCCGTGTGATGCCTGCTTAGGCTACCATCTTCCCAATTGGGACTGGGCCGATGGCGTAGCGGATAGTACCCCTGCCTGTGACGCCGAGGGTCATGGGTTCGATCCCCACAAGACACAAATATTTGTTAAGCCATTTTCAGATATTTGTGTTTAGTCTGGGTGTTTGTATGTAGGTACAATATGTATTATTTACAAAAAAAAGTATATGTGTATTTATATCAGCTATCTAGTTCCCATAGTACAAGCTTTGCTTAGTTTGGGGCTAGATGGTGCCGTGTGAATTGTCCAGGATATATATATTTTTAATTCTACTCGTGGGTGTCGTAAAAAGCGACTGAGTGATAAATTAATCCAAGGAATAAGCAGCAGCGTTCCCTGTGAAAGCAACATCTTGCACTGCGCTCGCCAATCCGCTTGCCAAGCGTGGTGAGTATGGCATGTTCAGCAGTGGACTGCTATGGCTGTTAATGTATGTATAGAACATCATCATAATTGACAGCCGTGGTACTGTTAGACACGTGCCTACCCCAGGCGCATTCAGGCACCAAAATTTTCGCTCGTAAATGCAAATACGATTATGCACTGCTCCCGCTGCTCCATATACAATTTCCTGTACCTAGGTTGTCTGGAAGAGATTGCCTATTAGCAATAAGGCCGCCTAATTGTACGCCAATTAAGTTCTATTTTGGCTGTATATATTAATGCTGTTTCCTTTTGTGTGCAAATAAAGTATTATTATCTTATCCCGTTAGGCACGTTTGAGAACCAATGCACTGCACTGGTAGTAGCGTCTGCCAGCTGCGTAAAGGTTCAGAACTCGATTCCTGGGCAACAAAATAGAGAGCTAGTAACACCACAGACATCATTCAAAGTATCTTTCATCTAACCCAGATGCAGTTTCGTCCAAACCTATCATCAGACCCTGATTGGTATCACCGCCAAGCCCTGATACATCTATTACAGAGCAACGACTATAATTACAACGCACATAGATACAAATATCTTCATTATACCGCGATCGACAATCGAAGGTGAAAAATAGTCGCCTAAGGTTATTCCACTGTGCTATGAAAATGTTGTTCCCTAAATTAAAAATTGTTTTTATTTAAATGTGGGTTGATGTTTGGTTCCAGTGCAATCTAAAAAAGTTGAGAGGCACATTCACCAAATAGTATAAAATGTAGTCGCTTCCCGAGACCCTCTGTCCCTTCGTATGCTTAAATATTTAAATTTACGCAACGGATTTTGATGCGGTTTATTTTGGTAGATATGATGATTGAAGAGGAAGATTTTAATGTATTATTCATGCCGGGAAAAGGTCTTTTTTCCGCTGGAAAACTGAGAAACCGTTGGGCGTGCCGCGAGTTCAAAATATAAGAAAAATCTATGCTTGCAGTTCTTGAACGAAATTACCCTCTGACCATGTTAAAAAGTGGATAAATTGCATTTACTTATTTAAATTTATAGTACATTGCCTGAGAGCTACATTAAAATACCATCACTACGTTTTTACCTATGAGTGCCGAGCGCAGCGTGTATGATAAATGCCCAAATACCTTTCAAAAAGTTGATGTGGTAAACCTGTGATGTGAGATCTGATAAAGCAACTTGATCTCTGAGGTGTGGAAGGTACAAATTGATTCAAAATCCGATGAGTGAAGAAAGTGTGGAATAAATTCTTAGAAATCTGTGAAACATCCATCACTCGTAGCAGGACCAGCGACGAAACACAGTGTTTTGTCAATTGATGTTTGATAGTATCACTATGAAACTAATACATAGCGTGCTGTGGAACAACCATCATCTCCCGTAGTGCGACCAGCGACAAAACACGTAGGTAATAATTGCGGCGAAGACAATGTTTTGTCAAATTGTTGAGATCACAGTGGAACGAATGCTTAGCGCGTAGTGGAACAACCATCGCCCGTAGCGTGAGCAGCGACCAAACAGTGATAGTGTTTTGTTGTTTATTCTTCGAACTTCCTTAGTTGAATAAAGATCACAGTGGAACGAATGCCTGGCGCGCTGTGGAACAACCATCGCCCGTAGCGCGACCAGCGACCAAACACCTCATAATTGCGGGGTAGACAGTGTTTTGTTAATTGATGACTCTAAAACCCCCGTTTCGTATCTCAAACATCTCAATTTATGCATTTTGTTGGGAAATTATTGTTATTTGTAAGCGGCAAAGTTGTTTGAGCAAGTCGTGTTTAAAGGTAACAGTCCACGGCTGGACATGGGCCTCCCTCTGTTGGAGAACGTTTGCTATACTTGCCACGCTTGGCAGGCGGGTTGGCGATCGCAGTGCAAGGATGTTGCATGGACAGGGAACGCTGCTCCCTATTCCTTTCGTGGGTTTATCCCTTTGGCGCCTTTGATGAGACCAAACGGATAGAAATAGGATAGATGCTATTCACGGCAAGATTCGGCAGATTTTGTATTGAAAGTCAAAATTCCTCTGGATTGTAGAATTCTATGGTTATTTTAGACAGTTTTCAGTGCGAGGGTTACAATTTATGACACCTCGTTCCTAATCAAAATGACATTATTAACGTTATAGAGGAAGGTATAATAGCCACAATTCGGGATATAAATTGTCCTAACTTACCTTAACTTAGCGTTGTCACTTTCCGTCAAATAGGTTTAGAAAAGGATAGGAGATATCCAAGTCCTGACATGTTTACAATTGTCAATCGGTTCTTTGCCATTTCTGGGAAATTTAGTCGCCAGTTTTCATCGTCGCCTTATTTTGACAGGTAAGATAATGCATATTATGCGTTATACCAAACATGACATGACTTCGATATCTCATATCCCTTTCATAACCTATTTGACGGATACTGTGAGTGTTGTGTGCCGGCAGCCTAGTGCAATGTTTACAAACAATCAATAATATTAAAATTATAAAGACAAATGTGGGTAGCAGAACATCTCGTCACCCGCCGCCTAGATGACAACTCGCTGGGACGTCAGTCAACCCGCGACCACAATACATGAAACTGTGTTGAAACGTCGGGACACAGGTAAATTACTAATATTTACCTAAATACTATCGCGATAGACCCGGTCTAATACTTAAAATGAGTGAAAGTGATCGCGAGTGCTTAAAAAGTTATAGGGTGCATCCAGACCATGAAACTGAACAACTGTCCTCTAGAAACATATGTCAGTAAACGACAGAAAAAAACAACCTCCCATACAAAATCACGATCAGCTGACTGTATTTACTATGGGTACTAAAAAAAATACATTTCCTAAAATATTTTCTTACGGAAAGTTGTTCAGTTTCATGGTCTCAATGCACCCTATCATTATTTGAAAGGCTGTCCCTTACATCCTGTATAACTCATGTGATTTTCAGACTACCTATTACTTTTACTATTACCAAATCAATACAAATGTCTATATTCATTAAACTCAAACATCTTTACTAAAACACACAACGTTGTTAAAATTGTAATTAAAAAAACTCATTGCGGTAAGGCAGCTGTAGCTATTTTAATACATTTTAATAACAAGGCAAGCGCGTTTCGCGTTAATTCTTAATGGTTCCGTACATTACTTTTATTGCAAACTATCTAAGTGACGACATAATTGATATTGGCCACAATAGCTCTAGGGCCAATTCTTGTTAAGCCGTGTGTTCTGTCCGGCGTTTTATTACAAGATGGGTGGGCAAAGTATACGGGGTGTAAGGGACAGCCCTCCGAATACTGATAAGGGTGCATGCACGACCTTGAAACTGAACATCTTTCCCCTAGGAACATATGTCAGGAAACGACAAAAAATATTTGACCTCCCATACAAAATAACGACCAACTGATAGCATTTACTATGGGAAGTTAATTTTTTTATTACTATTCCTGAAACCTTTTTCTGAAAAGTTGTTCATTTTCATGGTCTGAATGCACCCTATCAGTGTTCGGAGGGCTGTCCCTTACACCCTGTATACTACTTAAGTAGTTAACTATGGTTTTATTATTCACTCAAAGTGCTATATTATTTTCATAAAAGAAACGCTTTGAAAAGAGTACCAAGAGACAAAATTTGGGAAGTGTCAGTCGGGGCGCCGATAACTCAATTGGCAAAGCAGTGGGACGGTACGCCACGGTCCCGGGTTCAAGTCCCTGTGGTCGCTTAAATTATTTCAATTTCTTATTTTCATTTACTTAAGAAGTTTTGTAATAATACTTACTTATTATCTAAAATAAAATAACACCCTAAAATAAAATTATAATGTTTGCTTTCGTGTCTTAAGGTGATGTAGATCATTTTAATATAGAAGTAATAACTATACGACCGCAAATTAAAGGCCAATTTTCAATTATGGGATGGAAGTGGTGTATGTAGGACAATATCGGTAAAGGAAGCCTGTGGTCTCAGGTACATGGATTTCATAAGGTGGTCGTCATGTTTTTAAGGTTTTTTTTTGTAACCTCTAAATAAAGCAAATTTAAGTCAAAAATAAACTTACGTACGTAGTATCTTCAACCAACTGCTTCACTAGATTGGAGATCATGAACAACCGAAAAAAAATATCGAAGAAAAATTTATGTAGCGTCAGCAACATGCTTTAGGCTTTTTCCCACTTGACGTCCGTTGCTTTTAGCGCATCGAAAAATACTGACACCAGGGTTCATCGGGTCGTTGGACGACTCGGTGTCCCACACGAAAAGAAGAAGAAGAAGCGCATCGTTTGCATCGTTTGACAGACGCATCCGTCAATGCACCGTTAACGCACCGTCGCCGTATTTGTATGAATATAAGATCAAAATTCGCAATTTCCTTTTGTCTGACACACGCATGCGATACGGATGCGATAAAACTACGCAGCAACGGACGTCAAGTATGATGCCCAACGGACAGTATAACTAACACCACAGAAGTCAACACTCCCTCGTATTATCCCCCAGAATCTTGTAAGTATAAATACCCTTATTATGGAACACATTATTCTTACGAGGTAGGCAAATCAAGTTAAATAAACAATATAACATGCTTAGGACGCCAGTTTCTTTAGTATTCCGGCAAAACATATTAATGAAAATAAATGGAAAAAATGTTAGCGTCGCCCGGGGATTGAGAGTATTTAAAAGCGATGGGACGCTAAAAATTCGATTTCTTATTTTCATTCATGAAAATAATATAGCACTGTGAGTGCAAAATAAACGATAGTACAAACAACATTAACCCAAATACTCCTAATTCACGAGTGCCTTACTAAATGAACCCTATAAAATAGTCACAAGTTAACTAGCAATATCTTGGAACTAAGTCACAACTGCGGCACATGCAGAAAATGCGATAACCGACATAATGTATTGCTTCACGACACGAAACAGAAGGTCAGACCACCGGTGGGTAAGGAGAAATATAGTTCAGGGCGTAGGGTATTTTATTATGCTAAATTTTGCCTAGGTAGGCCAATTATTGTAGGTATTCGTTACCTATATGGCACTGACTGTAAACTTATATAGGGTGAAATTTTACTAGTGACCGATAATGAAAACAAGACGGTCTGGTGATAAGTAACAACTTTCCTCAAGGAACAGAGGTCAAAATAAGAAAAAAAATATTTGAGCTGCCTTAGTAACTTTGGCTAACTTTGGCTATTTTGTATGACCTATGTCCCTTGGGAAAAGTTGTTCATTATCACCAGCCTATCTTGAGTTTTCGCTATGGGTCCCTAGTTAAATTTCACCCCATATAAATTAAAATATTCCAAATAAATTAATGTAGAGCATTTTCTAAAACTCTAGAATATGCTGGATGCGAATACAGTCGGAACATATAATTGTGTATTACCATAGTGACAGGTTGTCAACCCATTGCCTAAAATTGAAAGAGTCCCTAAGTCACCTCTTACGCCACCCACCGGCCCACGGGAAAGAAATGGGGTGATCACAATAAAACAATTTTAAACGGATTTAAGTTGTGTTTATTTTGGATTTTACAATTCCTACGTTTCGAGCTCTTTACAGAGCCCGTGGTCACGGATGACTAAGGTGTTAGACGTCATTATTTAGAATTGAAATTATTTTTGTTCTACCGCCATCTATTTCTTAATTGCCTAGCGTAACGTCCTGGTTCCACACAAAATGCTGAAACCGTATCTTGTGTAGTAGGTCTTACAGTATGTTGGATCTGGTTCTTCTGCTGTGTAATCAGCGGAGTCCAAGTTGATGAGATTCCCCATCCAGTATCTCTGTTGAAATTCGGATGTTTTTGAATTTCTATGGCTTCCCGTACTTTCCTAGGAATGAATCTCTTCTCTCTCGCTAGGATTGCAGCCTTATCAAATCTGACATAATGGGTGGGGTTATCCATGATATGTTCACACACTGCAGACTGTCTGTCACGACGGTTTTTTACATCAGCAATATGTTCTTTTAGACGTGTAGATACATTTCTCTTTGTTTCTCCTATGTATGAGAGTCCACAGTCACAGTCAAGTTTATAAACACCAGGGTCTTGGAGAGGGATGTTGCATTTGACTGATCTGATGTACTGGCTGATCTTCCTCGGCGGCTTGAAAATGGTTTTGATTGAAGCTCGCTTCAGAATTCTACCGATCAGTTACTCCCTTCAAGTATGGTAAGTACGCTGGTTGTCGTTCGACTGTGGATGGTTTGGCACGGTTTCTGTGACGTTGACGGGGTGGCTTCAGGTTATTTTCATGGAGTACTCGTCTCACATGCTTGAGCTCATCGTCTAGGTGTTGGGGGTCACAGATACCGCGTGCTCTCTGAAACAAAGAGGTACCAACGGCAGCTAATTGGCTCGGTGGGAGTTACCATTTAGGTACCTATCTGTGTGGGTTGGCTTTCTATAAACGGAATGACTGATTGTACCATTTGTGTTTTTAATTATAAGAATATCTAAAAATGCTAATTGATTATTTTGCTCTGATTCCATTGTAAATTTAATCTTGGGATGAATTGAATTTAAATGATTTAGAAAAGCAGTAACTTGGTCTTGTGGAAGGATGGTGAAGGTGTCGTCTACGTACCTCTTATACATCTTCGGCACAGCCGGAGCGTGCCTTAGGGCTCGATCCTCAAAGTCCTCCATAAAGATGTCAGCCATCAAGGGGGATACTGGAGAGCCCATAGCCACGCCGTCGACTTGTATATAGAACTCATCATTCCACAATAGGTAACCAGATGTTAGGCACCATTCTAAAAGTTCTACATATTCTATTGCTATGTTATTTTCCCGGAGTTTTCGTTTTACTATTTCGATACAATCCTTGACTGGAATGGCAGTGAAAAGGGATTGGACGTCAAAACTAACCATTACTTCATTGCTGTTTACTTGCAAGTTTTTGAGTTCTCCGACAAACTGATATGAGTCCTTCACATGTGCACTTGTTTGGCCCCGAAGCTGAGATAGTACATTAGCTAGGTGCTTGGCCAGCTTGTAAGTTGGTGTGTCAATCTGGCTCACTATAGGACGAAGTGGAACATCAGTTTTGTGGATTTTAGGTAGACCATATATTTTTGGCGGTTTTGCACAGGTTGGTAATAATGATACTTAAATCCGTTTAAAATTGTTTTATTGTGATGAGTAATAGTTGTGCAAACTCAAGAAAATATTAAATGGGGTGATGTTATTCTAAGCCACCATCGACATAATACTCGATTAAAATACACTGCGAGCTGACTTTTACGTAAGCGAGTCTCTTTGACGCGAAATTACAAAAGAGATGTTTAAATTTCACTTAAAATGAGGCTAGGGCTGCCAATAGGAGGGAAATTATAATTAAAAGACTCCAAGTCGACGGACGACCTGCTGAACCGTTATGCCAGAGTACTTTTAATAACCCTTTAAATATACATACATAAATCACGCCTATATCCTTACGGGGTAGGCAGAGCGTTAAAGGTCGTAAAACGGATATTTTAACACCACGTCTGACAAAAGTTTGAGGGTCAATCAGATAACTGTGTATCACTATAGTGACAGGTTGTCAGCCCATCGCCTTAAATTGCAACACACATAACCCTCGAATCCCTTAGTCGCCTCTTACGACACCCATGGGTAAGAAACAGGGCGATGCTATTCTAAGCCGGCATCACACGGATCCCCTTTAATATACTATGGTTTATTATGCACTCACAGTGCTATATTAGTTTCATAAATGAAAATAAGAAATTGACAAATGGTAAGCGTCCGACGAATTGTGGAATAACCATAGTATTCGTTTCAATAACAACAAAAATAATTGTCACAATATCAACAGGTTGGCTGGAAGAGATTTCTTCTTAGGGTCAAATTTACTAGTGCCCGATAGCAAAGACTCAAAACGGTCTGATGGTAAGTAACAACTTTCCTCAAGAAACAGGTCTAAAAAGGAAAAAAAATTGGACCTCCCATACAAAATTGCCGATCAGCTGATTTGGGTTACTTTGGAAGCTAACAATATTTTTGTCGTATTTCGACCTATGTTCTTTTGGGAAAGTTGTTACATGGTTGTTACTTATGATCAGCTTGTCAGCTGTTTTCAGTATCAGTAACTAGTAAAATTTCATCCTATAGGTGTTGACGTTGGCGGAAGGAGGTTAATAAACCTTCGTTCGAATGTGTCAAAGACCAAACTGATGACAAACAGCACAAAATACAGGGTAATAGTGGATTCTGGGAGAATGGAATGTGTCAATGAGTATCTCTAGTATCTGGGCCTAATCGTATCTTTGCAGGCATGCCAAGATAAGGAAGTTGTAAGACGCACCGAAAATGTCTGGAAGAGCTATTAATTGGCCCATGAAAGAGCACATGAAGAGTGACCTACCAATTTCGCTCAACCGAAAACTGATGGACGTATGCATTCTCCCTATCCACACCTAAGGTGCTCAGACATGGCCTTTGACGGAAGCTCTAAGGTCCAGCCTCAAGATTTGTCAGCGTGCCATGGAGCGCAGTATGTTAGGCCTGAAGCGGACTGATCGGGTCAAGAATACCATACTGCGTTCCAAGACGAAAATTTCTGACGCTGCCCATTCTGCAGCCAAGCTTAAGTGGGATTGGGCCGGTCACGTTTGTCGTATGCTAGACGAATTGTGGGCAAAAATAACAACTTTGTGGCAACCACCCACATCGAGACGACGCCGCGGAAGACCCCGTCGTAGGTGGCGCGACGAGCTAGATGCCTTTAGCAGAGATTGGCACTCGGAGGCCCATAGTAGAACAGGATGGATAGAGGAGGCTTTTGTCCAGAAGTGGGAAGATGTAGACTAATTAAGATAAAATAAGATACATACAAAGTCTAAGAGACAGCCCTCTGAATACTGATAGGGTGCATTCAGACCATGAAACAACATTCCATAAAAATATATTTCAGGAAACGTCAAAGACGGCTGTACACGTATTAGATCAGGGTATTTTACATATATACCCTACATACATACATATATCACGCCTTTATCCCTTGCGGGGTAGGCAGAGCGTAAACGGCCGCAGAAAACGGACATTTACTTACGCCACGTCTGACAAAAATTTGAGGGTCATTCGGAAAATTGTGTATCGCCATAGTGACAGGTTGTCAGCCCATCGCCTAAAATTGCAATACACACCTTCAAGTCCCTTAATCGCCTTTTACGACTCCCACGGGAAAGAAATGGGGTGATGCTATTCTAAGCCGGCATCACACGGCGTATGTTTGTACACTGTATCTAAAGCCGTCTGTAAGCGTAGCGTCACCGCCTAGCGCCTGCGGGCGCAATTACCCGCACAAAGCGACTCTGTGTCCTCTCCTTCCTGTAACGAAACATCGCTAACTTCATTCGTGTCCACGCTACCGTGATAATCCACGTTATAAATGCTTCCTTACCGGCTCGTAATAAGCCGTGTTTTGGAGTAATAACGCCTTCAGGCGACGGTTGTAACAGTCACCTAAATTGGTTTGATTTTAAATGAGGTACGCCGTGTTCTTAGTTTTCGTGTAACACATTGTCGCAACGAACGACCCGATGAACCTAGTGTCAGAGTTTTTCAACCGCCTCTGACATCTAAGTAATCATAGACAGCAACCGAGACCGTGGTTTGACGTGTCCTCTGAAGCAGATACTTAGGTGGTTCATCCTGCAATGTTATAACCAGACTGAGCAAAAATTCACAAAGTGATAATATCAACTTTGTTAGTGCCCCGCCGGGAATCAAACCCGGATCCTTTGCGCCGCAGGCAGTCGCACTACCACTGTGCCACATCGGCCGTCACACGCCGTATTTAGCTTGCTTCATTAAAAATCTGATGTGAAGCTGTGATTTTGCAATTTTCGATCCAACCACTCTATCTTATGCTTTTCTCCAAACTAGTAACTCTTACAGGCCATTTCATATCGCTATCAGTGGCTGCCGTGTATAGGCGGTATAGAATAGCATCACCCTCTTTTTATACCTGTGGATCGTATTAATAAGTGCAACCAAGGTATAAGCAGCAGCGTTCCCTCTTCATGCAACATCTGCACTAAGCTCGCCAACTCACCCGCCAAGCGTGGTGACCCCGAGTATGCTTTTAACTAACTACCTACCTATCCAGACCTTTCATAATCAACAAATTAAATTCCTACAATGTCATCAAATTCAAACTTTTATCATCACGAATACAATTCCAACAATCAAATTCGTGTATTCAAATTGGCATCATATTATTTGCGACTCCAATTCCATCCAAATCGAGTTAACAAACCAGACATTCGTAATGTAATGGGAGAACAATACGAAGCCCCAGAACCGACAAACAATTAGAGAGAGCGTTACGAACGGGGTGAAGCTAATAGAACTACTCTACTTCGTATGCGGTCATCCATCGCTGCGTATTTTTCACGCAACGTAACGCATGCGTCTGTGAGACGAAAAAAAATTGCGAATTCCAGTCATATTCCCACAGAAATACGGCTTCGGAGCATTAACGGATGCATCTGTTAAGTAGTTTGACAAACGGACGACAAGTGGGAGAAACGCCTCATGATCATACCTACCAGAGATACAGGGTCATTGTGTATCGGTAAACAAACTTTGCAAGGTGATTTTAATTATGATTGTGAACAACTTTTTCTAATAGGCAGCATGCGAAAGCTAAAAAATAATATCAGCTGTTTCATAGAAAAGTGAATCGAAAAGTTCAAATTTGTTTCCTACTTGGTGAAATGTTTTTTCTTGAAATCTAAATAAAATGGTGCTTCAGAACAAGTGCAAATACAAGGCGGACAGGGAGGACTATAATAAAAAAGATGCTGGTCCATAGGTTGTCAAACAAGCTTACAGTATACGACGACCGATGTGGCGCAGCGGTAGTGCGACGCAAAGGTTCCAAGTTCGATTCTCGGTGGGACACTCACAAAAGTTGATCTTTATCTCTTTGTGAATTTGTTCCCAGTCTGATTAGGACATTGCAGGGTGAACCAACTGATTGTCCGAAAGGAAATGGTTCCGTGCTTCGGAGGGCACGTTAAGCCGTCGGTCCCGGTTGCTATCTATGATTACTTAGACGGCGGTCGTAACACAACCATGTCAGAGACCTACTAGTGGGAGTAGGCGGTTGAAAAACTCTGACACCAGGGTTCATCGGGTCGTTGGATGATTCGGTGTCCCACACGAAAAGAGAAAGAGAAGAGAGAGTATACTATAAACTTAATTTAAGTTTATCGGCGCTTTGGCGGATTATTGCTGTTATGCTGATAAGTTGTGTTTGTAAATTAATTAATAAATACCTAAGAACTCGTGCGCGCCACTAATACCAGCACGTATCATTTGCTTGCTCTGTGGGTTCACTACTAAATGTTATTCTGATGTTTTGCTAGCTTCACTTAGGATATTCGCAGAGCCTCCTCTACGCTTATTCTTCCCTATCGTGGGACGGGATCACGGGACCAGACGAGACTAGATGAGACATAACAAGATCTCGCGGTCCGCCGGCGACCAGCAAAGCAACCCCGAAACAACCCCAAGGCAACCCCGGAATAACTCCACAGCCCAAGGCGATGGATTCAGGCACACACACTCCAGATTGTCCGTACAAGCGTGGAACAAATTGGTAAAGGATTTTTGTGAAATGGATTTGATGTTACATGGTCACTGTGATTTGCAGTAAAATAAAATTATACATACACACACATACATACATATATCACGCCTATAATCCCTTGCGGGGTAGGCAGAGCATAAACGGCCGCATAAAACGGACATTTGCGCCACGTCTGACAAACATTTTGAGGGTCATCCGGAAAATTGTGTATCGCCATAGTGACAGGTTGTCAGCCCATCGCCTAAAATACACACTCTCGAGTTCCTTAGTCGCCTCTTACGACTCCCACGAGCAAGAAATGGGGTAATGCTATTCTAAGCCGGCATGTCACAGCTAAAAAATAATAAGTACTATAATTTCCCGGAACGGGTAGGCATAGACATCAGCTACCGTTTTCCACTTGCAACGATCCTGCATAGAGATGCATATTGCATGCAAAATAGAGACATTTCACATATTAAAGCAATTTTAGATTCAGGAAACGCCAAAAAATATGAATTTTTATAGTAATTGCAGTCAGCTGATCTTGATTTTGTATGGGAGGTCATTTTTTTGTCGTTTCCTTACATTTATTTCTAGGGGAAAGTTGTTCAGTTTTAATGGTCTGCATGCGCCCTATCAGTATTCGGAGCGCTGTCCCTTACACCCCGTATACAGGGGGTAGAAAAAAGGGTATAGTTAGCCGAAAGGAGGTCATAGTACTCATGAAACTGAACAACTTTCCCCGTGGAACATGGGTCGAAATATTGAAAATAAAATTACATACATACATACATATATCACACCTATCTCCCTTACGGGGTAGGCAGAACGTTAACGGCCGTAAAACGGATATTAACACCACGTCTGACAAAAGCTTGAGGGTCAATTAGATAACTGTGTATCACTATAGTGACAGGTTGTCAGCCCATCGCCTAACATTGCAATACACATCTAACCCTCAAGTCCCTTAGTCGCCTCTTACGACACCCATAGGTAAGAAATGGGTTGATGCTATTCTAAGTCGGCATCACACGGCACGAAAATAATATTGGACCTCCTATACAAAATTGCCGATCAGCTGGTTAGTTTACTATGGGAGGTCCTATACTCCTATGTTACTACTACTTATAATAAGAGATTACTTACAGCTCTTAAAATGGATTAGCAATGAATCAATAACCATTACAAGGTCTTATTACTAGTGTAAACTTTCACCCTCTCGCAAAAAACCTAGTTAGTATATCCCACGTCAATTACGGCTGCTAATTTGTTGAACGTTTACTTCTAAAATAATCCGGGCCGGGATTCGAACCTGCACCCTAGCGACTAGTGTTGGAAGTGTCGATAGTTTTATTATATCGATAGTTGGAAATTGAGTGTGATACATGTTATGGGTAGGTTACGTTAGGTAGGTTGGGTACAGCGTCCCAATTTTACCCTTGGATGTCGTAAAAATCCACTGAGGGATAAATTTATCCAAAGAATGGGCAGCGTTCCCTGTGAATGTTGCACTGCGCTCTTTAATCCGTTTGCCAAGCGTGGTGAATATGGCAATACCAATAAAGGGAGGCCCATGTCTAGCCGTGGACTACTGAGCCCAATGAGCTGTATGCAATATACAACGTTACGTCTAGGATAGTAATTGACAGCTGTGATATTCATGCTAATCCTATATTTTCATTTGTTCACATCTGTTTTAGTATGAAACTGACAGCTGTCAAATATGATATAACTGAGATAAGATAAAATAAGTTTAAAAAAACTACTTTTTGTTGAGCCATGTATGACCAAACGACTTAAACTATCGATAGCAACGTCGCATCACTACATGTAACCAGACACCCTAATCCTCATACAATTACGCCGTCTGGTTGTTCAGAATGAGAAAATAACCGAATGTTTCATACCCCGGTGCGTGAATAACTAATATATGGACAATGCATGGGGTTTTACGGTTAATGAATTTATGAGGTTTCGGGTTTCATAGTTTTAGCATTATCCGTTGTTGAGACGGAAGACGATAATCTATTTTGAATATTTTGCGCTTGCTTGCATTAGCTTTGTAAATTTTTGGTGCTAGATTTTATCCGTGTTAATACAAAAAAGTAACAGGCACTGGGGGAGGCCTACGTTCAGCAGTGGACTGCAATAGGCTGGTGTAGATGTAGAATATGCACTTTATGACAGTGTTTAAAATATTTTTGTATACGATTTGACGCTATCAAAATAGCTTAAACCACATTTATTTTTTTTTGTAACAAGACCGTATATTTTTATGTGTATCTTGACGGAAGTAAAAATATTTTTCGCGGTTAAACTATTCTGTCTTATTACTCTCAGTTTAAAACTTCTTTAAGACAGACAACCTTGCAAAACAACATTCAATAGTTATTTTATTAGAGCAGAAATTTATCGCTTAAGGGATCAACGTATACCTACTGATTTTCATACAATTACAAAGGTTAACCAGTATAAGTAGATCCCTTGAGTAAGTAACTCGATCTGCTGCTGACAGTACTCGGTGCTGTCAAATCGAATCAGCTCAAAACCTGAGGACATATTGTTTCGCCGAATCGAGATTCAATCGCGATTGAATCTCGATCTCATACAATAGTCCGGTACGGCTGGCATTATAATTATGAGGGCATAACTTACAACTTTTAAAACTTATTTTTTTTACTTTTTTGTCTCTATTTCAATGTAAAGGTTGCCTGGAAGAGATCGCTGCAAGCGATAAGGCCGCCTTTCCTTACTTTTAGTCTTAAGTTTTCTGTATTGTTTTGTTTCTGTTGTGTATGTTGTAAGCAATAAAGTGTCCATCTATCTATCTATCTTACAAAAATTCTAAAGTCACTTATATTTTCTATGATTGCGTTATGTGTGTCTGTAAAGCACATTATTACATTTTGTGTAATTTATCAATCACGCTTGCGTAATTTTTCGATTCAATGTATGGTAGCTCGTCTATAAAGTAAATTTTTATGTGTCTACAATTAAAATATTATTATAAAATATACAAGTACTGTATAAGTAACAGTTTGCGCAGTGTAAAAAACCAAATTGGAGTCGTTTGTATCCACTGCATACGAAAAAATGTAGGAAATTAGGAATTTACCTAAAATTACACAAAATAATGAATTGGGTTTGGCTAATGGTCCAGAAACTATTAGCAAAAAACGAAACGACTTTAACTTTTTTGAAACATGAAAACCTAGCCATACTGGGCTACGATTTCGCTGTGATATGTCCCAGACTCCGGGGAATAAGCAATCTGTGGTAATTTGCTTTGGAACTTATACTATAGAAATATTTATTGCCGTGTGATGTCGGCTTAGAATAACATCACTCCATTTCTTTCCCATGGATGTCGTAAGAGGCGACTCAGGGACCCGAGGGTTACATGTGTATTGCAATTTTAAGCGATGGGCTGACAACCTGTCACTATGGCGATACACAATTTTCTGAATGACCCTCAAATGTTTGTCAAACGTGGTGTGAATGTTAGTTTATACGGCCGCTTACGTTCTGCCTATATTGCAAGGGATATGGGCGTGGTATATGTATGTATTTAAATAATATTCAAATTACAATAACTTATTCTTACTGGAACTGTTAACTGAAGACCGACTGTCTATTTATTAACTGACTGTATACTTAGTATTTCTTATTTATTGTGGTTAAGATAGGTAGACATGTTATTTGTAAAATTAACAAATTTTAATTTAAAAATGTAAGCATGCCACATTATTATGCACTGTATTGTTTTTTATTGCCGTGTGATGCCGGCTCAGAATAGCATCACCCCATTTCTTTCCCTTGGGAGTCGTATGAGGCGACTAAGGGACTCGAGGGTGTGTATTGCAATCTTAGGCGATTTGCTGACAACCTGTCACTATGGCGATACGCAATTTTCCGAATGATTCTCAAATATTTGTCAGAAGTGGCGTAAATGTCCGTTTTTTGCAGCTGTTTTGCGCTTTGCATACCCTGCAAGGGATTATAGGCGTGATATGTGTATGTAAGTATGTATCGTTTTATATTAATTTATTTTGATAATTATTATATTCAATGTAGTGTTAGCTATCTGTAATCTATTTGTACAAAAACAGAGCTAATTTTGAATCCCGAGGTAGCGAAGCAAGTGATTCAAAAGTAGTGTCTTGGGCTCAGTGACGGATTCAAAACCGCGAGTTGTGAATGTATAAATTTGCTCTCGTTTGGTACACACAATTTTTCACCTCTACTAGTAAAAAAATTATGCCAATGTCCCGACAAATACATTTTTAAAGTTACGTTTAGCTCTGTCTCAATATTCATAAAATTAAATGTCAAATATTTAATAGAACAAAACTCTCACACAAAGAAATAAATAACGGAAAGCATTTTCTGAATACACCGTCGCCATTGTTCTGATTAGTTACATTAAGTAAGATGTTCGAAATTCAAATAACTTTTCTCCATCCAGCAGATAAAAACAATACTATCCCACTAATCCCACTGAATATACGCGGCAAAACAGTTCCTTTCAAGCTGAAAAAAAATAAAATTTTAAATTCAATATTTTGTCTACACTAATCTACACTAATATTATAAAGAGGAAAGATTTGATTGTTTGTTTGTTTGTTTGTTTGTTTGTTTGCATCGAATAGGCTCCGAAACTACTGGGCCGATTTTAAAAATTCTTTCACCATTAGAATCCTACATTATTCCTGATGAACATAGGCTATATTTTATTCGAGAAAAAAATAGGGATCCGCGTGAAAATTTCGATAATGTAACCCAACGTGTGAAAAATGTACCAAAAAAATATCTTATATCGCGTACGCTGTGGAAATTATTGACAATAGAGCAAAATGATGTACTACAGTTTTATAGAGGACATCAATATCTATAATAATGTCCGCGATACCATATGTCTAACTATTACAGTTATGCCACAATAACCACATTTTTATTTAAAAATGTACCAACTACGCCACATTATTCGTACCAGTGGAATGATTACATTTAATCATTACTGTATTAAAGGGTGTCAGGGATAGCCCGCCGAATACTGATAGGGTACATACAGACCATGAAACTGAACAACTTTCCCCTAGGAACATATTTCAGGAAACGTAAAAAAACTGACTTCCCATACTGAATGCAGTTAGCTGATTGTGATTTTGTATGGAAGGTATTTTTTTTTGCGTTTCCTGACATATGTTTCTAGGGGAAAGTTGTCCAGTTTTATGTTTCATGCACCCTATCAGTATTCGAAGGGCTGTCCCTTACTCGGTATAAAAAGACGACAAAAAACATAAAATAATGCATTAAAAAAATCTACACTAAAATAATACATACATACATATATCACGCCTATTATCCCCTGCGGGGTAGGCAGAGCGTAAACGGCCGCAAAAACGGACATTTACGTACGCCACGTCTGACATATGTTTGAGGGTCATTCGGAAAATTGTGTATCGCCATAGTGACAGGTTGTCAGCCCATCGCCTAAAATTGTCGCCTCTTACGACTCCCACAAGAAAGAAATCGGGTGATGCTATTCTAAGCCGGCATCACACTAAAATAATAATATAATATACACTAATATTAGAAACAGGATTTTATTTATTGTTTGTTTGAATTGAATAGGCTGAAAACTACTGGACCGATTTAAAAAAATATTTTACCGTCAATTGAAATTGAAATTCTTTATTCAATGTAGGATAGATAGTATTATCACTTATTTTTATTATTTACTTATTGACGTCATGAACCGTCATTCTAAAAAAAGAAATTTGTATCACACAATTTTCTTTTTTCTTATTACAATTTTGTTATGACCTAATAGAAAACCGGCTCGGGCGGGATAAAAAAAATAAAAATATAGGCACTGCCATGGGGCTGGCCAGGTTAATCACACGGCATGTAACTTTACGCCACCACCATCTTAAAACGATATTTGTTTCAAATTGAAGTCAAGATTTTTAGAATCCTACATTATCCCTGATGAACATAGGCTATATTAAACTGTCTTATTCCCGGAGGAAAATTGTTAGCGGCGGGTGAAACCGCTGGGCGGGCTGCTAGTGTTTAATAATTATAGAATAGAATCACGTGAAAGGCGACTGAGAATTAATGAATCCAGGGAATGGGCAGCAGCGTTCCCTGTAAATATAGCCTCTTGCTCGCTAATCCACCCCCCAATTAGGGGGGAGGCATACCCAGCAGCGGACTTTTGGTACTATGGATGAGCCGCCGCAGAACGGTAGCCCAGATGGAAGAGGCGTCGCTACTAGTGATAGCGAATGTCGCAGGTTCATATACCTACTGCCCACGGTTCAAAAATTTGGTTTGCAAGTTTTCTATAAAAAAAGTGGTTGTTGAAATTGAAGTTTCCGCTCATGCATACCCGCTTCCGCTTATGCACAATTATCACCCTAAAATGTGCAAAATACGCCCAGAAAGCGTTAGTAATGCGATAATGTGACTCCATCAGAGTTGCAATTAAAATTAGGCTCATTTTTCCCCGAACAATATTTGCTGCGTGGCTTGGCACATTCTTTTGTTATATTTTTTTGTCTCTTTGTTTTGGATTCGCTTGTCTTTGTGATTGTACTACGTCTTTTTAATAAGCGTTAATATGTTAATTCAATATTTGGATAAATCAGGAAGGTTTGTTTTATTTTTTTATTACTTACAAGCTTAAGGTAACTTTAATAGGTAAGTCTCTTTTTATCGAGAAACACTGCAACTATTTTAAAGTCTACTGTTGAGTAAATATTTTAGATCCAACCAAGTACCTTAACCAAAAAAAGGGGCCAGTAAAAGAACTAAAATAATCGTTTACTCGCATTTTAAAACACTTCAACATGTTTGGTATAAATTTTTTGAGTTCTTGCAAAATTGCACCGCAGGCAGGATTTGAACGTGCGACTTTCGCTATCAGTCCAACCGACTGAGCTACCGCCTGCATGGCATGGTACGTAAGTCGCAGGTTCAAATCCTGCCTGCTGCGGTGCAATTATGCAAGTTCTAAACAAAAATTATATTTATTTTGCTAGAGATACTCCTAGTAGCAGGCATTAAATAATCATTCCGATTAGTACCTACTTACTATTCGTTATATTTAGCTCTGTTTACCAAACCTACCTGTCTACTGCCCACCCTCAATAATTATAGAAGGAAGCCATGTGGAAACCATCCCAGCCCACCATTCCATCATCATCAAGATCATCAATCATCTTTTAGCACGAAAACGCACACAATTTCTATTATTCTTGACAACACGCAATATTTGTCACGTGTTGAAATCTATCAACATACAACAGCAGCACCTCGATCAATTTATGCTGGTTTTTTCTTACGAACTGTATGAAACCCCAGATTATGTTGATCCCCAAAAGTTTAATTCGAGATGTTACTCTACTTAAACATAACTTTTGCTCTACTTGCAACAAATCGGGTAAGTATGGTTTTTTACTAAATTATTACAAAAAGTTACACGTGGTTTAAGCTTTTTGATAACGTCAAATTGTATAGAAAGATATTTTAAACACTGCCTATAAGCGTGTCTATTTTTTTTGTAATCACTCGGTTTATATTCTAGGTCTACAAGGAGTCAAGGATTCAGATTATTTATTTAATTTAGTACAAACAAAATCTTTATATAAACTGAATAAAAAATATATGGTTTCAAAAACTTTCTACTGTTAAAAAGGGCCAAGTTTCATATTTAGTGTGGTATATTCCCACGGCCAGCCGCGCGTGACTTTTGAACTTCTTAAAATAATATTAATGTCTTTTGTACATCGTTTAATGGTGAAGAGCTTTCCAATTTAGTGCCTGAGTGTTCTATTCGTATCTTGATATGGGTATCGTTATGGGAGTCGAGTGCTATTAAGTTAGCGCAATCATATTTCGTGTACGTCGATGATATTGTGATAAAAGTATTGTATTGGCAAGGTTGATTTAGAAAGGTTTTACTAGAATCACCGGCTAGGTATATAAATCGCTAATAACTGTTGTACTTTAATACTTAGTTAGGTTAAATGTGTTAGCTAGGCTGATCATTGTGCTAAATAGAAACGTATCTTAGGTTAAAAAGGTAAGCATACTTTTAAAAAAAGTCAGTCCTTCTTTGGCTAGCCCGATGGTGTAACGGATAGTTCCACTACTGCTACGCCGAGGGTTGTGAGTTCGAGCCCCACAAGACACATATATTTGTTAAGTCATTTTCAGATAAGTATTTGTGTTTAGTCTGGATGTTTTATGTGTATAATATGTATTTATTTACGAAAAATGTATATAAGTATTAATATCAGCTATCTACACAGTTTTTATAAAACAAGCTTTACTCAGTTTGGGGTTAGATGGTGCTGTGTGAATTGTTTAGGATATACTTACATATTTACATGCATTATTACCTCTAACATTATTTTCGTAATAGTAAACGTATTATAGCTACTGAAGGCAAATGACAATCAAAACTTCAGCTCAACTGAAGCAGTTAAATAACGAAAGAGATAACTTCGGCCATAACTCACTTTTCCCGTCAGTTTCAAATCCAAATGACGCTGAATATCAGTGCTAACTCTCGTCGAGTCGCGGATTACGGGCTGGAGAGTGCTTCAAACATTTAACGATGCATGCCGGGTTGGAGCGTTCATTAGAGTTTTAAAACTGTTCAGTCTTTTCGCTCAACGAGTCGACGATCTGCCAAAATCAGGGGTTTTTCGTTGGATGAGAATAAAAGTATGAGACTAAAATTTAAGAGAAGTATTATGATTGCCTGGAAGAGATTTGCTTAATTTTAGCCTTAAGTTTTCTGTATTGTTTTGTTTCTGTTGTGTATGTTGTAAGCAATAAAGTGTTCATCTATCTATCTATCTATGATCATTTCTTTTACGTTATACAGGGTGTCAGGGACAGCCGTCCGAATACTGATAGGGTGCATGCAGACCATGAAACTGAACAACTTTCCTCTAAGCACTATGTCAGAAAAGGACAAATAAATGATGATGAATGATGACAAAACAAAATCACGATCAGCTGACTGTAATTGCTATGGGAAGGATATATTTTTCGACGTTTCCTGAAATATTTTCTCATGGTAATTTCTTCAGTTTTGTGGTCTGGATGCGCTCTTAAGTATTCAGAGCTTTGTCCCTAACACCCTGTATAGAAATATTGGAAAAGAGTCTGGGTAAAGTTGTAAAACATTTTTAAAGAGTTGATTGAGGGCTACTACACGCACTAAAACGTGCATTGTACCAATCATATCGGGGCTGAGATGTGACACATTTCATTATTAAATACTTATTTACAAAAGTTACCCATAAAAAACAATACAATATCCAAGCAAAACTTTGTTTAAAAAACTTACCAAAAAACCTATTGCCAATTTTACCTTCTTTACGAAACAATTCAATACTCAGGTACTTATTAAAGTATTTCCCAATTTAAATGTAATTCCCATAACTGAATGGAACCTATACAAAACAATACGGGCGCCACGGCAGTTGAAACGCCAAGTCTCATTCCCACACGTTACAAATCAAAAACGTTTCAAGAAACAATTACTAATAAAAACAAAGAAAGTCAAAATTTCAAGGTTGCAAATTGCGGTTCTAAAGCAAAGCGCCTATGTAGGTTTTGATAGTTCCCACTGCAAATTAAATTCAAAGGTAACTTTATACTAGTGGTGCTTGACTAACCAAGTGCCCCGGTTCCACTCAAAGGGCGCCAGGCCCTTCAGCTTTCTAAAGACAAAGGGTTAGCAATTCTCCTCAATTTAGCCCAATTTTGTAAACACCTCTCGAGTTAAGAGGCAATTGCTCAAAGTCAATATTCAAATGTATTAATTTTTGATAGCAGTTTTAAATGCTTTTCGATTTTAACTTTTGTCATTCGTGATTTCTCGTGGGAAGAACTTGGCGTGTTTTGTGATGAAAGGTAATTGTGTTTTTTAACAAAATTGCTTGCTAGGCTTCTAAAGCATTTATATGACTTTTGTTTGTATAAGTTCAATTAAAAAGTAGGTATTTTATAAACTTTTCTACAGAATTACTATACATAGATAGATCGATACTTCTAAACATTCAAAAGATAAGCCAAAACCAAAAATACTCCTAACCACCTAACTACATACAGCCATTTTCTAACTTTGTACCCCTTGAATCCCATAAAAGTCAACTGTCAACACATTTTTATGATTGTGCATAAACAGTGTAAAGGGATTTGTGATTCACGAAGGACCCACCCGATACCCAGTGTATACTGGAACGAGACCAAGGAGCTGTGGGTTATTTAAAGAGTTCATTACGTACGCGGAATCGCGTTAGCAGAAAGGGTGCTGGCTCTATGCAGAATTTGGATGGGGTTGTCTTAGAATCACACAATTTCAAATATTCTTTATAGAATATTAAGATGACGAAAACATGATTTTATTTGAAAAAGTTCCTTTGACTGTTTTTTTTGGAAGATAAGTGGGAAAGAAATATTTTATCGCGTGAAAGAGTAAATGCTTGCTCCTTGTTATTTTTGCGTTCCGAAAAACGGAATCACTTTGAACGGTATTGAATATTGATAGTAGATTTTAGTGACAGCTGACAGTCCTGGCTTTGCTTCACTCGATTTTGTAGATAATATTTTGTATTCCAATTTTTACATCATCTTCATCATCACAAGTGTCCAGGGGTCTTAAAACATAATAAAGACTTTTCTTCGAAGGCTGGGTTTTGTATGGAATGTCATCAGCGGGCATTACGTAGTCGGAGTTCTGACTAGATGTCAAATAGGTAGTTCATATACTAAAGATTTTAATGTCATGGAGTTTTTGTCCCTTTCTACGATTATTTTGTCTATGGTGTCGAAAAGTAGAGAGCTTTGACAACCAAGTTTCTGTCCTACTGTATAACCCCATCCAAATTTCCGCGATGTTTTATGCACCATCGGTCGCGATCCGTCCTCAGTTCGATATTTGCCCAATCACGGGGGTGCGCCCCATCTCTTTTCGCGAAAGTTAGTGTATGACACGAATATAAAAGCCGAAGTGTCAATAAGGGGGCACCCGATTTTCGAATCAAATTGATTGTGAAATTTTTGAAGATCTCTCTTTGCGACTGTACCGGATTGAACAGCTGAATATTTGATGCGAAGTGATTGAAAATATTTCCTTAGAAGTGACTGGCGAAAATTTGAATTGATAAACATGCCAAGTTCTAAAAACTAAAACGAAGGTATCCCTTAATCATTTATTTTATTTTAACAGAAATTATTGTACTTTTAAATATAAGGAAAGCAAAAGTAGTAGTAAACATTTCCAGCATATAACTTGGATCAAATCACAGAAACAAAATCATATTAATAAGAATAGATACAGTAATAGAATTCGTGTCAATCTTTTATTTTATCTCCTGTTGTGCCGAAGACAACCTGTGACTATGACCATTACACAAAATCACAGAATTAGAAATGGAAAAATCAGAAAAAAACGTAAATGCATTTCCCGCCAGTTTCGTGTTGCCATTCAAAATAGAAACGTATTACCGCGCCAGTGAAAAGAACTGTCTCAAATTACCTTACATTCTCTGTCCCTCTCCGACTTGTGTTACGATATAAGTTCATCCCTCTCTGACGCTATACAAACTCAGATAAACAAATACAAAGGGCCTAATTGAGTAACTAGTAAAACGAACGGTTCTGTCCCGTCCCTTCGTATGACGCGGCAAATTTGTTCGTTCTAAATTCAAAATCAAATCCGCTCATTTCTGAACTCTATAAGAATGGCAATAGGAGTAAGAAGGAGTGAAAGGAGGTTATATTTAAAGTGGTCTAAGTTGTACAATTTTGAAGAGTCGCGCTCTCAAGTGGTAAGGGAGTTGGAGACCGGCAAGGGAACTTAATTTGTCAACAATTTTCGATATTTGAATACGTTTCGCTGTTCAATGAGCTTCTGTCGGCTTAAATTGTTTTTCTTTCTTTTAAATAATTTGATGCGGCCCGTGCTCGTTAGAAAAAAATACATCCTCGACTTTTTTGATAGTCGTATTGTTAGATCTATTTGCTTAACGTTTATTTTATTTCTTGTTCTCTTTTTAAGTTTAGTTATACTTTGTTTTAATAAGTGAAATATACTCAGAAATAAACACGTTCATAAAATACAATAACAGCCACAGATTGTCCGTGTGATGCCGGCATAGGATAGCATCACCCCATTTCTTATCCATGGGTGTCGTAAGAGGCGACTAAGGGACATCGAGGGTAAGATGTGTTTTGAAATTTTAGGCGATGGGCTGATAACCTGTCACTATAGTGATACACAGTTATCTGATTGACCCTCAAACGTTAACGCTCTGCCTACCCCGTAAGGGATATAGGCGTGATTTATGTATGTATGTATGTAACAGCCACAGCAATACTACTAAAATCACGATCCACTACTGGACATTCGCTTCCCTAGTTGGTGGGTATACGCCAGAAATATTACTCATCTCACTCGACGGGCGGGTTGACAAGCGCAGTGCAAGATGATATATTTTATTAAGCAATAATGGTTAGATGCTGTTCTTTAGTGCAATACAGCTAGAAATATTTGAGGGCATAACTTACTAAATTCTAAAACCGCTAATGTTTTATTTGGTTTTGTTATGTGTGTCTGTAAAACTCATATTACACTGTGTAATTTTTGACGATTGCAACAATTTTCGATTTAATGAATGGTAGCTCATTTATTAAGATAGTTTTTTAAGTGTCTATACTCAAATTTATATTATTAAAAATACCAGTATTGTCTATGTGAATGTGACTGTCACACTGTGTTAACTGAACACGGTGTATAAACCCGATTTGAGTCGCTTTTATTCACGAAAAACCAAAGTATGTAAGTACCTATACACCTTATATGACACTAAAAATAAATTGGGTTCGGCCAATGGACCAGATATCTGTCCTTATAGTTATAAGCCCAAATAAACGACTTTAATATTTTGAAACATGAAAAGCTGGCCATACTGGGCTACTAAGCCGTTACCCAATGCAACAGGCACATAATCTCAGCTATTACAGCTGCCTACTAAAATAGCCCTACCTATCTGCGCAAGAGTGTCCTAGCTCCATCCGTGACATCCGCCAATCAGCGTCGCAGCATCCTCATTTCGGACAGGACGCGGCAATTCTGCCGCAGCGGCTATTGGGTGGTCATTACATAGACCCACGGCGTGCCCACACCGGGGGACTTGGCGGGTTGTTACCACTACACTAAATATCGGGTTTATATACATAGTACTATTATAATAGGTACCTAAAACAATGCTAGAATAGGATACTGCTTTGGCGACGTTTTTAGCAGCGAGATTTTAATGGGAAATTTTCTAGTCAATCTTCAAGTTTACTTAGATGGCGCTGAGCTAAAGTAAAAAGTTTCATTCCATAGAAACATATGTAAATATATGTATTTATGACTCAAATGTCTCAATTTCAACTTAGCGCAACGCCATCTGGTATGACACTATAAAAAGAGCTCGAGAACTGTCAGCAGAAAAGTCCCCATTATTAGTAGGAACATGTCAAAATTAAACTACATTTACCAAAGGATTCATCAAGTCTTTATAATCTTTTAATATGTCGCAGTAAATTGGAAAAAACAGGAATTCAGCCAAATGCCTAGTAGGTAAGTTGGCCAAATGCCGACAAATTTCAAAATCGTGACTGATTTCTGTCTTGTCATAGACATTTCTAGGAATGCGGACAAATACCTAAGATTTTGTTCAAATAGCTGTTCTAGATGTTTAGGAAGATGGCAAAACAAGGCAAACCCAAGTAACAGGACATTTATCAAAATATGACTAATCTGATCATATAACGTGATTTAGGAACAAATCACCAAAAACTGGTCACCATCAAACAAAGAGAAAAGAAAAGAAATTAGTCCAATCACCACGACCAACCACTAGCCCCACTGTATTTGTTCTGAATGCGTGTAATATTTCCCGAAACAACACGAGCGCCCCCTACCGTCACCGCGAGCAGGCAATTACAATGACAGATGGATCAATATTTGCCAACACAACACCTCGAGGAAGTAGCGAATGAATTGATTACGGTATTTTTGGTGTTATTGTTGAAATGAAAACGCAGAATAGACCCGATTTTAGTAGAAAATTAACTACCCATCCTATTATTGCCAGATATGACTGTGACAGACAGAATTGTAATAACTACAACAGGGTATAAAGGACAGTTGTGCTGCACCCAAGCAAACCCAAGCAACACTTTTGTGTAACAAGGTATACTCAAAATGACTGCACTGTTTTGATATCTGAAGGTCTATCTATACAGTATATAAGTATAAGTTTCTAAAAATTAGTTAAAATTTGTAAAGAAGCAAATCTTGTTAATAAACCGTAAATCGCTACGCTAACAGCTCCCAAAAAATACTATAAATTACAAAAAGTAACACACAATACAATAATAAAAAATATATATATATTGCTTATGAAAAGTCAAGATTTAAAACCTATAATTCGTATGGGACGGAGATGGGACATCGCTACAATTATGTTTCACTTTACGGATGACTTTAAAACTGCCACTCATGGTCATCTAGGCCTGTCAGCGCCGACTCAATCCAGAAGCAAAATAAGAGTTAAATAAAATAATAATCGGTCAAATTGTAGAGGTTGAAATTTGTTGCTTGGCTCATTGGAGCGAGTGTAAAAGAAAATGTTAGAAACGAAATTGTTGTTACCTGAAGCATAAGAATAGATAATAATACTGCGTATAGAAACGAAACTCCTTTGTCTGGGCCCCAAAAGCCGCGCTTTAAATACCTACTTCCCCCCGCAGCCCGTAACGCCCCGCACTCTCCCACGCTTTAAGTCGGGGCTGTCACGTGCCAATAATTTTATTCCAGACTAGCGGCCAGTCAAGCGGTTGCGACCGCTGCTAACAGTTTTCCCGTGGGAACAAAATATTTACCCGTTTTAAAGTCTTACCTTACCATTTTATTGTTAATAGGTAGGTACAGAATTTTAAAATAGGTGCAAAACATACCTACGATACGAATGTGCTTATTTATCGTTATCAGCTAACAATGACTTAGGCACCTAGGTAGTTTAAATAAGAAAATGGAAACTAGGTACCTACGTAAGTAAAAATAGGAGTACACACAACAATTACGTATAATAACGAATGGTAGGTACCTAGGTATTTACTGTAAAATCATCACTTACCTTGGCTCATCTTTAGGCAAATTAAAAAAACTTACTTTTGCAGCCATACACACCGCAATAATTCGGCATTGCTAAATTTTTCACAAAAAATTAAAATTCGACCCGCACGACGAACGTTTCCGCGGCGAAGCGCACTCCCGACTGAATTGTTCGCTAAGAGACAGCCAGACGGATTGACCTTGAGCGCGTCTGGAGCGGGAGTGTCATCTCTATGTGATTTCTACTCTATGCCTGAAGATTTCACAAATCTGAGTTTTATGTTGCCGGCTAATATGTCAAACTAAAAATGGCACTGTCAGTTTCAGGTAAACAGGCTTAGACAAGGATAGAAGATGTTCGCCTATTAAATTTTCTATATACGCATTTTTGCGATAGTTGTCAAAAAATATGGCGGTTAAACATACAAGTAAATCCGCGTAATGGCGCGAATATCATAGACTATTTAAGACATGACATGACTAAAATCGTCTATGACATGTACTATCCTTTTCTAAACGTATTTAACAGAAAGTGACAATGTTATATTTAATTAGCTTTTTTATTCAGAAACGTGGAATCGAGAGAACTGTTATTTTAAATTTTATCAGCATTTAAAAAAAATTGGAACGTATGCAGTGTGTGATGTTTAATTAAGTAGTCACCTATTTTAACTTTTCGCATACATTTGCAAAATATCCTACTGTACATCAATAATTATATCTACGTAACATGTTGAAGTTTCAATTATGTGTTGTGTTGATGGAAATTTATAACTAAAACTCAAATAATTCATCCTATAACTCAAACCCATGTCCCATAACCAACAGAGTCGGTAGCACAGCCGCGCCGTCGAACCTTTTGTGCGTCCATCACAAGTGACTTTTCAAAACACTAACGACCGGACTGTTTTTCAAAAACAATTTAAGAAGCTTCCGTTTAACAGGACGGTTTATTTTGTCCATTGTGTGTAAGCGGATCGCTTCTACGCCTAATTGTGTAAGAATGGCGTCTGACAGACGGACGGACTTGGCGTTTTTTTACGTTGATCAAATAAACATTAATAATTTGGGGAAGTAATTACGGTGGGTTGTGTTGGAACGGTAGCTGACGTGTGAAACGGTCGGGGGTAACTGAATTCCTTTGTGGGAAATATTTTGACAGACCAACGATCTATTAGTTGCTATCCTATAAATTATAAATAAATATTTATAGAACAAATCACACAGCGCCACATACATACATTCACATATCACGCATTTATCCCTTGCGGGGTAGGCAGAACGTCAACGGCCGTAAAATACGGTCGCTATCGCCATTCTGACAAATATTTGAGGGCCGTTTCAGAAAAATCGTGTACCTATCATTATGGTGACAGGTTGTCAGCTTGTCGCCAAAATTGTAGTACACATGAAACCCTCGAAAGCCTAAGTCTTCTCTTACGACACCCGTGGGAAAGACATGGCGTAATGCTATTCTAAGCCGGCAGCTGAGCCGGCATCACACGGCAGCTGAGCCGGCATCACACGGCAGCTGAGCCGGCATCACTCGGCAGCTGAGCCGGCATCACTCGGCAGACACAGCGCCATCTAGCCCCAAACTAAGCAAAGCTTGTGCTATGGGATCTAGATAACTATTATTAATACTCATATACTTTTTTGTAAATATAACTGTTATACATAGAAAACATCCAGACTAAACACTAATATTTGAAAATTGACTCTGACTAATATTTGTAAACCCACGACCCTCGGCGTAGCAAGGCAGGGGTACTATCCGCTACGCCATCGGGACAATGAAGTCAGTTTTTATAATCAAATCACATGCTTTTGTAATTTGGACTGGAGTTTGGACATTTTCTCTTTATTGTTTAAATGTAAATAAATTTCATTTTCCGAATTTGTTGTTTTAAAATATCTCGGTGCTAATTATTTCTCTTATTAAATTCGATTATTACTTTTAATGTGATTCTTTTTCTTATTAAATTAGATTATTATTTTTAATCTGATTCTTTTTAAATTCGATTATTATTTTAACCGTTACTTTTAGGTCTAATATAATTTGATGAATTTGTAAAATTTACAAAACTGAATATTATGCACACCCTCAGAAAATATTAGCAAGCAAAAGATTTTCGAAGCAAAATTGAGGGGTAGCAAATCATTATTCTGTAAACATAGAGGCAAAATGCGCTGAATCCGTTATCCAGTCACAAAATTACCCCATTTGATACGTTAAGCGAGCAACTTTTGAGAGAGGGGAAGACTTAAAAAAATATGTTGGGAAATAGATAGATACATGAACACTTTATTGCTTACATCATAACTTAAAACTAAAAGTAAGCACAGGTGGCCTTACCGCTTGCAGCGAACGCTTCCAGGCCACCTTTACCTTAAAAGAGAGATATGCAAGTTGTTGCATAACAAATTGACAGAAAAGTCCTATAAGGGAGATAAGTACTTACTCTAGTCTATAACTATGTAGGTATGTACAGGTATGGGCCAATACATTTTTTACAGCCATTACAGTCAACTGTTGAACATGGGGCTACCCCTATTGGGGGGTAATGCCATATTCACCACGCTCGGCAGCCGGATTGGCGAGCGCAGTTCCAGATTTTGTATTCACAGGGAACGCTGCTGCCCATTCCCTGGATGAATTTATCCCTTAGTCGTTTTTTACCGCACGGGGAGAAATGGGGTGATGCTTTTCTAAGCCTTCATCTCACGGCGGGCGTGGAGTACATATACATACTAACTATTAAAATGAGAACTGCTTTAAAAAATATATCATAATATAAAAAATAAAATTGTCTGTGATAGTTTTTCGTCCAACCGAAATAATTATAGGACTGAGCAGAAAAACAAAAATATACATTTACAGTAATGTATGAATAACCTAATAATTCCTTAAATGTAAAATATAATAAACTTAAACTGTGCGCACGGCAATGTGTTTCCAAGTTTAATATTGCACCGCAATGAGAACAATAATGCCCTGACACAAATATTTTGAGCCTAAACGATTTCCAACAACAAAAAAGTTATATCCGAATATCGATTTTATCCACATTGTAATGTAACAGCAGCCCCGCTACAAAAGTCATCAGACCCCCGATGTAATTGTGCGCAAAACTTATCACGTTATCAAAAAGCGGCAAATCGCCGAATCCTTTGATCTCAGCTGTTCGCTAATTCGACAATTACACCACCGGGTTAGGGTGGACTCGTTGTCGAAACACGAAACATCGAATGCACGGACAAAAATCAATTCATCGAATTGTGTTGGCATTGAAAGTCTTATGGTTTAATATTTACATAATTCGAATCCTTATAATTGGTGTCAAATAGAATTTATTCTATTTTTTTCATTGTCATGCTATTGACAGGACAAAACATGCTTGGCACCCACGATACAGGCTCCGCCTAGTGTATTTGTTAAAGTTATTTAATAATGCACATTATTGAAAATGTACTTACTCAATTTGTGACTATTATTATCTTATCCTAAAATTATATTATATGATATACTTATTTTAATTGAAAATGTTGAATAAAGAAATGATCATTATTATTATTTAGTATTATGAGCCTTAAAAGCGCGACATATTCAAAATTCCATATTCCATTGAGCCAACGTTAACGGGATTGAATTAGTTTGAAGAAAACTTTACGTTCATTTGCCAAACTTTAATGATACCATTTTCAACCTCAACAAATGAAGTTTCATTTCGCTCGTTTTCGTTTCCAGTTTCCCCGATTAGAACATTCCTGGCCCCATTCCCTTTGACAAAAGAGTCTGATGACAGCGCCACGTGCCTCGAAAATTATTCAGTTACGTGTAACCGTGGCGTAACCGATGCTAACTCCGAATTAACCCGTCGCGCCGAACGTGATACTCTACCAGTAACTCGATAAATGCAGATTAACTCCTTTGAAGATGTGCCGCCGTTTAAGCTCATTAGATTTGTACGGGCGCTGCTCAGACGGAAAAGCTTGGGTTTTGATCAGCAAGTGTCAGTTTGATATCCTGGTGTATTACGTCTTCACGCAAAATTTCTATTGCGTTTGAGTTAAGATATTGAAACAAGTTCCCTTCCCAGTAAATTTACATCTATGGCTAAACATATTTTTGGTAAATTAACCAATCAAGAAAACTACGCAATATTACTATTCTAGAAGTAAAAATCTGCATGAACAGGTATCTAGGTTCATGCGTCGTCGTTTATTTTTATGTTACCACGGGTCGCATTCAAGTAATCACAAAAATCCGAAAATCACATCTAAATATGAGCAAGCAACGTAACCCAACACTTATCCCTCACAATGGCTGCTCTTTTGCACGCGTCGCCAACATTGTTCTAAATGTAAAGCTAATTGATCGCGGCGGAAACACCGAGTGTCACTGCGACGTGAATGCGCCCCAAATGAGCATATAATGGCGCGCGATGCCTCCAATGAACGAGTGAGTGAATGAAATAAAAGCCCCATTGTAGAGAGGAAACGGAGCAAGGAAGCGTTGTACAAAATTCTACGGCGTGCGCTTTGACGCGCCGATTTGAAAAGCGAACGCACCGCGAATGTGATCTGCAAATTGGTAGGTGAAATTAGTAGGAATGGTTTTGGGTCTTTGTGCGTGAAGGGTTATCGCGTTACGCTGTCTAAGGAATGCGGACTCTTTGTGATTCTTGTTTGCGGTTCTGTTAATTGCAATGCAATAGGATGTGACGCGAACCCTTTTGATTCATTCGAAAGAAAGCGCATTTCTATCATGCTGTACTTGTAATATTTTAAGATCTTTGTAGTGTAACCATGTGGTAATGCAAATAAAAACTTGAAACTTGAAACTTGAAGCTGTGCATATACTATATTCTTTAATTTACTGCGTATTTTTTTACATCAATAGAGATTCCCTGTGAAACAGCTAAATTGAAAACCCAACGCGTCTTGGCCTGAAATTAACTCAACAGGAGTATTGTGACACCTTTGATCATTCGCAGGTTGTTCCGCGCAAAAGGATTTTTCCTTTGTCAGTCGTCGTATCGCGAGATGATTGACGGCCGATTCGCGGCGCGAGAAATTCCACACCATACTCTGTTATACACTTGGAAATTTCCGCTCCAAACGAATTTGAACTGCACCTCCTAGAACATAAGAAAGTAAAACTATCCGTCAACGGCAAAACTAATTTCGTTGACGCACAAGGTGACAGCTGGAGTCTTGCAGACAAGAAAAGGAAAACAAACTATTTGCAACCTTATGCTTTTCGTTGAAGAGTGTTGGGATGTTGTCTAGTGGTAGGAGTGTAGTGAGTCTGGGTCTAATAAGTGCGGAGGTTTAGTCGGCGTTGGGAAATGAGTTTCCTCGCGGGGCTGAGGCGGAGGGGGTAATTGTCGCGGGATTGCGGGATCAAAGCCGCCGGCGGTGTTACCAAGTGGGTGAGAAATCTGCTCAATTTTAAAAAGACCCTATACATTATTGGCACCAACTTAGTTCAATGTAAATGATGATGATATTTCTTTCATGAACTGCTTATAATATTGCTTCTTTGTGACTAATGACACATAACACAATTTATTACTAAACTATCACCGCGTAACTTGGCATACATCACTGTCGTGCGCCTTAACAGTATATAAATTTATCATTATTATTACTTAAGAATTTTGACGGAAACAGACTCCAGACTTCTCTGTTTCTTGTCGTGTGTTACCAAGAGTCGACGAACGACCCTCTAAACCCTGGTATCAGAGTTTTGTTACAGTACCTACAAATTTTTCGTCTCTTAACCCTGGCAACCCCCAATATCGGGCTGTTCGCGGCGCCTTTTGATTGTTTTTCCGAGCACGCCGACGCGTTTTTGCGCGCCCACCTGCCCGCGCGGTAATCGCGTAATGGCGTTATTTACGACTCCCGCGCATCTACCGATGATCAGGCTTAAGCCAAGTGCGCCAATACCGATAATTGATAGATAACTAGCGATTTAACAAGCTTTTTAGCGGTACGATGTGAAATAAGTGTGTTGATAGTGGCTGTTCTTTAAGGTTGACAAGCTAGTTGATCTACTTATTAATAAAAGCGATACAATTATATCAATATAAAGCTCGGAAGAATTGTGAAAAAAAAAAAACATTTAATCCAAAAGTAGTTTAGATTTCTTAAATTTCTACCAATAAATCAGGCATATTTTTAAATACCTTACTTACTTTACTGCTTAGCATATTAGGTCAGTCAAAATAGGAAATGTGACTAATTATTTTAAAAAATCTTTTTACACAAATTATATATGTATTAGTGTGTACTTATTATAAAAACGATACAATTATGACAATAATTTATTTAAATTATTTATTCAAATAGAAACAAATTAAAAACTTAAACATATCGGCAGTGAACAAAAGCTTTCATTATAAAGATAATGAAACACTTCAAGAATGTACTCAATGAAATACGTCTCCCATAAAGTTATCTTTCGAAAGCTCGAGTAGACAACCATTTCGTTCAATTTTATTGTGCCTTTTTTACCTTATATGATCACGAAACTCGAATTCCAAACCTTCAACCGCCTATCGTTGTTATCCCAAACAATCACTCTGCAAAAAACTAACTCTTGATTCCCAAAGTTGTATGGAACGCGGTGCGATCCTTCGATGCTCAACTTTTTCTTTTTCGAGTGGGACACCGAGTCGTTCAACGACTCGTAGAACCCTGGTGTCAGAGTTTTTCAACCGCCTACTACCAGTAGTAGGCCTCTGACAAGCTCAACTGAGACCTAAGGTGCGCAGTTTGGCCAGTCCGGAGTTCATGACGAAAATAGTTGTATGAAAATAAGAAATTGAAAAAATGTAAGCGCCCGCCGGGACTTGAATCCGGGACCGTGGGGTACCGTTTCACTGCTCTACCAACTGAGCTACCAGCGCCTCGACTGACAGTTTCAGATTTTCAATCTTTTGGTACTCGCCTCGAAGCTACATCTAGTATAAGTTATTGTAACGAATACTATGGTTAATCATAGTTAGACTATAATTGCGATGAAGCTGTACTTGTTAAATGTACTATGGTTCATTCATGAAAAAAATATAGCACGCATACTCATAGACTTTTTTTCATAATAAATATAAATACATTACATTTACCTACTATATACCAAGCACATAATAATCCATACTTATATGATTCTGCATATAAGAAGAAGCACATACGACGGCACAATATTGCCGCCGTAAAGATTGCATAACTGTCAAATACCGCAACATCGTGCGACACGTGTAGGTGATCACTACTGAATTCTATGTTCATAGGATTGACGTTGTCACCAATCCACAATTTGGGAACCACAAACTTATACCATTTATGGTCAATATTATGCCGAGTGTTTTCCGACATGTTTGTCTGGAGGCGCCTCGTCATCCCAAAACAAGGATGCAAAGGAACTGGCATTTGACAACTTTATCCAGTTGAAATAGAGCTCAAAATCGCAGTCGTATGTGTTTCGACTCGCGTGGGATTGAGAACTATGTCGTATTGTTTTAAAACCAATCCGAAACCTGACACGGGGCATATTTACTTTGTTTTAAACACTTGTCAACAGGATTCTGTGGCAGGGCTGACAGTCTCAATATAAAGTTCGGAAGAATTTGTGAAAGCTAACACAAAATTTTAATTAAGTACCTAATCATTTTTTTTTTCTCTAATTCTTAATTTTATTACTTACTTACTTACTCCTGTGGCTCAGGGACCCAAAGTGGTCAATTCTACCAATCATTAATCAGGTATCTTTTTTTAATACCTTACTTACACTTTACTGCATAGCGTATAGGTCAGTCAAAATTGTAAAAGTTTATATATATTAAAATAAATTATTTAACTCAATTCTCTATGTATTAATGTGTAAAATATTTTAGTGGTATATTCGTGTATTTGGTACGTATAGGTAATATTTGCACTATCCCGTTTCTATTGTCGCACTTTCCTTTTCACCCAAAGGTTGTCTGGTAGAAATTGCTACCTAGCATTAAGGCCGCCTTGTTCTACTGTTTCTTTGATTTGTGTTTATCTATTTTTGTATTATTTCTTTAATGTGTAATAAAGAATTTTGTAATGTTCTCACAATTTTTACAGTCATATGAAAAAGTTTCTTATTTGAGTAGGACGCGAGACTTGGTCTTTCTTTTATCTAATATAAGCATATTTAAGTACGCTTTTGGAGTTGACATCCTTGAAACAGCATGGAAATTCGAGCTTTTTATTATTTAAAATCATGTCACGCGTAGCTTTAAGACAAACGTAGTTCTAGCCTACATCTACACTAATATAATAAAGAGGAAAGATTTGATTGTTTGTTTGAATTGAATAGCCTCTGAAACTTCTTCTTTTCTAGTAGGACACCGAGTCGGCCAACGACTCGATGAACCCTGGTGTCAGAGATTTTCAACCGCCTACTACCAGTTTTCAAAATTCTTTTACCATTGGTAGGCTATATTAAAATGTCTTATTCCCGCGGGAAAACGGTTAGCAGCGGGTGAAACCGCTGCCGCTGCTGGGTAGGCCGCTAAATTATATTCCAACTGTGAATTTCGTCAATCATAATGTCATTTCGTGTAAATATCAGTTTTTTTCGGCCGTTTACGCTCTGCCTGCCCCGTAAGGGATATATATGCGTGATATACGTACCTATGTATCTGTATGTATAATTTAATTTCATAATGAACGACATACGCAAAAGGATAACACGTTCAATATGTTATAATTAATTCCTGATAATAAGTATAATCGTAAAACCAATTGCCTTATGTTAATTTAAAGTATGAATGTTGTAGGTATGCCCTCATTATTTTCACTCCTCGCCATATAAAGACTTGTTGCCATTTGCTTAACAAACATGTTTATTAAAACATTATCACGTTTACTAGTTTTATTTATAATAGTTTTTATGATTAACTGATTATTTGTTTGTTTTGTAAGTGCCGTCAAACAGCTTAGAATAGCATCACCCCATGTCCTTCACGCGGGTGTCGTAAGGCGACTAAAGGACTCGAAAGTTTTATGTGTATTACTATTTTAGGCGACAGGCTGACAACCTGTATCTAGTGAAACACGATTTTTCTGAAACGGCCCTCAAATATTTGTCAGAGATTTTTGGGCCGTTAACTCTCTGCCTACCCCGTAAGGGATAAAGGCGTGATATGTGTGTGTGGTGTTTGATGAAGTTGTTCCTCGGGAAAACTGTATAATATCCTATTAGTTGCAAATTTATCTTCTTCAACAGCCAAAACAGTCCATTGCTTACATGCCCCCCTTTAAGGGGTATTTGCCAAACTCACAATACTGGGCAGGCGGATTGGCGAGCGCAGTACAAGTTGTTGTATTCACAGGGAACGCTGCAGCCCATTCCCTGGATTCATCCATAAGTAGCCTTTTAGGTAGAAATGAGGTGATGCCATTCTAAGCCGGCACCACACGGCAGACACATTAAATTTATCTCATGCGTATAATGAGATTCAAATTACGTTGTTATTTATGCATTATTGCTTGAAGACTTGGCTGGATCACAACCGTGCGCCGTCTGCAATTTGTTGAAGCATGAGACATTATTAAAGCGTACGACAGTGCACCCGCCAAGTTCTTTGCATAGGCCGTACACCATGCCGTCCACTATTTACCAGAGCCATTTTCCACCCATCTACACTAATATTATAAAGAGGAAAGATTTGATTGTTTGTTTAAATTGAATAGGCTCCGAAACTACTGGACCGATTTAATAAAATCTTTTACTATGACAATCTTATGTTATTTCTTATTCCTGATGAACATGGCTATAGTAAAATATCTTATTACCGCGGGAAAACAGTAAAATGGTTAAACCGCTGTGCAGGCCGCTACTATCTTAGATGAAAGATTGGTCCTCGTAGCGAACAATTCATTTATCTAAGGCTAGTATAATATATAATGAAACCTCAATATACCCTAATGAACATTAAACATGCCACGAACGAATTTATTCCAAAAATAAAAATGACAATTCAAAAATCTTATAATGGGTTTGGACTTGGAGCCTACAAAAAGTTCTTCCTACTTACAGTTAGAGTTACTCTAAATAAACAAAGATAATGTTCACCCACCATTGAAACCTTGCAAAAAGCTGGCGCCAACTGACGTGAGAATCCAGAAAATATCCCGAAATTTTCGAAACCACTTACTTACTTTGCAGTAATTTAATACTACATTTGGTGAACGATTCCGCTAATGCTTTCAACAGTGTTGAATGAAGACTTTTGATTAAATTGTTTGTATATATGTATGTCAATTTCGAATTCTCTGAAATCCCCTGAATAAGCGTCTCAGAAATTCTACCACCATTGATAATATTATTAGTTAAGATAAATCCAAATAGCATCACTCTATTTCTTTCCCGCGGGTGTCGTAAGAGGCGACTAAGGGGCTCGAGAGTTACATGTTTAATGCGATTTTAGGCGATGGGCTGACAACTTGTCACTATGGCGAAACACAATTTTCTGAATGACCCTCATATGTTTGTCAGACGTATGTTCTTTTTTACTACGGCTGATTATGTTCTGCCTACCCTGCATGGGATTTAGGCGTGATATATGTATGTACGATAAATCGAAATTAGAAGAGATTCGATATGATTATAGATTTAAATCCGTTAGGCGTTTTTTGTCACACTAATTTACCAGGTGAATTCATTGATATATAAGAACAGTTCTTAAAACTTTCACGGACACAAGACGAATAAAAAAAAATGTAATATGACACTTCGAAATCCCATAATTTTTTTCATGACGGCTGAAGACGCAATGTCACCGTTGCCACACTTCTACACGTGTACTGTGACAAACTCTTTCATGGACGTCAACGTCCGTCAACTAAATATTAATCGGTAACTTCTATTTATCTCTTACCAAGCATCATCTCTTAGTAGAATGAACTCCAGTTTTTGCTCAAAGGCTCACAATATTGAGGAAGTATCGGAATGTTTGCTCAGGCCTTTCACGTGTAATGGAGAAAAATATTTGACTGAGACCTCACTGTTTTTACAATAAACACAACTGTTGATGTACAACCGTCCCTTTGGGATTATTAGCCCTTAAAAGGTTTGATACCAAAGGGATGTCTCGATCAATATCAGTGGAGTACATTTTTTTCTATTTCCTTTTTCATGCCATATCTATCATAAGGTGATTTGGTAGGTTTGTCAATATTGCCGTGTGATGCCGGCTTAGAATAGCATCACCCCATTTCTTACCCATGGGTGTCGTAAGAAGCGACTAAGGGACTCGAGGGTTGGTTTCATAGATGTGTATTGCAATTTCAGGCGATGGGCTGACAACCTGTCACTAAAGTGATACACAATTATCTGATTGACCCTTAAACTTTTGTCAGACGTGGTGTTAATATCCGTTTTACGGCCGGTAAGGCTCTGCCTACCCCGAAAGGGTTATAGGCGTGATTTATGTATGCTTGTATGTTAATATGTCGCCAGTTTTGGACACTGTCAGCTGTAAGTCACTGCAACCCCATGATTGTCCGTAAGAAAGATGTTTAGTGTGTCCTGGATGACTGGCTTAGTAGACACACACAACCTTGCGGGGTAGGCAGAGCGTAAACGGCCGCAAATACAGACATTTATGCCACGTCTGACAAACATTTGAGGGTCGTTCAGAAAATTGTGCATTGCCATAGTGGCAGGCAACCACGGGTAAGAAAGGGAATGATGCTATTCTAAGCCGGCATCACACGGTTAGTAGAATTAGTTTTAAAACTCTGACACCGGAGTTCATTGGGTCGTTCATCGATTCGGTTTCCCATATGGTAAAGAAAAGAAGACTGTACTGTACATAAGACGGGAATAAGATCTTGCTTCCGTTCGGGAAAAGTATATAAGTATTAATTTCAGCTATCTAGTTCCCATAGTACAAGTTTTGCTTAGTTTGGGGCTAGATGGCGCTGGTTGAATTGTCGATACTGATTTAGATATTTGACGGCCGAAATGGCGCAGTTGTAGTGCAACTGCCTGCGACGCAAAGACTCCGGGTTCGATTCTCGGTGGGGCACTCATAAATTTGATATTTATCACTTTGTGAATTTGTTCCCGGTCTTGTTAGGATATTGCAGGCTGAACCACCTGATTGTCCGAAAATAAAAGTTCCATGCTTCGGCACGTTAAGCCGTCGATCCTGTATATGATTACTTAGACGGCGGTCGTTACACAACCATGTCAGATGCCTACTTCTAGTAGTAGAGGGTTGAAAAACGCTGAAACCAGGGTTCATCGGGTCGTTGGACGACACGGTGTCCCACAAAAAATAGCTTTTCCTAACTCTACATATAGCTTTGCATATGCTAGATAATGTGCTTTCTACATCTACCTACAACTTGGCTTTATGGAGACGTGTTCTAATAATACCGTGTTGGTGTTGACACGCCGTTTAGTTCATTACTGGGGATGTTAGTCACGCTATCACCTTCCGACCCTGCCAGCGTCAGGTTACTTTGGGTAGGTGCAAGTAATAAGACTGTTCTCGAGTGGCGGCAATGTCGGCAAGCGTAGCGTTGGACGACCTCCGGCCAGATGGACCGATGACTTAAAAAAGGCGGCCGGTAGCGACTGGATGGCGAAAACGGGAGATCGTGCCCTATGGCCTACGTCCAGCAGTGGACTGCAATAGGCTGATGTAGTGTAGTGTTTCGTCGATAAATGAGGCGCAAATTACAGGACTTTAACCAGGGCTGTGCTTCCGCCAAGTCGAGTGAAAAGCGACACAGCAGTGGCGGCCGTACCATCTCCTGTAAACAGTTCTTTTTCAATTTAGACTCTACACTAGAACAGTGTTCATTTGGTCGTTCGTTAGCTTGTCATTTAGTATTCATTAAATGAGGTTGTAGCGCCTGGAACTTAAGTAAGTATGTTTTCTGTGACGAGTCTGTAATTTTCTCTCATACCTTACACCACCACTTGTACAGAGTAAATACGTCACATCGCTGTTGGAGACGTTGAGACGGTCCAACTGCTTGCGACTGGTGACGGCGACAGCGCCGGCGCCCGCGCATCCGTCCGTCACACAAAAACTGACAGCACGCGGCTAAATTGTACAGATGTGACATCTGAGATATCTGTGGTGATCCAAAAACGAATGTCTGAACGTAAAGTGCATTGAATTAAACTGGTGCTGCTAAAATGAGCAACGCCCGAAAACAGTAAAATACATGAATAAGTTCTCGGTGTCCCACAAGCTTAGCCCATACAACATGACAAGAAGAATTGAAGATAGGCCAAATAAGTTCTCGGTGTCCCAGAAACTTAGGCCATACCACATGGCGAGAAAAAGTAGAGATAAGCCACGATAGGAACTGCCACCACAGCGGAAATTACGGACACGGCGCGTGGGCCACAACCTACCAAAATGTCGTCAGCTGTAGGTCAAGGTTAGATAGGTCGAAGAAAATACTAAAACGCTTATAATTTAATAATGCATTTCTAGACTCTAAAAGAACAATATTTTTCAGATCGTCTCATTCCATCGTCATTAATAAAATACATGGAGATTGGCCGCATCTAAAAATTTAATCAAGAAATGATTAAGAAAAGAAAATCTGGCTGAAAAACAAATGCTTCGTGCGTAATCAAGAAAATGCCAAATTAAAATAACTGATTTGCAAATTGCTGCCCAAATCCAACATCAATCAAATAGGGTAAGCGTGGCAAATGGCGGCCAATCAACGGCTACTAATTATGACGTAAAATCTAAACTGTTGTCGGCGCGGCCGAGCCAAACACACAAACTGGTCATCTGCTAGCCCTTCTGTTTGAGCGATGAATAATGCATGCCGGCAGCTAATTGTAATCAAATTTGCAGAACGGGGTGGCAGGGCTGGGTTAGACGGAGTAGCTATAGACGTTGATAGATTTAGGAGAAACATGAGCTAAATTTACTTGGTGTGGATTAACTGAGGCTTTCAGAAACTTGAAATTTTAACCATTTCAGCGAGCATGAAAGTTTCTGCATGAAAGTTCTTTGTTTTTCTATCACGTTCACAGAATATACAGGGTGTAAGGGATAGTGTACCGAAAGCTATGCAGGCATATTCAAATCATGAAACTGAATAACTTTTAACAGGTATTGAGCCTATGTCGGGAAACAATTTATTTTCGAAAATCTATAAAAATCAGTCAGTTGATCGGGAATTTTGTATGGGGGGTTGATTTTTTTTCTCGTTTACCAACATTGCCGCTATAGAGAAAGTTGTTCAGTTTCATGGTCTGATCATGCCTGCAAAGTTTTGTGAACACCGTCCATTACATACCCGTATATGTGACAATTGAGAATGACAGCGCTGGTCATAACATTAGCTTGAAAAATATTTCGGTAAAAACAAAATGTCTGCAGACTTGATTGTTAATTATCTACTAACCTACTCCAAAAACATACCTGCTTATTAAGACGTTAAACACGATAACAGACAGGTAGAAAGTTCTTAATTGACCGTTAGGTAGGTAAGCAAAATAGTATCTATTTATGAGTTAATGGTCATGTTTCTTTTAAACTAATAGGTTCTTAACCTAAATTTCAGTTTAATAAATTTGTAACAAAATGCGAACACAACCCTCAATGTAATCCCAGCCCGTGATCAGCCGTCGCGAGAGCGCAAGACTCTTATTATTTTATTAGTTCACGCGCGATTTAATCACGATTGTTGGTTTTGGTAAGTTAATAATGGAACGGGTTGACGACTGGCGGCCCCCGGCCCCTCATCGCCTCATTCACCCGACGCGGGGCTTGGCAGCCAACGGGTTCAATGAGATTCGAATTTTAAAACTGTCATACGTCATCCAATCAAATTATAATTTTGAAAAAGAAAAAGGATTTGTTTTGATTTTGTTTCGATATAAAATAAATATAATTAGGGTTGACGTTCCAGTAGCAACACTTCAACCAGTTTTACCTACCTATATTCCTTAGACGGCTGTATGATTTTTTAAATTTTGAGAGTTACCTATTACTAATCTAATATCTAATTTTGTTAATTTGTCAGAAGGCATATTCTATAGTTTTTTATGAGTACTTCTATGATAAGTATTACATACATACATACATATATCACGCCTATAGTTCCTTTCGGGGTAGGCAGAGCATAAATGGCCGTGAAAAACGGTAATTTACGCCACGTCTGACAAAAGTTCGAGGGTCAATCAGATAACTGTGTATCACTATAGTGACAGGTTGTCAGACCATCGCCTAAAATTGCAATACACACCCTCCAGTCCCTTAGTCGCTTTTTACGACACCCACGGGCAAGAAATGGGGTGATGCTATTCTAAGCCGGCATCACACGGGGTTTAATGATAAGTATTACTTATTTATTATCTCGAAATACAAATTTTTTACTGGCGAAACAGGAAGAAAAACGTTAAACATCAAAGTTTGGATTAAGTAACTCCTCATGTTCTGTCTCACAAACACGAAACATTCACAAAATGTCCTACGAACAAACCACAACGATAATAAAAACCTTAACATTCTTCATTTTAGAAAATCCCTGAACGTCTCAAGATGGTAACAAAAGATAAAGACAACATTGGGGTGTTACTGTACAATGTCATTTTTACATTCACAAACAAACTTCCGTTTACCGCAACATAAACTCCATTCACAAATAATTCTCTATTGAAATTCATTATTCCAACCGAAAATACAATTTTGTCGTATAAAGTAAAAGCAAACACAATTTTGCGGTTACAAAACTCTACATTACCTTCAAATTTGTTTGTAAGAACTGTTCTTCAAGTGCATGATAAAGTTGTCAGGAAGTAATTTTAGGGAGAAGGCGTTATCTTTTTGGTTGGGTGTCCATCTATTTACTAATGACTTCCGGTGGCGTCAGGTGCACCCCCTCCTCTTTTTTGTAAACCGTTATAGTTTTTTATGCGTTACTCAAGGAATTATATAAATTTTTTGAAACACCCTGCTAGCAGGTAGAGCAATGTTGGGTTTAAATTTTTAACGATAGGATCATTTTGATAAACTTCATTTAAATAGGTAAGTACATCGTCGGTATAAGAACACAGAATACTTCAAAATATTAGGTAGAGTAGATTAGTGTAACTACAAAAGTTAAAAAACTAAATAGCCTATTTATATTAAGCCTTGATTTTGTAGATTACCTACATTAAATTATGAGTAGTAAGGTAGGTACCTAGTATGTACCACCCTACCCATCTAAATTCGTCATATCATTGTATTACTCGTATGCACAATCTTTCACTTTCTAAACTGCAATTTTAGGCCTAAATAACTGAATTTTACTTCTATAGGTAGGTGGAGACTTATTATAATATAAGCATTTGTTTATTTAAAATTGTTAATGTATTTTTAATATTCTGCCGTTAGTCTTCCTAAGAACAATAAAATAAATACAATTAATAAATATCTACACTACATGAAATTTCGTTCAAAAGCAGACACATAAACTACCTAATATTATGTACTAGATTCCTAACATTACACGCATTACCATAAAATGACCCAACATCAATTTTAGGCCAATCATATCAATTACACAAACAGCGCAAACGAATTTCACCTCTAATTATCAACTCTAAAGTTTATTATCGCATGAAGGTTTTATAAAGAAATAGGGGTATCACTTACACAATTCATCAAAAATGCGCTACTAAAATCTACTCTATTTCAGAAGCTTTGGGTTTTAAATGGCTTGAAGACTGTTGAGAAGAAGTGAGGTATCAGTTACAGGATTGGCTGATGGCGACCCCGCCCATTAGGGCCGTATCCATTACACACACACCTAAAGTCCACCCACAATACTACGGTAACACATAGACACGTGTAATCGATCCCGCGTTAGGCATATAACACTGTCATTGTTAGATTAGAATAGAACGAAGGGAAATGCCTACTGGCTTGATGGAATTGAAAGAAAAAAAGAAAAAGTAATACTTATTTAACTAGGTAAAAAAGAGATTTCCTATGCCTGAAGTGATTTGTTGCCGACAAAATGCTAAAATTGCGATATTATAGGTAATATGCTTCCTGATTTATAAAGCTTGACCATTTTATTTTGTTTAACAATTTGAGAAATACTTACTTATTTTTATGGAATTAAGATAGTTATAGTTATAGGTGCACACACACACAAACCTAAGTAAGTACCTATTAAAGCGTAACTGCAGGCTAAATGCTAAACAAAAAGAAAACTATTTTGCCGTCGGCAACTATTACCTAGCTCTATTATCCAAGAAATAAGTATAACTTTATATTAAATTTCTTTAACCATTTCTGTTTGTTATAAACGTAAAATTTAGTGGTTTTTTATTTATCATTTCTGTATAAGTGGCAAAGAAGTACTTACATGTATACCTACTTATTAAAATGTAGATTTCGCATGTAGGTTTGATTCCGACTACCCACTATTAAAAGTATGGGAAATATTTTAGAAGTATTCTGAAGTGTCTATTTAAATCCTGATGAATAGAAATGAGATGACCGAAATAAAATTTCGAGTACCCTAATTAAATATTCAATAGGTGCATCATACTTCTAATGGAGTCACGCACGGTCCAGTTGAAATAACATTCAGCATCCCATTTGTTTTGATAGTCATCCCGTGGTCCGCAACTGGTCCGTATACCCTACTGAGACGTGACCATAGACAATATGAACCGAAATACTGGCCACTTACGCTGAGTGGCCAGTGTTAAGAATGCCGGTATTTTGGTATCATGTCTTTTGTGCCAGTTTGGTCAGCTGCCCCGATAAAAGAACAAAATGAGACTCGTTTGAAATCATAATATTGTACTTTCGAACGTATCTGTCAATATTTGGAGATATTTTTCGAGCTAGTAGCAACGCAACGGTACACGGCTACTACAAAAATACATAAATTAAGTAGGTACACCTAAAAGTTCTTTCTATCTAAGTATTGATAGTTACTACCTGCTTGTCCTAATAGTAGTATAGTAAGGTACGTAGGTAGGTATATTCAGAACTGTTGAATAAAGAGCTGTAAGTAAGTAAGATGCCCAGAATATATTTTCATCGTCCCAACAAGTACTGCTTCAAATCCCTTCTAATATTACCTACTTATATATACCTACAGTTACTAAACTTGGAGTTCATCGACCTTGTTATCCCCTCTGAATCTCTCCCTACATAGGAGCTATAAATATTGTTATACTGCCATTCGTCGTCGACGGAAGCGGCCGACGGCTTCCGCCGCAGACAAACGCTTATCTTCACCCGTAGAGCTGTTTTATGGCGAAATATGACGTTGTTATAATGTGGTCGACTACTACCGCAGTTACCTTATCGGTAGCGATTGCATTGTTTTAAGTAGTGCACCTTTCCCAGTGAAGGAATTATGATCGTGTAACCTGCCCCAAACAAATTCAGACATGGCCAAAATTAGGGCACACTTGTCTTACTTTATTGGCTTTGTTTAGCTTAACGAATTTTCGTTAGACTATAGGTACCTGGAAAAGCAAACTGAAGCTTTTCATGAATATTGTGTATACTGTAAAATTTAAGCGAGTACCTACATACCAAACTCTACTTACAACTTGTGGATTCACATACCTACTTACATACATAAACAGCCAAAACAGTCCATTGCTTGTGATCTTGTATCTGAGTTTGTACATTTGGATAATTATATAAGGGTCTCCTCGTGAAACTCAAACAACTTTGATTAGAATAATTTTTGCCAAATATGAAAAAAATTACCTCCTATACAAAAAGGAACAAAAAGTATTTTACTTTTATGGGAAGCCCAATTCTTTTATTATGTAAAGTTTTAAATAAAAGTTATTCAGTTATACAAGCAAAACTCGTAGGTACTTGATTAAATATAACCTTGTTTAAAGCAGTCTAGCAACCAGCAACTCCAGAAGTATTTTAATCTTAGTCAAGAGTGTCTCGAGGCGCCATCTAGCGAGTAACGAAGCTACTTCCAGAGTGGCACCTGCCCGTCATGGCTCTCAGCCATGGAACTATGTCTCAGCTGAGGATTATTCAAATTACTTACATTCTTCATTATTTATTTATTCATGTAAATAAAGGTAATATAAAGAGACAAATAATTATACTATTTAAACTTAAGCGAGACATAACTAAATCATTATTACAGTGAGTTCGATCCGTGTTTACTTAAATGTGTAGACAAATAATTAAAACTAAGCTAAACTAGACTAAAATTAAGGAGTAGGTATTTATTCAAAGAGAACCTACATCTGCGTAAATTGCAATATTTTGGAGACATTTTTTTTTTTTGGTAAGACAAACAATAGGTTGTTGCCGTGGCTAGGAAAATAAATGGATGAGTAGAGTTGGATGTCCGAGCCGTATAAGTAGTAGGCGAAAACTTCAATTATACGAGTCGAGCTTAGTCCTTTTCCTCCAAGACATAGTGCTTTACTCTTAAAAATACTAGGAAATAAAAATATATATAAGTAACTACTTTATTTTGATTTAACGTAATATTATTCATTGAAATATTTCCTAACAGTTTTACCTATATTTTTTTGTATTATTTATTTTGCCGGCACGCCAGCTCAAGAATTTCATACAAGTTTTCTGGCGCGATCGGAGACGTGATATACACAATGTATAACTTCGCGGATTCCTTTATAAAAATAAATTAACATATTTTCTAGCATTTTTGAGAAAAAGAACTTACTTACTTTACGGCCACTGCTGCTAATAAGTTTCCACCATATAATAATTTAAAGGATATATACCTAATTGTATTACCTAAGTAATAAATACTTGATCTGTATTATACCTATCATTAAATCTAATGGTAACCTGAATTATGCAATATAATTTTCCGGTCTTAAATGACTGTTCACGTAACTGTATATTTTATTGATTTCATATCCTGAAATTACTCACCCCACGCTCAACCTAAAAAAAATCCTTACTCGTATCACAATTTTATAGCACCTTGAAATATAAAAGTTATCCTTACATTTTATATCAACTTGTAATATAAAGTCATCTTTACATTTTATGGCAATTTAAAATATAAAGTATCATAGTTTTACAGCAATTTGAAATATAAAGTAATCTTTACCCGTGTCATAATTTTATAGCAATTTAAAATATAAAGTAATCCTTACCTGTTACAAAATTTTATAGCAATTAGAAATATAAAGTAATCCTTACCCGTATCATAATTCTATAGCAACTTGAATTTTTAAAAATGTCTTACGCTTAGCCTAATTTCATAGCTACATTAGCTTAAACAGCTTGTCATCATTAAAAGAGAAAAATCACGACAGAGGCAATAAAAGAAAGATGGCGGTTCGAGATGGAAATTAATTGCTAACTGGAAAACCAAGCGACGGTCATCGCGACTGCTTCATTACGATGGGACAAGTATACTGGGTGTTAATAAGTGGATAGCTTGTGTTTTGAAGTGACAATACTTTCGAAGTCATAAAGTTACCATTTTTGAGAGTGAGCACAGAATAATGTGGGGTAAATAGGCTTAGACTTTTTTTATCCTACAGAAGGTATATCTTATTACTACCAAAGAATCTATTGGTTTATTAATGGCCTTGTTATCCTTATTTATAGCGTCAAAGTCGGTGGACAGGCACTTGATTATTTTGACACAGACTCCTTAAAGCAAGTTAACTTAAAGGTACCTTTTATAGTGTAAATCAACTAGAATTAGAACCTATAGCCACAGAATAAATCGTAGTACTAGGGTAGTATAGCTGAGCAGCTGTGATAATAAGCAAATGCCCTCAATTCGGGATAAAAATTACTTTAATTTAGTGCTGTCACTTTCAGTCAAAAGGTTTAGAAAAGGAAAGGAGATATCGAAATCCTGTCATGTTTAAAACTGTGAATGGGTTTTCCGCAATTTCTAGTCAATTTAGTCGCCATTGTTTTCATCGTCGCCTTATTTTGACAGATAACACGTATTTTTCGTCAAATTATAAGACATGTCATCATGACTAAAATATCCCCTAACTACTATTTGACTTAAATTGACAGCACTAATTTAAGGTAAGTTAAGAGAATTTATACCCCGATTTGAGGCCAGTGTGAATCTAGCCAGATTAATGGGGAAAAAGTATCAATACTATTAAAAGGCTTTGGTCTATCTATTCCGTAGCTCCGTACCCACGTCAAAACGAAATATTTTCGCAGAAAGCTGTCAGTGTGGATAGACCCCGCATAAACCCGGGTGCGAAGGAGACCCGGGTATCTACCCACCACCCGGGTAAATTGACTTCGTTAGCAGAATGCGGATACCCGGGTGGAGAGTGGGAGGGGGTGGTTCAGCCGGATATGCCAGAATTTCGCATATGAGATACCTACTCCGTATAATAATCCAAATTGCATGTGGATATTGAAACGTGAGTGGAATATTATGCAAGTAATTTGGACTTGATGTTGAAAAGCAGATAATTTTTTAAAGAAGAGCAATATGTTTTTGCAGTATATATTCTGCAATTTCAATATTTAGGTGAGTCTGAGTCAGCAAATTCGAGAGGTGAATAGCTTTAGCACCCTATCATTCAACGATAGCTACTAATATTACTCGTAAAACTACTGACTAGCCTGTATGCCCTAAGGCAAGTACACATCTAACGCAAAAAAATAACGTAACAAAACCACTCAAATGTAACTCAATAAAGTGAGTCGATAACTGTTCCATTCACCCTACAAGATGGCGTCGCCCTAACCATAGACTACAACACCAACTTTTTTATGAGGCAAAGGAATAAAGCTCAAAATCCAATCGCAACATTAATAACAAAAGTTAAAATTACAATGTGATTCGAGATAGAATGACTATTGAATAGGGAAGTACATAGGTGGTGTAAAATAACGTTTTAAATAAATCTTTGTGTGGGGTGCCATAATAGCTGCAACGGCTGACGCGCCCTCTAGAGGAAATCAAAATGCGGAGTTGAGTGTGCTTGAGTAGAACGGACATTTAGTAAAACAAAACACAACGTCGTCGTCGTTTAACGACCTAAGTCGCTTGCTGAAAGAGTCAAGGAATGGTAATGATTTTGAGATTAAAACTTGGGGTAACCGAGCGCAGTAGGTAAGTGAGCGCATCGCGTATGTCTTTGTATGTCGTATGTTTTCGACTTTCGTTTTATCGTTTGGACCGCATAGCGTAACGTCGAATTGTTTGTTTCATTAACACATTACTACATCACGGTGTAATCTACTCACTGTAACTACGGGAAAGTGTACACGGGTAGGTAAGTGAGCGCATGTGATTAAACGAAATTATTATTTTGCCTTATTTTAATGTTGTTTTAATTTTCATACTAATTATATTTTGTTTTAAGTCCATAGTTTCCATTGTGCATGCTTATCCCATAGGGCAGCTCTCAGTTACCCGCAACTGAGTTCAAATGAGCGCAATCCGATGTTTTCTTTAAATTGCATTATAACGAAAAGAGTTATGAACCTACCGTAATTATACCTACGATATAAGGTCCTATTAAATTCAGTACAAATATTTTAAGGGTGATTTCTGCTCGTGAAACTGAATAACTTTCCTCATGAACATAGCTCGAAACATGAAAAAAATTTAATCTCTCATACAAAGTGACAGATTTTTTATAATTTTTGTACGGGAGGTCCGAACTTTAAGATTTTATACCTAGTATCAATAGGTATGGTATTCAATTTGGTATTCAGTATCAATAGGTATATGTACTAAAATGCTAAGCTATAGGTAGGTACAGTATGCTCTACAATCTACAACTAAACCAAACTACCCGAAACGTCAAGAAGACCGTCAAACTTAAAAAGACTAGTAGGTAAATCTTCTTAAACTAAAATCTACCTTTTAATACGAAATAATAAGTATTGGTATAAGCAAGAATACCTAATACATACATACATACATACATACATAAATCACGCCTTTATCCCTTACGGGGTAGGCAGAGCGTTAACGGCCGTAAAACGGATATTAACACCACGTCTTACAAAAGTTTGAGGGTCAATCAGATAGCTGTGTATCACTATAGTGACAGGTTGTCAGCCCATCGCCTAAAATTGCAATACACGCCCTCAAGTCCCTTAGTCGCCTCTTACGACACCCATGAGTAAGAAATGGGGTGATGCTATTCTAGGCCGGCATCACACGGCGGAATACCTAATGTTGTTATATAAAGTAACTAAGAATTTAGAATGACAGTATTCAACGTCATCTTATTTTGACTTTTTCAGAGTTAAAAGTCCTTTGAACTCAATAGCACCAGGCCTTAGTCTGTACGAGCGCTCACAAACGAAGTTATACAGTCAAGTAGGTAACGAGTGGCCCTCGCCATTGTATACGTACCCTAAAGCTTCGTACACATGGACCACAAGGTAAGGAATAAGTTTTCCCGTGTGGTTATGTGGTGTAGTGCCGTAGGCCCCATATCTAGATGTCATAAAAAGCGAATAGGTAAGGGATAAATATTTCCCACCAAGTGGAGCTGATCACCTGTCTGCGATTCCGACGTCCCAACCCGAGGAAGGAAGGGATAAATTCAGGCAATAGGCAGCAGAATTCCTTTTGAATACCTATAAACCGTAAACTTTTACTTATGTTTATTTTCTCATCTACAATTTCTTTATATATTTTGTAAGTGTTTGTATGCACTGTTTTCGGAATAAATGTTTTCTATCTTATATCTATCTATCTAAAATCAAACTAAACAATATCTTAAACTGCGGTCTCCAACACGCCTGCCGAGTGTGTTGCGGTGATTATGGTAAATATCCACAATAATCATCTATATCAAGCAGTCGAGAGTTGTGGGTCCGATACTGATGAAGTACCTACCTAGGTTACATTTAGTTAGGTAGCTAACGAAAGGATGCATGCAGTTGAAATACAGCTCTTTTGCAGTCCGTCTGTACGCAAACTAACGCAGTAAGTAACGCCATAACTTAAAGTCTCTGTTGCAGTAAAGCAAGCAAGGGCCGTATTGTGATGCGATTACTGCCACCGCATGCGGTCTCTTGCAGTCTATCTGTACGCAACCTAGGGTTAGAGTAAACCAAGCAAGAGATATTAATATGGATCAAGCTTTAGCATGCAGTTGAAATGCAGCTCCGTTGCAGTCCGTCTGTACGCAACCCAACGCAGTAAAGCAAGCAAGGGCCGTAACGTGACGCGGTTACTGCCGCCGCATGCTAATGCAACCGAACAAGAAAAAAACTTTACAGCCAAACGAAAGCACTATTTTACACCTGTGGTTCTGTCTGTAGGTTTAGAAAATAGAGAATAAAAATCAGTAAAACGTAAAAACTAAATACTTTGCTCTAGAGACACTGAATTTGCGGTTCACTCACTTGTCGTCTGTCTTTCCGTTTTTTTAACGCAACGTAACGCATGCGTCTGTCAGACGCAAGGGAATTGCGAATAAAAATCCTTTTTCCCATACAAATACTGAACTACAATAAGTTACAATAATGACGTCGATAAGTGACCTAGTTATCCTTCATTAATTAAAGTTAATTTCACTACATGGTACAGACAGACATCTCCATTTTTCATTATAAGATCCAAAATATTGAAAATATTCTAGCACAAAATAAAAATGGACAACAAAATTTCAAAGACTGAGAAAGTTTAATGTGCTCAAAAAATATATATCGTCATGTTGGACACCAAGTGCCAAGTCGAAACGACCGGTGAACCCGGATGTCAGTAACAAATTTTCAAAAAGGTAGGTAACTTACGAATAGTAGTTCGTTAGGGTAGTTTAATTCTGCTATTGAACTTTTTCTATTGCTAAACCCTACTACTTTCTATTGCAACCACAGACTCCTAATATTCAGAAAAGTTAAACTGTCCACTGGCTCGTCAGTAAACCGAATTCTGTTTTTTTCGTTATTTCAGTTCCGAAGCGGCCAGTACGTGGCGTCCAGGGATTTTTGAAAATGGTCTCACACTACATAAAACGAACGTGCAGTCCGAATTAATGGCACGAGAAAACTGCCAGAGGATGTTCGTTTCATAATCAAGCGGTAGTAGTTAAGACTGCCAAATTTTTCGGTTCAAAATTCTATTCGGTTCTCGTTTAATTTTCGAATTTCAGCGGTTTGGCACTTAAAATCTTGCCAGCACTTGTATTGCAGAGAGCTTTCGTATACGAATATTTAAAATAGCGCATTTCTTTTGAAAACGAAGTATGTAAGTATTTTCAGTGTTTCAGTATTCGTAGACTTGTCCTTAATATATAATTATTTATTCTTCCTCCTTATTATTTATATAAGTAATTATTCTTCCAATTGGTGTACCAGTTACGAAAGCAGCTTAGCCAAAACATCGTCAATTCGCCCACTGTCCTTCATCAAAGTCTCGCAGTGACCCAAATCAAAACCTTTGCAATTTGCGGGACATTTCTCCGCCCCGTCCATTTGTACAATTCAATTTGGACGGCGACTGAAAGGCGAAACTCTGTAATCGGATTAGGTTCACGAACGACACCCCCTGTTCATTGACTCGTTGCTAAATCAATTTAAGAATTGGTCCGAGTTAATTTCATTTCATGACAAGTAGGCGCGTAGTAGACTTTGAATTCAGAGAGGCACCTTACTCATTGCATTTATAACATCGTCAGGTAGGTAAATGACGCGACGAGAATGGCGCAACCAGTAGGATACACAATCTTAAGTAGGGTGAAACCTAAAATTAGTTTTGGAATAGTTTTTAAACTAGTCGTCTTCGTCGTCCAAAGTTGTATTTACTATATTTTCAGGATTATATTAGTTACTAGATATGGAATTCATAGCGACATAGAAGTTTAATTTCAAAATGGCGCACACTCACGGCACGTAGCGTTTAGGCCCAAAGCGACAGTATCCACGCTACATAGCACCCTGGGGACGACAGATCGTGTGATTGTCATGTTAATGCGGAGTCGCAGCCCTGCTGGGCGTACCCGCGCCGCCGCCGCGTGACGCGAGTAGTAATTGTGACAGCCCTGAGTTATGTAAGGGTGGTAAGGGGAAAGATGACTCTTTTTGTTTAGTTTTTGGAGGGGACGCCGAGTCGGCTTCCGTGTTTCTGATTTATGTAAGTATGTAGTGGGGTGGTGTGGAATCTTTCATAGTTTCAAGTATATAGAATAAAATCTCAGCTTAAATTGTGTGCACTCCTCACTTTTCCGTGAATCCATTATGCCTGCCAAAATAGGCAGGTAAACGATAGGACAAGAATGTTAATTCTTTTTCAACAACTGGTTGCGAAACTTGGTTGCCAAAACGGCCGGAGGGAACTTTGACGGTGTTATTACATACATACATATATCACGCCTTTATCCCTTGCAAAGTAGGCAGAGCGTAAATGGACGCAAAAAACGGTCATTTATGCCACGTCTGACAAACATTCGAGGGTCATTTGTAAAACTGTGTATATAGAGACAGGTTGTCAGCCCATCGTCTAAAATTGCAATACACACCCTCGAGTCCCTTCGTCGCCTTTTACGACACCCACGGGAAAGAAATGGGGTGATGCTATTCTAAGCCGGCATCACACGGCACGGTGTTATTACAAAAAAAGTTAAACGTGATTTAAGCTGTTTAGCAACGTTTTGACGTATGGAAGAATAATTTAAACTGCGTCAATATGCGCGTCTATCTAATTTATAATAACACGGTATCTAACATTTTCAATCTACAATTAAAATGCATAATAAGTGCTATTATATTTTAATGTTTTTTTTATTGCTCTACATTTCATTACACACTTAGCTATAGCATATCATATAAAAGTAATGTTATTTCATTGCAGCTGTTAGACGCCAAAAAACAAAGGCTCAAATATCACCCATAGCTCTGACCACATTCTTAAGCTCTTTAAACTTATCAATAGCAGAATATCATATTTGAAAACCCCTCTAATAGAATAAACGCCTTATATTACACTAAGAAATTGAGATATTTATCGAATTATACCACAGATTATACAATAATGGTGCCAGGTAGGAGTGTCCTGTTGCTTAACAATCTGGGTTATTGTAATTTGATGCCTTTTTACATGCTACGTTATTTAAAAAACCTACGTTTTGCAGCTAGCAAAGATAAGTGAATTTTTGGTTTGAATAAAAACAGATGACCGTTTTTACGGCCGTTTATGCTCTGCCTACTACTCATGGGATTATAGGCGTGATATCTGTATGTATGTATAAAAACATATTTTGTATGAGTGTCAAATTAAAATCGGTGTACAACAAATAATTGCGCGGTAGGTTTTATACAGAAAAGGCAAAACGACCGGCATGTATCAAATAAACATCACTTCTCGAACAATCATACTAAACATATACTTACTAAACAATACAATTGGGGGAGGCCCATGTCCAGCAGTGGACTATTGTGGCTGTTGAAGAAGAAGAAGAAGATACTAAATCTACTTAATCTACCTACCCACTTAATTTATTTTTTATCTTCGGTAGTGCGGGGCACCGAGATGACGATTTTTCAACCGGCTATGTACAATGACTTGGTCTTTTACAAGAAGTCGTGATTTTATTCGTTTTTCTATATTACGAATGTGCTTTTACATAAATCACAACTAGTGTAATAGGAGCTTCCCCTTGTGATTGACAAGAGCGATACTTAGGTACCTACATAATTCAAGAGGAGGGTTAGAAGAGCCGGAACGTGCCGATGCATTCGACAACCATAGATGTACGCAATCTAACATGAAACATCTTTTTGTTAAATATCATTACGAAAAGGGAAAAAATACTTACGGATGAGGTCATCCATAATGATTTGCAACAACGCCTGTGCAAATTATTATAGCAAAATTGACAAAATCATTGCTATTGAGCTTTTTACAGGCGCTGTCTAGTTTCTAGCGAAACCTAAATCGATTGCACAAGCGTAATACCAGTAATATCTGTCCGGAATGGTATTGAAAAGTATTTATTTAAATCCGAGCAGATTTAAACGTCGTCTCATCCCATCGTTAGCCACCATGACTGGCGGTTTTACATTTGTCGTCATTACATTATCCTAAGTGAGGCGAGGGCCATAATTTGTTTTTAAATAAACCCTCGACATTGTGTAGACATCTCACGATCAGTGAGCATTCACTTGCTTGGTTTTGTTTTGTTTTAGCCCCGGGTCGATGTTTGTTTTGAAGCTGTGAGAGGTTTCGACGTATCTTGGAGGAGTCCCTTTCTAAGTGACTGTTATGATGGTGGCATGAAGTAGTTTTTTGTTGATTCTACGTTTTTTACCCAGTGGATGGCTAACATTAAGAACAATATGATCAATACTAATAGTTTTAAACTATCGCGGTCACACGTCACAAATTCACAATATTATTTACTTTTAAACTCTGTTCTGGGTGCGTAATGTAGTATCTCATAAATATTTTTACCATAATTTTACATTCTAAGATTCACTTCACAATCTTACTTACTTTTATAAGTTAATTTTATGAATATTATTTTTGAGACTCCTAATAGTACTAAGATGGTGATCTTACCGTTACCGCGATAGGTACTCGATTTTGTTGAATTGTTTAAATTTGAGTATCGCGGTAAGAAATTCGTTTTACTAAGTTTTATCTTAGCAAAATATGTATTAATACAAATGCTTAGTTTTAAGTTTAGACATTATAATCACTAATTTATTGACAATTTATTTCCGAACGAATCTTAATGACGACACAGCACCCATGTCATGTCATGTCATTGATAAATGACAGCTGAGCTGCGCGCACGCACTGCACACGCACACATACATGATATCCGTTTACTTCAAAACCTGATAAAGTTATTGATAACGATGTGCCAAGATCACTGCACAGACGACTTTCGGCTTTATCGTACATTCCACTCCGTGATTTTATTATAGCATTAATTTTATTAAATAAATGGGTGTGAAAAGTAAAAAAGTGTTAGAACTAGTGTCCGGTTGGGAGGCGGTAGAATTAGCGGCAAAGTGTATATTTTTCGGAATCTGGCAACTTATAAATATGTTTGTAAAACGGTTGTGGAAAGGACACCGAAGAAAATCTTCGAAGAATCCGTCAGTGGAACTAACAATAGATAATGCTTTCGGCACGCATTGTTTTATCAAAATAATGGTGAGTTAACCATCTTTAAGCGAACTTTGTACCCAGAATGTAAACAATACAACACAACAGAAATTAACCGACCAGACACAATTAAAGAAGTTTGAAACAGCTTGACTTGGAAAATGAATCTTTAAACATAAAAATATTTATTTCCCGCACAATATCGGTCAAACAAAACTTACTCGCACATAGGTCATACCAACAATTCAAAATTACGCAACTGAATTTTGCGCAGATGTGTTTATTGAACGGTGATTGGTCCCTGTTAACACCTAGTACCTATGAGTACGTCGACCTTGCTTACTTTCATTGACTTTCTAGACTAGCATCATCATAAGATTTAAACATAATAAATAAATAAAAAAATAGATAAAGATTCACAATTGTACTCACTCACTCACAGATTGTAGGTAGGTGCCACTGCCTGATAGACAGGATGTCAGAAAATTTGTTGCAAATATTTTAAGGGTTGACCCAGCCCATGAGACTGAACAACATTCCCCAAGAAACATAGGTCGAATTATAAAAAAATTAGACCATGGGAGAAATTTAATACCAAATTTTAAAACACTTCCCGTGTTAGGTATACATTTTTTTTAATGGGGAGAGTTGGTCAGTTTCATGAGTACCTTAACGTCCTTTCGGCTTGTTTTACCCTTTTTGTTACTCTTTGTATATTTACTTGTGCTACCTACTTGTTTGTGTTTTGATATGAATGACGAAAGCACTTTCACCTGTTTGACAGTACATTAACCTAATTAACTAGTCGCCTAATAATACAGAGCGGTATATCAAGGTGTTTGTCCTTAATAATAACTTAATCATTTCATCTTTGAGAGGTCCAACTAAGGTTTAGCATGTACACCTATTATTAACCTAATAGGTAAAAATTACACTTAACTAAGAAATAATCTTACGAAAAACAGAGAAAAAAGAAAAATTAAACAATATGAGGATCACAACAGAAGCAAATATTTTACGTGCTCAGTATATTTATGAAAGTAAACAACTTTCTCCAAAGTCGAAATATTTTAAGAATTGGAACTCCCATACAAAATGTTCGCCCAGCCGACCGAGTTATTCTGTATGTGAGGTCTAATTAAGGCTTAGATATCTCTATAGGCGAAAAAATTGTTAATGGCCTTATGTTAAATATTTAAGTTACTCATAAGGTTTTTTTTCTTTTATCATTTATTTATTTATTGAAATAAATTTTATTTTAGACTGTAAGTTTTTCGAAAAATATTAAATAAAATAAATGAGTAAAAGTTACACATAAAAGGGAAACTGGAGGAAGGGCTACTGATAAATAGAAAAGAATCTTGAAAAATTTTCGATAAAAGAAAAAAATTACAATGTGGGACTACAACAGGGACAAATATTTTACGAGGTAAAATTACTTATGAAACTGAACAACTTTCCCCAAGAAACATAGGTCGAAATATTTAAAAAATTGGACCTCATATACAGACTGACTCGGTCGGTACATTTTGAAAAGGTTGTTCAGTTTCATGAGTAATTTTCCACCGTAAATATTTGCCTTTGTTGTAGTCAACACATTGTAAAAGATACAAAAAATTTACAAATATTTTTCATTTGCAGGGCGTAAAGTACCACTACGTGAAAACAGGCCCGAAGACCGGACAAACCGTAGTGATACTTGGTGATGCTCCTGACACTGGGAAGCTATGGGGGCTGACCTGGTCCAGGGTCGTCCGGAGGCTGGCTGAGGACGGGTTCCACATCATCACACTGGATCTCAGGGGGACAGGTGCGTTAAATTGATATGGCAACTTGTGTGAAAAATCTTTGAACTGTGTATATCTTTGAACTGGGTACACAATCTCCGAGAACTTGGAAAATTGCACCGAAGGCAGGATCTGAACCTGCGACTTTCGCTGTCAAAAGTAGCGACGCATCTACCTACTGGGCTACCGCAGCGCAGGAACCCTTGGCGGAATTATACCAGTAACGCGTGGCATGGCTCCATCTACTGGGATAGTTTTGCAAAACTAAGTTCAAATCCTGCCTGCGGTGCAAATTTAGCAAGTTCTAGAAACTTTTTGAAACTTTCAAATACTATTAATGCAAAATTCCGAAACTGAACTAAGTAATACGAAGGTGTTCCCCTTCTACAACACAATAGATGGGTCTTTTGTGTTTACGAAACTCAACATTAACCTCTTTCATGTTTCATCGTATATTTTAAGCATATTTATCAGTTGTGCTTAAAGGAAATATTAAAAGAATAAATTTCTTCCAGGGGGCAGTGAAGGCGGCGGGAGAAGAGACCTGTCACCGCCAAGAGCCGTAGAAGAGCTGTCTACCCTGATGGAAGTCATTGGCGTGACCGAGAACAACCCCGCGGTCGTCATCGGATTTGGCATCGGAGGGATGCTGGCCTGGTAAGATAAGATAAGAAGCATGTGCAGAGTTCTAGTAAAAGAAGCGCGTATCTTTAACAAAACAGCCAGTAAATTATGCATAATCTCTTTCTTTCTCTCTTTTCGTGTGGGACACCGAGTCGTCCAACGACCCGATGAACCCTAATGTCAGAGTTTTTCAACCGCCTACTACCACTAGTAGGCCTCTGACATGGTTGTGTTACGACCGCCGTCTAAGTATTCATTCATAGACAGCAACCGGGACCGACGGCTTAACGTGCCCTCCGAAGCACGGAACCATTTCTTTTCGGACAATCAGTTGGTTCACCCTGCAATGTCCTAAACAGACTGGGAACAAACTCACAAAGAGATAAATATCAACTTTTGTGAGTGTCCCACCGAGAATCGAACCCGGAACCTTTGCGTCGCAGGCAGTCGCACTACCACTGCGCCACATCGGTCGTCAAATAATAATTTGCATAATAATTTGGTTCCTCAATCTCCACCAAACATAATATGTGTTAGTCGTACCAAGTCGATTTGTCTGGGAAATTAAAAAATTAAATTAAATTCTAATTTTCGCATTTTGCCTAAGCACCTAATTATGTTCCTAGGGGAAAGTTGTTAGTCCGTCGGGCTGGTTTACCATCTCCTTGAAAAGGACTGTACAAAATCTTGTTAAAAAAACACGTTGATTAATACAATAAAAAATAAAAACCATACCTACATAAAGTAAGTCGGCGTACTAAATTATTTATTACCGGTGATTGCATGAGTTGCAAGATATCAATGTCAGCTCTGCAGAAATCGGTAAACTGTTACCAACCTATAAATCTCAATAAAAAGCTTATCGATAGCAATAAAATATCACTTCTCTCTCTTACCCCACTTTTACGAGTGTCACAGGGCAAGTGATAATCTCGACATCTTGACGCCATGTGTCCGTTTATCTACACAACAACGGCCTATATCCTCGCGTTATCAAACAGATTGTAATATCCAAACTCCAAAGTAATAATGTGGCGTGATTTGGTCTGGTACCTATTGCAACATGTTTGTATTGTGGTAGTCATGTCCGTATAGTGCCGGTTTAGAATAGCATCACTATTTCTATCCATGGATGTATGGATGTATAACTCGTAATGGCGACTAAGAGATGAATCCTGGGAATGTGAAATGGGTGAACATCTATAAGACTTTGCACTGCGCTCGCCAATCCGCCTGCGTGGTGAGTTTGGCAAATACCCCCCAATAGGGGGAAGCCTATTTCCAGTTCCAGCAGTAGACTGTTGTGGTTGTTGTAGTTATAGACATATCCTTGAATGACTCAATAATAAATAGTCTGTAAGATAAGATGACTTAAAAAGGTAATCGTGTCGAAAGACATACCGGAATTCAGATTATGAATATGACATCAAAGTTATCACATTATATATGCTTATATACTACTCAATCTATAATTTCGCGATTGAACTAAGTATGCTCAAAGGCGTTCTGTCCTACCCAAAGAGACGTAGGAAAGAGCGGGAGATGGAGCCATGCCACGTCACGCACACGTTATTGGTTATACAATTGCATACATTCACAGGCAACGATTAAGCCGTGGTAGCTCAGATGGAAGAGACGTTACTAGTCGTAGTCGCAGGTTCAAATCCTGTCTGCGGTAAAAAGAAAAATGATTTCTAAGACGTAACAATAGGGCACTTCAAAATAAGCGTCAAGATGCAAGTATCGCTAAATCACTTTGCGTTGGACTAATAATTTAATTAAAAAGCTACTTAAAAAACAAATAAGTAATTCAATAACATTGAGATAAAATATGTATTCAAAACTTGAGTCAAAATATCTTTTGTTTTCATAAGACCATGCATGGCAGAGGTGGCTATCGCGATTATTTTAAAAACTTACGTAAATAAAACTGCACTAAAACAGATAATGGTGCTAACATTTCATTCATATCTAAAAGCTTTGATTTCTCGTGGTAAAAAGATTATTTATTCTACAGCTTTTCAGATATATCCTTGATGCATAACATCACATAATTCAGTGGTAGATAGTGAAATAGTAAGTAGGTAGGTACCTAATTGAGTTAGGTGTAGGGTGTAGACTTATATCTATAAAACCATTATCAGTCTGTCTACCTATTTCGTATGGCCGATGACGGCCAATGAGTTAATTAGACTCGGTCTACTTAAAATATGTCAATGAGTTTGTTTTGTAATAATAAATAATGTGCCCTTGAATAAGATAATAAAACTGACTTTGCTGGAAAAATACCTATTTCTACCTATTGTCATTATCTAAATAATGTAATAAAAAATTATTATACTACAATGATCTGTAATAACAATATATTCTCTAAAACACTTAGGTACTGTACATACAATAGGGGTCTAGATCCTAAGGTATAGTGTGCCCAAATAATACTATACTCCCACAATACATGTTTAAAAAGAAACACTTCTATAGTAAGTCCCTAAGTCAGCAGATCGCATATTACATTCGCATATTTAATAATACGCATGTAAATAACACGCTATGAAAATCTTGACATCAATTTAAAACGAATGTCGTTTTTAGATAGTGGTGGCGTAAAGCTACATGCCGTGTGGTTAACCTGGCCTGCCCCGAGGCAGTGCCTATATTTTTTTGTGTCCCGCCCAAGCCGTTCTTCTATTAGGACAATACAAAATTGTTATAAAAAAAGGAAAATTGTGTTATCCACACTAATATTATAAATGCGAAAGTAACTCTGTCTGTCTGTCTGTCTGTCTGTCTGTCTGCTACGCTTTCACGGCCAAACCGCTGAACCGATCTTCATGAAACTTGGCACAGATATTGCTAGCATACCGAGAACGGACATAGGCTACTTTTTATCACCATTCGAGGGTCTGGAGTACAGATGTAGACCACCAGGTGTACCACCAGGAGCCCAGCTAAACTATTAGAGATACAGGCATGGTTCCAAACAAAAATTGTTCTGTATGATGGGCCGCTTCTTTTCACAAGGACATTGAGGATCTGGAGTACCTTATGTAGACCACCAGGTGTACCATCAGGAGCCCAGCTAAACTATTAAAGATACAGGAATGGTTCTAAAACAAAAGTTGTTCATAATGATGGGCCGCTTCTTTTCACAAGGACATTGAGGATCTCGAGTACCTTATGTAGACCACCAGGTGTACCATCAGGAGCCCAGCTAAACTATTAGAGATACAGATAGATAAGTAGATAGATGAACACCTTATTGCCTACAACATACACAACAGAAACAAAACAATACAGAAAACTTAAGACTAAAAGTAAGCAAAGGCGGCCTTATCGCTTGCAGCGATCTCTTCCAGGCAACCTTTACATAGAATAGATACAGGCATGGTTCTAAAACAAAAGTTGTTCAGTATGATGGGCCGCTTTTTTTCACAAGGACATTGAGGATCTGGAGTACCTTATGTAGACCACCAGGTGTACCATCAGGAGCCCACCTAAACTATTAGAGATACAGAAATGGTCCCAAAACAAAAGTTGTTCAGTATGATTGGCTGCTTCTTTTCACAAGGACATTGAGGATCTGGAGTACCTTACGTAGACCACCAGGTGTACCATCAGGAGCCCACCTAAACTATTAGAGATACAGGAATGGTTCCAGAACAAAAGTTGTTCAGTATGATGGGTATAAGTTAAGAAAGGATATTGGCAACTTTTTATCGAGGATTTTTTTGTTATCTACTGACTTTTGTATTCAATGGTTATAAATATTGGTCTCTCAGGGCAGTACACCGGATAGCAAATTTTGAATTGTCCCTTTAACAACAGAAGCAAGCAAGTCATCTTTAAACAGTAGAGATAAGAACTGTTCTAATATCACTCTCATACTTACTATGAATATACATATCTTCTTTAGAACCTGTGCCTAAAAAAACTATCTAACGCGGACGAAGTCGCGGGTAAAAGCTAGTAAAAATATATTTTTATACAATGACCACCCTAATATTATAAATGCGAAAGTAACTCTGTCTGTCTGTCTGTCTGTCTGTCTGTCTGCTACGCTTTCACGGCCAAACCGCTGAACCGATCTTCATGAAACTTGGCACAGATATTGCTAGCATACCGAGAACGGACATAGGCTACTTTTTATCACCATTCGAGGGTCTGGAGTACAGATGTAGACCACCAGGTGTACCACCAGGAGCCCAGCTAAACTATTAGAGATACAGGCATGGTTCCAAACAAAAATTGTTCTGTATGATGGGCCGCTTCTTTTCACAAGGACATTGAGGATCTGGAGTACCTTATGTAGACCACCAGGTGTACCATCAGGAGCCCAGCTAAACTATTAAAGATACAGGAATGGTTCTAAAACAAAAGTTGTTCATAATGATGGGCCGCTTCTTTTCACAAGGACATTGAGGATCTCGAGTACCTTATGTAGACCACCAGGTGTACCATCAGGAGCCCAGCTAAACTATTAGAGATACAGATAGATAAGTAGATAGATGAACACCTTATTGCCTACAACATACACAACAGAAACAAAACAATACAGAAAACTTAAGACTAAAAGTAAGCAAAGGCGGCCTTATCGCTTGCAGCGATCTCTTCCAGGCAACCTTTACATAGAATAGATACAGGCATGGTTCTAAAACAAAAGTTGTTCAGTATGATGGGCCGCTTTTTTTCACAAGGACATTGAGGATCTGGAGTACCTTATGTAGACCACCAGGTGTACCATCAGGAGCCCACCTAAACTATTAGAGATACAGAAATGGTCCCAAAACAAAAGTTGTTCAGTATGATTGGCTGCTTCTTTTCACAAGGACATTGAGGATCTGGAGTACCTTACGTAGACCACCAGGTGTACCATCAGGAGCCCACCTAAACTATTAGAGATACAGGAATGGTTCCAGAACAAAAGTTGTTCAGTATGATGGGTATAAGTTAAGAAAGGATATTGGCAACTTTTTATCGAGGATTTTTTTGTTATCTACTGACTTTTGTATTCAATGGTTATAAATATTGGTCTCTCAGGGCAGTACACCGGATAGCAAATTTTGAATTGTCCCTTTAACAACAGAAGCAAGCAAGTCATCTTTAAACAGTAGAGATAAGAACTGTTCTAATATCACTCTCATACTTACTATGAATATACATATCTTCTTTAGAACCTGTGCCTAAAAAAACTATCTAACGCGGACGAAGTCGCGGGTAAAAGCTAGTAAAAATATATTTTTATACAATGACCACACTAATATTATAAATGCGAAAGTAACTCTGTCTGTCTGTCTGTCTGTCTGTCTGTCTGCTACGCTTTCACGGCCAAACCGCTGAACCGATCTTCATGAAACTTGGCACAGATATTGCTAGCATACCGAGAACGGACATAGGCTACTTTTTATCACCATTCGAGGGTCTGGAGTACAGATGTAGACCACCAGGTGTACCACCAGGAGCCCAGCTAAACTATTAGAGATACAGGCATGGTTCCAAACAAAAATTGTTCTGTATGATGGGCCGCTTCTTTTCACAAGGACATTGAGGATCTGGAGTACCTTATGTAGACCACCAGGTGTACCATCAGGAGCCCAGCTAAACTATTAGAGATACAGATAGATAAGTAGATAGATGAACACCTTATTGCCTACAACATACACAACAGAAACAAAACAATACAGAAAACTTAAGACTAAAAGTAAGCAAAGGCGGCCTTATCGCTTGCAGCGATCTCTTCCAGGCAACCTTTACATAGAATAGATACAGGCATGGTTCTAAAACAAAAGTTGTTCAGTATGATGGGCCGCTTTTTTTCACAAGGACATTGAGGATCTGGAGTACCTTATGTAGACCACCAGGTGTACCATCAGGAGCCCACCTAAACTATTAGAGATACAGAAATGGTCCCAAAACAAAAGTTGTTCAGTATGATTGGCTGCTTCTTTTCACAAGGACATTGAGGATCTGGAGTACCTTACGTAGACCACCAGGTGTACCATCAGGAGCCCACCTAAACTATTAGAGATACAGGAATGGTTCCAGAACAAAAGTTGTTCAGTATGATGGGTCTAAGTTAAGAAAGGATATTGGCAACTTTTTATCGAGGATTTTTTTGTTATCTACTGACTTTTGTATTCAATGGTTATAAATATTGGTCTCTCAGGGCAGTACACCGGATAGCAAATTTTGAATTGTCCCTTTAACAACAGAAGCAAGCAAGTCATCTTTAAACAGTAGAGATAAGAACTGTTCTAATATCACTCTCATACTTACTATGAATATACATATCTTCTTTAGAACCTGTGCCTAAAAAAACTATCTAACGCGGACGAAGTCGCGGGTAAAAGCTAGTAAAAATATATTTTTATACAATGACGAATCATGACGTTAATAAGTGATAATACCATCCTACATTAAATAAAGTAAAATTTCAAATTGTTTTTGCGATGCCGACTTTCGCAACATGTCTCTTGGAGAAAGTTGTTCAGTGTCATTGACAGATCACGCCAGCAAAGTTTTGCAGTAACCGTACCATACAACCCGTATAATTTTATTTCGCAGGTACCTAGCCCACAGCCACGGTCGCATGATTAGCAAGTTGGCTGTGGTGGGCGCGCCACATCCAAACCTCTACTGGCAGTACCCGCCCGCTGCCTTCTGCAATCGGGTCCTACATTTCATACAGGTATCATTTAATACCAAATTTTTAAAACACTTCCCGTGCTAGGTTAACAATTATTGAAAGGATTTGAACCTGGAAGAGGCGTCGCCACACTCGGCACTAGCAATGACAAAAGTCGCAGGTACAAATCCGCGTTTGAAAATTTTGCAAGTTTTCAATAAAGGTATCATTTACCCTTATTTAGAAACCAAACTAATTATGCTGACATCCTCAGCAAAGATTATTCTTTCTTTAGCAATTTTCACCTGGCTTGTCTTTAACATTAAACATTAACAGCCACAACAGTCCACTCCTGGACATCGGCCTCCCCTTATTGGGGGGTGTCATGCTCACAACGCTTGGCAAGCGGATCGGCAAGCGCAGTGCAAGATATTGCTTTCACAGGGTACGCTGCTGCCCTTTCCCTGGATGGATTAATCCCTCAGTCGCTTTTTCCACACCCACGGGTAGGATTGGGGTGGTGCTATTCAAAGCCGGCATCACACGGCAAACAAGCATGGGCTTGTTCTTGCCTGAATTTACAATGCGCATCAATTTATATTTGCCCAAAATGTTGCCACACGAAATTTGGAGTAGCTACCCATAGGTCTTATCTTTAAAATATGTTTTCTAAATGCAGTAAAGATGAATTCCCATGATTTCAGTGGCCCGAGTTTCCCGAGAAATGGTTGGCAGAGGGTGAACTAAAAGACAGCGAAGGCAAGTGGGCTAGCTCGCGAGCATGTGACTGGACAGGACCACTCAACTATGTCAGAGGTATGTAGCAACCAAAAAAAAAGATAGCATCACCCCATTTCTAAAAAGAGAGAGAGAAGAAAGAAGAGAGAGAGTGAGAAAACCCTTAAAAAGTGACTACGGAATGAATGAAGGTAATGAGCACCAACATTTTCTGTGAATACCTAGAACACCTTGCATTGCGCTCACCCATCCGCCGGATGAGTATGGCAAACACTCCTCGAAATATGTAGGCCCATGTCCAGCAGTGAACAGATGCGGATGCTGATGGTGATGATGTGTTCTACAATCAACTACGTCAATTATATTCTACGTTGCTACATGTTGCTGTGTGATGCCGGCCTGCCTAGAATAGTATCACGCCATTTCTTTCCCGTGGGAGTCGTAAGAGGCGACTAAGGGACTCGAGGGTGTGTATTGCAATTTAGGCGATGGGGTGACAACCTGTCACTATGGCGATACACAATTTTCCGAATAACCTTTAAATACTTGTCAGACGTGGCGTAAATGTCAGTTTTTGCGGCCGTTTACGCTCTGCCTGCCATGCAAGGGATAATAGGCGTGATATGTGTATGTGTATTTTATGATATCGTTCTGTTTGATATTTATTTAATTTAATTAATGTATTGAGTATTTACTAGTATTGCACGTGCCTGTACATTTCCACATGCCTAAGGTCGACTGGAAGACAATTCCATTGGCATTAAGTCTACCCATGTCCACATTTTGTACATAAAGTTTAATAAATAAATATACTTGGATATCATAGGTATTCTAAAACAAATCTTAAATCTTCCAGGAGCAGCCTGGTACCGCATCAGAGCGAACCACCGAATCGAATCCCCGACCCTCCTAGTGGGCGCCAGAGATTCCGCCGCCCAGCTGGTCACCAGCGCCCAGTACTGCATCAGCTCAACCTTGAGGATGGTTTCCAAACCGGATCCTACTGATCCTGAACTGGCTACGCTTGTTCTGGACTTTCTAATAGGTGAGTGTTTAGATTGATTTGTTGGAAAAGTTCTGTCTCATAGGCGGGTTCAGCCATGGAAGTTTATTTATTTTACACCAGCAATAACACGACGCTGAGATCCCGCAGTACAATCGTAGATGTAGGTCAGAAAATAGCATTTGAAATGAAATTGTGCTGGTCACGTAGCCAGCAAGCTGGATGAACTTTGGGCAAAATAAATATCTTATTTGGTTTTAAGCAAATAAATATCTTTCAATCTTTGAAAAACATGTACAATTTAGGTCCCTACTCCCCCTCCTAATGCAAAGCGGGCGCGCGGTAGACCTCGAAAGAGATGGAAGGATGAACTACGTGCGCACGCCCATTATTGGATTAAAAGGAGGCCCAAAACAAGTAAGAATGGAAGAAATGGAGGGAGGCCATTGCTCTGCAGTGGGACGTTACAGGCTAGAAATAAATAAATAAAATACTCCTGCAATAAACATAGACGTGCTACAAAGTTATAAAAGTGTATGTGCCAAACCACTACTACAAGTTATCAAAGAATGTTGTTCGATATTTTATTTTAATGTTGAACCATGATGAACCACTACAACATTTTAGAAACCGCATTGTATGCATTGAGAGTTGAATGAATGATATTTTATTATTATTTGACTTCTCGACACAGATCCGGTATTTATAGAACAAAGTACGGGCCAAGCCAAGTGACTTGGATCCAATGCTACGTCAATTGCTGGTTCGAAGATGGTCGCATTGGTTATGAATCGCCGCACTATTGATACTATTGATTTTTGTAAATTAACTTAGGTAGATTATGTAGTTATCTATCAACTCTCATTAGTTAGCTAAAGACAAACAACTATCGCCAGTTAAGTCAAAAAGCACAAAGACTAAGCGGCAGAATAACAATATGGCAAAACGACAAAGTAAACATGCATGGTCTTATAAAAGTTAGACTACTTAGTGATGAACTTTTATTTTTGTGGTGGGGCCCGCATTTTACCAAATTTCTCTAAATCTGTAACAAATATCAAAAAATCTCAAACGGACAAATTGTTGTCCTATACGATTTTTATACCGCAAATCAACAATTAGCTTTTTATTGTGTTCTAAATTGCCACCGTTTTCCGTTTTAGTGATTTCAAAGACACATAACAATGTAAAGCTTATTGTTGTACCTTAAAATAAACTTATCGTATAGGACACCAATTTGTCCGTCTTAGATTTTGAATGCTTGTTCTAGATTTTATAAAATTATTAAAAAACATGTCGGCACCGCCTTAACGAATGACTCTTCTGTTCCAGCGAAAGACAAACTAACGGAAGGCGAACCCAAGTCGCTGATGGGAAGAGTGCTGGGCGTGGTCGGACGAGGACGAGAACTCACGGCCAAACTTGTGTTGCCGCCTGTACAGGGATCGTGACTTACTATAGATGTACCTTATCTATAGAAGAGACCGTAAAACTCAGGATTACTATTCATAGTTACAATTTAAACGGATTCTTACCGACGAAAATAAAAATGAACTTACTTTATTCAATGTAGGATAGTATTATCACTTTTTGACGTCATGATCCGTCATTGTAGAATTTTTATTACTTATTTTGAATTGAAACCATGAATAAAGAGTACCGTGTTAGTTTTTACCTAATAGTAACAGAGACTACAAAGCTTCTAAGGTTTCTACTATAGATAATAGTTAAGGCTGCCGCAAACTAAACGTACGTTTTTGCGAGCAACACCAAGAGCACTTTCCATAGAAATCCGAAAAGGAATTCTATCGCAATTGAAATAAGGGTGACATTGCCTAGAAGGACTAACGCCGCTTGTTGCCGCTGGGCGACCGTAAAAGACGTTTGTCATTCTAGCCAATGTCACCTCTATTTTAATGGTGATAGAGTGCCTTTTCGGATTTTTATGAGTGCTATGTTTTGAAACTACAGGCTACAAGTCTACAGGTGAAATTCTTAGTACATTGCGTAGCCGGTAAATATTCCTGGTACCACAATGGGTCAACGATTACGCAATGTACAGTCGGTTATAGCACGAATTTCATCTGTAACATTGTAGCCTGTAGTTTGTTAATATTGGGCACTGGTGTCGCTCGCGAAAATGTATGTTTATTCTGCAGCAGTCCTACAGTTGTAAATTAAACTAAAGTAAGGCTTTCTCAATAAGCCATATTTGACAGCTGTCATTTACATACTAAAAGAGATGACAACAAAGAAAAATGGACACTCTGCCATAGCATTGGCACGAATCTGACAGCTGTCAAATATGTCATATTGGGATGGCTGTACTTTGAGTATGCAGGACTCGCAATCTTAAAATAACTAGATTTTAGATTAATGTTCTACCGACCGCTTAACGTTATTCAATGATACAAAAAACATTCTTAGGTACAGATTTGTTTTTGAAACGTTACCTACTTTTCGGCAGCTCAAAAATGTATATAAGTATACTCCGTTCATTTAAGAATTACCTTTAATGTAAACAAACTTTGTATGAATCTGACAGTCGCGAGATTCTTAAATGCACGAAGTTTTAGAGTTGTGCCATATTTCTAATGTAAATAATTAGATTCATGATTTGTATGCGCTTTGTACACTTAATGTACAAATAATTTATTTTACAAGGTGTAAAATACTAAAAACTAAAGGGTTATAATATAACAAACCGAAAGAAAATCCTTTCCTTCAATTTTTTTTTGTTAATGCATCTGCCTTGACCCTTTCCACATGCCTTAAGGTAGACTGGGAGATAACGCCTTTGGCGTTAAGTCCGCCTGCGTTTAGTCCGCCTGTATAGGTACAGTTTTGGGCATAAAGTTAAATAAATAAAAGGAGATTAAGGTATGAATGGGACTGAACAACTTTCCTCATGGAACATAGGTCGAAATATGAAGAAAATGATTCCATGGCATATTTACCAGCTGATCGGCAATTTTGTATGGGAGGTCCATTTTTTATATTTTGACTTTTGTTCCATCAGGAAAGTTGATGAGTACTTTGTCCTCCTTTCGGTTTGTTATACCTACCATTTATGTTACACCTTGTATTACGCTTTATACAGAATTTATGAAGTATAAAGTCGTATATTAACAACTTTTACTCTGTAAGTAAAAGATAATTATAAGTTTTAAATATTTGTGTAAATAATACTTGTAATTTTTTATGTTTTGATAAATTAAACCATGGAAGTAAGTGCAAACGCCTCGTTTATTATGCAATATGCCCACAAAAAGCTAACTGTTTATAAATTTTTCACTATCAATAATAATAGTATTATTCACAAAAGTCAATAGATTTCGAAATATTTACTTACTACATTCTCTACAAATTACGCATTCAACTGCGTAAAATTAACTACAGGGATATTCTTGTCAGTACACAAACTTGCCGTGGTGCCGGCTTAGAATAGCATCACCCCAATTCTACCCGTGAGTCTCGTAAAAACGTCTAAGGGATAACCATCCAGGGAATGGGTAGCAGCGTTTCCTGTGAATGCAAAATCTTGCACTGCGCTCGCCAATCCGTATGCGAAGCGTGGTGAATATGGAAATACCCCCGATAGGGGGAGGCCTATGTCCAGCAGAGGACTGTTGTGGCTGGTAATGTATGTACGCAAACTTTGTAAAGTGGTTATACCCATATATCTTGCAACTTTTACTGAGGCATTGTAATGAAAACTAATCAAGGCGCTCCGATAGGCTAGGTGCTGCCCCCATCATTTAAAAATTCAACTTGATGAAATCCGCGTCGAAATTATAGTACATTTTAAGGCGAGTGTAACCGTCAACTACCTCGACAGTGGCGCCACTTCACAAAAAAAAGTTTTCTCTTTATACAAACAATTTATCAGAATATCCGTTGCCCAAGATTTTAGTATTATCCATAAGTAAAATTAGAACCTGCAAACTCGATGAAATATTTGCTGTAGTTAAAGTTATGGTGTTTAATACCAAAAGTGGCAGTGTTTAAACATAATTTTCCATAACTTTAATTGCAGCGAATATTTCATTGAGTTTGCATTTTACTTATGGATAAGACTAAAAACTCGGGCAACGGATAAACTGATAGATTGTTTGTACAAAGAGAAAGCTTTTTTGTGAAGTGGCGCCACTGTCAAGGTCGTTGACGGCTACACTCGCCTTAAGTAAATACAGAATGTAAGTTTGTGTATTGACTGAAAACAACCCTGTATACGAACGGTGAGACTTGGTACGACGTACTAAATTTCCCAACTATTACGTAAAGTAAACGTTACCAAAGGAAGTATCACAATAGCTCCAATATTAACACATCGCTGGTAGTTTCATTAAAATATTTCATATCATATAATATGTTATGTAATCTATACTTCTACAAAAAAGTATTCTATAATCGTTATTTTATAGGTACAGGAAGAAAAGTGCACTTAAAAATAAATAAAATGTTATTTTCACAAATCATTCCCCAGATTTGGGTAATTCGAATTCTTATATTATACTTAAAATAACTGTTGTCATATTTCACTGTTTTGAAAAAGTGTCGCTCAAAATTAAAGATAAAAAATAAATCGTTAACTGATTAAATTAGATAATATGTTGATGTAGAGATGCATTTTTAACCATGAAAATTTTTAAAGGTAAAGTGTTTTAAAATTTAGTACTTGATAATGTTTTCAAAGAACCTGTTTTATATAGAACATTCTTTGACAAGACATTGTTTTAGTTTGATGTTAATATCTTTGCCATCGGTAAATTTACTTATTGGTAAACTGAGTGATCATTTTATAAAAAAAAATTTAAATTTTTTACTCTTGGTTTCATAGAAAATTCTTACAAAAATGACCCAATGAGATGATACGGACTAGAAAAAAGGCGGGTGGGAGTTATGTTAATAATTCAGTCGATTTATTTGTAGAATAAAAGTTTTGTACAAAAAAAAATCTACTTATTTTTTAAATGCTTAAAAGTGTTTCCCTTTGTTTTTAAGTAGGATTAAATAAGTACTGACAAGATCCTTTAAAAATGTGAAGTATCATTAATCATATCTTACTCAAATTAAATGAAAAATATAATTTGCGAGTATGGATCTCATATAACTTACATACAAGTAGTAACAAAAAGGGTATAACAAGCCGAAAGGGGGTCAAGTTACTCATGAAACTGAACATATTTCCCCATCGAACATAGGCTGAAATATGAAACAAAAAATTGGACCTCCTATAGAAAATAAACCAGCTGATCGTTTGTAAGAGAGAATATTTTAAAGCGAGTGTAGCCTTCAACGACCTCGACAGTGGCGCCACTTCACAAAAAAAAGGTTTCTCTTTATACAAACAATCTATCAGAATATCCGTTGCCCAAGTTTTTAGTATTATCCTTAAGTTAAATTAGAACCTGCAAACATAATTAAATATTCACTGCAATCAAAGTTATGGAAAATAGTACCTAAAAACGGTCACTTTTGGAGTACTATTAATTATACTGTGCTTTTGGTATTAATTTCCATTACTTAATTACAGCGAATATTTTATTAAGTTTGCAGGTTCTAATTTAACTTAAGGATAATACTAAAAACGTGGGCAACGGATATTCTCATAGATTGTTTGTGATAAGAGAAAATATTTTTTTGTGAAGTGGCGCGCGCCACTGTCGAGGTCGTTCACGGGTACACTCGCCTTAAATAGTTCGTCCGATATTCCATAGAGAAAGTTGTTCAGTTTCATGAGTACATTAACCTCCTTTCGGCCTTTTATACCCTTTTTGTTACTCCCTGTATAACATTGGTATACCAAATGTTAGGTAATGTGTTTGACTTAAAATTAAAACCTTAGAACTCTTAATTTAATACTTTCTATGGAAGAGTTACTTATGGGTTAAAGTGTCAGTTCACAACAGTCCATTATACATTATTTTAGTTTTAAATTTGGCACAATACCATTATTATTTGAAGCCAACATGGCCGATACGAAGACAGAAGCAGCTCAGACCCCGAATAAACTTAAAAATAAATAAAATTTACAACTATCATACAGCTTAACCTAAAATTATACAAAACTTAAGTAATGGCACTAAGTTATAATCGATTAATTCTTACTTGGTACTGGTTTAATGCAATCTATAAATTATTATTTTTGTAGAATCACAAATCTGTATTTACTTTTTCTCTCGTGTGAATGAAAAATAGATCACTCGTGTGAAAGAAAAATAGATCCTACTACACACTCAAATCATAATAAATTTTAGTTAGGAATAGTTAAGTATAAAACAGTACCAAGTGTGAAATAACAAACAAAGTAATTGGATACAGTCATTGCTAAGCGTAAACTCTTTTTCCAAAACAATATTAGCTGTACACAGGGTATAAAAATACTGAAAATACTTCAAGAGTGACCCAGCCTATGAACCCATACAAATTTCTCTGAGGATCCAAATATATAAAAAAAAACATACAAAATGTAGGTATCCGACCCATATTTTGGCCGGTGCTTTGGGAAAGTTGTTCAGTTTCACGGGCTGGATCCTTTTAGAATTTTCAGCAATTTCTTTTACACCTGTATACTTAACTATTTGTAACTAGCTGTACACTTTCACTAAAGCTTTCTCACGATCACCAGACAAAGCCGAACAGAGCTGTTCTTTGCAACAGTCCATAGAATTATGCTCTTTTTCAAGCGAACACAAATTGCACCGTATCTCATACAGTCGTTTCTCCTTTGATTTCAATATCGGACACCGCCTCGCTCACACAACTGTCGCTGTCCGTAGGTTTGAGCGTGACGTCACTATTCACCGTCACATCCAAAACTTCCTTTTGAAGTCTTCTTTCTTTATCTCTACTCGTGATTTGGGTATACAGTTCGTCCAGTTCACTACTAAACGACACTGGGCTTTCTCTGTTTACTTCTGGGCAGCTCAAAGCCGGCGTGGGAACGTATTTGCCTAATTTGGGATTGCTTTTGATTGTTTTTTTCCAACTGGGGTCGAAGTTGACGTATTGGCTTTCAAGATTTGAGACGTCTTCGTTGCTGAAGCTTATTTCATTCGCGCAGACGGAAGACGGCGAAGGGGCGTATAACCCGTGACTGCGGATGCTCACTTCAGACATTTGATAATTAGGGCAGTAAATATCACTCTCGTTTTCAAATCCGGCTTCGCTGGCGTTCGTACTGCACGTTTCAAAGTCATACGTAGTCTTCGCCGTGAAAAACGCATCTTTTTCTCCGTCAATTTTCTCTTTAGAGCCTTCTGTTTCGGCGTTTTCGAGCAAATTGTCTAATTCACCAGGATCCTGATCTAGATTCTGCGGCGTGCTAGATCTGTTTATTTCGTCACTGTTCATCGTGCATTCTTCGGAAATGTCTTGAAGGCTTTTGTCTACACCGACAGGTTCCTTATTTTCTTTATTCGGTTGTAAATAGTCGATGTATTGGCCAAAGCTTTCTGTATCTTCGATTTCATTTGTCGAACATAAAGCACTCTCTTGGAATGAAGTCATTTCGGAATGCGAATGTGTGTTTAAAGTTTGATCGGAACACGTATGAGGCATCGCAATTTCTGACGCAGACGAATATTCTAGACTGCATTGTTGAGATATGGTTCTCATTTCTGGTTGCTCTGCGTGACTTTGCAAACACTCTTCTGATGTGCTAGTTCTTTGAGGGTTGAAGGGTTTTGTGACTGCTTTGACGACTTGGTGTTGTGGAACTTGCGTTTCAGGTACATTGGTGTAAATATTCATGACTCGACTCGATTTTGGATCTTCGTTTTTGTTCCACGATTTTCTGTCCATTGAATAACTTTTATAGTCTTTTGGATCTTCTACGAGTAAATTAGGATTGCCAGCATGTCTTGTTTCTTTTATGCCGTTATTAGATCTTTCTACGTGTAGGTTAGTGTTGTTTACTTTAGTTCCAGCGTTTATTATATTGGCAACACCGTTGTAAGCATCTCGACTTGGTAATGGAAGGGACATGTGGGAATCGTTATCGCAATCTCGCCTCACCGGCAATTCTAAGCAATTTCTTTTCATATGTTGTCTTTGTTTTTTAAAGAATTTCTTGGCCACATTCATTTGATTTGGATTGTAGAACACTTCGGGGCCTAGAGTACCTGAATCAGGATACGTCATCATGGAATTATTTGATCTATACTGTTGTCTATGTAATACTACTAGATTGATATTTGGTGTCTTTCCGTTTGTTTTTTTATTAAGAAGATCTTTGTGTAAAGTTTGTCCGTTAAGTTCAGCCCCGCCTTTGAACGTACCACTGTTGTTAGTTTTAGTATTCGTTCGATTAGAACTTCGACTGCCGGATCTGGATCTATTATCATTAGGTATCGGATGCGTTAATGGTGCTGTAGTTTGATTAGTGGGTATATTTGCTTGGTTTGTGTCAAAGACACTTCTGTTTCTGCAACACTGCTTACTCTTTTGCAAGGCACAGTGCATCATAGACCATTGGGCTCTTACGTCACTTCTTGCGATACCATAGAAGAATAATATGAACGTTCCTAAGATTGTGGAACAAACTGCGTAGACAATACTGCAAATGTCTTCTTGGTAAGGTAAATAGGCGGGTAGGGGGCGGTACACAGCTATTGCCCCACAAGTCCATACAGACATATACAAACATAGTACTATAACTTGCGCTCTGAGTTGTATTATGGGCGTATGCTCAATATCATCGACTTCTGAATCGACTGCGCTTTTGATACTTCGCCGTTCAGTATGTTCCGTAGTTTGATTCGGCTCCCACATTTCCAAATCAACATTTTCCGTCGCTTGCGTACCTTCTGATAACTGCACATTCATATTCCTAATCGTACATCGTATCAACAAGAATAATACGAGTAGGAACATAAGTAGAATCCCGCCAGGGACGAACAAGGCGCTCAAAGCCGGGGCCGTACTCAGGAAACACTGCGAATAACCCGCATAGTCCTTTAAGTTGACCGCTCCAGAAATACCGCAGACTATCAAAGCTATCCCCCAACCGACTAAGTACAGCCCTAAGATAGGTTTTTGTACGGGAACATCAGATGGTATATCGTCTTCGGGAGTCCTAACCGGGTTATGTGTTTTTGTCACCCATTTGTACATATTACTCGCCGACACACACATCCAAAGCAAACACGAGAGCGACAAATAATGTATCAGCAAGCCTAGAATCTGGCAAAGTTTGACATCTTCAGTTTGGTAAATGCCTAATGTGTACATGAAGCAGAGTAGTCCGATGGCTATCCAGGTGTTGATTAAGGCGTGTTTGGTTTTCTTGGCCATCTGTATGTTGGGGTAGCACATGATGTAAGTGAATGTGGCACAACTCACGCAACCGATGAGGATGAGGCTGCCCACGTAGATCGCGGGGTGGGATACCTGGAATCGAGAAACATAGTCTTAGAGAACTACTTACCCGTTTTCCTGTAGGAATTAAGCTTTTTTCCGCGGTACAACCTATAAACCTGTCTTTTGAATCAATATATTTAAAAAACTGTATCAAACTCCGTCACGTAGTCATAAAGCAGCATTCAACAGGATATCTGAATTCAGTTATTTCAACTGGTAACAAAATTATCACAAGATTTTCTTTGTAATTTGAACGTAAATGAATGATTCGCTCGCTTCTCTCACACATAAACATATTGTTTTTATAAATTTGCAAACTTTTTCAAGCGTGGGCAGTATTTGAACCTGGGACTTTCGCCATTACTAGTTGCGCCTGCGCGCACTTGAATTTTGCAAGTTTTCAAAAATTGTATACCTACGGGAAGTGTTTTGAAAATTTCAATTACGCATTTTGTGGCGCAATGTAGCATTTTGTATATTTTTTTTCGATATGTATGGTTTTTTGGTTAGTGTAGTCTATTTGAACTTAAAAGAAGTAGCAATAAGATAGGCCTGTAACTCATGTGCCTTAAGTAGGGTTCTAAATATACCACTATATAAATGGCTCTTAGTAATGTGAGAGTTTACAATACACACATACACATATCACGCCTTCATCCTTTGCGGGATAGGCAGAGCGTTAACGGCCGTCTAATAAGGTCGCTATCGCCTCTTCTGTAAAATTTTTGAGGGCCATTTCAAAAAATCGTGTATCACTATAGTGACAATTTGTCGCTTTAAATTGTAACTTATAAACCCTCGATTCCCTCAGTGGCCTCTTACGAAACCCGCTGAAAAAAAATGGGTTGATGCTATTCCAAGCCGACACCAAACGGCAATAATGACCAGGAAACCCACGATTGCCCAATCCACACATAAATATCAATATCTATACACAATTTTCCGAATGGTCCTCAAATATTGGTCAGACGTAGCGTAAATGTCGGTTGCGACTCGGGATTGTGTGTGTGTGTGTGGGTGTGGGTGTGTGTGTGTGTGTGCGTGTGTGTTGCTCAATCCTGTTATCCTGTTGTAATATTACCTTGAATCTGGCCCCATCGGTCCTGGCTCCGTAGATGCCGGTCTCCACATTCTGCAGTAGGCCGACGTACGCCAGCCGCGAGCAGCTGAGGATGACCGGGTGCGCCGGGTGCATCACCCGCGTCAGCCGACAACCACCGTCTATATAACAAATACTTGTGTGTTGCCCAATCCTGTTGTAATATTACCTTGAATCTGGCCCCATCGGTCCTGGCTCCATAGATGCCGGTCTCCACATTCTGCAGTAGGCCGACGTACGCCAGCCGCGAGCAGCTGAGGATGACCGGGTGCGCCGGGTGCATCACCCGCGTCAGCCGACAACCACCGTCTATATAACAAATACTTGTGTGTTGCCCAATCCTGTTGTAATATTACCTTGAATCTGGCCCCATCGGTCCTGGCTCCATAGATGCATCACCCTCGTCAGCCGACAACCACCGTCTATATAACAAATACTTGTGTTGCCCAATCCTGTTGTAATATTACCTTGAATCTGGCCCCATCGGTCCTGGCTCCATAGATGCCGGTCTCCACATTCTACAGTAGGCCGACGTACGCCAGCCGCGAGCAGCTGAGGATGACCGGGTGCGCCGGGTGCATCACCCGCGTCAGCCGACAACCACCGTCTATATAACAAATACTTGTGTCTTGCCCAATCCTGTTGTAATATTACCTTGAATCTGGCCCCATCGGTCCTGGCTCCATAGATGCCGGTCTCCACATTCTGCAGTAGGCCGACGTACGCCAGCCGCGAGCAGCTGAGGATGACCGGGTGCGCCGGGTGCATCACCCGCGTCAGCCGACAACCACCGTCTATATAACAAATACTTGTGTGTTGCCCAATCCTGTTGTAATATTACCTTGAACCTGGCCCCATCGGTCCTGGCTCCATAGATGCATCACCCGCGTCAGCCGACAACCACCGTCTATATAACAAATACTTGTGTGTTGCCCAATCCTGTTGTAATATTACCTTGAACCTGGCCCCATCGGTCCTGGCTCCATTGATGCCGGTCTCCACATTCTGCAGTAGGCCGACGTACGCCAGCCGCGAGCAGCTGAGGATGACCGGGTGCGCCGGGTGCATCACCCTCGTCAGCCGACAACCACCGTCTATATAACAAATACTTGTGTGTTGCCCAATCCTGTTGTAATATTACCTTGAATCTGGCCCCATCGGTCCTGGCTCCATAGATGCCGGTCTCCACATTCTGCAGTAGGCCGACGTACGCCAGCCGCGAGCAGCTGAGGATGACCGGGTGCGCCGGGTGCATCACCCTCGTCAGCCGACAACCACCGTCTACGTAACAAATACTTGTGTGTTGCCCAATCCTGTTGTAATATTACCTTGAATCTGGCCCCATCGGTCCTGGCTCCATAGATGCCGGTCTCCACATTCTGCAGTAGGCCGACGTACGCCAGCCGCGAGCAGCTGAGGATGACCGGGTGCGCCGGGTGCATCACCCTCGTCAGCCGACAACCACCGTCTATATAACAAATACTTGTGTGTTGCCCAATCCTGTTGTAATATTACCTTGAATCTGGCCCCATCGGTCCTGGCTCCATAGATGCCGGTCTCCACATTCTGCAGTAGGCCGACGTACGCCAGCCGCGAGCAGCTGAGGATGACCGGGTGCGCCGGGTGCATCACCCTCGTCAGCCGACAACCACCGTCTATATAACAAATACTTGTGTGTTGCCCAATCCTGTTGTAATATTACCTTGAATCTGGCCCCATCGGTCCTGGCTCCATAGATGCCGGTCTCCACATTCTGCAGTAGGCCGACGTACGCCAGCCGCGAGCAGCTGAGGATGACCGGGTGCGCCGGGTGCATCACCCTCGTCAGCCGACAACCACCGTCTATATAACAAATACTTGTGTGTTGCCCAATCCCGTTATAATATTACCTTGAATCTGGCCCCATCGGTCCTGGCTCCATAGATAACAAATACTTGTGTGTTGCCCAATCCTGTTGTAATATTACCTTGAATCTGGCCCCATCGGTCCTGGCTCCATAGATGCCGGTCTCCACATTCTGCAGTAGGCCGACGTACGCCAGCCGCGAGCAGCTGAGGATGACCGGGTGCGCCGGGTGCATCACCCTCGTCAGCCGACAACCACCGTCTATATAACAAATACTTGTGTGTTGCCCGATCCTGTTGTAATATTACCTTGAATCTGGCCCCATCGGTCCTGGCTCCATAGATGCATCACCCGCGTCAGCCGACAACCACCGTCTATATAACAAATACTTGTGTGTTGCCCAATCCTGTTGTAATATTACCTTGAACCTGGCCCCATCGGTCCTGGCTCCATAGATGCCGGTCTCCACATTCTGCAGTAGGCCGACGTACGCCAGCCGCGAGCAGCTGAGGATGACCGGGTGCGCCGGGTGCATCACCCTCGTCAGCCGACAACCACCGTCTATATAACAAATACTTGTGTGTTGCCCAATCCTGTTGTAATATTACCTTGAATCTGGCCCCATCGGTCCTGGCTCCATAGATGCCGGTCTCCACATTCTGCAGTAGGCCGACGTACGCCAGCCGCGAGCAGCTGAGGATGACCGGGTGCGCCGGGTGCATCACCCTCGTCAGCCGACAACCACCGTCTACGTAACAAATACTTGTGTGTTGCCCAATCCTGTTGTAATATTACCTTGAATCTGGCCCCATCGGTCCTGGCTCCATAGATGCCGGTCTCCACATTCTGCAGTAGGCCGACGTACGCCAGCCGCGAGCAGCTGAGGATGACCGGGTGCGCCGGGTGCATCACCCTCGTCAGCCGACAACCACCGTCTATATAACAAATACTTGTGTGTTGCCCAATCCTGTTGTAATATTACCTTGAATCTGGCCCCATCGGTCCTGGCTCCATAGATGCCGGTCTCCACATTCTGCAGTAGGCCGACGTACGCCAGCCGCGAGCAGCTGAGGATGACCGGGTGCGCCGGGTGCATCACCCTCGTCAGCCGACAACCACCGTCTATATAACAAATACTTGTGTGTTGCCCAATCCTGTTGTAATATTACCTTGAATCTGGCCCCATCGGTCCTGGCTCCATAGATGCCGGTCTCCACATTCTGCAGTAGGCCGACGTACGCCAGCCGCGAGCAGCTGAGGATGACCGGGTGCGCCGGGTGCATCACCCTCGTCAGCCGACAACCACCGTCTATATAACAAATACTTGTGTGTTGCCCAATCCCGTTATAATATTACCTTGAATCTGGCCCCATCGGTCCTGGCTCCATAGATAACAAATACTTGTGTGTTGCCCAATCCTGTTGTAATATTACCTTGAATCTGGCCCCATCGGTCCTGGCTCCATAGATGCCGGTCTCCACATTCTGCAGTAGGCCGACGTACGCCAGCCGCGAGCAGCTGAGGATGACCGGGTGCGCCGGGTGCATCACCCTCGTCAGCCGACAACCACCGTCTATATAACAAATACTTGTGTGTTGCCCGATCCTGTTGTAATATTACCTTGAATCTGGCCCCATCGGTCCTGGCTCCATAGATGCCGGTCTCCACATTCTGCAGTAGGCCGACGTACGCCAGCCGCGAGCAGCTGAGGATGACCGGGTGCGCCGGGTGCATCACCCTCGTCAGCCGACAACCACCGTCTATATAACAAATACTTGTGTGTTGCCCAATCCTGTTGTAATATTACCTTGAATCTGGCCCCATCGGTCCTGGCTCCATAGATGCCGGTCTCCACATTCTGCAGTAGGCCGACGTACGCCAGCCGCGAGCAGCTGAGGATGACCGGGTGCGCCGGGTGCATCACCCTCGTCAGCCGACAACCACCGTCTATATAACAAATACTTGTGTGTTGCCCAATCCTGTTGTAATATTACCTTGAATCTGGCCCCATCGGTCCTGGCTCCATAGATGCCGGTCTCCACATTCTGCAGTAGGCCGACGTACGCCAGCCGCGAGCAGCTGAGGATGACCGGGTGCGCCGGGTGCATCACCCTCGTCAGCCGACAACCACCGTCTATATAACAAATACTTGTGTGTTGCCCAATCCTGTTGTAATATTACCTTGAATCTGGCCCCATCGGTCCTGGCTCCATAGATGCCGGTCTCCACATTCTGCAGTAGGCCGACGTACGCCAGCCGCGAGCAGCTGAGGATGACCGGGTGCGCCGGGTGCATCACCCGCGTCAGCCGACAACCACCGTCTATATAACAAATACTTGTGTGTTGCCCAATCCTGTTGTAATATTACCTTGAATCTGGCCCCATCGGTCCTGGCTCCATAGATGCCGGTCTCCACATTCTGCAGTAGGCCGACGTACGCCAGCCGCGAGCAGCTGAGGATGACCGGGTGCGCCGGGTGCATCACCCTCGTCAGCCGACAACCACCGTCTATATAACAAATATAAAATGTTATACACAATTTTCCGAATACATACATACATACATATATCACGCCTTTATCCCTTGCGGGGTAGGCAGAGCATAAACGGCCGAAAAAACGGACATTTACGCCACGTCTGACAAACGTTTGAGGGTCATTCGGAAAATTGTGTATCGCCATAGCGACAGGTTGTCAGCCCATCGCCTAAAATTGCTATACACACCCTCGAGTCCCTTCGTGGACTCTTACGACTCCCACGGGTAAGAAATGGAGTGATGCTATTCTAAGCCGGCATCACACGGCAAATTTTCCGAATGACCCTCAAATATCTGTCAGACGTGGCGTAAATGTCCGTTATTGCGGCCGTTTACGCTCTGCCTACCCCGCAAGGGATAATAGGCGTGATATGTGTATGTGTGTATGTATGTATTAAAATGTTATAATTTAAACGGGTTCCTACCGACGAATTATCATTGTTACGAGTTCCCGATATTTTGACGCTATTGCAAGCGTTATGATCACGGGTAGGTCAATTCATCGGTAAGAACTCGTTTGAATTATAAATTATAGCTATGAATAGTGTAAACAAACGCAAAAGTTTAAAATTTTTAGTTCAATAAGTATTAAATATACTTTTTCTCGGCTATTGGCTTTGAGATCCTGGGCTCTTGGGGCCCTGAAGCCCTCCCGTGGGAGTCGTAAGAGGCGACCAAGGGACTCGAGGGTGTGTATTGCAAAAAGCCGACGGGCTGACAACCTGTCACTACTGTGATACACAGTTATCTGATTGACCCTCAAACTTTTGTCAGACGTGGTGTTAATATCCGTTGAACGGCCGTTAACGCTCTGCCTACCCCGTAAGGGATATAGGCGTGAAGGTAGTTTCTGAGCTCTGAATAAGTAATAATACTATCCTACATTAAATAAAGTAATTAAATTTTATTTCATTTTTATTTTCCATGCGCCTCCACAAGGCATCCGGCATCCGGCCGCAGAGCTGGCAGCTTCATTGCCCAGCGTATAAGCCTGGCTATACAAAGGGGGAATGCTGCCAGCATGCTGGGAACTATGAAAATGAAAATGAAATAACTTTATTCAATGTAGGATAGCATTATCACTTATTGACGTCATGATCGGTCATTGTAAAAAAAAGAAATTTGCATAACGCAATTTTCTTTTTTTTATAACAATTTTGTATTGTCCTAATAGAAAACCGGCTCGGGCCGGTCTCTATGTCTGGTGGGGACGCATTGGGAGGCTTATTTTATATTTAAGGTTTGTAAATATTCAGATGTTTGTAAATTGACAATAAAAAAGAAACAGTTAATTGCATGTTGACGGAGACAAGTAACGAAATCTCGTATCGCAGGCTAACACTCACTTTGGGCACACCTCGGACACTGGCGCTCAAATGTATGAATCAAATGCGTTGCTACGCACACAGTCTAAGCTCGCGTAGGTGAACGCGGACCATGCTTGTGTGTGTGAGACAACATGTCAGGGTTGCCGCCATTTTGCGTTCGCGAATCGGGAATGCAATGTGCGGCAGTATGAAATGACCTTCGTCGTCGCGTCCTTGCTTAGCCGGTGTCTGAGCGTCCTCCGAGCGCGGGTGGGCGGCGCTTGTAGGGGGAGGCAGGGAGTGACCATACTGTACGCTAGTACTATTAATTATACTGTGCTTTGGGTGATCGAGCCGGCGAAGTAAGTAATTGCATGTTTAACTATACGTACGTTATGTTCATGTTTTGAATAAAATAATAAATGAAATAAACATACATACACACACATACACATATCACGCCTATAATCCCTTGCGGGGTAGGCAGAGCGTAAACGGCCGCATAGAACGGACATTTACGCCACGTCTGACAAACATTTGAGGGTCATCCGGAAAATTGTGTATCGCCATAGTGACAGGTTGTCAGCCCATCGCCTAAAATTTCAATACACACCCTCCAGTCCCTTAGACGCTTCTTACGTCTCCCACGGGCAAGAAATGGGGTGATGCTATTCTAAGCCGACATCACACGGCACATCATCAAAATGAAATAAAATTGGGATAAAGGTGAAGTAGATGATGAATAGCTTTACCTGTGATATTATCCTGCCACCTCCTGGTGTCGGGATCCCAGATGGCGACTCTCTCGTCCAGCCCACCGAGAGAGCTGCGACGAACCGTCACGATGATTGGCTCCAGAAGTTCGCCACGAATTGTCGCATTCGCTGGGGGGGAAGGAAAACTTTATCGAATAAAGAAAGTACACCCACACATACACATATTACACATATCATGCCTATAAATGTGTATTGTAAATAGTAATGTGTCAAAAAATAATCCCATAACAAGAATGTGTAGACTATTATAATGAAATCTGTTCTCATTGTGATATTTTTAATTTTAATTGTAGTGCAAGTGTGTTTCAAAATAATTTAATATGCATGTCATCGAAAAACCTACATTAATTAATTTTGTACTACTTCGCATTTGAAATTTTGCAGGTTTTTTTTTATTATGTGTTAAAACTGTATTTCATGTAAGCTGTCTATAGTAATAATTGGAAATCAGATTTGAAAATATTGTTTTAGACTGGTTATATTTAAGCAATTTAGTCTGTTTTCTGTAACTGTACCTAATTGAATAAAATAAAATTAAATTAAAAAATCCCTTGAGGGGTAGGCATAGCGTAGACGGTACACAATACAAAAAACGGATATTTATGCCAAGTCAGACAAATGTTTGAGAGTCATTCGGAAAATTGTGTATCGCCATAGTCAGCCCATCGCCTAAAACTGCAATACACCCCTCGAGTTCCTTAGTCGCCTCTTTCGACTCCCACGGGAAAGAAATTGGCTGATGCTATTCTAAGCCGGCGTCACACGGCAATCGAATCAAGAAATATGGGCTGAAATACAACAACGTGAAAACGATGAGCTAGCTTTGCTCGCGGGCAGAATTGAAATTAAAAATTTTACAAGCCTTCAAAAATTTTATATCTAACACGGGAAGTATTTTAAAATTTGATATTCAGAAAATACTCAGTTGATCAGGATGTTTGTATGGGATGTCTATGTGTTTGCTCGTTTACCAACAGTCTTCATAGAAATGGTTGTTAAGTTTCATGGTGTAATCGTCTGCATAGTATCCGGAACACAGCACACTTTTCAATTATTTTAACGTAAAACATCGAGCTTGCTTCGCTCGCACTATGAATTGTGTAGTTTTATAAGGTAGCTCCTGTCTCACTTAAGTGATACAACTAACTGACTTTAGTGAGACCGCCCCTGTGATGCGCGCCATACTTCTAAACACGCCATTGCAAATCCAATTGCTTAACGATTATAGGTACAGATCAATAGGCATGTATCCTAATTGTCAAACGAGCAACTTTTTATCACGATATTTTAAATGAAAAACAGATGTTGTGACGTCAGTCGTATTTAAGATGGCGTCAAAATAGAAACTTTTCGTTTGTTTCTCAGCTTAATAAAATGTATCTTGCATAATAAAAAATAAAAAAACGATGAATAATTACTATTCTACATTTATTATTATTATATTTTATCAGTCATGCAGTTGTAACAACTGATAATGCCTGTATCCCACTGTTCATAGATCACTTTGTTTCTTCTCAATTTATATTTTTGAGTGTTTGTCAAGTTTGTGTTTAATTATGTCGGTGTTGTGCTGATAAGACATCTTGAGGCAACTTGTTCCGGTTTGAGACCACTCTATTTGCACGAAATTTTTTGTACGGATTGTTGTAATAGAAACAGGAAATTAATTTTAAACATAAGTCTAGTACTTCATTTATTAGCCAGGACACAACCCTATTCTATGAATTTGAACTGGGCATAAGAGTATTTTTTTATTTTTTTATTCGTGTGGGACACCGGAGGCGTGCATACGAACCGACGAACCCTGGTGTCAGAGATTTTCAACCGCCAACTACTAGTAGTAGGCCTCTGTCATGGTTGTGTAACGACCGCTGTCTAAGTAATCATAGACAGCAACCGGGAACGACAGCTTGACGTGCCATTCGAACCACGGAACCATCTTTCCTTTCGGACAAATAGGTGGTTCAACTTGCAATGTCCTAACCAGACTTTTGTGAGCCCCACTGAGAATCGAACCCGGAACCTCTGCGTCGCAGGCAGTCGCACTACACTACAATGTTTGATGAGATAATGTTTGTAACGCTTTGGTCTATTGACTGTTATGTTATAAATGGAAATAAGGAATTACGAATTATGAATTACAACTGCGCCACATCGGCCGTCGACGTATAAGGGTATGATACTCACTCAACTGAAAGCCTAGCACAGGCGAGCTGATCTCCATATTCATGTCATCCCTCTTGGTACTCCGTCCGTAGTAATCCTTGGCTCTGTGCGTCGGGTAGGTATCGTCGTCCTCTCTGACAGGAAGCAGCGGGAATAAAGACGCGTCACTGAACATTGACACGACGATGTCCTGCGGCGTCGCTTGCAACAGTTGCCCGTCGTCCGTGGTGGCGTATAGGAGGGATTGGGGGATCTGGAGCATTCATACAATTGAATAAAAAAACTGATTGCCGTAGGAATTGTGTATTTTCCACACATACGCCTTTTTGCGTAATACGCGTAGCTTCAACGGCCATTAAAATGCTAAGAAAGTCTTGAAAGGTGGGTAAAAAGGAATACATACATACATATATCACACCTTTATCCCTTGTGGGGTAGGCAGAGCGTAAACGGCCGCAAAAAACAGACATTTACGCCACGTCTGACAAACATTTGAGGGTCATTCGGAAAATTGTGTATCGCCATAGGGACAGGTTGTCAGCCCATCGCCTAAAATTGCAATACATACCCTCGAGTCCCTTCGTCGTCTTTTACGACACCCACGGGAAGGAAATGGGGTGATGCTATTCTAAGCCGGCATCACATGGCATACATATATATGAAATATTAATATACCTTAACACTGGCATGAACAAAAGCATTACTGACGGTCCTAGTGACGGTTCTATTAGTCGTTGCGCAATGCAATCTCGGTGGTTACCCCATATTGTAATGCCGTATTACATACTTGTATGACGCAATATTAGTAGACTTAATGTGAAGCATTTACCTGAACACTGGCGTGGACCAAAGCGTCAGAAACCGTCCTGGTTGGTGTGACAGTTCTATTAGTAGTGGTGCAATGCAGCCTCGGCGGTACATGGTTGGTAATGCTGTACCAGACACATGTGACCCCCGTGAAGCCGGCGCGCACGGGGAAGCGCTCCACTGCTAGCTTCTCCTGAGGATATGAAATCCTAGTGAGTTTTAAGGCTGAATAGAGGTAACATGGGCGTGGATATCATCGTTATTTTTGTCATATCTGGATCGCAGTGGCGTATAGACTACTATCGGGCGAATGAGGCGCGTAACACTTAAACAAATATGCATTGCGAAACAAGCGAGCTGGACACTTCACGTTAAAAAAACACACTGCGCCGGACCAGCACCCTACATATTGCGAGCGAAGTTAGCTCGTAATTTTCCGTTAAAAAGACAACTGTGCTACAGCAACACTATACGTATTGCGAGCGAGCAAGGGAGAAGCTACACCACGCTACAGAAATACTACACGACATTTAACGCTAAAAACACAAGATAGTAGCCACACTGCGCTACAGAAACACAACGCATAGGTATTGCGAGCGAAGCGAGCTCGACATTTCACGCTATAAAAATAAGTGTTGCGCTGTGCTGCAGAAACACCATACATCAAGCGAGCAAATCGACCTCAACATTTCACGATTTACTTAATAGAAATAAAGGCTTGCGAATAGACAAATATCAATTTTATTTCAATTGTGATACAGTTCATTTTCAATTTTCTACTGAAAACATGACAACGGCCCTAAAATGTACCTTATGCCCCTGCACATTGGCAGTGTAGTTCGATATCTCGTGCGCGGCTCTCAGCAACGCCGTGCAGGCGGCGTGCTGCGTCTCCGCCCGCGTCAGAACCGACAGCGTGATGTTCATTGCAGAGTTTATTACGTCCAGCAGGGACGAGCCTGGAATGGAGCACGTAATGTAGACATTCATTTCCTTAAGAGGCCGTACATGAAATTGCGCTGGGCGAAAGTAGGTATTTAGTATTAGAACGCGTCATCGTGCAGCCGAGCGGCGGCGATATGCAGACCCAGCGGCGGAGGGCAGCGTATAGTTCGATCAATCAGTTTTGATATTTATAGTTTTTTGTGGCAATTGTATGAAAAAGTTTTAAATTATTGCGTACCTACTAAGAATTTTTGGAATTTGTGGACTGATTAATTACCGACTACTATTCAGGGGTGTTTGGGTGTGATTAATCTGTACTTACCTTTGTGTATGTTTATCAGTCATGTTTTTATTTTTTTCAATTTGAATGGATAAGCCTGATGGGTCAAAATATGACTTCCATATACACTTGGAGCGTAGATCATGTACATTACACTAGTTTTTATTTTACTTCAATACATGCAGTATTTCGCAAGTTATGACGAAGAGAAGTTTTACCCCAATTTTGAATTTCCGAGATTACGAGCGCTAAGACTGTGACGTCACGGCTCGGGACAAGTTGCGACCGCAACACAGCGCGCTGCACGTTTCGGTGATTTTATTTCGATTTTCTTCGTTCTTTCAGAGAAATACTTTACATGGTGTTTATGTGTATGTTATATAAGTGTAATGAGTAAAATGGAAGCAGGATTTGTGAAAGGTCAGTCGGACAATCTGCCAAAATTGATAGTTTGATGGTGGCCCAATATTTCATGATGAATAAAGATTTTACCGCTGCCGAAATTCGTGGACTAAAAATGAAAAGGTATGTTATATGTAAGCATTACCTCAACTGAATCATAGTGTTTTTTTTTTAGTACCTACATACCTACTATGGGCGGTCATAAAAATACTTTCACTCGCGTGTTCATTACCATTCTGCCTGAAGAACCTACCCGTAAGGTTCCTTGTTGTACCTACTCCCTCAACGCAATCAAAATGTGTGTGATAAAAAATACTAGATAAGGAACCTAGGTACCTACAGTTTGCGCTCGTTAAAACCTACCTATGGGTTTCCATGCGTTTCTACTTACTCGCCGTGGAACTGGCGGGTGCATGTGCGTCCATCCTGAAGTAGGTACCACGGCGGCGGCCTCCTTGACAAGGAGGCGCATACGCATACCTACTCTAGCCAACTGTTATACCTACAGTGTGGGTCAAGGAGGCGCATGTCTACTCCACGCATCTACCTAAAGGTACCCCTTTTATTCACCTACACACACTCGCCTGTACCGTTGCAAGTAGAGTAGGTACGACAAGGTGGTACCTACATTGGTAGGTACTTCAGCAATCAGGATGCCCAAGTAATCTAAGTACGTGAGTACGTCCATATGTAGGTAGGTATACTTTAACATTAGTTTCTGCCACCGGCGGCCGTCGAAGTTCTGCTTGGTAATCTTGGTAGTCTTCACAGCAGTAGTGCGCTACAGTTTTAGGGCCTATTGAATCAACTCTTTTCGCATAAAAGAAGAGTTTATTTGGTGTTTTAACCGTGGAGTTTAAACATTGCGGCACACAGTATTTCCCTGGCATTTTATTTTATAATATTTAATTTCACTGCGCGACGACGTGCGAGCATAAGCGCGACTGCCGAATGACTCGAGCCGTGACGTCATCGGCTAGTCTGCGCCCGCCCGCGTTTTTAAAAATCTTCGCCTGAAACTACACACTTTGAACTTTAATATCTCGGCCATTTTTTGAGATATGAAAAAGTAAAAACATAGTTTTTCTCGTATTTTTTTTGTAGATTTATTAGACATAAAAGTAAAACGCACCGTGGTTATCCATTGTAATTATACTATAATAGTTTTCAAATTTGTTTTTTGGCATAAATAAAAAATCTTATTTATTCACTATTACATATTTATTTTAAAAACTTGTCTCTTAGCACCATTGATCGATTTTTTCGCGAGTCGACGATTTCTGGAAGTAAGCAAGTGTAAAGAAATCATCATCCCTTTCAATAAATGCAGTTTTAATTTCATAATCAGGGCCAGTCCAGACACCAAACAGGCAGTATTTTTTTTTTGGTTATGTGTAACTGACCCTGTTCTTGGTAATACCAATTGTGGTTTTTATTCAAGACTATTTTACATTCTTCTTTATAATTTTTATTAGTCATCTTTTTAGCGCTTTTATTTTATTTTTATATTGTTATGTTATGAGCTTCTAAATGGTCGCACTATAATTCCGCCTATGACGCGTGATCTACTGTCCTCTACGCGCGCGAACGACACACATTCGTAATTTTGTATGTGTGCGTGAGTGTGACGCAGCAGGCTACACGTCCTTCTCCCAAGAGCGCGGCGCGCGGTCTGCCGAAACAGCATTTGCGCTCCCGTATATAATTGATAATTCCGAAGAACTTTAAAATATTCGATGAATTTCATAAAATACATATTTGCAATTTTTTTTATAGCAAATGTGTTAGAATGAATCTATTTTTCAATGTGTAAATTGAATTTTTTTAAAACGTGTTGTATTGTACGAGAAATCCGACGCTGTATACGTTTAAAATTTCTTCAAAGTAGGGCCATTTTACCGTAGTTTTTCTTTAAATTTTTGAATAAAATTACTAAAAACTCCTCGGCCAATTTTTAGCACTTTTCATTGTCTTTATTACTGTATACTTTATAAACCACTCCATATTTTAAAATTCATGTAAACAATAATGATACGAACGTCCGCATCGAAAACAATTTAAAACACGTCTCAGGTTATTAACTATAAAACAAACTGAACAATCAAAATCAATAATTTGTCTGGGCCAATTTTTAGATATTGAATTAATCTTCAATAAAACATATCATAACACATTGTTAGTGATTCTGTTTTTTTAAACTAGGTCCTACAGAATTAAAGAAACAAGACAAAATTACTCAAAAATATGTACGGCCTCTTAAACGATCGCAAAATGGCTTGATTCTCTAGATTGGTAAGCTGAACATTGTAAATCGTTTTTTTTATTTGAATGAAAACATTGTAAGCTAGTGTTAAAAGATACCTACTTACACTACATGATATTGTAGATAATAAACAATACTAGGCAAATAGTATTGTAGCTATTTTACATTACCTTGCCGACAGGACGCGATTCGGTAGGTATATATATATTCGGTTATAACATGGGAAACATAACAATAAACTCAAGATAACCAGCAATGTAATAGGAGATCTCTGTAATGTGTTCGTCACATGAATTGGGAGCGATTCCCACAGCGATACAGTGAAAACTAATGCAGTGTGTTTCACTACTTGTTCGAGCGGCCTTCCATTAAAACAAACTTGTATTGTTTTGTAACAATCAACCAAAAACAAGACAATTACTTGTTCAATAAATATCTTTGATTCTGATAGAATGTATACCAAATAGGGACACAAGGCAGGTAAATTATAATAGCCACAACAGTTCATTACACTTTTAAATCTACAACAAAAAAATATATAAAGACTTTAATTCACTTTATACTTTACCTAGATCTCTTTCCTCTTCAATATATTGCATGTAGTTCCTAATAGCCTGTGCTATAAACATCACATCATCCGGATCGCTGATTTCTGCTACCGGATAAGTTTTCTCCTGTATCAATATCGCCAATCTTTCTGACGCATTCGTCGCTGAATATTGAACTACACTGACATTTAGCAACGCAAATTGCTGCAATAGTTTAGTCACATTGCTTATGTACGAGCATTCTGTAGTGTTGACAGCGCCCCAGGTAGCATTAGTTGCATTTGCATGGCAGTATCTGTAGGCCAGGCCTTCGCCACTTCGGCAAGGCACTGCCGCTGTATGATTCCCTATTAGCTGAGGCCATGAGTACAATCCTTTGTTGTTTTCTGTATGCGACACAGGGCAATATAATGTTGTATTTGAGAGCACTAAAACTTCAACCGTTCGATTCCTTTGTATGTGATTCTGGTCCGTATACATACAAGTCCAATTCCCCATGTGATGGTTAGTTATATTCGGGAAGTACAGAGTTGTCTCTGCTATCCCTTCTTCTGACATATCCGTACTTGTAGTATTTACGTCACAGACTTCTAACATAGGGTGCAGCCATTTAAGTTCATAACTCACTGCTACGGTTGCAAATGGAGCGTTACATGATAAAGACAAAGTATCTCCTTCAAAGACAACTTGGTCTGAAGCTGGTTTCAGAATTAAACTGTTTGATGCTATGCTGCCACATTTGGACAGGTCTAGAAATATCTTCAGTTTTCTGATTGGCTTTCCGACCATGTTTTCTGGTGAGGCACACTTCACATTCCCTATTTTGACACTGGTGTTTCTCGCCCAGTCACCGACCCAGAGAAGGTTGCAGTCACAAATTAAAGTGTTGCCTATGATGTCTCTGCAAAGGAAAAATATGTTTTACAATCAGTTACCGATTAAAGAATTTGCCTTTTATTGTATCAATGTTATCTTACTTCTTACTATGAACAATAAAACAATTTTAAAGAACAGAGGACTGTTTTTAATAATAGGAGCAGAAGATTAATAATGGAAGTATTGTATTATAGTGGGTTTATTCCCCAGTGCCGTGACGTGTGCCGTGTGATGCCGGCATAGAATAGCATCACTCAATTTCTTCCCCGTGGGTGTCGTATGAGACGACTAAGGGACTCGAGGGTTACATGTGTTTTACACAATCTTAGGCGATGGGCTGGCAACCTGTCACTATACCTCAAGTGTTTGTCAGACATGGCTTAAGTGACCGTTTTTTTAACCATCTACGCTCTGCCTACCCCGTAAGGGGTAAAGGCGTGATATATGTATGTAATCCCCAGTTCCTCACACAACATTAACATTTGAAAGGCAATTCTCAAATATAATTTTTAGTCTTGGACTTTTCATTGTCATTTACTAGGTGTTCCACACTAACTGTTTTCCCGCGGGAATAAGACCCTTTCCCAGCATGTATAATATTATAAATGCGAAAGTTTGTATGTTTGTCTGTTACTTCTTCAAGCAAAAACTACTGAACTGATTGTAATAAATTTTGGCACACATATAAAAGGTAGCATGGATGAACACTTAGGATAGTTTTTATGAGTATGCAGGCAAAACCTCGGGTAACAGCTAGTTTATACAAATTACCTTCTTCTAGAATCACTCCATCTATTTAAAAGCTGCATCAAAATTCATTGCATAGTTTTGAAGATCTAAGCATATAACGGGACACCACCCACCAGGAAGCAACTTTATTTGATACTATCTAGTGATGTTACAACAGATTTTATACTTACAAGTGTGTCAATCCAACTAGATAGTCAAAGGTCCCAGGAGCCAACTCAGAAATGTGGTTTTGGGCTAGATTTAGCCTCTCCAGATTGACCAGGCCTTTGAACATCTCTTTGTAAACCTTGCTGATCTGATTGTAGGATAGATCAAGCCTCTGAAGAGCTGACATGTTGTAGAATGCATCGGATTCTATAAGTGAGATCTGATTGTGGCTTAAGTCCCTGAAATCAGAGTTTAATAAATACTTTAACTACTCCGCTCGTAAAAGCACACATGTGTGCTTGAAGAACAATACAAATCTATTGTTGCAAAATTCGACCTGAGCGAAGTGGTTAAGAAGAATAATCATATTATCAGTATCACCATTTTCAAGGGCAGAAACAAAATGGTAAAAAATTGGGTCACAGTATGCTTTTTGGGATTGTATCATATTAAGTAGCTGCTCTACTGAACAGCATCCATAAGAGTGTTATTTATTGAAAATAAAGATAAAACTATAAATAATTAGAAGTTGACTTGGTGTTTAGCTTACAATTTCTGCAATATTGGTAAATGGAGTTCTCTGGACAATGTTGAAATGGCATTGCCTGATAAATTCCTGAAAATAAAAACACATATTGAAAAAAAGACAATTAGTTAATTAACTAAGATATTTTATGATTGGTTGTGGTTCGGTTTTGGTTCACTGGAGGTCAGAAAGCACTCTTGCATAATAAATCTGGGATTTCTGGATGAAATAAATTTTTACATGCTAAAGAAAGGTCAGGTCAAGAGTACCCTAAACCGACGAGCATGCATGAAGAGATTGATGAATGTGGAGGAGGCAAAAGAATTATGCCAGGATCGTAGTAAGTGGAAGGAAGTAGTCTCTGCCTACCCCTCCAGGAAAGAGGCGTGATTTATGTATGTATGTATAAATTTTGATCCAAAGCATTATTTAAAAATTAACTTATTATTTTTCATACATTAACTATTATAGAAAATAAAATAAACAATACTACGTGAATTTAAATAAGGATACAGATCCAACCTCTCATTATCACAAAACAAGAAAAAATCATTAGAGCTCTTATCAAAACCTTATTTACCAATCCTTATCAAGATGTATGTGGCTCTATGATAATCAAACCAAGATATAGGTCAGAGATTTGAGTACATCTATAGCTATAGGAAACTGTATGAAAACTTACAGACTGACTACAACTGTCCAAAGATGCTGGTTGCTCAGGTCTATCTCCTTAAGTTCTGTTATCTGAGCTGGACTTCCACCACATTTCAGCTTCAGAAACTCCCCAGACACGGTATCCGTCGGCGATAAATCAGCCTTGTTACTCTTGCACGTACAAAGGGAAGGGCAGAGCCCTAAACTGCCCTCAGCCAGCAGAAATATCACCAGCAACACCCCAGGTACCCACATCATGCCCCTCTGATACGAAAACTACAATAAATCCTATGGCACACAGCCAAATACCAATAATTATTACATTTTCACGAATTATCAAATTTCATGAATGACATGTCTGAATGACCCACTAAGCGAATGCACAAATTATTGTTGATGATAGGCGGCACTAAATGCAGCAAATTTTCTCTTGGCACCGTTTAGAATTCATGTAATTTATATAAATAAACAACAACAGAAATCCTAAGTAAAACACACATCCGACATTGTTATAAGACTGATTGAATGAATGAATGAAAGGAAGGAAATAGTGAGGTTCAGTAAAAACCGGTATTGCACAAAATTACTGTATGGGTTAGTGGTGTACTCACAGCTCTGAACGCTAACGCCATCAATGTAACAACTCGTGATATTTTTTCAGATTTTGTCTTTTTTTATTTTAGTTATCTGACTACCAAAGAAGGATATTTTTAATGTTTTTCCAGAGTATGAATGAATGTGGACAAGTAAATTCTATTTTACGCAAACGGCTTGAAGGGTTTTAACATGTAAGATGTCGTTCGTTAAATTCGTCTCATCAATAATGGCATTAATTTTTTTCTAAATTTCAAATGGTGGTTTATAAAAGCTTAATTTTGAAATGAAACTGTACAAGATAAAATCACTTCAACATGTTGGGTACATAAACAATGTTGGGAGAACTTGCCAAATTCCATTGAAGGCATGGTTCGAACCTGCGACAGTCGGTATCAATACTACCGACACCTCTACCGTACTGCTCTACCCGCCATTGGAATATCTTTTTCAAGAGCCGTAGTCGGGTTGTTTTTTAATAATTGCTTGTTTCAGATTTTATTGTTTGGACTCTTATGTCTCGGACCAACAACCTTACCGTCTCCTTAAAGTTGAGGGGAAAGGCAGCTTCTACATAAGCAAAAATAAAACAAAAACAGTTACTTTTAATATAGCTTTAATGTCAAATAATCACAATAATAGTAGATTAAAATAAAATATCAACATAATTTCCCCGTTTGCACAACAGTTTATTACCTAAAATATCATAAACTACGCGATATTCATATCACCCATCCATCACCCAGCGGGAGAGACATGTCTCTGAATTAGTTATACCCCTCAATGATTTTACAGGGTGTAATGGACAGCCCTCCGAATACTGATATGCTTTCAGACCATGAAACTGAACAACTTTCCCCTAGAAACATATGTCACGAAACGATACAAAATCACAATCAGGTGACTACACTTACTACGGGAAGTAAAAAAAAAAGAAGTTTCCTGAAATATTTTTTTATGGGTAGTTCTTCAGTTTCATGTTCTGAAAGCATATCAGTATTAAGCAATACATTCCACACGCGTTCACGGGAAGTGGCAGCGGCATGACGAGTAGCAGCGCGAGTAACCTGTTTACATGCTGCCCACTTCCTTTACTATTTCCCTGCGCTGCAATGTGTGAGAGTGACATAAACATTCGATGTATATAAATGAGTAGCAGGTTAGAGCTTGCGCCTGGCTCTGGTGCGGTGGTAGGAGGGTCTCGGCACGCGCACGCGCTCGGTGCTGTCCCCGGACGCGGGCAGGGACTCCTCCAGCGGCTCGGCTCGCGGCGTGAACAACTTCCTGCGGCTTCTGGTCACGCTGGAATAAAAAAGATGTGCAACAACTTTCGTAAAATCAAGCGAAAAATGACGAACACATTTAGACCTTTCCATTTTAAATTCACAAACAGGGTGGCCAATCTATGATATTTTTTGTTTTTCAAGGTTTTCTCTTATTTTTTTTATTAATGATGGGTTTGCTCTTGACTCTAGTGTAGGTCATAGGACAGAGACAGAGTCTAAGACTTGAAGAGATTAGGGTTGTATGCGTTTCTCTGATAAAAAACTAATTTTTCGATTAACTATTTTTTCTTCTTCTTTTCGTGTGGGACACGAAGTCGTCCAACGACCCGATGAACACTTAAATATTTTTTCTGAAAGTGTAATTATAAAAACAAAACATCAACTTAAGGAAGCTAGGTAACCTCGCTCCATCTTAGACTCTGTCTCTGTCCTATGACCTAGACTAGAGTCAAGGGCAAACCCATTCTAAGCAAAAAAAAAGGAAGTAAAAAATGTACATTGTCTTTTTTTTATTTTGTTAAGCTTAAATTAAGTAATGCCGTGTGATGCCGGCTTAGAATAACATCATCCATTTTTTACCCATGGGTGTGGTAAGATGCGACTAAGGGACTCAAGGAGTTAGATGTATTGCAATTTTTGGCGATGGGCTGACAACCTGTCACTATAGTGATACACAGTTATCTGATTGACCCTCAAACTGCCTCTGCCTACTGCTTACCCCGTAAGGGATATAGGCGTGATTTATGTATGTATGTAAATTAAGTAATTCGGTAAGATTATCGTTTAGCTCGACGGTCAATGTTCAAAGATACACTTGAGTTGTGTAACCAAACTAAGTAATATGTAAAAAGCTTACCTTTTGGATGGACAGCTTTGTATCCCCAGCGGCGGCAGATTCTCTTCATTTTTCTCCGGGGACTCGATATCTTTGACGAGCTTGTCTGGCGCCGGCACGTCCCAGGTCACGTCTGAGAATTCCTTCTGTAAATTGACAATGTCTTTCAGCTTCCCACTGTCTTTGTCTGTTTTCTCGTCGGAGTCATTTTTGCGTCGTCTCAGGCGAAGATTCCGTTTCGGCTTAGCTTTGCACTTCGCTGCACTTTCTAATAATACTTCGTCAGATGTATTAGCCTTTTTGTCTGAAGATTCTTCTTTATCAATAGTGGAATTGGTTTTATCTACTGTTGTATCGTTCGTACCATCTCCTTTTTTGTTCGTATCTTTAGTTTTTTTGCGAATAGATTTTACTTTATCGGTTGTGTGTTCAATATTAACAGTGGTTTCTTTATTGTCAACTGAAGTGTTTATTTTATGCCGCAAGTTGTATTTAGGTTTATCTGCGTCTTTGTCAATTTCTGTCGTAATTTCCGCGATGTTCGTATTGTTTTGAGATATGAGTAGTTCGAATTCTGTTGCTCTGGGTGTCACATCTTTGTATGCGTTGTCGAAATATTCTGCAGAGTTGTTATAATGCATCGAATCAGAATTGTGGTCAGTCTCTATTGCTGACGATGTATCATTATTTTCTGGTTCTACTGACGGCCTTTCTATTTTAATTTTAATACTGCTCATTTCGTTTTTGTGACCAGAATCAGCTTTTAAACACATCTCTTTAATCGATCTGCATGTATCACCTACAATGTCATCTTTTACCTTTTGCATACTCTTTTTCTCAATGCAATAATTGAGGAGTGAGTCATTGTGTTTCTGCTGAGATAAAGATTTTTCCAAAGCAGCTAGGGAAGGTTTTACATCTTTCGGCTTAGCGAATATATCAGTTTTTTCATGAGTTAATGATTTTGTAGGTAGAACAGCCGTAATCGAACTTTCAGTTTCATTAGAGTGATCAATGTATTTTAACTCTTCCATTTGTGATGTACTGAAAATAGACATTTCTACTTTTTCCTGCATCGGTTTAGGTGCAACCACTCTGGGGGAATCAAAGCCGTCAAATATATCAACAGAAGCTTGTTTCTTGGGCAATGAGATTGTGGTTATAGTTGAGAGTCTGTCAGGTTGTCTTGTGAAGCTTTCGCCTAACAATTTCTTTATCGTGCTTGGTTCGAAATTGTTAGTAGCAACATCCTCTTTGACTATAGACGGGGATCTGTCTTCATTCAAAATGTTTTTAACTTCAGCGAGATTCTTGTTATCAACAGTGATATTGTCGAAATAATGTGTTTTAGATTTATCCAATTTTGGAATAAGATTGGTGGGATCGTTTTCCTCGTCAAAATAATTGCGTTTTTCTTTCAGGATTTTTAAATTGGAGAATGTATCGAGTTTTTCGAGAGGTTTCGGTTGTGTTGGGGGTTTGAGGGATTGCGCTGCGATCTCCAATAGTTCGAAATTTGCCAACGACACGTCACTTTGGTGGCTAATTGTTGACTTTTTGTTTAATGTAGGTTTGTCAACAATAACATCTTTATCACATTCAGGCACGAGTTCCAGACTTTCTTCTCGGCTTTTTTCTAAGCTTTTATCAAAAGATTCTTCCACATTAACAAACTTCATCAAATTTTGTTTATGTTCTTCCAAGGACGATTTATTGTTAGAAAACTCTGGATTTGATAGAATTTCTTCAGATTTAGATTCAGGAACATCATCTCTTATGCTCATTATTTCTATTCTTGATTTACTAAGTCTAGATATAGATGACTCAGTTAAAATTATCGGTTTAGCTGTATTTTCATCAGCTATCTCATCCCTGACAAAATAAGTTCCTCTGACAACAGAAGATTTGGTATTGTTCAAATCTTTCGCATGAAAATTTTCAACTGTATCATTAGATACTCCAAGAATAGATTCCTTATTTTTAAAAACATAAATTTCACTATTATTCATCACAGCATCTTGGGTTTGCCGTGATTTCTCTGAGACATGACTTTCATCAGTATAATAAGTTGATTCTTTTGTATTTTCACGAGAACCGCCTTTTATAGTGTTATTCTTATCACTGACATTAGAATAATCATGAACAGTTGATTGGTCATTAACTGTATCTTCATCATCATTGATTGTAGCATCATCATCATTATCAGTTGTTGTATCACGTTTGCTGTCATTGAGGAGGCTTTGCTGCAGGAGTCTTGATCGGTTGATATCTTCTTTCGTGAACGTCGGTTCGAGACTTTCATTGTATGGATCTTCTTCTTCTTCTTCGCCTTCGCTTTCATCGGTAACGACCACTTCTTCTTGGTGTCCAGAATCTTGTTCGGCTTTTTCTGTAAAATATCGTTTAAAAAACTGTTAAATAAGCTGTATTTCTTTTTTTGAATACTTGCAAAATTTTCGAGCGCGGGCAGGATTTGAACCTGCGTCTTTCGCCATTACTAGTGGCGACGCCTCTTCTATCTGGGCTACCGCAGCTCGTTCCTTGCCCGCGAACCTTGCAAGTGTGGCTTAATACCAGTAACACGTGGCTCCATCTACCGGGTTAGTTTTGCAACTTATTATTTACGGATTGAATATAATCTAAACGATGAAATATTTGTATTCTGTATTTCTAGTTTAAGCCGTGTGCTGCCGGTTTAGAGCATTATGGGTATCGTACAACTCGTGGGTGTCGTAAATGAAGGAAGTGGGTAACAGCGTTCCCTATGAGTTATAACACCTTGTTCTACGCTCGCCAATCCGCCTGCCAAGCGTGGTGAGTATGGCAAATACCCCCTATATAGGGAGAGGCCTATGTCCAGCAGTGGCCTGTTGTGTCTGTATATGTAAGCAGGTGTTGTACCGTCTCTCTCGTCGATGCAGGCTCGCAGATGCTGCACCTCCTCCTCAGCTCTGGCGCGCGCCAATTTCTCGGCACTCAACTTTTCCTATAAGAGAAAATATTATTTAATTAGAATTATTGAGTACTTAAGTGTTGGTAAGCGTAGAATGTGGCCGATGACTTAAAAAAGGCTTGTGTTTAAATGCCTACCAGAAATGCACTTATCTTACTTCCAATAAATTCGAAATGCCTGCCAAAACGGATAAATGCTCACCAAATTGTGTATCACAAAATATTGTAAAAATAAAGCTATTTTTCTTTTTATTACATTCTATAAAAATACATAAACACCTTTAAAGTCAATTTGAGACCAAATTTTGTAAATTGTCGCTAAAGAGATGGTACCAATATTTTATTTTATTACTTACATTTTAGTTATCTATGCTGAGGCAAAAAAAAAATGGTCGACCGCAAATATTTTTTTCATACCAAATATAATATTGACTACACCAAACACAGGTTACTTATTTAATACATTATGCATTGAATTATTATATTTTTATGTAGTTAAATAATTACTTTGTTGTCAATTATTGCAACACATAATAGCTAAGTTATATACAATGAAACGAACCATTGGTAGATGGGGAAATAAAAAATAGTTATCAGTGAACACAATAGTTACAATCAGTCAATCACCTAAAACCTAGCAAAAAAAAGAAATTACTGAACTAAGAAGCTTTTTTGGCTTTTGTGGCCTCTCTTTCTCTTCTGGCCAATAGGGATATTTCTGGCCTTGGGAGGTGGCTCCACGTACTTTAGCCTGATTGCTAAACCCAGCAAATGTTTGCAGACGTACTGTTTCAGGAATGCAGGACAATTACATGTGCCGGTTAGCCAATCATCACTTTTTTTTGGTATCATAACTTCCCATTCACTGAAAAACTCTTCCTTAAAGTCGTCGAAACTTTTCCAATCTTCATCGAAAGTTTTCTCACCGGCTGATATATAAAGGCACTCCATGTTCTCACCGGCTGATATATAAAGGCACGGCATGAGTGATAAAGGTAAATAATTGAAATCTTAGCTTGGCCATAATACATTTTGGATTTAGGTTAGATAATGTGATTACAATAAAGCAAATTTGAACTGTATATTTTGGTGTCAATGTTACTGTTTTAGTGAAACAATATTTGGTGAGCATTTATCCATTTTGGCAATCAAAAAGAATATTTGTACACAACGTACAATTATTTTGACGTGTGTATACTTGTTTTGGAGCTTAACACGTTATAGTTTGGGAAACTAAATTTAAAATGAGTTTAATTTATATGGAGTTAATTTATTTTACTTGGTATTAAGTTTTGGAAAAAAGAAACTATTTTGGTGAGCTCTTAAATTGTACCCCTTAAAAAAGGCGGCTGGTAGAGACTGGATGGCGAAAACGAGAGATCGTGCCCTATAGCGTACCCTGGGGGAGGCAGCAGTCCACTGAATACACATGATTTGAATATGTATGTATAAAAACAAACTGGAATAATATTATTTATTGCATGCCATTAGGAGAACAATTGCGATCGTTTCTAGATGTCATCATCATCATCATTGGCCTCACACGTCTGTGACAGACAATTAATCAGTGTCTGAGGCAAGACTTTTCATGGCTGTATAAGCCGATACGGCAGCGGCATAATTTTCCGCACGCTCTACAAGTGAAGGTGGAATTTGAGACTGGCACATGCATGTGTAGATGACGTTTTTGCCTTTTGTTAAACCTGCTCATAATTGGACCATTGGGTGTAAAGATATTTATTTCTCAAAGAACATAATACAGTTCACTTAAAAAGAGAAACACTTAAAATTATAGGTTATTAAAATTAAATTAATGACATGCAGTTCTTATAATTATAACCATGTGCGTTGTTTGATCTATTGACCATTCACCCAAAGAATCATAAACAAAACTCAAAACAAATAAAAATTATTAATATTGAAATCAAAACTTACTTCCAAAATCGCGATCTCTGTCAATAGTTCTGCAACCTGTAAAATTAATAAAAAAAATAGCAAAATTAAACAAAATAAAACACCAAATCAATGAAAAGAATGTTTCAAAAACTACAGCTGTAAGTGTATTAATTACCTTCTTTTGTAGGGATTTTGAAGGCGTTTCCCCTTCTGTGAGTCCCGTCACTGCGCTCGCCATCTCGGCAGCCCTCAACTTGCTCTCGTACTCGTCTTGCATCTCATCCATCTAAATAAAACAGAATAAAATGCCTGCGTAAAATTATAAGTAAATAAAAACTAGTGTTAAGCAATTTCATGTGATGATCTAGATGAAATTCCGTTGGGAAACATAGGTCGTAAAATAAAAAGAAAGGAAATTTTATATGTTTTACGTTGAATACCAAATTTATAAAACACTTACCGTGTTGGTTATATAATTTTAGAAAACTTGCAAAATTTTCTACCGCGGGCAGGATTTGAACCTGCGATTTTCGCAATCACTAGTGGCGACGCGTCGTCCCTAAGGGCTACCGCGGTCCATCCATTAATAATAAATTCGGTAATAAAATAACGTAAAGGCGTGTGCCAGTAAGTGAAAAACTTAAAAATAAGGTATGTTGACCTTTTCCACATGCCCTAAGGTAGACTGGGAGATAACTTTCGCGTTAAGTCCGCCCGTGTACATTTTTGTGCATAAAGTTAAATAAATAAGTATGTTTGGTGGTGCTGGAAATTTTGGGAAACAAAGTAGGTACGCTCGAAGACCTATTGAGAGGCCAATCCAAATTCTATCAGACAGGTCAAAAGAAATATCTATAAAATAAATGAATAAAATAATAAATAAATATATATAAATTTCTCGCCAAGTAGAAGAAGGGTACTTATTACGACGGTAAACAGCAGATTCCTATGGGAAAATCCATTTAAACGGGCTTACCTCTGCCCTTAGATCCCGCAGCTGCGCCTCGTAGTACTGCCTGGTCATGTCCTTGGCCTCTTCAGCTATTTCGAACATGGTTTTAGCGTTTTCAGCCTGAGCGTCCTCCATAGCCGCCAACAACTCCTTGTTGCGGGACTGGGCTCTGTAAACACACACACACACACATATACACAATATACACATATCACCCGTTGTATGCTTACATCTTGAAAACTATGCAATGGATTTAGGTACAGCTTTTTTAAATATATGGAGTCTCAATAGAGGGTTTTTATGGGTTACATGCCGGGAAGACATGCATTCCCGTAGGAAAACAGTTAGTAATTGAAGAAAAGTCCAAGACTATAGAAATAATGATTGAGAATTGCCTTTCAAATGTTTGTGGTGTGTGGGGAACTGGACTGGGGATTATATACATATATCACGCACATCGTCACGACACATAGGCACGACATGTCAGACCATCCCCTAAAATTGCAATGCACACCCTCGAGTCCCTTAGTCGCTGATAAGACTCCCACGGGAAAAAATGGGGTGATGCTATTCTAAGCCGGCATCACACGGCAAAACAGTAATACAGGGCTCTGTTTAACAGTAATAAAATTTACTATGGTTTATTTTACACTCACAGTGCTATATTATTTTCATAAATATATAAAGAGATTGAAATTTTTGACGTGTTGGGTCGAGGCGCCAGTAGCTCAATTGGCAGCGGTGGGTGGTACAAACAGGTTCAAGTTCCAGCCAACGCAAAAAAAATCTTTGCGGGCAAGAGAAACTCCGTGGTAGTCTAGATGGAAGTTTTTTTTTTCACCTTGTGATACTTATAGCTAAACAATAAACAATTTCATTTGATTCGATTCTACTTTTTGTAATCACCTGTAAATAAGGAGTACTCACTGCAGCAGTTCGAAGTGTAACCTCTCGTTGTGTGCTCGCCAGCGTCGAGTCTTGAGTGCTGGACTCCAAGCTCGTCTCTGGTCCACCTCTGTTGGATGTGATGCTTGTTACTGTGCTGCCCTAAGGAGTACTCACTGCAGCAGTTCGAAGTGTAACCTCTCGTTGTCAGCGTCGAGTCTTGAGTGCTGGACTCCAAGCTCGTCTCTGGTCCACCTCTGTTGGATGTGATGCTTGTTACTGTGCTGCCCTAAGGAGTACTCACTGCAGCAGTTCGAAGTGTAACCTCTCGTTGTCAGCGTCGAGTCTTGAGTGCTGGACTCCAAGCTCGTCTCTGGTCCACCTCTGTTGGATGTGATGCTTGTTACTGTGCTGCCCTAAGGAGTACTCACTGCAGCAGTTCGAAGTGTAACCTCTCGTTGTCAGCGTCGAGTCTTGAGTGCTGGACTCCAAGCTCGTCTCTGGTCCACCTCTGTTGGATGTGATGCTTGTTACTGTGCTGCCCTAAGGAGTACTCACTGCAGCAGTTCGAAGTGTAACCTCTCGTTGTCAGCGTCGAGTCTTGAGTGCTGGACTCCAAGCTCGTCTCTGGTCCACCTCTGTTGGATGTGATGCTTGTTACTGTGCTGCCCTAAGGAGTACTCACTGCAGCAGTTCGAAGTGTAACCTCTCGTTGTCAGCGTCGAGTCTTGAGTGCTGGACTCCAAGCTCGTCTCTGGTCCACCTCTGTTGGATGTGATGCTTGTTACTGTGCGGCCCTAAGGAGTACTCACTGCAGCAGTTCGAAGTGTAACCTCTCGTTGTCAGCGTCGAGTCTTGAGTGCTGGACTCCAAGCTCGTCTCTGGTCCACCTCTGTTGGATGTGATGCTTGTTACTGTGCTGCCCTAAGGAGTACTCACTGCAGCAGTTCGAAGTGTAACCTCTCGTTGTGTGCTCGCCAGCGTCGAGTCTTGAGTGCTGGACTCCAAGCTCGTCTCTGGTCCACCTCTGTTGGATGTGATGCTTGTTACTGTGCTGCCCTAAGGAGTACTCACTGCAGCAGTTCGAAGTGTAACCTCTCGTTGTCAGCGTCGAGTCTTGAGTGCTGGTCTCCAAGCTCGTCTCTGGTCCACCTCTGTTGGATGTGATGCTTGTTACTGTGCTGCCCTAAGGAGTACTCACTGCAGCAGTTCGAAGTGTAACCTCTCGTTGTCAGCGTCGAGTCTTGAGTGCTGGACTCCAAGCTCGTCTCTGGTCCACCTCTGTTGGATGTGATGCTTGTTACTGTGCTGCCCTAAGGAGTACTCACTGCAGCAGTTCGAAGTGTAACCTCTCGTTGTCAGCGTCGAGTCTTGAGTGCTGGACTCCAAGCTCGTCTCTGGTCCACCTCTGTTGGATGTGATGCTTGTTACTGTGCTGCCCTAAGGAGTACTCACTGCAGCAGTTCGAAGTGTAACCTCTCGTTGTCAGCGTCGAGTCTTGAGTGCTGGACTCCAAGCTCGTCTCTGGTCCACCTCTGTTGGATGTGATGCTTGTTACTGTGCTGCCCTAAGGAGTACTCACTGCAGCAGTTCGAAGTGTAACCTCTCGTTGTCAGCGTCGAGTCTTGAGTGCTGGACTCCAAGGTAGACTCTGGTCCACCTCTGTTGGATGTGATGCTTGTTACTGTGCTGCCCTAAGGAGTACTCACTGCAGCAGTTCGAAGTGTAACCTCTCGTTGTCAGCGTCGAGTCTTGAGTGCTGGACTCCAAGCTCGTCTCTGGTCCACCTCTGTTGGATGTGATGCTTGTTACTGTGCGGCCCTAAGGAGTACTCACTGCAGCAGTTCGAAGTGTAACCTCTCGTTGTCAGCGTCGAGTCTTGAGTGCTGGACTCCAAGCTCGTCTCTGGTCCACCTCTGTTGGATGTGATGCTTGTTACTGTGCTGCCCTAAGGAGTACTCACTGCAGCAGTTCGAAGTGTAACCTCTCGTTGTCAGCGTCGAGTCTTGAGTGCTGGACTCCAAGCTCGTCTCTGGTCCACCTCTGTTGGATGTGATGCTTGTTACTGTGCTGCCCTAAGGAGTACTCACTGCAGCAGTTCGAAGTGTAACCTCTCGTTGTCAGCGTCGAGTCTTGAGTGCTGGACTCCAAGCTCGTCTCTGGTCCACCTCTGTTGGATGTGATGCTTGTTACTGTGCTGCCCTAAGGAGTACTCACTGCAGCAGTTCGAAGTGTAACCTCTCGTTGTCAGCGTCGAGTCTTGAGTGCTGGACTCCAAGCTCGTCTCTGGTCCACCTCTGTTGGATGTGATGCTTGTTACTGTGCTGCCCTAAGGAGTACTCACTGCAGCAGTTCGAAGTGTAACCTCTCGTTGTCAGCGTCGAGTCTTGAGTGCTGGACTCCAAGCTCGTCTCTGGTCCACCTCTGTTGGATGTGATGCTTGTTACTGTGCTGCCCTAAGGAGTACTCACTGCAGCAGTTCGAAGTGTAACCTCTCGTTGTCAGCTCGCAGCCGCATCACGTCTCCGCTGCAGGTGATCGCCAGCGTCGAGTCTTGAGTGCTGGACTCCAAGCTCGTCTCTGGTCCACCTCTGTTGGATGTGATGCTTGTTACTGTGCTGCCCTAAGGAGTACTCACTGCAGCAGTTCGAAGTGTAACCTCTCGTTGTCAGCTCGCAGCCGCATCACGTCTCCGCTGCAGGTGATCGCCAGCGTCGAGTCTTGAGTGCTGGACTCCAAGCTCGTCTCTGGTCCACCTCTGTTGGATGTGGTGCTTGTTACTGTGCTGCCCTAAGGAGTACTCACTGCAGCAGTTCGAAGTGTAACCTCTCGTTGTCAGCTCGCAGCCGCATCACGTCTCCGCTGCAGGTGATCGCCAGCGTCGAGTCTTGAGTGCTGGACTCCAAGCTCGTCTCTGGTCCACCTCTGTTGGATGTGATGCTTGTTACTGTGCTGCCCTAAGGAGTACTCACTGCAGCAGTTCGAAGTGTAACCTCTCGTTGTCAGCGTCGAGTCTTGAGTGCTGGACTCCAAGCTCGTCTCTGGTCCACCTCTGTTGGATGTGATGCTTGTTACTGTGCTGCCCTAAGGAGTACTCACTGCAGCAGTTCGAAGTGTAACCTCTCGTTGTCAGCGTCGAGTCTTGAGTGCTGGACTCCAAGCTCGTCTCTGGTCCACCTCTGTTGGATGTGATGCTTGTTACTGTGCTGCCCTAAGGAGTACTCACTGCAGCAGTTCGAAGTGTAACCTCTCGTTGTCAGCGTCGAGTCTTGAGTGCTGGACTCCAAGCTCGTCTCTGGTCCACCTCTGTTGGATGTGATGCTTGTTACTGTGCTGCCCTAAGGAGTACTCACTGCAGCAGTTCGAAGTGTAACCTCTCGTTGTCAGCGTCGAGTCTTGAGTGCTGGACTCCAAGCTCGTCTCTGGTCCACCTCTGTTGGATGTGATGCTTGTTACTGTGCTGCCCTAAGGAGTACTCACTGCAGCAGTTCGAAGTGTAACCTCTCGTTGTCAGCGTCGAGTCTTGAGTGCTGGACTCCAAGCTCGTCTCTGGTCCACCTCTGTTGGATGTGATGCTTGTTACTGTGCTGCCCTAAGGAGTACTCACTGCAGCAGTTCGAAGTGTAACCTCTCGTTGTCAGCGTCGAGTCTTGAGTGCTGGACTCCAAGCTCGTCTCTGGTCCACCTCTGTTGGATGTGATGCTTGTTGCTGTGCTGCCCTAAGGAGTACTCACTGCAGCAGTTCGAAGTGTAACCTCTCGTTGTCAGCGTCGAGTCTTGAGTGCTGGACTCCAAGCTCGTCTCTGGTCCACCTCTGTTGGATGTGATGCTTGTTACTGTGCTGCCCTAAGGAGTACTCACTGCAGCAGTTCGAAGTGTAACCTCTCGTTGTCAGCGTCGAGTCTTGAGTGCTGGACTCCAAGCTCGTCTCTGGTCCACCTCTGTTGGATGTGATGCTTGTTACTGTGCTGCCCTAAGGAGTACTCACTGCAGCAGTTCGAAGTGTAACCTCTCGTTGTCAGCTCGCAGCCGCATCACGTCTCCGCTGCAGGTGCTCACCAGCGTCGAGTCTTGAGTGCTGGACTCCAAGCTCGTCTCTGGTCCACCTCTGTTGGATGTGATGCTTGTTACTGTGCTGCCCTAAGGAGTACTCACTGCAGCAGTTCGAAGTGTAACCTCTCGTTGTCAGCGTCGAGTCTTGAGTGCTGGACTCCAAGCTCGTCTCTGGTCCACCTCTGTTGGATGTGATGCTTGTTACTGTGCTGCCCTAAGGAGTACTCACTGCAGCAGTTCGAAGTGTAACCTCTCGTTGTCAGCGTCGAGTCTTGAGTGCTGGACTCCAAGCTCGTCTCTGGTCCACCTCTGTTGGATGTGATGCTTGTTACTGTGCTGCCCTAAGGGGTACTCACTGCAGCAGTTCGAAGTGTAACCTCTCGTTGTCAGCGTCGAGTCTTGAGTGCTGGACTCCAAGCTCGTCTCTGGTCCACCTCTGTTGGATGTGATGCTTGTTACTGTGCTGCCCTAAGGAGTACTCACTGCAGCAGTTCGAAGTGTAACCTCTCGTTGTCAGCGTCGAGTCTTGAGTGCTGGACTCCAAGCTCGTCTCTGGTCCACCTCTGTTGGATGTGATGCTTGTTACTGTGCTGCCCTAAGGAGTACTCACTGCAGCAGTTCGAAGTGTAACCTCTCGTTGTCAGCTCGCAGCCGCATCACGTCTCCGCTGCAGATGCTCGCCAGCGTCGAGTCTTGAGTGCTGGACTCCAAGCTCGTCTCTGGTCCACCTCTGTTGGATGTGATGCTTGTTACTGTGCTGCCCTAAGGAGTACTCACTGCAGCAGTTCGAAGTGTAACCTCTCGTTGTCAGCTCGCAGCCGCATCACGTCTCCGCTGCTGGTGCTCGCCAGCGTCGAGTCTTGAGTGCTGGACTCCAAGGTAGACTCTTGGATCGTCTGGTTCACCTCTGTGGAACAGAATACATGCATACATAAATCACGCCTATATCCCTTACGGGGTAGGCAGAGCGTTAACGGCCGTTAAACGGATATTAACACCACGTCTGACAAAAGTTTGAAGGGTCAATAAGTTAACTGTGTATCACTTTAGTAACAGGTTGTCAGCCCATCTAGAATGGGTGGAGTCCCCGTGGGAAAATATAAAATGATATTTTATTTTTATTCGTTTTATTACCCATTTAATCTATTTTGCACTTGTATGAGATATGACATCATTAAGGCAGTGGGGGGGGGGGTCTACAGAATTATGACGGTAGGATGATTATAGGGAGGGGGCGGGTCAAAATTACTCTACAAACGGCCCCTAATAATTCCTACAAGTGTAGATGAAAGTCCTACAAGTGTAGATAAGAGAGTCCTACAAGTGTATATTGTACAGTACTGACGTATATCCCTGGCGACTGCGGCCAGCTGCAGCACGTGCCTGGTCTCCTGCGCGTACTGCGGCTGCGGGTTGAGCGTCACCACCATGCTGACCGCCTCGCCGCGCGCGCCCGACAGCCCCGCGCCCAGCAGCCTGGTCAGCTCAGACTCCCTGAGCGACCAGGTAACAAGTGTATATTGTACAGTACTGACGTATATCCCTGGCGACTGCGGCCAGCTGCAGCACGTGCCTGGTCTCCTGCGCGTACTGCGGCTGCGGGTTGAGCGTCACCACCATGCTGACCGCCTCGCCGCGCGCGCCCGACAGCCCCGCGCCCAGCAGCCTGGTCAGCTCAGACTCCCTGAGCGACCAGGTAACAAGTGTATATTGTACAGTACTGACGTATATCCCTGGCGACTGCGGCCAGCTGCAGCACGTGCCTGGTCTCCTGCGCGTACTGCGGCTGCGGGTTGAGCGTCACCACCATGCTGACCGCCTCGCCGCGCGCGCCCGACAGCCCCGCGCCCAGCAGCCTGGTCAGCTCAGACTCCCTGAGCGACCAGGTAACAAGTGTATATTGTACAGTACTGACGTATATCCCTGGCGACTGCGGCCAGCTGCAGCACGTGCCTGGTCTCCTGCGCGTACTGCGGCTGCGGGTTGAGCGTCACCACCATGCTGACCGCCTCGCCGCGCGCGCCCGACAGCCCCGCGCCCAGCAGCCTGGTCAGCTCAGACTCCCTGAGCGACCAGGTAACAAGTGTATATTGTACAGTACTGACGTATATCCCTGGCGACTGCGGCCAGCTGCAGCACGTGCCTGGTCTCCTGCGCGTACTGCGGCTGCGGGTTGAGCGTCACCACCATGCTGACCGCCTCGCCGCGCGCGCCCGACAGCCCCGCGCCCAGCAGCCTGGTCAGCTCGGACTCCCTGAGCGACCAGGTAACAAGTGTATATTGTACAGTACTGACGTATATCCCTGGCGACTGCGGCCAGCTGCAGCACGTGCCTGGTCTCCTGCGCGTACTGCGGCTGCGGGTTGAGCGTCACCACCATGCTGACCGCCTCGCCGCGCGCGCCCGACAGCCCCGCGCCCAGCAGCCTGGTCAGCTCAGACTCCCTGAGCGACCAGGTAACAAGTGTATATTGTACAGTACTGACGTATATCCCTGGCGACTGCGGCCAGCTGCAGCACGTGCCTGGTCTCCTGCGCGTACTGCGGCTGCGGGTTGAGCGTCACCACCATGCTGACCGCCTCGCCGCGCGCGCCCGACAGCCCCGCGCCCAGCAGCCTGGTCAGCTCAGACTCCCTGAGCGACCAGGTAACAAGTGTATATTGTACAGTACTGACGTATATCCCTGGCGACTGCGGCCAGCTGCAGCACGTGCCTGGTCTCCTGCGCGTACTGCGGCTGCGGGTTGAGCGTCACCACCATGCTGACCGCCTCGCCGCGCGCGCCCGACAGCCCCGCGCCCAGCAGCCTGGTCAGCTCAGACTCCCTGAGCGACCAGGTAACAAGTGTATATTGTACAGTACTGACGTATATCCCTGGCGACTGCGGCCAGCTGCAGCACGTGCCTGGTCTCCTGCGCGTACTGCGGCTGCGGGTTGAGCGTCACCACCATGCTGACCGCCTCGCCGCGCGCGCCCGACAGCCCCGCGCCCAGCAGCCTGGTCAGCTCAGACTCCCTGAGCGACCAGGTAACAAGTGTATATTGTACAGTACTGACGTATATCCCTGGCGACTGCGGCCAGCTGCAGCACGTGCCTGGTCTCCTGCGCGTACTGCGGCTGCGGGTTGAGCGTCACCACCATGCTGACCGCCTCGCCGCGCGCGCCCGACAGCCCCGCGCCCAGCAGCCTGGTCAGCTCAGACTCCCTGAGCGACCAGGTAACAAGTGTATATTGTACAGTACTGACGTATATCCCTGGCGACTGCGGCCAGCTGCAGCACGTGCCTGGTCTCCTGCGCGTACTGCGGCTGCGGGTTGAGCGTCACCACCATGCTGACCGCCTCGCCGCGCGCGCCCGACAGCCCCGCGCCCAGCAGCCTGGTCAGCTCAGACTCCCTGAGCGACCAGGTAACAAGTGTATATTGTACAGTACTGACGTATATCCCTGGCGACTGCGGCCAGCTGCAGCACGTGCCTGGTCTCCTGCGCGTACTGCGGCTGCGGGTTGAGCGTCACCACCATGCTGACCGCCTCGCCGCGCGCGCCCGACAGCCCCGCGCCCAGCAGCCTGGTCAGCTCAGACTCCCTGAGCGACCAGGTAACAAGTGTATATTGTACAGTACTGACGTATATCCCTGGCGACTGCGGCCAGCTGCAGCACGTGCCTGGTCTCCTGCGCGTACTGCGGCTGCGGGTTGAGCGTCACCACCATGCTGACCGCCTCGCCGCGCGCGCCCGACAGCCCCGCGCCCAGCAGCCTGGTCAGCTCAGACTCCCTGAGCGACCAGGTAACAAGTGTATATTGTACAGTACTGACGTATATCCCTGGCGACTGCGGCCAGCTGCAGCACGTGCCTGGTCTCCTGCGCGTACTGCGGCTGCGGGTTGAGCGTCACCACCATGCTGACCGCCTCGCCGCGCGCGCCCGACAGCCCCGCGCCCAGCAGCCTGGTCAGCTCAGACTCCCTGAGCGACCAGGTAACAAGTGTATATTGTACAGTACTGACGTATATCCCTGGCGACTGCGGCCAGCTGCAGCACGTGCCTGGTCTCCTGCGCGTACTGCGGCTGCGGGTTGAGCGTCACCACCATGCTGACCGCCTCGCCGCGCGCGCCCGACAGCCCCGCGCCCAGCAGCCTGGTCAGCTCAGACTCCCTGAGCGACCAGGTAACAAGTGTATATTGTACAGTACTGACGTATATCCCTGGCGACTGCGGCCAGCTGCAGCACGTGCCTGGTCTCCTGCGCGTACTGCGGCTGCGGGTTGAGCGTCACCACCATGCTGACCGCCTCGCCGCGCGCGCCCGACAGCCCCGCGCCCAGCAGCCTGGTCAGCTCAGACTCCCTGAGCGACCAGGTAACAAGTGTATATTGTACAGTACTGACGTATATCCCTGGCGACTGCGGCCAGCTGCAGCACGTGCCTGGTCTCCTGCGCGTACTGCGGCTGCGGGTTGAGCGTCACCACCATGCTGACCGCCTCGCCGCGCGCGCCCGACAGCCCCGCGCCCAGCAGCCTGGTCAGCTCAGACTCCCTGAGCGACCAGGTAACAAGTGTATATTGTACAGTACTGACGTATATCCCTGGCGACTGCGGCCAGCTGCAGCACGTGCCTGGTCTCCTGCGCGTACTGCGGCTGCGGGTTGAGCGTCACCACCATGCTGACCGCCTCGCCGCGCGCGCCCGACAGCCCCGCGCCCAGCAGCCTGGTCAGCTTGGACTCCCTGCACATACACACTAGTGGTTTATCCAACTGTCATATTTAATTACAACGGGTCTCCCCACTTACAGTAATTAGTAATTTTACTTATATCAAATAACAATTTACAGATCAAATACAACTAGAATTATCAATTATGTTAACACGCTCAGAATAAATATTACAAACTTTTGTCAATTTTGTCAGTGAGGCAATAGCAATATAATGGGGGTCATTGAAAATGAAAATGAAATAACTTTATTCAATGTTGATGTAGAATAGTATTATCACTTTTTGACGTCATGATCGGTCATTGTAAAAAAGAAAATTGCGATAAGCAAATTTTTTTTTTTTATAAAAAAATTGTATTGTCCTAATAGAAAACCGGCTCGCGCGGATTAGAATGTGAGTGTCCTGTTTTGATAATTGTTTGACACAAGTATTCTAATGCTTAGTTATAGCAGTCGCAAACACTATTTTATATACACTCTCTAAAAAGAACCTAGTTTAACACTGTTCCAAACGTCCGCATTATATGACAGTTGCATAATAGTAGTTTATGCAACTGTCGTATAATGGAGGTCATTAGAATGCGAGTGTCTGTTTTATCTACACTCTCAAAAAAAAACTCAGTTATACACTTTTCCAAACGTCTGCACCGGCGATTGCAAGGCGCGATACAATACGAGAACGTAATATGGCTTGATTTGATTTTTTGTAATTTCTATACTTTAGCAGTTGTTCAGATGTAGAGTCTAAACAATAACTAAACTAAACAACTGAACAACATCTAAACAACAACTGAAAAACATCTGAACAACGTCTGAACAACAACTGAACAACCTAATAAAACAACTGAACAACAACCGAACATTTTTATATATTTTTTTCTTTTTACCATACAATAACAACTGACAGGTGCGATGGAAGATGGCGATTTGAGTATTAACTTCGTATCATTTCTCAATTTTATCGCAGTAAGAGCCTTCTCATTAAGGCATTACGCGTCTGTAATTTCCATAAAACTGTATTTTTTATAGGCAGAATGCATAAAGCAGGTCTTTGTTAATACAACTGTTTTCGAATTCATAATTCGAACATAACAATATAAGACGAGTGTAGATAAAACTATTTATGAAGATTATGAAACAGTTAACGCGGTAAACATACAGGGCCTTATGTACCACAAAAAATTTATACACGTGTCAAGCATTTTTTTTTATTAAATTTATTTGTTCTTTTTTGTGGTAAGACCCAGATTACATGAATAAATTTAAATCAGGGTCCGTCCGTCGACTCGGTGTCCCACACGATAATAAGAAGAAGAAAATGCCGACGTAAGAAAATGTCAGTAAACTCGCAAAATGAATAACGCCAAATTTCAAAATTTTAAAGTCACATAATGTCCGAGTAGCAAAATTTGAGTATTTCAATTTCCCAAATAGCAAAGTAGCGAAACGTCATCATGTCTATGTTCTAATAGTAGTTTATGCAACTGTCATATAATGGGGGTCACTAGAATGCGAGTGTCTGTATATTTTTGTAATTTCTATACTTTAGCAGTTGTTCAGATGTGGATTCTAAAATGATTCTAAACAATAACTTAACAACTGAACAACATCTAAACAACAACTGCACAACATCTGAACAACAACTGAACAACATCTGAACAACAGATGAATAACATCTCAACAACAACCTAATAATGCAACTGAAAAACAACCGAACAATTACCAAACAACAACTGACAGATGCGGTAGAACATGGCAATTTGAGTATTGACAAAAAAAAACTTCCGTTTCATTTCTCAAGTTTATCGAAGTAAGACCTTCTCATTAAGTCATTACGCTTCTGTAATTTCTATGAAACTGTAATTTCTATAGGCAGAATGCATGAAGTAGGTCTTTATTAACTAGCAACTATTTTCTAATTCATAATTCGAACATTATGTGTCAAGTGTAGATAAAATTATATTATAGCTATTAGATTGTCATGTTTTGGGTGTTTTTGGATTCTTATGGTTAGTATTAACCTGTATGGGACTAGTGTGGCGTCGATTTTTTTCTGTTTCCGTCGCAACATGTGGAGACATCGCTCCAACACGTGCAGCGAAGAATTGATAGCGCGGGATTCCTGAAACAATTTAGTTTTTGGTATATATGGTGAAGATTTATTAGTGATCGATAGTGAAATGTCAAGACGGGCTGGTGATAAGGAACAACTTTTCCAAGGAACATAGGTTGAAATATGTCAAAAATATTTTAAGTTTTCATAGTAATTCAAATCAGGTGATCGGCAATTTTGTATGAGAGGCAAATATTTTTTTACTTATTTCGACCTAAAGGGCGGGGCACACCGGCTGCGTATCCGTTCCGTATCCGACGGATATGCAACGCAAGCGGTGTGCCGTATCTCATACAGTCCCATACATTACAACGTCATAAGTTCGTGCGTGACTACGGACGAGAGCTGGATACGGAACGGATACGCAGCCGGTGTGCCCCGCCCTTAAGTTCTTTGGGGACAAATTGTTCCTTATCTCCGGCTTGTCTTTAGTTTTCGCTATCGGTCACTAATATTTTTACATAGACTTAAAATTATTCATTTGCTCTTCATGTAGCTATAATCATGTAGAAGTATATAAAAAAATAGACATAACAAATTTTTGTACAGTGTATGCATTGATCTACAACAACCCTAGATTACGCGCGTACGCTCAAAAGGTGGGCCGGTAAAGTAGTGCACAATTTGCAAGCGAGCACTTCTTTCCCACAGTGCGTGGCTGGCCGCGAAACTGTTAACATGACCAAGTACGGGCTAACAAATAAGGCTGAATTCAATAGATTATGGTGAGGTTCGTTGTGATATTTTGAATCAGGCGGACGCAATGAATCTATAAATCGCTATGTATGACTGTATAGTTCAGTAGGTGACAAAATCTTAGCGTAATTTTGTATGAGGCGCTAAATCTAGGGTTGTTGTAGATCAATGAGTGTATGGATCAAAGCCACATAACCCTTAGGGCGGTAGAGAGGTTATTTAAAAAAACGTGTCATGCTATCGGCTTCACATCGGACCATCCACCTACACTTATAATGTTTGTATTTCATACATACATACATACACATATCACGCCTATTATCTCTTGCGGGGTAAGCAGAGCGCAAACGGCCGCAAAAACTGACAATTACGCCACGTCTGACATATATTTGAGGGTCATTCGGAAAATCTTGTACCGCCATAGTGACAGGTTGTCAGCCCATCGCCTAAAATTGCAATTCACACCCTCAAGTCCCTTAGTCGCCTCTTACGACTCCCACGGGAAAGAAATGGGGTGATGCTATTCTAGGCCGGCATCACACGGCAAATGTTGGTATTTAATTTATAATACCACCTATTTAGTGTAAACTGTATTTATAATTATCTAAAACATTTCTACTCTAATTATTTAATGTAATAATGATGTGATATTTAAAAATTTAAGATATTATTTACATTATAAGTATATTTGATCGATTCAAAGATTACGAATATTTTACTTGTAAATTAATATAAGTTTAAGAGGCCGTACATAGTTTTGAGTAATTTTGTCTTGTTTCTTCAATTCTGTAGGACCTCGTTTAAAAAAACAGAATAAGTAACAATGTGTTATGATATGTTTTATTGAAGATTAATTCAATATCTAAAAATTGGCCCAGACAAATTATTGATTTTGATTGTTCAGTTTGTTTAATAGTTAATAACCTGAGACGTGTTTTAATTGTTTTCGATGCGTGACGTTCGTATCATTATTGTTTACATGAATTTTAAAATATGGAGTGGTTTATAAAGTATACAGCAATAAAGACATTGAAAAGTGCTAAAAATTGGCCGAGGAGTTTTTAGTAATTTCATTCAAAAATTCAAAGAAAAACTGCAGTAAAATGGCCCTACTTTGAAGAAATTTTAAACGTATACAGCGTCGGATTTCTAGTACAATACAACACGTTTTTAAAAAAATCAATTTACACATTGAAAAATAGATTCATGCTAACACATTAGCTATAAAAAAAATTGCAAATATGTATTTTATGAAATTTATCGAATATTTTAAAGTTCTCCGGAATTATCAATTATATACGGGAGCGCAAATGCTGTTTCGGCAGACCGCGCGCTGCGCTCTTGGGAGAAGGACGTGTATCCTGCTGCGTCACACTCACGCACACATACAAAATTACGAATGTGTGTCGATCGCGCGCGTAGAGGACAGTAGATCACGCGTCACAGGCGGAATTATAGTGCGACCGATACTTTTTGATCCTGTAAGTATTTTTTTCAGTGCGGTATTAATTTATGATTGATTAAATTAATTGAACTAGATATTGTGATTTTACTTCCTATTAGAGTATAAATAACTTGAAATTTCGGGATTTTGCAAATAAATGGCCATTTTAACGGACTATGATTGCCGCCGTGTGATTGCCGGCTTAGAACCGCCGTGTGATTGCCGGCTTAGAATAGCATCACCCCATTTCTTACCCATGGGTGTCGTAAGAGCCGACTAAGGGACGCGTGGGATGTGTATTGCAATTTTAAGCGATGGGCTGACAACCTGTCACTATAGTGATACACAGTTATCTGATTGACCCTCAAGCTTTTATCAGACGTGGTGTTAATATCCGTTTTACGGCCGTTAACGCTCTGCCTACCCCGTAAGGGATATAGTCGTGATTTATGTATGTATGTTAACGGACTATAATGATACATTACAGATTTAACTATCCACACTAATATTATAAATGCGAAAGTAACTCGGTCTGTCTGTCTGTCTGCTACGCTTTCACGGCCAAACCGCTGAAACGATCTTCATGAAACTTGGCACAGAGATTGCTAGCATACCGAGAACGGACATAGGCTATTTATTATCACCATTCGAGGGTCTGGAGTATAGATGTAGACCACCAGGTGTACCATCAGGAGCCAAGCTAAACTATTAGAGATACAGGCATGGTCCTAAAACAAAAGTTGTTCAGTATGATGGGCCGCTTCTTTTTACAAGAACATTTGAGGATCTGGAGTACCTTATGTAGACCACCAGGTCTACCATCAGGAGCCCACCTAAACTATTGGAGATACAGAAATGGTTCCAAAACAAAAGTTGTTCAGTATGATGGGAATAAGTTGAGAAAGGACATTGCCTACTTTTACCGAGGATTTTTTATCATTACTGAAAAATACCGCTGTGCCGCCGCCGTTTGCATCGTATGCACTACCTTCATTGTAATTAGGCATATCTACTTAGGTGATACGTTACCATGTTCTGAACTGAAAAGTATCATCCACATAACACGTTAAGTCGGGGATCACATTTGACGTCCGATGCGGCGTATTTTGTAAGTGTAAGGGAGTAAAATAGAAATTCGCGATTTCCTTTCGTCTGACATACGCATGCGTTATGGATATGTATTGAAAATACACAGCAACTAAATAAATAATGCCCGGTCTTATGACCGCGGCCGCGCGCACCGGCCGATCCGGCGCGGCGCGGCGCGCGCGCTTTGGCGGCGATGCGGGGCGGAGGGGGAGGGCGCGACAAGGTGCGGCTACCCGAACGGGCATACACGTGAGGGCAGACTCACGAGTGTCAAACCCACAAAATCTTTGTTTTCGCAAAATACAGAAAAACAAGCGGTGGAAGGCTCCGTAAGGGGCCGCCTGGCTCGCGACCACCATCCCACCGAAGTCTGGCGCCAAGTAGCTTGCTGCGTTCCGTCAGTGTGTGGGAGTGCCAGTGCCTTAACAGGCTTCTTCTGGGTGAGCTCGCTCCATCTTAGACTCTGTCTCTGTCCTATGACCTAGACTAGAGTCAAGAGCAAACCCATCATTAATAAAAAATAAAAAAAAAATGTGGTATATAAAAATGTATTACAGTAACTTAAAATACCTTTTTATCTGTGTTATCTACTTATGCTGACCATTTTAGTGTTCTCAAATCGGCACCCCTGGAGTAAGTACTCTGTTATCTACTGACTTTTATATTCAATTTTTATAAATATTGGTCTCTCAGGCCGGATAGCAAATCTGGAATTGTCCCTTTAACAACAGAAGCAAGCAAGTTATCTCTAAACAGTAGAGATAACAACTGTTCTAATATCACTGTCACACTTACTATGAATACACATAGGTACCTACTTTAGAACTTCTGCCAAAAAAAACTATCTAACGCGGACAAAGTCGCGGGTAAAAGCTAGTAGGCAATAAATATAAATTCGGCGCTGTTAAGCGAAAAAAAGATGCTGGTACATGGGCAAACCCCTGAATAGTAGTCGGTAATTAATTAGTTTCGATAACATTCCACAAATCCCAAAATTCTTAGTAGGTACGCAATAATTTTAAACTTTTTCATACAATTGCCACAAAAACTATAAATAGGATCAAAACTGATTGATCGAACTATACGCTGCCGTCCGCCGCTGGGTCTGCATATCGCCGCCGCTCGGCTGCACGATGACGCGTTCTAATGCTAATTACCTACTTTCGCCCAGCGCAATTTCATGTACGGCCTCTTAATCATTATTAATAAGCTAAAAAAATGAATTTGTACATATTTCATTTAAGTTTAAGTCTCTGATTTGATTGATTTAGTCCTTGGTCTGCTGCGCGCTGATTGGTCGCTGGTTGTCGGACCACGCGGTGGGGATACCCCTTGCGTGGCGTGGCGGGGAGCGACGAATCAGGGAACGGTCGGGCAGTCGGCGTTTACGCTTGTTACTGTGAGGTTGTGTGGAAAAATATATACCTGTGTCCCTCGAAATGGAGTTCTTCTTACACTGTAGTTAATTAAAACATAGTAGCATATAGTAGTATAGGTACCTGCATCCTGGCGCCGGTGTTCCTGGTGTGTCGCTGTCGCTCGCAGCCCGCCAGGTCACACAGACGCACGCAGGACGTTCGTACGCCGTTTTCTGTTAAAAATTATTTATATTATAAAAAAATCTTCCATAGAAACTTGAAGTATCGCTTATTCTGCGACTTAATCGGAACTGAGTTCGCATTCATTCAATGTCTTCTTTCCCAACAAATAAATGTGTCTCAACATATTTATCAACAATCTTCTCATAAAGTTCGAACTCGAAAACAGTTGTATAAAGACCTGCTTTATGAATTCTGCCTATAGAAATTACAGACGCGTAATGCCAGATTCAGATTACTGTAATAAATTAAAGAAATAAAACAAAGTTTTTTTTGCCAATACTCAAATCACCATCTTCCGTCGCACCTATCAGTTGTTTTTGTATGGTAAAAAAAAAATGTTCGATTGTTATTCAGTTGTTTAATTAGGTTGTTCCGATGTTGTTCAGATTTTGTTAAGATGTTGTTCAGTTGTTTTTTAGATGTTGTGCAGTAGTTTAGTTAAAATATTGTTTAGACTCCACATCTGAACAACTGCTAAAGTAAAGAAGTTTCAAAAATTCAAATCAGGCCATATTACGTTCTCGTATTGAATTTGACCTTGTATTGGGCCTTGCAATAGCGGTGCGGACGTTTGGAAAAGTGTTAAACCGAGTTTTTTTTTTTTGGAGAGTGTAGATAAAATAGTGTATGCAACTGCTATAATTAGGCATTAGAATGCTCGTGTCAAACTATTAAACGAACACTCGCATTCAAATGACCCACCCCCCTTATATGACAGTTGCATAAACTACAATTCTGACACATTTGTCCTTACGGCTTGCTTACCAGTGTCCGTGAGCAGCGTGATGGTGAATATGCAGTGCGAGCGGGAAGAGGCTGCGTGCACGCCTGTAGCCGCCACCTGCACAATGTACATAATCTTACAGAGCTTACAATAAACTACACCATTATACAGGGTTATTTTTTAGTCAGTGCGCAAACTTATACCATAATATCAGAATCGTTAATAGGACATTTTAGGCAAATAAAAAAATATGTTTTATTTTTATATTTTTTTTATTTTTGTCTGCCCCATAAAAAATAAATCATGGACACACTACTTTTCAATCGGGGGTGCGTGAAAATGGCAACAGCGCTTGCGCAGCGCACCCTTCAGTCAGTTTCAGTTCTCGCTTTGATTCCGTCGCGGGCGGGCGCGCACCTGTGTGACACTACTTTTCCCGCCGATCCCGAATTGATTTCGCGATCCCGAATTGATTTCGCGATGTCGAATTTTACGTTTCGCGAGTTTTACGAAATGGTGCGTTCGTACTTTTTAAGTGGGGAAAATACCCGAGCACCCCAATGAATGTACGCGGACGAAAGTTTACCTCGACTGCGTAATGCTGGCGTTGTGGACCCTTGTGTACCGAACCCAAGAACATTCCTCAACGTTATGCAGCGGCTGTTGGATCACGGGCAGTTTACTGTAAGTAACTGTTAATTAAACGACTATTGTACTTAGCTACCTACTGCCTACCTAGTCTTCTAGGTAAACTTTTCATTTTGACGGTCCTAAGCCCGTAAAAGTACGAAGGGAAAATTGGAATCATCTTTTTAAAGGCTCAGCTACACAAGACCGGCGCGCGATAGCCGCGTTCCGGCCATACGATTTTTTTTATGAATGCCCGATCAAATCACACCCTGTTATTTTTGTGTGAGTAGACCGTTTTTAATCTTTATTCCTAAATAACCACTCAAGGTTAGTTCACACTGACGTAGTAGCAACATTTTAGTGGCCTAATCAACTTTGACTGTCATACTTTACTGAATTTTTCGCCCCACTCTCATAAGCGCACAAAATTGCCGTTTACTTTACTTTAAATGCAGTTGTACTTTAAGGATAATTCGGTTAAAATCATCGAAGGGCAGGCACGCGCAATACGAGCTACCTCATATCATCACATAAAGCTTTCTAGCAGTGCAGATGAATTTCCCGCCACGCCGTGCCGGCGCCCGCGCCGGCGTCAGATTTCTTCTAAAAATTGAACCGTAGGCGCCACTATGTCTGGCGCTGTAAAACGCGGTGACTAATCGCGACGTTGTCAAACCATCACAACCTCTGTTGTATGCAGGTTGTGTAGGCTTTTTAGTTACTATCAGCAACGGCTCCAGTTGCCATTAAAGTCTTTGCTGATTTTTAAAGAATATTAGAAAAACCTTTGAATGTTGATCTTTTAAAATGGGTATCAATCTTTTCTGGTTATTCTTGTTAACTGTAAGAAAAACCATTCTAAGTTGATCACGTAGTTGGTTACTCAAGGTGCTGTACAATCCCGAGTTACCGTTATGGATTAAACATTTACATGTCTTGCTTATGCTTGAAGTAGCTGCTAATTCTTAACCAAACTGGGAAAAATCCAACTACCTGATTAACAAAATAATCTTGTCTCTCCGCATAAACTAGAAACAGGTACCATCAAATCAAGAGACCAACTTTCAAACCACTACACCACGGAGGCAGTTTAAGTGTAGGTACTTGTGAGATAGGTACTTAGTTGTTGTAGGTATCACCCGCACGCACCCCGGTACCAATAGCGGTCATTAACCTGGACTGGTCATTGACCTGTGCTGTAGGTAGAAGCTAGAACACAGTCAGCTGATAGGTATAACTGGGCCGCGCGCGACGTTGCCAAACCGAAAGATAGCTAGTGAACCTAATAGGGTGATCCACACTTACGTACGATCCTAGGATAAGTTTAAGTGCGATTATTTCAATTTTTTGTTCTAAGTCAGGTGTAAAAAATAAAAACATATTTTCTAAAATTTGATAACCATTACGTATGTTGAAGCTGCGCACTGACTAAAAAATAATCCTGTATAAATGACAAAGAGGTATAAACGCCGCCGCATCACACAGCACCGAACTGTAGGAGATAAATCACATTATAAAAAAATGTACAAAAGTAAATTCGCTGTCAACCAATTTGATAGATACCTACTTCATGTAAATTTTACTTCTCTTAAGATGTTTTTATCTTTAAACATTAAATCACAATCTAGCGACAAGTTTGCTAGGACACTTCCAAACAGTTTCTTTTTTTCTATCCAGTGGGCTATCTGCTTACATTATATTTAGAACCAGCTGTTACCCGCGTCGTTGCCCGCATAAGTGGTGACTGAAACTATCCTGTGTTTTAATCCATGTTACCTTCTATATTGTGTGCCAAATTTCGTTACAATCGGTTCACCAGTTTTTGTGTGAAGAAGTAACAAAAAAAGAAACAAACTTTGGCATTTATAATATTAGTAGGATTACTTTTTTAAGGCGAGTGTAGCCGTTAACGACCCCGACGGTGGCACCTCTGGTTCTCTTAATCCAAACAATCAATTAGAATGCCCGGTGCCCAAGTTTCTAGTATTATCCTAAAGTAAAATTTGAAACTAGAAACTTATTGAAATACTAGCTTTTACCCGCGACTTCGTCCGCGTTAGATAGTTTTTTTAGGCACAGGTTTTCATAGTAAGTATGACAGTGATATTAGAACAGTTATTATCTCTAATGTTTAAAGATGACTGGCTTGCTTCTGTTGTTAAAGGGACAATTCAAAATTTGCTATCCGGTGTAGTGCCCTGAGAGATCAATATTTATAACCATTGAATACAAAAGTCAGTAGATAACAAAAAAAAACTCGGTAAAATGTTGCCAATGTCCTTTCTCAACTTATCCCCATCATACTGAACAACTTTTGTTTTAGAACCATGCCTGTATCTCTAATAGTTTAGCTGGGCTACTGATGGTACACCTGGTGGTCTACATAAGGTACTCCAGATCCCCAATGTCCTTGTGTAAAGAAGCGGCCCATCATACTGAACAACTTTTGTCTTGGAACCATTTCTGTACCTCTAAAAGTTTAGCTGGGCTCCTGATGGTACACCTGGTGGTCTACATAAGGTACTCCAGATCCTCAATGTCCTTGTGAAAAGAAGCGGCCTATCATACTGAACAACTTTTGTCTTGGAACCATTTCTGTACCTCTAAAAGTTTAGCTGGGCTCCTGATGGTACACCTGGTGGTCTACATAAGGTACTCCAGATCCTCAATGTCCTTGTGAAAAGAAGCGGCCCATCATACTGAACAACTTTTGTTGTGGAATCATGCCTGTATCTCTAATAGTTTAGCTGGGCTCCTGGTGGTCTACATCTGTACTCCAGACCCTCGAATGGTGATAAAAAGTAGCATATGTCCATTTTCGGTATGCTAGCAATCTATGTGCCAAGTTTCATGAAGATCGGTTGAGCGGTTTGGCCGTGAAAGCGAAGCAGACAGACAGACAGAGTTACTTTCGCATTTATAATATTAGTGTGGATTCGCTGCATTTAAAGTTATGGAAAAAAGTGCCTAAAAACGGCTACTTTTGGTATTAGTTGCCATAACTTTAATTACAGCAAATATTTTATTGAGTTTGCAGGTTCTAATTTAACATAAGAATAATACTGAAAACTTGGGCATCGGACATTCTGATAGATTGTTTGTATAAAAAGAAAACCTTATTTTGTGAAGTCGCGCCACCGTCGAGGTCGTTGACGGCTATACTCGCCTTAATGTATAGATATATAGATCTGGCAATCAATATTATATTCCATGGAAATATGGAATGTACATTGGATATTATAATGTACCTGCAGGTTATGTTTCCCGGCGGCCATTACGTCGTACGCCTCCGAACCGGTGCGGACGAACACTTGCGACGCGCCCTGCAATAACACAACTTCAAATCACGCATGTATACTAAAAACTAAACTAAATTTAGTCAATTACTGTGTATCGTTTACTACGAAATGAGAAATCAATTGTGCAGTGTGTAAGGATAAGTACTGCGTTCCTTTCAAGGAATGAACCAGCCTATGAAACTGAAAAACTTTCCCTAAGAATTATAAAAAGAATTTACACCCAACAATCACATACATTAGCAGAACATAGTGATCCTAAATACTGTGATAACACCTTTTGTACCTATGTTTCATAATAAATTTTGTATTTGTATTTGTACGACCAGACTTGGTCGCCTGCTACATTTTGTATGGAAGGTCTAAATTTATTTTTTTATATATCAACCTATGTTTCTTCGGGAAAGTTTTTCAGTTTTACGAGTTGGTTCATTCCTTGAAAGGATCGCAGTACTTTTCCTTACACCCTGTATAAGGTGAAATTTGATCAAAATACGAAAAGAAAATTTGGACCTCCTATTTAAAATTTGCCCAGCAGCTATGTAAACTCAAAGTACTTTTTGACATATATCGACCGACGATGTTCCTTTCGGAAGAGTTGTTGCTCATCACCAGCCCATCTTGAAATTTCGCTTTCGGTCACTAGTAAAATTTCACCTTTATAAATGACACAGAACATAAAAAGGAAAAGAAAACATATTATTACCCGAGCCGGTTTTGTATTAGGACAACACAAAATTGTTATAAAAAAAGTAAATTGTGTTATACAAATTTCTTTTTTTTACAATGACAGATCATGATGTCAAAAAGTGATAATACTATCCTAGATTGAATAAAGAATTACAATTTCAAAAGAAAACATATTATTCCCCAAGCCGGTTTTCTATAAGGACAATACAATATTGTTATAACAAAAGAAAATTATGTTTTTTTTTGCAACAACTGACAGATCATGACGTCAATAAGTGATAATACTATCATATCCTAATTTTAATAAAGTAATTTCTCTTCTTATTTAATAAAAAAAAAAAGTAAAGAGTGAAATTTAAAGAATCTCACCTTAACATAAGCATGTCCGTTCGCGTCTTCCCGAATGCGCAGTTTGGACGTGGCTTTGTTGCGGTCCGCGTTCGAGAGCAGGTCGTAGATAGACTCATTGTAAATCTCCACAAACGACACCTGAAAGTAACGGAATATGAGTTATAGTAAGAAAAAGTTGAGAGCACTAAATTAGAAGTACAGAAGTTAGGTATTTTACCTGCAAAAAGTAATAGGATCGTATTTATGCAAAGCCAAAATGCACGTAGGCAATCCTGCATGCACACTCTCTATATGTAATTCCAATAAGAATACTTAAATTTAGTAAAATAAAATATTATTGTTACCAAATAATTGCTTGAAAAATTTCAGGGAAGCCTCAAAATTATTTTGTATAAGTGTACCTATTTATAAGTAAGTTTATTAAATAAAGAATTATCTTAAAATAATTGAAGAAAGAAAGAATTAACTTATAACTATTTCATTTTCCTTTTTTTATCCTTACAAAGGAGGCTGTATGACTTACCCACACATAATACCTGGACCTATTGGACAGGTCCAAGGTGCTTGTAGTGAGGTCATTGCAGAGTTGTGCGCTCATCCGCCGGTACTTGTCGCGGAGAGGCGCCGACACCTGCCGGAGCCTGCGCCCCACCTGAAATTAGATTATTATTATTTATTTATTTTTATTAATGATGGGTTTGCTCTTGACTCTAGTCTAGGTCATAGGACAGAGACAGAGTCTAAGATGGAGCGAGCTCACCCAGAAGAAGCCTGTTCACTCTTTACTTTGAGATTAGGGTTGTATGTGTTTGGAAACACAGACGCAGGTTCCACTCTTTAGCAGTTTATTTATTGTTATATTTTATTTGTATTATCGTTGTGTACAAGATTGAAAAAATTAGAAGAGACAAACAAGAGACAACCCCAGATGATGGAAGAAGGCTAAGAAGAAGAAGAATCCATGTGATGCCGGTTTGGAGTGGCATCACCCCATTTCATTCCCTCAAGTGTCAAAAGAGGCAACTCAAGGCTGTGTATTACAATTAAAGACGAGACTGACAACCTGTCCCTACAGTAATACACTATTTTTCTGAAATGGCCCTAAAATATTTGTCAGGTGTGGTGATAATGACTGTATTTTACGGTTGATATGTGTATGTATGTATATTTTATTTTCATTTGCATAGGAACACTGTCCCATCAGCATTAACTGTGTAATGTGCCAAGAATAGGATCAGCAAGAATAGCTCCAGCAATGGTCTCTAATGGCTGTTGAAGAAGAAGTGCAGTAAATAGCAACTAAGAGACATAAAGATTCAACTGGCAATTTTAAGCAAAAGAATGGGGAGAATTTATAGACTGTCAGCCCTAAACTAAAAAGTGAAACTTCATTTCACTATATCTGTTGATACTCTTTCAAAAAAGAAAGAAAATTAAATACGGGGATAGAGAGTATTTTGTGAAACTTATTAAATCCTATTTTAATTTTGATTGGGAAAATTATAAAAAAGAGGTACAGTTAATGAGCCTTTGCTAGTTTTTTTCTACTCCTGCACATACTAGCACCATCTAGATCTAGGACAAAATTTTCGGATCTTGGCAATAGGCCAACAACCTTTTGTTAGAGTGATGTGAAATTTAAAATTGCCTCCAATATTTGTGTTTGCCTTTCAAGGCCCTCTCTGAACACCACTCTCCAACCAATAATTACCATTATAAGACCATAGCATGACATGTTGCGGTCAAAACAAAAAATTTACTTAAATAAAGCAGTACCTGCATTTCCAAATCCTGGTCATAATAATCCAACTTAACTGCCTCTCCGTCTACAGGCTTATGCAATGGCTGCTGGGCTGCATCAACCACCCTGAACACATATTCCAAGGATCTGGGCACCAGCCCAGGAGCCTGTACTGTACCCATCAGGGTATATGTCTTCCCAGAACCAGAGGCTCCGTATGTGAGGAGTGTGAAGTTGTGACCTTCGGGAAGTTTCTTCAGGTTGTCTTTGACAACATGTTCAAATATTTCCTGGAACATGGTTTGAGTTATACAGGGACAATAGATACGAGAAAACTTAATAGAAGAATTGATCAATGATTGGTGCACATAAGTACAAATGATGACTTTAATTAATTTAGTGAAAAGTTTTGAAATAAATTGTGTCAAGGTTTCATGCTGAGATACACTTGCTTACTTTTTGGTCACTATTTGCTTGGAAAATATGCGAGAAGGTATACATTTTCGATACATGGTGCTGAGTCCGCCTCCCGTGCCCCATAGGCGCCGTGTCAACCGAGGTTATCAGGCACCGGTCTGACTTCACCTCGTACAAGTTACTCCTCACATTGCACGGCTTTAGCCGCAGGTAAACCTGAACTAACTCTGGCTCTTCACATTCTGAGTCTTCTTCGAAGAGCTCCAGGAGATTGGTGCCCTTCTGAGGTCGAGGTCTCATGAAGGGATTTAGAATTAACGGCGGCCGTGGCTCGATGAACGACGGAATGTCCCGCTTTGACTGATCACAATCCGAACTTCTTTGATCACTCATTGTTCAGTAAATTTGTAATTATTACGTACGACATAAATTATATTTAAAAGTTCCACTAGCGTAGCAAAACAACGGACAAACATTTGAATTATTCTTGTCAGGTTGGCGACATTGAGTGTCAACGTATAAAGCGGCCCATTCACAAGCCCATAGACAAGATATTTTCTTTTTCATAAATTATCGGTTTTCCAGCAAAAACCGTTTCAATTCACCTCGTCCATTCATTCATAAAAAATAAAAAAAATCAATAAAAAAAAATACTGTCAAAAGCGTCAGAAAACATCGCGTTGCGTTTATGTTATTTTTCGCAATTCTTTTACTTTCCTCAGCTCTAAATTAGATAAATATCACTGCAATCATATTCGGAAATTAATTTCTCACCATGACAACGAACGTAAGAGCTTCGGTTTCGCAAATACTGCGAAGTAAGGACGAGTCTGCTGGTGACGAAGAGGATGAGCCTAAAAAGAAGTCCCGAGAGGACTGGCGGAAGGCCAAGGAGTTGGAAGAGGCTCGTAAAGCTGGTACAGCCCCTGCTGCTGTTGATGAAACAGGTACATACACAAAGTTTCGCTTGATAACCATATTATAAATAAGGTTAGAACACTATTTACAACTGTGTTCATGAACCAATACCAATCTAAAATACATTATTTGTTTATTGTATCTACATTCATTTCTACAGAGCAACAAGTACGTAATCTGTAGCGTAAGTAGTGGCCAAGGCTAACCACTTTTAAATTCCCATTATCCATCAAATGTTCTCATGAACATCCTTTATGTTTTCACCATGTTTTTTTTAACTTACATTTTATAATTTTGACCCTCATCGCCCCAAAACAAAGTTGTGCTGCAGTACATCATCTTAATTTACAAATGTGATAACCTGTGTAACTTTTCTACTTTTGCAATATGAGTAAAACAGGGTTCTGACTTAATTCATTTACATGGGTAGCATTGAGTCCTGTAGATAATATTAATTATATCTAAAAGTGATTGAATAATGAAAATATAGGAATTCAATGTGCAACATGGTGCAACTTTTGCTATCACTTGTAGTAACAACGACTAACCCTTCTTAGTTACCCATGGTGAAATTATGCAAGTGCAGTCCTTAATAATTAAGTACTCTATTAAAATATATTTTATTATTCATAGACTTTCTGTTTCAGAGTTTGATGTGGTTGATGATTATGAATTCGATGAAGTAGACAAGTTGTTAAACAAAGCAGGGTTGGCTTGTGTTTCTTACCTTGCTGTTGTTGTCGCTATCTGTATTGCCATTAGTTACAAAATATATTCTTAAATTACAAATATTTTCAATGCATTTTAATTGTAGATTAGATTTTCAAATAAATGAATTTTGGTTTTTCTGGCAGTAAATTTTTATAAAACAAAATGTTTTCAAGGGGTGAACCATCCCATGAAACTTAACAACTTTCTCCAAGGAACATAGTTAAAAAGTTTAGTCCTCCTATGCAAATGTTTTAAAGTCAGCAATTGGCTAATTGATCATTAGCTCTAGGCAGATCATATAGCAAACAACATTTTTATGCAATATTTTATGGATTCACTGTTGAATAGACAAAGGAAACAAACAAGCTCTAACATTCTGTTTTTATCTTCTAAAACATCTCACATCTATCCAGGTTGTGAACTTGATAAGCCAACAAATAACACCAATTTGCTTATTAAAGTATGGCCAGCCAATTAAGCCATATTCCATAGCTGTCAGATTTATGCTAATGCTATGGCAGAGGGTCCACTTTCCTTTGATGACATCTCTCTTAGTATGGAACTGACAGCTTTCAAATATGACATATTGGCATGGCTTTACTTTAGTTAGTGCACTGACAATTTTACGTTTTTTTATAGGTTTTTAAGTTTAAGTGAGGGTAGTAAAGTTCAAAATGATGACTGGTACACACCAACTATTTTTAAGTTTTTTCATAGGTTTTTAAGTTTAAGAGAGGGTAGTAAAGTTCAGAATGATGACTGGTACACACCAACTATTTTTATGTTTTTTCATAGGTTTTTAAGTTTAAGAGAGGGTAGTAAAGTTCAGAATGACTGGTACACACCAACTATTTTTATGTATTTTCATAGGTTTTTAAGTTTAAGAGAGGGTAGTAAAGTTCAAAATGACTGGTACACATGTTGTACCAGAGTAGATGAGGCTTTAGCACCCCGGTTATCTCATAAAACAGAACATGCCATCCATTCAAGTTACTCACACAATAGCATCACCCCATTTCTTACCCGCGGTTATCGTAAAAGGCGATTAAGGGTTTGAGGGTTACATGTGTATTGCTGTTTAAGGCGATGAGCTGACAACCTGTCGCTATAGTGATACACAAATGACCTCATCTTAATGAACCTCATATGTTTGTCAATCGTGGCGTAAATGTCCGTTTATGGTCTGCCTACCCCGCAAGGGATAAAGGCGTGATGTATGTATGAATGTTTATTACAAACAAAATTAGATTTTCAATTTGAAACACACACACACACATAAATCACACCTATATCCTTTACGGGGTAGGCAGAGCGTTAACGGCCGTAAAACGAATATTAAGTATGTATGTAATTATTTTATTTGTCTGTTTATCTTACGAATAAGGCCTCCTCCAAATTTTTCCACAAAGCTTTCTATTAACTATTTTATCTACTTGCAGGAAAGGACATTAACCCCCACATACCGCAGTACATCTCATCAGCCCCATGGTACTATGGTACCGCCGGACCAACGTTGAAACATCAGCGGCCTCAGGAGGATAGAGAGGCCTCGTTTACTAGACTTGACACATTCTATAAGAAAGGAGTAGATACGGTATGTGGTAGATATTATATGTACTTTTATCTACACTCGTCTCATATCATAATGTTCGAATTATGAATTCGAAAACAGTTGTATAAAGACCAGCTTTATGCATTCTGCCTATATAAATTACAGTTTAATGAAAAAATAGACGCGTAATGCCTTAATGAGAAGGCTCTTACTACAATAAAGTTGAGAAATTAAACAAGTTTTTTTTGCCAATACTCAAATTGCCACCTTCCGCCGCACCTGTCAGTTGTTGTTGTTGTAATTGTACAGTTTTTGTTCAGATGTTTAGTTAAGTTGTTTAGTTAAGTTTTTGTTTAGACTTGACATCTGAACAACTGCAAAAGTATAGAATTTTCAAAAAATCGTATCTAGCCATATTACATTCTCGTATTGAAGTTTTTTTTGGAGTGTAGATAAAATAGTGTGAGCAACTGCATATAATAAGGCATTATATGACAGTAGTATAAACTACTATTACCGGCGAATTAATTAGTAGTAGCTATTTAAGTGTTCGTCTGTCCGGGCCCCGGCGAATTATTTAGTAGTAGCTATTTAAGTGTCCGTCTGTCCGGGCCGTGTGATGCCAGCTTAGAATAGCATCACCTGATTTCTTTTCCGTGGGTGTCGTAAAATAGAAGAAGTGACTGAGGGACTCGTGTATTGCAATTTTAGGCGATGGGTTGACAACCTGTCACTATGGTGATACACAATATTCAAAATGACCCTTACATGTTTGTCAGGCGTGGCGTAAATGTCCGTTTTTTACAGCCGTTTACGCTCTGCCTACCGTGTAAGGGATTATACGCGTGATATATGTATGTATTTCACGGTTAAATTTGAATTTTAAAAGAAAAGACTTTTTCTTGAATTTAGTCTATTTATTTTTTTGTAAAGTCACTGACATTTTGTTTGAATATCTTTACAGACAAAAGTAGTAACAAAATTCCGAAAAGGCGCCTGTGAGAACTGTGGTGCAATGACTCATCAGAAGAAAGATTGCTTGGATAGACCAAGAAAGGTAACACTACACTGTACACTGGGTGTCAAACTATACCTTCTTTCCACACTATCTAAAAAAAACGGCCAAGTGCGAGTCGGACTCGCGCACGAAGGGTTCCGTACCATATAAGCGCGCAAAAAAATACCTGTTTTGTATGGCAGCACCCATATATATATATATATTATATATATTTGTATTTGTTGTTATAGCAGCAACAGAAATACAACATCTGTAAAAATTTCAACTGTCTAACTTTCGCGGTTTCCTAAAATATTTACTCCTAATATGTTTACTTATTACCCTTTGGTTACGGAACCCTAAAAACTACAGTTAATCTCTGATGGCAATGCACTAATTTATAAAATGTCATATTCAAAGGTTTTATGGGGCTAATCACTGGAGTTCTTGAACCAATACTGAACTCTTAATACTTATCTGAAAGCTGAAAGTTTAATTAATTGTCATACATACATACATACATGTATCACGCCTATAATCCCTTGCGGGGTAGGCAGAGCGTAAATAGCCGCAAAAACGGACATTTACGCCACATCTGACAAATATTTGAGGGACATTCTGAAAATTGTGTATCGCCATAGCGACAGGTTGTCAGCCCATCGCCTAAAATTGCAATACACACCCTCGAGTCCCTTAGTCGCCTCTTACGACTCCCACGGGTAAGAAATGGGGTGATGCTATTCTTAACCGGCATCACACGGCAAATAATAATTATTAAATAAATAATTGTCATCAGATAGGCGCTAAATTCACAAACGCGGGCATATCAGCGGACGAGTTCGCGCAACCCAACCTGAACCTGAGTTACGACGGGAAGCGCGACCGCTGGAACGGGTACGACCCCGCCGAGCATCGCCAGATCATCGAGGAGTACCAGAAGGTGGAGGAGGCGAAACGAGAACTCCGGGCTCAGAAACTGGAACAAGGTATGTCTTATACTTATAACTTTTTAAGCACTCACGATCACTTTCACTCATTTTAAGTATTTAGACCGGGTCTATGGCGATAGTATTTAGGTAACAACCCGCGACCACAATACATGAAACTGTATTGAAACGTCGGGACTCAGGTAAATTACTAATATTTACCTAAATACTATCGCGATAGACTTGGTCTCATACTTAAAATGAGTGAAGGTATGTCTTGAACGGATTCCAATTAATGTGCAAAGCCTTTGCTTCAGTCATTGAGAAACGAATTCGACACTTTGATTGATAATATTAAAATCTCTAATGTACAGTGTTTGATCTGGAAACGATTTCGTAATATACTTACAAACAAATTAAGTGAATCAGTCAAGAACTGAATCAATCAGTAAAATTTATATAATGCCCTATTAAATGCTATTAACAACAACTTTACCTCATTATCATTCGACCTACCATACAAAGTAGCACATTTTTGTACGGAAGGTATATATTTTTCATATTTCGACCTATGTTTATTGGGAAAAAATGAGCAATGAATAAATATGAATAAAAATGAATAAAAGCAAAGCAAAAGAAAAGTTGTTCGATTTTACGAGTAGAACTCACCCTTGAAATATTTTCACTGAATTTAACAGTACCTTCTATATTATTAAATGTCATCTGCTACTTTTAGACTGGGAAGGGAAACGACATGATTCCTTCAGGAAAGATGATGAATTATTTAACCTACCTACTATTTAATTATGAGTTTATAAAACGCATGTAAATAACACATTTTGAAAATCTTTGCTTAAATTTGAAACAAATATCGTTTACTGGTGGTGGTGGTGTTAAGTTACATGCCGTGTGATTAACCTGGCTAACCCCCAGGCAGTACCTTCATTTTTTTACGCCGCCCGAGCCGGTTTTCTATCAACACAATACTAAAATTTATATGAAAAAAGGTTTTCTTTTTACAATGACGTATCATGACGTTAGTAAGTGATAGTAGTCAAGCTCACGTCCATTTAGACACTCGAATCGCTAATGTAAGTCTTATGCGCGCGGCATAGGAACGGTCCAAACTATCTAACACAGCCTGATCTTGACTGTACTACCCGTCATTGAATAAAGTTAATTTTACTTACCAGGGTTCATCAGAAGGCCAATCGTTTTTGGTTTGGGTTTGTTTTAGTATTTTTGGCGATTGGCCCACTGGTCGTTGGATGTCTCGGTGTTTCACACGAAAAAGAAGGAGTTAATTTAATTTCCGGCCAAAGAATTTGGTAATAAATTGTGGCGGCGGCTAAGGGACGGAGGTGGCGATCCCCGCGACGGATCTTTCCTTGTGCAAACGTTAGACATAGCTAAACAGCGTGGTAATTCAGCCAGCGTAATGGAAACCTTTGCACCGGGAACGTCTAGGGGTGGATTAGTCAATTGACGTAGGTTTCCTCCCGAGTTATTGCTTTTTTTTGTATGCGTATATTAGGTGACCTGTAATGCCGGCTCAGAATAGAATCACCCCATTTCTTTCCCGTGGGAGTCGTAAGAGTCGACTGAGGGACTTGAGGGTGTTAATTGCAATTTTAGGCGATGGGCTGACAACCTGTCACTATGGCGATACACAATTTTCTGAATGACCCTCAAATATATGTCAGACGTGGCGTAAATATCCGTTTTTGCGGTCGTTTACCCTCTGCCTACCCAGCAAGGGATAATAGGCGTGATATGTGTATGTATGTATATTATGTTTTTATTTGTTTGTGATATTGACATGATTTGTATTTTCTAATAATAATTACAGTGCTAAATTAAATTATTTAATTGAATTGTTGCAGATCCTACAAGTGTAGAGGATGACGACAATTTAGACGGAGACGAGGATAAATATGTAGACGAAGTTGACATGCCGGGGACTAAAGTGAGTGAACACTTGTCATTGCACATTGACGTGTCTTTCTTTCTTTTCGTGTGGGACACCCGAGTCTACGAACGAAACGATGAACCCTGGTGTCAGTCTTTCAACCTAATACTACAGCAGGCGTCTTATATGATTATGTCGAAAAAAAAAAACTAACATTGTTTTAATTTCTTTAAGTTCGTTTATGATAATGAAAAACTCTAGGGTTCATAGGGTCGTTGGACGACTCGGTGTCCCACACGAAAAGAGAAAGAATTTATCATAATGACCTACCTCAAATATTGCGTTATTTTCATTATACCTTTTTTAAACTCTGTTGCCGTGTGATGCCGGCTTAGAATAGCATCACCCCATTTCTTACCCATGGGTGTCGTAAGAGGCGACTAAGGGACTCGAGGGTGTGTATTGCAATTTTAGGCGACGGGCTGACAACCTGTCACTATAGTGATACACAGTTATCTGATTGACCCTCAAACTTTTGTCAGACGTGGTGTTAATATCCGTTTTACGGCCGTTAACGCTCTGCCTACCCCGTAAGGGATATAGGCGTGATTTATGTATGTATGTATGTATGTAAACTCTGTTAATTTTTGCTTTTTAGTCCGTCTATATTTCAATTCGATGAAATTATGAAAATATAAATTGACTTTAATCGGCTGTGATGTGATTCACCCCCTGAATATATTATATTATATCTAGCAGGCAGTTTTACAACTGATAAATGCCTGTATCGGCTCTTCAATTGTTCGGGTTGCCTTTCTGTGACGCTGTGTGACTGTCCAGTTTGTTTTTGAATTAGTTGATGGATGAAGCCACAATCCTGAGGCAACTTATTCCACGCATCAACTACCCTGTTCGTCAGAAAGTGTTGATAGGGATTAAACTTTGAGAGATTTGGTTTATTATTTTATATACTCAGTATTATATATTCCTCAAGTTTTAGTTAATCCATTATCTATCCCTAGGTGGATTCGAAACAACGTATCACGGTGCGAAACCTGCGTATCAGAGAGGACACGGCCAAATATTTACGCAATTTGGATCCGAACTCGGCGTACTACGACCCTAAAACCAGGTCCATGAGGGACAACCCACATCCGGAGGCACAAGAGTGAGTTCACTTATTTGTACTCAAATTTTTAATATTTTATAATTTGTCATTGATTTTATTACACACATACATCAGCCTATTGCAGTCTGCTGGACGATCTCTCGTGTTCACCATCCAGTCTCTACCAGAAATATTTTTAAGTTATCGGTTCATCTGGCCGGAGGGCGTCCAACGCTACGCTTGCCGAAGTGTGGCCACCACTCGAGAACCCGCTTACTCCACTAAAAAAAAACTGTAAAACTGAGCATTTTTATTAATATTATGAAATAAAGATGCAGTGCAGTGCAGCCTTTTACAAATAATAATTATTGATCGTTAAAGTGACCTGGCGCTGGCGATGACAGCCCATCGCCTAAAATTGCAATACACGTAACCCTTACGACACCCTCGGGAAAAAAATTGGGTGATGCTATTCCAAGCCGACATCACACGGCAATATGATTTTGACCCGAACATAAATCATAAATCATAAAATTTATTGCCATTATACCCACAGGTCAGAATACGCGGGCGAGAACTTCGTCCGTTTCACCGGCGACACGCGCTCGCACGCGCAAGCGCAAGTGTTCGCGTGGGAAGCCAGCACGCGCGGGCTGGACGTGCACCTGCTGGCAGAGCCAACCAAACTGCAGCTGTTGCAGCGCCAGTACCAGCAGAAGAAGGATCACTTCAAGACACAGGTTAGACACCAGCTAGACCACAGTTGAACAAGTGTTCGCGTGGGAAGCCAGCACGCGCGGGCTGGACGTGCACCTGCTGGCAGAGCCAACCAAACTGCAGCTGTTGCAGCGCCAGTACCAGCAGAAGAAGGATCACTTCAAGACACAGGTAAGACACCAGCTAGACCACAGTTGAACAAGTGTTCGCGTGGGACACAGGTAAGACACCAGCTAGACCACAGTTGAACAAGTGTTCGCGTGGGAAGCCAGCACGCGCGGGCTGGACGTGCACCTGCAACCAAACTGCAGCTGTTGCAGGGCCAGTACCAGCAGAAGAAGGATCACTTCAAGACACAGGTAAGACACCAGCTAGACCACAGTTGAACAAGTGTTCACTCAGTACAACCGCGATGGCACATTAGTTTCCGGCGCAGAGAAAGTCTTGGCCAAGTGAGTCTATTCATTTTTATATTACAGATATACATAACACACGCCTATATCCCTAACGGGGTAGGCAGAGCGTTAACGGCCGTAAAACGGATATTAACACCGCGTCTGACAAATGTTTAAGTGTCAATCAGATTAATATGTATCACTATAGTGACAAGTTGTAAACCCGTCGCCTAAAATTACAATACACATCTAACCATCGAGTCCCTTAGTCGCCTCTTACAACACCCATGGGTAAGAAACGGGATGACGCCATTCTAAGCCGGCATCACACGGCAACGGCAACAGCACGGAGAGAGACCAATTTAAAAAAAATAGAAATAAGACAATTCACAAGCACCATCCAGCTCCAAACTAAACAAAGCTTGTACTATGGGAACCAGATAGCTGATATCAATAAATCATTATAAGTAAATACATATTTTACATAGAAAACACCTAGACAAACACAAATACAGTAAAACCTGTTTAACTGAGACCTGGATAAGAGTGAAACCCCTGGCTATAACTGATACACTTAACCAGTTCCCGGCACATTTGTATCGCATTACCTCTTTTACTGAGAATGAAAATGAAAACAAATTTAAATTAATAAGGTTTATTCAGCAGAATTTAATAGAATTACAATTGTAACATTTGTTATGCTAGCATCAGGAAAAAAATATTCTTACAAGTAACAGTTTGTAATATAACAATAGCTATCAAAAATTAAACATTTCTGCCGAAAAGGCCCCAGCTCAGCATGAATTCATAAGCAAAAACTGCTAATGACGTTGATTTTCAGCTGACACAATTTTTTATCGCTAATTACATGAAAGAAAACTAACGAGCTAACACTTTAATCCCCTTTTATTAAAATAAACAACATAATGAAGAATTACTACTGACTGTAAGTACAGGCATTGAAAAAGTCTAGCACTGTGTTGATACCGTAACCATCCACTGCCTACTGTTAGAAACAAAATAAAATTTAGCTATAACTAAAAATAAATCAAAAATATATTTATTTTATATAGTTGTGTAGAATATAAAAAATTGATGTAAATGTACAGAATTACATCATTATCCGATTTTTAATCAATTTTTTTCATATTTACATTGTAGCAGGCAGGGGAACTATTCGCTACGCCATCGGGCCAGACTGTAAAATGAAACTTTCATGTAGTTGACTACTTTAAGTATACTATTTTTTAAACGAGCCTACTTTACTCATAGTTATAATTTAAACGGGTTCTTACAAATGTTTTTTCTTTTCATCTGCAAAATTATAACTCTGAATAGCGTAAATAATCGTTAAAACTGTTATTTCTTTTAACTCTCGTAATGCGTTTTAGGTTTACATACATACACGCCTCATTAGGTACATATAATCCCTTGCGGGGTAGGCAGAGCGTAAACGGCCGCAAAAAACGGCAATTTACGCCACGTCTGACAAACATTTGAGGGATATTCGGAAAATTGTGTATCGCCATAGTGACAAAACCCATCGCCTAAAATTGCAATGCACACTCTCTAGTCCCTTGGTCGCGTCTCTTACGACTCCCACGGGAAAGAAATGGGGTGAGGCTATTCTAAGCCGGCATCACACAGCATGACTAGTCATTCCAAAATAAATTGAGTTTATTTATAATGTTAACAACACCAAAAGTTAAAAAATTTCGTGTTAGCTCTTATATGTAACTCTCGTAATGCTTTTTAGGTTTAGGATACTAAATAACTGTTTTTTTTATCCAGGTGAAACAATCAGTACTAGAGAAATACGGCGGTGAGGAACATTTGAAGGCGCCTCCTAAAGAATTGTTACTGGCGCAAACAGAAGTGTTCACTCAGTACAACCGCGATGGTACACTAGTTTCCGGCGCAGAGAAAGTCTTAGCCAAGTGAGTCTATTCATTTTTATATTACATACATACATTAATCACGCCTATACCCCTTACGGGGTAGGCAGAGCGTTAATGGCCGTAAAACGTATATTAACACCACGTCTGACAAAAGTTTTAGGGTCAATCAGATATCTGTGTATCACTTTAGTGACCGGTTGTCAGCCCATCGCCTATTGCAATACACATCCCTCGAGTCACTTAGTCGCCTCTTACGACACCCATGGGTAAGAAACGGGGTGATGCTATTCTAAGCCGGCATCACAAGGAATTATTTTATATTCTATTTTATTATTCACTAAGTTTGCATATTCCTTATAGCACGTTCACACCATGCATCTACTCCTGCTCCTGCCGCTGTCGCGAATATTGCTCGAAATACTTCCGCGGAATTATGATAGATAGATTAAATGTTTATTGCATAATTGACAACACACACATACAGGAAAAGAAAAAAAGTAAATACAGCTCAGAATAACATTAGGTAAATACTTACACAGTTAAACGCACGTGTTTTTTTTTCGACTGGGCGAGACGAGTTGTTCTGTGAATAACAGATTGGACTGAATCTACTCGGCACGTGCCGGTAGTTCCTAAAATGGGGAACAAATGAGTTTTTTGAGGAGCTTGTAGAGTGTGATCTACTCGCAATGGCTGCAGCAGTGGCTACTGTGATTTCATCATCTTCCGTAAGGATGTGTCTCGGACGGTGTTTAAAACGCGAGGTTGGATGGGGGAAGTAGTTGGACGCGGCAACTATCAAGGGGTTTTTATGATGGGGAGCGTTGTCGAAGAAGCGACGAGACGCTTCTTTCATATACGCTTTAAAGCGAGTGTAGCCATCAACGACCTCGACGGTGGCGCCACTTCACAAAATAAAAGTTTTCTCTTTATACAAACAATCTATCAGAATATCCGATGCCCAAGATTTTAGTATTATCCCTATGTAAAATAAAAACCTGTAAACTCAATAAAATATTCGTTGTAATTAAAGTTATGGCAATTAATACCAAAAGTGGCCGTTTTAGATACTTTTTTCCATAACTTTAATTGCAGTGAAAATTTCATTGAATTTGCAGGTTCTAATTTTACTAATGTTAATACATCGGACATTCTGATTATTGTTTGTATAGAGAGAAAACCTTTTTTTTCTGTGAAGTGGCGCCACCGTCGAGGTCGTTAACGGCTACACTCGCCTTAATGGTAGGTAGACCTAAGTCGATGTGGAGGTTGGCATTACGCATGTACCAGGGCGCCCCGGTAGCTTTAACGCTGCACTGGTAAGGCAGATAACCTTACTTGAAGAGCCGTATCGCAAGCGAAACAGTTGCCGACTTATTTACCAAATATACTTTTTGTCTTTCGTACTCTTTTACCAGTTGAGCTGTACGGTTCACGTACAAAGTATTACTTTTGTTTAGCTTACAACCTAGTTTCGGCGCATCGGCTGTGCGCACCTTATTCACATAAGTTGACAATATAACGCTATCGCGATCGGTCACGGATTAGCATCCATAACTTAACTTTGTAACTTTTATACGTAATAAACATTTGGGATTATAAGTTCGTGATTGTGTTTGTGTCGACTCATCAACCAACTCAAACTAACTAACTTAACTACAACGACGCCCGCGACCTAAACATGAGCGTTTAAACTGAAATAAACTACTTATCTTACTTATTTGTTTCAGGAGTAAATATGAGGAAGATGTGATGATAAACAACCATACGTCAGTGTGGGGATCGTTTTGGAAGGACGGCCAGTGGGGGTACAAGTGTTGTCATTCGTTTATTAAGGTACGTTTATGACACCTGACCTTAGGATATAGAAATAGTTTTTTTAAAGTAAACTGTATGTTTCCCCGTGAGAATAACTTATTTTCCCGCACTTAAACGTTGTTTATATTACTTATGTAAAAATACATTTAAATTGATACATACTGTTTCAATGTAGGATAGTATTATCACTTATTGACGTCATGATCCGTCTTTGTAAAAAAGAATGTGTACATGACACAAAATGCTGAAACCGTATCCTGTGTTATTTTATATTTACATGTTTTTAATTTGCAGATGTCGTACTGCGTGGGCGAGGCGGGCAAGTCTGTAGTACTGGATGTGCCGGAGGAACACGCGTCCTCCAGACAAACAGATATACCGGACAAGAAAGAGAAACACGAAAAGCAACACAAGAAAGATACAGGTAGGAAATATTATTGGGAATAACATGGTGTACACACATATAATAATAATAAATAATAATAATAATTTATTTCATATAAAAATTTTGTTCACAAGTTTGGTTTTTGCATTACAAAGCGGTATATACAAAATAAAAATAAAAACATTAATTCTAACTTAAACAGTATCGTTGTAAACAATAGCTTATTAATTAGTAAGTGGTAGATCTAAAATATTGATTACAGCGCAAGTTGGCGATTTTGATACCTAAACTAAGTAAATATTTACCTGTATCTTAGGTATCTTATATATCACGCTTTTAATCCTTTGCGGGGTAGGCTGAGCAATGCCATAAAAATCATTTGAGGGTCATTCGGAAAATTGAGGTTGTCAGCCCATCGCCTAAATTTGCAATACAAAACCTCGAGTCCCTTAGTCGCATCTTACGACACCCACGGGAAAGAAATGGGGTGATACTATTCTAAGCCGACATCACACCGCAGGAATAATAATAATAATTTTCTTTATTCAACATTCACAATTATGTGCATTATTAAGTAACTTTAACAACCACATTAGGCAGAGCCTGTATCGTGGGTGTCAATTACATAAATTAGTTATTAGACTAAACCGAACTAAATTGAATTGGAGATTAAAATCAAATCAGCCAATGTGTTATTCCGGGTTATACTCTACCGGTGTTCCAAATTTCGTCTAAAGTCAAGCCGTTTGACCGTGAAGAGGTAACAAACATACATACACAAACACACACAAACTCTTAGATTTATAATATTAGTACGGATTTTAATCAAATTGCTTCTACAGCCAAATCAAGATCCTCGTCATCATCATCATCATCATCAAGCTCCAGCAGCTCCGACTCGGAAACAGACTACAGGAGCAAGACAGAGAGAACCAGCAAAAAGAAGAACAAGAAGAAGACCAAGAAGAAGAAGAAGAAGGAACTCAAGAAGGAGAAGAAGGAAAAGGACAAGTTGAAGAAGGTAATTGAAGTCATATTTGAGGAGCGTCTTTTCAATAGGGCTTATTATTTTAGTATTTTTAGGACCAGAAGAAAAATTGTAGTTATGCACAATGTAATAGAAATAAGCAGTTGTGATACGGAACTCACTTTTGTGCTATTGAGTTTTGTAATGAAATAAGACTATTGAAAATAAAATGAGTAAAGCTAGGCTATGTGAAATTTGATTAGCCGCATCCAGGTGCCTATGTTATGAAACTACAGGCTACAAATCTACAGGTGAAATTCTTAGTACATTGCGTAATCGGTTTATATTCCTGGTATCATAATGGCTAACCGACCACGCAATGAACATCGAATTTCACCTGTAAAATTGTAGCCTGTAGTTTGATAATATCGGGTACAGACAGGCCTCGCAGCCTCGCCCGCGGCCGAATTGAGATTCGACCGGTTATTGTCAGGTTGGAAATGATAAAAAGTGGAAATAAGCCCTTTTAAAAAGACTCTCCTCATTTATAACCTAGACTAGATTTACCAGTTACCCATTTAAGGGATTAACTGATACTCAAAGTTAATGTATAAAAAACATGTACAGTCAAGATCAGGCTAGGTTAGACAGTTTGGCCTTTGGATCGTTCTTATGCCGCGCTCATAAGAGTTAAATTGGCGGTTTGAGTGTCTAACTCAGCCTGATCTTGACTGTGCATACGGGGTGTAAGGGACGGTGTACCGAAAAGTTTGCAGGCATAATCAGACCATGAAACTGAACAACTTTTTCTATGGAAGCTATGTTGGTAAACGAGAAAAAATTTTCGACCTCTCATACAAAATTCCCGATCAGCTGACTGACTTTCTATGGAAACTCGAAAAAAAAATTCGTTTCCCAACATAGGCTCCATAATAAAAGTTGTTCAGTTTCATGGTCTGGTCTGATCATGCCTGCAAAGTTTTCGGTACACCGTCCCTTACACCCTGTATAATATTCAATTAACCTTTTGGCTACTAGTCCCCAGAGAGTCAGCCATTGGCCTCAATGCGAGATATGAATTCTCTTAACTTAACTTAGTGCTGTCACTTTCCGTCATATAAAGGTTTAGAAAAGGAAAGGACATATTTTAGTCATGTCATGTCTTATAAATTATGACGCAAAATACTGTTTCTGTCAAAATAATGCGACGATGACAAGAAATTGCCAAGAACCCATTGACATTTTTAAACATTACAGGATTTAGATTTCCTATTCTTTTCTAAACCTATTTGACGGAGAGTAACAGCATTTATTTAAGGTAATTTAATATAATTTATATTCCGTATTGAGGGCATTATGAGCCTTAACTACTGACAACATTTAGAATCCAGACTTATTTAAAAACATGACAAAATATTGGAGACTGTGCTGACTCAATATCACGAAACGGTCACGATATTTAGATTTTAAAATCTTGTCTGTTACTAGGGGGTCGTACACATATTACGTAACGCAATTTAGGGGGTCTGACTAAGCGTTATCTATCATCCTAAAAGGGCGTTACGTCCATACTACGAGAAGTGAGGGAGCGGGTTATTTTTTAAATAATTTTGTGTTACGTTATTTCTGGACGACCGCCTGACACTTTTCTTTACAAAAAATCTTTTTTTTTTTTTTATATTAAGGAATAGCTATAAGAATCACATAAGAAAATGTCCTTTCAGAATAACAAACAGTTATATTATAACAATTGTGTTTTTGTGTAGGCACTAGAGAAAGAAGAAAAAGAGCAGAAGCGTGCGGATCACCTCTTATCGATGGACGAACGAAAACGTCCATACAACAGCATGTACGAGATCAAAGCTCCTACTGAAGAAGAGGTGGAGGCTTATCAGATGAAGCGGAGGCGAGAAGAGGATCCTATGAGCCAGTTTCTGTGAGGGTTCCCTAATGAATGATGATTGATTAGAATACGGAGTAATGTACAATATAAATAAATTATTGTAAACAGTTATAAGTATTTTATTTCTTACCTAAATAGAATTTAGTATTGTCTGGATTCCACGAACACAGCTCATGCATGAACATGGGAATCGGTTGCACATAGCACCGCTTTTTCTCTTATCCTTTTTAGATGTGGCTGTATAGAGAAGCAATCTACTGCTCGTCTATTTTAAAAATAATAACCAAATGTTGCTATTTAAATAAAAATATATTTTTGGTAGACATTTTTCTGCATTTAAACTTAAAATATCTTAACTTATGCACATGCAAAAACAAACTATTTTGTTTCTATGTATTTGGAAAAAAATACCACACTATGTGTTTCAGCAAAAATAGTTTTTTAATTGCTGACAGGTAATCGCTTTTAAACCTTGGTACCTTTTATAACATTATAGTAGCTTTCTTTATTTTTACTACAGCAACATAGTCTAGAAACGTCAGTCAAACGTCATTTTATAATTTTTCATTTCCTTTTTGAAGTAGGCCGTCCTATTCGTATTTTTGTGATTGTTTGATAAATAAAGCGTGATGATGGCTGAGGACACGACAGCCGACGCGACAAGACGCCTGAACGTGAAGAAACAAACGCTGGACGACGCCTACGCGGCGCCGGCGAACTTCCTCGAAATCGACGTGGTAAACCCAGTCACTACTATGGGTGTCGGGAAAAAACGCTACACGGATTACGAAGTCCGTATGAGGGTGAGTCTCAATACAGATTCCTCGAATCATACATTATTGGACGCTAATTAGATTTGACGCAGAAAGTTTACGCGGCAACTGCGTTTTGTGGGCGTATCGACGCGGTCAAGGTGATAATATTTTTCGCTCGTTACTTACAATGTAATTATTCTTGTATTTCGTGTTTCAGACCAATCTTCCAGTGTTCAAAGTCAAAGAATCTAGCGTGAGGCGGCGGTACAGCGATTTCGAGTGGCTCCGAAACGAATTGGAAAGGGATAGTAAGGTGAGAAGCCGAAAACCGTTGTGAATAACTACGTCATGTGTTTTGGCGTTATCAACACGGACAAAAACATTCTGTGATGATTCACGTCATGAATGACCACTATGCGATCTTGGATTTTCTTTATTATCTACTCAATATCACCAAATGCATTTGCATTTATATTCAATCAGCAGTATGTTGCTTTGTAGATATTCCAACAAAAGTAATAAAAGGTCATTGGTTTTTTGTTTTTATCTTGGAGTCATATAAATGATAAAACGACAATCTATTGTGATTGATTAAGTTTCTAATAGTGTTGTAACCTCATAATGCCCATATACCTTCCAAAAGGTTTGTAGCTCTATAGTAGTCTCACCCAAGCTTGGAAACATTACATTTAAAGGGATCTTATAGTTATAAACTCAAGTACAGGTCTAAATAAACTATAAAAAGTTATTATATGTGTCTATTGATATTCTTTGGTTCAAAGTAATGAACATGAGGTTTCCTACAGCAATTAGTAAGCCCAAGATATGCTAGAGCTGCATGTTTTCAGGACTAGGTTTATTGTACCTGAAAATTCATACCTTTTAAAAGGTATCCAGGCTGCTGTATGTCGAAAATAACAGAACCCTATCACACTATTTGTAAAGCACATATTTTTACATAAGCAGAAAGTAAAAGGATTTTAACTTCTATCTTATCCTTATTTTGTTAAATTATTACAAAGACTTCTTGTTACTATTTCAAATCAAAATACCTACCACAAATACTAGGTTAATTCATTCATTCATACACTAAATGCAAATTTTTCCTAGATTGTTGTCCCACCACTTCCTGGCAAAGCGTTAAAGAGACAGCTGCCATTCCGTGGAGATGATGGTATCTTCGAAGAAGACTTCATTGAAGACCGAAGAAAAGGTAGGCATCAAATATTATAATAAGAATTATAACTTCAAGTGTAATATCCTTGTTTAATCTGTTATGTTTATATATTTCCTCAAGTAATATGATTATATTCAACACAAAATTATTAATCAATTTATTTATATATTTCCGCTAGTTATATTAATTATAGTGTGATGTTTGCTAATAATAGCATCACCCCATTTCTTTACCGTTGGTGTCCTAAGAGGCAACTAAAGGACTGGAGGAATACGTGAGTATTGCAATTTTAGGCGATAGGCCGACAACCTGTCACTGTGGCGATACACAATTTTTGTGAACAACCCTGAAATGTATGTCAAGTGTGGTGTAAATACCAGTTTTTTATGGCAGTTTACACTCTGTCTATTCTGCAAGGGATTATAGGAGTAATATATCTATGTATTAATAATCTAGAAAATTATGATAACCATGAGCAACTTGAGAGATTTAACCTGTTAGAATGGGACATTAGTTTATTTCATTCTATTTTATAACACATTTATAAATATACATTTTTGTTTTCAGGATTGGAAGTATTTATCAACAAGATAGCCGGCCACCCGTTGGCGCAGAATGAGAGATGTCTTCACATGTTCCTTCAGGATCAGACCATTGACAAGAACTACGTCCCTGGCAAGATACGGAACACATAATAATCAGCGGGCCAAGGTAACACCAGCTTTGAGACAATTCTGACTTCATATATGTTAGCCTATTTCAGTATTCTATGTCATAATAGTGCAACTAAGTATAACATAAAATTTCTGTACATCCATTTAGTTTTTTGTCGAAGAATTGTCTCAAGTCTAAGGATATTATTGCATTTGTGAAACAAAGTGTTGTCAACTTTATTGGTTTGTAAATATCACATTTTGCAATTATTGTCCTATTAAATATTTCAATAGAAAAAATAACATCGGCTCTGCATTCCGCAGATTATATTTTTAAAAAGGAATTTTTAAAAACTACTTTAACTTCATTTTAAGAAAATGATACTGTAATATTGTGGTTGGGTGCATATTAAACTAATTATATTTGTAATTAGAACAAAATTTATTACAATAAGGTTAAATTTATTGTTTGAAAGCAATATCTGGTTTGTTATACATCTTTGTTGAAGGGAGGTTAAAAGTAATCATAGAATTTTCAAAAATTGTATACCTAACACGGGAAGTGTTTTAAAATTTGGTACTCAATTTATCGCTGGTTTTCATCGCTTAGACTACATTCAATCTGTAAAGATAGAATTAGTTGCCGGTTATTAGTTGCAAAACTAACCCGGTAGATGGAGCCATGCCAAGCGTTACTGGCATTAAAATACACTTGCAAAATTGGCGGGCAAGAAATGAGCTGTGGTAGCCCAGATGGAAGAGGCGTCGCCACTAGTAATGCGAAAGTCGCAGGTTCAAATCCTGCCCGCACTCGAAAATTTTGCAAGTTTTCAAAAATTGTATACCTAACACGGGAAGTGTTTTAAAATTTGGTACTCAATTTATCGCTGGTTTTCATCGCTTAGACTACATTCAATCTGTAAAGATAGAATTAGTCGCCGGTTATTAGTTGCAAAACTAACCCGGTAGATGGAGCCATGCCAAGCGTTACTGGCATTATAATACACTTGCAAAATTGGCGGGCAAGAAATGAGCTGCGGTAGCCCAGATGGAAGAGGCGTCGCCACTAGTAATGCGAAAGTCGCAGGTTCAAATCCTGCCCGCACTCGAAAATTTTGCAAGTTTTCAAAAAAAAAGTAATCATAGAAGTAAAATATTGGTACACATCTATAAAAATCATGTCTTGTAATGTAACCTAAATCCCAATTACAAGGTTTTATTATCATCTGTTGTTTACTAAAACTTCATTCTTATTTATGTAATGTTATTCTCTCTGAATAATTGTGGTATTATAACATTGTGGACTTTTATCTAAACATAATAATTTTCGATACATGCCAGTGGGATTAAATTATTTATAGTCAAAATTAGTTATTCGATTATTTTAGTTTTAGCTTTTATATAACTGCATATCTCTAATCTCATTGTTTTAATGTATTTAATTTCCATTATGTGTATTTATTTAAAACATTTGATTTGGTTCAAATGTTGAAGAATAATCTGATTATACTTAGATTTAAATATGCAGGATATTAAATTATTTGCTAGTTGTATAGTTTTCGATGATTGGTGAATAATTTTTTACCCTACTTTAGTTTAAGCTGTTCTTCATGTATATTAAATTGGCAATATAAAGGATGGATAAAATGAACTGTTCATAGATAGACAAATTACTATTAGGTTGATGTCACACCAGCCGTAAAGCTGGTGGCACACTGACGCAGCAACAACAACTTTTTTTTGTTAAAAATTGCCTTTGGTGTACAAAAATTGGTGGTAACTTAGTATGTAACTTCACTAGAGTAAAAATCGTCAACACTAGGTGATATGATGTGACTGTTTAGTTATACACAAGAAGTATAATTTACATAGATGTTAACAGGTAACATGAATGAATACATTGTATTATGTCGATCATAATAGGATAATGAAATAAATTTGCTATCATGTCATTAAGGTCGTTTTAATTTTATAAAATTAGTATCCAAGTGGTGTAACCACATGAAACCCTCGAGTCCCTTAATGGCCTCTTACGACACCTGGGGGAAAAAACAACCGACCAAGTGCGAGTCGGACTCCACCACCGAGGGTTCCGTAACATACACATCAAGGTTTCATAATGACACTTTAACTACTAGCCTTAAATTGGTTTTTTTTCTTTTGCGGCCCCTTACAGAAATGGTTTATACATGGTGTAAAAAAAATACCTGAGAATATTTTAAGGGGTGAACCAGTACGTGAAACTAAACAACTTTCCCCAAGGAACATGGTCGAAATATGAAAAAAAAAATTGGCCCTCCCATACAATTTCCCGGCCGGGTAACGCACTAAGTATAGGAGGGTCAAATTATTTTTTCATATTTCGACCTATGTTCCTTGGGGAAAGTTGTTCAGTTTCACGTACTGGTTCACCCCTTAAAACATTCTCAGCAATTTTTTTTACACCTTATATATTTTTCATTCTTACGTTTGGGTTTTTAAACTAGGTAGTACTAAACTAAGAAGCTACTTGCCAAATTTGTTAGTTCTAAGTTCACTGGAAGTATCCTATGCATTTTGATTCCCTCTCTCTCTGTCTCTCTCTTTTCGTGTGGGACACCGAGTCGTCGTCCAACGATTCTCTTATAGGGGTCAAAAGAATTAAGTAATATACATGATACGCACGCAGCATAATTCGTTTCACTTCTTTCAAACTACAGGCTACAATTTTACGGGTGAAATTTGATGTTCATTGCTTAGTAGGTTAGCCATTATGATACCCAGGAATATAAGCTGGCTATGTAATGAAATGAATTTACCTGTACACTTCTAGCCTGTAGTGTCATTACATCGGGCACTAGTTGCTTTAGCGCCGCAGCGGCCGAGCCCACAATATAATTCGACCCTTTAGGAACATTTTTTTTTCACCTACAAGCGGCCGTAGACTCAAGCATATAGCTTTGTTTTTGATATTAACTCGATTTCACATAGAAAAAGGGTCGTGATCGTGATCGAGAGTGACAGAGACGGACGGACCGAAAAAAAGTGATCCTATAAGGGTTCCGTTTTCCCTTTTGATGTTCGGAACCCTAAAAATGGGTCGATGCTATTCTAAGTCGGCATAAACAAACAACCAGACTAGATCGAACTTGGGAATCTATGCACAGAGCTGATGCTTTCTTTTATTATCACTACTGGCCTGGCACTGCGCCATACAGGGTGGCCTTACACCCTGTATGGCGCAGTGCCCTACAAGTAGCCCTTCGAATACTGATAGGGTGTGTGATAAAAATGGAAACCATGAAACTGAACAACTTCCCAATATTATTATTTTTAGGAAATATCAATATTATGTTTTTCTTTACATAGTAAACGCAGTCAGCTGATTGTGATTTGGTATGGGAGGTCGATTATTTTTTGTCGTTTCCTGACATATGTTTCTAGGGGAAAGTTGTTTAGTTTCATGGTCTGTATGCACACTATCAGTATTCGGAGGACTGTCCCTTACACCCCGTATAGGTCATACATACATACATAAATCACACCTATATTAACGCTAGTTACTAGTTATTATTCTGTGCCTATATCCCTTACGGGGTACGGACATTAATACCACGTCTGACAAAAGTTTGAGGGTCAATCAGATAACTGTGTATCACCATAGTGACAGGTTGTCAGCCCATCGCCTAAAATTGCAATACAAATCTAACCCTCGAGACCCTTAGTCGCCTCTTACGACACCCATGGGTAAGAAATGGGGTGATGCTATTCTAAGCCGGCATCCCGTATAGGTCGTCTATCCTAAGTAGGTTTAAACGTAATACCGGAAGCCGTATTGCTTGTTTAACAATTATCTAACTAACATCATATCTACTATTATCAAACACCGACACAAGACACCGTGTGATGCCGGCTTAGAATAGCATCACCTCATTTCCTTCCCGTGGGTGTCGTCAGAGGCGACCAGGGACTTAAGGGTTACATTTGTATTGCAATTTTAGGCGATGAATGAACCTCAAATGTTTCTCAAACGTGGCGTAAATCTCAGTTTTTTTAGCCGTTGACGCTCTGCCTACCCAGCAAGGGGTATAGGCGTGATATACGTATGTACCATCAATCATCAGTTTTTCGTAAACTTATTTAGAACCAATTAATCAATGAGATCGGCCATCTCACGATTCACATACATACTCATTACTCGTACATACATATATCAGAACTATAATCCCTTGCGGGGTAGGCAGAGCATAAACGGCCGTAAAAAACGGTCATTTACGCCACGTCTGACAAACATTTGAGGGTCATTCGGAAAATTGTGTATCGCCATAGTGTCAGGTTGTCAGCCCATCCCCTAAAATTGCAATAGGTACACACTTCGAGTCTCGACATAGACTCAAGTCCCTTAGTCACTTCTTACGGCACCCACGGGAAAGAAATAGGGTGATGCTATTCTAAGCCGGCATCACACGGCCTCTCATCTCATCGGATCGATGGCAAATAATGATCAATTCACTAAAAGGCGAATGCTGTTGTGGCGGCGCGCATGCGCTCCACATACAAATCCTGAAACGCGGTATAGAAGTTATTCCGCCGATCGCTATATATACAACTTCCAAACATGTCCGGTTGGAACAGTCGTTCCCCTGGTCACAACTCCCGACCAGGCGGGTAGCTACCCTTTTCCTCACTGTCGTCATTATCACTCCTCCTAAACTGGTGACAACAGCGACGACCTGACGAACATCCACAACCTTCATCACCCGGAGCCAGACGTCATCATATCAGCGGCCTCTGCAGTCACATCCAGCATCATCACTGTTTCCACCTGTCATCGACGCCTCGAAGACCTGGCCAGAAATCGCTACACCTGACTGCACCATCACGCTTCATGATGTCATCAGCTCCACCGGACATTCAGCGCAACTTGGACTTCTCAACCTCAACGCATCTTGAAAGCCACCTGATCTTCGGCAACCATCGCAGTACCAGAAACGGATCTACAGTACGACAAGTGCTCTATCCTCGGTCGGCACTCAGCATCGCACGGTCTACAGCAGCCACGACTGTCGACACATTCCAGCGTGCAGCCTGCTTTACCACTGCTACATGCCTGCTAGCCTCACCGCCTGACTGCACGATGAAGTAATCAACTGCCTCAAGACAACGGCTACATAGCGTCTTCGACACTCCAAAATGGGGGAGTGATGTGGCGGCGCGCATGCGCTCCACATACAAGTCCTGAAACGCGGTATAGAAGTTATTTCGCCGATCGCTAAATATACAACTTCCAAACATGTCCGGTTGGAACAGTCGTTCCCCTGGTCACAACTCCCGACCAGGCGGGTAGCTACCCTTTTCCTCACTGTCGTCGCTCGGCCTACTGGCCTCATTATCACTCCTCCTAAACAGTCAATAGGCATCACCGTTCTACGTTAAACAGTATACTCCTTATCACCTGTATGCTTTACTAGATATCCGCCCAGCGGTTTCATCCGCTGCCACTCATTTTCCCGTGGTGTTAGTTGTTTTCCTGCGGTAAAAAGTGGCCTATGTATTATTTTGGTTATATCTGTGTTCCAAATTTCATTCACATCGGTCAAGCCGTTTGAACGTGAAGAGGTAACAAACATACATACACACACAAACTCTCTGATTTATAATATTAGTACGGATTAGCCGAAAAGCTGCCTCCAGGACACGGGACCTTCCCTGGTTTATTTGTAAGGCTCTGAAACGACTTCGGCCAGGAGGGTGGAGGTGCAACGAACTCAGGAAAAAATGGGGCTTCTCCGAGAACGACAAGTGTGAGTGCGACGGTATACAATCTATGTCGCACTCATGTCGTGCCCCACCGCTCACCTGTACCCAGGATGACCTTGTCAGCGCCAACCAACGAGCCATCGATGTAGCTTAGTTTTGGGCAGGTAAACTCTGAAGATTTTGCCATTGGCCCGTCAAGAAGAAGAATTCTTTATTCCATTGTGCCAGACATAGATAGCGAAATCTCGTCGTGTGAGACACCAGTCGACGAACGACCCGATGAACCTTGCGTCAGAGTGTTTAAACCACTCACTCTTACTATTACCGGCTGCTGCATGTGCTTCACATTAGATAGTGATACATATCTACCAATACATTTGTACAGTCAAGCTCATGTACTGTTAGACACTCAAACTGCCAATTTAAGTATTAGGTACGCGGCGCGCGGCCTAAGAACGGTCCATAGTCCAACTGACTAACCCAGCCTGATCTTGACTGTACAAGTGGTCCTGTGTGAGATAGTTGAAGTAATGTAAAAGAAACAACATGATTTTTGTCATCCTCTTTATTAAGCAGAAATAAACCTAAAACAAATAAATACCAACTAAGTCATCTAGAATATAAAGTTCTTCAAATACAACGCTTGCACTCAAAATTCCTGTAAGAACTAACATCCTGCTGCTGAACGTACAAAGTAGGTATATACATACACCGACTAATAAACGAGCTCACTTTATCCACGACGGAAAGTGAGTCAAATCACCTATCATTATTAGTTTGGTGGTGGCAGAGCCACTGGCGTCACGTCTTTTTATGTGAGACGTATTTTGCCATTTAAGTAATTTTATGTTATGTCAAAGGTCAGTTAAGTTAGGTTAATGGAAAGTATGTGGCATTACGACGAGGGAGGGTCCGCAACACAAAGAACCTTGTCTTACGACTAGGGGCTTTCTTGCGGGGTTTGTGCAGCAACAGAAACTTGATTGTGAAATTTCTGCGCCACGTGGTGATCCGCTTGTCACTATTACACAATGTCAGATAAAGAATATTTTGTTGCATAAAACACGATCAAAATTATTCATCAAATACTGAAACAAAATTCAATTCAGATCCGCCGTTACGGAAAAGCAACGAACAGACCCAATGTCACCTTGGGTCATTTTGTAGGTGGACCATAGTCTAACCATGACGGATGACGTTAACCTACTCAGTGTATGACTGGTCAGACCGAGACTTGCTCTGCTTGCTCCGAATGTTAGCCACCGACTCCTCCTGCCGCCACAGCTTCTGGCCACGGATCTCGATCTCTTCATGCCACGCCTCTTGGGTTTTCCTTAAAACAAAGTTTCGAATAAAATACTGGCCACGTGCGTGTCGGTCTCACCCACCAAGGTACCGTGACATGCACATCAAATCATTTATAATGATACCCCACTTGTATCAATTTTAAAATTTTGTTCTTTATCGCCCTCCTAAAAAATACTATTTGAAAGAAAAAAAGAAAACACATTTGTTTCGGTCCACACAACACAACAACAATGTTTTTTCCTAAACTCGTACTTCAAAACGAAGCTACTTGCCAAACATAGTACTAGGTCCACGATAAGTACCTACCCTATGAATTTTGATGCCCTTGAGAGGGTCACACACATCAACCTAGTTATAAGTACCAGCGTTGTAGTCTTGGTCTGTGACACATGCTGAGCAAGCTACTCTTTTCAGTACCGAATGTGATCGTGTATTGGTTGTAAGTTATATTTGTTTACTGAATAAATAATTTTTCTTTCTTTTAAAAGCTTGCGTTGTTTATAGAATTAACACGAAGAAGCGTACCTGAGTACAACGGGTGTAAGGGACAGCCCTCCAAATACTGATAGGTTGTAATCAGACAATGACACTGAACAACTTTTCCCTAGGAATATATTTATGTCCGGAAACGATAAAAAATATTCTACCTCCCAAACAAAATCACGATCAGCTGACTGCATTTACTATGGGAAGTACAATTATTTTTGACGTTTCCTGAAATCTTTTTTTATGGAAAGTTGTTTAGTAACATGGTCTGAATGCAACCTATCAGTATTCGGAGAGCTGTCCCTTACATCCTGTAGAATTTTTGAAGTACGGATCCCTAAAAATCTTTATTAAAGTCACCGAAATCACATCACCTTCTTATAGCGTTATTATCGTAACATACATACATACACATATCACGCCTATAATCCCTTGCGGGGTAGGCAGAGCATAAATGGGCAAATGGCCGCATAAAACGGACATTTACGCCACGTCTGACAAACATTTGAGGGTCATCCGGAAAATTGTGTAGGTATCGCCATAGTGACAGGTTGTCAGCCCATCGCCTAAAACTGCAATACACACCCTCAAGTCCCTTAGTCGCCTCTTACGACTCCCACGGGCAAGACATGGGGTATTTTCGTAATCTTGGAAAATAATTTAAATAACACTGTCTGTCGTCTCCGGATTCGAACCAGTGATCTCCGAATCAAAAAGGCTACGTTCAAACCACTTTACCATGAATTGAACGACCCTACCGACACTTAAATTCGCCGCTCTTTATTTAAATTAAATTCGGCAGTTGTGTCGGGTAAGCGACGAAGTGACCGTACCCACACGCTTGCGTGATTGGGAGACAGCCGGCTTTCGATCCTGCTCACCGACGCAATCTTGATTTTGTCTTTTTTTCATTTATATTTTATTTCTTTTTCATTTTTCCCACAATTTTTACGGACTATTATTTTTGAGAAACTTCTTGCGATATATATATTTTTTTTCATAACGCCATCTAGCGTCAAAATAGCAGAACTATCTTCCCGTTGCGGTGGCTTCTTTCAGCAGAGAACTTGTTTCTCATGTTTTTCAACAGGTGGAAAATGAAGTGAAATTAGCTTTACTCAATCCGTACTAATATTATAAATCTGAGAGTTTGTGTGTGTGTGTCTGTGTATGTATGTTTGTTATAGTACCGCCGCCGAGAGAAGACAGCTGTCATCTCCATACTAAACGAGACGTCAACAAAGGAAAATGGACCCTCTGCCATAGTATTAACATGAATCTGACAGCTGTCAAATACGACATCTCTCGGCGGCGGTACTATACCTCTTCACGCTCAAACGGCTTGACCGATTTGGATGTTTGGAACACAGGTAGAGTATAACCCGGAATAACACATATGCTACTTTTTACCGCGAGAAAACAACTATTACCACGGGAAAATCAGTGGCAGCGGGTGAAACCGCTGGGCGGAAGTCTAGTGTAGGATAATATTATCTATCACTTATTGACGTCATGAGTCATGACCCGTCATTGTAAAAAAGAAATTTGTGTGACAAGTTTCTTCTTTTTATAACAATTTTGTATTGCCTTAATAGAAAACCGGCTAGGGCGGATTAAAAATAAAAATAAAGACACTGCCTCGGGGCTGGCCAGGTTAATTACACCGCACGTAACTTTGCACCACCACCGTTATTCAAACTTGACAATTGAAATTGGAATTATACGTACCGGCAGTTCTCCGTGAGTCGACTGGTATTGGGGAAGATGGACTGGAGCAGGAGCAGACACGGCAGAACCACCACGGAGAGAAACTGGATCTGCTCGGCTGGCTGGTTGATGCTGCGCTTGCGATCCATCATGCTAAGCGGGGTGAAGCCGAGTGCGCGTTCGTTATCACCCTGGGGAGGTTTAATAGCATCACCCCATGTTAATGAAAAACAGGTCTTTTCACTTTAAATACTATAATATTCTTCAATTACGTGTCGGTCGTCTTTTCTAGTCCGTCAAAGTCCCGACTGTCTTGTCTGTCTGTCATAGTGTCCAACCGGCCAGTAGCAAAAATCTGCAGAAAAAAGTGTGCAACACCCCATTTATTTCCCGTGGGTGTCGTAAGAAGCGACTAAGGGCCTCGAGGGTGTGTTTTTTTTTTTTTTTTATTAATGATGGGTTTGCTCTTGACTCTAGTCTAGGTCATAGGACAGAGACAGAGTCTAAGATGGAGCGAGCTCACCCAGAAGAAGCCTGTTCACTCTTACTTTGAAGAGATTAGGGTTGTATGCTTTTGGAAACACAGACGCAGGAAGTGAGTTCCACTCTTTAGCAGTGCGCATTATAAATGATGACTGGAAGCGCTTAGTCCGAATTGGTGGAATGGCTACCAGGTACGGATGGTATCCGGCGGTGCGTCTGGATGTCCGATGGTAGAAGGGAGCTGGTGGAACAAGGTCGTGAAGCTCTTGAGCACACTCTCCGAAGTACAATCAATAAAATACCGACAAGCAGGCAACCTTGCGGCGATGTGCCAGGCTATGTAGCTTGGCTTCGCCGTTTTTCTCGATGGCTTCGCCCCAGCAGTGCGTGACATACACAAGAAGATCACCAGTAGACCGCCCCCGGCGAAAGCCATATTGACGGTCACTGAGAAGATCATTGTCTTCAAGGTAGGTCAGCAACTTACTGTTAAGTACCCTCTCCATGACCTTGCATAGGATGGAGGTAATGGCAATTGGACGGTAATGGGCAGGGTCGGCACGGTCGCCCTTTTTGGGAACTGGTTGCACATTAGCAAGCTTCCAGGCCCCCGGCACCGTTCTTTCTTTAAGAGAGAGGCGGAACAAGCGTGTCAGCACAGGAGACAGTTCAGGCGCACATAGTCTTAATACTCTCGCTGGTATGCCATCAGGTCCGCTGGCCTTGTTCACGTCTAGACTGCACAATACTCTTCGAACCTCTTTAATGTGTACTGCGATCTCTGACATCGAAGAATCGCAACGAGGTACAGTAGGTGGTTGTTTGGAGCCAGCGTCCAGACGTGAGTTGCTTGCAAACAAGGAAGCAAACAAATTTGCTTTCTTACTTGCAGAGTGAGCCAGCGATCCATCAGGTTTCAGCATTGGAGGTAAGGTTGGACGACAGAAATTAGTTTCAACCGCTTTGGACAGGGACCAAAACTTTTTACTACCCGCAGGGTGTGATGCTAGTTTGGCCCCTATTCGTCCGACATGGTCAAAACGTGCCTTACGTAAAACCCGTTTGCAGGACTTAGTGGCAGAGTTGAAGGTTCTTTTCTTCGCGCGAACCCTACGTGCTCTTAATTTGCAGTCGCGAGCCTTGACCCAAGCTTGGTATGCCGATTCTTTACGCGCCTCAGCTTGGGCGCATTCTGCGTTAAACCAAGGCTGGGCTTTGTGACCGAGCGGGATGTCGGAGAATGGAATAAAATATTCCATCCCCTGCCGAATCACGTCCGCAACCGCATCTGCACAACACGAGGGGTCACGCGAAGAGAAGCACACTTGACGCCACGGGTAAGATGCAAAGAAGTGCCGCATCTCTTCCCAATCTGCTGACTCGTATCTCCAAACTCGCCTCGTGCCCCTGGAGCTGTCATCGAGAGGAGAGCAGGTCGATACGGATTTCACCAGACAGTGGTCGGACGTTCCCAGCGGAGCTGAGACCGAAACTGAATGACTGTCTGGATCAGTTGTCAGCAGCAAGTCCAAGCAATTGGGTGTATGGCCGTCGATATCCGGTATCCGCGTAGCTACATTCACCAGCTGGGTCAGATCTAGCGATAATGCAAACTTGCGCGCCTCTAGCCCAGCATGGTCAGTTTTCTGGAACGGGAACAACCACTCCTTATGGTGGGCATTAAAGTCCCCCAGAAAAGTTAGCTTCGCTGTCGGGTATCTTTGCTGTGCTACGTCTGTCGTTTCAACGAGGTAATTGAAAAGCGCTGTCGTCTCCTGGTCACCGCTGTGCGATCGGTAGACGCCGACATATAGAGTTTTCTCCACGCCAGAGTCCTCCAGTAGCCAAATGGCAGAAAAACCCGATTTCTCAAAGCAACGGAGACGACGACAACAAATGTCATCGCGGACATACACACAGACCCCATTGCAATTTGTGTATTGCAATTTTAGGTGATGGGCTGACAACTTGTCACTATGGCGATACACAATTTTCCGAATTACCCTCAAATGTTTCTCAGACGTGGAGTAAATTACCGTTTTTTACGGTTTATGCTCTGCCTACCCCGCAAGGGATTATAGGCGTGAAATATGTATGTATGTATCCCATTTCTTACCCGTGGGTGGCGACTAAGGGTATCAAGGGTAATATGTGTATTGCAACTTTAGACGATGTGCTGAGAACCTGTCGACAACTTTCTGAATGTTCCTCAGTTGACGGGTAAATGATCGTTTTTTACGGCCGTTTATGCTCTGTGTACCTCGCAAGGGATAAAATGTACTTCACCCATTGTACCTACCTTTTATTACCTACCTTTTACTACCTTTTACTACCTTATTTATACCTTACCTACCACTGTACAAACCTTGTACCTACCTACTTTTATACTTTTTATTTTACATTTATATAGTTACTCTAGTAGTTCTACGAATATTTTGTAATATGGGTCCTGCAGTGCCTGCAATAAAACTTTATTTATTTATTTTATTTATTTAGAAACAGTTAGAGTACAGTTAAAGAGCTCTATGCTAGCTATAGCCAGGAGTTTAGGATGATTTAGGTTATGCGAGCTGTTGTCCGAGAGGCTACCCTACTGCATTCAATCAAACTGTTTACAAGCAAGGCTAGATAAAATTTTGGTAAAATGCGGTCACCGGGAAGAACGGATGAATGGATAAAAAGAAACTCTAAAGTGAATTTTGGTATAGATACCTACCTATATAAAGGTTGCCGTGTGATGCCGGTTTAGAATAACATTTCCATAATACTACATGTCTAAAAAGCGACTAGGGGATTAAATCTTCCAGAAAATGGGCAGCACCGTTCCCTGTGAACATTATCTTGCGCTCGGCAATCCGCCTGCCAACCGTGGTGAGTAAAGCCATACTCCCCAATAGGTGGACGACCTGGTCCAGCAGTGGACTGGAGTAAGAAGGACTGTAGATTTTGTCAGCAATTTTACCTGATCGTAGAATTCTTCATAAACAGCCTCCGCTATTGACTTTGAAACTCCAAACGGCTTGCAACATCCAGATAGGTCACTGGTCGTCATTAGAATTCCCTGTAATAGCACAAATAGTCAGTAGCAATAAGGCCGCTTTTTTGATAAATACAACTGATACAAAATCTATTTATTTCATACAAGATCTAGCTTTCCAAGGTTTCCACCTAATTTGCAGCTGTCAAACGCCGCATTTTCCAACTTATTGAATCGTCTAGCTTCCTCCAATGACGAGTTCAGACTGCTCCGTTGGCGTGACGGATAGTACCCCTGCCTGCTACTCCTGGGGTTATGGGTTAGATCCCATCAAGACACAAATATTTGTTAAGTCTATTTTCAAGTATTTGTGTTTAGTGTGGGTGTATTTACGGTCCTCAAATGTTTGTCAGACGTGGCGTAAATGTCCGTTTTATGCGGCCAGTTATGCTCTGCCTACCCCGCAAGGGATTATAGGCGTGATATGTGTGTGTGTGTTTATGTCACGCGGGGTACGCAAGGGATTATAGGCGTGATATGTGTATGTATGTATGTATTTATTTACAAAAATGTTTATTTCAGTACTTACTTATATCAGCTATCTAGTTCAAATAGTACAAGCTTTGCTTAGTTTGGGGCTAGATGGCGCTGTGTAAATTGTCCAGGACATTAATTTAGTTATCCAAAGGTCTACCCCCTGCATACGGTTTCCAAGGAGTAGTGCCCACTTAGAAATTCCCTAAACCAAATTGATAGATTCTCCAAGCTAAACTTGCGAGTGTGCAATACCTTGAGCATCCTCCGATGGTAATTATCAGTCCAGTCGAACGCGTGTTCTGCTATCAAGGGAGTTAGGTGCGCCCGCACTTGAAAGTAGATCGCTAGGTCGGTGCATAGGATGTTGTACTTGATCTCTTCCATGATACGCTGTTGGTCTCTTGGCGTCAGCATGTGGAGAATCATTTTGTCCTGGATAGTGCATTTTGAATTATGTCGTTTTTACTAAAATTACCTACTTAGAAAGTTTTTCTATGTGAGCTCAAATCACATTCACTCTGTTTAAAATGTTCTTTGTTAAGTATAGTTGCCAATATCTACGGCTACGGCATTACAGAACTATTTCGATTCATGGACTAAGCCATTTTTTATAGGTACAAAGCTACCTAAGCTAAACATCGTAACCCCACGTTCACACTATGCCGCTATGGGCAGGGACGCAGGGAAATAGTAAGGGAAGTTGGCAGCGCGGGCATGTAAACAGGTTATTCGCGCTGCTACTCTTCATGCCGCTGCCACTACTCGTGCTAGAAACGGCAACACACGCGTAACGAAGCGAAGAGTGTGACGGCAGTGTGTGAACACTCACTCGCGGTGATGCTTCCGTGGAAGTATTTTGGTTTATTCGCGGCAGCGTCAAAAGCAGGAGGATGTGTGAACGTAGCATAAGTAACATAAGGATACCTCGATGATCTTCTTAGCCAGGAAGTAGTGATGGTATTCGAGCATGGAGTTCTTGTACATGTGCGCGAGCGGATGCTGTATCAGCGTGAGGAAGTTGTTGTTGTACCCGGGGTGGTCCAGATCGTGGCACAGGCCTGCCAGCATCAGCGCTGTCGTCTAAGGAATAGGATACGCAAGAAAATGCTATTCATACTAAAGTACAATAGCAACAAGAAGTTAAGATGTTAGGGCGAGTCCAGTATGCCGTGTGATGCCGGCTTAGAATGGCATCGCCCCGTTTCTTTCCCGTGGGAGTCGTAAGAGGCGACTTAGGGACTCGAGGGTGTGTATTGCAATTTTAGGCGATGGGCTGACATGTCACTATGGTGATACACAATTTTCCGAATGACCCTCAAATATATGTCAGACGTGGCGTCCGAAATGTCCGTTTTTGCGGTCGGTTACGCTCTGCCTACCCCGCAAGGGATAATAGGCGTGATATGTGTATGTGTACGTATCTTATAGTTCATATAATTGCGTATACCTTCTTTGGTATACATTATTATTTTATTTATTGTAGTATTCTTGTTTTATAAGCCCAAATTTATTTTTATCATACTAAGTCATTTGTACACGTCAACTGCCTCACTTTATGCCTTCTCACTGCCCTAGATCTGCTGTTGGAGATTTCTTTTTAGCCATAAGCTGACCTGTTGTGTATTGTTCTATAATGTTATGTCTTTTGTGTTATATTGTGTACAATAAACGGTTAAATAAATACACAAGACTATGCTATTCATACTAAAGTATAATGGGAACAAAAAGTTAAAATGTTAAGGTTTTTAAATTTAGGGCGAGTCCAGCATTAGCAAGTTAGAAGGAAAGCAGCAAAATTTTAGGTCGGAAATATATTGCACCCGGCCTCCTTAGTGAGGTGTACCTATCCGCCAAGATGTCAAACTTTCTTCATATGGACCGCGGCGGCGCAAGACCGCTACTACATGCTGACCTTCGAACTTCAATTTGAAGATGTCACCCCATGTTGATATGGAAAGGAAACTGCACAATAAAAGCTACTGAAGAAATATTTCCTAATATGTTTCTTACCTCTATAAAATCGAAATACCCAGGATTACTATTCAGAATCATGAACATGGTGTGCGTAAAGCAGAACGCATGCTCTGCATTGTGGTAGGGATTAGGTCTGTAGCACTTCAGTATAGTCAACGAGAAGTCAGCTAACTGCCGCTTGTCAAAGTTCCTCTCGGCGAAGGTCTCGATGAACATGTAGCAGACCAGACCAGGCATGTCTTCTTTGTTGCCTTCGCTGATGTGATAGTCGTAGCTGAGGGTAGGATAATAATATGAAGAGAAATAATGTAGGTATCGATGTGGAAATTCTGAAAGTATAGCCTTCAATATGATAGATGAACCAAAACGGAAGACAAATATGCAGCGCTAGCCTACTTTATGCTAGTTATACCTACAGACCTGGCTATAATGTCTAAAGTGGCTATTACTAGGTCGAATGGGCAAATAAAATATCAAATAATCATCATATCCTATCGACTGCGCCAGATAAAGAGCTTACTTCATAAAATTAGGCGGAGCTAACACGACGCCGTTTATCTCCATCAGTTCTTCAAAGTCATGTCTGCAGGGCTTTAGGTGAAGGCTTGTCAGTTCAGAGAAGATCTTGTTCAGATTTTGCTGTCATTGTAATGATACAAATTATTCTCTCGGTTACGTTAGACAGGTAAACAAATACAGACAGTCAAAAGCACCCATTAAAACAAACTTACGTTGTAAATTTTCTTGTACTGCATATTGTAAAAGTGTACGATGAGAGAACAATAGCTAACGAAAACATTGAAGACCTGCACATCCTCATCGTCGAACGGTTGCACGTTTACCTTGTTCGTTAAAGTCACTACACCTGTATCAAAGAGACAAACATCGAATTGGATTCACCCATTATCTACAATTGCTGCGTGGTAAAGCTACCGCAAATGGTTTCAACAAGTTCAAGTCCATAGGCCAAGTCTAATCTTTACCTAAGCAGTGTAAACCCTTGTCGAAGGAGATAATAAAATAAACATAGGACTTGTACAAGAAGAGTATTATATAAATTGCTTTCACGGCCTCAGTAACGTTGTCACTCCATCACTCTTTTGGGCAAACATCTTCGGTTTAATACCAAAAGGTACAGGTAATGAAGCAAGATAGATAAGATAGGTAGTTCAACAAGAAATTCTCACCGATAACCCCTGACTTATCCATAATGGGCGCGGCCATCACAGATCTGACGACAACGCCTGTAGTAGGGTCCACCTCCCTCGCGAATCGGAAGTCCTTGAACGCATCTGTGACGTTCAACGCCTCGCCCGTCCTCGCCACCAGCCCAGCTGGCGATTGTTCCAATGATAAACTGGGGAAGTATGAAGGAAAACATAATATGAAAAGAATGACGTTCTGATTCCTACCCGGGAATGAGGCGTGATTTTTTATCTGTATGTGGCCGTGGCCTGCGGTAGTTGGGATTGAGAAAGAACAGGATACCCATTGCCAGAGATCTTGAAGTATGTTATGTAATAACCACGTGGATAACTTTAATTGGCTATTTAAGTATTTAAAAACTGCAATTATCATAAGGAATACTGCTGTTGTTATCCCTGAATAAAGAAAATAATAATAAAAATAAATAAATTGGAGTTAGGGCAGCTACGTTGAATTTTTCAAACATGAGAATGATACATGCGTAAGGCTTTTCCTTCGAGAATAGATTTTTCGAAGCCTAGACTAAGAAATTCCGTTCCGATTATTCAAGTCGACGAACGACCCGATGAACTGAATAACGAAACGAGACGTTACTTGATCTTGTTCTTCTTCTTGGGCATATTGGTCTTCTCGTGGCTCCAACCGTCGTCCCACATTTCAGCGCTGATGTGGTCACCAGGGTGCGCGTGGCGGTCGATTATGTAGAAACTGCTGCGCATCGCGCCGACGAACGATTTTATTACTGCCTGTTTGATGGCAAGTAGGTATAATTAGTCGCCTGTACGAGGATAGAATTATAGATTTTATTTCACCGATGATGTTGTTAAATTTGCCTGAAATCGCTGGCTTGTTGATTGTTTTATGTCAAGGAAATGGGAAAGTGTTGTGCGGCCAAGAAATTATACTGTCGGCGAGACGACCAAAAAAACCCTCCCAGTTGGACGGCCTAAGTGTAAGCTGGCTAGGTGTCAGTGGATTGACGAAATCGAAAAGAGCTTTTGGATCACATCACATAGCTGATTGGACTGACGATAAGTTTTTCGAGATCGGGAAGAATGGCGAAAGGTATCGAACGAGTCAGCGAAGCAAGTCACCAAGGAGTCTAGCATGTGTGCGAGTCATTGAGATTAATAAACTGAAAGTCGTATCTAAAGTCACTAAAGTGAAGGCTTGCGCTTGTCGCGAGCTCAGGTAGGATGGAGCGTAAAATTTTCGAAGAATGCGTTTGCGCAACTTACAAGCATATCAGTAAGCATGGTGTCAATGGAGGCGAGATCACAGAAGTAGTTTTGTAGCAGGGTCCGCAGCTCCGAATTCAGATGTGCTGTTTTCTGCAGGGTGATCCTGGCCTGCGCCTGGTGAGCCGCCGCACCAGCCCAGCACGCCACGCTCACTACCGTGTACACCACGTTCTACAAGAAAACGGAAGGAATAGGCAAAGTCCTAAGGAAGGAAGGAGTAGGTACTATGCTGTGGTCATTGACATGATGAACACTTTGCTTGTGCGTTTCAGGTACTTCATGGCGTTGCCATTTTGTCTTGCGCGCCATCTAAAGGTGAAGCTGAAAAACATTTTTATTTATTTATTTTTTATTAAGGATGGGTTTGCTCTTGACTCTAGTCTAGGTCATAGGACAGAGAAGAGTCTAAGATAGAGCGAGCTCACCCAGAAGAAGCCTGTTCACTCTTACTTTGAAGAGATTAGGGTTGTATGCGTTTGGAAACACAGACGCAGGTAGTGAGTTCCACACTTTAAGACATGAAGATGTAGAGACACTACATAAGCATGACACGGTACTAACATTGTCGTAAGGCTCAGGGTAAGTCCTGTACAGCTCGAGCACAGCATAGCAGTCTCCATCAGGTTTGACGACGGGCATGCACAGAGCCACTTTCGCGTCGATCCACTTGAGACCCTCGGCGAAGCGCCGGTCGCGTTCTACATCGTCCAGGAGAAGAAACTCCTTGGTTGCCGCTACATGGGATGCTGCTACTTTGCCTTCCACTGAGGGCACAGAATGTGTCAATAGGGTAACGATAACGAAGAAGGTAGAATATTATTATCTGGAAGTGAATTGATCGAGGCTCGAAGCGAAGCTAGAAATCAACGAACTCACAGAAATATTGGTTAAGAAAGGCATGTGAATTAAGAATGTTGAAATGCGTTACTTTAGGATTTTGTAAGGAAATTAAAAGAGCCGCATAGTCAAAGGACTGGGCTATTCATCAATAGGTCCGTCTCTAATAATGTACTCGTAGTAGCTAGGAAGCTCACTAACCAATGGGTAAATTAACTTCATGCCGTTCAGGATTCTTCGTGTTTTGGGCCATCAAAGTGATTTCGTTCTTGATCTTGTTTACGATATAAACGAAAACGCCTGCAAGAAAAGCAAAATTTCCTTGAAGCTATTATTACATTATTAAGTTAGCCGTCTTTTAAAAGTAGCCTAATTATAAATTTTACGGGCCGGGATGCACGTTGAGATTCATAATTTTTTGTTGTTTGTTGATGTGACGACAATTATCTATCCCTGCAGGCACGTACAAATTAAAAGAAAAACCGATAATGAGTCTTACCAGAACTATTTGTTACAGTCTTCAAAACCATAGCAGTTTCATACAAAAGCGAGTCTAAATCGACTGTATCTTCTAAAAATACTGTGAACCTATTGATATCCAAATAAGAGCCGGGTTTCTCTTCATGTTTTAGTCCTTTACGCTCTATCTGAGCATAGGGAGCTATTACTCTTCTGGTGACTTTGTCCAGCTTTTCTGATGGCACTAGAAAATGTGAGGCTACTTTGATCATACTTTGGCCAGGCGGATTCTTATTCTCTGTATTATCTTCATTTTCGTACGTCTCCTGTCTGCTTTTTGTAGACTTTACTTGACGTGGTTCGAACATGATTGTAAAGTTATATTATTTTATTACTTTACAAATAATATTTACAATGTCTTGATGTTAGAGGCACATTGACAATATTGATTTAATATTGGCATATGTCAGGCAGACAATTGTCTATAGTTTTTTTGTCACAAGTAGTTTTATATTAAGGTTTTAATTGAAAGAGTTGTATAGGATCTTAAACATATGGATAATGAAGAAAAATTACAAGTATTACAACACAAGTTTCATGAAAATAAGTTAATTTATCATCAAGCCACAAATGATTAAGGTCTTTCATTAGAAGTTTACAAAATGAAATAATCAATTCTACATAACATTAGTAAGAATCTTGTCTACTCATAAAATATACTATATACTACATGCATAAATTATACTAATATAAGTCCATTTACTAATGGCTGCCGCACAGTAAGCATTTGTCATCATGCCAATGTGTCCTTTGTTTTAATTATTTACTGTTTACTTTCGGATTTCTATGAAAACTGCTCTGGGTGTCGCTTGCAAAAACATATGTTTAGTCTGCGGCAGCCCTAAGGCAACTGCTACAGTCATCACATCAGAATTAAATTCATTCAATTGTATATTTTGAAATGATTTAACAATTCCAACAAATAGAAAAAGTTACTTGCTGCACTTGAAAGATTAGCTGAATTTAATAAAGCTTTGTCAAAGTTTTAAATCGCAAATTATAACTTACTAGCTGTTACCCGCGGCTTCGCCCGCGTACTCATAGAGTTTTATTAATTAGTTGTGTATTCTAAACAGGGCGACAGCACACACAACACAGGTCATTACTTTCCGGTTTAGTGACTGCGTCTCTATTAAAATTACGTTTATGGGTCACTTATTTAACTCCTACGCGAATATTATAATACAAATATAGTAGTAATGGTTATGCCAAATTATATCAGCGATATAATTTGGCATAACCTGCATTATTACACAATGCAGCGCTACATCTAGCAATACTACTAAACTACCAATACACCTATATTTATGCCTAGCTATTACACTCAGCGCTCTATGTCGCCATAGAGTATAGCTACCTTATGAATATTGTGAATATTGCCTAGTGTTATATTGGTGGTTAATAAATAATAAGAAAGTATAGATTGCTATATAGCTTTAATTTTTTTTTAATATTCCTGCTATTTTGAAATTTTTATTACATACAAACATGCTCCAAGAAGACATGAAAGAAAGGAGTGGGTATGTAATCAAGGATTTGAAAACCTATATTAGCTCCAAACCAAATTAACTTGGGGATGGATGTTCTTGGATTGGAATTATAATAATATGAATACGCAGTATAATGATTTTGCCTAGTCTTCAATTTTCAGGACTATGGTACCAAAAAATTTAAGTTTATTATGTGTCTTCGCAAGTATACGCAGGGCAAACTTACTGTGCTAAAAATGGTTATTATTATAGAAATGGACTTTCAAATCATGTTTAACTGTAGAAATTAACTTTACTACTGTGGTAAGAAGTATCTCAAGTACATACCCACATCACCCTTAAAGCCACATTCATATCCCAAAACTCATATTCAAGAGACATTCTCATAGTAGTGCTATACAGGGTGTAAGTGACAGCCCTTCGAATACTGATTGGGTGTATTCAAACCATGAAACTGAACAACCTGCCATAGATTAAATTCTTTTTTTCTATATCCCATACAAAATCACAATCAGCTCACTGCATTTACTATGGGAATATCAGTATTCGGAGGGCTGTCCCTTACATCCTGTATATACATCTTTTTTATGTGGTATGGATGTATTCTATGCTACACAATAATCAGTTTTCCGATGGGAAAAATATGTTTTTCCGAGATAAAAAGTAACCTATGACACTCACCAGCTTTTCATCTAACTGCTTTCCAAAAAAAAAATGCTTTACATCGCTGCATGATACTCATTTATGTATGTAGTATGGATGTATTCTATTGCTAAACATTAATCGGTTTTCCGAAGGGAAAAATATGTTTTTCCGGGATAAAAAATAACCTATGTCACTCACCAGCTTTTCATTTAGCTGCTCTCAAAAAAAAAAATGCTTTACATCGCTGCATGATACTCATCTATGTTCGTAGTATGGGTGTATTCTATTGCTAAACATTAATCGCTTTTCCGATGGGAAAAATATGTTTTTCCGGGATAAAAAGTAGCCTATGTCACTCTCCAGCCTCTCACCTAACTGCACACCTAAAAAACACTGCATGATATCGCTCTGTTGTAACGTGAAAGAAAGACAAACAAACAAACAAACAAACAAACAAACACACTTTCGCATTTATAATATTAGTATGGAAGTATGGATTGTAGGTTTGTAGGCCTCTGATGTGGTTCTGTACTTTGTGTACAGAAATGGCCACCATGTCAGGAAAAAAGGAACACTATCTTTTTAGCTGCTTTTATATTTATCAAGGCCACATTATTGGTTTTCTATCCTTCTTAGGAGGTGATACTTCAGGTAGGACCTGAAATGAAATAAAAAATTAAATAGCAGTTGCAGATTGCTAAATACAAAACAATAAAATAAAATAAGTAAAATAAACTGGAATTCATAGGTATGTACTTACACTATCTGTACTCATTTTTCTCTTTAGAATATTTATGTTATTTACTGGTGCTGGCTTATTTTCTAACTTGATTCTTTTCATGTGTCCCGATAATAAGTCTGGTGGTGGTTTTATTCTGTCATTGCTGTGTAACGTTCGTTTGCTTTGTGTATTACATGTATTGTTCATCGTGTTAAATATAGGCATCCTTTCCGGGCTCATATGCCTGGTTTTGTTTAATATTTTTCCGCGGCCAGAGTCCCTATACCTTCTCTGACCGTAAGGCACACAAAACTGGTGAAATATATCCAGTAATTCATCCCGTGGTATGCTGTCGATGTGGGGAACCCTCAGGTGTCTCTAACAGTAAATATAAACACGTAATTTATGAAATTTGTTCCAAATATTTGAGTCCAGAAATAAGGTGCTCAACATACCTGAAGTATTATGTATTTTAGCTGCTCGTTGGTAAGTAATTCTGGGTGCAGAAGCATTTCACAAGGTACGTCCATCTTTCACCGAGTATTTCCGCATGAGAATAATAATAAAACAGCGTTGTTTTTATTTATTTGTTAAACACGACTCGCGCAAGGTTAGCTCGGTCTTTTATTTTGCATGAACGTCACGTTATTACTATACAAAAACGAGACAACGCTGTACACAGTTTTTTTTTGTTTCATTCTATTATTCGAAAATCTCCGCGAAAAATATGACAAGCGCATCGGATTTGACAGCTATCAAAAAGTCTAGTGTTGTAGCATATGATAGTCACGCTAATATTTTTAGTACTATAATAACGTAATAGCTAAGTTACCTAAATATCTAAATATAAACCTAATAGCTACGTTTACTCAACTCTGAATATTGCTTCTTACCGCACTCTCAATTCATAACTCATACAGGGCGACTAGCAGTAGTATACAGTATACATAGTTACTGGTAATTCTAATTGGTCAACATACTGTGAATAAGTGAACCTGGTGAAGCTAGTAAAACTGAGAAGCGTTCCCCAAGAAGCAAAGGTATTTTTTTAAAGTTGAACGTCCCGTATAAGGTCAAATCGGTACAATTATAAATTTTGTATATTAGGAAGGGAGTCGTAAGAGGCGACTAAGGGACTTGAGGGTGTGTATTGCAGTTTTAGGTGATGGGCTGACAACCTGTCACTATGGCGATACACAATTTTCCGGATAACCCTCAAATGTTTGTCAGACGTGACGTAGGTGTCCGTTTTATGCGGCCATTTATGCTCTGCCTACCCCGCAAGGGATAATAAGCGTGATATGTGTATGTAAATATATTTTTCAAATTTCTAGCTCTACTTTTCAAGCTGCAAAAATGTGAAGCCTATCTAAACACTACCCGCTAGTGTCAAACTCTAATTAAATATAGTTTATTCGTAACTGAAGGTTATAAACAAAGATCTAAAAAGTTTACCTTTTGGCGTACGAAATTTATTTTTTAGTATTAACAGTAGAGTTCAAAAGATAAAATAATATTGTAGAAAACCAGAAAACACAGTTACAAGAAAGAATTAAAAACTCGACATATTCAGATAAGTTCAATCTCCTCTACATAAAGTCACGTTCACAGAATCACAATGATGATGATGGGCATGGAAAATTGTAAGGGAAGTAGGCAGCACAAGTATAGTATGACGAGTAGCAGCATCAGTAACCTGTTGCAGGTTACTCGCGCTGCTACAAGTCATGCCGCTGCCACTTTCCGTGCTCCCTCAAATGTCGGCTTTTAATGCGCAAGTCAAAGGAACGGCAACACGATCGTGAGTGTAATGTATTGCTATCCCGGATACTTTCAAGGAAGCATTTTGGAGCAATAATGCGACAGCGGCGGGAGCAGGGGCAGGTGCATACTGTGAACGTGCTATAACACTCGATAATGAGACGTCTTGATTCTGTGACCACCACTGTGGCCAAAGCGAAACTGAAAAACTTTTTTTACATGGATTTGTATGTATAAAGATGAAATGTATTTAATGTCAAAATTTCAACTTTGCAACACGCTACCTGGGATGACATTCTGTACAATAGGTTGAAAATTGACAGAAAAGTCCCAGTTTTAGTAAACTGTCGCTGTTATTGTAAACAGCACATCACACGTACATCACATCACTTAACATCACTATTTTTGTCAGTTTGCTTTGCTCGCTCGAGGCGGCTGTCCTGTCATTCGCGTAGCTTCACAGAGTACTTTTGTTTGCTTCTTTTCTATTTTCTAACGATTTATTTTGGAAATCTCAGTCACTAAAATCCCCTAATAATTTCGTTACGTTTAGCGTTAATTTGTATTTATAGTTGACGCTTACGGTGCTCTCCGTTTAGCGGCAAATCGGTAGTGGTGCAAATGATTTCATGTTTTTTATTTTCGTGTAGAATAAAATAAAAATAAAACATTCTGTGTTTCTGTAATATTGTGCAAAGGATCGCGCTTCGTGTGTGAATGAGTACGCAAATGCTAATTGCAAGCAGAGTGTCGATGAGACGTCGGGAAGGGCGTAGTAGGGACTATGCTTTTCTTCAGTGCCTTAGCCCTCGGAGTGGTAACAGTAACAGGGTTGCAGAATGTCACAGAGGGCCTACAGAGTGACGCCACGGAGGCTGTGACCGCCGAGATGGGTCTAGTTGTCCCTACGAAGTTATCCGACAATCCTGTGCTGGACCACGTGAATGTGACAATTCAGGACCGTGCGGTGGCGTCTATGTGGGATATGTACCTGAATCACTGCCCTAGATGGCGGCCGATCAATCATATATTTTTCCAAGTGGCCAACATATGTTTCTTAATGTCATTCCTGGCTCCACACACGCAGACAGGGCTGCTATGGCTCCGTATAGCTCTGATCCTGGGCTGTTCCTTCTACGCACTATGGGCTTGGAGTATTGAATGCTATCTAGATGCTGTGCTGTGGAACGGTGCTTTTATTTTGATAAACTTTGTGTACTTTGCGGTGCAGTTCTATTTGCTACGGCCCATCAAGTTTCACAAGGATATTGAGGAGGTAAGTTACTTTTATATTTTATCTAAAGGCTTCTATACTTATATTTACAAGTAATATTCTAGCTGGTTGTAATCCCACATTAATGATTTGTTGATGACCTTAAAATGAGAAAAAAAAATTTATTACTATAATTTTGTTTTTATGAAATTCTCATTTAATGAAACCAGCAAAACATGTCTGGTAAACAAAACTTTGGATGGTATACTTTTATCACTGCCAATGCATTAAAATTTCTACATAACTGCTAAAACATTCTACAAAGCACTCATTATAAATACTATGTTGCATGTAATTTGATATATTATGGCTGGAATGTCTTAAATGAGCCCGACTTTGATGATAGAATGCTGTGATCTGTTTAAATATGCATGATGACACTTTCTGGTGTAATTGGGTCATTACTCTCTCATTTTCAAAGGTGGGTAATCTTGTATTAGTATTTAAAACCATACCAAACAAAAAAATTACTACTTACATTCTTTATAAAATGTTTTACAAACATAATTATTTATCAATTCAATCAAAATGATAAAAAGTTATTGATATCTTGTAAAGATTTGTAAGCAACCCAAAAAACATTTGCTATATATATAACAATTGTGTCACAGATAATCTGCAGTTATTATTAAAATTTTATACTTCTGCCTATTTTCTGGGTCAAACAGCATTTTCAAGAAAAGAAGGGCTATATAGCATCAAGGTGTTGAAAATAGCTCAATATTATTAAACTATTTTGACCTTTGTACTTTAGGGTCAGGTCTTCATTGGGCTGGTTAACCCTTTAAATATTTTATGCAAGTTTATTGACTTGTACCTAAAGTACCATTCCAATTCGTCATATTTGACCGCTGTCAGATTCATGATAATACAAAGGGTCCATTTTCCTTTGTTGACATATCTTTTAGTATGGAGAGTACAGCACTCAAATAAGATTTATTGTAATGGCGGTACTTTATAAAAGTTAAACTATTATTTTGATAACTTAAAGACAAATAAAGCCATTTAAAATTATCATGTAAAGTTGCAAATACTTTTGCACTTTCATCCTGATTATCAGCAGACATATTTTATCAGTATCCAAACACACAGTAGACACAACCATTAAGGCTGGGCCACACCAAACGCGTGACGTGACGTGTGCTGCGCACGCACCAGTTGTATTGTATGGAACTGTATGAGATATGCCACATCAAACGCGTGGCGTGCGCACGCGCGTGAAAACGCACGCAGAGCTGCATCTGACTGACAAACCGAAGCCGCGTGGCGTGCGCGACGGAACGGCAACGTCGCTCACGCGCGTGCGCTGTGACGTTGTATTGTATGGAGCTCCGTGTTAGATGTCAGACCGGGCATGCACGCACACGCATCAGCTCGCGCGACGCGTGTGCACGCACGGCGAGTTGTGTTTATTTACAAAATCTTAACAGTTTTTTGTGTGTTTTTGTTACAATGACAGACGGACAGACAACTTTAAAAGAAGAACTCATCGAAATAGTTCGACGTTATGAGTGTATTTACAATACCAAGCACAAGGAATATAAAAATAAAAGTTATAAATTGTTATTATGGGAACGAATCGGGGCATCACTTGAAATAGATGGTAAGTACAAATAATTGTTTTATTTATTGATTTTGTACAAAAAATATAAAATTCAACGGTTGAAGTACGTAAAAAAAAAATTTTCTCTGATGTCTATTGCCAATCTGGATGATCTTACGTTAGTACGTCTAAAGTTTACCAAAGCACTTTCAGTACTACCAGATTCTTGACTCCGAGTCTGAGTCCCGGTAGCACTATCAGGAATATTTTGCGTCATAGTGCCATGCTTGATTCTTACATAATTATGTAAACAGCAAGCAGCTTTTGTAATATGGATAGCTTTTTCCACATTGCACTCCATAGGTCGATGAAATATTCTCCATTTTTCTGTTAGAATACCGAACGTATTTTCAACTATACGTCGCGCACGGCACAATCTGTAGTTATATCTTCGTTTTCTTGGCTCACGTGTAGATATAGTGCTTGGGAATGGTCGCATCAAGTAAGGTTGCAATGCAAAACCTTCATCGCCAATTTAAACGTGAGGAATAGTTTCATCAGTACCAGGCAGAGGCTTAGTAGGTAATAAAAGTTTGTTCTCGAGATAGTGTCGATAAAACTCTGAATGTTCAAAAATGTACTATGTTCAAAAATGTTACTATCACTATTGCACGCGCGTGTCGAAGTTTCCTGCGTGGCGTGAATGCGTACATGCGTGACGTGTGCTGCATCGCTTTTGCCGGTGTGACAGGGTATGCACGCGCGTGCACAGCTTGCGTGACAGCACACGTCACGTCACGCGTTTGGTGTGGCCCAGCCTTTATGTCATAAAGGTGTAGATAACAGGATTATATATTTACATACTTGACAGAATCAAGTTCATTATAAAGATAGAAATACAAGCTATGGCAGCTTAAATAGTTATGAATAACTAGATTGCTGCCACTCATTTTCCCGTGGTAATAGTTGTTTTCCCGCGGTAAAAAGAAGCCTATGTGTTATTCCAGGTTATACTCTACCTGACTACCTGTGTTCCAAATTTCATCCAAATCGGTCAAGCGGTTTGAACGTAAACAGGTAACAAACATACATACACACACACACAAACTCTCAAATTTATGATATTAGTACGGAAGTACAGATAACTTACTTTTAACATTGACTAGCGGCCCGCCCAGCGGTTTCACCCGCTGCTAACCGGGAAAAAGACCTTTTCGCGGCATGAATTATACATAAAAACCTTCTTCTTGAATCACTCTATCTACTAAAGAAAACCGCATCAAAATTCGTTGCGTACTTTTAAAGATCTAAGCATACGTAGGGACATAGGAACTCAGGAGCGACTTCATTTGTACAGTCAAGCTCACCTGCAGTTAGACACTCAAACTGGCAATGAAAGTCATATGCGCACGCCATAAGAACGGTAAGTCCAAATTGTCTAACCTAGCCTGATTTTGACTGTACTATTTAGTGATAAACAAATATGCGTGCAAAATGCAATCTGTGTCAATGATATTCATTTTAAATCAAACTGATTATGATATTTATATTCATGCTGTTTCCTTTTGTGTGCAAATAAGTATTCTTATCTTATCTCTTTATTACCAAAACAAAACATTTTATAGCATTTATTAATAGATTTTAAAGAGATTCCACAAATAAAAGCCGTTACCATTACCACTGCCGTATAGCCTTACATAGGTACGAAACACAATTCTTAGCGTCACTACGGGAAGCAATTCATCATCATCATTAACAGTCGCATCAGACGACTGCAGTCGGTACCGGTTGATGACCATGGTTACTTAGACGTCGGTCGTTCCACAACCATGTCTGAGCCTACTACTAGTAGTAAGCGGTTGCAAAACTCTGACTCCAGGGTTCATAGAGTCGTTGGACGACTCGGTGTCCCACACGAAGGGAAGAGAATCGACTAGGTGTTCCCCACGATATGAATGAACGCCGTCATTGCAATCTCGAGATCCCTTATATAAAACTACTAAATGTTACCCAAGGCGTTGCCCGAAAATCGAAACTATCCTATGTGTTAATCCATGTTACCTTCTATATGTGTGCCAAATTTTATTACAATCGATTCAGTAGTTTTTGCGTGAGGAAGTAACAAACAAACAAATATACAAACTATTGCATTTGTATTATTGCTAGGATATTGCACGATTGTAAGTGTCCTTCCCGTCGTGTAGGCCTACGGGAAGCGATTCATTCAATCACAAGTCCTATGAAAAGCTCGGAGGCTCAAGAATGAATCATATCGGTTTCACAACTCGTTGTGGAGGCAGACGGCGCACTGCAACCGGTCTAGACGAGCCTTGGACTGAATCACGAACTGGTAGCGGTTTTGATCAGTTAAATACGAGTCAGAATCATGTCAAGTACACTTGCAAACGCGATCCTCTGCAATTATTGATTGAGAATTGTGTCTGTGCAAAACATCAGGGCCCCGATTCTCTTATTTTTAGCCATTGTAACCAACCATTGTGCCATTGAAACTCAACTGTCATTGCCAGCCACTGTAATTTTCTATACTTCAAACTCTTAGTGGAATACGAAACGGCTAAAACCATTTTTTTTATTAATGATGGGTTTGCTCTTGACTCTAGTCTAGGTCATAGGACAGAGACAGGGTCTAAGATGGAGCGAGCTCACCCAGAAGAAGCCTGTTCACTCTTACTTTGAAGAGATTAGGGTTGTATGCGTTTGGAAACACAGACGCAGGTAGTGAGTTCCACTTTTTAGCATTGCGCATTATAAATGATGACTGGAAGCGCTTAGTCCGAATTGGTGGAATGGCAACCAGGTATGGATGGTATCCGGCGGTGCGTCTGGATGTCCGATGGTAGAAGGGAGCTGGTGGAACAAGATCGTGAAGCTCTTGAGCACACTCTCCGAACCGACAAGCAGGCAACCTTGCGGCGATGTGCCAGGCTATGTAGCTTGGTGTCCACCAGGTTTATGTCGCCTATGAGCCTTTTGGCCCTGCGTTCCACCGAGTGAAGAGCGGCAAGTTGGTATTTGGCTGAGCCATCCCAAAGGTGACTGCAATACTCCATGCAGGATCGGACTTGTGCTTGGTAAAGAGTTAAAAGCTTTCCAGGCGTAAAGTATCGCTTCACTCTATTCAGGATGCCCAGCTTCTTAGCCGCCGTTTGACCTTGTACTCGATGGTCGCGCCAAAGTTTAGACCATCAAACCATCCATACCATCCAACTGACTCTCTATTAAAAAACAACTGAGACGCTTTTTAAATAGCGGAATACGGCCGCTGCACTACGTTCAGTTCATTCATTCATTATACTTCTCGTGTGAAACACAGATGCGATAAACAACCCTATTAGATTTTTTAAACGTCTACTCGGTAACTAGCCAAGGTTCGGTTGTAATAACAGTTTTCGGGTTACTATTGACGAAATTTCCTCTAATTTATTCTTGCTACACATCCGTCGTACGTATTATTTAATTTCATAACATAAACTTAGTAGGCAAAGGAAATAATGCAATGCAAACCATTGTGATATTACTATACGTTTTGCTTCGAAGATCTCTTTCAAAAGTCATGTAAGTATTTCGCAATCTTCTATTACTTGCGCCATTCTTCCACTCCTAGGGCACGGTGTTCGGCAAAGCCTATTGCATAACGAATAAGTTAGGTATAAAGTTAGACACAAATAGTTATATCATTTGATTGTATGCTTCGAAGATCTCTTTCAAAAATCATCTAAATATTTCGCAATCTTCTATTACTTGCGCCATTTTTCCGCTTGTGGGGTACAGCGATCGGCAAAGCCTATTGCATGACAAATAAGTTAGGTATAAAATTAGACACAAATAGTTTTATAATGTGATTGTATGCATCGAAGATCTCTTTCAAAAATCATCTAAATATTTTGCAATCTTCTATTACTTGCGCCATTCTTCCACTTCTAGGGCACGGTGTTCGGCAAAGCCTATTGCATAACGAATAAGTTAGGTATAAAGTTAGACACAAATAGTTCTATCTTTTGATCGTATGCTTCGAAGATCTCTTTCAAAAATCATTTGAGTACTTGGTATTTCGCAATCTTCTATTACTTGCGCCATTTTTGCGCTTCTGGGGTGTTCGGCAAAGCCTGTTGCATAACAAATAGGTTAGGTACAAAGTTAGACACAAATAGTTTTATAATTTGATTGTATGCTTCGAAGATCTCTTAAAAAATCATGTATTTACGTAGTATTTCGCAATCTTCTATTACTTGCGCCATTTTTGCGCTTCTGGGGCACAGTGTTCGGCAAAGCCTATTGCATAACAAATAGGTTACCTAACCTATACCTATAAAGTTAGACACAAATAGTTCTATCATTTGATTGTATGCATGCCGCAGCGAGCAACCGCTGGGTCGGTTCTAATTGTTTTGTTTCTGCAAATGGTCTTGCAGTTATTGCGGTTTTATTAATTAATGTTATGCGACAATAATTTCTGGTTGGAAGTACAGTGTTTTGTTTTTAAAGCCACACATAATAACAGACCCAGGTCCCAGAGGATCAACCCAAATTTTATAAATTGTATCATATTTGGGTTACATGTGTTTTGTGATTTTAGGCGACAAGCTGACAATCTGTCACTAGTGATACACGATTTTTCAGAATGACCCCCAAATGTTTGTCAGACGTGGCGTAAATGTCCGTTTTTACGGCCGTGCGAGGGATAAAGGCGTAATTTTATCGGAAGTATCCTTACATTATCCCGAGTGTCATAGGCTAGGCTTTATCTCAGAAAGCAGTCGTGTTTTTAAATTTACTATGCTTGTTTACGGCCGTTTACGCTCTGTCTACCCAGCAAGGGATAAAGGCGTGATATGTACGTATGTATTATCAACTACACAATGTCATTGAACCTCACTTCGGACAGGTTGATAGACCTCAAGAAGTTAAGCGGTTTCTTATCTTTAAAAGATAGGTGCCGCAACTGTTCCGTGTTCGAATGTTTATCTGTAAGTAATAAAATATCTAGAAAAGTACAGCATACGTCATCTTGCAAGAGTTGCATGTACAAATATTTACGGGGCTTTTCAGAAAAATCATGTATCACTGCAGTGGCCGGTTGTCAGCCTGGCGCCTATAATTGTAATACTCATTTACCACTCGCGTCGCTTAATCGCCTCTTACGACACCTGCGGAAAAGAAATGGCGTGATGCTATTTTAAGCCAGCATCGCACGGCCTGTACCTGAAGTGATACTCAATCGTTATTTATCATACGCAAACCGCTTGTTTTCAAACCTTTGACTCTACCCTCTAAAAAAGTTTATTTATTGTAAGTATACTTTATTGCACATAGTACAAAAGGCAGACCCAATTCCCAGAGAGAAAAAGACACGAGTGCACTCGGGTAAGAAATCATAGTAATTGAAGATAACAAATTAAACTACAACGAAATGAATCCATCTATATAGGCGTGATTCCATGTATGCAGGATATGCGAAAACCTCCACATGTTTGGCGCCCAGCCAAGCCTGCTCCGGACTGCGTTTATCTGATCTTTGCGGTGGTAGCCGCTGAAAAACGATCCCACTACGGTTACTCACCCGTAACTACTTCTAGAACTTTCTTTTTACACATTGCTGGGACGTTTTCATTAAGTTTAATGTTTTTTGTTAAGTAGACTAGCTTATGCTATGCATTCTGAATACATGGAGTAGCTTCATCACTACGTAGTATAAAACAAGCATAATTAATTAAAAAATTTAAAGCATTACTGCTTTCTGAGATAAAGCCTAGCCTATTATGACACTCGGGATAATGTAAGGTTGGGCAGTCGTGTAATAACTGTGTCCGTCCCTATGTTTGCTTAGATCTTTAAAGTTGTGTGACTAATGTTTTTTGTTAAGTAGACTAGCTTATGCTATGCATTCTGAATACATGGAGTAGCTTCATCACTACGTAGTATAAAACAAGCATAATTAATTAAAAAATTTAAAGCATTACTGCTTTCTGAGATAAAGCCTAGCCTATTATGACACTCGGGATAATGTAAGGTTGGGCAGTCGTGTAATAACTGTGTCCGTCCCTATGTTTGCTTAGATCTTTAAAAGTACGCAACGGATTGTGATGCGGTTTTCTTAATCGATCGAGTGAACTCGGTTTGAATTCCTACTGTAATAAGGACTAACCTCATTATTAGTTAACATAACTCAGATGTTGCTTGTACGTCGCTTCAAGACGAGTTCCAAGAGATTGACTATTTGGAAGAGTTCGGGTGGGGTGCCGGTAGCTCAGTGACAGATCGGTGGGACGGTACTCCACAGGTCCCGGGTTCAATCCCCGGCTGTCGCAAATTTTTATTCAACTTCTTATTTTAATTTTTTGATCGAGTGATTCAAAGGTCAGGTTTTTATATTTCATACATTCAGGAAAAGGTCTTGCCTTTACCTATCTATATATTGCCTTTGTAAAACGGTTGGCAGCGTGTGAAAGAATTGTGACCACCACCGTTCCAGCATGCTGTGTGCTGTCTTGTGGCAATAACAGTCATTTTAAGCATCTGAATGAGCTCACTATTTCGTTGAATCTGTATCAGCCATATTGTATCCAAACTAAAATCAAAAGTAATGCGGTATGAAATACTTGTGGAACCAGTCATGGAGGCCGAGAGGGTGGCGTAGGGCTTAGGCAACTCTGCGTCTTCCATATTTGTGTCCTAGGCGGTACAATGTCTGTATGTGGAGAGGATCAAACATAAAGTAAAATAAGGTTAAACCAAAATCATCAAATCCGAACCTACCCGGATTACCTCCTAGTAAAATTTAAGTCAAATCTCAGTTTTCAGCTTCACCCGAAGACGGTGTGATCAGACATTAGAGACGCGAGCTAATGTCTGTTTGGAATTAGAGGGTATAAAATGTTACGAGTAATTAGACTAACATAAACACGTTAATGAGCAAAGCGGGCGCTAATAACGCCTAGGAAACACTAAACCGCATGTTACTCAACGTCACTATACATATGTATACAACGTAACTTACACTAGATATGGTCCTTGCACTAGATGTCGCTTGTATGTCGCCACAAGATGAGTATTAAGATGTTGAAAATTTGGAAGTGTGTTGGATAGCTCAGTGGCAGAGCGATATGACGGTATACCACTGGTTCCGGGTTCAATCCCTCTTATTTATAAAAGTAGTATAGCACTGTGAGTGCAAAAAAAAAAGCATAGTACGTTTAAGCAACATGTAGCAAAAAAAGTATTACAACCAGAAGGGAGGCGAATTTGTTCATGGAACTAGACATTTTTCCACAAAGAAAAATAATCGCTTTCATAAAAAAATTACATGATGGCTAGCGTGATAACTAGATATTTTTATTTTTGGCCTATGTCTCGGGAAAAGCTGTTCTGTTTTATAAGTATCTTCACCTCTGGTTGTTAAAGTTATCCTTTTTGTTACATCTTGTACTAAACAGACAAATGTGTGGTGAGTCTGTGATCAATTGAGGCTACGTATCTCTAGGCAATTTCACAAACTAACTAATTCCATGCCCACACTGACAGAAATTATCGCACAATGAGTGGGTAGGTAGCGACTAGCGAAGTATACTCGTATACAAAATGAGAGATACGAGTAGACTAGAGTAGAGTATGCCCCAGCGCTTTTAGATAAAACAATGTTCATTACAGTCAAGATCACGTTCGGGTAGACAATGCAAGTCTTATGTGCGCGGTATAAGAACGGTTCAAAGTCAAAACTGTTTTACCCAGCCGCATCCTGTGCTTGACTGTAGTACACTGCTCATTCCGGGCAAGCTATTGCATGCAGCACTAAAAGTCTAGCTGGAGACTAATGGCTTGAGGGGTATGAGAGACTAGTAATAATAAATTACCCACCCAGAAGTTCACGCATACGTTTATCGTATCACATGGACAACCCAAAAGTCCTCCGCTAAACTACCTCTGTCTTTTGGAAGGCTTTGCTTGCCATACTGGCTTCGCTTGGCAGGCGGGTATTATAATACTACAACTACAACAACCACAACAGTCCACTGCTGGAAATAGGCTTACCTCTATACTCACCACGCTTGGCAGGCGGTTTGGCAAGCGCAATGCAAGGTGTTGTAAACATTCACCAGTATCGCTGCTGTCATGTCCTGGATCCATCCCTTAGTCGCCTTTTATGATGGTGATGCTGTTCTAAGCCGGCAAGCCAAAGAGAAATTCGGAACAGAACAGTCAATGGAAGGTACTAAAGTGGTGAATCGATAACTTACTGAAGCTCTTACTCGAGACTACCATGTAATAGTAGTTTATGCAACTGTCGTATAATGGGGGTCATTAGAATGCGAGTGTCTGTTTATCACACGAGGCGCAGCCGAGTGTGATAATAGTTTGACACGAGCATTCTAATGCCTAATTATAGCAGTTGCATACACTATTTTATCTACACTCTCCAAAAAAAACTTAGAAACACTTTTCTAAACGTACGCACCGGCCATTGCAAGGCCCGATACAAGGACAAATTCAATACGAGAACGTAATATGGCTTGATATGAATTTTTGAAAATTCTGTAATTTAGCAGTTGTTTAGATGTGGAGTGACTTACCTAAACAACTGAACAACAACTGAACAACATCTGAACAACAACTGAACAACATCTGAACAACAACTGAACAACATCTGAACAACATCTGAACAACATCGGAACAACATCTGAAAAACAACTGAACAACATCTGAACAACAACTGAACAACAACTGAACAACACTGAACAACATCGGAATAACATCTGAACAACAATTAATCAACATCTGAACAACATCTGAACAACATCTGAACAATATCTCAACAACAACAGAACAAAAACCTATTAAAACAACTAAATAACATCCGAAAAATTACCGTACAACAATAACTGTCAGGTGCGGCGGAAGATAGCGATTTGAATATTGGAAAAAAAAACTTCGTTTCATTTCTCAACTTTATCGTATTAAGCGTTTTCTCATTAAGTCATTACGCTTCTGTAATTTAAAGTAAACCCTAGTTTTTATAGGCAGAATGCATAAAGTAGGTCATTATGCATCTGTTTTCGAATTCATAATTCGAACATTATGAGACGAGTGTAGATAAAAGAATTTAATTCATGAATCAAGATTATTTGCCCGTCCCATCAGTATCGATTAAAAACTGTGCGTCCTCGCAATAAAGCCTAAATTACCTTGACCTTTTGAAGTGTAAATACTTGTTTCAATCTTCGCGCCTTAAAAGTCGTCTGATGAATGAGAAAGTTAGTCGCTCATTATGATGAAAACCGGTAAAGAGGGGAATGTATAAATAAAGGCAGAAAGTTTTTTCCCAGTTTTTCAAATGTTGATTTTACGTGTTAAGAAGCGTAAAATATTACTTGGTTGATATGCAAAAAATGAACTCCACGAATAATGGACCTTCTTGGCAAATTATACGCAGATCCTCTAATAATCTGATTCACAAAGATCCAGCAAATCTTTAATAACATCAGCTGTTTTCGTTGACCTTTTAAAGTTTTATCTCGTCTTCACCGTAGAAATAGAATTCTCTATGCCTTGACGAAATGGCTACATATCGATGGTCTTCACTAACGACTTCTCTTTTCCTTTATTATATATCCTGGACAATTGACACAGCGCCATCTAACCCCAAACTAAATAAAGATTGTACTATGAAAACTAGGTGATATTAATACTTATACCCTTTTTTATAATTAAGTACATATTATACGTAGAAAACACCCAGACTAAACACAAATACTTGAAAATGGACTCAACAAATGTTTGTGTCTGGTGGGGATCGAACCCTCATGCAGTGTTACAGGCATGGTAACTATCCGCTACACCATCGGCCCAGTCGCCATTCGTATCTCCCCACAAAGCCCTTAGAATCGTTATCGCATTTTCCTTTACCGATCTGACAGCTTCTGGTTAGTTAGGTTGGCGTTAAAAAGCTCTGCTGTCTTTTAAAATTTATCGCGTCATCGTAACTGGAAAGAGTGCTAAGTGGTTGAGTATAGCTTACGTATATTTAGCCGTGTGATGTCGGCTTAGAATAGCATCACCAGATTTCTTTTCCAATGTTGTCGTAAGAGGTGGCTAAGGGACTCGAGGGTTATATGTGTATTGTAATTTTAAACGATGGGCTGACAACCTGTCACTATGGTGATACACAATTTTCCGAATGACTCTCAAATGTTTGTCAGACGTGGCGTAAGTGTCCGTTTTTACGGCCGTTTACGCTCTGCCTACCCCGCAAGGTATATGTATGTAGGGTGCTTAGTGGACTGCGGTCTGCGGCGTTTGTGCTTTAACTTAATTTGTGCTTTAATTGTTTTTATGATGCGGGGAAAAATGGACACGCCTGAGTTTTTACGAACTTTAGATGTGTGAAGGGGTTTTGTTTATTCCGTGACACTAGGGTTCATCGGGTCATTCATCGAGTCGATGTCCCACATGCCAAGAGATGTCAGAAAAGTAGGTTAAAAGTCCAAAAGGTGATTCTTCTTCTTCTTTTCGTGTGGGACACCGAGTCGTCCAACGACCCGATGGTCAAAAGGTGATAAAAGTGGTACGCCAATTTTATGTACCCTATATCCATCCGTAACGATGTGTGTCTCTATATTATTCTATAGAATCTTCTTTTGAAATAGATTTGTTCTTCTTGTTCTTTCGTGTGAGTCAACAAACGACCTAATGAACCCGGGTGTCGGAGTCTTTCAACCAACTACTATTACTAGTAGGCACCTGACATGGTTGTGTAATGACCACAGCCTCAGTTATCATTGACAGCAACCAGGACCGAGGGCTTAACGTGCCCTCCGAGACACGAAACCATTTTTCTTTTCGTACAATCACATGGTTGAGTCTGCAATGTCCTAACCAAACTGGGAAGACATTCACAAAGTAATAACGATCAACTTTGTGAATGCCCCCTTCGGTAATCGAACCTGGGACCCCCGTATCTGAAACCAATGGTAAGACCGCTAGACCACAGAGACAGTTAGTAGAAATATGATTTTATAGACGTTTAACAACCATGACAGACATGGGCCTCCCCGAATAGGAGGGTATTTGCCACACTCATCACGCTTGACGAGCGCAGTGCAAGGTGTTGCATTCACAGGGAACGCTGCTGCCCTTTCCCTGGATTCAGATCTATGGAATGTAGGTGTTAGTAATTGGTCGATAATCTTAGGCCTTCTGCCTGTGTTATTAGTATTAAAAATTAGTGCTATAATTATGAATATCGATTTGAAATTTTCTGCTTCAGACCAGCGTTAGTATAATAGTAAATAAATAAATAAATATTCTGGACAATGGACACAGCTCCATCTAGCCTTAAACTAAGCAAATCTTGAACTATGGGAACTAGATAGCTTTAGTGGTAGTAGTCGGTTGAAAAACTCTGACACCAGAGTTCATCGAGTCGTTGGACGACTCGGTGTCCCACACGAAAAAAAAAGAAGAAGAAGATAGCTCTGGTATTACTACTTATAGTTTTTTGTAAATAAATACATATTATACATAGTAACACACTAACACCCAGACTAAACACAAAAACCGAAAATGACTTGACAAATATTCGTGTCTTGTGGGGATCGAACCCATGACCTGTGGCTACGCCATCGGGCCAGTCAAGTCAAGTATAGACTTCGACAGCTGTCTGGCTGTTTAGAGTTTGATCTAGTTACCTAGTTCAGCCCGTATCGCTTTACTGGGTAACGAAAACAAATCACTTGCTGTGTGTGAGTGACTGTTTCCTATTTTGTTTTTATATATAAGGTAGATTTCATACAGGGACGTAAAAAGATGAAAATTAAACGCCTTTTTTGGAGGGATATCCAAATCACCCCAATGTATGTTTTTTTCCGAGTTATACAACTTTTAAAGTTGTTTATATTGAAGACTAGCAGCCCGCTCAGCGGTTTCACCCGCTGCTAACAATTTCCCCCCGGGAATAAGACAGTTTAATATAGCCTATGTTCATCAGGGATAATGTAGGATTCTAAAAATTTTGACTTCAATTTGAAACAAATATCATTTTCAGATGGTGGTGGCGTAAAGTTACATGTCGTGTGATTAACCTGGCCAGCCCCATGGCAGTGCCTTTATTTTTATTTTTTTTATCCCGCCCGAGCCGGTTTTCTATTAGGTCATAACAAAATTGTTATAAAAAAAAGAAAATTGTGTGATACAAATTCCTTTTTTTAAAAGCTTTTATTTTTACAATGACGGTTCATGACGTCAATGTGTGATAATACTATCCTACCTTGAATAAAGAATTCCAATTTCAATTAACGGTAAAAGAATTTTTTTAATCGGCCCAGTAGTTTCGGAGTTTATTCAATTCAAACAAACAATAAAAAAAAATCTGTTTCTAATATTAGTGTAGATTATATTATTATTATTTTAGTGTGATGCCGGCTTAGAATAGCATCACCCGATTTCTTTCCCGTGGGAGTCGTAGGAGGCGACTAAGGGACTTGAGGGTGTGAATTGCAATTTTAGGCGATGGGCTGACAACCTGTCACTATGGCGATACACAATTTTCCGAATGACCCTCAAACATATATCAGACGTGGCGTAAATGTCCGTTTTTGCGGCCGTTTACGCTCTGCCTACCCCGCAAGGGATAAAAGGCGTGATATGTGTATGTATGTATTATTTTAGTGTAGATTTTTTCAATGCATTATTTAATGTTTTTTGTCGTCTTTTTCATAGCGAGTAAGGGACAGCCCTTCGAATACTGTTAGGGTGCATGAAACATAAAACTGGACAACTTTCCCCTTGAAACATAATGTCAGGAAACGCCAAATAAATTACCATCCATACAAAATCACAATCAGCTGACTGCATTCACTATGGGAAGTCAGTTTTTTTACATTTCCTGAAATATGTTCCTAGGGGAAAGTTGTTCAGTTTCATGGTCTGCATGTACCCTATCAGTATTCGGAGGGCTATCCCTTACACCTTTTAATACAGTAATGATTAAATGTAATCATCACACTGGCGTAGTTTGTACATTTCTAAATATAAAAGTAGTTATTTTGGCATAACTGTAATAGTTAGACATATGGTATCGCAGACATTTTTATAGATATTGATGTCCTCTATAAAACTGTAGTACTTCACTTTGCTGTATTGTCAATAATTTCCACAGCGTACGCGATATAAGATATTTTTTTGGTACATTTTTCACACGTTGGGTTACATTATCGAAATTTTCACGCGGATCCCTATTTTTTTCTCGTATAAAATATAGCCTATGTTCATCAGGAATAATGTAGGATTCTAATGGTAAAAGAATTTTTAAAATCGGGCCAGTAGTTTCGGAGCCTATTCGATGCAAACAAACAAACAAACAAACAAACAAACAAACAATCAAATCTTTTCTCTTTATAATATTAGTTAGTATTGAAGATAAAGAACTGGCTGGGCTGGAACTTTTCTTTTTATAGATGCGGGAAAGTAATAATCATGGAGATTATGCTACAAAAACAAAAAATACCACTGGAAAAAGTTATAAAAAAACGATTTTTACACGATTGCCCAACCAAAAAAGAAGTGTAATGTTTTTAGAGTTTATGTGTGTAGGTATATGTGCGATTCTTTTAAGTGCTGCAATTCGTTAACCACTGAACAGATTCGAATGGGAATCGTATCGGAAAAATCCTTTTAGAGGAAAAAAGTACCTGAAAATGGCCACTTTTGTATTAATTGCCATAACTTTAATTACAGCGAATATTTTGTTGAGTTTGTAGGTTCTAATTTTACTTAAGGATAATACTTAAAACTTGGGTAACGGACATTCTGATAGATTCTTTGTATAAAGAAAATATTTTTTTTAGAAGTAGCGCCACTGTCGAGGTTGTTGTTGATTTTGATTTTCTTTTTTCTTTCAAACATGGCCCCGGGTTTCTTTGCCAAAACCTCAAAAATAAAACGTGAGATTATCCCGTCGGGGAACTTAGCCAAAATATTAAAAGTGAAGAATCAAATATTCGTAATACCGCCTCGTTTTATAAAACCGCTGTCAACGGAATTTCCGACGCGATTAACTGGATTTACAAAGTTATTTTTATCTCGTAAAAGGTTGTTTTTTCTACAGTCCTACATGTTTCTCGCAAATGTTTAAAATCCTTATTACTTTTCTTGCTTGTATCAGTTTTTGAGCTTATATTTTGAAACTCGTGTTGTAACTCAAGGCAGCTTAGTATGCTATGGTAAACAATCTATCATTTATTTCTACTTTAAAATGTGCCATGGTAGGTCACGGTACCATGCGTGAAGGTTGTTTGTACCTCCTTTACTATACCTTAGTTGACACATATTTACCCCAGAAGTGCTCTAAATAGTTTTAAGCCCGATGTCTTTAATTTGTAGACAAAACATGTGACAAAAGTACAAAATACGTATGGGCGTGCGCTCTTTATTTTGCTTGTAAACTGTTTTGCCAATTTAAAATCAAAAATTTACATTACAATGCGATTGTTTTAGCCATTACATCATATCAATGCATTATTCATCGTTTACCTAAACATTTCACGCTTTTCGTTAAACTGAATAACGCTCTTGCTTTCAACAAACACTGTTTAACTCGGAGCTGTTTAGTATGCAATGAGCAATTTGATATGGCGGTTTAAACTCAGCTGAACCCTTGCAATATTGGGGTATCAGTAAACGTTCAAGCATTAATGATGTAGGTAGGGCGTTAAAATTACTGAAGATATTTCACAGAGTGACTGTCCATAAAAATTACCAATTTTCCCCCTAGGAAAATACATCGAAATGAGAAAATTCTTTACATTTTTCATAAAATGTATTAAAAATTTCATTTTATATGTGAGGGAGGATCATAAAGTTCTTTCGTGTTTATGTTGAAAGTTGTTCAATTTCATGGGTTGAGTACTCTTAAACAGCACGATAATTCTAAGATTAAAAACTGTCGTTTGGAAAATGCAACCACAATACAGAGGCAACATTCAGTCTCGTGACGAGACAATGCTAAATGCAACGTCAAGCACGTTTGTCAAGAATGTTGCTTGATGATTGATCGTCTCGGGCAGCTGCCGTAAGGCTTGGCGTATGTTCTTAGGAAACTGTATTTAAATTAATTGTGTTACGAGTATGACCCAATTTATAATTCGCGTTCACTGGAAGCTATGCAGTTATTCGTTTGGGTTTGGATAAATAAATGACTTGAGCAGGTACCCCAGAGTGATATTGATAGTATAACAGTTCAAGAACCACCTATGACTAAATAAGTATTTTCTGTAGCTGAGAGGTTTGCGAAAATAAAACAACACTCGATACATTAGGACCTGTGAAAATATGACTTAAGTGTTATATTTACGTACCTACTATGGTTTATAATGCACTCACTAACTGAAAAGTATTCGTTACAGTAACTTATACTAAATGTCGCTTGCACGTCGCTTCGAGACGAGTACCAAAACCAAAACATTGAAGATTTGGAAGTGTTAGTCAAGGTCCCGGTAAATCAGTTGGTAGAGCAGTAGGACGGTACCCCACGGTCCCGGGTTCAAGCCCCGGCGGGCGCTAAATTCTTTTTACTTTCTTATTTTACTTTATTCTACGTAATGCGTCTGCAGGATTCTATGTGGGATCTTTTTCGTGGCACTACGTAGGTAGCTTTTACAATAAAATACAATTATTGCATTACAACTTTACTTTATATCTCCGTTGTGAAGTTTGGATACTTAAGTAGCAATGTTCCTGTCTTTACTGCGAAGAAATAACTTTTTATTACCTTTTCTTAAGTTAAGTATGTACTTAAGATATAAAAGGTAACAGCGGGAAATCTTTTCACTTACCTTTTATGAGTTCAAACCAAATATATTCCTCGTAGTTAAATTTAGTCGTGTCACGTATGTAGTATGTACCTAATTTCTTTTGCCTAGACTGTTCTATGATACGAAAGTTTATTCTGACATACCAGGCGAATCTGTCTGTCGGTTATTTAGTAATTATCTATATATAGTCTGTAAGTATAGGTTCTTATCTTTTTGTAAACAAATAAAAGCAGATGTTTTATTTACCAAGTTTCTACGCACTGCGGAGTTTAATATTTTACGAACAAAACGCACTAGTTTATAATCTTCTTCTTCTTCGTGTGGGTAGTTCATAATTAACGAAACATACAAACACAGTAGTAGTTGTTACTTTATACTGTCAAATACAATAAAAGGAAATTAAACAAATTCTTATTGAGTCAATAATCTATGCACTTATAGGTAACGTAAATAGTAATAAAACTGCTCGAGCCAATATAACGCCGCCAAACGAAAAAGGTCAGTGTTTTCGTATCTATTGTCCCCTGTATTATGCATTACACTAATATTTGGTCGTTTATCTGATTTGTCAAATTTTACAAGCTAAGTACCTACACGTATAGACTATAAGCAGATATCTCTCTCTAAATACCCAATTCTAGCTAGACTTCCTTTACCTAAGAGATGAGTAAAGTCTGCCCGCAAAACCTACTTTACTTATTCATGTAGCTTCTCCAGTTTAGTTTCAGTGACGTCACAGGGTATATCATTTATTAAGGCGGCATCAGTCCCAAAAATAAGTCTCTTTCCTTTTCGCTGCGTTAGAGCGAAACAGACGATGACAGCTTAGATTCGGAAAACCGAACATTTATTTAATTATCAAAATATAAAAATAAATATTTGAAAAAGTTAGCACATAGATTCATTACTCATTTAATCAGGAAGAAGAGGAGAAAGATCAAATCTTTCAGGTTTTTAGTCGAAAAAACAGATCTAAACATCTAAACGCAAATAAGAGCTTAGTTTGTTTGATTGATTTATTGTTTGCATTTTCAATAAATCTTGTATCGAGCCCCCATAATTTTGTAGCATAATCTTGAAGTATTACTAAGAAAAATATTGTCTCATAATTCGGAGCTTTCAAGAAATGGGATACAGAATTCCGAACACTATTCAACACTACTCGGTTGATTTTTAGCTCATTTCACCTTAAAACGATGTAGTTTAGTAGGCACTGCACGTGCAGGGAACCCCGGCTGGATCGGAATCTCATTTTACCAATAAACATGTCGTAGTAGGCGTTTCAAATGCTTATTGGGTACGATTTGGTTTATAGGCGATTCGATTTGATTTTCGACCGAGTGATTCTAAGTGAATTAGGTGGCACCTTTTTTGAAAAGGGTGACGTAGATTGAATTTTTGCTGTTCCTATGAAATTACAGGCACGAATTTTAAGGTATCAGTTAGCAGGGGATGCAGCAGCAGACGCAATTTAATGACATTCATTCATTAAGTGCTTCGGAAGGCACGTTAAGCCGTCGGTCCCGGTTGCTGTTTTACAGGCGGCGGTTGTTACACAGCCGTGTCAGAGGCCTACTAGTAGTAGTTGGTGGTTGAAAAACTTTGACACCATCCGGCGGTTCATAGGATCGTTCGTCAACTTGATGTCCCAAAGGAAAAAGACATTTAAAGGCATTTATAACTACTCGAGTGAGCATCTTTTAGCACTAGACATGAATTAAATTAATAGTATTTCGCTGTGTGATGCCGGCTTAGAATAGCATTACCCCATATCTTTCCCGTGGGAGTCGTAAGAGGCGACTAAGGGACTCGAGGGTGTGTATTGCAATTTTAGGCGATTGGCTGACAACCTGTCACTATAGCGATACACAATACTCCAAATAATCCTCAAACATTTGTCAGACGTGGTGTAAATGGCCGTTTTTTGAGTCTGTTTACGCTCTGCCTACCCCGCAACGGATTATAGGCGTGATATGTGTATGTATGTGTATTTCAAGCGATTGCTTTTTGAACCAGATCTGGCCCTAATCCTTATCTACAAGCATTAGCGATTCCTTGTGCCCTGATATGTATCCGAAATTAATCATGTAGACTTATCCGCGTCCAAGGAGCGAGGCCTAGCGATTTCTCTCTTTTCGTGTGTGGCACCGAGTCGTCCAACGACCCGAAGAACCCTGGTGTCAGAGTTTTTCAACCGCCTACTACTAGTAGTAGGCCACTGACATGGTTGTGTAACGACCGCCGTCTAAGTAAAATCATAGACAGCAACCGGGACCGACGGCTTAACGTGCCCTCCGAAGCACGGAACCGATTATTTTTCAGACAATCAGGTGGTTCACCCTGCAATGTCCTAACAAGACCGGGAACAAGTTCACAAAGTGATAAATATCAACTTTGTGAGTGTCCTACCGAGATCAAACCCGGAACCTTTGCGTCGCAGGCAGTCGCGCCACATCGGTCGTCGGCCTAGCGATGACAGCTTGGTATATTGACGTCATTAATAACTGTGGGCTTGCTGTGGGAGACATGGAACTGGGCATATTACTCTTAGCTGTATCCACAGACCAAAAATTCCGGTGCTCTGTGGCTGCGACTGTGTGAGGAGAGTATAATTAACCTTGTTTGATTTTGTCATACAAATAGTGATGTCGTTTTGAATATGAATCCTACCCCAAAATGGACAAGACAAAGACTAGAAGTCAGTTTTTGCTACACCTCAATGTCCAAGATTATTTATGATCAAAGCAAACAAAATGATGCCTACACTAAATTCATCAATGTAGGGTAATACTATCACTTATTGACGTCATGATCCGTCATTTTAAAATAAATAAATTTGTATCACACAATTTTCTATAACAATTTTGCATTTTTCTGATAGAAAACCGGCTCGGACGGGATAAAATAAATAAAAACAAAGGCACTGCCTCGAGGCTGGCTAGATCAGGTTACCCTGATGTCTTTTCTCGCACGAGATAAGTCTCTATAGCATACTTATTGTAGCCTAGCTCATAAAGCTACATAGAAGATCCATTAATGAGACTACATTAAATTGAATTGCAATTTTTTAACACTTCCTGTGTTAGTTATAGTTTAAGAAAACTCTCAGAAATTTCTACCGCGGGCAGGATTTCACCCTGCGACTTTCGCCATCACTAGTGGCGACGCCTCTTCCATCTGGGCTACCGCGGCTCGTCCCTTGCCCGCGAATTTAGTGAATCTTTATGCCAATAACGCGTGGCACGGCTTCAAAAAAAGCGATGAGACTAAAGTAACTTCAGAACTCTATCTATCCATCATAGAACTCAATGCTTTATATTGAACTTATACTGATGCCTTCATAACCTGCCTTAAATGACATGAAAGTTAGGTATGATCTGTAAGAGTTCCAATCCATTTTCCATTTCAAAGGCCAGGCAACACTCCAACTCCAAATCTATTTTAGAACTTTTAGAATAGGCATTGTCCAACGAGCCATTGACAATTGGAGCGCTTTTTGATCAAAGGTAAATTCCATTTACCCTCAGAGCTACCCGTTAGTTTTTCAATCCACTTCATATTTCGAACACTTGGTTCACCAAGCCACAGTAGATAAAAGTTGTTGGTCTACAAACTTTTGACTCTTCCTACTTGTAAATAACCCAATCGCCAATGCTACAGATGGAGAAAAAGTAGGGAAAACAAAGATTAGGTAAACCGTAGCGCTGATGTATTGCGTGTGATGTGTCCGGCCCGAAAATTGTAAGGTTGATTTAAACTACTGTTTCTTACTTCTACTGTAAGTCGACAAACAAGCGCAGTGTTTTAATAAAATAGCACAAAAAACACCCCTGTAAGTGAATCACGGGGCGGCTCGTGAGGTGTTTTCGAACGAGACTATCGATTTTATGCAAAAGGTGCACCCCCAATATTGCCTCCCTTGTATGCGGTCTACGGCGAACTAATTGGTTCACAGGCCAAACTAGCTACAAGATTAATAATCTGGCTAAAGATTAATGCTGTTAGTGTTGTGTATCTATGTGGATGACGTTATGAGTTGCCGAACATTAATAACGGGTGGTACAGACAGTAATTATTAACGTCAGGTATTCCGGTATTTAAAAAGCGTGTCATTAGTCTTGATAGAGTTTCAGTAAGACGGTTTCGTAATCGCTAAAACTAAGCAAAGCTTGTACCATGGGACCTAGACAGCTGATATTAATACGTCATCATCATCATTAATTTAAGAGCCTCGCGCTTGTCGGTGGAGTAATATCCAATCTGCTCTATTTTGACTCTTTGTCTTCCTCATTCGACATGACACCTATTTTTTCTTTGATTTGGTACATATACGCTCTTCTTTGTCGCCCTCTCCCTATTCTTCCCTCGATCTTTCCTTCCATTATAGTGTTTAGTAGGTCGTCATGTCGTAACAAGTGTCCCAGCATGTTTTCGCTTCTGCTCTCTATAACTATAACGTTCAGTATAGTTCTCTTCTCCTTTACTAGATTTACTTTCTCTCTGTCCAGCTTTATTAATACTTATAAACTTAAAAAAAATATGCATAGAAAACACTCAAACTTCACACAAATATCTGAAAATGCCCTAACAAATATTTGTTTTATTGTTTTTAACAACATAATGGCAGTTGTGTCTCCCCGGAAATAAAAGAAAATGTCAAAGATCTCGAAACCCGCTACGTAATACATAATTTAATTAACCTCTACTTAGCAACCATTAAGAACTCTGAGCTTTCTTCGTGCACTGCGAGATATTTAATTAAGCTCGCCTTTCTTTAAGTTTCCAACTTTAACTTAGCCGGAACATGACACAATCAAGTTCAAACTTAAATTAAAAAGAACTGAACATGTTTTTTTTAAGAACATACACATATCACGCCTTATATCACGTGTTAATGACGATCATGATCATGATGCCTTTGGGCCAGGGACCCGATTAGCGCTTTATCGATTAAGCGCTTAATTTCTCAACCCCATGTCTGAATACCACTGGTTAAATAAATGCCTTCCCACTTCAAATGGTTACCGTTTCATTTGCTTCTAGTCTATCGAAAAGAGAACCCTATGCTAAAACTAAAACCCTTTAGATAGCGCTTTATAGAAGTTTCGCGCGCACGCACTGCAACGAAATCATTCAACAGGCGAGCAGGTTACGGCTTGGCGGCAACTTCAAACCTTTGACCATCCGGCTGGCCCCCATGTGTCAATAACAGTCCTGTCGTATAAGTGGGAACCTTTTCAATATGGATCGTGGTTTGAAGGAGTTTTGATAGCCTTTAAAATAGCGCTTTAAAAAGACGTTCGAATGAGTTTGAACGAGATGCGAATAGGGAGAGTAAACCCATACGTAAAACCCAATCAATAACCCCATAAAGTCCAGTATGGTCCCTGCTGTGGGCAGTTGGTAGGCACAGGTACCTACTTCACATTATAGAGGTAAAGACAGCCAAGCCCTCCATAAAACCGTACAGGGCACCAACCATTATTCACAACTCTTTTACGAGAGCAACATACTTCGCTCCAGTTCTACTCCTACATTGTTTCAGCTTACGGCCTGATAAATTGTGAACCCAGATCCGGGCCACGAAGCTTGTATTGTATCGCTTGTAAAGTGCAGGCAGTCAGCTATAAGGCATTAAATGCATTTTGAATGGGGTTAAGTCTTGTTTATTGTTTTCTTTACAGCTATTATAATAATAAAATGTATGCTGAAGGACCTTTAGTATGATCTTTGGTTTATGACTTAAAATATATTTGTTCTATACCTAATTCACCAGATGGAATATATGCACAGGAATGTGATTATAGCCATATGGCATACTATTACTATAGGCATATCATCATACATTACTTTAACAGCCACAACAGTCCACTGCTGGACATGGGCCTGCCCTTATCGGGGGGTAATGCCATACTCACCACGCTTGGCAGGCGGATTGGCAAGCGCAGTGCAAGGTGTTGCATTCTCAGGGAATTCCCAGGATGATTATCACTTACTCGCTTTTTACGACACCGATGGGTAGAATTGGGATGATGCTATTTTAAGTCGGTACCACAAGGCGATACCACACCATAGGCATATCATTTTAGTCAATAATTCATTTAGTTAGTAAATAACTATGATAATATACCCGTTTGCAACAGCACATACATATTGAGAAAACGAACCTTTTGAAGTTATATCAATGATCGAGACCAATCAATAATTTAAGCTTCTGAATGTTACGAATAACTCAGACAAAAACAAGATCATTAAAAAACAAAAACGCGAATGCGGCTAGTAAACAAGATTTTCCGTTAAAAATACCCCATTTATAATTTATTAAATTTTAATATACCTAGTGATACTCGTGCTGCTGAGACGAACCTAACGAAGCGTCACTATGCCAACATCCGTCTAGCCATTGAAGCCTGTGAAAAATAATTTACTTGTCCACATACATACTCTGGAAAAATATTCAAAATTCAAAATTCAAATTCAAAAAGTTTATTTGCAACAAACATGGTAGTTAAGGTGGTAGGATTCAATAATGTACAAAACATGTTTCGCCATCTTAAGAAATAGCATGCAAATATTATCAGGTTGATCGGCGTTCATATACAATAAAATGAAAAAAAAAAATATACATCTGTTTAAAAAATGAATCAATTAAATAATAATAATAACAATAAAACTTCATTTCAATAAATTAAATATAATAAGAGACCGTAAACATAATTAAAAATTTGATTGCAGATATTCATTAATATTGTAAAAGTTCTTAGTATTAAGCCATTTATATAATTTTGTTTTAAATAATTTACTCGGTAGCTGTCTTATTTCAATCGGAATATTATTATATAGTTTAATAAACATGCCAAAACAGTTTTTGATGTATCTTTCAGTACGGGCCGTTTCAAAGTACATCAGTTTATCTGGGTCCCTGCGATTTCTACCTACATCACGGCCTCTTATGAAAAGTTCGGGATGTTCTTTGACGAAAACTCCAACTACATATATATAAAGGGAGGGTAAGGGTAGCAAACCCAGCTCTACAAATAATGGCTTACAAGAGTCTTGTGGTAGCGTTCCTGTTATTGCCCGTATGCATTTTTTCTGGGACAGAAAAGCGCGTTGTAAATTTGTCCCGTTGCCCCAGATTTCCAAACCATACCTAAGAATGGAGCCTACATAAGCATGGTAGGCTGTTATGGCCGTCGTTTTGTTGACCTTATTCCTCAGCGTTCTTAAGGCATATGCGAATCTGTTAGTTCTTTCACTAACTAATTCTATATGAGTTTTCCAGTTTAGTTCTCTACTTATCGTTAAACCCAGAAATTTAATTTTATCCACATTATCAATATTTACGTCATCATATTTTATATTAAATGTCAATTTGTTTGTATTAAAATTCATGTATTTGGTTTTGGAAATATTTATTTGCAAATTATTGTCATTAAGCCATTTTACTATTGATTCTACAGTATTATTTATGTCCATTTCATGATTTAAGATTCTGCTATCGTCTATCTTGCCTTTGGAAGTTACCACTACAGATATATCATCCGCATACATTATACACTCATGTTGGGTCACTTTGGGTAAATCATTTACATAAATAAGAAACAGGAGTGGGGCGAGGACCCCCCCTTGAGGTACACCATATCTGTTAACTTTGTATTCAGAAGAAAATGTTTGATACTCATTTTTTTCATTTAATCTTGATATGACCACCTGCTGTTTTCTGTCTCCTAAGTAGGAAATGAGCCATTCCAATGGTAGTCCTCTGATGCCTATGGCCATTAGTTTTTTTATTAACAGATTATGTGAGACAAAATCGAACGCTTTGGTCAGGTCAAAGAACAGCGCTGTAGTCAGTTGCTTTTTATTAATATTTTGAAGAATAGGTTTCATTAGTGAGAAACTTGCTAGTGTAGTGGACTTTTTTTTTTGAAAACAGAATTGGTTTGGGCTAATTATCTTAAATTTATTGCAATATTCAACCATTCGTTTAAACATACACTTTTCAAAAATTTTTGAAAAAATTGGTATGAGTGCAATTGGCCGGTAATTATTGATGTTGGCTTTATCGCCTTTTTTGTGCAACGGTTTGATAATAGATTTTTTTAGAATTTCTGGAAAAATACCTGTTGTAAATGATAAGTTTATCAAATGTGTTAGAATATGAATGATGTTATGAACCTCCATCTGAGGCAGTCGGGTAACAATAAAAATGTATAGAACTGCAAATCATTGACACGGTCAACAAAAGCAAAACAAAAATGCGGAATCATTCGACATAACAGCTGCTGAACCTGTGGAACGCACCTGCTCAAATCCTTTTTTTGCCGACCTTCCTACCTGGTTATACCTGCGTCCCCGTCGGCGTTGAATGGAGTATGAACCTATACGTTATTATTGAGAAATTCTCTTTCATTGAGTTGATCGTGTCTTAACAGGGTTGTCAATCTCAAATCAAATTCAATTTATCGCAGGTTTTCATCGCTTAGACTACATTCAATCTGTAAAGAATGAATTAGATGGAGCCGTGCCACGCGTTACTGGCATTAAAATACACTTGCAAAGCTTGCGGGGAAGAGACGAGCCGCGGCAGCCCAGATGGAAGAGGCGTCGCCACTATTAATGGCGAAAGTCGCGGGTTCAAATCCTGCGCTTGAAAATTTTGCAAGTTCTCAAATATTACTATGAATGATCATGAAGTTATAAAACTCTTGTTACGTATTCACCTGCTGTATCTAAGTAAACCATACTTGCTAAGATTTCTCGCTCGTAATACAAAAACAATGGGTTAGTGTAACCGTACCTTAACCTAACAGCATGAAAAGTTCTCAAATATTTTTACCTTCGTATAAAAATCGACATGTTTACAAAGCTCAATAGCTCCATAGGCTGTCTTAACCAGCCGAAACGTAGAGGGCTAAACTGTCTACCAAATAATAAACAAGTAAACTAAAGTCGCGTAAACTTAAATCATGAGTGATATTTGTTCGTTTAATAATAAAACCTAGTCTATGCTTCTATGTGTCCGGATACAAGCAGGAATAATGTTATTGCCAATCTTGTTACTAGCTGCACACACAGCCTTTGTGGCTCTAACCACAGAAAAGATAATACGTACACTTTGCAAATGGATTGGACTATCCCAGAAATCTAGGCGAACGGGGAAACAATAGGCGACCTAGGTGAAAAATAAAGGAAATTCGGCGTCAGCAAAGCCAGAGTCAGCCTTTGATATTCAATTATTCAAGCTGCAAATAGTTCGTCGAGGCTAATAAAAGGTTTAAGGCGGGGCGGGGGGGCGTTATATAGCGCGAGCAAGTTTTTTAAACTAGTTTTATTTAAGCAATTACAGCCATAGAATTTTACAACATTTGACAGAGTTTACTTGATAGAAAAAAAAACAAAGTAACTTCTCTTTGAAACATTTTTTCAACATCATGTCTACAGTTTTAAAGTAATGAAAAAAATGCTATAATTTAGATACGTACCGTTTATAGTACGAATACCTAAATGAATTTCTATGTCAGAAAAACCTTAAATTCTCGCAAAAATTTGAGCGCAAAATGAGTCTCTGTTTCTCTCTGGCGCAGCGCGAATGAAAGGGATAAACTTTTCAGGTGAATCAGGGCCTGCCTGAATCTATAGGGAAACATGCGTTTGAGGAACCCGCATTGTGCAAGTGCGTGGTGTAACCTCCGACATCTCGAATCTGGGAGACTGTTGCAACTGACTACTACAATTACTTGAAATTGAAAATAAACCTACTAATGAAGTAGCCTTATGGTGTTTCGCTAATGATACCTATGTATCAATTTTTGAATCAAACGTTTTTCACTTTTCTAAAATCAAATTTAAAATAAATACCTCGCATTCACTATTGAATCACGACTAAATTTAGTTGATCAACTCATCGTGTGATCGACTACCTTCGGCTTGTTAAGCCCTCAAAAGTCTACGTCCAAGTTTAAACCAAAATAATGTAAAAAGAAAAAAAAACTTTCAAGTTGAACAAATTGTATACCTTACACGGGAAGTGTTTTAAATTTTGGTATTCAATAATGTAAAAAGTCTACCTCGGATATAATCTATGGATGAGTTAGACCATGAAGATAAGCGCAATAGAAAAGAGGCCTATGCCTAAAAACGCGCGGTTCGCGCAGGTAAATCGTGGGACTTGGCTGGAGCCAAGGAGATATTTAAAGAACTTAAATCCGAACTTTATTTCCCTGTACGTCTATCTAATCGCTCAGTCGGCCGGTTTAACCTGCATTTGTACACTACCTCTATATATGCGGAAACACACATTTACAACACGAAACAAAAAACTAATTAAAAAACTCAATGGGTCCTAGAATGTATAATCACATTCTAATAAATGTAAAAAACTTAACAAATAATAATCAATTTTTATCTAAACTTGAACAAAAACTACTAAAGTACCACCGTTCCAATAAGTCGTATTTGTCAGCTGTCAGATTCGTGATAATACTATGGCAGATGGCCCATTTTCCTTTGTTGACATCTCTTTTAGTACGGAGATGGCAGCTGAATACGACTTATTGGAACGGCGGTACTTTAGGAGAGGAAACTACCTTTAAACAGGATTGAGAAATATAAATAAGGCCGTTGGATAAATGGATGCTGAATGAATGGAAAAATTTCAAACAGAATTGCAAGTTAAGAACCGTTTTATTTTGTTTGCAAGGTACTACAAAATCACGACTACCCAGGTTTTCACTTATTAATAAGCAACTAGTAATATTCTTCTTCTTTTTCGTGTGGGTCACCGAGTCGTCCAACGACCCGATAAACCCAGTTAATAAGCAGCTGGTAATATTCTTCTTCTTTTTTGTGTGGGTCACCGAGTCAACCCACCGATAAACCCAGCTGGTGTCGGTAATAATAATTTTAAAATCAATTAAAATATTTTGATACCTATTTTTCTTTTTGTGCAAGGGGCCTCTGAGAAGGCAGTGACTGAACCGAATTAGGAAATGGTCGTACAGTATAGTATTGTTCTCGATATTGACAACCCTGGCAAAGTTCAACGGTTGTGATTTTCTCAACGCCCCAATGAAATTTCCATTCAATGATCACTCAGTTTACAATCAATAGAATATAAATTATTAGAACAATGTATTTCTCATTATTTTACTGTTGTACTTTTAATAGCTACGGTCTTATTGAGAAAAGTTTACTTCGAGGTAACTGTTTCAAGTGAACTTTTAATTGTGTAGTCTAGAGGGAGAATACGCTACTTGCATACTAGTCAAATGCGCTACAAAACACATACGTATAAATACATAGACATACATACATCAGCCTATTGCAGTCCACTGCTGGACGTAGGCCTCCCCTAGGGTACGCCATAGGGCACGCTCTCGTTTTCGCCATCCAGTCACTACCAGCCGCCTTTTTAAAGTCATCAGTCCATCTGGCCGGAAGTCGTCCAACGCTACGCTTGCCGAGGCGTGACCTCCACTCAAGCACCCGCTTACTCCACCTTACGTCGGTTCAGCTATAGATTTGCCCAGCCCATTGCCACTTCAGTTTGCTAAACTTCCGACTATGTCCTAGTTTCATTCCGGATTTTATCCAAGAGATACCGAGCCTTTTGATAGCTCTCTGAGTGACATGTAGCAGGTGAGCCCAGTTTTACTGTCAGATTCCAGGTTATATTGTGTGAATATACCATAAAATGGGGTCACTATTATTGTATACAACGGCTATAAAAACTATCAAAAACTTATTCTTTATAAAATCCTAACTTTTCATATTTTGGATAACATTAAATTGGAATATTAATATTATCAGACAATAATTTAAAAAACATGTTTCGCATTTTATTAACTACCCTTACAAGTACCGAATTGTAGCTGTAACCATGGGCGTATCCAGTTTTTTTTAAAGGGGTGGGGCAGAAATAAATAAACTTTTCCTTGAAAATTAATTTCCCAAGTAAGCGAACGCATCGTGTCGTGGACAATATGAGCGCTACTTTTCTATGTTGCCGATGACCCTAATAACAATACATACACACTTGTCGTAACGCGAGTTCGCGGGCGAAGCGAGCGCGACTTTTCACGACGCCGACGGACACATGAGCACAAAGGCGTCCTATCGGGAGCGGAGCGAGCATGACTTTTCACTTGCCGCTGGATGAAAACAATAAGTATGTTATTGCTACGTGTCTCGAATATTGATTTGATAAATAAATAAGAAAACCAAATTGAGGTAATTTTGGAAGTTACCAATGAATATTTTAAATTCTAAATCATGGGTCACGGCAAAGGGTGGGGCAAGTCTGGAATTTATTAGTAATATTTTGCTCCAGGTTGTTTGCGTGGACTATAATTTTTATTTAATTACGACGTTGGTTGGCAATAATAGCCGAAAGTCTTTCAATTCTTTCTTATTTTATTTTCTTGTATGAAAGTGCCAATTTACAAATACTATATTTCAGCATTGTATCACCTAATGTCTGCCCTCATATCTTGTGGACAGTTTTTGTTGGTCAGACTACAAAGCGTGACGCTGTTCCAAAGTGCACTAGTTAAGAAAGACCCACTAAAAGCTCTCTGGGGCATATCCACACCCGGGCTGTGTATAACTTGCACTCTAATTGGTGCAACCGGCAAGTTTGGCCGGAGTCGATATTTCACTTGTGGTAGACTAACACCAATAATCTGGGCGTATAGTGGCATTAACTTGGTTCGTTTCATCTTTATCATCAGCTCACTGCAGGGCATAGGTCTCTTACTTTGTACCCCCATCTTCACGGTCCTGTGCTAAACTCATTCATAGAGATTCCGTCGACTTGGTGATATCATCGGACCACCACCGGGCTGATGGTCTGCCCGCTGGCGTTTTTGCTCCCGTTTGCAACCACGTGACTGCTTTTGTCCACCGTCCGACAAGTTCGTTTCACTCATCTTTTATTTCCCATCTTATACGACATGGCCAGCACCAATAATTTTTTGTCTTTAGTTTGTACCTAGCAAGTTATACATTATTCTCAGAAAGGCCGTTTGCAAAATCATATTTGGTAAAGAACTAGGTAATTGAATACCAAATTATTAAAACACTTCCCGTGTTAGGTAAACTACTTTTAAAAACTAGATAATTCTTGACATTGCCATAACATAGTGCTCATTAAATTACTTACATTTACATACATAAATCACGCCTATAATCCTTTGCTGGTAGGCAGAGCGTAAACACCTTAAAAAACGGTCATTTACTCCACGACTAACTAACACGTCATTCGGAAAACTGTATATCGACATAGTGACAGGTTATCAGCCCATCGCCTAAAATTGCAATACACATTTAACCTTCGAGTTCCTTAGTCGCCTTTTACGACACCCACGGGAAAGAAATGAGGTGATGCTATTCTAAGCCGATATCACACGGCAAACGGTTCCTTATCTAGCTAATACATTTGGGCGTGCATACCTTGACCACAGCTGTTTGCGCAATCATTGCTATCAGCTGATTTCGAGATTATCAGGCTTTGAACATAATGTAAGTACAGTCAAGATCAGGCTGGGTTAATCAGTTTGGACTCTAGACCGTTCTTATGCCGCGCGGATAAGACTGATATTGGCAGATTGAGTGTCTAAACGCTCGTTAGCCACATTTACTGTTCATAGTTCATAGTTTATTTATTGCAAGTCACATTAAATCATTACAGAGATGGAAGGTACTTAAACAAACTAGGTACATGTGACACCCTGCAAGGGCACAGCAATTTATAGACATTATTTTTTGTTTATTTATAAATTATATTACAGCCTAAAAAATTACAATAAATTAACAAAGTAAACACGAGCATTCTAATTCTATTAACATGTCATTAGTTCTCAATAAACTTAATTATAATTACAATTTCATAACCAAAACATAGTAACACAAAGGAAGATTTCATTATAGCAGCTTATCGTTAAGCATAACTTGACTGTACTTAATGGCTATTGCTTGATTTTTTGTAAAAACTGCTAAGCTAGACATAGGAATAGGCCGACATCCAATATAACAGCTTATCTGATAAGAGTTCCAACGCTTCTTTCCGATGCGGGACCGCCACTTTAGAACTTGATGTTCATTGCTACGAAAGTAACATTGAAATATTACGATAACACTGCAGCATCATATATGGTGAAATTTTACTAGTGACCGATAGCGAAAAATTAAGATGGCCTGGCCTGGTGATAAGAAAAATCTTTCCTCAAAGAACATAAGTCGAAATACGAAAGAAATAATTTGGGCCTTTGGATTTGAGTTACTATGGGAACTAAAAATATTTTTGTAATATTTCAACTTTATGTTCCTGGGAATGTTGATTCTTATCCCTAGCCTTTAATTTCTTTCTTTCAGCATTTCGCTATCGATCAGTAGTAAAATTTCACAACAACTTTCCCCAGGTACCTTCCATACAAAAATGATAAAAAAAAAACTTAGTATACGAGGTCACATTTTTTCATATTTCCGTCTATGTTACTTGGGGAAAAGTTGTTCAGTTTCAAGACTAGAACCTAGAACTCCCTAAAAATATTTGCACCGAATTTAATATGACCTCATAGCAAGACCACTAGCCGGCTATCTAAAGTCTGGTGTCCGATATTTTAAGCCACCAAAATGGCGTCAGACTTTGTTCAACGACCGATAGTTTGGTTAGCGTCCATTTGTTGGAAGCCCCGAAAGATATGCACTTTGAAACTATAGATTTTAAACTTAACCATAATATAGATGAAGAGTGCAGATGGCTTAAAAATAAAATTACTTTTGAGTAGGTTTTTTATCTGAAAGTGAAGCGGTGTCTGCTGTGTTGTATGTTTATTATGATCTTACTTAACATTATAGTCACCGAACCGGTTTTATATTAGGATAATACAAAACTGTTTTAAAAAGAAGCAAATTGTGTTATACAATTATTTTTTACTATGTCGGATCATGACGTCAACAAGTGATAATAGTATCATAACATTGAATAAAATTGATTTCATTTCAGTCCGGTACGGCTGGCATTATTTGAGGACTGAACTTAAAAAAAAACGGCGCTTATTGTTTTATGATTGCGTTATCTGTGTCAGTAAAGTAAAAATTTGGTGTAATTTTTGACGCTTGCCTACATCGATTGAATGTTTGGTAGCTCATTTATTACATAAAATTTGTTAGTTTTTATAATTAAATTAATGTTATAAAATAGACCAGTATTGTCTACACACACACACACACATATCACGCCTTTAATCCCTTGCGGGGTAGGCAGAGCGTAAAAAGCCGCAAAAATCGGCCATTTACACCACGTCTGACAATAATGTTTGAGGGTTATTTGGAATATTGTGTATCGCTATAGTGACAGGTTGTCAGCCCATCGCCTAAAATTGCAATACACACCCTCGAGTCCCTTAGTCGCCTCTTACGACTCCCACGGGAAAGATATGGGGTGATGCTATTCTAAGCCGGCATCACACGGCATGTATTGTCACGTATTGTCTATGTGACAGTTTACACGGATTAAAACCCATTTTGACTCGTTTTTATCCACTGCAAATGGAAGTATGTTAGTTAGCATACACCTAAACTGACACAAAAATAATTAATTGGGTTAGTTAAAGGTGCAAAATAAACGACTTTAATATTTTTAAAACATAGCTAGCCATACTGGGCTATTACCTAATATTTCAGAGATCTATTAGACAGCTAAGAACTCTGACATCAGACGAGGTTAATTGAGTTGAAGGAACGGTAAGAGCTTCTATTTTTACCCGACTGTCCCAAAAGGAGGGTAATGTTTTAGACAGTATGTATGATGAATGGAGGTATGTATTATGGTTATTTTGCACTCACAGTGCTTTTTCACAATTCCAATAAATTTAAAATGGTCGATTAAGAGCTTCTATTTTTATCCGACTGCCTGAGAAGGAGGGTAAAGTTTTAGACAGTATGTATGATGAATTTAGGTATGTAATATACGGTTTATTTTGCATTACAGTGCTTTTTCACAATTCAATAAATTTAAAATGGTCGATTTTAAACGAAAATTACTTATAAATAATATTTAAACTTAAGTCAGACATAACAGAACTGTTGTTTATAAAAATATAATTTGAAATTCCTTTTTCACGAGCCGCAGTCGGGATTTTGTTTTTTGATGATAAGATTGTTGTAAAACTGATTAGCAATATAAATCTGGGTTTAGCCCAAACCGTAACTTTGACCCTGCCTGAATAACTGATTTATCAAAGGCAGAGTTAAGGTTTAGCATAACCCGTGTAGTGCTAGCTTAGAATAGCATCACCCCGAAATATCCGACAATTCAATAAACACAGCGGTAAGAACCCCGTTTTTGTATTTTGAGTCATTAGCATCACCCCATTACCAAGAGATAAATTCATTCAGGGAATGGGCAGCAGCGTTCCCTGTAAATGCAATATCTGCAAGATAATCTGCCAATCCGCTTGCCAAGCGTAGTGAGTTGAGTATGTCAATACCCCCCAATAGGGGGTGGCTCATGTCCCACAATGGACTTTTAATGATGATGATAATCCGTGGGTCATAGAGTAGAGATCACATAGAGATGACACTCCCGCTCCAGACGCGCTCAAGGTCAATCCGTCTGGCTGTCTCTTAGAGAACAATTCAGTCGGGAGTGCGGAAGCCGCGGAAACGTTCGTCGTGCGGGTCGAATTTTCATTTTTGTGAAAAATTTTGCAATACCTCCGACGGAAGACTCCGCATCTAAGTTTTTTTAATTTGCCTAAAGATAAATAAATAATAATAATAATAAAGGCATTTATTCATCAAACTTAACCTAGTTTTACAAATCTTAAATTCGCGCCAAACTGTAATAACAGTTTGTTGGCGCTTGCGCTCATTTATACAGTCATCAACACATTCTTGCCAAATCATTACTTATAATAAATAGTGATAAAAGTAATACAGTAGGTCTATATTTTGAACTGACATATATTAAGTATATTATTTAATTATGTCGGAACTAGAGGGTACACTCTCCTCAAGTAATTTCTTTTTAAGTTTTGTTTTAAGGACAGGCTCACTTATACATTCATTAAGTATATCAATGGTATTACATAACCTAGGTACAACAAAGCGAAGGGTTCTTTCTCCGTAATAATTACAGCTCCTCGGTTCAATATACTTCCGTCTTTTATCGGCCCTAAGTGATCTACTAGTGGTTTTCAATATTTTATAGTCATCGCAGTTCCATTGTTCTAAAGCTATCAGATATTTAACTTTCTCATGCACCGGCAGTATCCCACACACCTGGTACAGCTGTTCGTAGTTATCCTTGCATTTGTGTTTAGTTTCACTACTAACTAGCATCTTTAAAAATCTTATCTGAATTGATTTAACTTGATCCAAGTATGAAGTAGATGAGCCAAGGTAAGTGATGATTTTACAGTAAATACCTAGGTACCTACCATTCGTTATTATTATACGTAATTGTTGTGTGTACTCCTATTTTCACTTACGTAGGTACCTAGTTTCCATTTTCTAATTTAAACTACCTAGGTGCCTAAGTCATTGTTAGCTGATAATGATAAATAAGCACATTCGTATCGTAGGTATGTTTTTTAACGTAGGTAAGTAGGTACCTACTTATCACTGCTCGACTGCAACAAAAAGTTCATTTGATAAGAAATCCTTGAATAGGTATAAATACCTACCTATTAACAATAAAATGGTAAGGTAAGACTTTAAAACGGGTAAATATTTTGTTCCCACGGGAAAACTGTTGGCAGCGGTCGCAACCGCCTGACTGGCCGCTAGTCTGGAATAAAATTATTGGCACGTGACAGCCCCGACTTAAAGCGCGGGAGAGTGCGGGGCGATACGGGCTGCGGGGGGAAGTAGGTATTTAAAGCGCGGCTTTTGGGGCCCAGACAAAGGAGTTTCGTTTCTATACGCTAGTATTATTATCTATTCTTATGCGTGGGTGTCCACGAGGCTTTCAGGTTAGTTATACAATTTCAATACTAAATGCCGCTAATTGGCTAGGAAACGGCACTTAGATCAACCGACAGTATACATACTATAGCATTATTAATGTTAAGTACTTACTTAAGGCTAGCTCATCGGTTTTACCCGATGCTATCCGTTTTCCCACTGGAATAAGATATTTTCCCGTGCTAAAAAACAGCTCTACTAACTCTATCTACAATGAACTCGTCTTTTCGCTTAACATGGACTCAACTAGTGTTGATGAGGAAGCTGTTATGCAGAAGAGTGCGCTCGAAGCTTAAAGTTTGAGGATGCAGATGTGGATGAGGATTTGTTTATGAGGAAGAGTATGCGGATGAGGAAGTGGAAGTGGATGTGTATGAGGAAGAGTGTGAGTCTCAAAAAATTGGGAACCTCTTTAGCTGAGTCGATTTGAAAACAAATAAATCCTGAATATTTAATGATAACGTATTTGATCATAGATATATCCGGCAGGTCGTATTGTATCAAAGATAGGTCCTGAATATTCCAGTTGCAAATGTAATATCAGAAGTAAAGCCTATAGTATTTACCCTTCATGGCAATATCACTGGAAGTAAACAGAGCTGTTCTGCCGAGATGGATATTTCCCTTATATTTCCCACATGAGCTATGTACAATGGAGTCAGGTAGGGCTGACAGAAGGTACACATTTTATTTCCTCAATACTACAAAGTGCAAAATTGATAAACAAAATAAAATGCACAGGGTGTAAGGGACAGCTCTCCGAACACTGATAGGATGCATGCAGACTATAAAACTGAAAAACTTTCCCCTAGAAACATATGTCAGGCAGGAAACGACATATATAAATCGACCCCCCATACAAAATTACAATCAGGTGACTGCATTTACCATGGGAAGAAAAAAAATATTTGACGTTTTCTAAAACATTTTTATGGGAAGTTGTTCAGGTTTAGGTCTGAATGCACCCTTTGAGTATTCGGAGGACTGTACCTTACAGCCTGCATACTTTTTTTTGTAAATAAAGATATAGAATTAGACATAGAAAACACCCAGGCTAAACACAAATCTGAAAATTGACTTAGCAAATATTTGTATCTTGTGGGGATCGAACTCACGATCCTCGGCGTACAGGCAGGGTACTATCCGCTATGCCATCGGGCCAGTCCTACTATGAGTATTTACCCTTCACGGCAATATCACTGGATGTAAACAGAGCTGTTCTGTCGAGATGGATGTTTTCCACATGCACTCTAATACAATAAAGTCAAGGCTGACAGAAGATACAGATTTTATTTATTCAATACCAATTTTAAACAAAATGAAATCATTGTCTCTTAAATACCAATTTAAAACATTATGAAATCACTAAATAATATAAGATGAAGTCGCTTCCCATTGTAACTAAAATCTCCCTAAGCCTATAGTAATTAATAAATGAAACTATTATGTATGGCCAAAGAACATTATATTGTGATCGTCTAGATTTCTGTCTACGTTGTGTATTTTTAATCGTATTAGAGGATTGTACGCTTCTATTATTTAACAAATTGCTGAAATGTAACAAAACATAAAGGAACACAATAATAAGTTTAAGAAAGATGCCACTTAGCTGGAAATATCCCGGATGTTACAGGCACTCGCGCATGTCTGGTTCCGTCCTCGTGGTCCTCCCTTCCAGCTCTGGATATAGTAGGTACCTGTATTATGAGAGAAGAAAAGTGGACACAATTTGACTGTAGATCTGTAGCTGCACCATGTCTCACGTGCTGTAAAAGAATGGACTCAAATTCCAGGGAATAGGAAAGATATGTTTTGATTGAGACTTTAAGTCTAAAAGGGACCTAGCAGCTAAGAATTTTATGGACCTCCCAACACACCATATAGTCCACCCAGCACGCAAAACCTTGAAAGTTTAACCCTAACCAACTATACCTACTCTTTCTAACTTCCAAACCTTCACGCTAACATTTCGATCACCTTAGATCACAAAACCTTTCACAAACTTTTCATTCATACTCATTTTCACACACCTTTCACGCTTAATTTACCTATGGTCTGCAAACCTTAGATTTCCACCTGTGACGGCGGCTACGTTTGGGCTTCTTAATAACATATAAAAATTCAAGTATGCACTTAAGTGATACCTATAATAACATACTGCACTGCACTTTCAGTTTGTCCAGGAACGCTAAGTCCTAGGTCCGTTAGCCGTGACTGTGTAGTTACATAGGCCACATGCATAGGTCAGTAATCATATATCACTAAGTCACCCAGATGTGTTCCTATTCGCTTGTTTCTGTATAGCTCCATAACCAACGGCTACTTCGTCCTGATTATGACAATTATACATTTGTAATGAGTGTTTGTAAGTGTAACGCGGACGAATGATTTTAAAATTATAATATAAAATATTTATAAAAGAAAACCTCTTTAATATTCCGTACTTTTTGTTATTGTGTAAGCACCAAACATGAAAGAGTAATAACGAATGTAGTTTATTTTTCTAATAAAATAAAACATTTCATACATCATTCACACTTCTAATATGCACTTCACAAGTCATTCGCCTAATCCTAGTCTACGAATAAATAAATAGTACACCCCTATAACATTCTAACCACGACGCCCGTCGGTCGCTCCGCTTCCCGTACCTATTGAAACAATAAAATATGACACAACACTAAGCTGATAACTAGCAACTTCTAAGCCCGGAGCCCCGCCGCCAGTCGTCCGCCGAACAGTATCCCTGCGAAAGGAAAAACCCTAACGAAAGACTAGAAGCTCGCCGAGACTCTGAGAAAAGAAAAATTAGGATTAGTAAACACTTTCACCTTTATGCAAGATAGTTGCGCGCGCGTCTATCTCGCTGGGCCACCCGGGGCTAACTTCCCAAATCTCTATCCTTACAATCCAATGTAAGGATACCAAAAAACACGTATTCAGTCCTTTAAGCAATATCAAACCCTATTACTATTATTTTAACTACCGATGCAATCGCATCTGTTTTGTGTCAAAGAGGCGTCCGTTTTTGCACATGGTTCCCTTTTTTTGTAAAGAATGTCCTTATGACTTTGTATCAAACTACTTATTTTTAAAATCATGATTTCACCATAACACGTAATGCATGTTCTGATTTTATAAACTGTACGGGTTAAAAATCCGTTACACCATGTCCCTATGTACGAGTATGCTTAGATCTTTAAAAGTACTCAACGAATTTTGATGCGGTTTTTATATAGCCGGGAAAACGATTAGCTACAGGTAAAACCGCTGGACGGTGGTCCGCTAGTCAATCATAAGATAATGTTGCATTAGGATTTGGCTTAGTTTTACATTACATACATTGACTTAAAATGACACCTTGTTAAATATCTGTTGGTTTCTACCTTAATACTATACCTATTCCTATACTAAGTACTAGTAGGTATTTAAATCATTTTCTGTTATAATGTAAAGTAATGCCATCCCAATGGGCAATATTTGACATCTGTCATCTCCATACTCAAAGATATGTCAACAATGGAATATGGACCCTCTGCCATTGCATTATCACGAATCTGACAGCTGTTAAATATGGCTTATTGGGATGGCCGTACTGTAAAGCACTTTATGTCCTTATTTATCTAGTTTGATTACATTATTTTAGATACCTACTTGGACAGAGTTTCTGGCAGTGTGTCAGTCATGGAACCCTAAAGTAAATAATATGGCGTAAAATTTACCTAAGTACACATACTGTTTGTATGTTTGCCAACGCACTACAACAATCCTCTATGCTATGTCGCAGTAATATAGCGGAATTAGGAATTCGTCGAAAATTCTAGAAATTTGGGCGCCGGGATACAGCATAATATTAGGTAGACATCATTCTACCATCTTAAAAATTTGTCACGTCTTTTTTTGAGTGAACCTAAAAGAAAACGACATTTGATTGGAAAAAAGTAAAATTTGAACCTCGTTTTACCATCTTCTGCAACAACTTAGGTGAAATCCCTAGGCATACGGACGAAGTCCTAATTGTTCCATATTGCTGCGACATATACAATAAAGTTGGAATTCTCTTGACCTCGTGAAGCTTTCCTTGGCTAAACTTTCATATTCGAAGCATGTGACAACCCTCGCTGAACAATATGGCGTTCTTTAAAAGGTCCACAAAGCCATTGTTTGTCTTGAAGAGCACTACCCTTAAAAGCTGAATTCAGGTTAGGCTTCTGTGAAACCGATGACGTAGAGACACGGTTCTATTTATAGTACCTACACACAATGTTTGTTGCCGTGTGATGCCGGCTTAGAATAGCATCATATTTCCCGTGGGATTCTTAAGAGGCGACTTAGGACTCGAGGGTGTGTATTGCGATTTTAGGCGATGGGCTGACCTGTCGCTATGGCGATAAACAATTTTCTGAATTACCCTCAAATATTTGTCAGACGTGGTGTAAATACTACCACCTACTTCACTTTTAAAAAGAGAGTGAAAGAGCATTTTATTTTATCTTCGTCTTTGTGATTAATTATAATTATATTATTTATTGTATATTTTATAAGTATGTATGTAAGTATTATTATTGTTATTTGTCATATTAGTATTTATTAGTTTATTTGTAATATTATGTTTAGGTATTAGGTAGTTTTTAGATTGTTATTTTTCTTTTTATTATTGTATTTCTCTTGTTCCCGTATTATCCCTTCTTCCACCCTCATTAGGTTGGCTGGAAGAGATCTCTTATAGAGATAAGCTCGCCTATGTATTTAATTATAAGTTAAAACATTGGGAATCACTGCAATAAAGAATATATATATATAAATGGCCGTTTTTTGCGGTCGTTTAAGTTGTGTATAGTGTAAGTTTGGCTTTACAATTCCTACGTTTAAATCCGTTCAAAACTGTTTTATTGTGATGATGAGTAATTAGTTGTCTTGAAGAGTAACTCATTATCTTGATAATTTCTGGCCTTGGAATCTGTACTACTATTGTTCTTGTAGTAGTAGGCGGTTCTTGACACCAGGGTTCATCGGGTCGTTCGTCGACATGGTGTCCCACTCGAAAAGAAGAAGAAGAAGAAGTTCTTCTTCTTCTTCACTCGTATGTGAAAACGAGTTGACCTTTAAGTTTGTATCTCAAATCAGGTACTGAATTGAAATTGCATTAAGAACCTCACACTAACACCAGTCTACTTTAAAAATATACAGAATTTCGGTTAATCTAGTCTCATGGGGCTTGGAATTGGAACAGAAAACCGAAACTTGGCTGTAACTCGTTAGAACTTCCGTGTGTTCCCAGTTGGTCAGAAACCTGACGCACTCGATTGCCTCATTTTCTAAGAAATCTTTATGCTGCAGTAAAATCACAACATCAGAAATTTTGCCAAATTGTTTGGATTTTTCGGCAAAATTGTGACTTAATTCTGGAATAGTCTTAAACAGATCTAGAAATTCAGAAAAATTCCTAGTTTTCTGACAGAATACCTTAAGTTGTTTAGAAAGATGGCAAAACGAGGTTCAAAAGATACATATTTTTAATTAAGTGTTTTCGTCAGCTTTTTATTGTTTACTTTTAAATAAAGAATTTACTTAAATAGAAAAAAAAGGAATATAACTTGAGAAGTTCGCCCAAATCCTAGAATTTTGGCTGAATTCCTTTATTTATTTAGGACAATGATAGAATGAAGTCTTTGCCATATTCCGGCTCTTGGGAAAAATCCTAGGAATTCAGAATTCCAGATTTTGCCATATTTCAGAGGCATACCTACATAAAGCTAATATATGTAATAATTCCAGCTGATATCAAGTTATTATAACAACTTGCACCTTCGCTTACGACTCCGTCTAAAAATGTGTACATAATATGACTTATAAACAAACCGTTTACAAATAAATAAACAGAACTGAACTAAAAAGCGTGGCCCGCACTTCATTTACTCATGTCCTTTAATGAACTGTATTAGTAGTAGAGTAAGTTGCTGTTGCTGTGTCCATTCCAACTTTTTTTCTTATCCAACTTTACGGTTAAAAGTTGTTAATGTTTACAAAAGCAAACTCGTTGACAAAGTTGTGTGCAAACTGCGAGAAGCAATTTCTAATAGAAAAGGTAGGGCAACGTCGCAAGCAAAGTTACGTTTTGGACATAACAGAACCGCCCAGTGGTTATATCCGCTACTACCCGTTCTTTTTCCTGTAGGAATAACGCGGTTTTCCATGGTAAAAAATAGTCTTTATTACTGTAAATACTTCTTTTATATAAATTTTTTGTTTGCGTTATATTCATGTCACCTGCGAATTGCAGTTAATAAAATAAGTGACCCATGAAAAACGACGTATCATCCAGCTTAATAAAACTGCTCCGGCAGCATCACAGTGTTTATTCAGCATCTGTACACAAAAAGCCTTTGTGCAAAGTGGGTCACACTCAGATAACAATATGTGGCCCATTTCTGGGTCCAAAAACAGCTTGTAGATGGCATCATTTGCATTCTTATTTCCAACAGTATTCCTCTGGGACACTGGGGTTGGAAGATTTTGTAAACGAGCTTCTCGTTTATTTGCTTTGTCTTGCGCTGTGATTGAAATGAAAAAAGACTGTTTGTTCACGTAAACAACTACACACAACTGCTGGACCCGATATCCTGCCTATTAGAAGGTATTTGCCATACTCACCACGCGTCTTCACACGGATTTTGTAGTTGTTTGTTTGTAAGTAAGAAGTAAATCAACAAAGATTCATCCTTAACATTTAATTTCATTGCCTAAATGTTGCTATCTGAGCTCGCAAGCTTCGACTAATCAGATTTCTTAGAAATATAGGTAATACTTTCCTGACTGACCTTTGACACATTATATAACTTGTGTGCCCATTAAAAAAAATAAACTTTAATGACATCACAGTGAGAAACCCTCGAAACAAGAATTTTAATTTGACTCAAAATTGTTGTAGTTGAACCTTGGCAAACAAAACGACCTGTTCAGTTATAGTTTTCCAAGTCCAAGGAAATTACCAATGGACATTTCCTTGGACGATTGAGCATAAATTTTTTACTGGCGCTTTGGTAACAATTTCGTGCTCAGTCGAGAAGCTCGTATTGTGGTAGAACGCATTAAATTCAAAATGGCGCTTATTCAAGATATTTCCAAGGTACTTCTTTAACAGAAGACCATTTTTATTTTATCCTGCTCGGCATTCGAGATCTATTTAATGTGACAGGCTGCTACTGCAGAATTGGTCTGAAATTTCTTGACACCATACCAATTGTGTTGTTTGTCGATATGCGGCTGGAATACGGAAGATGACCTTAAGTCAAAAGCCCAGAATATATCTCAGTCGTAGACTTCATTCGACCATCTTCCTATACAAGGCCAGAAATTCGGGAAAATTACTAACTAACTACTTTAAGTTCTTCTAACAGACGTAAAGTTTCGTTTTTTATTCTTTGTAAAATTTTATGTGATTTTTTTTTCTTTGTTTTTTTTTTAAACTCAAAAATAGTCATTAAGATGAAAAAGGTGTCTTTGGAACCTTGTTTTGCCATTTACCTAAACAACTTTAGGAATTCGTTCAGAATCCTTGAGAAAGATGACAGAGTGAAGTCACAATTTTTGCCATACTCCTTCTTTTGCCATTTTGAAACTCGGCCGAAATCCTGATTTGCAATTTTATTAGGACAGATACACCGTCCTAGAAACCAGGAAGAAGAAGTATACGGACACGAGTCTGACTCTTCGCTCACTTTACTCGCACTTCAATATTTAACAATCATCTTAAGAGTGGAGTAAGCATAATATGATCAGAGTCGAATAAAGCGGGTAAAATACAACCCTCTCTCCGAAATTTACTTTTATTACAATTTGTGGGATGGAGTTATATTTACTCTGATTTCATATTCAATTTCTGCTCTCCGTAATAAAAGGGAATGGACAGTGTTAATTTAACTTGGTTGGGATCTGTAATAGATAATTCCATATGAAGAGAATCCTAATGTAATCAACTTCTATTCAATGTAATGTAGCTTTTACTTGTATTGCGATTCTATTTTAGGATTTGATGGTTGCGAAGCCATCGTTACACAACCACTTCACAAGCCGTCTAGTTAGGTTCACGTGTTAATAATTTTCGGGCGTTCATCGACTTGGGGTCCCACACATATCAATGTATGAACCCTACTGGTCACTGCTCTTATTACAGGGTTTAAGGGGCGGTGTACCGAGAACTTTGCAGGCATGATCAGACCATGAAACAAAACAACTTTTACTATGGAGCCAATGTTGAGAAATAAAAAAAAATACAATTAAAAGTCAGTCAGTAATATTTTGTATTTTGGTATGTATGTATATTTAAAATGATTTGGTAGGTATTAATATTGTTTTTCTAAGTTAATGATTTCTATGTCTCTTATGTGTTGCCGCTGCTATTTACAGTGTGTTTTTCGATGTTTTCTCTTAATGTGCAGGGTTGCCTGGAAGGATTACTTAAAGCGATAAGGCCGCCTTAGCTTAAATTATGTTGTTTGTTTTTGTTCTTGTATAAGTTATTAGTGTGAGCAATGAAGTGTTTATGTCTGTCTGTCTGTCAGTCACCTGATCGGAAGATTTGTATGAAAGGTCGAAAAAATAATCGTTTATCAACAAAGCCTTCACAGAATAAGTTTTTCTAGTTTCATTGTCTGATTAGCCTGCAAAGTTTTCGGTACACCGCACCGTCCCTTTCACCCCATATACCTACCTACATTCGGTTTACTTAGGTCTGAGTTAAGAGCATTTTCCCAGTACTTGAAATTAAATCTTAAAGTCCATTATCAGCCTCTAAGTTTTCAACTAGAATATTCAGTTAGGCTCAGACTTTGTTGTTTATGGAAGGCAAATCAGGTTTGACTGCGGGATCGCATCGGGGCGAAAAGATTAAGGGATAATCCTGGCACAGATTATATAAACAAATCCTAGCAATCCACAACATTTCAAAAATTTAACGTAAAAACGTTAGATACAAAAGATACATATATCGTTTAGAGTGTTTGGGATGCTTATTAAGATACACATATTTTCATAATTTTTAATGCAATCGTTTCTGAAATATTTTGAAAAGTTGTAAAAACTTCCAAAGTTAGGATTACCATGAAAAAATCCTTTGCTTATAGTAGAAAAAAAAACAGTGGAGAAAACTTCATTCATTCATCTGTCAATGTCAATCAGTTTTTTTTTTAAATAAAGGTAGGCAACCGAATTTTGTTTTCAGCAGCCTAGTTGTTGGAACTAAGCTATCACTTTTTAAAATTTAAAATCTCTGATTCTGAAACAAAATAAAATAAAAAGAACTTGTCCTTTATTTAATGATGCGATAAACTATCTATTAAAATATAATAGAGTCTTGTTAGAAATTTGAAATGTTGTGGATTCTAAGTTAGGGAAGGTTATTTATTTTCTACCAGATTCCAGCTTGTGTTTGACAAATTAGGTCTTTTACACAGATTGAAAAAGTTACGCATCATTACGCCAAAAGATGGGTTAAAGATCTGGGGGGTTTCTCAACTAGCCGCGAAAGGTAATAAAACTTGCGTTCTATAAGTTGTGAACTCATTTCTTCCTCGCAACTTTGCTGACGTTCCTTTTTGGACCCGTAATCCTTATTCATTATTAGCGGTATCAAAATACGATGATGATGATGAAATAAACGCCACTAGCACCGCAAATATTTCGTCCAAACTTTTAATCAAACTCCAAAGACAACTTCTCGTAATCAATAAATTTTCAAAGACATTAATTCGGGCTCTAAATTCAGAAAGAAGTATCAAAGTCCCAGCAAAGATGGCCACCCAGACTTTCAACGCCATCTATCGATGATTTTTGACTGACAGATGACTACATCCCAAAAAAATTTTGTTAGTGAACATTGTATTGTAGATATAGCACTGCTTTTTCAGGGAACAAAATGATATATTTAGCTTACCAAAGGAAATCAGTTGTTACTAGATTATGAGAAAGCGACAGTTGTTTGTTTTCGTGTGGGACACCGAGTCATCGAATGATCCGATGAACCCTGGTGTCGGAGTTCTTCGACCGCCTACTACTACTACTAGGCCTCTGACGTGGTTGTGTAACGACCGTCGGTTAAGTAATCATAGACAGGGGCCGACGGCTTAACGTGCGCTCCGAAGCACGGAACTAGCTTACGTACAATCAAGTGGTTCAGCATGCTATGTCCTAACCAGACCGGAGACAAATTCAAAAGCGATAATATAAACTTTGTGAGTATCCCACCGGGAATCGACCCCGGAACTTTGGAGCCGTAGGCAGTCGCGCTACCATTGCGCCACGTCGCGTCGGTCGGGCGTTTGTTTTCAAACTATTAGAGAAGCTCTCGCTTTTCAATAAAGATGAAAAGCTTCGTTGTGAATAAAGTTCTCCTAAGAAGTCAATATTTTCATCTTATTTCCTTGGTCAAAGTTTATCTTCGTAGCTCGATCGCGATCGTACCTATCTCCCAAGCGAGTTGTGAACGGTCGGTTTGGCGGTTTGGTTGTGTGACTACCTGCGGCGCAAAGGTTCCAGGGTCGTTTCCCGGTGGATCACTCGCAAAGTTGCTATTATCGCTTTGTTTTCAGTCTGGTTAGAACATTACAGGCCGAACCACTTGATTAACCCGTAAGAAAGATGGTTCCGTACTTCGTAGGGCACGTTAAGTCGTCGGTCCCGGTTGCTGTCTATAAAAACTTGACCGCGGTCGTTCGTAACACAGCCATGTCAGAGGGGCTACTAGTGATAGAAAGCGGTTGAAAACTCTGAAGCCAGGGCTCATCGGGTCGACTCGGTGTCTCACACGAAAAAGAAAGATAGGAGCGAGTTTTTAATAACTTAATAAAAAATTATCTCATCCCAGGCAATATTTTATGCTTCATTTGCTTTAGTAAACTGTAAATTCTTCATTCTCGCGAACTTAATGTGAATTTTGGTTAGTAATTTACAATATTATTGTAAAAAATACAGTTAACTGTTAAAATCTTTTCTTACAAATTATTCTTATCAAAAGAAATCGTTTGCGTAAAATGTTTTACTTCACGCTACTGATTAAAAATTAGTCTTGATAACTTTATGAATGATTCATCGCATCAGAGCGATAATGAAACACTATGGACGGCATACCACATGACATGAGTCATGCGTGTTATTTAAATCGCCCGTGAGGTCACTCTTTTTTGTATGAGGGTCAGAGAGTCATTTTCTATACAATTATTCCCTTTTCATGTAATAATAATTTCCGTGTAATGCCGGCTATGCCGTGTAATGCCCGCTTAGAATAGCATCACCCCATTTTCCCGTGGGTATCGTAAAAGGCGATTAAGGGACTCGAGGGTTACATGTGTATTGCAATTTTAGGCGATTATCTAAATGACCCTCAGATGTATGTCAGACGCGGCGTAAATGTCCGTATTATACGGCTGTTTATGCTCTGCATACCCCGCAAGGGATATAGGCGTGATCTGTGTATGTATGTATGTATGTATGTGTTATTCCCTTTCAAAGGATATTCTGCCGTGTGGCTTAGAATATCATCACCCAATTTCTTTGCCGTGGGTGTCGTAAGAGGCGATTGAAATAGCCATTGCAAGATAGATTAAGGTTCATCGGGTCGTTCGTCGATGAACCCACACAATATGAAGGATGATGATTTGCCATGTGATGTGGGCTTAGAATAACATCATCCCATTTCTTTTCCGCGGGTGTCGTAAGTGGTGACCAAAGGACTTCATGGCACAATTTGTATTGCGATTTTAGGCGATGGGCTGAAAGCTGTCCCAATAGCGATACATATTTTTCTGAATAACCCTCTGAGTATTTGCCAGACGTGGCGAAAATGATCGTTTTTACAGCCCGCTCTGCCTACCTGTGATATACGTATGAATGATGAAGTAATATCCCTACTTCCTTGTCCCCAGGTCTACGTGGCGCTCTTCAAGCCACTGCGGGTGTCGCGGCGGCAGTTCAGACGCGTGTTGATGTGCATGCGTAATGTGCGGCATCTAAAGTGCCACGAGCTATACGCGCACGAAAAGGTCACCAAAGTGGACAGTCTGTCGTTGGTGCTGTGCGGAAAGTGAGTGGATCTGTCTATCTTAGCTTACGAACAACATTTCAAGACAGAGACAACTGGGGGCTTCTGGAGTCTAAGGTAAAGTCTTCTTTAGGTCATCTTAAGTGCCACATGTTGTACGCGCATGAGAAGGTCACCAAAGTGGACAGTCTGTCACTGGTGCTGTGCGGCAAGTGAGTGGATTTGTCTATCTTAGCTTAAGAACAACATTTCAAGACAGACTTCTAGGGGCTTTTGGTGTATGACGTAAAGTTTCCTTGTCGTCATCTGAAGTGCCACGAGTTTTACTTGCGCGAGAAAGTCACCAAAATTGACAGTATGTGAGTGGTGTTGTCTATCTTAGCTTACGAACAACATTTCAAGACAGAGACAACTAGGGGCTTCTGGAGATTGAGGTAAAGGTCATCTCAACTGCCACGTGCACGAGTAGGTCACCAAAGTGGTCAGTCTGTCGCTGGTGCTTTGTGGCAAGTGAGTATGGCTTTTGATTCTAAAGTTTTAGTAGCCTCAAGAGAGCATAATGAGGGAAAACCGAACAGCAAGCGTCCAGTTGTCCCAGGTATCGTTAAGCCAGTGACGTACTATTCAAACATGAATAGTACGTCTATGGCTTTATGATTTGAAATAGTACGTCCATGCGTTAAGCCGACAAATGAAGCTCATGACAGAGACATCTGGTGGATTCGAGTAAAATTGTGTCAATGAGTAATTGTAGTAAGTAGGCACCTCCTCAAACTACTGCTAAAAGGTATGAATTCGTAATTTGCGTCATCTCCATCAGCAAACATCATTTAATAAATGGACATTCATTGATGGCATTATTATTTGTTGCATTGCGTTCCCCAAACAAACAAGAATAGAACTATTTTCCTACAGATAGGCAATATTAAAGACAAATTGTAGAGACGCCAACAGAGCTTGCGGAAAACAGCTTTCTTATTTATTTTCCAAGAAAATTGTAGGCCATAACAACCGCTTATTTACGGCGGCGATCGTGCCATGAAAAATTTTGATATTTTGTGCTCTGTGTTTATTTTAAAATTCCGTTCAACTGCTCTGCAATGTTTACTATTGCTATTACTAACGAAATAAAGCAAACACTTCCGTGACTTTATTCAGCCTCACATCAGCTGAACTAGTCTTATCCTTAAACTTTTAGAAAAACAAATAATAAAGGTATCATATAAAAGCAAAACTGCTTGCTCAATTAAGTAAGTATTTTGTGATTTTCTGATTGATTTTGGTCATAAGCATTCCTAAATGATACCAAGCGAAAAAAGGTATCATTTCACTGTAACAAAATAAACTTTCCATAGAAAAGAGGGATTAAAAATATAATAACGAGAATCGAGGAAGAAAAAGAAATATCTCTTTCAATCAGAAAAATAACAAAAGTAACCGATTAAGATGGTATTCGTTTCTATAGAAATCGGCGTAGGAGGAAAAAACAACTTGGAACAAACAAGGGTTTTATTTCTAACCGTGTTCCGTAGGGCTGTTGTCTAGTCTCACATCGATAAGGCGGAAATATCAGGCGAGATTTTTGATCCAAATAGAAAGGGAAGTGGTCCCAGGATGGGGAAGAGATAGGAAAAGAATCAGATGGAAGAGGCGTCGCCACTAGTGATGGCGAAAGTCGCAGGTTCAAATCCTGCACGCGCTAAAATTGTACTTATACCTTACACGGAAAGTGTTTTAAACATTTGGTATTTAGTAGACAACGAAGTTGTAGTACATTAATTTATGTGTGTGTGGTGTATAAGCAGCCCAGCCCAAGTGTATCAAAGAAGCCTTATCGAGATAAGATCGCCGGACACCCTTGCTCTTGGCAACCCTATACGGGGAGGCAGAATACGAAACTGTACAACTTTCTTGTAGGAACATATGGCAGAAACCGACAATATAATCGACCGATAGTAATCGACATCCCATACAAAATCCCGACCACCTGACTGCCTTTACTATGGAAAGTAAAAATAAAATTAAGTCTTCTGAAATATATTCATAGGGGATAGTTTTCCAGTTTCATGGTATTCGGAGGGCTGTCCCTTACACCCTATATAAGAAAACGATGAAGTTGTCCATTCATCCGTTTTTTTTTTACAATGTTCGTCCATTATAAAGGAAAATGCAAAATCTTAATTTATTCTAAGTTTCAAACGAAGTGCGTAACTGGTGGCTAAGTTAGCCTAAGGCTGTAGACAGACGGACTGCAATCCAACTGCAATCCGACTGCCAAATGGCAGTTCAGATGCAGTTCGAATGCAGTTGGCTCGACTGCAATCAAACTGCACGTTGACGGCAGTTGGCGTGCAGTTTCATTGCAGTCGCGTCAACTGCATTCAAACTGCAACAGAACTGCGTCATTATCGAGTCCGCGTATTAGAACGTTGGTATTAAAGTATAAAAATCACCTTCGTGTTTGTATTGTAATATTAATTGAACCCATTTCTCCCGATTTTTAGTTTTTTTGGCTTTACGAGTACGACGACGGCGAAGTAAAAGAAACAGCAAAGCTTCGTCATATCTCATCATAAAATTATTTGACAACACGTGTATACCCTTGTAAATTCCGGCGAGCACTGATTTTGTATACTCTATAAAAATCTTCGAATATTTGAGTTACCTCGCATCGCAGTTCAGGTGCAGTTTGAATGCAGTTGACGCGACTGCAATGAAACTGCACGCCAACTGCCTGTCGACGTGCAGTTTGATTGCAGTCGAGCCAACTGCATTCAAACTGCATCTGAACTGCCATTTGGCAGTCGGATTGCAGTTGGATTGCAGTCCGTCTGTCTACAGCCTAAGTTGCGTCTGGCACATCGACCTTATGTAGGTTTGTCTATAAGTTTTTGATGAAGTCTTCAAAACTGTTTGTGTTTCACGGGCCATTAACCATTATATCTCTTACTTATATCGCGCAAATAAGTGGTAAAATTCCTTTGCATTAACGATGTGGAACTACACTAGTCATCGGTCCCGCGGACTCCCCTACAGATCACTTAGTACGTTTGTCTGTTATTTGCATATTTATGCGAGATACATTTTGCACAAAATATTACATCGATGGTACTAGCGACATTAATCTTTGTCACAAGTACCATACATACATACATACATACATTTCACGCCTATAATTCCTTTTCGGGGTAGGCAGAGCGTAAACGGCTGCAAAAAACAGACATTTACGCCACGTCTGACAAATATTTGAGGGTAATTCAGAAAACTGTATCGCCATAGTGATACGTTGTCAGCCCATCGCCTAAATTGCAATACACACCCTCGAGTCCCTTTGTCGCCTCTTGCGACACCCACGGGAAAGAAATGGGGTAATGCTATTCTTTGCCAGCATCACACGGCACTAGTACCATCAGTGGTACTAATCGATGCTACTTCTGTTCCGACTTTTGGGGAACTTCATCTTATCACTCATAGAAAAACTGGAAAAAAAGAGAGAAATAGGAAACCCAAGAACTATATAAATACAAACAACTCATGAATTGAACTGAAGTGAGTCGTAGAGAAGACCTTTTTAAATATATAATAAAATGCAACGACGAGGGCATCTCCTGTAAGATGAAGGAGAATTTCATCAGAATTGATTCAACGATTAAGGCCTCACCAGTCCCAAAAAGTTTAGTTAAGTTTTCGCTGCGTTAGAGAGAATCGGAAACCGAACATTTGTTTGATTATTAAAATATATGATCAAATATTTCCAAAAGTAAGCCCATAGATTAATTACTAATTTAATGAGCAAGAAAAAAACACAAAATATGGATAACAATAAAATCGTTCAAGTTTTAGTAAAAAAACTAACCAAAAAGAAATTTTTTGCTTACTTAGCGATTTTTTCAATCTATGCAATTTCAATTTGGGCACCATAGTTTTGTAGCATTTATCTTGAATTATTACTAAAAAATATCGTCTCTTAATTTTGGAGATTTCAAGAACTGGGATACAAATTTCCGAACACAATCCAACCTTTCGCGGTTGATTTTTAAGCCCATTTCACCTTAAACCCTAATTCAGATCGGCAGACGAGACAAATAGTATAGGCTCCGAAGATTTTCAGACAAGTTTAACCAATGTTGTCTCGGCCCTACCTACAACCGGTATGTACTTATTCAGTACGTTTTCTTGAACATGGAAAGTGCGGTTGTAGCATCAAAAGTGGAAGTGAGGGGGAGTTATGACGTATCAAAGATGGCGGCCGGACCAACTCTACTAAGCGGTTTTTCTAGATAATTACTGGGCCGATATACATAAATGAGGTGTCAAAAATGAGAGAGCATACAATGCCCATTACTTTATTTCATACATTTATGTACGTGAAACTAATAGCAAATGAAATTTTTCAAAAACATCGCATTTTATAAAATTTCAGTTTTTTTTCTTGCTTATATCTCGGTATCCGTCAGAGTTATCAAACTTTTGACAGGTACAAAACATTTTGCAATTTTAATCAACTCTCTAATGAACCCCCAGTTATTGAGATCAGAAAAGAAACAACGGAGATACAGCAGTTTGAGTGGTCGGAGTCGTAGGTACAAGTGATCTTGGTATATACCGGTTGTAGGTAGGGCCGAGACAACATTGGTTAAAATCGTTTAGAGACGTGTAATCGAACATTGGAAACCACACTAAAACTTCTATTTAATAGTAGTTATTTAAGTGGTAGTCTTCACGCAATCGATATTATCGTAATTTCAGGACTTATTAGTTAGTTTAACGACTGTTGTTTCGTCACGTTCAGACCCGTGAAGAATAACCCGTTTAGTCTAGTACATGGTTCTTGCACAGAATTGATGATATTGTTGTTCTTGTTTAGAGAACTTGCAAAATTGCACCGCAGGTTAGGATATGAACCTGCGACTTTCGCTAGTAGGTACTAGTAGCGACGTACCTCTAGAGTCGTTTTTTTCGCATGGGACACCGAGTCGTCCAAAGACCTGATGAACCATGGTGTCAAGTGTTTTTCAACCGCCTACTACCAGTAGTAGGCCTCTAGCATGGTTATGTAACGGCCGCCGTCTAAGTAATCATAGACAGCAACCGGGCCGACGGCTAAACGTGCCCTCCGAAGCACGGAACCCTTAAAATGTATGCAGCTAATATTTTTATACCCTGTATTTCCGAAGTTTAGTTGTGTTATTATAGTAGACGTAAGTCTTGTAATTTCAGTAGCGTAAGTTGGAAAATTATTTCGTTAATATTTTAACAAATAATTTAGAAACTGTTGATTTAATAAGTTTTCTCTTGAATGTGAAACTTTTGTAGACTTTTAACGCAATTGAATTATTTATGACTTTTTCCCAGTGTTATTGGAAATATTGGGTCAGTTACTCATACCTAACTAGACTATCATCAGCAAACCAAGTTATGATAATTTTATAAAAGCTTTTCACCCATTTATTGAGTAAAACCAGTATAAATTGATTTATTAAAGGGCTCTGTTGATATAACCTGCACGTGTTAGTAAAGGAAGAGCTTTCTTTTATCCTTATCCTATATATATTTGTGGCCTTAAAGTAAGATTGATTCTTGCGATTGTTGGCGCAAGGCTAGGTGGAACTTCATGATGGACATAATTCAGTTCAAAACCCCTGGTTATCCAAGTTTTTACAGACATATTTAATACCCTCAATTCTCATTAGATAGATAATTCTATAGCTACATAAACGTTCATCTGCATGGACGACATAAATATCACGCCTTACAGGGTATCGCTTGCAGGGTAGACAGAGCGTTAACAGCCGTAAAAATACGATCGCTATCGCCACGTCTAACAAATTCATGAGGCCCCTTTCAGACAAAATCCTGTATCACTATAATGACAGTTTGTCAGCCTGTCGCATAAAATTATAATACACATCAAACCCTCAAATCCCATAGTCGAAAAAAAATGGTGACGCATATTCGAAAGCATAAATTGCATTATTTTCCTTAATATATTCTAGCTGCCGCTAGCTAGCCGCCGTGTGATGCCGGCTTAGAATAGCATCACCCCATCGTAAGACCCGACTAAGGGACTCGAGGGATGTGTATTGCAATTTTAGGCGATGGGCTGACAACCTGTCACTATAGTGATACACAGTTATTTGATTGACCCTCCTCAAGCTTTTGTCAGACGTGGTGTTAATATCCGTTTTACGGCCGTTAACGCTCTGCCTACCCCGTAAGGGATATAGGCGTGATTTATGTATGTATGTATTCTAGCTTTTGTAATAATAAGTAGGTAAGATTTATTCAAGTAGGAAGGTATTTTTACCTTTCTGATAAGCTAAGTCTTGCCTGCCAAGTTTTAAGAAAAACATCTTGCCTATTTTGGAACGGACAACTTTAAGGCGGTCTAATTTTGTACGAATCCGGTGCCCAATTAACCTTCTAAGATCTATTTCTGGCTTTTAAGCCTTACTTAAGCTGTGGTTACACCGGCTGCCACATCAAAACCGAGATTAATCTATCGACGTATGTAATTTTTTTTTTTTAAGTAAAGTAGTAGTATTTTTGGTAAACTTGCAAAATTACACCGCAGGTTTGTCAGACGTGGCGTAAATTACCGTTTTGCGGCCGTTTACGCTCTGCCTACCCCGCAAGGGATTATAGGCGTGATATATGTATATATCTAGGATTTGAATCACCAGTAGCGACGCCTCTACCGACTGGGCTACTGCGGCTCAGCTACCCTTGGCAAAATTATGCAAGTGCATCTTAATGCCAATTACACCAAAAAATTGTGTGCCCAACACGTAGAATCTGTACTAATATTATAAAGCTGAGAGTTTGTGTGTGTGTATGTATGTTTGTTACCTCTTCACGATGAATTTTAGAACACAGGTAGTGAGTATAACCCGGAATAACACATAGGCCACTGTTTACCGCGGGAAAACAACTATTACCACGGGAAAATGAGTGGCAGCAGGTAAATCGCTGGGCGGAGAGCTAGTTGTTTTATAAAATTTAGTACTTTTAGTATTCTCAAGTTTTTATTTCTTTACCTTTTCAACTGTATTCGAGATTGTGACCAATATTCTGAAAACCAGTGACACAAAAATGGTCCGTCATAATGTTGAAAATCGTTATTTCACCACTCTTAATGTCTTCTCTATGCTGATGACCAAGTTATCCTTGCGTCGTCGGCTGAAGAGTTGCAGAAGATGGTAAACATTATGAATGAGGCTTTGAAAAAGAAAGGAATGTGGAAAGGAATGAATGCTGACGCAGCGAATGATTGCTTAGTTACAATACAAGGTCTTTGTTGTTTTTTGTTTAAGTATTTAATTAATTTTCATATTATGCACTTATGCTATAGTTATAGACAGAATGCTTATATTGTATAATATGTTTTTGTAGGTTTATTTTTATTGTATAGTCTTTTTATTTTATTTTTTCTTTTAAAGAGGATAGTTATGTCGGCCATCTGTTTACCTGAGATACAGGAATTCACATTCTTAGTTCAGGAAATAGGAAAGCCTCATAATTATTTTGTATAAGTGTACCTATTTATAAGTAAGTTTATTGAATAAAGAATTATCTTATCTTATCTTATCTTATGTAAGACGAAATCAATGGTTTTTGAAAAAAAAGAAGGTATGACGGAGTGTAACATTATGATAGAAGAAGAGAGGGTGGAGCAAGTGAAAGAGTTTGTATATTTGGGATCGAAGTTTACATCAGATGGAAAGTGTGAAAGTGATATTGAAAGGAGGGTAAATGCCGGCAACATGGTGAATGGAGCGTTGCATACCTTTATGAACAGCCAGACAGTGTCTAATAAGGCACGTCTGGCTGTGCATAGAGGAGTGTTAGTTCCAACACTTATGTATGGGAGTGAAAGTTGGGTATGGCAGAAAAAGCATGAAAGTAGAATAAATGCGGTAGAAATGAGAGCGCTAAGAAGTATGATAGGAGTGAAATTGAGTGACAGGATAAGGAATAGTGTGATTAGAGAACGTTGCGGTATAAAAGATGACATAGTGACTGGTATAGAAAAAGGAATGCTGAGATGGTTTGGTCACATTGAGAGAATGAATGAAAGAAGATTAACGAAACAGGTGTATATGGCGAGTGTGGATGGGAAAGTTGAAAGGGGAAGACCAAGACGCACGTACTTGGTTCAGATCGGGGACGTTCTAGAGAAAGGTCAGGTCAAGAGTACCCTAAACCGACGAGCATGTATGAAAAGATTGATGCATGTTGAAGAAGCGAAAGAGGTGTGTCAGGATCGTAGCAAGTGGAAAGATGTAGTCTCTGCCTACCCCTATGGGAAAGAGGCGTGATTATATGTATATATGTATGTATAATATCTTGCCCGATTAAACGTGCTCGAAGTCTCAAGTACTGAAAACCGCTGTCGGTGATATTTTTTATTAAAAGACCACTCCACGACTAAAAAGGAGTGTGCTCGTGCTAAAAGGAGCGGTTTATTCTGGTCACTTTATGTGGAGTGGAGCCGATCCAATACTTTACGAAGATTTAATGTCTCCTAGTAGTGCCGTGTGATGTCGGCTTAGAATAGGAACACCCCATTTCTTTCCCGCGGGTGTCGTAAGAGGCGACTAAGGGACTCGAGGGTTTCATGTGTATTACAATTTAAGACCACTAATAATGTCACGCGATTTTTCTGAAACGGTCCTTAAATATAATATGTCAGACGTGGCGATAGCGACCATTTTCTACAGAAGTGTACGCTTTATGCCTACCCCGCAAGGGATAAAGGCGTGATATGTATATATTATGTATTTAGAAGTCTCGTAGATAATCGTGTAAAACTATACGGTTGAAATCCTTGTACCCCGTTTATTTTTTCTCTCTTTTCGTGTAGGCGACCAAGTCGACGAATAAATTTTTAAACCGCCACCTACTGGATAACAAGTATGCCGCAAAAACGGTTGTATAACGACTTGCATCTAAAATCATCATTGCCAACAACCAATAATTGTTTACCGGGAGGCAAAATTTTATAACTTTTTAGCACTCGCGATTTGCTGTTCAAACTTTTAAGTGTTATTAATGAGCTGACTGGCGGGCGTATGTGATCTGTCGACCTCCGTGAAGACGGCTGCCATAACCAGCCGAAACGTAGAGGGCTAAACTTTCTACTAAACCATTTTTTTTTTTATTAATGATGGGTTTGCTCTTGACTCTAGTCTAGGTCATAGGACAGAGACAGAGTCTAAGATGGAGCGAGCTCACCCAGAAGAAGCCTGTTTACTCTTACTTTGAATAGATTAGGGTTGTATGCGTTTGGAAACACAGACGCAGGTAGTGAGTTCCACTCTTTAGCAGTGCGCATTATAAATGATGACTGGAAGCGCTTAGTCCGAATTGGTGGAATGGCTACCAGGTACGGATGGTATCCGGCGGTGCGTCTGGATGTCCGATGGTAGAAGGGAGCTGGTGGAACAAGGTCGTGAAGCTCTTGAGCACACTCTCCGAAGTACAATCTATAAAAAAAACCGACAAGCAGGCAACCTTGCGGCGATGTGCCAGGCTATGTAGCTTGGTGTCCACCAGTTTTATGTCGCCTATGAGCCTCTTGGCCCTACGTTCCACCGAGTCAAGAGCGGCAAGTTGGTATTTGGCTGAGCCATCCCAAAGGTGAAAATAAAATAACTTTATTTAATGTAGGATAGTAGTATCATTTGCCGTGTGATGCCGGCTTAGAATAGCTTCACCCCATTTCTTTCCCGTGGGAGTCGTAGAGGCGACTAAGGGACGCGAGGGTGTGTATTGCAATTTTAGGCGATGGGCTGACAACCTGTTACTATGGCGATACACAATTTTCCGAATGACCCTCAAATATTTGTCAGACGTGACGTAAATGGCCGTTTCTTGCGGCCGTTTTCTGCGGCCGTTTCCGCTGTGCCTACCCCGCAAGGGATAATAGGCGTGATATGTGTATGTATGTATTATCACTTATTGACGTCATTGTAAAAAAAAGAAATTTGTGTTACACAATTTTCTTCTTTTTTATAACAATTTTGTATTGTCCTAATGGAAAACCGGCTCGGGCGGGATAAAAAATAAATAATAAAAACATAGGCACTGCCTCGGGGCTGGCCAGGTTAATCACACGGCATGTAACTTAAAAATCCGCAAAAACAAGTAAGTCGCGTAAACCTACACCATGAGTGATACTTGTTCGTTTGATAATATTATCACGATAGTCCCGGTTTAATACTTAAAATAGGCAATATTTTATACATATGTCGTAACGGCCGAAAATCAGATAGTAGGCTAACAGCTATAATTAATTTTAACATTAAGATCAGGACGCGAAGTACCAAAACCAAGGAACGATGAAAGGTCATTTGAGCCTTGCGCTACGCCCGATCGCTCAAACAACACTAACTCGGAATCACTCTGTTCCCAAAAATGCCTTTAGCCAAACCACTTGACACAATATGTCTACTACATGCTTCGACCGACGCCAACGCATAGGTACTCAATTAATGCTCTTTCCATAAAATACATCAAAAAGTGCACTTTACTTCATTCCTCAGGTTTAATACCTCACGCCCCGACACGGCCTTCCTGACTTACACACGTCCTCGTGTGGTCACAACTAGCCATTTTACAGTATCGTTCGGTTATCCTGGCAGACATACTTTAGTTTATTATAGCCCATAAAACCATAATAATCTGGCTAGACTCCTGAACTGAACAAAGATCTAGTTGTTCACAACAGTTCGCTTCGTTCCTTTGAACATGTGAACAGGTCTATATCGGTGAACTGCAAGAACCGAATGCAGCTCAGCATTCATTGCGGTTTTAAGTATCTTTGATCCAAAGTACTTGCTAAGTTAGCTATCCTGTTTGGTACTTACTTACTTACTTCCTAATACTTGTTTGTTAAATTTGACGTGGTATTCATAACAACAAATCTCTTTTCTCCAAATCGTTCAAGTATTTTTCACGTTTGTGCTATTATTTGCTAAATAAATAAACAGGCCCATATTCGTTTGCACTTCAAAAACTTCTCATTAGCCATCCAATACGTTTTTACCCTTACATGATTAGTAACTATGCACTCTTTTACCACAGTATAATTAATAGTACTAGCGTACAGTATGGTCACTCCCTGCCTCCCCCTACAAGCGCCGCCCACCCGCGCTCGGAGGACGCTCAGACACCGGCTAGCTAGGGGACGCGACGACGAAGGTCATTTCATACTGCCGCACATTGCATTCCCGATTCGCGAACGCAAAATGGCGGCAACCCTGACATGTTGTCTCACACACACAAGCATGGTCCGCGTTCACCTACGCGAGCTTAGACTGTGTGCGCAGCAACGCGTTTGGTTCATACATTTGAGCGCCAGTGTCCGAGGTGTGCTTTTACTGTGCTGTCGAACTTAACAGCTAAACAAATAACATTTATCAGAAACTCATTATTATTTCAACTTTGACATTAAGGTTACGGGTTTATTATGTGACAGACTTCAAGTTGAGTGTGAACCGTAAATTTTCAACCCACTTGAACCAGCCGTTTTCGTCGCTTTCTGATAACTTAAATTCCTTAACTACTTATTGAAAGACAAGTGCCCATAAAACAATATTCTAACTTGAATACAATACAATAATTGATACGAGTACCGCAATAAAGTCTTTTGTTGCATCTGGCCACCGTCGCAACGGTCACAGAGCTTCCCCACCATGGGTCACTCAACACTGTCAATCACAGTCACAGATCCCCGCCACGGATCTCAGGCCGACACCACCACCATGTGGCACGCCTACTGGTAACACCGGTTACCTGGAGCGACATCATACATAACAGTAATGACCACAGTACCACCTACTTGGTCAAGTATGATGCCCTCAACAAAACCATGCGTCCATCAAAGACACCATCTGATCACACAGATCAGCAAAGCGGATGGTGAATGAGCCACTGCAGCTGGCCACTCACCCGATCAGATCATAGTTCCCCGGGCTATATCTGACCCAACACAACATGAGACCACACTGTCTCCACAATTTGAGACCACTGTCTCCACCATGGCACGCGCTCCTCCCGCAGAGGTCTTAAGTCAGAGTCAATAGGTAGGTACGGTGATCACAGTCATAGTATATAGTCGTGAGGGGTCGGGAGGACAAACACGTCCATCATTGCCAGCAACAAAAACTTTAACTGCTACTATCATCTGATTAATTATGCAATTTTATGGGTACTTTACTTTCAGGCATTTTAGCTTTCTAATCCAAGCAAGGCACATAACAGCTATATGAAGATAGCCAGATAACGTTTTCCTGCTCAAGAAAGCAAATCAATATTACTTAAGCAAATCACTATAGCCATACGATTCAGTACTTCTAAAATGAAAACATAAGTCCATTTCAAAATGCAACTTTTAACAATCGTTTCTATTATCACATTAGATCCATTCAATGCTTATCAGATTAAAAATAATTCTTATTTGATTCCACCTTTACAAAGCATGTATTGATTTGAACTAAGCACTGCTTTGAGACCTTAATTTTCATAAATTGCTTCACCGAGTAGGTGATTCAATATTTCTCAATTAATCTTCCAAGTTGACAAAATAACTTAATGAAATCTATTTTTTTTAAATGATTGGTACCTAATTAATATCACGTACCAATACTCAAATATCAATTGCATTCAATATGCAATTTACTATTTACCTACTTCTTTCGTCGAAGTCAGTGCTATAAAATTCTATATTACTTACACAACATAGCCACGTAATCTATGCTTTAACTACATCAACCCATTGTATCCAACAACAAACAGTTTTTTTTGTTTTGTTTTTACCGGAACAAGATATTAATGCGGTTCACGCAGAAATATACACAACGTCCTTATCCAGCTGCTCTATTTATCACCACCACGGCAAAGCACTTCGTTACCTTATATAAAAAATTATTACTTCATAATTTAATAACGCTATACGCATTTAAGTAAATCTTCATAAGTTACAGTCATGATCATGCTTAACCATATCATTGTCATGTTTGTTTCTAAATCCCTCATGATATAAGTTAATTAACAAAAGAGTTTTTGCCAGACTTGCATTATGAAAACAATACAAAGATCTCGCTCATTTCTCCGAATACTATGGTAACAGGTGTTGAACCACGGGTATCAGTAATACGCGTGGCTACAACCCTCAGTAATTTTGGACATCAATGTCCCTTTTAGAACAATGCATTTTTTATACCTCTAAGATAACATAATAGAGCTACAGCAATGCTTTAAAATGTTTTCTGAACAATAAGGAAATACCATAACCATTATGATTATTTATTAGCCATTCATTAGTTTTAAAACTCAAGTGTGTTTCTCACAAACGAAATAAAAATCCAACGCGAGAGTGATTCTCAAACTCAAAGTTGTAGAGAATGTCTTCTGGCAATAGGTACCTACTGTACAGTACTTAGCATTCCCGGGACTCTAAACCAGCAACAAATTGTTCAGTTTTAAAAAAAACATGTCTCATGAAAATCAAATAGGTACGTACATTCCTTTCGTATAATATCTATGTTAAAATCCAAATCACGTTTATTGCAAACAACAAACACAAAATCTTTTCTTCTTCCGAAAATCGCTCTATTTTTATAGGTACCAACTCCTCAAAAGCTTTTATTTCAAAAGTTTTGTATTAATGCATTTCTGCACCAGGTAATATTAAATATCAATTGCAGTAAAGATTGAGAACCAGTCGCTATTCCCAAACCAAAACACAACGCCTTGGTTCTCATAGGTACTTAAAAAGACCCTTTTTTTGTCTCCACCAATATCAAATAGCCGTCCCATAGTTTGACTTTAGGTTTGTTAAACTTAGTTCTAAAAATAGACTGATTTATCCATTTCCAAAAGTTTAAAAACACGCTAAATAATATTTTACTGTAACGATACATGCGTCACTTTATTAACAAGTAGTAAGTAAGCACTAATGCAATGCAAAAATTGCAAAAGATCACAAATACTTCTTTGCACAATAAAATACGAAATCAAAACTTCCAGACTAGGCCAAGAATTGAACATGAACCTTCATGTTCCTGGAAACAGTCTACCAACTGTGCCAACGAAAACGAAATACGTGTGCAACTAACTGTACACAACAAAACTAAATCGTGTTTCTTTTTATATTTGATTATTTCCGATTCCAGAGACATCTTCCTATCATCACAACATCATCCATTGACAAAGAAATTAATTAAACTGTTTGTTTTTGTGAATCTAATTCATTATCCAAAATAATTATTTTATCGAGTGATTTTTCATCAAACAATAATGCCAATTAAAAACCGATAAAATTGACGCCAGTCCAACTTAGGTCCACGTTTATAAACAAATTCAGTAGATTAACGTGTGGCAATCATTACCGAACTAAAATAATAATTATGACACAAACTAAAAATTGCCATCAGTTGCAAATGAACATTACTAATGCGCAGCAAATAAAAATCATCAGCAACCAATAACATCAGATCACTAGAATATATTAGTATGGAAAGAACTGGCCTGAATTATTTGTGGTCCAAGAGCATTCTCTGCAATCTGCATTTCCGCTTACAACTGGTATCTTCGCCACGAAAGTCATTTTAGTCACGATCACTGGGTCCACAAGTCTATCACTATGGCACTACATTACAGTTTGTAGGTCTCAATCCCACTTCTGATGTCGTAACGGCCGAAAATCAGATAGTAGGCTAACAGCTATAATTAATTTTAACATTAAGATCAGGACGCGAAGTACCAAAACCAAGGAACGATGAAAGGTCATTTGAGCCTTGCGCTACGCCCGATCGCTCAAACAACACTAACTCGGAATCACTCTGTTCCCAAAAATGCCTTTAGCCAAACCACTTGACACAATATGTCTACTACATGCTTCGACCGACGCCAACGCATAGGTACTCAATTAATGCTCTTTCCATAAAATACATCAAAAAGTGCACTTTACTTCATTCCTCAGGTTTAATACCTCACGCCCCGACACATATAAAATTTAAAAATTGCATAATCATTCCTACCCGATGAACCCCTATACCTGCATATTTGTTCCTGGTTATGTAAAATCGGAGATACGAAAATAAACATAACTTTATACAATAAAATTGGATAGTTTCATGAACACGTCCAAACTGTTTGTTATCCCGCAGTCCCGCTAAAAAATGGCCTACATGGGAATAGGTGAATAACACACGAACCAGGGGTTAGCAAATATATTGAGGTCACTGAACCGCGCAGCCGCCAATACTTGCTTTGTGACTGAACTGTGCTGCATGGCTAGCTAAGTTGAAAATATTTTGAAATAGAATAATATGTACTTGTTACATAATCAATATTTTTGTCAATAAAATAGACACTTTATCTATATTTGTTGCACCATACGTGAGATTAAGTTTTCATAATTTGGTGTAATACTTTACTTTCTGTTAATAATAAGTCCTGTTTATATTAACTGTACTCTTAAGTTTTGTGTTGCACTGAAATAAATGCTTTCTATTTCTATAATGGTTAATTTCAATTTATTACATACATACATACATACATAAATCACGCCTCTTTCCCGGAGGGGTAGGCAGAGACTACTTCCTTCCACTTACTACGATCCTGGCATACTTCTTTCGCCTCCTCCACATTCATCAATCTCTTCATGCATGCTCGTCGGTTTAGGGTACTCTTGACCTGACCTTTCTTTAGCACGTCCCCGGTTTGATCGAGGTACGTTCGTCGAGGTCTTCCCCTTCCGACGTTCCCATCCACACTTGCCATATACACCTGTTTCGTTAATCTTCTTTCATTCATCCTCTCTACATGACCAAACCATCTAAGCATACCCTTTTCTACACCAGTCACTATATCTTCTTTTATACCACAACGTTCCCTTATCACGCTATTCCTTATCCTGTCACTCAATTTTACGTCAATCATACTTCTTAACGCTCTCATTTGTACTGCATTTATTCTACTTTCATGTTTTTTCTGCCATACCCAACTTTCACTCCCATACATAAGTGTCGGAACTAACACCCCTCTATGCACAGCCAGACGAGCCTTATCAGAGACTTTCTGGCTGTTCATAAAAGCGTGCAACGCTCCATTCACCATGTTGCCGGCATTCACCCTTCTTTCGATGTCACTTTCCCACTTTCCCACTTTCCATCTGATGTGAACACGGAGCCCAAATACACAAACTCTTTCACTTGTTCCACCCTCTCTTCTTCTATCATAATTTTACACTCTGTCATATTTTCCTCTTTCTCAAAAACCATTGCTTTCGTCTTACTTACATTCACTTTCATTCCTTTCTTTTTCAAAGCCTCATTCATAATATTTACCATCTCCTGCAACCCTTCAGCCGACGACGCAAGGATAACTTGGTCGTCAGCATAGAGAAGACATTTGACGAGTAAACCATTCATTCTCAGACCACATTCACTCTCTTTCAAATCTTCCAAACAACTATCCATGAACAGATTGAACAGCCACGGTGACGCAACACATCCCTGTCTAACACCTTTCTCGATGTTAAAAAGTTCAGTGTACGCCCCGTTTATCCTGACACAAGCACTGGAATTCTTATATAAGGATTTCAGTGCTCGTATCAAGATACTGCTCACCCCATGCATGGATAGTGCCGACCACAATTCATTCCTCACCACTCTGTCATAGGCCTTTTCCAAATCTACGAACGCGCAATAGACTTTCTGGTTTTTGGCCAGGAATTTTTCAGCTATGCAGCGCAAGGAAAAGACCTGATCCGTACATCCCATCCCCTTACGAAATCCTGCCTGAGCATCCCATACTTTCTCATCCGTTTCTTTCATCACTCTTTCAATCAACACCTTTGCATACAGTTTGCCGACGACACTGAGGAGGCTTATACCGCGGTAATTTTTGCAGTCCAGCTGTGACCCTTTTCCTTTGTATAATGGCACTATTACAGCCTTGCACCAATCAGTTGGCACTCGACCGCTTCTCCAACAAAGGTTAAAAAGGAGGTACAGCTGACTAGCCACAACGCCTTCGCCAGCCTTCAGCATTTCGACCGACACCCTATCATACCCTGCAGCTTTACCAGATTTCATACTTTTTAACGCTTTTACAATCTCATCCATTTCAATCTCACTTTCGTTCTCAATTTCATCCACTTCTGCAGTAGTTATTTCTTGCGCTAGATCTTCTTTCTCAAATAAGCTTTCAAAATATTCCTTTCAATTTATTATAATATTCAATTTATTATTTTTCAAAATATAACAATATTTCTTTCCTTATGTTGACCAGTTGAAATACGAAAAAATTGCTATTACCTATCCAATTCCAATAGAACTTCTGTGCACAAATAATTAAAAGTAAAAAAAAAGCTACCTCTCTATAATGTGTATTTGGTGTCTGAGAGAACGAATTTAATATGACCATTGCAAGCGCATTTCAAAACAGATTTTATCCAAATACAGGCACTATAATAAAGTTGTAATTCGATATTGCAATGTCAAATCCAAATTTCCAGCCCACGCTATCTGTTCCACCTTGAACATCGATACCCACTGCATGTCACTGTATCAAATATCGATATAATCTCTCTGCCTGCACACGTGTCATTGGGCTTTGGGCTGTATGTAGCGTAATACGTTTCGTTTTAATCCTATTTATATTAATTGACATTATGGCTCTCACAAAGTTGTTTTTATAGTGTTTATCACTACATAGTATAAAATCAAGTCGCTTCCCGTTTGGTGTCTCCTTATATCTTTAGAATTACCCAACGGATTTTGATGCGGTTTTTTTTATTAGATAGAGTAACTTAAGAGGAAGGTTTATAAGTATAATTTATTCCGGAAAATTGTCACATTCCCTTGGGAAACCGGGTAGCCCAACTGGTTGCAAACTTTTGACCCCCTTTTGAAACCTTTAAGGACTAAAATTTCAAAAATGCTGAAACACGTATTTAATTATTTTAAGTTATGAGTCTAATCAGAAATTTTGAAACAGATCACATCACTATCACTACATAGTATAAAATAAAGTCGCTTCCCGTTTGGTGTCTCCTTATATCTTTAGAATTACTCAACGGATTTTGATGCGGTTTTTTTTATTAGATAGAGTTACTTGAGAGGAAGGTTTATAAGTATAATTTATTCCGGGAAATTGTCATATTCCCATGGGAAAACGGGTAGCCCAACTGGTAGTAAACTTTTGACCCCCTTTTGACACCTTTAAGGATTAAAATTTTAAAAATGCTGAAACACGTATTTCTTTATTTTAGGTTATAAGTCTTATCAGAAATTTTGAAAGAGATCACATTTAAGATAAAAAACTTTCATACAAACTTTTAACCCCCTTTTCACACATTTAAGGGTTAAAATTAAAAAAATGCTGAAACACGTGTTTAATTATTTTAAGTTATTAGTCTAATCACAAATTTTGAAACAGATCACATTCATTTAAAAAAACGAACTTTCATACAAACTTTTAACCCCCTATTCACACATTTAAAGGTTAAAATGTCAAAAATGCTGATACACGTGTTTAATTATTTTAAGTTATTAGTCTAATCACAAATTTTGAAACAGATCCCATTCATTTAAAAAAACGAACTATCATACAAACTTTTAACTCCCTTTTGACACCTATTAAAGGTTATAATTTGAAATATGCTGAAACACGTGTTTAATTATTTTAAGTTATAAGTCTAATCACTAATTTTGAAACGGATCACACTTAAGACAACGAACTTTCATACAAACTTTTAACCCCCTTTTCATCCCTTGGGGGATTAAAAAACCCTGAAATTTATCTTTAATAGTTGCTTTATTATATAAAAAACTTCATGCCCAAGACGGGTTATCACTACATAGTATAAAGTAAAGTCGCTTCCCACGTCTGTCCCTGTTTGTTTGTTTGTATGCTTAAATCTTCAAAACCACTTAACGGATCTGGATATATATATTTTTAAAGATAGTGTGATTCAAGAGGAAGGTTTTTATGTATGACTTATGTCGGGAGAAGGTCTGTTTCCCGTGGGAAATCAGTTAGCAGCGGGTGAAACCGCTGGGCGGGCCGCTAGTTTAAGATAAAAAACTTTCATACAAACTTTTAACACCCTTTTCACCCATTTAAGGGTTAAAATTTCAAAAATGCTGAAACACGTCTTTAATTATTTTAAATTATTAGTCTAATCACAAATTTTGAAACAGATCACATTCACTTAAAAAAACGAACTTTCATACAAACTTTTAACCCCCTTTTGTCCCTATTAATTGCTATAATTTCAAATAAGCTGAAACACGTGTTTAATTATTTTAAGTCATAAGTCTAATCACTAACTTTGAAACGAATCACACTTAAGACAACGAACTTCTATACAAAGTTTTAACCCCCATTTCATCCCTTGGGGGATTAAAAAAACGGAATTTTATCTATAATAGTTGCTTTATTACATAAAAAAACTTCATGTCCAAGTTTTATCTCTCTAGGTGATCCATTTCAAAATAAGTGATTAGACTTATGACTTTAAAAAATTAAACACGTGTTTCAGCATTTTTGAAATTTAATCCTTAAAGGTGACAAAAGGGGGTCAAAAGTTTTCTACCAGTTGGGCTACCCGGTTTCCCATGGGAATGCGACAATTTCCCGGAATAAATTATACTTATAAAACTTCCTCTCAAGTTACTCTATCTAATAAAAAAATCCGCATCAAAATCCGTTGGGTAATTCTAAAGATATAAGGAGACACCAAACGGGAAGCGACTTTATTTTATACTATGTAGTTTGATGTAGTGATACAATTTTAGCGTCCACCTCCGTCAATGCATCTTGCCAATATAAAGTCTTTAAATTACCTCTTATCTGGGCTTCATACAAAATTTTATCTACATTCTAGCCAGCAATGCGTTAATGAAGCGAAACGGATTATCACTACATAGTATAGTAAAGTCGCTTTCCAAGTCTGTCCCTGTCTGTTTGTTTGTTTGTATGCTTAAATCTTCAAAACTACTAAACGGATCTGGATGAAGTTTTTTTAAAAGATAGAGTGATGCAAGAGGAAGGTTTTTATGTTTGATTTATGTCGGAAGAAGGTCTGTTTCCCGTAGGAAATCAGTTAACAGCGGGTGAAACCGCTGGGCGGGTCGCTAGTCTATTATAAGTTTAAGCTAAGATGTAAATTATGTTTTTGTAGGTTGACGAATGTAATGTGACATGTCTTTTTATTCTTCTTCTCTTTTTATTTATCATTTTATTTTTACTATACCTAATATCCGTTCCAACACAACGGATGAAAAGTACTCGATTTATCATTACTTACTTATCTTTGGGTGTTTTAGTCTAATAGCTGCCCAAAATTGCGTAAAGCCTGAAATAGAGCTAACTTTATAAAACGACCAGAACCCTGAACGAAGAACCCTGGTGTCAGAGTTTTTCAACCGCCTTGTTAAAAAGCCGCTTCTGACATGGTTGACTACCGACCACCGTCTAAGTAATCATAGACAGTAACCAGGACCGACGGCTTAAGTATTATCAAGCTCGAAATCTTTTTACTTACGAAGCGCAAAAGTAGATAGTATAGGTAGGTACATATTTTGCACTATACAGGGTAATTTTTTATTCACCCCGGAAATTTTACAGGGCGAATCTACTCATAATTCTGAACAACTTTTATTATGGGGTCACCTGCGAAATTGCGAAAAGTTAAACAGCTGGTCCATACATTTTGTTTGAGTAGGTATAAATTTTTCTATAAAGCAGCTGTTTTTTGTTGTTTTTTTTCGCGATTTTGCAGGTGACCCCATAGTAAAAGTTGTTCAGAATCATGACTAGAATCACCCTGTAAAATTTCCGGGGTGAATAAAAAATAACCCTGTATAGTAGACTCTACCTATCTAATGTAATATTCAGAGTCGACATAAGAACAAAACCATGACGTAACGACAAAAAAAAACTGAGCTTAAGTTTTATTCCGTTTCTATCGTCTCGCTTCCAATAAACATATAAAAAACAATAAACTCACAAAGTCATCTTAGCAGTACATAATCTGATTGCTCGTACCGATTTCTGTCGGGACATAAAATTTTAACAGCCGTCTCGTCGGGTCGTAAATTCCGCGACATAGCGTCCCGTAATTGCAGCTCAAGCCGTATTTACGGGACAAGGCGCGAGTACTCTAGAGGCAACCATGCTGAAAAAAGTAAATAGCGAGAGCGTAAATAGAATACTCATCAATAGCTACAACAGGCCACTTTTTTCCTTTTTTTTTATTCGTGTGAGACACCAAGTCGTCCAACGAACCGATGAACCCTGGTGTCAGGGTTATTCAACCGACTAGTGATAGTAGGCCTCTCACATGGTTGTGTAACGACCGACGCCTTTGTAATCATAGACAGGAACCGGGACCACAGCTTGACGTGCCCTCCGAAGCACGAAACCATCTTTCTTTTTGGACAATCAGGTGGTTCAGCCTGCAATGTCCTAACTAGACTGGGAACAAATTTACAAAGTGATAAAATCAACTTTGTGAGTTCCCCAGCGAGAATCGAACCCGGAACTTTTGCGTCGCAGGCAGTCGCACTACCACTGCCGTCTTAACATTGGCTTCCCCACTGGCAGTTGCTTGTCATACTCATTAGTTGGCCAGCACAGTGTAGGATGGTACATTCACAGGGAACGTTCTTCTAAGAACTACCCACTACTGCTCGTTCCCTAGTTGGATGTCACTTAGTTGCTTTTTACGATACTCTCGGGACAAAATGGGGTGATCTTATTCCAAGCCGACACCACAGGGTTACATGAAAGTGCAATTTGTTCTACTATGTATCTGGCGACCTACATAACGGGATATAATGTACAACATATTCATACATATATTACGCCTATATCTATTGCGGGGTAGGCAGAGCGTAAATGGTCGTAAAAACGGAAATTAGCGTCACGTCCGAGAAACATATGAGGGTCATTAAGATAATTGTGTATCACCATAGTGAATGGTTTTCAGCCCATCGACTAAAAATGCAATACACATGTAATATCGAGTCCCTTAATTGCGTCTTACGGTATCTACGGGAAAGAAATGGGGTGATGTTATTCTTAGCCGGCATCACAACAACATATTCCCTGGAGGGTAAACATACGACAAAAAATAATGGAAAATGTTTATTATATTGTACAACGTGTCATGTCACGTGAAACTACAGTGACACGATAAACCGGTTTTTAATCCCTGGTGTTCGGACTAGAATTTGTTCGGTTTTGTGATTTATTTTAGTGAATTTTTATTTTCTGTTTGACAAATAACGAACATCAGGTAGACATTTTGCTTTATGTAGGAGAGTCTATATGGTGTCATTTTTACGCAATTGCCCAACGAAAAAAAGGAGCGTAGGTAGTGTTTTTAGAGTCCATGTATGTATGTATAAATGTGAGATTCTTTTAAGTACTGGAACTCGTTAACCACTGAACAGATTCGAATGGGAATTGTATCAGTAGAATCCTTACAATATCTTGGGTGTCATTCATAAGGTTAGGTTTATCTCAGAAAGCGGTCGTGTGTTTAATTTTTTAAATTCATAATGCTTGTTCTAGTGTTGGATAGCGGAAACTCAAAACGGGCTGGTGATAAGGAACAACTTTCTCCAATGAATATAGGTTGAAATAGGACAAAAATATTTTGAGTTTTCATCGTATTTTGGCCTATGTTCCTTGGGGAAAGTTGTTCCTAGATAGTCACAAGTTAAACTTAACCATATATAAGGCGCATCGCAAGGCGTTGTATTTTACAGATAACGCTGCTGCCAATGTTATAGATTCATTACCATACGAATAGTGGAGCTAGGCTTTTGTCAACTTGTACTTTACTTATTTCTGCATATTCCTTCTTGTCTTTTCAGTCTCCAGAATGCACTAGGTACTAACTTGGATAGGTAACTACTCTCATGTTTTTAGTGCCAACTTTGATGCGTGCATAATGTTCTTCGTGCCGTGTGATGCCGGCTTAGAATAGTATCACCCCATTTCTTACCCTTGGGAGTCGTAAGAGACGACTAAGGGACTCGAGGATGTGTATTGCAATTTTAGGCGATGGGCTGACAACCTATCACTATGGCGATGATCAAGTTTCCGAATGACCCTCAAATATTTGTCAGACGTGGCGTTAATGTCTGTTTTGCGGCCGTTTGCGCTCTGCCTACCCCGCAGGGGATATAGGCGTGATGTGTGTATGTATGTATGTATAATGGTCTTCATGTACAGAGTAGACTTGAGATTCTTTACATATACTATGAGTGAAATAAAGGAATGGAAGAATGGAAGAGTGTATTAGAAATTTTGTTTCGGAACTTTTTGTGTCAAATACAATGTTTTAATAAAATCAAAAATCAAATTCTTTATTTAATAAACATAATTACTAATACGTAAAACTATACAAAACAATTATGAGGCTTAACTATTTCCTAAACTAAGAATAATCATTCCTGTGTTTTAGGTAAACAGTTTGCCAACATAACTGTTCTAAATAAAATATAAAAATAAAATACGACTATACAAGTAAAATAAACTTAAATACACTTTAAAATATTACTATTCTAAAACCTATTCTAACGGTGAAGCCGTGAGCGGTAGCTTCCCTCGGAAGCGGCGAAACACGACTCCCTGCGGCCAAAACTCAGGTGACGTGAAGACGCTCACAGTAGCTGTCGGGACTCGCACCACGAACGAGTTGAAACCCACCCAATGGCGCGACTCCAACGGCTCCACGTATACTCCGAGTCTTGGCGTATCCTTGAAGGCACCTGCTTTATGCCTCGCGAAGATGTAATCCAGCACGTCTTGCTTGGTAGTGGAGTCGTGCAGGCGGGAGACATAAAGCGATGTCCTCGGCGTGAAGGCGCGCAGCTGTAGATTGGCCTCGACTGGGGCGGTGCCACACTTGTTCTGGCGGGGTTGCCTGCTGCGCTTCTTCTGAACCAAAGTAAACCCATCCGCGTCTACTTGGTCACAACGCTTGTTAAGGGGTGGCTCACAGAGTGATAGATGAGCCATGCCCTTTTTGTTTACCGCTGCTGCAGTGAGCGGCTTAGGAGGCCGGTTAGTGATGTTCCGGCGCCGACGTTTAATCGTGTCAGCAGCATTGCCGGGCGCAGCTGACAGCGTTGGTGCAGCGGGGCGGGGCGGGTCGAGCGGTGCGGCGGCGGCGGGGGGCGCGGGCGCACGCTGGTCGGTTCGCTTGGCGGGCGAATTAGCTGACGATGTGCTTGTCGCCGATGCATATGATTCACCGACGGCACGCACTTCGCGTTGTTCCTTGTCAGCAGAACTCGAAGTCTCAGCTGACCTAGTTGCTGAATTTCGTAACAAATCTACTTCGGCACGTAGTTCAGCAATAGTTTTCTGTGAGCATTCGAATTTCCGCTGAAATTCTTCCAGCTTATTCTCCAGGTTCTTGACGTCCCTTAGCAGCCGGGTAACATCCTGAAGGGTTTATTATACACTAGCTTTTACCCGCGACTTCGTCCGCGTTAGATAGTTTTTATAGGCACAGGTTCTAAAGTAGATATGTATATTCATAGTAAGTATGACGGGCATTTCGGTTCAGTATGATGGGCATACTGAACAACTTTTGTTTTGGAACCATGTCTCTATCTCTAATAGTTTGGCTGGGCTCCTGATGGTACACCTGGTGGTCTACATCTGTACTCCAGACCCTCGAATGGTGATAAAAAGTAGCCTATGTCCGTTCTCGGTATGCTAGCAATCTCTGTGCCAAGTTTCATGAAGATCGGTTCAGCGGTTTGGCCGTGAAAGCGTAGCAGACAGACAGCCAGACAGACAGAGTTACTTTCGCATTTATAATATTAGTGTGGATAACGTAAAAGCACTATTCCGCATCTCCAATATACTTTCATTTACCCTTAGGTTGTCTGGTAAAAATAGCTTACTAGCTATAAGGCCGCCTAAATTGTACTCTTTCTTTTCTACCTGTATGTCCATGTCTTGTTTTTGTGCAATGAAGTATATTTATGTTATGTTATGTATAACAAGCCGAAAGAAGATAAGATACTTATGAAACTGAACAACTTTGGAACTGTTCCCATGGAACATGGGTCGAAGTACGAAAAATGGGACCTCCCAGAGTAAATAAACCAGCTGATTTGTGGAGTGAATATTTTTTTATACTCCGTTCCATTCCATGTGGAAAGTTGTTCAGTTTCATGTTATACCCCTTTTGTACAGTCGGTTGTAGCACATAAGGTACCAGGGGTACTACAAAAGAACCGAATTATTTTTGTCTCCAGCAATATTTTTTTCTTGACATGAATATGTATTAGTAGAAAATGACTTATTTTATGAGAATACGTTTAAATTTTAATTATGTATCAACTGGGGATAAAAATAATTCAGTTCTTTTGGAGTACCCCTGGTACCTTATGTGCTACTACCGACTGTACCTGTAGATAGTGGTGTATTTGTAGGACAAAAGTAAAATTAATAGCTGAAAAAAATGGGATAAACAAAGAAAGGTTAGGTTGAAACATGAGTTGGGATATTCCTCACAAGATGTGTCAAGGGCAGAGTTACCGCCCATAACAGTTTCAAATATGTTTTCATGTTTCGACCTATTTTCCTTGGACAGCAGATTTTTACTTAGTATTTTGTTAAAATCGAAGCACCTACCTATCTACACATCACGCCTTTACCCCTTGCGGGGTAGGCAGACAGATAACGGCCAAAAATATGGTCGCTATCGCCCCGTCTGACAAAAATAGTTGGTCATTCAGATAACTGTGTATCGCCATAGTGACAGGTTGTCAGCCCATCGCCCAAATTGCAACACACACCCTCGAGTCCCTTAGTCGCCTCTTACGACACCCACGGGAAAGAAATGGGGTGATACTATTCTAAGCCGACATAACACGGCACTTAGTTGCTATAGTATCTATTTTATATTTATGACTTGCATATTAATAAGATTTATATTTAAAGGTGTTTCAGCGGCTCCAGTTTATTTAGTAGCTCATCGGGTCGTTAGACAATTCGGTATCCCACACGAAAAAGAAAGAAAGGAGACTTAAAGTAATCTAGAATTAAAAAAAAAACCAACGCATCTAAACATTGGCGTGTGATGCCGGCTAAGAATAGCATTACCCCATTTCTTTCCCGTGGGTGTCGTAAGAGGCGACTAAGGGACTCGAGGGTGTGTGTTGCAATTTGGGCGATGGGCTGACAACCTGTCACTATGGCGATACACAGTTATCTGATTGACCCTCAAGCTTTTGTCAGACGTGGTGTTAATATCCGTTTTACGGCCGTTAACGCTCTGCCTACCCCGTAAGGGATATAGGCGTGATTTATGTATATATGTATGTATCTAAACATTTTGCTGACGGTAGTAATCGTATTCGCTTCCAAACAAGATAAGAAGCTGCCAGTTCTGTGGTAGTGTGTATTGCATGTTTTAATGCATGCAAAATAAATGCGTAGATAGTACAATAGTCCCTCGCTTGTTGTCAACAGTGTTAAGAACGGAAATGAAATTCTTGAATAATGAGGACTGTGATAGTGAAACACACCTATACATACACATATCACGCCTATAATCCCTTGCGGGGTAGGCAGAGCATAAATGGCCGCATAAAACGGACATTTACGCCACGTCTGACAAACATTTGCGGGTCATCCGGTAAATTGTGTATCGCCACAGTGACAGGTGGTCAGCTTATCGCCTAAAATTGCAATACACACCCTCAAGTCCCTTAGTCGCCTCTTACGACTCCCACGGGAAAGAAATGGGGTGATGCTGTTCTAAGCCGGCATCACCCGGCTTTTAAGCCGGCATCACACAGCTTCTAAGCCGGCATCATACGGCACAAGGTGGTCAGCATATCGCCTTAAATTGCAATACTTTTTTTTATTATTAATGATGGGTTTGCTTTTGACTCTAGTCTAGGTCATAGGACGGAGTCTAAGATAGAGCGAGCTCACCCAGAAGATGCCTGTTCACTCTTACTTTGAAGAGATACACATGTAACCCTAGAGTTAAGTCGCTTCTTACGATACCCACGTGAAAGAAATAGGGTGGTGCTATTTTAAGCCGATATCACACACCCCTTTGCACCTGAGAGAATTTCTCGCGGATTAAAGCGTGATTTAGACTTCATTATCTCAAGAGCTTGCGCTCCGTCGGCACTTAATTTGATACTTATTTCCTTTCCAGTTGAAGACTAAGAGTATTGCAGTTGAATTCAAGGAGGCGAGAATAGCGCGCGAGCAAGATTTTAAACCGGTTTTATTTAGACAATTACAGACATCATATTCTGAAAAAAGAAATGTTATTTTAAGAAAACTTGCAAAATATTCTACAGCGGAGAACGCTTCTTCCATCTGGGCTACCGCGGCTCGTCAGGTGCCCGCGAATTTTGCAAGTGTATCTTGATGCCAATGACGCGTGGCACGGCTCCATCTACCGGGTTAGTTTTTGCATATGTTATATGTTATTGTTGAGGATCTATCAGTTAAACAATTTGACAAATTATACTTGGTATAAATAAGAAACATGGAAGCAAAATAGAGGTTACTCTATTTGAAAATTTATCAATATTATGTCCACAGGTTTAAAGATACAAACATTTTAATGCTATATTTAAGATACAAACCTTTTTTAGTAAGAATGGCTAAATGTTTGGCTGTTGTCTCTGGCGCAGCGCGAATGCTTTAGAGTTTTTTGTGTCATGCCGATTTAGAATAGCATCACCCCCGGTCTCTATTCCGTGGGTATCGTAAGAGGCCAAGGGTTTCAGCTGTATTACAATTTTAGGCCACGGGCTGACAACCTGTTCGAGAAACGTAATTTTCTGAAATGACCCTGATACCTATAGGTAATTGTCAGAGACGTGGCAAAACGTTTTATTTTTTAAAGTAGTTGACTCTGCCTACCCCGCACAAAATCGTCAAAGTCGTCTCTTTGTAACAAAATTGGCAGGCGGACTGGCGAGCGCAGTGCAAGATGTTGCATTCACAGGGTACGCTACTGCCCATTCCCTGGATAATTATATCTTAGTCGCTTTTTACGACACCCACGAGTAGAATTGGGTAGATGATATTCTAAGCCGGCACCACACGGTTAACTCTGATTTATTATTTATTCAAATAAGTAGGTACCTAAACACAGATTTAACCTGTCGCAAATAGACGACATTGTCGCTGAAATCGTTAGAGCTTATACTAAGCTTATTCACGTGAAAAAAAGAAGGTTGAGTGAGTCTATAAAGGTGTATTTATAAAAGAAAATCCTTATATAGAACAAAAACTGAAGGACGTCCCGTCCTTAGGACTTTACAATAATTAAAATATAAACTTTAAGATTTTTATGATATAAATTACAGGGTATAAGGGACGGTGTTCTGAAAACTTTGCAGGCATGATCAAATCATGAAACTGAATAACTTTTACTACAGAGCCTATGTTTGGAAACGAATTAAATTTTTCAAGTTTCCATAGAAAGTCATTTATCAATCAGCTGACCTGATCAGAAATTTTGCATGGGATGTCGACATGTTTTTCTTGTTTACCAACATATCCTCCACGGAAAAAGTTGTTCAGTTTCATGGTCTGATCATGCCTGCAAAGTTTTCGGTACACCGTCCCTTCTATTTTTGATGATTAAAGTGTTCGTTACTAACCAAGCCTTCGAATGAATGAACTTTGCTTGCCCTAAATTAAACTTGCCCTTGCGCTCAAAAAGTTACTACATCCTAGTAATACAGAGGCGCACTATTACGCTATAAATCAGAGCTTCAATGCCGTGTGATGTTGGCAGAATAGCATCACCCCATTTCTTTCCCGTGGGAGTCGTAAGAGGCGACTAAGGGACTCGAGGGTGGGTATTGCAATTTTAGGCGATGGGCTGACACCTGTCACGATAGTGATACACAATTTTCCGAATGACTCTCAAACATTGTCAGACGTGGTGTAAATGGCCGTTTATTGCGACTGTTTACGCTCTGCCTACCCCGCAAGGTATTATAGGCGTGATGTGATGTGTGTGTGTGTGTGTGTGTGTGTGTGTGTGTGTCAAAAGCCGTAGTCCTTTTTGTCTTTTCTGGCAAACATAGTTTGATATAAAACATTATATCAAATTTTCTGATATAATGTTTTATATCATATTTCAGTCATTTTATATGTTATTATTTAGGCTCAAACGTGTGCCTTCTTGTAAAAATATCGAGTGGATCTAGAAACATAATAAAGTACTAAGAAATTCTAGATACAGAACAAAGGCTGTAGGGTGCTCTTAAACGATCTGAAGTGTTCTTTTACAGACATCGTTCTTTAGACATTGCCGAAAAAAGGCTACTTAAATCATCCTGATTGCCGTGTGATGCCGGCTTAGAATAGCATCACTCCATTTCTTACCCATGGGTGTCGTAAAAGGCGACTAAAGGACTCGAGGGTTGGATGTGTATTGCAATTTTAGGCGATGGGCTGACAACCTGTCACTATAGTGATACACAGTAATCTAATTGACCCTCAAACTTTTGTCAGACGTGGTGTTAATATCCGTTTACGGCCGTTAACGCTCTGCTTACCCCGTAAGGGATATAGGCGTGATTTATGTATGTATGTAAATCATCTTGAGATCACTTGATTTGTACTGCCTTTTACCCTTAACCTAAACCTAAAGCCCTGCATCACCTTTCGACAGAAATGACAACTTATTAAAACTCAATTAAAACTAGTATTTCTGAACTGATCTAGTTTATCTCGGAGGGTGGGTTTCCCAGGATAACTTGTTAGCAAAGAGCTTGGGACATTTAAGTATGAAGCCTGCTATACCTACACTTCGACATGACAAAAATACACATTCTGGTGTCAGAAGAAAAAACAAGTACTAACCAATAGCCTTCATAAAAATACTAACAGAAAATACTCTTTGGATGTCGAAAGTGATAAACTTTTGAAAAAATATTGGGAATTTAAACTGTGCCTGCACAAATAGGTTAATTTTTATTTAATTACTTTGATTTGGATTGTTATATTACTCTAACAAAACCCATATTTAGTCATTATAAAATTTCGAATGCCAAGGCAAGCAATAAATTAAATAAAAATAGTTTATTTTCAGAGAGTTATCTGAAATAGTTTATCAAATAGTGACTCGCTACTTTCCTTCTAGACACATTTGAAAATAAGCAAAAGTAGGTAGGTAGGTACATAGTAATGTTCTTAAGCACAGGACAAAATATATTAATAAACACAACAACATTTCTTCATTCATTTCTAATTTGGTTGCAAGTAGGTAAGTTGGCATTTACATTTCTAAACAAAAAATTATTAAAAAAATTCAACCCAAATTTTTTCTAAAAGTATATTACTTAAGGCACTTTAGCTAAGAGTATTTTTTGTTTCTATTTTTATGTCCTTTCGATTGGCATATGATTCATTCTATGACGCAAAAGTTTTTTTTTTATATTTCTCACAATATGTAGGCACGGTAATATTATCTATACAGTATTCTAACTTCATACAAACGGACGGCGCGCGAGCTATACCTACGCGCTCGGATCACGGCATGCGCTCGGCATGCTAGCAGTCGCGGGTGAGGCGGGTGTGCCGCAGTGACGAATAGACGGTGTGCAGGCTTTAAATCAGTTACCGCACGAATTTTCACTCGAAATAAGTACAAATAGTATTTAAAATTACAAGTAGAATATATTGTGCTGTTTTTGGTTGCATGAATTCCTCAATAACGCACCCAGAGTAATATAACTTTTTTTAGATTACCTGGAAATCCGAAAGGTAAGCCTATAAATTAAATTTACTTACTATTAGGTAAGTAGGTACCTACTACATAATTTGTGGCTTGTGTCTAAATAGATAGGTATTTCCCTGTATTTCCTTCTTATACAACCGTGTTATAGGTTTGACGCATCTGCAGGTCGGGGTATATAATTTTTTTTATTTAAGTGGTTATTTCTTAATTAATAAATAGAATAGAGCGAAGGAAAGTGATATTAACACGAGTGAACTGGGCGACAGTGACAGCCCCATCACATGCTTACGTACCGCGCAGCTGTAGGCACTTATTTCAAGGACACGGCCGAGTTACAATACTGTATAGATAGTATTACCGTGATGTAGGTATACCAGTTAGAGTTAGGTTCCTTGCCCTTTCAGTTTTTCTTGGCTGATCCATCTTCTTCCAAACAACCAAAAAGCATTCACTCAATTTCACTCTATCTACAGCTTTTATACATACATACATACATAAATCACGCCTATATCCCTTACGGGGTAGGCAGAGTGTTAACGGCCGTTCAACGGATATTAACACCACGTCTGACAAAAGTTTGAGGGTCAATCAGATAACTGTGTATCACTATAGTGACAGGTTGTCAGCCCGTCGCCTAAAATTGCAATACACACCCTCGAGTCCCTTAGTCGCCTCTTACGACACCCATGGGTAAGATATGGGGTGACGCTATTCTAAGCCGGCATCACACGGCAGCTTTTATCTTCAGTGAAATTGAACTTCATAGCTGTATTTATATTTATTCTGTACATAAAGCATTCGTGAAGATGACGTCAAACTTTAGGAGTTTATTGTGCCAAAGCTCCATTACGGGGCGACCTTTGCAGCACCCCTATGGGACCGATATTTAGGAAGGCGAATGTCAAGAATCTATACCATTTTACCGAATTCACATTTTGGTATAATACCTATTATGTTTTGTTGGCTAGATGATTATTGTTCGTAACGTAGCCATAAAAGTAGTAAGATCTTTTTATAAGCCTTAGAAGATGAAGAAAGATACATACATAAATCACGCCTATATCCCTTACGGGGTAGGCAGAGTGTTAACGGCCGTTCAACGGATATTAACACCACGTCTGACAAAAGTTTGAGGGTCAATCAGATAACTGTGTATCACTGTAGTTACAGGTTGTCAGCCCGTCACCTAAAATTGCAATACACACCCTCGAGTCCCTTAGTCGCCTCTTACGACACCCATGGGTAAGAAATGGGGTGATGCTATTCTAAGCCGGCATCACACGATGAATAAAGATGATTCCACATTATAGGTACATCACGGTATTTTAATCGATATGATGTGTTGGGGACCGTACAAAACAAGCATTAATTAAAAAGTACAGACGTAATAGGTCGTGTGATATCAGCTTAGAAGAGCATCACCTTATTTCTTCCCCGCAGGTGTCGTAAGAGGCGACTAAGGTACTCTAGGGTTTTATGTGTATTACATTATTAGTCGACAGGCTGACAACCTGTTACTAACACACATTTTTCTAAAACAGCCTTTAAATATTTGTTAGACGTGGCGGTAGCGACCGTATTTTTACTGCCGTTAACGCTCTGCCTACCCCGAAGGGATAAAGGCATGATCTCTGTTTGTGTGTTGTTTGAAACGTCCTGGCGTACAGTCAAGCTTAGCTCCTTTTAAACAGTTTGGACTTCTACTTCTTCTTTCGTGTCGATGACCCAAATATATTTCGACGAGAAATTAGCCACGGCTACGGCGCTGTCGGTGGCGTCATACAAGTCGGACAAAGTGCAGGTATTAGGGCACTGACTGCAAGACATCAAGTGTGGCATAGTCTGTAAGGCACCACAGTCGCAAGATGGGTTAGAGCTATATACCTACTTATTTAGATAAGCCTGCATCGGCCAACGTGTGTTCGCAGCCGATTTAGAGTTTGGACTTAGAACCGTTCTTATCCCGCGCACATAATTAAGACTTAGAGTGTGTAATTCGGGAGAAACCACACCACAAATAATATAATACTACTCGTATACACAGAACATGTAGGCAAGATTATTACTGAAGTTCCTAGCTTTGAATGTAATATAATTGCAATCAAACAGTTGTATGCACCCGCATGCTTCCTGATGTGACTTAGTAATTTGTATTCGGAAAGGAATCGGCTGTTAGAATAAAACCTTCATTCCGCGATTGGTCCAGAGACGTCGCATGAATATTGATGTATTTTCTGTCTCTTGATTTGCAGATTTTTGCTAATTGGTTTGGCTCGACGGACGAAAGAGAATAAAAAAATGTGACCTGATCAGAAATATGAACTTTTTCATCATGTTATTTTTTTTACAACAAAACTTATCGGGTGGTTCATCGATTAGGTGTCCTGGGTGTCCCAAAGGAAGAAAAACATGCTTCTTTTGTCAGTTTTAGTCACCAAATATGTATAATGACTGCTCGCTAGATTTTCTGATTTAGAGTAGTTACACCTGAAAAAGCAAATAATATCTCAAAACATATAATAAATTAATTACAAAAAATGTCACTTAAAACTAAACTTAAACTACTTACTCACAAAGCCCGCTCCTTGTCGATCCGGGGGCAAAGGTCCCCATAATGCTCGCCGCGTTGCCGCGTTGAATCGCCATGGGTAACCTTTGCACCAGGAAAGAACCAGAGCGGGGGTCACCTCCTCTCTCTCTTAAGCGGCTACCTAATTCTGCTATAAAAGCCTTAGCCTCATTGCACCAGCACCCGGCTGTTTCCACAGCGACCGGGACAAAATTGTAGTTTGCGCTCAGGACTGAATATTTACCGCGCTTCCCACTGGCTGCACCCTCGGCAGCAGCCCCTGGAGCCCTCATGGTACCACTGAGATGGCTAGCGGCGTAAGTGCTGACGCATGTAGCGTCCCACATGAGGCACTTTCCACATTTCCACGGTACCAGAGACAGGCCGTCGGGTCTTTTTCCATCAGTTCGACTGAGACCCGGTGGTTCCAGGGCACTTGGGACTTGGGCAGACACGAGTGCTCTGCGGATGATGTCGTTTAGGGCGTGGTGACGAGAGAATCTTTTTTTTTTTTTTTTATTAATGATGGGTTTGCTCTTGACTCTAGTCTGGGTCATAGGACAGAGACAGAGTCTAAGATGGAGCTCACTCACCCAGAAGAAGCCTGTTAAGGCACTGGCACACCCACACACTGACACAACGCAGGTGGCTACTTGGCGCCAGACTTCGTAGGGATGGTGGTCGCGAGCCAGGCGGCCCCTTACGGAGCCTTCCACCGCGCACGTGGGATCGTTCAGCCGGACTTATCCACAGGCAAGCCTGTCGCCGTTGTCCGGGGTGGACCGCTAGGAGGTAGATCCCGTACCACCCCAAAAAATAATAATAAAATCATAAAATCTTTTTGAGGAACGGAGTTCACAGGTCGATGGTAGTAATGGTGTCGTTACTCAACAGATGTCAGCACCAATTACAGTACAGAGTGAACGAAGTGTACCACTGGCGAATGCGGTGAGCCACGCGCCTATAGGGCAAGAGTCTGTGATGCAAGGTTTGTCCGATACGGCAGGGCGAACAGCAACGTTGTCACCACCAGTGGATACGCCGTCAGTGAGACGTTCCGAGCGAATTCGTAGACCGCCTGTTCGTTTCGGTTTCGAGGATGTGTAGGGGTAAAGAGTTATTTTGTTATTTAAGAAGTGTGTGTTATTATTAAGTTGTTTACGTTCGCACAGCGACTGCAACTTAAAGTTGGCTTTGTGAGTAAGTAGTTTAAGTTTAGTTTTAAGTGACATTTTTTGTAATTAATTTTGACATGTATGAAATTTATGTGAATTAATTGAAATAAATTATTATAAACATATAATATATGGTAAGCATAGAAAATAACCCAACGTAATGTATAAAAATAATCACAATAACACTTAAAACGACGATTAAAATGAAATGATAGAAATGAACTAGCCGTGTGATGCCGGCTTAGAATATTCATTACTCCATGCATTACTCCATTTCTTTCCCGCGAGTGTCGTATAAGGAACTCGAGGCATAGAGTAGAAATCACATAGAGATGACACTCCCGCTCCAGACGCGCTCAAGGTCAATCCGTCTGGCTGTCTCTTAGCGAATAATTCAGTCGGGAGTGCGCTTCGCCGCGGAAACGTTCGTCGTGTGGGTCGAATTTGTGAAAAATTTTGCAATGCCGAATTATTGTGGTGTGTAAAAGTGATGCGAGGAAGACTCCGCATCTAAGTTTTTTTAATTTGCCTAAAGATGAGCCAAGGTAAGTGATGATTTTACAGTAAATACCTAGGTACCTGCCATTCGTTATTATACGTAATTGTTGTGTGTACTCCTATTTTTACTTACGTAGGTACCTAGTTTCCATTTTCTAATTTAAAGTACCTAGGTGCCTAAGTCATTTTTAGCTGATAATGATAAATAAGCACATTCGTATCGTAGGTATGTTTTTTAACGTAGGTAAGTAGGTACCTACTTATCACTGCTCGACTGCAACAAAAAGTTCATTTGAATAGGTACATTATAATAGGTACAATAAGTCTGTTTCGACAATCATGCTTTAGATGCATATTGTTTTTTAGTTAAATGCTTTTTATAGGGTTCCGTAATTAATCAGTTTACAGTCAACTAGCAAGTAGGATACCTGGTAACCTCATAATTTCGGTAAGTTATATCGTGTTTGCCACGCCACCCGCCTCAATGACTTTAAATATTGCACCAACTATAACTAATATAACAGCCACGTAATATGAGCCACAAATTCCATTACTGGACATGGGCCTCCTTCTACTCGGGTGGTACCTATTTGCCATAAGTACCTACCTACTCACCACGCTTGGCGGATGGATTAGCGAGCAGAGTGCAAGGTGTTGTATTCAGGGAGAACGCGTTTTACAATAAAAATGCTATTCTAATCTGGCACCACACGGCGCCATTTTTGCACCTATTTTAAAGTTCTGTACCTACCTATTAACAATAAAATGGCAAGGTAAGACTTTAAAACGGGTAAATATTTTGTTCCCACGGGAAAACTGTTAGCAGCGGTCGCAACCGCTTGACTGGCCGCTAGTCTGGAATAAAACTATTGGCACGTGACAGCCCCGACTTAAAGCGCGGGAGAGTGCGGGGCGTTACGGGCTGCGGGGGGAAGTAGGTATTTAAAGCGCGGCATTTGGGGCCCAGACAAAGGAGTTTCGTTTCTATACGCTAGTATTATTATCTATTCTTATGCTCGAGGGTTTCATCTGTATTACAGTACAAGGCGACAGGCTGATAACCTGTCACTATAGTGATACATGATTTTCCTAAGAGGGCCCTCAAATATTTGCCAGACGTGCCGTTAGCGACCGTATTTTTACGGGCGTTACCGCTCTGCCTGACCCGCAAGGGATAAAGGCGTGATATGTGTATGCACAATTGAAATTATAAATGTAATTTGCACACGAGAGAGCCAGACGTACAGAAACGTAAATCAATGCGAATGCGACGTAAATAGGGCGTATATGGAGCTCACAACATTATGAATACGACCTATTACGTCTGTATTAATGCTTATTTGTACAGTCCACAACACATCATATCGCCATATGTACAGTGACATTATCTGCAATATGGAATCATGATGTAGGTGAATGCGAGTCATTGTATTGATATATCATACATCATGAGTGATACTTGTTGGTTAAATAATAAAAATATGAAATCATCTTTCTTGATAGAAAATTCGTTGTCTCGGCCTACGTATACTGTGCGATACGATGAATAGGATTTTAAGACACAATATAAATAATGCCGGTTAATAAAGAGGTCAAACAGCACCCTCTTTTAGATTCTTTTGAAAGCCTTTTTGGTTTGGACGACCTATATAAAGATAAATCTCACGAGATTAGACTCAGGTATAAAGTCACAAGACTTTTACCTACTCACAGTTATATTTGTTGGCAACATTAACAGCCACAACATTCCACCGCTGGCCTCCCCCTATTGGTAGGATATTGACATACCACGCTTGGCAGGCGGATATGGAAATAAGATATTGAAAATTTTTTAGCACTCGCCGGGGCAAAGCTTCATCGCATGGTTTGAATTCCTACTCTAATTGTGGACAATGTTGTGGACTTACCATAGTATTCGTTACTATAACTAATACTAGGTGTCGCTTGTACGTCGCTTAGAGACGAGTACCAAAAGGTTGAAGAATTGGAAGTGTCAGTCGAGGCGCCGGTAGCTCAGTTGGTAGAGCAGTGGGACAGTTTCCCACGGTCCAGGGTTCAAGCCCCGGCGGGCGCTCACATTTTTTCAATTTCTTGTCTTCCTTTATGCATACCTAGGAAAATGCAGTGCAACTTTACAAACCCATAGCTACCACTGAAGTGTGGTGTACCGTATATTTTACACATTTCCGAAGCTTTCATTCAAAACCCACGCCGTGTATGTAAATAATGTTTTTGGTTGATGCAAACATATTTGTCGCCCATCAGTTAATTATAAACAGACTATATTTCTGCCCTGCCGTTTCTTTCTCGTGGGTGTGGTAAGAGGCAATTAAGGGACTCAGAGGTTGCATTCGTATTGCAATTTTAGGCAATGGACTGACAACCTGTCACTATAGCGACACAATTTTCTGAATGACCTTAAAATATTTGTCAGACGTGGCGCAAATGATCTTTATCTACTGACGTTAACGCTCTGCCTATCCCGCAAGAGATCTGGCGTGATGTATGTGTGTTTATAATGGCATGTGTTCCCGTGGTAAAAAGTAGCCTATGTGTTATTCCAGGTAATCGTTCGTCTATAGTAGTTGAATCGTTTGAGCTTGAAACGTAATAAAAACACAAACTCTCGTATTAATAATATTAGTACATATGTTACATACAGTAACTGGTCACGTGATTTTAGTTAGATATTTGGAAACTACATTTACATATTCTCTCGGCTGTGCAATGCATATTGCATAACTATCTACAAGTATAGCTGGTATTCTTGTATGCTTAATTTTGTACTCACTGAACCGATGCATATGAAATCGTAGAAAATGAAAATGAAATAACTTTATTCAATGTAGGATAGCATTATCACTTATTGACGTCATGATCGGTCATTGTAAAAAAAAGAAATCTGCATAACGCAATCTTCTTCGTAGTCTATTCAAACAACGTCTGAAACTTTAGGTATTTGTCTTGGTACTAAGATGCTTGCTAAAATACAATCGAGAGCAGCACTAAGGGTCATTAAATAGGCTTTAGTGAAACAAATTTCGTGGGTTGGGTTCGATTAGCTGGGTTTCAAAGCTATTTATTACAATAGATTTCATCAGGTTTTCTTCAGTTGAAAACCAGCCAAGACTAAAAACAGTAAACGTAGCCCCACGTTGGGCGCCAAATTATAACTTTTCATTAAGCAAGCGATTATGTACCGTTTACAATCCTCTGAAAGGGGATATTGGAGCCACTGAATCGGAAATAGTTCAAGATGAAGGATGTCACGAGGATATGCCCTAGAGGATGTTATTACCACTTGATGTGTGTTGTAGTATGAGTAGGTATGACCTGTTTATAGAGACATATCAATGGAATTATCTCTTAAGAGCCGCAATTTTACTAAAGTCAAACTACAGACATCATCTCATATATCAATTCATTTGGGGATCGATGCAAAATATTTTGTACATAAAATCATTTTTATTGAACGATTGTCTGCATGAAACTCTTTTTGAGAAAGCTATCGTAGATGGATTCATCGCTACCTTTTATTCGACTATGGGTGGCAGATATCCGGACAGCGTCAGAAACTTCACGTCGCCTTTAACGTTGCACTCCCAATGGATTTCGGCGGCAGTAATCTCAATAATGCAATACGTTTATTGATAACAACATAGTTACAAGTCAGAGGTTTAGATACACTTCATCCATTTAAATTATTAAACGTGTACAGAACGAATAATTTTGTATCAATAAATATTAATTAGATTCATTTAATTTTAATAAAATTGAGAAAATAAAAGGAAAAAAAACATAACAATATAAAGGTACCTGCGTACCTACTGAGATTCGCAACATTACATAAGATAATTATATGCGTGACATATAACTAAGAGGTCTTTAACGGAGTAGAACGGCCCATTTGGTACAATAAGTTCGAAAGTAACTCTGTTTGTCTGTTACGTTTTCACGCCTAAACCACTTATCCGATTTTGATACAATTTGGCATAAGCATAGACAGGAACCTGAGAAAGGACATAGGCTACTTTTTTAGCGCAGGAAAATCTATCAATCTCACGGAAAACAAAGTAAATGATAGTAAACATAGCGCATAACGCCGAAGAAAATTATCAGACGAGGATAATGTTGTGTGGATTGCTGTGCTTTTTGTGTCAGGCAATATATAGTTGTTATACTATCTAATGCGGACGAAGTCGCAAGTAAAAGCTGGTACATAAGTAAAACATACCTATTATCTAACATACATACATACACATACACATCATCATTGGCCTCACACGTCTGTGACAGACGATTTAATCAGTGTCTGAGGCAAGACTTTTCAGGGCTGTATAAGCCGATACGGGAGCGGCATAGTTTTCCGCACGCTCTACAAGTAAAGGTGAAACTTTAAGACTGGCACATGCATGTTTAGATGACGTTTTTGCCTTTTGTTAGCGAGACCAGAAAACCAGGCATTATCGTGTGTTTTACGCCCATCAAACACACGCTTACGCCATTCGTCCCTATCCTCAGCAAGCTTCTCCCAACTTTTTCAGCTCCGTACAAGAGTATGCTTAAAACGCAAGTTTGATAGACAATAATCTTGGTTTTTGTGGTCAGGTGTTTATTGTTCCATACTCTTGTACTGAGCTTGCCGAACATGGTCGCCGCCTTGCCGATTCGCGTATCGATCTCACACATACACATGTCACGCCTATTATCCCTTGCGGGTTAGCACAGCATAAACGGTCGAAAAACAGACATTTACGCCACGTCTGACATATATTTGAGGGTCTTTCGGAAAATTGCGTATCGCCATAGTGACAGCTGTCAGCCCATCGCTTAAAATTTCCGTACACACCCTCAAGTCCCTTAGTCGACTCTTACGACTCCCACGGGAAAGAAATGAGATGATACTATTCTAAGCCGGCATCACATGGTTTAATTATCTAAACTGTTTTAAAATTTGTATTTCTTTTACTTTCCAGGTTAGTGGTATCTCAAAACCAGAGGGCGCTACACATAGTGTTCCCGCATCACTTCCTGGACTCGCCTGAGTGGTTCGGCGTCTCCACAGATGAGTTCTTCCAGGTATGACGATACCTCATAATTGACGGCTGATGTGGCGCAGTGGTAGTGCAACTGCATGCGGCGAAAAGGTTCCAGGTACGATTCCCGGTGGTGGGGCACTAACAAAGTTGATATTATCACTTTGTGAATTTGTTTCTAATCTGGTTAGGTAATTGCAGACCGAACCACCTGATTGTCAGTAAGAAAGATGCTTCCGTGCTTCCGAGGGCACGTTAAGCCGTCGGTCCCGGTTGCTTTCTATGATTACTTAGACGGCGGCGGTCGTTACACAACCATGTCAGAGGCCTACTAGTATTAGCAGGTGTTTGAAAACCTCTGACATCAAGGTTCATCAGGTCGTCCGTCGACTTAGTGTCCCACACGAAAATAAGAAAGAAGACCTCATACAAAATCGTTTCATGCGCCGCTAATCATCAAATCAAAAACGAAAAGCAAGTAAGCGTTTACCTTTTGAAAGGCAATAAATTAAAAGTGCCGTGTGATGCCGGCTTAGAATAGCATCACTCCTTTTCTTTCAAGCGGGTGTCGTAAGAGGCGACTAAGGCACTCGAGGTGTTCATGTATATTACAACCTGTCACTACATCTTTAGCACGTGAATGCTTATCCTGGGGTATACTTCATTCTGATCCTGTATAAAATGTAAGTTTGCATGTAGCTATTAAGCTAGCAATATAATCACGCCTCTTTCCCAAAGTGGTAGGCAGTGAGTAGGTAAGGTAAGTAGGTAAGAAAATGTGATATTCGTTTATTTTTTCCATGAATTAAAAATGTCTCCGATCACGTTCCAGGTGTCGATAATGGCGATGGAGGAGTCAAAGGTGCTGGTGTGGCATCGGGACAAGTTGAAACTGTCAATAATGTCCGACGCATTCCTTCAAGCTGTATTCGACCATATACTCGGCAGAGACGTGGTACATAAACTCATGCAGGTAATATTTATGTCGTATTATATTTGTTAACTTGAGTACATATCAGGACCACTTAAAACTGGGGCCAGTCAAAACAGGGGCCAAATGAACCTGGGGCCAGTTGTTACTAATACCACACAAATACACAATATTGGAACCAGACGGCGAGAAAAGTGTCAAAAGTGCTGGTATGGCATCGGGACAAGTTGAAACTGTCGATAATGTCCGACGCATTCCTACAAGCTGTATTCGACCATATACTCGGTAGAGACCTGGTACATAAACTCATGCAGGTAATATTAATGTCGTATTATATCTGTAAACTTGAGTACATATCAGGACCACTTAAAACTGGGGCCAGTCAACATAGGAGCCAAATGAAACTGGGGCCAGTTGTTACTAATACCACACAAATACACAATATTGGAACCAGACGGCGATAAAAGTGTCGAAAGTGCTGGTGTGGCATCGAGACAAGTTGAAACTGTCGATGATGTCCGACGCTTACAAGCTGTTTTCGACCATATACTCGGCAGAGACGTGGTACATAAAATCATGCAGGTAATATTTATGTCGTATTATTTCACACATCGGGACCACTTGTAACTGGGGCCAGATGAAACTGGGGCCAGATAAAACTGGGGCCAAATAAAACTGGGGCCAAATGAATCTGGGGTCAGTTGAAACTAAGACCAGACTAGTTTAGAAAAAGACGGCGATGAAAGAGTCAAAAGTGCTGGAGTGGCATACGGACAAATTGAAACTGTCCAAAATTTCGAACGCGTTCCTACAAGCCGTGTTCGACCATATACTGGGTAGAGACGTGGTACATGAACTCATGCAGGTAAACATTCTATCGTTTTTATTTCATATATTGATTGTGACAAACCCAGTTGAAACTGGGTCCAGATGAAACAGAGTCCAGGTGAAACTGGGTTCAAATGAAACGGAACCAGATGCAACCCGGACCAAGTGAAACGGGACCAGAACCAACCGGGACCAAATGAAACTGGACCAGATGCAAGCGGGACTGAATAAATTTAAAATGGGACCAGGTGCAACGTGGACCAAAAGTAGTGGGACCAGATACATCCGGAACCAAATGAAATAGGATGAGATGCAATGAGGACTCATGACAAAGTTCGTTCGTTTGTCTATTAGTAGTCTAAAAAATACATATAATCATTTCAGGTGAGCGAAACGATGGCAGTAAGCAACGGCCATCTTCCTAACAGTTACGAAGAGGGCGAGGATAAACCGATGCTGGTTGTCAAGAAATCCGGCGACGGGCCGGGTATAACTGCTTTACTGAATAGACAGCTGCAAGGTACGTAACGTACTTACGTTGATGATATCGTTGTGAGGTAACTTTAAAGATGTAAGCTTCAAGATATAGTTTTGTCCTGAATTTGTGCGTTTCGTAAGCACAAAATATACGGTAGCAAAATTATGTCTTAGTGTGAATTTTAAGGCCGATTTACAAATTGATTTATTATATTGAGTCTTCGACGAGTGAAATCCGACCGTCAAGAGGCGCCCTCACATGTTTTTAATTTAAATATGAATAAAATGGAACCATTATCAAAATCTAAAACGTTTTTTTTTTGTCTTATGCGATAATTTTTATTAAATTCAACTATGAGCTTTTTATTGTGTTTTATAATTTTTGAAATCAAATTAACGGTTTATGGTGGCCACCATTTTCCGTTTTAGTGATTTTAAAGACGCATAACAATATAAAGCTTATTGTTGTACATTGCAATAAACTTATCATATAGGACAACATTTTAATGCTTGTTATAGATTTTAAGAAATTATTAAAAACACAGGTGAGGGCGCCACTGGTCGGTCTGCGCCGCCTTAAGTATTTATTGGGTTTGATTTGGTTTCTTTTCGGAAAGAAAGAGGTAGAGTCTGTGCGAAAAGAAAAAAGGCGTGTGCATAAAGTGAACTAATATATTTTTTCATAGGTTACAATGAAATTTCTCGTACTGAGGCACAGAGGCGCCTTCAATTTCCACGCGTATTCTTTTTCCTCACATACTAAGTTCTTTCGTTCACGACATCAAATAACTATCAAAGTGTAAATCGGCCTTTAGTAGATGTATAAAGGTAAAGGTGTTTGGTTTTCTGTTCCGTTTGTGTGTGTTCGGTTGAGGTAAAGGGATTTGGTTGCACCATGTTATTCGTGTGTTTGATTCGTTATTTGTAAAAGAGTAAACTCGGCAAATATACTGGGGATTTCTAAAAGGTGTTTAGGAGGTATGATCTAAGCCCTAGACGAATTCAAAATGGCGAACAAAGAAAAATTTATACCCAGTAAGAAACCAATTTTTCTCCTTTTTGGGTATCACATGAAAAATCTTTACGAGACAGTTCTAATAATGTATACTGCTTGGTCCTGGAAATTCAAATATTTGATATTATTAAAGATACATAAAATAATTTCAATTTGTGAAGTTTATAATTTTATTATACCGGAACAGGAACATAAACACCTTTAAATAATAATAATTTACGTATTGGTATTTCACTTGTAGGTTGCTAGTTAGATTCAAGTATCAAATTTGTTTGGATGATTTTAATCTCTTTAATATTTTGATAATCTTTATAATTTTGATAAAGAAATGAAACAAAAAATTTTTAAAACTTTATTCGTCTGATCGGTAATCGGTATTCCGTACAATAAAAAAGTTTTAGCCACATTATGATAAAAACAGAACAAAATTATGTTTGTTGTTAAGGGATACAAAGAATTTCATAAAAATATATAATTGGATGTTCTAAATGTTGTTCTGTACAATTTAAATGTGAATACTTTAATATGTCTGTTTTTTCGCAAGATTTTAGAATATCGCGCTTTTTAGTTATTTGCAGTTTTTCTTAGACTCAAATTAGCGCTAGTTTTTGATGCTAGTTTATTTTAATAAACGTATATAGGTAATAAGCAGACATACTGAAGCCATTAATGTTAGTTGTTCAATTTTTTGTTTGTATGTTTGCTTGAATGCTCATGGCAAGGAGATGTTTAAGAGGGAACCCTACGAACAACTAAAATGAAGCCTTGGAACCTCGTCGCAGTCAAACTTGGCGAGAGCTAAAACAAAATGATTACACATACACATAATATTGCATTCAATTATAAGAATCGTTATGTAAAAAATCTTGGGCACTAAGTTTCCGGCCCCCAGGGCTAGAATCTACGCATAATTATTTATTATAATTATTATTTGGGGGAAGCAAAGGCTTACCGGAAAGAAGTCTGGCTGTTCAAACTACCACACGTATCAGTCTGAATCTACCCGGTAGGTACATGATGACCTCCGGACTTACAAAAGGCGGCCGGTAGCGAACTAGCGACTGGATGGCGAAAACGATAGATCGTGCCCTATGGCGTACCCTGGGGAACGCCTACTTCCAGCAGTGGACTGCAATATGGCATACATACATACATACGCTATGTATGTATGTATGCCGGTACCGCCCAATGAGGGCATTACGACGAGTTTCCATGGCTTCATTCCGAGTGTTCTCTCTGAAACATTTCCTGGATGTGAGCTTAGTGTTGACGTGTGTGGTGTGCAGGCGAACATGCCCCGTTGCTGCGCGCCCCGCCACCGCATCTGCACTGCTGAGCCGCCATCTATACCCGTCCTTGTCTGTCCCGTCCGGTCCCGCACTGTCCGTCCCTTTCTAACAAACGTGTATTATACGCACAGCTTATTTTTACGTTACCAAGTAGTTTTCCCGTCCTTGTCTGTCCCGCCCGATCGGAAGAACTATCCTGTCTCCCTTTCTCTAACAACGGTATACTAAATTTCGCGTCACGAATGGAGTACCGCAGACATGGCGCTGTCTTCCACAAAAGAACATCTGTCGTTGCGTGAAATTACACCTGACAGAAGGCAAATCTGCTTTGGTTTATTTTTATCACCGCGGGGCTCTGTTCGTTACTAAGACTCTGTCGGGTTAAATTTTACTAGTGACCGATACTGAAAACAAAAGACGGGCTGGTGATAAGGAACAACTTTTTCATGGAACATAGGTCGAAATATGACAAAAATAAATTGAGCTTCCATAGTAACCCAAATCAGATCGGTAATTTTGTGTGGGAGAGGTCTTTTTTTTAATATATTTTGACCTATGTTCCTTGGGAAAAGTTGTTCCTTATCACCAGCCCGTCTTGAGTTTTCGCTATCGGTCACTAGTAAAATTCCACCCTATACGGAGTGTTAGGCTGTCCCTCCGAATACTGATAGGGTGCATGCAGACCATGAAACTGAACAACTGTCCCCTAGAAATATATGTCAGGAAAAGACAAAAAAAATCGACCCCACATTCAAAATGACGATCGGCTGACAACATTTACTATAGAAAGTGAAAAATGTTTTACGTTTCCTGAAATATTTTTTGTTTCATGGTCTGTATACACCTTATCAGTATTCGGAGGGCTGTCCCTTACACAATGTATAATACACTGCTTAGACGCAGTGTGTACGTCCCTGAATATTATCCATTTTTGTTTGTCCCGTATGATTCAAACAATGTCAATCTTTTACTAACGAACTTTCCATTCCCGATCCTATATTTTAATAACGTGTATTTTGTAAACATGCCCGTTATTGCCTATATTCAATAAGCATGCTTTATCTACTTTATTATATAATTCATCCATCATGAAGTGATTTTACCAGTAAATTTTAATAACTTTAAATAACTAATTTATTATGACCGAGCTCTGGCACGAAATTGACTTATTATGAGTTTAATAACATTTACGGTTTTAAATCTACTTTTATAATTTTTCAACACTTTTATTTAAACATGCGTTAGATATAACTAACACGTAAGTATATAACCTACTTTATTTTATTAGTATAACATTCAACAAATTATGCCAAATCTTTGGTCAAATTGGTTATACAATGTGTTGGGAAAATAGCACAAAATCTTTCGTCGATTTTTATACAATTGGACAACTTTTGTTCTACTTGCCACTTATGGAAGATCGCAAAATTTATGTTTGCTTGCGATTTCCTAATTAAGTTTTAAAATAAAAGTTGTTCAGCTGTGGGTTGAGTAAATCCGCGATAAATTTTGCGATACTTATGTTACACTTTGTATAATATACGATTTCTTTTACTCGTACTTACATAAATAATGTGTAATATTACGCTGTGCACGACGCAATTATATTGTCTGTATTACAAGTCCTAGTCTTATCTGCTTAAAATGTACTTTTACTTCAATAATATTATTTGCATGTGATGAACATTATTATATGACTTAAAAATAAGAGGAACTTTCTTTTGAAAGTTGTCAGTATAATGCTTTAATATAGCCGTTACCTTAGTTTAAGTACATTTAAGTATGTAGCATTATAGTAGCTTTATAACTAACACTCCTAGTGGTCCTCAATCCTTACCTCGTAGCATGATCTAGAATATTCCAGATCAACAGTTTGAGAAGGTAATTTTATGTTTTTATTTATTATTTTTCTTATTTTTAATGTCCACTCCGCACTTGTGTTCAATTAATTTTTGTTTCACCTGTGCAAAAATATTTTGAGAATGTAAAAATTGCAACATTTTTGAGTCGGGTTTGACAGATTCTTAATTAGATATGGAAATCAATTTTATTTTTTGAAATAACCTACTGTAACAACTTACCTCAAGGGTGTTACAACTTACCCCATGTGATTTGACTAACAGCTTGATCCATGTCCTAACTTTTTATTGTAATAATACGGAAAAAGTTTTTAAGCAATGAAATCCATTAAAAATGTAACATACTTTTTTACATTCTCCTGTATCTATAGAATAAGGGTCACATAACATGACATTTATAAAGTGCAAGAACCATTCAGTTCTCATCGTAAAAGGTATTTGGACTAGAGAAGCCCACGCATGTCACATTTCATGGTACATTTTGTTTGAGTGAGTGTCTATTAATCGGCTTGGCGCTTGAAATGTTAGTAAAGTAATGTAGTGTATATACCGATAGTGTGTATACCGATTAATTCTAGTAGGAAAAAGTAGGTAGGTAAGGTAAAATGATTATGATTGATTTATTTGGTTAGTAATTAATTGTTTAATATTATTTATTAATTAACCTACATACATGCATCACGCCTATATCCTTGCGGGCTAGGCAGATCGTAAACGGTCACGACAAACATGTGAGAATCTCAAAATAAAATGTGTATCGCCAAACTGAAATCACACGCATACGTATTTTAGAATTATTAATTTACTAACTACATAAACAGAGTTTATTTAATACGAAGAGTATTTTACTAACTACTCATACGATACTTCGCAAGAATTCGGTTATTTGTATTACCAAGTATATTGTTTTATCGCCTTTTAAGAACAATTCTTTGTCTCTTCGCCGTAAGTGAAATATTTTTGTCCTTCTAATTAAACGTGCCTTTTCTCACAACAGCCACAGATCCAAACGCGTGGCGGCTCGGTCGAATAGAGGAGGCAGATCACGAAACGCCCGTGTGAGGACACGCCCTGCACGTAGCGGTGCGCCCGCGACGATCCAAGCGCGGCAAACGCTAGTGCGGACAAGCCCATTATCGTGCGTTGAGTGTGGTTCAAGCATAAAATTTCTGGGCGGACATTTAGTAATGGACTTTCCAGTGAAAGAATCTATGAGTGATTTGATATTTTTAATTGAAATAGACTCTATGAACAAATATTAATGATTTTTAGCCATGTGGGACTTGATTTTTGAAAGAATTAAATGTGGATCTATTTATAGGAGACCCTGTATTAACTGGTGATAATAAAAAAATTAATACTCGATGTTGAAGGCTTGTGTTTTTGTATGGCAACGCTTGATAGGATTGTTAATGGATATTAATTAATGGAATAAATAGGTTCATTGAATAGTCAGGGACATTTTTTGCCATTTTAAATGTGTGTATGGATTTTTAAAGTGTTGCAATTTATAGTTGGGTAGTTTGTTTTTATGTCTTCCTCTATTTTTATACACTGCTGGTCAGTGATCAAGGTTTCCATTATAGATGTACACTAAGAAAAATATTAATAAATAAAAGATTTGTATTATTTTTCTTAAAACACAAAGAAAATGATAAAATAAGAGTTCTTTGTTAAGTTGGAAGATGGCGAAAAATATCTCTTTCTGTTGTATTGATTTATTATGTATTAAAAAAGAGCAAGGCAAGAGGTATTGACAATATTCTTATTTTATTTTATATGCATTATCTATCTTAAGCACATCAAATTGCCCATTTAAGGGATAAAACAATATTGTTTATTGAAATTGAAATTGAAAAAATGTTCAAGCGCTTGCATGATTTGAACCTGTGACTTCCACCATCACTAGTGGCGACGCCTCTTCCATCTGGGCTACCCGCGAATTTTGCAAGTTTCCAAAGATTAAATACCTAACACGGGAAGTGTTTTAAAATTTGGTATTCAACTATAAATGTTTATTCTCAATAACTGTTTGGAAAAAGATCTCTAAAATGGTAATTCGAGGTGCTACTGATAGTACCTAACTTTTTAATTTCAGTAATTTTAAACATGCATTGAAACAAGTACATAAATGTAAATTTAAAAGACACCAAATCAACTGACACTTCTAGTTTATCACTTCAATGGACTAATTATCCTGACTATTACAAAGTTTATCCTAAATATGCGAATAGTTCGAAACAAACAAAAATTTGGTATAGCCTGTTCTCTTAGAGTCGCGACCAGCGTTACTTGGCCTCCATGCTCGATACACCCTCTTACGGGCATGTACCAGAAGTTACGCTGGTCGTGATACTATTTATGCAAATGTTTTTTAAGTACTGAAGTGTGAAGGTTGATTTGCTGCCTTCTGTATTAGGCTTTAAAAGCTTTATTTTTCGACTGACCTTTCTAAGAGGAATTGAACAAAATGGACCTTTACTTCCGCCGAACATTCCGAATTCCTAAAAATACTTGATACCACAGTAGTGTCTTAAATCCTTAAATGGCTACAGTACACTAAGATAATGATCAGTTGTCACTTCCAGTTCCGACAAAATTTAAAAAGGGTAGCCCGTTCCATGGGATCATTCAATAAAGCTTACAATTGAATTTGACCAAAGACAATTCGATTTACATTGCACAGCTAGAAAGAATAACTTAGTTCTTGGTATCGAATTTGTTTACTGACCGCGCAATGTAGGTACTTTGAATTGTCATTTTAAATAACAATTGTAAGCATTAATGAATGACCCCCAGGACTGTTATTTATTATATTAACTATAGTTATACCTCTGAGATGGTAAGATTATATTAGCGAATTCGCACATTTCTTTGTATGTTTAGCCGCTATATTTTTACTTACGGCCAAACATTTAAAAAAAAGCATAAATTCGTAGAGATTTTAAATTTATCATTATCTATCTCCTTCTAATTTAATTTGACTGAAAGTGACCTGTCTATTCAACATTTCAAATGTGAAATATAGTAAGTTTATTGTCTGTCCATTTTGTTCTGCGCTGATATTTGAGAATGTTAATAAAGAAATAGTAGTTTTATTTTGTGTAATTAGATAGTTGTTAAATATTAGATAGCTGACGAACATTTTACATTAGATATGTTATGGGTATGTAAATAACTGTGAAATGGATAAGCTTTTAGTTTGGATATTTGTGCTGTTTTTTTCTACTATAATGTCTTATACTTAATACTTGTTCAGTTTCATAATCTCGATTCTGACGCTTTTTTAGCTATTTTCCCCCTCTTTCAAATAAGGAAAACAGAAGAGAAAGGACAATTACTATGTTTTTGCGTAATCAAAGTGACGTCTGGAACGAAAATAGAGAATAGATTTTGATAGAAAGTGACCACAAATAGCAAAAAATAAATCAAGGAAATGGTGCTGCAGAATCGAGGGAATGCCATCTCAATAGATTCTACATTTTAATCAACTACCTACATCTACATTCTTAAACAAGACATTATGAAAATAAGTACATTAGTAAATGTATGTATAGGAACGGTATCAATTTTAAAAGCTGGTGTCTAATACTGAATGCTTTTTATAGAACCCTAAAACCCTTGAATATTTCAAGATACTTATGTAATTTGTCCCTATGTACACTTAAGTCGCAAATTAAAAATAAACAAACTATTAATCCTATAGAACAAATACCTTCTTCAAATAATAAGTTATCCAGATATAATGTAAACAGGAACTGCATAGAAGAATTGATTGTGTATTTTTAATATATAATAATGTTAATTTTAATATAATAACAACATGAAAACAGTGTCAAACTCTTCTATGTAAATTCTGTTTACTTACACAAAGCAAAATAATTAAATGCACAAATTGAAATTGTTAATTAGGTACCTACATACATATTTATGAAATGTAATAATAAAAAGTGTCCTATTTTTTGTAAATGTATCTGTATGTTGACGAATGTTTGAATTTAAATAGAAATATCAATACATATAACGATGCACTGCCAATGCATATAATAAAATTGCATAAAGACATATTATTGTACTTAATCTTTATCCAAATAAATTTCCATGTGCTCGACACGTAAGTTGTAAATTATAGATCTCAAAATGTATATTTTTAAATTAAAATTTCTGTTGTTTATTTGTCTTGAATATAAGTGCAATTATGTGGTATTATTTCTGTAAAGTAACATTTCGTATGAAGTAAAAACATTCTGAGTAACCGAACTACTTTTTGAATTGATATTTTGGAAATATGATCAAAGAAATTTAGCAAGCTATCTACAAAACATACTGTATACGGGTTGTAGGGGACAGACCTCCGAATTCTGATTGGGTGCATTTATTTATAATTATACTTTATTGTAAGTGTAAGGGACTCGAGGGTGTGTTTTGCAATTTTAGGCGACGGGCTGACAACCTGTCACTATAGTGATACACAGTTATCTGATTGACCCTCAAACTTTGTCGGACGTGGTGTTAATGTCCGTTGAACGGCCGTTAACGCTCTGCCTACCCCGTAAGGGATATAGGCGTGATTTATGTATGTATGTATGTATGTAAGTGTAAAAAGAAGCGACATTGCATACAGACCATAAAACTGACTTTCCCTAGGAATACCTAAGCATGGCAGTAGTATTATATTATCTGTGGCATGGTCTAAGCCATGCTTTAGGTATTCCTTTAGTAAGTATTCCAGGCAACAAATATTTTAGTGTACTTTTCTTAGTAAAGATTGTCAGCTGATTTTGATTTCGATCGGGGTTTGGAGGGACATCGTTTTTTTGGTGTTTCATGACATTGCTAGTTATTCAGTATTACAGTCTGCATGCAGTATTCGGAGAGCTCCCCTACACCCTGTATCATATATGCATATTTAGAATATTTGCATAAAAAATATACACAATCATTGGCACATTTCATTAATTATTGATAAGGAGGTGAAGTCAAAGATAACCAATTGTTCTGCTCTCTGATAACAAATAATATCATACAGGTATATCAGTAAAAACAAATCACAGCTTATGAATAGTCTATGAAATAAGCCATGCTTTATATGTATTTAAAGTGCAATATTTTGTGCCATTTTAGGGCTGCTGCAGACTAATCGTACGTTTCTTGGAGCGACACCAAAAGCACTTTTCAAAAAAATTCGAATATGAACCGTACGGAATTTAAATGAAGGTAACATTGCTGCTTGTCGCCGGGCGACTATGAGAGCCGTTTGTCATTCTAGCCAATGGCACCTTTATTTCAATTACGTAGGGTTCATTTTCTGATTTTTATTACAAGTAATTTTACAAACAATTTTATTATTATATACAGGGCTCGCAAAAACGTACGTTTAGTTGCAGCAGCACTTACTATCTGAATTTTCTTTAATTGTTCTCTCAAGACAAATAAATAACAGTCCATCATGCCTTGTTTGTTGTATTGTATGTATAAGACACTTGGTGTGTCCATTAGAATGCCTTACGATGCCACTTGTGATGAATGTAAATTATGATATGAAAGTATGTATGACAATCATTAAAGACATTGATAGTTAGCTAAGTATCAATGTAGTATATGTTGATGATAGAATTCAAAGAAATAAAAATAACATCTTGTGTATTTTAAGTCTTTTATTTTATAGATAAATAGATTTTTGGTGTGATTTGAGTAAGATAAAGAAAATAAATATAAATTACACTTAAATTAGAGACATTGTCAGTAGGGCTTTGAATACCAGTATAACGGTATTGGCAAATACCTTTTCTTTGCCTATTTTCAATACCAGTATCAAAAATCTAATACCTATATAATGATAATATCAGATACATGGCACCCATTACACAACCAGATCTCAGTGCCACAATGAGTACCTTGCAATACCTATCCTAATATGCTGGTCAGCATCCAACAGCCAAAGCTGTCAATATTTATTTTGATTTATGAAGTACAAACGTTAAAAAACTTTAAATAATGAGTAAAAATTGCAAAAAAAAAAAAACAGGAAAACTGGGATCCCAGTATTGAAGAAAAATATTTGATATTCAATATCGGTATTGAAAAAAAACAATATTGGAAAGCCCTAATTGTCATCACATCCATCATCACTTCATCATCTGAGGTATTAAAAATATTAATCTCATGAGTCATCAAAAGTCATTCTTCCCACACCATGCTGTTTCAAATAGCGTCTGTACTGTTTGTATTTATTATTTTCAGCTAAGGCTTTCTTTGCATCCTCATCTTTTATTTCTTTCCAAGCTATATAGTTCTCTTTGATCCACAATTCCTCTTCTAAATATTCCTCTATTTCTTCATCCTCCAATGCATTGAACTGATGAAGCCCTAATTTCATATATTTCCTAATTAAATACAATTTCTCTTCCTCCCCAAGTGGTTGTTTCATTATGGTAAACTTCCATAACCATCTCAAATACCAGTAGATGTAGTAGCAAATTGTGTATGGCAGCATTATTAGCTGAACCCAGAGGATATCTGTTATCACGGGCTTGGCATATGCTCCTTTTATGTCCATATTTTCTTCAATGACTCGCCTTATAATTTTATCTTGTTCATCCTTAATTTCTGCTTTACTTTTCTTACCATTTTTCTTTGATGTCAATGCTTTCATTTCTTCCTTAGCTATGTCTTGAGCTTTATTTCTATACTTGGGTATGGTCATGAAGTATTTTATAGCAGTATCATACTTAGACCATCCACTGTAGTATTGAATGATGGAGATTATCGAAATGGTGACTGCTATGACTATCCGCACGTCTACTTTTGGCGCCATACGGCGGCGGTAATACCTGTAGTAATGAGCATAGTACTCCTGTGGGTTATCCAACATGTAATTGTAGTCCGAACGTTCTTCATCGTCTCGCAGGATCTCATAAGCTGTCGCAATTTGCTTAAACTTTTCCTCAGCCTCCTTTTTTGCTTCGGGATCTCTGTGCAAGTCCGGATGGAACCTTTTAGCAAGCGCTCTATACGCCTTACCGATTTCACTCTTCGTGGCTTCTCTTGAAACTCCTAGGACCTCGTAGCAATTCTCTTTACCACAATAAATGCCTTCGAGGAGATGGTCACTCGCCGAAACCTCAACGAATTGCCACGTTACTGCTATCAGTATCACACTACCGATGAATTTGTAAGTACCCATTTTTGGTTTAAACCATAATCTAAGTTATTAAATGCAACAAATAGCGACTTGTTAAAAGATTTATCTAAAAAATATAAAAATTGCTAACCCGAAAGGAGAATGAAGAAAGAAAACAACCGAACGAAATGTCAACGTCATAGCGACGTTGGCTAATTTTCGTTACGTTTTAGCTTTTTTGGGTCTGGGCTACGAAAATTTTTTTAAAATAATTTAACCGAATTTTGTAAATAATATTTTTTATAATAATCCATACTTTTGGTCATTTCACTCAATTTATTTAATTTATTCCTTCTAAAAGCAAACAAGGTGTGTTTTTTAATCTGTTTATATTGGGGTCCGTTCAGCGTGCTTAGCTGTTAAAGAAAACTTTATATATTATATATATTATTTACAAAGCGCATTAACAGTTCACAACGTTCACAACGTTTATTACCTCTAGACCCGGAAATTTTTAAAAGGATTTTTTAATTTTGTTTTTGTGCGAAAACAGTTTTTGCACAAAATCAATATAGTCACGCAATTAATAATAAAAATTTATGTAAATATACAGGGTGTATGGGCAATCGTATGAATACTGGTAGGGGCATTCAGACTATGAAACTGAACAACTTCCCATAGTAAATGCAGTCAGCTGGATGTAATTTTGTATGGGAGGTCGATTTTTTATCGATTCCTGACATTTGTATCTAGGGGAAAGTTTTTCAACTTCATGGTCTGCATGCATTTAAATACCTATCAGAGTCAAACATTGTTACGAGAAATACTACTGTTGTAGGAAGTATCGGATACATCGATATTGTATTACATTTGATGTTCTCTTCTTCTTCTTCTTCTTGATTTGATGTTGGACAAACGGAGCAAACTCTCCCTTAAAAACAAGGTAAGAATTAACACCTCCTGCGTCAGGCCTATCATGATCTACGCCAGCTTGACCTTTGCTTACACTTCCAATTCACATATGAAAATGCTGCAGGTTAGCCAAAACCGTTTCATGCGTAAGGCTCTCGGAGCGCCCTAGTACAATGGCGGTTTTAAAAGCATGCCTACCGTAAGGTTCTTCGCAATCCTTTGAACTAATACATACTCTTGACTAGTAGTTCATGAAATATAAAAAGATGGTTAGGTCTAGAAATATTATTAACAGAGATAAAATACGGATTCCACCTGTCAATCAATAATGGTTTTCTCTTAACACTCTACCCACAAATTCACCCCTAATTAGCTTTTTTTCTTAGCGCCCTAAATATTTTAGAATATTTTTTGCCTTTACGCAACGCCTTGATGCAACGATTTCTCCTCCTCAAGAAACACTGATATTTCTTAAAAAATTAATTATTTAAAAACACTACGTAAAATAAGATTAAACAAACCACCTTATTACTTGCACAATATTTTTCTATGGTATACTATACTACCCACTATTGACCTGATAGTCAAATTTGCGTGATTAACTACACTAAATCAGTGAAATACATTGAGGATTTTCAACATGAGCCATGATACTGGTAAGTTTTGGATTCCAAAAGTAAGAGACCACCGCTTTTTATATTTGCTAAATTAAAGCAATATTAGAAAATAGTTTTTTAACAACCACACACTTTTCCGGGTAAGCTCCAGCTTCCTACCAAATAGTCAGGTGTAAATTTTAAACCCCCGGGACTAAAATAAATAAAATAAAAAAATCCGGTCAAAACAGTGGTTCCCCTGGTCACAGCAACCGACCCCTTTTACCTCACAGTCGTCACTCGGCCTGCGGGCTCCATCATAACTCATCCTAAACACTTAATAACACTGCACCTGTCATACTGACGTAGGGCGAAAATTTATCTTATTCGCATCCTATCATGTGCGCATGATTGGGGTAGGATAAGTTTGACAAGTAGAAATTTTCTGCTGGCCGGCGCTCTGAAACGCGGTTTTGTTATGTTAATGGGAATAGGGTTGACTTTCTTCAAAGATATTTTGTGAATTAAAGTAACACATCTTGTCTTCACGAGAATTTTATTGCGACTGAGGAAATGAGACAGATACATGCATTTATATCCAAACATACCGCCCGCTGTAAAGGGCATAGATCCTTTACCAAAACCTATACATATTTCCCAAATTTTATTTATACTTATTTTACAATATAAAACAGAATTATTCTTGAATTATTCAAGCGGCATCAAATAAAACAATATTTGAATTATCCTAATCGATTTTTCTAACAATAATTGAAACTCGTTAGCAATACAAAGAATCAATTATCTCACACAAAAGCTAGCGCTCAAGTGCAACAAAAGGGATTAGCCCAAGTATATTACAACTTTGCGTAAACAACATTAAGGTCGTCGCATACTACACTACTTTTGACAGTAAAAGAAATTTTAATTGGAAAACATGCAAAATTATAACAAATGATTATTTCCTTTACAAAATAAATTTACTACGTTCTATCTATTGGTAATGCACATAATTTTGAAATAGATCTTTTGACTATATCGCCGTTACATTTAAGAGTATAAACCCTTGATATTCCGTCATTTCCGGGATGTTTTTGGGTTATTCGGCCAAGTGCCCATTTTCCGGGTGGGAGGTGATCATCTTTGATGAGAACGATGTCTCCAACTTCAAACTCCCTTTCATGCTTAATCCATTTTGGGCGTTCTTGAAGTCTGGTAAGATACTCAGTTTGCCATCTATGCCAGAAATCTCTCACTAGTTTCTGTGTTAGTTGCCATCGTGACAGTCTGTTGATGTTAATATTACGCAAGTCTGTGCTTGGTATGATGACTGGTGCTTCGCCTATCAGAAAATGTCCCGATGTTAGTGGCTCTATAACATCCGTGTCGGTCGTATCTACAGGTGTCAGTGGCCGGGAATTAAGACAAGCTTCTATTTGGCATATCACAGTTGTCATTTCTTCGAATGTAAGACTTAAGTTGTCTGATAATATTCTTTTCAAGTGAAACTTTACTGACTTCACGCCTGCCTCCCAGAGGCCTCCGAAGTTCGGGCTATAGGGTGGTATAAAATGCCATTGCGTTCCGTCTGAGGCTAAAGTGGATACTAAGTCTCCTGGAAGTTCCAGACAGGCTTCTTTCCATGCAGAAGCTAAATCTTTATTGGCACCTACGAATGTTCGTCCTTGGTCGCTCCATAAATGAGCGCATCTGCCTCTTCGGGATGTAAATCGTTCGAATGCTCCGATAAATGACTCTGTGGTAAGATCACCAACCAATTCTAAATGGATGGCTTTTGTAGCCATGCATATAAAAACGGCGATATAAGCTTTATATGACTTTGCTCCCCTCCCCTTTGACATTAATATATGCAAAGGACCGGCAAAATCCACTCCGCTGTGCTGAAATGTTTTGGCCGGTGTTGTGCGAACGCTTGGTAGATCACCCATCATCTGAGATCTATTCATGGCTTTCATCCTCGCACATACGATACATTTGTGAATATGGGACTTTACTGCATTCTTTGCATGTATTATCCAGTATTTTGATCTTAAATAGCAAAGCATAAGTTGTGTTCCACCATGCAGCGTTCTTTTGTGAGCATCTGCTAATATTAAGGATGTCAGGTCATTTTTGGAGCCAAGTATTATAGGGTGCTTAGTTTTCTCGTCTAAGTTGGAGTTAGCTAATCTCCCGCCGACCTTGATAATATTGCGTTCGTCAAGGTACGGGTTAAGATTTTTCAATCGGCTAGTTTTCTTTACTGCCTTCTTTGATTCTAATCTTTCTATTTCTTCTTTAAAGTCTTTCTTTTGTGATATCTTCACACATGTTGACAACGCTTCTTCTAGTTCGTCTGTAGTGAGTGGTCGATCCATTCTTTCAGGTCCTTTCTTGCTGTTTAGGAAACGCTTGCTGTATACTATCACTCTTAATAATTCTTGTAGTGTGTCAAAATCCACAAAATTAATGCCTTCTTCTTCAGTGTTATCAATTTTTAAGTTAGTGTGTATGGTTGCCTTGCTTTCTAAATTAGTTTGTGTTATATTTGGTCTTCTAAATTGTATTTCATCTCTTTGCAGCCATTCTGGCCCTTTCCACCACAAATTATTCTCAACCAGCTGTGGAAGTAGTACTCCGCGTGATCCTAAATCTGCTGGGTTCTGTTCAGATGTGACATGAAACCATTGTGTGCAGTCAGTGTTGTCTAGTATTTCAACAACTCTATTGCTGACGTAAGTCTTCCAGCGGTTGGGATCTCCATTAATCCATGATAGGACAACTGATGAATCCGTCCAGGCATAAACATTGCTTTTAGAAATTCTCATAGCCTCTCTCACTAGAGTTAACAGCTGTGCTAGTAGTAAAGCACCTAGCAGTTCCAGTCTGGGAATGGTAACAGGTCGTGTGGGTGCTACTCGTGTTTTGGATGCAATGATTCCAGTGTTGATCTCTCCATCTACAGTTTCAACTCGACAGTAAACTACTGCGCAGTATCCTTTATTAGATGCATCACAAAATCCGTGTAAAGTAACTTCTTGTGTGTCTTCTACAGTACCAATCCATCTACTGATTTTAACCTTGTCAAGGTCTTCAAAGGTACTTCTTAGTCTCAACCATTCTTCTTGTAGCTTATTGTTTAATATCTCGTCCCAGTCACATCCTTCTAACCATAGCTTTTGTATTAGCATTTTTGCAGGTATTATAGCAGGTGCCAGCCATCCGAGTGGATCGAAGAGGCGTTGGATATCCGCGAGAATACTTCTTTTCGTTATGGTTTTAGGTAGCGGTGGAAGTTTGCTGATGTACTGAAACAAATCCGACGACATATTCCAGGTTAGACCGAGAGTTTTGATAATTTGCTCGCTTTGTAAATCCTTTTTAGCGTTAGCACTTAGCAATGAAGGCTGAATTTCTTTCAAAAGCTCATCACTGTTTGAAGCCCATTTTTGGAGCGTAAATCCACCTTTTGACAGTACATGAGTGAGTTCCTTGCTGACATTTACAGCTTCCTCCACAGTAGTACATCCGCTCATACAATCGTGAACAAAAAAGTCTTCTTTTATGAGCCGAGCAATTTTTTCATATCCTTTCGCACTTCTTTCGTCTTCTGCGAGTTGGAATAAAGTTCTTATTGCAAGATAAGGCGCGGAAGATGTACCGAAAGTAACACGTAAAAGTCGAAATTCTTTGAGTTCATCTAATCTGTTTTTTCGCCATAAGATTCTTTGGTAGTCTGCGTCTTCCTTACTAACGAATATTTGGCGATACATCTTCTGTATGTCTGCTACGAAGCAGACTGGGTGCATGCGCCATCTCATTATAATACTTCTCAAACCCTCTTGCAATTGCGGTCCCACGAGTTGCTCGTCATTGAGGGATTTGTTGTTGGAACCCTTACATGATCCATCTAAAACTATTCTGAGTGGGGTTGTTTTATTGTATGATGAGGAATGTATATTGCTGGGTTATTTATCTCTTCTTCTGGAACTTTTTCTATGTGTTTTAACTCAATATATTCATCCATAACCTTTGCATAATCTTGCTTTAGTTTTGAGTTTCTTGCGAATGACCTTTCCAATTGATTGAATCTCTTGAGGGCAATATCTCTTGTTTCTCCCACCTGCTGAATTGTGTCATCTGTGTTGAATGGAATCTTTACCACATATCGTCCATCTGGCGTCCTGGATTGTGTACTCGCATATATATATTCACACATTTTTTCATCTGCTGTGAGCTTTCGCTTGGTTGTGTTGTCCAGGTCCCATATATTTTTCAGCATATCATGTATGTCGAGGTCCAGGTGATGGTGCATTACCACAGATTCTTCTTCTGAGTGAGTATCATCTATATTCCCGAACAAAATCCATCCCAGGGTGGTATCTTGAGCACATGGAGTCCCTGGTGGTCCTTTGATCAGGTTTGGCTTTAATATCTCTGTGTAAACATCTATTCCTAGAAGCATATCTATTTTCCCTGGTGTGTAATACCTTGGATCGGCCAGGTGCCTATGTTATGAAACTACAGGCTACAAGTCTACAGGTGAAATTCTTAGTACATTGCGTAGCTGGTTCATATTCGTGGTATCATAATGGCTAAACGAATACGCAATGAACATCGAATTTCACCTGTAAAATTGTAGCCTGTAGTTTGATAATACCGGGTACAGGTTGAGTCCTTGTAGGTGTGACCATTTCCTTGGTTTAAATTCTTTGCATGGTAATCTCGTAGTAAGTTGTGTTGGAATAACGAAGGCATCTACTGGAAGTTTGAATGATATCTCGTGTCTTGATAATACCTCCAGCTGAACCATGTGACTGACTTTTGTCTTCGTAGAACCAACTCCAGTTACTGTTGCTGATGTACGAAGTGGTAGTTTTTTGAGCCCCAACATTTGAGTCGCTCTCTCGCTGATTAAGGTTGCTGTTGACCCCGGGTCGACTAAAGCTCTCAATAAAGTGACTTGACCTGAACTGCTTTTGACTGGTATGACAGCTGTTGCCAAAATTCTCCTCTTACACTTTGGGTAGATAGTGTGCGAATTTGCTAATAACACACTTACTTCTGGATCTTCTTCAAGATTATCTGTGTCTGTGTGCAAAGAAGAATGTTCTTCATTCGCTGAATCTTCCTTCTTGTTAAACGAATGAAGAAGTGAGTGATGCCGTTTGCCGCAGAGTTTGCATGTACTTCTTTGGCGACAGTTGAAAACAGAGTGTCCAAAGGACAGACAGTTGAAGCAAAGGTGATGTTCTTTTACATACTCGGATCTCTTTTCAGGACTCCACTTGCCAAATTCCTTGCAGTGACATATATAATGTTCTTCGCCACAAAGTTTGCATATTGGTGTATTAGCAGTTGCAGCAGCAGTGATGGCATTGTAGACTGCACGTTCTTTAGGCTTCTCTTCTCTTTTCTGAGCGTTTTGGGATGCCAGTAACTCAAGCATACAAATACGGCTTTCGAGGAACGTGAATAAGTCTTTGTATAATGGCATATAGGCAGGAATCTTGTTGCTTACATGTGCTTCCCATTCTTTGTGTGAATCTGGGTCCAATTTCTGAACTACTAGAAATATGATTACTGGATCCCAAGATTCAATGATAATGTGCAGTGATTTCAAGCTATTCAGGCATTCCTTAGTGGTGTCTATTAAAGCCTTGAGCTGCATTGATGATGATGCAGTCATCTTTTTCAATGAAAATAATCTCTTCATAATAGCATTCACAACAAGCCGTTTTTGACTGTATCTGGTTTTCAAAGTATCCCACGCTGGTTTATAGTTTTTTTCTGTGATTTGAAAATGCTTGATTGTATTCTTAGCCTCGCCGACTACACATGCCTTCAAATAGTGTAATCTCTGTACATCTCTGAGTGTCTCACTGTCATGAATCAACGATGTGAATGTGTCTTCAAATGATTGCCATTCATCATAAGCTCCGGAGAAAGTGGGTAAATTTATACGGGGTAGCTTGACTTCAATATTTTTGTCTCCATGCTGTGGATTAATACTATATTTCGCCTGCGCCATACACACTTTATTCCTTTGACGGTCAACCAATTTATTAGGTACTTGCTTAAAGAAAATGAAATATATTTCGGTCAGTATGAAGTGCAAATCGAAGTCCAGAATCCGAAATCCATATTAATCCTCTGCTAAAAGTCTAAAAGTGGAACACCGTGGCCTAGCTATGGTCATTTACATATCATTTCCTTGCAAATTTTACAGTGTTGTTTTCTCGTAAATTAGAGCAGATACGGCTTTTTTGGTTGTAGCTACGTAATGTACCGCTTGTATTGTTACTGGGATTTCTTTCAGAACATTTGTACCGCTATATTTACGGAGATATACGAAAGCCCAACAAGCAAATGCCATATGAGCTTTAATCACCTTTTATTCCTTTATCTGGTATTAACAAGGTATAAAAAAGCGGTACCAATAAAGATTTGCGATTTGTAACGGCATCCATGCGATCATTTTGTTTCTAGATCAATTCTTTGCAGAGATATTGAAGCTTTTCCAATTTTAAAGTTATAAAATCATTTGGATCCTGTGACACTGTAAAATGGCGATAATTCTAAAATCCTTGCGGTACAAATCTTCTCATTACCAAAATAAGCAATCTCATCAAGGGTACAAATGGTATGTGAAGGCAGAATTTTGAAATAAGCTGTGGACCCTACATTAAAATAGACACCGGTTTTATGATCTGTCATCAAAAGAAAAACTCCCTTATCCGACTAGCGTGAACGGCCCCCAGCATTAAGATTTGGCAAATATTGTTTATGGTTCAGGCTTTCTTTCACCCGGGCGTTTTCCACTAAGCTTTCCATTGACTCGACGAAGAAGAAGAACTAAGCTTTCTTGCAATTTTCATTTCCAATGGGAGTTTTTCTGTTGACAGTTCTGTTGATAGTTCTGAATCCCAAACCAGAGAGCGTAGTGCTAATCTAAAAATTTGACGTTTCAATAAGGCTGGTGGCAGCCATAGTTTAAACATAGGTTCCGTTTCAGGTTGTGTTGGTTAGTAATTATAACTGTTCGTTTTATTTGCTACAAAATAATCTTGTCGTCTTGCTATAATATTAAGTGTCATTCTTGGTATTAAACAAAAAAAACAATAATCAATTTAGATCGATCAATGCCGTGTGATGCCGGCTTAGAATAGCATCACCCCATTTCTGTCCCGTGGGAGTCGTAAAAGGCGACTAAGGGACTCGAGGGTGTGTATTGCAAATTATAGACGATGGGCTGACAACCTGTCACTATGGCGATCCACAATTCTCCAAATTACCCTCTAATATATGTCAGACGTGGCGTAAATGACTGTTTTTGCGGCCGTTTACGCTCTGCCTACCCGCAAGGGATAATAGGCGTGATATATTGTGTATGTATGTATGTATCATTTAGTAAACTCAATATAAAGAATGATTTTATAGAGTACAGGTACAGATTTCGTGTAAAGAAAGCGCCCTTTATATGACACTCGAAAACCCCTAAAAGAAATCTCATTGGTTTAACCAAACAGGAATGTCCCACTAAATTCTGACACCAGGGTTCATCGGGTCGTTGGACGACTCGGTGTCCAACACGAGAAGAGAGAGAGATATGCAATTCAATCACGCCTTTTTGGACAGCTGTTTACAAAGAAAAAAGTACAATAAATCTTCGACAGACGGCGTTGAATATCTGGGGGACATATTTGCTGGGGAGTTTTGATTTTTATTCTTTTAGTGTGTGACACCGGGTCTCCAACGTCCCAACGAACGTCCTTGAAAATTCATTAAAAAGTTCTAATGTTATTGCCTTGCTTGACTAGTTGAGAAACCCCCAGTCATACTAGGAATCGACAGAAAAATATTGGCGTAGAGAAGCGTAACTTTTTAAACCGCAATAAAAAGATCTTATTCGTGTCGACACCTACAACACTCGTGATCATGAAAATATTTTCTGGAAAACCATTCATTCGAAGTACAAGCTGAAAATGCACGGGTGCAAAGATGTTACTTACCATAGTGTAAGCATATATTTTTTTAAGCAAACGTCACTGTCATATTTGTGTTGTTTTGTGTGTGAAACATAAATATTTCTTATTTCAACGAAATTATGCTGGAAATCGCGCTAGAAAGGTTTTCTGACAATATATTTGTATTCCTTTCTGGATCAAGTCCAAAAAGAAAAGGATTATTAGTGAAAAAGCATTCTGAACACCTCCAAACCCTTGGCGATTTTAGTTATCCAAACTCCGTAAAATCATGGCACGAATTTATCTATACAGACCATATTTTATTGAATTCAGATGAGACTCTGATAAAAAACATCGGTAAAACATCTGAAGATTTAATAGAACAGTCCAAAAAATGGGAACTACAAGTGAAAAACGTGAAAGAAGTGAAAAACCGCGTTCACGTGTTCTTGCTCCGCCCAACAGCGATACGAGTGGGCCTGATGCAAGCCACGAGAAACAATAACATCATACTGCAACAAATCGCACAAGAAAACACTAAAGTGCGCTTAGATCCTCTCTGTGAAGATGAAAAAAACATAACCTCATTGCGTCTGAAATATCTAACGAATTCCATTCAAAATCTTTACATGCTTAATAATGAGTGTAGAATAAGAGAAGCTGATGTATTTATTACATCAAAATCGTCCAGTAAAAGTGATGAGGCCCATGTTATATTATGTGGTACTGTTTTAAATTCTAAAACTGGTGCTAAAGAGTTTACTTTAACAGCAGAAGACTTTATAAAGTAAGTATTGTTTAGGCACTAACGTCATTAAACTAAGAGCACCGCATTTTCTTGATATAGGCAAAAACTTATAGCAAGGAAGTGTGAGGCTTGCTATGAAAGTTTTATGAGGATGTTATAAGAAATACAACATCACATTAATGATATGCATATAATTCTAAAGCACATAATTCTAAGGCTAAATAATATGGAAATAAAGGAAGAGTAGGTAAGTATTTAATTTAGGATATAGATAATGCTTTAACTTAAGACCACCATTGTCATCCAGGCTTTACAAAAAGCCAGTCAACTCATTTACGGTCACCTTCAGGTCTGGGTAGACTAAGAGCAGTTTTCAAGAGCTACAACTTGTATACAATTGACTAGAAATTTGAAAAGTAACTCTATCTAAATTAAAATAAAGGTGACTTCTGTCACGGTCGCTCGTCAGCAACCAGCGGCGTTGTCATACTAGGCAGTGTCACCTGTATTTTAAATATGAACTTTTTTTTTTTTTATTTCTACGGTAACTGTTGCCCTCAAAACATGTGTTTGGTCTGCAGCAGCCCTATTGGTGACAGAAAAGAAAAGAATCTTATACTGTGTCTTGACTGGATAACTATAGTAGTGTAAAGACTTTCATTAATCAGTTTTTTAATAAATTGTGTTATGTGACTTCAGGTTACGGCAGAACGAAATGACGCTTATAGCTCAACACAAGTATGGAGAAAGGGTAGCTACGGATACAAAATGGAAGGAATTTATTGCACATTTAGGAGAATCAGCAGCAATATTTGAATTGCTTCAGACGAAGGCCACAAGTGCGGTCAAAATTAACTTTAATCAGCCTACTGCAGGGTCTAGCAAAGGTACTTATTTATTTACTTAATATAATAAAACCTTTACCAATATAAAAGTTTAGGTTGTAACTTAGTCCTAATTTTTTAAAGAATTTAAAAGTATTGATGTAAGGTGCTGCCTGCTTAGAATAACACCACTCCATTTTCACCCGTGGGTCTGGTAAAAGGCGACTAAGGGATGAATCCAAGGAATAGGTAGCAGCATTCTCTGTGAATATAAAACTTTGCACCTGCCAAACCTGGTGAGTATGGCAAATAACCCCAATTGGGGAAGCGCCTTGTCCAACAGTGGACTATTGTGGCTGTTAAAGTAAGCAAGTAAAGTGAAAGATGGCTGCCTAATACCACCAAAGTATAAAATTGCCACCATAATCAAAGTTTTTTTTTTATTATACAATAAAGAAAGTATTGCAATAAAACTTAGTAATTGTGGGGAGACACCAAGTCTAAAAATGTCCCAATAAACACAGTTGTCATAGTTTTCAATTTATTTATTGATATCAATATTTTTCTAATTTCAGGAGCTTCATTTGTGCTGTACAATTGTGCCAGATTAGAAACTATCATAAAGACTTACAATGAAAAGGTAGAAGAAGGGTTGTATCCACCGCTTCCTGATATTGCAGATGTAGACTTAACTTTGTTGACACAAGAGGTAAGATAGGAAACATTGAAAATAAGTTAATAATGTGCCGTGTGATGTCAGCTTAGAATAGCATCACCCCATTTCTTTCCCGTGGGAGTCATAAGAGGCGACTAAGAGACTCGAGGGTGTGTATTGCAATTTTAGGCGATGGGCTGACAATCTGTCACTATGGCGATACACAAATCCGTTTTTGCGGCCTTTTACGCTCTGCCTACCCTACAAGGGATAATAGGCGTGATATGTGTATGTGAAAATAACTTCAATTGATTTAAGCCGATTGATTTGTTTTCATAAGGACATTATTTACAAGAAAAATAAATGGGTCATGTCATCTGTTCAAACTTTATGTAATTACAACTCTTTGTCAACCTACCCATTTAGGAGATCAATCTAAGCTTGTATTTATTAAGTTACTAAAATTAAACAGTATAATTTAACCGGTTTATATGCTGCAGATAGTATCTGAATAAAAATAATGTAAAATTAAAAGACATTTTCAAAGTAAGTTGTACATACGTACTACCGACTATATTCGCGTCACTCCAAAACGTCAATTTTGACAGTTGTCAAAATCAAGGTTATGCTCTGACATAAGCTCTATTTTTCTTTGGTGACATGTCTTTTTGTATGGGTTTGACGCGAATATCTGTTTGTCTCATTATAAAGTTGAAGATGAAATTTCTCAAATATGTTTAATTCTTTCAGGATGAATGGATACTAGTTTTCAACTACATCTTGGGTCTTCCATCTTTAATCAATAACTGTATAGAAATGAACGACAAAACGTGCGAGTTTCGTCCGCATCATATTTGCAGTTTTCTTAGCTCAATGGTCAGAGTTTTTAGTCAGTATTACCGGAAAGTCAGAATACTTACGGTGAGTTTGTTTTATTCCTCCCGACGCACAATGTCCTAAATCGTAAAATATTCCAAAACTCTCAATGACCTAAACTCATTATGACCTAAACGCATAATGTCCTACACGTTTAATGTCCTAAACGCTTAATGACCTAAACATTTAATGTCCTAAACGCTTAATGCCCTAAACTCGTAATGTCCTAAACTAAACACAACGTCCTAAATGCCTAATGTCCTCAAAATCTTGTTTTCCCAGAATTGATTTGATTGTTCTACATGGAATTTTTAGTTGCGACAAATCAATTAGCTTTTTGATTGAACTATTGAAAGCAAAATATGCAAAAGGAAAAGAAATGTGACCTTAGCTATTTAAATGCCACATTAGGAACCAAAATGTCACTACTTTAGCATCTAAATGTCACTTTAGGAATCTAAATGACATTCTAGGAAACAAAATATCACTTTAGGATCCAAAATATCACTTTAGCAATCTAAAATAATCAACTTATAAAACGAAATATAACAAAAAACCTAAATGTCACTTTAAAAAAAAAAACATTTAAGAAAATTAATGTCATTTGCGGTGTGTCCTATCCTTGTATTAACTGTGACATTTCGTTTGAGGTATATTGTTAATATAAACAAAAGTAGCATGATAGTATTTATGAAATCTAAGTTTTTATTGTAGGAACTATCGAACTGACAGTACATATTTATGTAATTACGTTAAACAAAATAATTCTTAAATAATTAACTAAAATATTATTCTTATTTCTTACATTATATTATTCTTACTAGAATTGTATAATGTTGCAGGTTTTTGATAAAATTAGGTTAATTATAGAATTATTTTTGAAGACATTATGCGTTTATGACATTATGCTTTTAGGACATTATGCGTTTAGGACATTATACGTTTAGGACATTATGCGTATAGGAGTTAGGTCATTTTGCGAAAAGGCCGTTTTGCGTTTAGGAATTGGGTCATTTTGCGAGTAGACCGTTTTATTTTGTGACAACTTATTCTAAATCTCCATAATTGCGACATTACAAAACATATTTTTATTATGATTTTAAATAGTTTTAGTGGCGCCAAATTAGCCCCAAATCAGTAGCATATAAGACAACCCTTGTCTGCCTCTAATTATAACCTTAGAACATTTTAGTATGAAGCCTGGTTACCTACACTTCTGGCAAATAGTATACCAGTTAGGTTGTCCTTGCCCTTTTGAATGATATTATAAGAAAATTATGATCATGTTTCAGCATGAACCAGTCAAGTTTTTTTAAAATTTTATTGTAATATTCAACTGAACATCAACCTAGTCATATAAGGGACTAACCATTACTGGTTTTTCATACAATTACTTAGAAAAACCAGTTTAAGTTGATCTCTTAAATGGTAGAATTTATGATCTGCTGATAGTAACATTAATTTTGTTATGTATTGTTGCAGGAACCAAGGAAACATTTGCTGCCGGTGATTTTTGCAAGGATGCACATGCTAATAGTGTTAAATGAAACTTTAAAAACTTGCCTAAGGATATTAAATATTAAAAGTGTATCTCAGATGTAAACATTTTATTTTATTGCTGTTCGAAAAACATTGAAGATAATTTAAATAGTATATACACGAAGTAAAGAAAACTATTGTTAACAAGGAAAAGTTTTATAGAATTTTACTTGCCGTCATTAGGTTTGAAAGTGTCAAATAGTTTCCTAGTTTAAAGCGCCAAGTTTGAAGAACATCCCGAAACTTGTGTTGTTTGTTGAAAACTTTGTACCTAAATCGATCCCTTGCTAACCAGATGGTTCGGACGGGGTCCCGTAGGCCGCGACGATCTAAATGTACGGTTTAAAAAAACAGAAACTTGTTCAATATCCCATTGCTCCACTACAAAAGAGTGCATAGAAAAAAATTGTTTTGTTTGGAAACACAAAGTTCACGTGATTGACCCAGGTATTTTATTGTCGGGATTGGCGCACCGTGATTGGCCGGCCGAGCGCGCCCGACCGGCTCCGACGCGCCCCGAGCGCTCGCCGCGGCCGCGCGCGTCCGATACTCCGCTAGTGTGTTTTTGACATCGGGAAACGCAGTCGCGAACTTCGGAGCGGGCAAACATACTTTTTATTTATAGTTTTAATCGAATAAAATCGTGTGTCGTTCGTGATACGTGTGCAAAACCGGGATACAATAAATATGAGTATTGCTGCCTTGATCCAAGCTGCTGAATACATCGAAAGGCGCGATAGAGGTGAATTGGATTTTCTTTGTTTGAATTGTCAATCGAGTGCACTATACGCACACGTCAACATGGCTCCCGTCTATTTTTGCCGTGCCATAATCAGCTGATTTTGACGGAATGGCAGTGTTGTTTGTTGCAGAAGCTGAGCACGGATACGCGTCGAGTTTACCGGTGTACGACGAGGGCCGGGCCGGGGGCAGGCGGCCCAAGACCAAGAAATCGCAGGGCAGTAGGTGAGTATTGTGCCGAATCACGATACCGGCCGCGAAGTGAAGTGCAGTGAATATTGTGTAGTGTGTGACGATGACGAACAGTGGTTACATGATCGGTAAAAATTTTGATTATCTGACGTCGATTTATGGGGTTTTTTGGGGTGGGGGGGGGTAGGGGGGGGAGCGGGGAACCCCCCGGTACCACTCCCCCCCCGCGAAACCCAGTAGGTCAAAAGATATTTAAGGTCAAAGTTTGAGGTTAAAATCGTTTCCGCTCATTAAAAAAAAGGTCAACCGACATGTACTTCCTCCAAAATCGCTGCCGCTTATTAAAAAAAAAGGTCGGCCGCCTTCTCGAACTCTAAATACGCTCCGCTCCCACTTGTCAGAGCCCCCCCTCACACATTCGGGCTCCGGTGGGAATGTGGGAGTTTTAAGGGTGGGAAAAATTACGCGGGGAAAAGTACCTGCTGGCGGAGGTCAAGGTCAAGGGTCAAAATCAAATGTCAAGGTCAAGGTCAAATGTCAATAAAGGTCAACGTCAACTAATGTACAAAAGCGAGATTGCTAAAGGTCACAGGGTCTTGCCTTTGACCTTCAAGGCAAAATTGCATGTGGCGGTCATGGGTCAAGGCCAATTAAGGTCAAGGTCAACAGGGGTCATCAAAGGTCAAGGTCAAAAGGTCAGGGAATGTGGGAGTTTTCTCAGGAGTGGGAGTCTTCCACTGTGAGAATTTCCGGTTCTAATGTCCCTTCTGGTATGGGCTCCGGCACGGAGTATCGCGGCGTTTGCACGCGTGTACCTAGGAGCAGGCAGGAGTCTTCGCTCGCCTCCGCAGCCTCGGCTTGTTGGTCGGCTTCGCCGACCAGCCTCGGCCGCTCGGCTCGCTCGTCCCTACCTGCTCCTAGCCACTCGCGGCCGCCGCGCTCCTCCGCGCCTCCACGCTTTATAAAAACACTCTAGGGGTAAGAGCGACAAGCAATGGGTAGTGTCGGGGTGGGTAGATTCGGTTCTGTCACTAATTATTTATTTATTGACTGAACAAACGGTGACTGACGAACGAAAATCGCACAACTGACATGACGCACAAAAACAAAATGGCCGCTTTGCGTTTCGTTATTGCACTTGTGAAACACTTATCGTAATCGAGTTTGGATATTTATTTATTAAAAATACGAATTTTAAATAGTTTGAGAAGTTATTTGAACATTTAAATATGTTTTTTGTTATATTAAGTATTAAATCTACATTTATTTCTTTAAATTAAGTATAATATTAATAAAGTATATCACACAGGCTGTATATGTGAATCCTTTGCTTTTGGAATACAGTTGTCAAACTTTAAAATGGTGGAAAATGGTGCAAAATGTATGTGATTTTGTTTATTTTATTATAATGAAACTATGAGGCTTCGCGTCATGAAACTTCGTGAAATTACACCTTAGAGTACTATCTTACTCCCATATTTTTTTTGTTAGCCAACTCGACGTCAGGTAATCAAAATTTTAGCCACATGATCTGCTTTTTGTTCCAGGACGACTCATAACGAGTTGGAAAAGAACAGGTGAGTCTAGCTGTAACATTAGAGTGTAGTAGTAGCGAGCGGCATGATTTACGCGTGGCGCAGCGACCTTGGCAGCGCGTAGGGAAGAGTGCATGTAACGAGCGGGTGGGGCGCGGGCGACTCACTTGTAACCCATTTGGCAGGCATGCCCAGGGCTCCCTCGTTACGTCACGGGTGATCCCAGTCGTCTCGTCTTGCTTTGTCAGTGTTCACTTTAAGGGCTCCACCGATGTTTGGATAGGTCGTCGGTCGCTAGACGAAACATCGCCTACGTGACCAGCCTCTAACTAACAACAAGCCGTTCGCCCGAGTTGAATAGAAATTCAGAACCGGTAACTAAGTAGGTAGTTATTCTCGTTTCACACAGCAATTTTAGATTGTTTTCGCTATTTAGGTGCACAGTCGGAGGCAATAAAAAACGCACCGCACGTGTAGGTAACGCAGTCCGTTCTGATAGCGAATCAAAACATTATTTCGTTCTCATTTTTGGGCTGACAGAGTCGTATTATTGCGAAGCCGCAGAAAGACAATTTCCATAACAAACCTCCATCCGGAACACGTACTAAGGGCTTCCCCACTTTCGACAAGACGGTTTCTATTTTTGGGCGACGGTACTTGCGGTAAAGTGTTCCCTTTCTGGCGAAACTCTGAGGTTTCCCTTCCGTTCTCCGATTAAAAGGGCTTGTTATTTTTTATACGGATTAGGTAGACTTACTCAAAGCAAAGTTAACGTAAATCATTTCTGTCTCGAGCTAATTATGTTTGTAATCTAATGCAAGTCAATCGTTGTCTTGTAATTCCAATACAATAGCATATTGATGAAGGTAGATGACCTAGGTGCTGCCTTATTTCGCTAAGCATTGGACTTTGTCCGAATCCGATATAGCGCAATGAAATGCGTGTCTAGCTAGACCGTCTAGTAATTGGAAGTAAGTATAATGTTGCTATTAGACCCGCTTCAGTCCAAATTGGTTTCAAGAGCAAAGTTTAGTGACCTGAGTTTCGTAATCGTAACGAATACGACTCTCAAAGAATTTCCTATAAGGGTGGCAAACACTTAGCAGACCTTTCAAGTAATATCACATTCATTCTTTGATTTACGGATTGGCCTTTCGGGTTCAAATAGAATTGAAAGGACGGGCACAGAGCCGAGAAAACTTTAGGGGCACGTTTAATATACGCTAAGCCGCGCCGAACCTGCGTGCCGGTCTATTAACTAAGCCCCTCGAATGCCCTCGATGCTCTGAAGGGAAGCCTCGTATTATACAGAATTTTATGCTGCCTGGCTCGGAAACAAGGCTACATTTTCGGCATAGGCTTAATACTCATAGGTACTGTAACATTTGCCTGCCTTCGCCCTTGAAGTATACAAGGATTTCTGCGAATTTAACTTGGCCTTTAGATGATTGATGGACAACCACACCGCATAAACTCTAAGCGTATAAACGTTCTCGAGAGGTTCTTATCTAACGCACGAGAGATTATATGAATGATATGTGCCGCTTTCAGTGTGAATAGAAAGATCTTAGCGGTATTGTAGAATTGAGATGTTTTTTGAACGTCAAAAATGGCTTTGTTCATAATCCAAACCCTGCGTTATATAAATCGGTTGTACATACATAAATCACGCCTGTATCCCTTGCAGGTTAGGTTAGGTTAGTAATAGGCTCAAACGGCTATTTACACCACGACTGAGAAATATTTTGAGGGTCATTCAGAAAACTGTGTGTCGCTATAGTGACAGGTTGTCCATCTTCCACGGTTAAGAAATGGGGAGATGCTATTCTAAGCCGATATTACAAGTCGAATGAAATCGGTAGTAACTACTTGTATATTGGCATTTATGTACATTTTATCTTAGTGTTCAAAATAGTTCGATATAACATTAGCAATATCCTAAATGTACGGGATATATGAGTGGTGCTGTGCTGTGCAGGTTATTTATAAGTGCCATATTTTATGGAAGCTGCGTTCAGTTTTTCGCGATATATCGGCGAATATTTGCCTTGGCTCTTTTTCACAAAGCTGTCCATTAACATGCCTATCGACCGAATTTGCCGTCGTTTCCACATCCACGCCAAGCTCACGTCGGGTAACTGAAATGCTTTGTGAATTTGACGTGGTTCCCTATATCGATTACCCTTTGTACCGGGAATCATCGACGTGTATGGGCGATATCGAATAACCTAATAATTCAGCAAGCCGGGCTGAATAATTTGGGTTATAAGTACTGATCATAAAACGCAAAGTTTTCATAATCGCATCCAGCAGTTTCGACGGTATTAGAACTGTATTTTAAATCCCTGATTATGAACTGTAGTAAACAACATGGCAGCTTAATGCTCGGCCGGTTTTAGTTGAGCTCTACCGTTTGGATCGTCGGGAGCTCTCTGCGCGTTTGCGGGTTAGAAGTAAGGGAGGGTGGGGTTTGGCAGGGGCGGGGTGGGAGGTCTCTGTCATGTAGTTACGTAGTATCAACACACCCTTCTATTTCGGGTGCAACTCGGTCGGTTTATCACGCTCGCTCGACTTACTCGGCGGTTTAAAACAGCGGGGTGCTATCGGCGGGAATTCGACGCGATAAGCGTTACCTGCCCATGCTGACATTCTTTTTTCGTCGCCTTTATTAAAGTTATCGCGAGCATTAGTCATCTATTGTTGCTTCGTCTAATGTATTGCACGTAGGAGCAGTTGCACGTTTAGCCAATTAGACTTCAATGGGAGTTCTCAGAACCTCATAATTTGATGGCAGATAGACGCGACCATAGTTTCCGTTGCGGCAACAAATTTTGGTTGTAGCATAGTATAAAGTAAAGTCTCCTTCCGTGTTCCTTTGTATCCTTCGATCTCTAAAACTATGCAACGGACTTTGATACGATGTTTTATTAGATAGAGTAATCCAAGAGGCGGGTTTTTGAGAATCTTTTACCGCGATAAGCTTCCTTTAGGAAAATGGATAGCAGCAGGTGAAACCGCTCGGGTCGTTAGTTTTTGTATAATAACGGCTTGTAGAAATCTCCTTACGTTCATAATTATAGTATCTCAGCGTCTTATCTGAGAAAGTACAGATAAAGAAATTGATTTAATCGCTTATGACGTCATAGAAAATTACATCAATTGCAATCTGAGTAATGTACCTGCCGTTATTGTTAATACATATACCTTTCCTACAAATAAGACCAGCTTTGGAACTAATAGATATCCTACACTATAGTTTATGAAATGATTTAAGTTGGTTCCATGAAATTTTGGCACGCTATTCTATAAAACATGAAAATAGTTACCGTGTGGTGCCGGCTTAGAATAATAACATCACCCTATTTTTCCGTAGGTGTCGTAAATAGCGACTGTGTGATTCAAGGGTTACATGTCTATTATAATTTAGACGAAATAATGACTGTCACCGGCCCTACATTTTTGTCAAATGTGGCGGTAGCGACCGTATGCTATAGGCGTCAACGCTCTGCCTGCCCCGCAAGGGAAAAAGGCATGACATGAAAATATAGAATCAAACCACGAGTGGGATTAGAACCCACGCCTCCGGAATAGCTTTTTGTGGTTATCTAGTGTAACTATCAAACTAAGAACCCTTGAGATTCTCTACAAATATTTATACTAGACGAACGTTAAACATTAAAAGCAAACATAACAGCTGTAGCTGCAATCTTATAGAGTGCAGTTTAGGTATATACTATCAGTGCATGTTCTATTTATAGTATAGATATCACAGATTCAATGCACAAACCTGTTTGTGTTGGTAGGTTGGTAGTAGATGGCTTGTGTAGGATGAATATCAGTTTTGTCGCTTTGAGTACAAGTCCTTGTAGTATGAATACTTTTGTACGGTCATTAAATAAAAACTCCTTTTGACTAAGTCGATCATATGTATACATACACTTATCACGCGTATCCCTTGTGGGGTAAGCAGAGCATTAACGGATGTAATATACGGTCGCTATCATGACAAATATTTGAGGGCCGTGTCAGAAAAATCCCTCGAGTCCCTTAGTCCCTCCCATCCCACACTCGGAAAAGAAATGCTATTCTAAGGCGGTATCACGCAAATAAGTAAGTCAATTATATTCATCTTATAATGATAACGTGAAGATATAGGTATGTTATGAAATTACTTTAGATTTGATTATTAATCGGAAGTGGACTATATAATTAGCAAATTAGTGACTTGTTTACGACGTACATGAACAGAACTATTTATCGCATCATAATGTCACAATATGCCTTTGGCAAGGTGATATTTTCAATAGAAATCGCCACAATACGTACGATACAATGTCACCTATAGATCAAAAATAACAAAATATGAAGCCAACTTTCCTTCTGAATGTATTCAATATTACTAAGGTGTAAAAAAATCAACTGCAAATATTTTAAGGGGTGAACCAGCCCATAGAACTGAACAACTTTCCTTAAGAAATATAGGTCGAAATACGAAAAAAAATATTTGGTTCTCCCATAAGTGTGTTAGCCGGCCGGATCAATTTGTATGGGAGGGCCATTTTTTTCTTCATATTTCGACCTATGTTCCTTGGGGAAAGTTGTTCAGTTTCACGAACTGGTTCACCCCTTAAATTATTTGCAGTTATTTTTTTACACACGTCTACCACCCATTGTTAATAAATCAGTTGCAACTAGCATGCCTTTAATATTTTCACACTGTTTACAGACTCGTGTGAGAAAATCACCTTGACATTGATACGTCCTATACTGCTATAAATGATCAGCTAATTGAAAAATCTTGACTTTGCCAATGATAAATACACGCGGTGAATAATAATGTAAAGTAAAAATACTGCAGTAATTTTTTGCGAATTTATAATTTTTCTTATGTACCTAGTGTGACTACGAGGTATATAATATCATCATTAGAATTTTTGTATGCTTTATTAAAATGCAAGTTTGTTTGATCTAACCACTGGAACTTCTACTAATAACGACTCGTACTAGCGGCCCGCCCAGCGGTTTTACCCGCTGCTAACCGTTTTCCCGCGGAGAAAGACCTATTCTCGTCATAAATTATACATAAAATCTTTCTCTTGAATTGCTCTATTAAAGGAAATCACATCAAAATCCGATGAGAACTTTTAAAGATTTAAGCATATATAGGAATACGGGAAGCGACTTTATTTTATACTATTTAGTGATAATAGAAAATTTAATTACAAAATAATACATTGCTAAATATTTTTAATTTGACAGTCCTACCTGCCTAATTCTCTTCAAATACCTCGCATTCAAGCTGAGATTCCATTTAGTCTAATAAATCAGTATGTCCCAATTTTCACCAGACATCATGGTGCATCCACTCCACACTGCACTAGCTAGGTACTAATACGCTGCAGCTACAGGCTTGCTTATAATAATGGACGCTCCCGCGCAAAATGGCCGTGCGCTTGCGCCGACCAAGGGCAATTTTCCAATAGCACGCGCCGCCTACGGATCCTGATCATTTAGTTTGCTGTTTGTGTGGTGGAGTTCCAGCAATCCCCTCAATTCGGGATATAAATTCCCTTACACACATAGACATATCACGCTTATATCCCTTGTTGAGTAGGCAGAAGGTAAACGGCCGCGAATTGGACATTTACGCCACGTCTGACAAATATTTAAGGGTTATTCAGAAAATTGTGTATCACCATAGTGACAGATTGTCAACCCATCTACTAAAATTGCTAGTTATTTATTTATTGCATTATTTAAATTGCTGCAATTCGTTTACCACTGAACAAATTTAAAAGGGAATTGTATCGGAAGAATCCTTATATTATCCCGAGTGTCATAGGCTAGGCTTTATCTGAAAAAGCAGTCGTTAAAAAAATGGTATTGTCCCTGACGTTCATAATTTTCTTCTAACATTCTACCTATATGGAAAATTCTATTTAGCATAAGCTAATGACTAGCGCTAATCTATATTTTATTTCCCTATCATAATGTGCAGGTAACATAATTATGGTCAGGGCTCTCCTAAATCCAATGGAAAAGAACACGTGACACGCGAACATAGCATAAATTAGCATTTAACCACATGGAAACAGTATATTAGCTGAAGCACAATAGATTTTGTAACATGTAATCAATCTAAATTTAGTACAACTGCAAAATATCAGAGCGAGAGAATTTGGTTTAGAGCGAACCCTACGACAAACCAGAATGAAGCCGTGATTGATATAGTTGTCGCAATCAGACTTGGTACGCGATGAAACACAACTAAATAGACTGAAACACGTAATTTATTGTAGTTACTTATATTTAGAAAGCCCAAAATAGTACGCAACGCAATTTACTTAAACCAAGTAGTATTTTGTGTTTTCTTGCCTTTACTTACGTCTTGGTGTACGCCTGGCCGTGAGGTGCCGGCTTAAATTACCATCACCCCATTTCTACCCGTGGGTGTCGTAAAAGGCGATTAAAAGATGAGTCCGAGGAACGGGCAGCCGCTTTCTATGTGAACATCTATAACACCTTTCACTGCGTTCGCAAATCCATCTGCCAAGCGTGGTGAGTTAGACAAAAACACCCCAATAGGGAGAGGCTTATGTCCAGCGGTTGACTGTTGTGGCTGTTGTAGTTGGTCTTATTAGACTAATAGCGGCAAGTTTGCTTCATTATGGCTGTCAAAGTAAACGCTCTCTAGAACATTCCTCACTCTGCGCTGCAAATAAGGCTATTATAAAATTGACAGCGTTCCGGAAATGTGATTAGTCAGCACGTGACATCAGCATTACATAGGATTATTGGCATCTGTCTGTGTTTGGTAGACACTTCATACTAAACTGCTTTATAAGCTGGTATGTTACGAATGACGTTGAATTTGTTTTATTTATTGCCTTTGGAGGAATTATTGAGTGGAATCCGCGGATGGGAAAAGCGGGAAACGTAGTGTAGGACACGGTCAGGCTATACTATACTTGTATTTAATGATGAAGATGGCCGATGTGACGGAGTGGTAGTGCGACTGCCTGCGACGCAAAGGTTTCAGGTGCGATTCTCGGTGGGGCAAAGTTGATATTTATCACATTGTGAATTTGTTCCCGGACTAGTTAGGACATTGCAGGGTGAACTACCTGCTTGTCCGAAAAGAAATGGTTCCGTGCTCAGAGGGCACGCTAAACCGTCGGTCCCTGTTGCTGTCTATGCTTACTTAGACGGCGGTCGTAACACAACCATGTCAGAATCCTACTAGTGGTAGTAGGCGGTTGAAAAACTCTGACACCGGGGTTCATCGGGTCGTTGGACGACTCGGTGTCCACACTTAAAGAAAGAAGACTGTATCGTATACCTACTACATCTTATTACGGCCGATGTGGCACAGTGGTAGTGCGACTGCCTGCGACGCAAAGGTTCCGGGTGCGATTCTCGGTGGGACACTCACAAAGTTGATATTTATCGCTTTGTGGATTTGTTCCCAGGTTACTGAACCACCTGATTGTCCAAAAAAAGGCCGACGGTCCCGGTTGATACTGGACTGGTTGATAGTGGACGTTACACAACAATGTCAGAGGCCCACTCTGACACCAGGGCTCATCCGGTCGTTGGCCGACTCGGGTCCCCGAGAATAGAAGAAGACTACATCTTATTAAGATACTTTGTACGCGATAATGTTATGTAGATGACGAATCATGTATCTTATCTGTTTATTTGAGTATTCAGCAAAATATCTGACTATGGCTTTATATAAAGCCCAGTTCCTCTACACTTAGCTAAGATTCTTTGGCCGATTAAAGTTTTAGTGGTCCTAAGGTGCAACATAAGCGAAACAAGCGCCTCTCGGTAAAAAACTTGTGCATTGACTGAACACGCAAATCAATGGGAAACCAAATTACGAATTGGCTATACGATAAGTAGCCATAATGATTATGGCCGGCTGGTCAGGAATCAATAAAATGTTTTTAATTTCTGCCTAAGTTATTGTTATATAAGGGCTACCGCAGACTAAACGTACGTTTTTGCCACCAACAAACCACCCTGAAAATGAATTTGGATTACTATTTAAAAGCACTTTCGGTGTCGCTGGCAAAAACGGCTTTTACTAAGACTCAAGTGCTATAACGCCTCTGTTATGTACCTTATGAACTGGGTATGACTATTAAGTAACACATGCATTGGCATCAGTTTTCAATATTTTACTACTTCTAATTTATCCGGTGGTTATCTCAATGACCCCAATTCATAATTTAGTTTCTAATTTTTCCGTGTCAGCCAGAACTTTTTTCCTTGTTTGCGAGCGCCACTAGTCTTACGTTTAACCTTAAGTCTTATCGCGTCCCTTCGTGTTTGGGTGACGTAATCTCAACTCTAGTGTTGAGGCATTAACGCGGTTGATAATGTACTATCATCAGCGAGAACCTCAGAGATCAACTTAATACTGGTTCTCCATAAAGTTATTAAGAAAAACCAGCTAAGGTGACCTTTTAATAGTACCTTCCTACCTATCATCATGGACCAATTAATACTAGAGGACTTGCAACCCAATACAAAAGAGCGTAATGTCGTTGACTAGTTAACGAGAAAAAAATAGATGTCTCCGGTAGTAACATTTGTAAACAAAATTAGACTTATGAAACTGAGCCGCCATGTATGAGCTACACAAGTGCGAAATAGTTTAAATTTTTTATGATAGATGTCACCGCTCCAGTACAACCGCTATGGAGGTATAAATATTTTTACACATTTACCCTCTTTACTCTTGTTTTCTTTGAACTTGACTTTGGCAGAATCATCGTCCGAAAGCAATAAAAGCAGAGCAGCCTATTCTTAAAAAAACATCACAATATTGTTGTTTTGATTTCAGCAGCACAAATTGGACGTGGTTATGCCATAATGATCCAAGTGCAAAATGATGGTTTTGAGATATAGCAAAATTTGGTAGTCAAAGTTTGGGAGTTGACAGCTCCTCGAGTAATAAGTCTACCAGTATGATTTTATCATGTAGATAATTGTGCACATTTTTATATTAATAATTAAAAATATGATTTGTTCGTAAATTTGGAAAATAACCTTCCAATATATCTTCCAAATATATTTATTAAAAAAAAATCACTTACATCGTTTGGTAAAAAATTGTTTTTTTATGGAGCATAATTTTCAGTAATTTTCTAAAATTATCTAGATGCTTTTTTATTATAATAATGTATTTGTGATAGTTAAAATGCTTGTTTTAATATCTATAAACATTTTGAATTTGAATTTTGAAAAGGTATGCGTATAAATATAATAAAAAAAGTTTATCCTCCTTATTTTAATCATTTTGTCTGACCTAGTCGGCATGCAAACTAGAAAAGGCGGCAATAGACCTAGCTAGTAGACAGATAAAGAGGTGGAGGCGTGACGAATGAAAGGCATATATGTATAAAGTCGAGGATGTCTTAGTGATCAATCGGTTCAATAACGGAAGCTATCACTGACTTGTAAGGCACCCTAAATATCAATATAAAGCTGGAAAGAGGCCGCACCTTGTGAGCGAGACCTAGGAGCTGATACGACGAAGCCGAGAAATACCAGAGAATGCTTTATCAAATTCCCAGTTACTTTACAAAAACAACCCAAGTATGGTGCGACGAAATATTTTGAATTGTTTTGATATTTAAAAAACATCTTTAAAATATTTTTGCAAACTAGATTCAAGTCGTCCATGTCGCTGGCACCCCAAAGTATATATTTTTCAAATCTGAGAGGCCTGGGCCTGAGAGGCACATTTCCTTGGCATAGCCACCATTTTGGCACATTGTGCCGTAAACAAGTAATCTGATGATTTCTCTGAAATTTTAACCTAAAAGCATGTCGACCGCTCCCCCATTTTTGACCTGAGATCTCAGTCTAGATAGCGTCAAATTTAAAACCAGTCTTGAAATAAGAGTCCATCCATTCGTTAGAAACGTTTGAGCCTCTCAGCTTTGAAAAATATAGCTTAGCTTTATAGCTTTGGGGTGCTAGCGACATGGACATGATTCAAGTGACTTTGAAAATGTGCTTACAAAATACATGTTTTCCAAAGGGATTTATTGTATTTAGAATCATTTAAAAAAAATGTAATATCCATTTCGCCAATATGCGTTACACCTCACCATTTCTACAGATTAAAATATATCATAATGAAAGTTAGAGAGCACCTAGATTAGAACACGTCAAGCCTGATGGTGTCCCTAACTCATTTTTGATCCAAAATCACTTGGATCATTATGGCATAACTACGTCCAATTTATAATGAATGACAGATCCCTTTTAGAGCAAAAAACAGAATTGAAATTATGTATACACGCCATCTATCCTTATATTGAGTATGATTTGAGACCTTCAGCTGTCTAAGCGCTTACAACGCCATCTATTGATATTCGTTCTAATGCGGCGAAAAGGGTTGTTACAACAAAATTAAATAATAATGATTTTCCGAGTATTTTGTGACACTAAATAATTCCAAAATGACTTTTTGTTAGGTAAAATTTAAAAAAAGAGCTACAGTTCATGAGCATACGCAAGTTTTATTCATTGGGTAACTATTTTTTAGCGCCATCTAGGTTTAAGACCAAAACAGTAAGGTACTATGGGGCTGCCAGTCCTCTAGTATTAATTGGTCCATGCTATCATGTTTAGTCTGGCCTTTCGAATAAGGGCCATGTTGTAGGTGCGATTATTTCTGTATCAGTTATACATTAACATTAATAGCCATAACAGTCCACTCAGGACATGGGCCTCCCTCTTTAAGGGGTTTTATCATACGCACCACGCTTGGCAGACGGATTGGCGAGCGCAGTGCAAGATGTTACATGCACAGGGGACACATTAGGCGTCTATCAGAGATTTGTAGTCAGATATTTAAAAATCAGTCAAACGTGGCGATTACCACCTTTATTTACAGCCGTTCTCGCTATTTTCTACTCCACAAGAGATAAAGGCATGATGTGACTCTACATTTATACCTATCTACTGCATGGTAAAAGGAGATTCAATATCGGCCCAGTTAATCCAAATCAAAATAATTGCGTTTCCCTTCTACATAGACGATCTATTGGACCACAAACTCGAGCGATCCGTTGTCCTTAATCTTTGGTCCTTTGGATCTGCCCAATGAATCTTCGATTGTTCGTCTCTGTACCAATGTAATGCGATTAATTGTCCTATCGTTTCCATAGTTTAATATGCCAGATGGGAAAAAAGAAAAATAAAAATTGATAGCGCCACCAGGGCTTGAACCCGGGACCGTTGGGTACCGTCCCACTGTTCTACCAACTGAGCCACCGGCACCTCGACCGACACTTCCAAATCTTCAATCTCACATTTAAGCGACATCTAGTAAAAATAATTGTAACGAATACATAAAAAAAATGATAGAACAATAAAAAAAAACAACTTAAGCATATAACTCTTAGAACCGACGATCGATGGGGTCGGAAGGCGAGTGTCTGCTACGCATAGGAAAGCGCAGCGATGGACGAGCGTACTTTCAGTCCCTTCCAGTTAGACCGTAAGAGTTACCTAAAGTCGCAGTCCATGGAGGCTCTTGGGGAAATCCAATGTCCAGCACATTTTTTTTTACATTAACAGCCACAACAGTCCACTACTGGACATGGGCCTACCCCTAAGTATTACCATACTCACCACGCTTGGCAAGTGGATCGGCGAGCGTTGCAAGATGTTGCATTCACAGGGAACGCAGCGCCCCATTCACTGGATGAAATTATCGCTTTTTACAGATACACAGTCTTATCAGAAATAGCAGCCAAAGTTGGCAGTGGCGTATGCCATTGATGCTTTACTCATGCCGTCAGACGTATTATATGATGTGACGTATAGTATTCTAGCCATTATCTAACATCATGCTAGAAGCATTATGTAAATAGCCTTGGAACCTGCCTTCGAATAAAAGAAACCTACTGCTGTAGTTTTCATACAGTAGTTGCCTTGACTTGCAAGTGGTAACGAAAAGTTTTTGACATGGTTGTGTAACGACCGCAGTCATAAGTAATCATAGACAGCAACCAGGACCGACGGCTCAACATGCCCTCTGCGGGAACCATCTTTCTTGTGTAACGTGCCCTCTAAGAACAATCAGTTGGTTCAGCCTGCAATGTCCTAACCAGACTGCGAACATATTCGCAAAGTGATAAATATCAACATTTTAAGTGCCCCACCGAGAATCGATTCCGGAACCTTTGCGTCGCACTACCACTGCGCCACATCGGCCGTCAATGCGATCTTACGCTGGTTTACTGCTAAACTGTTTTTCGTCGCGTCGCTATACCTCAATGCTTATATTTCGATCGATATATCGTTGTGCCCCGCGTATCGTAGTGCAGAGGCGGCGGCGGCAGACAGACTGATACTGCCGTACAGATTGTTATCGCCACGTCACATGTATTGTAATTGCAATGCCTTTGCAAGCAAATACTGTTTCCATGCTCCATTGGGCATCGTGCAAGGACGAACTCTACTGAGAGTGACATTGCCAACATTGGTCTGATTGTTGGCATATTTAAGTCATAAAACCATATTACAGATTGAGCCTTGGTTGGTAAATGGTTTTGATGTACGTACAAACATATATCACGCCTTTATCCCTTGCGGGGTAGGCAGAGCGTAAACGGCCGCAAAAAACGAACATTTACGCTACGTCTGACAAACATTTGAGGGTCGTCGTGACAGGTTGTCGCCTGAAATTGCAATTCCCTACGACGCCTTTTACAACACCTACGGGAAAGAAATGGGGTGGTGTTTTTCTAAGCTGGCATCACACGGCATTCTAAGCCGGCATCACACGGTTTTGATGTTACTCATATATTTACGTTTTTTATCTACGCGTATTACGTGGATGTCTTGTTACGTATTATGTTTGTTTAGAGAAACACACGCATACTCTCTTTCATACACACACGCACACAGACAAGGTTTGAAGACTCACTACATAGTATAAAATAAAGTCGCTTACCGTGTCCCTTTGTATGCTTAGATCTTACAACGCGACGGATTTTGATAAGGTTATTTTTAATCAACAAAGTGATCCAAAGGCAGGTTTTTTTGTATTCTTTACCGCGAAGGCTTTGTTCCTTCAGGAAAACGAGTAGCAGCGGGTGAAACTGGCGGGCGCGTCGCTAGTTAACAATATTTCTGTCAGTGTTGCCCGTCTTTTTAAAACAGTCTTATTAAGAATTACAAAGAATACGTACAATCAATAAAACCTCGTAAAAACTAAGCGCTATAGTTATGTATTGTAATTTTGCTAAAAGTGGCCACTTTTATCATTTTTGGAAAATCGCACAGTATTAACAAGGTTTTATTTATTGATTCTAAATAACCAGTTCAGCGTAAAAACTGAACTAAACAACATAAAGTTTAGCGATTGCCCCGCTCTGGTACAAGAAGCTTAGGTATCGTAGAGAACGAAACTCATACACGAGTTGTCGTAAGACAATCATGAGACCGATGCCTCGCAGTGCAGCACCAGTAGTCCATATAGACGCAGTTTGATTCTAAATAAGCTTTGTAGTTAGTTATAGCCGCGAATAGATACTTTGGTTTTTTTTTTTTTTTTTATTATTAATGATGGGTTTGCTCTTGACTCTAGTCTAGGTCATAGGACAGAGACAGAGTCTAAGATGGAGCGAGCTCACCCAGAAGAAGCCTGTTAAGGCACTGGCGCTCCCACACACTGACGGAACGCAGCAATCTACTTGGCGCCAGACTTCGGTGGGATGGTGGTCGCGAGCCAGGCGACCCCTTGCGGAGCCTTCCACCGCTTAGTGGGATCGTTCAGCCGGACTTATCCACAGGCAAGCCTGTGTTGCCGTTGCCCGGGCACCACCGCTAGGAGGTAGATCCCATACCACCCCAGATTTGGTTTGGTTGACAGATGACTAGCGTGTCCAGCCAGGGTTTTTTTTTCCTTTTTAGGGGGCTCCATTAGTTCTCGAACCGCCTTAATGACGTAGCTAGCTTGTTTGATAATAACCTTTTTATAAAATAAAAATCCGGCCATACACTTCCTACCGGTGTCCATAAATAACGACAAAACAGAGAAACCTATTAAAACGGGTATCGCCTTCGTTATCGTCAAACAACTAATTACTATGGGCTGTTTTTAAAAACAAATTATTCCGTGCATTGCATCTATTTGTCATTTAAAACGGTAGGGCCTATAAACGACGAAGCTACCGAAATAAAAAGTAAATAAATAAATAACCTGGACAATTCACACAGCGCCATCTAGTCCCAAACTAAGCAAAGCTTGTGCTATGAGAACTAGATAGCTGATATTAATACTTATATACTTTTTTCACTTCTCATGCTCTGAAAGAGCTTATTGGTGCAGGATATAGGCTGCACAAAATCGCATTTTATGCACAAGTGCAAGAACGTATCTACTCATAAATGAAGGCAAAGAAAATGAGCCATACACAGCCAAAGGGCGTCTGCCCCGAACGCCGATATCGGCCCGACATAGTGCTATTTCATTTTATATGTATGAAAAAATTGAAATAGCACTATGTCGGCTTAAATAGTAGGCTGATAGGTCTGCAGCCCAAGCCTAATGCCAATGTCGTAAGATTTAAAAAAAATAAAGCGGCGGGAAACAGCTCTTGTTTTTTCGTGATTTCTTCAATTTGCTAAAATTGTTAAAAATGACCAGTGAAGAAGAGGATTTAAGACTCTCTCCTAATACGCTTATGGAAATTAATGCACAGAGAGTTGTGCAACAGATACTACCGCCAAAGTCTCGGGAAAAAACAATTTCTTTCAGTATTCAAAACTGTACAAATTTTACTTTGAATTTTAATTAAATAAATGTTACTTATATAATATACTATTGTTTTATTTCCTCGCAATCAAAGTGAAAAGCAGAGTTTATAACTCGTCCACAAAACCATTTTAACCTCGACATTACTATCAGCCCTCGCCTTCGGCTCGGGCTGCTAAAAGTCTCGGATGAAAATGGTCCGTTTTGTGCACTTGTTGTAAAATCTACTATTTTTGTAAATAAATACGTAATATACATAGAAACACCCAGACTAAACACAGATATCTGAAAATGACTTAACAAATATTTGTTTCGTGTGGAGATCGAACGCACGACCCTCGGCGTAGCAGGCAGGGGTACTATCCGTTACGCCATCGGCCCAGTCGAATTTGTGGGCAATATTTAAGTACATTTTGGACAGGCCTGTTTCCAGTTCTGTAAAGACACAATATTTTTATCTCACAATGATTTAGTACTAATAGTAGCAGCTGGAGTTAGACGTTTAAGAGATCAATATTATACTGGTTTTTCATATACTTATTATATAACAAGAATAACTAGTTCAAGTTATTTTTTTATAAGGATTACTTAAATTGTTGCTGATAGTACCGTTTGTGTTTAGTACAGTGTGTTCAAAGTCTTTTGATATTTGATTACGATTTTTTACTTATTAATTATCTATCCAATGAACTATGATATGCTTTTACTGACCCTACCTGTTTATTTGAATGTAATTAATAAAATTTACTGGGTCGGATGGCATGTAAGCAAAATATAGAAATCAAATATTTCATACAAACTGGACTCAAACCTACGACATAACGTGCCGACACTAGGAACACCGAAATATCAAACTCGCCATTAGGTTTATTGAAACTGTTCGAAGTAAATTTATAATAGGGCTGCAAATACAAGCTCAATTTGACACTAGAAAACAATATCATTGAAACAAACTAGTATTTTCCAATAAAGTACCTAGTTCAGTTCCCAGGAAATGGCTCGTTACCAACGTAGCAATTATGAATAACACAAACGGTACAAACTAGACTCGATTCTATTTTTTTGCTATCTTAAAATAGTGCTGTCTTTTTTAGTTAAAAGAGGCTAAGACAAAGATAGGAGATAATATTGACTAAAATTGTCTATATTTTAAGACATTTTACGCAAAATTATAGACAATAACTCTGCCCATAGTAAGCGGCAAGTACAAAGGCGGCGGTTATACCTAAATTAGCGAAAGGCGCCAAACTGGTCGACAAATGAATACAAAATTTTATAACAATTCCCGTGTGAGGCATACAATTTTAGAAAACTCGCATCTTTTTTATCGCTTGAAGGATTTAAAGCGGGCAAGATAAACTTGCAAAATTCGCGGACAATAGATCAGCCGCGGTAGCCCAGATGGAAGAGGCGTCGCCACTAGTGATAGCGAAAGTAGCAGGTTCAAATACAGCCCGCGGTAGAAAATTATGCAAGTTTTCATAGACAATTTTAGACCATGACTATGACTATCTCCTATCCTAATCTGAAACATTTTAATAGTTATGAGACATCGTTGTTTTATTTAGCTCTTTTAATCGATAACGTAGAATTGAGTCTACTAGCTATCTATTACTCAGGGTGGTGTAATATTATGTTGTGCAGTGCGAGTAAGCAAATTAGCATGCGAACTGTCGCGTATTACTGCCACTGTCCCGGGACAGCACTATTTCAATGGAATTGTAGAGATACTATTATACTAATTATAATTTGAAAACTGTCGTGTGTTGTGCAATTAGGTACATTACTTTATGTATTGTATAAGTATTATATAGTGCCGTGTGATGCCGGCTTAGAATGGTATCACGCCTTAGTCCCTTGCGGGGTAGACAGAACGTGGACGGCCGTAAAAATACGGTCTCTATCGCCACGGCTGATAAATAATTGAGAATTTCAGAAAAATTATGTATTACTAAAGTGACAGGTTGTCAGTTTTTCGCCTAAAATTTTAATAAAACCCTCGAGTCCTTTAGTCACTTCTTACGACACCCACGGTAAAGAAATGGGGTGTTGCTATTCTAAGCCGGCATCACACTGCAACTTTATTCTTCATTCCTATATAATACTTCTTGTAGCAAATTGAAATTCATTCAAGCTGATTAATGTATTTTTATCATTCTCACACACTATCTACCCTACTAGATAAAACACTCTAGTTAACAACATGTACTAACTATCAGTACTTATTCCCACAAATTAGCATTTTGTGTATTGAAGTCGTTTCCTATCGCTTCAGGGATACTAAGTATGTTAAACCGATACCTCCGTGCATTGGAAAACATGTTTTTATGTTCAGTTCGCTCGGAGGAAGCTGTAAAATGGTAATGAGGACTACAATATAGCAGTAGGTGTACACTTCTTGCGAATAATAGGCAGTTGCCGTCATTATAAGTACCTATTCATAAAAGTGTGAAAAAGAAATAAAATTTCTAGCAACACTTTGAGACTTTTATATTACAATGTTTCTATTTACCGTACCATATACTGTCCGGCATACTTTGCTAGTTATTTTGAGTTAATCAACATGATATATGGCTTTATCCCTTACGGGGTGGGCAATTAATGGCCGTAAAATACTGTCGCTATCAATCACCCTTTCCGAAAAAACATGTATCATTATAATGACAGCTTGTCAGCCTGTCGCCTAAAATAGTAATTTAATAAGAAACCCTCGAGTCCTACGACGTCTTACGACACCCGCGGGAAAGAAAAGTGGGTAATGATATTCTAAGCTAGCATCATACGGCTATAAACATTTATTGGAAAATAGCTCTTGGAAAATCTAGTCTACACTAATATTATAAAGATAAAAGATTTTATTGTTTGTTTGATTAATTAGGCTCCGAAACCACTGGCCCAATTAAAAAAAAACTTTTACCATTAGAATCCTACATTATACGTGTTGTACATAGGCTATATTAAAATGTCTTATTCCCGCGGGAAAACGGTTAGCAGCGTGTGAAACCGCTGGGCAGGCCGCTAGTCTTCTTATTATAAAGAAGATTTGATTGTATGTTCGAATTTAATAGGCTCCGTAACTACTGGTCCGAATGAAAAAAAAACTTTAATTAGAATACATTATCCCTGATGAACATAGGGTAGATTTAAATGTCTTATTCCCGCAGGAAAACGCTGGACAGTCCGCTAGTATGATATAAACAGCAAAAGCAGAATATGCTAAAAACACATTAGCTCAAAAAGGAAGCTTGCAACGTTACAAAGAATATTATAGTAAAGCTTCGCCTACGAGGTTGCGACTGGTTCATAAAGAGCTCTACATTGTTAAAAGTTTTGAAGAAGATCGTTCAAAGGCCGGAAATGTCAGGGGTATTTCTAAAATGGCGTTGTATAACCGGCCTACGTCGTCCACTCAACTCTCTATAGGTCTATTGCCCTTGAGATTGAAACTCGCAGAAATGTATAAATAGGTATAGTAATAGTAGGGAAAGTCGACGACTAAACGATGGATTTAAGCGTCTATTTGGGCGATTTAAGTTGTCTTTTTTTTCTTCGAATAAGTCACCTGTAGCCACATTTTAAGAGATTTACATAAACTGGTTTAAAAAAAACCAGCACAGATTGTTTTCTTAAATGGAGTGGAGTGCTACTGATAGCTGGTAGTAAAATTATAGTTAAGTATTATGAAACGGCCGTGTGATGCCGGCTCGGCCGTGTGATGCCGGCTTAGAATAGCATCACCCCATTTCTTTCGTAATTCGTCGAAAAGGGAGTCGTAAGAGACGACTAAGGGACTCGAGGGTGTGTATTGCAATTTTAGGCGATGGGCTGACAACCTGTCACTATAGCGATACAAACATTTGTCAGACGTAGTGTAAATGTCCGTTTTATGCGGCCGTTTACGCTATGCCTACCCCCTAAGGGATTATAGGCGTGATATGTGTATGTATGTATTATGAAAAAGTTTACATAATAATGTGTAGGTAACCTAGGTACACACATATACAGGATGTACAAAGAATATTAGCAAACATTTTAACGGTAAACCAGTCCATGAAACTGAACAACTTTCCTTCAAAGAACGCAGGTCGAAATATGAAGAATAAATGGACCTAGTTACCTTACAAATTGACCCGGTCGGCTGGGAAATATTGTATGGAAAGTCCAAATTTCTTTCATATTTCAAACTATCTTCTTTAGGAAAAGTTGCTGAGTTTTAAGGGCTGGTTCACCCCTTAAAATATTTGCAGCTAAAATTATTTTCACAACCTGTAATGCGTTTGCTGATTGGGTAATCTCTCGGTGAGAAGTTAGATAACCACAAACATATTTCTTTAACCACACATACTTACATAAACGCTATAAGCGTAGGTTTCCTTGTAACATACCTTTGCCTTTTACCTACGTGTCTAGGGTTCATCGACCTGTCGCTTCGTTGATACAAATTAGATGTGAACCCGTTGAATTCGGCACAAAGTGTCGTAACGTTACGTATTGCGTAAAGTTACGACGCGCGGTCAACGACCCCGCGCGTTCGCAATGATAAAATCACGTATCATGATGTAGGCAATCCTGCGTGCAGTGCAATAGTAGTCAGTTTAAATAATAATAAAAATTAGTACATGAACACACTTACTAGGATTATCTGGCCATTATCATAAAAAAAATTGAACGCGTGTTTAATGTCAAGCTCCATAGTAAATAAGTAAATATCTTGGACATATCGAACTGCCAATGTAAGTCTTATGCACGCGGAATAAGAACGGACTAAAGTCCAAACTGTCTAACCCACCCTGGTCTTGACTGTACTATGGGAACTAGATAGTTTATGTACGGTCGGATTCATAAGTGGAGTCATAGTTAGACCACTTGACAGAATGCAATACGGGTTATTATCCTCTGTACTTACTTTACTAACTTACGCACACACGTAAGATTATCGACTGTAAGTAGAAAAGTCCACCTTAAGGCGTAGCATTAAAACTTAAACAGATTACCACCTATAAGCGACATCTATGTAATCTTTGAAATAATTACTCGGTGATAGCCTATTCGCCACTACATCACCACAAAGTATACATCACACTGGTTTGTCTAAAACTGTTTATAGTTATCCTTATTCGTTCACTTGTAGTAAAGCAATAGATTACATATCTTTATTTCGTCGTATTGATCACAAGCTACCGTAGCTTAGCGGTAATAGTTCTTACCTTCTAATCAGAACGGAACCGGGTTCCCATCCGATCTCTGTATGTTGAATGATGTTTTTTAAATGTTTTTACCATATTTTCTCCAGTAATAATTATTTTATATAATATTTTTCAATAAATTCATCTATGTATTATATCTATAAATGTTTATTGTAAATTATGTATCAAAATATTATATCTAAAAACATAAACCTATAATATTGTAATAAAACAAAAAGTAAGGTAAGAAATTATTTTATTGGTAGGTATGGTATCACTTTATGTAAATAACAAAATGACATGAATGAGATCTTTTGGTAACCATAAGATACGAGTATGTAAAACTACATAAAATACTTGCTGTCGTAATACTTAGTTAATAGTTTTGTTTGAATGATAAAACACAATATTATGTAAAATGATATTAAGTGTTCATTAGCTGAAACATCGATAGGTAATTATTTATAAGATCATAGGAATGATCCAAATCTTAGATTGAATCTTTCAATAAAGTTATTTAAGTAATAATTTCGTTAGTAATTATTTTATTGTTCTATGTTTAACGATGATGCACTTTCCTCGGAAGTAAAAGTAATTGTAATAATAATAAATCAGTTATTTGCCTACATCTCAAGGTTTAAGCTTAAGTACTCATTTTCGTAATGAAAAGATATTGAAGCAAGGCCTTAAGATAACTGACTAATAATGATCAATCTTATATAAATATATATCGATGTTTTAGCATAATTTAATTGCTAATGTAATGCTCCACAAATACCTACTGCAATAGTAGGCGGGTAAGCAGGTAAACAGAGGTTGAGTGAGCAACGATTTATCGGGCCCGCTTCGGCATACATTGCTGATTATTTTGTGTATATTCATATATTATAATGAAATACACAAGATAATCAGCAATGTATGCTAGATCGGGTCTGATTGGAATCTTAAGTAAAAATCGCCGCTTACATAATTAGTATTTGGTGTTACCTCCGCTGTTTTCAACAACACTTAATAGACTCGATCAAATAAGTGCATATATCTGTTCCTCTGGTACTCTCCCACACTCCCAGGCAGTGAGCCTCTAAAGCTTCTGTAGTTCTTTCATTGCGCATGTCCCACCTTTGCACCATTAAACCCCATAATTAAATTCTCTATGGGATTTAAGTCCGGAGATTTTGCTGGCCAACGAATAACTTGGATATCTGGGTGCTGGCTCAACCAATTATACACCACGGCAGCTCGATGCACTGGACAATTTATCCTGGACAAATGCAAAACGAGGAACTTCACTAGCAGGATAAACAGTTAAACATTTCGCACCGTCGGCGTCGTCGGTAGCATGCTTTCCTGTAGCATATCAACATAATTAGCGGCAGTTGCACGCCCTGTTTCTTGTGCTACTAATTCGCCTGGACCAGCGGCAGAACCATTTTCTTCATATTGTTACACCATCATCCTCCGCTGTGAATCATTAATAAGACGAGTCGAGTTTTTACGCTACCTTCCTCTTCAAAATGTGTAACCCAACGTTTAACAGTCTTCCACTAAAACAAAGTAGCATTATTAATAAAAAAGTTTATACTAATCGGTTCACAGCTACCAACATACTATGAGTCAAAGTTTTTAATATTTAAAATACAATTGTAATGAAATAAAACTATACTTACGGCCAGACCAGTCTGATTAGCAATTTGAGTTAAATTGAATCCAATATCATGCAGCGCCACAGATAATTGCAGCGCAACAATACGCTGCTTATCCTGCAAACTGATAATAGTATGCATTTCGAAGAAATAAACACTGAAGTTTAATAAATAAACTTAGGTTAAAAAAAATCACTTAGCACACGCACTATCTCGCAAACGATCTAGCAACAACTAAAATGTAATTCAAAATTTACTAAATTTTGCTTCATTTGATAAAATAAAAATTACAACTAAGATATCGGGATTCGATCCATTGTCTCCACAATAACGGTCAAGAATTTGCTTGACCGCGCTACTGACCACGCTACCGAAGCTAATGATTCATGTAGTGAAATAGTCAATACTACTCAGCCTATTATACAATGGTAGTTCGTCAAATAATAGTATGTTATACGTCATTTGTGTCATTGTGTGAGTGTAGCCGCGGGTGCGAGCGACTTGTTTTCTGAGGTTTGTGTTAACTATGACTCCACTTTAGAACGCGACCGTACCTACCTAAATACATACAATACGACTCACAGACTGCACACAAATATTTAAAAAATAAATTTACAAATACTTGTGCTGTGAGAGATCGAGCCCACGACCCTCGGCGTAGCAGGCAGGGGTACTATTTAATATGCCATCGGGACATTAAAATACGCGTTCAACTCTTTCTATAATTTAAAAGGTATGAAAACGCGTAAAAGAGCACCAAGACTCGAGAACGGAATAAACTGAATATACTTACTTAGGGATGTAAATAGCTTAATTCGTCGCTGGCGGATATCCCCTCGGGGCCTAGATGGTAAGGTCATCGTTATAGTGAAGTTCCTATGTTCGAATCCTGTCTGTAGCAAAGGAATATTGCAAGTGTTTTAGAATTTACAAAATCGCGAACAGACGTAGGTTGAAACGACTATTACCCCCATCTTTTCCCGCCACGACTGCACTGTTTAATGCAATCCCAGGCAATATCATATTCTTATCTAGAACGCACGCGCTAATCTAAATAGTTGGATTCGATCCTAGCACCTTCGCTAGATCTCTGTATTAGAGATGCAACGAATATAAATTTAGCCGAATACCGAATATACGTTGGTGTAGTAAAAGCCGAAAGCGTGGCTGGAGACGCGGTGTTTGTACCTCTATGTGCATATGTATGTTGGACATGCACAGGTCACTTGCAACGACGCAATGAGCGCGGGGGCGCTCTGGAAAAATTGACTGTATTCACCAAAACTTGCCTCGTATTAATTTTGGTTCCTAAAGTTTATGTTATTAAGGTGGTTCAAGAGCCTAGACAGGAAAAAATCCCTGGCTAGACAGTTGGACACGCTAGTCTTCCGGAAACAAAGAATCAATTCGCGGCTATAACTAACTACAACGATTATTAAGAATTATAAAAACTTTGCGATTTAGTTATGTATTCCTAAAAAGTGGCCACTTTTAGCAAAATTACAATACATAACTTAAACGCTTAGTTTTTACAAGGTTTTATTGATTCTAAATAAGCTTTGTAGTAAGTTATTGCCGCGAATTGATACTTTGGTTTACAGATGACTAGCGTGTCCAGCCAGGGATTTATTTCCTGTTTAGGGGACGCCACTTGCTCTCCAACCGCCTTAATTAAGCTTTTTCGAAACAAAAAATATATATTATTATAAAACAGTGTCAACTATTCGGCCAAATACCGAATATCAAAAAATGGCCGAATAGTTGCGGGTTATTCGGGGCATCTCTACTCTGTATCACGAGATTGCATTTCCTGCATTCGCATCCTATCTCGCCGGCAAAAGGCTTTTTACACACTTACGTATGTCTGTAATATCTATTCGCCATTTCCATGTCTGCTACTGGTTTCTGAGCATTCGCTGAGCCAATTTCTGCATGTCAATTTCCAGCTTATAAGTCGTAGCCATATTTTATAACTGAACAACATTTCTCTGGAACAAAGTCAGTAACCTCCTAAAATGTACCTATTTGTTAGCCGAGGCATTTTATGAATTCTTCTGTAATATTTTAATATTTCGTACATTTTGCTTACTTTGTTCATTTTCATTCATTGGTTGGTTTGGTCCACTCCTTGAATTTCGTGCAGTTGCATTTTGTTTATACCCCTTCTTTATAACTTATCGCCAAAATCACGCCTAGAACTTTTTCTTTCGGCACAAAATGGTAAATCTGCGAAAGCTTTTATACTCTAAAATGCCAATTTCTCTGATGTTTTATGAAGTCTTTAAACTATTCGTTGAGTTTACGCGTCTAGTTGTACCTGAGGCTGCGATTATGTTAACTTTCACCGAAGCCGTGCCCGGTGTTTTGCTGTTTAGTTTTCTTCTTATTTTTACGCCACTTGAGTCTAAAACCGTTGCAACGACTTGAGCACGACTTAGCAGAATCACTGGGAGCTAAAAACAATTTCGTTGTGTTAATAATTTATCTACTCGTAACTTTATGATTTTGCATTTGTTATTTTAAGTTTCTATAACCCCATATTACTTCGTTGTTGCTTTCGATATTACACGAAAAGCTACTTACTTATTCAGTTTGTTATTACAAAAATCCGGTTTGATCCCGCATAATAATTGTTGTTTGATATTTGACGCCATAACGCCCTTGGGACCGCGAGAATTCTCACCATTTTGACGCGGGACACAAAGCGAGGTCCTGTAATTACAGATTACATCGTCCCCTAAGATATCGTCGACGTAAACCAGCATAAAGTCACTATCACAATGACCCTATAAAAGTAAATGTGTACTTAGCTAACGATATTTTTTACATCGTCCTTACCGAACAAAGAACTTTAGGGTTCAAGAAAGATGTCATAAATACAACCTTTTTATGATACGGAATCATCAGAATGTTATTGTTGTTTGACCAAGATATTGTCGGGCGGGATATTGAATTTTTGAATTTAATATCAGCTGGCAATATCTCGTGTTTTGCTAGGATACTATGAAAATACGGCGTGTTATTAGCATTCTATCTTCGTGTTAGAGTTTATGCTTTGCAATCTTATTCTGTTTCTTGCCGTGGAATACTGAAAAGGACGATTTACTGTGCAATGGTAAAGCGTTTTGTTATCGTGAGCTGAAGTATTAATAAATCATTTAATCCAGCTGGATTGTGTATCCATAAATTTCCCTCTTCACATTGTTTGAGATTTTCTTATCAGATATATTTTTGTTATCTAAGGGCATTTTGTTTGTCATTAAATCCCTTGTGTTTAAATAGGTACGGTTTTGTTTAAGTAATGCTGTGACTTGCTTGTGTTTTAACAAGCTTCGCAAGCCCGTTTCGTTCGGTTGCTCATTTGTAAAACTTTGTTAACTGTTATTATGAACGCCATCTACAAAATGAATATTCACTAAACTGTTTACAATCTAGAGAACATCACGAGCATTTCCGCCACCAAAATGTATTCCAACTGCTGTATAAATAGAACAAAGAGTTTCCTCTGTAGAAATGCAAGCGGTGACGCGAGCAAACATGCAGAAACTATACGACATCACGTACGGAGCATTCGACGTTTTGAGCGTTCGCCGCTTGTGCCGCTCGCTGCGTTGATTGCCTGGCGCAAGCAAAAGGTCGGATGTGAAGTAGGTTGCTCGTATCGCTTTTTGAAGGTGTTGTCTTCGTCTATTTGTCTTTTCTTTGCTGCGCTCCGTTATTGATTTCTGATTGGCCTTTCATTTCAGTCATATGAGTTGCTAGGTGTCGGGTTTTTCCTGCTACAATTTAGACGGTGATTGTTGATTATTTGCTCTTGTGGTTTAAATTTATCCGAAATTTTGCAAAGGTCAATCATGTTCTAAAGCTTCATATAAACAAATTATAACATCAGAGTCAATTATCTGATTATGAAGAGTGAGCGAGTTTAATGTGTTCAATTAACAGATACTGATAGACTAATTACGAAACGTCAATTTCAATGAATTCGACAGTTAGCCGCAGATGTTTGTTGGACTATCATTACGGCTATAGTAGTATAGATTATCAACTTCATGCATATTAATTAGTACATTACATTATGCTTCACGAATATGTCAGTCACACTCGTGGCAACGTTTTTAATTGTTTGGTATTCGCTGCGTGGCACCATCATTGTTTTATTCAAATTAGGGGCATACCTACATATTTTTTATGAGGTAGATCATTGTTTCATTGTCGTTATTAATTACAGGTCTTTGATCTATAAATATTCCGACGAGTTATCAATGCCATACCATTGACAAAACAGTTCTGCCAATTCAGCTTATTCCAGTTTTATACTTTTCCAATTTCGCTTTTTCCATCAAGCAAGAGCTGGAAATATTCCAAAACATTCACTTGAACATATAACCGCTCATTTAAATTTTGCCACCCGCTTCTGTAATGGGACATTTTCATTACCTTATAAGCTGGGTCGTATTCAGTAGACTTTCGTGATGATGCTTAACCTAGAAAAGTACGAGTACACACGTGTCATTCGCCGCAGTCCGTACTATCATTATAGTTGCTATACAAGCCTGTGTGAGAGGGGAGATTAAGTCTCGACGAGGGCAACATGAGAAAAACATCGTTACACTTTATTAAGGTCCACTTTAGACCATGCTTTATTCGGTAGAAGGGTATGTTGTAGATTGATTACAGGGCCTCAATTTCATTAATTTTTTCCCCAATTAGTCTTGTAAGTTCAAAGAGTTCATCCTGCCAGAGTTTACCCAGTGATGTCTAGCGACAAGTCTTTAGAACTTGTTTGGGCAGTGATATCGCAGCGTTTTCTAGTTGCCATATTTGGCATGGCGGCTCGTGTGGCGAGAGCGATTGCAGTTGCTAAGTAGCATCGTCGGCTTGCTTTAGACTTTAGAAGCAATCACGTCTGCAGCAAGCAAGAAAATGCTGGGGCCAGTTTCACCGACCTCGTTTGTGGTCATGGCAATGGTTCTAGTCTTGTTAGATACTCGACCCTAGTAAAATGATTTTTCTATATAAATAATTCAACCAGATAATAACAAAAAGATTTATCAATATAAATAACGATGATTAGTACATACATACATCACATCACGCCTTTATCCCTTGCGGGGTAGGCAGAGCGTTAACCGTAAAATGCAGTCGCTATCGCCACGTCTGACAAATATTTTAGGGCCGTCTTATAAAAATCGTGTATCTCTCTAGTGATAGGTGGTCAGCCTGTCGCCTAAAATTGTAATACACATAAAACCCTCGAGAAAGAAATGGGCTAATACTATTCTATGCCGGCCTCACAATACACAATGATTAGTCCTTTGTGAAAATAAGCTCTACGTTGCATCGTCCACATATATGTTCAACGTGTAGATGTGTAGATATTGTGCTGCCAATTTCTAACGCAGCACCTCTACAAAGCCTTCACCAATCCCGACGCCTATACCTATATTGTCCTGACCGTTTCATTCCACCCGCTCTGGCCGATCGAATTGTCTACGATCCATTATTACGCTGCGAAACGCCACGTGTATATGACTAATTGACATATCGATTTTACACTGCAGTTATATAGAAGACGTCGGCTGCACTGGAATACGCTTATAATCGCAAATGAGGTCGATTCCGATGTTGATTCAATTAACGGCTTGTCTTTCGCGAGTCGATCCAAATGGATTGTGTTGAGGTATTAGATGTAGTTTGGTAAACTTGGATTGTAAACATTGAATATAGGAAGCGTAAGTTGCACTAGCCTTGACTAAAACTTGTGAAGGTTGTTAAAAAGAGACAGATGCATTCGAACAATATGCAATTCAAAAGCTAATTTGACTAAACGGCAATACGTGTCTGCACTTTAAACAGCCTTTCGCACCTCTCGATTTCGAGAAGCGAGTGCGTGACACATCAAGCAAATAAACGCGGTACAACGCCGCCCCTCGAGCGCTGTCAGATGTACTAGGAAACATCAACAAGAGGCAAGTCACTGCTTTGATCACGGCCTGTTCAAAAGTTGCTCCAGTATACAAGTGTTTATGAAAGATATCACGGCACCGGTTTTCCTTGACTCTTGGCGCGTACGCATTTGGGCACGATCTCTATACTTGCTGTTTACACTTGTACATCCCGACCGGTCGAAATCGCAAGTGAGCGGAGCGGACTGCACCGTTCGGCCTTGATGCCTTTTTTTCTCGTTACGATATTCGGCTACCGGGTGACGTAATTCGGTTAAACGAATTGTGTAAATTGATTCTATATTGCTGGCAGGAAGATTTGCAAATTGAATTTGGCGCGCGTATTGGAATCTTCGACGTCTTGCTGGGGTGCGATAAACAGATCTCCTTTTACGTCATATTTTTTTATTGCATAAATGATATAAGTTGCGCGTTACTAAATTCATTAATCCTCGGTGTCTCAGTTTTAAATATCTCCTTCATTTAGATGTTATTATATCAAAGTCCTGCCGAAGGCGTCCGTGCCTGTTCAAACGGTTTGTTCCGCTTTGCGTTTTAACGAACTACACCACTGTATATCGGTTGGTTTTCTCTCAGGGCTTGTTTGTTGTAAGCTTATGAATTCTCTAGCAGTTGGAGCACGAGCGGGGGGCACGGTAATCACGGTCTTGCCGTCTCGCGTTGATTACTAGCATTGTCTTGAAGAAATCCTCGCTTCTCCACCGCAACGCCTTTGTCCTGTCGCGTCCCTCCATTAATTGGGGGAACTAAAAAACTCCGGATGGCGATTTAAAACGTTTAATCTTCTACACCAGTGTAGTTTTTGTTACGTGAAGTTAGTTTGACGTAAATTAATGGTTCAGATTGTTCACAGCGCGTATCCGTCGCAACGTGTTTTGATGGTTCGCTCACTAATGCGGCTAGAAGGAAAGTCAAGGAAAATATCTGTTTCCGTAACTGATATTTATAATCCTACGTTTATTTTCTGGCAGTAGGCGTGAATTTACATGTACATTTCACCTACATCACGCAACGTTACGCATTTTTTGATCTTGAAAATGATATTTTAATTGCCGCGTGTTCCCCTAATTACTTGAGGAAAAAATACAGAACAATAACAACATACCAGAACATTCTTAAACCATTTGAATATCAACATTGTATCTGTTAAAAATGTATAGATAAGCAACAAATTAATCCAAGTCCTAAGCGAGGCGAGATACATTTCCGTAATTAAACGCAGGGCACCTTTGATTGCTTGCGGCACTCGCACGCATTTTGAAAGTTGATCACACGCTAAGTTGCGCGTGGATGTAGCGCTGTGGCGATGTAGCCCAGGCCACATGATGCGGGCGATATTTACGCCGCGCTGCGGCAATCACCGACGCGCGTGTGTACATGTTAATTGAGTATTCGGTGAGATGAGCAGCGCTGATTATGTTAGGCTCACTGAGCAACGCTCGGACGGGCCCATCGCCGTTTTACAGGCTTACATCGATTTTCGAGATCGCCTTTCTAGATTATTCATCAAAGCTGAAACGCCTGCAATGGCGTTACGTAATCTGAATAACAGTCACGCTGTTGATCAAAAAGTTGGTACAAATAATGGAAATACGAAATAAAGAAAGCAATTTCTTTTGAAATCCCTGAACAGGAACTTGTTGATATCCGTCACTAACAATAACAAAAAAGGTGGTCCATGTATAATGTGAAATTTATTTTTATGCCTGGCAACACAGCCGTAATCCACGTGTTGGGCCGTTGGACCATCAATCAATAAGCAGCTACCACCCCCCCCGCTGCCCCGCTAACTATACAGGGTGTTAGGAAAAGTACTACGTCGCTTTCAAGGAATTAAACTAAAAAACTTTCCTCAAGAAACATAATATACTCCCATACAAAATGTAGCAGCCGACCAAGTCTGGTTGTATGGGAGGTCGAACTATGAAAAAAATATTTCGATCTGTTTCTTGGGGAAAGTTTTTCAGTTCCATGGGCTGGTTCATTCCTTGAAAGGATCGCAGTACTTTTCCTAACACCCTGTATAGCAAGCAGATAAAGGAAAACGCATTGGTTCGCTACTTGAATTCGATGTAACTTATCGGTATCGAGGGGACGGGGCTCTTTGATTCTTGCGTTTTGTTTTCCGACTTTAGCACTGATAAATTGTTATTTGATAGCATCCCTTGCTTAGATCAATGGTCTGTAATGAACGGGTTGCCGTTGTTATACGAGACACCAATGTTGCTATTCAGCTATCTTGTTATTTCTTGTTATTGCCGTGTGATGCCGGCTTAGAATAGCATCACCCCATTTCTTTCCCGTGGGAGTCGTAAGAGGCGATGTATTGCTATTCTAGGCGATGGGCTGACAACCTGTCACTATGGCGATACTCAGTTTTCCGCATGACCCTCAAATATTTGTCAGACGTGGCGTTTGTAATCAGTGACCGTTTTTTCGGCCGTTTAAGCTCTGTAAGGGATGACTCGGTGTCCCACACGAAAAGAGAAGAGAGGGATTATAGGCGTGATATGTGTATGTATGTCATTTCATCTATGTTCTAGGCTATATCGTGTCTGGGTTTAATAAACCTTTATTTGTAACCTTAAATATAGTTGGTTTGTTCACTTTTATCAATATTTGGATCTTCAAATTACAGGCATCATCGGTGGTACTTATTGATATTGATTATCAATATTCTTTCGCTTCAACTTGATTATAGTAACTTGACCTTCTAGTCGCGAGAGTAAATCCGTACTATAATATTATAAATCTGAGAGTTTGTGTATGTATGTATGTTTGTTACCTCTCCACGCTCAAACGGCTTGACCGATTTGGATGAGATTTGGAACACAGCTAGAGTATAACCCGGAGTAACACATAGGCCACTTTTTACCGCGGGAAAACAACTATTACCACGGGAAAATTAGTGGCAGCGGGTGAAACCGCTGGGCAGAAATCTAGTTGTTTATAACGCCTTGAAGGTGTTTTAAAAAAAAGTGAATGTGGTAGTGTATTGAAATTCTAGACAAATTTCAGAATCAAGGTCTTAACATTGCCCGTGGCCCACCCCATTTACATAACCTGTTAATATACTTTTCTTTATTTGTGAATATGAAATCGTGCCGTGTGATGCCGGCTTAGAATAGCATCACCCCATTTCTTACCCATGGGTGCCGTAAGAGTCTACTAAGGGACTCGAGGGATGTGTATTGCAATTTTGGGCGATGGGCTGACAACCTGTCACTATAGTCATACACAGTTATCTGAATCTGATTGAAACTCAAGCTTTTGTCAGACGTGGTGTTAATATCCGTTTTACGGCCGTTAACGCTCTGCCTACCCCGTAAGGGAAATAGGCGTGATTTATGTATGTATGTATGAAATCGTTGGTTCTGGACCCGATATTGATATATCTAATTTGTCGCGCGCCGTCTCCCCAATTAGTGGTTTTTTTTCCCACCCATTTGCAATTTTATACACACATGCATACATACACAAATCACGCCTTTATCCCTTGTGGGGTGGGCAGAGCGTTAACTGCCGTGAAATACGGTCGCTATCGCCACGTCTGACAAATATTTGATCGCCGTTTCATTGTGTTTCACCATAGAGACAGTTTGTCAGCCTGTCGCCTAAAATTGTAATACACATCCTCGAGTTCCTAAGTCGCCTCTTACACACCCGTTGCAAAGAAATGGGGCAAAGTTATTCTAACCTGGGCCAGGGCTGCGACACTCGCCTATACCTACGGAGTTAAGTACCTACGCCGTCGTGTACCGCGACGGTACACTCGGCCAGAGCCGGATCGCGCTCGCTAGTGGAGCGCGGGCGCATCGATGCGGTGACGTCATTTCACTTGTGACGCGGTAGTGGAATAAATTGATTGTGCTGTGCTTCTTTACGAAATTTAAAACCAATCAATTTATTATGATGATGGGACAAAATAGGACTAGGTGTTCTTTCTGTGCACGGATGTCTTAATAAAAAGAGTGATTCCAAGTTGTCCTTTTTTACATTACCAAAGAATTGTGTATGGTAAGAAAAATAATCCGTTAATAATAGGTAAATGTACCTACTATTATTGATTTATTTTGTGCTTTTAAGCAACCTATTGGATATGCTTTACTGGCAAGTACCAAACATTATCAAGAATTGGACGACTGGATGAACGAGATACTTTCGAAATTATCATATATTCTGATTCACTATAATATATTCTGTGTAAATAGTTAATATACCAACCAAATCAGTTTAGGATTTTATTTTTCATAGTTATATCCTGAATCCGGCCCTGGCGTTTAAGCTCCCGTGTAGGTAGTCAGAGAACGCAAAGGATTTGTGCTCTTATGCGCGTGCAATTGAGTTAAATTTAGATAGCGCACGGTGTCTTGGATGTTACAAAAAAAAGTGTAGGCTATTAAAACGGCGGCTTTCTTCAACATCAAAGGAGTGTCGCTTCTGTAGGTACTACTATTATCTATTCTGTGCCTGGGCTAACCTGGCATCACACGGCAACTCAAAATGTAATTCTGTGCTTATTTGACAAGAAGATTACCTTTTAAGTTATCTTTTCTTCTTTGCATTTACTTTGGCATTGATTGGTGTATGATTATGATTACCACCTAGAATAAAATTGTAGTTTGGTGTCAAATCAATGAAACTTGAAAATGAATCTACAGGCTCGACGTATCAACCTTTTAATCTCTCTTGAGACACATAACTTATGCATTTCATTCCTACGGCTAACACAATGGAATAAGAATAACATACGTCGATAATTCATGCCACAGTTTCTTCTGCTGTAAAAGGTAATCCTATGTCAAAAGCGTTTTGTTTCGACTACGATTTGTTACGTTTTGTTTGTTTTGCGTGGGCTGGCGCGTCTATACGGCCGGGATTGGCCGTATCCTCACCAATGCGCTGTTAAATGGATTCACTGACCATTGCTGTTTTGCGTCTAAATCTCTGAGGCGCGTTTTATTCAAAAGCGGCAGTGGATGCGAACGTTAAAGTCACTATTGCTCCATTGATTGGAGAGCTCTCGGAGCGAAGTTCAGGCTAATTTTTCATACTTACGCGTTGTTTTGTTGTTGAAGTGCATTTTAAATATTATAATATCATCCTCTTCGAACGTGTACCAGCCTTTGAAGTTCTTTTATTTGGATGTTGCTATCTGAATAGATACTTATCTACGTCAATGGGGAGTTCAGTAAAGTTTCAAAGTATTCGTGTTTTTCTTTCAGATATTCTTTGTTATCGTATCTCGTGTTCCAGGCACTTACTAAACGAAGCTAGTATGATTACATTGGCAATGTTATAAATTTCCGTTGCCACAGTAAATTAAGTAATAGAAGTCTTCGATAGATGGCGTTTAACATCTGAGAGTATCTTTGCTGGGGAGTTTGATTCTTCTTCTTTTCTTGTGAGATACCGAGTCGTCCAACGACCCAATGAACGCCCTTAAAATATATTTCGAAGTTATAATTCGGAGTTTGATTGAAAGTTTGGAAATAATATTTGTTATGCTAGTAGTGCTTATTTAAGCGTATTTTGATATTTCTAACAATGAATAAGGACTATGGGTCCAAAAACCGAACGTCGGCAAGGTTACGAGGAAGAAAACATCACTATTTTCGACTTCTCTTAGATTCGACTCTATGCTAGCAATGAGATCAATTTGATTACCCATTAGATATTAAATCTACTCACAGACAAACACCGCACAGTACATCAATAGAAGCGCATCTAAAACCATTTTAATGAACTCAATGTAACCGAGGAACGTCATTAATTGTGCTCGCACTTAATGAATCATTACGACTGGATTTATTAATGTCATTAATCTAAATCAGTGCCATTATGTCTTGGCGTGATAAAGTCGCTTATTTTGTTTCGCATTCTCCTTCCGATTTTTATTTCAACATCGTCTGTGATCGCACTTTCTTCATTAATGAATGGGATAAGTAGTAAAGCTTTTAGTCATTAACTTTTGGCCTTCTCTAAGAACGCAAGACAAAGAATAACGTTAACAAGCACTTTTATGTTCTCAAATGAATGATGAAAATGTGTTCTACAGGGAGGTCGTCTTGTCTTATGAATGGGATACTGAGTGGACCAATGACCCGATGAACCCCGACTAAACATCGATTTACTGTATTTGCAATTTCAATGCACCTTCTTTTTACTAAATAACCTGTAATAAATGTTATTAATAAAGAAATACTACTGATGACTAGTATTTAAGAGTTTTAACCAACTATATACGCGATATTCTTGGCCACCCCTGGCTTAGAATAATATCTAAACGAATTTATTGTATAAAAGAAAATCATCCAACTACCTTTAAAATATATATTTATATATATACATATATATTTTTAATGTCTTGAACATTTTACACAGCGCCATCTAGCCCCTAACTAAGCAAAGCTTGTACTATGGGAACTATATAGCTGACATAATACATGATTACTTTTTTTTCGTAAGAAAAGTAACTCACAAATATTTTTGTGCTTTGTATCGAACCCACGATCCTCAGCGTAGCAGGCAGGGGTACTATCCACTACCCCATCGGGCCAGTCAAAACCTTCGCTATGCTATAGTCTTCAAGTGCACTCGCTCCCCCAAAGTTCCTGCTTCGGCCACGATACGATCTATATCGGTTTCCTTCGATACCAATTCAGATGTTTATCACTATTCTGTCGATGATAAAGCCACAACGGCCGTAATGTGCAACATTTTTATGCGATAGTTAGGGCCGGGGGTAGCGCGCCGTATTATTTATTAGTCCATAAAATATTTACAACACCTGTTGTGGTTTGTGGGCGTAGACTACCGAACTAACACGTTACGGTTATGGTTCGAAATACCGGTATTAAGACCCGAAATGGACAGAGAGGTAAATTTTTTCTTGTTTTTGACATGTGGATCGACCGTCGATGTAGCGCTGTGATACTGCTACGCAAAGGTCCCGGGTTCGTTTTTCTCCCGAGGCAGGTATTCGAATGATGATTTTGAATATTTTGTGTGAAGAGTTTGCCTGTTTCTTTCAAGTCAAACGAGAAACGTGTGGAATATCGAATTATAATATGCAAATACTTAGGGTACTGCTTATTGAAAATTATCTTTTAGTATGGTTATTGTATGAATGATAAAATATTTATTGTCTCCCAGTAATTAAAGTAGCAATTGTAGAAGCTACTATAAAACTTTCCGTGAAAGGTATACAATGTTTTGAAAACATGCAAATTTTTCTACCGCGGGCAGGTTTTGAACCTGCGACTTTAGCCATCACTAGTGAATTGATCTGAAAAGGGCTTAATCCATTATAATATGGCAGTTGTGCGATGTCAACCTTTATCTTACTTTTTCCATAGTTCTACGCTTTAAAATCCTGTATAAGTTGTATATATATCACGCGTCTATCCCGAAGGGGTAGGCAGAGACTACTTCCCTCTACTCATTTTAAGTATTAGACCGGGTCTATCGCGATAGTATTTATTTAAATATTAGTAATTTACCTGTGTCCCGACGTTTGAACACAGTTTCATGTATTGTGGTCGCGGGTTGACTGACAATACATGAAACTAATATTTACCTAAATACTATCGCGATAGACCCGGTCTAATACTTAAAATGAGTGAAAGTGATCGCGAGTGCTTAAAAAGTTATACTTCCCTCTACTTATTACGATCCTCACATACTTCTTTCGCCTCTTCTACATTCATCAATCTTTTCATGCACGCTCGTCGGTTTAGGGTACTCTTGACCTGACCTTTAAGTTGCATAAACTTTTATTTCTAAGTTTTATGTTCCAAGGCTGAAAGCTAACCAGCAACGGTTAATGGCCGATACAACACTAAAAGACGTTTTTTTTTTAAGGTTACGGCGAAGGAAATAAACTTAAGTACTCGTATGTTACAAATAAGACCATACGTGAAAAGAGCAACCACTTAATTGCCGTGTGATGCCGGCTTAGAATAGCATCACCCCATTAATTTTTCGCGGGTGTCGTAAGAGGCGCCAAGCCAAAGGGGCTCGAGAGTTACCTGTGTAGTGTATTGCAATTGCAACATATTCGCTGTAATTAAAGTTACGGCAATCAATACCGAAAGTGGCCGTTTTTAGGGACGTTTTCCATAACTTTAATTGCAGCGAATATTTCATTGAGTTTGCAGGTTCTACCTAATTGTAGAGGTACTTAAGGATAATACTAAAAACATGGGTAACGGATATTCTGATAGATTGTTTGTAAAAAAAGAAAATGTTTTTATGTAAAGTGGCGCCACTGTCGAGGTCGTTCACGGGTACACTCGCCTTAAGAATAGTGCCTAGTTTTATGTCGTGGACTAATCATGCCTGCAGGCATAAGTAGGTATTGTCTGTTAGAAATAAAACAACCGTTTCAATGTTGAATTCTTCATTCTTCCCCATGTCCATTACGAGCTGAATAAATAAAGAATAACGACTAACTTCTGGATATAACAATTACGTATTGCTTGGAAGTGAAAAAGTTTCTCAATTTAATGTTTTTGGTAGGTACTAATTAAAAGTTGTCAATGCCGAAAGACGCCTACCGTCGGCAAGTACGTTGAAAATGTTTTTCCTTGCTTATCGTTATTGTACAGAAAAAAGTTTTGTGATTAGCAGTATTTTTGGGTCTAACAGTATTAAAATTATTGTTTTTTTGCTGTTCTTTTTCAAGCTATTATAGACAGACAGAGTGTAAGGGACAGCCAGCCCTCTGAATACTTAAAGAGTGCATACAGACCATGAAACTAAAAAACTTTCCTTTAGAAACATATTTTCCCATAAGAAAATATTTCAGGAAACTATTCAATTCGACGCCGCATACTAAATTGCAATCAGCTGACTGCATTTACTATGAGGAGTTAATGTTTTTTACGTTTCCTGACATATTTTAGTTTTAGGAAGTTGTTCAGTTTTATAGTCTGAATGTAGGTACCCTATCTGTATTCGGAGGGCTGTCTGTCCCTTACACCCCGTATATGATTTGACATATATGAGATTTTCTCGGATTAATTAAAGACGTGTAATTAGACGTAAGCGATGAGCTGCAGTGCACTAAATACTTCTTTTTTCAGATAATATGATTTGAGTGGTGATGGTTAGTTGGTAGAAGATGAAGTAAGTAATCAAGAACTGCCATCTTTAATAAACATCGCAGAAATCTCATTACGACGGGAAAATAAAATCCCGTTAACTTTCCACAAGGTCAAAGCCTGAATGAATATAATTTCTCACTTAAATTTGTGACTTTACCCCGTCAGCGCTGTGTCGCTGCAAACGCTGCGAGGCTAATTGCAGCGCTGGAAGATCCGCTGCAACAATTATAAATTCAGCAAACTTCGAGGCGTGCCTTTGAGAGTGAGCCGGTATTTGGCCGACAGTGTTCGCAAACATAGCGTAAAGTCGGTAGATCTACCGATTAAGGCCCTATTCTACCGATTGATCGAATTTAGAAAATATTCTGACTCCAGTTTCCTTCTTCTTTGCTAAGTTTTTTAATTTTTTCATTAAGAACTTTGCTGTGTAGTGTTCCAGTTTTTTGAATGGATGTTTTTCTATTTTATTCTATTCTTCATCGATTCGGTATCCCACACGGCGAATCACATACAAATACCAGCTAAATATATATATTAATCTGCAAATTTATATAAAACTAAACATATTCGTACTTTTACCTTTTCATAAAATTGCGGTCTTTACACTTATTACGCTGACTACCGAGCGCAATATACCTACTCGTAGTTACAGATCGGTTGTTAAATGACGAACAAGCAGACAAGCCTATTTTATATCACGGTATTTTTTGTATAATGATAAAAATATATCACCGTGAGTGTAAATTAAACCATAGTATATTCTTTTTGAGAAACTAGACTAGTCACTAAGTATTTGTTATATATTTTTATTTTTGTGTGTGGTGTTAACATGACTGGGTCGTGTTTAAGGTGCTACTCGACCGACCAATTAATTCAACATTATAAGACTTAACAAGAATATACCGAATCCTACCGATTTTTTGCCTCAAACGCTACCGATTTTAAAATTTCTAGTTTGGGAGCACCGTTGCCCGAGAGTCTCTAGTTGCTATACTCGCTTTCAAGTCTTCAGTCGTCCTTTTTCCTTGGCATAGGCTTTTGTGCGGATAAGTACGAAGCAAATAAACGAGTAAGAGGTCTGGCTGGGGAATCTCTTTGCGGTAAAGTGATTTTGATCTACGCGTGTAGGTATATTTTAACTACATAGTTTTCGTCGTGTGGGACACTTAGTCGACGGACTACCCGATGTTCCCTGGTGTGGTTCTTTTAAAACCGTCTTCAGCTACTGGTTGGATTCAGACATACATAGCCCTCTAATACTTCCGCAGTTGCTGAAAATTAGCACTGAAGAAGTAATGGTCTTGCCAATGCTGAGACATTTGCTTATGCCTTTTCTAGATAAGATAAAAGATTTGTGGAAGTTAAAAGGCAATAAATAATATTTTTATTTTATTTTTTATGCAAATAATCGTGAAGAGCAACTGGGGCGGTTAAGCCGATTTGAAATGATTTTGTAATGTAAATGTATCTTTGTACATATTAATGGGATGGTAAATGTATATCTATTTCGTTTCACTTTTCGTTGATTGTCAGATTATAATCTCATTCGTTAAATATCGTTTTCGGTGCGTAAATTTTCCTTTGAATTTCCGGTCTATTACTTCTTTGAAACTCATTGGCTAACGTACCTCTATTGTATTCTGAAAACTTTCTAGTTAAGTTGAAAGACAAGTTAAATTAACATTTCAACCACACGGACCGTCTGAAATTGGTTTTCGGAGAAATTCAAGGATTAATTTTAAAGAACAATATTATCGTTATCTAAAAGATCGTTCTTCCCCTTAAGGTGATCTGTTTTATATACGAACGAAAAACTGAAATTTAATGGACTTGTACATACGATACATACATACATAAATCACGCCTATATCCCTTATGGGGTAGGCAGAGCGTTAACGGCCGTTCAACGGATATTAACACCACGTCTGACAAGAGTTTGAGGGTCAATCAGATAACTGTGTATCACTATAGTGACAGGTTGTCAGCCCGTCGCCTAAAATTGCAATACACACCCTCGAGTCCCTTAGTCGCCTCTTACGACACCCATGGGTAAGAAACGGGTTGATGCTATTCTAAGCCGGCATCACACAGCAATGCCGGCATCACACAGCAATATGATATAATATGTACATACGATGAAGAGCAATTTTTCAACAAATGCTCATGGGAAATGATATAGGTCCACGTAAGTCTCGCGCTAAATTTCTTTTGGCTAAAATAAAAGATAAAGAGTATTACGTCCACGATAAAGTCAGACAAATTTTTTGCAGCAATAGCTCCATCTATTGGCGTAAAGTGGCGAATCGGTTTTAACAAGAGAATCTTATGGTTTACAATTTTTTCTTATTTTGCAAAAATGGTATACTTATTAACACGGATCTTCCCAACAAGTTTTTTAATGAGAATTTTGTCTCCTTTAAAGACAAGTCTATTTAACATTTGTATGAAAAACGTCCCACCTTTTCTTGCAAATATTTCTGCCTCTTTTGAAAATGTTTCGAATTTTAAAGACCTAATTCATGTCATGATAATAAAGAGCGTATAGTCCTATCAAGATAAGTGGTACATTCTTTCCAGTTACTCTCTTGGGAAGAACCTAACAATGATATAGCAGGTAATATACACGATGTATGAAACCAAGCATTACGGCAACTATATAGGAGATACGAAGTTACAGGTCACAGTCATAGTAGCTGCAAATGAATGAGCAGGAGATCACAGACTTCAAAAAGTCGAGATTTAATTTTGTTACTAAACTATTCTTACTTACTTTCTATGAAATGAAATATTTAAGAACACCCATTTTTGACTAGGGGTAAGCCTAAAACCAACATTGTGCTGTGCCTACACCCATTTCAGATCATGTTGTATATTTGTACTGAATTTATTGATTGTTGCGCCTAGGATGTGATGCGAAATTAATATATTTGTATTTGTATTACATCGGGCAGCGACAACATCGCCCAGTGCACTGTTGGACTTACGCCACCTCTCTTATATTGTAGTTTTTGGGGAACGCTGCCGTATATTCACTGAATGTATCCGTTCGTCGTTACTTTTTACCTCACCTACCGGTAGAGAGTGAAACCTAGGGGATGGAAAAAACAGAATTTCGAAAAACCGGAATAATGAAACGATTTTTCCGATATTTCAATTTTGGTTTTCAGAGCTTTAAAACCATACCAGTTTGAAATATAAGGTATTTTTATGTTTTCCCAAATTTTTTCGGGCATAACCATTGAAAATAATGTAGTCTGCTCCTACCTGCCCCTGGCTGTTTGCTAGCATTTATTCACGCAAATACCTTAAAACTGTTCACGACGCCCGCAAAAACTTCCTGAAATCGGAAAATATTGATCCGAAAGTAATTTTTACTATGTTTATTATAACTTTATAACTTACCAAAACTGGAATTCCGCCATTCAGCTCTAATATCGAAACTCAAAACAGGGTTCCTTCCAATTTAAAATGCCCTAGTGATGCTATTGTTACCCACCACGACATTTTTAAATCGTCTGCAAAAGACGGATTAAGGCGAATTAAATGATGATGGATGATAATGATGATGTTTTTTTTTTCTTTATTAGAGTGATACTATTCTAATTCAGTATCATATTCACACATTATACTGCTCTCTTCTGTTGCTACTGTGGCTAGGTGGTCGCAAAGCTTGAATTTATGATTTTTCTTGGCTGAGTTTTTGCAGTAAATTTCGGCGGAGGCGTGCCCGCTACCCGCACCCATGTTGGTTTAAAGGTGAAATAAGTTTGTTTTAACGTACCTAGGTATATACTTGGTTTACACGGTCTGTATGTAGCTAGATAGATATTCTTTTGCTGTTTTTATTGGTAATTGATTCAAGTCTTCTTCCTGCTGACTTTTGTTTCGTATCAGCCATCGTTTCTAATGCAAAAGCTTTTTTGCAAAAAAAGAAAAAAAAAAGCTTTTTTGCAGTCTTAATTATTGAAAATAAATAGTGAGTATCAGTATTCGGTGCCGTAGGAGGCGACTAAGGGACTCGTGGGTTTAATGTGTATGAAAATTTTCGTCGAAAGGCTGACAACCAGACACATACACGATTTTTCTGAAAAGGCTCTCAAATATTTATCAGACGTGGCGTAAATGTCGGTTTTAGCAGCCGTAAACGCTTCTACCTTCCCCGCAAGAGATATAGTCGTGATATATGTATGTATGCCGAAAATATATATATTGATATTAAACAGAATAAAAAGCATTTCAGTGAAATTGGCTCTACCAAAGCCATTGACAGATTTTAAAATTTATCGCCTCTGAGTTTGTAGCCTGATTTTTCCAATTGCCCAAAATCCCCAATAACTCATTCTTGCAAACAAAGAAGCCGTGACGTTGTCCGGCTCCAATGATTTAAACCTTTCGCCTCTGGGGATTATTCGTATGTGATAAACCATATATTTACGGTAAAAGAAACTACCACATAAGCAGAGAAGAGTACCGTATTACTAGTGACCTATGGTGAAAGCTGTGAACGGGAAATACTTTTAATATGAACCATATCTTCAAAACCAAGGCCGTGAGATGCCGGCTTAGAATAGCATCACCCCATTTCTTTACCGTGGGTGTCGGAAGGAGCCACTAAGGGATTCGAGGGTGTGTATTGCATACCCTCAAATGTTTGTCAGACGTGGCGTAAATATCCGTTTTTTACAGCCGTTTACGCTCTGCCTACCCCTTAAGGGATTATAGGCGTGATGTATGTAGGTACTTCAAAACCAATTTCCTTTGAAACACAACGTTGGGAATACGCGAAGCTTTGCCTGGCAACTGAACAGAAACATTTCTGCTCGTGGCTATAATTGCTGCCCTCAAACAACATTATAATGACTTTGACGTGCGCATTATTTGTCCATTATGCCACCGACAATGGTTAGGCAAACTAGGGTTAGCAGTGTAGCCTAGGCTAGAACTATTATTTTATCTATTATGCATCGGGTTATTATTCTATTTTTATTTCAAATGTTACAACGGTTTTTCGGACATATAAATGGAATGGAAAGATAGATCACAATAAAACAATTTTAAACGGATTTAAGTTGAGTTTATTTTGGATTTTACAATTCTACGTTTCGAGCGTTACAGAGCTCGTGGTCACGGATGACTAAGGTGTTAGACATCATTATATAGAATTTAAATTATTTTTGTTCTACCGCCATCTATCTCTTAAATGCGGCGTAACGTCCCGGTTCCACGCAGAATGCTGAAAACGTGGGAATTGTAAAATCCAAAGTAAACACAACTTAAATCCGTTTAAAATTGTTTTATTGTGATGAGTAATAGTTGTGCAAACTCAAAAAATATATAAGAAAGATAGATATATAGATAGGTGACCACTTTACTGCTTACAACAGAAGCAATACAATACAGAAAACTTAAAACTAAAGTTAGCAAAGGTGTTATTATCGCTTGAAGCGATCTCTTTCAGGCAACCTTTACATGCAAAAGAGACAGAAAGAATTTTTTTTCAAGAAGTGTAAAGTGTAAAATTATGAAATTTAGAAAGAAAGCAAGCTCGAAGTAGTATATAACATTAAGTGGTAGATATAGATGTAACAAGCTTGTCTACTTCTACACGCGCCGCGACAATTCTTTTTTTTTTTTGATGATGGGTTTGCTCTTGACTCTAGTCTAGGTCATAGGACAGAGACAGAGTCTAAGATGGAGCGAGCTTACCCAGAAGAAGCCTGTTCACTCTTACTTTGAAGAGATTAGGGTTGTATGCGTTTGGAAACGCAGACGCAGGTAGTGAGTTCCACTCTTTAGCAGTGCGCATTATAAATGATGACTGGAAGCGCTTAGTCCGAATTGGTGGAATTGATGATTTTGGCTACTTATAAGCTTTTCGTCTATAAAGCTTATAAGTAGCCAAAATCATCAACCCTATGTTATAGTTTAGAGCAACATTACTTTTATAACTGTACATATAACCTGACCAAAGTCAGGAGTTGCATAAAAGTTGGTTCCACATCGCGAAACCCGCCAAAACGATATTTTAAAAACTTCCTTAAACCTACTTCACATTTTTGCCTACTCTTCTAGTAAATTTTAACTTTTAACCAACTTTCAGCGTAGTGACTGCAAATATCTACATATTTATATTATGCGGTTTTTGTAGCGTACATAGTCTAATTATAAAAAAATCTGTGGTAATTTCCGAGGGCCGTGTGATGCCGGCTTAGAATAGCATCACCCCATTTCTTTCTTGAATGAGTCGTAAGAGGCGACTAAGGGAAAAATACGCACCGTATTGCAATTTTAGGCCATGGACAACCTGTCACGATAGCGATATACAATTTTCCGAATGACCCTCAACGTTTGTCAGACGTGTCCGTTTACGCTCTGCCTACCCCGCAAGGGATTATAGGTGTGATAAATGTGTGTGTGTGTAATTTCCGAACTCCTATGGATAGTTCAATGAACAAACGAACTAAACAGGGTTTGTTTTTAGGAGTGAGAAGGAAAAAGTACCAGTAATATTGCTTATTAGTCCCACATACACATAATATCACGCCCATCATCCCTAGCGGGGTAGGCAGAGCGCTTACAGTCGCAAAAAACGGACATTCACGCCACGTCTGACATATATTTGAGGGTCATACGGAAAATTGTGTATCGCCATGGTGACAGGTTCTCAGCCCATCGCATAAAATTGCAATCCACACCCTCAAGTCCCTCAGTTGTTGCCTCTTACGAGTCTCACGTGAAAGAAATGGGGTGATGCTATTCTAAGCCGGCATAACACGCCGAAACATTTAAATTTATAGACGAAAAGCCGTGTAATGCCGGCTTTTTAGTCCCCTTCTGTTTATATCTGTGTAAGAGTTGTTCTGTTGGTTGTTTTTCTTAATATTTTACATCTGAATAGTCTCTTTCACTGGGTCTTTCGATCGACGTTTCTTATTTCATCTTCCGGTTGGTTCGCCAATAGTTTCCAAGTGGATAGCGCTATGGGAAATAGCCAATACACCTTTTACTCCATTATTCATATCGAGTCTATTTTTCAGATATAATTCTTTTGACTACAAAAAAGTTTTCGGTCCCTGGGGGTACGCTGTCTGGTTGTATCAATATCGGAGCGCTTTTTATAAATATTGAGCGAATCTTAATGTTTTTCCATACAAGGGGTACATAATTTGTGCCAACGGTAGCGAAATAAGTTTAGTTCACAAAGCACTAGCGTTCAAACATAAGGTCCGCCTGGCCTAACCGTAATAATCATACATACACATATCACGCCTTAATCCCTTGCGGGGTAGGCAGAGCGTAAACGGCCGCAAAAACGAACATTTATGCTATGTCTGACAAATATTTGAGGGTCATTCGGAAAATTGCGTATCGCCATAGTGACAGGTTGTCAACCCTTCGCCTAAAATACAATACACACCCTCGAGTCCCTTAACAATCATAAGTAATAATCATAACACCAACTATCCTACTTCTTCTTCTTCTTTTCGTGTGGGCCACCGAATCGTCAACGATTCGATGAACCCTGGTGTCAGCGTTTTTCAACCGCCGACTACTAGTAGTAGGCCTACTAGAGCCATACTTGCCACTACTGGGACAACTTAATAAATAAAATTAATAAATATTCACACAGCGCAATCTAGCCCCAAACTAAGCAAAAGCAAAGCTTGTACTGTGGATACTAGATAGCTGATAGTAATACTTATGTACTTTATTTTGAGTAAATGAATACATAGAAAACGAAATTCGAAAATGGACTTATCAAATATTTGTGTCTCGTGAGAATTGAACCCCTCGGCGTAGCAGGGGTACTAACTACTACGCCATGAGGCCAGTTTGGTGTGTTGCGTACTCTCAGACTTAAGGTGGATTGTCTCATGAGCCGGTAATTTCTTACTATTTTGATTCTTTGTGATGAAGCTATTAACAGATACCTACATACATACATATATTAATCACGCCTATATCCCTTACGGGGTACGCAGAGCGTTAACGGCCATAAAACGGATATTAACACCACGTCTGACAAAACGTTTGAGAGTCAATCAGATAACTGTGTATCACTATAATGACAGGTTGTCAGACCATCGCCTAAAATTGCAATACACATCTAACCCTCGCGGCCCTTAGTCGCTTCTTACGACACCCATAGGTAAGAAATGGGGTGATGCTATTCTAAGTCGGCATCACATTATTAACAGATATCTATCACAATATCGTAATCGTCATCATGTATTGCAAGCACCCTGTTCTATTGCTCTGTCACTGCTTACGCTTCTACCGTCTTCTACAAACTATTTTGTCTTCAACCGCAGCCTAACTCACGGTCATAAATCTTAGAAACGGTACCACATGCGAAGCCTCAGGCGCCGTCTCTAAAGGCCGGAGTACACTGAACTCGTGTGCCTGGCATGTGCGGCTTGTGTGTGCAGGAATAATATGTAGAGAACAAATACATAGTCCAAGTATACAAGTAATTGAAAATGTACCCATCAATCACAACTGTATTAAAATTGATAGTAAAGCTGGCTAGATTCAGTCTGGCGCGCGCGGAATCTCTCGCAAGACAGTCTTAAGATGGTTGCAGTTGTTTGAGTTACATTTTGTTTTAATCCATTCGGCATCCTTTGATTTTTAGTTGAGCTGCCCCATAATAGATTGCCATAGGTAATGAAAGAATGATTATAAGCCTGGTACACTTACGCACCACGCAACTATTTTGACGATACATTAAAACTTAAATAATTCAAATAATTATTTATAATCTTGTATTTTTCTTTTACTTTGTGTGCAACTTTTCCCGCACGTATTTATTTCTTACTTAGTTTTACAGTATGATTTCTTTATTAATTGATTAATAATCAATTAATAAAGAAACATTACAAAGTAAACAATTGAATAGGGGCCGTTAAACTTTCAAAGTTTGTCTCGGCACCATTTCGCAACAGTCAATTTAAATAAATAGGTTGGTAGGAAGGTATCTCTATAAAGAGATTTTGTTTATTGTATTTTGATTATTGTGAACTACTTTTAAAACAAAAAATATTGTATTATTAATGCACAATATAGAATATATAAATCATCATTGCTGTGTGATGCCGGCCTAGAATAGCATCACCCAATTTCTTTCCCGTGGGAGTCGTAAGAGGCGACTAAGGGACTCGAGGGTGCGTATTGCAATTTTAGGCGATGGACTGACAACTTGTCACTTTGGTGATACACAATTTTCCTAATGATCCTCAAATATATTTCAGACGTTTACGCTCTGCCTATCCCGCAAGGGATAATAGGCGTGATATGTGTAGGTATGTATGTGTATGTGTAAATCATCAAAACAAGTGCTACGCCACGTACACTCGTTGTGCTCATCTCTTTAACGGTTACTTACCCCGCAGCCCCGTACATCCACGGCACTTGGCACGCCCATTCCTAATACAACTTTAAACAATAATGTGAAACTATGAGCTGGAACCAGTTCCAACAATACAGTTGGTAATAAACGAAAAAAAACAAATATCGAAATGGCCGTGTTAATATCGCGGGACCAATCTTTAAATGTTTAAAGAAAGCTATACCTGTTTTAAGCACTGTTTTGCGAATTTGAAGTTGTTTGCGGTGTGGCGATAAAAACACTCGCGAAGAAAATATATAAATTTACAAAGGTATCTTTCGAGGTAAAAATTTAGGCTTGTCTTGTAGTTTTAAAATAAATATAATGGACTGTGAAATACAGCCCCCTAAATGGGTTACACATAGTTTGTAGATATGTTTACCTTTTTACTTACTGTATGGAAATCTAGTGATTTCGATCCCTCGCATGGGTAACGCGAAATCCTGCTGATAGTATCTACCAAAAGGTATAAGTCGAATTACATATAATATAAGTATACAAAATAAATATCTTGGATATTTTAGACAGCGCCATCTAGCCCCAAACTAAGCAAAGCGTGTATGGCAACGATAGCTGACATTTTTAAAAAACTTACAACACATAGAAAACACCCTCAACTGCTGAAATGTGCTGTGTGGGGATCGAACATACGACCCTTGGCATAGGAGACAAAGGAACTATCCACTACGCCATAGAACCAGCCAAATGCACATATCAACGTGTTAATAAGTGGGCAGGGCAACGATAAATTGTATTAAAACTTGTACTCAACATAATTTATCAGGCTACAGTAAATCAGTCATTGCAATGACAAAGAAATGGGTTGTAGTGTAGCTATACACAACATCTAATGATATCACGCGAACATAGGAAAAACTGAGGCGTTAAATGCTCCTTCGCACGAGATTAGGTACGTACGTGGACATCAGAATCATGATAACGCTGTTTCAAGTTAATCTTTTTTTTCATAATATGTATCTTAGTATCATGGCGGCCTTGATATAATATAGTAGTGAAGAATTTATTTTTGGAGTCTAGGATGCATTGGCACGCAAGCAATGCTTGCTATAAGCCTTTTTTATCTATTAATAATTAACCTGTTTAATCCCACTGCTGGGCAAAGGCCTCCCCCGCAATCTTCCACGTTCTGCGGTCTAATGCCACCGTCATCCACTCCTGTAAATGGGCGTCAAGATCGTCACGCCAACGTTTTCGGGGTCTACCTCTACGTCGGGACCCGTTTTGTTCTATACGCCTCAAGCTATAAGCCTCAACTTTAAATTTGGTACTAACTCTTCACCCGGTGGTTTCACCCTATTTAGACTCGCTATTCGATAAAATATGTCGTTTTTTTTTCGTGTGCTATCTTTGTACCAAATACGTATCCCGTGATGATCAATTAATCACTACCCAAATAACATTTTACTCCATTTAAGAGTACACATTTAGTTCACATGTGAACTTGAAGCATTAAAACAGTTCACTCGTGATCTTTGAGCTGCATTATGGCGATTATTAACCCCCATACCTGTGTAAGGGAGTTATAAGAGTGTAGAGTTTTCCTTTTATACGATTGTTGGTGTTTTAATACTCTAACAACTATCCTTTAGTCAGCCGTCTGATTAAGAGCAATATAGGAGGGTAGAGATACGGCAATCGCTGTTTAACAGCCTACTTCTACGATGTTATAGAGCTAGCATTATAATAGAACACACGTGGTCAGTTATACAACCAAAAGCTGTTATGTTTACTTATTTTAGTCTTCTATGCAGCTAGTAGCTGGAGTAGGGCTTGTTTGTGATAATAAAAATAACGTATAGAAGTGTTTGAATGGTTCGCATGAGCGCTATGGGCTGTTAAAAGAACCAAATGTGTTGTCTTATAACATCAATAGCAGTTCATTTGTCCACAATTAGTACTCTTAATTGCTTTAAGCTGAATATGAATGTGAATGTGATATTCTATTTCACTCATCCCACAAGACCTGAAGTACATCTTAAAGCTGTACATAAGTTCACATTTGGATACATTTACAGACATTGGCTCTGTAGTGGTACAAATGTGAAACTTTATATAGCTAACAGCATTCTAACAGAACACATGTGAACCTATATACGCTCTACCGCATTAAATTGGAGTTATAACAGTTCAGATAGCCACTGTTCATTTCCACCATTTTGTTCTACTTATCCTACAATTTGCCAAATAAATCTCCAAACTTATCATGCAGATTTCTCACAAAATACTCACAAAAAGCGATTCAGGTTCGGTTTGATGTTATTATTGATTACCGTAGTAATATTAAAATGTTCAAATAACAAAAATTGTAGATTTTCTCTCACACAGTTTTAAATATTTTATCATGAATACGGCGTTTTTATAGAGGCGCGTAAATATTTTAGCTGTAAATATGTGTATATTTCACGATAAAGTTGCATTCCCAAGGCATTAAGTATTGAAAGTGGTACTTTCTGCGTATTATCATTAAAAATATCCAAATTGATGTCCGCCGGAGTTATATTATGTCTGGGCACTCATAAAATCAATAACTAAATAGAATGATATAGAAATAAAGAAATAATTAAGGACACATGTGAATTTCAGGTAGTACGTTTGTCAGATTTTATAACTGTGAAGGCTGTATATTTAACCACATGTTACTCTTTATTCCACTCATGCACGTTGTATGGTTCACACTGCCTCCTAAATAGCGCCGTTAGTCAGCCTTAAGTCCTATGTTACAACTTAAACTGCTATTATATCGCTATTATAGAGCTAATATATAGCCATTGTGAACTTAAGGCTGTCTAATTTGTGCCCAAATTGGTTCTATAAGAGAATTATAGCAAGCTATACAGCTCTTATATAGCTAACTTACACAGCTTGTGGAGTACATGTGCACGACTATACATCTTATATAGAACCCCCATTGCTATCTGGGTATACTCTAGTAGCCGATTAGGTAACGGCACACACAAACTTTCGCCTTTATTTTAGTAGGAAGTAGGACTGAAATTCACATCTGCCAAGCAAGTGGTACCAAATCTATAAACCTCCATGATTTCTTAGCGACTTTCCCCATATTGTTACAAATTGTAAAGATATATTTCCAACGTTTCAAGGCAACCTTTATCAGTTCATCTATGTCGCAAGTAGAAGCCAAAATACTGAACTATTTAGTACTATTTCGTCTGCCTGACCTCGTGACACGAGTAGAAAGAGTTCCACGTGTAAAATAAAACTTGTATCGTAAATATCTGACGTAAGTCCTTTGAGTCAATAGTATTAACTACATTTACAGAGTATTACCGGCAATATTGTATGGTAGCTTAGCTGTGAAGATAAGTATTTTTCAGAGAGGTTTTTTTACGTGTTTACGTTAAGGTATTAGTTAACAGTGGACCACATACGAAAAATCCGATTTGCATCTGTTTGATTCAACAATACTGGCTCAGAAGTTTTTATGTTTCAAAAATATTGTAGTCTTTTTATTAGGCTAATAGTTTCTGGACCATTGGCCGATCCCAATTTATTATTTAGTGTCAATTTTGGTATATACATTCGTTTGCAGTGGATTCAAACTAGATTTTTACACTGATTAATCTATAACATGACAATACTGGTATATTTTATAATATTAATCTAAGCTAAGACACTTAATTTTTTTATTAAATAAATGACCTACTTTGAATGCGTAAAAAAGGCACAAAATATAATACGTGCTTTACAAACACACATAACGCAATCGTACAAAATAAAGTGTCTTTAGAATTTTTGTAAGTTTGTAAGTTATGCCCTCAAGTGATGCCAGCCGTACCGGACCATTCTCTCTCTCTCTTTTCGTGTGGGACACCGAGTCGTCCAGCGACCCGATGAACCCTGGTGTCAGAGTTTTTCAACCGCCTACTACCACTAGTAAGCCTTTGACATTACACCGGTGTGATAGAAGCGTTGTTTTTCTGCTGCCTTATGTTGTCCACTGCCTATTTAGACCTTAGTACTACGCTACGAATTTAAGCAGCCTACTGCCTATACAGGGTGTAAGGAAAAGAACTGCGTTCCCTTAAAGAGACGAACCGGTCCATGAAAATGAAAAACTTACCTTAAGGAACATAGACCAATATATGAAAAAAATTTGACCTCACATACAACCAGACTTGGGCGGCTGCTACATTTTGTCTTGTGGAAAGTTATTAAGTTTCATGGGCTGGTTCATTCCTTGAAAGGAACGCAGTACTTTTCCTTACACCCTGTATAGAAAACCTCTAACAGTTTTACAGTCAATTAGGCATGGGCATGTCTGACCAATGTTGATGGATGACCATACATTAGGAAATGATCCGTGGTTCCTTTACGTTCGAACCTTCTCCTTAATACCTGCTTACTAGAGATGCACAGACTAGTCGGCCATGTTCTTTTTCTTTTCGTGTAGGACACTGAGTCGTCCAACGACCCGATGTACTCTGTGTCAGAGTTTTTCAACCGCCATCTACTAGTAGTAGGCCTCTGACATGGTTGTGTAACGACCGCCATCTAAGTAATCATATACAGCAACCGACGGCTTAACGTGCCCTCCGAAGCCATCTTTCTTTTCGGATAATCAGGTGGTTCAGCCTGCAATGTCCTAACCAGACTGGGGACAAATTCACAAAGTGATAAATATCAACTTTGTGAGTGACCCAACGAGAATCGAACCCGGAACCTTTGCGTCGCATGCAGTCGCACTACCACTGCGCCACATCGATCACCAGTAATAATTATGTTCGAAACGAAACTTCAACTACTTTAATTAGACGACAGGCTCAAAAAATATGAACAGACGGGGTTTTGAAATGAGAAAATGGAAAATATTTATATGTAAGAATACATGTCAATACATAATTAGATTTTAAATTAGAGTCCAGTACAGTTTGTTTGCCCAAACGTCACCGAAGCAATGATCGACTATTTTTGTAGTCGGTAACTAGTCGGATGATCACAATAAAACAATTTTAAATTGGACAATTCCTACGTTTCGATTTGTTTAAAATCCAAAATAAACACAACTTAAATCCGTTTAAAATTGTTTAATTGTGATGAGTAATAGTTGTGCAAACTCAAAAAAATATTAGTCGGATGATTTTAAGCCGATTAGTCGGTAGTCGGGTAGATGGCCAAAACCATAGTCGGAGAATATCTACTGCTTACCTAATTTTACGTTCTGTTTGCAACATAGGTAACCGTTACATAAGTCCCCAATTTGGACGTTATAAAATGTTACGCTCGAACTCCTATTGTTAGTTGAATGAAATATAGAATGCCTTATACATTATTTATCGCTTAATATAAACCATATATTTGAAATAATGTACATTTGCCGTGTGGTGCCGGCTTAGAATAGCATCACCTCAATTCTACGCCTGGGTGTCGTAAAAAGCGAATAAGGAATATTAATCCAGGGTATAGGCGTTACTTGTGAATGCAACATTGCACTGCGCTCACCAATCCGTCTGCCAAGCGTGGTGGGTACGACAATACCCCCTTAAAGGGGAAGGTCCATATCCAGCAGTAGACTGTTGTGGGTGTTAATGTTATTTAAAACAAAACATAAATCTGAATATCCATTTTACATACATTCATACATACACATATCACGCCTTTATCCCTTGCAGCGTAGGCAGAGCTTTAACGGCCGTAAAATACGGTTCCCACGTCTGACAAACATATGAGGGCTGTTTAAGAGAAATCTTGTGTCACTATAGTGACAGGCTGTCAGCCTGTTGACGCTTAAAGTTTGTAACCCACATGAAATCCTCGAGGCCCTTAATCGCCTATTATGACACCCGCGGGAAAGAAATGGGGTGATGTTATAATAAGCCGGCATCACACGGTTATTTTACATTTGGGTGATAATCGTAACTGATTGATTACTCGTCTCACAGTTGACAATAGCTGATGTGACAACGCAATTGCTTCGTATACATTATTATCGTTTAATCGGGTCTATGCGCGGGTTTATCTATTAGTAGGTAAACATGCAAGATATTCACCTCAAGATTTGTTCAATACCAGAGACTGTCAAATACAAGACAGATTTGAGAGTCGTATATTGGCTAACGATATTCAAAATTTAAGCTCAAATGGCTTTTCCTTTGACCGTCTTCAATCTGAAATACTTACCTATGAAATGCAGTCGGAGAAAGACGACCATATCTGGAAAATACATATTCCCTTTTGACTCGGAACCGAGATCGTAACTTGTCGATCTCTAAACGCCTTTAAAGGAACCTTTGCCAGCGATTTCTGCTTACCAAACCAACTTTTCTCACCAAAAAGGTCGCAGTGATTTGGAGTGAAATTCTGGTAAGCGAAGCTTGAATTACGGCAGGATATGACATGAGTGGTACAGCCGAATAATCTTGACTCATGTTATTTGAAGAAGATTGAGGATTGTTTCAAAGAAATACTGACGTGGTGATCTATAGAAAACGAAAGATCAAAGTAATTTTTTTGGTCCCGATGATCCCAAAACTTGTCAGGATTCAGAGCTCATTTTGGACTCTACTAGCCAGTAAGTTCTTATAATTTTAGAGTGAAAATACTTATGGCTGACTTACGAAACTTATCGTAAGGTTTGCTTTTAAAAACAGAAAGTTAGACGTAAATGACGAAAACGTGGGTTTTTGCTTGGCTCTACCAGCGTGATATAACGAGCGGTCTGGAGCCGAGGTCGAGTCGGGCTCTAACGGTACGCACCGGTACCGTCGACAGCCAGGCGACAACCGTGCCCTTCTTACCTGTCTATGTATTTATTTATTGTACGCTATTTCTGCAATCGCGATTTGTACGTACGAAATATACGCGGCAGTAAAGAACGCCACACTGCGCTTGAAATTGAGATATTTATCGTAATATAGAACTGCGATACCTGCCTCAACACATGTGCTTGCCAAGTTTGTTTTAGTTTTAGCGCTTGCTAGCTACTGGCACGTGTATAAATTCTAAACTAGGGAACCTAAACCAACGTACCATTAGTAGCTTTTGATATTAAAATGACTTTGCGGTGTAAAGTTCTATTTGGGTAGGACGATGTTAGATGAATCGTTATGTAGGTCCGTATACTTTGTTGAAAGTAATTTGACGAAATTTAATTTTGATGCGGCAATAAAGTTGTCACTCTCATTCATCTTCTCGACAATAAAGCGCTCGGAGCAAAGCAAGAATCCGCGACGCACGAGAATCTCGCGAAATTACGAAAAAGTAGCTCGAGTGCTTGAACATGTGAAGCATAGAGCGGATTCCTCATGCAAAACAACTCTGTCATACTAATGAATTATTCACGAATGCGATTGTCGTAATAATATGCATCTCTCAAATCTTGAATTAGTTTTACGTCGTCGGATAGAAACAGTTTCTCAAAGTTGCTCCGCGAATTTCGTCTAACGTGGATATGGCTCCATTAACCGTCGCCGACAGAGCGGTAAACCAGGATATAAAATTAAGCATTCCTCGAACTAAATCAGCAATTAGCTGCGTTAGACACGAACCGGTGATTCGGATCTAACTGGTAAAAAATTCGCTGTATTCAGTGCTTTGGCTGTACAAAGCCGGCCGTCACGTCTTTATCGGCCACTAATTACGCCGTTCAAACAATCGTCTGCGGTAAAAATTCTAGCGCTGCCGACACCAAAGCCAATTCTGTAATTTACATAAAGCCCGACTCGAGCTTTGACGTTTCGATTTTCGCTTAATTAACGCTCGTCGGGGTCGCCAAGAAAGAGTTGGATTTCCCCGCTCCCGTTCGTTTCCGTGGCGCGATTCCGCCTACATTTTGAATTTTCCCTCAGACTTTATTCGAAGGCAATAAATTGATGTCGTCGAAGTTTCGCCCGCCTTTTGATAGTCTAATAATTTTATCTTCATCAAGGTTACATTTTGTTATCGTTGTAATGAAGACATTTCGAGAAATTCTGTATTTCGTCGTTGGGGGTTTGATATGTTGATTCAATTTGGCGTCTCGTGTAGGTAGGGAAGGGGTGATAGCAAGCTGGCGACAGGAGAGTGTGTAAACATTGTGTCTGTAGGTATGTGCGGCTGCGACGCGGCGCGGCGAGGCACGACGCCTGACGACGGCACACCGCACAGGAGAAGCCGGCGGCCCCGGTCTCAGCAGAAACGTGCCACGACGTACGTGCCCGTAAGATGACCGAGGAGACTCGTCGACTATTTGCATAATAAGCCCGTCCGCCGCTCCGGGAGATTAAACTTTGGCGTATGACGTCCTGGCTGCAGCTCTCGTATAATTCAATAGTGGCAAACTGATTTCCAACTCCCTATCTGGCTGGTGCCTTCGCCCGCTGTGATTGGATGCACCGATTTACGTAACGGCCACGTACTGAGACAGCCTGCAGCGATCTGCTCTGTAACAGACCCCGTCTTTGTTGCTTCGTGCAATGGAAGCGGAAATAATTAACCTATCCTTTATACTGTCCTTCATGTATCTTCGCTAAGACTTGATATTCAATTATTAACAGAAGAGCAGGTTCAGGGCTCACGTGGTTCCAGGTTTAAAAGGCCATTAAAATGTCACTACCTTGATGTGGGTAAACTGAACGGCGTCCCTCGAGAGAGGAGTGCGGGGCTAATTAATTATTTATAGTTCTTCCAGAGGAGACGTTGTCGCGGTTTGAGGCAGAGCGAAGCGAGGCGAGGGTGACGACGCGGCCTCGCTGTCACGTACAGTCTTTACAAATTTCGTTATTAATTCCGAGCTAACGAGCGTCGGATGCGAGTTGTGCTCGTCCGCAGTCGCTGTTTGCCCGCGGCTATTTGGAATGCGTCTCGTCTCTTTTCCCGGTATCGGTACGTCTCTGTTGCGAGCGGATGGGGGTAGCCCGGTCCGGTAATAAATGCCCGTCCGGCCCACTCCGCCGTTTCACTTTTCTCAATTTCGTTGACCCCATTAACGGAGACTCGCTCCGTTTGGCTCGCAACCCTCTCCCGCGTGCCGTTACAGTCACATTCATTGTCAATTAAATACTTTCCGCTACTATGAAATTGTACACGGCAGACTGAACCTTTGTATTTGGATTGGAAATAGCGTCATGAGATTTATTCACGCTCGGTTGGCTCGCAAGTATTCTCGTGTTGTTTAAGACACTCCATTGTGCGTTCGAGACGTCGAGAGTGGTTGTTACACGGCCGCGGCCCGTGTTGGCAGTGCACTCGAATCGCAATCTGCAGGAGCCCGTAGCGTAGGACGTCTAGGGTCTAGACGGGATAAGAGCTACACGTAGGTATCGATTATGCAGTGAAGAGAAATTATGTAAGTGGGGAGAGGCGCAGAAAGCTCCCCGACTCGCCTCGAGGGACCGGCACAAAGCGTGGCTCGCTTCTTAATTACTTGTGACGCTTGCTACAGATATCTTCCCTTGACTGCGGCAAAGGGTGACAGCTGACACCGCCAGCTCGCTCGCTCCAAATCTCTCCTTTACACGCGTTCGCCGAACTAATACTTTCTAGTCTCCCTTCAGAGCCTTTTGAGCTGAACTGAATACCCGTGTTCGCCATGAAAACATTATGATGCAGGGGTCGTGCTTCGTTAATTATTGCGAAACGTGCTTGCATATGAATATGCTCCGATAGATAAATACTTAAACGGCATCGGTTTCCGCAATTATAGTTCGGGATTCCCTCGAATTTGTAATCAAAATGTTCAAATTTATCTCCAGTTAGCGGTCGGTTCCAAACCCAGTTCTTGTTAATGGGGGCCACATTTTGATTCTCTATCTGAAGGTTTTGTCCACAACATACAAACATTTACGATTCAATTTAGGCATACCCGTTATGTAGTTGGAATTGTGGATTGTTTTGTTGGCTCGTGTAGTCGTTATAATAATTTATAAAGTTTTCAATGTCGAGTCGCGGCCGGATGCCGTCGGACACGAAATTCATTTAGAGCTGAATACGAATAACAAAATGAATTTATATGGAAGCAATCAAAATAAGGGGTAGCGCCGCGTCGCCTATTGCGGCCTCTGATTTAATTAGTTCTTCCTGCATAATGAAATTCGTCATCTGCTTTGCTCTTTTTTCGGGGACAATCAAAACATTTCGCTTCATTCCGTTGCTGGCTCATAAATTATGCTGTTCGTTTATTGAAATCGTAGCTCGAGTCGAGTCGTGGCGCGGCATTCGTTCCTTTAGAAAATCGATGAGTTGTCGTCAATCATAGGTTGCGCACGGTACGTGGGGTATTATACGTCAATTGTTATCGACATTAGAGACAGGCTGGGAGTAAACCGATTGGCGCAGCATTGTTGTCGCTGCCGCCACATGCGTGCTCGCGAGCGACTCGCTCGATAGCTGCCACTTTGTGCCGACCGTCGACTCCATTGTGAATGCGAAATTTTCTTTAGATAACGGGCGACGTCAATTTAAAATACATTGCGCTGATAGGGGGGAGTACGACTGCCACTGGCGGCCACAAATAATACCGCAAGCGGCGACTCTCGAACACAATCCTTATTTATTCGTATTTTGAATTTAATACAAACGTTATTTCTCTTTGTACAGCTTTATGAAATCTGAAAGCAGTTATGCTAGTTTTATTTTTGAAAAACGTTACGCAACTCGCTTTAGTTTACGCAAATTGAGTCTGTCAGTAGCACTTTGAGTTTAATTTTGTAATTTGTTAGTTTCATGTTTGTCTTATGTGTTTTATCAATTTATTTCATCTGGTTTGGTGTCTATTTAGACTGTTTGACAAATGTTTCTGAAGCTATGCGGCACCTCGGTGGCCTAGTTCCAGCGGTCGAGTCGCGATAGGATGAGGTGACATCTTTCTAGATCATTCATTTCTATACCAATGCATTATATTTTATTATCGCTAGACAGTGTTTTATTGCCGCTTGCATCTCAAGGTCTATTAGATAATGCATGAGGAATATTTGCTTTGATCTCGCGTCTTCAATTAGAAATGTTAATGAGACGACGTCTCTCGTCTGTTTTTGTCTTGTTTGCTCGTGTCATTTGAAGTGATGGTCAAATTAAAAGTACACATGTCACCACTTTTATTTATAATGCTATTAAAAAGTGCATATAGGATGTCAAACGTCTAAATGACTCGTATGATGGTTAGGTAGCCACTCTAATGAGTATAAAACACAGTAATTTTCTTTTCAGGTGATGAAATGTCACCTGTTAATACATTCCTTTGTTTACATCCCCTTGGCGTTTACTTTATAATTTGATGAGATGAGATCCTAGCTTCATCCCTCGTCCCCTTGCACACTGCCATGAATTTTCTACCTAAATTTTCCTTTGTATTTTAAAATCTGTTGCTGCTTGCTTGCAGTGACTCATTCATCCTATCCAAAGGGAACTCGCAATGTACAGCTCTGTTGTTACCGCAATTTGGTAGCAGACTCGTCTTGTAGCGGGCTTTTATGGTGTGCCTGACACTTTCCATTTACCTTGATGGTGTTTCATTATTCCTGTGCATCATTCTTATTCACTGCAGTAACTCAGGTACTCGTCGCCTCTTCAATTAAAACCTTTTAGATGTAATTCTGAAGTGCGGAAAGCGAGACGCTATGCTTTGGTTGAAAGTTTGAATGTCTCATTTAATTACGAATTTTATGTGCTAAATTATTTTCTTCTTTGTTTCAGGTATGAAAAGTTTGGTGATAAGATTCTCTCGGAATGTGAGTTTTTGAATGAAAATGAGTTTAAATGAAACAATGTTAAAGACGAAGACATATTCATGTTGCCTTTATGTATTGATGAAATAAATATCTTTAACAAATCTAGATACCATATCAGGAACCTATCCACTTTTCTCCAACCGTAATGCTATAAAACAGGTACTTACTTATATTACCTACTTGTAAATTATCACGTGGACAACCAATTCGTTACACGTTTCATGTATACCGCGGCTGCGGCTGCGGTTACCGAGATAAAAACGTGACTACATCTATCTGGATGATATACTTGTTGTTGACTCTCCTAGTTTAAGCGAGCAGAAAGCATAAACATGTGAGCATATTCCACTTTTCCACTTACAAATTTCTTTTGGTTGAATATTCTGCTTACTAGGGTACGTGATTTAAAACTTCTTCAAATTTACGAGTTGATTTGATACTTACTCGAATTCCATTCAAATTGACGCTAATGATAGAGGCTCGAATTATAATAGTTCAGTAAATCATCGCAACTCGAATCGAATGGTATCACGCGTCAACAAATTTCCTTTCTATCGTGAGTTCGTCACGCAACGAGTAAAAACAACTCTTATGCTCCGATATAAAATATGGATCAGGCTAATACTCGAGGAGTGGAGACTAAGATACAGTCACCCTTGCTTTTTGACGTCAATTTGGGCATTACTGGGCTATTAAGAGGGGTGGCGGGGGAGGGATCTGTCGTCGCTGGAAAGTTACTGTTCAAGTGAGCGATTTCTATTCATGACGTGTGCACGCATCGGCACATATTGCGTACTAGCCGCGCACCCGCTTTCTACGGCGGAACTCGAGCCAGCGAACTAATAATGTACCGGCCCCAAACTTCGCCAACGCTAGTTTTCCCAAGTTTATTCGACCCTGAAGACTCCAGTTATTTAAGGGTTCACACAAAGCTGTGAAGTTTGTAAATTGATGGACTCCGAACTCGATATTTATGGCTTTATTCCAATTTATCATCAATGATCGTATTTTGTCAGTCGCCGCCAAGAGTTTCTGCGTCAATTGAAGTCTTTCAATACAGATTATGAGAGACCGATAGCACCTATTGTACAGTTTCCCACAATGATTCTAATCATTGAGTTGACTTGGATTGATTACTTTCGCCTGGTTTTGACCTTTATCCTCTGGTGATATTGTGACATTACCATGTGACTTAGTTTTATCGAACGACGAAAGGTTAATTGTCTTTATCGTAGGTATATTATTGCTGTATATGTAGGCAGTTATAGGTTTTTATTGACTAAGCTATAATGCTTTCTGTCTAGCTATACAATTTAATATTAGATATAAATAGTAACAACTCTCGTCGGTCTATGCATATTAACTTGAGATAAATACAAGTATCTCTTCACTTACCATTATTTCCAACTTTGTTAACAATATGGCCGATGAAATGCTTTCTTCTCGAGAAAATATAACCCAGAATAGACTCTTACTAAGATAATTGGTTGAATAAAATACAATAAAAGATTCTCCTTGAGCTCTTTACTTTCCAAACGTAAGTAAATAAGATAACGAGAACACGAAACGTAATAAGCTAGAACAATCATGGGCGCAGAAAAGCCTTATTAGGGAGGGGAGCATAAAAAAGTTGACGTCGTCGCCTCAGCACATACCGTATTCAATATCCTTCCAAGAAAATGTCCTTCCATTCCGGGGCCAAACAACGAGGGCTGCCAAATTATCGATATTACGGGACCGAAAAGGTCTAGCGTGATTCGTGTAACAGGACATGCATTCTATTGTAGTTGCTAACTCTCTTACGTAAGGCAGGGAATGAAACGAATTTCATTGTTTCAAAGACCAACTCGAAGCTACTAACTGCACGACTGCGAAAAACCACAAATCTGAAATTCATTTCACAAGCAACTGCTTTTAGCAGAATGAACGTTCGTGGAACTCGTGTTCATTTTCATCAAAGGAAACTTTTAAAACAATTTCCAGCGTTATTCTTAAAATTCAAGTGTAGAAGAGACTGTGAAATATGGGATTCCATTCCGCAAGACGGGGTGCAATTTACAAACGGGACATTTTCCGGGTCTCGCGTTCCGGGACGGTCCCGCGTCCGCCTAATCTCGCGGTTGGCATCCTTATCCGGACGCTTTTTTCTGACAAAACGTAGGAAACTCGTCGATATATCAGAATTGACGAACGAAGGGAAACAGGAAAAGTGCTGGCGATACGAACGATAGTTTCGGAGGCGATAATGCTGAGCGCCGCCAAATTTACGCGCCCGAGACAGAATTAGGACCTTTTTGGTATGTTCGGGTCACACATTCTGTTACCAAGCACCTACGTTTCAACCGTTAAGCACACATGAGAGGTGTCATAAAACAAAGTATCTTTGCTAAGAATTTTCGGCAAAATAATTAACTGACGATCATCGAGAAACTTAAAGTAGCTTATTAATATATGCCGGACAAGTCAAAACTAAATACACAGAACTTAATTCGCTGAGATAAGCGTACTAGTAATTCAAGTTGTGGAGAGCTGGGGTCTGGCTCTAAGAGCTCTTTAAGCAATCGTTCCCCGCAGGAGAGAGATCTTAAGCAAACTGTAGCAAAAGTTCACGGCTAGACTCCTTCGGAATTCGTCGGGGCAACTATCCGATAAAGTAATGTTCGCCACTTTATACCCGACAACGCCAAGGAGGAAGGTAATGTTTTTACATTTGCGGTGCTGTGGGAGTATGTGATACTTTTCTTGCTGTGACTCAGTGTGATTAATACTTTGTCTCTTCGAAATCTTTTTCTCGTGTCGAATCCTCCCTTCAGAATGAAGTATTGTCTGTTGTGTTTATTACTTTTTTACGAGTCATATTTTACTGTTTAGCAATTTGAGCGATAAAACATGTGTGCAACAAAATGTAGCTATTGCTCAAACTGGACGTTCTCGCAAACATAATTGTTGTCTTCAATTACAGCATGACTATCGGGTCGATAATCAGGTATATTTATTTAGCGCTACTACTAGCGTGCACTAAATGGTCGAATTACTGAAATCCGGTGCATAATTAATGCATCAGCAACCAGGTCGGTAATTCAACAACTAATATTTCACGGAGATTGAATAATGCACAGTGCAGGAAATGTGAACAACCACATACCATAATTATTAACTAAGGTTCATATAAGCTGCATGAGGTTCGGTTCAAGTGTTTTTTTTTTATAATAACAAATTCCAGTGTAAGGACAAAAACACGATTTCTTCACGCCTTCCCCACCAAAAAAAGTAGTGTAATGTTTTTAGCGTTCATGTATGTATATATGTGCGATTCTTCAAAGTACTGCAACTCGTTAACCACTGAACATATTCGGACGGGAATTGTATCGGAAGAATCCTTACATTATCCCGATTGTATAGGCTAGGCTATATCTCAGAAAGCAGTCGTGTCTTTAATTTTATTAATTCATCATGCTTTTTATTATTATCGATCTGTTTAGTTTGAGAGATTAATTTAGAGGTACTTTAATTGTACAGTACTTTCAATCAATGAAAAAAGCTCATTCGAAAATTACTTCGATAAGTAATTGAAACTTTAAGACGGAAAACATTTGGTCAATCTTAAATTCTCGTTCTGCATCAAGAGTATCACTCGATGTAGAGATTGTATTCAGATTGGTACTGATTCCCTTAGCATGGGTCAAAACTTCCCCCTGGTTCACGAAGGAAAGGGACATTTAATATGAACACGCCTCATTGATTCCGCTGTGTCGTCGCTTACGAAACTCCCTTGTACACTTTCGAACTCACAAAGCCCATTAAAATGATTTATAATAATTCAAATGCAAAGTTCGAAGTCGAACAAACTTTTGACCTTTTACTAAATAGTCGAAAGCTGGAAGTTTTCCCTATTTCCATCATCTTCATCGCGTATTACGTTGCCTTCGCCTCCCCTAAGGCGCTCCCTCACAAAGGGGCCTCGTACTTTCCACATTGAACTACTGTTATTATGGGCTCGAACCCTCCCACAGTAATTTTCCCTAACTTCAAGTCCTCATGACTTTGACTCCCTGTTTCTGTTGCTACTACGAACGCGTAAGGTTCAGCTTGTAAAGTTTCGTGACCGGTTACACGAGCTACGATTGTGAAATTTAAATCATCGTCATTTCGCCTATTCGGTCGTTCAACTTAAACTCTAATATAATTCTGAATTTGAATTTAGCTTCGAAGGTGATGGTCAGTGTTATCTGTTCAAATATACCAGCCTATATGGCGCTTCGTTTTTATATTCCAGCTATTATTTGGGATTAATCACAGGTCATGCGATGATTACAGCCAACGATGAATAACAATTTATTTTTTAAATCCGCGCATATCCGGATTTGCGCGGCAAAAGATCGCCAGTGTTATCGGCTGTCAATAAAAAAAAAAACAGGGGCGAAATGAAGCGATCGCTTGGTTTTTAATCTGTAATTTAGGTGGGGTGTTATCTCGGGTTGCGGCCAGGTGACCCGGCACGGGCCATCGGTGAATCACGTATTAAAATGCAAATGATATCGTGTAATGGCCGGCCGGCGCGGTGCGTGTGCGTGGCGCGCGGTTTGGTAATACCTACCCACCCATGAGCCCGATACAGCGCGCTCGTTTCATCGACAATTTTGTGTTGATGGTTCGCCAGTTCGCCTTCTTTTGCGAAATTTTTCGGGTGCAATATGTTTCAATAGGAGGTAGGACTAACATATTTCTTTATCAGATTTGATAATGTCCATGTGGGCTTACAGGAAAGTTTTATATTTTCACGTTGAGAGACACATGTTGCGAAAAACTGTAATCACTATCAAATGGGAGAAAATGTATACCAAATTTATTCATTATCTGTTCGCTAATAGATCCTCACACTATAAGCAAGGAAGTTGAAGGTGAATCTTTCTTTCGATTAGTTGGACAAAAATATAGCTGGCCATTTACAACCAAACAAAACCATGCGATTAAAGTTACATGGTACATATAGCTGGCCATTTACAAGCAAACAAAACCATGGTAAACCAAAAAGGCCGTGTCTGGCGAAATGTTCGCCGATGAAACGAACACGCCGGCAGGGGTGAATGGCCGCTGCCGCGCGAACAATGCTATCGTAATTGTTTGCTTTGCTCTGACCCGTTAGCTCCTTAGCTTCGCGGCACCGCACCGCACCGCACCGCACCGCACCGGCGATAACGCGCATCCGACGCATTAGTACGCCATGTGCCATATCTGCAACTTCAGTTAGATCGCTAATTAATTTTCAGTTATTTTACATACATACACATGTCACGCCTATAATCCCTTGCGGGGTAGGCAGAGCGTAAACGGCCACAAAAAACGATCATTTACACCACGTCTGACAAATATTTGAGGGTCATTTGGAAAATTGGGTATCGCCATAGTGACAGGTTGTCAGCCCTTCGCCTTAAATTGCAATACACACTCTCGAGTCTCTTAGTCGCCTCTTACGACTACCACGGGAAATAAATGGGGTGATGCTATTCTAAGCAGGCATCACACGGCATTTAGTATACGTCTAAGGTATAAGATGTATGTATGAGGTACTATTAAATTCAGTGCAAATATTTTAAGGGTGAGTTCTATTCGTAAAACTGAACAACTATTTCTTTTAAGTTTCAAGTTCACATACTAAGTACATAATGATCAATGCAATATCGTAGGTGTTCAGGTTTCAAAATAACCTCGAAAGTATCGACGTTTCCTGCCAATGCGCTTCCTAATTTGTAAATTCAAGGTGCCTGTTTTTACATAAAGCATTTCATGAAACTAAAAATATATCCCAATTATAGGAACCATTCCTGTCCAAAATCCAATAGCAGTTTCGAAATTCATAATAATAGTCGGAAATATTATTTAAGTAACTAAAAACGTAAGTATTTCCATGCTAATCTGTGGTCCTGCTCAAGCCATCCACGCCAATTCGCAGCATGTTCGTATTCATATAGACGCAGTACGCGTTGTGCAAATCATTGCAACCCAAATACGCAAAAAACGGTTCGTTGAACTTTAAATAGGTACCTACCACATAATATAGTCCGGTACAGCTGGCATTATGTAAGGGCATAATTTACAAAAATACTAAATTCGCTTATTTATTTTACGATTGCGCTTTGTGCCTATAAGAAACATATTACATTTTGTGTTTTTTTTTACGCTTTCGTATATTTTTTTAAATGTATAGTAGCTCCTTTATTAAGTGTCTATAATTAAATGAACATTATAAAATGTGTCAGTATTGTCCATGTGACAGATAATACAATGTACATACTCAGTTTGAGTCGTTTTTATCCATTGCAAACGCAAGTATGTTAGCATATTATGTTTAGTGTTTTTATATTAATAGCGGAATTATGTCATCGAGACAAACCTTTATGAGGTTTATCGAAGGCACTTGACGGAATTGTATGTGTGTGTATAGTTGTATACTATGTTTAAATAAAAACATAATAATAATATATCTGAAATGGCAATTGCCGTGTGATGCCGGCTTAGAATAGCATCACCCCATTTCTTACCCATGGGTGTCGTAAGAGGCGACTAAGGGACTCGAGGGTGTGTATTGCAATTTTAGGCGACGGGCTGACAACCTGTCACTATAGTGATACACAGTTATCTGATTGACCCTCAAACCTTTGTCAGACGTGGTGTTAATATCCTTTGAACGGCCGTTAACGCCCTGCCTACCCCGTAAGGGATATAGGCGTGATTTATGTATGTATGTATGTAAAATGGCACAAAACAATAAATTTGGTTCGGCCAATAGTCCAGAAACTAAAGCCAAAAATAAACGACTTAAATTTTTTTGAAACATGAAGAGCTAGCCATACTAGGCTAATATGTTGCCTAACCATACCTAGCGTGCATATGGTAACCTCGTATGCAACGCAGTTGTATAGCTATCACTGGTCAAGTTTTATAAGTCGAAAGAAACTACGTGAATAATCGGAATTCTTCGGTCAATACCTTCTTTTAGCCGTGTGATGCCGACTTAGAGTAGCATCACCCCATTTCTTTCACGCAGGTGACGTATGTGTACTACAATTTTAGGCGACAGGCTGACCTGTTACTATGGTAGGGACACGATTTTTCTAAAACGGCCCTCAAAAATTTGTCAGACGTGGCGATAGCGACCGTATATTTACGGCCTTTAACGCTCTTCCTACCCCGCAAGGGATAAAGTCATGATATGCGTATGTACTTTCTTTTTAATCGTCGTGTAAGATTGAGTCGACGAAAAACCCGATGAACCTCGCTGCCTGGTAACCTGGCGTCAGAATTTACAAACCGCTACTACCTAACAGAAATCTTACCGTACTCTAAACCATGTGGTTCAGCCTGCAATGTCATTAGGTCTTTACCAAACTTGAAACACTTTAAGCGAAGTGATAAATAGAAGTGATGCTTTGTGGTGACGACTTAGAATAGCATCACCCCAATTTTACCCATGGGTGCCCTTAAAAGTGATTGAGGAATAATCATCCAGGGAATGGGCGTTACCTGTGAATGCAACATATTGCACTGCGCCGCCTGCCAAACGTGGTGAGTATATCAATGCCCTTTGCCCTTGATTGGGGCAGGTCCCTTGTCCAGCAGTGGACTGCTTTGGCTGATAATGTACAGTCAAGATCAGGCTGGGTTAGACTGTTTAGACTTTGGACCGTTCTTATGCCGCGCGCATAAGACTTACATTGGCATTTCGATTGTCTAATCGGACGTGAGCTTGACTGTACGTATAATATAAATAGATCAACATCAAATTATTGTTCCATCTAAAAATTGAACCAGAGACCTCTGGAACCTGAGACTAACGCTCAGACCACTAGACCACGAAGGCGAGGTGAGGTCAGTTGATTTAGTACCCCGTCCTAAAATACTGTAGATGGATGAGATTTATATTCTGTGTGTGCCCAAATGCCCAACTTTATATGAACTGGAATTTATGAAACGTCTGCAATTGGGGGAGACGATATTTGGAACACACATATCACGCCTATAATCCCCTGCGGGGTAGGCAGAGCGCAAGCGGCCGCATAAAACGACCATCTACGCCACGTCTGACAAATATTTGGGGGTCCTTCGGAAAATTGTGTAACGCCATAGTGACAGGTTGTCAGCCCATCGCCTGAAATTGCAATACACACCCTCCAGTCCCTAAGATATTTGGAACTTTTTATAATTCTAATGTAAAAATGGATGCATTTATGCCTTGCTATATCCGAATAGCTACTTATTTAAGGTGAAATTTTACTAGTGACTGATAGCGAAATCTGGACGGAAAGTCTGGCGGACTGGTGATAAGAAACAACTTTTCCCTAGGAACATAGGTTGAAATATGACAAAAATATTTTGAGTTTGCATAGTCACTCAAATCAGCTGATCGATATGTGGGGTACAAATTTATTGAAGTATTCGTATTTCGACCTAAGTTCCTTGGGGAACGTTGATCTTTATCACCAGACCGTCTGTTCTGAGTTCTCGCTATTTTTCACTTGTAAAATTTCACCCTACCTCAATTTAAGTATCTATATGAACATAGCAAGATATAAATGCATCGATGTTGACAAAGGAATAGTTTGACTAATATGGAAGCAACATTTTTGCAGTTAGCAAAAGATACGAGGAAAATTTATATCAAAGTCACTAAAGATAAAGATTCTAGTGTGCGTATAGCGCTGCTATATGAAAATATAATTGAACAGTTTATACCAGAACAAGTGATAAACTCATTTATGTATGACCTAGGTTAACATACAAACGTTTCATAGGCTATGGATTCAAATGTAAACCAGATTGTGTAATTAATCAACCATGACAGTATAATAAAAAATAATGCCAAATGCCTTCTAAATCCATACGCACATGTTTTCACACACGAAGGTAGAAGGCGTATGTAGGTATGTAGTTAGGGGATATTTTTTTGCTTTACCACGCTGGTATTTAATCAAATAATAAAAATGTGCTGTCTGCAAAACCGCACAAGTCCACTGCTGGCCATGTGCCTTCCCCTTTTGGTGTTTGTCGTACTACGACACCCACGAATTAAAAATAAGCTATTCTAAGCTGTCACACACAGCAAAAATAATGAAAAAAGTTTGCACAACGTTTTTACCATGTACAGTCCTAGAACCTAGCAAAAACACAAAACAACTTGTATCTTGAAAGCATCACACGAAGCGAGCGCGAGCATAGATCCGCGCTTACACAAACCTGCTCGTATCTACTTCGCTAATTAAACCGACATTTCACAAGCGCCGTGTGTAATTGATTGTGCCACTCGTTTATACCATAGGGCTCTCACAAAGTTACTCGTCTCTTCAACTCTTCAAGCTATTACCCCGCGCAACTTTAGCAAGGGGGAAATTCTCCACGATGCTTCCAGCGTGTCGTCTACGTACAAACCTTGTTCAAATGATACTCGCTTAATCAATTTCAATTTGCTTTCCAATTTCGTTCTGGCAAAGTTTGTTAGAAAACAAATTGCAGTCTTTTGTTTGTCTCCTTTTCAATCGTGTCTTAGTTACGTAACGAAAATTAAACTATCAGAGTCCAAGACATTGATTCTACATCTTCTAAGTAGCGCTTTCTATAATTATAACATACAGTAGACTAATGGATCAAAGACCTTTTGTAACCAAGCTGAAGCCACCCTCTTTTTGGCTATGACCTATCCCAACATAATATCACTCTCGCGTAACGAGGATTTTGGCTCCCAAAGTATGTTTAAGATTGCCAAATTTCACATTAATCAGCCGGTACATCTTGCCAAATAACTCTGCTCATATTTAAATATTTCGATGCAATAACGAAAGCACACATCTGTTGTTGCCATTGAAACATTCGCTCTTGAAAATGACAACTAAAATTATTAGTGGCAGCTTTTTACAACATAAAAAATTGTGGCATTATGTGGCGCTTGCGTGTTTTGATATTTTGTATGATTACGCAACCACACTAGCGCATTGATTTGTTTGACTAACTTGTTAGGTGTATATTGCAAACTCCAACACAAATGCAGTGATTCATGCCCAACCGTCCAACAATAAATAATCCGACCGAGCCAGCAGCTTCCAAGACAAAGGAGGAATTAATTAAATAATCCACGAAGTTGGTTCTTGAAGAGCTGTGAGCGGTTCGTAAGATGGAGTGCGGGCCCGCAGTTCCACACGTGGGATATGTTTGCAGACAACTCGACGGCGGCGGCTCGCTGGGGATCTCACGCGAGACGCGCTTTGAATCCACGATTCGGCTATACGTGGCGAGCATACCGTATCGCGGCGACCTAAATGCGGGCTGTACGTCTATTTATAAACTTTAAATGATATTTGCATGCCGCTCCCGAGGGGAGTGCATTATGGATCGCTCTGGAACTTGTGTACTCTTAAAATGAATGTTACAACATCCAGCCAACTTCAACGTTTTGTGCCGAACTCGCTTTCGGCGATTTCAGCAACTTCCAACGATAAACCTTTCGACAAAATACGCTTTCTCGCTTCCTGCGAAAATTTTACAGGATCTCCGTCCGGTAGAAATATAGTACATGAAACTTTATTTTGCTAGTTCGAAGTTTCATTCCGATTTTTTGCGTAGACAATGAACCGTATGCAAATGTGAGCTTACAAAAATACGTCCCGAATGTAAAAGTTGGGTTCTGAATGGGCGTTGCCAAATCCTCACGGAATCCATGAGAGTGAATAAATGCGGTTCAACCCTTCCGGGGAAAGGGTTCACGTAACGTATTTAACGTAGTAATGTGTTCTTTATTTGATTAGGCCAGTCGGATGGGCTTTTGTCGTCTCATTCTGATAGTTTCGCGGAGTTCCGTGGAGTGGCATCCCGAGCGAGTTGGCTGTCATTATCTAATTGAACTGCGTCGCCGTTGATACTTTCCCGTAGGTGTCTGTAGGTGGAACACGTAGTTATGTTCAGAGGTTTGCGGACATCGCTCTACCCATGTCACTGGTGAAATTGACGCAGGTAGCGCGGGGCCCCGGTGACAAAAGGAGACACGAATACTTTACCTTTTATTTGCGTTTTACGCTCATAATTGTGTCTCTGCAACCGTGGACTATGCATAAAGATAGGTGCTTTTCAAATTTGGCAGATCAGTTATACAACCAAATATAAATGTTATGAATATTACGGGTGGCATTACATAGACCTTTCTAGAGCAAGTGTTTTACGGTACACAAAACACGTTTTAATTGCAAGAAGTATTTGATAAAGGATTTTGTTTTACTTCTGTTACTTTAATCATATTTTTTTGAATTTTTGAGGAGAAATCAGTCCGTTTTATTCAAATATATAAAACTCAGTAGTGTGTGGAAACTTGTATAATAAACCACCTGCTTTGGTTTGTTTACAAACAGATAAGTGCCTATCCTTATGAACTATGGGCATAAACTCGACGAAGTGACGTGTGCGGCCAAGGGCTGACCAAACAAACCATTTATCAGAGTCGCAGACGAAACATCTGTGGCCAGCAATCGGAACATGTGCAAAATATGGTCGAAGCTTAGAGACTAACGGCCTACGTCCGATTTAAATCTAGCTCAAATCAGAACGTGTGCAAATAAACAAGATACATTTCGTTTTATAATGTTCGCTGACCTCTATAATTCAGACATTTTGAATTTCGACCTCTATATGTGGATTTTCAATACACATGTCTCTTTCTCACGGGCGATTTAGTTAATTTTCATAGAAATTATTGACCTCTTTTAATGATGAATTGGCAAATTTTATACTCTGTAAGCGAGAACCTCTATAAATGAGATAATTCAAATCTTAAACGTCGCTAATTGGAAAACTGGGTAAGTGATAAACCTTATGACCACGAGCTCTTAGTTAACCAGGTTTCACTGTATATAAAAATTTATTGAGAAAACATGTGGACCTCCCATACGAAATTGCCGATATGCTGATTTGAGTTCCTATTGAAACTATATTTTTGACATGTTTCTCATCACCAGCCCGTCTTGAGATTTCGCTATCGGTCACTAGTAAAATTTCATCCCATATTGTAGGTTGGTACATTTATATTTAAATAAAAGAGATGTCAACAAAGGAAAATGGACCCTGTGCCATAGTATTATCACGAATCTGACAGCTGTCAAATACGACGTATTGGAACGGCGGTACTTAAGAGTAGCCTTGTAGGAGATTAGCTTACATATATTTACGTAACTTTACGAGTATTTCGCAAAAAATACGCTCAGTAGAATGACTGGTTTGTTTATTTTGGTCTCTACGGAGCAGTATTGTCCGTTGCTTAATATAGGACAAGAGGCTTATCACAAGTAGAGTCTTTGCAGAACTCTAGTGATTCCATTTAATTCATTGTTGACTTTGGCATTAAGGCCACTCTATGCTTGAAAAGATTAAACGTTGAGAAACACTTTAAACTTGGATATTATGTGCTCGTGTACCAAATCCCTCGGGTTTAACCCATTTTAATTAGATACGATCTCTCCTACGACCTTTTTAAAAATTAAAGTTAATATTTTCGTCGTAAAAATTTCGTTCAACGAATTAATGTCATTTGCATGTTAATATGGTTGAGAACATAAAAGGTGATGTTAATATCGCTGTCAAGATAATATCTGTTGTTGATTACCCACGGTGTGAGCATTAGAGCAGTATCAAGTGTCTGTAGCAGCTAGCGAGGCGGTGTCAGGTACAGGGAGACGGCCGTCCGCTTCGCAGCGCGCAAGTTGACTGTCAGCTGTTGGGTCGGGTCGACGACCGCAGGGCTCGTGACGTCACGGCCCTGCCGCGCCCACGCCCTCCTCCACCCCGCCACACCGCACCCAGCCCCGCGCGCCCCGCCCTTAGGCCTGAAGGACAATTATTTGCAGGATACCATTCATCAAAGCCGAAAACTGTTATATTAGGACGGTCACAAAATCCCTGGGGTTTTCATGCTTACGGTGCGTTTTGCCGTGTTGTAAGATAAGCGGTTATGCGAAATTGTGTCACGCTGGTGCGCGTGGCTACTGCCGCGTATGTAGGTTGCCTGTGTTGACGTTTCGTATACGTATTCCTTTGCCTGCAGCCACTTTGCTTTGCGCCGCCTTCCTTCTAATGAAGTAGCTTTTTTCTGTGTCGTGTACTTTGATAAAGTCAGCTTTTTGTTTGATTAAAACGTTTCTTTTGTTAACGTGAATGTGCACTTTGTACGATACATTTGGTGAAACACAGTATCAAAAGAACATTTTCACCGTGGCCCGTTTAACAATCTCTTCAAAAAATATTTCGTCGTCGGAGACGTAATATTTTTTTACTTCCTCGTGGCTTTTTGTTGATATCGTTACGTCTAAATTGTTTTCTTTGGACACAAAAAGCTTTGCCACTAACCGTTAACATTACTAAGCAACCCCATTTCTGAGCGCGAAGATATATTATTTTTATTTTTTTGGGGTCGACAACGAACAACGGGGTGTTATTAAATAATGTTATTAGAGAATTAGGGACCGGCTCTCGTTTCCATTAGTTAATGCGAAACATTGCCCAAAAAATAACTTGTTATATCTTGGCTGTTATATCTTATAACGGTTATCTTGGTTGTTCCATAAGAACTTATTAGGGCTATGTTTACGCAGTTACGCATTTGTTTTGATTAAGCCGTGTCAGCCTTCTGTTGTGAGTACAAGTAAAACGAAATATGATAAGAGATACCATATATTTTGCTTTAGGGTAAGAAGTGCGGGGAAGCTTTTTACATAAAATGACCGATGTGCCACTGATGATGCAACGTAAATAATATCAAGAAATCCAAACCAAAACCGAGAAATTTCCTTTTCTTCTTTTTCGTGTGGGACACCGAGTCGTCCAACAACCCGATAATACTCAGTGTCACAGTTTTTCAATCGCTCAATACTGGTAGTAGGTCTCTGACATGGTTGGGTTGTGTAACGACCGCCGTCTTAGTAATCATAGACAGCAACCGGACTACGGCTTAACGTGCCCTCTAAAGCACTTTTCGGACAATCAGCTGGTTCAGCCTGCAATGTTCTAACCAGACTGGGAACAAATTCACAAAGTGATAAATATCAACTTTGTCAGTGTCCCACCGAGAATCGAACCCGAAAGCTTTGCGGCGCAGGCAGTCGCACTAGTCTCTTCTTGCATTGATGTAGGTACTATTGTAGATACTTAGACAATTACATTGCTTTTTATACCTCGATGACTCGTTGAGCTGACTTCCACCTAAACAAAAATAACCTGTGGTTTTTCTTTCTCACCAAATCAGGAACCATACGAGGACGCAAATACTTTTACAATAGGAACAGTCTACAACACCAACGCACCAACTATACCAACACAGCCGAACAACTCGCCGGCAAATAATAATATGATATTACATGAAAGCAGAATTGCATTTGTAACAACTACAAGTTGTTTAATATAAAGTTGGTTCGAACTAAAATGTTGGGTTTAAAAGCTGAGCTGTTATTAAAATTGTTCGCGTGTGAACCCCATGGTAGCAATTAGGTTGGCGAGAAAGTCTCCCTCAACTAATACGACTACTACTGTTTCTATTCATAGAACTATGTCTACAACAGCACATCAGGGTAAAACTTGGGTAAAACGTATAAAAACTTTATTTTCTATTCTTTTCCCAGAAAGAAGAAGAAAATTCCACAATTTAATTTCCTGATGACTCGTATTCTGTGTATTACCGAATATGACGATGATTATATTAGTCTGATTTCGTTCATGGCAACCACTTCAAATTGAAAGGATTCAAACAATTCAATTCATCAGTCGACGATCTTGATGAAGTTCCAACTCACACTCTAAAACTTTTATATCCATACTCAAGCATTCACTTATAGGAACATAAATGTGTCATTTCTATAGAAATCATAATTTGTGGGTTTCAGTTCAACCCAATTTGATGTAGATGGCTTTATTTACACCTCTCTATTCCTAAATTCATACTCTTGATTTGGCATACACTGCTACTTATCTGGAATAGTTTCATCCACGTAAGGTCACTATAATAGCAATGTACGTTAAACGACTAAAGTTACGAAATCGTAAGAGGGCAACGTACCGGTAACGAAAGCAAATTAGGGATCGGTATTGTTATCGTTATGTGCGCGTATATTAAGTTTTTTTTAGATTTAGCGTTGCTAATAGCATTACTACAAAATCTGAATCATCAACGATTGTCAATGTGACATTCATGCTTTCTTAAACATGAAAAATCACATCAACATGTATACATAACTTTGGAGTGAGGAGTTGAACTCCCACACTCAAACCTGGATGGTGGTGGCTCAGGATAGGGACAAATGGAAGAAGGAGAGAGAGGCCTTTGCCCTGCAGTGGGATATGTCAGACTCGTAATAAAATAATTTCATTACATTAAATTCAACATTATAAATTCATCCACATATTTGGCTCAACTTTATTATTCTGTTACCTGTTAAGGTGTTGGATGCTCTATTAGGCAAATCCACAATTCTGCCGACTATCGTCTGCGCGGATGCTTTCCTAGTGAACTCCGCTTTGCATAATCGTCTCAAGACCATTGACTTCTTCACGGTCGTTTGCGACTTTAGTACCTAGTCTTGGATTCATCTTTCTAGGCTTGTACTAGTCTAGTCTAAGAAAAATGCAGCCTCAATCAATCCCTATAAACTTTCTCGATCGATAAAAACGTCACTTTAAAATTGCTGTATGGTTTGAAAATTTTATGAATATGGGTGTTTGCATCGTCTGACAATATGACGACCTATTGCCGAGCCTCTAAACTGCTAAATCAGCCTTTTGCTATCAACTTGGCAATATACTAGCAATTTATTCGTAAAATCGGACGATTATTGCAAGGTGTAAACGTCCGTACACCATTATCTAGGCTTAAGAGGCGTTCGGAACGTCATATTGACTTTTACGATAATGTTAACGCCAGGTTTAGATGACAAATTGTCGAGTGGGTGTTGACTCTTTGTATTTTGAAAAATCTCTTTAGTACTAAGGGATCAACGTAGATAGTTTTGTAGCTGATAGTGTGCTGGGTAGTACCAAATATAGTTCCGCAGGGTACTGTTATCGGGACCTTTCTTTTAAATATGTACGTGCCTAATAAGAGCTATTTTCCTTTTGCTCATTCAATGAAATTACTTTAACATCAGCAATTTTTAATTTAGTTTTTATTTTATTTACAAAAACGCATCTTGCGTGAGCCTCCGGTGTGTACAGTGAAATCAAGGCCTGCCCGTGCATACGCTTATCTTGTCACGAATAGGTAATTTAGTTGTTACTGTTGCTTGTTCCATTCCAATTTCTACTGTGTTTTAGTCTGTAAATTTTCTGTTACAAATACTTTCTACACCACCTGAGGCAAAATAATAATATATAAATGTAATACCCATGTGTCTTTTTGCTTATTTTTGTAAATTTTTGCAGCTACTACTAATACAGTTACTGCTACTACTATAACCGCCACAACAGGCCAGTTGTGAACATTTTCGCATTTTTGTTGCAAAGTAAATTCAGCACTTTCTATAGGCGAATACTACTGGGAATAACACACGTTCGATCCTGTAAATCAAGGTTTAACTTGAAACGTCTAGCTTGAATGTAATTTGTCTGTCTAACCCAGATTTTCCCGCCCTGAGTACAAAGGAAAGGAAAGAAATGTACTCCAATTGTGTTTTTTTTGCTACATTATCTAGTGATTTATTGCTTCAATTAGTATGTGTTTCAAATATATTTTCTTATTCAAAGAAGGATACAATTTGTAACAGACATTATGTACAATATTGCGTGGGCTATCTTGAGAATTCGTTCTCAAAACAAAATGAGTTGATGTTGATCCATTAATACTACTTACTTATTCTTTTCTGATAATTTTATAAGCAAATCTTTGTTCGACTGTTTTCTGTTCACAATTCATGTGCTAAGTTTTGTTAAATTATAAGTTTATCAACAATTTCTATTTGACTTTCATTTTAAACACAATAAACAAACCTTGACTTTGAAATTCGCTCTTATCATTGTACGCCCAATATTTTATGATCCGTATTGTTCGAGTTGATTAACACGTTATCTAATAATATAAATTTTATCGTTTCAGGTACGATATGTTGCAGTGTTACAAAACCACTTCAAGTACAATAAATTGTATGTATCTACTTGCATATTTGTTACGAATCCATTAAACAATGTGCAGATCCGATTTCTATGCTCTGTGACCGTGTCGGCCCATGTAGAAATGCGCATTCGCCGTGTTTCCATTGCCTTAGTTATGAAGAATCGCTTTGTAAAACAGAATTGTTATTCAGAGAAGAAATCTTGTGCTTACACAGGACTCCTTTTTGCTGAACGCAGAAATGTTTTTTATATTTTCTGTTCCGTATTTGAACTCTCGTCCATGTTTTAGCTTTTAACGAACGCGTTCTTGAGTAAGCAAGATACTTTCAGTTTCATTACATTAATAAGCGCTTATTTTTAAAAGCATTCACTGATGGGAACTCACAAATCGTTTCTGAATTTATCATCCTGGTTAGGTATAGTTTTAAGTAGATAATTGTTAGTGAGATTATTATTGTTAATCAATTTAACTTCAAAGTGTTTGCTTTATGACATAATAATTCACTAATCCTCTTCTTCAAAAAATCTCTTCCACTTATGGCCGACTAGGCCGTTTTTGTGCACTTTAGATTTAATATTTTTTCATCGTACCCATCTGTTAATTGTACTGGTGTTGTGTTCTCACCTACTTATTAACTTATCTTTGATTTTTTGAAATCCGTTAGTGTGAACTAATGGTGGCTTATATGGATGACATGATTGCCGGCGCTAATACCGCCGAAGCACCAGCACTAGCGCCCACCGGCTTGACGGCATGGCGCTCTCGTGGTCTCCACTCCACTACACGCGTAACCTTGCGTACAATGATAAACAGATGACGTAACCAGCTATATTTAACCATGTTTTTGTCGAGAGCGGGGCTCGAGCGCGCGCGCAGTCAGGCAGGTCAACGCCCCCACCGCCTATCTAAACCAATCTGAAAGTCGACAGCGTACGATACGGCGCTACGCCTCACTTTGCCGATTTCTACAAAACTACACGCCGACGCATCTGTTTTGTTTCTGCTTGCTGCGCGTAGCGGTTGTTTTTCGGCCACGACGCGCATACTAAGCAGCCGAACACCGGTATGACAAGAGCCACACAAAAACAAAGGACGTGTCAGCCAAGAGTCGAGGGTTTTATTAATCCTGTTAGACCGCTCATTTATCTCGAAGATCCGAGTCAACGGGCCACAATGGCTGACACTGAGACAAGTTTCTTGACAGTGTTAGGGTGGAACAACGTGCTCAGCGCCGCAACTCGGAAACTTGAATGGGGATGCCGATAGTAACTCATAAGGATGACTGAGCATTTCCCGAATTGGCATTCGGTCGGCGGGCACGCTTTGTTCGTTGTTATCTGAGCGTACAGCGATGTCTGTAAACGCTTTGGGCGATACAACGCGCTGACAAAGGGCGCAGTTAAGCTGGTATTACACAACCCTGGCAACAGAGCCCGGCTTCGGGCATACATTGCTGGTTATCTTGAGTTTATTGTAATGATACCCGTAGGTAACCAACAATGAATGCGGAAGCTGGGGCTGTTGGCGGGGTAGTGTTAGCAACTTAAATGCGATCCCCGCGTTCTCCGACTTCTCTCCGTGTTACGGGTTACCAGTATTGCCAGCACCAAGAATTTCTTTGCGCTCTAGAGAGTTTTGGGAATTTGTAGTCAAATTCTTAGGTCGTCGGACTTCAATTTGGCCAGCTTCAAACATGTCCAAGAATTTAAATATTGAAATGCTTAGTGCATTCTATTATGTGCATGAGTAACCTACGTGTTAGGTTTGCTGGTAGGTGAGTTAACTGATTTCGTTAATTTAATAATCCTATGACTTAAGCTAAATACATTTTGCAGCTACAGGCGATAACACGTCTCTACGATATTTCGTAAAAATGCGTCATTTCTCTATCCTGTAAATTGTCTGATTATCCGACTGTAGTGTGGAAAGGGTCTCACAGAAAAGTTCGGAACAAAAAGTACTCATCCGATCTGGTATCTCCGCTCCTACTGCTCAGCGGAACGCTTTCAATTTACCGGGACTTAGCGAATTCCCATTCTACTCAAGGTCCACTTGCACAAAGGCGTCTATTTCACAACACTGCCTGAGCGTAATCTACGGTATAAGTGGCCAGAGAACTCCCGAGTACGATCTCACGGTTCTTAAACTTGAGTAAAGTTCTTTATTTGAAAAACGGCGGCCATCTTTTTTGACACCTTATTGCTAATTTATAGTTGCAAAGAGTTGCGTAGAAGGAAGATGTGTGAAATCGAGTGTACTCTATCGAGTGTATGCTATGAGACGATAGTACAGTCGCTCATATAACATAAGGTAACAGGCATTATAAGTGGTATTAAACGAACACTACGGTTGTGCCTTGTGTAAAACAGGTTAACTATTTCACGCCTTGGCACAGCAGGTCTTTGGTGTAATGGTCTAACTGCTCGGTCGTAACCTCAAGCAAAGCCACGTTCGACGTTCGATCCTCGGGTTGTGATAGCGTTTGTTTTTAATTTTTGTGTATTATTTTGAAACATTTTTAGTTGTTTTATGTTTTTGTCGGTAGCTGGTGACTCCAGGGATATAAAAATAAGGCGTAAGTATATTTTAACTACAGTGAGGAAGCTTTATATGCTTTCTTTTAAAACATAAGGTGTTAACTAAGTAATGATAGTATGATAAGTGTAAGCACAGAGCTTTATTACAGAAAAAATAATTTGTATGAAAGTAGCGACATCTGGTGATCAGTAGTAATAACACGATGTTCACTCTGGTCATCGCCAAGCGTCTGAGGGGGAGTTATACCTGAGCTGATGGTATAGATGTTTCTAACGTATTAACGGGCAGTATAGGTAGACCTACCTATACCTAAAAATATCGCCTAAAAATTAAAAATATGTATAATACCTGTTTTTAATATTTATTGTTAGGCAGGTTTTTATACTTATTTATTGGTAATCTTATTTAATCATTACGATATCGTCTTTTAAAACATTATACATATACAAATAAAAATAGAAAGAAATAAAAGTGAACAATAAATTGAAAGTATTTATTTATTTACAACGCTTGGTTTACAGCCTCATATAAGTGCTATGCTTAGTTACAATGTAGGTAGGTATATCTATCTTATTATTAGACAGGTTTTAAACAACGATTTAAATAACTTAGTTTACAACTGCTTCCTTTGTTTAGCTAGCACACAGTGAATAAAAATGTATAGTAAAATACAATAACATCACTTTGGCGCTTATTTAAGAATGAGTTGCAGCTATTATAATTTTGTCACACATCTCAGGGTAAAGAAATGTTCCAGAAGGAACCTTACGACCAACCAAAATGAAACTACCGATGTATAAAAACTTATTCATTCATATATAATGCACGCTCAAATACAAACAAAAGCTCATTTGTTTTTAAGTATAAACAGAGTATCTCGTGTATTTTTAGTGCATAAAATTATGTTCGAGCGTTTGTCTTGGCTTCACTCCGGTTATTTGTAGGGCTCCCTCTGATATTTTTAATACATTTAGATTAAACAAACTTAATAATGTGGTCTGTAAAATTACAAAAATACTCCCGGGCAAATCGAATTATATCCTGACGATGTCTATTAGACAAGGCGATTTCTTTTTGCCGGTTTGTATGTTTTGAACCCTTTCGCATGCAAATCTTTGTGCACGGTTTGTACAGATATACCATGTGCTATTGCTGTTTCCTTTGTTGATGCAAATGGATTCGCAGTGTGCTTTGCAATAACATCCCGATGGCGGCGTGCAGACTGAGGAGCGAACATCTTGGGGGCAAAACCAGGCTTAATACGTGAACATCTCCAGTGTCACCATGACACTGAATTCACAATGTTACGGCTTTTCTCTGCAAATAAATAAATCCTTAATTAGAATAGAAGAATGATCTTACAAAGTTACTTTTCTACCATTTAACATTTATTGAAACCTTATATTAAAATACTTTATAGGTTACCATTATGACGTAACACAATAGTTTACTTACCGAAATATTTAATTTACGAGCGATTGCACTCATTGACATTTGCTGTTCATGTAACACCACAACTTCAGCCTTCATAAAAACTTATAAATTATGCATTATGATATATTTTTTTAAAGTTCTGTTACAATTAAAAAAACACTGTTGTCGCTTCCAAAGTAGACGATCAATAGTAACGAAGCGAATTCATTCAAGCTGAACTGGTTATTTATAAGTTTTATTGGCTACCTGCAATTTTATACCAGACTCGCGGTATATTCAACCATTTCTGATCTGACTATCTATGACGCGCCATGTTATTGATAATCTTGTAGCAACCAGTTGAAAAATTAAACGTTCTACGTAATAAGCAGCTGGTCTAGGGGCTTCGCTGTCGGATACAACGCAGCATAGCCACGGTTCGAATCTCGGCCTGCGCCAGAGTGGTAACTGTCATATTTTTATGTTAAAATTTTAGTTCCTAAGTGAATGATTGCGAGTTCGATTATACTTCGTATTTAGCTTGCAAAAAAGTTTCCAGCAAGTAATTTAAACAGGTTTAAGTGACGTATGCAACGCTAGTAGATTCCGGCTAACTAGCTCAGTCTGCCACCAAGTTTAAATATTGGCGAAGAGTTTGATGTGGTGGTATGTGGTTGTAATTTTATAGTTAGTGTCGCTGGTGGTGCCATCTTCGTGTTGAATAGAGAACAAATTCCTTTGATACTTCGCATATGCATGCCTGTTACCTTAAGTGGTATGAGAGACTGTACATCACGCCAGATTATATCATTCAATAATAATAGTGTAAACAATGAGTATTAACAAAACTAACTGTAATAAAAATAAATCCAAAATGTTTTTATATGCTTATGGTTCCTGAACTTGGCGGCCATATTTTTTTGACACCGTATCGTACTAATAGTCTGCAACGAGTAAAACTTAATAACTGTTATGTATGTATATATTTTCTTGTTTTTAATAATAGTTAGTCAAAAATTTAATAGAAAAACACCCAAACTCAACACAAATACTTTACAAACTCTTGGCAAATATTTGTATTGTGGATCGAACCCACGACCCTCGACGTAGCAAACAGGGCAGGTATTATTCACTACGCCATCGGGACAGTCTATATATCTCTGAATAGTAATTACCATACCGGGGATCACGTAGGTTGCTCAAAAAGCTATTCCACCGTTCAACGCATAAAAAACGCACAAAAATAACCGAATTTGAACAAAGGCCTCATTATTATCGGACACGCCTTAAATAGCGCCTATTCTGGCATACACATTTCGGAGTGATTTTAAAGATAGCTACTGCCATTTTCCTAAACTAAGAAAAGGAATAGATAACCGATTTGAGTCTTATCAAATGTATTTCTGTTATATTCTTGCTAATGTGTTAGATCTCTATGAACTTGTTTACAAATTTCCTGCTTCTTTTTATTTATTTATTTTATACAAGGGAACAAATTTATAAAGTGATAAATACCAACTTTGTGAGTGCTCCACCGAGCGAATCGAACCCGGAACCTTGCGTTGCAAACAGTCGCACTACCACGCATTAAAGTGTAAATGTTTGTATGACAGACGGAAGTATATAATAATTGAACACATATCACGCCTATAATCCCTTGCGGGGTAGGCAGAGCGTAAAACAGCCGCAAAAAACGGACATTTACGCCACGTCTGACAAAATATTTGAGGGTCGTTCGGAAATTGTGTATCGCCATAGTAACAGGTTGTCGCATCGTCTGAAATTACAATACACACCCACGAGCCCCTTAGTCGCCTCTTACGACTCCCATGGGAAAGAAATGGGGTGATGCAATTCTAAGCCGGCATCACACGGCAAATGCCAGAATCAGAACCAATGATATACATGCCGGGCCGCGTATATGTATTTCACTATATCACGCGCATTCGATTTGATGCGCAATGCGTAGACGCTACCCAAGGCGCCGAGCCGCAGTATACTAGCACAATATACCAGGCAGCAGTAGTTCAACTCGAGCACATTTCAGCCTGAATCGACCTACATTAGCAGGGATGTCAACAAATAGGTTTTACGAACCCGAAATTAAGTGATGTCACACTTAGGCAACGTAATGCTAAGCTACAGTTAGAAAACAATGAATCACATTATAAAAAAATGCCGGCTTAGAATAGCATCACCCCCATTTCCCTCCCGTGGGTATCGTAAGAGGCGATTAAAGGACTTCAGAGTTACATGTGTGTTGCAATTTAGGCGATGGGCTGACAACCTGTCACTATGGTGATACATAATTATCTGATTAACCATCAAATATTTGACAGATGTGGCGTAAGTGATCGTTATTACGGCTGTTTAAGCTCTGCCTACCCCGCAAGGGATATAGGCGTGATATATGTATAAAAAAATGAATACGTGTCTAGGTATAATTTTTTCCCGATTTCCCGATACTCAAACAAAAACGCGCGTCGAAATTCTATGTAGTAGTCGTGTACGTATAGGTCGGTCGGGCGTGTGCATGTGTGAGTGCGCAAACCGGGCGTTAGTACGAAGTTAAACTACTGCTCCTTGGTATATTGTGACTACTTGGTATACTGTGCTACTAGTCAGTAGGTATCGCGGTCAATGACCCCGCGCGCCCGCACGCAATACACGATCGTCTCCGTAACCAACAAAATTAATGGCTACTAGTCTGATACTTGGATAGTAATTTGCTGCTGTATCGACTTTTGAGGTTTTGAGAGCGGTGTGTGTAGTATGATAGGTTTTTTTTCGTGAAGGAATTTCTCTAGACTTGTTTGTACTATACTATTAGATGATGTAATCTGTGATGTGTCACTTCACTAGGTAGGTACTATACCTCTCAAAATGCTATAATTTTTTCATTTTCTTGTTTTCATTTATGAAAATAATATAGCACTGTGAGTGCAAAATAAAACCATGGCAAATTTAAATAAGCAAAGTTTTTCACATGGTTTGTATCACTACATAGTATAAAATGAAGTCGCTTCCCGTTTGGTGTCTCCTTATATCTTTAGAATTACCCAACGGATTTTGATGCGGTTTTTTTTATAAGATAGAGTAATTTGAGAGGAAGGTTTATAAGTATAATTTATTCCGGGAAATTGTCACGTGCCCATGGGAAAACGGGTAGCCCAACTGGTAGTAAACTGTTGACCCCCTTTAGACACCTTTAAGGATTAAAATTTCAAAAATGCTAAAACACGTATTTAATTATTTTAAGTTATGAGTCTAATCAGAAATTTTGAAACAGATCACATTTAAGATAAAAAACTTTCATACAAACATTTAACCCCCTTTTCACCCATTTAAAGGTTAAAATTTCAAAAATGCTGAAACACGTGTTTAATTATTTTAAGTTATTAGTCTAATCACAAATTTTGAAACAGATCACATTCATTTAAAAAAACGAACTTTCATACAAACTTTAAACCCCCGTTTGACCCTATTAAGGGTTAAAATTTCAAATATGCTGAAACACGTGTTTAATTATTTTAAGCATTGATCTACAACAGCCCTAGATTTAGCGCCTCATACAAAATTACGCTAAGATTTTGTCACCTACTGAACTATACAGTCATACATAGCGATTTATAGATTCATTGCGTCCGCCTGATTCAAAATATCACAACGAACCTCACCATAATCTATTGAATTCAGCCTTATTTGTTAGCCCGTACTTGGTCATGTTAACAGTTTCGCGGCCAGCTACGCACTGTGGGAAAGAAGTGCTCGCTTGCAAATTGTGCACTACTTCACCTTTTGAGCGTACGCGCGTAATCTAGGGTTGTTGTAGATCAATGGTCTAATCACTAATTTTGAAACGGATCACACATAAGACAACGATCTTTTATATAAACTTTTAACCCCCTTTTCATCACTAGGCTAGGGGGATAAAAAAAACGGAATTTAAAGTGAGGTCGTTTCTCACGTCTGTTTGTTTGTTTGTATGCTTAAATCTTCAAAACCACTTAACGGATCTGGATGAAGATTTTTTAAAAGATAGAGTGATTCAAGAGGAAGGTTTTTATGTATGTATGTATGATATTTAAGTCGGGAGAAGGTCTGCTTCCCGTGGGAAATCAGTTAGCAGCGGGTGAAACCGCTGGGCGGGCCGCTAGTTACTACTATAATTGTAGACTAACCATAGTATTTGTTACAATAACTTATACCAGATGTCGCTTGTACGTCGCTTCGAAAAGAGTACCAAGAGATTGAAATTGGGAAGTGTCAGTCGATGCGCCGGAAGCTCAGTTGGCAAAGCAGTGGGACGGTACCCCACGGTCCCGGGTTCAAGTCTTGGCGGGCCCTAATATTTTGAATAATATATTTAATAATAATATTTTTAATAATAATAATTTCTTATTTTCATTTATGACATACCTCTCGTATCGTATTTACAGATCTTACTTCTATGCTTACTCATTTTTTCTGACACAATTCCTCTCTAGTAGGAATAAAGTACAGATTTCACAATCTTTTTCAAATTTAAGAATCAGACTCTTGTCGGTGGAGTAACTTCCAATTTCCCCCCTTCCCTGCTAGTGACTTGACCTCCTGATACGACACGACTTTGACTTTTTCCTTTATCTGGGTAAAGCAAGTGCGTCTAGGTCTACCTCTGTCTCTCTTTCCTTGTACTTTGCCGTCAATAACGTTATGCCGGCTTAGAATAGCATCACCCCATTTCTTTTCCATGGGAGTCGTAAGAGGTGACTAAGGGGCTCGAGGGTGTGTATTGCAATTTTGGGCGATGGGCTGACAACCTGTCACTATGGCGGTACACAATTTTCCGAATGACCCTCAAACATTTCGTCGGTCGAATCACAAAAGGGCGTAACCAACAAAATGGCGATTTTTAGTTTTATACACCACGGCTTTGAAAAATATGCATATTTTAATGTCACGAGAGGACTTATCTGAATTCCTGTCCTAGAAGACTGCACGAACAATCACGAAGAGACTTAACTACTGTTTCATACTTCAATAATTTTTCACGAATAGGCGACTGCAGTTCATGCACTCTTTGGGTGTGACCTGTCCATCTCCATTTCATCTGAAGTACATGCTTGCCAACATTCTTGGCTAGCTTTCTTCTATACCTCTTTGACACACTCTTATTTGGTTCAACGTTATTTGTGTTAATGGCCATAGTTGGCAAGCGTAAGTGAGGCAAGGTGTTAAACAAATTTCCATATCTTTTGTTTTTGGCTCTAGTAGTAGTAACTATAACTCATAACTACCTCGAATGGTGTAACTGTCACATCCAGAGATTCTCGCTGAAATTGAGGACTTCTACGGAAATCTGTATGCCTCGCATGCGCAGAAACCGCCACCTGACGCGACCACAGTACCCAGAGCTCCACTCTCTCGCCACTTTACAGACGATCTCCCGGACGTGGATGTAGACGAAATCGGGGCAGCGCTTAAACAGCTTAAGAATGGGAAGGCTCCTGGTGCAGACGGAGAGGCCTCTGAGCTACTTAAAGCTGGTGGAAAAACTGTTCTGGAGGAGCTGTAAAGGCTATTCTGTTAACTCTGGCATCTTTGTTATAGCCAATGAGACAACCCCGAAGGCGTGAAGCAGAATTGTTGTGGCATTGTTTTTCAAGAAAGGAGACAAAATACTTCTCAAAAACTACAGTCCGATCACACTTCTGAGCCACGTCTATAAGCTGTTCTCGAGAGTCGTTACGAATCGTTTGACTCCATCGAAGCCTGGGCTGTTTTGGAGTCCTTGCAGCGGTGCCATTAAGATTTGACGCCTTCCAGCCACCGGAACAGGTCGGGTTTCGTAAAGGCTTCAGCGCCGTGGACCACATCCATACTGTACGGCGGGTTATACAGAAGTCAGAAGAGTATAACCAACCGCTGTGTAAGGCCTTTGTGGACTACAAAAAAGCCTTCGACTCCATCGAAACCTGGGCTGTTTTGGAGTCCTTACAGCGGTGCCAGGTAGATTGGCGATATGTGGAGGGGCTAAGAACCCTCTATCAAATGGCAACAATGTCCGTCCAAGTACAAAATCACAAAACAGGATCCTTCAAACTACTCCGAGGTGTAAGACAGGGTGAAGTTATATCCCCGAAACATTTCATCAATTCGCTGGAGGATATCTTTAAAACTTTGCAGTGGGATGGACTAGGCATCAACGTCAACGGCAAATATCTCGCACATCTCCGCTTTGCCGACGATATAGTAATAATGGCCGAATCGCTGCAGGATCTGCAAAAAATGCTGACCAGTCTGAACGTCGCCTCGAGACAACTTGGACAAGACGAAAGTCATGTTCAATCAACACATCATCCCCGAGCCGGTCTCCGTCAAAGGTATAGCCCTTGAAGTTGTCCAGAAGTATGTGTACCTTGGGCAAACTTTGCAGCTGGGCAGATAACTTTGAGGCTGAAATCACCAGAAGAGTGCAGCTGGGCTGGGCAGCATTTGGGAAGGTGCGTCATATTTTGGAATCACCCTTGTCATTGCCACAATGCCTCACGACCAAGGTGTTCGATCAGTGCGTCCTGCCAGTCATGATCTATGGCGCCGAGACGTAGAACCTGACATTAAAACTAGCCTACCGGTTACATGTCACTCAGAGAGCTATGGAAATGTCTATGCTCGGTATCTCTATAATGGATAAAATGAGAATCGAAATTAGACTATCCGCAAAAAGATCAAAGTTACGGACAAAGTCTGGAAGTGTAGCAAATGAAGTGGCAGTGGGCTGGGCACATTTGTCGTGGAACTGACGTACGGTGGAGTAAATGGGTTCTCGAGTGGAGGCCACGCCTCAGCAAGCGTAGTGTTGGACGACATCCGGCCAGATGGACCGAGGCCTTAAAAATGGGGGCTGGTAGCGACTGGATGGCGAAAACGGGAGATCGTGCCCTATGGAGTACCCTGGGGGAGGCCTACGTCCAGCAGTGGACTGTAATAGGCTGATGTATCTAATAAAGAATATATGCATGTCTCTTTGAGAGATGTTCAGACTGATTTATTTGATTATAAGTGTCTAACTGTACGTTAAAATATATAATAATCCATACATTTTATTTTTATGTTTTTTTAGACTGATTTATTTGATTACCTATAACTGTATGCATATCTCTTTGAGAGATGTTCAGACTGATTCATTTGATTATAAGTGTCTAATTGTATATTCAAATATATAATATTTCATACATAATGTTCAAATTTACTTTAATATAAATGGACACAAGTGATAATTATAACAAAATGTTACATCACGAATAGGCGTAAGTGGATCTTCAGTGAAAAAAAGTAAAATATGTCATTAATTTATAAAGTTATCGGAAATCTATTAATAACTGGCTATAAAAGATTAAATTTGCTATGAAATAATTTAATTACCTTCTAAATAAATATTAAGATAACTTTTGTATGACCGTCAAACTGGTCGCTGATTTCTTTAATTTGCTCTCCTGTAAAGTTATAAAAAAACAGTTACGCCCTTTTATGATTCAACCGACGATTTGTCTGACGTGGCGTAAATGTCCGTTTTTTGCGGCCGTTTGCGCTCTGCCTACCCCGCAAGGGATTATAGGCGTGATATGTGTATGTATGTATGTAATAACGTTATTTACGAAGTTGTCGTGTCGTAGCAAGTGGCCAATCATCTTCCCTTATCTGTTTTCAATGGTCTTTAGGAGACAACGTTCTTCCGCAACCAGAGACAGTACTTTACGTTTGTCCGCGGTGTCAAAAAATATGGCCGCCGGTTTTTAAATTAAGAAGTCACTTTACTCAATAAAACACATTTTCAACTAAAGTTGATTCAACAAATTTCAGTGTAGTAAAAGACGACCTACATAAATATCTATTGATGAAGCAGTAAATTGCGTATGATGATAACTTAGGTGTGAAAGTAACTGCCTGTAATGGAATAGTACCTATTGATTATTATGAAAACCGTCTACCCGCATTTCAAAGGAATTTTAAATGAATCCTATTAGTTCAGTTAATCAATAATTGAGTCGTTGTAGTATCTTTCTCTACTCATTTAAAAAAATAATCTAGTATGATGGTGTATTTGTTGCAAATTGGTTGTTAAGAACTTAGCTATAATTTTTTTTACAACTAAGAAAAAAATACAGGTAAGCAATGAAGAGGGTACTCATACTCTTTATTTCATAATAAAAATATTACATGTCAAAATCGTTCGGACTTTTAAGGTTCTAATCTCATTAATACTGAATTGGTTTGTCCTTATTTATCGATCAAAAATAAATCAGTCCATATCTTAAAATGCTCAAATCATTAAATAGACTAGGTCGTTAAGCGTCTTGATAGAAAAATACCTTTTTTTGTAAACTTGCAAAATTTTCAAGCCTTGAAAATACCTAAGTCGCAAAATTACTAGTGTAGTCAATATAACTTTTTAAGCACTCGCGATCACTTTCACTCATTTTAAGTATTAGACCGGGTCTATCGCGATAGTATTTAGGTAAATATTAGTAGTCAACCCGCGACCACAATACATGAAACTGTGTTGAAACGTCGGGACACAGGTAAATTACTAATATTTACCTAAATACTATCGCGATAGACCCGGTCTAATACTTAAAATGAGTGATAGTGTAGTCAAGAACAAAAATTTGGCAAATTTCTTTTTTAAGCGTCAAATTTTTACCGAAATCTTATTTGTTATGAGTTAATAACGGTTCATTAAAATGTTCTACGGCAGTAGATTTTATACCTCTTGTTCCTCATTTTAGAAAGGGATAGTGGCTATTCCTTAAAAATAAGTTTATTATTTTCTGTATGATTCAAATGATTGTCAGACGTGGTGTAATAGTCCATTTTATACGACCATTTACACTCTGTCTACCCCCCAAGAGATATATTCGTGATGTTTCTTGGAATATGTATTCTAGAATTGTGGCCAATAATCAGGTATATTTTGCACTTTTTATTGACAAGGTCGTCTCGATAAACGTAGTTTTTTCACGACCCTCCGCATTTCTGTCTCATATTTTTCTTTTTATTTGCAAGTTCAAATGCCGTAGGTACGATCGACCGCAACACGACTTACCTATTAAATGACAGAATACTGGTTATTCATACAGTTATGAAGAATACCCAGTATGAGTAGATCCCTTGTAATTGGAGCGTTTTTGTTGACCGCGTCTATAATTTTACTTGTTGTGAGGGCCTTGTTACTGGCAGCAGTCGTTACGGCTTACACAATCGTAGTTCACGAATATAACGAGTAAATATAATGGAGCTTATATAGGGTGAAATATTACTAGAGATCGATACTGAAATCAGAGGACGGGCTGGTGATAAGGAACAACTTTCCCCAAGGAACATGGGTCGAAATATGAGAAAAATATTTTGAGCTTCGGCAATTTTGTATGGGAGGTACAAATTATTTTTCTCATATTTCGACCTATACTTGTTACGAAAAATTGTTCCTTATCACCAGTCCGTCTTCAGTATTTGCTATTGGTCACTAGTAAAATTTCACCCTCACCTACGTATGCAACATTTCAAGATTAAGTATTTAAAATGTCGAGTTTGTGGGTTTCAGTTAAGTATTTTCTGTACAAGTAAAGTTGTATGTAAAGCGAACTGTGTTCAATTTCTTTTTTCATATATTTCGAGCTATGCTTGCTAGGAAAAGTTGTTCCTTATGACCAGTCCGTCTTAAATTTTTTGCTATTGATCACTAGAAAAATTTCACCCTTTCCTACGTAAGCATGTTTTCAAAATTAAGTGCTTAAAAATGTAGAGTTTGTGGGTTTCAGTGAACTACTTCTTGTACTAGTAAAGTAGTATGTAAAGCGAACTGTGTTTTCCATCCTAAACTGAATTGTAAAATAACTGCCTAAGCCGAGCCAGACTCCTATTAGACCCATTTGGCGCATGTTATAGTTTGTTAGACAACTAGTTTGGCTGAGATATCTATGCTCAAAGAGCCTTATAGGAGATAGAGTCATAGATAATACTTGCTATTTGAGCTTGTGGCTATATTTAGTTTTCTTTGCTTCTAATTCTGGACCATCTTAAACTTCAGTACGTTACCGCAGTAATTATGATTATTGTGGAAGTTAATCAAACATTTCGAACTGTAAAAATATAACATTTTGTATGGGAGGGAGGTCAAAAGTTTTTCATGTTTCGACCTATGTCCCTTGGAGAAAGTTGTTCAGTTTCTTAGGATTGATCACCCCTTGAAATATTTTCAGCAATTTTTTACCACCGTATATACTTCAAGACCATTGTTTTTATTTGTAGGTGTAACAAATTTCATCTATCGTCTTTAGAAATAGATACATTTATAAAAGTCCATATTCCTTGTCACTGTCTGCAGGAAATCATACATACATACAACCTCTGAATCGAGAGCCCAAGACTGTACCTACTAGACCACGTATCATAGACTCAATGGTATCAATAGTGTCGTGACTGAGCTGCGCTAGTTAACTGTAACCTATTCACTGACTTTCACCGTCTTAGAGGTGAAGAAAACAGTCTCAATACATACATACATACATAAATCACGCTTGTTTCCCTTACGGGGAACGCAGAGCGTTAACGGCCGTTAAACGGATATTAACACCACGTCTGACAAAAGTTTGAGGGTCAATAAGATAACTGTGTATCACCATAGTGACAGGTTGTCAGCCCATCGCCTAAAATTGCAATTCACATCTAACCCTCGAGACCCTTAGTCGCCTCTTACGACACCCATGGATAAGAAATGGGGTGATGCTATTCAAAGCCGGCATCACACGGCATAACGACACGACAGTCTCAATAAAAGATATAAATATATTTGCTGCAAATACTTTATGGTAACCAGCCCATGAAACTCAACACTTTCTCTAAGAAATATAGGTCGACATATGAAAAAAAAATTTGGACCTCCTATACAACATCTTCCAGCTGACCGAGCAATTTGTGGGGAGGTCAACTTTTATTTAGATATTTCGACCTATGTTCCAAGGGGAAAGTTGATCAGTTTCTTGGACTAGTTCACCCGTTAAAATATATTCCTACATACATACATATATCACGCCTATAATCCCTTGCGGGGCAGGCAGAACGTAAACAGCCGCAAAAAACGGCTATTTAAACCACGTCTGACAAATGTTTGAGGGTCATTCGGAAAACTGTGCATTGCTTTAGTGATAGATAGTTAAAATATATGCATTTCATATTTTTACACCTATATAAATAGTGAGTATGGCAATGAGACCTGGAGACATGGAGACCTTTGACCAGCAGTAGTTGTGGCTGTTAATGTAGTGTAATACAAATATCAATTTGTTTTTTTGTAACGTCTAGAATGCGCTCGTAAAACTTCCCATTAATTGGAGTTTTGGTGATAAACATTTTGAAGTAATCGAAAAACGAGTATCTCGTTTATCCGTGAAAGTAAGGCATTTTTCTGCAAATAAAACTAGTTTATAGTTATTGCAATTTTAGGCGACGCTATGGCAATACACAATTTTCCGAATGACCCTCAAATGTTTGTTTTTTGCGGCCTAAACGGCTCTGCCTAACCCACAAGGGATAATAGGCTTGATATGTGTGTGTGTGTGTGTGTTGGTGTGTAAAACTAGTTTATGAACGTCAATAAAATAAAATCAAACTGTTCATTATAATAAAGTGTAGGTAAGAAGTCAGTCTTCTAAAAAATGTTCATCTGCATAGCTCTCACAAAAATAACCGGTGACCTTCGTTGAGTTGATTTATTTCGTGTGTGCCAGCTGTCACTTGTAGATAGGCGAAGTGACGTGAGATATGAATATTAGTCGAGAGTTTTTAGAATCGAAGCTCTAATATTAGATTTGTAGCAGGTGAGATGACGGATAAGTCGGTTAGCAGGAATATCATAAAATTGAGTGTAACTCTATCGAATTCTGGAAAGAAAAGTTCGCAGAAAAAAAGCCAGGAACGATAAACCCATCTATTTAGTTTTTGGCCCATCGGCTAAACCGAATTTATTATGTTGTGTCATTTATATTTGTTTGCAGTAGATAAAAATGACTCAAACTGGATTTTTGCACTGTATACCTACACTGTCACATTTACAGTACTGGTATATTTTATAATATTTATGCAATTATAGACACTTAAAGTGTATTTAATAAATGAGCTACATTGAATCGAAAAATTACGCTAGCATATAAAGCTTTTTTTTTAACATACATACATAAAGAATTATCTTATCTTAATCTAAATCGGCGGTGCGGAAGGAAAGTGGGGGAGACCACCGGACAAAACTTTTCCCAAAAAAGGATTAATTGAAGTTACTCCACCGACAAGAGTTTGAGTCTTAATTTTGAAGAACAGATCTTAATCGAATACAAATAAGCAATTTTAGTTATTTTGTATGTTATGCAGAAATTGCCAGCCGTACCGGACTAATGCGCTTGCTTTTGCATTTTTAGATTGAAAAACTAATTTTGCTTTTATCCTTTGCGAGGTAGTATTGTTTATCCTTGTAATAGTGTGTAACAGTAAAATAGGTGTGTGAATTATGATTGACATATCTGGTGCAATCATTGCGATGCGGCTGGTGAAGTGGTGGTGTAGTGGGACGCTTGTCAATCTATTTACTCATACCCTCAGTTGCTAAGAGCGTCGCGCGATTTAGTGTTGCCATTTGTCAAGGTTGCAGTATCACTAGATGTCATCTCATTGGAAATGTGTCTTCATGAATGCGCTATTTATCTGGAAACAATGATTTAACATTAAATTGTCTATGGAAGAAAAAGCGATAACTTGGCCATTTTTGGCACTGTTAGATTCGTGTGATGCCGGCTTAGAATAGCATCACCCGATTTCTTTCCCGTGGGAGTCGTAGGAGGCGACTAAGGGACTTGAGGGTGTGTATTGCAATTTTAGGCGATGGGCTGACATCTGTCACTGTGGCGATACACAATTTTCCGTGTGACCCTCAAATATGTCAGACGTGGCGTAAATGTCCGTTTTTTCGGCTGATTACGCTCTGCCTACCCCGCAAGAGATAATGAGCGTAATATGTGTATGTTTCCAAACTTTCTTCTTTCATCAATAATTTGATCCTAACTTTCACTAAGGTCCTATTGACTGACCATTATCCTAAAACAATTTCCCTGGAAAATCCCGGGCGTTTGGAAATCAATCTGACCAATCACAACGCGGTTATCTTCCATTCATTACGCGTAATCAAAGTAGTTTGTTTATCAGTGTCATAGAGCAAATAAGTTTGACAGAAGGTTCACGCTCGCTATTTTCGTAACTGCGAACCTATACTTTAGGGTTGCTACTGTACATGTGTGTAATAGTGTGTATAGCACAGAATATCTTAAATTGAGTAGGGATTTAACTACAAAGTACTTACTACAGACAACATTACGTACATGTACTATGGTTTATTATAGTATGCACTCTGAGTGCTATAATATTTTCATAAATGTAAACAAGAAATTGAAAAAATATTAGCGGTTGCCGGGGCTACAGCCCACGATCCCGGGTTCGAGCCCCGACGGGCGTTAACATACTTTCAATTTATTATTTTCATTCATGAACATTACATACCGACGACAGAATACATTCCATACAAGGTAAAGATAGGAAAAAAACGCCTTAAGTCGAACGGACAAACAATATTTTAGTAGTTAATAATCAAGTCTTTTAGTATTATTTAGAATCAAAAACAACCTGTCCAAAAATGAGTTTAAGAAATCATATTTGTTTATTTGCTTGAGATCCTTCCAAACCGCCGTAAATGTATATGGCTATGTGTGCGTGAGCAAAATGGCCATCAAGTATTAAGACGTCCATCTGTATTGCGCAATTGTGCTTGAGTCCAGATTCGGCCCCTCAAAACAACTGGCCAATTGTAAACAGGCGGCCAAACGCTTCCAATCAATACTACAAGACCAGCTTCAAGTGATCCTTGACATCCAAAAGATCCTTTCGAAGTGCTTTCGAATGTTGAGGATGCCAGGGATCATGTAACAGTTGATGCGAATGGAAGTGAAGAAGAAAGTGATAAATACGGTCCAGACCTTATTTTAGGGCACGTTTCGATTCGTTATAAATAGAGAAGATAGCGTTAATTGTTTTAATTTAAGCCCGTATTTATTTGTAAGCGTCCCTTCATTATAACATTTATAAAATACTAAATAATTAATATTGCAAATTAGGTGAGAATAGTATTTGAAATATGAAAAATTTATTTAAAATATTTACGGCGTACACTGCGGGAGGCCTACGTCCAGCAGTGGACTGCTATAGGCTGATGGATGTATGTATTTTCATGATAAAGTAAGTAGGTACCGTTCCGTTAACGGAACTTCCGTATGTGACGGAAGGGCGTGTTGCTCGGAATTCAGACAATAAAGTAAAAAGGCTAGAAGTAAGATGTTAGCTTTTGGTTGTTTTGGCTACAAGATGATAAAAAACTTTTTCTGAATAAAGATTCAGAATAACTTTTTTGTCATCTTGTCAGTTATACATTTCAAGTACCTAGGTAGTGATCAAATTTTTTTTACAAAAAAGCAATATTAGGAGCAAAATTAAAGTCTCGCAGCTGCAAACTTTAAGTGTAGATGTTTTAATTTTAATGTGGGCGAGGAGAAAGTTGGAATTAAATTGGGATTTGAGGCTGGATTTTTAAGCTCTTATTTTGGGCTGGAATGAGCGCTATAGAAAAGTTTTGTCTGCTTAGTATAGATACGAAAGTAAACTTAAGTACATATATCACGCCTTTAAGTACATACAATTGACATGTTAATTTAGTTTTAGTTAGTTTCTAGTTTTAATTTGACATGTGATTTTATATAATCACGCCTATATTTTTGTAAGCAAAACGTTAACGGCCGTAAAATACGGTCGCTATCGCCACGTCCGACAAATATTTGATTGCTATTTCAGAAAAATCGATCACTATATAGTGACAGGCTGTTTGTGAGCCTGTCGCCTAAAATTGTAATAGACATGAATCCACCTCGAGTCCCATAGTCGCCTCTTACGACACCCGCGAGATAGAAATGGGTTGATGCAATTCTAAGCCGGCATCACACGGCAATATCCGTGTCGTCGTTATACAATAGATATACGCAAAATAGACGCAAGTAGACGTCTAGTTGCGTAAAATAGCCCTTTTAACCAATACCGTCCATTACCATATGTACAGGGTGTAAGGGACAGCCCTCCGAATATTGATAGGGTGCATGCAGACCATGAAACTGAACAACTTTCCCCTAGGACCATATTGCAGGAAACGGCACAAAATAATCGACCTTCCAAAATCAAGATCAGCCAAATGCAATTAGTATGGGAAGTCAGTTTTTTTTTGCGTTTCCTGAATTATGTTTTCATAGGAAGTTGTTAAGTTTCACGGTCTGAATGCACCCTATAAGTATTCGAAGAGCTATCACTTACACTCTGTATACTGAGGTACTGACTGACCCAATGTAAAGCATATACTATGTAGGTCACTCGAAGCCCAACTTATAGCTAAAGCCCACAATTCAAGACAAAGAGCAAAGCCCCAGAGCTACCTCACAGAGCAAACTCGGCTTGTTTACGTTTGTATAGCGAGTAACATATAAGATCATTGTTTGTATATGTTGGCCCGCCGGTGAGTACACAAACTGCTTACGATAGGTCCCGATAAGGAACCAAAGTTTGTACAGTGGTAAGACGGGAGGTAAGGACTTCTTTACATATTTATTTGCTGTTATATTTAGTGCTGCCCTCCTTTGGGCATTTTTTGCACTGAGCCTTGGCCCTTTGCATCACTGCAGCACACATATGCGTTTAACATTGTGTATTTACTACATAACCTATTTATGCCAATACTGTTTATATATTATTCTTTGTTGAATGTATCTGTGTGTTGTAATTTTATGCAATAACAGTTTTATCTATTTATCTACCTATCTGTTGGATAGATGCAGGATGGTGTTAATAAAAACAAAATACAAATTCTTAAATTTAATTAACATAATTACTAATAGGTAAATAACTTAGGTAAATAAATAAATACAGTGTAATACCACTGTTCACTAGAATAATTATGTAGGCACTTTCGCAAAATTAAAGATTTAAGTTGTTTTAAAGACTCTGATTTCGCATTTTTTATAGGTGGTGGCAGATCATTCCAGCATTTCGATGCCACGAAACGAAAGCTGCTTCTAAAACATGGAGACGAGGGAGATGAGACACCATAAGGATAGGATACCGAACAGATTTAATTATTTACAAAGTTCTATCACTCCAAATAAGCTTATCAGCAAGATATCTTGGTGTAAAACTTATTCTTAATGAATAAAGGGTGAAATTTTACTAGTGACCGCTAGCAAAAACTCAAGACGGAACAACATTCCCTAGGAAGATGAATATTTTATGGGGGATCCAAATTTCGTTTTCGTATTACGATCTATATTCCTTGGGGAAACTTGTTCCTTATCACCAGCCCGTCTTGAGCTTTCACTATCGATCACTAGTTAAATTTAACACCGTATTACAAAAAAAATATACATTATAAATTACATGCCGTGTGATGCCGGCTTAGAATAGCATCACCCCATTTCTTTCCCGAGGGAGTCGTAAGAGGCGACAAAGGGACTCGAGGGTGTGTATTGCAATATTAGGCGATAGGCTGACAACTTGTCACTATGGCGATACACAATTTTCCAAATGACCCTCAACTATTTGTCAGACGTGGCATAAATGTCCGTTTTTTGCGGCCGTTTACACTCTGCCTACCCCGCAAGGGATTATAGGCGTGATATATGTATGTATGTATGTATGTATTACTAAAATTAAGATACGTATATAGTAACCAGGAACAGTTTGTTTGTCCACTAATTGAATGGCGATAGGTATTTATTATTACAAGTCGATGTTAGTAGGTCGTATTTGTATAGCAGTTGAAATGTTGACACTTGGTCGTAAGTGAAATTAATGGCTGATTGAAACTGACAGCCTGTCAGGATTTCAACTACCATTATTATTAATTTATGGGTGAGCTAAAATTTTATTATTGCTTTTTCGTGTTTACTGTGCTTGAAAAGCGCGCCGATTTTGTAGTTCAATAATTGTCTGGTACTATTATTGAACTGAAAAATTAATTTTTCCACAAACGATTGGTTTCAACTCTGGTACTAGGTTATATCGGGTTGTTCATCATAAGAATTAGATTAATTGATTAAAGTAGTTATGCCTACCAGCGCCCCAGTATACTCAAGTCAAGACATTACCTACCTGTTAAAATTGTTGGCCGTCCTTACACACATACCACGCCTGTATCCCTGCGGGGTAGGCAGAGCGTAAAATACGGTCGCTATAGCTACGTCTGACAAATATGTAAATGTACCATAGTGACAGGATGTCAGCCTGTCGCCATAAATGTTTATACGCATGAAACCCTCAAGTCCCTTACTCGCCTTTTCCGACACCTGCGGGAAAGAAATGGGGTAATGCTATACTAAGCCGGGATCACTACTTTATTATTTAGATACTACGGCTTTGGAAATCATAAAACTTTTTAAAGCAGATTCAGTTATATTCACTTCATCTGTAACATTCGGTTACATTTGAGATCCCTTTTGTGCTGAATCGCTTAAAAGGAAAGTTGAAAGGCTACTGGGCTGAATAAGCAGCCCCAAAAGTTCTCAAAAAACTGGACATAAAGTTAGACAAGTACCAGCGAATGTCAAATCCTTCATCGTCGTCAAAAACTATTTGAATATTAGCGACAAAATAATTTCACACTCTAAAATAATTCACAAGGACATAATTCCATAGGTACCTACTCTATATAAAATAGAACGCTACCAGTGCAAGAAGGGGAGGGAGGGCCTTTGCCCAGCAGTGGGATTCTGACGGCTAGATAAGATATAAGTGCCGTGTGATGCCGGCTTAGAATAGCATCACCCCATTTCTTTCCCTCGGGAGTCGTAAGAGGCGACTAAGGGACTCGAGGGTGTATATTGAAATTTTAGGCGATAGGCTGACAACCTCTCACTATGGCGATACACAATTTTCCGAATGACCCTCGAATATTTGTCAGATGTGGCGTAAATGTCCGTTTATGCGGCCATTTATGCTCTGCCTACCCCGCAAGGGATTATAGGCGTGATATGTGTGTATTGCACCGATTCTGGGTACCAACAGGTTTTCACTCAATTAGTACTGAAATATCGAAAGCGACATCTAAGTGAAAATAGATATTAAATTCCGTTAAAAATCGGGAATTTTTAACGAATCTAAGTACGATTTTAATGTTTTTCAACGGATACGGGGAACAGTTTCAGTCCATAATTTCAAAATATGCTGAAATAAAGCTTCAGTTAAATTGAAACAGGCAGCTGCCAGATTAAAATTTCTTGACATGATGATGAATCAGAATCATGCTATTTTTATTATAAAAAATAGTAAATTGTTGTCGTGGTTGGAAAAAAGCCGTCCGTAGGCGAGTCGGTACTTCAATTATATGAGTCAAGCTAAGTCTTTTATCCCAGAGGCTTAAATAGTAAAAAAAATGCTAGGAAATAAAAAAATATAATCAATCATAAAATGTTGATTTAACTTCTATTAAAACATACATACTTGGTTTTTTGTATTTACTGTATAGCTATATTTGTTATTGAGCTGTGCGTTTTTCGAATAAAATAAAATATATTAATCACGCCTCCTTCCGGAGGGATAGGCAGAGACTACTTCCTTCCACTTACTACAATCCTTACGTACTTTTTTCGCCTCAACTCGTCATCGTCTCGTTTCATCGTTTATTTATTGCAAGTCACATTAAATCATTACAGAGATGGAAGGTACTTAAATAAACTTCTAGACATTATTATTTGTTTATTTACTATAACTACAACTACCTAACTTATATTAAACGTAATATTACTCGTAAATAAGTATTTTTTCTGCCAATTGTATATTTTTTAAATACCTCCGCCTAGAATATAACGGCAAGTATTAATTCAGATTCAGCCATATTCCAAATGTAATTTTATTGTGAACCAGCATAACATCATTGCACGACATTGAATATGTACACTACGATTATGCCCAACACTGCTTTGTACAACATGATTTCAACCTTTGTTTCTTGGGGAAAGTGGCTCCTTATCACCAGCCCATCCTGAGTTTTCGGTTTCAGTCCCGAGTAACATTTCACCCTAAATTGGTCGAAATAAGACAAAAGTAAACTGTTTTAAACGTTCGCGGCAGACAAAAGTATTTTGAGTTTCCATAGTAACTCAAATCAGCTAATCGGCAATTTTGTATGATAGGTAATTTTATTTAAATATTTCGACCTATGTTCCTTGGGGAAAGTTGTTCCTTATCACCAACCCATCCTGAGTTTTCGATATCAGTCACTAGTAACATTTCACCCGATATACATAACATTTAATTGTATTCTCTTGTAAGGCTGTTTGTATGTAGGCAGGTGTTTACCGCAGTTGGTATTTACGGTAAGATTCAGAAGCACTCAGACTCGGTCGGACTCTGATGGAGCAATTAGGGAGTTGAGAGCATTGTTAGACGCGCCTGTGTAATTGCACGAGGTCTGTTATCACAATTGTGTTGTTGGCTTAGAATAGCATCACCCTAAATGAAAATAAGAAGTTGAAAGAAATGTTAGCGTCGGCCGGGGATTGAACCTAGATCCTGTGACGTACCGTTTCACCGCTAATATATGGAGATACTTTGCGTCTGCACGATACTTGAAAATGTTTGTGTTGTGGGACATTGCGTCGACGAACGACCTGATGAACTTTGGTACCGGAGTTTTTCAAGTCGGAGAGCATAGTTAGTCGTGGCTGTGTACCTAATTCCCGTCGGTTTGTTAACACAAGAAATATACTTATCAAATGTATAAGCGTTACTAGAAATTTGACGCTGAGTCGATTAAAAACCCTCTTACATATCATTAATTATACAGGATGTAAATATCTTAGCTGCAAATATTTTTAGGGGTGAACTATCCCATGAAACTGAACAACCTTCCCTAAGAAACATGGGTCGAAATATGTCAAAAAGAAATTGATCTCTCATAGAAAAAAAATCAGGCGACCGGGTCAATTTGAATGGGAGGCCTACTTATTCTTCATATTTAGACCTAGTTCCGTGGGAAAAGTTGTTTAGTTTCATGGACTGGTTCACCCCTGAAAATAATTCCATACTGTATTAGTAAAAATATTTCATCATTACCTTGGAAAGTTATACTATCATCCTCCTACACTCGGTAGGCACTTCCATCCCTAAGGGTGTACTCAATAAGTTTATCACAATTTGCAGAATCTCCCCTCATCTTCCCGAAACTCATTAACCAGAAATATTTTTTCACTGAAAAGCAAAACTCTCCCTGAGACGCTTAACTAAATTCAATTAGCATAAAATTCGCTTGCAAATGAAAGGGGCTATATCACTCCGTAATTTGGCAGGCTGTCTCTTGCAAAGTTTTGTTCTAATTGGCTTGGACTTCTTGTAGTGGCCCTCCGCAGAACTACTGAGTTTGAGAGATCGACATCTCTAAGGGGAAGACACTTTAGAACTCCTCGACTTGATAACAGACGACTATTTGGATGAGATTATTGTTCTACAGATTGTGGGAATATTAGCTTCAAATATTTGTAAAAGGGGTTCTGGTTCTGAGCCCATAAAACTGAATAACTTAACACAGTTTTCCTTTGGCTGGAAAAGACTTCCCATAAAATAATTTGACCCGGTCGGCTGAAATTTTTGTATGAAAGAACATTTTTTTTCATAATCCGACCTATGTGCCTAGGGGAATGTTGTTCAGTTTCATAAACTGTTAATCCGTTGAAATATTTGCAGTAAATTTGGCTACATATTATAGTCGTAGAAGCTCTAGGTTGATTTAATTTTGATCTTTGTGTTTTCAGTAGCAAATCAAACACAACGTTTAATCATTAAATTTTTGTGATAATTCGATATTGGCTGACATGAGCAAGTTGCTCAAATATACCTTGCCTTTGTGTATGTAGAAACAAAAGAAAATAGACACTATATTTTTATAGATAAACTAAAGCTAGACTGGCGTAAAGTTACATGCTGTGTGATTAACCCGGCCAGCCTCAAGGCAGTGCCTTTATTTTGTTTTTTCATCCCACCTAAGCCGATTTCCTATCAGAATAATACAAAATTGTTATTAAAAAAGAAGAAAATTGTGGTACACAAATTTTCTTTTTCTTGGATCATGACATCAGTTAGTGATAGTACTTGTACTATCAAATTGCTGACAAATTTAACATAAACGTATGTACGGGTACGGTCAAGGATTCTCGTGCCTAAAGCACTGAGTTTTCCCCGAGGGGGAAAATCCTGGACGAGAATATTCAATATTACTTCATTTTGCGTACGAAACAGGCTACCTGTCCAATATCTAGAATGAGGTAAGCATATATACATACATACCTACATATATCACGCCTATAACCCTTGCAGGGAAGGCAAAGCGTCAACAGCCAAACAGACAAACATTTCAGATTATTGTGTACCGCTATAGTGAAAGGTGATAATTACGTATTTTACGGTCGTTAACGCTCTGCCTGCCCCGCAAGAGATAAAGGCATGTGTATATATGTATATTCTAGTAAAACGCGGAATGTAGATATTGAACGACCTAACTATAACTGAGTAGGTATCGTATTGTAGATACGAAGGTAAAGTTTTATTATCCTGTTTTTTTAATTGGTATTAAGTATGAAATAAACATATTTTGATTATAAAATTATTATCACTTTCAAATTATAATACACTGCAGTACACGAAAATAACACAACACGGAAATGCGCTACCATTACAAGAACTTTAGTGTAATGACATTACATCATAACATTATAAATAATTCTGTCTGGTTACCCCAAAAGCTGAGCTTGGTGAGTTACACCGTTATGTCACAGCCACAGAGCAAATAAATTTTAAAATGACCCACGCAATTGCATAGATGAAGCCATGGAAAGTTCGTCTCAGTTAGATTTGACGCACCAAATACGCAGGCACACTAGAATTTTATAGAAGTAGGTACAGGTTTTCTATGAATTTTTGTGTTGTTGTGCTTTATATGCGGCCGTTGTATCCAAAATAGATAATGTAAAAAAATTGCAAACGGTCGACTGATCAGCACATGACCTATTTTGGTCTAAATGTTATATGTGCGTACATACATCATACATTAACAGCCACAACAGTCCACTGCTGGACATGGGCCTCCCCCTACGGGGCCTATTGCCAAACTCACCACGCTTGGCAAGCGGATTGCGCAGATTGCGCATTCACAGGGAAGGTTGCAGCCCATTCCCTGTATGGTTATCTTTTGGTAGCGTTTCACGACACCTAAAGGTAGAATTGGGGAGATGCTATTCTAACAGCATACGTGAACGTGATCAGTCAAGACTGCCGCGCGATCGTTTTAAATGACATACATTCATACACATATCACGCCTATAATCCCTTGCAGGGTAGGCAGAGCGTGAACGGCCACAAAAACGGACATTTACGCCACGTCTGACAAACATTTGAGGGTCATTCGGAAAGTTGTGTATCGCCATAGTGACAGGTTGTCCCATCGCCTAAAATTGCAATACACACCCTCGAGCCCTTAGTCGCCTATTACGACTCCCACGGGAAAGAAATGGGGTGATGCTATACTAAGCCGGCATCACACTGCATTTCTAAGCCGGCATCACACGGCATTAAATGAGGCGAGGCGTTATCTGATTGAGGCGAGTATTTCATGGATTTGTTCATACGGTTCCCTCTGCTCGATTATTTTCTCCATGGTAACAGCGATGATAGGGCGGGCGGACGGCGGAGGGCGGCACTGCAGGGCGGATCGATACCGTTCACGTGTTCACTTTGTGTCACCTTGCCTCACCTGGAGTGAATACGGTTTCCCATGAACGCTAGTTTGAAAGTGACAGATTTATTGACCATCGTTAGAAATTTTGCCGTGTGATGTCGGAGAATAGCATCACCCAATTTCTTTCCCGTGAGTGTCGTAACAGGCAAGAAAGGGACGCGATGGTTACATGAGTATTGCAATTTTATGCGATGGGCTGACAACTTGTCACTATGGTATCTCCTTCTTCTTCTTTTAGTGTGGGACACATTGCAGACAAACAGATTTTTTTCAGACAGATTAAATTAAACAAAGCCAAAACTATACACGAACCTACAGTAGCGGTTCCTCTTGACATAACTAAAACTGCATTGTCCAGCACAAAATTACATGGAATATGTTGGTTTTTAGAATAACGATATGGTGTTACCACATCCATTCGGGCTCCGGTCACTGAGGCCGCCAACGCACAGGATTCAGAGCATAAACTAGGGTGGTCGTACCAGTGGCGAACCAGGCAACAGTCATGGACAAATTAGCTGAAAAATTAGAATAATAAAAATCTCTAGTGTCTCTCAATGTCAAGCTGTGTGGTGCTTTTGATATAATCTAGTGAAAAAAAACATTGATCTGACGCAAATCATGACATGACAAGATAGGACGGTTTAGGTCAGTTTATATGATGATTTGAACAAAAGTAGGTAATGACTTTAATTAATTGAAAGCATTTAGACAAAGAAAATGAAAATAAAATATAAATATTATGTCCTACTTTGTGTTGTGACTTCTTGACGGAACTTCTTATTCTAGTTAAATTAATGTAAAAATAAATAAGTAATACATACATACATACATCACGCCTATAATCCCTTGCGGGGTAGGCAGAGCATACACGGCCGTAAAAACGGTCATTTTCGCCACGTCTGACAAATGTTTGAGGTTCATCAGATAAACTGTATACCACTATAGTGACAGGTTGTCAGCCCATCGCCTAAAATTGCAATACACACCCTCGAGTCCCTAAGTCGCTTCTTACGACACCCACGGGCAAGAAATGGGGTAATGCTATTCGAAGCCGGCATCACACGGGCAAGTAAATAAGTAATATTTTTATTTTTCAAAACTTGCAAAATTTTCAAGGGCGGGTAGGATATTAAACTGCGACTTTCGCCATCACTAGTTAATATAGTTTACTATTGGAAGTTTTCAAAAATCGTATTACTAACTCGGAAAGTGTTTTGAGTTTGGTAATCAAATAATATTGTACTAACAGTTTGCGGTACTAACTGGTGTAGCACTGGTACGTTGGCCCTACTTGTCTTAAAGAAAAATGGCCGCCGACCATCCGGCCTTTGCCCAGCGGGAACTTAAATATTTGCCGTGTGATGCCGGCTTAGAATAGCATCACCCCATTTCTTACCCATGGGTGTCGTAAGAGCCGACTAAGGGACTCGAGGGTGTGTATTGCAATTTAGGCGATGGGCTGACAACCTGTCACTATAGTGATACACAGTTATCTGATTGACCTTCGAACTTTTGTCAGACGTGGTGTTAATATCCGTTGAACGGCCTTCAACGCTCTGCCTACCCCGTAAGGGATATAGGCGTGATTTATGTATGTATGTATGTAACTTAAATATTAAAAGCTCATCGAGCCACTTTGCCACGCAGTTGTAGTTTTACACGGTTTTATACTGTTTAATACAAAACTTTATGTTCGCAAAATGTTTTTAATTAGGGCCACAGCTTATTAAAGATTACTTTGTTTCAGGTAAAAGTGTGAGAGGTCCCGAACTGGAAATTTACTGATAAATGTTTAAGTGGAGACTTTGGCAAATTAAATTGAGAAAATCAAGTAAGTTGTTTTGAAATTGAATAAGGTTCTATTCTATACTTAACGCTTTATTAACGCTTAATATAAGTATTGTTTTTTAACTAGTAATTAACGGAGGAATTTATTTGCAGGAAATGTGGAAAACATGATGAAAAGTAAATTGAATCAGTAAAGAAAAATTATGCAGATTGATTTACAACTAACATTCTTGGTTAAATGGCATTGTGTTTTTATGTTGTGTTCATCTCGTTAAAAAATCCCAAGGTGAAACTTATTTCAGCCATTAACTGCAAATGTTTTCCAAAACGGCTTTAATTATAGGTCACTCAAAAATTTGAGACTATTGTATTTAAAATGATTACCTACCGTTAACATATTACTAGCAAGGTTCATACATACCTTCATCAGCCTATTGCAGTCCACTACTGGACGTAGGCTAAGGTAAGCCATAAGGCACGATCTCTCGTTTTCACCATCTAGTCGCTACCAGCCGCCTCTTTTTTAATCATCGGTCCATCTGGCTGGAGGGCTTCCAACGTTAGGCTTGCCGAGAAGTGACCTCCACTCGAGAACCCACTTACTCCACCGTCCGTCGGTTTTACGACAGATGTGCGCAGTCTACTGCCTAGCAACATTACTATCAATGTAGTACACTGTACATACACATAGTATACCTATGTATTCTCTGCCTAGGGCTTCGTGCACGGGTGCCTATTTCTGCCGCAAACACATCACTGTCAGTCAGCACTTTCCGGTGAAGGGCAACCTGGCCGCGTAACAACAAACCAATACAAAGTCTGCGCTATAGTTGGTTTTAGACTGCGAGCAGACTTCCAAACCAGACTACAGTACGGCCGTCCCTGAATCCATTCGTGCTAATGTTATGGCAGCGGGTCTATTGTCCTTGATGATAACTCTTTGAGCATAAAACTGACAGCTGTCAAATATGGACAAACTTCACAACACAGTACACTCGCACCTTGATTTATGTGGCATTATTATTATTTTTTATACTTCCCGTGTTAGGTTTACAATTTTAGAAATCATACAAAAATATTTTATTCTAATCTTGCCCGCGGTATAAACCTTGAAATTTTTCTTAATTGTATTTATTACCAAAATCGTGTTATCTACTGTAATTTCTGCCACATTTCCGGCCGCTATCGTGGCACGTTTGCTGCGCTCGTTCGGCTCGTGCGTTTGTGGTCACAGTATATTGTAACTGAACCTAACGCACCCATTCTAGCACGTAACGGGTATTAGAAATAGAATTCTGAAATCATTATCATTCTGGTCTCATTTCGGTGTCGTGCCCGCCAAATTTGTGGCGACGTCTTACTGTTTACCATGTTAGGTGTTGTCTGTGTTATAGTCGCCTTTGGATACTATTTTACCTACAAACGTAGACTTTAGACTTACGCAACCTGACCAGCTCTGAATAAAACTGTTTTCGAACTTGTTTTAATTTACTTTGAATGCGAGATCTTATCGGCCGTTTTGCGTGCAAACGTTGCGGCACGTTGGTAATTGAGAAATCGATCTATATCAATTAATTTGCTTGATGTTCAGAAAATCTAACATAAAATGTAGTCTTTAGGTGAAAAGTATATTTTATTTTGACAAAACTCCTTAAATAAAGAAAAAAAAAGTATAGTCCCCTTTTTACGGCCGTTTACGATCTACTTACCTCGCAAAGGATATCGGCGTGATGTATGTATGTATGAAATATAATATTTGATTAAAATTTGCAATGCGTGAAACAGTCAACCATAGAAATGTTAAATCTAAAATTGTTTAATTTTAATAATCTAATAAAATTGGAATTCAAAATAGAACTTCTTATTCAGAACTCACAAAGTGAAACATTTCTTCAGATTGTGTTTATTCTAAGTCCACCCGCACGTTTCCTTAGAAAGGGGTGTTTCATTTTGAGCTTTTCATTTAAGTGTGGGACCAGTACGTTGGGGGAGCAGGGAGGGGGGGATGTGCCCTGTAAATAGTGCAGGGGCTGCAAGCAGAGATGTGAAGACGCTCTCGGACTCTGATATTTTATTTAGGGTTGCTTTAGGGCTGTCCTTTCCACAATATACCAAGGAACAGCAGTTTAACTTGAGCACCTTTCCGCTTGAATCTACCTACATTAGCAGGGATGTCAACAAATTAGTTTTGCGAACCCGAATTTAAGTGACGTTACACGTTTAAGTACCATAATGCTAGTATGAGTAACAAAACAATTAATAACATTATTATTTAACGAATAGTCAGGTTACTTATATTATTTTTCAGGTTATTTTCCCGATTTCCTGATACTCATCAAAAACGCGCGGCGGCAGTACAGTTCGCTGTGATGTGACCCGAGCGACACGAGATTCTATGTAGTAGTCGTGTACGTATAGGTCGGTCAGGCGTGTGAATGTGTGAGTGCGCAAACCGGGCGTAAGTATGAAGTTAAACTTCTGCTTCTTGGTTTATTGTGCTCTCACTTTGTAAATATTGTAGGCAAAACTACTTATGTGCCAGTTCTTAGAATGCTGCTGACCTATGTTGCTGTAATTTTGGTTTTAGCAAGGTTATGCTATGGATTTGTCCTAAGACCTAGGTTAACTAAATCATTAAGTGAACGTTAGACACAAGAGCGGAGCAGAGATGATATTAAGGGCTTAGATTAGTTAGATAAAACTTGGGTGCTTGCTTATACATTCACACACAAATCCGGATTTCCAAACTCTTTTGGACAGTAGCTTTTAATCAGAGTATTTTTGGTTGAGAACCATGATAAACTGTAGTAAATTTAATATAAAAAACATTTAATTTACAAAAAACGAAATAATCAACAGTTTTAAGAGATAAAAAGATAACTTTTAACATAGTATTTAATAAAATAAACTGTTTGTCAGATGTGGCGTAAGTGACCGTTTTTCGGCCGTTTACGCTCTGCCTACCCCGCAAGGGATATAGGCGTGATATATGAATGTATGTAAATAAATTAGATACAATATCTTCGCTTGGAAATAGTTGTCATCCCTAAGGTCTATAACAGTACCCTTTTCAGAATATCCCTCAGTGTATGACCCCAGGCGTTCTCTCGGCCTAGTCTAGCTAGACTGAATCTTTCATTGGTCTAGGTGCAGAGCTGATGTTTAATGATTGTTCTAGCCACAGTAACCTACGCTAGCTGCTTTTAATAGAGTCAGTTTTGAGAGTTTTTCGCTACGATTGAAATAGGAATCTTTAAATTTACTGTACCTACCTGATACGTAAACGTTTCGAAACTTAACTACGTTAAACTAATGCCAGCGAGTCGTTTTCAGGAGCAAATAAAAAAAATGCCGTGTGATGACGGCTTAGAATAGCATCACCTCATCATCACACCAATGAGGTGATGCTATTCAAGGCTGGCATCACACGGCAACAAAAGTCTGTTTCTCACCAAGACATATTCAACTGAAATCTGAATTGTTTTAAAACTACATTGTTTCTACCTTTAACCCACCTTTAACCCCACTTTGTATTGTAGTAATAATAATTTTTTGTCCTTTATCAAATTTGATTTTTTTTTATTGTAATATAATATATTTTAATATTTATGTATTATTTTGATTGTTTACTGCCGTGCTTTTGAAAAAACGCTGTGTACAATTCTTATAGGACGGCCGATGTGGCACAGTGGTAGTGCGACTGCCTGCGACGCAAAGGTTCGATTGTCGGTGGGACACTCACTTAGTTGACGTTTATCTCTTTGTGAATTTGATCCCGGTCTGGTTAGGACATTGCAGGGTGAACCACCTGATTGTCCGAAAATAAATGGTTCCGTGCTTTGGAGGGCACGTTTAGCCGTCGTTGGTCCCGGTTGCTGTCTATTATTACTTAGACGGCGGTCGTTACACAACCATGTCACTGGCCTACTACTAGTAGTAGGCGGTTGAAAAACTCTGATACCAGGGCTCATCGGGTCGTTGGACGACTCTGTGTCCCACACGAAAAGAGAAAGAGATAGGGTTTCAGTTTTAAAATGCTACACTAGATGTAATAATACGCATGTCGTTTCTCATTCTGATATCTGTTATTGAACCTAATAAAAAAAAAATCTCAGTAAATGCTAGTAGTTCAGTTAAATTGTATTTTTGCTAGGAAAGTTTTGGGGTAGTTCTGATTTTTTCGTTCTATATTTTTTTTGGGATGCTTAATCCGAATTTGAGGTTTGCGGACAAAATTTCGGGACGCAACATTGAAAAAAACCCGAAAAAACCGTTTTTTTTCTTCATTTTTCGGTTTATTTGCTTAAAACTCGAAAACTATTAACTTTTGGTAAATGGTCTGTTTATAGCAATTAAAGAACTTCAAATTCTCTACAGATACCAATATTTAGTTTTTTTTTCAGACCAATCGTTCGGTTTCCAGTGCGAGTTGAAAATTGAAAATTTTAGCAGTTTATGCAAAACCCACTTTTTACATTTCAATATTTAATTTTTATGGATGCTGTCATTTGTTATATGTCACCTGGTTTTCCACAAAAGTAATTAAAAATAAAAAAGGAAAAATATTATGCAAATTCTGTAGGTAGGTAGAACTCATAACAAAATAAAACCTAAAATCTCGGTACTTATGGACATATATTATTATGATTATTAATTATAACATGCAAAATTTATATGAGCCGTTGTCTTTTGGAAGGTCCTGGCTGAGGTTCTTCGATAACGATGTGTCCTGGTTCTGCTTGTTCTGGAAAAAAAAGTTTAATGTTATGTAATTTATCAAGAAGAGATGAAGGTTGCAAAATAGATTGTGAGATTAAACATACCCTCCGCATCGTCCTGAGGTTCTTCGACGGCATCGGGTCCTGGCTCAGCGTCTGATTGCTCCATCGTCAGCGTCTGGAGTCGTTCTCCTGGAAAACAAAAAGAGGTGAGACACATATCATATATCAAGGAGAGATGAATGACTACAAAATAACTTGTGAGATCCAACATACCTCTCTCTCTTTCTTCAGTTTCTTCTACGTCTATGTCAGAGCTGTCTTCAGGGGGCTCAACATTGTTACACTGTCCTTCGCATGATGGGCATATTGGGGAACAATGGAGTCCCGCCTTCCTGCATCCACAACTGCGTTGACAGCCCTTTTTACATTTACATGAAATGTACCGGAGTATTGAGTCTGGTGCAGGGTCCAAGGTAGTTGGTACTGGCACAAGACCGTTACTAGTTTTTTGCCATCCCCACTCACTTGGGTCTCTTTGTTGCTCGTTAGGTGTGGCTTGACCGGATAACCACTGCTGCACCTGATAGTAAACTCAGTGAATGTTCTCGTGCAGCAGCTTCAGTTGGGGGCAATGAGGAAATGTTGGTCTTATTTTTGAATGATGAAGATACGTATTGTTTATATCTTAAATCGTTTAGTTTTGTCTCTTTTTTTTCCATATAGAGCCGTGAGAAACATGTTTCCTGCTGTGGCAATCTCATCTTGACTTGAATTAGGGTCTTTGAAAGCTTCAATTACCGATTGCAAATCTTTGTTCTTTTGCAGAACTTTAAGAAATTTCAGTTTTCCTTGATTAAATAATGCAGAAGTTGTATCACAACCACTTATCGCATGCAGGAATAATATATGATCCAATAATATTTTATCAGCAGCCAGATGAGGGTTGTAGAGGCTTTGCGAAACCTTTCCTTTTTCTAAAAATAAATTTTTTATATCAGGGCTACAAGGGCCGATCAAAATTACCAGAAGGTCGATATCTTCCCCCACCACTGTCACATGTTCATTTGACGGGGCCATCTCAAGAGCTGTTGTGATAATTAGGATATCAGCATCTTCCACAGCTTGCTTTGAATGAATTTTTGCATCATGAAGTTTCTCCATTAACATGGATATAAACCGGCTCTTGTTTTTTGGGTTTACAAGAAAACTATCCTGCGACACAGTGGGCACCATCATTTCTGTAAATGATATTGCAGCAGATTGTTTTCTTTGGGCTCTTCTCAATCGTTCTAAACGCTTGGTGCTACCACAAGCCTCGTCAGGGTAGCCATCAAAAACTACATTAGCACTTGATTTGTAGTTTGATTTGACATATGATACATAACTGCTGAAAATTTCTGCATAATATATGTCTACTACAGCGTCTACAACAGTTTAGCACATTGTTACCGATTGGAATGTAAAGCGGCTTTAACTGATTTTTAACTGAATTATTTTGATTTTTTGCAATCTAGCTATACCTAATATTCTAGTCAAAACGTGAATTATCCGTGTGACTCGTTCTTTATTTTAATTAAGTTAAATACTAGGGGAAATTAACTGAAAACTTTTCAATACAAATCTTAAAAGTGGGTGTTGCAGTCGCACCGGTACAAATTGCCAATTTTCAACTTGCTCTTGAAACTGAACGGTTCGTCTGTACAATTATCAAAATAGTGACCTTTGTAGAGAATTTGAAGTACTTTAATTTCTGTAAACAGACCATTTACCAAAAGTTAATAGTTTTCGAGTTTTAAGCAAATAAACCGAAAAATGAAGAAAAAAAACGGTTTTTTCGTTTTTTTTTCAATGTTGCGTCCCGAAATTTTGTCCGCAAACCTCAGATTCGGATTAAGCATCCAAAAACACATATAGACTGAAAAAATCAGAACTACCCCAAAACTTTCCTACGAGGATCATTTACAGTACAAATTTACTGAATTATAGTGCCAATGAGACAAAGAACTAAGAGTAGGTATAGGTATCTTGACGTTTTTGAAAAGAACTGTGCGTGGGTGCTTTTCTATTAAGGAAAAGATCTAAATTGTAGCTATATCTGTCTAGACTGCCAAATTATCTCTAAGAGACCTTCAAAATTAAAATACATTTTGATCTTTTACTAAATAGAAAACGTTAGTAGATTGTGAAATATTTAATTTTTGATTCATTACTTAGAATTGAGAAGTAACATTTTAGCTGCGTAGCAAATAAGTCTCTCGGGAAATAAATATAAAGGTATTGAAAAAAATCTACCATGTCGTATGTACCTAGTCGACGAACAACCCGATGGACCATGGTTTCAGCACAAAATAGAGCGCGCCGCCGCCAATACTTACTTTGTGGTTTCAGATATAACAAACCACCTATTACTACACTACTAGTAGATAAAATTAATATCATGTTAGAAATAATAAAGCCTTGTAATAGCATCCACCCATTTCATACCTGCGCGTGTCGTAAGAAGCGATGACACACACTGCAGAATAAAAATAATCGAATATAAAAAACGAACTGAATATTATATACTTAGGTATTGTAATTTATCCGACAGTAATCTACAGGATTCAGGAAGCTAAACACATAAATGTGGTAATTACGGACGATTTATTGAATTTGTTCGTTATTAACACTTCTTGTGACAAAAGTTGCCACTCAAGGGCTGTACTTTCAGGCATTTCAGGGTTTTTACAGTATTTCGTTAGACAGTGCAGAGTTTTTGTACGTCATTTACTTACTTGTATACAATTTTAGGAAGCTTGCAAAGTTCACTTGTAAACTTCGCGGGCAATGAATGACACCCACGTGTAGATTTGGGCTGATGCTATTCTAAGCCGGCACCTCACGACATACTTTAAAATGAGTGATTATTTCGTTTCTTTTCATTTACCTTATATTTTATGCCCTTTTTACGGCCTCCAGAGGGCGAGTTGGGCAGCATAAGTATTAAAGCATTAATGTGAAATCATTAGGTCACTATACGGTTCAAGCCCGAGGGCTGTGTATTGAGGGTGACCACGTTTGGTGGATTGGCGAGCGCAGTATAAGAGATTGAATACACAGAGAACATTGACGCCAACTTCCTGATTGAAATTTTTCATAGTCGCCCATATAATCAAACCAACGGATGATAAGGGGTTAAGCTATTTAGAACCGGCACTACTCGGGCGCGTAAGAAATAACGATATGAGCCCGCGGGCTGGGGTCACCGGCGGCGTGTGTTTGTCATACTCGCCACGCTTGCCAGGCGGACTAGCGAGCGCAGTGCAAGGTTGTGCAACACCTACAGATCAAAATGGGGTGATGCTATTCTAAGCCAGCACTACAAGTGTTGAGCCCGCAGGCGGAAGGGTAACCGGGGACCAAGTGTTGCCATTCCGCTACATCTTTGCTACAGTGATGGTTCCGTGCTTTAGAGGGCACTAAAAGCTGTCGGTCCCGGTTGCTATCTATGATTGCTTGTCAGTGATGTTGCAATTGCAACAAGAAGGAGTCAGGTTAACCTAACAAACGCGTTTTGAATGCTGTCAAAACCGCACTATATAATTTGATAAAGAGCTAAATCATAGGTAAGTATGGCCTTATATCGGTTGGCAAGGCGTTGTGTACAGACAGCAAAATGGTAAATAAAGGGCATCGGACAATGACGGACGATGATCGAACGTCGCAAATAGCTGCTCCTACATGCTTGTGTTTTGTACACACACGAGGAAAGTTAAAGGGACACATCGTAAAAGCCTTTGCGTTGGGAATTATGATGACTTGAACGTGGAAACTGTAACTACGTACCTGCGCCACTATTGATTGCCATGCAGGAATTTTTGTGACGTTTTATATTTGGTATCTTACTGTATGAAAAATACTGCTCCGCTTTTCTCTGTCCTGATATGCTTTGTAGAAGAACTTCCTGTCTGAGGATTTGTTTTTGGAACGCTATATCCTGGGCTTGTTTAATTGTGTGAAGTTTTATTGGCGTGCATTGTCAGTCGTCACCCAATAGCCCCTGTCAGTCGTCACCCAATAGCCCCTCTTTTTTTTGGGTGGGACAACGAGTCAACGGACGACCCGATGAACTCTGGTGTCAAAGTTTTTCATCCGCCTTCTACTACTAGGCCTTAGTCATGGTCCCCGAATTACTTTTATTAAAAAACGTTTCAGTTGTGTGTCCGTTGGATAGTCTCGGCCGTTTATCCTTGCCCTTCACATACAATAACGTTTATTCGTTCCGCAAACACTGCCGGCGTGTGTGATCAGGACACCAGACAAATGGATGGTAGCCGGTAGAAGCATCTTGCGAGAACTACGTCAGAATCGGTGTGCATCCTAATGCATTACGTCATGCGTCATGTTTGTGGAAGCTTGTATTCGGAACATGATGGAATGTATCGGGAATTGGGACATTCAATTACTTTATTGAGCGCTGTTTGCTTTTGAAAGTTAAGTCAATGTGTCTCAAGTGTTTTCCTTCAAAAATAGTACGCTTTCTTCAAGTCACAGGAGTTATCTTCTTCATAAGTTTAGCGGTTAACACGACACGAGATATCGTTTTACAGGAAAAAGGAGTGTAATGTTTTTAGAGTTCATGTATGTATTTATGTGAGATTTTTTAAAGTACTGCTACTCGTTAACCATTGAACAGACTCGAATGACAATTGAATAGGAAGAATCCTAACATTATCCTGAATGTCATAGGCTAGGAGTTACCTTAGAAAGCAGTCGTGTTTTTAATTTATTATTCTTTCTTGCTTCTCAGGTTAAACATTAACAGACGCCTTTTCAGAAAACTAGCAATATCTGCGGCTTTAATTCTACATATTTTTGCTATAAACTAATACCAACTTAATGGTTAAACTAAAGTAACTCAATTTAATTATTTAAAAAAATAATAAACCTAAAACTTAACTATGAAAAGGTCGTCCAGTGCGCCCCCATGAGACATGGTTCCCAGTAAGCTGGCAACGTTTCCCCTTTGAATGGCCAAACTTAAACGCTGGCCAAAGAAGCTGCCAGCTCTCCGGTTCCCGGTAGTCTCATTGAGTCTCTCTATTCTACATATGAAACTGAACAATTTTGAGAGACTTTTTGGCGAACTGACCACCAAAGAGTTTGCTATTTTTTATCATAAAAGCCTACCTGTAGCATATTCAACCCAGGCTTCGTCTGATCGCCACCTGACCGAATAATTGGGTCGCCCCTGACCATAATAGTCACCGCTATTTCTGCCGCGGCACAACCACGGTTTTATGAAGCTCAGACCAAGAACTTACGGTAAACGGAGACAAACACATCACTATACTTCAAGACTCAGTGACTTAGGATCGTGTTCTTTCAAAAGATAGAAAATTATCGCTGTTTTAAGTTAATTATTACTACTTAGGTAGATAGTTTAGAAAATCATGATTCATACTTTCGAGAAGTAGAAGATAATTTTCTCTGTTTGTACTTAAGGTCGGTTTTACTTATTTACGATCGGAGCATTAAAAAACGTAAATGAACCGAGTTTTTTGTGTATCTATAAAACTTAAGTTTATAAATTTGTTTTGTGTTTGCTGGCTCTTAGATGGTTTTAAAAAAAACGTAAGAAATTTTAAGGCAAGCCCGTGGTGTGATGGCTGCCTTACCTCGAAGTTCACTGCAAGGACATCAGGTCTCTACTTCCTGACAAAACTCTGTATGGAGGGCTGCATCTAACGTATGCCTTAGTCTGCTAAACTTATTCTTAACTTTCGCAGATAAACTAAATAAGCTTTTGTTTATTATCTTATTTCGTGCTGGTTTTAGCAAAGAATTCTTTTGTTTTCCATGATATTGTGCACTTATTTTATCACTTTTGCAAAAACTTTTGTTAGATTCATAAAGCATCATTGAATTTATGAAAGTTATCCTACAAAATAATTATCTCAATGTCAAACCTAAAAATTTTTTTTAAAATTATCATATATAGTAGATAGCTGATAATAATACTAATATACTTACTTATTTGAAGATAAATATATATTATACATAGAAAACAGTACCCACATTTAATAGAGGAAATAGGTACTATTACCGTAATGTTTGCAAATAAAGGCCTAATATGGAACCTAGGAAACCTTTTTGTCGCTTATTCAATGCTCAACATTTTGTTGAAAAAGTTTATCGAAATTGATATAGAAAATAAGCTTTATTTAGATAATGTGTACAGAAATGTATATAATTTTTTCTTTTAAAAGTGTTTTTCTTGGACAATTTCTCACGAAACTGGCATGCGGAAGCCCAAAATAGAGATGGATGGAAGGAGAAGAGGGAGGCCTTTGCCCAGCAGTGGGATGGTGTGGGCTAGACAAGACAAGACGAAAGTGTTTTTACTGAAATAATATGATTTTCTCGTTCGTAAATTTTTCTCGGTGATTACCACATATTTAAAAATAGAAGCTTGTATGTATTATTAAAGTAAAATTAACTAAGTATCGCCTACGTTAAGCACGACAGTGTCACCGCCTTCAGTCTTGGGTTCTACTCCAACCAGGGCCTGAATTTAAACGATTATTTTTTGCGCTTTTTTTTAGTATGTCCATGGAACTCTAACACAGATTTCTAGCTATTTCGGTTTTTTGAGTGTGACCGTGTAATTAATTTTAAGCTTTTGTCTATACTGTACTAAACAGTCTCGTTATTGAATACCAATTCTTAAAACACTTCCCGTGTTAGGTATAGAATTTTTGAAAACATGCAAAATGTTCAAGCGCGGGCAGGAATGGATCCTGCGACTTTCGCCATTACAAGTCTCGTTATTGACATCACTTTTGGTGTTTATGACCATGTTCGTTTTCCGGGAATCTTTCCCATTTTTCAATGGTACTCTAATCTCTCTTTAATGGAGGGTGAAATTTTACTAGTAACAGATAGCGAAATCTCGAGACGAGCTGGTGATAACAATAATATGATAAAAATATTTTGAGCTTCTATAGAACGTAACTCAAATCAGCTGATCGGTAATTTTGTCTGGAAGGTACATATGTGCCGTGTGATGCCGGCTTAGAATAGCATCACCCCATTTCTTACCCATGGGAGTCGTAAGATGCGACTAAGGGACTCGAGGGTGTGTATTGCAATTTTAGGCGATGGGCTGACAACCTATCACTATGGCTATGCACAATTTTTCGAATGACCCTCAAATATTTGTCAGACGAGGCGTAAATGTCTGTTTTGCGGTCGTTTGCACTCTGCCTACCCCGCAAGGGATATAGGCGTGATGTGTGTGGTACATATTTTTTGTTTTTTCTACCTATTCTCCTCGGAAAATGTTGTTCCTTATCACCAGCCCGTCTTGAGTTTCCGTTATCGGTCACTAGTACATACACATACATACATACACACATCACGCCTATATCACTTGCGGGGTAGGCAGAGCGCAAACGGCCGCAAAACGGACATTTACGCCACGTCTGACAAATATTTGAGCGTCATTCCGAAAATTGTGCATCGCTATAGTGGTAGGTTGTCAGCCTATCGCCTTAAATTGCAATATACACCCTCGAGTCCCTTACTAGTAAACCTTATATTTTCATACATATTTCATCCATACATCTATAAGCTACTTAAAGAATCAATATTGGTTTATAAGAGAAGCGACATAAATAAGTAATTTGAATTGGTTTCGGCTAATATTCTCCTACATGTGATAGAAAAAACCTCAATAACTAACTACAACTGCGATGCCAAATCATGCTACAAAACAAGTTGTCAGTCTATGTTAGAAATGAAAACCGAAAACAAAAAAAATAAACTCTCGCAAAGTAGATAACTTCAGTGTATCTGGTCGGGAGCCGTCGTCGGCTGTCAGTTCTCATTCGCGGCTGCACCGCACCTGTCATATCCCTGAGCGCGCCAATCACTCTACCTGTAGCGAGTGTGAGTCTCAATTCCTTTAAATTCAGCGACTAAAAAGCCGTGACAGACGGCACACTAAAGTACCGCGCCGTTCTAATAAGTCGTATTTGACAGCTGGCATCTCCATACTAAAAGAGATGTCAATAAAGGAAAATGGACCCTCTGCCATAGTTTTTTTTTTTTAAACTTGCAAAATTTTCAAGCGCGGGCAGGATTTGAACCTGCGACTTTCGCATTACTAGTGGCGACGTCTCTTCCATCTGGGCTACCGCAGCTCGTTCCTTGTCCGCCAAGTTTGCATGCCAGTACGCCTGGCCATAGTACATATTATCACGAATCTGACAGCTGTGAAATACGACTTTTTGGAACGGCGGTACTTTAAGGGCGAATGATTTCTGGCAACACATCAGGAGCTCGATTTCCTAAGTATTAGACATTTGACCAACATTCCCAAGCATTCGTAATTCAGTCTCTCACGAAATCCAATTCGCTTAATCCAGTTTTTCCGTATTTTCTAAACAGTAGAAATCTGTATTTCCATTTTATTAAAAAACTTGAACTTTCTCGTTTTACAAAAATATTACACCCCTCAACCACCATTCTTAGCGACATTAATTGATTTGAAAAACCGGTAATCTCCGACAGTGAAACAAAACGTAATTTAAAAAGTTATTCCGTCAAATCGTAGACCTTGATCAAATGATTAGCTTGTCATTTGATTTTATCAATCAGCTGTTTCGAAGAGAAGCAAAAAAATGTGCTATGGTTTATAATGCACTTACGGTGTTATATTATTTTCATAAATGAAAATAAGAAATTGAAAAAATGTTAGCGCCTGCCGGGAGTTGAACTCGGGACCGTGAGGTACCGTCCCACCACTCTGCCTCCTGAGTTACCGCCGCCTCGACTGATACTTCCATATTTCCAATCTCTTGGTACTCCTCTGTCTCTCTTAAAACTAGTAAAAATGTTTCACGGCTTGATACGATTATTGGTATGGTAACTGGAATTCATGGAAAAAATCACAGTTAGAAAATAGATATTTTGGGATTGCGCATGAGAAAAGCGCTATTTCTTGCGGGATTTCAATTACGAATACTTGGGAAATCGTGCTCCTGCCCTATATTCAATATGTAGGTAAAATTGCGCATTGGTTAGTTAGTGGTAATTTAATTAATGTGATGACGCGACCACCGACCAATCAGCATTCGTGCATTAGCATGCTCAGCTGGTAGTTAACAGATTTTTTTGCTGTGCCGTGTGATGCCGGCTTAGGATAGCATCACCCGATACCCACCCGTGGGTGTCGTAAAAATCGCCTAGGGGATGTATCCAGGGAATAGGCAACAGCGTTCCCTGTGAAAGCAATATCTTGCTCTGCGCTCGCTAATCCGCCTGCCAAGCGTGGTAAGTATGGCAAATACCCTCCTAATAAGGGGAGGCCCATGTCCAACAGTGGACTGTTGTGGCTGTTATAGTTATAGTGAACTTTTTCCTGGACTGGCGCTTTCTAATGGAATCCGAGTTCAAGACAAAAGCTTCCAAAAATCTTAGCGTACACTCAAACTACAATCGTCCCCAACACAAATACAAGTATGTAAGTACAGTCGGCAGAACGTTGAATGCTCGCTGTTTAGCTTGTACACTCAGCCCGAGAATTGTGTAGGAAATGCGCGAATTGTTTGCCGATATACGGGAAGCGATACGAGTGCATAGAGTGTACGCCGCGAATGTTTGCGCGTTAGTTGGGTTGGGGTTGCCAACTCTTGAAAACTACATAGTTTATTTTAAATTAAAAACTACGGAATAAATGTAACGTCTTGTCCTGTCCTCAAAGCGATGTTATGATGTTTCAAGTGTCCACACAGAAATATTTGTAATTTACTCATATATACATGCACATGCCGTGTGATGCCGGCTTAGAATAGCAACACCCCATTTCTTGCCCGTGGGAGTCGTAAGAGGCGACTAAGGGACTCGAGGGTGTGTATTGCAATTTTAGGCGATGGGCTGACAACCTGTCACTATGGCGATACACAATTTTCCGAATGACCCTCAAATGTGTCAGACGTGGCGTAAATGTCCGTTTTGTGCGGCCGTTTATGCTCTGCCTACCCCGCTAGGGATCATAGGCGTGATATGTGTATGTGTACATGCACATATCACGCCTTTATTCCTTGCGGGATAGGCAAAGTGTTAACGCCCGTACAAATACGGTCGCTATTGATATTGACTGATCCGATGGAGTAGTGAGTGGAACCCTTCCCTTGCCGAGGGTCTTGCGTTCGATCGCTGCACAATTAATGACCTGTTTCCTAACTCCATTACATTTTGGCAATTGATATTCAATTAACACATAACTACTATTGTGTTACCAATATGAAACATTTTGACAGCCAAAACCATACAACTGACATTCTATTCAGACACAATTAAAACGATTTGGGCATAGCGGAGTTCGGGCCTTGCATGATCCGCCAGCCATCATTTTACAAATTAAATTTTGCAATGTTTGTCAGCTTACTGGAGACCATATCTCATAGGTTACTAGAGGATCTCTTAATAGTTAAGTTTGACTATGTATTAGTCTCAAATAAATCAATATTATTTTAATTTTTGCTAATCACAGTTGGCAACACAAGTAGTGTACCGCCTGCACAGTAACGGTGTAACGCTGAGTGTTTACTATGCGGTGGGGTGTACACCGTAAACAACACTAGCATCGCTGAAGGGCCCAGTAAGAGCTTTATTCACTAGTTGTGTAACAGCTTTATAGAAAACTCTCTTGTAAGCAATATCACACACAAACGAATCTGAAGAGAGTGATACCTGCAAAGGTTCCGGGTTCGAATCTCTGTGGGTCACTAAGGGGCAAAATTGATAGTATCACTTTGTGAATAAATTTTATGAATATTGATTTTAGGTATTATCTTATTTCTTTTTCATGTTTATTTGATATTTGATGAATTTATTTTATTATTGTACCTTTGAATTAATATTATCATAATTATTATTATGAAGATGGTTCCGTGCTTCGTAGGCCTTGATAAATCGTCGTGCCCGGTTGCTGTCTATGATTACTTAGACGGCGGTCGTTACACAATCATTTCAGAGGCAGTATAAGTAGTCTCATCACTACTTCTACATTACTAGTAGTAAATTCACATGTATTTTCTGTCCCGATACCTATTCCAAGTTTTAAACAAACAGCCACAACTGTCCACTGCTGGACATGGTTTCCTCCTATCGCCATACTAACCATACTAGCAGGCGGATTGGCAAGCGCAGTGCAAGATGTTGCATTACCAGGGAACGCTGCAGCCCATTCCCTGAATGATAATACCTTAGTCGGTTTTTATGAAACCCATGTGTAGAATTGGGGTGATGCTATTCGAAGCCCACACGGCAAGTATCATTGAGTAAAATAATTGAATGTCTGGTTGCCTTTTAACTGTTGTTGTTGTTGGATTTCTACCTACCGTGTTTCGTTCAATGTAGAATCGGGTCGCGCTGTCTCATGAGATGTTCGCTCGTTTATAACTCGAAAAACCCATTTGTTCGAAAGGCTCTTTCTGATATTAAACCTGTCCGCTGTCTAGAAACACGTATTTTAAGTAATAAGTGCCAAAGTAATGGTTTCTTGGAACTTATGTTTTGCTATATTGGAAAACAATGTGTTAGTTAGTTTTATTAATTCTTTTCTATCTTTATTTTTATTAAAGTAACTGTACCAGTGTACTGTGGTTCCTTGAATGGTAACTTCAGAATTCTGATAGTAGCCTCAATTCGAGTAATAAAATCTCTTGACTTACCCTAAATTATGTCACTTTACGACAAATATGATTAGACAAGGATAGGATATAATATGTAAGTCCTGTCATGTATAAACATTTCGATGGGTTCTCCGCGATTTCTAGTCAATTTATACGCCATTGTACTCATCGTCGCCTTTTTGACAGTAAAGGAGTATTTTGCGTCAAATTATACGACATGACTTGACGTTGATATCTCATAACCTTTTCTAAACCTATTTGCCGGAAAGTGACAGCGGTAATTAAAGGTAAGTTATGAGAATTTATTTCCCGAGTTGAGGCCAGTTTCTCGCTACCCTTGGTCACAGAAACATCACACCACCAGTCTATAGCAGTTCACTGCTGAACGTAGGCCTCCCTCAGGGTACGCCATAAGTCACGATCTCTTTAAGTCGTCCGTCTAAGAAAGCGACTAAAAAAATCCCTTGTATGTAATTTCTTAGAATATTTAGAAGAGATATACGCGTAATGACGGCTTATCCTTTGTAATGCAGCTTTGAAACAAAACATATTGCTTAATTGCCTCATACAGAATCCACCCTTATGAACAGGGTGGTAAAGTCACAATATAACAAAAATAAAACCGACTTCACGATAGAGCGACTCTTAATACGCCCCTACTTGTATCTTGAACACTACTTATCCAATTTGACGAAATGTGTTGAGTTTCCCGAGTTAGATGATTTCTAAACCAATAAGAAAGCATATATTAAAATCAGTTTAGTAGTTTTAAAGATAAAAATACAATCACTCTTACACTTCAAAAATTGGGATTGACATAACAAAATATTTTACTTTGTAATGTTTATTTCGCAAACAGCATTGTGTAAATGAATCTTCGACTCATTCATGACCCTTGAAATATTTTACAATTTACAGAATGTTAGGCACATAGATACCTAGATTCGAATCGAGCCTTAACCTTCCTTCCTTTTTGAAAGTCGGTTAATAAACATACACATCTCTCGAACCCCTGAGCGAAGAAAGATGGCATTATACGTTCTAGCCCCGGGCGAATGCATGCTTATACCTTATTAAACAGGTGGAGCCATTTAAACGATGTTTTGCCTCGAACCTGCAGGTATATGCTTCTGTTCCTGGCATGTCATTTCCTGAATTTGTTTTAGACTTGTGCTTTTTTGTTGTTGTTATGTTTTGTCCGTTTTTGGATGTTTACTTTTTTGTTATTTTTTAGCTTCCAGCAAATAAACTGACAAGCTTTTTGTATAGATAATCAAATCACATTGACTATCAAGTCAACTTTCGATATTGTATCTTAATTTAGGTTTCTAAGTCATCAATCTTTTTTCCAAAGCAGATACAAAAATGCCAAACTTTTGTTTACTTCCAAAACTTTCCTGTATTTTTAAGTCCCGTTTACAAGCTGTTCAACAAACCAACATTATTCTACTTACCTTTATTTACCGTTTGTGAGTCATCAATCTTCTTGTACAGATTACAAAATTTGCCAACGCTTCATTTTCCCTCAAAACTCTGCTAGCTTTCTTAAGCCCCTTACTCGTATGACGTCGCAGCTTCGCTAAATTGAATCCTCCGGTAATATTCGACGTACATTCGCTACCGCGTACAGCGCCCTCTCTGAAATTACGCTCTCAACTTATCATATAGCTCGTTTAACTTGGCTATCAATAAGTCGTCTAGGTATAATTTTATTTTGATGTCAGATGCTCTGAAAAGATGCTTTTAAAGCGTAGGAGGTAAAGGGGGACTGGAGCTAGTTGCTTCGAAGAATAAAGTCTTAGAAAATATAAAAGCGAATAAGTCCATACTAGCGTGCTTTACTAGGTATACCTAAACTAAAAAAGAACTCCTATTTGAAAAATAAAGCAAAGATGAATGTTTTTGATAGCTGACACAATACTTTCAACATTGTATATTATTCAGGAAATCGATGTCACCGTGCCAAATCGATTTGGCTTTGTGCATCATGAGAAACACGTGTAGATATCGATTTCATAAAAAGTATACATGGTCGTTTGACTCTTGATAATGTGTACTTTCGTACGCGTGTTGTATCGAGACATCAAATTCCAAATATTTTTTAGGAATTTAACTTATGTTAGAGTAACTTAGGTATAGGCGTAAAGTTACCGCGGGAAAACGTGTAAATGTCATAGAGACCTCTGGGCGGGTATATCGTATCTAATTTACTAAGTATACTTTGTAGCTAATACATTTACATCCATAACTGTTTTTAATATTCATCTGAATAAAACAATTTTAAACTGATTTAAATTGTGTTTCATTTTAGATTTTACAATTCCTACGTTTCGAGCTCTTTACAAAGCTTGTAGTCACGGATAACTAAGCTGACTTAAACGTCATTATTTAGAATTAAAAGTATATTTTTTCTACCGCCATCTATTCTTTAATTGTCTAGCGTAACGTCCCGGTTCTACGCAAAACGTAGGAATTTTAAAATCCAAAATAAACACAAGTTTGTTTTATTGTGATGAGTAATAGTCTAATAGTTTTGCAAACTCAAGGTATATTTCCTTGAGTTTGCGATTATTTTAATCGATATAATACCTAAGTTCGCTAATAGATACATTATTACCATTGACAGATAGTTCCAATATTCTCTATCACCCAAAATCAAGGTGGTTTTATTTCCCCAAACAGGCTGTTATCAAATCTCGATATCCCTCAGATCACATCTCCCTCCGCGCCTCGGAGTACACGTGCCGGCAACGCATGTCTATGAATAAATAATAACTTGTCTTCTATTTTATTAACCGACTTCAAAGAGGAGGTTAATTACACTAATGTATGTATTCTGGGAGTTCTGAAATATTTTTAAATGGGCGTCTAAATAAGTGTGTAAAACGAGAAAAGCGTAGTACGAGTATGTATGTTTATTTTGTTGTCGTATATTTCGAAAACTACTAGAGTTATTTTGATGATTGTTTGTATTAAATACATACATACACATGTATTTAATACATGTGTATGTATGTATTTTGTAGGGTATATTAAGTATGTAAGTAAGTCTATTATATTTACGTCGTATTTATGTAGTATATTATTAAGTAGATAATATTGTATTCAGTTTGGTCCCAAGTATGTATATAAATAGCTTTTCGTTCACCTTTTCATTCTAGTTTACCTGCTCACATCGTATCCTCAGAGTTTCTCAAGGGTTGACTGGAAGAGATCCCTTAATGGGATAAGTCCGCCTTTGTGTCATTTCTTGTTTTTGATTTAATATAAGTTTTCTGTATTAGTTTTAAGAATGCACAATAAAGAGATTATACATACATACATACACATTGCGGGGTAGGCACAGCGTTAACGGTCTGATAAATATTTGAGTGTATCACTATAATGACAGGTTCTCTGCATGTCGCCTAAAATTTTTATACACATGAAACGCTCGAGTCCCTTACTCGCCTCTTACTACACCCGCGGGAAAGACATGGGGTGATGCTATTGTAAGCCGGCATCACACGGCCGTTTTTCTTATTGGTTTAGGAATAGAGCAGTCTTATTTAGGAGTTTTGAAAATACATGCTATTTTGTGTTATTCGTTTATTGATAGTCGGTTATTTTTATGGCTAAATTACGATTTCTGTTTTCAATAAGAATTGTATATACCTCTATATAACAAAAAATATAACAGATATACATAAGTAAAAGGTTATCGTTAACCCAAATCCTGGTTAGTGTACCGGGGTGATCATATCATACTTAATGCATTTTTGACGAAAACCCGTTATGGGGGAGGCAACCCCTAATGAACCATAAAAGTATGCATGCACTTTTGCTATGATTATGAAAATTTATGAGAGTCTCTTGATTAAATGCGTTAGATATTTTACTACAAGCTAAGTGCTATTTGTTTATGATTCTTGAGGTATAATTACACGACATTGCTTTTAAGTAGAAAGCCAAATGAATACATACTGATGAATGAGTACCTACTATGTAGACTTCATAGGAAAATAGTTCTTAAAATGATGTTATTGATGACAGTCAAGGTGTCAATGAAAGCCTAAATCCATAATGAAATACATACATACATCAGCCTATTGCAGTCTACTGCTGGACGTAGGCCTCCCCCAGGGTACGCCATAGGGCACGATCTCTCATTTTCGCTAGTCGCTACCAGCCGCCTTTTTAAAGTCATCGGTCCATCTGGCCGGAGGTCGTCCAACGCTACGCTTGCCGAGGCGTGGCCTCCACTCGTAAACCCTCTGACTCCACCGTCCGTCGGTTCCGTTAAACTGTTCCACAACAGATGTGCCCAGCCCACTGCCACTTCAGTTTGCTACACTATACATGGTGTAAAAAAAATTACTGCAAATATATTAAGGGCTGAACCAGTTCGAGAAATTGATCAACTTTCCCCAAGGAAGGTCGAAATATGAAAAAAATTGGCCCTCCCATACAAATTAACCTGGCCGACTAACACACTTAGTATGGGAGGACCAATTATTTTTTTCGTATTTCGACCTGTTTCTTGAGGAAAGTTGTTCAGTATTATGAGCTGGTTCACCCCTTAAAATATTTGCAGTATTTTTTTACACCTTTTATAATGAAATATCTTCAGCAAACACACCCAAAACGGCCTTAAATTTTCATAATATCTGACGCTGAAACTCCCAAAATTACTTTCGCGCACGAAAATCCTCCGTCACGGCCGCGAACCTCAGAGGACCTCATAGTAATTACTGAGTTCCGGCTCTTAAGCCTTCGGCAAATACTTTAGAAATGTAACTCCGGCCGGGTTATTGCGCGTGCCGGGTGTGACGTCACTAGTTCATCGGGATAGGGTTCGGATAATACGGTGTGCGCTCGTGTCAACATGAATGATCGACGAAGCTGCGATGTATTGGCACCTATCTTTTTATACAAACATACATAAATCACGCCTATATCCTTTACGGAGTAGGCAAAGCGTTAACGGCCGTAAAACGGATATTAACACCACGAATGGTTAGTGATAAGGAACCTTCCATACAAAGTTGTTGTGTTGTGTGGCCGAAATGTGTTTTCTTTCCTTCTTTCGAATGTCAAAAGTTTGAGGGTCAATCAGATAACAGTGTATCACTATAGTGACTGGTTGTAAGCCCATCGCCTAAAATTGCAATACACATCTAAACCTCGAGTCCAAGGCGACTAAGCCTCTTAAGACACCCATGGGTAAGAATTGGGTTGATGCTATTATAAGCCGGCATCACACGGCCGGCATCCCTCACTTCTTATATACGAGTAGGGTGAAATTTTACTAGTGAACGAAAACTAAATTTCAGGAGGGGCTGGTGATAAGGAACCTTCCATACAAAGTTGGTGATCAGCTGATTTGGTTACTTTGGAAGCTCAAAATATTTTTACTCGACTGCCCAACCAAAAAAAGAGTGTAATGTATTTGGAGTTCATGTATGTATGTATCTATGTATACATGTGAGATTCCTTAAACTGCTGCAACTCGTTAACCACTAAACAGATTGTAATGGGAATCGTATCAGAAGATCCTGAGTGTCATAGGCTAGGCTTTATCTCAGAAAGCAGTCGTGTTTTTATATTTTTTAATTTATTAGTCTTGTTGTTATAATTCGACCTATGTTCCTTGGGGAAAGTTGTTCCTTTTCACCAGCCCGTCTTGAGTTTTCGCTATCATTCACTAGTCAAATATCACTCGATATAGGTAGCTTGTCCCACTGTCCCTAAAGTACTTATCTACTGTTGTTTTTTTTTTGAGAAACGAAAGCATATAAAAGACTGTCTGATTAAAGCTGATGCATCCAAGGCTGTCAACTTTACGTAAAAATTAAAGCACATGTTATCTCAAAGATTTCTTGTTTCTTATTCATTATGCTAAAAGGGGCGGCGGTGAGGAAACTCAGTGCCTAATGCTCAAAGCTCACACGACTAATATCCACGTTAGTCACAAACTTGGAAACTCTAGAATCCTCTAGAACTTTCTAGAATATTGTGGCGTGCTTTTCGCAATGCGACACCTTCCTACTATAAACCTTGGCTCAACTTCATGACAGTGCTAAATAAGACCAAGTTTTTGCCGCATCATATTCTGCTGAAACTAATTTGTCATATTCTAATACCACTTTCAGGGAACAACTTGTATGATACAAGGAGTAACAAAAAGGGTAAAACGAGCCGAAAGGAAATCTCTGAGGAAAAGCTCATGAAACTGAACAACTTTCCTCATGCAACATAGACCGAAATATTTATAAAAAATATAGACCTCCCATAGTCAATTATCTAACTGATCAGTAGTTTTGTATGCTCCCTTTTGGCTATTTCCTGTATACAGGTTTTTCATACAGATATTATGAATCACCATTTTAGATAATCCTTTACAAGTATGTGCTAATAATAAGGCAATAAAGTCCTACAACTAGCGAATGGCAAGTAATACAGTTTGTCATGCATGTTCGACAAAGTATGTTCTTACGTGAATATGTGAAAAATGTGTTGGTGTGTGAACTTTCAATCGAACGAAAAGATACTCGTATGTCAAAGCAAAGAGTGAAACAGCTCTTTCTCGGTAGCGCGCTCAATCATATGCTGTCTTGTGATTGTGACCCAGAGTGGAAAAGGCACTCGAAAATAAAAATATATTAACTAGGTAGGCTAATCTCGTATTAACATAACATTAACAGCCAGAACAGTCACCTACTTGACAAGGACCCCCCTATTGAGGGTATTCTCATACATATTATTTAAACAAAGCTGAGTTTTTATCATATTCATACAATACATACATACACATATCACGCCTTTAATCCCTTGCGGGGTAGGCAGAGCGTAAACGGCCGCAGAACGGTCATTTACGCCTCGTCTGACTAATATTTGATGGTCATTCGGAAAATTGTGTATCGTCACACACACACACATTACATGCCTATAATCCCTTGCGGGGTAGGCAGAGCGGAAACGGCCGCAAGAAACGGGCATTTATGCCACGTCTGACAAACAATTGAGGGTTATTCGGAAAATTGTGTATCGCCATAGTGACAGGTTGTCAGCCCATCGCCTAAAATTGCAATACACACCCTCGAGCCCCTCAGTCGCCTCTTACGACTCCCACGGGTTAGAAATGGGGTGATGCTATTCTAAGCCGGCATCACACGGCAACATAAGTTATATTATTCATTATTGAGTCAAAGATTATTTAAAACAAAAATTAATTAAAATTGTACCGTACTCTCTCTGGCACACGTCACATATCACGCTTTTATCCCTTTCGGGGTGGGCAGAGCGTAAACGGACGTAAAAAGCTGACATTTACGCCACGTCTGATTAACATTTGAGGGCCATGTAGAATACTCGTGGATCAGTCTGTCACCTAAAATTGTTATAGACCTTACCTTTACCTTTTTTTTATTAATGATGGGTTTGCTCTTGACTCTAGTCTAGGTCATAGGACTGAGACAGAGTCCAAGATGGAGCGAGCTCACCCAGAAGAAGCCTGTTAAGGCACTGGCACTCCCACACACTGACGGAACGCAGCAAGCTACTTGGCGCCAGACTCCGGTGGGATGGTGGTCGCGAGCCAGGCGGCCCCTTACGGAGCCTTCCACCGCTTAGTGGGATCGTTCAGCCGGACTTATCCACAGGCAAGCCTGTGTTGCCGTTGCCCGGGGTGGACCGCTAGGAGGTAGATCCCATACCACCCCGCCCCATACCTCTTACGACACCTGCGGGGAAAGAAATGGGGTAATGCTAAGCCGGCATTACACGGTCGATTTTCATAGACTATATTTCATTACTCTTATTCAGTTTCGATCATAGATGTAGTAAATGTGTATTCATGCCGCATTCATGGAAAGATAAGTTACAAATTTTCTGACCTGACCTACATTTAGAATATATTTCGGAATTGAAACGAATGATATTAATCTATGAATTCGTTTCGTTCATCAACTAATTCCATCCGAATCTAATTTTGTATTTTGTTCATAACTCACTGTATCTTTAGTTTAATAATGAGGTCACGTTACACAAAAATAGGAACTAAGTTTATGGCATTACATACACATATCACGCCTTTATCTCTTGCGGGGTAGGCAGAGCGTTATCGGTCGTAAAATACGATCGCTGTCGCCACGTATGACAAATATTTGAAGGTCGATTCAGAAAAGTCGTATATCACTATAGTGACAAGTTGTCAGCCTGACGCCTATAATTGTAATACACATAAATAATACCCTCGAGTCCCATATTAGCCTCTTACAACACCCACGGGAAAGAAATGCCTGCATCACACGGCCATTTTGTTATTCATAATTTAAAAAAGAATTTGTGGCAATAGCCAAATTCACTTAAACAATATTCCAATAGAAAATGTAACTAGTTTCATTTCAGATATTTGGGTAGTCTGATAACAAACGACTCAAGATGCACTCCGGACATTGTCTCAAGAATTGTAATGGCCAAAAGAGCCTTCCATAATAAAAAATACCTTTTTATCGCAAAAATAGCCAAACGAGTTAGAAAACGTATTATACAGACATACATTTGGAGCATAGCGTTATATGGGTGTGAGACGTGGACGATGACGCAAAGAGATAGAGAGAGGTTGGAAGCGTTTGAGATGTGGTGTTGGAGAAGGATGGAAAAGATCAGTTGGACAGAGAAGAAGACAAACGTAGAAGTGCTGGCACTGGTAGCGGAAGAGCGTTGTCTTCTGAAGACTATACAAAACAGGAGAGGGAAGATGATTGGCCACTTGCTACGACACGACAGCTTCATTAAGAACATTATTGAAGGGAAGGTGGAAGGAAAGAGAGGCAGAGGTAGACCTAGACGCACTTACTTTACCCAGATAAAGGAAAAAGTCAATGTCGTGTCGTATCAAGAGGTCAAGTCACTGACATATATTCAATTGTTTTCTTCTTAATAGACACTTAGTCGGCCAACAACCTGATGAACTTTGGTGTCCAATTTTGAAACTCTTATTTTATTTCCATACCATTGAATAAAACGTTATCTGGTGATATATCAAAAATGGTGTCAACATTTCATCCTACCTTATTTGTACCTCACGTTTTCCTCAATTCAATTGGAACGCAAAATACAGATGTATACCTATATAGAGATGTATACCTATGTTTCTATATCCACCATCCACAGTCTCATTTGTCATCCGGCAGGCTTTACATTTAATTTTCGACACGGCTCTCTAAAGCCCAGGAGACGTATTTTTGAATCAGTAGAATTGTTTGAATACTAAATTTGTGTTTTAGAATTTGGTTTTCAAAAAATTTCTATACCTAATTTTTTTATACCTTAGCGCACATTTCATCCTACCTCATTTATACTTCACGTTTTCCTTAAGTCAATGGGGACGCAAAATACAGATGCAGGTATACCTATGGTTCTAAATCCACCATCCACAGTCTCATTGGTTATCTAGCAGGCCTTACATTAAATTTTCAACACGGCTCTCTCTAAAGCCCAGGAGACGTATTTTTGGATCAGTAAAAATTTTTAGAATACCAATTTTTTAAAACACTTCGTGTGTTAGGTATATAATTTTTGAAAATATGCAAAATTTTTAAAACACTTCCCGTGTTAGGTATGCAATTTTTGAATACTTGCTAAATTTTCAAGCGCGGGCAGGATAAGAAATAGATTTTGTTTATTGCATACGCCACTTATTTTGATTTACCAATTCATTCATCTAAATACCATTGAGATCATTCAAGTTAAAATAATTGAAATCGTCATGACGCTAAAACAATGAGAATGGATTTAAGTAGTAGAACTCGTGATACAAGTCGGACCACTCATCGCAGTCTGGCATATGCAAAATCAGGGAATAATTCTACCGGTTCAAAAATACGCCTCCAGCGCGCACAGTTACTGAACAAACTTTGCCGCAAAAATGTGACTGAAATTTATTACTAGAATGGCTGGTAGCTGTAACATTCAGCGATCAAGTTGGAATGCACACGGCTTTGTAAAAGTTAGGGCTCCAGGGCTCCGGGCTCCAAAGGCATTCGTCAAACCGGGAAAGTTCGCAGACGATGTTTTTGAAGCGAGCGAGGATTAAAAAGGTTAATCGAATGTTGAGAGTTTAAATTCCAGCGATTTTCAATTTTCATATCGGTTTTTTACACCCACACAAAGGGTAATTGTATGTTTTTATCGACGATATATATTTTATAAGTAAATAGGTAATTAATTTAAATTGAAAATTTTGCATTGTCGCCTTGGGACTCTACCTGTAGACATTGGCAATTGTAAAATTGAGTAATAAATTAATTGAATTTAATTACGACCCGAACGTTCTAAATATATATATATATATAAATAACTAGGTACCTCAAGTAAAGATGAACTACATTTTTGACTGCACTATCAACCATTACCGTGTGATGTCGGCTCAGAATAGCATCACCCCATTTCTATACTTTGGGTGTCGTAAAAGGCGACTAAGGAATTCGAGGGTTACATGTGTATTGCGATCATAGCCGAAGAACTGACAACCTTTCACTTTGGCGATACACAATTTTCTAAATGACCGTCATATGTTTGTCAGGAATGTCTGTTTTTACGGCCTACCTCGCAATGGATATAGGCGTTATATATGTACTTACTAATGTGTGTATGTACAATCAACCAAAAAATTCAAATAAACAAGAAACTAAAAGTCAAACGAATAAAACATGCATAAGCTAGACAAATATTAAAACAACGCGGTTTAATTCTTTCAAACTTAAAAACAACTCGACCACTAAAAAGAAAACATTCATAAACAACTTCGGAAAGCACCTAAGGAATATCGTATTCATGAGCAAAGTGCTCTATTAAAAAACTTTTTACATTCACCCATGAAAACTGTCGAGCATTTCTGATGAACTTCAAAAATGTTGTCATTAAAATAGCTGGTCATAAACTGCTGGTAGTCATGCGATGTTATGAAGATATGGACTGGGGAATAGGGGTGTCACACGTGACTTCTTGCAGTAAACCAAAGCTTTGGGCTTTCACAATATAACAAGGAACAGTAGTTTAAATCGAGCACCTTTCCGTCTGAAACTACCTACATTAGCAGCGATGTCAACAAGTTGGTTTTGCGAAACCGAATTTAAGTACCACACTTTGGAATGCTAAGTTACAGTAAGAAAACTTGAAGAAAACAATGACTGACATTATTATTTAATGAATAGTTAAGTTTCTAGGTCTAATTTTTCCGATTTCATGATACTCAAACAAAAACGCGCGGCGGCAGTACTGTTCGCTGTGACACGAGCGGCATGAGATTCTATGTAGTAGTCGTGTACGTATAGGTCGGTCGGGCTTGAGTATGTGTGTGTGCACAAACCGAGTGTGTGTATGAAGTTAAACGGGAAAGAAATGGGGTGATGCTATTTTAAGCCGACAATAACGTAAGCTATAAAACTTTAACGAAACACACTTTAGAGAACCAATATTTTTATTTAGAAGTATGTATGGATTTTATTATTTTACATTTATGAAATGTTACATAATTTATTTAACTAGGTATGAAAATTTACGAAATGGTGTAACTATGACCTCAAACTGATCATAAACTAGTCCATAAATCAAATAAATAAGTAGACAATTTATTCACCTCCATAAATTCATCTCGCTTCAAGAAAGTCATAAATAAACTTAGGAAAAGTTCAATCAACCCGGAAAGCGGGATCAAATAAAATTGGAACCTAACACCGAAAATCAAGGTTCAAGGTTGAAAAAGCCAGCAAAATTAGTTTTAAGGAGGGTTTTCTAACTCACGGTAAATAGATTGCGACAAGCGCCCTCAAGGCGTAAATCGTGGGTCTAGCAAACATCCTCACCTCTAAAAGGAGGCGCCATTGTGTGTGCTAAAAGCACCTGAGTTTGCTAGAGACGTCTCGTGTTGTGTTGCCCTAGTAAATAGGTAGGTAAACGGGCACGCTGAGTGTATGTGCTTGTTTTCTTGGACAGCGTCGACAAGTTGAATGATGGGATACATTGTCGTGTAGCTTTAAAAAGGGATGCTTTATGTAGAGTTGGATGTTGAGGAAAATGCTACATGTTTTTGCGAGCAAATTGAAACTTTTTTACGTAGCCAGGACGACAAGAGGGTAAGGATAATTGAGACAAAGAAAAGAGCGGTATACACAAAGAGAATTCCTAAAATAGTCGTTTTTTGAAAGTTGCCATATAATCTGGAGTGTAAAAGAAATTTTGCTGCAAATGTAAAATTTGTTTTTGTCCTTGATGGGCGCGAATAGATAAAACAGAAGGCAAAATAGGGCGGCAGTTTGCACCGTAAAAGGGACCATTTGCGGACTGCGATCGTCGGGATTTTTGTACGAAACGCGGTCTCGCGAATATTTACGACTGTGCTCCCTCCAATAGTGTTTCCAACTGGACGCGTAACAACAATCTTCTCAAATCGCTGTTGAAAATTCAATGACATCAGCCGGGGGCGGAGCGATATCTTTTTACGGGACACAAAAAAATGGCAGAAACTTTTTATCGGATCCAATTTTGTTCAGTAACTATGCCGGGTGGATTCGTGATAAGCTTTTTATAACAAGGGTGGGTATCCGTAGCAACTTCTGAGATAGCGAACCCCCAGGCTAGCGAACTAAAATTATAAACGGTAATAAATTTTCCAATATTTGTGTTGGCAAGCTTGTTGATGACAGACAGGAAGTCTGAAAGTTTGCCGCGTAAAGTTTCTCAAACGCCTGGGAATATTAAATGTCAAGCAAAGTAGAATTAAATCTGAAAATACTTTAAAATACTACTTTATTAATGATCGAAAGTAGACTGCTACAATAGGTAACTCATAGACATGCATACATACACTCATCACCCCTTTATCCCTTACGGGGTAGGCAGAGCGTTAACAATCGTTAAATACGGCCACGCCTGACAAACATTTGAGGGTTGTTTCAGAAAAATCGTGTGGCACTATAATTTGTGGTTGTCAGCCTGTAAAGAAATTAATACGGCACCCACGGATAGAATTGGGGTGATGCCACTCTAAGCCAGCACCACACGGCAAGTTACACGATGTAACATATTGTTTCTAATAGTCTCACATAAAACATCGCGATAAAACACCGCAACGTACTACAAAATGAGTGCCACAACTACAAATGAGTGCCACAACTACAAATGAGTGCATTTTACGACTAGGGCGACCACACGTGGCTTGTTTACGCTTTGTCTGTGTCTTTCATTTACTTGACCCACCGCCGATTAGACCCAGTGGGTCTAACTTTGCATTTCTCCTAAAACGGCACATTGAATTAATCACGCGGCAAGCGCTCTGGCCGCTGCTAGGCAAACACGGCAGTGGTCGCCATGTAAGGTTAGTAGCGGGAGAGACAAGTGAAACGACGAAAGGTTGTGCTAAGACTAATTATTGATTACATATTGCATATTAAATGAGATACTTACTAGCTATATCTACAGTTATACGTCACATCCACTTATTGGCTCCACCCAAAAAAAAAACAGATAAAGTGAGGAACAATGCACTGTTTGCATCACAAAGGTTAAATCAAAATAAGAGTTGATAAAAAAAACACACACACTAAAAAATTTTGAAAAAGTTGCAACGAAAATAAGAAGATAGTTAAACAAATGAAGATAGTTAAACAAAAAAATTAACGATTTCTTTATCGGGCGTTATGTCTGGGATTCGTTTGGGCGGTGACTGGTTCAGTAGGTGAAATGCAATGTCAGACCCACTGGGTCTAGTTGGCAGTGGGTCTTATAGGTGGACAACTCTTCATCTGTCGTCATTTGTGTAATACCCGAATGTCTGGGATTCGTTTGCGGGGTGACTGGTTCAGTAGGTGAAATGCAATGTCAGACCCACTGGTCTAATAGGCGAAAGACTATTCATCTGTCGTCATTTGTGTAATGCCTGAATGTTTGGGATTCGTTTGGGGGGTGACTGGTTCAGTAGGTGAAATGCAATGTCAGAAACACTGGGTCTAACCAGCAGTGGGTCTAATAGGTGAAAGACTCTTCATCTGTCGTCATCTGTGTAACGCCCGAATGTCTGGGATGTGTTTGGGATTGGCTTCCGGTTCTCATACAATTTGTTTGTTTGTTATTTCTCTGCATACCCCCCTAGTCAACGCTTACAACGACTTTGTGTCTAGTACAGTCAACCAAACATACAATTTTACTATTCATCTTCTTCTTTTTCTTTTGTGTGGGACAGAGTCGATAAGCGCTGGTGCGAGTTTTTAAATCGCCTTCTACTACTACTTGTAGGCCTCTGACATAGTTTTTGGAACCATCTTTCTTTTCGGACAATCGAGCGGTTCAGCCTACACCGTCGTATCCAAACTGGAAACAAATTTACCAAAAGAAAAATATCAACTTTTCCGATCAATTCCCGGGGTATCGACCGATCGCAGGGGATCGATCCAGGGACCTCCAGATCTGAGCCCAACCGTTATACCACTGAGGCAGTCTATTTAACTCACGGCCGCAGTGGTAGTGCGACTGCCTGCGACGCAAAGGTTCCGGTTTCGGTTCTCGGTGGGACACTCACAAAGTTGATATGTATCACTTTGTGAATTTATTCCCGGTCTGGTTAGGACATTGTAGGGTAAACCAACTGATTGTCCGAAAAGAAATGGTTCCGTGCTTCGGAGGGCACGTTAAGCCGTCGGTCCCGGTTGCTGTCTATATTTACATAGATGGCGGTCGTTACAAAGCCATGTCAGAGGCCTACTACTAGTAGTAGGCCTAGTTGTTGGACGACTCGGTGTTCCACACGAAAAGAAAGAAGAGTCTATTTAAAAAAAACTGTCTTACCTATTACAAGGCCACTTATGGTGTACGTTTACATGTGCGGGATCGTACTGGCTGCATTTATATTTCGGCTTCCTCCGTTACTAAGTGGTGTAAATTTGAATTGTTAAGTTGTTTAAACTGATGTGATGTGTTTTGACTTGCATTCTTTTGTATGACTTCATTTGCGGTTGCTACACTAAGTGTTGCCTATTTATGTACTATTAGAAGATAGTAGTATTAGTTTGCAGTGTAATGCCGGCTTAGAATAGCATCACCTCATTTCTTTCCCGTGGGTGTCGTATGAGTCGACTGACTAGACTGTCACTTTATGACCATTTCCAAATTACCAGTGGTATTAAAAGTAGGTGCAAAACAGAACAGTTTTGTTATAACAGTGACCGAAGTTAAGTAGTGCAAAAAATTATGTAGGGTTATCAAAAGCACAACTCAGGAACTTCGTTTTATTGTATGCATGTAAATAACACCTTTTGAAAATCTTGCCTGCAATTTGAAACATATGTCGTTTACTGGTTGTAAAGTCACATGCCGTGTGGTTAACCTGGCCAGCCTCGGGGCAGTGCTTTTATTTTTATTGTATTATCCCACCCGAATTCTCTCAGGGAAATACAGAAATTGGTATAAAAAAGGAAAATTGTGTTATACAAATTTATTTTTTTACATTGACGGATCATGATGTCAATAAGTGATAGTACTATCCTACATTGAATAAAGTTACTTTGATTTCATTTCCATAAAATGTATAGTAAAGTAAGTGGGATTATACAGGATCTTACTTAAGTTTAAAAATACAGTGTGTTAACTGTTCAAACTTTCAGAGCGTAGTCTAGCCGTGCAACTGTACACCTTAGTAAATTTTTTTCAAAATATGTCACAAAATTTACTAGATTTAAACGAAGACCACTCCAATTATCCATATTTGACAGCTGTCATCTCCAAAAGAGATGTTAACCAAGAAAAATTTACCCTCTGCTGAAGTTGTAACGTGTATCCCTCAACTTATATATTAGCAGAATTGTCCTATGCTGACAGAGGCCATTTATAAAAAAATTTTTGGATTGAATCGGGTCACCGCACGGTATTAGTACGAATCTGACAGCTGTCAAATATGGCTTATAGGGATGGCCATACTGTACTTCTAGGAAACGTAGAGAAGGCGTAGCAAACGTTACCAATCTTTATAACAGCTAATAAAAAAACTGTAAAGTATAATTCACAAGACCCGGTATGATAAGTAGGAATATATTTGAGACATATTGTCGCAGAATTATGTAAAACCGGGTCTGAGTAATTTGCTAATGGGGATCCGAATGGAGGCACATAACTTATGGAAATTCACTAGACTGACAGGCGAGGCGTTAGGGATTTTTGCAAATTACCAACTTGCTAGACTTGACAAGTACCAGAAGAGACAGCGTGGGAAGAAGCCAACACCGGATATGTATCTGCTCATTCTGGTTTTACACACATTTAGTAACAATAATAAATAAAATAAATATCTTGGACATTTCACACAGCCCTATTTAGCCTCAAACTAAACAAAGCTTGTACTATAGAAACTAAATAGTTGATATTATACTTTTTTTTCATTAATACATAATATACATAGAAAACACTCAGACTAAACAAAAATACGTGAAAATGAATAAATTATTATTTGTGTCGTGGGAATCGAACCCTCGACCGTAGTAGCAGGCAGGGGTATATCCGCTACACCATCTGGCCAGTCAAATAATAACTAGTAACCAATACAAGAATAACCAGTTCATATTAATACCCTTAAATGGGTTGTTTAAGATGCTGCTGGTAGTACTAAGCAACCGGTAAAAGTAGCTGGGTTCATCAACGAGGAATCTAGGAAACATTTAAGTGATGGCAAATAGACTGAAATTTTACAAGAGACCTATATTGAAGACTTAGAATGGGGTAGAGATAATGAACAACTTTCCCCAATGAAACTACTTTGACTCCTCAACAAATAAGTGGCAGTGGGCTTTTACTCACACACACATAACACGCCTTTATCTGTTGCGGGGTATACAAAGCGTTAACGGCCGTAAATAAATACGGTTGCTATTGCCACATCAGACAAATATTTGAGGGCCGTTTCAGAAAAATCGTGTATAGTAAACTACCTATAGTAACAGGTCGTGAGTCTGTCGCCTAAAATTGTAATACACATAAAACCCTCGAGTCGCCTCTTACAACTCCCGCGGGACAGAAATGGGGTGATGCTATTGTAATCCGGCATCGCACGGCCGTGGACTCACCGTAGGAATGATTGTAATAACTGAGGAAGGTCAAAATATTTAAATAAAGATTTTCACCGTGTATGCCGTGTGATGCCAGCTTAGAATAGCATCAGCCCATTTCTTTCCCTTGGGAATCGTAAGAGGCGACGAAGGGACTCGAGAGTGTGTATTGCTATTTTAGGCGATGGGCTGACAAACTCACTATAGCGATACACAAATTTCTGAATGACCCTCAAATATTTGTCAGACGTGGCGTACATGTCCGCTTTTTTGCGGCCGTTTACGCTCTGCCTACCCCATTCATGATGATGAACGCTCTGTCTACCCCTCAAGGGATTACAGGCGTGATGTATGTATGTATGTGTAAGATTTTGACTTTGTTGACCCTACTAGCATTTCGTTTACTGTGTCCTGACTTCTTTATGTCTGAACTGAACTGCGACCTTTTATTTCATAGTAAAGTAATATCGCTGCAATTGTAGTGCTGAAACAAAAGGTGACTTCGGGAAGATGGCGTTGGCGAGCTGTCTCAGGCCTTTGTTTCCACACTACAGGATCAGACGTTGGAAAAGAGATTTATATAACTTTGAAGCTTTGCATTCGTCTTGCAATGGAAGCTACAGAGCAACTTCCATCACTTGTGTATGACGTCTGTCTGGAAGTGTAGCAAACTGAAGTGGCAGAGGGCTCATCTGTCGTAGAACCGACGGACGGTGGAGTAAGCGGGTTCTCGAGTGGAGGTCACGCCTCGGCAAGCGTTGGCCGACCTCCGGCCAGATGGACCGATGACCTAAAAAAGGCGGCTGGTAGCGACTGGATGGCGTCGTGCCCTATGGCGTACCCTGGGGGAGGCCTATCTAGCAGTAGACTGCAATAAGCTGATGTATGTATGTATGTACGAGTATGACGTCAGCTGTAGTGCTGTAGAAGTTATGAATTTCTCTACTACTTAGTCCTGTGTTTTAACATACTGGGCGTGAGGGACGGTGTTCCGAAAGTTTGAGGGCATGATGAGTGAATGCAGCTAAGCAACCATCCGATGAGCCGCGGTAGCTCATATGGAAGAGGCATCGCCAGTAGTGATGGCGGAAGTCGTAGCTTCAAATCCTGCTTGCAGTAGGTAGAAAATTTTGCAAATTTTCTTAAAATGTACTCCCATGCACAATACTCAGTCAGGTGTCAGAGTTTTTGATTATGCCTGCAAAGTAATCGGTACATCCTGAAACCCAGTATACCAGACCTGTATTATCAATGGCTGCAGTAAAGATATTTTTCACTGTGTCAGTAGAATCGCTGGAATGTGACTCTGTCTAGCTTCCGAAATGAAGGGAGCAATGTTTTTCAATTCCTTGTACCTCTTATTGCAGCCCCCGAGAGAAAACTCTTTCAGATCTTTGTAGATATTAAAAATATTTTCTCTCCTAAATCTCAGTAATGGATTGAAATGTGACGCTGTAAAGAATACAAAAGGACAAACTATTTAAAATGATGAACCTATGAAAATACACATGTACATTATTTTAAAGAACAAACATTTAGCTAGAAAAGGATAAAGTAAATACCTATTCCTCTGCGTCTACCTACTACGCAGAGATCAAGCCACAAAATGCATGGCATAGAATTTTTCATATTCTTATAGACATATATTTTTAAGATTCAGCTATTTCAGTTACGTAGCTTTTTCTTGCTTTCTAGATGGCTTTATCGAAGTAATTTTGTTGTAAGAAAATATTTCTTCAGTTAATAATAATAATCAGTTCATGGTCTACCCAAGTCAGACTAAAAAGGTGTTACACCGAATTTATTATTTCTACCAACTATTGAACAGAAATTATGTGTAAGTATGTTTAAACAAATATTAAATAACGTTTCGTTCTGCCAAGTTTTCAGATCAACGCACGATTAAGTGCTCGAGTATAAATTGATAACATTGTTTGTGTTTTCAGTTAAACAAATAATAAATGCTATAATTGTAACAGCTTACATAGTGGCAATATTATTGCGCACTTAAATATATCAATAAAGGCGTATTATGTTTCTGTAATAAGGAATGTATTCATAAAATAACCCACTTAGATAAATAAATACATTTCAACATTATTTGCAAAAGCATCTGGGTCCTTTGATAAAACTTTTTTTTAATGAATGTAGCACGTAATAAAAAGGTACTTACCATTAAAATATGAATGTTTAAATGACTTGTAACAGCTTGTAACCTTATATTATCCGATTCGGTAAATGGTATAATAGCGGAAGCAACAAGAAATGAAGTCATATATTCTATGCGGCTACAATTTTCAAATACTTTAAAAATTGATAACGATCCCCTTGAGCAAGATAATTACTGTGCTTACTAGTTCTTACATTCCACTACATTATACTTTATTTGTTAACTTGAACAAATGAAATTTCTAACAATGTTTTTCTTTTCTCTTTTCAGGTAATTTTTCATCCATGATACACTTTTCGTAGAAGTACTAAGTAAGTTTTCAAGTATAGTTTCTATGATCGTAAATTATTTAATTAATGCTACGAATAGGAAAACAAGTATAAATTACCCGAGTATTCTGCTAATTCAGAGGCCACGTTCAATTAGTTCCAAAGATACAACTCGGATAACACACTAGTTAGTATGATAGCTACAGATCCTATCTCAGAAGACATTTCGCCAAGTTTGAACGTGTTGAGACTCGCCAGCCAACCGGTTTCCTAGACTGGTCAGAATTGACTTGACGTGGAACAGGGATGCCATAAAAATCTCAGATTTATTACCATTAATGCCCCAGCTAGAAGCAAAGCCTCCGACACTCAAACCCGTTAGTCAGTAGTGAATAGGTCATGTTTAAAACATTGCACACGGGAAATGAGACGGAGACAGCTTTACGGCTTCCAACAACAACATGGTTATGCTTTGACATAATATTATGTGCAGTGTACCTGGAATAAGCTTTCTATACAGTTGCTACATGAAATATTCACGCTTGAGAAGCGCCGTTCGTCAACCCTAAAACTAGAGACGTAGGTACGAAATATCCAATTTCGGGTGACGTTCAAGTTTCGGTGAATTGCCGTAATTAGGTAAATTAAACGACATTTGAGCAGATCACGGGCGAGTGCCTCAAGGGTCTCATTTGGGGCCCGCACTATTTCCTAACGATGCAAGACGTCGTCGAAAAATATAAAAATAAACTTCCGCAACAAATACTTTACGACTTGTTGATGGAAGATGGAATCGGGCCGACAAATCAAAATGTTATTTTTTTCTTGGATTTTATGTGCGAATTTATCGAGAGTAATATTCACCATGTAGGTTAGGAGTGTTATATCAAGAAATTTTCCCTTGCAACATAAACATTTATTTCTCGCTAGTAAAATATTTATGCTGTAATCTACGAGCGTGTTGGGGCTCACTTTATAAATTTCTTTTTTAAAAGGAATTTTCCTTCTTTGTTATATCTTTTTTAGCTTGGAGGATACTTCATTCGCATTATGAAATTACGTGCATACAATTGGCCATTGAGACGGGTTGTAATGGTGCTAAATGAGTGGAGCGAGCACAAATCAAAAGTGGCGTATGGTTGGAGTAATGGGTAGTATTTTGTGATGTATGTGTGTGCGTGAATCTTTTAGCGTTGTTAGCGAGTTTGCACGCTGTGATTTGCGAGCTCAACACACGCTAACGAGGTGATTCTTAGAAGACTTAGATAGACTGTAAATATTTTGAAAACTTAGACTGTAGATTACAATCGGGCAGAGCTTAATAGTGGTAGTTGAAGATAAAATTTATTTTATAGACTTCTTTACAGTATGTAGTGTTTTTTAAGGAAGTTGTTCAGTTGCTTTGACTGTGAATAGCGTGTCTTTCCACGGTGTGTCTTATTCGCATTTATCATATTATCATATCGCAACATGTAACCATTCTTAGTTTCTACTATTATTATAATCTACTTCTTCTTCTCAAATTATGCCATGTTATGGAGCTTAGAATAACATCACCCCATTTCTATCCAGTGGGAGTCGTAAGAGGTGACTAAGGGACTCGAGGGTTTCATGTGTTTTACAATTTTATTCAACAGGCTGACAACGTGTCACTATGGCGATACATAATCTTCAGAATGACTCTCAAATGTTTGTCAGACGTGGCGTAAATGTTTGCCTACTGGCTGCCCCGCAAGGGATTATAGGCGTATTAATTTTCTCGGATTCGTGTCGGTATTGCGCGTATCGGCCACATGGCCGCGTATCGCAGTGGCCGGGTGACTGCCCGGTTCAGTGCCACCGACCGTTACGTGTTGTGTGGTCTGTGGGACGAGCTTTAGCGGGTTTATGCGCTTATGGATTATGTATCATGTTAATTCATTTAACTTATTTTTATTCAAATTAAAATCACTTTCTCAAGTTCTTCACCTGCCCAAGGAATAACACTTTATACGTATAAATAGACCAATTAATATTTAAAAATAATAATATCACGTTATCAATTATTTTGTCAAATAAAAATAATATAAAATACAATAATAATTAGATTAAACACATGTTTGACAAAATTCAACGATAGGGTCAATAAAGAAGTCACACTGCGGTTGAGAGAGCAAGAGTCGTTTAAGAAATTTAAATTGTTAATTATTGTTTTGGCAGAATTTTGAGCTTCAGGAGTATGTATCGTGATTTCTAACAAAGCCTGTTTCTAGTGCTACCGATAACGCGGAGAGTGTGATCCGAAAGAGAAAAATTTTGCTTTATTTAGATCTTGAAATAATTCATGAAGGACATGCTTACAAATAAGATCTGGTATCTTGATTGGATCTGGGTCTTTTCCTTTCGTATCCTCTTTCTGGGTCTTTTTTGGTCCCAAGAGTCGGAACCGGTTTCGATTTACCGTTAATATCGTTTAGGCAACGTGCTGAAATTTCGTTTTTAATTGATCAGTTAAAAAAGCGGTATGGAACAAATCTGAAACATTTCGAATATCGGTAAACATACAGAATTATTAACGTTCTTTAAACCACAAGTGTCACGTGTCATATGCGATGCTACTTGTCCTTTTCCTGCGCTTATCGACGCTCTCTTACGATGTCAAATCAACCGGTAAATTTAGCTCATCAAAACAAAAGATGATTTTAAACCGGTTTGTCAAATAACCTAAACCAAAATAAATTTCGGTTTGGTAGCAAACATCTAACCGGTTTCCGATCCCAGCTTGTACCAACAACTCATAAAATGTGAGTACAAGATCTGTAGCCCTAGCCATGTTGATACAGTATCTCATAAATGACTTGTACCATACCGTCTCGTATTAGGAGGACGGCATTACCAGTGGGGAATGGGGATTATCCGCATGCTTGTATGTACCTTTTTGTTTGTAATTAATTATCGATGGACTTCCAAGGTTTCCTGTTTGAAAGTTGCAGGTTCGTTTCCCATCGTTCAAGGTATCTTTCCTTGTTTTTTTTTTTGCAATCTTGTTCTTTTTATAAGGATGTTTAGAGCATCTCCCGTTGCTATCTCGCCCCATTCCCCAACGGAAGCTAACATATAGGACAACGTATTTTCCCCAGCGTTCTTGAATCGTATCAAGACCTGTACCTAGCTACTAAAGCAATTGAAGGTCCTATTTAATTCACTGCAAATATTTTTGGGGTGAGCTCTACTCATGAAACTGAACAGCTTACGCCAAGGAGCATATGACGAAATATAAAAAACTGACATGCCATACACAAATGTGTAATTTTTTCCATGTTTCGGCCTATGTTCATTGGGGGAAGTTATTCAGTTTTACTAGTAGAACTCAACCTAAAAATATTTGCACGGAATTGAATAGTACCTTATACGGGGTGTAAGGTACAGCCCTCTGGCTACTAATAGCGTGCATACGGATCATGATACTGAACAAGTTTTCCCTAGGAACATTTTTCAAGAAACGACCAAATGTATTCGGCCTCCCATACAAAATTATGATCAGCTGAAAGCATTTATAATGGGAAGTCGAAAGTTTTTTGACGTTTACTGAAATATTTTCTTATGGGCAGTTATGCAGTTTCATTGTCCGAACGCACCCTATCAATATTCGTAGGGCTGTCGCTGACACCCTGTACATATACTTACTTTGGATACTTGAGAAGGTAAAGTGAGTTACTTAACCTACCTCCTCTGGGTCTTACCTTTACTAATGCTGTGACAATACAAAGTTCTAAATATTAACAAAGCACTTAAGGTCTTAGTTAACCTAGGTATCCACAAGAGTTTCAGAACTTGAATTTCAGTAGGTAATTGAATTTACTTAGAGCTTTCACAATTAGGTCTTGTTTTGAGGTTGAGATACTAGTTAGTACTATACCTACAACTTTTTAAATTTTCAAACGAGTACTTTGGTTTTAACTGTCTAGAGAGAAACTATTTATTCTTTTATTATTATTATAACTGAATTCTATATTTTTGAATACCTAATTTTAAAACACTTCCCGTGTAGGTATACAATTTTTTAAATAGACCTACCCGCGCTTGGAATTTTTGCAAGTTTTCAAAAATTCCATATTTTTCTGAATCCAAAAACAAAACAATGTCAACCTCTTCGTACGGTAAAAACATTCATATGAATACCGAAATCGTGAAATGACAAATGAAGATCTTGTATCAAATGCAGAGGTAATACGTGTTTTACGAGCCAATGAAATCGACATTATGCGTAAGCAGTAAATAACAAGTTGGTATTAAAACAAAGATATAGAAGTAGTTACTGAAAACAATATTATTTTCAGATTACTTTTAATTATTTTTTATTTTTGAGGAATGCTAACAGGCCTGGCAGCACTAATTTACTAAAATTAATACGAGTTTTTAGATGACGTAGCGGATAGTACCATTGCCTGCTACACCGAGAGTAGTGATTTCGATTTGTGTTAAGTCTGGGTGTATTCTATGTATAATATGTTCCTATTTACAAAAAAGTATGTAAGTATATAAGCTGATTCACCTGAAAAGTTTGTCCCTTTCATTCGCGCTGCGCCAGAGAGAAACAGACACTCATTTATTTTTGCGAGATTTTACGGTTTTTCCGACATGTATTTAGGTATTCGTGCTAGAAAAGATATGTATCTAAATTATAGCATATTTGTTTTTGTAATAACTTTAAAACTGTAGACATAATTTTGAAAAGATGTTTCATATACTTTGGATAATTTTTCTACATAGTAAAAATTAACAAAATGTGTAACTGATATGTATATGTTATTTGTTAGATCCTCTACAGTCACATATATTTTATGCAGAATTTAATGGCTGTAATTGTCTAAATAAAACTGGTTTAAAAATCTTGCTTGCGCTATTTACCCGCCTTAATTAGGAGTATACTTTTTCCTCTTTATAATTAACTGTGAAACCATAGTAAGTCGTGTAGTTCGTCGACTCAGTTTTCCTAATGAAAAAAGTGTTTACTAAGAAAAGCTTACCTAAATCAGAACAGAACAAGCCACTCTAGAAGTGCCCTTAGTATAAACATTTATTATGTTATGATATGGCTCTTCTAGTATAGTTATATATCGAAGAATAATCTCTTTTGGAACACTAAAAGCAAACTAAATCGTACAGAAACCTAATAAAAGATGGTATCGTTTACGAATAAAGTCACCGTTGACATACAAAATAACTTCTTTGGTAAAGATAAAGATTGCTTCCATAGATATTTAAACTTATTGCATATATCACGCCTATATTACTTGCAGGATAGGCAGAACCCAAATAAACGAATATTAACGCCACGTCTGACAAACATTTCAGGGTGATTCAGACTATTGTGTATCGCCATAGTGACAGGTTGACAACCCAGCGCCTAGAATCGCAATACATTTGTAACCTTCGAGTCCCTTAGCCGCCTTCCACGACACCCACGGGAAAGAAATGGAGTGAAGCTGTCCTAAGTTGGCATTACGATAGCAAAACTTATTCAAATATTTTTTAAGAGGTATAAATATGACAAATTATTTATTATAATTTTGATGAATATATCTGGCTAGTTCTCTTCGAAACGCGTTCTCCTGATAATTCCGTCATCATTTTTCAAATTATGTGTTTTGGTATTTTGGGGGCATTGCGTCATACTTTAGAGGAATACAGATAAAATTATATGAAAGGCCCGCTTTTTGGTCGAGTAATTACAAAGTTATAGCTAGCCCACTATTAGCTGTGATGGAATCAAGAGAACTGTATTCGGTGTATGACGGATCTAACAAATATGGTTCAATTGGCCTTGTTCATTAGTATTAACACGAGTAACATATACATACACATTAATTATTGTGGTATAATGAAAAATTTAAAATCCATTTTGAATTTGAATTAGATTTTCATAAAAAAAATTGTGTCCCACTATTTAGGTGACGGATCTGATAAAAATGCCCACGATTTGGGTGACAGATCTGATAAAATGTAATAGTGTTTTTGTAAAACATAGTTTTAGTTTGTTTATTTTATAATAAAAAGGAATATATAGTAGTAAAATAAGTGAGAGAAAGTAAATAAATTAAATAAAAGGATATGTTTAAACCTGAATATTTATTTTGAATGACTTTTTGGGCTCCTGGTTGTGCTTATGGTTGTTTACATCAAATACTCCAAACCTTCCATGTCTATTTGCTAGCAGAAGCTACCCATCAGGATAAACAACTTTTGCTTTGATGCCATATCTGTATCTCCTATAGTTTAGGTGGGCTCCTGGTGGTGCACCTGGTGGTCTTTATCAGGTACTCCAAACCTTAGAACTCTATATGCTTGCAGAAACGACCCATCAACCTGAACAACTTTTGCTTTGGTGCCATATCTGTATCTCCTATAATTTAGGTTAGCTCCTGGTGGTGCACCTGGTGGTATACATCAGGTACTCCAAACCTTTAAACTCTATAAGCCAGCAGAAGCGACCCATCAAGCTAAACAAATTTTGTTTTGGTGCCATATCTGTATCTCCTATACTTTGAGACGGCTCCTGGTGGTGCAACTGGTCGTCTACATCAGGTACTCCAAACCTTTAAACTCGATATGCCAGCAGAAGCGACCCATCAAGCTGAACAACTGTTGCTTTGGTGTCATATCTGTATCTCCTATAGTTTAGGTGGGCTCCTGGTGGTGCACCTGGTGGTATACATCAGGTACTCCAGACCCTCAAGTGATGACAAAAGGTAGCCTATGTGTTAATCCATGTCACCTCGAAATGTATGCCAAACTTCCTGCAAATCGGTTAAGTAGTTTTTGCGTGAAGAAGTAACAAACATATCGCATTTATAATATTAGTAGGAAGGATATATTAGTAAAATATAAACAAAAGACCCAACCGTGGGCACCGATTTAGTCCCACTTTTACCGAATCTCTTAATTCCATCATCACCTTATCAGATCCGTCATTGCACTGATGACGGAAAGTGATGGATCTGATATGAGGGATCTGATAACCAAAGCATATTTTTTGGCTTTGTGGCAAACTGATAGCAAGCAAGTACGAATATTACACACAATGACCTTCAATTAGCAGTAGTACATCATATTCCATTGAAAGAAAAACTCACATTTACATAGAATTAGAGAAAATCGCAATGAAAGGTATGACAAAATCATGAAACAAAATGACAGATCTGAAATGTCTTAGCTTCTTGTGCGGATTTCCATTAATTTGCAACGTGTCTGCCTCGTTCAGATCCTGGGAGGTGACTAAGGTAACGTGCAGGCAGGGTTATCATACGTCTCAATCTAACTGTTAACGAATGACAAGCGCCATAAAGGGTGCGTTTGGATATGAGACAAGTTCTTGACAACAATGATTAAACGAGATTATCTATGGCAAAATTACTTTTCAATTACTATCAAATGTCACCATATGATACTCTCCATCACTATCCAACAATATGTAAGTAAACCTATGAACGTATGACCAAAACACAAGATTTAATTCAGTTTTACTTGGCAAAGTAGGGTTGGACACCACCTACGGAATCTAGAGAACGATGTTTCAAATAATTATTTAAAAATATCTATAATAATTACAACCATTTCGTGAATTTGTTTGAGGAATTAAAGGTCTTTACTTCCAAATAAAAAATCGAGAAAAATATATTATCATCAGATCAATGTGTTTTCTGGTGCCACTCATCAGTTCCCTCATCAATGAGAACTAGCCATCTTTGAAAAAAAAAGTGGTACAAGAGTTAGATTGTATCACCCGTATCTTTATAAGAGTCAACCGTCGCATATTCAAATATACTCTACCATACAACTACCACCTCTTATTTGACTGTTAGATATGTCTATGTCACACAAGCTATCCATTTTATCATTATTCCAAATATGTGCTCCGTCGTTATGTCCAATTTGGAAGTCAAACTTGGGCCCGTTCATTGACACCCGCGGTTGGCAACAGCAACTTAACTTTTTTTGCTAGTTCAAATAATCGTGTTTTATGATTCTCAAATCTTTTACGGTGTTGCGACTGTTACTGAGATTAATCTTTAGTTTTTTCATTATTTCTCTAAAGGCTGTATGCTGATGATTTCTGAACTTTTCACTCAAACATTACTATTTTTTCATTAATCAGTTCTATTTTTTTTATCAGTTAAATTTTATATTTCTCCGACTATAAACAAATGTAGATACAGAGATTGACTTAATATTATGCTAATTTATAATTGTTAAACAGAAGTTAGATTAGATCATTCTCCATTTATCTTGTCAACAATATATCATCTACATACAGCTCATTCAAGTTTAGGCATATCATTATGTTCTGCGATTGCGTGATTACAATTATTACTATATCACCTGCGATAGAATTAACCGCAACAATGTGTCAAATGTATACTTCAAATTATACTTTAACATGCGATGTTTTTACCTACTTATATATCACGAGGAAGTGGTTCTTTTGTATATATATCTACTTACTTAGTAAATATTGTCATAATATTAAATCTTGTAAGTTGGAGTTATTAAAATACCTAATACAGTAATTCATGATTGCAAAAATATATTGTTTCAAATGAATTTGTATTTTATGTACAGAAGGTATTATTTAATTTGAGTTATTATTATTAAACTTTTACTAATGTTAGGATGATTCCTATTGGCTTTTAATATCTGTGATTTCGGTGATAATTATGCTGACAAAAAGTCAAAAAGTTTTATCGAGATAATTTTTTGTTACGCCCGTTTTTCTTATATCCAGATGTGTAATCGTAATTGAGTAGCTGTAGCTGATAGATGATAAAAAACTGTTTGAAACCTGTTCTGCTCTTAGCTTAAGGAAGAAAAAAGTGTTCCGAAAAAGTTAATAAAACCGGGTCATAAGCGTGCCTGAACATGTGTTGACATTGAAATGATTTTGATTGAAAAGATTATTAATAGTGAGATTGAACAGTACTATATACCTATAATTGTTCAGCAATTTGAGTTACGTGATTCTATATTTAAATTCGATTGCTGTTCGCCCACGTGTAGGTATAATAATAATAATAATATCGGTTGAATTTTTTCTAGTGACCGATAGCAAAAACTCAGGAGTACTCCGGACGGGCTGGTGATGAGGAACAATATTCCGTTAGTAACATAGACCGAAATATGAAAAAATGTTGACCTGTCGTACCTACAAATTGACTTGGTCGAAGAGTACATTAGATATGGCAGGTCCGTTTTTTTCATATTTCGTTCTATGTTCCTTGGGGAAAACTCCTTATCACCAGCCCCTCCTTATTACTAATAGTCTAATAATTATGTATGATGGTTCACAAAAGCTTAATTTCAAATTGTTGTATAATTGTCTACCATCAGTAGATATTTGCTGCTTGCTAATTGGATTGTTTGTTAGTATTATATTATATGTAATAATTTGAACATTTCCAATATTGATTTCAACGGAATAATTCTCACGCTAAATATTTACATTAATCAAAGCTTAATTTACTCACACTAGTGCATGTGTTTATTTTAATCTTGTCATAGATTGAATGGTATGTTTGTCTTTACATGTAGGTAATGTTTTTCAGTTAGCATACATGTTTGCATTTTGTTTTCTCTGATAATATTGCTTCTATTTCGCCATAATCACCTGGTAATTCTGACTTATTTTTCTTTCTTCTATTATTTGAATTTACAATTAACTTTACGGTCCTAACATTCCATTAGCTTCTAATTCATCATCATAACTTCTCTCGTAACAAATCAATCAGCTTTCTCTACTCCGCATTTCGTATCTAGTCGCCTGGTAATCCTGACTTATCTCTATCTTTTACTATTAAGTATTTAACTGTAAAACTTTAAGTATCTAACATTCCTTCAGCTTCAAATTCATCATCATATCTTCTCTCGTAACAAATCAATAAGCTTTCTCTACACGGCACTTCGTCTAGATTTAGCGCGGTGTATTTCGGCACTGTTATTTCTGCCGTGGCCTTGACATTGACGCATGCGCGCCGTCACGCTCCGGCTGCGTTTGCGCACCTCCCCCCGCGCAGCGCCGTTACCCCTCACCCGCCCGCTGGAGGCAGGGCTGACATTCATTCTTTTCAGTGGGGCACTGAATCAAAAAACGTCCCCAATGAACCCTGAAATATTGGGGGGTATTGCTATACACACACACGCTTGTGCAAAGGACATTCGTAGTTATTGTTTGCATGGATGGAGCCTATAATTTTTTTCTTGAACTGGTGCTAGTTCTTCGGCACTACTCGCCTTGACACGTTTGGTGCTATGAGCTTCAATATCGGCTGGCGCAGTGCAAGATGTTGCATTCACAGGGAACGCTGCTGCCCACTCCGTGGATGAATTTATCTCTTAGTCCTTTTTGACGACAGCCACGAGTAGAATTGGGGTGATCCTATTCTATGCCAGCATCACAAGGCAACCAACGCCATCTAGGTAGTTACTTACCTAATCGTGGATACCACCCGGAATCGACCCACGGGTTACCATGCCACCATGGATAATGAGTGGATCATTCTGCCATGTCCTAATCAAACTGGGAACAATTTAACAAAGTTATAAATTTACAAGTAAACTGTGTGTACCCCCTTCGTATATCAAACTAGTGAATTCTCACAAGGGAATCGAAGACCTTAGGGTAATTTCCGTTGAATTAGAACTATGGAATATGGCAAGTTGCTGTGCTTTAAAGTAAAAGTTTATGACAAAATTATGTTTTTCCTTATAAAATTTATTTTTTAGGGGGCCCAAAATGATCGAAATTTTAAAATTTGTGCTAGTAGTTCAAGTGGGTTATGAGTTATGATATGAATGGGCTTCATGTGCATGTAACAGAACCCTCTGTGGGCAAGTCCGACTTGCACTTGGCCAGTTATTTTGTTAAAGGGGGACTAAGTATATTGCGGTTAGACACTCAAACTGCCAATATAAGTCCTATGCTCGCGTCATAAGAACGTTCTAAATTCCAAACTGTCTAACCTAGCTTGGTCTTGACTGTATAGTACTGTACCTATATCAGAGAGATTTTGGTGACGTGACCTTGACTTTGACTTTCATGCTGTAATCGGCGACTGCTGGCGTGGCGTGAGTTTTGATGACGTCGTCATTGCGATGAATGACTATAGGTAGGTAGGTATTAAAATATACGATGAAGTACCTACTTAAAATGATATAAGTGTTATTTTAGATATTCACTACAAAGTTAGTAAAGGTAGCGAAGAAAATACAATACAATACAGAGATCATTTTTAAGATCGTTTATTTCAAAATAAAAGTGTGCATACAAAAAGTAAATTTACAGATATAAAATTAAAGTTGTGCATACATTTCTTAACTATACCTAAACTAAGTAAATACAAAATATATTTACTTGTATCTCAGGTAATTTTCTTATTATTTATTATATGCTAGTTAAAAGTAATATAATTTACTCAAACAAAATCATTTTTATATACAAAGCCCAAAATACTAAAACAAATAACATTCAAAATTAAAATTAAACATCTATTAACAGCAGGTTTTCTATATCTATATAAGTTTTACCTTTCAGCCAGTGAATGAGACTCCTTTTACATAATTGTTTATTCATAGAATAAAAGTTTAATTCACGGTTTAACTTATTATAAAGAAAACCACCTAGAAAACAAAAGAAATGTCGGGAATGGGCTCTATGAAACCTCGTGGAGGAACAGACAATATCTGATCTTCTTTTATAGGATTGAAGTGCAGGATCATACTGAGTTAGGGAGTGTTGCTTAACAATTGTTAGTAATATAAATAATTGGCGAACAGATAAAACATTACATTCTTTAAGTAGTTGAGCTGTTGGATAATAGAATGGACGAAAAGTGCTGACTTTTAAAATGGCTCGTTGTGCTCTTTCCAGGCCAAGAATAGTGGTTTTATGAGTTCCTCCCCAAGCTGTGATGCAATAGATTAAAAGTGATTCACAAAGTGCAAAGTAAACTTCTTTTATAATGGTTCTACCTGCAGCATGTTTAAGGTTCTTGAAAACATAAATTAATTTACGGACTCTTTCTGTGACAGACTCCACATGTGCTTGGAAGTTCAGATTCTTATCAATTATGACACCCAGATATTTTATATCATCTGTTCTATCAATTTTAGGACAGGCACATGCATTTGATTCAGGGTTAGAGCAATGGTGTACTATAATTGTGTATGCGTTTTCGGAGGGTTGGTTAGATGTGTTGTGGGAAAAAGTAATGAATTTAGTTTTTCCGATATTAAGCGAGAGCAGGTTTTCTTGTAGCCATTGATTAATTAAGTCAAAACCAAACTGCGCTTGTCTAAACGTGTTCTGCCAATCATCAGAACTGCATAGAAGAACTGTGTCGTCAGCGTACGAAATTATCTTACTATTTGACAGAGGAATCATACATAGTTCATTAATGTAGACAAGGAATAGTATGGGACCCAAAATACTTCCTTGAGGGACCCCATATTCAATGGATAGTTCATCACTTATGACGTCATCAATCTTTACACGTTGGGTTCTGTTGGAGAGATAATCTTCTAAAAGATTAAGTGGAAGTCCACGAATTCCTAAATGATCTAATTTGGCTAACAGTTTCGGGATTGAGACGGTATCAAATGCTTTGGCCAGATCAAGAAATATAGCCATACATTTCTTGTCGGAGTCTAGTTATCTCACAATATAGTCTGAGAGCTCGTGGACTGCATCGTCTGTTGATTTATTAGATCTGAAACCATACTGTGTAGGTGCCAGAAGATTGTGCTCCTCCAGATACTTCACAAGCCTATTGTAAATGAGCCTTTCTAATATTTTTGAAATTGATGGCAAAACTGCAATGGGACGATAATTGTTGACACAACTTTTATCCCCACTCTTGTGAATTGGATGAACTACGGCTTTTTTAAGAACTTTTGGGAAGATTCCCTGTGCGAAACAGAGATTAAATATGTACGTAAGCGGCGGGATGAGCAATTTTTTATGGTCTTTCAGAACGCGGCTAGAAATTCCATCAATTCCAGTGGCACAGTCATTTCTTAATGTCATAATAATTCTATCTATTTCCGCCTCGTCGGTGTCAAAAAGAACAAAAGAGTCAAGTAAGGTTTTCTTAGTTAAGAAAACGTCTGGTTGTGTGTAATTTTTCATAACTTTTTCGGCAAGATTTTTTCCCATATTAACAAAGAAACTATTTGTTTGATTAACGGAATGCGTGGAAGTGGCCGAGTTAGCAATTAGTTGAATAGCAGATGATTTACAGGTAGGCATGTTAGTGATAGTTTTGATGACTTTCCACACTTTTTTCTTGTCATGCCCTGCATTTTGCAATTCAGACCTTTCATAATTCCGCTTAAGTTTCTTTATTAAATTATTACAAAAATTGCGGTACCTAGTATAAGTGATTTTGATAATGTTATTGTCAGTATACATTTTCGATTGTTTATGAAGCGTGTCACGATGTCTAATACAACGCAAAAGTCCAGGGGTAATCCACGGTTTGATCATTCTTTTCCGACGAGAAAGAATAACAGTACGCGTGTTTACCTTTATAAAACTTGAAAGTGATGTTATTAAATAAGTAGCTAAATCATTGCTAAAAGTTAAATGTTATCGGGTCGTTGGACGAGTTGGTGTGTGAAAAGAAAGAAGATTGTTAATTTACAATCTTTTTTTTCGTGTGGGGCACCAAGTAGTCTAACGACCCGATGAATCCTGGTGTCAGAGTTTTTCAACCGCCTACTACTAGTAGTAGGCCTTTGACTTGGTTGTGTAACGACCGCTGTCTACGTAATCATAATCTGCAACCGGGACCGACGGCTTAAAGTGCCCTCCGAAGCACGGAACCATCTTTCTTGTCGGAAAATCAGGTGGTACAGTCAGCCTGTAATGTCCTAAGCAGACTGGGAACAAATTCACAAAGTGATAAAAATCAACTTTGTGAGTGCCCCACCAAGCTCGAACCCGGAACCTTTGCGTAGCAGGCAGTTGCACTACCACTGCGCCACATCGGTCGTGGCAATCGGACTAGTTTATTCACAATGAGATGAAGCCGGTGATATTTACAGATGGTTTATGTTTATACCTACTATTTTGGTGATTCTTTTCCTTTTTTGCGTGCAGTGGCGTATTTTTTTTTGTATGGAAAATGAAAATGAAAATGAAATAACTTTATTCAATGTTGGTTAGCATTATCACTTATTGACGTCATGATCGGTCATTGTAAAAAAAAGAAATTTGCATAACGCAATTTTCTTCTTTTTATAACAATTTTGTATTGTCCTAATAGAAAACCGGCTCGGGCGGGATAAAAATAAAATTATTCAGAACTTAAATATAGCAACCCTAGGTGTCAGATAGTATAGAGATAGAATTGAGATAAAACTACAACCGACAACATGCTAATGGGAGTTTTTCTATTGACAGTTCTCTTGATAGATCTGAAAGTCAAACCAGAGGGCGCTGTGCTAAACTGAAATTTTGACGTTTCAATATGGCTGGCGTCAGCCATAGTTTTGTCACAGGTTCCGTTTCACGTTATGTTCGTTACAAATTAATTATGTTAAGTTTGATTTACTACAAAATAAACTTATCGTCTTGCTATTATATTGAGTGTCATACGTGTCAGTAAACAAATAACCAATAATAAATTAAGAACAATTCAATAAACACAAAATAAAGAATAATTAATAAAGTTTTACAGTTTTTGTGTAAAGAAACGTTATTTCAATTTAGCTTAGCGCCCTCTACATGACACTCGAGAATCCCTAGAAAATTTCCCATTGTCTATTGTGTTGGCTTTACTAGCGTTCCTATGATATTACCACATCATTACTATGTTAGTTATTGCTATCTTATGTTCTATATTTTTTACTAAAGTAGCCATAATTTTTTACCGATTTTTTAATGATTGGATCAGTGTTTTTGTAACTACTACTACTTTTCGTGTAGGACACCGAGTCATTCAACGACCCGATGAACCATGGTGTCCAAGTTTTTCAACCGCCTATCACTGGTAGTAGGCCTGTGACATGGTCGACCGCCATCTAAGTTATCATAGACAGCAACCGGGACTGACGGCTTACCGTGCCCTCCTAAGCACGGAACCATCTTTCTTTTCGGACAATCAGGTGGTTCAGCCTGCAATGTCCTAACCAGACTGGGAAAAAATCACAAAGTGATAAATATCATCATTGTCAGTGACCCACCGAGAATCGAACCCAGAACCTTTGCGTCGCAGGCAGTCGCACTACCACTGCGCCACATCAGCCGTCAAATTTTTGTAACTGAGAAAATTGAATTATGAGGGATGTTTTTGGTGAGAAATTATTGACACATTATCAATATTTTTAAGCGCAGCGCTTTCTTTGGTTCTGCCTCTCATCTATTACGTACGTGTATTGAAAATTTCTCATTGTTGGCGAGTGCACACATTGATTTGTCTACATTTTTGAGCGGATCTTGCTTCTGAATTAAAAGGTGTTTTAGTGGATAACTGACTATCTTGTAATATTTTGATACCATAAAATTGATCACTTACATTGACGAGATTGTGAAAAATGATTATGTTTTTTGTTTTTATATCTATAACTTGTATTCATCCTGCATATTTTGCCAGGTTTCGTTACCTTTCGTGCATATTTAAAGCATTTTAAATGCATTCACATGCATATATCAGGCTTTTTATGTTGCATAAATAATCCGATAAAAATAAGGAACTCGAGGGTTACATGAATATTGCAATTATACAGGCGATGGGCTGACAACCTGTCACTATAACGATACACAATTTTTAAATAGCCCTCAAATGTGTTAGACGTGGTGTAAAAGTTTGTTTTTTACGACCATTTACGCTCTGACTACCCGCAAGGGATATATGCATATAATCCGGTCCCTAGTGTTAATAGAGTATGTATATTAATATAAGTAAGTTTATTTTAGTAAGTATTTGTGTAGGTACATTTTAAGAATGATATGTATGTTATATTTTTATTTCATATAGTAGTTATAGTAGTTATATATACAGTTCAATTGTTATTTTCCATATTGTTATGATTTCACACCCGAGTGCACCGGTGTATTTTTCTATCTGTTTATCTTCTGGTTGGCCGGTAGAGAATGCCGCGTGGCATTAGGCCCGCCTTCTGTACCATGTGCAATTAAGTATAAAATAAATAAATAAATAGGTTCAAACGGTGAAATAACGCAGCCAAAGATCACTGAGGGGTATAATTTCAAGAGCTTCTCGACTGAAAATCAGGACGATCGTACTAATGACCGGAGTACGGAGTATAACCTATCTAACAATTACAAAGGACTTGTCCATTTAGGCTGTATAAAAACAACATTTGCCTTCTTGTTACGTTTCAACAAACTCGGGCTTTTCCGTAGGGATGCCCGGAGAAATTTCTTTGTCTCATTAAGGGTACAAATATTTTAGTTATTTTTTAGGTTCCAGAGCGTTTTGGTTTTACAGTAGGTATATGTTATGTCCTAAAGTTGTGTATGCGCTTTCTGTTCATACATACATATATCACGCCTATATCCCTAGTGGAGTAGGTAGAGCGTAAAGCCGTTTGACATCATTTGAGGGTCATTCAGTTTTTTTTATCGCCATAGTAGTAGGTTGTCAGCCCATCGCCTAAATAACTCTCGTCTAACCTAGTCGCCTCTTGGGGTGATGCTTTTCTAAGCTACTGGCAGTTTTTTTTGGTTCATACAAATACCATGATTTACACGATTTTATTATTCTCCAAAAAAGAACTGAAGCAGAAACCAAATTCTTTTTCCAAATGGTCTTTTTACTCTGAAAAGATTTGGTTTTCTAATTTGACAACGTGGCCAAGATCCAGTAATTTATGAGTTTAAAAAAAATACAACAGAATAAGAAATGAGTTAATGTACGCCCGTTTATGGTAATGTAGGCAATTCTTAGGGTTCCGTTGGTAGATTAAAAGAAACAATAAAAAGCAATCACTCCGTCTTCAGTTTGATCAGACTTTAAGAAATATAAGGGATATTTCTTATTAATCACTGGTAAGGTTTTCTTTCAGCTGTAAAATAATCAAACTAGTAAAATCGCACACACCGAACATCAGCCTTTAGCAGGGTACGTTATAAGGCACAATCTCCTCTTTTCGCCATGAAGTCGCTTACAGCCGCCTTTTTTAAGTCATCGGTCCATCTGGCCGGCGGGCGTCCAACGCTACACTTGCCGAGGCGTGACCACCGTCCATCGGTTCTACGACAGTTGTGTCAAGTCCACTGCCACTTCAGCTTGCTACACTTCTAGACTAGTAAGAAGAATACTATGAAGAGATATTATGACATTTTAGTTGATCTACAATCATTATATTCGTCATGAGCCTAATCTCACAATGAATTAAAGTAATAAATCTAATAACCTACAATTAGGTACTAAGTAATTAACTAGTTCGTCCAACAGTGGACATTATTATGCTGAAAATAAAATTATGAAGAATTAACTAGTTAATACGGGACCCTTGATCATTTCTCCTTACTCACACTTACCTATAAGATAGGTATTTTATGTTGGATTAACGGGAGGTTGCTCTTTTAGAATTGTATTTCGGAGAATAAATGTTGCGGAAATTTCTCCGGGAGTTGTAATGGCTTTATCAATTTGTGTGTAGAACATTATTTCGGAACTGTGATTTCTATTCAATCCCATTTTCCCTTAAATATTTATTAACCTACCGATTCATAAAAAAAACTTTGATCGTAAAGACTCAAAAGTTTTCGCCAGGATAAAAAATAATAGTTTTACGGGTTCCTTTATCTATACCAAACCTGCCTTTAAACTATAGCACGCATTTATTTTTTGTAATTAAAATTAAGTCGATGTTGGATGTTTCTCTCGCTTCGTAATATGAAACGTATTCCCCTAGCGTTGGTCATTCCTAATTTAAATTTTAGTAATAATAAAAAACAACCATGACCATTGTCACGTGTATCAGTGGTATCTATAACAATATCTAGTTGCACCATGCATTGTGTTATATGCAAACAAGGTCGGTCCCCAAGAGATTTTCTCCATTGCTTCAATCCGATATCGTCCACCTGCCTACTTACTGGTGTAAGTAGTCCCACTCCGGATTAGTAGGCAGTGGCAGCGCTGCCAGAAAGTCCCAAAATGAACGATTTTCCGTCCTTTTTTGCGATAAACCGATTTGTTTGCTGATTATATATTTTTATTATACCTAGAAAATTGTATTTCATTTATTCGTACCGATATCCATCTAGCAAAGAACTTTGATGAAGATGTTACTTGGTGCATTATTTTAAACCGTCCCTTATCGACAGAAACCGTAACTTTTAAAGGGCTATATCGTCCAAAATTGGTGGAGCTATCAATACTGCCACTGGGTCTAATCCGGAGTGGGTCTAATTAGTGAACAACTCACTTACTGTTTCTGATCAGTAATCTTTTCGACTCCAGAGTTAACCCACGACTACTTATTGACTTGTTGTTTTAAGATTATACATTTCGTAATTACTAAACAAATTAATGTGAAATGTAAACTTCCGATCACATATTACGAAAAATAAATAACGAACCTGTGTCTGAGACGATGTCCGATATCCGAAAATAGTAGTAGGTCTTTTAGGTATAGTGGAAATACGTTTTGCCCTACTCTAACGTTAGAGGGTGAAATGTCATTTGAATATACACTCCGTTCTAAAGGTCAGTTTCCGAACAAGGATAGTGCTATGCAAAGGTCAGTTGGATAGAGTAGGATAGATGTATTTGTGATAGTGGCCGTAAAAGCGGACAGTAGGTAAGGGCCGAAATGTTATTTATTAAGTTTGTAGGGTGTGTGTCATTATATTTTTTTAAGTTCAAAGTAATTTGAATGACAAATCCTACACGAATATGAAAGCCGTTTCGTTTCTCCTAAATAAATCTTTCGAGAATTATTGATCCAGTCGAATTACGAGAAAATATTTTGGATCTGAATACAACATTTTTAAAACACTTCCCGTGTTAGGTACTTTTAAATTTTTTGATAACTTGCTATATTTTCTACTGCGGGCAGGATTTAAACCTATATCTTCCGCCACAAGTGGCCACGCCTCCTGCATCTGGGATACCGCGGATCATCCATAGCCCGCGAATTTCGCAAGGGCATCTTAATGTTAATCAAGCGTGGTACAGACGGCTCCTACCGGGTTAGTATATACTAATTCTGCGGACCTACCAAAGTAAAGTACAGTTGATCGGATGAATAAATGTTTTTTTTTTCGACCTATATTCGTCAGAGAACGTTGTTGGTTACTATGACGATATACCGTGGTTCTGTATTTGAGAAGTTAAACGGCAATTTTTATAGATCTACTAGCAGCCTGTCCAGCGGTTTCACCCGCTGCTAACCGTTCTCACGCGGGTATAAGACTTAATTCAATCCTATGTTTATCAGGGATAATGTAAGGTTCTAATGGTTTAATATATTTTTTTAAATCGTTCTGGTAGTTTCGGAGCCTATTCAATTCAAACAAACAATCAATCTTTCCTTTTTTATTAGTGTAGATTTTCCTTCTCAATACATGTTAAATACTGTAATGTTTTGATAACTATTTTATGAATAAAAACCTACCACGCTTAGGTTAACACCGGCACCCAATTGTTTAATTAACTTGATCCATAAATAACCTCCTAACTATTGTTATCAACGGTTGCATTTTAACGTCCCCTAGGGGTGGCACTGACAACGTCACATTACCTTTTTACCCACGGCTCTTACCCATAAATTGCATACTTTATTAGACAACAGTCGTATCTCAAGGGATTTGGAACAGCTGCTTACTATTGCAACTTTATTTATCAAAATAACTATTTTATATTTTAGTTTTTTTTAAGAAATAGAAAGTTAAGTAAGTTTTAGTTGTTTTAGCTGTGTCCAGAATAATGTAATAGTTATAAATAAGACTTTGACTTAATCAATAAAACATGACATTTTACTACTCGTGGTGACAAAAAAAACTGACCCTGTATCTTAAAATAATTTAGACGGCTTACACTATTCTGCATACCTTTCACGGTTCGGCATACATTGCTGGTTATCGAAAGTTTATTAATTTGACACCCATTTAATAACCAGCAATGTATGCCGATTCGTGCACGGTATTTAGACTAATGGAATAGCTGATTTACTGATCATAAATTTTTGATGGATGTTCGAAATTATAAATTACTAGATTTCCGCCCAGCGGTTTCACCCGCTGCCACTCTTTTCCCGTGGTAATTGTTGTTTTCCTGCGGTAAAAAGTGGCCCATGTGTTATTCCAGGTTATACTCTACATGGGTTCCAAATTTCATTCAAATCGATCAAGCCTTGGCCAAGGCTAAGTTTGAACGTGAAGAAGTAACAAACACACACAAACTCTCAGATTTATAATATTAGTACGGATACATACATAAATATATCACACCTATCCCTTATGGAGTATTTTAAATGATGAATTTCGTCTTATGCTGCTTGGGAAGAGGTGTTGCTTATCAACAGATAATTTCTCGCCTCACTTTTCGAATATTTCAGTATTTCTCACTAGTAACATTCTACATATATTCTATGTATATTATCTGTGACATAAAAAATCTTAAAAATCTTTCACGTGTAAACTGCATTTATGCTAAGCATGCATACATTTTGGCAACAGCAATGTTAGATTTCGCTGCAAAGCTTATAGCTATCTACATACAATCTAGATAGAAATTCGTTGGATACTAGCCATTACAGCATTACACAAATGTTTGGCAAATGCATACAATAGGTACTCATTGAATTCTGTGCAAACCGTACCTATACTGTTATATTTAGTACTAGCGGCCCGCCCAACACGGATTCACCCACTGCTAACCGTTTTCCCGCGGGAATAAGATATTTTAGTATAGCCTATGTTCATCAGGTGATATGTGAAATGCTTATGGTAGCAAAAACAATTTTTAAACAGGTTAGTACTTTCGGAGCCTATTTAATTCAAACCATTGAATATTTCCTCTCAATAATACTAGTGTAGATAGCGGCCAAGTACGATTTCACCGGCTGCTAACCGTTTTCCCGCGGAAAAAGACCTTTTCACGCCATAAATTTGACACAAAAACCGTTCTCTTGAATTAGTCTATTTATTAAAGAAAACCGCGTCAAAATCCGTTGCGTACTTATAAAGATTTACGTATACATAGGGACACGGGAAGCGGTCTTATTTTAAACTATTTAGTGACTAGATTTCCGCCCAGCGGTTTCACCCGCTGCCTCTGATTTTTCCCGTGGTAATAGTTGTTTTCGCGCGGTATTAAGTGGCGTATGTGTTATTCCATGTTATACTCTACCTGTGTTCCAAATTTCATCCAAATCATTCAAGCCGTTTAAGCGTGAAGAGGTAACAAACATACACACACAAACTCTCATATTTATAATATTAGTACGGATTTGTTGCAAAACATTATAAGGTTCCAACTATGACAATGTTGCACGAGGTGCCCATTCAGTTTGTTAAAATGCATTTCGATTTGTCATATCGCAATATCGAATCCACTCTACATTAAATATAGCTTTTTCAACAAATTGATACCATGATATTGTTTTACACGTGTTTTAAGAGATCATGATGTATCTGGTTTTCTTTAATAACTGCGTATAATACCAGTATAAGTTGTTCTCTTAAATGGGTAACTCGAGAGTGTTTATAATAGTACTTCCGTGTGTCACATTTCAGAATTTCAAACAATTCTTGGAAATGAAGCTCAATTTCATGAAATTCTAGGAAATAAATCTCGTGCTGTAATATGAAGTTCATTTAAAGGGAGTACGAACAAAGATTTTCAAAGGCTATATAAAGCGCATCATTATTTCCTCATAATAACTCAGCTTCTGCTTTTATGTAGGTGAATAATTATTTTATTGATAGTTTTCTAAGAAAAGTGAATACAAACACACATCACGCCTTTATCCCTTGTGTGGTAGGCACAGCGTTAGTGGCCGTAAATATACGAGCGCTGACAAATAATTGAGGGCCGTTTCAGAAAAAAACGTGTATTACTATAGTCCTAGGTTGTCAGCCTGTCATAAACACATGAAACTCTTGAGTCCATAAGTCGCCTCTTACGACACCCGTGGAAAATAAATGGGGTGATGCTATTTACAGATTAACACTCATATAAAGCGGGCATCACACGGCATACATTTAATCTAATCAGGAAATTAAGTTCGTAGAACTATTACCATTAATCTTTGTGTTTTGACTAACTTCCTTTGTAACGTATAATATACGAAGAATTTTTACTTAAATATTATTTCCACTTTTCTTTGTCATATATCTTTCAGCACAAAAAGCGGCAGATTTCCGCGTACAGTGCGCGCACCCAGCATCCGGGGATAATAAATGCACTCCCAACAGGAAATGCAAGTCGTTTAGATTCCTTTTTTGACGGTCGCAAAACCCTTTCAACACATTCGCTGCTATGAGCTTCACTATAAGTTGTTGCTTTCAATGAGAATGTTGCTGCCCATTCCCTGGATGAATTTATCGTTTAGTCGGTATCCACGAGTAGAAATGGTTGTTATTCTAAGCCGGCATCACACGGTTACATTGCGCGGTCCGTATCCGGCATAGAGGCATCGTGTGAACGTGACATTAGAGCTAAAATTCGTAGCTTTTAAAACATATTTTTCTCGTAGCTTGTGCTACGCCTACGCTCTGTAGCAATTAGTTCATCACAAATCTCATACGCATTATTCCAAGTTAAGGCGAGTGTACTCGAGAACAACCTCGACAGTGGCGCCACTTCACAAAAAATATATTTTCTTACAAACAATCTATCACAATGTCCGTTGTCCAAGTTGAAGTATTATCCTTAGGTAAAATTAGAACCTGCAAACTCAATGAAATATTCGGTGTAATTTAAGTTATGGCAAAAAAATTCTAAAAACGACCACTGTTGGTATAAATTGCCATAACTTGAGCAACGGACATTCTGAAAGATAATAGTTTTTTTTTTTTGTGGAGTGGTGCCACTGTCGAGGCCGTTCACGAAAACACACGCCTTAAGGGGACTACATAGGATAAGTGCTGCCCCCATCACTTAAAAATTCATAACTCTATGTAAACGTAATTTATCAAAAATTTCTTCAAAGAAAAATATTATTTGTAAAAAAATGGATGAACAATGGTAACGTGACTTATGAAATCCTGGCAGAGCAACAGTGCGCTTACCTATCACTTGCAAGTCAAAAGATCTCTACAAAAAACTAACATTTTCCGTTTTTTTTCCATTTGAACTCTTTCCTTACCTAATAGTACCACTTAGCAGCTAAAGTATTAAAACGGCGTGTTGAAAATTTAGTTCCTTAATGATCTCTGTGAGAAGCGTGACTCCCACGCTTCACAGAAGTATTAAAAATTTCTGGAAACTCTGGAATATTCTAGAATATTCCCTTCGATAAGACTTCTGATATTGAAGCTCACTAAATGCACCTGGTTGATAAGTTTTATAATACTTGGTTGGGAGTTAAGAGGATCTGCCTTGATAGTTATGAAATCCTAGTATTTCTCAAGTGTTTATTTCAATTAACATGGTTGCTGTTTTTAAAGGTAGTATCGAATTTAGATCATGATATTTTTTTTATAGTACCGTATTAGTTTGTTTCTATGTCTAATCAATTCAAATAGGACAGACTGATTAACACTAACATAAAAAAGGAAACGAGCGGCTCGTGCAGCGGTTTCATCCACTGCTATCCGTTTTCCCGTGGGAATATGGTCCTTTCCCGGCATAAGTTATACATATGAACCTGTATGTCTCCCTCTATCTGTCTGTCCTATGACCTAGACTAAAGTCAAGAGCAAACCCATCATTAATAAAAAAAAATAAAAAAAATATGAACCTTTCTCTTGAATTACTTTATCTATTAAAACAACCGCAATAAAATTCGTTGCGTACTTGAGCATATAGGGACACGGGAAGCGACTTCATTTTATTCCATTTTGTGACTATGTTGTAATAATGGTAGCACAAATCTACTTGTTCGAAAAGAGCTAAATCCTTTCCGTGACTGGTAAATAGTTTGGTACCGGCACTAATTCATGACCATGACCTAGCCACGTCTCGTCTGCCCTCTGATGTTACACTTAGCAACAGCGTAAAGTACCAAGAATACGAGTACAAAGTTTAGGTATACATTTTCCTGAATCACTCCGCAATTGTCGGCAGTAAGAATGGGAGTAGTATTTATGTATTATTATTCTAATTAGATTGAAAATTATCTACATTGTGTACGGCCACAGACTATTAAATAGTACCTACCTATCGGTCTTGCCATTGTTACAATGGGTCGCGTTTTGAAAATGTAGGTACTTAAATAACAATTCTTGTAATTTCATCAATTTGCGTCTTGACTTAAATTTGTCAGTTGCCGTGTGGTAGCAGCTTCGAGTAACATCACCCCATATCTGGTCGTGGGTGTCGTCAAAAAGCGACTAAGGGATAATCATCCAGGGAATGGACAGCAGCGTTCCCTGTGCATGCAACATCTTGCACTGCGCTTGCCAAGCCTAGTGAGCCCATGTCAAGCAGTGGACTATTGTGGCTGTTAATGTTAATGTTGCCGTAGGTCGTAGCATAAGAGTCGCAGTTTTTATTTTTCTGATAAGGATACGAAATTTTGCACAGATGTTAACGAATTTTTGTTAATTTGTTTCAGGTATGTTGGCGTGGCAATCATCAATTCCAACTTTTAACTGTAACTTTGATGACTCCTTATGTAGGTAGGTACATCCAAAAATTTGTTCCAATTATTGAGTAATCAAAATCATGTTTTTCAGTAACAATATAATCATCATTTACAGCTATCCATCAGATTTTATCTTTGAAATTTGCTCAAACAAATTTAAAACTAAGTATACTAAAGTAATAAACGACTAGATATAATTAAAAAATTTTTTTTTGTTGACAAGGGTCGGTGACAGTAATAAGGGCGTGCACACACGAATGTGAATACATTAAACTTGTTGCCAGCTTACCTGATATAATCTTGTGTTGCTAGCCTTATTCTACTAATTAGCGTTAACGTTCTACTCCTGAATCAGCAAAGCAAACATAATTATCTTCGTGATGTCAAATAATATGATTTAGAAAACATTGGCCAAGTGTGAGTCGGGCTCTGAGGGTTCGATTCGATACCATTTATGTATAAAAATGGCATAAAAATCACTTTAGTTGCATAGGACTCCCCATATATATTTTTTCTGTTTTTAAATATTTCTTGATAAAGCGGCAAAAACAACATGTTCTGTGAAAATTCCAAGTCTCCAACTATTACCTCCAACCTATACACCACCTATACAGCCTTTAAACTATTATAGATAAAAACGAGAAAAAGTGCATGTTTTTTGTATGGCAATTAACTTTTAATCAAAATATTTGTATTTGTTGTCATAGCAACCACATCTGTGTAAATTTTAACTCTCTAACTAACAGTTTATGAGATACAGCCTGGTGACAGACACAACCGAGTGCCATTAATAGGGTCCTGTTTTGACCCTTTGGGTACCTAACCATACAAACATATCATACATTACAATCTGATTTCACACTAGGAATAACCTGAGACGTCTAGGCAACTGTCACTTATTTTCAATTAATTATATTATCAATTTCAATTGATTAACAAAACAGCAGTTTTAACTGGATTATCAAAATGTTAAAAATCATAATCAGGACTTGAAATATTTATGCATTTTTTGACAACATCCAAATTTTTTAATTATTAGTAAGATTTACAGATAAGCAGCTGTGTTCTTTAAACTAGTAAAATAAAAACTATCTTCCACGACCCTCGACAACATGATTAGTAGAATACAGACACGCGTATCGAATAAACTTTCGATTAGATATTATGATAATTGCAGTTTTGATATAATTTGCTATGCTAATGTGACAGATAATCGCCGTAGCCACTTCAACGCACCTTTTATGAATCAAGCAGAACCATTTTGACGTTCATAAGCTTAATGTTGACATAGCGTGTGATATTTTAGTCGTTTAAGTATACAAGGTGTAAATATTTAACGAAACATATTGTGATAATTTGTAGTATCCAGTAAAAAGTCCAATTAGTTTTGAGTTTTTCTTGACCTTCTAAATTCTGTGTCTTCGATTGTCCATTGGTAAATTCTTCATTAGATACACTTGAGCTTGACTGTACCTACGGTTACGATAAGGCAATTCTCCCAACTGTCACCCGTTGCTGCGTATTTTTAATGCACCGTTACGCATGCGTCTGTCAGACGAAAGGAAATTGAAAATTCCGATCTTATTCCCATACAAATACTGATACGGTGCGTTTCGGTGCGTTTACGTTTGGTAGCCGTGTTTGAATGAGAATAAGATCGGGATGAATTTCCTTTCCTCTGACAGACGCATGCGTTACGGTGAATTTAAAATACGCAGCGACGGACGACAAGTGGGAGAACCTTCTAAGACACGATGTCATCGCCTTGTCATCCCTGACCACAGAGTCTGCAAAGAGCATAAATTGTAGGACATTTCAAGTATCTAGCTATAAACACAGATCATTCCGTTAATATCGTTTTATTACCATTTTTTTTTGCTATTTGTCGCAAGAGTCGCCAATGTAAAACTGACCAAGGCCCATAAAAATGGTAAAAGCCAAGTTCTCATATAACTTATTCTTGCCGCGTTGCTATTTTATCGTCTTGCCACATTTTTCACACTCCAACTACTTCTTGACACCTGTGAAAATGTGCTTTATGTGTGTTTCGCGTATAATTTTATGGCTTCTTACTATGTAGGAGGAGCTAAGTATTTTAAATGGCCAAAAATAATATGGGAATCGGACGAGTAGATGACTAGAAAATATGAATATTAAGGCGCTAAGTAGGATGAAGCGACAGTCCCATTGCCGCTGCGTCAGAGTAAAACACCTAATCAGATTTCTTGCAAATTACCACTTTTTGGGGTTTCTAATACTTTCACGTGTAATATGCGAAATAAAATTAAAACTCTTGACACAAAATAATAATGGTTTTTTATTGTGTGTAAAAACGAGCTAAAGAATTAAAGTGCTTTTGGAAAACATTTGCAATCAATGACTGAAATTAGGTTAACTTTGGATTTTATTCTAAGATGAATACAACAAAAATTGAAATTACATTCAAGCAAAAATGTTACTTGAAAACCAATCTTTAACACTATAATTTTTCTTTACTGTTTCAATAACTAGTGTTTTCAAACATGTCACTTTTATTAACACGATTTTTAGGGGTTTGACGATACTTAAGGCCTTATCGGTAAAATATTTGGTTCAACATAAGCTCAGTCACCAAATATCTCAATTATAGATTCAGATTCATATGTCTATTTGCCAAGAAAATGGTACAGGCAGTACTGCAGATGATAAGCTTAAAATTAGAGTTCTACATTTTCAGTCACATAAATCGTAACATGCAAATTTATAATAATACAATGTGTCATAAACTATCAAATTAATAGTACCTACGTAAATGAATAGGTAATAAATAGGTGAGGGCTGAAAATCTGGGCTACCTATGTTGACTAGAGCAACATATAAATTTTTGTTTTATAGGTTACTTTTTTTTCACTGCGCACTGCTGTTGGGTATTTATATGTTGTGTTGTTTTATTGTGAACTAATGAATGAGAGTAATAAAGATATTTGTATTTGTATTAAATGTGAATTGCCAGTTATAGACATCGGTGGTGTTCTCTCTAGATTTTTAATCTATGAATTTATTAATGAGTCTCATGAGCTCATTAATGCATTGTATGTGTTTCATGTGGTCATGAATGTGGCATAATGTAATTGTAGTGCGGTAGGTGTAGTGGCTAGCACAATCGGACCATTTAAATAAACAATAACCCGACTGCGAACGTAGAAAATACAATTTTACGTGTTTGTTGGATACAGGATTAGTGTATATGAGTGGTGACAAAAATAACATTTGAATGATAATATAACGAACCTTTTCAAGATACAATAATAAGCTGGCGCCACTTAAAGCGAACCTTTGATGGCGTTTGTGTGAAGTCATAGCTTCAATGGAATACCTATTAGAAACAGAAAACTCATAAAAAAGCTCGCTTGGCTAAATAAAATCAATATTAGATTGTACCCATATCGTCACATATATTATGAAGATTATGGTAGTTTTAAGTAAAATAGCTTAGGTAAAGCAAATTAGGACAAACTTAATTTCTCCGAAAGTCTCAAACAGTCATACAGCGTATTTGGAATTTTCCCTAATAAAATCAACAGAGATTTGAACACCGAATCTAAAACAGATGTCGAGAGTACGCACTGATAGCTTAAGTCGCAGATTTGAATCCGGGCTGCAAGTTTTTAGGAAAAGACCGGCAGAGTACCCTTGCCTGCCGAGGCTCGTGGGTTCGATTCCCTCACAGCACAATTATTTGTAAGTTACTTTTCAAATATTTGTCTTGAGTCCTGGTGTTTTCTATGTATTGTATAGATTTATTTACAAAAATAGGTTTGATGTTTTAAGTATATCAGCCTTCTAGTTCACATAGTACAAGCTTTGCTTAGTTTGGGGCTGGTGAATTGTCCAAAATATTAATTTATTTATCCCTAAGGTCACTCTCATCTCCTCGCCCTAGCTCCACGCGCGGCAGATAAACGCGGAAAACACCGAGACCATTATGCAAATGCATTAAACCACCATTGTTCGGAACACGTGAACTAGAACGCCACGCCAATTATCTCGCCCACTTCGCAGAGCCGAAGCACAGCTTGACAGAGCCATGAAAAACTAAAAAAAACGCGCTATGAATGTCCACACGAATTCACTTTGTGGTTCTATATTTTGCCTAGTTTGTTCAGTTCAGGCTTTTTGTGTACATCAAATATAACAGCGGTCCTAGCGACGAACCTTGCGTGACGCCATGGCTTTTCTTTCAGTTATTCAAATTTGATCAATCAACGCAAATAATATGCAAATATTACTAACAATGATAATTCAAACTAATTCTCAATAATGGGTTTAGCAATCATGATCAAGTCATTTGTCTATAGACAATACAAGGTTGGTCTTAGAAGTACTCCTTAGAGCGCTCTCAGTAATATTCCATTGCTAATGATGCGTCCTACACAAACAGTCTATGTGAATTAGAATGCTTTGCCAATTACCTCACCCACAACAACTAAATACGCATACAGGGTGTAAGTATATCTGCTATGTTGCAAATCCCTCAACCCTTCATCTACCTGTGGTACAGCCTGTGTACCAGTGATTTTGAACCTTACTACCCTCACTTAAAGTGTAGGTCGTATACAATAGGTGGTGCACTTGTGGTTAAACCATCGTAGTGTATGCAGTCAAGAAAACGAACAACATTTCGAAAATATAATATTGAAATTAACCAAAAATGAATTCCTCTTAGCATAGCACAATTCTATTTATTTTCTTAAATACCGACGCTCTAAAAATCAATTCTAGATTTTTTTATGTTCCTGAAAATAGTCGTTTGTGAACATGAGGATTTATCGTGGTTTAAGATATTTACGACTTTGCAGATGGACCCTGTTTATAAATACTAAGATAGACAACTGACGACCCGTGAGTAATTTGTTAAAAGGAATTCAGTCATGCGTTTGACAAATCTTCAGAGACTAATGTGATTATAAATTCAGTGATTGCAGCTTTGCTTGATTTAGTTCTTCGCCTAGATGAGAGACTCGTGCAAGAGCATTTGATTATAATACGTGCCTGAAATTGTGCTATTCCGAGTATCTTATATAGGGCGAAATTTGACTAGTGACCGACAGCGAAAACTCAAGACGGACTGGGTAATAAGGAACAACTTTTCCCAAGAAACATAGATCAAAATATGTATTTGAACCTCCCATACAAAAATGTATCATTTTGTGAGGTAGGTCCATTTCTTTCACAAAATTCGACCTATGTTCCTTGGGAAAAGTTATTCAGTTTCATAAGTAGAAATCAACTATTTGCACTAATTAAATACCGTGTGATGCCGGCTTAGAATAGCATCACCCTATTTCTTACGCATGGGTGTCGTAAGAGGCGACTAAGGGACTCGAGGGTTAGATGTGTATTGCAATTTTAGGCGATGGCTTACAACCTGTCACTATAGTGATACACAGTTATCTGAATGACTCTCAAACTTTTGTCAGACGTGGTGGTGTTAAAATCCGTTTTACGGCCTTTAACGCTCTGCCTACCCCGTAAGGGATATAGGTGTGATTAATGTAGTTATGTATGTAATTAAATAGTTCCTACCTTATAACAACCATGTCAGTTAAATCTTTTTTTATTGCCGAAATAGCTAAAATGATTTCTGCAACGATTCACTAGATTGATCAAATTTTTCACAATCGCTCATTACTTTTATAAAAATGAACACACCAATTATTTAAAGATTTATCAGCAAAAAACTCAACAAACAGCAAATTGAGGTGGTGGAAAAAGAACGGAATTATTTCGGATGAGGGCTTCGAAATAATTGAGTAACCTCTCAAGTATGGGGGGAGTGAAAGGGGGGGTGTTTCAATGCACGTGGGTGGTACAAAGCTTGGCTCTGAAGAATATTGCTGCGATACGGTATTGTATTGAGTGGTTTCTGCAATATTATAGAATTTTCTATATAGTTATAGCTGTGTCTGTGTGGTGTATAAGCCATTGTACTGTACGTGCGATTCTGTTGTAGGTTTTCAACCATTTTCATCTCGCTTTGATATTATTAAATTGATTTAGGTTGCGGACTTATTGGAGGCTATGAATTGGTTTATGTTTTCAGGCTTAGTAAGTATACATACACTATACTACATCAGTCTATTGCAGTCCACTGTTCGACGTAGGCCTCCCCCAGGGTACGCCATAGGGCACGATCTTTCGTTTTCGCCATTCAGTCGCTCCCAGTCGCGTTTTTTAAGCCATCTGTCCATCCGCCCGGCATTCACATACATACATATAACACGCCTATATTGCGGGGTAGGCAGAGCGTAAACGGCATTTTTTATTTAGGACATTGACGCCACTTCTGACAAACATTTGGGGGTCATTCAGGTCTATGATTACTTAGACGGCGGTCGTAACACAACCATGTCAGAGGCCTACTAGTGGTAGTAGGCGGTTGAAAAACTCTGACACCAGGGTTCATCGGGTCGTTGGACGGCTCGGTGTCCCACACGAAAAGAGAGAGAGAGAGAGAAAGAGGAAATTGTGTATCGCCATACTGACAGGTTGACAGCCCATCGCTTAGAATTGCAATATACAATTAAATTCGAGTCTATCTTTCGTACCTAATAGCAGGTTAGAATTTCAATGGTCGTACTGTGAAATACGAAACCAACAGTGAATTGGAATGATTTATAGTTGGATAATCAAAAGTCAAATCAAATCCATACCTCGGAGAGCACATGAAGCTGTCAGTCCTGCTATCTATGATTACTAAGATACCTGTTGTCGCTTGATGGTTGCTAGTTACCTAGGTGGCTTAAAAACAAATTACTTAAATACGTGTGACGATTTAGCGTGTCCTTGCGTTATCGCGTGGCAGCATGATTCACATTTTCAGCAAAAGGTCATATAAGGTGACTGGAACATTTGCTGTTGCTACGTCGACTAACTTTGTTTACATGGATGATTTATTGTTGGTAGAAAATTAGCGACACGCGAATTTTCACGTGTTTTTATTTACAACGAAACTACTTATGCTTGCACGAAGCGTTTCCACTAGATATTCAACTGATACTGGTTTCCCATACAATTATTTAGAGTAACCAGTATTATTTGGTCTCGTAAATAGCTAGCTAATCCGTAAAAATATTTTATTGCACTTAAATAACAGGAAAATTCTATTATGCGCAAAGGCGGCCTTATCGCTAAAAGCGATGTCTTTCAGACAACCTTGCTCCTAGATTGCTATTTATTATTTGTTCCCAATGTATGTACCAAGTAGGTACCTGTGGGTTATTTACAGCAAAAGGAGCATATTAAAAGGTGTGATAAAAAAATTACTGCAAATATTTCAAGGGGTAAACCAGCCCATGAAACTGAACAACTTTCTTCCGGGAACAAGGGTTGAAATATGGAAAAAATTATCCTCCCATTAAAAAATCCAGCTGACCGGATCAATTTACTCATTCTTTTTCTTATTTCGATCCTTGAAGAAAGTTGTTCAGTTTTAAGACTGGTTTTTCCCTTAAAATATTTGCAACTAATATTTTTATTACATTATGTATAATACGGACCCAAGTTTTTTTGTTGTTGTTGTGGACCCTTACATTAGCCAGCACTTCTCATAATTGAGTACCAACCTACAAAAAAAAACGGGCAGTGGCAAGGCCGTATGACGTCATCCGTCACGCTGCATGCTCGCTAGGGAATGCAAAACCGGTCCCATCAAAATAACCGAAACCGGTTATATAAAACTGGAACAACGAAAGCGGTTTGATGAAAGGATGCGCTGCGTAATCATCACCTGTCACTGTATTTTTATGTTAATTTTATTGAATATCTCTTTGATAAATGTTTACATAACGAAAACACTATTTATTTATTTTAGGTTATTTATTTATACTAAATTGTCGTGTGGATGTTGTACAAATTGACTAAGGGGACTATATCCAGAGAATGGGCAGCATCGTTCACTGCGAATACGACACAGCACTGCGCTTACCAATCCGCCTGTCAAACTTGATGAGGATGGAAAATACCCTCCTAATTGGGGGAGACCCATGTCCAGCAGTGGGCTATTGTGGCTTTATAATATTGTATAATACTAATTTGAACATACATTTTTATCATGCTTAATAATTTTAATTAACTATACTGCCCATCTTTTGTAAAATCAGCAACATCTCTAGCTACCTATTTCGACTGTGGTTTTCCATACTATAATATTATAAATCTGAGAGTTTGAGTGCGTGTGTGTATGTATGTATGTTTGTTAGCTCTTCACGTTCAAATGTTCAAAAATTTGGAACACAGGTAGAGTATAACCTGGAATAACACATAGGCCACTTTTTACCGCGGGAAAACAACAATTACCACGGGAAAATGAGTGGCAACGGGTGTAACTGCTGGGCGGAAATCTAGTTCTTAATAACTGTATGAAATACCTCTTCAAGATTTTCCTTTAAGGTGCTGTTGATGGTCCAATATAACCTTAATGAACCAATACTACTGAGCCTAATCCAGTCAGTTGTATGAATTTATTGGAAACCGTAATGCTTTTTCCGTTTTATTCATATTTTTACCGTCTTCCATACATTGTATCACTCAAGAAACCTTACAAAATGCAGCGTAATTTGTACCTATTCCTTAACGAATACCTCATCTTTATACTTAGGCACGTAACCGCATGCATAACAATAGTTCTATTCACATAACAGCCACAACAGTCCACTGCTGGACATGGGCCTCCCCCTATTGGGGGTATTGTCTTACTCACCACGCTTTGCAAGCGGATGGCGAGCTCAGTGCAAGATATTGCTTCCACAGGGAACGCTGCTGCCCATTCCTTGGCTGATTATTCCATGGTCGTTTTTTATCACTCACAGGTAGTAAAGGGGTGATGCTATTTTAAGCCGGCATCACACGGTGGATAGTTCAATTCATCAACATCTTAAATACCCTCCCATTGGACTCAAAATATACTAAAAATGCCACCAAATACAATTCAAAAAGACTCAGTCAGTCGGTTTTTACAGGAAGTTCCTTTTCACCCCTTTTCCGAATGACCCTCATATATATGTCAGACGTGGCGTAAATGTCCGTTTTTGCGGCCGTTTACGCTCTGCCTACCCCGCAAGGGATAATAGGCGTGATATATGAATGTATGTATGTCAATAAGTGATAGTAGATTCGGTGTAGAAAGAGAATAGGCGTGGGAAAAAAGTGAACTAATCATATTTTCATAGGTTGCTATGACATTTCTCATACTGAGGCACAGAGGCGCCCTCATTTTCCACGCCTATTCTCTTTTCGTACAGGCTACCCTACATTGAATTAAGTGCTGGTATAGCTGGCTGTTCGGTATGAATTTCGAAATAAAAAGTGAAAGCGAGAGGATAAAATTGGTAGGTGAATCATTCCAAATTTTGATTGTATACACACGTATATATATATCACGCCTATATCTCTTGTGGGGTAGGCAAAACGTAAATGGCCGTCAAAACGGACACGCCACGTCTGACAAACATTTTAGGGTCATTCAGAAAATTGTGTTTCGCTATAGTGACAGGTAGTCAGCCCATCGCCTAAAATTGTAAAACACATGCTATGAAATGGGACGATGCTATTCTATGCTTGCATCACACGGTTTCAATAGAACAATAGAAGCAATTTCAGTTACACATAAAAGTTTCCTAAATTTTTTCGGGATCCCAGTATCAGATCCTGTCCTGATGAACATAGAAGCACTGTTTTGAATTATGTTTAAATGTTGAACGCATTTTCTCGCGTTTAATCAAAATGAATACCTCTACACGAATTTAAAGATAATATTGACACTATCAAAAGACAGTAGATATACCTTTGTAATCCGCACTATAATAATATTAATATTATCTGAAAGTTTGTGTGTGTGTATGTACGTTTGTTACCTCTTCACGCTCAAACGATTTGACCGATTTGAATAAAATTTGGAACACAGGTAGAGGTTAACCTGGAATAACACATAGGTAACATTTTTTTTTTTTTTTTTTTTATTAATGATGGGTTTGCTCTTGACTCTAGTCTAGGTCATAGGAGAGAAAACAACTATTACCACGGGAAAATGAGTGGCAGCGAAATATAGTGTAATATATGTAACACTTTGCCTGGTATCGTAACAATACCGCACACCTAGCGCATCTAGTTTTTTTTAAGTAAGTTATGTAAGCCGTGACATAATACACCACAAATAGGTCAATGATGTACTAGGCTTGCATAGGTAAACACTAAGAGTAAAAACAATTGCAAAGAGGCAACCTTACGTACAACTCGGTAAAACCAGATCAAACTAGTATCACCAAGTTTGATATAGACTGGGCCGATTGCGTCAATTTTCTAATATTTTTGTGTGGGTGTTTTCTATGTACAATATTCATTTAAAAATAATATGAGTATTAATATAGTACAATATTGCTTACTTTTGGGCTAAATGGCGCTGTTTGAACGCCTGGCGCTTTTACACTCAAAGCATTATTTTTGACAAGTGCATATCGGATTTTTATCTGTCTGCAGATATGGATACCTAATAATATATTATAACTTATTTTATGTTTTTATGTGACGAAACGTATAACCAAGTGATTTCTGTGGTACAATGACATTCATATATTATGACGCATAATATCTATAGGTACTTTAACAGAGCCTTTCCAAAAATCACTTGAATGTATTCAAAACTTTGATTCACATCGATAATATAGGTTTGCACAAAAGTGTGACAACTGTTTCTGTCATTTCAGTTTAAAGCTTACGTATTGGTTCATAGGGTTACGTCTACTCAAAATTATCTTTTCTTAAATCGCACACCGTGTCAACACGTGTTATATTATAACAGCTGATGGATTTTACATCATTAGCCGCGGCGGTGGACGTCATGTGTCAGAATTAGTTGATTTACGTGCCGTCGCGTGTGTCGAGTGTTGCTGCCCATCAAAATTATAATCAGGGTTGCCAGCGTTATCTTTTTCTTTGTAAAACATTTTTTTTATTTTATGATGGACCGCAACGTCTGGAAAGAGAGAAGTAAGGCATTTGCCCAGCAGTAGGACAATTTGGGCTACATACATACATATCTCACGCCTATATCCCTTGCGGGGTAGGCAGAGCGTAAACGGTCAGTTACGCCAAGTCTGACAAACATTTGAGGGTCATTTTGTTATCAGTGTGTGGGAGTGCCAGTGCCTTAACAGGCTTCTTCTGGGTGAGCTCGCTCCATCTTAGACTCTGTCTCTGTCCTATGACCTAGACTAGAGTCAAGAGCAAACCCATTATTAATTGAAAACTTGCATAAAATTTAATACGAACAAATCGGAATCATACAAAAAACAATGAATTTATGAATGTTAAAACATTTGGTTTTATATCCAAAGCCCTACATAACTCACCTGTAGTAGTTACCGTTTAGCTCCAAACCTGCCCATTTAAAATACATTTACCCTTCCAAAACACATAAAAAACATTCTCCTCTTTATAACCCTTTCGTAACTTTCACACATCATCCCTTTTCATGAAGTCGAAACCTCTTTTATTGTTAAGATCATAAAGTCTGGAGCCTACTCTTAAATTTTACGACCAGCATCTATACAGGTGTATACTTAGGTATACTTAAACGCATACTAGCTATCCGCCCGCTGTTTCACTTGCGCATTCCATTTTCGTTCGGAAAACTGAGTCATAGAACAACCCGACAAACTTACTTAAAACTTTCCAATACGTACTTTATTAATTTAATTAAAATTTTGAAAAATCAAAGATCACATTTAAAAACAATTTATTTCTCTATTTTGTAACACTTTTTACCCTTTTGAAGGTTAGGATTTAGAAAACACTGAATCGCGTATTTAATAACGTTATCTTTTAAATTATAAAAGAGATCGTTTCAAAGACCTCGATTTTTAATACAAAACGTTTTATATCCTTAGGTGTTAAAATTCTGAAAAAAAACCTTTCTTAGCGGATAGTTATGAAAAATAAACCTACTGCCTAAATTTCATGTTTCTACAATTAGTAGTTTAGGCTGTGTAATGAATGAGTCAGTCAGTCAGCAAGGACATTTGCTTTACAATGGTAGATAGTCCCGGCCTATATGTGCTGAGTTGGCGAAAAACTTAACAGAACGGCCTATTAAATTATATGAGAAATTTTCACATGCCTTGAATTTTGTAGCGTTTAAGTATATTGTTCGTGAAGCGTTATGTATCCTTTTAGTTTTTTTTAAGGTCTGAAAGGCAAATTTAAAGTGAGCCTTTTTCATCATAATCAGTGCAGTATAAAACTACAGGCTAAAACTTTACAGGTGAAATTTGATGTTCGTTGCATAGTCGGTTAGCCATTATAATACCAGCAATGTTAATCGGCTACGCAATGTACTAAGAATTTTAACTGTAGACTTGTAACTTGTGGTTTGCAGAAATTACTTTTTCACACACACATTTCCATATTTTTTTTGAAAACCTGCAAAATTATCAAGCGCGGGCAGGATTTGAACCGGCTACTTTAGCTATTACTAGTGGCGAACTGGCGACGCCACTTACATCTGGGCCATCGCGGCTCGTCCCTTGCCCGCGAATTTAAGAAGTGTATCTTGATGCCAATAACACCTGTCATACTTTCCGTTAGTTTCATCACTACAATGCCAAGTTCTATTAAATCCGTCTTCTTTACGAGCTGTTTATTGCTGACAGTTGCTGGCAACCCTGTCATTGTAACATTGTTTTGTTTACTGTTTTGTGATTGGCATGTGTATTAAACTCGGCACGTTCTACTTTAATCTCATACATACACACATCACGCCTATAGTCACGCCTTGCGGGGTAGTCAAAGCGTGAACGGCTGTAATAATTATACAAATACTTGAGCCATTACAATGTGTATAACTGTAGTGACAAGCTGTCGACCTATCGCCTAAAATTGTAACCGTTGAAACCCTTAGTAAATTCTTACGACACCCACGAGAATAAAAATGAACGATAGTATTCTAAGCAGGTATCTCTCGGAAATTCTATAATCTCAATTTAAATGAGTAGTTTTTGAGATACTCAAAATTAAAACAAGTATAAAGAGAAGACCACAAATGTAGCTATAACTTGTCTCCTCATTGACTACTATTTTAAACTATCAAACGGCAACATACTTTAACATTTATACCTATGTGGCCACGTAGTATGAAAATACGACCACTTTTAATACGACTGCCGAACCAAAAAAAGTAGTGTAATGTTTTCAGAGTTGTATGTATGTATGTATATTTTTGCGATTCTTTATAGGACTGAAACTCTTTAACCACTGAACAGATTTGAATGGGAATATAGTATAAGAATCCTTACATTATCCCGAGTGTCATAGGCTTCAAAAGCAGTCGTATTTTTAAATTTATTGTGCTTGTTATGAAAAGTGTACAGTGTAGAGTATATGTAGGTACGGGGTAGTCATGTGAGATTCATCAGATTCAAAATTTCCCTTTCGTCCACTCATCGCAAAACGTTAAATATATATTTATTTATGTATTTATTAATAAGTATGTATTGTTAATAATATAATATATGCAAGTCCCTATCTGTATGTGGACACGGTTTTTTCATTCCCTAATATAGTTTTTTCTAATTCCACTGTGCAGGATGGCTGGAAGAGATCTCTTCATAGAGATAAGCTCAACTTTGTGACTACGTTTAATATTCAAATTTATTGTAATAATCTGGTACACAATAAAGAATACATCTTTCGCACAATGTCACTTTCGCTTAAGTCCATTTGTCCAAACGCAAAATGCAACACCCTTTCGCAAAATGTCCCTTTAACGAGAGACAAATTAAATACTAATTAGGTAGATCGTCGACTCGTTGTTTCACAATAGAAAAGAAGTATCTCCTCTAAAACATAATTACTGTAAAATAAAATATTGACATTCTACTTATATCGTTGCTATGGAGCATCACAATTAGGATCATTATAAGGTACTTAAAGGTAATTGGAAGTCTCTTTGATTAGTGTAGGGAATAATCCAGGAATATTCCATGTATTTTTTTGCTGTATATTTTTGGCTTTAATATCTAGAGGCAGTCAATTAATAATAATAAATATCCTGAACAATTCACATAGTGCCATCTAGTCCCAAACTAAGCAAAGTTTGTACTATGGGAACTAGATAGCTGATATTAAAAAATTTAGACTTTATTTTTTGTAAATAAATACATGATATACGTAGAAACACCCAGACTAAACACAAATATCTGAAATATTTGTGTCTTGTGGGTATCGAACCCGGAACCCACGACCTTTGGCGTAGCAGGCAGGAGTACTCTCCGCTACGCCATCGGCAATTGTTTCCATCATTGCTGAATGACACTTTATTAAATCATAGCGGCTGGCTTAGAATAGCATCACCATATGGCGACTAAGGGACATGGGGGTTACATGTGTATTGTAATTAGGCGATGGTCTCACAACCTGTCACTATGGCGATGCTTGCTTTTCTGAATGACCTTCAAATGTTTGCCAGACGTGGTGTAAATATACTTTTACAGCCGTTCACGCTTTGCCTACCATCCAAGGGTAAAAGCTAATTTTATTTATTTACCAAAACGTAATAATTTTGAAATCTAGCACATATTTCGATAAATCCACTTTTACCAAGTAAGAATCTAACGTTCATGTTAATTAAGAAATTTCCTAACGGAAAATTCGATGTTGGGAATGGGCAGCAGCCTAATTAACAATACTCAATTCAATTCAAAAATACTTTATTGTACACAGGGAATACAGTAAAAACAAGATATACATTTAAAAAAAGTGTATACAAGGCGGCCTTATCGCTTAGGTAGCGATTTCTTCCAGGCAACCTTAGGGTACAGGATAACAATACATTGAACTGCGCTCGCCATCCCGCCTGCTCAACATTGTGAGTATGGTAAATACCCTCCAATTAGCCCGTATTAAGCAGTGGACTATTGTTGATGTCTAAATGAAAAAACTATTTTTATTCACGTTCTGTTCTGAATGTATTCTCAATAGCGACCTTACCAGCGGTTTTCCCGTGGGAATAATACATTTCAATTTAGCCTACATTCATCAGATGTTTTTTTTAGTCGGTCCAGCAGTTTTGTAGCCTATTCAATTCAAACAAACAATCAAATCTTACATACATACATATATCACGCCTTTCTCCCTTGCGGGGTAGGCAGAGCGTAAACGGCAGCAAAAAACGGGCATTTACGCTACGTCTGACAAACGTTTGAGGGTCATTCGGAAAACTGTGCATCGCCATAGAGACAGGTTGTCAGCCCATCGCCTAATATTGCTATACACACCCTCGAGTCCCGTCGTCGCCTCTTACGACTCCCACGGGAAAGAAATGGGGTGTTGCTATTCTAAGCCGGCATCACACGGCACATCAAATCTTTCATCTTTATAATATTAGTGTAGATGCATAATTGTAGGTACAGTCAAGCTCACGTGCGGTTAGACACTCAAACTGCCAATGTAAGTCTTATGCGCTCGGCATAAGAACGGTCCAAAGTCCAAACTGTCTAACCCAGCCTGATCTTGAATGTACATTTTTAAGTTACTTACGTAAATAGCTTAAACCTTATCCTTATCATATCGCCTCAGAGATACAACATTTTATTATTATGCATTTTAGTTGCCAAGGAAGTTGCATAAGGTGCAATATAATCTTCAAAATATTTACATAACCTTGTCATATCATTTACCATTTTGCACGAAACATAATCGTATTCAAGATAATAATATTTTAATATATTATGTACTAACGACGCTACAGACGTATGGTTATAAGTTTTTCGGGGCATATCGAGTCTTAGTTTTGAAATATTCTATTCTAGTGAAAAAAAAATACCTGACTACTGACTTCAACACACGCTTCACGCCTTTATCGCTTGCGGGGTAGGCAGAGAGTGAACGGCAGTAAAAAAAGTCGCTAACGTCACGTCTAACCTAACAAGTATATTCGGAAAATTGTGTATCGCCATATTGACAGGTTGTCAGGCTATCGCCTACAATTGCAATACACACCCTCGAGTCCCTTAGTCGCCTCTTACGACTCCCACGGTAAAAAATGGGGTGATGCTATTCTAAGCCGGCATCAAACGTTAAATCCGAATCAAAAATATTTAAAGAGTCAAGAGTCAAGAGTACCCTAAACCGACGCGCATGCAGGAAATGAAGAGATTGATGAATGTAGAGGAGGTGAAAGAAGTATTATCATACCAGGATCGTAGCAAGTGGAAGGAAGTAAGAAGTCTTCCTCCGGGAAAGAGGCGTGATTTATGTATGTATGTATTTAAAAATATTTAAAATCCAAAAGACCTTGTATAGTGTACGTCAATATCTTAGTGGGTGCGGCGGACGTTCTACGGCGACCTTGGCAATGGCTTTGAAAGGCCGCGAGTGCGCTACAACAGCTGTAATATGTAAATACTCCAAGGTGGTATATATAATATGTTGTGCGAATAAATATGTTCCGCGTAGGTGTAACCTAGTGTGTAAAACATTCGCGGTACGTATTGAGAAAGTGGTTGTTACGTAGTCTTGAATTTAATTTTAAAATTGTTTTTCTTCGAGATACTATTTAATTGCCGTGTGATGCCTGCTTAGAATAGCATCACCGTATTTATTTCCCGTGTGAGTCATAAGAGGCGACTAAGGGACTTGAGGGTGTGTATTGCAATCACAAACAGCTGAACTGTGAGATCAGACGATACTCGTATTTTTACTTACACAAACATTTCAATTAAAAGTCTCAAGTCCATGCCCACCAGTTAAAATCTCTGACATTGTCACTTTCTGTATTTGAAGGCTTGCGAATACTTGCGATGCGGTGAGATTGAATGCACGCCTGACCATGGTCACGCACGTCTACCACGTGGGCTGTAAGACCTGAGACAGACGAGATATGCATGAGTAATACGGTGATAACCTTGGTTATTAACCTATACCTATCTATCTAGTGTTTCTAGACTATAAGTATGGCTAGCTATGAATATTACAAAAAATTGTTTATATTTGGCTTATAGTTTCTGAACCATTGGCCGAACCCATTTTATTATTTTCTGTAATTTTAGTTATATCCTAACATAGTTTCGTTTGCAATAGATACAAAACGACTCAAACTGGCTTTTCACACTGTGTCAACTATCACACAGACAATACTGCTATATTTAAATTTAATTATAGACACTAAGAAATTGAATTTGATAAATGAGCTGATATGCATTGAATCGAAAATTAAACGACATTATGTAATATGTGCTTCACAGACACACATGAAGCAATCGCACAAAAACAAGCGACCTTAGAATTTTTGTGAGTTTTGCCCTCAAATAATGCCTGCCTATATTATAAGACTGTAACACGAATTATAAAAAAAAACGTAGCTTTAAGTAGGTAGAATTGTAAGAAGATTTTACTCCGTACGCTTATAATATTTCTACCGTTTTCCAACATTCCGCAAAAACCTTATATAAAAATACTACAACGTTAAAAATAAAAATAAATTTTATTTCTTAATTTGATAAATCGAGCCATAATCAGAGGAATGTAAGGTCAAATATGCAATTAGTGCATACAGTTGCATTGGCTATAAAAATTCTATAATATTTTTATGTGTCGGGAATTTACAATTAATTAGAGCTGAGCAAATAGCCCATACGACCACCCAGTCTGCGATACCGACTTTTAACTAAACATCTGTCTAAAAACCTATGACAGTTTTAAGACAGAAAATTTCTATTAAAATATTGTTTCGCACAGGCTTACCACAATTTCGTTGAAACATAGGTACGTATATAGGGTGAAATTTTACAGTGACCGATACCAACATTTCAAGACGGGGATATTTTCCTCTCGGAACATGTCAGGAAACGCCAAAATAAAAAATCCTCCCATACAAAATCAATAACTGCTGAATGCAATTACTATAGGAAGTCAGAATTTTCAGCGTTTCCTGAAATATTTTTTCATGGCAACTTGTTCAGTTTTATGGTCTAAATGCACCCTATAAGTATTCGGAGGGCTTTCCCTTACACCCTGTATACAGAATATTCTTGCGATCCACCATAGAAGCCCAGGTGCCTCCAATTGTTTATTTTTATTGTGTTTCATCTTCATAAACTACCTATTTATTTACCCGTGCGAAAGTACTAATGATTTACAAAATTTTGTTTCAGGTAAGCCAAAGTCCACAGACGAAATAACTTAAGCCTGCGTCGAGCGTAAGCCGACCGTCCAGTGGCGCCCTCCCATGTTTTTTAATAAATTCTTTAAATCTAGAACAAAAATTAACAATCTAAGACGGACAAATTGTTGTCCAATACGATAAGTTTATTTTAAGGTACAACAATGAGCTTTTTCTTGTGTTTTAAATTTTAAATCACCAAAACGGAAAACGGTGGCCACCATTTTCCGTTTTAGTGATTTTAAAGACGCATAACAATGTAAAGCTTATTGTTGTACATTAAAATAAACTTATCGTATAGGACAACAATTTGTCCGTCTTAGATTTTTAATGTTTGTCCCAGATTTGAAGAAATTATTAAAAAACATGGGAGGGCGCCACTAGACGGTCGGATTTCGCACGGCGCCGCCTTAAACACGAACATGAAAACCTTTACACGTAAGAAAATTTATTTTAAGTCAGGTAAAGTTAGGTCAAGAGCACCCTATCCCAACAGCATGTATGAAAAGGTTGATGCATGTTGAAGAAGCGAAAGAGGTGTGTCAAGATAGTAGCAAGTGGAAAGATGTAGTCTCTGCCTACCCCTCCGGAAAAGAGGCTTGATTATGATATGTATGTAAAATAACTTTTTGAAATTTGTTATGAAATTACGTTAACTTTAATCAATGTAAGATAATACGTTATGATCCGTCATTGTAAAAAACAAATAACACAATTTTCTTCTTATTATAACAATTGTGTATGGTCCTGTTAGAAAACCGCCTCGGGCGAGATAAAAATAAAAATAAAGGCACTGCCTCGGGGCTGGCCATGGCCAGGTTAATCTCACACGGCATGTAACTGTCATCTAGTACAGATTCAGAAAAAAAAATGTAATAAGTTCTATTACTATGGTGTTTCTAATACTATTGCTATCCTTTTAAACAATTGAATCTTTGGTTGGCGATGGGACTTTTTTTGGATGGTTAAAATTATTTGATTATTCCTGCGTTCTTAAAGAAAAGAATCAGTATCAGCTGGTTTGTCTCATGTAAGGAATTGATTATTTTTTCTAACCATGATATCAAAAGGTGAATACCAAATTACCCGTTTAAGGTATAAAAGTTTTCAAAAATATCATAAGGTCTTTATACATTTATCAGCATTTTACAAAATAATAGTACGTAACGTATGTATATTTGACCTATTTCGTCAGATGCTTTGAGAGAAAGCAGCTATAAAACAAACATGATTCGATATCTCTAAAATTGAGCGTAAAATATTATACCTAAGGTTGTTTTCAGGACGCACTGAAATGAAATCCATTTTATTATAACATTTTGGCATGTAAATATATGGCGTATTTGGCTTATAATATAAAGGTTGAATTTTACTAGTGACAGATAGCAAAAACTCAAGACGGACTTGTGATAGGAACATGTTTCCCAAGGAACATAAGTCGAAATACGTAAAAAATCTGCTGTTTTGAGTTGCTATGAAAATTCAAAATATTATTGTGGTATTTCAATCTATGTTTCTCAGGGAAAATTTAATCTCATCACCAGCCCTTCTTGAGATTTCGCTATCAGAGACTTGTTAAATTTCACGCTTAAGAAACCATTTTTTCTTTACACGAATGGGATTCAAAATTCTGGGATTCAGCGACCCAGTCTGGCGTTCTTATTTAAGGCACCGTGTGTCCACACCGTTGTATATACAAACACATATCACGGCTATTATCCCTTGCGGGGTAGACAGAACGAGAGCTACTGACAAATATGATCGTAGTACTTGTCAAAATATATAGTCTCTTTTTAGCAATATCAAATCAATGTGTATCGTCAGCGGGATCTACTATCATCATTTACACCATTTTGAGCTTACTAAGTATTTTTTTTACATAATAATTTCAATTAAATAGCTGCCTGACTGGCATATGGATCGTAGAATTGTAAAATATACCTATAACTTCTTGCTTGATACACTTCAACATAATAATCTCTGTGAAAAGGTTCTTACCTGCATTAACCACTTCATTATAAATCTCATAACCATATACAAGGTACTATTAAATTCAGTGCAAATATTTTTAGGGTGACTTCTGCTGGTGGAACTGAACAACTTTCCTCAATAAACATAGGTCAAAATTGGACAAGAAATTGAACTTCCACACAAAAATTATCAAAAAATGTGTCACTTGGTATGAGAGGTCCAATTTATTGCATCACATTTCGACTTATATTTATTGTGAAAAGTTGTTCAGTTTTACAAGTAGAACTCACACACACACACACACACACACACACACACACACACACACACACACACACACACACACACACACACACACACACACACACACATATCACGCCTATAATCCCTTTCGGGGTAGGCAGAGCGTAAACGGCCGCATAGTACGGACATTTTCACCACGTCTGACAAACATTTGAGGGTCATTCAGATAATTGTATTTCACTATAGTGACAGGTTGTCAGCCCGTCGCCTAAAATTGCAATACACACCCTCGAGTCCCTTAGTCGCCTCGTACGACTCCCACGAGCAAGAAATGGGGGGATGCTATTCTAAGCCGGCATCACACGGCCATAAAATATATGCACTATATACAATCAAATAGGACCTTATATACTTTATGAAGTCTCACCTACTTGCTTTTTGCTTTATAAAACTGCCTCGCTGAAGTTTATGTAAAATATTCTCCATTGTACGTACAACCGGTTGCTGATTCGATGCGAATAAACCATGTTTATCTTTAGATCTGGCTATTAGATCTGCAGCATTCAAAGATCTTCCATCCAGGGACACTACTTTCATGACGAAAACTACTACCTTGCCTAGATCCCACATACCTCCACACGGCCGCGATTTTTGGCCGACTGTATACGTCGTGCGTGTGTGTCGTCGGCCGTGTTGGGCCGGCTTAGAATAGCATCACCCCATTTCTACCCATGGGTATCGTGAAAGGCGGCTAAGGGATGAATCCGGGGAATAGGCAGCATTCTCTTTGAACATCTACAACACCCTGCACTGCGCTCGCCAATCCGCCTGCCAAGCGTGGTGAGTATGGCAAATACCCCCCAATAGGGGGAAGCCCATGTCCAGCAGTAGACAGTTGTGACTGTTGTAGTTGAAGTAGTAGTATTACATACATACATAGACAGATCACGCCTTAATCCCTTGCAGGGTAGGCAGAGCGTAAACGTCCGCTAAAAAACGGACATTTAGGTTCGCCACGCCTGACAGATATTTGTGGCTTATTCGGAAAATTATGTATCGCCATAGCGACAGGTTGTCAGCCCATCGCCTAAAATTGTAATACACGCCCCCTCGAGTCCCTTAGTCGCCTTTTGCGACACCTGCGGGAAAGAAATGGGGTGGTGCTATTCTAAGTCGGCACCACATTTTATAAATGCATAAGTGCATTTATAAAGAAAGTGAAGTCTATAGATGTTAGGTCTATGCTAGGACCAGTTTCCATGGTCTGACCATAACCGTATCTCCTACTAATTGACGTGCGTAAGACAGACATATGGGGATCGGACGGATCATGTTTTTAACCGACATGCAAAAAAGAGGAGGTTCCCAATTAGCCAGGCATTTGTTTTTGAAAAAAATATGTTTTTAATACCCCAATTTTCCTTGTCAGTGAAATTTTTTTTTTAAAACATTGTGCCTGGCTGATTGAGAACCCGTCTTTTTTACATGTCGAATTTGTTACTAATATAATGTGGTTTAATATCTGAAATAAAACATTTATTTAATATTCGAAGATGCCTTGACCAAGTTCTGAATTTATTTTACCGACTTCAAAAAATAAGAGCAGGTACTTAATTCATAGGACACATCGTTTTTTTCATGTATCTTTACCAATTCAGGCTAGGATCCTGGAGAAATCAAGAGATCTTTTAGAATATAATGAGCATAGCACATTTGAGGTCGGTCCTAAATGTTTTTAACAATAAAATTATTAGTTATGGCTTGTGCACTTTTATGGTGAAAATGACTTAGAATTTCAAGCACTTGGAAGTGTATGGAGATAGTTATTTTTGTTGGAATCTAATAAATGATACCGATAAATAGTTTCTTAATCTTAGTCTGTCTTCGGTGTTTAAAGGTAATTGATAGAATTCTCACATCATTATAAGGTTTAAACTATTTAATACCTTATGTAAGTTGAAATTTTACTTATGACAGATAGCAAAAACTCAAGACGGGCTGTTGATAAGGAACAACTTTTCCCAAGGAACATAGGTGGTAATATTTTTAGCTTCTATGGTAACTCTAATCATATGGGTAATACCAATATTTTTTCGTATTTCAACTTATGTTATTTGGTGAAAGTTGTTTGTCTCTAAGCCCGTCTTGAGTTTTCGCTATCGGTCACTAGTAAAACTACACCCTACATTTTTCAAGACATATTTTTAAGGTAATAGGTATTAACAACATTACAAATTGGTATCATATTTTTGAATTTAAATCTGGTGTTTTGTTTTAAAAATCCATATTTATGTAATGAATGGGAAACTTTGTTTTTTTGTCCTTCTTTCCAGTTACAACATATCTGTTACACAAGCTACTTTTTACTGCAGGAATTTATATCGTTCCTACAAGAAAACAGACGCGAATGAAACCGCGGGGTGGAACACTTGTTTATTTTAATTAAATACTTTTATTCAGTGCCGTGTGATGCCGGCTTAGAATAGCATCACCCCATATCTTTCTCGTGGGAGTCGTAAGAGGCGACTAAGGGACTCGAGGGTGTGTATTGCAGTTTTAGGCGATGGGCTGACAACCTGTCACTGTAGCGATACACAATATTCCGAATAACCCTCAAACATTTGTCAGACGTGGTGTAAATGGCCGTTTTTTGCGGCTGTTTACGCTCTGCCTACCCCGCAAGGGATTATAGGCGTGATATGTGTATGTATGTGTGTACTTTTATTCAGAACAACTGAGTTTAAATTATGTAGCTAAAACATATCGAGGAACACAGAAAAAACTTGTTAACCAGTTGTAAGTGATTAACGAGACAAACAAATTACATGCCGGCTTGCCAACCCAAAATCACACACTGGTGTTTTTTTAAAAGAGATTCACTCACACAAAGTGACTTTGAAGGCAAAGAGTCACCCTCACTGACTGAAGGGTCAATGCTCTCAACGCACCTGAATCGGGTCAACGAGATTGATAACTTGAGTACCAAATTTTAAAACACTTCCCGTGTTAGGTATACAATTCTTGAAAACTTGCAAAAGCGGGCAAGAAATGAGCTGCGGTAGCCCAGATGGAAGAGGCGTCGCCACTAGTAATGCGAAAGTCGCAGGTTCAAATCCTGCCCGCACTTGAAAATTTTGCAAGTTTTCAAGAATTGTATACCTAACACGGGAAGTGTTTTAAAATTTGATACTCAATTTATCGCTGGTTTTCATCGCTTAGACTACATTCAATCTGTAAAGATAGAATTAGTCGCCGGTTATTAGTTGCAAAACTAACCCGGTAGATGGAGCCATGCCAAGCGTTACTGGCATTAAAATACACTTGCAAAATTGGCGGGCAAGAAATGAGCTGCGGTAGCCCAGATGGAAGAGGCGTCGCCACTAGTAATGCGAAAGTCGCAGGTTCAAATCCTGCCCGCACTTGAAAATTTTGCAAGTTTTCAAGAGATTGATAACTGACATGAACCACATGTTAAGCCAAGCAGGGTAGGCAGAGCGTAAACGGCTTTTAAAAAACGAACATTGACGCCACGTCTGACAAACATTTGTGGGTCATTCAGAAAACTGAGTATCGCCATAGAGGCAGGTTTTCAGCCCATCGTCTAAAATTGCAATACGCATGTAACCCTCGAGTTCCTTAGTCGCCTCTTACGACACCCGCGCGAAAGAAATTGGGTGATGCTATTCTAATCACACGGCACTATGTATGTATGCAAACAATCAGGAATCAACAAATCACGTGAAAAATGACAATCGCTAAATGATCGTCTCTGGCGCGCTTCAATAATGAGGCTCTCTGTTTTTCGGGTGGGACACCGAGTCGTCCAACGACGCGATGAACCCTGGTGTCAGTTGTTCAATCTTCTACTCTTTGCAGTAGGCCTCTGACATGGTCGTGTGGTTGTGTATCGACCGCAATCTAAGTAATCACAGATAGGAACCGGGACCGACGACTTAACGGCCCTCCGAAGCACGGAACCATCTTTCTTTTCGGTGGTTCATGCAATGTCCTAACCAGACTGGAAACAAATTCACAAAGTGAGATATATCATCTTTTTGAGTGCCTCACCGAGAATCGGATTTGGAACCTTTCGCAGGCAGTCACACTACCACTGCGCCACATCGGACGTCAATAATAGCCCAGTATGGCTAGCTTTTTATGTTTCAAAAATATTAAAGTCGTTTATTTTTAGTTTACAGTTTCTGGACCATTGACCGAACCCAATTTACTATCTTGTGTCATTTTAGGAGTATGCTTATATACTTCCGTTTATAGTGGATAAAAACATCTCAAACTAGGTTTTTACACTGTGTCTAATTCCAAGCTAAACTCCCGCAGTGGAAGCGATTTACACAGGTAAATTTCGAACAAAATACCAGGAGTTCAACTGGAGGCAGACAATGGCCGCGTTACGCAGCGCTAAATAGCATACGCTGCACAATATAGCAGCGCATACTATGAATTAAACGTGAACCTAAATCTATTTAACTTAATTAACTAAGTTGAGTGAAATTGGCAAATGATGTGTTCTGACCTTTACATAACTCAAGTCGGTAGTAAATACCGTCTGCCGATCTGGCGTTACGTCACACGTATTAGCACTAGATTATAAGTAAGTACCTCCAAATTATATCACCCCACGAATTCCGCAATTCGTACTAATGAGTCACAATGATATGGTACAACAAATATGACTAAAGGGAACACACCATTAACACGAATAAACAGTTTATACTAAACAACCAGGTTTAATACTTACAGTCAACGTGCCGGTCCAAATGCATAAAATACCCAACGGAGAAAGGAAGTTCAGGGAATGGATCAAATGGGAATTCCGTGGATACTTACAGGGCTGGGTGGAAAAGATATCGACACCCAGCATTCCACTACAGCCTTGGCGCGTTATTCACGTCAAACCACTCACAGCTTCTGTTCGTATTCCACTTTGATATTAGTCATTACGCGTGACCCAACCCGAATTTGGGCCGTACAAACGCGGGCCAAAATGGCCACCTGATGCCTATTCAACGCGACGCTCACGTGGAAGACGTCGAGACATCCAACAATCACTAAGCCTGGCATTCCAGTACAACCCAGGAGAAACACAATAATACGATGCATCAACACGCGCGATCTCAAATTGAATCGTCCATTACACGCGGCATCACAAAACTCGTGGCGGGAAATCCGCACAAACACGATACTCGACGTCCGAACGGTTTTCGAGAGACTGACCGCGGTGCAGAAATCACCGCTTGGCGTCTACCAGGCGGCCCGCGCGCACGCCGCCCCCTCGCCCCGCGAGCGAGAAAGGGACAACATATGCCCAGAGCGATGCGTGCGAAATCTCGGCGCATTCATAGACCGTCATTAATACCTAACTTACCCCAGCATAGCAACGCTAAATTAAACATTCACCCGCCCTAGGCCGAATCCCTTAGGCCTATTCACTACTGGGGAGACGAGATAGCGTTGCTATTGCTCGCTTAAGAACTGAATCCCCTACCTGAACTGTCGCGACTCGAGGAGTGCCATCACTACCTGGGAACAAGTTGAGAATGCGCCCTCTGCGCCATCGCAGTGGCGGCAGGTTGGCATCCTTAACCAGAACGAGATCTCCGATGCGAGGGGGTTCAGTTCTGTCCGTCCACTTAAGGCGTTGCTGCAGAATGTGCAAATACTCAAGCGACCATCGCTTCCAAAAATTCTGAGACATTTGCTGCAGCAACTCATAACGCGTCAAACGATTGCTACTGACCTCTGTGTAGGGGTATTCTGGCAAGGCGTTAAGTGGTCGGCCAATTAAGAAATGCCCTGGTGTCAGGGCCTCCAGATCATTCGGATCTGAGCTAAGCGGACACAAAGGACGTGAATTGAGAACGGCCTCAATTTTACAAAACACGGTCGCTAGCTCCTCAAAGGTTAATATCGTTAAACCTATAACGCGCATCAAATGCGTCTTAGCGGACTTTACAACCGCTTCAAATATACCACCCCAGTGGGGGCATCCTGGTGGATCGAACACCCAGTTAATGCCCTGACGGGAGAGGCTCGTGCCGATAGCTTCCTCGTTTTCCGATAAAAACGTTATAATTTCTTTCATACATCGATCAGCGCCCTTAAAGTTGGTACCACAGTCCGACCTGATCAGCGCTGGTCGCCCTCTTCGCGACACAAATCTATCTAAAGCTGCTAAGAAAGCCTCCGTAGTGAGGTCGGCCACGAGTTCCAAGTGGACGGCCTTGGTTGCTAGGCACACAAACACGCACAAATACGCCTTGATTGACTTCGCGTTGCGAAGGCGTGATGCCTTTACCATAAAAGGCCCCGCAAAGTCCGTTCCCACACCCGCAAACGTCCAGGCTTCCGTCACCCGGTCCGGTGGGAGGTCTCCCATCTGAGGTTGCATTGTGGCTGCCTTCAACCGATAGCAAGGCAAGCACCGAAACACAATGCTCCGTACCGTACGTCGTCCAGACAAGATCCAAAACTCGCGCTGCAGAATAGCCAAAAGTGCATTGCAGCCCGCATGCGAGTTTTTCTGGTGACGATCCCTAACTATAAGTTCTACCAAAGGTCCCTTCTTTGGGAGTAACAGCGGATGCCGTGCTGAAAAGGGCAGGTTAGCGTTCCGAAGTCTACCTCCAACCCGGAGCATTCCATGCTCGTCCACGAACGGGTTGAGGCGCACAAGACCTCCCTTCAGCTTTCCACGGCCATCCCTGAGCAGCCTGACCTCTTCCTCAAAATGTTCCGCCTGGACGACCCTAACCAATAAACTTAGAGCCGCATTCCGCTCCGCAGGCGAGAGGACAGGTGCCAAGTTCCGTTCTGCTTGAGGTTTTCTACAGTTGTTCACGAACCGTTTGATCCAACCTGTCACCCCTAGAAGTTTGTCGAGGGAGCTGTATCGTTCCAGCAAGAAAGCCGCACTAGGCTTAGGTACGATCTGCCCTACGTTCACTCGCAAACCTCGATCAGGTGGCCCAAGCGGCGACCCGCACTCATTGTATGGCCATCTCTCAGGTGACTCAGTCAGCCACTGAGGTCCCCACCACAGTGAGTGACCTACCAAATCAGGGGCCCTACATCCCCGTGAGGCGCAGTCCGCTGGGTTCTGTTCTCCCGGTACGTGTCTCCATACCAACGGAGTTTCCGATCCTTTAATCTGTGACACCCGATTTGCCACGAAAACCTCAAGAGTATGTACCGACGTCTGTAACCAGCACAGAACTATCCTACTGTCGGTCCATGCGTACACCGTTTCATCCAAATTGATGGTACCGCGTAGATTACTAGCGACATGATGTAGCAAGCGCGTGAGAATCGCTGCTCCCGCCAATTCCAACTTTGGAATGGTCCATCTTGTCCTAACCGGAGCCACCTTACTCTTGGCCATAACTAGACGCACGTCTACAGTTCCCGTTGAACTGACTGTCCGCAAATAGACAGCTGCCGCGTACCCTTGCTCCGAGGCATCACAAAACCCATGTAGGGTAGCCTTACATCCCACCGATGGGAGCAATTTGCGAGGTATGGCGATGCGTACGATCCCTGGTAAGGTGGTCACAAACTTGGTCCAATCATTCAACAGCTCTCCGGAGAGCTGGTCGTCCCAACCCAAGTTTGCTATCCACAACCTTTGCAAGAAGCACTTCGCCATGAACGTCACCGGTGCGATCCACCCGTTAGGATCGAAAGTTCTGGCGATCGTCGATAATACCGAACGCTTCGTCCAAGTCTTCTGCAAAAGGTCTGGCTCGATCTGATACGTAAAGACATCATGCGTTGGCCTATATTGCACCCCTAGGATGCTCAACGTATTTGGATTGTCCGGGTTCTCGAAAAGGTGCGGGTCCTGCTGGAACTCACCTGGCAACCCGGCCAGGAGCTCTGGACAGCTGGACAGCCATTTCCGCAACTCATAACCTCCTGATTCCATGATCGCGATCAGCTCGTCTCGTAGTAGCAGTGCTTGTTGCACGCTATCTGCACCCGTGCAGATGTCATCCACGTAGACGTCGCGATCCAGTACTGCTGCGGCTCGAGGGAATCTTACCCTTTCCTGTGCGGCCAACTCTCGCAGCGTGCGTACTGCCAAAAACGGACTTGGCTTCAGACCATACGTTACCGTGTTAAGCTCATAAGTGACCATCGGCTCGTCAGGGCTCTCACGCCACAAAATCAGCTGGTACCGACGGTCATCCGGGTGTATAATTGTTTGGCGAAACATCATTTTGACGTCTGCGACGAACGCTACTTGGTGCAACCGAAAATCTGTGAGGATGTCCACAATGTCCCGGTTCAACTTGGGACCCGCGTGCAGACACTGGTTCATAGACACACCATTCGATGTAGGAGCAGAACCGTCAAACACTACCCGTATCTTCGCCTCCGGTGACTTCAAAACAGCCAGGTGTGGTATATAGTAATGCTCGACACACCTCCAATCTATGCTGGACACCGACATGTGGCCTAACTCTAGGTACTCCCTCATGAATTCGATATACTTCTGCCGAAGTGCTGCATCTCGCTTCATCTTTCTCTCCATAGCCAGTAGTCTCCGTTCCGCGATCTGTCGCGAACTACCTAAGGAGGGGCGGTTTGGGAGAAATGGCAGCCTGGTAACAAACCTACCTGACGAACTTCGTGCAGTGTTGTACTGATAGAACAGCTCGCACTCGTCATCCTCTGGCTTCCGTCTATCCGCTGTGGGTGGCTCCTCAGACTCCCAAAACCTCTGCAGCACCTCCGACAACACACTACCATAGAGAACCGTATCGCCCTCTGGTAGGTCCTGAGGTCTCCAAACTGGGCCAAAAATAACATACCCCCCTGTGGTATCAACGGCCACTAAACCAGTTTGCTGAAGTACCCGTTTTCTGCCACACCAGAATCTCCCGAGGACGTCTGACCCGAGGAGAACGTCCACCGTACCAGGAGTATCAAATTCAGGATCAGCTAACTCTAAGCCTGTGGTTACCCCCGTACCGTTGACGGTAACCGAACCTGAGGAAGTTTCCCTACCACATCATCCAGCACCACTGCTGAGGCATGATAGCTGACCCCTGTACCTGTATTACCTAATGTGAACTCGAAGTTCACCTGACCCCGAACGTCAGGCACATCTACACCTCCAATACCTACAGCCCCATCCGTTGTGGGCCTTATATTTAAGCGTAGCCTACTCACCAGCTTACTAGACACAATACAACCCTGAGCCCCTGTATCTAACAAGGCTCTTACCTGTATGCTGCGGCCACCGTATCCCCATACCCAAATCATTGCCGTAGGCAACAATACCGTAATTGGCCGGGGGGCCGAAGCTGGCGTGTAGGCGGCGATTACCTAGCAGGAATCTAAGCGCGGAGTGTCCGCGTCCTGCGGGGGGGTCCCCTCTCTCCGTACACCTTCGAGTGGGTCCCACTTCTGCTGATAGGGACCTCTGGTCCTGTACGCCATGGCTGGCAGCCTATAGTAACCCTGCGGCAGGCTCGCGTACCGTGGATGCGCCTGTAGCCGCGGGTGCTCAGCCAAGGGGAGAGGCATGCGTGGGTCATGAGACCTCACCATGTTGTTCAGTCCCGCCGAGTACTGCATGTACTGGCCCTGGTATTGGCACCCGCCCGTAGCATCACGTATCTGTGATGGGTGCCCCTGACCTTGGACCTGTGACCACCTACCCTGTTCCGGCACCTGCTGCCGAGGTGGTGACTGTCTCGCGCGTGGTGAAGGGGGCATCACCTGCTGATGTCCCTGGCCTCGTCCCTGAAACCCTGGTGGAAGAGGACTCCTCCTTGGAGGGGGTGGGGAGCGTTGCTCCCGTCTAGGTAGGGCAGACTCCGTCCGCTGACCCGCGTCAGCTCTGCCTCCGTAATCTCCGCTGCGGTTCATGCATAGGAGCTGATGGTGGGCACCCTGGCAGTACCTGCAGTTGGTGCTTGATGGGCACTCTCGCACCTGATGCGGCCCCATACACCTAAAGCACCAACGCCGTTGCTGCACCACACCACGACGCTTCCGCACCCGCTGTGCAGCGAACTCCTCACACGCAGTCACCTGATGCCCCGCCTCTCTGCAGTAGGCACACCTCGATTCCACATTAGCGACATTGTATCGCCTGGGTGGCCTACTCTTACCGTCTCGCGCCTGTGCACCCGGCCGTTCCGGGCGGCGAGCGGCCGCAGACTCCGCGTGAGGCGACTCTCCAAATTGGGCATCTACCCGCCTGCACTCGGCCTCGAGGAAGGACTTGAGTTCCTCGAAGGTCGGGAGGTAATCAGATGTCTTACCTCCGTGTGACTGTTCAAAACGAGCGGCCATGTCGCTCGGCAGGCGGCGCAACAACGTGTGGACCAGGATATAATCATAGCCTGACACCGGCATCCCCTGTCTCTCAAGAGCGTTCACTGCAACGCAGACAGGGTTGAGGACCTTGGCCCTGAGGTCCGTCCCTCGTGTGATGGTCGGCACGGTGAGCCACTGTTCCAGGAGTTGGTCAATCATGAGACGTTTGTTGCTGTATCTCTCGATCAGCAAACCGCGAGCCGTCTCGTAACTTGCATCATCGACTGGTAGATGCTTTACCAGCTCATGGGGCTCACCTTGCAGCTTGGCCATCAATTGTGCCATTTTATATGCCGGCTGCAAGTCAGTGCGGTTATGAATCACACTGTCAAACAGATCCTGGAATCGGGTCCAATCCGTGTAGTCCCCGTGGAAGACCGGAATCGCCACAGCCGGCAGGGGCACTTGCACCCCCGGTCCCCGCGGACCATGGGATGGGTCCGGCTCCCCAGCCCTACGCCTGGTGATCACAGCAGCCGCCTGCTGGATCTCCTGCCCTATCTCCAGGCACTGGGTCACATTCGCCCGGACCGTAAGTTTGACCTCCTCATCAGGCGTCCCATCAAATAACTCCTCGCATCCAGTGAGGCAATCCAACACCTCCGCGGCCCGTTCGTCAATCCGTTGCGCACAAGCGATGAGTGCGTCCTCCCGGTCCCCGCGACCGACCATCGCCTGCTTAGTCGCGAACCACATTAGGTGCGCTCTAATTTTCGCCTGAAGCTGTCTAATTGTGGGAGCCATGGTACCAACCCAAAGTAACACCGAACCTTACAATAAAAAACAATAATAGACAATCGGCCCTGATCCTACCGTTAGGATATCCGCACAGGGTAAACACAACGATAATAACAAGCAATTCACTAATTGATTGGCCCTGATCCTACCGATAGGATATTCTACACAGGGCACACACTACAATCACAATAAATATATATTTTTTTTTTTATGTAGGTAGATTAAAAATCTTATACTAAAATAATCTTAAATCTAGTGGTTTTCTGAACCACGCTCTGCTACCAAAAATTGTCTAATTCCAGGCTAAACTCCCGCAGTGGAAGCGATTTACACAGGTAAATTTCGAACAAAATACCAGGAGTTCAACTGGAGGCAGACAATGGCCGCGTTACGCAGCGCTAAATAGCATACGCTGCACAATATAGCAGCGCATACTATGAATTAAACGTGAACCTAAATCTATTTAACTTAATTAACTAAGTTGAGTGAAATTGGCAAATGATGTGTTCTGACCTTTACATAACTCAAGTCGGTAGTAAATACCGTCTGCCGATCTGGCGTTACGTCACACGTATTAGCACTAGATTATAAGTAAGTACCTCCAAATTATATCACCCCACGAATTCCGCAATTCGTACTAATGAGTCACAATGATATGGTACAACAAATATGACTAAAGGGAACACACCATTAACACGAATAAACAGTTTATACTAAACAACCAGGTTTAATACTTACAGTCAACGTGCCGGTCCAAATGCATAAAATACCCAACGGAGAAAGGAAGTTCAGGGAATGGATCAAATGGGAATTCCGTGGATACTTACAGGGCTGGGTGGAAAAGATATCGACACCCAGCATTCCACTACAGCCTTGGCGCGTTATTCACGTCAAACCACTCACAGCTTCTGTTCGTATTCCACTTTGATATTAGTCATTACGCGTGACCCAACCCGAATTTGGGCCGTACAAACGCGGGCCAAAATGGCCACCTGATGCCTATTCAACGCGACGCTCACGTGGAAGACGTCGAGACATCCAACAATCACTAAGCCTGGCATTCCAGTACAACCCAGGAGAAACACAATAATACGATGCATCAACACGCGCGATCTCAAATTGAATCGTCCATTACACGCGGCATCACAAAACTCGTGGCGGGAAATCCGCACAAACACGATACTCGACGTCCGAACGGTTTTCGAGAGACTGACCGCGGTGCAGAAATCACCGCTTGGCGTCTACCAGGCGGCCCGCGCGCACGCCGCCCCCTCGCCCCGCGAGCGAGAAAGGGACAACATATGCCCAGAGCGATGCGTGCGAAATCGCGGCGCATTCATAGACCGTCATTAATACCTAACTTACCCCAGCATAGCAACGCTAAATTAAACACACTGTGTAAACTACCACTTAGATAATACTGTTATATTTTATAATATTGGTTGAATTAATAACACTTTTTATGCAAGCGTCAAAAATGAAACAAAATCCATACTAATATTATAAATCTGAGAGTTTGTGTGTTTGTGTATGTATGTATGTATGTATGTATTGTTCGTTACCTCTTCACGCTCAAATGGCTTGATCGATTTGGGTGAAATTTGGAACACAGATAGAGTATAACCTGGAATAACACATAGGCCACTTTTTACCGCAGGAAAACAACTATTACCACGGGAAAATGAGTGGTAACGGGTGAAACCACTGGGCGTAAAACGATTGTTATATAACGTGCTTTACAGACACACAACGCAATCCTACAACAAAAGCGGCTTTACAATTTTTGCAAGTTATGTCCTCGAATAATGCCAGCCGTATCGGACTATAATGAGGCGATCCTGTGACAGTAACTTGACGAGGGGTCCCGATTTCCCGATTGTCCCGATAGGACCAGCATTTGTACCGTCCCGCGTCGATCGCAGCTCGTTAATGTCGAACATGTCCCACTAAAGATGTACGGGAAATTGCATGACCGTCTCGAATTCACTACGATCGGGCGATAAGATTCTTCATTTTAGATAGCGCATAAGTTTTGATAAAGTCGTTTTCGTGTTTTATTAAAGTTTGTGACTACTATCGCCATCTTGTGACGGTTTTGTATTGCAGTTTTTGAAACCTTGCAAATTTGTACCGCGGGCAGGATTTGAACCTGCGACTGTCGCCATTACGAAATATGAAGAAGAAAATTGTAACTCCCATACAAAATTGCCGATCAGCTGATTTGTGTTACTATTGAAACTGAAAATATTTTTGGCATATTTCAACCTATGTTCCTTGGGGAAAATTGTCGGTCACTAAGTAAAATTTCACCCTATATAAAGTGTAAAAAAATTAGCTAAGCCTATTTTAAGGGGTGAACCAGTACGTGAAACTGAACAACTTTCCCCAAGGAACATAGGTCGAAATATGAAAAAATAATTTGACCCTCCCATACTTATGTGTTACCCGGCCGGGATAATTTGTATGGGAGGGCCAATTTTTTTTTTCCTTTTTCGACCTATGTTCCTCGGGGAAAGTTGTTCAGTTTCACGTACTGGTTCACCCCTTAAAATATTCTCAGCTAATTTTTTTACACCATGTATAAGATGAATCTATTGTTTTCGTCTTCAAGACTCTACCTACTAAGTGCGTAAGTCGTAAACAAACGTTTTTCATATCTCTGTCTATTCAAATCTCATCCATCTTTTTCTCGCCGTATCTGAAGAGCGCGAATTCTTTCGCTTACGTCACACTTGAACTGCTCTATCTGCCCAATATGTTTATCTGAGTTACCTACTGTTACGTAACGTGTTTTTTTGCGATATTTCTGGCACGACTCACTCGGTCAGTGGTCTAAATCTGTTAGGGCTGACACCAGTATTGCCTATATTATTTAATAAATGAGCTACTATACATTGCATTTGAATTGAATACAATTGAATTGAATATATTTTGTCGCAAAAAACAATATGTTCTTTACAGACACATTACACAATCGTATAAAAAATAAGCAAATCAAATCAAATATTATTTATTTGCGGACAAACACAGTACAACAAAGGTGTGCATTAAACAAGAAACGTGCAAGCGTGTTGTGCCTTTTATTGGCATGCAAAATACAATCAATTTAAAATGTTTGTACAATAGGTTAAAGTAAAAATAAAATATAGAAAATTATACATGTCAAGAATCATAGTAAAAATAGCGACTTTAGAATTCTTGTAAGTTATCCCCTTAATAATGCCAGCGATACCGGACTATTAAATAGATAAATATACTAACTCCTTATAATATTACATACTTTGATAGATGATAGAAGATGATGATGAGAACATGGAAACTAATTTTTATCATATTTTAACCTATGTTCCTTAGGAAAGTTTTTCGTTATTACCAGCCCGATCTGAGTCGCCATCGGTCGCTTGTAAAATTAACGCTATATATTGAATTATATTAATTGTTAAATATAAAATATTTGGCAACCCTTAATCTGATTGAGGTCACATGTGTGCGGGCGTGAGTCGACTTCTAGGCTTATCGGTCAAACGGTAGGTCAAGTTCGCCGTATCTCCATCCAGGTATCAAGTATTTAGATAACACTCTTGATAACGTCTTATTTTTGTTTTCAACTTTTTCGAATGTTTACTCTGTGTATTGCATAAAGATTGGAGTGTTTTTGTATGATCACCAGGAGCAATCTTTGAACGTGCGTATTTAAGCCGAGCATGCGGCTCCGTTTTGTAAACAACAGCCGCAGAGCATTGCGCTGTCAACACAGGAATAGATTAGTGCAATGATAACAGCCATACGGGCTTATTGTTTACCGTTTTCACTATAAAATAGACTGAGAGCGCGCTGCAGAAAAGTATGCACTAACTTTTAGAAACTAGCAAGGATTTGATAAAGATTATCGGTACCGGCATTTAAAAAAAAAACTAAGTAGATTTTTATGTTCTTCGCGTAGTTCATTCTCTGTTTTTTTCTGAGGTTTATTATAGAACTCACCAGTAGTTACCTTATACCTAAAGAGGCCTTTGTCGCCAAAATAATGTAACTCTGTAGACACATGATTCAATATTAAGACAGATATTTATCCTAAATAACCAGATAAGGAACAAACTTAGTGGTCATCGCCTACTTTGACCATGACCGACTCTACTGTTTCGACGATCGACTTTACTTAATACTATGTAGTGATATAATCATAGAGATAACTTTACTTTGTTAAAGTCTTCTTTAGTAAGTCTATTTTTAATATTATTGATATAAGATATTATTGCCGTGATGGACAATGTAAATGACATAATGTCTGGAACGCTTTGGTCTTTGACTGTTATGTAATAAATGTAAATAAATAAAATTATGAATTAAATAAGCCAAACGCCAAACGTACCGGTGCGCGCCTGGTCTACACCGGGACAACTAAATAGCGAAACGGTTTTATCTATCCTAGTTTTGGTTGTTTTCGGCCATGTTCGGTTCGCTGGATTTATGTGGGTGCTTGCTTGTGCAACTAGCTGAAAATATATCTCTGTATTTTTTTAGATAAAATTGGGGACCGGTCTGTATTAAACGCTCATATTGCGTCTGTTTGTGTTTAAGATTTGCAAACTTTTTTAGTCTGGCATTTCCTTTGATATTCAGCTTATTATTTTTGCGCTTTGTATGATAATATCAATGTTTGCAACTTTTCTTTGTGTCGATGACAAAATCCTTTGTGCGTTTTTAGTATTTTCTAGTATTATTATATTCCTTGTGTTGTTATGTAGGTATGTATTTGACGTGTGCTGTCGGCTTGGAATAGCATCGACCCATTTCTTTCCCGTGGGTGTCGTAAGAGGCGACCAAGTGACTCGAGGGTTCATGTGTATTATAATTTAAGGCGACAGAGTGACAACCTGTCACTATAGTGATACATGACTTTTCTAAAACGGTTCTCAAATATTTGTCAAACGGCGAAGTCGACCGTACTCTAAGACCTACCCCGCAAGGGATAAAGGCGTGATATGTGTATGTGGGTGGATAAGAGGTGACTGACGGACTAAAGGGTTCACGTGTATTATAATTTTAGGCGACAGCCTGACTTCCTGTCGCTACAGTGATGGACAATTTTTTCGAAACGGCCATCAAATTTTTGACAGACGTAGCGAGAGCGACTGTATTTTGCCTACCCTGCAAGGGATAACGGCGTGATATGTGTAAGTGTATAACTACTTACATATTTCACTAAGTATACGCGTCTCAAACATATACCTATTATCCTGTTGGTCCATCACAAGGGCCGTATTCCCCGCCCTGCCACTTGCCCTCTCGATGGCCCTTGCCCTAATGCGGTTAATGAATTAGCCCGGCCATTATAAGATGGTGCTCCAAAGGACACTCCATGGACTTATGGCGAGGCTATGATCCTGCCATGAGCTGATTATACTCTGCGATATGTAAGGTCCTATTAAATTCAGCGCCATATTTTTAGGGCGAGTTCTACTCGTAAAACTAAACAACTTTGCTCAGTAAACATAGGTTGATATGTAAAATATTTTTTTTGTCCTCCAATACAAAAATGTATCACTTTTTATAGGATATCTGAGTATTTTTTTCATAATCGACCTATGTTTATGAGGAAAAGTTCTCGGAAACTCACTCTAAAAATATTTGCAATAAATTTAATACGACCATAAATTTGCGATGTGGGTAAAAAATACATTTATTTTTAGACAAACACTTCGCCTTATTAAAAAACTAGTATAAAATCAAAAAGTGATTCGTAGGTTAGTTGTTGTTGTGTTGGTCTGAATGTCTAGACGTTTTACATTGTGATTTTTCACTCAATATCATAGTAGTAGTTAGTTAAGCGGCTGGTAGCGACTGGATGGCGAAAACGAGAGATCGTGCCCTATGGCGTACCCTGGGGGAAGCCTACGTCCAGCAGTGGACTGCAATAGGCTGCTGTATGTATGTATCTTATTAGTACTGATCCCCTCTAGGACCACTAGAACTACCGATTCATAACTAGTGCTAACACTTGAATTTTCTTAAATTTGAAAAAATAAATAGAAAGAATATGAGATTAAAATTATCTGTTATTTGTGACACTCAAAAAGTTTTACTACCAATATTTAAAAAAAAACAAAGAAATGGCAAAGGATTTTGTAATGTAAGGCTCTTGACAATTACCTGGAAACTTTCCCACATATCCTCATCCGAAACTCCAACCAAGCGTACTTTGAGGAACAATCACAATGAAAACAACCATCGTTTAAACTTCAAAACTCTGTGTAGTAATTTCCCATACATTACCTTTAAACGTCAGTTTCAAACTTCACACATTTGTAAATGTCCCAAGTTCACATCCTACTTCCTACACTCCACGACACTTCCTAATCGCCGTCTGAGGATTAGTGGTTAGATCTGGCTCTCAATTTTGTAGTCGTTGTGTCGATTCCTGTCACGATTCACGATCGATTGCTCCTCTAGTAACGAAATATGTTCCATTGATACCTATGTCACAGACGCATGCTTCAAACTAACAACAAATATGAATAATAGGGTCCTATTAAATTCAGTGCATTTTTTTAGGATAAACTGAACAACTTTTCCCAATAAACATAGATCGAAAATTTAAACCTTCCATACAAAGTGATAAATTTTTGAACATTATGTCCTATTCTTTTATATTTCGATCTTGTTCCTTGGGGAAAGTTGTTCAATTTCACTACTAGATTTGCACTGACTTCAATAGCACCTTATATAAGTAAATAAAAATAAGATAAACCAATTTACGAGTTGAATGATCCCCAAAACCCAAACGGAGAAAACAGTTATAGTTCTTGATATACTTAGGTATACGTATGACTATATCTTCCGAATCTCTCGATTATTCCCGAATAGGTAATAAAAAAGAAAACAGTTTAGTCTCAATAAACCCTCGATTATAAAGTTCTAAGATAAGATGAGAATAAATATCTGTAGAATGCCCTACTCCTTCATCACCCTTGCCTCTCTTCCGAGAACAGTTCGCGCTCGCGCGCTTCCGCGAATGTTTTTAATATCGATATTATGAAGTGTATTTAGGGAGGCCCAGATGTGACCGGATTACTCCGCCTCGCCAGCCAAATTAATTTCCCGTAATAAATTCTCCCGTTGTATAGGTATTATGAACGCAATATAAATTACAATGTAGCTAGGCGGTTATTGTTTTCAAGGTAAATTTATATTCCGAGGTTTACCGAGGGCACGAATACGGAAAAGGGTTGTAGTTAAATGGAAATCTTGCTTGAATGCGATGGGAATGAAATTAAACCTGTCCGGAAAGATGATTCGGAGATAATGATTAACGAGCATGAAAAGAAGACACTTTAATGAGGTTTTTGAAGTACGATAGAATATGAGATGAAATGGTTCTGAATATTTAATTTAGATTACGAGTTACTCTTAGATTTAATCGTATGGCATATTATAAGAGTCAATAATGCACATAAATCACAATCCACGTTTATCTGTTTGTTTGGGTAAAACTTACTCTTACTAAACTTTGCAAAGGATTTCTTTACTATTGTTTCAATAATTGCAACAAACATAAGTGTGGCGGGTCGGTAAACACATCTTACTTATCAAAAATATCATATCTTAAATAAATATAATATATAAGTATAGTATAATATCCCACTTAAGTATCAAAAGCGAAGAACGAGAAAACGATGTTAATTAACAAAATGAACACACTGAAAGATATACAACGCGAACATGACGTAACACTATTTACATTAACGTCAAAAGCTCTAAACTTGCGCAAACTACATTACTCAAAGCTGTACAACTCATATTAGCTGTAAACAGTATAAACTCATGCACAAGTTGTGCAAAGGCTTCCAAGCATTCAAACAAAATGGACGTCCCCTTTCACATAAATTAGAGCTGCATCCAATGAAATCAAGCTAGCGCTGCAGAGGTTTCAGAAGGGATTATGTTGCACGTGAAATTTATGTTGTTTCAAGGTTCTGTGTGCTTTTAAGGCCCTGTTTTTCCTGAAAAGTTGGTCCCTTTCATTCGCGCTACACCAAAGAGAAACGTCAATCGTTTTGCGCTCAAATTTTCGGGGTCTTGCGAGTTATTCGAAATAGAAACTAGAGAAATACAGTTACAAAGTCTTATTCAGCCATTTTCACTAGAATGTATATATCTTAATTAAAACATTAAAAAATTGGTAATCTTTTCAAAACTTCAGACATAATATTGAAAGAATGTTTCAAATAAAGAAAACTTTGCTTTTATTCGAAATAGAAACTAGAGAAATTCAGTTACAAAGTCTTATTTAGCCATTTTTATTAGAATGTATGTATCATAATTAATGCATAAAAAATTTGGTAATCTTCTCAAAACTTCAAACATAATATTGAAAGAATGTTTCAAATAGAGAAAACTTTGCTTTTATTCGAAATAGAAACTAGAGAAATACAGTTACAAAGTCTTATTCAGCCATTTTTACAAGAATGTATGTATCTTAATTAATGCATAAAAAATTTAGTAATCTTTTCAAAACTTCAGACGATATTGAAAGAATGTTTCAAATAGAGAAAACTTTGCTTTTTTCTTATCAAGTAAACTTTTTCGTATTGTGTAACTGATAGTATCTGTTATCTTTTAGATCCTCGACCATAACATTATTTTTTTTCAGATGTTATGGTGTCTATATAAAACCGGTTTATAAATATGCCCGCGCGCTTTCCTCGCCTCTTTTGCAAACCTTACAATTGTAAGTCGTGCATCATTATGAATACGGCGGCATATGTATGCGTCAGGGCTTTTTTGACCGTCGACAATTTTAAATATGGAACTTCTACTTGACTCCTTTGCATTCAAAGCTGCTGCCCAGCGAGTGAAAACCGTATTAACTCTAGGTTCACTGGATTTAAAGTAATCTTTTGCAAGATTTCATTTGTGATTTCCAGATATTGCAACCAATTTTTAACAAATTGCTTTTTCTATAAAAATGGTTGCGAGCAAACCACACAATTTGTATGTAACTTATATCATCCTTTAAGTCAACGTGTGTAAGATTACATCATTATTTTGCGAGTTGTACCGCATATTAAGCGAACAACCGGAATAAAGTAAACACGAGAAGGTTTTAGCATTTCGCCACTTTCGAGACACCCACTTGTGCGTATTTGCTTACTTTCCCCATAGCAGAAGACAGATTGTTTTAAGTAACTGACACCGACACACCTCTTTGCTCAGTCATCAATCCTGTTATGCATGCTTCCCGAACTTAAATCTTTCTCGTAACTACTCTACTTTGCATTAAATTGATTTAGCCGTAGAGTCGTAACTCGGAAGACAAATGGCTCCGTCCTTAAGCCCTTAGCAGAAACAATCAAGACTCGAGAAAAACAACGTCCGTAAAATTTGACTCGTCAATTTGTCTCTGTCGGAACTAATAGTGCTGAAGCGAGAGGGAGGAGCGCAAGTAATTTACCTACAGTAAGTGTACGCATCGACAGACCAAGGCTTCTGGGGGTGGTAGCACCCGACATCAAACGCCTGTCATAAAAGATACAAAGTGATTTCTTTTAGGAGATACGAGCGAACGCGTAAATCCTACACGTATCTCCCTAGCAGTAAAAACATTTGATTCTCCTTGAATATTTTTCTCTATAAATGAACGCTCTGGTTATTCCAGCTCGCTGTAATTTACGTATTTTTAAAGCGGGCTAAAATGTTTGAATAAACCGAAAAACCATTTTCATACAAAGCTAGAATTTCTTGGCCGTTTTTTTGGAGACTATTCTAAAACCGTCGAAAGCCGAGCAGCGTGACCGTTGCGCTTTACAACTGCAGATTCTCGTCCGGAGTTTTTTGTTTGGTTTGTGTTTATTTTCGTTGCGAGTGCAGTTCGACTTTTTCACAGAGTTTTAGCGCGGCCGAGTACCACATGAGTGTTCGGCTGAGCTGTAGCACACGGCATAACTAATGGGAAGTTGGGCTTACTAATCCCGGCCGCAGCCGCTGCGGATAAGGCCTGGTCGTGTACGAGTATTGCGGTGCCTAGCTCGAATATTTCCACCGTTGCAAACATGTACCTTATATTATTACCTAATGTAATCGGTTCCACCATTTGTGAAATAATGACTTTCCTCGCACCATAGTCCATTAATTTTAATTTGAACTCGAATGATAATTTCGTTCCCTCCCTATAAATTGCTTATCAACAAAAGACTTTTCTAATTAGGTCACCCTCATTGCCTTACTCACTTTCGTAAATTCGGAAAATCTTTAAAAACATAATTGATTCCCTGCTAAAAAGGAGGTCCAATATAATAAAATTCACGCCATCAATTTGGCAGACCCTCCTAAATATAGATTTCAAGGGGGCTGCCTTGGACGTTATATTTACACGGTACCACCATTATTAAGAGGGATTCGAGAGATTTTTCCTGAAAAAAGTGTTCGGTAGCAGGAGCTGGAAATGTTGACTCGGGCATTACTTGTGCAAACGTGTCGAAGGTTTTTTTATTAAGAACGGTACAGTCCGCGAGATTCGGTGTCACGATTCAATTTTAAGCCTAATGATGAGTATCAAAAATAGTAACTAAATTAGTAATCAAAGGACTTTTATCCCTTTTACTGGATTCTGTGGGAATAAGGTGTTTTCCCGGCTTCCCGCAGTGAACCACATATTCAAAACTTTACTTCATGATTTGGTTAAATTTTGCATGACCATATTTTTTTTGCTTTCGTGATGTGTTCTAATCTAAAAACCGTTTCATAAAAAAAACGCACTTCATGACGCGGGCAGTTTGTGAGCGGGGCTTAAAATAAAACTGCCCAATTCCTTTCGATTACCCAGCCTTTTAGTCCGGGTGCGTTGGAACTCGAAACCTCTTGTCACGTGGCTAAAGTGCCTACAAATACTGTAGATCTGCGATGTACATGTGTTTGCCGCCGTGCCTTATTTTTCACGCTTTTTTCCTAATATACTTACTTACTCACCTAACACGTTTTGTACGTGAGGCAGTTTCTGGTCTGGAATCTAAGAAGTTACAATTTTCACAACGAGATTTTGTGCAGAAAATACTTTTGTTTATAAATTATCAATTACCTTCCTGTGGTTTTCTACTTAGATTTCTGAAATGGTAATCGTTTTTATGCTACTTTTTATGGTTATTGTTTTCTTTTGCAATCTGGTTGTACTATTGTACATGTTTCAATTCAACATTATTCTTTTTATGCAATTGATGCGCTGATTAATATTTCATATCTAAAATCTCTTTAATGAACCTTTTTTAACATAATATTTTATAAAAAGCTTTTTTTAAAGTAGGTAACATGCAACATCATTGCGGCTTTATCTGGTTTAATCAGGTATGTTAATTGGAAGTTTATCGCGCGCTCCCTCAGGGGCATACTCTAGGCCCGCTGCTCTAAACCGCATATACCGTTAGCATGCACGACTCGCTGAGGACTTCCTATGTTTCTGTATTTTGTTTCGTGAGGAGCACATTGAAATGAACGTTGCCTGGATTTTTTATTACTGCATGTCTCAGTTTGTTTTCTGAAGCAATCGGATTACTGAGCAATGAGTAAGAAATTTCTTAAAGATTTGTGGCTAAAAGTTTGCAGCTTTAGCCTCAATAGTATTTTTCGCTTATCTATACTTCACACAACTTCAAGGTCATGTAGGATGGCATAACGAACGCAGAACGTTCCGATGATTCCTGAACTGAAACAGAATTTTATGGTTACACACACACCACGTTTATATTTGGGACAATTGATTTGAATATTCGTTGTAGTTGGATTTGTCGCAAGAAAATGGCAAAATCAGGAATTCGATACAATTCTAGGAATTTGGTTAAAAGCCTAAATAAAGCAGAATCGTGACTTCGTGAATTATGCCGAACTCCTGATTAGCAACATTCCTACAACAGATATAATCTAGGAAATAAGTATAAATTCTCGATCAAACCTCGATCAAATCGGGGACGTGCTAAAGAAAGGTCAGGTCAAGAGTACCCTAAACCGACGAGCATGCATGAAGAGATTGATTAATGTAGAGGAGGCGAAAGAAGTATGCCAGGATCGTAGTAAGTGGAAGGAAGTAGTCTCTGCCTACCCCTCCGGGAAAGAGGCGTGATTTATGTATGTATGTATGTAATAAGTATAAACAGTTCACAGTAGACCCCAAGTTGGCTTGTGTGTACGACCATTCTAGTTTGCATCACTCTAAGTAACGCTATCTAAACAACTACTGAACTCTGGCAAATAATCAGCGAATAAGTTTAAACACTTGTAACACTGTAGCGTTAGCGAAACGATTATTGTGTTAGCAGGGTAAATATTGCATTGTAAATGAACTAGAAGTCTAGAAATATAGTTTAAATATGGCTGCTTAGTGACTATACTCGTTTACAGAGGAACAAGATAGCTGATATAAATACGTAGAATATATGAATTGCATAAAGATACATATTTTACATACAAAGCAGTCGGACTAAACACAAATATCTGAAAAATGTCTCATCAAATATTTATGGCTTGTGAGGATCGAACCGACAACCCTCGTCAGGTGTACTATCCGCTGCGCCATCGAGTCAGTCACTATTACTAGACCAAATTCTGTGTCTATTAACTAGACAAAATTTGGTAAGATACCCCAAGCAAAATTATCAGATTATTTATTATTTTCAAAATGTCGTCATGCATAGTGAAAATATAATTGACCTACACTGACTTCACCTTTCTATAAACTAAACTCATCGCGCTCTTGTTTGCGTACAATATGGCTGCAATAATATTGACGTCATTTTTACTAAAAATAATTTATTCTGGTGTTGCCAGCTAGCTGTCTGAAATTGCAATATAAAATGATACTAAATTTCATTTTTTTAATCTTACAAATATTATTACTTAAAAAGCTACGAGAATATTTCCTAAACTAACCATTTGGCTAGACAGACAGGGTGTTAAACTGGCAGCGTTTAATATTGCTACTTACAAAAATCCCTTATAATTACATGTTGATTTGATTATAAGTAAGTAAGCACAAGTATTTTCTGTTTTACATATAAGTATATATATTTTTTACTTTTTACTAGATTTCTGCAAAGAGGTTTCACCCGCTCCATTCCCGCATAGTTGTATTCCCGCGGTAAAAAGTGGCCTATGTGTTATTCCGGTTTATACTGTACCTGTATTCCAAATTTCATCCAAATCGATCAAGCCGTTTGAGCGTGAAGAGGTAAAAACATACATACACACACACAAACTCTCAGATTTATAATATTAGTACGGATTACTTTTTGTAGCGTAAATTGCAGAATAATTTCTAATGATAAGTAAGTTGATTTTCGTCTTATTTTTACGTAAGTCTCTAAGTAAAGAAGCAAAAATCGTGCAGAAACCGTTCTATTTTAGTGTGTCTGGTAACCCCATTTCCAATTCTTTACCGTGTGTATTACGTGCAAGTGCAAAGCCGGTTGCATGCGCGCAGTTTTAAATTTAGAACGGCGAGGTGACGTCGCGCGAGTGCTACCAACATGCGACCGTTAAACCACTTAGATTTAACGTTAATAGAAGCATATTTCAAATGGAATTGCACATGAATTTACACAATTCTTTACTTGTGCCGTGTGATGCCGGCTTAGAATAGCATCACCCCATTTCTTTCACGTTGGTGTCGACTAAGGGACTCGTGGGTAACATGTGTGTTGCAATTTTAGGCGATGGGCTGACTAACTCTCGCTAATTCAAATATTATAAATTTCTTTTATCTACGCTCGTCTCATAATGTTCGAATTATGAATTCGAAAACAGATGCATAATGACCTACTTTATGCATTCTGCCTATAAAAACTAGGGTTTACTGTAAATTACAGAATCGTAATGACTTAATGAGAAAACTCTTAATACGATAAAGTTGAGAAATGAAACGAAGTTTTTTTTCCAATACTCAAATCGCTATCTTCCGCCCACCTGACAGTTGTTGTACGGTAATTTGTAATTACTTGTACGGAAATTTTTCGGATGTTGTTCAGTTGTTTTAAATAGGTTTTTGTTGTTGTTGAGATGTTGTTCAGATGTTGTTCAGTTGTTGTTAAGATGTTGATTAGTTGTTGTTCAGATGTTATTCTGATGTTGTTCAGTGTTGTTCAGTTGTTGTTCAGTTGTTGTTCAGTGTTGTTCAGTTGTTGTTCAGTGTTGTTCAGTTGTTGTTTAGTTGTTTAGTTATTTGCTGTTGAGACTCGACATCTAAACAACTGTTAGTAAAGAATCTTTAAAAATTCATATCAAGCCATATTACGTTCTCGTATTGAATTTGACCTTGTATCGGGCCTTGCAATCGCCGGTGCGGACGTTTGGAAAAGTGTTCAACTGAGTTAATTTTTTAGAGTGTAGATAAAATAGTGTATGCAACTGCATATAATTAGGCATTAGAATGCTCGTGTCAATCTATTATCACACTCGGCTACGCCTCGTTTGATAAACAGACACTCGCATTCTAATGACCCCCATTATATGACAGTTGCATAAACTACTATAAAAAAGGTTTCTATAACTGGCGCAAACAGAGAAAGGATACCGAATAGACATCATTACTGTTTGTCTCTACATACATACACACATCACGCTTATATCCCTTGCGGGGTAGGTAGAGCGAAAAACGGCCGTAAAATACGGACATTAATGCCACGTCTGACAAACATTTGAGGGTCATTCAGATAATTGTGAATCACCATAGTGACAGGTTGTCAGCCCATCGCCTAAAATTGCAATAACATGTTACCCCCGAGTCCCTTAATCCCCTCTTACGATACCCACAGGAAAGATGAAAGATGCTATTCTAAGCAGGCATCACACGGCACAAGTAAAGGATTGTTTCTCTATATTAAAATACAGGGTGTAAGGTACAACCCTCCGAATACTAATAGCGTGTATTGAGAGTATTCGGACCATGTATATTGAACAACTTCTCATTAAAAAAAATATTCCAGGAAACGTTAAAATTTTTTGGACTTTCCATAGTCAATGCAGTCAGCTGATAGCGATTTAGTATGGAAAAATACACATATGTTTCTAGGGGAAAGTTGTTCAGTTTCATGGTCAGCATGCACTCTATCAGTTTTCGGACGGCCCTCCTTACACCCCGTATATGACATTATGAGGGAGATGGCAACAATAATGTTGCCATCTCGGGAACCTTTTTTTATCTGCGCGACTGATATTTATTCGTGTAACTTTTATTTCACCCTGAAAACAGATTCAGCCATTTACACGCACGCATGGCTTGACATTACTTTTTTCGAATGGCACTCTGCCATTTCAATTACACACCAGATTAAATAATTTGCAGAACAGAAAAACAAAACCACACAAACTTAGCAGACTCAGGACAAATACTAAGGTAGAGAGAGTGCTAGGAATAAACAAATCGAGACCGCGCTATAGTCCTTCAGGGATGTATTTTATTACACGTCTTTCTTTGCGTGTAGGACACAAGTCAACGAAAGAAACGATGAAGTTGTGAGTTTTGAAACTAAATACTTAGAACAAACCTAACAAAACAATTAACAAATTCAGAAAGTGATAAATATAAACCCATAGCGTCCCCCAATTCTACCCGTGGTGGGTGTATCAAAATGCGACTTAGGGATATTCATTCAGGGAATGGACAGAGCGTTTCCCTATGTAACATCTTGCACTGCGTCAATCCACTTGCCAAGTGTGGTGAGTATGGCAATACCCCTAATTAGGGGAGGCCCATATCCAGCAACTGTTGTGGCTGTTGAAGTTGAAGTAAGATGGGAGAGCGTTACATGCAGTATCAGACATTTTATGTCGCAATGCTCCATCTTCATTATTTTTATCTCTACTTCGCGCAGGGATAAATATCCCTGCGCGAAGTAGAGATAAAAATATGCAATCTGTAGTTCAAGCATGTGCCAACCAGCGAGAATTGTACAATAAAAATAACAACACGAGGTAAGACGGTGACACGGAGAAATTGAAGCGGGGAATATTACACCGTTGCGTAACGTTTACATACACAACGACTCATGAAAAGGCAAAGGTGCGTACAAATTTAAAAAATGGTTGATTATAAATTGTTGAAATGATCAATTCGCAAAAAAAAAAAATTGGCTCTAGTAAAAGGAATATAATATATTTTGCATGCGTTCACATTGTATAATGACGTTATGTTAAATTTAATCAGTTTTAGAACAAATATCATCGTTTACAACAAGGCCCAGCCATGCAAATATTTTTGAATATAATAAAAAATAAATAAATAAAGTACCTAACCTTAACTTAAGTCTAATTCACCACCCCGGATCATTTCCGGAGCAAAGGATCCCAAGATGCTAGCGGCGTTACCTCGCTGTACAGCCAGGGACAAACTTTTGCGGTTTCTCAAGTCCATATCCCACAGACAAAAATAAAAGAAAATCGTCAAGGTATACCACGATTTTAAAGTACAATAACAGATGTCACCGTGGCGTAGTAATAACTTGTCTCGGCCGCAAATTGTGACCGTACATGTGTCGCGTTTTCATGTGGACAATAAAAATAAAAGCCTGTCGCCTCGTCGGGTGTAACAGATGAAAAAGGTTTTATTTTCGGGCCCCTGTGTCTCGAAATTGTTGGTGCTGTTTTTAGCACTCGGTGGCACTTAGAAAATTGTAGTTGAAATCAGAATTAGTCCTTTTTTTTATTTATTGGTAGGTTGTCAGCCAAGTTACGCAATTGATTCTATGATTTCTTAAGTGACAGACTCCATACATATTACTAGTAAGTACAAAAAATATTAAGATAAATGAATAAATACACGTGCATTTATAAACATATAAACACTCATACACTTAACAAAAACATAACAAATTAGAGGAAATATTTAAATTTCAAAAAAGTACCTAATTTATAATAAAAATCCAAATTATTATTAATTATTTGATATTAGACTTTGGCATTGAACGGTAATGTTGATGAATCTCTCGGGGTAGCTCATGTCAGAGGCCTATTACTGGTAGTAGGCGGTTGAAAAACTCTGACACCAGGGTTCATCGAGCCGTTGGACGATTCGGTGTCCCACTCGAAAATAAGAAGAATTTCAGTGAATGGAAAATAATGTATTTTGTGACGCATCGGTGTAAGACTACATGCTATCTCTCGCGATCTAGGCATGGGAGCCGACTGGCAGAACACAGGCACAACCTTTGCCAAATTATTAACATAAACATAGAGGCGCGGGCCGTTCTAGGCGTAGTATAGCCGGGGAGGTGGCTACGACTAAAAGCATAAGAAAGAAGCGTGCAAACCTTCACTGAACCCAGCTTGTTCACATGCTGGAAGTCGTCAAATTTACGTGCCATCCAGTTTGTGATGACTCTCAAAAACAACTTGTGCACATGGTTCGAGTGGTGAGTTCTTATTCTCTCTGTTTACCCTCTGGATGGCCGGGAGAGAACGCCGCGTGGCATTAGGCCTGCCTTTTGTACGATGTGCATTAAGTATAATAATAAAATAAATAAATAAAAAGGGTCTATAATTCTTCAACAAGGTGCTATCACTCTCCTTGAAAAATAAAACACTATCGCTCTCTCTGGTCCAGGCCTCTAGTGTTGAATATTTAAGTATAATCGTATTACTGCCCTACCCGCCTTTCTTCTTCTCATAATTAAGAGCATTGCTCCTGTCGGTGAAGTTTTCGCCAGTTTTCTCTGTCTTTTGCTTTCTCCTTGACTTCCCCGTAAGACCTTTACTAAGGAGTAAATCCAGGGTAAGTGTTAACAGTGAAATACACTGCACAATTGCACTGTGTGGCAAACACCTATTTTAGTTCGTCCTCTGACGTCGCCAGCTCTCCGGCTAGTACATACTAGGAGCCGAGTTATCAGCGATATTGGGCGTCGTAACTTCAACCGGACGTAAAGTGGCCCGCTTTACTAGATATTTCCGGAGTTCAAACTTTTTTTACGTCTAATATTTGTGTTTTGGACGCGATACAGATTTCTGAGTGGCTATTCTGTGAGGGGATTTGTTTTAGCGACGAGTTGTCTGAATGAAGTGGAGCGAAAAAAAAACTATATCCTTTTTTGGCACGTATTGGTGCTATTTTAATAAAATAATATTTTGAAAATTGGCGTGTGATGTCGGTTTAGAATATATTCACCTTATTGCGGTCCCGTAGGTGTATAACAGGCGACTTAGGTAGGTACTCAAGGGTTACATGTGTGTTGCAATTTTCGGCGATAGGCTGAGATCCTATCACTATGGCAATTCACAATTTTCTGAATGACCCTCAAACGTTTGTCAGACGTGGCGAAATTGTTAGTTTTTTACGCCCGTTTACGCTCTTCCTACCACGCAATACCAATATGTGATGCGTGTAAAAATTTAACATAAGCGAGCGAACCCACACGAGTTTTATTGTAGTAGCACTTCACTGTAAAAAGGTTGAAAAAAAACACGCAAATCAATCAATCAAATATACCCTCTGAATGCCCCCTGTAAACCCGCTAAACACTTAACATCACCGTTTCCAAAATAACGTGCAATAAACAGCAAGTCATTGATACAATCAAATCAGGCAGCACTTGTTTCACAAAGAAAAATACCCTCGCCTTCTTACCAGACAGCCTTTTGAAGTTCGTATTACATAGCAACAATCAGTTTTTCCCCCCTTAGTGTTGCCTACTCGGAAAATAAACTTAACAGGGTGTAAGTTCGAACCGTGTACCGAAAACTTTGCAGGCATGATCAGACCAAGAATCTGGTCAATTTTTAGTAATTTTAGTATGGAGCCTATGTTGCGGAACAAATAAACAATAATAAGAACAAATAAATAAAAAGTATGTGTCTTAATTACAGCATATTTTTTTGCAATAACTGTAGACATAATATTGAAAAGTGTTTCAAATGGAGGTCACTTTTGATTTTTTTCGATCGATTAAGTTTGACAAGTTGTGTAACTGATAGGTGTATGTTATCTGTTAGATCCTCGACAATCACATATGTTTTTTTAGAGTTGCATGGCTGTTATTGTCTTAATTAAACTAGTTTAAAAATAAAGTTATCCTTATAAATGCAGTAAAATAGACCCATTTTTGTTTAATGGGAACTCAAGGAAAGAATATAAAGTTGGCAACACTTTTTTACAACAACTTCATAAGATATTCTCTCATATCGGTATAACATGTTGTTTTATACTTTCTTCTTTGAGTATAAAGTAGGCACATCTCTTTGATCTCTATAAGATAAACACCTATTGAGGAACTCAATCTAGATTTTCATATTATTTGAGCCTTCATTTTATAAAAGCTTACACGTGTTTAGGAAAAGTGTTAGATAGTCTAAGAAGGAGCTCTAGCCCTTTGAAGTCTTTGTTAATATACAGGATAAAAACGAAATGCTCAAAATAATTTTGTAAGGTGAACTAACCTATGAAACGGCTTCTTTTATGCTACGTTCACACCATGCTCCTGCTCATATATTGCTCGAAATACTTCCGCGGAAGTGTTAACGCGAGTGTTCACACACTGCCGTCGTATTCTTCTCGCAGCAATACGATTGAGCAGGACAGCAATAGATTCCACTCGCTCTCGTGCTGCCGTTCCTTTGACTCGCTCACGGTAAGCCGAATCTAGCGGAAGAACGAGAAGTGGCAGCAGAATGACGAGTAGCAGCGCGAGTAACCTGTGTACCTACATGCTCGCGCTGTCCACTTTCCTTACTATTTCTCAGCCCAAAGAGACATAGCGTGAACGTAGGGTTACATTTTATACCTAAATCTTTTCATGTACGCTTACCTTTCGATATTCTGCTTATATACCAAAGCATACTCGATTTTGATACATATTCGTCTATGCCTTCTCCAATCAACGTCTTCTCTTTACAAAAAGCCTTTTCACCATTTTGAGAGCACAAAAAACCAGGACTTGTCTACTCTATTATGCGAAGATAATCAACCAACTGTCTACCACATGATAACAATCTATCGAAGTTCACTTACCACCATTTTCCTGGTTCAAAACCAGCATCTAACTCCTCAGTTATAACGACAATTTTCCAGTCGACAACCCCCTTTGCCCGTTTTCATTCAGCCATCCATCTTTGTCAGTCCTTGCACAATCGGGAGGCACGTCAGAATACATTCACTCGGTCGCGGTTCGCGCGTGAAGATATTCCGTTTTTTCATTCATTCATTGAAAACAGTTCACTACTATTAGAACGCTAATTTTATTTATTTGCGTGGATAGTTGAGAAATCCTTAGATGTTTAATGACATCTATTGCCGTCAGTTAGACAATACCTTATTGTTACTAACTATTACTACTAACAGTCTCTTTTCGTGTGGGACACCGAGTCGTCCAGCGATCCGATGAACCCTGGTGTCAGAATTTTTCAACCGCCTACTACCACTAGCAGGCCTCTGACATGTGACACCAGATATACTACAAAGGCATTGCGAGCATGGTAATATAATGACGTTATTTGATTAATTGATCAGACAGAATGAGGTCGACAATGTAGTGATTTCTGACACGGAACAAGAAGTCTGACCACTTAGATTTCAGTTGGCATGTTTGATATTCAGTCTCAGATTTTAATAAATGTGTTTTTAGACTAATTCTTCCAGGTACCTATTGGTAGTTTTTATTATGATATAAATATATTAACTTTGGGATATCTGTATGTTTATCTAAGCCTGTTAAAAAAAGTTTCCTTAGGGAGAATTTTAAGTTATAGACTTAACTAGCGGCCGCATAGCTTTTTACCGAAATTCCCCCGGAAAAATACTATTTACCGGCATGAATTATACAGTAAAACCTTCCTCTTGAATTACTCTATCTGCTAACACCGTATCAAAATCCGTTACGTACTTTTAAAGATCTAAGCATTCATAGGGACATATTATGGACACTTAAAGAGCCTTCATTTTATATATTTAGGGATGATGATTCAGAACTATGATTTGGAAATAAATGTGTATATAATTGTGTAACTATGGCAACACAACTGGCTGCTGAATATAATATTAAATAATGCGGTAATAATATGCGCTTGATGACTAGGGGAAGTCCGACCAAATTAACTCAGGTTCTTTATGATGTTTGCCGGCGAAAGTTGTTCTGATAACAAGGAAGGGTAATTAGGGGGAAATGGGGAATACGGATTATAGAGAATACGGAATTATGGAGCATCTTATATTCTATATTCAAATATCATTTGCAGTGTTTTCTTCGGCTTCATTCGCAGCGTGAGCTTTTCGGAAATTATTTATTTTAATATTTTTGCCGTGTGATGTCGCCTAAGTAACACCCCATATTTCGTTTCCAATGGTGTTGTAAGATGTGCCTTAGGACCTCAGGGGTTACATGTGTATTGCAATTTTAGGCGATAGGTTGACAACCTGTAACTATGGCGATACACAATTTTATGAATGGCCCTCAAATGTTTGCCAGATGTGGCGTAAATATCAGTATTTTACGGCCGTTTACGCTTTGCCTACCTTGCAAGGGTTTATATGCGTGTTATATTTATTTATGTATGTACATTTTATCAACGTAATTTTTCATAAATTTGATGCAGTTGTATTGTTTTGAGAGTTTTGAAGTTTTCTAAAATTGTATTGTTTTCTACCTAATAATTAAAAATCTGTCATAATTTGCATTACTAACAAATTATTCTTTTTTTGTTACAGGTATGTTGAAAGTACTTTTCAAAGGTCAATCATATCTTTTGGTCTGCACTGCAACGTACTACATAAGTAAGTATACACTTTGCATAGAATCTGGTCTTTGTGTACCTCCAACTCCATACATACCTATACAAATATTGCAAAAATTAAGAAATCTAGAGGTCCGCTCAGCTGTTGTACCCACTGCTAACAGTTTTCCCACGGGAAAAAGACCTTTACCCGGCACAAATTGTTCATAAAAACGTTTCTCTTGAATCAACTCTATCTACTTAAGAAAACCGCATCACAATTCGGTGCGTACTTTTAAAGATTTAAGCATACGTAGATGCACTGACGTATGCTAAGCATGGCTTACGCATACGAAGGGACTTCATTTTATACTATTTAGTGATTAGTGAGTTATATAAACGCAAGTTAGGCGGATAACGTGGGGACACGCTAAATCGTCACACGTATTCAGTACTTAGTTTTTAAGCCACCTAGGTAGCTAGCAACTATCAAGCGACAACAGCTTTCTAAGCAATCATACTCTCCAAGGCACGGATTTGATTTGACTTTCGATCATCCAACTATAAATAAATTCTGATTAATTCTTATTTAGTTTTGTATTTCAAGTAATAGGTCCCTTGTTACAATTCTGTCTTTCCTATGGAAACATGACTTTCAACTCACCGTCTGTTAAGATGTATAGGCAACGAAACATTTGAAGATATGGGGATAATCAGGATTCAGGGTGTTACTGAAGTAGCAGAGTGACTTATGGCACAGTATAATTAATAGTACTAGCGTACAGTATGGTCACTCCCTGCCTCCCCCTACAAGCGCCGCCCACCCGCGCTCGGAGGACGCTCAGACACCGGCTAGCAACGATGCGCGAACGAAGGTCATTTCAGACTGCCGCACATTGCATTCCCGATTCGCGAACGCAAAATGGCGGCAATCCTGACATGTTGTCTCACACACACAAGCATGGTCCGCGTTCACCTACGCGAGCTTAGACTGTATGCGTAGCAACGCGTTTGTTTCATACATTTGAGCGCCAGTGTCCGAGGTGTGCTTATGGCCCCAAGACGATGGTATTGGTGGGAAAGATGAAATAACAGGTGATAGGTATAGCGAGTATTGTAATAGGTTACAACTTAAAATGAATTGCTGCGTGAAGAATGACACAGTCAAGTAAACGTAAACTGTACGTATATTATAAAAACATAGATGCTTGTGACTCACCCTCGATTTACTTATTAGTGGTAGAACTGTTTCTTATCCATCCAACTACTCCGAGGTGTAAAACAGGGTGGCGTTATATCCCCGAAACTCTTCACTAATTCGCTGTAGGATATCTTCAACGGGCACGATCTCTCGTTTCGCCATCCATTCATCAGTCCCTTGTTAAAATTCTGTATTTCCTGAAGAAACATGATTTTCAACTCACCGTCTGTTGAGATGTATAGGCAACAAAACATTTGAAGATATGGGGATAATCAGGGTGTTACTAAAGTAGCAGAGTGACTTATGGCCCCAAGACAATGGTATTGGTGGGAAAGATGAAATAACAGGTGAAAAGTATAGCGAGTATTGTAATAGGTTACAACTTTATTAAAATAACAGGAGATAAGTAGCGAGTATTGTATAGGTTACAAGTTTACAACTTTATTAAGTCAAGTAATGTTCTTAAAAGTGGTGATGTCGGAAATACCCAATAAGAATGTGTATAAAATGACACAGTCGAAAAACTGTAGGGATATTTTAAAAACATAAATACTTGTAATTTACTGTCAATTTATTTATTATTGGTAGTGACGGTTTATTATTATTATGAGCGTAATTTTGAAAATAATATTGATTAAGAATACGAAATACGGAATAGTGAAAAGCTCATAAAAAATAATGGTAGACAGTTTCAGTTTTCAGACACTTCATTTTATCACAGTAGGTATACCAAAGCGTCATCCTAAAACTAATTTATCTAAATTATGCTATTAAATAGATTAATAGCATAATAAGTAGTTGTTGGCGTTAAACAAGCCATTTGCGTGTTTAGTCGATTAACTTTTATTCCCATACAAACAGGGAATAGATAAATAAGTCTTTGTGCCTACACAAAAAATGGATCGTGCTTATAAACGAAATCTTAATTTTTTAAATTAGTACCTATTTTTAGCAGATTATTATACGATGTTTTCTTAATTTTGTATAATCTTATATTATTGATGTTTTTATTGCTTCTACCCTTTTCTTTCGAAAGGATTTATAAATGTTTTGTTGCGCTACCAATACTTAAAAAAAAACTGTAATAGCCTGCAAATACTTGTCAGGCATACCGATTGCGCCCGTATTTTTACGGCCTTTAGCGTTCTGCCTACCCCGCAAGGCATATACGCGTAAGAAGTGACTAGGGGACTCGAGGGTTACATGTGTATTATAATTTTAGGCGATAGACTGATAGTGATACATGATTTTTCTGAAACAGCCTTAAAATATTTGTCGGCCATGGCGACCGTATTTTACGGCTGTTAACGTTCAGCTTACCCCGTAAAAAAAACTTTAACAAACTGCGATATATTTAGTTACAATTACATCACTAGCATAGTATGACAAGAAGATTTCTTAAGACACGTTAATCCTGGCTCAGGGGCTTACGACGCTTCCCTTCTGATAGGCACCGAATAAGGCATGTTGTACAATGACTTAGTTTTGAGGTGACCAAGTACATTTAATAACAAATGTGTATTTGAAGAAAACTTTTCCAATATTCGCGGGCCAGGAATGAGCCGCGGTAGCCCAGATGGAAGAGGCGACGCCACTAGTGATGCCGAAAGTCGCAGCTTCATATCACGCCTGCGGTAGAAAATGCAAGTTTTCTAAAAAATGTATATCTAAGTAACTCTGTTGTTTTCATAAGGTATTCAAGAAATGTGTTAATTATCTAAAATTAAATAATTCAACTTATAAGGTGGCGGGCTGGTTTAGAAACATATCAAGTTGTTATCACCTTCTACTCGACGTCGCTTATCGTCGCTTCGAGACGAGCATCAAGTGATTGAAAATTTGGCAGTGGTAGCCGAGGCGCCGATAGCTCGATTGCATGAGTACCTAATGGGCTGGTACCCCACGTTCTCAGGTTCAAGCCCCGGCCGCCGCGATAGTTTTTCCAATTTCATATTTTCAATTATCAGATTTAGCAACGTCCTCATTTCAATCAATCTAAAAGACAGCTTTATGAATCTTTTCTCAAATAACCAATTCCCAGAAAACATTACAGGACTTCCATCCTCGTAATAACCTATTAGGTCTCACCCAAACTAACGATGTATCTTACCGCAATACCATCTCGTCCGAATATAGATACAGGATGTTTCTGCGGTCTGGATGTTTTGTTACCCGTGGGTATCGTAAGAGGCGACTTCAGAACTGGAGGGTTACATGCATGGGTTACATGTGTATTGCAGTTTCGAAGATGGGCCAGCTACCTGTCACTATGGCGATACAAAATTTACTTAATGGACTTTAAATGTTTGTCAGACGTGGTGTAAATGTTCCTTTAATACTGCCGTTTACGGTCTGCCTATATGCGTTATATATGCATGTATGTACCTATGTATGATCCCTAAGGTCCCTTTTTATGAAAACGAACTACTTTGCCCTGAAAACATGGATGGGTATATCAATCCTTTGTTAAATAAATACTTTATCAATATGGGAGAGCCATGTCCAGCAGTGGACTATTGTGGCTGTTAATATATGTATGTATTTATATGCATACATTAATACAAGATGACGTCTTCGAAGCAGCACCACATTGTGATATGTTTAGTTGTTCGTTAGCACGTTTGATGAAATAATGCCAGTTTTTGTTTGAGGATATGATGCTGAAGAGCTCTATCCAGTAACTTAATTGAGAATTATTTAATTGTTGTGTTTGAAAATTGCCGTGTGATGCCGAGTAAGAATATTCATCACCCCATTTCTTACCCATGGGTATCATAAGAGGCGACTAAGGGACTCGATGGTTAGATGTATATTGCAATTTAGGCGATAGGCTAACAACCTGTCACTATAGTGATACACAGTTATCTGATTGACCCCCAAACTGTTGTCAGACGTGGTGTTAATATCTGTTTTACGGCTGTTAACGCTCTGCCTACCCCTTTAGGGATATAGGCGTGGTTTATGTATGTATGATTGAAAATGTTTGTTCCTTTATATTTGTGAATCTATGTAACTTCGTGGATTTATTTGTGTTTTAGTTACAATGTTTATGTCTTTAATAATACAGGCGTTACTACATTTACAGTTACAGCCACGCGGTACTGGCATTAAAAATACACTTGCAATATTGGCGGGCAAGGAATGACCTGCGGTAGCCCAGATGGAAGAGGCGTCGCCACTAGTAATGCGAAAGTCGCAGGTTCAAATCCTCCCCGCGCTTGAAAGTTTTGCAAGTTTTCAAAAATTGTATACCTAACACGGGAAGTGTTTTAAAATTTGGTATTCAATTTATCGCGGGTTTTCATCGCTTAGACTAGATTCAATCTGTAAAGATAGAATTAGTCGCCGGTATTAGTTGCAAAACTAAACCGGTAGATGGAGCCGTGCCACGCGTTACTGGCATTAAAAATACACTTGCAAAATTGGCGGGCAAGGAATGAGCTGCGGTAGCCCAGATAATGCGAAAGTCGCAGGTTCAAATCCTGCTCGCGCTTGAAAATTTTGCAAGTTTTCAAAAATTGTATTCCTCACACGGGAAGTTTTTTAAAATTTGGTATTCAATGAACAAATAAATAAGAGGTGAAAACTTGACATAAGTTACAAGGGCGAGCCTAGTTCTATGAGAATTATCTTTCTTAGATACCTATCCGTTGACACGATGAGACGAACACACCCTGTACCCGACATACCCGAAACAATCCAAGTCGTTACCCACATCCATCAACATGGAACACACTTTAGTATCTCATTACATTTGGAATTAGGTATTTAGGGAACAGACCCGCGCCACGAAGCCATTTGTCTAGATATGTTGTGACAGATCTTGTCCCTGCCTGCTATCACTTTAGGACAATAGTTTTGTGGTGTGGGTAAAATTTTCGGCTAGATTACGATGGTCACTTTTCGTTGATTGATTGTACATATATCACGCCTTTATCCCTAGCGGGGTAGGCAGAGCGGTAACGGCCGCCACGTCTGACGAATATTTAAGGGCCGTTTCAGAAAAATCGAGACTGTCGCCAAAAGTTGTAACACACGAAACCTACCGAGTCCCTAAGTCGTCTCTTACGGCACCCGCAGAAAATGAAAGGGGGGTGATGCTATTCTAAACCGGCATCACACGGTGGTAGGTATTTAAACGATATGGCTTAGTGACAGCTTTTATTTTCTGTCGTAGGGTATAATGTTGTCCGTCTTTTTCTAGTGTGTTTACATTGTTTTAAGAATCTACTTGTTAGCTATTTGAATTTTGTGAATCGATTTAACTCAAATGTTGTCGATCTCGAATAATCGATACGTAAAACGATTAAAAAAAAGTAATGTGATTTTGTCTATGCTCTGTGCCTTGATTTTTGACAGCTGATACCGTTACATGTGGAATATAATTAATACAAGTTAATATCGAATTTAGCCTGGTTTTAATGAAGATATACACCTATCCTACGCCAAAATCTACGAGGAAGTTTACATTTCAGAAGTGGTACGAAAAGCGGTTGATACTTACGGACAAAAACGGTGACACTGGAACAGAGGATTCTCAAGGTCAGAAATCAGTTTTTTTTCTTCGTGTTATTGTGCAAAGTGTAGCAGGAATACATTATGTATCTGCATTTGTGAATAATCGTCGTGAAATTTCTACAAAAAGACATATAAGTAACAACTGTTCATATCGAAGAAAACATATCTTGGTCATCTTTGTTTACATTCCCGAAGAGAAGTAGGTACTGAGTGCGCGCTGGTATCACGATTGGTGTCGATTCCGTGGAACCATTCACGAGTTTAGTTAACGTAAGACGTCGATTCTGTGAACTTGTGTACGACTTTTGTTTACTATGATTGCTCAGCCATGGATTATTACTGTAGTTGCTAGTGAATAAAACACAATGTGAAAAATTAGCTAATTAATGTTGTAAGAGATAGCTAACTAATAAAAAGTAATTACTTATTTTGTTTACGCATCGTATATGGTATTTAAGTTTTTTTTCAGAACTTACCTATTTATTTGTAAGTAATAGTATCAATTGTGTCAATATAAACTAATTGCTATGTTGTTTGTGTTATAAATAGTAGTTAAGTATAACAACGGTTGTTCTACGTTTAACTTAAAACCATTAAATTTGATTAGTAGGGTTGTCATAAGAATAATCTATGAACTTTTTTAATAAGAAGTTCAGTTGTATGCCTTTTCATTTTAAGTGGTAAAAAGAATCACATACTTATAAAGTTCTTATTAATTTAGAATATAAATAGTACGTAGTAGTTTACTATGGATGTTTTAAGGCGAAAGCGTTTAAATGAAGATATTAGCGAAGGACGTCGTAAGCGTAAAAAGGTTAATAAAGAAAAGGGAACCAGAAGAGAAAAATCTAACTTTTCTACCAGTGAATGGGTAATGGAATCATTTGTTGATCAACAAACGATTTCTCAGTTACCCACAGGCGCGAATCTGAATCCACTACCTAATGCAGACGTACCGCCAATCGCGGCTGCGCCTGAAAATGACGTACATATTTCGACAAATGAGTCAGGTAAACATTCTGCAAGCAGTGAAATAAGTCAGACAGTTTCAGGCAATAACTTTTGGGGTCATAATAATTTTCCTGTCAACTTTAGCGTTGTGCCGGAATTTGATCCTAGTGATAATAACCAAACGGTAGAAAATTGGATTAATAAAGTCAACGAATGTGCACAGATTTACTCGTGGAACGATCGGCAAATTAGTCATTACGCCCTTCCAAAACTGAGCGGTCTCGCGAAAAGGTGGTACCAAGGTTTATCTTCGGTACTCTTCACGTGGCCGGAATGGACACAAAAATTAAAAACTGCGTTTCCTTCGAACGAAAATTATGGTGATTTGCTTACGTCCATGCTAAAATTACGTTGTAAATTTGGTCAACCATTAGAAAACTACTATTACGATAAAATGGCTTTAATAAACAAATGCGAAATTTCTGGAGTAAAAGCTGTAGGGTGTTTACTTCATGGTATTGACGACAAATTTGTTAGAATGGGGGCAGGCGCTTGTATGTTTACAGACCCGGATCAAGTTCTCAATTACTTCCGAACTATTTCTCAGAACGAAGCAAGTACGCAAGGTAATTTCAGAAATAGAGTAACACTCTCAAACCGATTGATACACAAAGTTAGCAACGAGTCACAGAGAAATAATTCGGAAGGAAATCAGGTACGCTGTTTTAACTGTAACGAACTGGGGCATATAAGTTTAAAATGTTCAAAACCTATTAAAAGATGTAGCTTATGTTTCAAATTAGGTCATGAAACAAAAGATTGCCGAAGCAGAAAATCCAACATTAATCCAAATAGTGATGAAAACAGACAATGTCAGATGGCGGATTCAAATCAAGGTGTTAGTAAGTCAGTATTACGGATAATGGACACAGATGCCGCAAATGATAAATTTTTTCAGACAGTCAAAATAAATGGAACCGAAAAGCAAGCTTTTATAGATATGGGAAGCAAAGTTACATTAGTACGAGAAAGTGATGCTTTGCAATTAATAGGATCTTGGGATAAAGAAAATTTGCCTATTTTGACGGGATTTGGGAAGGGTATCGTAAGACCATTAGGTAAAAAGCAGGCAGTAGTACAAGTAGGAAATCTCAAGGCAGAAATTGAGGTAATAGTGGTGCCAGATCAGTCCTTAGAAAGACCCGTTTACATAGGCCAATCTTTTACCGAAAGGCCTAATGTGAACGCGTACAAAACTGACAAGGAGATAGTTTTCTTTCAGGGGCCTGAAGTAGAAGACGAACAGACCAAAGTAAAATTGTTTGTTGAAGGTGATTCACAAATAATACCGCCTTATAGTACAAAAGCTATTGATGTTTGGGCTGATGATAAATACACGGGAGGATTATATGTACAATATGGACATCGCAATGATGATAATAAAGAATTTATCATACTACCAGGAGTATACAAATTTGATTCAGGGAAGGGATACGTAATGGTAACAAATTTAGGTAAAATTGAAATTAGGACAAAAGGTCAAAGCCTCCTCACTAGAGGATTTAAATATAGGGAGATAGATACTGAGTACGTGGGAATTACTTCAACGAGTGAAAAGTTATACGAACCATTACCAATTCATGAAATTAAGACAGGGGCTAATTTGACAGATGCAGAAACTGAACAATTCCATGCATTACTAGAGGAATATAGAGATTGCTTTGCAATGAATCTAAGTGAGCTAGGTGAAACTAATTTGACAAAAATGCAAATAAAGCTAACGGACGATACTCCTGTGGTTCATCATCCATACAGAATGTCCCATACGGAACGAGAACAATTATCGACCATTATTGATGATTTGTTGTCCAACGACATAATACGGGAAAGCAGTTCTCCTTATTCAAGTCCGGTTATCTTAGTAAAAAAAAAAAATGGCGAAAAACGCCTATGCGTAGATTACCGGGCCTTGAACAGGAAAACTCTGAAAGACAAGTATCCTCTGCCTCGCATTGAGGATCAATTAGATAGCCTTTGGGGAAAACAGTATTTTACTAGTTTGGATCTAGCATCCGGCTATTATCAGGTCCCCATGGATGAAGCCAGCAAACAGTTTACTGCTTTTATAACGCCCGACGGTTTAAGGGCATCCTGTTATACTCATGTATAACAGGATGCCCTTTGGGTTAACCAACGCTCCAAGTGTATTCCAGCGGACAATCAATGCTATGCTGAAAGGTTTTGGTAGAAACCTAGCACTTGCTTATATGGATGACTTATTGGTTGCATCTACCTCAGTTTCAGATGGGCTACAGAAATTGGAAAAAGTTTTTCAGCTAATCAGATCCGCAAAACTGACGTTGAATCTCAAGAAGTGCCGGTTTTTTCAAACTCATGTGAACTATTTGGGTTATGAAATCAGTTCAGATGGTATTAGGCCTGGGCTTAATAAAATCAAAGCTGTGGAGGAATTTCCGCAACCCAAAAATGTACATGAGGTTCGTCAGTTCATCGGACTGACAAGCTATTTCCGCCGATTCATACGAAACTTTTCGGTGATAGCCAAACCACTGACAGCGCTAACAAAGAAGGACGCGCCGTGGCAATTTGGAGACCTTCAAATCACCGCATTCAAAGAGTTAAAACAAAAACTTGTGAATCGTCCGGTTCTAGCTCTTTATAACCCTGATGCTGAACTAGAAATCCACGCTGATGCAAGTAAGGTTGGAATCGGAGCTATTCTTATGCAGTATGACTTTTCAGGCAAGATACAACCAGTCGCGTACTTTAGCCGACAAACCAGCGCTGATGAGAGCAAATTGCACTCGTACGAGTTAGAGACGCTCGCGGTTGTTTCAGCGCTGGATCGGTTTAGAGTGTACGTCTTAGGAAAGACCTTCAAAGTAGTTTCGGACTGTGTTGCAATCCGTCACACTATGACAAAACGAGATCTCATACCGAGGGTGGCGCGATGGTACATTTACATGCAAGAATACGACTTTACCGTTGAACACAGAGACGGAACCAAGATGGCTCATGTAGACGCATTATCGCGCAACCCTATTACAACTGAAGGTGAAGAGATCAGGGATATTATTGAAGTGTTAAGGATTGACGACGAATCATGGCTCCAAACAGTCCAAGAGCAAGACTCTGAACTTAAACGGATTGTAGATATTTTAAGTGACCCTGACACAAAAAACGTAATTGAAATTCATGACAATTATACTACTAAAAATGGGAGGCTATACAGAAAAATCATGAAAAATGATGTGGTCGACTTGAGATGGGTTGTACCTAAATCTGTAAGATGGCAGATAGTTCGTTTAAATCATGACGATTCTGGACACCCGGGGTTTGACAAAACATACGAAAAAATCAGTAAGGTTTATTGGTTTAAAAAGATGAGGCGATTTATAAAGAAGTATTGTCAGGCCTGTTTAAATTGTGCTCATAACAAAGTACCTTCTGGCCCTAAAGAGGGGTTGCTTCATCCAATTCCCAAGGTTAATAAACCATTTGACACGCTTCATACGGATCATTGTGGTCCTTTTCCACTAAGCAAAAGAAAGAATTGCCACATATTATGCATAATAGATGCTTTTACAAAATTTATCTATATAAAAGCCGTGAAAAACCTAAAAAGTAGTACAACTGTACAAGTATTTACAGAATATTTTTCGATATTTGGTGTACCTCGTCGCCTGATATCGGATCGTGGCACGAGTTTTACCAGCAAGGAATTTACGAACTTTTTGGGAGAAAAGGGGGTCAAGCACATTCTAAACGCGGTGGCTACGCCCCGAGCGAATGGCCAGATCGAAAGATTTAATCGCACAATTGTAGATGCTTTAACAGCAACAAATCATGGCAAACCTGAAAATCTGTGGGATCTGGCCATTCCTCAGGTGCAGTGGTCAATAAATAACACGATTAATAAAACGACAGGGCACACACCGGCCGAAGTACTGTTTGGTACTCGTACAACCGGTAGTTCTGATGGCTTCATGAATCCAGTTGTGGCAGAATCTCAACAACCTCAAGATCTTGATAAAATTCGTGATGATGTTAGTAAAAAAATATCAGACAGTCAAGCTAAGCAGAAGGAACGATTTGATAAAACACGAAAAAGCCCGAAACAGTATAGGGTAGGGGATCTGGTTCGTGTTGAGAAAGATGTAAATAGTGAACCCGGTCATAGTCGAAAATTGTTACCAAAATGTTGTGGTCCGTATCGGATTTCAAAAGTATTAGGTAATGATAGGTACGAAATAGAGGACACTCCCATTACAAAAAAAGTAGGAATTAAACTATATAAAGGAACCTTTTCAGTAGATAAATTATATCCGTGGTTAGTTTTCAGGAATGATGTGATATCTAGTGATTCAGAATAAAAATTTCGTTAATTGAGGAGGATATGAATGTGAAATATAAAATTTAATTATAGAATTGTGTTAGCTATTTGAAGTGAAACCTATTAGAGTTAAGTTTGGGATTATTCTAGTAGTGATATTGTAATGGAATACAAGTGAATAAATAGTTAAGTAAATAAATACATAAATTTAAGCGATTATAAGAGTGAAATACCCAATGTGATTCTTTAAGAGGGATGAATTATAGCGAAAGTTAAGTGAAAAAGCGATAAAAGTTGTCAAAAGTTAATATAAGTTATAAGAGTGAGTCGTCTTCACGAATGTGTTGACGATGTAGTTAAGTATAGATCATAAGAGTGAGTCGTCTTCACGAATGTGTCGACGATGTAGTTAAGTATAGATCATAAGAGTGAGTCGTCTTCACGAATGTGTCGACGATGTAGTTAAGTATAGATCATAAGAGTGAGTCGTCTTCACGAATGTGTCGACGATGTAGTTAAGTATAGATCATAAGAGTGAGTCGTCTTCACGAATGTGTAGACGATGTAGTTATTTAATGATCGTAAGAGTGAGTTGTCTTCATGAATGTGTCGGTAAAGTAGTTAAGTTATAGATTATATATATACTTTTGATTATAAAATGTTTTGTCTTAACACGCGAGGACGCGTATTGTGTCAGGATTAGCCGAGTGTTAGCTATTTGAATTTTGTGAATCGATTTAACTCAAATGTTGTCGATCTCGAATAATCGATACGTAAAACGATTAAAAAAAAGTAATGTGATTTTGTCTATGCTCTGTGCCTTGATTTTTGACAGCTGATACCGTTACATGTGGAATATAATTAATACAAGTTAATATCGAATTTAGCCTGGTTTTAATGAAGATATACACCTATCCTACGCCAAAATCTACGAGGAAGTTTACATACTAGGACAGCGTATAGAGACCTATTTTACAATGGCAATAGCCAATCTTCAAGTGTACGTAGATCGCACTGAGCTAAACTGAAAGTTTCTTGACGTAGGATACATAAAAATATGTGATGTAGGTAATGTATTTATGACCCAAATATCAACATTTCAACTTAACGGGCCTACTTCCATGAAGTGAGGTGAAAACGAGCTACGAGAATGCATTTTATACATATTCTAAGGAACATCACTGTCAACAAAATTTTGTTTTTTATTCTTCAAGATATGAGGAATAAGCCAGGGCAGCGCAAAATCTCATTTTATATTTAATAACGGAGAAATTAAAATTTGAAGTTACCTCTATTTTTCAGTGATGAAGCGTAGCGTAAGAGATTTCTTCCGCCAGTGCTAATCGAACTGTATTGATCTTAGTATGATTATTAATGGCAATTTCACGTTGAACCCGCCCGGGCGGCTATTTTTTGACAAAACAACTTAGTTATTAAGAAATTTAGCAAAACACTTACTGTTTCCGGCTGCTTTCCTTGGGAGTAAAAGGTTTTTGTTTTGATGTGTTTCCTCTGCTGTCAAAACTGACGTGGAATTGATCATAGATAAACGGAATATGATGCAGACGCGACACACTGTACATTTGTTCGATATTTTGACCGTGAAAAATTATTGTAGCTAGAATTTTGCCGTAAAATATATCAACTATCTACAACAACGGCATTCTATCCGCTATGGATAATTTTGCCAATGTCAATACTACGTTGATTGGTACATCGAACGAAACGCAAAATATGAACCGATTAGACGTAGGTATTAAAAATATTTTTACGATCAAATAATAGGATGACGTGGTTGTTAGTGCAGAATAATATGAAGTAGTAAGGTTCGATTTATATGCAACACTAGACGGCGACACGGCGGCACAAAAGCAGTTTTTTAACCGCGGCGGAAATTTTTAAATGTATATAAGGAGCGCTGCGCATACGGTCACCACCAACCACAGTTTTAGGACAAATTATAAGAAAGCAAGTATTAGTACATTGTTGTCAAGGTATGGAAAATAAGACTTTGCTGGACGAGTATAGTTTGAAGTCCGAGCCGCAGGCGAGGACTTCAATTATACAAGTCAAGCAAAGTAATTTTCCCCGAGGCTAACATAGTGCTTTTCTCAAAAAAAGGCTAGGAAATGAAAGATTGTACTTCTTATAAAAGTTAGCTAGCGACCACAACACAACGAAACAAATAAAAATTTACAATTTTCCCACCAATTGTAATTTTTTAAAATAAATTCGCCTGTAAGGCACAGTATTACGTAATATTCTGCCATACTAATGTTTAGTTCATTCTTTTCTTTTTTAATTCTGGACAGGCAAGGGTCTTCACATCATACAGCCTCGTCTTTAGTTACCTGTTTCATACCAAATTACTTTCCGTTTCTATGAGAGTCATCGAGATAATTTTGAAATCAAATTATGTGGGTTTAGCGTATAACGAATTTATCTTCATGGACACCAGCAAAGGATTTCCATACAACTTTGCTGGCGTGATCTGAGACGTGACAAACAGTGTGAAACTTCGCGGTTTCTTTTTTTGAAAGAAATGAACACATTTCCTAGCATGTTTGAGAAAAATAATTATGTACATGTACTTACGTACATACACATATCACTCCCATATCTCTTGAAACTTGCGTACCTAGTATACAAAAGTATTATTTATGTAGTAAAAGATTTTTGTCAGATTTCAGTTCAAGAGTGGGATCAATTGATTCGGAAGGTTTTTAGTGTTATGGGGTAGAAAGGTTCTAGAGTGGCACTGGGTCAAGATCTTCATGCTAGGGTAACACTGGGTTGAAAGGTTCTAGACTTATACCTAGCTGGAAAGTCCTAGAGTGTCACCGAACAAAATGCCAATACTAATGTAAAAATAAATTTCCAGGTAGGTACTTATCATTTCGGGAAGGTCGAGGGTATCATTATATTAAAGGTTGTGGTCACCCTGGTTCGTTGGTAACACCGAAATATACCAAACATTGTATAGGGCTATAAATCCCTTTTCTAAAAATACCAATTTCAAGACCAAAAATTATAGGATTATCCAGATAGGAATGGATTAAAAACCTTAGTCAAACAAACAATTAGAAGCACCTTCGATTTTAATTTTTCTTAGTTACTTTAATAGATACCACCAAAATGTATGATAATTTTTAACTATGAAGCAATTCAACTGGTGTCGGTGATTAAAGGAAAAAGATTGTAAAAGGTGTTCGAAGGTATGAAATTTTTAAGGCATGCGGCTCTGTGTTTGTCTGATGGTCAACAAATATTGTTCAAAAACTAATGAACGGTGCGAGAATGCGACCGCTATTTTATATATTATCATATCATAACATACTCGAATATATAATGGCCGTCGCTAATTGGTTTTTGCTATTTATATTTTGAACTTACATCTATGTATACTGATTTATGCAATAAACGTTTAAAATTGAAATTGAAATTTACTTAACAGTATTAGTTGCGCTTAAGGTGCACGCAATGACGAAAATGACAAAGAAATATCCAAAAAAAGTTTCTTAATGTCGAAGTTCGCAAAAAAATGTACAATACCAGGATGGACAAAAACGAAACAAAAATATGTTCGCGCAAAGTGCGTAACATGATACTGGCCACTTGCATTTTTAAACCTGAACTAATAAGTTGGCTTTATTTAGTTTAATGACTTTGCTTCTTCTGAAATAACGTAAAACTAAAAAGTTGTAAATATGATTTGACATGTTATGAAGATAAGTGTTTTGTGAACTGATTAAGCCCTTATTTTTAGACCAATTCTTTTCATGTACTGAAAGTGGAAGAATAACAAACAAACATACAGTACAGTTTATACAGTTCATAATTAATATGGATACTATGCGTTCAGCTAAGTCTTGGCGAATGGTTCAGCTTATTCCAAAATATGGTCCTTATGATATAATGTAGGTTAATATTAATATTCCTTCCAAGTTATAATATCAACTTTGTGAGTAGTCCACCGAGAATCGAACCCGGAACCTTAGCGCCGCAGGCAGTCGCACTACCATTAGTCGTCACGTATTGTATCAGTACCAGTTAGACTAACATTATATAAAATGGTGACACCTCTATAATATACTCTTTGACATGACTTCCGAATTTCATTTGAATTTCGTTCCTTCCGGCGAAGTAGGACTCTTAACACAACGCCTTCCGGTACGACATTATAAAAATAGCTCGAGAACTGTCAGTAAAAAAGTTATTCATTATCATTAGAAAAGTTCCAAAACTTCACAAATGTGTTGAAGTTGAAAAGTTTCCCGTTCAGTACGTCAGGTCTCCACGCTACATTGAACAACGACATCTATCGGGCCGTTAAACAACCCGTGCTTCTTCAATCTGCTTGTGCAATGCCAAATGTACATCAACTCGTACAGACATCGACAAAAGCTTTTTAAATTTTACTAGCGGCCTGCCCAGCTGCTTTACCCGGTTCTTACCGTTTTCCCGCGGGAATAAGACACTTAAATATAACCTATGTTCATCAGGAATAATGTAGGATTCTAATGGTAAAAGGTTTTTCAAATCAGTCCAGTAGTTTTGAAGCCTATTCATTTCATGCAAACAATCAAATCAAGTCTTCTTCTTTTTTTATTTAAGAGCATTGCTCTTGTCGATGGAGTTTCCGTCAGTCTTTTTCTCATTGACTATTTGTCCGGAGCGTATGCGATTTACCTTAATATTAAGGAACTTACCACAAAAAAATGTTAGATCAAAGTATCCCCATACAAAAAAATAATCCAAGTGCGGCGAACTTTTTTGTGATAAGGCTTTGAACTATATCTCCTATCCTTTTCTAAACGTATATACGACATGACCATTTTTTTCTGCTTTTATTCTACGGTACCTTAATAGAATCCACCGATATTTAATCTTATAAAATTATTTGTTATTTCCATTCCGCTAAGCAATTCCTTATCATGTGCTTACTCACTGAATCTTAATATTGGCGGAGGAAATCTCCGAGAAATCTCCTCGTTTCTATAAAATCTTGCTTTTACTATTTTCCACACGTCCCAGCTGGAAATCCTTTTTAAGAAAATTCACATTTACTTTCTCCGCTCACTAGTACTAGCGGTACAAACTGTGTGACCATCGCAAAACTGAAATCTTGTCTAAAACTTAATTGGTAATTTTCTGGAAATTATAATAATTTATCTTCATATTTAGATCTATATATAAACTTTTTCCGCGCGATTCCTTCTTTTAAAAATCTTCCCTCAGTGCCGATTTGAATCAATTGCATCATACAAGATAAAAAGATGCGGTGTGGTGTTGGAATAGTTACAACAACTTGCACTTCACATGCCGAATGCCGATCCCTCTGCCGAGCACTGTGAATATGGCAAATAGTGGACTATTGTGGCCGTCGTAGTTGTAGATAAAATATAGGTATCTCAAGTCCTACTCCTATCAAATCTTGTACTATTATCTTCACAGTCATCTATCTTGTATTGACTAACTGATGATTTCTACTGAAGGATGATACTCTTGACAGATTCATATATTCTGGCTAGCTGCCGCCAAAAAAATTATGCGCTCATCGCCAGAGCATAGTGTGTGGTTCATAGACCACGTAAAACTACTAAAACAGCTGGTATTCCCACGGTTGGTCACACCAGACCAACACCAGCTACCCGGCGAGCATAAATTGTAAAAAGGCGAAAGGAACCAAATCGTCAAATGGCGCGGACGAGATACATTTTAGATATAGATAGGGTGGCCATAAAGTCGAGGTGAGGAAGGGGGACGACTGAATGGAATCAATCGTTCATTGTGCTCACCGCTAGAGATGAAACGAATACTAATTTATACCGAATATCGAATATTCGGCTGCCGAATATTCGATATTTAGCCAAGAACACCGCCATATAGGTATTCTGCCACGCCAATCAGTGTTCCTAACACAACCATAAAAGTAGTAATTATTTATTACGCCTCATCTACGCCTACAATCCCTACTGCATTAATAATGATTAGGTTGTTATTTATAAAAATTTACATTTAAATACGTCCGATTTTGCAAAAAAAAACAAAGCTCTTAAATTGTTGTTGTTGATGTCCTAGTCTTAGGGCAACCCGCGGTCTTTAGCAGTAATTTTAGCTTCATGCCATGAGAATTCACGACAAAATCTCCGATGGTTAAAAAGAATATTGAATGCCGAATATTTGTTGCATCTCTACCCATCACCACCCCCAATATGGGAACACGGGAACAGAGAATTATGACGCAAATACTTTCTACAAAATATTGTTGCCAGCTGAAATATTGTAATGTCCTTTGGGATCAAACGGCCTGTTTTGTGGGTCGCGAATTATGTCTGTTTCAATAGAATTCAAAGATATGTATTCAATTTTAGCGGGTTTTCAATTAATGAATATAAAATCCCTTGATTTGGCAATGGCGGAATTAAAACCGCGATAATTTTGATGAATAGGTAATTCGGCTGTCAAATATTTGGTATTTGAAAGTCTTGATTAAATGTACAATTTTGTAATTTCTGCGGTAAATTTGTGAATTCATTGTTTTTCATTTTGATCGTAAAATTTAAATCATCGTTCTTAATAAAATTTCGGTATTTTGTGGTATCGCTCTGTGCACCAATAACATTTCATTTTCTGGTTCGCGATACAATTATCAATCAAAAACTAGTATAATATGATCCCTTGTTGCTGATACTTAAATGTAATAAACATCTTCACTTTTTATCACATGAAATAAAGACCAACTTTGCCCTTCGATGAGTTCTACCTACTTTTAATCAATCTTAAATACTCATCGAATCCACAAAACCAACCTCATAACGGTCAAAACTATACCACAGAACAGTTTTCGCAACTGCCTATCATACCTTGCAAACTTCTTAACACAATCCGAGCTGTCAGCAATCAGTAGCAGCCGAAACTATCCCCCAATAATTAGTTTTGGAAGTTCGGTATCCCAAACACGACCATTCGGGGTACCTAATGGCCCGATCACTAATCAACCGCGCAAAAAACTTGCGAGAACACATTTGGAGCTGGCAACTCGATTGCAACATAAATCTGCGCATTCGTGCCTACCAATTTGGGGGCGTGTGCTTTATATCTTTTGTGTCTATACGTAAACCAATACCTATTATATACCGGTTGTAAGGGACCCTCCGAATACTGATGGGGTGCATTCAGACCATGAAACTGAACAACTTTCCCGTAGAAACATATTTGAGGAAACGACGAAAAAAAAACATCTACCACACAAATTCACAATCAGCTGACTGCAATTACTATGGGAAGTAATTTTTTTTTACATTTCCTGAAATATTTCTCATGACAAGTCGTTCAGTTTCATGGACTGGTTCACGCCTAGAAATATTACTGCTTACATTTTTACATTGTGTATAGTGCTATACCTATAAAGCATTTTGAAACCTAGAGGTAACATTATACACAGGTTTAATGATATTCTGAGGGTAATTGAAACCTAGAAGCAACCTAAACATCAATCTAATGGAAAGATAACATTGACGCCGCCCGCATCAACTCATTATTTAGAATAATAGTTCAAGACCGCATAACATGTTAAGGCGAGTGTAGTTGTGGACGCCCTTGCCAGTGGCGCCGCTTCACAAAAGAAAAGTTTTCTGTTTATATAAAACTATATCAGAATGTTCGCTGCTTAAGTTTTTAGTACTATTCTTAAGGCGAGTGTACTCGTGAACGACCTCGACAGTGGCGCCGCTTCTAAAAGAAAAACTCTTTATACCAACAATCTATCAGAACGTCCATTACTCAAGTTTATTATCCTTAAGTAAAATTAGAACCTACAAACTCAATGAAATATTCTCTGTAATTAAAGTTATAGCAATTTATACCAAAAGTGGCCTTTTTGACTTTTGCCGCAACTTTAATTACAGCAAATATTTAATTGAGTTTGCGGGTTCTAATTTTACTTCAGAATAATACTAGAAACTTGAGCAAAGGAAATTCTGATAGATTGTTTGTATAAGGAGAAAACTTTTATTTTGTGAAGAGGCGCCACTGTCGAGGTCGTTCACGACTACACCCGCCTTTAAATTGTATGTTGAAAATACATCCAACAATGGTATTTTCAGTCATAAAGGTAGTTTGACTAATGGATATTGATTTCAATATCGGAAAGTGATAGCCACCAGACAGGTATTTGGAGAAATAGAGGTATATTTCGGTTATTTCGGGTAAATCAAGATTGAACGGAAAATTTGATGTGATTTTATGATTTTCGGAGTAAGCTTGCCAAAAATGTCCTTTCAATAATATTTTGTCTCTAAAATAATTATGTATTTAAAGCCTGATAATTGCACATGATATACGCATTTATCACTTGCGGGGTAGGCAAAGGGTAAACGGTCGTATTAATCCCACGTCTGTGAAACATTATAGGGTAATTTAGAAAATCGTGCATCACTACAGAGCGACAGGTTGTCAACACATCGCCTAAAAATGCAATACACATATAACCCTCGAGTCCCTTAGTCGCCTCTTACGATATCCACGGGAAATAAATGGGGTGATGCTATTCTAAGCCGGCATCACACGGCAATAGCACATGATGATATGATAAATGATCATGAAAATATTACTAAACTTTACTAGAATGTAGAAGAGCATACAGCGTATGATAAAGTGCCAACCACTTTTTAAAACTCTGACGAGACGAGTTTCTCCAGACTCCAGACAATTCAAATAGCATTGTGCAAAACGTTCAACACTGAAAAGATTCATTGGAAAATTGCTTCTATTGCTCGGAAATAAAGCAGCACAAAATTAGTAGCTTCTGACCAGCGGTCGTACAAGAAAAACGTTTAGCTTGTGGCTACAACAAAAACTGCTGCCAATACTAAGCCGGACAAAAAAGTTGAGGGGAAAATGACACCATGAATGGGGGACTTAAAAGAACAAGTATGCTGGTTGGTGGTCAGTCGAGCTGTTAAAAAGTGTGCGCTAGGGTTGAGAAGACTAGCTAAATTGTTCCGACACATAGATAATATACATACATACATAAATCACGCCTATATATCCCTTACGGGGTAGGCAGAGTGTTAACGGCCGTATAACGGATATTAACACCACGTCTGACAAAAGCTTGAGGGTCAACTAGATAACTGTGTATGACTATAGTCATAAAATTGCAATACACATCCCTCGAATCCCTTAGTCGGCTCTTGCGACACCCATGGGTTAGAAATGGGGTGATGCTATTCTAAGCCGGCATCACACAGTTTTCCAGACACATACATTTATCACGCCTATTCTTAGCGGGGGGTGGGCAGAGCGTTAACGGCCGTAAAACGAATATTTACGCAACGTCTGACAAACATTTGAGGGTCATTCAGAGAACAGTTTTTGTGGGCTATGGATGAGTCGCTGTAGCCCAGATGGAAGAGGCATCGCTCCTAGCGATTGCGAAAGTCACAGGTTCAAATCCTGAAAAATATGCAATTTTTCTAAAATAAAAACTAAGCTTAAAATAAAAATCCTTAATAAGATTTGCAGCGATTTAATTTTTACACACTTATTTTATAGATTGTGCCAAACTGAACTGATATAAATAACCGACCCAAATCCTATCGTACACTGAATGTGGCGTTATCTTTTGCCATAATTTACGTCATATGACATTTGCTTCGAATAGCCGACTCTGCACTCTGTCAGTTGGTTTACATTACACCGAACCAGCTCCAGTTCTAGACAAGCAAGCTTTTACAGATTTGGCACGGGCCACGATAAATCTGCAGCCAATTCGCGATATTATAAACCTCAGCGCGACTGGAAATTTCCGGTTTTATCTGGTTATATCCGGTTATTTCCAGTTGGCAACCCTGCGCGATCGCGATAGCCGTCGGCCGAGACATTGTGCGATTTATGGGTGCCCTTTCGTTGCACTTGAGTGCCTGTGTTGCCTGCCTGGAAAAAGAAAAGCCTCTGCCGTGCATCTACGGTTAAGAAACTGAAAAAGATTTTTTCGACACGTCACTTTTACACTGTTACAAATTTACGACCCTTTCAGTTAGTAGTTGTTGGGAATTAAAATTGTTGCTTGCATAGTTGTTGACGTGCGATGCCGGCTCAGAATAGCATCACCTCATTTCTTTCCCACGGGTGTCGTAAGAGGCGACTAAGGGACTCGAAGGGTGTGTATTGCAATTTAAGGCGATGGGCTGTCAACTTGTCACTATGGCAATACACCATTTTCCAAATGACCCCTAAATATTTGTCAAACGTGGCGTAAATGTCCGTTTTTGCGGCCGTTTGCGCTCTGCCTACCCCGCAAGGGATTATTGGCGTGATGTGTGTATGTGTTGTTCGGGATTTCGTGTAATATATTGCTACACGCGCCATGCTCTTTATGTTTAAGTAAACGCTAAGATTTAAGTGTTTCCATCGTGAAACTTTTGATCTTGAATGGTTTATGAAGAAAATAATCGTGGTTGAAAATGTGCTTTTGATGTTAAAGATTCGTTCAACGGCTTAAAAAATGCGTAACTTTAAAAATATAAATTCTTGATATTCTTAAAAACAAAATATTAAAAGAAACATAAAGGTCGACATCTCGTTGCACACCAGGCACAAATCAGACACCAACCAAATTCATTAAAATCTTAGAATGATCAAGATCTTGCTCTAAATTTAAATTTTTATTAATTTGTATTTGTTTTTTGTGGCTTCCTTATAACTTACCATGATTTTTGTTTGGCACTTTATCAAACTGCTCTCAGAGTTGTACGTCGACTCCACTCTATCAAAAATATTTTCACAGCCTGACCGGATAAAATATCGCACACAAAATGGCCTCACCGATTATCGAGTAAGTAAGTAGTTTATCATGCAGAATGTGTTGAATTATCCGCGGCGGTGGTGCCAAGAAGCTATCTAAGAAATTTGGCACCGGTCGCCGGTAAACACTGTGAATTAGCGAACTGATGGGCCGTGTCTGCGTTTCAGGATCGCCGAATAAAAAGTACTTTTCACCAGCCTCCTGCCTGTGGCGTAACCTGGAAATAGCTAGACAAGGTTACGCAGTGTCTAGGCTGGCCAATCCTTTTACTGCAATGGAAGATTGTCATGTAAACAGGGAACTCGTCATGCCGCTTCCACTTCCCTTACTCTCTCGAGTGTAGATAAAAATAAGTAAATAATTGGCTAAATTATATTTCAGAACGCACCGCCATTAAATGTAATGATCGAAATTCAAATCACAAACATCCTTTGAGCAAAAATGACTTTTGCGCACTGTTTTTACGCGGCGAAATATTTTCAAGATTCCCAATGCAATCAACGAACCTCTTAGTTTTATCTACACTCGAGAGAGTACGGGAAGTGGAAGCGGCATGACGAGTAACATGTTTACATGCTCGCGCTGCCCAATTCCCTTACTATAGAGACATAGTGTGTGTGAACGTAACATAACAGTAGGACGTCCCGCGCTAAGCTTCCCGATGCGTAAAGTACCGCTTCCAAAGATTACCTACATTTTTCTTTACTACCACGTTGACCCATGGTTACATTACGTAAGATGCTTACCTTTGTATCCCAATATGGCTGCCACAAACAAACCCAAAGAGCGTCGGATTGGGATCTCTCATTAGAAGCTGACGGCACGCGCGCCCGTTACGACCGCGTGCCTGATTCTCGATACGACCGTACGACCCGCCTCCGGCTTATACACACACACACTACCTAATATAGAGTAGGACTTTATTGGTACCTGTTGTTGCACCTGGATAGTAGTAAAGAATTGTATAGGTAGATTAAATGCCGTGTGATGCCGGCTTAGAATAGCATCACTCCATTTCTTTCCCGTGGGAGTCGTAAGAGGCGACGAAGGGACTCGAGGGTTAGATGTGTATTGCAATTTTAGGCGATGGACTGACAACCTGTCACTATGGCGATACACAATCTTCCGAATGACCCTCAAACGTTTGTCAGACGTGGCGTAAATGTCCGTTTTTTGCGGCCGTTTACGCTCTGCCTACCCCTCAAGGGATAAAGGCGTGATATATGTATGTATGTATAGATTAAAATAAGATCTTTTTCATTATTTAATGAACAAGTATCACTCATGATGTGGGTTAACGCTACTTACTTGTTTTTATTAGGTAGAGAGTTTATCCCTCTACGTTTCGGCTGCTTGCGGCAGCCTTTTTCACGGAGGTTGACAGATCACATACGCCCGCCCCAGTCAGCTGTGATTGCCGAACATTGTAACTGTAGTAGAACACATTCTTAAATATTTGCACTGAATTTAATAGCCTATTATATAAATTTTTAGAATTTAATAGCTATTAACCTTATATGCTAGGTCACGAAACAGACGTAATTTTCAGCATCATAATCAAAATTTGTGAGAATTTATGTATTTGAATTTATATTTTTGTGAAGTTTATGAAGTCATGGAAGTTAAGCAGCTTCGGCTATTGCCACGACCTAAAAATATTCGGCACTTTGTCATTCAGACAATCTTCAACTTCAATAGCCACAACTGTCCACTGCTGGACATGGGCCTCCCCCAAAAGGGGGCAATATGCCATGCTTACCAAGCTTGGCAGGCGTTGGTAAAGTGTTGTATTCACAGGGAAAGCTACTGCCCATTCCCTGGATTCATCCCTTTGTCGCTGGCAAACAGTGGATGCGGGAGGCACAGGACCGGCGTAGATGGCGAGAAAAAGAAGAGGCCTATACTCAGCAGTGGGTAGATGTGGGCTGATATGATGATGATAACACGGCAAACGCCAGAAATTCCCAGATACCTAGAAAACATTGGTACAATCATCAAGGCATCTAAGCACCACGTCAGAGGCGTAGTAGCGTTTGATAAACTCTGACACCACGGTTCATCGGGGTGTTCGTCTATTCGATGCCCCAATCGAAAAGAAGAAGTACAGCACTTCACGTAGTCGTTTAAAGAGGCAAGTTTGTGATCTGTGGAAAAATATTGGCAGTCATGGTACGAAACTTTCCAAGACTGCGCTCCCTAAGGGTTACCATTGGACGCTCTCCAAAAGATCTTGGTAAAGTAAACTGGAGTAAATTCGCGGTGATATTATGCGATACTATTTTACGTTTAGTGCCGTGTGATGCCGGCTTAGAATAGAATCACCCCATTTCTTTCCTGCGGGTGTCGTAAGAGACGACAAAGGGACTCGAGAGTTTTATGTGTGTTACAATTTTAGGCGACAGGCGGATTTACTGAAACGGCCCTCAAATATTTGTCAGGCGTGGCGATAGCTACTGTTTTTTACGGCCTTTAAGGCCCGGTTTCACCTGAAAAGTTTTTCCCTTACATTCACGCTGCGCGAGAGAAACAGACACTAATTTCGCGCTCAAAAAATTTGACAAATTGTGTAACTGATAGGTATGTGTTATAATATATGTTAGATCCTCGACAATAACATATAGCAATGGTTTGCCTTTTAGGGAATAAGAACTTGATACCTAGAAATAAACAATGTTCTCATAAATATATACATACACACATACACATATCACGCTTATAATCTGTTGCGGGGTGGGCAGAGCGCAAACGGCCGCAAAATACGGGCATTTACGCCACGTCTGACAAATATTTGAATGTCATTCGAAAAATTGTGTATCGCCGACAGGTTGTCAGCCGATCGCTCCTAATTGCAATACACACCCTCGAGTCCTTTAGTCGTTTCTCTTACGATCTCCAAGGTAAGAAAATGGGGTGATGCTATTCTAATGATGATTCTAATGATGACTGCCGATGTGGCGCAGTGGTAGTGCGACTGCCTGTGACGCAAAGGTTCCGGGTTCGATTCGATCGGTGGGACTCTCACAAAGTTGATATTTATCACTTTGTGAATTTGTTCCTTGTCTGGTTAGGACATTGCAGGGTGAACCAACTGATTGTCCGAAAATAAATGGTTCCGTGCTTCGGAGGGCACGTTAAGCCATCGGTCCCGGTTGCTGTCTATGAACTGACTGTCGTAACACAACCATGTCAGTGGCCTACTAGTGGTAGTAGGCGGTTGAAAAAACTCTGACACCAGGGTTCATCGGGTCGTAGGACGCCTCGGTGTCCCACATGAAAAGAGAGAGAATGATTACGAACAATGGACCTCAACCTACCCATTTAAGAAGTCAAAACTATGCTGGTTATTTGCAAAAAAATATGGATAACCAAAATAGATTGATTACTCGTATATATACCTATATAGGGCTTAGGTACAATACCGGTATTACGGTATTGGTCAATACAGGTTTTGAAAATCCTTATCCTATAAAAGGTTTATTATTTAGGTATAAATTATTGATCTCTGCTGATATTACCTGTTTCAAAATTAAATTTAAACATATATCATTTGTACTTTCTCCCAAGTCTCTGTGTTTATTTAAACTCTCGCATATAAATGTCGTTTGTGCAATAAAATGTCTTTATAAAGTTGGCATTTACAGTTATTTATGCAAGTATGTTGCATTTGCAAACACGCGATGTTTGTATTGCAATTATATGTTCAGTGTGTTAGTGGGTAAGGTATACAATATAAATACGCCCACGTCACGTGACCTGATATATCCTTTGCGGGGTAGACAGAGCGTAAACGGCCGTAAAAACGGACATTTACGCCACGTCTGACAGACATTTGAGGGTTTATCGCCATAGTGACAGATTGTCAGTCCATCATCGTCTAAAATTGCAGTACGCATGTAACACTCCAGTCCTTTAAGTCACCTCTTACAACATCTAAGGGCAAGGAAAAGGATGATGCTATTCTAAACACACATCACTTGAGCTGACAACAGCACTTCGACCATCGAAATGGAATGAAATTAGCTTTATTCAGAGTATGATAGTACATCACATCATAACATCATGATCCATCATTGTAAAAAAAAGAAATTCGTGTAACACAACTTTCTTCTTTTTACTATAACAATTTTGTATTGTCCTGATAAAGACTGGCTCCCGCGGGATTAAAAAAAGTTTAATTACTAATTATTCTTGATAATCGTATGAATGAAATAGTATTATAGAAATGTTGGTACATTAAATCGGTAATTCTGCTGATATAATATCTACAAATCAAACCTAATAATGTGCATTACCAAAATGTAACGCAAATTCCCATCACAATTCGCTCAACATGCCGTGTTTGTGTAAATCCAGATATTTCAATTGAAATCCCTAGTAGATATGTTAAATTTCACTTGTTTGTGAAATCCCTAGTAATGTTTCAATTCACCTGGTTGGCAGTCCCTTTGATGTGGTCTGTGGCACTCACTACACGTAATGAATGAATTACCGCACGCGAAATGTAAACCGCACGTGTGATTCTTGGCCCATTCCGTACGCGAAATGTAAACCGCACGTGTGATTCCAGGCCTATTCAGCGCGCAAAATGCGCGAATAACTCATGAACTAATATAAATAACTGCCTCGTGCTTTAGCAGTCTCACTGTTGGTCTCAGATGCGGAGGTCTCAGGTTCGATTCCCGGGGGGACACCAGTTTGATAGGACATTGCAGTCTGAACTACCTGAATGTCCGAAAAGAAAGATGGTTCCGTGCTTCGAAAGGCAAAGGTTAACCGTCGGTCCCGGTTGCTGTCTATGTTCACTTAAGTGGCGATCGTTACACAATCATGTCAGAGGCCTACTAGTAGTAGTAGACGGTTGAAAAACTCTGACACCAGGGTTCATCGGGCCGTACGTCGACTCGGTGTCCCACACGAAAGAAGACTCATGAAGTCATGAAGCCTATATAGTTAATACTTGCCATCGTTGGCGCTTGGTGAAACTCTATGTTTAAATAATTTTGACAAAAAACACTTGTACTCGTTTCACAGTTTTATTGCAGGGTAACCCGACCGGTTTCGCTCACATGAGCATATTCAAGGATTTTTTAAAACACAAAACATTATTCAAGAAAGAATATCACATCCACTAAATTATACTGTGAAACGATTACAAGTGTTTTTTGTCAAAATAAATTAATCATGAAGCCTAATTTGAACCTACATTTGGAAACTGCTTTAATCGATTTGTAACATGTTTTATAAAACTGACAAATTGTAATCAACAGTAACAACAGTCCACCGCTGGACTTGTGCCTCTCCCTTTGGTTCCATGAGGCGTATTTTGCCATCATAATCCACTGCGCTTGTATGGCGAATTGACAAGCTGTTATATTTATATAAAACGCTGCTGACCGTTCCCAGATTCATCCTACCGCCTTTTACGACACCCACGGTTAGAAATGTGATGCTATTTACAGCTGGCACCACACGGCAATACTGTAATAGAAATGATAATACTAGCCAATCAAAAGCTACTGCGCCAGTGAAATGTTTGCAAAACAAAACACTACAGCGGCTATCAATTTGCACGACTCCGATATTTCATCTTCACTACATAGTATAAAATAAAGTCGCTTCCCGTTTGGTGTCTCCTTATATCTTTAGAATTACCCAACGGATTTTGATGCGTTTTTTTTTATTAGATAGAGTAACTTGACAGGCAGGTTTATAAGTATAATTTATTCCGGGAAATTGTCACATTCCCATGGGAAAACGTGTAGCCCAACTGGTAGTAAACTTTTGACCCCCTTTTGACACCTTTAAAGATTAAAATTGCAAAAATGCTGAAACACGTGTTTCATTATTTTAAGTTAAAAGTCTAAGCAGAAATTTTGAAACAGATCACATTTAAGATAAAAAACTTTCATACAAACTTTTAACCCCCTTTTCACCCATTTAAAGGTTAAAATATCAAAAATTCTGAAACACGTATTCAATTATTTTAAGTTATTAGTCTAATCACAAATTTTGAAACAGATCACATTCATTAAAAAAAACGAACTTTCATACAAACTTTAAACCCCCCCGTTTGACCCTATTAAGGGTAAAAATTTAAAATATGCTGAAACACGTGTTTAATTATTTTAAGTCATAAGTCTAATCACTTATTTTGAAACGGATCACACTTAAGACAACGAACTACAACAACATACAATGAACAACATACAATTTTTTAACCCCCTTTTCATCTCTTGGGGGATTAAAAAAAACGGAATTTAAAGTAAAGTCGCTTCCCACGTCTGTCTCTGTTTGTTTGTTTGTATGCTTAAATCTTCAAAACCACTAAACGGATCTGGATGAACTTTTTTGAAAAGATAGAGTGATTCAAGAGGAAGGTTTTTATGTATGATTTATGTCGGGAGAAGGTCTGTTTCCCGTGGGAAATCAGTTAGCAGCGGGTGAAACCGCTGGTCTAGTATAAGCACAGACCTTGTATTCTGAGACCAGGGTTTATTGGAATGTTTGTCAACTCATAGTCCCACGCGAAAAGAAGAAGAATTAATTATTTTTTATCGTAAGTAGGCATATCGAGTCGCTAAAGGACCCGGTGGTCGTGAGCTTGATTTGAGTCGCAGTTTTGAAACCGTTAGCTTTAATGTAAGGGATTTGTTGATAGGCATACTTATCTTTCATTGAAATCAAAAGGCCTAAAATCAAATTCACGTTGTATGAACGAAGTCTTGTCGTTATGCATGCATCACATTAACACTAAACAATGGATTTTTAAGACATTTGGTATGGTGATAGCTGAATGTCCTGATCAACATATATGATAACTTTTGTCAGCAATCGAAGGTCTGGAGTAACTGTGGTGGAACACCAGGAGCACAAACCAGAAGAGATACAAAAATGGATCTATGGCAAAAGTTGATTAGCATAATGTGTTGTGTTGTCACATGACTATCCCTTGCAAAACGAACACCAGTTACTTATGTAAAAAATTGGCATATAAATCATGTTTTTTATTGTATGGGAGCCCCCTTCAATATACATTTTATTCTGCTTTTTTTTTGTATTTGTTGTAATGGCGGCAACAGTAATATGTACTTGTAAAGAAGTTTATAAAGAAGAAAGATCGTTTATGAGATACAGCCTGGTGACAGACGGACGGACGAACGGACTGACTGTTTGGACCCTTTGGCCACGGAACCCTAAAATGGTCGGTTTTATTTATCAATAGCGGCATCCATAACCTAATAGGTCTCTGCAATGATCTGACCTAGATTCACGTCGAGAATTTTCCAACAGATTTTTCGACGTCGGATTTTCTACAGGCATTTTTGAGGCTTCATGCCGAAGGGCCGTATTGCATTTCATTCTTGTTAGTGTCTAAACACACTATGTTGAAAAAACGCGACCGAAGGTCGGCGCAATTACGCGTGCAATGTTATTTGAATTACGGACCGCACGCAATGTGGAAGATACGTCGCGTTATAGCGTACAGCCGAACTTCGGCAGTAATAATTACTTTTGGGTTTCGCACCTTGAAAATAATATTAAGATCACTTTGTTTTACGCCTGTCTGTCCAATTATATAGATAATACGACACTAAATACACACACTTATATGATTCTGCCGCGTAAGTTGGGCACTTATGGTGTGTCATATCAGCCGAATACGTCGGCACTTAAAACCAGCCGCCGAATATCGGTCACGTAACTTCGCCATAGTGTGTTTAGACACTTGGGTGCTCTACGGTACGCTGTTTTTAGAACTCGTTCATATCGATTGGAACACCGAGTTGATGAATGACTCGATGAACGCTGGTGTCAGAGTTTTTAACCACCTTGAACAACTAGAGGGCCTCTGACGTGGTTATGTAGCGAACGCAACTTATGTAATCATAGACAGAGACCGCGACCATCGACCGACGTAATTAATAAAATGTAACGTTACATACTACCAGTGTGCAAATAGGCAGTAAAAATCAATTGCACTTTGTTTTTTTTTTATCAAATCCTGCATTTGAAAAGAACAAAAACGAACAAATTATTATTGTAAATATAAATCACTTACTTAAAAATTACAAGAAAAGCTAAAACGGAAATGTTTCAAGTGCCGTGTGATGCCGGCTTACAATAACATCACCCCATTTCTTTCCCGTGGGAGTCGTAAGAGGCGACTAAGGGACTCGAGGGTGTGTATTACAATTTTGTATTTCAACCCTCACATATTTGTTAGACGTGGCGTAATGTCCGTTTTTGCGGCCGTTTACGCTCTGCTTACCCAGCAAGGGATTATATGCGTGATATGTGTATGTATGTATGTATGAAAAGTTTCATGACCAAAATAGATTATAATTAAACACAATAATTAAGGAAGTATTGCCTGTTCGTATTATATTACTCGTCACACTAATTTCCTAAACAAATATTTTAGACATACGTAATTAATCTAGAACCGTCCAAAGCTGTACACAACCCACCTGCTGAAACGCTTTGAAATACAAAACACAGTCTAAATTCTAGATGCTCCTAGGTCAACAGACTACTGAACACTAGTGATGTTACAGGTCTATCGATGTTCTTCTATTGTATCCTACAAATATTATAAATGCGAAAGTTTTTAGGTTTGTTACTTCTTTACGCAAAAACGACTGAACCGATTTTAATAAAACTTGGCACACGTATAGAAGGTAACATGGCTTAAGACGTAGGATGATTTTTATCACCACTCGGGAGTTATCCGGGCAACGCTGCGGGTAACAGCTAGTTTATTATGTCTCTGGTTCGTTGGTTTAACAGGAGCCGTATACCGCTATTTGAAAAGCGTCTCAGTTGTGTTTCAATATAGTGTCAGTTGGATGGTTTTCGCCGTTACATATTCGGCTAACAGTTTGAAGTATAGAAAATAAGTATGGCAATAGAATGACAAATAAGTGTCGATGGCAAAAAAAAAGAATATCAGGGCCCCGTGAAAAAGTTTATTGACCCCTCATAAAAACTGGCGCAAATCATGACGTGACGGTTCAGTTTGTGTGTCAAACGCACCATAGTTGATCCATTGGTCAATGAAACTTGAAGTTCAGAGTTCGGAAACTCTATCCACCGCCAACGTGCATTAATTACATCCATTGTCCAAATATCGGACAATAAAAAAACGCCTGTCGCAGAAAAATGTTCATTGATCGACAAGCATTAAAAAACACACAGCTTGCCTTAAGCGGGTCTTTTCTGTCTGACAGATCTCGACCTTTATATAAATTTCATTCCAGATGCTCGTACTATGGAAACTAGACAGCTGATATAAATACTAAAACAATTTTTTTGGAGGTGATTCCCATACTCACCATCCCATGCTTGACAGGTGTATTGGCGAGCGCAGTGCCGATATGTTAAGCTGAAATTTTGTCATTTGAGTTACAAATACATTTCATCTTTTTACTAACATTTCTTTAAAATGTATCTTTCTGTTGACCTTATGTTCGTTCTTTTATGCATACGATATCCAAGTATCAAAGCTTTATCGATACTATACTAAGCACACCCCTAGCACCTATTTTCATCTCCCATCAGTAAAGATTTATTCATAGTTTTGGCGTCATGTTCTCATGAAAAATGGCGACAGACATATTGACATTACATTTGTTTATATATCGCGTCGTATTTGATTTGAATCAATTGGTGATGGACAAGTATGGAAAGAAGTGATTTGTGAATTGGAACAACACTGTTTTTCTACAGGTCGTTGAACTATGTTTAGCCGTGCGTATGATAATCTAAAACATTGACACGAGTACCTACCTTATATACTTTCGTTTGTAATATAGTATTTCGTATAGGCCGTGAGATGCCGGCTTAGAATAGCATCACTCCATTTCATTCCCGTGGGTGTCGTAAGAAGCGCCTAAGGGACTCGAGGGTGTGTATTGCAATTTTAGGCGATGGGCTGACAACCTGTCACTATGGCGATACACAATTTTCCGAATGACCCTCAAATATATTATGTCAGACGTGGCGTACATGTCCGTTTTTGCGGCTGTTTACTGTACGCTCTGCCTACCCCGCAAGGGATAATAGGCGTGATATGTGTATGTATGTAATATAACTAATGACTTGTTGCTACCCGCTTTTTTGTAGAAATAAAGCATTAAAAGATCTGCCTCTTGAATTCCTTTATCTATTAGAAAAAAGGTATCAATACCCATTGCGCAGTTTTTAAGATTTTATCCATCTATCTAATTATTCTATTAGCCTTCAAATGGACATAGGCCAGACAGCCTAGAGAGGGTCCTTATAACAGGCCGTGTTGAAGGTAAAAGGAATAGAGGACGAGCACCATCACGTTGGAGTGATACAGTACAAGACGCCACTCACACCACCTTACAGGCGGCCGTACACATGGCTCAAGACAGAGAAGTTTGGAGGAAGCTGGTGGGTGACGATTATAGCCGAGAAAAGTCACGTCCCTCAGTCATGAGGATACGACGAAGAAGAAGGACATAGGCCTCTTCATTACAATGGACTCAGTGCGAACTACAATAAACCTCACTTTCCCTACATAGACCGTAGCTAGCCTAGGTCACAGCCTGTGTATTTAGGTCTAAAATGATTATCTATTCCTCGGCTTTCTCTCGCATAATAGTCGTCAGGTCAGAGATCAGGTTAATATCGCAATGGTACCACTGCAGCACTACTATTATTGCTGGATGAGACAGTCGGGTCAAAGGCGGTGACTTTTGTAGGCTAGTGTTTCTTGTTTGGAGTTCTAATGAAATTTTAGCTAGTCTTAAGATAACTAACCGTTTCAACCTCAGACGAGTATTGTTTTATGTTGCAACTTGCTCAATAAACTACTATGTAAGGCGTTTAAAAAATCACTGCATATATTTCAAGTGGTGAAACTGAACAACTTTCCCCTAAGAACATAAGAGATGTTCCAACCGTCTGAGTCAATTTGTAAGGTACGATTTTTCAAAAGTTTTTAACCTATGTTTCTTGGAGAAAATTGATAAGTTTTTTGGGCTAGTTCACCCATTAAAATACTTGCAATTAATATGTTCAACTTACATACCTACCCGTTTCTCATATTTGAACTTACTTTTTATTAAAAGTTCAGCATAATAGGAAACTGAGAATACAAACGATCACTGTTTTAAATATTTGGCAATGGTAATAATGGTACGCAACACAATTTACTGTTTTTTACTAAGTTGTACGTAAATTAATATCTTGTTATTTTTTACCAGCAGCCCAACAACAAACATAGTGAATACAAAAAGACGATTAAAGGTTTTCTTTCGCAAGTAGTGACATTAAACAAGGAAATATCTTACACGATTCGGTTCACTATCAGTCTTATCTTAAGCACTATCAGACTTATCAGTAAGATTGTATATCGAGTGAAATTTTTCTAAGGACCGATACTGAAAACAGGACCGGCCGGTATTAAGGAACAACTTTCCCCATAAAACATAGGTCGAAATATGAAAAAATCATTTTGAGGTTCCATACTAACCCAAGTCAGCTGATCAGCAATTTTGTATGGGAGGTGTAATTTTGTTTTTATATTTGACCTATGTACCTGGAGGAAAGTTGTTCCTTGTCACCAGCAAGTCTTGAGTTCTCGCTATCGGTCACTAGTAAAATTTCACCCTAATATACTTTATAAAGGTATTTTGATCTAATAGAAACTTAATACTTTTTTAATTTAAACTGTAAATTTCCCGGTTGGATTAGCAACTCATCAATCAAGCTGGAAAAAGGCCTAGACCCCCTCTGGGGGATATCGTGATTAACTGACGACCTCCGAGCCATGAAAAAATTACATTAATGAAGAAAGAATCAAGTAGACCAAAAGATAATTATTCAATTAAAGGGTTGCAGTAGTTTAAACTAGTGATTGTGTGTTTTGAATACATACATACATACATATATCACGCCTTTATCCCTTGCGGGGTTGGCAGAGCGTAAACGGCCCCAAAAAACGGACATTTATGCCACGTCTGACAAATGATTGAGGGTTATTCGGAAAATTGTGTATCGCTATAGTGACAGGTTGTCAGCCCATCGCCTTAAATTGCAATACACACCCTCGAGTCCCTCAGTCGTCTCTTATGACTCCCCAGGAAAAGAAATGGGGTGAAGCTATTCTAAGCCGGCATCACACGGCAACGGTGTTTTGAATTGACTACGAATATAGAAAAAAAGCGAACCTTTTAAAGGAACATAAGGGCCGGCATGAATAAAAAAACATAAATAGCCACAACAGTCCACTACTGGACACGGGCCTTCCCCTAACGGGGGGTACTGCCATACTCACCACGTTTAGCAGGTGGATTGGCGAGCGCAGTGCAAGATGTAGTATAGGGAACGCTGCTGCCTATTGCCTGGGTGATTATCTCTTAATTGCTTTTACGACACCCTCGAGTAGAATTGGGGTGATGCTATACTAAGCCGGCACCACACGGCACACATCTTGCAAACATCTTGCTGGCATACATTTTGTTCAATTTGTTTTGCGCCGTTTACAGAAGAAAATTAAAAATGGTCTGTAGTAATTTAAGTAAAGTAGCTATTGGATTGGTAGCAGAATGCGTCGCGATAAAGGCCTGATATACATGTATCAGGCCTTTATCCCTTGTGGGGTAGGCAGAGCAATAACGAACGTAAAATAAGGTCGCTATCGCCACGACTGGCAAATATTTGAGGGCCGTTCTAGAAAAATCGTGTATGACCTAAAACTGTGATACACGTTAAACCCACGAGTCATTTAGTCGCTTCTTACGACACTCGCTGAAAAGATATCGGGCAATGCTATTCTTTGCTGGTCATTATTGACTTATTTAAATTATTGAGTAACTAATAGTTCGTTTTCAATTACCTGTTGAAAACTAGATGTGGTTTATTTGATTTTGTTTTCAGACACGAAAAGCTTTCAATGGTATTACTACTCAATCACTCAATTTCATTTACCTACATCAGTTGCGCAAGTCATTTGAATGCAAGTAACTTCCCTTAGCCGTACCAAATTTCATGATTCATAAAAAAAGCTTAGACTTTTCTAAAAATGCAAGTCATCTTTAAAGAATTACGGAATACCGTCAGCCTGACAAGAGCTTGCGGAAAGAAATTATGAAGTTCAACGCTACGGAAAATTTGAAAAGACAAGTTATTTTTAGATACATAGTTGGATTATATTATCAGAACCTTGTAACTTTATTTGATTAAAATTACATACACATATCACGCCTTCATCCCTTTCGGGATAGGCACGTCTGACATACATTCGGAAAATTGTGTATCGCCATAGTCACAGGTTGTCAGCCCATCGCTTAAAACTGCAATACACACTCTTGAGTCGCCTTTTACGACACCCACGGGAAAGAAACGGGGTGATGGATGCTATTCTAAGCCGGCATCACCCAGCAAATTAGAAATTTTAAATAAAACGGCGGCAAATATAAAGGGGTAAACGAGGCCATTAAACTCAAAGACTTTCAGCAACGAAAATGTATCTACCAGTCGCCAACGGAGTGAATTTGTATAGGAGGTTTTTATTTTGACCTACTTTTGGTTCACCCATTAAAATATTTGTAACCTCGTATACTGTTTTATAATGAAACTCTAATATAATATTTTTCTGTAGCTTCGATGATCATAATTTTTAATAATATAATTTGCTATTGGCACTGTAACTAAAATCCCTCTTTTCGTTAAATTAAAACCTGAGAGATTAGCTAATTTTATGTCGCATAATTTCTTCTAGCACTCGAGATTGAGTATTTAGATAAGACCACTATGGGACGTTAAGGTTACACGTCAAACAAGTTGCGCCACCAACAGGGAAAAATCTCTGGCATTCGGAAATCAAGACCGTATCAAGTGGAAGACTGCAGGGGAGGCCTTTGCCCAGCAGTGGGATAATAACATTTCGGAAACCAAAGTATCTATGGGATTTTTCTATCTGGCAGTTAATATCAGATGGCCTTGTGTTAAGCCGAAATTTTGACATTTGAGTTAAATGGGGTTGAGTCAAGATAAACATACCTACCTACCGACATTTTAGCTTAGTTTAGCGCCATAAGGGATGCTGTTTTTGAAGTTATTGCATACATCGTGAGTATAATTTTAACAATGTTTAAACAATTTTAAATATGACTAGTTATTGTCTCAAACACAAATTCGGTTTTCCAATTAATTGCGTGTTCAGTCAGTGAAATACTTTGCCGAACTGCGCTAGTTTTGCTAATGTCTCGCTACCTGCGTCTGTGTTTCCAAACGCATACAACCCTAATTTCTTCAAAGTAAGAGTGAACAGGCTTCTTCTGGATGAGCTCGCTCCATCTTAGACCCTGCCTGTCTCTGTCCTATGACCTAGACTAGAGTCAAAAGCAAACCCATCATTAACAAAAAAAAAAATGTAGCCCCTTAAACTTGTAAGGATTGATGAATATCTTCTCGCCTTAATTTGCCTTAAGGACCCCCGGCACACACGTTCCTAAATTTGGTGAAATTTATTCGTGTGAGACATACAGAGATAAAATAAAGTAATAGCCCATTACTTCAGCAGCTGAACTAAGGGGTACAATCTGGGGATCAAGTATTGCACAATGTCGGGTAATTTTCTTAACCACTAAGCTGGCAACACTGAGCGCGGGCGCTAGCCAAAATGCATTATGTTTATTGTGTAAGATCCAAAATGGCAGAGGTGTGACCGAACTAAAACTATAGAATAAATCGGTAGACCTACCGATTTTTGGTAGGTTTGGAAATTCCGATTAGAAAGGTTAGCATATTAGGCTTTTCATGTTTCAAGAACGATGGAGAGAATATTAAAGTAATTTATTTTTGGTTCATAGTTTTAATAGTTTGTCTTGTTTGAGGTATATTCTAACATACTTTCGATTGCAATAATTAAAAAAGTCTCAAACTTGGTTTTCACACTACTGTGTAAACTGTCTCATAGACAATCCTGGTAAGACACTTAATATTTGAATTTGATATATTAGCTACTTTAAATCAAAAACTTACGCATGTGTAAAAAGCTACACAAAATATAATATGCTATACACATAGCGCAATCGTACAAAAAATAAGTGCCGTGTGATGCCGGCTTAGAATAGCATCACCCCATTTCTTTCCCGTAGGAGTTGTAAGAGGCGACTGAGGGACTTGAGGGTGTGTATTTCAGTTTTAGGCGATGGGCTGACAACCTTTCAATATGGCGATACACAATTTTCCGAATGACCCTTAAATATATGTCGGACGTGGCGTAAATGTCCGTTTTTGCGGCCGTTTACGCTCTGCCTACCCCACAAGGGATAATAGGCGTATGCGTATGTATGCATGTACAAAAATAAGTGACTTTAGTGTGTTTGTAAGTTATGCCCTCAAATAATGCCGACTGTACCGGACTATAGCGGCACAAACCAATAACAATTTTTTGCCTCTCCTGTTTCCCATTTGGTCCGAGAGAGTATTCTTTAAAAGCAAATTCGATTCTCTTTATCCCGTTGTGTTCCATTGATTCCTTCCAAATAAAACCCTGAATTGGAGAGAGCACTTCAATCCATTTTGTTTTTGTTGTGGAAAATAAATAAATTTTCAGTTCTTTTTCTGAAATAAAATAAACAACATTTAACCAATTCTGTTGGTGTAAGTTACTACCCGTGGGTAGAAGTTTCAAAAAGGTAGCTTCTACAAAAATACGACTATGGATATGGATTGAATTCAATGAATGGACAGTAGAGTTTGAGTTCTGAATACAACACCTGGCACTGCGTTTGCTAAATATGCCTGCCTAGCATGAAGTACGGAAAATACTCCCTCAAAAGAGGGAAGCCCATGTCCAGCAGTGGACTCTTGTGCTAAAAATTATGCTGTTTGTCTCATCTTAGTTGTCTGTCTATAATAGCGATTAGATAATTTTCGTAACAGTAAGCGGTAAGAAAGCTATATTGACAACGTTTATCGGGTCATTTCACTTCTCAGCTTAATATACTGGGAATGTTGGAAGGGGAAGACCTAGACGAACATACCTGGATCAAATCGGAGACTTCTAAAGAAAGGTCAGGTCAGGAGTACCCTAAACCGACGAGCATGCATGAAAAGGTTCAAGAGCGAAAGAGGTGTGTCAGGATTGTAGCAATTGGAAAAAAATTGTCTCTGCCTACTTCTCCAGGAAAGAGGCGTGATTATATGTTTGTATGTAATATTCTACGTACTCGATACAAGAGTTATTTATTGCTTTAAAGCTTCATTTGAAGTATTGAAACCCCTTTACGTTACCGCCCTTGAACAGATAATTATCAATTATAATAAACCCTTTACAGTGGGTAGAGGCCCTTTGATGTGCTAAACGATTCAATGTCTCAAAGGGCGGTAAAACTTCTTCCACTTTTGTAAAGGGATGGGTCTTTGTAACTCCCGTAAGTTCGTGGATTTTTTACATGTTTCTTTACCAACAGAACTAATATATTTTGAACAAATAAAATACTTTAGGTAACCAACATTTAAGAAAAAGGCAGTTGTAGACCTATATTTAAAGTATGACTTTCACCATCACAACTTACTATAAAGTAACAGAATGTTATAAAGGTAGGCTAAGTAAAAATATAATCCACGTATATTCCGCTAAAAGTGATGGATTCTTTGTTGATGCTTAATCTTTATTATTTCGCATTTAAAAGGTCCGTACTAAATGTGTTCTGAAATGTTGTCATAGATTACGAAACTCTACACTAAAAGCACTAAAAACACTTCGCATTTTTAATGCGCTTTTTCTATCTTACAGTGTTTCCAATTCTGCTCGCTCCTCACTATTTAATGAAACGTTGTTCCTTTTCTAGTGGTAGGATTAAATGGCTCTGAAATCCAATGAAATTCAAATTAGGTACATAGTCTGGCGCAAGTTTGGACGTAGGAACGAAAAATTCTACCTAGTTTCAGGACGATCCTTATTTGCATATTCCGATCCGATGTTTGAAAACAGCGTCTAGAATAATGAGTTTCCCTTTACTCTTTTACTGTGAAACACACAGACCGCCTCTACAAATTTGTTTAGACGAGATAGGGTTTTAAGCAAGCTCTAACCCATTTTATTCTGCAGCGTGCAACGTTTTAATGGGATACACTGTTTGCGCCAATCAGGGATTTCAATTTCAATTTCTATTAAAAATAACGCACTGCTATTGGTTAGCCATAAAGTGACCTTTAACTAAAAAGCGCTAATATGTTGCATGTTTGAAATTCCAAGTTTTTTTTGTGTCTTTTTTACCATTTATGGAATCATACTTTCTTTTTTTTCAAGTTCGAATGAGTTAGCCATGCGAGTGGACGTCATTTATCAAAATCCACGGAACGTTTTTGCCTACGCAACGCTGATAACGTGTAAGTTTTCCAAACTTATGAATGATTTACATCGCTTTTCTTCGGGAAGAAAAATGTTATTCTGTTATTCAGCATAAAAATTGCTTAAGTGACTTGAAGCTTTTGTTGAAAATTATAACTATTTAAGGCAGTGATTTAGACAATTACAGCCATATAATTCTGAATAAATATATTTTATTGTCGAAGATTTAACAGATACTATTAGTTACATACACATAGGTACATCAGCCTCTTGCAGTCCACTGCTGGACGTATCAATAACACAGTTTAACAAACTTTATTTAATAGAAAAAAACAAAGTGACCCCTATTTGTAACATTTTTGCAATATTATAACTACAGTTGTGTACAATAAACGGTTAAATAAATAAATAAATACAGTTATAAAGTTATTACCATTTTTTTTCGCCATTATTTACTTACATTAAACTTTTCTAGTTATGCCGTGTCATACCGGCTTAAAATAGCATCACCCCATTTCTTTCCCTTGGGAGTCGTAATAGGTGACTTAGGGACTCGAGGGTGTTTATTGCAATTTTAGGCGATGGGCTGACAACCTGCGTGTCACTATGGCGATACACAATTTTCCAAATGACCTCAAATATTTGTCAGACGTGGTGTAATTGTCCGTTTTTCTCTACCTACCCCGCAATGGATTATAGGCGTGATATGTGTACGTGTGTGTGTAACTTTCCTAGTAAGAATGACTAAATTTAGACATTGTAACGGTATTTCATTATAACCAAGGCGGTCACTTGTAATTGTAACCTGTTGATATAATGTTCTCTATACTAATGTATAATTTATGTTTGTTGCAGGTATGTTGGCACCGCAGCTGAGATTTTTCACCGGCTGCTGTAAAGGTTTAAACGTTTCCTGTGTAACTAAACTTAACAGACTCAAATTAACTTATATACTTAACTGCTAGTGTACCCACTATTGTTGTTATATGTGTTTTTTCATAGGTTTTGAACTTTAAGTGAGGGAAGTAAGGTTCAAAAACCAGTGGTGCTCCTTTTCGTGTTAAATACTTTAACTGAATAACATCTTAGGTAAGGTAACAATTTCATTAAGGAAAAATATTTTAAGGCTGAGTTTTACTCGTGTAACTGACTTCGTTATCCTCGGTTAAGGATATTAAACTAAATATTTCTTATCAGGTTATTTCGGATTCGGTTTTTTTTGAGAACTTGCAAAGTTTTCAAGCACGGGCAGGGGTTGAACCTGTGACTTTTTCCATTACTAGTGGCAACGCTTCTTCCATCTGGGCTACCGAGGCTCGTCCCTTGCCCGCCATAACGCGTGGCAAATGGCAAATTTAGAAAATCCACAACATTTCAAATTTCCAACAAGACTTTTTTATATTTTTAATAGATAGTGTAACGCATCATGAAATAAAGGGCAAGTTCTTTGTATTTTATTTTGTTTCATAATCAGAGATTTTAAATTTTAAAAAGTGCTTTAGTTTAGTTCCAACAACTAAGCTGCTGAAAACAAAATTCATTTGCCTACCACCTCTATGAGCTTTATTAAAAAAACATGAATGAAGTCTTCTCCAATGTTTTCTTTTTCTACTATAAGCAAAGGTTTTTTTCAGGGTAATCCTAACTTTGGAAGTTTTTACAACTATTCAAAATATTTCAGAAACGATTGCATTAAAAATTAAAAAAAGCATCCCAAAAATTTTAAACGATATATATATATTTTGTATCTAACGTAAAATGAAATGTTGTGGATTAAGCAATTTTTAAAAATTGTATACCTAACACAGGGTGTGTCACTTTTGCAGGTTTGTACCATCCCTACCGAGATGAAAGATTTGGTAGTTGTCCCTTTTGGGCCATTCCGCTTTTACTCCATGCTTATCTTGGAGCCTTCACGCAGAACAAATACTAAATTTAGGGCTCGGGCCCTTCGGGACACAATACACACTGACCTTCCTAAGTGAGCGGTTTATGTAGGTATCTAAGATTGGTAGCGGTAATAATAAAAACTACTTAGGTTGAAGTAAAATAAACCTTAGGAAAAAATACTGGGATATGCTATGATAACATGAAAAATGTGTAGGTATTATAAGGTAGGTAGTATAAGGCGGTTTTCACTTGTCGTCTGTCGCCGCGTATTTTTAATGCACTGTAGCGCATGCGTCTGTCAGACGAAAGAAAATTGCGGATCCCGGTCTTATACGGCGACGGTGAGTTTACGGATGCGTCTCTCAAACGTAACTCACAAAATCGTAACGCAGGAAATCGCAATTTGGTTGTAAAACAAGTGGAAGAACCGCATTTTTTTACAAACATACAAAAACTTAGAGAAAAATCTAACGTACATAATTATACCACGCCTATATCCCTAAATCGTCTGTCACAGACGTGTGAGGCCAATGATGATGATGATGATGATGATATCCCTTGCGGGTAAGCAGAGCGTACACGTCCGTCAAAACGTACATCGTGCGCCACATCTGACAAACTATTTAGGAAAATCAGAAATAAATAAAAATTGAATGAGGAATTCAGAATTAGAACGACAAATTTTATTTTCTAAAAAACTTACGTTATAATTTTATTACCATAGTAATATTATAAATAGATAGAGCCAGTAGAATAAATATTTCATAGCAAATAGGTATATCTAACTAGTGACTAATCAGCTGCATTTGCTTCTCTTGACACAGCATCACCGCATCGGTCATTGCCCTGCCATTGATAAAATAGCGCACCATAATAGCAGACCAGACACGCACATTAGAGGTAGATACTAGTGCAAAATAAATATATTCACAGAAGGCTCATTCTTGCTATTTGCATTACTGACAACCTATTATTGTTATTTTATTGAATTTTTAAATGGATTACGAATTTATGGGTTAAAAAACATGTAAGTAGGTACGGTAAATATTGTATCTATTTAAACAACGATAATTATACCATACTATAAAGACACGTCGTGCTGTTTATTGCCTCGGCAATAAATTGTAACCGAGCGATACTCGCCATCAAACTCTTTAGTTTGGCGAGAAGTTTAAAATGCATTTCTAATAAAAAGAAACGCCGTAGACGTATTATGCATGCACGTGAGTAAAATGAACTTCAAAACTTAAAACCTTTTATTTCTATGTAGATTCACAATGTCAAATGAAAGAATCTACATAAGAGTATATAGGTTTAAAATTATGTCAATTGTAAACTCAACGCACGTCCCATTTTGGTATTAAAATGGGTACGTGTTACTTGTGCTGCGCTGGAATTTCGAATTTGTTAATTAATGTAATCATCTAACTTATAGTAAGCTAACATAATGTTTTCTTAGTAACAGACTTACATTTATTTTTACTTTTAATAACATACTTAAATTTTCGGCACGACATATCTTTATAATTTGTTATATTTTCTTTCAATGCCCGTCAAGTATCTACTAACTGGGCCATCTGTATAGCCGCGCCGCAAGTCGCAGGTACGTAATTTGTACAAGTAGACTGTGCACATTACTACTGCGTAATGCGTACTCCAATATGCTGTAGCGTACGATGCGCTTGGGCGTAATGTCTGCGCGCTAAATTAAACTGAACGTTGACCCCCTTGGACGATAGTGACGTAACGCTCGTATGATACTGCTTGGGGCGTATCAACTAGTGGTCCCACCCCCTGCTTTTCCGCGAGTTTTTACCCGGCATAAATAATATAGAAAAACCTTACCCTTGAATCACTCTATGTGCAAACCGCATCAAAATACGCACTTTTAAAGATGTTAGCATACGTAGGGACTCGGGAAGCGACTTTATTTTATACTAATTAGTGATAATGTCCTTGTTTTTAGGTGGAAATCTTGCTGAATAAACAGTTATTTAAAAGGTTTGTGCATTAGCAAAAGTTTCACATTAGCCTTTTGAAGTCCGCTGGACGTAGGTACTCCCCAGGGTACGCATTAGGACTGGACCTCTCGTTTTTCTCATCCAATGACTACCCTCATCAAGTCATCGGTTCATCTAGCCGATGGGTGACCGACGCTACACTTGCCAAAGCGTGAAAGTTAACAAAAGCGTTTCATTTTATCTCATCATCATCATCAGCCCACATCCACCCACTGCAAGGCATAGGACTCTTCTCTATTGCGCCAATCTTCACGGTCCTGAGCTAAACTCATCCATACAGACAGATCCCGTCGACTTGGTGATATCATCGGACCACCAGGCTGATGTTTTTGCTCATCTTAGCCACCACTATGTGACTGCTTTTGTTCACCGTCCGTCAAGCCTTTTTGCCACGTCTCCTGTCTAATAATAAATAATTACAGACTAGTATTAAACTGAAAAATTATTAAGAAACTACTTGGACACCCTAAAACCAATCAAGTCCGCAACTCTGCCCGCTGCGGCCGGAAATTGAATCGATTCAAACCATCTATGTTGTGATGTGAAAGCTTAGTCTATCGACATTTTTAAAGAGACTGTGTTCTGTTGTTGTTCTTATGTCACATGGTGAGGTATTTTTTTTTCGTAATTCGACCTATGTTTCTTGGGCAAAGTTGTTTCTTATCACCATCCTGTCTTGAGGCTCATCAGTCATTTCTAAATTTTCATCCAACATTATACATATTTTACTTATATGTTGACTTTAGTGACCTTTGACTTTTGGTCCCTTCAGAGCAATTATTCTCTCGCAGACATAGCTCTGCAGAATGGGTCCACTTTAAGGTACAACTGGCCTTGGGCCATTGATACGGCATCCCATAGAAGTAAGAAGTATTTTTCTACGAAATGTAAACGCATTTATACGCACATTATGCAGAAAATGAATTGAAAATCATTCGAGTAGAGTCGATGGCAAAATCCATTTTCACGACTATATTTGACACAAGTACTTTGTTGAGGAGTAGACTGCTTATGAAGGTGTTGAAATTAAGAGGCGCTGATTTTAGAAGATAATACTTTTTAATATATTTAATACAAATTGTATGGAGAGTGATCCGCTGTACCGGTCGGTCGTAAGTTAAGTAAAGATTTTGTAGTATGTAGGTAGAACTGATGGATGGGCCCCCCATCCCCGCGCTGCGCCCGCGCTGTCCGCGATTGTATAGTGGTCGCTAACATAGGTACTTAACTAAGGTAATACGAGTACATTAACAGCTACAACAGTCCACTGGTGGACATGGGCCTTCCCCTATTGGGGGTATTGCCATAGTCACCACGCTTGGTAAGTCGTTTTTTACGATCCTTTCAAAACGGATTAGCGAGCGCAGTGCAAGATATTGCTTTCAAAGGGAGGCTGCTGCCCATTCCCTGAATGAATTAATCCCTCAGTCGCTTCTTACGCCACGGGTTGTAAGTGTAAAAGGCAAAAAGTTCACGCTATTTTCAATAGCTAAAGTTTGAAATACTTAGAATTGAAATAGAGTCGAGATTTTTTCTCATGTCGTACAATAACCGCCTATCATATTTAGTGTTATTGAGTTCATTTTTTTATTAGACATTGGCAACGGCTCTCCGTAATTGGCCTTAGAACTGCGGCGGCCTTTATTCTTCTTTTCGACACTTACGTAACACATATATTTTACTTAGCTCGTATATGTAAGGACCTATTATAATCTAGACTAACGGATATATCTATACATACATATACGTTTCACGCCTATATACCTTGTGGGGTAGGCAGAGTTAACTAACCTTTACACCACGTTGATAAACGTTTGAGGGTCAGAAAATTGTGCATCACCATCGTGACAAGTTGTTAGCTTGTAATAAATACTACCCTGCCCTCTTGAAAAATACATTTAAAGTAGCGACATCTAGTAGAGAACTAAATTCAATATATGAGAATCAATTCCATGCGTTCGATTAGATTCACTAGTAGTTTAGGATAATGTCGGTAGATGGCATCAATCTAAGAGGTTCATCAAATTGACAAGAGATGGCACTTGCAGTAAAATATAATTTCAAATGTGAAAGGCACAATTTAGGTGTTTATATACGCCTTTTATGTCTGAAATAATTTCTTTTATTTATAATTAAATAATTTTCTTTTATTTATAAACTGGTTTAGGCTATGTGTAGTAAAAATAATTTAAATAAATTATGTTTCGAGAATATTCTAATTGCGACAGAAGCGACGCCTGGTGTTGAGTAGCTAAACTAAGATATGTTTACTATTTAGGGATCCGTGGGGTAAGGGTGGAATATAAAAACCTTTAAATAATAAGTAAACATTTAAATTATCTGAGAACAACAACTGGTCGCAGTGGACTACTGTTGGACTTGGTTTTCTCTTTTGGGGAAAATATTTACATTATTTTAAAATAATGGGTTAGAAATATATGGGTTACCAGCAAATCTAAGTCACATACAAAAACATCGGTGTCTCGCATGAATAAAAGAAGAAGATAAAGAATACACTACCAAGTCTGTTTGTTCAGCATATTCGCCAATCAACTTTAAATATTATATCATTGAATATTAGTTGAACGTAAAATAACCTACTAAAATATCAGTGAAAAATGGGAAACACTCATACTAGAACAATCTTGATAATAACAAAGTCTGGGTTTATTAAAGAAAACTAGATTCTATGATTTTCATAATATCAATTTCGCGTTATGACGATATTTGAAAAAAGTTTAAATAATTTTATTTTGTACGGAACCCACAATCAAATAATTCTAATATGGATCGAAGATCGAATAATCGAGATCGTTCCAGTTCGTTAGCTCCACCTGGTGTCGAGTAGCGAAATAAGCGGTTGTGCCTCAAATGGAGCTGGATTATTCGAGATTTAGACTTTTCGAGAAATGGTATCTGGACCTTCCGTTTTGAGGGATATATAAGGCCTGGTGTGTCGGTGAAAGGGGAAGTCTGATTTTAATCGGTGAAGTATGCGGATCTAAGAAGAAAAGTAGTAAAAGTGGAAGAAAAAGAGGATTGCAGTGTGAAAGTCCTGACCCTGAGGTGCTGCTGGATTGGCGTCACACCACTTCATGTGGAAGGTGGATTTTGTCCCGTGGTCGCTGCGCCTCTGCCCTGGAAAGTGGCTGCTGTGTGTTGGAGTGTGCAGATACATGTTTGGAGCTGTGTTCGTGTGTCTTCTGTGGATATCAGCTGACTGCGAGTTGAGTGGATGACCTTGGAGTGCTGTGGGCTGGCCTACTATCTACCTAAACCCAGATAAGTGTAGTTTTGCCATCCTAATTCTTGTTAGATTGATAGTAAGAAAACATTACAAATTAGGCACTAAATTATTGCCAAGCGGTTAGGTTTTGCTAATGATTTATAATATTTAGTAGGGGTTAGGTAGGAAATCCTCCTACTGATTCCATCCTATCTCCATTTATCTACCACACCATATAAGTATCAGATTGGACTGGTTATTACCTAAGTTTAGTTTGTACTTTGTTTCAACAGAAACTATTTATCATATAAAACCTTTTGTTGCTAAGGCGACTATGGAATTTATTCCTATGTTCCTGTGTTTCATACATAATTGGAATTTGTCCAGCAGTGAAACAACATCATTTATACTTACCAATAATTTGATTTGCTTTGCAAACAAATTACTTATATCTCAGTATTGAGAATGGCGATGTCCATCAGTGGATTAAATATCTACTTATAAAGAAACCTTTTGTTGCTAAGGCGACTATGGAATTTATTTCCATGTTCCTGTGTTTTATACATAATTGGAATTTGTCCAGCAGTGAAACAACATTATTTATCTTACCAATAATTTGATTTGCTTTGCAAACAAATTACTTACATCTCAATTAATGAGAATGGCGGTGTTCATCAGTGGATTAAATATCTACTTATAAATTGTACTTGCTATTTTATAGTAGTACCTACTTTCATCAGATTATATGGTGGGTAGATAATATACTCCCATCCTAATATCCTACCCTGTAATGGGTTCAGATGTTCAATTTTATTACATCTACATACTTTGTTCGAGAAACCTATCATGACTGGCAGAATGATGCCAATGTGGATCTGTGAATACAGAATAATTACCTACAGACAAATGATTGTCATCAGATGTCATGTGACAGCTTCTATCTTCCAGCATCAAACCATACTATAAGTACTTTTGCGTTCAATATTTCTGTACCAGCATTATGATCTAAGACCAATTATTTGACCACAGGCGGTTATTATGAGATTCATTTTTGCAATAGCCTTTCTCTACTATATGGGATTTGCTGATAGCATTCCCAAACACTCATCTGGCTCGCGATATGAAGCTCATAAGTACTAAAGGGTCTAGCATAAACTGCATTCCCTAACTAACCTCCATATGGATCATATTAATTGTAGACAAATGTCTTGTGCAGATTATATCTGAACGTTGGTCTAAGGACCACTACTGAAATACTACCAAAGATACTAGTTGGAATCATGTCATTTGACTGATAACCTAACTTATCATACTTACTCCATCAACCAGACACAGTGGTGTCAATTCGGCTGGTCATGAGATTGGCTATACTTATACAAATATTAAATATGTTGTTCTATGAACATCTGAATCTATTAGATTCCTAAATACTTCTCCGTGGTGTCTAGTACATCACAGCACCTGTCTGTTGGTGCAATCTGTTCAACCCTGGGTGTCAAAACCCACTATCCAGTTCAGGGAGAACCAAATTAACACAGAATTCAGTTGTGATGTCTGCTCTATTGGTCGGGTTTGCACAATTGATAGTTGTGCAAGGACGACTAAGGGAAAAAGGATATCAATTCTGAATATCTGTAAGGGGTGAGGGTTCTACTTCTCAGGGGCGGAGAGGGGGCCCCGTGAGGCTCATATACCTTTCCCGATCCTGTCTAACCTTTACTCATGTCAGGAAATCCATGTACCTTCTTAAAGAACTGTTTGGGTTACTTACTTATTTTCTTCATTAAACACAACGTAATGAGTCCTACCAACTAACTAGACGATCATGCTAATAATTTACATCACGAGCCATTTATTTATATTGTTTTGGGACATTGTTTGAGGTCTGATACTCCTTCAAGTGTTAGAACTTGAACAAGCCCCATCATCCATTCGATAATTCATAGGAGCCATTAGTGGGGTTCGTTACATTTGGTGCCGTTGACCGTAGGATACAAAAATCCTAGGGTCTTGAGAACGGATGGGAGGTCTCAAATATGGATTTCTTGAGTATTTGGTTGGACGGTGTCGGGCGGTAACGGAGAGTCACGGGTTCCACTTTCTAACACATTTATACACTGTAAAGTTATGGGGCGATCATTTTCATACAGTTAGGCATCCGTAACATAAAAATCTAGCCTAATTCAGCTCTTTTTCTAATGATTTTTCTTGTTGATCTTTGTTGTGTAGTATGCGTTCATAAGATAAAAGTCCTTTTGCGCTTTGCAGAAACGTCAAATTTCAAACGAGTTCTTTGTCATATTTTGATGAACTAAGGGTTTAAAATAAGCATTCCTCGTACAAGAATAACAATAATTTAGTTTCGTTTTATGCTAAATTCTATGTTATTTCAATTTTGTTACTTGATAATAATACAAATAATATCACTGCGGAAATTAAGTAGCCACGTTTTGAACGCACCTCGTACTTTGACAGATAGTAGGGATGTGCAACTATTAATGGGTCGATACTCGATAATCGATATTAAGTGGGTTGATATTTTAGCACTGAAGTTATGCAGTTGCGCTCCTTTATACATAAATCCGTACCACTTTATACATTATTAACTTAATTTTGTGTTTATTAAATTTATCTTAATTTCATTAATTTTAGTAAGGTGGCGGGACGATAGGTTTGTTGCGCGGCGGATCAAACTATCAGTACTTGTGATAGATTTATACCTGTTCCCACTGCCAGCCATGTTTGATTTTGCTGATTGGTTGGTATGACGTCAAGTTTTCAGTTCAGCAATATGCCGTTTGCATTAAAATTAAGGTGTCGACTCGGAACTAATTACAGAAAACTTCAATTTTAATATTATAGTTAAAATCGGTAAAATATTGATATAAATTAAATTTAAACATCTATTTAATTGATTTCGTGGGAGGTTTTGTTAATGTTTTATATCTGTAAGTTAACAAATTATTACCATACGTTTATTCCGTTATCGAATAAATATCGACTTTTAATCTGTGATGCACAGCACTAGAATGAAATTGACATCCATAGCGGCGTGTTTGAATGAATGAAAATAAATTTGTTATTTTCACATGTTTTCGTATGAAATAGGTTTAAAAACTTATTTTCAAGTAATTTATTTAGTGGTTAGTAATGTTTTATTTAGAATGCGTGTCAAATAAAGTGTTGAAGCTAAAGTTTTCGGGTGAAAACATGTGTTCATGTTTTGATTGTGTTAAAAAGTGTGGTTTCAGTAGTCTTACAACTTTTCAGTATAAAAGGATTCTTTCTTCGAATATTACGCATCATCTAAAAGATTCAGGTAACATTTAAGCTCTGTTTTAAAGTAGATAAGTTGGCAAAATTTACTAAGAAAAGTTGCTTGGTTCAAACTTTAAAAGTGTTTGTTTGCTCACTTTTAAATATAAAAGGTATTGTATTTGGACCAAGAAACAGATAAAACAATTATCTGGTATCAATGTTGATACAAAAATAGTTATTGTTACTCTTAAATTCTCTTGGAATCTTCAATTTGGGCTTGATTCAAGTGTTTATCAATACCTTTGAATTAGATCAATGTTTTTTTATCATATTATATCCATCCATACATGATTGATTTAAGATAAAGTAACTATTACCTTAAGTGTGTTATTTTGTTCGGCTATGGTCAAATCATTACACTACTCTGTATTACTTTTGCAATGATGATACTATGGCATGATTTGTTACGCACAATGGCAAGTTATTCTAACTTGTTCATCATTGTACAAGGTGATGCTGCACGCAAGAACACTAAAAGAAATGCATAGAGATATGTATTTCTGAACATTTACCTTTTACAGACTGTACATAAAAAGGCCGGAGTGGTCTATCACATACTACAAATGACACGATTTGACCGAGGTTGGGTTTCATTTTTATTAAAAATTTAATTGCCTTATCATGTTATGGATGTGAATAGGGCTACTTATGGAAATAATATTTACTACCATTATAACATTAATAACCTTATTTTTTATAAAGAGATCTTAACTGCTTTGAGTTAAGATCTGTTTAAGTCAAATCAAATCACCACTCTGGGTTATTATTTGTAGATAGTCGGCTGGAGGATGTTCTAGTTGTAGCAGCAACGAGGATATTTTCTGCTAGCTCGCTATTGATGATAGCTTTGCAAGCATCTACTCAAAGGGAGACCACGAGCGTGATCTCCTTACACGGCCCCTTTACAGACTTACAAGAGATTGCAATATGTTTCAAACACTTGGTGTCGGTAAACATATCTGCAATCAATAACACACTACAAAAAAAAAAACGTTTGGATTTGATTTAAACATTTTAATTTTAAATTCATATAATTTTAGTTTTAAGCTGCAGTAAAATTATTTTGTTTTTCATTATCAATACTATTCATCCAAGTTTTAAACTCTTATTGTTTCAATGAATCAAGCCAAATTTTGGATTCATAAATGTTTCATTATTTAATTTACCTTCACTATCTAGAATTATTTCTTATCTAAATACAACCTGTATTAAACCAGTCATATATAAAAAAAAAAAAATTATGATATTTAAGTAATTACAAATGCTAAGTAGGTATAGACTCATCTACAGTAGGAGGTATCTTTAGGTAAATAAATTTAATTTTCTTTTACAACATAGGGTGTAGACATTTAAACACATCTTAACAAAACTTAAATATTGACATGGGTTGAATGATATTATGGAAGTTTAAAGGATTTAAAATTAGTATATAATTAAAGTATATGGCAGGGATATTCTTATGGACGCATAAACATTTAATACTTAAAATTATTCAAATATTTATAAATCTAATTGTGTTTCACTATTTTTACAGGTTCTTAAACAGTGTGACCTCACCAGTTTTGGATTAGGGTTACAGTTTCAACTGGATTCTATTTTAACATTTGTTAGTTTAACCTGTAGTGTGCTAGTCATTGTATGTAGTTGAAGTGTGGGTTATGTGAGTTGGGAATAGGGAAGTATTTTTAATTTTGAATGTACAGAGAGTTATTTGAATGTGGTTTGGGTGTGTGAAGTGGAATGGAAGAAGTGTGATGGTAGCGTGTTGTGCTTGTTCAGCAGTGGGACATTGTGGCTGTTTTAGTAGTATTAGACATTCTAGCTGTTTGTAGCAGAATATCCATTCTTGGAGGATACTTTTATTTCTAGACTTAAAGATTGTGGGGGCGAGAATCTTTAAAATTTGAAAAAAAAATTAACAACTTTGTCTAAGAGTTTAGTAGTCTGGGGGTGAAGTTTCATCTATACAACTATAAAGTGTGCCTGAACTAAATGGAATGTTAGGCTATTAATTTCAATATCTTGGCGTAAATTCAAAATATTCGGTTCGATTTGTGTGTGTCATGAATTATTTCATATGATTAGAATGAAAACTTTGGTTTCTGGAACTCTGACTAGTTTACTAACTTTTGTGGTTTGCATCTTTTTGTATATTCTACTTTTGTCTCCATCCATGCTTGATATAGTTTGTTCTTTTCTGAAATTCATGTTAGTATTATTATGTCTTTTCATAAAAGGTTCGGGATCAAATCATTTCACAACACTCTGTATTTACTTCTGCAGTGATCTGACTGTGGGACAGGTTGTTAGCACAATATCAATCTGTGCTACGTTATATCTCTGTTCGAGGTATTTCTGCAAGCATAATACTAACAAAGTACCTTTACAGACTTCACAAATACGGCCAAGTTGGCCGATACACACTACATATTTCACGATTTGATCAGAACCATTTCTCTTACATAACTTTTGCTGACTTTATCATGTCATGGATGTGACTAGGGCAAGTATTTGATTAACTTATCTTAATTAACATAATCCATTCTGATTGAGGTCTTAACTACCTTGGGTTAAGATCTGATTTAAGCCAAATCATTCACTACTCTGACGTTACTGTGGCAGATAATCGGTGAAGGGTCGGCTTGTTGAATGAGCAACAAGCCCAACTTTCTGCTGATTCACTGCTTATGGTCGCGCTGCAGGCAAATGATACTAAAGGGGTGGTGCAGAGATGTACTGTCCTGAACATGTACCTCTTACAGACTCAACACGGAGGTTGCAATAGGTTGCTGATACTTTAGTGTCGGTTAAACTATCTGCAACACAAACTACACACAACAGACTACATATAGATTTGGTTTAAACACTTAGATTCAATTCTTTTCGTTTTAATATAATTTTTATTTTTTATTTTAGTTGATCAACTTTTGCAGAAAAAAAAAAAAAAAACTAAGGAACGGTCAGGGTATGCAGGAATAAATTAATACACTACATATAAGGATTCTGTTTGATTGACACATGCAGGTTGAATGGAATAACTGGTCTAGTCTCTTGTTTGTATTTGGCGCAGTTTAAATTTTGGCGAATCCAGTAAGCGTATTATACAGCAGCATTTGGCGTAATAAATGTAAGTGCTTTAGAAAAAGGCGTAGGTAAATTTTCTTAACTTTGCTTTAACTTTGTTGCATTTGGCGTAACTTGCATATTTGCAAAGGTATTCAACTTGTTAATTTTAAATTGCATTTGGCGTATATGATTCATTGTGTGTACTAACAGGGTATCAAGACTTTTCATTACACTAGCGTAAGAGGCTCTTGGCGTGGGTCAGGATAGTAACATTTGGTTCAGGCATACTCTCCTGAGTATCTCCGGGATATATTAGATGATTGAAATATCCAGATCTGTGGATGAGGTTATTGGGAAATAAATAAACTTAAAACTCATGGGGGCGACTCGAATTGGTTTTCTTAAATGTTTTAACGATTAGAGGATTTTAAAGTTTTGGGGGCGAGTAATTAAATTAGAGATTGTTTGAAATTTTTCTTCGATTTAATAACTAAATCTCATAAAAATTTGGGGGCGAATTGTAATAAATACTACCCTGCCCTCTTGAAAAATACATTTAAAGTAGCGACATCTAGTAGAGAACTAAATTCAATATATGAGAATCAATTCCATGCGTTCGATTAGATTCACTAGTAGTTTAGGATAATGTCGGTAGATGGCATCAATCTAAGAGGTTCATCAAATTGACAAGAGATGGCACTTGCAGTAAAATATAATTTCAAATGTGAAAGGCACAATTTAGGTGTTTATATACGCCTTTTATGTCTGAAATAATTTCTTTTATTTATAATTAAATAATTTTCTTTTATTTATAAACTGGTTTAGGCTATGTGTAGTAAAAATAATTTAAATAAATTATGTTTCGAGAATATTCTAATTGCGACAGAAGCGACGCCTGGTGTTGAGTAGCTAAACTAAGATATGTTTACTATTTAGGGATCCGTGGGGTAAGGGTGGAATATAAAAACCTTTAAATAATAAGTAAACATTTAAATTATCTGAGAACAACAACTGGTCGCAGTGGACTACTGTTGGACTTGGTTTTCTCTTTTGGGGAAAATATTTACATTATTTTAAAATAATGGGTTAGAAATATATGGGTTACCAGCAAATCTAAGTCACATACAAAAACATCGGTGTCTCGCATGAATAAAAGAAGAAGATAAAGAATACACTACCAAGTCTGTTTGTTCAGCATATTCGCCAATCAACTTTAAATATTATATCATTGAATATTAGTTGAACGTAAAATAACCTACTAAAATATCAGTGAAAAATGGGAAACACTCATACTAGAACAATCTTGATAATAACAAAGTCTGGGTTTATTAAAGAAAACTAGATTCTATGATTTTCATAATATCAATTTCGCGTTATGACGATATTTGAAAAAGGTTTAAATAATTTTATTTTGTACGGAACCCACAATCAAATAATTCTAATATGGATCGAAGATCGAATAATCGAGATCGTTCCAGTTCGTTAGCTCCACCTGGTGTCGAGTAGCGAAATAAGCGGTTGTGCCTCAAATGGAGCTGGATTATTCGAGATTTAGACTTTTCGAGAAATGGTATCTGGACCTTCCGTTTTGAGGGATATATAAGGCCTGGTGTGTCGGTGAAAGGGGAAGTCTGATTTTAATCGGTGAAGTATGCGGATCTAAGAAGAAAAGTAGTAAAAGTGGAAGAAAAAGAGGATTGCAGTGTGAAAGTCCTGACCCTGAGGTGCTGCTGGATTGGCGTCACACCACTTCATGTGGAAGGTGGATTTTGTCCCGTGGTCGCTGCGCCTCTGCCCTGGAAAGTGGCTGCTGTGTGTTGGAGTGTGCAGATACATGTTTGGAGCTGTGTTCGTGTGTCTTCTGTGGATATCAGCTGACTGCGAGTTGAGTGGATGACCTTGGAGTGCTGTGGGCTGGCCTACTATCTACCTAAACCCAGATAAGTGTAGTTTTGCCATCCTAATTCTTGTTAGATTGATAGTAAGAAAACATTACAAATTAGGCACTAAATTATTGCCAAGCGGTTAGGTTTTGCTAATGATTTATAATATTTAGTAGGGGTTAGGTAGGAAATCCTCCTACTGATTCCATCCTATCTCCATTTATCTACCACACCATATAAGTATCAGATTGGACTGGTTATTACCTAAGTTTAGTTTGTACTTTGTTTCAACAGAAACTATTTATCATATAAAACCTTTTGTTGTTAAGGCGACTATGGAATTTATTCCTATGTTCCTGTGTTTCATACATAATTGGAATTTGTCCAGCAGTGAAACAACATCATTTATACTTACCAATAATTTGATTTGCTTTGCAAACAAATTACTTATATCTCAGTATTGAGAATGGCGATGTCCATCAGTGGATTAAATATCTACTTATAAAGAAACCTTTTGTTGCTAAGGCGACTATGGAATTTATTTCCATGTTCCTGTGTTTTATACATAATTGGAATTTGTCCAGCAGTGAAACAACATTATTTATCTTACCAATAATTTGATTTGCTTTGCAAACAAATTACTTACATCTCAATTAATGAGAATGGCGGTGTTCATCAGTGGATTAAATATCTACTTATAAATTGTACTTGCTATTTTATAGTAGTACCTACTTTCATCAGATTATATGGTGGGTAGATAATATACTCCCATCCTAATATCCTACCCTGTAATGGGTTCAGATGTTCAATTTTATTACATCTACATACTTTGTTCGAGAAACCTATCATGACTGGCAGAATGATGCCAATGTGGATCTGTGAATACAGAATAATTACCTACAGACAAATGATTGTCATCAGATGTCATGTGACAGCTTCTATCTTCCAGCATCAAACCATACTATAAGTACTTTTGCGTTCAATATTTCTGTACCAGCATTATGATCTAAGACCAATTATTTGACCACAGGCGGTTATTATGAGATTCATTTTTGCAATAGCCTTTCTCTACTATATGGGATTTGCTGATAGCATTCCCAAACACTCATCTGGCTCGCGATATGAAGCTCATAAGTACTAAAGGGTCTAGCATAAACTGCATTCCCTAACTAACCTCCATATGGATCATATTAATTGTAGACAAATGTCTTGTGCAGATTATATCTGAACGTTGGTCTAAGGACCACTACTGAAATACTACCAAAGATACTAGTTGGAATCATGTCATTTGACTGATAACCTAACTTATCATACTTACTCCATCAACCAGACACAGTGGTGTCAATTCGGCTGGTCATGAGATTGGCTATACTTATACAAATATTAAATATGTTGTTCTATGAACATCTGAATCTATTAGATTCCTAAATACTTCTCCGTGGTGTCTAGTACATCACAGCACCTGTCTGTTGGTGCAATCTGTTCAACCCTGGGTGTCAAAACCCACTATCCAGTTCAGGGAGAACCAAATTAACACAGAATTCAGTTGTGATGTCTGCTCTATTGGTCGGGTTTGCACAATTGATAGTTGTGCAAGGACGACTAAGGGAAAAAGGATATCAATTCTGAATATCTGTAAGGGGTGAGGGTTCTACTTCTCAGGGGCGGAGAGGGGGCCCCGTGAGGCTCATATACCTTTCCCGATCCTGTCTAACCTTTACTCATGTCAGGAAATCCATGTACCTTCTTAAAGAACTGTTTGGGTTACTTACTTATTTTCTTCATTAAACACAACGTAATGAGTCCTACCAACTAACTAGACGATCATGCTAATAATTTACATCACGAGCCATTTATTTATATTGTTTTGGGACATTGTTTGAGGTCTGATACTCCTTCAAGTGTTAGAACTTGAACAAGCCCCATCATCCATTCGATAATTCATAGGAGCCATTAGTGGGGTTCGTTACAAGCTAATCGCCTAAAAGTGCAACACACTTTGCACGGCTATATCTCTATATCGATTATTCCTTCTTCTGAGGCGTAGACAATACGTTGTCCCAGCAATTTGCGGCATCCCGGCCCGGCGGCACCATCCAGGGAACAATCCGGGAAATTAAGGGCGTTCCCGAAACGATATTGTCGAACCCAAGCGTCCCGGTATTCGTGTCCTTAACAATACGTCTTAATGCGAACAAATGCGGTACCCCTGCGGTTGTAGGGCTGCCTGCCTATGTACGATCTCAAAAAAAAGTATAAAATGAAGTCGCTTCCCGCGTCCCTATGTATGCTTAATTGGTTAGATCTTTAATGTATGTATTATTATCAGCTGTCTAGTTCCTATGGTACAAGCTTGCTTAGTTTGGGCTAGATGATACTATGTGAATTGTCATACATAATTTATGCTGGGAAAAGGTATTTTTACCGCGGGAAAACGGTAAGCAGCAGGCGAAACCGTTGAGCAGGCCGCTAGTTATTAATAAGCCGGAGAATTATAACTCGGTATGCTAAGATGGTCGATTACAAAAAAAAAACTAAAAACTACTTCAAGAATCATACTTTATTTACAATATCTGCTTATTTTAATTATAAGAAAGTGTTTTAATACAAAGATATTTAATAGAATATCTTAATTCTTGATGACCTTTCTATGACGCAAAATAACGTAAATATGAATGAATGCTTTTGCCACAGTTTGAAAAAAGAATAAACAAAATGTTTATAACTGTAATTTTTCTTGTCTATAATTAAAATTTTCTTTGTGCAGGCAAAAACATATTAACGCATCACAAAAATTGTGACGTGACGCCAAGTTTCGGTGGGATGGTCCTTAAAACTTTAGAAACATAATAAATATTGAAATAAATAATACTATCCTAATTTTTAGCCGAGTTGCACTTTGCAGACACACGCATGCAGCCTAACCAAAGCTGGACATGCCAAACATACATTTTGGCCGGACAAGACCGTAAAAAACCGGATGTGTCCGGCTAGCCGAATGGTTGGCAACCCTATGCGAGAAGGCCCTTAATCGATTCGTTATACGCAACGTGCGAAGGTATTCGTTATTGTAAGTGAAGGGTTATTTGAATTCGCCATGGATTTCTGTACAAGTTTGAAGGCGTTTGGTTATAGCTTAAGTAAATAAAATGCTTAGTTATGAAAAAGTGAACGTACGTAAGGACTAGTAAAAAGGTCCGAACAACTGAACACCCAAAAGTCACGTGCTGGTAGCAACACGCTACTTCTTTTCTCATTTCAATATCTGTTTTCAGGGCTAAACTAAAACAAGGTTATGTGTTTTTTAAGTTATATTTTCATACTTAAATTACACATATATCCGTTGAAGGGTAGAAAATGGACATTTCCGCCACGTCTAACAAACATTCGTGGGTCATTATCACCATAGTGACAGATTTTCATCCCATCGCAATACACATGTAACCCTCGACTTCCTTAATCGCCTCGATACCCACGGAAAAGAAGTATGGTGATGCTATTATAGGCCAGCATCACACGGCATCACGGCTCGGTTATATTTCTACTTTAGTTTGTGCTTATAGGAAGAACGATTTTTAATTATATAATTACACTTAATGATAAACGGCTTGTGTCGGGTATAAATTTTGTTTATCAAAAGTCTACGTAGCATACTAACGAGACCTTTATAATGTTCGGCTGAGGTCAGAAATGTTCCAGCCCAGAATCCTAATTAGCTGAATCGCAGATCTCCATGTTAGGTATAAATTATACTGGTAGGTACATATTTTGTTATGTAAGCGCAAATGAACTGAAATTAGGACGGTCGTGAAAATGCTAATGTGAAAATGTAATGAAATGTGGTTTGTAGTAATTTGTAGTACTATATTACATACATACATTAACAGCCACAACAGTCCATTGCTGGACACGGGCCTCTCCCTATTGAGGGGTATTGCCATACTCACCACGCTTGTTAGGTGGATTGGCGAGCGCAGAGCAAGATTTTACACTTTAAACGACACCCACGGGTTGTAACGTTGTAAAAAAATCGTATAGAAGGTTATCAAGTAATATGCTAAATATGGAAGCTATACAAATTCAGAAATAGTAAATTTATATTTTTTGCTACAAACGCTTAGCACGTCCGAAAAGTAGATTTTAAACTATACATACATACATAAATCACGCCTATATCCCTTACGGGGTAGGCAGAGCGTTAACGGCCGTTCAACGGATATTAACACCACGTCTGACAAAAGTTTGAGGGTCAATCAGATAACTGTGTATCACTGTAGTGACAGGTTGTCAGCCCGTCGCCTAAAATTTCAATCACACCCTCGAGTCTCTTAGTCGCCTCTTACGACACCCATGGGTAAGAAATGGGGTGATGCTATTCTAAGCCGGCATCACACGGCAACTTCAAACTATCTTTTTCAAAAATAGATCACTATATCAACGCTTTGGTTTTCAGGCGTTTAAAACTACCATAACAGCTAATGAATGAAAAAGAGTTCCCGCGGTGTAGGTTTACGCGACTTACTTGGTTATTATTTGGTAGAGTTTAGCCCTCTACGTTTCGGCTGGTTAAGGCCCTGATTCCCCTGAAAAGATTGTCCTTTTCATTCCCCTCCGGCCGCCTGCGCTAGAGAGAAACTGACAATCATTCTGCGCTTAAATTGTCACGAGATTTTACGATTTTTTCGACATAGAAACTAGAGTAATACCGTTACAATGCAAATTTACGTATTTGTACTAGAAAAGGTATGTATCTAAACTATAGCATATTATTTTTTGAAATAACTTTAAAACTGTAGACATAATATTGAAAAAAATATTCAAATAGAGGTTACTTTAGATTTTTTCCTATCGGGTAAAGATTGTCTAAATGTGTAACTGATAGGTAAATGTTATCTGTTACATCCTCGACAATAACGTATACTTTTTCAGAATGTATGGCCGTAATTGTCTCAATCAAACTGGTTTGAAAATCATACATACATAAATCATGCCTATATCCCTTACGGAGTAGGCAGAGCGTCAACGACCGCAAAACGGACATCAACACCACGTCTGACAAAAGTTTGAGGGTCAATCAGATAACTGTGTATCAAGGGATTATAGGCGTGTTATGTGTATGTGTATGTATTTACCATAGTAACAGGTTGTCAGCCCATAGCCTAAAATTGGAAAACACATCTAGACCTCGAGTCCCGTAGTAGCCTCTTTCGACACCCATGGGTAAGAAATGGGGTAAGAAGCTATTCTAGGCCGACATCACACGGCACAATTTCAAACTGAAAATCATGCTCGTGCTATATCGACATTAAGACAGCCTTCTTCGCGGCGGAACTGGACCTAGACGACCGAAAGGGACAGATCACATACGCCCGCCCGTCAGCTGTGATTGTTAAACTCTGCCAAATCATAAACAATTAAGTCACATGAACCTACATCAAGAGTGATACTAGTTCGTATTAATAAAAAAAAGTTCCCCTGGTGTTACCAACTGGTCTTGCCTGTGGGTCGCAATCGCAGTGGCGCTACCGGAAAAGGGCCGCTTTGTGCGTAAATATAAATTGGGCCATAAATGTCAAACGGACACAATTGCCCCACGGCCCATGCCTGCCGCATTTAACCCACCCCACACTTTTAAAGTTTTAAGCAGATGCGGAAGCAATTTACGCGATTGATGGTCGTGGAGATAGGTAGTTTGCAGTTGGTAATTAATCGACTTTTGTAATTAGTATGATAAGCAGGTACTTAAGGCATAAGCTTTGGTAATTATTATCCCACCTAAACGTTTTTAGGAAAGTTTCGCCAATGGGAGCATTTGACTTACAGGGTGAAAAAGATATAAAATCTCAAGTAGGCAACAAGGATGAGTTTTTCAGAAATATAGTTCATTTGGTAGGACTTATGTAATGAAATGAATTTTAATATTAAATTAAGTTTTAATCAAACTATTTCTGCGAATGATAATTGAGAGTTCGTAAAATTGTATTCAAATTAAAATCAGATTATTTCTGCAATTAAGCATTTTAATAACATCCAAAGTTTAATAGTAAAACAGTAACTCCATTTCAATAACCATTAAATGTGTAGGATTCAATTCTGAATCATTATCTGAATTTTGTTCGCAATTCCAACTTACCACTCACAATGTTAATAAATTATCATCAGCTCTCATGTGGCTATTCAGCTTATAGCTGGCTATACAATGGGACCGATAATTTAACGCATTAAGGTTAAATCTAAGGCTAGTGGCGCCTTCAAACAGCAAAACACATTTTGCGAAAAATGCTGGTCATCCGGAAATTAAATTATCAATTGGTGACCAACCGCAAAGATTGATAAAATTAGGACCCATGAATATGTTAGCCAAAATTTCTAGAAGTTGCCACTTTTGGTGGTGACTTTGTCATACCTTAATAAACTGTAGCTAACATTAAAACTAGATTGTTTTGGTACCCAATATTCTGTTTAACCAGTTATTAAATCTAATTCGATATTTGGTTTTTAAGTGTATTCAGGTAGTGAATAGTTTTTACTGTGTGATGCCGGCTTCAAAATCCTTATTTACTAGTGAGTGTCATAAAAAGCTACTAAGAGATAAAATAATCTACGAAATGGGCAGTAGCGTTCCCTGTGAATGCAAGATCTTGCACTTTGCTCGACAATCCGCCCACTCAGCGTAGTGAATATGGCAATATACCCACTATTAGGGGGATGCCATGTCTCACAGTAAACTTTTAAGGTTTTTAATGTTAAAATTTAATAAGATAAAATTAAATTCAGTGCAAATATTTTTAGGGTGTTTTACTCGTGAATCTAGACTACTTTTCTTAGATTTATTTTTTCGATGTATTTAAAAATATGGACTAGGTCACTTTTCGTATTTCAAAAAATGTTACTATGAAAAGAAATTTAATTTAGTACAAAAAAATTGCACTGAATTTAATATGACCTTATAATTTTTTCTAAGCGGCGCTAGTTTCGCTTACGCCCCTTAAGTGTGGCCGTTGAACGGGACCGACAATTTAACGCGTTAATCCTGTAGATGGCGTTCCCGGCCATTTATCCCATGAATTACAACGTAATCCTACTATTCTATACTATGCAGTGAGTCGTGACGTCAATACACGGCCAAAACGCCCGTAGGTTCTCAAAGTGTTGAAACATGACTTCCTGTAGCCCTCCATGAGGTATTCTTTATTGCATAATATTTTTTTAGTCGACAGGTTGACAACCTGTCACTATAGTGATATACGAATTTTCTCAAACGGTCCTCAAATATTTGTCTGACGTGGCGATAGCAACCGTAACTGCCTACCCCGCAATCGATAAAGGCATGATATGTGTGTATGTATCGCTTCATCATAGATTTTGTCTCTGTGCTGTGATCTTGACTATAGGCAAATCAAAAGCAAAAGCATTACATTTTTTAAGTTGCTTAGTTTTTTCAAGGGATATAGGCGTCGGTAATTTATGTATGTATGTATGTATTTCAAAGTATTTGTTGCGGTTGTCTTTTGTAAATGTGGTAATAAATAATAAATAAAGAGCTGAATATTTAAAGCCAACTATAAGCCAAGAGGATACAGGGAGTCGTATTTGAGCCTAAAAGGTTCGACCGGACTTTAACAGCTTATTAAGTTTGGTTTCCTGTAACAATATTTTACACTACCTACTACAACTTCAACAGCCACAAAAGTCCACTGATGAGTATTTGCCTTACTCACCACGCTCGGCAGGCGGATTGGCGAGCGCAGTGCAAGGTGTTATAGATGTTCACAGAGAACGCTACCGCCCATTCCCTGGATTCACTAAAGTACAGTACATTTTCAGTATTCGGAGACCCACTAGTAGAAATGAGGTGATGCTATTTCAAGCCGGCACCAAACGGCTAAACTACCTAAATACTAATAAATCTAACTTTTTTATTTTGATTTGTTTCAGGTATGTTTCTGCTGCTTTTTATGTGACCTGTGACCCCAAAAAGGAGAAAATATGGTATAAACTGTAAGTTGTTCAACACCTCTAAGCAAAACCAATATGCGCCCTATTATTATCCTGGAAATTTACAAAACTTTGAGAATCGCTATGCCCTTCCGGCACTTGGTCGTAAATTGTGACAGCTGTCAATAATAGGTGACATTTGTCACATATAGACTTAATAACTGATTTTATGGTTTTTGTTTGCGTATGGGTTTATTGTATGGGGGCATGTGGGACTTCATGGAGCTGAATAAAATTTGATGTAATTATGGGGGAAGTAGATTTGACTTTGGAATTCTCAGCTGTGTAACTTTTTTTTTTATCATGTTAGAAATATTATGCACGTTTGTAATGTGTGATTATTTAGTTTAATACTTGCCTGCTAGTGGTTTCGTTCATTAGATTTACACATTTAATATTAATTTATAAATGAAATAGATAAACATTAAATACCAAATTTTTGAAACATTTATCGCGTTAGATATACAATTTTAAAAAGTTAGCAAAATATTCTACCGCGGGTAGGATTTGAATCTCCGCTTTCGCTATTCACTAGAAGCGACGCCTATTCCACCTGGGCTAATCCATTGGCCGCGAAAAGAAAAACATTACAAGAATATTCGAATCTACGAATTTCGGATTAGTTACTTGCCCAACACTAATATTAGGTATTAAGTTGCTAACTGAGTGAAAAGGTTAAATGATTTGCGTCAATATCTATTTTTGTAATTTTAGCCAAGTACAGAAAATGCAAGTTGCGCTGCCGTGAACTTCATGACAGCTACATTTCCCTGAAATGAAGCTTCATTCGTAGAAGCGACGCCTATTCCACCTGGGCTAATCCATTGGCCGCGAAAAGAAAAACATTACAAGAATATTCGAATCTACGAATTTCGGATTAGTTACTTGCCCAACACTAATATTAGGTATTAAGTTGCTAACTGAGTGAAAAGGTTAAATGATTTGCGTCAATATCTATTTTTGTAATTTTAGCCAAGTACAGAAAATGCAAGTTGCGCTGCCGTGAACTTCATGACAGCTACATTTCCCTGAAATGAAGCTTCATTCGTAGAAGCGACGCCTATTCCACCTGGGCTAATCCATTGGCCGCGAAAAGAAAAACATTACAAGAATATTCGAATCTACGAATTTCGGATTAGTTACTTGCCCAACACTAATATTAGGTATTAAGTTGCTAACTGAGTGAAAAGGTTAAATGATTTGCGTCAATATCTATTTTTGTAATTTTAGCCAAGTACAGAAAATGCAAGTTGCGCTGCCGTGAACTTCATGACAGCTACATTTCCCTGAAATGAAGCTTCATTCAGTATCAGTATACTTCCGAATCACATCGCTTTGCCAGTTTACAAGAAATTAATGAATCAAACCCCAAACAACCATTTGTTCCACCTTTCAGTTATTCTTCAAATGCATAAAAAAGTTTTCTAGGGACCCCTGATTCGTGCATACGCTTTCCTCGTATCTAAAAAGGCTTTATCTTTGAAGCAGCGGTTTTCCTATTAAGTTATCGTCTTATCATTATCTCCATTCGAACATTTCGAACCCTTTTCCAATCATCAGCCACCGGATAAGACCTCCATCAGAACATTAAAGCTCAATAAAAATTGACTGCAGAATCTGCAGAACAGAAAGGGTGGCTGGCTGGAGCCATTTGCTTGAGCTATTCTACTTTGTGCTACAGCACTGTTCCAATCTTAGCAAGTTTTGCACTATGAGTAGGTACTAGATAACTGATATTTAAAAATGAATTTAAAATCTGCAGAAAACAAAGGGTGACATTTCGCCCGTTGCTTGAGTTGTTCGACTACGTGCTACAGCACTGTTATTAAGAAGCTTAGCTTGTACTATAACTATGGAAACGATTTGACTGATATTAAAAAAAAACTGCAGAACAGAGAGGTCGCAGAGTTTCCGTTATTTGAGCTGGTTCCCTTGGTGTGTTTACGAGTACAATCATTCTCCAATGATACAAGTGTTTTTTGAAATATGCAAGATGAAAATTGTTTAACAGAGGATCTATTTATTAGTTTATATTCTGACGCTATTTTAAATTGAATGATAGATAGATAAATGTATTATTAACTTAAATAAACAGTAGGTACCTACGTGGCAATAAAATAACTTTCTCAAAAAAATATTAATAGCCCTCCCTATTGAAATACAAAATACACCAGCTGACCAAATTAATTTGTATGGTGGGTCTAGATTTTTTTTCTTCTTATTTTGGCCAATGTTTTTTGGTGAAACGTTGAGCCTTACCAATTACCAGCCGGTCCTAAGTTTTTGGTATTGGTAGCTAGTAAAATTTCACTTTACATAAACACAATGATAAATAAACAAATCTATAAGTGAGTTATATACTCACTTATAGATTTGTTTATTTATCATTTTGACAGTATTCATTGTGAATCTACATGGAAATAAAAATTTGAAGTGTATGTATAGAACGCAGTGGATTTACCCTTTGAGCTGGTTCTAGTCCATTGCGCTTTCAATATTGTTATTATTATTATCGTTGTTGGAAGAAAGTTACAATGAAGTCACAACAAATGTAAGGGAACAAATTCAATTGCATTTTTTTAAAGAAACAAAAAGTAACTGACTGAAAATTGTTTGAATTGCTTTGAAAGAAAGGACAATGTAGAAGTAAAATCATAAGATATCTGACAAATGCAACTAAGTTGAAAATGCTTTGAAATGTAAGTAAGTTAAAAGTTAAGTAATTGAATATTTTTCTCTAAGAAACTTGCAAATGTTATGTACAATGTTTCATGCAATGTTTGAATAACATAATTCCGGCAGAAAAATTATTTTGATAATCTTAAATACCCTTGATTTTGATTTCATGGAGGTTTAGTTAGGTAAGTATATATCTGTGTACACGGTTTTGTCATTCCCTAACATATTATTTTCTAATTCCAATGTGCAGGTTGGCTGGAAGAGATCTCTTTATAGAGGTTAGCTCACCTTTGTGACTACGTTTAATATTTAAATTTATTGTAATAATTTAGTACAAAATACAGAACATGGTTATACAGGGAGGAACAAAAAGGGTATAACAAGCCTAATAAAGGAGATCAAGTTACTTATGAAACTGAACAACTTTCCCCATGGAACATTTACCCATAAAAGCTAAATGGGCCTCCCATACAAATTTAACGATCAGGTGCCTATATTATCAAACTACAGGCTACAATTTGACAGGTATAATTCGATCTTCATTGCGTAGTCGGTTAGCCATTATAATACCAGGAATATGATCCGGCTACGCAATGTACTAAGAATTTCACCTGTAGACTTGTAGCCTGTAGTTTCATAATATAGGCACCAGCTGGTTAATTTACTTACTACTCATACTCGGTGTCCCACACGAAAAGAGAGAGATGGGAGATCCAATTTATTTTTGATATTTCGACCAATGGTCCATCGGGAAGTTTGTTCAGTTTCAGAAATACCTTTGACCTCATTTCGGCTAATACCCTGTTTGTAACTCCTTGTAAGTAAATGTTCAGGGGTGGGATATAGAATCTACTTTGCTTTTATATCACTACTAGCTGTTAACCGCGGCGTTGATATAAGTGGTGATAAAAACTATCCTATGTGTTAATACATATTACCTTCTATATGTCGTGTGATGCCGGCTTAGAATAGCATCACCCCATTTCTTTCCCGTGGGTGTCGTAAAAGGCGATGAAGGGACTCGAGGCTGTGTATTGCTATTTTAGGCGATGGGCTGACAACTTAACACTATGGCGATACACAATTTTCCGAATGGCCCTCAAATGTTTGTCAGACGTGGTATAAATGTCCGTTTTTTGCGGCCGTTTACGCTCTGCCTACCCCGCAAGGGATAATGGCGTGATATATGTATGTATGTATGTATGTACCTTCTATATGTGTGCCAAATTTGATTACAATCGGTTCAGTAGTTTGGCGTGAAGAAGCAACAAACATACAAACTTTTGCATTTATAATATTAGCAGGATTAGTAGGATAATACCCCTTACCAACTATGGCCAGATTGGATACCCCAGATCACCCAATATGCCTTAGGCTAGTATCGCATCGTATTGCAGCCAATCAAATGCTCGATCAATTAATCGCGTGATATCCGAGACGCGTGATTGGTCGGAATCCGAAATGCGCAGTCCCGGGTATCCGATACTCGAGTGGATTAGAAATGTAATCCCAATGTAAGATGAACTAGGATTAACTTGACTTGTTAAAATTGTACTTACTTAAGTATTTATGTAGGTTTAGGTGCATACCGTGTGATGTCGGCTTAAAAAGCATCACCTCATTTCTTTCCCATGGGTGTCGTAATAGGCGACGGACTACATGGGTATTGATATTTTAGGCGAAAGGCTGATAACCTGTCATTATGGCGATGCAATATCTTCTGAATGACATTTAAATGTTTGTCAGACGTGGAGTAAATGTTTGTTTTACGGCCTTTTACGCTTTGCCTACCGCCGCTAGGGATTAAGGCGTGATATACAGGGTGTAAGGGACGGTGTACCAAAAACTTTGCAGGCATGATCAGACCATGAAACTGAACAATTTTTACTATGAAGCCTATGTTGGGAAACGAAATATTTTTTTCGAGTTTCCATAGTAAGTCAGTCAGCTGATCGGGAATTTTGTATGGGTCGAATATTTTTCTCGTTTACCAACATATCTTACATAGAAAAAGTTGGTTAGTTTCATGGTCTGATCATGCCTGCAAAGTTTTCGGTACACCGTCTCTTGCACCACGTATGTATGTATTATACATCATTTTTTCATTTTCATTTTCATTTTTCATTTTTCATGATGATAGCTTTATAATAGCGACATATATCTACATAAAACTATACCTAGTTAATTTGGCGAAGTATCACATAATTTTCTGCAAAGTTTGCTTGAAATACGATTAAAACTATTTTTGACTGTCTATAGTAATTCAAAATATGTTTGTAAATGTTCGGATCGTTTATCGGCTTGGTGTCCCATACGAAAATAAGTAAGAAAATCAGTAGGTACATACATACATACATACATAAATCACGCCTATATCCCTTACGGGGTAGGCAGAGTGTTAACGGCCGTTCAACGGATATTAACACCACGTCTGACAAAAGTTTGAGGGTCAATCAGATAACTGTGTATCACTATAGTGACAGGTTGTCAGCCCGTCGCCTAAAATTGCAATACACACCCTCGAGTCCCTTAGTCGCCTCTTACGACACCCATGGGTAAGATATGGGGTGACGCTATTCTAAGCCGGCATCACACGGCTGAAAATCAGTAGGTAATTATTATATAGACCTGTTCTTAGTGGAAAATCATTAGTAAAAGATTTTTGATTACCTGACTGTTTTGTTCCTTGTTTTTACAAGTCACTAACTCTCTATCCAGGAATATATTGTGAGGTGAAACTTTTCATTTCAGTAGGTACAGTCAAGATCAGGCTGGGTTAGACAGTTTGGACTTTAGACTGTTCTTCTGCCATGCGCATATGACTTAAAATGGCTGTTAGGTGTCTAACCGTACGATAGCTCGACTGTACGTCATCCTATGGAACGCTAGACTGAGTTCCATTCTACCAATCACAAGCTTGAGAGGTAACGCAACAATCTGAGCGTGTGATTGGTCAGACTACAACGACAACATTTTGCGCGCGGTCGACTTTTACCCGGATTAGAAACACAAGGGACTTGTAATTTTCTACTTATTCAGCCAGAATCCCCGAATATACCCGATTTCATTAGCCCGGTGTGAACAAATGAGGGAAGTTGGAAGCGAACGCCGTCCATACATAACCCAGGCCAATCGACACTAGTGCTGCCCCCTCCAGTACAATCCGCAAATTAGAGATGCGCTATTTCGAGAATACACGCTCTCACTGGACTACTAAATAGGAAAACTTTTCTATTTTCCCCCAATTTCCGGGAACTGGTATACCGTTGTAAATTCCATGTTGCGTTTCGACGGAAATTCGCTACCAACTTCGCGCGAAGGGGGATGAAAATATGTAAAAAAATTCGCGGTATTTTTAAATTAAAGCCGCACTACAAGTTTCGTGTTGCAGAGTGAAAATTTCCGTGTATTTCGGCGGCTGACGTCGAGTGGATCAGTGTGAAATAATTTTCGACGTTTCAAATTAAAATTCTCGTCACGTGAGTCGTGAGCATTCCCTAAATCAGGAGTTATATACACACACACACACACACATATATAAATGTAGCATCAATAATTCATACGCGGGCACACTTTAGCGACGTCGTAAAAATACGTAGAGTAGTGAGACGAGGACACAAAGTTTATGTTTGTAGATTCCACCCCGAACATTGACGAACTTATCCGAACGGTGTAGTTGGAGAGCTGGAAACGTCGGAGAATGCACGATATTACAACAGATTTTAGACGGCCGATGTGGCGCAGTGGTAGTGCGACTGCTTGCGACGCAAAGGTTCTGAGTTCGGTTCTCGGTGAGACACTCACATATTATTTAATTATTATTTTGAGCCAGAATTGTCCCACTGCAGGGCAATGGCTTCCCTCTCTTTTTTATATTTTTTCCTTTCCTTGGCCACCTTCATCCAGCTTTGGTCGTGGGCGTTACACACTCGTCATGCCACTCATTCACATAGTTAATATTTATTACTTTGTAAATTTGTTCCCAGTCTGGTAAGGACAATGCAGGCTGAACCACCTGATAGTTCGAAAATAAATAAGGTTCTGTGCTTCGGATAAACGTTAAGCCGTCGGTCTAAAACGCTGTCTATGATTACTCAGAGGCCTTGTACTAATAGCAAGCGGATAAAAACTCTAAAATCAGGGTTCATCAGGTAGTTGGACGACTGTTGTCGTTGTATAGTAGGTACAAGGTACCGACCGAGGAATGCTTGCATAGCAAAACATACATTGCTGGTTATCTAGGGCGTTTTTAATGACACACACAAAATTACCAGCAACCCACACTGAATCGGATCCTGTTCTGTCGTATAATAAAAATTTAGATTTAGTTTATCGTCAATTCGCACGGTCTCTGTCGTCACAAGGTCTCCATCCACTACCCCTATGAATGGGCCGGGCTATGTCAGAGACGGGCCGTAAATTAGGGCCTCCGCACAATCGGGCCATTCCAACCTCGCCGCAGAATTAACATAATAAAAAGGGCGCACATTCATATGCCGGCAGTAAATAATGTTTTATAGTCATCGGTCTAATGCGTCGAAAAATGCCACCGAGGGGAGCCTTGCAGCTTTAAGCTGTGGACAGATATTGGCCTCGATTCTATAGATCACTGCCTTATCTCCTTGTTCAATTTAGTCGATGCCTTTACCTCAAAAATGATTAGCGCACTATTCAACGAACCTCAGTCAGCTGATTACCTCAGTCTTAGCAAGGAAATGAAATGAAATTATTTTATTCAATGTAGGATAGTACTATACTATCACTTATTGGCGTCATGATCCGTCACTGTAAAAAAAGGAATTTTGTAATGTATTGTCCTGACTACCACCAGTAAACGACATTTCAAATAGAAATCATAATTTTCAAAATGACGCTGACCTATTTTCCTTACATATTTTTTGCTTTTTTATATAAGGATTTTTAAGCTGAATTCCATTGACTTCGTAAGTTTCAAAATGAGCTTTTACCCAAAATATTTTCACTTATAATCTTTTCACTGCCAAATGCATACATAGATTAACAGCCAGAACAGTCCACTGCTCAACATGGGCCTCCCCCTATTGGTGGGTTTTGTTATACACATCACGTTTGACTAGCGGATTGGCGAGCGCATTGCAAGGTATTGCTTTCACAGGGAACGCCGTCAAAATAACACAAGCAAAACCAGTGATAATTTTACAAGTCTTTGTTGTTCTCATAATATAAAAAGGTGACAGGAGTGCTATTTTAAAAGCTGAGGAATGCTCACGTTAGAATCGACACCATTATTTGCTATCACACAAAGATATGCTTGTACAATTGTAAGACGTGTCCCGTATGTGACGTGGTTATACAAATAACAGCTGTGGTTGTATTGTCACCCAAATATTTATGATTTTATGCTCATCATTGTCCATTTTATGTTCATACTGTTACAATATATATAATAAAAGCTGTTTAGTTTAGGAAATACAAAACTGAATATTTTTTCCATAAGAATGTAGGTCAAATTAACGTTAGGTTAACTCTTAATGCCCGCCGCTTTGTGATGCCAGCTAAGGCTGCATCACCCTAATACTACTCCGTGGGTGTCGTAAAAATAAATATCTGTCAAAATACGGCGACGACGAAAACAATGGCGACTAAATTAACTATAATTTGCGAAGAACCCATTGACATTTTTAAACGTGACAGGACTTAGATATCTTCTATCCTTGTCTAAACCTATTTGACGGAAAGTGACAGCACTAATTTAAGGTATGGAGAATTAACATCCCGTATTGAGGTCATTGTCTACATAGGTATACGTACGTAGCTAGGTTATGGGTATAGCTATGCTGGAAGGTTAATGAGGTACACCAAGTCCCTGGTACAGGCAAGAATTCGTCAGGTTTAACGTGTTGTAGCGCGAATATACATCTTAAAGCCCTGATTCACCTGAAATGTTTGTCCCTTTCATTTCTGCTGCGCCAGAGAGAAACAAACATTATGCGTTCATATTTTCGCGAGATTTTACGGTTTTTCCGACATAGAAACTAGAGAAACACCGTTAGAATGTCTTATGTAGTATTCATACTAGAAAGTTTATATATCTAATTTAAAGCATTTTTTTGTATTCACTTTAAAACTGTAGACATAATATTAAAAAAATGGTTGTAAATATATTTTACTTTGGTTTTTTCCATCGAATAAAGTTGTTAAATTGTGTAATTAATAAGTACATGTTATCTATTAGATCCTTAACAATAACATATATTTTATTCAGAATTTTATGGCTGTAATTTATTAAATAAAACTGGTTTAAATCTTGGTCGCGCTTTATCCCCCGCCTTAAGGAGCCTGGAATAAGAACATAATTAAGTGTGTAGTATCACCGTGATAAAAACAAGGTTTAAAAGATTACTTACAAAGGAACTGCATCTTACAAGATGGCTGTCTCAACTGTGGATGAACTGAGAGGATTACAAGGGATATAATTTGTTGTGAGAATGTATTTTTAGATAACGTTGCAAAAAAGAACCTGCATAGTCACTTTTCAACCTGTCACTATGGCGATACACAATTTTCCAAATGACTCTCAAATATATGTCAGACGTGGCGTAAATGGCCGTTTATGCGGCCTGCCTACCCCACAAGGGATAATTGGCGTGATATGTGTATGTGTGTATGTATAGTTATTTTTTAATGTTTACAAAATATTTTCGCTACTTAAACGGGACACCCTGCATAACAGTTTCCCGAAAACTATAACGTAAAAGAGTATTTGTCCTAAAAGATGAACGATTTTACTGAAACGGCCCTCTAGTATTTCTTAGACGTGGCGATAGCGACCGTATTTTACGCCCGCAAAAGCTCTGCCTATCCCGCAAGGGATAAAGGCGTGATGTACATGTATTTGTCCAAAACCCACACACTTAAAATATAAATAAGCTTACTTACTGCCAACGGACTATTTCAATATTTAATTGGTTAAGTTGCTAATCAGTGGGAAAGTGTATAATCCTCTTAACGCAACTGCGACATGGATTAGGGCTGAGCTGTAGGGAATGGGGTCGATACAGGGCAAAGGTACATCGACGTACACCCTGGATTCAGAGTTGTAACAACCGCCATCTAAGTTATCACAGACAGCAGGAACCGAAACAGTAAACGTGTCCTCCGAAGCATGGACTTTCCTACCGACCATCGATTGAGGTAGTTAAGCCGGCAACGTCCTCACCATTCAAGGGACAAATCTAGAAAAGAAATCCTGTAGGTTTTAAACCCGACGATCTCTCTCTTTTCGTGTGGGACACCGAGTCGTCCAACGACACGATGATCCCTGGTGCCAAAGTTTTTCAACCGCCCAATACTAGTAGTAGGCCTCTGACATGGTTGTGTAAGGACCGCCGTCTAACTAATCATAGACAGCAACCGAGACCGACTTCTTAACGTGAGCTCCAAAGCACAGAACATTTATTTTCTGACAATCAAGACCGGGCACAAATTCACAAATTGATATATATACTTTGTAAGTGACCCACCGAGAATTAAACCCGGAACCTTTGCGTCAGAGGCAGTCGCACTACCACTGCGCCACATCGGCCGTCAAAACCCGACGATGGTGGATGAGAATATATGAGACAAACAAACGACCTTCAAACATTTTCTTGATGCGCTCACGCACTAGGCCCTATATATTATTTCCTCGGCGTAACCTGATAAAACGGTGGACAAAAGCAGTCACAGAGTGGTGGCCAAGGGTAGTAAAAAGGTCAGCGGGCAGACCATCAGCCCGGTGGTCCGATGATATCACCAAGTCGACGGGATCTCTATGGATGAGTTAAGCACAGAACCGTCAAGATTGGCGCAATAGAGAAGAGGGCTATAGGTACCCTGCAGTGGGTGGATGTGGGCTGATGATGAATCTGATATACGACACACTAAGGCGAATACTTTCTGGCAACACAATCAGACCTATAAGTCTGATGTAGATACGCGTGCATTGGTTAGTTCTGTTCTATTCTGTTCGTGTGTCACTAAGTCGTCCAACGACCCGATGAACCCTGGTGTCAGAGTTTTTCAACCTCCTACTACCACTAGTAGGCCTCTGACATGGTTGTGTCACGACCGCCGTCTAAGTAATCATAGACAGCCACCGGGACCGACGGCTTGACGTGCCCTCCGAAGCACGAAACCATTTCTTTCCGGACAATCAGTTGGTTCACCCTGCATTGTCCTTACCAGACCGGGAACAAATTCACAAAGTAATAAATATCAACTTTGTGAGTGTCCCACCGAGAATCGAACCCGGAACCTTTGCGCAGCAGGCAGTCGCACTAACACTGCGCCACATCGGCCGACAAATGGTTAGTTAGTTGTCATTTATGCGACGTGACCATTGACCAATCAGCATGCACGCATTACCTCGGCCATCCTTCACACCTCAGCTAGTTGACTTATTTTCTTGTTCTGATATAGACACATTAGGCGTTTGATAGGGCTTTGTGGTCGTTGTCGTAATCAGGTGAAATGCATCTCCGAAACGAGCCAGTATCATGTTTATTCGTAACACTTATCGTTTCTACATCGTTTACGCCGCACGAATGAAGCTCTAAACGTTCCCCCTAAAAGCTGTTTAAGGCGAGTGTACTCGTGACGACCTCGACAGTGGCGCCACTTCACAAAAAAAAACATTTTCTATTTATACAAACAATCTATCAGAATGTCCGTTGCCAAAGTATCCTCAAGTCAAATAAGAACGCGCAAACTCAATAAAATATTCGCTGTTATTAAAGATATGACAATTAATACCAAAAGTGGCCGTTTTTAGGCACTTTTTTCCGTAACTTTAATTGCAGCGAATATTTCATTGAGTTTGCAGGTTCTAATTTTACGGATTATGCTAAACACTTGGGCATCGGACATTCTGATAGATTGTTTGTATAAAAAGAAAACCTTTTTTTTGTGAAGTGACGCCACTGTCGAGGTCGTTGACGGCTACACTCGCCTTAAAGGTCCATTATAAGGGAAAATACCGGGGCACTTAAGGAGGAGGGATTTTCGCCGGATTCCGAGTACTTTTTCAGATTAAAATTTTGCCATCTCTCGGTCGCGGTAAGGGATGTTACCCACAGGAGTGCGATACAATCCAGCGATACTTTATTCTTGTCCTGTATTCAGGGTCACAGATAATAAATATATATGGTTACATTTAATTGAGTACTTTTTGTTTGAGTTCTACTCGTGAATCTGAAACACTTTTTTCAGTTACATACATACATACATACATAAATCACGCCCATATCCCTTACGGGGTAGGCAGAGCGTTAACGGCCGTAAAACGGATATTAACACCACGTCTGACAAAAGTTTGAGGGTCAATCAGATAGCTGTGTATCACTATAGTGACAGGTTGTCAGCCCATCGCCTAAAATTGCAATACACACCCTCGAGTCCCTTAGTCGCCTCTTACGACACCCATGAGTAAGAAATGGGGTGATGCTATTCTAGGCCGGCATCACACGGTAAACGGTACGGTTTTTTCAGTTACATTATTTCTAAAAATTAAACAAAATGGACCTCCCATACAAACGAATATTTTCGATAAAATGTTACGAAAAAAATTGTTTTGTTTCATGAGAAGAACTTACCTTTAAAATATTTGTTTTTAATCGAAAGTAAACTTATTTAATAAAGTCATACTAATTTATTACCTGGGTATATTACCTTATTACAAAGTTGCATTTCTACGATCTGTTTTCTTGATTACGATTAATTTTCCCTAATAACTGAGGTTACTATATCAAACTACTAAAATAATCTTCGGAACTCCCATTGCTATTAAAATACAAAACATGTTTGTTTAAAATAATTAACTAAAAATGTTACTATTCTCCTTCAATGTTATTAAAAATATGCCCAATTCAAAAGTTGCTACTTTGACGCCATTTTTTATACTTGCTTATGACGTCATTTATATGCCACTATTTTCAGGATGTGCACAAAATGCGACAAAATTCTATTCTATCTATCCTTGTCACACAAATTTCTACATATTTCTTAAATGCAGTTTAATTTTATAACTAGTGGTTTTTGAATTTCTAAGCTTAATAAAATATGTAGGGCCTCACTCGTTTTCGTAAACCCCAAATGTAATTGTGCCGTATATATAGGCTATTTTCATATTTCTGTCCTGCTCTCAGATGACACTCGCCGACTGACGCCTTATATATTTTTTTGACGCATATTGTGCGCACCCATACAAAATATCGTTTTAGATAGTAGCTCGTTTGATTAGTTGGAAAATACCGTGTTGTATGTAAGGGTCTTACAGGCAACTTACAGCCTACATCGGACCGAAATGGAAGCGGTACGGGCCATTAGGCGCGGGCGGGCGCGGCCATCATTACTTCTGCACGCTTGCAATTACACATACATACATACATATATCACGCCTATTATCCCTTGCGGGGTAGGCAGAGCGTAAACAGCCGCAAAAACGGACATTTACGCCACGTCTGACAAATATTTGAGGGTCATTCGAAAAATTGTGTATCGCCATAGTAACAGGTTGTCAGCCCATCGCCTAAAATTGCAATACACACCCTCAAGTCCCTCAGTTGCCTCTTACAACTCCCACGGGAAAGAAATGGGGTGATGCTATTCTAAGCCGGCATCACACGGAAATGCAATTACACCAGTTGCTGAAATACGACGGCGTTGTGTGTTTTTGTCTAGCTCCCCCATAAGATGGTGCCCTTATTTATATTCTTAGTGTTTCGTTCCTCAAAAGGAAAAAACACTTATAGGATCACTTCGTTGTCCGTCCGGCCTTCCGTCTGTAATAGTACATTGTTGTCGAGGTATGGAAAATAAGAGTTTGCTGGACGAGTATAGTTTGAAGTCGCAGGCGAGGACTTCAATTATACAAGTCAAGCAAAGTAATTTTCCCCGAGGCTTACATAGTGCTTTTCTCAAAAAAAAGGCTAGGAAATGAAAGATTGTACTTCTTATAAAAGTTAGCTAGCGACCACAACACAACGAAACAAATAAAAATTTACAATTTTCCCACCAATTGTTATTTTTTTAAAATAAATTCGCCTGTAAGGCACAGTATTACGTAATATTCAGCCATACTAAATGTTTAGTTCATTCTTTCCTTTTTTAATTCTGGACAGGCAAGGGCCTTCACATCATACAGCCTCGTCTTTAGTTACCTGTTTCATACAAAATTACGTTCCGTTTCTATGAGAGTCATCGAGATAATTTTGAAATCAAATTATGTGGGTTTAGCGTATAACGAATTTATCTTATTGGACACCAGCAAAGGATTTCCATACAACTTTGCTGGCGTGTTCTGAGACGTGACAAACAATGTGAAACTTCGCGGTTTCTTTTTTTGAAAGAAATGAACACATTTCCTAGCATGTTTGAGAAAAGACATTTTATTTTAAAAACGCGGAAAGATATCGAGTTTTTAAGAAGGGAAAAGAGAACACAATTTTAAAATTGAGGCTAGTAGGTCAAGTAAGGTATCATATATTGGCCTTGATGTGCATGTTACCGAACTCTCGGTGGGTGAGTCCGAATCGGCCGGTTTTTTTTTTGGTCTCGAAAATAAGCAAAAGTCTGTGGGTGTCCTGTATAGTATAGTACGTCATTCCTGCGCTGTTGTAGATCTTTTACAAACTACGGTGATCGGGCACGAAGGTCTATCATGTCACTCGCTGAATCAGTGACAAACACGAATAGAGACAGATCAGTCCAGAGCCCCTTCACCCCCGTAGTCCACCTATTGGTCCACCTGGTGGACCACGGGTAATTTTTTTTCGACCCGTGGTCCACCTAATAAATTTTATTCGCTAATATATACGTTTCTGTTGCCTGTTTTCCACCTCGAGCTACAATTAATCATGTCTCAAGGCCCCTGTAGTAAGTATTACACCATGGAATACTTGGTAGTTACTCTGAAGAAATGTTTTTCCAGACAATACTTAAAACTTTATTTCTTCTGCAACATTTCTCTGTCAAAGGAAAAACACACAGATGATATTTACGTTTCAAGAAGACGCAGAACTTTTACTGAGAACTTCACTGTTTTGTTATAACCCTTCAAGAATAAATATATATCTAAACCCAACGTTAGCATAAATAGTACGTACTGTGTTAATATTGCGCTTGATAAGCTAACCTCGTGAAAAAGTTTCTAAAATTGTAATTTATGACTTTTTCAAGACAATAATTCAAAAGCAATCGTTTTTATCAGTATCAGAGTTAATAATTTAAGATTACTCCATATTGGTCATTCTCAATAGCTGTATTAGAAATCAGTTTTATGTGGATCCTTTAAATCGGGCGCATGATTTATTCGTTACTTGAGTCGGTCACTTAAAAAAAAACAAAAGATGAATGTATAAAAACTATTTTCCAAAAATATACGTTTATTAAATTTACATTCAATACTTTTCGAAATATTAATAGTTTGAATTTTTAAACAAATTAATAATTATAAAAGTTTGTGTTTTGACGGTATCCAAAATAGTGAAATTTAAAGTCATATTTCAATATTTTCCAACACAAAATGTCGTTTCAAACGTTAAAAAGTAGCTCATTTGACCTATCAGTCGAGTAGCCAATTATAATATAAACGCCACGGAACAAGTGCTATCGAATAATATTTGTAATTTATGCGAAGAAGTCGAATTCCATGCTTTATCACCAGCCAGCACTTCCAAACTTCAAATCCCTATTATTCAATCACTTCGAAATTCAAATTGGAGTGCGGTGCAACATGCTGTATCTCACAGTCGGTACATCTCGGCTAAAACTCCGCACCGAAATCTGTAATGCAAGAGCTCGGGGCATCACCACTGCAACCACTCACTACCCTCGCCACTGTTTAGGGGTGGCCAGCTGCAAAACGAAAAATTTAGATAAAACTGTTATCAGTAGATACCAGGGCTCATCGGGTCGTTGGATGACTCGGTGTCCCACACGAAAAGAAGAAGTGGATAACCTTATTTTAATAACTTGAGATTAACAGCCACAACAGTCCACTGCTGGATATGGCCTTATTGGAGGGCATTGTCATACTTACCACGCTTAGCAAGCGGATTGATGAGCGCAGTGTAAGGTATTTATTTACCTGCTGCCCATTCCCTAAATGAATTTATCCCGCTGTCGCTTTTTACGACACCCCAGGATTATATTGTAGTGAAGCTAGCCCAGCATCACACATCTCTTATACTAATTAAAAAAATGCCGCAATTCATGAGAAAAGTAGCAGCTCAGTCAAATAATTTTTATTGAAAGTGATATCTTAGAAATCGGGTTATTCACATTCTCTTTAGGAAAAACATTCAAATTTTTGACTCAATTGTGAAACTCTACTTTGAATTACAGTTTTAGGCGAACTGGTATTATAACATATTCTTTGTAATTTATCTCAACAGTGTTATTCTTTAAATTCACACTCAAAGGCTGTGTCAGATGTGGCCAAAAAGATGAGATTGGGTACCTGGATCTATATTCCCATCAAAATGCAAAAATGGTAGATTTTTCTCACAGTTGGCAACACCGTGCTGTTCACACCCGTATGCTGTTGCATAATGTAAATATTCTGGTGTTTGCAAGCACAAGCACCAAGCACCCGCCGCTAACATGTGTTCAAGGGTTTTGCACACAATGGGAGAGCGCAGTAGGTAAGGTACGTGCAAAAATTATTGGTAAAATGAAAACAGTAAGAAAAAGGTCGACGTTTTTTAACCACCTTCAAAGGAAGGTTATCAATTTCATCCCTATTGTTTTGACTCATAATCAGGATATTGTTATCTTTTGTTTCAGGTAAATAAATGTGCCTACAGCTGTTTCGTGAAAACATCAGGAATATGGTAACTTTCTCAAAATTAATTACTTTTTCTTTTAATGTAAATGTGCAAAATTGCATAGACTTCACTAGGCATTAAGTTCACTTTCTGCTTTTATTAGTACCCCTTGAAATATTTCCTTTAGGGTATCATAAAAACGTTTTATTTCATTTATCAGCCATACTATCAGTACCCGATATTGTCAAACTACAGTTGAAATTCGATGTTCATTGTGTAGTCGTTTAGCCGTTATGATACCAGGAATATAAACCGGCGACGCAATGTACTAAGAATTTCACCTGTAGACTTGTAGCCTGTAGTTTCATAACATAGGCACTTGGTCATGCCAATCTTTTTATAAGATCCTATTCAATTATAATTATTAAAACCACGACCACTCTGCTAAGAGTGCACCGACTTGGAAGAAGATGCAATTCAGTGCAAATATATTTAACGGCGAGATCTACTCATGAAACTGAACAACTTTTCCCAAATGTTAGAAAAATATGTCGCTTTGTATGGGAGGTCCAATGCTTTTCATAGTTGGACCTATGTTCAATGGGGAAAGTTGTTAATTTGTATGAGTAGTACTCACAATAGAAATATTAGCACTGAATTTAATCGGACCTTAAATAACATACCCGTGTGATGCCGGCATAGCATAGAATAGCATCACCCCATTTCTTTCCCGTGGGAGTCGAAGAGGCGACTAAGGGACTTGAAGGTGTGTATTGCAATTTTAGGCAATGGACTGATAACCTGTCACTATGGCGATATTCCGAATGACCTTCAAATATTTGTCAGACGTAGCGTAGGTAAATGTCCGTTTGCGGCCGTTTACTCTCTGCCTACCCCGCCAGGGATTATAGACGTGATATGTGTGTTAAATAATATCATTGAGACTTGCGTTATTTTGGAGTACCTTCTTCACGCTAAGCAGTTTCTTCCGGATGTCCTTAAGAAATACGCAGCCTCTTTATTACAGAAATCATTAAGAAGTAAGTAATAGAGATGGACTGAATATTCATCTCATGCTCGGTAATCGGCATGTTGGGTAGATTTACCGTATAATTCGTATTCGGCACCGAACTTTCGGCAAATTCACCGAAAATTTGGGTATTACTCGTAAAAACTTATTGTTTCTTAATAAACATATTTTGTTGCACATTGTTTCGTCAGGACAAAGGAATAAAGCAAAGTTTCTATTAATGTGCAATGTATGTATAGTCAACGTTTGTGATACGAATTGTTTGCGGAGTAGTAAAGGGGACTGGTGCTAATTGGCGAGCTTTGCGTAAACAAGTGAAGACTCGAAGCTGTTTAATATGGGTGTCATTCCCACCTAGTAATGGGGACTTTTCTATTTAACAGTTCTTGACCGTTTTTATGATTTCAAACCAGATGGTGTTATGTTAAGCTGAAATTTTGACATTTAAGTCAATATACATGTACTTTATTATTTGTATTTGGCGATATCAGAGCGCACGGACAAACCTTGACGGGTTTTTGTTGCGTTCTATTGTAATTGTTGTATTTCTTTTTTGTAAATGTATAAATAAATAAAATAAATACATTTTCATCTATTCGCTTTGTAAAGATACTTTTTCAGTTTAGCTCAGCGCCATCTTGTACACTTGGACATTGGCTAGAAAATTTACTATTCGGCCGAATATTCGTTCCGGTAAACTTTTTACCGATTGAAACCTATTATCGGCTCATCTCTAGTAAGTAAGTACTGCAACAGTTCTTTCAAAGAGTAGCACCAAAATTTAAGAACCCCGACTTGCCAAACTCCCGCCTTAGAAGTGAGATTATATTTTGTCCTATAGGGAGGATTATTTCGGAAATAATGAAGGAAAGTTTTGTAATCAAAGGACCACCCTTTCGTTTTATTTACAGTGAATAAACAACCGTTGCCGTGTGATGGTGGCTTCGAATAGCATCACCCTAGTACTACCTGTAGGTGTCGTAAAAAGCGATTGGGGGTATAAATTGATCCAGGGAAAGGGAAGCAGCTGTGAAAGCAATATCTTGCACTGCACTTGCCAATCCGCTTGCCAAGTGTGGTGAGTATGGCATGTCCAACAGTCGACTGTTGTGACTGTTAATGTAATGATAATGTTAATAACCACCCATACACGTTACAATACTCTGTTTTTCTGCGTGTGAAATTAAAATAGGGTTTAAACAGTAAATGTTGGTGGTTGATTCTAAACTAAATTTACACACACACATATCACGCCTATGAACCCTTGCGAGGTAGGCAGAGCGTAAACGGCCTCAACAAACAGACATTTACGCCACGTCTGACAAATATTTGACTCATTTGTAAAATTGTGTATCGCCATAGTGACAGTTTGTCAGCCCATCGCCTAAAATTGCAATAAACACCTTCGCGCTAGCCCTTTGATGTGGAATTTTATCTATGTTTTAAAATAACGAATAGCTACTTTGAGTTAGGCACACCCCCTCGTTCGTGTAATTTTGGTGATACGGCACAGTTAGTATGTTAATACCTTCATTTCGCATGATTTTATTACATAATTAGGTATCTCGCTACCAAGCATTTTACTGTCATGTTTTAATTTTGTGTATTTTATATTCAAGAAACATGCAATGGTTGTTAAACTTAAATGGAACAATGTTTATTTACTTTGTTGATTATAAATAGGATAAACAAAATATATTTCATGCAGGTTTAAGACCTACACATACATACATACACACATCACGCCCACAATCCCTTGCGGGGTAGGCTGCAAATAATCAACATTAAAGCCACATCCGACAAACATCTGAGAGTCATTCGGAAAATTGTCAGTTATCAGCCCATCGCCAAAATCGCAATACACACCCTCAAATCCCTTAGTCGCCTCTTATGACACCCACGGGAAAGAATTGGGTTAATGCTATTCTTAGCCGGCATCACACGGCAAAGACCTACCACTATCGTAATCAGTACTAGCGACCTTATCTTATACGAACTGGCAAATATTTCAAGATTTCATGGCGTTAAACCAACGAGGTGTTTTCTCATGCCGTGTGGTGCTGGTTCAGAATAGCATCACCCCAATTCTACTGGTGAGTGTCTGTGTGTGATAAATGAATCCAGGGAATGGGCATCAGCGTTCCTTAGAAAGGCTACATCTTGCAATGCGCTCGCACATCATTATAAAACTCTTTATTATTACACATAGTACAGAAAATACAGAACAATATTTACAAAGAAAGGAACATATAAACCAAGGCGGTCTTATTGCTACGGTAGCAATCTCTACCAAGCAACATTTGGGTGATGGGTCAGTGGCAATCCTCTAACCAAGCGAGATGAGTATGGCAATACACCGATAAGGGGAGGCCAAAATCTAGACGTGGACTGTTGATGGCTGTAAATGTATGTAATGTACCTATGTTATATATTTTTAATGATACTACCATCACAGATTATACAAAACGATATAACAAGGTAGCAAAGTTTTAACAAAATTCATCCACATTTATAACTGACCAAACGCCATTTTTACATACCACCATATTTACATATCACCGGTTTGAGGCATCGCCCTCATCAGGCTGGTTCGAATGCAGTTCTCGTTCCAAATCTGTTTTTGATGCATCGTCTGCGCTCCCACAAATAAAGGTGTGTGGGTCTGCGAGTGCAGTTGCATGCAAGTCGAGAGGTAATGGTCTGTGAAGCTGATACGCTGTGACAATTATTGTTTGTTTGTTAAAAAAATATGGGGTAAAGTTTTACTAGTGACCCAAAATTAAAGAGCCGTCGGCAATTTGCATATTAAGTTTTTCTAATGCCTCTCTGCTTAGTTGATGTTTGTCACATTCATACTGTAGCAATGTAGGTGTAGGGTGACATTTTACTAGTGAACGATACTGAAAATTCAGGATGGGCTGGTGATAAGGAACAACTTTCCGCAAGGAACATAGATCAAAACATGAACAACAAATTTGGACCTGCCATACAAAAATTGACTTAACTGGTCATTTCTTTATGGGATCACCAAAATTTTTCCTTGCAAAAAGTTGTTCCTTATCACTAGCCCGTCGTAAGGTTTGCTATTAATCACTAGTCAAATTTCACCCTATATAGACCATGTATAATAATATAAAAGTTGGAAGCAATTTTGTGAATAGTTTAGAAAGAATCAATTTTGTGAATAGTTTAGAATCATATGATGATTATGTTTTCAAAAATTGGTTAGGGCTTGAGTTTTATTTGTTGTTTACATGTTTCTGTGTAGTATTTAAAAATATTTCTTTAAGTTACTGACACATGGAATTCTAGTTGGGCTATGTGTGTAATCGTAAAGCATAAAAGATACAATTTAAGTTATATTAGTAATCTTGATTTTACAAGACATTTTTTAATGAATAGCATGTCAATACTATAATGTTTTCAATATTTACATAAACCCTGCAAAGTATTGCGATGATGGTAAGAATTTATCAATCTAAATTTTTAAAATTTTTAGAACAAAAGTTGTCCGAAACGAAAACAGAAAATGTTATTCTGAAAGCTCACAAGCAGAAGGAAATACGTTTCCAAGTTCAGCAAAGCGAAGATTATGTTTCAACAAAGCTCAGGTTCAGTTGGTGGAAATGTATAGATAGAGCGCATGGAACCATAATGTGAAGCCACTTATCATGTATGGAGATCGAAATAGATGGCGCAAAAAGGAAATTCCTTTGCCTTGAAGTGAGACAAAGAAGTTCATGAAATAAATTATCCCCCTTTAAGGCGATGATATAGCGCGAGCAAGATTTTTAAACCAGTTTTATTCAGACCATTACAGCCGTAAAATTCTGAAAATATATATATGCTATTGTCGAGGATCTAACAAATAACTACCGTTTTTCCAACATAGAAACTAGAGACATACCGTTAGAATGTCAAAATTACGTATTTATACTAGAAAAAGTGTGTATATAAATTATAAGATATTTTGTTTTGTACTAACTTTGAAACTGTAGACATAATATTGAAAAAATAATTCAAATAAGGTTACTTTAGAGTTTTTTTCTATCAAGTAAAGTTTGTACAATTGTGTAACTCATAGGCATTTGTTTATGTTTTAACTTGCTTCGTCTACCCTAGTCTGTGATCTGAGACATCTAAGCCTCGGTCCGGGACTGGGTGAAACAGGAATCGTTTTCCGGAAAATGGAATACTACTTCTCCGGTGTAAGAGAATACCTTACTGTTGATATTACCACCGCTGTGTTGTTCGGTAGTTTTCACCTTCAATAAATACTAGATAAGCTACATGATTGCCCGCAAGAATAGCATTACCAAATGATTGTATTTAGAACATATTGAAAAACTTAGACCTCCCATACAAAAAGGTACAAAAATATTTCTCTTTGTAAGAAAATTCAATTCTTTTTTAATTATGCGAAAATGTGATTCAAGTAAAAGCGTTGTTTAGTTTCACGTGTGGAACTGAGCTTTAAAATATGAATTTATTAAATATAACCTTATATTCAAAGAAACTACATAGTGTTGCTATCAAAAGTTGGCGCAACCGTAACAACAGCTAAAATACTAGGTGGCATGATCCAATAACAGGTAAAACTACGTTTTAAAGCTTACAGCTCTAGATTGAATGTCTAAACATCTGCATTATTTAATTGAAGTTACTTAGCTCCTATTGATTCGCCTATCATCACTTCAAGATTTATCGCATCCTATCTCAGAGACTCTGAGCAACGAAATGTATCAGAAAGAACCTGACGAACAACCAAATTAAATTCTTAAAAAACTCATCGCAATCAGACTTAGCGCGTACTACATAAATCAATACACATATAGTACACGCTACATTCTGCATATAGATTGAATAAACACTAAAACCTGATTTAATTGTTATTTCATTTTTCTGTGCATTCAGTTAAAACGCGTGCCAAATCTGATTGCGTTGAAATTGCGTATCTTCAATTTCATCTTTTTTTTCATCGTGTCAATTGATCATTCGTTCATATTTTTGACTACAAATATGTGGCGACCGCAATTGCATTCTCAGTCGCCAAATTCAGCTCATCTTTGCTGCAAGAGACCAACAAAACAGGACACGATGTTAGGTGAGCTATGGATTGCGACGGGGCTCCACAGGCACAGTGCAATTGCGTCATGTAAATAATAGGTTTAGCATTATGTGTGCATAAATCCTAATACATTGAGTTTTGCTTCTTTCTGCTAGATGTAGAACTTCCTTTAAAAACCCATCAAACCATTTATTTGCCACACAAAACAGAACAAAAGAATAGGAACATGCTATACATATCGGTACAGTGACGAAAGAAATTCAATCAATATAAAGAGAAGAAAGTTCCTTCTGGAGCATTCCCTTGCCCTGAACACACTGTCTCATCTCAGCCCATTCAGAAGTGCAACGACCCGTCTATTCATCTTAATTAGTCCATGTTTTCTATGAACCGAACGTAAGTGACATATAAATGGCCGCATTCAATGTTGAAGCCGGCGTCCATTGAAGAGGTTTAAGCTCCTTTCGTAGGCAAATAAGAAGCTTTCCTTAAGAAATAGAGTTGATTTTTGTATGAGATTAGACATGGTTTGGACACGTGTGTTACAAGTACGTAGATTGTGGGATCAGGTCTTGTTAAAAAGATCTAAGGATATTCGTGGTGAAAATATTGCAGGATACGATTTCTTTTTTCATCTGATATTTTATTTAAATAGGTACTAAATATTTTTAAATTGTTATTGCTCTCTCAAGGGAATCAAAATTCATAGGGCACTGCCCGTGGAACTGGAACTATGGAATTTGGTAATTAGTTTCGTTGTTCCAAAAAAATCCAAATATTGGACTTTTTAAAATAATATGTTTTTTTTATGGAACCGAAAGAAAGCGAAATTTTATAATTTTGGCTAGTAGTTCAAGTGGGGTATTATATGAAAGGGCTTGATGTGCATATTACGGAACCCTCAGTGGATGAGTGCCACTCTGGCCATTATTACTATTTGATATTATTTCTAATTTTTTTTACACTTGTACCCTCGAGTCCCTTAGTCACCTCTTACAATACCCACGGGAAGGAAACACACGGCATATACTCGTATATTTATTTTTACTGTGTTAGATATTTGTGTGATGCCGGCTTAGAATAGCATCACCTTATTTCTTACCCGTGGGAGTCGTATGAGGCGACTAAGGGACTCAAGGTATTGCAATGTGTATTGCAATCTTAGGCGATGGGCTGACAACCTGTCACTATGGCGATACACAATTTTTAGAATGTCCCTCAAATATTTGTCACACTCTACCTACCCCGCAAGGGCGATAAGCGTGATATATTTGTGTTAGATATTTGAAAAAATTCCAGAATAAAAATACATGTTTAGAATAACCCGCAGTACTGCAGTACCCAGAATACAGCTCCATTTCAATATTAATTTGTATCCTGTTACATAGTCCTTGTAAAGGTTTATTTTGCTGACTCTTCCATTCTACTAATCGGCTTTCAACTCCGACAACAGGTCTCATATCGGCATACACTACTGGTTATCTTGCGTTCATTGTAATAATACCCATAAAATTACAAGCAATGTATGTCGAAACAGCCGAAGGTGGCGTTTTAAGTAACAACGTTATTCATTTGCAGAATAATAATTATTCCTTTTGTTAAACGCGGTGATAAATATATTTCTTTTGACCATAATTTCCTTTGTGTTGTTTGCAATTTGCAAAGCTTTCATAATTAACGTGCGCTTTGTGAAATTCTACTTATGTATAAGCTGAAATACAATATTTTCCGCTGCGTAATTTTGAAGCAATCAGTCTTATTTTAATCACACAACGAGAAAAATGTTTATGTTGAAAAATATAACAAACTTTTGAAATTCCCTTAGTTTTGATTTACACAATTTTTTGTGACCTATTTTAGTACTAGATACGCGCCGCCGCCAATACTTACTTTGTGCCCCTACCTTTAACATACATACACATACACATATCACGCCTATAATCCCTTGCGGGGTAGGCAGAGCGTAAACGGACATTTACGCCTCGTCTGACAAAATATTTGAGGGTCATTCAGAAAATTGTGTATCGCCATCGCCTATCATTAATAATAACTAAAATAAAACTAGAGACAAACTTTAGACTATAATCATAAACTGTTATCCTGTAGATATTAAACAACCAAACAAAAGTTAATAATGAAAGTTCCATAGCACTATTACCATGTTGAAGCATAAATTAAAAAAGATAAGACGTCGTCAGTAGAAGACTTCGCATAGTTAGAAATTCGATTAGAACTTTGCCATTCCTAAATAATTTACAGAACAAACATACATTTTTATTTTACGCTTATATCCCTTGCGGAGTTGGCAAGGCTTAAACGGCGGTAAATAATGGACATTAACGCCACGTTCGACAGTGTCATTCAGAAAATTGTGTCACACCATAGTGACAGTTTGTCCCATCGCTTTAAATTGCATTACACATGTAACCTTTGAGTCCCTTGGTCGCCTTTTACGCCAGCGCCACCCATGGGAAAGATATGGGGTGATGCTATTCTAAGCCGGCATTACACGGCGTACTTACAGTGACAGGATCAAAATGCGCACGTTATTATATTTTTCTGGGTGTAACGTATAGTGTACTAAAAACTTTGCAGGCCAAAGTAGTCCATAAAACTAAACAACTTTCTTAGTTGTTTGAGGGATCAGTAATTTACTAGTCTATAATACAGTTATAGAGGAAACCCAGTATATCTTGATTTAAGTATTACTCGTGATTGATAAAGTTTTGAACAGAAATATATTCAGTAACCTTTATTTTACGAGGTTTATTCAAATTTTATTCTTTGCAATCTTAACTCAAAACTTTGCCAAGTCAGCGTCTAAACTCATAAATCCAGACTAGTTTGCATAAAATAGAAGTAGAGTCTCTTCCTGTTATTGAGTCAGTGTACAGTTCCATGAAATCAGGTCGTATCTGCCGATAAGCGAAGTTCTTAATATAAAAAAAAACATTCGTCTTTTAATAAAGCTTTGATGGTAATTTTTTTATAAAAACATGAACGAACTCATACCCTATACTAAGATATAAAAATCCTTCTGAGCCACCTGATTGTCCGTAAGAAAGACGGTTCCGTGCGTCGAACGGCATGTCAAGCCGTCAGTCCCGGTCATCTTCTTTCGTGTGGGATACCGAGTCGTCCAACGACCCGATGAACCCTGGTGTCAGAGTTTTACAACCGCCTACTAATACCAGTAGGCTTCTGACATGGTTGTTTATCGACTGCCGTCTAAGTAATCATAGACAGCAACCGGGACCGACGGCTAAACGTGCCCTCCGAAGCACGGAACCATCTTTCTTTTCGGACAATTAGGTGGTTCAGCCTGCAGATGTCGCAGATGTAACCAGACTGGAAACAAATTCACAAAGTGATTGATTACTATCAACTCCACCCGAGAATCGAACCCGGAACCTTTGCGTCACAGGCAGTCGTACTACCACTACGCCACATCGGTCGTCAATCGGTCCCGGTTGGGTGATGACACCAGGGTTCATCGGGTCGTTTGTCGTCTTGGTATCCCACATGAAAAGAAGAAGAAGAGGATCCCTCTGTCGGGGTGCTAGTGCCAAAAGAATATTATTTTATTCCAAACTAGCGGCCCGCCTATCGGCTACACCCGCTGCTAACCGTTTTCCCGCGGGAATAAGACCTTTTCCCGGCATGTATTTACATAAAACCTTCCTCTTAGATCACTCCATCTTTGATGAAAACCGCGTCTAAATTACTTGCGTAGTTTTGAAGGTCTTAGCATAGAACGGGATATCAGCCACCAAGAAGCGATTATATTATACGGCTCTTAGTATTTTGGAGTTTATTACAACCTTAGCTGCCTGATTGTATTATTATTATTTTAAATTAAATTCATCACTCAAATATCTGCCATTTTTTGCCATCTAATTACCATACAATTTACAATTTTTTGAATGACCCTGAAATGTTTGTCAGGCGTGGCGTAAATGTCCGTTTTTACGGCTGTTTACGCTAAGCCTACCCCGCAAGGTATATAGACGGAATTTATAAATATTCTGCACAATTCACACAGTGTCATCTAGCCCCACTTTTTATTTCTTTTTTTTGTAATTAAATACATATTATACATAGAAAACACCTAGACTAAACACAAACATCTGAAAATTGACTTAACGCCGGCGTAGCAGGCAAGTGAGGCAAGGGTACTATCGGCTACGCCATCGGGCCAGTCAGCTATATGTAGTTTTTGTGATTCTCTAATTATTTTTTACCACTAGTCTTGTCATCAATATTTTGGTCGGAAGCTCGTTCAACTTTCTTGATACTTGCACATATTTCAGTGGTTATATGTTGTAGATCGATTTTTCCTTTAGTGAGTTGGGAGGAAGTTGCAATTTTGTTTGATTAGGGCCCTCTCTGCTAATATATCATTACTTACAAGTCACACAACTCACATTGGAGTCAGAGGTAAAAAGTTCTCATTCGATTTCAACAACTTTCACTCTAAGAAACTTGAAGTTGTAACACTGTTTTTGCTTTCATGGAAAAAAAACGTAAATTGAAATACATGATTGAAAATATATTAAAGGTTAATAATAAAGCATCAATGAATTAGATAAGTCCAGTATTTTGATTTTCAAGATTACAAAGTACTTTTCTACTAAATGATAAAAAAATACTTTGCTCTTGTAATAACAAGTAATTTTTTGAAAAATAATAAATAAATATCTTGACGTTTCACACAGCGCTAGGAATACACAGGAAAAGTAAAAAAAGTACTTTCAGCTATCTTGATAGCTGAAAGTAATGTTAATGCAATCGAAAGATTTTTCCATGCTCAACCAGTTCCTTACTTCAGGGCATTTACTGATCCCATTGTCTTCACCCATCCAAGGCTTGTTCCAAATTCGCTTATTGATCTTTTTACTAAACAATAAGAACTCCATAGGCACCTACCTACATCTATCGGCATTAGATAGACCTCAATCTGTTTATCCGTAAATCTCCTAAACAAAAGTCGTTGTTTCCTGTACATCAGAGGCTTCTTGCTTCCGCCAAACTTGGTTGAGTAGTCACAGTAGAGGAGGCAACCAGAAGAATATCTCTGTACCAGCTTTCAACTTGCTAGAAATGTAAGATTTTGGTCCTATAATGATATGAAGCACGAATTTTACTATGATATTTCACTGCGTATTTATGTTTTTTTTTTTTTATCGTGACGGCGGCTTTAAATGAGCGAATGCGTGGAATCCAATTATTAAATGTGTAAAAAGAGTAATCGTGCTAATAGTGACATTAAATTTTTGTATGAATTCCAATAGTGATCGACAGAATCGTCGGAAGAGGACATACAGAAATGCATACCAATAATATACGGACTCCATCTACCCACCCGCAAAGCATCAGTAATTGTTCCGTGATCATGGCCCATGCAACTGGGTCGAAATATCGGACAATTTAACAAAAACAAGTATCGCGGTAAGAACCCCGTTTTAGTATTTTGATTCATTGTGACTGCATTAAGTATTGGTACCTAATGCACGTCAGCGCACTTTTGAATTACCCGATATGTGATGATGACGTTAGGTATACTGCTGTTTACTTCTACTGCAATGTTGTTTTGTGCGTACAAACTCAATTTGTATGGGATTTACCAAGTTTCGGCCCCTCGCCTGCTGCATCAAATTCATGGGGGTAAGATTGTAATCGAAGAATAAGTAGATAAGCCGTCAGAGTTTGAATTGAAAATATCATATTTAGTTCAATTGGATTTATAATTCGCATGTTTAAATGAAACATGAAATAAATATCTTGGACATTAGTCCTACACTATGTAAACCTAGTACTATATAATATAATATTCTTTATTGCACAAAAAATACACAGAAAAAATATATATACAATTTTTGTCGCAAAGGCGAACTATGGGATATATGGGATATATAGCTGATATATTATACATAAATACTTTTTTTGTTGTAAATAAATACATACAATACAAAGACTACCCAGACTTAACACAAATATTTGAAAAGTAACTTACAAATACTTGTGCTGTGTCGAACTCACGACCCTCGGCTTAGCAGGCAGGGGCACTATCCACTACGCCATCGGTACAGTCACGACTTAGGAATAAATTTTTGTTCCTTTCACAAAAAAATTAATCGGAAAGCATCTACATAATATAATAGCCATCTTTTCAATGGTTTCAACAGGCAAAGTAGGTAATATTATTAATATTGGAGTCATTCAGAAACTTGTGTATCTCCATAGTGATAGGTTGTCAGCCCATCGCATCGCCTAAAATTGCAATACACATGTATCACTCGAGTCCCTTAGTCGCCTTTTACGACACCCATGGGTAAGAAATGGGGTAATGCTATTCGCAAAGGCAACCGACGCTAAACCAATTCGGTGGAGTTTTCTACATAGATAATTCATTGGGGAAGCCGTATTTAAAAAAATATTTCTCCGTCCCGTTTGTAATCCTCATCTTCATCTATACCTTTACATCAGTTGCATTACCATTGATTTGGAATAAACTACTTAAAAATATATATTCAAAACCAAAACGTATGTATTTGTATGTCTGACTGCGGAGATTTTTTAATAGCATTGTTCTTTTATTTATCAGTTACATACTGTTTAAATTTGTCTTTAAATTTGCGAAATACAAACAAATAAATTTCTAGATTTAAATAAAGTACAATAAATCAAAACGGTATTATACCGAATTTGGGACAGAGGTCACCGAAATACCTACTATTATATTTACACACACACACACATATATCACGCCTATAATCCCTTGCGGGGTAGGCAGAGCGTAAACAGCAGCAAAAAACGGCAATTTACACCACGTCTGACAAATGTTTGAGGGTCATTCGGAAAATTGTGTATCGCTATAGTGACAGGTTGTCAGCCCATCGCCTAAAATTACAATACACACCCTCATGTCCCTAAGTCGCCTCTTACGACTCCCACGGGAAAAAAATGGGGTGATGCTATTCTAAGCCGGCATCACACGGCAACACTATATTTACAGGATCTAAATATATTAGCTGCAAATATTTAAGGACTGAACCAGTCCATAAAACTGCACAACTTCTCTAAGGAACATAGGCCGAAACATGAAAAACATTTGGACTATCCATAGAATATGTTCCAGCCGAACGGGTCGATTTGTCTGTCATATTTCAAACGATGTTCTTTGGGGAAATTTGTTCAGTTTCATGAGCTGGTTTACCCCTTAAAATATTTGCAGGTAATATTTTTGAATTCTATATAGGTGTACCTGGTGCACCTAGATACTTACTATGTAGGTTTTGGTAACCAATATAAAGGGCGGGGCACATCTGCTCCGTATCCGTTCCGTATCCAGGTCTCGTCCGTAGTCACGCACGAACTTATGACGTTGTAACGTATCCGTTGCGTATCCGTTCCGTGCTGCACGCAAGCGGTGTGCCGTATCTCATACAGTCCCATACATTACAACGTCATAAGTTCGTGCGTGACTACGGCCGAGAGCTGGATACGGAACGGATACGGAGCCGGTGTGCCCCGCCCTTAAAAACTATATTAAGATAGAACAGCTGATCTCTTTGATTGGTAAGTTATGAATTTTAAACTATATTTATTGTGGGATAATATCTCATTTCCACGCCAAGAAGGGCAACAGTGGTTGGTCCGTGGTAAGTATAGGAATCAACCTATAGAGATAAAAGTATAGCCGTAAAGTAACATGCCGTGTGATTAACCTGGCTAGCCACGAGGCAGTGCCCTTTTTTTATTTTTTTATCCTGCCCGAGCCGGTTTTCTATAACGACAATGTCGACAATAGAAAATTGGGTTATACAAACTCTATTTATTTACAATGACGGATCATGACGGCAATAAGTGATAGTACTGTCGTACGTTAAATAAAGTTAATTTCATTTCATTTCAATTTAAGACTTCATAGCTATTAGGTTTTAAAAAGTAGGTTAACCGACTTACAACTCAAGGGCGTGTTATTAAGTAAACAAAATTAAAATTAAAAGTATCAAATACCAACGTTTTATCATCAAACACTCGCACTAACTTTCCTAATACCCCAGTAATTAATTTTGTTTGCTAAGCCAGAGCAAACACTGAAAATGTGAAAATGAGAAAGTAATTAATTTGCAAAAGCAAAACCTTGTACCGGTGACATAATTAAATTGTGTTGTATTTTAATTCAATTAACGGCGAAGGACAGTGGAGCGAATAAAACAAAAGTTATAAACCCAACAGTAATTATAATTGGCAGCAGAGTTTCGTGTGAAATACACCTTGTGGTGCCGGCAGAGTAGAATAGCACTACCCCATCTCTTCCCGTGGGGGTCGTAAGAAGCGACCGAGGGATAAATCCGACCCAAGCACAACGGTCCTGGAGAGGCCAACTCCACAATTAAACCCGGAACGGGGTCTCCGTCAGGCGCGTGTGACAGAGATCTACCGCGCGGCAGACTCCTGCAGCCGACCTGGCTCCGCACGTATCGACTAGTCGTTCCTGCGGATCCAGCCAGGAAGGCCGAGAGGGTGGCGCAGGACCTGGGCAGCCCTGCGTTTTCCATAATTGCGTCCCAGGCAACGCAGTGTCTGTGGAGAGGTAAAAGTCTTGCCTCAGACACTGATTAAATCGTCTGTCACAGACGTGTGAGGCCAATGATGATGACACCTTGTACTGCGCTCGCCAACCTGCCTGTCAAACGTGGTGGGAATGGCAGTTTCCACCCCCAAAAGAAAAGGAGAAGATAAAACTATTTTCTTAAAAAGGCGGTGTCCTCCGAACTACCTTTAGGTAGAGGAAAGCGGTAAATTGGACTTCCCATACATAATGTACCAGCCGACCAAGTCAATTTGTATGGCAGGTCCAATTTGTTTCTCATATTTCAACCCATTTCCTTGGGAAAAGGTTTTCCTTATCACCAGCCCGTCCTAAGTTTTTGGTATCAGACACTAGTTAAATTTCACCCTATATTGCGGCAGTGTGAATTTGTCTAATATGAAACTAAACAGAAAGGCATTAGAAAAATTTAATATGCAAAATGCCGCCGGCTCTTTAATTTTCTATTTGCCTTCTCATTACCGGCGGGTAGGGTAATTTAGCAACCACACTAATACCACGTCAGAGGCCGCATGAAAAGGTCGCGTTTAATAAACAAAGCGCTCTAATAGGCCGAACTGAATGCATTGCCTTTGCCTATTGGTGTTGCCAGGTAGTTCTCTAGCGCTCCAAAACCACGCTTTTCTATGGAAACGTTGCCTTTGCCTATTGTTGTTGCCAGTTGTTTCCGCCCTAGTGCTTCAAACACCATGGCGTTTTATATGTACTGATATGATCACTTATTTACAGGCCGCATGAAAAGATCGGTTTTAATTACTAAATGTAGACGTACTGAACTTATATGGGAACCCCCCGGTTTTGGTCACTAAAACAGTCCGACTGGACACACAAACCGCCACTGTAAGTCGTATACGCGCAGCATAAGAACGGTTCTAATCTAAGTCCAAACTGTGTAAGTGCAACAAAGCCTGAGCTTGATTGTACCTACTTCTTAAAACAATTTTTGGACTAAGGGAGTCGAGGGTTTCAGTGTATTACAATTGTGGGCAACGGGCTGATGGCCTGTCACTGTAGCGATGCACGATTTTCTGAGCCGGCCGATTCTTCTGACGTGGCGATGACGATCGTATTTTGCGGTTGTTAGCGCTCAGCCTACCCCGCAAGGGATAAAGGCTTGATATATGAATGAATGTTTTTTCAATACTTTATTGCACATAGTACAAAAGGCGGGCCTAATGCCAGAAGGCATTCTCTACCGGCCAACCAGAAGGTAAACAGAGAGAAAAAATTATTCTTGGAGCAAAGTGGCGCAGACCACTTCCCACATAGGCTGAATAAACAGTGCCCTTTGCCTACCATGCTTTATTCAGCCTAATAACAGGCTGATTGCAGTTCAGCACTACGCTACGAAAGGCTAATAAACCATAGTTGAGATTCTAGCTTTGTGCAGCTGTGAATTAGGCAGACATGTAATTTTTTTAATAAATGCTTTGTAAGTGTTAATTTCAATAGGTTATTCTTTGTTGTTTTGACTTAGATTAGATATTTGTAAGTTAGTAGGTAGGACTCAAAAATCATGAAAAATGACGAGAACTTCATCATACTATGTCGAGAGCTGTTGGTTTTCCAAAATAAATAAAATAAAATAAATATTCAACCTTGAGTAATGCCCTGTTATCTTTTGGGACACCGAGTTGACAAACGAACCCATAAACCTTGGCTTCAGACAAATTTCCCTAATTACCCTACAGTTGCTCTATTAACACTTACGTATTTATTCTAAAAAAAGTCCACTAATACAAGTATCCACGACAAAACTGTTTATTAGCGCTTAATTTTCACACAGTTTTTACCCACGTCAATTAGAAACAATTATCTTCCTAATCTATTTTTCAAAACACTTCACACTAATTTTCCCTCAACGCACCATTAAACTAATGAGATGTTCTATATTCAAATGAGTCATGAAGTGGTATTGATTACTTTTACGTACTTATATATAAAAAAAAACAATTTAGGTGTGGTGTGAGTGACTGCTTGTCAAAGATTTGATTGATACAAACGTAATATCTGTGAATGTAATGTCCTACTTAATACAGTGCAAATATTCTTAGGGTAATTTCTACTTGTGAAATTGAACATCTTTCCACAAGAAACAGGTCGAAATATGAAAAAATATATGGACCTCTCATACATATTTTGATAATTTTTGTATAGGCATGTTTAATGTGTGTTTGTGTGTGTAATACTAAATAAATTTCTCCCATCCCCAAACATAACACTTCTGATTTATTCATTAACTGAATCAGTTCAAAGTAGACCGCAACTGCAACAATAAAGGGAGGGTTCTGTCTTATCGAACCCCCATAGGACTGTTATTGTTATCTTGGAATCAAGTGAAGTTCTTGCCAACGTTCATGCTAATCAAATTCCGGAGATCAAAACGACCGCACTGGTTGGATAACATGTGTATACCAAACTTTATTTAGTTAACTAAGGAAGTCGCTTTTGTTGAAGTTGTACGGTGGTAGTGCTAGCGGGGAAGATCTTTTATGAAACTTGTAAAATTCTTATCCTCAGGATTTGATTTGAATTTCGCTTTCAGTACGATTGTCCCCTTTATACTCCTGGCCATTTCATGTACTACAAAACTGTCAAATAAGTACCAAACTATATTCAAAAATGACCCTGTTGCTGGTTCAGCCAAAAATTAAGCTATTTTAATGTATTATAAGAGCGGATCGAAATAACTTATTTTTGTTGCGCATTATCGCGACGTATTTGGACCAGTCGGTGGTCCTTCCTTAGTCTAAGTGCCGCTGCAAGCTCGCAAGTCTCGCCTGGCATCCCCTTTTTATAAACTACAGTTATGTCTCATTTAAGTTTCAATTGTATTATTTTCTTGTAAATTTAACGTCAAATGGTGTCGAACTTCAGCGCCAAACAATTTTCTGTTTTCCGTCGCTGAGTGGGAATGTTTTATTCCTGTTAGGCTTTTGGATGAGCTCGTTTCAGGTTCGACTTTATCTCAGCCTTTACCAATCCTCCTGCCAAGTGTGGTGAGGTATGGCAATACTTCCAATAGGGGGAAGCACATGTCCAGCAGTGGACTGTTGTGGCTGTTAATGTAATGCATGTATAGTCAGGCTCACGTCCGGTTAGACACTCGAATCGCCAATGTAAGTCTTATGCGCGCGGTATAAGAACGGTCCAAAGTCCAAACTGTCCAATCCAGCCAGATCTTGTAAAACCGAAAAAAACTGTAAGATTCGCTTTAACTTAGACCTAATCTACAGTACATTAGGTCTAAGTTAAAGCGAATCTTACAGTTTTCAACAAAGAAGTCGCTTTAACTTAGACCTGACCCGTACTCTTCAGTCTCGCTCTTGCGGCTTCCTTGCTTGAAATTAAACCGAGTTCCTATTGGCGGTATCGGGCCACACTCTGGATACGATCCTGTGACGTCACACGACCCGGATAAGGCAATCAACGTCTATTTCCGGCTAGGTACCTACGTGAATCTACTTCCTAGTGAACAATCTAGTAAATGGAAATTGTAGTTTTTTTCTCTCCATTTATGGGTACCAGGCTGTTGCAATAATATCTCTTTGCCTCGTAGATATCATATCTGATAGCATAAAGACAATTTAGTCCTCATACTTGTTTGTGTCAATTCCTGAATACCGTACACGGTCCGGCATACATTGCTGGTTATATTAAGTTTATTGAAATTATACACATATAATAACCAGCAATGTATGCCGGACCATGCACGATATTCAGAAAAGTGTAATATAATTCACACCTTCAATGTGCCTTCAATGTGCCACATTGAAGGCACATTGAAGGTGTCTAAGAAACCTGGCTTTTCCGCCTACAAGTAGACTTTTAGTGGCTGAAATTATTAATTTACCTTATTCAATTCATATAAGAAGAATTTTTACAAAATGAAAATAAGGAATTGAAAAAATCTGAAACTTGAACCCGGGGCCGTGGCGTACCGTCCCACTGCTCTGCCAACTGAGGTACCGGCGCCACGACTGACACTTCCAAATTTTCGTTACGGTGTAAACTAACCAAGGCTAGAAGATAACACTATGGAGCTACTCTGTATGCAACTTATGCTATTTACAATTCTGAAACACTAATGAATTCCACACAACCAGCTCGCATGACTTGAATCAATTACCCTAAGATCTGACACTAACTACGTAGCTAAATCCTGAAGATAAAATCATCACGTTGCATTACAGAATTACCTAGAATTATTCCTGTTGATGTGTTAGTCTCATTATTCAACTGTATAAAACTAGCTTTCCGTACGAGGTTTCATTGGCATCAAAAACTTTTTCCGTAGGTTTTTCTATTAATAAATTTTGTATTTGTGTGGCGTGAAAGAGGGGAGGCCTTTGCAGTGGGACACAGACAAGGCTAACTAAAAAAAAAAAAATGTATTAGGTACATTATTACATTTACATCTTACATATGCTAACATTCAGGGCGGATCTTACTGAGCTAAGATTTAAGCGCTCCCTCCGTTAGTTTCAAAAACAAACTTGACAGGTGGATTTAAAACAAATAAGTAGTAAGTATGGACAAGTGAACTTTGTGATTTAAAAAAACAAACTGTTACACGCTCACCAGCTTGGATATAGACATCAGCCTGTAGCTGCTCGTCTAATTATATGTAAAATAATACTTTAAAGCCTAGTAATTTATATACATAACCTAGTTAATGGTAAACTAGATTTAGTTAATATAAACTAGATTTCCGCCCAGCGGTGTCACCCGCTGCCACTAATTTTCCCGTGGTAAAAAGTGGCCTATGTGTTATTCCAGGTTATACTCTACCTGTGTTCCAAATTTCATCCAAATCAGTCAAGCCAAGTAACAAACATACATACATACTATTGACAATTAGGATTTAAAAATAGAATTCTTATCGCCAACTAAGGAAAATTTAACATGAAGGTAATACGCCACTAAAGCCACCACAACACTAGATTGTAACAACAACGAATTTAAATTCACTGATAACAGTGTAACAGTATAAAACCCGTATATTTTTCGGCTGTGGTAGCGAAGGAAGGGGATTATTGCACCTAATTAATCTTTGACCTTTGCAACCTAGCATTAGCCTCATTTGTGTTTAGGGATGGGTGGTAACTGGTATCAGTACTTGATACTTTTTTCTTACTCAATTTCCGTTCACTAACATTAGGTATTATCTTTTTAATTAGGTGTTACCGTTATACTCTTCGGCAAAGGCCTCCTCTAAGAGTAATCTGGGCAAAATTATATTTTTGCTATTTTATTCACTACATATAAATTATAATTTTATTTGTAACGCTTTATGAATGTCAAGATTATGATAGAATTTCAAATACTGTTATTATGTTGCAAATGACTTATTGATAAACACACTACATTGTTACAAATTTAGATTTTACCACGATAATTGATGGTGTATAAGGAAATTTTGTCTTCAACTGCAAAATATGCTATTCAAAATAAATTCATGTCAGTCAGGAACTGTTACCAAATAACAGGAACATCTACATTCCTATTTTATACTACGTATTTATAACATTGTAGTGTGCAACCAACAATTTCTAACCTATAATTTCGTGTTTTCAGGTAAAAAACAACCCACAATTAGCATATCAACAACATCTCGGTAAGAATACGTAATTACTACCTGCTTAAACTTGTTATAACGTGTTTCAATTAGTTGAGAATAATTTATAATGGTTTGTTATTTTATACCTTAGTAACTATTACCTACTATCTCTCGCTCTATAGGCTGATAGGCGAGCGCAGTATAACATGTCATAAGTTTTCAGGAATTTTACTTTTTTTTACTTCAATGTCTGAATTTGTCCAGACAGATCATAACAGTAAAACCGCGTTTTTAAATCGAAAAGTCATATTTATTACTTTTGACATTTTGGCGCATATCCTAGGTTCTAATTTCATATGACACAATGCGTACAGAATTACATGGGGTGATGCCATTTTAAAACAGGACCAAAGGTAGTTATGTAACAGGTGATTAAAAAGGATATAAGGTAAGGCTAAAATGATGCCACAGTGTCAAGGCGAGTGTACCCGTGAGCGTCGTGTCACCTCGGCAGTGGCGCTACTCCACAAAAAAAAAAATCGCTTTATACATATAATCTATGCATGCAAACGCAATGAAATATTAGCTGTTATTAAAGTTATGGTAAAAAGTGCCTAAAAACGGCCACTTTTTGTATTAATTGCCATAACTTTAATTACATAACATATTTCTTTGGGTTTGAAGGTTCTTATTTTATTTACATAAGAATAGTACAAAAAATTTGGGCTACGGACATTCTGATAGATTGTTCGTATAAAGATATATTTTTTTTTTGTGGAGTGGCGCCACTGTCGAGGCCATTCAAGAGTACAGTCGCCTTAAGTTTGATGGATATTAATGTAAATTTGAAAATCATTCATGAGGGGTATACCGTTTATGATTAATTCATCCAAAGTTATAATTAAAAGTCAACAAAAGAAAAAATTTAATGAAACATTTATCGGGTGAAATTTTACTAGTGACCGATAGAAAAATCTCAAGACGAGCTGGTTATAAGGAACGAATTTACCCCAGAAACATAGGTCGTATATGAAGCAAAAATGATCCTCCTATATACCTACATACATACAACTCCCGTTTGGCTGATTTGGGTTACCTGCTATGGAAGCTCAAAATATTTTGACCTTTGTTCCTTGGGGAAAGTTGTTCCTTATCACCAGCCCGTTCTTTGTTTTCAGTATCGGGCACTAGTAAAACTTCACCCTATATGCAGGGTGTAAGGAATAGCCCTCCGAATACTGATATCGTACATTCAGTCAGACCATGAAACTAAATTACTTTCTATAAAAAATATTTTAGGAAACGTCAAAAAATATTGGACTTCCCATACATATGCAGTGATTGTGATTTTCTATGGAAAGTCGAATATTTTTTGTTGTATCCTGACATATGTTCCTAAGGGAAAGTTGTTTCCTTTGATGGTCTGCATGTACCCTATCAGGTTGTTAGTATTCGTAGGGCTGTCCCTTACACCCCGTATATATTTGGTTTGCCAGTTGAATCAAAATATGATATCTGACTAATGTATGTATTTTCTGTAGGTATGACTAATGTAGTGAAGCTTTTCTTACCTTTTTTACGTGAAACCGCACAAAAGAATACGTTGCTCTTTGTATCAGTTGTCACTTATTGAACTGGCAACATGTTTCAAGGCTGAAATTCAAAATAAAATCGTCCCCCGTTCATACAACGACGAGACCCTTGTAACTGTTAGTACTCACCTCGGCCTGTCTCGTAGAATATTTACAATGCCCACTACCTCTAAAAGGATTCCAGACTTTGATGTAGGTACGGTGAATGTGAGTGCCGTAGTCAAACTGTACGTATTGTGTTCTTTAAACTGTCACTGAAAGGACTACCTACGGTATAGTGACATCGACCTTATCCGACAGTATCACTAAAAACTAAATAGTATGAAATGAAGTCGCTTCCCGTGTCCCTATGTCCCTATACGGGTTGTAAGTTGTAAGGTACAGCCCTCCGAATACTGATAGGCTGCATGTAGACCATGAAACTGTACAACTTTTCCCTAGGAACATACGCCAGGAAAGGACAACAAAAATTAATTAGATGAGTAAAAAAAAATACTCTCGTGGGAAGTTGTTCAGTTTTATGGTCTGAATGCACCCTATAGATTCGGAGGTTTGTCCCTTATACCCTGTATATGCGTTGATCTTTAAAAGTACGCAACGGATTTTGATGCGGTTTTCTTTAGTAGATAAAGTGATCCAAGAGGAAGCTTTTTATGTATAATTCATGCCGGGAAAAAGTATTATTCCTGCGGAAAACCGGGTGAAACTAGACGGTACTCTAGTTATAAAATATAACCAGTATCCGAACTCAATCTTCTAATAAACAACCCTCACTCAGCAAGCCGCAAACTAACACGCATATGACGTAATGAATGCCGCAACTAATTTGTACTCAACCCCTCTCAACCCCCTACAGCTCACTGTAAACACCCCCACCCCCCGCGACCGCTATGAATTCATTATTAACCCATTTTATACCAGGCGTTTGTACACTACTATCAAAGACAACTAGATTTAGGAAAATACAGAGAATAGGTAAGTCTAAAGAGAAGCATAGGATAGAACTGAATTTTACAACATATACAGGATCCTGAAAGGGCAACATTATTGTTCGTCTCTCTCACAGAAATATGTAGTCCTAGTTCTGTGGTCTCTCTATTTCAATATAATGATATATGAGGGGGATGTCAATAATGAACCGTGTAATGTCGGCTTAGAATAGCATTACCCCATTTCTTACCCATGGGTGTCGTAAGAGGCGACTAAGGGACTCGAAGGTTAGATGTGTATTGCAATTTTAGGCGATGGGCTGACAACCTGTCACAATAGTGGCACACAGTTATCTGATTGGCCCTCAAACTTTTGTCAGATGTGGTATTAATATCCGTTTTACGGCCGTTAACGATCTGCCTACCCCGTAAGGGATATAGGTGTGATTTATGTATGTATGTATGTCAATAATTATGTTGCCATTTCGGAATCCTTTCTTTATCTGTGCGACTTATATCTACATCTAAAGTAACTGTAACGGCAATGAAAACTCAAAGCAGATGGTAGAAGGCGCGACCAGTACCTAAACGCACTAATAAGAAATATCTGAGCATTGACGGCTTCAATTCGGGATATAAATTCTCTTATCTTACCTTAAATTGGTGCTTTCACTTTCAGTCAAATAGATTTAGAAAAGGATAGGAAAAATTTAAGCCCAGAATAGGTTATCTTCGCAATTTCTAGTCAATTTTGTCGCCATTGTTTTCATAGTCGCCTTGTTTTGACAGATAACACGTATCTTACGTCAAATTGTAAGACATGACGTGACTAAGATATCGTCCATCCTTCTCTAAACCTATTTGACAGAAAGTGACAGCACTCATTTAAGGTAAGTAAGAAAATTTATATCTCGAATTGATGCCATTGAGACATTTTCGATCAATTGCAGAAAAAAGGCACAGTCTAGAGTAGCGCCATTAGTTTCCAACTATGCTACTTCATTAGTAAGAACATTACCTACAAATTCAAATGAGCTTAAGTACTCATAATCACCATTGTGTATGTAGGTACAGATTGCTATCCACGTGCCAATACACAAGCGTATATCCGGATAATTATCCGCCGGATATCTGCCTGCAGCCAGCAGATCTTTGGGTGTTCTACATACTCGCACGTACGTCTATACAGGCTGTACTTGTAAAACCAACAATATTGCTTAACTAATCACACTCCACTTCACAACACAGTCCATCACCATACGTATTAATAAAAAGTAAAAGCCTGATTTGTGTTTTGTTTGATGATGTCTGATTTATTTGTGCAACAAGATAAAAAAGTTTATTTTTGTTTCGAGTGCTACTTTTCAATCCGAAGGTAGCAAAGGATACTAATATTGAACCATGAGTGTACTCGTAGCGTGTAATTCTTAAGTAGTATCCTGAGCTTAGTAAGGGATTTCAGCTTAACTGCCTGGATTCAACAGCAAGAGATGCGAATGAATTTGCTCTCGTGTGGTACACATGACTTTTCACCTCTACCAGTGAGAAAATTCTGCCAATGCAATGTCAAGTTTGGGAAATTGGCTGTACAGCTCGAATGCCTCAGACAAAATAAAAATTCCCGTCTAATTATCTTTTGCAAGATTCGTTCAGAAATATTTCATAATATGTACCAATATTCAGAAATATTAAATAGAACAAAACGCTTAGAAAAAGAAATTAATAAGTGGCTGCAATAGTTATAGTTCTGATAAAATGAGATGTTCGAAATTCAAATCACTTTTCTCCATACAGTGGATAAAAACAACTTTTGCATGCTGGATTTACGCGGCAAAACCGTTGTTCTCAAGCTGGAGCGGTGAAAAATCCTTTTCACCTTAAAGAACGTATATTGTCCCTTAGTGAAGCTTAGTATTTTCACAGTAAAACAATCTTATTCTTAACTGAACTATATGTAATCATAAAAAACAACAAAACGCCTTCTTTAGAGGCAGTAATCAATTTTAAAAGCATAAAACTTCATTGGTTGGGCAATCGTGTAAAAAGTCTTTTAAATATTGGGCAAAGCATTTCTTGTCTAAACAGCCACACCCTGTGTTTCCACACGTATGAACCCATCTTTACTCTGAATCCTGCATTCTCAGAATATGTACTCCCCCTTTAATTAAGAGATCTTGATTACACACATCTCTGGTCTGCGTAATAGGAGTTTATTAGCGATAGTAACGGAATTCAGCGAAGCAAATATGAAGGCAACGTTTCTGGGTTAATGGTGTGGTAGAGAACTTTACATGTCAATATTATTTAATATTTTCAATATTATATTTTCTTCAGTTTGCAAGACTATTACTTATACTCATTACAATAAAACAGTTTTAAATACAACTCAAATCTGTTTAAATGGTTTTATTGTGATGGCCATAGATTTGGTTTAGAATATTTTGATTTCAGAATAGAAAGAGTACCTTAAACAGTTAAATAAAATCAGATCTAAACGAAAAAAAAAACAAAAAGAGCGATGATAGTTTCTTTTTTTCGACTATGAACCCTAGTGTCTGAGTTTTGAAATCGCCTTCTTCTACTAGTTAGCCTTCTGACGTGGTTGTGTAACGACTGCCGTGTAAGTGAGCACAGACAACAACCGGAAACGACAGTAGTTTAACGTGCTCTTCATCTCAGTTTAACGCGGAGCCATCTTGTTTACGGACATTATTTTATTCCCTCCACAGTCAACATCTTCATCAGCCTTTTGCAGTCCACTGCTTGATGTACGCCTCTCCCATGGTACGCCATAAATAGGGCACGATCTCTCGTTTTTGCCATCCTATCGCCTTTTATTAATTAATTAGTTAATTTGTCCGGAGAGTCCAACGTTACGCTCGCCGAAGCGTGACCTCTACTCGAGTACCTACTTACTCCACCGTCCGTCGGTTCTACGACAGATGTGCCCAACATACTGCCACTTAAGACTGCTATACTTCCAGACTATGTCCGTAACTTTGGTCTTTTTTTGCGGATAGTCTCATTTCGGATTTTATCTATTATAGAGATACCAAGCATAGACCTTTCCATAGCTCTCTGAGTGACATGTGCACAGTCTATTTAATACCAATCATATTCCTGTCACAACATGTAAATACAGTCCTTTATGAACACCCCCTGGCGCTTGACACGCGCGATTGATAAATAATGAAACTCCATCCTACATCCAAGTGGAGAGCAGTGACACTCTGTTCTGTTCTGTGCAAATCATTAGCTGTGTAGTGGGTAAGGTAGCGGTTATGTTCATAAGCGGAGCGGTAATCAATAAATATAGAAATCTATTTTAGAAAACTTGCAAAATTTTCAAGCGCGGGCTGAATTTAAAACTGCGACTTTCAACATCACTAGTGGCGACGCGACGCCTCTTCCGTCTGGGCTACCGCGGTTCATCCAGTTCCCCTCCAATTAGCAAGTGTATCTTGATAATAATAACGCGTGGCAATAAATTGAAAACCAAATATTAAAACACATCCCGCATACATATTCTAAAATGCTTTATCGGAGTGTTTCCACCGGTCAGTATAGAATAACTTCCAAATATGCCCGGTGGGATCAGTCGGTCCCCTGGTCACAACATCAGGCAAGTATCTTCTCCCTCTTCGTCGTCACTAGTTTTTACAAATCCTAAAATGAAAATGATTTACAAGCAACCCCCAAATCAGATTAGGCTAGGCATTGCCGAGGGCTAAGCAGCTTGCTGTAGAGATTGGAGACTTTTGGTCTGCTTAAATGAAAATGAAAATGAAAATGAAAATGAAAATGAAATAACTTTATTCAATGTAGGATAGCATTATCACTTATTGACGTCATGATCGGTCATTGTAAAAAAAAGAAATTTGCATAACGCAATCTTCTTCTTTTTATAACAATTTTGTATTGTCCTAATAGAAAACCGGCTCGGGCGGGATAAAAAAATAAAAATAAAAATAAAGGCACTGCCTCGGGGCTGGCCAGGTTAATCACACAGCACGTAACTTTACGCCACCACCATTTGTAAACGACATTTGTTTCAAATTTTAGTCAAGATTTCCAAAGCGTGTTATTAACATGCGTATAATTAACCGGACCCCCTGAACAGGAAAAACCCCCCAAAAAACCTGCCCAGAAGTGCTCCTACTCTAAATTAACAATCTTTCTAGGCCCTAAACTGCCCTAGCTAATTTTGGAAATAACGAATAATATATATGTATAGCCCAAAAATGGCTACATAAAAAAAATAAAAAAAAATATTATAATAACAAAAAATTGCAATAGATAAATCTACTTGTTTCGTCTAATAAAATATTTACTTTATACATTTGAATTAAACCCATGGAGATTTATCTTGCATATAGTCTGATATTTCATAATAGCCTTTCTTGTACAATTTTTGTTTAATTACTGGTTTAAATTTATTTAAGGGTAAGTCTTGAATATCTTTAGGAAGTTTGTTATAAAAGCGTATACAATTGCCCTTAAAAGTTTTGCTTACTTTACTAAGCCTGCTCATGTGCACAGCAAGTTGCTCCTTATTTCTAGTGTTAAAATTATGCCTGTCACAATTTTTCTTAAAAGAATCTATATTTACTTTTACGTACACTAGATTTTCGTATATGTACTGTGACACAAATGTCAATATGTTGATTTCTTTAAATTTCTGTCTCAAGGAGACTCGAGGTCCCAATTTATAAATTGAACGAACAGCCCGTTTCTGCAAAACAAATATATTGTTCACATCCGCAGCATGGCCCCATAATAGTAAGCCATAAGACATTAAGCTATGGAAGTAGCTAAAGTAAACTAGTCTTGCAGTGTCTACATCAGTGAGATGTCTTATTTTTTTAACTGCGTATGCTGCTGAACTCAGTCTCTTCGACAATTTCTCAATATGTGGCCCCCATTGGAGCGAGGCGTCCAAAGTTATGCCTAAAAATACAGTTGAGTCCGCAAGGTCCAACTTTTCATCCTTTACCTTAATAATTGTAGAGCTTGGTTTAACATTTGGTAATACAAATTTGATACATTTAGTTTTCTTTTCATTCAATAGTAGGTTATTTACTGTAAACCATTGCACTACATCGGTAATAGCTTTGTTCACGTCATCATAGTTGAGTTGTTGCCTCTTTACTCTGAAGAGTAGAGAGGTATCGTCCGCGAACAAAACTATATCATGTTTTTCTTTAACTAGATATGGTAGATCATTAATATATACAAGAAACAAAAAAGGACCAAGAATCGAACCCTGCGGAACGCCCATTCTTATCTTTGATCCAGATGATCTTTCACCGTTGACATCGACCTTTTGGATTCTATTGTTAAGATATGATTCCAAAAGACTAAGAGCGTGGTCTTTTACGCCGTAGTGATGTAGCTTCCTGACCAGAGTATCATGATGAACACAATCAAACGCCTTGGACAAATCACAAAACACACCTACTGCATCATGAGATTCCTCCCAGGCTTCGATTATATGATTGATGAGATCCACACCTGCATCAGTAGTAGAGCGACCACGTGTGAAACCAAATTGCTGCAGGTGCATTAAGTTATTACGATAAAAATGTCCTTGCAATTGATTTAAAATAACTTTTTCAAAAATTTTACTTAGTGTTGGTAGTATTGATATAGGTCTGAAATTAGTAGGGTCAGTAGTACTACCAGCTTTAAACAAGGGAATAACTTTACTATGCTTCATCAAGTCAGGAAACACGCCACTGTCTACACAGTCATTAAAAATACATGCTAGGTATGGAGAAATGCAATCGATTATGGAACTAATAATTTTAACAGAGAGGCCGTGGAGATCTGAAGTATTTTTCATTTGTAAACTTTTAAATACTTTTATTATTTCAATGTTACTAACGTGAGAAAATTTAAAATATTTATCACAATGGTTTACATTATCTTTAAGAATAGATTCAGCGAGAATAGGGCATGAGTTTAACGATTTGGTAGTCGAAACTGGAATATCAGTAAAAAATTGTTCAAAAGCGGAAGCTACTTCCAAATTAGTATTTTTAATTTCATCGTTTATCATAAGTTTATAATTTTCATTACGACGTTTAGAATTTCCAGTTTCATTATTTACAAATTTCCAAGTGGTTTTGATTACGTTTGTGCTATTCTTTATATTATTTTTGATGAAGTTAGATTTAGCTATTGCACAAACGTTTCTAAAAGTTTTAGAGTAACGTTTTACATAATCAGCAAAAGTTTTTGATTGATTATATGTTCTTTCTTCATACAGATCGTATAACTTCTGCCTGCTTCTATGAATTCCAACTGTGGCCCAGTCACTAAATGATAATTTTGTGTTAACTTTAATTTTCTTAGATTTAAACACATTGTCATATTCTTTTTTGGCAAGACTAAATACTGCGTTATATAATTTATTTGGATTTTCGTTATATGGCAATTCAGGTAATTTTTGCAAAATATTTTCTCTATATCGATTTAGCCTACTTTCATTTACCGGTACACACGTAATATCTTGTTTAGGTGCCTGCTCAATGTTAATTTTGAAAGAAGCTAATTGACCCGTATGGTCGGAGCTTAATTTATTTATGACAGCCGCATCTTCAGGTTTAATGTTGGTAAAGATATTATCTATGCACCTGGCTGAGGTAGGTGTGATTCTCGTTGGCACCGAAATAAGATTCACTAGGTTGTAACATAAAAAAAATGATAGAAACCTATTACTGATATTAGAATTTTCAAGAATATTTATATTGAAATCTCCACATACAATAATCCCTTTATTGGATTTTGTTGCTTTATCTAAGGCTACATCCATAACTTTTTCAAAGGGTTCATATTTAGCATCAGGTGGGCTGTATACGCTCATTATAACAAGATCTTCGAGTTCTACGCAGGCTATTTCAATAGTTCGCTCAACTGAGAGGCTAACGATATCAGGCCGTTCTTTTTATTTTAACTCGTTTTTAAGTAATATCAACGATCCACCGCGTATTGCTGTTGATCTGTTGAACGAACTTGCCACCTGGTGATTACTAAAACTGAACATTAACTGATAATCTCTAAGCCAATGTTCAGTTATACATAGAATATCAATATTATTACAGTTCATGAAAAGTTCAATTTCTAACTCTTTGCTAATTATGCCTTGAATATTTTGGTGTACAATATTCAAAACACGGCTATTTTGAATTTTGGTTGTATTACAAATATTAATTTTATTGTTTATATTATGTTTTGGCAAGATAGAATCACTCAAGTTACTAAAAGACGGCGTTCTGCCAGAGTTACTCTCTGTTGTCTTAGAAATTAATTTAAAGAACTTGGAACCGATTCCAACGTTATAAGATTTGTATGTATATTCTGCTCAATAGAAGCAGTTGTCTGGTTAGCCAACAAATTGGCTGAATTATTAAAAAAATAAGATAGTAACTCTGCTATCTGTCGTTTATAAACTTTAGATAGATAATATCTATCTTTCGTTACATTAAAATATTGTCCAATAAAAATATTTGTGTCGATAAAATGAAATTTGTCAGGATTGCGACATGTCAATGTATGTAAGTACTTGTTACACCAATGTCGAGTATTATTTTCTAGGTTAGTAAATTTTTGGCTGTAGGGAAAAGCAAACAAAATGACTTGTTTAACATTAACAATTGAATACAATTTGTTTGAATACAAAGCTAAGTCCTTTTTTGTTGCATTTCCCCTTCTGCCACTAAAAATAATAACAATGGATTTTTTGGAAAATTGTGATGCCAACACTGTATTTATGAGTGTAGAATAATCGGCGCCAGGCATGCAATGATTAATTACTGCCTGACCCATGCAATGGCCAAGTTGTAAACCCATATTTTTACCAAGTTCATCACTAAACATAACAATGTCACACGGTCGCTTATCCTGTGTGGGTGGTAAAGGGACATCGTCATCACCCAAAAGCGCGGGCTGCGTCGTCGGCGCCGCCGGCACCGGCCGCGACACCGACCCGGCGGCGGCGGCGGCGGTGGCGGCGGTGGCGAGCGGGAGCGACACCGACAGCGCCCCAGTCAGCTGTGTACAGACGCGAGGTGACGCGGGCTCGGGACACACGGCCGGGACGGATAGCTCTGTTGAAGTTTTCTCACAATCGCATTGATTGTTTGTCAAAGATTGAGAATTGTCACCGTTATATTTACATGACTTCAACAAACTATTCATGGCCAGCACATGTTCCTTTATTTCTTTTTGCGCTGAGTTATACTTAATGGAAATGTGTTCTAATGACCGTTTTAACGCAGACATTTCCGACTGGAGGCGCTGTGTGTCACGCTCATAAATTTCCCTAGTTTGTTCTAATGATGAAGTGCAAAATTTAACTTCTTTAATTAATTCAGAACGTTCTATATTACAATTCGAGTTATTGCAAAACAGTATGTTACGCCTAATAAGAGATTGCGTTTTCTTTATGAAATTGTTAAGTTTTACAATTTTCTTTGTTTTTTTCTTGCTATAAGTGACTGAAGTTATGTGTGAGTTTTTAAATGGACTGTCACACGTAGTGAGATCGATGGTCTCGACTACCTGTTCCTCAGTAGTCTCGACCGATTGGTGCTGGGTGAGTGAGATGGTAGAAACCGCAACAGTAGGAGCGACCAGCTCCTCAAACAGCGACTGGGTGGTAAGTGCACTTTGTGATGACTTTAGGTCTTGGATAGTCTCATTCAAAAAGGAGATTTCTTTGTGTGCATCTCGCAATTCTCTTTCCAGGACAGTAATACGCCTCAAGGTGTCTTCAAACGCATTTCCGTCCCGGTCAAAGTTATCTACTATTCCTTGAAGCCGGTCCCTCTCACCTGTTACATCTACCAGCTGATGGTACATTTCTGCCATCTCACTCTTTAATTGGTGATTTTTATTATTAATTTCTAACATTTCCTGCTCACTTTCATCCTGTTCTCTTAGTAACTGCTCATTTGTGTTTTTACACTTTTTAAGTTCTAATAAAGTCGCCTTTAAGTTGTCTTCTAGTTGACGAATTGTTTGGGACCTTGTAGTATGCATTTTGAACGCAGAAAATAGGTAAGTAGGTAACTACCTTGTATGTTAAATGAGCGGTTACCAAGATTGAGGTTATGTTTCGTTAAAACAATTACGTAATTTCACAGAATTGTTTTGCACAAGCGTAGAAACACAAGTTTAACACTTATATAGGTTTTAATAATCGCTAAAAATACTCGAATTTAGTTATTTACGTTGTGATATTCAAATATTGAAGTAACTGTCACTAACGATTTTTTCCGTTACACTTTTTACGATAAAAACGTGTTTTCACGCACCTTAAGCACTAAATAACTTAAATTATTACTAATTACAACTAACTAATATATTATGAACTTGGTATGGGCCGTATATTATATAAAATTTAATAAATTTAGACGGAGCTCTTTTGTTTACAACTTGACCGTTCAGTGTTGCCACCACCACTCTCATTTAGATTTCATTTGCACGACTGTCAATTAAATAGAATATATAATGATAAATAAACCTACTTTTATTTTACTCTCACTATATCGCTCTCCGCTCCTCCTATCACTATCCCTTAGTATTGTAGAAAAGCGGGCTAATTGGGCCTCCCTCCGACACTCCGGGCTGCACTATTGTCGCTGGAAATCCGATAGCTATTAAATATTTTTGCATTCACTCACCGTCAGGACGTCAGGACAATGCGACGGTGTTGCCAGCTGCTGAAAAGTGGAGAATAGGGAAAAAGTGAAAAAATAGGGTGAAACGGTCTTTTGTTTTTTATAAATAATAAAATAGTTCAGTATCTATCTGCCAACTCACATGCTTCTCCTGTTTTTCCGGTAGTGTCTCATTGTTTTTGATTCATATAGTTGTTCATCAGTGTTATAAGAACTAAACTGACCTACAAGGTCACTTGCAACTACAATTTTAAGGGACCAACCTACACAGGATTTTCTTATAAACTATATAAAAACCCAGTTTAAGTTGATCCTTCAATTAATGAGCTGCTGATAGTATGAAACTACGTAGCATTCGCTGTGCTCATGCCGTAGAAACCGTAGCATCTCGTAGCAAACGTAGCATTTCGTAGCGCTTCTACAACGGTGGCGTAGCAAAGTTCACTAGTCAAACTTTATAAAATTCCCCTCTGGAATCAACATGTATTGAGGTTCATGACATTTCAAAAAGGCTGTGCTGAAAGGTCGCGTGCATTTAAATGTTACGTCACTAGGGCTGGCAAACATACGTAATAGCATTTCATGCAAAGGATTTGTTGTTCCATTTGGAAATAAATTGCTATGTCTGTGTTTATTTATTTACTTAAAATTGCTTCTGTGAACACGAAATACATTAAAAAACTGATGAATGTACTGAATTGAAAATACAGAAACAAATCGCGTGTCAATCCTTTTTGGAGCAGGCAGAGCAACAATGGTCGGTAGTGCCACTTCTTCTAATCTAACCGGGCCCGATTAAATCCTGTGACAGATTAAGGCGCTGTTGCCTGCAGTTAATGACAACCTTATGCACCCTCTTTACAAGATGTCACGCTGCACCCAGCCGTTTTGTCTGTTCTCTATTTGAATCCGTTCGAATATTTAACGCGCTTTCGCGTGCCCCACTCTCAATAAACGTTTGCAAAAAATGTTTTTCGTCAAGGGTCATTCTCATAATGACACGGAATTTTCTCACTTCCATGTCATTTCTCAAATTTAGTTTTTTTGGATAATTGAATATACGTTATCAAAGTTTTTCTCATTACAAACACTAGATTGAAATTGCCCGGTTCTTGGACCACTAGTTTCAGAGTTATTTGATGTCCACTATTTGCGGACATGGAAATGAAAGAATTCCGTGGCAATTTTTCTTTTATTTGATATTAAAATAATTAAAAATGTTTTTTAATATATAAGTAGTCAGTAATGTTTGCTAGAGCTTAAAGAACGTATTTTAGTAAAAATAATTAATATATTACAATTATAAATATTTAAAAAACGGAGGGCCACTATTTTTTGTCATGGAAATGAGATGTCCACTACTTGATTTGTAGGAAATATAAAGAAAATAAGCTTTATTTACTTAGTAAAATATTTATTAAGCTTCCCACGAACATGAGGGTATGGATACTGATAACTTTTACATAGTGACCGACTGCAGAATGCAACAAACAGTTTTATAACACTTTGTATTAAAGTAACTTGTGGCTAAGATTGAAAAGAGTACCAACATAATATTAATATAGGCTCGCCCGACTGGGAAGCAGTTTGAAGTGGTCATCAACTGGTTACGCGCGATTTATACTAGTTTAAAGTGCGTTGCGGTTTCGGTAGCCCTAGTCTTGGCACGCACATATATACATGTAGGAGTTTTGCTTCTAAGCGGTAGCCATTATTATGTATTATTTTCTATAAGAGACATTCTATAGAAACAAGTGCTTAGCATGATGGACTGCTTTTATTGGCGTACAGATATCGCGGGTTTGCAGTACCTGGTATAGAACCACTTTTTTCTAAAGAATGTCTCCTATAGAAAAGAAAACAAAATAATGGCTACCGCTTAGAAGCAAAACTCCTACATGTATATATGTGCATGCCAAAACTAGGGCTACCGAAACCACAACGCACTCTAAACTAGTATAAAGCGCGCGTAACCAGCCAGTTGATGACCACTTCAGACTGCTTCTAAGTCGGGCGAGCGCGGGGCGGTGAAATATCAGAGTGCGGGTGGGAGTGCCGCGTCATAGCGGTATCTTGTTTAAAATGTAGCAAATGTCACTCGCGCTGATGCTCTGCGAATCACATGACACCCCACATGTCAATATCCATCTAGCCGTTTGGGCTATAACCCACGAAAAAAAAATAGCATGTCCACATACATACATAAACACATACATAATACATAATACATAATACATACATACATACAGACAGACATACATACAGACAGACTCCCGAAAAACTCTAACCCTCCTTCTAAGACATTCGGTAGAAAGACATATAAAATTAACTACAAAAGCTTTCATTTCATAAAAATAGGTAATAATGAAAAATACCCGTACTCCCACATATTTACGATTAAAACAGGCATTGGATTAATTTAAGAATAAATATTCATAATTTAAAAACTTTGTCCAACTGTGGACTGCAAAATTTTAATCATTCTCTCATTTCCATGTCACTTTCTCATTTCCATGTCATCTCAAACCATGGAAAGACATAGAAATGAGAACATGGAAATGAGAACGAAAGCTTATTTTGCAGATTAATAAAAACCTATTCGTTAAAATTTAGTGCAGTACCGCCTCTTATTTTAAGCATATCAAAGGTATTCCTCAGAAAAAATATCGATAATACCTAATAACTGAATAACTGGTAATCGACTAGCATGGAAATGAGGTCGGTACTGGACAAAGTCGTAAATGTGACAAACTTACCCTCGCCATCGAAGATATAGCGGCGAGTGGTGCCTGCGTCCCCCACGACGTTGTCGGCGGTACTAGCCGCTACGAATTCGTGAGTAAAATCGACAGATAGCTTTTACCGTCATGAATATATGAGTGAGAGAGTAGCGCGAGGTAATTGTGGGCTGATTCAGGGCTTCAACGTAAAAATCCGTGTTTATAAAAAAGTTTCTGCCTTTGTGGAAACTAAAAACATGCTAAAAGATAGAAAATATAATTGTTTAAAAGATAAGAAAGCTTAACACGATATAGACTTGTAATTTTAGGATCTATAACAGTCTATTTAGCGCAAGGTAGCAAAGAACCATGCCATGGACGTGAGAGAATGCATGTTTGACAGGAAATTTACAAAAAACTGACTACATATTTGATGAATTAAATGTTTGACCATATGTGAGAAGTGCTGAAGTATTTTGAAGTAAAATTTTATAACGCTCGTCCCAGAGGAAGCAGCACTTTTGAAGCGGAACGTACGAAAAACGAGGTCGATGAGAACAACCCTCAACTTTTAAACACACATATACATAAGCCACAACAGTCCACTGTTGAACATGGGGTTTCCCCGGCGGGGCGAGCGCAGTTCAGGATGTTTCATTCACAGGGAACGTTGCTGCCCATTCCCCGCATGATTATCCCTTAGGCGCTTTTAACGACACCCACAGGTAGGATTGGGATAATGCTATTCTAAGCCGGCACCACACTCTCCAACACTTTAAGCACTTTTCGGGAATCGTAGTTAACCCCGGATACTGAGATTAGTCTTCTAACATTTCTGTTATGGCGAGTGTACTCGTGTACGGCCTCGACAGTGGCGCAACTTTACAAAAAATATATTTTCTCTTCATACAAACACTCTATCAGAATTTTTGAAAACTTGCACAATTTTCAAGCGCAGGCAGTATTTGAACCTACTGCAGCTCGTTTCTTGCCCGCCAATTTTGCAAGTGCATTTTAATGCCAGTAACGCGTGGCACGGCTCGGCGGTAGCCCAGATCGAAGAGGCATCACCACTAGTAATGCGAAAGTCGCAGGTTCAAATCCTACCTGCGCTTGAAAATTTTGCAAGTTTTCAAAAATTGTGTACCTAACACGGGAAGTGTTTTAAAAATTTGGTATTCAATCTATCAGAATGTCCGTTGCTCAAGTTTTTAGTATTATCCTTCAGTAAAATTAGAACCTTTAAACTCATTCAAATATTCTCTGTGATGAAAATTATTGCAAGGAATACCAAAAGTTACCGTTTTTATATTTAATTGAGTTTGCAGGTTCTCATTTTACTAAAAGATAACACTAAAAACTTGAGCAACGGACATTCTGATAGATTTTTTGTATAAAGAGTTTTTTTGTGAAGAGGCGCCACTGTCGAGGTCGTTCACGGAGTACACTCGACTTAATGACAACCCTAATGCACCCTCGTTACAAGATGTCACGCTGCACCCGGCCGCTTTGTCTGTTCTCTATTTGAATCCATCCGAACATTCCGCGCGCTTTGTCCGCGTGCACCCGACGCCATCTTAATCACTTAAGCCGTGTCTGAAACCTCTGAATCTAGTCGTTTCATCTATCTTTTTATTATGTCTTTTACACAAAAGGGTGAAATTTTTTCGCACTTTTATTAGAACATTCTGGATATAAAGTCTTTTATCTTACCTTAATTTAGTGCTGTCACTTTCCGTCAGAGGTTTAGAAAACGATAGCACAATTAAGTCCTGTCATTTTTAGAAATGCCAATAGGTTCTTCGCAGTTTTTAATTAATTAAGTTAGGCGTTATGTATGTATGTTTACTTGTTTAGTATGTTTTCATCTTCGCCTTTTTTGACAGATAACACGTATTTTGCGTCAAATTATAAGACATGACATTACTAAGATATCTCCTTTAAATTTCTAAACCTATTTGACGGAAAGTGACAGCACTAATTTAAGGTAAGATAAGAGAATTTATATCCGGAATTGCGGGCATTGTAGACTAAATGAACTGAATCAATCAATGACCACAAAGCCGTGAAAGATGCCTTATGTCTTTGATGCCTTAATTTAAATATATACTTATTTATGTATGTATTAATAAGTATGTATTGTTTATAATATATTATATGCAAGTCCCTATCTGTATGTGTACACGGTTTTGTCATTTCCTAATATAGTACTTTCTGCCTGCCCCGCGGGGGATTGTAGGCGTGATATGTGTGTGTGTGTGTGTGTATTTTCTATTTCCACTGTGCAGGTTGACTGGAAGAGATCTCTTCATAGAGATAAGCTCACTTTTGTGACTACGTTTAATATTCAAATTTATTGTTATAATTTGGTACACAATAAAGATAGGTAATATGTGTCAATTTCTCTTGGCAACAAAATTATGTTAACTAGGTGAGGTGCGCGGGTCGGGGGCGGGGTGATGCATGCGTGCTAATTGGTCGGTGGCTGCGGTATCTCACAAATGACCACTAATTAACCAATGCCGTTGTGCCGTGCAAGTGCCGTGTGATGCCGGCTTAGAATAGCATCACCCCATTCCTTTCCCGTGGGAGTCGTAAGAGGCGACTATGGGACTTGAGGGTGTGTACTGCAATTTTAGGCGATGTGCTGAGAACCTGTCACTAAGACGATACATAATTTCCAAATGACCCTCAAATGTTCGTTTCCGTTTTTGCGTTTACGCTCTGCCTACCCCCTAGGGGATAATAGGCGTGATTTCTGTATGTATGTGTATGTATTAACCAATGCCCGCGATTTTCAATAAGTAATATATTACTGACTAGCGGCCCGTCCCGGCTTCGCACGGGTGGACAATTATTTTTTACATAAATGCACTTTAAATACACACTTTTTCACATTGGAGGTTTTTTATTATATATTTTTTATCCTTACCTACAGCTACTATTATATATGTCGCAGTATTATGGCAGAATTAGGATTTCGGCCGAAATCCTAGGATTTCGGCCAAAAGCCGGATTATGGCAAAATTGTAGACTATATTCAACCATCGTCCTAAGCTGATCCAGGATTTCGGTCATAATCCTAGGATTTTGGTCGAAATCCTAGATCTGCTTAGTATTATGGCATTAATCGCGATTCGGGGGAATCTATGAGCGGGGAGGGAACAATACGCTCCTCCCCCGCGTCCTTTGTTTCTATTTTTTTAAAAGAAAAGTATTTATTTCTTACATTCATAATCTTTATTTAGATACCAGGTGATGCAAATGATTACAGGAGGTTCTGTTTACCTTGTTTTATTTTGTAAAAGAGAAGACACCCAAATGTTTATTTTATTACTCATCTAATAATATTATAAACAGTTACTTATGTGATTATCTAAATATTGTTGTTACTACTTGAAAAAACTTTAATGAAAGAAATGATACTCAAAAGTTTATGTTTATGACAGAAAAACGAATTATTTAATGTTTGTTATATTAATCATAGTTAGAAGAGGTAAGCACTTAAATGTTCATGAAAAATGGTTAATTTTTATATCGAGACTAGATACCTAATAATAATAGTGATTAGTACATTCTATCTGGAATCAATAAAAATAAAAGACTGATTTGATTATTATAAATATTTTTTGTGTCATTTATTTTGTTTCATCAAATTTTCTTAAATTCTTATTTTTCTCTCCAAAAGCATAATAAGAATACAAATTAAAGTAAAGACAAAAAGTAATGCATGGCGATAGTCACTATTCCGTGTAATGACGGCTTAAAATAGCATCACCCCTATTCTTTCCCGCGGGTACGACACCCAGAAGCGACTAACGGATGGAAGTTTTCATGTGTATTACCATTTTATTTTTCTATAGTCATTCACGTTTTATCTAAAATAGCCCTCAAAATTGTTTATGGCCATTAAAACTCTGCATACTCCACAAGTATTTATGTATGTATGTGTATAGTCATTACAAAATTCAAAAAAAGTGTTCTGAAGCCTTCGTTTTACCATATTACTACGTAGATCCAGGATTTCGGTCAAAATCCTAGAATTATGGCCGAAATCCTAGATCTACTTAGGACGATGGTCGAATGAAGTCTACGATTTTACCATAATCCGGCTTTTGGCCAAAATCCTAGGATTTCGGCCGAAATCCTAATTCTGCCATAATACTGCGACATATATACACTTAGGTATTTATTATCTCATATATTTTTTTGAGTTCAGTACCCAAAGGGTTATAACGAAAACCCTATTACTGAGGCTCGGCTGTCCGTCTGTCTGTCCGTCCGTCCGTCCGTTCTACAGTTACGAAGCTGTTTTTCCTGAACCGTTATACCTAGACAGTTGAAATTATTACAGATGTTGTATTTCTGTTGCTGCTATGACAACAAATACAAATTTTATAGTTTTTGTAAAAACACATCACGATAGTGCGTTGAAAACTAACAGCGACATCTATGTTTGTATTATGGAACTAAAATATTACTTTTCTCAGTTTTCGTGATAGTATAAATGTTAAACTACTGAAGCTAGAGAGATGAAACTTGGACTTGAAGTTTTTTATGTAATGAAGCAACTATTAAAGATAAAATTCTGTTTTTTAAAATCCCCCAAGGGATGAACAGGGGGTTAAAAGTTTGTATGAAAGTTCGTTGTCCTAAGTGTGATCCGTTTCAAAATTAGTGATTAGACTTAGGACTTAAAATAATGAAACACGTGTTTTTTTTTTTTTTTTTATTAATGATGGGTTTGCTCTTGACTCTAGTCTAGGTCATAGGACAGAGACAGAGTCTAAGATGGAGCGAGCTCACCCAGAAGAAGCCTGTTCACTCTTACTTTGAAGAGATTAGGGTTGTATGCTTTTGGAAACACAGACGCAGGAAGTGAGTTCCACTCTTTAGCAGTGCGCATTATAAATGATGACTGGAAGCGCTTAGTCCGAATTGGTGGAATGGCTACCAGGTACGGATGGTACCCGGCGGTGCGTGTTTCAGCATATTTGAAATTTTCACCCTTAATAGGGCCAAAAGGGGGTTAAAAGTTTGTATGAAAGTTCGTTTTTTTTAATGAATGTGATCTGTTTCAAAATTTGTGATTAGACTAATAACTTAAAATAATTAAACACGTGTTTCAGCATTTTTGAAATTTTAACCCTTAAATGGGTGAAAAGGGGGTTAAAAGTTTGTATGAAAGTTTTTTATTTTAAATGTGATCTGTTTCAAAATTTCTGATTAGACTCATAACTTAAAATAATTAAATACGTGTTTCAGCATTTTTGAAATTTTACTCCTTATAGGTGTCAAAAGTGTGTCGAAAGTTTCCTACCAGTTGGGCTACCCGTTTTCCCATGGGAATGTGACAATTTCCCGGAATAAATTATACCTATAAACCTTCCTCTCAAGTTACTCTATCTAATAAAAAAAACCGCATCAAAATCCGTTGGGTAATTCTAGAGATATAAGGAGACACCAAACGGGAAGCGACTTTATTTTATACTATGTAGTGATGATGTGTTGCCAGAATTCGTCCTTAGTGTGCCGTCTAACAGGAATCACCTAATCTATTTCTGTGAAAAATTTATCAGGGTGTTACGCTGTCGGCTCCTTCTGTGCTTAGAAACTTGTAAAACTTCAAGTCAGCGCTAAAGTTTAAAATAAACCACGATACCTACTGTCACAGAGGATTGTTCAGTGACCTGAAACAGCTAAAAAGTCGTAAAATTTCACAGAAATAAAAAAAACCGTCTCAAACCTCGCAGATCTACTGTCTCTTAGCGTGATATCTCACAAAATCACTCAGAAAATAAAATCGTAAAATGGCATAAAACCTTTTTTAAGGGTTTTAAGGCTCATCAGGACAGTATTCAAGTCCGTGCAATAATTAAACAGGAACAGTAAATTAAAATGAAACAAAAGCTTGGTTTTATTTGGGTTTTATAGCTTCATTCGCGTCACGCAAACCCGGTTAACTTCTGTTCGGGGATCGCGCGATGTACGCACGCGTTTTGGTTTATATTTCCGCTTATATATTTGGTATGTGTTGAATGCGCTCTAGTAAAACAGAAATGGTTGACAAACCGCACGCAACATTCGCCCTCTGTGTTGTTACTTTGAAAAGAAATGCAAATGTGTATGAATTGTGGCCGCTGTTCGGAAATGAAGCAAAAATGTATTTTCTTTGATTGCGTTGCTGTGTTGTGCCATTTTTGCTAAAATATTCACCAAAGACAATGGAGGTTGTGATTGTAAATTTTTCATGTTATAGAATTTGATTGCAACATCTGCGGTTTTCTGAATACCTATACAATTATATATTATATGATCCATAAACATTGTTCATTATTGTCTTTTTTTTTAGTTCTTCTCTATCTGCATTAAAAACATATTTCTTATAGCACGTTCACACTATGGCTATTTGGGCAGGGTATTAGTAAGGGAAGTGAGAAGGTTACTCGCGGTGCTGCTTGTCATGCCGCCCGCTGTCACTTCTCGTGCTCCCGCGAGTGTCGGCTTTTTGTGCGCGAGTCTAAAGGAACGGCGAGTGAAAGAACGAGGTAAATGTATGGCTCTCACTCGTATTGCCGTGGGATGAGTATGACTGAAGTATGTGACCACTCACTCGCGCTGATACTTACGCGAAAGTATTTCGAGCAATATTCGCGGTAGCGGCAGGAGTTGCATAGTGTGAGCTAGCGATCCAAATACCTACCTTAAAATTATTTAAAATTTTCCTTGAGCTCTTGAAATAAAGCGACGGCCTTTCACATACACATACCTATAGGTAGTAAAACATGAATTGATGTTAGAATCGCGTTCGCCCATGCACGCTTGCAGGCTTTGATTAGAACCGAAAAAACTGGAATGCACGTTACATAATTCACTTTAATGTATTTATTAAGTGCTAGCACGCGAACGATAGGGCAGTCGTGTCACTGTTACTTGTTGCACTGAAATCAGTAATAGGTATTCGTATCAGGAAGTACAACAGTAACTATCTTGTTCCTACCCTGCTTTTCGTATCCTGCAAAAAAAATACTAACGTGCCAAATGTGTCTGGCCCGATGGCATAGCGGATAGCCTGACTGCTACATCGTTCGATACCCAATTTGTTTAGTCAATTAAAAACACACAGATTTTTACTACCAATGCGGTTTTCTCAGTAAATCATCAATTAATAGGCACACCTATAAAATATGTCTCCTATGACACTCGTTTTTCGGGAACATACATTGAAATAGCACAATGTGAGCTATAGTTGCTATTGCCACAAGTACTTTTTAAAGGTGCCTTCCAAAATTAAAACACTTGTATCTTCGTAGTGTGTGCTGCAAAATAACCCAACACTTGTATCTTCGTAGTGTGTGCTGCAAAATAACCCAACAGATAACAGTTCCAAAATACCAAACCTGAATACCAGTCCTAGAAATCCCTAAAGTTAAAACGCTCGTATTTCTCAGGACTGGTCCCGATAGCAACCCCTACCTACCTGCACGGTGGTGTGCGACCGACGTCGTTTTTGCATAATTTAATAGCACTTTTGATTTAGTTCGCCGTCGACGCGCAAATATTCGGCCGAGCTTCACCTGGCAATCCTGGCTGGTAATGGCCAATCCGCTACGCCATTTGCTTGAGTAGAAAATAGGGTGTTTCAGAAAACTGTTGGTTTATTTTCGTTTTATTTGAATAGTGGAGTAGTTAAGGAAGTTTATTTATGTAACCATTTATTGTACACAAAACATACACTGGAACAATTTACAATGAGACAAGACAAAACGGGTTTACTTATTTCTAAAAATAAGTTTCTTACAGCAAACCTACACAAGTGAAACTAAATAATACGAGACGCGGATATGACGTGCACAATAGCAAAATGTTCTGAACATATAATATACTAAATACTACCTAAAACGATATACGAATACTTAAATACCAACATGCTAAAATACTTATATACCTATAAATATAAACGCAAGAGAAAGATAGTGTTCTTTTAAAGTTAATGTGCAGCGAAAAAATATTTTAGTGCTGACTTATTTCTTCTCTGTTTGTGACTAAATGTGAAACCGTGTGATGCCGGCTTGAAATAGCATCACCCCAATGTAACCCGTGCATGTCGTAAAAAGCGACTGAGGGAGAAATTCATCCAGGGAATGGGCAGCAGCGTTCCCTATGAAATCAATATCTTGTACTGCGCTTGCCAAGCGTGGAGAGTATGGCAATATCCCCCAATAGGGGAAGGCCTTTTATCAAGCAGTGGATTATTCTAGCTGTTGACGTTGTGACTAAAACTCGATCCGAAGAATCCGAACAATATTTATGTAAATGCGCGTTTTTAATAATGTTGTTATATACTTATAACGTATGTTCCAAACGCATTCAACCCTAATCTCTTCAAAGTAAGAGTGAACAGGCTTCTCTGGGTGAGCTCGCTCCATCTTAGACTCTGTCTCTGTCCTATGACCTAGACTAGAGTCAAGAGCAAACCCATCCTTAAAACAAAAGGTATGTTCCTATACAACGTAGGTTGTTATTTCGTAGGGACCCGCCTCAAAAGTTTCGTATTCAGTTGAATAAAGTTATAGCCGTAGTATGATGCTGTGGTTGATTCAAAGTTTAATCGGGTACCCAAAGACTGAAGTCCAACAACCAGTTTAATATACAAGGAGTAACAATAAGGGTATAGAAGCCGAAAGGATATAGTTTATTGTTCATATTTCTTCAAAAGAACTTCCTACCAAAATATTCAAGGAGCAATAGAGAGGGTATAATAAGCCGAAAGGACGGCAAGGTACTCACAAAATTGAACAACTTTCCCTAAAGAATATAGACGAAATATATACAATATAATTGGATATACCATACTAAAGTAACTAGCTGATAGGCAAGTTGTATGGGAGATCCGTTTTTTTATATATTTATTGTTCAGTTGACGTCCTTTCTGCTCGTTATACCCTTTTTGTTGCTCCTTGTATATTTTGATTGGAAGTTTTTTTGAAGAAATATGAACAATAAACTATATCTATATGCGTCGTGAAGAGTCACTGATTGAACGGACCGGACAAAACTGCTTTGGTTGACGGAAACATATAATCCGGTTTGAATAAAACATTTACTTGTACCCTTTCCCGGAAGAAAACACTCACGGAAAAGATAAACTCTTAGGAAAATATTGCGAAAAGTGAATTTCTATGTAAAGCTGGGATTTTTATCTTAGTAGCTATCTCTTATATTCAGAGTCTGTATGGAATTTTTAGAAATAGCTTCAGAAGCAGTAGAATTTGTCTTTATACTTTGCTTCTAGTGAATGCTGCATTTTAGGTAGAAGCATTTGAAAAGAGAGTTTGTGACGTAATTCCTTTCACGGAGAACTCAGAAAATGTGCTTCGTAACTTTATTACGATATTTTTATTTACATAAAATATGAGAGCGTGTACCTGTACCTGCTTTGACCCTTTCCACATGCCCTAAGGTAAACTGGGAGATAACGCCTTTGGCGTTAAGTCTGCTCGTGTACATTTTTGTGAATAAACTTAAATAAATAAATATATAAAAAAGTGTGACGTTTGCTATCTATCGAATATGGGTAAATTTTTAACCATTTTGAATACTTTACACATTGCAGATTTCGATGCCATTACGAAAAAGTTAAATGTGCGTTAAGACAGTGTTCAAATTGATTTTCCATATGATTTGACGTATTCAAACAGCTTGAACCATGTCTAACTTTTATTCATCTGTTCACAATTTGTGAGTACGGGTTTAAACGAATAATTTACTTTTATAAGGAGAATCTTGTGGGAATTCGAGTCGATGGACGACCCGATGAACGATATTACTCAGTACCATTTTATCGTCTCATGCAGTATACGGGTCGACAATTTTCCTAAATCATACATACATACATACATATCACGCATATATCCCTTGCAGGGTAGGCAGAGCGTTAACGGCCGTAAAAAACAATCATTCACGCCACGTCTGACAAATATTTGAGCGTCATTCAGATAAATTATGTATCGACATAGTGATAGGTTGTCAGCCTGTCGCCTAAAATTGCAATACCTTAATCTTTACTATGTTTGAAGTGAAATATAACGCTATGAAATTTCAAATAAAAAATCTGGACATTTCAAATGGGATTTGGGCTTGCATCCAATCCGGTTTCTACCGGATAACCAGCGAACATGAATTAAGATAAGTTCGAGGGACCTTGGCCAATATGTATCGATGTATCGATTAGCCGGGAAAGTCGATTTTTCTAGAAGGTGCCTAGTCGTCTGCAATTGCAAGATTACATTGTAACTCCTAACGCCCACGATATAAATAGTACCTACATACATACATTCACGCGTTTAATCCCTTGCGCGGTAGGCAGAGCATAAACGGCCGCATAAAATGGCCATTTACGCCACGTCTGATAAACATTTGAGGGTCATCCGGAAAATTGTGTAAAGCCATAGTGACAGGTTGTCAGCCCATCGTCTAAAATTACAATACACACCCTCGAGTCCCTTAGTCGCCTCTTACGACTCCCACAGGCAATAAAGGGGGTGATGCTATTCTAAACCGGCATCACACGGCACATAAATACTTTTGAAATTAAACCAGAACTGTTAATTGGTAAACAAGGCATGTTTTTGTAGACGGTGACTAGTCAGCTGTGTGGCAGTAACTAGTCTACAACATACTTGGTGCATCTCTAGTTGCTAAGAAATTACTCTTGAGACCTTGAAAAGTTTATGGTGTTAATAGCAGCTTATGGTGTAAAGGGCATAAACGTTATATTTCTTAGGGGATTTCTCTGCGGGACTTTTATCGACTAGTAGAATTCATTTGAGGATTTAAATGTTATTAAGTTTTAAAGCATGGCTTTACTGGTCATTGCCTGTTAAAAAACTATTTTATTTGATGAAATTATTTTAAAAGCAAATAGTAGATACGTACAAATTTATTTAGAAAATTATTATGCCTTATTTATACGATGACAATTGAAAGCTTGATTGCAAATATCAAAACATAATATTCATTTTTAACATCTGTCTATTAATTGAAATAATTAGTGTAATTTAGAAAAGTAATTATCGGAAACATTATATAAAATATAAAGCCGAAAATAATTTAAATTATGCCTATTAATTGGCAATTTTCTCTCCCACACATTTCCACTGTTTAGCTCGCTGGAAACAAATGAGCCATTAAATATATTTGAAAATCCAATTCCAATACCTACCCATAAAGCTGTAGGTACTTGTACATTTGGAGTAGGACACTATTCATAAGGAAAAAAATTAACTGCGTACATTTTTACACCTAATGTTAGGTAATCGTCTCAAAAATAATAACCGATTATATAACAACTGAATAATTATACAGGGTATAAGGGACAGCCCTCCTCAAACCATCAAACTGAACAACTTCCCGTAAAAAAAATTACGGTAAAAAAAAATGATTCTGATATACGTTCCTAGGGGAAAGTTGTTCACTTTCATGGTGTCTGCATGCACCATATCAGTATTCGGAGGGCTGTCCCTTACAGCAAATTATTATCTTTCTACATGCAGCATTCTTTTTTTATTATTTGTTCTAATATTGAATTTTTATAAATTGTTTCGCCAACGATCACAATAAATACCGCCACTTACGTGAGACACACCAATGAGATTAAAAGAGCATCTTAGAATAACATTAACCCAATTCTACTCGTAAGTGTCGTACAAAACAAATAAGTTATTACTTTTTCCAGCTACCCGCTTCCCAAGCGTGATAAGATAAGTATGGCAATACCCTCCAATGTGTGGTGCCGGCAGAGTAGAATAGCACCACCCCATCTCTTCCCGTGGGGGTCGTAAGAAGCGACCGAGGGATAAATCCGACCTAACACAACGGTCCTGGAGAGGCCAACTCCACAATTAAACCCGGGTCTCCGTCAGGCGCGTGTGACAGAGATCTACCGCGCGGCAGACTCCTGCAGCCGACCTGGCTCCGCACGTATCGACTAGTCGTTCCTGCGGATCCAGCCAGGAAGGCCGAGAGGGTGGCGCAGGTCCTGGGCAGCCCTGTGTTTTCCATAATTGCGTCCCAGGCAACGCAGTGTCTGCCTCACTCTGTTTAAATCGTCTGTCACAGACGTGTGAGGCCAATGATGACCCTCCAATACGGGGAGGCCCATGTCCAGCAGTGGGCTGTTGTGACTAATATTTTACGTAACAAGATATGGCTTTCTAAGGGAACACTTCACTTATTCCCTGGATGAATTAAGGGCGGGCCGTGAGAAAAATGGGTATTTTTGGATGCACACAATTTTGTTGGTGAATACGACAAACACCTTATTTGATTTGATTTTTTCATTATATTATCTAGATTTTTGTCGCAAGAAAACACTTATTTTTCAATGTTTGGTCTATTTTTACACTTTTTGCGTAGTGTACAGCAATCTTATGAAAATAACACATTATTTTTTGCGAATACGATACGTCTTGTACTTTACTAGATTCTTATCGCACAGTTTTTTGATTACTTGTTTATTTGGCGAGAAATTTCCAAAAGAGTGAAAAATCTACTAAATATGGCGATTCCGCTCTGTTCTCACACGCAGGATTTGCCATTAGTGAGAAAGGGACGTTTAAAAGTTCGAGGCAGGCCCTTAATCTCTTAGTCGCTTTTTGCGACAGCTACGGGTTGCAAAGGGGTGATGCTCTTCTAAGCCGGCATCACACGGCGGGCTGTTAATATACCCAATACGAATAAACACACCTGCAAACTCAGCCTATGTTGTTATACTGTTCATAAGAATAAGCTTTAATAACGGAAACGCGAATGTTACCGAGTAGTCGACTAATCTGTATCGCTTGAGTGCAGTAAGCGCGATAGTTGCATTGTATCTCAGAGCAATTAATGGTTACAGAGGGAACCATACGAACAACTCGGCCCCGAAACATTTTCTTTAGATTGCACAACTGTTAATCATCATAATCAAACAATTTTAAAAGGATTTAAGTTGTGATTTACAATTCCTACATGTCATGATCTTTACAGAGTTGGTGATAACTGTTTAAATTTGTTTAAATGTAACATCAATAAGTGATATAATAATACTATCCTACAACAGCAAACCCATCATTCATAAAAAAAGATTAAAAGAAGAAGAAAGAAAACACATTTATTTCGGTTCACACAACACAATTAAGAATTTCTATTTCAATAATGAACGTGTCAGTTGTGTGTCTATAAGTTGAAAGGTTTTGACCGTTTTGAATTTCTTTCAGACATAGTTTGTCAGCAATATAATGACAGTCTAGTGTCGCTGCAATAACAATGGTCAAACATAAGAGAATCACATTTCTGAATAAAGCCATGAAAAAATTATCTCAGTCAGATGTAGCTGTGGACTGTTGGGGCTGTTTTAGTAGTAGATGTAACGCACACCTAATATGATTAAATACACATAAACAGTACACAGGCTTAAAAAACACTTCTCATCTTCTTCAATCAAGTATTTCGTGAGTTAGTGAATTTTATAACAATTATTTTTGGCCGTGCCGTCAAATCTGAGTGAGATTAGTTTTTTATGGCGTCGCTGTGGTATTTTTGGGGTTCTGTCTGAAACTTCTTTTTCTCTTTGATTACAGTACAGCCATTACTTTTTATAAGCTCGCAACGAAACTAAACCTCGGTTATAGCTAGCAGTTAAGATAGGAGAGAAAATGTACGGCTGCGACTAAAAGAAATACTAGTGAAACGTGGAATTGAAAAGAGACTAAGCTTTCGGAAATAAAATTTTCTAGTTTATTTTTAATGCCTTAAATTGATGTTAGGGTTATATGAAAAGTTTATTTTTAACAAAATACAGAGTTATGAAAGACTAATATTTGTTTACATACATACATACACATATCACGCCTATAATCCCTTGCGGTGTAGGCAGAGCGAAAACGGGCGCAAAAAACAAACATTTACGCCATGTCTGACAAATATTTGAGGGCTATTTGGAAAACTGTGCATCGCCATAGTGACAGGTTGTCAGCCTATCGCCTAAAATTGCAATACACCTTCGAGTCCCTTCGTCGCCTCCTACGACTCCCACGGGAATATTTGTTATACGTGGCAAAAATAACCATATAATGAGAGCCATTGATGCATTGCTTACCCCGCAAATAATAAATCAAATAGTTATAATCCACGCTGCATAATATAATGGCTACTAATCATGTCAGATTAGATTGAATTAAACATTTTTTCGTCATGTGATGCCGGTTTAGAATAGCATCACCCCAGTACTGCCCGTGGGTGTGGTAAAAAGCGTCTGAGGGATTATTTTATCCAGAAAATGGGCAGCAGCATTCCCTGTGAAAGTAACATCTTGCACTGCGCTCGCTAATCAGCTTGCTAAGTGTAGTGAGTATTTCAATACCCCCTTATAGAGAAAGGCCCATGTCCAGCAGTGGACAGTTTTGGCTGTTAATATGCTGTTATATAAACATTATTATCTTTTTATTATTAAACGAACAAGTATCCCTCGTGATATGGGTTTACGCGACTTACTTGTTTTTAATTTGTAGAGAGTTTATCCCTCTATGTTTCGGCTGCTTACGGCAGCGTTCTTCACGGAGGTCGATAGATCACAGCTCACTGGCGGGCGTAAGTGATCTGTTAACCTCCTTGAAGAAGGCTGCCGTAAGCAGCCGAAACGTAGAGGGATAAACTCTCTACCAAATAAAAACAAGTAAGTCGCGTAAACCCACATCATTATTATCTTTTCCTGATCTAACGCGCATTTTGCACTTCTATAATAACTTCCACTGCTTATTGTTTGAACTCTAAAATTTCGGCATCAAAAGCAAAATCACGAGGCAGCAATATGAGCGGAATTACATTTTGCGTTTGAATTTCAGCAAATCCCAGCAGTTTAGAGTATTTCCACGTTACGATGATTGTTATTTGCCAAATGAAAATTCTGCAGAACTTGCTGGAGTTAATTTAATAACTTGTTACATATTATGATACTAGTTTAACCGACCCAATTGTACTGTTGTGAATTCTATCATAACATTTTATTCATTCTATCTGTTTATACTCAAGTGAGTCATCTGTACAATTTTAATGATGATTTCTTTAATTTCATTTGCTTTGTCAGCTACGTAGAGATTTAATTGTAGCACATAGCTACGGCGCGGCGTAGCAGGCAGCAGTCGTAGCAGTTTTTGTTGCAAGTTATTGCTATGTTATACTGGTTTAAGTAGAAATTAACAAATTGACCCGACCGGCTGACACGATTTGTATGGGAAGACCTACGATCTTTGGGGAAAGTTGTTCAGTTTTCATATTCGCAGCAATTTTTTTTACACCTCGTTACTAAAATGGCAGAGTGGATTTGTAAATGTGCCGGTTTCTCAGACTTACATTGAAATGCATTATGTTTATTCGCTTAGCTACAATGAGAAGAAAAAAATCTTGTATATGTGACAGACTATGCATGCACAGTCCAGATTTTAATGTGTTATTTATAAAGATTTCATAATCCTCCAAAATCTACATCTACTTAATTTACCTATCCTCTTAAGTTTACGACAGTGCGGGCCATTAGAATACGTTCAGAGCGGTTTATGATGTCACCGTTATGTCGTAAATTCAAGATGGCGGTCAATACGGCCACTGTGTAGAAAGATACAGGTGAACTTGATAATACATACATACGTAGCAGTTACAAAAATGGTATAACAATGTAGTATGGATTTTTTCAATTTCTTATTTTCATTTATGGTATAACAAGCCGAAAGGAGGTCAAGATATTCATGAAACTGAACAACATTTCAAATGGGGTGGTATGGGATCTACCTCCTAGCGGTCCACCCCGGGCAACGGCAACACAGGCTTGCCTGTGGATAAGTCCGGCTGAACGATCCCACCAAGCGGTGGAAGGCTTCGTAAGGGGCCGCCTGGCTCGCGACCACCATCCCATCGAAGTCTGGCGCCAAGTAGCTTGCTGCGTTCCGTCAGTGTGTGGGAGTGCCAGTGCCTTAACAGGCTTCTTCTGGGTGAGCTCGCTCCATCTTAGACTCTGTCTCTGTCCTATGACCTAGACTAGAGTCAAGAGCAAACCCATCATTAATAAAAAAAAATTATACACAAGTCCAAATATAAAAAAAAATTGGAACCCCATTGTGATTGACAAGCTGATCGGCCATTTGTTTTTCAATTTGTCAAAAGCTTCTTCAGTTTCATGAGAACCTTGACTCCTTTCAACTAGTTATACCTACCCATTTAGTTACGGCCGTGTGATGCTTAGAATAGCATCACTCTACTTCTTGGGTGTCGTAAGAGGCGACTAAGGGACTCGAATTAGAATATATGTGTATTGCAATTTTAGGCGATGCGCTGACAATCTGTCACTATAGTGATACCTGATTGACCCTCAAACTTTTGTCAGACGTGGTGTTAATATTAGTTATACGGCCGTTAATGCTCCGCCTACCCCGTAAGGGATATAGGCGTGTTTTATATATGTATGTATTTAGTTACTCTTTGATATCACGCCTAACTTGATAATAGATAAGAAGTACTTCTACAATTGATAAACATTTGTATGTATCCAAAGGCACTGCATTTATTTGCCATATCGTAAGAATTTCATAATGTTATTCCGTACGAATTCACAATGTTTGGTAGTTGTCTAGTTGGCGCGGACAGCTAGTAAGTATCTAAATAAAAATATCAAAGGAATTTCTTGAGATACGCTCCCCATTCCAAAAGTCTTTAAATCCAAAGCATAAATATTGATTTCTAAATGGGTTTGTTTTCCATACTTTTATTTTCCATAAAATTCTTTAATATTCTATATATTTTTAGTGATCTGAGCTTGTTAAATCACTAGCACAGATACCAATGTTTATATTCTATTATAAACGATAAAAATCTTGTTTGTTTCACAAACAATTCTATTCCGAACTATTTAAAACAAATAACAATGTGCTCTAACGCAAATAGCTCTAGAGTGAAGTGGGTACCTACCGGGAATCGAACGCGGGCTGTCGGGCACGTTCCGAGGCACTAACGACCACTCCAGCCACCTTGCGTTGTCACTTCTCCGATTTGAGTGTGAGAGGACTTGGCCGCGGGTAAGGTGTTTAAAGTTTGAAATTATTTGGGTGAATTAAAATTTGTTTGCCGGCTTAGAATAGCATTACCCCATTTCTTTCCCGTGGGAGTCGTAAGAGGCGACTAAGGGACTCGAGGGTGTGTATTGCAATTTCAGGCGATGGGCTGACAACCTGTCATTGTGGCGATACACAATTATCCGTATGACCCTCAAATATAATGTCAGACGTGGCGTAAATGTCAATTTTTGCGGCCGTTTACGCTCTGCCAACCCCGCAAGGGATAATAGGCGTTGATATATGTTTGTTTGTTGTAAAATTTGTTATGAAATCGGGAATTAATATCAACAGCTATCTATATAAAAAAGCTACATATATGTAACAATGCAATCGACTGCGATGCTCGAAAGCACAGTATAATTAATAGCATGGTTAATAGTACTAGCGTACAGTATGGTCACTCCCTGCCTAAAACTGAATGTTGAAAAATGTAACTGTCCTTTTGAATAGCAGCTAGATTAATCTTATTGAGTAGGTTTACAATTTACCCCAAACTAGGACAGAGTTTTCCAGCAACAGGTAATGGACTATGCGGGTTCTCGAGTTGAGGCCACGCCTCGGAAAGCGTAGCGTTGGACGCCCTCCGGCCAGATGGACCGATGACTTAAAAAAGGCGGCTGGTAGCGACTGGTAGAAACGAGAGATCGCGCCCTATGGCGTACCCTGTGGGAGGCCTAAGTCCAGCAGAGGAAAGCAATAGGCTGATGTATGTATGTAGGTAATAGACTGTTTCTTTTTTAATTGGGTTCAATATACTAAGCATGACCATTCACAAACATTCAGCCATCTTGTACCTTAGGTTTATTACCTATCATCTATCAAGTCCAATTTAACCTGCACAATACACACTGGGACTAAACATGAACTAGTGTTAAGCGGGAACATTTCCGATCAAATGTATGACTAGCGTACTCTGCCGGTTACGACACCCTGGGGGTTACTTAACTTAGCCGGCTTATATTGTTCCTGTGTACTGTATTTCGAGATAAGTCTGTGGTCTGCGAAGTTGCAGCTAATTTAAAAATTTACGGTTCACTTATAATACCATCAATCCCTTTATCCCTTGCGGGGTAGGCAGAGCGTTAACGTTAAAAATACGGTCGCTATCGCCACGTCTCACAAATATTTGAAGGCGCTCTTAGAAAAATCATGTATCACTATAGTTACAGGTTGACAGCCTATCGCCTAAAATTGTAATACATATAAAACCCTCGATTCCTTTTGTCGCTTCTTACGACACCCACGGGAAAGAAATGGGGTGATGCTATCTAAGCCGGCATCACACGGCAAAGCTTTTAGTGTCAAATATTTTCTAAAACACTTTAAAGAGAGCTTGTTTTCCGATTTTTTTTACTCAGACCTCTATCTTATTCTTACTTTTCAAATATTTCTTTCCTTTCATCGTAATTTATTCTTGAATGCTCAGTGTACCTACGTGTACCGGCGGCAGTCAAAAAAAAAAACATTATTATTCCTAGAACAATCGTACCCCCCTTTTTAATTTCCCGAGTACACCTCTGTCTTGAAGCGGGTGTTGTCTCGAAGGCTGGCGCTTGATTAATTACACCGTGATCCGGCCCTGTACTATCAGCAGCACCATATTTTACCTTTTAAAGGCTTCGACTTATACTGGCATTAAATTCAGTTAGTAAGCCCGTATAAGGTGATCAATTTCTGAAAACTTGCAAAATTGTGTCGATCAGGCGACTCATAAATGTGCTTCAGCGTTACTTGTGATCACAACACCTCGTACTGCGCTCGCCAATTTACCTGCCAATCGTGGTGAGTGTGGCACATACTATTACTACCCAATAGGCCCCAAGGAAGGCCAATGTCCAGCAGTGGACTGTTATGACTGTTGCCTATGAAGCGTGACATGCCTCCATTTGCCACGATTAGTTTGCTACACAATAAGGAATAAGTAGGTATTATTTCGTAGCTGAAGTAAGTTGCGATCTACAATTTTTTATTTCCACCGTAAGTTTGAAACCCGACCGACCGGTGGACATGAAAAATTATCCTATTTCCAAGAAAAACATTTCAGCAAAAAGGTTTTTCGCTATACATTGTAGTTTTAACAAATAGAAAACTGGCAACGCTGGCGATAAAGTCTTAGGTCATAAAGTAAACCTAGTCATTACGAGCACGAAGCTAGGCAAAGTTAAGTAAATTACTTACTAATGTACTAAGTACGGTCCTGTGTTATTGGCTTATACTTTTCTATCACGAAGGTTAAGTCACGTTGGCAAAGTATGACTGGTTAAAGGTACAAAGTTTTTCATACAAACGAAAAACTAAAATTCAATGGACTTAATAACGAAACAACATGAGATACAAAATTTTGAACAAATGCTTATTTTGAAATGATGCAGGCACACGTATATTTGGCGCAAAACTACTTAGGGTTAAAAGATAAAGAGTATTTCGTCCATAATCAAATTTAAGTAGCTCCATATATTGGTGTAAAGTGGGAAATCTTATGGTTTAAAATTGATTTTTGTTATTTTATTAGTGCGTTGTACATTAACAAAAACTCCTTTATTCCTTGTTGTGACATAATCATTTTCAACCAACTAATATGTAAAATCAATAAGATTTTATTACCCGAATATTAAGCACTCCGAGGATTCGGCCGAATACGATTATTCGTCAAATCTGTCTGACATGCCGAATACCGGATATAAAACGAATATTCAGCCCATCTCTAATTCTGAGGAAAGTTAAACACCTTTGGTCCTATTTACTGCCTTTAATCAGATAATAAGATGGCTGTCGCTATCCAGTAGGCGGCGTAAAAACTCTGACATCAGAGTATATCTGCTTGTTCCTGGACTCATTGTCTGACAAGATATGAACGAATGACCTATCTACCTACTCGTATACTAAACTACGTTTCATCTCTATACACGCCGAGCCGAGTAAGCCCTCTGGGGCAGTCCGGGCAAGACTAGCCCGGGCCCGTTTGTGATAACGTCACTCTATTTCTGAGACATAAATACGAATGAACTTGTGTCCTATGTGCTTTAATTTAAAGCCTCTGAGTCTTAAGAGCCAGCGCTTATCTAGTACCGTTTTAGTATCTTTGATTCAAAATGATATCTGTAGCAGTAAGTCTGTGGTAATCAGTTGATATTAGCGTTCCATGACTAGTCATCTACTCGTAGACCATTGACAACTTTATACTTCATTGTGATACTGTACATTAGAAGTTAGATATTGACCTTGATTCGGGAAATAAATTCCTTATCTTAATTTAGCGCGCTGTCACTTTTCTTGATATCCGAGCCATGTCATGTCTTATAATTTGACGCAAAATACGCATTATCTGTCGAATCGAAATAAGGAATTAATTGACTAAAAATGACGAAGTACCAATTTGCATTGTTAAACATGACATGACTTAGATATCCCTATCCTTTTCAAAACCCTTTTTGACGGAAAGTGACAGAGCTATATGTATATCCCGAATTGAGGTTATTGTGTGCAATGACTTCCTTTTATCTATTTAGCCTATACTTACTAGCCTACTACTAAACTTGGCTATCTTGGTGTAAAACAATTCGCACCTACCGTGAACTTAAGCAACTCAGTTAGGATTATTTAAGAGTTGGCCACGATCCTCTTAAAGGATTCTACGGGTTAACAAAATAGCACAGCCTTAGTTCTTTAATAACATTCACTTTATCTTATCCAATTTACAGTTTTCTGGAACAAGTTTAAAGGCATCTAAATATTGGCACCCGTTCGAAGTCCGCTCGTTAATAAGGCCCACTTTAACGAGGCGCGCGTAAATGCGTCTCTAGTGGACTATAAGCCTTCTGATACTTTATTACATAGCTACATGTGTGTGTGTGTACTTATATAGGTAGAAGGAATCAGCTCGTCCTGTTTTTCGATTCTAACTAGGGAAAGAAAATCATTGCATAGTTTTTTTGTGCTTTTCTATCTTTAAATTTATACGGTAAGAATGTGTGTACCCAATACGAATTGTAGGAATTTTTTGGTAGATGAAACCTAGCCACGCCTAAAATTAAAACATCACATCAGCCTATAGTAGTCCACTGCTGGACGTATGCCCAGGGTGCGTCATAAGCCACAATCCTTATCACGACGGTCACGATCGTCCACCTGACTGGAGGGCGTCCAACCCTACGCTTTCCTTCACTCGAGAATCCGCTTACTCTACCATCCATCGGTTCTACTACAGATGTGACCAGTCCACTGCCACTTGACATCAAAAATACACCTGTAAACTTATCGCCGTGTTGGCCTAGAGGACAAAGGCGTCGCAGTACTGGTAGCGAGCGCAGGTTCGAATCCCAGCTGTGAAGCTGTGGCATAAAGTTTTGCTTGATTCCCAGTAAAGCTCTCGGGCTGGTGGAAATTATTTCAGTTTTTTGTTTAAAAAAGCTTCTGTTGTCGATGTAAAAATGGGCTAAGTAAATAGGTACCACGCTACATGATTGCATGAACAGTCCGAATGCAATATCCGTCGGCACAGCAAATGCATCAAAGGCTATTATTGGGAATACCAGAAATTGCTCATGCAAACATTCAACTGCGAGCCTTTCGTACAAGCTTTTCATTGAATTTTCATTTTGGGTTTCATTTTATGCTTAAGCTTAAATTGTAGTTTTTGTTTCGTGGGTAGAACGTGACTTGTGAACAGCTTTCGTTAAAAGGCATCCTTCGTCATTCCCGCTCTTATAGGTCTAAAAAAAGAATTGAACCTATAAGTTACCAGAAAGAAATTGCTTCTTAGCAATAAGGTTCTACCCTCGTATTGGTTTAGTAGATGAATTGAAATTGACTTTTATCAATGTAGGATGGTACTATCGCTTATTGACGTCATGGTCCGTCTTTGTAAAAAAAATGCATAACATTATTTTCTTCTTTTTATAAGAATTTTGTATTGTCCTGATAGAAAACCGGCTCGGCTGACCAGGTAAATCACACGGCATGTATGACGCTGTCAGCTAGTTTTTACTTTTTTATTTTATTTTTATTATATTACAATTAATTTAAACCAATAAGCAAGTTTCTGTCAAAGCTGTAATTCGTTTACTTACCTTCAACAAAGGCACCGTCGAACAGAAAATGATTGAAACACACCTAACCTCTAAAAATACACTAAGCTCACATCCCTCGAACGAAATACGGGAAGCTTTACCAATACCTATTCCTATCGGTGTGATGCCATTATTATGATTGACATATGTATGACGAAACTTTTGTAACAGGGGGCGGAAAACACGCTCGTAGCGTTTTTGGGCATACCAAAAAATCGGTATCCAAATCTACCGATTGAACCCGAATTAAGCGCATTATCTACCGATTTTTGTGAAAACAATATGAATTCTTACTTTTAAAAGCTCACTTACCTCATAGCTGATAGGATCAAGTCAAAAATGCGTTTTAATTTATAATTTTGATAGGAGGAATCAATTTATTGTTATAAAATTGTTGTTGATTGGTATAGTAATAACTGACTGGTGTTTTAAAATGCAACTTAACAGACCTCTTATCTAAATATCACACTATTATTTATACAAATAAATAATGTTTGATATAAAACTACCGAACTTCTACCTATTTGCCACAATGCCTAAAGTTTTTTTTTTTTTTTGTTTATACTACACATACAGATACTACAATTAATTTTTTTTGTAAAATAAGGTGTCATAGTACCATTTCCATCCGTTTTTTTTTTCAGAGTTTTCCTTAAAATGTTTACCGATTTTAAAATTCTTGGTTCAAAATCACTACGCTCGAATTCTACCGATATTTGTCTTAGTGCCTACCGATGTTTAATTTTTTGGTTCGGTAACACTACGCCCGTTTAGATGTGGCGATGAGAAAAGCGGAGTTTTAGAAGCTAACTTATCCCCGAGTTATGGATAATGTGTTTGTTTTCTGCGCACAAGTTTTTGACTGCATTTCCTGAAATGTCGTGTCGTATTTTGAATTGAAACAATTGTTCCTAGTTACATAATACGTTGATGAAATGAATTTGAATTTTAGGCTGTTACATATATTGTGGGGTACTGTTTTCTATTTAATTTTTTATTTAGGGATTTTGTACATTTGTTTTATTTGATTTTTGATCCAATTAATTGCATTATTATTCGGTAATGCAAGACTAGAATTTTGTGCGAACTAAGTACCTTTTAATTCATATCAGTTCATAGTACCTACAACAGCAATGCCATATAGAATTAATAAATAACAATAAATTTATGGAGAGGAGAAATTAATTTATTTTTGGAGAGGTTGCTGTCTATGACTAATTACTTACAACTAGTTATATTGTTTATTTATTTAACTTTTATTGTATATACAAAAAATATATATAACAGACACATACAAATAATAACGACCCCACTTGTTCAAAATCCTTGAAAACGGAGTTCATCGAGTCGTTTGTCAACTCCAAATCCCAAAAGATAAAATTAACGTCGTTCAATGTAAAATTATAAATTTATTTTCATTTCATAACTTGATGTTTTTTAAAACATTTTATAACGTGACTTTTCCCCGATTCTCGTGGCTTATTTCGCAAAGGCTCGACTCACTCACGGTCTTGGAACACATTAGGGATATTTCCGCTCAATTGCCCGCAAATATCAAAAGTAATGGGAACTGTCAAGTGTCACTTTGTATAAATATTTGCTTTTGCCTTTTGCTCCGCGAGGCGAGTTGAGCTGGTGCCTTTTTGTTTTCAATTGTGAGCGGAATGTATTGTTATTTTTACTGTGACTTTTGAGCAAGGAATTTTGAATTCGTCTTTACGAATATGTCACTTTGAGGAGTGAGTGGTATCTTGATTCTAGTTGCGATTGTTAAGTTCACCTTGCTTTCGAGCGTGACTTCGAACATATTGTTAATTTTTTTTACAATGGCCCGTCATTCCTAGATTGTCAAAGAATACTTTGGATATCTACTTATTTTTGAGTTGTAACTGAAAACCACCATGCAAATTACAACCTGTGACAGCCGCAATTTTGATGTGGCGACACGTGCATTATATAGGGTTTCACAACATCCTTTCGTCTGACACCATAATTCGGCAAAACACCGGTAAAACATGCGGTTGGGGTGAAAACCGCCTGATCTGCGTTGATCAGTCGCGTAATTTCAGATTGTATGAGATATGCCAGTCTGCGCGGAAAACCTATTATGTTACATACACATATCACGCCCATTATCCCTCACGGGGTAGGCAGAGCGTAAACGGCTGTAAAAAAACAGACGTTTACGCCACGTCTGACAATCATTTTGAGGGTCCTTTGAAATATTGTATGTCACCATAGCGACAGGTTGTGAGCCCATCGCCTAAATTTGCAATACACACCCTCAAGTCCCTTAGTCGCTTCTTACGACACCCACGGGAGAGAAATGGGGTGATGCTATTCTAACCCGGCATCACACGGCACATAATTAAACAATCCTTAATTACGTGACTAAACATACGCAGGTGTGTTTCGTTTCGACACTTAATAGGATCAACTTCTAGGCAACATTTTTAGACCAAGTCCGGCGTACTGAACTAACAAGTCCTAAGCTTAAAGTCGCAGAAGCCAGGAAAGTCTCACATAGCTAAGAAACTCGGTCTACCTGCCCCGTGCTACTAAGTGCTAGCCTCAGATACCGAAAATATTTCAGAAAGATTCCTACCATTATAAAGACATTCTTTTTCAACGAAATGAAATTAACTTTATTCAGTGTAGGATAGTACTTTGTACTATCACTTACTGATGTCATGATCCGTCACTGTAAAAAATATTTTTTTGTAAATTAACATAACAATTTTGTATTGTCCTTATAGAAAACCGTTCCGGGAAAATTAAAAAAAATTACCGGACCCATTTTATATTAGCAGAATTTAAAAGATAAAAATATGTTTTACTCGAGGAGTGCAAAATCCATACTAATATTATAAATTGCAAAGTGTGTTTGTTTGTTTGTTGGTCCTTATTATGTAGTTTGCTTAGAAACTGGAGAGTGACATGGGCTACTTTTTAGTGCGGGAAAACATCTCATTCGGGTCCTTAGTCAACTTGGTGTCCCGCAAGTAAGAAGAAGATCTCATTCCCACAGGAAGACCGCGGGGCGGAAAGCTGGTTATAAATAAATGCACAAAAGTATTCTTAATTTATTTGTGCATTTTGGTTTTCTGGGGCGACTTCTTCTTAGCTTCATCATGTTTGTTGCAACGTTCCCTTGGAAATTTTACTTGCTCTGAGGAGCTAGTTTAGTAAGTGAGGTAACTCCACACGGTGGTTCTCTTAGCCCCACACTACTCTTTTTAAGTTTTAATTCAATCTAGGAAGAAAGTCTAGAATTTAAAACAAACACTGGTTGGTTTCTTGAGCGTATTATACATTTTTTACAAGCCATTTTGTGGAATATTCTTTTAGCTTTATTGTTTTCGTTTTTAATTTTAAAATATTTATGAAACAATTACAAATTTTTACGTGATTTTTTTGAATTTTCACCGAAATGGAGATACGAGTATACTCAAGGAAATAAACTGCTGCGATTTTTCTGAAACGGCTCTCGAATAATTGACAGACATGGCAATAGCAACCGTATTTTACGCCTGTTAACGCTCTACCAACCTCACAAGGACTAAGTGCTATGTGTATGTAAGAAAATTGCTTGATCTTTTTAACTTATCTTTTTCCTGTTTTCTTCTTGAAACGAAATGTTAGCGAAGTATCTCATCAATGTAGAAACGATACAGCCTAATTAAACACTCGCCGATTGGTTGAGTAACGTTTGCGTTGCATTTTTCGTCAGGCGGGCGGTGTAAAGCGAAATTGATTTGGACAAAGTACCCGGAGGGGCGAATAGTAGGCAATATAGTGTTGGCTGATGTTCGATAGGCCAGTGATCGACTTTAGTTGTAAATCTGACGCTTTATTTTTTATTTCATTCAGGTCTTTTGGTGCTCACTCATTTTCCGTATCACAAGCAGAATACAAAAAAGAATCCTCATTAATAACACAGCTTTTTTTAAGTTCTCTCTTTCTTATTTACCAGACTCATTTTGCAATATTCGAATTAGGACAGTTTTAAATGAACTTTCTACATGGAGGTAAATATTCCATGGAATCTACTTTGAGAATAAATTATTTATAATATCTTATTCCATTTAAAAGACGGCTGTAAGCATCCCAAATAAAATAAAATAAAAATCTCTAAATAGTCTAACATAAAAAAGTGCAGTGGTTCTGTATTCACCCAGTTATTCAATTTCGTCTTGTTTATTAGTGTCTGAAAACATATTTTCGTTAAAGAAACAAAATCTAGTTTAATTAATTTCCAACAAAACCGATCTTATCAAAGTGCCAATTCAGAACCGTATCACACACCAATTGAGCGGTTATTCTAGCGTTATCAAGCCATAAAGTAAATTTTATCGCCAAACTATCGATATCGAGAACCGATAAACTACAACACGGAGCGGATATCGAAAGCTCATTTCCGGCGAGCGGCGCACCTCCGGTCGGGGAAAGGGGGAGGGGGAAGGGAAAGGAAAGAGGGGGAGGGAGGGAAACAACACATTAAAATAGGCAAATAAAATTTGTTGTGTGTTGTTAAATGATTTGAGCACATTGTAGATAGAATGGAGTAGGTTTTTGTTAAGTTAGGTTTTAAAGAATATAATAAGACAATTAATCGTTTATCCTAATGAAAAATTTAAAAAAATACCTTTATTTTACCGTGTGTGCAATAGCAACTCAACGTAAGTTCCAAGAACACATTTTCAATATCATCATCATATCGCCTATGAGTATAGCAGTCCACTGCTGGGCGTAACGTAGGCAAGGCACGCCCTAAGCTGAAGTGGCAGTGGGCTGGTTTCAATTATTTTTTTCCTTCAGTAGTTTATTGCATTAATCAGTATACATAGATGTAAGTAATATAATGTATTTTGCTCCATTTCAATTGTTTATTTTATACATCTACATATATAGATGTAAGTAAAACAATTTCACACAATGTGCATTACACTATGAACAATGAAGCACCGATGGACGGTGTAGCAAGCGGGTTCTCGAGTGGAGGACACGCTTTGGCAAGCGTAGCGTTGGCCGTCCTCTGGGCAGATTGACGCAACCACTAGATGACGAAAACGGGAGATCGTGCTTCATGGCGTACCCTGGAGGAGATCACATTTTAATAAACTTTTGTTTCGTTTCAGGTAAACAACATCAAAAATCTGCGAAACTACAATACCTTCTGATTTGTAAGTTGTACAACATTAAGGGAATTCGGACAATGCCTAAATGCCCCGAGGCAGTGCCTTTATCCCGTTTGAGCCGGTTTTGTACCAGGATAAAACAAAATAGTTATAAAAGAAGAAGAAAACTGTGCTATACATTTTTCTTGTTTTTAAAATAAAGGATCGTGACGTCAATATGTAAAAAATTAACTTTGAACTTGGACTTTTAAACATATCACGCTTCAATCAATTCAGGAGCAGACAGATTGTTTGCAAAAAACTACCGTTATCGCTACATCCATCGCAAAGGAATTTGTACGGGGAGAATAATATATCTTACCTTCGAATAATTTTAATTCACTTTGTCTTCTTTGCATAATTCCAAAAAAAAAACGATGTCTTTATAACTCCCTATTATATTATAACTCCATTTCCAGTTCTCTTTAATATTTGTACATTCACTGACATATTACCTGAAGTTGCCTATAGATTTGCCGCTTATTTCTCCTCGACTATAAATTATGGACGCAATTCACTTGCTGTACAGTAGTTTATGAACCGTTAGAAAAGGAATACATAATGAACCAATTTTCTTTTGAACTTAAAATTATGGGTCGAATTTTCAGCTCGCTTTTTTCATTTCTTCTTGAATTTAAAATTTAAATTAATGAAATTGAGTGTTCGCTTTTTGTAGTTCTTTTTGTGTAATTAAGTGGTCTTTGTGCCACTTCAGTCATTTTATAGTGTTAACTCTTTTTCAGTAACTTTTCCTTATCTACTTTTTCTTTTATACCTTTTGGGTCCTAATTGATAATAGAATATTTAAACGATGAAATATTTTTTTGACTGAGCTGGCCAGCCAGTACATTTTGTAGGTACACCAATTTTTATATTCCAACTGGGGAAAAGAGTTGTTCAGTTTCATGGGCTGATTTACCCTTTGAAACATTTTTAGTCGGCGGGTAGGAAATGAGTTCCTCCCCCGAGGGACGCTTACCATGCAAATAACGTCCGGCATTTGCGTGGACACGCGCAGAGATGGACGCACCAATCCAAAATGGCCGACACATCTCTTTTCATTCTTAAAATGAACAGGCTAAGATTTAACGACCATTCAACCTAACGATATTTTAGGGTCTTGGAGTTGAACTACAAATTGTGTTCAGTAAATTATCTATCAGAATACACATATTTATCCGAAAAACAAAATCAGGGGTTAAGAACGAAGCAATGCTTTAGCATTGTCACCAAACCACGGGTTTTTTGTCATTTCTAGCTGTTTTTGTCTACTTTGTGGCTCTACAATAAATTGTAGAAACTGCTTTCACTGCCTCGGGGATGTTTGAAATGCAGATTGCATTGCGTCCGGTGCTTGTGTGGCCACACGAGTGCTCGTAGCAGATGGACCGGCCGCTCTATGAATTGAATATGTCGTCTGCTAACCGCGTCCTGGTTTCTAGGTACTTTTAAGCAGAAAAGAGAGAATTTTCTCGTTTAATGTGGGAAACCATGTTGATAAACGATTTATTCAATCCTGGTGTCTGAATTATTTAACATGTACAAGATTACAAGTAAAATACCTTTGACGTAGTTGTGTAACGACTGCCATCTGAGTAATCATACACAGCAACCAGGACCAACAGTTTTACGTGTCTTGCAAAGCACGGTTCTAGAGTTGAAAAAAGAAACGGCCTGAGATTTGGGGGCGCCTCTGTGCAACCTATCAAAAATATTAGTTCACTTTTTGTTAACGTCTATTCTCTTTCCGCATAGACTCTACACATGTTTTACCGACAACAAGATGGTATGGCCTGCACATTCTTAAAAAAGTGATATCGAACATGTAACTCCTGATATACGAGACAAATAAGCATTACTCTAATTTGTTAATAAAAACCTTCATCCAACATGACCTACCCAAACGCATACTTGTGATGAAAAACATTAACCTCCATATTGCCAGTCGCTGTGTTGCAATAAAGCGCATGTGGGACGCATTCGCCCGTGGTCAATGTAATCTATATGCAAAGAGGGGTGCACTTGCCCGCTACCATTGCAATTGCAGTCTGTCTCCGACAAGGTCGGCTTTTTCTGTCAAGTGTGCTAGCGAGACCCAATTAACACTGGTGTCAAAGTTTGAAACCACTCTTCTGACATTGATGAGAACTTTTGAGAACTTGGAAAATTGCTCCACACGCGGGCGGGATTTGAACCACCTACTTTCTGTTTAATTACTACCGACGCCTATGATGAAATAATGAAACTGATCTTTGTGAGTATGACTAAGGTTTTAAATTTTTCTTAACGGCTGCCTAAGAAAGACATATAGAAATTTCACAGGTGACCTATAGCGAAATTCAGATCGGGCTGGTGATAAGGAACAACATAGAACAAAATATAAAAGAAAATTTGACCTCCCGTATAAAATTGTGATTGAGTTACTATGGAAGCTCAAAATATCACTAGTCCGTACACTGATTTCACTATCGGTCAATTGTAACATTTCGCCATATTTATTCATTAGTTCGAACAACATGAAACTCCTGAGATGAAATTCTCGCGTATACTTTCCTTCCAAATTAAACGCGCGTTGCTGCGTCGGATATTTTATTTATGAACCCTCCAAAATTTCATATTCCTTTTTTTTGTACAATTTATAAATATTGCGTACGAAATTCTGTAACAAGTAACTTCACTTTATTATCCGTATTTTTATCTTTGTTGACAAAAAAGGCGGAAATTTACTCCGTGCTTCTTTTGTATGCATAAATCAAATTAGCTTTTATATAATGGCATAATATAAGGGGTTAAGAAAATGTGCTCGGCAAAATTTTGCAGGCATGCTCAGATCATAAAACCGAATAACTTTTCCAAGAAACATATTTTGGGAAATGAAAAAAAAACGTTGAGTACCAAATTTTAAAACACTTCCCGTGTTAGGTATACAATTTCTGAAAATTTTGCAAGTTTTCAAAAATTGTATACCTAACAAGGGAAATGTTTTAAAAATTGGGACTCAATTTATCGCTAGTTTTCATCGCTTAGACTACATTCAATCTGTAAAGATAGAATTAGTCGCCGGTTATTATTTGTAAAAGTAACCCGGTAGATGGAGCCATGCCAAGCGTTACTGGCATTAAAATACACTTGCGGTAGCCCAGATGGAAGAGGCGTCGCCACTAGTAATGCGAAAGTCTAAGGTTCAAATCCTGCCCGCGCTTGAAAATTTTGCTAGTTTAAAAAAAAAAAGAAAAAAAAAACGTTCTTTTATCGCTCGTGTCGTTTCGAACCTATGTTCTTGTAAAATATATCAGTGTCATAAACTGACCATGCAAATTTTTCGATACACCGTCTCTTTTTCTTGTCATATGAACACTGAATCGATGAACAGTTCGATGAACCGCTCGTGTTAAAGTTAAGTTCCTCACAACCAGTATACTTAAAAGGATACACTGCTAGAAAAACAATAGTTTAGAGAAAATAAATTTTTAATGAAACACGTAGATGATTACTTTTCTTACATACATACATACATACATAAATCACGCCTATATCCCCTACGGGGTAGGCAGAGCGTTAACGGCCGTTCAACGGATATTAACACCACGTCTGACAAAAGTTTGAGGGTCAATAAGATAACTGTGTATCACCATAGTGACAGGTTGTCAGCCCGTCGCCTAAAATTGCAATACACACCCTCGAGTCCCTTAGTCGCCTCTTACGACACCCATGGGTAAGAAATGGGATGATGCTATTCTAAGCCGGCATCACACGGCAAACTCAATTTGCGGTCGCTTTTTAGCTTATTCAGAAGAAAATTGAGTAGTTTGCGGTCTCAGCGCGTGTGTCATCGAAATAACAATGTGCATTTTGTCGTTTCGTTCGTGGCTTAGGTACTTGCTTGTTTACTAGCAAATTTGGGTGAAAAATTACTATCGACACAGCTCCAATCCACGACTAGGTAAATAGGTTAACTAAATATTGGCTGGAACAAACAGCGAGTTCCATCAGCTTGCTGATGGAACTCGCTTATAACTTATTATAACTCGATTATAATAATTCCATTAAAATGAAATCCTATCTTTTAAAATGTACTTACCTATGACAAAGTTTTAATCTTCAAAACGATATTTTTACCTTCGTATTGCTCGAGTCGGCCTTTATTCCGCTGTCCATTTTGTATACCCATTGCATGTGTCGTAGCAAGCTACGGCGCGGCGTAGCGTTCTGTAGCAGCTACGTGTCGTAGCCGCTTGACTGCCTACGAACGGTGTCGGACGTTATCGACGCGACAGAGTTCATTGTTTTTCGCATTCTACGTTGTTTTCTGTTATTACGGCTCTACGCGAGCTCTACACGTGCTCTACGCGGGCTCTACAAGTGCTCTGTGCAGGTTTAACGCGGGCTGTACGCGTGCTTTCAGTTTTACTTTTGCTTGCAAAATTTCTGACTATGCACCAAGCTAAGGTATTATATTATTATTATATTTTATTGTACAAATCAATTCAAGATAAACTATTGGTTTTCTAAATAAGTGTTAAAGATTACCAGAATAGAATGGTCTTTAAAATGGGTTAGTTAAGCTTCTACCGACAGTACTTACTCTTGACCACACTCCAACTTTCTTTATCATTTCATGAGCCATAAATCTGCGTCCTACTGGTCTTGCTTCTAAGTAATTAGGCCGATTGTGAAGCATTATCATAGTCGAGAGCGCCCAATTTTCGCTTGACGACTTTTTTACGAGTTTTCGAGCCGTGCGTAATTTACGGGCTCGTAAAACCCGTAAAACTCGTAAACCGGCGGTCCGCAGCTGATAACAATGTCTCGAGGCACGGCATGGTCGACGGCACTCAAATAAGATAGGACCTAGTGGCCAAACTGGCCCGATAGTGTACCGGATAGTAGTGCCCACAATATTTGGTATTTTCTATGTATAATATGTTATTATATAGAAAAGGTAAAAACGTATATCAGCTATCTAGTTCCCATAGTCCAAGCTTTGCTTCCCGTTGCCCTGATTAATAAGGCTCGTGATTCTCCCGGTGGACTGGTAACTTTTCATTTGTGATGTTCCTCCATCTACGTCTAACCTTGGGTTGATGTTGTTTCGTGTTCACCATTGAGCGGATTTGGTTAGGCCACTTTGTTGGACTACGATCTCTGGGCCGTTCACAATTGACTTTTCCCGTGATGATCAGCTTATCAAAGTTATGACATTCCGTCCGTGCTTTAAAACCAAATAATACCAGAACTCACCGCAGGCAGATAGTCGAAAGCCTTGTCTTGATGTTAAGTTCACGTTTGTTCAGAATGCAGTCCAATTATCCAGGATTTTTCATAAATTTCACATCAGTCACAAGGCTTCATGAATGTTTAATTTCTTTATTGTACTTTCTTAAAACGAATACCTACAGAAAAAACATATTAAATCAAAAACAGAAAATATGGTCCAAAGGTTTTTTGGACGATTTGTCGCGTGTCCACACAACTTGAACTGACGTCTATTACAGTTCAAAATTTTGGAAAACGTGCTATGTTCTATAATGTTTTAAATAACCATTAACTAAATGCTGCTTTAAATACAAGCACATAATACAATGTATTCGCACGACTTACCTTGAAACTGTCATAATTCACCAAATCTCTCCCATTACCTTCACAACAGTATATAAAGTTGGCAACTCTCTACTTGTTTTGAATATTAATAGAAACCATACATATGAGAAGTTAAATACTAATATATTAATGTGATAGTGTGATCGTTTGTCCTCTTTTTGTAACGAATTAAACAGTTTTTAATGGAGACAGTAGGTTTGGTGGGTAAATATTGGAGTGTTCATTCATGTCTTATTTTTGTGCTGATATATATTTGTAAACTGTAATGTTGGAAAATAATTTGTATATCGTTTATTAGTAATTAGTATTTTTACATAATGAAAAAAACACACACAGAGAGATAATAGATAGATAGATAAAAGGTTTATTGCATACAAATACGTTCAACAAAGAGTAAAACAGAAACAGTATTGACACAAATACGTTATGCACATGTGTGCTGTAGTGATGTAAAGGGCCAAGGCCCAGTTCAAAAAATTCACAAAGGAGGGCAGCACTAGGACAAGAGCACCCAGACTCGATAGCAGATTTTTAAATTCATCATTCAAACATCTGCCCAGCCGCAATTCGAACCCGGGACGCTCACTTACTCTGCGCCACATATACCGTCATTCGTCCGTTTGTCTCTAGCCTACTGCTAGACCATTAACTGCAAACGAAACCGCGGGTCGTCAAGCTAGTTAATGTTAAACCATACATTTGCTGCCGTATCGCTCCCGCTCGGAATACATTCATTGTGTCCCGGCACTTGCGTTTATTAAGCCGTGTTCAAACTTCGCTACTTGCGCTGAAATAGTTCGAAATTACGCTACTTTAAGTTTAGCAAGCGATGTGCCTTTTGGTTGTTCTAGTTCTCAATGGCATGGAATATCTCTTAAATGTTGCCGCTTTAGTGAATTTCTGTTCTAATTTAAATTACTACTCTGCTATACTTAGATTTTGCGGGCTTAGCTCTTCACCACTACATAGTTATAAAATCGCTTCCCAAGGCTGTCCTATATTTCTGTGTATGCTCAGATCTTTAAAACTAACTAACGGATTTTAGACAGTTCTTTTAATATAGATGTAGTGTTTAAAGAAAAAGGTTTTCAAGTACATTTTTTGCCGGTAAAATGTCTTTTTCCCACGGGAAAACGGGTCGCTGCAGGTGAAACCCACAAGGCAACTCATTGTATTGGTTTCTTAACTAGAAGCTAAAACAAGCTAGATACAAGTATAATATCTGTTTTCGACGAATTTAAGTATTAAGATAGGTACTAAAGTGGCGCTCTATTTCATGATCCATTAAACTCACATGTAAGTCGTGGGAAACTTCTCGAAATTTTCATTGCGTACTTAAATTAACGATTACTAACATACAGTGTGTTAGGGAAATGTAGAAACTTCAAGGCGAGTTTTAGCCGTAAACCATTATCAGCACTATTTTTTTCTAAACTCGAGAAAATCATTCGAGCAGCAAGAACATATCCATGGGAGGAACAAATACTTTTTTCATATTTCGCAAAAATAGTATTTAGAAAAGTTGATCACGTTTACATCTAAAACAAGCTGAAGTACCAGTCCCAAACCAGTTACTTCCAAAGCGAAATCAATATTCATTGACATATTTTTATCTTTTTATACCAATTTAAACAAGTGATTATCAAAGTTCATACACAGTAAACCGCGTAACGAGTGAATTGAATGGATGCCATGCCAAAGTAGTTTATCACTTTGTGAATTTGTTCGCAGTTTGGTTAGGACATTGCAGGCTAAATCACCTGATTGTCCGAAAATAAAAATATGATTCCGTGCACAGAGGGCACGTGAAGCCGTCACTCCCGGTTGTTGACTATGAAGACTTAGACAGCGGTCTTTACATTTACCATGTCAGAAGCCTACTAGAAGTAGGCGGTTTAAAAACTCTAAAACCAAGGCTTAGACACTATCAAAATAAAACATTAAACACTTTAATAATCACAAACTTATATCGGTTTGTAACTTCTTACCGGTCTTTGGGATTAACGGTAAGCCAGCATCATCTAAAACACCGTTTATGTGTCGGTATGGTGATAATCGTAAACGAAGGCAGTTATATCTGAACATAAAATGCCATTCCTACTTTGGAGTCTTTGTCGAGATTAATTGCACGTGAAAATTTGATGGTTACAAAAGAAATGTATTTGTGGGGAGGAATTAATGCTTTTGGCCCTTGACCTTAATGTTTTAAAGCTGAAATAGGAATTATGTAATAATTTGTAAGCGTACGTGCCTGCCTGCAATCATAATGATGTGTATTGCAATTTTAGGCGATGGGCTGTCAACCTGTCACTGTGTCAATTCACAGTTTTCCGAGTGGCCCTCAAGTGTTTGTCGGACGTGGCGTGGATAGCCGTTTTTGCGGCCGTTTTACCCTGCAAGGTATTATGGGCGTGATATGTGTATGTGTAGATTCTAAACATTTGAATCGATTCTGTCTACATAATCCCATTCGTGTGCTATCATACTGGTGTACAGCAAATCCTTTCTTCTCCAGTGCATTGTGGAGTGGTTGACGGGTCGTTGGAAGTAAACCAAGCGCGATGCAGGCGACACCAATATCCGCAGGAAGCATAGAAGCTTGTCAGGGCTAGCGATTCTCAATAGAGAGTTTTCTTCTTGAGATTAAAAACTAAGTTTTGTGTTTCAAGAACTCTTGATGGCCTCAAACTTACTATGTTACTATTAATGTGGCCTCCCTTACCCGCGTTGAAACGAGACGCAAGATCGCGTTTCTCGAAGTTTTTCCTTGACTATTTCGGAGCCCAAGGGTAATCAGTAATCGTTTATAATGATTACCATTGGGCTGCAAAATCGTTTTTAATGATTGCTAATTACTAAAGAATTATTAAGTAAGCGACTGACCTCTTGAAATGCCATACGTTGAGACATAGAGTAGAAATCACATAGAGATGACACTCCCGCTCCAGACGCGCTCAAGGTCAATCCGTCTGGCTGTCTCTTAGCGAACAATTCAGTCGGGAGTGCGCTTCGCCGCGGAAACGTTCGTCGTGCGGGTCGAATTTTCATTTTTTGTGTAAAATTTAGCAATGCAAGGTGTTGTATTCATAGGGAGAACGCGTTTTACAAAAAGAATGCTATTCTAATCTGGCACCACACGGCGCCATTTTTGCACCTATTTTAAAATTCTGTACCTACCTATTAACAATAAAATGGTAAGGTAAGACTTTAAAACGGGTAAATATTTTGTTCCCACGGGAAAACTGTTAGCAGCGGTCGCAACCGCTTGACTGGCCGCTAGTCTGGAATAAAATTATTGGCACGTGACAGCCCCGACTTAAAGCGCGGGAGAGTGCGGGGCGTTACGGGCTGCGGGGGGAAGTAGGTATTTAAAGCGCGGCTTTTGGGGCCCAGACAAAGGAGTTTCGTTTCTATACGCCAGTATTATTATCTATTCTTATGGTTGAGATTAAATTGATCAAAAAACACAAATAAGTAGGTAAAAGAAACACAGAACATCAACCAAACCAAGAGAACAACAAAAATTTAAGTTACATACATACATATACCACGCCTATATCCCTTGCAGGGTAGAAAGAGCGTAAACGGCCGTAGAAACATTTAAGGGTCACTCAGAAAAATGTGTATATTATGTATAATATATGCAAAGTGTGTTACAATTAAGTAAGATATGTTATGTAAAATAACCTATCATCAATACATGGTATTAAAATTTTTCGTGTCATGGTGTCCAGGCAAGTTTTTTGGTTTTGGTTTGGTGTTTTTTTTTTATTCCTACAGGAACACGGGTAGCAACGGATAAAACCGCTAGTTACGGATAAAATAACATACAAGCATACGAGTATATCACGCCTTTATCCCTTGCGGGGTAGGCAGAGCGTAGACGGCCGCAAAAAACAAACGTTGTAGGGTCATTCGGAAAATTGTGTATCGCTATAGTGACAAGTTGTCAGCCCAGCGCCTAAACTGCAATACACAGTACACACCCTCGAGTCTCTTCGTCGCCTCTACCGACTCCCACGGGAAAGAAATGGGGTGATGCTATTCTAAGCCGGCATCACACAGCAATAATAGTGTATAAATAGTTTTTTAGTGACAGCCCTGCTGCAAGACGGAGCTCACGAGGTGTGGCTAATTTGCATCCAGCCGAGTGCAGCAGCCGACAGCAGGTTGCATGCGATGCAACTATTGTGTCTTATGCATGGTTAACGTGCTGACGACTGATGTGGTGCAGTGGTAGTGCGACTGCCTGTAAAGATTCCGGGTTTGATTCCCGGTGGGGCACTCACAACGTTGATATTATCACTTTGTGAATTTGTTCCCCGTCTTGTTAGGACATTGCAGGCTGAATGACGTAAGAAAGATGGTTCCGTGTTTCGGAGTGCACGTCAGGCTGCCGGTCCCGGTTAATGTTTGTGATCACTTAGACGGCGGTCGTTACACAACCATGTCAGACGCCTACAAGTAGTAGTAGGCTTTGAAAAAATCTGACACCGGGGTTCATCGAGTTGTTCGTCGACTCGGTGACCCACACGGAAAGAAGACGAACATTCTATTTAGTAAGACATTTCCATTATTTCCACTACAATTTTCTTTCCAAAAAGAGCAACCATAATCAACCTTATCTACTTAGCATTTGATGTAACTTTGAACAAGTTTAATTTGAGACCGGAAAATAACTTAAACTCGTAATATGTAAGTAATGTTGCGTTATGCAATATTAAGTTACAAATAACTGAAACTAAAACCCTTACTAGTATATAAAGTGGAAACTTCTAAGTTGTATGTTACTTACGAAACTTCCTCCCTTTCAGACGTTACCTACTTTACTTGGAAGGAAATTCAATATTTTGTTGTTTACGTCAAACTGAACGCAGCGTAAATTACTTACGTATAGGTACAGTCAGCTCATGGGCCGTTCTTATTCCTCGCACATAAGACTCACATTGGCGGTTCGAGTATCTAACCGGACAAGAACTTGTCGAAATTTACCTATTTATGAAAACTTAAAATTTTCAAGCGTGGGCAGGATTTAAACCTGCGACTTTCGCCATTACTAGTGGTGACGCCTCTTCCATCTGGGATAACGCGGCTCGTCCCTTGCCCGCGCATTGTGCAAGTGTATCTTAATGTCAGTAACGTGTATTTGTTCTCATGTAAAAATAATTCAGCTTTTATTTTCCTACTATGTCGTTTTTATTATTAAATTCCTATGAGAGTACTTTCTTTTGTGAAAAGAAAAATGGAAAGGTGCTTCAAATAAATGAGGCGGCCAATGATTTTAATGTATCTACGGTTCTTCCTTGAAAATATAAGTTCATTTTACAGAATAATGTCGTATTTTTTGCACTATATCTTTTAATTAATGACTTTCAAGTATTATATATTATATTCGTTTATATTATGTTTATGTTTAAATATTCATCATACCTTCCTTTATTATATAATTTAGAAAAAAATTGAGATATATATTCTGTGCACGTCTTATCCGCATTCCCTAGGTTTGCTGTTAGAAATTTCTTATTACAGATAAGCAGTGCCTGTTGTGTCTGTATTCTTGTTTTTCTCTTTGCTGTTCCTGTGTACAATAAATCGTAAAATAAATAAAAAAATTAGCTTTGAAATACATTTCGATAGAAGAAGAAACTTTAGTAAACTTAAAGCTACCTAGATTTTTAAAATTCTATTAGCTGAGCTGGAATTCAGGTTCCTAGCATTCCCCGGGACTGTGAATTCCTCGACCTTCATTACTGGATTAGATATTTTTTTATTATATTTTCCCCGCCATTTTGTCTCCGCATTCCACACAGGAAGGCAATAAATTAACAATTTCGCAGAAATTATCTCGGAACTAGCTTTACGGGGATAATGTAGGCCAGTGGTTGTTAAACTAGGCCTTTTTTTGCATGTCGTGTGATGCCGGCTCAGAATAGCATCACTCTTCATTCCCTTGAGAGTAGTAAGAGGCAACTAAGGGACTCGAGGACGTGTATTGCAATTTCAGGCGATGAGCTGACAATCTGTCACTATGGCGATACACAATTTTCCGAATGACCCTCAAATAAATGTCAGACGTGGCGTAAACGTCTGTTTTTTGCGCCCGTTTACGCACTGCCTATCCCGCAAAGGCGTGATATGTGTTTGTGTATGTATGTGTTGTTTTGAATTGATCACATCACGTTATCAGCCTTTAGCAGTAGACTGGACGTAGGCCTACCCCAGGGTACGCCATATGCACTATCTCCTGTTTCCACCATCCCGTCGCTACCAGTCGTCTACTTTGAGTCCTTAAGGTCCATCTGGCCGATACTGAATTAATAAGTACACATTTTTCTAAATACACATTCATACATACATACACATATGACGCCTTAATTCCTTGCGAGGTAGGCACAGCCCAGACAGCCGCAAAAAACGGACATTTACGCCACGTCTAACAAGTATTTGAATGTCATTCGGAAAATTGTGTATCGCCATAATGACAGGTTGTCAGCGCATCGCCTAAAATTGCAAAATGTTTCGAGTCCCTTAGTCGCCTCTTAAGACTCCCAAGGGAAAGAAATGGGGTGATGCTATTCTAAGCCGGCATCACACAGCTATTTTCTAGATAACCCTGAAATAATTATTTCTCAGATATGGCGAAAAATTAAACATTTCTGGCTCGTACGACATTTGTTTAAATTGCAAGATATAATCGCGATTTGTGTTTCATAAAGAAAAGTTAGCAGTTTTTCTTGTTATCAAGAATTCACACACAATAACAGCAACAACGATGGCTAAACATGTCAGATATTTAAAAGCAAATTACTTCTGGCATCGACTGTAACCATGTTTCAGACAACCAATTATCCCATAATTGCGGAGGCATGAAACATAATACAATAATTTTCTTGTGCATTTTATAATTACCTCCCCCTTACACAACAATCAACAGCTCCTCGCTTTATCTTATAATGCTTTTAAACGAGCTTTAATACTCGAGAGCTTTCTTACAGTTCAAAAGGAATAATTGGAAATACATTATTCTCATAAAGCATTTGAGAACCTCTGAGGGCACATAATTGCCTCTGTTTTATAGACCTCGGCCACTAAGCTGTTGTACGGAGAAAAGGACGAATTATTACCCGCCTTTATTTACCAAGTAAATGGATGTTTTATCTAATGGATGTTCGTCTCTATGTACTTTGTATAAAAGGTTTTGTTACATCTCTGAGTTCCTAAAATTCTATGCTGTTAGGTCTAACCCACAGTGATCAGATCAGATAAATTAGGTTTATTTTAAATATCTTTACAAAACTTGAATAAAACAGGTTTTTTAATTATATCGTAAGGATTTTAAACAGTCGAGATTAATAAGAGTAGGTTACATTAATTCAAAGTAACTGGACATTGAAACCATATTGGTTCATTTGAATACGGTGGCACTTGATGATGGAGTAATAGCCAACTGATCATATTTCATTTCTCAATTTTATCGAAATGCTAAAAACATCAAGTAAACTCTGACTCGTTAATACTTCAGTGTTTTAGGAAAAAAAAAAATTTCTTTAGGCAGAATGCATAAATCAGGTCTTTATACAACTGTTTTTGAATTTGTAATCTAATCATTAAGAGACTAGTGTAGATAAAAAATACTATGCTCAACTAAGGAAAATTATATTCAGCTGCCAATACCCAATACTCACGAATATTTCTCTATATTTCTCATGCAAATTTTTCCCATTTACAATCAGACTAACGGACCGTTTCAATAAAAATAAAAAATAAAACAGGAACGGCGTTGATTAACCGTAAAATTCCGGAGCCGATAACCGGAAGTAACCGGTATAACCGGAACAGCGGGGAGTTGCAAAAGTTTTCTTCTATTCCCAGCGGACGGATTGAAATTAGTCTGGAACTGAACCGTTTGTAGGAGCAGTTTTTTTATTGGTTTGTGCATAGGTTTTTTATTGGTTGGTAATATATAAACAAGCAGGCAGTGCAGCGTTATATTTTTAGCTATATTTACAGCGAACAGCAATATTAGAAAAGTAAACTCTTTTAGGCACTATTGCACTTCGATTAAGTCATTACTCGAATTAAAGCTGTGGAACAATCATTGGTGGTTTTTATATGGTTGGTGAACTTGCAAGATTGCACCGCAGCGCAGGCAGGATTACGCTTTCACTAGTAGCGACAGCTCTTTTGCAATTTCGCTTGTTCTCCAAAAAATTTAAAGGTTGAAATTGTTTTAAAAATCAAGTACTCAATTCAACTCAAATATATCCGTTTTACAGTAACGAGAATTATAACAACGTTGTATCAATTGAATCGAAAACATAACAAAGCAATTCAAATCACAAATTTTGAATATGTTCATCTTTTCGTCTTTGCAATAGGCAGCCACTTTAGTTACCAACCCAGAAAAGTAACCCATACTTAAAGGACCAATCAATACATTTAAAAAATAATTTCTCACTATTCCATGGAGTTTTTGGTACTTGGTTTGGTGCCACGCGTTTTTGGTATTACATTAGCGAAAGTCGCATGTACAAATGCTGTCTACGGTAGAAAATTTCGCGAGTTTTCAAAATGTTTTGTGCCTTACACGGGGAATGTTTAAAAAGGCGTATCTTAAGTAACGTGACAGCCCTAGCCGTCGCTGCAGCCGCGGGCGTCAGTCGCTACTGGAGTTAACAAAGCTTATTATGTTGTAAGCTACTATTGGCAACTCGAATTATTAACGCTCCAAATAATGAAATGGTATTTTTGAGAGCTTGCATAATTGCGCCGCAGCAGGCATGCACGTTAAAGTGTTTAAAAATAAACCTTATGAAATGGTATTTAAAATATTTTCTGAATTACCATACTGATGGAAAACAAGAATGGGACAGCTTATAAATTATTGTGAATTTATGTTCTTGTGTAAGACTCATGTGCATACATAAAAGTGAAATATTGTTAGGCCGGTTGCTTTTATTAAATCCTATGTAAAACTGAATTATAGTATGTTTTTAATACAGTATGATAGAGAAATAGCTGTATAAGCTTTTAAGGCGTATCCTAGACATGAAACTGAACTATTTTTCTTAATGCCTTTTTCGAAATATGAAAAAATAGTACTACGGAAAGTTGTTCTATTTCACCTCTAGAACGCGCCCTGAATGTTTGTATAGTCATTTCCTTAACACACAGTATATTTGATAATTATATGCTGTGGCTGTGTGACATTTTCAATGCCTTTTAGGGTTTCTGGGTGAACTCGCTCCAACTACGACTCGGTCTCGGTCTTATCTGGCCTTTAGATTATCCTGTCATAACAAACCCATCACATAATCACATTTCATCAGCCTATAGCAGTCCAAAAAGGTACGCCATAAGGCACAATCTCTCGTTTTCGCCATCCAGTCGCTACCAGCGGCTATCTTATCGGTATATCTAACCGGAGAGCGTCCAACGCTACGTTTACCGAGGCGTAGCCTCCACTCAAGAACCCGCTTACTACACCGTCTGTTTTACGACCAATTTGATCGCCACTTCACCTTGCTACACTTCCAGACTACAAACCCATGATCTACAAAAAACATAGTAAGGGCAGCGTAATCCGAGGTTTCGCTGTTTGTGCTGAAACACGAGATATCCGTCACGGTAATGTAATACGCCTTCGGTGGCTACATTAAACACAAACAGTCCCATACACATACGACTACAAATCCTATGGTAAATACTACGTCGATTATAAAGGGGGTGAAACTTTTAGTTTCTTGTCACGGGAAACCATCCCATCCCATGGAAAAACTAGTAGGTAACTAAGTGAAATCGATAAGTGAGTTATTTAAATCCAATATTGGTGAACAAGCGCTGAACTTAACTTATACCTACCTGATTTACTGGAATTAAGAATATTATATATTTTTCATTCGTAGCCTCAGTAATATCGTAGCTATTTGCTACGGCGTAGGCGTTGCTACGACGATTGAGTAGCAATAAAGAAGCTAATTAATGAAAATGGAGTGGAAATAACCGAATAAGCAATTATTCAAGGAAAAGGAAAATAATATAATTGATAACGTGAAAATGAAATAAACAACAAAATTTGAGAAATATAAATCCTTCTTTAATTAGTGTGTTATGTTGTACACGTTTTGTACAGGTACCTTAAATTGGCAACAGCGTGATTTGATTATTGTAGCGATCAAAACATATTCTGATTTCCTGAACATTTTCGAATTTGTATAACACATGATATGTTAAGAATTTTTATAAAACTTATTCTTCTTAAACAGTTTGCCTGCGGGAAATACACTTTTCCGGTCTATCATATATCTATCAATAAATCTATCTATTCTAAAAACGCACTAAAATCCGTTGCGTAGTTTTGCACATACTATATATATACGCACTAAGTCTACTACAGGACACCACCCAAGGAGCATCCTTTTTTTAAAATTCTATATAGTAATAGTTTTCGGATTTTAAGCTCGGATTTTTTTCTCCTTTCGCTTGCCACTACTGTGAAGTTTAAATTAAGGCGCCGCCTTACAATATTTAATTTGTAGATTAAAATGAGAAATTTATAACAAATTAAACAAAAAGAAATAAAGTAAATATTAATTAATATTACCGTAGTGTATTTTACTTATGTTTGTTTGTTTGTTACAGGAGAGCACATTTAAGAAGTTGCCTGGAGAAACTGAAGGACATGGTCCCGCTCGGCCCAGAGGCGTCGCGCCACACCACACTAGGATTATTAACTAAAGCTAAGAGATTTATAAAGGTAAGCCTATTTATTTATAATTATCTTATCTTATCTAAATAATTATCTCTTATCTATCTTATTCCTTGACAAGAGAAAACCCATCCCTTACAAAAAAACTGAAGAACTCTATAGTACCACTGGGCCTATGGTCCCTGTCAGACTATGGTTCTTTTCGGCCCCCAGGTCCCGCTCGACCAATGGTCACAATTGGTCTTGACAAGCTGAAAAATATGGCACCACTCGGGCTATGGTCCTTCTTGGCCTATGGGCCCGCTCGGCCCATGGTCCTATTTGGTCGCGCTCGGCATCGAGGCGTTGCGCCACACCGAACTAGGATTTTTAACTATAGTCACAGAATATATAATAGTACTAACGTACAGAAGAATCACTCCCTAAGAAATTACATGTTTAGGTATAAATTAATACCTACGCTCGGTGTACCCAACCGCTCACAAACAAAATTGAAAGTTATGAACGCGCGCGAACGCTCAATCTCCCTTGCGCATCGCAGTTTTATAACTGAGCCGCCGGCGAACTCCAAGGGTTGTAACTTGTCATCATGTTATTCGTGCACGAAGATTTTTTGTTATTGATTTTGCTATAATATCTTATTTGTTCACTTAATCTACGGAAAGAATTGTAAGATTTGTAAATATTTATAAACCTAAACGAAATTATTAATGACTACTGTTTATATAGAAAAACAATTAATTATTCCTGTGTCTAACTGTTCTTTGTATCGAGTGGGACACCGAGTCGACGACCCGATCGATTTTTTATCGAATAAACGTACTAAAACACAGAAAAAAATCAAGTAAGTGTGCGCGCGAGCAGCACGTGCGTGCGAACAGTGCGGCGGCTAGCGGCACACTGGCGGTCTGGCGACGACAAGTGACAACCCGCGGAGATTAGTCCCTATAGGGGACCCGCCGGCGGAACATACCTAAACCGTGGAGTGAGACCCCCCTGCTATAGTTTAGATATTTATAAAGGTAATCCTAGTTTTATTTACAAGAATAGTTGTCTATAAAGTCGGTTTTGGTACTTACAAACCGAACAGTTTGGCCGATCGTGCCTCTCTTTCGCTTGTTCTGCGTTCTCGCTTGCGCGCTTGGCTCAGGCGGAACGTTACATCCTCCATACAAAGAACAAGCTGTGACAGCTGCAATTTAGATGCGGTGACGTGTACCATGGTATTCGAATTTCGGGATTTCGTAATTTTACTTCGACTTAGAACCGGATCCGACAAAACATGCGGTAGGTGTGAGAACCGCGTTAGACTTGGGAATTTCATTCCGCACGAGACTCGCTAAGACTTTATTTGAACACAAGTTGTAGAGACAGAAGACTTCGTTCTAACGCCATTTCAACTCGAATGGAAGTAAAGTATAGTGAATCATCATCAGCATCTTTACCATTATGAAAAAATAAAACTGTGTTATTCTCGATTAAATTCTTAATTGCCCGCTGGCATTATTTTGGCGCATAACTTAAAACAATTTTAAAGTCTCTTTTTATTGTACGATCGCTTTATGTGTGTCTGTAAGTAAAGCCGTTTGATGCCGGCTTAGAATAGCATCACCCCATTTCTTGCCCGTTGGAGTCGTAAGAAGCGTCTAAGGGACTTGAGGGTGTGTATTGAAATTTTAGGCTATGGGCTGACAACCTTTCACTATGGCGATACACAATTTTCCGGATGACCCTCAAATGTTTGTCAGACGTGGCGTAAATGTCCGTTATATGCGGCCGTTTACCCTCTGCCTACCCCGCAAGCGATTATATGCGTGATATGTGTGTAAGTAAAGCACATGTTACATTTTGTATATTTTTTTACGCTTGCATAAATTTTCGATTTAGTGGTAGCTTATTTATTAAATTTAATTTTTAAGTGTCTATAACTAAATTGAAGAAGTGGAAGACTGCGCCGGAAATTTCTGGCCTTTTCCAGCAGTGGGATCTAGTAGGCTGGGTATCATAAAAAAATATGAAAACAATTAAAATAATATTAGGAAATATACCAGTATTGTCTGTGTGACAGTTTACACAGTGTAAAACTGAAAACCCAGTTTGAGTCGTTCTTATCCTCTGCAAACGAAAGTATGTCACCATATACCTTAAAGACCAAACAATAGTAAATTAAGTTCGGCGAATGGACCAGAAACCCTTTAATCGACATTGATATTATTTAAACATGAAAAGCTAGCCGTACTGGGCTATAAGTAGTATAATACATGTAGTCAGACTTAAAGCTTTAAGGCTTTAAGTACCGAAGACAAAATATGCAGATTATTTCGCCTTTCTTTAAACTCTTCGTGTATAGAAGTGTCTATACGAAAACCTCTTAGTATTAAGTCCAAAGTTTACGTAATAATCTAGTTATCAGGACTTTATAGGTATTAAAAAAACTAGTTAGTCCTTAGTTATGATCTACTTATTGAAATATTACGAGAAAGAGTTTTTAACCAAGCTCTTTTAATTAATAATCCTTTCTTTTACTGATAGACTTAGACGGTGTCGATATCTAAGAGTAATACTTTAAAATTCTTTCGTTATAAATTTTGAAAGGGATTTTTTTTACCTTTTAGTTTGTGAAGGCTATTTATTAGAGCGCGTCAGACTCGTTTAGTCTAGGACTCCTAATTGAGAAGTCAGGGTCAAAGGCGCTATATCACCTTAATTACGTCACGGGTAATTTTTCCAGTTACAGTGCTAACCTTTTTGCCCTTTTTTGTACCTGCTCCTTTTGCGAACGTTGCTAAGAAAGATTGCTTAGAATTAAAAGACCTCTATCTTGTGAAATTGTTTTCAGGGAACAAGTTAGTTTAGTTTTTCAAAAAAGTATACCAACATCAAAACTCTATGTATTTTGAAAACTACTAAACAGATTAAGGTGATATTGTTATATTTCCTTAGTTATTTAATCTGTAACCGACAATTGAAACCGGTCAAGTAATTTGTGAGATATGTTGTAATTTTTGTGTTAAGGTCACACACATAAAGTACTCAATTTTTTGCATTTGCTCAGAAGCATTTAGAATGTCGTCTCTATGTATACGACTTAAATTGATATCCTCTTTTCATAAAATCGGTTAAAGAAGAGCTTATAACGGCTTTATTTTAGCCGTAAATAGTTTGCGCTTTATTGTCTTCGGAAAAAATGTCTTTGAGCAAAATGAAATTCTTTTTAGATTCATTGTTATCTCTTGAATACTTAGCTTTTATAATATCTGAGTAATACTTTAGTAAAGAATGAAAAAGTTACTAAAATCAATGTAATGAAGGCTGTTTAATAGGTACAGAGAAAAAACTGAAGTTATTTTAATCAAAGGTCTTTTAAGTATGGAACTGAAGAATTTATGTAAGTATATAGTTTTAAAAGACTTACTTTGTTGGTTTAGGTACAGAGTTTCGCCAGGGCAAAGAATACCTACTATAGCTAACCAAATACGAGTATGAGTGATACATAGTAGGTTTTATCTTTTATCAGAAATATTTTGACAAAATATGCAAATAAGAACGGATCTCCACACGAGTCAAAATAAATGGTTTAAGAAACAGCGTACATTTAAGATAATAATGAACTGTCTTACACACTGGACTCAATCATTTTTAGAAAAAAGTTCAAAGCCAAGTGGTGTCGGGCTGGACCTCCGAGTTTCCGTTTCCGGAATAGTTGTGAGAACCTTCGATAAACAAAGCTCTAGCAAAGGGTTCGTGCTTCCGCCCGACGGTTTCCGGCCCGCAGCTTCCGTTTCCGCTTGCGGCCGGGCTGCCAGATGTGACGTTATTTACGATAGTCATGTGGGACAAAAGATTTTTTTATAACGTTAAAACGTAGTGACACTATTTAAATAAATATAAATATGATATAAATGTTTTGAACACACACCTCCATCTAGCCCCAAACTGAGCAAAAGCTTGTACTATGGGAACTATTTAGCTGATATCATACATACATACTTTTATTTGTAAGTAAACACCCAGCATAAAACAAGCATAGCCATAGTGATAGATTGTCAGCCCATCGCCTAAAATTGCAATAAACACCCTCGAGTCCCTTAGTCGCCTCTTAAGACTCCCATGGGTAAGAAATGGGGTGATTCTATTCTAAGCCGGCACCACACGGCACTCTCTTCTGACCATGGAAAACTAAATGTTTTAAATCTCGCTTGCTTGATTATTGATACTGAGTCGTCTACTAAAATGGCTGTTTTGCGTTTTGACGCATTTTCTCAAATGCTAGAGGCAGTGGGTTAATACTTCAAATATGTTACTATGATTATAAAAAACTAATCTGAATGTAGTGGTATTTGGCTCATATAAAACTTACCAGATAAAGTCATTATTTTATTTAGTAAATTACTTTTTATTCCAAAACTAAAAAAATATATGAAAGATGTTTTTTATGAGGTTAGTATTGAAAGGCTTTTTGTTATCCGGACTATGTAAAAGCCAATTTATTTTCAATCGCCTAAAATTTTAACGAATTCAGAACAAAGGTTTTATAAAATATATTCGGTTCGGAAGTTGTCGGTACAGGTACGATACAGGTTTTATAGAATTGATAACAAATAAAAAATAAAATTTTAGCATCCAAAATCTACATTTTATTCGGCGGAGGGATTGAATAATAAATGTACCTACATTTTTTCCGCCATTTTTCAGGGCAATAATTGTATGCGATCCACCAAATAATGATGAGTGTGAGCTTATTTTATGCATAAAAATATAAAATAAAAAATGAAATATAATACCTATATAAAAAAGGGACAGCCCTCCGAATACAGATGCACCCTGCATGCTGACCATGAAACTGAACAACATTCCCCTTCTTCTTCTTTCTCGTGTTGGACACAGAGTCGTCCAACATTCCCCTAGGAACATACTATGTCAGGATACGACAAAAAATATTCGCACTTCCATAAAAAATCACGCTGCCTGCATTTCCTATGAAAAGTAAAAAAAAATCCTCAAGGAAGTTGTTCATGATATCAGTATTCGGAGAGCTGTCCCTTACACCCTGTATAGATAAAATGTTGCAAGTCCCTGTCAGGTTGTTGGTTATGAAATTCTCTTTACTATTAAAATAGTAGGTTTTCGCGTTGAAAAAGGCTTTACTCATCGTGAACATTAATTACAGTTTCAAAGTGTATGTTAATGGTTATTGATTTTGAATTTGCTGTGTTCTTTGTATTTTCACACAATACATTTTTATGACCTATTTATTTAAAATTGGCATTTCCTGGATGAATTTATCCCTCAGTCGCTTCTACGATACCCACTGATTGAATTGGGACGTTGGTATTCTAAGCCGTCACACGGCAAACTCATATCGAAAACTTAATTATTCTTCCAAATTATATATCTTTTGTTAACCATATTATTCACCGAACGAACATCACCTAGACTCATATTATCACAAATGTGTTGTATAAGGTTTGAACCCACGACTAAAAGACAGTTAGGTGTACTTACTCCCCGCTACGCTATCGGCCATGTCTATACTAACCTATAATATCAATTTTCCTACACGACAATACGAGTAATATAATACAGAAGCAAAACAAACAATCTTCATACAAATCAATGTGAAAACCTACACGGTAGAAAGTTGTGCCTATTATTGCTTTCACAAACTAACCCACTTCGTGCCACTGCCGAGGGTTTCCCCGTTGCTATAACACTAGTGATGGGAAACGGTTGAAAAGCAAATAAATTAGAAGGAAATAATTATTTACTGAAATTTTTACTGGTCCGATGCCATGGCGGATAGTATCCTACTACCTCGAAGGTCGTGGGTTCGATCCTCACATACATATATACATACATTACCAACCAGAACAGTCCACTGCTTAATATAGGCTCCCAATAATACTTAAATATATGTTCAGTAAATTTTCAGATATTTGTGTTTTCCACGTATAACATGTATTTATTTACAAACTAAAAGTACATGGGTATTAATATCAGCTTTGTAGTTTCCAAAGCTTTGCTAAGTTTGGGGCTAAATGGTTCTCTGTGATTTGTCCAGGTTATTTATTTATTTTATTTATTGTTGCGAAACAAAGGTGGCGGAAACATATGAAGTTGCACGTGTCAAATCCGCCCTTATAAGCGCCGAAACTCGTGGGTCGAATTGAATCACGCTTGTGCGAAATGTTTGTTTTAACTAAGTCGGCAGAACTTTCCTTTCTCCTAATTTATGAAAACTCAAAATAACATGATGAAAATTTAGAAAATATGCCGGGTAAATATCCACTGAAAACACAAGCAACTTCTTATGAAACGAACAAGTAAGACTCATGATGTAGGTTTACGCGTTTGTTCAGGAATCACAGCTGACGGGCGGGCGTATGTGATCTGTCGAACTCCATGAAGACGCTCATTTTAAGTATTAGACCGGGTCTATCGCGATAGTATTTAGGTAAATATTAGTAATTTACCTGTGTCCCGATGTTTCAACACAGTTTCATGTATACGACATGATAGACCCGGTCTAATACTTAAAATGAGTGAAAGTGATCGCGAGTGCTTAAAAAGTTATATCCATGAAGAAGGCTGTCTTAACTAGCCGAAACGTAGAGGCCTAAACTGTCTACCAAATCATAAGCAAGTAAGTCGCGTAAACCTACATGATAAGAAAGTTCCTGTTGTTCTTCTTCTTATCGTATCAATGGGATACGCCCAATGCAAATTGTAGAAAAATAGCAACGATTGCCAATGCTTGGCAACTATCGCTTTTGGGTTGGCCTCATTGTGGTCCTCGCACGTACAGGTCTCAGGGAGGCTCGGGCAGACAAGCAGGTGTGGCATAGTCTATGTATCCCTGCAGACTATGTCGGTACTTGTGAATCCCCGCAAATTGCGGTTTTCCTCACTTCTGCCAATACAAGAGGATAATAAACGTTTAGAAAGCTTCGAGAAGTTGTAGCTGTTCACATCACTACTCGAGGCATAAAACTGCAATGAAATAAACTACAAAGGTAGTCTCTACTAGTGTTGCAATACCACGTCTACAACCGGTATGTCAGTACTGTTTATAGGTATGATTTAGATTCCTTGTAATGGAACTCACACACACATATCACGGCTTCATATCTTGCGGGGCTGATAGAGCGTTAACGGCTGTAAAAAACGGACATTTACGCCACGTCTGACAAACATTTGAGGATAATTTGGAATAGTCAATCAACCAATCACCATAGTGAGAGGTTGTCAGCCCATCGCCTAAATTTACAATACACACCCTCGAGTCCCTTAGTCGCTTGTTACGTCACTCACGGGAAAGAAATGGGGTAATAGTATTCTAAGCCGGCATCACACGGCCAATACACACTCACACATATCACGTCTCCATCCATGCTGGGTAGGCAGAGCGTTAACGGCCGCAAAATCACGGTTGCAATCGCAACGTCTAAAAAATATTTTAGGGACGTTTCACGAAATTGTGTATCTCTATAGTGACAGGTTGTCAGCCTGTCGATTGAAATTGTATAGTCAACTCATGCTAAGATAAGAGAATGTCAGTTATAATGTTAAGACTCGTTAAAATAAATTGATATGAACGAAGGCTAAGGCAATAGTTTATACCCACATAAAGTCATACAGATATGAATCACATGAGTTATCGGAAACTTACATTTAAAAATAAGTGAAGCTTCCGACCTCCGACGACATGAAAACCGATTTACAAATTTATAAAAAATAAAGTTTGTCTTAAGTACATTTATTTTTGCCGTTTTTAACGATGCTTGATAGTCTAGATTGAAAGATAAATTATATCTAGAAATGTGCTATCGACACGTCTCAATCGCGTCAGCTTATTTTAACGAGGTGTCAGTAACGAGTTAATAGCACCGATTCTGGTGCTCACATTTCCAAGCTATTCAGAGGCTCTTTCTTTAATAAGAAAAAGCACCTGGTGAACCGAGCTCGCTCGGTATTATTTCTTCACGCATTAAAAGATGGCGTTCTTTGTTAAAAACAACTCGCTTAAACGGAAGCTAATATTTATCTAAAATTTCACAAAAGTCGTTGGAGCCGTTCCGAAGTCCCAATCACATGTAAATAAATAAACAAAAATAGCTCGTTTTGCTGCAGTATTATTTCTAAAAATATACTGAAGAAACCTGCGTTTCGCTCAAAGCTTAATTTAATAAATCAAACGTTATTTTGGCTTATTTTCTTAAGGTTGAACATATAAACATGATAATGTGTAAATTTTAGAAATAACTGCTTTTATATGATTCATATGGAAATCATTATTTCGGTACAGTAGGTAAGTGCGACTAATTTGTAAAAAAAAACTTTGGAAAGTGTAAACTATCGGTAGAATCGAGGCCAGTATCGTCCTTAACGAGTTTATAACCTTAAGATCAGGGTGTATTCTGGTATCGCTCTTAATGTCGACTCAGCGTTACAGCTCTATATTTTACAGCTATCTTTACAGCTTGAAGCTGTATAAGAGCGATATAACCAGCTCCAGCCGCGCTAAACGACCGACGCTTATGACGTAATACGATAGTTTCAAATTGAAGCTTATCTCGTCAGGTTTTAAGACCACAGGAAATTGGGGAGCAGGATTATGGTAAAGTTGGCTTAATGTTTGTTTGAGGCAGAATTACAAAACACTGAAAGCATGCTGTGTGATACCGACTTAGAATAGCATCACCCCATTACTTTCACGTGGGTGACGTAAGAGGCGACTAAGGGTCTCGAGGGTTACATGTGTATTGCACTTTAAGGCTTCTTCTGGGTGAGCTCGCTCCATCTTAGACTCTGTCTCTGTCCTATGACCTAGACTAGAGTCAAGAGCAAACCCATCATTATTAAAAAAATAAAAAAATAAATAAGGCGATAGGCTGAGAACATGTCGCTATGGTGATACATAATTTTTTGAATGACCCTTGAATATTTGATTCACTGAATTGATGACCTGCCCAAACACGATATCAGTAGGCCTCTGACATGAAGTGTAACCCATCATTAAAAAGAAAGGTCAAAACCGCTTTTACATAAAAAATAACGATATTGTAAAAATATAATATCAAAGCTAAAAAAATCTGCTTAAAATTGATCACAATATTATGGTCACAGTAGCCAAAAAAATTTGAAATTCGAGGAACTGTCTTATGGAAAGTAAAACTTAGTTAAAAATATATTCTAAAATGGAAGTGGCTTTCAAACATCCCCTTTACAATTTCTTAACAAACTACCCTAAAAAGTATAATTACGAACGCTTATCAGCCCATTCCTAATCTACGAATGTAAAACACAGATTAAAATTTGAGTTTCTTGAGTTACGGAAGCGTGGCGCCTGCTTACAGAAACCTATAAAAATAATTATCAATTTCACCCGTTCAGGCGTAATGGGTCATCAATCCCTCGAAAGGCGAGATTTACAATTTCCGCGTGGGGGGCACAACCCCCCCGTGTGAAAGGTTTCGGGTTGGCCCCAGCTCGGCCCACATCTCACTCGGCACAAAAAATAATCTCAGATGGTTTTAAGTTTGTTAAAATGAAAAAGTATGTAAATAGGGAGAGTAGTTCAGTTTTAAGAATACCTCGACATCCTTTCGGCTTGTTATACCCTTCTTGTTACTCCTTGTTTAAGGTCAGACAGAAAAGTGGGGAATTTTAACCTAATCAGACACAAAAAAATAAAATATAAAGAATAACAGTTATCTTTTTAATGCAGTTTTTAATGTTTACAAAATTTTCAGAATGAACCTCAAATATTTGTCAAATGTGGTGTAAATGTTAGTTTTTATGGTTGTCTACGCTTTACCTATCTCGCTAGGAATACCGTAGGCGAGATATTGAATGTGAATGTGTCGACTGTAGTTTTTAATATAGTACGTAGGATAACTACAGATAGTTATTGTTTGATTGTGGCTTAACACAAGTCAACCTTGCAACCAAGGTTTCGGACCAGGGATGTAAATGCGTATTAAAATCGGTTGACCTACGATTCGCGCCACCAGCTTCATAATATATCATAGACCGTTTACATAAGCAATTATTAGTCATGTTTGGTATTTAATAGCTATTTGGGCCGAGTGGACTGTGGGCCGAGTCAGGGGTGTAAACGCGTGCTAATCGGAAAACTTGCCGATTCGCGCCGCCAACCTCATAATACATCATAGACCGTTTACATAAGCAATTGTTAGTGATGTTTGGTATTTATTATTTGGGCCAAGTGGACTGTGGGCCGAGTCAGGGGTGTAAACGCGTGCTAATCGGAAAACTTGCCGATTCGCGCCGCCAACCTCATAATACATCATAGACCGTTTACATAAGCAATTGTTGGTGATGTTTGGTATTTATATATTATTATTTATATATATATATATATAATAATTTTTATATTTATATATATATTTTTATATATTTATACGTAATTGCAAGATATACGTAAGGAAGAATAAAACTTCACCGGCCGTCGTTATACAGTACCGCAGTGATCTTCAGAAAATCAAATGACTTTTAGTGTTTTATTGTTTCGTTGGTCTCATTAATATTTATCATGACCTTTTTTTGTTTATGTTTATTATACATTTCACTTCTACGCAGAGAGTGTCACACCTCACAAAAAAATATACACATTCATCTCACCTTTATTTACAATCAAATTACCACACCACACACAACAATTCGCACACATACGTTCACGTTAGTAAAAATGGTACAAACATACATTCATGTCCTCAACTTAACTGCATCAATAAAATAAAAAAAACTAGTCCTTCGAACTCCCATGACCTTGTTTTGGAGTTACTTAGAAGAAATCTCTGGTTAGGTCATCACTCTCTGGTTAACCCTTATTTAAGCACTACCCTAGTAATCCATACCTATAATGTATCTTCCCGATATATAAATGGCTTCTAATAATATGAATATAAAAAAATTAAGCGCATACTACCAGAACGCTCGTGGTTTACGCTCCAAAACGTTAGAACTATTTAACAACATATTATTGAATGACTTCGATTTGATATTAATTTCGGAGACCTGGCTCCAGTCGGACATACTTAATACTGAATTATGTGACAATAGATACGATATTTTCCGCTGTGACCGCAACCTGCAATTAACAGATAAAAAGGCGGGTGGAGGAGTGATGATATATGCCCGGCGCGAACTCAACACCTACCTAAGACAAGACTGGCCATACGCTTGTACCGAGTCGCTCTGTGTGACAATACCTGCTCGCGGGATAGGTTCGTCTGTTGACCTACATATAGTTCTCGCGTACATACCTCCCGATTATGCAGACCTACCTAACCGTCTTAATCATGTAAAACGAAATTTTTTGCAATTGGTTGATGCTAACCCAAGCGATAATTATGTATTGGTGGGTGATTTCAATCTGTCATTTGTTAAATGGTCTAACAATAATACCTACAACTTATCTCCTGCTCCAAGTGAGCTAATTTACAACTCAGCTACATCTCTTTTAGATGACTTATCATACATGGGTTTAAAACAGTTTAACTACTTCACTAACGCTAAACATAATACTCTCGATCTTGCCTTCAGTAACTTGCCCTTATCACTAGAAAAATCCGTCAGCTCGTTAGTCAAACCTGATCCAGCCCACACCTCATTTATTATCACTATCATGGATTTACAGATATTACCATTAACCGAACGCGCCGAACCACGCTTTAATTTCCATAAGTGTGATTATTCTAAAACCAATGCATTTTTGAAAAAAGTGGACTGGAACGAACTATTAAGCGTCGAGTCAGTCGAGGAAGCTGTTCAACTTTTTTACACTAAATTAAATGAGTGCATACAAATATTCGCCCCCGTATACTTACCTAATATAAATAGTTACTATCCTATGTGGTATAGTAAAGCCCTTATCAAAATAATTCGAGAAAAATTTAAAATACATTCTAGATGGAAAAAATATGGTAATCCCCGTGATTATGATGAGTTCTCCCTGCTACGCAAAAGAGAAGAACAGGTACAACTTGAATGTTTTGCCCGTTTTACTCAGAATGCAGAAAGAAACATTCGTTATTGCCCTAAATACTTTTGGAAATATGCAAAATCGAAAAAAGGTGGATCGAATTATCCAAGAAAATTTGTTTATCAAGGTCAAGAGCTCACTGATGGATCTGTTATTAGTTCAGCTTTCAACAATTTTTTTGAAAGTGTTTTCATTAGTCGCCTGTCAACTGACAACCTTGACTCTCAGCCTCCTCTTGTAAGCACTTACACGTGTAATGAAACAATGTCACATATTGAAGTTACCGAAAAGACAGTGCGTAAATTACTTTCCCGCCTTAACAAATTTAAGGGTTCTGGTTCTGATGGGATACCTGCAATGTTTCTAGCCTCTTGTGCAGACAGTCTCGCCCTTCCTATATCAATTCTCTTTCGTAAATCATTAAAAGAGTGCACTTACCCTGCAGCGTGGAAAAAAGCACAAGTTGTCCCTATACATAAAAAGGGTTCCAAGTGTGATATTCAAAATTATCGACCCATCTCTATTTTGAACAGTATAGGCAAAGTATTTGAAAAATTAGTCTACAACAATATTTATCCTTTGATATCTCGTGGTATTCCGCAATCACAACATGGTTTTTTAAGAGGACGTTCCACAACCTCAAAACTTGGCTTTATTTACAGACTCTGTACTTAAGCAAATGGAAAAAGGCGGGCAAGTCGACGTGGTCTACACGGATTTTGAAAAAGCGTTCGACCGTGTAGATCACGACATTCTGATCAAAAAGCTGCATGCTCTAGGAATCCATGGCGATTTGTTGAGATGGGTGCGTTCATATCTTACCAATCGTTCGCAAGCTGTTATTCTTGGAGGATATAGATCAGACTTCATATCCATCTCGTCGGGAGTCCCTCAGGGATCACATCTTGGTCCTCTTTTTTATAACGCTTATTTATTTGATATTAATGACTGCTTTACAAACTCTAAGCATCTTCTATATGCGGATGACAAAAAGGTCTTCATGCAAGTAAGATCTGTTGATGACTGTGAGCTTTTACAACAAGATTTAAATGCCTTATATAACTACTACACACATAACAGGATCACGGTCAGCATCGGAAAATGCCAATGCATAAGTTTCACTCGAAAAAAGAGACCAATAACATTCGAATATCATTTTAGTGGCACTGTCATAGAAAGAGTCAATACGGTGAGGGATCTAGGCGTAAATTTTGATAGTAAAATGCTTCTTTCCAGTCACATTAACATAATCACTGATAGAGCATACAGAAATCTAGGCTTTGTTATTCGTACTTGTAAACCATTTACATGTCCTATCAGTCTTAAAGTAGTTTATTATGCATATGTGCGTAGCATCCTAGAATATGCAAGCCCCATTTGGTCACCCATCTATGATAAATACAAGACACAGATTGAGCGAATCCAGAGGAAATTCATCAAGCACCTTAATTTTAAGCTTCATATATCGGCTCCCTCAACCTCATATACCCTAAATTGTCATAGCCATAATCTGCTCACACTGGAAGAGCGTAGACGGATGCTGGATATGGGTTTGTTTCACGATATACTGCACGGACGTATAGATTGCCCTGAAATACTGGAACGGATAGTATTTAATGTCCCCCTACGTCGTACAAGACACACTAAACTATTCCGGGTTCCATTCCACTCCACTAATTACGGTCAAAATGCTGTTTTCACAAGACTATTAAGAAGCTATAACTCGGAGTTTGATGAGATCGATCCGTTTCTTCTAAGTAAATCCTCGTTTAAGGACAGAGTCAAGTTGAGAATACTCGAAGTTGAGACAACTTAAATTATACGTGAATGTGTCCGTACCTGGCACAACAAACACACACACACACACACACACACACACTTACACTTACACACACTCACACACACCTACACGCGCGCGCAAGTACGCGTGCTTATAATTTTTAAAGTATTAGATTTTAAATTTATAAGTTATAATTCTACTGCTCCTTATGAGTGTCATGGATACCTACTTTCACTAGTATATTTATGTAATCTGTGGACTGCTATTATTGGCCTTACAAAATGTATTAGCAATATGTAAAATTAATAGTTCTTAAGGCTGTTGTAGTCCCAAATAAACTAAAATAAAAAAATAAAATTTATTTTACATCCATCGCGCGGTCCCGTAATGGTTTTGTTGTGTACGCCGTAAATACGGGCGTTTGTGTGTGTTATTAATATAGTTTCGTAGATAAAAATAATATTAGGTGGAATGTTTTTTTTTCGTGTGGGCTACCGAGTCGTCCAATGACCCGATGAACCCTGGTGTCAGAGTTTTTCAATCGCCTTCTACTAGTAGTAGTAGGCCACTGACATGGTTGTGTAACGACCGCTGTCTAAGTTATCATAGACAGCGACCGGGACCGACGGCTTAACGTGCCCTCCGAAGCACGGAATATTAGTTGGTAGGTAACGATACGGAATATAGATTGCAGTAGATATTTTTGCAACACTTACATACATACATGTGTCACGCCTATATCCCTTGCGGGATGGGCAGATTGGAAACGTCCGCAATAAACGAACTTTTCGCCGAGTCTAACAAACATTTGAGGGTCTTTCTGAAACTTGTGTATCACCATAGTGACAGGTTGTCAGCCCATTGCCTGAAATTGCAATACATATTTAACCCTCGAGTACCTTAGTCCCCCCTTCGGACACCCATGGGTAAGAGAAATGGGGCGATGCTATTCTTAACCGGCATCACGTCGCGTGGCATTTTACAACACTTTTTTGATAATTAAGTAGGTATGTTAATACATGACTAGGTATATTTACTAATTTACTCACCATAATTTATGAATTTCCGTTATTTTTGTGGACGTAGAATATAAAAAGGAATAAGACCTCATTAAGTATATGCGATTACCTTTTGTCTTCTGACTTTGTTTTCACGTCATCACGTCTTTAGCCCTTGCGGGGTAGGTAGAGCGTAAACGGCCGTAAACTACGGTCGATATTGCCAAGTCTGACAAACTTTTGAGGGCTGTATCAGAAAAATCGTGTATCACTATAGTGACAGGTTGTCGGCCTCTCACCTAAAATTGTAAATACACATGAATCCCTCGATATCCTAAATCACCTTTTACGCACCCGTAAGCAAGAAATAGGATGATGCTATTGTAACCCAGCATCACACAGCAGACTTATTTCATACAGTTTTTAAGGCAAGTAGTCTTTCCATACCAAAATCCTATTATAGAAGAGGCCATCTTGCCAACGGGCGATATTATTTCGGCCATTTTTTTGACAACTCGGAAGCTGCAGAGGCTATTAACGTTCAGCGATGGGAAATGAAAAAGTTCCTGCTGAGCGGTAATGGATGAGGAAGCCATATTTGCTGACAGGAATATTTATTTTTTTAAATAAGTACTCTGGTCTGGATACGGATTTAATGTTACCTACCGAATGAATGAGAATTGACAAACGGGTTTTGTGCTTTTAGAGGTAAAAAAGCATAACCCTATTTCCGTAAACAGCCTAAGAAACAAGGTCTTTATCACCACATCCGAAAAATATTAGAGGGCAATTTAAGAAAACATTGGTTATACCTGGTGACTGTGTCTCTATCCGTAATTATTATCGAAATTTTAATTCGGTCTTAGAGGTCTCTATTATATTAAAATATGAACACAATAGATCCATATATAGAAAGGTATTGTTATAATGGTTGGTGATCTCATTATTGTAATTTAACACCTAAAAGCTTTTAAACACTTATCACGAGGCTTACTACGTTGATCTGTTTGTTTGAATACACATTGGATTGTTTTGACAAAACAACATTCCATTAACATTACCAACATTTGAAGCTCCATTAATGTTGAAACATTCCATCTCAACACGAATTTACTTCAGACACAATACACAGATAGATAAATAAATAATTTGCATAACTACGAAATAAAACTAAAATATCGTTTTGTTTAACTAAAACATGGCGAGCACTTGAATTAATGTGTTTTAATTAGACACCGCAATTAACATTGAACTAATTGCACTGTAAATTATACCTCGCGCGAATGGCGTGTTCAGTTTGGTTCGCGTGCATTCGCCGCTCCGCCGTGTCTGTCAAATTAATGGCACGGCTTTGATAAATATACGCGTGGGGATGTGAAACAAAAACGATTATTTAAAAAATCTATGCTTTTTCGGTATAAATTTGAATACAATAACAATTATACGTATATACAAATCAAATATATTCTTCACATTTCCAAATACATAAAATTTATTATTTTTGTATATTAGTATTTTTTGGAAAATGCGATTCGATTACTTGAAATCATTTTTTTCGTGCCTAGAAATAATCGATCACAAAAAATCGATTGTTTGTTACTAAAGGCGCGTCCCTTTATACGCGCCATGCGGTGTCATGCAAGCGACGCGGTCGGAATCAGGAAAAAACGAAAAGGCAAATTTATGTGACATAATGTACACGTATTTTGAGTTTAATGGGACATTGTGATGTCGGACAACCTATTAGATACAATGGTTTCATGGTGTAAGCTTCCATTAGAATAATAATAATATACGTTCGTTCATGTTGGTCTGTGAAATTAATCACCAATATTAATGGACGAATGAATATTGTGTCCATTAGTCATAATAACAAATATTCGTGTGACATCGCAAATCACCTTGTTTTTTATAGGTGAAGGGACGCTTTAGCCAAGGGCAAGAAGGTTGACGCTCTCATTAAGCTTGACTCTGTTGAATAAAATTGGGTAAAAGTTCCATAGAAATTAGAGTACCATCGAATTACTTAAACACTATCATTACTAGTGACGCCTCTAACCAACTGGAGTACCACGGCTCATACGTGACATACTTCAACTGCGAAGTTAAGAAAGGGAATCCCTTATAATGTTTATAACGCGTAGCATGACTCCATCCACTAGAAATACAAATCTAGAAACGAATCCCAGCCAGGGGTAGAAAATGTATACCCAACAAGTTAAAGTGTTTTTATTTTGGTATTTAATTCCTTAAACTAAATATTGATATTTCAAGAGGTGAGACTGAGCAACTTTCCCTACGGAACATAGATGGAATTTTTTTATAATTTATTAATTATTTATTTTAACAAAATGAGTTATCTTAGATTATTAGTTCTTTGTTTCTTTGGGAAACTTGTGCAGATTCATGAAAAGTTTATGAAACATATTCATATTGACATACCTACCTAGTAACATGATGTAAGTTTCACCCTACAGCAACAAAATATTCTGTCCCCACCCTTGTGTGAAACAACCGAAACAGTTATCGTTGACTTGGAAAAGAATAAGTTATTTATTTCGTGTCCGAGCGGACAAAGATGGATCGAACGCGTCGACGTTAGCGGGAAGAGCCCTCCGGGGCCTTGTTTAAAGTAAACTACGTATAAGCTTACATGAAATCACGCTAATATCCCTTGCGAGGTAGGCATAGCATGCACCGTCCGATAAAGGGATCGTTTTCGGTTCCTCGCTGCTCACAATTCCCTGGATTTTAACTTCAGTAGAGCCCAAATGCACTACTGATGCTAGTCTGTGTGAGACGTCAAGCTCTTGAGAGTCTTGACTGTAGTTTAGTTACAACTCGTGTAGAAGATTTTTCGATAATCACTCGTCTGTCGCTTCATACTATAACAATTTCATTGGTTTTAAATTTTCGGTACGTGACAGACAAGCGGATAAGTATCATTTGTACCTACCCTTGAAATTTGACATATTTTTTAATGAAACTGATGAGTAGCAAAGTCTAAAAATACTTTATCGGTGTTTGATTTGGTACTCATCAGTTCAGTTTAAAAGCTGACTACGCAATATAAATTTTAATAATGTAACAATATTCTCTTATCTGAACACACACAGCATTGCCAAAGATAAGTTTTTATACAAAACCGTAAACGTTACAGTTCATTGCTTACTGATTACACATTACGATATATCTCGCCAATAAATCGGTATTTGGTCGTAACGTTGGAGCTTATACCGGTCATAATCTGGCAGGGCGCCGAATAGTGTTGTCTTTAAAACCGGCATTCCGAATATCAACGAAATAAGACTTGAAAATCTAAACGTAACTAGACAGTATTCTGGTGAATTAATATCCAGATCCCAATGAACATATGAATCGGGATTTATGATAAAAAAACATGTCGGACAGATGTCGAATCAAAGTTTTCAAGACATGATGTAGGTTTACACGACTTATTTCTCTCCCGCGGGTGTCGTAAGAGGCGACTAAGGGACTCGAGGGTTTCATGTGTATTACAATTTTAGGCAACAGGCTCACATCCTGTCACTATAGTGATACAAGATTTTTCTGACACGACCCTCAAATATTTGTCAGCTGTGACGATAGCGACCGTATTTTAAGGTTGTTGACGCATTGCCTATTTCGCAAGGGATAAAAGGCGTGACCTGTGTCTGTATGTATGAATGCTTTAAGTTTTCAAGCCAGTGTACCTGTAAAAACTAGACCTTGCCATTATCCGGGAACTAAAAGCTTACTTGAAAAGTTTAGTCGTGAGTTTCTTCAAATGAGTTTTCAGTATGTATTGTATATTGCATTTTCATTTTTTTCATTTCATTTTCATTTCATATCTACAAATAGCACCACCCACGACAAAGTCGCATGCGTAGATACATATGTACAAATTTACGTAAATAACAGGCTTATGTCGAAAAAATTGAGAATTTTCATTGTCCTGCGGAGAATAAGGGACTGCATTATCGGAACGTTCCGCAAAATAACATACGGTACAACACTAGCTCTGACAACGTCCGGCATCATATTTCACCGGTGATAGCACATTGATCACACTCCGCTGATGATCGCCATTGATCAAAATCTGTGTTCCGTGTTGTAAGAGCGCACGTTCCAGATATATCTTCAGATGAACTGATCACATCTTGTGATAATAAACACACATATCACCGCCTTTATCCCTTATAGAGTAGGCAGCGCGTTAACGCCCGTATCAATATTTGAGGGCCGTCTCAGAAAGTTCGTGAATCACTATAATGACATGTTGTCTGCCTGTCGTCTAATATAAAAATCTTACGACAACCGCGGGAAAGAAATAGGGCGATGCTATTCTAAGCCGGCATCACACGGCATGATAATATATTGCTTACAATATCTTACTACTTAAGCAAATACAAATTATTTAACTATGCAATCTTTCCGGTGTTTTCTAAAATTCTATTATTTCAGTCGATTAAAGTGTGTGAGTTCTTTATAAGTTTTTTTTAATCTTTTTACATGGCACCATAATACCGGTAACCTTAATAAATACTATGAGTATGCCAGATGTATAGATGACTTTAAAATGGCGGCTGATAGCGACTGGATGGCGAAAACGAGAGATCGTGCCCTATGGTGTACCCTCGGGGAAGCCTCCGTCCAGCAGTGGACTGCAATAGGCTAATGTGTGTATGTACTATGAGTATGCAGATCGACCGCATGTGTCTGAGATTTTAAGGCATTTAAGTCAACTATTATAAACTGAAAATTGTCATAGAGGTATTTAAAGGCAATCTCATTTAATAGTCATTCACGTACAAGTTCGTCATATGACATGTCTTTAAGTTACACATATGCAAAAATCGTTTGTAAAATATCTCTTTGTATTCAACGCCCGCCTCCAACGCTCACCGAACAAAGGCTGCAAAACGACAAATAAAACCTTTGCCCTGCGCCCAGCGTGACACTTGCCCGCGTCATGTTTAATATGACGTATGAAGCGGCGGCCATCTTGGCACCGGGGTTTTCAGGAACGAAATACATCACGCCTATACGGGTTGTAAGGGACGGTGTACCGTAAACTTTGCAGGTATGATCGGACCGTGAAAGTGAACAAGTTTTCTATGAAGGCTATGTTGGTAAACAGCTGACTGACTTTCTATGGAAACTCGATTTTGTTTTCGTTTACAAACATATGCTTCATAGTAAAAGTTGTTCAGTTTCATTTCATTTCAATTCCTGACTTCCTGTATAGACAGAGATTAAATGGCCGTCAAAACGGTCGTTATCGCTACGTGTGACAAATATTTGTGGGTCATTTCTGAAAGTTATGTATGACAGGTAGTCAGCCTGTCGGATTAGAATATATGGTTTATTTCGATTATTTCTGAAAACAGTATAAAATTTTCCTATTCATAAGTAATTAATCGAGATACTGCTACGATAACAGACTTGGCGATAGCGACCGTTTTTTTATGGTTATGTACGCTCTACCTACTCCACAAGGGATGAAGGCGTGATATGTGTATGTATGCATGTATCTATGTGTATTAACGATTTTCAATGTTTTCCGTAACTTGATATCGTACAGCACTTCAAGTTAAAAATGCAAGGGATCAACTTATACTGTTTATCTCTTTAGCACTGTATGAAAAACCAGTAGACGTGAACTTTTTTACTTGAGTTAGTATCTACTCGTATACGTGTGCAGATAGTTTTCTAAACTTCCATCTCATTATGAGGGTTCATTGAACCTTAAAGTGTCGTGTGATGCCGGAACAGAATAGGCGACTAAGGGACTCGAGGGTGTCATGTTTATTACAATTTTAGGCGGCAGGTTGACAACCTGTCATTGTAGTGATATACGTTTTTTCTGAAACAGCTCTCAAATATATATCAAAAGTGGCGATAGCGACCGTAATTTACGTCCGATAGCGCTCTGCCTACCCCGCAAGGGAGAAAGGTGTGATATGTGTGTGTATGTACGTGTATTGAACCTGATACCCTGTTGACAGTGTTAGGCTGAGTAACAGCACACTACCATTGAACATTGAAGGGCCATTGAATACCGTGTAAAGTGTGGGATGGTATTGACGAAGAGCAAACTCGAGCAGAGATGTATGCTAGCTTTTTTCTAGTTTGATGTACATTTCCGCGAGAATTACTGAAACAACTCATATAAGAGTGTCTTTTTGCTATTTCAGTACTGTGGTGTCAGTTTTTAAACCATGCTTCGGAGGGCACGTTAAGCCGTCGTTATCTTTTCAACCGCCTACTTCTAGCAGGCCTCTAACTTGGTTGTCTAACGACCGCGACTAAGTTATGATATATCGACATATCATACAATACGAAGGGCTGCTTGCTAAAGATAAAACTTAGGTATGTTGTTAGTCTTCTTCTTCATACATTAAAAATTGAAGTTGCTTACTGTGTGTGTGATGAGATGTGTAGATGGTGGCTTGATGGTGCAAAGCAAATCATAAACCAGCACAATTCTTCTTAACACAAAACAGTTTATTGAAGTAAGAAATGAAGCAAGAATGATAGTCCACAGTATAGCACAACAGTACAGAAGGAGAAAGTTCAAGAGAGCACAGAATGAAAGTAAGCAGAGAACGTTATTTACAATATTTAGCCAAAAGCAAAAGATCGCGTAGCGAGTAGGCACTATGTATGGCATAAGCAAGCGTGCGTTCCGCGTCGTGTTAGTTTCTCGACTGGCGGGCGTCGCCTGCGCAGGCTGCAGCGGTCAAGTGGACGGGCCACTGCGGGGCATGCGCGGGTGCGGACCGGCAGGGTAATCGAACCGGCCTGCCTACGGCGCGCAACGTGTTAACTATATAAAACTAGAAACAGTTTGTCGCGCGGTTAGTTAAACAATATTTTTACTACTGTTATTATTACAATTTAAGTTAGGATGTAAATAGGTTATTAAATAGTAAGTAGGTTATTGTACATATTTGATATTATATAAATCAATGTAAATAATAATTTAGATATAAGCCTGTAAATAGTATTCAGTACTTATTAAAGACAGTGACTAATCTACAAGGTCACCACATCACTCCCCCCCAGAGACCGTCAAGGGCGATAATATTCCGGAAATTTTACCTTTCGTCCTGAACGTGTGGTCGTAATTAACCTTCCCTCAGCTTCAGGTAAGTTACAGGTACTCCGGTTATGATTTGGTATATGTGGTGATGCCTGTGTGTGTGTACGTCTTACCTGTGGAGTGTGTGTTTGTGTGGATGATGATGTGTGTGGTGCAGTGTCTGGGTCGTCCAGTATGTAGGCCGGTTTCAGACGGTCTACTGATACTGTCACCTTCTTACCATTCACCAACAACTTAAAAACTTTATCTCCGCGCTCCAGGACTTCATGAGGACCAGAATAGGCGGGTTTGAAAGATCCGCCGACTGTGTCGTCCCTTAGAAACACATGAGACGATGATGCCAAGTCCTTAAAAATAAAACAGGGCCTCTTACCGCTGTGCCGCGAGGCTGGCGATGGTCGTAAGTCCCTAGCGAACGTCCTGATGCGGGAAATATACTCCGACATATCCACAATATCCTCTGATGTAGGGTCAAAGAACTCTCCTGGAAGCCGCAAAGGTTCACCATAAAGGAGCTCAGCTGATGAGGTCTGAAGGTCCTCCTTGACAGCTGAACGAACCCCTAGAAGAACGAGAGGAAGTGCTTCTACCCAGTTCGACGTGCTGTGGCAGGTGATGGCAGCTTTGAGCTGCCGGTGGAACCGTTCCACAAGCCCGTTGCAGGCAGGATGGTAGGCAGTAGTTCTCCTGTGCTGAAAGCCCACAAGTTGAGACAGGTTCTTGAATAGGGCGGACTCGAACTGCCTGCCTCTGTCCGACACTATGTCCATGGGACAACCGAATCGTGATATCCACCCACTAACTAAAGCCTGAGCTACTGTCTCGGCTGTCATGTCAGCAATTGGTATTGCCTCAGGCCAACGAGTAAAACGGTCGACGGCCGTGAGGCAATAGCGGAAGTCTTGACATAAAGGTAGTGGACCTATAAGGTCAATGTGGATAAAAGCAAACCTACCCTTGGGTAGCTTGTAGGATCCCAAAGGAGAGCTGACGTGGCGAGTGACCTTTGAACGCTGACAAGCCAAGCAGCTACGTGACCACTCCCTGCAGTCTTTCCTCATACCTGGCCAAACAAATCTTTCGGCAACAAGCTTTGCAGTGGCGTTTGCACCAGGATGACTGAGGGAATGAAGGCTGTCGAAGACTTGTCGGCGCAATGACTTGGTAACGTAAGGTCTCAGGTCATTGGTACTTACGTCGCAGTACAACATTTTATCTGACCCTGGGATCCTCACAAGTTCAAGGCGCAACGAGTTCTCACCGTCCAGCAGTTCTTTCAGCTCACCATCTGCCTGTTGAGAGGTAGCCAACTTATGTAGGTCTACTGGTTGTACCACCTCCTCAACCCTGGAGAGAGTGTCGGCCACGACATTGTCCTTCCCAGATATGTGCCTTATGTCTGTGGTAAACTGGGCAATCAGGTCTAAGTTCCTGTACTGTCTGGGGGAACAATTGTCCTTACGCGACTGGAAGGCATACACCAAAGGCTTGTGGTCTGTATATATGACAAAGTGTCTAGCCTCCAACATGTGGCGAAAATATTTGACACTCTCATAGATTGCCAGGAGTTCGCGGTCATAGGGAGAGTACTTAGCTTGTGACGGACTCAGCTTATGGGAGTAGAACGCCAGCGGCTGCCATGCATTATCCTTGAGCTGCTGCAGAACTCCACCTATAGCCTTGTCCGATGCATCCGTAACCAACGCCAGTTTGGCGTCACATTCAGGATGTGCCAGCATTGCTGCCTGACTAAGCCCATTCTTACATGCCTCAAACGCGTCCTGTTCTAGGGCCGTAAATTTCACAGGATGTGAACCCTTTACGGACCCGGTTAGGAGAGCGTTCAATGGTGCTTGGTGTGAGGCTGCACCTGGAATAAAACGGCGGTAAAAATTCACCATGCCTAAGAATCGGCGGAGTTCTCGTACCGTTTTGGGAACTGGGAAGTCCTTGATCGCCTCGACCTTGGAAGGCAACGGTTTGGTGCCCTCGGCAGTGATGCTGTAGCCTAGGAAGGTCACCTCCGGTACTCCGAATACACACTTGGCTGTGTTTATAACCATGCCATAGTCACGGAGTCTCGCGAACAGCTGGTGCAGGTGTTGCTTGTGTGTTTCCTGGTCTTTTGAAAACACCAAGAAGTCGTCCAGGTAGGCGTAGGTGAAGTCCAGACCCCGTAACATTTCATCCACGAAGCGCTGAAACGTCTGTCCGGCATTACGAAGTCCGAACGTCATGTACGGAAATTCGTAAAGACCGAACGGCGTCGTGATAGCGGTCTTCGGGATGTCGTCTTTGAATACCGGGATCTGGTTGTATGCCTTCACCAGGTCGATGGTTGAAAATACCTTGCAACCAGCTAGACAGTGTGCGAAATCCTGAATGTGTCGGATCGGGTACTTATCTGGGACGGTCCGGGCGTTCAGCATCCTGTAATCGCCACAGGGGCGCCAACCGTTGTCTTTCTTGGGCGCAAGATGGAGAGGGGATGCCCAAGATGATTCGGAAGGTCGACAAGTACCGCTCTGTAACATGGCCTCAAATTCGGCCTTGGCAACTTTAAGTTTGTCCGGTGCTAACCTGCGAGGTGCGCTGCATACGGGCGGCCCAGGTGTGGTTCTGATATGGTGCACAGTGTTGTGTTTGGGTGTGCGATGAATGCCATGAGGTCGTGTGATCTCGGGATAGTGTTCGAGTAGTGTGTAATACTCAGAATTACCTGTAACAACCTTGACTGAAGAAACCTCATTTAAAAATTGTGTGAGTAAAGCCGCGACCGAGAGCGTTGTATTATTATCGACCAGACGCTTGTTTCTTACGTCGGTCATAAGATTATAATAGCATAAAAAATCCACGCCTATTATTGCCCTCGTCACATCTGCAACAATAAATTGCCAAGTAAAGTCACGGCGCAAGCCTAGGTTTAACACTAGATTGTAGTAACCGTAAGTGCATATTTTAGAACCGTTAGCGGCGCACAATTCAAAATTTGTTTTCGCACGTCTTTCTTTAATTAAAGTTTTAGGGATAACACAAACGTCACTACCAGTGTCCACCAAGAACTGTATTTTTGAGCGTAGGTCGGTGACGAATAAGCGACCGGAACCTGGGCAGCCGATGGCCGCTACTTGCGACTGCCCTGGGAGTTTCCCGCGTAGTCACACGGCGCGACGCATTTTGCAGCGTTGTTACCAAATTTGTTGTGGTACCAGCAGATTGGAAACTTCCGGTAGTTCGACTGGGAACGCGTGGTAGAACGCGTACGGGAACGGGAACGCCTGTCGTGGTGAGAGCCGCTCCTGGTACGTTGTCTCGATGTTCTGCCCATCCGTGACGTCAACGTCTGCACCTGTCGAGTCAGCGCTGCTATCTGGCCGGCCAACGTACTTGGACCTGCCGCATTTGCCTCTGCTGCTGCTACGTGGGGGCTGAGCGAGACCACGTCATGTATTCGATCTGCCAGCTCGGCTACCTCGTCCAGGGGCAATTTAGCCTGCGACGCTATGATAGTTTGAGTATCGCTGGGTAGACGGCTGCTCCATATGGACCTCAGAAAGTCGTCAGGTACTTCGGGTCCTGCCAAATCCTTCAGACGCCGCAGGAATTGCGACGGCTTCCTGTCGCCTAGCTCCTCTCGCGTCAGTAGCTGATTTACTTTCTTCTCACGGGATGCAGAGAGTCTCTTCACCAGCTCAGTTTTTAGCTGCTCATACTTGTCTGTGGCACTGGCGAAAGTGGAGCTCGTGACTACATCTTCAACTTCAATAGCGTAGTTGGGGTCCAGCTGTCCAAAGGCATAATGGAATTTCGTCGTATCCGAGGTGATGCCCGATAAGACGAACTGGCTTTCCAGCTGGGCGAACCAGAGCGCCGGTTTCTGAGGGTAAAATGGCGGTACCCTCACGCCTACGCGATGTAGCTCGGATTTATCTCCGCTACCCGTTCCATTCGCATTTTTCTCTGTCATCGTGCACAAAGGAGTCACCAATGAAGTTGCTTACTGTGTGTGTGATGAGATGTGTAGATGGTGGCTTGATGGTGCAAAGCAAATCATAAACCAGCACAATTCTTCTTAACACAAAACAGTTTATTGAAGTAAGAAATGAAGCAAGAATGATAGTCCACAGTATAGCACAACAGTACAGAAGGAGAAAGTTCAAGAGAGCACAGAATGAAAGTAAGCAGAGAACGTTATTTACAATATTTAGCCAAAAGCAAAAGATCGCGTAGCGAGTAGGCACTATGTATGGCATAAGCAAGCGTGCGTTCCGCGTCGTGTTAGTTTCTCGACTGGCGGGCGTCGCCTGCGCAGGCTGGAGCGGTCAAGTGGACGGGCCACTGCGGGGCATGCGCGGGTGCGGACCGGCAGGGTAATCGAACCGGCCTGCCTACGGCGCGCAACGTGTTAACTATATAAAACTAGAAACAGTTTGTCGCGCGGTTAGTTAAACAATATTTTTACTACTGTTATTATTACAATTTAAGTTAGGATGTAAATAGGTTATTAAATAGTAAGTAGGTTATTGTACATATTTGATATTATATAAATCAATGTAAATAATAATTTAGATATAAGCCTGTAAATAGTATTCAGTACTTATTAAAGACAGTGACTAATCTACAAGGTCACCACAAAATAATATAGCACTATAAATGCAAAGTAAACCATAGTCTTTTTTTTCTTGTCGTTTAGGAAACCGAGTGGTTAAAAAAACCATAACAATAAAACAAGCTACGGATACTCAATATTATTATAACGTAAAAACGTAATGTAAATAAAACCAACATTCTGCGACACAAAACTATGTAAACAGCGCCTGACTACGCGGTTATTCGTTAGTTCGAGTGTAAAACGAGTAGATTAAATATTGGATTTCTGAACTGAAGTAGCTGCGGTCGATTTGGATAAACTTCTGTACAAGTTGCCAGTTCAAATTTAGAACATGGTGAAGTTTTGTTAGAACTGCCAGTGTCTTTACCATAGTATCTTTGCTGCATTTTTCTGCATATAATTAAATAAGGTTAAAGTTTGCGAGTCGTTGCTCCCGGGCCGGTTTTCTATTAGGACAATACAAAATTGTTATAAGAAAACACATTGCTTTTTTTTACAATGACGGATCGTAACATCAATAAGTGATAATACTATCCTACATTGAATAAAGTAAATTCCATTTTTCTATTCCAATAGTCACAATGTGAAATATGATTTTGTAATTTCACGCTGTATTGTTATTAATTATTTTGGTTAAATTGGTTAGTTAGTATAATAAGTGGTAAGCAAGTGGTAAAATTCTTCCGATACAATTCCCATTCGAATCTGTTCAGTAATATACGAGCTTTAGACCTTTAAAGAATCGCACATATAAACATAATACATGAACTCTAAAAACATTACACTCTTGGTTGGAGAGTCGTATAAAAACACGTGTTAATTAATATTAGAGTATATAGTAAAAGTAATAGCATGAAAAGATTTGAATGACATTTCCAATGATCTTCTACTTTCCTTAATACCTTTCCATAAACAGTTATACAAGTGATGCAAGCGTGTTTAAAATAAAACTTCACGAAAAAAGTTTTATACGCGTTCAACAGATGTATATTTTTCTGGTAAGGTCCTCGCTATTTATTCTATTTCATGACTGCTGAAGTTCAGTATGTAGCATTCTGCTACAATTACTACCATTTTTCTAAATATTTCCTGAAATCCATTTTATTTTATCAATTTGTTTGTTTACTTTCTTGATGTTATGTCAACCTCTCAAAGTTGACGGCTGTCTATACATCATAGAGCCGCGTAGCTTTCTACTAAAAAGTTATTATACATTGATCTACCTCTTCGTATTTTCTGACCTCCTGGTACTTGTATATAAATTTACTACGCCTGGCACTCTCCCTCTCCCTCTCCCTCTCCCTCCGGAGGAACTGAGGTCCCGAGCCCTCCAGCGTGCCTCGGAGCCATCCTCATAACCACCTCATCATCAAGCTAACATGAGATGCCAACAGATCTCCATGGACAGCGACGACTGGCCACTGACAAGTTCCATGATCTCAAAATGACGGCTGACGAGGTCGACGATCGTCGAAGATTCTAGAACCGAAGAGGATGACGATCGAAATGAAGAGCGCGATCGTCATCGAAGCTTCTGGAAATGAACATGACTATCGAAATGAAGACTGTGACAGTCAGCGTCAGACGAGGGTATAAAAGCCACGTCAAGCAGCTAGGGGATCAGTTTGGTCTGGGCTCTAAGTTGTGATCTCGAAGACTCCCAGTATAGTCTCTCACTGAGTAACCACTGTAACAGTCTATTTTAGTCCTAAAAGTCTCCCCTCAAGTGACGGAAGCTTAAAAGTCTCCCCTCAAGCGCCTACGCCTCGTCGGATTGAAGATACAGCTGCTGCGAAGACGCTCCTCGCGCTGGACGCGCCGCCGTTACCTTCTGTGTGAGTGGCCAGGTTATAATTTTGGTTTTCGTATCAGGAGGTGGTTATCTGTTAATTCTTTAATAAAGCCTTATCGTTTACGTTCCCTCTTTTACTCCCTCGGCCCCTCACTTAGCGTGCGGGCGCGAGGCTTGCTAGGGTGCCTACACACAGGACACTCTACCCACACTTACTCACTCACGCCCTCCGGGGTCACAGGCACTCGTGTTCGCGAGACCACTCTACAAATACTTAGCTATAAGTATTCACCTGCGGTTACCTTGGCTCCCTGAGCGCCGGTGCCTCTCGGAGCCTAGATAACACGACAAGTAGATGCCTGACAAAATTGAGTTAACTGTTTCAAAGTTCAGAACTTAATGGTCTTTACAAGTACAAAGTTATGCTTTGGTGCATTTGGCAGTATCTTGTCATTTGGTCGGTTTAAGTAATTAGTTTGTGTTCAACTATTAGTTTAGATTTCAAATGGACTTTTGGCAAAACTATTTATATTTAAATACATACATACATAAATCACACCTATATCCCTTACGGGGTAGGCAGAGCGTTAGGGGCCGTAGATCCGATATTAACACCGCGTCTGACAAAAGTTTGAGGGTCGATCAGATAACTGTGTATCACTATAGTGACAGGTTGTCAGCCCATCGCCTAAAATTGCAATACACATCTAACCCTCAAGTCCCTTAGTCGCCTCTTAGGACACCCATGGGTAAGAAATGGGGTGATGCTATTCTAAGCCGCCATCACACGGTATCTATTTCTATTTGCCGCAGATAATATATTTTTTGTCAAATCATGTATCGTACGCTTAGTTTTCAAATTCCTAAAAAAGTTTTGCCTCATTTTTAGACGATCGATCCGTTCACAAACACTCAGCCTAATCTGCGAAAACTCTCAGACATTCGTCTGTAGGAGTTTATTCGCGAAGGTTTCTTATGGAAAACAATAACATTTAGTAGATAAAAGAGTTTCTGTTGCCTCCCCCCGGCCCTGCCCTCTGAGGTGCGTCGAGCCATGAACGGTAGTGAATGGAGATTGAGGAGGAGGCAGGGACGGACTCTGTCGACTGATTACATAAGACATGTTTAGTTAAATTCCTTTTTTTTAATCCAAAAAGTTCCTGTAATAGGGACTTTTCTATTTGATTCTTTTTTATAATGTCATACTAGACGGTGTAATATTAATTTGAAATTTTTACACTCGAGTCGTTAATACCATTCATCGATTTACATACATTTTCATAGAAATTACTTGAAGATTGTCTTGAAAATTTCCTATTACAGTACACTTAATTTGCTTACCTAGTTAAAAATAAATTGTCTTTTTGATCGTGTTTGGATTTTCAGCTTTGGACTGACAATCTGCGACTAAATTAATACATCAGTTAAAATTATATCCTTACGTCCATATATGTACCTACTGTGATTTTTAGAAGGTGAGTATGTGGTATATATAGAATATATTTATATTTGTTAGTTTAGGCCATTTCTTGAAAATTTGTGTCTAAATTGACAGCTTATATCAACATCTTACTAATTTTGTCTTAGTGTTACAAAAACTGCGATCTTCTAATTATTCATTATTTTAATTACATTCCAAATCCGTCACTGCGCACAAACACAAAAAGTGTTTTGATGTTCCCTGTCGCCGATCTTGTCTGTGATGAGCACAATTTACGGAACAACCTTTTTTCCACCTCTACGTTACGTTACGTTATATATACGTTACTCTGTACAAACTCGCAAAGGTAACAGTTTACATAAATCATTTGTTATGTGCTTGTAAGAAGAATAATTATTCGACATTCTTTTTTTATTAATTTGGCTTAGAAATAAAATTCGACTGGGTCTGAGACTTCAACTGGGAATTTGAATACGAACCTGCGACTATCGGTATCAGTACCACCGACGCCACTACCGACTGGGCTGCCGCGGCTTACTTGCCTGTGAAATTATGCAGGCATATCTTAATGCCATTTCACGTGGCATGTGTCAACGACTATATTTAAAGTCTTGCGTACCTACACGACCTATTTATGAGTTACCAATAGATTTTCCTGAAAACTATCAGCTGTTTTATTTGCTAGATTATGTTATGAATTTGCTAGATACCTATTGATTTTACAACTGACTTTACTGACTTGTAAGGTTTTTTTCATACTATAAGTCAAGTTTCAATGCCCGTCTCAAGTTGGATAGTAAAAAGGATTTTACGTAAGCAATGTCATATGTCTTGTTTGAGAAGTGAAAGGGTTCTTTCCTGCCTAAAAGGATCCCTTTTCTTTGTCGCGGACGTTTCCTTGCAAATGTAAGAAAAACTACGCCCCGGTGCTGTTAAAATGGTATTGTTGATGAACACAAAGCTGATGCTGCCTGGATTGACTTTTATTTGTGGTAGAGTACACTTTACACATCAGCCTATTGCAGTCCACTGCTGGACGGAGGCCTCCCCCAAAGTACGCCATAGGGCACGATATCTCGTTTTTGCCATTCAGTCGCTACCAGCCGCATTTTTAAAGTCATCGGTCCATCTGTCTGGAGAGCGTTCAGCGTTACGCTTTCTGACCGAGACGTGGCCATCTCCACTCGAGAACCCGCTTACTCCACCGTTTGTCGGTTCTACGACAGGTGTGCCCTGCCCACTGCCACTACATCGCTACACTTCCAGACTATGTCCGTAAATTTGGTCTTTTGGCGGATAGTCTCAAACCGGGATTTATCCATAATAGATAGAGATAGCGAGCATAGACCTTTCCAACTTTCCATAGCTCTCTCCTTTATAGATTGAAAACATTTTTTTTTCTATAAAATAAATGGTTATTTTTTAAATAAAATCCAAGCAGCATTCATAGCCGAATATCCAAACTCAAAATGAGAATGGATTAAAAATGTATATAAAATACTAGAGGCCTACCAGCCTACCATGTTGCATGCTTCCCCGGTTTCATTTAATTTATCTTTCGATGCACTTCACATTTAACTAACCGATCTCCCATTATAGACCTGTGAGACCCCAAAATAGTGATAATTACTATGCGTCATCACATATTAATTGGGCCACGACACGACCGCCATTACGGCCCGCGTGGCCCGGGCCTTAGCTCCCAGCGGGCCATATCTCGCTTTTATTGCTGAAATTTTCTTTATTGCCCAAACTTATGAATGGGCCTTTCAGAACTCAGAGGGGCTGCGTAGGCGCGGTGAAGAGATTTTGTATGGTATCTCTACTGTTATGTACCGCGCTAGGAAAGTATCTACGATGGCTCTTCATTATATTGTCATATCGTAACATAGTTACAACAAAGAGTACCAACTATAGCTACCCGGTTACGGTACCATACTTTTGACTAAGGACCAATCCCACCAATACGTTAAACAGCGTTTTACAGCCGGAAATTACAGAGATTTGTGATATACTTTTGACGTATCACCATGTTTCTTATTTTGGTGGAATCAGCCCTCAAAATGACTAGCAGGTCATTTTGAGGGCCGTAAAACAGGCATTGATGTGTTCCTTGTGCTCTACGAAACACGAAACTGCTTGTTTTAGTTGCAGAAAGTTATACAATGCAAAAATATAACTGTGATGTCACGAAGGTCTCTATACAACACACAAAAACAACAAGTACTAAATGAATGGACTTTAAGGGTAGATTTTTAATATATATCACGCTTTAGGTATTCTACTACTTGCTCGAACAGGTTATTTAAAATATTGTGTAGACTTCTAAAATTCATTTTTTTTTCTGAAGCATTCCTCTTTGTGATTGAAACATCTTTGCAACTATTTTCGTCGTACAAATCTCTTTTGTATACTTCTAGTACGACGCTTTCAGATGAGAACCCCTGCATTTTTTATTATGATATAATTAAATCTTCCGCTTAAATCATTATCTTGAGATTTATGTGCGTTCTTTAATTAAATTTTGAGTTATTAATCCCGGTTGCAATTTGTTTATTACTTGACAAGTTTTTAGGAATCCTTACCTTCTTTTGGAGACTGAAGTAAAAGAACACCGAGAGTAACAAATTTGTAAAAACACAATACACAGAATTTATGTTCGTTTACCTTAATCCATTAAATGCGTAGCAAAAGTTTCCAACTAGCATAGAAAACTAACTATGCTACTGGCTTTCTTTCTAGATATTTTCAATCCGTATCAATCCCAGTTTCCTTAAATTATGATAAAGTTTGGGACATATTTTTTTATAAACTTTACCCTGGTTAAAAAACCACCTTCTGCAATGTTTTGCAATAAAAATCAGTTCAACTTTTTTGAAGGTTATATCAGAACAAAAGTAACAATAAGTTACGAGTTATAATATGTAATGTTAAACATTCATACATACATATTCTACAAAAGACTCAACAATCATCATGACCTCAGCTTCAATCACATCATATTATCCTAGTCACGAAACGAACATGCCGTTTTACCGCAGACAAGGCATAATGTCAATCAAATATAACCGGCGCTTTCAAGCGGACTTGTCGCTGTATGAAACGAATTTGCCGCTGCATCAAGCAATGCGGCAAATGAAATTCTGCTGCCAATCAAACGGGTTACGTTCGCGGTAGACGGACTGCATTTGGGCAAGAATTGGTGAAGTTTTCTACTTACGATCTTATATGCATTTTAATTAGTTAAGCTTTTTTCCGTTGTGTCACTAGAGGGCACAAAGAATTGTTTTTGTTTGTCGGCTTTAGAATGATGTGAGAATAAGAAGTTCAACATGCATTTTCTTTCTCTTTTGTTTGGTACACCGAGTGGTCCAACTAAAATGCATGAATCAGTAATGACATAAAAAATGAGGTCATTAAGTAGGTTTCGAGTATTATGAATTATGATAATTCAACATTTTTTCACTAATTGACAATATTCCTTGAGATCACAGCCACAAAAGCACTGCGTGTTGTTCAAGCCCCAATTTGACGTTTGCCGTCATGCTGTCCGTCTGCCGCCAGCATTATGCTGACGGGGTGCTGTAAGCGAAATCTGATTGTCTGCCGTCAGATATTGAATTTAGTTTTGAATGGCTCGAGTTATGCTTATGCCGTTACTGAGTACCGATGAATGGGTGTCATGTCAGCGGTTCTAGGCGTGTTGCATTCAATGCAATTTAAATTGAAGTTGATATTTGTAATAGCTTTCTTGGAACATATTTCTGAGGAGTCTTAGAGGGTACAGTTATTCTTGCTTTCACGCACTTTATTGTTATTGATTTTAATGTTAGTTTGCTTTGTACATATATTTAGTTGCATTTTGTTTAAAATACATGATCAGCTGATGTTTTCATTATTAGGTCCCGTTTTCTTTTTTTTAAACATACGTTTCTAAGTTAGTCTATTTATGAACTGCTTGCACAATTTTTAGATATACCTTCTAAATCATTGATCTCTTATATTTATAAAGTGTTCTCTTTCATAGAATGTTGTTTCATTTGAAACATTTTAAAATTAGGTATTTGTGCAAACCGTTTTGTAAAATATTTTAATTAAAACCGGAATAACACATTTCCCATATTAGCTGGTGACTGCAAACTCCCGGTAAAGTTTTCGGGATTACTTGCACCAGGTGTCTGACCCAGTTAGTTTTAAGTATCCTACTCATATTGAACCACCCTGGTACACTCATTAACACAACTAAACTTCCACTGAAAGCAGTCAATGTTTTAGTTACCTAGCTATAATTAACCGTGTTAAATAAATTTATTTAAAAAAATAATAGAAAATAAAAGAAAAAGGTACAAAACAGTGTGAGTAAAGCAAGCTAATTTCTAAGAAGAGATCTCTTCCAGCCAACCCGTCACCTATATTGAAACTGCAACTGCCTTGTTATAGAAATTTTGAGATATCTCTAAATGTACTTAGGTTTATTTTGCACTCACAGTGCTATATTATTACTTAAATAAAAACAAAAAATTGTGAAGTGTTAGCGGTGGCTGGGGCTTGAACACGGGACTGTGGGGGCACCGGCCCACTGCTTTACCAACCGAACCAGTCCCGGCCGCCGCTATCACTTTTTAAAATTCTTATTGTCATTTATGATTTCTCTAAGATCCGAAGAATTTGAAATCCTGTCTAGTTAGATCGTTTGAGGACTTGTTTACTCAGGACAAGCATACAAGACAGGATAATCACAAATGAAAATAAGAAGTTGAAAAAATTGCACTGTTATCAAAATAAACCATGGTAAGTATAGGATTAGTCACACCACAATCAAGTCACAATTCTCTGAATAACCTTTAAATGTTTGTCAGACGTGGCGTAAACATCCGTTTTACGGCCGTTCACGCTCTGCCTACTGCGCAAGGGATTTAGGCATGATATATGTATGTATGTATTAGTCAGACCATTGATGCGTACGCGATTAAATTCATCATCATCAGAGATGATTGTGTTACTGATAGTATCTGGTATCTGTTAGAACCTCGATCATAACATATATTTTAATCAGACTTTTATCACAAAGTAATACTGGCTGTAGACAATTAACAAAATAAAACCGGTTTAAAAAGGTGCTCGCGCGCTATTCCCGTCCTAATAAACTGCGATTTCGGTCTGACTGCATCCAAAGCGTAGGTTCACCTTGTAGGATATGACGAGTTTACTTTACCTACTTACACACACACACACACACAGTTGCAGTGAGCATGTGTGAGTGTGGGAGCAGCTTGCATGAACGTTAGCAGAAGCAATTTCTGAGTTAGTTTTTGCTGACTGCTTGATGCACTGAACTAGAGTTTCATTTCGCTTCCGAAATGTTTTTCTAGGATGGATTTACATGATCATGAAGAAATTTTTATTAGGAAAACTTACTACTAAATATAATATTATTTCTGACAAAAAACGATCAATCAATACAACGCCATTTACAAGTTTCCGTCAGTTGATAATTGAAAAACTTTCTTTATTTAATTTATGTGTGATTGTACCTCTAAATAAAACAAAAGAACACTATGACAAGACAGCAGTTTTTGAGTTTCTCGTAGCAATCGTAGTAAACAGCTACGGCTACGGTGTATGAGTTGGTGCGTTTTAAACTCGGGAAAAAGTTATTTCACCCCGCATACAAACTGTCGCATATCATGACGTGATGGATCACTTCGTATGAAGGGTCGATGAACTTTTCCCGTGTTTGAAACGCACAAACAGTAGATATGAGGAAATTCTCTCCACAATTAACACTGACATAAAACATGCAATGGCGCTAAAGCTTACTCGAAATATTCAAACTGGGTTTTTACTGCAATCATTCCATTTTGATAAATTGATTGATATATCGGCCCAATTGCGTGGGCCATGATCACGGAAGAACTGGGTCGAAATATCGTACAATTCATCAAAATAGAATTATCGCGTTATGACGCGGTATGACCCGTTTTAGTGTTTTAAGTCGTTTTTTGTGACCGCGAAAGTTTAAAACGGCGCTAAAAAAATAATAATTTTTGTGTTCTTGCTATTAGATATACAGTTATATTTTGAGTTCATTGTCATTTGGCTTGAAAGATCGTGCCTGCAAATAAAACGTGAATTTATACCGTGGCGGCGCAGTTGATAGCCGTGCCGTTTATGCATGTCGCAGTCGGTTATAAATCCAACGATTTGGCTAAATGTCTGGTCGTTTGTGTGAATGCCGCACTGCTGCCAGATGCCATTACGTTTTACTAATTTCCGTTTATGTCCAACGTAATTATTTAATTGAAAAATTGGTCAGTTTCGCTCGTTTATTAAATGTGGCGGTGTGAAAATTTTATCGTATATTGCTGTAATTTGAATGTATTTACTAAGCATTTATTGCACACAAGAAATATTACAAGAGATATATACAAAGAATTACGACACAACAGGACAATTTATTTCCACTAAGAAACTTCTTTCAGCTGACCTACAGAAAGTGAGACTGGTGAATGCACAATTACATATGTTCATTTTGATGATGAGGTTTTGTCAGACAAAGCGATAGCGACTGTTTTTACGGCCATTCACCCTCTGCCTTCCCTGCGAGGGATAAAGGTGTGATGTGTGTGTGTACCTGCATACGATGTCCATGGCACTCAGAAATTAATCCTAGTGGGGACTTGGTTTATTAAGTTTTAGTGTGTGAAAGACTTATAAAAATATGGATATATGTGGAAAAGTGAATGCGAAGTAACTCAAAACCGTTTATATTACGGTCTTTTCTATACGAACTATTAAACGTGAATGAAATAATTCCGTGGAAATCCAGGCTGGACGCAGCCAACAAAACAGACACGACTTCTTTTGAATGCGTCCACTAGAAAAGCTTTGGATTCGTAAATAAAAATAAACCCTTTCTATTCACGTTTTCCCATTCAGCCGTTAAACGTCCCGAGCGTCCGCCATTTTGAATCTTTTCAAAATGTTGTTTTTTATAAACTTAGGTACTTAGTTTACATTGGATGGAGCATTTATGTGTTTTAAAATATGTTTTTCGTTTTCACAGGTAAGCCTATGAATGCAGTATTATCCTTGACTGGTTGTAAGTAAGAGTAGAAATGGCTTTTTACCAGCTACTTACCAGGTAGGCACTTGCTTTATCTTAGGAATAGTTACAAACATAGAGTTTGATAGACATTCAGAAGTACAGATACTAGTCAAAATAGCTACAACTTTATAAAATTACTTGATTTCCACCCAGAGGTTTCACCCGCTGCCACTCATTTTCCCGTAGTAATAGTTGTTTTCCCGCGGTAAAAAGTGGCCTATGTGGTTATATTCTACCTGTGTTCCAAATTTCATCCAAATCGGTAAACCCGTTTGAGCGTGAAGAGGTAACAAACATACATAAAACTCTCAGATTTATAATATTAGTACGGATACTCATTCTACTATCACTGAGTAAACTAATTCATTTCTGCAATTACTCTTCGCGATATGAACAGTGATTAACAAGGAACCGCTGCCCCTCACAGACTGCAAAGGGTAAAACTTTTATGAGAATACCCGTGGAAGCAAAAATGTCTACAGCCAGTTAAAAGTAAGAAGACGGCAGAAGGATGGTAGGGGCAGTTTTGAAGTACCAAGTAGGTACATCAGAAACCTACCTACTTAAGGTATCAGTTTATATTGGATACCAAATTTTAAAACACTTCCCGCATTAGGTACACTTTTAGAAAACTTGCAAAATTTTCTACCGCGGGCAGGATTTGAAACTGTGACTTTAGCTATCACTAGAAGCGACACCTGTTTCATCTGTACGAGATACATTTATTTATTTGTATCTTTTTTAATCTTTATGAGAATACCCGACTGGTAGAGGCAAAAAGTCTGCAGGCAGTTAAAAGTTACAAGAAGGCACACAGAGGGACAGGAGAGGTAGTTTTAAAGTACCAAGTAGGCACTTACAGTAGCTTTGACCTCGCTCTCGCTCGCACTTATAACAAACAGAAGAACACAAACAATAGTGCATAAGGATAGGTACAAATTTGACAGATCAGTTATACGAACATAATATAAATGCAAGTAATAATACAGGTGACATTACAAAGATGCTGACCTATCTAGTTTAGCCGCGTAACATTGGCTCAAGCAAGTGTTTTGCAGTACACAGATTTCGTTTTAAGTAAAAAAGTAATAAAATCAAAGGGTAAAAAACGTTTTAAGTGTAAAAGGTATTTGCTAATAGAATTAAATAGCAACTAGTTCTGAACTTCTGAATCTTTTATTTGTTGCGGATAAATTAGTCTGTTTGATTAAAAATAATTAAATCTCTGTAGTGTTTGGAAAGTGATAATAAAACATCAGCTTTGGTTTGTTAACAAAAATATAAGTACCTACCTATCCTCATGAACTATAGAAGAAATATATATATATATATATTTGGGTATATAGCTGATAGGGGGCTGCCTATGACCTGTTGTGGACTATTGAGATATTATTATTTTGGTCTATATACGTCTTGACGTTTATTGAATATATTTCTTAACAATTCCCAAAAACCTATGGAACCACTTTATTTCCAAAATAACTTTGTCTAATTGTAAATTTATTTGGCTCCGTTTTATAACATAAATTTTTCCTTTAAGAATGCAACATATCGTTTCACAGGCAACAAATTATTTCATTCGCCGTAAAAAGTCATTTTGCTCAAATACCTTAAACAGTTTTCCATTGGATGGTTTTTAACCGTATTTTTACACGACTGCCCAACTAAAAAAGGAGTGTAATGTTTTTAAAGTTGATGTATGTATATATGTGCGATTCTTTAAATGAGTGAATTCCGATTATCGCGAGTGTTTTATCTCAGAAAGCAGCCGTGTTTTTAAATTTTTTATTTTATTATGCTTGTTTATTGTTTTTTTTTTACCTTTATCCATCAAATTTTGCCGCCGTGCGGCAAAAGTACCAATTAAGCACCAAATTCAACTAATATATTTCATAACAAACACATAATTAATCAGTTGCACACTAATAAAAATTACAATGCACCTATTATTATAGTAGTATTATTTTTTTGTATCACATAGCTAGTGTAACTTATCATGTTATTGTAAATTGTCAATAAAAATTAAAAAAATATTTCAAAAGTACTTTAGAACGATTGTCCAAAATTATTCATTTCCATTCGGCTATAGTGGATATTTTTAGCAGTTTTTCGTCGACTTCATAATGGTGACGTCACAACCCGTATCAAACATGTCACATGCATTACGATAAAATAAACATGCTTCAGTTGTGAATGTGAATAGTGGCAGGAATTTTGAGGGGCGCGTGTGTTTGGAAAGATAAAATATAGATGTGTACATTTTGTGATAGAGTCTACCCAAGGCGAGCCACAGACACGGCAAACATAACACAATATTTTATTTAATAAAAATAAGAAATTGAAAAAATGTCAGCGCCCGCCGGGACTTGAACCCGGGACCTTGGGGTACCGTCCCACTGCTCTGCCAACTGAGCTACTGGCGCTCCGACTGTCATTTTTATGAAAATAATATAGCACTGTGAGTGCATAATAAAATCAGTGTACAATATTTTACTTTCCGACACAATCATATAATACCTTTCATAGCATTCAGGCGTTTGCTAAAGAAGTACGGAAAAGTATATTATATTTCAACATTTTGTACCTTTTATATACGCTGAAAATATGACATCCAATGACTCTACATTAAAACCTGACATTTTAATTAGGCTTGAAATATAATGAGCGGAATTTTTCTCCGCCGCAAAAATGTAAGTGTTCTTAGAATATTCCCGCTCATTTTGTTCTAGACTCTTTGTAAGACGGGGATGTAATTAGTGTAGCGCGCTACGAGCTACAACGCTCCTGTTGTTAACAGCTGCACTGCTACGATTGCTACGGCGTAGGCAATATAGTTTTACATACATTTTAAAAGCATCAGAAATACATTACACTAATGGCAATCTTGATTCTAAAATTGCTTATTTTCGAACGCCATATAAAAAATTTCGCTTTTACTTTTTGAATACTAGATATACACATATCACGCCTATTACCCCTTGCGGGGTAGGCAGAGCGTAAACGGCCGCAAAAACGGACATTTACGCCACGTCTGACGTCTGACATATTATTATATTTTAAAGTAATTCAGAAAATTGTGTATCGCCATAGTGTCAGGTTGTCAGCCCATCGCCTAAAATTGCAATACACAAGTCTCAAGTCCCTCAGTCGCCTCATACGACTCCCACGGGAAAGAAATGGGGTGATGCTATTCTAAGCCGGCATCAAACGTTAAATCCGAATCAAAAATATTTAAAGAGTCAAGAGTCAAGAGTACCCTAAACCGACGAGCATGCATGAAGAGATTGATGAATGTAGAGGAAGCGTATCATATCTATGAATACTAGTAGGTATTATAATATACAAAATAATTATTTTTAGCTCGATCATATATTACACTGCACTCGCCAATCATCGTATCACAACCTTAGCATTCTTGCTGCACTTGCAGTCGATGCAATTTGCACAAATAAGTAGTGTGAAAATCTTCAGCTTTTCGTTACAATAGCACAAGTATGGTAGTACAGGTGTTAATACTAGGTACTTTAAAACTGCCTCTACAAGGCGGGTACCATAGAGTTGATAACTTTTAACTGGTTACAGTTGGTAATTTATTTTGCGGTACCTGAGAAAAGTGCTATCTTGTTTTTATTAGACACTAGCTGAAATGTTTGCACTTTCAGGAAGCGATAGATATAAAAACTCAATTTCAAATCGCTTGCTAAAAATGTCAGATAAGCGAGCAGTATTGTCAAGTTATATAGTATATCCTTTACTTATTGCTTTAAGAAATAAAGGATACCTCTTATTACTACCTAAAGCAATGCTGAAGTTATTTACCAGTTATCCATTTAAGGGATTCACAAAATTTGTGAATGAAATTGTTGTTGTTAACTGCAGTTATTTCTGCTTACTATATCTAATGCTTTCAATGTCATTTTTTTATTTTGGGACACCAAGTCGTCTAACGACCTGATGAACACTGATATCAGAGTTTTTCAACCGCCTCCTACTAGTAGTAGGCCTCTGACATGGTTGTGTAACGACCGCCGTTTAAGTAATCATAGACAGCAACCGGCTTAACGTGCCCTCCGAATCTTTTTTTTTCGATGTACTAAGCTGGAATAACTTGGCTAGAAACTTTACTTAAAATTTAAAACAGACTGCGTAACCTGAGAAAAAGAGGTCATAATTTCGCCCTCACGCACCAAATTAATTTAAAAATTTTACACATTTTGAAGAGAATTGGGACGGTAGAACTGCTGAAATATTTTATGATGACAAAAGAATTTTAAGTTAAAAGTTCGTCTTGAATTTAAACTTCATGTACTTTATTTTTAAATATTTTATAACGGTATGCCCGTTCAAGTATTTTCAAAATGAGTACTTTAATCAAAAATCAAGTAAAATAAAAGCAGAAACTGAAAACCTATTTCCTGGGAAACCTAATTTGATTTTCTTTTACTTTTTCTCAGTTGTAAAAACTTTCTGTAATCAACGTTTTAATTTATTTTCAATCAAGCAAGCTGAAATAGTCCGTCTAAAGAAAAATATGTATGTTTATAGAATATTTAATGGTGTACAATAGAAAATCATTTATTATTTTCTGATTTAAAAACTGTACAGTAACCCCTCATGACAAGTTACTTGAAGAGTTTCTTAGAAACTCGTGCGTTACTTTCAAAGATTCTTCGGATTTCTCGTGGTAGGTACAAGTAAGTTGTAATAGAAGAAAAGCGGAATAGATATCAACAGAAATGTTCTTGTTTTAAACACATGAATGAATTAAACCTTTATTCCTTGAACTTTAAACCTCATAGTATGCGAATACTTCTTAATCAAAATTGTACTTAACCTTCATAATAATCCACTTATATTCTTTCTACTATCTAAGCTACAAAATCAAAATGTATTATCAGAATAACCTATAATTTTGGGGCCGGAACTACGGGCGTGCCTCCACAGACAAATAAAGATCGATCCATTATTGCGAAGCAAGAACAATTCCAGTCCAATAATCACATATAATGAGAATTTGCCGATACACTCCTAGTCCGTATCGTTACGTATCATAATGTATCTTTCCAATTGTTACAGTGAAGGCGATAAATCGGGCTTTTTATAAAACTTCTACACGCCATTGCAATGTCTATTTCCAATAAAGTATACCTATGCCACTTTGTTATTACCATATGAAATGACACTTATGGAAGATATTGGCTCTCGTTCATTAATAAAACACTTTTTATGTTTAAGCAGACTTTACTTTTTTGCAGTTAAATTAGTCGGTTATTATGTTGCCTAGTTGACGAACCTTATTTTCTTTGTAGTCGGCCATATTTGCAACGGTCTATTTCAACGATTCAGTGAAAGTGAAAACTTGTTCTCTTTAAGTAAAACTTAAATTATAAGATGCATTATTTTTAACATATGATGCCGTGTGATGACGACTTAGTTACAATACCAATCGTGGGTGGCGTAAGATTTGACTAAAGGACTCGAAGGTTACATGTGTATTGTACATTTTTGGCAATGGGATGACATCCTGTCACCACGGCAATACACAATTTCCTGAATGACCCTGAAATGGTTGTCAGATGTGGCCCAAATGTCCGTTTTTTACGGCCGGTTAAGCTCGGCCTATCCCGCAAGGGATATAGACATGATATATGTTTGTATTTATGATGGATGATTACACTTTAACTGAAATCCCGCACTATCAGCCACACGGTGTATTACTTTATCCGATCGCCCACGATATCGGCTCCTGATTTATTTCTGTTTCTACGTCGCAGTACAAGTCCAAATTATAAGGTTGGCTCGCGTTATGGCCCATAAAAGCTATAACGAGTCCCCATTGCCGCGTGAGTTCCGTATTTTAAATAAATACCGGTAAAACAATGCCAGTTCATAAACATTTTACGGATTTGGATTAGAGCTGTTGGCTGTCCTGGCTTATACGGGATTTCGTAAATGGGTTCTAAGCTCATTTAAAACATTTGATACCATAATACGTCTCGAAGCACATTAAATAGACATGTAATTACTGAACAACAATGTGAAATTCATCAACTTTTCTATAAAGACCTTCTATATAAAATGTATAGGGTGAAATTTTACTATTGATAGATACTGTAAACAAAGAAGAGGCTGGTCTTGAGGAACACCTTTCCCCATGGAACAAAAATGTTTTGAGTTTCCATAGTAACTCTTATCAGCAGAATAAAATATTTTATATTATATCGAGCTATGTTGAGGATATTTCTTCCTTATCACCAGCCCAATCTTTGATTCCGCTATCGGTCGCTAGTAAAGTTTCACCCTATATATATATTTTCACTACTTCAAATCTTGTTTTTTTTTTATTTTAATCTAAATACCGTTCGTATTTTAGTAAAATAAGATCAAATTATCCAACTACGACCTTAGTAAAAGACAAACTTCGCACCGCTTTCAAGTAACCGTCACCGTCTCGTCCCCACTAAAACGAATATAACATTATGCCTTTATTTTTATTTTTTTATCCCGCCCGAGCCGGTTTTCTATTAGGACAATACAAAATTGTTATAAAAAGAAGATGATTGCGTTATGCAAATTTCTTTTTTTTACAATGACCGATCATGACGTCAATAAGTGATAATGCTCTCCTACATTGAATAAAGTTATTTCATTTTCATTTTCATTTTTCAACACAAATTTGGGTGTGTAGGAAATTAGCTGGGTAGATTAGAGAATGACTGATGCGACAGTTTTAAGGTGACATTAAGCTGTCGTGAAAGTTGGACGTAAATTGTTTTCGGTTGTAGGTAACTTAATGGCTTTGCCGCATGACTTTAATATTCGGTTTTAAAATTGCGTCAAAAATATTCTAGTTCAAAAGGAAACGAAAATGTTACAATTTGTTTTAAAAATTTGTTACCATTTCTTATTAGAAAAAAATTGTATCAAACATCAAAGCTTCTGTAAAATACTAAGGTCAGTACTAGTCTACATACTTTATAGTCAAATACTGTCAAATTTGACTGGGCATAAATAAAGTTATGACAAGATAGCCATTACGCAAGTAGACTCTCAAAGCAAAAATCAAATTAACAGAAATGATTTTTGTATTTTAGCTTCAGCAGGTTTTAAAATAAATTAGTTAAAGTCGTTCAACACGGTAAGACTGGTCCTTCATAATTCGTTCAAACAGTACTCATCTTTAAGGGTGATTTGTCAAAGTTTATGATGTTGTACAGTCAAGATCAGGCTGAGTTAAACAGTTTAGAAATTGCACCGTTCTTATGCCACACGCATAAGACTTACAATGGCGGTTCGAGTGTCTAACCGGACGTGAGCTTGACTGTACTGCGCTCTAAAAATTAGGTATTTTAAAACTTTCTCTCCACAAACAAGCAGTCAAAGTCTACGTGAAAACTGAAACGAGTTTTATTTCCAATTCGAACCGGTTTCAGAAACACGCTAAAGAAATCGGTTCTTCCGGGAACTTCGCAACCAAACCGCTAACCACCTCGATTTGTAGTTTGAACCGAGTTTTTTAGTTTTCCTAGTTATCGTCATGGAGGTAATATACAAGGAGAGAGAGTCAATCCTAAACTAAAAAGCGTACTTCACAATATCAATTGTCATTCCTTTATTCATCCGTACTAATATTATAAATCTGAGAGTTTGTGTGTGTGTATTTAATATGTTTGTTACCTCTTCACGCTCAAACGGCATGACCGATTTGAATGAAATTTGGAACACAGGTAGAGTATAACCCGGAATAACACATAGACCAACCGCGGGAAAACAACTAATACCACGGTAAAATGAGTGGCAGCGGGTGAAACCGCTGGGCGGAAATCACGTAAAGTATATTTTATTATTTTCTTAAACTCCTTTTTTTTGTTTGCCTTTCCTTTTCTCCTTCTTTTTTCACTTCCTTTGAAACCTAGATGGCGCTAGTAAGTAAACGCAGAAGTGGACATAAACTAGTTCAATCTCTTATTGAGACTCTTTTTATAATTTTACTATCCTTAATGAGCTTAAGTATTTATTAACTATTGCAAAATACTCGGTAGGTATATGTGATTTTAATTTAATCTACAGGTATTCATACATCACATTGTCAATAGCAATTACAGTCTACTGCTGGACACGGGCCTCCCCATATTGGAGGGTGGTGAGAATGGCAATCCATACTTACCACGCTTGGCAGGCGGAGTGGCGAGCGCATTGCAATATGTTGCATTCACAAAGAACGTTGCTGCCTATTCCCTGGATGATTATCTCTTTTTCGCTTTCTACGACACCCACGAGTAGGATTGGGTTGATACTATTCTAAGTCGGCACTACATGGCATAGTACAGCGGTATTCAAACATTTACCAATTTAAGAAGTATCAACATGGCGTGGTTAAATAAAGTTACGTTTTTTAGTTTAGAATTGACTCTCCTCTAGAATATTTCCTCCATGTTATCGGTTAGGAAGTAGGAACAGTTCGCGGAATGTATTTCCTGGAGGTTTTAAAGTTTGCTGGAAAAAAGCTTGGCTTATCTAACAGGTGAATATTTGAACGAATTCCTTTTCAAAAATGTTCTGGAATGAGTGCTACGCTTAAGTTTGCACTCCGTTGTTTAAACGTTTAAAACCGTATTTTTATCAGACATTTGTTATTACTTTTAATTAAAATCTTAAATTACTCTTTTATTAAATTACTTTTTATACATACATACATACATAAATCACGCCTATATCCCTTACGGGGTCGGCAGAGTGTTAACGGCCGTAAAACGGATATTAACACCACGTCTGACAAAAGCTTGAGGGTCAACTAGATAACTGTGTATGACTATAGTGACAGGTTGTCAGCCCATCGCCTAAAATTGCATACACATCCCTCGAGTCCCTTAGTCGGCTCTTACGACACCCATGGGTTAGAAATGGGGTGATGCTATTCTAAGCCGGCATCACACGGCATTACTTTTTATTATTGTTTAAAATCGTCCTAAAACTCTAAAGAATAACAATAACAAATGAAATGAATACACGATAATAGATTCTCAAAAAAATAGACCAAATCCGAATAATTTTTAATAGAAAATAACAAAGCGAAAAAATACCGATTTGTAAGTTTATTTGGCAACAGGAACCACTGGAGTGTGTACACAGAATGGGCGTGACATTGTTGACAAACGCAGTCAGTGAAAAGTTAAGTGTATTTTGTAAAGCTCGATGGTGAAAACGAGAGAACGTGCCGTATGGCGTACCCTGGGGGAGGCCTACGTCCAGCAGTGGACTGCAAAAGGTTGTGATATATAAGGTGTAAAAAAATTAGCTAAGAATATTTTAAGGGGTGAACCAGTACGTGAAACTGAACAACTTTCCCCAAGGAACATAGGTCGAAATATGAAAAAATAATTTGACCCTCCCATACTTAGTGTGTTACCCGGCCGGGATAATTTGTATGGGAAGGCTAATTTTTTTTTCATATTTCGACCTATGTTCCTTGGGGAAAGTTGTTCAGTTTCACGTACTGGTTCACCCCTTAAAATATTCTCAGCAATTTTTTTTACACCATGTATATGTGTACTATCTGTATGAGCTCCACCTCACCTACGCTAGGGTTCATCGGGTCGTTCGTTGACTCAGTGTCCCACACGACAGAAGAAGCAGCACTACAATCTATTTACTCTGGCTGTCCTTGACTGAATACTAGACTTACTTTTACTATATGGGGTGCAAGGTACGGTGTACCGAAAACTTTGCAGGCATGGCAGACCATAAAACTGAACAACCTTCTTCTTCTAAACAACTATGGAGCCTATGTTGGAAAACGAGAAAAAAATTATCTAGTTTCCATAAAAAGTCAGTCAACTTATTGGAAATTGTATACGGGTGGTCGAAATTTCTTTCTCATTTACGATCATAGCCTCCATAGAAAAAGTTGTTCAGTTTCATAGTTTGAGCATGCCTGCAAAGTTTACAATACACCGTCCCTTACACCAGGTAGAGAAATGCACTAAAACTGTAAAAAAAAACAAGCCAACCGTAATCTATGGTAATGTAGCCGCTCCATTCCCTTCAGCCAATTTATTCCAGCCAACCGTCCGTCTTGCTCGCCTATTAATATGCACGACTAATTAAAAGAAAGTGTACTGAACTGAAACATCGTAGATTTTACTTTGGCGTTTAATGGAGTTAGTTAGGATTGAAGGTAATGTTCTAAAAAAGCAAATTAGCGGGCGCTAGTAGATTTAAGGCTCTTCATTGACGATTTCAGGATTTAAACATACAAAGTACCACTTTAGTTTCAGCTTCAGTTAAACTTACAAAAAAGGATCCATTTTTAATGGTTATTTGTAGTTACTGTACGGATAACCTGCGTATGTTGATCTTTTAAATCGTGGCGCTAATAGTACAAATACCGACCAGCAAACATGCGATTGCATGCATTTAGGCGATGGGCTGACAACCTGTCACTATGGCGTTACACAATTTTCGAAAGGCTCTCAAATATATGTCAGACGTGGCGTCTCTGCATACCCCGCAAGGGATAAAAGGTGTGATATGTGTGTGTGTGTGTGTGCAAACGATATCACGTGCCTTAACCGTGATATCTGTGTATGGGTCTAGTGGCCTTGGTCACAGTATACATTTTGTAAGTTAAACATAATGACTCGATTGGCGTAGCGGATAGTACCCCTGCCTGGTACGCCGAGTGTCGTGGGTTCGATCCTCACAAGTTACAAATATTTGTTAAGTCCATTTTCAAGTATTTCTGTTTCTGTGTATCATAAAAAAGTAAATAAGTATTACTATCAGCTATCTAAACTCACAGTCGAAAGTCACAGGTTCAAATCCTGCCCTTAGTAGAAAATTTTGCAAGTTTTCTAAAATCAGATACCTATAGTTCTCAGTGTACAAGCTTTGCTTAGTTTGGGACTAGATGGCACTGTGTAAATTGTCCAGGATAAGCATTAATTTATTATCCAACTGAATTTACGGTAAAAACTATAGGAAGTAGGTATCAAAATTGTGCAAATTATCGTGAATTCTTTAAGTAGTAGTAGGTACTCGTATTCTGTTTGAGTCGAATGTTCCGGACCTCAGTTTAATAAGTCAAACGAGTAGCACGAGTTGCGAGTTGCGAGACATGACGTGTAACTTGCGAGCAATTCAGTTGGCTTATCGGCTCGCTAGGGACGAGCGTAAATGTAGGGCTGCGCGAACATACTTGTAATTTTTTTATCCCTATTTTAAACGTGACTACTCATAAATACATTTCGTCAGATGAATAGCTTTTCTACAAGTAAATCATGTGAAATAAAAAATGAAATTGGACAATAATTACATAAATCGAAAACTAAATCAGTTAGATATTTTTCATTGTAACCTTTCTTCGCGTATTTAGTTTTGCCACCCGTAAAAATAGGCGAATATTTACCCGCGGTTATCGTAAAATCTGACAAAGGAAGAAAAATATTATCATTTTATTTAAGTCACATTCAATAATTAATTATTACCAAAAATCGATCACGTCAGGTACAAAGTAGGTACATGCTCTTTCTTCTTTCACCCAAAGGTTGCCTGGTAGAAATTGCTACCTCAGCAATATGGTCGCCTAAATTGTACCGAATTTCGTTTTATTGTATCTGTTCCATTTGTTCCGTTTTGTACTAATAAAGCATATTGTTTTATGAAACCAGCTTGCCAATCTGCTTGCCAAGCGTAGTGAATATGACAAATTACTCCCCAATATGGCTATTGAAAATAATGAGGTTTATTGAAAATGGCAACCCTACCAGGAGGCCGCGCAGCTCATTAAGGCGCTGAGGAGTAATCGCGGATTTAAGGGCGTTGCCTTCGCTTTACATGTGGAAAGTTCAAGCGTCGCCTTGCCGCGAGATTATAAATGGAGAGTTTCAACCGTTTGTCGCCTTTATGTAACGCGTATTCATAGCAAGCAGAAATTTCCATATTTGACCAAAGACTTCTGTTTAGTTTATACCATTTTTACATTGAATAATCGTACATTAACAGTCACCAAAGTCGAAAGACACTCTTAGCCTCCATAAATTGGGGGGTATTGCCATACTTACCACGCTTGGCGGGCGCAATGTTGTATACAAAATGAATGCTGGTGCCCTTTCCCTGGATGATTACTTCTTTATCGCATCTTCTATATCGCAAAATTGAAGTGATACTATATTAAGCTGGTAATTTTTATTGTTTTTTTTTTAATTGAAATCAGAGCTCTGATTAAGAGCTTGTAGCGATAAGGCCGCCTTTGCGCATGTTAGCAATAATTTTTCCTGATTTTTTTGTTTGTTATTTTGTGCAATATAGTGTTTTTACTTACTTACTTACTAAACTTACAATTTACAATTTTAGGCGACCGGCTGACAACATGTCACTACGATTCTACATGATTTTTCTGTAACGGTCCTCAAATATTTGTAATACGTGGCGATAGTGACCGTATTTTAGGGTCGTTAACACTCAGCCTACCCCGCAAGGGATAAAGGCGTGATATGTTTATGTGTATGTATATATGTATTTAGGCGCCGAGTAGCATCACCCCATATCTTTCCCGTGGGTGTTGTAAGAGGCGCCTAAGGGACTCGTGGGTGTGCATTGCAATTATAGGCGATGGGCTGACAACCTGTCACTATGGCGATACACAATTTTGAATGACCCTCAAATGTTCGTCAGACGTGGCGTAAATTACAGTTTTTTATGGCCGTTTACGCTCTGCCTACCCCGCAAGGGATATGGGCGTGATGTATGAATGCATGTGTATGTATTTAAACTGCCATAAATTTCTAGAAATGTTACATAAATAAAATCTTATTTGTTTTTTAAATACTCTTCCATTTTGGTCCATCCATGCAGGGTTACTTAATAAAATTGGTCTTTGTTTGAAATACACAAGCGCGTTCAAACGAACTCTATAATCCGGCTGAATTCGCGAGTTGTGTAAAAATAACAATGGCCGACTATGTGCCTCTTTGTGAGCCTTTGGCTCTCAATTTGGTTCACGTATTTGATTATTGAGACACTGAATGTTAAAATCAATGCGTCATTAAATATGAAAGTCACTGATTGTCTAACAATTTGTTGATTTCCTGAAATGCACATGGTTAACTAACTATCTCCTTCTTGTCCTGTGGAACACTGAGCCGACAAACGACCCAACTGTGTGCCGTGCTTATGTTCGTAGTAAAGATGCGATTACATATCCTGATTTGTTTGGCCCAATTCGGTATACATTGCTGGTTATCATAAGTTTGTTGAAATGTTGCCCATATGACAACCAGTAATATATTCGGTATACATTACTGGTAGGAGTTAGGGTAGGGTAGGTATGTGTAATCGCTGCTTAATACGGGGTGTGAGGAAACTATAAACTTATCAGGCCTGATCAGACTGATCAACTTTTACTTTGGAGGCTATGTTGGGTTGGTAAACTATAAAAAAACTACTTCCTACACAAGTTTCCAATCATATTTACGATTTTCTACGAAAAAAATATATATTGTTTCCCAACACATGATAAAAGTTGTTTAGTTTCATGGTTAGATCATGCCTGCAAAATTTTCGGTACACCGTCCATTACACCAACCCCGGTATGTCTATACCTTGTCAGCATGAAATGGCTTCGAAATTCCTACATCAGGGTTCATCGGGTTGTACGTCGATTTGTTGCCATAGCGGCGCTCAGAGTGAATCAGTCGAGTTATTCTCCCGTGTAAAACTCCCAGCGGTTATTTCCCATGTAGATTGGAAAACTTTTTAAATAACCTCAGAGCAAGGGAATCATTCACTTCAGAAGGAACCTGCGAAGTACCAAAACGCAGCCATGAAAAGTCGTCGCGATCAGACTTGGCATGCTTCAAGACACAAATTTAAATGGACAAAATATAAAATATGTTATCATAATTTACACGTATACAAAAATAACCCTAAAACTGAAAAGTAATAACGCAAAAATAGGCATAAGAGCGACATAATACAATACTTGTAAAATCAAGAACCAATCTATCCTTCAAGTGTGTTTTTTTAATAATTTGTACACAGAATATATACGTTTATGTTGTATGTATTGCGTACAAAGAAAGCTAAAAAAAGAAAAGACTGGTCTCCATCTCCACTGACAACGAGTCATACATACACATATCAAGCCTTGATCCCTTGTCGGGTAGGCAGAGCGTACACGGCCAAAAATACTCGGCGCCATCGCCTCGTCTGGCGTATATTAAAGGGCAGTTCAGAAAAAATCACGTATCACTAGTGACAGGTTGTCAGCCTGTCGCCTAAAACTGTAATACACATGAAACACTTGAGTCCCTTAGTTGCCTCTTACGACACCGGCAGCGAAGAAATGGGGTCATGCTATTCTAAGCCGACATAACACGGCACAATGAGTCGCTCTAAAATAAGTGATGATGATAAATTGTATTGTTCGCACGTCAAATTGTATTTTGATGTAATTTTTCCAAGCTTTTTTACTCATTTACTTCCCTCTGAAATAACCTGTGAGTTTAATTGCTCTGAGACAATATCCAATTAAATTATATTCGATACTCCCCTGTCTCGAACACAATGTTTAAAATTCATCAGCCACCTCATTTGCATGTATATCTTCCGATCCTGCGGGAACCGATCAATTGTATTGGAACTTCTGGGCTGGTACTTCCACTGGGTTTTACATAACCTTGAATAAACGACTTCTTAAGTTAATTAGATTTGTTGTGTGAGAAATACTGTAAGCTACTGTCCGATGACATAAACGTCGCAACACACTTACCGCCCATAGTTATGTTGCATGTGACATCAATAAATTACAAGTAAAAAAAAACAGTTATATATCAAGCTTTAATTTCAATGCACTACAACAGCAAAATAATCTTTTCCAATAGTAGTCAATATTTACGGTTATTCCAGTTTAGCGATGATATCCCAAAATTATAAACTAACATTTGAGTACAACAATTAAGTGAGACTACTTCTTATTCTCCTGTCGTGTGGGCCATTGAGTTCATAAACGACCAGATTTACAACAGTGTCTGAGTTTTTAAACCACCCACTACTACTACTAGGCCTCTGACACAAGCAACCACTGTCTAAGTTATCATAGATAGTGAGGGTCGGATTATAGGACCAACAGGCCGTTTCTCGTAAGTTTACAAAGACATGTACGCAACAAATTATACGAATGAATTGTGCAAATTAATGTATGATACGCAGCATTACTATTAATGTACGATTGGTTGCAAAAATCCTTGTAAATTCACGACAAAGCTCCTGTACCCGATATTATCAAACTATAGCCTACAATTTTAGAGGTGAAATTCGGTATTCATTGAGTTAGCTATTATGATGCCAGGAATATTAACCGGCTACGCAATGTACTAAGAATTTCACCTGTAGACTTGTAGCCTGTAGTTTCATAACATATTTTCATAGCACTGGCCACATTAGCACCGCAGCTGTCGAGCCGCTCAATATAGTTCGAGACAAACTGAGACGAGACTTGCATTGCGAACCTTTAAAATCTTCTTGTCCACAAAACCTTATTTTATCTAACACTTTTTCATATCCGTGACGTGGATATAGCTGTTTTATTACCACACAGAAAATACAGAGTGTTACGTGTACCTCCACGAATCAATATGGCGTGTTTTTATGTGCGGTGACGTGTAATTTGTCACCGGTTGCGGAATGTGTTATGTTATGATGGCTACGTTTGGCCTGAATTACATAGTTACTTTAGCTGATGGCAAAACGAGTTTTATTTCTAGATTTTTCTGAGGTTATTTTGTCATTTTGGTTAGGTAGGATTAGGACGTAAGATATAAGACTCTTATAAGTAGAAGAGATAAGTAGAAGACTTTTTTGATTAGGTGGTAGTTTTAACACACATGCGAGTGGTGAAATTTGAGAAAGTGTAGGATGTGACAACTTCCGCGTTTTTTAAAAAGCTATTTGAATAAGTGGAGTTTTGCTTTTATGTCTTGAAAATTTTCTTGGTAATGGCGTCATAAATTGATAGTAAAAGTTAAGCGTAGTGAGTATAGCAATTGCCTCTAAAAGGGATATGCCCATCCTGCATTGCGCTGTTGTGGCTGTTATTTCATGCATTACATTGTGATATACACGTACATGCCCCGCCAATCATCACCCGAGCTGCCATCAAAATCCCTACATTTTAAACACCGCCCACTGGGGGGTCATAGCAGACGAGGGGGGTCACGGGGGGTATGTCAGGCTATCGCCGCTGGCCACAGATGAAATATCCCCTCATAAATCTGCCACATCTCACCGCCGGCCGGAGGTGGACCGTCCTCAGACTATTTTGTTCATGTGTGAAGCGGTATTTCAACTGCCTTTCCGGTCTAGTCGTCTGAACTTTGGGCTCTTGATTTTGTGGTTTCGATTCGGTCTCTAAAAGGGACAGAACAGTACCTTACAACAGCTTGTATTTTTTAAAGATAAAATCGAAGGCATGATTGTACCAATACCTATTTTAACAAAAAATAATGACGATTACCATTAGACTTAAAATACTGATTATATTTAAAGAGCTATATAAAGTATTGTTGAAAACACCTATCCTTCTCAAATGATAAATATGCTCATGCCGCGCGCTCGCTCATATATTACTATTGCAAATGAAAGTATGTTAGCATGTACCTAAAATGACACAAAATAATAAATTGGAAGAGGCCAATGGTCCTGAAACTCTAAGCCAAAAATTAGAAAACTTCTTGGAAACTCTTAGAAAGTCAGTCAGCTGATCGGTAGTTTTGTATGGGAGGACGTTTTTTTCTCTCGTTTACCAACATATCATCCATAAAAAAATTGTTTAGTTTCATTGTCTGATTATGCCTGCAAAGTTTTCGGTACACCGCCCTTATTTATTTACAGACACAGAACACGACTGGGCCGATAGCGTAGCGGATAGTACCCTGCCTTCCACCCCGAGGGTCGTGGGTTCGATCCCTAAAAGACACAAATATTTGTTAAGTCAGTTATCTAGTTCCCATAGCACAAGCTTTGCTTGGTATGTGGCTAGGTGGCGCCGTGTGAATTGTCCAGGATAATTATGTAGATATTTGCACCCCGTATTATGTATTCTTTGCTATTGGTTTAGATTTGGATTTAAATTCGAAGGTCAACAGTCAGTTAGTTTAGTGCCGGCCGAGTATCGGCACCGCATTGCTAACGTTATATCATAATCTCCAAACTTTACGCCGCAGGCCGTTTACATAGGCTTATAGGGTTTAGATTTGACCTCCCAAGGTTATTGTTATACTGAATTGTGAATCAAATAATTATGTTTGTATTACTTTCATTAGCTGCTACATAGTCCAAGCCGTTTATCACGATATAGTAAATAATAAAGACACCTTCCGTGTCCCAAGGATGTCCCGGGCGGGTGTTGTAAGTTCAGTCTTTAAAACTACGCAACGGATTTTGATGCGGTTTTCTTTAATATATAGAGTAATTCAATAGGAAGGCTTTTGTGTATAATTTTTGCCGGGAAAATGTCACACTCCCACGGGAAAACGAGATGGGAAAACCACTGGGTGGGCCGCTAGTTATTTAATAAACTGCTTCCATCATACAGTCAAAAGAATGATTTTATGTTCTACTACGCCGTAGCGATCGTAGCGTAGCTACGAATAGTATGCGGAATTCTTGATTAGTAAGTACAACGATTTCTGACTAATTTGCAACTTTTACCATTACAATTTTCAGTTACATTTTTCAATTCCCAGGGCGGGAGGGCGTACCACTATCGCAGAAATGTAATTCCATGAGAAAAAAAAAACTGAAAACAACAGTTCGTATTAATTAACACCTACTGTATGGCAGTTTTTCTCCTGCCTTCCCCTCCTCCCATTTAAAGGAGGAGTATTTCCGCCCTATTTTTTGCTGGACGATGGACGTTTTAAAAACGCTCAAATTCCTAGAGATCTGCTTACAGCGGATCATAACTCTTTCTTTTTGCTTTCGTCGTCGCTTCAGAGAATTTTCAAACTGAAGCTTGTTTTTATGTGAGAATGTTTTGCGAAGGAAATATTTTTATGAAGAGTAATGGCGATAACGATTACATACAAGGAAATTGTTTAAAGTGTCTCTTGAGTCTAAATCTAGGATTGTTGCCACCTTTATAGTATCACTCATGAGGTAGGTTTACGCGACTTACTTGTTGATTATTTGGTAGAGAGTAATTGCCACCTATTTCAAACTTTCGGTATACTTGTTGCCTTATAATATTGTGATGCTTTAATAGTTTCTACAAAACTTTTAAACCTGTTAAAATATGAATATGATTTATACCGCGACTTACAAAAAACACCCAACAAATTACAAAACGTTATTTCTACATATTGACATTGTCATTTTCCTAAAATGCTGCTGAGCTGTTATTAAGAAAAATATATCCAGGTCTTATGGAAGAGGTTTATTTTCAGAAATAAGTAGACCAATTGTGTATTGTTCTTTATTTGTGTTTCCCATGTGTCTTTATTGTATACAAGAATCGGTTGTATAATATTATTTTTATTTTTACGTAAGTTGGTATAAAAATTTGTATCAAGTTTTTCGTTCGAGCGAGCGTGAACTAAATAAACCTTCATTAGGGCCATTTCCGCGCGAGGCTTGTTCCGGATGAAAGCAGAAATTTCCAGATTATGTCTTTGTTTCTGGATTTGTGGGAACCGAATTTATTCTTAAACAACCTTTCTTTTCGTAGAAGTTTCTAGTTTCCTACCTACCTATTGCATTTGGAGGCATTTCCGTGCTCATAAATTGGTCTAAGACAAATTAATACGTTACCTTTACTATGATTGTAATGTAGTGATTAACTTACGCAGTTTTGTTTTGGGATTTTTCAAATGCCTACAACGCAATTTAATCATACAAAGTTTTCACATGAGCAGGGTTTGAACCTATTTCACCTGCGATCTTGGCAAGACCCGAACTCCCTTTGTTCGATTATATTCTTAGATGTATTATGTATGCCTTATTATTACGCAATTAAAACGAAGGTGACCGTACGTACGTAACAGTCTGCTTGAAAACATCCGACGAGAATTAAATGTAAACTAATTAAAAAAAAATCTAAATTATATAATGTCACAATAATCAATCTCACTAAGTACACTATAATATTATTAAAATTGTATGAGGAGACTTACCTAATCCTGCAGGCAAACTATCAGTTTTGTGGGACAACGTTTAGTTTTATTAATAATAAATAATGCGTTTCAAATTGTTTTTTTTTGTCTTGTTACAGAGTTTGGAAGAGCGAGAAAAGAGACACTCGAGCCACAAAGAGCAGTTAGCGCGGGAACAGCGCTACCTGCGGCGGCGATTGGCTCAGCTGAGAGCAACGCCCAGAGATTCCAGCCGGACCATCTCTGAGAGCTCTCTGCCCCACGCGACGAGAGCAGACTCTCTCAGCTCGCTAGAATCGTCCTCTGGCGTCTCTACGGCGGATAGGTCACACTCATCTGTCTCTGAGAGTGGTAAGTCGTAGATTCTAACACAACTCTTTCAGAGAACAAATTTGATGATTGGCTCAAATAAACGCCCAGAGCCTCTACTTGGACTATCTCAGATAGCTATCTGCCCCACGGTACGAGAGCAGACTCTCTCAGCCCGCTAAGATTGTCTTCTTGCGTCTCTACGGCGGATAGGTCACACTCATCTGTCTCTGAGAGTGGTATGTCATGAATAACAGTTACAAAGAATATATGTTTGGCTCAGCTCAGAGCTCCTCTCAGTGAGTCCAGCTAGACCATCCCTGACAGCTCTTTGTCGTATGAGAGCAGTCGCAATTGGCAAAGCAAGGAGTATTTACCATGTATGAATTACTCTTGTTTCTGCAATAAGTGACATCAAATACTGCTACCTCTTCTACCGAAAAATACAATTTCAGACTATAGCGACTTATAATGTAAAGTAACACAAGTAGTTATTTATTTAGGATCTGCACATCTCTAGAGCGTTGCAGTCGTATTTAATCCACCACAACTTCATCCGCTTATGTTGAGGTATACTGACGTTCTTCATACACGCCACACAAGATCCTCTCGCCTAATCGCTTTTCCACATGGCTTGTGTCGGCTCCAGCCGTGTTCACTGCACTGTCGCTACCTTTTCAGTCGTCAGCTTTCATACGCGTTCAATCGACTTTCAATTTTCCGCTAATTTGGTTTCTAATAACGTCACCGTAGCCTTTTGAGTCACCCCTGTTCATTCCCTCACACCATGGTGACAATCTTTCGTGATGATTCACAATTTCCCGCCGGCGATGGATTTGGTGTTATATGGGTGTTATAGGAGGTGATATAACGGTGGTATCAATTACGTGATGGCCTGGGGCTAGCGGGACGAGCGGGGTGAGCGTGGACCCGAGTTTAATTGGAGGCAGCCGTCGGCAATGGCATTACTGTAATCGTGTATAGGAAGCGACGCGTTGCAACCGATGGGAGCTATTCTGGATTCGGCAATAACCAATCTGAACTTGAAAATTGTATTGCGGAAAAATTATATACGAATTATTTAATCCAGCTTTAAAATATAACTCAAAAACAGTTACACCGGAGTTATAATAAGATCACTGGCAAGATTTTTAGTTTCTTACAAGTCTCGAGTCGTAAAACATATTCTCTTCATACCACGATACAAGAACAGTTCTCGACCCCGATTCATATTTGCATCATGCATGAACACCAGAATATGCATGCTGGGTGTTTGCAGTGGTGATAACTGCGTTACGCCCTAATGAAATCATGGCTACAAAATTGAGAGAATAACAAAAATATATCCTTCGTTTACGTCACTTGTTTCTGACTGAATACTTATTGTGATAAATTAGGATATCAGGAGTCGATAGAGGTTTTTAGGATTTTGTACCACAAAAGGAAAAACATTTAGGATCTACTACAGGATCAATCTGTTGTCCATCTGTCACAAACCTTCATCTTCACCGAGTTAAAATGAAATCCATTAACTCATGTCCGTGGCAGCTTGTAGTTGTAAAATGATCAAGCCCCTAACTGAATGTAAACAAACATACGGCCGTTTATGTTTATATCCTGTGATTTTGAACCTCTCAAGGGAATTAACCTTAGTAAGGTACTTCCTGTGGACCTAGAACTATGAAATCTTAGGAAAAGAACAAGGCTTACAAAAAAGACTAGTTCATATGTGCATTTTACGGAACCCAACGTGGATGAGTCCGACTTGCACTTGGCCGGTTTTTTCATTAATCTGCTACAAAGCCTTATTATTACTACAGCACGTCATACGCCTACTAGTTATTAAATAGTTGGTCTAAAATCTTTAACACCTGGTCGTTTGTCTACTTAATGTCCCTGACGAAAAGAGACAACACATAAAGGATACAAGTATCCACCACTCGTGTCTGCATCAATATGCGCGTTCCGTGTAGCGTCGATGTTTGCAACGAGCGATAACTCAGTTACGTCCACATCGATTTTTGTCACAGCTCCGTTTCCAAACGAAATCATGACCGGATTTTCCGCAAAATTCGCGTTCGATATTTTGTTTTGCAACGTATTACGCGGTGGCCATGTGGTAACGCGATTATAGCAAATTGCTGTCACAAATCGCTCTTGAATTTCAAAAAGCCTGGCTTGGAATTATCACTCGCGATAAAATTTCATGCCTAAAGTAGGTAAATATCCATTTAAAAGTATAAAATCTTATATCTAACTTATATAAAGCTATTAATATGAATATTGTATTATATTAATATCATATTCTTAATTTGCGTGATAATTAATTGTATGTGAAAATAGTTGAAACTAAACTAATACCTATTTTGTGGCATGTTCATTCTACAGACTGAAATAAATAACCTGGGGGACATGAATTATTAGAAGTTTAATTATGCTAGGGTTAATATGCTCCATGTCTGTGAAGAACGAGGGCGTGGGTTTCAAGGCGCCTCTGTACCTTAGTATGAGAAATGTCATAGAAACTAACATGTTATCATAATAACACATTAGTTAATTTTTTGCCCACGTCCATGCTCATACTCACAAAGGTCAAAATCAAATAGGTATAGGATACGTTGGACGAGATCGCATGGACTCAAAAGAAAAAGAGTTATTTACTAATAAATAATTTACCTTCTTCCTTAAAGTAAAAAATAACTTAATTTATAAAAAATAAACTTAAAACTCATCTCATTAACAAGCTACCTTCGTAAACCCGTTTATTTAGAAATCAACCTGTGTAGACCGACTTGTTTACTTAAAATGCATTTAAGTATTTATTCTAGTGACCGGTCTATCATTCGACTACTGAGTGCCAACGATGGATGATAGGTGTAGGGATAAACCTTATTATGAGGTTTTTGTGACATTTGCTCTACTTTCTTAATTACTTACTGCGGTGGCTCAGTGACCCAAAGAGGATCTTGCCCTCCGACACCAGAAGTCGCCAACTCTACTTAAGTAATATCTATTTTGTATTTTTAATACATTAAATAAATAAATAAATATGTCAGCATTGTACCACTACCTAAACTGCAAACAAAACAAACACATCTGCCGTAATACGATGCGTCTTATGAAGAGATTGTATCCTGAAAGCTCCTATTTACCCTAAACATTCAATAGAGATGCAAATATTTATTTTTACGAGTTGACATCAGCATGCAAACGATGCGGCGGGGGCAAGCGGCCGTCTCCGATAGATCATCGTAAATACCGCCCTATGGCGAATTATACAACTCCTATACAGCCCACAGCGTATAAAGCAGCTTAATGAGTCGACTAATCGCTCCGACAACTATTTATACGGTCAATAAAACCGGCTTGTTTACCATATCAATCGTATAAACTGTAATAAAGGGCGCCGCGGGAGGGGAGAGCGGGGCAAGTTTTTTCGAGCGAAAACCGACAATGGCTCAGGAATTTATGTGCGTCCGCGAGCTAAGGAATAAGTGTGCTTCTGACAGTTAAATTGCGAAAGTTAATGCATAAATAAAAGGTAACAATATAGGCCGAGGGAAGGACGCCGGTTTGCAGGGCAGGCCTGTTCGCTGAACCACACAATGCTTGGCACACGGAGCTTAGAAATTAGTTGATGTCATGAAAAGCGATCGCGATAATCATAAATTATATTGCGTGAAAAATATGGCTGGTATTATAAAAGTTATCAAAGCCACTATTAAGCAATTCATTTGTTATCTATAAATATTTGTCATCTGCTCCATTGAGCATATATACCATTGTATCGAAGCTTATTTTGTTGTAGTGAGACATAACGTCTCAAATCGTGCTTGCGAGATGTTACTGTTTCCTTGTAAATAAATAAAAAAACTTTAACATTTGTCATTCTGATTTGTTATGTTTCATTTTAGGCGGTTTAAAAACTCTGACACGGTTCACCCTCGGTGTCCCTCACGAAGAGAAGTGGATTAGTACAAATACTATAGTTTATTTTGCACTCACTGTGCTTTTTTAATGAAATCATAAATTAAAAAAAGTTTGTGATTTATATTTAGATTTCCTTTCGTTTGACAGACGCATGCGTTACGGTGCGTTTAAAATACGCAGCGACGGACGCCAGCTGGAGACTTCCCACCGAAGTCTGGCGCCAAGTAGCTTGCTGCGTTCCGTCAGTGTGTGGGAGTGCCAGTGCCTTAACAGGTCTTCTGGGTGAGCTCGCTCCATCTTAGACTCTGTCTCTGTCCTATGACCTAGACTAGAGTCAAGAGCAAACCCATCATTAATAAAAAAAAAAGTTCTTATTTTCATGTATGTATTACCACATCTTCCCATCTTCCCAACTCCACGCACCTCTCCTTCCGTCGTCTCGCAGCGGCCCAATTTACCCCGAATGCCTGTCAAAATGGAAACTCCACATTGTACTCGCAGACAGCAGATTGTGAACAAATGAACAATATTCCCGCTAGGTTAATTCCACAGTGCCACAAACTTGGAACAATGTCCGATTGACATAAACACTGATGAATGAGGTCTCGCCGGAATTTAATTCTATTCGTGTTCTAAATTTTCAGAGTTTCATTCGTGTCAATTCGGAGTTACAGTGTTACAGTTAAATCAAATTGAGTTAAATGAAGGACACAAAAATATCTACGGAAGAAATTACAACTCGCAAAGAATGCTATAAGGACAAATTAGCTAGCCACTAAAAACGTGCTTGCTCGTGCACTAAGTCAACCCAGAAAGTCAATCAAGGCAGCTGAAAAAGCCGAAAATACTAGAATAAGCTACTGGCTTAAAACGCAAAGAGAAAAGAGAACTGCTGGGCTTTTTATTCGAAACGCCAACGACTCTATTAACTGATTTGCTCATGGTAGAAACTAATCGCAAATAGCCAGAGAAAAAAAATAAAGGACGCAATGAAATGTTTTGACTGGGCCGATGGCGTAGCGGATAGTACCCCTGCCTGGTACGCCGAGGGTCGTGGGTTCGATCCCCACAAGACACAAATATATGTTAAGTCAATTTCAGATATAAGTAAACACTTATATCTGAAATTGACTTAACATATACTAAACAGTCTGGGTGTTTCTATGAATATTATGTATTTATTTACAAAAAAAGTATATAAGTATTAATGTCAGCTATCAAGTTCCCATAGAAGCTTTGCTTAGTTTGTGGCTAGATGGCGCTGTGTGAGTAGTTCAGGATATTTATTTATATATTTATTTTATTTAAATGTATCTATGTCAATGGCTTTTAGTGGCATTTGTAATTTTTACACGCGCCGAAGGGGTCTAGTGTTGAGTTTCCAGCAGAATACTATCCGACGTGTTAGGGAAATAACACCACAGATTAACTATATGTAGACTAGCTAAAAAGCACTAAGCTTCTTGTTGGCGTTAGCCAGTCAATTCAATTCTTTTGGCCTCTGTCAACAAAGGACAATTCCGCCAATGTCTATGTTGGATGATCACGGCACGGCACAAAACGTTTGATTATGTGATTATATTACTTTGTGAAATTGTTCTCAGTTTTATTCTTTGATTGCTAGCTCAATCACTTGATTGTCCCGATTGCTGTTTATGACTAGCAAAAGGTTTTAGCTAGATCCGCAGAATCACTATCACTACATTGTATAAGACAAAAGTCGCTTTTCCCATAGGTGGTGTCCCGTTGTCGTATATTTAAAACTGCGCAACAGATTTTGATACGGTTTTCATTGGTAGAGGGATTCAAGAGGCAGGTGTTTAGGTACCTTTTACAGCGGGCAAAAGGGAATGAAGCTTCATTCCTACAGGAAAACGGGCAGCAGCGGATGAAACTGCTGAGAGAGTCGCTAGTGGTGACCATAATAAGACTTAGTATTCATCATCCACGCGTACTAAATGCTGTGATGTAGTCCACATAAATATGTCTGCGTCTACATCTATGTGTCGCATAAAGCGTTGTACATTGTAGAGCTGTAAATAACAAGAATTCACTTCATTGTAGTTTCCAGTTGTAATAAAAGCATTGTGAATCTGTTCACACGCTTTAGCGCTGTCCTTATTTTCGCCATTATATTCGCAAAATTGATACTACCTAAGCAGACTAATAATTTCTGCTCGGTATCATTAACTGTAATTTATAAATATGAAGTCTTATAAAAAACATATTTATTACATAAATAGATTCAGTATGCTAAAACTGAATATTATCTTTTTACAACTTATCGTACTAAACAGACTTTCCAAATCTGTAAACATGAGAAGGTGGGTATTCAGAGGTAACAGCGCTTTTACGAAATGAGAATTTAATTAAAAATAAGTAATTTTACCTTTTCACCTTAAAACAACTTATGAAACAAAAGTTGTTTTTCTTTAGATTAGGCGGGTAAGGTAGATGGTTAAGCTTAAAATTGCTTACGAATTTCTTAATGAAAGTTCGCAGGTCGTTCAGGTCATAGCTCAGAGGTCATTTTCATTTAATTTTTTTATGTTTTTGGGAAGAATTTCTGTTTGCCTATTTTTGATTTTAACTACAAGGTCTTGTGACGTAAACTACGTCCATAACTCTAAGCTAAAGCCCTTAAATTGTTTTGTACTTACTTACTTGAAATCCTATATAACGAAAATATCGTAACTTGTGAAATATATTAGCAAATTCTCTGTTTATTCACGTCTCGTTTTCCATGCCATTGGAAGAGAACAAAAGTTTACTAAACTAAATATATAAAACAATTTTCGCTTCCAAATAGAGTCTCGCTGATATATTGCTATCAACCTTGTAACTCATAAATTTACACAAATATTTGAACGAACATACATACAGGCGGCCTAGTTTTATTATTTCGAAATATGATATATTTTTGTTCATAAAAGGGAGAAACAATTTGGAGTCAGCTTCCGTCTTCCTTCCTGTTCCCGCTTGAGCTATGGTGAATGTTGCTATTTCTTTTTCTCGGCGTGAAGTGAGTTATTATTTACGTTGGTTTGGCAGTGGGAAATATTGCTGCAATACAGGGTGTAACAAAAGGGGGAAAATAGATTAAAAGTTTTTTCTGCCGTGTGGTGCCGGGTTAGAATAGTATCACCGCATGTGGGTGTCGTAAAAGGTGACTAAGGGATAAAGCCAGGAAATCGGCAACAGTGTTCCCCGTAAATACAACACCTTACACTGCGCTCGCCACTCGGCTTGCCAGACATGGTGAGTATGGCAAACACTCCCCAATTGAGGGAGGCCCATGTCCAGTGGGCTTTTGTGGCTATTGGAGTTGGAATTATGAAATGAGGCAAAAAAAAAATCTGATATAATGCAAATTTTCGTATAAAGAAACCGCGTTTTCTTACAAACTCAAGGCTATAGGTCAGGTATGAAAGAGTTTTCGGTCCGATATAATATACGTAAACTGTTTTTTTGTGTGCAATTATAGGTATATCTTATCTTATTCGTCTCCATAAACATAATTGTTTGATACCGTTTGCCTTATTCCATCATTTAAACCGTCGCGTTTTGACGCTTAATTACTACTAAAAGCTAATATTTTTTGACTAATTTACTAGCCCTATGGCGGAGCGAAAAGAACCCTGCCTGCTATGCAGAGTTCGATCCCCACAAGACACAAATATTTGTAAAGTAAATTTTTCAGATATTTGTGTATAGTCTGGGTGTTTTGTATAAATTTACAAAACCAAGGTATATCAGTCATAATATCAGCTATTTAGTTCCGATAGTGCAAGCTATGCTTTGTTTGGCGCTAGATGGTGCTGTGTGAAATGTCCAGGATTTTATGTGTCCAATCATAATCACTAAAGAAAACCGTAAATTTTTGGTACGAAATGCGGTTTCTTATATTGGTGGTTTCAGACAGAAAAAAAGGTTGAAAATGAGAAGAAATAAAACACCTTTTAATGCATCTTCACACCCTATATATCAGGTCGGAAGGCGGTCATTGTAGCCGGTGCAAGAAAAAGCGGAATAATTTATCGTCCGGTGGAGATAGGAACAAAGAGGGGTGATAATACCAACTATATAGGGAGATAGATATTTTATATGTTTCTTATTACAATATATGTATAAATGTTAGGATTTGACAGCAATTTCAACTCATGATAAGAAACAACACTTTTAGGAATTATACTTTTTTCCAATTTTCCATCCTTTCGATTGATTACGAACGGGCTGTTGGTGTCACGAACTACGATCGATAATATATAGAAAACTAGTGACCGATAGCGAAAACTCAAGACGGGCTGGTGATAAGAAACAACTTTCCCCAAGGAACATAGGTCGACATATGCTTCCACAGGGAACGCTTTGGCCCGTTCCTTGAATGAATTAATCTCTCATCTAGTATTGAGGTGATGCTATTCTAAGCCGGCATCACACGACAGTATACACCCCGTATATGAATTGGTAAGTGGCAGGTTGCTATCCGGCAACGATCTCACTTATATTTGAATTGGTGATAGCCACTGTCTGCAAATCTATTCGAGGGACGTATAAAATACGATCCATTTCGGAGTCGACTAATACTTGAGTAAACCTGGTAAGTTAGGAGTGCAAAAAGTAAGTGTAGGTGTGATTTACTGACTGACCCGAAGGCATATCGGAAAGTACCTTTGCCTGCTACGCCGAGGGTCCTGGGTTCAATCCCCACAAGACACAAATATTTGTTAAGTCAATTTTCAGATATTTGTGTATAGTTTGGGTGTTTTCTATGCATCATATGTGTTTTTACAAAAAATGTATATAAGTATTAATATCAGCTATTTAGTTACTGTAGTACAAGTGTTGCTTAGTTTGGAGCTATATGGCTCTGTGTGGATTGTCTAGGATATTTCTTATTATTATATGTTTAAGAGTTACACTCACTAATTGACATACTGATTTCTCCGCTAAATATTAACTGCTTTGAGTTTATTTTGGGTTTATCGTTTCAATAAGAACGAAATGGCGTTATTACGTTAACATATATCTCGGATGCTTTAAAGAAAATATATATACGCCTCATTGGCTGCAATCGTCCGTTTGTCATTTTTGACAATTGTTTTTTTTTGGAAATATGAGTTTGTAAAGGCATAAATGAAATAGAAATAAAATGGTCACTCGACAGCATACATATATTTACATAAACATTAACTTTTTAAGATAGTATGGCTGTAATAGGTATTGACTTTCAATAAGGTATTCGCTAACGGCATATTAGTTTCGAAAAGTACTAATTCTCTGACTAGAGGTCGTATTTCATTTATTTATTTCATTGTTTCAACGAAATTATTTTGTAAATTCGCAAAGGCATATGAACTCTATGACCTTCAAGATATGCAAGTTATTGTGTTGTGTGTAAAATGGTGTATAATGACGTCATTAATAACAATATCGGCGGAGTAGGCACACGTCGCTGTGAGTTTGCTTGCCACTTACTCCCGAACGAGACCGTTCCATACGCCGCAGATATAGAATAAACAAAAATGCCAGTTTTAGGTGGTATTTCAATTGTAAATACGCTATTCTTACTTTCCTACGTAGTGCCTGACACTGAGTAGAGTCAAACCTCATGGGTGTTGTAAAAGGCGATTAAGATATAACTCAGGGAATAGGCAGCAACGTTCCCTGTAAATACGACTTCTTGCATTGTGGTCGCTAAGCTAAAAATGCAGGATACTCAAGTCCAGCAGTTGGTTAGCTGACAAACAACTACATACTTTTTCTTATTTGCCGAACTGTCTATCACCACACTTGGCAAGCGGATTGACATTTCAATGTACTATATTCACAAGGAAACATACCTTAGTTGCAACAGGACGTTATTCTAATTACAGCTGTATTATAGTTACATTTTAAGATAATTATTATGTGTGTTGTGTGGGGATCGAACAAAGGACCTTTGGCGTAGCTGGCTGGGCAATTAAGCTGATATGTTCAGCCACCATAATAACGAGGACGTAGCGAACGCGGGTTATCGCAGTCTGCCTTCGCTGGCACAGTTTTTTGATTTCTTCGCTCAGTTAGTTCATTGGGTCATTCGTAGCTTTAGTGTCCCACAAGATGGTTTATTAGAGATTTATTTCCAGTGGACTAAGTCCTTGTCGGGGTATCATTAGTGCGGGTACGTTACGTAGCAAGCGCGGCTTATCGCGGTCTGCCTTCGCTGGCACAGTTTATTAATAACATCGCTCAGTTAGTTGATCGGGTCATTCGTAGCTTTAGTGTCCCACAAGATGGTTTATTAGAGATTGCTTTCCAGTGGACTATATCCACGTCGGGTATCATTAGTGCGGGTACGTAGCGAGCGCGGCTTATCGCGGTCTGCCTTCGCTGGCACAGTTTATTAATTACATCGCTTGGTTCCGCCACTATACCCGCCTTACAGCCAGTGTGCCCTCGGCTTTAAGCTCTAGTCTACACGGTAGTTATCAGAAATTTACTCGTATTTGCATTAGCCATATCATCATTTCAATATTTCAGTATCATTTTAATCTATAGTACATAAAAAGTTACCGCCGGGTTAAGGAGTGACTAAGGTGCCGGTTTAGATTAGCACCACCACAATTTTACCCGTGGGTGTCTTAGAAAGTAACTCAGGAATAATCATCCAGGAACGGGCAGCAGGGTTTCCTGTGAATACAACATCTTACACTGCGCTCGCCAATCCGTCTGCTAAGCGTAGCGAGTATGGCCTCCCGCAGGGGAAAGCCCATGTCCAGTAGTAGACTGTTGTGGCTGCTAATGTTGAGAACCTTTTTTTTCCGCGGACAACAAATCATTTGCATTTGTTATTTAGCGTAAAAATACCACTTCGCCCTACCAGGTACCCCTCAAAGAAAAAAGTCTTCTGAACTCCAAAGATGCAATCATCCGAAAATTTAACAAAATTTAAATTCGCCATGGAAGGGTTATCAGCATTAAAGTATTTCAAAAGTAATTGAGCTCTATAATAGAACATTTTGCCCTTCAAAGAGGTATCTCTAACTTGTTTCTTTCGAGAAGGGGGAAAATAAAAACGATTTCGCCTGAATTGGGTGTGGTCAATAAGTTGAAACAATATCCCAGCATAAATTATTGTATAAAATTATGGTGCTTTGATGACGAGTTTTTCTTTGAATAAAAAAGTATTTCTTTTTTCATTTAGCATTTTGCTGTGATGCGACTTTTGTCGACAAAACTTTGAAATAAAGTAATGTTATAAGCAATAATATTCTAGTACCCAGTACCACCCGAACCTTATCTTTTCTTATTTTTCTCAACTATTTTAAGAGATTTAAGCAGATTTTATTATTTTGAAAAATTTAATTTTTATCCTATATTTCAGGCACTTCAGATAACCCGTTACATACCGAGTTTTATTACTGTACATACAGATTATATATTGATATATGTATGTATATCGGGATGCATGTGACAGACGTGTTCTGCCCTGTGTGCGGAATTGTTCCCGACGTCTATGCTGCCAGTTTTAGAGCGCAGGGTTGTGTTCAAAACAAAAATTAAAGCATTTCTACGCTTTGCAAAATATAGCTTTTTACAGTCTAAAAAATGGCACCACACCCAGTTTAGTCTGAATTAGGCTCTCATAAGACATTTGACGCGTAAAAAGATTGGATCGCATTGAAATTGGAGGAGAAATTAGATTTCATGGGAGATCTGAGGAGTTCGACGAACCTCCAGTTATCTCCCTCACTCAATTTACATGAATTTCCTTTTCACCCTATTTGGGTTCTGTTACTATTCAAAGACATCTGAAATTCCCGAAGGTTTATTTTTATGTTTAGTTGCGAAACCACAAATATATAAGAACCGTACATCCAACGCGTTATACAAAGCTACGCTAAAAATTTGGCACCTTCTTGATTATACATTCATATACAGGTTTTTATATATCAATACGCGACACTACTATAATTCTCGTACTATAACAGCCACTACTAAACATTGGCCTGCACCAATTAGGGGGGTATTTGCCATACTCGCCAGGCTTGGCAGGCGGATTGTCGAGCGCAGTGAAAGTTGTATTATTCACAGAAGGGATGCCCATTCCCTGGATTCTTCCTGTATACGAGTAGATATAGAGTGATGCTATTCCAAGCCGTTACCACACGGTAACACAACTGTGCATACTTCAGCTGTAGAATTTCGGATAGTTAAGTTTAATTATATAATGTATTTATTTAAATAATATGTCACATCGGCCTATAAGAATCTACTGCTGAACGTAGGCCTTCCCCAGGGTACGTCAGAATCTCCATTTTTCCCACTAGTTAAATGTCATACAATCTAAAATATAGCGGCTAAAGTAGGTGAGTTATGTTCTAAATCTAAGGTGGAGTGCACGGAGCGGAGACAAGCGGTGCACGAATTGACCAATGACTGAAGCGGAGTGGACATATCGAGATATTTATAATTGGTCAATTCAAGCACCGCTAAGTTCCAAACCGTAAGGCCTTCGCGAGGAATGATTATATATTCATGGCTGGTCTGCATGCACACCCTATCAGTATTCGGAGGGCTGTCCCTTACACCCTATATAGATGTGTGAAGACTACCTGGATATCTATCTAAATAGACGTTTCATATCTTATTATTTTATTGAAACTAAAGCAAGCTCATTCATATGGGCACTTTTTCTTTTTTCGTGTGGTACACCGAGTTGACGAACGACCCGATGTAACCTGGTGTCAAAGATTATTTTTTGTATGTAGTAACTGTATGAAAACCCAGCATAAATAGATCCTTTACATAGGCAGGTTGATAAGCTGCCGATAGTAGAAGTATATCAGGTCACGATCGCCCCGAATCACGACAGATACGCAAGGAGTGAAAACCAGAATGGATAAGCCTGAGGGGTCAAAATATGACTTTCATATACACTTTAAATTGGAGCGTAGATCATGTACATTACACTAGTTTTTATTTCACTTCAATACATGCAGTATTTCGCAAGTTATGACGAAGAGAAGTTTTACCCCAATTTTGAATTTCGGAGATTACGCGCGCTAAGACTGTGACGTCACGGCTCTGGACAACTCGCGACCGCAACACAGCGCGCTACACGTTTCGGTGATTTTGTTTCGATTTTCTTCGTTCTTTCAAAGAAATACTTTATATGGTGTTTATGTGTATGTTATATGTATAAGTGTAGTGAGTAAAATGGAAGCAGGATTTGTTAAAGGTCAGTCCGACAATCTGCCAAAAATTGATAGTTTGATGGTGGCCCAATATTTCATGATGAATAAAGATTTTACCGCTGCCGAAATTCGTGGAATAAAAATGAAAATGTATATGTAAGCATTATCTCAACAGAATCATAGTGTTTTTTTTATTTAGTACCTACATACCTACTATGGGCGGTGATAAAAATACTTTCGTTCGCGAGTTCATGACCATCCTGCCTGAAGTAGGTACCTTACCTACCCATAAGGTTCCCAGTTGTACCTACTTCCTCAACTCAATCAAAATGTGTGTGATAAAAATACTAGGTAATACTAGGTAAGGTACCTAGGTACCTACAGTTCGCGCTCGTTAAAACCTACCTATGGGTTTCCATGCGTTTCTACCTACTCGCCGTGGAACTGGCGAGTGCATGTGCGTCCATCCTGAAGTAGGTACCTACCTATCTATGTGTTTCCACGGGTACCTACCTACTCGCAGTGGAACTGGCGAGTGCATGTGCGTCCATCCTGAAGTAGGTACCTACCTACCTGTGTGTTTCCACGCGTACCTACCTACTCGCCGTGGAACTGGCGAGTGCATTAGCGTCCATCCTGAAGTACGTACCTACCTACCTACCTATGGGTTTCCACGCGTACCTACCTACTTGCCAGTACCACGGCGGCGGCCTCCTTGACAAGGAGGCGCATACGCATACCTACTTCAGCCGACTGTTATACCTACAGTGTGGGTCAAGGAGGCGCATGTCTACTCCACGCATCGACCTATAGGTAGTCCTTTATTCACATACACACATTTGCCTGTACCGTTGCAAGTAGAGTAGGTACGACAAGGTGGTACCTACCTAGGTAGGTACTTAAGCAATCAGGATGGCCAAGTACTCCTAATCTAAGTACGTGAGTACGTCTATATGTAGGTAGGTATACTTTAACATTAGTTTGTGTTAAAGTATACCTACTTTGAATCAGGCCTATTGAATCAACTCTTTTTACGGCCACTTTTTTCTTATTTTTGGGTCCTTAGGCACATAAAAGAAGAGTTTATTTGGTGTTTTAACCGTGGAGTTTAAACATTGCGCCACAATACAGTAGTTTCCTGGCATTTTATTTTATAATATTTAATTTGACTGCGCGACGGCGTGCTAGCGTAAGCGCGACTGCCGAATGACTCGAGCCGTGACGTCATCGACTAGTCTGCGCTCGCCCGCGTTTTAAAAAACCTTCGCCCGAAACTACACACTTTGAACTTAAATATCTCGGCCATTTTTTGAGATATGAAAAAAGTAAAAACACAGTTTTTCTCGTAATTTTTTGTAGATTTATAAGACATAAAAAGTAAAATGCACCATGGTTATCCATTACAAGATAGGGGGCCGCTTCCCTAATGTGCCGTTACCACGAAACTATACAGGGTCGGAGGGACCTTGTGTTAGTTTTCAGTCGATAGATAGACTAACGTGCCAAAAAGATTTCCGTTGGAACTTAGATTTTAGTGAACGTAACGTAAGCCTCAGATTTCCACACAAAGGAATATACAAAACTGCTCATTTCACAAGACACAAATTACTGTCGTTTTTTTTATCTGACGTGAATCCGTTTACTTTTTATGTGCGAAAACCATAACAGACACCATACAGCCTATTGTGCAATACAAACAGCTTATTTTGTAGCCCTTGCTACGAGTGCTACGCCTGTGGCTACGTGATGCTACGCAGACGTAGCGGCTTAGTATTAAATCACTCCAGTTCTAAAAAGCGAAATAAACTTGTTTTTTTCTTAATAATTTTAATGATAGACCAAAATATTGAACCACATACACACATGTCACGGCTTTACTCAGTGCAGAGTAATCAGAGCGTTAACGGCCGTAAAATACGGTCGCTTTTGCCATACCTGACAAAGATTTGAGGGCCATTTCACAAAAAATGTGTTTCATTATAATGACAGGTTGTCAATCTGTCACCTAAATTTGTAATACACATTTAACCCTCGAGTCCCTTAGTCGCCTCTTACGACACCCAAGGAAAATAAATGGGCTGATGCTATTCTAAGCCGGCATCACACGGAATATTGAAGTATTAGCAAATATTCAATAAGCAAAATTGTTAATTACAAAGACATAAATTGCCGTTCAGTAACCAAATCAAATATACCTAGTAGTTTTATTCAAATTTCATACATTAGATATTACTTAGGTATTTAAATATACCCATGTCATCTCAACTTAAGGCAATAACGTAACCAAATACATTTTGTTCTCTGAAATGTGTTTCAAATGCTAATAGAAGTGAAAACCTCGTTACGTTTCTAGGTCTACATTAATCATCTCGGGACTCCAAAAGTGTTGACTCTGTAATTTCAACTTTCTGAACAAAATTAAAAGGCCTGTGAAATGTAAAACGTGTATAAATAATGAGTATTTGGATTCATATACGTTACGTTAGTACTATCTGTTCAAAGTAGGCTGATTTGTTTCAACATTTTATAACACAACATTGATAACTTTTTAGAACAAATTATATTGAGTCTTTATCTATTGTAATCGTATCATTAACTTAGATACCTACAATTGGTTGTACCAGTAATTCGTTATGTAAAGCTGAGCTGAAAGACATCAAAAAAGAAAACCATTTTGAGATATTTTAGGCTAATTTAAGACATTCTTATATTAAGTAAAAAAAGTTAAATATTATAAAAAATATATTATCTTTTATTTATAAAAAAAACTAAATAACCTTCATTTGACCTGTGTGACGTCATACTGACTAAGAATGAAACGACTCTCTTTCATGATCTCCTTTAACATTAGAAACAAATCCTAGTACGTCAGCAAAAATTCAGTGTTAAATTTATGTAAACAAAGTCTGATTTTCGTTGCAACGATTGTTCCCCAAGTTACACCATCAAACAATATAATTATACATTCACCGATGATCAAAATAGTCAAATAAGTAAAATATAAAATATTTTTACTTTCCATACCGAATTTACTGTGCTGCAGAATATTTAACGTTTCTAGTTGGTATCTAGTTGTATAATTTAGGCCATGCAACATGCAAATAAGTTTTATAGACATTAATTATAGATTTTTTCCCATCTTTAGAACAATAACGTTAGCAAATCCTTCTTATGAAGACAACCAAAAACGTTAATATTGAAAAACGGCAACATTCACAGTCCATTCGTTAATGGCCTATCACTGTGCCGATCTCGGTACTATCATAGTACACACAGCCGCGATAAGAGTTAGACTAATGGGGTAGGGTGTAACGATGTGGCCAAAACGTTTGTTTGAGTTCCCAAAGTGCAACTATTCTTCTTCAATAAAGAGACACATTCTTAAAGTATATGTTTAATAAGGAAGCTATATATTTAGTGAAGTTTTACTTGTGACCGATAAAGAAAACTTAGATGGGCTGGTGATAATGAACAGCATTCCCCAAAGAGCATAGGTCGAAATATGTCAAAAAAATTCGACCTCTCATACAAAATTGCCGATCAGCTAATTTGGGTTACTATATTTTTTTATCATATTTTGACCTATGTTCCTTGGGGAAAGTCTTTTTCACCAGGCCGTCTTCTGTTTTCAGTATTGGTCACTGGTAAAATTTCGCCCTATAAAGTGCACCTTACTAGATACGAACGGTTGGCGCGGGTACGAACGCAGCCGTCTACCGAGCTGTGTATTCGTGTCTTTGTCTATCAGTATCAAAACGACAGAGACAGAATAAAACTTTTGCTTACGCTGGTCACAACAGTCCAGACTACCTACGCCTGTGATCCGCCCTGTAATTCGACAAACTCCGATTTAAACCATGTTTTACATTACCGAAACATAAGATAATATATTGTTAAGTAGTGGGTAGTATCTATAACTAGTAAAGTAATTTCATTAATTATAAAAAAGTACCTAAAGAAAAGACGCTAAAAGAATAATCCCCATAAGCACTTTCTGACGAACAGGGTAGTTGATGCATAGAATAAGTTGCCTCAGGATATTACATTGGCTTCATCTATCAACTCATTCAAAAACAAACTGCACAGTCACATAGCATCACAGAAGGCAACCAGAACAATTGAAGAGCAGGATAAAGGCTATCAGTTGTAAAACTGTCTGCCTGATTAATAATATAATAATAATAAACATTTTTTTATTAAATATAATTTACTTACAAATAAACATTGAAAAGTAAATGCACTCTGTCACAGTGCCAACATAAAACTAGTTCTATGCAACACAATTCAGACACTCTTGAAGTATTTAAACTCCGGATGCGGTGAGGTAGAGTTACGGGGGAGAGGGAGAGAGGGTGTTGCTAATTACCACAACTATCCAAGTTTAATTAGGTCGAAACCCTCCTGTTACGAGTAATGTAAGTTGTCATCGTATGGTCACAGCATCATATGTATAGAGTGTATAAGTTCGCATGACATGTTTCTCTATATACAACACACGGTTCTACTCAATTAACATAACATTACATTCACAGCCAAAACAGTCCACTGCTGGACATGTCCCTCTATTGGGGGGTATTGCCATACTCACCACGCTTGGCAGGCAGATTAGCGAGCGCAGTGCAAGATTTTGCATTCACAGGGAACGCTGCTGCCCATTCTCTGCATGATTAACCCTTAGTCGCTTTTTACTAGTAGGATTGGGGAATTTTTGTACTTAGTTAACTAACTAATATTTTCTCGAAAATAGACACCCTCTTCACTCAAATATGTTTTACGCAAAGTCTGTAAAAAAAATTGTTCAGTATATACAATTTACCTTTAACATGCATGAGAACCACGTTTTATGTAATTTAAAAGATCACATTTACTAACACCCTGTAAAGGTGCAACGGAACATTAGTGGTTTATGGTAGGATTTGGGGTGGGGTATGTTTGTGTCCGGTACAATGACATCCTGTGATACAAAGATAGGACAAGTTGGGTAATTCTTCATGTAATCGATGCAAGGGTCTCAATGTTTTCGGTGAAACTAGGTTGGAATAACAGAAATACTTAAAACTATAGTGCCTTTGTTTTAATACCTTCAAAAGGGGCTTATATGTATGATATATATTTATTTCATAGTACTTTTAATTGTTATTTTCCATAATTATGATTTCACACCCGAGTGCACCCGTGTCTTTTTCTCTCTGTTTACCCTCTGGTTGGCCGGTAGAGAATGCCGCGTGGCATTAGGCCCGCCTTTTGTACCATGTATAATAGACTATAAAATAAATAAAGGGCTTCGACCGCTCATACAAACTGACCTAAACTGACTGATTTCCGTCAGTTTGTATGAAGAGTCAATGACTTTTATCACGAGATTAAATTTAAAGCACCATAGTACTTCGCAAGCTTCTGGGAAGTGGCTTAGCGCTCTATTCAGATCTAAGTAAATACTTAAATAGAGCATGTTTCAAAGTGAATGTTATCATTTACAACTAGGCACTGAATTACTGTGGGGACAATTAAACTATGAAAATTTATTAACCCCCGTAAAAACAAAAGTTCCGTTACATGTACTTCAAGATTCTGAAACGAAAAAAAGTTTGGTCGTTTTATCCTTTTATCCCTATAATCAATTAAAGGATAATTCACGAAGTGAAAACAAATAAATAACAAAGTTCTATGGAAGGACATGAAAGCAAAGGGGAGAGGGGGATGGGGAAACTCGGTAGAGTTAGAAACTGGGGAAAGGTGATAATAGAAATGACCAGGGGAAAGTAAATGGCTTAAATGCAGGGTATGCGCAGGGCTGACACATTACCGTAGACTTTGAATTTATGAGGATTTTCAAAGACTTAGAGGTGTGGTCTGGGCTGTGTACTCTGGCTATATTTCAAGAATTACCATTGAGTAACACAAAAAAACTACTGTGGTATGTTCCTTGGGGAAAGTAGTAATCACCATCCCGTCATCGGTTTCAGTAAAGACAACTTGTAACATTTAAGCCTCTATTATAGAGGTAGGCAGAGTCTGGTTGACCGCTGCTCGACCCCAATTGCATTGCCATACTGACCACGCTTTACAGGCGGATTGGCGAGCGCATTGTAAGATGTTGCATTCACAGGGAATGCCTAAACGAATTTATCGCTTAGTCGCTTTCTATGACATCCACGGATAGGATTGGGGTGATCCTATTCGAAGCCGGCTTTAACACCAATAATAGAAAGCCACACATTTTTCTTTTGCCATCCCTGCAGCGCCACGATTTATGTGCTTCAGGGACAAACAATCGGTAAATTATCGGTGTGAGATTTATCGGCCGAGCTTCCCGGCCGAGCTGCCGGGCAGGTGCCGAGATGCCGACAACGCACTTACCTACACAATACGGGATAAGCTAAAGCTGTTGTGTGTTAGGTTACTTGCACACGCACCGGACAATATTGCGGTTCGTAACAGCAACCATACGAATGACAACCTGTGATCGACGTTATTTTGATGCGGCGACTTGTGTTTTTGTATGAGATTTCGTAAATTGGTTTTGTTCAAAAACTGGATCCGACAAAACACCGTAAAATAATGGAGTGCGTGTAAGAATCGCTTTACCTACACAATACGGGAAAAACTAGCTTTTGTGTATTAGGAGCGTGCCCACTCCTTACAGTTTGGCTAAAAACTGTAAACATAAATGTTAGAAAACGATAAAAGAAAAGTAGTTGAAAGAGAAAATACACAATCAGCTAACAGATGATGGGAAGTCATCTCGGTCGTGTGTAATATTTGGTTGTCACGTTTTATAAGGCAGCCAGTGTTTCTCACGACTCCTCTGGCTACAGTCATCATAGCATGGCGACCCTGCCACACCGTGGCCATGCCTTATGTTTTGAGTAAGCATTTTCCTAAAGAGGAAATACTTCATTCTACCTGTGTACAGTGGTAATTGAACGCTCCAGACTATTTTTTATAGTCTTCACTGCCACCATATGTTTTCATTTCCATCAACCATTTCATTCTCGCCAATCGTTGATTTATGAATGGCTTTCCCGAAGCGATTAGATGCATAAAAACGCTTATTAAACCCGTAGGAACTTAATTCAAATAGGCAGTCGGGCAGGTAGTCCGTATCGGCAAACGACAATTAGACCTGTCGGCTGCAGACACGCCAATGAACAATAAATGCCTTAGGAGCAGCGCATATCTAGCGCCATTTTCAAAAGGAAATGTATTAGAAGGTCCTTGGCAAAATCGCAGAATAGGCAAAGCTGTGTACACCATGACAGGTTGTCCGACCGTCGCCTGAAATTGCAATACACATGTAACCCTCGAGTCCTTTAGTCGCCTCTTACAACACTCACGGGAAAGAAATTGGGTGATGCTAATCTAAGCCGACATCTCACGGCACGCTTAGTTTTCTTAGTTAAAGTACATTAATTATCAACAGCATATTACTTAGGTATCCTACTAAACGTACATATATTAATTAATATTGGATTCTAGATTATTCCAGATACGTTAACAAAGACAAAGAGATATTAATAGACGTTCGTTATGAAAGCCAGATACCTAGAAATTAATTTGTGTTCACTAGAATTTCCAAGCAATAATAAATAGGTAGTTATAGAGCTTTAGAATCAAAAGCGTTAGTTTACTAGTTGAATTTCTGAATGCCGTTTCAAAGGGTTCGTGGAAATACTGGAATTCACTGAATAACTTCTGGGTACTAGTAATATTAAGAGTAAATATTTGTTTGTTTGTAGAAAACTATGAAACATCGATGAACAAATTTGCAAATTATTTTCCTTTAGCTTGCTGCAAAGTCTTTCATAGGCTTACCCAGCATTTTTGGTATTTATGGACGGACGGACGGACTCTGTTGATTATAAATTATAACAAAATAAGGGTAGATTGAACTTGAACTAGAAATGATGTTTTTTGAAAAATTCAAAATCTGACGGTACATAAATAATATCCTGTTCTTAAATTTGATAAATATATGTTTTCTGTCGTACTTATTCAATATTTGGATGAAGAAAATGTCTAGTGATAATGAATCTCCACCTTCTCCAAGCGGCACTATTGCAAAGTCAATTTCACTCATATTAACTACGCATACGGCACTAACTCGCATGAATTATCTCGCGTGAAGCGCTATCGAAGGGTTTCCCTAGCGGATTAGGACAGTCGATCAATAGGCTGTTTTGTTCTGCTTTGCAACAATTTAACTTACCCGTTGGGAAAGCCTTTCATTGGGTTTCCGTGTGAAGGAATAGTCATTAAAATATCAAGCAATATCGCCGTGTATTTTTATCAAATAAAAGAAATATTCTGCTTCCAAACCCTGGTAAAAACCCCTTAAAGGGAAAGCGCTTCCGGTCCCTGTATCTTGGTAATTATGATTATCTTAAAAATAATTTTGCATGCCTAATACTGGCGCAACACGCATGGGCTAATGTAATTTCAGTTATTACTTACTTATAAGAACTTTATGTACCGTGTATGCTTGTGAATAAAATATCTTTATCTTTATCTTCAAATTATTAAACGGGGCGAAGCGACTAACTCATGAAGCGACAAATTATTAAGGGTAAAGCCGCTGGGCGAAACGCTAGTTCTGTATAAACCAGGTTGAAGGCCGCTTCAGGTTTCAGGTCCGTGAATTCATTAAGTTTTCGATATTGCATCGCTGAAATACGAGTGCTCCTTTCACAAATAGACTATTTTGCTCGTGGATTTCAAACGTGATGCTGTTCTTGTGAATGGCTTCATGGAAATTAATGATGAGAATTTTTTAATTTTAAACGCGTTTTTAAGGCAATTCAAGAGGAAGAGGAGGAGGCTATAAGTACTTAATCATAGATTTAGATTAAATTGTTACCGTTATCGATTCCGTATAAGAAAAGGTTAACAAATGTCTAATGGTCAACCAGTCCACAAAACTGAACAACTTAAGCAACATAGATCGAAATATAAAAAAGAATTGTCTTCCCATACGCCGCCGCGCCTAGCGAAATAGAACCCTTGAAATTTCCTAGATGCATCTAGCATTCATACTCCATTGCATACCAAATTTTAAAATACTTCCCGTGTTAGGTATACAATTTTTGAAAACTTGCAAAATATTCAAGCGCTGGCAGGATTTGAACCTGCGACTTTCGCATTACTAGTGGCGACGCCTCTTCCACCGTATGTATTAGTTGCAAAACTAACCCGGTAGATGGAGCCGTGCCTCGAGTTACTGGCATTAAAATACACTTGCAAAATTGGCGGGCAAGGAATGAGCTGCGGTAGCTCCATGTCAGCGTGGCTGCCTCAATTCGCGCCAATTTCCTGCAATACATAGTAAATGGCACCAATCGACCCGCCTCGCATCGTTACATGCGACCCAATCTACATACTCATAGTCATGCCTCTAGTTCCTTTATGGGGCGGGAAAACTATCAATGTCATAGTAAATGCATTCAGCCAAGTTTATTTGTCAATTTCCTGCCATAAATGTGATACATGCTAACTGACCGCCAATTGACCCGTTACATATCGTTGAACATGCGACCCAATCTACACACTTATAGTCATGATTCTATTCCCAGTGCGAGGCACGCGAAGTATCAATGTCATAGTAATCCATTTGCCAAGTTAGATTTGTTTGACAGTTTTTTTACTATTTCTGGACTAACAGTTCCCTGATCGAATTTATTCCTTTGTCGCTTTTTACGACACCCATGGGTATCACATCACACGGCGGTTTTCATTCAGTTAATAAAAATAAACAGTATTAGTGAGTGGTGCCGTAGTTTTTTTTAGTATGATACGTCTGATGATAATAGTACCTCATATAAAAACGTTGCCTATTGATGACAATTCGATCAGACCCTCGAAATAAGGTCCCAAGGAAACTGGAGAAACTAGAAAATCCACTCGATGCAAATGAACCCTAATTAAATAGGATTTGACCCCTGTAAGGAAAGGGCAGAAAGGGAAAAGGAGTGGTAGGATTTAACTGCTTACGTGGTCTTGTGGTTAGGTCCCTTAGCTCGCTGTTGGTCATAATTATGGTTTTAGGAAGGATACTACAACTTTATTTAAATATAATAATAAAAATGTATTAAAATATAATAATAATAATAAATGTAGAGTTTCGTTACTTGCAATTGAAAATGCCTGTAGGTAGCTGTAACAAAACTGCAGAATTAAGAGTATTATAATGAGAATGGGATTCTGGACTTAAATGACAAAAAGGACGACGTTCAATATCCAGAAAATTCGTTGCATTACATTTTAAAATCTATTACACCCAACCTGACATACATAGAGGTACATACATACATTTAGCAGGCCTATATCCCGTGCGGGGTAGGCAGGCCGTAAAAAATTAACAACTAGGCCACGACTGACAAGCGTTGACCTAAGATAAGGTGACATTAAAGAAGCCAACGGATACACAATCTGACATAATTACAATGTTTTTCACATAAAAGGAGAGCAAATTTTTTGGCGGCCCTTGTAACAAAAGGCTTTGCATACCCAAAGTATTCGTCCTTTGACGGACCCGATAAATCCGCTGATAACCGACAGGGGCCGGACTAATTGTCAATTAAATACATAATACAGGGAATTGAATGTCATTACGCGGGCTCAGAGCATAATGAACACAGCATTAACAGCCTACCGTGCTTGAGTACTGAACTGGCCGCATTCATCCGGTATGCCTGCGATTAAAACCGGATCCGGCATTCGATAAAACAGAGAGAGTTACACGATACACTATATTTCTGAAACAGTTCTGAAATATTTGTCAGACGTGACAATAGCGATCGTATTTAACGGCCGCTAACGTTCTGCCTACCCTATGAAACTAGAAATAATAAATTAATTGCCAATTGAACTAGTGCAATTTGTTTATTCTTAAGTGAGATAAAAAAGTTGCATTAGTTCCTTAATGGAACTAATAAGAATAATGGTCGAATAGTACATCAATTTAATTCTTGGGCACTATAACATTTGCCGAAGAATAAAGGTAATATTATATGAATAGTTTCCCATAAAGGTCAACTAGAAAAGATTCTTTTTTGTCAGGCTCAAAATATGAGAACATTTGTTGGTAATATTGTGGTAATATACAGAATTTGACATTCTACCTATAAATAAAGTAAAACAAAGCTTGAAAACAAAAGTTTGTGGGTAAGATGATTAAATAATATTAGGAGAAACTTGTTTGGGAGAAAATTGTTTCCTGTTTCGACGTTATTTCAAGTGATTGAGACATCGTTCGCTTGGTTTCTTCGAATCAACGTTTGACAAGTTATAAAGAGTACTTATACTAAAATTGGCTTTTGTTTAAACTTTCATAACACATCTTAACAACAACTTTGCAAGAATAAGTTAAGCTATTCGTGCGGAAATTCTTATTCCCTATGATTTTGATCATATTAGGCGTTTGCATAAATTTCGTTTGTGAGTTTTAGAGCGATGTAACGCTGATTATGCGTGGCACCGGACCGACAACATGTGCATAGACAGACATGCGGTTTTTTTTTTTAATTATGGTTTTTGCAGACAAACAATGCGGCCAGTAGTATCCGCTTTAAACATACCAATGCCCGAAATACACACCTTGCTTTGCGATTAAAAGTGTTACCTAGAATAACAGCGAAACATTACTTTTTTATATTCCTATATGAATTTCGCATTTGAACGAATCATCTGCATACTTATAGTCGTGCCTCTATTCCCAGTGCAAGGCAGGCGGAGTATCAATGTCAAAGTAAACCATTTTGGCAAGTAAGTTTTGTTTGAAAGTCATTAAGTTTAACTATTACTTAGAAATAAGCTGTACCTGTTGTGTCGTATTTCTTTATGTTTTGTGTCTTTCCTGTAATGTTTTTGTGTGCAATAAACTGTAAATAAATAAAATAAATAAATATATCTGGAGCAACAGATTTTAAACCTGGGAAGGTAACCTAAACGGATCAAACTAAAAGAATCTTGCTAGTTGTCTAACTAAACTACGAAATGCACACCTTGCTTTGCGGTTAAAAGTGTTACCCAGCAGCGAAACATTACTTTTTCATATTCCTTTATGAAATTCGCATTTGATTACGTGCCGGGTACGGGAAGCGGCACTATCGCAAAGCCAGCCACAGACTACAGTGGGACACAATATTTCGACGGGCGAATTTATTTGAGGCCGAAATTGAATGCGAGCGCAGTGCAGCGCCACCGAATGCACCTACCTACTGTGTTGTATTTATGTAATACAGGGTGATTTTTTGCGGTGATTTTCTTTTATTTACTCTAGCGACCGACATAGAGTCTAAAATGAACGAAATCACCCTTCTGTGAAGGTCACACCTAAGCCTTTAATATCAGTGTCCGTACATCTAAATTCCACAACCCAATAATGGGATTATTGGCCCAGCAAAAGCTGTCACGTAAAATTTATTGTTTGGTCCAAATAAAAGGATCCCGATTTACACAAATCTAGTCGGGGCTAAATTTGATTCCGGCTTGTAGAGTCAGCCATAACTCGATATATTATTGACTAAAGAAGCTATGACTAGCTACTAGTGTATACCACTGCCCTCTACTCTGTGTTAAGGCGAGTGTAGTCGTGAATGACCTCGACAGTGGCGCCAATATACAAATAATCTATCACAATATCCGTTGCCTAAGTTTTTAGTGGTAGTATTATCCTTAAGTATAATTAGAACCTTGAAACTCAATGTAATATTCGCTGTAATTAAAGTTATGACATAATACCAAATTTGGCCGTTTTTAGGTATTTTTTCCATACCTTTAGTTACAGCGAATATTTCATGGAGTTTGCAGGTTCTAATTTTACTTAAGGATAAAAATAAAAACTTGGGCTACGGATATTCTGATACATTAATTGTATAAAGCAAAATACTTTTTTTTTGTGAAATGGCGCCACTGTCGAGGTCGTTGACGGCTACACTCGCCTGAACAACTTTTCTTAGTACCATTTTGTCGAAATATAAAAAAAATGGTTCTCCCATACAAATTACTCTAGCAGCAATGAAACTTGTATGGGAGGACCAAACAAATTTTACAGATATCGAAAAAATACTAAGAAAAGTTGTTCAGTTCCACGTCTAGAACTGGCCGTAAAAATATTGACCCTCCTTCGCAGTGGCGTGCACAGGGTTTCACGACTGGGTAGGCAGTACAAACAAAGGCGGTTCTCACACGAACCTCATCTTTTTCAGTGTTTTGTCGTATCCGGTTTTTAGGGGAAAATAGTTTACGAGATCCCATACAAAATTTGGATAGGTATCATTAGTACACGTTACCGCATCAAATTGCGGCTGTCACAAGATGCCATGTGTGCGGGGGCTGTCACCAAAGATGTAAAGAACCGCAGTATTGTCCGGTGGTGGTCCAATGCGTGCGATTCACGAAGATGATTGTTCATCTCTTTCAATGTTTGCACACAACAATCTGACAAAATTAAATTTTCAAGTAGGACCTATTGTTACCTTTTATTTGCGTAATTTCCAATTGTTGATCTGCATTTTATCACACATAATATCAACTTAGGTATTGAAAACAGTACCTACTTTAACTTTTGTAAACACACAACACAAATCTTATTACACTTGTTTATCGCGCACATTAGAAAGTATGACAGAAGTTCTGTAATTTTTCATTCTTTTCTATCATAGAACACCAACCGAACAACATTTTCACAATTAAACTTTAAAGCTTTACTTGAAAAACCTAACCTAAAATAAACAACACGGGTAAACAACAATGGAGGAATTTGCAATGTCTTTTAAAGTAAAATACTATCAAGCAAAATTGCACCTCATTATTATGCAAATAGTTCAAAAGAAAGGTGTCACAAATTGGTCGGATTATACGCACCGCCCCTCCCTCACACCTCAACCCGCGCGCTTTTTTCTACAGTTTTTGCGTTTTGTTTCTAGATTTTTGACCAACCATCACTGCACGACGTTGATTATGCACAACACGATTGCGCCGGACAACGTTTTGTACAACATGACTGTGTACGACACAGTCATAGGATCGTCTTCAAGGGGTTTAGGGGGCGAAGCCCATTAAAACTAAACATTTTTGACACAGATTCAATACAGTAGGTTAGGTTAGAGTTGTGACCCCCTGGAGCGAATAAAGCGAGCGATCAAGCCACAATTGCCACTGTCGTGCAGGCTTGGGACATGCGTAGCTGTGTCGGCCATGATTTTGCTGTGCAAAACACTGTTATGCAGTATAGGAACTCGCCGTGTGTATGCAGTCATTTTTTTTTTAATAAGCAGCACCTTTGGAGGTCTGTTTGGCTCTGTTAGCGCTACTAGTTTGAACCGGTTTGAACACGTAGTAATAGTCCATTTCATTCATAAAAGCAGGCAGCGGTCGAGGCGCCTAGGCTCGATTGACAATGGTAATGTTCGAGTTCACGAGGGGCGCGAAAGTTTTGAAAATGACGTTCCTTTTTACGAATGGGTATATTTCTTCAAATAATAATTTTATTAAATATTTATAATTTTGTGTGGATCAAAATATCAGGGTAGGCAGTGCTTTTGTGCCTATATGGACTGCACGCCCCTGCTCCTTCGCCAAACACCCTATATTGCGCAATGTACCTACTACCCACTACCCAGGGACACTGTAACTCATGTCCGGATATGTTTGAAGCGCCCCCGTTCTGGACTTTATGAAAGAGAAATGTAAAAATGCATGCAATTTATCCGGCTTCGAATTTATCAAACTTTTTGCAATGTATCCTTTTCAGAGAGGTTTTTAAATCTGTCGATGAAAATTCGTGTATCGGGAACTAATAATAACTTCATTGCCGTGTCATGTCGGCTTATAATAACTATTAAGAGACTTGAGGGTTACATGTGTATTGCAATTTTAGGCGAAGGACCGACAACCTGTCACTATGGCGATACTCATTTTTTGAATGACCTTCAAATGTTTGCCGGCTATTAGGCGTGATAATATATGTAAGATAACTAAGATTAAAATATAAGTAAAAATTTGTATGTAGGTTTGTCTATGTAAGAGAAAAAACGTGTTAATGCTGACATTATCAGCAACACATCTACTTACGTCATTCAGGATCAACTTATTTGGTTTTGCATACAGTATAGATCCCTTAAAGGGGTAGTTTGATAAAATTTTCGCAATTTTACCAAAGATAAACATTGGAGTTTTTGCTCAAAAGCTATTTCGGGACCGCCATTATTTCCAGGTCTATTGCGTAATCAGCAATGTATTTTTCTAAGTAACGATAAAGCTTACACAGCTTCATAACAAAACATCAAGATAAGTAAAAGTTTTTGTAATCTGAAACTAACTTTTAGGCTTCTTTCGCTCACTTATTCATTATACCATCAGTTTGAAACAAAACACAATGTGTTTCGCTATCCTTGGAACTTACAGACGACCTTTTATTCTTTCATGATCATGAAGTTGTTTTGTTAGTGTTTATTTACCTACTGAAACTAGTTTTGTATTACGCTCTATGAATGTCAATATTTTCACAAACTACCTCTATGTCAGAGGCGTAGTTTTAAACTTTGAAAAAAGGTATCCTCGGGTTGCCATCTCTCTCTCTTTTTGTGTGGGACACCGAGTCGTACAACGACCCGATAAGCCCTGGATCGCCATGACACGATATTTCGCAAAATTCAAATAAAAAATAATAATAATTTGACTAAAATCGAATTAGATAGAAAGGTATTTAGCTTCTTCCGCACTTAAGATGGCTAGTAATGCAGCTAGTTGAATGCACCACGCGTACGACCGCAAGTTAATGCAAATGCACAAGCGATGCACTTTACTCGCACTACCTCCACCGTTTTACACTCTACACGTGTTTCGCCCCTCCACGGAGCATCATCAGGAGATCTTCGACAGTCGAGTTCCGAGCACTGACTGAGTAACCGTCGTTGTCGGCTCGAGCTTATAAATGCTTCCTCCCCGCCATTAGGTGACGCAATGTACGAGAACCAATCAGAATGCAGATTGGTCAGGTGACTCTCTGCGATTGGTTATTTTGAAAAATACGCAGTAATGGAGAAGAGGAAACATTTACCTGCTCGTTGAAGATAGTTCCAGTACACCCGTGACGTATGATTTCTAATTGTTCCAACACGTTCAGCCTTTGGCCTTTATTACAAGTATGTAGAACTTTATAGGAATGGCTGTCTGTTAAACTATGCCCAGAATCTAGCAAATGTTTTGCGAAATGCGATCTTTCTGGACGTCCATTCCTATACGCAGAAGTGTGTTCTTTATAACGTGTATTAAAGCTACGACCAGTTTGACCTACGTAAACCCCATTACACACATCGCATGCAAGTTTGTATACGCCCGACTTCTTACCAACCTCAGTCTTTTCTTTGCCGTTGCAAACCGCCCGACGAATGGTGTTGTTAGTCCTAAAAGCCACATGAACATCGTTGTTCCTCAAAATTCTTGATATCTTTTCAGATATTGGTCCGACGTACAGTAAACTTGACCGATAGTGATGAACATCGCGTTCCTGTGGCGCTGAATATAAACGGCTAGAAACCTGCTGATTTATCTTTTTCCTGATTAACCCGTCCACCATTCGCCGGTCGTACCCGTTTGCAACTGCAATTGAGTAAATAGTATTCAATTCTTTATTATACGCTTGCGAAGATAGAGGATATGTTAATAACCTATTTACGTAACAATGAAAAGCCGCTAATTTGTGTTGCCAAGGGTGACAAGAAGTCGCCGGAATAACTAAATCAGTGTGAGTTGGTTTTCTGTATACTTCAAAGGCATGCTGACAACGCTCCCGTGTGATAGTCACATCTAAGAAGTTAATTGCGCAGTTCTGTTCGAGTTCTAATTTGAATTTGATTTTAGGATGGAATGTATTCAGACTACTAACAAAGATATCTAATTCTTGTCTCGTACCTGTCCAGCATATCAGTATATCATCAACGTATCTGTTGTAATAAAGGATATTACTGTTGCCCACGATGTACTTATTTTCGTAGTTATCCATGAATATCTCCGCCATCAGTGGAGATAGTGGAGACCCCATAGCCAAACCCTCTTTCTGCCTATAATAAGCCCCATTAAACCTAAAATAGTTTTGTTTCATGCATATTGTTGCTAGGTCAATAAGTTCTTTTACCTCCTCTGGATGTAAGTTTTTTCTTTCTAACATGTCGGAAAGAAAAACTAAAACTTCTTCATAGGGTACGTTAGTAAACAAACTGTCTACATCCAAAGAAAGTAAAAGAGAGTTCGTGGGCAACACAACATCCTTTATTTTTTCTGTTAAGTCTTGCGTATTCTGTAGACTATATTTAGGAGAAAAACCTGACTTGTTCTTAATAATAGTATTTAATCTTTTAGCTAACTCATATGCTGGGCACCCAATGTACGAAACAACAGGACGAATGGGAACGTTGTCTTTATGTATCTTAGGTAAACCGTACAACACAGGAGCCTGAGGGTTCATGGGGACTATATATTTAGAAGCACTCTCGCTTGGAAATGTGAATTTAGAATTATCAACAGCTCTTTTGACTTCTGCATTGTACTTGGCCGTCGGATCTGAGCGTAAGACAATGAAATCATCAGTTTGAATTACATCGTTCACCTTATTGACATAATCGCTATCGTTAAGAACTACTATAGTGTTGCCTTTATCTGCCTTCGTGACTATAAGATTGTTACTATTAATCTTGCGTTTCAATGATTTCACTGTTCTTATCTCAGGTCCGACGGTGTAATTCAGATTCTGCTTCTTTAGTTCATTAGCAACAATTCCTTTCACCAAGCTATCTTTACCATTAATCATGCATGCTAGCTCTGTATCTACACCTAATTCCTCAACAGTTTGTTGGGTCAGCCTAGGAGTCATGTTGTACTTCAGACCTTTTTCCAGCAGTGATAACTCGTTTGATGAAAATTGCACGCTAGTCAAGTTCTTCACCCGTGGGTAGAAAACATGGCTAGCTGCACCACTGCCCCTATTATCATCTCTTTCACCATCACCACCACCACCACCACCGCCGCCACCACCACCACCACCACCACCACCACCACCACCACCACCACTACCACCACCGCCACCGCCACCGCCACCACCATCACCACCGCCACCGCTACCGCCACCACTCACGTCATCACTGCCAACATTACCATCAGCTTCACGATCGTTACCTCCACCACCCCTGACACCCATACCCCAACTAACTTCACCCCTACCATATTTATCCCCGTTACTGTAAACTTTACCACCACCATGCTTCGTCGAAGAAGTCAACTTACGTAACTTTTTCGACTGTATCAAATACTTTTCATGCACAGCCTGTGATGCGTAATCCCTTGCCTTTTGGTCTAACAAATCGAACTCAACATTATGTAAATGATGCAAAAGTTCTGTATGTAAAACTTTTATATGCAATTTAAGATTATCTCTAACCGTAAACCAGTGGCGAGATTCCGCATCCAACCAGGCCTTCTGAGCTTTACGAATGGCCAAAACAGCCGAATGACTGGTCGTGTTGGAACGGATATTAATATAGTCTGGAACTACCTGTAGCCGCCTACATTCTTGGTTAAACCAAATATTTTGGGCTGCCACTCGATATACTGCTGCTTTGGGCTGCACTTAAGTGCGGAAGAAGCTAAATACCTTTCTATCTAATTCAATCAAGATGGACTTCCGCAAAGTAACGCCTGATACAATTACTTACTTAGAATCGGCATGCGTAGCTGAACAGGCACGTTTGTACATCAAATTAACCAAATTATATCGAGTGGCAGCCCAAAATATTTGGTTTAACCAAGAATGTAGGCGGCTACAGGTAGTTCCAGACTATATTAATATCCGTTCCAACACGACCAGTCATTCGGCTGTTTTGGCCATTCGTAAAGCTCAGAAGGCCTGGTTGGATGCGGAATCTCGCCACTGGTTTACGGTTAGAGATAATCTTAAATTGCATATAAAAGTTTTACATACAGAACTTTTGCATCATTTACATAATGTTGAGTTCGATTTGTTAGACCAAAAGGCAAGGGATTACGCATCACAGGCTGTGCATGAAAAGTATTTGATACAGTCGAAAAAGTTACGTAAGTTGACTTCTTCGACGAAGCATGGTGGTGGTAAAGTTTACAGTAACGGGGATAAATATGGTAGGGGTGAAGTTAGTTGGGGTATGGGTGTCAGGGGTGGTGGAGGTAACGATCGTGAAGCTGATGGTAATGTTGGCAGTGATGACGTGAGTGGTGGCGGTAGCGGTGGCGGTGGTGATGGTGGTGGCGGTGGCGGTGGCGGTGGTGGTAGTGGTGGTGGTGGTGGTGGTGGTGGTGGTGGTGGTGGTGGTGGCGGCGGTGGTGGTGGTGGTGGTGATGGTGAAAGAGATGATAATAGGGGCAGTGGTGCAGCTAGCCATGTTTTCTACCCACGGGTGAAGAACTTGACTAGCGTGCAATTTTCATCAAACGAGTTATCACTGCTGGAAAAAGGTCTGAAGTACAACATGACTCCTAGGCTGACCCAACAAACTGTTGAGGAATTAGGTGTAGATACAGAGCTAGCATGCATGATTAATGGTAAAGATAGCTTGGTGAAAGGAATTGTTGCTAATGAACTAAAGAAGCAGAATCTGAATTACACCGTCGGACCTGAGATAAGAACAGTGAAATCATTGAAACGCAAGATTAATAGTAACAATCTTATAGTCACGAAGGCAGATAAAGGCAACACTATAGTAGTTCTTAACGATAGCGATTATGTCAATAAGGTGAACGATGTAATTCAAACTGATGATTTCATTGTCTTACGCTCAGATCCGACGGCCAAGTACAATGCAGAAGTCAAAAGAGCTGTTGATAATTCTAAATTCACATTTCCAAGCGAGAGTGCTTCTAAATATATAGTCCCCATGAACCCTCAGGCTCCTGTGTTGTACGGTTTACCTAAGATACATAAAGACAACGTTCCCATTCGTCCTGTTGTTTCGTACATTGGGTGCCCAGCATATGAGTTAGCTAAAAGATTAAATACTATTATTAAGAACAAGTCAGGTTTTTCTCCTAAATATAGTCTACAGAATACGCAAGACTTAACAGAAAAAATAAAGGATGTTGTGTTGCCCACGAACTCTCTTTTACTTTCTTTGGATGTAGACAGTTTGTTTACTAACGTACCCTATGAAGAAGTTTTAGTTTTTCTTTCCGACATGTTAGAAAGAAAAAACTTACATCCAGAGGAGGTAAAAGAACTTATTGACCTAGCAACAATATGCATGAAACAAAACTATTTTAGGTTTAATGGGGCTTATTATAGGCAGAAAGAGGGTTTGGCTATGGGGTCTCCACTATCTCCACTGATGGCGGAGATATTCATGGATAACTACGAAAATAAGTACATCGTGGGCAACAGTAATATCCTTTATTACAACAGATACGTTGATGATATACTGATATGCTGGACAGGTACGAGACAAGAATTAGATATCTTTGTTAGTAGTCTGAATACATTCCATCCTAAAATCAAATTCAAATTAGAACTCGAACAGAACTGCGCAATTAACTTCTTAGATGTGACTATCACACGGGAGCGTTGTCAGCATGCCTTTGAAGTATACAGAAAACCAACTCACACTGATTTAGTTATTCCGGCGACTTCTTGTCACCCTTGGCAACACAAATTAGCGGCTTTTCATTGTTACGTAAATAGGTTATTAACATATCCTCTATCTTCGCAAGCGTATAATAAAGAATTGAATACTATTTACTCAATTGCAGTTGCAAACGGGTACGACCGGCGAATGGTGGACGGGTTAATCAGGAAAAAGATAAATCAGCAGGTTTCTAGCCGTTTATATTCAGCGCCACAGGAACGCGATGTTCATCACTATCGGTCAAGTTTACTGTACGTCGGACCAATATCTGAAAAGATATCAAGAATTTTGAGGAACAACGATGTTCATGTGGCTTTTAGGACTAACAACACCATTCGTCGGGCGGTTTGCAACGGCAAAGAAAAGACTGAGGTTGGTAAGAAGTCGGGCGTATACAAACTTGCATGCGATGTGTGTAATGGGGTTTACGTAGGTCAAACTGGTCGTAGCTTTAATACACGTTATAAAGAACACACTTCTGCGTATAGGAATGGACGTCCAGAAAGATCGCATTTCGCAAAACATTTGCTAGATTCTGGGCATAGTTTAACAGACAGCCATTCCTATAAAGTTCTACATACTTGTAATAAAGGCCAAAGGCTGAACGTGTTGGAACAATTAGAAATCATACGTCACGGGTGTACTGGAACTATCTTCAACGAGCAGGTAAATGTTTCCTCTTCTCCATTACTGCGTATTTTTCAAAATAACCAATCGCAGAGAGTCACCTGACCAATCTGCATTCTGATTGGTTCTCGTACATTGCGTCACCTAATGGCGGGGAGGAAGCATTTATAAGCTCGAGCCGACAACGACGGTTACTCAGTCAGTGCTCGGAACTCGACTGTCGAAGATCTCCTGATGATGCTCCGTGGAGGGGCGAAACACGTGTAGAGTGTAAAACGGTGGAGGTAGTGCGAGTAAAGTGCATCGCTTGTGCATTTGCATTAACTTGCGGTCGTACGCGTGGTGCATTCAACTAGCTGCATTACTAGCCATCTTAAGTGCGGAAGAAGCTAAATACCTTTCTATCTAATTCAATCAAGATGGACTTCCGCAAAGTAACGCCTGATACAATTACTTACTTGACTAAAATCCTTTTGCTATAGCGTCGTAGTAACCGTAGCAGATTTGTAGCTAGTTGCTACGAAGCTAAGTAGCACTAATTTTTACGTTGTTCTTTGATTTTGAACTCCCTTTTGTAGAAGTATTAGTTTTGGTTAAACATCTCTGCGTAGATATTAATTTGATTATAACCTTTAGTTCTACGTAATATAACCTTGTTTACTGTATCGCTACTTTCTACACTAGTTCACTTCTTGATAAAGAAGTTATTCTGAGTTCGAGCAACTTGTTTTATTCTTATAAACTTTTCCTGACGCTAGGGATCTGCCTTACTACTTTTGGAGAATAAGTGGAATGGGTTTTATTACTAGATTGTAGAACTTTATACGTTGATAAATTCTTTACAAGTTTAGTATCCGGTTCGATAATACCCATTAAGAAGTGGGTCTATAGCCATACTTTAAATATCTTACTTAATTTGATCATAGACGTAATTTTTCGATCGGTTCTATCAAGCTAGTTGATCAATTTTAAATGAAAACTCTGTGTTTATTTAAGAATTGACAATGTGTGATGTATGTGTTCTTATGTGGCCCAGATGTTTCACTGAAGTAAACATTTTGGATTCAGTTTTTTCATGTAACCTCCTTACTTATAGTAGCACTGTGAGTTTCAAAATGTCACTAGTCAGGTATCCCACACCCAGAATGACAATAAAATATCTTTGCTAACGTGATTTTCTCTTCTTTCCCAGATGAGGTGGATGTAATCGGCTACACGTCGAACCAGAGCGACAGCGAGTCGCTAGTGTCTGGGCACAGCGGCGACAGTGGCGTAGGCGTCGCGGCGCGCCGGGTGCGTGCGCGTTCGCCGCCCGACAACCGCGCGTCGCCCGCCGCCGCACCGCAGACGCGCCCGCGCCGGAACGCGCGCCAAGCAAGGGCCTAGGTGAGTGTCGCATTGTAACAGAGTCAGTGAATCGCTGTAGTTGTTCCAAACTAGACAGAGAGGAACAACATTACACTATGCGAAAGATAAGGATAGAACATAATAGTTCTGACTCGGCCATAGTAAGATTGTTTACTTACATTCTTTTAAATACGTACTTACTTAGGACACAACAGTATACCCGACAACCGCGTGTCCCAGCCATCGGAACGCACGCCAAGACTATTACGATGCGACACACAGATAAGAGATAAGAGAGATAAGATAATTCTTTATTAATAAACTTAATTTCGAATAGGTACACTTATATAAAATAGTTATGGGGCTTGACCCTAGATGGCCCTAAGGCTAGCTGCTAAAGCTAGGGTCACTCAGCTAGGCCCTAGCCCTAGGGCCAGCTGAGTGTCGCAGCGTAATAGTCTATGAGTCGCCTGCAGTGTTGGATGTTGGGGGAGGATAAAAGACACGTTCGGTCGGTTCGGACGTATATTGGTGACTGCGAAGCGATACAAACTAGCTTACGTTGCTAATTACCGGGAGTGACGTGTCACTACAGTACACGCTAGTATAGACACAGTATTTTGGATAGGTACCCTATTCCCTGGGGTATCCAAAAATTATGTTGACATCACTTCATGGTCCATCGTGTACACTACCTACTGTTTTTTTTATTTTTTATTAATGATGGGTTTGCTCTTGACTCTAGTCTAGGTCATAGGACAGAGACATAGTCTAAGATGGAGCGAGCTCACCCAGAAGAAGCCTGTTCACTCTTACTTTGAAGAGATTAGGGTTGTATGCGTTTGGAAACACAGACGCAGGTAGTGAGTTCCACTCTTTAGCAGTGCGCATTATAAATGATGACAATGTTTTACCTTGACTCGCTTGGCTAGTACTAACGAAAACTTATTTCTGACTTCCAGGTAGTCGGAGCGCGGCGCGAGCGTGCGGCGTTTCCGCCCCATGCCACCCAGCGTTAATATTAACGTAAACCAATCGTAGAACATTTCGTTGATACGTTTACTAAGGCAAGTTGTTTGTGACTGATGAGCATCCGACCTAGGACTGGAGGTGTAGCGCCCGCGCCGCTGACAAAAAACCCCTCAACAACCCCCTATAAACCCCCCCTTTAAAGCTTTCCGACCCTCTCTCATTTTACCCTCAGCACTCGTACACGTGAGCGCGGTAATAGTAGGTTGTTACTGCGACAGAAATCATCTAAATACCTACTTTTTACTTACAAATTGTGTTAGTTTCGATAGATATTTCTGTGAGTAATAAACCTGTTTTTCTGCGATGCAACCATTATAAAGTTCAATCTAAAATTATCACTTATGTAACAATTTTTTAAATACCTATCAATATTCAAAAAACAATTGAAAAGATGTGGTCTATTTTTGTAACATATTTGAAAGTAAATCAGATTGAACATGTAATGGTAAAAATACATTGTAATTGTTAGTGTTAAGTATTGGCTTTCATTATAATTAGACGTAAGTGTGGGAATAATATATAAAGAAAATACAAAAAAATCTTTATCATATTATATTCATCACTATTAGGCTACTTAGTGCTAAGCCAATATCTTAGACATGTTCTTACAGTTTATGAAGGGTATTTTGGCATGACGGTAACTGAACTAATGAAATCACCTTTGTAAAATGCAAGAATGACAAACTCACACGAACACATTCAACACATTGCGACCCATTCACCGAGTACAAAATTGCCAAAAATTTATATTCAAAGTTTTATTTTATTTTCAACTTCAGATGAGTTAGTTTCTCTCTCGAGCGTGGCTCGTTATATCCTTTGCATTATGTTTATCTACTGTATATTTTTTTATTGGGCTGGAGCGTATTCCACTCTCTGCTTACAGTCTGCATTTGATTCCACATGTGTTTGACACAGTTTAACTTACGTGTGCATATTTTATTCATGTATATTTACTTTCGAAGAAAACTGTAGAAGCTCGTTTAAAAAACGTATTATTATTTCTTAATTTATTTTCATCATGGTTTATTTATTATTCTCATTTGTTTTACATATTATAGGTATATTTAGCTGCTTTCATTTTGTATAGGTATGTTATTTAACAAAAAAATACAAAAAAAATAACAAAACTAATAAATGCCGGTCTTCTACAGATTTCTCAATTTTACATAGGACTTTGTTACTTACGTGACCTAGAACTAGGGGCTGTATTGGAATCTAAAATTCGTACTAATTATGTCTATGTATTTTTTGCCCCGACGATGACGTGCATCTTTATATTTTCATTATATTGCAGTGATAATCGTCATGTTATTTTTCTATTTTATTATTGGACTTTTTTTATCAGAAATATTTGAATATAAATCGTGCTGTATTTGGAATTTCGATATGCGTTTTAAAAACTCTCTAGGTACTTATTGTTATTAATTTCCACAAAAATGTAATTGCTATGATGTAGCGAATGTTGTATAGATAAATATCAATTTTATATTTTGTATATAATTATTTTTCTTGTATAAATTAATCAAAATAGACTTAGATCTGCGTATGTTAGGTGGACAATCATGCTGAGCGATTTTCTATTTTTGGGTTGACACAAATTAAGAACCCACCAAAAAATTAAGTAATTTAGTACATTTAACAGAATTTTCCGTCGGATAGGTACTAACAATATATTTTGCGGCTATGAGATAATTCTTAGGTAATATTCACATAGATCGCTTATAACACCACCCCCTTATTTCGTTTACGATTAAACATTACAAGTACGCCATGGCACCATTGTTTAAAAACCCCTATAGAACAGCATATTATATATTGACAGCAATATTTACTATGTTGTTATAAATATTTACACCTACTACCTCTCTGGGGGAGTTGCAAAACGTAATATTACAATTACTTGTAACTGGCTACCCGTGTTGCCAATAATATAATAATAAAAGTATCAAGCACTCTCCCGTGATCAAATAAAATATTAAATAATGGAAACAAAATGGCCGACTGGAATGTTTTGAGTACAAACAAACACCCAACATCACTAACAGCGTCGTATTAGAATTAAATTGAATGTAAATGATCTCACTTCATTGTCACACGACCATTTCAGTAATTTGTCATTACTATTTGTCTATTTGTTCACAAATGATGTATTAACAAAATTATAATAATTATTTATTAAACAAAATTTACACTAAATTTACGCTACTATTTAAATTATTCGACAAATTATTATGTAATTGGGTACCAATTTTTTTTTGTATGTCCAATGATGAATTACTAACCTATTACCAAAAATTTTAAAATACGACATTATTAAGTATATCAACATGTCATTCAAACTTGCTATCATTGAGTAAACGTAATATTTATATTGAATTCTTATATTAATACTAAATTTATATTTCAATTATGGCATTTTTTATATAAAGGTATGTTATCGACCGATACTTTCGTCTCATCACAAAAGACTTTTTTAAAGAAGAACAAAATTTATTAAAATATGACTTTTTATTAAAAATGACATAAACAAATTGAAGTATAATAAAATTATTTCATCATTTATTATTTTAAAATCATGATATCAAAGGTGGCAATACAAAATATTCCCATTTTGGGCCCTCATCAAATCTCATGTCCCAAAAAGGCCCTTCTCAATTTTTTTCTTATTTAATGGGTAAAAGTTATTAATTAATAATTTACTAGCCATTTTAACATTTGGAAACAGTATTATGGAGAAAAAAGACATAAAACTTAGTCACTTAATTTATAAATAAATATAATAACGTAAAATAAAATCTGCAAAAATATTGTTTTCAAATGGTTTCTCTAGAAATTATTAACTAGTAACTTGAACCCGATATGCATAAAATATTATTGTAAATTGTTTTAGGTATGGATGTTATAATAAGGATAGTTGTAACGTATTATCATTTGTAAGTATAATGTTTGTTTTAGTAATGACAGTCTGATCTCTTATGTAATGGATGCGTGTTGAGTTTCGAGACGGCCTTCGAGACTGCCGTAGTTCCGTCGGGCGCCACACTCATTAAATCTCGAAAATGCCTCTACTATTGACCCGCTACGTATAAACAAAGGTTCAAGCCCGCTCCAAGGGTGTTAGAGTTCAGTACAAATAAAAATACGTCTGTACAATTCTATAAAACGTGGCGTTAGTAAGAACAATATTATCGTGGTAAGACATTATAGGCTGAATAAATAAAACGGTGATTGTTAAATCTTGGTGACGCGATGTTTTACGACAATACGCTTTTTTTTTTTAATGATGGGTTTGCTCTTGACTCTAGTCTAGGTCATAGGACAGAGACCGAGTCTAAGATGGAGCGAGCTCACCCAGAAGAAGCCTGTTCACTCTTACTTTGAAGAGATTAGGGTTGTACGTTCATAGTATTTTTAATTTGTATTGATATTCTTTAACGAATGACGAACGATTAATTGTTGTTCAATCAAAATGATGTACGGGAAATAATTTGTCGTATCTCCTTTGCTTTAGTTGTGGTTACTAGTAGGGGAGTGCCCGATGCTTACGTCAGCTACAATACGCTCTGGACCTATGCGCCTCTGTCAATCCTGCCTCGACTATGTCAACAAAATAACTTATTTATTCGAAAATTATTTATATATCACAAATTCTTTATTATTTATTCTAAAGATAGTGCTTTCGAACGGTTCAATCGTACCAGTGTTTTGACTTTTGCCTCATTCAACATTTCGCCTGCGTTTACAAGTAGCATACTCCGTTGTACTTTTTGTTGTTAACGATATGGCGCGTGGTTGGGTATATCATTTCTTAGTCTAATCTTTTTTTTTTTCATCACCTTTCTACGCGCCAAGGCGATTTATTTAAGGACTTGATATTTCGTTGTTTCGCGTCTTTGCGACCGAGAGTTACATGGGTGACCGCTACGACGGGACGCTTTAAGAGTACAAATTCTGTATAAGCCCCTACACGAGTGTTAATTCTAAATGTATAATTTTTAAACACGAAACAGGGACAGGTATCGTCTGAGTACGAAATTAGTGTAATAAAGCGCGCGGGCGACAGGTAGTGGCCAATGCAGTCATCTCTGCCTTCGATGTTGTCTCTTCCTGTAACCTATTGCTACAGTGACGTTTAATTTGCTATCTTCCTCTTACTGTTCTAGTAGAAATGTGACAGTATCACTGTAACGATAGGGTACTCTCTAGATTGTGCGTCGCAATGTACGCGCGCACATTAGATAAGAAAATGTGTTATTAGAAAATTTAAATCGCAATAAATTGTCCTTTGCCTTCGCGCTCGCGGTCCCGCGGCTGTTTAACCAACTTAGTCACTGTAAAAAAATATTAGTCCGGCGATGTAAAAAAATATCAGTTGTAAATATTGGAGCCAAAAATTTTATACAAATTAATTGTTTCGTAAAGTATCTTGGACCAAGTTGATGGCGGGGCGGCGAGCGGACGCTTGGCAGACTGCGTAACTTCCGCCGGGCTTGACGCGTTACTAATTTCTGAACGAATCTTTCCAAGTTAGCAGAGAGAGTGTTGTGTGTTTTCGAACGATACTTGCCTACCGAAAATCAAGGTGACTAATATTGCAATCAAATTGTTTTTTTCTTGCAATCCTATTCACCCTGATTTACGGTACCAATTTAGCAGAGAATGCGCAACGTCATTTTCTTTCGATAATTTTTGAACGCGTCAAGTTAGAGTTGTAGACCATACGGGCGAAGCAGTCATTCGTTGTCTGAATGTAGAGGCAAACATTAGGTACTTTGTGACTCTGCCGATGTGACTAGGCAGCATTATTTGATGTAATTGACGAAACGTGGCACATATAATTTACTATATGTAAAAAAGTTATAGAATTAATTTAATAAAATTATAAATAAACGTGCTGTTTTATTATTTATTTAGCCCACCTAAAATAGTAGTTTATGCAACTTTCGTATCTTGGGGGTCATTAGAATGCGAGTGTCTGTTCTGATAATAGTTTGACACGAGCATTCTAATGCCTAATTATAGCAGTTGCATACACTATTTTATCTACACTCTCCAAAAAAAACTCAGAAACACTTTTCTAAACGTACGCACCGGCCATTGCAAGGCCCGATACAAGGACAAATTCAATACGAGAACGTAATATGGCTTGATATGAATTTTTAAAAATCTATACTTTAGCAGTTGTTTAGATGTGGAGTCTTAACAATAACTTAACTAAACAACTGAACAACATCTGAACAACATCGAAACAACAACTGAACAACATCTGTACAACAACTGAACAACATCTGTACAACAACTGAACAACATCGGAATAACATCTGAACCACAACTAATCAACATCTGAACAACAACAGAACAAAAACCTATTAAAACAACTGAACAACATCCGAAAAATTACCGTACAACAACAACTGTCAGGTGCGGCGGAAGATAGCGATTTGAGTATTGGAAAAAAACTTCGTTTCATTTCTCAACTTTATCGTATTAAGAGTTTTGTCATTAAGTCATTACGCTTCTGTAATTTATAGTAAACCCTAGTTTTTATAGGCAGAATGCCTAAAGTAGGTCATTATGCATCTGTTTTCGAATTCATAATTCGAACATTATGAGACGAGTGTATATAAAACATTAAGCGAAGTCGAGCGGTCTGCACGCGCATGCCGGCCGCGCGTGCTAGATTCGGCCAAATTAATACGCAGTAGTATTATATTATCTGTGGCCAAATACAAAAGTAGCGCTGTCGACAGGATTCGCCGTCGCTCTTGTATTTTGCCTAATATAGCACGCGCACGACTGGCATACGCGTATACGCAGCGTTGGCGCTAATATTAGATTCGTAGTAATAGATTGAGCCACGTACACTCCAGGATTATTCTTTAATTTATTGAGATACCTGCTGGTTCATAGCACTTTTTGTAATAAGGAAGGAGAAAAAAATACAGTCTATTTAATTGATAAATATTTCTTTTATTATGCTAAATCGACACTCTGGCATCGACCAGCGAATGGCCAGAAGATTGCGACTATTCGACTGAATTTACACAATATAACACGATAAAACATTGGCCTACTCTTTGGTTATGACATGAGATATCGTCGGGGGCTAATCTTTGTTACTGTTGGAAAAAAGTGATGTTGAAGAAATTGCTATACATGGTTTTTCAGGCGCAATACATTTGGAAGCCTGCCGCTTATTTGATGAACTGGCGAATTAGGTATTCTAATTTTTGCAAGCAGCCGTGGGATTCACCGTCGAGGTCTGCGGAAGACCTATGTCCAATAGTCTCACTCTCACGGCTGTCAATGATAATGACGTTTGGAGAAAAGATGTCATTGAAACAAACTGCTTTGTCGTGAACTGGTACAGTCAAGATCAGGCTGGGTTAGACAGTTTGGACTTTGGACCGTTCTTATGCCGCACGCATAAGACTTACATTGGCAGTTTGAGTGTCTAACCGCACGTGGGCTTGACTGTACATCTATTGATAGAAAATTATAAATAATTTAGTACTTCGAATCTTGTACATTTTTTCTATTGATAGAAAATTTAAAATGATTTAGATACGTCGGATCTTGTACATTTTTCTATTGATAGAAAACTATAAAATGATTCAGCCCCCAAACATTAACAACTGAAGTAAATAAAATGGCACCAACTACAACATCGCAATTTACACAATATACAATACATAATTTGACTCTTAAACTAGGTGAGTATTATTAATATCAACACAACATAATTTTCATAATAAAATCAACGCAGATTACACAAATCTTTTTTATGGGCATTTTTCTTTAGGCACGTGGACGTAGACTTAATCTGTCATAATTCGTGTTGATAGACACTGGAACTGAGTAGATTTTCCCGCAGTTTCATGTACAAAAGAAATATGTATCTATAACCGGTTCAGATCAATTTTATAACACACCCTGAAACTATTTACCCTCCTTCCGCCAAAACTCCTGTGTAGCATTTTTAAGTTATGAAAAGTTGTAAATAATACGCCCAATAAATAAAGATTTGATGAGATAACATTGGTAAAATCGTGACTCGAATCTGCGAGCAACAAACAATAAAATAGCAACAACACAATAACATTTAAACAAGCACGATGTAAAGTTGTCATTGACAAATTATTATTAATTTAATCCAATCAGCGATTAAAATTACATAGACATAAAATTAAAATACGGTGTGTACCTGCAAAGATGGTAATTTCTTAAAACTACGAGTTGTTCTCATGATAAGAAACAATTTTCCCCAAAGTAAATAGACAAATAAAGAACAGTAAAAATCTCAACATGTTACAAGGTACTTACACCATTGCATTTATGTACACATGAAAATACAATCAATTTAATTATCAATAATTAATTAAATTAACATAATATGTGTAGTTCGAAGACGAATCAGTTAAAATCATATTTCGGCAAACTGCAACATTATATTCATTATTTCACTTTAAAAGTGAGAAGTTTCAAACAACTAATCTAACGTGCATTTCAAGTTGTAATAAGTTTTATTCTCTAAACCTAACATTTTCTTTTAATCACTGATATTTTTATTTATCAAGTAAGCCTTTTATGGCAATTTTAACATTAGTAACCGGACGTACTTATATTCAAAAATGGTAGTGGCCTTTTAGGGCCGAAATACAAAACCGCGTTGCGTCGCCGCAAAACACAAGTGAAGTTTCCATGCTAGAGTCAAGGATACGTAAGAGTTCCCGAAGTAATACCGCTGTCTGCCGAGGAATACATATATTATAGCCCTCCGAATACTGATAGGGTGCATGGCATTCAGACTGTAGCGACCTCTGGGAGCTACGACAAGAAGCTCACTCAAAGTAGTTCACGAGAACAGAAGTTCCAACATATCTGCAAGATGGCGCCACGTGACAGAACAAAGAGCCTGAAATGCGGTATCGAAGAGTTTCACCGCGCAACGCATATATACAACTTCCAAGTCTATCCAGGTGGACCAGTCGGTCCCCTGGACACAACACCCGGCCAGTCAGGTAGCTACCCTTTTCCCGACACCACCTGAAACCCTTTATTCTGCCTATTGGCATCACTTCTGTCACCCGCCACGACCATGAAACTGCACAACATTCCATAAAAAATATTTCAGGTAACGTCAAAAAATTGGAGTTTCCATAGTAAAAGCAGTCAGTTGATCGTGATTTTGTATTGTAGGTCGAATATTATTTGCCGTTTTCTGACAATGTTCCTAGGGGAAAGTTGTTCAGTTTGATAGTCTGCATGCACCCTATCAATATTCGGAGGGCTGTCCCTTATACCCCGTTTATGTCGGAATCACACCCATGATCAAAACCATGATACCACGTGACGACAGCTATTCTATTTAGACGAGAGCGCTGTGTCTGCAGACCTTTTTACTGTGTGGAATGTATTAAACGTCACAACACTGAATTCACCAGTCACGGCACCGCAACACGATTATGTGTTTCAGCCCTTAACACCCAATCTAATATTTCTTTAAATTCCATCTCCTTTCATAAGAAGAATTATTATATTCTCATAACTTCATTTAAAATTACACACCAATTTATATACCATACCAATAATAATCTTCATTCTACAAATCCATACATTATCTTATATCCTTGTTAACTTGGCCCAAATTTATTTTAAAGTTTTGGTTTGTCAGTGCTGGAGTAATTTTATTATTATTTATTACTTTATATAAGATAGTTTTGAAAGAAGCATAATTTTGCCTAACATAATAGAGCCTTGAAAAAAACGTAGCCAAAACTTTGAAACTAATTACTAACTTAGATGGTATTTTTTGTGTATTTTATTATTTGCCAATTATAATATTTGTTAAGTACCTATATAATCAAAACATCCAACATTAATAATATGTATTTTATAGTACATACATAATACATACTACCACTTAAATTCACTTTTATGAAAGTAATAAGTTGTTTTTGCAAGAATAAATGATAAACAATAAATAATTCAATCGATATAACGATTTCTACAACGACTATTTTTTCCTCATTTTCTATAACGACTTAGTAATCCACAATATTTATAAGTTTTTTTTCTCTAAAAAGCAGAATGCGCGTAACAATGATAATGCTAGACTAAAATCTAAATAAATCTAACTTTTATTAGGAATGTTGCTGTGAGCATTCTAGGTAATAAGTGTTGAAACCTAAGTTTCTTTTTGGAGTAATTTATCTTAAATCCAAGCTTTGCTTTTACTTTACGCTAATCATTCAGCAACCTGGATGGAAAACTTGGTACATAAACACAGTTTTTTTAAATAGGTAATCTTATTTACGGGGGCGTTTAAGCGACCATAAATAAAATATCTTCCGTAGCTCCATTATACTAAAATTTTATTATTTGTCCATAAACATACCGTTCAACGACGGCATAATTTAAAAGACCGACGAAAGATGTTTTATTTTTTAAACGCGCCCTATACTAGAAAACAGAAATTGAGAAATTTCTCTCGAGATGGATTTAAAACCATACCATCTTGCTTGCGCTCTTACAACTGAGCCATCGTGTGTTCAAACCGATCCATGTTTTTTTTTGCATCTTTTGCGTTAATGTGTGACGGACTTCAGCATCAAATATTGAGATAAGTTGTCTTTATAATTCGAAATAACACTAAAGCGTTTAAAATTATGTCGCTTCCCGTGTCCCTGTATGCTCAGATCTTTAAAAGTACCCAACGAAGTTTGATGCTGTTTTATGCGGGCTGCTAGTTCCATATATTTCTCGCACATATTTACAGTTTTACATATGAATTCAACTTTACCCGTCTCCTATCTTTAATAACTATTCGTATTAAATCTGATGAAAATTATGTTAAATTGAAATCCAGAACTCAAGTGTGTTTGCCAAACCAAGAAGAGTTTTACATATTACGAGTTTTAACAGGAATTCCGTTGCTTCTAGGAAGACAAAAAAAGGAAATCAACCGAGAATATTTTTATTCGTCGTTTTTGTTTCTGCCTTTTTTTTTACATCCGCATGCTCTATCAATTTTATGATTCCTGGTAACTCTCAAACCACCTAACCATATCCCTGATTTGTTCGTTTTCCTATCGTATCTTAACCGTGGCCTACTTTACTTACTCTCTCCAATAATCCTACTAATTTAAAATCGAATCTTAATCCAGTTCCCAATGTTGAAAACTGCAATAACCCTACCAATTTACATACGAATATCCCCGTTTTGTGTCATGTTTTGTGAACTCAAAACCCACGGAGCAGAAAGTCAAAACCACACAGAAGCCATCAAAATTTCACTATCGACAATTGAAACTATTTTTAGCGGAATGCAGGCCCTGGAGCACGATTTGTAATAATAAAAATAAAATAATAATGGTATTTTCTACTATGTATGTATGTATGTTGAACTGTCATTCTATAGACATTGTATCTCAAACTTTAAGATACGAAACGGCATAATATCGTTCAACTGACACTTTTACACGTTTTTTAGGCAAATGCGGGCCCTGTAGTATCCATTAACACCGAATTGTCGTATTCCTCCACGAGTTGTACGCTATCATTGTAACTTTGTAACTTTTAGCGGAATACGAAACAGTTAATTAATAATAAAAAAATTGATAATTATTTAGATTCGGGCCCTGTAGTACAACATTTGACCTACCTGTTGTATTTAACATTGTATTGCCATTATGACTCAAAAATCAAATACGAATCAGCCAAAATCAAACAAGTTACACTCTATTAACATAAAACTGAGACACCTTGCGCGCTACAATTAAGCAAAATCCAGGTCATGTTATATAACATTGTGACCTTGTACGAGTTATACGCATTTTAGCCGTTGGAATTTTCATTCAATGGCCATTATGTCTTAATCTTTTATCGGAAAAACACGGCAAAAAACATTCAATTGACAAAAGTTTGTCAACAAACAACTGACACTCGTTTCATTTTAATTTTCGGGCCCTGTAGTATCCAAAATCACCTACTTGTCGTATTCTTGTACGAGTTGCACGCTATCTTCGTCGCGAAGGTCGAGAGGCCGCCTCGGGCGCGGATGCTGCAGGATGGAGAATTTCTCCGTTTGGTTGGATTGTTTCTTGCGTAGCGCATTGCGGAGGTGGCTTTCGCCTGAAATTAGTAAGAGGGCTACGTTTATGAACGGGTTTTTGTATCTGTACAAGCACATGATAATTGTAGAAACAACCTTCGGTTCCCCGTTTTACGAAACCTTTGGATTAGAAATGTAGTAATATTTAAGTACTTTGGAAAACCAACACTTGTTCAAAAAATATCTTTCTAAAGAAATTTTTTTTTTTTTTTTTTTTTAAACTTGCTAAATTTTTAAGTGCGGGCAGGATTGCAAAAAAATTTTATACCCAACACGGGAAGTGTTTTAAAATTTGGTATTCACAAAAAATATGACAGAAAGACAATAATGCTATACTATGGTCATTATCTTAAAATTACGCCATTCGACTCGACGAACAATACATTTTGTCAATCGAGCAGTATGTAGAGCTGCGTTTTACCACGGGAAAATGTATTTTCACCAGAAAACACTTTGCTGCTTGTGGCGGTTAGGTGGGAGAAACCACAGAGTGAACGAAAATTATTTTTATTTTTTAAAAAAGACTCACCTGGTAAAGATAACGGGCGGCCACACAAACTAAGGTCATGTGACCGTGGCGACGCAGACCTGGAAGACCTGGGTCGACCTGGCGCATTATTGTTCCGCACCTCATCATTCCTGGTGCCACGTCTGGGTGACCGGCTACCGAAGTCCTAGATAAAGGTCATGTTTTGATTAGCATCACAGAGGATGTACAGTCAAGCTCTCGTGCGGTTAGACACTCGAATCGTCCAATATAAGAACGGTCCAAAGTCCAAACTGTCTAACCCAGCCTGATCTTGATTGTACAAGAAATGCTTAAAATATTTTAAGGAGCGAACCAGCCCATTAATCTGACTTTCCAAAAGTCAGATTAAGAAAGAAAGAATGGGCTGCCAAAAGGCCATGCAAGTCATTTTGTATGAGAGTTCCATTTACTCTTATTTTATTATACTGTACCACAGAATATATAAGAGCTGTACATAGTAATACCTATATGCTTGGGGAAAGTTGTTTGGCTTAATGGGCTGGTTCACTCTTTGAAATATTTGGCTTTTTTTACATGAGTATTTGTGTCAGTTGAGATTAATTTATTAGGTAACAAAATAAGTTCTACGTGCAATAATTTGAATAGGTGTGATAAGATAAGTAAACAAACAATGAAATAGTAGAATTTACGTTACATTTAAAATGGTAGAATAGGAAACTACAAAGTTAACATCTGAAAAAAAACATGTAATCATTGATTCATGGAATGATATGATTTTAAGATAATATAGAGCAAGATTTTACTAGTGACCGACCTTAAGGAAAGTAGGTCGGAATATGAATAAATTTAAGCCTCCCACTGGCTCCCATAGAAAATTGTTCCTTATCACCAGCCCGTACTCTGTTTTTAATATCGGTCACTAGTACAATTTCACCCTATATTTGACAAATTGTGCGCTACTGATAGCACGTGCGTGTTAATCTAATACTAAACTAACTAAAACTAGTGCGACATAGATCGTGGTAGTAAGAACGAAATTATGAAGCCAACTTTGTTAAATATAAAGATAAAGTAAAATTAAAATACATGGTGTCAAAAAGTTGCTGCATATATTCTATCGTAGAGATAAGTTGTTCAGTTTCATGAACTGGTTTACCCCTTAATATATTTGCAGGTTTTTACACCTTACCTATTTATTAAACTTACTAAATTACTAGTTTATTATATTTCATTAAATCAAAGTAACGAAATGTTTTACTTTACTGGGATTTTAACGCATGTCTCTGGCTTTCAAATCGCACTCTTGTAAAAATTCAATACTTAGTATAGTCCAGCACCGTAAATGCCAAACAAATCACAAATAAATAAACATAGTATAACAAAAAGTTTCTTTTTAATTCTACAAAGTTGACATCATCTTAAAGCAGAAGCTAAAAAGGAATTAACCCAGAAACATCTTTAAATAAATAAAACACAAAGTAAAACTAATGTACAGTCAAGCTCACGTCAAGTTAGACACTCGAACTGCCGATGTAAGTCTTATGCGCGCGGCATAAGAACAGTCCAAAGTCCAAACTGTCTAAACCAGCCTGATCTGGACTGTACATATAAGGTTCAGATATGTCTGGATTAAGACTTTCTTGGACTGAGAAAAACCTATTTCATCAATAAGCTGTATTGTACATCAGCTATTCCGCTCATGCAATAGTACCAACAGACTTTTTAAAAAACATGGTAAAAGCTATATCAAAACTATTTGAGAAGAGAATAATATCTATGAAAATAGGCTAATATATCTTGGTAAAATCCATATCAAAATTATTAGATAAGAGCAGTGTATTAATCTATTAAAATAGGCTTTTCTCAGTGTAAGGACAGCACATTAGTAAAGGCAATGTTAGTAACCTTATCGTGGGAATTGACCGAGTAAGCGCTATAGGAGAGTTGACTGCCACCGAAGTCGAACGCCGACGTCGCGCGGTACGACAGCGAGTCTGTATTAGTAAGGCAATGGTACATCTAGTAAGGTAATGGTAAAATTGGTAAGCCTTTGGTAGATCTAGTAAGGCAATGGTAAATTTAGTAAGGTAATAGTAAATTTGGTAAGCCTATAGTAGATCTAGTAAGGCAATGGTAGTAGTTATGTTATTATAGATTTGATAAGGTAATGGTAGATCTAGTAAAGCTATAGTAAACCTAGTAAGGCAATTGATTCCAGTTTACAGTTTTTGTAACAAACTTTAGGCGTTTATAATATATGTTTTATTATGAAATTAGCAACAATTAGCTTCTTCAAAAAAACAAAAGATCTCTTAATTGTTTTTATTTATCTACAAGACAATTAAATAATCATCGCGTTTCGTCGTGTGATGCCGGCATCGAATAGCATCACCCCATTTTCCCGTGGGTATCGTGAGAGGCGATTAAGGGACTCGAGGATTACATGTGTCTTTCTATTTTAAACTATGGGCTGACAACCTGACACTATGGTGATACACAATTATCTGAATTAAATTAGAGTTTGTCTGGCGTGGTGTAAATGTCCGTTTTACGGCTTTTTCCCTTTACCTGCCCCGCAAGGGATATAGACGATATATGTATGCGTTTTGTATTTAACACGCGACACACGAGGATTGCATGATGTAATTACCAGGTATAGATGTACCTACTAGACATGTACCTACCTACATACTTGCCTACGACCTATTGATTTTCAGTTTGGCGAACATTCACAACTTGTGTTTATGTAAATTTCACAGTGAACGATTTCGAAGCAACCTTGATCTTTCGTATTCCAAAGCCGCATTAGGCTGCAATGCAAGGTTGAAATATCTTCACAAGAATAGAAATGTTCGATATTGGAAATGAGAATTTACTAGGCCATGTTCGATAAGTAAATTGGAGCGTATTTAACTATTTCGTAGTAAAATTTATTAAACATATCTTTCACGTAGGAATGTGTAAGTATTCGTAACATTTTCAATATTCACACGTGGTTCACACTAACATTAGTAAAAACCGTAGGTTCCCGAGCCGGTTTTTTATTAGGACAATACAAAATTGTTATAAAAAAACTTCTTTTTTTTTACAATGACGGATCATGCATGACGTCTATAAGTAATAATACTATCCTACATTGAAAAAAGTAATTTAATTTTCTTTTCATTGCGAATAAATATTGTGGACTAATATTTTCTAATACATATATTATTTAATTAAATAAACAACAACGTATCTTGAACCGTTCATCGTGCACGGACAGAACTCAAAGTCTTGTTGTTTTTCTACCACAACCAATATTTACTGTTTGACAAATAAAAATAACGAATCCATATCGTTATCAATTCAATAACGAGGTCAGACGGTCGGGAAGTTAGATAATAAGCAAACATTTACGCATAAGATACAGGTGTTATCGGCCAATGCTCTATTGACCGATATTCTAATATTTATATCGATTCTTTGATATTGATACATTTGCAACACTTTTGGCTACACAGAAAACATCTGGGGCACAAAGTTTCTAAAGTTATTGAAAAATATTTTAACAGAATAAGAGAAGAAAATATGTTGATTGGAACCGGATTCAGTTAGTAACATTTTGATTTAAGTCAATGATTTTATAAGTATTGTAATATAAATATTGTATGTTAGGCGAAAACTTTGAAGTTCGATAGAGTAAGTACAGTAGGAGGATAAATAAGTTTCCGTCTGAAAGAAAAGGATATCTCATGAATTTTTCGGTATCAATTATTAAAAACCTTTTTATGGAAAATTATGATGTTATAATGTTATAGAATCATGTGCCTCAAATAAATGTATTCATGTAAAATTGGCTTAACTTTGTTCAATTATTTAGAATGAAATATGAAACAATTTATTACAAATTAATAAAAAAACAACATACCATGTGGCCAGCAGCTGGTAGGTGGTGGCGACCGTATCATGTGCTCGTGAACCTCCTTCAGAGTGAGAGGATCGTCCTCTACGAAGTCTAGAGCTGTGCTGCCAAACTCCTGGAATGTTTACGCATAGAATTTTACTTCAGTTATCTATTACTAGATTTCCGCCCAGCTGTTTCACCCGCTGCCACTCATCCGTTTCACCCGCTGCCACTCATTTTCCGGTGGTAATAGTTGTTTTCCCGTGGTAAAAAGTAGCCTTTGTGTTATATCGGGTTATATTCTATCTGCCTTCCAAATCGGTCAAGCCGTTTGAGTGTGAAGAGGTAACAAACATACATACATACACACACACAAACTCTCAGATTTATAATATTAGTACGGATTGTTCACAACTTTCATAAATATCTAAGAATATTGTGTTTATTTTTAAATATTTAGCATAGTAAGTATTTCAAATGCTTGGCTGTAAATTCAGATTCATATTTTACAAGTATTTGTACTTAGAAAGGAATGTTTATATGATGGTGCATAATTCATTATAATAAAGAGTTAATATGAATATTTGTTACTTATTTACTTTAACAGTTATTAACTGTCTTACAATAAGAAACATCTTTTTTTCAAAAATAGAAAGTTGGTAACAGTTTAACAAAACCTTGACTGATACTTTGGTACCTAGCTAACTAATAGTTAGAGGCTCACTAGTTTAGTTATTCAATGATAATTCCTTAGACATATTCTGATTCTGAGATTTAAGTGCTCTTTTTATTTAGTACATTCACTTGAAAACATTTCATAGACACATATCATTGACTATATTGAGATTGGGCCTTATAGCATACCCTGGGCGAGGACATCCAACAGAGGACTGTTTTAGGCAGATGTGATGATGATGATGATGTGACATTGACTCACCTGTGACATTAATATGGTATCATCACCAGATTCACACTCATCTGCATGACTCTCAATCAGGCTTTCCCTGCTTGCCATCACTTGCTGAAATGGCAAACTTATTTTTAACATAAATATTCAAAGTTTTTATTTTTCATAAAATTATTGAATATAGACCACTAGTGACCCATATTTTCTTTTATAGACTGAATAGCTGTTTTTTGCTGCTATCTATTAATTATTATAAAGAGTAAATAGCTGTCATTTCTCCAACTTAAGGGGCAATGTCAGTGACACCAGCACCACTTAGTGAAAAAATTCACTGCCTTACATTCAAACCAAATTGATAATATTGTTAAAACTGTGTGCTTTAGTAACATAATGAAGATGTTGCTAAAAGTGGCCACTTTAAGCATTAACAAGGTTTTATTGATTCTAAAACATAATCCTTGCGGCTAGTAATTGTCGGTAATTTATAAATTGGTTTCCCAATCTTGCAGTGATTTTATTTTTTCAAGAAATATAAACAAGTGGCAAAGAAGACAAATCTGTTTAAAACTTAACAATTTATCATTTCCGATCCAATTATATAATTTATAATCTGATGGGCACAGTTCTTTTAATACTGTTGGCTTGACAATTAAATGATACATTTATTCTGTGACATGAATGGAACTGTGAATTGAGAACTTAAATGCAATTAAATCACTTTTTTTTATCAAAAGCAGTTAACAGTTAAAATGGTACAGAAGTATAAACATAGTAAATAATACTCTTCTGTGTTTTTAAGTAATAACACAATATTAGTAGGTAAGGAAAGTTTGAATTGTATGAATTAGTTATTACTAATTCATACAATTCTAATGTGTTGCAGAAAATGCCTAGCATTATCCACAAGTGTAATAATTATCTTCATAATTCACAGTTACACTACAATGATAACTTGCTAAGTAGGCATGATATGTATGGTTATTCTGTTATACCTCATTGATTATGTAAAGTAACTGAACATGCTTGCACTTCAATTTACTTTCACTAAGTATACGGAACCATTTTTTATGACTTGAATTTTATTAACAATTTTATTGTTCAGTTCTGGTTGACTAGAGTTAACTAGCTAGTTCAAAAACTTTGTCAGGTTCATGGGGTCATTGACCATCACTCAGGTGATAGAATATGGGGTCAGAGTATACATTACAGGACAGGAAATACTTTTTGGTTTGTATGTGATAAAATAATAAGCAAGTAATAAGCTCACCTGCAAATATGGATTGTCTTGCCTTGATAACCTGAGGGCTTCCATGTCCTGCGCGATGTTTCTCGTTCGTCCTGGAGTCAATAACACGGCTGCTGAACTACCTATGGCTGTAGACAGAGAACAGAATCAAACTGCACAGAATGTATGCGTCAATTTTGCGATATGATTTACAAACCTAAAATGCACACTTACCAGCAAGGGAATCTCCATTATCGTCCATCATTGTGGTGAAGTTGAAGTTAAATCACTACAAAACACAATCAATACTAGAGGAATGCCATAAAAACGGTTTTTCCACACACGATAAATATTTCAAAGGGCTAATAGTCTACACACGTAATTTTAAATTTAGTGTTAAGAAAAATCTTATTACACAGACACCAACCAATAAACGATCTACTTTATTTAAATCTTCAATGATATTACTGATTTATATGCGCGAAAAATAAAGATTTTCATGATTTTTCCAAAAGAACACCAAAAAACTGATAACGATTGATTGACAGAATGACACCAAGAGAATATAATACTGGAATGACACTTGTAGTTTCGTTTAGAAATTTCAATGCAGACAGATGTTTGTATTCATCGTTATCGTTTAGAAATTAAGTCTCAGTAGTAACTACTAGTAAAAGTAGGTGGCGCTACAGTGGCCGCTACAAGTGGCGCTAACTACAAAAATTTTGCTTAGCAGAACCGAACCGAATAAGGTTTGTTTTGAAGGAGGAATCTGGGGGATTAGCATAGAAATCGCATTAGATATGCCTCGGGCGGCCTAACAGTACCATCACACGCGGAGCACGACCAGTTTTGGAATATGGAAAGGGATTTCTGTTCAGGTTTTCTTTAGGACCTATGATCTGGTCTGGACCAAGAAGATTATATGGAGCTGATGATAAGGCACTACTGTCTTGCTACTGTCATATTGACACCCAATTGACGTAGTTTGTTTGGTTGTATTTCTCAAAGTGTATTTCAAAGAGTACTTTTTAATGTGTTTTTAGTTTTCTCAAAGAAGTTTTTCAGAAATCTATCTATACGTAAGACACCGCGACATCCCGCCATAGGATTGGGATAAATTCTTTACGAACTATTATCCTGGTGTTGGGCCTTTGTCCAGTCTGACGGCCTGGCTGATGATGTGATGTGATAATATAGCTGTAGCCTGCCTTCAGGGTACCCTGCGATAGCAATAATAAAGAATACTGATTAGTAAATAAATAAATTCATTGAAAACTAAAGAACTAAACATGTAAGTGGAAAAATTCTTCCAGCGTATTTTTATTAGTCTCCTTTAGTTTTTCAATCCGTGAATAGCATAGTTGACTGTATAATATAAACTTATGCTTTGTGTACTATGTATTATGTAAGTAACCTATGTATAAAGTTGTTTGATTTTCCAAATAAACAAAATAAATAAATAAATAGGTACAGAAGAATACATAAAAACCTACAACAGAATCTACTTACTTAGTTACAGTTAGGCATCTGGACGTGCGAATAGTTTTGGTTTTAACTGTAGATACTAAGCTAAGTAAAATTATGCACCTAGCTAGCTAGACTTAGGTAGGTAGGTACGCAGTACCTTGGCAGTACTCAAAACTTGCCCCTAAGAATGTCCACGAACATTCAGCAGCTTTCAGTGAACCATCTTGGCGCTTTACGTTCAGTTTTTTTTAATGGCTTCACATCTCTTTATTTTAGACGTATTTTGCCGCTCATTTATATTATTTATTACAGCATTGTTAACTCGTGTCGGTAGGTACTTAGTTAAATAGATCGAAGGAAGTCATGGCATTTTATATAACCATTTTATACAGCCTATTGTATAACCAATAAGCGCGACTTTGAGATCAGAATTGTAAATTCTTACCATATTTTTTCACATAACCTCAAAATATACCTGCTTGCTCCACTCCACAGGTCAGCATATGAATCTACAGGTGCTCTCATGGTCCGTTCAGTTGTTCCGAAAACAGACTTGGTAGATCTGAGAACTGTGGACTTACCCTTAAGAAGACTATTGGTTGTGGACTTCGACCCACGAAATCATCGAAAGCCCCAAGTTGTAATTAAGTAGGTATGAATTATACTATACAGGCTTATTTTCTAGTCAGTTGGTATGCCAATTTCGCAGAATGATTCTACTCATTAATATGAACAACTATTGCAACGAGATCATATTCGAAATCTTCACAATGAACTTGTGTATTTGTTTAAAATTCAAATTATTCCGGTTTTTTTTGTGATAACTAGAGGTGCACTGACTATGGTCTTGGCCGACTAGCCGGCTACCGACTATTCGGCTTAAAATCTGCCGACATTACGTCGGCGTACGTCGTAATACATGACCCCGACATTCCGTCGATTACGTTTGGGCACTTAAAGTAGCGATGATGTCGTGAAGAAAATCATAATGTTTTAGCCTTGCATACAATTTTACTGTTGTGATTTCATTACAAATGTATTTCTTACTAGTTTTAGTCAATTATTTCCTTTAACTCTTCACTATATGTAGTTTAGTTCAGTTTTTACGCTGAACTGGTAAAAGAGTACGAAAGACGAAAAGTATATTTGCTAAATAAGTCGGCAACTGTTTCGCTTTCTATGCAGCTCTTCAGGTAAGGTAATCTGCCTTACTACAGTTGGTATGAAACTGCGTCCTTATGGACTACTGGTGCGATCTGCGAGGCAACTTCACTATATAGCTGACTTGCCATCAGTCGACTAGTCAGTCGCCGACTACAGAAACGGTCGGCGATTGTAGGAAGAGTTGACGAATGGAAAAATACGTAAAAATAAGATCCAGATGGAAGAGGCGTCGCCACTAGCAATGCGAAAGTCGCAGGTTCAAATCCTGCCCGCGCTTAAAAATTTTGCAAGTTTAAAAAAAAAAGATCCTGTCATCTCCGCGCCGGTAGGTACAAAGGTACTAAGCTGGGTATGGGCGAATTGAAGAAAAACTCGTCGGTACATCTCTCGTTATTGATAACTGATAACTAGTAGAAGCTTATGTTAGGTAGTAGCAGAAACAGAATAGGCGTGGGCAAAAAGTGAGCTAATAATGTTTTCATAGGTTGCTGCGATTGTTTTGACAGCTGCCTACAATAGCACCAAGTCAACGCCTATTCTATTTACGCACAAACTAGAGGCAGTAATAAAAAATAAAAAACCTTTTGCTACTTAGTTGAGTAAGGAGGGTTGTTCGTGACTCGTTTCCACACGAGAGAAGAAGAAGGCTAATTTGAGGCTTGAGTAAGGGTTGAAGTACCAACTACTTAAACTTAAATAAGTAGGTATATTTAATAAGTTTTTCTTCACTTTGCTTCTGCAACTACTTGCAAATCTGTCTTCTTTTAAGGTAGAGATTGCCTGGCAGAGATCGCTACAAGCGAGGCCGCCTTTGTTTATTTTTTATTAATGATGGGTTTGCTCTTGACTCTAGTCTAGGTCATAGGACAGAGACAGAGTCTAAGATGGAGCAAGCTCACCCAGGAGAAGCCTGTTCACTCTTACTTTGAAGAGATTAGGGTTGTATGCGTTTGCGTGAGTTCCACTCTTTAGCAGTGCGCATTATAAATGATGACTGGAAGGTCTGGAAGCGCTTAGTCCGAATTGGTGGAATGGCAACCAGGTACGGATGGTATCCGTCGGTGCGTCTGGATGTTTGATGGTAGAAGGGAGTACGCAATAAAGTGTTTATCTATCTATCTATATGTATATTCAATCAATAATTAATAGGTACCTACCTATTACCTACTCGCTCTTACTGAGTCAAATGTCATACATAACGTTGGTACTTAAATGTAAGAACATAAATTATTATTATTATTATTTTCAGGCCCTGGATGGCGTATTTAAATTTGATGAGAGCCGCGGTTGGAATCGGTATGTTAGGTGCCCCTCTTGCCATGAGCCGCGCAGGTATGCTTACCGGACCGTTTCTAGTCCTGTTTATTGGCTGCCTTCTTATACATACGCACTTAATGTTGGTAAGTATGTGTAGAATAACTATCATTATGCTACGTTAACACTATGCATCTGCTCCTGTTCCAGCCGCTGCTACCGCGAATATTACTCGTAATAAACCAAATTTTAAAGCACTTCCCGTGTTAGATATATTTTTTTTTAAACTTGCAAAATTTTCTAAATCCTACCCATACATGCATACATAAACATATCACGCCTATTATCCCTTGTGGGGAAGGCAGACCGTAAACGGCCGCAAAGAACGGTCATTTACGCTACGTCTGACTATTTCATAATCCTGCCCGCGCTTGAAATATTTGTTAGTTTTGAAAAATTGCTTGATATACCTACTTACTTTCGCGGAAGATCAGTGCGATTTGCCGTCCTACTCTTCTCGCACCTATACGAGTGAGCTAGATAGCAACACATTCCACTCGCACTCGTGCTGCCATGCCGACACTCGCCGGAGCACGGGAAGTGGCAGCGGCATGACAAAAGACAGTACGAGTAACCTATTTACATGCTCACGCTGCCCACTTCCCTTACTATTTCCCTGCCCATAGCTCGAGTGTGTGGCATTATAGCACATTCACAAAAAGTCAATATGCGCAGGGAAATAGTAAGGGAAGTGGGCAGCGCGAGTGTGTGAACAGGTTACTCGCGCTGCTACTCGTCATGACGTTGCCACTTCCCGTACTCCCTCGAATGTCGGCTTTACGTGCGCGAGTCTAAGGAACGGCAGCACGAACGCGTGTGGAATGTATTGCTATCTTGCTCACTCGTATTGGTGCGAGAAGAGTGTATCGGCAGAGTGTGAACACCCACTCGCGTTGATACTTCCGCGGAAGTATTTCGAGCAATATTCGCGACAGCGGCACAGGAGCATGTGCATAGTAAAACGCTAGTTCTATTACATTCTCTTTGGTGCATAGTGTAGACTTGCTATTAGATAATTTTACACTATTTAATGATTTCTTTTAGCTTTCGTGTCTGAATGAAATATGTCGTCAGCTGAGGGTTCCATACGTACCGTATAGATACGGAGCCCGCTTGGCTTTACGGCATGGTCCACCTCTCTTGCACGGGTTGGGAAATTGGAGCCCGTAAGTTTATATCAACTGTTATCTTCCTAATATAGGGTGAAATATTACTAGTGACCGATAGCGAAACCTCAAGACGGGCCGGTTATAAGGAACGACTTTTCCCAAGGCACATAGGTCGAAATACGAAAATGAAATTTGAACCTCCCATACAAAATTGCCGGTCAGCTGACATGAGGCTCCATAATATTTTTGTCAACCTATGTTCTTTGGGGAAAAAAATTCCATACCGCCAGCCCGTCCTAAGATTTCGCTATCGGTCACTAGTAAAATTTCACCCTATATACTTCAAATCAAATCAAATTCTTTATTTAATAAACATAATTACTAATACGTAAAACTATACAAAACAATTATGAGGCTTAACTATTTCCTAAACTAAGAATAATCATTCCTGTGTCTTAGGTAAACAGTTTGCCAACATAACTGTTCTAAATAAAATTTAAAAATAAAATACGACTATACAAGTAAAATAAACTTAAATACACTTTAAAATATTACTATTCTAAAACCTATTCTAACGGTGAAGCCGTGAGCGGTAGCTTCCCTCGGAAGCGGCGAAACACGACTCCCTGCGGCCAAAACTCAGGTGACGTGAAGACGCTCACAGTAGCTGTCGGGACTCGCACCACGAACGAGTTGAAACCCACCCAATGGCGCGACTCCAACGGCTCCACGTATACTCCGAGTCTTGGCGTATCCTTGAAGGCACGGGTCAATTTCAACAAGTCTGTTATTTGTCTAATTTTGGTGGCAATTTTTATTTGTTAGTTTTTTGATAATATTTTGATAAATTCTAAGAATATATCACATTTTGATTGTCATGTATCGAGGGCCTCGTTATAGCTATTTTAGTTTTTAAGATATTTCAGTTTAAGTCCACCAAAATTGCAGAGGGCCACCAAAATTAGAAATTTAGCCCACCAGAATTGACTCATGCCACCAAAATTAGAAAAGGGGCCACCAAAATTTGAAAATTATTTGCAATGACCTTTGTGGGTACCTAACGGAATTCTGGGGGATGTGCAGTGATCCTTGTGAGTACCAAACGGAATTCTGGGGGATGTGCAGTGATACTTGTTAGTACCAAACGGAATTCTGTGGGATGTGCAGTGATTCTTTTGAGTACCCAACGGAATCCTGGGGTATACGTATGCAGTGATCCTTGTGTGTACCCAACGGAATTCTGGAGTATGTTTAGTGATTTTTGTGAGCATCCAACTGAATTCTGGGGTGTGTGCAGTGATCCTTGAGAATACCTAACGGAATTCTGGGGGATGTGCAGTGATTCTTGTGAGTACCTAACGGAGTTCTGGGGTGTGTGCAGTGATCCTTGTGAGTACCCAACGGAGTTCTGGGGTGTGTGCAGTGATCCTTGAGAGTACCTTACGGAATTTTGTTGAATGTGTAACGATCCTTGAGAGTACCAAACGGAATTCTGGGGGATGTGCAGTGATCTTTGTGAGTACCTAACGGAGTTCTGGGATGTGTGCAGTGATCCTTGTGAGTACCCAACGGAGTTCAGGGGTGTGTGCGGTGATCTTTGAGAGTACTAACGGAATTCTGGGGGATGTGTAGTGATCCTTGAGAGTACCAAACGGAATTCTGGGGAATGTGCAGTGATCCTTGTGAGTACTAAACGGAATTCTGGGGGATGCGCACTGACCCTTGTGAGTACCAAGCGGAATTCTTGAAGATGTAAAAAGATCTTGGTGAGTATCTTACAGAATTCTTAAAAGTTGTGTAGCGATGTTCGTGAATAGGAACCTAATGGAATTCTTTGGACGTGTGCGTTAATCATCGTGAGTCTGAGTGACTAACAGAATTTTTGGAATGTGTGCAGTAATTATTGTGTGTACCTTACACAATTTTTCAAGGATTGGACTGTGCAACAATCTTCGTAACTTTGAGTGCCGACCCAAAATTTCGGGAGGTGTGCAGTGATCCTTGAGAATACCTAACGGAATTCTGGGGGATGTGCAGTGATTCTTGTGAGTACCTAACGGAGTTCTGGGGTGTGTGCAGTGATCCTTGAGAGTACCCAACGGAGTTCTGGGGTGTGTGCAGTGATCCTTGAGAGTACCAAACGGAGTTCTGGGGTGTGTGCAGTGATCCTTGAGAGTACCAAACGGAATTTTGTTGGATGTGTAACGATCCTTGAGAGTACCAAACGGAATTCCGGGGGATGTGCAGTGATCCTTGTGAGTACCTAACGGAGTTCTGGGGTGTGTGCAGTGATCCTTGTGAGTACCCAACGGAGTTCAGGGGTGTGTGCGGTGATCTTTGAGAGTACCTAACGGAATATGCAGCGTTTTCAGTGATTACCTCATTACGACATACGAAAATATTATCAGTGATCTTAGTAACTAAGCACTGAAAGGGATTATTGGGGGAATCTTGGTAAGTACTAACGGAATTCTGGGGGATGGTGCAGTGATCGAGGTGAGTACCTATGGAATTCGTAGTTTGGTGAGTATTCAGCTTTTTAGATTAGGAACCGATGAATAAACTAAGGTAATTTAGCTGGTTGACCGGACACCAGTAGCTATCGGACACTGCCCAATTATTTGCGCCGAAGATGAAAACGTTAAGTAAATTATTGGAAAAGTCAGTGTCTTTCAAAACTTTTCGACTATTCCCATCACATTTTAATTAGTTAGCATTACTACTGCTCCAGTGTCTTGTCAATTGGCCTCTTAAAATTTGCGACTGCGGTTGTGTGCAAATACAGTGAAAAAATCTTGGAGCAACGCATTTTTTGAGGTAAGTTACAGCGTTGTTTATAATTTATTGGATATAAATATTGACATAGTGTGACTATTTATGATTCTCATTTACGTTAATTTCAATAAAAAACTTAAAATTTTCAATATTTAGCATTAAAATTAGATGTCCGGATAACTAGAAGCAATTTTGGGGGAAATTTAGCTATCGGCCTACAGGTCGATAGCTAGCTGATAACCATTCAATTTACATCCTCTTTTTCATTAAATATTGAAAAGCTTTAGAGGAATTATATAATTTCAAGCGTTCTTATATCCGAAGGCAACGGTTTAGTTAACAGGCGGCCATGCACCTTCATACAATTATTTGAAATAATATATACATACTTTTTTAATAATTCTGAAATTGACGGCCGGCAGTTGAATTTATGCATTTTAGTTATCGGCATAGAGTATACTAATGTGGCCGAAAACCAAATATCTATATGTTTTGGTTTCCGTCCACTGAATTAGGAATACTATTACAATTTATAAGTAAGTAATTTTTTTGTAACAATATTGTTTAAGCTTTCACGAAGCGTAATATTTTTTTATACTTAGTTTTGATTATCAATAATGGTTTATCATGTTTTGAACTATGGCAAAAACATAAGTATTGAATAATAATATGTTCATTACTTTACACACATTTAATTTTTTATTCAAAACCAATCCTTACTACAAAGCACTAAGACTTATTTTTCAACGCATTACATGGTGGCCGAAAATTAGTTGTTTTGACGGGCGATAACTGAATTTTCTGTCCGATAACCCCCAAATTCGCTCATTTCAGATATTTTATTTATTTATTTCTTTTTGAAGCATTTTTTCAATAATAGGGGTTTCTTAACTAAGACTACAATATCTACTGATCTCAAAATCATTTTATACTTTAGTCTCGTCCAAATATTTGATACAAATATATTATCTTCAAGTCAAAAAATCACAAGAGTGGCCGATAACCCCCTAAATTACCCTACCCTATGGAATCTCTTGGAGTAGGCATCTAACAAAATATAAATATACCAAGAAGGAACATGGAAGAACATAAAATTTATATTGAATTTGCAAGTAGAAAGGGCATAAATATACCTGCAGATGATAAAAGGGTTCAGCTTACATTCTATTTAGGTAAGAAATCATCATTATCTTTACCATTTTAAACTGCTTAGTATGTAAACAGATAAGGATGTCAATTTTGGTGGTTGGAACCAATTTTGGTGGCCTCTAATATGCCACCAAATCCACCAAAATTGGCCCACCAAAATTGAGACAAAGCCTTTTTGTAAATATAAAAAAATAAGTGTAAGTTTTAGATCAAAATAAATTCTGTATGTGTAAGGAGTGACAAATGACACATCAAATTCCACAGCAATAGTTTATGGTTGTACACAAAGTAATGAAATAATCGAACCACCAAAATTGCAACCGTTTTTTAGATAATTGCGTAAAGTCTGTTCTTACGTTTTTGGCGGGAACATGCATCGTCGCCGCACCCAAGTAACCATCACAAGCGCTTGAGCGCAAGTGGCCGGGACGCGGTGTGGCAACAGGGCGTTGGGAATATGCATTAGAGATGAGATACCATCGTTCAAAATTTTTCCACCAAAATTGTTTTTTTTTTCGGACACTTCTTTTCACCCGTTTAACTTTATAGTACTTAAGGTAGTTGTCTTAAATATAAAACTAAGAGTTAGTTTACATATCTAGGAAAACATTTGAGCTAGTTGGAAACATCTCATGTCTTGAGGGAAAAAATCATAGAGAGTTTTCTTCTCAAATTTGGATTCCGGACACGCCACCAAAATTAGGAAATGGCGCTTTAGCATTTTTTTTTATTTTGTTGTATTTACTTATTATTGTTAATTATCATATGCACATTTAAAAACAAGCGTATATTTAAAGAAAAAATTTTTTTTATTGCTGTATCTGTACTTCTGACTAGGATTTTCAGCTCGGACACGTTAAAAACACGTCTGGGAAAATGAGCCCTGCTTTATGCCTCGCGAAGATGTAATCCAGCACGTCTTGCTTGGTAGTGGAGTCGTGCAGGCGGGAGACATAAAGCGATGTCCTCGGCGTGAAGGCGCGCAGATGTAGATTGGCCTCGACTGGGGCGGTGCCACACTTGTTCTGGCGGGGTTGCCTGCTGCGCTTCTTCTGAACCAAAGTAAACCCATCCGCGTCTACTTGGTCACAACGCTTGTTAAGGGGTGGCTCACAGAGTGATAGATGAGCCATGCCCTTTTTGTTTACCGCTGCTGCAGTGAGCGGCTTAGGAGGCCGGTTAGTGATGTTCCGGCGCCGACGTTTAATCGTGTCAGCAGCATTGCCGGGCGCAGCTGACAGCGTTGGTGCAGCGGGGTGGGGCGGGTCGAGCGGTGCGGCGGCGGCGGGGGGCGCGGGCGCACGCTGGTCGGTTCGCTTGGCGGGCGAATTAGCTGACGATGTGCTTGTCGCCGATGCATATGATTCACCGACGGCACGCACTTCGCGTTGTTCCTTGTCAGCAGAACTCGAAGTCTCAGCTGACCTAGTTGCTGAATTTCGTAACAAATCTACTTCGGCACGTAGTTCAGCAATAGTTTTCTGTGAGCATTCGAATTTCCGCTGAAATTCTTCCAGCTTATTCTCCAGGTTCTTGACGTCCCTTAGCAGCCGGGTAACATTCTGCTGGTCGAGCGCGTTGGGAAGTGCCTTATGAGTAGCCTTCACGAACACTGGTACTTTGTTGTAGTCGGTCTCTTTAAGGATATTGATAATGTCCTGAAGGCTTTTCTTCCCATTTTCGTCCCCTGTTCTATGGGGCACACACTTGGCGTTCAGCTTGAGCCACTCACACAGCAACGCCTTCGCCTTGCATATGGGCGATTCCGCTATAGACAATATTAAATAATATTTTTTAAATCACATTATTTGTTACGCTTTTTAATATTAATACAAAGAAAAAGGTTTAAATTTTAATATACAAACTTTTTTTTTATTCTACTTTCGATTTAAAAAGATTGGCGTGCACGGAAACTTTGCCGTTTAGAAAAATGGCGGGAACTAAATAATCATACCTGTCAACAATGGTGACAAATAGCTGTTGACAATAGTTTTGAGGTTATATTTTTCCACTAACCGTGTTGCTAAGGTGTGTCTTCATCCTAAAGTGTTGAAAAATGTAAGTAATTGTTGTTGCATATTTGCCTATTTGCCTAAAATATGACTAGCTTGAGCTTGTTGCACCCGCGATGAAAAACATACAAAAGTTCGTGTTTTTTCATGTACATAAAATGCTTTCGTTTTCAAACTAAGTAAAAGTAAAAAGTAACCAACAAGGAACTAATTGCAGTCATTTAAATGAAAATGATATAAACAATATCGATATTAGCTTCGACTCAAATTGGTTGCACCCGCGATCGTGATATATGATCGCGGGTGCAACTTTTTGACTACTTCCTCTATAGTACTTCATTCATCCTATATTTTACTATTTTGTTATTCCCTAAATAACCAGTATGCTTAGCATGTGTGCTGCTCTTAATTTAGCTTATTGCTCTCGTTTTTATAGAGGTATCGAGAAAATGGCAAACGAAAGCAAGGAAGAGACTGCTTCGCAGAAGTATAGGCGCATGATAAAAGAGGATCCTGGACTTTATGCCGAACATCTCAAACGAGAAAGGGATCGTGATTCAAAACGAAGAGAAGAAATGAAAAGGAAAATGGAAGTAGATGAAGATTTGAATATTGGCTAGAATAAAGTCAAAAGAAAGAATGCAAGCAACTAGAAAGCGTCGTAGAGAAAATATAATATCGCAGACATGTACTACTGGTTACAGTAGTCCACAGACATTAGGAAAAGCTGTGGCAAAAGTTAAACGTACCCTACCAGCAAGTAACACTAGAGCAGTTGAGGTAGTAAAACAAATTGCTATACAATACAATGTTGCTATATCTGACAAAAACGATGTCCCACCTACATCTTTACCTCGAAAACTGACGGACGAAGTGCAGCAACAAATAAATGATTTCTATAATAGAGATGATATTAGCAGACAAATGCCGGGAATGAAAGATGTGAAGTCAGTAAAGTCCAAAACAGGAACAAAGTCACGAATTCAGAAAAGAACGATGATTATGAGCATTCGTAAAGCCTACGAACTTTTTAAAGAGACTTATCCCGAAACATCTATTGGCAAGACAATTTTTTATAAGGAGAGACCTGCTAACATTTTACCGATCAATGATACTCCACATAATGTTTGCGTATGTACCTTGCACTCAAACTACATCTGTCTTCTTAAAGCTATTGCGAAACATGCGTCAGACTTTCCCAAAACACACCAAGAACTTCTGAAACGGGTGTCATGTAGCGTAGACAGCGAAGATTGCATGACCAATTGTTGCGATTCATGCAAAGAATCTAGCATTTGGGATATCATTTTAGATTCTAATCCAACTGTCAAATGGAAAGCCTGGATCTTTCAAAATCAAAGACCGAAACAGGTTATAATGAGTAAGCCTTTCAATGAAGCTCTTGAAGAACTACACGACTGTACGGCAAAATTCAAAACCCATTCTTATGTTAAAAATGTTCAGTCTGATTATTTTCAAAATGCAAAGCGTGACCTGGCTAGTACGGAGGCAGTTGTACAGATAGATTTTGCCGAGAATTATTCTCTTATCAGTCAGGATGAAATACAATCAGCACATTGGTCTCATGCTCAAGTCACACTTTTTACGTGCTGTATTTGGACTGCCAACAAACTCCATTCAGTGGTAATAACGAGTGATGAATTAAGTCACAGTAAATACACTGTGCATGTCTTTCTTCAGAAAATATTTGAGCACATTAAGGCGATCTCTACAACGATTAGGTCTGTTTATATCTTCAGCGATAACTGCGCGGCTCAATTTAAAAATCGATATGTGATGGCAAGCATGAACGCTCTTAAAGAAGAAAATGGCTTCAACCACCTCGAATGGAACTTTTTCGCTGCCTCACACGGTAAAGGTGCCGTCGATGGAATCGGTGGGAGTGTCAAAAGATCGGTGTGGGTTTCTGTCAAGTCCCGTAGAGCCATCGTCAACAATGCCCAAGAATTCTACGAGTTGGCGCGAAGTCTCTCTAAAAACATCTTCTTTATATTTGTAGAAAAGGAAGTTATTCAAGAAAAGAAGGCCGTACTGGATGCCGATTGGGAAGGACTGAAGAATATACCAGGTATTCAATCAAAACATTTCTTTAAACCTGAAGATAGCGATGACAGCATTTCCGTGGCGCGAACTTCACTGTCTCCCCTCAAAAGCACATTTATTTTGAAGCTTACGAAACCTATCACCGAAGCAGAAAGTGATTGGGATGACGCAGATGAGGAGCCACTCATAAATAGCAGAATACAAGAAATTCTCTGCCCTGATGAATCTGCGCCTTCAGCTTCGAATCACATAAAATTGCGCGTATCTGATGTTTACAGTGATTCAGATTCGGACGAAGCATCTCCAACAACTACTTTTCAAACCTTACCAGCAGATACTACCTGTGCTGTGATTTTACCAAAAGATATTTGCGCTGGTTTGTACGTGCTCGTGCAACTGCCATGTAAGTCGGGTAAAATAATTACGCACTACCGATATGTCGGGTTGTGTCAAAGCGATATGGATGAAGATAGAGAAGTTAAAATACAATTTCTGACGACAATTGATGGCAAACGCTTTACTGAAATCAAGAACGACATAGCACACGTTAAATTTGAGGACATTATCGGGAAGTTTGAGGAGCCACAGACAAAGATCGAAGAAAAAAATAAATTCATAGAATTTCCATTGAAAATCGATGTATTTGAAAAGAAAAAAGTAGTAAAAGAGAGAAAGAAGAGGTCTAAGAAGTAGTGACTGTAATTAAAAATTCGATTTCACCCGTTTATAGCTTTATATTTATGTTTAAAGTCACGTTAATGAGACGAGTTGCACCCGCTATAATTCGGTGTTGCACCCGCGATTGCTTTAAAAATTAATAATTAATTGTATGATTTTGTTTCATGAATAGTTTTTTATCTGTTTAGTTAATTAATTTGACTACTTACTTAAGATTAACGTGTTACCTAATAAAGGTTTCTAAATTAACAGAGTTTTGTGATTTAGTTACATGACCTGAGAAGGTAGGGCCAAATTTGTTGCACCCGCTATAGGACTTTCAACCTCTATACCGACTAATTAATTATTTCTTTTATATTTCTATAGTTAAGTAAAGAATAAACTTGTTTATATGTATGTCCTCAAAGCATAATTTTATTGTAAGGGTTTTTTATTTTAGCGCTATGTAACTTCAAATGCGTCAATATGTTGCACCCGCGATAATGGAATCGCCCATATGTCGTCCACCGAGAAGTAGGTCGTACACAGCTGGATGGCGCTGGCCTCATTTGTGAAGGTCAGTTGATCTTGCAGAAACGCCAGAACATCGTTGGCCAAGAAAGATGGCATCTTGGAACAAGCCGAGCGCAGTCGTTGCTACGCTGACGAATTATTATTTCACAATAAAATAATTTATGTCGGCAAATACGTGCGCATCGCTCGGCGCATTGCGACTGACTCTGACTTGCTAAACACTTAAGGGCCTGCCTCGAACTTTTAAACGTCCCTTTCCCAAGAATGGCAAATCCTGTGTGTGAAAACAAAGCGGAATCGCCATACTTAGACGATTATTCACTCTTGGATTTGTCGCCAAATAAACAAGTACCGTAAAATCATACAACTATGGTCCTGTCATACAACTTTGGTCCTATTTAAGAAGACTACTTATTTTTGTTAATTTTTTTAAGTATAAAGTAGAAGAAAGAAGCTTTGTTAAATTTGATCTCATGTTTAGCTTTCAACTAATAAAAAATACGATTTTTTTTTATGTTTTCTTTTTTTTGCTATACATGTTGTCAAAACCCCTAACCTCACGCAATATGATCCCAATTATATAGTGCTTTATTAAGTTATTATACGTTTTTGAGGGGAAATTGAACTTGGACCATATTTGAAAGCACGTAAGACAACAATGGTCCAAATAAAAAAAAAAACAACAAAATACTTGATGTGTTTTTTACAGATACTACCCTATAAATATTAAAGAAATATGATCAAGGTATACCTCGGATCGAAATGTATCAGCCAGCGTATTTCCATTTTATACAAGATCGCAAAGTTGAAAATGTAGAATTCTGGACCATAGTTGTATGATTTTACTCGGTAATTAAAAAACTGTACGACAAGAATCTAATAATGTACATGAAGTATCGTATTCGCAAAAAATAATGTTTAATGTTCATAAGATTGCTATACACTACTCAAAAAAGTGTAAAAATAGACCAAACTTTGAAAAATAAATCTGAAAAATGAAAAATCATTAATATCATTATCATTATACATAAAAAAAATTGCGTGCATCCAAAAATACCCATTAATAAACACGGCACTAAAGATTTTTGTGATTTCCTGAAAACTAAAGCGCAGCTTTTTGATACTGGCTTTTCACACTTAATGACTTTTTCCGTTTTCGTTTAAGGGCTACTATTGCACTTTTTATGTTTCTGAGTCAACTTGGAATATGCACAGTGAGAATCATATTCGTTGCAGATAATTTACGTGACGTAAGCGTTTTTTGGATCTAACATACGGGGTGTAAGGGACAGCCCTCCGAATATTGATAGATTGCATTCGAACCATGAAACTTAAAAACTTCCCCTAAGAAAATATTTCAAGGAACTTCAAAAATATTTGAACTTTGAATAGGTACTTCCCATGTAAATGCATGCTGCCGTGAGATGTCGGCTTAGAATAGCCTCACCCCATTTCTTTCCTTTGGGAGTCGTATGAGGCGACTAAGGTACTCGAGGGTGTGTATTGCAATTTTAGGCGATGGGCTGACAACCTGTCACTATGACTATACACAATTTTCCGAATGACCCTCAAATTTTTGTCAGACGTGGCGTAAATGTCCGTTTTTCGCGGTTGTTAGCGCTCAGCTTACCCCCAAGGGATTATAGGCGTGATATATGTACGGTCGGATTCATAAGTGGAGTCATAGTTAGACCACTTGACAGAATGCAATACGGGTTATTATCCTCTGTACTTACTTTACTAACTTACGCACACACGTAAGATTATCGACTGTAAGTAGAAAAGTCCACCTTAAGGCGTAGCATTAAAACTTAAACAGATTACCACCTATAAGCGACATCTATGTAATCTTTGAAATAATTACTCGGTGATAGCCTATTCGCCACTACATCACCACAAAGTATACATCACACTGGTTTGTCTAAAACCATTGAGGTATTATATATAGAGTTGTCAAACGGAGCAACATCTGTGAGCCGGGCCGGTGACAGTTACCGTGGCAACGGGGACTAATTAGTCATAGATGCAGCGTCAATGCGCAGATGTGACATTTTAGGCGCTATTGGTGGAGAAAGACTTACTGCGGCTAGTTGATCATGAATTTTACTTTAAATTACAGTAGTTATAATAAATGAAATGAAATAAACGAAAATAAATTTTGGAGTAAAGGAAAATAAATAAACTCGTTTAATAAGTAAATAAATTTACATTTATTTCTTGTTTATTAAAGTTATTTGGTGTAAAAATATTAGCTGTAAATACTTTAAAGGGGAGAACCAGCCCATGAAACTGAACAACTTTCCCCAAGGAACATAGGTAGAAATATGAAAAAAAAATGTACCTCTCATACAAAATGTGCCAGTGACTTGGTCAATTTGTATGGGAGGTCCAAAAACATTTTTATCATATTTCGACCTATGTTTCGTGAGGAAAGTTGTTCAGTTTAATGGGCTGGTTCACCCCTTTAAATATTTGCAGCTAATATTTTTATACCCTGTTTATGTACATATTTTCATTCATTATTTACATTAATCATTTTCCTTAAAATAATATCAGTTTCGTCAGTTTTTGTCGCTCAGAGAAATAATCATTGCTCATCTTTGCTTCTTGATTTAAGCAGATTCTCGTATATTTATGATTTATTGCTCGAATAAGATGAATCCTATGATTCAGTGTGGAAGGTTGATCGAGCGAATGTTGAATTAAGCAATTAAATACCTCTTTGTCAGTGAATAATTTTCAGTGTGTTCACTGTAATATATGTGCAATTATATTTTGAAAGAAGATATGTGCCACCACTTGTTTTTATCAAATGGCGTATTACCTTCTCTGTATATACACATATTTGATACACATCTTCAGAAGATTAACATAAACCACCCATATCTTTCAAGGTTATTACCTCTAGTTTGTGATGAGGCAGTTTATCAGTCGTAAATAAACCATCCACACACTCTTCACACTTCAAAGTTTTACCCTACTATGATCTTTGAAGCTTGTGTTGCATTTTCAAAAGTTCAAAGTTTTCGTCATCTTTTTATTATTTCAGTCAGTTATTTTCTAAATATTGTGTATTTCGGCATAAAAATAATCGTCACCTTCTATCTAAGTTGTTACATTTTGTTACGCAGACAATGACACGTCTGAATTTTTAGTCTATGTAAAATGCAACAACATGGCGTCTCCGCCAAATATTATTCTCGGCTGAAGTTTTAAAATTATTATTTAATTATTCACCGGTGAAAAGTTATTCCTTTGCACTTTTCTGTATTACTTGAACTATAGGTGCAATAACTTAATACGCATGTTGGCATTTTGAGCAAGTTTTCGCGTGTTTTCGTGCCAAGAAAAACTCTAAACAATCACAACTATCGCGCTCCAGAACTAGCAAGCAACTGAGTGATTTGCGGCCTATACACCGCAATTGAATGGAACTCCTTGGTGGTGAGTGGTGTCATCTCTTTATATAATACCTCAATGTCTAAAACTGTTTATAGTTATCCTTATTCGTTCACTTGTAGTAAAGCAATAGATTACATATCTTTATTTCGTCGTATTGATCACAAGCTACCGTAGCTTAGCGGTAATAGTTCTTACCTTCTAATCAGAACGGAACCGGGTTCCCATCCGATCTCTGTATGTTGAATAATGTTTTTACCATATTTTCTCCAGTAATAATTATTTTATATTATTTTTTTCAATAAATTCATCTATGTATTATATCTATAAATGTTTATTGTAAATTATGTATCAAAATATTATATCTAAAAACATAAACCTATAATATTGTAATAAAACAAAAAGTAAGGTAAGAAATTATTTTATTGGTAGGTATGGTATCACTTTATGTAAATAACAAAATGACATGAATGAGATCTTTTGGTAACCATAAGATACGAGTATGTAAAACTACATAAAATACTTGCTGTCGTAATACTTAGTTAATAGTTTTGTTTGAATGATAAAACACAATATTATGTAAAATGATATTAAGTGTTCATTAGCTGAAACATCGATAGGTAATTATTTATAAGATCATAGGAATGATCCAAATCTTAGATTGAATCTTTCAATAAAGTTATTTAAGTAATAATTTCGTTAGTAATTATTTTATTGTTCTATGTTTAACGATGATGCACTTTCCTCGGAAGTAAAAGTAATTGTAATAATAATAAATCAGTTATTTGCCTACATCTCAAGGTTTAAGCTTAAGTACTCGTTTTCGTAATGAAAAGATATTGAAGCAAGGCCTTAAGATAACTGACTAATAATGATCAATCTTATATAAATATATATCGATGTTTTAGCATAATTTAATTGCTAATGTAATGCTCCACAAATACCTACTGCAATAGTAGGCGGGTAAGCAGGTAAACAGAGGTTGAGTGAGCAACGATTTATCGGGCCCGCTTCGGCATACATTGCTGATTATTTTGTGTATATTCATATATTATAATGAAATACACAAGATAATCAGCAATGTATGCTAGATCGGGTCTGATTGGAATCTTAAGTAAAAATCGCCGCTTACATAATTAGTATTTGGTGTTACCTCCGCTGTTTTCAACAACACTTAATAGACTCGATCAAATAAGTGCATATATCTGTTCCTCTGGTACTCTCCCACACTCCCAGGCAGTGAGCCTCTAAAGCTTCTGTAGTTCTTTCATTGCGCATGTCCCACCTTTGCACCATTAAACCCCATAAATTCTCTATGGGATTTAAGTCCGGAGATTTTGCTGGCCAACGAATAACTTGGATATCTGGGTGCTGGCTCAACCAATTATACACCACGGCAGCTCGATGCACTGGACAATTTATCCTGGACAAATGCAAAACGAGGAACTTCACTAGCAGGATAAACAGTTAAACATTTCGCACCGTCGGCGTCGTCGGTAGCATGCTTTCCTGCCTGTAGCATATCAACATAATTAGCGGCAGTTGCACGCCCTGTTTCTTGTGCTACTAATTCGCCTGGACCAGCGGCAGAACCATTTTCTTCATATTGTTACACCATCATCCTCCGCTGTGAATCATTAATAAGACGAGTCGAGTTTTTACGCTACCTTCCTCTTCAAAATGTGTAACCCAACGTTTAACAGTCTTCCACTAAAACAAAGTAGCATTATTAATAAAAAAGTTTATACTAATCGGTTCACAGCTACCAACATACTATGAGTCAAAGTTTTTAATATTTAAAATACAATTGTAATGAAATAAAACTATACTTACGGCCAGACCAGTCTGATTAGCAATTTGAGTTAAATTGAATCCAATATCATGCAGCGCCACAGATAATTGCAGCGCAACAATACGCTGCTTATCCTGCAAACTGATAATAGTATGCATTTCGAAGAAATAAACACTGAAGTTTAATAAATAAACTTAGGTTAAAAAAAATCACTTAGCACACGCACTATCTCGCAAACGATCTAGCAACAACTAAAATGTAATTCAAAATTTACTAAATTTTGCTTCATTTGATAAAATAAAAATTACAACTAAGATATCGGGATTCGATCCATTGTCTCCACAATAACGGTCAAGAATTTGCTTGACCGCGCTACTGACCACGCTACCGAAGCTAATGATTCATGTAGTGAAATAGTCAATACTACTCAGCCTATTATACAATGGTAGTTCGTCAAATAATAGTATGTTATACGTCATTTGTGTCATTGTGTGAGTGTAGCCGCGGGTGCGAGCGACTTGTTTTCTGAGGTTTGTGTTAACTATGACTCCACTTTAGAACGCGACCGTACCTATGTGTATGTGTGTGTAAATGCAGTCAGCTGATCGCGATTTTGTATGGGAGACCGAATGTTTTTTGTCGTTTCCGTTTCTAGGGGAAAATTGTTCAACATTTTGGTCTGCATGCAACCTATAAGTATTCGGAGGGCTGTCCCTTACAACCCGTACATTATTGTGAATTATTGAAACTAATGAGTATTCTTTAGTGTTTGAAGTGCATATTTTTTTTATCTTGCAGATGTTTGACGCGGCTGACTCTAGTACAAGTTTAAAGTTTATGATTATACCTACTTTACTTTTAGAAGTATTGATGCACAACATACGTATTATCAGTTATATTATAAATGGGGGTATGTAGAACTGTGTACCTACTTAAAACTCTAATCTAGGTATTACATAAATAATAAAACAATTTTAAACGGATTTAAGTTGTGTTTATTTTTGATTTTACAATTCCTACGTTATTTTTGTAAAATCCAAAATAAATACAACTTAAATCCGTTTAAAATTGTTTTATTGTGATGAGTTATAGTTGTGCAAACTCAAGAAAATATTATTACATAAATAAAACAGACTATGGAGAGTACCCAATCTACTCTCACACTCTAAGATTCAACTCGATCCAAAATCAAATGTAGATGGTGAAAGTTGGACTACCAATGCAATATTTTACACGTAGATGGCGCATTGTTAACTCGGGACCTACGCAAGGACCTACACTACTTTTTCATTTTGTTTTATTTGCAGCGAACGCAATTAATATTGTTGGAATCATATTAGTGATAGTCCAAATATTTCGAGGGCCGCGGCGTGAAATACATTTGTTTCCATTGGGATGGGTGTCTGTCCTCGTGTCTATTGGAACCTACTTGTTCAACTTATGTGCCGTTGGAGTTGTAAGTTGACACGTCTTGCTGTTCATCTTTTGTTTCAGTCCGATCCGTTCTTTCCATAACAACTACTAAGCCCAGTCGCGCCCCAAGGGCGACCACACAAAATTCTCCAGGTGAGCTCCTGTCCTGCCACAGAATATATAATAGTACTAAATAAGTTCTGCTCCCCACTAAAATAGTCAGGTGTAGAATTTAAAGCCCCCCCGCATTGCCCCCCCGAGGCTTAAATTGCAGAATCCAGCCGTAGTAAATAAAAAAAGAACTGTACAGTAGCCATTTATGTAAACAATCTTCTTCTCCTTCTCGTATCGTAAAGATTACAAAATTAAATTTTCCAGTAGCCAGAATTTTTGGTGGTTATACTTCTGTTGCGTCTTGCACGCTTGTAAACCACTTCAATGCCAAATTCGCCTGTAATTTATCTGATTTTATATTATTATTATTATATTTAGGTTAAGTATTGATAGTAATTTTATTATAAATTTAGGAATAAGATGCTATGGTCTAGGTTTAAGAAATTGTTATCACAGATCTCGTATATATTTGTCCGTATGTTGCAATAAAATCTGGTTCCGCGGAAGACCAGCGCTTTGGGAGTGCTGCTCAAGTACACTCTTAAAGCATTTTGCTGAGCGGATACCTTTTTGTTACCGTGTTAGTATTAATAATTAGTTATTAATTTATGTACATTTAATATTTGGTAACAAATAAACATTTTTCTTTCTTTCTTTCTTTCTTTCAATGAGCTTCTTGTAGTAGCTCCCTGAGGTCGCTACAAAACCCTTTCTACAGATGAAGCACTAGATAGTATTTTTTTTTTATTATTTATTTTATCTTATTAGGTACTCTCATGTGAGAAGGCATTGGAAGATCCACATATCATGTCAAGTCCATTTGGTGTTGTCCCGGTTGGATTGATGGTCCCAACATTGATAAACATACTGATAGGTACTCTGGGATACTGGGCTTACGGTGTAATGGATGAAAACATCTTGAAATATATGGCCTTCGACGATCCGTAAGTATGGATTACTAAAACGCAGAATAGTATAATTCTTTAAGTTGAATGAAACCTTTACGATTTGCATGTCTCAAAATATCCAAATGTAGCCAAACGTCCAAGTTGGTATTCAAATAGCCAAAACCTAATTTTCAATATCAGTTTATACTTATATACTTGTAAACGGCCGTACAAACAGACATTTACGCTACGTCTGACAAACAATTAATATAATATTTTTTTATCACTATAGCGACATTTAGAAATTTTGTATCATTATAGCGACAGGTTGTCAGCCCATCGCCTAAAACTGCAAAACACATATAACCTTTGAGTCCCTTAGTCGCCACCCACGCGAAAGAAATGGGGTGGTGCTATACTAAGCCAGCATCATATGGCGACCTATCTATAGATATAGTAGACAATAATCCTGTGTAGGCCTGCACGGAATAATCATGATGTCTGTAAGATGTCATCCAATCATTCATTACTTATACGTTAGTATCTCTATATAGTTTGTGCATAACTCGTAAGAACCAATACGCGATAACTAGTTAACATTGTTAACTCGTGTTGTGATTGTGACTCATTACGTCTGTAGTACGCACTCCCCCGCTTTACCCGAGGAATATACACCGATTTAATGAAATAAAAATGCCGCGTAGCCTTTTATGCACGAAATAGTATTTATTGTACTATGGTTTATTATTATTATTATTATTTTTCTTTTATTTAGAAACATGCAGTCACAAATAAGCTTATGTGCTAACTTTATAATTTTTGTATGAACAGACCTGGAGTTTCCTTAATGCGAATATAAATAATGCATGTAAACATATAGAGTAAACTCACTATGCACATTATGCACTCACACACAGTGCTATATTATTTTCATAAAGGAATGAGACGAGTAGGTACCATGAGATTGAATATTTGGAAGTGTCGGTTTAGGCGCCGGCAGCTCAGTTTGTAGAGCAGTGGGACGAAAAAGAGCAAATTTAGAAACTCGCGTTAAAAGGGATCCCCGTAAAAAACGGGTCGCGTGAAGCGGGAATGCCCGTAGTCTGTTTTGGCAATCACTGGATTCCCTCAATCAAAGAACACTATTTCTCCTTCTCAATTTTCAGGGTAACGATGGCAGCGCACGGACTATTTTCAGTCAGTGCAATAATGGGATACCCCATCTTCTGCTACCCTGGAGTGCAAATTATTATTGAAGTTATAGTTAACCACGACCGTAATATAAATATTCAACCGCAAAGTTTAAAGGAAGTCGAATTTTTTGCAAGACCAATCTTTGTTTTATTGACATGTAAGTTTGAATAATTTGTATAACTTTACATTTATATTTGTTACTAGCTTTTACCCGCGACTTCGTCCGCGTTAGATAGTTTTTTTAGGCACAGGTTCTAAAGTAGGTATGTATATTCATCTCTCTACTTTTTTTTTCTCTCTCTACTGTTTAAGGATGACTTCCTTGCTTCTGTTGTTAAAGGGACAATCCAAAATTTGCTATCCGGTGTACTGCAAAAGTCAGTAGATAACAAAAAAATCCTCGGTAAAAAGTTGCCAATATCCTTTCTCAACTTATTCCCATCATATGAACATCCCATCACTGAACAACTTTTGTTTTGGAACCATTTCTGTATCTCTAATAGTTTAGGTGGGCTCCTGATGGTACACCTGGTGGTCTACATAAGGTACTCCAGATTCTCAATGTCCTTGTGAAAAGAAGCGGCCCATCATAATTAACAACTTTTGTTTTAGAACCAAGCCTGTATCTCTAATAGTTTAGCTGGGCTCCTGATGGTACACCTGGTGGTCTACATAATGTACTCCAGATCCTCAATGTCCTTGTGAAAAGAAGCGGCCCATCATACTGAACAACTTTTGTTTTAGCACCATGCCTGTATCTCTAATAGTTTAGCTCGGCTCCTGATGGTACACCTGGTGGTCTTCATAAGGTACTCCAGATCCTCAATGTCCTTGTGTAAAGAAGCGGTCTTTCATACTGAACAACTTTTGTTTTTGAACCATGCCTGTATCTCTAATAGTTTAGGTGGGCTCCTGATGGTACACCTGGTGGTCTACATAAGGTACTCCAGATCCTCAATGTCCTTGTGAAAAGAAGCGGCCCATCATACTGAACAACTTTTGTTTTAGCACCATGCCTGTATCTCTAATAGTTTAGCTCGGCTCCTGATGGTACACCTGGTGGTCTACATAAGGTACTCCAGATTCTCAATGTCCTTGTGAAAAGAAGCGGCCCATCATAATTAACAACTTTTGTTTTAGAACCAAGCCTGTATCTCTAATAGTTTAGCTGGGCTCCTGATGGTACACCTGGTGGTCTACATAATGTACTCCAGATCCTCAATGTCCTTGTGAAAAGAAGCGGCCCATCATACTGAACAACTTTTGTTTTAGCACCATGCCTGTATCTCTAATAGTTTAGCTCGGCTCCTGATGGTACACCTGGTGGTCTTCATAAGGTACTCCAGATCCTCAATGTCCTTGTGTAAAGAAGCGGTCTTTCATACTGAACAACTTTTGTTTTTGAACCATGCCTGTATCTCTAATAGTTTAGGTGGGCTCCTGATGGTACACCTGGTGGTCTACATAAGGTACTCCAGATCCTCAATGTCCTTGTGAAAAGAAGCGGCCCATCATACTGAACAACTTTTGTTTTAGCACCATGCCTGTATCTCTAATAGTTTAGCTCGGCTCCTGATGGTACACCTGGTGGTCTACATCTGTACTCCAGACCCTCGAATGGTGATAAAAAGTAGCCTATGTCCGTTCTCGGTATGCTAGCAATCTCTGTGCCAAGTTTCATGAAGATCGGTTCAGCGGTTTGGCCGTGAAAGCGTAGCAGACAGACAGACAGACAGACAGACAGACAGACAGACAGACAGAGTTACTTTCGCATTTATAATATTAGTGTGGATAGTGTGGATGATTGGTCAAGGCATATAGTAGACCCGATTCCACGTTTTAATCATTTTAAGTTTCTAATGCTAAAATCACTAAAATAAAATACCTAAACTTAGACGTTTTAAGTGTGGCTATTCCACAAAATCCATGTTTTTGGGAAGTTTTTGACAGGAATATAATTTGATTTTGACACTGCTATTTTTCCTAATTTATTGTTGCAAATTTAAAAATATATAAAAGTGTTGCAAGAAAACAAGTATTTTTTATACAACACGAAAAAGCATTTTTATATTATTTGGTAAAATTCTTATTCTTTTAACTATAGAAACAGGCCTGTCTCTGTTGAGGCTTTGGGGGAATTTGCTTAAAAAATCATGCTTGGTAGATGGATTGGCGAGCGCAGTACGCAATAATGCTTCAATCACATTAAATAATTTTCACAAATTCATGTTTCAAAATTATACAGTCGATTATTTTAGCCTTCTAAGTATTTTTTGGGCCATTGGCCAAACCCAATTAATTATTTTGTGTCATTTTAGTTATTTGCTAACATATTAGTAAATGAGCTAGGTATGTAAATTTAGAAAAATGTTCCGTGCTTTATGCGGGCTAACCGTTTGAAAGAAGCATACATCATATTACGCCGATTATCCGCAAAAACGGCCATTTACGCCACGCCTGACAAATATATGAGGGTCGTTCGGAAAATTGTGTATCGCCATAGTGACAGGTTGTCAGCCCATCGACTAAAATTGCATTATACACCCTCGAGTCCCTTCGTCGCCTCTTACGACTCCCATGGGAAAGAAATGGGGTGATGCTATTGTAAGCCAACGTCACACGGCAATATTAGTCTTCTCTTCTCTAGTTCTTTCATACATACATACATACACATATGTCACACCTTTATCCCTTGCGGGGTAGGCAGAGCGTTAACGGCCGTAAAAACAGACATTTACCTACGCCGCGTCTGACAAACATTTGAGGGTCATTCGGAAAATTGTGTATCTCCATTGTGACAGGTTGTCATCCCATTGCCTAAAATTGCAATACACACCCTCGAGTCCCTTTGTCTAGTTCTTAGTGTATTAATAATGTAATATCATTTACTTTCAGTTGCCATCGCCTATTTCAAACCCTACCAAGGATCTTTAATAGCATTCGTTGGTTGCGGCTGTACATCTGTTTTGTTATTAGTTTTGCCTGCATTGATGGAAATTTGTCTTTACTATCCAAATAATTATGGACGATACCACTACATACTTTTGAAAGATCTGTTAATTGTGGCGATTGGGATGGTAATTTGGGTTGGTGGTTTATATACATGGGCATACCTGTGGTACGTATCACATAGCAAGTTCACTGAAGATACTGGTATGAGATTTTATCTGATAAGTGAGTGAAGCAGAGTCGTGAGGGGAGCGTTCGTTACGCAACGCAATGCCCCGTCAGTAACGCCGTTCCATTATGCAGTACAATTGACAGCTGTCAGATTCGTGATAATACTATGACAGAGGGTCCATTTTCCTTTGTTGAGATCTCTTTAAGTATGGAGATGACAGCTGTCAAATACGACTTATTGGAACGGCGTCGCCCCGGTACTTTAGAAGGAGATTTGTATGAAACAGTAAAAAATTATAATTGGGATCTCTGTAGATGGCGTTGAACTGACTACGTTACTAGATGCCAAAGCCAAAATCTGTCCTCGTTTTACACGCTTTGTTAATTAATAGTCTGCTTTGTTTGTACGTTGTATGTATGTATTAGGTCCTTACATATGAAATTGTCGTTTTGTCGTACTGGCCACTTTGATCACAAATTTCTCCTATTTGGTTAGGAATTCGAAATTCAAATTTATACAGCTATTTCCACATGTAGTTGTGTTTCGTAAACCGTCATTCATTTGTTTTTTTACTTATCTTTTTTCTGTTTGCATCGCTCAATTTACAAAATGGAAAATTTGAAATATCGCGTTATTTACGAGTACGAGTTCCACCGTGGCACCAGTGCTGCGGAAACGGCTCGAAGGGTTAATGATGTGTATGGCGGTTGTGTCGCAAAAGAAAACACAGTGCGTTTTTGGTTCCAACGTTTTCGTTCTGGAAATTTCGACCTGCAAAACTAGCCCCGTGGACGGCCGGAGACCCAAGTTGATAATGAAGAATTGAAGGCTATTGTGGAAGCGGATCCATCGCAAACCACGTCCGAATTAGCTGCAGGCTTCGGTGTTAGTGATAAAACTGTTTTAATCCACTTGAAGCAAATTGGAAAGATTAAAAAACTTGAAAGGTGGGTTCCTCACGAATTGAGTGAAGCAAACCGGCAAACGCGCGTCAACTGCTGCGTTACATTACTTGACCGGCACAATAACGAAGGGATTTTAAATCGAATCATTACCTGTGATGAAAAGTGGATTCTCTACGATAATCGGAAGCGCTCATCGCAATGGCTGGACCCTGGCAAGCCAGCCAAAGCCTGCTCCAAGCGAAAATTGACCAATAAAAAGTTACTTGTAAGCGTTTGGTGGACTAGCGCCGGTGTCGTTCATTACAGTTTTCTCAAATCTGGCCAGACGATTACGGCAGATGTCTACTGTCAGCAATTGCAAACCATGATGGAAAAGCTAGCTGCTAAACAACCGAGGTTGGTCAATCGCTCTACGCCACTGTTGCTTCACGACAACGCTAGACCACACACTGCACAACAGACGGCTAGCAAATTAGAAGAGCTTCAATTGGAATGTCTAAGGCATCCACCGTACTCCCCGGACCTTGCTCCAACAGATTACCATTTTTTTCGAAATTTGGATAACTTCTTGCAAGAGAAAAAATTCAACTCAGATGAGGCAGTCCAAATCGCCTTCAAAGATTTTATTGATTCCCGTCCGAATGGTTTTTTTAGTAAAGGGATCAATGAACTACCTATGAGATGGCAAAAGTGCATAGATTACAATGGCTCATACTTTGATTAAATAAATATACTATATTTAAAAAAAACGACTTTTTGTTCCTCCCATACAAAACGCCAATTTCATATGTAAGGACCTAATATGAGTGTGTTAATAATTTAATATTATGTTTTTATTTTAACTATTTCGATAGTTTATGTAGCCTAGGATCACTCAATCAATAAAAAAATCGCAGTATCATGTGACGTGTGAAGACTACTTACTTTCTTCTTTGTATTTGTTCTGTGGTACAAGTTGTACCTTGTACCTATGTAGTAGGTAGTTAAGTTTGGTTATCATTATACAATTTATTTTGAAGTAACTTGGTTTTCTTAAGCTAAGCCTTGTTGGAATAGAACGAGTACCTAAGTGTACTATTACATACATACATAAATCACGCCTATATCCTTTACGAGGTAGGCAGAGCGTTAACGGCCGTAAAACGGATATTAACACCAATTCTGACAAAAGTTTGAGGCTCAATCAGATAACTGTGTATCACTCACTATAGTGACAGGTTGTCAGCCCATCGCCTAAAATTGCAATACACATCCAACCCTCTTAGTCGCCTTTTACGACACCCATGGGTAAGAAATGGGGTGATGCCATTCTAAGCCGGCATCACACGGCCACTATGAATAACAATATACTCCCGTAGTGTACGATCTGAAAATTTTAATAGGTAACAACATATTCTCTTCAAAATTCACGAATATGCATTGATTGGTGATACATAGTGTGTCACAAAAATTGAACAGCTTATGCTATGGGCCAGAAAAAAAAAAAACATGTATTACAGGTTGCCTGCCTCATGGCAATAAGGCCGCCTTATGGCCGCCGCAGAGCAAGAGCATTTGCGAGCGATAGCTCGAACAGTTTTGACTAGAAATTAGAAATGGAACTTTATGACAACTGAAATATAGATGACATTGGCTAGAATGACAAACGGCTCTTTGATCGTCGTTCTACGTTTGTCACCTTTATTTTAATGAGAAGTTTTCATGCCAATCTTCAAGTGTATTTCTCTCCAATAAATGAAATGGAGTAATGTGAAAATTTCAACTTAGTCTGTAAAGTTGTGAAAATGTTTACGCTTGGGTCCATACTGGGCTAAATGTCTAACCATCGATGATACCTTAATGAAATAAAACAACAAGTTGAACACAATATATGAGTTTATTCTGAACAAAGGCACTACCTCCCGCGCGAAGGCACGTTTCCGCCGGAGTGTGGTCGCGGCAACGATATAGTAAAGCATTCTTTGAGCGTCTATCACAAAGTCCAAGCAAACCCTATTTACAATATAATTTCTGGTTTCCATCGTCAAGTGAGTGATATAATAATCAGAAACAGGGACTACCATATTGAATTATACTTGAATTATTCTAATGAATGTGAAAATAGTGTAAAATTTATTATCATAATTTTGTTCGTGTATTTAAAATTCGTTGTCAGTTAGTACAAACTGCGCCGCGCTGCCGTAGCCCAGCACGCGCTGCTTTATACCCTGCGAACAAACAAACAAACAAACTTAAAATAACAGTTCAGTGGTGCATAGTGGCAAAATTACGTCACGAAAAATTATTCACAAAATGTCATAGCTGCTGAAAATGATTCACAAAGCGTTACGTATATTGTCATTAAACCACTGTACGTTCCTTATAGCCTTACTTATAGAGATAGAGATCTTCCTTTGCAGCGATTGGTCGCACTTATCTGTTCCAAAGCTGTGTGATTGGTTACGTATGCCCCCACACCCCACCCCACTCCGACACGGCAGGGCGGGGCGAGTCGGCCCGCTTGGCTTCATTGGCGATTTTTCTTTCGCAGCGAGCGGTCGCGCTCAGAAAATAATTTTTTAAATTTCGATAAAGTTTTAAATTTTAAACTTTGAAAAATTATTTTCTTACAATTTTAACGGTTTTGCACCGTTCGTTTTTTAAATTAATAAATTTAGTGATTTAATTGTTCCTATTTAAATAAATTTTAAAATCAGTGTGTGTATAAACTGGGTAAGTCCTTTATATTTTATTATGCATGTGGCAAATCAAATTTCTGAAGGCGGTTTTCCGTCGGACACAACTTTGCAATTTCTTACAATTTTAATAAATTATTATTGAAATCTGTCAAGACCGTTTACGAATAAATAAATTGTTCCCGGCGATCCGAATTCTGTGAACAAAATAGTTAATAATTTATGGGAATTATTTGTCAAGAATAATGATCCCAAATAAATAAGCAAAGTGTGTTATAGAAATTTGGTTACTATCGAAGTTTTAGTTACCCGGATTTAACAATAGTGAATTTTTTTTACGAAAAGTTTTTAATCCGGAAGTAATTAATTCGTTCGATTCTTTACGAACGATCAAATGAAAATCCAATAATCATAGTGCACTTCGCACAAGCTTTGAGTGGCATTATTTTAAGATTTTCAATGTAAACGTTCATCCCTCGCAGGTTTTTAAACTAGTTACCTTGAACTGATAGGTAGGTATTCCTCGAGAGAAGTAATACCTTTTTTCTATTTATAGGTTACTATCCCGTCGAACTAGTTTCTACATATCCCCCGTGCACGTTTTTCATTAATGTGCCTGATTGATTTATGGATTTTCATTTGTGAATGATTATTTTATTTTTACACGTGTTTTTGTAAATTGTTATTTGGACATAAATACATTTTTATGTCGTTTACTGGAGCAAGTAATGGTATACAGATGCTCCTTTCACGTAGCAACGTGTTATTCAGGTAACGCATCAAATACGTGATCTGAAGGTATTGTTCGGATACCTTCAAAGTTCTTTAAATAAATAAGTCGAACAGCGACAATTTTTATTTTAAAAGGGGGCCGCCATGACCCTGTGAAATGCTCTTAGTAATAAGAAAGTTTACGGAAGTCCAAGTCCGTAGAACGTCTTATAAAATAGAGTAATAAGAACTCCTCAAGGATCTTTTCGTTGTACCTAGAATAAATTGCAGAAAATATATATTCTAGTTGATTGCTATGATATGAAATGGCAGCACAAGCTAAGCTACATTTCGTCGGTTTTATAAGCTACCTCTGCGCAACGCAAGGTATACCCTATTTTATAACATCATCAGGAGTTCATTAGGCCGTCAGCGCATGACGTGTCCTTAGACTCCTACATCCCCGCGCAGGGGTTGTACCTTTTGATGTCATGCAGAATGCCCTCGCTTGCACTTGCAGGGCCTGAAATTCCGTCCTCGAGCCTTTCGTATACTTGACGAATTAATAAATCGACATGCGATACAAATTCCATGCATTATAGACGGTTTAGATGCAAATATTGCCAAAAATACTAACAAGTACTGAAAAGTATTTGTGTTGTGGGTTTCGGTACGATATGCAACTCAAAGAACTGGGTCCTCGTGGAGCCAAAGTTTCGAAATGTACCCACCAATATATTTTTAATACCTCGTGCAGAGTCGGCCAGCACCTTTGATAAAACGTTATTGCTTTAAGTATAGGTATTACTTTTGGTACCTACCTACCTTTTTATCAAACTTCCAAAAGTTTTGATGGCATCCGGCACATGCATGATTTGCTTTTGTCTGATCAAAGTAAAGCAGTCTTTCTTTACTTCTATGCTTATTTGTCTTCTAACGTGACAGTGAAATGCCCTCGTAAAATTTTGTCTTATCTGAAAGTACATCGTCCGGTCCACCGCCTGCGATGAGATAAAGCAATTTTAGCGAAGGGTAGTGTGTAGCACTAGTATTGATAGTGAAGCGCGCAGGTTCGAATCCTGCATGTGGTATAAAATTAGCCAAGTTTCCATAATTTTATACCTACCTAACACGGTTAAGGTTAAGTATTAAAATATATTTAAGAAATAAAAGCTTCGAAAGGTGTGTTACAGACCTGAGTACAAGGAGTTTACTGTCTGACACATGTGTTACCTCGAGCGTATTAGAAAATAGAACGCGAGGGGATTCCTAAGATGTTAATTTGAAAATATTTTTACCTTGCATGCGTTCATAAGGTCCTCCTCTTTTAGTTCCATGAGCTTACGCTTTCAAATAACGATAGCTAGATTCCACTGAGAATTTGCAAAATAGGCTATCTGTAGGCAAAATATACCTACTTAAATGTTTGAAAAAATGTTTCAAATATAACATCCTAGCCTGAAAAAGTCTTGGCTATTAGAAAGTACAGGGAACAATATTCCTACGTAAGTATGAACTTTATCTACTCGGAATAAAGTTCAAAGTTAGAGAGCTGTCTAACGTTTTACAATGATTCTTAAGCAGAAGACATATTTGTCGTAGATTCACCGCATTCAGTCCCATCCTAGTAACTGTTACTGCCGAGTCTAAATTCTCGCAGGTTAAGGAAAATTTATAGACGGTTTAAGTCTGAAACAGTTTTCCTTTATGATCATTTCAGTGGCCTACCGAGGCCACGCAGTAAGAAAATGAGAAACATATTGATTTATTAGGTAACTGTGAAAACGACTGAATTTATAAATTTTTCCCTTGCTCACTGTCCTAAGTAGCAATAATTCACTTCTATTTCTATGCTATCACAGACCTCGTAGTGCTAACGCATTTCTGAGGGAGATCCCTCACGCTTGTCATTTGTTTACTTCTTTGAACTATGATCAAAAAGTGGCGTAAGAGTACCTACGTTAAATACTCGCTATGATTCTGGCATCAATCACGGAAGGGAATATGTACAATCTAAGCTCTCTAAGTGCAGAGTTGTCCTAAAATAGTCCTACGTTTTTCTTAGCAACATGGAAACAGACAAATGTGGGGAGAGAAAACGGCCTTTTTGTAATGGCCTCATCTCAAAATGGATAAGTAAATAATGAAGACCTACCCATTTAATAGATCTCACACCGAAACTATAATAATTTTTACTTTTTAATTCATCGTGCATTGAGTGTACGGAGTAAATTTCGTGAGGTGGAGATGTATGTAGGTAATTTACTTATTCCAGCATGTTGCAACTTGGGAGCTAGGTACACCCTATTGTTAATTCTGCTATATCAAGCTGTATAACATCAAAACTAGTGGAAGGTTGTCTAGCTGCGAAGGCGAGTGATGTAGTATATACCTATTTGGTATATGCCAAATTTTGTGTTACCTACTCGAGTGCCTTGATCTTGAACATGATATTTTCTTCAGGTGCGTTTATATTGCCCGTAATATTATGAATGAAATGCATATGACGTAATTTGTATAACAACCCCCACTAGAGATGAAAAGTTCATGATATATTTTTCAGGTGCTTTCATATTACCTGAAATGTTATGAATGAAATGCATATGGCTTAATATGTATAACAACCTCCTCTAGAGATGAAAAGTTTTAGAGCGATAGTGGCGAATAGCAATAATGCGACACTGTCCCAGACGATATTAAGTTTTTATTTCCTCAAGTGTAGTCATGCTTACTACACCTACTTTTTCGATAATGAATGAAAGCTTTTGGGCAAGTAAACAACAAGTACCCACAGTCTATGTGGGTATTTTAAATAAATATACAAAAGGTTACAATCAGAGGGTACTTTTGCTAATTGATATTTGTGTAAGTGCCCTGTCTGCCTTGTTTGGGTTTGAAACACGAGTATCTACTCCTGTGTATAACATTGTTAGATGGTTGTTAGAAACGTACGATAGTGAACATAATTGCCTATCGTAAGACGTCAGCCTAAAATAATAATACCGTTGTTCCAATATATTTGCTCTGAATGTCAAGCACAAGACGTTGTTAAAAAATGCTTGAATGTACCTACGTACTAGGCAAATAGTTTGCCTATCAAGTAAAATATTTTCAGAATAGATACCTAGCGAGAATTATATTGGGAACTACCTACTACGTTCAATAGCTAGTATATTTTACCAACGGTGATCATAATGATATATAATATTTGTACGGTGACCCACGTAAGATCTAGGCTTCCACAATTAATTTGCAATGTTGCAATGTTTGTACTGTCTAATAGACAATAACGTCGTTTACCGACGTACCTTCGGATTAAATTTTCTCCGTAGGTAAGCTGTTAACAAAATGATAAAATTCTTATAATTTAAACTTTAGCTCATATTCTTTTATAGCTAGCTCGTTTTTGATTGTACATAAAATTAAAGCAAATTTGTGCCCTTTTCAAGTTTTAAACAGAGATCTGGGCTTTGCATGGGACGGTCAGAGGTAGTTATGGCAGAAAACAATTTCAATAATCGCCTCTTTTATTATATCAAGTTTAGGTAGATTTACCAAGATATTAATTAACTATATTATTATATACAATATAGTTTATTCAGAGGCCCGAGTGATGTTTTAAATAAAGCTTGACCGTTACTCCGACAAAGTAAACAAGGTTAGTTATTGATCATTATGTATTATAGCAAATATTATTAAGGCAAGCCCAAATGAGTCATATTTAAAAAATCATATGAAGGTATGATTTGATAACAAATTTATATGCCTTTTATTCTCCTGGGAAACTAGGTAGTCGTTTGGCCAGGTTTTTTGATTTACCTGCTTAAGCCCGTTTAGGTCAATGCATATCTTAAACAGTAGTGTTGACCTTATAGTAGGGAAATTTAACCTACTTATTACGTTACCTATAGCTTGAGTGATCAAGCACAATTACAATATGTAAGCTATGTTTTTCTGTGTAAAAGAGCTATTTATTTACTATGTAAGTAAATAGATATCTAAAAGGTTTTATAAAAACGACCTGCAATGCGTATTTACCTCTAACTAAAGGTTCAATATTTTTATATTTTACTATTTTGGCTATTGAGTTTTTAAATATTTTTTTTTTTGAAATTTTCTATTTTATGTTCGGAAACTTTCAGATGAATTTCCGCGTACTTTCTATCTTATCTTACTTCTATCTTAGAGACTTACATAATGAATAACTGTATTATGTGCATTTTTTATTAAACACGAGGTAAAGTTTTTCAAAGACATTATAAATGGCATGTTACAAATGCATCATTTTCATCATTCTATTATGCTTACCTAGAATGCCGTAATATAGTACAAGAGGTTTTGAATTACATTTTCATTATAATTTATTATATTTTATCGTCATTTATGGGTGAGTTTATGATATTACAGTATTTTTTAATAAATACAATATAAATAAATTTTCAGTATAGTGGATCAAAATCATTATTGTTGATAAAGAAATTCATTTTTCTTTTTTAAAGAATAATAATACCTGTTTCTTTTTATAGTTTTTCACATTGGCGATAGCTCCCACTCCTCCAGGCGATATCAAACATGTCTCTATAAGTAAGGCTATAAGGAACGTACAGTGGTTTAATGACAGCATTTTACCTACCAATAAAATGCTTATTAAACTACTTACCTTCCTTATAGCCTTAAATTTTTAATTCTGCCTGGTGTATTTTGTAGTAATAATATTCTAATTAGAATATTATTATGAGACGCAATGAAGCCAAGCGGGCCGACTCGCCCCGCCCTGCCGTGTCGGAGTGGGGTGGGGTGTGAGGGCATACGTAACCAATCACACAGCTTTGGAACAGATAAGTGCGACCAATCGCTGCAAAGGAAGATCTCTATCTCTATAAGTAAGGCTATAAGGAAGGTAAGTAGTTTAATAAGCATTTTATTGGTAGGTAAAATGCTGTCATTTTGCAACATCTGCGATTTTACAACTAAGAAACTACTCATTGTTAGAAAAATATGCATAATAATAGGATGTCAGCCCATCGCCCGTTTTCACCAATTCTAGACAGACATAACTGTAAACAGCAAGTAGCGACGAGCAAGTAAAGGAGTGTTACCTTAGAATGTACTACGGTTTAGTTTTGCACTCACAGTGCTATATTATTTTCATAAATAATATAGCACGTGTGGATGGGAACGTCGGAAGGGGAAGACCTCGACGAACGTACCTCGATCAAATCGGGGACGTGCTAAAGAAAGGTCAGGTCAAGAGTACCCTAAACCGACGAGCATGCATGAAGAGATTGATGAATGTGGAGGAGGCGAAAGAAGTATGCCAGGATCGTAGTAAGTGGAAGGAAGTAGTCTCTGCCTACCCCTCCGGGAAAGAGGCGTGATTTATGTATGTATGTATGTAAATAATATAGCACTGTGTGCGACGGCCAGGGTTTGACCACCGGGACCTGTGGAATACCGTCTCACCGCTCTGCCAATAAGCTAACGACGCCCGAACACTTAATATTTTCAACCTCTTAATACTCGTCTTGAAGCGACATACAAGAGGTATCTAGTGTAAGTTATTTAAACTAATACCACACCTCGGACACTCCATACAGCGGACTCTTTATTTCTACATATGTGGGTGATCACATGTGTGAGTGCAGGGTTGGCATGCAGGTTGATATTTATACCTAACCTGATGAATACATCATACAGTGACTACCAAAGAGGATGTAACAAGCCTAGCGCTAGTTCCTACTTAATTCTCCACTGGGATTTTGTCATTTCTCGGGTGAGGGGGGTCGGGGGCTGGGTGCGGGGAGGTGAGTGTCCGTTCTGTATGTATGATATATACTACATACTATTGGTTATTCTGTGCTAATACTATGGTTAGTCCTCATTACAAAAGGAATTCAAACCATACAATGAATCTTTGAAGCTTGAAGGTTCAACCCCCAGCCATCGCTAACATGTTTTTAATTTTCTTGTTTCTTATTTTGATGAGTATTTACCTTGAGTTTGTTGATGAACTGCTTGTGCGTCCTGGTGTTGGTGTGCTTGTAGCGCAGCGCCGTGATCATCTTATCCACCGTGTAGTGCAGCCACAGCACGTTCGTGTACGGCTCGAACTTCTTCCACTCGTTACTGAAAACATTTAAAAAACACATTGTTAGCTATTTACTTATAATTTCCAGTAAACTCGCTTCGCTCGTACGTGGACTACTGTAATAGCACGTTCACACTATGCACATGCTCCTGTTCCAGCCGATACGCAAATATTGCTCGATGTACTTCCGCGGAGTATCAACGCGAGTGAGTGTTCACACACTGCCGTCATACTCTTCTCGCAGAGTTACGAGTGAGCGAGGTAGCAATACATTCCACGCGCATTCGTGCTGGCGTTCCTTTGACTCGCGCACGAAAAGCCGACACTAGCGGGAGCACGGGAAGTGGCAGCGGCATGACGAGTAGCAGCGCGAGTAACCTGTTCAGATGCTCGCGCTGCCCACTTCACTTACTATTTCCCTGCCCATATTGGCATCGTGTGAACGTGCTGTAAGATTCCATCTTTGAGATCGGAGTTCGCTTCGCTCGCTTATGTTCATTTTGATGAGGGCTCGCGTGGGAAAAGTAGGAATATTTGTTCAAAGATTTGTTAGACAATCGGTCGTTAAAAAAGCCAGTCGCAACCTACATGTGATTAACCTGGCCAGCCCCGAGGCAGTGCCTTTATTTTATTTTTTTTATCCTGCCCAAGCCGGTTTTCTATTAGGACAATACAAAATTGTAAAAAAAAGAGAGAAATTTCTTTTTTTTACCATGACTGATCATGACGTCAATAAGAATACTATTCTACATTGAATAAAGTAATTTCATATTCATTTTCAAACATAAATAAATACTGACTCACTCCAACTTATTCCTCATGAGCATCATGCTTACAACGGATAATCCCCGACACCTCAGACAAGCCTTCATCATCAGAAGCTCGATCGTAAGAAGTTATCTATATATGAAAATGAAAATGAAATTGAAATAACTTTATTCAATGTAGGATAGCATTATCACTTATTGACGTCATGATCGGTCATTGTAAAAAAAAAGAAATTTGCATAACGCAATCTTCTTCTTTTTATAACAATTTTGTATTGTCCTAATAGAAAACCGGCTCGGGCGGGATAAAAAAATAAAAATAAAAATAAAGGCACTGCCTCGGGGCTGGCCAGGTTAATCACACAGCACGTAACTTTACGCCACCACCATTTGTAAACGACATTTGTTTCAAATTTTAGTCAAGATTTCCAAAGCGTGTTATTAACATGCGTATAATTAACCGGACCCCCTGAACAGGAAAAACCCCCCAAAAAGCCTGCCCAGAAGTGCTCCTACTCTAAATTAACAATCTTTCTAGGCCCTAAACTGCCCTAGCTAATTTTGGAAATAACGAATAATATATATGTATAGCCCAAAAATGGCAACATAAAAAAAAAAAAAATGAACACTCTATATCATGATTTCACCGTAACTTAGCCCTCAAGAGCCGGTACACTTAAAACTGGTGATCCCCGACAGCCAGGTCGTTGTAAAACGCAGCTTGCTCGCCCTGCTCGCCTGGCTAACTCTACATACACAGACAGACACTACATCTAAACTCACCCCAACTTATCCCTCATGAGCCGGTACACCTCAAACTGATAATCGCCGACGGCTCCGAACAAGCCTTCATCGGCAGCCAGATCGTTGTACAAGGCGGCTTGCTCGTCCTGCTCGCCTGGCTAACTCTACATACACAGACAGACACCACATATAAACTCACCCCAACTTATCCCTCATGAGCCGGTACACCTCAAACTGATAATCGCCGACGGCTCCGAACAAGCCTTCATCGGCAGCCAGATCGTTGTACAAGGCGGCTTGCTCGTCCTGCTCGCCTGGCTAACTCTACATACACAGACAGACACCACATATAAACTCACCCCAACTTATCCCTCATGAGCCGGTACACCTCAAACTGATAATCGCCGACGGCTCCGAACAAGCCTTCATCGGCAGCCAGATCGTTGTACAAGGCGGCTTGCTCGTCCTGCTCGCCTGGCTAACTCTACATACACAGACAGACACCACATATAAACTCACCCCAACTTATCCCTCATGAGCCGGTACACCTCAAACTGATAATCGCCGACGGCTCCGAACAAGCCTTCATCGGCAGCCAGGTCGTTGTACAAGGCGGCTTGCTCGTCCTGCTCGGGCGGCTCGCCCTGCCTGCGCGGGCCGAGGGGGAGGGTGACGCGGGACAGCGAGTAGTCGATGATGGTGGCCGCGACGCCGCGACGCGCCACGCGGTGCGCGCGACCGCGGAGAACGAACGTTGCGTACTGGAAAGAATAAAATTAATGGTATAGACATTGGGTAATACGTATAATTTGGTGTACCTCAGGGTAGTATGTTAGGACCAACATTGTTCTCAATATATATGAATGACCTTCTGGAGCTGTCACTACCAAATGCAGACATTATATGTTATGCCGATGACACAGTCTTACTTTTTAAGGGTAAATCATGGCAGAATGCTTACAAGACTGCTGAACACGGCCTAAGGAAGGTTGCCAACTGGCTCGAGAACAATCTTTTGACTCTGAACGCAGAAAAAACAAAGTACATAGTTTTTCACAAAACTGCCCGATCGCGTCCTCCCGAAACTAAACTGCTTAAATTGCACTCTCCAAACTGCCACTCACAGCAGGCAACAAATATTACTTTTTCTAATCTCCATGAAACACCACTATCTTGTAACTGCCACTCGATTTTGAAAACTCAAGACATAAAATATTTAGGCATATTCCTGGATCAAAACTTATCTTTCCAACGACATATCACGACGCTGTCATCAAGAACGAGGAAAATCATATTTATCATGAAATCACTTCGATTATCCGCCAAAAAAGATACTTTGCTGCTCGTATACAAAGCTCTCTGTCAATCAATACTAACCTATTGTATTAAAGCTTGGGGAGGAGCGGCAAAAACAAGTATAAAAGAGCTAGAGATATCACAGAGGGCGGTGCTCAAAGTGATGCTGAGGAAACCATTCAGATTTCCAACTGACACGTTATACGTTGAGTGCAAAGTTCTAAGAGTACGCCAACTGTATATCTTGAGGGTGGTGGTTGCAATGCATAAAATGGTGGTCAGCTCTCCGGAGTACGAAAAACTCCTAAAACAAAGAGTTTTCAGAGTTAAGGTTCCAGCTGTACGTACTTCCTTTGCTAAGCGCTTCGCGAGATACTTATCACCTTATATATTTACTGTCATTTGCAAGATACACCCACAAGTCAAAACAACGACCACCCGCGACTTCAAAAATATTATTGAGAGATGACTGCTCAGTCTAGATTATGGCAGAACTGAAGAGATACTACCCATATGGGGGACTTGAAAATTATAACACACACACAAACACACGCGCGCACACACACACACACACACACACACACACACACACACACACACACACACACACACACACATGCACAAACACGAACTTAGTAAGTACATTTCAGTTTATAGTTTTGCTTTAATTGTCCTCGAAAACGTTATTTTTATTTATTTAGACCGGTAATAATGATAAACTTTGTGTCCGAGTGTACACCCAAAAATGTTAATGCAATACTAGGCCCCTGCGATACAAGCTTTGCTTAGTGCAGGGTCCGCTGTGTCACACAAAAAATTGTTTAAGCTAAGAGAAATGTAATCCTTTTGTTTGTTATTTATTAAGCATGTTTTTGGTAATAAAAAATATTCTTTTCTATTCTAAAATATTCTATTCTGATGTCGCTATCCATAGCGAGCCGGATTTCTATTAGTGCAATTGTCTCATAATTATTTTTTATAACTTTTTAAGCACTCGCGATCACTTTCACTCATTTAAGTATTAGACCGGGTCTAATAACGTAAATACTATCGCGATAGACCCGGTCTAATAAGGTAACTCCATCTCCTTTTTTTTTTCATTTTCATATTTCTCTTTAAAACTCCGTACTGCGGAATTGAATGATTAACGAATCTAAAATAAAGAATTCCTTAGCTATTCCATATAATAGGGTGAAATTTAACTAGAGACCGATAGCGAAAACTCAAAGACAGGCTGGTGATAAGGAATAACAACTTTCTCCAAGTTCTCCAACAATGGTCGAAATACGAAAAAAATATTTGGATCTCCCATACTCAATTGCGATCAGGTGATTCGATTTACTATTAAAATATATTGAGTTAATATGGCAATTCAAAATATTTTTGCCATGTTTCCTCTATGCTTTACGCGGAAAATTGGTCTTTATCACCAGTGGACAAGAATACCTGAGAATTAGCTAAGGTCATGCTACTAGAATAAAAAGCATCATTCTGCATCATCGTAATTTCTTATTGTGTACCATATAACATAAGATTCATGATTCATTCAGATGTATACTCCGTTCATTTAAGAATTACCTATAATGTAAACAAACTTTGTATGAATCTGACAGCTCGCGACTGTCAGATTCATTTAAGAATTACCTATAATGTAAACAAACTTTGTATGAATCTGACAGCTCGCGACTGTCAAGTTACATAAGTTTGTTTACATTATAGGTAATTCTTTAATGAACGGAGTTTACTTTGAACCATGTTTTTTCTGAAGCTAACACAAATTATCATCAAGAGACTATCGACCCAGAATGCCTACAGAAGAAATAGTGCTCGAGTGACTCATTGAGAAACTAGTCCATCGACTAATCGTTTAATTCGACCAATCGATTGCATTACGCAAGAAATTACTACGAGTAATAGCACTCCACAATGTGTTGGACTTATGGTTAGATTACGTAGATGTTTGACACTACACAATGGAACACGAGCTAAGAGCCTTTTTTTGTTTAATGCTTCTGGTTGCTAGGTAAGGTATGCTTTCCTGCCGGTACCGCGAATATTGCTCGAAATACTTCTGCGGGTGATATTCAAACACTGCTATCATACTCTTCTCGCAGCAATACAAGTGAGCGAGATTGCAATACATTCCACTCACGCTCGTGCCGCCGTACATTCGACTTCCACAAGAAAAACTGTCATTCGAGAGCACGAAAAGTGGCTGCGGCATGACGAGTAGCAGAGCGAGTAACCTGTTAACATGCTCGCGCTGCCCACTTCTCTTACTTTTTTCCCTGCTCATTTAGGCATAATGTGAACATGCCATTAAATTTGAAAAATTGCGAAAAACTATTTTCAGTCCATGAAACTCAAAAACCACGATTGTTTTTGTTCAGCGATTTTAGCGATATCAGTAAACGAAAGAGAGAGAGGGGGAAGAGAGAAAGAGGGAAGAGAGAGAGAGGGAATAGAGAGAGAGGGAAGAGAGAGAGAGGGAGAAAAGAGAAGAGAGTGAGAGGGAGAGGGAAGAGAGGGGGGGGGAGATAGAGGGGGGAGGAGGGAGGAGAGTGATAGAGGGGGGGGGGGGAGAGTGAGAGAGGGGGGGAAGGGGTGAGAGTGAGAGACAGGAAGGGGGGAGAGTGAGAGAGGGGGGGAAGGGGTGAGAGTGAGAGACAGGAAGGGGGGAGAGAGAGAGGGAGAGGGAGAGCAAGATCCGGTAGCCTATTCACTCTTACTTTAAGAATGAGTTGTATGCTTTCGGTAAACCAGATGCAGGTGATGAGTTCAGCTATTTAGCAGGCTGTTTAAATGAAATATGACTGAAAGCGATGATTGTGAATGTCACCTTTTGTTCAGTGGGCGCGATGAGCACGTTGCCCCAGTGCAGGTCGCGGTGCTCGAACTGGAACGACTCCTCGCCCACCGCCAGACCGAATGCCACCTGGAAATTCAAACACGATTCCTGTTAAAATTGTAAAAAAACTTGTGTATATTTGAACATCAATGGATAACATAGACTGATTTTTTATTCGGTCCTAAGAATAACCAGTATAAAGTTGACCTTTTGGGGTGGTATGGGATCTACCTCCTAGCGGTACACCCCGGGCAACGGCAACACAGGCTTGCCTGTGGATAAGTCCGGCTGAACGATCCCACCAAGCGGTGTGGAAGGCTCCGTAAGGGGCCGCCTGGCTCGCGACCACCATCCCACCGAAGTCTGGCGCCAAGTAGCTTGCTGCGTTCCGTCAGTGTGTAGGAGTGCTAGTGCCTTAACAGGCTTCTTCTGGGTGAGCTCGCTCCATCTTAGACTCTGTCTCTGTCTCTGTCCTATGACCCAGACTAGAGTCAAGAGCAAAACCATCATTAAAAAAAACCTTTTTAAATAGGTAGGTTTATGTGGTAGGTTGATTTGCGGCTGACAGTACACGAAGAATCAAAAACAATTATTCATAGGAGGCATACATTTCAAGCGTTAATAAACAACGTATCTAAAATTAAAATAATAAATTAAAATAATGTACAATAGCGTAAAAAATAAAATTACAACAAATATAAAATTCTTTTGAACGATAATCTCGCTTGATATTTACAAAAAAAAAAACGATTTTTTTCGTGACCTTGATAAAGTTATTGTAAATATGAGTCAACAAAAACATCATACAGGTTTATTAGGTTAAAATCATGCGAGTGTTTTATTCAATCACAACAATCACACACAAAAAATTTATAAAAAATATCACACTTAAAGCGTGGGAAAGGCCTCCGCAGAGGATAAGTGAAAATCTAGTCAAGATACTGGAAACACTTGAACTAGAGATTCACCTACCTTCCGCAGAGACCGTGGGCCATGCATGGAGCAACACTGAAAAAAAAAACACAAAGAAAAAGTAAAATTGACTCAACAGAGGATTAAATTGGAAATGGATTGGTTTATTTGGTTTATTGGTTGGATTGCCGTGTGATGCCGGCTAAGATTTACATTACCCCATTTCTTTCCCGTGGGTGTCGTAAGAGGCGACTAAGGGACTCGAGGGTGTGTATTGCAATTTAGGCGATGGGCTGACAACCTGTCTCTATAGCGATACACAATTTTCCGAATGACCCTCATATGTTTGTCAGACGTGGCGTAAATGTCCGTTTTTTGCAGCCGGCTACTCTGCCTATTCCGCAAGGGATTATAGGCAGTGTGTTTCTACTACACAGGTTTATAATAAAAATTGGTTACTAGTTACCACCGGGTCGTTGGACGACTCGATGTCCAACACAAAAAGAAGAAGACAAGTTAAAAATATACACTGTGTTCCCGAGGAAATACATTAATTTGGGCAAGGTAAATATTTTTTTTCAAATTCACGATCAGCTGACTGACTTAGTATGGAACGTGGAAACTTTTTGCAGTATTGGTCCCATAATGAAAATTGTTCAGTGCAATGCCCTAGATAACGTGTTCAAGTGCATTTAAAAACAAATAATTTATAAAAAAAAATCTACAATCCATACCATTTCCAACTTATTCAGTCCTCAGTCCTGTAGGGTAATTGTACAATATTTAACGAATAGTCAAAGCAAACCATATGTTGTCAAAAGGAATACTAATTTTCAACTTTGTAAGGTAGAATAATATATAATAATACATAAAAAATATGCCATTTGCCTACTACGCAAAATATTCTACACAAAACCCCATACAATTGTAGAAATCAAAACAAGGTAAAATCAACAATAAAACACAAGGAAACAATAACAAAACATGTAAATAAGGTTATCTAGTCTACTAGGGACGTGATCTGAATTAACTCTAAAGGTGCTATTCCGAACCGACTGCACATGCCGCGGCGGCCGACGTCAGCCGCTCGGTTCCGATAGTATCCCATACAAATCCCATACAAATCCATACGAACCAGTAGTGCCGCGGCGGCCAAGCTGTCGGCCGTCGGCCGCTCGGTTCGGAATAGCACCTAAGACATTTGTGCGATTTGATGAAAACAAAACAAAAAATATGCACATGAAAAATGTCTACAAAAAATAATTGACTCATTCAACATTTCTTTCATTGCTGTGACTGTTATTTGAATCTCGATAGTATACAATCCCTGGATTTTCAAACATTCAAATCCTGGAATTGTACTGATTACGTCACTTTATATGAGCAAATTTTTGGCCCTCATAGTACTAGAAATAAATGGAAAACAAAAATTCACACGGGCGCGGTGAGATTCAAACAGGTTTTTTACTACACAGGCACGATGCATCGAGAGTCGCGGGTTTGAGTCCCGTTCGTGTAAGTACCTTACCTACATTGGATCGAAACCTCGTGTCGCAATATATAACACTGTACGAGTAGATATAGTATTTTGTCCATACTTCTAATGTTATTGTAGTGAGTGCTACACAAACGAATCGTATTTACAAATTGCACTACTAAATGCTATACTTTAACAGCCAATTCAATACCATATTGATTTGATTGCATAGCTAGCTTCTTCTAAGTAACAAGATAACCACAAGAAAATTACTGAACTACCTTCTTTTTGTTTATCCTGCATGGTAAGTAAGTAAGTAAAAAACACTTGTTACTTACATCATTTACATCGTGTTTTTAACTACCTTCAGTTAAATATAATTTTGCAACGAATGAATACAGTTAAAAATGAAGATCGGAAAAATATCTCAGATGAGTCTGGCTCGTTCTATGCAATAATTATTTTTATATAATCAGTAACATGAACAGTGTGAATCTGACAGCTGTCAGGAGAATCATGCTTTATTTATTAATTCTGATTGAAACCTGAGTAAAATAGCTCATTCGTCGATTTAGAGTACAACACAAATATAATCTAAAATCGGCACTGGTTTAATTGGTTCCAGATTCGATTCCCGGTGGGGCACTCGTTGATATAATAACTTTGCGAATTTGTTCCCAGTCTGTAAGAAAGATGGTTCCGTGCTATGGAGGGCACGTTTAGCCATCGGTCCCGGTTGCTGTCTATGATTACCTACTTACGACGACGGTCGTTACACAACCATATCAAAGGCCTACTAGTAGTAGAAGGCGGTTGAAAAACTGACACCAGGGTTCATGGGGTAGTACGTCGACTCCGTGTCCCACACGAAGAAAAATTAGGTACCAATAGCATAGTACCTAAATAGTTTCCAACTAGTCAGAAACATAATTATCTGAATGACCCTCAAATGTACATCTATGTTAGACGTGGCGTTAGTGAGTTTTTTCGCCCGTTTACGCTCTACCTACCCCGAAAGGGATATAGGCGTGATATATATATGTATGTATGTATGTAGTCAGATACAGGGGATTTGTATTTGATTTCGTTTTTTTTTTTACCACCTGGCTAGAACCTATGACGTAATATCACAATTTTCCAAACTACCGGCAACAAGGATGACGTCAGACGATACTAATCAAATCACCCCACGAACAATGGTCTTGTGTAATGTTGTTTATTTACATATCGCATAAATGCTGTGTTAATGGTTAAAGCATAATTTCAACAGAATTATGTAGATTCCTAAGTACGATGGTACTAGACTTGAAGACATGCTGTTAAGTTACATGCCGTGTGGTTAACCTGACCAGCCCCGAGTAGTGTTTTCTATCAGGATAATGCAACCTTGTTTAAAAAAAATCGTAGTGTTCTTTTTTTGCAATCACGGATCATGACGTCAATATGTGACAGTTAAGGTGCTGTTCCGAACCGAGCGGCCTACGGCCGACGGCCGACGGCACATGCCGCGGCTATCGGCCGTCGGCCGTCGGCCGCCGCGGCAGATGTCATTCCGAAGGCAGCGGCCGACGGCCGACAGCACATGTCAGAGTCTAGTTTTCAGGACTTAGTTATTACGTTTATTAGGTTATTATGGTTCATCGGGTTATCATGGTTCATAGGGTCGTTGGGTTCATCTTGTCGTTAAAGTTCATCATGTGGCCAGAGTTCATCGGCTTGCTAGGTTGGTCGGGTCATCATGGCTCATCGGGTTATTATTTTTCATTGGGTTATTATGGTTCATCGGGTCGTTGGGTTCATCTTGTCGTTAGGGTTCATCATTGGGCCAGAGTTCATCGGTTCACTAGCTTCATCGGCTTATCATGGTTCATCGGGTTATCATGGTTCATCGGGTCGTTGGGTTCATCTTGTCGTTAGGGTTCATCATGTGTCTAGAGTTCATCAGTTCACTAGCTTCATCGGCTTATCATGGTTCATCGGGTTATCATGGTTCATAGGGTCGTTGGGTTCTTCTTAACATTAGGGTTCATCATGTGGCCAGAGTGCAACGGTTCGCTAGGTTCATCGGGTTATCATGGTTCATCGGGTTATTACGGTTCATCGGGTCGTTGGGTTCATGTTATCGATAGGGTTCATCATGTGGCCAGTGTTCATCGTTTCGCTAGGTTCATCGGGTTATCATGGTTCATCGGGTTATTATGGTTCATCGGGTCGTTGGATAAAGCCTAACGACAAGATGAACCCAACGACCCAATGAACCATATTAAACCGATGAACCATGATAACCCGATGAACCTAGTGAAACGATGATCTTTGGCCACATGATGAACCCTAACGACAAGATGAACTCAACGACCCGATGAACCATTATAACCCGATGAACCTAGTGAACCGATGAACTTTGGCCACATGATGAACCCCAACGTCAAAATAAACCCAACGACCCGATGAACCGTAATAACCCGATGAACCATGATAAACCGATAAACCATGATAACCCGATGAATCTAGGGAACCCATGAACTATGGCCACATGATGAACCCGAACGACAAGATGAACCCAACGACTCGATAAACCATAGTAACCCGATGAACCACAATAACCCGATGAACCTAGTGAACCGTTGAACTTTGGCCACATGATGAACCCTAATGACAAGATGAACCTAACCACCCGATGAACCATAATAAACCGATGAACCATGATAACCCGATGAATCTAGCAAACCGATGAAGTCTGGCCACATGATGAACCCTAACGACAAGATGAACTCAACGACCCGATGAACCATAATAACCCGATGAACCTAGTGAACCGATGAACTTTGGCCACATGATGAACCCTAACGTCAAAATGAACCCAACGACCCGATGAACCGTAATAACCCGATGAACCATGATAAACCGATGAACCATGATAACCCGATGAACCTAGCAAACCCATGAACTCTGGCCACATGATGATCCTAACGACAAAATGAATCCAACGACCCGATGAACCATAATAACCCGATGAACCATGATAACCCGATGAACATGGTGAACCGATGAACTTTGGCCATATGATGAACCCTAACGTCAAAATGAACCCAACGACCCGATGAACCGTAATAACCCGATGAACCATTATAAACCGATGAACCATGATAACCCGATGAACCTAGCGAACCCATGAACTCTGGCCACATGAGGAACCCTAACGACAAAATTAATCCAAAGACCCGATGAACCATAATAACCCGATAAACCATGATAACCCGATGAACATAGCGAACCGATGAACTCTGGCCACATGATGAACCCTAACGACAAGATAAACTCAACGACCTTATGAACCATAATAACCCGATGAACCTAGCGAACCGATGAACTATGGCCACATGATGAACCCGAACGACAAGATGAACCCAACGACCCGATGAACCATAATAACCCGATGAACCATAATAACTAGTCCTGAAAACTATATTCCGACCCAACCAACGAAAAGCCGCCGCGGCTATACTGGTCTGCAGTTATGTGCCGTCGGCCGTCGGCCGTCGGCCGCCGCGGCAGATGCGCGGCGGCCGATAGCATGTGCAGTCGCCGCTCGGTTCGGATAGTATCCCATACAAGTCCATACGAACCAGTAGTGCCGCGGCGGCCAAGGACGGCCGCCGCGGCATATGCTGTCGGCCGTCGGCCGTCGGCCGATGGCACATGGCGCGGCTATCGGCCGTCGGCCGTCGGCTGCCGCGGCAGATGTCATTCCGAAGGCAGCGGCCGACGGCCGACAGCACATGTCAGAGTATAGTTTTCAGGACTAGACTTAAGTTATGTTTATTAGGTTATTATGGTTTATCGGGTCGTTGGGTTCATCATGTGGCCAGATTTCATCGGGTTATTATGGTTCATCGGGTCGTTGTGTTCATCTTGTCGTTAGGGTTCATCATGTGGCCAGACTTCATCGGTTCGCTAGATTCATCGAGTTATCATGGTTCATCGGGTTATTATGGTTCATCAGGTCGTTGGATTCATTTTGTCGTTAAGGTTCATCATGTCGCCAGAGTTCATCGGTTCGCAAGGTTCATCGGGTTATCATGGTTTATCGGGTTATCATGGTTCATCGGGTTATTACGGTTCATCGGGTCGTTGGGTTCATCATGTCGTTAGGGTTCATCTTTTCGTTAGGGTTCATCATGTGGCCAGAGTTCATCGTTTCGCTAGGTTCATCGGGTTATCATGGTTCATCGGGTTATTATGGTTCATCGGGTCTTTGAGCTCATCTTGTCATTAGGGTTCATCATGTGGCCAGACTTCATCGGTTCGCTAGATTCATCAGGTTATCACACTTCATCGGGTTATTATGGTTCATCGGGTCATTGGATTCATTTTGTCGTTAGGGTTCATCATGTCGCCAAGGTTCATCGGTTCGCAAGGTTCATCGGGTTATCATGGTTTATCGGGTTATCATGGTTCATCGGGTTATTACGGTTCATCGAGTCGTTGGGTTCATCATGACGTTAGGGTTCATCTTTTCGTTAGGGTTCATCATGTGGCCATAGTTCATCGGTTCGCTAGGTTCATCGGGTTATCATGGTTCGTGGGGTTATTACGGTTCATCGGGTCGTTGGGTTCATCATGTGGCCAGAGTTCATCGGTTCGCTAGGTTTATCGAGTATTCATGGTTCATCGGGTTATCATGGTTCATCGGGTCTTTAAGATCATCTAAAGTAAACAGTCGCCTTCGACTATTTTGGATAGTAGAATAGTACCTACTTGTATATCGTATGTCCGCGGCGGCTTTACGATATACATATAACTAATCAACTATCCAAAATGGTCGAATGCGACTATTTAGTTAACACACACACACATATCACGCCTTTAATCCTTGCGGGGTAGGCAGAGCGTAAACGGCCGCAAAAAACAGACATTTACGCCACGTCTAACAAATATTTGAGGGTTATTCGGATAATTGTGTATCGCCATAGTGACAGGTTGTCAGCCCGTTGCTTAAAATAGCAATACACACCCTCGAGTCCCTTCGTCGCCTCTTACGGTGATGTTATTCTGAGCTGGCATCACATGGCATTCTACTTACTTAAGATGATCCTAAAGACCGGATAAACCCAGCCAACCGATGAACTCTGACCACCCGATGAACTCTGGCCATATGATGAACCCTAACGGCAAGATGAACCCAACGACCCGATGAACCATAATAATCTGATGAACCTAGCGAACCGATGAACTCTGGCCACATGATAAACCCTTACGACAAGATGAACCAAACGACCCGATGAACCATAATAACCCGATGAACCTTGATAACCCGATGAACCTAGCGAACCGATGAACTATGGACACATGAAGAACCCTAACGACAAGATGAACCCAACGACCCTATGAACCATAATAACCCGATGAACCATGATAACCCGATGAACCTAGCGAAACGATGAACTCTGGCCACATGATGAACCCTAACGAAAAGATGAACCCTAACGTCATGATGAACCCAACGACTCGATGAACCGTAATAACCCGATGAACCTTGCGAACCGATGAACTCTGGCGACATGATGAACCCTAACGACAAAATGAATCTAATGACCCGATGAACCATAATAACCCGATGAACCATGATAACCCGATGAATCTAGCGAACCGATGAAGTCTGGCCACATGATGAACCCTAACGACAAGATGAACTCAACGACCCGATGAACCATAATAACCCGATGAATCTAGCGAACCGATGAACTTTGGCCACATGATGAACCCGAATGACAAGATGAACCCAACGACCCGATGAACCATGATAACCCGATGAACCTAGCGAACCGATGAACTCTGGCCACATGATGAACCCTAACGACAAGATGAACCCAACGACCCGATGAACCATAATAACCTATTAAACAAAATAACTTGTCCTAAAAACTATATTCCGACCCAACCAACGTAAAGCCGCCGCGGCTATACTGGTCTGCAGTCATGTGCCGTCGGCCGTCGGCCGTCGGCCGCCGCGGCAGATGCGCGGCGGCCGATAGCATGTGCAGTCGCCGCTCGGTTCGGATAGTATCCCATACAAGTCCATACAAACCAGTAGTGCCGCGGCGGCCAAGGTCGGCCGTCGCGGCATATGCTGTCGGCCGTCGGCCGCTCGGTTCGGAACAGCACCTTATCCTACATTGAATATAGTTAATTTCATTTTATTTTAGACGTTTTCATAATAAAATAATCTGAAGACTTGTAAATGAACTAGTAGTTATAATCCGAACTATTTGGTCTGTCGTTATGATTTTCTATGATACAGTTGATTTTAAAATTGCTATTTTACGGCTGTTTACGATCTGCCTACCCTGCAGAGGTTTTGTCTTGATATTTGTATGTATATGGATTTTGATCTATTATCTATGAGGTTGCCGCCTCTGACTAGTTGCGGTTGATAAATTGTTTCTGTTATTAATTTTACAGTTGATTCTAAATTCAGCTAGAAACAACTGGAAAAATCGACACAGTTTCTAATGGAAAATAGGTCAACAATTCAATGTCGGCTGCCCATAGAAACCACAATCGTATGTTATTGTTACATTAGTTACGGCCGATACCGTGACTCATGTTATACGCCGCACGTGTGCCTCTCAATTCCGTTACACAATTGCATTGTTCAGTTTCAGTGACGTCATAGCGGTAGCCTGAATTTTTGTATTCCGGTTAATAGAGTAGTGTAGTGGCGGAATGAATGACACGGAAATGTGTAAATGTATTTGATGAAAGTAGGTTCAGCGGTAACGATTTAGTAGCAGTTTTGTACGCATTTTTATAGTGTAATTTTCTTTACTATTTTTCTAATTAGACAATTAAGCAAACTAGGTCAGTAGGTACGGCTATTTTACAGGGAGCAACGAAAGGATATAACAAGCCGAAAGAAGATCAAGGCACTCATAAAACTGAACAACATTCGTCATGATACACGAGTCAAAATAAATAAAAATTACGTCCCATGCAAAATTTGCCGATCAGCTGGTTCAGCTAATTTACTATGATGGGTGATCTATTTTTTTTAATATTTCGACCAATGTTCCATGGGGAAAGTTGTGAAGTTTCATAAGTACCTTAACCTTCTTTTGGGTTGTTTATACCCCTTTTTGTTACTCCTTGTATACCTCGCGATCGCCTTATTACCGTTTTTGAAGTATGTTATGCTTGACATTCATCTGGTTGGCAAGTAACTTCAATAAACCAACTGTCCTTGGACAGGGTTATTTTTTTTGTTTTTGCAATTCACAACATGCTAATAAATAAATATGTAAGTGCACTCACTTGACACACAACATGGTACGATTTCAAGATCAAATGAGTTGATAAAATAGCACGTTTATCACAACAATGCATGTTTACACATACTGTTATCAGAGTTTGACCGTGAGATAATATCTTTATGATATCTTCACAAACTAAATGAAATAAAAAGCATAGCAAATCTCTAGTAGTCAGGTCTTCATAAAAAGGAAAGTAAGAAATTGAAAAAAAATATATTGCGCCCACCGGGACTTGCACCCGGGACCGTGGGGTACCGTCCCACTGTTCTGCCAACTAAGCTACCAGCGCCTCGACTAACACTTCCAAATTTTCTGTCTCTTGATACTCGTCTCGAAATGCCGTAAAAGCGCAATTTTTTCAATTTCTTATTTTAATGAAAATAATATAGCACTGTGAGTGCATAATAAACCATAGTAAATTATTCATATATTTACGAGCTAATTTTAAATATCACGTGAGGTTTTGTTAGAGTCACGGCATTTCGCTATCACAGAAGCATGACTCGCCTCTCTGCCGAATTGTTTACATTATCGTGTGACTGATACTTAGAGGACATCGATTTCTGTGTAAATAGAAAAGTCGCGTAATGTTATTCTGTGAAATTTTGCATAGTCCAGCAGTGGACTGTTGCGGCTGTTACTGTAATTGCATAGTACTTGTGGGCAAGTGCGATTTATAATTCGTTGGAACTACGACGACAGCAGGAAACGAGCATATATGTCTAAGCCCGCCAGAGTATAAAAAGAACTAAAGGGCGGGGCACACCGGCTCCGTATCCGTTCCGTATCCAGCTCTCGTCCGTAGTCACCCACGAACTGATGACGTTGTAATGTATGGGACTATATGAGATACGGCACACCGCTTGCGTGCAGCACGGAACGGATACGCAACGCAAGCGGTGTGCCGTATCTCATACAATCCTATACATTACAACGACATCAGTTCGTGCGTGACTACGGACGAGAGCTGCATACGGAACGGATACGGAGCCGGTGTGCCCCGCCCTTAAATACTTCGATTAGGTTCATCACACACTCACACTGAGGTAAATGTATATTTCTGTCATGCACAGGTCCATTACTAAGTTGTTAGAGACTGCCAAATCGGGATCTTAACTTGGGTCAAATGTTACACTCTGTATCGGTCAATTTTGCTCTAATCAACATCAAAGTATTGAATTTACCAAACACACTTGAACTATGAGCTAAAAAATAGTGCTGCTAATCACAACTACTTATATATATTTCATCACTGAAAGTAAAATCATCAGTAGCTTGATGAATCATAGTAATAGACATTGAATCATCAGTCATCATCAAGCTCATCAACCTACTTTACCGATACTTTCATAGATGTAATATTGTAGTTGTTTCAATCATCTAAAGGCGGCCTCTTCATCACAGATCGCATCTCAAAACTACAAACTGGCTGATACAGGCTCAAGACTTGTGAGTGTTTCCAAGATCTGCGATCAGATTTGGCCTCCAGAAGAATCTACACTGCAAGGGATATAGGCGTGATGTATGTTCAAATGTAATTGAATGACTTGCCTGAAGGAACAATGCGTGCGCCTGATCAGCTGAATTGAACTGGTAGCTCTCGAGGTCCTGTCCAGCGTTGGCCAGTTCCAGCACAATGTACTGCTGGTCTACCGGCAGAATCGCGGGGTTGTCGTTCTCGGAGCCCTTGGTCTCGTCGTAGAGCTCCCACAGATCGAGCAAGCGAGACGGGTAGCCGCCGTACACACACTTCACTGCTAGAACCTGGGGACAAAGGAAAATGAACTTTAATACATCACATCACTGAACAAGCTTTGGTAAATAACAGAACAAAATATCATCATCATTAAAGAAATACTGGATACATCCACTGCTGGACATTAGGCACAAATAAGTCTCCCCTCTAGGAAATCCTCTCCAAAACAGCCTTCTTGCAGAAAGATCGGATTTAATATTCAGGGATGTGTGAAAGTCCTGAAAACTGATTTGGCATACATAGCTTGGTATTCTGTACTCATTACAATATACCTTCTCAAGATAACCAGCATTGTATACCGAATATAGTCCGATACCGCTGATGACGAAACGCGTTGAAGTATTCACCCAAGAACAGACAGTCAATCGTGATAGCGAGTTATCGCACGCGCCAGAACAAAGTTCTAGATAAGACATACCACACAGAAATAGAACCAAAAGACTTACAATGCTGGCAGCCGAAAATTATAATAATAATAATATACACAGCACAACACATTATTTGGTACAAAAAGGCCTCTTGTGATGTTGGCTTCGGCCCCACACATGCTTCAAACCTTCAAAGAACCGGGACTCTGTAGGCCCGAGATTCAAAAGACTACCTAATACACCTACCTTGATGAGTCCTTTGCATTACGACAAAACAAGTAATGCTCATATCACGTGACTCTTAACCTTATCTAATCAATCTAAAGATATCTAGTTACGATGATTAGTCAATCCACTGTATAAATTGCACAAGAAAATGGACAGAATTATCATAAAATAATGCAATATTTGGTCGCGACAAGTCACCTAGAGGTACAAACGTGTTATTTCTCAAGGAGAAGTTGATTAATGATTGAATGTACTTTTCCATATTATGTAAAAATAAACTCTCACTTACTTAATTTTATATAAATATGCAAAAAGTACTTTTACATTTATAACTAACGATGATTTCAATTAATCAAAATACATAACGTTTTAAGCACTCTCATTATTTAAAAACGGTTTGAAGCAAAAAAAAAAAGACATTCTGTTAACTTATTTTGTAATTATGAGAAGGAACCCTCAAGGGACAATCATAAGTGTAATGAAAGAAACATAATTAATTTAAAAACCAAGGGCAAATAGATAACATAAATAAAGACTGGTGATCTACATATCGCATATTCGCCTTGAATCAACTTCCTATCATATCTGGCCACAATAGCTAAGCTTATTAAAGGTATGCACAACCTTTTTGTAACTAAGACCCTCTTAAATAGCTTGGAGGAAAACGAACTTTATGAGTTTGAAATAGACCTTATCTTATTTGCGAGTCGAGACAGACTAAATTTCTTTTGACAAGATTATGGCACTATTATGGTGCAGGTTCAAATCTTTACCTGCGTTTGGTTTTGTTGTGAAGGTACAGGTAGGAATGGCATTCACAAAATTTCTAAATAGATTTTTTTTTTAATTTTAAAAGCTTGCTATCAGGCAGTGCAGGGTTTATCAGGTGTTTTTTCTTTAAACGGATTACCTACATTCTAACAAACCGAAAGGAGGTCAAGGACTCTTCAAACTAATCAACTTTCCCCTTGGAACATAGGTCAAAATATGAAAAAAATGGACCTATAGTAAATTAACCAGCTGATCAGCAAGTTTGTATGGGAGGTCCAATATAGTTTTTAAATATTTCTAGTACGGCTTTTTCTCCTTTCGGCTTGTTACTCCCCGAGTCCTCAGAGTTTCGCATCCCTGCCAAGTCAGACGCATAAAGTAAATTGTTGATAATTAGTGCAAATGTAAGTGTCTAATTCCAAGCTAAACTCCCGCAGTGGAAGCGATTTACACAGGTAAATTTCGAGCAAAATACCAGGAGTTCAACTGGAGGCAGACAATGGCTGCGTTACGCAGCGCTAAATAACATACGCTGCACAATATAGCAGCGCATACTATGAATTAAACGTGAACCTAAATCTATTTAACCTAATTAACTAAGTTGAGTGAAATTGGCAAATGATGTGTTCCAACCTTTACATAACTCAAGTCGGTAGTAAATACCGTCTGCCGATCTGGCGTTACGTCACACGTATTAGCACTAGATTATAAGTAAGTACCTCCAAATTATATCACCCCACGAATTCCGCAATTCGTACTAAGGAGTCACAATGATATGGTACAACAAATATGACTAAAGGGAACACACCATTAACACGAAGAAACAGTTTTATACTAAAACAACTAGGTTTATCACTTACAGTCAACGCCGGTCCAAATGCATAAAATACCCAACGGAGAAAGGAAGTTCAGGGAATGGATCAAATAGGGATTCCGTTGGTACTTACAGGGCTGGGTGGAAAAGATATCGACACCCAGCATTCCACTACAGCCTTGGCGCGTTATTCACTTCAAACCACTCACAGCTTCTGTTCGTATTCCACTTTGATATCAGTCATTACGCGTGACCCAACCCGAATTTGGGCCGTACAAACGCGGGCCAATATGGCCACCTGATGCCTATTCAACGCGACGCTCACGTGGAAGACGTCGAGACATCCAACAATCACTAAGCCTGGCATTCCAGTACAACCCAGGAGAAACGCAATAATACGATGCATCAACACGCGCGATCTCAAATTGAATCGTCCATTACACGCGGCATCACAAAACGCGTGGCGGGAAATCCGCACAATACGCGATACCCTCCCGTCCGAACGGTTTTGAGTGACTGACAGTGCGGTGCAGAAATCACCGCTTGGCGCCTACCAGGCGGCCCGCGCGCACGCCGCCACCCTCGCCCCGCGAGCGAGAAAGGGACAACATATGCCCAGAGCGATGCGTGCGGGCGAGCATCGCGGCGTATTCATAGACCGTCATTAATACCTAACTTACCCCAGCATAGCAACGCTAAATTAAACATTCACCCGCCCTAGGCCGAATCCCTTAGGCCTATTCACTACTGGGGAGACGAGATAGCGTTGCTATTGCTCGCTTAAGAACTGAATCCCCTACCTGAACTGTCGCGACTCGAGGAGTGCCATCACTACCTGGGAACAAGTTGAGAATGCGCCCTCTGCGCCATCGCAGTGGCGGCAGGTTGGCATCCTTAACCAGAACGAGATCTCCGATGCGAGGGGGTTCAGTTCTGTCCGTCTACTTAAGGCGTTGCTGCAGAATGTGCAAATACTCAAGCGACCATCGCTTCCAAAAATTCTGAGACATTTGCTGCAGCAACTCATAACGCGTCAAACGATTGCTACTGACCTCTGTGTAGGGGTATTCTGGCAAGGCGTTAAGTGGTCGGCCAATTAAGAAATGCCCTGGTGTCAGGGCCTCCAGATCATTCGGATCTGAGCTAAGCAGACACAAAGGACGTGAATTGAGAACGGCCTCAATTTTACAAAACACGGTCGCTAGCTCCTCAAAGGTTAATATCGTTAAACCTATAACGCGCATCAAATGCGTCTTAGCGGACTTTACAACCGCTTCAAATATACCACCCCAGTGGGGGCATCCTGGTGGATCGAACACCCAGTTAATGCCCTGACGGGAGAGGCTCGTGCCGATAGCTTCCTCGTTTTCCGATAAAAACATTATAATTTCTTTCATACATCGATCAGCGCCCTTAAAGTTGGTACCACAGTCCGACCTGATCAGCGCTGGTCGCCCTCTTCGCGACACAAATCTATCTAAAGCTGCTAAGAAAGCCTCCGTAGTGAGGTCGGCCACGAGTTCCAAGTGGACGGCCTTGGTTGCTAGGCACACAAACACGCACAAATACGCCTTGATTGACTTCGCGTTGCGAAGGCGTGATGCCTTTACCATAAAAGGCCCCGCAAAGTCCGTTCCCACACCCGCAAACGTCCAGGCTTCCGTCACCCGGTCCGGTGGGAGGTCTCCCATCTGAGGTTGCATTGTGGCTGCCTTCAACCGATAGCAAGGCAAGCACCGAAACACAATGCTCCGTACCGTACGTCGTCCAGACAAGATCCAAAACTCGCGCTGCAGAATAGCCAAAAGTGCATTGCAGCCCGCATGCGAGTTTTTCTGGTGACGATCCCTAACTATAAGTTCTACCAAAGGTCCCTTCTTTGGGAGTAACAGCGGATGCCGTGCTGAAAAGGGCAGGTTAGCGTTCCGAAGTCTACCTCCAACCCGGAGCATTCCATGCTCGTCCACGAACGGGTTGAGGCGCACAAGACCTCCCTTCAGCTTTCCACGGCCATCCCTGAGCAGCCTGGCCTCTTCCTCAAAATGTTCCGCCTGGACGACCCTAACCAATAAACTTAGAGCCGCATTCCGCTCCGCAGGCGAGAGGACAGGTGCCAAGTTCCGTTCTGCTTGAGGTTTTCTACAGTTGTTCACGAACCGTTTGATCCAACCTGTCACCCCTAGAAGTTTGTCGAGGGAGCTGTATCGTTCCAGCAAGAAAGCCGCACTAGGCTTAGGTACGATCTGCCCTACGTTCACTCGCAAACCTCGATCAGGTGGCCCAAGCGGCGACCCGCACTCATTGTATGGCCATCTCTCAGGTGACTCAGTCAGCCACTGAGGTCCCCACCACAGTGAGTGACCTACCAAATCAGGGGCCCTACATCCCCGTGAGGCGCAGTCCGCTGGGTTCTGTTCTCCCGGTACGTGTCTCCATACCAACGGAGTTTCCGATCCTTTAATCTGTGACACCCGATTTGCCACGAAAACCTCAAGAGTATGTACCGACGTCTGTAACCAGCACAGAACTATCCTACTGTCGGTCCATGCGTACACCGTTTCATCCAAATTGATGGTACCGCGTAGATTACTAGCGACATGATGTAGCAAGCGCGTGAGAAGCGCTGCTCCCGCCAATTCCAACTTTGGAATGGTCCATCTTGTCCTAACCGGAGCCACCTTACTCTTGGCCATAACTAGACGCACGTCTACAGTTCCCGTTGAACTGACTGTCCGCAAATAGACAGCTGCCGCGTACCCTCGCTCCGAGGCATCACAAAACCCATGTAGGGTAGCCTTACATCCCACCGATGGGAGCAATTTGCGAGGTATGGCGATGCGTACGATCCCTGGTAAGGTGGTCGCAAACTTGGTCCAATCATTCAACAGCTCTCCGGAGAGCTGGTCGTCCCAACCCAAGTTTGCTATCCACAACCTTTGCAAGAAGCACTTCGCCATGAACGTCACCGGTGCGATCCACCCGTTAGGATCGAAAGTTCTGGCGATCGTCGATAATACCGAACGCTTCGTCCAAGTCTTCTGCAAAAGGTCTGGCTCGATCTGATACGTAAAGACATCATGCGTTGGCCTATATTGCACCCCTAGGATGCTCAACGTATTTGGATTGTCCGGGTTCTCGAAAAGGTGCGGGTCCTGCTGGAACTCACCTGGCAACCCGGCCAGGAGCTCTGGACAGCTGGACAGCCATTTCCGCAACTCATAACCTCCTGATTCCATGATCGCGATCAGCTCGTCTCGTAGTAGCAGTGCTTGTTGCACGCTATCTGCACCCGTGCAGATGTCATCCACGTAGACGTCGCACTGCTGCGGCTCGAGGGAATCTTACCCTTTCCTGTGCGGCCAACTCTCGCAGCGTGCGTACTGCTAAAAACGGACTTGGCTTCAGACCATACGTTACCGTGTTGAGCTCATAAGTGACCATCGGCTCGTCAGGGCTCTCACGCCACAAAATCAGCTGGTACCGACGGTCATCCGGGTGTATAATTGTTTGGCGAAACATCATTTTGACGTCTGCGACGAACGCTACTTGGTGCAACCGAAAATCTGTGAGGATGTCCACAATGTCCCGGTTCAACTTGGGACCCGCGTGCAGACACTGGTTCACAGACACACCATTCGATGTAGGAGCAGAACCGTCAAACACTACCCGTACCTTCGCCTCCGGTGACTTCAAAACAGCCAGGTGTGGTATGTAGTAATGCTCGACACACCTCCAATCTATGCTGGACACCGACATGTGGCCTAACTCTAGGTACTCCCTCATGAATTCGATATACTTCTGCCGAAGTGCTGCATCTCGCTTCATCTTTCTCTCCATAGCCAGTAGTCTCCGTTCCGCGATCTGTCGCGAACTACCTAAGGAGGGGCGGTTTGGGAGAAATGGCAGCCTGGTAACAAACCTACCTGACGAACTTCGTGCAGTGTTGTACTGATAGAACAGCTCGCACTCGTCATCCTCTGGCTTCCGTCTATCCGCTGTGGGTGGCTCCTCAGACTCCCAAAACCTCTGCAGCACCTCCGACAACACACTACCATAGAGAACCGTATCGCCCTCTGGTAGGTCCTGAGGTCTCCAAACTGGGCCAAAAATAACATACCCCCCTGTGGTATCAACGGCCACTAAACCAGTTTGCTGAAGTACCCGTTTTCTGCCACACCAGAATCTCCCGAGGACGTCTGACCCGAGGAGAACGTCCACCGTACCAGGAGTATCAAATTCAGGATCAGCTAACTCTAAGCCTGTGGTTAACCCTCGTACCGTTGACGGTAACCGAACCTGAGGAAGTTTCCCTACCACTTCATCCAGCACCACTGCTGAGGCATGATAGCTGACCCCTGTACCTGTATTACCTAATGTGAACTCGAAGTTCACCTGACCCCGAACGTCAGGCACATCTACACCTCCAATACCTACAGCCCCATCCGTTGTGGGCCTTATATTTAAGCGTAGCCTACTCACCAGCTTACTAGACACAATACAACCCTGAGCCCCTGTATCTAACAAGGCTCTTACCTGTATGCTGCGGCCACCGTATCCCCATACCCAAATCATTGCCGTAGGCAACAATACCGTAATTGGCCGGGGGGCCGAAGCTGGCGTGTAGGCGGCGATTACCTAGCAGGAATCTAAGCGCGGAGTGTCCGCGTCCTGCGGGGGGGTCCCCTCTCTCCGTACACCTTCGAGTGGGTCCCACTCCTGCTGATAGGGACCTCTGGTCCTGTACGCCATGGCTGGCAGCCTATAGTAACCCTGCGGCAGGCGCGCGTACCGTGGATGCGCCTGTAGCCGCGGGTGCTCAGCCAAGGGGAGAGGCATGCGTGGGTCATGGGAACTCACCATGTTGTTCAGACCCGCCGAGTACTGCATGTACTGACCCTGGTGTTGGCACCCGCCCGTAGCATCACGTATCTGTGATGGGTGCCCCTGACCTTGGACCTGTGACCACCTACCCTGTTCCGGCACCTGCTGCCGAGGTGGTGACTGTCTCGCGCGTGGTGAAGGGGGCATCACCTGCTGATGTCCCTGGCCTCGTCCCTGAAACCCTGGTGGAAGAGGACTCCTCCTTGGAGGGGGTGGGGAGCGTTGCTCCCGTCTAGGTAGGGCAGACTCCGTCCGCTGACCCGCGTCAGCTCTGCCTCCGTAATCTCCGCTGCGGTTCATGCATAGGAGCTGATGGTGGGCACCCTGGCAGTACCTGCAGTTGGTGCTTGATGGGCACTCTCGCACCTGATGCGGCCCCATACACCTAAAGCACCAACGCCGTTGCTGCACCACACCACGACGTTTCTGCACCCGCTGTGCAGCGAACTCCTCACACGCAGTCACCTGATGCCCCGCCTCTCTGCAGTAGGCACACCTCGATTCCAAATTAGCGACATTGTATCGCCTGGGTGGCCTACTCTTACCGTCTCGCGCCTGTGCACCCGGCCGTTCCGGGCGGCGAGCGGCCGCAGACTCCGCGTGAGGCGACTCTCCAAATTGGGCATCTACCCGCCTGCACTCGGCCTCGAGGAAGGACTTGAGCTCCTCGAAGGTCGGGAGGTAATCAGATGTCTTACCTCCGTGTGACTGTTCAAAACGAGCGGCCATGTCGCTCGGCAGGCGGCGCAACAACGTGTGGACCAGGATATAATCATAGCCTGACACCGGCATCCCCTGTCTCTCAAGAGCGTTCACTGCAACGCAGACAGGGTTGAGGACCTTGGCCCTGAGGTCCGTCCCTCGTGTGATGGTCGGCACGGTGAGCCACTGTTCCAGGAGTTGGTCAATCATGAGACGTTTGTTGCTGTATCTCTCGATCAGCAAACCGCGAGCCGTCTCGTAACTTGCATCATCGACTGGTAGATGCTTTACCAGCTCATGGGGCTCACCTTGCAGCTTGGCCATCAATTGTGCCATTTTATATGCCGGCTGCAAGTCAGTGCGGTTATGAATCACACTGTCAAACAGATCCTGGAATCGGGTCCAATCCGTGTAGTCCCCGTGGAAGACCGGAATCGCCACAGCCGGCAGGGGCACTTGCACCCCCGGTCCCCGCGGACCATGGGGTGGGTCCGGCTCCCCAGCTCTACGCCTGGTGATCACAGCAGCCGCCTGCTGGATCTCCTGCCCCATCTCCATGCACTGGGTCACATTCGTCCGGACCGTAAGTTTGACCTCCTCATCAGGCGTCCCATCAAATAACTCCTCGCATCCAGTGAGGCAATCCAACACCTCCGCGACCCGTTCGTCAATCCGTTGCGCACAAGCGATGAGTGCGTCCTCTCGGTCCCCGCGACCGACCATCGCCTGCTTAGTCGCGAACCAAATTAGGTGCGTTCTAATTTTTGCCTGAAGCTGTGTAATTGTGGGAGCCATGGTACCAACTCAAAGTAACACCGAACCTTACAATAAAAAAATAATAGACAATCGGCCCTGATCCTACCGTTAGGATATCCGCACAGGGTAAACACAACGATAATAACAAGCAATTCACTAATTGATTGGCCCTGATCCTACCGATAGGATATTCTACACAGGGCACACACTACAATCACAATAAATATATTTTTTATGTAGGTAGATTAAAAATCTTATACTAAAATAATCTTAAATCTAGTGGTTTTCTGAACCACGCTCTGCTACCAAAAATTGTCTAATTCCAAGCTAAACTCCCGCAGTGGAAGCGATTTACACAGGTAAATTTCGAGCAAAATACCAGGAGTTCAACTGGAGGCAGACAATGGCTGCGTTACGCAGCGCTAAATAGCATACGCTGCACAATATAGCAGCGCATACTATGAATTAAACGTGAACCTAAATCTATTTAACCTAATTAACTAAGTTGAGTGAAATTGGCAAATGATGTGTTCCAACCTTTACATAACTCAAGTCGGTAGTAAATACCGTCTGCCGATCTGGCGTTACGTCACACGTATTAGCACTAGATTATAAGTAAGTACCTCCAAATTATATCACCCCACGAATTCCGCAATTCGTACTAAGGAGTCACAATGATATGGTACAACAAATATGACTAAAGGGAACACACCATTAACACGAAGAAACAGTTTTATACTAAAACAACTAGGTTTATCACTTACAGTCAACGCCGGTCCAAATGCATAAAATACCCAACGGAGAAAGGAAGTTCAGGGAATGGATCAAATAGGGATTCCGTTGGTACTTACAGGGCTGGGTGGAAAAGATATCGACACCCAGCATTCCACTACAGCCTTGGCGCGTTATTCACTTCAAACCACTCACAGCTTCTGTTCGTATTCCACTTTGATATCAGTCATTACGCGTGACCCAACCCGAATTTGGGCCGTACAAACGCGGGCCAATATGGCCACCTGATGCCTATTCAACGCGACGCTCACGTGGAAGACGTCGAGACATCCAACAATCACTAAGCCTGGCATTCCAGTACAACCCAGGAGAAACGCAATAATACGATGCATCAACACGCGCGATCTCAAATTGAATCGTCCATTACACGCGGCATCACAAAACGCGTGGCGGGAAATCCGCACAATACGCGATACCCTCCCGTCCGAACGGTTTTGAGTGACTGACAGTGCGGTGCAGAAATCACCGCTTGGCGCCTACCAGGCGGCCCGCGCGCACGCCGCCACCCTCGCCCCGCGAGCGAGAAAGGGACAACATATGCCCAGAGCGATGCGTGCGGGCGAGCATCGCGGCGTATTCATAGACCGTCATTAATACCTAACTTACCCCAGCATAGCAACGCTAAATTAAACAGTAAGATAACTCCGTCTCCCCTGATAAGACGGCCCACTTCGCTTATCAACAGCATTTGAAACAACGACCACACAGGAATCAATGGGGTGATTCATGAGGAAGTAAAACTTCGGAGATAATTTTTATCTTTACTTACACGTGTGGTTCGAAGGACTCTAAATTGGAAATATGGGAGGTTAAATTTTGACCGTAAAAATCATCTAGAAATGCCAGTTACTACAATTACGACTGAGGATTAGTAAGTGACTCGACTTTCATTTTACTGTCACGGACATGACAGCCTGCCTACAGACTTGCTTTATGCTACTGTCCAAAACTTAACTCATGGGCATCCATTTAAATGTTCCAGTAAAATGTGTTACTTTGAGTTTCATAATACTATCACCAGCTGCAGAACGTGCTCTTAGAACCCATAAATGGGTAACATGGGTTAGAGATAAACTGGTTTCTTATCCGGTTTATGAGAAAAATAACCATTGAAATTATATACATACATACGCATATCACGCCTTTATCCCTTGCAGGGTAGCCAGAGCGTTAACAGCCGTAAAAATACGGTCGCTATCGCCACCTCTGAATCGTCGCAAATATTTGGGGGTCGTTTCAGAAAAATCGTGTATCACTATAGTGACAGACTGTCATCCTGTTGCTAAAAATGTTAATACACATGAAATGAAACCCTTGAGTCCTTTAGTCACCTCTTACGATACCCGCAGGTAAGAAATGGGGTGATGCTATTTTAAGCCGGCATTACAAGGCATCTATGTCAGCATCACATGGCATTTAAAGTTTGATCTCATAAGTTAATTACTTGAAGTACAGTAAAACTACTATAGGTATTTCAATACAAGCAGAATGTAATGTTCAAAATATCGGCCAAATTATACAATGGCGCACGAAAACCTGTGTGAAAGTAGAACTCTGATCACATCTCAAAAACTGCGTTACGAAACCATCGGTGGAATAATAGCAATTTCAGCTCGTTACCAATGGAAAGTATTCGGCAACAATAGCTCTTATAATGTGCTTATTTCGAGTCCGCCGAAATTCATTTGACAGAATAATCATCATATTACACTACACTCCAATATATGCCGAATTATTATCCGAAATCAGACACGTTTTTTTGAAAAAGCCTAATAGAACTAGAACTCTTGTGGGTGAATAATAATAATACGCATTATAAATTAATGCCGTGTGATGTCGGCTTAGAATAACATCACCCCCTTTTCTTTTCCGTGGGTGTCGTAAACGGCGACTAAGGGAGGATTACATGTGTTTAGCAATTTGTAGGCCACGATTACCCTCAAATGTTCGTCAGACTCTGCCTACCCCCACAAGAGATTATAGGCGCGATATATGTATGTAAGAATTATTACAAAGGCATACGTACTTTGTTCTTTTGTGTCTGAATAATAATACGCATTATTTATTTACTACAAAGACGACGTATTTCCTATTACGTCAGAGATATTATGCATTCTCGTATCGCGTGCACGCAATTTATTGATAACTCGTATAATTTATTGGGTCAAACAAAACGGAGACAAATATTTCATTCGAATCGAACATGCTGAGGAGGCTTTTTTGCCACCGGACAGTATGACTGGATTCTCTGTGTTATTTAAATTCAACTTTTTACTTAGGTACTTGTATGTTTACCATGATTGATATTGGGTTTTCAACCTGTCGTCAAGGCTCAATTGATGCGATAGGTACAGTCTGGTACAGTCATGCTCACGTCTGGTTAGATACTCGAACCGCCAATAAGTCTTACTTTTGGGCACGGCGTAAAAACGGTCCAAAGTCCAAACTGTCAAATTCAGCCTGAGCCTGACCCAATAGTAGAAAAAACACTGTTGTGATTTAACCAGCTAATTATTTGCCATTCCAGGCTGTCAACATTGAGCCAAAACGACGAACAATCGAATGATGAATTTAAATACGTGTTCCGGGTGTGTAATTTGGTGTTGTCTTTGTTTCCTATGGTTTCCACGACACCGGACTTCCTAGTGTGTGGCAATGGTTGTTATCGCGTGAAAAGAGCATTCAATTTCACTCACATTTTAGATTGTGGTAGGTCCAAGGTTTAAACACTTCAATGAACGATTTTAAATTTTTTCACACATCATGATATTTTCGTATACTTGTGAACTTGGTGCTTCGACCAGACATTGAATAGCCATAATCGGAAAGTAGAAAATGGGAGAACAAATTTAATCCTATCTCAAATACTTCCGTTTTAAGGATTTTACGCTAATTAATTGCCCCCATAATCGGGCAGTAGAAAATGGAAGAACAATATAATCCTAGCTCAAATACTTCCTTTTTAAAGATTGTACGCAAATTAATTGCCCTAACGAAGTATACAAAACTAGATTATTAGATATATATTATTGACGCAGTCCATGCATGTTACGTCACAAACAGACGCAGTTTCCTCACGCAAGCTGTCTGATGTGTGTATTTATGTAAACTGTAAATAAACAAGATAGAAAATGACGATATTTTGCCAGGAAATTTCCGAAAGGGATTTGTATCTCTAGACTCTTGAAAAACGTCACTATGTCATAGTTCCTGGCTCTAAGACGTAACTTTTCTTTTCTTTTCTTAACTTTTTGTGATAAGTTTGCCCTTATTTCTAGAGTAGGTAGGACTAACAGACATCTGAGGCGCAGATCAGGCTGAGATGAAGATGCCACACAACGGAACACAGCAAGCTGTTTGGCGCCGGACGATAAGTTGTGAACCTTACGGAGCAAAACCCCGCTTTAGTTTTCAATACTCTCGCTGTCTTTTGCAAACAAACAAGCCGGTTTCAAAATGTGAACGTCCGCAAGACAGACAATCATGTATCAAATCCGTCACGATAATGACTTCATTGTCTGACCTAATGTGGAACTGAACTGACAACCGATAACTGTATTTGCTGAAGACACAATTGTTTTATCTACTAACTACCAGTTTCAACAAATGTTTAAACATAATGCGGCAAATTTCATAGGCTTTTCTCTGTTGCTATTAGCATTCGTGTTACATACCTACTTACCTACATTTGTGAATGATATTTGATATAACGCATTATACCACAATGGTACACATTTTACAAGGTTGACTATTTAAGTAATTCTACGCTGTACTATAATTATTTGTTCGTTCAAACATGGTAATTCTATAATATTTATCAGAGATAGGATATTCAGGCAGTCAGGCACCCGTCCAGCGCTGAATAACAGCTATGTTCTCTTTACACGGGAATACAAGTATTGGTATTCTGGGTTAGCTAACGTTATCTATCGTCAACACTATCTTAGGTCAAAGCATTGTCTGGCCCTCAGACTTGACGAGAGTCAAGATTTAATCTAATACAAAAAATCGGAATTATCATATCATACACAAACAGGATTGCACCAAGCGGGGCATACGTTTGACATCGACCATCAAAAATGCCGCTTCCGCATCGGCTTATATAGTCATGAAAAGTCATGCCTTACACACTGACTAAATCGTCTGACACAGACGTATGAGGCCAATGCTGATGATGATGACACAAATAGGAGGTAGATAAGCCACCAACGCACATGTGTGTCATGAATTTGGTACCCGTGGAGCCCATTACACTCAGCCAGCTACTTCAGTCCGATCCGTTCTTTCCAAAATACCTCCTAAGCACAATCGCACCCTGGTAGTTGAACAACCACACATACTTCTTCGGGTTAGCCCTCGCTCCCCACCAAGTCAGGTGTTTTAAAGCCGGGGCTGAAATCATGAGTGCTTTAGAACAGTCAGCTAACATAGCTGTTTCTTTCGCACTTACGCGTTTTCTATTTCCTGTCGCTCTTGTATCACGGCACATAGATTTTGGTGCGTACAGTATCAGAGTAACGATTGATACGGAATTAAAAGTGCCGACAACCTACATATAGCATAATTATTCTGATCTATATCGTACAGATGCAACTCCAATCATCAATGCACGTGCGCGGTCATAGCCCTTACTTTCTATCTAAATACATCGCCACACGCCATCTTTCGAGTTTGTAGACCGTCATCAGAGAAACGACACTATTATTATAAATGTGAAATGAATCTATTTATGTATACGTATGTCAAGTTTTTTGGCACAAGATGGCTTGTTTGTTTCCCTTTTAGAATAGCTAAACTGGGATTAATACGAAACCAGATTTATCAGTACATTATAAAATATTTGCAGCTATCAACACAAGACAAAGTGCTTGATCTTCTCGGTGAGATTACCCACAATATGAGGAAATGAACGTGTGAAATGTTGCGTCTCATGCAGGATTAGATAATAGCTGAGATGACAGACGTTTTGATGTTATTTTAAGATCAAACAGACCGCACACATGTTTCATGTATTAATATCTATCAGTGCTTGTACTTTTATCATGAGTATCATCAATACATACGTATATCTCGCCTATATTCCTTGCAGCGTAGGCTGAGAACAAACGTTCGTAAAAAACGAACATTTATGCTACGTCTTACAAACATTTGAGGCTCAATCAGATAATTGTGTATCGCCATAGTGACAGGTTGTCAGTCCATCGCCTTAAATTGCAATACACATGTCACCTTCGATACCCTTTGTCGCCTCTTAAGACACCCACGGGAAAGAAATGGAGTGATGCTATTCTAAGCCGACATTACAAGTTGCGAAATTGCAACTCCGTAGGAAGCTAAGTTTACGCAACGTTTAGCCACGTGTAGGTGTACGCCAGTGTGATACAGGTTCGGTTTCATACCGGACTTCAACCCACATAGGTTAGTTTTGCGCTAAAATATACAAGTATTCAGGCCAGGAACTTGCGTACTAAGAATCTGTTCCGTGTTGCGTTACGCGGAAGCTAAACACAAAATGTCTATGCAAATTGGATTTTGATTGGTTCATTCATGTTTTACACACTAAAATCTTCATACATACATACATACATAAATCACGCCTATATCCCTTACGGGGTAGGCAGAGCGTTAACGGCCGTAAAACGGATATTAACACCACGTCTGACAAAAGCTTGAGGGTCAATCAGATAACTGTGTATCACTATAGTGACAGGTTGTCAGCCCATCGCCTAAAATTGCAATACACATCCCTCGAGTCCCTTAGTCGGCTCTTACGACGCCCATGGGTAAGAAATGGGGTGATGCTATTCTAAGCCGGCAATCACACGGCGAAAATCTTCACAGATGTAATACCTCATATAGTCAAAACTGTAATAGCATTTATTTTGAATGTTCCATCCTTCTTCCAACATGAGTTTAATGGTATACGAATATGCCCATATTGATTAAGTGTTGTGCTTAAAGTTATTGACAGATAGCATTATGTGGTACTCTCCAGCGAAAATTATTTAACTTAATTTATTCGCAACAAGTTTCTTCGATTTGTCACGTCGATATAGCATCTACCTAAAAAATATTTTTGTAATCTATTAGTATAATTTGAAAGTTTCTTTAATAGTACATTGTTGTCGAGGTATGGAAAATAAGACTTTGCTGGACGAGTATAGTTTGAGTTTTCAATTATACAAGTCAAGCAAAGTAATTTTCCCCGAGGCTTACATAGTGCTTTTCTCAAAAAAAGGCTAGGAAATGAAAGATTGTACTTCTTATAAAAGTTAGCTAGCGACCACAACACAACGAAACAAATAAAAATTTTCAATTTTCCCACCAATTGTAATTTTTTAAAATAAATTCGCCTGTAAGGCACAGTATTACGTAATATTCAGCCATACTAAATGTTTAGTGCATTCTTTTCTTTTTTTATTCTGGACAGGCAAGGGTCTTCACATCATACAGCCTCGTCTTTAGTTACCTGTTTCATACAAAATTACGTTCCGTTTCTATGGTCGAGATCATCGAGATAATTTTGAAATCAAATTATGTGGGTTTAGCGTATAACGAATTTATCTTAATGGACACCAGCAAAGGATTTCCATACAACTTTGCTGGCGTGATCTGAGACGTGACAAACAATGTGAAACTTCGCGGTTTCTTTTTTTGAAAGAAATGAACATATTTCCTAGCATGTTTGAGAAAAGATTGGTATACAATTTAATTAAACAAGGAGTAACAAAAAAGGCATAACAAACCGAAAGGATGTCAAGGTACTCGTGAAACTGAACAACTTTCCCTATGGAAAATTCGATCGAAATATAAAAAATAATTTGACCTCCCATAGTAAATTAACCAGCTGATCAGCAGGTTTGCATTTAAGGCACACCTCGGACACTGGCGCTCAAATGTATGAAACAAACGCGTTGCTACGCATACAGTCTAAGCTCGCGTAGGTGAACGCGGACCATGCTTGTGTGTGTGAGACAACATGTCAGGGTTGCCGCCATTTTGCGTTCGCGAATCGGGAATGCAATGTGCGGCAGTATGAAATGACCTTCGTTCACGCATCCTTGCTAGCCGGTGTCTGAGCGTCCACCGAGCGCGGGTGGGCGGCGCTTGTAGGGGGAGGCAGGGAGTGACCATACTGTACGCTAGTACTATTAATTATACTGTGTTTAAGGTCTATTTTTCGTTCTATGAGGAAAGTTGATCAGTTTCATGAGCCCTATTCCTCCTTTCAGCTTTATACTCTTTGTACAGCGCTGGTTATTAAGTTAAACTGCACAAGGAATTTACTGAGAGTTGACTGTATTAATTATAAAAATAGACGGTAACAATAGCTTACACTAGATCACATATGGTAATAATGGCGACAACCCACTCGGATGTGGATGTGACGTATTAACAACAGTGTTACCAATTTCATCTAATGTTCTATTAGAAATCGAACACTCTTATTCTACTCTAAGAAATTCTTGAAAATGAATTAATGCAATTGCAATCTCGGAAATACAGAATCCAGTGAAAGTTTTCATTGCCGAGTAGATTAGCGTACCGTATCCACTAGCAACAAGCATGGGTGCGATTACAAGGGAAAGCGAGTGAACCCACAGTTCCTATATAGTGCATGTCATACTCACTATTAGCGTGGAAATGATTATTAGTTATGCTTTCTAGATATCTAGACTTTATTTTCCCATAAGCATATTTATTTGTTATTACCAGAGCTAGCAGTGTGACGTTTTATCCTGCCGACAAGGCCTGATTCGGAATACATTGCTGGTTATCTTGAGTTTATTGTTATGTTATGATGCCTATAATGGGTGGCCCAAATAGTGACACACTAAGAGGTATCCGAAGCACCACCTTGTATGTTCCGCGATTGTTTGTAGTTATTCAACTTTTCAAGTTATATAGGATTTTTTACGGTAAGGCGTTTTTTTTGTACGCTAGTAACAACAAATCATGAAGATTATGATACAGAAACAACCGGAAATTAAACCTAATATAAGGAATTTAAAAAAGAAGGCAAATAGACTGTCTGTCGAAATATTCCCATACAACTTATTAACTCATAAACTACAAAAAATAGCGGATGGGGGTGATTCAGATATCGATTCGTATTATTCAAATTTTGTCTTTGGACGTCACTATTTAGGCCACCCTGTATAATAAAATAACCTGCAATGTATGCCGAATCGGGTCATGTCGGCAGTGAAAAATACCCTCTTAAATTCTGTACAGTTAATTAGAAGCCTTTGACTATGTACATTTAGTAGCATATGCATGTACCTAACTTAGAGAATAGGCAGGAACGAATTCAACATTAGAAATCCTTGAGTAACTGCCTACTCCTTGAATGCGAAGATTTCAATTAAGTTTGAATTCTGCAAAAGCCTTGTCAATTGTACACAAAGGTAACGAGATAATAATAGTAGTCAGGTACTTGGTTTAAGACATATTTGTTGCTGTGCTTCCGCGTGTAGCTACGTTGGAATCTTGAAATGTTTTGTACACGGCATGGTTAGATCTATACTAAAATTATAAATTCGAAAGTAACTGTCTGTCTGTTACGTTTCCACGCCTAAACCACTAAACTGATTTTAATACGATTTGGCATAATCATAGACAGGAACCTAAGAAAGGACATAAGCAACGCAGGAAAATCTATCAATCCTACAGGAAATTGTAATATCGAATTCAAGCCGCGCGTACGAAGACGTCGGGCACATACATACATACATATATCACGCCTTTATCCCTTGCGGGGTAGGCAGAGCGTAAACGGCCGCAAAAAACGGACATTTACGCCACGTCTAACAAACATTCGAGGGTCATTCGGAAAACTGACCTTTCGGAAAAAATTATAGCGCCCGCCGGGACTTGAACCCGGGACAGTGTGGTACCGTCCCACTGCTCTGCCAACTGAGCTACCGGCGCTCCGACTGACACCCAGTTTTTCAATCTCTTGGTACTCGTCTCGAAGCAACTTGCAGGCGGTCGCTAACATTTTAAGTTCTTATTTTCACTTATGATAATAATATATGTATAATACTGTGAGTGCATAATAAAAATATTATGATAATTATAATAATTATTTATATGAGATTGCTCATGATTGTGCCATCACTTTTATAGCCATAATGGAATGTCTACTGGATATATGCTAAATACCTACTAAGTTTCATAAGATATATTAATTTATTGTAGCAACTGTATACCTTCCACAGGTATAGCTATGAGGACGTTTCGCACCTATTTTGTATGATGCCAGCTTAGGACAGCATCACCCCATTTCTTTTTTGTAAGAGGCGACTGAGGGACTCGAGTGTTTCATGTGTAATATAATTTTAGGCGACAGGCTGATAACCTGTAACAATAGTGAAACACGATTTTTCTGAAACAGCCCTGAAATATTTGCCAGATGTATTTTTACGGCCGCCAACGCTCTGTCTACCCCGCAAGGGATAAAGGCGTGATATGTGTATGTAGCTATGATAACGTATTATCATAGCAAATAAAATTAAATAATGGGGTATAAGTATCCGGACAGATAAATGGTTAATCAAATGAGTATTAAATAATCGCGAGAAACCTCTTTAATTTCTTGCAGTGAGTAATTCTAAACCACAAACTCAAGCTGCAGTTATTTCCTTGAGAAAACGTTGCTGTCCATACAAAATAACCGGCGAGATATCATCGAAATGGAAAGTGGCTTTTAATTCTCGCAAGTCAAGTCACTTTGCAAGCAATAACGACATTTTAGTTAAATAAACGGGTGTTGACATCGTAATGTATGGTCAATCCGTTTTGGTATGTGAAAAATGTTAAATTGGAATTTACACGGAAGGGAAAATTCTCGAGAACACAATCAAAAGAAAATTCTGTACACACTTATTTGAAAAACGTGCGAAGTGCCACTGTCAGTAATGGACTTATGGGCTCATCTGGACCTGAAATCTGAATACTGAAAATCGTTTCAGTTGTGTGTCGACAGCGTGTCAGTTTAATGGTTTAGGCATAGAGTAGAAATCACATAGAGATGACACTCCCGCTCCAGACGCGCTCAAGGTCAATCCGTCTGGTTGTCTCTTAGCGAATAATTCAGTCGGGAGTGCGCTTCGCCGCGGAAACGTTCGTCGTGCGGGTCGAATTTTCATTTTTTGTGAAAAATTTAGCAATGCCGAATTATTGTGGTGCGTATGGCTGCAAAAGTGATGCGAGGAAGACTCCGCATCTAAGTTTTTTTAATTTGCCTAAAGATGAGCCAAGGTAAGTTATGATTTTACAGTAAATACCTAGGTACCTACCATGCGTTATTATACGTAATTGTTGTGTGTACTCCTATTTTTACTTACGTAGGTACCTAGTTTCCATTTTCTAATTTAAACTACCTAGGTGCCTAATTCATTGTTAGCTGATAATGATAAATAAGCGCATTCGTATCGTAGGTATGTTTTTTAACGTAGGTAAGTAGGTACCTACATAACACCGCTCGACTGCAACAAAAAGTTCATTTGATAAGAAATCCTTGAATAGGTATAACAAACAATTAATATTCATCGCAAATCTTTTAAAATTATTGCATTTTGGTCAATCGGCGAGGCGGCGAATAGGTAGGTATCAAACGGAGGCGGCGGCGTGGTGGCAGTGTGCTTTGTGCCGTGTGCCGAGCGAGAATAACCTAGATCGTCCGTCAATACCACGCAGTAGGTAGATAGTTCGGTGAGGTAAGGTATTTAAATACATAGGCTGTAATATATTACCTACCTATTAACAATAAAATGGTAAGGTAAGACTTTAAAACGGGTAAGTAAATTCCCACGGGAAAACTGTTAGCAGTGGTCGCAACCGCTTGATTGGCCGCTAGTCTGGAATAAAATTATTGGCACGTGACAGCCCCGACTTAAAGCGCGGTTGAGTGCGGGGCGTTACGGGCTGCGGGGGGAAGTAGGTGTTTAAAGCGCGGCTTTTGGGGCGCAGACAAAGGAGTTTCGCTTCTATACGCCAGTATTATTATCTATTCTTATGGTTTAGGTTGTTTCGTATTCTGCTAACAGTTTGGAGAATATAATATCACAGGGGCAATAGAACGACAGTTGTGTGTCGCACAAAAATATGAGAATCGGGGCTTATACGGTGTCCCACACGATAATGTCTTCTTAAATAATGAAAACTTTCAGAATTCATTGGCGGACAAAAGAATAAGTTGGGATTTACTCCTACGACAGTGCCTACCATTTTAATGAGAGATGAATAATCCTACTTAATATAATAAATGCGAAAGTTTATATATTTGTTACTTCTTCGCGCAAAAACTACTGAACCGATTGTAATATTTGGCACACATATAGAAGGTAACATGGATTTACACATAGGATAGTTTTTATCACCAATTATGCGGGCAACGCCGCGGGTAACAGCTAGTAATTTTATAAGAGATAGCACACAGCAGACGGAAGTAGTTGTTTGTTTATTTAAACTGGACTCTTCGATTTTAGCCCCAGGGCTATGAACCTTGTCTTGTCTAGCCCACACCATCCCACTGCTGGGCAAAGGCCTCCCTCTTCTCCTGAAACCTACACCTGACTAATTGTTGAGGAGCAGGAGCTCACCCGGAGAAGTGTTGTGGTTGTTCAAACAACCAGGAGTTGTTTTGGGAAGAACGGATTGGACTGAATCTACCCGGCACGTGCCGGTAGTTCCCAAAATGGGAAATATAAGGGGCCTCCGCCGGCGGGGGCGTCGCTTGCTTGAAGAGCTTGGAGTGTGATCTACTCGCAATGGCTGCAGGAGCGGCTACTGTGGTGTCGTCATCGTCATCCGGACGTGTCTGGGACGGCGTTTAAAACGCGAGGTTGGATAGGGGAAGTAGTTGGACGCGGCAACAATTAAGGGGTTTTTATGATGGGCGGTTGACGAAAAAGCGACGAGACGCTTCCTTAATATAGTCGATATGGAAGTTGGCGTTCCGCAGGTACCAGGGCGCCTCAGAAGCCACATGAAACGGTTTTGGATGTCCTGCAGAATTTTCAGACGTGAATCGGAAGTGTGAGCAATGGTTACGCTGGCGTAGGTACGAAAGTAGTGAGAAAAGCCATAGTGACTATCAAATATTTGTTTCGCTCGCTGTGATAAACAGAGGTCAATGAGCAACTGATTCAGGATTCAGACTAGATACGTCACGACAAACATGAAAACAGATGATTCATTCATTATTTTTACGTGTTTTCCTTATGAAATCAAGTTGCTTTGTTTATGTGAATGGAATTGTGATATATATGTAGACACAGGAAAATAAAATGTTTGATAGTTTCCATGCTCTAAACTGGTTCTGTGAAGTCCAAATACGAGGAATATTTCCGTAAAAACCGTAAACCAATGTAGGTGTAAGTAGGTTTGCAATTTGTTTATACAAGTATCATTATTGGAGAAGTACATTACAGATGGCGGTGGCATGTTACATGCCGAATGATTAACCTGGCCAGCCCCGAGGCAGTGATTTTATTTCTTTATCCCGCCCGAGCTGGTTTTAAATTAGGACAATGCGTGTTATAAAAAATAATAATAAACACAAATTATTTCTTTTCTTTTACGTGACGTGATGACGTCAATAAGTGATATTACTATCCTACAATGAAAAAAATAAGTAATTTGTAAGAATATCTTTCATAAATTTAATACAAAGCAAGTAAAGAAGAAACATTTATAATGCTCATTGTATGAGTTCGGAGATGCTCAAACATATTATCAAAATAATCTTGTGTAGATGAAATAAAATAGAAAGTTCTGTTTCATCTTACTACTTTGAGAGTAGTCGACTGATGTACAGCTAGAGTAAGAATATGAGAATAGTAACCGCCGCAGTTCGGAGTATAAATACTTTCCTTAATTATATTTATTTATTATCTCATCTTACAGGCAAATAGGTTGAGAAAAGCATAGGAGACATCCAGTCTTGTCATGTGTAAAAATGATTACGGATTCTTCGCCATTTTCAGTCAATTTAGTTGCCAGATAACGCGTATTTTACGACAAATTATAAGACATGACCTGACTTAGATATCTCCTATGTTTTTCTTGCCCTAATTTACGGAAAGTGACAGCGCTAATTTATTTTTATTATTATTAGCCTGATAGATCCCACTGCTGGGCAAAGGCTTCCCCCGCGGTCTTCCATTTATTGCGATCCAGTGCCAAATTCGTCCACTCTTTTGAGTATGTATCGGCGTATATATGACAGCCGATGTGGCGCAGTGGTAGAGCGATTGCCTGCTACGCAAAGGTTCCGGTCCGATTCTCGGTGGGACACTCACAAAATTGATATTTATCATTTAGTGAATTTGTGCCCGGTCTGGTTAGGACATTGCAGGGTGAACCAACTGATTGTCCGACAATACATGGTGCCGTGCTTCGGAGGGCACGTTAAGCCGTCGGTCCCGGTTGCTGTCTATGATTACTTAGACGGCGGTCGTAACACAACCATGTCAGAGGCCTACTAGTGGTAGTAGGCGGTTGAAAAACTCTGACACCAGGGTTCATCGGGTCGTTGGACGACTCGGTGTCCCTCACGAAAAGAGAAGAGAGAGTATGTATCAAGATCGTCGCGCCATCGTTTTCGAGGCCTACCTCTACGCTCTAATTTAAGGTAAGTTAGAAGAATTACATAGGCCACTGCAGGCGTCAGTGCACATGGCACAAGACCGCGGAACCTGGAGGAGTTTGGCGGAGCAGTAGATCCCCATGGTCACGTCCCTCAGGAATAAGGCATCAAATGAGAAGTTTTTTTTAGTTCTGGACCCTATGATTTTAACCCCGGTGCTATTTAAATCTACACCTGACTGTATGGTGGGGAGCAGGAGCTCACCCGGAGAAGTTTTTTAGTTGTTCAAACAACCAGCTCAATCGCGCCCTTGAGGCTGCAGCAGTGGCTACTGTGATTTCATCATCTTCTTCCGTAAGGATGTGTCTCAAACGGTGCTCAAAACGCGAGGTTGGATGGGGGAAGTAGTTGGACGCGGCAACTATCAAGGGCGGGGCACACCGGCTCCGTATCCAGCTCTCGTCCGTAGTCACGCACGAACTGATGACGTTGTAATGTATGGGACTGTATGAGATACGGCACACCGCTTGCGTGCAGCACGGAACGGATACGCAACGCAAGCGGTGTGCCGTATCTCATACAATGCTATACATTACAACGTCATCAGTTCGTGCGTGACTACGGACGAGAGCTGGATACGGAACGCATACGGAGCCGGTCTGCCCCGCCCTTAAGGGTCGCCGCAAACCTAACAGCTGCCGCGCGACAATTGCTCGCGATGGCTCTTGTCATCTCGTGACATTTGTCCTCAGCGGCAGAAGCGGACACGCGCGACAGCTCGAGCTGCCGCGAGCATCCGCGAGCCGGCGGCAGAACTGCGCGCGCGTCCGCTGTTGCGCTAGACAGTGTTGCCAACTACATCATACATATTACATACATATTAAAATTGAATTCGGTGGTTGGGATGCATCCAGTGACAGGAAATAATACCAACACGAATATCTACTCACCACATCTATTTTTATTATGACAAATATTCCAATTTCAGCAGAGTCATATTGAACACACTTATTAAAATAGTTTAGATGTAAAAGGGTCTTCCCCACTAGAAAAATTAAAACAATTGTAATAAAAGTCCTGAAAGTTTTGATTTTAATGAGGTTGATCTTAAGGTGAGCTCATGTTAGTAATTAATATATTTTATTTTAAAAAAACAGTATCTTTTTATTTCTACTTTGATGGCCACACCAAAAAATGATCGCTGTCGACCTGTCATCGCCAGACGGACACAAGCGCACTCAAGATGCAGCGCGAGCATGCTCGAGCACCCGCGCGTCAGTCGCGCGCCGCCGCTCGCATCCGCGCGAACAATGGCGCGCGTACTCGCACCGATTAAACGTCCCCGCTGTAAAGCTTTTCGGCCGACCCATCCCGTGGGTCAACGAGACCAAATATCTAGGAGTCACCCTCGACTCAAGACTCAGCTTCCGTAGCCACATTATGAGAGTCCGCGACCGCGCCGCGTTCGTTTTGGGCAGATTACATCCGATGTTGAACAAAAAGAGCAAACTCTCCCTTAGAAATAAGGTGAGAATTTACACCACCTGCGTAAGGCCTATATGACCTACGCCAGCGTAGCCTTTGCTCACACCTTCGATTCACATCTGAAAATGCTGCAGGTCATCCAAAACCGTTTCATGCGCAAAGCTACCGGGGCGCCCTGGTACATGCGTAACGCCAACCTCCACATCGACTTAGGCCTCCCTACCATTAAAGCGTATATGAAAGAAGCGTCTCGTCGCTTCTTCGATAATGCTCCCCATCATAAAAACCCCTTGATAGTTGCCGCGTCCAACTACTTCCCCCATCCAACCTCGCGTTTTAAACACCGTCCGAGACACATCCTTACGGAAGAAGATGATGAAATCACAGTAGCCACTGCTGCAGCCATTGCGAGTAGATCACACTCCACAAGCTCCTCAAGCAACCGACGCCCCCGCCGGCGGGGGCGCGGAGGTCCCTCATTTGCTCCCCACTTTGGGAACTACCGGCACGTGCCGGGTAGATTCAGTCCAATACGTTCTTCCCAGAACAACTCGTAAGCCCAATCGCGCCCCAAGGGCGCGAATGAGCTGGTTGTTTGAACAACCACAAGCTTTTCCGGGTGAGCTCCTGCTCCCCACCATACAGTCAGGTGTAGATTAACAGCCCCGGGGCTAAAAATCGTAGGGTCCACAAAAAAAAAAAAATGACGCGGGTACCTGCCAGAGCACTTTAGCTGTCACCGGCCAATATCGCCCATATATCAATTACGTAAGGGTGATTTTCGGATTTCTATGAAAAGTGCTCGAGCTGCCGCTCGCAAAAATGGCGGTTTGGTCTGCGGCGGCTAAAGGGGGTTTTTATGATGGGGAGCGTTGTCGAAGAAGCGACGCTTCCTTCATATACGCTTTAATGGTAGGGAGACCTAAGTCGATGTGGAGGTTGGCGTTCCGCACGTACCAGGGCGCCCCGGTAGCTTTACGCGTCGACTGAGAAGAAGAAAGAAGAAAAGAATTTACATCCTGAATTGACACAAATGACACTTACCTCATTAAATACGTCAGTGGCGTTCTCCACAGCATGAAGGTCCAGCGCATCGACGTCTTTTCCCTCGTTGAGGAGGCAGTCTATCTCGGCTATTGGAGCGCGCAAGGCGCTCAATTCCCTATGGACAAAAAATAAAGTCAGCTCCCAAACCACAGAATAACCAATAGTATGTAGTATACATATATTATACATACAGAACGGACACTCACCTCCCCGCACCCCAGCCCCCGACTCGCTCTCACCCGAGAAATGTCAAAATACCAGTGGAGAATTAAGTAGAAACTAGCGCTAGGCTTGTTACATCCTCTTTGGTAGTTACTGTATGTATTCATCAGGTTAGGTATAAAAATCAACCTGCATGCCAACCCTGCACTCACACATGCACATGTAGAAATGACAGTTGTCTATAAAGAGTCCGCTGTATGGAGTGTCCGAGGTGTGCCCAAACCAAAGTTTTAATTATTCATTATTAGGTCAAACATACATACAGTAACGGCCACAGCAGTCCACAGCTGGACATGAGGCCCGATGGGAGGAGTATTGCCATACTCACCACGCTTGGCAAGCGTATTGGCGGGTGCAGTGCAAGATATTGCTTTCACAGGGAATGCTGCTGCCCATTCCCTGTATCCCTCAGTCGCTTTTTACAAAACCCACAGGTAGGTAGTATTGGGTGATGATATTCTAAGCGCAGAGCAAGATATTGTATTCACATAGAACGCTGCCACCTATTCCCTGGATGTTCATCCCTTAGTCGCTTTTCACGACAACCACAAGTACAATTGGGGTGACGAATTTGAGTATTTGTTCTGAAATCTTGGCATTCTCGTGCGTGTTTCTGTCTAACTTAATAGAACCGCGACACGCAATCCGTGTGGGGCTATGAATATATCATGATTCATATGTTAGACCTTTTGTACAATAATTTATATTCAATGCTATTAGATAACATATAATAAGGTTCAATATAATGTCATCTGCATTATGTAGGTCACCAGCAAAGATTACACGTGTTTATAACACGTTTTGTAATTGCTACCTATACAGATTATAAAACAGTATGTTACATGCCTGCCTATATCAAACAAAGGTTGACAATTCTATGACATAATCACAAGAAAAAATATTCAGTAAAAGTTACTTGGTATTCTATGGATTAGCTTTATTTCCAGTTCTAAGAAACTAGAGGAACTCATTTTAAGCGATGGGCTGACAACCTGTCATACACAATTTTCTGAATGATCCCCAAGTGTTTGTCAAACGTGGCGTAAATGTCCGTTTTTTCGGCCGTTTACGCTCTGCCTGCTCCACAAAGGATATAGGCGTCATGTATGTATGCTAATAAAGTTAACTACATACATTTTCAAAACTTTGTTAAAATCATATCAACATTGTTAAAGAAACTATTTAATGTAAGGAAAGACAATACAGAAATACTTTGCTAGGAATAATAGCATTGGATGAATTCCAAAAATAGTGAAAGAAAGTTTAATTTACTTATAATTATATTTCTCGAGTTGAGCTAATTACCTAAATGAATTAAGGATTTACTAAGAATTCAAATGCATTTGAATTTTGAAAACAAAGAGAACCACTACACAATGAATAAATTATCTATTATGTGCCAGTAATGTGCCTATAAAGTTAAATGCACCTGCCTTCACCCTTTCCACATACCCTAAGGTAGACTGGGAGATAACGCCTTTGGGCCTTAAGTCCGCCCGTGTACATTTATGTGCATAATAAATAAATAAAAAAAAATTCTTCTTCCTCATGTTGGGATGTCTTCAGCTCCCCTTGATGGAAACTATTTTACCCAATTCCCAGGTTAAGGGACTCGAGGGTGTGTATTGTAATTTTAGCTGATAGGCTGACAACCTGTCATTAAGGCGATACACCATTTTCCCTCAAATAATAACGCTCAAATATTTGTCAGACGTGGCGCAAATGTCCGTTTTTCGCGGCTGTTTGAGCTTTGCCTACCTATATATGTGTATGTGTGTGTGTGTGTGTGATTCCCAGGTTTGGGGCACTTGGTTCCAGAGTTGTAATACTCACATAGCAATCACAATCTCGGCGATGATCTCGTGGAAGTGCTTCTGGCGCTCCCCATTGACTGTGACAGTGCCGGCGATAGGCACCACCTTCATAACACGCGCGCGTCCATCCGGTGCACGCCACAGGAATACTTCGCCGTACACACCCTCGCCGATCTTGCGGCAGTTTTTCAGTAAACTGTACACAAATATATTAATTAGATTTTATAATAACTTAGTAGTACATACTTGGATCAGATTGGGGGTCAAGAGTACCCTAAACCGACGAGCATGTATGAAAAGATTGATGCATGTTGAAGAAGCGAAAGAGGTGTGTCAGGATCGTAGCAAGTGGAAAGATGTTGTCTCTGCCTACCCCTATGGGAAAGAGGAGTGATTATATGTATGTATGTAGTAGTACATGTCTGGTCAGCTGTGTCGCCTGCCTGCTGCTACCAGTTTTCCCTTGGGTATTAGTCATTTAGCCCCCGGCACAAATAGCTTGGAGATATAGCTTTTCTATGGTGAAAGAGTTCTATAAATTCAGTGCTCTGGGAGATAGGCACTTCTTCCTCTTTTTGTGTGAGACTCAGTCGTCCAACAATCCAATGCACCCAGGTGTCAAAGTTTTTCACCTACCTTCTACTAGTAGTAGGCCTCTAACATGGTTGTGTAACAGTAATAAAATAAATAAAAAAATAAATATAAAAAGCCTTTTATTTCGTTCCCTTAATTAATTAATGTCAAATTACAAATATCTATTATTATTATTTTCACACTAATGTTAGTTACAAAAATTAAAAAAAAATTACAATATAGTTGTGCACTTAGCAAGCTTCAATGCCATTGTCTTTGGGAACCCCCATCCGGGTAAAGGCCTCCTCCAGCTGATTCCACTTCTCCCTGTCTATTGCCAGTCTTGTCCAGTGTGCGCCGGCAGTGGCGCGGATGTCATCAGCCCAGCGTTTGAGCGGACGGCCCGGGCGGCGTTTGCCTTGCACTGGCCCTGTCCACTCTGTTACTTTCTTCGTCCATCTTCCATCTTTGTATCGAGTCAGGTGTCCAGCCCATTTCCATTTTAGACGTCTTACGTGCACAATAGCATCTTTCACTTTAGTTTTTTGTCTAATTGTTTCATTTCTCTTTTTGTCTTTTAGTTTCAATCTAAGTAAGCTTCTTTCCATTGCTCTTTGGCACACAGATATTTTGTTTGCATTTTTTTCTGTTAGAGACCAGGTCTGGCAAACAGTATGTATATGCTGTGTAACAGTAAGTACTATAATATTATCTCTCAAACTTACAAAGGTACTCCAAAACTAATAAAAAAATATATATTAACAATGATTCATGCAGACAAAATTCATTGATAAATTTACTATGTATGTATGGTATGTACAGTCAAGGTCACATAAGGTTAGACACATGAACAGCCAATGTAAGTCTAATGGGTGCAGCATAATGCATAAGAATGGTCCTAAGTCCAAAATGACTAACCCAGCCTGATCTTGACTGTACAGAAGATTTAACCAAATATATGCATACTTTACTAAGCCTAAAATGTCTGTGCAAACAAAATTAGAAGTAAATTTGGTCGGTATCAGGCAAAAAGTGCAATGAACCTTGTAGATTTTAGGCCAAACTAGGCGAAACATTTGTCAATAGATATTTCTAGAGTATCACCAAAAGTCTGAATATCATATGAAAGTTAATGGTCACAAATACTGCCGAGCAAAAGTATTATTCATCCATTGACACAAAGAAGAAAAGGTAAATGAACTTAAAAAGCTGGTAAACTTGGGTGACCTTTAGACATAGCAAAGAAACATAGAGAAAATGCTAGAACTAAGTCTAATTTTAGAAAAAGTACTTCAATTGCCTCTCAGAAAAGAATAGAAAAAAATATAATTTGTATAATTGGATGACATTCAGCTAAGTAATTGCTAATGCAATTAACTTTTAGCAAGTTAGGCTAGGCAGGTGTTTTTGTATGAATGACAACTGAATTGAATGTGAATGTAGCAAAAGAAACAAAGTTAAGCCATTTATTTGAGATCATTGCAGCTTGCATGTCAGCTTGTTAGTGCTATTAAATGTCAGATGAATTAGTTAATTAATGTGTCATGCATGAAAGAACTAATCTACTCATCTGCTGTGTAGATAGATAGATAGTTAAACATTTTATCTCTTACAACATACACAAGAAAAACAAAACAATACAGAAAACTTAAAAGTAAGCAAAGCAGCCTTATTGCTTGCATGGATCTCTTCTAGGCAAACTTTATCTTAAAATAGAAAAGGTTTCTGTGTTAAATGTTTAGTTTTTGAATATGAATTCCTTGTTATAACTAATTATGTGTATGTTTGTAGCAATTCAATAAAATTACAAGCCCTTTTACAGGTTTTCCGCCTAATTAGTTAATAATTTGTATAGAAAAATAGGCTATTTTGTCACATTAAATTAGGAAATAGGCTTGATTTAACATGGATAATTTAAATAGAAGAGAAGGAATAACTACAAGATTTGGTGATATCTCAAATTATACTTTATATGTTACAACTTCTAAAGAAATCCTCAATATTAGGATATCTTGGGCCATTAAACTCTCAATGTACAAAATGTTTGATGCCAAGTCTGTGATAAATTGACTCTGTCTGCTCCGTAAACCTTGTCCGGTGTCAAGGATATTAATCCGTGCAAAAACTTGCCATTGGACTGATGCCAACGCAAGAAATAGCTTTTTCTACCTTTAGAATCTTGTTTTACTGTGATAAAATGTTAGAACGAATTTGGAGAAGACTTTAAAATAAATCTTCTACAATTAAACAAGGCAACTTTTCAGCTATAGATAGTGTTTATGGTAGGGTTATAAAATGAGGTTAGATAGCAAAGAAAAATGTGGGTGGGTTGAAAACAATGCACTACAAATATTAAGTCAAAACAAATAACCAATATCCAAACACTAGCGCAGTTGTTCAATAAAGACTGTTGGTTTGTATGACCTACTTACTACAGTTTTCATTGCAAGGTCAAAGGTCTTCATAATGTATGCCCATTGTGATAGATACTATATCCAAAGGTATAAGTAGGTATAGCTAAATGTACTCACTGGTCGGGATAGCATTCATCAAATGGTATAGTGTCGGACTGGTTGCACCGCCGGAGCACGTAATCTCTCGCGGTAGCAATGCGACTCGCCTCATGAAGCTTCTCTATAACAGTGACGTCGTGATCGTCGATCGAGAGTTTCGATAACTCGACAATCGTATCATCACAGTCCTCGAGAAAACCTGCAAACACCGTCCGAATTAATACCATGACACACTAGGAAGTGTTTTGACGTAGGTACATGGACTTTCCCCATGCGTAATGCGTTACGAATCAACTGTACAGACGTAAACACTTGGCCAAACACTGTTTTTAGACACTGACCTGTGTATTGCAGGGAAAGATGCATGCACTTGGCTTTAGACACTTTTCTAACAAAGACCCAGAACCAAGCAGTTATCCCGTTAGGGGATAATGGCAGTCAACTCAACACCAGTCCAAACCGTTTATCACAAGATACACACAAGTGTAATGTTTATCGCACTATTATTCGACAATAATAGCGTCTATATTTTTCACTACGGACGTATCCGATTCACGTTTTTCTAAATAAAATAAAAATAAAATGATTGGACAAAGACCACTTTCGACAAGCGTCTTCTTCCGCGAACGTAGAGATGGTTTGTGAACAGAACAGAACAGAGAACAGTGTTCACATAGTATCGCAACGAGATAACAAAATACTCAGATTAAGTAACAGATATACCAAGTAACAGCTTTATCGCGTGTTTCACTTTTGTGATTGTAGCAGATTTTTTCCAACGTATTCAATCAATTAGACGAAAATGAAGGAAGAAAAATTCTTTATGAAATTTTCAATATTGTAATAATGAACATAGAATTGATGATTAATTGTTATTACAAAATAGTGGAGCTGCTATTCAAAATGAGTTAATACCTTATCTTGTTGCATTGTGTACAAGTACAACTCTACTAATGATGTAACTTGGGTGTAGCCATTTGATAAAAAGTTATTTGAGTTTACTAGTGTAATAAATAAAATAACTACCATTTTACCTTTTAGATCATCGAACACTGCAGTGCTGCTTAGACTCAAACGGGAGGAATTTGTATCCTACAACGAAAAATAAATCTGAGTATTGCATCACAAAGGAAAGTAATTTAGAATCATCTTCGACAGTCATAGCACTCACTTTCACAATCCGGATCGTTGATCTGCTTGGTTTAGACACAAAAGTACTTCTGCGGGTTTGAATTGATTCATTATGTAGTAAACCTGTAAAGAAATATCAATAATTATCATGAATAATTACGAAAATATCATAATTTTAAAACACGAACCTGACATTACACAGAAACTTTGGATGGAGGTGACAAATGTTTTGGAAGTTTTACCTTTTTTATTTGAAACTTCAAAAGCATTCCAGCCAGTTCAAAAAAGTTTTAAAGCAAAATAAACATACTTCTATCTTGCAGCTCCATAGTTTCAATAACACTTTGCCTGTATTTTCTTCCTTTTGCACGTAAATCTTCATCTTCTAGGACAGAATGTTCAAAATTATCATTCATAGTCATTCTTCTATAAATGCTAAGAGATCTCTCCCATTTCTTGCCTGGCTGAAGAATTATTGCTGGTTTTGAATCTGGTGTGCCAGAAATATGTTTCTTTAGATGTGCACTGCTACATAATGAGGATTTCCTTGTGGTAACATTAGATATCCTTGTATCCGGAGATCTTGAATCAAATTGTTCAGTATCAGTAGCATTATCAGCAACTTCTACAGTTGTATGATCTTCAATTATATCTGTTTTAATAGGATTAACGAAACTGTCTTTCCTGTTACTAAGTACAGTTTTATCACATTCAATGCTGGAACTATCTTGAGAATCATCAAGAATCAAAACATTTGAATTATTAGCTGGTTCATTTCTCCTTCTAGTAGTTACAAAGCTCACACATCTATCTCCAATACTTCGCCTATTTTCTGAACTAGTTGTTCCTTGACTGCTACTATCAAGATCACTTTCTGTAGTTATATCATTTACTGCATTAGTAGATTGACTATTTTGTTCAACTTCTTCATCTAGATTGTAATCACTATCTTCAAAGCTAGCATAATTTTCGCTTACATCTTCACTCAGCTCTTCCACACTATAACTTCTTTCTTTATCGTTATTATCTGACATATCTTGATAGTATTTCTTAAATAAATCTATATTCAGTCTTTCTACAGCAACTACTGGCTCTTTACTATAATGTACAGGCATTTGCTTATAATATTTGTTAAATAAACTTATATCCATTTTTTCAAGTGCAACTATAGGCTCTTTCTTGTTATCTTCTTCACTGATAGATACATCAGAATTACATGTATCATATAAGGACTGTTTTTCATCATAATCGCTTTGTTCCTCTGAAGTCTTATTATTGCAACTATGATTATTGTCTTCACTTTTAGGACTAAATGAGGACAAAGATAAACTGAATTCTTTACTTGAATTCACAATTTGTGATACACAATCTTCCTCATCATCACTATCAAGAGTCACTTTTTTTTTTGGAGTAATTTTGGGCAATTGTGTTCTATCTAATTCATTTTCTACACAATCATTTTCATTGCCAGAATGTTCTGAAACTTGTTTAAAATTATCATCAAGAACAGTCTCGTTTTGAGGAACTTCTTCCATAAATTCTCTACTGATAATTGAATCATTTTGACCTTCGTATGAATCTTGCGATAAATGTCCAGCATCATCAACAGTTTCAATAATATGAGATTCAACTTCAGTAAATCCTAAGAAAGGTTTGCTGGGTAATGAATCATCTGTAGCAGATATATTGATAATGGAATCACTTAGCTTAGTGAATCCAAAGAAGGGTTCTGGTGGTATAGAATATTCTATTACAGATATATTCTTATTGTCTTCCTTAGCTCCTGCACTGTTAGTGTCAATATTCGCAACACTTACTTCTCTAGACTTTTGACTAAATTTAGTAGCTTTTCCAGTAGATATTATAATAGAATCATTCTTTTCATCTTCTTCAGCAATCAAGCTTCTATTTACTTTTGCAATAGTTTCTTCGGAGAATCCAAAAAATGGTTCTGCTTCACTTATTTGTAGAGAGCTTAGTTGGATTGAGTTTGGATTCACATTTTCTGCATTGTTAATTGCAAACTTTACAGAAGTTTCATCACCATTTTTCAAATCTTCTTGAGTATTTGGATCTGATGAAAATAATGGGTCACTTCCTTTGCATTTACTGTCATACTCTGCAGATGGAATAGGTGAATTTTCATTCTGAGATCTTTTCAAAGCATTGCTGATATTTTTAGGTACAAACACAACACTTTTATTTATTTCTTTATCATCGTCAGCTATAGTCACATGGTAAGGACTGTCTTCTAAACCTCCCATGGGTATTGGAGAGAATTTATAAATAGATTTGCCTCCATTTCTTTGAGTATAAGGGGTACTACTCAAAGGCGAACTCCTTAAAGTTGGTGAATGGTAATTCTTTGTCAGTCTATTATTTTTATATTTAAATGCTTTCTTCAAAGAACCAGAGCTCCTTCCATTTATATTGTTAATGAGAGATAGTTTTTTCACTATATTGTTGATAGATTCATCAAATTGGGGAGTCGGTTTAGCCTCTTTTTCAACTATCAGTTTGTGAGATATAATGTCTGTTGTATTTTGTGTTGATAGTCCTTGATTATTGCTAGTGTTTTCTTTGTCTGACACTGAAACATAAGTTATTTATGTGATGAGTATGGCAATACCCCACAGTAGGTCTAGCAGTGGACTGTTGTGACTGTTAATGTAGCACTCCATAATGATACAAAAAGTGATAGTTACCCGAACTTTCAGTAGAAGACGAATAGTTGAACTTTTTAATTAACTTCTTTTTTCTGTTGTATGTTCTAGTTTCTTTAGGCCTGAAATGTGTGATAAAATTAATTATAACACAATTCAACTTGTATTCATTATTTCATGAAACATTGAAGGTAAACACTTACGTCCCAGCCAATATTTGATCAAAATGATCCACTTTCTTCACCTGTTTCACATCTGAGCATGCAGGGGACGACTTGAGAAGCTGGTCGAATAAATCTGGAGCCTTGTTTACTCGCAAAGACTTGTCTGGAGTCAGGAAAAGAGACAGATTTGTGGATTCTCGGTGGGATTCGACAGGCGGCGGTGCCACATCTTTTACCAGTCTTTTAACATACTTTCTCTTGCGAACCTTGCTCGTCTTGTTAGAAGCGGCTCCGTAATTGTTTGAAGAACCCATGCAAGATTGTTCTCGCTTAGTTTGCTTAATATTTTGAATATAAAATGCATCGAAAGCAGAACTTTTTTCGTCCATATTAAACAACATGTCTCTATGATCTAAGCCTCCGCCAGTGTCCTTTTTCGACTTGTACGTGCGCCTCATATTGGCAATTTATTATTTAAAGTTAATTACAACACTCAGCCACAATAATAAATAAGGCATTTAATAAATAAAGGCAAAAATAATTCAAAGTTCAAACGGAAAAACAAACGTCAAGTCGAACGTCATTACAGACTAAAAACAAACATAAGTCACAGCACAGATAATATAATTTAAGTTAAGTGAGAAGGCAGATATGCACCTCATTCAATGATAATAACGGGCGCCATGGTTTATAGGGAATTTTCTTTTTGAGAATAAAATAAGTGTATTTTAAGAATTCTGTAAATGGCGTTGAGCTGACTACGTTACTAGATGCCAAAGCGAAAAGGCAAGAAAAAATTTGAAATTGTTCTTTCTTAATCTATACTCGTATTTAGCGCACTGTTATTCATATTAAAATTATGTTTTGTTTGTACCTTGTTTTTTAGTTGTGGGTTTCGTTAATATGCAGGGAAACCCATGAAAGTAAATATTTTTGTGATGCGAGTGAAGTAACAATGATTAGTTATGTTACGTATGATCTCTTACATCCAAGTGAAAAAAACGATTGAATATGTGACGTTCCGTTCCTAACGTTATCGTACCAAGTATGACGCCATCTATCCAGTGACTAAATCCTGGTTGTTGCTGAGTACTAAATGTAGAAGTAGCCCTAAGCAACAGTTTGATTTCTGAGTACGAAGTGAACCTCACCATGGGGCGTAGTGAGGATAAATGCGCATTACTCTATTTTGTATATCTTTTTGCTAGATTGCAATTAATCGCAAACTCCTACTACTTCACTCATCGCTCATAAACCGTACAGATTTTTTCAATAAACTCTTTTTTTTAACTGAAGCTGCTGAACGTACTGCAAATGGATAATTTTCTATTTGACAGTTCTCGACCTTTTTAATCAATTTAAAAGCAGTAAACGATATTAAGCTGAAATTTTGCCGTTTGAGTCAAATAAATTTCATCTATTTGCTGAATTTTTCTTGGAAATAATCTTTTTTAAGCTAAGCTCAGCACCATCTATGTATATTTGAAAAATACCAGGCTAGAAAATTTCGTATTGGTTTCATTTTTTTCCATAAAATATTATAGATCCGAGAATTTGTGTTTGTGTGTATTTTACTATCTCTTCCCACTCAAACGGTTGACGGATTCGGATGAAATTTGTTGCACTCAGTATAACTTGAAAAACATCTGCAGGTGAAACTGCGGGGCGAAAATCAAGTTAGAGTTATAGTTAGTGCCGCCGCCCCGGGGGTTCGTACAGTAAACTTATTGCGACCTCTTTGTTCCCCGCTATATAGTCTGTGGGTTGCTCTTCGTTTGACAGCAGTAGATTGCCATATTAAAAATATGTTCCTGTTGGTAGAAAACTACCGCACGATGGTGAATAAATAAGAGGATTCGTGATTTTGTTTAGCTTCAGATCAGACGGTGGTTATTGGGTGGATTTAGGGTTGTTGGCAGCTTAAACCCAAAGTACTTGCTTATGACGAATGCTTTATTTTCCTAGTCCAGTCCACGTTTCCCTAATTGATAAGGTACCGTACACTACTATGTGTTTTCTGTATTTTTTTTAAGAATGCACAATAAAGACATTATACATACATACATACGATGTCGAGCGTTGTGGTGTATTCTGATTAAATTTCTTCCAGGCAACATTCCTCGTAAAAATGACAAGAAAAAATATTACTTATGTAAATAATAGTACAATATCGATATAGAAATTGTATTTATTGTAAATAAAAAAATACATAAGACAGTACAGATTAAACAAATTAAATAACCCTATCTAAAAAAATAAGAGTCCCATCAGAAAGATGGGTATGGAAAAAATAATTTTATTTATTAATATCTTCGAAACCTGGTCAACAAAAAATGCAGTAATAGCTCTTTCGTTATATCTAACAATTTTTCATAAGAACATGGGTAGATTAAAATAAGATATGACTATTGAAAAAACATACTATTCATACAAAATTAACAATCAGTTGTTAGGCTGAAGACTAACAGATGAACCGTTTTATTATCCAACTCTATTTGCTAAGAATAAATATTATGTGATTAGCCGTTCTTACATTTTTCGTTTGATCAAGTTTCCAAAATATACATTACATAATGGCATCTTACATTATTTCTATAGCCTTTACAGTAAATAATATCAACCTCACTTAGGCATAAGTTCTACATATTTTACACAGTTTATTACTATACATAGCATACACTACACCATATATTTAGTTAGATACTATAATCTGAAGTCAAAGATCATGATGTCTTTGGCAGAGTTGTAGTTGATTCATAACATAAAAATAATAAAGTATGACTTACCAAAATAGGATTTGTATATGCTTTAGTTACAGAATAACACACATTATATAATAGAGCTGCTTTAGAATTAATATCAATGTCGAAAGGATAAAAGTAACTCAGTAATCAATTTTGTGCCCATTTTTTTTTCAATCTTTTTATCATATGCATTTGAGATAAAACTTTCTAAAAAGTAAATAAGAACAAATATTTGTTTACAAAATAAATAACAAACAACTTATTCTTATACATGTCTGACTCTTGGTTTCGAATTCGTCAGAATAAGAATCTTAAAAATATAAAACTATTAGTTTGTATCATTTGCGAAATAATAAGAATAACTAATAATATAAAATACCATCAACAGTTTATAGTTAAACATTCAAATCATTTAATAAAACAGTGGATACCAGTAAAAATAATTATTTACCCACCAACTTATATATTAAATTTTACTTACATTTCTTTTTACCTATATTTCAACCTGTGTCTAAAAATCGGGCAGAAATATGACATCTTAAATTCACAAGTATCATTTAAATATAATAAAATTTAATCAAAACCAAGAGGTAGACAAAAGGAATGATTAATTTAATAATAATAAGTAATAAAGCAAATACATGCGACAGCACTATCTATGCATCTTTGTCCCTCTTCAGGTGCAGAAATTGCAGGATGCCATGGTAGCATGAGATCATAGTGACATCATGTCAAAGTGGCACAATATCACATTTTGTAGGCTAGAGCAATTTCAAACTATGAAAAATTTTGGAAGTAGCACACCCAAAAATAGCAATATTACATTTTGACTTGTTACACATTTTGAAATTATGGTGATATGCAACTTTGACACTTTACCCTATGACAAACGCTAGACATTTTGCAAATGGTTACATTTACAAGGCTGATACTTAAAGCCTATAGGCTGCGTTAGCAACGTAATAGTAACTTAAATATAACAGTAAACTAACAGTAATTTTAAAAAATTTAAAACACCCCGACCTATGACATACATTGAACACAGTAATTTACACAAACAAGGAGGATAGAACCTATGGAGTATATGTACATACGTACATATACATACTTAATATGTATTGGTATATAATAATATTATTTTAGAAGTATGAGTGTTATTTTTCATAAATATCTCTGTAAAATGGTTTAAGTACCATTTGTGCCCTATGTTATGAAACTACAGGCTACAAGTCTACATGTACATTGCGTAGCCGGGATATATTCCTGGTATCATATTGGCTTACCGACTACGCAATGAACATTGATTTTCACCTGTAATATTGTAAGCCTGTAGTTTGATAATATCGGGTACTGGTTGGCCAGTAGAGCAAGTCCTTTTGGCCACGCCATAGGTTCCATCCTCCTTGAACACAACACTATTCATTCATTAAAATCTATACGTATTCTATACTCTAACTCATTTTTATATAAGTATTAAACATAATTTAATGACTGTCGGGGCCTACAAATTAAATTTGTACATGAAAAACACAGTTAAAAAGTAAAATCATATAAAATAAAAATAACAAAGTGTAATTTTATAAACATATTGAGTTGTTTAAAGAATATGTACAAAGAATACTATCAAATCAACAGACTATATTGCAAGTTTTAAAGGAAAAGGTACAATATGCAACACTTCGACTTCGACCTTCCCACTTCCCGGGTGCTCCAAAATTATGGCAAACTTATAAGAAATCAGGTTCTTAGTCATTTGGTTTCGAAATAATAATAACCGGCAAATTTTATAGACACCGGAAATGAGTAGGTTCTGTAGAAATGGCCTATTTCATTAAAATTTAACTATGTTCATAGCAAAATGCCTGCGTGATAAAATAAAGTAATAATAATAATAAAATATTGAGTAAAAACATGACAACAATTTTGTTTCAGGGTTACGGAAGTAAAAAAATGGTGTTTGGTTTGTTTGTAGGCGTGAATTAAAACAGAGTATTTCTAAAAAAATGCCATAACTGATTTTTAGTTATAGTTTGATTTTTATGAAATGAATCTATGAGTAAATACCCACTGAATATTAGGAATCTTTGATAAAAGTTTTATGAAAAGACTCATCTTTAATTTCATTACATTTTGCCAAACATTCTGTATAATAACAATATACTACGAATAGTAATGATTATAAAGCATTTAAACACAATGCACCAAAACTCATTGCACATACACAAATATGGACGAAAATATGAGCATTTAAACACCTAACTTAATACTTACTACGTTTTAACTTTAGAATGTTGACAGTATAGCCAATTTCACAATGTTTTTATTGCTTTGTTATTCACTTTTCTTTAAATAGAATGTAGCTAGTTTGAATACATTATAAGGTAATTTGGTTATTACTTCTTAAAAGAAGTCTCATTGGTTTTGGGATGGTAGTTTGTAGAAACGATCAAACGTTTTACATTTGTCCACAAAAGTTATCCGATAACTCTTAATAATGTCAATATTTTCTGCTCACAATTTGACAGTCAGTATTGAATAACTGTGGATAAGTAAGCCTGCTTAAATTTTCTCTCAAAATTGGATAATCTGTGAATCTTAATACACGATTGTCTGATTGTTTATTTCTTGTTCTATTCACTTTAAATCTAATCTCACGAAAATACACTCAATATGCTGTACAGACTATTTACTTACGTGTAAGAAATATTAAAGATATTTCTGAGTTGACCTAAATGTGACGAAAATACATACATAGTTAGCGGGACTTCGATTACAAAACGAAGTACAATATTAGTTGTGCAATAAATCAGTGGAAATATCACAATGTTTGCTTAAATTCGGCAGTATCTATCTATACCTTACTTATATCATAATTATAATGGCTGACAACAGTTGACTAAGGGTCTTATCAAGGATATAAGGGGTTTTTCACAGAGGCTCATCATACGCAAAAAGGGGTACATTCCAGGTATGTTTGTGAACGAAAACGTGGAAAAGCTATTCTTGTGCATAGACTTTGATATACTAGGCTGAATCACCGTGCAAAGAGATGATTCTGTGATGGGAGAGCACATTAATTCATCAGTCCCAGTTGCTATGTGTTACATAACGTTGACGTAACCTTGTCCAATTGATTACACAACCGATGGACGGTGGAGTAGGCGTGATCTCAAGTGGAGGCCTCGTCTCGGCAAGCATAGCGTTGGACACCCTCCGGCCAGATGGACGGATGACTTAAAGAAGGCGACTGGTAGCCACTGGATGCCAAAAACGGGAGGTCATGCCTTATGGCGTACCCTGAGGGAGACTTAACCCTGGCAAAGAATCTGTGGTATACCTGTTGTCGACCATTATAAAATAATTACCTGATCACAATTTAGGAGAACACATTGATGGGTCTGGGCGACATGGTGGCGAGGTTGTGAGTGGGACTCGCGAGCGGGTCTTGAATGTGAGATTCCGACCGCTTCGCCTCGAGTGTGGCCTGCTTCACGGCCTCCTTGTAAGCGCCGCGCTTCTTCTTATTGAATCTGATCTGGAATTCAAAAGGTAAGGGATTCATTTATTGTGCATGTATATTTGGTTAAAGGGTTAGAATACCATCACAATTCTGATTAAGGATAATATCTTCGGGTCGTTGGACGACTCGGTGTCCCACACGAAAAGAGAGAGAGAGAGAGATCTTTAAAAGGCGACAATCCAAGGAAACCGCTGGTTATACGAAATGATCAGCTCAAGATAAGAATCATGGCACTCACTCCAGTGAATATGAGTCACAAAGCCAAATTGCCGTGTGATGCCAGCTTAGAATAGCATCAACCCATTTCTTTCCTGTGGGAGTCGTAAGAGGCGACTAAGGGACTTGAGGGTGTGTATTGCATTTTTAGGCGATGGGCTGTCGTTATGGCGACACTCAATTTTCCGAATGACCCTCAAATATTTGTCAGACGTGGCGTAAATAGCCGTTTTTTGCGGCCGATTAAGCTCAGCCTACCCTGTAAGGAATAATAGGCATGGTATGTAAGCAAAATAAATCTACTAAATCAAGTCGATTTTTTGTCAAGGAATGGATAGCAGCAAAGAATAAGGTGGCATGTAATTTTTTTAAACAATAGCAATCTTTTTAGTAAATAAGAAGGCAGTACCCAATTCGATAAGGGTCATTCATTTGGAAAATGCATTGTATGGCTATAAAACTTTCTTCTTTTACAACACCATTAAAAGCACTTTCATTTAACTCTCAACGAAAACAATGTCTTAAAAATACTTAAGTAATAGCTGGTATAAACAGTGACTCATATCATTAGGTATTCAAGCTAAACATGTTAGTGTAAACAACACACCAATTCCATGAAATACAAATAAGGAAAGTCTTCATAAAATATTATTAATGGAATGTGGAGTTCATTACAAATGATATCTTATACCCTTCTGTTACAAAGGATGAGTACAAGCATTATTTTTAAACAGGGGGACCTTTATTTCTGCATAAAGCTGGCCACATACGTAACTAAAAATATCGTAGTGTTTTTGCCATTCGATAGTTTAAAATCGTAGTTCCAGAAGAGATTTTCGACTATCGAAAAATAAAACTACTATAACACTACATGACTCATTGCTACATTTGTGGCGACCTTTATTTGCATACCATATCATCAGGAATTCAATCTAAAAGATTTTTATTAATTTGGATTTAATAGGAAGGCTTTTGATCATGATGATGTATGAACAGAGAATGCTCCTAGTGTAGTAAGTAGTGACTAAGGGATAATTATTAATTTATCCAGGTCATTCGGTAGCAGTACATTCTTTGACTATAGCATAGTGCACTGCACTTGCCAATACACCTGCCAAGCATGTTGATGATGATGAGATAGAGGAAAGAAAGAAAATTGAAAATTACAAGGTATAGTTTATACCTAATAATTTTCAAGGAATGGGCTCAAACTGTCGCTTTACATGAGTGGTGATGTCTTCAAGGCTTGCCACAATATTTAAGCTTGTCATGTACCTATGTGATGCTAAGAGAAAACCTTGAGAAGACCAACTATGTTGCTGTAGGGTTAGTGAAAATATGAAATACCTTGTAATCATCAAGGAATGGACTCAGACTGTCGCATGGCATGAGTGATGACGTTGTAGACGCGTACCACGACACGTGGGCGCGCGACGCGGGTGTCACGCTAAGCACGCGCCCCGGCCACCACGGAAAACCCACTACTTTCCCCCAGACTATATCGCCTGGGGCTACTCGCAGTAGTTTTCCACCGATACCTTTAATGAAATGAAACACTATTTGAGTACAGAACAGAACAAATAGTTTTATGATAATAGAGCAAAATTTTCTGTTAGTACATACATACATACATACATAAATCACGCCTATATCCCTTACGGGGTAGGCAGAGCGTTAACGGCCGTAAAACGGTTAACACCACGTCTGACAAAAGCTTGAGGGTCAATCAGATAACTGTGTATCACTATAGTGACAGGTTGTCAGCCCATCGCCTAAAATTGCAATACACATCCCTCGAGTCCCTTAGTCGGGTCTTACGACACCCATGGGTAAGAAATGGGGTGATGCTATTCTAAGCCGGCATCACACGGCAAATCTGTTAGTATATGAGTTAAAAAGCATGATCCTAACTTGATAGAAGAATAGAACATTTTATGTTTGATATTTTGAACACTAAGGCATGTCAGTAATACAAACTAAGATTTACACATCTAGCTACAGTCATCTTTTACCGAATATCAGACAGTTTTGGATGGTGTCATGCTATCAGAATGTACTGGATGGGATTAATACAGAGCTTGCAGAAAAGTGGTCAGCTCCTTGTCATAAAATTATTTTACACAATTAGCAGTTGAACCCCTAATGCTATCAATAGAAAACCCCATACCTTCACTGCTGCTAGCAGGAAAATCTGGCACCAATTCTCCTTCCCATTCTTCAGATCCACTGTCCTGCTCACTCTTTTTCTCATAAGAATTACTACTCAACCTTCGCAAGCTAATTGACAGTTTCTGCTTCAAACAACTTTCTTTGACGTCATTAAAGCAGTCATTAGAATCACTTTCTCCACATTTACTTGTGTTTTCATCTCTTTTCTTCTGAACTTTGCTCTTCTTTTTATGTTTAACTTTGTGTTTATGTTTCTTCTCTAAAGGGTCTGATGGTGGACTGTTGGAAACATTATTTCTTGGTGATAGAGCACCTATGTGCTTTGGTGACTGTCCATTCCATTCTTTTTCTTTGTCCATGGTATTGTTTTTCTTGGCCTGTTTTTTGGCTTTCTTCAAAGCTTTTTTAGCAGCTTTAGAATCTGGCTTCATATCACAGGACACTCCTGAGTCCTCATTGAATTCTCCTGCTAGGGGTGGTATTTTCACAACAGTCCTATCACCTTCCCCAAAGCAGATCTTGAGTGTTCTTGCACTTTGAAACATGGCATTAAAATCTTTAGGATCATCTTTATCACAGTCATTATCTTCAGAAACATCTACGAAAGCTAATTCCCTGGTTGCCGTTGCTTCGCTATCACTAGATTTTTCATTTTTTACAGTCCTATTGGATTTCTCACTAGCCTTATTTGAATTTTTCGAGGCGCCTTTTATGGCGCTTGTTATTTCGCTGGGTTGAAGTCTGGATAACTTAGGGATGAGCATGCTGCCCATGAGGTATTTCTTGCCAGCCCTTGGTGACTCAGAATGGTCGTTGGCTATATCGTCATCAGAATCTAATTTGCGTTTTTTAGACACGTCTACGTTTTCGCTATTTTCATTGCAAATACTTTGGCAGTTGGAGCACAGGACCTTTCGTGCTCGCAATCGCACTGTCATCTTGGGTTGGGGCTTACCCTTAGGACCAGGCTTTTTAGCCTTCTCAGCAATTTCACTCCCGTACTGGGGCTCCTGATACGTAAATCTTTGACTAGCGGAATGTAGTTTTTCATCGACATTTCCTGTTGTAGAGCTTTGTTTTGAAAAGGCAGGATGAAGGCTATATACACCGAAAGGCAAGTTACTGCAAAGAAACCACAAAATAAGCCAAGAATATCAAAGTTATCGTCAATAATCGATAAAAACAACGATGGCTATATTAGCAATACTAACCCTTTGCTAGAGTCCAAAAGCACACCTTGAAATTTTTTATTGTCTGCAGAATATGAAACTACTAGTAAATCTGCGAGAGCTTCTTCCACATTCACTAAAATTTGAGAATTCTTTTGAATCGTCATATCGGCTGTTGCAGCGACAGCCGCCATATTGTTAATGACCATAGACAAGACACTTAATTATATTTTTCTGACATCATTGAAGCCTCGTTTACATCGATCATTCGTCAATCCCACAGGTCAATCCAGTCAATCCCCATTGATCCAATGCAACTCGCGGCCTTGAACGCAGCCATAACCATAATTTCATTTGACATTTTGTTTTGACAGTAGTCTGTTTTCGATTTTCGCCTTGTGCGGTAGTTTCCGTAGTTTTGCTCTTTAATTTGTGAATTCAAGAATAAAAAGTCTTGTGCTGTCCTCCTAAATTAGTAAAAGAAGCAATTTCTTGTAAGTAGTGTTTTTCTCCATCTACATATATATCTGTAGACTCGAATATTTACGAGTTATTGCAATCTTATATAATCCGGTATTTACTCGAAAAGCAACTCGATTTTGCACTGATTTATATGCGCTAAAACACCGAGCAGGTTTCAAGGACTTCTAGTGTGGTGTACGTATTGTTTTTGTATCCGTAAAGCCCCATTATCAATTCGCAATTTGTAGGCACATACCTACAATTAATTTATCCCGCAAACGTCTGCATAATTTTCCCCGGTAAATTAGCGATTACTTGTGATCAAAGATGATTTCCTAAGTAATTAAGGTTTTATTCTAAAGGCATTCTGCTATAAAGGACATGTTAATAAACCATCTAAGAGCTAAATGGACTTTATCAGATTACTAAGGAACAATCCATACTTTATAATCTGGATAGGCATAATAATTTCAGAGTGAATGTATAAACATTGTTTCTATACATAGTGCACTGAAATATTTTACATCATGCAGCAGAAAAATTTACTTATTTATATATATTTTTTTGTTTTACTTTAGAATTTTTTTTTTGTCTTTTGTTTAAAAAAAAAAAAAAAAACATGTCTGAATGTACCCTATCGTTATTTGAAGGGCTGTCCCTTACAACCTGTATATATTATTTTCTTAATCATGGTTTTTTCACCAGACCATGGACCTGCAAAAACGGATAGATATTACCCAGCCACTGTGGGACCAAAGCACTTTCTTTGGCAGATTCAAGCATTTTGCTTTGATAAGTAATCCTTTGCTTACATTTGTATCAGAAAAGGAACTGTATGCCGCTAAAGAACTCTACTTTCAATACAAGTAAGACTACCATACTCATTTTGCAAATAAGCATCCCCATGATTAACCCCAATCACAATCAGCCTTTATTATATCACTGGTTGGCATAGCCTCCTACCTCTGATATAAAGAACTTAAAATCTCTTTTTTAAATACCAAATTTTAAAACACTTCCTGCTTTTTGCATTACTAGTATTTGCACGTCAAATCCTACCCGCGCTTGAAAATATTGCAAGTTTAAAAAAAACCTTTATTACATGACTGCCCATCTTAAAATGGAGTGTAATTGTTTTTAGAGTTCATTTGTATGTATATACGTGCAATTCTTTAAAGGGCTGAAACTCAGTAACCACTGGACAGATTTGAAAATGAATTGTATCAGAGGAGCCCTTACATTTTCCCAAGTGTTATAGGCTAGGATTTATCTCTGCAAGCAGTTGTGTTTTTAACTTTATTTTTATTAAACTTGTACATATTGTAAAACAATAACATACAGTATTTTTCAAGATTCTCAGTCATACATAAAAGGCAGAATATTATGCCTATTTAATGATCGCTAGTTACGGAAAATATTTCACTTCTAAATACAACAAATTTTTCCAGAGATGGAAAAGAACCGAAAGGCACAACCTACACACAGTTGGTGCGAGCGAAACAGCTTTATGAATCAGCATTCCATCCTGACAGTGGTGAACTTCAGAATGTGTTCGGTAGAATGTCCTTTCAGATGCCCGGAGGATGTTTAATCACTGGAGCTATGTTGCAGTGGTATAGGTGAGGTTATTAACATACATTAACAGTCCACTGCTGGACATGGGCCTCCCCCTATTGGAGTAGTATTGTCACCAAACTTGGCAGACAGATTGGCTTGCACAGGTCAAGATGTTGCATTCACTGGGAATTCCCTGAATGAATTTATCTCTAAGTGGTTTTTTACGACACTTATGAGTAGAATTGTGGTGTTGCTATTCTAATCCATGACACCACAGGTGAGAATATTATTCCATTTTATTTTATTTTCAACCCATATTGTGTCAATGCTGGCCAATGTTTTGATGATTAGAACTGTATACATTTTCTGAGAATTGGGTGAACAAATTCCAATTTGTTAGCTTATGAAATTGATTATTTGTCAGCAACAGAGCAAACATGAGTTATTTTATGTTGCACTTCAGATGAAAACATAAAAACGACATGAACAGAACATCTGTATACAAAGTAGATACTTGAGTACTTTGTTCCTCAATATTTCCCATATTTTGTTACAGCTTATAAACTGTAAAGAGTCTTGTGCATACTACATAAAGTTTACATGCCAAGTGAATCAGGATATTTTGAAACCATAATTTCTAACTTTAGAATAAGAACAAATGATAACTAAATGCTGGCACATATTTACTTCACACTTTCCTACCACCCAAAGGTTGCCTAGCAGAACTTGCTACCATAGCAAGAAGGCCGCCTTGTACTTCATATATTTCTATGTTAAGGATGTTATTTGCTTTTTGATGTGCAGTAAAGAATTTTATTATTATTATTATCTACTGCCTTTTTAAGTAGCAATTTGAAAATTAATCTTAAATAAATTAAAGTCTAGTTCTCGGATCACGCTCAAAATTGCTGCCGCACTTGCAAGCGTCGCTCGCCCTTAGAATCCTTTGGCGCAAGTGAGACTTGACCTAGCTATTCAGTTACAACTATGTGTATAAAAAAACTTATTCAACAACTTGTCCTTCCCACTTGCTTATTACTCCACTTTAAACTGAAACTAGTGCTGAAACCTTGACCAAACTGTAGCTCTGTCTGTCTGTCATAGAACAATGTCCCTTGCCAAAACTATTCTATTACACTCGCGCAAATAGACTGGTATTTTTATATTCGTGAAGGTTATTCCTACTTGGATTGTTGACCTCAAAAATACTGAAAGAAAGTTTAAGGTTCAAGTTTATGTGGACCGAAATTACGTTGTCCTTTATGCTTTGCCATAATTACGTAACAAACATGGATCATGAAGTATTTAGGTACTATCTTTACATTGTTATTATAGTCAAAAATATTATCTTGGTATTTCTAAGTGGCATTTTATATGCCTACTACCCTAGCCGTGTGATGCCAGCTTAGAATAGCATCACCCCACAACTTACCCGTGGGTGTCGTAAAAGGCGATGAAGGGATTCGAGGGTGTGTATTGCAATTTTAGGCGATGGGCTGACAACCTGTCACTATGACGATACACAATTTTCCGAATGACCCTTAAATTTTTGTCAGACGTGGCGTAAATGTCCGTTTTTTGCAGCCGTTTACGCTCTGCCTACCCCGCAAGGGATAAAGGCGTGATATATGTATGTATTTATGTATGTACTACCCTAGCTACTGTTGGAAAAGCAAACTATAAATCATATTTATTTTATGGATCATATACTTTGCTGTTATTTTTATAAAGATTTACGGCCGTCTTGAATATTGGATCACCTCCGTCATAATAGTGTGATTCTATCTTATGCACTTTGATCATTGTACAAGTGGCTTGATTGATGTGGAAATGATAATTTATCATTTTCAAAGAAAATTTCCTTAGTTATTTCTTTCATTTTCTTAAATAAGGGTTAGAAATTCTGCGGTTCCTACTTTTTTCTGAATGTTGCATTGTCTATTTAAAGGGGATTAATTAATGTGTAATAATAGTAGACTTTAATTTAATTTTAGGAATCAAACGTCAAGCCTATCCTGAAAAGTTTCATATACTTTTCAGAACAGCAACAGCAGTAGTGTTCTGGCAATGGGTAAACCAGTCGTTCAACGCCCTAGTCAACTATACCAACCGCAACGCCAACTCGCCCTTGACCACTACGCAAATGGGCGTGGCTTATGTGTCGGCTACGACGGCTGCAATGGCTACGGCATTGACTTTCAAATTCGTAGTTCAGAAGAAGGCGAAACACCCTATCGTAGCTGTAAGTATATTTTGTTTCTCACTTTTTAATACGCAGGCAGAAAGAGACAGAAATTCTTGAGTACTAAGACAGGCTTAGCTTAAGTATTTTCAAATTCGTAGTTCAAAAACGGCGGAAGATACTATCGAAGCTGTAAGTATACTATGTTTCTCACTCTTTAATATGCAGACAAATGGCTACAGCCATTAATACAATTGTAGTTTATATTATTTCAAATTAATTATTATTTATTTCAAATTCGTAGTTTAGAAAAAGGCGAAACCTCCTTTCGTAGCTGTCAGTATATTTTGTTTCTCACTCTTCAATACGCAGGCAGAAAGAGACTGAAGTTCTTAATTACTAAGATGGATATAGTTTAATTATCGGCTACGATTGTCGCAATGGCTACAGCATTGACTTTCAAATTCGTAGTTCAGAAGAATGCAAAACATTCTAACGTAGCTGTACCTAAGTACATTATGTTTCTCACTCTTCTATACGTAAAAAGAAGAGGCAGTTACTTGATTACTTAAATGGGCGTGGCTCATGTCTCGTATATGACGGATGCGCCTTTTAAGTTCGTCGTTCAGAAAACCATAACTCTTCCGCTTACAAAAGCTTGAAACAAAATAGTCTAAACTGTCTACAAAAAATAGTGGTAAGACAAAATTATTGGCATAGCAGTCTCGTGATGATAATCAACCACGTGAGAATCTATAGATAATGTTTCCAACCATTTTTGTGGTGGGTGTGTCGCGCAAGAATTTGTCCACATGCCAACATGTTGCGTACCTAAAGGGTGATGTAGCCACATGTTCGCCAATATTTAAAAATAACCATGTTGTTATTGGTTATGGTTCTTGAACTATGCTGCTACATACATTTTGTTATGAATTTATGATTTTCAAAATGTCCAATCTGTTAGGGTGTACAATTAATTATTTATTAATATTAATTTATCTACAGTCAAACTCAGTTGTACATGTATCACGCCTATATCCCTTGCGGGGTAGGCAGAGCTTAAACAGCCATAAAGCGGGCATTTCGGCCACGTCTGACAAATATTTGAGGGTCATTTAGATAATTGATGACCGCTCATTTCGTAAACCTACCGATATTATTAGCATAAATTAAACTTTAGTGAACAAGTGGAGCCCCCGAGTAACATTTTAGAAAAAACAACACTTTTATCCCTTTTTATTTAAATAATTTAAAACTGCTCATTCTAAAAGGCCGTAAGTGCATGATGACGTCAGAATACGATTATTAAAATGGTATCACTACAATTCTTGAAAATAATAAAATATTATGGCAATACTGATGATTGAAAGATGATTGACAGCGACATTACCATACATTTCCAGGGTTGCCAACCGTACAATACAAGGTTCCTCGTACGAATACGAAACTATGGTCTCCCGTACGACACGCGAGGACAAGTATTCACTTCTGTACGAGGTTTTGGAATTTTTCATAATTTTGCTTGCAAATGCTGATTGCAAACGATTTTACGTATTGAAATTTTTTGATTAAATTGGATGTTAAAGAAGTCTAAAGGCGGAAACATACTATCTGACGCATCCATCAGCCGAGGCTAGACAGTGTGCACGGAGTGTCCGCGGACGAAATTCGTCTATGGTCGCGGTCGCGATGATGACGTCGAGTAGGACGAAATTTTTTATTTAACTGTGGCCACATTGTATTGTCTACCAAGAAATTAGATAAAAAGAAGCGTTTACGTGTTTACGTCCACGAAATAAATTAAAAGCGACTCCAGAGTCTAAAGGCCAGTGCACATTGTCTATGGCATCCGACCGGCTAGATATCTCTCTCAGACTGTGAGCGACTTAGATAGTTTGCAGTTTCACATAAATTACTACCGCGACTACTTATTTGAATCTGTTCAAATAAGTCGCGGCTGACGGACGCGGCTGATGGACGCGTCAGATAGTATAGTTCCGCCTTAATTAGGAAGTAAAAAACGTTGCAGAATGGGAGGGTGGAAGGGAAAAGAGAAAGACGAAGACGCACAAACTTTACTCAAATTAAGAAACGGAGAGTCTACGAGTCGTGATTAACGTAACTTTAGTAGAGTCGTGTAGTACTAAGAGGTCAAAACCCCAGCAGGAAAGACACAAGTGTGGGAATACCACACTGCTGGACATGGGCCTCCCCCTATTAGGGGTTATTTGCCATACTCACCACGCTTAGCAGGTGGAATGGCGAGCGCAGTGTAAGGTGTTGTATTCACTGACAACGCTGCTGCCCATTTCCTGGAGTCATCCCTTAGTCGGCTTTTACGACACCCGGGTAGATATTGATATTGATAAGCATTTTGTTTTGCCTTTGGCATCTAATCTAGTAACTTAGTCAGTTGGTACTCTTCGGTAGTTACCTACTTGTTGGCGTGTGGCATGTTCGTTCATGGCATGTTTCTAAAGCTTCCAGTTCCATAGATTACAACCGGTGCGTCGACGCACGTGCTTCATTTGCGTAGACGTACAAGCCACAGCCTACGCTAGCCATAAGTGCTTCAGTACGAAAAAAAAATCCCAGTTGGCAACCCAGCCAACTATGTACTTTGACGTTATTGACAGTTTTGGCGCTCATGATGCGCTTTTTTTTGTAAATTTACGTCTACAAACGGATGTGTTTTTTTTGCAGGATAATCATCGTATTGTGACGTCACAAGCACGATTTCAGAAAATTGATAATTTTTTCCTAGATTTTCAACAGAAAAATTTGAAACTTTTTCACTATGAATCCGCAATCAGAAATCTCCGAAATGGTCATAGAAAACGTGGATATTATGAAATTTGAGCGCTTGTCAATTATCTAACACCATAGTGACAGGTTGTCAGCCCAGCCCATATTCAGTTGTAATATTAAATAATATAAAAAATAAATTTCTTTGTTATTATGTACCACGTTTTCCATGGGTCACATAGTAAAACTGTACCTACAATTTATGGGGTGTCACAAAGTCTTTTAGTACATCAATTATTATTAATTTGCGGCGTTTCGTGCCGTTCGTTACTATTTCTTCATATGTATAGGTATCTCTACAGTAAAACTAAAATTACACCTGCACATGAATCGTTTTCTTTTTCGTGTGAGACACCGAGTCGTCCAACGACCCGATGAACCCTGGTGTCAGTTTTTCAATCGCCTACTACTAGTGGAAGGCCTCTCACATGGTTGTGTAACGATCGCAATCTAAGTAATCATAGACAGCAAACGGGGCTGACGGCTTAACGTGCCCTCCGAAGCACGGAACCATCTTTATTTTCGTCCAATCAGGTGGTTCAGCCTGCAATGTCCTAACAAGAATGGAAACAAATTCACAAAGTCTCAGAAATGAAATCAATTAATGCTCATTCAAATAATAAGTAAAAACTAAAGCACATTTTCAATTGATAATACGGATGGATGTGTTACACGTATAACAATGGTTTAGCTGACGCTTGTAGCTGGCCTTTACAAATAAAAAACAGAAAACGAATATTCAATTACTTAATTCTGTAAAAAATTTGCCACATTTCCGCGAACAATATAGAATAGGTGTGTCAAATAACAAATGCGTGTTGATTTACATAGGTATTTATTTATGTAACTTTATGCACAAAAATCTATAAGGCCGGACTTAACGCCTATCTCCCAGTCTACCTTAGGACATGTAGAAAAGGTCAAGGCAGGTGCATCAACAAAAATTTTGAAAGAAAGGCTTGAATATATAACTCAGTAATATGTACAGTTAAGACCTTGACAGGCTATACAGTTTTGAATTTAGATCGCCTTATTGCCAGGTGCATAAGATTTAAATTTGAGTGTCTTGCCTGTCAAGATCTTGACTGTACATACGTATAATAACAATAAATACTACATACATACATACACATATCACGCTTATAATCCCTTGCGGGTAAGGCAGAGCGTAAACGGCCGCAAAAAACGGACATTTACGCCACGTCTGACAAACATTTGAGGGTCATTCGTAAAATTGTGTATCTCCATAGTGACAGGTTGTCATCCCATCGCCTAAAATTGCAATACACACCCTCGAGTCCCTTAGTCGCCTCTTACGACTCCCACGGGAAAGAAATTGGGTGATGCTTTTGACTTTTCTAAGCCGGCATCACACAGCACAATAAATACTACATCTACACATGATTTATACTTAGTTTTGTTTCCGTTTCAGCGTTTTGTTCCGTTCGTGGCGGTGGCAGCCGCGAACTGGGTCAACATTCCGCTCATGAGGCAGAACGAGATCAAATATGGTGGGTTTTGAATTTGTTTATTTATTTATTTACCGTTTATTGTACACAAAAACATAACAAAAGAAACACATACAAACGACACAACAGGACAACTTATTTCTACTAAGAAATTTCTTTCAGCTGACCTACGTAAAGTGAGACTTTATTAGACAGGCGGATTAGGCGTGCACAATAGAATATAATAATAAACCTACACACGAATAGATCACCAGTATGTTGGGGATCCATATTAATATAACATTTAATTGAACTTTAGCAAAGAAACCTAAAAGCTCTGCTAATGCTACGTTCATACTTATGCTACTGCCGCTGCCGCGAATATTGCCCGAAATACTTCCACGGAAGTATCAATGCGAGTGTTCACACATGTCGTACTCTTCCCGCAGCAATACGAGAGAGCGAGATAGCAATACATTCCACGAGTGATCGTGCTGCCGTTCCTTTGACTCGCGCACGAGGTGCCGACACTCGCGGGAGCACGGGAAGTGGTAGCGGCATGACGAGTAGCAGCACGAATTACATGTTCACACACTCGCGCTGCCCACTTCCCTTACTATTTCACTGCCCATAGAGGCATATTATGAACGTGTAGTTAAAGCAATTTATTCTAAAAAGAAGAGCCTGGTCAAGACTAAACCGAAAAGCGTGTAGGTATATATATATATAAGAAGCAAAAGAAATGTGCCAAATTGTAGCAGGTGGTAGGAAAGGAATTAACCTCTGCTTACTATTTCAGGAAGAGGCGTAATTTAAGTTTGTAACAATTTATTACAATTAAAAAAGGATTCTTGACTCTTGTGCGTTCTATTTTATTCAAATTACTAAATACTACTAAAATAATGTTTTAATATTTGTTGTTTTAATGTTTCACATAAAGTAGGTGACTTAAATATTAATTTGGTGGTAACAAATAAAGTGATTTTTTAAATATTATTTCTAGGATTGGAGGTAACAGATGAGAATGGCAAAATTATTGGCAAATCGCAAATAGCTCCCGCCAAAGGAATAGCACAAGTAGTCACTTCAAGGTAAGAACTAGTGTACATTATATGAGGGTTCATCGCGTCATTCGTTGACTAGCACACTATAAGCAAGCAAAGTAAAGGTTTATGTAGTTTATGAATTAATTTATTGGAAGCCGGTAATGTAATGGCGGCCGAGAACAACTAAACGTCCAGTAGGCAGACCACCCGCTAGATGGACGGACGACCTAGCGACCATTGCTGGCGAACAGTGGATGCGGGAGGCACAGATGTGGCGCAGTGGTAGTGCGACTGCCTGCGACGCAAAGGTACCGGGTTCGGTTCACGGTGGGACACTCACAAAAATGTATATTTATCACTTTGTGAATTTGTTTCCGGTCTGGTTAGGACATTGCAGGTTGAACCACCTGATTGTCCAAAAAGAAATGCAGTCGGTCCCGGTTGCTGTCTATGATTAGTATGATTACTTAGCAGTCGTTACACAGCCATGTCAGAGGCCTACTGCTACTAGTAGTAGGCGGTTGAAAAACTCTGACACCAGGGTTCATCGTGTCGTGGGACGACTCGGTGTCCCACACGAAAAAGAAAGAAAGAAAGAAGGACCGGCGTAGTTGACGAGAAAAAGAAGGGGCATATACTCAGCAGGGGGTGTAGATGTAGGCTGATATGATGATGATGAATTAATTGTCATTTACCCTGGTAATTAATTTTTTAAATGATTTCTGGGGTTTCGCTTAGGTTTGTTTTCGACTTTCCTTGACTAGATACAAAAATAGACCGTTCTTTCGCCCAGTGGTTCAACTGTTCAGCAGAAAGACCACGTTTAATGACCTTTCGACGTCAAGTGAGACGGCCAAATTCATTTTGAAATCTAGTACGAGACCAAATATTTAATTGATCTTCGATAATAGTTCTACAGGGTGAAATTTATTAGTGATCGATAGCGAAAACTCAAGACAGACTAGTGATAAGGAACAACTTTCCCCAAGGAACATAGGTCGAAATACGAAAAAATATCGGACCTCCTATACAAAATTGCCGATCAGCTGATTTGAGTTACCTACTATGGAAACTCAACATATTTTTGTCATATATTAACCTATGCTCTTTGGGTAAAAGTTGTTCCTTATCACCAGCCTGCCTTGAGTTTTCGCTATCGATCATTAGTAAACTTCCACCCTATATTTGTGCAATCTCGGACTTTATACTGCTCTCGTACTTACATCAATCAGTAACAGAGTATAAACTGTTTATTTCCAGGATAATAATGTGTTCCCCGGGCATGCTGTTGCTGCCGTTCATAATGGAGCGGCTGGAGCCGAAGCGCTGGATGCAGCGGATGAAGTGGGCGCACGCCGGGGTGCAGACGGCGATAGTCGGGGTTTTGTGAGTATTTTACAAAACATCGGTCTCGATTCTATTGCCAATTTTGAGGGCCAAACACACCAGCTCAGGTGGATGGGTAAGCGCAGTACACAATAATGTTTTTATGCTTTTTTTATATGAATACGCTATAAACATTAAATAGATAGATTAACATTCGTTCGGTGCCACTCTAGAACCTTCCGACGCGGTGTCATTTCAAAACATTCGGACCCGATGCCACTCTAGCACCTTCTGATCCGGTATCACTAGATCCGCCGAAAATCACACAGATCACTCCAACATTGCAGCCATTTCGAGTTGTTTTGACAGTACTATTGTTAGGGTTCCGTACCCAAAGGGTAATAACGGAAACCCTATTACTGAGACTCGGCTGTCCGTCTGTCCGTCCGTCCGTCCGTCCGTCTTACAGTTACGAGGCTGTATCTCCTGAACCGTGTTTACCTAGACAGTTGAAATTTTCACAGATGATGTATTTCTGTTGCCGCTATAACAACAAATAATAATAATTAAAAAAATATATAGGTGCTGAGATAATGGTACCAAACCATTCGTGCGCTTGGCCGACTTGCTCTTGGCCAGTTTTTAATAGCTTTGCATTGCCAGCTAACTTAGCGTGGCTTTTTAGTGGCCGCTAAAATGAGTTAATTTAACGTTTTTAATATTTAAATTGTTAAATTTTGCACCCCCTGGAATAACGGCTTTAGAAACGTAATTGTCAATTAACTCACTAGTGGCCTAAATGTCAAATAAGAGGATTAAAATCTCTTAAACTTAGCTTTATCCGATTACTGTTGTCATTTATTTAAAAAAGCGTTTCATTCAAGCGGTTAGCCCGCCTATAGCACTAAAGTTTTTCTCTAAAGAACGTAGTTCGAAAAGTGGAAAACTTTTCAGCAAATTAGATAACCAATAAGTTTCTAATTTACACCGTATTTTATCTATAATACATAACGCAATGTGACCAGCGGCGTTTATTGAGCCCTCGAATATTATGAGGTATTTGCTGATGATTGAATTTTTTTCAGCTTGACCTTCATGGTGCCGACCGCCTGCGCAGTATTCCCACAAAGATGGTAAGTTTTGACTACAAAATACATGTAAACTCCATATAACGACAATGAAAGGACTATAGTCTGTAAATTGAAACTGACAGCTGTCAGATTCATACAATTTTTATTTTGTCCTTTTTATATTCACCTGCTAACAAGGGCGTTATCCTACAATTAATAATAATAATAATAATAATAATGTTTATTTTGCCAGAATAAAAGTTACAATACATAATTCATTATGCTAAAATTACAATCGGACTTCACACTAGGAAGAACCTGTGACGTGATAGTCCAGTCAACCGTTACATTATGAAGTGCGCAATTTGCATAGTAAGAATAAAATCACAAGAGTCACTTAGAGTGACTAAATTTTAAAATTCAACTTATTTTAATAAAAAAAACACTATAAATTAATAAATAAATGTAGTGAACAATGAAGTCTACATTTTGGTAGTTTTTAGAATAAAAATATACATATAATTAATAGTTATATATAATCAAGAGGTAATAAAAAGGATTGATTCAGTGTCATGATAATCTAATGATTTTAAGCAGGATTGGAGTTTAATTTTTGCAGATTGAATATTATCGTATTTAATGTTGCAAAGTTTGTTAATTGTAGAATAAACGTGAGGGAAAGCAAAGTATTTAAATCGTTGAGCAAATTTAGTTTTTACTCGCGGAGGTTGAGTAACATATACTCGTTTATTACAAAGGGCTTTAAAATTTGATGTATTTTGTACAGTTTTATGGTGACTTAGGCTAACTTTGATAATATAGAGTTGACGAACCGATAGAACATCCGCATCTTTATATAGGATATTGGTTGGAAATCTAAAATGCTTATTTAACATAACTTTAAGCACAGACCTTTGTGCTCTTTCTAGTATAAGTAAGTGAGTTTTAGCAGCGCTACCCCAGGCTCCAATACAGTAGGTTAGTAGGGACTGGCATAATGCAGTATACACTAATCGGAGAACATCTGGCTCGGCGCTGTTTCTCAAGAGTTTCACGACTCCAACTAATCTTCTAATACGACCGGCTAATGTACAAATATGCTGTTGGAAATTGAGGTGTTCATCAAGAATAACTCCAAGATATTTTAGTTTGTCTGTCCTTCGAATCTCAGAGCAGTTACATGTGGATCTGGATATTAGTGACTGAGAATCACTATTACATGTATGGACCTTAATTGCGGAACTTAACAAAACTGGTGGAGCCGAAGCTTTAGTTTTTTGAAAGCAAACGAATTTGGTTTTATCGGTATTCAAAGTTAAAAGATTGTGGTTTAACCAATTAGCAATTGAAGCCATTGCTTTCTCAGCGGACTCGAGAACATCTTTCCATGAGGAATCACTGATGACTAGGGCAGTGTCATCTGCATAGCAGAAGATATTAATTTTAGTGTTGCCGATCAAAGAATTCGCGATATCATTTATATAAATAATAAAAAGAGTTGGCCCTAAAATGCTACCTTGAGGTACTCCATAACTTATACTCGAAGGGTCACTTAGATGGTCGTTTACCCTTGTGTACTGCGATCGGTTGCAGAGGTAGCTTTTGAACCACCCGAGAGCCGTTCCCCTGACACCTATGGACTCCAATTTGTGCAAAAGTATTGTAGTGGAAACTGTGTCGAAAGCCTTAGCGAGATCTAAGAAAACACCAATGCAATGGTTTCCTTCATCTAAGGCCTTCGAAACAGAATCCAACAACACATCAACTGTATCTTCGGTAGACTTTCCATGTTGGAAGCCAAACTGACTGGGTGATATTATATTGTGCTTGGATAAATAGCTAGTAAGTCTGCGGTTAACTATCTTTTCAAGGATTTTCGAAAAAGCGGTTAGTAAGGAAATGGGTCTGTAATTTGATGGATTGGATTTGGATCCGTTTTTATGAATGGGAACCACTACTGCCCTCTTCCAACACTCAGGGAACAGTCCAGACGAAAGACTAAGGTTAAATATATAAGTGAGAGGTTCGATAACAGCAGGAAGAATAGATTTGATGAAGCTGTTATTAATCTGATCTATACCTGGTGCGCTATTGTTATTTAAGGACATAACTATGGACTTAACTTCGTTGATGTCAGTGGGAAACATATAGAAAGAGTGAGGGGAAACTGGTAAGTTCATGGCGGTAATTAGTTCTTCTTCGGTGCAGTTCAATTTAGATTTGATATCAGCCGCTAGATTTTGGCCAACGTTAGCAAAAAAGGAATTGCAATTATTTAGAGATTCTCTTGGATTTTCCGACGTACTAATTAGAGCTGAAGACTTGTCTTTTTTAGAACTTAAGCAGCATATGTCGTCTATGGTATTCCATAGTTTCTTTGGGGAATTTTTGTTAGTGCGTAAGCGATAGTTATCGTGCTGTGCCTTGAGTTTTTTACGTAATTCATTATAGAAGTTTCGATATCTTTTATAAACGTATTTTTTAAACTCATCGTTTGGATTCTGTCTTAATTCCAAGTGTAATCGGTCTCTGTGCATCATGCATCTTATTAACCCTGGTGTTACCCATTCCTTGCGATTACTAAATTTGCGGTTTACTTTAACTGTTTTAGTATGTTTGTATGTAATGTCATTTAGTTTACACGTGAATTGTGAGACAGCTTGCGAGATATCTTGAAATGAATAAAATGAACTCCAGTCTACTTGGGATAGTTCTTCGATAATGGATTCTGTGTCTCTTTTTAATTTGGTGGTGGAGCCTTTACGAGTTGGACAGTTAGTAATTATGCCTGCTAAAACAAAGTCATGATCTGTGATATTAGTTTTACAAACGATTCCTGTGGCTTGTAGTTGTGAAGAAACGAAAATATGATCAAGGCAAGTATTTTCCCTTGTGGGGATATCTATAACTGGTTTCAGGGCTAACTCGGACGTCAGGCACAAATAATTTTGTATGTGTTCGATTGGTTCGTTTGAAATTATGTTCAGATTAATGTCTCCTGCTAATATAGTCCTATTTTTGTTTGGAAGTGAGTTTACAGTTAGTTCTAAAGAAGTTAAAAAGTTGCTTGGGTTTGAGAAGGATGGGGATCGATAGACGCATAGTATAGAGTACGAATTTGGAAAGGAAACCAACAAGTTACAAGCATCAGCCAAATCGGGTTCAGTTACGTCTACTTCAAGACAATCTCTGACGTAAACTACAACGCCGCCGTTTTTGTTAATGTTTCTAGAAGTATAGTAGTGTTTGTAACCTGCTATGCGTTTAATAAGAGGGTTATCTTTAAGATGACATTCAGTTAAAATTATTATATCTAATTCAATATCTAATCTTTGCAGGCCGATTGTAAAGTTGTCGATATTCTTCTGAATACTTCTTATATTAAAGGTTAGTATTTTAAAAGGAAAATCATTATTTAGAATGTTCCTACATTGTTCCAGAGAGTCGAGAGAAAAACACTGGACTTGTAAACAGTGATCGACTTCGGTTTCAAAGTCTAAGAGAGTTTGGGTCATTACTAAACTATTATTTTGTAATGTATGTGTGTGTTATTCAGTAATGAGTGAAATAGGTGTAGATAAGTATTAATAAATATATAAAGTAGTTATAATAATGTGGAATAAGAAAAAATATAGGTACTACACTACTAAGCTAATTTACAGAGTATAGGAGTTTAAAGACGTTATAAATAGTTGTTGTTTTATGGAAAATAGCGAAAACAATGTCAGAACTTTTCATTACCGAGTGTTTCATGAACAGTAAAACCACCGCATTAAATATCTAGCAGCATACATAAACACTTGCAAAACATACACATGCATGAAACAAAAAAATCATTTTTCTCCTACAATCTTTGTTATGATTCCGACAGTCGAAATAGAGACACCCTATGTCCAACAAAGAAACAATAAAAGTAATATAATAATAATCATGTAAAAAAAGCTGTTAATTGGCATTTTTTTATATTATGTGGAGTAAGAGTGTCGCTAAGTAGAGTGTATCAAAATCAAGGTGAACTAAAATCGAGTAATTTGCATAGTTTTTAAACTGTATTTCTATGCAAAAACCGCAATAGTTTATAGAAATATTTATACCGCAATAGTTAATAGGGATATTTATACCGTAATAGTTTATAGGAATATTTATATCGCAATAGTTAATGGGGTTATTTATACCGCAATAGTTTATAGGAATATTTATACCGCAATAGTTAATGGGGTTATTTATACCGCAATAGTTTATAGGAATATTTATACCGCAATAGTTTATAGGAATATTTATACCGCAATAGTTTATAGGAATATTTATAAATCTGAAGACTGCATTGTATTTCAAATTGACAGATTAAGTCACAGGCCAGACCACATTGATACCTTTACCGCTCCACTCTAAATATGGCTGGAATAATTATTTTGGTGTTAGCTAAGAAAGAAATGCGTTCCTTACGTAACACCAATATCCATGGAATAAGATATTTTATCTAAACTTGTCTCATAACGTTTGAATTATGAATTCGAAAACAGTTGTATAAAGACGTGCTTTATGCATTCTGCCTATAAAAATAACAGTTAAATAGAAATAACAGAAGCGTAATGACTTGATAAGAAGGCTCTAACTTCGATTAAGTTGAGAAATGAAACGAAGTTTTTTTTCCAATACTCATATCGCCATCTTCCGCCGCACCTGTCAGTTGTTGTTGTACGGTAATTGTTCGGTTATTGTTTAGTTTTTTATTAGTTTGTTGTTCAGTTGTTGTTGATATGTTGTTCAGGTGTTGTTCAGTTGTTGTACCGATGTTGTGCAGATGTTGTTGTTCAGATGTTGTTCAGTTGTTGTTTCGATGTTGTTTAGATGTTGTTCAGATCAGGTACAGCTTATTTCCAAGTAGAAATTTCATCCAGCTGACCATCGGAAGTGAACCATAGCAAGGCAAGAGAAGTCGACTGTATTATTACCACAGTAACTAAACCTGTATTTTTTTTCAATTTCAGCAAAATATCTACGGACACAATCAAGAAATATGAAAAGGAAAATTACGAGGAAATTGTGAAGAACACAAATGGCAACCCGCCGCCGTACGTATACTTCAACAAAGGACTGTAAATATATACAGGTAAAGTGCATTTTGCTTTACACGCAGTGTTTGTAGTTATGAAATGAAATACTTTATTAATAACACTGTTACACGTCAAAGTTTGGAATTGTATAAAATAAAATTACATTTGTATTGGCAATTCAAAATATTCATCGTAGTCATAAAATTGACTAATTAATAACCACTCTTAAGTCTAGTTTTAAATAAACTAAAAGAAGCTGCGTCTTTCACACAGTCTGGCAGGCGATTGTAAATACAGTGTAAACTCTATATAACGACACTGAAGGGACTGTGCATTTTATGGCGTTATAGAGAGTGGTCGTTAATTGGAGAGAAGAAAAATCAGAATTAGAAAAATATAAAGTTTATTTCAGTCTAGTGTTAGCAGTTATGTACATAAAAAAATAATCTTGTTTGAACGCTATTGCGTATAGTCTGTTATTTTTGTCTGACGTCTTTTGCTGCACCAATAATTTCGTTGTATTTTTTTAATAATTTTATTCATATCTTGTGATATTGAGGCATCTTGGTGATAAAAGAAATAATTTTCCAATAATTTAGCTGCTTTCAGAGCTTCTTTAATGTTCGGTGGAGGCTCAAGCTCATCCGTCTCATCTTCTTCATCTCCTTGTTCTTGATCCTCAGTTTTTCTCACTGAATCCAAAATTTCTATGTCTGTGAGTGAAGTCGTCGTAAGCAGGCAGTCGTCTACTTCGATGTAGGTTTGAAAATTTACCGTATTTCCTGTCATGTTGACCTGTTGAATCCACTCAGTTAATGGCAGGTCGTCGTCGCTATCAAATTCAGGTTCTGTTTCCACCTCATCAATCGTAGAATTGGTACAAAGTCCAGCATGTCGAAAAGAGTGCTGTATAGTAGTGGGTGTCACTTCTTCCCAGGCTTTAGATAAAAAATTTACTGCATGCAGCATATTAACAGAAGTTTTACCTTCAGATTCGACTAGCTCCATTAATAATTTCCTTCTGTAGTGACCTTTGAGGCTTTTAATCACACTCTGGTCCATTGGCTGTAAGATACTAGTCGTATTTGGAGGAAGAAATGCTAACTCTATGTTTTGAAGGTTTGATATAATCGGGTGGGCAGGGCAGTTGTCAACAAGAAGTAAAATTTTTCGTCCCTTTAATTCTGCGTCCCACTTTCGCACTTCTTCTTCAAACAGTTGACTGGTCATCCAAGCTGATTTATTAGCTTTATACGTCACTGGCAATTTTTTTAATGTTCTTGAAACAGCGCGGATTTTTCGATTTGCCTATTACCATTAGCTTTCTTTTCTCTGTGCCATCCATATTAGCAGCCACAAGCACCGTAATACGTTCCTTGGAAAGCTTTCCTCCTACACACTTTTCACCTTTAAACTTCAGAGTTTTATCTGGAGTCAACTTATAGAAAACTCCTGCTTCATCAGCATTGAAAATGTCACTTGGCGCGTATTTTTCTATGAATTTTGACCACACTCTAGTAATCCAATCATGAGTCACATTCGTATCAACACTTCGTGCTTCGCCGCTTATTTTACCATAGTTGATATGATGACGTTGCTTGAATTTTCCGAGCCATCCTTCTGATGCTTTGAAAGAAGTTATACCAAGTTCTTCAGCAAAATTCTCCGCCTTAGCTTTCACGAGTGGCCCCGAGATAGGCATATTATTCTGGCGTTGTCGGTGAAACCATGATAGTATGGCTTGATCCAAATCTTCGTATTTAGGTTTCTTTATTTTTTTGGAAGATTTTCCCTCGCCCTCAGCTTGAAGAATTTTTTCTTTGTTTTTCCATATTGTGGACACGGTAGAACGACTAAATCCAAAGCGTTTACCAACATCACTTATCTTCTCACCCGTTTCTATAGCGCGTATCAGTAAAACTTTTTCGTCAATACACAGTGATTTTCTTTTACTAGCCATGTTTACTGTTTGAAAGTTTGTGAGCAACTAAGAATTATGATAACGTTGTAATCCATGACTCCTACTTATTAGTCATGGTCAACCACAGTCCACAGTCTACACGTGCAAGCAATCCCAATTTGTAAAAAAAAGAACGAATTTCTTAGTAAGTTCCGTATGCATGATGCCGACAGTCGAGTTTATTGCGGGCTAGGATAATAAAGCGACAAAAGAAAGTTCACAGATGCGCAGTTTTTACAAATTTTAGCAACTTAAAAGGTACTTTTTATTACTCAATTGTTGTCGTTATTGAGAGTGGGTGTAATGCTATATAGAGTGTATCATTGTATGGAATACAAGCTAAACCAACCAAAGCTATTGATTTCGACGCTTTTGAGAGTTTGTCGTTAAATCGAGTGACGTTACATGGAGTTTACACTGTACATGGTCCTACAACATAAATGGAGCGCTCCGACCTAGCCAGCTATTACAGATGCACCGACTATGGTTTGACTAGACTAGCCGACTAATAAGCTCAATGTCAAACGACTTGTAACCGATTAGTTGCCAATATTAAAAATGAACTACAGTACGGCCATCCCAATAAGTCATATTTGACAACTGTCAGATTCGTGCGTGCTTATAAAGTTGTAAGCGTTGTACCTAAGTAATAAGAAATAGAGAAAAAAAGGAAAAAGATTAGATTTGTTGTGTATGTATGATATTTCATAAAATAGATCTGTCAAATACGTCTAATTGGGAAGGCCTTACTTAAATCAGTTTTCCATTTCTTCGGTCATCATTAGCAACGTTTGGGAGTTATTGTTGCACGAGTTTCGAGTCATCTCTAGCAATAAACAATTGTGGTGTCATTTTAAACGCGTTTATTATTAGTTTTATTCAATTATTATATTAAAATTCTCATTAAAATACAGATCTGACTAGTCGCCGACTACAAAAATGGCACACTAGTTCGCTTTCCAGACTTAAGAGTGCATCTCGAATGTTATATGTTTATGGAAATGAAGAATTAGAAATTTGACACAGGCAGGATTCTAATAGAATGTAAGACTTTTGGCGTGCCGGCGCTCTTACCACTGAGCTATCGTGTGTTCTTGATTGATCGGTGAAATTGCCTACTATAAGCGGCATTGTATGACTTTCATATGCGATATTACTAGAACTGTTTTTGAAAAACTTGGGAGCCATTAAGGTAGTCATTTTTGGTAAAGCAGTCATTTTGTGAAAAAAAAGTAGTCATTATGAAAAAGTGGTAATTTTGGTGAAGGGGTATTTTTTGCAAAGCAGGCTTTATGAACCTAAAGGTTTCTTTACAGATTAAATTCCGCTTAAATGTTATAGGAAAAAGCTTGACTCGAACACTGATTTGAAAATGTTGGCACTCAGAGTGCTTACTGCTATTATTTACTATAAAATTTACAAACGTTATTACTTGTAAACTGATCAACTTTTTGATTGTCACTTTTTTTAATGCATCATTTTTTGTGAACGATGAAGTCTGAAACGGAATCATTTGCAGAAGGTTGTTTAGTTTTACGATTGTTGTCTTTTGAATAAAACGCAAACTAAACGCACGGATATTTTATAGTTGTAAGTGATTACATAAGGAGAAGATATGAAAAAACTAAGATCTGATATGTATGTATAATATTGATTGGTGTCAATTCGATAACCTCTCTTATCTTAAAATAGCGCTGACACTTTCCGTCAAATAGGGTTAAGAAAAGGATAGGTGATGATCGCGACTAAAATTGACTTAAAATTTGACACATAAATATACAAAAATAATAAATTTAAATAAATAAAGCCAGTAAAACGATACAAATAGAATTCAAATGTCAAACTGCGCGTTATTTGTCAAAAATAAGCGACGTTTAAAAAAGTGTCGAGTAAATGACTAGAAATGGCGAAGAAACCATAGTCATACATGACATGACTGTAACATCCACTATCCACTCTTAACCTATTTGACGGAAAGGGACAGCGCTATTTTAAGTAAAGAAAAATTATCACAGGCTTCTTCTGGGTGAGCTCGCTCCGTCTTAGACTCTGTCTCTGTCCTATGACCCAGACTAGAGTCAAGAGCAAACCCATCATTTATATAAAAAAATAAATATCGCCATTGTATTGTTATAAAATTAGGATGGAATTTGAAGATCTGTTGAGTAACGTATATGATCTTGTGTTATTAAAAATCTGAGTGGTCAATATAATATGAACTAAGATTTATTTTTATAATAAATTATTATCGAGTTATATTTGAAGATACACATACAGGGATGTCCATAGGCCAGATTTATTACAAAATGCCGATTTTGATTCTGCGTGTAAAAAAAACCATAATATTTACGTGTCGATATTTCAACTTACGAACAATGGGTTCCTCAAAACGGGTCCCGACGTAGAGGTAGACCCCAAAAACGTTGGCGTGACGATCTTGACGCCCATTTACAGGAGTGGATGACGGTGGCATTAGACCGCAAAGCATGGAAGATTGCGGGGGAGGCCTTTGCCCAGCAGTGAGATCAAGCAGGCTAATTAAAAATAAATAAAAATAAAATTTCAACTTAATGAGGTTCTGTATCGTTCTCTCATTTCAGTATCCGTAGTGTAGAATAAAAAGTATTCGAAAAGTGGTGTAAGTATTTATCATGTATTGTAGTCAATTAAATGTCCTTTTTTGAGGACTTGTTATGTAAGAAATGTTTTATATTTAGTTGTTTGATGATATCTAATGTACTATTAAATTCAGTGCAAATATTTTAAGGGTACGTTCTACTCGAAAAACTGAACAACATTTCCCAATAAACAGAACAAAATAAAAATGTATACTTCCCAAAGAAAAATGATAAAAAAAGTGTTATTTATTTGTATGGGAGGTTTGCCTTGTGATGCCGGCTTAGAATAGCATCACCCCATTTTTTACCCATGGGTGTCGTAAGAGGCGACTAAGGGACTCGAGGGTGTGTATTGCAATTTTAGGCGACGGGCTGACAACCTGTCACTATAGTGATACACAGTTATCTGATTGACCCTCAAACTTTTGTCAGACATGGTGTTAATATCCGTTGAACGGCCGTTAACGCTCTGCCTACCCCGTAAGGGATATAGGCGTGATTTATGATTTATGTATGGGAGGTACAATATTTATTCATATTTCGACCTATGCTTATTGGGAAAAGTTGTTCAGCTTTACGAGTAGAACTCACCCTAAAAATATTTGCACTGAATTTAATAGGACCTCATAGTTATATACTGTCTTTAATGTTTTTGAATATATTTTTGCTATTTTTTATCTCATTTAACCGTTGTCTAAGTATTTTTATTTTGTATTAATCTTGTACTTACACTTTTATTAATTATCGAAATCAATTGATCTGCTTCTTTTCAGTTATAATACGTTACGTTAAAAATAAGATGAAAGTGCCATGTTTTACATTCCAAAACTGTTACTGCCACATTTAAATCAGCTTTTAATTGAGTAATTAATTAGATTCTACATTAAAACAAACGAAGGCATTAATTAATAAATAATCTAATCACGCTTTTTAACAGTTCCTTGAAGAGACAATATTGTTGTTTAATATTAAGACAAAAATATGTAAATTAAGTATTTCTGAATTAGTTGCAATTGTACAAATTAGATCTTTGCAGAGGGATACCTATCTAAAAGATAATCTAGTCCTAAATTTGGCTTTTGGTATTACAAGCGCGCTCAAAACTGTATTATTTAAGTATTTGTCGAATAAGCTTCAAATCAGACCACGAACGATCGAAGTTCTGTTGCGGTGTGATTGGCTGTAAGCTATTTAATTTAGTAGGTGAATTTGAAAATTGTAAAGTCATCATAGGTAGGTACTTACAGTCAAGATCGGGCTGGGTTAGACAGTTTGGACTTTGGACCGTTCCTACTGGGCCGATGGCGTAGCGGATAGTACCCCAGCCTGCTACGCCGAGGGTCGTGGGTCCGATCCCCACAAAGCACAAATATTTGTTAGGTCATTTTAAGATATTTGTGTTTAGTCTGGGTGTTTCTATGTATATTATGTATTTATTTACAAAAAAAGTATATAAGTATTAATATCAGCTATCTAGTTCCCATAGTACAAGCTTTGCTTAGTTTGGAACTAGGTGGCGCTGTGTGAATTGTCCAGGATATTTATTTATGCCGCGCGTATAAGGATAGGATTATAGTCAGCGGCTCGGGCCCGAATTCTCTTATTTTTTACCTTTGCAATGCCAACGACATTACTGTCATTCATTATAATGCCACTGTGATTTTCTATACTTTAAACTGTTAACAAAATACGAAATGTCCAAAACTGTCACACTGATAGGCCAATGACATACCTACCACTGAAACGATTTTTATTTAGCAAACTTCAGGCCCATAACGTTTGTCGCGAATTTACATGTTTTTTTTGCAACGAATCATACTGCGTATCATACATTAACACGTTCACTGTGTAGCTCCAAATTAGGGAATGACCCCTCACGTGCAATTTTTTAATGTCGTAGGCACATTGGAATTCTGCTACGTGGATTTATTATGACACAAAAAAAATATTCTTTAATTTTTTTTTATAATTTCATAGCCCATACGTGTATGCCAGTTATAATTCTTAAACTCATACGTGTGGTTTATGACAAGTCTATACCTACACAAGAGAGCATGACCCATATATGTCGCACTCACGCCTCATTCAAATGTCAGAATTCCACACATATGGGTGATACACAGTGAACGTGTTAATTTACTCAATTCATTCATATAATTAGTTGCGCACAAGTTTATATAATCTCGCGAGAAATGTCCTGGCAGCTTTCGCACCGCAGCGGTTGAGCGGCTGACTATAATTTGAAACTAAGGCTTACATTGGCAGTTTTGAGTGTCTAACCGCTCGTGAGCTTGACTGTACATAAAGAGCGTAAAATTGTTAATTTACGCCTAATTGTTGAATAGTATGAATGGTAAAATATTAGCGTCTAGTATTAAGTTGTTGTGTTGCAAAGACAATAAACACGTAGAATATTGAATATTTTGTATTATTTTATTTAATCTCCTGTATTTTGAATTCTGCCATCTAGGCATTACACAAGGTCCTATTTTTTCAATGTAAATATTTTAGGGTGAGTTTTGTTCGTTTAACTGAACAACTTTCTCCAAGTCACATAGGCCGAAATATGAAAAGAAACTATGTGTTATTTTGTATGGGAGGTCCAATTTTTGTTTCATATCTTTGCCTATGTTCCTTGGGGAAAGCTGTTCAGTTTCACGAGTAGAACTCAACCTAAAGATATTTGCATTGAATTTAATAAGACCTTATATACTGTCCTTACTTATTTCATGATTTAATATTATTTAATAGAATTAAATCAAAACACCACATTTTTATGATAAATCTGTATATTTATATTCGATGAATCTTAACAAATAAGTATAAACTCCGACCGCGACCTTACTTATAATATTATATAGAATAATATAAATTATATGCTCAAATTTACAGTATGTGTATTATACAATATAAAGGCACCGGAAACATTTCGAGTATATCAGTCAGTTCAGATTATTCTTATTGGCACCCAAAAAGAGAGAAATATAATTTTGTCTTAATGTGTTACGTACAAAGAGAACACACAGTTTTCTAAAAAGACCTGAAATTTTGTCACATGTGGCAATAACATTTCATTTACGCTCTGCTTACCCCGCAAGTGATATTGGCGTGATGTGAATCTGTACAGAGAAAAGCAGGACTTCCTACTAAATTGCAGTCTCTATAAATATTGGCTGAATATTCCGTATTATCTGGTCAGTAGTTGTTTTTTTATATCATGGTTTTGTTTGTATGCAATTGGTATTGTTATGAATTTATCATGTTCTGATTACTCGATATAAAGCCTGTTTTACTCTTAATTGGTCAAAACAGTCTTAAGTTTGAAACAATTTTCTTTTGATTTAGATACGCAGAATTTAGTTAACTTCTCATAAAATTGTTTTGTTTTTCAAAATATCCGTTCAATTAGATACAGTGGCAGAACGTTATTCTTATATTTCCTTCCACATAACATCCTTACATACATTTTGTGTTTTAAAACTTTAACACTATAACATTCATAAACAAGTCTTTCAGGTGCCCAACTAACACTAGAACTTAGAAATAAGTAGATATGCCTTGGTTTTAAAGTCAGTACTTTTTAGTATTGAAATCGAATAAGAAACTTTTAAGGTCAGTTATTACAAATTGGTTCATTTGTCAATCTTACCCTGTATGTATGTCTTACGTATGTTCTTTCCTTATTTTGCGATGAAAAAAGTCAACTTTCAAATAAAATGCATAAAACCTCAAGGCATACCATATAAAGCTTAAAAGAATATACACATCAATAAACATTAGCTTTCTCCAACAAAACTGACGCTTCACACATGTTTTTTGCCGTCGACCGTACCAAGAACATTAAATGAAGTTGTTCAAAAACATTCAATTGGACCCTGGTCCTTACCAAACCGTGTAAGACCGTTGCCCTTTCCAAGTCCAACCACCTTTGTAAGGACAACTCCCTATCCTCAACTGGCACCCCTTGGACTACATCTAAAGGTCCCCAAAGCATAAATTCTAGTACAGATTTCGCCTGGTTCAAAGATATGGCGCGTTCCTGGTGCAGGAGTTCTTTGAGTAAGGGAGTAAGCTTCTCTCCAGGTAGCAAGATCTCCAAAGCTTTGATAGCACATTTACACAGAGAATTGATATGCTCGTCCTCTGCCGATTTGCTGCAGTTCATTTCTTCGCTCAATCTGGAAAAGAGAGACGAAAAGAAAATTATTTAGATGACCCAAAAGCCTAATGATTTTGCAAATTTTTCTTCTATTTTCGCATTTTCTTCATCTTCTCTATAAATTCAAACTTTGACAGGCAAAAGACGCTATTGTCGGTTTTCATGCTCGGTCATGGATACGTCGGATTCCGGCCTAGTTTAGAGTTTGGTATAAACTAGCATGAATACGTTAACTTGCTTCCCACTTTGCCTACAACTATCAAGTAAGTCAAATATTTATACATGAAAACAATACCAAGTGAGCGTTATATCATGGTCTGCTTTGGGAGCAAGCAAATCTTTATATAATCCCTAAAACTTTTGAAAGTACAACTCTTGTACTTTTTATCTAAAAGTGTAGTAGTCTTCATAAACACCTACCCTCCCAATATGCATAACCGTCCGTAGCAGTTAGTCTTCGGCGCCCAAAGCGAGTTCAGCCTGTCATCCGGGGACGGCAGATTCAGGGTACTCCCATGAGTCAACGCTTGAATCTCTTTCAAGGCCACGAAAGATGTCAAACTCTCCGGAATCTCCTCCACCCCTCTCGCCTGAAGGCATTTCAACCCGTTTATGAGCTGGAGCATCATGAATATGGCTTCGTGGATTTGTTCGGTCTGGACTAGCTGGTAGTCCTTAGTGGTGAGACCTTCGGTGGAGTGGAGAGTTTCGCCGTAAGACTGGATCGTGTCGACTTGTGCGTGCGCTAGGACGACGATGGTTGCTGAAATAAAAGAGATTTTGGTAAGTCATTTCTCGCTTGATATATATTGAAATGTAACTAGTGACTGATAACGAAACCTCAAGATGGGCTGGTGATAAGGAACAACTGTCTTTAAGGAATATAGGTCGATATTTATAAAAAAGTTGGTCCTGCTATACAACATTTCCATTCAGCTGATTTTGGTTACTATGGAAGCTCAAAATATTTTTGTCATATTTCGACCTATGTTCTTTATCACCAGACCGTCCTCTGTTTTCAGTATTGGTCACTATTTAAATTTTACCCGATATTTTTGTGTGCTAGATGGATATAAGCTAAACATTTATTTCCATTAACCAGAACTTACCAACAGCGCAGTTCAATTTACAAAAGAAAAGCTACTGTACTTTCGTCTCATTTATTCTTACTCGCCTTTTACAATACAATACAATACATTTATTAATAACAACATAGTTACAAGTCAGAGGTTTAGATTATTTATTTATTATTTACTATTTGAAGATACGCATTTTAATATCTGTGCCTGCAAAGAAAAGAAAATGTGTTCCGGAAGTTTTGACGGAAAAATATAGATCATCATAAAGCGTTGAATCTGTCGTAAGCAGAATCTACAATGTACCCTTTTAGGTATTATTCTAAACCGAGAGAGGGAACTTAAATGTAAGGTAAAATCAGGACCAACTCACCTTGTACCAAATCCTCCCCTTCTTCGCCGAACTGTTGCAAAGACACCAGATCGCAGAACTCCGTGATCGCGTTTAGACTCAGCGTTTGCGGCTGCACTGACTGCTGGCATATCATTTGCGACGCCATCTGCTCTTTATGAAGCATCAGGGTCACATTCACCGGGCCTTGACTGGAGTTCCAGACTGCTGGGTAGAAGATTCTTTTGCCGCATCGGACGAAGGTCTTCAAGGGTTGGACGGCGAAGTCGCTCCAACGCAGGTTGGTGCATGCTTTCAGCCCGCGGAGAGAGGGTTGCATTGTTGCGCTTTGTTGGACCTGGAAGTGATACAATTTCAGGTAAGTAATGTTTAAATTAATTATTTCTTGTTAACTGTGCAACCTTACGTGCCCCTATTCATTGGAAATATAAAATGGTATTTTTTTCGACACTTACAACCTACTCAATTAGCCCTCTAGCCTAACATACATACAAATGCAAACATCCTACTAAAAGGTAGTTTTATTACTAACATGTAATTTATGAGAGACAGCGGATCAAGTGTTGCTTGTGAAGAATCTAATTCACAAATTATACCTACTCGCGTACTTTTACTACTTAATTTATGTGTGATTTGATTGACGATAAATTTTGCCAATCATGCTTCTATCTACTTTTCCTATGTCTATAAACAAGGATAGCTTACGGTATCTATTGGAAATGATAGTAAATGCAACTCTAACGGAACGTGCATAACAAGAAACCAAATAACTTAAAATTGATGATGCAGAGCGAATAGTCTAAAAAGATCGATCACAATTCAAGATATTCCGGCTAAAGCCATAAAACTGGATTCTGCAAAAGCACCGCTAGCGGAAACGCGATACAACAAGATAATAACATGGAATTACCTGTTCTAAAACCTGGGCTAGCGCTTCGTGATTCGCTATAACCACCGCGCCATAATTATCTTCCAAGTTCCTATGCACTACGCTCCTGCCTTTTCTGACTCGAAGTTTGTTTGTTGTCGTCTTTGGAGTCATGTCGTTCTGATAGTCATCATTTGTAGGACTGTCGATAGTGTCTGCTGAGCTGTAGAAGCTGTATGGCGAGTAGATTTCCGATTCGGTTTCGCTTCCGCAGTACGGAAGAGATATTCTGTTGAAACTGTTCCCGTATTTGGGAAAGTCACCATTACTTTCTTCTGCTTTTCTGACTTCGTTCCTTGCTTCAACGATTTCTCTTGGTTTGATAGCGGAATCACATTCAGGTGAGCTAGAGCGCTGATGGTGGACGTATTCGTAATCGCTGTCGCTGTTCTTCGCCGAATCACAGGCTTCCTCTTCATATTTGTTTGAATTGTACACATCATCGTAGCTATTGATGACAGGTTCGTTTGTAGCTTGGACTAGTTCTTGGGGGCCGTCGTCTATATCGTCTTTGTCATCGTCAATAACGTTCCTGCGTTTCGGAAGCTCTAAATGAGCTTCTCTTTCGCGCATACTTGCTGTTCGCTCTGGTTTTCTTGGGGCGAGGGCTGATCTGATCTCTCCTGAAAAGATAAATAATTGCCACTTATTGATTGTCTAAAAGAAATTCAAAAATTTACATTCTATTGAACTGAAAAAGGATAAAAATCTAGAATTTTTGTGATTAAATAGATAAAATACTGACAAGAAAGTTAGTAGAAATTGCAGTATCTTACCTAAGTTGGCATAGATATTGTCCTGTTTTGTAGGAGCCGACCACGCTTGCTGCTTCTGTTTCTTCTGTAATGCGGCCGATCTTGGTGGCGGTGGTCTAGCTGGTTTCGGTACAGTTGACACAGTCTTATTTTCCTCACTAGACTGTCTTGGTGGAGGAGGAGGTTTTGTTACGACCTTCGGGCTTTCACCTTCAGTGGCTGAACTACTTGCACTGTATATCGACGACACATCATCATGGCTCAGTCTTCGTAGTTCTGAAATCTCATTGGGTTTCACTACCTCAACATTACTTCCGTTGATGTCTAAAGGATGAATGATTACTAGACGCGGTTTTGGTTTAGGTGCGTAGTCATATATTTCTTCTGGTTTGCTAGGGGCAACTTTCGGCATGGAAGCCACAGTAAGTTCTTTCTTGTCCAAGTCTTTTGATGACCCTATACGAAGCAGTTTCTTGATAGAGAACTTGTATTTACCTTTTCGCTTTTCCTCCATAAGCAAGTTGTCATGTGACAAAGAAATATTTCTTCGTGGTGCAGGTTCTGGCGTTGGAGCCATTTCCATCTTCTTTGGAAGATCAGGAGTTAGAGCTTTTGTAGGTTCCTCATTTGTTTTTGTCTTTGGAGACGATGATGGTAGCGCATTTGTAGCCCGCTCCCTCTTTTCCATTTCTCTGACAACGGGTGAATCTGACTTCATAAATCCATTTGTATTTCTTTGGTAAAGAGTATTACTGTTGTATTCTTCAACTGTTGGTGATTGCGGTGGTGTTGGTGCCTTCCTCTTGCAAAGACTATGAAGAGATGTATCACTGTCTTGTTTAGTTAGAACTGGTTTAGCATAATAAATTGATTCTGGTTTTTCTTCATGCACTTCGGTTATTTCATTATTTTTTTCTTCACTTAAACATCTTAATTCCTTGTCGGCCTCCTCTTTTTTTGTAGTTTGTAAATGCATAACAGTCTGTATTTGTTGCGGTGGAACAATGTTCTTCTTTGTAGTTTGTTTTATAACTGGTTTCACTGGCAGTTTCGGTTTTTCTGGTACTGCAGGTTTGTTGGACGGCAATATATCCGTAATCATGCCGTGTAAAAATGATGGACGTGGATCCATTGTTGGCACTGGACTTTGAGGTAAAGCTGGAGCTTCTGTCGGCTCATCTGGATCTGCCCTTCCATCTGGTTCACCAGCTAATTCTCGACTGGCTTCAGCGGAGAAAATAGTTTCTGTTTGTTTGGGGGGTATTATTGATGGCATGTCTATTATTGGACTTTGGAATGTTGAGTAACCGCTGTTGGTTTTGCCGTCAGCTTGTCTGTGCTGTCCAACGGGTGAAAGTTTTAAATTCTTATCAGTTTCGTTGAATACTTTTATTTTTACTGTTTCTTCACCTTTAGTAGGTTCGGAAAAGTGGCCGCTGTCGTCGTTATCGGAGTCGGTTCGACCGCTAAAGCTGTCGTCATCTGAAGCTAAAGAGTTATTAGCTGTAGAGTTGAGAGTTCCAACAGCGGAATCTACGCTACTATTTTCGATATTAATTTTACAGAATTTGAACTCTGATCGGCTAAGACTAACCTTAGGTCTCTCTTGTGTTTTTGGCAGTGGTGATTTTCTCACGAGACTGTTTGTCTTTTTGGTTTCAGACATTTCCTTTTTCTCGAACATGTCGTCTGACATACTCTCTTTCATCTTTCCTTCAACAACCGTTGGCTTGTTGTTTTCGCTTTGGGGAATCAAATCAGTTCCATTTGTAATTCGATTTTGTTTGAGCGTTTCCGAAATTTCTTCTAGTAAAGATTTTTCAGTACATATGCTTTCGGAAGTTGTGTTTACACCTTCAGAACTAATAATCGTTTCCGACTCAGATTTTATATACGACGATAATATTATATTCGTTTTGTAATTATTTGTTTCTTCTGAAGGTGGGTCGGATACTTGAACAACGGCGGGTTTTCGTACGTGTGCCTTAACAGTAGAGTTCTTTTCTCCTCCGAAAGGTGTAACAGAGACCATGAGTGTCTTTTTCTTGCCATCAGAGTCAGTTTGCGCCCTTCCAAGCATAAGAGAGGTGAAGGACTTAGCTGTGGAATCTCCCAAAAGGTTAGCTTTGACAGTGTTAAAGTCTGTGTTTGATTTTGTGATTCTGTGAAGCTCTCTTTCTTCTTCAGTGTCTGGGAAGGGATCTTCTTCATCATTATCCTCAGACACTTCAAATTCTTCTCCGTCTGACCAATCGTCGCCTCCGTAGCCTATGACACTGCATACTGCTTCTGGAAATCTGACATTGCGCTTGCTCTTCTTCTTTGGGTGCGTTTTGAGAATGCTCGGTGGTGTCTTTTTGAAGAACGCGCCCCTGTTCTGGAAGGGGGTGGCTAGGTATTTCGCTCCGTCAGTCTGCCGGTCTTGCTTGACGTGCTCTTCGCGTGATTTGAAGCAGTTGGAGCAGAAGTCCTTCTTCCACGCGTTTTGCACGAAGTTGTGGCAGACTGGTGACATCTTGCCCCTCGAGTATCTTCTGTTTATCACGTAACTGGCATTCTGGAAAGAAAGAAATTAAAACTTTAGTTTCTCTTACGTAAAAACAAATAAATTACATTGTTCTAATATGCAAAGTCATAGTCTTGTTTCAAACGAAAACCCATGTAAGAGTTTGAATTTGAATATTGCAAAATAGTGCATGGAGTTTTCGTTTCAAGTGAAATACATTGTAAAGAACATGCGTACACCAATATTAGCACAAACTAAAATGCAATTTCTAGTTTCTTTGCATTGTCAGTTCACTTTTACACTAAAGGACTTTGCTAGAAAATCCTGTTAGTAAATATTCTCTAATGAATGCTTTCGCTGCTGTCGTACCGTTAGAATATGCAAGTCTTGGGTTGTATGTTTAAGTGAACTTTCTCTTAAAACATCAAGTATGGATGTCGTCGAGTTTACATGCTAAAATACTAATTTGATATTCATAGCATGTAGGGGAAACAGGTGGGTTGTTGCGATTGATTTTAAAGTAGCATCATTTTTTTATTTATTCACAGTTTTGCCTTTTTGTACTGCCATGTGCTATGTGGAGCATTTACCAAATGGTTGTATTAAGGGACTCTCGAAAGTTATAAGCTGCCCTCGTACCTCGAAATTTTATTCTATTAAAACGCAATTGATCGAAAACCCGCTGGATTAGATTGAAGTAAATATATTTTCTAGCGGATTTCAAATAAATTACGTTTTTATTGAGTTATGAATTTTTAAATGAAGAAATCAACTCCGGGAATCTTGTAAAAAATTGTTAAGGTGCCTAAAGAGGTATTAAAAATTCCGTCGAATAGATTTTTATTTTATATTTTGCAAACGAATCCTGGGAATTTTTAAATAAGTCCTTTATTGTTCTCTTAATATTGTAAAGAGAACAAATATTAACACACAGAAAATATTTCTGGATCTTGGTAAAAGATAAAATCTCCCAAATTGGACACAAGAATGTCTATAATGTTGTTTCTGACCATAATTCTTGCCATTCCATTACATCTTGAAAGTTCTTAAGAACTTTAATGTCCCATTATGTACGTAAAACAGCTGTAAATGAGAGTAATTTTCGCATAATAAGCAGGTGACATTCTCTGTTTAAGGACACTAGTTACTTGGTATCACTTATCAAGGTCGTTAGTAACTCAAGTAGTCTACTATTCAGTAGCAAAAGTTGTCGAAGGTTACGTTTTATTTGAATAACATACACCTGGTTTGTATATCGGGTCTTAAGTAGAAGAAAGCCGTTCACGAGTTAAATTTTTTTTCGTAAATAGATACAAAAATTTGTAAAACAAGATCTCGATTATTCTCGATACAAAAGACATCAACGCGACCGATGACAATTTTATAAACACATTCATAGTAATTACAATTTATTGATCATTACATTTTGCCGTGTGATGCCGGCTTATAATAGCATCACTCTAATTCTACCTTTTGGTGTCGTAAAAAGCGAATAAGGGATAAGCATCCAGCAAATGGGCAGGGCAGCAGCATTCCCTGTGAGTGAATGCAACATCTTTCACTGCGTTCGCCAATCCGCCTGCCAAGCGTGGTGAGAATGGCAATACCCCCCAAAAGGGGCAGGCCCATGTCCAGCAGTGGACTGTTGTGGCTGTTTATATTAATTTTGTTGTATAAGCATTTTATTTACGCCCTATATCATACACTTATCGTAACAATTTATGCAATACAAGTTGTGAATAAGCTCAATATTCTAATATTGACTTTATTGCGGTTTTGCGGTCAATTGTTCCAGTTTTCTTGGCGCCTTAATAGTCAGGCACACTTAGTTTTTGATTTATTATTAAATCGGGTTCTACGATTCTACTTTTAAATCCATATACAAATACATATTGGTCTTAATTCGGAAAATAAATTCTATTAACTTACTTTAAATTGGCGCTGTCACCGTCCGTCAAATATGTTTAGAACAGGTTAGGTGATATCTAAGTCCTGTCATGTTTGTAAAGGTCAATAATGAGTTCTTCGCCATTTGTAGTCAATTTAGTCGCCATTGTTTTCATGTTCGCCTTATTTTGACAGATAACACATATTTTGCGGCAAATTATCGTAATAATAAGACATGAAGTGACTTAGATATTTCCTTTCCTTCTCTAAACCTAATTGACAGAAAGTGACAGCACTAATTTAAGGTAAGTTAAGAGAATTTATATCCCGAATTGAGGCCATATTGTTTTTTTCTTCGCCATATTTTGACAGATAACGCGTATTTTGCGTCAAATTATGCGAACTTATTTATTAAACGAAACTTATTAATTTATTATTAATAATATATTATATTAAATTACTATAATATACTTATTATGAACTCATTATACAAAATTGGGACTTCCGATATCTCCTATCCTTTTGTAAACCTATATGACGGAATAAGTGAAGAATTTATTTCTTGAATTTTAGGCCATTAATAGTGATTGGACTTCGTGTTAGTAACTGTATTTCAGGCGCACTCACATACTTAGTACGAACCAAAATCCATCTCTTCGAGGGTGAGCCCCAGTAGCTACTAAACTGGTAGGTGAGGCGGTTGAAACTCTGACGATAGAGTTTATCGGGTCGTTCATCAAATTGAACACCAAGAAAACATGACAGAAGAAGTAGATAGAACCAGCTCGTGCTACCATGGTTACAGGCATGTATAGTCGGATGTAGCACATAAGGTACAAAGGGTACTCCAAAAGAAATGAATTATTTGTATCCCCTGTTAATTCATAATAAAAATGTAAACTTATACTCATGAAAGAATTGGTTTTCTACAAATACATATTCATGTCAAGAAATATATATTGCTGGGGAAAAAAATAATTCAGTTCGTTTATAGTACCCCTGGTACCTTCTGTGCTACAACTGACAAAAAAACTAACAATTTAGGCCTGACGCACTCTTTTTTATTTTTGTCATTACCTATTTACAAACATTATTTAACAATGCCTATGAAGATGATATGTACTATTGTGCACCTTTAGTGTATGGTTGAACCTATTTACTACTAATGATAATGACTAGCCATACAAACCTTGTGTATAGTATAGTACCTGTAGTTTATTAAACAATTATTTCTTTTGGGAATCAAACACAATGGTATTGTCATTTGGATAGAAGATATCGTGTCTGTAAACATTGACAATATCGTAATAAGAACCTTAATTACGAGGTCAAAAGGTTTGGAATTAAGCGCGATTATGTTTACCCAATGATGCATCATCGTGGTATACAATGAGTCAAGGTACCTACTCATAAAACTGAACAACTATCCCGATGGAACATTACATACATGCATACATAAATCACGCTTATATCCCTTACGGGGTAGGCAGAGCGTTAACGGCCGTTCAACGGATATTAACACCACGTCTGACAAAAGTTTGAGGGTCAATCAGATAACTGTGTATCACTGTAGTGACAGGTTGTCAGCCCGTCGCCTAAAATTGCAATACACACCCTCGAGTCCCTTAGTCGCCTCTTACGACAACCATGGGTAAGAAATGGGGTGATGCTATTTTAAGCCGGCATCACACGGAACATTGGCCGAAAAAAAATAATACCTTCCATTATAAGTCAACCAGCTGATCGCCATTATGTATGGGAGGTATAATAAAAAAAATACTTGTGTTTTATGGGGAAATTTGAACAGTTTTTTCAGTACCTTGTTTTCCTTTCGGCTTGTTATACTCTTTTTGTTACTCCCTGTATGTACTGTACCTACGTTTTATATACATATATACGTATATACCGGTTGCGGGGTAGGCAGAGCGTAAACGGTCGTAAAAAACGGACATTTACGCCACGTCTGACAAACATTAATTGAGGGTCATTTAAAAAATTGTGTATCGCCATAGTGACAGGTTGTCAGCCCATCGCCTAAAATTGCAATACACAACCCTGGAATCCCTGAGTCGGCTCTTACAACACCCACGGGAAAGAAAAAGGGTGATGCTATTTCAAGCCGACATCACCCTGCCTACATTACATTTTAATAAAATAAGTACTCTTATAAAACAGCTGATGGTAGAGAATGAAATCAATTGTATATAGGGTTATTTTTTACCTAATACGCAAATTTTTTACTCCTTGTAATTATCATCTTTTACTATATTTTTGGGCCATATCTGTAATCGCGGAAAAATTATCATAATTACATATAGAAAATTATACCTACTCAACTAATTTCAATTTCAATTTCTTTATTTTGAAATTGAAACCGTGTGGAAGAACGGAACTGATAAGTTGTTCACGGTTTTGGAGTAGGCCCCATAGTATAAGTTGTTTCTCATCGTGCTTAGTATCACCCTGAAAATTCTGCATACTGATAGGTACTGACTTAACAATCATTCAGTATTTGCTTAGACCGCAGATTTGAACAACAATACCACTGAGACCGACAAAATTATTGAAGGCAACGTCGTGAATCAACCGATTTGGATGAACCGAGAATAGGAAGGTACGATTCTAAATAAATTTAGGGTGAAATTTTGCTAGTGACCGATAGAGAAATATGATAAGGAACAAGTTTTCCTAAGGAACATAGGATGAAGAAATATGAGAAAAATATTTTGAGTTTCCATAGTACCTAACTCAATCTGCTGACCGGCAATTTTCCTTATTTCGAACTATGGCCTTGGGGAAGGTTGATCCATATCACCAGCCCTTTTGAGTTTTTGCTATCGGTTATTTCACTCTGTAAAGAAAGCTGAAACTATTTCAAAGGGTACACCAGCTCATTGCCTCGAAAAACAAAAGGGTTATGAAAAAAGAAAAGAATTTGGACCTCCTAATTATGCAAATGTAGGTTGGAAGGAACTTATCTTTTAGAGACAGAATCACGTTAAAGAGTGGTAATACATTTTGTTCCTTTGAGAAAGTTGATCAGTTAATGGGCTAGTTTACCCTTTAATATTAGTTTACCCAGTAATTTGTTGTCCCTTATTCAGGATTTTCGTCCGTCGCTGCGTATTTTTAACGCACCGTAACGCATGCACCTGTCAGATTAAAGAAAATTGCGTATTCCGATCTTATTTTCACACATGCTTGGTTAAAATACGCAGCGACGGACGACAAGTGTGAGAACCGCCTTATATGGGCAAATTTCTTCTCTGTCCTATGACCTAGACTAGAGTCAAGAGCAAAACCATCATTAATAAAAAAAAAATTGACGTGCTATGATAGAACTGGTTTATTTTATTGCAATAAGACCCGGTATGTTCTTATATGAAAGAACCGTAGACAGAACACGGCCATCTTGGGTTGTATTGTTACCACAGAAACGTATTATTCCAGCTACCTTCGTTATACAATCAGATTTCTACTACTATGTAATGTTCATGTCATCGAATAGATCTAAGTCTTCAAATTCTATGCCGTGTGATGCCGGCTCCGAATAGCATCACCTCAAATTCTTCCACGGGTTGTAGGAAGTGACTAAGGGAATCGAGGGTTTCATGTGAATCACATTTTTTTTTAAATCTTTATTTAAGGAGTTTTGTTTTGAATTACAATTTGAGGTGACAGGCTGGCAACGTGATACACGTTTTTTCTGAAACGGCTTTCAAATTTTTATCAGACGTGGCGATAACGACCGTTTTTTATGGTCGAGAACGCTCTGGCTACCCCGCAAAGCATAAAGGCATGATGTGTGTGTGTTATCAAATTCTAAATGCTGTTCTTTTAGTCTATCCCAGCAGCGGTTTACCTCACTGATACTCGTTTTCCCGTAGTGCAATGTGAAATGACATTAACTATATTCAATGTAGGATAGTAGCCCATGTTAGATTAAGGTCATCCCAACGTGGCTTACATTAGACAGCTGTCATCTCCATACTAAAAGAGATGTCAACAAAGGAAAATGGACCGCTTGCCATTATAACGCTATTGGATTAGCACGAAACTGTGAAATCAAGCGGATTTTCGACTAATTACGTTTTTATCGAGTTATGAATCGTTAAGTGATTAGGGCGCTAGTTACGCTCCAGAATGTTATAACATGTCCTTGATGATAACTTATCAAGTATCAAAGATCGGTGTTAGCTTTCTATATTTGAGAAACGTAGGTAGGTACACTACGGATAGCCGGTAGCTCAGTGGAAGAGCGGTGGGACGGTACTCCACGGGTTCTGGGTTCAATCCTCGGCCGTCACCAACATATTTCAATTTCTTATTTTCATTTAACAAAACCGCTCCATTTCTATACACAAATGAACTACATATAGCGTATGGTTGCGCCATACAAACCATCCTCCATTAAGCCAAGGATGCTCTTTCGTGCGACCTCGGCACTCTGCGAGTTGCAAAAGAGAATGCATCGGTCTGTGTAAACAAACACTACTTTATTATGATAATTGGTTGAATAAATTAATACTTAGGTCTCAGTTTAGTCCGAATTATATATCACGCCTGTATCCCTTGCGGGGTAGGTAGAGCATACTTACTTACTTACTTACCAGCCACAACAGTCCACTGCTGGACATGGGCCTCCCCCTATCGGGGGATATTGCTCACCACGCTTGGCAGGCGCCTTGGCGAGCGAAGTGAAAGATGTTTAATTCACATTGAACGCTGCTGCCCATTCCCTGGATATTTATTCCTTAGTCGGTTTTTACGACACCCACGGGTAGAATTGGGGTGATGCTATATAAGCCGGCAACACACGGCAATAGAGCGGTAGAGCATAAACGGCCGTAAAACAAGCTTCTTAGCCACGTCTGACAAAGAATTGGGAATCATTCAGAAAATTGTGTATTACTGGTACGTAGTAGCATTATATTATCTGTGGTATTACCAGTATTACCAAAGTGAGAGGTTGTCAGCATATCGCCTAAAATTGCAATACGCATGTAACAAGTCCCTTAGTCACCCCTTACGACACGCATGGGAAAGAAGTGGGGTGATGCTATTCTTAGCAGACTTCACATGGCAATATTATGCTAAACGGCCAAATAATTAGCTGATACTTAGATCTCAGTTTTAGTCCGACTTACTATCATCTAGACGTACGCTATTTTAAAGGGCTAGTTTAAACATCATTATTGTCCACCATTTTGATAATTAAAACGGCGCCTAATGGCGCGATGTGTTTGCCTGCCCCTAGTTCTAAAGTAAGAAGGTTTTAAAATTGATCAAAGGAAAACATTTAATTCAACCTTCAGCATTATGTATGACTAGCGGCCCGCCTAGCGGTTTCACCCGCTGCTTACCGATTTCCCGCGGGAATAAGACATTTTCATATAGCCTATTTTCATCAGGGATAATGTAGGATTCTAATCATAAATCATCGGGTCGTTGGACGACTCGGTGTCCCACACGAAAAGAGAGAGAGATCATAAAAGATTTTTTTAAATCGGTCCAGTAGTTTCGGAGCCTATTCAATTCAAACTAACAAACAATCAAATCTTTCGTCTTTATAATATTAGTTAACGAATTAACCATAAACGAATCTGTTCTTAGGTTTGCTTCAACTTCAATTGTAAGATTTTTATGTAGGTATTAGTTATTAAGTTTATGAGAGGAATGTGCAGCACACAGATAAACTTTTCTTTTGTAGTTTAAGTGTATAACTTTTTAAGCACTCGCGATCACTTTCACTCATTTTAAGTATTAGACCGGGTCTATCGCGATAGTATTTAGGTAAATATTAGTAATTTACCTGTGTCCCGACGTTTCAACACAGTTTCATGTATTGTGATCGCGGGTTGACTGACTTAGTTAGACCTAAATACTAAGTATTAGACCGGGTCTATGGTCTAATACTTAAAATAGTTTAAGTGTGTCATAGAATGTAAGAAAAATGTATGATTTATAAATGAATGGATAAAAAAAGTGTAGATTATAAATTATTTACTCGCATAGTACACCATTATACAGGAATCCATACAAAATGAATCCGCATATCGAGGTCAACAGTCCAATACGTAGCCACTTCCAAACCATGGGCCAGTTTCGAGCCATGGGCCATTTGTAACTTGGGTTTAAACAGCTGTCGGACCGGTATGCGGAGAAATTGAGGTGACGCGCGCATCCACAGACAAATTACTTTACAAGGCCTAGAGGCGTTTATATATCAATGCCTAGAGGCTACTAAATTATAAAGGTATAGCCACAGAAGGGAAGGAAACTTTCTTTTTCGTCATAAATGAGAATAAGAAATTGAAAAAATGCTAGCACTGCTTTACAGTACACTAGAATTCCGCCCAGCGGTTTCACTCGCTGCCACTCATTTTCCCGTGGTATTAGGGGCCTATGTGTTATCCCAGGTTATAATCTACCTGTGTTTAAAATTTCATCCAAATCGGTCAAGCCGTTTGAGCGTGAAGAGGTAACAAACATACATACTCACACACGAACTCTCAGATTTATAATATTAGTACGGATTTAAATTGGCAAAGTTTCATCAAATGGTTTGAATTCCTACTCTTATTGTGGGCTTACCATAGTATTCGTTACAAAACTTATACTAGATGTCGCTTGTACGTCGCTTTGAGACTGGTACCAACAGATTGAAAAATCCACAACATTTCAAATTTCTAACAAGATTTTTTTAAATTTTTAATAGACAGTTTATCGCATCATTAAATAAAGGGCAAGTTCTTTTTATTTTATTTTGTTTCATAATCAGAGATTTTAAATTTTAAAAAGTGATAGTTTAGTTCCAACAACTAGGCTGCTGAAAACAAAATTCGTTTGCCTACCACTTATATAACCTTTATTAAAAAAAAAAACTGATTGACATTGGTGAATGAATGAAGTTTTCTCCACTGTTTTTTTTTCTACTATAAGCAAAGGATTTTTTCATGGTAATCCTAACTTTGGAAGTTTTTACAACTGTTCAAAATATTTCAGAAACGATTGCATTACAAATTATGAAAATATGTGTATCTTAATAAGCATCCCAAACACTCTAAACGATATATATATCTTTTGTATCTAACGTAAAGTGAAATGTTGTGGATCGGGGCGCCGGTAGCTCAGTTGGCAGAGCAGTGGGACGGTATCCCACGGTCCCGGGTTCAGGTCCCGGCGGGCGCTAACGTTTTTTAAATTTTTATAGCACTGTTTTGCACACTACCACAATAATGATGTAGGTTTACGCGACTTGTTTATGATTTGGTAGAGAGTTTAGCCCTATAAACCCAGTGTTCGGCAATCAAAGCGACTTACTTAGTTATGTTATGTCGTGTAAACCTACATCACGAGTGATAATTGTTTTTTTTAAAGAGGAAAGGTTTGTTGGTTTGTGTGCTATCGACAATCTTCGATACTACTAAAACGATTTCAAAATGCTTTCATCGCCTGAAAGATCTATAATATTGTGTGTAACATAGGATTCCTTTTACATCTAAAAATACTTTATTCTAACGGAAGAAAGGGACTTCAGTAGCAGCGGAATTTTAGAATAACATCGATTTAAACAAATAATGTCAACAAATAATGTCTTTAGTACTTCTAATGAACCTAGATTTTACTATCAAAATGCTAAAAGTTTAGCTTAGTGCTTTTAAATACCAAGGCCTGCAGCCAAGTCACCTTGACGACTAGATTTTGTACGTAAATGTGAGATATAAGTTCAACATACCGTAGTTGGAGATACAAGTAGGTTTATTTAAAGAACGCAATGATATCATCTTGATGTCACTAGCTCATGGTAGACAAGATTATCGTAGTAGGAAGTCTTTTACTTTTACGTTTTTGTATTCGTTTTCTATGTTTATCGATGATTCTAACGTTGTTTTACATTAAAAAAATGTTGGTACCTACTTATTCATCAAACATATATCGAACATGTCTAAGAACATGATGATGATGTTAAAAATTTCTCTGGCCAAAAATGAGAACATAAGTTTTTTTGAACCGGTTTTATTTAGACAATTACAGCCATAAAATTCGGAAAAAAATATTATGTTGTCGAAGATCCGACAGTTAACTTAACAAAACTTGACTTGACTTGATATAAAAAATCATTCAATACCTATTATTTATTTTATTTTATTTGGGAGATTAACAGTTTTAAAGATATTACAAAAAATGTGCTATAATTAAAATACGTACCATTTTTAGTAGGAATGGCTTAATATGACATTTAAAAAATCATAAAATATCTCGAAAATTTGAGCGCAAAATGAACGGCTATTTCTCTAAAAGAAATGCCCGCACTTTCAGGCAAAACAGAGCCTTAAGATGTTGGTGTGTTCGGTCCTTAGCATAATTATAAAAGCGTATTTCAGCTTCTATATGACGACTAGTATTAGATAACACTGTAATCAAAGCTATTACTTAAATTAAGCCATTAACAACTAACCTACTAGTAAGAAACAAAATCAATCTCAAAGAAATTCAAATTAAATTGCATAACTCGAAGTTTATATTAGAAAGAACCATTATTATAAAATTCAAAACATAATGTGTGGGAACGAGTCTACAGCAATTATTATGTTACTGAGAATTATTACTATAACTAACAACGCCAGTTTTTATTAATGACCAGTTTGTAAGGTCTTTTCTTTCTTTTAATGGGAAGCTAACGGTAGGTCATAATAGGTGGAAGAAATGGCCTAGATTTTTTATAGACTAGGTTTATGACCGCTAACGCTCTGCCTACCACGTAAGGGATATTGGCGTGAATTACGTTTATATGTGGGTTGAATAAGTATAGGTAATACTTTTTCTTTCGAAGCACCTGGCAGAAAATAGATAGACTTTAAAGTCGATAGGAAAAACTGGTAGTTCTAGTGGTCCTAGAGGAAATTATAATTAAAATTTAAATTACCTAGTACACTTTACTGGATGAGGTGTTTTATCTAGGTAACCTTCATAACTTTTCAAATATGTACCTACAGTTAGATATTCTCATGAATTCCACCAAGTTGAGACCTAAAACCTGAATCATTAACCCTTAACCTCCAAAAACAGAACAAAAGGTGACCATTTGCGTCATCTTAAAGCTGCTTTAGCTACATCCGGAGATATAAAAGTGAAAAGATTCGACCGAAGCCGCTGACCTTGTTGTTGCCTTAAAAAGAGGATTGTCATACAGGCTGGCCCAAATAGTAGTCACGTTTAAAGACAAAATTTTCATGTCTTGTGCATACGAGGGGCATTAAGGTAAATGTAAAGGTTGCCTGGAAGAGATCGCTGCAAGCGATAAGGCCGCCTTTGCTTACTTTTAGTCTTAAGTTTTCTGTATTGTTTTGTTTCTGTTGTGTATGTTGTAAGCAATAAAGTGTTCATCTATCTATCTATCTATCTAAGGTTTATCATGTCGTTGGACGACTCGGTCGGTGTCGCACACGAAAAGAAGAAGAAGAAGTGGCATTAAAATTTCTCTTTCAATCACCTCCATGTATGAGTATGTACAGTGAGTCGTTTTTTTTAGAATATAAATTTCGAAGTTTAATAAGCATACATAGGGGTGATTCGGATAATCTTCAGTATAAGTCATTCAAATTATGTCTTTGGAAATCACTGTTTAGGCCACCCTGTATAGTCGATGATACATTGATAATATGTTTGGACATGACTTGATGTCGAAAAAAAAAACAGTGATTACAAGCAGACAGACCATAGAAGGATAGATATATGAACACTTTATTGCTTGCAAAATACACAAGAAAACAAAACAATACTAAAAACTTAAAACTAAAAGTAGGCAAAGAAAAATGAAAGCGATAAGACCACAGAACATATACTTATTCAGTATGTGACGGATAATATCTACGCGAAAAACGAATTACTTCTACTGACATCCTTTGTTTTGTAAATATATACCAATTTTTAAAGTACCCCGTAAGGAATATAGGCATGATTTATGTTTGTATGTATGTATGTTTTTAATTTAACGGGCCTACTTCCATGAAGTGAGGTGAAAAGGAGCTACGAGAATGCATTTTGTACATAATCTAAGGCACATCACTGTCAACAAAATTTTGATTTTTAATCTTCAAGATATGAGGAATAAGCCAGGGCAGCGCAAAATCTCATTTTATATTTAATTACGGAGAAATTAAAATTTGAAGTTACCTCTATTTTTCAGTGATGAAGCGTGGCGTAACAGATTTCCTCCGCCAGTGCTAATCGAACTGTATTGATCTTAGTATGATTATTAATGGCAATTTCACGTTGAACCCGCCAGGGCGGTTATTTTTTGACAAAACAACTTAGTTTTTAAGAAATTTAGCAAAAACTTACTGTTTCCGGCTGCTTTCCTTGGGAATAAAAGGTTTTTGTTTTGATGTGTTTCCTCTGCTGTCAAAACTGACGTGGAATTGATCATAGATAAACGGAATATGATGCCGACGCGACACACTGTACATTTTGTTCAATATTTTGACCGTGAAAAATTATTGTAGCTAGAATTTTGCCGTAAAATATATCAACTATCTACAACAACGGCATTCTATCCGCTATGGATAATTTTGCCAATGTCAATACTACGTTGATTGATACATCGAACCAAACGCAAAATATGAACCGATTAGACGTAGGTATTAAAAATATTTTTACGATCAAATAATAGGATGACGTGGTTGTTAGTGCAAATTAGAATGAAGTAGTTAGGTTCGATTTATATGCAACACTAGACGGCGGCACGGCAGCACAAAAGCAGTTTTTTAACCGCGGGGGAAATTTTTAATTGTATATATGGAGCGCTGCGCATACGGTCACCACCAACCACAGTTTTAGGACAAATTATAAGAAAGCAAGTATAATAATTATGGACATGTACTTACGTACATACATACATACCCATATCACGCCCATATCTCTTGCAACTTGCGTACCTAGTATACAAAAGTATTATTTATGTAGTAAAAGATTTTTGTCAGATTTCAGTTCAAGAGTGGGATCAATTGATTCGGAAGGTTTTTAGTGTTATGGGATAGAAAGGTTCTAGAGTGGCACTGGGTCAAGATGTTCATGCTAGGGTAACACTGGGTTCTAGACTCATACCTAGCTGGAAAGTCCTAGAGTGTTACCGAACAAAATGCCAATACTAATGTTAAAATTAATTTCCAGGTAGGTAGGTACTCATCATTTCGGGAAGGTCGAGGGTATCATTATAGGTATTATGAGGTTGTGGTCACCCTGGTTCGTTGGTAACACCGAAATATACCAAACATTGTATAGGGCTATAAATCCCTTTTCTAAAAATACCAATTTGAAGACCAAAAAATACAAGATTATCCAGATAGGAATGGATTAAAAACCTTAGTCGAAAAAATAATTAGAAGCACCTTCGATTTTAAAATTTTCTTAGTTACTTTAATAGATATCACCAAAATGTATGATAATTTTTAACTATGAAGCAATTCAACTGGTGTCGGTGATTAAAGGAAAAAGATTGTAAAAGGTGTTCGAAGGTTTGAAAATTTTAAGGCATGCGGCTCTGTGTATGTCTGATGGTCAACAAATATTGTTCAAAAACTAATGAACGGTGCGAGAATGCGACCGCTATATATTAACATATCATAATATCATACTCGAATATATAATGGCCGTCGCTTATTGGTTTTTGCTATTTATATTTTGAACTTACATTATGTATACTGATTTATGCAATAAACGTTTAAAATTGAAATTTAAATTTAACAGTATTAGTTGCGCTTAAGGTGCACGCAATGATGAAAATGACAAAGAAATATCCAAAAAAAGTTTCTTAATGTCGAAGTTTGCAAAAAAATTTACAATACCAGGATGGACAAAAACGAAACAAAAATATGTTCAGGCAAAGTGCGTAACATGATACTGGCCACTTGCATTTTTAAACCTGAAGTAATAAGTTGGCTTTATTTAGTTTAATGACTTTGCTTCTTCTGTAATAACGTTAAACTAAAAAGTTGTAAATATGATTTGAGATGTTATGAAGATAAGTGTTTTGTGAACTGATTTAGCCCTTCTTTTTAGATGAATTCTTTTCATGTACTGAAAGTGGAAGAATAACAAACAGACAGTACAGTTTATAGAGTTCATAATTAATATGGATACTATGCGTTCAGCTAAGTCTTGGCGAATGGTTCAGCTTATTTCAAAATATGGTCCTTATAATATAATGTAGGTTAATATTCCTTCCAAGTTATAATATCAACTTTGTGAGTAGTCCACCGTGAATCGAACCCGGAACCTTTGCGCTGCAGGCAGTCGCACTACCATTGGTCGTCAAGTATTGTATCAGTACCAGTTAGACTAACATTATATGAAATGGTGACACCTCTATAATATACTCTTTGACATGACTTCCGAATTTCATTTGAATTTCGTTCCTTCCGTAGAAGTAGGAGTCTTAAGAAAGAGCACACGCGTCACTGAATGAAATAGTAGAAGCTATCTACGATTTTTATATTTAGGATGACAAGTTTATTATAAAAAACATCTCTTAATGCAAACAATTCACCAGAATGTCCTTTGCACAAGTTTTTGGTGTTATCTTAAAGCAAATTAAAACCTGCAAATGCTATAAAATACACTGATAGAATATTTGCTGTAGATAATTAAGTGCTATAGTGTGAAAGTATGTATGTGTACCTATAAGTAATAGAATGAAAGTGCTAAAAAACTTTTAGGATGAATAACTTTAATTACCGCAAATATTTCACCGAGTTTGTAAGGTCTAATTGAAAATTATAATTATGCCAAAAACTTGTGCAAAGGACAGTCTGAGGTATTGCTTGCATGGAGAGCTATGATTTTTTTTCGTAAAGTAGCGGTAGTACTGCGGCTTTAAAGATCTTCCGCCCATGATGAGTCACATCTCATTTAATCCAAAATTCCGCGATCCAAGCCTAATTTACAATTAAATAAAAGATGTTGGACTAACGTTAGGTATTATAAGTAGCAGTTTTTAATGGATCTATTTAAATACATACATACACATATCACACCTATAATCCCTTGCGGGGTAGGCAGAGCGTAAAACAGCCGCAAAAAACGGAGATATACGCCACGTCTGACAAATATTTGAGGGTCATTCGGAAAATTTTGTATCACCATAGTGACAGGTTGTCAGCCCATCGCCTAAAATTGAAATACACACCCTCGAGTCCCTTAATCGCCTCGACTCCCAAGGGAAATAAATGGGGTAATGATATTCTAAGTCTGCATCTCATGGCAACTATTTAAAAGGTAGGCTCAAATTAAATTTTGCATGAAGTAATATAAAATGAAGGCTTGCAACCTTGTTCACTACTAATTGCGGCCAAGAACTAGCTAAGCGCAAGTTAATGGGTGAAAAACCACTTTACTATGAACTTTTACTACTCTCATATTAAATTATGTCCCAGGGTTTCTCTGCATACAAATTAAGGCGAGTGTAGTCGTGAGCGGCCTCGACAGTGGCGCCACTTCACAAAAAAAAAGCTCGTTATACAAACAATCTATCAGAATTTCCGTAGCTCAAGTTTTTAGTATTATCCTTAAGGCGAGCGTACCCGTGAACGACCTCGACAGTGGCGCCACTTCACAAACAAAATATTTTCTCTTTATTTCGTTTAATACATAACCAGCAAACTCAATAAAATATTTGCTGTAATTAAAGTTATGGCGAATATAACCAAAAGTGGCCGTGGTACTTTTTGCCATAACTTTAATTACAGCGAATATTTAATTTAGTTTGGTGGTTCTAATTTTACTATGGATAATACTAGAAACATGAGCAACGGACATTCTGATAGATTGTTTGTATAAAGATATTTTTTGTGAAGTGGCGCCACTGTCGAGGCCGTTCACGACAACACTCGCCTTAAGTGTAACTATCTGTATTCGCACTGTCAGGAAACTGATAAAATCCTTTACAATAATTACAGCCTTCCCTGACTTTCTCCTGCAGTGAGATACAGGTTGAACAACTAGTAACTGCCTGAGTTTAATTATAGGATCAACGTTTACCGGTTATCATCAATAACTGTATGGAAAGCTTTTTTATTATCATCATATTACATAAACAAGCCTTAAACTAAATAAAATACACCATTAATCCCTATTTAGGTTTGTCTCGATGTCCACATTCCTTTCCAATACCAGCGGACCAAATAAATAGATATAACTACAATACAGTTTATATAATTTAACTCGATTTCCGCCCAGCGGTTTCACCCGCTGCCACCCATTTTTCCGTGGTAATAGTTGTTAAAAGTGGCCTATGTGTTATTCCGGGTTATACTCTACCTGTGTTCCAAATTTCATCCAAATCAGTCAAGCCGTTTGAGCGTGAAGAGATAACACACACAAACTCTCAGATTTATAATATTGGTACGGATAGGTTAGTATATGCCGATCCCCCAAATGGGTATCTTGGAGTGCTTACTTTATTCAACATCTACTCGTAGTCTACAGTAATTACTGGTGGTAGGTACTGTGGGTGTATGGAGTTTGATTTGTGGGAGCTTTGTAACATGGTTCTGATGTCGATAATGATCTATTGAGGAGTTTCCGTTATAGGGTTGATACCCATCTGCCAACTGAAAACCAGCGCCATGGCGTTATGCTGAGTTGGAACCGTTTCGGTTTAGTTGTAAGGTTAATTTGTTGCACTATGCATCTTATTCTACCTGCAATTAAGCCGAATAAATGATTTTTCTTTCTTTCATTCATCTGCGTATTGTTCAGTTGGAATTTTGTGTTGTACTAGAAGCTAGCCAAGTAATTTCACCCCCTATTAACCTTTTCCCATGCGAATTAGACATTTCTGTGAGGTAAACATAAACAGTAGCCTTTATGCCATGTGGCCGTGTATGTGTGCCGGCTTAGAATAAAATCACCACATTTTAAAACGTGGGTGTAGTAAAAGATGACTAAGGGATGAATCCAGGGAATGGGCAGCAGCGTTCTCTGTGATAAAACACCTTGTTCTGCACTCGCCTATCCGCCTGCTAAGCGTGGTGAGGATGGCAAATAACCCCGGGAAGGCCCATGTCCAGCAGTGGACTGTTGTGGCTGTTTAAGTAAGTAAATAGAGGCCAGCCATCGGCTTTCACCCCCTGTTACCCTTTTCCCATGCGAAAAATACATTATTCCATTGTAAATAGTGGCCTTTGTTACTCAGTGAAGTAGTAGCTCTCTAATGGTAAGAGAATTTTTGAAATTCGATTATTAATTTCAGAGTTTATTGGTTACAAACAAAGAAACAAACAAAAATCATTCCTCTTTATAATACATACATACATACATACATAAATCACGCCTATATCCCTTACGGGGTAGGCAGAGCGTTAACGGCCCTTCAACGGATATTAACACCACGTCTGACAAAAGCTTGAGGGTCAATCAGATAACTGTGTATCACTGTAGTGACAGGTTGTCAGCCCGTCGCCTAAAATTGCAATACACACCCTCGAGTCCCTTAGTCGCTTCTTACGACACCCATGGGTAAGAAATGGGGTGATGCTATTCTAAGCCGGCATCACTCTTTATAATATTGGTGGATATTAACTTGGAAATGGATATGCGCTAACCCTTAAAGCTTTGTACTACTTTCGTCTGAACAAGTTAAGGCTTATAGTAATTACAACAACTCATAAAGAAAATTAGATGATTTGTGGGCGTATTATAATACGTTTTTGATGCCCATAATGCGTTACGGCTAGACGTGTTTGTAGTGTTTTATTATGTGGAGCAACATAAACAGGTTTGAAGAAATTAAAAAGCTATTTGATGCGATGAAAGCTCGGCTTGTAGCTTCAGAGTGATGAGACGGGTTTAGCTTTTAAAACAACTTTGTTATGTTAAAATAAATCTTTAATCGTGTAGATGTCGATGTTGTAAAAGTATAGGTAGTAATTGCACTAGCTTTCTTTAGTTCAGTCGCTTAGTTTCGGATATTATAAAAAAAATATTTAAGGTCTTCCGCGTAAGTTGTCACACCATCTCACAATCCATTGCAACGGTGACAAACTGTGACGCAGGTGCATGCCGACTGTTAAGGCGGGGGATATAGCGCGAGCACGATTTTAAAACCAGTTTTATTTAGACAATTAGAGCCATAAAATTCTGAAAAATACATGTAATTTTCGAGGACCTAACAGATAACATATACCTATCAGTTACAAACTTTTCAGGTGAATCAGGGCATTATGTCGTGTAGTACCGCAGAACTAGCTCCACTTTACAAAAAAAATATCTTGCAAACGCAAACAAATGCAAACAATGCCTCAGAATGTCTTTTACACTTATAAGTAAGAAGTTTTAGGTATATTGTTGGTGTTCAATTAGACCTAACAAACTTGGTGTAATAATCGCAGTAAACTATATTAACGTACATTAACAGATACAACCATACCATCCACTGCTAGGCTTTCCCCAATCGGGGGGTATTGCCATACTCACTCGCGAGCGCAGTGCAAGATGTTACTTGCTGTGTTGTTCATGGGTAACATTGCTGCCCATTCCCTGGATGATCATCCCTTAGTCGCATTTTACGACACCCACGAGTACCAAAAGTATCTGTTTTAGGCACTTACATCCATAACTTTAATTGAAGTAAATATTTAACAGCGTTAATAGGTTTACATTTTTCTTTTAGACAACACCAAAATCTTGTGCCAAGGACATTTTGGTGTGTTGTTTGAATGAAGAGACATGTTTTTTTTTCGTTAAGTTCAGTAGTTTTGCAGCGCCATTCGCCTTAAAAAAGTTGCTTAATATAGCATTTTGGCAAATCAAAACGCGTAGATTTTGTTTGCTTTGGAGAAACAGACTTGCAACGTGGCAGCACTTATAGTCAATAAAAAGCAGTCTGCCAACTTGACCAATCAAACACTTAACTATTGGTTCCAATCAAGCATTAGACGATCAAATCGCGTGAGAGAATCCACCAGACATACCTACGTTCATATAGCATGTTGTTATACATACTACATCCACACATGCAAGCAATTATCTAATGAATGGTAGAAGTTTGTGCTCTATTTGTTCAATAAACGGTCTGTTACGATGTTTGTATGTTGTGTTTCGAGATTTGAAAAGTTGATGGGACGTGAAGTTGTTTTTTAAGTTGCATAATACCTTTACTTGAGCCCACTAACGACAGCTTTCCATTTACAGAGATATACTGGGTAAAATGGATGCTGTGTGATACATTCTTAGAAAAGCATCACCCCATTTCTTTTCCGTGGGTGTCGTAAGAGGCGACTAAGGGATTCGAGGGTTACATGTGTATTACAAATTTAGGCGACACGCTGACAACCTGTCACTATTTTTCGATTTTTCTGAAACGGTCCTTAAATATTTGTCAGACGTGGCGATAGCGACCGTATTTTACGGCCGTTATCACTCTGCCTACCCCACAAGGGATAAAGATGTGATATATGTACTCATTAATATCTAGATGAGAAACAAGTAGATATAATGTTGAACCCTTAACATGTGCCCCATTCTGAAGCCGAATACATGGTCTGTATCCTGATCCAAATATAATACTACATTTCGATTAATTAACAAATTCTTTTATTCATTTATCAGGCCTTTACGAAATATTATACTAAACCTTTACTACAATAAGAGCGTAATCTAAAAGTTATGGTTATACTTAACCATGAAATTTTATTGTTGCCTTCTTAATGTAAAGGTCGATCTTGTTGTAAATCCCTTTCGCTTTGTTGAAGGGCTTTATAAATAATATGTACATACATTTTACATATTTAAAGATTTCTGTGTAGGAAACTGACTTTTCAGTATTTTCTTACGTAAAAAATTCTGATGTTGAAACTTCGCCTTACCTGAAACAAAAAACAATTATTAGTACTTTGCAAGTTGGTAGTTTAATAAATGAAAATATGAAGTTGATTATTTTTGCGTCAGCCGGAGTACCCCGTCGCACTGAGCCACTGAGCTACCGGCGCCCTGACCGAACTCTTCCAAATTGTCAACCTCTTGATACTCGTCTTGAAGAGACGTACAAGCGACATCTAGTGTAATTTATTCTTACTTATACTTACTTTGAGTGCAAAATATAGCTCTGTGTGTGCAATAAAAAACATAGTACATTTAGGTAGTTTAAGAATACGAGACGCAATAAAAAACAAAAAGTAACAATATTGTCAACAGCATCCACTTACTGGGTTTTTAATACAATTGTATGCAAAACTGAAAAACTAGTAGGTACATCTCGACCCTTTGAATGATTTACTTGAAGTGCTGTTGACACTACCGACCCAAAACGGTTATTTCACGAGTCCTAATATGTGTACGTTCCGGCATACATTGCTGGTTATAACATGAGTGTCATATTCATTTCAATACACTCAAACCAGCAATGTAAGCCAGACAGTGTACGGTATTCAGGAACAGTGTAATAGAGGTCTTAGTATGATTCAGAAGTTGATTTTGAGAGGAATGACTAATAGTCTTATGTAACAAGTTTACAAGTCTTTGTTAGCAGGTGATTGTGCTTGTCATAACTTAGATTTTCAACACGATATAGTCGACCATTTGAGCGTAGTTAGCTTAACGAGAAACTGAATTGTGATTGTTAACTTTATTTTGTCAAAGTACCAATCAATAAACAGTCATCACCATCATCATCCACAACCAAGGATCGTTTTCGGTTAAGGCGAGTGTAGCCGTCAACGACCTCGACAGTGACGCCACTTAACAAAAAAAGTTTTCGCTTTATACAAACAATCTGTCAGAATATCCGTTGTCCAACTTGAGTAAAATTTGAACCTTGCTTTTTTTCTGTGAAGTGGCGCCACTGTCGAGGTCGTTGACGGCTACACTCGCCTTCACCACTCATCTACCGGTGGTACAGCGTGTGTACCAGTGACTTTGAACCGTACCACCCCCACATACAACTTCAAAACCTATGAAAAGATATAACAGTAGGTTAAAAATTAATAGGTACTACCTACTTTGGCTATGAATCATAAATACCACCTTATAAGTCATCAGTACCACAATAGTGAGCCCTCCGTTCATGCGAAATTAGCAATCAACAGTTGTAATGGGTAGACGTAGGTAAGGTAGGTACACTTATACTATGTTCTTTGGAACCTGACTCATATGTGCAGTAGGTGCATGGTTTACAAAGTGATATAAATCTTAATGAGTCCTTAAAAAAAACGAATAATAGTATGATCGAACGCTAATTCAAACCGATTTTGTATTTAGGTACTGTGTGAACGAAGAAGCTGGTGGAGGTTTCTATGGAAATAAACTCGAGATCGTTTGAAATTTACTTTTATATTGAATTTAATTAAAACATGTAATATCTCCGTTGCTGTGTGATGCCGGCTTAGATTGCCGTGTGATGCCGGCTTAGAATAGCATCACCCCATTTCTTACCCATGGGTGTCGTAAGAGGCGACTAAGGGACTCGAGGGTGTGTATTGCAATTTTAGGCGACGGGCTGACAACCTGTCACTATAGTGATACACAGTTATCTGATTGACCCTCAAACTTTTGTCAGACGTGGTGTTAATATCCGTTTTACGGCCGTTAACGCTCTGCCTACCCCGTAAGGGATATAGGCGTGATTTATGTATGTATGTATGTATGTAATATCTCCGACTGTCGGATCAAAAATTGACAATAACTCATTCGAATGGTTTGGTTTTTTGCTGGCTGTTCCAGGTCCAGCCAGCTCGAAAAGAGAGCTTAATTTGTAGAAAATACGGAAAACAACGGATGAACTAGAAGGCACAAAGTAGTACTAATCTCTTTAAGTCACTAATCAATGCAAAAAATGCTTCGAAACTTCATTCAATATAAGACAATAATCAAGTAACTTTCTATATTATTATAAAGTGATTAAGATGTACACAGTCTACACTTTACAAAAAGTTAGTTAATTCTTAAGCTTATATATAAACTAGGAATATCTTTGCTTGTAAATAAGTTGTTCACATTTATTATTTTACACCGTGTGATGCCGGCTTAGAATAGCATCACCCCAATACTCGTGGGTATCGTAACAAGCGACTGAGGAATTATTGGGGAGGCATTGCCAAACTCACCACGCTTGGCAAGCGGATCGCAGTGCAAGATATTGCAGGGAACGCTGCTGTCCATTCCCTGAAATATTATCCTATAGTCGCTTTTTACGACACCCACGAGTAGAATTGGGGTGATGCTATTCTAAGCCGGCACCACACGGAAAATTAAAAATACTGCATCGATACCAGTTTGAGAGCCCATCTTTAAAGACTTGATTGCAAAAGACGATTAGATAAATTTTGACCACCTTTATTTATGAGAGAAACCAAAATTACGTAATATTATTAATCGGTGTTATGATAAAGTTCTTTTGGTGTCACAGAACATTTAGTTCACAAATCATTTCGACGGATAAAATTACCAAATTATTCTCTTTCTAATAGGGAGATTTCTTAAAAAAATGCTTATTATTCCGAGAACTCTATAGATGGCGTTGAACTGACTACGTTACTAGATGCCAAAGCCAAAAAAGGCAAAGGAATGGTTTATTCCAAATCTATCCTCGTTTTAAGCGCTTTGTTATTAATAATTATTTGTTTGTTGTACGTTGTGTTTGTTGTGGTTTTCGTTAATATGCAGTGAAACCCATGAAAGTAAATAGTTTTGTGATGCGAGTGGTGTAACAATGATAAGATACGTTTCGTTTTACGATCTCATACTTCCAAGTGAAATAATCGAAATATTTTGTGTCTTTACTTTCCTTGCATTAACGTACCAATTACAGCGCCATCTATTCAGCGACTAGGGAAGAGTATAAAATAAATAAAATAAAACTCCCTATTCATTTCTATGCAACCACGAATGTGGTGTCGCGCGCGTTCTACTTTTTGGATTCTATAGACAAAGACATTCTTTATTAATAATATTAATTAAAGGTCAAAAGATATAAATATATTGTCATCATTACAATTAAATATTATAAAAATTATATTCGGTATAGAAAGTACTTATTAAAAATACTAACGGAAAGAACGAATAGTTTATTCTGAATATCTTTAGGTTCATAAATTTTGTAAAATGTATTCTCTTTACAATCAATTCTATATGTGTAAAATTGCGAATATAAGAAGCATTAATCTAGTTTAGCAAATAATCTGATTCTGATACAAGACAAGTATTCTCGTAAATCTGTAACCCTAACAGGTTTACAAGTAATAAATTCAAGTGTCTTATAAGTTACGTCTCAAAAACTTTCTAAGACTAAGGATGGGTCTTGAATGGCATAAATAGCAGTTATACAACAAGAAGACAACATTTACAATCAGGAATACTTACGAGCAAAGTGAAACACGCAAACATATTATACAATATCATGTATTCATGAATATCGTGATCCTTAGAGGACGGCCAGGTCAAGTTAGGTAAAATGTATTACGAAATAAACAGGACTGAACTGAACTACATACGAATAAGTAGTTATTTCATTGTGCCAACTTAGAATAGCATTACCTCCCCAGGTACTTCTGGGTGTCGTAAAAGGCGATTAGGGCTAAATCTGAAAGGGACAAACCAGGATACGTTCAAGTGGAAATTTTGACGAATATTTTAGGATTTTTCAATTAAATGTGCGCTTAAAATAAAACAGGTATAAAGTAAAGTAAAGGCAGCATTTAAATTTTTTATTACTGTCAATAGCCATGTGATGCCGGCTTAGAATAGCATCACCCCATTTTTTCCACGGCCGTAGTAAGAGGTGACCAAGGGATGCGAGGGTTTCATGTTCATTACAAATTTAGTCAATCTGTCGCTATAGTGTTACACGATTTTCTTAGACGGCCCTGAAATACCTATATATCCGACGTGGCGACAGCGACCGTTTTTTTTTGACAGCCGTTACCGCTCAGCCTACCCCGCAAGGGATAAAGGCGTGATGTATGTATGTTTGTCAATGCCTGCTTTCTTCGTAACTACACGCCATAATTTATATTGACCGTCAGGGAGTGCCACTCTAGCATCATAAATCTCCACATGCCAAGAATGCATGATGCCATGTTTAAATAGTTGTAGTTATAGTCCACCACCATCGCGACTCAAGAGCCGAAAGGGTTTCTTAAGTGAGCCGTACTCAGACATAGACGAGGCACAAAAAATAAGGCTGGAACAATGGATAAAAAAGTACCCTCCAGACGAGTCACAAATCCCGCCGGCTGAAAAACTCCCACCTGGTGGTGACCTTCCCTGGGCAGTCTGGAAGTCACTAAACCGACTCCGGGCTGGTGTTGGACGGTGCCACGCTAACAGAGTAAAGTGGGGTTTTTCATCCGACGATAAGTGCGATTGTGGCGACGTCCAAACCATGGACCACCTTCTATGCTGCCCCAACTGTCCCCAGCCTTGCTCTTACCAGGACCTAAAAGAGGCGAACCCAACAGCTGTCGCTGTGGCCAAACACTGGTCCAATCTCATTTAGTTACCATTTCGACTCGACGAAGAAGAAGAATAGTTGTATAATATAAACCTCTTTTTACCTCAACAAGTTCAAGTTTTTCGCATATGTTACGAGTGAAAACTAAGTTTCTAACCTTGTCTATGTACATAAGGTGGTTATCACACGTGTCGCAAGATTTTGCGGTATTTTACCGGTCCTGGAGTTCCTGAAGAAAGTTGTTACTAACTGCATGTAAAAGCACACACTATCACAGGCTGTCATTTGGTGGGAGGCTGTCAAATACCGCAATGTCGTGCGTCAAATGTGCGAATGGCCTAAGTTTCTAACATTTTCTACATACATGAGTCTAGTTTGTTTTCCCTAAAGGGTCCATACGAGTTGTTTTCTAGAAGGTAAACGGGTTTCCATACAACGTGATTCGCCTTATCAGTCATTATGGAAACTGAGAAAGTCGTTTTATGGAGTGAAAGAAAAGAAACGTTGTTGATATTGAACTGTTGAATAATTGATTGCCAATGATACCAACTTAGTAAAGTGAAGAGACTGTACGATAAAGTTACTAAATAAAATAAAAAAGGTTGTACTCCCAACATGTTACAGCACATTGGCGAGATCAAACGAAGAAATTCTAGTACATAGTGTAAAATATGAAAACTAACGCGAAATATCTTTCTAATCGGAAATATCGTGAAAAAACTCGCAAAAGTATTTGTAAACTTACAGTACTCTTTTAAAATCTGACAAATCCATACCTAGTAGACGTCAATAAATATAGTCCTTATGACAGCTGGCAAAATTCACTATTAAAAGTCGCATGAGATTTACATGAAGTTACACTTGTACGTACAAACGAAACCAGAGTCTGGTGTTCTGGAGGTAGTAAAAGGGTCATAAAACACAGGTATATTTAAAAATGGAATGTGAGAATGTGTTTCTATTGTGGAGAGAATGGTCTCGCTTTGGTATAATTAGTTTTTAGCATAGGTATTACGAGGTGTAGGTTTTTGTTTTTAAGGATTATGATGATGGATAGTTCAGGTATGTACCTTTTAATATTATATAAGTGATTAAATAATACATAAATAAATAAGGTAAGTATAAGTATCCTGTACTAATACTATTACCAAATAATATCAAAACCAGACCACACTCTCCACAACAGAAACACATTCCTTTATTTTATGAATGATTTTTTATTTTTCTTATAATATGTGTCAAAAAATACAATTTTATCACTTTCGAAATTAATTTGGAAATCACAAAACTGTCGTATACACGAAAGCAAAAAAATTACAGTTATTTGTAGCACGGCTATTGCAGTATTTCCCTAACTTCTATTCCTGTCATGTCCGAACTGCAAATCGCAGTATCGGTAACTGCACGGTATGTCGCTACCTGTCAGTACTCAATATCATATATCATGTGTCGCGAAGCGAACATCAACATTCCGTCATGAAAGTATTTACAACAGTTTTATGAGGAGTTGGACTAGTAGAAAAGCTAGACGAACTATATGCTATGACAAATGGAAGCTGTCATCAGATATGTAAAAAAAAAACAAGCATAACTCAATTGCGTTGCGTTTAGTCGCGAAATGTCGTCGGATTGTTTGCATATATGACATAAAAAGTATCGTGCATGTTTTCATAGGTACTCGTATACATAGCTACACACATACACATATCGCGCCTTTATCACTTTCGGTGTAGGTAGAGTGTCAACGGCCGTAAAATACGGTCGCTATCTAAACTGCACGACTAGGTCATTTGTGATTGCAACATGATAATGCCTCATAATTGTCTTTGTATAGTTTTACCTATAAGTAATTGTGTTTATTTAATTAAAGAATTTCTAATTTGTTTGTAATTTGTAATAGTTATCACAGAGCAGAGCTTCCGCGCGTGTCTATTTGTATATTTTTGAATTTTCAATGTGTAAGTAGTTCTAAGCGCTCCATCTAGGATTTTTTTCCAATCTTTGTGTGACCACAACGTGACAAAAACATCTGCGAATGCGTTCATTTGGATTCCAGTCACGATTGTACCGGGAACAACGTAATCGACAAATAAAACACATTTTTATCGTAAATGCGCAGGAGTGGATTAAGTCTAAAATCCGTACTAATATTATAAATCTGAGAGTTTGGATGAAATTTGAAACACAGGTAGAGTATAACCAGGAATACCACATAGGCCACTTTTTACTGCAGGAAAACAACTATTACCACGGGAACATGAGTGGCAGCGGGTGAAACCACTGGGTGGAAATTTAGTGTACCTACAGATAAATGGGGTTCAAAAGTCAGTGATCTGTATTCACTCGGAAAGTCCTATATTTTCCACAACCGAATATTTTTGGACAAGATAAATATTTGCCCCGTGATGCTATTCTAAGCCGGCAGCACACTAAATATAATAGTAAAGTAAAATTTAGGCTTTAGAAAAATAGTTTAGTTAATTCCTATGTTTGTTAATAATAGTGATTTTAGATATGTCAAGTTCGTCTCTGATAAATTTGCAAAGGTTAGTTGTCTTGCCAAACGTCCCAATCCTACGCATTTTAAAAATGGCTAGATCTACGTGTTGTTCACACGTTGATAGTAAGTATATAAATATGATTTTGGAGCTTTTGCCTTTTTTGATCACAATAATTAATTATTTTATGTTTTGTCAAATTACATTAAAATGTGTTCCGTGTCACTTCGAGTAACATCAATGTGTTATGTTATAATATAGTTATTTATTTTATTTATTTCATTTACCATATATAACTTAAGGGATCAATGATTCCCGGTTCTCCATAAATATTTATAAATAATGACCAGTACAAATAGATTGATCCTTTAACTCGAATTGCTGCTGATACAAAAAAAAAACGTATCATTACATCCCTTAAACAAAAATACATTAGACGTACAAGTAGTATGAACATAGGTACGTAGGTATATGAACATAAAGTGTAACGAACCCAAGTCGTAATTTACGCGTATTCCAAGATATTTATAGACATCATGCAAATGCCAAACATAATGGCGCCCTGTTATATCCTGCATTCTTTTGAGATTAATACTTAGGTTGACTGGCCCGATGGCGCAGCGGATAGTACCCCTACCTGCTACGCCGAGGGTCGTAGGTTTAACCCCACACACGACACAAATATTTGTTAAGTAAATTTCAGATATTTGTGCTTATTCTGGATGTAAAGAACATGTATTTATTACCAAAATTGTATTTATATCAGCTATCTATTTATTTATTTAGGAAACAAAACATGCGGTTTACAGTAAATTCATAGCACCAGCAGTTTTTATACACAAGAGCAAGGCATAAATACTTATATACCAACTATAAACAAAACTTTGCATTGTAAGTACATAATCGAACAGATTCAACCAAAGATTTAAACACAAAGTAAGTATTGGCGGCTGCGCGCCGAATACAGAGAGCTCACTTCAAGCAAACGTCACGAAACTCTCCATAATTTGACACGCCGCCGTTTACAAGGAAATCCAAACCAATCCAAACACACTTGTAGTCGAGTGTCAACCGCGTTTGGTGCGGACGTGCAAAAGGGCTTCACACAAATATAAATAGGTTTATTAGTATACGATGTGATTTGTACAATGTTCCTATAATATTTTGTACTAACTTATATAAAAACTTGCTTACATAAAAGAACAAACAGGATTAATAACTCTAATCAGTATATTTGTTTATATTTCTATTCTACTTAAATAAAGGTAAGTTTTAATTTTTGATGTAGGTACATACATTATACATACACATATCACGTCTATTATCACTTGCGGGGTAGGCAGAGCGTAAACGGCTGCAAAAACGGGTATTTACAACAATGTATAAATTTGAGGGTCATTCGGTAATTGTGTATCACCATAGTGACAGGTTGTCAGCCCATCGCCTACAATTGCAATACACACCCTCAAGTCTCTTAGTTGCCTTTTACGACTCCCACGAGAAAGAAATGGGGTGATGTTCAGTCTCAACAGCCTCAGAGCGATATCTACCTACTCGTCATTCCCCATTTCATAATAATAGTGCTATGTAGGTAGTATACGTTATGTAAATACAGGGAGTAACAGAAAGGGTATATCAAGCCGAAAGGAGGTCAAAGTGGGGAAATGGGGAAAGTTGTTCAGTTTCATGAGCACCTTTCGGCTTGATATAGCCTTTCTGTTACTCCCTGTATGTTTAGATACCTACTCCATTGAATAAAATCGGTAAGAAAACTGTGGCAGCCCTTGCCGAAAGCGGAAATAATCGAAAATAGGGCCGAGTGATCCTTCTGTACATTCTCTATTTTGTGATTTAAACAATACACAAAAACAATTCCTCTACTTAGTATAATTATTGATGTCAATAACAGTCTTAATCTATAGTCAGTCAGTTCACATAAGTAAATATAGGCTTGCACTAGGAAGACCCTCTCCGAATCAAGCTTTGCTAAGTTTGGGGCTAGATGGTGCTGTGTGAATTGTCCAGGATAATTATTTAATTATTGATTAGCTCGGATTCCATTTGTGACGATATAAATTTAGTCGCTGTTTTTTAAATTATTACGATGCTAAGGCGTTACAATATTGGGTCTGTAATTATTTGAGGCGCATAATATTATGTTTAAAATCACAGAGTAAATAGGTAAATTAGACGTGTTTTAGGCCTGATTATCTTTGTACAACCTACTTCATTAGACATATACTTAAAACCACTGATACATACATACATACATAAATCACGCCTATATCCCCCACGGGGTAGGCAGAGCGTTAACGGCCGTAAAACGGATATTAACACCACGTCTGACAAAAGCTTGAGGGTCAATCAGATAACTGTGTATCACTATAGTGACAGGTTGTCAGCCCATCGCCTAAAATTGCAATACACATCCCTCGAGTCCCTTAGTCGGCTCTTACGACACCCATGGGTAAGAAATGGGGTGATGCTATTCTAAGCCGGCAATCACACGGCGCCAAACCACTGATCATGTTTATTAACACAAAAATAAAGCCTTTTTTAAACAAAATATGCGTGCTTGAATCATTATTAAACTCTTTGAAAGTAATGGGTTATTTGCAAAAAACATAACAATGGCGTATCAGCTTAAGTTAAGTTATGGTTGATTGTTGTCTCAAGACGCTTTAAATTGGGTGTAAATTTAACGAGATTCATTAAGAAATATATTGGAAACTGTTAGACTGGTTGCTAGGTTTTAATAAGGTGTTAAGTGTGTGTGGGTTGGACATGTGTAAGTGAAATTACTGTAATGGCTGAATGAGCCTATGAAAATTGACATCTTTCTACAAGGAACAGGACCAAGAGCTCTATTCTTGATTTTTTGCATGCGAATATCTACTTATAATTGTGCTCCTATTACACGTTTTACTAAACTCACCATAAATCACACATTCCCTACTGAACTAACGCGAACCCTTGACATTTCCAAATCGAGCAGTAGAAAGTGTAAAACGAGTGGTTAGTTCGGTCGTTGCGGACTTTAGTGCACGGTTTCAGAAATGGAGTTCCAAATTGGTAGGTAACTATATATGTTTTTCTTATTACAAAAATGTAACTGTCGTGGTCACATCCTATAAAATTGAAAAGCACTTTTAAAAGGTTCATTTTATGCTTAAAATAATTGAATATGTCCTTGACATAGTTAGCTTACGTGTAAAAAGAAAATAAGAGAAGTTACATAAGATAAGATAAAGTTAGTATGTACTTATTTGATAAGCGTTAACGTAACAGATAACAAAATATTATGCAAAGACAAGTAGGTACATGTGACATTGAGATAAAGTACGTACCTACTAGCGTCAAAATAACATCGTCATACAAGCATACATCACGCTTCATGAACGAACGAACATTGACAAACATTTTGTCGGTCATTCAGAAAATTTTGTATCACCATAGAGACAGTAGTAACCCTCGAGTCGCTTAGTCGCCTCTTACGACAACCACGTGTAAGAAATGGGGTGATGCTATTCTAAGCCGACATCACATCTGCAGATACTTAGTTTAAGTTTAATCATTCGGAAAATCTTTGACGCTTTCAATCAACCCCAAAGTCATCATAGTAATTATTATAAGTACCTAATTGAATGTTATATATTTATAGCGGAATTATGTCATCGAGACAAACCTTTATGAGGCTTCTTCTTAAAATTTAAGAGTCAAACTCTTGTCGGTGGAGTAAGTAACTTCCAATTTTCCCTCTTCTCTGCTAGTGCCTTGACCTCCTGATACGACACTTATCGAAGGTAGGTTCATGTCACAGACCAATAACGTGTCGGTGTTCTGTGGTTTATGTATACAATGTAAAAAAAAACATTACGAAGCCGGAGTCCTTCTCTACGATTATATACTATAGATACATAAGTAACAGCCACAACAGTCCACTGCTGGACATGCACCTCCCTCTATCCACCATATAATAGTGTAATATTTTGCAGATTTCAAATCGAAGATACCCTTGAAACTAATACCTATGCGCTAAATGAAACCTGCTCTTGTTTCATTCAGGATTGCAAACGGAAGCGTCTTATTACACCAACTACTCCTGACTACGCAAGTTCTGATTGCTTGACCATCTCAATTATATTGGCTCTCATTGCCATTGACGGCCGATGTAGCGCAGTGCTAGTGCGACTGCCTGCGACGCAAAGGTTCGGGGTTCGATTCTCGGTGGGGCACTCACAAAGTTGACATTTATCACTTTGTGAATTTGTTCGCAGTCTGGTTAGGACCTTGCGGCTAAACCACCTTATTGTCCGAAAAGAAATATGGTTCCGTGCTGAGGGCACGTTAAGCTATCGGTCCGGGTTGCTGTCTATGATTACTTAGACGGCGGTCGTTACACAACCATGTCAGAGGCCTACTACTATGAGTCGGTGGTTGAAAATCTCTCAACACCAGGGTTCATCGGATCGTTGGACAACTCGGTGAAAAAAAGAATTGCAAGGGGCAAAGGAAATGTTGGTATGTTTATTTTTTATTTATTCAGCCTAAAGGTCCCATTGCTGAGCAAACTCTCTTAAAAGTATGTCGTTTGCATAATATGAAGACCGAATTCTGGCTTTTGATATACAATAATAAATGTAATATCCCCTGACTTTAATTTCACAGATATTGCCAAGTTTTATATGTTTTCTTTATTTTAGTATTAGCACAAAATGTCGTGATATTATTAAAAGAAAACAACAATCATTTGATTTGTGAGATCTTTTGATGAAACTTTTCTTGAGGTGAATTTTACATAAGTCATCTATCTAGCTAGGCTGGATTGGAACTACATTTTGTCAACAACAAGTTTTAGTTCAAATCTGATTGTTTAACCACAAGGTTATAGTTTTTATTTGCAGCTATTTGAAGCGTATCTTGAAGGTGACTTTTAAAGGTTGACTCCTATGAATAGTGTCAAAAGCTAAAAAAAAACAATTGTGTCAAATGGACATCTACTTCCGTACTACGTAAACTTGCATTTTAAACCTAACTTCTCTGAGGTAAGGTCGAAAATATATTTTTATTAGTTTAATATGGGTTTAAGTGCCTTGATAAATGGTAGCAGTGATTGTATTTCATTGATCTGATTGAATAGGTTTTTAAATGTGAATTCAATATTTTTTATTTTAACGGAAGTTATTCTAAACTGTTACGTTGTAACAGATGCAAAATGGAGGTTAATTTTGAATATTGATGATTGATATTGGATGGTAGGTAATACCTTACATATAAAGGATGACCGCAGCAGACAACTATAACAGTCCACTGCTGGACATGGGCCTCCTCCTAATACCCCGCGTATTGCTATACTCACCACGCTTGGCAGGCGAATTGGCGAGCGCAGTGCTATTTATACTTAGATGTTGCATTCACAGGGAACGCTGCTGCCTATTCCCTGGATGATTTTCTCTTTAAGTACCACCGTTCCTATAAGTCGTATTTGACAGCTGTCATCTCCATACTAAAAGAGATGTCAACAAAGGATAATTGACCCACTGCCATAGTATTATCACCAATCTGACAGCTGTCAAATACGACTTATTGGAACGGCTGTACTTTAGCCGCTTTTTGCGACAATCACGAGTAGATTTGGGGTGATGCTATCTCATATCTAAGCCGGCACCACACGGCAGCATGTGACAGTATCATAACAATTTTCATGGTAGGCACTACGGTCCCAACACCGGGACCAGTTTCTGACCAAATTCGCATACTGAATGCATAAATGCGTTCGTATGCGTTGGAGGGAATTTATTTTTTATTTAATTTTTAGATTTAAGATGGCTTTTTTTGTAATTCCATTTGTTTGTTTGAATAAAGATTTTTAATATTATATTATAGAATTCGATAAATTGATGCAAACATTATAGGCTATTTGTAACAAATATATATTCATGTTTAGGTAGCCGTAATATAGTTTTGTTTTATCGAGTGAAACAAATACTACAAACTTTTGGTTTGCGATTGGCAGAAATTGGTAGTTAAATAAAGTCTGTTTAATCGGACTCTCATCTCACGGATAATAAAATGTAACTATGCCTCAGTAAGTCGGAGGTTTCAGTTCAGATTCTCACGGAGTAACGGAGTCTAAAACCGGTATCATCTGGATATAACTGGTTGGATAGGATGATCCACTTAATGATTAACTGATAGTATCCACACCATAACTTACTTACATTGCATGACGTATAAATATGTAATGGGTGAATTTTCGATTATTTCAATATTAATGTTATAAAAACTGTACGGCCTACCCAAGGTACATTAACCCAACGTTCCCTTGCGATTAATGTTATAAATTTTTATGTTGACGACCGATGTGGCGTAGTGGTACGTAGGACTGGACGATAAGTCGTCGGTCTCGGTTGCTGACTATAATACACAATCACGTCAGAGGCTAACGACTAGTAGTAGGCGGTGGAAAAACTCTGACACTAGGGTACATCGGGTCGATGGACGACTCGGTGTCCCATAAGAAAATAAATCAATTTTGTGTACGTGTTGCTATATCTATCAAAAATCTGTGACGGTACTGTTACTAAGAACAATTTCATGTTTCCTACTTATTGTCGGTTTTGATACCTAAATTGTTATTTTCTGACATTAGTCTCATTTTACTGATTGATTATTTAATCAGATTATCATTTCATTCTTATTACTTTATAGGGAATATTTTAATGTATTCGTTAGTCTAATATGTTAAATGCGCGCTGGTCTGTTAGGTCGGTACGAGTATATGGAGGTATATATGGTGTCAAATTTTACGCTAATATTCCAAGGGATGAACCAGCATGACACTGAACAACTTTCCCCGCGGAACTTAGGTTGAACTATGAAAAATATGGATCAATTTGTATGGATAGTTCAAAAGATATGTTCTTTTTTCATATTTCAATTATGTTTCTTGGAAAAAAACAGTTAAATAGGCTAATTCACTTAAAATATTTGCATAAAATATTATCATGCTTATATTTTTACATCATACGTACCTATATGTAAGCTTTTCAAATATAGTTTACCTATGTTCCGAATATTAATTAAATATTAATTAAATTTATGAGAGCAAGGCTAACATCTGTATTTGAATAAATATATTACGAAATTTAGCACCTGTGCCTGCCTGCCTCTAAACGTGCCTGTCAAGAACATTTAGTAATATGTCAAGTCAATTCTACTCTAGATATTTTAGAAAGATAATGGCCTCAATTCGGGATAGCAATGTGACTAAATATAAGACATGACACTCATGACAGGACTTAGACATCTTCCATCCTTTACAAAACCTATTAGACGGAAAGTGACAGCGCTAATTTATGGTTATTTTTGAGAACTATTATCCCGAATTGAGGTCATTAGATAAATCCATTAAAAATATGTGCCCTGTGTCAGATTTGTAACGAAAATGAAAAATTCAACTACAAAAAGTACGTTAAATTGAATTACAAAACGTGCGAAATTTGCAAAACTTACTCTTATTTTATTAAAATACCATCTGCAGCTCTCTAGTAGATCCATTAATGAAAATAAAACTTGTTAATAAAATAACATCACATACACATCAAATACTATCACAAAACAAAAATCTTTCAGTACAGAAATTACAAATATTAAAATAAATCCACACTGAAACTAAATTAGTACGTAGACACTTAAAAAAACTGTTCTTAAACAGACGACAAAAACTGTACTGAGGAATAATATCTGCAGATTTGTAAATAATTACTTTAAAATAATAGAATGAGTAATACCTACAGTGACTCCTTTTACCCTAGAGATTATCAATGAGTAATTGATTATTGTTTATACTTACACTACAGAGTCTGAGGATGTAGTATCACAGAGTATATAATTTATTCTATGGTAGTACCTAGAGATCATTTTAGGAATGTAAAAAAGGAATGTTTTAAAATTTGTCTTTGCGAAATTTTATCCCGTATCACTTTTTTTCGTGTGGGACATCAAGTCGTCCAACGACCCGATGAACCCTGGTGTCAGAGTTTTTCAACCGCCTACTACCACTAGTAGGCCTCTGACATGGTTGCGTAACGACCGCCGTCTAAGTAATCATAGACAGCAACCGGGACCGACGGCTTGACAACAATGCAATGTCCTAACCAGACCGGAAACAAATTCACAAAGTGATAAATATCAACTTTGTGAGTGTCCCACCGAGAATCGAACCCGGAACCTTTGCGTCGCAGGCAGTCGCACTACCACTGCGCCACATCGGCCGTCGACGAACGAGATGTATGCTAAGCCGGCATCACACGGCAAGTTGTCATATTTCATAAAAATTGACAATTGCACGTAGGTAATAGAGACATACGTTTATGGGTGAAAAATCGGCCTCAAATGCCACATTTATTATCAAATTCAATTTCACACCATGGATTACATAAACACCATAATCCGAGGCAATTTAATAATGGGGTAACGAACAAAATGGACACTTTCGTGGGACGGAATTGTTGAAGATTGGTCAATTTTATAATCCTAAAGCTTTTAACATGTTATTCTTTTATCTAAGGCCGTTCTCCCACTTGCCACACGTCGCTGCGTTTTTTTAACGCACCGTAACGAATGTATTGATATACACATGAAGCTATCGAGTCCCTTAGTCGCCTCTTACGTCACCTACGGGAAAGAAATGGAGTGATGCTATTCTAAGCCAACATCACTATGAATACAGTGGCTGCAGTATATATTTATAAACGAGTAGGTACTTAGTTTAACGCCAGTACATTAGCGCCCTTTGATATTTGAGACGATAAACTAATGTAGGCGTGTTTGTATTAGGGGTTAGGAATTTTACTGTCATATCATAATGTTTATTAGGGATAAGCGTGTATTTGTTCCGTATCAAATGTACCTACGTTTTATTAGAAGTTTAAAGCAAAACTTGTGGTTATATATAACAGTACCAAAAACAAACATTGTTGGTAAACTTTGAGTAATATCTAATTCATTAATTAATAATTTAATTCTGTTTCTAAAATAAATTTTACCAGTATTTTGTTTGAGGTAAATGCTATAAGTACTACTTATATGTTCGATAATATAAGTAGACATTATGTTAATGATAAATAGATTTTATAACATTGTGGTGATTGATGCATCATCACATCATGAACACTGCCTTTATACTATGTATAAGCAACCATCTTGAATTATCACGTCACGACTCAATTATATAATTCTTCTTCTTATCTTACCCATACAATCAGCAAGTTTCTCCGTTCTTGAACTTCGAACAAAGTACGATTGTATAATGAATGAATCATCATCACTAAATAGTATAAAATGATGTCGCTGCCCGTGTCCCTATGTATGCTTATATCTTTGAAAGTACGAAACGGATTTCGATGTCGTTTTCTCTAGTAGATAGAGTGATTCAAAGAAAGGTTTTTCTGTTTAATTCATGCCGAAAAAAGATATTTTTCCCGCGGTAAAAAGGGTACAACCGCTGGGCAGACCGCTCGTAAAATATAAATTGTATAATATTATCGAGAAACTCTCTGTCACGTTCTACACAATGGATCTGACCGAATGGGAACGGCACGTTTGAATTTGAACACATTATTTCATTTTCATTGTTAAAAAAGGAAAATGAAATACAATGGGTCGAATGCGGTGGCGGTTACGGGAGTGCACGTTTTACTATTGTGGAGGTTTTGGTATTTTTAATGTTCTTAGTGTATATGAAATGGTGAAAGTTGGCGATGATGTAGAAGAAGCAGTCTTCATCTTTTCGTTTCGGACACTGAGTCGTCCAACGACCCGATGGATCCTGGTGCCAGTTTTTCAACGGCCTACTACTAGTAGTAGGCGTCTGACATGGTTGTGCAACGACCGCCGTCTAAGTAATCATAGACAGCAACCGGGATCGACCGCTCAACATGCCCTCTGAAGCACGGAACCATTTTTCTTACAGACAATCAGGTGGTTCAGCCTGCAATGTCCTTACCAAACTGGGAACAAATTCACAAAATTATAAGTTTCAACTTTGTGAGTGTCCCACCGGTAGGTATTCGAACCCGGAACCTTTGCTTCGCAGGCGGCAGTCCAACTACCACTGCACCACATCGTCCGTCAAAGCAGTAAGTGCGTAGGTAGCGGATGTTGTATCGAAGAAACTTGAGGTTTTGCAGCATTAGGGTATTTCTATGTATATTATGTATTTATTTACATAAAAAGTACCTATTTAAGTATTAATATCAGCTATAAAGTTCCCATAGTACAAGCTTTGCTTAGTTTGGGGCTAGATGGCGCTGTGTGAAATGTCCAAGATATTTATTTATTTTTATTTAATTTATTAAAACTAAATCGGCTGCAAGCATGCCTTGAAAAGAAACCCAACCCTTTTTTCTTTCTCTGACCAATTGTGGTCAGTCAAATGAACAGTTTGTTTTTATGAGTTTATGTTTGACACGTGTTTTACAATATAGAACGTAGTATTCATAAAGGATTAAGCACATATAATATTAGGTATGAAATACAATTTTCTATCGACACGCTAGAAGAAGTATTCTATCTTAACATTACGAACACACACTACCTTATGTAATTTGTGTGTGTGCAATACGTGCTACTTACTTGGGCACCTACCTATTACTCGTATTAGTGATTATACGGTGCTTATTTGCTCAGTAAAAATGTAACGAAATTACTTCTATTTTTACACGACTGCCCAACCAAAAAAGAGTGTAATGTTTTAAGAGTTAATGTATGTAGGTATGTATGTATGTGCGAATCTTTTAAGGACTGAAACTCGTTAACCGCTGAACAGATTCGAATGAGAATTGTATCGGAAGGATTGCTAGGCTTTATCTCAGAGAGCAGTTGGGTTATATTGTTGATTTTATGCTTGTTTCTGTTTCGTTTACTGAAATTGAGAAAGCAAATAGCTCAAATTAGTAATCAAGCAGCGTTTATTGCTTCCGAATAGAAAGCAGCCAACCTTCCGTTCCGTTTGCGGTCATTTTCATGCTTTCGTTGCAATATGGCCATTAAAAGATTGTTTTAAGTTGGAGTACATTCTTAAACTAATTAATTAGCGAAATGCCGCCATGTTACTAGTAGTAAATAGCCGGCGTATCTTTGAATCGGTAGAAATCTGATTGCACTGGCGGCGTCAGCGCGGCCAGCCTGTGATGAGTGGTCTATAAGTATCACACGTTCTACTATAGGTACCAATACTACACGAAGGTTGGACCTTTGGTATGAATACCATACTACAAACTGAACAAGTCTGTATAATACGTAGTCTTTTGTCTATTTTACTTATTTTATAGGTACATGCAAAAACACGGCGGCAGTTGTCGTCTGTTCCTTTTACTCTCAAAAACGTTCTTGAGATATGGCGCTCTTCGGACTTGTTTCGGCAAAAAGACTATGGCTGCATTTCATTTATGTGTGAGCAGCCTACAGTAGGGGAACTACCACTTATAGTAACACCAACCAATAAGCCACATTTGACATTATTAGGTTAAATGGGAAACTTAGAGAAAACTCACTTTATAGTTTATATGAAATATTATTTATTTAACTGTATCGGTTTCTGGATAGGTGCGTGTTTCCTACAGAAGAGCGCGGTGCGTAAGACGGGGAGAGCGCCCAGTGCTTATGAACTATATAGCTTTAAAAACAATGAACTGTTGTATTAGAATATTGTGTAAAAGAGAAATACTGTTTCAGTATAAGTTGAAGTAAGACACATTGATTTTTTACATATTCCAACAGACATCAGATCCATACTGAAAGAGATGTCAACAAAGAGAAACAATAAACATTTTGATTTGAGAAATTGACACTCTGTCATAGCATTAGCACGAATCTGATAGCTGTCAAATATGGCTTATCGGGATGGCTGCACTATAGTCACGCTTATATTGCATTCAACTCTTTTAGGGTTAGTTAATTACCTACGTAAACTTTGCGCTCTGGGAACTTTTCACCCTCATTAGTTGAAACTAACTTTATATTTAAAGCAAAAGAGTATTTGACGAAAGATTTGGGCTCGTCGACATTTTAATGTGTTTTGTTGAGAGATGAACCCTCAAAATGTGCAGGCACTTCCTCTGAGCTTGTCAAGTATTTATAGAGTAGGGGATTAGGAGGTGTTAAAGTAACACAAACAACAGCTAATTGTGGTGTTTAAGCCGGTGAAATACGTGGGTTTGTTTGAGGTTAAACTTCTAAAAATAAGGACTGAAAAGTAAATTTCAAAGACTTGCATGTAGATACAGGATGTGACGATAGGGATTATAAACCTTAATACCCAATTTTAAAACACTTACCGTGTGAGGTATACAAATAAAAAAAAAATGATTTAGATGTTCTTACAGTTCAACAAAGTAGTATTATATTCTTAAAAATTTTACCCGATCATCGTCACCAATTCACACATATAAAGAAACCGGTACACACGCCGTTATTCCAACAAAATTCACATGTTTGTCATGTCCGGTCTTCGTGTGTTTGTGGAAAGAATTTCACTTGTTTGATTCATTCGCCGAATCATCACTATGTGAATGAGCAACTTAATACGATATGTAAACTGACCTTTACATCCGATTGCGTAAAACCTTCATTTATACGCATACACACATACCTACTGAGATATTGTACCTAGCATACTTTAAACTAAAGTACCGCCGTTTCAATAAGTCGTATTTAACACCTATCAGATTCGTGATAATACTATGGCAGAGGGTCAATTTTCCTTTGTTGACATAGATTTTAGTGTGTAGATGACAGCTGTCAGATACGACTCATTGGAACGGCGGTACTTTAATTGAAGTGCCGTGTGATGCCGGCTTAGAATAGCATCACCCCATTTCTTTCCCGTGGGAGTCGTAAGAGGCGACTAAGGGATTCGAGGGTGTGTATCGCAATTTAAGGCGATGGGCTGACAACCTGTCACTATGGCGATACACAATTTTCCGAATGACCCTCAAATATTTGTCAGACGTGGCGTAAATGTCCGTTTTGCGGCCGTTTACGTTCTGCCTATCCCGCATGCGATTATAGGCGTGATATGTGTGTGTGTATGTGTGTGGTACTTTAATTGTACTAAGGAATTCACTGACCATATTAAATTGTCAGTTGGGTGTGGCGGTTCTTTCTCTTATCATCAATAGCTGCGTATTTATAACGCGCTGTAACGCATGCGTCTGTAAGACGAAAGGAAATTGCGAATGTCTATCTTATTCCGATACAAAATACGACTATGGTGCGTTACGTAAGGTGCATAACGGATGCGTCTGTCAAGCCGTTTGACTGTCCAATCCGTAAACGCACCGTAGCCGTATTGGTATAAAAATGGGAACAATATCGGAATTCGCAACTTCCTATCGAATGACAGACGCGTGCGTTTTGGTAAATACGCAGCGACGGACGACAAGCGGGACACCGCCTTATTTAATTGGGGAAAATATATAAATATGTGCCGTGTGATGCCGGCTTAGAATAGCATCACCCCATTTCTTTCCCGTGGGAGTTGTAAGAGGCGACTAAGGGACTCGAGGGTGTGTATTGCAATTTTAGGCGATGGGCTGACAACCTGTAACTGAACAACCCTCAAATATTTGGCAGACGTGGCGTAAATGTCCGTTTTTTGCGGCCGTTCACGCTCTGCCTAGCCCGCAAGGGATTATAGGCGTGATATGTGTATGTAAAAATATAAAACTAACTAGGCGCAATTTTCAAGTTTTTTTTTCAATTCTGAACGAATTTCCTAATTTCTATGCAAAGGTAAAAACATCATACAAATTGTCAGTAAATTCTGCTGTTTCGCGTGTTACCCACAGTTAATTAGGTGTAAATTAGATAAGTATTTACCTATAATTATATCGATTATTGAAACAGAACGAACACTTAGCTAAAAAAGGAATATTAACAATTAACATTTATTGCGTACCAGTAGAATCGTGTAAACAGACTGGGGTCGTCCACAAAATACGTAAGTATTGTTTTATCCCCCCTTTACCCCTCGTAGTACGGACGTAACGCCCTTTTAGTATGAGAGATATCACCTAGTCACCCCCTCTCTAAATTGCGTAACGTAATGTGTGTGGACGACCCTTAAGTACTAAAATAAGCCCAACGTACAAAAAAGTTTCAATTTCATTGTTCTGCTCATGACCACTGATGTTATAGCAAAAGCATCACGACCTTGTTCCACCAGCACCCTTCTATCATCGGACATCCAGACGCACTGCCGGATACCATCCGTACCTGGTTGCCATTCCACCAATTCGGACTAAGCGCTTCCAGTCATCATTTATAATGCGCACTGCTAAAGAGTGGAACTCACTGCCTGCGTCTGTGTTTCCAAACGCATACAACCCTAAAATCTTCAAAGTAAGAGTGAACAGCCTTCCTTCTGGGTGAGCTCGCTCCATCTTAGACCCTGTCTCTGTCCTATGACCTAGACTAGTCAAGAGCAAACCCATCATTAATAAAAAAAAAAGCATAATATATACTGATAAGCTATTGCTATAGTGTAAATTGGGCGGATAGTAATGAAAGTGAATATAGCTACTTGTATCGTCATTTTTTTTTTATTTGTCTTAATACTAAGCAATCAGATCATGAATGAACTCATCACACATAATAAAACTATAATTGTCTACAGTTGCTTGCAAAAGTGGCTTTAGAATGTGTATCGAAGTTTTAAAACATCAAACATTTAAGCGACAGGCTGATAACCAGTCACTATAGCTAGACACGATTTTGAAAATGGCCCTCGAATATTTGCCAGACTGGCGTATTTTATGGCCGTTAACGGTCTGGCTACCCCGCAAGGGATAAACGCGTGATATGTGGGTGTATGTATGTACATGTATTAAAGCCTAAAAATACTAGTGGTTATATCACATTGAATGCCTTGATTTGCTTAACATAACATTATTACTCCGACTGCATCAACAACTGTTAGAAAACGTTAGAGACGATAGCGCAATAGGGAAACGGAGACGCATCGTACATAACAATGTAAATAACACCCAAATACATTATTCAAACGATTATTTACATAAATAACATCGATTTAATCGATCGTAAATTTACCAGCGTGTGTGATTGATATTGATAATGGAATGGGGAGACGAGAGTGGATGTCAGTTTGTCAGACTGAGATAAGAAGACACATATATTTCTGTTTTGAAGTTAACGGATACGGTATCGCATTTCTATGATAAAAGTGCCTGTCTTATCCTAGCATACATACGTATATCACGCCTATATCCCTTGCGAGATGTCAGAGCTTAAATAGCCGTAAAACGGACCTTTACGCCACTTCTGACAAATATTAGAGGGTCATTCAGATAATTGTGTATCACCATAGGGACAGGTTGTCAGCCCATCGCCTAAATTGCAATACACATGTTACCCTAGTGTCCCTAAATCGCCTCTTACGATACCCACGGGAAAGAAATGGGGTGATGCTATTCTAAGCCGGCATCACACGGCATACTACAATTATTGTTATATCTATTGCTTTGCAGTGAGCCATTAGAAAAAAGGTACTATGAAATATTAATATCTCGCTATTGCCTGCAACCATGCCTTTGGAGAATAGTTGCGCTTAGAATTTTAATAAAGTTAACGTTTTAAAAAGCAAAAGTACATTAGGTACTTAGAAATTTGTTAAACAAAATGATAATTTTGACAACTGGTGATTCCAGCAATTTTTAATTTTCAAGTACCAGCTTAGTTTCACAGACCAGTCGAAAGTACGGGTTTCAGAAATTACATAAATTTTTACTGAAAACTAACTTAGACAAGACGCTTAACTTACACAACACAGCACTTGGCACCTAAAGCGGAAGCGGGTGCATCTGCGGTCAATGCGACGCTAGACCATACCCGGCCCTTAGATATCGCATATCTGGCGCCGCCATTGCAGTGAGATAGCACGGAGAGAGATATCTTGAGTCATTGAAGAAATAGCACATTTGATGACTATAGCAACTAAATATAACACAGAGCACTCGACACCTAAAGCGGAAACGGGTGCGTCTGTGGTCAACGCCACGCCAGACCAACCCCGGCCCTTCAATATTGTATATCTGGCGAACCAGTGCAGTGCGTGGAGAAAGGTATCTTAAGTCATTGAGGAAATAGCACATTGTGTGACTGAAATACAAACTAAATATAACGATTTCTTAGGCATTACACAACACAGAGGACTCGACACCTAAAGCGGAAATGGGTGCATCTACGGTCAACGCCACGCCAGACCAGACCCGGCCCTTCAATATTGTATATCTGGCGAGCTAGCGAGATAGCAACGAGATATATCTTGAGTTATCAAGGAAATAGCACACTTTGTGACTGAAATACTGACCATTCAACATTTCAAACCAGAGCGCGGATATGCGTGCCTTTGCGACGCGTCGTTATATAGAATGTATATGAAAACCTTTGTATCGCTCAACACCAGACCAGAACCGGTATGAAGGGCCAAAGTATCACTGGACAGTTTCTTTACCGGTTAGATCAGTTTTCTTTTTAATCTGAGTAATAAAATGGCGAGAAAAATAATTTGTATTCAAAACAGCTAGTAACCGAAATAGTCACTTGATCATGGCAGGCATTAAGCGCCACTAGAACTATTACAAAAAAAAACCAACCAAAGCGTTTATACAATGTTTTTGAAGATATTCAGAAGTGCAAGTGAAAATTTGTTACTCAAATATAATTTAACACATTAGAGTGAGCTTAGAATTCTCAAGTACAGTCGACAGGAAAAGAAAGCCGGAATATATAATTTTATTATGATGAGTACGACTATTGTATAAAAAAGAAGAATAGTAAAGTTCTTTGCTCACACTTTCACTAGCTTTATCATAATCATAACATTCGTTACGAACATTTAACATCTTATGTAAATATAATTTTAGCAATTCCTTAGCAATTAGTTTAAAGTATAATGCTAGATTTTATTAAATTTAGAAAGGGTGATATCAAATTATACATTTATACTATGCATTGATATATAAAACTAAGAGAGTTGTGATCTCGAGTCAGGTATAATAATAAAAAATAAGATATTAACTTGGTAAATCTAATGTTACAAAATAGTTAAACTAACTATCTTAGTGATAGTAGTAATGATAAACCTGATTTTGCAAGTAATAACATTAGATACGATCCATTCACTTCAAGTATTCTAGTTACTAAAACACAATATCTATTATAATGTAAGTATGAAGTATCATCAAATAAAGTGCGATTCTAGTTGAATAACGAGGTCGTTTGAACAATAACAATTTTACGCTACATAAGATAATGTAAGTAGTAAAACTAGTAAATACTAGAAACCTGCTAATTTAGCATAAAGGTTTATGTTCAACATCTATTCCTCAATAGCGAAGGGCCAATCGTATCCAGCGGTGGACTGATAATTGATAATTTATGGAATCAATGGTTCCAAAGCAAATCGTAATATAAATAGATATGATTCAAATAGCCTTCGTAATTTATTAGGATCAAATATATTTGAATCATACTTTATATAGCCTTAAGTTTTGTAAATAGTTTTCCCCAGTTTTAAACCCTCTTCCTTCAATTGGTGTTTTCCTGCTATAAAATTACTTCTCATAAAAAACTAATAGAGTTCTATTTCTCACTCACTTAAGCTATAAGAAGCTTAATGGTAAATATCAAAATAGATACGCTAAACGCCAAGCGAGGTAGAGCCTAATGGAATATAACTTAGAGAATGGTTGCACATAAACCACAGTCCTTAATAGAACATATTTATTTTGATAGATCTAAATATGATGATATTTTATATATAATAGAAACGTTTGTGGCAACCCATAATGAATGTATTCTAAAGGAAGTTATTGTAACGGGAAAAAAGGACGAATAGCTTGATATAAGTATCTATTTGTAGCAATAATATTAATAATGCATGTCCAATTATAGAAAATGACGGTATTGTGGGAGATGAGGAAGGAAGTTGACATTAAATTATGGGACAACATAATTTATAAACTTGTCAGGTAGTTTATAAATTTTATGGATCGATAATTTACCTTTCCCACGATGAAGATACAACAAACACTGTACATATACATGCTATCAGATGAATACAAACTCTAAATTTGCAAGATAGTGCTTTCGTAAGATCTTCAGATACCTATTATCTATGATATCTATGCAGTGCAGGTGATATTTCCCACAAAGAATACATTTTCACGTGACTTAGCGTGTTGATCTACTTTTCTTTCATTTATCCAGTTTTTTTATTTAAATAGATTCTAAACCTCCGTAAGGTAATGTATTTTCTCTCAGGTTTGCTCATTAGCGTTTGTTGTGTGTTGTTGTTTATGTTTGAAAGTTAATTTGTTGTATTTACCTCATCAACGTGTGAGCATCAAGGGAATCCTTTAAAAGTAGAAGTTCTCCGAAAGAATATTTTACAACTTTCAGTCCAGTGAAAGTATCCTTGGTGATTCTTCTTTTTTTTACAGTCCGATGCACAATCCACTAAACACTTCACAGGATCACCATCCGAACGGAAACGAGGGCACAGAACTTGTTCGCGTGTAGAGATGACATCACCGGCACCAATCGTTTTATCGGTTACGAAATTTTTGGGAATATTGACAGTTGTCACGATAGTCGGGTTATTGTCGGTGATGCGCGTGCGCGGCTGTTCGGCAGCGATGCGCGCGAGGCAGTGAGCGGGCGGGGGCTGCGCGGCCTGCGCCAGCGCGGACATTGTGCTTGTATTTGGAATGCAATCTCCCTCGCTCTCTCAGGCACGCAGACGTTTTCTCTATTCACCAGTTCGTCTCGTTTCCTCGCCGTTATGAATGGTTGTGGTTGTGCTATGCAGTTGTTCCCAATAACTTCCAATAAACACATTTTGGGTTTTATTACGTCCCTTTTTTGCTGCGTTCGGTTTGTTTAGTGCTATGTTTGCTGACCTCTTGTCATCTGTTTACGACAAAAACCTTCCTTTCACAGAATCGTTTATGTTTGAATAGCCTGGTGTAGGTTTTAGATATTGCTTTTTTATCGAAAGTTTTTTGCCATCACCGATAACTACATCGTTAACGGAAGAATCTAAACAAGACGAATGTTAAAGTGAAGTCACGTCGCTAAACACCGTTATGGCATCTCGATCTCTTTGATGTCATAGTTTCGCAGTATCATTAAAGTCTTAAGTATCTTGGGTAACGTTAACTTTGCAGTATGATCTAAGAAGGCACGCTAATGACCTCAATGGTGTGATGGTAATCAGACACATGTGCGAACAAACAAACAAACGAAGCAGGAAGTTGCACATGTTGGAGCTGCGTCTGAACTGGGAACCGATTCTGCTCATTCAGGGAATGTTTCATAGTGTAATGCAAAGTTAGAAGGATGGAAAAGCGTTTCTGAGCATTTTGTAGTGTCGCTTTTACTCCTTCCGACTAAACGCGAACCCGTCTGCACACATGCTTATACATGCTGTTTCATACAACTATTCGAAACATGTAAAGACCACCTATGAGCAGGTAAACATTGTTACCAATCGCCAATAAAGAAGACTTGAAATTAAATTCAGGTTCAATGTGGCTGTGGTTAAGTAGAATGGACATCTGGATTCTGGACTGCCAGCAGACGGGAACGAATCGACACAATACACTCATTTATGATATTTTATTGACGCGTAAAATTGAACATAAACAAAAGCTCATATTCCTGAATATACCATCCCATATGTTTCAAAGAAACTTTATGTTCAAAAATGTGACAGAAGACAGAAACAAAGACGGAAACAAATAATTTACAACTCTGCTTCTTACAACTGGGCATGATGTGGTCGACATTTTATTTACGACTTTGGGTAATAAGCAACATTGTGTAACCTTTTGACAATATGTTTGTAAATTGTAACAGACAAAATACCTACCTACTACCCTCCCTACCTAGAACAGTCCTATGCCAACTATATAGTCTATGATGTCGACATTAAAGCCATATCAAATATTGACAGGCGATCGAAAGTCACTGTGAAAAATTATGGCCCCAACGCATTTTTTGGGCTTGCAAGCCGGATTTTTGCTGGAGGCAAGAACATGACACTTGATACTCGCCACTTTTGGTTGACGTGAAGGTCGTGCATGAGAGAAACTTTATCCGCGTTCGAGAATGCATAACTTAAAAGGAAAAAGAAACATGCGTCAAACGAAAAAGGAAAAGTGGTTTATGTCGAAGTAGACAAGCATATTTTTAGTTTCAGTTCCCTTTTCTTCCTACAATTTATTTAATTAAGTATCTTATTAATCTAAATAAGCTACCGACAGCTCAAAATTAAATTGTGCTCAAGTCTTTGATTTTCTTTAACTTTATGTTTGATATTGGGAAGTATTTGATGGGGACTAATTTGTTTCTATCACGTATCTATAATGTCGTGTGATGTCGGATTAGAATAGAATCACCATATTTCTTTCTCATGGGTGTCGTTAGAAATGACTAGAAGACTCGAGGGTTATATGTGTATTGCAATTTTAGGCGTTGGGCTGACAACCTGGTGATATAAAATATTCTGCATGAGTTGAACACCAAATTTTAAAACACTTCCCGTGTTAGGTATACAATTTTTGAAACCTTGAAAAATTTTCTAATCATGTCCGCGCTTGAAAATATTGCAAGTTTAAAAAAAATCTGGATGAGCTTCAAATGTTTGTCAGACATGGCGTAAATATTCGTTTGTACGGCGGCCGTTGACGTTCTGCCCACGCCGCAAGAGATATCGACGTGATATATGTATGTACATATCTCTTAAATAAATTTCTTCGCTAGCTATGTATCATTTCCTACATTTCGACTTCATTCTTCCGCACCTAGTCGAATTATCTTCAATCATGAACGCATACAGTGAATGCTCGATTCGTGATACTTCTGACTTCTGTATCATACTGACCGCATTCTTTCTTTCATCAATCAACGGCCGAAGCATCCATTTTAATGTAATTGCTTCTCAAAACGTGCATACCTGTATCTTGATCTTGTTGCCTACATTTTCTAAATAGTGATCTACGTAGCGGTGGCTTTTTGATCTTAATTTGGTAAATAGACTGGTCTATTATCGTTTTTTTAAGACTGGACTCTTCGATTATAGCCCCAGGGCTTTAAAACCTACACCTAACTAGCTGGTTGGGAGCAAGCCGAGCAAGGGCTCATCCGGGGAAGTTTAAGTGGTTGTTCAAATGACCAGCCCAATCGCGACTGGTCTTAGGAGTTGTTCTGGGAAGAACGTATCGGACTGAATCTACACGGTACATGCCGGTAGTTCCCAAAATGAGGAACAAATGAGAGGTTGCTTGGCCGTGTGATGCTAGCATAGAATATCATCACAAGTATCGCAAAAGGTGACTTAGAAATAAAACCAAAGGTTGGATACTAAGGTTCCCTGGAGAATACTTACTTTACGCTTGCCGAGCGTGATGAAAATGGCAAACACTCCCAAGGAAACTGATTAACTAACTCTGTCCTATGACCTAGACTAGAGTCAAGAGCAAACACAACCTTAATAAAAAAAAGTTCAAAATATGTTCAATATCAAGGGCTGACTCACCCATCGTAATATTTAAAGCGTATGTTTTCAATTACACCATAAAAGGCGACGACTATATAGGGCAAGTATTGATTGATATTACTGACGGTCAACGGTTAACGTAGTGGTAGTGCGACTGCTTGCGGCGCAAAGGTTCCGGGTTCGATTTCCGATAGGGCACTCACAAAGTTGATATTATCACTTTCTTAATTTGTTTCCTGTCTGGTTAGGACATTGCAGGCTCAATCGCCTGATTGTCCACAAGAAATATGGTTCTTTGCTTCGGAGGGCACGTTAAGCCTTCAGACTAAACCATGTCAGAGCCTACTAGTAGGTAGTAGAAGAAGTCAGCTTTTTATGGGCCTCAGTAAAGTTTTATGCTAATCATTGATGTGTTTGCAATTTGCAATTTTAGGCGATGGGCTGACAACCTGTCACTATAGTGATACACAGTTATCTGATTGACCCTCAAGCTTTTGTCAGACGTGGTGTTAATATCCGTTTTACGGCCGTTAACGCTCTGCCTACCCCGTAAGGGATATAGATTTGATGATTAGATATTGATGTGTTTCCTTCATCTATTTGTTTAACCTACATCGACATGGAGTTCTTTGGCAAGATCACGATGTGCTTCAAAGAATACAGCGCCGTTGTCGATTGAACATCCGCTGTAGTAACGCCATCTATTGTAGTCAATAGATTGTCGGGTCGGTACGGCTATAAATTAATCTATACTCTGCTTGCTTGTTTTGTAAGTGCTTAGCAACTACTTGACTTCGTCAATTAGGTACTTAGTCATCATCTAGAATGTTTCCTAGGTATAAATAAATGCGTTTTAGAAAAAAGGTGAAAAAAAACTCATAGATGGTATGTTTTGTTGTTGATATGGTTATTGATAAAAATGCTAAGTAAACTCGAAGGCAAGTATTTTTCTAATCACGGTTACTTCGATCGAAAATATGTGGAGGATGATCCATGCCCAGCAGACTTTTGTAGCTGCCCATGTAGTATTTGATTCGTGTCGTGCACTGCGCTCACCAATCCGACTCCTCCCCAATAGAGAAACGCCCAGCAGTGGAATGTTTTGGCTGTTAATGTTTTGTTGTCGTGACTATGTGTCCCACATGACAAGAATTTCAGTGTGACAGCTGGTGAATATCGTGTATCCGAATATTTGGTCAGCTTTGTTGACCCTCCGTGGAATTTGACACGGTGCGACGAATTTCTAACGTTGTGTTTGTATAGCAATCGATTCACCAGTCACGATGACGATATTGTCACATTGATATTTCGATTTGTCACATTTTTGTTAATTATACAGGAGGTTAGAAAAAGTACTGCATTCCTTTTGAGGGCTGAATATGCCTGTGAAACTGAACAACATTCCCCAGGTCGAAATAGGGGAAAAAATCCGGGCAAGCAAAATGTCTCGGTCAGCTAACACTATTTGTATAGGAGGTCCAATTTTTTCTTTCATATTTAGGCCTATGTTCTTTCTGCAAAGTTGTTCAGTTTAACGGGCTGGTTCACCTTCACCCCTTAAAAGGAAACCAGTACTTTTCTAACACCCTGTATTTTTTCTCATCGAGGTAAAATTCTTCTTTTCTCCTTCTCTACTAATCACACCTGAAAGTTCTGAGTTGGAATGGAATTCACAAATCTCATAAAGCAGTAGGTAAATAAAGGGACAGAAAATCTTCATAATAACAAGATAATTGGCCACTTAGAAAAGATGGCGTGGAAATTATAGAAATCTTGTAAACCTTGTTTGAAAAGTAGGGTAAAAGCTCCGCCCTAGTCTATTTAAGTAGATAGAAATGAGGCTATTTAAACACTGGGCTTGTTCTAATTTCTAAAATATCTGAACATCTCGGAATCGGAACTAATGAGCCGGAAAATATACCTATTTATAGGTGTAAATAGAAAATAAAGATGGATATTTATTTTAATCTAGAAAGTTGGTTCAGTCTTAGCTAGGAATGTTTTCGATATACTTACACTATATCGCTACCTACAAATTAGAGCTACTTCTTTTACTATCGAAGATTCAAATATTTAAATAAGTACTTTGTGACACTTCAGTTATCATCGAAGTATTTTTATTATTTGATTTATGACACTCTCATCTCATAATATAGCCGTGTGATGCCGGCTTAGAATAGCATCACCCCATTTCTTACCCGTGGGTGTCGTATGAGGCGACTAAGGGACTCGAGGGTTACATGTGTTTTGCAATTTTAGGCGATGGGCTGACAACCTGTCACTATAGTGATACATAATTATCTGAATGACCCTCAAAAGTTTACGGTCTAGCTACCCCGCAAGGGATATGGGCGTGATATGTGTATGTATGTATAATATTTATAGAATGCATATAAATTGCTGGTCAGCAAAGAAAAAATTACAAATTTTATTGGAATGGTTAAAACATACTAAAAATACATTTTGATGTCTTTGGATTGATTCATCCAATTTCTATGACTTTACAATTTTGTATTTATTGCTTCAGGTGTTCTAATTTTGCTAGAAAAAAGTCACCTGTTTCAAACTTATTTTAACGGTACACCTTCATTATGTGAATTACACTTTGTGTGGTGATTTCTTGATGGCACTTCAAGGTATGTTATTTAAACAAACATTTTTTTACACTAGTTCCGCTATAAAAATGTTTTAAAAGCATTTTTTCAATTAGTATGTTTTTAAAGCATTTTAATGAAAATAATAGTGGAAGTAGTGTAAAAAAGTGTAATTATTACACCTTTATTATACATTAAAACTGCTATATCTGTCTAAATATTATTAAAAACCAATCCAATGACCGTCACTAATCAATTTTACTAAGTAATCGACGTAAATATAAGCATCGCTGATTTGTTTGAAAAAAGCTGGACTTGTCTGTGCTGCAGAACAAACTTGGAATGCTTTGTAAGTAAAAACTTGATAAATATATTATAAATTTCATCATACTAGCCTCGCATTCAAGGTCAACTTATACTCATTTACTCCATCAGTTGGATTTAAAGTAAGTATTACAGCTCTTAAATAAGTTTATGAATAAATGTCACAAAAGCTGTAAACTAAATCAATTATGAGACGATGAATGATAGAATGTAATAAGTAATATTATATATATGTACATATCACGCTTATAATCCCTTGCGGGGTAGGCAAAGCGTAAACGGCCGCAAAATCGGCCATTTACGACACGTCTGACAAATATTTGAGGGTCATTATTTTGCATAATTGTCTATCGCCATAGTGACAGGTTGTCAGCCCATTACCTAAAATTGCAATACACACCCTCGAGTCCCTTAGTCGCCTCTTACGACTCCCAAGAGAAAGAAATGGGGTGATGCTATTCATCACACGGCAAATCTTTGTAGGCAAAATTACATATGACCAAAGTCAAGCCAGCATAATCCACTGCGCAACGTTCCTTACTTGTCATAGAACGAAAGCGAGAGCCCATCAGCCCAGGCTTAACGGTTCGTGGGTCTCATTGAGCTTGACCCACTGGCAGAGCGTGAAGTGTTAACGCCTTTACACGACGCTAAGCACGATGAAAGGGTGGCAGGTATGGCCTAAATGAACTTAATTTATGTTTGAGGTCTAAGGATTTTCATGTTACGTTAGACTGGATATTGAAATCTATCTAGAAAAACGCCCTCGTACGGGGTGGATTTGTCCTATAATTCTTTGACTTTTCTTGTATAAATGTTTTTTATGAGATAATTTAGTATCTCAATGCAATACAGTTTGAACGAAGAAATAACATCACAGAGATAAGTATTTGTTTAAATTTCGTTCGACAAGGAAATAAAGTTCCAATTTGTGCGAGATAATAATATTAATAATAATATTCTTTGTTGCACACAAAAATAACATCAAGAAAAAGTAAAACAAAGACAAAACACAGTACAATAAGGCGGTCTTAATGCTAAAGCAGCATTCTCTTCCAGACAACCTTTGGGTGATATGGAAAGTGCAATTATGTAAGCGGGATAGTGCAAACATCTACATATACTATAATACACTCTAATACATACATAGACAATTTAATAAACTTAATAGATACCTAATAAACTAATACATAATACTTAAACTATACTATGGAAGTGTGGATAATGCAAAATACTCCGAAGGGAAAAAAAGATGACAGTATAAATGGAATAGACTAAAATATATTATACTATAGATTTGGATAAAGAGTATTTCCTGGTTTGGATAACTGCAATTGCGTTTACTTTGAACACTGGATTTAATGCAACATGCATCTCGTTTGTAAACACCAAAATTTTCTGTTTACGTTGACGACATCGTTAGAATTGTTTAGAAGAAAATCAGAAAATTAAAAACCCATTTACTCCAAACGAAAACGAGAAAAGAACAGAAGCTTAACGGTACGTAAACAAGTCTACTTGACCTGGTTACAGACCGTGAATTGTAAATAAATCTTTACATGACACTGCGCAGGATTAAATGACAGATAATGTTTACAAATTGCATTCCTTAAGGATATTGATTTAATGATATTTTTAGATACTTTGAATGTAGTTATTAAACTGGAGTTGGGCATTTATTAACATTATTACTTAGTTTTATATTCCTATTGGTTTTCTAAAAGTAAATTTATTAATTATGTAATAGATAAACTTATGATAATACATATATACGAACTAAAACGGTAAAAAACGTCTTCCAGTGCGTCTCTGAGTCTCGGTGCCCAACACACTGGCAGCATTCCCTCTTTGGATTGCCAAGCTTATGCGCTATCCATTAGGTAGATAAGAATGTATCTAATACAATTTATAAATAAGTTTTAAAAAAGAGACATACGAAAAATAAATTAAGAATTTCAATACCATAATCACGCTACAAAATATAACGTTAGGAAACTAAAGGTTCTAACACATTTCGTCTTAGTAACTGTCGCTGACTATTGCAGACTAGTCTATGAGTTGATGAGTAGATTGCAAAATAGTTTAGTTTATTTATTTCACATTATAGGTTTTAAAAATTTGTTACAATTATTAAAATCAATGTCCACAGTAATGTGATCATCAAAGAAATATAAAATATAAAAATACAATGTCAAATCAGTACATAGTTGAGTTGGCCCCAAGTTGCCAATACACGTATGTAAGAGTAGAATATTAAAATATCAGTAAGAACATTGAAATAGAATCAAGATATTTACACAAGATTTTAGCTTTACTACTAGTTCTCTCATATAAGTCTAAACTTACAACAATGGATGAGGTTGTTGACATCATAAATTGAACAATCCGTACTGCTAAGGGCCAAGACAAATTGTCGGTTAGCCCTCGACCCTTTAATTGAAAGTTAATTCTTTCTAACTGAACGACTTACTGCTCTTTGCGATCATCTGTTATGTTGTTAAGAGGAGACAGGATCAGGGTGACAATAGTTGTGGCCTCGTTTGAATTCTATTTGTATGAAATTCCGTTATTTTTCTTTACAAATTCTTAGTGAATTTCTAGGTTCATCACGCCTTGTCCTATCCTTTACCTACTCACTACTTCCCATTTTCAGTCTAGTTTTATCAAAACACAACAAATCTTTACAAATCTATAGTATTTCGAAATAACATTTCAAACAGGCACACTACTGCGGAAGCTATCAATATAAGGACCTAGGAAAGGCCTTAAGGGTTAATTTCTGATTTCTGGACTCTAATTGGTACCTATCTAAAGAAAGCTGGACAAACCCATTGGACTTGCAAGCTTGCTTGGTGGTCCTGGCCCTAGGGTATCCAGTACTGATAGTTGGTAACTTTATAGGTAATAGGTTTATTTCTCATAAAAGGCACAGTTAAAGGTGTCTAACGGTATTTGACGTCAGCCGCGGGTGTAAATTGAATGCTATCACATTGTTCAAAATGTACTTAGTATCTATTCCTACATTTTAATTTATTAACTGGATCTGTCGAGATATTTTTTCGATAAATTACGATTTCTCGCTGATACTTCAGTCTACCAGCGACCACAGCTGTAATGTCGGGATCCAGGTAAATCTTATATATTTACCTCAAAATTATCGCGATATACCCAGTTAATAAACCAAAATGTGTGAAAGTAATCGCGAGTGCTTGAAAAATTGTATAAGTATCTGTTCCTAAACAGTCCAAAAAAGATCTATGCGATATTATTATGAAGCCAATGTACTTAGATATGCATGATAAAAATATTTCAAGTTGTAAATATTACCTACATCCAACAATAGAATTACCTACTATTACTACAGCAATGTATACAATCATTCAAGTAAAGAAACATTTGCGTCGCATAGAGTTTCGGATGTCGGTCGCGGAGTCGATTAACTAGGTCTATCGCGATAATTTTTAGATAACTAACGAATTCTCGCTGGTACTTCAGTTGTAAATATTACCTACATCCAACAATAGAATACTACAGCAATGTGAAAAACATTCAAGTAAAGAAACATTTGCGTCGCATAGATAGAGTTTCGGATGTCGGTCGCGGGGTCAACGACCTGATTTATATTTAGTTCTGGTAGGTAATAATAGTTCAGGAAACAAGCGGGTTTGTAGTGCGACAAATTTTACCTTGCTTAGTATGTGCTTACTAGCAGGACTCTTAAAGTTCTTTTAAATCATATATCTTGAAATTTATAATTTAAGAACAACATATTCGAGATCAGTCAAACAGAATGGCAAACAAACTGACAGCTAAGGTAATTCACAGTTGGACTAATCTACCCGATTAATCAGAGATAAGCCACGCACTACAATCAAAATCAAAACAATTTGATGGCGTAATTTTGAATCTACCGAGACTGATTTCGTATGCGCCAGACTGCGACAAGAGATTGAACAAATTGTATCTTAATTTTTACCACTCGAATCTATTAATGTAAAAGGCATAGAAGCGCATGCACTCTTTACCGACTGGCATATTCAAAATCAACTATCGAGTGTTTCAAAGTTGACTGACCACATTGCCCTAAAGAATGAGGAACTCGTACAACTTAACTCTTAATACTGGCACGGATTCAAAATACCGCGAACAATGAGTGACGTGGCTACAACAGGCGATAATTCATGTTCAGACATATTATCTTTCCACTCTTGATTTTGCTGCTCAAGATTGATAGCTTCGTATCTTTTTTGCAGAGTTCAATACCGTGTGATGCCGGCCTAGAATAGCATCGCCCCATTTCTTACTCATGGGTGTCGTAAGAGGCGACTAAGGGACTCGAGGGTGTGTATTGCAATTTTAGGCGATGGGCTGACAACCTGTCACTATAGTGATACGCAGCTATCTGATTGACCCTCAAACTTTTGTCAGACGTGGTGTTAATATCCGTTTTACGGCCGATAACGCTCTGCCTACCCCGTAAGGGATATGGGCGTGATTTATGTATGTATGTATGTATGTATGTTCAAAGATATTTTTGAAAGGATTTGTGTAGTAAAACGATTAATAGTAGCGCATGTACTCATTGCGTATTCGAAAACAAAGATAGAGTGATTTAAAATTAAGTCTTACTGACCATTGCCCTAAAGAATGAGTAACTCCTGCAACACAACTCTTAATACTGGCACGGATTCAAAACATGGTGAATCAACGCATGACGTGGCTACTACAGGCGATAACTCTTCTGAAGACGTATCCACTACAACTGGGTACACTCCTGAAGAGAACGCGTCAGCGATGATGCGTAATCTGTTTGAAGATAATGGGAGTGTAGAGTAGGTTAGTCTGGTGAGAGATATACGTTTTGAGAGGTTGATTGCACTGAGCTAAGACTGTGGCTGAGCTTAGTGTAGACTGAATTATACCTGCGTGTAGTTCTGGCAACTCAACAATTTTCGATTGTTTGCACATGACTATGATTTTAAGCGTTACTTGTCATATTTCATACAACCTAACCTAAAGACTGCAGTAGTCATTATTATCCCCGACACACACACATATCCCGTGCGGGGTAGGAAGAACGTAGCTGGTGGGAAATAAACGGACATTTACGCCACGTCTGACAAACATTTGAAGGTGATTCGGAAATTTGTGTATCGACATTGTGCAAGGTTGTCAGGCCATCGCCTATAATTGCAATACACACCCTTAGTTGCCCCTAGCGACTCCCTCGGGAAAGAAATGGGGTGATGCTATTCTGAGCCAAACAGCATCTGTCCCAAAGATTATGAAAAAATTGTGGTGTGGCAGCAGATGTTTTTGACGGCGGGTAAATGCAGAAGTATGTTTAATTTTGAGATCAAGGAAATATTTAACTAGGTACATAATTTAAGATGACAAACATGATTTTACTAACGTGTTCGATAAAACCGGTGAAGAATCTGACAATAGTAAAACTTTCGATTTTAATAAGGACAAGAAGAAAGAAGGTCAAAGCGTAAATGACTGTTTTGAAAGTAAGAACAAAATAAACATTACACTTATCCTTCCGGTTTTCTAAGTCTGTACATCACGGATCAATGTTATTTACTCTACTGACGAGTTTATAATAACACCATGATGATGTTCTATTCAACAATGTTGACTAGTGTTGTACGGCTATATTTCGTAAATTTACTTGTATCGGCAGATCGTCAAGTGACAAGGCTTTTGAAACCGAGCCGGTTTTCTATTAGGACAATACAAAATTGTTATAAAAAGAAGAAAATTGCGTTATGCAAATTTTTTTTTTTACAATGACCGATCATGACGTCAATAAGTGATAATGCTATCCTACATTGAATAAAGTTCTTTCATTTTCATTTTCAATTGATGCTAATTTAATCTAGTTAATGGAACTGAACGAGTTTTTCCACGAAACAATTATTGAAAAATAAAGTGTCCAGTTCATGATACTGATTGACTTTTCCTACGAAACATGATTATTGTCAAAATAATTTATTTCAACATCTCATAGTAAATCAGTTAGTTGATCATGTGATTTGCGTGAAAGGTCGAAAATAGTTCCGAATCAAAAATCTGAAAAGAAGATACTAAGGATAGACCTAAGGAGAACCTAAGGAGAACAGAAATAAGTATTGATTTAAGCTTATTGATTGATACCGCAGAAAAACAAAACAAAGAATTGTAGATTCTTTACAAAGAATTTAAACTATCGATAGCTCGGCAACACTATTCGTAGGGAGAAAGTAGGAGCAAAACCTCGTTGCGTCAGCGCAGATTGGTAGCGACTTATGACGGGTCGTACCACTGATACAGATTACGTTCTATGGCAGAAGCAGGTATTCGATTGTTTAATGCTCTCATCATCTCCTTGGTTTCTTTTTAGAAGTTTTCTGTTTGCAGATGACTTTATTAATTTTGAACATGAGATTTCAATGATATTTGCTACAATACTATCATCACGAAGATAACAAGATATAATCATTATCATGATCACATCACTTCAGCTTATAGCAGTCTACTGTTGGACTTAGGCCTCGCCATCCTGTTGCCACCAGCATCGGTCCATCTGGCCGGAGTGCGTCCAACGCTACGCTTGCCAAGGCCTGGCCTCTACTCGAGATCTCGCTTCCGTGGATCAAAGTTAACAGTTGGTTAAAATTAGTCAATTATTGTTGCAGCCTTAACTTATATTATTGTTTACTAGATTTCCGCCCAGCGGTTTCACCCGCTGCCACTACCATACTGTCATTTTACCGTGGTAATAGTTGTTTTCCTGCGGTAAAAAGGAGCCTATGTGTTATTCTAGTTTATACTCAACCTGTGTTTCAAATTTCATCCAAATCAGTCAAGCCGTTTGAGCGTGAAGAGGTTTCAAACATACATACATACATACATACATACATACATACATACATACACATACACACACACAAACTCTCAGATTTATAATATTAGTACGGATTTATGGGCATCCTAAATTTTAACTATCTGCTGCTGAACATTTTTTCGATGACTACCTACCTATCTACGCATTTAAAAATCATTTTCCTGTTTCTGTGTACATTATTATATCATCTAAGTAGGAAATATTTATAAAAGAACCGTATCAATGTCAAATCTATCGATTTGTCCTACTTTCTAGTCATCGAAAGAAAAACAACTATATCGCACAGCATTATACTTGTTGACTATTGCTTATTCAAGTTACATAATTTACTATTACTACTCTACACTGTACATAAACAAACAACAACAAATCTTCCCAAGTATGCCTGTCGATAACAAAGTTTTCCCGCTTGTTTTTCTTACCTACAGATATAGAATTTACGACATATCCTGACTGGTCATTCATTACATAATGCTAGAAGAAATTTCTTAGTAGAAATAAGTTGTTCTGTGGTGTCGTTATTCTTTGTATGTGTTTCTTTTGTAATTTTTTTGTGTACAATAAACGGTAAATAATTAAATGATGGGTTTGGATGTCCGCTCAACAAAATCACTACGCCAGACACATTTGAACCACATGTAATGAAAACAATAGTCACGCATACTAACATAACGGAAAAGTTGCACCCAGTTTCTAAATCGGTAGTCTCATCTATAATATCTAAAATTCTGCGACTGAATAGGTATCCAGGTACCTGCATTCTCTAATGATAGACATATGTAACATTTATGAATTTGATATACCTATTACTCGTTTAATGGTTGGAGTTCACCGCCGTTTTTTCGATTTACCATCGCTGAATACAACATCCATACACAATGTTGCATAATTAATAGCTCGGAGTGTCTATTACTTGCTCTGAATTACAAACAGATTCAAATGCACCGCCGCCATTTGCATTGTAAAGTTGCGAATTGATTAGCTGATTAATTAACCATTTTATTCGCGATTTTACTTTCATTTTCGAATTTCAATGTCTATAATACCATTTCAGTAAGGCAACAAGACAAATGCCAAACTTAGTTTTTATTAGTTGAATTTTTCTACAGTTGCAAATTTTTCACATTTGACATTTATATAGCAATTTTATTGCCATCGATTCTCAAATTAATCATTTGTCTAGTTGGATAGATTGGACAGTATTTAGGGTTATTACTCAGCAATTCTTTAAAATTTTGTGGAACGCTTACTAGATTTGCCGTTTCTTTAAAAATAATTTTCAAATACATAATATTATGTAGGCACTTGGACAAAATAAATCTTAATCTAGCATCTCACCCAATTAAAGATCATCAGAAATCTTCATTGAATCTCCACTTACCTGAAACAGAACATAAATCATCAATTAAAACATAATCACGAATTATCTCAAAGTACCGTTTTACTACCCCGTTAGGCAGAAATCGTGTCATCTTATTGCTGTATCTTATCTCATCGTAATAGAGTTTATTTCGCACGAAAGGAGTGAGAAACTTCGTGACTTTGATATCAGACGCTAACTGTTCGAATGGTAGGGTAAACATATAAGAAAGATTACGGTGCTTCCGTTGTCTATTTTGAGTATTTGGTTTGGTTAAAGTGTATTCCTATCATATGATACGGTCAAATTGGTCATTCTCATGGAACTAGTACCTACTAGTTCCATGAGAATAGTACATATCTATGTTCTCCCTCAACGTAGTAGTATTAGTAAAATCCTTGGTGATCGTACATCAACATCACTTATTTTTAATAGAGTTCAATTCAGAGGTTAAAAATTCAAGTATGTGACATTCTCTCGATTCTAAGATACTTAGTTAAAGGTGTTGTATCTATATCATACATGCATAAACATGTCACGCCTTATTCCCTTGCAGGGTAGGCAGGCTGTTAACAGAATATTTGAGGGCCGTTTCAGAAAAATCGTGTATCACTAGAGTGATATGTTGTCAGCCTGTCGCCTAAAATTGTAAAAACACATAAAACCCTTGAGTCCTTTATATTCGTCGCATATTACGACACCCCGGGAAATAGATAGGATGATGCTATTCTAAGCTGGCATCACACGACAGATCATATAATTATCATCACCTGCAATCTTTTTTTGTCCAACGACCCGATGAACCCTGGTTTCAGAGTTTTTCAACCACCTACTACTATGATCTGACCATCTTAAGATTTTCATAAATATTTTTATGTATTATGTAAAACAACAACACGAGTACCGAAAGTATTTCATCAATATCGTAGATAAGAGTTTCTTTCATGTCCACAACTGTTTAATATCTTTGACACAGCTGTCATTAATGTCATTATTAATTAACCAGATCTCATTGTGACGTATCGCGGACCTTACTGATAGATAATGAAACAATACCTTTGAGACAATGCGCTTTCTTTCACTTATCTTTTCCCATGTACTTTTATTACCATTGCCAACATCAACTGAAAGCAAACCATAATTCATAATAATAATATAATAATAATTGGGGTGGTATGGGATCTACCTCCTAGCGGTCCACCCCGGGCAACGGCAACACAGGCTTGCCTGTGGATAAGTCCGGCTGAACGATCCCACTAAGCGGTGGAAGGCTCCGTAAGGGGCCGCCTGGGCCTGGCTCGCGACCACCATCCCACCGAAGTCTGGCGCCAAGTAGCTTGCTGCGTCCCGTCAGTGTGTGGGAGTGCCAGTGCCTTAACAGGCTTCTTCTGGGTGAGCTCGCTCTATCTTAGACTCTGTCTCTGTCCTATGACCTAGACTAGAGTTAAGAGCAAACCCATCATTAATAAAAAAAAAATATATGTAATATAATATTCAAAACCTTTTTCTACTTTGAGTGTATATATGTGTTATTGTTATGTATTTGGCAACTTCAAGAATGTATTGTGTATTCATTAAATGGATGAAGTTTTCATAACATATGCCACGAATGTATGTTATAAAACTATCATGAATATTCAGTAATAATTGTCAATATTTTACAAATAATATGGCCACAATTCGGGATGTACATTCTCCTTACTTGCCTTAAATTAGTGCTGTCATTTTCCGTTAAATAGGTTTAGAAAAGGATAGGAGATATTTTAGTCGTGTCATGTCTTATAATTTCATGCAAAATACGTGTTATTTGTCAAAATAAGGCGACAATCAAAACAATGGCGACTAAATTGACTAGGAAAGGCGACAAAACCCTTGACGTTTTTAAAAATGACAGGACTTAGATATCTTCTATCCTTTTCTAAACCTATTTGACGGTAAGTGACAGCACTAATTTAAGGCAAGTAAGGAAAATTTAAATCCCGAATTGACCTCAATGTCAAATGACGTGACGTGTTTTGGTTAACGACACAAACCTTTTAGGTTAATATATTGATGTTCTTTAGCACATAGAGTTTGGCAACAAAATGATTGACATTTTTAATGGTCTTCACTGCACCAGGGCTTTCTTTAAATTTTTTGTTTATCCACTATGGACTATTAATAATATATTCATGCCCCCTTTATTTTTTATCAAAAAATAAACGCACCTTATTTCGTCATTGAAAATTTTAATGTTTATTTATCAAAATAAAAATCGAATAAACAAATATTAATGGTTTCAATGATACTTCTATGTTTTCGTTGTAAAAATCAAGAGAAAAGATGAAAAAGACTGAAAGAAGATTTAAAAGACTAGCAGAAGTATTAATGCGATGTCGATTCAATTATGCGTGGCAATTATACAATATTTCAAAGAAATGTTATATTTTTATGTCGTTTGTCTAATTATTATTTTTGTTCCAAAAATGCACAAAGCTTTCTGCCCCCCCTTGACATCTCTCTGTGCACCTTGGATGGGATCTCCTGGTCTACACTTACTTCATAAAATATCGTCAGGAATCTTTCTGCTTTGTTATTTTTCAGTTGGGACTCAAGTTCGTTTTTTAGTTTAACGGTTGGTGATATTATGTTTTGTTACCTTTTTAATGGGTTTCTTAAGTTTACTTTTCCTAATCTTATCATACTCAGTCCGACTCAAAGTGAGAATTACATTCTCTCACAAATCAACGAGTAACAATATATAACAGTAATTTTTGTCTGTATTTATTTAGTGGGCTTATGACTTATTCAAGTTATGCTGGGACCCGGAACTGCATTCAATGAGCATTCTACTTGACTTTGAGAACAATTTCGTGTTTGGTCCAGTTCATAAGTTACAGCGTCAGGATAAAATGAAGTTCGTAACTACTAAATTACTAATATTTCTTAGAATGTCTAACAGTAAAAACAGTCTGACATAAATTATTTCCTTAGGTAGAAAAGACAGAATAGCATGCTTTCAAAAATGCGTTGGCACATTCAAAGATCCAATATTTTTTTTTGCTTTGATTCTACCAAAGAAATGCCCATTTTGGAAATGCAAAGCATGCAGATACAGATATTCCAATCAAGAGGTTCATATTACAAAACAAAATTTTCTTTTCTACATTTCTCAGTTTCTTCCAATTTACTCCAGCAAAATCTTTTCATAATTATTAGGTCTTACGAAATGCGTTGCCGTTTTATAGTCTATTGAAACAAGTTCACCGCAGTCGGAACCTGTTCGGAGTGCGTTCAACCTGTCCTGCACTCTTCTAATGGCCGTCTCTGTTCTTTCTAGTTTAATAACTCGTTTTATGCAATGTCCAAGTAGAAAGTCGGGATTTGGCAGGTTGTACAGACATTTGTAATTTAGATAGACTACGGTTCCAAGTTGCTGCCTTGGTGTAATATTGATATTTCTGTAATAAATTATCGCAGAAAGTTGAAAATCTTCCTAAAAGATCCTTGATCTAAGTCCCTACGGAATAAACATTACATTTTACGCTATGACGTTTTAAAACTGAATGATTTAGGGAAAAATTTGATATTTTAGTAGCAACAATTTTACTGTACCTATCATTATTTTTGTTTATTTTGTCGTTATCATAACAAACTGAAATATTTATGTTTACACGGAAGTGTCCATCGAAAAGACAACATCTTATAGATAAGATAGCAGTAATTATGTATTTTTAATCAAAGCCAATAATGGGCCTGCTGAACAGGAATGATTTCGGGGAAATCAGTTTTTTTTTCGACTCCATCCACTCTAGCTGAGTAGATTTTATTTCACCACTAAGATAGTTGAAGCAACTGATATTTTTTGTTAGGACAAGTTTAAAGAGCACTTTCCATGGAAGTTTTAGTCGTCATGGTCCCGGCCGCCCGTGGGAGAGCTATTCGTCGTGTGTCGGAAGACACGCTTGGCTGGTCACCGCTCCTTGTTTTTATAAGGTCTTGTAAGAAACCGACTGGGAATAAAAAGCTTGGGCGTGGTTTGGGAGCGTTTCTGAATCGTAATGAGTCATTTGTTGCAATGTAGGCCTTAATTTTGTTATTAAGTTCACACACACATACACACACACACACATATCACGCCTATAATCCCTTGCGGGGTAGGCAGAGCGCAAACAACCGCAAAACGGATATTTACGCCACGTCTGACATATATTTGAGGGTCATTCGAAAAATTGTGCGTAGCCATAGTGATAGGTTGTCAGCCCATCGCCTAAAATTGCAATACACGCCCTCGAGTCCCTTAGTCGCCTCTTACGACTCCCATGGGTAAGAAATGGGGTGATGCTATTCTAAGCCGGCATCACACGGCACATTATTAAGTTCAATAACTGTATTTATGCATTTTGTTTAAAATTTTAAGTTTGTTAAAGTCTAGATTATTATTAAAAACTTCTCGGCCCAAGTCACTGACCGAATATGTTTAAAAGTAACCTTTCTAGTTTTTTTTTATCCTGCCATTTGGTTGACTATTACTTGAGGTTAATACACTTCCAAATGGTTTTCTTCTAACAAATCTATTTAAGTACCTAAAAACTTGTTCTTCCTTAAATGGAATCTATTAGTATCTCAGCCAAACAAGAGAAATGTTTACAAAATACATTTATCCTAACTTTTTTACCTATTCAGTATTCTATATGATTCTTTACTAGAACTATCCAATCAAATGTGTGTAAATATTTAGTGTTCTGCTAGCATTAATCAAATGAGGTATCTAATATTTTTTAAAGTTTTGCACAGTTAGGTATTTTGAAGTTTATTTTTGTAAGTACCAACAACTATAGATTTGTTTTCACATCACACTTAACATTATGATCGCCTCCCACATATTCCCAATTAGCTCATATGCGGCTTCATTGATCCCTTCTAGTGAGGGTTCTTAATTAGTCACTTCCTCTGTTTTATTCTCTCTCTTTTTATTTTTAGAATCAAAGCTGTCTGTTTCGTTTCACGCATGTCTTGAGTTCACGGTCATTCCATTATCACTTTAGGCTCATTTGAATGCGTTATTATCATCATTAGAACGGAATTATGGTATTTCAGTAGCACTTGTTCGGTAATTTTCGATTTGGTAATTGCAATTTAGTGTATTGGTGTGATGTAGTTATTAAGTATCCAGTACAGAAAAGCTTGTCGTATCTGAATTTTATTTTTCATTTATCTTTTTACTACATGCTATACTTTACGAAATTAAATGTTATGGTCATTTTAAGACTACCTACCACTTAAGGGCTTCACATTTTTTGTTTAGTTTTTAGAAACGCATCGTCATCAATTCATTCCAGACTAAGTAAATGGGACCCTGACTAATTTGTGGCACGAAACACGAATCAGCCCGAGGGATTTGGTGCACGCAACCGCTTAGTGGGTGATGGCCTTTTTTGGACGATTTTAGTAGAGGTTAGTTCAATGTTGAATCAATTAAGGTATATTACGAAAATGTTCTGCAAACTGATCTTTTTAGCTGCTTTGTTGGTAGCTCTTTTAATTTTTGTACGTAACGTAGTAAAGAGCTTAAAGCCAGAAGATAAAAATGTATTTTAAATGCATTTTTGATTGGCGTTATTCATGGGTACCTAGACTAAAAACATTTAAAACGTAAGTATTCTCGGTACTCAAAGTTATAACAATCTTTAGTCATTGAAATCAACTTGGAAAGTCCTGAAACAAATATGAAAGAATCAATCTACTCGTATTACAAAGTTTCAAATCATTTTAAGTGCCTACAACTGCATTGTAAGTGGCCACTATCTCTTAAATGTATGTTTGCCTAAAAATACCGAAAGTTGACCTACCTCACCCCACTTCACCCTGCATACCCCACGCTCCCCTTCAATAACACTACCCTCGTACAATTCATCATATTGATGAGAAGTGCTATCGTGGTTTGAAGATATATTTTAATGGTGGATAAGTGTTTTGGAATTATATTTGTTGGGGAGGGTCGGAAGCATCTTGAATTGTTATATATCTAAACTAATTTATTTAGCTACAATACTCGTAGTTTAGTTTTAGATATCATAATGAAACTTATACATTTTTAACACATTATATACCTTTAGCCGTGGATGCCGGCTTAGAATAGCAATACCCCATTTATAACCCATGGGTGCTGTAAGAGGTGACTAAGGGACTCGAGGGTTAGATGTGTATTGCAATTTTAGGCGATGGGCTGACAACCTGTCACTATAGTGATACACAGTTATTTGATTGACCCTCAAACATTTGTCAGACGTGGTGTTAAGGGATTTCAGGCGTGATATGTGTCTGTATGTATGTATGTATATAGCTTTAGCTTACATCATAAAAATAATGCCATAGCCAGTTCACCTACGTTTTACCAAAAACGGACCTCCTTTCGATTTCAAAACTGCAAGAGTTGTGTGGGTCGTCTCATCAAAAATAACTATCATGTTTACTTTGCTCTTCATCATCATTAACAATTTATCATTCACATTGTGTGTGGGTGAACCTTAATGCAGAAGTTTATTTTTTGCCTGTTCGTATATCTAAGGGACTTTTCTTTTCAATGAGGGAATATGTATGTAGAGGTATAATATACTATATCGGGTGAAATTTTACTAGTGACCGATACTGAAAACAGAGGATGGGCTGGTGATAAGAAACAACTTTCCTAAAGGAACATAGGTCGGAATATGACAAAAATATTTTGAACTTCATTATTAATCCAAATCAGCTGATCAGCAATTAGAGGTATGTATAGGAGGTAATTTATTTTTCCAGTTTTGACCTATGTTCCTTAGGAAAAGTTGTGCCTTTTGACCAGCCTGTCTTGAGTTTTCGCTATCGGTCACTAGTAATATTTCACCCCATATAGGTACCACAGTTTCTTGTTGCGGATAGATGAAGCACACCATAATATCTGTCAGGTGTAGATTTCAAAGCGACGACGGGGCTAAAATTTTAGAGTCAGAACTAAAAACACCATAATAATCTTTCTTTAAAGAAAACGTAAAACAAAGGTCAGTCAAATCAGATGTTCATTGAATTAATAGCCTTCATAGTGAGTCTTGGTATACATGGGCGTATGACTAAGACTATACCCATACCATATCGATGGTCTAGAAGACAAACGTGCTAACTACAAAAAAATCGATTTTAACATTTTAATGCCATATGTATTAAATGAAGATGCTGTATCGTTAACACAAACCCAAATACCCTAATTACGTCTCTTTCTCCCCAAACTATAGATGTACACTTATAGTAAGTGATGTCAGTTTGATGCCAAAAAATGTAATTAGGTATAATTATTTACCATTAAACTTAAAGTACAAAAATATTAAATATATTTAGCGCATCTTTTTTGGATTTACCATAATTACACAATAAGCTAAATGTCATTATTATAATTGTCATTTGGTAAATCTTGATTCCTAATTACAATAAAAGATATTAATCTTTACAAAATTCCAGTGACAAATGGTTTAAGTAGTCTTACTACTACTGGACACTGCTCAGAATACAGAAAAATATATTAAGTGCTTTAAACATAAAGACATCATAATTGACAAATGATTTAATCACCAATTACTAAACAAAATTCTGGAGCCCAAAAGTTTTAAAGTTATTTAATCTATTAACCAAAGTATAGACAAATATTGAAACGTATATTAATGTGAACTCATACTATAACGTTGCATTTCACAACAAAGGATTTTAATACTTTGTATAATTTTATTTTGGCGGTAATCTCGGCATAGCAACAAGGTGCAGCCGCCGCTGCTTCATCGCTCGCTTCTGTTGCCTCGATGCCGCCGTCCCCACCTGAAATAAACGCCGACATTCCGACACTAGCCGCTGACGCTGACGTTCCAGCGTTAGCCCCTGATACCGCCGCTACTTCACCACTCGCCTCTGCTGCCCCGGTGCCGCCGTGCTCGCCTGAAGTGAATGCTGACGTTCCAGCATTATCCCCTGGTGCCGCCGCTGCTTCATCGCTCGCTTCTGTTGCCTCGATGCCACCGTCCCCACCTGAAATAAACGCCGACATTCCAACATTAGCCCCTGACGCTGACGTACCAGCATTAGCCCCTGATGCCGCTGTTGCTTCACCGCTCGCTTCTGTTCCCTTGATGCCACCGTCCCCACCTGAATAAACGCCTACATTCCAACATTAGCCCCTGACGCTGACGTACAAGCATTAGCCCCTGACGCTGACGTGCCAGCATTAGCCCCTGATGCCGCCGCTGCTTCACCGCTCGCCACTGCTGCCCTGGTGCCGCAGTCTCCGCCTGAAATAATCTCTGATACACAAACAAAAACGACTGATGTTCCCTCAAAAATCCCGATACATCCACGAAATTTACCGATGTTTACGACACCAGCGCTGCCTTAGTACCGCTGTCTCCACCTACAGAATTCGGCAACGCTCTCACAAAAATTGCTTACGCATCTTGTGATAGAAATAATTGCCTTGAACTTAATTTCTATACAAAATACATCTAGACAGTCACCACTTCCCAGTACATCGAATATGAATATTACAGAGCAACTACTTCTCGACCTATATTTGGATGACTTAGATGATGCAGCTCCATCTATCCTAAAATAGTTGCCATACCTGGCTAGTCTCTCTGGTTCTTTTCTTAGTTATTTTATTTGAGCGTTCATCCTATTTTATTTCTGTTAGCTTGTCGTTGGTATATCTTATTTATTTATGAATGCATGTATTTATTTTGCCTTGTCACAATGCCTCAAGACCAAGGTGTTCGATCAGTGCGTCCTGTCAGTCATGACCTATGGAGCCGAGACGTTGAACCTGACAGTAAAACTGGCCCACCGGTTACATGTCACTCACGAGAGCTATGGAAAGTCTATGCTCGGTATCTCTTTAATGGATAAAATCCGGCATTCCGGATTACCGGCACAGAAATATCCACAAAAAGACCAAAGTAACGGGCATAGTCTGGAACTGTAGCAAACTGAAGAACTGTATTTTATGTAGGTTTATGTATTTTTATTTTATTATGTTAAATTATTAAGTACTTTGTATTTTTGTTTATTTCTTATTATATAGCTACCTTTAGTGAGAACTTTACGTACAATTATATTTAGTTTTTTTTGTATGGGCACCCGCTTATCAATTGGGTGGCCGGTAGAGAATGCCGCGGGCATAAGGGCCGCCCATATTCCTGCTGTTGATGAAGAAACTTTAATTGATGATTGTTCTGATTCGGAGTGTGATGATGACTGAACTTATGTTTGAATCATTAGGTAGGTACCTACTTCATTATTCAGATTTGATCTCATGTTTGAATTATTTTTTTTACTTACTTCTTGATTTTTCTTAGTATCACATCACGTCATCACACTACACAAAAGTGTTAAATGAATATTACGTATTTTAAGTTTATGTAAAAACAAATTAAGTGACGCCTTTTTTACTAAATTCATTTTTTTTAAGGATCTTAAATAAAAATCATGTTCACTTAATAAATAGATCATTAAAAAGATAAATATTCTATCTAAATACAGGTAGTATATACATGGTTCCTATGTTCCATTTTAAGCTACAGCATCTAGAACTTTTACGTAACTAAAAATGCTCCTCCTGAAAAGTTGGATAGTCTGTAATTATCATGTTTGTCTTCTAGACCATCGATATAATGTAATATATGCCTTATATGGCGCCTGTCTCGCCTCTGCAGTGCACCTACTGTCAGCAGCACATAGCTAACAGACCAAAATATACTAGCTTTTCACAGCTTTAAATCATAAACAGTATAAGTTGAAACCTTAAATACCTTACTCGACAGGCCGAAACGAAGTATAGAAGGTCGTCGACGTATGCAATTTATCTATAAAGCTAGAAGGGGACAGGTGAATTGATAGCTTGGCTTTGGATGAATAATGATTATTATTAATCTAATAGGCGTGGTCTTAATGAGACACATTGGAAAAGATAAATTGCTAAAATTAATAAGAAAGATGTTCTTGTTTGGAAGGGAAGAAAAAAGAGGCCTTGTGGTTTTATTCCGGGAATCGAATTGTAATACCACTGTAACAAGAAATCAAATGTCTCAAACATACCTAATATGTGATGCCGGCTTAGAATAGCATCATCTCAATACAACCCGTGGGTGTCATAAGACTTGACTGTAGGGATGTAAATCCAGGTAATGAGTAGTAACGTTATCTATGAAGACACCTAGCACTGGGTTCAATCCGATTGCCAAGCGTGGTGAGTATAGCAAATATACTCCAAATAGGGGGAGGCCCATGTCCAGCAGTGGACAAGTTGTGACTGGTAGGTGGTTATTGTAGTAGCAGTATAGTTCAAATGAAGTGATACAGTGGATGATTTAACAAGACTTTACTGCGCGTTAGTAAAACAATTTTGTTATGTCCTAATAGAAAACCGGCTCGGGCGGGATGAAAAAATAATAATAAAGGCACTGCCTCGGGGCTGGCCAGGTTATTCACACGGCATGTAACTTTACGCCACCACCATCTGAAAATGATATTTGTTTCAAATTGAAGTCAAGATTTTCAAAGCGTGTAGTTTACATCCGTATAATTAAACGGACCTCCTGAACAGGAAAAACCCCCCAAAAAACCTGCCCAGAAATGATCCTACTCTAAATTAACAATCTTACTAACCCCTAAGCTACCCTAGCTAATTTTGGAACTAAAAAAAATTTTATCGACCAAAAATGACTACTTTTTTTGTAAAAATTGCAGTAAATAAATCTACCAGTTTAATCTTATAAAATATTTACTTTATACAATTGAAATTATATCCATGGAGTAAGTTTAGAATCTGGAGGCGTTTCTATGAAACTACGCTTACCATCCATACTTTACACCAATGTTTGATTCTCACGTTCTCACGACACTGAATCGTAATCTCTGGTGCTAAATCGTGTTTACAATGTCGGGTCACACCTACGGAAATTTCCGTCATGTTTGGCTCCTTACATCTCGTATGCATTTCACTGATTTAATAGATCAGATCAATCTGTAGGTAGTCAAATTATAACAGTTACGAGTAACATGATAAAAAAAGATCATTTGACTGCTGGTGGATGTGAATGAAATAAGAAGAAGTGTTGCGCCAACCCTAAATCAATTTTTCAGGCAGTTGATACGGGTGTTATTACAAAAAAAATAGACGCGCATAGTGATTAAATTATTTTCCATACGATTTGACGTTGTAGGTACAGATAAAACCACGTCTTACTTTTTTGTAATAACTTAAATTTTTAAGGCAGAAAATGATGGGGTTAAAAAAGAACTCGCCGCGGAGTATTTCGCTGATATGGCTTGACACAAAGATATGACTCTGAAAAAGAATATTGTTCCCAAGCAAGAGGATCTGTGTGCAATTGATAACAAGAGGACAACAATGATGATTGCAATTGGAGATTATATTGCGCGTCAGGTGGAAGAACTTTCCGTCTTCCGTCTTGGTTGGTGGAAGTCACTTCATTACCATAACCAGCGACATTAGTCTACTGCTGGACATGTGCCTCCCCCTTTTGGGGGGTATTGCCATACTCACCACGCTTGGCAAGCGGATTGGCTAGCGCAGTGAAAGATATTGCTTTCACATGGAACGCTGCTGCCAATTCCCTGGATTAATTTATCCCTCAGTCGCTTTTTACGACGGGTTGTATTGTCATGATGCTATTCTAAAACGGCATCACACGGCACGGAAGTCAATTAAAAAGATTAAAGGCCATTTTACTTACGGTGTACTGTTAAAATACTCATTTAAATGATCAATTTCCAAGGGGCACTTTTAATACCTAGTATTTAAAGATAATCCTTCAATCTGATAGCACAAGTAGGTCTTTACTTCACAAATAAATCGGCAATTGTGAATGAGATATAATAAAATAACACACAACAACTTTTAAAACTTTAAAATTAACAAATTAGAGATCACAAAGTATGAATTGGCGGGTACTACGCTTGCTGAACAACAAAATAAACATCTTTATTTTATTTTTTGGCACAACTTATTAGCGCGACGTACGTTTATATATAGGCTGAAATTTTACTAGTGACCGATAGCGAAAACTCAGATCGGGCTGGAGATAATGAACAATTTTCCCCAAGGAACAAAAAAAAATTGGAGTTCCCATACAAAATTGCCGATCGATTCGAGTGACTATGGAAGCTCAAAATATTTTTGTCTTATTTCTACTTATGTTCCTTGGGGAAAGTTGTTCCTTATCACCACCCCTTCCTCTGTTTTTAGTATCAGTAACTAGTAAAATTTCACCCTGTATTAGCTTCTATGCTATTGTTTGCTAATATATCGCATGCGTAAGGACTTCACATGGTCTATTGATCTTATAATGAGTGGGCTATCAATGGACGATCTGATATATCTATCAATGGATACTAAAAACTGTCCGATTGTGTGTCAGTCTATCTTTCTCACGTGTGAAATGTGGTTTGATTTCTTAAGATAAAGATAACATAAGTTACGACATAGATACACTTACAGACACTACAGGTACTTTAGATCCATTTTACTGAAAGATATGATAAGATGATAGCAGGTGAAAGTGATATGGATAGTTTGATAACGATAGGCAAAAATAGGGTTTATACCTGAAAACGTTATTTGTTTTAGTAACTCCATTTTGATCCTGTTCTCGATAATAATAATAAATGGATGATAAACACAGCTCTATGAAAATATACTACCTACCATTTTTTAAACGCAAAAGATTCTAAACGCGACTTACGGACAATTAGATGGTTCAGCCTGTAATGTCCTAACCAGACTGGGAACAAATTCCAAAGTGATAAATTACATTTTTGTGAAGTGCCCCGCCGAGAATCGAACTTGGATCCTTTGCGTCACAGGCAGTCGCACTACCACTACGTCACATAGGCGTAGTGTGAACATGCTGTACGATAAGGTTGCATACGATGTGCTAGCGCATCCTCTATGAATCAGTATAGATACTCAAATATCCGTCGGCCTTAGCCCACGCGAGCTGCGATCTTAGTGGGTTTGACAGGTGTTTTAGTAAAACCATTAATGCCTTTTGTTCCTTCACCTCCTACTGCATTCGACCTTTTTTCTGATTATTTGAGTTTTGTTCTTTCCCACCTACTCCTATTTGGATGATTACTTCCGCTTCGTATAGTCAGAGGTCAGAGAACCGGCTAAGGAGATGATAACAAAATTAGATCGAAGTATAAGAAAGTTTATATTATTTATGTAGCTATTGGAGAAACGCTGTTTGCCATAGCAGATCAATGGTTCTAATTTAACCAATTCTATTAACCCATTAACCATTCAGAATTTGATTGATTGATGAATTTGGGAATTTAGATTACTATATAGTCTATAGGCATATTGTATTGTGTGTTTTTTCGCGAATATTGGTACTCTGAATCTATTCAAATAACATAAATATACATATATACAAACAATTATTAACAGCCACAATAGTCTACTGCTGGACATCAGATCGAATGTTTCATTTTCATTTTCAAAATGCCTTTTATGAAATCGTCTGTTTATACGTCCCAATTAACTACATACACATATCACGCTTTATCCCTTACGGGGTAGGCAGAGCTCTAACAGCCGTAAAATACGGTCGCTATCGCCAAGCCTGACAAGTATTGAGGGGCGTTACAGAAAAATCGTGTATTACTGTAGTTATATGCTGTCAGCCTGTCAATTGTAATACACATGAACCCTCGAGTCCCCTAGTCTCTTTTTACGACACCTGCAGGAAAGAAATAGGGTAATACTATTCTAAGCCGGCATCACACGGCCATACAGCATTTACTTATAGTTCTATAGTCGTACTATATGTAAGTAAACCAGGTGAATATTTATTATTCTCCCGAGGCTGTTTGTAGGCCTATTAGCAAACGGATATCGCACGGTCCCAAGAAACCATGGAAATTAAATTACCAAGAATAGTATGTAATCCTATACCATCGCTTTTCCCCCATATAACATCATGACACATTGTTATCTTAGACGGAAGGAGGCTAGTAAGGCAGACTTTCTACAGTATAACATAGTATACGATATAATTTGCTGGCACGCCGAGAAGCTTACAGAAAAGTTTATAAAGAGTGCTCTGCGCATAAATAAAGTGAAGCCGAAAACTAGTCCACCTAAAGAATTCGAAGATTTTCTTTAGAGATAAATAACTCTGCCAAATTACTACATAACAAATTAATTATGACTAATAACAAATTTGAACATTTCCATGCATTCCAAATTGTTGTTATGCAAATAAGTTATCTTTATCTTCTAAAAAGCGAGATAACATTTCATTAAGGGGCGGCAAAATGCAAAAATCTGATCATGTACGGGCTGTAGAGTTTCTTTTGTTTTATAAGGAGTTATTGACCTCATACATTTAACATACTTTAACACAAAGAAAGAACTGATCTATCTTTATGTTTCTGTTCGAGCACTTATATGGAATAGTTAGGTTTCCGTACCTCAAAAGGCAAATAACAGAACCTTTATAGGATCACGTTGTTGTCAATCAAAATTCACAGGGTACTTCCCGTGGAACTAGAACTATGACACTTAGCAAGTAACTTTGTTTTCAAGTAAAAGTTTAGGTAGGGTAAAGCCTAAAAAAATGATTTTTAAATCATGTTTTTTAGGTGCTCTCATAATATATCATTTTCGCTTTTAGGCTCTTAGTTCAAGTAACGTATCATAATTATGAAAGGGTTTGATGTGCATGATACGGAAGCCTCGGTAAGAACGACTTGCAGTAGGCCCGTTTTTTTGCTGTTCGGACGCATCCGTCTACTTTATTCTTTGCTCTGGTGCTACATTATATTCTTTACTGTTCACGCCAAGACACTGATTATTAAACCATAGATAAAATAAATTGCTTATGGCAGTTACCCGCTTCCGCAGATGATACAGTTGATAGTGAGAGATTTTATAATACTATGGTGCAGTAGGCAGTAAGGTGTCATTATGTGACAAGTAGGTGGTAGCGTAATCAATTATCTTGAAGTCAATAGAGTCATTAAAAATATATGGTTTTGTGACTATGCTGTCATATAACACTTTAAGCGTGTTTTTAATTATAAACAAAAAGTATTTTTTCTATCCTTTCGTGTGGGACACCGAGTCTACGAACGACCACGATAAACCCTGGTCTCAGAGTTTTTAACCGCCGAGTAGTAGGATTTTGAGTCACGACCGCCGTCAAGTAATCATAGAAAACAACCGGGGACGACGGCTTAAAGTGCCCTCCAAAACACGGGACCATATTTCTTACTGACAATCAGGTCAGTAAGAAATATGATCCCACAATGTCCGTACCAAACTAGTAACAAATTCACAAAGAAATAAATATCTACTTTGTGAACCAAACCCCGGGAATCAAACCAGGGACCCGATTCCGGTACCAACGGTGAGCATGCTAGACCATAGAGGCAGTTTTGTATCTCAGTTATAAACAAACATAGTATGTTCTTAGTATTTTATGATTGCATGACTTCTAGGAAAACAAGAATATCCTATGAGAAACTCATACGATTGTATCATCCACATAAATCACATTGTGCAACACAAACATCTGCTACGTAACTTTTTCCAATTTACAGAAATAGTTTACTTTTACTATCACAACTTATACAGGGCGTAAGGGACAGCCCTCCGAATACTTATAGGTTGCATGCTAGGGTGTTTCACTATGTAGGTAAAAAAAAAAATTTCATCATTTTTGCAGACTTTGATCGCCCCTCGTATCTATGTGAGTGCAAAGACATAAATACAAAATTTCATGACAATTGGATAATATTTAGAGGTTGCACACTTAGATCGTTTACGAAAAAAGACGATTTTTTCAAACTTCATGATATTTATTCGAAAACCTTAGGGAAAACTGACGAACGAAACCTTAAAATATTTTTAACTCTAAATAACATGCTTAATAAGCAATATTGTTATGTACAACAGTTCTATATTATTCAATTTTATAAGAAGCAATCCCTTCTTTTGTTCGTTTGGTAACCGCTTTTATGTGATGTTCGACTACCCTAAGCAAAAATTGCTTTTTTTGTTCATTGACCACTTTTAGAGCCTTTTAGAAAATCACTGCAATAGTCTTCATCAGTCACATCATGGATGCCAAATAATAACTCTATCTTCTAAACTTTTAACACTCCCGTAAGCAACTTATGGCAAACGTTTACTACCCCAATGTAAAACCAATTAAGGAGGATTTTTTAAAATAGACTCTTCAATTTTCTTTTCTATTTTACCTCTATTGATCACACGAGCTCTACAAACGGAGGATGGAGACTCGAAAATTTGAGTAGCATCGTGGCCAAGGCATCTTTGCAGCTGCAATAAATGAAGTACTTGCTTGTCGAGTAGAAAGCTGTAAAGCTCGGTCCCAAGTAGAAGTAAGTGTCTGATCTAGGGGTTTTACTGAACTTGAGCGTGAGTTTTTCATCGCAGGTGGCGAGAATATAACCTCTTCGTCGCTAGGTGAAGATGATGATGAAGTCGAAGCTTCTAAAGTAACGATTTTGTTCATTTCAGCGATATCTTTGTAATGTTTGTTCTTGAATGACTGAATCTTATTTTCTTTTGAGCGTTTTGTTTGTGTTTTGGAGGCGAAAACCTTGTCTGCTCCACTCATAGACGAACTCATACGATCTTTTCTCTGTGATTTGAGAAACTCTTTGTCTTCTAGTAAGACGCCGGACATGTCCAACACATTTTGTCTAGAAATATCAAATAATTCAACAAGGTCAGTTTTCCAAATCTGCTGTTTTATATTTGATTTATCTGTATTTCTCGATTTCTCTTTGCACAAGTTTTGGTATTCTCTGTACAACCTTTGTGTACCAGCACGTATATTCTATTCTGTATTAACTGGAATATTTGCTTTTCTCCAAATTTCTTGTAGTTTTGTACTGGTACATTTTGCAGCATGAGAAAGGGTTTCTTTCATTTTCTTATGATGATAAATAAAAACTATAAGTACTTGCTCTCTTGAAGGAAGCCGAGCTCCTAAAAACTTGTCACTGGGTACTTTTTTTTAAAACCAAATGCCTCTCTTAGATCCCATTTTCAAACTTGTTTATTAAACATAAATATGACGAATTGACAATTGACGCGCTTGCTTTTAGATTGATACATATCGCTTTGTTAGAGTCGTCGATAAAAATATCGTTCTACCTGCAATTGAAAATGCTAAATACTTACTGTTGGATCGACTTTTTTATTTTATTGTATGGTTTGTTTATAGTTTATATCGTGTAGATAAACAATAAACGTAATCAGTTATTAATAACTACAGGAAAAGGAACTTACATTTGAATAATAAAAGGAAAACAATTGTCAATAAAAATCTACTTTATGATAAAAGTGGCCAATGTGTGCAACCTTTAAATAGTGTCCAATCTTAATTAAATTTTGCATACGTATCTTTGAGAACTCTGAAACTCTAGGGAAAAGCAAAGTTATGTGGAAATCACAACTTTGGAAAAATGAAACACCCTATTGCATGCAGATCATGAAACTGAACAGCTTTCCCCTGGAAACGTATGTCAGGAAACGACAGAAAATCGAAGTCCTATTCAAAAATTGCACTATTTAGGTACTAAGGGGAGTCAATTTTTTTTTACGTTTCCTGAAATATTTTCGTATGGTAAGTTGGTCAGTTTCATGGTCTGAATGCAGGGTGCATCAGTATTCGAAGGGCTGAGTACCAAATTTTAAAACACTTCCCGTGCTAGGTATACAATTTTTGAAAACTTGCAAAATTTTCAAATTTTTGAAATCCTGCCCGCGCCTGAAAATTTTGCAAGTTTTCAAAAAAAAATTCGAAGGGCTGTCTCTTACACCCTGTTTATAAAATTAATGTTGTTACATACATATATGTCACCTTTTATACCTTGCGGTAGGCAAAGCGTAAACTGCCGAATAAAACGAACATTAACACCACGCCTGACAAACATTTGAGGGTCATTCAAAAAATTGTGTATCGTCATAGTGGTCAGCCCATCGCCTAAAACTGCAATACACATGTTACCCTCGAGACCCTTAGTCGCCTGTTATGACACCCACAGGAAAGAAATGGGGTGATGCTGTTCTAAGCCAGCATCACACGACAAACGGCACGAAATTGTGTATTTACGAAAATTGTGGCAACGTCTTTTGAAATTGAAGAAACAAGAATAAAAATTGAGACACAAATGTCACTAAGCAAATTATTCAATGCCTGTTAGAGTTAAAATACATTTGCAATGCATTGCACTTATAGTCAGTGATTGTTAAAGAGAAGCCTCATCCATTACATAATGATGTAAATTTCTAAAGGACACTCATACTAAATTTGATACTCATTTCATAATAGTACCTCTAATAGGATGATCTCGTGAATAGTAATTTTATGTTCTGCTTGTACAAAAAAAATAACTACAAACTCGAGGAGTAAACCATAACTATGGTCACGGCACCGATGTGTAAAAAATAGTCTATATTTTCAAGGATCAATGTGGATACCGATAGAAATAGAGATTTAAAAAAAGTTAATAAACATTGCAAGGCCTGATTCTCTTACTTTTTGCCATTATTATGCCTACGATACTTATCTGTCATTCTATTGCCACAATGGTTTTCCTATATTTCAAACTATGTGGATACGAAACGGCCAAAACTATCCAACTGAAACACAACTGAATCGGTTTTCAAATAGCGGAATATGGCCTTAGGCTATGTGTGTCCAAACTAAGCCTACAACATATTGCATTTTCAATGAGTAGTAATGAATGTAGCCATATTGCGTTGCAGTCTGCCGAAGGCTTAGAGCTCATTAGTGTGATCTACTTATTGTCGAGTATAAAATGCTAACAGATTATTTATAATTTGGTGACCATATCTGGCTGGCCAAATGCTATAAGATTCTAGCTAAATATTTTCTAAAAGTAATAATTATTTGAATAATGTTACACTTTGCTCAACAGTGGGACACTTTAGACATAAATAATAATAAATGTTACACTAAGTGATTTAATTTCTCAATCGAACTCCATAAGCGTTACAGAACCACTTTTTACCTTTTTCAACGATGACACAGGATGCAAATGTGTTAAGGGGTGAATATGTAAAAGATATTGGACCTGCCATAGAAATTGACCCGTTCGGCTGAAACATTTTGTATGGGAGGTAATTCTTTTTTATTTTATAGGAAAAAACCTATGTTCCTTGGGGAAAGTTGTTTAGTTTCATGGGCTGGTTCACCCCTTGAAATATTTGCAGTTTTTTTTACACCTTTAAAAAAAATAAAAAAAAAAATTAAAAAAAATTGTCCCTTTAACGACGTGGCTGTAAAAGATGAAACCAGAAAATTTTACAACAGAACATTGTGTCGTGATCAGAAAAGATTCTTGCACCTACTAGCCCTCATACTTTAATGTAGTTTTAGCATTTACGCATTCACTAGTCCAACGTAGACTAAACTGTACTTGAATATGTGGGTCATACCGTCCACATGGTGGTATAGACTGTGGTATAGTATTATTCAGTCCAGCAACGGGACTCGGCAAGTCGGCAACCTGTTCTAAAGATTACCTCGGTTGGTGGTTAATTCGCTTATTTGTAAGTAAATGAATATTGTGAAAAGCTTTTTAGAGATCCAGAATTATTATCGACATACGTTTTTCAAATTTCTAAATACCCTTTAAATGTTTGTCGGACGTGGCGTAAATGTCTGTTTATTACGGTCGTTTATGATCTGCTTACCCTGTAAGCCATTGGGCGTGATATATGTATGCATGTATACGTTTTCAAATATAAATCAATACATATTTAAAGTCGTTGTGTATCATTTTAGGAACAACTTTTATCAAAATATAATTTTACTTTAAAATTTATTGATTTTCGCCATTTTTAATACTCATTATAACAGTCAAAAGAGCCAGGCAAGTATAAAGAACAATAGACCCTTCAATTTCAGCGTTATTTAGTGTGCTCGTGTGATTTACTCGTGTTGTGAGTTAATAGTACAAATGTGACAAAGTAACAAACGTGACGTTTGGATTGTCTGAAACGACCACGATTTGAGATTTCACAAGAACATAGGTTTTTTTTATTAATGATGGGTTTGCTCTTGACTCTAGTCTAGGTCATAGGACAGAGACAGAGTCTAAGATGGAGCGAGCTCACCCAGAAGAAGTCTGTTCACTCTTACTTTGAAGAGATTAGGGTTGTATGCGTTTGGAAACACAGACGCAGGTAGTAAGTTCTACTCTTTAAGGTTTTCAAATCGCAGCCCGAATTTGAGTCCAAATTAATTTCTCCGGATCATGGTTGTCAGCCTAGCAACGAGAGTATCAACAATTATCATAAAGGTATTTAATTATTGTAGTATTCGTATTATACGTTTTTTTTTGCTATTGTGTACGTCATATCCGCGTCTCGATTTATAGAATGTCTCTTATGTAGGTTTGCTGTAAGAAATTTCTTTTTAGAAATAAGTAAACCTGTTGGGTCTTGTCTCATTGTAAATTGTTCCTGTGTATGTTTTTGTGTACAATAAATGGTTAAATAAATAAATAATAAATATCCTGGCTCCCCCCATTGTAGACTATTTGCTATACTGATACCCTAGTACTATTATTTATTCTCTTGTACTGATCACGTTTGGTAGGTAGTCTAAATAAATTCATCTAAAACCATAGAGTAGAAATCACATAGAGATGACACTCCTGCTCCAGACGCGCTCAAGGTCAATCCGTCTGGCTGTCTCTTAGCGAACAATTCAGTCGGGAGTGCGCTTCGCCGCGGAAACGATCGTCGTGCGGGTCGAATTTTCTTTCTTTGTGAAAAATTTAGCAATGCCGAATTATTGTGGTGTGTATGGCTGCAAAAGTGATGCGAGGAAAACTCCGCATCTAAGTTTTTTTAATTTGCCTAAAGATGAGATTAAAGAGAGATGAAATACCTAGGTACCTACCATTCGTTATTATACGTAATTGTTGTGTGTACTCCTATTTTTACTTACGTAGGTACCTAGTTTCCATTTTCTAATTTAAACTACCTAGGTGCCTAAGTCATTGTTAGCTGATAATGATAAATAAGCACATTCGTATCGTATGTATGTTTTGCACCTATTTTAAAATTCTGTACCTACCTATATAAAATGGTAAGGTAAGACTTTAAAACGGGTAAATATTTTGTTCCCACGGGAAAACTGTAAGCAGCGGTCGCAACCGCTTGACTGGCCGCTAGTCTGGAATAAAATTATTGGCACGTGACAGCCCCGACTTAAAGCGTGGGAGAGTGCGGGGCGTTACGGGCTGCGGGGGGAAGTAGGTATTTAAAGCGCGGCTTTTGGGGCCCAGACAAAGGAGTTTCGTTTCTATACGCAGTATTATTATCTATTCTTATGCTAAAACTTAGATTCTAAGCTTCCGGACGCAAGACAACGGGACCAGAACGGGACCATCCAACCTGTTCTGAGTCTTCGCAACTGTTCGTGGCAGGGCAGCTTAGTTAACTTGACAATCTAACAAGTGTCAGCTTTGTCACGATCACGATTCACGAGTTTCGCAATAGTTGGCTGGAGATGTGACTCGATAAAACGGGATTCGAAGAGCTATTTCTTCACTCGTTTTATTTTTAGTATAGTGTTGGTGGATTTCGAGTCATCACAGGATAAATCTTTTGTAAACAGTTTTTTTTTCATGTCATATGGTTAGATTCTTTAATTATTTAATATCATATGGTACAGCATTTACACGAACGAAATGATCCAATGAAATATAAAATTGTTCAAGACATTGGACATTAAGAATTGAGCACTCAAGAATTTTGTGACTGTTATTTCTAGAAAGATGCATTTTTAACATCTCCATTCTAGTTACATACAACGGTGACTTTTGCTATTGTCTAGTTACAGTACTACCTTTACCATTATGACAGTGCTAAACTAAAGGAATTACAAACATTAAAGGCATTATAATAGTAGATACCTACTAACTGTACTTTACTAGCTCATAAAGCGACGTTCAATAAACTTGTAACGGGACAGTCGATTCACAACTCACAATATGCTATTAATGATCAGACTGAAAATAAAGAAAGAAAGAAAAGCTATGACACCATGAGAACATCAAAGGAACACCTATGTGGTAATTTTTTGATTTGAAGGTATGAAGTAGGTATACGGTGACAAAACATGAAAAAGATGGAAATAAAACATCTTCTGAAATACTGGTTGGTAGACCTCCAATTTAGTCTTGTATGATGTATATACGTCGTAATTTATTATTCTCTCTCTAGTCATGATTCTGGGACTTACGTAAACCTGACTTTTTGCAGAGGATCTAGGCTCTCCCGAAAGTAGCATTGTGTTCATTCAAACTATCAGTTTTTTTGCCGTGTGATGCCGGCTTAGAATAGCATCACCCCATTTCTTACCCATGGGCGTCTTAAGAGGCGACTCAGGAACTCGAGGGTTGGATGTGTATTGTAGTTTTGGGCGACAACCTGTCACTAAAGTGATACACAGTTATCTGATTGACCCTCAAAATTTTGTCAGACGTGGTGTTGATATCCGTTTTACGGCCGTTAACGCTCTGCTTACCCCGTAATAAGGCGTGATTATATGTATGTATGTAGATTTTTTGAGGCCGGGTGTTGTTCTGGAAAGAACGGAGCGAACAAAATTGACCCGGTACATGCCGGTACCGCCCAAGCTGGGGCACATAGGACGTAAATTCTTCTAAAACACTGACTAGCTTATACAACCCCATGGTTTTGCCACTTTTTAGGTCAACAAAACTGTTCTTTGGTTAGTCTTGACACCTGTACGCCTAATGGAAGTGTGCTAATAGTTAATGATGATTGGGCTAACAGTGGCCTTTTGAAAAGAGGCGAGTAAGTAATCGTCTTAAGCTAAAATTACTTCAATAGGTCACTTCTCACTCTCAATACCCACTTAAGTGTAATTTGCAATGACGATATAACCACTAGGAAACTCACTTTACCTGCATTTGACATTACAAAATATTAAGTACTAGCCGTCGCTTCTGTTGTGTCCGTATGATGCTGGCATGGTTATAGCATCGCGACGAAAAGACTCCAGGGTTTCAAGTGTACTGACAACCTGTATGTATTAACTTTTTTTTATCACATACAAATTTACAATAACAGTAAAGGATGGTGGATGGTGGATTAAACAAGAGCCACAAAGGGATCTCTTCCAGTAAACATTTAAGAGACTCAAAGGATTTGTAATTTGCATGTAAACTACCTGTCACTATAGAGGTGGATAGTGATTAGATACACGATTTTTCTGAAGCGGTATTTAAATATTTGTCAGCGGCCGTATTTACATACATACACATACACATATCACGCCTATAATCCCTTGCGGGGTAGGCAGAGCATAATTGGCCGCACAAAACGGACATCTACGCCACGTCTGACAAACATTTGAGGGTCATCCGGAAAATCGTGTATCACCATAGTGACAGGTTGTCAGCCCATCGCCTAAAACTGCAATACACACCCTCGAGTCCCTTAGTCGCCTCTTACGACTACCACGGGCAAGAAATGGGGTGATGCTATTCTAAACCGGCATCACACGGCAAAGCCGGCATCACACGGCCGTATTTTACGGCTGTTAAAGTTCTGCCTACCCCGCAAGGTCTAACTAGCGGCCTGTCCAGCAGTTTCATCCGCTGTAATCCATTTTCCCGTGGGACAACGATGTTTTTCCGCTATAAACGGCAGCCTATTACACAACCAAGTCATTATATCGTATGGCAATCCCTGCTAGGATCATACGTCATTGTGTAGGGTTTTCAGGCAGCTTTCTGAGTCAGGACTGTACTTGGTGGTATAGCCAAGCAGGTATAATGTAGCTTTCTAAGTTCTAAAAGTGAAAACGTCCTCAGTAGTTTGAAGACGTTTATACATAGCAGTCGTTTAACGAAACACAAAGGAAATTGACACAAAAAAGTGACACCCCTTCATAATTTACTTACATCGCTCCACAACTACCTGCGACTAATATAAGCCTAAAGACTGCTCTGTCGCAACCGGTGGTTTGCGAAAACCGTTTCTATGACGAAAATGCACCATTTGTACAATTTGCATGCAAGTTGGGGCTATTGAGTCATTTGCATTGTGTGTTCTGCCTCGTGAGGTGTTGGTGAATGGAAAGATGTTAGTGAATCGGTTTTCGTCTATCTATTGTATTTGTGTCTGGGGAAATTATTTTTTCTAGTTAAGCTGATTTGTAAGTCGTAGTTTCTAAACTTGCAGTAGAAATTTAGAGTAAGAAATAAAATATCAACCTTAGGAACTAGAGGAACCGAATTACTAGGGGAGGTATAGGCTTATTTCTCTACGAGATAGCTTAAGGTCTTGAAGATGCCCTTTTTTATGGCTGGATTCATTTTGTGGGGAGTTGGAGCTCATACAGAGACGTTTGTGTGGTTGCTCAAACAACCATTCCAGTCGCGCCGTTGGGGCACGACTGGACTTACGAGTTGTTCTGGGAAGAACGGATTGGATTAAATCTACCCGGCACGTGCCGGTAGTTCCCAAAATAGGGATCAAAAGAAGGACCTCCGGCGGGGGCGTCGGTTGCTTGAGGATCTTGTAGAGTGTGATCTACTTGCAATCGCTGCAGTAGCGCAGTAGCCATTTTGTCGTCATCATCATCCGAAACGACGTGTCTGGGACGGCGTTTAAGACGTGAGGTTGGATGGGGGAAGTTGTTGAACGCGGCAACCATTAAGGGGTTTTTATGATGGGTAGCGTAGTCGAAGAAGCGACGAGGCGCTTCCTGCATATTTGCTTCAATGGTAGGAAGACCTAAGTTGATATGGAGGTTGGCGTTCCGCATGCACCAGGGCGCCCCGGTAGCATTGCGCATGAAACGATTTTGGATTGAAGATGACCAATTCAATTGTCTTGGCTACGTTAAGTTCGGATCGGAAGATACTGAAGAATATTAAAGCCATCTCAAAAAGGTAAGTTAAGAGCCATTTAAACAAATAATGCTTATAACCATTTATAACTACCTATTGTATTAAGCAAAACAGTAGCTTCATAATTGCCATATGGGTAAAACCTTGCGGACTAACAAAAACCTCTTTGAGATGGGTTGCACTTGGATTAGATGCATGTTGAAGACAAATACGTAGTTTATTCAGATTCATATATTTTTCTTTGCTATGTTTGCTTGTATTTATTGTGTTATGATGTTTTAAATAGTTCAATATTAATGAATTATATGATATTATTTTATTTTGTAAACTGTTTTTTGCACACTGTAAACTGTTATTGCAAAAACAATTAAATTGAATTGAATGGAATTCACAAATTATGTACATAGTACGACAAATTACATCTACTCCTCAAAATATCCCAAATAAGATAATTCCTACTCTTTTGGTTGTGGTGACTACGGTAGTAACCCTAGGGTTTGGAAAATGGCGAGAGTTGTTCTTATGTACCTACAGTACGGCCATCCCAATAAGCTATATTTGACAGATGTAAAATTCATGTTAATGCATGGCAGGAGGTCCATTTACCTTTGTTGACATCCCTTTTGGTATGGAACTGATAGCTGTCAAATATAACATAAAGCTGATGTCCTTACTTTATTTTGTGGTTACAAGTCTTGAATGGCATAAACACAAAGACATAATAAACCTAAATAAACATGCAGACTGTGAAGTTTCATTGACATTTACCAATTTAAAATGGCTGCCAGGCTAAAGTTTCGAGGCTACCGAAATAGCTGTCATTAGAAGCAAACAATTTACCTACTTGGACCACGATGATTATGTCTGCGAATTATATTTACCTATTATGAGTAGTAGTTTTTAGTTAGTAGTTTTTATCGTTTAAAAAACTAGGTGACACTGGAGTAAGTAGACTGTGAAATTGGACAAATCTTGTTTGGTTTGACCTTGAAAGCATCTTCAAGTGAAAGTAAGCATTTACCTATAACAAATTGTGGGCTAGAAGACCTGTTTGTTTACAGTTTAGCGCGGAATTTTAGTTTGTAAGAATGAAATAGATACAAAGGCTGCTATTTATGTATCCGGATTGGGATAAATATTAAGCCATATTTAAAAAAACATATGACATAATAAATATAGGTCCGCAATTAAACAGGTCCTTTGTTTTGTCGTTTCCTCGGAAATACGTGTGCGTATTCATGCATACAGATTTCTGGCCTCAGGGAGTCGTATTCAGGCGCTATCGACCCCTTGTGCAACGTGAGTCGCCGTCGCCTAAAGTGCCTATTTGGCTTTATTTTAGTGACATTAGTTTAGTTTTTTTTTTCGTCATACAACCATGTCAGAGGTATTGAATGACTCAGTGTCCCCAACGAAAAAAAAAAATGTTTATTTATAGAATTTGTGTTGGATTTTAAGTCATATTTTATTTTATATGGGCCTTGTTGCCTGAATAAAGGATTATTATTAAACAGACCAGAGTCGTAAGTAAGCACAGACCGTCAGCAATTAAACTTACTAAATCATTAATACAAATGTTTGTAATAGTTCTATAGTACTTAAAGTCAAAATAAGTTCATTAATGCAACAGTTTTTGAGTTGCCTTTTACCAAAATCATTAAAAAATACTTCTTAATATACAATCTCGACTAAAATCCGTGGAAATGAATAGCATCACCCCATTTCTTACCCATGGGTGTCGTAAGAGGTGACCTCAAACTTTTGTCAGACGTGGTGTTAATATTCGTTTTACGGCCGTTAACGCTCTGCCTACCCCGTAAGGGATATAGGCGTGATTTATGTATGTGTATGTAACTTTGATGTCAATATTAAAACAATCCGAAACGACTCGATTGAACTTATGCAACGAAGGTGTATTTAGAAACTGAGTTTCTAAAATTAGGATGTCTAAGTAATATGTCTATGACAATTGTCTTTAGTTCAATCATCATCAAATCAGCTGATCCATAATTTTTTTTCAAAACTTGCATGTTATTAACATTATAAGATAAGTACCTAATCAAAGTAACAATTTTCCCTCTACCTTCAATTCATTGCAAACAAAACTCATAATCTTTTGTTTTCGTCCCCACAGCTATTGTTAGCCTTGTAAGTTATAAAAGTCATTGTAATGGTGTTATGGTGAAGCCTCTGTTATGTGATGTGTAAGCGAAGAACAATACATTGTTTTGGTACCTTAAACCAAAGCCTAAGAAAATATTAGCTTTCGTTTGCTTTCGTAGAGTTTGATAAATGAAATGATTACACCTATTCTGATTAACAAACATTGCACCATATCACGGAAATGACAAAAGCTAAATGTGTCCAGCGAATGTAAGGTAATGTAACCAAAAGCAACAGCTCGTAATTCGCCGTAACGAGACCGCACAATGGTAAAATGGCCCTTCTGGCGCTATCGCAACTCGTAACTTTGCTAAAGTAAGCTAAATGTCAACGCGTGTCAAGTCCGTATTGGTAAACCGGCAACAGTAAATAATAGCATAAATCCATTAGCTCGAAAAGTTTAACTTACCTACTCAGCGTATAATGATTATTCCAAGTCCAACAAAAGCTGGCACAAAACACAAAAAGAAACAAACTATTCGAATTTCAAAGTTCGAATGTCAAATCCAAATCAACACTGGCGGGTCCGCCCGAAAATCCAAGGGCGCGTCAAAAGCAAAGTTTTATTTTTTTAAATGGCCGCCGCCGGGTGCGTTCAAACGTCGCGCGCCATCGGAGCGCGGAGGAGCACTGAGGGGTAGTGAGGTACATCCGATGTTGAACAAAAAGAGCAAACTCTCCCTTAGAAATAAGGTGAGAATTTACACCACCTGCGTAAGGCCTATTATGACCTACGCCAGCGTAGCCTTTGCTCACACCTTCGATTCACATCTGAAAATGCTGCAGGTCATCCAAAACCGTTTCATGCGCAAAGCTACCGGGGCGCCCTGGTACATGCGTAACGCCAACCTCCACATCGACTTAGGCCTCCCTACCATTAAAGCGTATATGAAAGAAGCGTCTCGTCGCTTCTTCGATAATGCTCCCCATCATAAAAACCCCTTGATAGTTGCCGCGTCCAACTACTTCCCTCATCCAACCTCGCGTTTTAAACACCGTCCGAGACACATCCTTACGGAAGAAGATGATGAAATCACAGTAGCCACTGCTGCAGCCATTGCGAGTAGATCACACTCCACAAGCTCTTCAAGCAACCGACGCCCCCGCCGGCGGGGGCGCGGAGGTCCCTCATTTGCTCCCCACTTTGGGAACTACCGGCACGTGCCGGGTAGATTCAGTCCAATACGTTCTCCCCAGAACAACTCGTAAGCCCAATCGCGCCCCAAGGGCGCGATTGAGCTGGTTGTTTGACCAACCACAAGCTTTTCCGGGTGAGCTCCTGCTCCCCACCATACAGTCAGGTGTAGATTGAAAGCCCCGGGGCTAAAAATCGTAGGGTCCAAAAAAAAAAAAAAAAAAAAAGGGGTAGTGAGGTTGAGATTTCAAGGCAACGGTGCTTACTGCAGAATAGGAAACGCATACAAAAGTGCATTGGCATGTGCTGTTTATGGTATTTTATTGAAAGAGGTCAATGGTCAGCTGGACCTTGAAATGGGACAGATGTAAGTAATCAATAAGTGTTATCTAGTAAAGATGTCTGTTTTGATGATCAGAGTTGTTATCAAAGCTTACATTGTAATAACGACAGTGATTTTGTAACCAGTACCAAAGTCTTCCTAACGAAATCGATCAGTCCTTAAAACTGATCAATTTTGCCCAAATATAATGTGTTAGACGGACACACTAAACCAAAATTCAATTTACCATAAAAAGTCAGTCAGCTGATCCGGTATTACGAATGAAAGTTCTATGCTTCCTTGAGGAAATTTGTTTAGTTTCATGGTTTGATCGTGCTAGTAATGTTAACAGAACATCAATTTCAAACCATTCTTCTTTTTCGTGTAGGATACCGAGTCGACGAACGACCCGATGAACCCTGGTGTCAAAGTTTTTTGACCGCCTTCTAATACTATAGTAGACCTCTGACATGGTTGTGTAACGACCGCCGTCTAAGTAATCATAGACAGCAACCGGGACCGAGACGGCTTAACATGCTATCCGAAGCACGGAGCCATCTTCCTTACGGACAATCAGGTGGTTCAGCTTGCAAATTTGCAATGTCCTAACTAGACTGGAAACTCACTAACTTATATCAACTTTGTGAGAACCTTTGCGCTGAAGGCACTACCACTGCGCCACATAGGCCTTCAAAGTATTAAAAATTCAATCTACAAAGAACCATAGGAAACGACCTCCAAGGTCTAATTGCGCCCAGCGACGCGAGCCCAAACCAAATCGAGGCTTTGATATTAAACATTATGGGTAATTTGACTGTGGTTATGCCGTGTGATGCCGGCTTAGAATAGCATAACCCCATTTCTTTTCCGTGGGAGTCGTAGAAGGCGACAAAGGGACTCGAGGGTGTGTATTGCAATTATAGCCGATAGGCTGACAACCTGTCACGATGGCGATACAGAATTTTCCGAATGACCCTCAAATGTTTGTCAGACGTGGCATATCACTATAATCCCTTGCGGGGTAGGCAGAGCGTAAACGGCCGCATAGAACGGACATTTACGCCACGTCTGACAAACATTTGAAGGTCATCCGGAAAATTGTGTATCGCCATAGTGACAGGTTGTCAGCCCATCGCCTAAAATTGCAATACACACCCTCGAGTCCCTTAGACGCTTCTTACGACTCCCACGGGCAAGAAATGGGGTGATGCTATTCTATGCCAGCATCACACGGCACACAAAATTGTATGCGATGACATTTTTGATATTTTTGTACATGAATGAACTACTGAATACTGCAGCTGTTTGATAATTTTGTTGAAATGAATATTATTGTAATAAATAAAGTAAATCGATTAAAAACACAACATTTATCACAGTGCGTTTCAAGACAAATAAATTGCTAGAAAGGCGAAACACGAAAGGTAATTACAGTCGTTCATACGTCGGCTTGAATAAATCGCTTATCGTGTCTGTCTAGTGAGCAGACATGTCAATTAATGTGTATTGAAAACAGATAATATCAATATCACACATCCAAGGTACAGTCGGTTGTAGCATATAAGGTACCACGGCACGGGTACTCCAAAAGAACTAAATGATTTTTGTCCACAGCAACATTTTTTTCTTGAAATGAATATGTAGGTATTAATTAGTAGAAAATCAGTTCTTTTATGATAATAAGTTTAAATTTTTATTATGTATTGACCGGGGATAAAAATTGTTCTGTTATTTTGGAGTACCCGTGGTACCTTATGTGCTACAACTGACTGTACATCGTAGAACCAACGGACGGTGGAGTAGGCGGGTTCTAGAGTGGAGGCCACGCCTCGGGACGGGAAGTGTAGCGTTGGACGACCTCCGACCAGATAGATCGATGACTTCAAAAAGGCGGCTGGAAAAAACGATCTTGCCCTATGATGGCGTACCGTGGGGGTGGTCCACGTCCAGCAGTGGACTGCAAAAGGTATGTATTTAAGTAGGTATCAATACAGATAAGACTTTCTGGGAGCAGGTAAGCGATATAGAAGGAGTGATTATAGTGTTTTTTGGAAATGTTGGCAGTATCCATGCAGAAACTTGTGAAATAGGAGAAATTGAATTTCGGGTAAGTACTTTTCATAACCTATCTTCATAATTTCACATTTAACAATTTTCTAAATGTAGTGTACTGAATTTATAAAATTTTAATTTTCCTTAATTATTATAATAAAAGAGTGATTTTCTCTTTCTCTTTTCTGAGAAATGTAAATAAGTCGTTGTACGTCAACAATTTAAATAACAAGGTTTGCATGTAATGTAATAGCTTTTTCTTAAGGTTTAAGGCGAGTGTAGCCGTGAACGACCTCGACAGTGGCGCCACTTCACAAAAATAAAATTTTCTCTATATACAGACAATTTTTCAGAATGTCCGTTGCCCAAGTTTTTAGTTTTATCCTTAAATTAAATTAGAACCTGCAAACACAATAAAATATTCGCTGTTATTCAAGTTATGGAAAAATATGCCTTAAAACGGACACTTTTGGTATTAATTCCCATAACTTTAATTTCAGTGCATATTTCATTAAGTTTGAAGGTTCTAATTTTACGTAAGGATAATACTGAAAACATGGGCAATGGACATTCTTATAGATTGTTTGTGTAATGGCGCCACTGTCGAGGTCGTTCACGAGTACACTCGCCTAAAGATAAAGTAAATGAAAACAGCCAAACATTTTTTTTTCTACACATCCATATTTAATTTTTTCTGCGGTTGTTTTTCTGTCGTTTGATTCTGGCTTAGAATAGCATCACCCCATTTGTTTCCCGTGGGTGTCGTAAGAGGCGACTTAGTAATTCTTGGGTTACATGTGTATTGCAAGTTTAGGCGATGGGCTGACAACCTGTCACTGTGCTGATACACAAATTTTCTGAATCACTCTCAAATGTTTATCAGTCGAGGCGTAAATGATAGTTTTTTTCGACCGTTTACGATCTGCCTACTCCATAAGGGGTATAGGAATTATATGTATATATAAATGTTATTATTTCAGGTGAAAATAATCGAGCAACTTGGCTTCAAGCAAGGTGCATACTAAGGATACCTACCTGTACATACATATATAAATAAAGGAAAGTTTTTGCATTATACACCAACCAATGTCAAACACAACGTAACATTCTTACGTAAGAGAGCCCGTATAATACCGTTCCTAAAACCGGTAAATGAGTGTCAACAAAAAATATAGGAACCGTACATTCGAACAATATTGGCGGTAAACATACTTTCAAGTGAGATGAGAGGCCGCGAAGTTAGCGGGCAGACTTTCACAAGTCGTATTAAGTAAGTAAGTAAATATCCTCAATGATCCATCCACACCCGAGTATCTCCGCTCCCGCTTTCACTTTTTACCTCCAGATTCCCGGCCTAGGCGCATTTGTATCACAAAGGTACTTGAGTGTCCTAGAGCCCATCATACCAAGTTCCTGTTTAACTCCTTTTCCGTTCGAGCTACACAACTTTGGAACAATCTTCCTAAGGCAGTCCAGGACTGTCCTTCTTTATCGTCTTTCAAAAGAAGGTTGAAAGAGCATTACTTTTCACTACCTTGATATTTACGTATGTATTTGTATGTATTGTATTTGTATATTATGTATTTATATATTGTATTTGTATTTATAGTTCTATTAGTTTAGGTATGTGTATTTATTTGACTATAATCAAATAATTATTTATCATATTGTATTTTTCTTTAACTTTGTGTGCAATCTTGTCCCCGCACGTATTTATTTCTTACCTAGTTTTACAGGTTGGCTGGAAGAGATCTCTTTATAGAGATAAGCTCACCTTTGTGAACTACTTTTAAAACAAAAACTATTGTATTGTTAATGCACAATAAAGAATATATATAAAAACACTTTTTACAATCTTTCATTTCCTAGCCTTTTTTTGAGAAAAGCACTATGTAAGCCTCGGGGAAAAGTACTTTGCTTGACTTTACTCGTCCAGCAAAGTCTTATTTCCATACCTCGACAACAATGTACTATTATTGCACAAAAATAACATAAAAAATCATACATACCTACCTACATACACATATCACGCCTTTCATCCCTTGCGGGATAGGCAGAGCGTAAAAAGCCGTAAAAAATGGACATTTAAGCCACGGCCGACAAATATTTGAGGGTCATTCGGAAGATTGTGTATCGCCATAGTGACAGGTTGTCAGCCCTTCGCCTAAAATTGCAATACACACCCTTGTGTCCCTTAGTCGCCTCTTACGACTCCCACGGGAAAGAAATGGGGTGATGCTATTCTAAGCCGGCATCACACGGAACTCCCGAAAAAATCATATCTGATATGCGTAAAATCGGCCTTACCGCTAAAAGCGTTCTCTTTCAGACAACCTTTGGTTGAGTATAACAGCGAGCTATTCCTGCATCTAAACTTTTTCTTATTTCATTTGAAGCTATTTCTGTACCTTGAAGTACAATAAAACTCAATGTATTGTAATATTCGCAACTGTATCGAGATGTATCCCACACGTACCTGACGATATTGCGGTTAGTTGCAGCTACCATAGGAATTACAACCTGTGACAGACACATTTTGATGCGGTGACAAAAATAACATAAAAAATCATACATACCTACCTACATACACATATCACGCCTTTCATCCCTTGCGGGATAGGCAGAGCGTAAAAAGCCGTAAAAAATGGACATTTAAGCCACGGCCGACAAATATTTGAGGGTCATTCGGAAAACTGTGTATCGCCATAGTGACAAGTTGTCAGCCCTTCGCCTAAAATTGCAATACACACCCTCGTGTCCCTTAGTCGCCTCTTACGACTCCCACGGGAAAGAAATGGGGTGATGCTATTCTAAGCCGGCATCACACGGAACTCCCGAAAAAATCATATCTGATATGCGTAAAATCGGCCTTACCGCTAAAAGCGTTCTCTTTCAGACAACCTTTGGTTGAGTATAACAACGAGCTATTCCTGCATCTAAACTTTTTCTTATTTCATTTGAAGCTATTTCTGTACCTTGAAGTACAATAAAACTCAATGTATTGTAATATTCGCAACTGTATCGAGATGTATCCCACACGTACCTGACGATATTGCGGTTAGTTGCAGCTACCATAGGAATTACAACCTGTGACAGACACATTTTGATGCGGTGACGTGTGCCATGATATCTGTTTTTTTGCATTTCGTAAACTCCTTTAAAACCGGCAAAACATCGGAAAATCATGCGGCACATCCTTGCATATAAATATGCATGACAAACCATACAGTGCCATCTAGCCTCAAACTAAGAACACTTTACTTGTAAATAAATACATAGAAATAAACTCATTAAGTTCGTTAACTCGTTCATTTAAGAATTACCTATAATGTAAACAGTTACATACAAAGTTTGTTTACATCATAGGTAATTCTTAAATGAACGGAGTTTAGATAACAACCAGACTTAAGACAAATATTTGAAAATTGACCTTCTTAAATGTTTTTGTCTTGTGGGGATCGAAGCCACAGCCCTCGGCGTAGCAGGCAGGAGTACTATCCGCTACGTCATCAGGACGGGAATAGTACATTACGTCACAGGCCGAGTATAAAGCAATTTCTGGTGGAGTGGCATTGGAAAGTCGAGACCTTCTAAAGTAAACGAGACCAGAATTTGTTATTTCGGCCGTGGATTGTACAATACTTTTCTCTCATTTGCAAGGAAATAACAACAGTAATTTTAGAAAATAATTAATTTATTATGAAAGAAAGAATTATGGAGCGACACTTAATTCATGTTGAAAGTTATGTTACAGTTTGTACAATTAGTTAAATTCATCTTCCGATGAACTCATTTTTCCTTGTTTACTTTTCACTCAATTACACAGAAGAAAAGCCAAAATTTTCGTGACTTAGCGTCAAACCAAATTGGCGCCAAAACAACCTCGCACCGTCGCACCGCGCATGCGCGCGCCCAAGCGCGTTCCATTTTGGTAGAATTTAAAAAATGGAACGCACGCGGTACAAGTGTTCCTGAACATGGATATTGTGTACCATAAAACACCTAAACACGACAAAAGTGTGAAGTTAAAGAACCTTTTTTTTCCGGCCTAGTCCGGAAATTTCTATTACAGTCCTCTGCGCCTTGACTACATAAATGAGCCCATTGACGTATTCTTTTTTTAAAGTAATGAAGCCATTTCCGAGCAAATTGGAGAAAATAAAATAATTATTTATGAATTAGTAATGATTCGGTACTTATAATTTTATCAATATAAATTCGTCCATACAGAAGACATCAACGCGCTATTCAATCTTGCGTCAAAGTCTTTTGAACGGAAAAAGTGATATACAACTAGCGGTATCTAATTAAATAGTAGGTAAACGAGATAATCTCCTTCTTTTCGTGTGGGACACCGAGTCGTTTACCGACCCGTTGAACCCTGCTGTCAGTTTTTCATGCGCCTACTAACTACTAGGCCTCCGACATGGTTGTGTAACGACCGCCGTCTAAGATATCATAGACAACAACCGGAACCAACGGCTTAACGTGCGCTCCAAAGCACGGAACCATCTTTCTTTTCGCATTATCAGGTGGTTTAGCCTGCAATGTCCTAACCAGACTTGAAACCAATTCACAAAGTGATAAATATCAACTTTGAGAGTGCCCCACCGAAAAATTTACCTGGAAACTTTGCGTCGCAGGCAGTCGCACTACCACTGCGTCACATCAGCTATACGGGGTGTAAGGGACGGTGTACCGAAAACTTTGCAGGCATGATCAGACCATGAAACTGAATAACTTTTTCTATGGAAGCTATGATTTTTTTTTCGATCTCCCATACAAAATTCCCGATCAGCTGACTGACTTTCTATGGAACCTCCAAAAAAAAATTTCGTTTCCCAACATAGTAAAAGTTGTTCAGTTTCATGGTCTGATCATGCCTGCAAAGTTTTCGGTACACCGTCCCTTACACCCTGTATACAGGGTGTGACAGCCCTTCGAATACTGATCATTGTTGATCATTGATGATCATTGATTAGAGGGTGCATTTATTCTTTGAAACTGAACAGCTTTCCCCTAGGAACAAGTTACTAGTTCTTCTTCTAAGTCGGTGCACTCTTAGCAGAGTGGTCGTCGTCGCCATTCATCCCTAATGGTTGTTTTTTCTCGTGTACTTATGTAGGGGCCCCCTAGAGCAGATTTTATCTTGTCGGTCCAACGTATTGGGGACCTGCCCCGCGCTCGTGTTCCCTCCACTTTCCCTTGTACAACGAGGCGTTCAATGGAGGGGTTATCTCGCCGGGAGTCGTGCCCAAAGAAGGTGACAATTCGACCCTGAACGATGGATGTCAACCGTTGCTTGATATTGAGTTGCTGGCGGATGGAGACGTTCGTTCTGAACTCATTCCACGAAACTCCAAGCATCCTTCTCCAGCACCACATCTCAAGGGCGTCTATCTTCTTTTTTTCTACTTCGCGTAGGGTCCAAGTCTCTGCTGCGTACAGAAATATCGGAAACACAAGCGCTCTCACGGGAAAAATCTTTGCCAAGGAGAGAGAGAGAGTAATGTCGTGACTTTTCCATACTCTCTTCAGTTTGTCCATAGCAGATCTGGCAATGGCCATGCAATGCGATGCGTACAATACTGTTCCGCTAACTTAGAAGCCCCTCTCTGCTTTTGTCGGTTTTCCGACACGGATATTCAATGTTATACGTTACGACATGTATTACGAAATCGCCGGCGCATATTTTACTGGTGGCTTTTTCTGGGTGCTCAAGAGGGCAATAGGTTCAAATATCAATAATATCCAAATCAAATTTCGACATTTATATGGTACCATGTGGCGATGCAGGAAGTTAGTTGAGATAATTTATGGGTTTTAGATTAGTATGTATTGGGGTAGGAAGGTTAGTGGGTGATGAATCAAGGTGGTGATGAATTGAGGCGGTTCACCACACTTGTCGGAATCCGTAATTTTCTTTCGTTTGACAGACGCATGCGTTACGGTGCGCTAAAAACGCAGCGACGGACGACAAGCGGGGAAACCGGATAATACTAAAAACTTGAGCAACAGACGTTCTTAAAGAATTTTTTATAAGAGTTTTTTTTGTGAAGTGGCGCCACTGTCGAGGCCGTACACGACGACTCGCTTTAAGCTGCTAGAAAATGATGAACCTACGCCGCTTGTGGTCAGTCGATTAGGTTCGATGTGGCGCAGTGGTAGTGTGACTGCCTGAACCGCAAACGTTCCGGGTTCGATTTTCAATAGGACAAAGCTGATATTTATAATTTTTGTGAATTAGTTTTTAGTCTGGTTAGGACATTGCAGGCTGAACTAACTGTCTGAAATGAAAAATGGTTCTGTGCTTCGGCAGGCACGTTATACCGTCGTTTCCGATTGCTGTCTATGATTACTTAGACGGTTGTCGGTACACAACCATGCCAGAGGCCTACTACTAGTAGTAGGCAGTTTAGAAACTCTCAAGGTTTATCGGGTCGTTGGACCACTCGGTGTCCCACACAAAAAAGAAAAAACATTAGGTATTTCGAGTTTTTTCTTTAGTCCGGCTATGACTAAGACGAAGATATACTTTTTAATAGTTAAAGTGTAATTTTATTGACACAGGACATGAATGTGAACGGAACGCAAGTAAAAAAAAGCATTCCTTATCCTCATTTTTATCTCCGGACGTCAGTAAAAAGCGTATAAGTGTCGACAGTTAGATGACATATGACTGAGAGTGTCACTAATAACATCAAGTTATTCGGTTAATTATGAACTTTACAGTAAAGCAATTAGCAAAGAAAGATGACCCAAGATTAACACCCGTTAAAATCGTTACAGAGCTTTAACCGTGGGAAGTTTCCAAGAGAATGAAAACGCGTTATAACAGCCTCTAAATGAATGCCTCCGTAATGATACTGGTAAAATACACCTTCTTAATTCAAAATTGAACGAATTTCCCTGCTTTCTCCGTCATTGTTCTAAATTTGAAATTCAACGGAGCGACAATGATCCGGCCTGTTTGTTTTGTCTTTAGAACATAATGGGTATTTTTATTACTAACTAGGACAGTAACTAGTAAGAGCAAGTGTTTGTCTGTTCTAGCTTATTAAGAATGAAAGAAGGAACAGAAATTCATTTATTTAGGTCACAACAACAAAAATAATTTATTAAAACTTCAATCATTATTTTTCAAATATCAGTCGATTATTCGAACCTTCTCACGAACAAATCAATAACACGGTTCCCCCATTTGTCGTACGTCGCTGCATATTTTTGACGCACCGCAACGCATGCGTCTGCCAGACGAAATGGAATTGCGATTTCCGAACTTATTCTCATACAAATACGGCTGCGGTGCGTGACGGATGCGGCTTTCGAGTTGTTTGACAGACGCATGCGTTGTGTAAAAATACGCAGCGATGGACGACATGTGTGATTCCCGCCTTTATAATGTCATTCTTCCTATGGTCATGCCGTACAAAAATTACGATGAATGTCGTCTGTCAAAAATATTAACATTCTCATTTATCTTACACACTTTCCCTTTTCTTTGCCCATCACAAAAAATAACATAACATGGTATCATAAGCTAAATCATAACATTCATTACCATAATATCGATTACGAATCGAATAAACCCTCCAAAGTCCCAAATCGAATTGAAATAATCATAAAGCAAGCATAAAAAAGAGAAATCAATCTCTTACTTTTATTTTGTAAGTTATCGAAGCTGGACGTGATAGTATTCAAAACGACCTTTGCGAGGTTAAAGTGAAGGCAGATGAGCGGTTTTTGTAATATCCCAGTTCTGATATCAATGTGTCTCATCGGAAATTAAATGTAACTGGACTTGTGGTTGATGAAGTTGATGCACTCACATAGATTACAGGGCATACATAAGGTCTTATTAAACAGTACAAATATTTAAAGGGGTAGTTCTACTCGTAACACTGAACAGCTTTTCCCAATAAACATTTTTTATTAATATAATATGAATCTACAAAACATACGAAAACTGAGTCAATTGTATGGGAGGTCCAATTTTTTTTTTACCTATTTCGACCTTTGTTTATTGGGAAAAGTTGTTTAGTTTTACGAGTAGAACTGACCCTAAACATATTTGCACTGAATTTTAAAAGTACCTAGTGTTCATACGTTATATCACTTATATCTGCAGTTGCTATTCATCGAATTAGAAACGGGAAAATACAAAAATTTGTACATGAAATGCGATTCGTACACAACTATTGGGTCTGTGTGCGTTATTGAATTACACACACACACACATACACACACACATATCACGCCTTTTATCCCTTGCAGTTGCGGGGTAGGCAGAGCGTAAACGGCCGCTAAAAACGTTAATTTACCCCACGTCTGACAAATATTTGAGGGACATTAGGAAAATTGTGTATCGCCACAGTGACAGGTTGTCAGCCCATCCCCTAAAATTGCAATACGCACCCTCGGGCCCTTAGTCGCCTCTTACGACTCCCACGGGAAAGAAATGGGGTGATGCTATTCTAAGCCGGCATCACACAGCACCTATTGAATTACATTTTAATTAAATAGGTTTAAAATATTCGCTTATATTGTTACTTGGACCACAACAAAATCAAGAAGAGATTATGCAAGATGGCCACCTTTCTCACAACCTTACGAACCCAAGTACTTGTGACTTATCTACCAACTTCCATCTACAACTGTGCAATGACAACTTTTTTCTTACTCCATACAAATAAGGTTCAATATCGAAAGGGCTCTACACAATTTTGGGTTGTAAGGATTACGCGATAATAAAGATGACACATTACTTTCACATTGCGAATACGAACCTACTTAATTAAGATGTAGGTAGTAAGAACACTTTTGAACAGAAGAAAGACATTGTAATAATAAAATAACAAACAAAGAATATATTAAAGTGAAGATTAAATAACAGATGATGTAAAGAAATGCATGCATGTCAGATGATAATGAAGCAACTGAATAAATAAATACCAATGTTAAAGGCTTTGTTGATTAATTATGAAGTTATAACTAGTCGATTTCAGCAACAAATCGTGACTGTTTTATCACTTGCTGAAAACATGGTAGCGAAAAAAACTACTTACCACTGAGTAATTCGTTTTTTTCCTATCTATTTTTTGTCATTATAAATAAGTAAATCTTTACTTACTTCAGTAAAAAATACTTTGTAAGTCTCATATTATTTTCTAGTACATATTATTAGTTGAATGGCTCTTACATCCACATAATCTTTCCTTGTTGTGTTTCCAAAATAATCCGACAGATGTCGCTGTTAGGTAGGAGCAATGACATACTTACATTTGCTGTTCGTGAATTCGTTTTGGTTACCGATGACGATAAATTATTATTACTTTTTGCAAAGAATGTAATTATCTATTGGTTAATTCTTACTGTAAATTCAATAATGTTTTATAATTATACATATTTTGTACTGTATTTTATTCATAAACAAGGTAACAAACGATGAGTCAAAATTTATAAATGTTTTGCATAGCGCAAATACAACTTTGTAAATTTTACATCGCGGTGTTGAGACGCCTTCCTGTGTAGCATAAGTAACTCTAGTTTCGCCAATTGAGTTATCGCTTCTCGGCCTTTTGGCTAAGATCAAAGTGTAGTATCTGTTCTTTTCAGCTTAATATCTGAAAGTTCCCTCACTGAGGGACCAGTATATTAAACTGATTTTTGTACCTAGACGGGATGTTCGGGGCTCGCTCCACTCCCGTCGCGGGTCGGCCCGGCATTGCAGTGCCGCCGGGATCGGCCCACTTTAAACCCCTTTAAATGATCATCATGGTAGTGCAATCTGCCCGCGGAAGAAAATTGTGCATGTTTTCTTCTTAACATATCCTAACACGGAAAACTGTTTTCCCAATATAACATAACTAGGTCTAAAATATATAATAATTGGACCTCTAATACAAACTGACGCTGGAACGTATCAATGGCTATTTTCGATCTTCATCTTCAAGTTTCATATATGATTTTTATTCATATCTTTCATTCAAGTATCAAATGGTGTATTTTTTATGAATGTTACAAGTAGCGTCTGCAAAAAGGTCATTAAAATGTCTCAGCCCCTTGGTTGTTATGTTAGAATTATAAATGTTATGACATAAGAATAGATAATAATATGATGAGTATTTTCGGTTGAGTTCTTTTTTGTAAATTAGAAGTCCCTATTAGGAGCCATGTCCTATGTGTATTTTAACTACCAAGTATTCATGCATAGGGAATCCATCTTCCGATATCCTGAATTTATCTCTTGGTCGCCTTTTACGACACTCTTGGGTAGAAATATGGTGGTGTGAAATAAGTATAGCAGAAAAAATAATTAATTAGGTAAATAACATTAAATCATATCTACAAGATATGCAAAACATAAATGACATAAAATAAAAGCAAAAAGATCCTGTACATCTGTCAAGTGAAGCTATCAATCAACTTGACGATGCAAATCGCTCTGACGCACGCGCATGACGCTACTGGCGCCATCTAAGGTCGCATGACGTCAATTGACCGACCGCCATACTTTTACTTGCAGCTAGCGCCAAATCTTACGACGTAGTGTCGCCGCTTAGGTATAGATGGAGCTGTGTGACTGAAGTTGTTACTTTGTTGTGAGGACATTTAGCTTTTTGCTTTTACTGTTCCTTCAGGATGTCGTTTTGGTATCCGTTGTACGCCAGCTAATTCTGTCATCTTTGTTCCTAAGGAAATGGCTACACGTATAATTGCAGAGGCATCCGGGGCTATTTGTAGCTTCTAATGCACAATGGTTGAACACGCGATAGTTGACATCTAAGTAGAACATTGTTCAGGAAATGCTGAGGAAATATTAGGTTTCAGTAGTTAACAGGAGTTTGGTTCGAGTGATGTTACAACACAAAAGGCATTTCTATCTGCATACCTATTTTGGTAAGTTTTCACTACCATATACGGGGTGTAAGGGACGGTGTACCGAAAACTTTGCAGGCATGACCATGAAACTGAACAACTTTTTCTATGGATGCTATGTTGGTAAACGAGATTTTTTTTTCGACCTCCCATACAAAATTCCCGGTCAGCTGACTGACTTTCTATGAAAACTCGAAAAAAAACTATATACCTACATATAATAAAACAATAAAACCCGAGTGTCTGTACATTGAACTTTTTGAAAAACTAATGTAGGTGATGTTAAAATAGAATTAGATAGAACACCTTCCTTTTAAATTTTTTGTGTGTCTGATTGTTTGTTTATTTGTTTAATTTGAATGTATTTTTTTGTTGTGTATAGCTACTATGCATGGTCAACATCTAGAATCTTTTTTACCGCGTGAAAATTGATCCTTACCGCGGGAATAACGATTAAACGTAGAATTTTTTTAGGCCGCCAGCTTCAAAAGTAGGTCAGCATGATATGCCGCTTCTGCTGATACACTATTAGGGTTAGTCAGCGAAACGAAGTTCGCGGGCACCAGCTAGTATGGCAAAATCAAATTGGATTTCTTGCAAGGTTCCCACTAATTTGTTCCCACAGTCTACCTTAATTTCAGCCTAAGCCAGCATTATTAATGCATCAACCAGATTACCAGACCGCACCGCATTGCGTAAGTCACGACCAACGGCGATGATACCTTTGACAGGTTGCGTTTTATGATTCATTAGTAGAGATGCACCGACTACTCGCCAAGTAATCGGGAAAGCCGACTAGTCGGCATTTTTTGTATAGTCGGCAAATAGTTATAACGACATTGAATTGTAATGTAATCATGTATTTCAACTATTCTTCTTTTCGAGTGGGACACCGAGGCGTCTAACGACTTGATGAGCGCTGGTGTCAGAGTTCTTCAACCGCCTACTACCAGTAGGTAGGCCTCTGACATGGTTGTGTAATGACCATTCAATTCAATCAGACAATTCATGGGTCTGTTGTTTCCAGCTACGAGACCTGCTGCCGATAGTATACTTGCAGTACGGCCATCCCAATAAGCCATATTTGACAGCTATCAAATTCGTACTAATGCTTCGGAAGATAGATCATTTTCCTTTTTTGACCTCTATCTTAGTATAGCACTGACAGTTGTCAAATATGGTTTATTTGGATGGCCTTACTTTACCTAAAGACGTTAACAAATGACTTACTTATACTGTGACTAAATTATTTTTATGTAACATAACAAGATACAGAAAGAGAGACCTTGAAAATGTAATGTCATAGAAAAACATACATTACATGGTTTATTTCAATGTTAATAATAAAGCGAATCCTACACTGTAACGGACTGACGGATGCGTCTGTCAAACACCTTGGTCAATTCGCATGCGTTGCAGTGTATGTATGGGAATTCAAAATTTAGTTATAGTCGTCATAGTGAGAGAACCGCATAAGCCTAGATAGCCCTTTAACAATGTGTTACATAACACATCTACACTTATATATTATAAAGAGGAAAGATTTGATTGTTTGTTTGTTTGTTTGTTTGTTTGCATCGAATAGGCTCCGAAACTACTGGCCCGATTTTAAAAATTCTTTCACCATTAGAATCCTACATTATTCCTGATGAACATAGGCCATATTTTATACGAGAAAAAAATAGGGATCCCCGTGAAAATTTCGATAATGTAACCCAACGTGTGAAAAATGTACCAAAAAAATATCTTATATCGCGTACGCTGTGGAAATTATTGACAATAGAGCAAAGTGATGTACTACAGTTTTATAGAGGACATCAATATCTATAATAATGTCCGCGATACCATATGTCTAACTATTACAGTTATGCCACAATAACTACTTTTTCATTTAAAAATGTACCAACTACGCCACATTATTCGTACCAGTGTAATGATTACATTAATTAATCATTACTGTATTAAATGGTGTCAGGGATAGCCCTCAGAATACTAATAGGGTACATGCAGACCATGAAACTGAACAACTTTCCCCTAGGAACATATTTCAGGTAAGTAACGTAAAAAAACTGACTTCCCATAGTGAATGCAGTCAGCTGATTGTGATTTTGTATGGAAGGTCAGTTTTTTGGCGTTTTCTGACATATGTTTCTAGGGGAAAGTTGTCCAGTTTTATGTTTCATTTATCAGTATTCGAAGGTCTGTCCCTTACCTACTCGGTATAAAAAGACGACAAAAAACATTAAATAATGCATTAAAAACATCTACATATATAAATCACGCCTATATCCCTCACGGGGTAGGCAGAGCGTTAACGTCCGTTCAACGGATATTAAATAATAATAATAATAATAATTTTATTCCAGGATAAACCCATATTTCACATTTCATTAGGCGTACACGTATACTGCAGTCTTAATAACTATGTCATAATAATTTAATTAGAATAACAAATAAAATATTACAAAATTTTCAATATACCCTTAAACAATAAGTATGTCACTCAAAAAATTAAGCCATTACAATAGTATTAATTTAAAAAACACTCATGATATAGCAATGGTAGGTATGGTGAACTAAACAACAACACCACTAAGCGATATGTAGGTCACGCCACCGTGCGTGGAGGGGGCTAGCCAGCCAGCTGTGAGCCGCGCGCACTATGGAGTTGGATGATAGACGCAGTCTTTCCCTCGCGCCCGCCGTCACGTGCCTCATCAGGGCCGCCCAACCAGGCACTCGTCCGGCCGCAAACATTTTGGACGCGCTACACCAGGGCGGCAATCGGTGCAGCGCCCGCCATGCATTGTTATATTGCACTCGAATTTGATTGTATGACGCTTTAGTATGGTTACACCAGAGCTCGGCGGTATAAAGGTTGGTGCAATACGTCATGAACAGGGTGCGCTTAACAGGCGGGCTGCAGCGCTGGAAACGCCGGGCCAGCATGGTGGCCTTCACACTTGTGGATCTGCGCTGTCTCTCCATGTCGGGTTCGTCACAAAGATTAGAGTTAATGATATGACCCAGATATTTAACATCCTCGACTCTTGCAAGTGCCACTTCATTCAGAAGTACAGGAGGTATATTATCAGGTGTATTGGCCGATTTAAATACCATAAAGACTGATTTCGTGGGATTGTACTCCATATTGTGATCCATTGCGTATTCTTCACAGATCTTGAGCAGTTTTCTCATAGCTGATGTGTTTGGTGCTAATAAAACCATATCATCAGCGTAGCTAACGTGGTTTGCGCACACTCCATTTATCGAACATCCGATTCCTGCTTGTGACAGCTTGTGACTAAGTTCGTCCATATATAAGTTGAACAGGACAGGACTGCTTGACCCGCCCTGCCTTACGCCGCAGTTTAAGTTTTCGGGCTCAGAGTAAGCGTCATTCCATTTAACCACGTTAGTTTGCTGCATGTGCCATTCTTCCAGGACCCTCACAAGTTCAGTTGGTACTCCTCTACTGCGCAACTTATCCCAAAGTAGTGGGTGGGAAACACGGCAAACCACAAAACCACGTCTGGCAAAAGCTTGAGGGTCAATCAGATAACTGTGTATCACTATAGTGACAGGTTGTCAGCCCATCGCCTTAAATTGCAATACACATCCCTCGAGTCCCTTAGTCGGCTCTTACGACACCCCATGGGTAAGAAATGGGGTAATGCTATTCTAAGCCGGCATCACACGGTAAAAAAATCTACTCTAAAATAATACATACATACACATATCACGCCTATTATCCCTTACGGGGTAGGCAGAGCGTAAACCGCGCAAAAACGGACATTTACGCCACGTCTGACATATGTTTGAGGGTCATTCGGAAAATTGTGAATCGCCATAGTGACAGGTTGTCAGCCCATCGCCTAAAAGTTCAATACACACCCTCAAGTCCCTTAGTCGCCTCCTACGACTCCCACGGGAAAGAAATCGGGTGATTCTATTCTAAGCCAGCATCACACTAAAATAATAATTATAATAATCTACACTAATATTAGAAACAGGATTTTATTTATTGTTTGTTTGAATTGAATAGGCTCCGAAACTACTGGACCGATTTTAAAAAATCTGTTACCGTTAATTGAAATTGAAATTCTTAATTCAATGTAGGATAGTATATCACTTATTGACGTCATGAACCGTCATTCTAAAAAAAGAAATTTGTGTTACACAATTTTCTTTTTTTTTATTACAATTTTGTTATGACCTAATAGAAAACCGGCTCGGGCGGGATAAAAAGAATAAAAATATAGGCATAGAGTAGAAATCACATAGAGATGACACTCCCGCTCCAGACGCGCTCAAGGTCAATCCGTCTGGCTGTCTCTTAGCGAATAATTCAGTCGGGAGTGCGCTTCGCCGCGGAAACGTTCGTCGTGCGGGTCGAATTTGTGAAAAATTTTGCAATGCCGAATTATTGTGGTGTGCATGGCTGCAAAAGTGATGCGAGGAAGACTCCGCATCTAAGTTTTTTTAATTTGCCTAAAGATGAGCCAAGGTAAGTGATGATTTTACAGTAAATACCTAGGTACCTGCCATTCGTTATTATACGTAATTGTTGTGTGTACTCCTATTTTGACTTACGTAGGTACCTAGTTTCCATTTTCTAATTTAAAGTACCTAGGTGCCTAAGTCATTTTTAGCTGATAATGATAAATAAGCACATTTGTATCGTAGGTATGTTTTTTAACGTAGGTAAGTAGGTACCTACTTATCACTGCTCGACTGCAACAAAAAGTTCATTTGAATAAGTACAATAAGTACCTAGGTCTGTTTCGACAATCAGGCTTTAGGTGCATATTGTTTTTTAGTTAAATGCTTTTTATAGGGTTCCGTAATTAATCAGTTTACAGTAAACTAGCAAGTAGGATTCCTGGTAACCTCATAATTTCGGTAAGTTATATCGTGTTTGCCACGCCACCCGCCTCAATGACTTTAAATATTGCACCAACTATAACTAATATAACAGCCACGTAATAAGAGCCACAAATTACATTACTGGACATGGGCCTCCTTCTACTCGGGTGGTACCTATTTGCCATAAGTACCTACCTACTCACCACGCTTGGCGAATGGATTAGCGAGCAGAGTGCAAGGTGTTGTATTCAAAGGGAGAACGCGTTTTACAATAAAAATGCTATTCTAATCTGGCATCACACGGCGCCATTTTTGCACCTATTTTAAAGTTCTGTACCTACCTATTAACAATAAAATGGCAAGGTAAGACTTTAAAACGGGTAAATATTTTGTTCCCACGGGAAAACTGTTAGCAGCGGTCGCAACCGCTTGACTGGCCGCTAGTCTGGAATAAAATTATTGGCACGTGACAGCCCCGACTTAAAGCTCGGGAGAGTGCGGGGCGTTACGGGCTGCGGGGGGAAGTAGGTATTTAAAGCGCGGCTTTTGGGGCCCATACAAAGGAGTTTCGTTTCTATACGCTAGTATTATTATCTATTCTTATGATATAGGCACTGCCATGGGACTGGCCAGGTTAATCACAGGCATGTAACTTTACGTCACCACCATCTGCAAATGATATTTGTTTCAAATTGAAGTCAAGATTTTTAGAATCCTACATTATCCCTGATGAACATAGGCTATATTAAACTGTCTTATTCCCGGGGGGAAACTGTTAGCGGCGGGTGAAACCGCTGGGCGGGCTGCTAGTATATAATATAGGTTGAAAATTATTGTAGGGACAGTTACCGTACTGGTAGGTGATAAGGAACAACTTTCTTCAAGGAACATAGGTCGAAATATGAAAGAATTACATCTCCCATACAAAATGTACCAGCTGATCATGTCAGTTTTATGAGTAGGGCTGCTTATACCTTTTTGTTACTTTCTACTAATTGATTTATATTATTATACCGAATTATTTATTCTGAAGACACCTTTAGACTGTTTTTTTTAAACTGGTCTCTTCGATTTTAGCTCTGGGGCTATGAAACCTACACCTGACTTGCTCAAGTTTTTAGTGCTATCATTAAGTAAAATTTTAACCTGTATACTCAATAAATATTCGCTGTAAGGAAAGTTTTGTCAGTCGTAGGTTCTAACTTTACTAAAGTATAAACTAAAAACTTGAGCAACGGACATTCTGATAGATTGTTTGTATGAATTTTTTTTTTTGTGAAATGGCGCCACTATCGAGGCCGTTCACGACTATACTCGTTGCTAAACCCTTTAAAGCCCATACATACTACATATACTATACTACATAGAGCCTACTTTATCGATAAGATTTTAATAGATATAGATAAATAGTGCGATCGACATTACGAGGCCGACTGCATTTTGTAATGCGGTTCTCATAGTAAACCTTACAGTAACTTTTCATTATTTATTTTATTATACCAATAAACTATATATACAATGTGGTATTGAGTAGTCACTTGGTTTTGTAAGTTGAAATGGTATTTACGCACCATGGACCATACAATACAATAAATTTGCAATTTATTAACGGACAATATTTCATTTCATTAATATTACAAATAAACGGTATATACTTAGTTACCTTACCTACTGACGACGGTAGCGCGACTAAATGCAAATGATGCAAAATGCGACGCAAAGGTTTTGGGTTCGATTCCCGGCGGGGCACTAAGTTGATATTATCACTAATTAATTTGAGTCCAGTCTGGTTAGGACATTGCAGGCTAAACCACCCAATTCGCCGTAAGAAAGATGGTTCCGTGTTTCGCAGGCAGGCACGTTAAGCCGTCGGTCCCGGTTGCTGTATATGATAACTTAGACGGCGGTCGTTACAAAACCATGTCAGAGGCGCACTAGTAGTATTAGGCGGTTGAAAAACTCTGAGCGACCTCTGGGAGCTACTGCAAAAAGCTCACTATGTGGTTGACAAGCAAGCTAGACGCAACAGAAGTTCCTACATATCTGCAAGATGGCGCCACTTGAAAGATTGGCTGAGAAACAGAGGGCCTGAAACGCGGTATCGAAGTGTTTCACCGCGCAACGCATATACAACTTCCAATTCTTTCCAGGTGGACCAGTCGGTCCCCTGGCCACAACACCCGGCCAAGCAGGGTAGCTACCCTTTTCCTGATACCACCTTTACCCCATTTTCTGCGAATTGGCATACCTTCCTGTCACCCGCCATATTTGCTAGTTTAAACTGAGCCGCTACTAATAGTACAACTAATATTATACCACAGGTGTAGCACGATTTCGTGCACGAAACCTGCACTTGTATAATAAATGCGACATACGATGCCGTTTCCTAATCTGTGGTATCTGTATATCTGTGGTTGTGCCAGAAGCACTTCTACTTACTCATTTATAGGAACAAAAACACAAGTTTAAAAGTGGTGTAGATAATACAAAATAACAATTAGTTAAGAAGAACCAACATTATTTCATTACCTACGGTGTTCTTACAAGTTAGACACGCGTTAAGACAGTGCTAAAAATGTTTTTCCAAACGATCGTTGTTTTTTTTTATATAACCCGGCTGGTACTTAGTTAAAAAGCTCTTTGCATATAAAATAAAAACATAAATATCTTACACATTTCACACGTCGCCACCTAGACCCTAAACAAGCAGTCTTCCGAAAGCTGTAGAAGATAATTTTATAATCAATAGATATTGAAGTTATAATTGCAAAGTAAAAGTCTCTAGGAAAGAATTTTTGCGCTTGTCTTACTACGTCTAGCTTCTAATCTAATAGATATATAATTGTTTACTTAAATGCAGGTAGGTAGTTCCGTTCCGTAGTTCCGTTCTTCTTATTCTTTTCGTGTGGGACAACGAGTCGACGAACGATCCGATGAACCCCGGTTCATAATAAGCTTTTATTGTATGACCAATTGTCATTTCGTATAATCAATAATATGGAAGAACGTGGGATAGGGTAGTAACATTAACGTATGAAAAAATATACAAGTGCTGTACGGTAAAATAAATAAATATGAACCATTTTTTCAATATTTGGCTTCCATCGCCTTCGGATGATGATTTTGCCAGAGTCAAGGTCAAAGAAAACATTAGTAAAAAACTACAGATTAGATGGTTGTCTGTTGCAAAATGAGATAGATAGACAGATACAGACTTTGATGTCTATAATTTTGTGATCTCCAAGGAAATAGATGTCCTTAGGCTAAAGAACTAGGCGAGTATAAATTACTGGCTGTACGGAAAGTGAAAGTAGCTTACCTCGAAGTCGGCCCGGTCCTGCACAACCATAACTTTTTTGAAGAAAAACTGGGGCATAGCTTCACCTTTGACACAACTAGTTCAAGCAAGACACCAATATAATGGTCAATGGTCGACCAATAAAAAATAACAATCGGCTGTCGATCCGATGCGCTTGGTTTCGAAATCAATCTCCTTTTTTCTGCAACATTTTTTTTGTATTTTGAATTTAGAACACTATTGTTTTCGCACTGGCCGTTCAGGCCATTGTCACTGAAGGACTTTTGTTTTTATAACGATAACTATTTTTCTTTTAAAAGGTTTTTTCACTGTCACAATCTTTGAACACGTATTTTATTTATTTTTTGCACTATTATATGTTTTAATTCAATGCACACACGTGACCTCACAGATAAGGTATCGCACGCAATGAGGTATCAAAACATGCGTCGATGACTGATTGCAAAGACCTTTCCATTCTAACTCTACACCGGCAACTAAGCAGCAAAACAAGTAAATGTTTCTAAGTATGAAACGCCAACTACGGCTGTCGCAACGATACGCCTGATCAAGCGAAAATATGCTTTATAATTTCATTGATAAAAGAATATAACAGCTTGAAAGAACAACTGAACAAGTACATTTTGGACGCAGTGCAATGCGGGTCGTAATATTGTTTGATTTAAAAGATACATAAATTATAATTAGCTGTGACCTCGTGGATAATAGAGAGGTAAGTTTTAAGAAAGTGTGAAAAGGTATGTGTGAAAATAGTTGCCTAATTACTTTGATATGTAGAGTGTAACAGCGATGTAATCGGTATAATTTCTTTACTTACTTACTAAGTAAGTGAAAGATAATAAAACAATTTGCAGTGCACACTTGAAAGACTAGTGTTTCCTTTTTACAATAAATGTTATTATTAACTAGCATGCCTGTTCTGGAAATTTGCTGTAGGTATTTCTATCCAAAAATTTATAAATATTCAATCAAATATGAAATTGTCCTTGTTATTTGTCATTACAATTGCACCAAATAAAGTAATAAGTATTTGTTGAAAACCTGTGGCTGAAAGTATTTCAAAGAGTAAGCAGCGTAAAAAACTGAACCACTTTCCCGAAGATCCAAACGTCGAACTAAAACTATTTTTAACCTTCTCCACAAATGTTCTTTAAGAGGCAGGTACATTTTTGAGAGGTGGAGAAACTGTATAATAATTATTAGAAACAAAAACCCGACTGCATCTAGTAAAAAATAAATCACAAATTTATATTTTCGTTTAAAATACACATTTTGAATTTATGAAATTTTAAGTTGTAGCTAGTGTCACTTGCGCTGATGAGACGAATATAGTGTCACCTCATATGCCAACATCCGTCTAACCGCTTGGGCTGCGGTCCTTGAAAAAGAATTGATACAAAACTACACGCCTTTATCCCAGGTAGGCAGAGTGTAAACGGCCGTTAAAAAACGGACATTTATGCCACGCCACGTCTGACAAACAATTTACTTGTCCACATACATACTTTCGAAAAACATAAACCTTTTTCTGAGGCAGTCTGGTACTATTGAACTGACAAATCTTTCGCATTTATTATATCAGTCAGTTCAACGCAGAAAATAACTCTGTTAGATAGAAACCACAAAAGAAATCGATGAAGAAGATGAGTCGCAACAAACTCTTAGCATTATGAAAGGTAAAAGTGACATTAGTTGTAGCTAAAGAGGGAAGGGACCGTGACAAATTGATAACCACTGCAAGTACGGTAAGTCACATTGAAATGTGACAATAAGTTGAAACCTCTTGTCGAAAGCCGGGAAGTTTTGATACAAGGTCTTACTACTGCCGTGTGATGCCGGCTTAGAATAGCATCACCCCATTTCTTGGCATCACACGGCTTCTAAGCCGGCATCGCACTGCTATATTGGTTTATATTTAGGTACTTTATCTATGAAGTTGAGGATATAATATAGGGTGAAATTATACTAGTGACCGATAGCGAAAACTCAAAACATGCTAGGAGATAACGAACAATTTTCCAGAAGGAACATAGGTCTTAGATCAAATTTGGAGCTCTCATACCGAACTTCCGATTGATTGTTATTATGAAAATATTTTTGTCATATTTGAACCTATGTTTCTAAGGGAACGTTGTTCCTTATCAGCCCGTCTGCAGATTTGATATATAATAATACCATACGATAAAAAGAAACTGGATATCAAGACCAAATTTAAATATCGAATCATCATCAGTATAAACCTGTTACTATGGCGATACACAATTTTCCGGATGACCATTAAATGTTTGTCGGACGTGGCGTGAATGTCCGTTCTATGCAGCCGTTTGCGCTCTGCCTACCCCGCAAGGAATTATAGGCGTGATATGTGTGTGTGTGTGTGTGTGTCTTACTACTGCGTAGCGTTCTATTGCAATTGTTGTTTTTCTGTTTTGTAAATACTTACATACATATAATCACGCCTCTTTCCATAGGGGTAGGCAGAGACTACATCTTTCCTCTTGTTACCATCCTGACACACCTCTTTCGCTTCTTCAACATGCATCAATCTTTTCATGCATGCTTATCGGTTTAGGGTACTCTTGACCTGACCTTTCTTTAGAACGTCCCCGATCTGATTTAAGTACGTGCGTCTTGGTCTTCCCCTTCCAAGGTTCCCATCCACACTCGCCATATAGCTTCTTTCTTTCGTCCTTCTTTCTTCAAATACTACTTATTTTTAGTACTAAGGTTATGTTCGTCTAAATCTATGAATACCCGTTATATTGGAATATTTGCAAGTTTTTTTCCTAATTCTAAGATATAGAAATTCCATAAAGACACATATTTTATTTTTACATGAAGAAATAATCAAGAATTTACATAATTACCTATACGGGGTGTAAGGGACAGCCCTCTGAATACTGATAGGGCGCATGCAGAACATGAAACTAAACAACGATCTATGCAAAAATATTTCAAAAAACGTCAAAAAAAATCTACTTCCTATAGTAAATTTAGTCAGTTGATTGTGATTTTGTATGGTAGGTCGATTTTGTTTTGTCATTTTCCGACATAATGTTTCTAGGGAAAAGTTGTTCACTTTCAGGGTCTACATGCACCCTATTAGTATTTGGAAGGTTGTTTTTTACACCCCGTATATTATGCTGTCACTATGGCAATACACAATTTTCAGAATTGCCCTCAAATGTTTGTCAGTCGTGGCGTGAATGTGCGTTTCTTACAGCCGCTTGCTCTACCTACCCCGCAAGGCATATAGGCGTGATATATGTATGTATATTCTTAATACCAATACGCAGGTATGTGCAGATTTTAAATTTACGCAATCTGACCCCACGTGGCTTTGCTTTTCTAATATAACTTACGCACAGTTTGTACACCAAAGGTCACGTATAACAATCCGCATCTCAAATATGGCATTCCCATAACCACCACACTTAAAACATTTCCAAGGCAAATGAAGCAGTATAATGTAACTGGCAGGTTGACCTTAACGTACTCTACGTGCCCATACTAAATATAAAAAATGATACCAAACAATCGACTTTCCTGAAGACGCTATGATTCAAACTGAAAAACTGTCCCCAAGGAAGGAGTATAGGTCAAAATATATTTGAAAAAACCCTTCTAATAGATAATTGATAGTCTCATTTTTTTTATACTTTGGCCTCTGTTTTTTGGAAAACGTTGTTCAGCTCAACGGGTTAAGTTTTGTAATCGAAAATGTCCGTTGTTCCGTGCCACCTTGTATAATAGGTAGATCATCTTTCGAATAGAAAATGTCAAATAAATCGTTTTTAAACCATAATTTTGTTTCTCAGTTTTCGTCATATTCTTTAAATAGATCATTTTTCACGGGCTAGATTCTACAAACCCCCCGACCCCTTGAATTCAGTAACTTCTTTCCTTGATGTCGATAATAAACAACTTGGTACCAAATTAACTTTGGTACTTATACTTATTATGCAATATCTATGACAAGCACATCTTTGACAGAAAAGGTAGAACGAAAATGCAAGTCATGTTTTCGCCTTGTCATTTAGAAGAAGAGAGTTAAATGTTGCATCACAGATATTGGAACGTAACAGATAAAAGTTCTTTACCAAGGCCGGCCAACAGATTTTCCAAGTGGGCAAAACTTTTAAGATTTTTCAAGGCTGAACACTGTCATTATGATAAAAATCGAGTCAAAAAGAGTTAAACTCGACCACGGAGGGTTCCGCAACATTCTATGAATGAATTTTCATAGAACCCCTGACTTTCATAGCTTTTTTTGTGTAGGTTATGTTGGAAAACGACCAAATCACCTTTTGCAATCGTTTGCGATATGTCCCATCGATGCCCGACGTGATCCATTTTGCATGAGCGGTGGTGTCCTAGATCCACGGAGAATAACTCCATTATTTCTGACTCCCTTGCGAGGGTCAAAAAATACGTTTTATTTTACCGACTTATCGGGCCTAGCAGCCTAAGCAGTGACTGGTGGCCGGCCGGCGACTGGCGGGCCATCGCGTGGCCCGCGGGCCTGGGGTTGACCGGCCTTGTTCTATACTATCAGTAGCACTTCAACCTTCTCATTCATGAGGTCAACCATTAGGTAACGGTTATATTTAAGAATTTTATAAAGAAGCACAATATTTTGGTTTCTTTATTGTATAAGATTGTATTTGTATCTTTATTGTAAAACTTTGCACTGTTTATGCATATGATGGTAGACAAGAAAAAAATTCGACCTCCAATACAAAATTCCCGATCAGCTAACTGACAAAAATTAAATAGTAAAAATAAATATTTTCCCGACGTAGGCTCCACAGTAAAAGTTGTTAAGTTTCATGTTGTGATCACGTCTGCAAAGTTTTTGGTACACCGTCCCTTACACCCTGTATACTAATAAATAATTACATCGGTATTTCTTATTAACTGTGTGGAAACCTAGAAAATGTTGATCCTTTAATAGGGTAACTAAAATAGTAAATAACTTTAATTTCCCCTACCAAGAGGCAGGTTTCTACTTTTTATAAAGAGCCATTCTAAAAGTAAACCATACTAACGGGTGTAAGGAACAGCCCTTCAAATACGGATAGGTTTCATTCAGAGTATGAAACTGAACAACTTCAGGAAACGTAAAAAAAAGACTCTCAGTAAAGCCTGATCGTAATTTTTAATGGCAGGTCGAAATTTTATTGTCATTTCCTTATGACGAGTAAGCTGTTCAGTTTCGTGGTATGTAGGTATGACCCTATCAGTATTCGGCGAGCTGTTTCTTACACACCGTATAAGAAAATAGCTACTTACACTCCTAGTTTTTATCCTCGTCAACTATTATATCACAGCTACATAAATACTAAGAACTAGGTAGATTCTAGATGTAGCACAGAGAGATACAGCGTTACCGCACGACACGGTAAGACTCGTGAGAGTTACATTAGAGAAAGGAATTTCAGAGGAAACCCTAAGGAAAACACTGTGAAGCCAGGAAAAACTTGTCACAATTGGATTTCGTCATAACAGCAGCGTCATGGCGCGGCACAATACTTCTCCTTCTTTTCGTGTGGGACACCGAGTCGACGAACGACTGGATGAACCCTGGTGTCACAGTTTTTTAACCACCTACTACTACTAGGCCTCTGACATGGTTCTGTAATGACCGCCGTCATAGTAATCATAGCCAGTAACCAGGAATGACGACATCTTCCTTACGGACACTCAGCCTGTAGTGTCCTAACCAGAATTGAAACAAATTCAAAAAGTGATAATTATCACCTTTGCCCACCGGCAATCGAACCCGGAATCTTTGCGTCGCATGCAGTCGCACTACCACTGCGCCACATCGGCCGTCATAATCCATAATGCTGAGTTAGGGCCATTCACGGTTGCGGTACACTAGACTTTTCTTGTTTAGTTGTTTTGTTACGAGTTTGTTGCCTCATTTATCTAACTGTTACCCAAAATAAGCGTTTAATCTATTTACACAAAGTAAGTATTGGCGGCTGCGCCTATTTATCTATCATCAGCCACAACAGTTTACTACTGGACATAGGTATCTCATATTGGGGGGTGTTTGCTATTACTGACAACACTTGATAGACGGGTTGGCGAATGCAGTGCAGCGCAACTGCGGTGTTGTACTTCACAGGAATCGCTGCTGCCTATTTGCGTCACCTTTTACGACACCCACAGGTAGAGATGGGGTAATGCTATTTTAATCCGGCACCACACCACAAGTGTGTTTGCGACGAGTTTTCATGGCTTCATTCTCACAGTTCGTAGAGGTGCCTCTGTAATTGATATTTCCTAGATCTGATTTATGACCATGTTTGCGGTTAAGGGGCTAGTGACTGATGTGTGATGTCAACTGTAGGTAAAGTATCATGCCCTATTATTGTGGTAAGGCACCCTTTTGAAACCAGAGATTCGGTTTCGGTTTCTTTCGTATGGTTTGAATTCCTACTGTACTGAGGACTAAACATAGTATTAGTTAAAATAATTTACTCTAGATGTCGCTTGTACGTCGCTTTAAGTCGAGTATAAAAGTGGTTTAAAATTAGGTAGTGTTCGGTCGAGGCGCCGGTAGCACAATGGCAGAGCGGTGGGACGGTACATCTGAGGTCCCGGGTATCAATCCGCGGCCGAGGCAAAAAAAAATCCAATTTATTATTTTCATTTATGAGAAAAACCCACACACATCACGCCTATAATCCCTTGCGGGGTAGGCAGAGCATAAATGGCCACATAAAACGTACATTTACGCCACGTCTGACAAACATTTGAGGGACATCCGGAAAATTGTGTATCGCCATAGTGACAGGTTGTCAGCCCATCGCCTAGAACTGCAATACACACCCTCAAGTCCCTTAGTCGCCTATTACGACTCCCACGGGCAAGAAATGGGGTGATGCTATTCTAAGCCGGCATCTCACGGCATAGAAAAACCCAGTTGCAACAAAATAAAACCTCGTAAGTTTCTGCAATTGTGTGTGTGTGTTTTTTTTTGTGATCTCGGCAACGTAATGATTAATATCTTACCACTGCACACGGAACCGCTTAACCAGTAAAATTCCGTCGCTTTCCGTAGAATAATACAAAACAAAGTAGATAGTTTTACCAATAGGTAATTTCATTAAATTGGTTTTGTGACTTTTGTTTAGACTAGACGAATTTAGATGATATTTTGAAGAAGGTCTAGCCTGTATACTAGATTAAAATTATTTGCTGCAAATATTTTAAGGGATGAATTAGCCCGTGAAACTGAAAAAAATATCGAAATATGTAAAAAAACAAACGATTGACCTCCCATGCAAATTGACCCGATCGGCTGGAACATTTTGTATAGGAGGGCCAAAATTATTTTTCATATTTTGACCTTTGCTCCTTGGGGTAAGTTGTTCAGCTTAATAGCCTGGTTCAACCCTTAAAATATTTAAAGTTATTTATTACATCTTATATTTAGCCGTGTGATGCCGGCTTAGAATAGCATCATCCAATTTTTGCCCATGGGTGTCGTAAGAAGCGACTAAGGGACGCGAGGGTTAGATGTGTATTGCAATTTTAGGCGATGAGCTGACAACCTGTCACTATAGTAATACACAGTTATCTGATTGTCCCTCATACTTTTGTCAGACTTGGTGTTAATATCCGTTTTACGGCCGTTAACGCTTTGCCAACCCCGTAAGGGATATAGGCGTGATTTATGTATGATACGTATATTTAATTGAGGAATAAATCTAAATGCATTATTCTGCAAGTGAAACCACGGGGTGGAAAGCTAGTTTTCCCAAATGAGGAAGCAATACATTGTTGCCATGCTAATTACCTGCCAAATTCAGTGGGCAAACTGATGTATCGGTGAAAGTGACGTGCGGCCTGAATGGCGAGTGCAGTGATGAGCACTGATAAAATTCCTTAGCGAATTACGTTTTATGTCTGCCACTTAGAACTCACGTAAGCGATGTGAGGAGATTAGGGACAGCGGTTCTTAAACTTTTATTTTGTCAACAACCACTACAGTCCACTGTTGGCCCACTCTGTCCTTATTGGACCACACTGTCAGTGTACGTACACACCTCACTCTTTTGGGGATATTAGCCAAAATTGCTTGGTAGACGGGTTGGCGAGCGCAGTGTTAGTTGTGGCAATGCAGGGAACGCAGCGTACTTCGACGTCGAAGCCCATTCTTGCCATTATCATTAATTTTTAATACGGTTCGCGCCAAATGTTGCTAGATGTATGCCACACTGACAGAAATGCATGTTTGATTCAATCAAGCACTTGTACTTGTACTTTTCATGTTACAAAATGTTGATAATACGCATGTAAATAACACGCTTTGAAAATCTTGACTTCAATTTGAAACAAATGTCGTTTACAGATGGTGGTTGCGTAAAGTTACATGCCGTGTGATTAACCTGGCCAGCCCTGAGGCAGCGTCATTAAAATTATTTTAGCAGTTTTAGCACCTACTAACCTAACTTTTTTAATATTCAGCAAGCATAAACAATATATAAAACAAAGTGTGAAGTAAACAGCGTAGGTCCTGCGGTAGTAGAGCACATATAAAAAAATAAGGCATTTTTTTGTATTGATCCTAAAGCCTTTAACTCTAGATTTGACTATTTTGTTTGTTAGTTAGTCTCACTCAGAAAACTAGGGCTTATCCGAAAGGAAATTTTATGAATGAAAGTTGTGGAGTCACTGAATTAGACTTTCATACATACATACACATATCACGCCTATAATCAATTGTGTAAAACCACCCAGTTGACGCTAAGTAAGTGGATGCGATAAACGTAGGTACTTATATGGCTAGTTATGATACGATAAACATCATTATATACTACTACATAATATGCAGGAATGATTTCCCAAAATGCGTTTCAAATTGTGAGTAATGGACCGCAAAATGCTTAATTTGCATAGAGTATTTGAATATAGAATTTTAAACAGGTGTCCTAATTTTTGACAATAACTACAGACGGTTATCATGTTCCATACTAGTGGCTTGTGTCGTTCGATGCGACATTTTTCCCGGGGAAAAGTAAGTCCTTTAGATGATTTTTCTTTAGGTCTAGTGATGTCGGAGATTAAACATCCCATACAAAAGTCAAGTATTCTTCGTTTCAGAAAATATACACGTTACTTGAAAATAACAACACAACAACTAGAAAATAAAAACTTACGTTCAGATCGTATCCATTTGTAGCCCGAATCCTCCGATTCAGTGTTCCCCATTTCTTTCTCCATCGCGTCAAAAGTCCATCATTCTTCGATCGCTTAGATCGCCTGTTCACTGTATACCGCTCCATAGTCCATAACAACAAAACACTCAATGTACACAACACTATACGCAACAATTTCACATACACACGATCACTGCAGCCGGCGGATATGTTAAAACTAAATGCAAACAAACCCCGCCAGAGCAAATTTTACTTGTGTTACATAAAAGTAACGAACTGGAATAAATTAATTACGCCTCTCCGAATATATTAGCTCCTACCAAATTACGAGGCGTAAGTATAATAAACATTTGCAACTCATTTTTAGAAAGTTTTATTAATATGTGGACATTAAAACACCTCAATTTAAAAAGTAGGTACACCGCGTAAAACAGCAAAGGAATAAAAAAGAAAAAATACACTGGCTGCACGGATTAGAGAACAGAATGCGGAATTTGAAAATGGAAAAAAGAAAAGTTTTCGCGCGGCGTCAGGGAGCGTTCAGAAACGTCGTCCTGTGACTGAACTAAGGTTAATAATAAACATTGAGTAGTCTTTATTGTCGCCTTATTTGTGCTACGGTATGTTGGAACGAATACGGGCGCGTGTTTTGAATACTGGCCACCAATTTTGATTGTTGAGGCGCACAATAGGCACTCGATACGATATGCAGTTGTTGTATGGCCCCGATGTCACTGTACTAGTAGGTAATTTCCCCAACCCAAATTCTCTATCAAGGACGTATCTTTTGTGCGAAAGAGGACAAAGTTTGAATGCAGAACGCGCCCAGATCCAGATTTCTGTATAATTAATGCTCTAGTAACGGTTGTAATGAGTTTGAGTAAGCACGATTGCCCTAAAAGGGCTGTTTTATCTGCGTTTCTACGCACGGTCTAGATTTGTGCCTTTTTCAGAAGTATGGCTTGTAATGTGTTTGGCAACCAGTAATTTTGCTCGTGCCTCTACCTAAAATCGCTGGCTGTTTTCAATTGTACACCATATTCGAAACAATAGACATTATGATTTATTTTACGATGAAGTCCTATGTTTTTGGAAGTGCTGATACCATTGACGCAAAATCGAATTGAATTAGCATTGTTTAGTTTGTCCATACATACGTATATCACGCCTATATCCGTTGCAGGGTAGGCAGATTGTAAAAAACCAACACTTACACCACGTCTGACAAAAATTTGAGTGACATTCAGAAGATTGTGTATCACCATAGTGACAGGTTGTCAGCCTTTTGTTATGTTCAATATGAATAATTTAAATTTCAAGAATCTGTGCTAAAACTGTGCAGCCGTGTGATGCCGGCTTAGGATAGCACTTCCCTATTTCTTTTCCACGGATGTTGTATTGTAAGAGGCGAATAAGGTTTTTGACGGTTTCATGTGTATAATATTAGGGGACAGGCTGACAACCTGTCACTATAGTGATACACGATTTTCTGAAACGGCCCTCCAATTTTGTCAGATGAGACGATATCGACCGTTTATTTACGGCCGTTAACGCTCTGCCTACCCCGCAAGGCACAAAGGCGTGATATGTGTATGTATGTGCTATAATAACTATAATTATGGAGGTAGGTAGGTACAAAACATGACAAAGTAAGGTACGTACGTTGGCAAAATTCTTTGACTATCAAGCAGCATTTTCTGTTTTATTTATACAATGGCAAAGTTTTATTTTAAAGCTGTTTTATTTTTACAATATCTTTTTTAATTTGTTTTTTGTTCATACTTTACTAAACTTGAAATCGCAACATTTTTGACGCGTCATCGAAAGTGTTTCCTGTCAAAGCCAAATCTCTCCCACACAATATCGAATACTGATTGATTTGACATACTTAAGCATGCCTTGTGATGCCGGATTAGCATAACATCACCCCATTTCTTTACCATGGGTGTCGTAAGAGGCAACTAAGGGACTGGACTGGTACATGTGTATTTACGTTTTAGGCGATTGGCTGAAACCTGTGACTATGGCGATACAGCATTTTCTAAATGACCCGTTTTATCCGTGGTGTAAGTGACCGTTTTATACGGCCATTCACGCTCTGGCTACCCCGCAAGGCGTGCTGTATGTATGAATGGACTTAAGCATAACCAGAGTAGTCAGTACCGTTACGGCTTGTCTCATTTAAGGCGAATGTACTCGTGAACGGACTCGACAGTGGTGCCACTTCACAAAAAAAAAAACTCTTTATACAAACAATCTATCAGAATGGCCTTAATTCAAGATTTTTGTATTCTACTTAAGAAAAATTAGAACCTACAAACATACTTCTCAATCTAATATTCGCTGTAATTAAAGTTATGGCATTTAATACCAAAAGTTGCCGTTCTTAGGCTCTTTTTGCCGTAACTTTAATTACAGCAAAAATAGATTGAGTTTGTTTGGTTCTAATTTTTCTTAAGGATAGTACTAAAAACTTGAGCAATGGACATTCTGACAGATTGTTTGTATAAAGAGAAAACTTTTTTTGTGTAGTGGCGCCACTGTCAAGGCTGTTGACGGCTACACTCGCCTTAAAATATTTCACTCTTACTTTTATTAACACCTATTACTGGTTCGATCCTCGCTTACGTAAACGCAAAATTCGGAACAGAACAAAAACTAGTTCCATAACGTTATGGAAATTGCCTCAGCACCGATTCTCGATCGTTGACATGTTTCCCCAGTTTTGGCGCGGTCGGAAGTAAAAGGGTTGAATGTTTTTAGAGTTCCGTAAATAAATAATATTTCAACTGAAGATAATTTATTAAAGTTGCACCGGCTAGACGGCCATTTTTTAGTCAGCAAATAGTTAGCTGAATTTTAGTCGGATATGTGATTACGACATTGAATTTTAAAATAAATTATTGCAACCAGTAATGATTACATTGGAAATGACACAACCACTGTTTTAATTGGTAGAAAGGCTATAGAAGAGGAATGGACGCATTTTTTTGTAAACTGTGTCAAAGTAATGATTGGACCAGGCGACTTGTCGAGATAGTCGGCTGATTTTAAGTCGATTAGTCGCTTGTCGGCTAGTCAGCTAAAAACATAGTCGGTGCATCTCTACTAATCATGTTTTAATTAAGGCTAGTGTAGCCGTCAACGACCTCGACAGTGGCGCCACTTCACAAAAATAAAGTTTTCTCTTTATACAAACAATAGAGGTATATCAAAATATCTGTTGCCCAAGTTTTTTAATATTTTTCATAAGTAAAATTAGAACCTGCAAACTCAATGAAATATTCGCTTCAATTAAAGTTATGGAAAAAAGTACCTAAAAACGGCCACTATTGGTATTTATTGCTGTAACTTTAAAACAGCGAATTTTTCATCGAGTCTGCAGGTTTAATTTTTCTTAAGGATAATACTAAAAACTTGGGCAACGGACATTCTGATAGATTGTTTGTATAAAGTTTTTTTTTGTGATGCGGCGCCACTGTCGAGGTCACTCACGGGTACACTCGCCTTAAGGGCAAACTCCTTTGCTACTTTGCTACGCCGCCCTAGAACGCTACGGACAATCTCCTAGTTGCCCTAATTTACCTAGGGCTTGGTACCTACAACTTTTAATATAGGTATGTACTCAAAAAGTATAATCATACAAAAGAACAATAACTAAATAATACCAATTATAATCGGTTGAGACTTGTGATGGGTACTGAAAATTTAGTATGGGCTAGTGATGAGAATTGAGAACAATAGAAAATAAGTTGTTCAAGACTAAAACAATACCTGTAGTTAATAAAAAAACTGATCAGTTATGTCTTACTTACGTTTAAAAAGCATAAAAACAAATAGGTACCTGCCTAGTATCTATTTAGGTCCGTAGTGTTGTCTGGAGTTTCATTCGACATAATATGTCCCTATTCCCTCATCATCATCATCATTGGCCTCACACGTCTGTGACAGACGATTTAATCAGTGTCTGAGGCAAGACTTTTCATGGCTGTATCACTGCCCCTTCCCGTGTTGGTATCCGCGTGACGCGGGTGAAGTGTCCTCTCCACAGACACTGCGTTGCCTGGGACGCAATAATGGAAAACGCAGGGCTGCCCAGGACCTGCGCCACCCTCTCGGCCTTCCTGGCTGGATCAGCAGAAACGACTAGTCGATACGTGTGGAGCCAGGTCGGCTGCAGGAGTCTGCCGCGCGGTAGATCTCTGTCACACGCGCCTGACGGAGACCCCGTTCCGGGTTTAATTGTGGAGTTGGCCTCTCCAGGACCGTTGTGAACATATTATGTTCATAATATGAACATAATAGAAAATATTATGTTCATAATATGATATTATAAAGAGGAAAGTTTTGTTTGTTTGAATTAAATAGGGTCCGAAACTCCTATACCAAATTTAAAAAAATCTTTTACCGTTAGAATCCTACATTATCCCTGATGAACATAGGTTATATTAAAACGTCTTATTCCCGCGGGAAAACAGTTAGCAGCGGGTGAAACCTCTAGGCCGCTAGTTATACTTAGTATAAAAAGAACGAAAATAATGGAATAATACGTTACCAAGAATTAATTTGCGACGGAACCTTTAAAATTACGATGTAGGTAGTTTAATTTTAAACAGATTTAAAGCGTATTTATCCATAAATCATGTTTTTCCGCTTGCTACCATAGATTAGAAGGTAGAACCGATTTATTATAATTGCATCACGTAAGCAGGTAATATGAGATGTTTTATCGCCTTAAGCGCCTATAATTTCTAAGTTTTTAAAAGTTGCTCTACAAGACGAGAATTTAATTTGATGCTGTTACTTAATTACTTCCAGACACTCAGATCACTATTAAGTGGTCAAATCGTTTAGAATTTGAACTATTACAACTATAACAGTCCACTGCTGGACATGGGCCTTACCTATAGGGGGGTATTTATTTGTATTTATTAAGTACTTAAAAAATAATTTAGTACTTTTATTATAATTCAATTTGATTATGCTCTGAATGAAATTATTGCAAGCTGTGGTAGCCTGTAAGTGTAATGCATACCAGCAAGTGTAAATTAGATGTAAGATTTTTTTTTTATGTATATTTAAATATATTTAAATAAATAAATAAATAAATATTTGCCATACTCACCACGCTTGGTAGGCGGACGGGCGAGCGCAGTGCAAGGTGTTATAGATGATCTCAGAGAACGCTTCTGCTCATGCCCCGGATTCATTTTTTGACGGGTACACCACTCACACAGGTAGAAATTGGGTGATGCTATATAAGGTGTAAAAAATTTGAAAAAAAATGGCCCTCCCATACAAATTATCCCGGCCGGGTAACACACTAAGTATGGGAGGGTCAAATTTTTTTTTATATTTCGACCTATGTTCCTTGGGGAAAGTTGTTCAGTTTCACGTACTGGTTCATCCCTTAAAATATTCTCAGCTATTTTTTTTACACCATGTATATTCTACGCATGGCACGGCCGGCAGAATCGGTTCGAAATAAAGGTAAATTTACGAAGAATTTGTGTCCCCGATAAAATTGTAAAACAAAAAAAATGGGTGAATCAGCCCATGAAAATGAACACCTTTACCCGAGGAACTAAAATATTTCGTATGGGAGAACCAATTTTATTTCATATTTCGATGTTCCTAGGAAAAAGTTGTTCAGTTTAATGGGTTGAAATATTTTCACTCCTTAAAATATATTCAGTTTTTAACTTGCATACTTTACGTGTACATATATTGATTGATTACAGTTAAATAGTCCACCAGACCAGACTTAATGGGACAGTAGATATACGATTGACCAAGTTCTCTGACCAAATGTTTTAAGAGGCAATAAGTTATGACAACTCTATGTTTTATAACTTACCTCTTGCATTTAATTAACCTACTGAATTATCATAAGTGACATTGAATCGATCAAAAAATTGGGGTTTGTTGAACATACATATACCACGCCTATAATCGCTTGCGGGGTAAGCAGAGTGTAATCGGCTGTAAAAATTGAAGTTTACGCAACGTCTGACAAACATTTCTGGGTGATTTAGCAAAATTGTATATCGTTTGAACGGCGACGGTGATTAAAAAAGTTTAGTGTGTTATGAAAGACCTTGCCCTATGGCATACCACGGAGGAGGCCTATGCCCAGTAGTGGGCTGCAGTAGGCTGATGTATGTTTGTATGTATACTCAATAAACAATATTTGTAACAGCGCCTAATAGATTTTGTAAAAGCAAAAGCACAAAAGAAGAATGCCTAATGGACTTGTACAAGCAAATTCACTGTTTTATTTATTTATTAGAAAAAATAAGGCGTATCATTGACGAAACCAACCACAATTACTACTGCGCGTTGATACCCAAAAGATCTATGTTATGTTATAGGTACAGTCGGTTGTAGCACATAAGGTATCAGGGGTACTACAAAAGAACAGAATTATTTTTGTCCCCAGCAATATTTTTTTCTCGAAAAGAATTTTATTAGTAGAAAATAACTTATTTTAGGAGAATAAGTTTAAATTTTCATTATGTATCAACTGGGGATAACAATAATTCAGTTCTTTTGGAGAACCTCTGGTACCTTATGTGCTATAACTGACTGTACATAATGTAGCGTAACGACTAAAGAGAGTAAGTCACATAGCCTCATATATTGGTTTGGAATCATAAATGAACATAACCTAACCTACCTTCTTACAGACGTCAGAGGCCTAATATACGGTTCTATAATTGACGAACATGATTGGCATGACTGCCAACGCAGTGGTAGTGCGACTGCTTGCGGTGCAAAGGTTCCGGTTTCGATTCCCGTTGGGGCACTCGCAAAGTTAATAATTATTTTCACTTTGTGAATTTCTTTCCAGTCTGGTGAGGACATTGCAGGCTGAACCACCTGATTCTCCCTAAGAATGTTGGGTCTGTGCTTCGGAGGGCACATGAACGACTTACTTAGACGCAACCCCTGTTCACTTTGTTCGAGCAATATGAAACATTTCCTTTGGGGGTTCCTAAAGTGTTACAATTTGAAAAAATAAAAATGTCGTGTAGTCTAAACGAACATCATAGTTAATGTCATGACGTCTAAACGAACGTCATAACGTGTCACTAATGAAGCAGTGTTGCTAAATAATTTGAAATAGTACTATTTAGAATTTAAATTTTTAGCACTTATTCAAATTTTTTAAGTATTTATTTTTGCAAAATTTACCAATATTTAGAATTAGAACTGGAATAGATAAAAACTCATCAATTAGCCGCAAAGTCATAAATTTATCGAATTATTCATTAATATAAGTCAATGCTGCTGTTAACGTATTTGAAAAAATTGCAACACTATCACCATTTTTCTTTTCGGATGGCGGTTTACGGGTTTACTTTGTAGAAGTGCTATCGAAGTTTTGTTTCCGTATATAAGTTTATATATTGCTTTGTTTGAACTTCTGGTGTTGATATTTTAATACGACGTTGAGTTGAGCTTATGCTCCACCGTTTGTATGCCGACGTAACAGTGTGTTTTTGATATATTGAGAAAAAGACTCCATAGTAGGTGGTAATAGCTAAACCTAGCACCATGAAAGAAAATCAGAGACAGTGCATCAAGTGTGGACGTTCTCCTTCCTTGGACCCAAACGTCAAGCTGTATCGTTTTCCTCGACCTGGAACTAGGAACTTGATTCGGTGAGTAAATAATAGTAATACTTTTCTTCCTCAAGGTTTTCCCAATAAACAAGTGCTGTGGCCAGCCCTCTAAAGTGCACCTAAACCCTATTTGTTATACTTACCTTATGTTATATTTACCACCATATATTGTAACATGTGTCTCACAGAAATAAATGATTTATTGATTTATTATTTATTTGTTTCAGTTCTGAATCATGGGCGAAATTTTGTTTTCCTGATAAGGAGTGCTCCTTGGAGTTTCAGAGAAAACTATTCACTGAACACAGAATGCTATGCGACCACCACTTTAAAGTATCCTCATTCTTGGATTTTTCAAGAAAGATTTTAGATAGATCAGCCATACCAGAAACTGTTAAGGTAATAAACTGTTTTCGGTATTTAATTTCAGTAAATAAGTAAAAATATTACTCGTTATAATTCTAAAAACAGAGTAGTCATTAAACAGATTTACCAAATATTTGTCAAGAAAATTGTGTTTGGGTTGACATGAATGATTTGATTTGCATCACCCTAACTAGGGTCAATAATACACATCACTTTAGTTGTAACTTGTAAGAAACCTAACCACACATACACATAAACAGCCGCAACAATCCACTGCTGGACATGGGCCTCCCCCTATTGGGGGGTATTGCCATAATTCTAATCCATGATACCATCATTTTAAATGTAGTACCAATAAGTCTACGGGTTTATGACCTGAAATAAAGATATATTTTTTTTATGTTGAAAAATGCTTTTATTTTATTTTCAGAGAGTAGTGGTGCTTGTTCCACCTATTGCCTCTCAACTTTTACAATCAGCAGGAGCATTAGCTGACATTACAAATACTGAAAAGAGAGTAAGTCAATTCTTTTCACACACACATACACAACCAGGCATACGCAAAATATAAAATACTAATGAAAAATATTTTTTTTTATATCAGAAATTTCAGGAGCATGATCAAATGAAATGTAGAAAATCACAAATATTGCCAACAGCTGAAGTAATAGTTGATGATAGAAATATTATGAAAAAGAAAGTTGCTTCATCGATGCCAATGCAACTTGAAGCAGGCCCGTCCCAAGTAAAATCGAAAAAGACAGTTGAAATTGTTGCAGGAGTTGAAAAAAGGACTGCAATTGACTCCAATAAACATAAACTATTAATAAAAAAATGCAGGAGAAGTTTGCAAAAAATATGCCATTTAAAGAACAGGATTAAAAAATTAAAAAATGGAGTTGTTCTGAAAGCAGTTGAGTCGAATGAAGCTGTCAATATTTTAGTAAAGAAAATATCTCCCACACTAGCGCTGTTTCTACAAGGTGAGATAAAAACTGTAAAAGAAAGCAGAAAGGTCGTAGGTGGACTAAAGAGCAAAAAATTACAGCATTAAGACTGTACAAAAGGTCACCTACCTGTTATAGGTTATTAAGAAGACTACTTACTCTACCTTCACCGAGCTCCCTCAAGAAATTACTGGGACAATTTCCTTTAAGAGTGGGAATCAATAATAAAATATTTACTATTTTGAAAAAACATGCTCAAAAACAGGACCCATTGGAAAATGAATATATACTTACTTTTGATGAGATGTCAATTAGGAAAAATTTACAATATAATAAAAAGTTGGACCTAATTGAAGGTTATCAGGACCATGCAGATCATGGAAGATCTCCACAAGTGGCATCCCATGCACTTGTGTTTATGCTATGTGGTGTAAGAAAGTTAGTAAAGCAGCCAGTAGCATTTTATTTATCTGGCTCATCAGTGACCGCTGACAGACTGGCTGTTATTATCAAACAGGTAAATGTTGTAAACTAATGTATTGTATATTTTTAGGGATTCATAGTCTATACAAAACCTGATCATTTCGTCATCCTTTCTGTCCGTCCATCCGTTCGTCTGTATGCGTAGCCTTAATAACTTCGTTAATTTTGCACATTATGACTTAGAAATCTTATGTTTAGGGGTGCCCGATATGCACTTAGTTAAATTATTGTTAATGTTTCAGGTCTTACGCCGATGCTTTGATTCAGATATAAACATATCAGCAACGGTCTGTGATATGGATGGAGTAAACAGGAGAGCTCTTGGGATATTGGGAGCTACAGTAAAAAAACCCATCATTGAAATTGATGATCACAAAGTGGTATCTCTTTTCGATCCACCACATCTGCTGAAGTGTTTCAGGAATTTATTTTTGAAATATGATGTAAAACATACAAGCAACATTTGTGATGGGACTGGAAAAGGTAAGTTTATTTCAACCTATACCTCATATTCAAAAGATATTAAGTAATTGCATGCCATGGCATAGCTTAAGAGGTAAACGAGCCCATGTCAACCAATTTCCCCTAGGAACTAGGTCCTAAATTCCTAATATGAAATGTAACGCCGTGCTGTGTGATGCCGGCTTAGAATATCATCACCCCATTTCTTACCCATGGGTGTCGTAAAATAAGAGGCGACTAAGGGACTAGAGGGTTAGATGTGAACTACAATTTTAGGCGATGGGCTGACAACCTGTCACTATGGTGGTACACAGTTATCTGAATGACCCTCAAACTTTTGTCAGATGTGGCGTTAATAGCCTTTGTACGGCCGTTTACGTTTTGCCTACTCCACAAGGGATATAGGCGTGATTTATGTAGGGGAGAGTGGGGTACAGTTGAAAGCTTTTTTTTCAAGGTGGTGTTATTCTCCGGGTTTTTACGTTTAATTGATTTTTGGTTTTGATTAAACTTTAGGCTATTTATCTGAGTATCAATTTAAATGAGAGCAAATTCTACTGCCCAGGTTTAGGCTAAGAATTAAACGAGGGTTATCCACTGTTCCCCACAGTCCACTGTTACCCATGTTCCCCTATGTATGTATGAAATGTATAATTGGACCTCTCTTATAAATAAAATTGTGCTGTTTTTTTTCAGGAGTCGCAAAATGGAGCCACATCCAGCAATTCTTTGAACTGGATAAAAATCCTAATTTTGTTTTTGCGCCAGCTTTAACATCAGAACATTTGGCGCCTAACGCTAAACAGAAGATGCGGGTAAAACTCGCAGCTCAAGTACTTAGCCATTCGGTGGCAGCTGGGATGTTTGGCAAAATTTCTCAAGGTACCTAAATAACACCATTTAGCATGGTCCGTGTGATGCTGGATTAAGATATCATCTCCCTATTTCTTACCCGTGGGTGTCGTCAGATGTGACTTATGCAGTCGAGTGTGTGATGCTGGCTTAGAATATCATCTCCTCATTTCTTACCCGCAGGTGACGTAAGAGGCGGCTAAAACAACCGAGTGTTTTATGTTTATCACAATTTTAAGCGACAAGCTGACAACATGTCACTACAGTGATAAAGTGTGTGTGTGTGTGTCTCCTTAATTACAGAAATAAGAAAACAGTTTACCTACAACAAAGTAACGCTTAGTTGTCCAGTATGCAGTACCTATAGTTTTTATAATACTAAAGTATTTTTATGAAGTTTTTTTATTGGTTGCAGGAGAATTAACAACCGACGCAACGGTAACGGCAAATCTCGTCTCTAACATGGACAAACTTTTTGACTGTTTAAATAGCCAGACTCCTGATCTCAGACGAGGCAAGCCACACTCAACAAACCTCACGGATAAGACGCCACATCTACAAACTTTTAGAGATATGAAACGTTTCTTCGAGACTGTTGAGTTTATCGGTTGCCGCAGCAAGCCTCCATCAGTAGATGGTTGGATATGGACGCTTAATGCGATGGAAATGTTTTGGCGATCCTACAAATTGAGACACCCGGCTGTACGAAGCCTAAGCACACGACGTCTTCAGCAAGATCCGCTTGAAAATTTATTCGGTTGCATAAGAGGACTCTGTGGCTCAAATAGTAATCCTACAGCTAACCAATTTATTGCTGGATTAAAAACAGCTTTATTAAGCAGTTTGGCTACAGCAGGTGTCAGGGGAGCGAACTGCGAAACTGACAACAATGCAGCAATCTACACTAATATTATAAAGAGGAAAGATTTGATTGTTTGTTTGTTTGTTTGTTGGTTTGTTTGTTTGTTTGCATCGAATAGGCTCCGAAACTACTGGCCCGATTTTAAAAATTCTTTCACCATTAGAATCCTACATTATTCCTGATGAACATAGGCTATATTTTATACGCGAAAAAAATAGGGATCAGCGTGAAAATTTCGATAATGTAACCCAACGTGTGAAAAATGTACCAAAAAAATATCTTATATCGCGTACGCTGTGGAAATTATTGACAATAGAGCAAAGTGATGTACTACAATTTTATAGAGGACATCAATATCTATAATAATGTCCGCGATACCATATGTCTAACTATTACAGTTATGCCACAATAACTGTTTTTTCATTTAAAAATGTACAATCTACGCCACATTATTCGTACCAGTGTAATGATTACATTTAATCATTACTGTATTAAAGGGTGTAAGGGATAGCCCTCCGAATAATGATAGGGTACATGCAGACCATGAAACTGAACAACTTTCCCCTAGGAACATATTTCAGGAAACGTAAAAAAACTGACTTCCCATAGTGAATGCAGTCAGCTGATTGTGATTTTGTATGGAAGCTAATTTTTTTGGCGTTTCCTGACATATGTTTCTAGGGGAAAGTTGTCGTGTGATGCCGGCTTAGAATAGCATCACCCCATATCTATGCCGTGTGATGCCGGCTAAGAAAAGCATCACCCCATATCTTTCCCGTGGAAGTCGTAAGAGGCGACTAAGGGACTCGAGGGTGTGTATTGCAATTTTAGGCGATGGGCTGACAACATGTCACTATGGCGATACACAATTTTCTGAATTACCCTCAAATGTTTGTCAGACGTGGCGTAAATGTCAGTTTTTGCAGCTGTTTACACTCTGCCTACCCCGAAGGGGATTATATAGGCGTGATATGTGTATGTATGTATGTATGGAAAGTTGTCCAGTTTTATGTTTCATGCACCCTATCAGTATTCGAAGTTTACAAAAAAGACGACAAAAAACATTAAATAATGCAATAAAAAAATCTACACTAAAATAATACATACATACACATAATCACGCCTATTATCCCTTGCGGAGTAGGCAGAGCGTAAACGGCCGCAAAAACGGACATTTACGCCACGTCTGACATATGTTTGAGGGTCTGTCGGAAAATTGTGTATCGCCATAGTGACAGGTTGTCAGCCCATCGCCTAAAATTGCAATACACACCCTCAAGTCCCTTAGTTGCCTCCTACGACTCCCACGGGAAAGAAATCGGGTGATGCTATTCTAAGCCGGCATTACACTAAAATAATAATAATATAATCTACACTAATATTAGAAACAGGATTTTTTTAATTGTTTGTTTGAATTGAGTAGGCTCCAAAACTATTGACGTCATAAACCGTCATTCTAAAAAAAGAAATTTGTATCACACAATTTTCTTTTTTTATTATAATTTTGTTATGACCTAATAGAAAACCGGCTCGGGCGGGATAAAAAAATAAAAATAAAGGCACTGCCATGGGGCTGGCCAGGTTAATCACACGGCATGTAACTTTACGCCACCACCATCTGAAAACGATATTTGTTTCAAATTGAAGTCAAGATTTTTAGAATCCTACATTATCCCTGATGAACATAGGCTATATTAAACTGTCTTATTCCCGGGGGAAAATTCTTAGCAGCGGGTGAAACCGCTGGGCGGGCTGCTAGTTTTAAATAATTTTAAGGAGTGGTTAATGCCAGAGCATAATGCTCCGGAGACTGTTCACCCAGAACCATCATGTGCTCCAGAACAAAATATCAACGATTACATACCAAATGATTTAAACGAAAACGAGTTAAGTGGAGAGCTACAAGCGTGCGCTTACGTGTGCGGTTTTTTGTTAAAGAGCTATAAAAATGATTGTGGATTATGCAAAAACAATTTAAATACAGAAAACAGTGATTTAATTCATAATTTTATTACTATGAAAGAATATTCAACTATTAAACAGAGTCTGAAGTATGCTTCAATAGATTTAATAAAAGCTGTTGAGAACACAGCCACAGTCATAAACAACTACTTAGAAAAGAATTCATATACGGAAAATATCAAACAGAAATTAAAAGAAATATTAAAAGCAACAGATTTTAGTTTTTTGGAATGTATTGAACATAAACTAGTGATAATTAAATTTATAACAGAAAATACAATTCAAATTTGTATCAAAAGATTTTGTATACTAAAAAACAGAAACTTTGTTGAGGAGGCATCGAAATCAGCTCTTCGTAAAAAAAATAATATTCTAAAGCATACGTAGGTAAAGTTAATTAGATTAGGGATTGCGAGGAGTCGCAAAACACGATGTCATAGGGGTGTTTTGCGACTTGTCCAAAGCATTTGATTCCATTGATCATGAGACACTGTTGTTGAAACTAGACTATTACGGGATAAGAGGAAAAACACTCGATTTAGTTCAATCCTACCTCGTAGGTAGAACGCAGACAGTGCAGATCAATGTTGTGTAATCACTGGGATCTACAGTCAAAATACTGTAAATTTACTTTGCTGTATTATATTTTAACCCTTATGAGCATAAACTTTTCGTTTTAGAATGTAGCTTATCTATCTATTTAAAGGAGAATCTTCTAATTCCTACTTAGATATAAATGTTTTGAATTTAATTGATGTACAAAGTTAGATTTAGTGATATAAGCCGACCTACATTTTAAGATACATAATATAAGCAATCTTATACAGTACTTTTTAATTACTTACCGATATTGAAAAAAGTATTTTGCAATAAAATTAACAAATTATCTAGTCATTCTTAACCTTTTCACCGCCACAGACGGGTATAGCCGACAACCCGCGACTTGCCGTCAGCGCCACGGTCGGGTACAGCCGACAAAACGTCGTCAAAGTTTATGTTCATAAACTAGCATTTTAAAACCGTATCTATCTTTTATTTTTTCGCATATTGCATTTATTGTACCCTCTACTTTGATTTCTGAACTTTTGCGCTTAAATATTTATTAGATTTGTAGTATAAATAAGAAAAATACTGATTACGTTTTGAAGCTGTCAGAAGTACCATTCGCACACGCCATAGTCGGCCCCACACGACTGGAAGTGTTGTTCCTTACTAGTACAAATGTGAAATATCGATACATCTATAATATATTTACGGAATATACTATGCCTAGATATTTGTCAAGTTTGTCATAACAATAACATTTTCTTATTATTTTAATGTATATTGAAAATATTCCCGCCATCGATTTGTAGAAATACGCCAAGTATTAGACATTATTTTCTTTGTTTGATTGAGTATCGACAAACCGGTTTCGGCGACTCGTGCACAGCGATAATTGCTTGACCATTGTGAGTGCACTGTACGCCGTAGTCGGGTAAAGACGACACGGTCTGACGTCATTGCAGTAGTGACATAAAAATAGTGATGGGAAAATGAGTGCCGACGAGCTTAGTTCAGCAGAACTTCTACAGATTTTAGAAGGCGTAGAGGATGACGTTGATCTGTCGTTTGAACCTGGATTACTCGAAGAAGAAGATTTAGAGTTAAGTAAATACCTAATAATCATAAATAATAATAAATAAATTAGGAGTTTGGGAGGGTTTCATGTGAACTTAATTTAACGGGTCAAATTGTGATACAAGATTATTATTAGATAATAAGACTAAGAGATAAGATAGTTATTTATTTAATAAACGTATAAGTAACTATCTATCTAATTAGCCTATATTAGCCCACTATTGGACATAGGCCTCTTCTTTATATGTAACTATGAAATGCTAATAAATAACCGCTAATATAAGTACAATACCTTAAGAAGGGCGTTATAAAAAGTGAATAGAAACAAACCGAAGAAATAATCATATAAACCGGGTAGGAATAGAAAAAAATGTTCAAGTATTTAATAATATATCATAAATCTTAAAATAATAGTTATGTCGGTTTCCCATTTGCCTGAGATACAGGAATTCATATTCTTAGTTTAGGAAATGGTTAAGCCACAGAATTATTTCATATAAGTGTACCTATTTATAATTAAGTTTATTAAATAAATAATTATCTTTTCTCTTCTTATCTAATAATAATCTTGTATCACAATTTGACCCGTTAAATTAAGATCACATGAAATTTGTACCATTTAAAATCGTTTTTAATTAATATTCAACGTAAGTAAAATAAGAAAAAGAAATGAAAGAAAACAAATAGTCACAATAAAATAAATACCAGCATAAATCCTATGATGTTCTAATTTTTTTATCGATATTCTATATTACATCCTTATTTGTTCTAAGGGTTTGAGAATATAGAAATGCCACCGACGCCACAGTCGTCTATAACCGACAACGCGATATAGAGAGACGCGTAATAGAGATGCGCCAGTGCTGATCGAAAACTGAACTAAAAATAAACTTGTTGAATATGCCTAGTGTTGTTTACGAGGCCAGCACTACTACCACTATCCTATATTATTATTTTGACCTATATGAAATTAGAACTGAAAAGTAGGGGGCAAAATAATGGTTTTAGATTAATTAAAACTCGGTTTAAAAAGTGAAGATTTATTATCGATATGAACTGTTGGACATCTCTGTTTTATTGAGTATTTCTTTACCAAGAAATTGGTGTGGCGCTGGTTGCAATTTTTTACTCGAATGGCCTGGCGGCGAAAAGGTTAAATATCTAATTACTTAGAGATACTTGATATCATTCTTAAATATCTAATTAATATATAATTAATTAGATAATTTGTTAATTTTATTGCAAAATACTGGAGATGTGATGAGAAACTTTGGTTCTTCTAATATTTACATAAATAAGCCCGATCAGCTGATTTTAGTTACTTTAGAAGATCAAAATATTCTTTTCACATTTCATCCTTGGGGAAAGTTGGTCCTCATCAGCAACATATTCTTTTCTTAGTTTTCAATATCGGTAAGTAATTAAAAAGTACTGTATAAGATTGCTAATATTATGTATCTTAAAATGATGGTGTGCAGATGAGTTGATTTTGTTTAATAAACAATATTATAAAGTGTTTATTTATCTTATTGTTTCATTTCTAATAAATCAGAAAAGTAAACATCGGCGGATTTGAGCGTACCTACCTATCGCGCCATAGAATTAGTTGAGGGGGACCTCAATAGATGGCGCGCCTAGTCATATTTTGTATCACGTTCATTTGTATGAAGTGGTTATTCTTCTCACCGCTAGGTGAGTATTATGTTCCTTGCTTAGACGGCGGTCGTGAGACAACCATGTCAGAGGCCTACTAGTAGATACTTAGTATGCGGTTGAAAATCTCTGACACCAGGGTTCACCGGGTCGTTCGTTCGGTGTCCCACACGAAAAGAAGAAGAAGATTGCATTTACAGTCAAGATCAGGCTAGGTTAGACAGTTTGGACTTTGGACCGTTCTTATGCCACGCGCATAAGACTTACATTAGCAGTTTTCAGTGTCCAACCGCACGTGACCTTGCCTGTACGTACGTACATACCTAATATGAATTAGCTTCTCACCACACTTCAAACACCGTCAATACTTCATCCTTAGGTAATCTGGGAATAGCATTCAGGTAGGACATTCAATCGTCAGCCCAAGGATGAGACCACGAGACCAGACAGGCAGACCGGTCAAGTGGGTGTGTCTTAGGCCCCCTAGAAACAAAAGTCCCATAAATTAGATAAACAAGCCTCGGTTAAACATTACGCAATAATATCCAACATTCATAGAATAACAACAATCATTATCATACAACTGTTCAAAACTTGTTATCTGGGAGCGAGTGAGATAACATTAAAACCGGCCTCCAATACGTCAAATAAAACAACCTATAAACCAGTCTGTATTCCGCTCGGCAACGCGTGCACACGTCTGACACAAAAAGTGCAAAAAGACATTACAATGTTCCCGCTACGACGTGTCATTGGCAGTAAGGTGCGTTATTCCAATGCCAAAAAAAGAAAAACATCAGATCACAGCATCACAGTTCGATATTTGAAAATTGCGCGGTTTTGCAGATTCTGGAGCAATGGCGGGCGCCGATTGCAGCCACGAAGGTGCAAAGGAATTACAGTTCTGAAGTGTCCACGCCGCCTCCCCTTAGCATGCTGACTGACGATGAACTGGCCATGAAGGATACCAGTGAGTGAATATATCCTACTTCTTTTGTCGTGTGGGATACCGAGTCGACGAACGACCCGAAGGAACCTGGTGATAATGAACTATGAGGATACCCAAGGTTCATAGTCTAATGAGATAAAAATTCGTTTGCAACAGCCAAATCTGAAAGCAATGCTGTAAGCTAAATATGTTAGTTATAGTTAAAACAATAGTTTTATTTAAAGCCAAAGTAATCTGATTTAGCAAATAGATACAAAGGTACCTAATTCGCAACTTATGATCGACAAAACAACAACGTTTTAATTAGAATCGACACGTCAAAGTATTAACAAATGTCTGATAAAACTTTTGTTTTGTTCATGATTTGATATAATAGATATAGGTACGACGATACGATAAAATTAAAACCCAATTTTTTCAAGTAATTATGATGTGGTGTAAGTTACAAATCACCGTATAGTAATTCTGATATGACAAGCACCCCCGATTGGAGATGCCCACGTCCAGCAGTGGACTGTTGTGGCTGTATATGATGAGATGAACTAGCAAAAATTTACAGTATTGAACTGACTTATCTAAAACAGAACAGTCAATTTAAGATAGGCAGCTCTCCAATCGTCAATTCTCTGTACTTCGGTAATCAAAATTGTTATCTCTCCTTGACAAGAGTCAACAATATTTCGTTGATAAAAAGAAGTATAAATGAACTGAGTAGAGACAATAATTTACCAATAAATTAAATAAATGTCCAGAACCAGAAATTTGTATCATTCAATAACAGAAAAATATTAGAAGACACGATGAAAGCAGTAAGATTCTATCTTCGTTCGCAGGAGTTATATTGAGTAGTACCAGTGTCTGATCCAATGAAAAAAAAATAGCTGTTATTCCATAATGGAACTACTCAAAAAAACTAATACAAACGTAGAAGATTCTACATACATACATCACGCCTATATCCGTTGCGGGGTAGGCAGAGCATAAACGGCTGTATAATACGGACATTTACGCCACGTCTGACATACATTGGAGGGTCATTCAGATAATTGTGTATAACCATTGTGACAGGTTGTCAGCCCATCGCCTAAAATTGCAATACAAATGTAACTTCGAGTCCCTTAATCGCCTCTTACTCTTACGATACCCACGGGAAAGAAATGCTATTCTAACACGGCAGAACATTCTAGATGGGCTTATAACAAGTTCAACAAGCTATAGCCGAATATCTTGTTGAACTTGATATAAGCCTGTCACGAGTATTATTTGACAGCGATAACCGTGTCCTTGATAATGTCCTCAACCAGCTGTTTAAATTTGTATTTACAAATGTTAAACACACCTCACAAAAACATTACCTACTAAGACACAAAATTTATGTCTAGTGTCGAAATACGCCTGTGTATTAGGTATTAGTCGGTACCTACAATCGCTGAATTGCAGACTTTATGAAATCAAATGTGCTGTATGATAACGGCTTAGAATAGCATCACCCCATTTCTTACCCATGGGAGTCGTAAGAGGCGACTAAGGGACTCGAGGGCGTGTATCGCAATTTTAGGCGATGGGCTGACAACCTATCACTATGGCTATGCACAATTTTTCGAATGACCCTCAAATATTTGTCAGACGTGGCGTAAATGTCCGTTTTGCGGTCGTTTGCGCTCTGCCTACCCCGCAAGAGATATAGGCGTGATGTGTGTATGTATGTATGTATGAAATCAAAGATTTTCCGTGCATGTTTTAATATTCGTATCTCTTCTTCTTCTTCTTATATTTAAGAGTTCATTGTTCTTGTTGGTGGAGTAACCAGAGTGTTTCTATCTTCCCTCTTGTAGGTCAAGGAGAAGATCATTATTTTCTCCTTCACTTTTATTTTTATTTTTGATTAATGATGGGTTTGCTCTTGACTCTAGTCTAGGTCATAGGACAGAGACAGAGTCTAAGATGGAGCGAGCTCACCCAGAAGAAACCTGTTAAGGCACTGGCACTCCCACACACTGACGGAACGCAGCAAGCTACTTGGCGCCAGACTTCGGTGGGATGGTGGTCGCGAGCCAGGCGGCCCCTTACGGAACCTTCCACCGCTTGGTGGGATCGTTCAGCCGGACTTATCCACAGGCAAGCCTGTGTTGCCGTTGCCCGGGGTGGACCGCTAGGAGGTAGATCCCATACCACCCCACTTGATCTAAAAAACTCCTCCTTGGCCTTCCTCTCCCTCTCTTTCCTTCGATCTTTCCCTCGATAATTGTTTTGAACTCGTGTCTCATACATTTTAAAATTATCTCAATGATTTTACTTAAACTTGTACCTATCTTTTAAAAAGAAATGACCGATTGTTGAACCCAGAGTGAATCTAATCATTAATCAATTAGTTTATGTAAATGTAACTATTTATATACCCGATACGGGTCTTGTTTGACACACCTAAATAATATCATCCAAGGGCAAAGTTTTACAACCTAGATGTTGAGTTTATTTTTGGTAGATAATGCTTTGGGGCATTTTCTGATGTACCTAATACATACATACATACACATATCACGCCCATTATACCTTGCGGGGTAGGCAGAGCATAAATGGCCGCATAAAACAGACATTTACGCCACGTCTGACAAACATTTGAGGGTCTTTCCGGATGACCCTCAAATGTGTATCGTGTATCGCCATAGTGACAGGTTGTCAGCCCATCGCCTTAAACTACAATACACACCCTCGAGTCCCTTAGTCGCCTCTTACGACTCCCACGGGCAAGAAATGGGGTGATGCTATTCTAAGCCGGCATCACACGGCAAATTTACCTAATAATGATAACTATTAAAGTATTTTAGTAACAAAAGACCAAATGAATCTAGTAAAGAAGGCACATAAAATTGTCATCTTTTTAGAGCCTGCCATTTCATGCAGTCAAATTCAATGAGTTAACGTTTCACAGACAAAATCCCTCTGCGAAGTTTGTAGGGAGATAAAAATTTCTTCCTGCCCATGTCAAGAAACCGACGATCTTTACAAAGATCCATTATAAGCAAATTGTGATAACAATAATGCAGAGTTCGTAAGTAATTGAAGGCCAATTTGTGCGTAGTAGAGACGTAGAAAATAGGCGTGGCAATTTGAATAAGAAGCACATACAGAAAAAAGAAAACAGAAAGTAAATAAATTGACTTTTGAGGTTGGAGATTTTGAATTTGGATTAAAGAACATCAAATGTAACCAACATCCAAAAATAAATCTAGCATTTAAAATTTATAAGTTTTAAGTAAGTAAGTTTTTTCAGTGAACCGAATATAGCAGTAGCAGACGACTGTCGAATGAAACAATTAGTCTGAAAATTGTATAAATGGCGGCACAACAAAATAAGCTAACAACATTACGGATTCTCGCCTATGCCTAAACAAAATAAACGCATGCGTTTTTTAACCGCACTTTATATCCGTACTAATATTATAAATCTGAGAGTTTGTGTGTTTGTATGTATGTTTGTTACCTACCTCTTCACGCTCAAACGGCTTGACCGATTTGGATGAAATTTGGAACACAGGTAGAGTATAACCTGGAATAACACATAGGCCACTTTTTACCGCAGGAAAACAACTATTACGACGGGAAAATGAGTGGCAGCGGGTGAAACCGCTGGGCGGAAATCGAGTAGATAAGTTATGTGTTTTTCTATTACTGGCAAAGTTTGAATACGGTTTTCGTCTACGGTCAGAAGACAGTGTTGTTTGCTGCTTCTGTGTGGCGATACTAATATTTATTCTGTGGTGGCGCCAAATTACAATTTATACTTTAGGTTTTTGGGGGTACTACAAAATGGTATCTTATCAGTAGAACATTCTGAGACATAACTCGTTACATAAAGTGTTTAAATGAGTTATCGTTGTATTTACTTATTTTTTATCAATGTTGCCTTCTCTGATAAAGAGCTTATCATTGTGAATGATGTGGTAGTACATTCATATTACAAAAAATATACATAGTTATTTATTTATTTTTGAGCTAGAAATAAGTAATGAAATGAAACGATGGAATTGCTTGCTTGCATATTACCAAACACCAAACCGAATACAATAAATAACTAGGACATTTCACACAGCGCCATCTAGCCCCGAACTAAGCAAAGCTTGTACTTTGGGAACTAGATAAGTAGTTCTATATATGATATATGATAACTTACAAATACTTGTGCTGTGCGGGGATCGAACCCACGACCCTCAGCGTAACACGCACGCAGGGGTACTATCCACTACGCCATCGAGCCAGTCAGAAAACACTCTATGAATTAACTCTACATACAATCTGCGAGTTATAGATCTAGGCGAACCACTTTTCTTAAAAACTGATTATTTCAACACAAAAATCTTAATTTCAGTCAGGAAACTGGCGACAGAACAAATCCTCCCTCTAGTGAAGAAGATGGAAGATGAGCACAGAATCGACGACGGTGTCAGACAGCTGCTGTTTGACAACGGGGTAAGATTTTTTTTCATTATAATTGAAGAACATGTAGTTCATAGGGTATCAAGAAAACGCAAAACGAAAGCGGAGGTGGATTTGACCAAGGAGCGTTTCGGTTCAGGTACAACGTAAAGCTACCGGTAGAAAATAGCGGTTGCGCAACCAAAATAATTTCAGTATCAAAAAATACATTACGCTCTATTAAGCGAAGTTGCGGAATCACAGGAGATGTACTTAATAAACCCTTTTCAAAGAGGTTTAGGTACCTTAAAAGTTTAAATACAGCAACGTTATTATGATTCGCAAACTTCTTTCCTTTCGTGTGGGACACCGAATCGTCCAACGACCCGATTAAACCTGGTGTGCCCTCCGAAGCACGGCACCATCTTTCCTAACCAAACTAGGTACAAATTCTTTTAGTGATAACATCAACTTTTGTGAGTGCCCCACCGAGAATCGAACCCGGAACCTTTGCGTCGCAGGCAGTCCCACTACCACTGCGCCACATTGGCTGTAAATATATATATCGCAAATTTTCTGTATGACGTCATACACTTAACCGTTCAAACCAAAATAATTTCGGTTATACTATCCCTAGATATGACACACACTCTTCTCAAAAAGGGCCGGAGAAAATCTACAGCCATTTTTTGTGAAAGAATCTTTTCTCAACAGATTAATCGGTATTCCATCCAAGGGATTGTCCAAAAGGCATGCAAGGCAAAGGCATTGCGTGACTTGTCAGTCATACAAGTCATGCAACTGTGACGTAACTTGCAGTGCAGTATCAAACCAGTAATTTAGTTTAGTTAGGATCAACCAACCTATAGGTAAGGTATGGGTAATATTAGTGAATGGAGAACAAGTAAAGGAGCTCGATATTTTTTATTACATTACATAAACAGCCACAACAGTCCACTGTTGGACCATGTTGGGGAGTACTGCCATAGATATTGCTTTCACAGGGAACGCTGTTGCCCAATGAATTTATTCCTCAGTCGCTTTTTACGACACGCACGTGTAGTATTATGTGATGCTATTGTAAGCCGGCATCACACGGCAATACTGTGGCCGCCGACGGCCGATGTGGCGCAAAGTTTCCGGGTTTGATTCTCGGTGGGGCACTCACAAAGTTGATAATTATAACTTTGTGAATTTGTTGCCAGTCTGGTTAGGACCACTTGATAGTCCAAAAAGAAAGATGGTTCCGTGCTTAGGAGGGCACGTTAAGCCGTCGGTCCCGGTTGCTGTCTATGATTACTTAGACGGCGGTCGGTACACAACCAATTGCAGAGGCCTACTACTTAGTAGGCGGTTGAAAAACTCTGACACCAGGGTTCATCGGGTCGTTTGTTGACTCGGTGCCCCACACGAAAAAAAGAAGGAGACGGCAATACTGAACACTAAGCCATTTTCTTATCTTTTGTTTTCGTCCTAACTACATTAATTATCTTTCCTTGACTGATCTTCCTCCACGTGCCGACCACCAACTCGAACGATGCCCTCCAGTTATACAGTCTGAAAAGTATGTAAATTAACCACTTAGCTATTCCTATTTAAACTCCGTTTATTTAAGGATGACCAATAATGTAAACAAACTTTGTATGTAACTGACAGTTGCGAGCTGTCATTTACATACAAAGTTTGTTTACATTATTGGTCATCCTTAAATAAACGGAGTCATATCTACAGTAAAGTTGTAGAACCCGTGTAGGTATTTAAGTGTAAACAGGAAAATAAATATAGGATGTCATTTTACGAGTGACCAATACCAACATAGGTCTTATTATGAAAAAGAAATTAAACCTCCAATACAAAAACTACCTACCAGCCGGCCTAGTCAATTTGTATGGCAGGTCCATTTTCTTTTCCATATTCCGACCTCTCGAGGATAGTTTTCCTTATCACCAGCTCCTCGTTAGTTTTCTTTATCGGTCACTAGTAAAATTTCACCCTATATGAACAGATATAATCTCTTAGCAAGCGCTCATTTCGATAGACACCGGACAATACACTACGAAATTACTTCATTTAATGAGAAAAAATCTAAACATTTTGTTTCGTTTCAAACAGCTGATGGGAATCGAAACCCCCGTGGAGTACAGCGGCTCTGGCTGCGGCTTCCTGACCATGATGCTGGTGGTGGAAGAGCTCTCCAGGGTAGACCCTGCAGTGGCCGCCTACGTGGACATCCACAACACTCTAGTCAACTCGCTGTTCATGAAGCTGGGTACTGAGGAACAGAAGAAGAAATACCTGACCAAGCTTTGCACGGAATATGTAAGTTTTTGTTTGAAGACATAGTGTTCGGGAAAAGTACTGCGTTCCTTTCAAGAAGTCCAAGTAAACCTGCACATGGATGTTAGCAATTTTCTCTAAGGAATAATTATAGGTCGGAAAGATAAACCGTTTTTTGTAACTTAAGGGTACTTTTGACTTTAGACTCTAGTCTGGATCATATCTGAAAATTTTGAGAGAGTCACCAGAGAAAAAAAGCCAAAACAAAAGGTCACTGGAATTCCCACCCTAGCTGTTGTGTGAACTTTTGTAGGTTGAACTTAAGAATCAAGAAACAGATCGGCTTGCTACTTTTTGCAAATGAAAAAAGCACTATTAAAAAAAACTAAGTAGATCTATAAGATTGAGTGAGTATACGACTCTGCCACAGTAATCTAAATGGTCTCAGTCCATGTGAAACTACAAGAACTTAGCACTTTTCTTAAAATTAAAAATATCAGCAAGCCGAAATGTATATCAAGTACGTTTCAAGAATTTAAACAATTCTATCCAATTCTTATCATGTTTTTTTCAGCTGACAACAAGATAATATAAATAGGTATGAGATTGTCTACAAATAAGAGTGTTTACTGAAACACAAGTGGGAAATAATAATACACCCGTGAAATTACGTTAGCAACACACCATATTAATACAGGGTTACCTACAGACTGTACAACTCTTGAATATTGAATGTACACAGCACGTGACTAGGTTAAGAACTATTTCTCAAAAGAGACAGTATGCCAACAAAAGGTTTGCTTGAAAGTAAGAGAAAATGCGTTATTCTATGAGGTTTCAAAATATCAACAAGTCACTCAAAAAGTTAGAAAGTAATTCATCAATTACATTCTTCCACAGGCCGGCAGTTTCTGCCTGACAGAGCCCAGTTCAGGATCCGACGCATTCTCCCTAAAGACCGTGGCCAAGAAAGATGGCGACCACTTCCTCATCAGCGGCTCCAAGATGTGGATATCAAACTCGGACGTCGCTGGAGTGTTCCTAGTGATGGCCAACGCTGATCCTTCAAAGGTAAGGCATCTGATGTTGCTCGTTTAACTGGATCCAACGTCTTTTCCCTAAAGACTGGGGCTATGAAAGATGGCAGCCACTTCGTCATCAGCTGATCCAACATGTGGATCTCTAACTCGGATGTAGCTGGAGTGTTCCTAGTGATGGTCAACGCTGATCCTTCAAAGGTATGATCTGATGTTGCTCGTTTAACTGGATCTGACGTCTTTTCCCTGAAGACTGAGGCTATGAAAGATGGCAGCCACTTCGTCATCAGCGGCTCCAACATGTGGATCTCTAACTCGGATGTAGCTGGAGTGTTCCTAGTGATGGCCAACGCTGATCCTTCAAAGGTATGATCTGATGTTGCTCGTTTAACTGGATCTGACGTCTTTTCCCTGAAGACTGAGGCTATGAAAGATGGCAGCCACTTCGTCATCAGCGGCTCCAAGATGTGGATCTCCAACTCGGACGTCGCTGGAGTGTTCCTAGTGATGGCCAACGCTGATCCTTCAAAGGTAAGATCTGATGTTGATCGGCTAACTGGATCCAACTTCTTTTCGCTGAAGACTGGGGCTATGCAAGATGGCGACCACTACATCATCAGCGGATCCAAAATGTGGATCTCCTACTCGGATGTAGCTGGAGTGTTTCTGGTGATGGCCAACGCTGATCCTTCAAAGGTATGATCTGATGTTGCTCGTTTAACTGGATCTGACGTATTTTCCCTGAAGACTGGGCCAAGAAAGATGGCGACCACTTCCTCATCAGCGGCTCCAAGATGTGGATCTCAAACTCGGACGTCGCTGGAGTGTTCCTAGTGATGGCCAACGCTGATCCTTCAAAGGTAAGATCTGATGTTGCTCGTTTAACAAGATACGACGTCTTTTCCCTGAAGACTAAGGCCAAGAAAGATGGCGACCACTTCCTCATCAGCGGCTCCAAGATGTGGATCTCAAACTCGGACGTCGCTGGAGTGTTCCTAGTGATGGCCAACGCTGATCCTTCAAAGGTAAGATCTGATGTTGCTCGGCTAACTGGATCCAACGTCTTTTCCCTGAAGACTGGGGCTACGCAAGATGGCGACCACTACGTCATCAGCGGATCCAACATGTGGCTCTCCTACTCGGATGTAGCTGGAGTGTTCCTAGTGATGGCCAACGCTGATCCTTCAAAGGCAAGGTATTTGATGTTGCTCGTTTAACTGGATCTAACGTCTTTTCCCCTAAATACCATGGCCAAGAAAGATGGCGACTACTTTATTAGTTTACAATAAATAAGTTCGTTCATTATTTTGTTTCAAGTTATACCTATTTATCCTGTTTCGCTTCCAACTATTTGCATGTTTCATGTCAGTAAATATTATTGACCTAATAAAGCATATCAAATTATGATGCAATGATCTCATAACCAAATAACACAGTTATATCAGTTAGAGAGAGTTTTCTCGTTGTTTTGAAAGGGAACCGACGCAATAAAGGCAAAAACATAATAAACATGTTTATCTCTATCTGAACATGTTATTTATCATTTGTGGAAAAACAAAATAATATAATCTACAAATATATCTTCTCAATTACATACCAAACTTTTATAAGTACTACCAGTACGTTATTATCGGTTAAAATAAAAACCAGTTTGCCTTTTAAACATATCGGCGCTTGGCCTCATTAAAATATTGATATGGCTTTGCTTCAGCATAATATTACATTAATGGTTGTTAAGAAATGGAGGCGGCTGCAGAAAAAATGTAAGACAAATACTGGCTTAACGGAATGCCGATGCCTTAGGTCCATCTGAAGAGGCAGCAACCCTCATACTATGACGATCATTTCATCTTCAAAGTGGGAACCTCGCTTAAAACTTATGGATCAAGCCTCGGCCTTTTTATATAAATTCATCCAATATTAGATCCTCCTATTTTAATCTAATGCCTTTCTCTCAGGGTTACAAAGGCATCACGTGCTTCATCGTCGAGCGCGACACCCCCGGTCTGTCCGTCGCCAAACCCGAAAACAAACTCGGCATCAAGGCCTCTGGAACCTGCATGGTGCACTTCGACAACGTCAGAGTGCCTGAGAGCAACATTCTTGGACAATACGGCCATGGGTAAGTTTTTATGCCCACAAAATTCAGGTAGTATGATTTGATTGCTCAAATCTTGGTGAAATTCCTGATCTGACAGTCGCGATACCTAAGAGCGTTTTAATTTCGATAAAATTAAAAAATGTGATTTGATTGTTATACTCTTGGCTCCATCACAAGACCGGAAAACAAACTCAGTATCAAGGCATCACAGACCTTCATAGTACCCATTGCAGAAAATCCATGGTCATGGATTCGTTTTTAAGCCTACAAAATCGAATCTCTTCAGTGTAATCGGTAAGTCCCGGGAACTCGATTCATTAAAGACCAAACTCACTCTTTTGATCAGAGTCATCAGTAGTTTTCTTGATACATGTAGTAATTTGCCATGTATCATCCACAATAGTTTGATGTTTTGCATTGTATATTCCAGTTACAAATACGCGGCCGGTTTCCTAAACGAGGGCCGTATCGGTATCGCATCGCAGATGATCGGTCTGTGCCAGGGATGCATGGACGCCACCATCCCTTACACTCTTGAGAGGAAACAATTCGGACAACCCATCTACAAGTTCCAGGTGAGAAACCAGACTGTTGATATTGAAATGAAAATTGGGCTTAAGCATCGGTTGCACTAGGAAGACTGCAAGATGCAGCCGCTCCAAAACTGCGGTCTATAGAACTTGTAGAGTTATATTTCTCATAACTGGGCATTGGTACCGCCTGGAGAATCGTTAAATGCCCCATCAAGGTATAACAAGAAGGAAATTGTGTTATACTTACTCATTTCTTTTTTTTACAATGACTGATCATGACGTCAATAAGTGATAGTACTATCCTACACTGTGAACAAAGCTAATTTCATTTCATGTAGTCACACGAATTAACTATATGTAAACTAGCTATGCAGTCAGCTAAAATCGCGGACTATTGTAGTGCCTGAGAAGGCATGGTATTCGAAAAAGTCAAGCTGTATTCACCGCAATGTAAATGTCTTCTTCCAGGGTATCAACTACCAGATCGCCCACCTGCAAACGGAGCTGGAGGCGGCGCGTCTGCTGACATACAACGCGGCGAGGCTGAAGGAACATGGTCAGGACTTCGTCAAGGAGGCCGCCATGGCCAAATACTATGCTTCAGGTGCTAAGACTATTTAAAGTACATAGAAACACACTCTAACTCTAATAAAGAAGAGTTTGGGAAGAAAAAATAGGAGGACTAATTTGAAAGCTACAACTTTACTAGCCCCGAGTCATGTTCACAACTGCTCATAGAGCTCTACTATAACGTTTTTGAATTAGCGTCGCGCAATATACGTCTTGACTTACTTCAAGGCGATAAAACACGATATTTGATTACGGCTTTAGGCCGCAGTTTTATCTCTTCATTAAATCTAGTCAATATTGTTTACTTAGTTTAATTAATAGTTTATTGAACTTAGACGCAATGAGATGTTTTTCTTAAGCCAGAACTCAAGCCGAGATAACAACTAAGTTACTAATTTTCATTGATCAAGCGGGTCTATCGCGATAGTTTTGAGGTAAATATAAACTGTTTACCTGGATCCCGACGTTTCAGCTGTGGTCGCGGGTAGACTGACTAAGTTACTATCTACAAAATCACCCTGTACAAGTCCTATTAATTCCTCCGCAAATAAACATTCTCTGATAACTAGTCAGTCTGGACGACTCGCTGTCCCACACGAAAAAGAGAGAAAGAATCAGTCTAAAGAAAAGAAAGCATTCAACACTTGTTGCGCTACAACTGTCTCATGACTTTTATATCTTTAAATCCTTTCAGAAATCGCTCAGCGCCTGACATCCAAGTGCATCGACTTCATGGGCGGCGTCGGCTTCACTCGCGACTTCCCCCAGGAGAAGTTCTTCCGCGACGCCAAGATCGGAACCATCTACGAGGGCACCAGCAACATGCAGCTGCAGACCATCGCTAAGTTGATCGAGAAACAGTACACGCAGTAATATGGCGGAATAACGACACCTACGTAGATGATATGATAATTCCAGGTCTTTTTTCATGGACAAAAGAATGGGTGTTTGTAAAGATAGGAACATTCTGGCCATTGAAGCTCTACCTATTTTTTAGGAATAGGCACAAGTTTGGTTTTAATGTTTGCCTACTATCGACACTCACCAAGAAAATTATTATTGTCATATCAAATTCTGTTTTCGAAATTCCTATAAACCTTCCGAATTAAATGCATTTTGATACCTAATTGAGTAGGTAAGTGTAATGTGTACAGTATTGGGATGAGATTGTAAATTATGTTAAAATATATAATGTTAATAAAATGTGTAAATAAGGCTTTGTATTTTTCTTCAACTATCCCAATTCTAAAAATATTAATATGTGTGGAAAAAGAGATCATGCTTCACACATTTTTAAATCAAAGACTTTTTGTGGTAACTAAACAATTTATTTACAGATTTACACTTCTACAGAAAAAGAACGATTATAAATTTATTATCATCAACTGTTTTGACTTAGGATTTTGGGTCATGTGGCAACTTGAATCCAACCATTCTGGCAGTCTCTTCCACTGACCGCTCACCTTTTCCCTTAAACTCCTTGTTGATTTCTTGATATTTCCTTGAATGGTTCAGATAGCTGTAGTAAGTACGAGCTCTGTAGTGCATTTCATCAATAGCTTTGCACAGCTGTTGGTCCGTGACTTGGTATTTACGGTACTGACTTAAGACATATTTGGCCATTTGATTGTCTGCCAGCTTTTGTGTTGAACCTTGCTTCCGTAGCTCTGATAATAGTCCTCGTAGAGTCACTAGGACAGGCTTTGAGGTGATGTGAGCCATGTTCACACCTTCAACAAGAGTTAGATGTTCAGCTTTTCAATCATAAGAGATGTAATAAATTCTTCACTATTTTTGTATTCCGGTTTATTACCTTTTGTCCAAAACTTAGAATCTAATTCTTTTAAAGTTTTACTAGGAAAATAATGAATGGAAGTATCATTAAAAATATCAGTGAATTTAAAGTTATTTTCTAAGGCTATTTCACTAGTAAATGGATAAATTCTGTGAATGTATGGAACAGTTTCAGAAATTATTCTACTAGGTTGGTTTTCATTGAGAGATGAAAAACTATTGCATAAAATAATACAATTTGCAAGATTGACACTCCAATTACTCCACAGAAAGTTATTTGTAAGATGTTTCGGACAATGAGGCAAGTAAACTAAAGTTAAATCTTTGTCAGAAATTATGTAACACCCCTCTTTGTTTTTATCAATTACTTCAATATTTAACTTTTTAAGAATTTCACATTCTGTTTTATAAAATATAGGATCATGTGTCAAGACTTTTTGAGGGTTTAGAACGTCTTTCAAGCCCAGTAACAGAGCCAATTGGTGCCTTGAAATCTGGCACTCCCCTATGTGACCAAGTCCAAAACAAACTATTTCTGCTACTTTTCTGGATTGAAGAAGTTTACTCACAGATGCAGAAACTTTTTTGAAGTATTCAGAGAACCGTAAATCTGCCGCGGCTGTGTTTATATGGCTGAAAATAACAAAATAATGTAAGACATAACCTCTAAAGCTTTAATCGGATAATTTCATGTTGATAGTACAATATTACCTCAGAACCTTTTCTGGATCAATAAATGATTCTTCTATTTCTAGTTTTATTCCTTTAGAAGGGATTTTCGTTTGTTTATTTCTTGAAAATCGCTTGGAAGAAACTATTTGAAAACCATCATTGTCGTATTTTGACATTTTCTTTCAATGCTACCAACAAAACTTACAGAAAATTGAAATTTACGTTCCGTTTCTCCAATCACTACAAATAAAAAATAATTTGTGACCGCTGTTTGTAACATGACAGATTGTCACTCGAGAGCGAGACTCAGACAACACTGGGAGGATTTATTATTAAAACATGAATAATTTGCATTGTTTTTCTTCTTCTTTTGTGTGGGGAACCGCGGAGTTCAATTATTTCAAGAAGAGTGTAAAAGTATCATAAAACAAAACATATACCCGTCCCGGCGGCGGTTTGCGGCGCGATGGAATCGGCTCGAGAATCTTTTGGTTTGGAGTTTGGATCACACCAAGTTTCGCTTTTTGCAAAATTTTGCTAGAAATATGCTTCAAATGAAACGTAAAAAAATTACTAATTTATTGTCAGATGCTTATGTTGGTAGTCCTGATTTCTAGAAATTGCAGATTTGTTGCCAATTCAGTAAGCATTTCCCTACAACTTGGGAAAATTTGGATACGTTACTATTTTTTTCTATTATATCGATGGTCTAGAAGACAAACATGCTAATTACATACTCACAAACTTTTCAGGAGAATTATTTTTCAAGTTCTAGATACTATTACTTAAAATGGAACAGGAATCGGGTTTAAGGATGTAAGGGACAGTTCTCCGAATACTGATAGGGTGCATTCTGACCATGAAACTGAACACCTTCCTAAAAAATAAAAATTGAGCTTTTACAAAGTTTAAATAACAGCAATGTGTCTTCCTTTAAGTTTATAAAAACCTAAAAAACAACCTGTTTTGGAAGGCACCGCTCTTCCTCAAATATACCGCGTGTTACAGAATAACAAGTAAAGCCGAGAGAGCGTAAAAGGGACCCTTGTAAGGAGTCTATTGTCAAAAAATTTAAGCCGTAGTGTCGATTTTTTAATTTACGAAAATAATTTTTTATATCAAATAACTCGAAAAAATTATCGTTGCATCGCAGCACTACTTTGACAATTCAAAGTTCAACTGAAGTTGCCAACGCGGCGCGGCGAGATTCGATATACATTGCTTGTTATTTCATGGGTGTAATTATTTTAATGAACTGAAGATAACCAGAAATGCATGCCAAATCGAAATTCGTTGGAATGGCAGCGTAGTACTGACCTAGACTAGTGCTGTTATTATTTTATCGACTGATGAAAATAATGAAAATTATTATTTTTGCGTTATTTTGTAACAGCTTGTATATTAGCGTCAGTCTATAAAAATTATAGGCAAACGCACAGCATTGCACAAAAAAGTTAAAAACAAACGAAAAATTTACAAAAAAAGGTCTATTTTTTTGTCGTTTCCTGACATATGTTTCTAGGTGTATGCAGTTCATGAAACTAAACAGTTAACACCAAAAGTGGCCGTTTTAGGTACTTTTTTCCATAACTTTAATTGCAGTGAATATTTCATTGAGTTTGCAGGTTCTAATTTTACTTAAGGATAATATTAAACACTTGGGCAACGGATATTCTGATAGATTAATGAAATTGTATGAAGAGTTTTTTTTAATTGGTGCCACTGTCGAAGCCGTTGACGGCGTACCATGATAGAATGGTTACTATTTGATATTTACCAAATCGACACTTTACTTGGTCATGTTTTTTGGTGCCGAAAAGTTTCTTCGTTGTATTGAGATGTGCATTGGACGAAGTTTCAAGTAGGATATTGAATACTATATTTTCAATCGAAAACCTAAAGCAAACGATCAATTTCGTATTTATTTTCGTATTTATAAGAATTTTGTTTTATTCCGGAAGTTAGATTTTTTGACTGCCAAGGACATCGTCAACTACTAGTTTATAAATAAAATTTAGTTAAAGTAACCAGAGGAGTACCTCAGGGTTCTGTTCTGGGACCAATATTTTTCATAATATTTATTAATGATTTAATTTTCTACATGCATGATAATAATAATAGTGACCCTGCAACTGACATTAAACTAGTGAACTTTGCTGATGACACAAATGCTATTTTAACGGCTAAAATCATTGAAAAATTAAATATCGACGTTAATGGAACTTTGGATAAATTTTATGCTTGGTTTACGGCTAACTATTTAATGCTAAACACCAGTAAAACAAATATTGTGCTTTTTAAAACTACGTCGCGTAATTCTGATAACATAGCAGCTAATATAAATAATGAACTTGTTATGAATGTAAATGAAACTAAGTTTCTGGGGGTACATATAGACAATCTACTAAACTGGAAACCAGAGGTAGCAGCAGTTGAAAACGCAGTGAGTTCTGCGTGCTATGCGCTCAGTAGTCTGCGCGACGTACTTACCACAGAACAGCTGAAGGTAGTATACCACTCACTTGTTGAATCTAGATTTAGATATAGCATCACTCTCTGGGGTAATAGCTATAAGTACAATATGGATAAAGCCTTTGTCATTCAAAAGCGAGCTATACGCACGATAATGAGAGCTCCGCCTTGGGAGTCTTGTAAGGACTACTTTAAGTCATTAGGGATCCTTACCGTCCCAAGTTTGTATATACTGGTCCTCTTGACGGGACTCATAAAGCGGAGGTATATTTTTGAGACAGATGCTGAACTCGAAGCTAGACATAAAACTAGACGAAAGGATCTCAAAAACATCATAGCACCAACCCTAGTTGTAGCAAGTCACAGTGCTCGTTCTCAAGCTGTGTATTTTTTTAACAAGATGCCTAATGATCTTAAAACCATTATAAATGTGAACACTTTCAAGCACAAACTTAGAGCCCTACTTCTTGAAAAGTGTCTTTATAATGTAGATGAATTTTGATTGACATATTGTCTTATTTAATTTGTTGACATCTTCACCACAATTTTCTTACTATTTGTTTTTTTTTTAAGTTTTATTTTATTTGACTGATGTGATTTTAATTTAATTTAATTTTCAAACACAATTTGTAATTGTTTATGAATAAATGAATATGAATATGAACATCAACATAGCAATTATGGTAACACCACAACTGTCAGTTTTTGACATGATTGCATTGCGGTCTCACATGCGATTTTTCTCGAAATTGTGTGAATGTTCGTGCAATTTCTGTAGCTAATCGACGAATATATTGAAACTGTGACTGCATACTCTGCATAGTGCTTTCTTATCCCTGTGTTAATATTTTTCTGTGAAAACTTAGTATCTAAGACACGTTACCACGCGTAATCAACGCACAGTCGTGACTTTTTGTGTCAAGTTCTAATACGCTAATCATCGTGTAGTTTGGTTAGACATGGCTAAATGGGGAGAAGGAGACCCTCGTTGGATCGTGGAGGAGCGGCCCGACGCCACGAACGTCAACAACTGGCATTGGACGGAGAAAAACGCGGGCCCATGGTCCAAAGACCAACTGAAAAAGCTGCTGACCAGCTTAAAAATAACCCAGAACGGCGTGGACTGTAAGATAACGGAGGTAGAAAAGATCGAAGGTGAAGCTTCGGCCAACAATAGGAAAGGAAAGCTAATATTCTTCTACGAATGGGACATCAAGCTAAAGTGGGAAGGACGGTTGATTGCTGGCAATGACACGGTGAAGGGTGAAATTCAAATCCCGAATCTATCGGAAGAGAATGACGTCAGTGAGGTGGATGTAAGTTATTCAGGATTTTATATTCAGTTCGACACTTAGCATATGAGTAACTTAGAATAAGTAAGCCCTGTAAAAAATTTGGTTGCCATTTAAGGTTACTCTTAAATGGCAATATAATACAAAAAAAACTATTTTAAAATTGTAATTTGTAGCATTTAGTAGTGACTGGCAATCAGAAACCGGAGACCGAGCAGAGTGGTTTAAAAAAAGGGGAGGCCTTTGCCCAGCAGTGGGACACAGAACAGGCTACATAAAAAAAATGTAGCTTATTTGTTTCTGGTACTTTTGTTTTGTATGTGAATGTCTTTTACATGTAAGTTATTTATCCAATCCAGGATTCAATCTCATTCCATTCTCATTGCTCCAGACGAGCCATTCAGCTCATGAGAGAGCCTAGCTAGAGAATCATATTCAACAACTTCTTTCACACTCTTGTTTGTATATTTTCAGATGACTGTCACAATCAAAGGCAGCGGGGAAGAAGCCCAGCGGGTGAAAGCATTCATGCACAACATTGGCAAGAATGAAATTCGGAAAAAGCTTGAAGAATACATCAGAACTCTCAAAGAGGAATTCTCCAAAGGTCTTATTTTGCCCAAAAAGGGTGACCCTCCCATCAAACCGGACAACGTTTCCACAATCACCAGCGGTTTCAACAAAAAAGTGAACATGCAACCCATAATTTCCCCGCAAAATAACACTCAGATCGGCTGCAAGCTAGATACAAAGTCCATCGAATTGACAGAGACCTTCCAGTGCAGGGCTCAAGAATTTTATGACGCTATGACTAGGATAGAAATGGTCACTGCATTTACTCAAGGACATGTCAAAATGGAAGCAGAGAAGGGTGGTAAATTCTCCCTGTTTGGGGGTAATGTAACCGGGGAGTTTAGGGAGCTGGTTCCTGGAAAGAAGATCTCACAGTACTGGCGGCTAAAGAAGTGGCCCGATATGCATTTCTCAGAAGTCACCTTCACTATGGATGAGAAGGTATTATTCCTATTTAAATTTTTCTTATTGTATGATTAATGATTGTTTGATGTTGAGGATGGTTCACTTAACATTCTGAAATGTATCGTAAAGGGATGTTTCTAGTAAAATTTGTGATGTTTGACTATTTTATACACTTTTATATTTCTGTTATCTTGTTTAACCTTGCATAGATATGTGGTATGATAAGCAAACCACATCTAGACAACCACAAACTACAATTTTGCTGATTTGATATTGGTGAAATAATTAAACATTTATGTCATTACCCCACATAAATATAACACATATTGAATACCAAATTTGAAAACACTTTCCGTGTTAAGTTTTTTTTTTTTTTTTGTGTTGTTTTCTTGATTTGCAATCAGTCATTGACTATAAGCAGGTGATTTGTATGATGTTGACGTGCAGAGTCAGTCCTCCAGTAAGGTTTCCTCTTCATGGAGCAGTAGTTCACTTGTCACTACTGAGGTCCATGATGTCACGTCTCTTGAGACGTCTGACATAGTCAGGTATTGTAAGTTGGGCAGCCAACTGGTTTGGATGCTTTTGTAGGCGGATGTTATATTTAGCAGCATAGGTGCTGATTTTTTCCTGAACTGTGTCTATGCCTAGTATTGCATGGACTTCTGAGTTTTTAATAAACCAAGGTGCATTTGATATGGCTTTTAGAATTGCATTTTGAGCAGTTTGTATTTTCTTGATAGCTGATCTACAAGCAGAGCCCCATAGTTGTATGCCGTAAAGCCAGACTGGTTTTAGAACTGTCTTGTACACCAAAAGCTTATTGTCGACAGAGAGCTTTGAATTCCTGCCGAGAAGCCAGTATATACCCTTGTATTTTAAGTTGATCTCATTTCTCTTGTCCGTGTTAAGTAATAATTTTTTGCAAGTTTTCAAAATATTACACATGTTTTCTAATGTTTAATGGAATGCTGCTATCCATTCCCTGGTTTTATCCCTTAGTTGTCTTGTACTACTGATGGGAGGAATCAATGAGGTTCCATTAAGCACCATATCTAATGTAAATTTCATTTTAATTACAGGATGATCACACACTAGTGACCCTGAAGCAGGAGTTGGTACCGGCTTCTGAAGTGGAGCAGACCCGCGACAACTGGAAACGTTACTACTTTGATAGTATCAAACGGGCTTTCGGCTTTGGAGCTTTCCTGTGACCGAAGCACTCACCGGGTAGATGAATTAGGTAAGTCGTGTCTGTGTTTATCTTACCGTTAATTTTATTACCCTGTAATCTGTGTTTCACTTGCAATGTAGGGTGAAATTTTACTAGTGTCCGATAGCGAAATCTCAAGATGGGCTGGTGATAAGTAACAACTTTCCTTAAGAAACAATGGTTGCAATATGACATAAATATTTTGAGTTTCCATATAGTAGCTCAAATGAGCTCATGGCCAATTTTTATGAGAGGTCAATTTTATTGTCGTATTTTTAGGTGCCGTGTGATGCCGGCTTAGAATAGCATCACCCCATTTCTTGCCCGTGGGAGTCGTAAGAAGCGTCTAAGGGACTCGAGGGTGTGTATTGCAATTTAAGGCGATTGGCAACCTGTCACTATTGCGATACACAATTTTCCGGATGACCCTCAAATGTTTGTCAGACATGGCGTAAATGTCCGTTCTATGCGGCCGTTTACGCTCTGCGGGCTAGCCGCAAGGGATTATAGGCGTGATATGTGTATGTATGTCAATTTTATTTTTATTTTGTCCTATGTTCTTTGGGGAGAAAGTTTTCCTTATCACTAGCCTCTTGAGGTTTCGCTTTCAGTCACTAGCAAAATTCCCTTACCTTTTTGTTCTAAACAAGTATAACTTAAACTTTGATTGAGCAGTCTTTTGATGCCATTATTATAGGGCTCATTTTCCCTTGCTGACAACTTTTAATAGGGGTTTAAAAGTGTCAAAAAAGACCTGAAAGCCGATTTACTTCGACATAACGAACGCGTTGCGAAACTCGTTTTTAGTATATAAATTCATTCGCAAATTATATTATTGCTAGTTGGTATTTACGGCTGTATCTAAATCTCATCACATTTTGCAACATTGTTGTGTATTATAGTATTGCATTACATAAGATTTTGTTGGCACTTTGCCCATCTGTCTGTCATAAAGCAGACTTTTAAATCAAGCCTCAACTCAAGCAAGGTATGTCCGAATGTTATTGTTTTATATAAAGGAAAACTCCATTTATGCAAACGAAATAAAAAAAAGAAATTGTAATAATAGTAATTGGTACTAACCTGTATTAAAGTAACCTAAACCATACAGGGGACAGCCCTCCGAAAACTGTTAGGGATGTATTAGACCATGAAACTGAACTACTACCTATAAGAAAATATTTCAGAAAATAATAAAACAAACAAACAAAATTATAACAAAAAAGACTTCCCTTAGTGAATGTGGTCAGCCGATTGTGATTTTGTATTTAATCGGTCTATTATTTTTTGTGGTTTCTTGACATATGTTCCCAGGGGAAATTTGTTCAGTTTTATGGTCTTTATGCACCATACCAGTATTCAGAGGGCTTATCTCTTTTTCCGCCCCAGGCATGTACTTTCTGAAGAGGATGACGACATCACAGTAGCCGCTGCTGCAGCCATTGCGAGTAGATCACACTCCACAAGCTCCTCAAGCAACCGACGCCCCCGCCGGCGCAGGTGTAGATTTCATAGCCCTGGAGTTAAAATTGTAGAGTCCAGCACAAAAAAAGTGGGCTTTCCCCATATATTATATTTTGAAAATTATTATGTGTCTCTGAATATTAAACCATACTTCCGATTTTCCTTGTTTCAGGTTCAATTTAACGGTTTTAAGTGACCTCTGGCCCAAACAAGCTTCTGCAGTGATTTTTTTGTACATTTTGTATAACACAACAGAACTGTGATGTTTTTAAGTATGATGTTTTTTTTCTTGTTAACAACTGCAAAAGGAATAAGTCACTTGGATTTAAATGATTGACAATCTTTGAACAAGTAGCCTTAAAGTTTTGTTTTTAATACCTCCAGCTAAATTTTCAAGTAACTGTTTATACATGTGTTGTGCAGACAAATACATGAATAGTTTTAATTTATTTAATTTTATTACTAGATATTTGAATCTGCTTTCATAATACTGGACAATCTATCGATTTGATTAAAAGAACATTTTTAAAGTCTCGTAAAATTTTGTTTCGGTATACAATACCTTTTTTGTATGTTTTTCTCTATTTACCTTTGTTTTTTCTGCAATATTTCCCCAAATACTAGTACCTAGATACTTTTAAATGGCCTAGTATTACTATGATATACAGATACTTATCTATGCAATAAAATGAAATTGAATATGCACTTAGAATAAATTTTAGCATTTCGCAATACTTGTGCCGGACCATGTATTTTGCTTATTTTGTAAGTAGCCCTATGTTATGGATGTGTCAACAATAATTTATGGGATTGTCCAATAAATTATGTTAGTTATTAACAGTGAAGTGTTTTATTTAGTTAGTATTACTACATGAAACTTTCTGGCCAGTTGTCCATATTCACTGGACAAAATTTAATGTTACTTTTAGTGACTGTCCATGATTAGTTCAATGGGCATAATTTAAAAGTGGCAAAATGTCAGTGGCAATGTTGATTCTTTATTTTACGAGTTGTTACTTGTAACTTAAGGCCATCTACAAAATGGCCTTATAATGTTGTTTGTATAATGAAGCATCATTTTTATCATGCATTGATTAACTTTTCTTGACAGGAATAAGTAGGTAGCTAAGAATAAGGCAAGAAAATGATTTAGTCATAGCAAATTAAAAGGCCTAGCGATGTCCACATAACTAGGATGTTCAAAAGAAAACTCAAGAACTTATTGATTTATTTCTGCTCATACAGTTTAAAACTAACATTATTAATTAGAGTTAAAAAGAACCTTGCAACCACCTGGTGCATCACAAAACAGCACATTCCCCTTTACCTTCAAAGCTGTTTTTGAACCGTTAAAACCTTTAAAACCTAGTGATTATAGACATTGATGTTGTAACCAGTATTAAGATTCATCGCCTCTAAACCGACAAGTACACGACGTGCTAAATCCCTATCAATAAGACTCAAAAGTTTTATATTTCTTTTGCGAGTAGACTCCAACACCAGTTGTAGAGATTCGACCATATTGTTGGCCAATCTTTGCCTTGAACTGTCATCTGGAAGAACTCTGTTGTAAAAGTCAGCATACTCTTGAAGATCTACAGCGTTTGTGTCGTAGATCTGTAGATTTTCTTTCGGCCTTTCTGCATCTACGAAGGGTATCGGGCCGTTGAAAGTGTTCGGGTAATATATAGGAGCGTCTTTTCCATTGTCGCCTACTGGGGCACGACCGTCTCTATTATAATTTTTCATATAGTTAGGAGAGTTCACACCAATCTTGAAGTGGTTTCTTCCAAGGCGATGGTTTTGCGTATCTCTATACGCAAACCTCCTGCCTCTGAACAATTGGTCTATCGGCCCGGGGATACCAGGCACCAAGTTTGCCATATTATAAGCTGCTTGTTCACTGTCTCGGAAATGATTATCGGAGAACTTATTCAACGTCAAACGACCGATAGGCACAGTGTGGTAAGTACCATTTTTCCACAACCTTGTGACATCAAACGGGTTGAAATCTACAGTTTTTATATCGTGTATTGATAGGATGTCCATTTCTAACCTCCAGGACGGATATGTCTTGTTGTCGATAGCGTTATACATATCTCTGACGTAATAATCCATGTCGTTTATCCGTCGGACATCTGCCGAAGTGAGGAACTTGAAGCCTTGTTCAGTTCTCCAGCTGAACCGCGCGTACCATCGCTCACCATGCTTGTTAACCAGCTCATACGTGTGGATGGGGAAATAATCTGAGTGCCTCCAGCCATCAGGCAATCCAAAATCGGAGAAAATGTACAAGAAGAAGGAAAGAGTTGCAGGTCGCAACGGAATGATGTCCCAAAACAGATTATTATCTATGAGACCAGTTTTTGGATTCCTTCTAGTAAACGCATGCACCAATTCGGGGAATTCTACGGGATCCTTTGTAGCAAATGTGGGGATCTGCAAAGAAAGGAAATCTAGGATTCCGTCTTTGGTGTAGAATTTGACTGCGAGATCTTTGATGTCGCGGCGTAGGTCGTTTCCTCCGTTGTTTGGGGCACCAACTGCATGTCTTGCTAAAACTGGCGTTCTCTTCCCAATACCGTTGAAGACGTCTGCTTTAGTATACTTTGACACATCGTTGGTCACTTCAAAGTATCCCCATGTAGCTACACCTTTTGCTTGTACGGTGCGGTGAGGTATGATTTCTCCGTCCAAATGACCTTGGGCGTCGAAGAAGAGTTCATCTTTGAAAAGGTCGGCATTGGTCGAGATCGTGTCGCGTATTTCTACCGGAGCTCCTGAACTCAAGGTGAATAATCCTATCGTTTTCTGGAAAAGATAAACAGCCATATATACTTTATTACTTATATCACACTTAAATTATAATCATTGGTAGGAGGTTCTACCCTAATCAATAAATCTACCAAGGATTTAGCTAACTTAGAATCCCCTTTCCCAAGAAAACGGAATGCGGAAGATATAGTTGTAAAAGCCGTGGACTTGCGATCCTGAGACCTAAGTTTGATATTTTACTATAAAATGTACGTGTACTATGTGAGATTGTTCCCAGTATGTTAAGGCAATACAGCGTGGATCACCTGATCTTCTGTTCTTCGGAGGGCACGTTAAGCTTTCAGTCAGAGTTTTCTTCTGCTAACTTAGGTAGCCATATTTACACAACAATGTTGGAGCTCTTCGGCCGTCTTAGTGATTTTTGTAACCAGGCGGTTTATAAGTTTGATACCGTGGTGTATGTATCAAATCGTTAGTCAAATCGATGCCTTTTCACCGAATATTTTTTTTATTCATTTCACTCTAACTTCCTGTCGCTTTGGCAACCGTAGAGTTGGACGCCCGCCGGCCAGTTGGACCGATGATGGCGGCTGGTAGCGACTGGATGGCGAAACCGGAAAATCGTGCTTGTGGCGTACCCTGGGGTAGGCCTACGTCCAGCAAAGAACTGCCATAGGCTGATCCAGGTATGTACATACTGGGGGTAAGTGACGGAGTACCGTAAAACTTTTCAGGTATAATAGGATCATGAAAATGAACAACATTTTTTTTTGTTTGTCTACATAGGCGCTATATAAAAATGACCAGAATCATGTTATTTTTTTTAGGGCTGGACTCTAACATTTTGGCCCCTTGGTTTTTTAGCCCTGGTCTCAGATCTGATCATGCCAGCAAAGGTTTCGGTACACCGTCCCTTACACCCTGTATGTGGGTATGCTGTCAAGTCAAACGTATTAAATGTTGAACTCACAGAATGTTCTAGCTTGAAATCCAGTAGCTGTCTGTTAGACGGCAACGTGCTATTGTCGCGATAAGCTACAACAACACTTGAAACCAGGAGACACAGAATAGCACCCTTCGGTGCCATGTTGCCTACGATATGACCAACATAGGTTTAACTAGTTTTCAATGTATTCATAGTTAAGGTTGCATGTTAAGACTAGTGGCGCCCTTATAAATATATCTCTGAGTGAACACCGCTATTCCATGGAAAATTAAACAATGAGTAAGCGAAAATAATTCATTTTATTTACATTCATAAATGAAAATAAGAAATTGAAAAAATGTCAGCGCCCGCCGGGACTTGAACCCGGGACCGTGGAGTACCGTTCCACTGCTCTGCCAACTGAGCTACCGGCGCCCCGACGTACAGTTGTAACGCTCAGTTGGCAGAGCAGTGGAACGGTACTCCACGGTCCCGGGTTCAAGTCCCGGCGGGCGCTGACATTTTTTCAATTTCTTATTTTCATTTATGAAAGTAATATATAGCACTGTGAGTGCAAAATAAAACCATAGTTCATTTTATTTAATTTATTTTGTTTTATTTTTTTATGTAAAGTTTTTATGGACTTTATATCTTAGTTTCTTCTTCTTATGTATTGTATAGATACCTATAGTGAGAACTTTTCGTATGGTCTTTTTGTTCTTTTTTTATGCGCATCCGCTTTGACTCTTTCTGTTTTGGTATCCTTTGGTTGGCCGGTAGAGAATGCCGCGTGGCATTGCGCAGAGGCCCGCCCTTTGTACTTTCTGCGCAAGAAAGTTATTTTTTTTATAAGCAAACACAGATTATTAATTATTAGAAATACCTTTGTTAAAAGCTGACTTATGTAGGTTATGTAAGCCGAAACTGCTAATTTTTTTTTTATAAATTCGATGTAAGGAATGGAAAAAATAATGGAACTAGGTTGATTAATTTGCGTTTTCAGTCAGTGAATATTTTTTAGCCATTGGCGGCGTTAGTTTCAGCTAAGTTGCACCTAACTTCGAAGGATAAAGGAAATGGATGTTTATTTGAGTACCTAAAATTAGATAATTATAAATGTTAATTGTTACTTTGTAAGAATATACAGCCAAACATTGATTGATATATCCTCTGGTAATTATAATAGGTATTCGTTGTCGTTACTTAAGAGGCTTCGATTCTTGCGTATGCATTTTTAGCTATTCCTGAACCTATCATAAATTAATATAGGAAATGAAATTTAGCTATTTCTGACCCTTTCATAAATTAATATAGGAAATGAATTTTTAGCTATTCCTGACCCTTTCATAAATTAATATAGGAAATGAATTTTTAGCTATTTCTGACCCTTTCATAAATTTATATAGGAAATGAATTTTTAGCTATTTCTGACCCTTTCATAAATTAATATAGGAAGTAGACAATAATCTAGAGCTGGTGGTATATTGTTTGTATATTGACTTTTGGTTGGTAGGTACAAATTAAATTATAGTTACGCATATTTTCGACAGCAGGTACCTGGACTAAACTATTAAGTATGATATACTTTTCATTTACTAATAAAACACTTTTTCACTAGTTCTACTAGTGAAAAAGTGTTTTATTAGTAAATTAACATGGAGTTCCATCAAGAAGTAACAACACAAAGTGTAACATATACTTTTCAATTTAAATTTTTCTTTTATTTAAGAAAGCCAGTCAGTTTTGATTATTTGAGTGGCAGGAGCAGCGAGCTAATAATTAGCTGAGGACATGTCCAGCAGAATCGAGGTGATTACCTATACAAATCTAAGAGTTTGTGTGTACGTTTGTAACTTGACGCTCTAACGGTTTGACAGATTGGTGGAGGTTGTGTTGTACGTTTGTAACTTCTCCACACTTTGACAGATTGGTATGAAATCTGGCAGATAGGTTTACAATTTAACCTGCAAAAATATCTATACGAAATGTATAAATATTAGATGCAAATATTTAAAGTAAAAACGTAGAAACGTAGGTGGAAATAAGAATAATAAAAAATTGAAACTCCCACACAAATTTACGACTGAAACATTTTGAATGGGAGTGAATTATTTTTAATATTTAATCCTATGTTCCTTGGGGAAAGTTCTTTAGTTTTGTGGGCTGGTCTCCCCTTAAAATATATACAGTTGTTTCTTTTTTTACACCTGTATAAACACATTATTCATTGATTGGGACCGGGTGAAACCGCTGGGCGGATATCTGGTCTTGTTATTTACGAGTAGTTTACATTCATAACGCCTCGCCGCTTGCGTGGATAATCATGATTTTGTATAATTAGGAAAACTAATTGTATCAGTAGTATCTACCTTTTTCCCTTTTTTGACCGTGTAAGTACCTACTATACCTGGTTTGATTTAACACACACTTCTTACGCCTATAATCCCTTGCTAACGGCCGCAAAAACGGACATTTACACCACGTCTGACAAATATTTGATGGACATTCGGAAAATTGTGTAACGCCATAGTGACAGATTGTCAGCCTATCGCCTGAAATTGCAATACACACCCTCGAGTCCCTTAGTCGCCTCTTACGACTCCCACAGGAAAGACATGGGGTGATGCTATTCAAAGCCGGCATCACACGGCACACGGTTTGATTTAATCCCATGAAAATGGGGATTGACCCATCATACAAACTGACTAAACTGACCTGTCACGTCATGCATGATTTACGTCAGTTTGTATGAGGAGTTATTTACCTTTTTTGACGAGATGAAATCAAACATACACATATCACGCCTATAATCCCTTGCGGGGTAGGCAGAGCGTAAACGGCCGCATAGAACGGCCATTTACGCCACGACTGACAAACATTTGAGGGTCATCTGGAAAATTGTGTATCGCCAAAGTGACAGGTTTTCAGCCCATCGCCTAAAATTGCAATACACACCCTCGAGTCCCTTAGACGCTTCTTACGACTCCCACGGGCAAGAAATGGGGTGATGCTATTCAAAGCCGGCATCACACGGCACACGGTTTGATTTAATGCCATGAAGAAGGGCATTGACCCATCATACAAACTGACCTGTCACGTCATGATTTACATGTTATTTACATTTTTGACGAGATGAAATCAAACAACCAACAAAGAAAGTTTTTAGTAATCGGTGGTGGTGCTAAATTAGAATACCTATCACCACATTTCTACCAGTGGAGGTCGTGAAAGGCCATCAATGATACCGTGTGAATACCGTATCTTGCACGGCGCTTGCTGATCCGCCTGACAAACTTCGTGAGGTTAGTATGGTAAATTCTTGTTGAGCAAAGGTCTTTAGTAGGAGTGAATGCTGGGTGTGACTGCAGAGGCCGCTGAGGTGATGACGTCTGGCTCCGGGTGATGAAGGTTGCGTGTACATCACGTCGAGGTCACCAGTTTAGGAGGAGTGATGATGAGGCTAGAAGGCCGAGTGACGACAGTGAGAAAAAGGGTAACTACCCGCCTGGTCGGGAGTTGTGACCAGAGCAACGACTGTTCCAGCCGGACATGTTTGAAAGTTGTATATATAGCGATCGGCGGAATAACTTCTATACCGCGTTTTAGGACTTGTATGTGGAGCGCATGCGCGTCGCCACAGGCACAAAGTAAGTATTGGCGGCTGCGCGCCGAATACAGAGAGCTCACTTCAAGCAAACGTCACGAAACTCTCCACAATTTGACACGCCGCCGTTTACAAGGAAATCCAAACCAATCCAAACACATTTGTAGTCGAGTGTCTACCGCGTTTGGTGCGGACGTGCAAAATGGCTTCACACAAATATAAATAGGTAATAAATAGGTTTATTAGTATACGATGTGATTTGTACAATATTCCTATAATATTTTGTACCAACCTAAATAAAAACGTGTTTTCATAAAAAAACAAACAAGATTAATAACTCTTATCAGTATATTTTTTTATAATGTGATTTAAGTTTCTACTTAAATAAAGGCAACTTTACATTTTTGATGTACATACATACACATATCACGTCTATTATCCCTTGCGGGGAAGGCAGAGCGTAAACGGCTGCAAAAACGGATATTTACGCCATGTCTGACAAAAATTTGAGGGTCATTCGGAAAATTGTGTATCGCCATAGTGACAGGTTGCCAGCCCATCGCCTAAAATTGCAATACACTTCCTCAAGTCCCTTAGTTGCCTTTTACGACTCCCACGGGAAAGAAATGGGGTGATGCTCAGTCTCAACAGCCCCAGAGCAGATATCTACCTACTCGTCATTCCCCATTTCATAATAATTGTGCTATGTAGGTAGTATACGTAATGTAAATACAGGGAGTAACAGAAAGGGTATATCAAGCCGAAAGGAGGTCAAAGTGGGGAAATAGGGAAAGTTGTTCAGTTTCATGAGCACCTTTCGGCTTGATAAAGCCTTTCCGTTACTCCCTGTATGTTTAGGTACCTACTCCATTGAATAAAATCGGTAAGAAAACTGTGGCAGCCCTTGCCGAAAGCGGAAATAATTGAAAAAAGGGCCGAGTGATCCTTCTGTACATTCTCTATTTTGTGCCACAGGTCTGTTTGTAAATATGGTTTCTTCTGAAAATAATAATACCTAACTGTAGGTGTAGTTGCCGTGCCGACCGATGTGATTGGCGCAGTGGTAGTGCGACTAGTGCGACTGCCTGCGGCGCAAAGGGCTCGGGTTCGATTCTGGGTGGGGCACTCACAAATATGATATTAAACACTTTATGAATTTGTTGCCAGTCTGGTTAGGACATTACAGGCTGAACCACCTGATTGTCCGAAAAGAAAGATGGTTCCGTCCTTTGAATGGCACGTTAAGCCGTCGGTCCCGGTTGCTGTCTATGGCGTTACACAACTATGTCAGAGGTTACTACTAGTGGTAGGCTTGAAAACGCTGGCATCAGGGTTCATCGGGTCGTTGGACGACTCGGTGTGCCACATGAAGAAGAATAATACTGTAGTTTAGGTAAGTGTAATTTATAATCTGACCATTTTACATATTACACACACAAATACACATTACCAGCCTAAAGCGATTTGTTAATTTTTTAATATTTTAGCTTAAAAGTGTCAAAGCAAATATTGGCAGTTTAAATATGATCGAATGATTTATTTACACAATGAAGAAAAGTAGCCTACTAGTAGTGGGCCTATGATAATAATATGGTCTATATCTTCAGACAATCAGGTGGGTCAGCCTGCAATGTCCTAAACAGACGAGAAACAAATTCACAATGTGATAAATATCAACTTTGTTAGTAACCCACCTGAAATCGAACCGAGGCCCTTTGCGCCGCAGGCAGTCGCCCTAACCACTGCGCCACATCGGCTTTCGCTAATCGTACCGTCAAACCGGATGTACACTGGTGCTTTTCGAGTAGTAAATCAGACGTGAGCTCTACTGCACATAAGAAAAGGAGTTGTATCAGGTTATTGTGTTAATTTTTGTATATAATATTTAGCCAGTCTCCAAGCAACTTTTTTTCAGAAGGAACTCTACGAACAACCGAAATGAAGTCCTGAAGAACTCGTCCCAATTTATAACTTTACGTGTGCTACAACGCTTTAAATGCGCCACAATGTTAAAAAATGATTTTAATCAACTATAAAGGATTTTTTCCATCAATAGCAGAAATTTGCGTCTTTCTGTGCATTTAGTTATGTTAAGCAATCACAAAAAATTTATTGCGTCTAGTTTTTAAAGCTTCATTATACCTCTATGCATTTCATTCCACTATTTGAAATGCATCTCAGTTGTGTATCGATAAAGTATCAACTTACTGTATGGTATGGCCGTTTCGTATTTCGCAAAACATTTCAGTCATTGTGCTAACAGAATAGCCATTGAGTATCGCTGTGAATGGCCAAGAAATAAGCGAATTGGGGCCCTGGTTGTTTGTTTTGTAGTCCCTCTGAAACATTGTGTGGCTCAGTGTAGCCAGTAAAAAAAATCTAGGGGTTATCATATCGCAGTTGGACCCTAACAATTGCGAGGCCATCTTTATCATACAGTTATTCTTGAACCTTCCTACGAGCAACATGTACCGTTTGTTATTGTATTTTGTGTTTTTACACGCCGCCGTAAGTACTAAATTTTACAAATATTTTTGGTTTTATGGCTTTGCGATAGTAGTTTTTATGTTCAACTGTTGTTTGAATTCTGTGCAGCTGAGGTTTCATATTTTATTTCAAATATATAATATAAGCTTGCAATGTATTTGGTTCAATTAATCATTGATCCCATCATAGGGTCATAATTTTATTTTGGTAGAATTGCGCGCTTGTAATTAAAAGATAAGGAGCTAACAAAACGAGTCAACCACTATAAGATTAGAGATCCAAATATAATAATGAATTTATGTTCTCATCTTGTTCTTTGTGTTATACATACCTGAATCGATAGATACTGATATTCGGACATTCGTACTATTAAACTAAACAACTTCTCATAAAAAATATTTTAGAAAAGTTCAAAAAATGATTGACTGCCCATAGTAAATTCAGTCAGCTGATTGTGATTTTAAGGGAGGTCAATAACTTTTTGTCGTTTCTTGACATAATATGTTTCTAGGGGAAAGTAGTTCAGTTTCATGTTTTGCATGCACTCTATCAGTATTCAGAAGGCTGTACCTTACACAGCGTATGTTGGTACCTTCTTGTTGTCGAATATCTATTTCATATCATTTATAAATAGTTTTCATATGCGATGGTAGTTTCTAATCCCTGATTTAATTAATGTTTGTTCCTTTAACGAGTGTAGTAACTTTAATTTATATATCGCAATAAAACATGCTTAAAAATTGCTGACTACTTAACAGAGAGTGTTCTTATTCACTTTAGACAAATACTTATTCTTTACTAATGTGGGTATTATGTTCTTATGTAGCACAAACAAATCAGTGTAGGTATTCATAATACCAACACTTCAATATTAAAATGTTTTATAGTTACTTTCACTATTGTTAACGATGCGTCGTCAATAGATGTCGCTAGTAGGCTTTTAAAACCCGCTTTCGTTTAGTTATTTCTAATTGCGTTTATGGCTTATTAGAATATTACAGTTTTAGCACAAAGTAAGTATTGGCGGCTGCGCGGTTTTAGGAAGGATGGACCCGAACAACTATTATTAATTCTGCAATAGAATAGTACAGTACCTATTACAACTGATTTCATTACTTTGATTAAAGTAAGTTAAATAGAAATATTTTCAGTTTTTTTTACTTTTACATTACAAACATTTTATTTTTGTAGGTATTTGGTCATGTAGCGAATGAGTTTGGTACATCATACTTGAAGAATTCGCGATTGGTAAGCAACTTCATTTCCAACTACCTAGTTACTGTTTGATAGAGGAGTAAATGCCCGCCCAGCAGTTTTCCCGCGGTAAAAAGGTAGGCTATGATGAAAGAATTTTTAAAGTTGGTCTTGTGGAGATAATTGATAAATACAAAAAATACTTCACTTTATTATAATATGTTAAATGACTAATCAGATCAAAGAACCGTCAAAAACATATCTAAAGGTACGAGTGATTCTTGCCTTTGCCCTATGCAATTTCTATGTTCCTACCGCGGGCAGCATTGGAACCTGCAACTTTCACTATCACTAGACGCGATGGCTCTGGGCCACTGCGGTTTATCCCTTGCCCGCGAAATTAAGCAAGTGTACCCGATGGCAATAACGCGTGGCATCTACCTACCGGGGTAGTTATGCAACTAATTTTCTAGATTTCATGCAATCCTGGCCGTGGTAGAAAAATTTTCAAGTTTACTAAAAGTTATACAAGGAAAGAGTTATTTCCTTCTCCTTCCTTTCTCTCCTTGCCTTTTCCCTTATACGGGGTCGGCCCCCCTGATATTCTTACGCCATTCTTGGCGGTTTTGTGTCATTTCTGGGCTTAGGCCCATCGTCTTCATATCTGCGGAAATGGTTCGAGTCCAGGTAGTTGGTGGGCGGCCTCGGCCTCTCTTGCCCTCTTGTATGGACATCACTCTACGGGTCATATGGCTTTCTTCACGGCGCATGACATGTCCGTACCACCGTAATCTGTTCTCCTTCAGCTTTTCAGCACAAGGAAAGAGTTATTTAAAAAAATAAAAATTATTTTTATTTTTTCCTACATTTTCCCACAGTGCAACCAATGGACCTGCTTAAACACCAAACTCGGGTTCCCCGACTCGCTGCCTCCTAAAGAACAATTCGTCACCGCACTCAAGTCTCTACTACCGCAAGGTAAGGCACCATTCAACGGTTGCCTGATAGAAATGTCTCCCGGCGTCATTTCATAATAATTTACAATGGCAATTCGATTTACTTTGCGCAGCTTTATTGTTCTTAGTATCAAATTGGCTCGCCGACCACGCAATGAACTAATTAAAAAAGGTAGAAATAATTACTTTTCTCATTTAATGTTATCCAACATATGCAAAGTTAGAATTATTAAATTGACGCCATTATTGTTTACATTACAATGACAGGGACATTTTCTATGTGACAGTACTTGAGCTTTTTCTATAATGTCATACCAGATGGCGTTGTACTAAGTTGAAAATTAATTAATACTTTTTTTATCAATTTACATACGTTTCTATGGAAAGAAACTTTGGCAGTTTAACTCAGCGCTTTTTGTTATCTTGTTTTGTATGTTTGCCGTGTGATGCCGGCTTAGAATAGCATCACCCCATTTCTTTCCCGTCAGTATCGAAAGAGGCGTTTAAGGGACTCGATTGTTTTATGTAGCATTTAAGCGATGGGCTGGCAAACTGTCACTATGGTGAAACACAATTATCTGAATAATCATCAAATTTTTGTCAGACAGTGTCGAAAATGCCCGCTTGTTACGGTTGTTTACGCTCTGCCTAGCCCGCAAGGGATATAAGCGTATGTTACATAGATAGATAGATAGATGAACACTTTATTGCTTACAACATACACAACAGAAACAAAACATGTTTTTCGTGTGATAAATATTTTTTCTTCTTTTATGTTTTAATTGCCTTGTGATGCCGGCTTAGAATAGCAACACCCCATTTCTTTCCTGTGGGTGTCGTAAGAAGCGACTAAGGGACTCTGTGTATTGCATATTTAGGCGATGGGCTGACAACCTGTCACTATGGTAATACACAATATTCTAAATTACCCTCAAATGATTGTCAGACGTGGCGTAAATGTCCGTTTTTTACAGCCGTTTACGCTCTGCCTAGCCCGTAAGGGATTATAGGCGTGATATATGTATGATTTGTATGTTTAGGTGCCTGGCAGGATGTGGTGGAGAATGTGGCGAAGACCTGCTATGAGGACAGACCGAGGATGTACACGAACACTTGTCCAGCTCAGGCCCTGATGCACTGCGCTGTGGACCAGCTCATTCAGGTATTGTCATCATCATCACAGGCTGATGCGCGTTTTGTGTGTGATGCCGGCTTAGAATAGCATCACCCCATACCTTTCCCGTGGGTGTCGTAAGAAGCGACTAAGGGACTCGAGTTGAGTCACTATGGCAATACACAATTTTCCGAATGACCCTCATAATGTTTGTCAGACGTGGCGTAAATGACCGTTTTTTACGGCCGTTTATGCTCTGCCTATCCCGCAAGGGATTATAGGCGTAATAAATGTACATGTACATCACAGGCTGCCGTGTCGTAGGCTTCACAGCATCATCCTATTTATAAGGTCCTATTCAATTCAGTGCAAATATTTTAAAGGTGAGTCCTACTCCTGAGTTTAAAAAAGTTTCCCCAAGGAAAATTATAAACCATAATATACAAATTATAAATCACCTATCATCAAAATACGAAAAACCGGCCAAGTGCGAGTCGGACTCGCGCACGAAGGGTTCCGTACCATTATCTAGAGGTATAAAAACGCGCAAAAAATACGTGCTTTGTATGGGAGTCCTCTTAAATATTTACTTTATTCTAATTTTTAGTATTTGTTGGTATAGCGGCAACAGTAATACATCATCTGTGAAAATTTCAACTGTCTAGGTATAACGGTTCAGGGGATACAGCCTCGTAACTGTAGGACGGATAGACGGACAGACGGACAGCCCAGCCGTTACTACCCTTTGGGTACGGAACCCTAAAAAAGGTCAAATCGACAGGATTCCGTCCTGTTCGCACGTACCCTTTAGCAAAAAGGAGGCGGTTTTTAGCTCGAAAACTGACACCAAGGTCACAAATTCCAGGTCCCCTGCGTCGTTCCTCGTGTGAACTCAGCACCCCACACGGTGCGAACGATTTCCGAGTAGATTGCATGATCGGTTGCAAATTGCCATTGCAATTGCACATAATGTACTTCGCAGAAATGCACTTATTGATCACAAGTGCAAAGGGAAGTGCGAAACCAATCTCGCTCCCCTTGTGTCAATTCATTCAACGAGGTAGTTATTCTATTTTCAATACTAGATTTATAACTGGCTCGATGAGTAAGTGGTTGTTCGTTGTTGGTTTTCTCACGACCCTCTTCCTCATACTCTTATTTAGACCTTGTTTTAAATTGGTTTAGTGCATTATGTTTTGATATAAGTACATGTTGATGATGTCCATCCTAGCCAATTTCGGCTACAGCGACTGCATCAGGAGCGGGGGCTTTGCTTGTTTGCCTGCTCGTGTGCCCTTAAGTACATACCTGTATACCAGACATCTTTATGTAGGTATATTAGACCTTGACGCGAAAAAAATTAAGCAGCTGCGCTTGTTTGTGATACCTAAATTCCCATGTTCTTTCCCTCATGAGTTTACTACTTTTATTGTGGTTTTTTATACCTCTCATTTACAGTTGATTAGATTTAAAAAATTAATTCTTAAATAATAATGATTTCTATCACCAGCCTGTCCTTAGTTTTTACTACAGTCTAGTAACATTTCTTTAATACGTAATACTAAGTAGTTGCCTTATTAAGATAAATGGGGTTTATCGGGTTGTTTGTTTAATTAATGAACCCATATGCATATGCCTCAAGAGTATTTTATTAGGGTTTATTTTAAAATATTCGTGACAATTTTTGATAATTTTAATCGTAATAAGAACGCGACTTGGTTTGAAGCCTGTATTGTAAAAATGAAAATAAGATATTAAAAAATGTTTTTTTTTTCTTATTTTTATTTATGACTACGTTGAAAATTTGGAAGTGTTCGGTCGAGGCTCCAGTAGCTCAGTGGCAGAGCGGTGGGAAGGTACTCCACAGGTCTCGGGTTCAATCCCCGGCCGACGCCAACATTATTATTATTTTTTATTTATGAAAAATATTATAGCACTGTAAGTGCCAAATAAACCTTAGTAAACCCTATAATATTTTCTTGAGTTTGCACAACTTTTACTCATCACAATAATACAATTTTAAACGGATTTAAGTTGTGTTTATTTTTATTTTATAATTCCTACGTTTCGAGCTCTTTACAGAGCCCGTGGTCACGGATGACTAAGGTGTTAGTCGTCATTATTTAGAATATAAATTATTTTTGTTCTACCGCCATCTATTTCTTAATTGCCTAGCGTAACATCCCGGTTCCACGCAGAATGCTGAAACGGTATCTTGTGTAGTAGGTCTTACAGTATGTTGGATCTGGTTCTTCCGCTGTGTAATCAGCGGAGTCCAAGTTGATGAGATTCCCCATCCAGTATCTTTGTTGAAATTCAGATGTTTTTGAATTTCTATGGCTTCCCGTACTTTCCTAGGAATGAATCTCTTCTCTCTCGCTAGGGTTATCCATGATATGTTCACACACTGCAGACTGTCTGTCACGACGGTTTTTAACGTCGGCAATATGTTCATTCAGACGTTTTCTCTTTGTTTCTCCTATGTATGAGAGTCCACAGTCACAGTCAAGTTTATACTCACCAGGGTCTTGGAGAGGGATGTTGCATTTGACTGATCTGATGTACTGGTCGATCGACTTTTTGATTCGACTGTCGAACGACAACCAGCATACTTACCATACTTAAAGGGAGTAACTGATAAGATCGGTAGAATTCTGAAGCGAGCTTGAATTAAGACCATTTTCAAGCCGCCGAGGAAGATCAGCCAGTACATCAGATCAGTCAAATGCAACATCCCTCTCCAAGACCCTGGTGTTCATAAACTTGACTGTGACTGTGGACTCTGATACATAGGAGAAACAAAGAGAAATGTATCTACATATATTTTTAGGGTGATTTCTACTCGTAAAACTGATCCAGTTTTTCCCAATAAACAAAAACAATAAACCCCCGAACAAAGTGACACATTTTTTATCATTTTAGTATGTGAGGTCCCCTTTTTTATATTTCGACTTATGTTTAGTGAGAAAAATTTATCAAATTTACGAGTACAACTCATCCTAAAAATATTTGCACTGAATTTAAAAGTACCTTATACCGGGTGTAAGGGAATACTGATGATAGGGTGCATCCAGACCATGAAACAACTTTCCCCTAGGAAAATATGTCAGAAAACGCAAAAAATTATTGCAATTACTATGGGAAGTAAAAAATTTGGCATGTCCCAAAATATTCTTTGATTGGAAAGTTGTTTAGTTTTATCATCTATATGCACCTATAAGTATTCGGAGCCCTCCGAATACATCCGAATACGTCCCTTACAACCTGTATATTGTACCAGCTACAGAACTTAATCTTTGTACAAACAGTACCTTATATATATATTGGTCATAATCGGAAATGTTTTGACCAACATTGTTATTTGTTATGTTCCGAAATTGGTTCATTGTCTTAAAATAACTAGTGTTTGGGTCATTATCCTTATTTTATAGGTAGGTACCTACTTTGTTTGATACGAGTTCATAACTCTGTATTGTTTTCGTATTTCCGATAACTAAGGAACGATAATTTAATGTAGGTAGGGATCAAATCCCAGCAGAAAGATAGGTTTATACGTACTAATATTATAAATCTGAGAGTTTGTGTGTGTGTATGTATATATGTTTGTTACCTCTTCACGCTCAAACGGCTTGACCGATTTGGATGAAATTTGGAACACAGGTAGAATATAACTTGGAATAACACATAGGACTTTTCACCGCGGGAAAGTAACGATTACCACGGAAAAATGAGTGGCAGCGGGTGTAACCGCTGGGCGGAAATCTAGTTAGTTATAAATTAAGTTTTTATTTATGCCGTGTGATGCCGGCTTAGAATAGCACCACCTCATTTTATTCCCGTAGGCGTTGTAAGAGGCGACTAAGGTACTCTAAAGTTACATGAATATTGCTATTTTAAGCGATGGGCTGACGACCTGTCACTATTGTGATCACATCGTGACACATCATTTTCTGAATGACCCTCATATGTTTGTTTGACGTTACGGCCGTTTATGCTCTGCCTATCCCGCAAGTGATATAGGCGTGATATATGTATGTATTTATTTACAAAGCATTAGCAAAAAACATTGTAAGTCAATTCGTAATTTATCAAAAACTAAACTGATTTCAAATTTTTGAAAGTGTTTAAACAGAAGCAGACCCCACCATCACATGGGAATAATCATTGCCAAGGAGAGAGAGAGGTTTAAATAGAATGCGCACCCAAAGTGGGAATATTTGTCACTGAATGTTTTTGTTTGCAGAACTGTCCTGCGGGTAGTTGGCGTGAAAAAGATGCCTGCTCACCTCTCACCAGTCTGGCCGGATTCAAATACATGTTTTCGCAGAGGTAACTTCATAATTATAATGTTTACAACACGTAAGTACAGTCGGTTGTAGCACATAAGGTACCAGGGGTACTCCAAAAGAACTGAATAATTTTCATCCCCAGTTAATAAAAAAATAAAACATTTTCTACTAATACATTTTCTACTAATACATAATCATGATGCATAGGCCGTGTGATGCCAGTTTCGAATAGCATCACCCCATTTCTTTCCCGTGGGTGTCGTAAGAAGCGACTAAGGGACTCGATGGTGTGTATTGCAAATATAGGCGATGGGCTGACAACCTGTCTCTATGGTGATACACAATATTCCAAATGACCCTCAAATGTTTGTCAGACATGGCGTAAATGTCCGATTTTTACAGCTGTTTTCGCTCTGCCTACCCCGTAAGGGATTATAGGCGTGATATATGTGTATGTACATATTCATGTATAGGAAAAAATATTGCTTCTTCTTCTTCGTCGAGTACACAAATAATTCAGTTCATTTGGAGTGCCCCTGGTACCTTATCTGCTACAATCGACTGTACGTAAATACATGGGTATAGTACACTAAATTAGCTCAGATGCCTTTAGTGGGCAGCATTTAGCTCCTTTTATATAGGGTGAGGTTTTAATAGTGACCGAAAGCGAAATCCTAAGACGATCTGGTGATAAGGAACAACTTTCCCCAAGGATAGGTTGAAATATGTCAAAAATATTGTGAGTCTTCACAGTAACTCAAATCAGTTGATCGGCAATTTTGTACGGAAGACCCTATTTTTTATCCGTATGTCGGCCTATTTTTCTAATGAAAAGTTGTTCCTTGTCACCAGCCCGTCTCGAGATTTTGCTATCGCCAGTTAAATTTCACCCCATATTTACCACTGACATTTTCTTAATTTTTTTTTCGCAGCCGATACAAGGACCTTGAAGAGAATTACCCAAAAGACAGACGACCAGAATGGTTCTTGAAAAACGTATGTGACTTTTTTGTTGTTATTTTTAACTTCGTAGACTTTTGCTACGGCGTAGTAACAAGAAGCGTAGAAGAAAATCTCACACACACAATCAATCACACACAGACCAGCCTGAGAACAAATTTACAAAGTGATAAATATCAACATTTTGAGTGTCTCTCAGGCGTTTCCATAGGTCGCTTTTTGGGCCGACTGCGTCCATGTGACCCTAACACAGGGTCATCGTTTCACTTAGGTACCTATATAGTAGCCTGCTTCCCGAACGGGTTGTCGCTAATTTATCACAAATGATGTATCATTATGTACCACTGACCTCTATATGTATAGTACGCTGGACTGACTATACACTTAAAAATGACAGTTCTTTATGTGGGCTATTTGAAGTGCCCTCTACCTTTCGGGAATGGAACCAAACGTGATAAAAATTGTGATGTCAATGTTTCTTGTCGATGAAACTTATCGATATTTTTCCGTAATTTAAGTTTTATTCCTTAATAATTCTGTAAACTGCATTAAGAAATATAATTACTTACGTATTTACTTGCATACTTGTACCTTGTACTTGTTGAAGTTGGTGTGAATATCTGTTTCTTCTTCATCACTACTTGCTTAATCTGAGTATTTATTCACCAATTACTCGACTATTTTGTAAAATGAGCCGTCATTAAAGAAGTTACCCATAATTAAAAATATTAATGCATTGGTAGCGTATAGTCATTTCTATCGATATATTTTATCTCACTGTCCCCATCTCTGTCTATTAGTTCTATGGCGAAAATGTCAAATTCAAATGGCGGCACTTTGACGCGGCTTATCGTCTATTCAGCGTACTAGTATAATAGAGATCAGTGTTATGTAGCTATACATACATACATACATAAATCACGCCTCTTTCCCGGAGGGGTAGGCAGAGACTACTTCCTTCCACTTACTACGATCCTGGCATACTTCTTTCGCCTCCTCCACATTCATCAATCTCTTCATGCATGCTCGTCGGTTTAGGGTACTCTTGACCTGACCTTTCTTTAGCACGTCCCCGATTTGATCGAGGTACGTTCGTCGAGGTCATCCCCTTCCGACGTTCCCATCCACACTTGCCATATACACCTGTTTCGTTAATCTTCTTTCATTCATCCTCTCTACATGACCAAACCATCTAAGCATACCCTTTTCTACACCAGTCACTATGTCTTCTTTTATACCACAACGTTCCCTTATCACGCTATTCCTTATCCTGTCACTCAATTTTACGACAATCATACTTCTTAACGCTATTATTTGTACTGCATTTATTCTACTTTCATGCTTTTTCTGCCATACCCAACTTTCACTCCCATACATAAGTGTCGGAACTAACACCCCTCTATGCACAGCCAGACGAGCCTTATCAGAGACTTTCTGGCTGTTCATAAAAGCGTGCAACGCTCCATTCAACATGTTGCCGGCATTCACCCTTCTTTCGATGTCACTTTCACACTTTCCATCTGATGTGAACATGGAGCCCAAATACACAAACTCTTTCACTTGTTCCACCCTTTCTTCTTCTATCATAATTTTACACTCTGTCATATTTTCCTCTTTCTCAAAAACCATTGCTTTCGTCTTACTTACATTCACTTTCATTCCTTTCTTTTTCAAAGTCTCATTCATAATATTTACCATCTCCTGCAACCCTTCAGCCGACGACGCAAGGATTACTTGGTCGTCAGCATAGAGAAGACATTTGACGAGTAAACCATTCATTCTCAGACCACATTCACTCTCTTTCAAATCTTCCAAACAACTATCCATGAACAGATTGAACAGCCACTGTGACGCAACACATCCCTGTCTAACACCTTTCTCGATGTTAAAAAGTTCAGTGTACGCTCCGTTTATCCTGACACAAGCACTGGAATCCTTATATAAGGATTTCAGTGCTCGTATCAAGATACTGCTCACCCCATGCATGGATAGTTCGTATGTACCTATATGACGTATTATTTTCAGTATTTCAGCTCAAAGTGCTGTGACCTCCCCGAGCTGTTCAATTCGACGGCTCAAGGATGCAATTTCGATGACATTGTCCGCTACCACGACCATGACCTTAAACAGAAAGAAACTCGTCATGTAAGTATTTTGTTACACAAGCATGTGAGTAGCCGGTTTGGAAATATCGAAATAATCTATCATGTTAGGTTGAAATTTTACTAGCGACCGATTTACGAGGGATAGAATGATTTAGTGAAGGTTTTTTTTCATACATTGAGCTATGTTTCTTGGGGTAATTTTCCAGTCAATGCTTTATTTTTATGGCGGGTGACAGGCAGTAATGCCAGTAGACAGAAGGGAGAGTTCCAGGTGGTTTTGGTAAAAGGTAGCTACCCTGCTTGGCCGAATGTTGTGACCAAGGTGCGACTAGTCCACCTGGACAGAATTGGAAGTTGTATATATGCGGTGCGCAGTGAACACCTCGATATCGCGTTTCAGGCTCTTTGTTTCTCTGCCAATCTGTAACGTCGCGCCATCTTGCGGATATCTTGTAAACTTCTGTTGCGTCCCGATTGCGTGTGAACCACTGGAGTAAGCTTCTTGTACGTGCAACCTGGTTAACTGGGACCTGGATAAGAGAGAAACCTCTATAACTGATCCACTCAACCAGGTCCCGAAACTTTAGATTCGAATTACCTCTATAACTGAGAATTAATAACCTCATTAGGTATCTGGGATTTATTATTGATAAATTTTCCCATATTTACGTAACGCTTATACATAAAGCTTAATAGCCTCTTTAATTGAAACAGTTATTCATATTTTTTCCAACTTTTATACATCCGTCCTTGTCTTGCAGTAGAAGTCTCAGTTTCATAATAATCGCTGACTATATAAATGAGACATTACTAAAGACCTCTATAAGTGAGATTTTCAATAAACACCTCTCTACCTCACGGGCGATTTGGTAAAGTTTCAGCAAAATTATTACCCTCTTTAAGTGATAAATCGGATAATTATGACCTCTGTAAGTGAGAACCTTTGTAAATTAGATAATTCAAATCTCAAACCTCGCTAACTGGGAAACTGGGTAAGTGGTAACCCTCCATAAGTGAAAAAAATCGTTTGCACCATGAGATCTCAGTTAAACAGGTTCCACTGTTCGCTTCCAGAGGTCGCTACATTTTCATTATCGGTTACTGTTAAAATATCAGCCAGCATAGGACAAAATAATCCTTCCATAAAATAACCTAATTGAATAACTCTTTCTGTGAACTACAGAAACCTACGGGTATACAATTACATCGTTTGATGAGCAGATTTCCCTTATTGGTGAGTAAATAGAACATTCTGTCATTAGACGCCTGCCTAGGCTAGGTGCTGCCTCCGTCATATAAAAAATCAAAATTCGATGAAAACGTAATTTATCGTAAATCCACTGGTCGAGATTGTAGTACAAGCATACTAAAGCTTATGAAGCGATAGCCTATGCTTACGTTTAGTTTTAAGTTTTTTGTATTGTTTTGTTTTTCTTGTGTATGTTGTAAGCAATAGTGTTCATCTATGTATATTATTTACAGAATGTTGTATAAGTGAAAATGGATCAGAGTTGTTACAGTAACCCGTATTATTAACCCGTGATTAAAACGACATTCAGTAAATATAAGTAAGTAAAAAAAAATTATAAGTAAAAACTCTTTTTTACTACGACGAATACAGGATAATTAAAACAGATAAATTATCGCTAAAAGATATCGCTATATTTTTCAGACAGCATGAGAATTAAAGAAGGATTAAAGCCATACATAAATAATATACTTAAATATAAAAAAATCTTACATACTACTATCAAGTATATTAAATATAAAGATAAATAAGCTTCTTAATATTTGTACTTCAACCTCGACCAGCGGTTTTTCAATAAATTACGTTTTCATTGAGTTATTAATTTTTCAGTGACGGTGGTAGCACCTAGCCTTTGGGAGCGTCTCATCTCCATGTTTCTTCCAATTTCGCTCAGGATTTCTTCTATACCTACAACCTTTCTACATTCCGTTGTTTCTTGTACAACAGCCCTTCTTGACTATTATTTTTTCTTCTTCTTTTCGTGAGGAACGACCCGATGAACCCTAGTGTCAGAGTTCTTCAACCCGCTACTACTAAGTACTAGGCCTCTGACATAGTTGCGTATCGACCGCAGTCTAAGTTATCACCGGGTGCGACGGCTTTACGTGCCCTCCGAAGCACGTAACCATCTAGCCTCTACCCTTTCTCTGTTGCGTTACTAAATAGTATAAAATAAAGTCGCTTCCCGTGTCTTGGTGGTGACCCATTCGTTTAATGCTTAGATCTTTAAAACTACGATACGAATTTCGATGCAGTTTTCTTTAATAGATAGAGTTTTCTTATACTTTTTCGTGTGGGACACTGTGTCGTCCAACGACCCAATGAATCCTCGTGTCAGAGTTTTTTGAACCGCCTAAGTAATTAATGAGAATGATGATGAACAATTAAGGCCGGGAATAGGTCACATTCCCAAGGGAAAAACGGGTAGCAGCTGGTGAAACCGCTAGGCGGCCCTCTGTTAGGTACCCACATAAAATATTTTTTCACCTCTCCAGCTTGAAAAGAACAGTTTTGCCGCGTAAATCCAGTGGGCAAAAGTCGTTTTTATTTACTCGATTGAGAAAAGAGATTTGAATTTCGAACATCACATTTTATCAGAACTAATCGTGACAATAGGCGGCGGTGCGTTCTGAAAACTATTTCAGTCAGTTATTTATTTCTTTTTGTAATCATTTTGTTCTATAAAATATTTCTGACGTTTTTGAAGAGTGGTACATATTATGTAATATTTCTGAACAAAAAAATTATTTGACGGGAGTTTTTATTTTTTCTGAGGCATTCGAGCTGTACAGCCAATTGCCCAAACTTGACATTGGCAGAATTTTCTCACTGGCAGAGAAGAAAAGTTGTGTGTACCACACGAGAGCAAATTCATTCGCATCTCGTGCTGTTGAATCCCTCACTGAGCTCAGGATACAGCTTTTGAATCACCTCGGGATTCAAGATTAGCACTCGAAGCAAAATGAAGTTTGCCCTCTTGTTGTATAAATAACTATTGATTCTGGCATTGCATTATTATTATTCTTACTAAGCATGGTTCTTCCCTTACTCACAAATGTTTTTTTAGATCCTCATGCTAACCAGAGTATTATCCTACTGTTTCAGCAGAATACTGAAAACACACCAAAGCTGATGAAGGATGTTTTGAAAGCCATCAACCCTGGCAACATAGTACCTGACATGGTAAGTTATCTACACTACAATAATATTAGAAAGATTTAATTAGCTGTTTGTTTGAATTGAATAGGCTCCGAAACTACTGGACCGATTAAAAATACTTTTACCATTAGGATCCTACATTATCCCTGATCATCATAGGCTATATTAAAATGTCTTATTTCCGCGGGAAAACAGTTAGCAGTGGGTGAAACCGTTGTGCAGGCCGCTAGTAAAATTTAAAAAGCTTTTGTAAATGTCTGTACGAACTGATGTTCATTTGGCAGATTGAATCAGCACGGGTTATTTAACGGCCCGCTAGATGCCGCAATAATATCCTATAATTTTATTTCAGTCCCATGAAATATTGTACCAACTTGTACTTTTTTCATGGTGGTTCTCCCTCTTGTCGTCCGGCACTGCGTATTTTTAACGCACCGTAACGTATGCATCTGTCAGACGAAAGGAAATTGCGAATTCTGATATTATTCCCATTCAACTACGGCTATGACTTACTATCAAACAACTTGACAGACGCATGCGTAAAAGCAGCGTATTCGTCAGTTAGTCCGAGTGCGTTAAATAAACCGATACAACGGCAGTCTTTTTCACGTCTTTTTGCAAGATTTTTATCCATTTCGTTAAGATTATTTACCACTTAGCTGAGCCTAGGTACAAAAAGTAACCAGGAGAATTTCTCCGTAGACTCCAATACAAAAATGCGATGAACCTCTACATTTTGTCTGTCCCTTAATACTTTATTAATATTTACCACTTCCGTCTTGTTAATCTGTTTCCTAGTAAATCAATCTTAAATTTCAAATGAAACAGTGTTTGAGGAATAATAATAATAATAAAAACCGTTGTATGCCGTGTGATGCCGGCTTAGACAAGCCCATTTCTTTCCCGTGGGAGTCGTAAGAGGAGACTAAGGGACTCGAGGGTGTGTATTGCAGTTTTAGGCGATGGACTGACAACCTATCACTAAGGTGACACACAATTTTACAAATGATCCTCAAATATTTGTCAGACGTGGCGTAAATGTCCGTGTTTTGCGACCATTTACGCTCTGCCTACCCCACATGGGATTATAGGCGTGATATGTATGTATATGTATGTATGATTTGCATTCGCAATGAAAGATTTCACGCGACGGGTTTCACCCCTGTTTAGCATGAGTGTATTATCTCATTTTGGGGTGATGCTATTCTAAGCCGGCATCACACAGCATTGCAAGAATGCAAATCAGCTGGTCCAAAAAGTCATGCCGTGGCAAAAAAATTAATATCGCAATGATTTCGGGATGAATTAGCCGCATTTTGCAATTGCCGACCTTAAATTGCAATTTCCGACCATATTCCTATTCAAATACGGTAACGGACGCCAAGTTGGTGAACCGCATATATGGTGTTTTGACGCCATCTAAAATAGTATAACGTCATATTTCAATACTTTATGTCAAAATAGCAATATCGTTTCTAAACATTTTGAAAGAAACTCATTTGCTTATTTGATCTGTCAGTCAAGTAGCCTAGCAATTTGCCAATAGTGACTCATGTTTAGCCGTACGTGATGAAAATGATGAGGAAATTGCAGATATTTTAGCAAAAATCCCACTTCTGATTTCAGAACCTAGACCCTCTCGAGTGCTGTGATTTGTCAGGCTTCATTGAGCCTTCCTGGCGCTCAGAATGCGGCTTCCAAATGACCTGGAGCGAGCGATCCAGATTGACCATTCTGAATAATACCCAAACAACCACGACTGTGGCGCCATCTACTACTGTGAGACCGAAGTTGAATGATGTGAAAGTTCTGCCGCAAACAGTATGTATGACAAATAATAAAAGCAGCTTATTTTTATCATGGTTGTGTTAATCAAAACTCAAAATTAATAATTGCGTATAAAACTAGCTCACTATATAATTTTTCCACATTTTGATATAATTTTATAATACTCAAACAAAAGTTCATTGCATATAATATTGCGTGTTACATTTAAGTAGTAAAATATAGTTTTTTAGGTGCTTAATACATGAATCCTGTTTCATAGGGATAGTTGTCCATTTTCTGTATCGATCACTAGTTAAACTACCTATTTAATCTGTAAAGAATGAAATAGCATGAGCCGTGCCACGCATTATTGGCATCAAGATACACATACCAAATTCGCGGGCAATAGGTGAGCCGCGGTGGCGATAGTCGCAGGTTCAAATTCTGCCCGCGGGTGTACATTTTGCAAGTTTCCTAAACATTCAGTGACACGATTCGTCTTTCTTTCAGTGCGAAAAAGAAACCTGCGTGTTCCGTAAACTCAACATAATCTCGGACTCCGGAACTATTGACTTGGAAGCTTTCTCCAAACTCCTCGACAATATGACAGCAGAACATAATTCTTGGACCAAGGCCAAAGCGAGAGTTGTCACAAAGTGTCTTAGCAAGCCTATACCAGAATATATAGATGACTGCGAGATCAATAGAGTATTGGCTTGCACCTTTGATATTCTATCCGAGGTAATTCTTTAACATTTTATAGTTTTATTAAGAAAGCCGTGCCGTGCGATGCCGTATTCTGCCGTCTGATGCCGGCTTAGAATGCCGTGTGATGCCGGCTTAGAATAGCATCACCCCATTTCTTGCCCGTGGGAGTCGCAAGAGGCGACTAAGGGACTCGAGGGTGTGTATTGCAGTTTTAGGCGATGGGCTGACAACCTCTATAGCGATACACAATTTTCCGGATGACACTCAAATGTTTGTCAGACGTGGCGTAAATGTCCGTTTTATGCGGCCATTTATGCTCTGCCTACCCCACAAGGGATTATAGGCGTGATATGTGTTTGTATGTATTAAGAAGACAACAAAAAGATTTAGTAGAGTGTTTCGCCCTCTATGTTTTGGCTGGTTAAGATAGCCTTCTTCACATTAGATACATACGCCCGCCCGTCAGCTGTTTATTATACGTATACATTATTGTGTTATTATTATTGCGTGTCGCGTGCGCTGAGACAGTAGGTGGAGCTGCAGTAGTCTCAGTTAACGTAAAGGGTTAAACTCTCTACCAAACCTTAAACAAGTCACGTATACCTACATAATTAATTAGTTATTTAATGTTGAATCAAAAGAAAAAAACTATGTTTCTTGGATGGAGTTCTGGATTTGAATTTTGAACTTGCGAAAGAGTATAAATCTCTGCAGAAATATAAAAGCATCAGATATAAAATAAACGCTACACATTGAATATATTCACAAAATTTGTTCTTTTTTCAGAATTGTCCCCATGCCCCAAAGCAGGATTCATGCAAGTAAGTTAACTCAACAAAATAAGCAATAGAAAGCATTTACAATTTATTTTTAGCCATGTGATGCCAGCTTAGAATAGCATTAACCAATTTCTTTTCCGCGGGTGTCGTAAAAAGCGACTAAGGGACTCAAGAGTTCATGTGTATTATAATGTTTCTGTAACGGCCCTCAAAATATTTGTCAGCAGTGGCAATTGCGACTTTTTTTACGGCCGTTAACGCTCTGACTACCCCACAAGGAATAAAGTGGTGATGTGTGTATGTATGTATGATGGTATTGAAGGGTTTTTTCTTAATAACAAAAAATTTATTTCTTATTTTATTTACAGACACACAACGACCCTAAAGAAAGACACGACTTGCCAGATCAGTTCATCCAAAATTAGACCTGTAAGTATTTATGAACAATCTCTGTTAACTTGTAGCGATATTTCTTGGCTGCGTTATCTAAGTATATCTTAGCAAGGTGTCACATTCAAGTAGCACTGCGATGGCCAATCCCATTTTATGCAATACTCTCAATAGGGGGAGGCCAATGTCCACCAGTGGACTGTTATGGCTATTATTGATGGTAAAAATATACGATTACATAATATCTTTCGCCAGATGTAGCGATATCGACTGTTTATCACGGCCGTTGACGCTTTGATATTATTGTTACTATTTTAGTATTTGTGTAGGGTATCATTTAATAATATTGTTATACAAAACTTAAATAGACTTATGTCTATAAAGGAGACAAAATTCTCATTAAAAAGTGAATGGTAAGTCCTGTGTATTAGTAATATTACCAATATAATAAAAATAAATTCACTGTATGATTCTTCTGTTAAAACCGATTCGCTACTTTACGACAATAGATAGAGCTACTGCTACAAAAACATTTGATTCTATTATGAACGAAATACTCTATAACTTTTAACCATAAATAGTATTACGCCAAATTTACGTGTGCCTTCCTCATGTCAGATAAGATTTTGTTAAATAATTCTGTGCATCTCATGTTTAAGTTTTTGTTTATTTATTGATATTCAGACAACCAACAGTTAATGTTAAGACAATATTGTTAAATACATATTTTTAGATTAATAGCCAATAACAAGTCGCACCGATTTTTTATTTCGAGCCTAATGTGATTTTAAGAACATGCTTAAGTTTATGAAGTAGAAGTTCATGGATTTTCAGTTTTTTGTACACGAAAACATCCCACCTTAAACCTTGACTTTCTAATTTATGTACCTTATTGAAATGTGCTTCTTTTATTTATTATTTAATTGTGTATCGTCATGTTTCATTAATTAATTACACTAACTGCGTTTGGTTGTAACTGTTAGCAATTAAGTTGACTTAATAAATGAATTGAATTGAATTTGTTTTCCAGAAAAACCGTCGTCAGTTCTGTGGTATTCCGAACATAGTGAACCATGACATTCTTAGTCAGTGTGGTCTGGAATCCTTGAGCCGAATGGAGTATGTAGCGGAACCAGTTACAGTCAAGCCCAAGACACATTGGTGGGGCACTTATAAAAATGCTGTAAGTTATTATTTTTACTTTACAGTATATTTTTCGTAGTTCACATCTACCGCAACATCGTGACGCCTAGTGAAAAAAACCGAGAATTGTGTGGAAAAATAATACACTTGTATACCTAGTTTTGCCAAACGCAAATTCAAATTCAAATTGTTGTTTATTTGTGGAAACATGTGTACAAAGATCTTAATAACATAGATATATTTTGATTTCAACATGCCCAGCCATTTGGCATACAAATATTTTAATATCATTCATTACTTACAGTTTTCACATTAAGTCAATGAATAAATAAAATGAAATTTAATTGTATTTAGATGTCATATCACAATAATAATATTAACTTAGTATTCAAATAAATTATGCATGCAAATATTTCAAATTAAACATTCATAGATAACAATTAATAAGTAAAATTGTATGTCAATTGGTTCGAATCCGGCCTGCGGCTTAAGACTTTTGCAAGTTTTCTAAATTCAATTCTATTTAATTTTCATTCATAATTTCTGACTGAATCCATTAGGATGATGAAATTGAAGTCGCTTCCCGTGTCCCTATGTATGATCTAGATCTACCTCGTAGAGGTGGTATGGGATCTACCTCCGAGCGGTCCACCCCGGGCAACGGCAACACAGGCTTGCCTGTGGATAAGTCCGGCTGAACGATCCCACGTGCGCGGTGGAAGGCTCCGCAAGGGGCCGCCTGGCTCGCGACCACCATCCCACCGAAGTCTGGCGCCAAGTAGCTTGCTGCGTTCCGTCAGTGTGTGGGAGTGCCAGTGCCTTAACAGGCTTCTTCTGGGTGAGCTCGCTCCATCTTAGACTCTGTCTCTGTCCTGTGACCTAGACTAGAGTCAAGAGCAAACCCATCATTAATAAAAAAAAAACTATGGATTTTGATGCGGTTTTCTGTTATAGATAGAGTGATTTATGATAAAAGTTTTCGTGCATAATTTATACAGAGAAAAGGTCGGCGTGTGAAACCTCTAGGCGGGCCGCTAGTAACATGTAAGTAAAACAGATTTAGATTTTTCCAACTAAACTTCATTATTTTTATAGTGCCAAGGCTCCACCGACTCAACAAAATGCCTGCTCAACAAAATGGGCGTGCTCAACAAGTACGGTTTCCTAGACTACTTCAAGATGAAGGACAAGATCCGCGAATTTACCACCTCCAAGCCGGAGTGGTCGGCGCTCACTGAGGTGTACCTGAACGCCTTCACTAGCATGCCGATGTATGGACAGATGTGCAGTACGCCTAAGAAACTGTTGAATGTGCTTGATACTATGTTGATGGTAAGATTTTTTCTATTAAACATTGGCCTGACTTCGGGAAATAAATTCTCTTGCTTAACTTTTTAAGATCTTTTTACAACATGTAAGCAGAAATAAAGAATTAAGAGCTGTCACTTTTCGTGAAATAGGTTAAGAAAAACAAAAAAATACGTGTTATATATAAGACATTTTCTAAACGTATTTGACCAAACAGCGCTTTATGAGAATTTGTTTCTAGTATGGCGGGTGACAGGAGTAATGCCAATAGGCAGAATGGAGGTTTCCAGGTGGTGTCGGGAAAAGGGTAGCTACCCTGCCTGGCCGGGTGTTGTGGCCAGGGGACCGACTGGTCCATCTGAATAGAATTGGAAGTTGTATATATGCGTTGCGCGGTGAAACACTTCGATACCGCGTTTCAGGCTCTTTGTTCTGTCACGCGGCGCCATCTTGCAGCTATGTTAGAACTTCTGTTGCGTCTTGCTTGCTCGTGAACCACTTTGAGTGAGCTTCTTGTCTTAGCTCCCAGAGGTCGCTACAGTACTCCCCCTTCAAGACCGGAGGTCGATACTGTCAGCGAGCGAAGTGGGGTTGATGACGTCATGTAGCGTGATGATGCAGTCTGGCGTAGCGATGCGGTGCTGGTTCCAATGTCCACGGTGAGTCGGGACGTCTACGGTGAGTCGAGACGATGATGGAAGACCAGTGAAGCTGCCGTGCTGTGACTGCGGTGGGTGCTGATGACGTAATAGTTGGCTGCATGCTGTAGTGGTTGATGCGTGGTTGAAGGCTGAGAAGTCCAAGGTAGGGGTCACCAATATGGCGGGTGACAGGAGTAATGCCAATAGGCAGAATGGAGGTTTCCAGGTGGTGTCGGGAAAAGGGTAGCTACCCTGCCTGGCCGGGTGTTGTGGCCAGGGGACCGACTGGTCCATCTGAATAGAATTGGAAGTTGTATATATGCGTTGCGCGGTGAAACACTTCGATACCGCGTTTCAGGCTCTTTGTTCTGTCACGCGGCGCCATCTTGCAGCTATGTTAGAACTTCTGTTGCGTCTTGCTTGCTCGTGAACCACTTTGAGTGAGCTTCTTGTCTTAGCTCCCAGAGGTCGCTACACTAGAATTGAGGCCATTATAAGCATTACCACAAAACTGTTAGACATGTGTTGAACGCGAATTTAACCTTTTTTTTTTGTGAAACGCGCTCAACGCAAGTCATATATATTTTTTCTAAGACCCTAATTTTAAATATTACAAACATTTGCAAAAAAATGCAATGAAACCAGCAGAAAAACTTGCAACGTTATTTTAAAATTTTCCTTTTTGACATACATACACGCATTTTTTTCCCTTGCGGGGTAGGCAGAGCGTTAGCGGCGTTAATATGGTCGCAATCGCCACGTATGACAAATATATGAGGGTCGTTTCAGACTATAATAATGGGTTATCAGCCTTAGAATTACATCACCCCATTCCTTTCCCATTGGTGTCGTAAGCGGCGACTAAGGGACTCGAGGGTTACATGTGTATTGCAATTTAAGGCGATGGGCTGACAACCTGTCACTATGGTGATGCAAAATTTTCTGACCCTCATTTGTTTGTCAGACGTGGGATCAATGTTCCCTTTTTACGGCTGTTTACGCTCTGCCTACCCCAAAAGGGGTATAGTATAGGGGCGTGATAGATATGAGTACATGTATGTAGTATTATTATTCAGGAAGTTTATTTAATTAACCGCAATTTTTTAAAATTTTCTGCTCCGCCTACTTTGTCAACATGCTCAATGTTATCAAACTACAGGCTCTCATTTTACAAGTGAAATTCGATGTTTATTGCGTAGTCGGTTAGCGATTACGAGACAGGAAATATTAACCGGCTACACAATGTAGGTACTAAGAATTTCACCTGTAGACTTGTAGCCTGTAGTTTTATAACATAGGTATCTTGTAGGTTAACTTCACTCCATAATTTTATTCGTCTATCTTGTTTTATTTTCCAGACTTGTCCAATGTCAAGAAGGAAGACCACATTGCAATGCAACCGCATCTTAACTGACATCGCATTCACAGCTCCAAGCCAATTCCAGATTAACAGAGCCAAAATTGTGCAATCGAAACTAGCAATGTTTTTCCCAAATCCAACACCCTTATATAATAACTTAGCAGCTATCCGAGAAGAACCAATCACACATAAGAACCCTACTTTTGATTTCGGGATTCTAAATTCAAAAGACGCGCCGAAAGTGGAAATTTTAGACCTGAAACCGACGAAGAAACCGTTGATCTTGTTACCGGTTTATATGAGAATGAGAAGTACTACCCTCCGAAGTCCGTATGATGGTATCTTGCAAAGTGCTTTTCAACCAAATATGCCGTGAGTTTATGAAATAATTATTTGTTAATATGTGCTTATAGCTAATAACTGTATAACCTTGAAAAATACCTAACCAATCTTAGAGTACTCGTATATAACTAGATAATAATTCCATTTTAATCTGTAATTAAAATTTAAGCATAAGTATTCAACTTGTGATTCCATTCTTGTGTTGATGTATTTGTAACTAGTGCCTACCTACTAACCCAGCTAAATTAAAATAAATTAATCAATGAGAAAACTGTGTAAAAGTTTTAATCAAATTATTGCAATAAGTGTCCCAGATGATCCCATATAAAATGATAAAAGGAAATAAGAGCGGAATAAAAATACTAAATTGAAGCAATATGAAAAATTACATTTATTTCTGATGTACTGTTACAGTAACTATTGTACTTATATAAATATTTCTTAGGCTATCCATAAGTAGTTTTCTGATTTCACATTTTCATATTCTCAGTCTTTCTTATATTTCAATTTGGCCAATATATTTAACACGTTCTATGAGTTTTAAATTTTGATTTTTAGTTATTCGTTATTTGAATAAATAATTATTAAGTTCTTAAAAACTATCACTCAATATTTAATATGTAGATACATAATGTTTGTCCATACATACCTATGCATGCGGATGTCCATACACAACTTCACTAATATAGAGGGCTTATTTTATATTTAGGAAAGTACAATATATTTAGTTAATAAATTATAATAAAGCAAGATGGGCTATGAGTTTAACTCAGAAACTTATTAATAACAAAAATAACAACAATATTAGTAATTACAAAGGATTGCAAATGCTACGTCTACCTTGCCTACTATAATGTAATATGTATTTTGAAGGCACCAATTTGATATTATATTTTTGCTTATTTTTATAAATCGTTCTTTTAATGTTGACAATAGAGAAAATGAAAATTTAAAGCATTGAAAAACGATTAAATGGCAAGCAATTATACAAACAAAAATAATGATCTCTATTCGAGAATACAAAACGTCAAAAATAATTATACAAAGACTTAAAAAAGAAAATAAACTAAATATTTACAAAGAAAAGTTGTCACTTCATCACATAATCAACAAGTTATTTTATTACATTAACTGGGAATAAAGAATAACTAAGTCCGTATACAATTCAACATACAATTACGAAATATAAGCAAACTAATAGAGTTTGACAAAGAAGAAACTTCCATACATTTACAAAAAAGTTCCTGCAGAATTAATGTCACGCACAGCGTAACTACTTTCTCAAATAACTACAAAATCATATGGATAATTGAACTTCCTAAATTTAGTATAGCCTCTACCATAAATATCATAATTTTACAATAAATATCCATTATGCATCTTTCAAGGCATATTCAAGCTTATCGTATCAAAATTTCGAATCGATCTCGCATCGCCATTAAGACTATGAGATCCAACATTGATCCTTGTTAGAATTTCTTGTTGCAAAGACTTCAAAGTTCTTATGGTGGATATGTCGTTTTGTGGTGCGAGTAATAGGGCCCTTCTAGCGTGGGGTAGGGCTTCCGAGGGCTTGTTGAGGGCAAGGATCGCACGGGCCATGGCGTAGGCACATTCGAAGGCGTTAGGGCGAAGGGCTGAAGCGCGAGCGGCCAGGTCTAAAGCTTCTGATGGTTCCTGAAAGTATGGAAGCGATAAGATTGAAAATAATATTGTGTGTTTTATTTGGAATGGCTTGATAAACACCTGCAAGTGATTATTGTCACAAAAGGATATTAGAAACAATATGAGTGCTAAAGTGCTACCTGCGGCTTAATAACCATTACCAAATTTTTCACTAAGGCATGCGGGACAGCGATGGTATTAACGGGCTTGAAGGTGTCAATAAATAGGTATTCAAGTTTGTTTATTACAGTTTTTTCACACTTACATTTAGCTTCCTCTTACACCTCGACAAATTGAGAAGCAGGTTTGTCTTGAGCTGAACAAAAGCTGATACGTGTTCATGTGGCACCGGCTGCGTTGATGGTGTGGTCACTCCTTCGTCGCTTATGAGAGGATTGATCTTTTTCAGAGCGTAGTTGTAGCGGTGGGCGGCTTCCGAAGGTCTGTTCTTGCGGTATAACATGTTCCCGTCTTCAAGCAACTTGTTTAGGAGTATAAGCCTGAAAATGGAGTGAATATTATTGGTTAAAGAGCCGGTAAGAATATATTAGTATTGTATGCAGTAGTATAATGTCGTATGTTGAAAGATTGTAGAGTCAAACTACCTATATTGTAAAAAATAGATCGACTTTCCTTCCGATATTAGTAATATTTACCAAAGTTTGCTTAATGTAGATTTTACCTACTTGTAGGATCATTTTTGAAAATGAAAATGAAAATGAAAATGAAAATGAAATAACTTTATTCAATGTAGGATAGCATTATCACTTATTGACGTCATGATCGGTCATTGTAAAAAAAAGAAATTTGCATAACGCAATCTTCTTCTTTTTATAACAATTTTGTATTGTCCTAATAGAAAACCGGCTCGTAGAACTCGAAGATCTTGTTATAATGAGCGTATACAGCCCACCTGATGCTAAATATGAACCCTTTGAAAAAGTTATGGATGTAGCCTTAGATAAAGCAACAAAATCCAATAAAGGGATTATTGTATGTGGAGATTTCAATATAAATATTCTTGAAAATTCTAATATCAGTAATAGGTTTCTATCATTTTTTTTATGTTACAACCTAGTGAATCTTATTTCGGTGCCAACGAGAATCACACCTACCTCAGCCAGGTGCATAGATAATATCTTTACCAACATTAAACCTGAAGATGCGGCTGTCATAAATAAATTAAGCTCCGACCATACGGGTCAATTAGCTTCTTTCAAAATTAACATTGAGCAGGCACCTAAACAAGATATTACGTGTGTACCGGTAAATGAAAGTAGGCTAAATCGATATAGAGAAAATATTTTGCAAAAATTACCTGAATTGCCATATAACGAAAATCCAAATAAATTATATAACGCAGTATTTAGTCTTGCCAAAAAAGAATATGACAATGTATTTAAATCTAAGAAAATTAAAGTTAACACAAAATTATCATTTAGTGACTGGGCCACAGTTGGAATTCATAGAAGCAGGCAGAAGTTATACGATCTGTATGAAGAAAGAACATATAATCAATCAAAAACTTTTGCTGATTATGTAAAACGTTACTCTAAAACTTTTAGAAACGTTTGTGCAATAGCTAAATCTAACTTCATCAAAAATAATATAAAGAATAGCACAAACGTAATCAAAACCACTTGGAAATTTGTAAATAATGAAACTGGAAATTCTAAACGTCGTAATGAAAATTATAAACTTATGATAAACGATGAAATTAAAAATACTAATTTGGAAGTAGCTTCCGCTTTTGAACAATTTTTTACTGATATTCCAGTTTCGACTACCAAATCGTTAAACTCATGCCCTATTCTCGCTGAATCTATTCTAAAAGATAATGTAAACCATTGTGATAAATATTTTAAATTTTCTCACGTTAGTAACATTGAAATAATAAAAGTATTTAAAAGTTTACAAATGAAAAATACTTCAGATCTCCACGGCCTCTCTGTTAAAATTATTAGTTCCATAATCGATTGCATTTCTCCATACCTAGCATGTATTTTTAATGACTGTGTAGACAGTGGCGTGTTTCCTGACTTGATGAAGCATAGTAAAGTTATTCCCTTGTTTAAAGCTGGTAGTACTACTGACCCTACTAATTTCAGACCTATATCAATACTACCAACACTAAGTAAAATTTTTGAAAAAGTTATTTTAAATCAATTGCAAGGACATTTTTATCGTAATAACTTAATGCACCTGCAGCAATTTGGTTTCACACGTGGTCGCTCTACTACTGATGCAGGTGTGGATCTCATCAATCATATAATCGAAGCCTGGGAGGAATCTCATGATGCAGTAGGTGTGTTTTGTGATTTGTCCAAGGCGTTTGATTGTGTTCATCATGATACTCTGGTCAGGAAGCTACATCACTACGGCGTAAAAGACCACGCTCTTAGTCTTTTGGAATCATATCTTAACAATAGAATCCAAAAGGTCGATGTCAACGGTGAAAGATCATCTGGATCAAAGATAAGAATGGGCGTTCCGCAGGGTTCGATTCTTGGTCCTTTTTTGTTTCTTGTATATATTAATGATCTACCATATCTAGTTAAAGAAAAACATGATATAGTTTTGTTCGCGGACGATACCTCTCTACTTTTCAGAGTAAAGAGGCAACAACTCAACTATGATGACGTGAACAAAGCTATTACCGATGTAGTGCAATGGTTTACAGTAAATAACCTACTATTGAATGAAAAGAAAACTAAATGTATCAAATTTGTATTACCAAATGTTAAACCAAGCTCTACAATTATTAAGGTAAAGGATGAAAAGTTGGACCTTGCGGACTCAACTGTATTTTTAGGCATAACTTTGGACGCCTCGCTCCAATGGGGGCCACATATTGAGAAATTGTCGAAGAGACTGAGTTCAGCAGCATACGCAGTTAAAAAAATAAGACATCTCACTGATGTAGACACTGCAAGACTAGTTTACTTTAGCTACTTCCATAGCTTAATGTCTTATGGCTTACTATTATGGGGCCATGCTGCGGATGTGAACAATATATTTGTTTTGCAGAAACGGGCTGTTCGTTCAATTTATAAATTGGGACCTCGAGTCTCCTTGAGACAGAAATTTAAAGAAATCAACATATTGACATTTGTGTCACAGTACATATACGAAAATCTAGTGTACGTAAAAATAAATATAGATTCTTTTAAGAAAAATTGTGACAGGCATAATTTTAACACTAGAAATAAGGAGCAACTTGCTGTGCACATGAGCAGGCTTAGTAAAGTAAGCAAAACTTTTAAGGGCAATTGTATACGCTTTTATAACAAGCTTCCTAAAGATATTCAAGACTTACCCTTAAATAAATTTAAACCAGTAATTAAACAAAAATTGTACAAGAAAGGCTATTATGAAATATCAGACTATATGCAAGATAAATCTCCATGGGTTTAATTCAAATGTATAAAGTAAATATTTTATTAGACGAAACAAGTAGATTTATCTACTGCAATTTTTTGTTATTATTATAATTTTTTTTTTTTTTATGTAGCCATTTTTGGGCTATACATATATATTATTCGTTATTTCCAAAATTAGCTAGGGCAGTTTAGGGCCTAGAAAGATTGTTAATTTAGAGTAGGAGCACTTCTGGGCAGGTTTTTTGGGGGGTTTTTCCTGTTCAGGGGGTCCGGTTAATTATACGCATGTTAATAACACGCTTTGGAAATCTTGACTAAAATTTGAAACAAATGTCGTTTACAAATGGTGGTGGCGTAAAGTTACGTGCTGTGTGATTAACCTGGCCAGCCCCGAGGCAGTGCCTTTATTTTTATTTTTATTTTTATTTTTTTATCCCGCCCGAGCTTTGGTTTATTGTAGAGTAATAAGTTGTCTTAAAATTTACTTACATAAATTCTGGTTTGCCAGATGCCATGACCCATGTCGTTGGTCCAAGTTTCGCACCTTTCCTTAGGAAGCAATTTACAACCTGAACAAAGGAATGTAAACGTCATACACCGGGCAATGATGATCATTAAATATGTTATATCATTATTTACTCATTATTAAAAATGATTCTCTGAAATACGTACGGGAACATTTCTCTGCCCTATCGCTCTGTCTAGGGGTCGCAAGCCACTGTGATCAACTCTCTCTAAAGAAGCTCCTCGTTCCAGCAGAATCTCCACAAAATCTGCTGGTCCTCCGCAAGCTAAGCCCAAAGGCGTTCTGCCACTACCATCTGGTTGATCTGAAATAATGAAAAAAAAAGAAGTATTTAAAATTGAATAAGTCTACGTCGCGTTACTCAATGCTTTTTCTTCTTCTTAAATTGATTAAATAAGGTATTTCGTGTGAATTCTGCTCTTACCAATATTAGCACCTTTATCCAATAGCGCTATGAGAGTAGGCACTCTGGCCCTTAGTGCAGCCCATCCAAGAGCTGGTATTCCATCTTGATCCACTGCATCTGGGTCAGCACCTGTCATAACAAAGCAATCAGATTATAATACGAGTCAGTTTTACTAAAGGCTGTCTTATGAATCGTATAAATTATTCAATTTACCTTGAGCTAACAGCATTTCAACAACTTCAGCGTGACCCTCCGCCGCAGCTAAGATCATCGGGTTCTTTCCACCAGATCCCATCACATCGGCTCCAGAATCCAAAAGTCTCAACACAAGGGCAGTTCTTCCATTCTTAGCTGCTAAAGCTAGAGGAGACATTTGCCTTGCGTTTAGAGAATATGGAGTAGCTCCTCGGATAAGTAAAGCATCTGCAATGGCAGCGTTGCCAGTGGAACATGCAGCTGTTAAGGCTGTTTCTCCTGTCACTGGGCAGATACCATCGGGCTGAAAAGAAAAAGTACTGGTTAGTCTTTAAATGCACAACAAAGTGGTATGACTATTATAGAAATAGGGAAAAATATTCAACTTACTATTAGTTCAGCAGTATCCAACAAATATTCCACAATATCCAAGTGACCATTTTGCGCAGCTGCTATCAAAGCATGTCGTGATCCGGGAACCAGTTGTTCAATATTTTCTTCATCTATGTCCAAAGAGTTCCTGTCGTCTCTACCAGTTTGGCATCCAAGTAGGTAGATGACAGTATCTCTATGGCCATTCTTTGCAGCATGTACTAAAGGCGTTTGTTCTGTTGTGTCTGTGTGGCTTAGTGATGACCCTGAAAGATAAATAAAACCGATTTTAAGTAAAAGTTCGCAAAAAAATTACAATAATTAAATAGCGATCAAAAAATTCAATGCCTCACCTGCAGCAATAAGCCTTCTAGCAACATCAGTGTGCCCCCTTTGACATGCCAAAGATAAAGCTGAACATCCTTGGGAGTTTGTCATTTCCAAATCTGCTCCAAACTCAATAAGAAGCCCCACCATAGAGATGATTCCTTGATACGCGTACATACAAAGCAGAGGAGCGTTCCCAAGACATTCAGTTATCTGGTTTGGTGAAGCACCAGAGAGAAGCATCAGACGCGACACTTTTACATTTGGTGTGTATATATTACGCAAGTTCGCAATAGATTCCCCGACGTTGGCTGAGCTTGAAGTCACCATCACTGCTTGCAAATCTCTAGGACACAGTCCCAATTGAGCTGGGCCCATATTTCTATACATATGCGCTTTGAGAATATGATGTCCCAATTCCATTGTCTTTTCTGGATCTAAAGGCGATTGGACTCTTGCAAGTCTGAATGCAATACCGCAGTGTCCTGCTCTCAGATCACATAAGAATTTCGGACTTTCATTGTCATCTCTACGGATCAACCATTCCCTGAACGATGGATGGAAGAACATATATGTGTTGTCGATTCTCTTCACCAGAAATTCCGAAAGGCTTTCGAATCTATTGCAGAATTCTTCCCATGGCATGAATGTATCTACCAGTAACGCGTTCACCGAGTAGTATATTTCGACCAAAGTTAACGGATAGAGAGCAGCTAAGCAAACGCTTAAAATATGCGTTACTTTTTCAAATGATTGTACTGTTGGGAATCTCAAGTTGAATTGTAGCAGGAATATTTGAGCTAAAGATATAGGCACGACTTTGTAATTTATCGATTTCACGACGATGTGGCTCTTCTCGAGTAGGTCGAGTATCAATTTTAGGAACAAGAACGACCCTTGACTCAAATGAAGAACGTATTGCGCGAATTTCAGGACTGAATTGTGCACCCCTTCAGATTTGCCGGTTGAGCATTTGATGTTGGTTTCAATTATTGGTGCCACTTGAACTCTTGCGTTGAAATATTCCAGTAAATCTTTGTGGACATTGTCCGACTCGTCCAAGCTTAACCGCGTGTATGGAAGTTGCTTAGCGATTTCTAGGAATTGTGATCTTACTGTAGCTACAATTTTCAGCCAGGCAGGCATTTCAGAAATATGTCTCGCTAGGAACGAAGCTATTGTGTATCCATGATCTGGTCTATGGTACTCTGCTTCGCAAAGCCCATCTACTAATATTATGCTGTTGGTAGGATCTATACTTCCGTTTCTTCGCAGGATTATCAGTGGTTCAATTATTCCTCTCATGAATGCTAGTTCAGGGTCAGCAATGCATTCCTTCAATGATAAGCAAGAGAGCAAATGTGGTTCACTGAGTAAGTATTCCCTGTATGCCTGTAGTCGTGGAGCTTGACAAAGTTGTGCTGCCAGTGAGTGAACGAATTCACCAACTAAACAGGTGCTGTTATTATCAGCCTGACAAAAGTGATATGCTACGACGTTTGATGCCAATTGAGTGAAAAGGCCAGCAGTGATTTCCTCAGGCAGTATTTCTCTGATGTCAGACTGTTCTCTCAGTTCTTCGTATTCAAAGTTCCTCTTCCTTCCAAAACATGAATGTTCTACCAGTTGGAGAATTAAAGCTGTTTTTCCCGTTCCTGGTGAACCAGAAATAAGAATGCCTGAAAAGAAAACAATATTTGTTATTGAAGTTTGACATGAAGTTAAAGCCTTTGCATATTGTTGGTAGATTAGTAGATACTGTTAACGGCAATCCATCCATATACACAAAAATACCTGAAGAACTGGAGTCCAAAGCTTTCTCCATATCTCTCATTAGCCAGTGGCGTCCAGAGAAAATCCCATGGTTTTCTGTTGAAGGGACTTCAAAGAACAGAGGTCGCAGAGTCAGCTGTGGTGACGGATGAACTGAAAAATAAAGATGTCACTTTAATGAGTGGCGGAAATAGGAACCTAAATGGTAAATTATTCAGATAAATGTTGTAAGAAATATAAATAAGAGATACAAATTCTCATTTTACCTTTCTTGAGTTCGGCAGAACTTGATGACTGCTTACTGCTTACTCGAGCGGAACGTCTAGCTGCAGTTTTTCTGTTCTTGAAAAATCCGCTAGACATTCGAGTTAGTTCCTCTGACCTCGCGCTCTGAAGTGCTGCAATTAATTAAAAGTGACGGGTAAGTAAAACTTTTTCGGTGAATTTTCTAAATATGATCAGACCGAGGAACACTAAGGGAAACCTCAGGGAAAATCTGAATACTCCGAGTTTCTTACCATTAGCAGAATGTCGCCTGCTGCCAGGACTGGAAGACGAGCAATTGCTTGCAGCTGATAAGGACATAGATGCGAGGGATCCGAGGGAATCTCGCCCAAGGGGAGTCGCTGCCTCCACTTCGGAAGATCCAGTCAGGGTTGACACCTGGAATATTATCATTAAACTAAGTTAGATTTCTATGATATTTAACGATATCGATCCAGATACTTGGACTGCGTTTAGTCTTTCTAAGAATGTGTGCCTACCTAGTCGTAATCCTTTTCTGCTGTTTTCGATAGATCATTCCATGAGAAATATAGTAAGAACTCACTTTCTAGGATTGAAAGGTGAGTTCTGATACGTACCGGACTGGTATTATGCGAAGCAAGGGTATGAGCATCGAGCGATGCCAGTGAAGTGCAGCTATCTCGTGCCTTGGATCGAGCTCCACGTCGTTCACCAAGTAGCAGCCCCAGACGCATGTAGAGGTCATTCTGTCTTCGAGCCTCGTAGCCTTGCTTGATGTGACCTCCTTCGTCATCTGAAAGAAGAGTTAAAATTACAAAATGAATGGCTGGGTTTGTGATAGGATAGTAGTGAAAATCATGCTGTCATTCTCAAGATAGAAATATTGTGCATATTTACAATTTGAATCTTATTCGATTTATAAGATTACGGATATCACAGGACATTCCATACATCATTATTAAAACAACAAAGTCACTTACACAATAGAACATCATCCATGCAAGAGAAAATGTGCGAATAGGTTAACTACATACGTGGGCGCTGACAAGGCAAAAACAATAAAAAAATACAAATAACAAACAAACCAATCCCTAAACACCAAAGAACTTAAATAACAACAACCAGTACAACCTGATCAAATAATTACCTAGACAATGATTTATGTTCACTAGGAGAAAGCTCAAAGAAATCTTAGTGACAGGTTCTGTCTCCCACGGGTGACTCAAAAACATAATCCACATAAAACGCCATATTTGGAAAGAAAATTTTACAAGAATCGTCTGTGCCACGGTCTGTGCGACTGAATTTAAAGTCTCTATTGTGTGCTAAGATAAACCATCTCATGTCAAAGGAAGTCAAGCGTCTTATGATGGATAGGAACTAAGAAACTGGAAAAAGTTCCCATATTAACGTATTTTATGAATACATTTTGTTTATTGTCGTGAAAGTAGAATAGATAATCTACTAACACGAAATAAACATTTTCTTTACTCGATTACATCTTAACTTCCGCGACTAGAATTATCACATCGTAAGAAAGCGTAAAATATAAAGGTAGGTGGTAGGTATGTATTGCTCTCGTAATAAGAAACTAAAATTGTGTTCATTTAAGATTAAAATATTGCATTTTGAATTTAAAAACTTTTATTTATGTCTGAACTGTTTTTATTAAATTATTGTTCGTACAGTTCCCATTTATTTTTACAATAAAATTATTACATATCCCCGTGCCGTGGGCGACAGATATGTGAGACGCTATCAAAATGCGAAAAATATGATTTTTACTGAGTTGCTTTTATGAAGTTTATTGTTATTATCTATTGTTCAGACATTTTACGGTTCTGCCTACAATGGGCGATGCTGCATAGAGCATCGGTTTCAGGTGTCATTGCATTCGGCTTTAAACAGAAAACATAGTTGCTATCTTTTTTGCTATATTTTTATTATGGTCTGTAGTAGACGCTATTAGTTACGCATATACGTAAGCTTCTCCTGTTAAGTACTGCAAAGATCATTATTATTCCATCTATTCAGATCTTCTTACACTAGTTTGCAATTAGCGATCTCTAAGTACTTAAGGTGTGAGTACCTGCGTACCTACATAAAATTGATCATGCTTAGCATAGCTAGCTTACTCTTTTAATTTTTGACAAGAAATTCCATAGTAACATTTTGTTTTACTTTTAGTAAGGTTGTGTATATCTCGTCTATAAAGTTCTCCTAACCCCAGCCTTGCGGTATCGTGTTGAAATCGCGGACCGTCCTCGTGTTCCCACGATGCGGTTTCCGCAGGTGTACCTACATCTCCACTTACACCGCAAACCTTCCTGTCCTTGCTAGTGTTTCTCTTATGTAAGTATACTCAACGCGTCTATCTATACCATCAATACTATAGTCATCTGCAATAGGGTATTTTTTCATGTTAAAGAAGTTACGCTTATCTACGCCAATAGATGGCGTTAAACATCTGGGGGTTTCTCAATAAGTCAAGCAAGGTAATAAAATTAGCGTGCTAGTCTGTAGTACACACATACACATATCACGCCTATTATCCCTTGCAGAGCGTTAACGGCCGCAAAAACGGTCATTTACCCCACGTCTGACATATATTTGAGGGTCATTCGGAAAATTGTGTATCGCCATAGTGACAGGTTGTCAGCCCATCGCCTAAAATTGCAATTCACTTCTTCAAGTCTCTTAGTCGCCTCTTACGACTCCCACGGGAAAGAAATAGGGTGACGCTATAGGGCATCACACGGCATCAGTAAGTAGAGTGACCAGTTTTTTTCCTCGTAACCTTACTGGCATTCCATTTTCGGACCCTTAGTACTTATTCATTGCTAGCGATATCAAAATACGCTTAAATAAGCGCCACTAGCCCTGCAAATATTATTTGCAAAATTTTCAATCAAATTCCAATTATAACTTTTTTTTTTTATTTATTATTTAATGGTGGCAGAGCCACTGGCGCCACAACTCTATTGTAGAGTCGTATTTTGCCATCTAAGTAAGGTTAGTTTTGTGGGTTAAAAGTCGTAGTCGTAAGTCAGTAAGGTATGTGGCATTACGCCGAGGGAGAGTCCACAACACAGAGAACCTAGTCTTAAGACTAGGGGCTGTGTTGCGCAGTTTGTGTAGCAACAGAAAACTGATAGTAAAATTTTCTGCTCCACGTGGTGATCCGCTCGTCACTATTACACAATGTCAGATATATGCCTTGATTACAATTTCCTATTTAATGTTCAGTTTAAGAATAGTTTGTTGCTTAAAACACTATCAGATTTATTCACCAAACACTCAAATAAACAAGAAAAACTAAATTATAACCAAATCACATCCGCCATTACGGAAAAGCAACGAACGAACCCAATTATAACTTCTTAATAATTTTTCACTGACAATCAATGAGTCGTTGAACGACTCGGTGTCCTACGCGAAAAGAATAAGCATAAAACTCCCAGCAGAAAATGTCCTACAGGTGTTCAACGCCATCTATCGATGATTTTAGTACTTTTTTATTTTTTATACAGCTGTCAAAAAGGCCTCATTCTACATGGTGTGACTTGGGTATGATTGAATGGTCATCAAATTATTATTCTTCTGAGGTCGTATAGATCGTCGACAGCTGTTTAGTTTCAAATTGCAGATCATGGTTGCCTTTTTTTTGTCAAGTCCTTTTTAAATATTTGTGTGCTTCTTAGGAAACTGTATGTGTACTGATTCAAAATTGCACATTCATCATCTTTAATGTCAAACCTACAATATTACCTACTTTTACTAGTACTACTGTTTAATGTTTTGAAAACTTGCAAAATTTTTGGCACGATCCTTTCAAAAAATTGTATACGTAACCCAGGAAATGTTTTAAAATTTGGTATCCTACTCTTACTTTTATACACTGTAGCTATCTACTGCATTAAGGCAGGTGTAAGTAAGTACGTAATTGTTCGTTTTTGGGCTAACCTTGAAATCTTCTCTGAACGAGTTTTGCAAAGGTGTAGGGATGTGTTTCAAGTTCCCACCGATTTTTTAAACACTTGCCTAAGGCGTACACTGGGTGGGACTCAAACTTGAATTAGTGCGTGTAAAGACTGCAATGAATCGGAAAAGTGAACTTTGTAGTGATGTAATATTTCTGACGCATTCGAAATTTAATGTAAAAGAAGAAGCTTAGGGCTGCCGGAGACCAAACATACGTTTTTGCGAGCGACAGCACTTTTCATATAAATACAGAAAAGAACCGTACGTAATTAAAATAAAGGTGAAATTGCCTAGAATGGCAAACGCCGCCGCTGCCAGTCACTGCCGGGCGACCGTGGAGCCGTTTGTCATGCTAGCCAATGTCATCTTTATCTCAATTGTGATATAGTTCCTTTTCGAATTACTAGTCAAAAGTGCACTAGCTGTCGCTTGCAAAAACTGCTCCTGCTCTGTGCCGGCCCTTAGGAAATAAACAAATTATATAACCCATATGTATTTTAAAACTAATAGGTTAAAATTGGCAAATATTAAATATTAAAAAACCTTTTCTTACGAGTTGTTCGATCGACACCCGCTTATATTAAACTTTTCTTTCACTGATATTTCAAGCTTTAAATAGGCTTATACATTCCATGGCATTAATAATACTGCAGTTCCATCAACGGAATCACCAAACATATCATTTCTATGCACAAGATCTTACACTTATTAGATCGTAAAGATAATTTGTATCGCGTTTCTCAACGGGTTAGGTAGGTGCATTAAACGGCGCCTACCTCATACTTGAACGATCGACCTACGCGATCTGCCTACACTGACAAATAAATCATTACTACTTGACATATTGTTTTTAATCAGTCCCTTGAAGAATCCCGCTGTAGAAAGATGGTTTTGTGCGGTACCGGCTGTTGTCTAAGTATGGTGACTAAGACTTGTAGTTTTTGTTTCTTCTTTTCGTATCGCACACCGAGTTCACGAAGGACGCGATGAACCCTGGTGTCAGAGTTTTTCAACCGCCTACTACCACTCCTCTGACATGGTTGTGTAACACTCGCCATCAAGTTTTCATAGACAGCAACCGGGACCGACGGCTTAACGTGCCCTCGAAGTACGGAAACATCTTCCTTTCGGACAATCAGGTGGTTCAGCCTGCAATATTCTAACCAGAATGGGAACATATTCACAAAGTGATACGATCAACTCCGTGACTGCCTCACTGCGAGTCGAACCCGAAACAAAATGTACGACAACTACTTTGAGTTGGTATCTCGTTTATATTCTTCGGTTGAGAATATAAACGAGAACTAATTGAAAGAATCAATGAGAATGTCTATAAACGACATGATTAACATTAATTAACATGATTGTAATCAAAACAATAGTAATGCTGCGAGGAGCTACGATTAAGGCGTGTCAACAGTAGAGTTATTGGATCAAAGGACTTATAATGATTTAAAACACTGAAAACAGGATTTTCACAGCGATACTCGATTTTCTTGAATTCGCCGATATTTCGACCCAGTTGCATGGATCATGATCACAGAACGATCCCGAGTTGTTCGAGTATCGCGGTAAGAATCCCGTTTTTAGTGTTTTAAGTCACTGTGTGTGATAGGCCGTGTGATGCCGGCTTAGAATAGCATCACCCCATTTATTTTGGGTGTCGTGAAAGGCGACGAAGGGTCTCGAGTATGTGCATTGCAATTTAAGGCGATGGGCTGACAACCGGTCACTATGGCGATACACAGTTTTCCGAATGACCCTCGAATGTTTGTCAGATGTGGCGTAAATGTCTGTTTTTTTGTGGACGTTTACGCTCTGCCTACCCCGCAAGGGATAAAGGCGTGATATAAGTATGTATGTAAGCTTTAAACAGTTTAAAGGACTTATTCTGGGATTTCAACATCAGCGATGTACCGCTGAAATTCAAATAACCAATTTTGCTTTTCTACGAAACCACTTTTATCACCTATAGAGTTAATACAGACCACTATACGACTAAAGTAGGCTGGTAGTTCAAAGAAATTAAAGCTGTAAATTTTTTACAACATAATAGTACAACACTTAATTGGATAAACATAATTATTTAACAGTAAAACGTTATTTTTATACCAGCATTATTGCTATTAAATGGAACACCCGTGGAAATCTACTTAATCCAGGTTTAATATAAGCATATTATATGAGATAAACTCATGCACTCTGACTAAAATATTGTATGGAAAGGCTTGTAGTACATGTTTGTTTTTTTATTAAGGCTAGAAAAGGTTGAAAAGAGTAGGAGATATAACAAGATCACCCACAAGCCAACTAGCTTTTTCACACAACGACAACACAGAAAATCAGGCGGCGCCTTATGAAATCAATTTGGAACTATAGATATAAAGGTAGTTAAATAAACCTAATAATATTAACGACTTTGTAACCTTCAACAAGAACATAAATTTTTTTTAAACTTACAAAATTTTCAAGCGCAGGACAGGGCAGGATTTGAAAATTTTACAAGTTTTCATAACATTGTATACCTAACACCGGAAGTGTTTTCAAATTTGGTATTCAACAACGTACTATAGGTACTATTTTTTCAAATGAGATTCAAAACCGTGAATAAAAATAAAATGCATTTCAAATAACCTTTACCAGGATATTATCAAGCTCATTGTGAGTCGGGAGGAGTCAAGGATTCGCCGCGCACCCGCCACAAAAAGCGCGCTCTCCCACGCTTCGAGTCATTGCCACGGACTTAGGCAGACTGGCAAAGGAATGGGACCGATTCTGCCCATTGATATTTGAGCAAAATATTGCTATCAGTTTTTTTAATGCTCAGATGTGCTGGATTTAGCAGAAATAAATGTGTGTGAAACCTAAGTAGGAGAACAAGAAAAAAGTGTTCCAAAATCTTTGATATCTAAAAAGAAAACAGACAATATCTAAACTTAGAGCTGTGGTTCCTGTTGTGAGGTTCGATCCCCATTTTTACAACTTGTAAAAGAAAGAGTCCAGATACTAGTGTCTGATAGCAAAAACTCAAGAAGAGCTGGTGATAAGCATAGGTCAAAACATGAAAACTGAAATTGGACCTCCCATACAAAATTGACGATTAGCTGATTTAGGTTACTATTGAAGCTCAAAATATTTTAGTCATATTTCAAACTATGTTCCTTGGGGAAAGTTGTTCCATATCACCAGCCCGTACTGAGTTTTTGCTATTAGTCACTAGTAACATTTCACCCTTTATAAAGCTCTCTAATATTGGGTCATTACTTAGACGGTGGTCGTTACACAACCATGTCAGAGGTCTACTACTAGTAGTAGGCGGTTGAAAAACTCTGACTCTGTCGTTGAACGACTCGGTGTCCCTCACAAAAAAGAAGAAGATTGGGTAATTTTCAGATTTAAGTGTCACTTTAGCAAGTAACTTAAGTTCAAATTCCTAAGGAATGCATCTGTCGGAATTGGTACCTGGCAGCAGGACTTAGGCTGGCGCTGGAATGTCTACCTTTGGCGGAATTATTTTTGATTGCCTTTTACTGCCTTTCGCGTGCTCTTAAATGCTACTGTTATGCCGCACATTCCAATTTTAAAAAGATGCTTGCAGTTTGCATACCCATGTAAATATTTTATAGTATTATCTACAAAAAACGGATTTAAGTCGTTTATTTTGAATTTTACAGCTGCTACGTTTCGTAGTCACGGATGGCTAAAGTGTTTGACGTCATTAATGGATTTAAATTATCTTTGTTCTACCGCCATAAACTTGTTTAATTGTGATGAGTAATAGTTGTGCAAACTCAAGAAAATATTATTTATAGCATTTTTTGTGTGGTACACTGGGCTGATGAATGAACAGATGAATTTAATTGACGATCGGAACGTATAGCTGTCAAAAATATCGATGTGTAATGAGGTGGCAAAAAGACAGAGTTAATCCATAAGTCATGTTACAAGAGTCGTAAAACATCGAAGCTCTCTACGAAGACGCAACAGATAATGTATTTATCACCTCATCTTCATAAACCAACAAGCGAAAGTTTATCATCAGCTACCCAACTGTGAACTTACAAACCATAAAATGAAAAATTACTTAAACAAGTAGCAAGTTAGCAAAAATTACACCAAGTTCACAGTGAAAGAACACTTACGCGGCTACATTATTTTTCTATACGATTTGACGTTGTCAAACGACTTAGATACTGCTTTTTTTTGTAATATCTCTGTTAATGTATATCTGTTTGTATCTTTTGAGATGTTTCTTTTTGTATCGTATTGTGATAATTATCCTGTTTCTTGCCAAATAGTAAACATGTTTTGATGAAAATCGGTAGTTAACTTTAATTAAGTAAACGAAGTAAATTTTCAAGTAAGACAAATTAAAAAAGAATTATAACACTCGATCTTGTAGTGTTTGAGATATTATGCGAGGACAACCAAACAACATTGGGTGAAATTATAGTAGTGACCGATAGCGAAAAGTCAACACAGGCTGGTGATAAGAAATAACTTTCCCCAAGGAGCATAGAAATACAAAAAAAATTAGGACCTCCCAAACAAGTTGCCGATCAGCTGATTTGGGCTACCATGGAAACTCGTAATATTTTTTACAAATTTCGACCTATGATCCTTGAGGAAAGTTGTTCCTTTTTACCAGCCCGTCTTGAGATTTCGCTATCGTAAAATTTCACGCTAAATACAAACATTATTATTAAGGACACGCTTGCTCAGAAGCCTTAAGAGTCTAACATGTCAAAGTATTCTAAAAGTCTGTTATTGAAAACCTCCTTTTCAAAGTCGGTTAAGATAAATCACATTAAAAAAAGCTTCTCTCAAAAACTCAAGCGTGGCCATGACACGCGTGAATACATCGGTTACATGGCATTGTGTTCAGATTATTCAGCTGGAAATGTCAGCAACAGTGATTGTTGTAACTGCTATACGACTATTATACAACTCAGTGGCACGGTCAAGGTTGGTTGTGGGCGGATGCGTTAGTTTTCAGCCGACTTCAGAAAAAGACGTTTAAGGCTAATATTCTCCAAATTCTAAAATATTTTGATGGCAATTGAAAAATTTGGGAAGTGTATGTATGTAAGTTGGTCCTCGCATTGAGATCTCAAAAATTACTGTTCCAATTTATATTAACACTAACAGCCACATCAGTCGACTGTTGAAATAAGCCCCTTATTGGGGGTATTGCCATACCCACCACGCTTGGCAAGCGAATTAGCGAGCACAGTGCAAGATATTGAACGCTGCTGCCCATTCTCTGGTTGAATTCGTCCCTCAGTCGCTTTTCACGAAACCTACGGGTTATATTTGAATGATGATATTCTAAGCCGGCATCACACAGCAACTCAGATGTTTTTTTTGTTTAGAAATATTCATACTTAGAAGTCGCAGCAGATTACATTTAATTTGGTTTAATAGTTTTCAAGTTACATGCTACGAAGTGTTTCTCTACTGTGAAGACTTTCTTTGAATAACAAGTTTGTTCACTTAATAATGTAGATACAAAACGAAATAGATATGAATCTTAGTTTTTTTTTATCTTTTAATAAGACCTTGTTTTTACCTATGTAACCTGATACCAAGCTGCCTAAAACACGTCTATACGCTTCAAACGGAGCGGAAGCGATAATTAAGTGTTAAGTGTCACTTTACAAGCGCTTATTGTTTATGACGTGTCTGGTCTGGTGGTTTGTTGGGTCATTGAATACTATTAGGAAATGATTCTAATATTTTATGCTTTATTTTACTTGAGGTTATACATATCTTAAGATATCATAAATGAATTGTTGGTTCGGTGCGTTCGAGTTTTAAGTTTATTATGATATTCATTCTTTCAAGATTTCCTGCTCATTAATTTCAAATAAATAATTCCCATGCATGCGTTTGATTTTATCAATGTGTGAAATAATCCGTGACGTGAAAAAAAGTGTGTCCGGATATGCAACCCACAGGTCCCCTCTGTCACGGTACCATGCTTATAACAGGGACAATTTTCTGGTAGCTGCATTCGTAATTTATAACCTGCTGTGATGACTATGTTTGGAATTTAGAGTGCTATTCACTGGTACGTTGAACCAGTAATGGTCTTTTAAATTTCTGGATCAAGGTGCTAATATAGTCCGCACCGTTGATCAAAATAAGATGGCTGTAAGTATTTTTTCACATTTTTGTCAACGTTAGAATTACTATTTTGGAGATACACAGGAATTGTGATTTTGGGACAGCTGATTTTAAAAACAAGAGAACACACACAACTGCGAAACACTGTTGCAGTCTCCCATAAAAGGCATACTCGATACTTACGTAGGCACGTAATGTTGGCATTCAGTCACTGTTGTTACGCCCCTATAGTCAAGCCCACGTGTCTCGCCTCATGAATGAAATGTCCAAACCAAGTGTCTCTAGTTTTGACTCATTCACTCATTCACAAACTGTAGGGGGAGGGGAAGGGGGGGTGAACGACAAACATTATACAATGAAGGCGGCCACCTTGGTCCATTTTACCGAAAGGTAGCGCATGACAAATCTCCTCCCACAACTTACTAAATATGTATCTTGAAGCCTTCGATTTGATATAGAAATTAGCGAAGTAAAACCAAGTTTCTCGGGTGAGGTCATTGATATCGAAAGTGTCAGACAATTGTCAAATTATGTCTGTTGCGTGTCTTGTCCACCCAACTTTAGCAGAACATTGAATCACCTATTAGGATCACGACATGGTCTGTGAAATAGTGTGATAGCGTGTTAGTCAGACTCAGCTAGTAGGTTGCGAAATGTCTATACCCCTGTCAATTTAGTCTATCTCGTAGTCGATATTAGCTTTGCAAAGTTATAAAAAGATAACTGCTATTGAAATCTCCAGGGTAAGTATTATTTCCTGTAGATATTTGTTGACAAAGTTCAACTCAATTGCTAGAGTAATCTGAAGTTATTTTTAATGGTCGATAACCACAAGCGTAGAATTTAAATATTTGTAATGCCTTCAATCGTTACGGTCACTGAATCCATATCTCCATCTAAACCCCTACCGTACTAATTTACATTTACACTAAAGAAAGTTACTTTATTGATTTTTATCAACGATCCACCGAGCTTATCTGTTCTATGGATCATTCGCCCACATATAATCTGAGAGATGTGTAATTTTGTCGCCGCCATCTTATCTCGATATGCTCATCTGAAGATCAATAGAAAAGTTATAGTCATGCTGGGTGTAATAATTTGTTAGATGTTTATTCAAATGATTATGATCTACGCGTGTTGAATAAGTGATAGAGTTATGAGGATGATTGTATGTGATGTGATGTAAGTAACATTTATATCTTTTGAAAGCTTCAATCGCTCTAGAGGGGATCAACTGCTCCAAGATTAGATAGATACCCATGTACCACGTACACTAGACAATAGAGATTTAGGCAATTGTTTGAATTTATCTTTGTGGGTCTCTCTCTTTTCGTGTGGGACACCGAGTCGTCCAACGACTCGTGTGGGTCTAAAAATAATGAATATAGAATACATTCTTTATAACATGACAAAGGATGCGTTCTTCATAATTAATGCTATCTCGTGGAAGCTAAATATAAAACAGACGCAGGTAACAAAATCAAATCACTCAAAGCGTTATCTAGAAAAAAGGTAACAAAGAAACAAAACACACACGATGCAAAAGAAAATAAAAACACCAAACCAGTCTGGAAAGCCGTTTCAAACGAGCCGAGACTATAATATGCAAACAGGCAATAAGAAGTGCAAAAATAAGGCGAAAACGGTCGTGCGCCGTGCCGATGCAAGAATGTGGACCAAATACCGATGTGTTTATTTAGAAATCGATTATCGATCGAGCTAATTGATTCAATATTGGCTCTGAGATCGATTTGCGGCCTCGAGTGGTACGATTTCGGAAGATCGATGTTTGACTCTTGAAATTGATTGTATTCTTTATATTTGCATTTTGATCGAAACTGAGATTGATTTTGCTTTTAATTACAAAACAAACAATATTTTTAAGCATTCCCTTCAGGCCATATATCCTTACGTCATCTAATGACTTCACGTCATAAACCGTCTTATTCTGCAACAGCTGCCTTTACATGACTAACATGATCGGATCGGAATAAAGTCCACATTCCACGTCGAATATGAGTAAATTGTCGTGCCTGTCAACTGGTTCAGCCCCTGTGGCATTGATGAGTGCGACGTCCACAACGATCTGATCTTATTGAACACCAGACTGTGCCACGCTGCACTCCTCGGACCTTCCTCCGGCAACCCTGTTAATTCAGTCAACCTTACATGAATACTAAATGATGATAAATGACCCACGCAATGAGCTTTGCAAGTATTATGAACTCAATTAGGTATGTCTTAATTACAAAGTGCTACCAACAACCCGAACAGTATTATTCAAACTGACAGATAGAAACGTTACCACCACAGTATCAATAAGTACGAGCCAGGGGGCAAGGGCCGCAACGAATCGAAACTAATAGTTTATTAGGAAACTGCAGCTGTGAATTAGGGCGTCTATATTTCAATTCGCTAGGAAATCTAGACTGATATAATTAATGGAAATAAAGTAACAGATCCCGAGATAATGTCCGCAGCCGGCCTGTCTGCGGTTGCAAAAGTCTAGGGGGCCTTAATAAATCACTAGACTGGTTCTGTGCGGAACCTACGTACATCCGGCGGCGTGGGCGCTGCGTGTCGCAACTGTCACTCACGGATATTTACTGCTTCAAGGATGTACCCAGGCTAGCGAACCTCACGAAACATCCCTAGAAAGAAACTGTGGATCGTCTATTACCTATGAATGGACTTCGAATACCGAAGAAGGCATCAATGAAGTTGGAGTGCTGTATGCGTAAGTAGTAGGCGGCATTTTGCAACGACGCAATGCGCAGCTACCACGCGCAATCCTACAGATATGCAAATTTCAAGATGGCGTGCGATTAAACAACTTACCCGACAGCGGCACGTGGTTCTCATGCGAATGCCGACTGGATCGTTGGCTGAACGGACTGCGCAGAGATTTCGGGCTGAGGAAGAATCTTCTTCTCGTGTGTGGTGGTGTGGGGCAACTTTGGGCAAGGGTGGGTTTAGGTGGTTTTGGCAGGCGCATCGGAGATTGCCAGTCCTGATCTTGGCGCGGAGACGGTGTGTATCGTTCCATCACTGGTCGTCTCCCTTGGCTGTTTCTCGCGCAGATGGGGCACGCTTCATTCCTGAACATGCAGGAGTAGCAGCGTTCATGTCCGCAGGTGTCTATAAGCTTTCTCTTTTTGCCCTTGTCAAAGGGCATGTTACAACTCGGACACGTCGTGCCTCCTGTCTCGCTTTCCAGCAGTTGACGTATCGCCGCCAGGTCTGTAACAAACAACACAAGAAAATGTCAATTCTTGCATCATTAGAACTACTGATGTATGAGTTTAGTATTCATAGGGAGTTGTCGCTCCACGCATAGAAATCGATTTACGTTCTAACGATCCTTGAAGCTATTCTAGTGAAGGATAATGAAATAATATGAGTTCCACGCCGGGAACGAACAGTTATAACCAATTACACTGAATGAGGATGTAGAGATGGAATTTAAATGGGACTGGGACAAATTACAGGGATTTTACGACGTAAAATATTAGTACTTAGAAGCCTACAAATATTAATAGGCAAGTTAATGAAATTCCAGTGAATGTACCTACACATTCGATAAAATTATCTGTCATAGAATGTAATGTTGAAAGATTTATCGGTTACGACTTCTGAAAAAGTCCCTCCCAGACCAACTTAAATCAACACTTTCAAATTAAGCTGGCCGTAAATCTTGTTTCTGTAAACGAAGTAATTAAATACCTCACGATACGAAGGAAAGAGAAAGTGATCAGACGTCTCGTTTACACGCGAGCCTGGCGTCGACAAAATGTCATTACGGGAGGATTGCGCGCGCGCCGACGCAAGCGCATACCAACAGCCTCCGTCCACCTTTTTAATCCTTTATCTCGTACTTTATCGAGATGAAATATACCTTGTTGAAGAAATTAGCTTTTACGCCTATCAAATTATATGTGACATAATTTATTATTTTAATTAGTCTTGTGTATTGTAAACAACGTAGGATCGTCACGCGAGGACTCGAATCTTGTTTAAACGCCCATGGGCCACTTTCCAATATTGACCTTTTCGAAAATGCTTCCTTGGTTATTGACTGAGGCAATTCTTAATACCGGCGACGTTATGTTATAAGTCGATAATTTAAATAAAAGTTGTGTTGAACTACTGAACGTAATAAAGCTTATGTTTGCAATAAAGATGCTTCTGTACAGCTTACAGCATTGAAAGTGAAAAGGGCCAATGGGAAGCATGTTTGCATTATGCATGGCTTTCGTGCCATAACACCTTAAAGGGTGTTGAAAACATTTACGACATACGTGTGTATGATTAATCAAGTATTCTAGACGAATAAAGTAAACATCTCCTTTTACAGAATAAAAGCAGGATATCTAAAGTTTTTGATGCTAGTTTTATACACACAAATACACATATCATGCCTTAATACCTTACCGTTAAAGTCTGCAAAACATGGTCGCTATTGCCACGTATGATAAATATTTGAGGGCCATTTCTGAAAAAACCGTATCACTATAGAGACAGTTTTCAGCCTGTCACCTTAAATTGTAATACACATGAAACCCTCGATTGCCTTAGTCGGCTCTTACGATACCCACGGGAAAAAATGGGGTAATGTTATTTGAAGCCGGCATCACACGGTCGTCTACGACCGCATCACACGCCCAGTTTAACAATGTTCTTTTTAATAAATCAAACAAGAGATTTTTAAGTTGCTTCCATTTATTTTTTAGGACATTCAACAAATCCTGTTCCCTGCGTTTTTTATTTTCTAGAATATCAATTATGATAACAATTAACACTCGATCAAGTCTATTGGATTCACCTCGTCGATCGCGGTCGCTATAACGGTCGCTACCCACGGAAATTTTCCCAATAAGTACTATATTCATCAATCGACCTTATTTCACACATTTACACAGTCGTAATCGTAAATTTGATTCATTAAGTATTTCAGTGTTATAAGAAATAACGATAAATTTTGCAAGAAATATAAATTTGTCATTTACAATTCGGTTTTTAGTGCATTAGCAATCAAAACCTTTTAAAGTAAGTACTTTAAGATTAAAAAGTCGAGCTTTCTTTTAATTTATTTGCAAAATTAGCAAGATGAAGGTTTAGGCGGTTCATTCTCTTGTCGTGTCGCTCCGTTTTTTTAACGCAAGGTAACGCATGCGTCTGTCATACGAAAGGAAATTAATTACTTTTCTCATTACGATTTTGTTTCTTGAACACTGATCTCCTTAAAACATGCGCCTATTTTAAAGATTCACGACAGTTTATGATTGATGATAGATTGTAAAATGTGTGCAAATAAGAAAAGCGGTTCTCCCTCTTGTCGCCCGTTTGTGGTGAATCAAGTCGTTTGACAGACGCATCCGAAAACGTACCGTAAACGCACCGTTACGGTATTTGTATTGGAATAAGATCGGAATTCGCAATTTCCTTTGGTCCGACAGACGCATGCGTTACGTTGCGTTAAAAAAACGGAACGACACGACGACAAGTGAATGAACCGCCTTTTGGTATTAAAACGACAAATACATGTAGGGCTGAACATGTCTTTTTACTAAAATACATTAGGTACAAAATTATTAAGTATACAGGGTTATTTTTTATTCACCCCCGAAATTTTACCGAGTGATTCTACTCATGATTCTGAACAACTTTCATTATGGGGTCAGCTGCGAAATCGCGAAAAAAAATCCAGCTGCTCTATAGAAAAATTCATACCTACTCGAACAAAATGTATGGAACAGCTGGATTTTTTTTCGTGATTTCGCAGTTGACCCCATAATAAAAGTTGTTCAGAATCATGAGTAGAATCGCCCTGTAAAATTTCCGGGGTGAATAAAAAATAACCCTGTATAGGTATATTAGTATACTTATTCGTCTACGCCGTAGACGAATAATAATACGGCTAATAATAATACTAATATGACGAACAATGAATATACCGTAGACTCTACGGTATATTCATTGTTTTGTTTACACAATTATAAATGGGAAGCCCTGCGTTTTCCATAATTGCGTCCCAGGCAACGCAGTGTCTTTGCCTCAGACACTGATTAAATCGTCTGTCACAGACGTGTGAGGCGAATGATGATGATGATGATATGTATTAATTTGTAAAATTGTTTAAGTAGTATATTTTATGTATTTTAGTGCTCGTAGGTAATATTTGCACTATCCCGCTTCCATTGTCGCACTCTCTCTTTCACCCTAAGGTTGCCTGGTAGAAAATGCTACCTAGCATTAAGGCCGCCTGGTTGTACTGTTTCTTTTATTTGTGTTTATCTATTGTTGTATTACTTATTTAATGTGCAATCAAGAATTTTGTTATGTTATGTTACAAATTATAAGTAACTTTGCAATGGTAAATCGAGCAGCCTTACCCTTTAAAACACTTCCCAGGAGCCTGTTTGCTTAATGCACTCTTTAAGACTGCAATTTTGTCGTATTAAGGTTTTGTAAGATGCAATTAACTAGGCTATAAACAGCACCTTTTATTAAGCTATCGAATTTCAGACCGGACCGTGACATTTGCAGGTGCAAAGGTAAGGTTTTAATTTAAATTTTAAGGTGACATAATTCAGTGATGGTGACAAAATTGCTGAAATATACTTTAAAATTAAATAAATGAGTATTATGCTTGCAACATAAAATTTGGTAAGAGTAAATTGACGAATTAAAACGAACAAACAAATCAAATGAAATAAACGAGTCAGATATTTATCACAATATCACACATAAAAGTCACACAAAGAAAAATACAATAGATACGTATTTTTGTTTGCTGCAAAAACGTTGCAAAACAAGTAAGTTACATACATACATATACATATCACGCCTATAATCCCTGGCGTCTTTTTTACGCCACGTCTGACAAATATGAGGGTCATTCGGAAAATTGTGTATCCCCATGGTGACAGGTTGTCAGCCCATCGCCTAAAATTGCAACACACACCCTTGAGTCCCTTTGTTGCCTCTTACGACTCCCACACGGGAAGGGAATGGGGTGATGCTATTCTAAGCCGGCATCACACGGAATAATTCAATAACAAGTAATTTAAGTAGGTATTATAACATTTACGGAATGTTGTTTTAAAACAATATGTCTATATATTTATAGAATACGTGATACTGTTTCTGTGGTGTTAACCCAATTTATTTAGCTAGGTATAAGCTTTTGTAATCTAAATTTATTAAATCTGATCGAGTAACTTGGAAGCCGAGCACCTTGTACTTAATCAAGCTGGAATTTGCGAATATTAATTTGAATTATATCTAGGTATTACAGATTAAACCACATCTTACATTCAACTTGTTTTACCCAATCATAATATTTACACTTTAGCTGCAGGATTATATTTTATACATTAATTTACAAGTTAACAAGTTCAGCTCTCAAATTAACTTCAGATTCTTATTCTAAGATTTAATAATGTACTATAGAAATGGTAGCTAAAAATACTAGAAGCAGGTCATGTTTAGCATGACGCCTGAGCCTGACTTCGATTAGATCATTTCATATTACCGTTTGTATGATTCCTTTACTACCTATGAAACTACCTACGATATAACTTTCAAAGAAACAACCGTTTAGAACGTTTACTCGTAATTATTCTTGTTTATTTTCGGTTTTTGTTTCAAAATCATCAAAATATCGAAAGTTATTAAAAGGTATCTGACTGCCTGTAAATAATTTCGTCTTTGTTGTTTCAATCATTACACTTGTGTCGATAAATCTCTTCCAATCTTTGAACACAAGGATGCCAAATAAAGACTCTTTAGCGATAATTCCGTCTGCCATTCCAAATCGCGTGGTAACTGCATCTCGATTCACCGTCTGGCAACGCAGACACTGACTCATCCCATACTACCACAAAAAAACTAAGTTTGATCTTACCTTACTACCATAAAAAAATAACTAGTCTCGGCAAATTTCAGCCGATCATTATAAGAATAGCCTACTTTACAAACGACCTATATTTTACAACCTCAAGCTCTATATGAGTAGTTTTAAAGGCTATTATAAGACTAGAAGTGTTATTAAGGCGGTTAGAGTATCGGTGTGCTTTTGACGAGTTTGAGTGTCGGTTCACGCCTTAAAAAGAAATTTGGAGTAATTTTCGTTAAGACAAGTCATCAATTTTAGAGTCGTTAATTATGGTTTGATTTTATTTGGAGCTCACTGTAGGGGCCGGGATTTACCAGTGTAGAAACAGTCTTGGATAGATACGGTAAGGATAGAGTACCGTATACGGTAAGGATTTTTCGTGACTGTAGCTATTTGGAATGTTACTTGTGGAGTCTCGGATTGTATTTATAGTTAAAACTAAGCCGATGGCGTAGCTTATAGTACCCCTGCCTGCTACACCAAGGGTCGTGGGTTCGATCCCCTCAAGACTCAAATATAAGTATGTTAAGTCTGTTTCAGATATTTGTGTTTAGTCTGAGTGTTTCTATGTATATTATGAATTTATTTACAAAATAAAAGTAAGTAAGTATTAACATTAACTATCTAGTTCCCATAGTACACGCTTTGCTTATTTTGGGGCTAGATGGCGCTGTGTGAATTGTTCAGGATATAAAAAAAATAACTACGTTCAATGCGTAACCGCACCTTTCATCAAATTTATGGTAATCTTTAATTGGTGTTTTAATTTAATTACTAATCGTTCTAATTTAATCAGATGATTATGTCATGCCGTCATGTAACTGTCGTATGTTAAAATTAAGATTAGCCTCATGTTTAAAATTCGTTACTTTGATTTGATTAATTGGATGTAATTAAGAACTAGATAATAAGTATAATTAAGTACATTTTTCGTTAATGTTTGGTTACCATCATAATGTTGTTTATAGTTGGTATCTATCTTATAATTTATGTAACAACCTACATAAGATATGTAATTAAAAGGGCTTGCCTTCATTAAGAGAACTGAACTTCAATTTTAATTGCTTTAAACAAAATTTATGTAAAAGTCATAATCTGTGACAAGCGCTTTGACTTAGCTAAATAACTTATTGCTGTACAATAATGCGTTTTGGCCTTCAATTAGACTTTAACAAGTCACCCTTTGCCATTTCATGTCAAAATTTACAACCTGCAAACTCCTGACATCCGTTGTACGACTTAGTCCCGTTTTGCCACAACCCGGTTCGTAATACTCAATATGTACATTCATAAATATGTAAATTAACAGCCACAACAGTCCACTGCTGGACACACCTCCCCCTATTGCGAGGTATTGCCATACCACGCATGGCAAGCGGTATGGTAAGAGCAGTGCAAGATGTAACAATTACAGGGAACGCTGCTACCCATTCCCTGAATAATTTTAAGAGTGATTACTTTTACTTAGTGACTAATTTTAAGAGATGTTTAAAAAATTGTAAGTAATTGTTTTTACAGCGTCACTGATTTTTTTTACTTTATACAATTTTAATTTTAATTTTTTTACTATGTATGTCTTCTAATGTCAATTAAACTTTTCGACATGATATTGTAATGACACTTAATATGTTATTAATGTAAATATAATGAATTATCAATTTATATTTACATTTTGCGTGCCATATTCTGGTAAAATGTGCGATACAAATATACTTCCTGTAATATCTTTATAGCACCACATTTTTAGCAAATAAAGAATTTCTATTTCTATAATAAATTTATCTCTTAGCCGCTTTTTACACCCAGGAGTAGAATTGGGGGATGCTAATCTAAACCGACATCACACGTAGTCATCGTCATTATGACAATAAGTTTTTCGTCGCTAATAATATTTTACACTATTTCCAGAACCTATTTACATATAAAATAAGTACAATAATTTAATTTCTAAGTTGCGGTTTGTCACTTTTAATATTTGCTTTGTACGTTAAAATTATTTGTATGACTGTACTTTAGAAGCCTAAGATTGTGGCGGCGGACTGGGGCTATTTTTTATTATAGCTTTGTGATCAATCGGGACACGTTTTTATGTGTGGCAAACTGATACTGTGGCAAACCGGGCCTATACCCGTTATACAAATCTTTAGCAAATTCGGCATTATTTACGGTTGTCTGAGTTGACTTTGATTTACACCGGCTGTTAATACTTGTTAGGTTTATTAGGTACTTGAAAGGACCTTAATATGGATGTCCCATACCATGTTATTTGTAAGTTAATTAGTCTTATTCGACGATAACTCACAAATTACGTAGTTGGCTTTCCAATTCCGGTACCTATAGAACAAAAAAAATATCAGTCCAAATGTTGGTACCTAAATAATATAATCATCCAGCAGATATCTACTTAAATATAAGTCTTGCTGAGGATAGGGACGAATGGCGTAAGCGTGTGTTTGATGGGCGTAAAATACACGATAATGCCTGGTTTTCTGGTCTCGCTAACAAAAGGCAAAAACGTCATCTAAACATGCATGTGCCAGTCTCAAATTCCACCTTCACTTGTAGAGCGTGCGGAAAATTATGCCGCTCCCGTATCGGCTTATCCAGCCATGAAAAGTCTTGCCTCAGACACTGCTTAAATCGTCTGTCACAGACGTGTGAGGCCAATGATAAGTCTTTAATATCACCCAAAATGTATACATACACACATGTACATATCACGCCTTTATTCCTTGAGAGGGCGTTAACGGCCGTAAAATACGGTCGCTATCGCCACGTCACGCTCACGCCAATTTAAGAGTGGTTTCAGATAAATCGTGTATCACTATAGTTACAGGTTGTCAGCCTGTCGCCTGAAATTCAAAAACACATGAAATCCTCGAATTACTTAAGAAATAGAGTAATGGATGCTATTTTAAGCCGGCATCACATCCAGTCCATTTTCTTACATTTTGACCCATGTTCATTAAAGAAAATAGTTCAGTTTTACGAGTAGAAATCACCCTAAAAATATTTCCACAGAATTAAAAAGGCCCTTATATAATGTTTGCCCCCAACAGGGGCGAAATAACCCAATAAACTGAACAACTTTCGTCGTGAAACATCGTCATGAAAAATTGGACCTGATTGGAGTCATGTTTGTCGCTTCTCACGACTCCCACGGGAAAGAATGGGGTGATGCTATTCTAAGCCCGCATCAAACAGTCTAAGTTGTCAAGTTTCATGGGTAATTACGCCCCGTAAAATTTCGCCCTTATTGTGGGCCACACTCTGTAAAGCGAACTCGAAAAAACCTCGAATAATTTCTAAATTATTTATGTAATAATCGTTTACAGATGGTGGTGGCGTAAAGTTACTTGCCGTGTGATTAACGCTTTCAATTTTATTTTTAATTTTTTTATCTTACCCTGAGCCGGTTTTCTATTAGGCCAAAACAAAATTGTAAAAAAAAAAAAGTTGTGATATACAATATTTTTTTTCACAATGACGGATCATAACGTCAATAAGTGATAATACTATCCTGCATTTAATAAAGTAATTTCATTTTTATTTTCAATCAACAAAGTACAAAAATAATTTAATCCATATTAATCATAATTTGACAGAACTGGCACACTGTTTGACGGATGCAAACTTGTGGGGACACGCGTAGATCTCTCCTGTCAAAATGATCTATAGATCGATACAATTCGCGATTTATGTGCAGTTGCACAGTTACACACGAGATGAAATACGTGAACCGACTTTGAATTGAATCAATGTTAGATTTATATAGAGCTTATAAAAATACATACACATACATACACATATCACGCCTATAATTCCTTGCGGGGTAGGCAGAGCATAAACGGACGCATAAAACTGACATTTACGCCACGTCTAACAAACATTTGAGGGTTATCCGGAGAATTGTGTATCGCTATAGTGACAGGCTGTCAGCCCATCGCCTAAAATTACAATACACACCATCGAGTCCCTTAGTCGCCTCATGCGACTCCCACAGGCAAGAAATGGGGTGATGCTATTCTAAGCCAGCATCACACGGTATGATGATTCAAGCTGATGCCCTACTTGAATTGACTTCAAGCACCTGATTCACCTGAAAAGTTTGTCCCTTTCATTTGCGCCAGAGAGAAACAGACACTCATTTTGTGCTCGAAGTTTTGCAAGATTTTACGGTTCTTCCGACATAGAAAGTAGAGAAATACCATTCGAATATTTTATTTAGGTATTCGTACTAGAAAAGGTATTTATTTAAATTATAGCACATTTTGTTATAACTTTAAAACATAGCATACCTATTACTTTGGATATTTTTTATCGAGTAAAGTTTGTCAAATTGTGTAACTAGTTCCTCGACAATAACATACTTTGTATCAAAATTTGATGACTGTAATTTTCTAAACAAAACTGGGTTAAAAATCTTGCTCGCGCAATATCTCTACCAGAAAAAAAATACTCTTGCATAAAAAAGCGTAAAAAAACTCAACCTGGTTTAAGGTACCTTGGTTCAACATAAGCTATACCACTTAATTACTACCTAACAGACTTCGGTAACCTAATGACTAAGGTAAAAATAAAATCTAAGACCCAATCCCAGTAATAGTATTTATGGAGTCATCAATCATTCACTAAAACGGGGTTCGAGTTAATATGAGTAGATTATTTACGATTTCGCACTTTGACGATTGCCTAATTAATCATTCTTATAAGAGCTTTCTTAATCAATTGCAGAAAGATGAGATTTTGTTGTCCCAGTAAAGCAAGTTGAACTCCGGTAGCCCAGTCGGTTGAGGCGCCGCGGCAGTATTGATACTGAAACATGCAGGTTCAAATCCTGCCCGCGGTACTATCTTGCAAGTTCTCTAAAATTCCCAACATGTGAAAGTTTTTCAAAATTTTGGACACAAAACAAAAGTGTATCAATATCATGATATCACAATCATAAAATTTGAAAGTCTTTCATCACTTGTTAGCTGAATTTTTTTTCAACGACCACAAAGCCCTTTATGTTTATACAAAATATCAAAAAGGACATTGTATTAGTAGGTATGTTATTTATATAAACATATGCTCTATCTCTTTAAATGGTCCAACAAAACAATCTTTATTCTGATTCTAGACATCATCAGCTAATAATCTACCAAAAATATCGTTTAATAATTAAAGAAACCTTCTTCCTAATTTAACCTTCCTTGGGACCTACCATACTAAGTATGCTGACTGGCATTTTGCGTGGTAAGTCCAATTTCTGTTTCAATTTTCTTTTTGCAAATTTTTTTAGTCATGGATGCGTACAATCTATATTATTGCAAATTGGAACGCCAATATCCTTGAAGTCTAACATTACAATGAGCTTTTATATCGTTAAAACATCAATCTCTGGTTTAAAAGACAACTATTGACATACACAACATTCCTAAAAACTCTACTTTATTACATTATGAACTGCGATTTTTATCTTTGCACGTACCTATGTAGTGATTGCATGACATCAACATTTCAAAATTTTCTAATCAGTTTATTAAATCTTAGAGGACACGCAGTAACGAAATTGACATTATGCAGTCTCTACAAATAATAGCAAATTATGTCATGGTCAGAATTGCTATTTTGCTATGCAAGCGTAGTAATAAAAGAAACGATTTGTCAAATTATCTGAACTTTAACTACTCGTTTATGTAGGAACATAACTTAATCAATCCATTATTATACCTAGATACATTTTATTCTCTCAATAATTCAAAAGTAAGATTACTGAGGGAAAGTTAGGACGTATAAGGTATACGTCCTTACTTTATTATTATTAAGGCATGATGAAGGCGTCAGTAAGTATACAATACTCAAAATCTAGGTTACCTAGCTAGTCTACAACCATTTAACACATTCATTGTCGTATTTAACCTGTGACCTATATGAGGGGAACTCCTAGATAAATAGATAGCCTTAAATGTAGTAAGTAAATGTCATATCTAGAGGTCTTTCGTGTGATCGTGTTAAATATTTGCACTCAACAATACCTTTTAAGTGATTTTCAAGCATGTTTTAGAATTAATTCTGCACGTTTGTGGCGTTCCGGCATGATTTGCTTAATATCGGTAAAACTAAATTCATTACTTTTTCCCACAATACATCTAACCAACCCTTCGAAAACGCATACACAATTATAGTACACCATTGCTCTAACCCTGAATCAAATGCATGTGTCTGTCCTAAACTTGATAGAACAGATGATATAAAATATCTGGGTGTCATAATTGATAAGAATCTGAACTTCCAAGCACATGTGGAGTCTGTCACAGCAAGAGTCCGTAAATTAATTTATGTTTTCAAGAACCTTAGACATGCTGCAGGTAGAACCATTATAAAAGAAGTTTACTTGGCACTTTGTGAATCACTTTTAATTTATTGCATCACAGCTTGGGGAGGAACTCATAAAACCACTATTCTTGGCCTGGAAAGAGCACAACGAGCCATTTTAAAAGTCAGCACTTTCCGTCCATTCTATTATCCAACAGCTCAACTACTTAAAGAATGTAATGTTTTATCTGTTCGCAAATTATTTGCATTACTAACAATTGTTAAGCAACACTCCCTAACTCAGTATGATCCTGCACTTCAATCCTATAAAAGAAGATCAGATATTGTCTGTTCTTCCACGAGGTTTCATAGAGCCCATTCCCGACATTTCTTTTGTTTTCTAGGTGGTTTTCTTTATAATAAGTTAAATCGTGAATTAAACTTTTATTCCATGAATAAACAATTATGTAAAAGGACTCTCATTCACTGGCTGAAAAGTAAAACTTATATAGATATAGAAAACCTGCTGTTAATAGATGTTTAATTTTAATTTTGAATGTTATTTATTTTAGTATTTTGAGCTTTGTATATAAAAATGATTATGTTTGAGTAAATTATATTATTTTTAACTAGCATATAATAAATATTAAGAAAATTACCTGAGATACAAGTAAATATATTTTGTATTTACTTAGTTTAGGTATAGTTAAGAAATGTATGCACAACTTTAATTTTATATCTGTAAATTTACTATTTGTATGCTCACTTTTATTTTGAAATAAATTATCTTTATCTTTATCTTTTATCTTTACCTAATACTCTTATGGTGCAAAATGTCGTTCATAGTTTGGTGCTGAAATAACAATACCTTTTAAAATATAGGCTCCAAAATTTCGTATGTTTTTTTTTTGGATCTACTACAAAAGAGAGTCAAGATCAAACTAATGTTAGCTATTTTAAAATACCTGCATCTTTAGAGATTTTCAAGTATTGAAAATGACTTATCCTCCTCTTTATCTTCTTTTCGTGTAGGGCACCGAGTCGACAAACGACCCGATGAACCCTGGTGTCAGAGTTTTTCAACCGCCTTCTAGTAGGCCTCTGACATGCTTCGGAGGGCACGCGAAGTTGTCAGTCCCGGTTGATGTCTATGATTAGTGAGACGACTCCATGTTAGAGTACTTATCATGCTAACTAAGGGAACATTTTACAAATCAATAATGTCCATATTGTATGAAAAGTGATCCAAAGCATCTTTAAAGATCCTGTAAATACGTAGGCATAAATGTCTATTTTGTATAAGAGAGTTATATTGGCTTTGAAGCTTTTCTCTATAAGTCCTCGTAATATAACCTAACAATATCACCTTTCAAAACCCCGGATATAAGTGTTGCACCATTCCTGGTACAAAATATTCAAATCAGTCTAATTACGAATCGTAATGGCTGTTAATTGTGTATTGCTATCGGTTCAAATCACTGTCGCCTTTGATTAGCTACCATAGATAGGGTAACACATAGACTAAACTTAAAATTTCAACCTCTTGGTGTCGTCAAAGACTTGTCTTCTAAGGACAGATGATGGGATTAAGTCACGAAGAAGAAAAAAAAGGCATCTTCAAAAGCTGAAGGAAAGCGAAAAAAAAAACTTAAAATATGTCTGATAAGATAAGTACCTTTATCTCGGTAATTTTAGGGCGCCCACTGATGTCAATTGTGTATCGAGTTATGAAAATCAAAGTTCCATTAAATATAACATTATTATTTGAGTTTTTTGTTATTGGAGAAATAATTATTCAAATATATATCAGGTTTTTGTAACAAATTTGGTGGTAGGTAAGTAGGTAGGTATTTATATTGCTGTCCTTTGGCTGGCTAGAAGTAAGAATCTCATAGAATGAGATGGCGTCAACGAATCCTTGTCAAGCTGCATTTATAGAACAATTTATGCATCCTGCATGCATGGTCTAGCTGTGGAAGGTCTATGATTACTATCGGTTTGAATCACCAGCGTTCATTTATAAACCCGGGTTCACATTCATCAAGAAAGTGAAACCGCATTAACATAAGGGCTAGTGCAGGCTGTAACTTGTCCTAACCTGTTCTAAATACATATATTGATGACGTACAGGGTGTAATAATACACCCACGCTGGATTAAGAAAGTGGTATAAAACTAGGCGCCATTTTATTTTATGGTTCTTGAAAAGGGTGGCGCTTAATTTGTAGCGTAGATTGAAAACATTGTTGTTTCGATATGAACATTGATCGGTTATAACTTTAATAAGACACAGTAGGTATGGTAAGGATTGGGACACACATAGTTCACACGTGCAATTTTAGAGAGTAGGTATTGATAACTAAAAATAGCACTGTCGCTTTAAAATAGCTTTGTCGTCAAATAGGTTTAGAAAAGGATAGGAAATATCTTAGTCATATAATGTAAAAAAAAACATGGTTTCTTCGCCATTTTAGTCATTTCCTCGCCATCTATTTAATCGTTGCTTAATTTTGACAAAAAACGCGCTATTTGCGGCAGATTATATAACACAATTTTAGTCCCAATCATATCCTATCTTTTGCTAAATCTATCCGATGGAAAGTGATAACGCTATTTTAAGTAAAGAGAAATTATCGAATTCACATAAATATGGGATATGGCACCATTAAAATCTTTGGTGTCATAGGAACCAACCGAAAGTCCGCACCTGAATTTGTGAGTAAATATCTACCTACCTATGCATGCAGGTGTTTTGACACTGTCAAAGTTAGTCAAAGCTTTGGCTGTTGTCTAAAATCCAATAAAAAGTATCTATTTATCGTATATCGTTCTTTGAACTACCTACCTAATTGCTTTTAATGGATAAAACAGTGACCTTTAATTTGTCTTTGTTGTAAGATCTTGTATTCTAAAGCAAAAAACCAATTGTCAGACATCCTGTTATAGTAAAAAAAACCGAAGCCAACACCCTGTATTTACATGGAGTAAGGTGGCGTTGGTGGTCCGACGACTGTCAGGATTGTGACAGCTGACAACAGCCTTCAGCCGTCATTTTGACATTTGAAACATCGCGTGCGCCCTCTGTCGGCCCCAGTGACCAAGTGTTAGTATTGACGGTTTTACTGGACTTTTCTTTTGTTTTGACAAGGTAGAATTAGTGTGACGTTTCCTCGATGAAGTTGCGGTAGCTGTAAAGATTAGTTAACATGTTGACTGCTTGAAAACACGTCGCAGTAGCGTTTTCAAGCGTAACACTTGTTACTTTATTTTGACGCTGTTATTTCAAAAAAGATGCGCGTTGAGACAGTGTTCAAAATATGTTTCTATGCGATTTGTCGTTTTCAAACTTTTTGTACTAACACAGTGAATGTCCAGTACAATGCCAATTCGCCAGCAATATTTGCCTCATTATACGGAATGTTGACAACCGAACTCGTATTAGTTTCGTCGTCTACAATAATCTACTTGTACTAGTTACTTATACTTATACCTAGTAGCCGTGGGGCAATCGCTAAACTTTGTATCTGTCAGCTTTATAGACCTGTACCGAAATTAGGAATAACAAAAAGTATTTCAATTGCTGTTAGTTTTGTCACAACCATACCAAGGAGCAGTTGTTTACCTCGATCACCTTTCATGTTGAAACTACCCACATTAGCAGGGATGTCAACAAATTCGTTCTGCCAACGCGAATTCAAGTGATGTCCCACTAAGGTACTATTATGCTAAGTAACAGTAGGTTACAATGGCTGACATTTTTATAAAATGAGAAATAAGGTTTCCATGTATTAATTTTCACGATTTTCCGATACTCAAACAAAAAGTGGCAGTGCGGTTCCCTGTGACACGAGCGGCACGAGATTCTACGTAGTAGTCGTGTACTTCGGTTGGACTTGTGAATGTGTGAGTGCGCAAACCGGGCGTTAGTATGAAGTTTAACTACTGCTCCTTGGTATATTGTGGTTATGTAGTCTACGTTTAGTTATGAAACTAGTCAGATAACAACGTAGGTAATCGTCCTGACTATCCAAAGACACAACACATCCACAGTATGGGTAAAAACGTTAAAATTATATGTATAGTTTTAATGTACAGGTGTAATAATATTTTTTATTTTAAGGGTTGAACCAGCTCATTTAACTGAATAACTTTCATATTTTGACCTATGTTCCTTGGGGAATGTTGTTCAGATTCATAGGCTGGATCCCTTGAAATATTTGCAGTTATTTTTACACCTTATATAGTTTTAATACAATCTTTGAAATGTATGATCGAACCGTTCAATACAAATCGGTCGGTATTAGTAGAAGATGTTGTACAAATCCACCTTACGCCCACGCTCATTAAAAATATATCCATCTTCGGTCATTGACGTTGACACGTGCACTTAGAGGCACGAATGTTTACCCTTCAGTTATTAGCCGCGGGTTTGCTCGGTCTTATTGAGATGTTCCGTGGGAATAAGTTTGTATGAATGTACGTTTTAATTGCCCAAGTGTTTTGGTTCTGTCAAATTTTCCAATTAGATGTGTGTGAAAGTTGGTAATAGAGTCTGTGTTAGGTAACAGGTGGTAGTAGGAAACTGTTACTTTTGAGTATTTTCAAAATATTACTTAATAAATACGGGTTCTATTAGAATAAATATTGATCGCCTACATGCGTCACGGGTAGCAGCTAATACTAATATGGTGGATAATATGATGTGTTTTTTTCGATACCTGGGTGGTTGTAATCAAATCCGAAAGTTTCAAAATCAAAACGTGCGGTACGAACGTACTGAAAGGCGTAGGCAGATAAAGTAATTCCGATATCTCTCCAATGCATTCTTCATGCATTAGATTCGCAAACTTAACGTTGCCTAAAATATTTAAAAAAATACTTACTTTTTTGCTATTTTACTATCTGCTACTGTTACTTGTTACTATCGATTACACCACCTCTACTTTTTCTTAAAGTGAGCTTCGTTAGTTGGTAGACACCATTTTCCGAATTGGTGTGGTGAATGAAAAATGTTAATTTGCTAAATTGTATGCATTCGTTTCGTTATTGCATCTTTTATAAATTTTTATGGTGTAAATAATTTGAATAATTTGAATAAATTCTGGAAGTGTAATAAGGGCAATAAATGGTAATAAATGAAAAAGTTGTAAAAAGTTTTTCTTTAAAATATTTTGATTAATTACAGCACTATAATTTGTGTCGCCGTGTGATGCCGGCTTAGAATAGCATCACCCCATTTCTTTCCCGTGGGAGTTGTAAGAGGCGACTGAGGGACTTGAGGGTGTGTATTGTAGTTTTAGGCGATGGGCTGACAACCTATCACTATGGCGATACACAATTTTCTGAACGACCCTCAAATATATTATGTCAGACGTGGCATAAATGTCCGTTTTTGCGGCCGTTTACGCTCTGCCTACCCCGCAAGGGATAATGGGCGTGATATATGTATGTAATTTGTGTCATGGCTTTAGAGGTACAAAAGCAGCAGCTTGCATTCCCCTTTACTTATGAAATCAATTTAAACGGGTTTGTTTGAGGAATTTTATAGACCACCACTTCAAGTTGATCTCTCTGTGTTTTTAATTCAAAATCGCCTTTGCAACAATGTTGCAATTTTAAACGAAAAGTATCGAAAGCAAGGTATATCAGATTATCAATAATTCGATGTCACAAATTAAACAGAATAAGATTCAGTTATCAGCATTTACGTTCGAATCTTATCTGAAACTGTCAATTTAAAATGCTTTTTAAGATTTAAAAGCAAATCTCTCGGACCCAGACGGTGAAAGTGCAATTCTCATTTTTTAAATATATCTATCTATAAACAATATTCCTACATACCTATCTATATCGTACACCTAACTTTTATAATCTTTTCAATGGCGGTTTCTGATTTATATCTGTGGAAAATTACGTCATCTTATTTTCGGTTTGTATAAAATATTTATGACAACTAGGACGGCAAAACTTTGATCTCATATTCATTATACCTTATCCACCATTCCGTCGCTTAACTTTTTGTTAGCTTGTCTCAGAGGTAAATATTTTCAAAAAAAATACGGCCAAGTTCGAGTCGGATTTCCGAAGGTTCCGTAACATGCACATTATAGCCGTTTCATAATGATACTCCACTTGAACTACTAGCGTCAATTTTAAAGTTCAGTTATCGGTCCCATACAAGTTCAATTTCTTTAAGTTTAATTTTTGGATTTTATTCTTCAAAACAAAGCTACTTGCCAAATTATATACCTAATAGTTATAGGTCCACAAGAAATACCCTATTGATTTGATTTCCTTAGAGAGGGTCAAAAACAAACGTTTTATCAGCATATTATTATACGGCTTTTGCAACTACAAGCGGCTGAAGATCTTAGCAAGTATATTGTTTTAATTTCAACTCGTCTTCTACACGCTTTCGAGATAAAGGGTCGTGACAGACGGACGGAAAATAAAGCGATCCTATAAGGTTTGCGCTTTTTTCCTTTTGAGGTACGGTACCCTAATTATTTCAGGCATTATATGTATTAAACGTTTTCTGCAAAATGCGCTTTATAGTGTTACATACTTTCTAATTTTATAGTTAAAATAAAAAGTTTCATTCACATTTTCACTAAGACAAAATTGTTTAATGCCATGGGTTGATACGAATATATTTTTATTTCGCCTTCTAAAATTAATGAATCGTTACAATGTAATAAAATTTGACAAATGGTCATTCGTCAGTTTGTTTATTTTGTTACGACCAATCGAATCAATCAATATTTGTTTTATTCATAACATAACCATTTGGAAGTCAATATTTTTTAATTTAATAGTTTCACACGTAACACTTTCATTCAGTCAAAATTATTTTTCGTTAATTTATTTTTATTTATGTAACGGCTCATAAAACATGTTCAATTGGCATGCTAAATGGACTTACTACGCTTTTTATTAGCATGTCTTCCGAAAATATGATCTATGTTAATAAATCTATCAAAATAGGTATATTTTTCAAGCCTAATAAATTACACACGCAACAGGCGATATTATAGACAGCAACCATATAAATGACGTGCAGTAACGTGCAGTGCTTGTCAGAACTGCCTTAGGTATAGGTTGATTTAGATACTGTCAAAAATACAACTTCTCTTATACCCGTGACCGCCGTGGTTGTCGTGTGGTGTGCCTTTAAACAGCATCACCCCAATTCTACTTATTACAATTATATTAAAAGCGTCAAATGGTAATCATCTAGGGAATGGGCAGCAGCGTTCCCTGTGAATGAAACATCTTGCACTGCGCTCGCCAATCCGCCTGCCAAGCGCGATTATGATAATACTCCCAAATAGGGGGAGGCCCATGTCCAACAGTGGACTGTTGTGGATGTTAATGTCATATAAACCCGTGACTGAAACAAACAAATTAGTGGGTCCTTATTCTAAACCCATTCTAAACCGAACGTACAAATCCAGCGCCAAACTAGGAAGATTCTAATCTAATGCCCAATCGTGACGACAAATTCAGCGATTCGCACGAAATGTTGCCACATGGCGGGTTTCTTGGCGAGCTCGATACTATCGGCGCTTCGGTGTCGAGATGGCAAGATAGCCCGCGATACTGATCGGGGCTGTCGTATTTGGCACCTAGTTTGGGTTGCCAACTACTATTTGGATAGAATTTGTCAGCAATTTTAACATTATACTTTTAATTTGGCCAGCATTTATGTATTTTTATTCTATTGAGTTCAATATTTTGTGCAAAGTGCAAAGGCGTTGCTTTGTTTGATTATGATTCCAAAAAGAATTACCTTTACAAAAGATACAATCTTGTCAATCTAGACCATATTACTAAAATTCTGACAAAATCTGAGTAATTTTATCCTGGCAACACCACTAGGACCGATGTAGCCAGATCCAACCGTGATAAAAGTGATTAGTGAGGGCGATTGAAGAACTACCTACGATTGGTTTACTTAAGCCCCTGGTCACGCAATCGAGAGCAAATGGCGATTCCGATTCGAATTTCGAATTCGATCGTATCGAGTGTTGTTGCGAATAGGTACACAAGTGAAAAAGGTTATCTATTCAATCTGTATCTAGATTTATTTGCGATCAAGTTCTAAAGTTTTCAGGTAAGATTTATTGAATGATTGTTATAGAACCCTGCCTAGGAATTTCTCAATGAAATGCAATAAGAGACCAAGTCCGACCGACCCGATGAACCCTGGTGTCAGAGTTTCAAAACCACCTACATTACAACTAGATGGGATCTAACATGGTTGAAACCATAATAATAATATCAAAAAGTCAAAAGACTTTGCCATAAATGACTTAAAGTTGTGCCGTTTATGCCCGTACACAATAATATGGCGCTTCTTAAACTTCTTCTCATTTCTATCACATAAAGTTTACTTTAGCTGAAATAGCGAGCGACAGAACTACTCACGACTCCACTTTTTGCGTCAACCGTGGAGAATTGCAACTGCACTGGATTGCATACGGCTATGTAGACATTTGCATACACCTGTATGCAGCTTGCAAGGAAGCAAGCGGGAGAAATCGATAGTATTTCTCTTGAACCAATTAGACAATCGAGTGAGTTAGACCCGTGAACGCCACGATTTTGTACTACCCTGTGAACTCACTTAAAACTCGAATAAACTTAGTGAGTTTATGGATGGAATTCATCATATCAACCATCACATCAGCCTATAACTGTCAGCTACTGCTGGACGTAGGGCTCCTCCAGGTCAAGCCATTAGGCACGATCTCACAGCCGCTTCTTTCAGTCATAGCCTGTCATAGGGTGCAATTGAAGATGAACATATACGGAGAAGACCAAATTTAGATCAAAAACACTTTATAAAGCCTAAGCAGGTGAGTTTTCAAGCCTTATTGATTGCTAAAAAGTATGTTCTGGTGGGCCAAAAATCTTGATAGGCGGTTCTCTCACATGTCGTCCGTCGCTGCGTATTTTAACACACCGTAACTCATGCGTCTGTCGGACGAAAATAAATTGCAAATCCGATCTGTAAACACAGCTTAGCTATATTTGTATGGGGAGAACCTCTTTATAGATGCGGGTAAGCTACAGTCAACTAAAAATCACGGCCTATAGAGGCGCCTGGGAGAGGCCTACTCTAGCAGTGGACATCTCTAGGGGCTGTCAAAGATGATAATGAGATATGACCTAAATTAAAAACGCTACTTCATTTCTCAGAACGATTGTGATAGATCGTTGTTTCTATACTTCAAGAGAGCAGCTATCAGTTGTAAAATTAATGATTTCACCGCGAGTTCCCATAGAGTTTTCATGGTACCCAATAGCTTGTTCGCACGCTTGTGCCACGACGAAAATTTACTCGACGCTTCCAAATGTCACATTCACACTGTTGCGTTACGATCTTCACGTTCACACTTGTTTATATTTTATTCATAATTACCTCCACATTTGACTCTATAATTGAAGGGATAAATTCTATACCGTGAGAGCTTAAGTAAGGTACTTTAGTTTATTGTGATTAGATTAGTTAATTACATTTGAATAGTAATGGTATTCGCTTGATGAGGTCGATCTTTCATGTTGTTATGGAGAATGATCCGCAAGCAGTTGCAATCGGTTATGTTTTGAATAAGTAACTAAATTTTTGAAACTCGTCTACGTGTACGGTACACAATTTGTGGTGAACTTGCAAAATTACACCGCAGGCAATATTTGAACCTGTTACATTGGCTATTACTAGTAGCGACTTGGTGACGACTCTACCGACTGGACTACTGCGGTTCAGCTACCCTAGGCGAAATCATACAAGCGTGGCAATTTCCTGCGACAAATTTTTACTTTACAGATTGAATGTAACCGTGTCGGCAGAGGCGTCGCTACTAGTCATATCAAAAGTCGCAAGTTCTAATCCTGCGGTGCAATTTTGCAAAGTTTCAAAATTATTGTTTTAGTGGTAATGATAGAAGAAGGAGACCTGACCCACATAAGGAACTAGAACTGTCTAAGTAATGAACAAAACGATAGAATAGTTCGGCACAAAGTGCGATAAAGTGAATACGTAATGTCTAGGAACTCTATTAAAGATCTAGTATATAAATTAAAACAACCTTGACACTCTATTGCGGAAGTGTCTTTTGAAAGGTTTCATCCAATAGTGCTTTGTGATTCATTTTGAGTATTTTACGGTGTAATCACTCACACAAAAAGTTAAACAGTGTCTAAGTCAAACAACCTCAAATCGTATCGCAAAATATTTTGAACAGCGTCTAATTGCGCGACTAAATTTAATAACACGGATATGGTTCAAAACTCAAGTCTAAAGAGTACGAATTTGAAGTTTTAAATATGTGTTTTTTTTGCATTTTACTGCAACCTTTTCATGAATTTCAGACTATCCATTCCCAAAATTTGAGTGAATAATTTTTGAAATAAAAGTATACGTTTACAAACCTTAATCTTGTTACTGAAAACAATCAGGTACGTTAACTGTTATTACAGAAACTGATCAGAAAGTAACGCCTATCACTTCTTCAAAGTAAGTAACCACAATTTTCGCAAGCTTCAAAATACAATGTATTACTTCAACGACACCCCATAGTGTTGGTTACAAGGGTTATCTAACTGTTCCTATCCCTAATGAGAGATTGGCAGAACAGATAGCCGCCACAACTATGATGTAATACAAGGAAACATAGGCAACCAGACAAAGTGTAGTTTCGGTACCGTATTTTGTATTGATTGTGGATTATGCAACTTTTTGCTCCGACCTCGTTTTTATGTAGAACCAGGAATTATGGTTGCAATGATGAATTACCTGTAAACAAAACAAAGGTGTTGTTTAGTGAATGAGTTCTGTAATGCTTAGGTATTATCTAGGTCTATCATGTGACGGCTTAGAGTGCCGTGTGATGTCAGCTTAGAATAGCATCAACCCATTTTTTCCGGACTTGACATCTATGGGCTAAAATTGCTGAGTCCAGCCCTATAAAAAAACACTGACTATAGACACTAATACATGAAACACTTGCAGCTTTATTGTGAGTGTCTAGGGGTGTTTCGGTTTTATGGAATAAAAATGAAAATTTTAATGCAAGTATTTGAAGGGCTTAACCAGCCCATGGAACTGAACAACTTTCCCCACTATTTTCTTATTCAAATTTGGTTTACGTTACTAAGTATTAGACCGGGTCTATCGCGATAGTATTTAGGAAACTGTATTGAAACGTCGGGACACAGTTAAATTACTAATATTTACCTAAATACTATCGCGATAGACCCGGTCTAATACTTAAAATGAGTGAAAGTGATCGCGAGTGCTTACAAAGTTATACGTTACTAAGTATGGAAAATCCATCATATTTTTTTCTACACTTACTAAAATACGGCCCTCTTTCCCTTTACTACGGTCAGACCTCCCTGGGAGGTATTCCCGCCTTTGCCTTGTATGAGGTCTACTTACTTATTGTAGACGCTACTTCCTGGCCTTTGAAGTGGGGGTCTAGAAAGTGTTCTAGTTTATTCGGATAAAAAATATACAGGATGGGAAAATATTTGCTGCAAATATTTTACGGGGTTAACCAGCCTTTGAAACTGAACAACTTTCCACAAGGAACATAGGACGACAAATTAAAAAAATTGTCTTCACGTTCAAAGTTTTCCAGATGACCACTTTATACGGGAAATTCATTCTTTAAAATATATTTTGACCTATGTTCAGTTTAAACATTAACTAGTTTACCTCACCTCACCCTAAAGATACTTGCAGCTTTTTTTTTCATTCTGTATAAGACAATCGGGAAGGCATTTTATCTGCTGATTAAAGTTTAGTAAAATAAACAAAACTAAGAAAAGAATTAAACCTTAAACAGCAAATTTTGAGTACAAAATAAAAAGACTTGATTTTCCTAATCTATATACCTAAATGCAATAAAAAAACACATAGGTCGTCAGGAGGCACAAGATTTATATTCACTAGTCTATTCTAAGAACATATGAAATTAAATAACGACCAGGAGCAGAAAATCATCAAACCAGTCATTAGAGATGATTAGGAACATTGTGGATCGCTCCATACATCACCGCATTCATACGTCGACGACCTCTTCTGTCAGAATACATTGATTTATCACCACGCAATGTATAAAAGCGAGAGATGCCATACTAGCTGCACATTGAGTTACTATGCTCTCTCTCTTTTCGTGTGGGACACCGAGTCGTGCAACGACCCGAAGAACCCTGGTGTCAGAGTTTTTCAACCGCCTACTACTAGTAGTAGGCCTCTGACATGGTTGTGTAACGACCGCCGTCTAAGTAATCATAGACAGCAACCGGGACTGACGGCTTAACGTGCCCTCCGAAGCACGGAACCGATTATTTTTCAGACAATCAGGTGGTTCACCCTGCAATGTCCTAACCAGACCGGGAACAAATTCACAAAGTGATAAATATCAACTTTGTGAGTGTCCCACCGAGAATCGAACCCGGAACCTTTGCGTCGCAGGCAGTCGCACTACCACTGCGCCACATCGGTCGGTTACTATGCTAAGAATCAACTTATACTGGTCATTCTATACAACTGTATGAAACCCCAGTGTATGTTGATTCCTTAAATGAGTAGGTATATACTAACCATCCTGCGAATGAAATGACCCAGTGAAAGAGAATTGAAATTGATTGAGGAATGCTTGAAATTCAATACGTCCTTTTGCTCTTCAAGATTTTGTTCCTTGAACACTGATTTCCTTAGAAATATGAGCCTATGTTGATGATTCACTACAGTTTATGATTGATAATAGATTGTAAGAAGAATGAAAATAAGTAAGTGAGCAAAAAGGAGTTAATTCCAATTTGTTATTTTACTTGGTTCCGTATACCAGCTGCTCTATCTCCAAGTTCTTTGACGTCATTAAATATTTATCGACTCAAAAACGAGGAAACCTAAAAAAAACTAAAACCTAAAAACAATGTATTTACTTGTGGTGTTTGTATTAATTGTTGATAGCCAAGATTCTTATTTGAGTCGAATGTCCGATAGAATGCCGTGTGATGCCGGCTTAGAAATTAGAAATTAGAAATTAGAAATTATTTATTTGCAAGAATACATGTCAATACATTAATGCGGTCTTAAAATTAGAGTCCAGTACAGTATTCGGCTTTGTCAAGCGTGCAAATTTTGAATAACCATTTTTGGTAAAAGTTCATTTAAAATTAAGTATACAAAATAAAATAATTAAAAATTATTAAATTAGATTAATTATAACATGTCTATAGGTATGTAATGTAAAAAGTATTAAAATGTCAATAAATGTAAAAAGTATAAAAATGTCAATAAAAAATAAATAAATTAGGAAGCATTAAACTAGCACAATAATGTCAAACATAGTTCATGTATTCTCCTACACTATAAAAACAATTTGTCAATAACCAATTGAATAATTTAGATTTAAATAAATTTATATTATCGGTTAATTTAATATCATTTGGCAGCTTATTAAATAGAATAGCATCACCCCATTTCTTTCCCTTAGGAGTCGTAAGAGGCGTCTAAGGGACTCGGGGGTGTGTATTGCTATTTGAGGCGATGGGCTGACAACCTGTCACTATGGCGATATACAATATTCTGAATGACCCTCAAATATTTGTCAGAGGTGTCGTAAATGTCCGTAAACACGATTACGCTCTACATACTCCGCAAGGAATTATAGGCGTGATGTGTGTAGGTATCCGATAAATTTTATGTTTTGGACAGAAAATATTTAGTATACTTACTAAACTTACAAACACTTTAGCGAGTTGAGTATAATTTTTTTGTGTACTTGCAAAATTGCACCTCAGGCAGGATTACGGTATCAGTACAAGCCGTGGTAGCCCAGAGGCGTCGGCAGTACTGATACCGAAAGTCGCAGGTTCAAATCCTGCTTGCGGTGCATATTCGCAAGTACGAAAAAAAGCTCGTACAGTTTGAAATTCCGTGACACTGTACTTTCCATAAACTCCAATTTTCTCACAGTCCATATAAGTACTTAGGCTTACCATCTCTAAGTTTGCGGTCAAGCCTCAAGATTTCTAAAGATATTTCACCACTACTGGCTACTTAGACAGTGGTATTCAAACCGTATGAATGGGGGAACCATTTAATTTTATTGAAAAGCCCACGGGCAATGTTCACGGGTAATCAGGCGTGAATAAGGTTTGGCTACATTGACTGCTCTAATGTTAGATTCACAGGATTTTCTGAGAGCCAAGAAAGAGGTGCCGCAGTCGCAATGATCCATCCGAAGATAAATCTGTCATCACTTAGAATTGCATATTTACACAAACCTAGGAATATTGGTAATAGGTGGAATCTTCTTAATCCAAATCAGCAAAGACTAGTATGGTGGATCCGATAACGTTTATTTCTTAATATTTTATGAAAGCTCCAAGGGACTTAGTCAGTTTTTACACTAAACTAGTGAAAAGAGTAACGAAAGAACGAAAGACGAAAAGTATTTTTACTTAAACAAGGCAACTGTTTCGCCTTCATTTCGGCACTTTAGGCAAGCATTGTATTATATTGTAAAGTATTGCATATTTTGACTCATATTATTCACTTATTACACTGCCATCTTCTTCCTTTAGTTTAGGACACCGAGTCATCCAACGACCCGATGAACCCTGGTATCAGATTATTACACTGTGAAAGTGTGGAATACATTGATATAGGTACAATTTACAAGCTAGAAGTCGTAATTAATCGATGCATTGGAGTTGTATTTCTACCGGATTTGCTTTCCTTTAAAGATGAAGGATAGGTTATCTTCACACGTGCCACACGATGTTGCGAAATCGACACTTCATATGGCATTAACAGCCCCACGGCGCGGCGGTGCGACGTCGTGTGTGCATCTAAACTCCGTTTATTTAAGAATGACATGTATAATGTAAACAAACTTTGTATGTAACTGACAGCTCGCGACTGTCAGTTACATACAAAGTTTGTTTACATTATAAGTCATTGTTAAATAAACGGAGTGTACAAGCGGTTTCATACAACTCCTTCCGTAAATAAAACCGGACCGGCAAAATTCCGCAAAATTGTGCAGCAGGCGTAAGATCCACCATAGACAGACGTATGGGCCATCAAATACTTTCTCTTTTACTATGCATTATAGTGGTTTCATTAATGTTTGCAAATGCCATAAGCCAATAACTGTCTAAGTTATGTTTCGTGTGGTAGTAAGTGAGGCTTGGGCCTAAGAACGTTTAAGATGGTGGCAAGATTTATTTGATGCTTGAAAACTTTCCCGTATATGAAAATATATACAACATTATAAATAGGGAGTTCTCCAATTATAATAACATAGACGATAATTTCCTGCAGGACGACTATTACTTTTTAATTTTAATTTATAACCTTTGTTATGATTGGTGCATGTTTAGGTCAATCTTCTTCATAATTCCACAAGACTTCGTCTGTTTTCAGAAACAAAAAATTGCATGATTAGAATTCACTCATGAAGCGAAACCGATTGAATTATTTCAGCTTTAAACCAAAGCGTTTGGCTGTCTTCCTTACGTTCTCGAAATGTATCATTATCACGAAGTAGCCATACTTACAAATCACTTAAAGTGCACCGTTTGTGCCTTCTTGCTGTTATTTAGCACAACACTAAATATCTCGAACTAGGTTTATGTTTCAGCCTTTTCGCTTTGTATATTGAATTGTATCCCCGTAGATTAAACATTAAGTCTGAAACTTGTACCTATCTTTGCATATTTTGGCAATAAAATTGAAATAATGTGCGGAATATCGAAACTTTTGTTGTATTTAAGTTACCTACTTTAAATTGTCTTCTAAATTAAGTACATCGTAAAAATAAACTGGGTACTTCATTTACCATGTGTCTTGGTGGCGTTAAATACCAAAAGACCCTTATTTAAATAGACTAATAAAATTGGAAGAACTTTAATTTCTACATAACTACCTCTATATATGTGTCGTAAGGATGAATCCAAAGTAAGGGCTGCGGTTTCCTAAATAAAAATTCTAACACTACGTTCGCTATCCCACCTTACAAGCATGGTGACTATGGCAAATTGATGATCCAACTTCTTTTTTTTTTTAGTTCTGGGCCCTATGATTTTAACCCCGGGGCTATTTTAATCTATGGTGGGGAGCAGGAGCTCACCCGGAAAAGTTTTGGGCGCGATTGGGCTTACGAGTTCTTCTGGAAGAACGTATTGAACCGAATCTACCCGGCACGTGCCGGTAGTTCCCAAAGTGGGGAACAAATGAGGGACCTCCGCGCCACCGCCGGCGGGGGCGTCGGTTGCTTGAGGAGCTTGTGGAGTGTGATCTACTCGCAATGGCTGCAGCAGTGGCTTCTGTGATTTCATCATCTTCTCCCGAAAGGACGTGTCTCGGACGGTGTTTAAAACGCGAGGTTGGATGAGGGAAGTAGTTGGACGCGGCAACTATCGAGGGGTTTTTATGGTGGGGAGCGTTGTCAAAGAAGCGACGAGACGCTTCCTTCATATACGCTTTAATGGTAGGGATACCTAAGTCGATGTGGAGGTTGGCGTTCCGCACGTACCAGGGCGCCACGGTAGCTTTGTGCATGAAACGGTTTTGGATCACCTGCAGCATTTTCAGATGTGAATCGAAGGTGGGCTTATCGTGCGCGAGTCAAAGGAACAACAGCACGAGCGCAAGTGGAATGTATTGCTATCCCGCTCACTCATATATGTGCGAAAAGAGTATATCATCAGCGCGTGAACACTCATTCGCAATGATTCTTCTGCGGAAGTATTTCGAGCAATATTCGCGACAGCAGCGGCAGGAGCAGGAGCATGTGCATGGTGTGAACGTGCTATAAGGACCAAAGGCCAAAACAACTTTGGTTCTCCAAATCAAGGCAGTAACATAAATAACATTAGCGAGACCAAAATAGACCACTTATCCAACTCATTATACAATATCGTACGTCTTATTAAAACGAATGCTGTCAGTAGGTAACCCGACAATGTCTACTTGGATTAAAATGTCGAGAGCCAAACCAAGCCAGAGACTTACCATCCTTGGACTAAGCTAACCACTTCACATTCACAGATGGACTTTCACGAGTACCTACTCCTCGTTGAAATTGTCTAAACGCTGGTGAAAAGCTACATTAAAATCCGCTACGTGGGAATAAGATTTGAAACACAAATAAAGTATTTAATTTCAGTTATATTTGTAGCTTTTTAAATAGGTAAGTATTTCGGTCTTGGCTTGACGCAACAGACAAACGAACGGGGTTTTAAGCACTAATTATTCCAAACTAGCTTTTTATGAAGCGATTTCACCCGCTGTTCAGTGATTTTTCGGCAGTAGTGTTTTCCTTTTTTGGCATGTTTTCCACTAGATATTTGCCTCTAAAGTACCGCCGTTCCAATAAGTCGTATTTGACTCCTGTCACATTCGTGATAATACTATGGCAGAGGGTCCATTTTCCTTTGTTCAGATCTCTTTTAGTATAGCTGTCAAATACATATTAGAACGGCGGTACTTTCGTGGAAAACATTGCCTTCTTGTACAAGATGGTTTACCTCTAATTTTAAAATATTTAGAGAAGACAAGCCCAGTCTTTATGTGACAGGTCTGTGGGCAAGGCGAAGGGCCGAAGTCCTTTTATGGCGTGTCGTTGCTAGATCGGTTGAGCAACAGCAGCTCCCGATGTGTTGCAACAAGGAGCTACATAAACACTTTTTTATCATCAACTGTCAATGGGGACTTTTCTATCTGACAGTTCTCGAGCTTTTTATATAATCTTATACCAGATGGCGATTGATATTTTATCATTTGAGTCATAAATAGATTTTACTTATTTACATACGTTTCTGTGGAAAGATTTTTTTTTCAGTTTTGCTCAGCGCCATCTAAGTCACCTGAAGAAGAAATTTCAACCCCCCTTTTGGATGGTATTTTATTCTTACTAGACTTGACAGGCAGATAAGCAAGCGCAATGCAAGGTGTTGGCTTCACAGGGATCGCTGTTGCCTAATCTTTAGTAGTCACCCCACGGGTGTTTGTTTCCAGTCTGGTTAGGACATTGCAGGCTGAACCATCTGATTGTCCAAAAAGAAAAATGGTTCCATGCTTCGGAGGGCACGTTAAGCCGTCGGTCCCGGTTGCTGTCTATGATTACTTAGACGGCGGTAGCAACACAACCATGTCAGGGGCCTAGTAGTAGGCGGTTGAAAGACTCGAATTCATCGGGTCGTTGGATGACTAGGTTTCCCACACGAAGAGAAGAAGAAAATCCCACGGGTGAGGTGACCATAATGATTTGGGGTGATGCTATTCCATACCGGCACCACACAGCATACGCAAAGAGTCATTGCTAAATATAGGCAGCACCTAGGTAATAAATGGAGCCACACTATAACCTTAAGTAGATATAAATATCAATAAGCAATTAAACAGCGTTTGAAACCTTGTCTAAACATTAAAGGAGGAAATATAAAATAACTTTACGGTAGAATTAAACCGTTTAACGTTTATATTACCAAAGAAGGTCTTATTTCTAGTTATTTCGCAATTATACCATGGGTGGCATTTTGTTAAGTAAATTATAGGCAAAACTACCGCTGCCTACATGAAAGTTGTAGTAATTCATGAAAGATGTAGTAGCAGAACATAAACAGGCAAGCGACCATGTTTTAATCTTATTTTATTAATTTTTAATTTTATTTTATTCATCAGTTTGCTTGGTTGTGCCGTGTGATGCCGGCTGAGAATAGCATTAGCCTATTTCATTCCCGTGGGTGTTGTAAGAGGCTACTAAGGGACTCGAGGGTTACATGTGTATTGCAATTTTAGGCGATGGGCTGACTATAGCGATACATACAGACTTGGCGTAACTGTTTGTTTCTTCGGCTTCTTCGTTTACGCACTGCCTACCCCGCACGGGATAGAGGCGTAATATATGTATGTATGCATGTAAATTGCTTAGAAATGTGGATGACTATTTCTACATCATCTTCAATCATCAACAGGCACAAATGTGGCCTTCGACAAGTGCCTCTCTGCGCCTCTTTGCGGCAGTAGGCTTGGCAAGCGCAGTGGAAGGTGTTGTATTCACGAAGAACGCGACTGACCATTTCCTGGACATATCCCTTAGTCGCTTTTTACTACACCCACTGTTAGGAATAGGGTTATGCTATTCTTAGTCGGCACCACACGGCAAAACTGCCTTACATGAACATGTGTATCATACCTCTTAATTTTAACAATCCTAAACAGTAACCTGTTTTACCGCTACGCCAATTTCCTCCAATTACCAAGTTGAAAGGTTTACCAGAATTTATTTTAGTCCACATTTACGTATTGGTCGTTTTTTCATTTGGCCACGACAGGACGAGATACCGCAGGTTAATGCCCTTGGCCTTTTTATGCAAAAAGGCCTGATTATTTTGATGTCCATAGCTGCTGTTTGTAAAGAAGCTTTTGCCCCCATTCCAAATAAATATAAAAGTTATTTTTATATTAATCTTGAATCCATTGAAATTATCCTTTTCTATAGAAATGTTTTAAAGGATATTAGAACAATACTTTGATTGATTATTATGATGGAATTTTGTAGTTTTCTATTTCAAGCCCACTGCAGATCACACGCACTGGGGCCTAATCTTATCAATTGTAAATCTAAGAAGTGACGACTCTCTATTTATATATCGTAGGAATTATAACCAAGAACGTATTTCAAACTTACGTATTTCAATGTGTATTGCAATTTTAGGCGATGGGCTGACAACCTGTCACTATAATGATACACAGTTATCTGATTGACCCTCAATTTTTTGTCAGACGTGGTGTTAATATCCGTTTACGGCCTTTAACGCTCGGCCTACCCCGTGAGGGATATAGGCGTGATTTATGTATGTATGTATTTCAAACTGCCACAAATATGTAGTAATGTATGCTAAACTTGACGTCACATTTCTTTAGCCGAACCCTCATTCTGATTAACGGTGAGTTTTGACCATATGACCAAACGTATGCACAAATTATTTTGACCGCACGGCCTTAATGTACTCCAAGATTTGATTGTATGTTGGTTTAAGAAAGATTTATTGAAAGTTCTGAGTTGATAAGGTTTTGCCTGGAACTGGAAGTGGTAGAGGAAATGAATTTCATGAAAAATTATGACTTTATGTGCCGAACAAACAAAATTACAACATTTCTATAAATCAATTTCATTTTCAACTACCAATTTAAAAAGTATGGTAGTCCCTGGGCCCGGATGCTCTTAATTTTTATCCATGCAATGCCAGTGACACTCCACTGTCATTATTAATGCCACTGTACTTTTCTATAGGTACTTCAAACTGTTAGTAGAATACAAAATGACCAAAACTGTCGCACTGACATTGCTATACAACTGGAACGATTTTCATTTAGGAGACTGTATGGTATGCTGTGGTCTCTCTCTGTCTCAGTCAATGAATGGTCCAACGAATTCTAGTGTCAGACTTATTGACCGCCTGGTCTTAGCCTGTATAATATCATGCTCCTTTTTCAGAGAACTTTAATCATTAGTCCACAATAATGTACCAGGATAAAAGGCATAAGTAGAGCTTGCTTAGTGCTGCCGGATTGCGGTATGTTTACGAAGCTTGTCTGGTGCCAGAAAGATAAAATATGCCGACTTTGAGCGTGGGAGCGATTGAAATCTACCGACCAACCTAAAATGTTTAGACTAGGTGAATAGTGCAGACGAAGCATTGAACTTCGAATGGCCCGATCGCGTAGCGGATGCCCCTGTCCGCCACGCCAAGGGTCGTGGATTCGATTCTCACGGAGCACAAATATTTGAATTTTCAAATTTGTGTTTAGTCTGGGTGTTTTTTATATATATTTTTTAAATAAAAATTTGTAGCAAAATCAGCTATCGTCTACATACATATATCACGCCTATATCCCTTGCGGGGTAGGCAGAGCATAAAAGGCCGTAAAAATTTACATTTACGCCACGTCTGACAAATATATGAGTCATTCGGATAAATAGTGCATCACCATAGTGACTGGTTGTCAGCCCATTGCCTAAAACTGCAATATACATGTTGCCCTCGAGTCGCGTTCTTACGATACCTATGGGAAATAAATGGGATGATGCTATTCTAAGCCGGTACCACACAGTACGTCACGTCTAGGGATATTGATACATTAATTTATAATAAAGCAGAGATGCCAAACTATCCGATCAGTGCCTACCCGAGAATTAGAAGTAGGTAATCGGTTAGGGTTTTGAAGTAGATGTTTAGATTATAATATAACATATCATGACAACTCGCGGAAAAAATCTTTGATATGAAATTAAAATAATCTACGCAACAGAACAAATGCAGTATATAAGTACACATGGTGTCTAATTTAATATCCTTATTAGACAAAGGTCTGCCTCATCTGTATTTGAGTACAATCTTATCTTAAAACAACTGGTAGTATATATTATTCGAACAGAATTGCTGGTAATTAATTGTATAATGGTCACCTAGAGTCAAAATCTGGCTCCAAATCGGCTGGTCCGGTATAATTGTAAGGCAGTGAATAATTTAGGAGTCCGTGGTCAGTGTTTTGGGTGTCATAGAGCGAAAAAGTTGTCGTGTTTTACATAAAAGCTAGTTCGACCTTGCATTTGATTTTATTGTGCGAATATTTTGTTTAAACGCATAACTACCTCAATTCTTTAATTTCTATTTATTTGACGACGTAGTACATGGAAACTTTTAGGTACTTTGATAAAAAAAACCAAGGTGTAATTACAAAAAGTAAGACGTGCGTTTGGACAGTATTAAAATTATTTTTCCATGTCTAATTTCCTTTTTTAAATAATTCTGTAAATGAACAGGGTCTAACCTGATCCTGATTATTATTTTAGCAACTGTATGCAATACCACACGATAGCTTAGGGAACTGCTTGTTTTTATGTGGATGTCTCCAAAGATGAATTTTAAGTTCTTGAATAAAGATCATTATTGCATAAGAAAGTTCTACATACGCTGTGGTAGACTGTAGACCCATGACACACACAGTCTGACCCGAAAAGTTTGATAATTAACAAATAATTTGCATTAATTTTACGATCTGGCAACTCCGAAGAAGGTATGCAAGTAGGGTATAATCGTTACGCAGCGATATTGATTGTAAAACTGGTTGGTGAATAGTATTGCCTTTTGTGTAAAAAAATAATACGAAAAATATCATCCGATTATCGTGTGTGGCAATTTCTGTGTGAGTCAATGATTTTGGCGTCAAAAAGTTTTTAAAATTAGTTTTAACCTTTGTCAGAACGCAAATTTATGAAAACAATACCCGATCTAACACAAAAAAACTTGGATTCATATTTAATTGATCCCAAAATTCCTTTAAGTTTATATCGATTTAGAAAAGAGCATTTTGGGAAAACGCAAATGTAATTTTATTAAATATTTGACGCGTATTTATGTGGCGTTATAAATCTTTTCCATACAATTTAAAGCCTTTTTTTTTTACTGAGTTTATGCTAATAACCTGTCTAGAAGATTCCAATAGTAGATATAGATAATGTTCACGAAAACATAACTTGCAAGCGGATATCTTGTGTTCTTAGACGATTTACCCATTTGTCGTCCGTCGCAACGTATTCCAACGCAACGCATGCGTCTATCAGACGAAAGAAAATTGCAAATTCCAATCTTATTTCCATACAAATACGGGTATGTCAAACGACTTGACAGACGAATCCGTTACGCACCGTAAATGCAGAGTAGCGACGGTCGAAAAACCGAAACAATAAACTATATTATTATTATTTTTTATGATAGATGGTTTTGCTCTTGACTCTAGTCTAGGTCATAGGACAGAGACAGAGTCTAAGATGGAGCGAGCTCACTCCTGTTAAGACACTGGCACTCCCACACACTGACGGAACGCAGCAAGCTACTTGGCGCTAGACTTCGGTGGGATGGTGGTCGCGAGCCAGGCGGCCTCTTACGGAGCCTTCCACCGCTTAGTGGGATCCTTCAGCCGGACTTATCCACAGGCAAGCCTGTGTTGCCGTTGCCCGGGGTGTACCGCTAGGAGGTAGATCCCATACCACCCCAAATTATTATTAACTTAAAGATAGGCACCTAGTTCCATCAGGTAAAAGTGAACATGTAGATTTATTTAATAATCAATGGTGCTTTTATTTTATTTGAGATTTTCTCAGAAGTATTTTGACGCCATTGGTAAAAAATTCATACAATGTAGCAGACCAAAACGGGTAGTTTTTATCACTAAAATATGGTAAGAATTTCACAAATTTGGTCAAATTAATTAAGATAATATGCAATTTAATTATAATAAAATTTATTAATCATACACTTACTTTTCGCAAAGAACGTAAACGATTTAACGAAAACCTATCGTAACGCAGTGGCTTAAAATTCACATGTTTACGAAGTCGTTTCATTTTTACTTTTTCGGGTTTTGAAGAATCGTGAACAGCGCGCTTATAGTCTTATAAGGTGTCAACAGTAACGGTTTTAAATAACTTAGCAGTAAATTGAGAAGGAATTAAGGAAATTTGACTTTAATGCTATTAAGGAGACGCTTCTTAACTGCGTAACGTGGTAGGCACTTATTGGTATTTTACCAAAAATGGTAGCATTGACCTTTTGTTTGCTTGTAAAAAAAATAACCTCTGGTTTTATCTTCTTAGCGGCTGCTGGTTCAAATGATTGCTGATTTTGTAAATAAGTACTCAAAAAAACTTTTTTTTTCTTCTTTTTTCTTGTCGTTGATCTTTTTTGCGATTTATAACCATACCGCCCAAGATTCCATGTTTTTTGGTTTCATGGACATACCTACACAGAAACACAAAAAATATATGTTAAAATTCGTGTCCAAATCATACATATCCTACATAATATACATATCATCATGTGCTTTATCATCAAGGTCTTAGTTATGATTGTCTGAAACAAATATTTTGAAAGGTTTTTTTAAGTACAGCAACCGTAAAAAAATGGACTTAAAAGACAGATAATGGTATTTGGTACAGCATGGCTAAATTGCAAGTTGATCTATGACATTATTATGCGCGGCTTAGAAAAGCGTCACTCCCGTGGGAGTCTTGAAAGTTGAGAAGGAAGCAGCAGGTTTCCCTGTGAAAGCAAATATTTTGCACCCTTTTGCTACTTGCTGACCTCATCAAGCGTGGTGGGTTTGGCAATAATCCCCCCCCCCACATTAGAGGCAGGCCCGTGTCCAGCAGTGGACTGTTGTGGCTGCTGATGTAATGTATGGGAGCTCTTACCTCTAACATTTAGTATTTGTTGACCATTTTGTACTGTAAGTAACATACCTGTAACAAAATAAAAATACTTAATACTTATTTGTTCTATCGAATGTAAATTACATACATAAATCACGCCTATATACCTTACGGGGTAGGCAGAGCGTTAACGGCCGTAAAACAGATATTAACACCACGTCTGACAAAAGTTTGAGGGTCAATCAGATAACTGTGTATCACTAAAGTGACAGGTTGTCAGCCCATCGCATAAAATTGCAAAACACATCTAACCCTCGAGTCCCTTAGTCGCCTCTTACGACACCCATGGGTAAGAAATGGGGTGATGCTATTCTAAGCCGGCATATGGCTTTGAATGTAAATTAAAAGTACCTATAGTAAAGACACATAAAATTAAGTGTACATTATCTGTGTAGCCACCAAACTTCGTTTTAATTCTGCGAAAACTAAACTTATTTAAAACTGTCGTCTGAGATATAAATTTCTTTTTTACAGAGCTATAAAAATACGATTAGCAAAGAACATTTGAATAAAATTAAGTTGTCAATATTTTATTTTTTATCATTAAAAGCCATTAACAAAATACCTACAAGCAATAAAAACTAAGTTTTAAAAATATTTAAATGTTAAACTGAAGTAACATTAAAATCATCTACACTTGGTTATTTGGTCAGTAAAACAAAACTAATTTTTGCTCTAAATTGACTTTCTTATCTACTCAGATCCCATTATTGTCTTCCCATAATATCACCAGTAGTTTCCACACAGACGAACTGCAGCAGAACCAAAAACTGCAGTTCGAATGCTGCTGGGGCAAGGGAAGAATGGCGGAAAATCCCTCAGGCATTCCGTTTCGAGCGAGAATACCAAAAGTGCACAAAAAAATACTACGCTTTGTATATGAATTTTCTGCAAATAAAATTGCAATGTTACGCAAAAATACCATACGATACTTCATATACACCGTTACAATATAACTGGAAAGCTACGTTTCAAAAGAAACTCATTGCAATAAGATTATAAATAAATAAATAAATAATAAATATCTTGGACATTTCACACAGCGCCATCTAGCGCCAAACTAAGCAAAGCTCGTACTTTGGGAACAAGATAACTGTAACAACAAGATACAATAACTTTTTTGTATACCATTACATAGAGGTACAATACATAGAAAACAGCCAGAATTAGCACATATTTTTGAAAAGTATCTTACAAACACTTGTGCTGTGTGGGGTTCGAACCAACACCCCTCGGCGTAGTAGTCAGGGGTACTATCCATTACGCCATCGGACCAGTCATAGCTTGCAGTCCGTTTGTTCAGACCTAATGAACGCAGATGTTCCCAGGCCCCCCATACAAAATGTGGTAGCATGCATTGTCGAGATAAACAAAATTGTATGGGACTTATCCTCTCACAATCTCTAAAAGGCCCGGATGTGTGAGGGTGGCACACTCCAAAAATTCAAGATGGCCGAAAAGTTGAACGAACGAATGTCGATCGATATTGATTTAGAAAGCAATTAAAAGTAAAACGATCACTTGGCTTTCTATTCTCATAGTTAACAAATTTCTCAGAATCTGTTTAGAAAATCTCAGGTTTCTTTCATTCCTATTCTTTTCGTCTAACGAAACTTTCTTTAAAGCTCAGATTTTTAACATTTTAACAAACATCGATTAACATTAATTAATAGCCACAACAGTCCAATGCTGGATATGGGCCTTCCCCTATTGGGGGGTATTGACATACTCACCACCCAAGCGAATTGGCGAGCGCAGTGCATGAAATTGGTTTTACAGGGAACGAAAACGATCATTTACGGCACATGTGACAAACAAATTTTGGGTCATACCTTTTTTTTACCACCATAGCGATAGGTTGACATAATTATCAACTTTAGAGTATTTCCTTTTAAAATTCTTGTCGGCTATATCTTAACCTACTCCCTTTCATATTTTTACTGCATACTTAACCTATGCGAAAAAATTGGCACTTGATATAATGTATCCATTTCCTACAGAACAGTTCCTATCATTTTTCACTTCCTACTTCCCATGTTTTTCTTGTATAGCCTACCAGTATAACATTATAAATTCCAAGTCTTTTAATACTTTGTGTTCCCTTGGGAACGCCTTTCGCCATTATCGAAGTATAATGGCAATTAATTTCTATTGTCATGGTCGATGCCATGAGTTTTTGTGACGTGCCCTCATCTATGACATTTGTCATATTTATCCCTTCCGTGTAAGCGCATCCACGGTTCTATTAAATTGCTTTTTCTGTATAACTTAGGGTTGACAAAAAATGACTAAACGGTTCTCGCAGGGGTGTGAAAGGTTATCGAATATAATTTGTATTAATGGAATAATTTAGAAGTTAGTGAAATGTCAGTGTGTTCATTAAGAGGGGTTAGAAAGGTCACCACAAAATTAGACTACACTAACCATTTGTTGTTAATTCAATTTATGCAACTTGAAACTGATCAAAAAATTAAACTTAATAATATTACTAATTACGCACCCGCGATTTTTTTTCCGGCTTCACCAGTTCATCAAATAACACTCATTATTTTCACTTAATAAAAATTGTATCTTAGTTGTATAGGAAATATAACTGCAATTTGTATAAAACCTGTCTAAAAATTGTTTGTAATTAAAATTTACTAGGTAAAACATATTTGAAAGACCGACTAATATATTAGTTTCTGCATATTTATTATTTCGTGATACGAAGTTCGTTCAATACGAAGAAGATACTTATTGATAGAAGCATTTAATCTTGAACAATGTTCTCAAAATTGATAAAATAATATAGGATAAATTCACATTGAGCTTGGGAAACGCAAACATTTGCATTTTCCACAGAAAGTTAGTCATTTGTTCGCCCACTCAATATGTCATTCAAATGCAGAACTTCTTTGACCATAAAATCCAACCCAAATGCAGCACACATTTCATGGCAGATAAAAACCAGATTAAATCATTGACTGCACATTGTGTAAAGCTTTTAATGCGTTAAGGTTACTCAGTATTGTCGTATAAACTGTCAAATAAATTTACGATTTGACAAACTTTACTTTGCAGTTAGAAATTCCATGTTGTTAAAGATCTTACTCTTTTTTCAAAAGTAGTGTCTTGCAAGAGTAACTTTGTAGACTTATGTCCTTTAGAAGTTTGTGCTCATAGCAGAGGCGTTAAAAATTAAATTATACTCCATTGATATAGTTTCTTCTTTTGATATTTATATGTAGTTTGATCAATAAACAAAGACTACATAAATCGTTTTTTGTAATAATCGTTTAATATCACATAACATTACCTGATATGAATGGTTTTAATCCTTGAAATACTAGCAGAATGTAATTCTTTACAATACAAATACAATACAATACAAATTCTTTATTTAATAAACATAATTACTAATAGGTAAAACTAATCAAAAACAATTATGAGGCTTAACTATTTTCTAAACTAAAAATAGTAATTCCCGTGTCTTAGGTAAACAGTTTACCAACATAATTCTTTAAACAAAGGAAAGTTTTTTTTGTGTAGGTGCTTGCGCCTTTGTTCGGCCTTATTAACTCTATTTATGTTTTTATTTGTATGTGTCTTTTTGTGTACGTACACAAACCATGTCCTACTTAACTATGACATGTAAGAAACTGCTATGATGATATATCGACCATAACGACATAAAATATAGCTTATCTAAACATCATTGACAGCTTTTAGATGCAATATTTTACACCATTTAAGCACGAAATGACAACACGCAAATTGTACCAAAGACGTCCAAATTATGTTAATCCAACACCAAAAATAGACTGAGATAACATTTTACTAGAACATTTAGTTGGCAATGTACAATTTAATATGGCATTAAATATGAGTCACACTAACGTGCGTCTTAAATCTGGAAATTGATATCACGTTGAGGGACCATTTATGGAAGTGGTAGATTTACATGGATTTGCTTGCAAAACGATCAAAGATCGCCAAAATGGATCAGCTTATATTGGTTATTTTTAATTATTGAATAGAGAACCAGTCTTAGCCAATCAGTGAACTGGGAATATTGACATGCTGATAGTACATATTTTCAGAATAGGTCGAAACAAATAACTTGTTAAGTTGAGATTTAAGACTAAGTATTCAAGGAAACCGAATGAATGAATAGTTCTGGGAACTGGGAAGAACCAATGGACAGTGATTTGTTTTAACACCAAGGGCCTTATTACCACCGTGCTGCAATGAATTCTAATCAATGCATTTGAATATCCTGGTATTTAAACATTAAAGTGTTTATTCCTATTATGCATTCAAATAAACTGCAGGAAAATTCTACAACTGACTACAAATAGCCATACTTGTAGCAAAAACTTGAGTCGGCTGAAACAGTTAGAAGTGATGAGATGTCCAATGCTGGGAACGTTTTAGATCATAACCATTATGTTGTTAATGAACTAGGTATTCATCTGTCACTGTATATCTAGTTTTACTTCTGCTTTATCATGACAAGATAGGACATTTCCTGATCATTTGTGAGATGTGTATGATTCTGAATCGCATGACAGATCAAAACCGCTAATAGACATCAAATATACGCTTTCGATTAGTAGGGGATCGTTGCAGGCTTAATGGAGAGTATTGATCGCTATGACAAACTAGTTATAAGCTACTTGACGATATAAGGAGTGGTGCACACGAACCATGGTCGATTGTGTTTACGAGCCCTAATGCGGAGTTCTGATGCTTACAATGAGGCTGGGGACCCTATTGATGTTATTTATGACATCAATATTGTAAGTGTTGATTGGTAGACCACACAAGTCACGGTGACTTGCGCTGAATAAAACAAGAGCCGGTATTCAGAGAACGATTTGTTCATAGTGCAACAGTTTAGTAAAGAGGCCAATTGGAGATAGGAATTCTTTGCTACAGTGTAGGTACTATGTTTGTTAAAGTTTAGAAAATAGTAGTGGAGTGATATTTCATGACGTTTGCCTAAATCATGAGCATCATCTTTTGAACAATATAATTTATGGCTAACTGACAATGACTAGCCCGTTGGCTTATTGGATACTCCCTGCCGGCTACGCCGACGGTTGTGGGTTTGATCTCCATAAGACACAAATATCTGATAAGTAAATTTTTAAGTATTTGTGTTTAGTCTGGGTATTTTCTATGTATACAAAATAAAGTATTAATATCAGTTGAACAGTTGCCATAGTGCAAGCTTTGCTTAGTTTGGGGCTAGATGTCGCTGTGTGAATTGTCCAGGATGTTTATTTATTTATTATATTTTTATTTGTATACTGTCACTGATTTCAGTCTATTTAGACCTGATTGAATATTTGTAATGTTCATGTTATGTCGGCTCAGTGAGCTAGGCGAAACAGATTATAATTAAGATTTTTAACGACCAAATCATAATATTAACCCAGAACTACACAACTTTACGTCCTGACAACAAAATTAAAAGCCACAAACATATCAGCAACTAGAACTACACCTAATTCTGTCTCCAGAAATACTGCAGTCACGCAAAAGACACGAAACGATTTGTGCAGTGACATCGCTGCGCCGGCGCAGAAGGTTGACAACGTAATTAAGCCAATCTCCAACGTCACGGAATTGGAGCACCATGAGAACCATGACTCACGAATAATCACGGAGCAGATAGAGCGAACTCGAATGGAAATTGAAAATTGTCTTGTACAAAATAATGGAGTTGGATTTTGACAGACAACATTAGAAAGGATTGTAATAGACCGTATAGAAATTCGTTTGAATGATAACAAAGGAAATGATCGCAGTTAGGAAATAATGTGGATATGAACTAAAGTTATATATTTGTATTTAATACAACTCTTGCCACGATAGACGATTTTTAAATATTCAGATGTTTTAACCTAGTTGCATGGATCACGATCGCGTAATAATAATTTGGAGAAATTATGTGTGATCGTAAAATTGAAAAACTATCTCAAGTTCTATATTAACAAACGTTTAAACTTCACATTCTATACAAAAGACGATACATAAAAATTACTTCAGTTATATAAAATTGAAATGTTAAACACAGCCCTAGAGTAATCTTGATTTGATAATAAGGTTAGCCAATGACGGAGAATTACTTTAATTCTTAGGCCTTGGTAGGATGGTCTCAGTTGATTATATCAAATTGTCTGACTGGTAAACTTTCTTGTTATAATTGAGAACTACATTTATAATTTCTCCAACTTAATCTACATTTCTTCGAGCCTGTCATATCTAGTTTTGATTCATCTTGAGCCTTGGTGACATTAGCATAATTAATTTATTAGGTACAGTACTAGTTATTATTCTGTGGTACAGTCTTGGTTATTCTAAAGTTATTCTGAAATAAACATCTTTTTTTTCCTTTAAACTCCAGTGCATCATTCCTAATATTATTTTATTTTTAAGACAAAACATAACGGCAATGACTTCTATAGGTGCAGTTTAAGAATATGTATCACTTACTTGAAAATAAACTCAACAATTGAATATTCCTGTCACGTACTTACTTCGTGTATGGTCATGAAAATGTATGAAGGTTAATATTACTGGTAGCAGTTGGTCCGTGTTTGGTGTTATTTGTAACAGGTAAATATTAAGTGGAATAGCTTTATGTTATTTATTGTAATAACGAAGCGTGTGCGGTATGTCTAGTAACTAAATAGTAAAACTATTATTATTCAGTCACTTTTCACTAGTTTACTTCAGACACTTTTAACACCTTTGGCAAGCTTTTGTGTAAGTTTTAAGCTCCTTAGAAAGTGTAAAGAAAATTCCTCATTGTACTCTGCTAGCACTCCAAGTTATATGCTTATCGTATTAAGGTCTTAACAAACCGCAATTGGCAAAGGTGAACGCACATATGCAAATCGACGTGGCTTTTTAACGGATACGACGTGGATATTATTGTAGATATGCATGTGAATGTGAACGTGAATGTGGATGAGCAGTGCACTGACCTCATTAATCAATGCAGGGCGTGCAATATGGAGGCATTATGGTTTGCAACTTTGTAACGGATTATCGTAACCTATAAGGAAGGATGGGGTATTGGACCCGTGCCCAACTGCAGACCACTTCCGCGAGCGAGGTTATGATTTTGTCTGAAATTTTCTACATGTGGCTCAATTGGCTTATACCCTAGTTTTTAATAATGTTGTTATTTTTTATAACATATTTTTTTCAGTCAGCATTCTTTTTATATAGACAACAAGCCCTTGGATACTAAAATGGACATTAAGCGATCTAAAAGCATAAATGGAAGTCTCAACACCAGCTGGTTCTAGCAATTTTGCTCAATCTTATAATTACGAGCTGGGAGTATTAACATACCCGCGGACCTATTCTCAGCCATATATGAAGGATAAAGGAAATCATATTATGACCCTGGCATTGCTTCGATAATAAAGCAAATTAGATGAATAAATCAAGAATACAGAACTAAATGCTTTTGAGCTTGTTTTGTTCTGAAATGATTTGTTATGTAGATAGATTGAAATCAAATCGAGCAAGAGTAACTCAACTAGACGAACAGAAATATTCAGTTCGCTTTTACCAATCCATTTGCGAGTTACTTATAAAGAAGAAACCAGGTTTGAAAAATGTTGTAATACCTTTCAAGTTTATAAAAACACTACCACAGACACCGTGTGTGTCGAAACCAAAAGCAATTATCCCACTATTTTGATCCCTGAACTATTAAATGATCTGACAGAAGAATAGATGAGTGTATCGTCCATGTATATCTGGTAGAGTGAGGCGCATCTTTAAATGACACACGTCTGGACGAGGCGTGGAATGCATGGCTAATTAGTTTTTTGGGAGCTCTGGGTGACTGCACCCATATATTTTGTTCTCAGCTCGTCATTGGTTGTGACAACTGCCGAGTTATAATATTAGTGATATTATGGTGATGAAACTGAGTAAAGAGTTATTATTATCTGCAGTTTTACGACCAAGTCGGGAGTGGTTGTATTTGTAAAAAACAATTGACTTCAGCATGTATCAAATAAATAGGAAACAAACTCGATCAAATAAATAGGAAATACCTCATTTCCATTCTAAACAACATGTATTATGTATACCCACAGTATATTGCTGTTGACTTAATTATGGCTTTTGCAAATGACTTCCTTCCATTGAAATGTAGGAAAGTAGAAATATAAGCCTCTTTGTGCCAATAAGTGAAAACTAAACAAATGATCCGTAGACTTAAAAGGTACAGCTCCTGTAGAGAGATTGCAAATAAAATAAAATTTGTCTACACTAATATTATAAAGAGGAAAGATTTGTTTGTTTGTTTATTTGTTTGTTTGTTTGTTTGTTTGTTTGCATCGAATAGGCTCCGAAACTACTGGCCCGATTTTAAAAATTCTTTCACCATGAGAATCCTACATTATTCCTGATGAACATAGGCTATATTTTGTACGAGAAAAAAATAGGGATCCGCGTGAAAATTTCAATTATGTAACCCAACGTGTGAAAAAAGTACCAAAAAAATATCTTATATCGCGTACGCTGTGGAAATTATTGACAATAGAGCAAAAAAATGTACTACAGTTTTATAGAGGACATCAATACCTACAATAATGTCCGCGATACTATATGTCTAACTATTACAGTTATGCCACAATAACTACTTTTTCATTTAATATTTTACAATCTACGCCACATTATTCGTACCAGTGTAATGATTACATTTAATCATTACTGTATTAAAGGGTGTAAGGGATAGCCCTCCGAATACTGATAGGGTACATGCAGACCATGAAACTGAACTACTTTCCCCTAGGAACATATTTCAGGAAACGTAAAAAAACTTAATTTCCTTAGTGAATGCAGCCAGCTGATTGTGATTTTGTATGGAAGGTCATTTTCTTGGCGTTTCCTGACATATGTTTCTAGGGGAAAGTTGTCGTGTGATGCCGGCGTAGAATAGCATCACCCCATATCTATGCCGTGTGATGCCGGCTTAGAATAGCATCACCCCATATCTTTCCCGTGGGAGTCGTGAGGGGCGACTAAGGGACTCGAGGGTTTGTATTGCAATTTTAGGCAATGGGCTGACAACCTGTCACTATGGCGATACACAATTTTCCGAATTACCCTCAAATGTTTGTCAGACGTGGCGTAAATGTCCGTTTTTGCGGCAGTTTACGCTCTGCCTACCCCGCAGGGGATTATAGGCAAGATATGTGTATGCATGTATGGAAAGTTGTCCAGTTTTATGTTTCATGCACCCTATCAGTATTCCAAGGGCTGTCCCTTACTCGGTATAAAAAAAGACGACAAAAAACATAAAATAATGCATTAAAAAAATCTACACTAAAATAATACATACATACACATATCACGCCTATTATCCCTTGCGGGGTAGGCAGAGCGTAAACGGCCGCAAAAACGGACATTTACGCCACGTCTGACATAATAATGTTTGAGGGTCATTCGGAAAATTGTGTATCGCCATAGTGACAGGTTGTCAGCCCATCGCCTGAAATTGCAATACACACCCTCAAGTCCCTTACTCACCTCCTACGACTCCCATGGGAAAGAAATCGGGTGATGCTATTCTAAGCCGGCATTACACTAAAATAATAATAATATAATCTACACTAATATTAGAAACAGGATTTTTATAATTGTTTGGATACAAATTTCTTTTTTTATTACAATTTTGTTATGACCTAATAGAAAATAGGCTCGGGCGGGATATTAAAAACAAAAATTAAGGCACTGCCATGGGGCTGGCCAGGTTAATCACACGGCATGTAACTTTACGCCACCACCATCTGAACACGATATTTGTTTCAAATTGAAGTCAAGATTTTTAGAATCCTACATTATCCCTGATGAACATAGGCTATATTAAACTGTCTTATAACCGGGGGGAAATTGTTAGCAGCGGGTGAAACCGCTGGGCGGGCTGCTAGTTCTATATATATATTGGCAAAGAATACAAACTATAGCTATTGGTAATTTGAAAAATGGCATTTGGTAATTTGAAAATTGGAATATTTCATACTTTATTTCACAAACGTACAAATAGCGTACCTAATGCTTCGCAGTATTTTCTACCAGCCAACCATAGGGTAAACACATTTTCGTTCAACTATTTATTGTAGGTACATAAATTTTGTAATATACATATAATTATACACATATTTAAATGAAGTAGCAGAAATTTATTACTAAATAGTGAAGTTGGTATAAGAAAAAGAGGTGCAACTGAACAAAATTTATAACAAATATAAATAACTTGGATTTCGACATGACCAAGGTTTATAAGAACTATAATAATTTCTTTGCTTAAAGAGAAACAGTAGTATACGAGTATCACCACCGTTATTGATTTTAATTACACCTATTATGTTCCTCCCAGAATGTGCTTTTACTGCAAGAATTTCTCCACAAAACCATATTCACGAACCCACATATTACAAACGGTAAGCGTCAGCAATTGAAACAGTAAGTAATTCTCATGTCCGCACTTTCAGAGCCTCCGGGCCTTGATCTACAAGTTTACTAGCATGCCAGTTACCACTACTGGCTTGTTTTCTGTTATGTTTGTAAAGAACAAAAATACCGCAAACACATACCTTGTTTACGTATCAGTTCAGTCAGGATACTCTTGCCGAAAATTCCGCCGAAGTTGTCATATTACATGTATACAAATCTTAACTTGTGCCTTCTACTCGTATAAGTGTGCTGCAGGTGATATTTATAATATTTGGCATCTTTTATAGCGAGCTTCAAGTAGGCAAGCACAAACACGGCGGACAGCTCTTGCAATATAGGGATGTACTTAAAAGGCATATGAAAAATTGCAGCATCGTTCCCTTAACACGGGAATCCTTGTAAGACAACTATCGACGCCTTTGAAAAATCACACAAAGTAGAACTAGACGCAAAAAGAGACGAATTATAAGCCAGACCACCAACGGCTCTAACATACTGATCTTTCCGACCGATTTCGGCCATGGCGACCACTTCAACTCCTAATCAAAGAGGCGTTGATGCGCTCGGAGATGGCTACTATAGCCAATTTTAGCTGAGAAATCTCGTGCGCAATGCGGGCAGGTGAGCTTGCCGTTCACATAATTGTAGTTAATGGCTGCAGGTGGACGGTCTTTCAGCTCATCGCGCTTAGCGTCGAGGTCTGCTTTGCGCTGCTCCTCAAACTCGCGTATTCGCCTTTTTACCATCCCGCGCCATTCTGGGCGCTGTGCTGCCAGACCCTCCCATTGAGTGGGCTCGATGTTGCAACGTTTCATGTGGCGCTTTTGAACATCTTTATATCTGAGGAGTTGTCCACCCTGCTTTCGCTTGCCCTCCTCTAGTTCAGAATAAAAGATGCGCTTCGCCACTCTCTCCTCCGCCATCCGGGATACGTGACCGCACCATCGAAGTTGCCGACGCATTAGATAGGCTTCAATGCCACCGACATTGGCTCGTCTCAGAACTTCGGTGTTACGCACTCGGTCGGACCATCTGATCTTCATGATGGTGCGAAGGCATTTAAGGTGGAAACGATCCAGAGTACGTATGTGGTGGCGGTAGACACACCAGGTCTCGGAGGAGTACAGAAGGTTTGGCAGCACAATCGCCATGTAGACAGATATTTTTGTGGCTAACTTTAGGTCGTGCGAGCAGAAAACCTTGGAACGCAGCTTTCCAAATGCTGCAGCTGCAGCACTGATTCGGCTGTTGATCTCGGCATCAAGGTCACACTTAGATGTTACAGTGTTCCCAAGATAACGGAACTTATCAACTTGTTTCAGCATATCCTCACCAAGCTTAATGGCCAGTGTCTCGCGACCATGTGTGTCTAGAGACATTACTTCCGTCTTTTTGACACTGATCTTCAGGCCGAATTTGCAGCATGCTTGGTGAAAAACGGACATCAGCTGTTGCAAGCCGTCTGGGGATTCCGCAAGAAAGCACAAGTCATCAGCATACATGATCTCTGTAATCAGTGCATACGAAACCTTAGTGCGCGCCCTAAGTCTAGCCAAGTTGAAAAGACTGCCATCTGTGCGGAATCGGATGCGGACTCCTACGGATACAGTATTCAAGACCTCCTTGACTACTACTGCAAAGTATAAGGCGAACAGTGTAGGCGCTAGAACACACCCTTGTTTCACCCCACAGGTGACGGGGAAGAAATCGGACTGTTCACCATCTACAGAGACACAGCACTGCATATTGTCATGCAGGAGTCTTAGAAGTCGAACAAACTTATCCGTGCACCCTAGTTTTTCCAGCACCATCCAGAGAGCTTCGCGAGGCACACTGTCGAATGCTTTCTCCAAGTCAACAAAGCAGAGGTACAACTGACGCCCTTGTTCTCTGCTTTTTTCCTGCAGTTGACGCACTGAGAAAATAGCTTCACATGTGCCTCGGTCAGGTCGGAAGCCAAACTGGGTTTCGGGCAGAATCTTTTCGGACAGGTCTTTCAGGCGGTTCAATAAAACTCTTGCAAAAGCCTTTCCAGGGACCGACAGTAATGAAATACCACGATACGAGTTGCAGTCGGAACGGTCACCCTTGTTCTTGTAGAGAGCACTTATGCGAGAAACTTTGAAATCATCCGGGACTCGCTCCTCTTCCCACATTTGAACAAATAGCTTCCATACCGACGTGTGCAGCTCCATACCACCGTACTTCAGTAGCTCACCCGGTATAAGGTCAATGCCGACCGCCCGCTTATTGTGCTGCTGTCTGATGGCAGTAACAACCTCATCGTACGACAGGGGCTTGTCCAGCTCAGTGTTTAATGGGAGTTGAGGCAGTAAACTGATATGATGCAGATCAGCTGAACGATCTACGTTAAGCAAGTTTTTGAAGTGTTCAGCCCAACGTTTAAGTACATCCTCCTTGCTGGTCAGGAGTTGCATTCCGTCTAAAGACCTCAAAGGCACTTTTGCTCGGTAGGACGCACCAATCAGTTTACGCACTTCACAGTAAAACTCCCCAAGCTGGTTAGTATCGGCAAGCCACTGCATTTGACAAGCTTTGTCCCGCCACCACTTGTCTTTTAACTGTCGAGACAGCCTTCGTAATTCCTGGTCACTGTCTTTGACCACCGCAACACTTCCACCTCTTCTATTGTGCTGTCGCAGGAGCTCTCGATGTTTGTCGAATACTATTATAGTGGCGGCATACTCATCTGTCCGAAGTGCTCAAGGACCTTTAAGGCCAAAATTGGCTATAGCAGTCACATGCAAGCACATGACCTCACGGACCAACGAGACGCTAGCTGCTGATGAGCCGTTCCAGCAGAAGCTATAGCCGAAAACGGCTCGGACAGATTAAAATATTTTAATATATTGATATATAGATAATAGAAACTGTGAATTTTTTGCCGTGTGATGCCGGCTTAAAATAGCATCACCCCATTTCAAACCCATGGGTGTTGTAAGAGGCGACCAAGGGACTCGAGGGTGTGTATTTCAATTTTAGGCGACGGGCTGACAACCTGTCACTTTAGTGATACATAGTTATCTGATTGACCCTCAAACTTTTGTCAGACGTGGTGTTAATATCCGTTGAACGGCCGTTAACGCTCTGCCTTCCCCGTAAGGGATATAGGCGTGATTTATGTATGTATGTATGTGTGAAACTGTGAATGGAATATGTGTTTTATGTATGACGGCAAGCAACACGGGATAGCAAAAATAACTTCGATAAATAACAGTTAAGAAATGTTTACACACTTTATAGGTATTCATCTAGTGCAATTTGAACTTACTATTTTATAAATGTAGCTTGCAACATTTGTAGCTTGTAAATTTATACGTTTACATCAAAATTGTAAACTTGACCATCGAAAGCCTAAATCAATATTTATCACTGGCATAAACACATCTGTCAGCCCCAACAAGTGGTTTACAAGTCCAAAGCCGATTCTACTGATTCCAAACAACAGCCTTTTGCTTCCTTTTATCACAAGTCCAATTTGTTAATATTTAAAGGCATGGAGACAAGAAAAATATCAAGACAAGAATTACTTGTGTATAATATGTTTGAGAATTTTACTTAAATCACCATGAATGCTCTCAATAAAGGTGTCATGATTACCAAGTTTATTTCCAGTGAAAGCAATTTCACCCAACATTTTTTTTTGTGACGAATATTCGGTTTTACTTACCTACTAGATCATCGTCACTCAAAAGTTGCAACAGTCCTTAAACTAGAAATATAAACTATTCAGATACAGAGATTATTGGCTCTTTAGAATGACAACTAACCTTAGCAGAATCCCTTCAGTCTAGACTTAGAATCATGTCTAGTAAGTTAACGCTAACCAGGTACGATTTATCTCCACTCACAGCTAGAAAGTGGACCGCGGTTTAAGGCATCGCATTTAATTGAATGGTTTCATTGTGATTGCCCCAACTGACCTACTCAAGATAGGGAAAGATAGAGTTTATCTAGAAAATGTTTAAACTAGATCTTTAGAACAGGAAAAGGAGTCAATGAAAGGAAGGGACGTACATGCAAAGGGAAAGTGTATATTGGATGTGGCATCGAAATCACTGAAATTAAGTCTTTGTAATCGTGATCTAGGTATTTACTGGCTGGGCATTATGCAGCAAAAAATATCCTTGTACATAACACTGGTAATTTTTTTAAATACTGGCATTGATGTATTTGAGTCTAGAAACATACTCATAGATAGTTTTTGCTGCTAGATTGTTTTTGTGTGTATAATCACTGTCACGTGAGTTTATTGTCCTTTTACGACAGACTTTCTGGCGTGCGCTGCGCATATCTAATATCATGCTGACTGACAACTGACAAACTATCTGGTAACTTTTCCGAGTAACCATAAAATTGCACAGGTGTTCTTATAATTTGTCCATTGGATAAATACTGCCCACCAGACAACTTTGCCTTTGATTGACAGAAATAGGTTGAAGGATTAAACCTTGATATTATAGCGACAAGCTTTACACGAAGACTAACAATGAAGGACCTTCCAAGTCTGAACGCAATTTACTCAAAAACCAGTTTTAACATCGACTTTTAACGAAAACGGCTATCTAGTTGTCAAGTAACTATTTACTTGAAATACATTGCTGTTTGACTAAAGACCTCTTGCAAACACAGATACGAATCCGAAATGTAAATCAAAATCGGCTCCCGCAAACAGTACCGATTGATTCAAAGCATTTCGTGACATAGCTTTATCTTCGGCGTGTAGCTCACTAAACCGTACAAAATCATGCGCTTACAAATGGACATTAGTATTGTCCTCGTATTTTACAAATGTAGTATTGCTAGGAAGATTTAGATGGTTGATAGTGCAACCCTAGGATCAGGTTTAGTTTGCAAGTTGCTGTTCTTGGTCATTTGAGCGGTTACCAAGGCCAGATAAGCAGTGTTGTTTCTAATTGTAAACTTATGTCGATTTGTGAAAAACTACTATGTTTAAGTCAATGAGGACTTTTCTATTGACAGCTTTTGAGCTTTTCTTATGACGTCATACCAGATTTAGTTGTGGTTAGTTGAGTCATAAATACATGTCGTCTTTTTACATACGTTTCTATGGAAATAAACCTTTTCAGCTTAGCTCAGCGCCATCTCAGTACAATTGAAAGTTGTTTAGATATTTCCCATTTTGTACTAGTCTTACCGACATAAGTGCATTTTTAGTAATCAAATGCGTTTATCAAAAGATGTTTTTGTATGCCCGACTAAGGGACTCGAGGGTGTGTATTGCAATTTTAGGCGATGGGTTGACAACCTGTCACTATGGCGATAAACAATTTTCAGAATGTCCCTCAAATATTTGTCAGACGTGGCGTAAATGTCCGTTTTTGCGGCCATTTACGCTCTGCCTACCCCACAAGGGATTATAGGCGTGATATATGTATGTATGTATGTTTTTGTATGCCTATGTCATAGTTTTTGATGACACAATCTTTTTTGTTTAACTGATATAAAATGTATAATTAAAGTTCATTGACCACTGCTCTAACTCATTAAAACTACAATGTTATCGGGTAAAGATTCTAATCTATCGATAATATTCGCACTATCGACAGTAGGTACCTACATTAAGACAACACTACACAGAAACAACAGGGGCAACGCACGACTGATGACATAATGCCTTATGACTCAAGACTAGCTACACCTTCTGTTAATGGTCATTTGTGTATCACCTTGTTTCATTGCCATAGAGATCACTGTTGTCTGTTGGTATACCAGGCGTTGTTTGGGTAGCAAAAACTTGTGATAAGTAGTGAGGTTGGCTGTTGCGTAAGTTTTTTGTATTGAACTTGAATTTTTTGTAACTGATGAGTCATTTAGATCATCATAACAATGCGTAACTGCTAAGTACTCAACGTTTACTTTCTTGGCATACAATAACGCTTTTGTATCGTTGATGCGTTGGTTCATCTTCCCACGCTCTTTTGGGTTCTTCTGGTTCTAAATTAATTAAAATGTATTTTTTGTGAGGCTACTATTGTGTCACTTGTCATCACCTCTGTTATGAATTATCTCATTGTCTTTGCTTGAAAGAGATTTTTTTGCTACACAAAGACGTTTTAAAAATATTAAGCAAAAAGTGATTTGAGCTTTAATGTCATATAGCCCAAAGATATATCATAATATAATTTTTTTTTCCGAATGACCCTCAAATATTTGTCAGACGTGGCGTGAATGTCCGTTTTTTTGCAGCCGTTTACGCTCTGCTTACACCGCTTTAATACTATAGGTGTGATGTGTGCATGTATGTATGTAGCCCAAAGGAAAAATCGTTGTTGTACCTTAGCCATTTTTAATCGACTTCATAAAGGAGTAAGTCTCGATACTTAAACTTAACGGTTATTACTTTTAGGAACAGACTTTCGATTTTAGCCGGCAGCTCAAAATTGTTCATACTTAATAATGTCTTGTTAATATTAGCTGGTGGGTGCTCAAGTAGTTTTTGTCTAGATTTTATCTTTTATGTCTTTGTCGTGGATGCTCTAAAGTTAGTTATGTACACGATTTCACGAAAATTCACACAGTGATTTCATCTCCATAGGTACATAAACATATACATAACTGTAACATATTTTTTTTTATAGCTTTAATCATACATTAAAATAAAACAAGAACAATAACAAGTACTTATGTTAATTAATTTTGGGTCTCAATTTAATCATGGTCAAATTCCCTTCAAAGTAAATAAAATATTTTTTTCATCATCGTTTTTGTGATCATCATCTATTTTGCCAATAGTTTATGAGTCCTATAATAAAAATAAAATTCAAATTGGCAGTTGGTCGGTTTTTTGTAGAAGGTAGTTAATCTCCTCTGTTTTTGCTTGAACTTGGATGAATTACTATTGTAATAAAATATGATGCGCATCTATTCATCAAACTTTATTTAATTATTACTTTATGTAATTTATGAATGTGAACTATGTAGTGCCTATGTGCTCTTATTTTTAAATTTTTGAACAACACATTTCATAGTTTCCGAGCTTTGAGATCGTCTTCAACAGATACATAATAGAGCATTTTGCAAATAAATAACTGTAAAACGGTACCACATGTTTTTGTAGAAGCTTGTACGACGCAGAGGGTTGTGCAAACCCTTGTAACTTTGCACCATTAGAGTTGTTTACTTTTTATCGTTACTACTGATTGTAACAACACATAAAATACTGAATGACCATCACTAATCAAGAAGATAAATGAGGATACTATTTTACGGCACATTACAACTCTAGATTTGAACATAAATTTTATATTAAGATACATTCTCAATAAGTTAGGCATAAGAAACCATTAAGATTAATTTGTTCAGATAACTATGTAATACTTAATTAGGCAGTTATTTATTCATCTGATTAAGAATGTTTGGTATTCTAAACTAAAGTAAATATGTGTACTCTAAATGTAGACGTTATATTTATCCTTTGTTTCTAATAGTATTAATGTAACTTAATAAATACGTATTGCTTTTTTCAGTTTTATTCGACTTTAAACATTAATAAACATGCACACTTACATATAATAGCGTTCAATACCTATCGCTTACACTATTAATTCAATTCTCTTATCTACACTTTCATCCAAACAAAGTGCCAATCAACTTTCGCTTCATTTTGCTGCCTCTTTGACATCTTCCAGCTTAACAAGTTCTAACGAGCCGTGTCAGTCAATCTTTATCGACGTAGATAGATGTTTTTATCGATAAGCTATCGCGAACATCTCTAGTGAGTAGACAGGTATTATTAGGTCTTCCTGCTCTGTGTTTGCAAACTCGACAATACCGTAGTGTTGATAGATACGAGACAAATTTAAATATCTGAAAGAAGAAAGCTTTTTAATACAAGTGAAAAAAGTGGAACTATTTAAGTATTGACAAGTTTTTCACAAATTCGACGTTGAATCTTTGATATCATCAACAACAAATACTTTAAATTTTCTTCATCAATTTGAAACTTACTTAAATCGTGATCTACAGACGTACATAAATCGCGCCAAAATTTTTATCTTGATATTATTACTATAGCCCAACTCTTAACATCTTTATCGCTATAAGCACAATTATTAGTAACAGACGGTCTACTGTTACACCAGTGTGCACGCAAATGCTCGCTTATCTGGTTTAACTATGGCCCTTTACTAAAATTATTCTGCGTTTTAGGCCAATTTCTTTCATATCATCGCCATTCATCTGAGTAGCTTCTCCGACATAAACAAGTAAGCATGTCGCTCTTACTCCATAAAACCGTTACTGGTCAGTTCGTTTTGTTCTAAAAGAGTATGGTACTTTGCTTTGTACTTACATTTGACGATATTTTTCTTGTTATTAGCCTAGGTATTTTTACTTACAGAAAATAAGCTTTGTGTTTGGAAATCTATAAGAAACCTACTATTGGTAAAACCATATTTACATACACATGATTTAATTTTTTTTATTCAGTAGATGGTATTAAAATATGTCATGGTATGTGATTCATTCAACACACATAAACCTCTTAAACGAGGTAATAAACTGGATCACCGCGTTCAATGTTATTATAAAACAAAAACTACGAGCTTGCATTCTCGCGCGTTAGTTTGACATACTGCTGTCGACGATGTAAAACACGCGTTGTACAGAATGGGTCGCTGGTCGAGATAAAATATGGCTCCTGTAACGAGGCTTTGCTTGGACAATGAGTTTTCAAACCGCAAAACTCTCTTTACATTTTTATGGCGATAACTGTGTTTGGGAGTAAGTCGTGGTAACTTTCTGACTTTTTTCCAGTTGCTATAAATATTGGTGCAAAGTTACTGTGAGTAAGAAATATTCTGGAAAAAATCGATACCTATTCTCTATTTAGCTCAGATAAGCATCAATTTAAGGTTGTAAAAATATTATTTGCTCACACCAAAATATTCTAGTACTTTAACAAATGCTGTTTCAAAGTTGTTTATGGTAAATACATTTGATTTTGTTCAAACGGACAAGACAATGTATCATTTTGTACAGAAGAACTCATAACTTGCGTCTATAATATCGCGTCTCGTTTTTCCCGTATCACATTACTCCAGATACACATCCTACTGTCACCGGAGGTTGTTTTTCTTATTACAACAACTCGTTCGCAGTTTATTGCTGGTTTTCATCATTTTTATCAGGCTTGAGCTTGAATTCGTAATAAATAAGCTAAATGCTAGTTGCTTAAGCTTTTGCTTGAGCTCTTAAGTTTTCAAGATAGTTCGTGTTTTTTTAATTTTTATACATACATACATACTTATATCACGCCTTTATCCCTTGCGGGGTAGGCAGAGAGTAAATTTTTCATTTTTATAATTAAGTTTATTTTTGTGACTAGGATAAGATAACAGAGACTTACTTGCATTTGTTTACAATTATTTGAATGATAGTGATTATGATTATACTAAAACAGTATTAAGAATCTGTTTGGAAATTTTGTAAAAAATAAACGATGTGTGACTGCACGTCGTGCTATTTTTTTAAACGAATTAAGTACGAGTTTTACATCTTTTATAAATTCTGTTGCAGACTATTTATTCCGTCTTTGGTCAGAGTCACTTCATACCAGACACTAGATGCCCTTGAAGTTTGCGGTTTACTTTACAGAAGGGTATCAGTTTACTCCATACGCATCTGCCTGGACACCTGGAATCTGCAGATTCTCGATTGCACTGCTTGCTTTCTGTTCAAAATCTGCAACGTCTTTGTCCACTTTTGAAAGTGTCGCTTCTGCGTACGTTGTTATATTATTTATATTTGCATCACCTTAACTTATAAGATTACAAGGTACTTCGTGAAGCCTTATCATAGTATCTGAACCCTCTGTGTAATTCCGATCTACGCTCCACGATCTCAAAATTTATCTTTGTCAGGTTGACATTCGTGTGTACCTACTTGCTTGAGTTTTTTGTGCAGGTTGTCCTGGCAGGTTTTTGCATAAAAAAACTAACTGGTTGGTAGTCACGCTTTGTGGTATCTTCTTCCAACAATTACCTTTTCTCACGAGAGTTTTTTAAATTGTGGAACGTTCGGCGTATTAGCTGCTCAGATGATTTTGGTACCCATTATTTTATAGGTTAACGATCACATTCATAGTCTTTTCCAGGATTCCCTAAATCAGAATGCTATAGCTATATTTTTATCTACACAGAAACAAGCTCAATGAATACAAAGAACCAATATGGAAGATGCTATCCTGATTGAATTAAAACTTGGGACCTTCGCGTAGAATACAGGCGCACATAGCACTATGTGTCCGTAAGTTCATGTTACTAGTATTTTTTTAAATCTTCTATTAAGAGTACCACTTTTTATCTAATAGTGTAACTCACGAACTGTCTTTAACTCTCGCGCAATAACATCTAATCCAAATAAATTTCTCAATATCTCAACTAACGTACAATTTTAAACCAACATCTTCAAACCATGAATCATCTAGTTTTTATCTTATTTACTCAACCGCGATCTAGTTATCGAGTTATCGACTGATTATCGACTATCGATTACCCTGATTAGTGTTGTTGGGTGCAACACTAGACGGTGGTTATAGGCAGGGTTGATAAGTCGATAGCCAATATTTAGTGGACACTGGCTATATATTTATCGATGTCTTGGTTGGCTACTTTGGTGTTCTACAAGAAACTAGGAATTGGAGTAGATGAGCTTTTTGAAACCGTGGAAGTCCGCATGAACGATCCCACTTTAACAGTAGATAGAAAGGTACTTATGGAAACGCTTGGTATGCAATCATGTGTGTGTGTGTGTGTGTGACAGATAGATATTTAATTTTTGTAATTAGAAAATTATCTTTAAAGAAGAAGTAATTACTGCTAGGTATCTTCGTACCTAATCATCATTAACGTCAGCGAATAAACGTAAGACTTAATTTAACTAGGAAAAGATAAATAATTCAATTAATTACGCTAAAGAAACAGTAATAAGATTGTATCACCCCATTTCAATCCCAAGGGTGTCGTAAGAGGCGACTAAGGGACTCGAGGTTTTCATATGTATTACAATTTTAGGCAACAGGCTGACAACCTGGCAATATTAGTCAGATTTGGCGATAGCGACCGTATTTTTTGCGGATGTTAGCGCTTTGACTATCCCGCAAGTATGTGTGTCTAAGAATACATACCTATACCTATAACCCTATGCTTATGAGTTGTTGTACACTACAACTTGATAGAAAATCTTATTCTATGTCATATTGAAACAATCCAAAATTCTGTGATTGCAGTACACAAAGGTGAAAGATAATTAGTAGTTTGGGAAACTCTTTAAAATATAATTAGAAACAATAAAAAAACAGTCTTAAGTTTATAAATACGTTCTCAGAACGTACTGGTTGTCAAATAATAATAAACTATTAATTTTATTAGAGGAAAGCGTAGGAGTGATGCAACAAATGATACAATTAATGCGTGAACCGACAAACCCACGCTGTTTTTCTAAAGAACCTTATGTTTGTTTATAATGCCGCTAATAGAAATAATAATAAAAGATAGATGAATCTCGGAGAAAATGGAATTGTATTATTAAATTTATAACTTTGACAATCACCATATGTTTCCGGTTTGATAAAAAGAAATACACATATCAAAAAGAATGAAGAGGATGAAGTTCTTTTGGATGACTTACAATTAAAAATAATTTAACGAATACAATGTGTAACACTTTTAGTTCGGCAATTTTATTTTTATTGTATAAAACTACCTACTATACAAAAACGCAGAAAGACTGATGATGGAAAAAGCCACTAAGTCATCAACAGCCATTGTAAATAATAGTGTAATTACTATTGGTAGAGACTGTACCTTCATTCAAAGATTCATTGGTGATGTTTAGTTTAAAATGGTTCGATCACGATTTTCAAATAACGTATCTGCTCCCGCTTGCCCTAAATTATTTGTGTAGGCAGATCTTTGATATAACGTAAATTTTGTTATAAATTATTTATTTATGACTGTTATTAATTCAATAAAGCTCTTAATTATAAATGTCTGAAACGCTAAAACAAATATTTTGAAAGGTTGATTTAATTACAGCAGCCGTAAAGGTAAATGGAAACTCTTAGTCAGGTCGTAAGAGTAGTAGGTATTAAGTCCGTAAATTGCAAGAAAATTAATGTCATTGTTTTAAACACAAGGTAGCTCAGTTATGTTGTCACGTATCAAATTATAGGTATGGCTGACATGACAAGTTGTATTGTATTTACTGTCTGTATGTACCTTTAGTAAGCGTAAATGCGTGCATCAAAGCGCTTAGGTTCTTACAGACGGTAAACGTCAAGAAAATAAACCAAATAGTGGTAATGCATGTAAGTACTTCCCAACACCACCGTCACCACAGGTTAAAGATAAGTCTGATGGAAATGTACCACGGCCTCATAGCAGTCCATACTTAAAAATCTTACTGAGTTCCATAATTTTCATTTGAAATTCAGTACCTTTTTTGGTTCTTGGAAGGACTCGCTTCATCTTTTACTATTTCTGGGACCATTAAAAACTCATTGGCTGTATTCCATGATACTAGACACATTGAAATTTACACAGCAGTCCATCCAGTCAATCCATTTCGTTTCACAACAAACCTAGATCTGGGGTGTCAATTATGTATGGACGCGTGTAGATTTATGCAATTGCCATACGAAACAAATGACAATCGTACCAATTGCAACAATCGCCAACAAATTACTCCAATCCCCTATTACGTATTCAATACTGGCCTATAACTTATTATGAATTCGACTTTTGCCATTACAATGAATAAATTGTATTCCAAATTAATATCAATAAAGTATACCTATACTCATTAAACCGTTGAGTATGCCCAATTCATACAAGTTTATTGGAGTCCATTGCTAATAAGATTGTGGGTGTTTTGTAAGCAATGTTCGATAAGATAAGTATGAGATATGATGCTTATATATTCTATTACTTATAGAATAAAGATTGAGGTTCTTTAAAGAGCCGTATCTACAACAAAAGTAAAATAAGAAATACAAGGTCTATTCAAAAAGGTCTTTTTGTTTAAATTATATTAAAATTAAAAATATGCCTCATGAATTAGGCCTGCTTACAAATTCTAAGCACACCTTGTAAACTGAGTTCTCTTTTATTAATCGTATTTTCCTGTACTAACTGAGAAGCAATAAGAATAGTAACAAAACACAAATAAAACTGAACCAACCAATCATCTTTTTACACACATAAATGATGTGCTGACGGTTAAGACACTTACACACTTAACATGCTACTTATTTCTTACCATATTTTTCACACCCCTCCTGCGCTGTTCTATATTTTATTTCTGAACAATTTTGTGTAATTATATTGTTATTATTTCAATGTATTGCCCCAAGAAACAACAGCATAATATGCAATTAGTTTCTCTCAGAACTAATCGCTATTTCTTGAGGGTACGAAACAATTTGTACCTGAAGGTCCAGAAATTCTTGTAGCACCTACGTATTTGTATCTAAGAATTGGTATTCGTTTAAGAACATGCAGTCATGATCTCAAGGAATTGTAATATGCTATAACAGGTACTGTAAGTTAATGTTTTGTAATTGTTCATTTTTAGAAAGAAAAGGTACACAGTTGCAACGTAGAAAACGTTTCTTTGATGATAAGAAAAGGTTGATTTTAATATTATAACATCGGTTTATTTGACTGTTTGTAATAACTACGAAACCCTAAATATGCACGTGTTCGACACGTTTTTGGTTTGTTTTTACCATACTGTACATAATAAATAATTAATACCATACTGCACAATTATTCTACTACACTAAAACGTCCTTCCTGGACCATTTCTCCATCCGGTAGCAGCGGCCTTAATAAGTTGTCATTATTCTATTAAGGACCAGTTTAGTCGACACGTACCACAGATTGCGTTTACAATGGTACCAGTAGATTAGACATTATAATATTTTTTTGTTATTGTGTAAGTATTTTGTAACATATTTTTGTATATTTTTTGTAAATAATATTTGTAATGTATTTTTCCTTTAGGAATATTTTCCCTTTAGAAATATTTTTCCTTTAGGAACAGGCCTTAATTTTGAGAAAAAATATTTGACTTACGTCTAGATTCTGGTTAAACAGCTTGCTGACATCATAAGTGTAGTACATACCTGTAAAATTAAAATAAGTATTTAAAAAGCTTTTCCCTTGTACACAATTTAGTAAAATCTTATTCGGTTTTATTTGATTAGATCGTTTGTTTGTACAGAAAATTAAAGGTAACATTTATGGACAAATGACCTCCTTAGTTTTAAAATTAGTTATGTCTAGGATTAATAAATGGGATGCATTTGGTTTATTAAACATAAAGGCAAACGTACATATTAGAAAGTAAGTATAAGTACTATTAAAAAGATTCTTAAATTAAGAACACATTTAGATCGAAACAAATAAACCTGGGTTTACTTAAACTTAAATAAGTGCATAGTAAGTTAACTCTTGTATAAGTGGTAGTGTAGGTAGTTGGTAGTTAAATCTTAATATTATCTGCAGAACATGTTTGAATAAGATTGGCAATTCACATTTAATTTGTTTGATTTCTTATGTTCGTGTAATTAAATATCATACTATTAATCTGAAATAACATACAAGAAATAATTTACTCAGTCATACTTTCTTACTCTGTCGTCAATTACAGAACAAATAAAGATCTAAAAAAAAACAGAATGATAAATAATAAAAAGTATACGAGCACTTCGAGTCCACCGTTAGATCTTCTCTAAACAATGATGGAGTGGAGTTGGACCATGGAGTTACACTCTGTGACGCACCTGAGTAAATAGAGTGGCAGTGGTAATACCTTGTCCTAAATGGATTTGTAAACTGGGAACAGTCTAAATGTTGTCCTATCAGCAGTCTTTTGTCGGAGATCTCATTCCATCAGATGACGTCTGTTCTGACAGACGTAAGCCATATATCACCCGAGCCTCCAAAACGGATACCACTGATAATAAAGTGCTTTCATCATCTTCATCTATTTTCATTGGTTACTCTTCTGTTACTGAGTAGGATTGTACATATCCCTCGTTTAAATACTTCCAGACTTTCTGCAATTATCGTAGCTATGGGAGCTTCTGAATGAGCCTCATATTATTTTCTGCCTACCCCGCAAGGAATATAGGTGTGATATATGACTGTATGTATGGATCACATTTCCAGCTTATTTTAGGGCGTCTTTTACTTTTGCGTTTGTTGATCAGCATCCTCTACAACTCGTTAACATTTTTGAATGTGCATTAGATTATTGTATTTTCTCTTTCTCTCTCTCTGTACAAGTAAAATCCGCTAAAAGTGTATAACTTGCACTAAAAATAGAGGATACGTGTTCTGTCTCACAAAACAATGACAGACACGAGCTTCTCGAACTCAATGGAGATCAGAAGTGACACACAGGTACTTATCAAGACTACTTTACACAAACGGAAGAATTATTTTATAATGAACACGTCAATTTGTTTGTATACTACCTTTGCTATGGTATCACTGGGGTCATTAGTCCCGTAGTCTTCTTCATCGAGTAGATGTGCAACATATTAATTTTCTTGGACTAGTATTTGGCCACACTGATCGCTTTAGAGAGCTTTAGAGTTAGCCTCCAGCTGGTATGCATGGTACAAGTAGTAGGGCAGTTGGGGCAAGAGAGAAGGTGATCCGTAGTTTGTTCTACGCCACAATCACCCAAGCCACTGCCGGAGTAACCCCGCCTTACTTACAGCGCTCTAGTCTCTCTCTTTTCGTGTGGGACACCGAGTCGTCAAACAACACGCTGAACCCTGGTGTCAGAGTCTGTAGTAACAAATATTTTTAAAGATATTTGGTCAGACGATGATCAGTACCATGTAGGAGCAAATAGATAAGATTCTCTCATTGTCAATGAAGCCGTCGATTCAGGTTTGCATGTCATGGCCTTATCATTGTAATCACGTTATATTAAAAAGAGTACGGCCCAGCTAGTCATGAACACAGACAACGATCAAAAGTAATCCAATTCTCAGAATTTCACTCCATACTAAATAGCACATGTTTTAGTGTTTTCGTAATAATGTGGGAATAAATTATCCTGAATATAGACATTTTATTTATTTATTTAGTTTATTCTCAAATGCTTCTGTAATAAAAATAAGCATAATACAGAATTTCTCTATGTTAAAATGAAGCAAATACTTTAACAAAATTCATTAAGTATACTAATAAATAATAAGTTGTTCATAGTGTTGTTTTAATCGTAAACATTACACTACTAACATATAGATCATAACCAATAGAATAACATTAAGATTTCATGCATATTGATGAGGGCCAATTAAGTATGTAACGAGTATTATCTGATTGTAATTTGTATGAAGTCTCATATAATTATTTGTCCCAAACTGACTTTAATGATTCCAAGTCATAAAGTTGCCTAATATGCAAATATTAACTATATTTTAAAATTTATGGTTGTGTTACAAAATATATGCATAGCCTGAAAAATCATAATTCTAGTGTGAAGGAGTTCAATATGAAGTTTATGGACATATTTGTAACAAAATAGAAACACAGACATGAAATAGAAAAACAGAAATATATTAACTTTATCTGTGCATTTAGTGGCACTATATTATGTGGTAACAAAATTGAATACATGAGTAGAACTAAATGAGTAGAATTACTGGATGTCCCGGCTTGACCAACTGTCTATGTGGACTTATACTCTTTTGTATAAAAAATATATAATAAATCTACAAGCAAGTTGATATGATTCAAACAGATATTAACGAAATAGTCATAACTAAACAATTTTATTGTAACGATCCTAATTTTCTAAAAATGCAATTTAATTTGGCGCGATTCCCACATGAATCACATATTACACACTTGCACATGAGTCATATAGAATGCAGGCGCACGCGTTAACATAAGAATGCTCTTAAAAGGCTTCCGTTCCGAAGGCCTTAAAAAAAACGAGGAGGTGTTTAGTAAGCCTTATCGAACGCTTTAGCGAGATTTTAAACTTCATGTACGTAGGTATATTACAGCGGACCTTCTTAGGAAATAAAGTCTGATATATCGTGATGGACCCGGAAAATTAACTAAATTGTGTAGGAATAATCGCGAGTGCCTAAAAAGCTATGAATCAAGTCTGAGTAATGCGTTTGATGATGGTTTGCTTTATTTTTCTTATATTTTGATTCTTAGTTCGTAGTAACCGAAACAACAAATTTGATATGTCAAAGACGCAATTACCTAGGTCAAATAATAATAATGATTTATTTGCTCTTAAACAAGGTTTTGTAAGATGTAAAAATAAATTATAAAAAGAAAACGAGACTTGTGCTTTAAGTAGTTGAACTAAATACCGGAAGACAAAATTCCGCGACCAAAATTGTTCAGTCCACTTTTAAAATTGCAGTGCAACGAAAATGCCTGCGTAATCATAATCAAAGTCTGGCCAAACCGACTTTTGACCTGATTCTGTAATCATACGAACCGTGCAATCTGTATCAATCAAGAAATACAATCCATAGCAGTACTGGTAACCCATTTAAGACTCAATCGATACTGGTTAACCATGATATCTGTATGGAAAACCTGTATATGTTGATCTACTATATTACTTGAGCAGCTGCCGATAGCACCTAGCTAGTTCCTTGAGGCAGACCACCTTCTAACGTACCTGTTATTTCCAACAGTTCTAGTTTTTCTTCGGCTCCTGTTCTCCATAGTTGGAAATGTGAACTGATTCTTTGAGTCTTCAACCATGTATGTTTGGTCTAGTTGGCTCTATCTTTATAAATCTTGTGTAGGATAAGTACCTGTTATTTTCTTTAAAAATATAGTTCTTATCTTAATGTTATATGGACGGACATTTAAGTTTAATGCTAGGTATAAAAATATCAAAGCATAAAACTTCCTATATAAATCTAGCATTAAATATTGATTTGTGTTGGATCGTGAATTGTATTGATGTGAGATTAAAAGTCATTTATATATAAAAAAGCCGTTATATTTTTATTACCAATAGCTAAAGTTTGATTTGCGAATTAGCATTTAATTGACTGTTATTTGCCAAATTCTAAAAGGCGTGAATGTAATAATAATCGCTATCATATTTGAATACGCCAGTCTAAAACGAGATCAAAAGTGTTGTGATGCTTTTACGGTCATCGCCCACTTGTATATTCGTGCAATACAGTTCCAATTGTCCTATTTTAGTACGTCAAGGATACTGGCCCTTATTAGTATGAATAGTGTGTAGGAAATTGGCGCCAATATGTGACATCATACGGATATCCTCTGTGATTTGCTTTGTATTCTGTTCATCAACATTGCCAATTTTTCCACTAATGATGTCAATTACGCCATTATTTTCATTAAATATAATTTTTCCGTCATTATTTCATCACAAATCTCTGTTTCTGAAATGTCTGTAAAGATTGACGCTATTTCTGTTGCTATTGCATATTTTTATGCCTAACTCATGAGTAAAATTTATAAGTTGCAAATAATTTACATTATTCACCTGTGTCGTAAACAAAATGTTTGGCTTCTATTTTGCTTTCCATCATGTTCTGCCTAAAGGGTACCTAAGATGGTCGTCTTTTAGTTACGATAGACATACATAAGCGTTCTATGCTTTCTTTATCTGTTTGCAGCACTTTTATTCTTTCTCCCGTCACGATGTGATTCAATATTTTTGTAACTATGCGTCATACACATTCAAATTTTCATTTCCGAACTCAAAGCAAATTTATAGCTACGGATTTGGGTGTGGTGTTTATGGTTACCTGAAAAACTCAAAACAATATTTTTTATGATTTATTACTACAAAGTATAATATGTGTCCTGGTGGTGGCCCAGGGGGGTGTTGTATGCTTAGATCTTTAAAACAACGAATTTCAGTGTAGAATTTTTTTATATTACATGATTTAATAGGAAGGTTACTTTCTGAAAACGGGTCGCAGTGGGTAAAACCGCTAGGCGGGCCGCTAGTCCAAAATAAAACTAACTTACTTACCTTCTTACTTACTTACTTACTTGTGACCGATTCGCAAGTATTGTGTCAATACCGTGAATGCTTCTAAAGTATATTTGAATTTGAAAGTGGAACAATAATTTTACTCCTCTTAAAAATCGTCAGCACTTTTTAAAGTAGGTAGGTAGCACCGAATCGAACCAATACCAAACACGATGTCACCTGAAACTCTGACTCACTGGCGCCACGGTCGGTTGCGCATGCGCCACTAAAGGTTTCAATTCTACCTGGACCACTCTTTGTCCACGAGATAAATGTCTATGCATGAGGTATATGTTATTTAGTCTATTATTTATAATATAATATGTATTTAATAAATATATATTTATTAATAAAATATATTTGTATTTATTTAGCTGTATTATTTTGGTATATTTCGATTTTTATTATTATTTTTGCACCTGCCTGTACTTTCCACATGCCCTAAGGTAGACTGGTAGATAATGCCACTGGCATTAAGTCCGCCCATGTACACTTTTGTGCATAAAGTTCAATAAATAAAAAAATAAAAATAAATAAAGTTTATTTTTGAACTAACTAACAAAGCAGGCGACATGTAAGGCCATGTTTCCAACACTGGACATGACAGGTGAACTGTTGGAATCTGGAGTAATTTTATCGATTAACGTTACCAAGTATGGGTACAAGAAGTGGCTTTGGAAGTAAAAAGTCTTCCTGTATGAGCTACGCTATAACCATAATGCACAAGATATAACAATATGATTGTGTTTATTATTGTGAATGCAGTCGTTGCCTTCTTCAACATCTTGCAAAGTACCAGCAGTTGTTTGAAATTTCTACTGCATACACTACAGGAAATCAGTACATCAGAAACACACACAGAGTTTCTTATTAACATCATAATATTATATAGACTAAGAATTCAATAAGATTTCTGTTTTTCGGTTCGGTAATTCTGTGAGATATTACTGATAGTATGCTAAATGTTACGTTATTTTATGAATCATAAAATCTAAATTTTGTTGATATAAGTATTTCTGCTTTTACGTATATTAATGGGTCGTTATTCCGCAAAGGCTTAATCACGGGACGATTAAAAATAAATTCCTATACTTACTAACGTAGGGTTTGTGAAGATTGGTTTTGGAATTAATCAGTTGATTTACAGCAGGTTATCTCTGCCCTGTGGTTTGAATAAATTTACTTTAGGAAGCTTTTAATCGAATGTACCGTTTTGATTAAAATAGTCTTATACCTCTAGAAGACGTTATTAGTTTTATTCCATATCTTCTTAAAAGTTTGACTTGCCTTTAAACAGTGTTTAAAATATTTTGTCCATACGATTTGACGTTGTGAAAAAGCTTAAATAATGTCAAACTTTCTTGCAATAACACAAATACGGTCATAATTTGATGTCGATGTTAGGTCATATATTTTTTTATTAAATCGGTAAAAAATATTTTTTTGACTCGCAACTTTCTTGTTTAGGTCCGTACCGCAGTTAAGTGAGGATTATTTGAATATAACATCGAAGATTTTCCGCAGGTTGTCCTTGTCTCATGCAATCAAAAATTCGCGGCCTAATTTGCATGTACCATATATGTAGGTGGCTACTACCGCAAAAAATAAGTAACGAATGAATATATCGGGAACACATCGGTCGGTTGTCATAAAATATCCGACACAGCATACATGATCAGCAGAACGGGCTATTGTATAAACTTTGTTGCAACCAGGATCGCTTTTAGGCTTAGCAAACTCATTTGTGATTTACTGTGATGAAAATGCCTGATTTAAAAACACTCGCTCCTTCACCATACCTCTGTCTTTTATGACCACTGTATGGGCCAGTAGGAGATATACCTATTGTTTATCCCATAAATAACTATTCTTTATTTTCATAAATTGACGTCACTCTTCATCCTATCAAACTATTCCAGTATCAAAATATGTTGCATAAATATTATGCATTGAGATCGTATTAATTTAAAAGCTCGCATGTGGTTACTTCAACAACTGGAACCGGCACTGCATACACCGTACCTTTCTCTTTCTATTGTATCGAACCATCTCCTTCAAATGTAATGGCAGACAGCGTGGAAATTGAGCTTATTAGAATACATGCTGCAAAATGGAAATTTCTCTATTACAGCCATGTCCAAATGACACGCAATGTTAGGCAAATTGGGGAAGTAAACTGAGCAGATCAATCAGCAGTTAAAGACCTTTCAACTTTATTGGATGCAATTTTACTAAAATCTAAAAATGTAGTATGAAAATGCGTTTGCTACGATCGATTTATTGAGTTCTGACTTTTGGGTGGGTGAAAGTAATTCATCGTTTTTATTGCCCGTAACGTTTAATGGAAAACTTTCGTTCGCTAATGCTATATTTGAGAATCCTTCAATTCGAAAGTCATTTATTTTTAAATTATTCCGAAATTGAAATATCATGTTTTTCCTTTGATGTGATCATTAAGTTCTAATAGCTGCATCTATAAAAGCTTTAAATTGATACTAGTGTAGACTTGCCAATTTGCGAACAAAAGAGTTGTGTCAGATAACAGCAAGTCATGACGTTTGATATCCGTAATTTCGCGAATAACGGTATTTTCATTAAGTTTTTTAATATCCTTCTTTACTTTCACCAGCCGTGTCGGATTTGCAATTAAGGTTTCTTGTTGATCGGAAGTTGTGTGAATGTTTTTTAGAAACTATAATTTGCTGAATTTGCAAAAGATAAGACCATAAACCAGTGGTGCCCTGAATCAACAAAAACTTCCCATAACCTTTTTTTACAACAAAAATATGTTGCTTTTATTTACAAAATGATGTTGTTGTTCTGAACAAGTTTTTCCAAAGCATGTATCACTTCATCAGAACCTATCATTTCTCTTGCGTGTTTGAAAGCTATTATAGAATCATTACTATTTGTAGCAATACCACGTGCTACAAAGATATAGCATGCTCACCAGTCATCACCCTCAACATTAATAATTAAGACATAGATGACCTTAATTAGTGTGAAGAATTCTTTTCACATCTGGACTTCGAGCTTTCTTTCCTTTCGTCGGTTCAAAAAATGGTTTTTAATTATCGAAATTCAATGGTTGGAATTTTAAGTGCGTAACTTGAAAGGTGTTATTATGAAATTTGCTGTGAATGCTCTGAGTAATGAACATGATAAAAGGCATGCTCAATGTTCGCCCTTGCCTTGATTACTTTTTCAGCTGCAAGCATAAGCTATCGCTTATCAAGCTTACTTTGATACCTACTTACAATAACTTTCTTTCGGGGGGCTATAAAAGCAGGAGATTTGTCCATGTATAATTTCATTAGTAGGCAGGTAGAGCTAATCAAAAACAACCTTACATACTTTTATTATTTTATTTTTCGTCTGAGGTTACGAATTGAGTGTCAGACCAGTTAACCTCATTTTTAATTCCCCATATTTATTCAGCATAGCGCTATGACCAACACGTCTGGGAATTTGGTAGCTTCTATACTATCATTAGATGCATCTGAAGAAAAAAAAATCACAAAACAGACGCGTACGGCAACAATCATCGACATACACGCAAATTGTGTTGAATGGCATATCACGGATGTAGTTCGGACGAAAGTGTCGACTATGTATGACTACTTTTAGGTAGTAGGTAGTTTAATATCGTTGCAAATTTTCATAATTATAAATAAGATACGATGTGAATATATGCGTTTACGCTCTGCCTACCCCGAAAGGGATAATAGGCGTGATTTGTGTGTGTGTGTGTGTGTAGATATGTGATTTGTTCAAATATGTAATAGTTGTTTAATATAACTATGAATGAAGTTTGGATTGCGTAAAACAAAATTCGTGGGACTCAGACATTTAAATATGACAACTAAGATTGTCATATCTCATACAATATAATTATGTTACTGAACACAGGAAGTTCTAACTTTTTAATTTTAAGATCTGCTCATTCAAAACGCACATGCTCTTCAAGTTTTTTATGCCTTTGTAGCATTCTGCTACAATTACTACCATTTTTCTAAATATTTCCTGAAATCCATTTTATTTTATCAATTTGTTTGTTTACTTTCTTGATGTTATGTCAACCTCTCAAAGTTGACGGCTATCTATACATCATAGAGCCGCGTAGCTTTCTACTAAAAAGTTATTATACATTGATCTACCTCTTCGTATTTTCTGACCTCCTGGTACTTGTATCTAAATTTACTACGCCTGGCACTCTCCCTCTCCCTCTCCCTCCGGAGGAACTGAGGTCCCGAGCCCTCCAGCGTGCCTCGGAGCCATCCTCATAACCACCTCATCATCAAGCTAACATGAGATGCCAACAGATCTCCATGGACAGCGACGACTGGCCACTGACAAGTTCCATGATCTCAAAATGACGGCTGACGAGGTCGACGATCGTCGAAGATTCTAGAACCGAAGAGGATGACGATCGAAATGAAGAGCGCGATCGTCATCGAAGCTTCTGGAAATGAACATGACTATCGAAATGAAGACTGTGACAGTCAGCGTCAGACGAGGGTATAAAAGCCACGTCAAGCAGCTAGGGGATCAGTTTTGGTCTGGACTCTAAGTTGTGATCTCGAAGACTCCCAGTATAGTCTCTCACTGAGTAACCACTGTAACAGTCTATTTTAGTCCTAAAAGTCTCCCCTCAAGTGACGGAAGCTTAAAAGTCTCCCCTCAAGCGCCTACGCCTCGTCGGATTGAAGATACAGCTGCTGCGAAGACGCTCCTCGCGCTGGACGCGCCGCCGTTACCTTCTGTGTGAGTGGCCAGGTTATAATTTTGGTTTTCGTATCAGGAGGTGGTTATCTGTTAATTCTTTAATAAAGCCTTATCGTTTACGTTCCCTCTTTTACTCCCTCGGCCCCTCACTTAGCGTGCGGGCGCGAGGCTTGCTAGGGTGCCTACACACAGGACACTCTACCCACACTTACTCACTCACGCCCTCCGGGGTCACAGGCACTCGTGTTCGCGAGACCACTCTACAAATACTTAGCTATAAGTATTCACCTGCGGTTACCTTGGCTCCCTGAGCGCCGGTGCCTCTCGGAGCCTAGATAACACGACACCTTTACCTGCGGAAACACTGCACAGCGAAATGATACCCCTCTAGCATCCTGTCTCCTCAATTCTCTTTATATCTCAAAAGCAATTTTCTGTGTCACACGCAATGCATGTTTACGTAAGGCATCTTTAATTTAAACGCCGTTTTTACATCCCACATGCCTCTAGTCGACAATAAGGATGTTATTGTTACCGTCAGATGTAATGTGGGCATTATTACGATCGTTATCTGTTTCTTATTCTTCAGTAGTCGTCTCTTGGGTATATAATAATATAAAAACATTTAAAAATATATATTTCATACTGTAAATACTGATGTCCCTATCTTTCAGTAGTTGTTTCTTTTAGAGATAGTTCTTAGTTGGATTAATCATCATTACATGTGCACAAAGCGGTCAAGCTTTATTTAAATTTATTATCTGCACTTTTAATCAGAGTGTCCGGTTCTAAAGTTACAGTTCTTATTAATATGTCCTCAGTTGCTCACCATATCCTTGAGGAAACTCTGACACCAGGGTTCATCTAGTTATTGGACGACTCGGTGACCCACACGAAAAGATACATTTTGTTTGTAGGTATATTACAATTAAATGCTCTTGCTTGTATGATTATAATTGTACTACACTCGGCGTCATATGTACTTCATTTATTATAAGTACTATTTTATAACTTGGTGCCGCAAGTACAATTTTCTCGCATAGTACCTTTCCCCATATCTCATAAGTTTGTAGGGTTTGACGTCTGACAGCTAGCGTGAGCATTGTTCAAACCTGCGTTAAAAAATTATTTTGTACTGATTTTAAAAGCTGTTTGTTCAAGCTTGTTTGAACAGGGTGATGAGAAAAAGTGTCTGCCTCCACGCTTTTATAAAAGTGTTCGTCTTGATTGGGAAGTCACGTCTAGGGATGTTCTCTGTTGACAGGCACATTAATAGGTTTGCGCTCTTGGCGATACCTGGTGTTTATTTATCAACCTTTACTTGGTGCTGATAGTGCTTTTAAGGGAATTTTTGAATACTTCATTACCTACACAAAAAAAAAACTAAAGACACGTTAGAAGAATATTCTGTGTTTCCAAACTCCGTTACCAACAGTTTTCGTTATTTTCCGACGTTCATTTAACATTTTGACTTGGCCCAAATTCATAGTTGTTGATATTGTTAATTACGTATTCTGGAAGCATTTTTATCAATGTTTAGGTAGCGAGATTATGAAAATACATTCACGTATTGGCAAGTTCAGCATATTAATATACTACCCCAGTTTAAAACGAGAAGTAATACCTACCATTAAAATATATGGACACAATTTCTCTGAACAGTTTGCATCATAAATTGACTCTGCAGATTGATCTCTTCCATCATGCGTTGCGTTTCGCGCTATGTTAGGTTCAATTGGGCTTATTGAACTGTTATGCGAATCATTTTGCACGTTCCTATTCTGAAATTTCTGCATACTGCCGGAATTGGCAAAATATTTAAATTATTGGGCAGAGATTTTGTTAACAGAGCACAGAAACGTCATGTCTTGTCACGCCTTTGCGTGCGGAGTTTTTCGGTCTGCTTTATAAAAAGAAATGCAACTTCTTAGCCCGATTGTTCGCAACATTACGAGGGGAAAATTGCAAAAATACATCGTAATGTTTGGCTATAAATTGTGCTGAAACACAAAGTAGCGCAAATAAATCAACTAGAAACAAAGACTATCAATCATCAAAACATGAAGCCAAACGTCTGAAATCATTATTTAAAATTATTAATCATTGAAATTTCCTTTTATCATTAGCAGCATCCTGCCAAAACCACCTAAAGATTTGCACAACACTCATGCGCAAGCCAAATGCGACTGCAAGGAATAATCGATCAATTAAAATGAGCGATCGATCCAGCTTCGATTTAATAAAATCGATGTTTCTCGATGACGAATGACTGCATTTCCTTTGCGATAACGTCCTTTTGATGTCTTATTGAAACTTATTGCAATATGAAGTTTTGAAACGGCTGTTTAATCCTGCTGATTTAAACAGCTAGGTACTATAAATTTCCTAAAGTTATGAAATTGATCTATATAATTGTAGCTCGGTCGTATTTGGGTATAGATTTATTGCGACTCTTCTGCTTTCTTTGTATTTGAATATGTACGAAATCAGAAATGGTATTAGTTTTCTTTTGTTATTATTATTATATTAGCGAAGAAAGTTCCAATGCTAGGCAAAGGCCTCTCCATATCTGGATGGATGCACATGTCGATGAGTTGTCGCTTCAAACGTAGTGGAAGGTCTCCCTTCATTAAATCTTTCATAGTCCAGTAGCTTCTCCAGGAATTTCATATATTAATTAAATTTAAAAATGATGGCGTTCCCCAATAACGATTATAAGATGAATATAACCGAATGCAATAAGAAAATTCAGGCATCAATATAATAATAATTGCTTTATTAACGTACCGTTATACGGTAGCACATAAATATTAAATCATCAATGCACCGATATGAATCATCTTATACGCTGGATTATATTTAGAGGAATTTATAAAAGATTAGCTCGTGGGCGTATTGTGACATTAAATGTTATAAGAGATAAGATACGATATAATTATAGGATTTTTGGATTTATATATGGTTACATTTAATTATGAGGCATTTGACGGAATTGTAGGTGTAAGTATGTCTAAATAAAAAAAACAGTTCAAAAATTTCAAGAGTGAGTTTTCGATGTTTATATTGTGTCTTGGCTTTGGATTTGAATAAATTCCAACCCTGGACACCCAAGTCAGCATGTGAAATATCTATTACCGCGCCATCATCGTCCTCTGGGAGGAATAGAATGTACTGATGTACATGCGTTGATAAGGTTTGCTGAAGCGGCAGTTCTTAAACCACGGTATATTGGGTTGTTCAATTACCTAATCGTCAGAAAAAAAGCATTTCTGCATCTACATACGGGTACAATACATCTAGCAAGGGGCGTAAGTGACGGTCAACCGAAAACTTTGCAGGCATGATCAGACCAAAAACTGATGAATTTTTTATATGGAAGATACCTAGTAAGTTGGCAAACGAGAAAAAAATATCGTCCTCCCATACAAAATTCCCGATCAACCGACTGACTTTATATGAAAAAATAAAACGTTTTCAACATAGACTCCATTGTAAAAAGACAGTTTCATGGTTTGATCATGCCAGCAAAGTTTTCGATACACCATCCCTTGCACTCTATATATTATGTAGCTATTATAATCTGTACTTAGTTTTGTTACGTGTGATGCCAGTTTAGAAAAGCTTCACCCTAATCCTACTCGTGGATGTAGTAAAACGTGAGTAAAGGATGGATCCAGATAATGAGCAGCAGCAATTGCAACATCTTGCATTGCGTTTGCTAGGAGTGGATTTTTGTGGCTTTTGATGTCTATAATTTTGCTAAATTTTCTGTGTTCCTCATCAGGATCCTCGATTCAAAAGTTCAACCCAAAACTTTTTCTTTGGAATCATTTCAGTATCTCTATAATTTAGTTAGGCTCCTGGTGACTCACAAAAGGCATTTTAGACCCCGTGTCTGAAAGAATATCTCTATGCCAGCACAGTGGCGCATCATGTAAAACATTTTTTCCATTCGAGCCACTGTAGTTAATATGATCAGTTTTTTTGCATTGAGTTGCAAGAAGTACCTATTAAATCTCCCATTTCTGATAATTTTCTTTAATAACATAAATACTTTTTTCAGCGTCACTCTTCAGTGAAATCTATGTAAACAAAGCTAATATTACCTTAGGCTCATTAGCCATCTTAGTACTAATGGAGGCAACGGTAAACACCGATAGCTGACCAACAATTATGTACGGTAAAAGCCGTCAAACGTACTGATAGTGGTAATTATGTAGTACCTACTTAAACACATGGATACAGTAATGATCTCAGTTTGCTTTCGTCACCTGGCGGCAATTTGTTGCACTTCTAAGAATTTTAACCACCGTTTTTCTTTGTCTCGGTCTTACAATTTTAAGGTAATTTTTATGTTTAATGAGTGACCATAACCAAGCTGACTGAATGCCCGAATAATTTGTCGACATAACGACGAAAATTTTTGGAGTAGCTGATAAATTGTTTGTGAAATACCAAGCCAGCCAGAAAAGATTTTTGATCTTTCATACCTACTTAACGTGTTAGAGCAGAAGTTATTTTGTAAGGGACGACTAATTTGTCTTTTGTAATAATAATAATTCTTAAGTGAACAAAGTAAGTTTACAAATAAGTAAAAAAGAAAGAATAAAAAGTACAACAAGGCGGCCTATGGTAGCAAGCTCTACCAGGCAACCTTTGGGTGATAAGAAAGTGCGTTTAGATAAGCGGAAGCTTTTCTCTATTGACCTGATGATATTTTGTTACCGTTGTTTAATTTACGAGCATACCACAGTTTTTTTTATCATGTTTTTTATATCCTGTATAGACACACTATAACCGGAAAGTAGGTAAGTGTACTTCCTATTCAATTTATCTGGTCGTAGGTTATCGGCCGAACCCTGCCCATAACTTAGATAGTACTTTACTTAGTACGTACTTACCACGTTTAACATTTGCTGTCGCTCAAGGCTTCAGAACGGTAAGAGGAGATCAAGATAATTTTGCGGGTTCCGTAGTGTCAGCGTGAAGGTAGTGAAATATTAATACGAGTGATAAAGAGCAAGTTTTTTTTTTATTCATAGCAAATTAGGGAAAAGATAGGAAGAAGCAGTAGAAGTTTATTTGACTGGTTGCTTAGACTATCAGTCCTTTAAAATAGCGGGCGTATAGGTATGGGGTGAAATTTTACTAGTAGCCCGTAGCGAAAACTCAAGACGGGCTGATGATAAGGAACAACTTTCCTCAAGAAAAATAGGTCGAAATATGAAAAAAAATTCGGACCGCTCATACGAAGTTGCCGATGTTATTATGTTAAGTATAATTTTTCACATTACAACCTGTTCCTTGGGCTAAGTTTTTCCTCGTCACCAGCACGTCTTAAAATTTCGCTATCGGTCAGTAGTAAAATTTCATCCTATATAGGTACTTAAGCTAATGGTAAAACTGAAAATTAATCATCGACATAGGTATCTGCTCTAACATTTCCGCAGAATTTTTGATAGATTAGGATATGACAACCCACGCACAGAAATTTGATAGTATTCTATATTCATAAAATTCTTGTATATATAATGTTGCTGATATCACATAACCATTTATCAAAATGATGTATTCAGTCTTTGTTCATTGAAGTCTTGAAGACGTTACTACTTAACTCTAAAACGACGCAGGCGCACCTAAGGTAAACACTCCCTTTTCGGTCGATTGGTGTTTGTCAGGAAGATAAAGATTTGCTTTTTGTCTGGTGTTTTTATGGTAGTACGGTGTTTAGGAGACAACATGTGCATTTGTGAGGAATTTGAAAAAACAATGGTTAATTCGATATTTTGTAAAAAATTATTATTATTTGTGTAAACATGTATATTACTTAAATCAATTATGTAAACATCCTATATACCATGTTTGATTAAATAAATAATTATTGTGTTGTATTGTATTTTATTGTTGAGATTATTAAAAACTTATTTTATTTTATTTAGGACGTTAATTTCTTTATAAGCTATTCTGATATCCAGATGGTAAGTAGACATTGATAATTATTCAAATCCAGTCCAGATGCAGGTCCATATATTATTGCTAGCTTTATAACAGGATCATCAATTTGTAAGTCACGACCACATCTATAAAAATCTCATTGAGAGATACTGCTAATTAATAAAGTTCTTAAATTTATTAGCCAGTAATAAGACGAAGAAGCTACATATTCTGTATGTACCGGACTACCGGGTGATATTAAAAGTATCATGATCGTTGAAAAACTCTGACACCAGGGTTCATCGGGTCGTTGGACGACTCGGTGTCCCACACGAAAAAGAAAAGAAGTAAAAATATTAAGGAAAAGTAAATTATTTCAAAACGGTACCTAGTAGTCTGTCAAAATCATTCTGAGACACATCATTTCAAGTAAAAAAAAAAACAACTAGCGATTTTTTTACACATTGAACCGCTACCACTACTGAGTCATGTGTTTCGAACATTTTCACCTCTTTTATATTTTTATATATCACCTAGAACACATCTAGGTACTAAGCAAACATCCTGAAACAGACGACAGCTCCACCGGTCTTTACCATAAAATAGATGGTAACCCTAATAGAACCAGTACTAGTGCCATTTACTCTATTTCACATAATTATAACATTTACAGTACATTAACGCCCCTATATAGACGGAGTTACTGCATAAGGAAAAAAGAAAGCATTGGACGAGAAGGTTATGATAATAAATTTGTGGTTAGTAGAGGGTGTGATACGGAGAAAACTGTATTTAACTTACATAAAAAAGAGACTAGGTATAGAGAAGCAACATCATACAGAAAGTCTCTGCTATAATTAAGTAATTCTGAAAATTCCAAAACGAAAAGTAAAATCGTTTTGCCTTTCACCCATACCTACCCAAAAGCTATACCGTTTTTACAACCCGTAAAAATTTACTTTACTAAACAGAAGATGCTATAAATGCAAAACAGTAAATGAAATAAGTTAGTGTCATAAAATTACAGAGATTTAATGGAAATAAAACTGAATGCAGTAAGCAAATACGTTAACATCGTCGAGCAAAAGCGTGTCGTCCACATAAAACCATTTGATCTCTTAAAGGAAGCACTAGTCTTGGTCACAAGCAGTCTTGGCGATATGCTAATCGTAGACCTCGTGGTAATTTGCTGTTGAAGTTTTTATTGCCGCCCATATATTCATGAGTTGAAAGTAATTGTGCTTAATAGATTTCTGTGATCTTAATTGATTGGTCATTAGAAATGTTTCACTTTGTAAGTGTGAACAGGAAATGTAATGCTAGGAAACCATAAACACGGGGACTTTCAACCAGTTTATGGACTACTTTTTAAGCTCGTATAAATGAATTAGATAAAATTTGAGTAAGTTGATCAGTTAAACGATAGAAGTCATATGGTGGTCGGTAACAGTCTATCATATGCGGCATTTTTCTGTCCACAGTAGCACCTGGGACATTACAGCGCCTTGCGACTGTCATTCGCCGAATATGCTATACTAGCGACCCATCCGGATTACCCACTGCTACTCGTGATCCTGTAAGAATCAAGGACTTTCCTTTGTTTTTCCTGTGTTAAAAGGTACTTAAAAACCTGCCTTTTGAATCACTCGAAGTTTTTAAGATCTAAGCGTACGAACACCTTGACATCACCTGTGACTCAGGAAACAATTTTATTTTATTCTATGTAGTGAAGAGATAAAACGACCAATTCCTGTAAACAAAATCAAACCCCTTCTTTTAATATTTACGGAAATTTAAATATGAAACAATTTTGAAGACCTTAATCTAATGGCGATTATAGCATAAAGCCGCAAGACTTTGCATTCAAAACATTGCGAATATAAATTCAAAAGTCGTACTCCAATGATTTATGTTTAGGTCTCTATTAAAGACTGAGACAGTTATGTAACGTTACATTTCCGTCTTGTTCGGCGGCTACTGATCAGGCTTGAGCCAGTTCTGACCGTAACAGGTTGCTTACAAGCCAAGGTACAGTTGATTAAAGAGAAAAGTTATAAATAAACGCCCCTTTTTTACTCAAATACAAAAAGTGATGCTTTAAGGTTAAAAGTCAAAGATTACGAAAAGCAAAGCGAAGAAAAAATAGCAGTTATGATATCCAAAAGTAAATTCAAACAAGTGACAAGATATTCTTCATTGAGATAAATACCGAAGATATTTTACTGTTGAAATCAGAATCTAAAGAGCGGGTCGTGCAAACTATAACATTTGAATTCAAGAAGCGGGTGGCAAGTATCTATCTCCGCATAGACCTTCGACAATTTGAATACAACGGCCAGTGCTTAAACTAAATCTTAAGCTCGTGGTCCGTGGTAGAGGATGACGGAAGCGTCCCGGTCGCAAAACGTGACTAATCCACTATTGGCCGAGCTGATATCTAAATTATACATTGTAATAGCCTAGTAACAGTAGGGGGATGTCCACAGACCACTAAACAGTTATACAACCCTTGTCACCTTCGCTGAATAGGATTTTTTCTGGTGTCTCTACATATATATACAAGTCTTGACGTGCGCAAGAAATGGTATAAAACAAATAAATAGCTGTCGTAGTTATTTCAAAATTTGGAGGAGCTGAATATTAAATGGTTACAATTTACTCGGTCGGTAATACCAAAAATTATTAATAAAACTTCAATCTTAAATCAGAATGTTGATGCCCGGCCACGTGATTGTGAATTCAGTTATGTCTGTGTCTGTTGTTTTTTTAAAAGAATCGAACTCAAAATTGTCTTAAGAAAACTAGCTGGGTATAAGGTATTTTGTGTCCTATCCTATGTTTAGTCGCAAATTTCGTATTGTTTGAATATTAAATCAAATATTTTTGCCCAAATTGTCACATGTTCACAAAGATATTTGAAACGATCGATTTTTTTAAATATTCTTAATTTCTTCGATATTCCTTTATGCAGGTGTACTTGAACTCTTGGTTTTGATTGTCTGTGGTCTAGAAATGGTATAGCTGGAACAACGGAACGGTTTTTCGATTTCTCTCTCCGGCCACGCCCGATGCGTCTGAGTCTGATGACATTTAGCCACGGCCGATATTGTTTTATAGTGATGGGAACCGTATTGCAATTTGTATTAACATACATTAACACAAGCCTTTGTCTATTTGCAGGGTAGGCACGTTAACGGTCGTTATTGCCACGTCTGTTTAATATAAGGCTGTTTTAGAAAATTGGTTTAAAACTCGTATGACAGGTATTTGACATATGACAGGTAAAATTACCTATATGATAATTTTTGAGTGTTTTAATTGTATCTTTGCAAATAAAATAAGGAAATAGACTACTACGACTAGGAACTAGACTGGTCTTCACCAATAGAGTTAAAATAAATAATATTTTGCACAACATCTCTGTACAAAAATTTTAAACACCTCAACATAGGTATACCATTTTAACGAACTTGCAAAATTGCATCTCAGGCAGGATTTGAACCTGCGAATTTCGGTATCAATACTACTGACGGTTGCTCCATCCGCCATGCCAGGCGTGCCGATATATTTACATAATTTTCTCAACGTCAAGTTAGCCGCTCTAGCCCAGCCGTTAATATATGCTTTTTGCTTTTACGTTTTTTGAAAGCTCTCACTCAAATCAATGCCTGTGTCATATCGTCTATAGATCATAATTTTGGTTTGATTGCATCCGACGGCTGCCAAACTTTGAAAGTTCATCGGTCTATCATCTTCTTGCTACCAAACGCTTTCGTATACTTTTTGCCTTCTTATACATCTGAAACAGTTATCCAAAAGTTTATCCGTAACCCCGTCCCTAGCAACCCTGTACATTGACAACCGTCGATCTGATACAAGAACCGTTCCGTTCCCGTCGACAGGAATTTATACGAAATCATGTTTATCAGTGCACTCAGTGAAAGTCCGCGAATGGAGCGTTATTGTCTTTGTATTTAGATTATTTTAATGCATATTAAACAGCTCGGTGATCTTTGAGAGCCATTTCTGTGATAACCTTAGCTTAGAAGCACTGGTGACATAAGCAAACTTTAATTTATTTATTAAACTTTATTGCACTTAAATTACAAAGGACGGGTCTAATGCCACGGCATTCTCTACCAAAGGATAAATAAAAAGAGTTAATACGGGTGCGCATAAAAAAAGATAAAAAAGTACATCATTTGTTATGATTTCATATTTAAAGATTGAAAAATACATCATCTAATTTGTCTATACAATATCTCAGAAGAATAAACAAAAATATAAAGTACATAATTATTTGATTTAATAAAATAAAATTATATAAATTTATTATATATTTAATTTATTATAGAGGTACAAACATTATTATCTCAATAAATTAAAAACTTTTTTTTACCTTTTGCCTTATTTTCATTTAAGTGCTTTCTACACTATTTCTGCACGGGTACTTATCGTGATAAAGGGCTCGCCTGCTTAAAGGTTGGTAGTGGAAATTTAGACTGTAGGAGATATGACAACTTGTACGGAAAATCTTTGATGTCATATTCATGAAATTCAAAATTGTCCTATTTATTATTTATTTATTTAATAGGTCACCAACAGAGTATACATCAGTTACATACAAAAACCAATATCTTAGTCATAGTGTCTAAATGTTACTCTAGTTATAGGCAACGACGGCATGCATTGTACAAAGATAAAGAGAGTATGGGTAAAAACTGTTACAATACAAAAACATTTTATGGGGCATAAAAAAAATACATGACACAACATTTTTAAAACAAAACAAAACAGAAAATTTTAAACGATTAAAATAAAATGTATGATAAAATTTGATTTTAAACTGTTACACCATCCAGATTTAAAGATATAAAGATTGGCATGCATTAACGAAATTTATGTTTATTTGTATATTAATTTCTTTATTTCTTTATTTCTTTCACTCTAGATGGCAGCACAGTGCCCTTGAAGGTATTCAGCGAATCTGAAAAAATATCATATCTATTGCAGGAGCGTGTGTAACTATTTTTTTAAAGGACTATTAAAATAATAGTTTGAATAGACCCAGTGTATATTCATTATATTGGAGTGGCATTGTCATATTTTGACAAAACTCCTTAAATAAAGATTTAAAAAAAATAAATTATTCTTATGCTTTAGATTTTTAATACAAAATCCTTTAAACAACTTTCTTATTACAAGAAGTAGGTTCAAACATAGCCGGCTTGTCATCACTTTCGATTTCATTACTAAATTGATTTATGTTACAGATATTCAAAACAATACATCAGACAGAGAAAGAATGGCACAAATATAAAATTTTCAATACGTGAGAAGGAGAAAGATAGATATTACAGATGTCTTACAATGTGTCAGTAAGTGAAAGAAAACGATCCATTTGAAGACAATGATATATTGATAAGGTCGTTGTACTTTCCATGTGCGAATTCATTTAGTTTTTTTACCGATTTCAATAAAAGAGGTTATCAATTCGACATGTTTGTATGTTACATTTCCAGTTTTTTTTTTTTGGTGACCCTTAAATTCCGCAAATTATGAGAAGTGTGATTATATAGGGGGAAATTTTACTAGTGACCGATAGCGAAATCACAAGTAGGGCTACTGATAAGGCACGATTTTTCCCGCGGAACGTATGCTGAAATATGACAATTTTCAATCAAATTTTCAGTTGATTTTCCATAGTAACTCCAATAAGCTGATCGTCAATTTAGTACAGGAGGCCTAAATTTTTTTCTTATTATCTTATTGAAAGTTGTTCTTTATCACCAGCCCGACTTTTGCTTTCGCTATCGGTTACTAGTAAAACTTCACTCCATATTTGTATGTATATCATCACATATTTCATAAACTGCCAAATACATGATTGTTTTTTAAATTTATTTACGAATCATCTATCTCTAGGAGTCACAGCAAATTATCATCAAAATGAAATAAAATAAATAAATAAAATAAATAAATAAATAAAATTGCTTTAAAAGCTTTGTACATACATACTATCATGTTTTCCACTGTGGAGTCGGTTTCATGTTTTCAAAAGTCAGAATTGAAATTTTTTCAATTAGTCATTTGGCTAAATTAATAAATAACACAATGGGAGGTGGTGAAATTAATTTGATTCTGTTAGAGGTTATGTCGTTGTCATGATCAATATATCTAACGTTATATAAGTGTATTTGTTTGTTATTTAATTTAAGTATGTAAGGAATTTTCGGGATAAGATAAAGAAAGAATCAAAGCGCGTTTTGAAAAAGAATGTGCAAGATTTCTTAGACAGGCAAGATTAAATATTAACTGCTGAAACTCTGGAGCATATTCCAAAATAATAACCTAAATTCTACATCAGAAATATAAGTATGATAATTGGAAGTTTTTGGTTTTTGAAATTGGTTTATTTGGTGAGATTGTGCGTCCCATCACAAGTTTTTGCGAGCTTGTTTCAGGCATATTCCTTAGTTTTATGTATTTGAGATTTTCGTTTCTTAACCGAAAGACAAGCCAGCCCAGCATTCAGTAAAACCTTGCGTAATACTCTCGCGAAATCCTTTACAAGCTACATATCTACAGACCTTTATAATTGGCTCTTACAACCGCTCACGTTCCAGTCGTGAAAACGATCCATCGATTGGAAACCGTAATGAATATAAATTATAATTGTATGTGAATTATAATTCCCGATGAATTACTATCTGCGCAGATTTGATAATTATGGCAATCGGAGATTGTAATTATTATTGGCTTTGGGCGATAAGTGAACTTTTAATGAGTTGATAGATAGTTTCAATAGTATTATACAAATTTTGCAAACAAAAGCGAAAAACTATAATTTTGGAATAGTTTTAACATCAAAAAAAGGATTTTTTTGACAGCTGTTTGAAAAAGTAAAAGGTATTAAAAATCATCGTGAGATGGCGCTGAACATCTGATCTTTACTTTTTGGAAAGTTTGAAAATAATATTTGTAGTTTTAGTGGTGTTCTATGAAAATAATTTGATATCGCTAACAATGAAGAAGAAACGGCTCCGAAAAAGGAACGCCAGCAAGGTCACGAGGTAGAAAACAGTTTACTTCATAATACTGGAACGCTTATTTTATTTTATTTTATTTGAGAAACCCCCCAGATGTTTAACGCCATCTTTCTGCGTAAAAAGCTGTTCTTCTAAAGCTTTAATCTGTAAAAAAGACTTTATTTTTAAGTAATACTTTTATCCAACCATGTCCGGTTACAATTACAAATTTAGACGGAAACTTGTTATACAAAGACGTCAAATGTAACTTTTTGGTTTGACCGTAGTCTTTATCAATAATATTCTATTCAGGTAAATTAATAACGATACGACATACTCGTTTGTCAAACAAATATAACAATTACTTTGAAAACCGATCAATTTATATTGGCTACCTACCACAAAGAAGAAATTATTATCCTAATAAATTATTCAAGATAATTAGAGTCGTAGATTTATTACAATGAGTTAACTGCATTAAAATACAATAGGTTGTTATTAGAGCATACATACTATACAAGAAGAGGATTGATTTACCTGCTATACATACATACATACATAAATCACGCCTATATCCCTTACGGGGTAGGCAGAGCGTTAAAGGCCGTAAAACGGATATTAACACCACGTCTGTCATAAGTTTGAGGGTCAATCAGATAACTGTGTATCACTATAGTGACAGGTTGTCAGCCCATCGCCTAAAATTGCAAGTATTCACAAAAGGTCACAAATTGACTCAAACAACAAACTGAAAGCATAAAAAATAACTGAATTTTTAAAAGAGGACTTAGTTTTGTTTGCCATTGATTTTCTAACAAAAAATAGAAAGAATTGGAGTCAATAATTCCACGCTTGCGAGATCTGAACCTACGGCAAACTGTACCGGTGATCGGGCTATCTAATATTATTCTCGATCGTTGAAATTTTCGGCTTTCATTGTCTCATCCTCTTGGTTCAATCTGAGTTCAAATACCGCTACAATAAAATTTTAGGTTTCTGAAGGTATTTTCTTTCATATTTCTTTGGGTAAACTCTGGGACATTCTACAGGGAGTCACACTCATGAAAATAAACAACTTTACCTATTTTAAATGGGACGAAATATAAAAACAAATTTGGACGTCCCATTCAAAATTGTCGATCAAATGGTTAACTACGGGAGTTCCAAATTTCTTTTTCATATTTCAGCCTATGTTCCATGGGGAAGGTTGCTCAGTTTTATGATAACCATAACCTCCTTTCTGCTTGCTTTACCCTTTTTGATACTCCTTGAATGATTAAAGGATTGGCACCTTTGAAGATACATTAGACAGTATATATTATATAGCATGAAAATTTTGTAGTGACCGATAGCGAAATTTCAAGAGGGGCTGTTAATAAACAAGTTTCCCCATCCCCAAGTTCAAATTTTTATTTTATTTGGTACCTTATCACCAGCCAGTCCTGAGTTTTCACTTTCAGTCACTAGTTACATTTCACCCTATATGTATGTATAATATTATGCTATCCGGAAGTGATAGTATTAAAAATAATTTACGAGTCGCGAATGACCCGAAGCCTACATCTGCCAAATGACGATGATGATTGATTTATAAATTCGCATGCGAACTTTCTCATTACCTCGCAATTACAACTGTATACGATTTTACATAGAGACTGATTTGATCATGCAAAATAATGCTTCTGTTTTTAAAATAAACAATTAGGATTGCATATTGAACCTCGGCCTTGTGAAATACCTTAAGTCGGTCAAAAGTTAAATTTATTTTTACAAAGACCCAAAGAATATCGATAAAACTTCTCCAGGTGAGTTCTCCTCACTTTTCACCAAATAGTCAGCTGTAGGTTTCAAAGCTCCGGAATCAAAAATCAAGAGTCCCGTCTTAAAAAAAATAATTGTCAAGGCTATTGTCTAACAATTTGCGTACGCAGCTATTAACTACTAGAATAAGATTCAGACTATGTAAAAACCACTAGCAAAGTTGTAATGATTGATACATTTTTGAAGTATCATTACTTACTACATTTCAAGACCAAAAAGAGCATCTGAAATAGTCGCATGACCAAATCAGTCCGTGTCACATTCAGTCAGAAGCCAGCAGTAAATCGTGAAGTCGATTCTCGGACGTCATTACCGTCACGATTCGCGCCAGCTCCTTTCTTACCAAGATTTATGGTGTCACCTCTTAGACTATGCTGAGAGAAGCTTGGTTTAGCTGCTGGATAGTCTTGTAAAAATTTTGCATGTAGATTTGGCATTGATTAAGTTATTATTAATTAGTTTGAGTTATTGTTAATTAGTTTGAGTTTTAGTTTAACCGGTATATCAGATGTAAGGGTACGCCGTACCGAAAACTTTGCAAGCATGATCAGACCATGAAACTAAACAACTTTCAATATGGAGCTTATGTTGGAAATCTAAATTTCTGTTCGAGTTTCCCTAGAAAGTTAGTTAGCCGATCGGGAATTTTGTGTAAAATTTAAAAAAGTAACCTTTTCACCAACATAGCCTCCATAGATAAAGTGGTTCATGGTCTAATATTGCCTGCTAAGTTTTCGGTACATCAACCTTTACAACCCGTATGTACGTCACTAACTGTCATACCCAGGCGACGACACTATCAACATGGTCGTCAGATAGATATTCAGCCTAGGTCAGAAACTCTACAGCGCCTTTTACAGACCCTGGTATACTTTGGGTGTTTCTGCCTGAATCACAAAAAACTATCCCCTGCTGGCTAACTATTCACATCATTGAATTGCGCAGTTAGATAGAACTAGGCTTGCCAGCCGCAATTATGTGAGGAATCCCAGAAAAACCTGAGGAGCGGAACAAGTTGCCACTCTCTCTAAACAAACTACTTATTTGCACTGGTCTGAAAGAAATCACAGGAAAGCCGATTAGAAAATAATTAATCACCATTAAAGTCGTTCTCGTTTTATGCGAAAAAACATGGGAGTTATTTAATAGTCAATTGCTTGAGCGGTTCTAAAGTGTTCTAAGTGTTAACTAAATAAATACTGTTGAACCATTACTTTCAATCTAAACTGCAGCGGTCAACAGGAAATACTAGAAAAAGTGAAGGGAAGCCTTTGCCCAGCAATAAATACTTATTACTGTTAAATAGAAACATGAAAACGTTTACTTACATGTCAAACAATCTTACTAATTTAATAGAATTAAATTTGCATGACACAAGTGTGCCATTAAAAATAATTTTGATGACACACTTTGTATGTAACTATGCGGGGTTTTAATATCTTTCAAATTTCAACCTTTGTTTGATGGAAACAATTATTAATTGTTTATTTATTTAGCCTAAGTTTTGTTCCCTAGTTTTTTAGTCTTTTTTTACACCTTTCAACACTTACTTTATTATTATAGAGGTAGACAAGTTGTTAATTTTTCTTAGCAAATTTTGCAAGTCTGTAATTTCAGAAGACTAAAGAACATTTTATGGGAAAATAGCCCAACCTTTACTAACAGCCGACCTGACTTATGAAGCAATCGAAATACTTAGCTCGACACGGTAAGCTCACACTTTACATTGTTGCGATACTTATTTCGTGATCTGCGCACTTTTTCCCCAAGCACGACCGTCTTTAGTTCGACAAGTCGCGTGTAAGTAAAACTGTGTTTACACGGTTCACTCTCAAAACTAAACGTTTGATTCACCCAAGCACGCTTGTTTATAAACAAGTTTATTTTAATACAAGTGTATGAAGTAATTTGTTAGCTGCAGGTACGAACTTTCTTAAAGAAAACAATGACTTGACAGAACTTTATTAGTACTTGATACATCTTATATGATTCTTAGTAACAAGACAAAACCAAAATCAAGAATTTAAACAAGTGCTTGGTTGAATCATACATTCATTTCTGTCCGTGTTCTAGTGCTGGAATACAGTGTTATTTGCTGTGTCAATTTACCATTAAAATATAATTTTAAGCATAACAAAACTCAAATAGTTTATAGAGTAGGCAATAGGAAAATAGAGTTGCCTATGATTTAAATATCAGGCAATTTCGCAGAAAATGGATATTTACGATATCGTTTTATGTGTTTTGCTAGCACCTAATGCTAATTATAATTTGCATAAAGATTCGTTAACATAAGTCATAACTTCGAGAATAAATATGATACTTAAAATCAGTAGAAAGTTTCTTGAAAGATCAATACATTTTGCGTAAACAAATAATAATTACTTGTCTTATTTATTTTATAGCGTGTTGCTTTGTTTATAACCTACTGCATGTGATTTTCATTACTACACTGACGCATACGGAAACAGTATTTATTGTTTATAATCTTGATTCTACTTACTTATATATTTACATAATAATCTCAAGGAACGTGTGGGTTGTTTTTAGAGCAGTGAGAGTTTGTCGATAAATAATAGAACACGTGGACTAGGCTAGTTGCTAATATGCCACAAAGTAAAGAGATCTAAACTAGTATAAAGCGGTTCTCTCACTTGTCCCCATGGCTGCATATTTTTAACGCACCGTGTAGCCATATTCGAATGAGAATACGATCAAAATTCGCGATTTCCTTTTTCAAATACGCATGCGGTGCGTCTAAAATACGCAGCGACGGACGTCAAGTGGGAAAACCGCCTTAAGTTATGTTTAAGTAAGGGGGTGTGTACTCGTGAACTAAATTAAGTTATCAACGACATTCACTGCACTGAGACGATTAAGTTATTTGGTATTGTAACTTGAAAGTCTCTCTACTGTTTACTCAGCAGTGGTAATACTGCATTGGTATCACTAAAATAAAGTAGGCTCTCTTTAATAAAGGGCAGAAATTCGTTTTTTTAGGAAAGATTAAAAGAAAAAGTAAGAGACTTACACAAGTCTTGCGTACTAACTGGAAGGATATGATGTCGGGGATAAAGTATGATGAACTGGGACGATTTATGAATGTTGTTCTCAGTCGGTCTAAAAACATCAGTTTAGTTTTAACCCAACACATCATAATAGCTACAATAAGTAGAACCTCAAATTTCAGAGACTGTACTGGCTTATCGTAGAAAACAAATGGGTAACGAAAGGTGGTGGGCCACATTTTTTTTTTTTTAATGTAATGCCATAGACACTCAACTGTCATTATATTACCACTGTGATTATCTTTACTCTAAACTGTAAGCGGAATACGAAACGGTAAACACCATCCAACTGGCACTCAATTGAAACACAACTAAGACGCTTTTAAAACAGCGGAAAACAGAATGCTGGCTGATAGTATCCAGTTTACAACGCTTAACTTGCTTCGAGCAGTGTAAGTAAAAGAATGTCAAGAAAAAAAGGAAAGTTTGTTTAAGATAACGAAAGATAGTGTTGTCAAACATGGGTTGAAATTAGTTCGACACGTTTTAATGCAAAGACAAATAGTAGATGCTTTTGACACTTTTTCGGAGCTTCTAAACAGAGATTGCTTAAATAGATAGTGTGCCTTTGTTTGCTCAGTGGAGAAAGGTTGTTTTATTTAAATTTTACTGTAACAGTGACAAAAAGCATACGGATGATCGTACCATCAACCAATGACGCCATTCTAACCTAGTAACTTTACAATAATTATTCTCACTGTTTTTTAAATGCGCTCTTGAATCTAGGTTGAACTCGAAATGGGGGACAGATCAGTATAGAGCTGAGTCACCCAGAAACCCAAAAAGACGCTGATAATCCCGCACTACAACAAAACGCAGCAACTAAAACTGAGGCATAGGCAAAGCTCACCAAGACAATAAAAAAATGATTTGTGACAAATAGCGAAAACTCAAGACGGGCTGGCAATAAGGAAAAACTTTCTTCAAGGAACTTAGGGCAAAATATGAAAAAAATGTATATTGCGTCCAAAATTGAAGATTTGAGTTACTATACAAAGTCAAAATGTTTGGTCATATTTCGACCTATGTTCCTTGAGGAAATATGTTCCTTATCACCAGCCCGTCTTGAGTTTTTGCTACCGGCCACTAGTGAAATTTCGCTCTATATTGTACTTACTAAGTGGTATGGATTTCAGTTCCAGGAAATGGTTGTTACAAAGCTGTTGCTTACCTGTAAAAATAAACAATGAATAAGCACAGAGCTTCATGGAATATATAACAAGTTTGGTTAAATTATTAATGATTTTATCTTTATGTGGTCAATAATGTCGTAAATTAAATTGTTGGCCATTATAAAATAATAGAATATAAAATTTAATTTAGATGTCTTGTTGATAGTGCGATCACGACTTAAACTACAAATAGGTATTACCTATTAATTATGAGTATATAGAGGTACATAGAATAAATACAGTATATATGAGTCAAAAAACTGGGTTTTAGTATCAAAATGCAACTGCACAACATATTCGGATGTGTCATATAGATACTCGTAAAATAGGTATTCTGGTTCTTTTGTAGTGATGTAATAAAATGATAAAAAAAATTATATATGGTGTGACACCGAGTCGTCCAACGACATGATGAACCCTGGTGTCAAGAGTTTTTCAACCGCTTACTACTAGTATAATTTATGACAATACCTGAACGGTGTAAACTTCTTTTAATCGTAAAATACCTGATCAAAGTTTTGAAAATAAATTGTAAGAAAATTATTTTAGCTCACATGCTTATTTTAGAAACTGATCTACATTTGATTGCACTTTTTTATCAATAAGCTTAATTCTCGATGAATCTAGATCAAAATGACTTCTATGATCAATTTTCCTGATTTTTTTCCCGGAAAACCATTGACGTACCCACTTCCAAGTACCTAGTACCTACTCACAATGTAGGTAAAGGTGACTGTGTCTAACCAAAAGTGTGTTATCAGATGTTATCTATATCTTTATACGCGCCGGCGCCTTAGTTGTGTAAGCAGTGTAGAAATATTGTTTTAGTTATACTAATACTTATTTGACACTGAGTTAATACACATTGCTCAAGCAATCTTGCTTTCTTTTCGTGTGGGACTCCTTATCGACAAACGACCAGTTGAACACTGGTGTCAGAGTTTTTCAACCGCCTCCCATTACTAGTAGGCCTCTGACATGGTTGTGTAATAACCGCCGTCTAAGTAATCATAGACAGCAACTGGGAAAATCAGCTCAAGCAATGCACAAACGCATACAACCCTAATCTCTTCAAAGTAAGAGTGAACACGCTTCTTCTGGGTGAGCTCGCTCCATCTTAGAGTCTGTCTCTGTCCTATGACCTAGACTAGAGTCAAGAGCAAACCCATCATTAATAAAAAAAAACATTGGCGATGACATTAAATGATGAAAAATTGTTTAATACTATTTAATGGAGTGGTGGCCAAGAACAACTAAACGTCCAGTAGGCAGACCACCCGCTAGATGGACGGACGACCTAGCGACCATTGCTGGCAAACAGTGGATGCGGGAGGCACAGGACCGGCGCAGATGGCGAGAAAAAGAAGAGGCCTATACTTAGCAGTGGGTAGATGTGGGCTGATATGATGATGATGATGATGATGACTATTTAAGAAGGCTGTCTTAAGAAGCCAACACGTAGGGGGCTGAACTTTCTTTAAAATAATTAACAAATAATTAAGTCAAGTAAACCTTCATTAATTTTTTAAGGGTAACTAAATTAAATAAAAAAACATTATATTCAAATTAAAATACTCTTTTGTTCCTTTTAAAGAATTGGGTATTGTAACCCGCATCCTAAAAGATACAAAGACATTAAATCACAAACATGCTTGGTAGTAGAATGCATAAGACAGAACTTAAGGCTATAAGTACAGTACCTACACATGATCATACCGTGTCCATACTATTTATGGCAAGGAATGTCTTAAGACAACATACAGGACAAAAACTACACTTGATTTTATCTTACCCATCAACGCCATTGAAATTCCTACCTTATCATGAAAACAACAGAGTACAAAATCTTTTAACCTTTTCTCAAGTATGGTACAGTAGCAAAATCTTTTTAACCATTCATTAAAGAACTTGCCAATGCAATCACGACCTTCGCTGCTCTGAATAGAGTAAGTTTTAAAAGTAATGTGAGCTTGATAATGATATTATTAATTAGTGATTATAAAATGGTTTACGACCAATGACATAAGATTATTTAAGGAAGTGCCCTGATATGGACTTCATATCTGTAACAGAATAAATTAAAATGGAAGACATTTAATAATTTGTTTATTATTTACAAGAACGTAAAATTTTGATCATTAAAATTGATGAATGTATCTAAGTAACACATATGGTGTTGATCGCATGTTTCAATAAAACCTTTGTACACAAAAAACGCTAGACAGGCGTTCAACGCATGTCGAAATTTAATATGGATGACTTACGATTCTTGTAAACTCTGAATCACTAAAATTACCCCAAAAACATTTGATCTAACGAAAGTGATTTTAGATAACAATATATCTATCTGTTGACCTTATGGAATGGTTTATTAAAATTATTTGTACGTACCTAGATACGCCTTTATTTGATGAAGTAATAATATTTTGAAACGAAAATGAATAACGAGTATCTAACACATATTTATGGACTTACCCCAAATGAGCTGGAATGCAAATATCAACACAGTAGATTGCATTGTCATAGGCTATAAATTATTTTATTACCTACTTAATTATAATTACTATTGCAAATATCCACGCTAAGTTGATGGAAAACGTATGACGAACCTGCACATAATTCAAGCTTTATATGAAAAGGAAAATAACTGGTTTCCATACTAGATGCTTAGACCTTTTCTCTATAAATCTGTCACGTAAAATAATATATTTATCATAGATATGTATCTGATGTGAACACTGAAAGGGGAGAGGCTTTGGTAGAACAAATTGCTGGTCTTGTTCAGAGTGGGACAAAATTGAGGTAAAACAACAGCAACTTTTGTTCAATAGTGTTTTTTACTTTAAATGCAAAGATAGCGAAAACTTAGGTACAGTTCCAATTGAAAAAAAAAACTGAAACCGTTTCAACTATAAAGGGTGAAATTTTACTAGTAACTGATACTGAAAACAGAGGAAGGACTGGTGAAAGAGAACATTCAACCTATGTTCCTTGGGGAAAGTTGTTGCTTATCACCAGCGGGTCTTGAGTTTTTGCTATCAATCACTAGTAAATTTCGACCTAGGAGTATATATGGAAGGAGCAGCATATAATATGATTTTGCAAATCATACATCAGCCTATTGCAGTCCACTGCTGGACGTAGGCCTCCCCCAGGGTACGCCATAGGGCACGATCTCCCGTTTTGCAAATATCGTATATGAAAACAGAATCTATTTTAGAGCAGATGGCGTAGCATTAATATAGCGGTAACGAAGTAAAGGTTATCCCAGAACTAGTATGTATATTCTGGCGCCACAAAGTCGTATGACCACCAATAACTATCGATAAGATATCAATAAAATGGCTTTTATCGATTTTATATCTCCCTTATCCAAGCCTTAACAATGCCGAGGTAGATATCCAAAAGTATTACAAGAATTACACTCATAGAAGTGACAAATCAAAGAATGCCAATTAAGACATGTTTTGATCGATAAAATATATCGCACAAATAATACACTAGGTGAACAATCTGACCCTGTGTAAAAATCGTATCTCGTATTTGTCAATTAACGTTTGATTCTGAGTCTAGATTTGCTCATGTCATTACTTACCATTAAATTAAACATTATATGCTGGGTGAAAGTAAATTCGATACATTCCATGGGGGAGGCTATTTCTAACATATTATTCTATAGAACTAACTATGAGTAAGATTTTGTTCTTTTGCTTCCTTGAATTTTTGCAAAATGCACGACGGGTTTAGTCAGTTACTTTGGCGGTTAGTAAAAGATGTTTGAACCATTTTGGTTAGCTGATAAATTGGAGCAGTGATTTATGTAATTTGTACGCGTTTATATGAACCATAAATGCAGCTGACTATGGTCCGTCATACATTTCGCAAAATAAAAGGTCCATAATTTCCATTCTTTTTAGAGCTATGGGTTATTTCCGACCCATAGCTCTAAAGAAGAATTTGTTGGAAATGGCCTCGCCTCTAGGGAATGTATCGAATTATCTCTTACCCTATATTTAATATTCAGTTTTCATTTTTTAAGCAGCCTTTTCATATTGGTAATAGTAAATGAGACTACAATACGGTTGCAATCTAAAGCTAGAATGTTTTCGATAAAGACACATTCATGTTTTCACTCAATAAGATATATTTTAATCATGACCTCGATAGATAAGGTTTATGTCTGGTTTATTCTTATGTTATGAATGTTGTTACAAATATTTATAACTTGAAAAACCGCTTCTCTTTTATTTTTACAAAACAGTTACTTTACATTCATACCGATTTCTTCCAAATATGGTGTTTTACGATAACACGTAATCATAAAGCTTAAAAGCAAAAGTCCATTTTGTGATTAAGAAATTTTTATTGTATTCCTGTCAGTGCGTCTTTTAACGACCTGTCTCACTGACCACACGCCAAGTTTAAGTAGATAATTATTGTAATTTAAGTTGCTACTTGACAAATTCTTTGATCAGGTTACGAATTTTTGGGTATAATTTCTTATTTCACTGTACGATTGAGCAATTTTCATTCCATTGCATGAAGATGTAGTTTTTTTTTTGCATCGTAGCTCAAACCCTAGGCCTATCTTGATATTGACAGGATAACTGGTTTTTTCTCTGAATCATCAATTATTTGTTAACATAGTTATTTCTGCATTTTGTTTTCATATTATTAAAAGTATTCCTCAGAAATTACAACTTGCCTATCATAAACTAAGTTTCTGCTCTGTAAGTGATATTAGCATAATATAAGTGATATTAGCGTCGACCGATGTGGCGCAGTGGTAGTGCGACTGCCTGCGACGCAAAGGTTCCGGGTTCGATTCTCGGTGGGACACTCACAAAGTTGATATTTATCACTTTGTGAATTTGTTCTCGGTCTGGTTAGGACATTGCAGGGTGAACCAACTGATTGTCCGAAAAGAAATGGTTCCGTGCTTCGGAGGGCACGTTAAGCCGTCGGTCCTGGTTGCTGTCTATGATTACTTAGACGGCAGTCGTAACACAACCATGTCAGAGGCCTACTAGTGGTAGTAGGCGGTTGAAAAACTCTGACACCAGGGTACATCGGGTCGTTGGACGACTTGATGTCCCACACGAAAAGAGAAGAGAGTGATATTAGCAAAAAACACCGCAATGAATTAAAGCTATCATTTAATTAATCTGTGTTGTACTATCATCACATAATATACCTACAGCGAAAACAAATTGTAATCACTTTCCGTCTGTGTTTTACCAAAGTTAAGCACCTATATTCTAAAGGAAATAAGGTTCATTTTATGTTGTAAATTGAATTTTATCAAGATCATGCCTTTTCTTCACAATGTAATTGACTTCTGGTTGTTAAATTTTGCGTTAATTGTTTTTGTTGAAGGCTGGTAAGTTGTAGGTATAACATTCAATATAATTAGCTGAGTCTCAGTTTTAAAATAAAATTTTGTTCCAGACTTGTGTATTAATTAGATTAACTCATAGTTTGATGATTTTTATTTATATTAGTAAAAAAAAAACTCATAGTAGTTGTTTATTTAAATCAGTTCAAATAGTTGATTTCCGTTTTTAGTTTTGCAAGTTCAAGTTATTTCTGTTTACATGCCTGTTATTTTAAATAGCTTCATAAATTTCTAGCAAGCAATACTGCGTCTTCTACTTACACAGCTAGTATAGGTAAACTTTTCCGCCTGATTAGCCACCACCGCTATCGGGAACATCAACAGTCTGTGCATGCGTCTTCCTCAATATAAGTCTCGATAGCATCGTCTACTTCGCATTCCATTATCTATAATCGTCTACTTGAAGCCGCTATCCTTGAAGTGAATGCAGAAATGGATGCTAAGTCGACCACTGATATCGTTATAGGTTTGTATCTTGGCGCCGTGTCTTATCTTACTTACGCCTTGGTCAGTTGCATTGGTTGTGATATCGATATGATCCTTTACGTAAATTATTATGTTCTTTGTTTGCGATATAAATTTTGTTTTGACAATGTTATGTCTCTGCGAAAATAATGCTGATTTACGAGTTTGCAATTTATGAACATTGTAAACGAGTTTAAGTTGTATTTGTTGAAAATACGTTGCGATTATTTTCATGTTCTGTCTATATCATCGTTGAAGCGATACTTTATGAGTAAGTCATTGAAATTTTTAAATGACATATTACTTTTATGCTATTCATCAATGTCTATTTCCACATCGTCAGTTTTCTATTTCAAATTGATTTCAGAGTGATATTCATTTATTTCTTATTTATGTTGGTTTGATTGCATTCTACAACTTGGTTTCCTATGTTGGTTTGATGTTCATCATCAGCAGGCTAATGGAGAGAAATCCTAATTGCTTCTGAGTTGATTGAGATTTTGCCTTATGTTAAGTTTGACAGAACTAGATGGAAGCAAAAGAGGGAAACCTTCGTCCAGCAGTGGGTTGATGCAGGCTAGGCAAGATAATATATACAATAAGAAGATAAGTGAGGTTTATTACATTGTTCATGTGTGAAATGATAAATATTGAAACTGAAAATATAAATGGGTACCTTTTGAAATTTGTATCGTTTGATTCAGATAATCGCTTGTTAAAAATCAAAAATTATTAGCAGCTAAAAAAAACTTTTCGTAGCAAGTTACAAGCTGAGCTTGAGAACATTTTACGTAGATGATTATGATAACCTCCTTTGCTCTGCAGTCTAGACTAGATGCGGCAAATATACCGACATCCTGATAAAGCGATTGGCGGAGCTGGTTGATAACTTTAATAAAAAATTATAACGATGCTTGCAGTGTGATTTTAGTTATTTCAAGTCGTTGTTTGCCGTGAAAGCAAGTCATAACATTATGACAATTTAAAAGTGTTTTGCCAATACATTGAGTGTTGCGTTGTACAAAATGAACAAAGTGATATCTTTGTAACAGGAAATTAACAGTTTAAAAAACAATAATATCATTACATAAAAAATTTCCCAATTGCGAGTTGAACTCGTGCACGAAGGGTACCGTACCATTCTGTATAAAACCGGACAAAAGCGTGTTGGACAAGATCAAATATAGAGTTTCGTAGTCTTCGAAAATGTAAATTGGACCTTATTACGATGTCATAAATATCATAAAAATTTTACCTTGACTGATTTGGCGAAGTTTTGATAGAACATGTTTTTTACAATATTTACAAAACTATGAGTGCTACGATTTTCGTTATCATTGTCATGGTAACGACAGATAGGAAGTTAAATTCCATATTTTTTCAAAGTAAGAGCTGGAACAAATTAAGACGGAAAAACTCCCCCGACTGAAAATATGTCGTGTAAGGAACATTTAAATATTTTTTTTCCACAGAAACCTTCCCTTAGAATAACAAGATCTACGTATATTCAACGATACTCAATATAGTTAATGAATAAAAAAGAATTGAAGTCTCGGTCAGTTAATTTGAGTCAAGTGCATGATAAATATTTTTCACAATGTATTCGCAATGTCAACAATTACAAACAATTTATTTGCACGTTAACACACACTTCCTTTCATAGCTAATTAATGGGACCCCATGAATAGTGATTCATTCATTATACAGAGTGTTCACAAAAGGTAACGTCCTAACTCATTGTTGACCACATCCTGTTCATGAATGGCAAATTGAATGCAAACCACAGACTGAAGATAGACGGTTGCCTATTGCCTTTCATTTTAAAACTAGATTTCTGCCCAGCGGATTCACCTGCTGCCACTCATTTTCCCGTGGTAATGGTTTATTTTCCGCGGTTAAAAGTGGCCTATGTATTATTCCGGGTTATACTCTACCTGTGTTCCAAATTTCATCCATATCGGTCAAGCCGTTTGAGCGTGAAGATGTAACAAACATACATACACACACACAAACTCTCTTTTATAATATTAGTACGGACGGATTTAACATACATGCATTACGCCTCTAATCTCTTGCGGGATATGTATGTATGTTGTTTGTATGTATGTTGCATGCATGTATGTACATTCATTTTAGTCAAGTCAGTTTTGTTTATTCCATGTTTTAAAAGAAGATTGGAAGACAAATACAGATTTAGTTTATTTACAGAGAAAGATTGCGATTACTTGTATGTAAGTCGTTTTAATTCTCATATTTAAAGTAACCACTGCTACTGGCTACTTACTGAAAAGAAAGTTGATCTAAGACATTGTTTAAAACTAAAGTCCATTGCTTTTGTAACAATCTCAAAAACTCAAAAGTTCCTTATGTGGTGAGTTGCCGGACTCAAAAGCATTCATTGTCTTCACATTTCAGCATATCTTTCGTAATTGGAATTGGAATTAATCGTCAGGCCATTGGAGTCATTTTTCAACGAGCACTGAGGTTGAAAATTTGCATAATGATCGACTTAACAAATGGCGTATTTAAAAATAAGGACGGTTTTTTACGACAGAAGGCAAATGTTTTTTTTTTGTAGTTTTAATAGGAGCGTTTTAAAGCAGACCATTTTTGAAGTTATTGAAACCCATTTTTTTATTTGCCTTACTAAGCGCAGAACCACATCACGACAAAGAGCTATCTATAACAACCTTTGCTAAACATGGCGGCTTTCACACTGCAGCGTTGAACCTCATTGGAAATTATTGCAGGAAAGAATAAACTCACAAGTTCCATAGACATAACATCCTTGACAGGTTGGAAGTAAAAATGACTGACTACAGCAGGATTTAGATTTCGAGTCTCGCGCTTACGCATAGGACTATGATTCTGTTGAGCTTAATGCACCAACTACACACCGTCATTATTATCACGTTTATCTACGAAATACCATACGTTAAGGACAATCATTTTAATGTTGGTTCAATGCTCTTATCAGACATGACAAGAACAGAGGAAAATTATGAATATAATTATTTTAAATAAAGAAAATTCTGTAACCGAACAGCAGGGTCTGAAGTCTGCTAAATGAAATTCGTTTCAGTTGTGTGTCAATGGCCTGTCAATGGTCAGTGACAATGACAGTTTTGGTCATTTCGTATTCTGTTAACAGTTCGAAGTATAGAAAATCACGTTATAATGACAATTGACATTCGTTGTTATTACAAAGAGTAAAAAGCTCAGGTGAGATTCGACGCTACCTCGATGGCTACAGCTATGTTTACAAGCCGGTGTGATGCACGGAAACATAAAACCGTTTTATCACACTTCCTGCAACAGTGTACCCTGCAAGATTTTGCACCGACACATACAATGGAATAGTCGCCTCGCCTCTTCGGACCATTGTTCTTGAATCATGATCAACGCATTTGCATTGGGTATTTAATATTTACTGCGTATTTGCTATGTTCACAGACAAACCACTATTAAGAAAATCAGTTAGTTTTATTTTGATTTGATTGTTTTATTTAAGAAAATATATAAGTAGGTATTTCTTTTGAGGTACAGTTTATTTGATTGTAAGATATTTTTGATTTTAAGTTTATTTAGGTATATTTAATCTATTCGTGTGTAGGTTTATTCTTATATTATTCTATTGTGCACGCCTTATCCGCCTGTCTAATAAAGTCTCACTTTACGTAGATCAGCTAGAAGAAATTTCTTAGTAGAAATAAGTTGTCTTGTTGTGTCGTTATTCTTTGTATGTGTTTCTTTTGTAATGTTTTTGTGTAGGTACAATAAACGGTAAATAAATAAATAAAAAATAAAAAATCTTTATTGCATCCAAATTCTACGATTATATCTGAATTCCTATGGTAACTACCAACAGAATCTGGAAACCATTTGCGATTTTACTAGGGTGTACGTATTTAAGTGTTTCCGTATTATTGGGTTCCTTTATGTTCAGTTTCATTATTGAAATTTAGTTTTCGATTTTTTGCATTAATACACGCCCGTACCTTTTCCACTCTCTGTATATTATGAAATCTTCTCATCTCAATTTACAAGTTTTGAAACACGTGTATTATGCAAATTTAACAAAATTTTAAAAATATTGCAGGCATATTTTAATTAAATTGCAAAACACTCAAAAAATACTATTTACCTACGAACAAAATGAAATGAAATTCTATTAGTTCACAGTTTGGTATTTCAATGAAATTGGCACAAATCAGCTACAAAGGTACATTCTACAAGTATCTGGCTTAGGAAGCAGTCGACAGTGGAATGACCCCACCTGACCCTGGCTCAACTTCCACCGATTCCATCTTATCAGAAGCCGATAAACAAGCCATAGAGCTCGCATACCGAACAAAATGGAAAACCAGAAAACGGGAATTGAAACTAGGGTCTGCAAAATGTGATCATAAAAGAAAATCATAAAACATATTGTGCCAAAAAGTTTGCTTTTTAGTGTAAGTATTTAAATACATATATTTTCATTTGAATTGCCTATAAAATAATGATTGAAAAATGCAAGAAATCACAGTATTAAGCTTGAAACTTGGACCAGACATACAAAAAATACTGCTCAAGTTTCAAGTTTTCAGTTTCATATAACAAATAATTTAAAACCAACATTCAAGTCACGCACAAATTCCGAAAAATATGAGCCGCTATCAAAGAATATATTCAAGACCGACAGCAAAATTTCAAGTATTTGAAAGGAATGGCTGTAAAAAAGGAACTAAACAGCAGGCACACGCACGTGGCACTGGCGGAAGGAAGTATTAAATTAGGACCTTGTCAATGAACTAAAAAAAACAAGTGAACATGTGGTGGAAGCGGCCGCACTTTGACACCGGTCCTGTGACGTCATAACGGACTAATGAACTGGGACTGATGATTAAGTTCTTTAATAGACGAAACGATACCATTTTTGACGACTTTGACTCTATTGTAATGTATATGTAGGTTTATAAATTTCATATCGAAAATACCGTAGGTATACCTATTTATTTAAAGTTTTATCGATGAGTCAAAACAGTTAATGACGTGTTTTTTCAGAAGAGGAATATAATACAAAAAAAACAATCTTGTTAATAATACCTTGATGAAAAAATTATAGAGAACATAGCAGAAAAGAAATACGCGTAGTATTTTTTATCTATATAATTAGCATAAAACATTCCAAGGACTCTTTGGTAGAAATAAATATACCTCCGCTGAGTCACATCACATCACAAAAAACTAACCACAACCAAAATTTCGCATATGCCCTCAATTTTTTCTAAAGTTCGTTGCCCGTAAACGGCTCAGTTCAGAAACAAGTGTTCTCACATTATTTGCACAAATGGCATGTTGCTACTGTTTTTTTTATTAAGGTTGGCTATTTAAGAAGCGTGCAAGCAGCTGTGTCTAAGTTTGAATATATCATCGCGACGAAAGACACCGCGAGAACGATTCATGCAAATATATTGGAGAAAGTATCTTAACCAGAAATAATTATAACAATTTAAAGTAACGATGACCACAAATTTTGTCTACACCTTAAACCGATACGTGAAAATAAACTGGACAGTGCGGTTTAAAAACAATGATAAAACCTACAAGACAAATCAGCCAAACAGAAACGTCCAACCAACAGTCTTTATCAACATACTTAAGCATGTAATTCTTCCATCAACATGAATTTTTGACCTTCCAAAAATCCACAACTCAAGTAGTGGTGAATTAACCCAGAAAATCTGGTGTAACTCGGAGAAAATGCCTTGCCGGTTGTTATACAAGTAAAAAGACAATATAAACGAGGTAAACTTGTGCTCGTTAAATCAAAAGCTTGCCCCTATAATGTAAAAAGACAATTGATGTTACAACACAGCCAAATTGATACTTTGCAAAACGGGTTGCAGGAGCTCACGCAAGTTTAAGTTAAAAAGAATAATATAGTTACTCTATCTTGGTGGACTCTTTACCTAAATACTATCGCGATAGACCCGGTCTATTACTTAAAATGAGTGGAAGTGATCGCGAGTGCTTGAAAAGTTATAAAAGGTATATTAATATTAAACTCAAAAAAATAATACGATATTATAATATTTAATGTAGATAAAATAATGAAATTTTTTGGTTGACTATCAAAGTACAACCTGAAATAGCATACATTAATACACATATCACGCTTATAATCCCTTGCGGGGCAGGCAGAGTGTAAAAACACGACATTTACGCCACGTCTGAGAAATATTTGAGGGTCATTCAGTAAATTGTGTAACGCCATAGTAACAGGTTTTCAGCCCTTCGCCCGAAATTGCAATACACACTCTCAAATCCCTTAGTCGCCTCTTACGACTCCCACGGGAAAGAAATGGGGTGATGCTATTCTAAGCCGGCATCATTCGGCAACCTGAAATAGAGCTACACTATAATGACAATGTAATAACCAAGGTAGAAAAGTTGTGTTGCATACTGTTCTTATAACCGTTACACAACGTTTAAATGTCAATCGTTATTTAACGTGCACAGGAGATTATTAAAATAGCCCTTCGTCTTTGTATCAACCGACCTGTGCAACAAAAAAACAAATGGTTCGAAATTTAATTCAATTATTTTATCCGTCATTAACTTCAACCTCTGAAGAAAATATATTATCAAGTTCTTTGAATACGGAAGTTACATAATTTAAATAAAAGTACTTAGCCTTAAAAGGAAGTAATGAGGATTTTTGTGGAATATTTTCACCGATTTAAAAGATAAGTAAAAGGTCAAGAGTAAAACCATTTCGTGTTTTAAAACTCACGGTTAATCGTTATGATTAAATAACGTTTAAGCCTGAGGGTTTGACATCTAGTACAATCTGAGTCATACCTATTTCGACACCCATCTAAAATACTAAAACATGTTATCAAATCACCCATAAAGAAAATCAAAAATCATTTTGCCATCCTATAAAAAGTCGTCTACATATACGACCTTTTCACTCAAACCTCCAACCCGTTACTTCACGCCTTTTATCAACACGAGCTCGTACGCATAGGGATTAAGATTGCGACCGTCACGTTTCTATTGAGGTCTGTGGCTCTGTGGTCAGGGGCATTGTATGGTCCCCAGATAGCGGGACCATTGGCAAACCGTCCATTGTCCCACTAGAGATATCTTCATCCTTTGGGATTAACATTGTTTCGTCTTTTTGGTCAGGTGTTACTGTTGGTGATTTGATTCATAACTTGAAGTTTTTAGTTCAAATTTTGTCAGGATTAGTCTTATTGGCTATGAGTCCTAATTTTTTCTGTGTTTCTGAATTTTGAATTTTAGACCAGATCTATTTTACACTTCAGTAATTAAAATAATAAAATAAGTCATACTTTTAAAATTTTGAGATAATTTGAGTTTTAGTTATCTTTAAATAAAACACATGCTCCGGATTATCGGATTATCACTGAATTTTAGTGATTTCCACGTCTCTATTGGGCTTCTATTGTGTCGTATCGTCCTCAGATAGCAGACTCTGGGCAGCTTGCAAATTAGCTATTGTTTTTTTTTCTTTGAGGATCCTGTGATATAGTTTTTAGAGGTGACAGGTGTGATATATTTAGCTTATTCTGTATGTTTGTTCTTTTGGAGTACAATAAAAGCATATTGTATTGCGCACGGGGTTGTCAAGGTTTTAAGTCTGGGTGGTAGGTATTTGGAAATTTATATTCAAAAATATAGTAACCAACAATGATTTTTTCTACATGCAATGACATAGTAGGTGAATACCTATTTCATGAAGATTTATTCCCATTCTACTTGAGAGGTTTGAAACTTCCATTGAAAACTTTTACCATTGAGAAGCCCACCCATATTACGTTGCACTCAGTTATCAGCTTAAACTAAAACCTCTCCGAAGTATCATTTGCATCTATTTTAGTTGATCGCTGTCAATCTGATTTCACCCACCGCTGGACATCGCGAAAGGGCGACAAACATTAACACTTGAGCAAAAACTGGTCAGACCACAACTGCGATCCGTATCTTCGGATTGGGTACGATCATTAATATGGTGCAAGAAAGTGAGAGATAAATAGTGTCTCTATAGTAGCACAGAAAGAAGTTGCCGCCTCTGTAAATGGGTAACTTGCAAATTCAGGTTTAAGTGGTGTCTACTTTGAATGTATCTATAGGTTTGTGAATCTGCGGTCACAGCTTTATGAGTTAGAAGTAAAAAAGGCTTAGCTTTTTTCACTAAACATTATTTGTAATCGTACCTCAAAGCAGTATACCTATCCGTTGCAGCACTTTCTTCGACACATGTATCGATTTCTAAATTATGTTTATATAATTACCGCATAAGCTCTTGATCTGCTTTCAAAAGATTATCTGTAGCATCAATCTACACCAATCAAAATTTAATTTGTCTCTAATAGCGGTAACTGTCACTTCGCATAAACATTAAACCGCGTGGGTGATTCGTGTCACAACTCTTTGATACATCGCTTAAAAGAGTCCGATTAAGTTGTATGTTCAAATCGTTATTGTCGAGGACTTAAAGATTTTTGTCTTTAACTCCTACGCAGGACTTTCTGTCAATAAATTGACGTCTGTATTTGCCAACGTCGAGGATTGTTTTTTTATGTGCAAATCAAGAATACGATGGTCGGTTTCTTGTTTATCTTTTGTACACAAGTATACTTTTATTTACAGTAGCCGTCCATTACAATTCCTACGCAAAGCTTATGTATTGTACCTTTGTGTGGCTCTCTTTTAATTTTACAACTTGCAATTCTAATTGCAATATAACTATGATTAGGTACTTACTGTTACCGATATAAATATTCTGTTATTTTACTGCACTGTCACACCTGCGTATAGTTTAGTTACAGCGTCTTGGAATGTGTGGATATCATATTTATAGATTTTCTGCACAAGTCAGTATATGTCATATGTATGTATCAAAATTTCTGTAACTAAACTAAGATATTACGATAGATTGTTTCTATTAGTAGGTGGAATGAATAAAATAGTTTTATATCAGTTTCAAATATTTATATTTTCCAGTTCCCGTTACCTACGAGGAGATGAATGTAGAGAAGAGCTTAATAGTCTCAAAGCACATAAATAAAATCCCACTATCAGCGATGTAAAATACTGATTTATTGCTTCCTCAATCAATGATATAAATTAATTAACACCGAAAAATTTACATGAAATGCAACGATTCACTTGACTTTACTTGCAGGAGGTCTTATTCCACTAACATTTGTTTAAATTTGTTTAAATATCTAGTAAAGACATATTTATGTGCCAACACAAAACCGTACACTTCCTACGTAAAAAACTTTAAAAAATCTGACACCATGTTTGATCTGATCGTTCATGGACTCGGTTTCCTATCTTCTTCTTCGTCGAGTCAATGGAAACAGCAATTTCCTATAATCCAAGAAGAAAGACAATCGAGTCGTATTTTGCATCCTACTAAACTAACCCATTCATTTCATTCGGTAAAAGTCTTTAAGCTTAGTTAATCGGACTTGGGTGCAATCGAACTCTATCCGTTACCCGCGTGGGCCAAGCTTGCCCAATTCGTGAATGAGTGGACACAGCAGGTTCGCCTACGCAGCAGTATCAATGAAAATGTGTGCCTTGTAGCAACACGACGAGACGGCGAAACGACGGCTAGTCTGCGAACTGTGTGGCGCAATTTGCCATTGAAAATCGTAGACGTCCATTTCTGCGTGGTTCAAAATTCAAAATCCAAAGCATTTATTTCTAAGTAGGTTTGCAAGATTATCTTTTGGAAATTCACAGTCTAAATAACATAATACAACACATGTTAACTACTCCGCTCGTAAAAGCACACATGTGTGCTTGAAGTACAATACAAATCTATTGTTGCAAAATTCAATCTGAGCGAAGTGGTTAAGAAATAATATTAAGTTACAGTAATGTAAAGAAAATAAATCTCAAACTTTGAACCTATGTCAAATTCATGTTCAAATATGAACTGTCTATCTATCTCATACATTGTGTTGTAGCAACTGTTGGTACTGACAAGACGTCTTTATCTTTAAGAAAATCTTTATTTATTTATATATTTATATGCCTCTAAACCTAAAGTATTCTGGAATTTAGTTTAAAATTGATTATTTAGTTTTAAATTCAAACCTATCAACCAAGTAATGGATGACGTAACGGTAATTTCGACATATTTGGTCACGTATGTGGTGTAAGGACTTCTGTGTTGGTTTGTTCTATTTCGTTGAGTAAATTCAAGCAAAAAATGTTTGAGTAGGCGAGTCTACAGCTACTTGTAAACAGTAGCTAGATTTTTAGCGTAATCATTTCTGTAGTTTGTTGCCATACACAAGAATTTTGTTTAAGTAATAGAGAGGCATTGTTTTGTGCCCATCAAAATCACCTGCGTAACGATCAGTCATGCTGCCACGCAATGTTATATTTGTATGAAATATCTTATTCTTTTTCTTCTTCTTCTTTATTTTCGTGTGAGATATCAAGTCGACGAATGACCCGCTGAAACCCTGGTCTGGTACCAGAGTTTGCCAACCGCCGAATACCGCTAGTAGGACTCTGACATGGTTGTTTAACGACTGCCGTCTAGCCAGCAACCGGGACCGACGACTTAACGTGCCTTCCAAAGCACGGAACCACCTATCTTACGGATCGGGTGGGTCAGCATGAAATGACCTAACTAAACTGGAAACAAATTCACGAAGAGAAAATATCAACATTGTGAGTGCCCCACCGGGAATCGAAGCCGGCACCTTTACGCCGCAGGCAGTCGTCGATTTAACGATTGCACTTTTACTGCAGAAGTGTTTTCATGCAGCTCGAATTACTTTGACATTCTGTCATTGATCCTCTGCGTTTTCAAATGCGGAATAAATTACTTATACTCCATTCAACAAGTTTGCTTACTCAATCGCAATCATGAATGGGTTTGACGTTCTCCTTCTATTTACTGCTTTTTGCATACCATATTCGTTACTCCAAGAAAAGCATACGAATAATAATTATTATTTATCACCTATTCAAGCGCAAGTTAAAGTGCGAATAAATATCTGTGGAAATGCATTCTACATGAATAAGTATGAATTTTGCTCGTTATTCTAAAATACACAAGCTTTTATATATTGAGCCCTATCGTTTGCTTTGTACCAGAGGAGGTGGTATTCTAATAAGTCAATGTTTACGATTTTTTTCGCTGTTAAAATATAAAACGATTCAGTTTGCTTGTAAAGGGCAAAAGTAGATGACACTGATTTGCAATTTACCTGTAAATCACAGGCACAAGGGTTAGTCTAAGTTGCTATGAGATTAGGTTGATTGTATAAACGTACACCGTGTAATGCCGGCTAGCATAGATAGAATAGCATCACCCCATTTCTTCCCCGTGGTTGTCGTAATAGTCGACTAAGGGATTAGAGCGTTACATGTGTATTACACAATTTTCTGAGTGCCCCTTAAATGTTTGTCTGACGTAGCGTTAACGTTTTTAACGAATGTTTACGCTCTGCCTACCCCTCAAGCGATATAGGCGTGATATATGTATGTAGGTATAAATACAATAAAGAAATAAATATTTTACAGGTACGTCGAAGCCGCAGCCTATCCAGTGTGTTAACTAGAGTAGAAATTTCTCTCAATACCGTACCAACGGAACACTTCTGCAGACTTAGCAGAATATTAACCCAGTGAAAGTCCAAGATTCTTAGTTTATAGGTAACATAAAGTACAGCCCGGTATGATATGTGCATTGGACACGTTAATTTCAAGAAAATAAACACCATAGGAGTTTCTACTCAAGCGCTCACACTTGTCCAACATGTTACTTTGATAACTGGTCCCCGGTAAAATGTAAACAGTGAGAAAATCTACATTATAGACTGTGGCTAAGAATATTTCTGTACTTAGGCTAAGCGAGTGGTCGGAAAGCTGGCTTCGGCTGAAGAGGTATTATCACTTCATAGTGAGCTGCCTTGCTGCAGAGCTTCTCATTAGTATTAAGTACTTTATTACACGAGAAAAACAATGAGGGAACGCATACCAACTACAACGTTTTTTCAGAAATTTTATCAGGTATCTCATTTTATAATAAACTTGTTCAGGATGATGGGCAAAAATGTATGAACCGTGGGCCCACTTCCAATAAAAATGAGTTATATATTAAATTAACCGCTGTTTCCGCGGTCTGTTTACAAGCAACCATTATCAGAAAGGCGCATGCCAGAATTCGCTGTGTGGTTGGAGTTATTTGATATAAAAAATGTGTTATGTGTTAAGTAATACGGATAAAAAAACCTAAATCACACAATTAGTTATGATTTATGGATACCTAATACAAATGTTAACGAATTACCCGTCAATATATAACACATAAGTATGTGAATTACAATCACTAAACTTATCTGAGAAAAAAAATACCTAAAAATATCAACCATTCTAAATCGAACAACTCCAACCACACAGTGAATTCTGGCATGAGCCTTTCTGATAATAGTTGTATGTAAACAAACCTTTATTTTGACATACACGTCATTCTTATTGGAGGTGGGCCCATTTTGCCTAAGAGGTGGGCCCATTTTGCCCATTGTCCTTTCTATCACGAACTACAAATTACAAATTTTTTAGAACTACAAAGTTCTTCAAAAGGAAATAAACGGAATCCTTTTATGATTACTTTGTATCAAGTTGTAATTTTAAAAAGCTCTCGCATCTCCTAACTTAACGTTAGAAAATATACGGCTGTTAATGGTGCAAAAATGCGTGTTGTTGACCCTCTCAAGGAAATCAAAATAAATTAGGAACTTTCTGTGTATCTATCATTGTACTATTTACTATTGGACTATTGAATTATTGTACTATTGAAAAAATGAAGTTTCGCAAAAAACTCTGTTTTGAAGTACACATTTGCGAAAAAAACAAAAAAATTTAATATTAAAATAATTTGGATTTAAGTGGGAGCCGAAAAAGATTTTAAAATTGAGGCTAGTAGTTCAAAAAGGGGAATCATATGAAATGGCTTGATGTGCATGTAAAGGAACCTTCGTGAGCGAGTCCGACTCACACTTGGCCGGTGTGTTTTTTTTTACAAAAATGCTCACACAGCAGTATTCTACAATTCATGACTACCCATTAAAATATTATTTAATCTGCATGACAACTAATTTCCACGAGATTGACGCCCGTTTACAGCTCACTAACTTTCAAGTAAGTATAACGTAAAGTTCGAATATTATTTCCTTTCTCCTTGCAAAGCTAATTAACTAAAATTTATTTTATCACACGTTTACCTACAACGTCTAGGCACTTACTAAAACCTGTGCTTACACTTTCTCTGTGCCAATTAAGTTTTCAATTAAATGGTTAAATCGCTGTCAAATTGAACTAACCTCTGCAACCCGGTATTGCTCCTAGCGATAGGCGGGCGAGAAAGCCGTGTCAAACATACAAAGACGTTGAGATTGCGTTTAGGCTCAATTGTAGTAGTAGGTTTATCCACCTAGCTACGTTTAGTTTGAGGTTTAGACGGTTCTCTCACTTGTCGTCCGTCGCTGCGTATTTTAACGTACCGTAAGCGTAACGGATGCGTCTGTCAAGTTGTATGACAGAAGCACCCTTAAACGCACTGTAAACTCACTGTAGCCGTATTTGTATGGGAATAAAATCGTAATTCGCAATTTGCCTTTCGTCTTACAAGTCTTACAGACGCATGCGTTACGCAGCGATGGACAAGTGGGAGACCCGTCTTATTGTACTGTTACCTTCGATGGATCGCATACGCGTCGCGCGATATTGCGGTTTTTGACAGCCAGTAAGCAAATAACAGCCTGCGATATTCGCATGGCAATGCTGCCATGCTATGCGAGGTTTCTATGACATGTGATTTTGAACTACTCCCTTCGTCAATAAATTCGGACCGGTAAAATCTGCGTGTGAGAACTATCTATGTTTGAGGTTTATTGTTATGCCTATAGTTTTGCTTGTGGTTTATCAACTTCACAGTTGTCAAGATCCGTTACGTTGGCAATATCTATATATAATACCTGCAGGTAAAGGTAAATTTGTTTTGTAATAAAACGGGCAATCATAGTTCTAGCTAAGGCGAATGATTTACAGACTTATAAAAATAATTGTGCAAAAATGAATGATATATAGGATGATTTCAGACTTAATAACGTTTTATGTAAAGGAAGACCATGAAAACAAACGTTACTTTCAAACCCTGCAAACTCGTAAATACATACATAAATAAATATATTGCGCCTATATCCTTTGCGGGGTAGGCTGCGCGTAACAGGCCGTACAAATTGACATGTACGCCACGTCTGACAATTTGAGAGTCATTCAGAAAATTGTGTATCGCCAGTGACAAGTTGTCAGCCCATTGCCTAAAATTACACATGTAAACCTCGAGCCCGTAAGTCACCCCTTACGGCACCCACGGGAAACAAATGGGGTGATGCTATTGTACGCTGACATCACACGGCAAACCCTAACCCCAAACCCTAAACCATGGTACATTCGAAAGGAAATACAGATGCAGAGCAGATGCTTAACAATTCATACTTAGGAACAACAATAATTTATAACTACTACTTATGGAAAGAGTACTAAGCGGACAGCTGTTATAAATAATACCTACTAATCATACCCTCTTCCATTAACATACGTAATTGCTTAAACTACCTATTACATAAAACGTAATTAGCTCTACAACTGCCTCAATGGTCTAGAAGACTGAACCTTGGCCATGTCAGCCTGGTTGGATTCATCTGACATTCAACCGATACTTGCACTGAGCGACATGAACTTATGATTAGTTGGTTTGATGACCAGCGCAGTCTATTGTGGTTTCAAGTCTTTTTTAGGGTTCCATGCCCAAAGGGTGAATATAAGACCCAATTACTAGTAAAGATCTCATAAACAGTGATGGTTAGAGAGTTGAACTTGAAACAAACAGTTGTTTGAACAATCACAAGCTGATTTCCTTGTGAGTCTTTGCTTTCAGGTGTAGGTTCATTCAGGTGTAGGTTTTAAAGCCCCGGGGCTAAAATCGTACTGTCCATTCTTGAAAAAATAGGAATCGTAGAGGACGAAACTCGTAAACGAGTTGTCATAAGACACTCATGAGACTGATGCCTCGCAGATTCGCATCAGTAGTAAAATAAGTTTGAAGATAGTTCATTACAAAGATGACCAATATAAGAAGAAGCGTGTCTCGTACACACAATGATAATAGCAATGCATTCTGATAGTGTATTTTGAAACACATCAACGTCTAACTGTCGGATGCGAGATAGCAGGCTATTGTGTGAATCGATTGAAACATCTCGAATGTTGCTTAATAACGGCTAGCGAATGACCTTAGAAAAAAGTTTGACGAGTTCATTAAAAAGTAAATTTCTTATTTGCATTTTTTACTGTAGATAAGTGCATGAAAGTTTTAATACAGAAAAGGTTTTAGTCTAAGACATTTCCCAAACGAAAATAAGGGGTGAAACATAATAAAAGTGGTCACGTGTTTAGGAGGAAGAAAGAAATAGGTTTCAGTATAATAAGCTCATAAGATATAAATGACCGGACAAATGTAAGAATAACCAATAAAAAATTTACTAGGGTTATCAGAATCAACGGTTTTGTCAATGAAATAATTGAGAAAAAATATTCATTCATATTTTTAATCAAATGTCAATAACAAACGGGTTCGTGACCCCCAAAGCTTATTGAGATAACAAAAAGTACATACTTGGTGAATGCGGAGTTTTATTAGAATTTATTCAATAAAGTAATAATAAACTAATACATAGATAAGCTTAACTACCTAATGAAGGCGGTTCTTCTAATTGTCGTCCGTTGTTGCGTATTTTTAACCCGCCGCATGCGTTTGTCAGACAAAAGGCAATTGCAAAATTGCGTTCTTAATATGCTTTTTCCTTTCGTCTGATAGACGCATGTGTAACGGTGCGTTATAAATACGCAGCTACGGACGACACGTGGGAGTACCACCTAATATGGGGTGCTACTGAATTTATTAATTAAATTTTACAAAGGAGTTGCAGTTAATATTGCACTGCTGCAATTTGAACCTCAAGTTATCCTCTCTTCCTAGTTACCTAGTCATATTCTACGATAAAAATCGTGACACATACCTACGTATATCAAATGCACGCATTTCCATCTAACATGTAATTTTATGGTGTTTATGTTCAGGCAAATTTCGTTGCGTACAAACAAATTATCAGCCTATTACACAATATTGAAACAAGGTGAGGAAACACATGTAGCTGATATTAAAGGCCATTCTTAGCACAACCATGTAATTTGTACCAACATTGAAACGAGTATAGAACTATTACAATTACTTGTCGAACGCACTATGATTCACAGAGTGATTATGTTTTGCATAACACCCGGCCAGTGTAATAGCGAGTAACGGACTTGTTTATATTTGACTAAGTATAAAAAATTGGGTAACCGTGTTACTCAATTAAAAAAGGTAGGAAACAGCTTGTGATAAGACGTTGTATTGTAATTTATGCCGATCTTCTCTAAGCTCTAGAATAAATTTAATAAAAAAGCCTGACCACACATATTGCTTGAATCTTCTTTTTTTTTTTTTTTTTTCAATTTATTTCATTAAAGGTAAGTACATTTGATTCCAAATAATTATACTCGCCAAACTTAACAGTTTGATGGCGAGATGCGCTTGCTTTTATCCATTTAGACCTACCTTAGAAACAAACTAATAACTAAACCATTCTGATGGTTTGGTTCCGGTTATATATTGTACAAGGCTGACAATTAACGCAAAAAACCTTTGAAGTTTTATTAATTCAATGTTTGATCCCCGACAGAACATAGGACAAAGTCAGGTGTCATAAAAGTACGATACCATTCCGTCACACACTCACTGAAGTTTGATTAAATTGTACAACTTACCTTGAAAATTATAGTGATTGATGATGGACATAAAAAACCAAGTAGTTGCTTACCTGAAACAAAAAAACATACTTAGACTGTATTTTTTATATTTTCCAAGCACAACATCAAGTCGGTTAACCTAATTTTTACATTCGAAAGCAAATCGAAACCACCTATTTTCTTGAATTTACAACCTTCTTTAAAGACTTTAAAAGCTAAGGATTTCATTAAAATTACTTCCCGCTTCGACTTCCTTTGGCAAATATTAATTTAAATTATTACCAATATCTGATTTGTTATTATGTTGAACAGCCATTCCTATGCAAAATTTAATGAATAACATTTAATACTGACATCATGTTAGGAGTATGATGAAGTTACGTCATTACCGTCATTTACTACTTAATCAATTCAAACAATGACATCTTTAAATTGTAGGTGCGTTAATGTCAATGTATTAAATGCAGAATTTATAAAATGTATCAAAATTTGAAATTGATGCTCACAAAATTCCATTACATGCATGAACTGACGAAACATTTGCGATATACAGATTTTATACGTAGTGCAAACTCAATTGCTAGCAACTTAGATAGTAAATTTCACATCGGGATTATGTTACACCTAGGCAATAAAATAAGCTTCTGATTACACCAATAAAATTATTAGAAACCAGAGTCATAAACAACGAATAAGCACATGAATTAGTAGGAATATAAATCTTTAAGTCAAATACTTGGGCATTTAATTGATATGCAAGTGAAACACCTGGTTCCGTAAGACAGGATCAAATATAAGTTTATGTGTTATGGGAATAACTATAGTATAACTGTTAAAAAAAAAAAACAATTTATTTTAAATATTACAGTAATTATTATTTAATCAGTGTCATATAACATACATACATACACATATCACGCCTTTAATCCCTTGCGGGGTAGGCAGAGCGTAAACAGCCGCAAGGCACGGACATCTACGCCACGTCTGACAAATATTTGAGGGTCATTCGGAAAACTGTGTATCGCCATAGTGACAGCCATCGCCTAAAATTGCAATACACACCCTCGTGTCCCTTAGTCGCCTCTTACGACTCCCACAGGAAAGAAATGGGGCGATGCTATTCTAAGCTGGCATCACATAGCCCATTCTAAGCCGGCATCACACGGTCATTAACAATGCTAAAAAAGCCATGTGGAATGAGTTCTATTCTATGGTAAAATTTAAAAACCTAGCATTTTAGCGTAAATGTGAAGAAAGATTTTAATTATGTATGTATTAATACAATAAGAAGACAAAAAAGAAAACAATAAAATCATGCGAAACATACATAAAATTCCAAATAAAATGTTTGTTTGTGAAAATGTCTCGTTTCTAGATTTCGCGAAAGTCAGGTAGGCAACTGTGTCGTGGAAAAGTAATTGAAGATCCATGTGAACCACATTAGTGCACACACATATACCTATGGTCATCAGACTTCATTGTTATTAGAACAATACTCAAAGGAAACATGAGTGAGATAACAGATATCAAATACAAACCGGTAAGCTGTTATTTCCATACAATGGAGGATTTCTCCTAAACGTGAGAAAGGATCCCATTTCGTCTACCACGTATTTTCGTGTTCGACTTGAAACAGTACTCTGCAATACTTTCTACTTGAATAGCATCTTCTATATTTAGTCTAGTGAAATTTATGTCCTACAATTCTATAATATTTACAATCATATTGGTTTTTGCACTTTTTGACTAGTGGTTAGGATAAGTTGAACGAAAATTAAAACTAAACCAATTAAAAAATATATTGTTTGAAAATATTTGTGACACGGACATAATTGCCACAAAATATTTATTTAAGGCAACATGAGCTGCAAGAACGCAGATTTTGAAAACATAAAATGTATTTAATATTCCAACACTACCTGTAATGACTGTATCAATCAAGCCAACAATTATAGTGATGCAAACACCAGGTGGTCAAAGTATGGTCCAACCCATTTTAAACTTGTAGCAATGGCAATTTTGATACCTTCAACTTACATCGCCACTGCAACCTAATTGTCTTCTCAAAGTGATCTGATATACGCTGCAATGGATGTCAAAACGTCAGGCGACATTCATCAGTGCCAAGTAGGCCTTGTAACAATTGTTCCATTAATATTAATGGGTGTCCGGCACAGGCTTTATGTGGATACTGACATGCTTAGATTCGGAGATAAAATTGTATTAGAGATAAGAGACGCTATTAAAATATTTATAGAAGTCGATGACAAAATTGGAGATCATAAAGCTGTGAGGTAAGAATGGTTAAGATAACGCATAGATAAGCTAAGTACTTCTAATGACAAAGTCAAGTGTCCTGTAATAGCAGTTACGCAGTTTTTTATTACTTCATCGGGGTCACAAAGTGTCCAGTAGGTGAAAGATAAGAATAACAATATGTGTTCTTGTCCTATATTTCTGATGAAAAAAAGTTTGAAGACAATATCATCAAACTAGGCATCAATTTAGCAACGAAATTATTTTATGAAAAAAGTGGGAGTTCATAATTATTTTCCTGTATGCTGTGCATATTTTTTGTCACTCTAAATATGAAAAAAACTTAACCAGTAACAAGATTCAAGCAAAAGTAAATTACTGTCTCGTATAAAACATGAGGCATTCAATTCCCAATAAGGCTCACTTGAAAGTGATCCCGAAAACGCAGAACAGAACGCTCTGCCAAAAACGGAGTCGAGGCTGAATCCAGTCCTAAGCTCGTGAATGTAGAATTGAACGAAAAAAACTTGAGTTCAACAGCCAGAATTCAATTTGAAAATTTGGTCGCCTGTATTCGGTGTGATGGTAGTTTGAAGCATTCACCCAAGACGATGACAGTATTGCAGTTCGTTAGTTTCAATCATCACAAAAAAAAACTATATTAACATTTTCTTTCAATTTAGCTCAGGTACTTTTCTTAAACCTTTCTCTTAATTAAATTCACAGCGTAGTAAATAAATTAACCCCAGTGTATCTAGCGATCTGTTTGCCATTCCCACGATCGCTGCTCGAACCATCGGCAGCACGCTCAATCTAATTAACTAGCATCCAATCGAGACTAGGATATGATTTAGGTAGTCGCACATTTACCGCACGATGTTGCGGTAAATGACAGCCAGCTTGCAAATGCATCCGCATAGCGATGGGGCATCAGATTTGCTTCTATTCAACGTGTGAATTCATAAAACTTTGCTTTTTGACAGCCAGCATGCAAATCACAGCCAGTGACAGCAGTCACGTGCCATGGCGATTTTCGATGTGTGCATCCAACCAATTTGTTCCAAAAGGCCGGAAAAATACCGTAAAACCGTGCGTGCGTGTGAGAAGCACCTATGATTTAATGGTTGACGACCATGTACTTTCTATGGTGGCAATTGAAATGGAATCAAAGGTCCGTAACTTATGTGAGAGTAGAGGCATTGATGATCGATGCGATTAAACTTTCAATCTTGTATAGGTACTTAGAAACGCGCAAAAACATAATTAATATTCCTTAGTATGTAAAGGTTTTTGAAAGTTTGCAAATTGTATGAACAATACTTTTTAAGTCAATGATAATTTATTTACCTTTCATTGAAGTTTAGAAAGTCAACAGTCTATTAAGTAAATTAATCAAACCAATTAACTTAGATTATTGAGTTTTTTTCAATTGCAAGGGTTCCTTTCGGTTTTCGGTAAGGATATTCATAGCTGATAATGATAATAGTAAAACATTACAAAATAACTAATGGTAATAGATAATATTATGAGAATTTTTTAAAATAAATTTCAAGAGTAAGCACAATGTTCTCTTTCACGTTGTTAATTTTTAAATTCTTCTTTACGTGTGGGAAAACGATTCGACGAACGACCCGATGAACCCCGGTGTCAGAGTTTTTTTTTTCAATCGCCTACTACTAGTACCTTGTAGGCCTCTGACATGGTTATGTAAGTAATCATAGACAGCCGCCGTCTAAGTAATCATAGACAGCAACCGAGTTCGACTGCTTAACATGCCCCGCGAAGTACGGAACCATCTTTCAATTTGGACAATTAGGTGGTTCAACCTGCAATGTCCTAATTAGACTGGGAATAAATTCACAAAGTTATATTATCAACTTTGTGAGTGCCCCACCGAGAATCGAACCCGGCTACCACTGCGACACATCAGCCGTCACTTTTTTATTATTAAATCGCTTTTTCTTAGGTAATGTTCGTGAGGTAAGTCTATTAGAGTGTTATATAATAGCTTCGGCGATATTCACTTTAATATAATCAGTGTACCATCAAATTTTCACTATGATAACAATATAATCGACAGTTACAGTAAAGTTGTTTGACCAATTAAAAACTTCGGAAAATCGTAGCTAATGTTTTGATATCTATGATGTTCCGTTTCTTTTAAGTATACTTTTAATTACAAGTTTTTGATCCTATAGTACTTTCAATTTTGTAGCAATAACAATAGGATAACTTATTTAAAATAAAACTACTTACTTAGTTTCCAGTTTGTTCTTAATTGCAAAACCTTGTCGTACTCTCAACCTTATTTTACCTCGCTTACTTATTAAAGACAATTTAATACCATGTGTGGTTTAAAGTGAAGTATATAAGGTAAAATATAGCTGAACTTAAAAGCATTGAAGATGCCAGCCTAGATAAAAGTATGCGTTATTCTAGTTAGCCGCAAAAGATATAAGATAAGAATAAGATACTATGAGGTACGTTACAACTGCACTTTTTAAACTACAAAATAACGCTGTTGTAGACATAAGTAGCGTTTATACCAGAGCGTATAGAATATAGACGTAGCTTTGCAAGCTTTTGATTTCTGACAAAAGTGCGCCAATAGAACAATCATAATGTCGAATGAATAGTAACAGTTCATAAAGGTAATTGTTATGAATCGGTTTAGGATTCTAAAACACACACATCTTCAGTTTTGTGGAAATAAAACCTAAAAACTTGGTCCATAGATAGATATTATAGATAGGCGATCAATAAAAAACCGAAACGTACGTGTCCAGACGTGACCCAAATCGGGCCAATAGCAGATAAGCACAGGAAATAAAACATCAAAGTACAGATAACAACCTCAACTTGTAATGTGCTCTATTTGTGGATAAGTTTCGTAAGAGTTGCGTTTAGTAAAGATGAATAAGTAATATACTGTTCCGAACGGCGCACTTTTAAAAATAATCAAGGGTTAGTTTTATACGTAGTGATGTTTTTGACGAAGCAGAATATGACACATATAGAACGTCTATACAAAATGATGAATGAAAGAGGAAATTCGAATTTCATGTTACATGGTGGGTGTAAATTATTTGTGTGGACTCGAATTTCGTGTCATTGTTAAAAGAAGTTAAGTAGTACAGTTATATCACCACCATAAATTATTTAAAGATTCGACAGCAAACTATACAGTTTCACTCAGCAGAACTGCTATACATTTCGTATCTTACATATTTTTTAAATAATATGGGTAAGTACTTGTCTTTTACGGATAAAAAAGTAAGCAACAAATAATAATTAATCTTTGATATTCATCATCTTTGTATATCTTTGAATATAAATATTTCACAAAAACCTATGTGGTCATACATAATTATATTATCTATGTGTTCAAAAATATTACTCGTTACGAGAGATTTATAAAAACTGACTAAAAGGGCAGGTTAGTATTAAAATCAACAATTCTTAAACAAACACCTCAACCAATTTAACGAGTACATTTATGAAACAATAAACGATATTAATGCTAACCCTTAATGTTTCATAATAACCTCCTTTCTAACGAGAACTACTCAGATTTAACGTAACAAGCCTGTGAAAGCAAAACCAAATTGAAGGGTTTGAAGTTTCATGCTTTATACTTATTACTAGATTTCACTGTTAAAGGTCTTAGGAAATAAATTATTTTGGTACATGGTTTGCCCTTTCACATTCAATAACGAGTTTCATCTTACTGAAATATGAAAGTGATATTTCAGAAACGATTTAGTATAAATAATAAGTACTATCCGGCAATCAGATGCTCAAAAGTTGATCGCCAGCATAGGCCAAAGAATCCGACAGAAAGGTGGAGACCGTCGGGCAGTAAGATCCCGTTCTTCTTAACCCAACGCGTCTCGCTGGCGATCCAAAAAGGAACGCGGCCAGGGTGCACTATGCGGGGGACTTACTAACGGGGGGCTAATTATGTTAAGGGCCTGCCTAGAACTTTTAAACGTCCCTTTTCCACTAATGGCAAATCCTGTGTGTGAGAACAGAGCGGCATCGCCATATTTAGACGATTATTCAGTAATCAAAAAACTGTACGACAAGAATCTAGTAATGTACAAGATTGCACACTTGATACAAGTTTGATACACTACGAAAAAAAGTGAAAAAATAGACCAAACTTTGAAAAATAAATCTATGGAGCAAACTTTCTTTCTTCGTGCTTTCCTGCGACCAGAATCTAGATTATATAATGAAAAATCATCATACATCAAAATAAGGTGTTTAAAATAAAAATACCCATTTTCCTCACGGCGCGCCTTTAGTAGTTTTCCGTAGTTTTTAAGCCTTTTCCTTTAATTTAGAGGTACCTATTACTTGTAAATTGTTGTAATGAAAAATAAATAATTATACTATTTTGTACCTAAGTAATCTAAGTATAGTCTAAAAAACTAGGAAATTTTCCAACGATTAGAAAGTTCAATAAAAACGTGTACGTAGAAGATGGTTCAGGTTCGAATTAAACTAAAGCCATCGCTATTAATATTGAAACCGTTAACTCTGAATGCATTCAAATGGACGTCGGCATCTTATTTATTACGCAGTGGTATCACGCAGATCTCAAAGCTGCGGTACAAATGGAAGAACTCACTATAATTGCATCAGTGTGGCCATTTCATAAACAATTATAAATAATAAATTATTCTACGCAAACTGATATAAATAGAAAAATGGTTTACTAAATTTGAATTGAATTTCTTAACTTAAATCAGTCACCAAAATATGGCAGAAAAAATGAAAGCAGGAAATGTAGGTAACTGGATTTGCAGAGTAGAATATAAACAAACATTTTGTTTCGGTCACACACACGACATCTCACATGTTTTTCGTAGGTATTATAGATAGGCATATACAATGGGAACTCTGCAGTCTGCAAGCTAAAAAAATGCATGATTATGGTTGATTAAAGTAGCATTCAACCCATTGATGTGTTTGAGACTTTTGTGATTGAAAGTCTCAATAGTTTCAAGTATTACGATGGATAATGTAGAAAATATAATTAGATAAAGATAGTAATGTTTACTGCAGCGCCCCTTGGTGAGTTTTTGGAACACGTACCTAAGAATATGCAATATTTAACTGCCATCATTGTCAAACAGGACCGGCGTAGATGGCGCGAAAAAGAAGAGGCCTATACTCAGCAGTGGAAGATGTGGGCTGATATGATGATGATGATTGTCATTCACTGAAATCGCATCAAAGTCGGACCACTGGTTTTGAAGATAAATGTTAACATTGGTATGCATAAACATATACACATCCTACCCGAAACGCATATACCGTCTCCGTTCCGTTGTGGGTAAAATGTAAGAATTTCATGTTTTCAACAATGATTCTTTTTAATGACCTTAAAAACCATACATATTTAATTTTAACAATATACAATTCAACACTCACAACATCGATGACGACACAGCCTCATTACCAAACCGTAATCCCATCTCACTGTCGCATCTCTCATCGCCTCACCTCGTTCTGTTATCGCAAAAAACACAGCATTCATTCCGTGGGTCAAGTCGTGAATGACACGGCCAATAAACATCGAAGAGGCTTGTTCCGAGCAAATTTATAAACAGTATCACATTGCCAACCAATGAAATAATGAACGAAGACACGCATTCGCCACGGCAAGAGCTCCAGGCGTTATAACTGTTGTGGCTGGTAATGAAACAATGTGTTTCCTTGTAGATAGTATACAAAGCGTTTTGCGTGTAAGTGAGTACGGTGATATTAGGGTTGCTGGTGGAAATGGAAAATCTAATGTTACTAAAGTACCTATCCTATGATGCTTTAAAAATGCTATCAGAAATTCTGGAAGTCAGGTTATTGAAATAATATTATTTACAAATTAATTTTTTGGTTTTCACACTTCTAATGTACATCTTGGTATAAAATAAATGGAGTTATTTGACGATGAAGACTTCTTTCTGACAATTCTTGAACATTTTAATTCTTTTAAACCAGATGGTGTTAAATTAATCTGCAATTTGGTCATTTGAGTCACAAATACATTTTATCTTCTTACTTCCATTTTCTTGGAAACAAACTTTTTTCAGTTAAACTCAGCGGCATTTATGTATACTTGAATATTATTTCCAATCTTCCATTAGCGTCATTATACCTTTCCAGAGAAATTTTGAGATACTTAGTAACATAATAAACATTGTATGAGCTTAAATAAAAAGACTAAAATCAGCTTCATTTGACCGTCGTTTTATATCTATTTCTATTATCTTCTCATCCACAGTGAATTTCCTATCATCATCCTCACCTTCAACCCGCAATACACTTATAATTACCAACGGCCGGACAAGTGCGAAGCCGTGTACAATGAGGTCGATAGCGGCCGTGTTCCTAGCAGCAATGCAGTTCATTATTAAGACTTATGCATTATTGCGGTGACCTCTGCACCGTCTTTAGCGGGTGGCTGGAGAATGATTGGATTTCTACAGATCGTAGCCGTCCGTCAATTTTGTGAGGGTCGTGGGATAAGATCATCTCTTTTGATGAGCGATATTTCATAAAATTTCAAACCCACATAACAATGCGTTTTTTCGACACAATAATATGAGGCTGCAATGAATCAAGTTTATAAGCCTTCTACTAAACTGTACTTAGGTACTTGAAGTAATAAAACGAAAAAGAAACATTATACGTGAAAATGACTTTTAAAATTTCATGACTAAATCTTTGCTTTTATAAGAATTTCTTTCAACAAACATTTTTGTCCTAGCTTATTTCGAGTCACGAACGCCCTTCTCACACTACATTCGCTTCGCAAAAAGTAATGTCAGATTCAGATGTGCTTTGCGTAAGAAAGTAATTACTACCCAAGTACTATCGTCATAAACAGTATCGGCGTTTATGTCTTGGATATAGGGTTTAAATTTACATTTACAGCCGTTAACATTTAAATTTGTTTCGATACCCTTTTCTGGTAACCTGATAACTTGCATAACTGCATATAATATTCGGTTTGGTAGTCATTTACCAAATGAGAGCGTTAATTTGTCAAGGGGCGTTGCTGTTGTGGTGTAATTCTGCTCTAAGAACTGCAAATGATATGTCACAGTCTTTTTAATCGACCAACTTTGTCGATCGATATTTATCAGGTTAACACTTCAGACTTGTCTTATCAAGGCTTTTACATGAAAATTTATTTTATAGAACACGAGAAGTGATTAACTATACAAAATCTATGTTAATAACAAATTGATTCCTTCACAGTTTATTTCAAAGAAGAATCATAACCGCTTTTCATAAGTAACATTTTCGTAATCCAACTTCTGGCTTTATTTTACTTTTATAATATTGTCTCTGAATTTTTCGGGTGGTCGGTTTTACTGATGATAAGTTTCAACATATACAAAATAACCCAAAATAATAATATCCTGCATTATCCTTAGTCGATTAAATAATCACATCACAATACTGACCTAGTATTACACATCCGTGCCAGTGAATTGCGATTTGGCATACGTTGCTGGTTATCGTCATTTATTGAAATGATGACACCAATGAAATAACTAGCAATGCATACCGAATTGCGCAGCGCCGCGTTAGCAACTCTAGTCAAACTTTAAATTTCTAAAGTGCTGCGATGTAACGGTATTGTTCTAGAAAATAAATATTACTTTATTTTAAGCTTACAAATTCTATACACCAATTTTAATGCTCTCTACTTATTTAATGTAGGTACTTATCGACTCTAAATATTGAGAAATACCATTGAGGTGTGTAGGAAAATATTTTATAGGCAATGAATGAAATGTCAATTGGAAATTGAATAAATTGAAATTTTGCTCCTATGCGTACTGATATTTCATTATACCTAACATAACAGTTATAGACATAAATCATCCATAGCTTCAGTTTTTCCGATCAGTTCTCAGTTGGGAGCTAATAGAGCGATCAACGTTAACAAAATTGACTCCATTATTAATTGTTAGTTCAAACGCGATGCGGTAACGAGTAATCCGTAGATAATTGTGCTGGTGATAAATCTACATTCAGATAGTATGTCTAAGATAAGATTAGCTTAAGATAAATCTTAGATGATAAAATTTATGCTGATTTGATGAAAGATTTTGGTGTAATCAAAGCTATTGAAGGAGTATGTTGATGTAATCAAATTTTTTGTAATAAAGAGCATGCACACACAGGCCATCCAAAGAGGCAATGCTGTTGGTCTTTTGGGAACTTTGCCTCGGTGCGCCGCGCTGGGATAAATATTTTATTTATGGATATTAAGACAAAAATATTGTTAATAAATAAAAACTTTTACTTACTAAATACCTAGGAAGATTACTTGTCATACATTTCCGTCAGACGTAAAACATTGTGAGACATTTACTAAAGTATAAAATACGTACCTTTGTAATAATATAAGGCTATTGATCTGTTTCTGTTTTCAAAAATTGAACTTGATTTGATACTCGACCATAATTTATCATCAAACACTTCGTAGGTTGTCCTAAAATTTCACACATGTGCGATAATTTTTTTATGACAACACTTCAATTTGATCCCATTTTCACGGTTTCCATAAATATCTATCCCCAAACTTTTAACCTATTATCATGTGATGGTCATTTAGAACCTTGCCCATGCATTTCAATTTGAACCTTCGAAAGTTCGATAAAGCATCGTTTTTTTTGTTGTTGGGTATATTCATTCGATCGATCCCTTTTTTATGACATCCTGGTAGCTAAAGTAAAACAAGCTCAGTGTATATTTCGTTCGTAACATTCTGATATAAATACCAAGCAACTATGAGTTTAAAAAGGTTGAAACCTATTTCTTGTATTTGGATAGTCCATCTTCTGTCCGAGCAATAATTATGAAGATGAAATGAGATAGTCTACAAATTCTATACACCCACGGATTCCAATGCCCCCTGCAGTGTCAAAGTTGTTTGATGATCTTGTTTCAATTAACAACCAACTTTGTTTGTACATACCGCCTATAATGAGATGTCATATACATGTACAATTTATTTGACTATAAAAGATAGCCGTTTTAAAACTTTTACATAGATAATATTGCAGAAAATGTAATCGTTTGAATATGACATTTAAGGCATTTCCGACCAATATTCCATTTAGTCGAATATTCTGCGAATTAATATACGAAGATGGTAACCAATCTTGTACTCTCTCTCACATGGCTTTTTAGATCGGATATATAACCACTGGAATTGAAAAAACATAATGGGATTGCTGCCGTTTCGAATATTATCTGTTTGTGACCTTAATTGATTTTAATATTGCAATAAAAAAGTCGCACGACCACAAAACAGAGACACTGAAAGAGCAAGGATTGTTGTGATCGAATTCGAGTTAAATACAAGTTTTGTAATAATAATAAATCAGCAGATAATTTCTTTTTCTTATGACAACCCTCCAGGCGAAACACAGACACACCTCGAGGTAATTAATCAGGTTTACGTATATATTTTGCGCAACGTTTAACAAGCCAGACGGTACGACAGACGAAGCCGTTGGAATAAAGAATGTAACAAAAAAAAACTAAATTCGATCCCTGACAACACCTGTCGTTTCGTTACTGAAGAGCCAATATCGGCTACCCTTACTATATGTGTTCCAAAAAAAACTGATTTTGATCATATTTCTACGGTTCTACCGTTTGCGTGCACACCGATAGTCGTGTTTTATGTTACAGAAATATAACATAAGTAGAATATTGTGGATTGTGAGAATAAGATATGGCTGAAGGCAAATCTAGCTGCCGATGGGTAATTTACTTATGTTTACATATTTAAAAAGTTTCAAACAAATCAAAATAATACTTTTAATTGTAAATTTCGAAGAAATAAACCAAAGTATGATCCGCTTGATTCATCCACCATCATTGCCTTTGACATGAATCTGAAAAGCACCTTTTTGGCACAAAAGTTTCACTTAGGTAATTATTTTTGTTACAGTAGATACTGTTGCCGGTGTGATGCCGGCGTAGAATAACATCACCCCATTTCTTCCCCGTGGGTGTCGTAAGAGGCGACTAAGGGACTCGTGGGTTACATGTGTATTGCTATTTTAGGCGATGGGCTGACAACCTGTCGCTATGGTGATACACAATTTATAGACCCTCAAATGTTTGTCAGACGTGGCGTAAATGTCTGTTTTTTCTTGGCCGTTTTGCCTACTCTGCAAAGGAATATAGCCGTCATATATTTATATATTATGTAAAATAGATCGTCTACTTTGTAGATACATAGGCGGTTCGCTCATTTGTCCTCGTATCGTTCCGTTTTTTTATCGCAACGTAATGTATGAAAGGAAATAGCGAATTCCGATCTTATTCCCATACAAATACGGCTGCGCTACGGTGGATTTTACGGTGCGTTACGCTGCGTAACGGAGCCGTCGTTAAAGTCGTTTGACACAGTCATTATACTGCAAGTGAAAAAAATAACAAACCCATTTGTGATGAAAAATATTTAATTTATTTTATAAGTGCAGTCAGTGCACTCCAATATCTATGCTAATAAACGGGTCAAACCTTTCAAGTGGACTCAGGTGGGTGTAATTATTGCGTTAAAGGATTTGATAGTATTGACGATATAATATTACTTGTGTACTGATCCTATTGGTAGGCTGAGTTGAACCACCCATTGATCCACACTAATATTATAAATGCGAAAGTAACTCTGTCTGTCTGTCTGTCTGTCTGCTACGCTTTCACGGCCAAACCGCTGAACCGATCTTCATGAAACTTGGCACAGAGATTGCTAGCATACCGAGAACGGACATAGGCTACTTTTTATCACCATTCGAGGGTCTGGAGTATAGATGTAGACCACCAGGTGTACCACCAGGAGCCCAGCTAAACTATTAGAGATACAGGCATGGTTCCAAAACAAAAGTTGTTCAGTATGATGGGCCGCTTCTTTTCACAAGGACATTGAGGATCTGGAGTACCTTATGTAGACCACCAGGTGTACCACCAGGAGCCCAGCTAAACTATTAGAGATACAGGCATGGTTCCGAAACAAAAGTTGTTCAGTATGATGGGCCGCTTCTTTTCACAAGGACATTGAGGATCTGGAGTACCTTATGTAGACCACCAGGTGTACCATCAGGGACCACGTAAACTATTAGAGCTACAGGTATGGTTCCAAAACAGAAGTTGTTCAGTATGATGGGCCGCTTCTTTTCACAAGGACGTTGAGGATCTGGAGTACCTTATGTAGACCACCAGGTGTACCATCAGGAGCCCAGCTAAACTATTAGAAATACAGGCATGGTTCCAAAACAAAAATTGTTCAGTATGATGGGCCGCTTCTTTTCACAAGGACACTAAGGATCTGGAGTACATTATGTAGACCACCAGGTGTACCATCAGGAACCGATGTGAACTATTAGAGATACAGGCATGGTTCTAAAACAAAAGTTGTTCGGTTTGATGGGCCGCTTCTTTTCACAAGGACATTGAGGATCTGGAGTACCTTATGTAGACCACCAGGTGTACCATCAGGAGCCCAGATAAACTATTAGAGATGCAGGTATGGTTCCAAAACAAAAGTTGTTCTGTATGATGGGCCGCTTCTTTTCACAAGGACATTGAGGATCTGAAGTACCTTATGTAGACCACCAGGTGTACCATCAGGAGCCCAGCTAAACTATTAGAGATACAGGCATGGTTCCAAAACAAAAGTTGTTCAGTATGATGGGCCGCTTCTTTTCACAGGGACATTAAGGATCTGCAGTACATTATGTAGACCACCAGGTGTACCATCAGGAACCCACGTGAACTATTAGAGATACAGAAATGGTTCCAAAACAAAAGTGGTTCAGTATGATGGGCCGCTTCGTTTCACAAGGACATTGAGGATCTGGAGTACCTTATGTAGACCACCAGGTGTACCACCAGGAGCCCACGTAAACTATTAGAGATACAGAAATGGTTCCAAAAAAAAAATGTTCAGTATGATGGGCCGCTTCTTTTCACAAGGATATTGAGGATCTGGAGTACCTTATGTCACCAGGTGTACCATCAGGAGACCACGTTAACTATTAGAGATACAGAAATGGTTCCGAAACAAAAGTTGTTTATTATGATGGGCCGCTTCTTTTCACAAGACATTGAGGATCTGGAGTACCGTATGTAGACCATCAGGTCTACCATCAGGAGCCCACCTTATTGGAGATACAGAAATGGTTTCAGAACAAAAGTTGTTCAGTATGATGGGAATAAGTTGAGAAAGGACATTGCCTTCTTTACCGAGGACAGAAAAACAAAAAATGTGGTATAGAGGTATAAAAATGTATAACAGTAACTTATATTACCTTTTTATCTGTCTTATCTACTTATGCTAACCATTTTAGTGTGCTCAATTCGGCACCTCTGGAGTAAGTACTCTGTTATCTACTGACTTTTGTATTCATTGGTTATAAATATTGATCTCTCAGGCCGGATAGCAAATTTTGAATTGTCCCTTTAACAACAGAAGCAAGCAAGTCATCTTTAAACAGTAGAGATAAGAACTGTTCTAATATCACTGTCACACTTACTATGTATACACATACCTACTTAACTTCTGCCTAAAAAAAACTATCTAACGCGGACGAAGTCGCGGGTAAAAGCTAGTTGTCAAGTAAATTCTAATTTTTACCTTGTAAAGGTTATGTGTTTATGAGGGACCATTGAAATTCTTAAGAGGTTTTGGAATTCTGAATTTATGTTATTACCCCGTTCGAAAGAATGCGTGTTTCAAATGTTAGTCTCATTAGTATTACTCGTGAGTCGTGACGATCAAATATTTTGGATTATTTTTTATTCAATACCAAAGATGCCTCGTACCGACCGTGAGATGTTTCTCTTTTGCACTCATATTAGGTACATACAGTTACAAATATAAAGCGCCAGTATCGATTCGCTAAGAAGAAGACTAATTTAAGATAGCAACCTTTGCTGACTTTCCGTAATTCCTGTATAAGAGTTCAATAAGAACCGGTAACTAGGTTACAAGAGGTGCTTCATACGTAGAACATTTCCATTTTCGAATCCTGATATTAAGATTTCAGCCCCTATGAAGAATATGTTGTTACACCTAGTACAGTTAGGCCGTACGCTCGCTCACGCGGTTTCACGCGCGGGACGGCCCGCGCGGGCCAGATTTGACAAAACACAAGATTGGCGCCACGTGACGCGGCCTGCGGTCACCCGCGCCGCGGCTTCAGCAACCCGCGACATAATATAACCCGTACGAACACGACGACACTTGCCATATTACAACTACCTAGGCACTATGCGCCTTCTAAATTTGGACGGGTAATAATGGCGGCGATGTCAGACCGCCGCGCGGATCCCGCGAGACCACGCGCGGCCTCACGCGCGGGCTGGCCCGCGCGTGAAACCGCGTAAGCGAGCGTACGGCCTTATTTACATACTTACATTTATATAACGATAAGAATCTTTTTAAATTCCTACATGCGTGCGTGGTAGGTACGTGCTTTTTAACTTGTCGAACCCATCTTATATCCAAACACGTGAGTACCAAGTCTCGTTTTGGAAGTTGAGTGTACAAATATGGGAGTAAAAGCTGAGTCAATATTAAGGAAGCAAATTAGTGTGTTCTTTCGTGCTAAGGTTTGTTTAGGGTAGTTGATCTAATGCTTTGTCTTACCATCTGGTGTTGGCGTTCCTAATAATGTCCAGAAATATTGGAAACTGGTTTGCGTAAGATCATTTAAGAGCTTTATGTGTTATGTTATGCTCTCTCTCGTGTCGTTTGGGACACTGAATCGACGAATTGATGTAGGTTAGTTACCCTGGTACCTGAATTTTAAGCCGCGTAACACTATATAGTAGGAACCTGTCTCTGACCTTTTTATCTGACGAACACCATTCAAGTAATCAATGTTATCAGTCATGTCCGAAAACCAAGATTGAAAGGTTAACGTGCCGATAAAGCACGACACACCTGGAGTAGAGCTACCTATTTAATCTTTACACAAAGCTCTATCTTGAAGCATTAATTTGTCAGACAAAGTTTACGAGCGTCTGGCACATTTGTTTCTCTTTTTACTTCGGTATATAAAAGTAAATGCTAATAGCAATGTGGGCATTTACTGATAAGTAACCACGGAGTATTTAATGTGGCATGACTTTTATAGTCAACGTACACCGCGTAGTTGTCGTATAATTCTAGGTCTGTGGATTGAAAAAAATATTACTAATTAATACTAAATACCACGTCCGAGGTATTACAAAGACCACAATTTAAAAATCTTCATCATCATTTATCAGATGCGTACTTTGCTCTTTATTTTAATTACGTAACTCCCAAACCCCTTCATTTTCTGAACATAAAGATGTTAAAACATGTTTGGACATGACTCCTCAGTAGTTATTAAGGTGGTAGATCATTACGTGACTGCCCTTGGCCATAATTCGTAACATCCTCCTTTTAGTGGTAAAACACCGGTGTAAAGCGCATCGAATTCAAAAACATAATACAATGAAGTTTTGTGAATGGCCAATGGACCACACCAAATACGCACGCAAGCAAAGGATTACATAAAGATTACAGATACAACAATACCAACCTACTACTAAGAAGTAGATAAACTAGGCCGACCTGTGAAAGCAGAAAACAAAAAACAAAAAGGAGTTTTGAAAGAGATAGCGAGCGCCTAATGAAAAAGGACGATAACAACAATTATGGAGCCTTTTTTGTGGCTAGTAACAGGAAAGTGGCAGGTAGAAAAATTCAAAAGGACAGTTCAATCTGTTCAGCGGCTTCTCAAAAGGTTTGGAGAGTTTCGATTTGTAGACTGACAAGTCGGATGCATGTGAAATGATTGTGGTATTAACATACATATCTGGCTACTATAAAATAGATCTTGAGGATATAGAAAGGATGGTAGAAATAAAATGATTTTAAATAACTGGGTAGGTAAACTACTAACTATGAAGAGAACGGACTACAACATGATGGCGATGGACGTAAATAGGTAAGTAATATAAGAGAAAGTACAAAATAACTCATTCCTAAACATATTGGAAAACGTACAAAAGCACGACAGGAATTTTCTAATACAACGCCCATAGAACAAATTGAACGGAACAATTTAAAGGCTACATCGTGTTATTTTGCTGTAAAATTTCCCTTTATTAAAGTTAAACCTACTTTATGGTCTAAAGTAGCTTAATACATGCTATTAGTAGTATCATGGTAAACGTCTTTTTACAACGTTACCATCGATATGTCCTCTTTCGAAGCAGTGAAAGCCTATTTGAGTCGTTTACTGCGGATAATAGCTGGGAGGCCGCAATTTACCTATATTTTACCTGACATTGTCTGATGTTCAAATACATTATTAGTTTTATTGCTCAGTTGAGCTTGCGGTCGCTTGGTTGTTTAAAAGCCGAAGGTTTATGAAAGCTTTTGATGCTTTGGCGGGCAACAATTGGAAACACCTTTGTAATAGACAAAATCTCGCCTAAAGTATCAATAAAATATTCTTTACTAGCGGCCCGTCCAGCGGTTTCACCCGCTGCTAACTGATTTCCCACGGGAAACTGACCTTTTCCCGACATAAATCATACATAAAAACCTTCCTCTTGAATCATTTCATCTTTTAAAAAAATCTTCATCCGGATCCGTTAAGTGGTTTGAAGATTTAATACATGCATTGCATACAAACAAACAAACAGACAGGGATGCGGTTTTTTTTTATTAGATGGAGTAACTTGAGACGAAGGTTTATAAGTATAATTTATTCCGGGAAATTGTCACATTCCCATGCGAAAACGGGTAGCCCAACTGGTAGTAAACTTTTGACACATTTAAGGATTAAAATCTCAATAATGCTGAAACACGTATTTAATTATTTTAAGCTTAAGTCTAATCAGAAATTTTGAACCAGATCACATTTAAAATAAAAAACTGTCATAAAAACATTTAACCCCCTTTTCATCCCTTGGGAGATTAAAAAAAAAGGAATTTTATCAGCCTATGAACGGGATTTCCATCTTCACCGAATTTCGCATATCTCTGTTTTGTATTATGGAACAAAAATATTATTATTTCTCAATTTTCTTTGATAGTATAAATGAAGCTAGAGAGATAAAACTTGGACATGAAGTTTTTTATGAAATAAAGTTTCGGATTTTTTAATTCCCCAATTATGAAAAGGGGGTTAAATGTTTGTGTGAAAGTTCGTTGTCTTAAGTGTGATCCGTTTCAAAATAAGTGATTAGACTTATGACTTAAAATAATTAAATACGTGTTTCAGCATATTCGAAATTTTAACCCTTAATAGGGTCAAAAGGGGGTTAAAAGTTTGTATGAAAGTTCGTTTTTTTAAATGAATGTGATCCGTTTCAAAATTTGTGATAAGACTGATAACTTAAAATAATTAAATACGTGTTTCAGCATTTTTGAAATTTTAACCCTTAAATGGTTGAAAAGGGGGTTAAAAGTTTGTATGAAAGTTTTTTATCTTAAATGTGATCTCTTTCAAAATTTCTGATTAGACTCATTACTTAAAATAATTAAATACGTGTTTCAGCATTTTTGAAATTTTAATCCTTAAAGGTGTCAAAAAGGGGTCAAAAGTTTACTACCAGTTGGGCTACCCGTTTTCCCATGGGAATGTGACAATTTCCTGGAATTAATTACACTTATAAACCTTCCCCTCAAGTTACTCTATCTAATAAAAAAAACCGCATCAAAATCCGTTGGGTAATTCTAAAGATATAAGGAGACACCAAACGGAAAGCGACTTAATTTTATACTATGTAGTGATGATGATATAGTTGACTTTAATCCAATAACATCAAGCCTTTGGAAGCTAATAAATAAAATACTTTAAGTGACCAATAATGCCAATTAAAAGAGTAACTGCGGAAAACTATTCTATTAAAACTGAAGGTTAATCTTCATTTTTGGCCTGATAAGAAAATATGGCATTGACAGCGAATAGGTAGTCACATTAAAATTTATTGTTATGATCATAACAAAAAATTGCAGATATTCAATTCGTACGACCAAGTCTTTGAATGATGATCGAGCTTATAAATTAATTGGCCTGCTTATTCAACTATAGTCTATTCATCTTAAAGAAAAAAATAAACAAGTTTATCAACCTTGAAGAGGTTATCTGTTCACGACACGACCAAATTTATGAAAAAATTGATTAGCATATCAGGACTTCCTACAAATAAACAAACCACAAGCAGAAACATCAGGCTTAAAATTTTATCGTTATACAGTTTAGATAACTGATATCAACATAACTATGTCTCTTGAAGTTAAAAATAATACTGAAAGTCAAAGTTATTATCAAATTGTTGATTTGATACGTATAAGTTTGGACCGAGTACCTATTAGGATAGTGATGGGCATTTTCGTATCAGTGCTTTAGGTCGATAAAACCAAATTACACTAAGATCTGTATTTAAGCCATCTGGTGCTTCAAGTGTTCGTTTATATTGCCCTGATCTTGTTTCCTTACAGTGGCTTAGTCCAAAGCCTAATTTGAATAAACAGTTTACTCGAGTACATTTATTTACATATTTGCAACTTGTCTCTGTACTTTGATTACGATTTATAGATAACATTTGAATACTTTAGCAACTTCTCCAAAGGATATACCCTTATTCGGATAGCAGAACACGACAGTATCAATGTCCTTGGTAGGTATTTATCTATATTTTATTTAATTATGATCGGTATTATTGGCTTTGCTTCATTTACGAAATAAAATACTTCAGGTGTTGAATAATATGTAGATGTCTTATCAAAACGTTGTAGGTATTGTTTTGAAACCTCTTACTGTTTTGCATAGTTTGATCACCGTCAAGCGTACAGTTCATTTCATTTACTGTGTTTAAAAATATAACAACCCATTAACTAGGATAATTCAAAATATGCATGACATCATGTTCATTTCACTTTTTATGTGTAGGTGTCAAAGCTGCATGGACGATTGACTCATGTTTGCAGGATTTGCTGTAACTCCGTCAACCTGAGCAATCCACCTCCACATAGGGAGGTGAGGACTTTACATTGCAATATCTTATGCAATTTAAAATTAACCGACTTTTCTATGCGTCATGTTTTTTTAACATGATTGTGGATATTCTCTCATCTAATTTTGCTGCAACAGTTTTTTTTTAAATTCAAGTCAAAGCTCAAGACTCGCTCACAGCTAATCCAAATGCTCAATAGGCACCAGCATCCCAGCACAAAAGCAAAACACAGCAAGCTAAGCGTCTCTCTCTCTTTTCGAATGGGACACCGAGTCGTCCAACGACCCGATGAACCCTGGTGTCAGAGCTAAGCGGAAAACAACAACAGTCAACACAGTTTATCAGTGTCGGAAGTCTTTACTGATATTAATTATTAACAAAAATTATGAGATAAGCACTAGAATATGAAAAGAAAAAAATATATCTAAAAGGCAACCATTCTTACTGAAATAGGATTCGTTACTTATGAGTAGGTACATACGCGTTACTCACCTCATTAGATATGTTTTTATACCAATCTTTCTTTTTACATCTTCAAGACAGTACAAAAAACGTTGATAGTTATTTTTTACTCCCAGTATCTAATATGATTAAATTCTAATTTAAAAGTCACGGCAGTGTTAAGTTATTTATAAATGTCCAAGCTTCCACTTTTATCTGTGACAGAAGACATAGTTTTCTTGATATTCGTATCATTAAGTAATATATTAACGCTTCATTATAATATCAGCAGCTCTCAACGAGTTTCTGTCTCTTCACGACGCCACATACATTCTCAATGAAAGATAAATTACAGATAGAGTGGTATTTATTACTGATGTTGATGTTTTGTATGGCATTTGAATCATAAAGCTCTTTACATTTGCAAAAACCGTTAATGATGTTCTTATTTCACCTTTGAGTGAACTTTAAATAACGATTCAATGGTGTCTGGAGAATTGTAGGCACTGCCTTTGATTGCTCTAAAGACTTAAGATTTTTTGCGCGTATTCCGTTATAGCTGTAAGTAGAGCACTGAGTAACTTACCTAGAAAGCTGAGATTCAGTTTCTCATCCACAGAATCATCGTCGGCATAACATTCCAATTTTTTCGAATTCATCTCACTTCAGTTTTGAAAAATGTACCTACGCAGAAGGTCACATCCACTTGTCTCTACATGCACTGTTTCGTGTTACAACCAATTATCGCAAACACCACTTTTAAATTCACCATTGTCTAAAGTAAACCAATAATAAAATCAATTTCGATCCACATTTGTAATTTAATTCATGTTTTTCAGTGTCACTAGTCACAAATTCTTTGACAATCCAAAAATTTGAATTTAGAACGGTTACACGGCGCGCGCGCTGTCACGACCGGCGCGCGAGGGAACACCGACGCAAGTGAGTGACGCTTGTTGCTGCCAACATGTGCCTAGATTCACCCTTCGTTGGTCTTTGCTGGCCCAATCGCTTATCTCCCTCTCTTTTCAACACCGAACAAAAGAAAGGGACAGTGGCATTAGTTTGTCGAACTGCAGCGTTTTCAAGCATCGCAGTAAACTGACTGACCTGCCGCTGCCGGTAATCAGATTATGTACGATACGAAGCCGAATGCCTGTGCTTAGTGTTTTGTTCTAGATTTTGCGCCCTAGAAGTTAAACCTGGTGATTGTTGTGAATGACGTATGTACTAGCGAATCGTTTTGCAATGTTTCTATGAAATAATGAATGAAAATTTCTTATCGGTTATTTGCTATTATTGCTAACTTACTCTAATAAGGAAATAATGTTTGTTGATAAACAGCTTCATAGTTTAGCACAATCAATTGCAATTACCTTTTTCATTGTTAGAGATCCGTCTGGCGGTTTCACATGATTTGCTACCCGTTTTACTTTAGAAATAATTCGCGTTTCCCTCAGTAAAAGATTATATTATCTTACTTAAAGATAACGTACTTTTGATGTTAAAATATCGATAAAAAAATATTTTTGAATAAGGCTCCCTAAACTTTAAGTACAAAAAATGTAGTATACAAATTCAAATAATTCAACCAACAACAAGCTAATATTACAACTCAATACTCGCAAAGTTCACTCGTAAATTATTACTTCGAAAGGGGTCGCAACTCGCAACCACCCCTCCCTTGATATCGAAGTTGTTATTCTCTACCCTGCCAATAAGGCCCGTTTAGCATACATTTCTAGTTATCTTGAGTTTATTGAAATGACGCCCATATAATAACTAGCAATGGATACGGAATCAGGCCCTGTTGGCAGGGTAGTTCTATACCAAGTATTGAAACCTATTGTTCTTTCTGCGCGTGCGATTAACGCACAAGCATGTTATTGTATGAAACAATTTGGACTTTATTCCAAGTAAGTAGAAGCTTTATTCGTGTACAATAACAATAACGGAACCCTCGTCCTAATTTTAAAGAACAATGCCCTTAAATGCAAAATGTATGTTTAGGAAATATTTGCATTCTAGACTTTCTTGGCATCGATTATTTGAAGTTCGTTTATTAAATTTTTCCTGCTAATTTTTTTTTGTATGAACGGAACAATATTGTCTTTGTACGATTTTGTTCCCGAATTTTCAATGCGATGAAAGTGTTTTATCCAATTAACATTCTTAGTCCTTCCACTATTATCCAAGGATCTTCATAACAAAACCAGTTTTGTTAACGCCCTACTTTTATTTTATACACTCTCACTTGCGCTCCGAAAACATTAATTAATTGGGAAAGAAGTAATAAAAATATTATTCTTGGCTACAGCAGTAAAATTTGATCTTCAACAAGCGTGCTTCCTTTCAAAGGTGATGAATCAAAAACAATAATGGTAATAAAAAAATGTGGTCAGGATGGTTCCCACAAGGTACAGCTTTTTATAGGCCCCGAGAGCCCCGCTCCTACATCGGGCAGGGCCAATTTTTGACGGCCACCATATAATTTTGGTGGATAATTTATCATCCAAGAATGACAATCCAAAGATCTCTATCTTAAGTATAAAGCAGGTATTCGTTGTAGGACAAGTTTACAATTCACAGGTATTTGTGGACCAATAAACTGATAGACATTAATGAAAATTAACGAGTAACCAAGTAACTCAAATCAAGTTCTTTGGTTACCTTCATGTTATCACTTTCAGAAAAAAATATATCTTATCAATGTCATACACAAACTTGCAACGATAATAATATTGTCACAACTATTTATAACACATACTGCTACTGCCACTCTGTCTGACAAAAAAGCAATAAAACCGGCATTGGCACAGAAATTTTAATCATTGAAGTAGACTGACATGCTCGTTGAACATTATGTGCTAATGAACCATATCATAGTAAATATAATAAATAATACTTTACCCTCAGTGTTAAGATTTCTGACCCACATACCTGACAGGTGCAAGCAATGTGCTGCATTGTTAAACTTAGGTTACGTTTTTCCAAACAAATTATATTCGCATAACCTGCCCAATGTGGGTCAATGTTTCCAGTTGCAGGATTTATGATTGAACAAAAAAGAACTAGATCGATTTTAAATTGATCGTAAAAACATTACGGTATTATAGGACTCTGTCATTATGCATCATTATCATAATGATCCATTCTTTTTAAGAAATTGGGCGTATTTTTGCGACGATAAAATTTATGGGACCTGATTGAATTGTATAGTGGACACCATTTAAATGTAAGTAGGTGAAAATTGCTACATCATTCAACATATTGGAAAGACTTTAAGTTTCTGAACTTTTGACCTATTTACATAACTCATTTTATTGCATTGAAAAGTGCAAAAACTGATTTTTTTTTAGATATTTTTATCATAATGACTTAAAATAATTTAGAAGGGGATATAAATGTCAATGCCTGATGCATAGCACGACGCTAGGGCAATTGGGTAGGCTATTGAATTAATGATCATCGTTTTGCTTAAAGAGATAATATAAAAAAACGCTAAATATTTAAAAGTCAAGATTTAATGCCTTAGAAAAATTTATAATTAGGTTTCCTTAATTAAATCATGTGGAAACATAACGATAGCAAAAAAAATACAGTTATGTGTCAACATTGAATTGTAACTAATGTATCTGTAATCAATTTGATACATAGTATATTGGTTGTAAGTCCTTAAATATAAAAATATATTATCCATAAGTTCGAAATCAATTATAGTAAGGATAAAAGGCACAGAGATGATGATTTTCTAAAACATATAAGTAAATGGATACCTGTCATAGAAAAATATCATACCTTAAATAGTAATAAGTAACACCAATAACGTAATTATTTCAAACACTTTTGAGGATTCATTATTTTGATGTTGATTAGTCTTTTACGTTCCACAAACAATGCTTGATAAATAAAAACACAGACCTTCTAAAAGCTTTAAATATGCTAAAGGTCACAGTCACGGTCGAAATAACGAGTGACCAGTCCACATTCGTCACGTCTACCAAGGTCCAAAATCTTTTTCATCAGGACCCGAAAGCATCCCAGACGTTCCTTTATAAGGAGCCCTCTTAAAAATTCCACTGCCGTACCAAGCGAGGCGCGCTCCACACATATTTTGGCGTCCAAATCGTGATCTTTTCTCATCGAGTTTTTTCTTATTAAAATAACAATTTTCTGTTTTTTTGGGGTCTTACATTTTCGGTAATTATTTTCTGAAAATCTTAAAATGAAACAACACTTAACTAAGCTTTGGTTTTTAATATTGTATTTGCTTCGTTATAGAACTAAATATTTATTAAACCCATCTTTCATCTGGTCGTTCGGCAACTCAATGTTCCAACACGACAAGACAAAGAAATGAAACACAACTTTTTTGACGCAGGAGTAACCTTTCTTTAGTATTCGTAGATACTGTCTTCGCTAAATGATTTCGTGAATAGAATGTCAGGCTGTTTTACTAGATTACAAGCGGAACACTTATTTAATTTAAGTTCTCAAAGGGTTTCAGATAACTTACTTTATTCAAATTCTCCGAAATCAACAACCGATCTTAAAATTTTACTACATCATTATTTTAGTTTTTTCACATGTCTTAACTTTTGGTTTCGGGCATCAATTTTTTATGATCAAAGTTTGGTGGATCGGTGGTCACCTTCTAACCGATTAATTGTTCTGATACGAGGTATTCGTAACAGTAAAGAAATGCGATCAGAATATAAAATTTCAAAGCTGTTGGTGGTAAAAATGCATCAGATAAAAAATTTAGAGCACACATGCATGGGACATAAACTGCATAGAAATGTGTTTCTTTGTAGATAAAGGATCAACCATGTTTTAAAATAATTGTATTTGACTTGTTTTCAGGACAAAATTTTCGATATTTAGAACGATGCATGCTTCAAAAATACACCAGCACCTCTCTTAATGGAAAACAGAAATCATTTAATAATCAGCAATTTACTGTTTAGGATATTAACATTTGTTAATTTGTGAAAGCAGTTGGAAAGTAATCAAAGAACACATTTTACTGGTTGTAATACAAAATCAATTATACGGAATGATACTTTCCAATGATAATGCTAGGTGATAATTGAGTCTGCTACTTATCTCGGATTACGGCTCGTTATAGAACCTAGACAGTATGTAAACTTTGGTATAGCATTATTTAGTACAAACAGATCTAGTACTGAACTTCATCTCTCCTCGATATCGAAGTGGGCGTCTTCAAACGGCCTGCATTCTGAATGCGAAATATATTTGGTGAATCGCATTCAGAAACTTTGAAATGTATTTAGGGCAGGCAGTGTTAAATTTAAATAAATCGTAGACTGAAGGGCTGAATTGTCTTATAGGCTTGAAAATAATCAAAGAATTACATATAATTTCAGATACAGCGAATATGCAAGGAACACCCTAAAAGCTCTAACTTTAGTTGAGATTCGAAAAAGGTTACCTATTAAAAATATTATTTACACAAGGGTAGGTAATCAAGATAAAAGAAGATTGCTGATTTTTTACAAGCTTTCATAACACTCAATACGTAAAATTCTTTGAATACCAGTACCATCTAAATTGTCGTCTCTGCTTAGCAAAGCATGCGCTCCACAGAACATTGACTTGTGACTCACTGGTCATAAAAACTTGACTGGCCAGGAATGGCTAAAATGCCACCACGTGAACCCAGCTGATATACTGGGTTTAATTAAGCGTATAAATTTGACAGCTGTCATGATCCAAAAATAGCACGAAGGGGAAAGTTTGCACGGTTCGTGGACAACACGATGTGCAGTTGAAGAAAAAAATACATGGTGAATTAGAGTGTCTTGAAAAATAAGCGGGTTCTATTTCACTATTTAATTTTCAGACATTTCCAATATTTACCTTTTAAGCTTTTAAAATCTCTTACTTTGATTTGCAAAAGCGTCATCTTAGTGTTTCGATTTTCTCCGCATCTAATAAGTAAATTGTTTGCTATAAACGGCAGCACAACCTGTTCTCATTGTTATTCCCTGGAAAAATACATGTCTGGATGCTTGGAGGTGCAGGTTGGTGCTTTTCAGTCTTATTTTGTTTACGTCAAGAATATCATTTGGTTACACTATGACGAGGTTGAGGTTTAGAATTGTAGTTTTTATGTTCATTGCAGTTTCTACATTGGTACTCGTAGTTATGCAAATGGTTAAATTTTTAGTTAAAGAAGTTTAAGGTTAAAAAAGGAAGGTGCAGTTGATTATAATTGTAGCTACGCGCCTATTTGTAAATAATTTATTTGCTTATAATTAGTAATATTATCAATACACTTACTTATATGAAATTCGAAGTTTGATGTTCGTTTTCAGTGCTATAATTATTACCCAAACTAACCACCTGAAATGTACGTATATTTGTGAAAAGGTTATTATGTATTCAAAGTTGGTCCAAAGGTACTAATCCTTTATCTTTTACAGAGGTTTAAATTATTTGCCTTGAATTTTTCTTCTTTTTCATAATTTATCACAGACCAACATAATTCGAGTGAATAAAGTCGTCTTGTCACAAGTTTTGTTTGCTTCCAATCCAAATGTTAAGTAGTTTTTTTTGTGAGCTTTAATGAGTGTGTCATGTCGCACTTTTTTCTTCCCAACCTAGGTTTTATTTCTTTGCTTGAAAAGGCGTGAGTTTCAATTAACTAGATTTATTGGAATGGCAAAACGTTTAGCACCTTGTCGTTGTTGTACTATGATGGATAAGCAAGTCGTTCTTGAGTTATGCGGTATGGAATAAGACGTATGAATATTTACTGGAGCTATATTTTGTATACGTGCACAATTTATCAAATATCTTCTAGTTCTTGCTTTCATTTCCTTTTTATTAGCATTATGCTATATTACTATGAATCATATACAACTTTTGAAATTGATCAATGACTCAGTCTTGGTCTTGTGTCTTGACACGCCTTGGGAGTACTCGTCTTTAACATATATTTTCGACAATATTGTTACTTACTAATATGTTTAATTGAGTTACCTTAAGTTCTGTAGCAGTAAGTTCATTTCAAGCTTCCTAAGAATTCACAAGTTTAACAAATTACAAAACTCTACCTTAGTCAAATAGCCGCCACCCACAGCATCATGATCCACCGTACTGCCTTCTAAATCTTAATCTTCCCGTCCTATATTTTATAAATACCCCGTAACGGTTTGGGGCGTGCTTCCGCGCCGCCACCGTCGACAGTAGAGTTCAGAGATACTGGAAGTTGAAACGATTTTCGTGTCCCTTGCGTTTTTATTTATTCAAACTTTTCATATGACTTCTGAGTTTTGGAACTTTTTGTGGATAGTGCTTCTTCATAAGGGTCAAGTCTCTTGCGTTTATGGGGGTTTTCTGATTGATTATTTTTCTTTGTTTAAGAGCTGGCCTGGAAAGCAACCGCCATTTGCTCTTACTAGAGACTTCACATTGGACTTGGACATTTTTTATCATATCCCCTTATCCGGCGCAACATGTTGCCGAATGATTAATATTTTTCTATCATCTTCATCATAATCATTCATTTTATTATCATAAGCAAAACAAGCAAGGGACATCAAACCGCAACAAAAAGTAAGTTTTCTGTCGTCATCAAAGGTCGTACTTACAAGAAGCAACACCGTCGGGCAGTTGATAAATTCACTGATTTACTGCTAATCCTGCCTACCTGTTGCCGACTGCTATCACCACTCTCCATCGCAGCAGCCTTTAAACGGATTGCAGAAATAGGTATGTGGATAGCTTTGAGAAAGGAAATGTTTCAGAAATAACCCTCAGAACAATCTGCTTTTGTTATCGTGCTTGATCAACAATAACCAACAAAAATACCTAGACTTGACAGACCCTCCACGCTTGGCAAGTGAATGGGTGAGCTACGAGCCAAATACAGTATTCATTGGAAACGCTATTGCCAATTCCAGGCATAAACTTAATCCTTAATAGGCATTTATGAGACCCACTCAGATGAGTTTTTAACGGTTTCACAATGATTATTAAAAAGGTTTCTCTGCAACATTTGTTTGCACTGAGGTGAATAGCTAGAAAGTGCTAAGTGGCCACGTCAAAATGCTGATACTTTGGTCAGTTACAATTTAAGATTGTGGAGGTTGCTACTTGGGGCAATGGGTAAAGTAACTTCTGAATTGATTGGTGAATTTGGGTGAAACTTGGTTTGTGTATTTTGATTAAACTGCATAGTAAAATCATTTTAAGAGATCTTTTTACTCAGTTTCTTTTTATTATGATGTGTGCAATTGGCTCTTTCACGAGTACTAATAACAGCACTACGATATACGGAAATTGGCACAGTGTGTTTTATAATAAGATAGGTCATCCTAAACAGCCAACATTGATGGTCTTCTTCTTTTCGAGTGGGACACATTTCTAACGCTAAAGAAAAAGAAAAAACCTAATGTCATTCAGCTAAACGCGATTAGTCTTGCGTAGAAAGAGGAATCAAAGCAACCTTTTTCTCTGGTGCAGGTATTGCAAAGAAAATCTTCGAAGGAGAGGCAACATCTGTCTGTCATGTCGGAACAGGATGAAACACGTCAATCAGTGCAAGCTGAGTAGCTGTAGTTGCCTATTGATAGTTTTACATTGCCAGGGAACTTTAGGTGTTCTTGACTGTAGCACTGTACAATAAGATGAAGCAAGTCTGAGGAGCCAGTGGCTAACCTGCTTCCCATACAAATTATAGTGCTTTTTTAAAATAAGATGTCTCAACATTTTTGTATATTTCCGTCACTGTTTCCATCTATGTTCATTATGTTTTCAGAATTGTTCAGTTTAATGGGTTGTTACACCAATGTACACATTTCAGCAACTTTTAAATACCCTGTATATGAATGGAAATCATACCTAAGTAAATCGGCAAGTTATATATCGGGGAACCAGATGCACATTTCATCTGAGGAAGTAGGATGTAAATATTTAAACCATTGAAAAACTTCCGTGATTCAATCCGTATGATACTAAAATAGAATTTCGATTATACCCATGATGTGTATTTGTTGATGAAAACTGGTGATATACTGTTCAGTAAACAGAAATTTGAGTCAGTTTTTAACACGCTTTTATTAATATAAATAATTAAACTTTGACGGAATACCGAGAAAACTTTCTTTGATTATTAAGATTTGAATTAAATATATTTAATTTACAACTCTGCGTTTAACATGACGGAAGTTGTATAAGATACGACAACTTGCACGAAAAACCACGGTTGTATTCAAATAATCCAAAATTCGCGACTGAATTAGACACACTGTTGCTTCACTACAGCAATATCAAAAGCAATGGAAAATTCGAAATGACAAAGAAATTACGGGCTAGCGAAAGTAATTTTACTTTCAGATAGCACTGATTCCACTATCTAATGCCTAACCACTCTGTCTTTGCCAGATATAAAGACATCATTGATAGTGCAAATGGACAAACCAGTAAATACTGATTTCTCGAAGATAATTAGCGCTACTGTTGAGTTTCTAAGGAATGCTTGAAACATAATAAAGTTTACTGTTCCTACATTTTACATAACATCAAAGTTGTGACTTTGATAAGGGTTGAAATCTGACAAAAATTGGGTTGACAAATTTTTGAACGTGGTAAATATTACATTGGTTGTTATATCTAAACTTAACGTGTTCTGCTAGTCGCCACTGAATTGAACGCAAGGGGAATCTAAAAGTACACGTGACTAGTAAAATTATAGATTTCGTATGACTAATTTCTACAATATTTACGAAAGTGCTCGTTTAGTATGTTAAATTTTTAAATTGAATTCAAGACATTAGAGAAGTTAGGTGTCTTCATGACAACCGTGAAAATTTGTCATTTATTTATTGTATTAATTTGTTTCAAAATTTTATCATTATGGTAAACTATATTTGGGATCAGGTGTGATTTTGTTTTTAATTAAACCTAAAAAGGTAGTGGTCCCTTAAATTAATTAAATCTTGAAAAGACAATTAATTCACGTTAATCCGATCGACAGCAACATTACGAGAACACACCAAAACATTCTTAATTCGTGAAATTAATTAATCCTGTCGAGTAATTGATTGCCTGCGCCTGCGCAGCCAATCGGCGAGATAAAAGCTTGCACTTTTTTTTGTGCTTGGCACATTTGCCGTAGATCCGACGAACGGTGGAGTAAGCGGGTTTTCGAGTGGAGGCCACGCCTTGGCAAGCGTAGCGTTTACGACCTTCGGCCAGATGGACCTATGACTTAAAAAAGGCGGCTGGTAGCGACTGGATGGCAAAAACGAGAGATCGTGCCCTAAAGCGTATCCTGGGGGAGGGCCACGTCCAGCAGTGGACTGCAATAGGCTGATGTATGTATGTTTGTACCTCTTTTGCTGTTTTGACTTCACAAAGGAGGTTATTTATTCGATCTGTAGGTATTTCGATATGAAATACACTTAACGGGTCCTTTCGTTTTTTTTGCGATTTCTTATTGAAACTTTTTCTACACCACTAGAATAAGATATCGTTTGAGTTATTAACAATATGAGACACTTGACTGAAAATCTTTAACAAAAAGGCAAAAAAAAATACCTTAAAATTTTGACCAATCTGTTTTTGAAAGCGGTAATTAAAACAACCTCAGATTGGTTTGACTTGTTTCTTTTTTTTACATGTTTATTGAATGGCAGGTGTTGTCAGGTTATGAATGGCTGGTCATATTTCAGAGTGTTGCCAAAATTTACGTACGAAACGAAAGAGAAACGAGGTTACGGAACTGGATGTCTTACGTAACATTGTTGATGCAGTCTCATAGCAAGGAACGTTTCAGATGGAGCCTTACGAAGAACCACATCGAAGATCATGTCTTCGATGTGGTTCTTCGTCACTGTCAGTTTATTTGCGTGCTAATAAATTTAATAAAAAGACGGTTTAGAACCGTGTTTGTGTTGTGTGTTTGCTGTGTGCACCCCATTTATTTCCCACGGGTGTCGTAAACGGCGACTAAGGGACTCGAGGGTTTAATATTACAATTTAAGGCGACAGGCTGACAAAAACTATAATGCTTCACGATTTTTCTGAAACGTCACTCAAATATTTGTCAGATGCTGCAATATGTCCCGTATTTTACGGCCCTTAACGCTCTGCCTTCCCCGCAAGGGATACATGTGCGATATGTGTGTACATACGGTTTCAAATTATCTCCTACTGGTTAAAAGTTGTTTTTGTTTTACTTTGTGTTTTATTTTGTATATTTATGCGTTAAATCGGATTGCGCTAAGTTTTCCTTGGCTTTATTATAGTTTATAGTTATGAATTTTTTCACACGTGCATCATTTGCTAGTCCTGAAGATGTAGCGAGAGACCCTGTCTGTGCTGTAAATGTAGGCTCTTCGTCTTATCACAAGCAACTTGCCTTAAAAATGACAGTATAAACCTCATAGTACCTTACAACTCCATTAAGACCCCATAAAAACTTAACCTTCTAATTATAAATCAAAACACGACGGTTGACAAGAACCAGCTACTTACTGCAATTTCTACAGCCATTAAAATTAAAACTACATATCATAAAACACCAGTGAAACTGGATGCTGAGTCCCTGACAACATAATTACTAGAGAGAGTGGCCCTAACGTTCTTCTGTGATTCCTAGATACTACTATGTAGTGAGGTTTAAAATGTAAAAACTACAAGGTGTACAAACTTCTGCTGATGCAATAAGATGGCAAAACAAAACAAAAAGATCAACAGTCAAAGCATCCATTAGGATATCTAGTGTTGTGGTGCCATGTACATAGGTACATAGGAACACTTACAAAGAACATCGAGACCGGAAAAGATATATTTAAATTATATATTCAAAGCTAGAAAACGGCATCCAGGAATTGAACCTGAAACCCTTACGTACAAGGCAGACGCACTACTTATGCTGCACCACATCAGTTGTCAAATGACTAGAAAGAAAAAGGAATAAAAATAAAAGGGACAATAGCAATATATTGCGTTCCTAATTTTCTTACTTGATCTAAATACCTCAAACCTTGTAATTATAATAATATTAGCTGTGAAAAGCGGTGGATTGATGTTTTTCTAATCCAATATAACAAGACAACTTCGTGTAAAACCTGACATAACAAATTGTATTATTACATACAATCTCTTCACCACATAATAGATATACAAAAGACGTCTCTAGAAAAGATAATTAATGCCTTTGATTATTTTTATTAAAGAATCCCACAAAATATAGCCAATATGAACCTCCAGCTACTGTAATAGTAATTATCATTAAACCCTCGCCGAGACCTTTGGGAGGCAAATTGGAGAAAGCAACATTAACCCTACATGAAGAAGAACTATCCCATTCTGTTGATTTATCATTGCTCGAGTACGCAGGATCGCGGTGCAAAGATTTATATTATGCACCAAGTGTTTTCCTTTTCTAAGTCAACGATTCTGAACAGATCTAGGCTCGTAACAACCCGAAAGAGAGAGATGTTGTAACATATTGGCATTCGGTGGGTTACAGCAAATCTGGGGTACGATGGATTCACAGATACAACTTTTTTGTTTCAATCCAGATACGTATTATAGGACTGACGATCAAAACATGGCGCTGGAAAGCCGTGCTCTATGCATGACCCTTGAAGAGTATTACTTCCAGGCTCCAAAGGCTCCAAAAGCTTCAAAAATTCAAGCGTTTCAATAAATGATATAGTTTAGGTGAAGATATTACGAACAGTAAAAACTGTATCGTCAGTGAATTGATTAACGAGATTGCTTGTCATTGACTCATTGAGCTTGGCTGCTGCTTAGTACAAATTTTCTTTGACAGGGGGCTGGAAAGCTGCTACGTATTTATTTAAATACCGTGCGAACGTTATTATTTATAGCGGGTCTTGGAAAGCGAGGAAAGTACGTGTAGATACTACCGGTCTGGTATGCGAGTCTGTGTAGGCAGTGAGTTTTGATACTACTGGCAAAAAAGTCTAATAAAACATCAGTATTATTGGACTAAAGGAGATGTTTAGATATTAAAACGTCAATAAAATTGTTGGTCTTACAGCTGCTTATATTTTCACGATTTTAAGGTTGTAAAAGATACTGGTTTTGATAAGTAAAACATGCTGCAAAGTTTGATATTTGGAACGTCGAAGAACATTGAACAATAAAATGTCATCCATGTAGAATAGCAGATATTGTAAATATCTGTCATATCAAATCGCGTGCAGCATTCACTTTTACGATCCGACGCTCAAACAGCCAGCAACCAGCAGCTAAGACAAGTGTCACTAAGTTCTTCATAAAACGGCAACAGGTAATAATCACTTGCATAAATTCAATTTCATTGCAGCGAGACAACGTAAACAAAATCTAATCTCTCAGGTCTGAGATTATCTGACGACTATTAACCGAACGCACTTGTGCAGATGGTTTTCAATAGGGCTGTGAGTTAATTTATAGAACTTCATGTGACAGCTGTCAATTCAAGTGTCTGCTATGGATATGTTATAAATGAAATATTATAATACATACATATATCACGCCAATAATCCCTTGCGGGGCAGGCAGAGCGCAAAAACGGACATTTACGCCTCGTCTGACAAATATTTGAGGGACATTCTGAAAATTGTGTATCGCCATAGTGACAGGTTGTCAGCCCATCGCCTAAAATTGCAATACCCACCCTCGAGTCCCTAAGTCGCCTCTTGCGACTCCCACGGGTAAGAAATGGTGTGATGCTATTCTTAGCCGGCATCACACGGCAATATTATAATAGTTGGTCAAAATAACTCATTATGTAAATTTTTTGTGTTAATGTTGTCCCAGTATTGGAAAAAGGTCTAACCATACTTCTACCACACACAATTGTTACGACTATGATACATGAAATGTATTCATAATAATAAGTATCGAATTGTATGCCGTGTATATATGGCGTATTTTACTTTGATGATATCCTACTATGTACCTGATATTGATCTGAATCGTAGTAAAAGCTTTTCTTGACCGCAGTTGTGTGTTAAGCTTCAAAGAGACACTCAAATAAAAAGAAACTGTCTTTTACAAAAACACAAAATATTTAATAATCAGTCGTTACTGTGGCTGTTGAAGTTGAAGTTGTTACTAGTTTGCATTTTAAAAGAAGACTAAGATATTAACGATTTTAAAATTTAACAAAATAGCTTTTTGATACTGGGACTTCTAACAACCCTAATACTAGTTTTAAAGAGCCAGTGCACTTTAGTCAGTGTTGGGACAAATTGCCAAGATTGGCCAGCGACGTGTGTTCCCTTGAAACTCGTCCAGTGAGACACGACCGTCCGGTCCCACAGACATTTACATACTAAATTAGTGGGATAGTATGGAAAGTCATTTCTTTGAGGCTATAATGATAAAGACTTTATATGGATTTGTCTTTCAATATAACCCTGTGGCCGTCGCTGAGACCAAAGTCAGACTGCGAAAGCAGTCCCTCGTATAAATACTGTAAATGTTAAAAAGTTAAAATTAAATAAAAGTATAAAATTGTCTTGTTTTATGTGAAATTGTGCCCAGGTTGGTAAGGACATTACACGTTTGAACCAAGTGATTAACAGTAAGAAACATAGTGCGTGCGTCGGTCCCGGTTGCTGTCTATGATTACTTAGATGGCGAACGTAAAACAACAACATCTGAGGGTTATCTACTAAAACTACAACAGCCACAACAGTCCACTGCTGGACATGGGTGTCCCCCTATTGGGGAGTATTTGCTAGACTCACCACGCTTGGCAGACGGATTGGCGAGCGCAGAGCAAGGTGTTATACATGGTCACAGAGAACGCTGCTGCACATTCCCCGTATTCATCCCTTAGTCGGCATTTACGACACCCACGGGTAGAAAAGGGGTGATGCTATTCTAAGTCAGCACCACACGGCCGCTGGTCATCTAGACGATGTTTAAATAAACTCTGATACCAGGGTTTATCGAGTCGTTCGTCGTTTTGGTGTCCATAAGTGCTCCATACTCGTACAAAAGGTGGAAGACATTTAAAGACTGTCATATTTACACATTAATTTTCTACGAAACAAGTTCAGCAGTAACCACAGGCGCCTTGTATAATACACAACTACCTATATTACAAGCAAATGGCTTCGACAGATTTTTATCTAGACTTTATTAATAGACCGATAACCGATTAAGATAAACGCGGATAAAATAGGGAGGTTTCTATTCCCTCTAATAAGAGGGTTTAGCCTTTGAGCACTCAATCAACTGGTGACTGGATATTGGTGCCCCTATTTTCACTTTGTTTGCATATAGACACAGTTTTATACAGGGAGGAACAAAAAAGGTATATACTTGCAAAATTGGCGGGCATTGACGAACCGCGGTAGCCCAGATGGAAGTGGCGAAAGTCGCAAGTTTAAATCCTGCCCGCGCGTAAAAATTATGACAGTGTAAAAAAAAGAAAGACATAAGAAGTCGAAAAGAGGTCAATGAACTCATGAAGCTGAACAACATTTTCCATGGAACATAGGTCAAAATATTGAAAAAAGATTTAGATCTCATATCTAAATTGCCGATCAGCTAGTTAATTTACTATGGGAGGACCATTTCTTTTTATATTTCGACGTATTCTCCATGGGGAAAGTTCTTCAGTTTTATGAGTGAGTACTCTACTTCCTCTCGGCTTTTTATACCCTAATTGTTAATCCTTGCATATAGATAGTATAGTAATATTGCTTCAATATTACTATGTACATGATATGACTAGAACCAACGTCTTCTTTCACTCTTACTGGCTTTGTCGACGGCCGATGTGGCGCAGTGGTAGTGTGACTGCTTCGGGCGCCAAAGGTTCCGGGTTCGATTCCCGGTGGGCACTCACAAAGTTGATATTATCACTTTGTGCATTTGTTTCCAGTCTGGTTATGTCATTGCAGGCTGAACCACCTGATTGTCCGTAAGAACGAAGGTTCCATGCTTCGGAGGACACGTTAAGCTGTCGGTACCGGTTGCTGTCTATGATTACTTAGACGGTGGCTGTTACACAACCATGTCAGAGGCCACTAGTAGTAGTAGGCGGTTGAAAAACTCTTGACACCAGGGTTCACCGAGTCGTTCGTCCACTCGGTGTCCCAAACTAAAAGAAGAAGAAGCGTTTATGCCATGTCGCTGTTATGATTAAGTCCAATTGTTATAAAATTTTCATGGCTTCACTGTTTTTATTAGGGTTCCCTCTGAAATTCATTGGTCCGGAGTTAGTCTCACGATTCTCAACGTGTCGTGTAGTAACTCTGAATCCTTCTGAGCAACATCTAGAATCTATGTAGTTCTTTCGGAATCTGTCCTAAACGGAACGAGGGTTTGTATTTATGTAGCTGTGATATAATAGTTGACGAGACGAGAAGAATACTGGCTTGAAAAGCTGATTTGAGTTACAATCAGATGCCATTTTTATTTTTTTGATCTGAGCTAAGCATGTTTTTAGGGAAAAGTTTTTTCTTAAGTTAGGTCATCTTTAGGCTTCAGATCTATCACAACTGTTTTGAGAGTTTTTAATTTCTATGCCGCCAAAAACAGCGTCTTTAGCATTAAAGTTTGCTTTCTATCAAAGAATGTGGCAAGTCAGATAATCTGAGTGAAAATGCTTTATTGAACAAAAACAAAAAAATACAGGAAGAGGTATGATAAACCACAAAAATATAACTAGCTAGCTACTTATATTTAAGTATCAAGTACCTGCTAATAAATCTGACACGTAAACAGATATTTAAAGATAATTGAAAAATTATTTTAAAATATATATTTGTACACCTATAGTATTTTACAACATAAAAGTAATATATAATCATTTATTAAAGTTTGGCCTTATTTACATCATTAAATGTCATTTTGTCGTTAACCTTACGAATTCTTCACACTTATGAAGCAAATGTAACAAATGTAAGTTACTGTAGAATATACAGAGAGACGAAGCAGTCTCAAACCAATTGGTTCCAATTCGAAAGCCAAAACAAAATTTATAGATTACTGAAAACCAAAGGCACAAACCTTTTATTAGTATGTAAACCATTTAAAAGTAAAATTATTCAGATGCTAGTGCTAAGGCACGCCCATTACCTATTACATTATTAATTGAAATCTAATTATTAAGTCAAACGTTCTCTTGGCGTGCTCTAAGTGGGATAGCGTTTACAGAGATATTTCTTCTCCTCTGCATATACGATTTCCATTGCAGCCTGCTGCTCCTATTGCAGAGCAAAACTACAGTCAGAGGCACCAGTCTTAGATGAAACGTGATTTTTATAAGAGCCAAAGAAGTAGCGCCTATTGTTATCATATCGAGGGGTGAAAGGCTATTTGGTTTAACCGACACCATGGGCCATATGCACTTTTATATATATTCGGAATCAGCAAATTTTTCTGCGTCGTTTGAGCTAGGTTTCATGCGAATCGGAGCATTTTTTTGGCGCTTCAAACAATTAGATTTGGACGCTGTTTTCAAGAGAGCCACTGAATGAAGCGACATTAAAATCAAAGGTTTTTTGGATACGGTGTATTTAAGCTGTACCAAAAAAATAACAGACGTTACTTCAGCTATTTAACCTTTTTCACATTTAAACTTGAATGGTTGTTAAGGCATTCTTCCAGTTTTTATTTCTCAATATGTTGTAAGTTGAATCATTTAGCCTCCCATGGACTACAATGAAAACGTCGCTTGCAACAATTAGCTTAACACAAAAAAGTTTACACTGTGTCGCTTGAACCAATTAGCTTCCACCAGAAATACGTGAAGTACGTAGCTTGAACTATTTTTCCGGCAATTGGTTAGACTGACATAGGCATATGAAACAATTATCTTACTCCTAATTAAATATATACCTGTCCCTTAAGCAATTTTGTCCTAACATTGATTTTATAGAGTCTGTCATATCATACAAAAGTAGAACGTTGTTTTTGTACATGAATCATTGTTCCTTACACGTGATTCAAAATTTTTGTGAGGTCAACATAAATATTTTTCTACGGTACTGAATTCAGAAGTCGTTTGAAGCACTTGAAATTCGTTTCTGATGCATCAGAACAACTGCACCCGCGTAGGCGTGCGCTCGCGCAGGGCGCTTCAGTCAACCGCCGATCATCGAATAAACACCACGTGCGCGCTGTGATTGGACTGCATTTTAGAGATTTATGAAGCTACACGGTTCAACGTTATTAAATAATTTTGTGAATAACAAGTACGTTGTCGTTGTCGCTTTGAGAAGATGGAAAATTCACTAACAAGATAGGAAAAAGTATTGACAAAAGTTCAGAAGTGTGTATAGAAGCAAATAGAAAAGAGGATAAAGAAGCATAAATCACGTTAGAAACAATATTCTTTAAAAATACATCAAGGACGAAGATTCGCGTGGCACGGTAAAATTTAGTATTCCTATCCAGGCAGGATAAAAATAAGATTGTCCTAGCTGCGATACATAGAATCTATTAGAATCTGAAGATTATTAAGATGAATTACCTGCTTCCGGCCACACTGAAATGACTGTAGACAGCATCCACTCCACCATTGTGATCATCAAAATCTCGTTGGAAAGACCAGCAAATTGCAAATTGTCACTTTCAAAAAATCATCCCCTTATATAATAAAAATAAAGTGTAGCATAAAGTATGTCTCCTGTGCTGACACGCTTGTTCCGCCTGTCTCTTAAAGAAAGAACGGTGCCGGGGGCCTGGAAGCTTGCTAATGTACAACCAGTTCCCAAAAAGGGCGACCGTGCTGACCCTGCCCATAACCGTCCAATTGCAATTACCTCCATCCTATGAAAGGTCATGGAGAGGGTACTTAACAGTTAGATTCTGACTTACCTTGAAGACAATGATCTTCTCAGTGACTGTCAATATGGCTTTCGCCGGGGGCGGTCTACTGGTGACCTTCTTGTGTATGTCACGCACTGCTGGGGCGAAGCCATCGAGAAACACGGCGAAGCACTTGCCGTTTCACTCGATATCTCGAAGGCCTTTGACAGGGTCTGGCATGTCAGTCTGCTCAGCAAGCTTCCTGCTTATGGCATCCCTGCTGATTTTTGTACTTGGAATCCAGACTTCCTTAGTGAACGGTCCAAAGTAGTCGAAAGTCGGTCGAAGAGTAGTCGTTGACTGCTGCTCCTTTGCCCTTATGGCCATTGATGCCGGAGTTCCTCAGAGGTCTGTTCTCTCTACAACTCTTTTCCTGCTGCACATCAATGACCTCCTTCAGCATGGTATTTTTGGATACTCAGATGATAGTACCGTTTCAGAGAGATACTTGACTGGTGCAAAACCAGTGGGGATGAAATACGTTCGTTAAGAAAGGCCATGTTAGAGCGAACGGATCTGACCTTAAGTTTTGTCTCCCAATGGGGCGACGACAATCTGGTCTCATTCAACGCCACCAAAACTTTTGTTTTTTTACTGCAAAAAGGAGTCCTTTCGACTGAACACCTTCTTTTAGGGGTACATCTGTCCCAGTCACTGACAGACTTAAATTTCTAGGCATGGAGTTGACATGAAATCTAAACTTCGGCGCGACCATCGAGTACAAGGCTCAAACAGCGGCTAAGAAGCTGGGCATCCTGAATAGAGTGAAGCGATACTTTACGCCTGGACAGCTTTTAACTCTTTACAAAGCACAAGTACGATCCTGTATGGAGTATTGCAGTCACCTTTGGGATGGCTCAGCCAAATACCAACTTGCCGCTCTTGACTCGGTGGAACGCAGGGCCAAGAGGCTCATAGGCGACATAAAACTGGTGGACACCAAGCTACATAGCCCAGCACATCGCCTCAAGGTTGCCTGCTTGTCGGTTTTTTACAGTTTGTACTTTAGAGAGTGGGCTCAAGAGCTGCACGACCTTGTTCCACCAGCTCCCTTCTACCATCGGACATCCAGACGCACCGCCGGATACCATCCGTACTTGGTTGCCATTCCACTAGTTCGGACTAAGCGCTTCCAGTCATCATTTATAATGCGCACTGCTAAAGAGTGGAACTCACTACCTGTGTCTGTGTTTTCAAACGCATACAACCCTAATCTCTTCAAAGTAAGAGTGAACAGGCTTCTTCTGGGTGAGCTCACATTTTAGACTCTGTCTCTGTCCTATGACGTAGACTAGAGTCAAGACTAACCCATTCTTAATAAAAAGCATAAAGAAAGATGCACAAGAGGAAAAGATTCAGATTAAGGCAAAACCAAAACTGATAAATCAGAGATACACTTCCTCTCTGCCAATAACGGAGGCCTAATATAGAGATCTCAAGAAACTGTGTGATACTCAGGTAATACCACGAATTATTACACAGAATATTATGCAAGCTTGAAAACAGACAAGCTTGATGTTCTCTTGGATACAGCCATAGAAGATGAGGAAGAATAAGATAAAACTATGTTCTTTACTAAATACTACCTTGTATGAAGCAATTGTTATTGTTAAGAAACTTTAAGTTCCAAAAAAGTATGTCATAATATAAAAAAAAATATTTATATTTTCTTAATTAAAAAAAATGAATTGTAAGAAATTTGTTAGTTATCTAAGTGATTTATTGTGATTTCTTTAATTCAACTCAAGTTCCTAAAATACAGAGATCATTAAATGACACTGACTTAGTGACTAAGTAGTTTAACTTCCTAATGTTATTTCTTTTTAAATTTGATACTTTTATAAGAGCTTGTATGTAAAATCCTTGTTATTATGAGAGTACAAATTAAGAGACTGATTTTTACCGTAACTAAGATGCTTCTTTAACTCCTCAATGACGGCCTATGTGGCGCAGTGGTAGTGCGACTGCCTGCTACTCAAAGGTTCCGGGTTCGATTCTCGGTGGGACACTCACAAAGTTGATATTTATCACTTTGTGAATTTGTTCCCGGTCTGGTTAGGACATTGCAGGATGAACCAAATGATTGTCCGAAAAGAAATGGTTTCGTGCTTCGGAGGGCACGTTAAGCTGCCGGTCTCGGTTGTTCTCGGTGGGGCACTCACAAAGTTGATATTCATCACTTTGTGAATTTTTTTCTAGTGTGGTTATGTCATTGCAGGGTGACTACCTGATAGTTCAAAAAGTAAGATGGTTCCGTGCTTCTGAGGGCACGATAAGCCGTCGCCCGGTGGCTGTCCATGATTCGGTCGTAACACAACCATGTCAGAGGCCTACTAGTGGTAGTAGGCGGTTGAAAAACTCTGACACCAGGGTTCCTCGGGTCGTTGGACGACTCGGTGTCCCACACGAAAAAAGGATAAATCCTCAAAAAAAATATTTTTTAACTTACCTTCTTTTGTTTAAATGTAATGAAAACTCCTGCAAAATTATTAAATAAGTACTGCGATGACAAATTTTACTGATGTTTGAACGACCACCTTCATGAAAATATATTTAAAACCCTGGACTTAAACCAACGACACAAATTTCAACAACCACCATTTAAGCTCTTTATTCATTATTGCATTTTTGGAATAATGGCTTTTAAGCGTTTAAGCTTCACTCTAGTTTAGTCGTACAAAGTAGCACAATCATTTAGCTTCACTCTGAAAACTACATTCCACCTCACTTGAGTCTTTTCGCCTATAGCTAATATTTCTGTATTTGTTACTTCAGTTGTTTAGCTTTACGCCAAAAGCCCGGAAGTTGTCGCTTAAGTCATTTATCCTTATTCAGAAAGAAAGACGATGGGGCTTTTTTGTATGAAGCGACATTTATTTCTGCAGTTTTTAAATGAAGCATGCTGAATCAAAAATATGCTATGAGAAAGAAAATATTAAAACAAATGCTTAAAGTTTCATCAAAATTGATTGACAAACTAATAAGATACGATTTTTTTTCTGGAAATTCAAACTTTAAATCGCTTTCCTCTAAAGTTTTGTAAATGTCGCTTAAAACAAATAGCCTTTCACCCCTCGATATTTGAATTGTCTTCAATCATGGAATTTAGCGCAATTTTGATTGCATATTCCATTGCTGCCGACACTTGACACATTACACCAACTCCAATCAGTGATATGACATGACTGCAACCCCTGTTTGACATTTTCATACAGCAGCAAGACATCACTTTAGCGCAAATCATTACAAACAGAATTATATTTATACAAACTACTACTAGTAGCATTAAAACTAAAAGTCCTAAGAAATCGTACATTTTGTTCGATAATATTGGATGAACATAATAAAAATCGTTATCTTCTTCTGCCTCATAATCATAATCATAATCAAAATCACAATCATCTCCATTACAATAATTAGCAAAATAGAAGATTAATTGTATTATTCCATAACTTGCCGCCATCAAAAACGCCAGCAAGCCAAAAGTGAACGCGGTAGCAATAGTTTTCTCGTAACTTCTCTTTGGTTGTAACTTCACTAACTTCATATAAGCCACAACCGATGAACACGCAGACCAACAGAATGATATTATTAAACACAAGGTGTACGGCATAAAATACTGAGGATTGTAGAACAGTCTATATGTATTATCTTCTAGTAATTGCGGGTGTATACACAATGCTAATGTACCAAATATAACTTCATTGAGACAGACGAAGTTTTGTAACGTTCTCGAACCAGGCAATAGTACCCAAACTGTTAGAAGAGACACTACACATGATAAAGATGCTACTATTCCAAGTACACCAATCCAGTTATCTCGGAGTTCCGCCATGACCACCGCTTTCAACGAGCCTTCATGGAATGTTTCTATAAAATTCTTTAAAATAACTTCCATGTTTGTGGGGACACTGTTCACTGTTCAGCAGATTCTCGTGAATGAACTTACTATTGGTGTGGTGTATTGAAATGTTTACATATAAATACACTACACTAACGACTATCATAAAAATATTTTATAGTATCATTAAAAATATCTAATGAAACAATAAAAAAAACCTGCATTTCTACTAAAAAGAGCATGATTTTATCTTGATTTGTTTGATAATAGCAACAGTAATGAGTACTTTTTGAACTTTATATATATATCCTTTATTGCATAAAAACAAACGAAAAATGTACAAACAGTGTGAGCAAAGGCGAGCTTATCTCTAAGAAGAGTTCCAAAGCTGCGCAGCTTTGACAGAGAAGGAGTTGAATAGGAATTTGGTATTTGCCCTAGGGCACTCCAGCACCTTAGTGATGCAGTCGTGCCTAGGGCGGGGATCTGGAGGAAGTTGATGGAAACGGGAGCGGAGATAGTCGGGAGTGGAAGGATTGTGAAGGATGTTGTAGAGAGTAGAGAGGATTTGCACATCACGACGAAGTCGGACAGAAAGCCACTTAAGCTGAGCTCGAAATTCGGATACATGGTCAAACTTTCTAAGGCCAAAAATAAATCGTATTGCCAGATTTTGAAGGCGCTCAAGCTTATTAAGTAATTCTTCCGTTGCATCCAGGTAACAAATTTTTATAGTAATCTAATTAGCACGTATAACAATTTAGGCATACGTAACTAAAGCGTTCAACTAATAAGGTTATCTGTTTAAAAAAATAATGTTTATAGCTTAAAGATTATCGCTTTTCAGAATTTTGCCGTGTTATGCCGGCTAAGAATAGCATCACCCCATTTCAGCGACTAAAGGACTTGAGGGTGTGTATTGCATTTTTAAGGGATGGCCTGACAACTATCACAATGGCGACACACAATTTTCCGAATGGCCCTCAAATATTTGTCAGACGTGGCCTACTGCTACTATCCCGCAAGGGATAATAGGCATGATATGTGTGTATGTATGTTTCAGAATTTGGATCTCAGGCGATTACTTTTTACAACTTTTGTTGTTAACATACCTTACGGCTACCAAATCCCACGTTAGGACTGTAAGTAGTCCAAACTACCTACACAAATCTGACAAAGAAATACAGGGTGAACCCACTAATGAAACTGTACAAATTTTTGCACAGTACAAAGTATGATTCTCTATAGCTTATACCTTGATCATCATCTAAGTTACTCAGCCATCAGTCTAGACAGTGTAATAGTCAGTCTACTTTTCAGTACTTTCCAATTATACTGTCAACTGGATCCGAGCTGATAGGTTGTACTTACCTACTGCGTCGTGTTTAAAAATAAGCTTGCGCTATATACATATATGTTATTATATATATGTGCCGTGTGATGCCGGCTTAGAATAGTATCACCCCATTTCATTCTGGTGGGAGTCGTAAGAGGCGACTGAGGGACTTGAGGGTGTGTATTGCAATTTTAGGCGATGGGCTGACAACCTGTCTCTATGGCGATACACAATTTTCCGAATAACCCTCAATTATTTATTAGGGATTATAGGCGTGATATGTGTAGGTATGTATATATACGCCAGCCATTTTCAATAGCAATAAATAAATAATTTAAATACTGCGCAATTGAAATTAAGTTACCGATAGCTGCCGTGTGGTGCCGGCTTAGAATAGAATCACCCTAATACATGCTAATACTATTCGTAGGTGTCGTAAAAAGCTTCAAAGAGATAATCTTTAATTAGCTAGTAGCAAAAACAGCTTACACCAAAAGTTGCTGAATGTGTACTAGCCCCTATCCAGCCACCCCACTCTACTCTTTGCTTTACAAAAATGTATGTCAAAACACATTTCATGGCGCCGTGTGATGCCGGCTTGGAAAGCATCACCCCATTTCTTTCCCGTGGGTATCGTAAGAGGCGATTACGGGACTTAGGGGTTACATGTGTATTGCAATTTTAGGCGATGGGCTGATAACCTGTCATTATGGTGATAAACACTTATCTGACCCTCAAATGTTTATCAGACGTGGCGTAAATGGTGGTGGCGTATTTTCCGGCCGTTTACGCTCTCCCTCCCCCGCAAGGGATATCCCAGAGGCGTGATATGTATGTATGTACATTTTATATAAGTAAGTCATTTTCATTGAGAATCGCAGTTCAATAATTTGTTGCTTGAAGTGATTAAATTTTATAATTCTGTCACATCAAAAATGAACCTAAATCAATAAATCAATTTAAATTTAACTTCAATAAAATATAAAATACCATCGTTCATGTAAATCAATCATACCCACGATCTCTAAAGGTTATATTAAGTCTTTTTAAGTACTCACGATTAACTTTAAATGAGATTAATCCCTCCTCGTTCCGATTTAAATGCAACATTAAGGATCTGATGATGTAATGAGTAAAAGTAGCTTAATCCTGCTACAATAAGCTACTGCTGATAATTTAAACCATTTTCGGGATCAAGTTAATGAATAATTGGATTAAATTTATAATAAATCAATATTTTTGAACATATTAACCTTCTACTTGTATTTGTGGAAATATCTGATACGATTTTCGTAATAAGTTTAGGTATTTAGATTGAACAGGTATGAATAGGAATAAAACTTATTTTTATTTATTTAGCACATATTATGTTATTACAACTTGCCTTAAAAACATCAACAGCCAATAACTGAGTTTAATATTATTAGTAACTGTATGAAAAAACATATTATAACATGATGTGCTGCTCATAGCAGTGCAGTTTCTACGTAAATACGTTTAACGTCTCATACAATCACAAGTTTTTTTTTTTTTTTTTATTAATGACGGGTTTGCTCTTGACTCTAGTCTAGGTCATAGGACAGAGACAGAGTCTAAGATGGAGCGAGCTCACCCAGAAGAAGCCTGTTCACTCTTACTTTGAAGAGATTAGGGTTGTATGCTTTTGGAAACACAGACGCAGGAAGTGAGTTCCACTCTTTAGCAGTGCGCATTATAAATGATGACTGGAAGCGCTTAGTCCGAATTGGTGGAATGGCTACCAGGTACGGATGGTATCCGGCGGTGCGTCTGGATGTCCGATGGTAGAAGGGAGCTGGTGGAACAAGGTCGTGAAGTTCCTTTAAAACGTAAGTCCTGTCGCGTATAACGGTGTATTTGATTTTTTTATATATAAAAAAACAACGTCGTGCAGCCTTTTATGAATAAAAATCGTCCTACAATATTAATTGACTGATTGTATAGTTTTTCGCGCTACTCGGGGTAAAATACAGCGAGATTAAAAAACCACGTCCTATAGAATTCGCGTAGAACGGGGTCGCGTAAAGCTGGGGTGTACATTCTTACCATAAATCCTGCTTCCTAAAGCTGTCTTTGCCACAAAATTCCAAGCGCAATAGTACAGATCCAACCTTTTTCTCCATAACGCAACCTCATCCATCAAATGACGAAGGGAAAAACATCATATATACTCGTGTTACTCACCTTCACCCATAGAATTATCTATTTAGCCGCATTATTTGTCGCTAATCTTCTAGTCATTATAACTATTTACAACACCATTCAGAGGCAGGCCTGTAAATCTTGCGAATGTAGGTAAACTGTTTAGTATTAAGGCAATTATAGTTGAGTGATAGCCGTGATTTATAATATCACATTTGCTGAGGAGCTTCTAGTCTAGAGTCCGTGGCACAAAATTGCCCAAGCAATGTCATACAGAGACTGACGACATAATTCACACATAACATAATATTTGCTGTAAATGATTCTCAATTTCATTTAAAATCAGGTACTTTTAGTTCATTATTCTACGCGGGAGTCCTTTTGGGGGCGTACTCTATGTGGATGATTTGATAAGGTTTTGAACACTTTTCAGTAGCAAATGAATAAATAAAGTCAATTCTGGCATGAGATTTGTATTGAAAGTCTTCCGACGTTCAGTTATTCACCTCGCTTTTCAGGTACATTCTTTTAAGTTTTTGTTGGGTCGTTTCACTAATTGGTGATGTTTTATTTTAAACCATTCTACGCCTATCTTTTTATTTACGACATAAACTATTCTGAACAGAAATTACATTAAAAAACATGTTAAATTGGTACACCTGCAAGTTACTCGTCGTTTGAAACATACAGTTTTTATTTGACCCACTTGAAAAGTTTTATTGACATCTGGCTTGGTGGTCATATTCATTGAAAGGTAATAAAACTTGAGAATCATGCACTGACTTATAATTACTTAGTTATAGAGATTTCACTTGCTGTGTTTTTCCATGTGTAAAATCATAGTGACATTGTTCGTTACTTCGGGGTAAGAAATGAATGCCATAAACTTCTAACAAAACAGCGTTTGTTCGGTAATAAACGCTTTATCAAATCTTATAATGAATTTATATAATGTTCGATTTCGATAGCGTTTTCTCTCACGTTTTATACACAAACTTTCAATACTTTTAAATGGTGAAATACCTACTAGTGACCGACACTGGAAACTCAGTAATGCTGGTGATATGTGATCGTGAATAAATGTCCTCAAGGAACGTACTTGTAGACCCAAACCACAGTAATTGAAATCATCTAGCTTTTGCTGAATTTTAAATACCAGTCACTTGCCAATCTTCTGCGTGTATTTTCATAAATATTACCCAGAAGTGGAGTATTAGAAAGTGCATCCTTAAACGAGTCACTTTATCTATTTCCTCCAGTTTAATTAGCGTTCCAGTACGTCGTCCATCCATCAAGGTACAAGCTAGGCTTAGGCTCGTGCAGACGAAATGCAGGCCTGAGGAGAGGACTGCAATAAACACTACGTCAGGACTATAACAAAGCAACTTTGAAAAGTGATTGCGGTTTAGATAACATTGGCAATGCTATTCTTTTACCAAAACCGAAGTCTGAAGAAGGAATGTACCTTGGCAGTTTATCTACTTAAAAAGTATTGTTGCCATGTGATGTCGGTTTATCAAAGAGTCAGAGGCGACCAAAGGACTCGAGGGTTATATGTGAATTGCGATTTTAAGGCGATGTGCTGACAACCTGTCACTATGACTATTCACAACTTTCTAAACGACCTTCCAATCGTTTGTCAAACGTGGCGTAAATGTAAGTTTTTTACGGCTATTTACGCTCTGCCTACCCCGCAATGGATGGAATATATGTATGTAAGATAAGCGGACAGGCTGCAGCTATTACGTGAAATCGACGGCGGGTCACCAGAATGTAATAAAGTGTTTATTATTTTTATGAATAGATATTCCCGCGAAGGCACTGAAGACATACACAGATATTGTATAGGTATCGCGGTGATTTACTAGCAGAAAGACCTAGTCAGCTCTAAATAAAACTTTAACAGCCACATTAGCTACAACACTTACTGCTGGACATGGGACTCCCCCTATTTGGAAGTATTGCCATGCTCACCACGCTTGGCAAGCGGATGAGCGAGCGCAGTGCAAGATATTACTTTCACAGGGAACGCTGCTGCCCAATCCCTGGATGAACCCATCCATCAGTCGCTTTTAACAACACCTACGGGTATTAAGTATTGGAGTATTGCTTTTCTAGACCGGCATCATTTTTCTTTTTTATTAATGATGGGTTTGCTCTTGACTCTAGTCTAGGTCATAGGACAGAGACAGAGTCTAAGATGGAGCGAGCACAACCAGAAGAAGCCTGTTCACTCTTACTTTGAAGAGATTAGGGCATCATAACATACGGCATCTCAGTCAGTACAGCGTATATTTAGAAGTTGGTCTGCTCAGACTAACTGAGTTAGCGACTCTGCGTAACTAGGTAAACTAGCTTTGAATGGGCCTTTGGTATTGCTGCGTAGGTCGAAGAAATTAACATTGTACTTATTACTTAGTATAGGTACAGTCTTTGTAGAAAATTCATACTAAACAAATTGAAATTTTAAGTTATTTTTTGTGACAGTAACGTAAAGAGACGCGTCCGTTGCCGTAACGCACCGTAACCGTATTTGTACGGTAATAAGATCGGAGTTTGCAATTTCCTTTTTAGACAAAGGCATACGTTATGGTGCGTTAAAAATACGCAGCGGACTCCTTTTTACAATTTGGCTATCTGCATTAAAAAAGTTTTAGTAGGTAGGCACCCATCGTATCTTATTTATAACATTAAGTTTTCATTGAGTAATGCATTTTATTAAGTTTCACAAATTATAGGTTATAAGTCAAAATGCATTATACAGGGTGTAAGAAAAAGTATTGCGTACCTTAAAATCACATATTCTATAAATATAACAAATCGTAAAGAGATTGATTGAAGAAAATAATATACAATATTTTTAATATAATGTATATAATGAAAACTTTCGGTTAAATTGTTCAAACCTAGGTCAGAATGGTACACAACGCGTGACGTTACAGTCAAGTCCAGCAACAACGGTTGCACAATTGTAGATCCTAATGCGCAGGCCCTATGAACGTACAAGTACAAGTCGTCCGAGTTGGAATTGACTGCAAAGACTCTTCTCGGTTAAACAATTTGATAAAAGTTTTGATTAAGTATGACGGCCGATGCGGCGCAGTGGTTGTGTGACTGCCCGCGATATTGCCACTTTGTGAATTTGTTTCCAGTGTGGTTCAATGGTCAGGACATTGCAGGCTGACTGAACCATCTGATTCGCCGTAAGAAAGATGGTTCCGTGCTTCGAAGGGCACGTTAAGCCGTCGGACCCGGGTGCTGTCTGTTTTAAACACGCTTAACACACTATATACTATTATTATATTATATCGTATGCGTGGTTTAAAGGAATGCAGTACTTTTCCTAACACTCTGTAGAACTTTAATCCTATCGACTTCGATGATCTATAAAGGTGAACAAACTCGATTTATCAATTAACAGTGACGTGATTATTATTGTGGAACGTAATACGGTTATTGCATACATGCCGTGTGATATCGGCTTAGTATAGAATCATCCCATTTCTTTCCCAAGGGTGTCGTAAGAAGCGAAAAGGGTAGTCAAGGATTACATATTGTGTACTGTAGGCAATATGGGCTTGGTAGGGATGGGAGCGCAACAATATTATTCCACTTCTTCTTTTCGTGTGGGACACCGAGTCGTCCAACGACCCGATGAACCCTGGTGTCAGAGTTTTTCAACCGCCTACTACCACTAGTAGGCCTCTGACATGGTTGTGTTACGACCGCCATCTAAGTAATAGACAGCAACCGGGACCGACGGCTTAACGTGCCCTCCGAAGCACGGAACCAACTTTCTTTTCGAACAATCAGGTGGTTCAGCCTGCAATGTCCTAACCAGACCGGGAACAAATTCACAAAGTGATAAACATCAACTTTGTGAGTGTTCCACCGAGAACTGAACCCGGAACCCTTGCGTCGCAGGCAGTCGCACTACCACTGCGCCACATCGGCCGTCTATGTAATATGGGCTGACAACTAGTCACTATGGCAATACAGAATTTGCTGAATGACGCTCAAATGTTTGTCAGACGTGGCGTAAATGTTCGTTATTTACCTACCCCGCAAGTGGTAAAGGCGTGATATTTGTTGGTATGTATAGATGGAAAATAATTGAATACTTTATAAGTCAAGTAATAGACAGCCATGAGCAAAGAAAATCGTTAGAAATACCACGAAATAGGTCCAACGTAAGTATTAAAAAACTCACTCACCTTCATTCCAAGCCGACGTAATATTCTCCTGATAGAAGTATTCATTTTCCTCCTCATCAGACCAGAGCACTCCTTCTATACTCGATGTCATAGCCTGCCCCTCAGCACCTTCAATAAGCGACCTTCTCGACAGCTGATCATAGCTGGGCGGTCTTGACAATGAGAAAGTAGAGACTGCTGACACATCGGCCAAGGAAGACCGGAAATTCTTCACACTACGACTGTCAATAGGTCTGTAGTATCTCAAATGTACGTCTTCGGATCTGAATGATTGTAAAGACCGAGTATCGAAGTTGTTCTCATTCGTTATGTCGCCTAAGGAAACTTTGAAGTTATTAGTGGAAATTTCACCTAAAGGTACTTCGCACGAGCGTCGTTTCATGCTAGTTTTTTGTGATGGTGTCTCGCCAGTCGCCTGCATATGGCGACTGACACCTGCGCTGTGCAAAAACTCATTTGAATTGTAAAAACTCATTTTGATAATTTAGCTAACTTTCTTATGGCTAAGCTTTAGGAACTTTGGATATTGACTAAACGATGGAATTATTCGTTTTTCTTCGATGTCGCTCTTTTGTAGAGTGGTCGTGTTATCTGAAACAAAAATAAAACTAATATTAGGCTAAAAGCAACAAAATTGTGACATTTGTATGGAATGTAGTGACCGAATAGCAAAATCTTAAGACGGGCTGGTGATAAAGAACAACTTGCAGAAACATAGGTTGAAATTTGACAAAAAATAAGTTTCTTTAATGACTTAAATCAGCTGACCGGCAATTTTGTATGGGAGGTATTTTTTTTTCGTATTGTGACCTATGTTCCATGAGAAAAGTTGTTCTTTATCAATAGCCCGTCATGATTTTTGTCATCGGTCACTAGTATAACTTCACCCTGTATAATAAAACTTACTTCACAAAAATATACTTTATTATTAAAAATATCGGTACAGTAAGTTTCAAGCTCGCTAGAAAACTTCCTCTCATTTTAGAAGTAGCGCCATCTACCATCCTATCCATAAACTAACATAGTAAAACGTAAGCTCATGAAAGCTCTGTGAGTGCTCAGTACAGTTCGGAAACGGAGCATGTTGCAGTTCTACAGAAGGAATCTAGAGGGCGTTTCAAGTGAATAAATTATAGTATTTTGTTTAAATGGTTTCACCTAAATGAGCAGTGTTTCTAAATGTACTTACTTAATCCGTTGTTTATTGTTGTACCTTAAAATAAACTTAACGTATTGGACAACAATTTGTCCGTCTTAGATTTATTATGTTTGTTCTAGATTTTAAAAATTTATTAAAAAACATGGGAGGGCGCCACTTTCGCTCGGCGCAGGCTTAACTATTGTGTAATTAATGTATGGCTTTCATATTAATTACTTTACCTACTAAACTAAGTATATTTTGTTTCATAATCAAACTAAAAATGTATAATATGCAGTGTCTTTCGAAATGTGGTTACGGACTCGTCTTTTACATTACATAATATAAATCACACTTAAATTTTTATTGTGAAACAAAACACGAAACCTATGATTTAATTTGAATTAAGAACATTTACTATTATTGAGGATTGATAAACCTCACTTTACACTATGAAACGTTAACAGACCTTTATTCTAAAAAGAAAAATTTCTGTGATAGTGTCTCGATTTTTTTGATGAGATGTAAGAATTATTGTTTGTGTTTTGAGAGGAAGCAGGATTTTCCAAATATATTTTTTAAATTACGTTTCTAAGAAAAACAACTATCTTGTATGTAGTTCACACTTTCATAATATTTTAAGAAATTTATATTTATTTTAATAAGGGTACCTATGCATTACACATATCTAAAGGCATTATAGGTAAGTATATTAAAAGGCCGTAAGCGGTACCGTCAACTACAGAATATTTCTGCGGAATTAACCGTTATAAATTTTAGAACTTCCTTCGTAAATAAAATTATCATGGAAAATAATGAGTTATGGGCGCCTGTACGGGATAATTAGCAATTTTAATCAACGTAGCTGTATGCCATCAGTGCTTGGTAAACAAGGTAAAGGCAATCTTTTGTTCCCAGCGTGCTATTTAGCTGAAATACAGAGTGTCATTTGGAACAAAATATTTTTTATGTTATCTTTGATCATAAGTTGTGTGTTAAAAAACAAACGGTGTACTGAGTGAACCTCGAAAAAACCATTATACTTAATGGAGCACCGAAAACGCATAGTAGGTACATTGGTAAAGATTAGAGGATAAGTTTAAGAAAATTATGGATAAAATTTTATTTAATACAATGATATATCTTTTAAACCAAATCAATCATTGGTACGTAAATGCCTTTTTTCTTATTTTTTTGGATATTGAGTAGTTTTGTAGAACTTTTCTCGTTTGAAAAACATTGCAAAAGTACCTTGTACAGGTTTAGCTAGATTAAATTCTTTTTCTCTTTTTACAACTGCCTAATTGGCCTACCTTTAAAAGGTAGGTACTGTACTATGCATATACGTAGGTTCAACTGCACAGAAAATGCTAATTGCCAATTTTTACTTATCTGATTTCATATTACTTTTAAGTCACAAAAAATTGTGCGTCAAAAATAATTTTGTAAACATTTTGTCTTTGTTCTTACGTTTATTTTTCTCTTATTAGTTTCCTCGTAATTTTTATCGCGTTTCCGTGTTTTTCTTTCCTTGTTCCGCCCCTGTACACACACTGTATACTAATTAATTATACAAGCCGTAATGGAATAGGCTCGCTATCGGTGCTACCTTTGAACTTCGTAAAATCGATTAGCTATTTTCCTAGGGAAAACAATGGGGGGAAGGTCGGTGGTAGTTTGCTTTTGACCAAATTGGCTTGGGGTAAGCTTCATGAAAGTCAGCTTTTCAGCTCAGTATGTGAAAGCTTGCTTTTCAGTAACGTATATTTGACGGTACATGCACTGTAAAATTTTATATTAAACACCACGTATTCAAAATTTATTTGCAGTCATTACGATACTACAAGGATACGATTACGATAAATACAACCTCCTTTAAATAAAGTTGCAGTTCGTCAAAATCACCATACAAATTACAACCTGTGACAGCCGCGTTTTGATGCGGCGACCTATGCTATGATATCCGGATTGCGTTTGAGACATCGTTAAGTCCTTTCGTCTCAAAACCGGACCTGTTTTTTTATGCGGATTACACTTCCCTTACATAACTCGCAGAACAGTTACGTTCAAAAGCCGCTGCTGCAGCCATTGCATGTAGATCACACTCCCTAAGCTCTTCATGCAACTGACGCGGAGGTCCCTCATTTGTTTCCCATTTAGGAACTACCGGCATGTACCGGGTAGGTTTAGTCCGATCCGTTCTTCCCTGAACAACTCCTTAGCCAAGTCCAGGGCTATTCGTTTGAACAACTGTACAAACTTCTTCAAATTAGCCCAAATGTCCCCACCAATTGTTCAGGCGCAGGTTTCTAAGCCTCGGGGCTAAAGTCAAGTTCAGACTGGGTTAGACAGTTTGGACTTTGGACCGTTCTCACGCCGTACATTGGCGGTTCGACATGGTTCGACTGTCTAACCGAACGTGAGCTTGACTGTACAATAATTTAAGTCTCGTTTATTCTGTATAATGTTTTGTAATATTCCTGTTCAATGTAAAAAATGCGGAAATCAGTGCGAGTCGCAATTTCCAATGTTTCCTTTCGATTGGTTCCTTACAGTTGAACGGTTCACATGCGGGGCCGAACAAAAAGAGCATCGATCAACTACAGTTTACTCAATCACTGTATTGAATGTCTCTTTTATATGAAGTTAGAGTTGTAAATATAAAAGCTAGTGGCCCGTCCAGCGGTTTTACCCGCTGCTTACCGCCGCGGAAATAAGAAAATTCGGAAGGCTGTCCATTTCACCGCGTATGTCGTATAACATATCAACATAATGTTTGCAACAAAATCAGCCGCTCACAATGCTGTCATTTTGGCAGTGCTAGTGGCCCTTATTTACTTAAATATTATTTCAAAGTTTAATCTAAATTCAATCATAACTTGACCATAAATTTTGAAGGACATTGATTGGGCCGTTGGACGACACGGTGTCCAACCCGAAAAGAAAAATAATTACACACCCCGGCACACGGACGGGCAATGCCATCTATTTATGAATTTAAGTACTTTTTACAGCTCAACAAAGCCCTATTAGCATCCTTGCACATTACCTCATATGTACTCTGCTTTTTCTTTTCGACATTTTGCCTTTTAGGTAAAGCCTTAGTAAACCGTTTCTGAAATAAGGGCGCAAGTAAAGGCAATTCTCATCATTTCCTGGGGGCCCTTTGAAAACCTGCCCCGGATTAGGGTCAGATTAGGGCCCTATTTGACCCCCATAATTATCGAGTTTAAAGTGGATTAGGTCGAGGTCTCAATTGTATTTAAGTTAATTCTATTGTCAGATCGTTTTCACTAGAGCTAATAGAATTTTCGACAGTAGTACTTACTACCGATACAAATTTTAGGTCGTATGCACTAGAGGGGATTCTTAGGACATTCAAATACCTAAAAATAATAATAATTTATAAGAAAAACTAGACTGTACCGTAATAATTAGCTACGTCAAAAAAGGATTCGCCCTTTCTGAAAAAATTAATCCAAAAAGTAAATATAATTAAAAATTGCTAAGTACCTATAACTTTTAATAAAATGCGTTAATTTAAAGACTACTTCCTTATAACATCAACATTATTACTTGCTTCATTTGCTTTGAGAATACCATTCCCTATTTAATATTCTTGTGCCATAAACAACATTATTACATTGTACGCAAAATTTAATTTGCGTCTTAAAATTAAATGGTTTAAGTGAATTTTCAGGTTTATTGCGCTATGAAAACGTCATCGTTTCACTACTTTGTCGCATTTTATGAACTTAGATGCAGCTGCAAAATTAAAACCTCCATTCATAGCATAGTTAGTGCTCCAAACATCTGTTTCCGTTTCTATGTAAGTTAGATTCCGTGCTACGAAAAAAGGCGCCGAAAAAACAAGTCGACGACCACAAAGTCCTGACAGACGGCACAATAAGGGCGAATACTACATGGAAATAATAACAGACCTATGGTGCCTTACAGACTATGCCACACTTGATGTGTTGCAGTCAGTGCCCTAATACCCGCACTTTGTCCAACTTGTATGACGCCACCGACAGCGCCGTAGCCGTAGCTAATTTCTGGTCGAAATATATTTGAGTCATCGACACGAAAGAAGAAGAAGAAAATCAGACCTATGAGTTTGCTTATTAGTTAATAAGCCATCATTTATGAGATGACGCGACCACTGACCAATCACGCACGTATTCCCCCGATACTTGGGGAAAATTATCATGCATTTTTATGCCTAGTGCGGTAGTGCGTAAATTTTTCCGAGATGGAAGAGGCGTCACTAGTGATGGCGAAAGTCGCAGATTCAAATCCTGCCGCTAAAAAAATACAAGTTACCTTAGTTGTATACCCAATACGGTATTCAATTTATCGCGGGTTTTCATGGCTTGTAAAGAATGAATTAGTTGTTGGGTATTAGTTGCAAAACTAACCCGGTAGATGGAGCCGTGCCACGCGCTATAAGCATCAAGATACACTTGCAAAATTTGCGGGCAACAGACTAGCCGCGGTAGCCAGATGGAAGAGGCGTCGCCCCTAGTGATGGCGCAAGTATATAGGAAGTTCAAATCCTGCCCGCGGTAGAAAATTATACAAGTTATCTTAAAATTGTATACCCAACACAGGAAGTGTTTTGAAATTCTGGTATTCAATTCACAATATTAAACATGCTTTATGTGGCTAGCAGAGGGACCCCTTTCGCAATGCGGATTTTGTGCTCATTAAGTACCTATGTATGAGTGTATAGGTCTTTTACAAGTGGCTATTGGCTTACCCGATGAGCATGCATGAAGAGATTGATGAATGTAGAGGAGGCGAAAGAAGTATGCCAGGATCGTAGTAAGTGGAAGGAAGTAGTCTCTGCCTACCCCTCTGGGAAAGAGGCGTGATTTATGTATGTATGTATTGGCTTACAGCTGCAATTAATAATTCATATTTCAGGACCAAACTCTACGCAGATGTTTATCGACGCTAAAGTAGGTACTCAATAAAATACAAACAAGCAAAGTACTATAAGTTGGGTGAGCTTTATAAATATTTGTAGACGCTTTTAGTGGCTAAAGTATTCTAAGTTTCAGTACTTTCAGAACCACAGGTTGGGACATATTCTAAGTGCTTTTACATATTTTAGGCGATCGATTTAATGCCGCACTTAGAGGCCAGACAACACAAGAACTTTATTTTGACAGTTTTGAATATTCTTGCTCGTTTATGTTCGTTTTGGCAGGTAGGTATTTCTTTTTTTACAGGGAGTTTTTAAGGGGAAATAAATCATGCAGTAAAGCGACATTATAAGCATATTAACATCCTAACGTCAGTTGTCAAAAGTATACCTAATTACAATACCTTTTAGTTTGTTGGTTAAAATTGTATACTTACCTAACACGGGAAGTGTTTTAAAATTTGGTACGTACGTATGTAGCCTTTTATATATTTTTTCGTGTGGGACACCGAATAGTCCTACTTATGATACTTATTTATTTATATTGTAAATTTTACAAACACAGAAATACATCATTAAATTAAAATATAACAAAATAATGTAAAATGGTCAAGCGGGACGCAACAACTTCTAGAAAGGGTCAAATACCCAAAAATCTGCAGTAAACTTCGAATCAAAGCCATAAATTGTTCTAAGGAACGCTGGTATAAGAATAAATCAACCCCTTTCAGGTATGTTCTGAGCCAAATTGGAAGTTCTATAAATTAAATGCGAGTAAACCAAATAATAAAGTAGGACCGAAAAGTTCACGGGGCCTTGACTTATTGTCGAACATAAATTACGCTAAGTTTTGACAATAAATTGTGCCAAGTTGATTCGAAGATGTACTACAGCTGGATAAGATAGCAAAAGAGTACCTACTTAAATCCATTAACTTTCTTAAATTATTTATCTATCTGTCATTTTAGTAATTTTGAACACTACAATAGCTTACTGAACCGTTTTAATGAAACTTATTGCGATTCCAAAGTTAGATTAGTGTCGTAATTTTTTGAATATGCCAGGATGACATAGATACACACAGATGCTTTTCAAATCTTGCATAAAAAAAACATAAAGATGAACCCTACTTCCGGGTATCTATAGTCAGAATATTTTGCCCTAGCAAATCAAAATATTGCAGTTTTGTCATGAGATCATACGTCACATACAACACTGCTTTTGAAGTATAAACAACGATAACTAAATAAGCATTTCACTAATAAAAACACTTTAAAGAAAGAGTCATCGGTCCCATTAAATGTGAAAACATTTCGAAAAAAATCGTTTTGGGAACCTGCTTTTCTTAAAGACATAACTGTTTATGACTCTTCTAGTGAATTGAACTTTATTTCTACAAAAAAATACGATCAGGCAACAAGCGAGCTAGCATATGGGACGGGCCAAAGTAGAATACCTTGACAGATACTTACTCTATTACTCTAGCTTTAGAAGTACAAAACTTTACTTTGCCCTTTCATTGATACACCTACCGTAAATATTTGTTTGCAACTTTGTCAGTGTCATTATTTTCCTTGATTGTACGAATTTTCACTTTAGTTACTATGTTCCCATTTTCCTGTGCGATAGTTTTAATTCTGTCACTGGTAGCGGAAGAGCGTTGTCTTCTGAAGACCATAGAAAACAGGAGAGGGAAGATGATTGGCCACTTGCTACAACACGAAAGTTTCATTAAGAACATTATTGAAGGGAAGGTGGAAGGAAAGAGAGGCAGAGGTAGACCTAGACGCACTTACTTTACCCAGATAAAGGAAAAAGTCAATGTAGTGTCGTATCAAGAGGTCAAGTCACTGGCGGAGAGGAGAGAAGATTGGAAGTTACTCCACCGACAAGAGTTTGACTCTTAAATTTGAAGAAAGAAGTTTTAATTTTGGTATGTTTTTATATCTGGCGGAAATATGACACTGTCTTATAATTTTAAACAGATTCGAAAAAGTTCAAATAAATGATGCTGCATAAAATAAAATACAACCGGAAATTCAGATCACTCCATTCTTCTTTGGATGAGAAAATAGCTTGTTCAATGGATACAGTAATAAACTGGACGTTTTCACGGAAGGGAAGAAGATTGTGATTCAGTTTGCGATATGAGTTTATGAGGCAAGTCTGTAGATTTACTTATCTAGATTCTTGCGAACGCTTTTCTTAGCTCTTTTACGTTATTCACCATCATGTACTTTATGAAAAAATTACTAAGCTCAAGTAAGTAAAAGAATGACTAAGCTCAAATAGGCGTGGGCAAGACACTTGACAAGGCGGGAAGAAGTAAGGTGGACCGAAGCAGTGACAGAGTGGCGGCCGAGGAACAGAAAGCGACCAGTGGGCGGACAATCAGCCCGATAATCAGATGATAATAATATCTGCTAAAGGGAGAGGTTGGATGCGTGTGGCACAGGACCGAAGAAGGTGCAGTAAAGAAAAGGTGAATGAATGTTCAGCAGTGGGCTAGTGCTAATATAGACAATTTTTTTATACATACACAGTTTTTTTATTAAGTGTGACTTCATTACACAATCACTTTTGTTTCTCTCATTAAATAATTAAAAGGACAAACTGAGACATATACTATGGAAATGGTGTTCAGATTTGAGACTACTGTTTACTACGGCTCATATTTGCAGCCAAGAATTCCAAAGTCTAGGAATTTCAAGATATATCTTAATTCTTCTTGTTAACGGGTTTTCCGATGAACAATAAGATGATGAAATTAACCCAGCTTTCTGCTACACTGATTTTGTTCTTACTTTTTAGCATCTATTACTTGAATTTATTGAATGCAAAAAGTACTTAAATACACATACGAATGTTTAGCATTAATTATTAGCATATTCACAAAAAGTAGGATAAAATACTAAAGGTAACATACCTACCTATAAAATAATATTAAATTAAAAGATGATAATATAAACTGGGGGTAGATTCTGTACCATACATGGTCTTTTACTAAAGTAATTCAATGATTATTGTACGGATAATGAGCTACGGTTTTAAATATATATATATATATATATATATATGTTTCTTATTCCTTGTTGAGAAATCGTGTTATGTACTTAGTTAATCGATTTTGCTCACGTAGTAATTCCATCTATCTAGTTTAGTCTTCGTTTCTGATAGTTTGAACATGGCATCAAACATTTTCCTCGCAAGTCGTCATATCTCCTACACTAGATTATAGAACTCCACGATAACTATGCGTGCGATGCCTGCTTAGAATTGCATCACCCATGTTTGAGATTACAATACACGATTTTTCTGAAACGACTCTCAGACATTTGCCAGACGTGGTGATTGCGACTGTATATTGACGGCAGTTAACGCTCTGCCTACCACTCAAGGGAAAAAGGCGTGATATGTGAACTATGTGAAGCTTGTATTCCAACTTTTTATAAAAGTAGGTGTCTGTACAAATTTCCAAAGTTATTACGTAAAGGCAACATTTTCAATCAGTCGACGAAATGAGTATCGAAATAATTCCAACAAAAATATCGCATTTCCTTAAATTTCGCGGCCATTACACACATATGATTTAATTGCCAATCTGAATAAATTGCAACGAAATCGTATCTAGCTTTTCAAAATATAATAAATTTAAATTTCCGTACGTATTTATTGAATTTTCTTCATGGGCTGGTAATATATTGAATATTCAGTGCGGGCGTGTATTTTCATAAATGTTTACGTGATGGGTTTATCATCACATCGTTTATCAGAATGAGATGAGCTTAGGGCCTTTATCATGATTAGATTTATTTCAGAGGGGAAATGGAAATTGAAGAGTTTTTAGAAAACGTGCAAAATTTTCTACCGCGGGCAGGATTTGAACATGCATCTTTCACCACCACTACTGGCAACGCCCCTTCTATCTGGATTTTGCAAGCGTTTTTTAATGCCGTTTACACTATGCCTACCCCGCAAGGGATAATAGGCGTGATATGTGTGGGAGATTTTAATGCCAATAATACCATTTTAAAATCAAACACAGGCTGTGTTTAAAAAAATTGGTATTCAATATTTGATTGTTATGAAAAACTAGGTAGCACTTAAATGGGTAGATATACTCCTGCTTTGTCTAAAACAACCCTCAAAGGTTTGAAAATATTGCAAGTTTTCAAAAAATTGTATACCTAACACAGGAATTGTTTTTAAAATTTGGTATTAAATTTATCGCGGGTTTTCATCGCTTAGACACTCAATCTGTAAAGATAGAATTAGTCGCCGGGTATTAGTTGCAAAAACTAACCCGGTAAATGAAGCCGTGCCACGCGTTACTGGCATTAAAATACACTTGCAAAATTGGCGGGCAAGAAATGAGCTGCGGTAGCCCAGATGGAAGAGGCGTCGCCACTAGTAATGCGAAAGTCGCAGGTTCAAATCCTGCCCGCACTCGAAAATTTTGCAAGTTTTCAAAAATTGTATACCTAACACGGGAAGTGTTTTAAAATTTGGTACTCAATTTATCGCTGGTTTTCATCGCTTAGACTACATTCAATCTGTAAAGATAGAATTAGTCGCCGGTTATTAGTTGCAAAACTAACCCGGTAGATGGAGCCATGCCAAGCGTTACTGGCATTAAAATACACTTGCAAAATTGGCGGGCAAGAAATGAGCTGCGGTAGCCCAGATGGAAGAGGCGTCGCCACTAGTAATGCGAAAGTCGCAGGTTCAAATCCTGCCCGCACTCGAAAATTTTGCAAGTTTTCAAAAATTCAAGACTTTCTTTAGTGTAATCAGTTTGTTTCACAGGCTCGTTCACCTGTTAATAAAAAATCATTTTTTTTTACTTTTGATATTACTAATTTTAGGTTTCATCGGGTCGTTTGTTGACTCGGTGTCTCACACGGAGAAGGAGTAGGTTGGTACTGGCAGCACCACAGTGTCTGAGCCACGATCGGTATTCACAGAGAGGCTTTTTCGAAAATCTTATTCTCAACCCCCCCTTCATTCCCTTTCTGTCCACCTTCACCCCCGGTTCCCTCCTGATGGTGGAATCTAGGTTGTGTGGAAGATTCATTTGCATACCAATACCAGGCTTAATGGTATAGATAATTTAATTACATCATTTTAGTTTACGAGACAGATAAACGTGTGAATGGTAGGTATGGATAAGAACCAAGTAAAATATATAATATACTTAACACAAATTAAGTACCAAATACATACAGATTTGCCCGAATAGTGACGTTCAAAGTCAAAATTTGAATACTTACCTTATACTGAGGGATATCCGAATAACCCTGACGTTATGTTCCGCGATTTTTGTAATTTAAGATTTATTCAACTTTTACAGTTGTATGGGAAAAAATCGCATAGCAGGCTTTTTTTCTACGCTAGGAAGTATAAATTATTAAGGTAATGCTACAAAAACAACAGTTTAGCAGCCTTTTTATGGAAGTAAACAAAAAAAAGGAATGAAACCTGCCAGTAAATTTTTTCCATACAACTTTAAAGGTTGAATAACTCAGAAAGTACAATAATCGCGGTATTAACATGGGGATGATACGGACAGCCCTCAGTATAAGGCATTCAAATTTTGTCTTTCGACGTCACCATTCGAGCCAACTTGTATATAACAGACTAATATGATATCTGTGATCTAAATTAATGTACTTTGCTAGACTGAAAGTACATTCATGGCTTTGCTGAACTTTAAAAGTCCACAGATAAGCATGTACTTTTATTCGTTCGTAGACCCTTTTATCCCGGATCCCCGAAAATATTAAAAAAAAACAGCTCTTAAAACAAAAGAAAGAAGGTAGGTCTGATTTTCTTTAGTTATCAAAAAAGGATACTTTTGAAATAATTCGGAAAACGTAATAAAATTCTTCAATTTCAATTTAGGTTAGGATGGTTTATAAAAAAATGGTTTATTCTTTCAGGCAAAAAATTTATTTTATCTTTACATACCGAATTAACTACTATATCCATAATAAATAATTTAGTTCGACATGAAGGTTAATTTAGCGATGTGTTTCTATCTGATTTTAGGGATCCAGCAATTTGGTGTTGCCGCTGGTAGTGATGGGAGCAGTCTCAGTCGTAGGAGGATTGACAGCCCTCCGTCTTCCAGAGACCTTGCATTGCCCTTTGCCTCAAACAGCTGAAGAAGGCGAGGAGTTTGGCAAAGATTGGACGTACAGAGACTGCTGCGTGTGCGGTGAACAAAAGTAAGCTCGCATTTTTCCCTTTGATACAAGTTTGTTAATAGCTTAGATAAACAGACAGATTTTTCACCTGTTCATCGCTTATCATTTTGAATATCAGTACCCTATGCGTAGGTATGTACCTACTGCTACTGAGTTAAGGCATAGAGTAGAATTATTATCTATTCTTATGGTTAAGGCCTTAAAATTGACGTTATCTTTTTGGTATTTTATTAAACTGAATCCCAATAATAATGTATAAAGTATAAAGTGGTATAAATATAAGTGATATATCACAGTTGTCAGCCGATTGCCTAAAATTGTAATACACATCTAACCCGCCAGTCCCTTAGTCGCCTCTTCAAATTCAAATTCTTTATTTAATAAACATAATTACTAATACGTAAAACTATACAAAACAATTATGAGACTTAACTATTTCCTAAACTAAGAATAATCATTCCTGTGTCTTAGGTAAACAGTTTGCCAACATAACTGTTCTAAATAAAATATAAAAATAAAATACGACTATACAAGTAAAATAAACTTAAATACACTTAAAAATATTACTATTCTAAAACCTATTCTAACGGTGAAGCCGTGAGCGGTAGCTTCCCTCGGAAGCGGCGAAACACGACTCCCTGCGGCCAAAACTCAGGTGACGTGAAGACGCTCACAGTAGCTGTCGGGACTCGCACCACGAACGAGTTGAAACCCACCCAATGGCGCGACTCCAACGGCTCCACGTATACTCCGAGTCTTGGCGTATCCTTGAAGGCACCTGCTTTATGCCTCGCAAAGATGTAATCCAGCACGTCTTGCTTGGTAGTGGAGTCGTGCAGGCGGGAGACATAAAGCGATGTCCTCGGCGTGAAGGCGCGCAGCTGTAGATTGGCCTCGACCGGATATACGAGTATACAAAATATGTACACGAAAAACTAGCCAACAAAGTGGCATGTTTCGTATCCTCCATTAGCCATGCGACATTTTGTCATATTTCATTTTCAGCTCTGCGGTTGAATTCATGGACCGAAAATTTTGTAGACACGACTTGTACAAACAAAAAAATTAAGTATTGACCATGTAGGTGTACTATATTGTGACAAAAGTACATGTGGATAAAATCTTCTGACGACAGAAACAGCCACAATAGTCCACTGCTGGACATGGGCCTCCCCCTATTGAAGAGTATTCGCGAGCGGAGAGCAAGATATTGCTTTTACAGGGAACGCTGCTGTCCATTCCCTGGATGAATTAATCCCTCAGTGTCTTTTTACGTCACTCACAGGTAGTATTGGGGTGATGCTATTCTAAGCCGTCATCACATCACACAGCGATTTATTTATAAGATTCTTACTCAAAATGTTCTTGTTGATATTTTTATAACCACTATCCTCTTTACGTTATTTCAGACAGGTCTTTTCATACTTAATTATTTGCATATCTTGTTGAAATCATAACAAAATATTACGTTGTAAAAATCTATCTTACACAAGAAATTTTGATTTTAAAATCTGCCCTCCGAGTAAAATATTATGATAGGTCTGTGCTGCGGTTGAACTGAAACATAGGTAGCGCATTTTCATCAATGACGAATGAAATATTTCGTGTCTGAGTGCTGAGTCAACTATCTACTTTTTACGCATAGTTATAAATATATTTTCTTGCGAGTGTCATATATATGTATACCAAATTACATGCATTTGCATTTACTATTTTTCTACACTCTAAAAAGATACTCTCGACAGTGGTGCCACTTCACAAAAAAATAAATCTCTTTATACAAACAATCTATCAGAATATCCGTTGCCCAAGTTTTTAGTATTTTCATCATTAGTAAAATTAGAACCTGCAAACTCAATGAAATATTAGCTTTAATTAAAGTTATGGAAATTAATACGGAAAGTTGCCGTTTTTAGGTACTTTTTGCCATAACTGTAATTGCAGCGAATATTTCATTGAGTTTGCAGGTTCTAGTTTTACTTTAGGATAATACTACAAACTTGGGCAACGGATATACTGATAGATTGTTTGTATAAAGAGATAACTTTTTTTTTGTGAAGTGGCGCCTCCGTCGAGGTCGTTACCGGCTACACTCACCTTAATAATCAACTACGTGCACTTTTCCCAACTTTCACACCGGCGAAACACAGCTGCATTCAAACGGAAGATGGCGCCAAATTTAAGTATTGGCACAGATCAAATAAGTATTAGTACAGACACTTCGTTTAAGTTCTGCATTATATCAAAAGGCGCATCTTCTACTTAAGACGTAATGTTACAGTATTTGAGCAGAAACTGTGATTTATATAATGGGCATAATCTTACAGCAGGTCTTTATACAACTGTTTTCAAAGTAATCCGAACATTACGAAACGACTGAGATAGAATATTTTAGGATAGAGTCTGGATATCTATCTATTTACATATCTATGTTTGTAAACTTAGTTGTGTCGTCGGCGTTACAACGAAGCAAAATATGTGTAATTTATTGAGTAATGTGTATACCTTTAGATCCCATACAATATATCGGAGTAGGCAGTATGTTTAGCGGTGCCGCAACTTCGATATATTTTGGCTTTACAGGATAAATTATAGAAGGTTGCGAATTAAAATTAAAATTCAAAGCATTTATTTCTAAGAAGGGTTCTCTTTTAGAAAGTCACAGTCGTCACACATTACATTAACAGCCACAACAGTTCACTGCTGAACATGGGCTTGGGTGCCATACTCACCACGCTTGGCAGGCGGATTGGCGAGCGCAGTGCAAGTAGTGAACGTTGCTGCTGCATTCCCTGAATGATTATCTCTAGTCGCGTTTTACGACACCTACGAGTAGAATTGGGGTGATGCTATTATAAGCCGGTACCACACAGCAAATACAGTCTATATAACATAACATTAAACAATAAAAAAGAGCAGTAATGAGGCCTTTTGACTGAGCTGATGGCATAGCGGATACCCCTGCCTGATACGACGAGGGTCGTGGGTTCGATCCCCACATAACACAAAAATATTTGTTAAGTCATTTTCAGATATTTGTGTTAAGTGTGGGTGTTTCTATTTGTAATATCTATTTATTTACAAAAAAAAGTATTTAGGTATTAATATCAGCTACCTGGTTCCCATAGTACAAGCTTTAATTAGTTTGGGGCTAGTTGGCACTGTGTGAATTGTCCAGGATGACATCTATTTAGATGCGTGTCTATGTAAAGAAAAATTTTCAGTTTAGCTCATGCCTCTTATGCGTGCCATAGATATATGATTGGTCAGAGCGACAGCGAGGACCAATCTTTCATCTAAGCTCAATGCCATTGCCATCTTAGTACACTTAAAGATTGGCTAAAAAAATCCTTTTAACTGTAAAAAAAATATATGTCAAAGTTTGAATCAAGTCAAATTTATTGAACCTATGTTTTAATACTATGAATTAATTTGCTTTTTTCTATTTTTCACCTGACGATGATGAATGGTTTATTAGTGTGAGTCACGGTGTGAGTGCTCTTAAGAAATGGTCCGCTTCAGGTTCTTGCCATTTTCAAGACACGTTTATTTATACAGCCTTGTATATTTTCGCAGAAGTCGTGTCTAGAAAGAGTATGTTAGATCTAAAGTAAATTATTACATATTTTTCACTAGGTGTACCAATGTTTTTTTTCGTAGCATCTACAGATGGTCAACGACCTTCACCTTCTTCCAAGAAGGTTTTTAAGGTTCTAGCTAAGCTTGACGGTATACATAAAATATGTAATAAAAAGTGACATGTAAAATTTTCGTAAAGCGAGAAATTCTTCTTTCGTGTGGGACAATCTGTGTCAGAGTTTTTCAACCGCGTACTACCAGTGTGGCTATTACTACACTACTAAAACAAAATATGAATTGCAACACACTGTGACTTTAGTGACTTATTAGGACGAAAGTATATATAAAAAAGAAAAATGTTTACCTGAGCTTTATATTATTTATATTCTGGAGCTTTTAGCGACCGAAATAAATCAAAGTATTAGGGTAAGTGCTTTTTGCGGCAAGTCAAAGATCGAACACAATATTTTATGTGAAAAAATACGCACCTATTTCCTCATATCTTTTTACCTACCATTTTTATAACATAATCTGGGACAGAAAACACTTTGGATAAGTACAATACAAATAAACTATGCACGTAGGTATTACAATAAATAACAACGATTTAAAATTTTAATCTAAAGTCAAGAGGCGATATCAGACAAACCTTGACAGTTTTTGTTGCGTTCTATTGTAATTGTTGTTTTATTTTTTGTAAATCTATTCATAAATAATAATAAAAAAGAAATTTAAACCATACGAAAGGGCGTATGGTTCAACTTGTGACAAATCTTTGATCGAAAAATCTAAAATCTTAAAATCTACTGTTTTTCGACAATAAGTAAATTACATCCGATGATTTACAAATTTTACAATATAACGGTTGACGGCCTCAGTAAAAACATATCTCTCTATTTATCTCTCACAACTTGGGACTCCGGATCTAACATACTGTAAGACTCCACAAGATACGGTTTCAGCATTCTGCGTGGAACCGGGACGTTACGCTAGGCAATTAAGAAAAAGATGGCGGTAGAACAAAAATAATGTCAATTCTAAATAATGACGCCTAACACCTTAGTCATCCGTGACCACGAGCTCTGTAAAGAGCTCGAAGCGTAGGAACTGTAAGATCAAAAAAAACACAACTTAAATCCGTTTCAAATTGCTTTACTCTGTAAATATATCTTTCTGCACCTTTTTGCTCGACAAAATTTTCCAAACCCTGGTTTTAAAACTGATCTATTCAGGCATTCTCCCATTTTCCTCACGTGTCGTAGATTCGTTCATCTCTCTTTTATAACCGGCTAAAGACGTTTGATTAAAATTCGCAAGACACGCTTGATATACAAGTATATAGCTTCGGACTGTGAAGTTGGATTGAACAGCAAAGTTTATGAGTTGTCGTTGTATGTGTTGTTGAAAAAAGCTACTGCAGAAGTACAAATGCTTTAAGCAACTTAAAATAAGTTACATTTAAATATCAAATAAATTCTGTAAATAATAATAATTGCCGTGTGATGCCGGCTTAGAATAGCATCATCCCATTTCTTTCCCGTGGGAGTCGTAAGAGGCGACTAAGGGACTCGAGGGTGTGTATTGCAATTTTAGGCGATGGGCTGACAACCTTTCACTATGGCGATACACAATTTTCAGAATTACCCTCAAATATTTGTCAGACGTGGTGAAAATGGTCGGTTTTTGCGGCCGTTTACGCTCTGCCTACCCCGCAAGGGATAATAGGCGTGATATGTGTATGTGTATGTGTAATAATAATTATTAAAAATTTATAGTTGAACAGAACTATAGTTAATCAACACGATTAAACAAGTCACTGTTTGGTCAGATAAGAGAGAGTCTGTTTCCATGGACTTCGTAAGATCGTCACGTTAGCGGGATCTATTGACGACTCATTCACATAAAAGGTCACATTAATTATACATATACGGGGGAAGGGACAGCCCTCCGAATACTAATAGAGTGCATGCAGACCATGAAACTGAACAACTTTCCCTTGGCTCATATTTCAGGAACCACCCATACAAAATCACGATCAGCTGACTGCATTTACTATAGGAAGTCCAAAATTTTATGACGTTTCGTAAAATACTTTTTATTGGATAGTTGTTCAGTTACATGGTCTGAATGCGCCCTATCAGTATTCGGAGAGCTGTCCTTTACACCCTGTTTATATTTTCTTACCATATATACCCGCTTTCTTATCTACTTTCTAAAAGATCGGTAAAGTACCCAGGCCGTTAATCCTTATCCTTATCCTTACTAATATTATAAATCTGAGAGTTTGTGTATGTGTGTATGTATGTTTGTTACATCTTCACGCTCAACCGATTTGGATGAAATTTGGAACACAGGTAGAGTACAACCTGGAATAACACATGGGCCACTTATTACCGAAAGAAAACAACAAAAATGAGTAGCAACGGGTGAAACCGGTGAGCGGAACTCTAGTAATTAAAATAAAATTATAGGTACCTAAACGTATGATTCAATGTAATAAAAGATCTTTTTACTGCGTCCTTGTTAAGCACCTTATCGTTATTCTGCCGAGTCGACTCACATTTATTTTATCTCAATATTATGTGATGGTTTATTATCGTCTTCAATGTAAACTCGCAAGCTTATGAAGGTTATGTTATAGCTTGATACGAGCTTGAGATACTTTGATAGCTTTACCTATAGAAAATAGCTATGTGACGTCGGCGTAGAATAGCATCACCCCATTTCTTTCCCCTGGGTGTCGTAAGAGCTGACTAAGGGAGAGACTCGAGGGTCACATGTGTATTGCAATTTGAGGCGACGGGCTGACAACCTGTTACTATTGCGATAAACTATTTTCTGAATAACCCTCTAATGTTTGTGGGACGTGGCGTACATGTGCGTTTTTTTCGGGCGTTTACGCTCTGCCTACCCCGCAAGAAATATAGGCGTGTTTTTTTATTTTTTTATTAAGTGAAATTTTACTAGTGACCGATATCAGAAACAAATTTTTCATGAGAACATAGGTTTAAATACGAAAAAAATATTTTGAGTCTCTTTAGTAACTCAAATTAACAGATCGGTAATTTTGCTTGGGAGGTCCAAATTCTTTTTCGTATTAAGTATTCGCTATCGGTTACTAGTAAAATTTCACCCTAAAAATATATAAAGGGTGTAAGGGACAGCCCTGCAAATAATTATAGGGTGCATTCAGACTATTCAACTGAACAACTTTCCATAAAAACATATTTCAAAAAACGTCAGCTGATCGTTATTTTGTATGGGAGATCAAATATTTTTTGTCGTTTCCTGACATATGTCCCTCGGGGAAAGTTGTCCAGTTTCATGGTCTGCATGCACCCTATTAGTATTCGGAGGGCTGTCCATTACACCCCGTGTATATTTCGGTGATGTTGAAATAAGGTACCATTTTTACAGGAGATTTACATACTTTATAAAATTCTGTGATTTAAATTAATATATTTAATATCTATAGTCAATAAATTTAATCTACGACTACTTTAAATAATTTTCGAAGGTACCCAAAACATTAATGAATATCTAAGAAAGCTTAATTTGAATATGAAATATCGTAGCATACACTTTGTACTAAAGTATTTGTCAAGTCAAGCTTTACTTTAATTAGTTGTACTGGACATAATTCTGAAGGTTTGTAAATTTTGAAAGTAATTTTTAGATGAGCAGCTTTTGAGACAAGAAATGAAATAACGAGCCTAGAAAGATTGGTAACACAAATTCAACTTGAAACAATGTCGTTTACAAATGGTGGTTGCGTAAAGTTACATGCCGTGTGATTAACCTAGAAGGCCCCGAGAGTTTCTATCCCGCCCGAGCCGGTTTTCTATTAGGACAATACAAAAATGTTATAAAAAAAAGAAAATTGTGTTATACAATTGTCTTTTACAATGACGGATTATGACGTCAATAAGTGATAATGATAATACATTAAATAAAGTAATATCATTTTAACTTTCAATGTTCATTTAGTTGAAAACAGCAATTTTTATATCAGAAAATAGAATAAAATACACATTAGCTCAGTGGTGAAAGCTTCGGCATGGTGTATGGAACACCGAGAGTCGTAGGTTCGAATCAAGCTAGTGTGAAAATATTGATTTCCGTATTTTTTGCATTGAGCCAGGACCCAAAATTATACAAAATTAGCTAAGATATTTTTATTTATCACAAGAATAACGCGCACTGTGAGAGCGAACTGAGAATTTCCTCTTATTCCAAGTGTTGTTCAAACCTGAAGAGTGGCAGACCGCGAAGGTCTTGAGACCTTTCAAACATTGCTGTTTTCCTTAATAATTTTGATATATAAAACGAGAGTCAAAGTCACCGAGTTAACTTGACACTGGCGATATCACAATAAAAACGTGATGAAAACGCCAATAAGATACAATCTAATTGAATAAAAAATTAACCTCGACATCTTGGTGAAATCACAATGAAAACGCAATAAAATAAATAAAATAAGACAAGAAATTAAATGGATAATTTTCTCAGGCACTGAGCTAAACTGAAAAAGTTTCTTTTAATAGAGAAGTATTTAAATAGATGAAATGTATTTGTGACTCAAATGTCAAAATTTCATCTTAGCACAACGCCATCTGGTATGACACTATAAAAAGCACAAATACTGTCAGTAGAAAAGTACCAATTGAAACAAAATGAAAAGTTTTATTTTTCTAACCATCCAAAAGAGAATTCTTCGCTGTTCCCACTTCCTACAGCAAATCTCGTATCAAGATTAAAAATCTAATTGCTCCAGTGTACAAACACCGGACAGAAACACGGACAGAGTTACCCAGCACTACAGACTGCACAAAAGCAAAAGGAAACCTCATCTGTCAAATTGCCTTGTTACAAAGGGATTATTGAGAGCGAGCAAAGTAAGCAAAGCGAGTAGAAGTGGACAAACTGGACGAACTTCCGCCAATCTATTTTGTGACGAAACGGGAAACAACTTTTGTTTTTGTTGTTCTGTCGGGTTGGATTTCAGTGAAAAATGAGACATTGAATTTTAGTACCAATTTTGGCTAGGTATTGGCAACTCGCGCGCCGTCTCCCTAATTTGTGGTATTAGTATGGCAGTTATACCACTTCGTTCGTCGCTATTTTTAAGGTACCGTAACGCAAGCGTCTGTCAGACGAAAGAAAATTGTGAATTCCGATCTTATTCCCATACAAATACGGGTGCGGTACGTCTGTCAAACGACTGGACTAAGAAGGCGGTTTTCACACGTATCGAATGATTATCCAGTGTTTTGCGGGATCAGGTTTTTCGACGAAACGAGTAAACAAAACCGCGCGTCGCCGAATCAAATTGCAGATGTCACAGCACCACTGACCTCTATATATACATAGAGATCAGTGCACAGCACAGATTGTCGTTTGTATGGTGTCGGTCACGAACTACAATATTTTTAGTGCGTGTTTACTTGCGTGGGAGAATTCAAAGTAAACAAACCCTAAGTAGAAATAAGAGTAATGAAACTAAATTCAAATTCGCAGTTTATCGCAGCCACATTGCAAAGCTTTTTTAGTAGAGATGTACGACTAGTTGCCTATTAGGCTATTTTTATAGTCGGAAAATAGTCGATAAGTCGGTTGTAAAAACTATAATACATTTTTATATATTGAGTAATTTCAACGAGTAATTATCATGCTAGATTACTTTTTTTAGCCTCGGGGCTTATTTGGAATTTACACCTGACTATTTGGTGGGTAGCTGGGGCTCACCCGGAGAAGTTTTGGTGGTTGTTCAAACAACAAGCCCAATCGCGCCCTTGGGGATTGTACTGAATCTACCCGGCACATCCCGGTAGTTCCCAAAATGGGGAACAAATGAGGGACCCCTGCGCCCCCACCGGCGGGGGCGTCGGTTACTTGAAGAGCTTGTGGAGTGTGATCTACCTACTTGCAATGGCTGCAGCAGCAGCTACTGTGATGTCGTCATCATCATCCGAAAGGACGTGTCTGGGACGGCGTTCAAAACCTGAGGTCAGATGATAGAATAAGTTGGACGCGGCAACTATTAAGGGGTTTTTATGATAGGAAGCGTTGACAATTAAGCGACGAGACGCTTCCTTCATATACGATATGGAGGTTGGCGTTCCGCATGTACCAGGGCACCCCGGTAGCATTGCGCATGAAACGGTTTCGGATGACCTGCAGCATTCTCAGATGTGTATCGAAGGCATGAGCAAAGTTATTCTAAGGAAGTCTCTTATTTCTAAGGAAGTGTTTGCTCCTTTTGTTCAACATCGGATGTAATCTACCCAAACCGAACGCCGCGCGGTTGCGAATTTCCATGATGTGGCTACGGGAGTTACGTCTAGACTCGAGGGTGACTCCTAGGTATTTGGTCTCATTAACCCAGGGGATGGGTCAACCGAAAAGCATTACAGCGGGGGACGTTCAGCCGATTTGAGCTCCTACGAAAGTGCACAGCTGCACTTTTTTCGGGATTGACCTCTATTTTTGATTTGCGGAACCAGCTCCCGAGGGAGTCTAGTGCGCTCTGGAGAGTCTTGACTAGTTTGATAATTATGGTTACGGTGTGAATCATGTTAGATATTAAACCACACTGTTTTAATTGACAGAAACTGTCATTACTACTCGGGCAATTTTTGAGTCGGCGACAAGTCCGCTGATTTTAAGACAAATAGTCGGTAGTCGGCTAGTCGGTCAAAAACATAGTCATAGGGCATCTCTTCTTTGCAGCTGTCTTTTGCACGAATCTGTCCTACTTTCAAAATCTGTTTTACGCTTTTAGGTTATTTTTTTAACTCTTCCGTTATGTAAAGCCTCGGAAAGTTTTTCCTGGAATTCGAATTGGCATAATCTGCCGAAGTTTTTAATTTCTACTCCAGAATGTTTCTGTGATACCTAATTGGAAATGAGTGTAACTTTTCGTGGAAAAATAGTTAGGTATTAATAGCAACAGAAGAACCATTAAAATTAAAGAAAATCACCAAATGTAAATGAGCATTAAGAAAAGTGTATTACAAAATATTAATACATTTACCGTATATTTCCATGTGATGTCGGCTTAAAATAGCATCACCCAATTACTTTCCTATGGGTGTCGTAAAAGGTGACTATGGGATTCGAGGGTTACATGTGTATTGCAATTTTAGGCGACGGAATGACAACCTGTCACTAAGGTCATACATAATTTACCTGAAAATCCCCCAATGTTTGTCAGACGTGGCGTAAATATTCGATTTCAACCGTTTTTACTGAAACCATAGGTATTTGCTTATGAATTTGCTTTTATTGAAATCAAAGTTTACTGAATTTTTCTTTTCATGTTGTTGCGTATATTCAAAGACGGTAGTTCAGTCGGGTAGCTATATTATGTGTTCTTTATTTCTACTAAATAATAATCGATTAAAGACATTGATTATAGATCTACGTAGTCTGCGAGCCAAGTCTAGTTATTCTTCTAAATGTAATACCTTTTTAAAAATAAAGTTAGTGTAATCAGTCAGGCCGTGCGATGCCGGCTGAGAAAAGCATCACCCTATTTTATCCATGTGGGTGTTAAGGGGTGACTAAGGAACTTGAAGGTTTCATGCTGTTGGCAGACTGAGAACCTGCCTCTATAGTGAAACATGACTTTACGACCCTCATATAATTGTCAGACGTAGCGATAGTGATCGTATTTTACGGCCGTTAATGCTCTGGGTGATACCTAAGAGATAAATGGGTGATATGTGTATGTATGTACGTTAGTAGAGTTAATATCTCTACATTTTTACTTCTCTTTAATTTCTGCCCTAACTATTAAAACGTTTTATGTTATAAGCATAAATAGGTCTCTCAATTCTCTACACTAATTCTTTAAAGTGTTTTATGTTTCATGGTCGCTATAAACAAAACACATTTTACTAGTTAGTGAAAAACAAAATGACGGTTGCCACCTGGTTTAAAATAGCTGGTGGTTATTGCCCTCGCATTGCACCCCCTGCGAACTTAAGTGGAAGCTAGTTTCAAGTTAATATCCTACTAATATTATAAATGCGAAAGTTTGTAAGTTTGTTTGTTTGTTTGTAAGTTCTTCATGCAAAAACTACTGAAGTGATTGTAATGAAATTTAACACACATACAGAAGGTAAAATGGATTAACACAGGCTAGTTTTTATTTTATGCGGGCAACGCCGCGGGTATCAGCTAGTTAGGTTATAAAAATGTTTTTTTTTTTACATCACTGTCTAGTGACATTAAAAATATGATATTCATACATAACTTTTTTGTGGTAAAGGCCCCGATATGCAAAAGTGAAATACGACAAAAAAATGTGTGCTTAAATAATTTATTCTTCTTCATAATAAAATTATATTTTAAAATATTTATTGTATACCTAGTACCTGATGATGATGATGATTACTAACTACGAGTACATGATCAAGTACTACGAGTATCATAAAATGAATCAGTGCGGTTGATAGCATTAATACGGTTTAACACTTTCAAATACGGCTCAACCTTTCCAAACCACCCTTTATTTATCTCTTAACGATTCGCCTAAAGGTGAACGCACTGTAGGCCCCCTGCGAACGGACCGGCACGCGTTTCCGTTCTGAAAATAGATGCGCTTGCGCCGACGCGCGACGCAGGGCTAGGGCAAGTTCACGGAGGACATAAACATATTCTGAAACGAGCGTCACGGGGCAAGGCTAATAGATTTTTAATTTCTTTTTTTCAGTTAATTTTCTAAAGATGTGAATAGATAAAGAATTTTTTATTTGTTTCAATGGTATAAGTATCTTTAGTTTAGTAATTTTAACTTTGCGTGCTTTGCCCGCTACGTAGGACTAGGGCAAGTTCAGGGAAAATGTTCAAGGCAGGCCAATAACCTTCAAAAGCAAGCATATCTGAAAAAAGCAAAAAAGAAAATATCTTATAAATTTATATTATTAAATTATATGAAGAAGGGTAGTAAAATCAAACTTTTTTTACCTTAAAATACCGCCACTGATCAGACAGAAAAACTGCAAAACTCTTTACTCAAAATCTGCACAGAAAGGAGATTTTGTATAAAATAACAAGCACTATTGATGTCGCAAAACCTCAAAGTCGAGTTGTTGGACCACTGTCCATTGGACCATTAAATTTTATTAAATTGTATTTTCTTTTTTGCTTCTAATAGAAGTTAATCATCACTACTATAAAGTTTCCGTGAAAGTTGAAAATTAAATTTTAATAAATCCTCGAATTATTACCATCGGCTCACCTAAAATAAACGAGTTGTGGAAACAGTTCCCACCTTAAGTAGGCAGGAAAAAACTAAAATACTCCAACCTTAAACTGTCCCTGATTTATGAAAAGAACCCTTCCTAACACATTTTTTACCTCGTAAAAGCAACCCTTTCAATTTTAAAGCAATATTCTTTTTCGAGTACTGACCTATCATTAATAACTCCTCACATAAGATGAATGGTTTCCTAAAATAGATCCCTTCCAGTATAAATAGATTGTACCACGTGCTTTTTTAAACGTAAGCCCGTAAATTAAAAGTGATGAACGATACTTAGTAGATAAAGAAAAAGATGCGAGTATTTATTCAGGAAGTGAAACGGGAAATAGAAAGATTTATCGTTATATAGAGTACTTAGATGATGAAATTTAAAAAGAAGTAGAAAAAGTTTTAGATACACTACATTATTTTGTATTATTTGGTTAGCGTTGTATAATAGTAGTTTATGCAACTGTCATATAACGGGGGTCATTAGAATGCGAGTGTCTGTTTATCACACGAGGCGTACCCGAGTGTGATAATAGATTGACACGAGCATTCTAATGCCTAATTATATGCAGTTGGATACACTATTTTATCTACACTCTAAAAAATTAACTCAGTTGAACACTTTTCCAAACGTCCGCACCGGCGATTGCAAGGCCCGATACATGGTCAAATTCAATACGAGAACGTAATATGGCTTGATATGAATTTTTGAAGATTCTTAACTAACAGTTGTTTAGATGTCGAGTCTCAACAGCAAATAACTAAACAACTGAACAACACTGAACAACAACTGAACAACACTGAACAACATCGGAATAACATCTGAACAACAACTAATCAACATCTGAACAACAACTGAACAACATCTGAACAACATCTCAACAACAACAGAACAAAAACCTATTAAAACAACTGAACAACATCCGAAAAATTACCGTACAACAACAACTGTCAGGTGCGGCGGAAGATAGCGATTTGAGTATTGGAAAAAAAAACTTCGTTTCATTTCTCAACTTTATCGTATTAAGAGTTTTCTCATTAAGTCATTACGCTTCTGTAATTTATAGTAAACCCTAGTTTTTATAGGCAGAATGCATAAAGTAGGTCATTATGCATCTGTTTTCGAATTCATAATTCGAACATTATGAGACGAGTGTAGATAAAATAGGTTTAACAACTCGTGAAAAACCTTTGATGTCATATCCAAATAATCCTACACCCACGACTTAAATTATTATAGTGGAAACAGTTACTGTACCATTAAAACAAGTACTCATATTTTCTGAAAACATTTATTAAATAACAATGAAAATTTTACGAAAACGATAAAAGTGCATCCGATTTAAATTTGGAACGAACAATTCTAATTTCAAATGTAGCGGAGTTTGCGCCCGAACGTCCGGGGCGGACACGCTTCCGCTGCCTCGTTTCCTGTGACGTCATCTTGTATGTTCATGTGAGACGTACACCGAGGAATGTTGAACGAAATCTAGTCTACATATCGTCGCCCGGCAGTGAAAACCTCGTAAAGCACAAATTCAAGATTTTTCTTTTATTTTATTTTTGGGAAGAAAAGCTCGTAACGCATATTTACGACGAACGTAGGCAGGGCTGCGATACTGGGAACACCTTCTATCGATGAAAATGAGAACCTCGGAATCGATCGATATGCACATTTCGTCGAGTAAAACCTCGCATTTGCTTAGCCGTGTTTTACGATGTGTTCTAGGATGTTGCGAAAAACACGTAATTACTTTCACAAGTATATTTTATTAAAGAAAGAGTATAATAATCTCGCATGTGCGGTTGAAAGTTTTTCATTGTTACTACTGAACATTAAAAAGCATTGTAATATAAACTTTGGCGAGGTTTTCGTTATTGTATAATTCCATTATAACACTTAGGAGATAAGATCACTAGAGCGCCGTGTGGTGCGGGCTTGGAAGCATCACCTTGTTTGTACCCGTGAGTATCATAAAGGTGATCAAATAATATGTTGCATTGCGCTACCTAACTTAGGCTGGCCACCTGGCCGTTAATTCAACTCACTTCCTTCAAAGGCACGAGGGTCCTAGGGGGTGTCACATAGGCTGCTGAGTCTGTACTTCTTGGGTGAGTAGGTCCACTTTTGCACTGTGGTGAGGTCGAACCAGTGCAGTTGGGTGATTCCCTAGTGTCCATCAGCCAACGACATCTAACTAAGATAATTATCCTGTGGTTGTTACAGTTATGGCATACATTATCCTCCTTGAAATGAAGTGGAGAGCTGGAGAGGCACATGTTGCTTTGTCCTAAAAATGTAGCGCGGGTGCCAGATATAAAAGTGAAGGGGCCCACGATCCTAACTTTGCGACGAGCAGTAGTGGATATGGACAGCAGAGCTGTGGGCCAAATTAACAGTGCCTTATGAAGCCTTATCTGAGTAGAAGAACCTCCAGCTTGCTTTCAACAGCAAGGGCCTAGCCGTAGGATGAGATCAGATCGCAATGGCTCCTGTTAACGATGCTTGAAGCGTCCGTACCTCAGTTAAAGTAATTATTGATAAGAGCCTTTCTGGCTTCTTCAGGGGCGGATGTTTTTAACTCTTTTGTCATGGATCCCGCTGACACTTCGGCATAATTCCGGAAGGAATACCGCAAAGGGACGCCTACTGCAGGCCGTTAGTTGGCTCTTGTCGTGGCCGTCTCGGAGTTTTCTTGTCCTGCTGGAGCGAGTCTCGTCCGCTTCCGCTTCGTCTTCATCGGTTGCATTAGGTTAGGGGCAGCTGCCAAGACAGAACCAGCCGTATTTATATTTTCCAGCAGTGCAGCCTCCTTTCTGTCAACATCGATGGGATTTGTGAGCGGAGTTGTGCTCTCTTATCGGTTTAGTCCTTCGCGGCATGATTCGGTGTAGTTGGCGAGAGACGCGTCGCCACTTTGTAGAAGGTGGTCGGCTGCTTACACGAGTTAGCAAGCAGTAGGTATGCTGCTTCCTGCACTTTACGCAGGCGAGCTTGCGGTGACAGTTCCTCTAGATGTACTAGAACTGCTGGCAGCGGAGGCACTTAGCTGTTCTGGTACTCCCATCCACGCTATATCTCAATCTACACGCCGGGCATGCAGAACGACTAGGTGTCCTCCGCGCGCCTTGATTTGCCGCAAGTAAGTAGGTATCACTTCGTAGCTCAGGGTGGTCAGCAGTTCCATTATTATTTCCTTCGGCAATGTGTTGGCAGTCTTTAAGGGCCGCTTTTGGACGCCTGTTTCCGGTATCGATGCCTTTCAGTGCCGTGAAATGACTCTAGTATATTCAGAATTTATCCTCGTTTTGCCAGGCAGGTCTATACGGCGTAACTGTCCACGAGTATCCGAAGGCCTGCTTGAGCTCTCTCAGGTGTTGTGTCCTGTTAGATTAGGTTATCGAATCGAAACTTTAACCGCCAGGTAGTCCGCTACTATCAGCGGTTTCTTTTTAGCAGTTGGTCAGTTTCCGGGGTGTGAAAGATCCTGCTGGGTCTGCTATGACTGCCGAAACTGAGTGAATTCTCGGCGGAGGTGTCTGTGAGGTGAAGTGGAAAAGGAGGAAGATCCTTTCCCTTTTTTGCAAAGGCGCCATGGCAGCTGTTCTCTCTTTGACAGCATTCAGGGCTTCGTGACGTGAGACGGCGCTAGTATATAGTGTAGCGAGGTCTTGCTGCTTAGATAACCGGCTCACGTTGAAGGTTTGGAGGCAACGAATAAATAGGCAGCGTCGGTAAAGCTGCTGTGGTAGCAAACGCAACGGTAACCGCTGTAAATCTTATTGTTTTATGTCGTCAAACCTCGTATTTGATAGTACGCCATAACCTTATCAGTATGAATTCCTCGTAACTCCATTTTAATCTATTTTCGCTATTAGATTTTCTGTGTTTCTACTACCGATTGAAATATACGCATTTGGTTGTCAAAAACAACAGAACTTGTTTCTTCCGTTCATACAATTTTTTTCACCAGACGGTTTTTACTGTCTCCTGTAAAATTGTTGCTTTTGCCTTTACGTGGTTTTCACTGCCGGCCGACGATATGGTTTATCTGTGGCGTAAAGTTTTGTTTCGTGGTCAGTATACAGCGGAAAGTTTAGTTGTGGAATTGACATTTGTATGTCATAATGACAAAAGATAATGATATTATATTCGTTCAGATGCTATTTTTCGAAATTGTGACTGTTCATTCCATAGTCATGAGTCTTAAGTATAATGCCTTGAGTAATATTTTATCCGAAGTACTAATTTTTTAAAGTCTTCTTCTTCCATCTATTACTGGAACTGTTCAACTGAGATTTAATTCAGTTGTGATCCTATTCAGGTATTTTAAGCTTGCCAAAGACAGAGCGACTAATTGAAAGGTGTGCTAAAATTACATTTGGGTCTGATCTGCTAAGTATAGATTTGATATTCCTTAGCTAAAGAATAAAAGATAATATGATGTATTCCTCTTCTTTTCGTCTGGGACGCCGAGTCATCCAACGACCCGATGAACCCTGGTGACAGAGTTTTTTAACCACCCACTACTAGTAGTAGGTCTCCGATATGGTTGTGTGACGACCGCCGTCTATTTTATCATAGATAGCAACAAAATTAAAATATTTATAAAAATCAAAGCATGATTATTTGGTAGAGCCCTCAACGTTTATTTATTATTAATGATGGGTTTGCTCTTGACTCTAGTCTAGGTCATAGAACAGAGACAGAGTCTAAGATGGAGCGAGTTCACCCAGAAGAAGCCTGTTAAGGCACTGGCACTCCCACACACTGACGGAACGCAGCAAGCTACTTGGCGCCAGACTTCGGTGGGATGGTGGTCGCAAGCCAGGCGGAACCCCTTACGGAGCCTTCCACCGCTTGGTGGGATCGTTCAGCCGGACTTATCCACAGGCAAGCCTGTGTTGCCGTTGCCCGGGGTGGACCGCTAGGAGGTGGATCCCATACCACCCCAAATAAATAAAAACAAATAACAAGAAAGTCGCGTCAACTTACATCATTCATGACAAACTTATTCGTTTAATAATAAAAATAATAATTATATAATGATTTGACTAAAAAAACAAATACCAGTTAGCAGATCAAGAATCAAGTACCTACCTAATATTTTCTTGAGTTTGCACAACTATTACTCATCACAATAAAACAATTTTAAATTGTAGGAATTGTAAAATCCAAGATAAACATAACTTAAATCCGTTTTAATTTGTTTCATTGTAATTAAGTACCTGATAAAATTATTCATATTTCACGTTGGTACTTAGCGACTGATTCGGACCGCCTCACTTTTCATTTTAATTTAATCAATTCTTTTATCCTAACAATAAACGCTGACGTAAAAACTCAGCAAAATCTAAATTTTATTAAAATCGACCCCATTCACACCACAAGGCATCTGAATTACAAAGGATGATTGTAATTTTCTATTTAGGCGCATGAAACGGGGTCCGATTTGGAGGACCGTAGGCAAATACACTCGTCCTAATAATTTAATTAGGGATAAGGGCAGGTAAGTGATCGTTTTAGGCAGGGGATATATAATCTTTACTTTCATGTAGCCGAGGAAACTGTACAAGTTTTTACAAGTTAGATTATGTCAAGAATGAATTCGCTGGGAATTATATGCAAAACTATCCCGGTAGATGGAGCTATGCCACGCATTATTGGCATTGAATAATTTGGCAGGTATCGACTGAGCCGCGGTAGCCCAGATTTCTAGTACTGATAGCGAAAGTTGCAGTTTGAAATCTTGCCTGCGATAGGAAAATTTGCAAGTTTTCTTTTAATATGGACGTCCTATTCTAAGTGGCTTTGGCCCTGACACAACAGCGACATCTATAGTTGTTTATAAATGCAGAGCTGGAACCCACAACAAATATTGAACTTGCTCGATCATCGACTTTTTCCACGCTGTAAGAGAAAATAGGATTTCGTGAACGGAATTCCATCTTTATCCTATTTTCCAATCTGGAATTAGAAGAGACGAAAAACCCTTAGCAAAATTTGTTGCTTTGAGGGTCGTTCCGTAGATACCCGAGGATTAGAAAATGCTTATCTTTTTAGAGATTCCTTTTAAGAAGTCAATAGTAGCTCGCTTTCAATGAATTTTTATTTTAAGAGGTTTAAGGATCAGACATTGATTTACTTTTATCTCGGCCGGAGGTAGAATTTTTATATTGAAATTAATGTTTACTTACGTTTTCGAAGGTGTCGGTAGCAGTGTTAGGTATCTGAAACAAACAATATTAGCATTATTTTTTGGGAGTTATATTAGACTGTTATCAATTACCAAGTTCTTTATAATGGATTTGGAATAATTTGAAGACATAATATGAATCAAGGAATAGGAAGTCTTAGGTACACAAGGTTATAAAGAAGAAGACTTTTGACAGAGGGACCAGGCTGTTACAACGCCGGGGGCATCGCCCCTAAGATAAAGAAGAAGAAAGTTCACACAAAATAATAGAGTACATGGAAATAACGTGAAACAATGAAACTGAACAATATTTTTCTATAACTTTTAGACGCTGGGCGTAAGCCACACCAGGATAAGCCTAGAAGCCCCGACTTCATAAGGTTGTCGGTCGCTACCAGCCGCCATTTTAAAGTCTTCAGTGCATCTAGCCGGAGGCACAGATAATATTTTAATACAAATTATATAAAAGTCGTTAACATTATGATTGCTGATAGAAGAAATATAAGTTACTCTTATTGTAGTAATTACCTTTAAAAATACATGTCCATTGCTTCCAAAATCTATCTACAATCAAAATTTTCTATTTACAGTAAAGTTTAAGCCTAAACGACCGAATGTTTGAGTTTTTAGTACAAATGTCTGTAAAATAAATAGAAGCACGTACACGGATCGAGTTTCAACTGAAAGTTTACTTTCGTTCTACAATGTAAACTGTGGGACACACAGTTATAGAAAATGACAAATAGTATGTTGCATCTTCGTGGAGTTAGCAAGTTTGAAAACGACTCGTTTGGTTTCAGAATTCGGTGATACGATTTTAGCAGTAAAATATAAAAAATATAACAAAATCGAAGCATAATATTAAAATATTTTTGCTAAATTGTTTGACTGAAATTATTTTGTTGCATGAAAAAGAAAATAAACATAACCATTGAAGGAAAACGCTTAGAAACTAGAGAAAATTATTGAAAAAACTTAAGGCTAAATAAATAAAAATTTGATTTCAAAGTAGTATTTTTTTATTCTTAAAGTTTGAATAGGATAAGGCAACCTAGAACTTGTTTCTATTTTTATTTATTCACTTCTTTTATTTATTTTATCAGTTCACTTAATTGCCCAATAGCCTCACGTCACAACTACAATGATGCAACAAAGGTGCATCTCTGAATTGGCTACTTGACTTACAGGTCAACATGAGCTACTTTTTAAAACGTTTTTAAACAAACAAAAACACTGTTTTGAGTGGCGTCAAAAAACGTACTTATATCTTTTGTTTCTTTTTGACAATCCCCACTTATAATATTTTGAAAAGCTTATATTGTAGTTTTTATTTTATCTTTTGTATTTTATTAATGACTATAACTTCATTTCTCAACAACCTTGAAATATTTATGTATGTTTCTGTATTTTTATAGTATTTATGTAAATTTGTTTATTTATTCATGTAAGTTTATATATATTATTTGTATGCATGTTAAAATATTTTACAGAGTTATATATTCATTTATTTTGTTAAATTTATTTCGTATTGCCTATTTGCCCCAAAAATTTTAAATTCTCTCACAAGACATGGGTTGGCTGGAAGAGATCTCTTCTTTAGAGATAAGCTCGCCTTTGCGACAAAAATTGTATATTTTTTTCTGTGTATTTTTTGTGCAATAAAGAATATTATATATAATGACACAGCCAATTAGGTACCGAATAGACAGTTTAGCACTAAGTACTGAATGAATTTCTCTAAGAAAATGTCAGGAATAGCTAAGAAGCAACCAAAAAAATAGCTGTCTGAATCTACTTACAGCATTGCAAATAAAAATAGACCAACGCTGATTAAAAAGAAGAGTGCTGTTCTTAACAACAGTGTGTCTTTTGCACCTGACGGCTTATCAGAAAAAATACGTCCTACACGTGAGCACAAAGATTGGGACATCGAGACCAGGGATATCTCGATTGGCATCGGCGTAACTTCCCTACGTGCTTTTACGCACAAATTCTTTAACCCCTTTGAGGGTAGATGCTCTCTTTGTGACAGGCTATCTTGCCTTGTGCTTTGACGTCACAATATCTAATGAGATCGAACATTGTCCTTTTCTTATAGTTACTAACAGTCTCCCAAATTTGCACTTGCGTTCAGTTCAGTAGCTTTTGCAAAACGATCTGTGTTCCTCAGTTTATTAGCCGATTCGAACTCCCACCCAAAATAAAGAAGAATCAAATCGCTCCCCAGCAGTAAAGTGCCACATCTTAATTCAAAGCTAGTTTCTCTTGATCGTCATTGATACGCTATTTTTCAATACGACAAAATGACTTAAATTGCTTATAAGTATTGTATCATACCTACATTACCCTTCTATTAGAAAACCATGCTTTCAACCTTTTCCGCGGATAACAAAAGACTACTCCATACCTTATAGATACCCATAATGTTCAATGTATTACCCTTGAACAAGATCCACATCTGGGGCAACATCCACAAACACTCAATTAAAGGCATTAGCTACCGGAAGTTCGGTTTGCCTTCATCTTAACCGGGGCAAAGTAAACATTTTGACTAAAAGCCTGACTGGGGGTAAATATAGGCACGTTGATTGCTTGAAGATGAAGTGAATATACAAGTGTAACAAAAGAATGATGTGGTAGATGTGTAATAGGTAAATTATGTAACAAGTTCTTTCTAGCTCTCAAAAACTAGTGGATCGATTGTATAACTTAGGATATTAAACAAAATTCACCAAAATAAAATGAAATTCTTAAAGCTGTCAGCTGTTTAACTAGTATTCTCAACAGATATATTATGCTCTACAAAGTCGGAAAGTATAATTTTTACTCAAAAAATTTGTTTTACGAGTAAAAGTTTCCCTACATACTCGTTTTACACCTAAAACTAAATTAGATTCATGTAAAAACTTTGGTAGTCACCTCTTAAGAACCTTGTTAAATTTGCCCGTTTTGGAGCTTCTTTGATATTCTTTCATAATTAAAAGATTAATTAAGTTTACCAAATAGGCCATTACTCATCAGGGATCCATTGTGAGCTCCTGCAAACACTAGGACCACTTACTGAAAATTAATCAGCTTTTAGGCTGAAAGACGGCCTTGCAATTCTCAAGAAAAAAACAAGATTTGCAGTAGGTAGTTACTCCTAGATGGCAGTAGAGGCAGCAGGCGGGCTGTAAAAACAAAAATATTTGTATTGAAATATTTTCAAGGGCAGCGCCGCGAGCCTACTTGCACTGCTTGTTTACAGCAAATAGGTATACACAAACATACACACACACACACATACAAATATCACGCCTATAATCCCTTGCGGGGTAGGTAGAGCGTAAATGGCCGCCTAAAACGGACATTCACGCCACGTCTGACAAACATTTGAGGGTCATTGGAAAAACTGTGTATTTCCATAGTGACAGGTTGTCAGCCCATCGTCTAAAATTGCAATACACACCTTCGAGTCCCTTAGTCGCCTCTTACGACTCCCATATATTAAAAAGGGGGGGTGATCCTATTCTAAGCCGGCATCACACGGCAAACAAATAGGTATGTAGAAATATAAAAAACAAATCAAAGATGGATCGTTGGCAATTTAATTTTATTTAAATTTCCGAAAAACTTATAAAGTTTATACTTGACCGAGATGATGAATATAAAATTAGAACTGCTCTCCTCAAATATCTCTAATAACAATTAAATCTTAATTGACTGTTCGAATGTCGTAAGCTTGACGGATATTAAAAGACTGAGAGGACAATTAATTAACATTTTGATAAATGAACAAAGCTAAATTGGAATTTAATTAAGATCTTTGGAGACATCGTACGACAGTTTGAAAAGTTTGCGATGGTTACACAGGAAGTCAAAACTAGATGAAATATATTTTGTAGGTTATTTTCGCATTATGTTACCAATTTTCCCTTAAAATATAAAATATTTGAGACTATATAGATAAAGCATGTGTGATATCACAGGACCGTGAGGATTGGCGCTGTAGAGAAGAGGCCTATACCCTGCAGTGGGTGGATGTGGGCTGAGGATGATGATGATGATGATATCACAATAAAACAATTTTAAACGGATTTAAGTTGTGTTTATTTTGGATTTTACAATTAATACATTTACTAATAATGGGTAACAGTATTAGGTAATAGTTGTGCAAATTTATTAATCCAGAGTAATAGTTGTACAAACTCAAGAAAATATTACCGTGTGTGATGGTTTTATCGTGTTTTGACTATGATGGTTCAAGCATAGGCCCCTACAAGCACACGGAAATGCAGCGTCATATACCATAATATGCGAAGTTTATTTCCAATTTCCTACAACAAGAAAATTTAACAACAAGAACTCTTTTCGCCGATAAAACTGGACCTGCAAAATGCCGCAATATCAATATTCAACGCAAAAAATTAACAAGTTTGTAAAAGTAACATGGATATTGGCGTCAATTATTTTAACTTAGGTACGTTAAATTAGCACGCTCACTTTCCGTCGAAAAGGTTTAGAAAAAGAATAGGAGATATGTCCTGTCATGTTTAAAAATGTAAATGGGATCTTCGCCATTTTTACTCAATTTAGTCGCCATGGTTTTTAATAGTCGCTTTATTTTGACATATAGGTAACGCGCATTTTGCGTCAAATTATAAGACATAACAAGACTTCAATATCTCCTATCTTTTACGAAACTTTTTTCACGGAAAGTGACAGTGTTTATTTAAGGTAAATTAAAAGAATTAACGTCCCAAATTTAGGCTGTTGCTTACAACAACTATTGACACATGTTTGTATAAAATCATGTTCCACAAAATCATGATATTCGTGTCTGTTATATTAATTTATTCAAAGTGTTTTTAATGGGCTTTTAAACTAATTTAATCGTTCAAATGGATACTTCCAGGTGCAGCCGATAAGCACAAATTATCATTGTTTGCTCAAGAGGTGCCCAATGGAGCAAAAGCTATCGATAGAAAAACACAGAGGGATAGCAATAAAAGGAACTTATGGGTCATTAATGTGAAAGATAATTGTAACCGATGGGTTCTATGAGGCGTTAATAGGAGATTGTTTCTCACAATGAATGTGATTTATTACGTCTTAGTAAGTTGTGTTATTACAGAGAAAATGTTGTTATTTCCTGTCGTTGCTTAATGTTGTACATTTTGATGCGCTGATCACGTTTCCAAGATTTTCGACACACCGCCCTTAGCACCCCTGTATTTTGGCAGATAAATCCAAAATCTAGTATGAATGTGAAAATTACGTTTTTACAACATTCTCCTAGAAACAGGAAACGACAAATTATCGACCTCCCATACAAAATCAAGATCACCTGACTGCATTTACAATGAGAAGTCAAAAATATTTTAACATTTCCTGAAATATTTTCTTTTGGGAAGTTGTTCAATGACATGGTCTCAATGCGGTATTCGGAGGGCTGTTTCTTACAACCTGTATAAGAAATTCCCACGACATTGCCGCCAAAACCATGTCACTGACGTAATATTTCGGAAACCCATGTAAGAGCGATTGAGCCCAGATCGAGTGTGAACCAAACTCGACTGTTACCGACCAATGGGTGAACATTGGGATAAGGTCTGAGTATTTGGGGGCAGTCAGTCGAAAATATTTCAATAAATCAAAAATCAATGAACATAACAGTGTGTAAGGAACCTTTTCCGTTGTGTTTACCTATAGGTAGGCTGTTTGTTCTTTGTCAAAGACCATGTTTGCCTAATGGGTTACACGTACTTTTGGTTTAACAGTGTTCAATTGATGAAGCAGACAATTTTGATTGCATGAGGGACGTACGAGTATGACACCTTGCATAGAATTCTTTAATATTAAACAGTATGAAACTCAGGCCATTTAAAAAAAAAAACTGGCCAATCGTGTCTTGGAGTCGCCCATCGAGGCTTGATTTAATATGCTTTCATTATAATATCCCACATAAACTACTCACCTAAAATTTCAAATCGGCCTCTATTTTTCTTTTTCTTATACTTGCATTTTAAACCGTAGCTACTTGTCAAATTTCATAGTTCGAGGTCTACGGGAGGTACCTCGCGTTTTTTACAGTAACTTTAAATATACATACATAATATATCATGCCTTCATTCCTAGCAGGGTAGGCAGAGCGTTAACGGCCGTATAAATGGTCATTTACGCCACGTTTAACAATCATTTAACAGAAAGTGGTGCATCACTATAGTGACAGGTATTCGTATGTAGTCCATCACCTAAATTTGCAATACACATGTAACCCTAGATTCCCTTTGTCACCTCTTACAACACCTACGGGAGAGAAATGGGGTAATGCTATTCTATGCCGGCATCACACGGAATATTTTAAAATATAAGTTTTTTTAAATCTGTAAGTAGCAGTAGACTTGAATACATGGTAATAAAGTCGATATCTTTACGCGTTCCTAAAATAAGGGGTCGTGACAGACGGACGAATGTACGGACAACAAAGTGATCCTATAAGGGTTCCGTTTTTCTTCTATTGTGGTACAGAACCGTAATAATGGAATAAAGACTAAGATAGTATTAACATAATTTATCTTGTCTCTATTTAGTTTTCATCATTTTAAGCATCTTTCATACATATTTCAGCAAAACCTTCCTTTGAAGGAGCTTACAAGATCATAAGTGGGCAGTAGGGGTGTCTACATTGTGCAAAAAATACTGTTCAAAGAAAAACATGCACTTCAAGAACATCGCTAAACGACTTACATTCTTTTTCTACTCACAGAGCAATGATTGCTCTGTGGGCGTCAATGGCATGCTGCTCTCTTTCGTTTCATACATTTTTCGTGGAATAAGATTGTCGCTCTCCCACCCCTACCTAGAAGACGTGCAGTATCGTATTTCGTGACTCCAAGACGTCTAGTTATGTTATAATTAACACTGTAAGACTTAATTAAGGAAGGTGTACTAACAAGATATAAGTGTTTGACTTAATGCTGTACTCATCTCATTTTAATAGGTTTCCTCACCAGCTAATCAAACTATGATTTACGTAACTGAATAAGGTTGCTAAAATCAATTATATTATTATCATCGTAAGGGTGGTAAGGAACAGCCCTCCGAATATTGATTGGGTGCATGCAGACCATGAAACTGAACAACTTACCTCCAGAAACATATTTCAGGAAACGAAAAAAATATCGACCTTCCATACAAAATCACAATCAGCTGACTGCATTGACTATATGGGTAATCAAAATTCTTTTGACGTTTTCTGAAATACTTATTAAGGGAAGTTGTTCAGTTTCATGATCTAAATGCACCCTATCAGTATTTGGAGGGCTGTCCCTTACAACCTGTATACCTAATAGATTTTCGATAAATTATTTTTACTGAATTAAGCTTCAACGCACACAAAATATAGTTTTACTTACGTTAGTAACTTATTATTAATCTGTGGTTTTACCTAGATAGCCTAAGCTTGACTTAGCATAAATCAAGATAGGAGTTTCTTGTTTATCTGACTTGTTTCGGTTTTATCAGACTTTGTGCCATCTGTACCGTGAAAATAAAAGAAATAAATAAAGAGAACTACGTATCTTTTATACAAACTATATTGTTCGGATAAATTTAGAGGTCCTTCTTTAGGACTAGGCCCCAAATAAATAATTCGTCCTTTAATTTGGGCGCATACTGTGAATTCGTTGAATTAGTTATTCGTGTGGAAATGTTCCAATTTATCTTCATTTTTGAGGTCGCCTGAATATCTTGAGCAATAGACTGAGAAGGCACTTTGATTTCTTGCTGTATCTGTTTTGATTAAAATTGTAATCAGATGTGTAAATAAGTGTGGATGGGAACGTCGGAAGGGGAAGACCTCGACGAACGTACCTCGATCAAATCGGGGACGTGCTAAAGAAAGGTGAGGTCAAGAGTACCCTAAACCGACGAGCATGCATGAAGAGATTGATGAATGTGGAGGAGGCGAAAGAAGTATGCCAGGATCGTAGTAAGTGGAAGGAAGTAGTCTCTGCCTACCCCTCCGGGAAAGAGGCGTGAATTATGTATGTATGTATGTGTAAATTTATTTTTGCGGACACAACCAACCATGCTGAGTGCCTACATTCAGTTTGTAGAAAATCGACCATAAAAAATATTTCCGGTAACGTCTTCGTTCGTTTGTCTTTGAAGTTTTCATAGTAAATGCAGTTAGCTGATCGTGATTTAATATGGGAGGTCGAATATTTTTTGTCGTTTCCTGTCATTTTTTATTTTAATTTTATTTTATTTATAAACAACTTTTACACAATCATTACAGGGTAAGCCTAAGGCGATAGTTCCTATAGGAAAGTTGTTCAGTTTCATGGTCTGCATGCACCATATCAGTATTCGGCGGGCTGTCCCTTACACCCAGTATATCCTAGAACTGAACTTTCCACAGATGAGTAAAGTTAATAAATTTAAAAAATAGCATATCTAGTGGGTACGATAACATAATAACTAAAGTTCTAAAGTTATGCGCTGCAGTGATTTGTCATTCCCTTGCGCATGTTATGAATCTATCTTTTATTGAGGGTGTTTTCCCGGAGAAGCTTAAAATAAGCGTCATAAAACCCTTGTTCAAAAAGGGAGATCGCCTAGACCCGTCAAATTATAGACCCATCTGTCTAGTTCCAATTTTATCAAAGGTTTTTGAAAAGGCTATTCAATCTAGGATAAATGCCTTCCTAGAAAAATATAACATACTTCGAACCGAACAGTATGGGTTTCGTAAGGGGTTTTCAACGACGCACGCTTGCTTTGATCTCATAAAAAACGTAACCGAAAGTCTTAACAAAAAAGTGCCGATATTAGGCATATTTTTGGATATGAGCATGGCTTTCGATTTCGTTGATCATGTGAGACTTTTAAATAAACTTAATTTCTATGGAATACGAGGAAAAGCACTCGATTGGATTGCAAGTTTTTTGAAGGACAGGAAACAATGCATTGAAATAACTAAAATAAATGAATTAAATAACATTATTTTAAAACAATCATATCGTTCGCAATTTAGAATTAATGGCGTTGGGGTACCTCAAGGCACTGTGCTGGGCCCACTACTCTTCTTAATCTACGTAAACGATCTTCCAACTGCCACCTCTCATAATTGTATTCAGTTTGCGGACGATACAACATTATTAATAAAAAGTAAAGACAAAAGTAATTTTGAATCTGACACTAATGTGGCATTTGAAGAAATCACAAAATGGATGACTGCAAATAACCTCTACAACAATGTTAATAAGACAAAGATGTTGCAGTTCTCATCTTATAATTCGAACATAAGAGAAATCAATCTAAATTATGATAATGTAAAAATAAATGATGTAACTTTTTTGAACTTTCTCGGTATAATAATTGACAAAAACCTTAATTGGAAGGAGCACATAAAACATGTCTGTACCAAACTTAATCGGTTCGTATTTGCACTGAGGAGATTAAGACAAACCATTTCAACTGAGGCTTCTCTAGCCGCCTATCATGGTTACGTATCATCCGTACTCAAATACGGACTGATATTATGGGGAAACTCGGTAGATATGGAGGAAGCTTTTAAGGTCCAGAAAAAGAGTATACGTGCAATTTGTAATGCTGAATTTGATGCTAGCTGTAAACCGCTTTTTAAGAAGTTGAATATTTTGCCACTGCCGTGTATGTATGTTAGAGACGTTTGTATCTTTGTAAAAGACAACCCAAAGTACTGGCAGAAGCAAAGTGAAATTAGTGAAAGACAAAGAAGAAATCATATAATGAATATGTTATACCAACCTCCTGCCCGTAAGGCCATTTATAGAAAAAATGTATATAATATGTGTATTAAAATTTATAATAATCTTCCCGAGGATATTAAATCACTGACTGAAACTAGCTTTAAGACGAACCTGACGAATTGGCTGATACAAAATTGTTTTTATAGCGTAAATGAATTCATGAATTATGGAATTAATCTTAGATATCAATAATTGTTTATTTTGAAATTTAAAGTGACATCATATTTAATTGGACATAATATTTAATTTGACATAATTATTAATTTTATATTTTGTAAATTGTAACTGACATAATTATTTAATATTTGCACGCTTGCATGCGAGCTGAACATTATGTGCTTTTTATGGAATAATATCTTGTGTAACTATGTTCTGGCAAATAAACTTTCTTGATTCTTGATTCTTGAGTATCTACTAGAATAAAAAGAAAATTTGTTACTTAAAAACTGCGTATTTTACGTAGCCTAAAATGCCTATAGGCACCGCCCTATATAATGCTTACGTACCTACCTCTTTACTTTCATACCTTCTACACCTGCTACCTTGTTTATATCCTGAATTCAGCAGCTTCTATTATTTCCAACAAATTTTGCACAGAATAATATTCACGTTGAGAGTCAGTTTTGAAGTGTTTTTGATTTTAGAAGAAAATACGAATAAAGTAACTGAAATAAAAATAAAAAACTCTGTCGCAGTTTTTTTTTTTTTTTTAATTCTACTTTATTACATAAGGGCTTTTGTACTTAATGTACATGCCAGCCCTATTGTTTTAAGATTGAATGATATGATGTGCGAAAAACATTGGATGACTTAATAAAATAATCCGAAATGTTGTTCTACTTAAATATATGTATTTTTTTTATTAGTTATATTGTGATGTGAAAAATGTGCTTCTAAGTAATTATTATCATAGTATTTCTATAAAAGCAGGAGTCTTCTGACGGGTATCACATCATGTTTATGCGATGGATAAGACAAGTACCTATGTCTGCACCCTAAGATCGAAATTCGCAATTTCCTTTCGTCTGACAGACGCATGCGCTTTGGTGCGGTAAAAATACGCAGCGACTGATGACAAGTGGGGGAACTGCCTTAAGTATAAAAAAACCAAACTTGAAATAATAGGTTTTGAAATGTCTTATTAACCTGTGTGTGTACACTTCTTCTTCTTTTTGTGTGGGACTGCGAGTCGAGGAACGACTCGATGAACCCTAGTGTCAGAGTTTTCAACCGCCTTCTACTACTAGAATGCCTCTGACATAGTGGCGTTACGACAACCCTCTAAGTAATGAGCCCGAGTCGGTTTTCTATTAGGACCAAAATTGTTATATTATTAAAAATAATTGTGTTATACACATTTCTTTATTTACAACTAGCGGCCCGCCCAGCGGTTTCACCCGCTGCTAACTGATTTCCCACGGGAAACAGACCTTCTCCCGACATAAATCATACATAAAAACCTTCCTCTTGAATCACTCTATCTTTAAAAAAAACTTCATCCAGATCCGTTAAGTGGTTTTGAAGATTTAAGCATACAAACAAACAAACAGACAGGGACAGACGTGGGAAGCGACTTTACTTTAAATTCCGGTTTTTTTAATCCCCCAAGGGATGAAAAGGGGGTTAAAAGTTTGTATGAAAGTTCGTTGTCTTAAGTGTGATCCGTTTCAAAATTAGTGATTAGACCTATGACTTAAAATAATTAATCACGTATTTCAGCATATTTGAAATTTTAACCCTTAATAGGGTCAAACGGAGGTTCAAAGTTTGTATGAAAGTTCGTTTTTTTTAAATGAATGTTATCTGTTTCAAAATTTGTGATTAGACCAATAACTTAAAATAATTAAACACGTGTTTCAGCATTTTTGAAATTTTAACCTTTAAATGGGTGAAAAGGGGGTTAAAAGTTTGTATGAAAGTTTTTTATCTTAAATGTGATCTGTTTCAAAATTCCTGATTAGACTCATAACTTAAAATAATTAAATACGTGTTTCAGCATTTTTGAAATTTTAATCCTTAAAGGTGTCAAAAGGGGGTCAAAAGTCTACTACCAGTTGGGCTACCCGTTTTTCCATGGGAATGTGACAATTTCCCGGAATAAATTATACTTATAAACCTTCCTCTCAAGTTACTCTATCTAATAAAAAAAACCGCATCAAAATCCGTTGGGTACTTCTAAAGATATAAGGAGACACCAAACGGGAAGCGACTTTATTTTATACTATGTAGTGATGATGATACGGATCGTGACATCAATAAGTGATAATACTATCCTACATTGAATAAAGTAATTTCATTGTCATTCAAAAACAGCAACCGGGACCTACGGCTTGACGTGTCCTCCGAAGCACGAAACCACCTTTCTTACGGACAATCAGGTGGTCAAACCTGCAATGTCCTAATCAGACTGGAAACAAATTCACAAAGTGATAGAGTGCCCCACTGGGAATCGAACCCGGGACCTATGCGTCGCAGGCAGCCGCACTACCGCTGCGCCACATCGGCTGTATATGTACACTGATCGATCACAAACACACAAAGCGCACAATAGTAGTAGGTAGGTATTAGTAATCCCGAGTGACTAATCTTGAATGACAATACTAATGACAAAAGGGATTATAGTGCACATGGGGCCTATTCAAGACATTACAACTGTCTTACCGTAAAGCATCGCAGGGTAATTTAGACCCGCTCCTTCCGATACGTATACCAAGTTTATATAAGCCAAAAGCTTAAACTAAAATATATGTCAAATCACAATATTCAACTAGGTTTTCGTCACCTTAATATCAAAAATACCACCCCGGATCATTCCCGGTCCAAACGTCCCCATCAGGCTGGCTGCATTGCCGCGTTGGATGGCCACAGATAAACGTTGGACCAGGAAAGATCCGGAGCGTGGATCCCCGCCCTTCTCCCGCATTCGCTGTCCGATCTCAGCCACAAAGGTTCTAGCCTCTCCGCACCAGGGTCCGACCGTCTCCACGGCAAAAGGTACGAACAGGTACGAGGCCTCCAGAGCTGAGTACTTGGAGTGCTTTTGCTTTGCACCAAACTCCGCCGCAGCACCATCAGCTTAAATGCTGATTTTTCATAATTATTTTCAATAATGACTTTTGATTTGTCTTCTGTCGTGTAGGACAACAATTTGATAAACGACCTGATAATCTATAATTATAATTATTTTTATTGAATGCAACTTAAAAAATTGCAAACTTCAAGTCGGACTCGGCCTATGAGGGTTCCGTAAAATGCACATCAAACCCTTTTATATGAAACCCCACTTGAATCACTAGCCTAATTTTTTAAATAATGTTTATTGTGCTCTCAATATAGACCACATCTTTTTAAAATATCGTAATCAATATTTGAATTTTTTCCCTAAATTTGTACTTCAAAACAAAGCTACCTTATTTAAATTTTTTAGGTTTACGGCAAGTACCCCTATGAATTTTGATTCCCTTGAGAGCGTCAAAAACACGCCTTTTTTAGAGCATATAAATCCGTGTCTTTTTTTTTTTTTCAGTTAAGTTGTAACTTGAATTTTTAAGATAACAAGCGGCAAGACTTGAGTATATGGTTTTATTTCAACTCGATATGTTTATAATATTTTCTTGAGTTTGCACAACTATTACTTATCACAATAAAATAATTTTAAACAGATTTAAGTTGTGTTTATTTCTGTAGTCACGGGCTCTGTAAAGAGTAAAAGGAAACATAGGAGTTGTAAAATCCAAAATAAACACAACTTAAATCCGTTTAAAATTGTTTTGTCGATATCTTTACGTGATCCTGATATACAGGGTTATGACAGACGGACAACAAAATGATCCTTATTAGGTTTAATATTTTGCCTTTTGAGCAACGGAATCATATAAAACATCAATAGGAAAAAATACAAATTCATACAAATACAACTAATGTAACTAAGTGATTATTTCTAAAATTAACAGTTTTACCGTATCCATACGGTAAAAGAAACCAGGTAAATTTTCCTCTAAAAGAAAAATATCAAAGGTAGCAGCTAGAAACGTTTCACGATTTTATCCGAACGAGAGTGAATGCCCTGCAACTTCAAAAGCAAAGTGAAAAGTACTCACGACAAGTAAAGTAACAGTACTGAGGTATAACCAACAAAGTAAACAGTACTATGAAGCTAGAACAACCCTTAGATTGTGAAAAGTAAAGACGGAACACGTTGAACTACAAATGGGAGTATACAATTTCGGCTAATAAGACCTAATAAAATCAACAATATCAAACATCGCCTTGCTGGGGAACGCGGCTTTATTTTTAAATACCGCAAACAGAAAATGAGTGTTAGAAAGAAGTTACCTAAGGCGGTTCACTCACTTGTCGTCCGTCGTTACGTTTTTTTAACGCTACGTAACTCATGCGTCTGTCAGACGAAAGGAAATTGCGAATTCCGATCTCATTTCAATACAAATACGGCTACGATGGCTTTGCGGTGCGTTACGGAGGCGTATATCGAGTCGTTTGATTCAACGGAGCGATGGATGACCAGTGAGTAAAACCGCCTGAACGTAGTCGAATGCCAACCTTAGGACTTACATAATTAAATGTTAGTCGAACGAAATAATAAAATGCGTTTTAAAAATCTCTTCTCTCTCTTCTCTCTCTCTCTTTCTTGAAGTATCCATATTTAAAAGCTTAGAATAAATATTTCTCAACACAAAAGAGCCTAGAGTACAGTGGGTACTAGAGTGGGTCTATTATTTTAACAACGTCAAACAAATGTTGGTTATATAACAAAGCATCATCATCATCTGCCTGCCCTTATCCCAATTTATTTGGGGTCGGCGCAACATGTTTTTTTCTTCCATTCATCTCTATCAGCTGTCAAATCTTCGTTTACACCCTTTTGCTTCATATCATCTTTTATACAATCCATCCAAACTTTTTTAGGCCTTCCTCTCCTTCTGCATCCATTTACATTCATATTCAATACTCTTTTTGTCACATGATTTTCATCCCTCCTCATAACATGCCCATACCACGATAAACGACTACTTCTCATCTTTTCTGTAACTGGCGCTACTTTCAAACTTCCTCTAATATACTCATTCCTTATTTTATCTTTTCTTGTCACACCGCACATCCATCTAAGCATTCTCATTTCAGATACATGTAATCGTCTTTCATCCGTCACCTTTGTGGGCCAACACTCAGATCCATACATGACGACAGGTCTCACCACCGTTTTATAAATCTTTCCTTTCAATTTGAGGGGCATTCGGGGGTCACACACTGTGCCCGTAACCTGTCGCCATTTCATCCACCCTGCATTTATTCTGTGCTTGATGGTCCGGTCTATCTCGCCATCGCCTTGTAGGAGTGAACCAAGGTAGCGGAAGTCTGAGCAGACTGGTAAAGGTGCGTCATTAAGCACTACTGGGGCAAAACTGGAGAGACCGCCAAAATCGCAAAACATTTGTTCTGTTTTGGTTCTGCTGATTTTCAAGCCAACATTTTCCAGCCTTTCCCGCCATTTGTCCAGTCTGCTCTGCACCTCATGTCCACTTTCACCGACAATATATATAACAAAGCATCATAATACACAAATTCGTTACCCGCGTAAGTATGTCGTTTGATATTATGTACAGTCAAGCTCACGTGCGGTTAGACACTAAAACTGCAAAGTCTTACGCGCGCGCGCGATATAAGAACGGTCCACATTTCAAAACTTCCAACCAGCCTGATTTTGACTGTACAATCAACAGCATATGAACCAACCTATTTAAGAGATTGTAGTTTACGAATGACGAGGGGTAAAGATTTTTTAAAGGTAAGCCGTAGCCGTAGTAGGATAATTAACACAAAAAATAACAACAATATCAAAACAACTTTACGAACTCTTTATCAACATGAAAATTCCTACACTAACTCGTCTTACCGCACTTTCTAGAAGACCATCCTCAAAGATATTGACTAATCATCCCTCTAGCGATACCATGAGATAATACGTAATCATCTCACAAGTTCGCATAAGCCGAATTTTAGCCTCATTTTCTTCGTTTTACTGCCACCAGCTTGCCACCCGAACGACTAAGACAGAGATACATACATACATATATACATATATCACGCCTATAATCCCTTGCGGGGTAGGCAGAGCGTAAACAGCCGCATAAAATGGCCATTTACACCACGTCTGACAAATGTTTGAGAGTCATTCGGAAAATTGTGTATCGCTATAGTGACAGGTTGTCAGCCCATCGTCTAAAATTGTAATACACACCCTCGAATCCCTTAGTCGCCTCTTACGACTCCCACGTGAAAGAAATGGGGTGATGCTATTCTAAGCCGGCATCACACGGCAAGACAGAGATAGATCGTAAGAAAGAGAAAGACTAGGGAACACGTCGTCGGGAAGAGAGTTCTCGAGTACTTTACCTAGTAAACGCCTGATGAAACTAACATTCTTGTATTGCATATTTTAACTAGCGCACAATTTGCACTTTTTGGGATACGCAGGTATTTTTTAATTTCAAATATTGTGTTAAACCTGCAATGCTGGTAGAATAACGAGAGGGTATTATTTAATTAAAAAATGGAAGCCGATAGGAATCGTGGTTTATGCTTCGCCACTGGTAATTTAAATCTACTAGTTATTCTTTGTAAGTGTTTTAAACAAAAGATTGATCCCGTAGTTTGAGTCTGAGTTTCTCAAATTTATTTAGTTCCTTTAGTTTTTTTTACTCCATTCCCAGCACGTATGTTACTATGTAGTAAAACCGCGGAATGAACGCGATCTCTTCATTAAAACCAGACTAGTGCGTATGCATAGGAAAAAAGTTATAATGACTCGCCTTTCACAAGAAATGCGTTTTATGATCACTTGAATTCTACTGAAGTGCCAGGTGATGCCGGCTTAGAATAGCAGCATCGAAAATGAAAATGAAATAACTTTATTCAATGTAGGATAGTATTATCACTTATTGACGTCATGATCGGTCATCATAAAAATTCATCCCATTTCATACCCGCGGGTGCCGTAAGATGCGACTAAGGGACTCGAGGGTTTCATGTGTATTTTTTTAATACAGTAAAACATGCTGCGCTTGTTTATGGTGATGATGATATTCACATTTGCCGACTGGCCCGATGGCGTAGTGGATACTAGGTACCCCGCTACGCCGATAATCGTGGGTTTGATCCCCACAAGTTACAAATAGTTGTTTATATCAATAATATGTATTTATTTGCAAAAATAATTTATAATTCTCAAAAAGTATATAAATTTTTATATCAGTTATTTGGTTTGGTATGCTTAGTATGGAACTGGATGGTGCTGTGTGAAATGTCCATTTATTAATTTATTTGCCATATACTTTAATATATCGTTAACGGTCATCATAAGGTAACTTTAACTCCTGTGTATGTATCTGAAACTCATTGCCTCGTTTCTAATAAACACGTCTTAAAAACCAATAACGAAACCTTTAACGAGTACCCAGAATTACTTAGCGCTCGAATTTCATATATCTATAGCATAATCCACACAAATTTGTTTGGTGAAGTTCCCGCGACGCAATACGAGATTTTAATCAGATGCGAGCTGATCTCTTGTTGATATTCCAGCATATTCGCGAAGAGCTTACAAATATTTATACGGGAATTAATGCAGTGAAATTCATACTTTCCTCGCTTTCCCCGACTTGATAACGCGAAACGTACGGCTGGGAATCCTTCGGTTTGGCTAGATGTTATTTTCCAATTAAGCTTTTTTTAAATTAAATATGGGTTTGCTCTTGACTCTAGTCTAGGTCATAGGACAGAGACAGAGTCTAAGATGGAGCGAGCTCACACAGATGAAGCCTGTTCACTCTTTGAAGAGATAGGGATATGCTTCGATCATATATTCGATATCGTTATACCCAGACCCGAAAGATCTCTTATATTATGCCATTTGCTAGGTATACCAGTCCGCTTATTGTCGCGTTACTCAAATCCACGTGAAAGTTGTAATAGTAAAGAAAAGTAATCAGTATGTAATTTTATACGTGTCAAAAACGAATATTGGCTGCTGAAGCAACAAGTAGAGGGGTGGGACTCACCTATGTTTCGGCCCGATGGCGTAGCGGCTAGTACCATTGCCTGCGACGCCGAGGGACGTGGGTTCGATCCCCACAACTCACATATATCTGTTAACTCATTCTCAGATATCTGTGTTTAGTCTGGGTGTTTCTATGTATAATATATATTTATTTACAAAAAAAAAGTATTTAAGTATTAATATCAGCTATCTAGTTCCCATTGTATAAGATTTGCTTAGTTTGGGGCTAGATGGCGCTGTGTGAACTATCCAGGATATTTATATTTATTTTGAGTACTAATTTCAGATTTATGTGATATTCAGTCAACTTATCCGGAAAATCTTTGATTTCGAATTCCGTGCCTGAACTACGCACAGGGCCTGAAGTTTGCTAAATGAAAATCGTTTCAGTTGTGTGTTAATGACCTGTCAGTGGGTTAGTTTTGTTCATTTCTTATTCTGCTAACATTTGAAGTACAAAAAATTACAGTGGTATTATAATGATAATTGACATTCGATGGCATTGCAATGGCCTAAAAAAAAGAGAATGGGGCTCTGGTTTGTTTTGGTGCTAAATTGTAGGCCAGCCATGGCAATGTGCTTACAAACAAAACAGATAAGACGGCTCCACATATCGTGTAGGCAGAAGCAGGTGCGTCGCGAATTAAATGCGAACAAAAGGTAGATTGTACGACTTCCATTCAGGTGTTACTCGTTTCCAGCCAAATAAGATTGCCGAGAACAAATGTTTAAAGAAAATTGTGTTTGAAGACATCCAATTGTGAAATAAAATACCAGTCAATTGTTTATACCAGAGATTGGTTTTTAATGAAACGAAATTACATGGGCTAGCTACGAGGAAGAATAAGTCCATTGTCTGCAATTCACCGTATGTAACGATTTTGATGATTTTGTAGCATCTTAACTATGGAAGCTCTTTCTTATTATTTTGAAAATATACATAATGACACAGTTATCTATTCCAAGGTAAACAGTGCGTAAACTGCTGTAAAAACGGTCGTTTTTGAGGGATTTTTAGTATGTAATGAAGAAACCTTAAGCCTAGCTGGCCGTTGAAGAATATTATTATATTTCAAATAATTATATAAACATATTTTCTCGAATTAACTGAAGTCGATTCTTAAAGACAAACGTTGAGTATGAAAACTTTTAAATGAATCTAAAACAGTCCCTTTTCACTCGTTTGAAAGTTTATACTGCGTGTTTCGATTTTTCGTTTCATTTCCTTCGTTTGGAGTTTTTCAGCCACATAACTTTTGTAGTGCCGTGCGATGTCAGCTTAGAATAGCATCATCCCATTTCTTTTCTGTGGGTGTTGTTGAACTCAGGGACTAGAGGGCTACATGTGATTTCAAATTTTTGGCGATGGGGTGACAGCCTGTGTACTATAGCGATACACAAATTTTTTAATTACCCTCCAATGTCTATCAGACGTGGCTTAAAATTATCGTTATACGGCAAGTAACGCTCTGCCTACCCTGAAAGGAATATAGCCGTGATATATGTAATATTTATGTAACTTAGGCCTCCTCCAGGGTACACCATAGGGCACGATCTCTCGTTTTCGCTATCCAGTCGCTACCAGCCGCCTTTTTTTAACTATCGGTCCATCCGGCCGGAGGTCGTCCAAAGCTACGCTTGCCGAGGCGTAACTTCTACTCAAGAACCCACTTACTCCACTGTCCGTCAGTTTCACGACAGATGTGACAAATGCCACTCAATTTGGTACACTTCCAGAATAATTAGATATCTGAACGGAATGCGCCCTATAACTACAACAGGTAGGTACCTATCAATGCAAGATTACATACCACAGCCAATATCAATTACCAGGTCTAATGATGCCTCTAATGATATCACCATTAAGTGGAATTAGGACGGATCCATCAGGTCAAATTGGGTATGTGTAAATGAGGGGATCCTCAGTTTCACTCCTTAGGGAGGCAAGTTTTAAGTAGAGTTGAACGTTCGCATCGGACAGTTTCGGCCTCGAATTAATTTCCGTTTAAATCAAGTAGTTTCCGTTCTGATTGCCGATTCGACCTGACTGGGAATTTTGGTCCTTAATGGATGAGTTATAAGTAATAATGCCAATAACTCACAAATGTTTTAAAAAACAAAAAAAAAAACTTTTTTAGGCGATAGGCTCTGGCGGGGATAGGCCCCTATTTCTTTCCTGTGGGTATTTTAAGATGCGACTTATGGACTCGAGGGCCACATTTGTATTGCAATTTAAAACGATGGTTTCAAAATATATCACTATGTTAATACACAATTTTTGCCATTAAAATGATTGCCAGACGTGGCGTAAATGTCCATTTTTATGGCCGTTTGCTCTCTGCCTACCCCGCAAGGGATAAAGGCTCTGGAAAATACTTGCTTTTTCTAAGGCGGAGTCGGGCAATATAATACCTAGATAGCTGACTTTGTTTCACCATTATAAGGAATATTAGACTGCTTTGCTGTCTGATAAGACTTATGCCATTTCATTCCAGTCACATAAAATCCGTACTAATATTATAAATCTGAGAGTTTATGTGTGTGTGCGTATGTATGTAATTATGTTTGTTACCTTTGCACGCTCAAACTGCTTGACCCATTTGGATGAAATTTGGAACACAGGTATAGTACCTATAACCTGGAATAACACATAGGCTACTATTTGCGGCAGGAAAACAACTATTACCTCGGGAAAATGAGTGGTAACGGGGAAAACCGCTGGGCGGAAATCTAGTATATATATATATATATATATGTATATGTATAATGTATTAATAAAAATATCTTCGGCCTTGAAAGCGTATTGGTAAGTCACTAGTGTTTGGAGAAATCGTTATTTTATAGCATCTTACCCGTTAGAAGTTCTGTTAATTAACACTCGGAACTTCTCTTCGACAGTAAATTAATGAATATTATCAAGTTACAGTTGAGAATTTATTGCGATCTTGCGATTCAGAATATCTGTATATTTTGTTTTTGTATTTAATTTATGTCCTATCATATTATCCTAGTTGCACTTAAAAAACCGTAGATATACATTATATTACATATATTATATCTCGCCTATTTCCCTTGGGAAGGGAAAGTGTATACGGCCGTAAAAACGAACATTTACGTCATGTCTGAAAAGTAAGTTGTGTTTGAGACTTTCAGTTTTTTTTATTAAACTTTTATTACATCAAAAATACTTAAATGAACTAAGGATCCCGCTAAACTCGTAGTAGGTTTGTCTCGAGATCATCCGCGTTAGACTAAATAATAAAAATATTTTCGGAAGGTACAGTTTCTAGCTAATCTTAGCAACAACCAGGGTTCATCGTGTCGTTGGACGAATCGGTGTCCCACACGAAAAGAGAGAGAGTACTCGCCGTACAGTGCGCGAAACACGCGTACAGATTGCCTGACTAAGAATTTCACTAGGAATAGATTTGTAGCGACCTCTGGGAGCTACAACAAGAAGCTTACTCAAGGTGGTTCACGAGTAAGCAAGTCGCAACAAAAGTTCCAACATAGCTGCAAAATGGCGCCAAGTGACAGAACAAAGAGCCTGAAACGCGGTATCGAAGTGTTTCACCGCGCGACGCATATATACTACTTCCAATTCTATCCAGGTGGACCAGTCGGTCCCCTGGACGGACACAACACCCGGCCAGTCGGGGAGCTACCCTTTTCCCGACACCACCTGGAACCCTCTATTCTGCCTATTGGCATCATTTCTGTCACTCACCATAGATTTGCACTGTTTACCTACCAATCACGTAAGTGAAGGTAGAAGTACTTACTTTTGGCGTTTTCTGGAATCGCTATCTGCGTGATTTTGATTACAAAAGTTTCAATTAGTTACAATCAGCAGTTGCTCCAGTTATACATTTCGTAGACCAATCGATACTGGATATTCTTTTTGTCTGTATGAGAAACCAGGGTTCGATGGTCTCTTGAATAACTAGAGTTGCTACTGATAGCACGTTAAAATAATCTTGTTCGCTAATGACTCATACCATTAGGATCCGTGAATCTGTGTTTAACCTGATATGATGGGCTGAAATGCTCTCCCGATCATTAAGTTTATGATACTACTTCCTCATTAATTCGGTATAAGATGGTCTTTGAGGAGGCCTAATAGATAAAGCTCGTGATATCTCTTTGAATTTGCACAAATTTTCCTTATCTCAATAAAACTTCTTTAAGCAAAGTTGTGTTTATTTTGGATTTTACAATAACGTTTCGAGCTCAACTTAAATCCGTTTAAAATTGTTTTATTGAGATGAAGATCGTTTAAGTGCAAGAGAACACTAATAAAGTATATCCGATTGTTTTGTTCGATGGTAGTCAACAGATCATCAGACCCACCAAGTCTAAGGCTTAAAGATGGTTTGAAAACTCTAACTCAAAATAAAAGTTTTCAAATTTTGAATTCATAATTTTATACCACTTTAAAACAACATCGCCAACTTTAAGATGGTTTGAGAGCACAGTGGCACCCCTAAACAGGAAAAAAAGCCCTGGTCAGACACACTAGTCATCTGGAAGCCAAAGTATCAATTTGCGCCAATACTAACTACAGAGATTATTTAGAATCAATAAAACTTTGCGAAAACTAAGCGCTTTAGTAATATACTTTAATTTTGCTAATAGTGGCCACATTTAGCATTTTTGGAATGCATTACTAAATCGTACAGTTTTCACAGGGTAATATTGATTCAAAATGATCTTTGTAGTTAGTTATTGCCGCAAATTGATCTTTTGATATCGAAATGACTGGCGTGTCCAGCCAAGGATGTTTTTCATGTTTCGGGGTGCCACTGGGCTCTCGAACCACCTTAAATAAGAATACCTAACTAGCGTACCAGCCGATAAAGTGCAAGTACTTTAGAAAATTTTAAGCAATTGCTGCAAGACCTTTAAATATATTTAGAGTACAGAGCTATCTTCCTCATAAAATAACAGGTTTGTACTCTCGATGCTTATGTTAAAATGTGTGTGCCTATTCAATAAATAATATTCCCTGTGACTTCACAGGAAACCGTCTCGTTCATTCATCGTAAATATCATCAATTTATCAAGCTTGTATGATATCCAATAACGTACAATATTTCACGTTCACAACGTTGGGTTACCGTATTAATTATATGGATTTATGCCTCTCACCACTCCCAGGGGGAATACTAGTCCTCTCTATTTACCAGCCATTAGGGGACGTAGTTGTTACCGTAAATAACTAATACCGTACTAGTTACGTGGCAATTATGGGTCTAGTGGCGTTGTTTGAAATTAGAGCATTTGGCAGGAAAAGGGGTGAATATGATGAAATGGAGAGATTTTTGGCTAGCGCATTTATAGCACCATTTGAAGTGAACTGTTTTTGTAGAAAATTGAAAATTAGCTCTATCATATAATGAAGTAATGACTCGCCTGATGGCGTAACGGATAGTACCAGTAGCGCTGAGGATCGTGAGTTCGATCCCCACAAGACACAAATATTTGTTAAGTATGTCAATTTTCAGATATTTGTGTTTAGTCTGGATGTTTTCTATGTAAGTATGTATTTATTACAAAAAAGTATATCAGTATTAATATCAGCATCTAGTTCCTATAGCTTTGCTTAGTTTGGGGCTAGATGGCGCTGTGTGAATTGCTTAGGATATTATTATTAATAATATTAATCTTTTTAGGCTGTATCGTGATTGAAATTGAAATTGAAATTGAAATTCTTTATTCAATGTAGGATAGTATTATCATATCACTTATTGACGTCATGAACCGTCATTGTAAAAAAAAGAAATTTGTATCACACAATTTTCTTTTTTTTATAACAATTTTGTAATGTCCTAATAGAAAACCGGCTCGTCCACGTGAGGTTGACTTTTATTCAATAGCAATTATGTTAATTTCCGCTTTGCCACAATAAAAAAATAGAAAACACATAATTACCGTTAGTATATCACGAGATTTTCTCCGTACTTAAATGTACACAACCTTACGCGCTGTACCAAAATATTTTTTTACAAATATGGCTTTAAATCAATTTGCCTTATAGCTATTTAATTTCCAGAAACCAGAGGTTTTCAATTATTAAAAAACCTCGGTTAAAAAATTTATTTAAAAACTCTAACTCTATTTTAGTTAAAAAATTGTTTATCGTTCAACAAAACAAATTGTTTCTTAGTTTTTATTCAAATTTTTATTAGGGTTGATTAGTTGGTTTACGATAATTCAAACATTTGTATATTTAAGTTATCGAAAGCAAGCTGGTAAAGACAAAACTAAAATATCCAAAATATAAACGATAAATAACAAAAACTCTAATATCAATTGTAACAAAAGTTAAGCTTGTGTATAAAAGCAGGTAAATACCTATAACCATGACACTTTATTTTCGCAATACTTACTTTCTTTGCAAAAAATTCACCGTCACCCCTTGAACAAGCAAGAAAGAAACAGTGAAAATACGAGAAATGACGACGTAAAAAATACCTGACAAGTGCGAGTTCGCCTCGCGCACGAGTGGTTCCGTATAGTACCACATCAGTGGATTTACGGGATTTACTGAAACTGGTTTTCAATACAATCCTTATGAATAAACCAGTAATGTGTCAATCATCCCTTAATAGATTTTTGTGCTGCTGATAGTTTAGGTTTAAAAATTACTAGTTTTCAGAATTAAAAAAGTTAATGAAATCAATGTCTTCTATACTGTGATCGCCAAGATAGTAAAAATATAGGTATACAATCTTCCACAATATAATTTTATCATTAGATAGATATCTATAAAAATGGCATAAAATAACGATTGTTGAATAGGAGTCTCTTATATTTTTTTTAATTCAAATTTTAAGTATTTGTTGTTATAGCGGTAAACTTAAATACATCATCAGTTAAAATAACAACTGTGTATCTATTATCAACATCATATGATATTATGATGTGTTACAGACAAACGGACGGACGGATAAAGTAATTGGTAATTGTCTCAGTAATTAGGGATCCCTTTTACGGAACTCTAAAAATATAAACGGCGACTTGGCAACGGCTGGCAATTCTAGGCAGACATTTTTTTTGTCGGCAATTGACACCGTTAAAAGTGGAGTAAGCGGCCAGCCGTGGGCGAGCACCACAACAAAACTACTAAAAATACGGCTGCCGGCTCTTTAAATACTGATTTTAAGTACGTTCGTAGTTTGTAGCGTTTCCTACAATGTTTTCTATTTGTGAAACAGTTTTCTTGAGTTGTAGAACTACGTTTTTTGGCTAATAGATAAGTAATTTTTGTATTTGGTATTCAGAAGAGAATATATTTGGTACGAATACTTAGGTGTTCTTTCTTCTTTTCTTTTGGTGTGGGACACCGAGTTGATGAACGACTCGATGAGCCTTGGTTTTCGAGTTTTTTCAACCGTTTAGCTTATACTACTACTAATAGGCCACTGATATGGTTGTGTAACAACCACCATCTTAGTAATCGTAGACAGCAACCGAGACGAACTTAACGCGCCCTCTTTTTATTAATAGCGGAATTATATCATCGAGACAAACCTTTATGAGGTTTAGCGAAGGCATTTGACGGGGAAAAAGCACGGAGCGATAATTCTAACGGACAATCAAGTGTTCTGGCCTGAAATGTCCAAACCAGACTGGGAAAAAATTCACAAAGTGATAATATCAACTTTAGGTGCCCTACCGGGAATCAAACCCTGAACCTTTGCGCTGCAGGCAGTCGCACTACCAGTGCGCCACGGAAGCACTACACGCACGGTAGCTTCTATTGATGATTATGTATGAAACAAAACTATGGTCTACAAGACGTGGAGACCCAAACAAATAATTAAGTTTAATATATCTTTTGATATAAAATCTGTTTTACCGGGAAACATTATTAATATAGGTAAAGAAGATATTTTCGTGGAATCCTTATTGATTCGTTAATAACAAAAGATGATCTAATATAGCTATCTAATTAATATATTTCCAAAATCTTTGATATATAACCTTGTGAAATATTTCTTAGCTTTCCTTCTAATTACAAGCCGTATTTAATTGGTTGCTTTACAAAGTTACACAAAATATGTAAATAAATAAAGCATTATAGCATTATAGCTGCTTCAGAAATATTTCGTATTTGTCAGTTAATTATGTAAGTAATAAAACTATGTGTACGCATATCTGCAGGGTAATTGTAATAGATTAGACTTATTCTATGCCGTGTGATGCCGGCTTAGAATAGCATAACCCCATTTCTTTCCCGCGGGTATCGTATGAAGTGACTAAGGGACTCGAGAGTTACATGTATTTTGCAATTTTAGGCGATGGGCTGACAACCTGTCACTTTACATAATTATCTAAATGACCCTCAAATGTTTGTCAGACGTGGCGTAAGTGATCGTTTTTTCGACCGTTTACGCTCCGCCTACCATAAACGCGTGACATATGTATGTATGAAGACCTTAGTAGACTTATTCTGCATTTATCTAATCTTCACAAGATGGCTGAAAAAATAACTGCTAGTATTTATCTAATAATGCCTCTCTGTTGCTGTCTATGATAACTTAGACGGCAGTCTTTAGAAAACCACGTCAGATACTAATAGTAGGCGGTTGAAAAAGTCAGAAACCAGGGTTCATCGGGTTATTGGACGATTCGGTGTCCCACATGAAAAGAAGAAGAAGTTTCCTAGTGGCGTTCCTATGCTCAGCAGTGGGCTAATATACCTAGGCTAATACTGATGATGATTTGACATTAAAATCTGGTCTTGATATTCAGTTTTTTTATGGTATGGCATTATACAGGTAAATTTAAAAAACAATGTTCCCTTAGAAACGTAGGTTTAAATATGACAAAAATATTTTCATAGTAACTCAAATCACCTAATCGGCCAATAAGTATGAGAGCTCCAAATTGTATCTTAGACCTATGTTCCTTCTGGAAAATTGTTCGTTATCTCTTAGACCGTCTTGAGTTTTCGCTATCGGTCACTAGTATAATTTCACCCTTTATTATATCCTCAACTTCCTAGATAAGTACCTATAACCAAACCAAACAATGCATATATCCTCAACTTCATAGATAAAAAAACCAAACCAAACAATGCATATTATTATTGGTTTTGCTGACATTACTCACCCAATTTCAGTGACCTTGCGTTAACCGGTAGTCTCAGAGTAGGGATATGTCTCCAAGAGAGCCGTATAGACAACCTGATTGAAGTCATAGAAAAGTAATCGTAATCAAACTTGGCGCATGCTTTAACAGTACTTTTTTCTATAACTACAGATTGAATATGTACCTACTTCCCAGCCAGCAAAATCGTGATATAAGGCCAGGTCTTGACATGAAGTAGTGATATTGCGGGGATATATAAGCGATGCTTATATCGGCCTGAGATATATACGCAACGAGTAACTCTTTTCAGCTGTATAAGGTTATACAGCCAAATGGTGATATTACTAGTGATAGTAACGTTTACTCAGCTACTTTGTACAGCTTTCTTATCACAGCTGTAATATGATTTTCATAACATTGAATTAGAGCATTAAGGTTATATATCTGATTTCTTAAACTCTGAAATAACGCAAAAGCAGGCTTATATGGCTCCGATATCACGTTTATAGAGCTGGTGCTATATTGATCACCTTTAAAGCTAGGTCGTGATATATCAGCAACAAGAAAGCTTTTAAATCACAACTAAGTTCTATATTAGCCGTTATTAACACTTGTGTTAAATAAGTGGCTATGAATCTAAATTAAAACTGCACAGAGTTATTGAAGCATTGATGGTGCCATTATGTCACTGGTTACATAACAGCATTTTCATCTCTATAACTGGGCTAAATAGTGGCATATCATTATTCAAGACCACAGTTAAAGAAACCTGTAGCTCTATTTGAGAATTTATAGTGTTGTATTATAACTTTTTATAAATGGCTGCTGATCTGAGTGTGTTAAAGTTATTTTCTTAAAATGATGTGTGTCTTTCTTCACAGCCATTCCATACTCTTGAGCCATTTGAAATAATTTTTGTTCAAAAAACAGTCAACGTCCATTATTTCGATTATTGGTTTCCGCGGAAGACTGCAAAAAAACATAGATTTAATTGTGAAAAGGATTATTAATTGCGACTGATGAACCCTAAATATCCAACCGAAAAAAGGAGCTCTAAATCAATTATATATCAGCAACTGTAACACTACTTAGCTTAACAATGGCGGAATTTGATACCATGATTAAATTAAATTATTATTATTTATTTAAATACTATGAATTTGGGGGGCGCAATAAAAATATAATAAATATATAACACATATTTATCAGTAAAGTTACAGGCGCTTTTCACACGTACTTGTCACACGTAAGAATTATGACTATAAGATTAAAAACATTTAATATTAATTACCAAAACTTTAAATTCTTCACTTTTGAATCTGTCAACACGCACTACACCATGGACACCATGCAAATTGTGTTACTATGGTGTCACTATCTTCAATTTAACATCAATTTGCGCTATATTAGTGTTGATGTTGCTAATGTGGCACTTCCTAGGGATAGAACAGCTTCAAAACTGCTAGTATATGACTAGAAAGCACAAATAGACACAGTTATATCATTAATATACGGTTAAACAGTCCTAAGCGGAGCTACAATAGGGTCTATATGGTACTTAAGTGTACTATATGAGGGGCCATTTTCCAGTGATAATCACGTTTCTATCACAAATATATCACTGAAAATACGACTAATATACAGCTACTTTTGAAAATTTTTGCTGGCAGGGTTAGGTCGTTTTTAGTGTAGGTATCGGCCGATGTGGCGCTGTGGTGGTGCAACTGACTGCAGCGCAAAGATTCCAGGTTCGATTCCCGGTGGGGCACCTACAAAGTTGATTTTTCACTTTGTGAATTTGTTCCCACTCTGGTTAGGACATTACATACTGAAACACCTGATTGTCCGTAAGAAAAATGGTTTCGTGCCTCGGAGTAGTAGGTAGTAAGCGGTTGAGAAAATCTGACACTAGGGTTCATCGGGTCGTTGGTCGGTTCGGTGATAGCTCGACACATAAAGAAAAAGCCGAGTGGGTATGTATATATACGCATGCCAAATCAAATTGCGACGAGTTGTTAGTGGCTGCATTCTGCCAACTTCTGTGAGCCCTCTGAAACATACCCCTTTTCTGAGCAAGCAAAAGTAAACTAGCTTCCTTAAGACGCCTGCCGAATACAAACTGCCTTTTTTTCCTCCCCCCCAAAGCTTGCAGAGGTAATGTTTCGCGAATGGCATCACATGAATCTGTTTTCTCTGCGTGTGCCAGTGTTGCCAGAGATAATGTTTTCTTTTAATTTGCGCTTTTGTTTTCAGTAGTAAATGAATTTTTATAGCCATTCTAAAGTTTCAAGTAGGAGGCGCAGAGCTTATCTGAAATAACGGTTCTCTACACGAAAACTGTGGTACTTTATAATATGTTTTTTGTGGTAATTTAATTTGCTCTATATTTATTATTGACTGTCTGTTTACTCACATAAATTACACTCTATTTAATAGCAAGACGACAAATTTAATAAGAAAAGCTTTAAGCTGGAATATTGTACAGAAAACATTTCATAGTTCTCATTTCTTATTATCGTGTTTTTACTCATTAAAACATTTTGTTTAAACCCTTGTTGGGTATCATAAATAAGAATAATGTCGAAAAAATAGAATGTAGGTCTAATGAACATGGCATATCTGCAGAAAAACATATCTACGGAAAAATAAAAACGTAGGATTCTTTTTTCAAATAATACAAAACATTCACACAGCACGCTCCGCGTACTCAGGCAATGGAAATAATAAAACCGCGTACAATGCGGCCAAATAAAGATGTCCCGTAAATTGTTTGCATAAACAACACAATGCACTCTAGCGAGGACAATATATTTGGTAACACTATACCACTCTGACCCCGGCAATGGATTCTAGTCAACTCTGACTTCAGGGTTCATACGGTCGTTCTTTGACTAAGTTTCCCACACTTTAAAATGAATAAGCAATTTGATTATACAAAAAAAATAGCACACACATAGTTATCATTTTTTTTTATCCCTTGCGGGGTAGGCAGAGCGTTAACGCCAAAGTCGCTATCGCCACGTCTGACAAATATTGTATGGCCTTTTCAGAAGAATCATCAACTATAGTGACAGGTTGCCAGCTTGTCGCCTCAAATTGAAACATACATGAAACTCGCGAGTCTCTGAAATCCTCAAATAACAGGTGGGTTGATTCTAACTGTGTTCGTAGGAAGGTAATAAAAGAAGATCCAATTATCTATGTAAGCACTAATTCTCCATGTAGGTGCTATCAGCAGCATCTCGACTTACCGACTCACTTTAATAAAAAAAGAAACGTAGTAAGGTACATAAAAATCCCATCAAACTTGAACCTTGAGGTTTATTGGTATATCAAAGTGCTGCTGTACAATATCAAAATGAACATTCGCGACGTTATTACCAAACCGTATGAAAAATCAATTTTAACTCACATACACATATCACGCCTATAATCCCTTGCGGGAAAGGCAGAAAGTAAACGACCGCAAAAACGAACATTTACTCCACGCCTGAAAAATATTTGAGGGTTATTCAGAAAACTGTGTATCGCTATAGTGACAAGCTATCAGACCATCGCCTAAAATTGCAATAAATCCCTTAGTTGCCGTCTACGACTCCCACGGGAATAAATAAGTTTATATCCTGGACAATTCACACAGCGCCGTCTAGCCCCAAACTAAGCAAAGCTTGTTCTATGGGAACTAAATAGCTGATATTAACACTTGTTTACTTTCTTGTAAATAAATACATGTTATACATAGAAAACACCTAGACTAAACACAAATATCTGAAAATAGCTAAACAAATATTTTGTGTCATGAGGGGATCGACCCCACGACCCTCGGCGTAGCAGGCAGGGTTGCTATCAGCTACGCCATCGGGACAGTCAGAATGAAATGTGATGATGCTATTCTAAGCCGGCATCCATTTTAACACCTTTCAAATTGCGCATCTATTTTTTTGTGTAATTGCACAACCAAATATTTAAACTAATTCTTTCAACAGAGAAGTAAAAATAATCGAAAAAACACAAAATTTGCAGCAAAATGTTTTACAAATCAACAGCCCCTCTACAATGGTCTGTTTCCACACGATTTACTCTTCAGCCAAAAGCGGCTGCTAATGTATGTGAATCCCATAACTCCTAACCCACAAACTCCCTTGGGTATATTGAAATGGCTTAAATAAACATAGGATTTAAGCCATGGATTTTGAACAGAATGTGTCGTGCGAGCTTTGGACTGTGTTGCCAGAGTATTGTTACGGAAATAACAACAACATCAGTAAGGGAATCAGAGGTAGTTGAAACTTGCACAGAATGGGTTCAAATATCCCGAGCTATCTATTTATTTTTAAGAAACTTGCAAAATTTTTAAGCGCGGGCAGGATTAGAACCTGCGACTTTCGTCATTACTAGTGGTATCATTTGCAAAACTATTGCGAAATTGGCGGGAAAGGTACGAGCTGCGGTAGCCCAGATGGAAGAGGCGTCGTCACTAGTAATGACGAAAGTCGCAGGTTCAAATTCTGCCCGCGCTTTAAAATTTTGCTAGTTTAAAAAATATATATACCAAACATGAGAAGTGTTTTAAAATTTGGTATTCAATATTTATTTTTATACTTTGTTACTCATCGTACATACAAAAGGCGTGCCCAATAATTCTATCTTTAACTATTATTTTCATTGGGTAAATATCAACCTACATACCTAATTAAAATCAAGATGAGGCATATCGAATGTCACCACCCTGCCTAACTTGTAATTATTGGTATTCAAATAAAATTGTACGTCTAAACATTCAACGGGTATTTTTTGCACTACCTACTCGTACTATGAAACAATGATCTTTTTAAATTATTAATGAAAATTAATAAGTATTCCCAAAGTCGTGTTCGCGTCAAACCCACAATACCACTTGATACCAATACCTCAAGTAGTTCATAGTGAAACTCATGTTAAATTAGTACCTACTCAAAGATGGCGAAATTGGTAGAAACTATATTAATTAAATTACCGAAATAACACTGCTCTGTTCAGTTAGTCAGTCTCGATAAAGTTCTGTTGATGTAGGTTCGAGTAGGTACTAGCTAGTAGTAGGTAAGATGGTTTTCCGACTTGTCGCCTGTAGCTGCGTATTTCTGTAGACGAAAGGAATTTGCGCATTCCGATCTTAGTCTCATACAAATATGTCTACGGTGCGTTGATGATGCGTTAACGCATCCGTTACGCACCGTAAACGCACTGAAGCCGTATTAGTATGGGCATTAGATCGGAATTTGCAATTTACTGACAGACGCTAGCGTTACGGTGCGTTAAAAGTTCGCAACGACGGACGACAAGTAGGAGAACCGCCTTAAAGTTTCCGGAGTCTGACCTATTGAAGACGTATGTTTTACCTACTGAGCAAGTTTGTGTAGTGTAATCCAACAAGAGTATTCTGACAAATTAAGTACTAGTAGGGCAGGCTATTGGATTCATATCGCACACATTGTTGCAATTAAGAGGCAGTCGGGTTAAACTGCAGATAATATCATTTTTCAAGGAGGGAATCAGTCTATGGAACTGAGAAGCTAGCTTTTTCCATGGAATGTGTAGTTTAAATATGTAATTTTTATTTATACTTCTTATTTATTTAATTGAAAATATGTAGGTATGGAAGATTCTACATTTTTTACATATGGACGTATACAGGATGCAATTCTTTAAGGATTGAACCAGCCCATGAAAATTATAAAACTTTCCCCAAGGAACATCAATCAAGGAAAATCATGGGTCAAGAAAATCAAATTGGACCACCCATACATCATTGCCTATAAGCTTATTTGAGTTACTATGAAAGCTCATTATATTTTTATGTTATGTCGACCTTAGTTTCTTAGGAAAAGCTGTTCCTTACAACCAGGCCGTACTCTGTTTTTATTATTGGTCACTAGTAAAATATCAAGCTGTATGAAAAAAACAGACCTCCAATTTAATTTCATATTCGACCTATATTTATTGGGTAAAGCTGTTCAGTTCCATGGGCTGGTTCAAACCTTGCAATATCTTCTTAGACGTAGACCGAATAAAAATTCCAGGTTTAAGTTTATTTGAAAATATATAGCAAGGTAAATAAAGGTCTCCGCAAAGCCTACTCTAATTATCACGGGCCGTGGTCGGCGCTGCTGACCGTACTGCCCACTAAATACCGCTCTAGTGACGTTATTACGAGGTTATTTCGTTTATCTCACTCCGACACACTGGACTGAATGAGGTTTAGTTACGATTTTACTGCAAAAAAGTTTAGTACCTACTTCAAAACACTTCCCGTGGTATACAAATTTTGCAAGTTCGCTAAAATTGTATACAAAAATGTTGTCAAAAAGATGTTAAAAGTTCACGCTAGAAAGACATTTTCTTTGTTTTTTACTAAACCTACATTACTTTGCAGTTTCAATTGCCAACTAACCAATGGCTACCAGGCTGAAAATATTTCAACTGTTCCTTAAAACTAAAGTTAATCACAAAGTTTGGCCCCACATCAATGAGTCATTCGACGAATCAATGTCCAACTCTAACTTGAATATGGCACGACTCCTTTTTTTTCGTGTGGAACACCGAGTCGATCAACGACCCGACAAACCCTGGTGTCAGGTTTTTAACCAACTACTACTTCTAGTAGGCCTCTGACATAGTTGTGCAATGATCGCCATCTAAGTAATCATAGACAGCAACCAGGACCGACGGTTTAACGTGCCCTCTGATTTACGGCACCACCTTTATTTTTGGACAATCAGGTGGTTCAGCCTGCAATGTCCAAACCAGATTATGAACTAACTTACAAAGTGATAAATATCAAATTTGTGCGAATTGAACCCGGAAAATTTGCGTCGCAGGCAGTCACACTACCACTGCGCCACATCGCCGTCACGATATGGCACGACGCAAAAGCAGTATTAATTGAATGATTGATGAAATCTTCATCATAATAACTTTTGAATGTTGGCAATACATACAGGTCATACAAACTCTTTGATATCAATACAGGCAAAACAAAACAGTCTACTGCATTCATCTGTCGCAACAACATTGTTCAATTTGTCGGCAGTAGCGTTTGTTACAGCAGCTCAGTGATAAAAATGTCACATCGTGTTCGATATTTCACCAACAGGTAACGCCACAATACTTCACATTCACAACACGTGAGTAAATATTGTACACGGTGCCCTCGAGACGATCAATCAGCAATTGATGGCGAGATTGATATGTCTTGTATCTTCATTTGGTTCGTCAATCAGGAAAATAATGAAAGTAAAAACATCCACAAACATCTTCTAAGAAACAAGAAGGCCAGAAATATTATTAAACCAAGCTAATTCGATCAAAGCGGCTTGCGGCTTTTGCTTGCTCAGTGCAAGCAAAATCGTCTCAACCCTCTGTATTATTATAGATTCTTCACTTTGCCATCTTTTTGCGTCCAAGTAACCAACCCACTTCATAACTTCATCAATTCCTCACTTTTTGAAAACTTTAGGTAAGTTTTCAAAAAGTGTTCCCAAAATTAATTGTTTTTATCGTGACTTGTACTTACGTGTTACGTAAGGTAGGTCTCTAACTTGTCGTTAGTCGAAAATTATTGCAAATTCTGATCTTCTTCCCAAACAAATATGAGAGCATTTAGGCATGTGTCTGTTAAACAGCTTGACGCATTCGTTACGCACAGTCAGCGCAACGCAGCGACGGACCACAAGCAAGAGAACCGCCTCATAGTATTGTTTGTCAATCCGATCATCAATCAAATTGATCGTCTGATGGCACTTTACAAAATACCGTAAAATTAACGCTAAAAGGCTTAACAACATCAACAGTCCATTGGGAAAAATGGCGCCGTATTCTGACGTCATCATGATCAGACCATCAGCGACGTATACGTCACCAACATACGGGACACTTGATAAGGGGGTTTTCACACGCACCGCATAGTTATCCGGTGTATTTCCAGATGAGAAATCCTAAACAAAAACCAGATATCATGGCATACATTGCTCCATCAAATTGCGGCTATCACTGGTTGTCATTTGAAAGTTGGGTATCACTAATCGCAATATTGTCTGGCGCGTGTGCGATTCCTGCGTTCGTACGCTGCTGGCTTTAATTGAGCATTTTATCGGATTTCCATATTAATGGACCTACTTTGTGAATACATTTGGAGCGAATACTCTGAGCAATATTGTTTTACTGGAATCAAAGAAGACTTCATTAAATTTTATTCATTGCGTCGTATAAGGTACAAATAATTAATATATCTGTTATTTTTTATTTGGTATAATGGCTGAAAATGAGTGTTATCAACGCAACTAAATTGGGAAATTATCAGATTGGCAACTACTCTACAGCTGTTTTGATAGAACCAGTAAAATTGTTTATTTATGCGTGAAAAAATAGTCGTTGTGCACTGACCATGCCAGTGGAAACTTTGATTCTCCAAGGCCAAAGTTTTTCTTGCAACAGAACTACTTAGAACCAACATTTTTCATACTAACTTGCTTCAGTTTGTAACTGTTGTATTGTAATTACCGTGTGATGCCGGCTTAGAGTATCGTGTGTTGCCGGCTTTGAATAGCATCACTCCTTTTATTATTTACAGGTGTCGTAAGAGGCGACTCAGGGATTCGAGGGTTAAATGTGTATTATGGGCTGACAACCTGTCACTATAGTGATAAACAGTTATCTGATTGACCCTAAAACTTTTGTCAGTTGTGGTGTTAATATCCGTTTTATGGCCGTTAACGCTCTGCTTACCCAGTAAGGGATATAGGCGTGATTCGTGAATGTATGAATTGTAATTATAATCTTGTATACGCATTCAGTTGCTTTTTAAACGGTTTTCATGTTCATTTCCTGCTCTATTTGACCCACTGTAGGATTTCTAAGAGCAAAACACTTTATTTTATCGAAGAGGCCAATCCGTCGACTGGCCGGACTGAAGTTGATAATATCTTAGGACCAACCGCCGACCGGTCACTTCCCGGGAGACTGACCGCGTTCTAGATACGAAAAAATATCAACATTTCGCCCCGCCATGATGGATTTTGAAAAAAGAAATAACTGATAGCGAATATTGTAACTAGTTTAGCCTCATTGAATCGGAGAAGTTTAAGGATATATTTACTTAAATCATTGTATTATGACTTTATAAATTATCTTATCTTACCTTAAATTAGTGCAGTCACTTTCCGTCAAATAGGTTCAGAAAAGGATAGGAGATATTTTAGTCTTGTCGTGTCTTATATTTTGATGCAATGTTATCTGTCACGACGTGTGGTAAGGCGACGATCAAAACAATGGCGACTAAATTGGATAGAAAAGGCGAAGAAACCATTGACGTTTTTAAACATGACAGGACTTAGAGATCTCCTATCCTTTTCTAAACCTATTTGACGGAAAGTGACAGCACTAATTTAAGGCAAGTCAAGAAAATTTATATCCCGATTGAAGGCATTGTTTACCTATTTAATTTAACAAGTGGCTACAATATCTTATTAACAAATCAAGAAATAATATAATCATCAATAATAATCCTGGATAATTCATACAGCGCCTAACTTACAAACTAAGCAAAGCTAGTAAGTACTGTAATTGTGTTATGATTAGGACACCTGACTGTTATTTTAAATGTAAACATTCGAAGTGCTTTATTTGTGTTTTTACTTAAACATGTTTTGCAACGCGAACACGAACACGAACTTGCATGCTGAATAAGGCTAGTATAAGATGTTTGAGATGATTCCAGCAAATAGCAAATGAAAATGGTTCTATTTTTAAACAAACTTCTGTTCTAATCGAGAAGAAACGTGATAAGAAACCCTCTTGATAAATTGGAGAACGATTTGTTTTTGGCGCACGTTTTTCGAACCGACTAAAATACGGTTGCGGGCATACAAATCGGTTTTTCATGATTGTGGGAAGCCGAGGTGTAGGCGTATAATAAATTCTAAATGAAATGTGTTTTCAAATGAAAAAACAATTATAAGCTTTTTTATTATTGGGATTGCTCTTGACTAGGCTCATTCTCGATAACACGGAATGGAGGCAGAGTCTATAATAGATCGACCTACCCAGAAAAAGCTTGTTTTCGAACAGTTTATATTACCAAAAATTTTCTAACCTCGAAAATAACCGTTTTTTAGCCGGTAGTAAACTGTGTTACATAAAATTCTTATTTTTTTACAATATTGGATCATGACGTCAAATAAATGAGAGTACCATCCTCCATTGAATAAAGTTAATTTTATTTCATTAGGGCCTTGAAAAGAAAGGGTTTTGTGTAACTGGAAACCTACGTAACCGTAGCAATAGCCGATAATCGTAGCAAGCGTAGCAAATCGCTACGGAGGAATCTGTATAGGTGAGTAATTAAAATCTACTATCGATACTGCTTTATTCTGAACCAGATTTAAAATAGTCTGAGTGTTTAAACGTTTTTATTTACTTACTACCTACTATATTGAAGCAGAGAATTTCCCGTATTCGCTTTAATTATCCTCAGATAGCCAGCGTAAGGGCATTAAGAATAAATTGGAAAATAACCAGCCAGTTCTCATCAGTAGTGCCAAGTTTAATAAGACTCTAATGGATGCTTTTACACGCTTAAAGAGGTTAGCTAAGATACAGGGGCATATTTAGAGTCGAAAGTGAATTTGCTTAAGGAGCATATAGTTACTTATTAAACGAACAAAACCCACTCATTTTACATAAAGCTACATTCTTGACTAAAATATACGTAAGTAGGTCTATTGTTAAAATATCAATTCACATATTACTTCAGCTCTCAGCTTGCTAAGATACCACTTTGGGCCGTACCACAAAAAGTAAGGCAAGTGTTAAACTCGTGTCTAACGTTTTTTTTTTGTAAGGAGTTTTTCTTAAAATACGCGTTTCTGTGTTTGGCCTTTTGTGTATTTGATGAAAACATAGGTAGTTATTAAGAAATGAGCAACTACCTATACTAAGATTTGAAGTTTGAAGTAAATTTAGGGCCTTTTTTCTAGGTTTTAAAGTCTGTCATCAGCAGCACACCAACCTACCCATATAAGGGATCAATCTTATCTGTCTAGGTTTAGTAATTGTATGAAAATTCAGACAAAGTATGTCCCTTATAGGGGCAAGTTGCTATAAAAACTTTTGTACCATACAATTATTTTGAAAGTTTTTATTTCCAAAATAGCCTCCATTCGGGATATAAATTCTCTTATCTTACTTAAATTAGTACGGTCATTTTCCGTCAATTTAGATAAAAAAAAATTGGAGATATTTAAATCATGTTTTAAAATATCAATGGGTTTTTGTAATTTACAGTTTATTTAGTCGCCATTGTATTCTTATTTTGACAGATAACACGTATTTTGTGGCAACTTACAAGACCTGACATGACTTAAATATCTCCTATCTTTTTGAATTCTATTTGACGGAAAATTACATACATACATACATACATAAATCACGCCTATATCCCTTACGGGGTAGGCAGAGCATTAACAGCCGTAAAACGGATATTAACACCACGTCTGACAAAAGATTGAGGGTCAATCAGATAACTGTGTATCACTATAGTGACAGGTTGTCAGCCCATCGCCTAAAATTGCAATACACATCTAACCCTCGAGTCCCGTAGTCGCCTCTTACGACACCCATGGGTATGAAATGGGATGATGCTATTCTAAGCCGGCATCACACGGCACGAAAATTACAGCACTAATTTAAGGTAAATTAAGAGAATTTATTTACATCTAGAATTTAGGACAATATTAGACATAATTGGCCAATCAAAGCAGCATTGTACATATAAATCTCGACATAAAAACAAACTCAAAAATAAAAAATGGTTACTAAATCTAGGTCACTCTTAATACGTCCCACGGTATTAGCTCATGTAACTAGTACCTAAGTATCAGCAGGAAAAGAGGCAAGATTGAATTATAAACTTGGTAAAATGCTTTGGCTCGGAATGAAAATTATGAACCACGGTAACCACTATGAATAATGTAGGTATATTAAAATACATGATGCCGTGTGATGCCGGCGTAGAATAGCATCACCCCAATTCTACCCGTAGGTGTCGTTGGAACCAGCTTAGGGATAAATTCATCCAGAGTATGGGCACCAGCGGTCCCTGTAAATGAAATATCTTGCACTGCGTTCGCCAATCGGCTTGCCAAGCGTGGCGAGTATGGCAAGCCCCCCCCTGTAGGGGGGGGTTATGACCAGTAGTGGAATGTTGTGGCTATGAATACTAATTATTAATCTCAATGCAATGTGCCGTGTGAACCCCATTTCTTTCTCGTGGGAGTTGTAATAGGCAACTGAGGGACTTGAGGGTGTGTATTGCAATTTTATGCGATGGGCTGACTACCTGTCACGATGGCTATACACAATTTCCGAAAGACCCTCAAATTTTTAACATAATTGGCGTAAATGTCTATTATTGCGGCTGTTTACGCTCTGCCTATCTCGCAAGGGACTAAAGGCGTGATATTGTGTATGTTAATAGTATGATACATTTTCAGCGCCAGTTGTCACATCCCGTTCAATCGTAATTTCCGCGACGGAAGTTACGGAGTTTAGACTTAAGAGACATGTTACAACTAGCGCGAAAAATATTTGATGTCAAATTTCATACAATGCCAGCATCAACTCATTTCCTTCCCCTGGGTGTCATGAGGGGCGACTGAGGGACTCGAGGGTTACATGTATATTGAAATTTAACGCGATGGGCTTACAACCTGTCACTATGGTGGCTAATCTTATTCTAATGTTCACAATAACTAGAAAAAGTTCTTTGATACTCGTACTAACCACAAAAAAATTATATCGAACTATAAGAAAACACGAAAATTCACGAGTTTCCGTCAATGTGCAAGTAACGTACACAAATTATTTTACGCAAAAAGAAATGTGTGATGCCGGCTTAGAATAGCATCACCCCATTTCTTGCCCATGAGAGTCGTAAGAAGCGTCTAAGGGACTCGAGGGTGTGTATTGCAATTTTAGGCGATGGTCTGACAACTATGGCGATACAAATTTTTAAAGATGACCCTCAAATGTTTGTCAGACGTGGCGTAAATGTCCGTTCTATGCGGCCGTTTACGCTCTGCCTACCCCGCAAGGGATTATAGCCGTGATATGATATGTGAAAAAGAAATGTTTTCTACCAAAACGGATGCAACGGTCCCTGAATAATTTCAGCACAAGCCCACAAGCGAATATCCGACCCTGGCCTATTATGCCATAGTTATTATATCATGTTACGGCACAAGTGGACGAATTGGGTGGTCCAGCAGTTGACCTGGAAAAATATAATGACCCTTACTTTTCGGTTTTTCGGAATAATTCCATTACACTGAGGAAGGCAAGATTTGACTTTTAGTTAAGTAATATATTTCCTTTCATTTGGTTTTCATATGTCGCTCATTGACGAGAGTCTTGGAAGGGCCTTACCAAAAAAATAAACCAAACTTTTAGATAATTATTTTATGCAAACAAGTAAATTACGAACGCATCACATACGTGTTCAACTAGTTTTTGGAAGGGCCTATTATTAATTAAGTTCCTAGGTCATAGAAAAAAGCAAAACATTATTTAATATTATACGAGGTGAAAGGGACGGCCCTCCGAATACAGATAGGGTGCATGCAGACCATGAAACTAAACAACTTTCCCCTACAAACATATGTCTAACAATTGACCTCCCATACAAAATCATAATAAGCTGGCTGAATTTATAATGGGTAGTAAAAAAAAGATGACGTTTCCTAAAATCATATTTATGGGAAGTTGTTCAGTTTTATAGTCTGAATGCACCCTATCAGTTTTTGGAGGTCTGTCCCTTACACCCTGTATTGTTCTTAAGCCTGTCAGGTAGCAGAGTACAAACTATTAGTATTATTCAACTTGACAGTTCAAAACAACATTATTTACGCCGTTAATATCAAAACGTCCAACTGCGGATATGACGGAAATTAAACAATTTCAGTCATCCTCAGCTACTTTGACAACGGAATCTACATAATGCTTTGAGTTGAGACAAAGCAAAGCTTGCTTATCAAAATTGCTGTAAACATAAACTAATGAGATTGAGACCAGTCTGGCTAACTTAAACTACATTGAGGGTTCTCCCACTTATCGTCTGTCGCTGCGTATTTAAACGCACTGTAACGCATGTACCTGTCAGACGAAAGAAAACTGTGAATCCCGATCTTATTGAGCAACTGATGCGTCTGTCTAGTCGTTTGACACACGCATCCGTAAACTCACCGTAGCCGTATTTGCATGGGAAGAAGATCGGAATCCGAATTTTGCTGATTGCCAGACAGTCGCGTTATGGTGCGTTAAAAATAAGCAGCAACAGATGACAAGTGGGAAAACCACCTTATGCAAAACTAGTTCTACTGAACCAATATTTGCTAGCACCATTATCCGTATCCATGCCTGTCTACGACTGTTTTTAATATAACTTTGGATGTTGGACCTATAATATTTTTTTGAATAATTTAACGCTTTACTGGCCTTGTTATAGACGGATCAATCAAAGGCCCCACTTACACACCTAACGTCTGGTACAATACGTGTACCAGGCTCTATAACCTTGCCGTGTTAAATATGTACTAATATAAGCTATTTCAAATTTAAAATTGTTAATAGGTGTAATTTTTAGGCCATCTCCTGCTAATATTTTGTTTTTATTTGGCGTTACATCTCTTTGGGCTGAGTCGTATTTTGCCAATGACAAGGTATTGTTTGCTCACTTTGCAAAGTTTTAAGGAGTACAGTTCGAGGACAGGGAAATCAGATTTTTTGAGAAATATGACATCAAAGATTTTTTTTAAATCACGATGTCATATTATTCAATTTCAGTTTTTTTTTACATGACTGTTCAAACATAAAATGCGAGGCGATTCTCTAAATGAAAATTGTATATTAAGAATCCTTACATTATTCAAAATGTCATTGGCTAGACTAATTCTCAGAAAGCAGTCATGTTTTTTTTATTATTTAGTTTGCTTGTTTTTGCATACAGCAGCGTCTATTCCCCTTTGCAGAGTCTTCTCCTATATCCTAATTCTGTTGTGCCACAATAAATTCCAATGCAAAGGGTTGCCAAAGGAAACAGCCAGGATATTTACATAGGCGAAATTTATTACAGGGCCAAAGTAATTTGACCTGTTTATGTTTTAGTACACAATGACAATGAAATGCGTGCAATAAAGGATTGTTATAATACGCTGTTACAATGGCTGCTAAATTCGGACGCAGCTGAAACAGAATAATTATTATGGCAGGAGAAAGGGTAAAATGTTAATGTCGGTAAGTTTATATTTCACTTGAAGGTATTAAAAAGTTAAGATATTAGGTAGTTTTGAGTTTTAAGAAATATAGGGTCAAATTTTACTAGTGACCAATAGCGAAAATTCAAGACGGGCTGGTGGTAAGGAACAACTTTTCCCAAGGAACATAGGTCGATATTTGAAAAATAAATTTATACCGAGGTAATTACCGATCAGCTGATTTTGGTTACTATGGAAGCCAAGAAAATTTTCGTCATATTTCAACCCATGTTACTTGGGGAAAGTGGTTCAGTTTCGGTCACTAGTAAAATTTCACCCGATATAATCATCATAGATTTGATGAAAAATATATTTTGGTTTGGCAATGTTGTATTTCGCTGTACTTATTCGAGTGTTAGCATTTAGTTAATATTTTGACAGTCTTTAAAATTATACGCTCACAACTTACGAAATTGATGAATTTATTCACCATTTAGTACCTCTAGATGAATAACTACGAAACTTTTATTACCATCTGTCATATTTTGAGTCCTAATTATAATTAATCTGTTTGTCTTGACGAAATTATACTATTTACAATGTTATGAACTTTGATTTTGTAACAAACCAGATATTATTAGTCGCAGAGTCAGGCCATTCCTGAAAAATACCTAGCGACTAAAGTACCGCCGTTCCAATAAGCAGTATTTGACAGCTGTCAGTTTCGCGCGATATACTTTGGCAGAGGGTCCATTTTCTTTTGTTGACATTTCTTTTAGTATGGAGATGACAGCTGTCATATACGACTTATTAGAACGGCGGTACTCTAGGTTCGGTTACAAACAGATTACCGAGTTCCATAAACGACATATCTTTACTTACTCCATCTTCGACTTGGTTAGTTATTGACCCAGACAAGATTCAAAAGCGAACCATTATAAGTAAAACACTTTCCCAGCTTTTCAATCTTTACCCTTCATATTATATTTCCAGTGAATTATCAGTATCAGAGTATCAGCTTGCAACGTTTTCCTAAGACCGGCCCAAAACGCTTGTTAACTCCATCATCACCTCCTAAAATTGCAGGCCCACTTATTTTGATGCTAGCGAATATTACTGAAATACCAGCGGTGGAAAGATAGGGATGGGAACAGATGATTTGTTCACGAATAAGCTCTTTTGTTCATATTTTTATTTTGAAGTTCAATTTCATTAAAACAACATACATACATACATACACATATCACGCCTATAATCCCTTGCGGGGAAGGCAGAGCGTAAACAGCCGCATATAACGGACAATTACGCCACGACTGACAAAAATTTGAGGGACATTTGGAAAATTGTGTATCCCCATAGTGACAGGTTGTCAGCCCATCGCCTAAAATTGCAATACACACCCTCGAGTCCATAAGTCGCCTCTTACGACGGGCAAGAAATGAGGTGATGCTATTCTAAGCCGGCAACACACGGCAAATTAAAACAAAGTCTACTGAGAAAGGTGAAAGTTTACTAGTGACCGATACTGAAAACAGAGATTGGGCTGGTGATAAGAAACAATTTTCCCAAAACAACATAGATCAAAATAAAAAAAAAATTACATACACATATCACGCCTTATATCCCTTGCGAGATAGGCAGAGTAAACGACCGCAAAAACGGACACTTACGCCACGTCTGACATATATTAGAGGCTCATTTGGAAAACATTTTGTGCTTCCATAGTAACCCAAATCTGCGAATCAGCTACTTTGTATGGTGGGTCCAAATTTATTTATCGTATTTCTACCTATGTTCCTTTAAGAAAGTTGTTCCTTATCTGTCACCTTACAACCCGTCTTGAGTTTTCGATATAGGTCACTGTAAAACTTCACTTTTATTTTAAATTGTGAAAAAACTTTACACAACGGGCTTGTGGATCACGATCAAACTTCATGATTCTTATAAAAATAAATATTCAGTAGATCAACGATGTCATATTATTTTGAATTAAATTTACAAATACATTTTTTAATATCGTTTAAGATTTGATAGTCATAAGAATAGTGGGAACCTTGACCTGCCTCAAAATACCGAACACTCATTATTTTTTGCTTTTAATTCGTATAGCGAATAAACTCATTGACTCACTCACCTAAAATAAAGAGCTTCACTATTATTAAAACTCTGAATAAGGTCGACGCTCCAGTTAGTACTTTCCGTTTCTATCTAAAACTCGCATGTAATATTCTAATTGGGTTTGCATTGAATCTAATATTTTTTATTTATTCATAAATTTACAAAAGAACGCAACAATTGTAAAATTAAATTTCATACGAATGCATGTAGTTGTGGTCTATTTCCACAGCTATTTGGAATGAGTTGTTGACCCAGTTTAAGAAAAAAACTAGTACAGTTTGGTCATACGTCTCGTAACTACATAACCAATTTACTAATAAAAAAAGTTTCCTTTATGCAATTTTCCGATGTATGACCTGTTTAAATTATCGCAAAAAGGTTTCCAATGTGTTAAACGCGTATTTAATTATTTAGGACGGAGTTCCATTTTAATCACGCGTTCTATAGCTGTCACAATTTTTAGTGTTAAGACCATAAAAAGATTGTTGGCGGAGTTTTTTAAAGTTTTGTGAAAAATGCCTCTTGAACATTGTGGTGAAATTCCGTAACCAATAGTACTCAATGAAAACTATAAAAGTTTTTGTTACTCTATGGTAATAAAATAATTAAACTAAAGAGTCAGTACGTGGTTCTGCTTTGTCTCTATCTAATATCTAATCAACATCAAACCATGAAATACCAAACACTTACCGAAAACGGCAGAAATTCCACGAAATCACGAAATACCACCACTTGCACAACCACTGTGACACTTCCGTCGAACCAAATCAAAGGTAGGACAAAGCCCATCAACACCACATTAGAGCGACCGGCGTTCGAAAGGGATTCGAATTTGGAAATGGATTCGAATTTTGAAATGGTCGCTTCCGGCGCGCTGCGTTCGCGCCGGCGCGACGACCGACACTGACTCACGCGCAGCGCGCATCCCGAAACACCCTTCAGATCTATTTTTTGAATTTTCTGAAATATGTACAGCTCTGGCTGGTCTAGGCCAGCGGTAGCGTATACTTTTCCCAGGTGCCAGAAAAAAAAACGGACAATTTTTTGTAGATTACAGTATTTGTAACTAACTGCCAGTTTCAAATATTTTTTCTAAGAACAAAAAATCTGAATGTATGTTTTAAAAATACTTTTTAAATATGTTAAGTAACTGACTCACAAGGAGCTGACTACACGAAATAAAGTTATATTTGACAAATTACCATATGTCGAGGACCTGGCCACCTATAATATCTATGCTTTGATGACGTCACGTGGTGACGTCAGCTCGAGGCAGTTGTCCTTGTAAATATAAAATACCTAGAGAAAAAGTGCTGGTCTTGTGATTTATTTAGTTTCGTCTGCAACATTTTGGTCCTTTTTGCCTTTATTAGTAACCAGCTAAATTCTAAATTAATATTTCTTAAAATTACGTCCGTCGGCCTGGCAATGATTACCAGGTCACAATCCAAGACCAAGACACCAGAAGATGGTGCCCCTCCGGGGAGCCATCTCAATCTAGGAGATGCCCCATCGGGGAGTCAACATGCTGGCTCAACAGCTACAACAGTAAGAAGCGCCGCGAGTTCCGCAGCACGAAAAAAGGCCAGGGAAGCAGAGCTTGCCCGCAAACTCGCGGACTTGGACCTAGAAAAGTTACAAATAGAAAAACGCGTAATTCTAGCCCAATACGACGCAGAAGAAGCTCTCGCCCACGCCGAGGACGCCGTGGAACGCACGGAGGGGGATGCTGCCCGCAGTTGCGGAGGCTCTCCCGCTTATACTGAGGCGTGGGTGACAACCAACTTTGTTAACACCGGCCACCAGGAGGCAGGTAATCACACAGGCGCTGGCCCTACGCCAGCGGACGCCAGCCGCCAACGAGGCACACCCCCGCCGATACGCTCCAAAGAAATATCGGAGCTACCGGAGCCCACCGGCCATGAATATGCATTGGTGAGTGCCATAAATAACCTAGGTAACAAAATAGTTAACCTAAGCTGTGCAGAGAGAGCCCGCTCCAGGACAATCGAGTTACCCACGTTTAGCGGTGACGTCCTGGAGTGGCTAATATTTCAAAGGAGTTATTTAGATAGTAGGGCTACTTATTCTAATACAGAAAATTTATCTAGACTGCGTACGGCCCTCAAAGGGGAGGCACGTGACGAGGTGTCATCCCTACTCGCCACCTCTGATGACCCAGAGGTAGTTATGCGCACCCTGGAGCTGCGTTTCGCGCGCCCCGATGCCATAGTGATGGCTGAGGTGAATAATATTAAGGTGTTACCTAAATTAGGCAGTTTATGTGATTTGTTAAACCTATCCGCCAAAGTAAGGAACTGCGTTAGCACATTAAAACTCCTAAATAGAGAAGCCTACCTCCACTCCCCTGAACTATTCGAAAACATTATTTCCAAACTATCCCCTATCTTGTTAAATAAGTGGTACGATTACGCCGACATTAATTCTTCACTAACGTCCACAGGTTCACCACGTCTGGATTTATTGTCCCAATATCTGGATAAGGAAGCCGAAAAACAAATCCGGTTTTCACCAGGGCTACTTTCCAACATTCCTGCGCCCCAACTCGCGGGCGAAGCGATACCTTCAGCAAATAGAGCAACGTTTAGGCCGAGTAACTTCACAAATTCTAACTATGGTTATAATAAAACAACAGAGTACTCCGCATCATGTATATTATGTTTAAGAGACCATAGCATTAAGTCATGCCCTAAATTTGCTGCGCTGTCACTTCCGGATCGTCGTGCCTGGATCCAGACGTCCAGGACCTGCCCCAGATGCTTGAAAAAAGGTAGGCACAATTGGAAGACCTGTAGCGCCAAACGCTGCGCAATTTGTGCAGGCGGGCATCATTCCCTCCTACATTCTGACTTCACCCGTGAAACAGTTTTTCAAAATTCCAAAAATAATTCTGCATTTTCGGCTGATTTTCGGAATAATAATTCGAGTCACAAAAATCAAAATTCACAAATGAAAACAACTCCAAAGACTAATGTCAATGCCTGTTGTTGTCAAACGTCAAAGTCACCGACTTTGCCTATGACAGAGACAACTTTGGAGAAAAATAAAGATAAGCATGAAGTTTCTATCAACACAATTTCACAAAGAGGTAATTTAAGTAAAGTTATTTTGAAAATGTTACCCGTAGTTATTTCAGGGCCACTTGGCGAACTCGAGGTTCTGGCCTTTTTAGATGATGGATCTACTACTACGTTGATCGATGCTGAATTAGCTGATACGTTAGGAATTGAGGGGCCTGCACATAAGATATGGATAAGTGGGATCGCAGGTAGTCAAAAGGAGGTTCCTACTATGTCTGTGAATTTCAAAATCCGTGGAAAATATAGCGATGAGTTATTTACAATCGAAGGAGCACAAACTTATCCCAATCTTGCAGTGTCATCGCAAGCAGTTGCGGCCGAGGATTTATCCACTTGTGACCACCTAGATGGTCTAACTGACTACCTTACTTACCCCATGGGTACCCCTAAGGTGCTAGTGGGAATTAGCCATTGGTATCTACTTGTAAGTAAGGAAGACCGTCTAGGAACCCCGGACCAACTGGCTGCGACACGGACTGCATTGGGTTGGATCGTGTATGGGTCAGTTTCTTTCAAATTACCATTTACCCAATTTGTCAATCACTGTTCAATTTCAAAAGAAGTTGAGAAGTTTGATATTTTGGGTAGAATAAAAATGGCAGACGCATTTTCATCTCAGAAACGTCCTGAAAGTTATCAAGCCAAATTACGATTGGCGAAAACGATCCGTGAATCGGTGCGGGAGAGATCTGCAGAGACAGAGATTTGGTCAGATTCACAGACCGTTCTCGCCAAGACTCGCAGTGATGCGAGAAATTACAAAACTTTCGCTATGAATCGAGTTGGCGACATAGCTGACTTAACACCACATCACAAGTGGCGTTGGGTCCCTACAGCTCACGATATTGCAGATGCTGCTACTCGGGTCAGTGCGAGCGGTGCAGATTGTGCAAAAAATAGATCGCGACTATGTTACCGAAATCACAATGACCCGACGAGTTGACTATGCAACTATGACTATCTTTTTTAGATCATTTTACTTCCAAATTATCATTGCTTTAGTTTATGGCAAAGGTATAACATTCCTTCACCGAAGTTTACCAATACGGATTGGAACGCGACAGAGCCCATCAGGCCCGTTCATTTAATAATAAGGGCCTTCTATGGGATAGGGAGGCTACATCCACTTTTAGCTAGTGATGTAAGATGTGCAGAGATTGTTATGCTAGACTATTGAAACTGTAAGTTAGATGCTGTAAGTACTAATATCGATTTCCAATGTTATGTTATTTGAGTAACGCTAGGCCAATAGTTTTTCGAAATAATTGACACGGGCTCGTCAAGAACCAACGTATCCAGAGTCAAGCAGGCTTCAAGACTTATAAGCATCTATTGATCCTGTCGAAGACCTTCCAGTTGAAGGAAGAATGGCCATCTCGCAGCAGATCGAGGAAGCTGTCAAGCGTCCCTTGTCCTATTCGGAAAACACCCAGTATCCAAGCTCAAAGCGTTTGATCGTCTGGATCGCCCTTTTTACCTGCAGATATGGACTGGTCTGAAAATCGTCGGGAATCTCGCCGCAGATTGTGCGGGCTACGACCTTGTGATAGCAAGTTCTTAGGAGGAAGAGGTTACCCGGAGGGTATTTACCTATTCAGATAATTGAACATCATTTGTAGGAGCCAGTCGAGATATAAAGCAACAATCGTGAGAGAGGAGACGCGTAATGTCTCAGATTGCACGGAGCAAAACCGATGAAACACATTTTATTCTCTTGTGCATGAAAGGATGCTGGTGTAACTCGCTTGATCAGTAAAGTGTTTGCGCTTTCAGCTACGCTACACTGAGGAGAAAGGCCACAGACATGGAAGCTTATGAAATCTATTCGTAGAAACTGAACACTTGGTAAAATCAAGACCGTAAACCACGTTTTCCCGTGGCAGCGGATGACGAGCTCGCCCTGACACAAAAGTATTTCTTAATAGGTCGAAGGAGATTAGAGATAAGTCAGGGAACATTGTAATGTTAGGGTGATGGATGTAGCCAATGTAGATGGAACTTTGAGAAGGCCCATCAAAATGGTCAAGGTTCCATCTGCAGCTGTAGAATAAGTTTTTATATTGTTTTTTATGCTCCTTACAGGAGAATTGTTTCTTGTTTGTGTTTAGGACTGGTCAGGTCCTCGTTATCTTCTGTAAGCCCTTGGCTTACGGGGGGAGCTATGTCGAGGACCTGGCCACCTATAATATCTATGCTTTGATGACGTCACGTGGTGACGTCAGCTCGAGGCAGTTGTTATCGGGCAGTTGTCCTTGTAAATATAAAATACCTAGAGAAAAAGTGCTGGTCTTGTGATTTATTTAGTTTCGTCTGCAACACCATAATTTTAGAAAAGTGACAAAATATGTTAGTATTTAAGGGTAAACAATTTACCATTGTTTTTATTCTGATAGTTAGTATCGAATCAAAATACGAAATGCTTAAATCAGAACACCAACTACCTACCTAACGCAAAGTCTACAAAAGGCAATCCAGCCAGAGTTATTAACTAAAATTCAGAATAGGAACAAAAAAAGAGGGGAGGCGAGCGCCCTCAGACGCGTTTCAGTTTAAATTTAGAACGGCACAAGCCACGACAAGTCGGGTTCGTTCACACGCAGCGGACACGAAAGGGAATAAGTGCCATTTATTGTCTTCCCTATTTTGACATAGACTAAAAAATACATACTGGAGGAATCAAAACTGTTTGAAATAAAACCATCACTGATTTACCATGCTAAAACATTTCAACGAAAATCAAATTTAGCAAATAGACAAAGTGCCTACATCAAATACTAAAAAATATATCGTTTCTTATTGTTTTAACCAGCATTTTGTTTTTATTTGCTCGCTGTTCTGTCCTTATTTTTAAGTATCTATTATTTTCAATGTTCCCGGCATTGTAGTCAGCCAGCCAGCGCTAATAAAATTCGTTTGTGGTAGGTCAAGTCGTTTGAGCAGCACTTGGAAGCTAAAATTGTTACTGCTGTGGCACAGATATTACACAATATTATAAAACTACTAAGCACTAGGTTGGGGTTACTGGTTACTTTTGCATTCACGAATCTTTTGTAATGTTTTAAACAAAATAAACATAATTTTAAATATTTACGGAATTAAAAAGACAGACAAAAAACGTCGGGACACAGGTAAATTACTAATATTTACCTAAATACTATCGCGATAGACCCGGTCTAATACTTAAAATGAGTAAAAAGACAGAGTCAGACTTTTATACATGGTGTAAAAAATAATCAGCAATTTTTTTTTAAACCAGTTCCTAAAACTAAACAAATTTCCCCAAGGAACATAAAATTTAGACCTCCCATACAAATTAACCCGGCCGGCTTAGTAAGGGAGAATCAATTTTTTTACACCGTATACTTTTACGCACCTAAGTGTATGTATCCTCCGAATGTCTACTAATCAAAAATCCTGTGTCTGCCGTCAGTCTGTTCTACTGTGTCTTTCTAAATCGTAATATTCAGAAAAATGCAAATAAACGCGACATATAGGGAGGCTCATGAAAATATTGGGAAATGTCCGTCTTCTTACGATAATAAGACCACTGGCGCCTAATTCAGATACGTCAATACGCGCTCCCATAACTTACCCACCATTTCAGTTCCTAGTTAAGATAATAAGTTAAAAATAGCCAAGTCCGGACGTGTTTAATAACACCAATTCCGGGGGGGTGCCGACTGATAGTTCCCATTCTCATTACCGACGTACGATCGATTGTATCCGTCGTGGGGTATTTTATTTGAGACTTTTTGAAGTCTAAATTGTCCGGGAAATAATGCGCACGCTTGATGTCACTCAGCCCTAAGTACTTACCAATTCACTCATTTATCGTCCGTCGTTCCGTTTTTTTACGCAACGTAACGCATGCATCTGTCAGACGAAAGGAAATTGCGAATCCAATCTAATTATCATACAAATAGTCAAAGACTTGACAGACGCCACCGTATTTGTATGGGAATAAATTTGAATTCGCAATTTTCTTTCGTCTGACAGACGCATACGTAACGTTGCGTTAAAAAAACGGAACGACGGACGACAAGTGAGTGAACCGCCTAGTGTTGGAACGTACCTATCGGGGTTGGTTTAGTTCAGTCTCAGAATTTATAGGTAATTCTGTAAATATGAAAATCACGCGGAAAATCTTTAATAACTCTTTCAAACAATCCGTAATCTTTAAAGTTTATTTCATACAATCTAAAACTCCTATACGCTGGTGTTTTTGGTCATAAACTTTTAAGTTATGTACCCACAAGTATTTAATACTTACAAGTATTTAATTTTGAAAATTACATGATTAAATGTTTGTTATATCAAGTTTTTAGAGACAGTGTAATGTTAAACAACCGTGCATGCGTAATTTAAAACGATAACCTTCTTGACTATAAAGAATAAAAGCTAGGTATACAATCAAAATATAATAGACCCATAAAGTCTTTACGATAAAAACGGCATAACGGTATACTTTACGGGTTTCTATCAGAATCAATATAAGAATATGTCTTAGTTAGCTATATACGTCTCATTTTCATAATACCAAAATCGTTCTGTATGCGTGTAAATCCGGGAAAGAGGCGTGATTTATGTATGTATGTATGTATGCGTGTTGTAAAAATCTGAGAATAGAGATTTTTTTTTGTGTAATATATTATTGGTTGATTTTGTCTTTTCTTTTACTGTACCTTTAAGATTATTTAATTGTAAATAACTTATTTAAAACTAGCCAAAAACATAAACGGGTGTAAGGGACAGCCCTCAGAATACCTTGAAACAGGGCATATTTTCCCTAAGAACATATGTCAAGAAACGACAAAAAAAAGACCTCCCAAAAAAATCAAGATCAGCTGACTGCAATTACTATGGTAATAAATTTTTTTTTTGGCGTGTCCTGAAATATTTTTTCATGGAAAGTTGTTCAGTTTCATAGTCTGAATGCACCATATAAGTATTCGGAGGGCTGTCCCTTACACCCTATATTACATTACCATTATATTAAACAACTTCTACGTACTATGCCGTCAATAGATACACATCAGGTATTTTTGCCTCATTGATTTTCTATCATAGTAACTTACAAAGCTATAATTACCGTCTGTTTTATTGTATAAAATTACCACATCTATGCATTATTCATTTAGTTCATAATGGGATAACTGTTGTCAATTCAATTTATTTCAACAATTGTCTACGTTTTACTTGTATGTATTTTAAGCACTAAAAATTATGATTATAAATATCCTTTATACATACATATAATATATATCAGTTCGTTTAACAGGATGTTAAAGAAATTGTTTCAACATGACACAAGAAAAATGTCTGAAATGTGACTCATCATCTAAAATATCATCATAAATGTCACAGTGTGCCTATGTGAATATGCTTTAAGTATACATTCTAAGATTTATTCTAAAAAAATAGAAACCTAATATTGTTTTATGAATAAAGAAAGACAACGAACCTAAATTTAGTAAGTAAGTAAAATTTATTTATAACAAACGATAACTAAAACAGAAAATTCTAATTTAAAGTTTGCAAAAGGCAGTCGCATAATATCTTCCAGAAAACCTTTGGGTAGATCAAAAGCAGAATATAAAAAATATTATTTCCCCGTCTGCATTAAAGTGGCGGGTCATAAAAAAAACTTACCAATATTATAAATCTGAGAGTTTGTGTGTAAGTATGTATGTTTGTTACCTCTACACGCTCTAACGGCCTGACCGATTTGGATGAAATTTGGAACGCAGGTAGAGTATAACCTGGAATAACATATAGGCCACTTTTTACCGCAGGAAAACAACTATTACCACGGGAAAATAAGTGGAAGCGGGTTAAACCGCTGGGCGGAAATCTAGTTAGGTAATATTATTTTGCAATTAAATCATTATTATAAGACTTTTCTTGATATAAGTAATTTCACTACCCCTGCCCATCACTGGACGGAGATAACTTCTTAGTTTCCTTATTCATTCCCTGTCTCTGACAGACAGTAACTAAGTTTAGTATGATACTAACAGTCAAGCTTAGGATGGATTAGACAGTTTGGACTTTGGACCGTTCTTGTTCCGCGCTCAAAAGTAATGGCGGTTTGAGTGTCTAACCGGACGTAAGCTTGACTGTACTTATTAAATCGTTTAATAAGCCAAGTAAAAGTAGTTTTTTAGGGAAGTACTACACTAAAATTCTTCAATGGTAATTCCCTGAAAAACTACCGAAAATTAATATTTTGATGATCTGCCAACGATGCTATCAGTTGCTCATAACAGTCATAACCCTTATAATAGGTCCAATATTATGATTATTTGAATTTAAGGCGAGAGTAGCCGTGAACGGCTTTGACAGTGGCGCCACTTCACTAACAATTTTTTTTTCTTGATACGAACAATCTATTGGAATGTCCGTTGCTCAAGTTTTTTGTGTTATCCTTAAGTAAAATTGGAACCTGAAAACTCAAAGAAATATTCGCTGTATTTAAAGTTTTGTCAAAAAGTGCCTTAAAACGGCAATTTTTTGTATTCATTGCCATAACTTTAATTACAGAGGTAGGTTCTAATTTTACTTAAGGTCAATACTAAGAACTCGAGCGACGGACATTCTGATAGATTGTTCGAGTAAATAGATTTTTTAGTGAAATGGCGCCACTTCGAGAAGCCGTTCAGGACTTCACTCGCCTTAAAAATCTCTTAAACAGGCAACCCAAATTACTGTAAATAGTGGCTGAAAGTCGCTAGTAGATTGCAACCCATGAAGTCCCTATTTTTAGGAATTAGTTAACCGTCTCTACCTAGGATTCGCAGATAATATACAACCTATAATTATATCCCTTCGCTACATCACATCATATCCTGAAATAGTCCTCCTGGTACTGAATATATCCCACTGTTACCAAGTATCAGCTGACGGCAAAGTTGAGATATCGAGAATGTCTGGCTAACTGAAGCCGCTATCTATATTTGGACATCGGTGTAACTTTTCGTGGAACCATCTTTATCGACCTTTGCAACTAAGTTATCTAGCCAATGTAAATCATATTGGTATTACAAATCTCTTTCTCTCAATATAAAAATATGCTATGTGTTTCTCATGTGTGACAAATAGTGTGTCGTGTGATGCCGGCATAGAATAGCATCACCACATTTCTTTCCCTTGAGAGTCGTAAGAGGCGACTAAGGGACTTGAGGGTGTATATTGCAATTTAAGACGATGGGCTGACAACCTGTCAATATGGCGATACACAATTTTCCGAAGGACCCATGTCACATACGTGGCGTAAATGTCCGTTTTTGCTGCCGTTTACGCTCTGCCTACCCCGCAAGGGATAATAGGCGTGATATGTGTATGTATGTGTATGTGTTTCTCATGTTTCAAATAAATCGCGAGTTTCATGTGTATTAACATTATAGGCGATTGGCTGAACCTGTGAATAGTGCTACATAAATTTCTCCTGTAATTTAACCTCAAATATTTTGTCAGCAGCGGCGACAACTGCCAATGTGTAACCAGTCCCTTTCAAAGTCCTTTCTGTAGCCTCTTCAATCTGCCTAGCAACCGGCGAAATTGACCTCAAATATTTGACCTCGACCTCAACTGCCGAAAACTGCTATTTTTGCTATGTCTAACTCGCAAAAATTTCAGGCGTGATTATGTGTGTATGAATCACGCAGGTATGAATGTATGTGTTTAATTCATAAAAAAGTGAAGCGGTGATATATAACATGTAAATATAGTGCTACATAACTTACTTCTATAATTGGCATCAAATATTTGGCGACAACTGCCGATTTTCCGGCAATTTAAGCTATGTCTAACCCGCAAGGAATTCATTATACGTATGTACGCGCTGAATTCAGAAAAAATTAGGCGGTGCTATTATAACACTCATTGCGGTACCGAGTTAGAATTTCAACAAGTCGTAACCATATACCGACGACGTTCAAAGTCCTTCCTGTAGCCTCTTATCCGCCTAGCAACCGGCGCCAAAATACCCGGTTACAATCAAAAGGAACTCTGTCTGACTATGCGGGACACCTACGCGGTAAATGTCACAGCCGTATTTAGAATCCGGATCTCGGGGGGACTTTACGCGTTTTTTTCATCGGTTGTGATGTCCCATTGACGTGGACGAGTGATGGGTGTCGAGGGACACAGAGGTATTTTTTAAATACTGGAATGGTCGTGATGCAGGTTTATTTTAGTTTATAATAGGACGGACATTTTACGTAGAATAACGCCATCTGATGAGGAATTTGAGAACTGTTTTTAAGTACTTAGAGGTCGTCCACATCACGTAACGCAATTAAGAGGGAGAGGGGGTCTGACCAGGCGTCATCTTCACTACATAGTATAAAATAAAGTCGCTTCCCGTTTGGTGTCTCCTTATATCTTTAGAATTACCCAACGGATTTTGATGCGGTTTTTTTTATTAGATAGAGTAACTTGAGGGGAAGGTTTATAAGTATAATTTATTCCGGGAAATTGTCACATTCCCATGGGAAAACGGGTAGCCCAACTGGTAGTAAACTTTTGACCCCCTTTTGACACCTTTAAAGATTAAAATTTCAAAAATGCTGAAACACGTATTTATTTATTTTAAGTTATGAGTCTAATCAGAAATTTTGAAACAGATCACATTTAAGATAAAAAACTTTCATACAAACTTTTAACCCCATTTTCAGCCATTTTAAGGCTAAAATTTCAAAAATGCTGAAACACGTGTTTGATTATTTTAAGTTATTAGTCTTATCACAAATTTTGAAACAGATCACTTTCATTAAAAAAAACGAACTTTCATACAAACTTTAAACCCCCGTTTGACCCTATTAAGAGTTAAAATTTCAAATATGCTGTAACACGTGATTAATAATTTAAAGTCATAAGTCTAATCACTAATTTTGGAACGGATCATACTTAAGACTACGAACTTTCATACAAACTTTTAACCCCTTTTTCATCCCTTGGGAGATTAAAAAAACCGGAATTTATAGTAAAGTCGCTTCCCACGTCTGTCCCTGTATGTTTGTTTGTTTGTAAGCTTAAATCTTCAAAACCACTTAACGGATCTGGATGAAGTTTTTTTAAAAGATAGAGTGATTTAAGAGGAAGGTTTTTATGTATGATTTATGTAAGCTTCGGGAGAAGGTCTGTTTCCTGTGGGAAATCAGTTAGCAGCGGGTGAAACCGCTGGGCAGGCCGCTAGTTCATACTAAAAGGCGTTACGTCATACTATTTTGGATAAAAAAAATGAATTTTTTGCGTTATGTGATTTGTGGACGAGCCCCTAGCGATTACAATGAAGTTAATATTGGTCACGGTACGGCTTTTGCGGATGATCCCGGTGCCAATTGTTTATGCTGACTTATGTAACGAACGAGCTTATTTCAATCAAGTAAGTTTTTTTTTCAGCGTACAAAAATGTTTTTGTAGTGACCTAAATTTGGAGAAAAGATCTCATGCAAACATTAATAAATCGTTAAGTAATATCTATAGCATGAACTCTGTGTCTTTTCTGTCAAAATGTCACAATTTTGTTACTGCGGTGAATTAACTTTTTCTTGTCACGCAATATCAGACATTTTTACCTTTGATAAAAAATAATAAACCACACAATTAGATATCTTTACTTATGATTCAGCAAGAGCTAAAGTCCTTTTTCTGTTGTTATAATTTCACAGAAGGTTGTCAGGGGAAAAATGTGGCCCCCAGATTTGTATGAGTTACCGAGTTTATGCATATAAATATTTGTGATGTACTGTTTTTTTTTGGTCAATTTGCATCAATAATTTAACCAGCAACGAAATAAACATATTAAGATTTACATTAAACAACAAACATAAGATATATTCAAATAATTTGTTAAAACAAGAAAATGTTGATTCACCCACTACCACTTCCAGTGAACTTTGGCTTAAATCCGATCCGGCATTTTTACCCCACCCTCTTCATTTTTTTAGTCACGCCTCGAGTATTAAAGTGTTTAATTTGTTTCCTACGATGGCTCAAGATAAATGGCTTTATATTGGCATCGATGCTGACAGCACATTTTTAGGGCTCAATCTTAGCTATTATTTGTAATTCCGTAAATAAAGAAAAGAAAAAAACAGAGACTAGAGCTGTCATTTGCTTACGTAGTGAGACAATGAGGTCAATTCGGGATTTAAATTTTCCTTACTTGCCTTAAATTAGTGCTGTCACTTTCCGTCAAATAGGTTTAGAAAAGGTCAAGGGTTAAAAACGTCAAGGGTTTTTTCGCCTTTCCCAGTCAATTTAGTCGCCATTGTTTTGATTGTCGCCTTATTTTGACAGATAACACGTATTTTGCATGAAATTATAAGACATGACACGACTAAAATATCTCCTATCCTTTTCTAAACCTATTTCACGGAAAATGACAGCACTAATTTAAAGCAAGTAAGGAGAATTTATATTCCGAATTGTGGCCAATATTTGGAGCTCATAATAAAAACAATTCGTGGTAAGAACCCGTGTTAATTAAACAATGACAAGTAAGTAGTATTGACAACTGCAAAAGTTTGAAATTTTATGTGTCTTGTTTGTTTCCTCATAATCATCTTCTTTTCGTGAGGGACGCCGAGTTGTCCTACGACCCAATGCACCCTGGTGTAAGAATTCCTCATAATATAAGGCAATAAACCTACATATTTTTATAGAAGACAATGAACTATGCTCGTCGATTTTGAATAATTTTACTTATAATTTTTTATTTTTTTATTTTTTTTTCGTGTGGGACACCGAGTCATCCAACGACCCGATGAACCCTGGTGTCAGAGTTTTTCAACCGCCTACTATCACTAGTAATCATGCTTAGTATGTAAATGATTGAAATAATGAGCTTTTCAGCCATTTTTCTATTTACTTATTAAATTACAAGAATAGCAAAAAATTAGCTGTAAAAATGTCTTGTCAGAATCTAATCTTTCCCTCTTGTTGATACACCTCTTTAGAAGTGAGTGATCGTGTTTTGAAATGAGGGGACACTGATTGACAAGAAACGACTGATGGTATCGTTTTTAGTTTAAAAATATATATTTCTTGTAGTTGCCAGTGATCTGTTAGGGGTGAATTATGTTTCTCTTTATGTTACAGTCGCCTTGTGGTTGTTGCTTAGAATATTGTCAAACCTAGACCTCTCAAGGTGTTTCGTTTAAGGTGATGTAGAGTTTTTTGTCATAGCGGTATTCTTTGACAGATTTGAATATCTATGGTTAATTTTAAAGTGGTTTTTATCCACTTACAAAAGCATCGCCGAATAGAACTGGAATCTGGCTGGCAATTATAATTCACTTTTAGCAGCCACAACAGTTTACTGCTGGACTTGGGCTTATTTGTCATACAAAAATCGGCGAGCGCAGTACAATATTCCGTCTTTATATAGAACGCTGCTGCTCATTCCCCGAATGAATTTACTTCTTATTTGCTGTTTACGACACCTACTGATAGAATTAGTGTGATGCTATTCTCAGCCGGCATCACACGGCAACCTACCAATAACAGTCTTTAATATCCTGTAAAGGACTGTTAAGTTGACTTCCTAATTCTTTTAACAAGTCGGGAATACTTGATTTGGAAGGTGCCAAGGTGGCTCTAATTGAAATGGCCGTCGAAGCGAAAAACTAATTTCCTTCAGTTGAAGAACGATTTCCCTTTCAATTTTTATATTTCATCTTTTTAAACTTTTGATTTATGAATTACTTACCTACCTAAGTAAGTCTAATAAAATTCAGTGCAAATATTTTTAGAGTGGGTTCTTCTTGAAAAAAAAAAAACTTTCCTAATAAACATAAGGTCGAAATATGGAAACATTATTTGCAAACTCCCATATAAAGTAACACGTTTATAAAACATTTTTGTTTTTTTTACATATGATGATCTTTTTTCATATGACAACTTATGTTCCTTGGGGAAAGTTGTTCAGTTTCAGAAGTAGAACTCATCCTCAAAATATTTGCCTTGTATTTGATAGAATCTTATATAGGTACCTAAATGATATTATCTAAGATGTATTGCAATTTTAGGCGATGGGCTGACAACCTGTCACTATGGCAAAACACAATTTTCCTGATGACCCTCAAATGTTTGTCAGACGTGGCGTAAATGTCCGTTCTATGCGGCCGTCTACGCTCTGCCTACCCCTCAAGGAATTATAGGCGTAATATGTGTGTATGTGTGTGTAAATGATATTATTATTGATTTTGTAGTGGAAATGAAATATTCAACAAACATTTGGTGAAAGCAATATGACGCAATTATCATTATTCTTGTTTTGTGCCTTTATTTAACTGCCTCCATTGTCTGAGTTTTATTTCCGAATAATCCGGACGTACCTTATTCTACTCGTATTTAAAAATTCTTCACTTGTTTTGATAAAATCCATTTAAATTGACACATTTGAAGATTTTTCGCGCGCGTGATATAGAGACAGCTTGATTTTCTAAGTACCTATTCGTAATTTAAATCTTGCACTGGCCCTTTGTGCGTGCTAAACTCAATCCCAAAATTGATAGAAGGGATTTGGGGTGGTATGGGATCTACCTCCTAGCGGTCCACCAAGGGCAACGGCAACACAGGCTTGCCTGTGGATAAGTCCGGCTGAACGATCCCACTAAGCGGTGGAAAGCTCCCTAAGGGGCCGCCTGGCTCGCGACCACCATCCCACCGAAGTCTGGCGCCAAGTAGCTTCCTGCGTTCCGTCAGTGTGTGGGAGTGCCAGTGCCTTAACAGGCTTCTTCTGGGTGAGCTCGCTCCATCTTAGACTCTGTCTCTGTCCTATGACCTAGACTAGAGTCAAGAACAAACCTATCATTAATAAAAAAAAGATAGATAGATAAAAAGTTTATTTGTAATTTTAGAAATTGCTATTTCCTAACCATAAATTTTCCTGTGAGTTCGCAACGAATGGCCCTCGTATCAAACTGTGAAACATTTTTACTACTCCAAAACAGCTCATTGACAAAATCAAATGACAAGGTAAGCATTTGACCGAAGACTGCGATTTTACAAAATAGCTTTTCAAATTTCATTTCGTTTCACTGCCGGAGATTACCGGTTTTTTTAATCAATGCATTTTGCTAGAGATGATGGAGGTGGGGTCTCAATGTTTCCGGGTCGTTTGTCAATTTGCTATCTCTAATGATATTGCATCTGCTACTTTATTTTTGAAATACTCCATCGCGCTGTGACGCCCCAAATATTTTTACTCCGTTAGGCAATTTTTTCGAAAAAACGTCGACGACATTGATGGATCGCGCGAAAATATGAAAAACGAAGTTGAAATTCTATTACCATGCGCTTTTTGCATGCACCTGCCGAACTTGATGGATAGCTTCGGAAGAATTTGTTAGATTATAGCTACCTAGCTCAATATCGTGATTCTTTTTTTGTATTTCTAAAATAATGGAAAAAAAATCTACTTTTAATTTTGTCTTATCTTACATGGATTGCACACATGCCTGTGATGTGTTTTCTTACTATTGTCTCCGATTCTATTTTTGTGTTAGCCCTGGCATTTGACACAGTAGCTGGTACAATCATTAGAAATTGAACTTCTTACCTAATTCAGGGATGAACTTAAATATTTACTTGTTTTTAGGGTTCTGTACCCAAATAACGGAAACTCTATTACTGAGGCTCAGCTGTCCGTCTGCCTGTCCGTTCGTCCATCCGCCCTACAGTTACGAGGCTGTATCTCCTGAACAGTTATACCTAGACAGTTGAAATTTTCACAAATGATGTATTTCTGTAGCCGATATAAACAAATACTAAAAATTTGAATTAAGTAAATATTTAAGGAGGCTCACATACGAAAAACGTGTTTTTTTTATAGAGGCTGTATCTCATGAACCGCGAAAGTAAGATAATTGAAATTTTTACAAATGCTGTATTTCTGTTGCTGCTATAACGACAAATAAAAAAAAAATTAATAAAATAAATATTTATGGGGGCTGCCATACAAAACACGTGTTTTTTTGCGCGTTTTTATAGATAATGGTACGGAACCCTTCGTCCGCGAGTCCGACTCGCACTTGGACGATTTTTTATTAATTCACGTCATGAGAGTTTCCTGGTTTCAATCTCTCTTTTATATTTGTTGAACCGTAGGCATTTCTCCGGATCTTTTAATTAAATGGCTTTTAATTAAAAATTACGGATGACGTGTTTGGCTGCGTTGGGTACACAACTACAAAGGAAGCTTATGCGGAAGGTCTGGTTTACAAATCCGGTGGTAGCTTTGCATTAATAAAATAAGTAATGTACGGAGTCGTGTGTGTAACCATACATTTTTTTGTACGTGTGACTGGGACTTCAGAAAACGAATATAAATCATAAAGAGGAATGATAAGCTTACTTAATTAATTATTCAGGATGTTAAAATATTAGCTGCAAATATTTTAAAGGGTGAACCAGTTCTTGAAACAAAACAACATTCCCCAGGAACAAAGGTTAAAATATAGAATTTTTTATCTCCCACATATTTTGTATGGGAGGTGGAGGTCTATTTTTGAAAACTTGCAAAAATTTCAAGCGCGGGCAGGATTTAAACCTGCGACTTTAGTCATTACTAGTGACGACGCCTCTTCCACCTGGGCTACCGCAGCTCGTTCCTTGCCCGCCAATTTTGCAAGTATATTTAATGCCAATAACGCGTGGCACGGCTCCGACTACCTAGAGGTCTATTTTATTGACGTATTTCGAATTATGTTCTTTAGATAGCTAATAGGGAAAGTTGTTCAGTTTCATAGACTGGTTCACCCTATGAACATTTGCATTTTCAAAACAATAAATAATAAAACTTTAATAATACCAGACTCTTCAATTCTAGACAGTAAAAGTACAACTTGTTAGTTATTAAGTTTCATTAGAGGAATGCGCAGCACACAGATAAACTTTTCTTTTGTAGTTTCAGTGTGTTATAGAACGTAAGAAAAATTACATGTATACATTATAAATAAATGGAAAAAATACAAAACATCATCAATCCACATTAGGACGAAATTATTTTCTAAAGTTTAGTTTGTGTACGTTGAAAAAGGATTTTATCTAAGGCTTCGTAGTATTTTAAAAGCAGCTAGAGTAACAAAATGACACACCTAGATATAAAAAAAAATCTTACCCACCTAAACAGCAGTACATTAAATAAACATGTACTTACTTTAAGCTCCAACATGTTCCTGAAGAAGCAGGACTCAGCATTTCAGATTGAAATCTCAGACTTACGAATGCTTACTTCGAACGCTCTTTGAGACGGCGACATCGCTCTGGCTAGACCGCCTCAGTGGCATTTCCTGCGACAGAAAAAGCTGTTCAATACGTTTTCAGCATAGAGCACTGTAACGTCATGTGCTTGTCACCCCACGCGCGGAGTTTTTTGGTCTGTGGTTGTCAGTGATATATTTGCTATTGGTTATAATTTTTGGGGATATTTGGTCACATATTATTATATTATATTATATATACATTATGACATGAGCTAAAAGTTTGGCGACGGAAATTTCACATGTAAGCCCGAAGTTGATGGATAATCGTCCATTTTTTTCCATTTCTAAGATGCACCTAGCTACTACAAAAAATTCACAAGCTTCCAATAGTAAAAACGTGTTTTACGGAGGCACCCATCATAAATGCATGAAAATGAGTAAGGTATCACGAAATGTATTGATTTGTTTTAACTTATTTATACAAATCCATAGACTTGCTGTAGTCTTTCTCGCCACGTTTGGCAACTGCTGTTTTATCCGCGGGAAAATTCGAATTTCACCGGCTTAAGCCCGCGGTACTTACCTACTCGATTCCCAAGGTAATTCCGAAAGAGGAAAAACGCCGCGTCAGCCCAACAGATGGCAGTAAGCAGAAATGCAAATTTTATAACTGTGCAATTGTAAATAGGGATTGCTTGCGTAGATAACGCGGTTTATATTTTGTTGTGGTAGCTAGCAAGATTATTCAGCTAGTGAAATAAAAACATAAGCGATTATAGTTTAGAAACTCGTTGTTTTACGTAATTTTTACTTTGATCACGATATCACACACACACACACATATCACGCCTATTATCCCTTGCGGAGTAGGCAGAGCGTAAAAGGCCGCAAAAACGGACATTTACGCCACGTCTGACATATATTTGAGGGCCATTTGGAAAAATTTGTATCGCCATAGTGACAGGTTGTCAACCCATCGCTTAAAATGCAATAGACACCCTCAAGTCCCCAATCACGATATTATTAATTATATGTAAGTAGGTATAGAGGTATTATGTAAGTAGCTCGTTATAGGTATTAAATTTACTTATATAATACCTATTTAAATTTATCAGAAAAGTGGGCTAAAGTCTGTCATTTTACGTCGTCATGCCTCCGTTCTGTAGCAAATATTTGCATTAAAAATCAACTGAAGGTAAATAATCTTTTTAGGTCGTAAAAACAAACCTACTGAATGCTGAATACTGAACAGACTTTCAGAAATTACCTTAGACAAGCGGTCCTCAAAAACAACTTTGTACCTACTCAATTTAGGTAAAGAATTTAGTCTCGGAAATTGTTATGAACACTTCATATATTTAACCCAGAATTTCAAATGATTAAAAGAAAGAACGTGCTCATATCTAGACTTTCATAGACATTTAATTTTCCTTGTCTTTCTTGCATTTTTTTCTGTTTTTTGTTTTTTGTGTTTAATCTATTTTTATACAATATTATTCTTATTCTGTGACAAAACTCGTATTTCATGTTGACGACCTCGAAATTGTACCTAACAATATATCCACCTTCTATCCTATCATATAGTTCAGACATAATAATATTTAAACTTATTACCGTCTTAAACCTACATGCGAAATTAGTTTTTTTTTGCAAACAGGTTTCTCTATCTCGATATAACTGCATCATCATAATTACAATGGACTAGAATTAAAATACTGATTTGAAATAAGATTAATATACCATAACGTTACAAAAAGTCTAACACCTCGTACATGACCATCCGTAAATAACGGAATATCCTAAACACGTTTGCGTTTTAGGTTTCGAATGCAACCGTGCGCAAAATTACGGGCGAAACTTGCTGAGTACGAGACGTAAAAAGGTATTTTTAAGTGAAATCTTTGGGTGAAGCGATGTAAATCAATATTTCGGTGTTTTGTTGTTTTGAACAATTTTGTTGTTTTATAAAAAGTGTCACGCATTTAGGTCCTTACCACAAAAAGTTTGACGCGCGGTGAACGCGTGCTTACAATAGTAGTTTATGCAACTGTCATATAATGGGGATCATTAGAATGCGAGTGTCTGTTTATCACACGAGGCGTAGCCGAGTGTGATAATAGATTGACACGAGCATTCTAATGCCTAATTATATGCAGTTGCATACACTATTTTATCTACACTCTAAAAAATTTACTAAGTTGAACACTTTTCCAAACGTCCGCACCGGCGATTGCAAGGCCCGATACATGGTCAAATTCAATACGAGAACGTAATATGGCTTGATATGAATTTTTGAAGATTCTTTACTAACAGTTGTTAAGATGTCGAGTCTCAACAGCAAATAACTAAACAACTGTACAACACTGAACAACAACTGAACAGCAACTGAAAAACTACTGAACAACAACTGAACAACACTGAACAACATCGGAATAACTACTGAACATCAACTAATCAACATCTGAACAACAACTGAACAACATCTCAACAACAACAGAACAAAAACCTTTTAAAACAACTGAACAACATCCGAAAAATTACCGTACAACAACAACTGTCAGGTGCGGCGGAAGATAGCGATTTGAGTATTGGCAAAAAAAACTTCGTTTCATTTCTCAACTTTATCGTATTAAGAGTTTTCTCATTAAGTCATTACGCTTCTGTAATTTATAGTAAACCCTAGTTTTTATAGGCAGAATGCATAAAGTAGGTCATTATGCATCTGTTTTCGAATTCATAATTCGAACATTATGAGACGAGTGTAGATAAAATAGCTTTAAAAAATAACGCTAGAGCTTTACTAAAAAATATTTTTTATGGTAAAGCTCATATTGTTTTATACATTGTTATGCATCTTTTTAATGACAATAATGCACAGGATAGCTTTTAGGTACTCAATTATTATCTACACTGGGAGCTAATACCCTAATACTGACTGAAAGTCTGTAATGTGCAGCTCTGCGCTTAGTTTAGTCGCAGAATGACGGATTTATTGATATAATATGGCATCATAGATTTTCCGCGTACGTTGTAAACATACGCCTACGTACGTACGGCGGCGTTTGTCATATTGCAAACTAAATTTTACGAGAATCAAAATTCAAGACAGATGGAAATGAATGGCGGAAGTGTGTGGTGTGGTTTGACCTGTATGAACTATGAATGATTTAAAGCAGTCTTTGACACATTTGACTCTATCTTCTGTCAAAGTATAAACCGACAGTTGAGTAAGGTCCACGTTGCCACTTTGCTTTATGGGTCATTCTTGGCGACAATGCCTTCAATTCGGGATATAAATTTTCTTAGCTTACCTTAAATTAGTGTTGTCACTTTCCGTCCAATAGGTTAAGAGAAGGATACGAGATATCTAAGTATTGTCTTGTATAAAAATTTCAATAGGTTCTTCGCAATTTCTAGTCAATTTAGTCGCCATTGTTTTCATCGTCGCTTTCTTTTTTGCAGATAACACGTATTTTGCGTCAAATTATAAGACATTAAAGAAAATTTATATCCCGAATTGAGGATTTTAAAAAAAAAGAAAAAAGAGACGGGTGCACTCGGGTGTGAAATCACGATTATCGAAAATAAAAAATTGAACCACTATGAAATAAATATATAACATACATATCAATTTCTCAAACAACAATAAAACCCCATAAGTTCACATTTGCGTTACTGGCAGCACGAAATTTCTGTTCCTAAAGTTCTAGGTACCAAAGCGTATGCAACGCAAAATATTGCTGGAAAAACCTATGAATGTATAGACTCGACTAAATATAATGATGATATTATATGAGCCGCGTTCTTATACCTTGTTGCCACATAGTAGAATATCTACTCGGAACTTAAATCACACGGTCTTTTTTCAAATCATAACAGCCTCAACATAACAGACAAACATCTTAGTTTGCCTACTTTATTAATAAAATTCGATCAACACGGCCTTCCACGAGACGGGATACCGCGTTGCTCGAAGGTAGCTAATAAGTAAACAGTTATACAAAAAGGTAGAAAAGTGGATCGTTATATCGGGGCCCCGATTATCTTATTTTTTAGTCATTGTGATATATGCCATCAAAACTCAATTTTCATAGTATTGTCATAATATGACACGGCCAAAACCATTTAAATTACACTCTTCTTCTTCTTCAAATTTTAGAGTCAAATTCTTGTCGGTGGAGTAACCTCCTAGTGACTTGATATCCTGATATGACACGTCATTGACTTTCTCCTTTATCTGGAAACATAAATGAGACGCTTTCGAAATAGTGGAATACAGCCTCTGAATTTCGGTTACAGGCAGAAAAGTTGTGCCTTTCTATTTTGCTACCCTGTTTTCGGAATTAGCCATGTCTAAGGCATTGTAACTCTTGTGATCGCTGGTAAGTTTTCGCTACAATAACAATGCAAATCCTAGTCCTTTATTCAGACGTGTGAGGTACGACTATTTGAAAATAGCTGATATTTTCTTCTTGCAACAAAGGCTTTTGTACCGTAAAGTACATTTTTATCTTTCGTCTTTATTACCTCAAAGTTTTGCAGCGTTTTATAATTCCGTCTTTAGAAGAAGTTCCTAACCATTATGAAACTAATTTAAATAACATTGAATACAGTTAATTTCGTTCCATTTCATTTCAAGTAGATAAACCTGCAAATAATATTTCTATCTAATATAATATCTTTCCCGTGGGTGTCGTAAGAGACGACTAAGGGACTCGAGGGTGTGTATTGCAATTTTAGGCGATGGGCTGACAACCTGTCACTATAGCGACACACAATATTCCGAATAACCCTCAAACAACTCTCTGCAACTCTTTTCCTGCTGCACATCAATGACCTCCTTCGGCATGGTATTGTTGGATACGCAGATGATAGTACCGTTTCAGAGAGATACTTGACAGGTGCAGGGACCAGTGGGGATGAAATACGTTCGTTAAGAAAGGCCATGGTAGAGCGAACAGATCTGACCTTAAGTCTTGTCTCCCAATGGGGCGACGACAATCTGGTCTCATTCAATGCCACCAAAACACAGGCGTGTCTTTTCACTGCAAAAAGGAGTCCTTTCGACTGGACACCTACTTTTCGGGGTACATCTGTCCCAGTCACTGACAGGCTTGAGCTTCTAGGCATGGAGTTGACATCAAATCTAAACTTCGGCGCGACCATCGAGTACAAGGCTCAGACGGCGGCTAAAAAGCTGGGCGTCCTGAATAGAGTGAAGCGATACTTTACGCCTGGACAGCTTTTAACTCTTTACAAAGCACAAGTCCGATCCTGCATGGAGTATTGCAGTCACCTTTGGGATGGCTCAGCCAAATACCAACTTGCCGCTCTTGACTCGGTGGAACGCAGGGCCAGGAGGCTCATAGGCGACATAAAACTGGTGGACACCAAGCTACATAGCCTGGCACATCGCCGCAAGGTTGCCTGCTTGTCGGTATTTTATAGATTGTACTTCGGAGAGTGTGCTCAAGAGCTTCACGACCTTGTTCCACCAGCTCCCTTCTACCATCGGACATCCAGACGCACCGCCGGATACCATCCGTACCTGGTAGCCATTCCACCAATTCGGACTAAGCGCTTCCAGTCATCATTTATAATGCGCACTGCTAAAGAGTGGAACTCACTTCCTGCGTCTGTGTTTCCAAAAGCATACAACCCTAATCTCTTCAAAGTAAGAGTGAACAGGCTTCTTCTGGGTGAGCTCGCTCCATCTTAGACTCTGTCTCTGTCCTATGACCTAGACTAGAGTCAAGAGCAAACCCATCATCAATAAAAAAAAAAAAAAAAAAAAACATTTGTCAGACGTGGTGTAAATGGCCGTTTTGTGCGGCTGTTTACGCTCCGCCTACCCCGCAAGGGATTATAGGCGTGATATGTGTATGTGTATGTTTGTATGTAATATTTCTAAATATTTCCAAGAATATTATACTCTACCATGACTACTTAATGCTTCAACTGTCGAAGTACCAAAGTCGAAAAGTACCAATTTTTATGTTATTTTGCTTGAATTTTTGGCTTCTCAAGCCTGAAAGTTTCCATAAAAAAGTTATCAAATCATCTAGGTAAGTGATTTATTGTTCGTAACAAAATAATGATTCTTCTCCTTGCGTGCCATTTGTGGGTTTTAAACATCGATATTGGATAGTTTCAAAGATACAGGTGGTTTAGTGCTTTCTCCACTCTATCTCTTTTCGTGTGGGACACTGAATCCGATGAAACCTGGTGTCAGGAGTTTTTCAACTTATATGCTATCACTAAGTATGAAGGTGACTAGACCTATAAAACAAAACCCCGAAGGACCAGCTGTACACTTAAGTAGCGAACACTTTGGACAAAGGTGCCGTGTGATGTCGGTTTTAAATTGCATCATCCCGTTTCTTTCCCGTGGGTTTCATAAGAGACTCCAGGACTGAAAGTGTATTGCAATTTTACTCGGCCTAAATAGACGTGACATATATGTATGGTACAAAAGTCTCCGACTTGTACACTTAATGGTACAACTGGATCAGCAATTATTCCAGTTGTACCATTTAACCATTCTCCCTATAACTACATATAAGTGAGACTGCGATACAGTAGTGCAACACACTTAGGAGCAAAGTGCATCCTTATTTGATTTTACCAGAACATTGGCTTCACCATAACATATTAGACAGATAGATAAATATCCAGGACAATTCACACAGTGCTTTATAGTCCCAGATTAAGCAAAGTTTGGATTATGGAATCTATATAGCTGATATTTATACTTATATACTTAAAAAAGACATTACTATACATAGAAAACCTGGGTGTTGACACAAATATATATTATTGAACAAATATTTGTGTATGATGAGAACCGAACCCACGGCGGCGTAGCAAACAGGGGTACTATCCGCTAAGCCATCGAGCCAGTCAAGTATTTGCCGGTACGTATTTACAAATAGAGCATCACACATTTAGTATAGATCGCTCATGTTACTACCACGCCATTGTGCCGGAACCGCATTCAGGGATTGCCTCGTATTGTTATCCCGAGGCCTCTGGTATTAGTCAATTTGTCCTTCCCCAAATTACTTGTATTGTTTGGTTAATTTGATAAAGGGTCTGCGGTGATGAGGTAAGGAGTAGCGGGCCGTGACGCGGAGAGAAGTGTGGGTAGTTGGAAAAGGTTTTAGTTGGTTTGATTTGTTTGGTACAAATTAAGATCGTATATTCCGAATGATTTCAATTTTTTTAGTACTTTATCCCATCTTCAAATACAGATTACCGAATTATCTTATTTGTAATAAGATAGCGTAAATAAACCATGATTCGGGGATTATTTAGCTCCCTAGCCAGGGTAATGTTCCATATTAGTAGTTTTACTTTTGTACAAAGAATGAACAGAAACTGTACCTAATTAGTAATAACTACCTTAATAATGTACCATTTTTGTTTTCCGAGTACAATAAAAAAATCAATAAAAGGAATATTTTAAATTATTTCTTAAAATCAAGAACAAACATTAAAATCTAAGATGGACAAATTGTTGCCCTATACGATAAGTTTATTTTAAGGCACAACATTAAGCTTTATATTGTTATTCGTCTTTAAAATTACTAAAACGGAAAATTATGGCTTCCATTAAACATTTAATTGATTTAGAATTGAAAACACAACAAAAAATATTGTTGTATTTTGAAATAAACTTATAGTATAGGACAACAAATTTTCCGTTTAAGATTTTTGATATTTGTTTTATATTTGAAGAAAATAACTAAAACATGTAAGGGCGCCACTGGACGGTCGAATTTCGTTCGGCGCAGGCTTAAAAATGTAATTTTGAAACATGACAAGTAATTAAGTACTATTTCTGTAGGTACCTTTTTCGCACGTTATCTTACGCAGCTCGAAAGAAATGCGTTTTCACGTATAATCTGGTCTTGATGTTCAGTTCCATCTAAAAACAACCCTAACTTACACATTAAGTACAAAAACCACAAAAACACATGTGCCCATGCCTTGTTTAGAATAGTACTAACTAGAAATCCCTTCACGGTATCTCGATCACGTACATCAAATAATGAACTATTCATTCCTGCTCTGCAACCGATAGTACGAACATGGCGATTATTTTCCGTGTGAAAGATCACGTCTGTGCTGTTAGGAAATTCCCTTTCATTATTATTCAACCGGCATCCCAATCAGGCGGAGAACAAATTGCGAGTATTTACAAGGTGATATGGAAATTGCAAAACCTGGGAGATAAAATAAATTCTGCAAAATGTCTTGCTGTATTTGTTTTATATTTTACCCCACGTATGGGCAGGAAAATAGTAAGGAAAGTGGGCAAGGCAAGCATGTAAACGGGGCCCGGATTCTCTTATTTTTTACCCTTGCAATGCCAGCGACACTCAACTGTAATTTTAATGTAACCGTGATATTCTATACTTCAAACTGTCAGCAGAATACGATACGCCCAAAACTATGCCACTGACATGCTGACATCTACATACAACTGAAACGATTTTTATTTAACAGACTTTCGGGCCCTGGTTCACTTCATGTGCTTTCCGGTTTTGCCATTTCGTGCGCGAGTCAAAGAAACGGAAGCACGAGCGTGAGTGAAAAATATTGCTATCTCGCTCACTCGTATTGCTGTAAGTAGAGTCTGACGGCAGTGTGTGAACACTTATTAGCGTTGATACTTCCATGGGAGTATTTCGGGCTATATTTGCGTCAGCGGCAGGAGCAGGAGCATAGTGTGGACATAGCATTAGACTTAGTTGGATATATCGTTTTGTACATCAAAATTAACAATTTGCAGCTATGATATCATTGATTTACCATTAGATTAATATCGAACTTTTTCTTCGTCGAGTCGATGGCAACAGTAAAATTTTCCGTAACCAATATTTGGCCACTCAAATGCCCCTGAGGATCGCTACTTGCAAGTCCTGGAGCGTATAGGACTAGGCTCTGTAAACTTTATGCAATGCAAAAATCTAGCAAATATGTAACTAGTTGATTTCACAGAGTAATTAATCACATTTAAAATTGTTGTTATCAATTTTTAGAGTGTGCAGTATCCTAAAATGGTATTTATATCTATATCTTGTTTGATTAAGTATATCTAACTGTCTGTCTATTATTTTTTAACAATTTATTTATTTCATGTGGGAAACCATGACGATGAATGACCTGATTTAACTTTAAATAAACAAGTATTAAGCAAAAACTTAATTATTATACTTCAAAATGCAAATCCTGAGGCATGTACTTACAACGTAAAATGCTGAACATTTTCAAAGGCAAATTCGTTTTTAATTTCGGATCCGGTGAATTCCACATACTTCAATCCCATCTAATCTCAGTGTTTGCCAACTGACTTATTTTTAATTTTTTCTACAGAAACTGTCCTTACTCCAGCTGCAATTGCAAATTAAAAGGGAATATGCACTTTCATTCATATTACCATTTAGTCTTAATTGATGAACGACCCGATGAACCCAGGTGTTAGTTTTAAAACCGCCTGCTACTACTAAGTTTCTAAGGTAATATAATGAGACTTGATGATTATTTTTGTGTGTGACACCGAGTCGACGAACGACCCGACGAACCCTGGTGTCAGAGTTTTTCAACCACCTATTACTAAAAGTAGGCCTCTGACGTGGTTGTGTAACGACCGCCGTATAAGTAATCATAGACAGCAACCGAGTCTGACGGCTTAACGTGCCTTCCTAGCACGGAACCAACTATCATATGGATAAACAGGTGGTTCAGCCTGCAAAGACCTCTTTTCGGCTTGTTATACCCATTTTATAACTCCCTGTCTCTCCCTTTCTCTTTTCGTGTGGGACACCGAGTTGTCCAACGACACGATGAACCCTGGTATCAGAGTTTTACAACTGTCTAAAACTAGAAATAGGCCTCTGACATGGTTGTGTAACGACCGCCGTATAAATAATCATAGAAAGCAACCGGAACTGACGGCTAAACGTGCCCTCTGAAGCACAGAACCAATTCTATTCGGACAATCAGGTGGTTCACCCTGCAATGTCCTAACCAGACCGGGAAACACAAAGTGATAAAATATCAACTTTTTGAGTAACCCATCGAGAATCGAACCCGGAACCTTTGCGTCTCAAACACTCCGCCACATCGGCCGTCAAATACTCCCTGTACACTTTTAACAATAGGTATATTAAAGATGGAGAAATGCCTAGAAGCCCTAAGATCAGCAAAATCAAAAATGTTTTCTCTCCTACTTTTATTAAATTTTATTCTGGCATTCGTAAAGTTATTGGTTTTCATATAATATTTTCTTGATATTTTGAAAAGAGAAAACTCACTCACCCTCATCGTCTTCAATACACGTGGTGGGAGGAATATGTCGTCATTCCGTCCCGCCTTCTTTCCTATCTTGGGTCGTGATCGGGACGTAGATTATGAATAATAAAAGACAGAGCTCGCAACCTTTTTGGTGCCTGATTTGTCAATGGAGGTTGGGCGAATCGATAACAAGGTACATCAGCAGCATATCAGCTTACACATTTAAGGGATCAACTTAATCTGGTTATTCTTACACTTTCACAGCCACAACAGTCCAGGGCTGGACATGGGCCTTGTCATACTCACGTTTAAGTGCAATTTTTTTTAATATTATGGATGGGTTTGCTCTTGACTCTACTCTTGATCTTAGGACAGAGACAGAGTCTAAGATGGAGCGAGCTCACCCAGAAGAAGCCTGTTCACTATTACTTTGAAGAGATTAGAGTTGTATGCGTTTGGAAACACAGACGCAGGTAGTGAGTTCCACTCTTTAGCAGTGCGCATTATAAATTATGACTGGAAGCGCTTAGTCCGAATTGGTGGAATGGCAACCAGGTATAGATGGTATCCGGCGGTGCGTCTGGATGTCCGATGGTAGAAGGGAGCTGGTGGAACAAGTGATGGTAGATGTAGCATTCAATAGGAACGCTGCTGCCAATTCCCTGGATGAATTTATCGCTTAGTCACTTCTTACGAAACCCACGGGTAAAATTGGGGTATTTCTATTCTAAGCCGGTATCACAAGCCTGTATTAGTTGATCCCTTAAATGGGTAGGTTGATATGCTTCTGATAGTACCTTACGAGTATTAATAGTAAAAGTACATAGTAGGTTGGTTGTCCACGCTTTAATGGATAGCACATAGAAATGAGTATAGTGAAAGCTTTTAGAGAATACGTGGTGCTGGAAAAATGATTGCTATCACAACCATTTCAGGCATTTCAGTTTATTCATGACCAAGAAAATACATAGGTACATAAATCATGCCTTGATCCCTTACGGGGTAGGCAGAGCATTAACGGCCGTAAAACATATTAACACCACGTCTGACAAAAGTTTGAGGGTCAATCGGATAACTGTGTATCACTATAGTGACAGGTTGTCAGCCCATCGCCTACAATTGCAATACAAATCTAACCCTCGAGTCCCTTAGTCGCCTCTTACGACACCCATGGGTAAGAAATAGGGTGATGCTATTCTAAGCCGGCATCACACGGCATAGAAGTAAATATTGTCACATAAAGTAAACGTTAAAGCTAAGTATTTAGCTGAAAGTGTGATTACAGGTTTTTAAAAATATATAAATTACAAATAAAACTGGAATAGTTACATCATCATCATAAACCCTCATCCATCCACTGCAGGGCATAGGACTCTTCTCTATTGCGCCAATTTTCTCAGTCCTGTGCTAAACGCATCCATAGAGATCCCGTCGACTTGGTGATATCATCGGACCACCGGGCTGATGGTCTGCCCGCTGACCTCTTTGCACCCCTTGTAAAATGACATGCCTGAGCCAAATCATCGAAACAAATCAAAATACTGCACTTATTTTATAGAAATGTAGTTTTCACTGGCTAAAGATTTAAACACAATTTCATTTTCTTTTCGCACGTACACAAAGCTTTGCCTTGCCGTTGCGCTTTTACATTCCTACTTACAAGTTTCCAACCAATGTGGTAACTAAATTCTGCATTATTCCTTTTATTTATTCATTGTAACAACAACAGTACTAGAACAACATCAGTACTAGAATAGCATCACCCTATATTCCTGTGGGTGTTTTAAGAGGTGACTAAGGGAAGACTACATGTGTATTGTAAATTTAGGCGATGGGCTGACAACTTGTCACTGTAGTGATACACATTTTCTAAATTAGCCTCAAGCTTCCTTATTTGCCAGACGTGGCGTAAATGACTGCTGTTTACACTCTGCCTACTGGTGCAAGGGATTAAAACACGTAATGTGTGTGTGTACTTTTATTTTACTCCCTTTATCAATATCATTACATCTTTGTTTTCAGTATCGGACACTTGCATTTCAGTCTATCTACCTAATTTAAAAAGGCTTTCAGCTACAACTGTACAAGTGCCGGGTAGTTAGTCAACTCCTTGTCCCACACCGAAAAGAAGAAGTACCTATGAAATAAGATTTCCTTTGATATTCCTTGGACTTGTTCATCAGATCCTGACTTTGGCTATACGTTTTTACAAAAATAGTAAATATATTTTTTCTTATCAATCTTTTGCTTATTTAAGAAAGTGATAAGAAAGCGAAATAAATAATAAGTCTTAAAATCAAGACCACTATTTTAATGGCTGCCTTGTCATAAATCATCATTAGAGTTTATATAAGAAACAGTGCTGAAATAGCAGAAATCAGTCGCATATGGCTACACTGGCGTTCAAAAACTGTACGCAAACATTCGCATACATTCCTCCAGGCACACCTAATCTGGGTTTGCTTCAAAACCTTCTTATTTGCATTTTTTGTGCTCTCTGCTTTTGATGTAAGTAGAATAAGATTTTCATTTCTATTTTTGTATGCAGGTTACCAAAAAACTCACAAACATTTTTAAATGTACATAAGATAAGATATAATACAAAATAATGTACTTGCAAAAAAAAGCTGAAATAGCAGTTCACAGATGTCATAGAATATAAATGGCACATGTATTTTGTTTGTTCCAACAGGCGTGCAAATATTGTAATAAAGTAAATTATTATATTTTAACTAAATATTTTTAATGTCAAGTGCTGTGTGAACTCCTGAAGACTATAAAAATGCTCTATTAGCCATCTCGTAAGTTTATTTTTGAATATATTACAATTGAGTTTTAATTCAATACTTACGTAATTGAAACTAAGGAATTGAAAAAATGTCAGATGTAGTTTTGCGAGAAACTATATCTGACCCTTAGTGTCCTGAAGTATGATTGAATGAAAATTAAAAAGTTATTTAGCACTGTGAGTGCAAATTAAAACCATAGTACACTTAGGTAATTGATTATTTATTTATGTTCTCATATTAAAAGCATTCTTTGCAGATAAATATTTAACCATAGAACTCAAATAGCTACGAGACTTTAGAAATCTAAGTTTCAAATTCCATAATAACGCAGTGAACCTACACACAAATATTGCTATCTAAACAATTCTGCATCTTTGATCAAATAAATTTACAATTCCAACGCAGATTTTTATGCTCGTCTTTACCTTGGTTTGCTAAGAATTTAATATTAAGCTTGGATGTGATTATCCGTTTACTCCACATTAGAGAACATACCTTTTTCCAATTTACTTTAACCCACGCAACTTATAAATCATTTTTGCTATTTTTAGAAAACAATAGACGGTGCTATACCCATTTTAGTTCTATATTTAATCATAAAAGTCTTTTCCATGGAATACGTATTGGATGTCGAGTGGACGCCACGCCTCGTAAAGCGCAGCGTTGGACGCCCTCGGGCCAGATGGACCGATGACTTGCGGCCAGGACGTTTGTTGCACAGTTACAGGGTTTTTTGCATCGAATTATACAGCGTACTATTATATAAATACTCTCAATTCGTTCGTTTAATTAGTAGCAAACATGTCCTTGTAATTTTGCGAGAAACTGTATCTGACCCTTAGTGTCCTGAAGTGTGATTGAATGAACATGAAAATTAAATTACTTTATTCAATGTAGGATAATATTATCACTTATTGACGTCATGATCCGTCATTGGAAACGAAAATTACAAATTAAATTTTCACAATTTTCTTTTTTTATAAGAATTTTGTATTGTCCTAACAGAAAACCTGCTCTGGCGGGATTAAAAACATAAATAAAAAATATGTCACTAATGTCCATTTAAACATTTCAGGATAAGTTCTTATTTGTTCCAAGTAAGTCCAACAGAGATTTTCGTTATTACTTGCAAAATGTTATCAGTATGCATATTATGGAGCTTACCCTTGAAGTCTTATAATAGTATATACAGCAGCAATACAGGGTATAAAGGACAACCCTCCCAATACTGGTAGAGTGCATTCAGACCATGAAACTGAACAACTTCCCATAAATAAATATTTCAGGAATCTTTAAAATAAATTTGACTTCCCATATATTCCACCTACACCATCTTTAAAAACATCACACTTATTTTTTTGGTTGGGCAGTCGTGTAAAAATGAGGGTGTTTCAAAAGTGGTTCACAAGGAGTCATGTCTCAAAAGATTACGTTTCAGCCGCGAAATAAAAATTTATGGCTTCTAGGGTACAATTTATGGCCAAGATTACAATTTCTTTCGATATAAAAAAGAAGGATATAATTGACTTTTATTGGGAACGTTCAGATAAAATTAGCCCGATGAAAACCAAAACGGTACGAGTATAATGTCATGGATTAAATTGACGTTATTTTTTCAAAAATCCTAACTACTAATATTGATATAAAACTCTAAGGCAGTTCCTCCACTTATCCTCCGTAGTTTAGTATTTTTAAACGCACCGTACCGCAGGCATGAAACGATTTGATAGACGCATCCGTGAACGCACCGTAGTAGCCGAATTTGTATGGATAAACAATCTGAACTCTCAATTTCCTCTCGTCTGACAGAAGCATGCGTTACCGTGCGTTAAAATAAACGACTCGTAAGAGAACCGCTTAAACTATTTTTTTGACTTTCAACTACAATTGTGTCTTCCATTACACCCGACAACCAATTCAGAGCAGGTCAGACAAACCCTTAAGATAATAATCTTCTTTTCACAAAATCCAAACGCAGCATTTTTCCAACCTATCTTCAAAAATATCTTCCACAAATTACTCGATAATCAACTTCAGATACATATCTTGGTGAGACGATGTGCTTCAAGTCCCGAGGGATCCGAAATGCCAAAAATACTCTATCCATTAAAGTTCACGTGACATCTTGTCGCTGAGCCAGCTCCTAAGTAGGTGTTGAGAAGTGTTTTACGACACACAGATAGCAAGTGCGTCGAACATCTTAAAAGATGCTACAAATCGGGAAAATAAATATGTGATGCGTTATTCGCACATTTTGACCTTAAGTCAGCTCCTAAGAAGGTATAAAAAATTGTTAATATTAATTACAAGATGTTCAATCAAATATGAACATTAAATAATAAATTACATTTTCTACTATTTGTTAAATATTAGCATCAAGTTGCAACACTGTAACTCTTGTTTTACTATTTTCCAATATGGCAATTTCTTCTGATTCTATCTTGCAAGATGGCAAAATGTACAATTGTGTGCTATTAATTTATATTTCAATAAACTTAACTGAAGTTTAAAAATACGAATGCATTTTATTTAAACACAAGATATTAAGCGCGTAACACATTCCATGAGTTGTTGTATCGGAAAAAATTAAAATGTGATTCGAACATTTTTATGACGAGCTGGTTTCTAAGTAAGAAAGAGTTGACAACTTAGGAATTACAAGGACGGCAAGTGAGTAGAATATTTCAAGAAATATTATGACGACGAAATTGTATATGTGGAGTTCGTTCATGGGATATTATGACAACGAGCCAGTGCCGAAGCCTTTTTCCAGATACCTATCGTACAACGTGCAAATAATATTAATGCACATCCAGCCGTCTAAATGAATAGCTGTATACTTTGCTATGAAAACCATATTCGCTTTGGTGCCAAAAGTGGCCTGTGATATCTTGCATCTGGGCAATTGAAGTTCTTTATGATATTGGAGTCATTATTGTAACAACATTTATTTTTGGTAGTTTTATGTTTTATGCTATTAAACCCATAGCTTCAAAGCTTGAACCAAGTTGGTGATCTATCTTTCAAACAGTACAACCCTTTGTGGGTGAAAATCTCTGACAGCAGGGTTTACCGGGTCGTTGGACGGCTTGATGACTCACACAAAGAGAAAAAGGGTCTTCTTCTTACGGTAAAAAAATTACACTTAAGATTCTGACGAAAGATTGATTGATAAGTAGAATAGTTTAGTAAGGGTTAAACACATTGTTTGACAAAGTTTTAGCCCGTGTGTGTTTACCGATCTTGCAAAGGCAGCAACCTCGAGCTAAGTGAGCCCATTTTTTTTTCTCTCCTATAATTCATTTAGCCAGGAAAAGGAGCTTTGCTGCGGAAATAGGAAGCAGGGATTAAAAAGGTTTACACAAGAATTAAAAAATGTAAGAAATTCTGTTTAAGGCGAAAATTTTTACCTATTTTCGAATCATGTTGTCTTGTTTGACTAGACAAACACATAGAAAATACTGCTGAATCTTAGTAATGTAGGTAATTTTTCATGTTAAACGGGTTACGTATTATAAACCATATTTTTTTCTATGTGTTTTCTAATTCCACTGTGCAGGTTGGCTGGAAGAGATCTCTTTATAGAGATAAGCTCACCATTGTGACGACGTTTAATATTCAATTGTCATAATTTGGTACACAAAAAAGAATATATAATCAAAAACGAAGTTGTTTTCAAATAATTTTGAAGGCATTTCATACTAATTGAAAACTTCGTGGCACATTTTATTTATTGAATGTTTATATTATGTTTTAAAGTTGTTGATGACACAATATTCATAACAAGTCATATTTTGGAATCACCCTTACCATAATGCCGTGCGTCCTGCCAGTCATGGCCTATTGAGCTGAGACGTGGAACCTGACAGTAAACTGGCCCACCGGTTACATGTCACTCAGAGAGCTATGGAAAGTTCTATGCTCGGTAATTCTATAATGGATAAAAATCCGGAATGAGACTATCCGCAATAAGACCAAAGTAACGGACGTAGTCTGGAAGTGTAGCAAACTGAAGTGGCAGTGGGCTGGGCACATCTGTCGTAGAACCGACGGACGGTTGGAGTAAACGGGTTCGCAAGCAAGTGGAGGCCTCGGCAAGCGTAGTGTTTGACGACCTCCGGCCAGATGGACCGATGATTTAAAAAGGCGGCTGGTAGCGACTGGATAGCGAAAACAGGAGAACGTGACCTATGGCGTACTCAGGGGGAGGCCTACGTCCAGCAGTGGACTAGATTGCATCAGCATTGGGTTTATGTATGGCATACGCTATTATGCTCTATTGGAATAAAAATAAAAATATCTAAACCAATTTCTCCAACCTTAGATACCTATTAGCTAAAATTTTCACATTTTAATAACAGAGCATTCAGTATTGGTTAGTATTAGCGTAAATTGAACTAGAAAGTTAAATAAAAAGAAAGTTCCAAGAAATCTTTTATAATTTCTAAGAAAATTGGTTTCAGTACTTCACAAAGAATTAAAAGTGGAAATTCAGAAATCTTTGACTTTACAAAACTTAATTAATAGTTTTTACTGCTAATTGCATCGTTATAATTCATTCCCAAAAACATATCGATTATATTACTTAGGCTCTTAATTGCTGCTGTGGAAAAGATGAGTAGACCAAAAAGAAAAATGTCAGAGTGCGTAAGAAATAGTTGTATTACTTTTCGTATACGAAAACATAGCAATGAAGATTACGACAAAAATTAGGTCTCATAGTTCTTATTGTCGTGTAGGATACTGAGTCAACAAACATTCTTTATCACGTTAATAATAAAAAGACTGGATAATCCCAAAACTTGTTTAAACGTTTTTCAAGCTCGCCAGCCAAGTCATGAGTTATTTTCTAAATCAATGTGGCTGACTTAAGATTTATCATGCAGTTTTACACGTCCACTGCTGGACAGAGTTCTCACCCTGGCACCTCTAGACTGCATCTGAGGGGTTCCTACAAACTCTTACAAGGTTCTCAGTCTATCTTACAAATCAGACCGTTCCAAGCTACGGTTTTTATTTAACTGTGCTCGCCATTCTAGAACATTCCGACCCCATCAGTTGTCAGATGTACGAGCTTTGTGCTCCGCCAGTTCAAATTCAATTTATAAATTATTCTCATATTTCTCAGAAGTAACTATGTCCAAATTAATTTGTACAACGATAACAAGATGTTATTTAAAAGTACGTCATACCTTTTTGTTCTGACATCTTTTAAAATTCAAAACTTTATTTTTGATTAATACAAAATTAATAAAACTTATAATGAAAAAATACCAGCAAGTATGTATTTTATGTAAAAAAATGAGAAAAAATTATCCAACTAGCAAGGATTTACCTAATTTAGTTAACTCTGAAGTCTATTATGATGTTCATAAATTAAAATAAGCAGTTGAAAAAATATAAGCGTCGTCGGCCGAGGATTGAACCCGTGACCTGTGCAGTATTAGTACATTATGATGGTGTTTTTTATTTGTTTAGGTACCTACTAATTAGTACATCATTTGTTTCAAGTAGTCACTACTGTAATGGCTGTTATAGTAGTAGTAGCTACTTACTACAGAAATACGAACTACAGATTTAAAAAGAACACACTACCGGCAACAAGCCCTCAAAAAAAATTGAGTTCGAGTGACCGCATTCAAAAAGAGACGTTGCTCTCTCCACTTAACATGCCAATCAGTTGTCCATTTGATTCGCGAGCAAACATAATATAACCTACCATAAAATATGTACCTACTATTTAGCATATTCAACTGTATGTAGGGTGAAATTTTACTAGTGACCGAAATTGAAAACAGATGACGGGCTGGTGATAAGGTACAACTTCCCCAAGAAATATGGGTCGAAATATATTAAAAAATATTTTGATGATGATGACGATGATTTTGGCAATTTTGTATGGGAGGTCTTTTTTTTGCTGTGTGATGCTGGCTTAGAATAGCATCACCCCATATCTTTCTCGTGGGAGTCGTAAGAGGCGACTAGGGGACTCGAGGGTGTGTATTGCAATTTTAGGCGATGGGCTGACAACCTGGCACTATAGCAATGTTCCGAATAACCCTCAAACATTTGTCAGACGTGGTGTAGATGGCCGTTTTTTGCGGCTGTTTGCGCTCTGCCTACCCCGCATGGGATTAGAGGCGTGATATGTGTATGAGTATGTATGTCCTTTTTTCTTAATATTTCGGCCTATGTTCTTTTTATTTATTAAAGTCTTAAAAGACTGGACACTTCGATTTTAGCTCCGGGACTTTACAAGCCACCTCTGTCGGTCGGTGGAGAAGTGTGTGTGGTTGTTCAAACCAGCAGCTCAATTGTGTTCTTGGGGATAGGGGAAGTAGTTGGACGCGGCAACAATTAAGGGCTTTTTACGACTACGTTGTTGAAGAAGCAACGAGACGCTTTCTTTATATAGGCTCTAATGGTAGGGAGACCTTAGTCGATATGGAGGTTGGCGTTTCGCAAGTATCAGGGCGCCCCGGTAGCCATGCGCATGAAAAGGTTTTTGTTTATGTTCCTTGGGGAAAGTTGATTTTTATCACCAACCTGATCTTTCTTATCATCGCTATCGGTGACTAGTAAATTTCACCCTTAATACGTATCAAATATAATTACCTACCTACTTAAGAAAAACTTAGACGCCATACTCAAGCAATTTAGAATTTCATGACCGTTTTTATTACAAGCGTTTTCTTAAACTTACATATTATACGAGTATAGGGTGAAATTTTACTAGTGACCGAAAGCGAAAACTCAAGACAAGCTAATGGGGGTAGTTGTTAATTATCACGAGATAAGGAACATTTATCACTAGGTCAAATTTCAACCTACGTTCATTTGGGAATGTTGTTCCTAATTACCAGTTCGTTCTATCCTATATACTGAAAGTATCGGTCATCTGTAAAATTTCACCCAATATAGGTACTTATGTATAACTTAAGTAACATGTAGAGCGCTATAGAAGGACATGAATTCCATTAGTAGGTCAGTGTACCTTGAATGGCGACGTCCCATTGATTTGCATAATGTTATCCCATTAATGTTAAGTGGCGTTAGTACGCTAATTGACTTTTCTGCTCTACGCATAAATTACAATTTGGAATGAAACTGAATATTCTGTTTAAGGGTCTGAAGGCCTTTGTGGCATAAATGATGCCGCTTATTAGTGATGTAGTCAAAAGAGCTCGAATAAGTATTTAATTAAACTCGAAATTGAAAAAAAGAGAAGGTTCAGACACGGAATGTTCCAATTATTTTGGATTGAAACGAATTTATTTTATTTATTTATATAAATTCATGCATGATGTACATGGGAGTGGACTAGGGCATTTTATTTCAGTCCTTAGGGCTTGACGTTTTTTTATTTCACGTTCATACAACTTGAACCTTCCTAAAACTAATTAAAAACCTGTTTAGTGATAAGAGCCGTGAAATCTGTGCCTGAAATAGACATTTTCTTTCAACGTTTCTGTACCTGATTACTCGAGCGCAAACTTACAAAATGAGATATCTATTTACTTAGGCTCAAATATGACGTGCGTTTAAAACATTATTATGTGGGTGAAATATCTACCTAATAACCGGCCAAGTGCGAGTTGGACTCGCCGACCGATGGTTCTTTAACACGCTCACTAAGCCCTTTCATATCATATCCAAATTAATATTTTCGTTGACCTAAAACAATAGGTATTTTCTTAAGATATTTTTATTTTTATTATTTTAATTATACTTAGATACAAAGCTACTTGACAATAGTTCATGGTTTTAGTTCCAATGGAAGTTCCCCATTAATTTTGATTCAATTGAGAGGATCCACAATGCGCGTTTTTAACGTTAAAGCCCTGATTCAGCTAAAAACTTTGTCCCTTTCATTTGCACTGCGCCAGAGAGAAACAGACACTTATTATGCGCTTAAATTATTGAGAGATTTTACGGTTTTTCCAGCAAAGAAACTAGAGAAATACCGTAAGAATGTCTAATTTAGGTATTCGTACTAGATAAGGTATGTATCTAAATTAAAGCATATTTTTTTTGTAATAACTTCAAAACTGTAAACATAATATTTAAAAATATTTCAAATAGATATAATATAAAAAATAGATGATACGTCAAATTTTTTGTTATCGAGCAAAGTTGTGTAACTGATAGGTTTTATATTATCTGTTAGATCTCGACAATAACACATAATATATTTTTCAAAATTTAAAGCCTGTAATTGTCTAAATAAAACGGGTTCCAAAATCTTGCTGCCATTATATCTCCTCCTAAAGTTAGGATGGTTTTGATTTCAATTCAATGGCTTAATGCGTTCCCGAGATAAACAAAGTGATCCTAAAGGGTTATGTTTTTTTCTTTCAAGGTACGGAACCCTAAGAAAATTTGTGACAGAACACATAATATGTGTTCTGTCACAAAAAATATTATTAATAAAATATATTATTAAGTAAAAATATTATTTACTAATTAATCAAACAACTTTTATCTAGGTTTGAATGGTTAACAAAGGAGGTTTTTATGCTACGTAACAGTTTTAAAAAGAAGAGATATATAAGTGTGCGATATAACTATGAAAGACTGATACATACTTATTTTTACACTGACACCAGGCTGGATTTGACAGAATTTTCATGCAGGTTATTTAAACGCACGATAGCTCAGTGGAATAGGACGTCGTCAGTCATTACGAGAACGTGGATTCGAATCCTACTTAAGTAAGAAAATATTGGATTCTTAATGAAACTTATATGAAGTTTTATTAAATTCAACGCAAAACTGAACAACTTTTAACAAAAAACTTAGGTCATATAATTAAAAAAAATACCTTCCCATTTTTTTTAAACAAATGAGTCACTTTGTATAAGAGGGTATTTTTTTCATATTTTGACCTTTGTTCATTGGAAAAAGTTAGACAAATTTTGATATTTGCATAGAATTTCATAGGACCTATTATATTTGTAGAATAGATGGGAAGAAGAGAAGATAGACTGGAAGGTTCAAATCATTTTGCAAGTTTTCAAAAAACTAAATATTCTAAAGTCAATAAATAATTATTACGAACTAAAATTACAATAATATGTTTTTTTTATAGCAATAAAATAGAAAGTTGATTGTAAGCATTCAGTTTCCATCAACCTTAATCTGATCAACATTTTAAACTGTGGCGGTGCGCATGCGCTCCACATACAAGTCCTGAAACGCGGTATAGAAATTATTTCACAGGTCGCTATATATACTACTTCCAAACATGTGCGGTCGGAATAGTCGTTTCCCGGTCACAACTCCCGACCAGAGAGAGAACAGAACATAAGAGCTGCCAAATAAAAATAGCGAAGCCTAACCAAAACCATAGAGTAGAAATCACATAGAGATGACACTCCCGCTCCAGACGCGCTCAAGGTCAATCCGTCTGGCTGTCTTTTAGCGAACAATTCAGTCGGGAGTGCGCTTCGCCGCGGAAACGTTCGTCGTGCGGGTCGAATTTTCATTTTTTGTGTAAAATTTAGCAATGCAAGGTGTTGTATTCATAGGGAGGACGCGTTTTACAAAAAAAATGCTATTCTAATCTGGCACCACACGGCGCCATTTTTGCACCTATTTTAAAATTCTGTACCTACCTATTAACAATAAAATGGTAAGGTAAGACTTTAAAACGGGTAAATATTTTGTCCCCACGGGAAAACTGTTAGCAGCGGTCGCAACCGCTTGACTGGCCGCTAGTCTGGAATAAAATTATTGGCACGTGACAGCCCCGACTTAAAGCGCGGGAGAGTGCGGGGCGTTACGGGCTGCGGGGGGAAGTAGGTATTTAAAGCGCGGCTTTTGGGGCCCAGACAAAGGAGTTTCGTTTCTATACGCCAATATTATTATCTATTCTTATGCCAACACCGCAAGTTATCTCAAAGTGCTCTCTAAAAATTCTCAGACGTTGCTCTAAAATGTGCTCTGGAATGTATGTAAAATAAGCTTCAAATAGTTCCCGGTGCAGAAATGCGCGCCAAGAATACCTGACTCACGAGAATGGAATATTTTTTGTAAACGTGCATTTTGCTAAAATAATTTGGTCTTTCATGAAAAAGAAAACGCTTTTTTGGAATGAATATTCAATTTGCCGTTAGATGCTGGCTTAGAATAGCATTACCCTTAAACTACCTGTGGGTATCGTAAAACAGAGTGAAAGATTAATTTATTAAGGGAATGGGCAGCGGCGTTCCTTGTGAAAGTAATATCTTGCACTACACTCGCCAATCCGCTTGCCAAGCGTGGTGAGTATTGCAAAACTCCACAATAGGGGGAGGCCTAAGTCCAGTAGTGGACTGTCGTGGCTGTTAATGTTATATTTTTTATCGATTTGTCAAAACTGCATTTTTCCCATAATATCCTTTTCTAATATTAGTTTGAAAAATAATAGATACCTAAAGGTTTGGCAGGGCATTTAAAATCGTAAATAGTTTAAGTAGAAGCCATACTTGATCTGTCATGTGACATCTTCAAATTATGTGTTTATGAATTTGAATAGCATCACCTAATTTCTCTACCATGGGAAAAGAATACTATACTCTGGGTATCGTAAGAGGCGACTAAGGGATTCGTGGGTTACATGTGTATTGCAAGTATAGGCGATAGGCTGTCACTAAGGCCATACACAATTTTCTGAATGACTCTCAAATGTTTGTCAAACGTGGCGTAAATGACCGTGTTTATGGTTGTTGAACCAAGATGGCAGTTAGAATAATGTTGCCAAAAAGAAAATACTGCTTGGATTGGGATTTGGCGGCGCGCATGCGCTCCACATACAAGTCCTGAAACGCGGTATAGAAGTTATTTCGCCGATCGCTATATTATATATACAACTTCCAAACATGTCCGGTTGGAACAGTCGTTCCCCTGGTCACAACTCCCGACCAGGCGGGTAGCTACCCTTTTCCTCACTGTCGTCACTCGGCCTACTGGCCTCATAATCACTCCTCCTAAACTGGTGACCCGCGCTTGATCAACAGCGACGACGTGACGTACATCCACAACCTTCATCACCCGGAGCCAGACGTCATCAAATCAGCGGCCTCTGCAGTCACACCCAGCATCATCTGTCATCGACGCCTCGAAGACCTGGAGCCTGAAATCGCGACACCTGACTGCACCATCATGCTACATGTATCATCAGCTTCACCGGACGTTCGCGCAACTTGGACTTCTCAACCTCAACGCATCTTGAAAGCCACATGATCTTCGGCAACCATCGCAGTACCAGAAACTGATCTACAGTACGACAAGTGCTCTATCCTCTTTCGGCACTCATCATCGCACGGTCTACAGCAGCCACGACTGTCGACACATTCCAGCGTGCAGCCTGCTCAACCACTGCTACATGCCTGCTAGCCTCACCGCCTGACTGCACGATGAAGTAATCAACTGCCTCAAGACATCAACGGCTGCACAGCGTCTTCGACACTCCAAATCGGGGAGTGATGTGGCGGCGCGCATGCGCTCCACATACAAGACCTGAAACGCGGTATAGAAGTTATTTCGCCGATCGCTGTATATACAACTTCCAAACACCTCCGGTTGGAACAGTCGTTCCCCTGGTCACAACTCCCGACCAGGTGGGTAGCTACCCTTTTCCTCACTGTCGTCACTCGGCCAACTGGCCTCATCATCACTCCTCCTAAAGGTAGTTATTTTTGTGTTTCGGAATATACCCGTTTTAGGAATTACCCCAAGGTACTTAGGTACTTACCCAGCATAGTCAACTGTTTCAGAATACAAATTTTTGCAAAAATTCGGAACAAAGATAAGCATCACAATTGTTTTGGGTGTTAAGTAGGTACTATCAGCAATACAGCAACCTAGTCCTTTCAGTCTTAGTCCTTTAATAGTAAGTTGAGTTTAAACCGACCTGAAAATACCTGTGTGCTCAAACATGCCTCTTACCCAGAGAGCTTAGAATTGCTCACAAATTCCTGAGCATTGAGTGTTTGCTCTAACGACCACAAAGGATACTAGACACATCAAAGGCGAATACTTTCAGGCAAGGCAGCATATCTCCAAAGTACAAGATGTGAAATCGCACCAATTTCTACTTTACTACTATGACAAATACAACCGTCTACTGCTGATCAGGGGGATATTTGCCATACTTACAACGTTATTCAGGTGGATTAGCGAGCTCAGCGCAGTTATATTAGAGAACGCTGTTAACCATTCCCTGCATTTCCTCTCTTGGCTTTTTTTATGTACCCCACATATCTATAAGTAGATGCTATTTTTATCCGGAACCACACACCAGCATTGGTAAGTCAGTGGTGAATTATATTATGAAGTAACCACTGGTCAATTAGCCTCCAAGCATTACCCTGCCCTCGACCCGTGCATCTCTTGAGATTTTTTTGCTTAGAGAAATCGGTACAATAGGTGTCTATTAGAGCTGTGAGGTCGTTGGTTTATTAAGTATCAACTTGAATTGAACAACTGAATAACAAGTGTGTTGTTCGCGTAACATTGGATTTCTAATGGATAAACAAACCTTGTTTTCATTCGAAGTAAGCGACAATATAACAGGAACGTGTTACACTCTGGAATCTATTACAGGAAACATGATAATGTCATCAGAACAATTTGTGGGCTGGTGCTATTGTGGCTGACTTTTTTTGTTTTTTAAGGCCAATTTTCGTGACGTGAATTATCAATCTGCAATTTTATCTTCCATTTGGAAAAAACAATAACAAAATTTGAGGTAGCACAAGTTTGAACAATCAATTACAACAATCCCAAGGGTCCTTTTGTAGGAAATAAACAAAAATGCAATTTAAGTAGCCCCTCAGAGTGGGCATTTAATTTAACATCAAAGAAAATTACAAACTTGAGTTGAAATTGAATCTTGTAGGCTTATTCCTTCCTTCTTTCCGGCCAATGAATAAATTAGCATTTTATCTATACGAGGGATCTCTTTAAAAAATGCTTTTTGGGGATAAAATAAATTGTGTCCAAGGTATATTGTTGAAGCGTCTAAAAACGAGTTTAAGTATCAGGATCGTAAAGAAAATATTTTAAGTAGTTATTGAAATAGGAACCATTGTTGAACGTTGTATGTCACTATTGAAATTTCGAACGCTCCTGAAAAAGTACAATAATTAATAAGCATATTCGAACGGCGCTTGTTTTATACATGAGTTTATTTCAAATTATATGAACGTGAAGATTGATGACACATATTTAAAAATGTATACTATTAAGTTTGGTAGAAACACATAAAAAACATTCACAACTTATTGCTAGCCCGATAGCGTAGTGAAAAGTACCCCTGCCTCTTAAGCCGAGAGTCGTAGGTTGGATCCCCACTTCTTTTTCTTCTTCTGCTTCACAATGGTTTCGGTTTCTATTGTTGGGCATATGCCTTTCCTAAAGTTCTCCATTTTGCGCGGAGTTCCTTTTTGGATCCACAATGTTCCGGCGCGATCCTTAAAGTCGTCGGTCCATCTGGCGGGTGGTCTGCCTACGCTGCGTTTCCCTAATCGAGGTTTCCAGTCCAGAACGCATCTACTCCATCTCCCGTCTCTTCAGCGACACATGTGTCCAACCCAAGCTCATTTCAGCTTGGCGACTTGGAGTCCGATATCTACTACACGAGTACGCTCCCTGATGACTTCGTTCCGAACTCTGTCGCGTAGAGATATTCCTAGTGTAGAGGCGCGGATTGCAAAAAAATATGAAACTGGGTGACCTCGCTCTATCTTAGACTCTGTCTCTGTCCTATGATCTAGACTAGAGTCAAGAGCAAACCCATCATTAATAAAAAAAAGCGCGCGCCGCACACAGAATGTGCTCTCTCCAGCTTTCTCTCTCTCTCTCTCTCTCTCTTTTCGTATGGGACACCGAGTCGTCCAACTGACTTTACTAGATGCATCTACTGCTGACGAGGCAACAACGACAACGCTGCCTGCGCAATGTAAACACAATACGTCATGCTTATCATAGAAGATTAGCCAATCAGAAGTCAAGGCCTAAAACACGGTAAGAAGGTTGTCGAAGACTTAGCATAAATACAAAATCCACACCAGCTTTGCCGCGGTCCCCGAGCTGAACACCTCGCTTGGCGGAAATTCCCCTTTTCCATCATGCAGCATTGAGCCAACTGGCTTCAACCCATCAATTTTACCTTACACCTAGCATTCTACGTTCCATACTCCTCTGCGTGACTTGGAGCTTGTAGATCATAACCTTCGTTAAGATCCACGTCTCGCACGCGTAAGTCATGACTGGGAAGATACACTGGTCACACACTTTCGTTTTAATCCCTACAAAACACAAATATTTGTTAAGTCCTTTTGAGATATTTGTTTAATCTGGGTGTTTTCTTTGTATTATATGTGTTAATTTACACACAAAGAAGAAAGTATATATAAGTATTTATGTCAGCTATCTAGTTCCCATGTTTCTTACCCATGGGTGTCGTAAGAGCCGACTAAGGGACTCGAGGGATGTGTATTGCAATTTTAGGCGATGGGCTGACAACCTGTCACTATAGTGATACACAGTTATCTGATTGACCCTCAAGCTTTTGTCAGACGTGGTGTTAATATCCGTTTTACGGCCGTTAACGCTCTGCCTACCCCGTAAGGGATATAGGCGTGATTTATGTATGTATGTATCTAGTTCCCAGCTTTGCTTAGTTTGGGGCTAGATGGCGCTGTGTGAATTGTCCAGAATATTTATTTCCATTTATTTATTACATCAAAGACCTAATTGACAAATGTAGTAGGTATATCATGGTATTCAGATACTCATTAAACTCGCAAACTATTCAAAGCTCCCACATTTCAAACATAAGCTGTTCCGAATTCAAACTCACGCAACCATTACGACCGCGACCTCCATCCAGCCAGTAATTAATCAAAAACCATTCCACGAATTGCACTTACCCGTGACAGATTCCGTTTCTACTGCTGCAGAGAAGCATGTCATTCCTCATGGCCGTTCTAACGTTAATATTTAAATAGGTACCCGCGAGACGAGGTACGGGTGCGTCAGTCGGAAATATAGATGGTATCTATCAACGTGAAATATATTGAAGTAAATAAAAATATTCGGAAGGTTAAGAACCATTTCACGAGTCTCCCTTTTTGCTTATTTGTGGTTTTGTTCCGTCTTTTACAGCGCATTATTAATTTCCTTGAATTCACAAAATAAATTCAACTGAAAAGTGTATTATTATAGTTTTGACACACAATAAATAATGTTGATATTTTCAGGGCTCCCTACCCAAATGGTCAAAATGGGATCTTATTACTGATACAAGGCCGTCTGTCTGTCTGTCGGTCAACAGCCTGTGCCTGTATCTCATAAACCGTGATAGTTAGATAGAAAATTTTACCGATGATGTATTTCTGTTGCCACTATAAGAACACACAAAAAGTTTGAAGTACCAGAAAAAAACGTATTTTAAAGCTTTTTAATCGATAATAGATCGGCTGTATCTCGAAAACCGTCTCAGTTAGATAGCTGTAAATTTCACTGATTGTAGTTTGTTGTTATTTATGTTTCTGTATCAAAAACATGCTGGGGCTGCCATACAACAAACGTAATCTTTTTGCCTTTTATTGGAAAATGGTGCGGAACCCTAAGTGCACGAGCCTGACACGAGCTTTCTAATTTTTAATGGATTACAGTTGCCTCCAAAGACCATTTGATGTTTGTAGTATTTAAAAATAATGTTCATATGATGTGTACGTAATAAATATAGGTATAGCGCTACTTAAAATAAATAAAATATCACTTAGCGTCACCCCGCCCCAAACTAAGCAAAACATGTATAATGAGAACAACATAACTGACATTCGTATGTACTTAAATAAATACATAATAATAAATGGAAAATAAATTAATAAAACGAAGATATAGAAACTATTTCATGAATTCAGATATATTTAAACAAACATACAGTGTTACTGACCTACGGACGAAATTGTTTTCTATATTTAGGCTCCGATAATTGTTATTGCTCACTGACAAAATTGACCCCATACATCGCCCACAATGAATCAGACTTTGCCACAGGCAATTGATAATCATTTATTAAGAGGTAAAAAGAAATGAAGTCTTTGCTACGTTCACACTATACTTTTGCTCCTGCCGCTGTCGCGAATATTGCCCGAAATAGGAAGTGTCAACCCGACTGAGTGTTCACACACTACCATTATAATCTTCACGCAGCAATACGAGTGATCTAGAAAGCAAAACATTCAATTCGTGCTCGTGCTTTCTTTGACTCGCGCTCGAAAAGCTGACACTCGCGGGAGCATGGGAAGTGGTAGCGGCATGACGAGTAGCAGCGCCAGTACCCTGTTTACATGCTCGCGCTGCCCACTTCCCTTAATATATCCCTGTCCATAGCGGCATAATGTGAACGTGGAGTTGATTCTAGACCATGTTCTATTTACTACCTTGCCTTGTCAGACAAAACAGACTCCTTTGCGGTCAAACGTCCATTTCCTAGAAACAACATTCAAATCTCTCGCTTTAACAAACTTCACTTAATTATAACCCTCAGTCTGCATCTCTTGAATTCTGAATGGCACACTGAATTGGTTTGCATAGTACAAGGCAGCTGAAATCCAAGTAACCCACTGAAACAGGAACTATGCCCGTCTGTAACTGAAACGAGACATTGAATTTCAATTGTGGTTTAAGTAAATTGAGTGAAATTGAAGGTTTTGAGAATTCCTACTTTTAATGGCTGATAGTAAGTTAGCCGTGTGATGCCGGCTTAGAATAGAAATACGCCATTTCTTTCCCACAGGTGTCGGGTAGAGGCGACTAAGGGACTTGAGGGTTTCATGTGTTTATTATAGTACTAGGCGACAGCCTGACAACCTGCCACTATAGTGATACAAGGCTTTTCTGAAACGGCCCTCGAATATTTGTCAGTAGTGGCAATAGCGACCCTATTTTACGAACGTTAACGCTCTGCCTACCCCACAAGGGATACAGACATGATACGTGTATGTATGTATGTATGTAGCAAGTAGGCACCTATTTTCAACATGGACATAATGTACTGGATTGGAAGTTAAACAGACTCAATATAGGTATTCCGCCCACCTCAAATTACCAATATATTGTATGTCGATATTAGTAAAAAAAAAGAAAACATTACGCTCGAGGCGGCCCTTATAATGTATGGGATATGACAACTTGTGATGACATCAAACAATTCGGAATTCCGCTACTGGAGTATCTACGCGTATACAGGGTTATTTTTTATTCACCCCAGAAATTTAACAGGGCGATTCTACACATGATTCTGATCAACTTTTATTATGGGATCACCTGCGAAATCGCGAAAAAAAAACAGTTGTTCCATGCATTTTGTTAGAGTAGGTATGATTTTTTCTATGGAACAGCTGTTATTTTTTTCGCGATTTCGCAAGTGACCCCATACTAAAAATTTTTCAGAATCATGAGTAGAATCACCCTGTAAAATTTTCGGGATGAATACAAAATAACCCTGTATATTCATAAAATTTAGCAGCTGTGTTACATAATTTACGTAAGTATATCTTTAAAGTAGGTCAAGGAAAAGTTTTTTCTGTAGGGTCCGTGTTTTATCTACTTACTCTATAAATATAAATAAATCAAAATCTTGGACAATTCCCACAGCGCCACCTAGCCCCACACTAAGCAAAGCTTGTGCTATGGTAACAAGATAGCTGATTATAATATTTATTTATTTATTTAACCGTTTATTGTACACAATATAACACAAAGGACATAACATATATATCAATACACAACAGGTCAGCTCATTTCTAAAAAAAAACTTCTTACAGTAGACCTAGGGTAGTGAGAAGGCATAAAGTGAGGCAGTTGACGTGTACAACTTACTTAGTATGATAAAGATAAATTTATGCTAATAAAACAAGAATACTTAGTAGAATTAATAAAATAATAATGTAGGTATGCTAAAGTATACCTAATTATATGAACTATAAGATAATCTTACATATTATACTTTACTTTAAATACTTATTTAGTTTTTTTTTTATAATTACATAATTTTTAACATAGAAAAACTATTTGGGAATTGACTTAAAAAATATTTAACAAATTTTTGTGCCTTGTGGGGATCGAACCGACGATCCTCGGCGTACCAAGCGGGAATACTATACACTGCGCCATTGGGCCAGTCAGATTTTGTCTCTGTATTTTATTGAGTTTACCTTAGTCTTATCAAACAGAATAAATATTTGCGCAAATATAACATCTAAAACATTTCAGCCTACGCACCCTTTGCTGACAGGTATCTTATTACATACCATACCCCGAACTGAACCAACAGATGGGACTTTGAAAAATTATTCTAAGAAAATTCATACCGTATGACTAGGAAAATATTACAGCCATGAATAATTTCAAAGACGCGTTTGAAAGACCTGATTTCCAAATATTAGAAAAAGTATTCCTCTGTCTTTATCTTTTGTGACTTTGAAATCAATTTAAGGATGAACCGAAATCTGAAATAAGATGATTTTTGTGCCTAGTTTTCTCGTCAGTTTAATAGATATAAGACTGGAATTTAATTACCTAGTCACCAATTTAAACTTTTTCTTGTAGAGTAAGTAAAATAAGGTGGTGGTGGTGGTGGATGGACTGACGGACGTATTTTTGACGCATCCGTCTGTCAGACAAAAGATAATTTTGAACTCCAATAAACAACAGATATATGCCACACCATAACGCTGTAATTCGATCGAGGCTTTTGACAAGCGCATCCGTCTTTCCATCGTAGAGTGGGATTCGCAAAAATTTTCTCTGATATGTATGATAGCAGTAATAATGCTATGTGCCCGAAAAACAATGAAAATAAACAACTTTGAAATGAAAATAAAAACATCAGCTCCGTCGTGTGGAATTTTATCGTGCAGAAATAGTAAATTTGCAGAATTTAAACATTTTAGAACAACCGTATTCATACCAGTATCATAAAATTTTTGTGTAATACCAGCTAGAAAAATACATTAACTCATTTGCTTTAGACGTTTTAGGTTGCTCTTTTTTCCCGCAAAAGAAATGGTTTTGTTCGTTTTGCCTCGGTTTATAAGTTCGATGACGATCATGACACAGGTTTTATAGACGCTATAAAAGCTCTGCCACCAAGACTCATCGGCTTGTTCACCGAATTAATTGCGGCCGATGTGAATTTGCTCCCAGGCTAGACAGGACATTGCAGGCTGAACCACTTTTTTGTCCGGAAAGAAAGATGGTTCCGTTGGAGAGCACGTTAAAGCCGTTGGTCCCGGTTGCTGTCTCAGATTACTTAGACCGCAGTCATTACACAACCATGTCATTAGCCTACTATTAATATGATGCGAATCACACACTACAACGGACTTACGGATGCGTCTGTCAAACATATTTGTAAAATTGTATGCGTTGTAGTGTACCATGGTTTCCGTTTTTGTATAGGAATTTGAAATTTTCTGACAGACGGATGCATCAAAATTACGTCTGTCAGTCCTTCAAAGTGGGAGACGTCTCGTTTTTTAAAATAACTATTTATCATGATACCTAAACATATCGTTACCTATTCACTCTCATGATTCCGCCCCCTACGTAATTATTCCCGTAAACACCAGGAACTTACGACTACCATCAATCTAGCTATAATATCGCGGGATCTTTACTCAAAGCCTTGTAGGTCGCAGTCATCAAAGGCGAATTGCACACGCACCACAAGATATTTTGGTTCGTGACCGCTACCGTAAAAATGACAACCTGTGACCGACGCAATTTGATTCGGTGAAATATTTGGTTATTGTGTTGGATTTTTATGCCGTGTGATGCCGGCTAAGAAGAGCATCACTCCATTTCTTTCACGTGGGGTTCGTATGAGGCGACTAAGGGACTCGAGGGTTACATGTGTTTTGCAATTTTAGCCGATGGGCTGACAAACTGTCACTGTAGTAATACATTATTATCTGAATGACCCACAAATGTTTGTCAGACGTGGTGTATGTAACCGTTTTTTCTGCCGTTTACGCTCTGCCTACCCCGCAATGGATATAGGCGTGATTTTGCAACCTTTTTTCTTAAAATAGTTTTATATCTCAGTTAATAATACATAGTATAGGTATACGTTAACAGGCATAGTTAATTACAATAATTGAGATAGAAGGTATTAAAATGTAAAGAGTATCTTGCCAAAAAACTGCTTTTGCGGTTTCGCGAAAACATTGAATTGTGTTTAGGATGAAATTTTACTAGTGGCCGATAGCGAAAACTTAAGACGGGCTGGTGATAAAAAACAACTTTTCCCAAGGAAAGTATGTAAGTATAGGAAGAAAAAATGTTGGAACTTCTATACAAAATTGCCGATCATTGACTTCTTGGAAACTTAAAAAAATATATATATATATATTTCAACTTAATGTTCCTTATCACCAGCCGTCTTGAAATTGAGCTACCAGTCACTAGAAAAATTTCACCCGATACAATATAAAATAACACACATATCAGGCCTATACTCCCTTGCGGGGTAGGCAGAGCGTAAACGGCCGCATAGAACGGACATTTACGCCATGTCTGACAAACATGTGAGGGTCATCCGGAAAATTGTGTATCGCCATAGTGACAGGTTGTCAGCCCATCGCCTAAAATTGCAATACACACCCTCGAGTCCCTTAGACGCTTCTTACAACTCCCACAGGCAAGAAATGGGGTGATGCTATTCTAAGCCGGCATCACACGGCACAATATAAATTAAGAACACCGGAAATCATGCGGTGTGTGTGAAAACCACGTTCACACAAAGCCCTGTAGGCCGCAGTCGTCTAATAGTGGTTAAAAACACATCAATCTTCCAAGATGCTTCTAAGTACATAATGTATGTAGTCCCATGGATTATGTGAGTACTTGGAAGGGGCAGATTTGGCTTTGGTTTAAAACTATAATATCGTTTAGAAAAATAAAAACAGTGCTTTGGGAAAATAAAATCTGCATGAACATTAACGGAACCCTTCTTTTGAAAAAAAAATAGAAAGAAATATATCGACATAAATAACTATACGGGATGTAAACGACCTACAAATATTAAAAGGGTGCATGCACACCATGAAAGTGAACAAGTTTTCCCTGGGGCCAAAATAAATCGACCTCCCATACAAGAATCACGAAGAGCTGACTGCATTTATTATTCGATTTGTTACGCTGGGGTTGGAACGGAATGTGGACATCGAGACAAACCCAAATAGGCAATAACGGTGTCTTTTATTTACCATAAGGATTGTTTATGTAATATAATGATAATAAAAAATCAAAATAAACTATGGGAGGTCAAATAAATTTTTACCTTTCCTGATTTTTTTTACGGGATGTTGTACAGATTGATGGTTTATGATATGCACCCTATAAGTATTCGGATGGCTGTCCCTTACACCCTGTATAGAGTGAAATTTTACTAGTGATGGATAACTAAAACAGAAGACGGGCTGGTGATAAGAAATAACTTTCCCCAAGGAACATAACTCGAAATATGAAAACAAAATGCTTCTATAGTAACCCAAATCAGCTGATCGGCATTTTGTATGGTAGGTCAATTTTTTGGTATATTTCTACCTATGTTCCTTGGGGAAATATGTTTCGTATTCCCAGTTCGTCTTGAGTAGGCATTCGATATAAATCACTAGTAAAATTTCACCCTAAATATTTTATAATTATTTAAATTTATGATTAAATTTCGGTATTTATAAATACTATACACAATGTATACTTACGAAAATAAATTTTAGCAATAAGTTGTAGATCGAAACATAAATTTGAGAAAAAGTCGGAACCTCCAATTTGTTCACAGAAAAATTCTTTAAAGAATAAATAATCCATCAGGAAATTGCATCTGCTGCAATATTTCTATCGACAAAAGAATAAAATTCACAATAACATTGCTTGCAAGTGAACAATAAAATAAGGGACACAAATCCGTAGCGTCGTAGCACGCTCGTAGTACCTATTACGTTCTACGAGTGTAGAAAGTCTACGAATAAGATTTAAGAAAAAGAGACAGTTCATGAAAAGTAAATTAAAATAAAGTTCCTATATTCATGAATGAATATATATATATTAAAAAGATATAGCCATGAAAAACAATCATATCGAAGTACTTAAGTTACCTACGTACCTAGTTAATTTTTAGCGTGTAGGTTGTCACAAATCATAAAAATGTGAAAAAAGAGTAGATACTTTGAGAACAAGATTATCATTATAAATTATCATACATTGGCTTCAAATGTGTGATACTGGCTTAGTATAGCATCATCCCAATTCTACTTGTAGGTGTCGTCAAAAACGACTGGTGCATAAATTTATCAAGGAAATGGGCAGAAAGCAGTGTTTCCTGTCAATGCAACATTATGCACTGCGCTCGCCAATCAGCTTGCCAAGCACGGTGAGTATGTCAATACTCCCCAATAGATGGAGCCCATGTCCTGTATACTGTTGTGGCTGTCAATAAAATTTATGAAGGCTTCACATTATTATAAGTATGAAATAAAACTGTTCCTCGTGTCTTGGTGGTGTCTCGGGTGGGTGTTGTATGCTCAGATCTTTTAACTTAAGACCCTGATTCACCTGAAATGTTTGTCCCTTTCATTTGCGCTGCGCCAGACAGAAACGGACACTCATTTTGCGCTCCAATTTTTGCGAAATTTTATGGTTTTTCGACATAGAAACTAGAGAAATACCGTTAGAATGTCTAATTTAGGTACTCGTTCTTGAAAAGGTAACTAAATTATAGCATAATATTTTTTTGGAATCACTTTTTAACTGTAGACTAAAATATAAATAAAATAAAATAATATTTATAAAAAAAATTAAAAATTTCAAATCGTTTTTTGGATCCTTTTTCTATCCAGTTAAGTTTGTCAAATTAACTGATTGGGAAATGTTATATTTTAGATCCTCGACAATAACATATTTTTCACAGAATTTTAGGGCTGTTATTGTCTGAATAATATTGGTTTAAAACTCCTGCTCGCGCTTTATCTCCGCCGACTACGCAACGGTATGTGTTTTTTTTTTGTAGATGGAGTGTTCCAAAAGTAAGGTTTTTAGGTATAAAATATGCCGAAATAAAGTCTTTTTACCGTGGACTTTTTGCTGGTTTGCAGCAGCCGAAACCGCTGGGCAAGTTGCAATTAGATTTATAAGTTATCTTACTTTTATTTAGTTTAAGTCTGATCGTTAGAACACCTCTCTTTGCGCGCGGAGATTTAGCTTTTGTGGATATTACGCTCTCTTGCACAGTTTTACAGTATACCAAAGAGCAGTTGTTTAACTCGAGAACCTTCACGCTTGTATCTATACAAGCTTGTACCTATTGTAGCAGGGATGTCAATAAATTGGTCTTGACAACCCGAATTTAAGTGATGTCACACTTAGGTACCATAATGCCAAGTAAGAATACAATGAATCACATTCTTATTAAATGAAGAATTTGGTTTCTAGGTAATAATCTTTCCGGTTTCCTTTTACTTAATACCCAAATAAAAATTCGCGGTGGCAGTTCATTTCGCTGTGACACGAGCGGCACGAGATTCTATGTAGTGGTCGTATAAGTATAGGTTGATTGGGCGTGTGTAAGTGTGGGTGCGAAAACCGGGCGTTGGTATGAAGATAAACTACTGCCCCTTGGTATATTGTGACAGTACCGAATAGTTTCAATGCATAATATTCAAATATGTTCGCGAAATGGAGCAGGAAATATGTAAGTATCGGACCAGTTTCTCGGAATACATTTTAATATTTAAGAGACAGATCGTAAATTACGGGTGCTGCTGTAAAATGAGACGTGATTTTTATTTTAAGTGATTTATACTTGTGAGTATGTTTAGTGATAGGTTTTTTCTTCTTTATGAATTTTGCAATTTTTACAACGCGGGCAGGATTGAACGTACGACTTTTGCAATCACTAGTGGCGACTCCCCTTCCATCTGGCCTACCGCGGCTAAACTAACCTAGGTTCCACCATGCCACTCGGTATCAAGATACACTTGCAAAATTTGCAGGCAATGGTTGAGCCGCGGTAGCCCAAGAGGAGGAAGCGTCGTCACTTTTGAAGGTGGCGATGCGTTTGAAGTGTATTAACAATAAGAAAGATATTTATACAAATTACAACTTGTGACACCCACATTTTGAAGAGGGACGTATTCAGTGATATCCGGATTTTGTATGAGTGTTGTGAAACTTCTTTAGTCAAAAAACCGCCAGAAAATCATGCGGTATTAAGTGTGTCTTAAAATCAAAACATAAGATCTAGATAATAAACCTATTTCACACACAAATAAAAAACCTACAAAATGTATACACACCAAAACAGAAAAAATACTTTTCCTGTTATTTTCATGCATTAAAACCAGAAAGCCACACGCGTCTCTCAATTTGAATACATATAACAATGTTCGTAGCTACAGTCGATCTCCGGTTAAACACTTTGAACTCTCTACCCACATTAAGTACTGTACCTGGGTTCATCAGGTCGTTGGATGACTCGGTGTCCCACACGAAAAGAGAGAGAGGGAGAGAAAGAGTACTGTTACACGCGGCTCCGGACGCAAGGTTTGGTTTTTTTATTTATTAAATCCACAAACATTTTCATATTCGATAGAGGAACATTATGACTGACTTTGTTTTAAAGAAACCTCCCTTTAATATTACAAGACCTTTTAATGATACTACTCAATATAGTAGTGATAATGATGTATTGAAATTTTTGTATGAACTCCACCAAACTAGTTGCTGTGTTTTTATGTGGGAAAGAAAGATTTTTCAGAAGTAAAAAGTATCCAAGATGCTAATTAGAGTATTAAACTATTATAATACACAATTTGGTCGAAATCCAGTCAGTAGTTTTTGCATAAAATATGGACAACAGTCATTGAGATCTGTTACTTGAACTGAATAGAAGCAAACGTATTTTTGTTTTAATTTAAACCATTCAATGTACAGATGACCCACAACATGAGAGTCTAAATAGTGCTCTTAGTATTTAACCGAGCCTGAGATATCTCTCTATTATCGTGTTTGACAGCGAGATATAACGAATGGCCCGGCGAATACTGATGTCAGAGTTTAGTTGGACTCTGACGTACCATCTAAGTATCTTATCATAGACAGCAACCGGGAAATACCAATGGTCTTCCCACGGAAACATCTATCTAAGGGATATCAGGGGATGCTAGTTCACCCTGTAATGTCCTTACTCCTAACCAAACTGATTGTACCTTTGTTTTTCCGTCGACTAAAACACAATCAAACATAAAGGTATTATTGAACAAAGGAATGGCTAATGCAATCTGTATGATAATGGCTATTCCCCGGATGTAGAAAATACATTTTCATTGCTGAAGCCTTTTGAAACGCAAGAAAAATATCGGACAATCTTTTTGTTCTGGCAGCACTCATTTTAAATGAACTTGTTATTAGGGCAGGTCTAGGAGAAGGTCTCTTTATTCGGGTAAAAGAACTCAGTAATCTCGAGTCGTCAAAACTGAGTGTGCCGTAAAGTACTGATAACAAAAACGGGGATTTTTCGGTTTATTTTTCTTTCCTTTTGTGCTTTCCGAGAATGAATGAGAGCCGTCTTAATGTTTAAAGACAGACAGAATTATTCTTGAAAGGTCTTGTTTATTTTTTATTTTTAGTACGTAACATTCTGTTATGTCCAGTGAGAGCACTGACTTGTGAATTATTTTGATTTTATTATTTATGTTGATGCGAATAACACTAGGATTCAAAATATTTAGTTATTAGTTGATATAATTCGTTAGCACTTTTAGTTGAATTAGCTTTAAATTGTAGCTGTTTAGAACCTGAAAGCCTGATTCATCTGTCGTATGGGACACCGATTCGACGAATTACCCGATGAAACCGTTAAAAGTTTGTATTGTATTGTACATAAAATAGAATACAATCCAATTTTCAGTCGGTAAACACAAGTCATACGAAGCGATTGTAAGATTATGACTGAAACAGACTTTAATAAACACTCCATAAGAACCTTACCCATTCAATCTACATACGTGTATATTTAATAAAAAACGCTCATAATCACCACAATAGCAAAGATTGTTCGACACCATTTCCATAATAAAATGGCGGGAGAGCGTTTGGAACGACTCCGTTCTGTTTTCCCACAGTATCGGTTCGTCATTCAAAACTTTATCCATGAAACAAGCTAATTATTAAAAAGAAAAAATATCAAGGGGATAGTGAACATCAGAGTTATATTTTACGCTAACAATCTACCATATATAATTTATGAAATATTATTATAGCCGGTGTTACTTGCGCTGCCGCAACAAATCTTACGATACCTCAACATACGTCGCGGTGAAAAATAATTTACTTGTCCACATAAAAACAAAAAAAATATGTCGCAAAATTAACCCTCTTTCTGATTAATCCTAATAATAAAAGTAATTTATAATTTTTAAGTCCTGTATCATCACACAGCTTTAATATTTGCTTGGTACTGTACTTTAGAAGCAAATCAGATTGTGGCGACTAAGATTTTTAAAAGTAAGCTAGGTGGCGAATCAGGATACGGTGGTTGTTTTATGTGTGACGAACCGGGCCTTACTCTTTTATACTGTCGGGTTTGAAAGAGAAAATATATGTTCAAAATACATGAAGACTTGTGTTAAGCTTTATATTGTTTCAAGAACTTTCGTGTAGAAGTAATTTTGTTACCATTTTTGCCCTTCTCTGAATTTATTTCATAGTCGCCTTTTAAGTCACATACCTAGTAATGGGGTGATGTTATTTGACAACCTTATCTTAACATTCTCTCGCTAACAAAAGGCAAAAACGTCATCTAAACATACATGTGCCAGTCTCAAATTCCACCTTCACTTGTAGAGCGTGCGGAAAACTATGCCGCTCCCGTATCGGCTTATACAGCCATGAAAAGTCTTGCCTCAGACACTGATTAAATCGTCTGTCACAGACGTGTGAGGCCAATGATGATGATCTTAACATTAGGACCAAATTACCTCAATAATCGCATAACTTCAAAAAAACTTTGTTTCATGTGACTGCCTGCTACGCCAAGGGTCGTAGGTTCGATCTCCAGAAAACACAAATATTTGTCAAGTAATTTTCAGATATTTGTGTTTAGTCTGGTTGTTTCTATGTATGCTATGTATTAATTATATAAAAGAGTATATAAGTATTTATATAAGATATCTAGTTCCCATAGTACAAGCTTTGCTTAGTATGGGGCTAGATGGCGGTGTGTAGATTGTCCAGGATATTTATTTATTTATTATTACCACGCAACAGTACCAAGCAAAATTTTAGTAACATTTTTCTCATTTTCTTGTTAGAAACAAAAATTTAATATTCATTAGAACAAACACGTTACAAAGTTTCCAAATTTAACTATGTTTAAGAAATGCTTAAGTAACGCCCCATTTTCTTGGAAATTAATTAAAGATTTCGTTGAGTATTCATTGGATTTGGATTAAAATGAAATTTGTAAGTACGTTAATGTAAAAGACTTCATTACGCATTAATGTGACTTTGTTTTAATTAAAAGAGTAGTCATTATTAAATACTTACCTACGTTAGAGTAATTTAGCTATGCTTCTTATTAAAGTGTTGAAAACTTTGAAGAAACTCTTAATTAGCTGCAGTTTGAAACGTTTGATATTTTTTTGAAATCTAACGTTAACCATTTAAAATACCATTCGTGTGCGTGTCAGTCTCGCGCACATAGTGTTCCGTACTATCATGAATAATAATGCCGTATTTCTGTAAAGCCCTTTAAATATTTATTTTATTCTGCTTTTTAGTATTTGCTATTATACCGCCAACGAAAAGACATGGTTAATGAGAGACAGCTTTTGTTTCATTATCGAAAAAAAAGTAAAAATACCCAGTTTTTGGTAGGCCAGTTAGATTGTAGGAACCCCGTTAAAATAAATATTGAATTTTTATATATAGTATTTTTAATATCATATGATGCCGGCTTAGAATAGCACTACCCCATTTCTTTCCCGCGGGAGTCGTAAGAGGCGACTTAGAGACTCGAGCGTGTGTATTGCAATTTTAGGCAATGGTCACTATGGCAATACACAATCTTCCGAATGACCCTCAAATATTTGTCTTCCTACCCCGTAAGGGATTATAGCGGCAACGGAAATACATCATCTTTCAATATTTCAACTATCAATGTTTATGAGATACATTTTGGTGACAGACACACGGACAGCCAAGTCTCAGTAATAGAGCCCCGATTTGACCCTTTATATACGGAACCCTATTAACTTCTGGCAAACCCGTAAAATTTGTCTTGAGATAAAGGAAGTGATGTGTTGATGATATAACAATTATTTCTTAGAAACAATAATTATGCAAGGTATATTACACTTTATGATGCGATTTCTTGATGGAACTCCATATTCTAGGTAAATTAAAAAAAAATACACTTACTTACACTATTAGTGGAACTACATTGATATATATTTTTATTTAAACTATGAAGCGACCGGTTTCGTTACAACATCGTCAGGCAAAAACGTAGTTTAAAATACCTAACATGATGATTGTCGTAAAACACATCACTTTTCTAATCTCAAGACCAATTCATGATTTCATTATGTTTTTTGCATGAATGGAGAAAAGTTATGACAAAATAATACGAATAATATGAGTTGTTACTATTTTAAAAGGTGTGTGTTAAAACACCAAAAAAAAAAACAACCTATAAACATAAATGAACTTTATTCATAATAAACAATATTCAAATTATATAGTATATTGACAGAAATAACTTTGTGGAGCACCATCTCAAGAACGTTTTGGCATGTGAGTAAAAAATACGGATGACTACAACTATCACCGCGTTTTTGCTTCTTCTACTTCTTCTTTTTGCGTGGGACACCAAGTCATCCAATGACCTGATGAACCTTCATGTCAGAGTTTTCAACTGCCTTCTATTAGTAGGGTAAGGAATTAATTAATTATAGTACTGACTAGTTCCGGTGGACAGAGTAAAGCTAATATTATACACAAATCACACAGTTCAAAAACACTTTCAACAACAACAACTATACGTTGTACATCGTACGTTGTAACGTAGATCATTAATCAAAATACTATAGTGACATTTCCCACGCACGTCATTCGTATAAGCCATATAGTCACAGAATCTGCATACTTGATTGATTACATTCCACGCACATTGTTTGGCATACTCATTTTAAAGATAACTATTCAATTCCACCGTGTGCATGAATAATGAAGAGAATTGTTAATGTTTATCAATGCATCCATTCAATATTGATTACAATATCAACGTCGAAAAGCTTTATGATCATCATAATTAAAAGTTTCTTTGTTAAATTTTGAGTATGATTTTTATTGTGTCTGTTCTTTTAATTAAATTAATATCGTGGACCATTCACACACAGTCTCATCTAGCCCCAATTAACGTAGCTTGATGAACTAGATCATCATCATCATCATCATTGATTTAAGAGCCTCGCTCTTGTCGGTGGAGTAATATCCAATCTGCTCTATTTTGAGCCTTTTCTTTGACGACATGACACCAATTTTTTCTTTGATTTAGTCCATATACGCTCGTCTTGGTCGCTCTCTCCCTCTCCTTCCCTCGATATTTCCTTCCATTATAGTTTTTAGTAGGTCGTCATGTCGTAACAAGTGTACCAGCATGTTTTTTCTTTTGTTCTCTATAAAATTCAGTAACTAGAATTTTAGGAACTAGATAGCTGATTTTTGTACTTTTTTTTGTAAATAAATTTAATAATTTTATTTTTACATAGAAAACAACCAGATTAAACTCAAATATCTGAAAATATATGTGACAAGTATTTATATCATCTGGAGATCGAACCCACGACTCTCGGCGTAGCAGACAGAGATACTAGCTGCTACGCCATCGTGAAAGTCAGTTATGATATGACGGTACGACATGTGATAGCCTTATTTTGTTAGAAAGAATAACAATTTTAAATATTGGCACTTAACAATTTCAGTATGGTTTAAATTATAAAATGTAGAATAAAATAACATTATATTTACCCTGTTATTATAATTTTATTGTTTAACTTAGGACCCATAATATAACACCTAGCTTTCAAACCTTTCAGTTGGTAACTTGTTAAAAAATACCTACTATAGTAATAAAATAAATAATTGTATTTCTTTTCCAACAATTTACATGTTTAAATTGAGGTTTAAGTTGTAATTTTGTTAAATCATTTAAAATTAATAACAAAACCGGCCAAGTGCGAATCTTATTCACCAACCGAGAGTTCCGTAACATGCAAATTACGTGCTTTCATGTGATACCCCACTTGAACTACTAGCCTCAATTATACAATCTTGTTGTTTTTCAGCGTCTTTATTAAATACTTAATAATAATAAAATATCATTTAGTTAACTCTCCAAAGCAAACAACATAGCACCACTTGTAAAGACATCATTTTTTTAGACAATAATGGTTTGCACGAGTGGAGACTGGCGCCTGAAATAGGCGAGAGTCTGTGCTTCAGGTTCACCAGGGTCTCAGATGTATTTATAAAATAAAAACAATCATGCTTTTAGGGTATTTTTCGAAAATTTAAGTACAAACGGAAGCTACTTGCCATATTTCGTAATTCTAGCTCCACAGGAAGTACCCCATGAATTTGGTTTCTTCGAAAGGGTCAAAAACCTCCTTTTTACAACGTTTAGGAGCTTGTATTTTTTACATCTACATGCAGCCGAAGATTTGAGTATACAGCTTAATATATCTACGCGTAAAGGGTCTGTCAAGGTCTTTACAGCCGGACGGACAACAAAGTGATTCTATAAGAGTTTTGATTTTACCTTTTGTGGTACAGAACCCTAAAAACCTTACTAAACAGTTGGATACGTTATTTCGTCAAACTGTGTGTGAGTATCATAATAAAGAAATAACTTAATTTACCTGAGTGTCTGCAAACGTACTTACTCCTAAGTATAGTGCACTCAAAGCAGCTTAAGTAAAAGTTACTTTACAGGGAGTCGTGGTAAATATGGTCGCTTTACTCCTTTACTGAACTAATGAAAGACAGTTTACCCTCATAGTAGTATACTGTAAGTTTTACTGTAATGGCTGTCGCTTAAAATAACATGAAGAAGACCAAACTTTACAGGTTATAAACATTTTGCTGGATGTATACACTTTGTTGCAGATTCTAGGACAAGTCTTTGGAAGAATAAATTATGCGTGAGTTGGGAAATAATTCAAAGCGTCATTTCATATTTTTTTCAGCATCTCTTTCTTTTTAAACCAATCCTTTCACAACTTTTAGAAAATATTCAATATTATTATTTAGATTAATATCTTTAATCTTACCCTAATCAATAGTGAGTTATTAATTCTTATATAAACTTTAAATATGAGAATCGAAAGAAATAATTCTCCCAAGTAAAAACAAAAATTACCAACTTCTAATAACTTCACAAACAAAATAATTATCAAATTTTAACCCTATGTAATATAATCACAGATTTTGATTGAGGTTGGGTTAGATACCAAGAGAACAATTGTAACAACATTATAGGTTGAAATATGAAAAATATTTTGAATTCCATAGTAACTATCGGAAATTTTGTATGCGACGTGCAACTTTTTCTTGGAATATAGAGAACAATTTGAACCTCCTATATAGGTGAACGGCAATTAATTAACAATCAACCTTGACCTGCTTTCGGCTTATACCTTTTTTGTTACTTCCTGTAGAATCTCCGCTCAATATTGCTTTTATTTTTCTTCCTGATCCGTCCCTACATCATATCCTTGAGAAGCTTTATCTTTCATCCAGGCTTATCTCCCATTCACTTATTACATCCCCTCAGACGCTGCGCGCCATTTAAAATCACTTTTCTTGTGAGTTCGTTAACTTTATCGTTAGAAGATAAATCGATGGGCGGCTTGACGATTTAAACGAAATGCGTTTGCATTAAAAATTGGTTATTGACTGTCCTGCAAAAAAATAATAATTAAAAGAATAAGAATAAATTTATTTGCAGGCAAACATGGTACAATATATGCAGGTGAATCGTTTTACAATTAGACCATGCATGTTGCGCCAGCAGCTGGAATGCAAATATTTGAATAGAATTTAAGATGTCCAGTTAAAATTAAAAATATAAATCAATATTCATAAACATAAAGCCACGTAATTACCAACTATTTATATAAATAAAATAATTAAAACAATTGCATTTTTGCCATTAAATTAAAACATTTTGCTACTGTAAAAAAAAAAATTTCAGTACAATTTTTTTATAATTTTGATTAAAATTTATATGTAGATAATTTTTTAATATGTTCCGGGAGGTTTTATGGATTTAAAGATTCAAGTCAACGGCCCTCCAGGGAGGTTTTGTCATTCTACAGACTACGCTTAGTTGAAAAATTCACAAGCACATTGCATTTCGTTGCATAAACAGCCACAACAGTCCACTGGTGAGACATGGGTCTATCCGTATTAGAGGCCATTGCCATAGTCACCACGCTTGGCAGTCGGATTGGCGAAAACAGTGTACGATGTTGCAATCACAAGAAACGATGCTGCCCAATCCCTGTCTGATTATCCCCTTGTCGTTTTTACGACATTCTGGTGATGCTATTCTAAGCCGACACCACACGGCAATTGAAAAATAGACAAGCACATTTACTTAATATCGGTTTTTAACCAGCCCCAAAAAACTGCTGAACTGCTTTAGCCCAAAAAAACGTCAGGCTGATGTAGACGACATTGTCAACGAGTACTTGTTCTGTATTTAAAATATAAGCCAGTTACTACCCTGCTGTAAACGAGGAATAACGGTAATCATCAATACGATATTGGTGATCTTTATCAGCAATTACACGAGAATTGGATTATTCTTCATTGTACGAGAGAAATACTTTAAATCGTCTTTGTTTTTAAGAATTTTAGTGAAAATATTATCGCGATAATATCTTTCAATTCTGGATGCTTCATTTTCTGAATTCGGATTTCCTGTTTTAAGTCTTTCGTGTGCATTATTGACTGCGAGAATTAATATTGAGATCGCTGTGCTTTTGTTTTTCGCATTACCGTTACGGCTTAGAGTAGCATCGCCCCATTTCTACCCGCGGGTGTAATAAAAAGCGACTTAGGGATAAACCCGTCCAGATAATGGGCAACAGCGTTCCCTGTGAATGTTATATCTTGCACTGTGCCAATCCGCCTTCCGAGGGTGGTGAGTATAGCAATACTCCCCAATTTAGGGGAGACCTATGTCCAGCAGTGGACTGCTGAGGCGGTTAATGCTTATGTAATACCGAGGCGTAGATTTAGCAATAAAAAAGGGATTTCGGGAAATATTGCTATGCGATTCAAATGAGGCGTTTTCATCACGCAGTCTTGTAATTTCTTTTTACTTAGACGGCGGTCGTAACACAACCATGTCAGAGGCCTACTAGTGGTAGTAGGCGGTTGAAAAACTCTGACACCAGGGTTCATCGGGTCGTTGGGTGACTCGGTGTCCCACACGAAAAAGAGTCTTGTAATGTTAATTTGAAATTACTTTTTAATGTGTTTCAACAAAAAAAATATTCCGGTTAGTTTTTTTTTTCATATACGATACTACAGTAACAGTCGCTCATCATATTCTCATGAATATTTATAACAAATACGTCCAACAAAATTGTAATAAATGATTAACGCTTATTGTAGTAGGTAACAGTAGATAGATTGCACATCAAAGTTGTTTCTAATGATAACTGTCTGCTCCAGTTAGAAGCCTAAACTGTTTGTACTATCAGCAGCACATCAACCTACCCATGCATCCGTATTAGTATGGAAATAAGATCGGATTTCCCAGTTTCTTTCGTCTGACAGACGCATACGTTACGGTGCGTTTGAAATACGCAGTAACGGATGACAAGTGGGAGCACCGCCAAAGGCAATGCACTTGATATGAAACCGGACGCGTTTCTTAGAAGCTTCTTTAATAAACTTTTGATGAAGTTGTCTGCTAAGGGCGGCAAAATGAAGTCTTATTAAAGCATTTTTATGAACTTTGCTTTCACGCGGGTCGGATTAAAAAATACTTTTTTCCTCTTTTAGTATTAATGACACAAGCTTTAATCTATTTTGGTCTCAACTGCAATGGCAGCCGTAACAATATATTTATAGCATTACAAATTAGCCTTTTTGTACTCAGTTCATTTTTAACTCTTACACTTTTGATAATATCCGGTTTGCTTTGAGTTAACATATCTAAAAGCATTATATTCGGTTTCCATGAACAAACTGTACGTTGAACAAGATAGGAATTCGCAATTTTATTTCGTCTGACAAACGCATGCGTTACGGTTTGTTATAAATACGCTACAACAGATGACAAGTAGGAGAACCACCAAAAGAAACACAAAAGCTTGACCCAAGAAAAGTTTGAATTCTTCATTCAAATATCCGCCCTCTGATTAAAAAAAATATTCATTGCTTCAGCAGCAAAAAAAACTTTTCCTTTTTAGATTTTTTTTTGTTCTTTTGAACCAGACAAAATTTTTATAATCGGTTAACAATAAAAATAGTGTAACGGAAATGACTGTACAAAAACGTATAGTCGATAAACTGAATAACTTTTCAACGCAGCTTTATTTTTCAAAATAGAAGAACAATTGGTACTTCTTAACAAATTTTGTTGCTGCTCGATGGCCAATGTGGCGCAGTGGTAGTGCGACTGCCTGCGACGCAAGAGTTCCGAGTTCAATTCTCGGTACGCACAAAGTTTATATTTATCACTTTGTGAGTTCATGCCTAGTCTGGTTTGGACCTTGCTGGCTAAACAACTTGATTATCTAAAAAGAAAGTTGGTTCCATGTTTCGTAGGGCACGTTAAGCCGTCGGTTCCGGTTGCTGTCTATGATTATTTAGACGGAGGACGTTACACAACAATTTCAGAAGCCTACTTCTAGTAGACGGCAGTTGAAAAACTGACATCAGTGTTGATCGGGTTGTTGGACGACTCGGTGTCCCACAAAAAAAAAGAAGTAAAGTCGTTCAGTTCCACGCCTAAATCACGCCTTGAAAGATTGCACAGTAATTACTCTAACACAGTGTAGAATTTTCACCATCTGTAGCACTTCAAAACATACAAGCTTTCTCCATCTATTCACAGGGATAAGAAGCAAAATCTTTTTGTTCTAAAGGAAACTTTTAAGAAAGTAAAGGAAGGAAGGCATTTATTGCTCTAAAAGCTCGCCGGAACTAACTTTAAAATGGATTCAACTTTGTCCGTTGCATTTAACAAGGCTGTATCTCACACCGTGCCGTGTGATGTCGGCTTAGAATAGCATCACCCATTTCTTTCCCGTGGGTGTCGTAAGAGGCGACTAAAGGATTAAACGGTTACATGTGCAATGCAATTTTAGGAACAAATTCACAAAATTATAAATTAGTCTCCTCGATCGGGAATTGAACCTGGTACCTCCGGCTTCTGGGGTAAACTCTCAGAACACTGCACCACTCACATATAAATGTGACGAACAACTACTACTAAAGAGTGAACCACGAAATTATATTCCCTCTTGCGGAAGTTTTGCTTAAACTAAAATCTATTGGCTATTTTGATCGAGAGTAAGTTGCATACAAATCTGACCAGTTTGGCCTTTGAAGTTGATCATTACATACAAACATGAACTCGCTTAGGTTAGGTTAATAGGCTGCCGTGTGATGCTGACTAAGAATAGCATCACTTCAATACTACCCGTGGGTGTCGCAAAAAGCGAGAGATAAATTCATCCGTGCCATGTGATGCAGGCTTAGAATAGCATTACCCCATTTATTTCATGCGGGAGTCGTAAGAGGCAACTGAGGGACTTGAGGGTGTGTATTAACATTTTAGGAGATGGGCTGACAACCTGTCACTATGGCGATACACAATTCTCCGTATGACCATCAAAAATGTTTGTCAGACGTAGCGTAAATGTCCGTGTTTTGCGGCCGTTTACGCTCTGCCTACCCCGCAAGGAATTATAGGCGTGATATGTGTGTGTGTAATTCATCCAGGGAATGGGCAGCAGCAGCGTTCCATGCGCAATATCTTGCACTGCGTTCGCAAATCCGCTTGCCAAACGTGGTGAGTATGGCAATACCCCCCAATAGGGGGAGGCCTATATCCAGCAGTAGGCTGTTGTGGCTGTTAAAGTTGAAGTATCACCCTTAGCCTATGATAGGTATACTCTTTCTTGTTCACGTACGTACCTTTATTTTAAGGACGAGTTCTACTCGTGAACTTATATTAAAACATTTTCTCGAAAAACAAAAACAAAAACGAGTTTTTTACCTTTCATATAAAGTGAAATATTAAATGCCCCTTTTTGTGTGAGAGGGCCAAATTTCTTTATAATTTTTCTCAAAATTATTTGTTTTTTCTGTTTCACTATAAGATCCCTTGAAATATTTGCTATTAATAAAAAAAAAGGTGGTTCTCCCACTTCGCGTCGCTATTTCACAAAATGCTTCAGTAAATGCACCGTATTTGTATAGGAATACATCTTTTACTTGGCTACAAGATAAATGATAATAAGTGATTTTTATTTATTGATTGAATTTATATTGTTGTTTAAAACTACTGATAATATAAAAGCTGTAAGTTTCCCTAAGAAAACAAAAAGAAAATACCTACCTACAGACGCATTTACGTATGTGTGTGAGGTAGTAACGAGGCGTTACGGTACGTTAAAAATACGTAGCAACGATCGACAAGAGGGAGAAACGCCTTACATATGGCTGCAAGACCAACACATGGAAAATTAAATGCCCTTTTACTTTAAGTTAGGTATGAATTATGATCTGATAATATACAGGGTTACTTTTTATTCACCCCGGAAATTTTACAGGGTGATTCTACTCATGACTCTGAACAACTTTTAGTATGGGGTCACCTGCGAAATCTCAAAAAAAACAGCTGCTCCATAGAAAAATTCATACCTACTCGAACAAAATGTATGGATCAGCTGGTATTTTTCTCGCGATTTCGCAGGTGACCCCGTAATAAAAGTTTTTCAGAATCATGAGTAGAATCGCCTTGGAAAATTTCCGGGGTGAATAAAAAATAAACCTGTATATAAAATCCTGTAAGGTTTTCTCATTTGACGCGGATACAACCTGCGCAATAAAAAACTCATAATTTGAAAAATACTATACGGTGTGAGGCTACCGTATAGCTTACAATAGAAGATTCCGCGTAGTCCTTTGAGAGTGCAGGGGCTTAATCTTATTGTTCTTGTGTGTTTGCACTTCGATGACGTCTCTTCGGCTACCTATTCAATTGTTCAATAAAATAAACGCTACTTAAACCGTAAAACTTTACTTATTTTGTAAAATTTCTAGTCTTGGAAGTAACGATTTTATGAAATATAATATATAATATTTTCATAAGGGAAAACTTTGAAGACAAAGTGACTGATTTCAAAAACTGAGTACTGATAATCATCACCACATTCATCAAGGCATCATAGGCCTTAATATTAAAAAAAGGATTGATACAAATGTTACTATCTACTTATTTAGACAGCAGTTCCAATTTCTCTTTGAATGGAAGAGAAGTAGAGGTAGAATACCATCCCGCTGAACCGACGCGTAGAAGTTACCCGCCCAAATCTAAAAGGTTCTATACACATGACAGAAGATCGGCCTTCTAAATAGTGCGACTTACGGTGGTCACGACCCACAGTTTTGAGGAATCGACAGAAAAGAAGAATTATTCTTTATATATTTTTCAATGTTCCTTGCGAAAAGTTGTTTCTTATCACGAGCACGTCGTGAGTTTTTAGTACCGGTCACTAGTAAAATTTCACCCTATATCAATTCAAATCACCGCGACTTTTCGTATTTTTCCTATTTTACGCAGGTGTTACGACTCTGAACCACAGAATACATATGATAGCTGCACTGAAAGTAACTTACCTCAATATAAATAAAAATCACGTGCCATTTTATAGCTGTGCCTGTAATTTACGAGCTGCCTCCTAAATGGTATGGTAATGTATTTCAAGAACTGGGCCTATATTATCTTGCTCCATTTTACGAACATATTAGGTATATTATAGTTACTATTACTGTATAAAAAGAGCGTATTAACCAGTAAAACGCTGCTGATCTGCTGGTACTGAGAAGTACTTAGTGAAATAGAGCAAAACAAACCAATATTATAATATACAGGATGTAAGGGACATCCCTTCGAATACTGATAGGGTGCATTCAGACCATGAAACTACACAACTTTTTCCCTAGAAGCATATGTCAGGAAACGACAAAAAAAACGAAGTTCCATACAATATCACAGTTAGCTGACTGTATGTACTATTGAAAGTAAAAAATTAATGTGTTCCGAGTTAAAATTAAAACTTATTCTCATAAAAGAAGTCATTTTCTCCTAATATGTCAAGAAAAAATATTGCTGGCGACAATCTTTTGGAATACCCGGTGGTACCACCGACTGTACGCAAGTACGTATATACCTCTACAGCCTGCATTTATTTTTGTTTACATAATTATATATTTCTAATGCTATTGTTACTTCGTTTTCATGCTTCGATTATTGTAATTTTCTTTAATTCTTATTCTGTTAATAGCAAATCATACTGTTTCTAAGCTATACTGTTTATTTTTTTAATACACTATCGTACCTATGAAGAACTAACTAAAGATGATCACTTAAAAATATGTATCAGGCCTAGCAGTACGTATAGGTGGTTGAAAATCTCTGACACTATGGTTCATCGGGTCGTTTGACGACCCATTGTCAAACAAAAGTAGATGACTTAAAAGGTTAATATGCTGCAGATAATAACTGATAATACTTATCCGTATAGCGTGCATTTGCTACAGTCAGGTACTCAGTTGTCGTAGATATTTCACACTCGTAGAACGTTACTACGAAGGTGCTACGACTATTCGAATTTTCCTTTATTTTATTGTACTCTACAGTCGAAGTTATTGTGAATTTTATTCTTTTGTTGCAGGTGCAATCTATTGATGGATTTTCTTCAAAGTAAAATCCTTCGTCCAATCCTTTAGACTTGTTTTTAAAAAGCGAACAATCTCTTGAATGTTTAAAGTTATATTGTTAACGGAATGATGTTGAGCAAACTCACAGTATATAAATAATAATTGTCCATTCATTGTTTTATATTCGTAATGTTTTTCTGAATTGTATATTCAAATATTAAAACAGTGAATTGCCATTTCAAAAAATATTTATTAACGTACAATAAAACTGAAATAATTGATATAGATGATGCTATTATCAAGAGTTAAGTATTCATTCAATATGTAAATTAATTTATTATCAACAATGTTATATGCAGTAATTTCACATAGTTCTACTTTTTGGGATTAAAATAACATTATCATGTATGATATGATCCGAGCATTCATATTTAATACGTATAAGAATCTGTTTTTACAATATCCGTGCGGTGTGATGCCGGCTTGGAATGATATCACCCCATTTCTTACCCGTGGGAGTCGTAAGAGGCGACTAAGGGACTCGAGGGTGTGTATTGCAATTTTAGGCGATGGGCTGACAACATGTCACTATGGCGATACACAATTTTCAGAATGTCCCTCAAATATTTGTCAGACGTGGCGTAAATGTCCGTTTTTGCGGCCATTTACGCTCTGCCTAGCCTGCAAGGGATTATAGTCGTGATATATGTATGTATGTATGTCTGTTTTACAATATCGGGTGAAATGACACCAGATTTCGATACCAAAATAGAGCCTTTTAGGAGAGTATGACTAAAGAGCTATGGGTCTAAGTCGCGTGACGGGTTAGTGATTAGTTACGACTTTCACCAATGAATAATGGTCGAAATATACATACATACATACATATATCACGCCTTTATCCCTTGCGGGGTAGGCAGAGCATAAACGGCCGAAAAAACGGACATTTACGCCACGTCTGACAAACGTTTGAGGGTCATTCGGAAAATTGTGTATCGCCATAGTGACAGGTTGTCAGCCCATCGCCTAAAATTGCTATACACACCCTCGAGTCCCTTCGTCGCCTCTTACGACTCCCACGGGTAAGAAATGGGGTGATGCTATTCTAAGCCGGCATCACACGGCAACAATTGGTCGAAATTGGCATTGGCAATTGGCATTGGTCGAAATATGACAAACAAATTTTGAGCTTCCATAGAGATAGTAACCCAAATCAGATAATCGAAAATTTTGTGTCAGAGATCCAATTTCAATTTATTTTGACCTACGTTTCTTGGGGAAAGTTGTTTCTTAAATTACCAGTCCGTCTTGAGTTTTCAGTATTAGTCACTAGTAAAAATTCACCTTAAATAAGCAGGAAAATGGCGGTTCTTATTCGCACCACAGGATTTCCCGATGTTTTGACGAAAGAAGTTTACGACATCCAATATAAAACCAGATGTAGCAAACTATGCAGCCTCAAATGGCAACAGTCACAGGTTGTCATTTGTATGGCTGCTGTTACAAACCGCAATATTGAGCGGTGCCTGTGCGATTCACCGAAAAATTGTTAAATTAAAATACTTACTTACTTCGCTGGCTAGACGACCAAAAGTGAGTCTTGGCCGCCGATATGAGATTAAATTAATTTAAATTAAAATTTAAACTTTAATTTAAATAACCTTAAATTCGCGTTTGGTGATAAGGCCCTTAGTAACCGAGGGACTACATACAATACGTGTATGAACTGAGAGAGAAGATTGATGTGATTTTACCACTATTTAGACGACTGTGGTTGTGATTTTAACCACTATCGAGAGGTTTGTGCAAAGATCCCTTTATATCCTACATAGCTATATTAATGATTTACTTGATTATTGTAATTAAAGGATAAAAAAAAATGTCGGAATAAACTGCTAATTTTTTCGTGTGGGACACCGAGTTGTCGAACGACACGATGAACCATTTTCGGACAATCAGGTGGTTCACCCTGCAATGTCCTAACCAGACCATGAACAAATTCACAAAGTGATAAATATCAACTATTTGTGAGTGTCCCAAAAAATCAAACCCGGAACCTTTGCGTCGCAGGCAGTCGCACTACCACTGCGCCACATCAGCCGTGCGCACATCTACTGCTGAAAATTCAGAACTTGTGGAGAAAAGTTTAATGTCATATAATACAACTCGTAATAACGCGACTGAAATGTTCACTGAGGAGTTTTGACCCTGTTATTAAAATGTGTATGGGTAGAAGCAAATGTAAGTATCACAAAGCAGAGTTAATAATTACCAAAATATTGCAAATCGTTATTTCAATAAACGACCCAGAACAGAGGTAAGTAAAATGGTTTACGAGAAAATGATCAAAAGAAAAAACAAAGCATGTTACCAAAAATGGTTCATACTTAATTGCTCTCATAATTATTTTATCCAACCTCAAACATAGTTTAATAATTATTTATTTTATACAATATACACACACAAACACAAATCACAAATTAAACCCTTGAGGATTAGGCAGAGCGTTATGGGCCGTAAAATACGGTCGCTATGGCCATCGCCTAAAATAATAATGTACTTACCTCTACATAAAACCCTCAAGTCTCTTAGTCGCCTCTTAAGACATCCGCGGGAAAGAATTGAGCTGATGCTATTCCAAGCCCGCATCACCCGGCATTATTATTTTTAAGTTTTACAAATCTATTTGTACAGTTAAATATTTTAACAGCTTCACTATTTTCTGCACAATGGAATGCCACACAGCTTAACGTTTTCATTTTCGTTTGGAAGTTGTTTATTTTTACGTTATGCCAGCGCAAAGCGTGCACGTGCATTTTTGTATTATAACAAGGTTTGTGCAGACTGCATAACTGAGTGAAAAGGAAACAAGAAAATAAGGTATATACATAGAAAATTATATCTGCAAAGGTTTTAGTTTTGGTACCTTAGGATAATTTTAGAAACCTTGCAAAGTTTTCTACCGCGGGTAGGACTGGAACTTGCGATTTTCGCTATATCTAGTGGTGCGTCTTTTCTATCTGGGCCCGAAGTCTGTTCAATAAACAGTTTCAGTTGGTTGTTAAAATGGCCTATCAGTGGGTCAGTTTTAGTCATTTCGTTTTCTGCTAACAGTTTGAAGTATAGAAAATCACAGTGGCATTATAATGACAGAAGAGTGTCGCTGGCATTATAAGGGTAAAAAAGAAGAAAATCCGGGCTCTGGGCTACCGCGGCTCATCCATTACCCACGATTTTCCATGTTTATCTTGATGCCATTACAAGTGATATTATATCCTTTATTGCACAAAATAAATGAAAGTTTTACATTAAAATAAGTAGCAAAGGCAAACTTATCTCTTAAGAAGAGATCTCTTCCAGCCAACCCATTTGTTTTCAGAAAATTCATATTTTATTGGGTAAGTAGGCAATAAACAACAAACGAAAATAGAATAACAACTACAAATATACAGTCTACTGAACTATACCTGCATACAATACATATATACATTAAATACGATAAACTTACATAATATGGCCTCATCTACCGGCAGAGATGGGCGTAATCGATTACTTTTGTAATCAGATTAATAATCAGATTGAAAGTAATCATGATTACTTTCAATCATGATAACTTTTAATCCTAACTACAATTAATCATGATTACATGTAATCGTTAATCATGACTACAGTAGTTTTTAATCAAAATTACATGATTAATAATTATTTTGACTATTGATTTCCGACGTACAAAAGTGAATACTCCAAAACCCTGCACCTGGCATTATATATGTAGGCAAAGAGTCAAACGTCAAAAACCAAGTAAGCAGTGTAAAAATAATCTTTGCTAAATATCAGTAGTCAATCTTAGTTTTGTTAAATAAAGACATGATTAATATGTTGAATTAACGACTACAAAGTTTAATTATAAAACAAATATTGTATTTATATTTTAAGGTCCCACTCGAGTAATCATAATCATGTAATCTAGATTACGATTAATGATTAATAATCTTTAATCATATTGAGATTTAACTAATGATTTAATTTATTAATCTGTAATCATGATTACAGATTACTTTTATCAATCAGTAATCGTGCAATGTCTCAGATTACAAAAGTAATCGTAATCATTAATCATTAATCTGATTACATTTTGCCCAACTCTGTCTACCGGGTTAGTTTTGCAACTAATATCCAAGTACCTACCCTATATTAATTTTGCAAGTTTTCTAACATTGTATACTCAGCACGAAAAGTGTTTTAAAAAATTTGTATTCACCTTAGGATAAGTAAATATCTCTACGATCTCATAAATTGGTGTGTTATCTTGCAAAGAAATCGCATTGTGTATGCCTTTGGCATGGTTATGTTGACAATCAAATCTAAGTATGACAGCAATAATGTAATGCACTTTGCGAACTCACTCGTTTGACTTTGTCAGCAAAAAATATTGCATTTTATGTGTAATTTTAGAACCCATTAAAACGTAGAGCTTTATTTATTTCTGACGGCTGGTGTGGCGCAGTAGTAGTACGACTGCCTGCGACGATAAGATTCCGGTTTAAATCCCGGTGAGGCAGTCACAAAATTGATATTATTACTTAGTGAATTTGTTTTCAGTCTGGTTAGGACACTATGGGCTTCAGAGGGCACGTTAAGCTGTCGGTCCCAGTTGCTGTCTATAATTACTTAGACGACGGTCGATACACAACCATGTCAGAGGCCAACTCGTAGTAGTACGCGGTTGAAAATCTCTGACACCAGGGTTCATCAGGTTGTCTCAATGTCCCACACGAAACGAAAAAGAATAATTTATTTCTTCATCCTCATTCACTCTTTCCCTAACACCCTGTATTCATTTCATCAAATTTCAACATATATCATTTTCATCAAAAAACGGAACGTTACCCTACATTTTCTCCGAAATAAATATTTTGCTTCTCGCCGCCCTGTGCAGGTGAATGATGAAATCAGGAAGGAATGAGTGCTAACAAAGCTCGTCACACCAGCTGCGCCTTATTTTATAAGCCCATTTCCCGCCTTCTTATCGAGAACACGTGGTGCCGGCCATGTTTTATGTAAGGAAAGAAATGGTAGGAAAATGTAAGATTACAGAAATACATAAAACATTGCTGCGTAGAGTGCAAAATACACCTGGATCAAGTATTTTCACGTAAGTTGTCATTTCTTTTTCAATCCGAAATCCGCAACTAAACTAGAGGTATAAAGAAGTACCAACTTCAGGGACCACACGTTTGAAGTAAAATAAAAATAAAATAAAAATATTATTTATTGCCTTTTTAAAGTCTACAAATCTTTCATCTTATCGCTTTTTCGTTTCTATCAACCTATTACTACATCGTGTGTTGAGGGTGAATTAAGGGAATAGGCAGCAGCGTACCTTGTGAATACAACACCTTGCACTGCACTCATTAACCCGACATCATATCATATCGACAGCGGACATTTGTGGACCACATGCATACATACTTATATTCATACAAATATCGCGCAAAGATTGTAGAGTAGATAGAGCGTAAATGACCGCCATATACGGTCGTTATATAAAGGCCTAACGAATATACCATATAATCCTCTATCTATGACATTAAATACGGCAGTGCAAATATCAGAATGCACAACTAAGTTCTGCATCAGTAAACCCGTAGTATTGCAGTTTGCAACTTTTGCAGTTAAACCGTTAAACCACGGTTAAACGCAAGAGTGAACCGTGTGTAATCGGGGGCAAATACGCGTATCTACGAGATAAAATATAAATTTAATATGAAATAGGTATATTTGTCGAGAGCAATACAATATTTAAATGTAACAAAACATATTTGATTCGATGAAGCTATTCGGCATAGTATAAAGAAGGGAGGAAGTAGGCCAACTCCGGCCTAATCCGCGCTATAATTGCCTACTCTCTTAGGGTTGTCACTTTCAACGAAATTTCAATTCAGTGCCTAGGATTTGGCAAGCGTAGAGCAGTTGCATTTTTAAATTGTATTGTGCCAACCAAGGTGTCTAAGTCAATTTTACCTTACCACACGATGATGAAACCTATCCAAAGAAAGAAAGAATCTTGTTTGGGACCCATGAGGCAATGGGTAGCATATTTCCCAAAGCACGACCAGCAGACGTGCGGGGCGGTGTTGGTTGAGCATGTCATCTCTTTTAAATGAAACTAACTCAGTGATGATCATTAATCTATTAACGAGTCCTTCGCCGAACGTTGTTGTTAGGTTCAGCGTTTATCGAACTTTGAACCTTAATATTTCGCCTGACCGAAAGTAAACTAATACTTACAGCAAATATACAACTAATAAATCTCATCATCGAGTTCAACAAATGTAATATAATGTAACATGTTAAAACAAATTAATTCCTAGTACTTAGGTACCTTTTCTGGTCAGTAGGTAATTTGAAAAGTGACAAATCTGGAATTGATGAGTAATTCATCCAAACACACAAAAATAATTACTTTCTATTGCGGTAATCAGCCATTTTACAATCGTGGATTTGCCTTACAAGTAAGTAAGCCGTGACGCGTGACCGTGACTCGTCGCGCGGTGTCGACTAGCGGCCCCGTCGAAGCGCAGTCCGAACCCCCCCGAGATTTGTCCGCGTGTGCGTGCGGCGACGCATAGATACTATCGCGCACACATACAAGCCGCGCGCGGTGCGTTTGTATGAAGATAACGTACTTCCCCCTTCTTTATACTATGTATTCGGTCTTATTACAAAAAGTTAGAAGTGATTAAAGGTTTTTGACAGCGTCAACTTGTGTACGAAAATATTTTGAATTCTGCTAAGCGCGGCTATCTTTTTTGTAATAACACAGAGGATCTAAAGATTAAAAGTTTGTTTTTAATTTCGTACCTTTGTTGTGTATATGACAGCGTTTTAGAAGTCGTTTTGATCTCAGCAATACCTACGACTGTTGACTGTTTGTTTCACAATTTATGTATGAGTTAAGCTAATATTATGACTTAAAAGAAAGTATGGCGAAGCTTACACAATGACGGACTGACGGATACGTTAACGGTAACGCGTAACAGTATGCCATGGTATCCGTTTTTTGGACGAGAGTTCGAAATTTCCTTTCGTCTGACAGACGGGTGCGTCAAAAATACGTCCACCAATTCGTTGGAAGCCCCCCGATGGTACGATTAATAAAACGCTCTTATCCATGTTTAGTCAATCAGACGTCAAAGTCATTTTACAAATGTATCATAATGTTTTCGGAATTGAGACATCAAATTTCTTGCATTCAAGTCATACATACATATTACGCCTATAATCCCTTACGGGGTAAGCAGAGCGTAAACGGCCGTAAAAAACAGACATTTACGCCACGTCTGACAAACATTTGAGGATCATTTAAAATATTGTGTATAACCATAGTGACAGGTTGTCAGCCCATCGCCTAAATTTGCAATACATACCCTCGAGTCCCTCAGTCGCTTACGACACCCACGGGAAAGAAAGGGGGTGATGCTATTCTAAACCGGCATCACGCGGCCATAAATTTATAAAATTTAATATCTCAAAAATGAACACTTTGTAAGTAAGTAGTCAGACTGAATACCAATAGGTTTATAGTAGGTCCATACTATCCATGGCCATAATTAAAATTATAAATCCGAGACTGAGTGTATGTATGTATGTTTGTTATCTCTAATACAATACAATTCATGACGTCAATAAGTGATATGATAATACTATCCTACATTGAATAAAGAATTTCAATTTCAATTTCAATTTAATTTGGTACCTACAGATAAATAATCTAACGTGAATAAAACATACGCAAATTTGCCGCAGGAAAACATACAAAGTCCAAGGAAAAACCAAAAACAAGCTGCGGTTGAAACCGCAGGGCGGAAATCTAATCGTATTATACAATAAAAAACTAAAAACTCCAACCTTCTGTTAAAAAGTTACATACTTTTATACTCTATGGGAAATGGTTCAACCGGGATTAGAGTTGATAGGTTAATCGGTAATGTCCAGTGAGAACGGTAATCCCCGGGTATTCTAACTAGCTGAACTGAATATCGGTATTACGCATTCGAACTGGTACTTTCATTGGAAAACGGTCTGTGTAATTTGCTACCTTTGAATTTTTATTTAAACTCAAATTATAATCGTTTATTGAAAGTCTCATCGGTCATTGTAAAAAGAGAAAGTTTTATGATAGTTAGGACTTAGCTACAGGCTACATACTCTCTTTTCGTGTGGGACACCGAGTCGTCCAACGATCCGATGAACCTTGGTGCCAGAGTTTTTCAATCGCCTATGATGACATACGCCCGCCAGCTGTGATTGCCGAACACCGTTCAGTGTAAGAAGTAAGTCGCGTAAACCGACATTATTTCAAATATTATTAAATTTGAACAACTAGGTTTAGAAATTATGCTAGTCAGCGTTTCTTAGCTTTGGCACTCACTGACAGACTCACTGACCGATCATCAATATTCAAAGATATTTCTAGCAGACATAGAAGCTGACTAAAGCTGAGGCAGCCATTTCTATAGTCGGCAAATACTCGGCGACTAATCGATTGAAAAGCCGATTAGACGGTATAATAAAGATATTAAATTTAAATAAAATAATTTATTTCAACTGGTAGGTACTGATTATGTTCGAAATGAAACCACACCATTTTAACAAATGGTAGAAAATTCAAAAAGAAACGACTAGAAAAAAAATTCAAAGAAATTCCAAACATCAACAAAGTTCCGATAAGTTCGGATAGTTTCCGTAAAATGCACGTAAAGCCCTTTTCTAGACACTCGTCTCATAATGTTCGAATTATGAATTCGAAAACAGATGCATAATGACCTACTTTATGCATTCTGCCTATAAAAACTAGGATTTACTATAAATTACAGAAGCGTAATAACTTAATGACAAAACTCTTAATACGATAAAGTTGAGAAATGAAACGAAGTTTTTTTTTCCAATACTCAAATCGCTATCTTCCGCCGCACCTGACAGTTGTTGTTGTACGGTAATTTTTCGGATGTTGTTCGTTCAGTTGTTTTAATAGGTTTTTGTTCTGTTGTTGTTCAGATGTTGATTAATTGTTTTTCAGATGTTATTCCGATGTTGTTCAGTTGTTGTTCAGTTGTTGTACAGATGTTGTTCAGATGTTGTTCAGATGTTGTTCAGTTATTGTACAGTTGTTGTTCAGTTGTTGTTTCGATGTTGTTCAGATGTTGTTCAGTTGTTGTTCAGATGTTGTTTAGTTAAGTTATTGTTAAGACTCCACATCTAAACAACTGCTAAAGTATAGATTTTTAAAAATTCATATCAAGCCATATTACGTTCTCGTATTGAATTTGTCCTTGTATCGGGCCTTGCAATGGCCGGTGCGTACGTTTAGAAAAGTGTTTCTGAGTTTTTTTGGAGAGTGTAGATAAAATAGTGTATGCAACTGCTATAATTAGGCATTAGAATGCTCGTGTCAAACTATTATCACACTCGGCTGCGCCTCGTGTGATAAACAGACACTCGCATTCTAATGACCCCCATTATACGACAGTTGCATAAACTACTATTATATGATACCCACCCCACTTGAACTATTAGAAAAAAATGTTCTTTATCGGGCCCCTAAAAAACCATAATAAAAAAATCTTATTTTTTCATAAGCCATAAATGGCTGGTCTTTTTTAACGTGAGCTTGATCATGTAAAACTACCAGTGGCCGTTGTCCTGTGTACCTATATGGTTTTAATTTCAACTCAAAATATCTACGCGTTCCTGATCTAATAGGTCGTGACGTGACAGACTGACGGACGAACAACTTGTCGTACGACGAACTCTTAAATTTGAAGAGTAGAGATAGTTATGATACTCTTTTTATAAACAGTTTTTGTCGGATCCAGGTTGGAATGTAAAAGTTTTGGCAATTTGAAAGACTGGTAATATGGTTAATATGCGAAAAACATGAGATTTCCCATACATAAATCATAAGTGTATTATGTGCATGTTTGACAGTAATTTGACAATAAACTGCCAATATATTTGATAAAAAAAATGTTTCCATTAGTTTTGAGAAGTGTTCAAGTTTTTAACAGAAAATCATCTACATGGATTCCCTACGAGAAGTAATACTTATCTAGCGGAACATATGAAAATATTTTTCATATGAGAATGTGACTTTCATTACATTTTAGTAAAATAAATCTGCAATCAGACACCTTGTACCAATAAACTGCCTGTCAGCAATTACTAAATTTGCACACGAATTTGCATTTACCAAACCAGACAGCAAAATTTCTAGAAATTAATACAACCTAGTCCATAGGACAACTAAATGAAAAAAAAAACAATAACTTAAACATCTGATATTGACAGCCAGTGACACGGGTTGTGTATGTAAGGGGTTGTGCTGTTCTGACATTCTGATGTACGACTTGCCGATGGTTGTTTCGTAACAATGGACCGGGACAAAGCCGGTGTGTAGGGTCCATTATGTTTGTATAGAGTAATGGTTTATTGGGAAATGCTAGTATTTTTTTTGTGATAATTAGCTTTTTATTCTAAAAGTTTACCCCCTAACAATGGAGAAGAGATCCAGATCCTCTTCGCAGTGGAATTTGGTCCGTCATCTGTCCGCGAAACTGGCAGGAGGTCACCTCTCGTCATCTCCCATCCTGCCTACTGGAAGAGTCAGTAGGGACTGATTCATCCCGATGTTAGAGCATGGCTCCATGGTCTGCCCCATTTTTCTTCCAACATTTCATTATATATAATAATTCAATATTCAAATAAAATATATATCCTGCACATTTCACACAACACCGTCTAACTCCAAACTAAGCGAAGCTTGGGATATGGGAACTAGATAGCTAATATTTCATCCTACTTATAAACTTTTGTTACATACAAACATATATCACGTCTACATCTCTTGAATACATATTATACATAGAAAATATCCAAACAAAACACAAATACAGTAAATTTGACTTAAAAATATTTGTGTCTTGCGGGTATCGAACCCAGCTTGGCGTAGCATGCAAGATAACTATCCACTACGCCATTGACCAACTTATAAATAAAGCACCATCTCCGTAATTTATGTTTAAACCCCATGTATCTAAATAAGTTAGTTTTATACAAAAAACATTTTGAGAAAAGGACATAGACATTTGTCTTTTGTCAATAAGCGACACCTATCGAACATATTTACAACTTTTTTTAAACAAGGCCTCATTACATCAAAATAAAACATTCGTTCAGAAACTTCAGAAATATGTAGGTAAGTTAAGTGAAGAATCGGTAAAGTATGATATTCAGAGAATAAAAATGTGTGGTTTATTAAACATCAAGTAAAAATAAATCATGAAAGTAAATGAAACTGTCCCCGAGCGGTCGCGAAAACCTTTTTAAAGCGAAAATGTGTAAATTACGACATAAAATCTGCGTGTGATTTAGTAAAGTCGTTACAGCTAGTGAAATTATCTCCACACCACTTTAAGAGGTCGCGTCGCTCCTCAGATTTATTAAGTCATTTACATAAAATGGTTTTTTTAAAGGACTCTAGAATTTGCGTCTTGTGATTCCGGCTTAGAATAGCAACACCCTATTACTTTCCCACAAATACCGTAAGAGGTGACTATGAAATTCAAGGGTTCCATGAGTTTACAAGTTAAGGCTGGGAACCTGTCACTATAGTGATACATGATTTTTCTGAATCACTACTCAAATAAGTGTAGCTTTTTTTTCGGCTATTAACGCTCTGCCTACCTAGCAAGGGCTAAAGGCGTGATACGTGTATGTATGAGCGTGTACTCTAGGATTTAAGGCTCGGAGATTTTTTACCTACTCCTGAATATTTGATAGCAAGGGCGTACCTGGGCAAGTTTTCGTGGTTTTTCACAACCAGCCTAATCGCGCTTGATTGCAATTGCAAGATAACGAATGAAAAAATCTTAGTTTGTTCCAGTTCCACGTTTTAAGTGTTCATGTGCTACTACTTAAAATATATATATTCTTTTTAACGAATAAAAACACCCACATAATATAACTTAAAATCAGTGTCGGTAGCTATTAAAGACAAAATAAATTGAATGAAATGAAAAATAAGGCGCTACCATACAAAACAAACCTATTATGTGCCTTCAAGCTTCACACTACCAAATTGAAGATACGCATTTAAATTTCCCTATAAATATGAATAAACAGTGCCAAACGTACCTGAATTCCATCGAATAGATGTAATGTTGTCTCTTTCTTACTCACCGCAGACGCTTGCATGGTACATCCAAGCGCCATTCTGTTGGCTTTCATAACGCTTTTAAGTTTCTCGAAAAACACTTACTATGAAATATTTTTCTGTGAAAATCGAATTTTAAACAATGTTTTAATTATAACTTTTCAAGCACTCGCGATCACTTTCACTCATTTTAAGTATTAGACCGGGTCTATCGCGATAATATTTACCTAAATACTAGCGCGATAGACCCGGTCTAATACTTAAAATGAGTGAATGTTTTAATTGTTTAAATGCAGTTGTTTGTTATACTACGGGTTTATAACTTACTAATTAGTATGTGTCAGTGATTGAAGCCAGGCAAAACTGGTTTTTCAGTTTTTAGTGCAAAATGTGGCGTCATCGGATAGCCGCGAAATTTGGTAAAAAGGTGGTAAAGTGTTACTGTGCGTATGTTTTATCGGATAAAGTATACGCTTATTATCACTTTCACCGAGGAAATCACTGCCAGGCAAGTCTCGGTCGAGCCGGGAGTCATGTAGGTAAGTTTCTTAAAATTATCTCACACGATAATTGCAACTGATAAGTACCTACCTAGTTGATGACTAGAATATTAGTCAGGGTCGGGCCCTTGCGATTATGTTACCTACCCCAGCTTGTCTGTAAAGAAAGTTTGAGGTGAAAACATAATCTAAAAAACTTGTGGTCATGGTTGCTCGGAGCGACACGTTGTGACTGGTTTTTTCTCCTAAACTTTAGGGGATATAAAGAATCGGTTAATTAAGTATGTTACTTTTTTGTCATCCACATTCGGGTGTGGAAATACTATGTATACCTGAAAACAAAAAATATACTTTATAAAGTTCTTTCATAAATAAAATTTTAGTTAACACCCTGAACATTCCACACAGTTTGGGTATTTTGGAACATAACACAGATTGGTATGTCATTACCTTCTTCAAGGATTGGAAAACAATAAAAATAAGGTACCTTAGATATTTTATAAATTGCCGTACTTAAAATATATGTTTCAACTTTTATAATTCTGTACTTATATTATACTATGTCGTTCACTGAAGCGAATTATAAAGTTAGCTCCTATAGATAGATACTCTGGTCTATGTTCATTCATTCAAAATCAGTTCATGATCTTCGGAGAACTATTTCTGGAACAACCTAACTACTGCAAACATTAGTTTTAAAAACAATAGTTTTATGACCTTATATTAATTGAATAGTGTTGCATTCTTTAGCTGAATTCTATTACAACTCAAACAATCCATATTTGTCTGTGCAAATATCTGCTAAAATGAAATAATTGATAAGCTTCTTCTTTGTCAGCATGGTTTCACCCACTGTTGGGCCCACTGTATGCCTCTCCTAAAATTGATTTTAATAGGCAAAAATATTGAAGTGTGCTCCCACTCATGTTGTTCATGAATCACATATACTCAAATATTTTTTGTTTAAAAAAAAAAATTACTTGCTTTGACCTTGGGGTCTGATATCACTTTGATATAAATAAGATAGAGGAGCAATTTTAATCTTTGACCTCGGGGGTTTCGTGCTATATATTGCTTTATATTTTAGCTCTTATTTTTATTCTTAAGTTGGATCTGTAATTAACAAATTTTAATCAAATAGGTTTCATTTTACCTATTTCTACCTGCAAGTAGCATGTTTACGAGCAGTTAAAACTGTCAGTCCTACCAATGCATTTTCTGTATGGGTAGCAAGCACACAAATTCGCTCGCAATCTTGGTTTCGGAAACCCGGAATTTAGTGATGTATGTGTGTGATTGATTATAGAACAATCAAGTACCTTAACTCACTGAATTGTTTAGTCCAAGATCTGACCACTTATGTTCACTGAGAATAATAACTGTATAACAAGATTACTATAATCTTCCAGTTTTAAAGACAAATCTAGAAAGTAAGATATGTCGGATTGAAGCTTACTCTATGGAATAAGTACCTATTTATTATTTAAAGCTAAACAAATATTACAGGATGTATTAAACCTACTACAATATTTTTATTTTAGCTTAAACAACTTTTTTGTTAATATATATATATATATATATATATATATATATATATATATATATATAAATCCAATAAATAGAACAAATAACTTACTTTAATATCAGCAGCAATACATAAAATTTTGGCATTTAATAAAATTATAATATAACTATGAAAAATAATATAATGATTATTATCCATATATCAAGGCCAATCCCACCAACTTATGCAAACATGTATTGAATCAGAAAACTTGGTGGGACTAACCCTTTACACAGACTTACACATATCACGCTTTAATCCCTTGCGGGAAAAGCGGAGCGGTAACGTCCGTCAAAAACGGTCGCAATCGCCACGTCTGACTAATATTTAAAGGCCGCTTCAGAAAAGTCGTGTATCAGTATAGTGACAGGATGTCGGCCTGTAGCCCAAAAAATGGAACACACATGTAACCCTCGAGCCCCTTGGTCGTCTCTTACGACACCTACGTGAGAGAAATGGGGTGATGCTATTATTCTAAGCCGGCATCATAGGGCACAAGAAAATATTATGTTATGAAAGAAAATCATTATGTCAGACGAAATTGTATTCAAACTTGCAAGAACAAGCATACTAACAAGATTAAAAGTGTTAACAAAAACAATAATGAACATTATTCTCATGCATCATTTACGATATGCATAGGATACCTACATAAAGACAGAAGCCCTTGGCAAAGGCACTAAGGCAAAACAGCCGAATATTACACTGTCGATAAGTTGCTTAGATGCATGCCTCGCGGAGGGGTTTATGAAATACCGGGTCGTCTCTACAGAGGCCGGTCTCAGAATGACTTTTACTGTTTTTAGCCTTGGAGGCTAACTAGATGATGCCATTCTGTTAACATCTGCAACTTTGTACGCCACTGTATGTAGGTACAAGTAGTTACTTACACGTTAAACGGGCGCATGTACTTACTATGATATAGGATCCGGGATCCTTTATCATTTGTTAGCTCTCGGGGAGCTAAAATAATAAGGGATGCTGCAATACAAGCTTGACCTAGTGTAGAGCACTTATATTTATTTATTGATCTGCGGAGGATCTTAAAATTGTAATACATAAAATTATATACATGTATATGTTTATTTATTGATCTGCAGAGGATCTAAAAATTGTAATACATAAAATCAAATAATATTAAATATATGTATATGTTTATTTATTTATCTGTGGAAGATCTTAAAAATAGAACTAAAAATAATTTTTTAAACATGAATGTATACTAGCGCAGAGTACCCATTTATTGATCTGCGGAAGATAATTATAAAATATAACTCAAAATAGTTATATTCATGTATGTATAGGTACCTATAATTTGAGGGAAGGTTGGCCTACCGCCTCTCAGTAAAGTCCTGGGCGTCAAATCTGGGTTGCTCACGAAATGTCAGTGACGAGATATAGCACGAGATATGGAAGCTTCTGGCTCAACGACGAAAAAACGCGCTAACATAGAAATACATTGAACATTTTGTAATGAACAAAATAACAAAATGCTTCATAACAATCAATGTATACTAAATTATAATTTTGCAAATGTGTGAGTGATGGAAATCATAAGTCAAAAAATGCAAATAGTTCATTCAAATTCGAATGAAATATCAGAATACGGACCCAAATATCTGTCAAAATAGGATAGCTTTCCATACCTATTTTATGTCAAATACGAGATATAGCTTTTTGACATAAAATAACAAATCACAACATAAACAACACAGAATATTTTATAATTATTTGTTTTTTTTTGGACTTTTTAAAGATATTGGAATGTTTTAGGTGTTTTTCAGTGTGTGTTTCAAGCTTCTGGTGCGAAAAAACCTCAGGATGTACAGCACAAGCAGCCAATATGGACCCAATTGATCCATCCCAAATACCTTGCCTGCTTTGCCCCAATACTTCGAACAAAACTTACGAAAAGCCATGGTCTGGCCATCCTACTGCCTGGCCTGGCCACACTGGACGTATAGTATACACCGCCCCCCTGCTCAAGATGATATCAATAGCACCTACAGCGAATTCACAGTCCCATCCCAGCACAGCTCTTTCCCTGCAGCTGCCTCACTCTTTGACGACCTCGCACATCTCAAGACTATCGTCCCTGTGTTTAATTAAGCACATATCAAGAGGTGCTTGATGTTTAGCTGCAGAAAAACGAAGCTCTAAAATAGAGAAATGCATGCCTTTCGCATACACATCATTCAGTGTCCTAGACTAAGTGGTTATTTAACCACCAATGTGAAGCACAACGTAGACAGTGCTCCTCTCTGCTAGGAGGCCTTGTCAATCCAGTTTTTCAAAGACCCATTTCAGTGTGAAAAAGAAATGAAACGAACGTGTATGACGGAGATTTGAGAGGAGCGGTCAGAATCCTTACGTCGGACTACGGAGTGGCTCCAGCAGATTCATTCAGACAAGCACCCACCTACGACCAATTACGATCCCAGACAAGCCAAACCCCACCGCGCTTCACATTGCTGTGTCCCCCTGATGACGTGATAACCCATCTATGGTCATTTCACTCTGGCTCTGCAGCTGGCCTGGATGAAATGTGCCCTCAGTACCTATGGAGCTCACTATAAATTGAAGGCACGGCGACAGTGTCTCTGGGCCAAATATAGAGAATATATTTAAAGCATAGCCATTGTAAACATGCTAAATTTATTAAATACACATAAAATAGATGCATTGTAGTTTGTATATTATCAGAAAATTCTAAGTAGCTTGTTCCTTTTTACACAATCCTAAGACCTAAACTGAGGTTATGCTTTAAGATCGATTTCTGCCTCTAAAACAGTCGTGTATGTTTTACTTTACATCACATACATACATTTAAAATAAATTTTCACATCATCACATCGCATCAGCCTACGGCAGCATTCCACTGCTGGGCATGGGCCTCCCCCAGGGTACGCCATAAGGCACGCTTTCCCGTTTTTCCCTTGAGTCGCTTCTTTTTCCTCTTTTCGTGTGGGACATCGAGTCGTCCAACGACCCAATGAACGAGTCGCTACGAGCCGCCGTCTTTAATTCGATACATCTGGACGGAGGGTGTCCAACGCTACGCTTGCCAAGGCGTTGCCTCAACTTGAGAAACCGCTTGCTTAAAATTAATTTTAATATTTTTTTATTTATATAACCTCGCAGTGATGATATACATCTACTGCTTAGAACACCTTTGGATTTTAAGTACACCAGATTTTAAGTATCTAGAATAAAACTTCCTCTTCGTGTTCAGTTCTATATAATTTTTTGTCAAAATTTTGTAAAGGCCACAGCACTCCTAGTTGCCGTATTCAGATCCTCCCTGCTATTGTTTGGGATGGGGCTCCACAGTCTCAATTGGTCTGCGTTTCATGAAACCTCATTTGCCGTGTTCACCCTGCAGTGGCCTACTTGACCGATGGTGTGATGAACCCCACTGGAGCCGGCCAACGGGGGTACCACAATTGGTCCCTGGCTTGCGGCGCATTCTGTAGCGGATGTATTCCTATACATCCGCTACAGACAATGCGCCATATGAGGACATAAGCTTTTTCGGCTTTTCAAACGAGCGCGAGATATTGAGTAGTTGTCGAGTGGGTGTCGAGTGTCTGTTTCTTGCTTCTGTTACTCCAATGCACAAACTACTTCTCACCGGCCGTCTGGTGGCGCTATGTCAGCATATTCAGAGGAATAGGTTTGAGGTACTAGAATAAACAAAGTATCGTAAATCGTAATAGTAAACCGTGGGTTTGAAATTATTAGCTAAGTAACAAACACAGACATTAGGTATACCACTAAACTTTAAAAAATTCGCAAAGATTTCTGGGAACTGCAACGAATGCATAAATAAACCTAGCATAGGAGCGATTTTATTAGCGACTGAAAATAGTAAAAATCGTAGTAGGACTAAAGTATTTATCAGTACCTTAACCAATGCATTTGTACAGTTTATCATCTTCTTCTGCAAAAAATATGATATGATGTCTTCTCGGGCCGGCTGGAACATTAGCTAGCCCAAAGCTAGTCGGTTTTTCCAGAAAAAAGCAGCCATTCACTTGATTCTTCTTTATTATTATAATTTGTGAAAATTACTTTCCCTTTGTTTGTTTTGATATTTTATTTACATTTGAAATATTGAATGACCGGAATGAACGATATTTCAAACATTAGGCTAAAATGTTTTCTGTTTCTTCTGTTGCCTTAAAAACTGAAGGGGATGGAGTAACCAATTTGGTTCAGATACTGGCCAGAATCTCAGAATAGGGCCATATCTCGTTTTTGACATTATCAGCTGATTATGATTGATATTTAGCCGCTCGCATGTGCGGTTTATAGCTTACGATATGATCCTACATTGCTGGCTCTAAAGAAACCCAGTGTGATTTTGGTAACAAAATCCGTAATGTATAAGGCCAAAAGCGTAACCGAAGCCAGAACCGCTATATCTCGTTCGATATATGGCCTCAGATTTGGCCCCCTGTATAGGCTAGCAAATAAGAAGGTAGAGTTGTTTATTATTATTACAATAATACTCACCTAACTGCAAGATTTATGGATGTCGGACATCCAGATAATCGAAGGCTCTCGAAGAATTTACTTAAATATTGATGTAAAAGAAATCAGAATTACCCCTCCACCAGAGTAATGAAATTTATGCTTTTTAAAAGCTTTTATTTAACTTGCAGTGTATGTAAGTAAGTAAGTAAGTAAGTAAGTAACAATGCAAATCTTGCAAGTTTAATTTGAACCACTTTTCGGTATCCGATTGAAATTTTTGAGTTGAAATTTTGCATGTTGGTCCAGAACCGATGACAATGCATGTTAATCATAAATTTGACCTGATGCTGCTGCCAGGATCGGCTCCGTACGAGAGATCTCCTCAGCGGTTTATAGCTGGGACACAAAATTTTGTATACGAATTCGTTTATTATAGGCAGTTGGTAGGCCCACCATGAATTAGACGCTACATCCAGGGTTGTCTTCGAACTATGGAACTCCTCAATATTCAACTGCTGGGACTTGCAATTTTGTATACGAATTCGTTTATTATAGGCAGTTGGTAGGCCTACCATGAATTAGACGCTACATCCAGGGTTGTCTTCGAACTATGGAACTCCTCAATATTCAACTGCTGGAACTTGCAATTTTGTATACGAATTCGTTTATTATAGGCAGTTGGTAGGCCCACCATGAATTAGACGCTACATCCAGGGTTGTCTTCGAACTATGGAACTCCTCAATATTCAACTGCTGGGACTTGCAATTTTGTATACGAATTCGTTTATTATAGGCAGTTGGTAGGCCTACCATGAATTAGACGCTACATCCAGGGTTGTCTTCGAACTATGAAACTCCTCAATATTCAACTGATGGGACTTGCAATTTTGTATACGAATTCGTTCATGATAGGCAGTTGGTAGGCCCACCATGAATTAGGGTCACGTCAATAGAAGGCCTCCTGATAGAAGAATTAGACTGTTCGAAATTAACTGGGACTCGGCCATGTAATAATGACGCCATCAATGAAATGAAAAGACTAAGACATATTACAAGCTAATTCTTCTATTAGGGATGCCGGAGGAGTAGGTACCAACCTACTTCTATAGAATATAAAAGAGATAATTATACTTTATCCTAATGTTAGTTTTCCCCGTGCCTTAAGTTTTTCTATTGACGGTCTCTCCGTTTTATAGAAAGACTTTCGTATTGATCAATAACTATAGTAACATAAACTAATCAAAAATATAAAATAAAATTATGTAAAAAAAACTTTTAAAACAAGCTTTTATTTAAGTGCTCTGAAAAGATGAAAATAAAATTTTGAATGACATTAATCACATTCATTTATGACTTTACAGAAATGAAAATATAATAAAAGCTTGTCGCGAAACTTTGAATTTGGGATTGAAATTTTGTAATAAGGTACGCACCTAACTGTAATTAGGCAGTTTCTTCTAGGCATCGCGACAAGCTTTTATTATATTTTCATTTCTTTAAAGTCATAAATGAATGTGGTTAATGTCATTCAAAATTTTATTTTCATCTTTTCAGAGCACTTAAATAAAAGCTTGTTTTAATTTTTTTTTTACATAATTTTATTTCAAACGTAATTCCGAACGAATTTCAATAGTCAGCGACTACAGTTCCCATATGAAGGGTGAATTCACTAGTGACCGATAGCAAAATTTCAAGAAGGACTGGTGATAAGGAACAACTTTCACCAAGAAACATAGGTCGAACTAGAATAAAAATGTGGACCATATCCCATAAATAATTGCCGTAAACTGATAGATTTTCCCCTGCCTGCGAAATTTCACCATACAAAGCAATGATAGCATAACTTGAATATTTGCCGTACAAGTTTTATTACGTCAACCTTTCTGGGTGATCGTCCGCGGTAATTACGTGTGGTCAGGATGCCACAGACGCAAAGAAGCGCGACGCAACTAGTTCGGCGGCCTTATACAGTGAGTCAGATTAACATAGCGAGCAGGATCGAGTGTTATTGCGGTTTTTGACAGCCAGCAAGCCAATTATAACCTCTGACACCTGTGCCCTATATATTATGAAACAACAAGTCTACAGGTGAAATTCTCAGTAAAAGATAGGTTTATGGTGATGTTTTACTAGCCAGACGGACGGCGGCATACTTATACCTTATCAAAACTTCAATCGCAATTGTATATAGGAAGGAATTGAACGCCATAACTTCATGATATATAGGGGTAGTTTATTCAAGTGACCGATAGTGAAATCTCAAGACGGGGTGATCATCATTGGCCTCCTGTTGTTGTTATTGTTGACGTCTGTGACAGACGATTTAGGTAATCAGTGTCTGAGGCAAGACTTTTCATGGCTGTATCACTGCCTCTTCCCGTGTTTGTATCCGCGTGACGCGGGTGAAGTGTCCTCTCCACAGACACTGCGTTGCTCGGGACGCAATTATGGAAAACGCAGGGCTGCCCAGGACCTGCGCCACCCTCTCGGCCTTCCTGGCTGGATCCGCAGGAACGACTAGTCGATACGTGCGGAGCCAGGTCGGCTGCAGGAGTCAGCCGCGCGGTAGATTTCTGTCACTACGCGCCTGACGGAGACCCCGTTCCGGGTTTAATTGTGGAGTTGACCTCTCCAGGACCGTTGTGCTTGGGTCGGATTTATCCCTCGGTCGCTTCTTACGATGCCTAGAAGCAACTATCTAATTACAGTTAGGTGCGTACCTTATTACAAAATTTAAATCACAAATTGAAAGTTTCGCGACAAGCTTTTATTATATTTTCATTTCTGTAAAGTCATAAATGAATGTGGTTAATGTCATTAAAAATTTTATTTTCATCTTTTCAGAGCACTTAAATAAAAGCTTGTTTTAAAAGTTTTTTTTACATAATTTTATTACCCTTCACTTCACATATAGATACACTCTACTTTATAGACATTAAACAACATTAATAAATTAAAAATAAAAAAAAATTTAAAAGGTGGGGGGGAGGCGATAATAAAGTTACCAAGCCTAGCCTAAGCAAGCCTGATTTAGCCTGTTCTAGCCTAGGCTCAGCCTACCAAGAAAACTTTGAAAAAAGAATCTGGCAAATATTTTTCCTTACTCATTTTGGTGGGGTGTGGAGTCTTATCCATGATAAGTCTGAAAGGGGCACAGAATATTACCCAAAATACATCTGAAAGTGGCGCAAAGCCTTAACCACAATATATTTAAAGGTTAGTCTCATTTGCTCTTTAATTCAGGTACTGTTTTGTTCTAACTTTAGAACTGTGTCAGGCCTAGGATCAAGGGTATTTGTTCTTTCCACAGTAAGAGAATATTATATAGAGTCTCGGGGACTCTTATATAAGTACCTAAGTTTTATAAAATGTATGGCTTAATCAATACTCAATGAGATTGCCGCTTATTCTATGGATCTGCAATCCAGAAATCAAACCGTTGGACAGTTTTAATGTTGTAATTACTTTGCTTACACAACATAAGATACTCTTGTTATTAATACACACACTTACATCCTTGTTGAATAGGTTATTATGTCATTTATGACTATAATAAGAACGCTGGGCATGCAAAATCCCTCAAGCAGCTGTTTGTCATTTAGGAGTCTTATTCCAAGATTCTTATGTTTAGCTCTAATAACTGCAAAAGTAACCAACGACTAGCGAAATATATAGGACCGTTTTGATTCAATTTAATTAATTCAAATTAATTAACATTACGGGACTAAAATTTAACGTATTAGTTTTGGAGATCAGATCTCCTGATACAATATAGTTTTTATTGGCAAAGTCAATGTCCAATCAACAATTTACTACAGAGTGTTCATAGGTAGAAAGGAACATTTTAGTCTCTGGATCAATTTGAAAAGAATTGACAATATTTTAATTAGATAAATACTGTTGTTATAAAACATTAATAATAAGGTGGCAAGGGTTGTTAGCTATAAGGCTAAACTAATGAACCCTAATTATTTAATACTTTATAAAGGAGAAATCACATAACGCTTTTGTTACCTCACCAGCAGATATCAAACACGTCTTCAATTTGGTAGTGTGAAGCTTGAAGGCAAATAATATAAATGTGTTGCATTATAACAAAACAGTTATTATGTGCTGGAGAGCTTCACACTACCGTAGCAAGGTCCTTGCTGGTGAAGACGTTATGAAAGCCGACCAGAATGGCGCTTGGATGTACCATGCAAGCGTCTGCGGTGAGTAAGAAAGAGACAACATTACATCTATTCGATGGAATTCAGGTACGTTTGGCACTGTTTATTCATATTTATAGGGAAATTTAAATGCGTATCTTCAATTTGGTAGTGTGAAGCTCTCCAGCACATAATAACTGTTTTGTTATAATGCAAAACATTTATATTTTGTCTATAATGGTTTGGAATTTTGAAAATTGGTATGAATATAGTTGAACTTTCACAGAACAAATTATTACTCTTGCTACAATAACAAAAAACTTTAAAGAACAGAATAAAATTTACGCTAGACCGACTCGCACTTAACCGATTTTTGTTTTTGATTTCCTTCATACCTAGTTGGTATTGTATACATATAAGCAAATGCCTGTATTATATAGTGCTATTAATAATTGTAGAAGTTACATTAGTAGGTTTAATTTACTTTCTTTTTCCTTCCGGTGTCAAGGAAACATTGAACATTATTGAGCATCGTTTGAAGTTTGGCTTTTAATACTAAACGAGAATCTAATTTAATTTATCATGTTATGCAAATAAAAATTCATTAGGTTATGACGAAAAAGTTATCAAATCAGCCTATTGCAGCCCACAGCTGGACCATTTTCACCATCCAGCCGCTTTTTGAAGTTATTGGTTCATCTAGCCGGAGGTCGTCCAACGCTACGCATGCCAAAAAAATGGTCAATGGTAAATGGTCACTTGTCGAGAAAAACCAACACACACACACACATCACACCTATAATCCCTTGCGGGGTAGGCAGAGCGGAAACATCCGAAAAAAACGGTAATTTACGCCACGTCTGACAAATATTTGAGGGTCCATCAGAAAATTGTGTATCGCCATAGTGACAGGTTGTCAGCCCATCGCCTAAAGTTACAATACACACCCTCAAGTCCCTAAGTCGCCTCTTACGACACCCAAGAGAAAGAAATGGGGTGGTGACATTCTAAGCCGGCATCACACGGCTAACTAAAAATAACTAACACGCAAGTAATTTATCTAAAACAGGACATACCACATTGTTCTACATAAGTTGATTCAAGTTGCTAGTCGTAGCACGCCCTCGATAGCCAGAGCTATGAGTGCTGATACGTGACTTCGGCTAGATGAACAGTTTCAATACAATTTGCTCTTTTTTCGATGACTTTATATTCGCACGGTGCTGAATTTGATCAATAGTCAGATACCTTTGTTAGTTTTTCGAGCTGAGAGAGAAAATGTTTAGTTTTATAGCGTGGTTCATGCCTTGAAAGTTCTGTAGCATATTATTTTAACTTTAATATTACTTTGATTCTAAGATATAGTTTTTTTAATTAGAAAATATTTCATACTTACAAGCTTACGAACGCCTTCGTTTCCTAAATATTATTATTATTCTTCACTATACAGTTGAACTAGCAAACCCCCACTCATTCGAGGATAAGTAATCTTATTTCACAAATCATAAATTTCCCCAGCTACATACGGTAAGAGGCAGGAATACGTCATCCATGTAAAGTGTGAGGACGGATTCAGACGTATACGCGTGCTAAACGCCCCACGTTCTTTTTATTTTTTTGCGTGCGCATGAGTACCGCATTAGCCAAGCGTGGTGAGTATAGCAATACCCTCCAATAGAGGTAGGCCTATGTACAGCAGTGGACTGTTGTGGCTGATAATGTACGAGTACAAAGTCTACTCCGCGCATCCTACACGATTAAGGCTGCAAGCATGACTTTAGAACGAACACACTCAACACATGCTTAACAAGTAGACCGCACGGGCATGCGTCTGAATCTGCCCTAAAAGACAAGAATACGTCATCTATGGTAAATATTGTAAGGGTGTATTCAGACATATACGTGTGAATTAAGAAATGCATCCTCATCATTTAACTCAAACGAGATGATTTTTTGTTATTCCACTTAATATAAGCGATTTCGCACTTCTAGCAATACCTAATTGAGAACAAAGTCCATCTTACTTAAATGTGCTTAAAGGCAATTCAGCTGGAATTGAAGTAGTTAAAGTAGCATATGTATAAGATTACTGTTTAGTAGGAAGATCGTTCAATCAATTTTAGACTGACAATAAACAACTCCCGTAAGAGTGCTGAATTTTTATCTATTTTTTCACTCGTGCTAAGCACGTGTTAGTATTGTTGCATTTCAACCTCTTTCTGCATCCCAGGCCATTTTATAAAGTATGATATAAACATTTCAAAATGTAACCTCCAATCGTTCTAGAATACGAAGTTACCTGGGTGCCGAAGACGGCGCGTGGTTAAAAACGAAGAAATATCAATAAGAAGAAAGTTAGCATTTGTACTATTGTAATTTCAATTTACGTAAACACGAATAATTCAATAAATTGTGCCCAGGAAACATATTTGATTTTGGAATAAACCACGTAGAAGATACTCGTCGCAGTACCTACCAAAATATTACACTAACTCGTAGTCTAAGCGAATGACTTTAGTATTAACACGCGCTGAATACGCGCCCAGCACGCGTATACGTCTGAATCCGCCTTAAAAGGCAGGACTACGTCACCCATGTTAAATTGTAAGTGGGTTCCTTATGAGATTGTGACACAGGTAAATTGGTTGGAAGAAAAGAATATTGTGGAGAGTTTCTTTGCTTTTTTACATTACTTAGAATTACTTAAGTCAATAAATTATAGGGTGAAATTTTTGTAGTGACCGATAATAAAATCTCAAGACGGGTTGATGAGACTGGACCCCGCGTTCGTTCAAACTAGACGTGTTATAGGAGCTCCGTAAAACAATATTTCATACAATTGTTTCTACTAAACATTTACACCTGGAATTGAGTGTTACAAATAGCTATTGGAAAAATCTAGCCAGTGAAAAAAACGTATTAAAAATTAAAGCTCACGTTTAAGAATTATAGACAAAATCACAATCTGCATTGCAACAAAGCAATCGAAAACGGACATTAAAGAAGTCAAAGATACGACCAACGGAAACCACCGAAGAGGACCCGAACGATACAGGTCAGTGAACGCAATCGGCCGCTGGTTTTGCAAGGTCAACTAGTCAACAACGCTGTACCTGCTATGATCTACGATCCGCCCGCCAGGTGGTGATTAATTCTGACGATTTGCCTACGGTCTGTTTAGTGTAGCGGTCTCAGCGTTCGCCTCTCGTGTCTGAAGCAGTGGGTCGAATCTACCCAGACCGCAATTTTTATTTTTTCAATTTTTTTTTTCTTTGAATAAATATGAACACCATCGATAACTCTTGTCAAAAATGCGGAAAAAAGCTCAAGAGAAGTAATTACCTTACATGTTGCACATGCATGAAATCCTATGATTTAGATTGTGCAGACGTAACCAGTCAACGCTATGACCTGATGCGTAATAAGGACGCTCATAAAGATCGTCGCACAACATGGAAGTGCAAACCGTGCCATATGAAACAATATCAGGCATCCAACTCAAGACACGTACGTCCTGCGACCCCTAATACTCAGCAAGAAATGCCGATTCAATCAAAAGAAAACCAAACGATAGAGTCAAACAGGGAAGACTCCCCCCTAAATGACCAACAACTTACGAGTAGCCCACTGCCGCAAAGTAGCAATATTAATTTGACTGGTGTAACCACATGTGACACAGCTCGACAGGAAATCATCAACATCTCTACACATAATTCTTTTGCATCATTACCAACCGAAGACGAACAGGAATCTCTACTGATGGACATCAGGAACAGAAGCTGCCCTGATATAGGTAAAAATGAGGATACACTACTATTAAATGAAAAAATACTACTGCTGCAAGATAAATTAACGAATGCTAACAAAATGATAGAAAAATACTTAATTGAAAATGATGAATTAAAAAACAAATTAGCGCAATATGAGACAAGAATTGATACTTTATCACAACTTTATACCTCACCATTGAATTGTAAACCAAATACTAGTATAAAAAAAAGGAATATCGGAAAGAAACTCAACTCTAGTGATATTGATCTCATCAGACGAAACCTAAGTGGTCAGCTGTCTGCCTCATCGACTAAAGCAAACCCTCAAGAAGTTCTAAACCACAAGAACACTCTGGATATTGATAGGCAACTTGCGGAAATCAGTGAAAAAATAAGTTCTCTACATAAACAACTCAGTGTAACTCTAAGTGATCTTCAACGCCTAACATCTGAAGCCAAACACAATTACAGACAGGATGAAAGCTACACAGATTTAGAACTATTAATATCTGAACCAGACCCGGATATCTCCATTGAATCCCCTTCCAAGGAGTGCTACATATCTTTTCCCGGACATTCATCACTAAATAGTAGAAAGCTGTACATTATAAGTAGTAACAATCATAACAATATTCTGGAAACCGCAGAGAGCACTTTTTGCCTCGATCAGTTTGAGATCTGTCACTATGTTTCCCCAGGAGCTGGTATACTCCAGCTTGTTACCGGTCTTGAGACAAAATTATCAAATTTTACACACAACGACTTTTGTGTAATATTTATAGGTGATGCAGACTTTAAAAGGACTTATAATTACTCTGATATCGTTAATAATTTAAGAACCACACTAAACAATGTACAACATACAAACATTATTATTTGCTCACCACTATTTAAATGCTCAAAATACGCTAATATGTTTAACTACAGAATTGAAAGATTCAACAACATCCTATCCTATGACAATTTTACCCATGAATACGCTTACATAATAGATAGTAACAAAAATCTAGTATACTCCAAGAAAATGTTCTCTGAAGCTGAAGGTTCTTTAAGTAACCGGGGAATTAAAATTATATTTGGAGACATCTCGAAATTAATAAATGATATCGTACATTATAATAAATCAAACAAAAATAACATACATGTTAACGACTTGCAACCTAATAATAGCTCAAATAAAGATCTCTCCAATCAGAAAACATTTTTTCGTGGCAAAACGTACAACTAATGTAACCCTTATACATCAAAATATACAGAGTGTCCTAAGCAAAATTGACAACATTGAATTTGCTCTAACAGAAATGAGAGAAAGAGTTGGACAAATTGATATAATCTGTCTCTCTGAAACTTTTATAAAAAAAGGCTGTGAATCAAATTTAGTAATAAAAAACTATCATTTAGCAGCTTCCTACTCTCGTACCCATCAACGTCGTGGGGGAACCTGTGTGCTTGTACACAACAAGTACGACTCTAAACCAATAACTCTTAAACCTGACCCAGTACTGTCTAAATTCGAATACTGTGCATGTGAAATCCCCTTCCTTAATCTTATTGTTGTATGCTTATATAGAGTCCCCATAACCGAAAAATATACCACGGACGTAACATTGTTTCTAACTAAATTAGAAGAGTTACTCTTAAATATAAATAAAAAGTATAGTAAAAAGAGCCTTATACTATGTGGTGATTACAATATTGACCTGATAAAAAATGACAAATATGCAATAAAACTTACATCATTATTCTTGAATCACAATTTACGACAACACATACTAAAACCCACTAGAGATTTGTCTTGTATAGATTTAATTGCAAGTAACTTGCCTAGTGTTCAATCAGGAATATATTATCTTGCACTATCAGACCACGAAACTGCTCAAACAATAACATTCAACATAAATCTAAGTCATAGCGCCAAAAATAAAATATCTTCTTGGACTGAAAAAAGACGAGACTTTAGTCATGAAAATGTAATAAAATTTGTTGACGCTATATCAGCTCTATCATTTGATGAAGTATTAAATGATTTAAAAACAAACAGTTCCTTTAACATATTCCATGACATGATAATTCTATTTTATAATCTTTGCTTTCCCATCTTGACCGTAAAAATATCAAACAAACCAATAAAAAATAAATGGCTTACTAAACATATGAAACGTTGTTGTATTAATAAAAGGCGTTTATACCTCACTTACCGATGTTCGAGAACTAATAAAAATGCACACAAAAACACATACAAACAATACACAAAAATCCTCAAAAAGTGTATCAATCTGACCCAGGCACAAGATAATACAAAATATGTATCACGATCAACTAATAAATGTAAAGCATCTTGGGAAGTTATCAATAAAAATGTTAACCCCAAACATAAAATAATGGAGATAGAAGAAATAAAGAATGGTGATAGTATATTGACTGAACCTTTGGAAATTTCTGAGTCTCTTAATAAATTTTTTGTTGATTATAGTACAAAATTTAATTATACAACTGACACAATGTTGTCCTTAATAAATACTAATAATAAATCTATGTTCTTTATGCCTACCAATCCTCAAGAGGTGTGTGCAATTATAATGGGTCTAAAGAATACAAACGCAACTGGGTATGATGACCTTAGTATACGTGTCTTGAAAAAATGCGCTAAGAGTATATCAGTTCCATTGTGCCATATTATTAATCTTTCACTTAGCGAAGGATCATTCCCAGACCGTCTCAAATGTTCCATTGTAAAGCCAATTTTTAAAAAGGGTGACAAACGTGAACTCAATAACTATAGGCCAATTACTCTACCTCCAGTGCTATCCAAAATTTTTGAAAAAGTTATTCATAATAGAACTATTAACTTCATATCAGATTATAATATATTAACACCACGCCAGTATGGCTTTCGAAAAAACAGCTCTACTGCTCTAGCTTGTTTCGATCTCATTAAAAGTGTTACTGAAAGTCTAGATAAAGGTATTCGCCCAGTTGCTTTACTTCTAGACATGAGTAAGGCTTTCGATTGTGTATCTCACGAGATTCTAGTTAGTAAACTCGATCGATATGGTATAAGAGGTAAAGTTCTTGACTGGTTCGTTAGTTATCTTAGTAACCGGAAACAATGTACTGAAATAAGTAGAATAATAAAATCACGCAAAGAAGTTATAAGATCATCGTATCGCCAAAATAACTGGGGCGTCCCACAGGGAAGCGTATTGGGTCCCTTACTATTTAACATATATATAAACGACTTACCTAAAGCTACGTGTCGTGACTGTATACTTTTTGCGGATGACTGTACAATTATAATAAAAGACAAGCCAAATAATAAAATTAAATTAGAAAATGACATAAACGATACATTGACAACAATAATAGATTGGCTTAAATTAAATAATTTGAATATTAATATTACAAAGACGAAAGCAATTGAATTCCAAACATATAACAGTAGATCTCTTGACCTTAATATTTCCCATTTAAATGTAAAAATTGAACTCGTACCAGATGCTGTTTTTCTCGGTATTACTCTTGATAAATTCTGTAATTGGAAATCACATATCGATAAAACCTGTGCTAAGCTGGATAGATTTGTATATGCGCTTAATCGTTTACGGCAGATAGCTTCCTCAGAAACAGCTTTCCTGGCATATCACGGATATGTATCGTCCGTATTAAGGTATGGTATCATTCTTTGGGGCAATTCAGTAGAGTCGGAAAAAGTATTTATTGCTCAAAAAAAATGCCTTAGAGCCACATGTGGAGCCTGTTTTCTTGACAGTTGTATCCCATTGTTCAAGAAACATAACATACTTCCTCTTCCAAGCCTTTATATTTTTGAAATTTGCGTATTTGTAAAGAAACACCCTCATTTATTTAAAAAGAAGTCAGATATACGAAAAAGAAATGGGAGATATGAACACAAACTAATCATTCCAACACAGAATCTAGCGGTAAATAGTAAAAATGCTCATTGTATGGCTGTCAGATTATTTAATCATTTACCAGACAGTCTTAAAGAGAAAAATTTAAGTCTTTTTAAAAAATGCTTTTACAATCTCCTGGTACAAAAGTGCTTCTATTCTGTTGGAGAGTATCTTAATGATAAGAACCTTATCCCATAGTTATATACTTTAAGTAAATCCTGACATGTAAAATTTTTTATTGACTGCCTTACTACTGATTTAAATAGTTTTATTTCTAATGAAAATGTAATTTAATCTTATATAATAATGTAAAATTGACATAATATTTGTACGTCGCACATGTAGCGACAGAATAAGCGGGACTTTAATATATAAAAAATCTTAATGTTATTTACCTTATTCTGACAAATAAATTTATATTTGATTTGATATTTGATTTGATGATAAGGAACATCTTTTCCGAAGGCACATAGTTTGAAATATGACAAAAATAATTTTAATTTCAGTTATTGTAATTCAAATCAGCTAATGGCAATTGAGTATGAGAGGTCCGACTTTTTTTCGTTCTTTTTTCGTCCACTATCAACATTTTCTACAAGGCACTTGGATGTATAAATTTTGTTTTACAAAACCCAATATTAGGAATCGTTGTGTGATGCCGGCTTCGAATAGCATCACCCAATTTCTTTCCCGTGGGAGTCGTAAGAAGCGACTAGGGGACGTGAGGGTGTGTATTGCAATTCAAGGCGATGTTCTGATAACCTGTCACTTTGGCGATACACAATTTTCCGAATGACTCTCAAATGTTTGTCAGACGTGGCGTAAATGCCCGTTTTTTGCAGCCATTTAAGCTCTGCCTACCCCGCAAGGGATTATATGCGTGATATATGTATGTATGTAAAATATTTCTTTTTACGTAACTAAAATAATACAGTTTTGGGTGTCACACAAACAAAATATTATATTGTTTTATTCTAGTCAATTATTATAACTACATCTAAATACCTAAGGTGGTTCTCCTATTTGTCGTCCGTCGTCGCTGCGAATCTTAAACGCACCGTAACGCATGCGTATGTTAGACGAAAGCACAAAGTAAGTATTGGCGGCTGCGCGACGAAAGGGATTTGCGAATTCGACTTGACAGACGCATACGTTACGCAACATAAACGCACTGTAGGCGTATTAATTGTATCGGAATAAGATTACCATTTGCAATTTAATTTCGTTTGACAGACGCATTCATTTCGATGCGATTAAAATTCAAAGCTATGGACGACTAGTGGAACGCCCGCCATTAGTAAGAAAATCCTATAAGTATCTAAATGAGCTGTAAAAAATATAAATAATTTAGAACCTTTACGATTTTCTACAGTAACTATTAGCACAATCAACACTTAAAACTAAAATTGCTTCGCTATTATATGTCACCAATTTGTATCTACAATCAAAACGGTGCCTAACAGTGATTAGGGATCTCATTGCTCGGCGATATTGGATATGCAGAGTGCATTCAACAAGAACACAACACACATCACGCCAATATCTCGTGCGAGTAAGGCAGCGCGTCAACGCCGGTTATCGTCACGTCTGACAAACTTTTGAGGGCTGTTTTAGGAAGATAGTGGCCACAATTCGGGATGTAAATTCTCCTTACTTGCCTTAAATTAGTGCTGTCATTTTCCGTTAAATAGGTTTAGAAAAGGATAGGAGATATTTTAGTCGTGTCATGTCTTATTATTTCATGCAAAATACGTGTTATCTGTCAAAATAAGGCGACGATCAAATCAATGGCGACTAAATTGACTAGGAAAGGCGAAAAAACCCTTGACGTTTTTAAAAATGACAGGACTTAGATATCTTCTATCCTTTTCTAAACCTATTTGACGGAAAGTGACAGCACTAATTTAAGGCAAGTAAGGAAAATTTAAATCCCGAATTGACCTCAGTGTATGTCTAATAATGGCGTCAGGTTGTCACCTAAAATTGAAGTAAGTCCATATATGAAGCACGTAAGACCATTACTCGCCTCTTACGATACCCGCGGGTGCCGTATGGTGCAGGTTTAGAATAGCATCGCCCCATATCTACCCGTGGGTGCTGTAAAGTTTGACTAAGTGGCTTGCTAAAGTGGATTTATCCAGGGAATGAGTAGCGGCGTTGCACTGCGCTCGCCAAACCTGTCCAGCGTGGCAAGAATGACAAATACCCTTCTAATAGGAAAAGGCCTATTTCCAACAGTTGTCTATTGTGACTGTTAGTTATAAGGAAAGGAAATGGGTGGTGGTATTCTAAGCCGGCATTACACGGCAATACAGACACATCTAGCACAATTAACATTTAAAACGAAAATTGCTTCGCTGTAATATGACATCAAATTAACCGTATTCTAACTAAACGGTGCTTTACACGTTCGCTGCCGTACGAGTCAACTCGTAGTTTTTTTATTATGTCATTTGCATCCAAAGAATATGAATATTGTAATAATTATAAAAATGAATATAGTAATAAATTTGTATTTTTATAGTACCTACTGGATTTGAAAAAAAATACTATAAATCGTGAACTTGGAGTGAAAATATTTATTTTAATTCTCTTGCCAGACATTCCATTTCTGTCCGTCTTCCCCTGCCAGACTGCAAAACACAGTGGAAAAGCCAAAGCTATTACTGATTTAACTGCAAAAATCAGGCTTAGGCTCGTTTAGAGAGCTTGGACTCTGAATCGTTTTTATTTCGAGCGCATAAATATCTTAGATTGGCGACACTTCCAGTACGTACGTGAGCTTGTCTGTACCACGATGTATACTAGTATGTGATTAGTTGGTAGCAAACGTGTTATCTAATAGTGATTGGGAGATCTCATGATATTGGATATGCACAGTGTGTTGCAGATCGAATCAACTCGTAGTTATACAACGGTGGATTGTCATTAACTTGATTGTATGTATGTGTATATGTACCAATTCAGTCGATCTTGATAATCCCAGTACTCTCTCTCTCTCTCTCTTACTCTCTCTCTTTTCGTGGGGGACACCGAGTCGTCCAACGACTCGATGAACCCTGGTGTCAGAGTTTTTCAACCGCCTACTACCACTAATAGGCCTCTGACATGGTTGTGTTACGACCGCCGTCTAAGTAATCATAGACAGCAACCGGGACCGACGCCTTAACGTGCCCTCCGAAGCACGGAACTATTTCTTTTCGGACAATCAGTTGGTTCACCCTGCAATGTCCTAACCAGACCGGTAACAAATTCACAAATAGATAAATATCAACTTTTGTGAGTGTCCCACCGAGAATCGAATCCGGAACCTTTGCGTCGCAGGCAGTCGCACTACCACTGCGCCACGTTGGCCGGCTATATACGGAGTCTCAGATGGTGTACTAATGTTATGAGAAATAAAGTAGTCATAAAATCAAGCGTTAGACCCATTGATAAGAACCGTAGATAACGCATGTAAGCTCGAACAGTGGGACGGTAAAATAGTCCCCAAACTTCGAGGTCGGCAACATTTTTCATTAGAAGTGAAGATTTCATTTCATTACAACGGAACCGGCAACATGATGAAACATGGACAAAAAAAAATGAAAATTTCAGGTGATAAAATTCATCTCAATCTGCTTATTTTTGGTATGAAAATTGCAATTAATGCAGTAATTTTCCAAAATAATATTATTTCTTTTTTAAATACCATCAAACGAGGCCTTTGTAATATATATGGCCTTATCCTTCTCTTACGCGGCAACATGTTATTGCGTGCAAAAAGGCCAGTGATGGTATTCTTTTTTTGGCTACTTATTTAGAAACATTGCTGTTTCCTGAATTTACTTGAAATGAACTTTATCTGCTGCAACTGCACTGCTTAGCATCTCCATTATAGCTATATAATAATGTATACTCAAGAAGGTGACAAGTTTTAAGCGTAGTTTTGTATGACGCGTTGGATTTACGATTTCGAACGATCTACGGATTCTTACACAAGGTAATACATGCAGTCCATGAAACTGAACAACTCTGACTAGAACCATATGTCAGGAAACGACAAAAAACATTGACCCCTACACAAAATCACGATCATCTGACTGCAATTACTATGGAAAGTCGTTTTACTACGTTTCGTAAAATATTTTCTCATTGGAAGTTTTTCAGTTTTATGGTCTGAATGTACCCTAAAAGTATTCGGAGAGCTGTCCCTTACATTTTGTATATCAATGGATAAATAAACCGCTGTCATACACGCCGCCGCCATCATAGATAAGTCAGACAGGTAGAAACTAGTATGAAATGCCTATTAAAGATAATCTATAAATCTTTTTTTGAATCATATTCCTTGGATCCTATCTTTTACAGTATTAGTGAAATTACATGATACACAAAGTGCCAAAATGTCGACGAAATTAAAACAATTTTTTATAAAATGTTTAAAGTCATTCTATGACAAAATGGTTTCATGTGTACTGAATAAATATAAATACCGCCGTGTAATGCCGGCTTAGAATAGCATCACCCCATTTCTTTCCCGTGGGAGTTGTAAGAGGCAACTAAGGGACTCGAGGGTGTGTATTGCAATTTTAGGCGATGGACTGACAACCGTCACTATGGTGACACACAATATTCCATATGACTCTCAAATAATTGTCAGACGTGACGTAAATTACCGTTTTGCGGCAGTTCACGCACTGCCTACCCCGCAAGGGATTCTAGGATATCCCTTATGGGATAGCCAGAGCGAAAACGGCTGTAAAAAACTGACATTTACGCCACGTCTGACAATTATTTGAGGGTCATATGGAATATTGTGTGTCACCATAGTGACGGTTGTCAGCCCATCGCCTAAATTTGCAATACACACCCTCGAGTCCCTTAGTCGCTTCTTACGACACCCACGAGAAAGAAATGTAGTGATGCTATTCTAAACCGGAAACACACGGCTGCACATGATTTAGTTACTGAATTAATTATGTTACAAAAACAAATAGAGATTGGCTACGTATGCAATATTTCTTGGCATTTGGCCGGTTCAGTTGAAGAAACCACATAATATAGAAGCACACATGAATTCATTATTTTGACAAAATATGCCTTATGTGTCAAATACCTCAACATCTTGTGGCACGTGTCAGAATAAACTCATGTAATATTTTAAATTACTTATTGGATTGCCTGTAAGAAATTGTTACCGAAGCGAGAAGGCCGCGTTGTGTACTTTTAAACATTTTAAAAATGTTTTTTTGTCTGGTTTTCCTTGTACACAACAATAGAGTACCTATATTTGAATCGAATTGATATATTATGATAACAAACGCTATTGGGCCTACCACTCGAAAGAAAATAAACACTTTAAAACACCGTATTCCTTGTTACAAGATATATACAGCCAACCGGAACAAAGCGAAGATCGTTAATTACTGCTAAGACAAGACAAATTACGTAATTAATGTTTTCTTTCACAGTACTCTTTACACATTTAATTTATAGAGCCATTTGATGATCCATTTGGAGCAATGGTAGTGCATTTTCCTATAGCGCACAGTTCATAAATAACATAAATCACGCCTATATCCCTTATGGGGTAGGCAGAGCGTTAATGGCCGTAATACGGATAATACACCACATCTGATTAAAGTTTGAGGGTCAATCAGATAACTGTGTATCACTCCAGTGACAGGTGGTCAGCCCATCGCCTAGATTGCGGTACACATCTAACTAACTCTCGAGTCTCTAAGTCGCCTATTACGACAACCACGGGTAAGAAATGGGGTGATGCTATTCTAAGCTAGCATCTCACCAGTTTGTTTGTTTTATTCCTGGCTAGGGCATTGGATGATGATTTTTATGATATTTTTATCTACATGGTGTAAAAAAATTAGCTGAGAATATTTTAAGGGGTGAACCAGTACGTGAAACTGAACAACTTTCCCCAAGGAACATAGGTCGAAATATGAAAAAAAAATTGGCCCTCCCATACAAATTATCCCGGCCAGGTAACACACTAAGTATGGGAGAGTCAAATAATTTTTTCATATTTCGACCTATGTTCCTTGGGGAAAGTTGTTCAGTTTCACGTACTGGTTCACCCCTTAAAATATTCTCAGCAATTTTTTTTTACATCTTATATTGTTCCTGCGTGGGTCTAATTTGTGTATGCCCAACACAACACAACAGCCATAACAATACACTGCTAGACATGAGCCTCCCCCTATCAGGGAATATTGCCGTACTTGCCACGCTTGGCAAGCGAATTGGCGATAGGCACTATTTAGTAGAAACAGTATAATAATAATTCGGACCGGCTTTACTAAGCCGAGAAGGAAAAGAATTTAAAAAACTAATAATAAAGTATTTATTACAGAAAATAAAGTTCCATAACCATCCATGCAGTAGGTACATTATATCTATAACAATTTCAATTAGGCAAATCATTTTTACCTAATCTTTGATGAAGGTTTTAATAAGAAAAATAAAATTGCAAAACTACATTAAAATAGCAATTCACAGATGTCAAAGAATAAAAAAGCACATTTATTTTGTCTGTCCAGCTGGCGTGCAAATATTTTAATAAAATTACTTATTCTACAACTCTACCTGAAACTTTTATTCAATGTCAAGTAATGTGTGAAGTCCTGAAGACTATAAAAACAATAATAAATAAAATGAAATAAGTTTAGTCCAATGCGCAAAAAAACCTGTACAGTGGTCAGTTACTGCATCTAACAATTTATTCTGTGAGCCAAACATTGCTTTTCTAAAACGAGCCACTCGGTTGTGGATCAAAGCATCTATACCAGCAACACGCGCTTGTGCGAACATCTCAGATGCATTGCAGAATCTCGAGAGATGAAATATCACCTTAAGCTTTCTGTATTATTTTGTTGTGTAGTTTTTCCAGAGTTGTGGAGTCTACAGTGGCTGACAGTACGCAGCAAAGAGAGCTAATTTAGATTTGTTCGAACATTCACTAAACGCCGCGCTATCATATTGGCTCGCACATAAATCGCTTGCCGCTCCCGCTCGTCTTGGCTATTTCGTAGATTGTGACACACCAAATGCTCTAAGTACCTAAATGAGTATATCCACTCGCTTCTTTCCGTAATCAAAAAAAGCAAACGTTTTTTTTTTTATTATATTGTAGATTATGTGAGGCGGCATATCCTTTGCAAATACGTAAAAGCACTCGCAAGCCGGCAACAGAAGGACTCAGCAGCACCTTGTCACCGGCGAAACTAAGATTATTGATACTTTTATTTATTTATCAGACGTGGCGTAAATGTCCGTCTTTTACAGTCGTTTACGCTCTGCCTACCCCGTAAGGGTTTATAGGCGTGATATACATGGTGTAAAAAAATTAGCTAAGAATATTTTAAGGGGTGAACCAGTACGTGAAACTGAACAACTTTCCCCAAGGAACATAGGTCGAAATATGAAAAAAAAATTTGGCCCTCCCATACAAATTATCCCGGCCGGGTAACACACTAAGTATGGGAGAATCAATTTCTTTTTCATATTTCGACCTATGTTCCTTGGGGAAAGTTGTTCAGTTTTACGTACTGGTTCACCCCTTAAAATATTCTTAGTTAATTTTTTTACACCTTATATGTATGTATGTATGTTTATATATTTATTTACCGTTTATTGTACACAAAAACATTACAAGAGAAACACATACAAAGAATAACGAAACAACAGGACAACTTATTTCTAATAAGAAATTTTTTTCAGCTGACCTACACAAAGTGAGACTTTATAAGACAGGCGGATTAGGCGTTCACAATAGAATATAGTAAGATAAAATAAACCTACACACAAATAGATTAAATATACCTTAATAAACTTAAAATATAAATACTTATAATACTTTCTTAACCAATATGACAACCAACACGTGTGATCCACAATCAGTTTTTTCACATACTGAATGTTGTGACAGCATGTTGAACAGCAGAGGAGAGGTTAGCCTCCCCTGCCTCACCCTGCATGTCAACTGGAATTCAAAGGAATCTGAACCACACCACCTAACCAGATTAGTCTGACAATAAAACAATTTTAAATGGATTAAGTTGTGTTTATTTTGGATTTTACAATTCCTACGTTTCGAGCTCTTTACAGAGCCCGTGGTGATGACTAAGGTGTTAGACGTCTGTAAAGAGCTCGAAATGTAGGAATTGTAAAAAAATAAACACAACTAAAATCCGTTTAAAATTGCTTATAGTGATGAGTAATAGTTGTGCAAACTCAAGAAAATATTACAGATTAGTGTGATTGTGATTGCTGTACCAGGCCGCATGCCACCTGATACACGACGAAGGCACCCCAGTATAATCTTATGATTTTTTTTGTAAGTTCAATAATAAAATCTAAGTACCTACCATTTTGTTCGGTATTAACGTACTTTCTTTCCAGATCACAGTGATTTCAGTTGAAATCTGTCTACTTTCTCGAAGCTGTACTTTTCACATCGGTATTATCCCCTTTAAGACCTTCAATACGAGCTGAGCTTGTGTGTATTTCTTTGTATACGCGAATGATAAGTTTTTGTGGAAGTGACATTGTGTGGTTTACTTTAGAGTATTTGTAAACATCACATCACATCGGCTAGTTAGGTGGTAGTAGTCCATCCACTGTTGAACGTTGCAAATAAAAGAATGTCACAAATAGAAGATCGTTTTATATGGCTTACCCTGGGGGAGGCCTTCCTGCGGCAATTAGCTCATACACGCTTGACAATGAACGAAGAAGAAGAATAGTCAGTTAAAATTCTGATGTGTAGATATCTATTTCTGGTTACATTTAATTTTGTACAAAAAAATTAAGGCTAAGTTCTACTCTTGAAACTGAACAACATTTCTTTTTGCGTATTTAAAAATGGGTCTGTAATACAAAAATGGGCAGAAACATTTCACTTTGTACAGAAGAACCAATTTTCCGAAAAATAACAATTATATAGTTGTTTAGTTTCATGAATTGAAAACAGCGTTTTTATTTTATACGTATAAATGTACCCTTTTATATTTGACAGATAGGTACAGGACGGTACCATAGGCTGTCAAAGGTTTTTTGTTTTCTGAGCAAAGAGATAATACCCAGTCAGCTTCTTAACGTGTACAAGACTTGTTTTGCTTACAGAGGGTTTATTTTCTCGCGTTTTTACGGATTGACTCGACGGCTGATGTAAACAACATTACGTATGTATAAGATAAGAACATCCATGCTACGTTTGAGTGAAATAAACTGTACTCAATCTTCTTGTGAGTTAAGTAATGCCTTTCTCTAGCAATACAACGTGAGAACGCAGGTCATTTACCCCAGACTATAGTCTTGTCAGTAGAGCGCCATCTCAAGTTCGACTTTTGCATGTAAGTAAAAGGGATAAATAATGGATGGAATCCGAATGATATCCCCCAGAAGACCAAAGTAACGGATATGTAGCAAGCTGAAGTGGCGGTGGGCTGGTCACATTTGACGTAGAACCCATGATGAGAGACAGTGTAGCGTGGTACGCCCTCTGGCCAAATGGACTTATGACTTATAGAGGGGGTTGGTAGTGGCTGGATGGGGAAAACGGGAGATCGTGCCGTATGGCGTACCCTGAAGGAAGCCTACGTCCAGCTGTAGATTGTTATAGGCTGGCGTGTGTGTATGTAAGTGTTAATATTACACAAACATATTCCGGTGGACGGAGTATATCAGTAGCACATTTTATTTATTTATTTATTTATACTTTATTGCACATCGTACAAAAGGCGGGCCTAATGCCAGACGGCATTCTCTACCGGCCAACCAGAAGGTAAACAGAGAGAGAAAGAAGCGGGTGCACTAATGAGAAAATAGCACATCATAATACCAACCCACTTCTTTCTAGGATCAACTTTTCGTAGACTTTATTAAGAAGTAGGTACCTGTCGTTGATCTTTAGGTTGATATACTGCCGATATCTGAAAGATTGGGCATTCTCTTAAACTTCATTTTGTCTAATTGGTTAATATTTAGTTATTTTATTTTTTAATTAAACCTATGTGACGGCAAGTGACAGCGCTAATTTAAGGTAAATTAAGAGAATTTATTTCCCAAATAAACACCAATTTAGTGAATTTCTTTTTGCGATTCAGTCACTAGCTAAGACAAAACAGCTTAGTTTGGAGGCAATTAATTCTTACTAATTGCTTTGTTCCTTCTGTAGAGTCAACGTTTCGAGTTTCGAGGAACAAGAGTCATGACGAAGGCGTTAACAACTTAAATCTACACATAATACACATACACATAACACGCCTATAAATCCCTTGCGGGGTAGGCAGAGCGTAAACAGCCGCAAAAAACGGCCATTTACACCACGTCTGACAAATGTTTGAGGGTTATTCGGAATATTGTGTATCGCTATAGTGACAGGTAGTCAGCCCATCGCCTAAAATTGCAATACAAACCCTCGAGTCCCTTAGTTGCCTCTTACGACACCCACGGGAAAGATATGGGGTGATGCTATTCTCAGCCGGCATCACACGGCAATTCTAAGCCGGCATCACACGGCAATTCTAAGCCGGCATCACACGGCAATTCTAAGCCGGCATCAGACTTAAATCTATGTCAAGAATAAAATACATTGTATGGTTGCCTGTAAAAAACTATGATGCCGCTTTATGCTCTTCTCTAGTTTTTGTGTTGTAAGTAAGCAATAAAATGTCAACATGATGAGTTACTTCTTCTGTTTGCAAAATAATAGTCTTACAATTACGCAGTCGATTTACCAACATAGGAAACAACATTTTAAATATTATGAAGGGAAAATTTGCTTTTTTTTATCCTAACTAGTAAAAAAAAGACGCGAACTGGAAAACCGGGAAAAAGAAGTGGTTTGATGATATAAACTAAATATTGAATTCAATCAAAGTTACAAAAACTGTAAGTATCTGTTTTACATTAATAAATACCTAATACAGAAGTAAAAATATTAGCTGCGAATATTTTAAAGGGTAAACAAGTCTATGACACTGAACTTTTTTCCCAATGGAACACAGTTTGACATATTATTATTTAAAAAAAACCTCCTCCTCGACCTATGTTTCTTGGGGAAAGTTATACAGTTTCACCCCTTGAAATATTTACAGCTAATATTTTATCTTAAAAAAATATATTTTTTACTGAAGACGTAATGTTGACGTATTGCTATAGATTTGTCATAAATTACTATATAAATTACAATTTAAAGATGAAATTATTTTAAACTTCAGGATAATTTGTAATTTCTCTATTCATGTTATGTAATTACTGTAATTAATGTATGGCAACCACCAATGATAACAAAACTGCTAATTAGCCAAATATAGTGCGATGACCTTTATATTTTCCTGTTTATAAAATTAAGACTTTCCGCCATGTGGAATTGACTTATCAGGAAAGTAGATAGACGTAATACTATTTCAGTATAATCATGTGGTTTTGGGAACTTTGCATTTAATTTTGTTTATTGATGATAGTAGGTGCTTATTTTAAATATTAATAACATCTTGAGTTAATTATAGAGGTCCACCTAGATTGCCAACTAACCTAGTTACTAGAAACCGAAAAACTAGAGGTAGTGTATGGAGGACCTGAAAATTGTGTGATGTCGCTTAGAATAGCATCACCCTTTTTTTCCATAGGAGTCGTAAGAGGCGACAAAATGACTCAAGGGTGTGTATTGAAATTGTAGTTGTAGTAATTGTAGGCAATGGGCTGATACCTGTCACTATGGCGATACTCAATTTTCCGAATTAACCGCGAATGTTTGTCAGACATGGGGTAAACGCCCGTTTTTTGCGGTTGCTGTATGTGATTATCGGTTTGATATGTGTATGTGTGTGTGTCTGTGTGTGTTTGTGCGCTAATAGTACCAAAAACAGTACCAGACAATAGTTTTTTTGTAGATGTACCTATATGTATATGTGTGGATGCTTCTAATAAGCCTGTTTGTACCTAAACTCGTATTAATTTTTGTAAATTTGTGCTGTTAGCATTTCTCGATTTGTATGCCTATACTATACGTACTATTATATATTCTGTGACTATACTTTAAACACTAATTGGATGACCTGCTGATAGTACCTACCAGTGCAGGCATGGCCTCAGAATTGAGGCCATGTCTGCAATGTTTTCGGTACACCGTCCCTTACACCCTGTATATTTTTGTAGATCAAGATGTTTATAAGGATGCATAATATATTATTATGTTTCAAACACTACATGCCGGGTTAGAATAGCATCACCCCATTTCTTGCCCGTGAGAGTCGTAAGAGGTGACTAAGGGACTGGAGGGTGTGTATTGCAACTTGTCACTATGGGTACGCTAGTACTATTAATTATACTGTGCTATGGTGATACACAATTTTCCGGATGACCTCAAATGATTGTCAGACGTGGCGTAAATGTACGTTTTATGCGGCCCTTTATGCTCTGCCTACCCCGCAAGGGATTAAAGGCGTGATATGTGTATGTATGTGTGTATGTACACTACAATTTTATTAACAATGATATCAGTTTTGCACAAAAGAAGCAAAACGATTTGCTCCTTGCTTAAAGAAAGTCCTGGCAAAAATTAAATTCTGCAAGAAATTGTGGGTCAAGTTGAAATCGTGCTACGATGCTAAATTGCGATGCCTTTCACCACTTGCAGCCTCCGTGTGAGAGCTAACTTTTTAATTAGGTCAAGTTATAGAGGCTGTTGGGACAAGTGATATTGGCTACCATTCTGGCAAAACATTTTCTTTGCAAATTTTTTACTTTTTTTTTTACAAGTAGAATATAATAGTCAATCTAAATTAATGAATTTATTTATAAGTATACACTGGTGACCGAAGAGCTGGCAGTTTTCTCGGCCAACGACTAAGTTTGGCCATCCAAAGAGGGAACGCTGCCAGCGTACTGGGTACCATGTCTAATGGAGGCGCACTAGACGACTTTTTTTTAGCTTAGTTTAGTCTAGTTTAGCTTAGTATTAATTGTTATTTGTCCCTTTATACTTATATACTTTTGTGTAAATAAAACCAGTATACTATAGTTATTAATATTTGAGGCATTTTCAACAACTGCATATTTTTGTCAATTTCGGTGGATTTTTTAATTTTATGCTTTTTTGATGTTTTTTGTAGCTGTATAGCAAAAGATACTCATTTTGAATATAATATATTAACAGGGAAATATGTAACAATAGTATTTAGTGAGTTATTTGGGTCACCGAAATTGCCTTGTCACCGAAATTGAATTCATGCCACCGAAATTGGGTTTGTGCCACCGAAGTTGCAATTGTGCCTCAGATCCTCCAATGCTGAAACCTGATGGATCGCTGGCTCACTCTGCAAGTGAGAAAGCCCTGTTTGCAAGCAACTCACGTCTGGACGCTGGCACCAAGCAACCACCTACTGTACCTCGTTGCGATTGTTCGATGTCGGAGATCGCAGTACACACTAAAGAGGTTCGAAAAGCATTGTGCAGTCTAGACGTGAACCCTGATGGCATACCAGCGAGAGTGTTAAGACTTTGTGTGCCTGAATTGTCTGCTGTGCTCACACGCTTGTTCCGCCTCATTCTTAAAGAAAGAACGGTGCCGGGGGCCTGGAAGCTTGCTAATGTGCAACCAGTTCCCAAAAAAGGGCGACCGTGCTGACTCTGCCCATTACCGTCCAATTGCCATTACCTCCATCCTATGCAAGGTCATGGAGAGGGTACTTAACAGGCGGTCTACTGGTGATCTTCTTGGGTATGTCAAGCACTGCTGGGGCGAAGCCGTCGAGAAAAACGGCGAAGCACTTGCCGTTCCATTCGATATCTCGAAGGCCTTTGACAGGGTCTGGCATGCAAGTCTGCTCAGTAAGCTTCCTGCTTATGGCATCCCAGCAGATTTTTGTACTTGGATTACAGACTTTCTTAGTGAACGGTCCATCAGAGTAGTCGTTGATGGCTGCGCTCCGACCTTATGGCCATTGATGCCGGAGTTCCTCAGGGGTCTGTTCTCTCTGCAACTTTTTTCCTGCTGCACATCAATGACCTCCTTCAGCACGGTATTGTTGGATACGCAGATGATAGTACCGTTTCAGAGAGATACTTGACAGGTGCAAGAATCAGTGGGGATGAAATACGTTCGTTAAGAAAGGCCATGGTAGAGCAAACAGATCTGACCTTAAGTCTAGTCTCCCAATGGGGCGACGACAATCTGGTCTCATTCAACGCCACCAAAACACAGGCGTGTCTTTTCACTGCAAAAAGGAGTCCTTTCGACTGGACACCTACTTTTCGGGGTACATCTGTCTCTGTCACTGACAGGCTTGAGCTTCTAGGTATGGAGTTGACATCAAATCTAAACTTAAGCGCGACCATCGAGTACAAAGCTCAAACGACGGCTAAGAAGCTGGGCATTCTGAATAGACTGAAGCGATACTTTACGCCTGGACATCTTTTAACTCTTTACAAAGCACAAGTCCGATCCAGCATGGAGTATTGCAGTCTCTTTGGTATGGTTCAGCCAAATACCAACTTGCCGCTCTTGACTCGGTGGAACGCAGGGCCAAGAGGCTCATAGGCGACAAAAAACTGGTGGATTCCAAGCAACATAGCCTGGCACATCGTCGCAAGGTTGCCTGTTTGTCGGTTTTTTACAGATTGTACTTCGGAGAGTGTGCTCCAGAGCTTCACGACCTTGTGTCACCAGCTCCCTTCTACCATCGGACATACCACCAATTCGGACTAAGCGCTTCCAGTCATCATTTATAATGCGCACTGCTAAAGAGTGGAACTCACTACCTGCGTCTGTGTTTCCAAACGCATACAATCCTAATCTCTTCAAAGTAAGAGTGAACAGGCATCTTCTGGGTGAGCTCGCTCCATCTTAGACTCTGTCTCTGTTCTATGACCTAGACTAGAGTCAAGAGCAAACCCATCCTTAATAAAAAAAAATGCCTTGTTTGACTGCTTACAAATGGATGGCATTGTGTTGAAGATAGCCGTAGACCCCGCTGTTATCGGCATCCGTCCACACCTGTTAGCACCTGCCGGTCGACAAATCAACTGATACCTGCGACTACAAATAGTAGCCACGTCTTCGGCTGTCGCTGACGGGTGTCAATGACTGAGCAGGAGGACTTTACGAGAGCGCCGGGCTGGAGGGCCACGAGGGATCGCCGTGCAGTAGGACCTCGCGGGAGCGCCGGGCTGGAGGGCCACGACGGATCGCCGGGCTGGAGGGCCATGAGGGATCGCCGTGCAGTAGGACCTCGCGGGAGCGCCGGGTTGGAGGGCCACGAGGGATGGCCGGGCTGGAGGGCCATGAGGGATCGCCGTGCGGTAGGACCTCGCGGGAGCGCCGGGCTGGAGGGCCACGAGGGATGGCCGGGCTGGAGGGCCATGAGGGATCGCCGTGCGGTAGGACCTCGCGGGAGCGCCGGACTGGAGGGCCACGAGGGATGGCCGGGCTGGAGGGCCACGACGGATCGCCGGGCTGGAGGGCCATGAGGGATCGCCGTGCAGTAGGACCTCGCGGGAGCGCCGGGTTGGAGGGCCACGAGGGATGGCCGGGCTGGAGGGCCATGAGGGATCGCCGTGCGGTAGGACCTCGCGGGAGCGCCGGGCTGGAGGGCCACGAGGGATGGCCGGGCTGGAGGGCCATGAGGGATCGCCGTGCGGTAGGACCTCGCGGGAGCGCCGGACTGGAGGGCCACGAGGGATGGCCGGGCTGGAGGGCCACGACGGATCGCCGGGCTGGAGGGCCATGAGGGATCGCCGTGCAGTAGGACCTCGCGGGAGCGCCGGGTTGGAGGGCCACGAGGGATGGCCGGGCTGGAGGGCCATGAGGGATCGCCGTGCGGTAGGACCTCGCGGGAGCGCCGGACTGGAGGGCCACGAGGGATGGCCGGGCTGGAGGGCCACGGGGGATCGCCGTGCGGTAGGACCTCGTGGGTGCACCGGGCTGGAGGGCCACGAGGGATCGCCGGGCTAGCTCAAAAATTAATTGCTGGACATGGGCCTCCCCTTATCAGGAGTATTGCCATCCTATACACGCTCGGCTGGCGGATAGGCGAGCGAAGTACAAAATTTTACATTCAGAGGGAACGCTGTTGTCCATTCCTCTAAATGAATTTATCCCTTAGTCTTCTTTTACGACGCAGATTTTAGTTTTTCTGAAATAACCGAATTTTTTTGTCCAACAAACGACCTAAAGCGACCGCATTTTACAGGCTTTTTCGATCTTTATACCCCGCAAGGAGTGAAAGCGTGATATTTCTAAATATGTTTGTAACTTGTATCAATTGAGCAAATTCGGTGGAGCTTTGCAATTTCGGTGGGCTTCTAGCAGCCATAAAAGCCACCGAAATGTGCCCACCGAAATTGCAAACTAGTCATTTATTTAAAAAATATACAAAAGTATCAAGGTTATTCCAGTTTGCAACTTAAATCTCAAAAGTGTTCCTAAAGGCTATTTAGAATGCATTACTGTTATATTTTTAAACTTTGAGGAAACATTTTAATCCCGAGCACCGAAATTGCAAAATTTTGTTCCGAGTAAACGGAAATAGTTTACTAACATTTTTGTCGGGAAGACGCAATGAGGTAGTGCACAACCGTTCACACTGTGCGTGAGTGCTGGGCTGATCCTAGCGGGGGAGGGGTTTTAGGTCTGGATATACTCAACAGTGTGAGCAGGGAGCGTCGAAACAAAATTGCCACCGATATTGCTATTTTTGCTGGGACAAATCTAGTTTTGACATAGTTCATAAACTTTTCGTCTAAAAATTCAATTTTTTATAATTTCTCGTAGGGTCACTAATCCTTAACATAATCAAAATTAATTTTCCTTAATATGTTGGACATAATTTTCCTGAGAGATGAATATGCTGTGAAAAACGGATTGGGGACAAGCCACCGAACATTGAAATTCGACACTTACTATTTTTTTTCTAAAAACATAATAACTGTCCAAACATTATTTATATGGCTTCATATCAGAACAAGTGTCTTATATTTTGAAAAAAAATATCATAGTCATATCTGCAAAGCGTCACCTCGTTTTCAGCGAGGACATGAAAAAATTTCGCTTGAGAAATCCACTCATTTATAACTTTGTTATTTTACAGGCATAAATGGCTCAAGTCAAATTGGCTAAATTTAGCGAAAATAAAAAATCCAAAAATAAGATGACTGCGACCGAGACTTGAAGCCGGGACCGTGGAGTATCATCTCACTGATCTGTAATCTGAGCTACCTCAGCCATGACCACTGTCAAAAATATTTAATCTTATGAAGCTTGTCTTAAAGGGATTGTTAGGAACATTAAAAGCTCTTTCCAACGCTATTAGTTTGATTACTCCAAATGAAAGTAGTAATTCAATCCATGTAATGTAGCTTAAATAAATGCATGTAGTTGCAAAATTTTTGTGCGTTTGTTTTATTTAAAAATCTCAGAAGCTTTCCTCAGAATTGAGGCCATTGTCTCTCAGTCGCAAAGTTGCTATATTCTTCGACAATTCCTTGTATTTGTTCGACAATTTTCGACGACATTTTATTGTTTTTGGAGTGTCAACTTGAGGAGTAAAGGGGTAAGTTTATTGTCTAAAGCTTTGTAAAGTACAAGACAATTGTTTACAATGTAAATAGAGTCTTGTTTGCACAAGTGTTTATGTAAGTTTCGGTTGTTTTTTTTTGGTAGGTACTTTCAAAGAAAAAGTAAAATATGTACTTACTTCGTATTAGAGTTTAAGCTTTCTACTCGACCGTGCCAACTAGACAACTGCCAAACATGATTATAAAATTGAACGAAATATGTTGTTACTCGTAGTTGATTACGAATGGTAGATGAAATTTTGATTTAACATTTACTAAAAATGTTTCAAGGTCTGAACCAGTCCATGAAACTGAACATCTTTCTTTTATTTACCATTCTCCATACAGGATTAGTCGGTCGGCTAACAAGTAGGTAGGTAATCCTCGACTCAAGACTTAGCTTCCGTAGCCACATTATGAGGGTCCGCGACCGCGCCGCGTTCGTTTTGGGCAGATTACATCCGATGTTGAACAAAAAGAGCAAACTCTCCCTTAGAAATAAGGTGAGAATTTACACCACCTGCGTAAGGCCTATTATGACCAACGCCAGCGTAGCCTTTGCTAACACCTTCGATTCACATCTGAAAATGCTGCAGGTCATCCAAAACCGTTTCATGCGCAAAGCTACCGGGGCGCCCTGGTACATGCGTAACGCCAACCTCCACATCGACTTAGGCCTCCTTACCATTAAAGCGTATATGAAAGAAGCGTCTCGTCGCTTCTTCGACAATGCTCCCCATCATAAAAACCCCTTGATAGTTGCCGCGTCCAACTACTTCCCCCATCCAACCTCGCGTTTTAAACACCGTCCGAGACACATCCTTACGGAAGAAGATGATGAAATCACAGTAGCCACTGCTGCAGCCATTGCGAGTAGATCACACTTCACAAGCTCCTCAAGCAACCGACGCCCCCGCCGGCGGGGGCGCGGAGGTCCCTCATTTGCTCCTCACTTTGGGAACTACCGGCACGTGCCGGGTAGATTCAGTCCAATACGTTCTTCCCAGAACAACTCGTAAGCCCACTCGATTGAGCTGGTTGTTTGAACAACCACAAGCTTTTCCGGGTGAGCTCCTGCTCCCCACCACACAGTCAGGTGTAGATTAAAAGCCCCGGGGCTAAAAATCGTAGGGTCCACAACTAAAAAATAAAAAAAATAAAAAAGGAGGTAGGTAATGCGAGTTTAATAATAGGTTGGATAAACCCCAGAAAATATGTTTTAAACATCCTGTTATGTTATTCTGTTAATATTTAACTTCAAATTGTATGGGCATGAGACATGGGCCTCCCCCAACTTGGCATATTCAACACGCTTGGCAGGCAAATGGCGACCGCTGTGCATGGTGTTGTATTCACAGGGAACGCTGCTGCCCATTCCCTGGAGGACCCTTGCTCTTGTTTTACAATACCTGCGGGATGAAATATGGTTGTGCTATTCTAAGCCAGCACCACAATACAGATATACCTGTATAATTATTCTGTTAATATTATTTACTACTAGCTGGTGCCCGTGAACTTCGTTTCGCCAACTTAATATTAATATGAAGCAGGCTAACCAATTAAGAAATTGCAAAAATATCAATGTGAATTGGCATGTCTTATCGTCTAAATGGACAGTTTTCAGCGTTAATATGTTGGTCATGAAAAGGCTAATCAAACCGCAAAAAAATATCGTAATAAATCCATACTGTAAGTATATCACTACATAGTATAAAGTAAAGTTGCTTCCCGTGTCTGTCCCTATGTCTGTTGGTTTGTATGTATGCTCAAATATTCCAAACCACAGAACGGATCTGGATGTTTTTTTAAAAAGATAGAGAGATTCAAGAGAAAGTTTTATAGGTATGATTTATGTCGAGATGTCTGTTTCCCGTGGGAAATCGGTTAGGAGCGGATGAAAACGCTGCTGGGCGGGCTGCTAGTTTTCATATATGAGAATGCTTACGCATTTTTCTTCCTTTTGAAGTGCACGTTTCTCATTAGATTTGGTTATGTCAGGGTTTTCTTAACCATTACTAGTTTTTATATCTGAAAAATATTATTCCGCAAATTGGTACTCCAGCACTTGATGGTCATCCATCACCCATCATGATGACGCCGTTTGCTCAGGTTAAGTAAAAGTAAGTAAAAAGTCTTTATTACACACAAATACAGGATAATCACACAGACAGTCTGCAGTGTGTGAACATATCATGGATAACCCCACCCATTATGTCAGATTCGATAAGAGAGAAGAGATTCATTCCTAGGAAAGTACGGAAAGCCATAGAAATTCAAAACATCCGGATTTCAACAGAGATACTGGATGAATCTCATCAACTTGGACTCCGCTGATTATACAGCAGAAAAACCGGATCCAACATACTGTAAGACCTACTACACAAGATACGTCAGCATTTTGCGTGGAACCCGGACGTTACGCTAGGCAATTAAGTAATAGATGGCGGTATAACAAAAATAATGTATATTCTAAATAATGACGTCTATCACCTTAGTCATCCGTGACCACGGGCTCTGTAAAGAGCTCGAAACGTAGGAATTGTAAAATCCAAAATAAACACAACTTATATCCGTTTAAAATTGTTTTATTGTGATGAGTAATAGTTGTGCAAACTCAAGAAAATATCATGAAACACAAAGTATTTACTATGGAAACACAAAGTATTTTTTTTATTTGAAAGTTGTTTCGTATCACCTGCGCGCCTTGAATTTCCTAGTAAAAATTTACCTGTATATTCATTTAGACATCTACACAGACAAAATAGACAAATGATCTAAAAAAAAATCTCCAAGCAATTTTATTTCGAATATCTCCTATGTACAGACTTTCGATCTCCAATAACTACATTTTATGTATAGATAGATTAACTAAATATACACACATTATAATTTAACATAATGTACGGCTTGATTCAGGAATCAGGAAGGAAAATAACATTATGTGATAAGTTATTAGTAACCTACCTAAAGCTACTGCAAATAGTTCACAAAATAATTAGTCTTCCATGCACGTTAACACTAACTGCACTTATATAAGACGGTGAGTCCTAATTTTACATATTTATTTGCTTTAACACATGTTTTAATATTTAGGGTATTTAGGTACAGTATTAAACATATCGTTGGAGATATAGCGCGAAAACTATCGTGAATAATGTTATATGAAACTGAAATCCTTCTGTACTTTAACGTTGGGAACTTTTTGTTTTTAATTGATACAAATTTAATCACTTAGTCGGGTATACTTTAAATCTCATGTAATTTCTTAGTTTTTTATTATTTACAAATAAATTTATTGAAGTAGTACCAAAGAAGTTAAAGTACTCATATATACTATACGTACTACTGTTGATAGTATACTGCAACTATACAATAACATAATAAATGGATGTATACTTGTTTTATTAAACCAAATTAATTGATGCGCTCGTATGAAACAAGTGGTTGTTTTTTATTATTATTTAAAGTAAGTTACAAAAAAAAAACTTATCTTCTATTCCTCGCCATACTGAAACAGTTTGTTGGCGAGACGCGCTTATTAACACTTCTTCTTAGCGTGTCGATGGCAGACACTTCACCGTCGCGGCCCAGAACTTGGCTACGATGACAGCGCTGAGAGACGCTGTCATAAGATCGTCCTGCGTGCAGGTGCTAGGGCACGCAGGGCACGATGTTAGGTGGTTCATTGTTTGAACTGCACCACACAAACAACTTACATCGAAATTAACACTATTAAATATCTATAACCTGCCAGACTCCATTATAACTTAAGCACCTTACTTGTAGATCATCACTGACATCGAGTAATGCATTTTTGAGATGTGTTTTGAGCGTATTTAAACTTAACTTAGGAGTTTGTCGAAGTATACTAAATATATTTAATACTTTGGGTACAATCACAGATGACACTACCTAAATAGGAAGTAGAAATCGCTACCTAAGAGATAAAGCCGCCTTGTGTACACTTTCTTAAATTTATATCTTATTTTTACTGTATTTTTTGTGTACAATAAATATATTTTTGAATTGAATTGAATTGACACTCTTTCGCCATAGTAGTTTTTAAAACCAGGCTGCATAAATTTTCCTTTACGTACACATTTTGTGTTGTATTTATTTATTTTATTTATTTACTGTTATTGTACACAAAAACATTACAAAAGAAACACATACAAAGAATAACGACACAACATTTAACGACACAATATTTGTTTTAACAACCCGATATTTATCACTGTAGTAGCGTTCTAAACCAATCAAGTATTTAACCTTTTCTTCCACGGGTATTTCAAATTGACACAAATTGAAAATAATTTTTAATATCTCTAGTGTCTCTGAGACTTTTCTTTAATCTTTTGCTAACAATGTTCTTAACTGAATAATTTTAATGTTATTTAAATATGTTTTGAACGTTCGACCATACACTACTTACCAAAACATTTAATTTAGAGATTTATGTTATAATTTCAGGAGTAATACTAATGAATTTTCTCAAGATTTTATTTGTTATCCATGCACAAACTTGTTTGGCACGGCAAGTGACCATAAAAGGACCAAATGATCATATTAACCGTGAAAATTATTCGATTCTTAATAACCAAATAACAAGTCGTTTTGGCGGCAGTTTAGGGCGAGATGATTTAATAAGGAGCGCAAAATTGTTAAGTTATGAACTGTTACAGCTAGAATGGAGGAGCTTTAAGGTACATTTTTTATATATTTTTTTGGTTTGTGAATTAATTATAATTTAAGTTTTACACTCAATATTTAAAATTCAAAAACAGACTAAGTGTATCATAAAATGTATTTAATTTATGAAATGATTTATATTCATTAATAGACACTACAGGCAACTGCTGAACTCGTTTGACATTGGCCTTCCTTTTTTAAGGGATATTGCCATAATAAACACGCTTGGCAGAAGTATTGTCGCAGTGTAAGATTTGGTATTGACAGGGAATGCTGTTGCCCACTTTTTTATTCTTGAGGTACTTTTTTCCGGCTACATGTTGTAGTATTGGGGTGATGCTATTCTAGGCCAGCATCACACAGCACAATGAATTTTGAGCTGATTTACCAGTGAAAAAATGTTTGAGAAGAACATATTCAAACTATCAAATTCTGCGCAAAGAACATAATATATATCAAGTGGAAATCGATTATTGCAAAGACAATTTAATTCTGTCATTTCTATTCCTGCTCTTTAATTATATTTTTTAGGTGTAGCTTTTGTAATGTTTTGTAAATTTCGCTTCCAGGAAAAACACAACAAAACTTACCAAAATGATTATGAGGATTTAAAAAGAATGCATAATTTTTTTGAAAATTCAAAGCTAATAGCGGAGCACAATGATCTTTACAACAAAGGAATAGTCACTTATAGCCTTGGCATGAACCACTTTGGAGATTTGACTGAAGAAGAAAGAGAGAGCTTGCTTTTATCAAAAAACCAACCGGATGTGGTGTTAGTATTAGAAAAAGTCCTTTGCTATACTCGTAGAAGCGCACTTGAAAGATATGATTTTGTTCGCGAAACTAGCGTATTCTAACACAAGGCCCAGCAATTAGTTCTATTCAGAAATCAATCCATAACTATATTAATAAGAAAGAGATGTATTTGGCAAATATTACAAAAATTTACAAATACCTATACAGATATAATCTTTAATACATCTATAGACTTCAAAGTTTCTGACCTATACTCATGGGCCAACACTTTGACTATCACTTTAATGATTTTAGCTATGACCAAACATACCTTGAACTTCCACCTGGGTTCAAAGCACCGACAGAAATTGATTGGCGGAAGCTGGGCGGAGTGACAACCGTAAAAAACCAGGGTGATTGCCTTTCTTGTTGGGCAATTGCTGCTGTAAGTATGAACAACAATATCACTAGAGACCGGATTTTATGCATTTGCATATGTTTTGCATATTTAAGCCAGTTTCATCGCTCGAATCGAAAAAGCTCGAATTGATTATTTGATCTTGCATATTTTGCCAGGTTTCGTAACTTTTCGTGCATATTGACAGCATTTTTCAAGCATATATCAGGCTTTTTAAATTGCATTTAATCCGGTCCCTAAATATCACACTGTCATTGTCTTTAAAAAGACTTCAGTCCTAGACTACCTAGACCAGACCGCCCGTAGCAAGGCAATATGGCCAATTTGGGCTTTTGTGGATAATCCCGACACAAACTGTTGGTTCAGACAACGGACCAATCCACATGGTTCAGACTATGAATAACCTATCATGATGTACTGCGTGCTCAAACACCTGCATGCAAGCAATACGATCCAATGACAGAGGCTGCCAGATTTGAGCCGCAACAATAGTGTTTTAGAAAACTTGAAAATTATTTTGACCGCGGGTAGGATTTGAACCTGCGACTAACGCCATCACTAGTGGCGACGCCTCTTCCATCTGGTCAATCGCGGCTTATCCATTGCCCGCAAATTTTGAAAGTGTATCTTCATGCTGTTAACGCATGTCAGATTGATGTAGCCTAAGCGATGATAACACTCATGAAATGAATTAGTCGCTGGGTATTAGTTGCAAAACTAACCCGGTAGGTGGAGCCGAACTACGCATTATTGGATAAGATACACTTGCAAAATTCGCGGGCAATAGATAGCCGGCGAAAGTCCTCGTTCAAATCTTCCCCGCAGTAGAAATTTTTGCAAGATTTCTAAAATTGTATACCTAATACGGGAAGTATTGTTAAATTTGGTATTCAATGTAATATTTGACATTGGCACGCTAAGGAGACCGCCATTCGCTGATATTAGACTTGTTACACCGAAATAAACTATTGTGTTCTAGGCGGGAGCTCTAGAAGCACAATACTTTAGGAGACACAAAGAATTAGTAGAACTTTCCGTGCAAAATCTAGTTGATTGTTCTACCGACTATGGAAACAGCTGTACTGGTGGTAGAGCTGGAGCTGCTTTCAAATATATTGAATTAAATGGTGGAATTGATACAGAAGCAAGCTACCCGTATGAGGGATATGAAAATAAGTGCAGGTGAGGCAATATAATTGAAAAGTTTTGGTATTTTTAAAACACTTGCTATTTTCTTATGTCGCGGCTAGAATTTGAATTTGGAATCTTCGTCACAGTACATTATAGGCTTTACTTGGGCTCAGTCTTCGCTATCAGTACTAGCCTTTTCCTTCACCCATAAAGCGTGATATGACCCCATCTACTGCGATTGGATAACAACTATATGAGGCCATTCCTCACTTATTGCAAATATTTTCAGAATTTCTATTGGTGAAACCAAACAAGTTTTTGAATTACCTTTTTTTCGAAATATTATAAATCTTATTTTATTTCCCATATAAAATGTTCAACAATGTGTCATTTTGTATGGTAACGACAAAGTTTATTTCGAAATGAATTTACGAAAGTTGTTCAGTGTTATGAGTTAATCTTATATATCCCAGCGACAATATTATGATAATGAATACGTTTATTTTCAAGGTATGAACCCAAATATTCTAAAGCGTCTTGCAAAGGATTTATGACGATACCAGCCAATGAAACTATTCTTCAATCTTCAGTATACATGTACGGACCAATCAGCGTATCTCTGGACGCGGCAGGTTACCGTTTTCACTTCTACAAACAAGGAATTTATTACAACCCCTCCTGCAAAAAAGAATATCACGAATTGAACCATGCTGTAAGTTACCTAGAAAGTTTTCTTAGTTTTTACTAAAATAAAATATGCTTCTTTAAAGAAAAAGTAGAACGAGTAGAACCGCATGTACGAGACGAAGACCGCCGAGTGGCAGTTGAAAGCTGTCATTTGCAGGGTAGCTGTTAAAAACTACATCACAATTATAACATCTCATATAATATCATATCATGCTAATCATTACAGGTATGCATGCGGTCCATCTCCTCTTATCAATTATTAATTTTTTTGCTGTCCTGAATGACACACATACGTAAATCACGCCTTTTTCCTTCTAGGGTAGGCAGAGCGTTAACGGCCGTAAAATACGGTCGTTATCGTCACGTCTGACAAATATTTCAGGGCCTTTTCGGAAAAAAATTGTGTCACTATAGTGACAGCTACTCAGACTGTTGACTAAAATTGTAATACATGAAACCCTCGAGTCCTTTAGTCGCCTTTTACGACACCCACAGGAAAGAAATGGGGTGACGCTATTCTAGGCTGACATCACACGTAAATGATGCTATAGTCCAAGCTGACATCACTTGGCAAGCCATTTTGAAGTCATGATTTCATTTTAAACTCCTAATCTTAAGTAAAAATAAAATACAATAAAAAAAGGTTCTCCCTTATTAAATAACTAGTACTAATGTCTCTGATTCTAGCATGATTTTGAATGGGAGTACCAAATTTACTTTCATATATTAACCTATAAACACAAAATCTTATGTATAAACCAAAAACACGGGATATAAATAATCACCGCTTAATTTATTTTTAGTTATAATCTATGTCACACATATTCCTTTAAAAAATTAACTACTATTTCAGGGGCTTATTGTGGGCTATGGTGCCTACACCAACATGGGAGATTATTGGATTATGAAGAACTCTTGGGGAGCAGACTGGGGTGACCACGGATACATCAAAATCGCAAGGAACCGCGGAAACAATTGTGGAATAACTACTGATGCAGTCCTTCCATTTCTAAAGGATGTCCCCATCCCACCCGAGAAAAAATAGACATCTAGAGTTTTCTACACTAATATTATAAAGAGAAAAATATTATCCCTGATGAACAAAGGCTGTATAAAAATGCCGCTAGATTAAAATAAAAACACAGTGACATGTTTGTTTCACACTTATGGATAATATTCTTAGCTGGTGGTATAATTTCTTAAGCTGTACACAATTAACAATAATACCGAGAAAAAAAACATATTTTAATATCTGTATTGTAAATAGGTATGCCAGAAGAATTCGATCTTGTATAATTTATTCGATAATAAAATAATATTATAATGCCGAATAATAAAAATTACAATGAAGCACAATATGAATATGACATTAATTTAACTATTGATTCTATAATAAAAGTTGATTGACAATAAATTAAGAATAAATACGAGTGAAACCGATTTTATGCAATTTATGAACTAGAAAACGAAAGAAATAAACATTCAACTATATTGTCAAAATAATTTTATTGAGAATGAGCGAAATAAAGTTTTTAAGTATAACGTTAGACTCGTTCTGTACATGGAAACAGCACATAAATCAGATTTCAGGTAGATCAGAAAATTATGTGTATGCTTTTTGGAAACTTCACCATGCAGTATAGGTGAAAACGGCAGTGATTGCGTATGATGGTTAAGTAGTATCAATACTACGCTATGGCTTGCTACAATGAGGAAACTGCACAGAAATAAATAACGTATTCTCAATACAAAAAAATGCGTAAGAGCAGTTACAGTAGCTGGACTTATTGACACATGTAGAGCAGTATATAGAAAATTAAAAGTTACTAATTCTTACTAGGTTATACATTTTAAAGGCGGCATCTTTTGTAAGAAAACATCCATACTTTTTCGAAAAACCCATTCAAAATCTAAATTACCACCACATCGCACTGCTTTGTTCGCCAAAACCTGTTACATACATACATCAGCCTATTGCAATCCACTGCTGGACGTTAAACTGTTATGCAATGTCAATTAAAATTTTATTATAAGCTATGTTTACCAAAAACATATTTTAAAAAGATGGTTGAAAAAATGCTAATTGATAAATGTTATTACGATCTTAATGATTTTTTGTGTTTATGTTTTATACCTATGGTAAAGTCACAGTATATTCTACCATCTATCATGGCCTGCAAAATCTTATAGAAAAGTAATGACAAAATCTTCACGAACACTAAATGTTCCGAATACCATTTGATTCAGCTTAGTCAGCATCGTGGTCAGCATTTAAGCTGAAACCATGTGTACCGAATTACCTATTTTACCTTAATTTCGATTCAATTCCTAATTAGATTAAGCTATATATACACGTAATGAAATTTAATACTGTTGTGCAAGAAAAGTGCGAATATGAAATCTTCGAAAAAAGAGCAAATTGTGTTGAAAATGTTCATCAAGCTGAAGTCACGTATTAGTACTCATAGCTGCGGCTATCGAATTTGAGGGTCTGCTGCGACTAGCAACTTGAATCAACTTGCGTGGAAAAATGTGCTATCTCCCATTTAAAAAGAATATAAACATGAAAAAGGCTTTCATGTCAACAATGGTGATTCAAGCGTTTGGGTATCAAGATAAGGCCTAAACTCACTCGGAAATGTTTTGAGACATAATTTGACAACAATTATTCATTAAGTATAAATAAATAAATTATTCATTAAGTATAAACTAAGGGACTCGAGGGTGTGTATTGCAATTTTAGGCGACGGGCTGACAACCTGTCACTATGGTGATACACAGTTATCTTATTGACCCTCAAACTTTTGTCAGACGTGGTGTTAATATCCGTTGAACGGCCGTTAACGCTCTGCCTACCCCGTAAGGGATATAGGCGTGATTTATGTATGTATGTATGTATGTATGTATAAATAAAAATAGTTCATTATGTACGCTACTTATGGGGTCAGCGCAATAAAATTAGTACGCACACAATAATATTTGTACTATCAAAAATTTATAATATTTAAGTTACGGTAGTTAGTTCACAGAGTAATCACACGAAAATTAAAAATTTTGCAGCCTACCTACTTTCCGCGGCCTATTTAAGTAATTTAAATTTTGATAGTTACTCAATAAATCCAAGTCAACACACCATGTCAACCGGGTTTATCAACCGAGGTATGACTGTGTACTAGGCACACTAAAAAACTTAAGTACTTACCTACTTGCAGTAAGGATATGAAATAGCAACCTCACAATGGTAAAAACGCGCATAATATTCTGTACATTTTAACGCAGGAAAAAGTCACTAATCCAAATGTTAATACCGGGATGAGTTACATGCTTTTAGCTCATTAGTCGCAGTGCTCGATGCTTGGCTCCGCGTAAAGACGATTTGAACCTTCCGTGTGACAACCATGAGATCATGGAACATACGATAAAAAAGAGTTCTCAAAAAAAATTAACCAGCTGATCGGAAATTTGGCATGGGAGGTCCAAATTCTTTTGATATTTCGAACCATGTTTCATGGAGAAAGTTGTTTAGTTATATGAATACCTTGACCTCCCTTCGGCTTTTTATAAAATTTTTGGTACTCCCTGTATAAAAAATAAAAACAGTGAAATTTAAGAAATATAACTAGGTAGCTGGGAAAAGTTGGAACTAAAGAAAACAGTTTTTAGGTATTTTGTTTTACTAACCAGTCTTAAATTTAAATATAAATCATAGCAAGTAAATTACACTGTCTCAGAATGGCCACAAAAGTCTTTTTAGAGGAAAAATGTGTAAATTACAACATAAAATCTGCGTGTGATTTACTAGAGTCGTTAAAGCTAGTGAAATTATCCCCACAGACTGCTTTAGGAGGTTGCCTGTTAGATTTATTAAGGCGTTATTATGAAATACTTTTTCTTACTTACTTTATACTTCTTCACCAGTTATCCAATTCAGATCGACCTATACTTTTATTTTCAGATAATTTTGTTGAGTCTGGGTTTTTCTATATATAATTAGTATTTATTTACAAAAAAAGGATATAAGTATTAATATCAGCTATCTAGTTCCCATACTACAAGCTTTGTTTAGTTTGGGGCTAGATGGCGCTGTGTGAATTGTTCAGGATATTTATTTATACTGGTTTTACTATTAAGCTGTATGACTTAGTGTCCCACACGAAAAAAGAAAAAAAAAACTTAACCATTATTCTATTAGATAGAACAGGTATATGCAGATCCTTTAAAGGTTAGTCGAGGATGTACGATAGTATATTCATTCATTCGAATCGGACAGCATACGAAATTCATTCATTGATGACATATTCCAAAGATAAGACAATTACTTTAATTACTGTTATATAAATTGTGCTTCTACGTTAACTTAATAATATTATTGTCTTGTTTTTTGCTATGTGTCTATTAACATTAGCCAAATCTTAGTATAAATACTTTATTCCTATTTTGGCACCAGCGTCCTTAAATTTAGTTACTTACTTGCAATATAATACATCAACTTAATCCTACAGGAAGAAAAGCATTTGCTACTATGTACCTGGGCTCTTAGAGTTCTTCATCAATATTTTCGATTTTAAAGTACCAACATAAACTTATGACGCTTAATATACTTCAGACTCTTGAAGTTTATGTGCCAGTAAAAGTGGCCAATCATTCTGAAAAACTTTTACTATGGAGGCCTTTTTATCTCTCATATTTAAACTTGCCTTGGTTGTCCATCAGGTACTTCCGAATCTTGACGTTTTGTGCCAGTAAAAGCGGCATAGCAGGCTAAACAAATGTTGATACAAACAGAAGAACGCACAAAAATTCTTAAAACTGTTGGATTGTGAACTGTTATGAATTTTTAGCATCACTAAACAATGTTTTTGAATATTTTCTACGTACAGACTTCCGATCCATACATACATAAATCACGCCTATATCCCTTACGGGGTAGGCAGAGCGTTAACGGCTGTAAAACGGATACTAACACCACGTTTGACAAAAGTTTTAGGGTCAATCAGATAACTGTGTATCACTATAGTGACAGGTTGTCAGCCCGTCGCCTAAAATTGCAAAACACATCTAACCCTCGAGTCCCTTAGTCGCCTCTTACGACACCCACGGGTAAGAAAAGGGGTGATGCTATTCTAAGCCGGCATCACACGGTTCATCAGACTTCCGATCCTCTTTAGCTATATTATATGTATGGAAAAATTAATATACTATTGAATTAAAGTGTCCCACTGCTAGGCAAAAGGCACCTCTCTTTTTCCAGATTATGCGTTCCCTGATTAAAATGATATTGGAGCCCATGGAAGCACATAAAGGCAATAAGTAGCGTATTCATTTTAATAAGTATCATAAATGAAGTAATTATTTCCAACAGCTGTCGCTGGTTACAGAATAATATTTCACAATTAATAGCTTCAGTACTGATAAATTATTTTCATTTTTATTCATTTAAGTAGAAAGGTTGTAAAAAATGTAATGTTTCAAAATTTACACTAACCCACAAAAAAGATAACTCTTTATACTAAAATGTACGCATGTAATAAATAGTTACACTTAACATTTATGTGCATGTAAATGCAAACAAATTAAACAGTTTAAATTATAAAATATAAATCAAACATAAATTGAAACAAAAACTAAATATTCTAAAATTATATATAACATCATAAGACCAATAAACGAAAACTTATCATGAAGTGAAACTTAGTACGATTAATTACTCATGAAGCTGTGTGACACAATATCACTTACAAAGGAATATTCCGTTGAATTGAGAACCCCAAACATAAAAGAACATTTTCTAAATACTTGGGGTCGCAGCACAGATCAACTCTAGTGTAGATCGCTTATAAATTGTGTTTTTAAGTTAAACATACCTGCACATATACAATCATTGTGCGTAAAGTATTTATCAAACAATATTATGTCCATATGACTAGGAAAGAAGTATTTAAAGTCATATTCATACAATTTGAAATTTAGAGACAATGATGAATCTTGGAGTTTTAGATTGCATTAAAATATGAAAACGTGTGCTGAAAATCTTTGAAGTCCTTAAATTTAACTATACTCAAGCAAAAGTGTCTTGATCTTTACGCTATGATGATTACAAATATATTTATGTAGTGGAAATATTATTATTTTTAGATGACATAAATTATGCAGGTGCAGGTATAAAATAACACATTTGCAAGATGTCCTAAGTGAGACAAATGAATGAGTATTGCAATAGGAAATGTTGTGATGTATGAAGTTCCTAGTCTATGAAAACGACTATGCTGGTATTGTCTACTGGAATGTTGGGTCCAAAGCCGCATTCTAGAAAGTGAGGGTCCTGCTGAAAATCACTTCAGTAGTATGTTCTTTGGAATTGTGTCATGCATTTCTGAGGAATTTCGAGAAGAATTGTATGTGTGGTTTCTACTTACTACTTATTCTTTTAACAAATCAAATTCGTCAAAATTTTTAATTTTGTTCCTTTCTAACTTCGTTTTTACTTGAAAGTATTCGCCCAAAAAATCCTCTCAGTTACGGGGTTCATGTCAAATACTGATTTAAATTAATTAGGAAAAACAAAATAAAAATTGGATCTCGTAAGATTCCTTTCCTTTCTTATTAGTATATGGCCACAATTACATACAGAACTCTATTTTACTTTACGTTGAAACTGCTTACTAATAAACGCTTTCACTCTCATTGATATGCCCTTAGACAAGGATATTAGTGACTAAAATTGCCTGCAAGTTATCTGGTTAATCTAAATAGCGACAATTTTTAAATTGTGTCACCTTCAGTACTGTATCGTTTTTAAAAACATGGCCGCTAAACATAAGACTGTTACATACATAAGATCTAGTTATGTCTTGTGAGGATAGCGCGCATGCAAGATTTTAGATAGGTTTTATTTACACAATATAAACTTTTGAAAAACATAATTATGTTATTCTTATCGACGATCTAACAGATAACAGATATTATCAGTTATTTTTGTTTATAGAAAATAAATCGCAAGAAATCTCTATTGTTATCTTTTTCATCTACAGTGTACAGTTTTAAAATCATCACCAGATTTAGATACATACTTTCTCTAGTAAAAATTGCTAAATTAGGTATTGTAACAACACTTTCTAGTTAAAAATGTCATGAGTCTTATGAGCCCTTGTTTATATAAATTCAATTTGACATTTCGACACGCCCAATGAACAACAACGTAACTTGAGTTACGACAAAAATGAGTTAATTACATATCCTTGTTCGTTATAATTTTCTCTACACGTGTGTCCAACAAACGTATCTCTAAGTACAATAGAACCGAAGTTAGCGAGAATCACAACAACGTAACCTGTGGTTGCCTTCTGAAAAAAAATATTGTTTACCGGGTAAAACATGTTATATTGATTTACAATTTTGTGATACGGATCAAATATTCTCCCTTTAAAAAAATATAACAACTCATGTTTATTTACAATGATTGATAGTATTTATTTTTTACCTAATTTACATGCAAATAGATTGCAAATTGAGTTACGTTGATTTTCTCCGTATTCAATTCATAGTTCTCCAATTCGACTAGGTACTGATGAGGAAGATACTGTTTCGATACACGAAATCCAACCTTCTAGACAATGTTGTAAGTAACAACTTCATTTTAGTAATTTTTTGTTATTTATAATTTTTCCTCTTTATTATAATATAATAAAGAGGAAAGATTTATTTTTTTGTTTGTTTGTATGTAATCGAAAATCTCCGAAACTAGGTACTAAACCGATTTTTTAAAATTCTTTCACCATTAGAAAGCTTCAACATACCTGAGTAATATAGGCTACTTTTTACTACGCGAAAATTCCTCATTCCTACGGGAAAACGGTTAGAAACAGGAAAAGCGGGAAATATAGCGTATATTACCCAAATTAGCCAAATCGATTTGCGATCTTCGTAAAATTTGGCACTAATATTGGTGGTATATTGAAAACGGACTAAGACTACTTCTTGTCAGCACTTGAGGATCTGGTGTACCTGATGGAGGGCACCAGGAGCACAGCTAAACTATAAGAGATACGAAAATGGCTTCCTAGCAAACGTTGTTCAGCATGACGGGGCGCTTCTGCTGACAAATGATTATCGAGGATCTGGAGTACCTGATGCAGACCACTAGCATCCCATTTAAACTATATAGGAGATACGGTAATGGTTTCAAAGTAAAAGTTGTTTATCATGACGGGCCGCTTTTGTTGGCACTTTGTCATTGAGGGTTTGGAGTACCTGATGATGGGCACCAGGAGAACTGCTAAACTATGTGAGATACGATAATGGCTTGATAGCAATATTTGTTCAGTATGACGGGCCACTTCTGCTGGAACATGGTCATCAAGGATCTGGAGTATCTGATGCAGACCACCAGCATCCCATCTTAATAATAATCGGAAAGATTTGAATGAATCTGATGATAATGATGATGGCTTATTTTTATTATCATTTCTTTTAAAAATGACTACATTTATCTATGGTAAGAAAAGAAGTTTTGTTTTGTATGACACTTATTTGTTTTTTTTATAACATATATTAAGTAGAAAAGCATTAAAATATAAGATTTTATTTCATTGCATTATAGTCAGTAAATTTCATACAAGACTTACGCTTCTTGGATTATTTTGATGTCAAAAGGTAATAAGTGCACAAGACAACTCAAACGTAACTCAGACATACACTGGATTTAATCGTAAAAAGGTAATAAGTGCATAAGACAACTCAAACGTAACTCAGACATACACTGGTATTTACTGTAATATCTCTATCTTTGAAGAATCATTATCTCAACTTACATTGTTATTGCAAGTAATATGCATCGTAGCCCTTCATTGTAAGTCATAAAACTCAATGAAAGCAAATTATTATGTTAAAAACATATATAACAACATATAAAACCCGATACATGTATTCTTTAAAACAAACAATCACTTAAATTAATAAAAAAACAAAAGCGTGAGAATTTTTTTAAACCTTAAAATCGCTGTACTGTAAAGTTTACAAAAATGAGATACGTTGTTGTTCATTGGGCGTGTCGATTTGAAAATAAACAGAACTTTATTTTAATATAACCTGATCCATTATTTTTCTATTCATTTTATATAACGTAACGGATATCAGTAGTAACGGTTGTTTAAATATTTGTTACGCGTCTGACATTTGACGGTGGCGCAACCTGCTGAAAAAATTAAGAACTTGCGACGCAAGCCTCTTATTGGTTGATCGGGTTTATCTCCCTCCAACGGTTTTCTGATTGGCATGGAATGGAGCTGTCGGGCAACCTTTTGGGAAAGTTTCTGGAGTGACAAAGTGCAAAGGAGATTGTTAAATACTATTTCATAACAACCGAAAATCTCGCAAAAATTTGAGCTCAAATATGATTGGCTTTTTATTTCTGGGCCAGTGCGAATGCAAGAGACTACTTACCGGGGAAAACAGGGCCTTTATGGTGCAAAAAATATATTCAATTTTCGACAGGAATTACACTCATCTTTATCTCTTAAATTGACAGCGCTATTTCTTGTTAGCCATGTAAAGGGGTAAAGTGAAATCGGGTTTGCTATCCACTTAACTCTTCAGTCTGTTAATTTTACAAAGGTGACTCTTTAAACCTTACTTGATCACGACCGATTGATTCTCGTTCTCATTTAAGGATATAAGTAACATGTGATGATGAAACAAAGTAAATAAAATGAACTATTCTTATTTCTGTAAGAATTCAGAAATTACAGCGACTGTATCTTTACATATTTTTTTGCGGAAATGTGATATTCTTATAAATTCTTCTTGATTTAAAAAATATTTATCACTTACAAACTAAACGAAACTATGGAGGTGGGCATACATAAAGGCAAAGTTGGCAAAATGATACAAATTTTAATTAAAAACGATATCCTTAAAATTATCAAGTTTCACAAACTCACTACTTATTTAAGTCAACATGGCCTTTACCTTTTTTCTGCGAACCATAAAAGGTGGCTTAAAAACTAATCAGAAAATTTCAAGTGAGGCACGCGGGGCAAGCGAATAGTGATCCTCAAATTAGAAAGGTCCGATCCTCACTAATCCTCAATTTCAAAGGGTAAGGTACCATTTTCTGAAAATCGTTCACTCTCCTCCATTTCACAAAAGGATTCCTTATGGTCTATGGTGGTTGTCTGAAATATAAATTGCTTTCAGTTTTTGGTTCGGTAAACAACCATTAAAATATGATCGGTGCATATTATTGATTGAAATAGTTTTACCACAAATTAAGAAGACTTGCAAAAAGCGACATCTGTTATAGTAAATTTTCAACTTTTGTATTTTGAATGTATATATTTAAATTATGCATATTCCTAAAATTGCCGGATTTAACAAAATAATAGAATAACTAATTGTAGTAGTTTTTAGCAGCATATTGATGCTGCTAAAAATTTAAGTGCTGAAAAAGTCTGTAAAGGAAGATTGATGCAATATTTTAAATATACCTCTCGAGAGTGTAAATACGCAACACACAGTAGAATAATGTAAATAAATAGAAAAATAAACTCCTCTCAAAACGCAAAACTTACTTGACAAAAAAGAGAAATTGACATTTGTTACGAACAAAGCAATCTAAATCGAGTAAATAAAACCAACGGGAAATAATGATGGATAATATTTCCTACAAATTGAGGTCAATCCAATGGAATTTATAATGAAGGGAGGGTACACAATACACATACAGGCAACTTGTTTAAAGATGTTTCTCAACAAAATGTGTGTGGGAAATCCAAAGTAATATCAATAGCTAACTTTATTCCCCTGTTGGCCAGAGAAATTGGCTAAAAATACATAGTATATTGCTGGTACTCGCTACATTAGCCTCCCCACATGTGACGTATCTCAATATAGTACAGATTATGTTCGAAATATTTAGTACAACATCTAAAAAAAATATTGAATAATAGATAGAAACTATTATTGAGGGCTACAATAATAATACAATAGCCTTTATTAACTGAGATAAGTATATTTTCAGTTCATGCAATGATTTTGTGATCTAATAATAAGTTAGGAGTAATTTAAATTCATTTCACATATCACATAAAATTATTATTATAAATATATATTACTTAATTGTTTTTTATTTTCTTCTTGAGATTGTCCTTATACGTTCGCCTTGTCCCGACTTTTCTATCTCATTTTCTGTCCTGAGCTTCCCTCCTCCTTGTCACACCAGCAAATTTCTTAATAGCATCTTCCCATCGTATATGTTTTCTTCTCTTTGTTTTTTTCCGTCTCTGTACCATTTTATAAATTTCTTTTGTCCATATATCTTCTTTTCTCACAAAGTATGGCTCAATCATTTTCATTTTATTTTTTGTTGTCGCAAATATATTTTTTAATTTTGCTAAGCTTCTTAAGTTATTCAGTATTACTTTGCCTTTTTATTAATGTTGAGCTTGCTTCGTTCCATGTTATGCTGGCGTACTTGCTGTCTATTTAAGTCTATTTTTAAATTTTTGTAAGATTTAAGGGATTCGATCTTTTGTCTCACATAATATTGGCGCAAATATATACCAGTAATTGAAAATATTGGTATTTATCTATTCACAAGTCTGTAGAACATCGATACAATCGGTAATTCAAAAACTGTGGGTTCGAAAGGTGGACGTATATTTTCTTATAACTATTACTTGAAGTTTCTCCAAGCAGTGTGTCCCAAACGTTAATATCCGTTCGCAAAGAAAGAGGGGTGGTTCATCCAATAATAAATGTCATCTGAAACAATAGGCGTCAAGCGAAGGAGTCAGTACGGCAATTTGTCACCCAGATACGGTTTTTGCTATTTCCCTCCCTTCAGCCAGTGAGACGTGGCCTTTATGAGAATTGTTTTTGTTTAAACATAGCTCATATTCGTTTTCCCAATCCTTTTTTAGAGAAACGTGACCATAATAATTGCGAACTTTAGGTAATATTTTTTTACAGAGTTGTTCGCTACTGCTGTAGGTATTACTATTTCAAACAGTAATAGCAAAGGATAATGAATGACTCCGTCTTCCACTCAAATTCACAAATTTCACGTTTGAACTATAAATAATGCAGCTGTGTGTTTTGAATGTTGCTATCACATACTATAAGTTTATATAAGACATTAGTTTAAATTTTGTTTAAATTATTTTATTTACAGTCTTATTTATTCTTAAATTTGTAGATATATTCTGAATAGAGGTTATAATAATATAATTATAATGGAATGCACCTGCACGCGCAGACCGCAAAACAGAGTAAAAATAAACAAATTTTAAGCGGAAATTTACATGGTCCGTCAGAGGAATTTTAAATATTGAAATTAAAACTATTACTGCAATGTTTTCAGCTTTTATCTTTGACGAATACATTTTATAGAGCTAGGAATATTTCAATTTCAACTCGTTTGTAAATCAATACTAAATTTATAAATTCGAAAGTAATTCAGTCAGTCTGTTACGTTTTCACTCCTAAACCACTTAACCGATTTTGATACAATTTGACATAAGCATAGACAGCAACCTAAGAAAAGACATAGGTTACTTTTTACCGCAAATCTACCAATCCCACGGAAAACAAAGTAAATAATAAGAAACATAGCGCATGACGCCAAAAAAAAACATCAGACGAGTATTCTTTGGGTGGATTGCTTTGATTTTTGTGTCAGGCAATAATAATAAGACGGACGAAGTCACGTGTAAAAGCTTGTAAAATATATATTTTCAGAATATTATTTCGATTAATTTATAGAAAGTAGCTTTTCTATTTCGGATTTTGATATTATAGATTGTATTTAACACGACGACAATTTTTTACTTCAGTTATCACATCTCCTACAATCAAAATTTTCACGACTGAACTATACGCAGCAGGTATGTAATACCTTTAATCGTTACCTTTAACTGTGGCTCTATCGAACCGCAATTCTAAAATTGATACAAGCGCTATATTCATCAATAAAATTTTAAGTGTCCAATGAAGTTGATTGCATAATAATAATGATCTCAATTTAGATAATATACCTTTACTAAAAAGATGATCTCTACAAAAATTGTCTACAATTTTATGAAATTTACGCGTTATTTATCTTTCTTTAATTCATTTATCAATACAGGGAATCTTTAACTGCGAATGAAGTTTTTCGGCGTTGCGTTTTATATTTTCAATTCTTATTTCCCACCACTGAATTCCCTTGGTAAACATTTTTTTGTATCCTAATCTAACATAAACTGAAGTTAATTTTTATTGTTTTTTTATTGTCATAGTTCTCTTTTGGTCCAAGAGCACATCCAGGATTGCCATCATACATACTCACTGGTTTTTTTTTCCTAATTATTTGACCTGGGACAACATATGTCTCTCTTTATTTTAGCTCTGGCATTGAGTGTACGGCTTATCCTGTTTTTTTGCTCTTAGTATGAAAATTAAGAGTCAATTAAAAAGATGGCGGCAAAATAATTAGAAATGGCGAATAAACTTAATACATTATAACGATAACACGACTTACATAGTCGTATCTCCAATCCTTTTCGACGGAAAGCGGCAGCGCCATTTTTGTGAAAAGATATTATCGAATGGACTCCATGATCACACTTTTTTTTATTTGAAAATATTTTACTCAAAAAACGTTTTTACAACCGATAAACTAAAAATAATATTTTTGCATACCTAATTATTCACAGCGACATTTTAAGCACGATTTAAAAACTTTGACACTGTTTTTCCACCTTCATTTTTGTGACTCTCTCATTATATTATCGTCCTTGAATACCAAATTTTGAAACACTTCCCGTGTTAGGTATAAAATTTAAAAAAACCTGCTAAATTTGAACCTGCGGAATGAGCTGCGGTAGCCCAGATGGAAGACGCGTCGCCACTAGTAATGCGAAAGTCGCAGGTTCAAATCCTGCCCACGCTTGAAAATTTTGCAAGTTTTCAAAAATTGACGTTCTTTATAAGTATTTGGACTGGAAAATATAGGTAAAGAGAACACACAAAACAAAGCAGAATAACAAATAGAAACCGTTTTAAAAAAGTAATACAAAAAGTAGGTTCGGTCTTATTATAATACTAACTGTTACTCGCGTTTTTTTATGTTACGTTGTATATGTGTGCCAAGTTTCATTACAATCGGTTCAGTAGTTTTTGCGTGATAACGTATCAAATAAATAAAGAAACATACAAACTTTCGCGTTTATAATATTAGTAGGAAGTAGGATATTTATTTATTATAATAGGGCAGAACGGTTGAAGGTACATACATACATACATACATATAATCACGCCTCTTTCCCGTAGGGGTAGGCTGAAGGTAACTGGTAATAAGTCACGATACTATTTAAGGGTGAATCAAGGCATAGAGCTGATTAACTAACATATTATTAATTTATTTTTTATGATGAAACTAAACAGAATAAATAAAATATTGTAAAAAAACAGGTTTCATAGTGTTATGCCGAAAATATTTTTATAAAAAGTACTTCACATACAACTTTTAATATTGGACCGAGTCTTTATATACTTATATACCTAAATACTAACTACAATTGTACTTATATTTAACAAATAAAGTCAGTAACAATTGTGTTTTTTTTATTTTTAGGATTCAGTATCTTAGAAGGAAAAAGATGGATCCACTTATATGATCATGTCACTGTTGTCCACCTGTCCATCTGTCACGACCCTTTATCTTAGGAACGCGTAAATATTTTGAGTTGAAATTACCCAGGACTACGGCTGCTTCTTGATGTAAAAAGATCAAGCCCTGAAAAGATACGGTAGTTTAACATATCAATAAACGTATGTTTTTGGCCTTTTCAAGTCAATCCAAATTCTTAGAGTACGTTCCGTGAACCTAAAACTATGAAATTTGGCAAAAAGCTGAGGTTCGAAATTTAAGGGGCAGAAAATAACCAACTTTTAATATTCAGGCTCGTAGTAGGCAGGCTCTAGTGGGGTATCATATGAAAGGGCTTGGCATACAGAACCCTCGGTGGGCGAGACCGACTTGTACTTGGCTGGTATTTTCATTTATATTTTCTGCCTAGACTCGCCACAAAAAGCCTGGTGTACTATCAGTCACTTAATCGTGACCATTATAACCATCACAATTAAACAATTTTAGACGTGTTAGGTTAGGTTGTTATTTTCAAAAATTGTATACTTAACACGGGAGGTGTTTTAAAATTCGGTACTCAATTTATCGCAATCTGTAAAGACTGAATAAGTCACCGGGTATTAGTTGCAAAACTAACCCGGTAGGTGGAGCCGTGCCACGCGTTATTGGCATTAAGATACACTTGCAAAATTGGCGGGCATTGGACGAGCCGCGGTAGCCCAGATGTATGAGGCGTCGCCACTAGTAAAAGCAAAAGTCACAGATTCAAAACCTGCCCGCGCTTGAAAATTTTGTTAGTTTTCAAAAATAAACATTTCATAAAAGCTATATGTTTAGTTTAATGGAACAAACTATTTTATAATTTATATCATGGAACTTTTCATGTTTTAATAAAATGTACCATTTGGCATCAAGCACAGGTTTTAGGTATAATTCAACCTGAATAACGACAAAGATCATCGTATCGTTATCAAAAACCTTTCTTTACAACAAAGCGTGTACAAAACTCATTTTCTTTTAAAATACACCCCATTTTCTTAACTTCATTTTATCCTTCTTACAATCAGAACAAGCAAAGTGGCATTACGTATAAAATTGCATCATTACTGAACTGGGAGTGGTTTACAGTTCCCGCTGTATTGCAGCCATACATCAACCGGGGCGTTCAGCAGATCTCCACTGATATCTTGAGGTTTGAAGTCATAGAAGACACCGGTTTTGAAAATTCGTTGATCATCAAAAAGCAATTGTGAGGGGCATACAGGGGTAGTGATTAGTTAAGGCAGTTGAAAGCTGCAATAAGGTGAACAATTGGATAGGGGAATGGGGGGAGCTCTTTGGAGGTAAAGGGGCAGTTGAAATAGTGAGTGACGAGACGTTGAGCGGTTTGGGCGGTTAAAAGTGCAATTTCAAGGTTGAAAGTTGGGTAGTGAGTAAAAAACTGTTTACTGGTAAACAGCAGTAGTGGGTGAAACAGGGTGCAAGGCTGATCATTTATCACGAATACCACCTTACTATGTTAAGTTAATCTATGTACCATTTGGCATTGTTTCTTTTTGAGTGGACCTTTTAGGTTAATAAGTACTAGTGCTATATTGTGTCGAAAATATTTTCGCTCTATTTTATCCTTTACACCGCGGATAGTTCTCGAAACTATTCAGCTATTTGAGCCGTCAGTTCGCGGTCTTGTCTTGACACGCGATATATCTGCAGAATATCCACTTCAATCTCCAGAACACCATATATTGTTTCATTTGAATTGGGATTGCTGTAAAAATGCTGGAGATTGTCTTGTGGGTTTATTCGACTGATTTATATGGCTCGTAGCTGGTTTCGGTATAGTCTATTGTCTGTAGTGTATTGTTATCTGATGGTTTTGTGATTGCATTTCTGTTTCGAGGTATTTCTCGTATAAGTACATTGTGCACGCGGAGCGAAAGGAGCCGATTAAAAACGAGGGTGTAGTTTGAGGCCCGAAGCGCAGCTGAGTGCCTCAATACACACGAGTTTTTAATCGGATTTTCTTCCGAATGATACGTAGTGATTTATACTACACCTACGGGAATAAAAAAACAGAGATTCAATGGAAAAACTTCGAAAATTTCAATGCAAATTGGCGCGTTAGAGTGATTCCCTTTTTAAATGTTTTTCGTACAAGGCAAACGCAATTAAGTCCATTCACCAAGTCTACTATTTTGACTACATAAATATTCTCTCTAATATTTTAGCAGACAGAATGCAAGACTTGGCTGAATAAACTTCTTGCGTTTGCTTTGTGTTTTACGAATGTTTTGACTGTTGCATGCTTTTTTCCCTAGGGAAGAAAGTGATTTGTATGGATTACTGTCTCCCGCTCATTTGAAACATCAACAATGACTCACGTTCCTCTCTACGTTTTATTATGCTATTGGGCACTTTGTATGTAGGTGTGGTATAAAAGCAGTTTTTCTTAGTACCGTTAATAAAACAAAAGTTGCGCATGAATGAAAATAAGTATTCCGACTGTTTAAGGAACTAGAAGACATTACAAAACAATCATAACAAAATATATAATAATTACATCATAATATGATGATGACTGATGAAGCAAAGGTATCGTTAGCTTTGTCTTGTTTTCTGTGAAAAACCCAAGCATATAATATATTATTTTATTTACCAATTGAATATTCAGATGCAATCGAAATCGTGTAATTGGGTTAAGTTGTAAATGGAATGGATTTGTGTTCCGGTTTTCACAGGGAGTGGCACTTAGATTACACAGGGTTCAATCGCATTGCCATCTATTTAAATTTAAAATTGTTTCGTTGATGTGATTAACGATGTTTTGATTAAAATTCATTAATCTGTTTATTTGTTTCTAATTTCCACTTTATAAAACCAAATTTACCGTATGATTAAACTGGCCAGCCCCGAGGCAGTGCCTTTATTTTTATTTTTGTATCCTGCCCGAACCAGTTTTCTATAAGGACAATACGAAATTGTTATAAAAATAAGAAAATTGTGTTATACAAATACAATCGGATCGTAACGGATGTTTTTTACGGATCATGACGTTAATTAGTGACAGTACTATCCTACATCGAATAACGTTAATTTCATTTTATTATTTGCATTAAACTCACTTTTGTTTTTTCGCGTTTTGCGACGCTGATTCGCAGTAACTTATTTTCGCTGCGTGGACTAAATATGTAAAAAAATCAAAATAGGTGATTTAGGTGATATATTAGGAAGTTCAGGCCACTCGCAAAATATGAACCTCCATCTAAGGCCTACACGGTTATGTTTGAGAAACTAAAATATTGATACGTTACCATACACAACGATTTGCGAATGACTTGAACTTCCTTCCCGAAAACTGTAAGTCCTTTTGAATTGTATGAAAAAACATTAAAAAAATTCCAAGCAAGTAGTCATATTAATTTCTTTTACAGTTTTTTTATTCGGCCGTCGCCTGAATTATATAAATTGAGTGCCAACGTCATTCTTCATGTAATCTTCATTTCCTAATCTATCTTCACTGTACTAAACTTCCAACGATCATAATATATTATTAACGCCATGAACAAAATTGATATTTAAATCCTTAATTTATAAAGGAACGCCATGTTTAAAATACATCCAATGCCGTATAAGGTACTAAAGTAAGAACTTGAGGTCCATGATTATTTTCCATCTTTTCATTGCTATTTAAACGATCTCTATCAAAGATGCGACGGAACATCTTTCCAAACCAAACATTCCCCCTTTTCCAAATATTCCCGTAATAACCAGTCTACAACGCCCACATGAGATGGAAATGAAATCCCGTAAATATGGGACTTTACACACACGATATTCTGATTTAAAATTTCCGTTGAATTTCTCTTCAGCGTATATTTCTGACAGACACGCCTCGCCTCGCGGGGTATTCAAATATTTACGTTAGACCCGAGAGCAACACGGCCATGAGGAATGACATGATTCTCTACAGCGGTTGCAATAAGTGAGTGCAATTCTAAATGTATGTACAAGGAGTTTACATGCCAAGAATCTGTTCTTTTTTAAGGATGAGACCCGAAAAAATATAGCCTAAATATTACCTATTAAAGTACGAGAACAAACGAAGTTAGGAAAAAACATATAGTATCTTTGCACTTGTGTTGTGATGCGCTTCTCAGCTTCTCAGTTCAAGAAGTTTGTATCACTAACAGCACCATTTGAGGGATCAAATTAAACTTAAGAAGTTAGTTCAATTCATACATAATTACAGAATTACCAGTATAAGTTGATTCTTTTGATACTCAACTGCAGGTAATAGGATCGGGAGTAAGTAGTAAGGAAATTACACGCTTTTCTGCAGCGTAGTAAACTCATCTGTCTCGGGAAAGTGCAATACGTGGAATGGTTTTTGAATGATTGATCGATTTCACGTCTACGGTTGCCGTGTGATGCCAGCTTAGAATAGCATCACCCTAATACAACCCGTGGGTATCGTAAAAAGCGACTGAGGGATAAATTCTTTCCAGTAACGGTCAGCAGCCAATCCGCTTGCAAAAAGTGGTGAGTATGGCAATATTGGGTGAAGCCCCCATGTCCAGCAAGTAACGGTCGGGAATGGATGCGTGAGTTTGGTTCAGATAATGTTTTAAATGTGGAGCTCGCGTTTAGTTAGTGCTAGGATTACTCATACATTTAGAATGTTCTTTATTCATTGAACTAGGATAGAAGAAGCATGAAATAATTAATTCAAGAAGAAAAATGTCCATGTAGACCATTTAGTTTGCTATCAATTCAGTTTCCTGAAGAATCGGAGTCGCATCAACAGAGACCTAGAACCTAGCAAGGTGAAAGAGATTGTCACTTTTCCAAAAAATTACTAGAGTTTTATACGTATGGCAACCCACAAACTCAAAAAATTACAAAATATCAACTTTGTGTATCCACTCAGGAATGAAAATAGGGTCTTTCACAACCTGAGATACTACAGAAACAGTACCTCACAAAAGATGCGCAACAATACGTTACCATCAGGAGCGATCGACGTGACGCTGTTTAAAAAGCAACATTTTCTAGAAGAACAAATATGTTGTTTATCCCCGGGCACCTCTACACCGTGTACCTAATACCCGGCTTAGAATAAAATCATCCCATTTCATTAGCGTAGGTGTCGTAAGAGGCGACTAAGGAACTCGAGAGTTACATGTGTGTTCCTAATAGGCGATGGGCTGACAACCTGTCACAATGGCGATTCACAATATCCTGAATGACCCTCAAATGATTGTCAGACGTGGCGTAAATGGTAGTTTTTTACAATCAGAATCGCTATATAGGTATGATATATTATGTATGTACCTATGACCTATGTTTCTTGGTGAAAGTTGTTCCTTTTCACGCGCCCGTCTTGAGTTATCGGTCACTAGTTGATATTCATTTTTCTTTACCTACTGTTATACAGGGTGGCCCGTATAGTCACGTCCAAAGACAAAATTTGAATGCCTTACACTAAGGGGTATCCGAATCACCCCAATGTATGTTCCACGATTTTTTGTAGTTTCCGAGTTATTCAACTTTTAAAGTTGTATGGGAAAATTTCGACTCACTTTTTTCCTCCTTAATTTGTACTTTGAAGCATACAAAAAAAGAAAAATAGCCTTCCAGTAAAAAATTTCTCGTACAACTTTAATAGTTGAGTAACTTGGAAGTTACAAAAAATCGCGAAACATACATGGGGGTACTTCGGATACCCCTCAGTATAAGGCATTCAAGTTTTGTCTTTGGGCGTCACTATTCGGGCCACCCGGTATAATTGTATATTTTCATGTAAGTGGCTTTGTGTTTTTAATGAGTAATATAAATCTTGAAACCTAACCTAAGATCAACACTCAAACTACAATGCCAATGCCACGTAAACAGTTTCCTACATTAGGTGTGCTGCAATCTGTTGGCTTGGGGATCGCTCTACGTGACGCCGTTTAGAAACGCCTCTTTCGGGTCGAGACGAAACGAGTCGTAAATCGAGACGAGATTGATACGTTAGGGACGGAATCAGGTACAATTTAATACCAAATTTTAAAACACATCCCGTGTTAGGTATTCAAAATTTAAAACTTGCAAAATCCTGCCCGCACTTGAAAATTTTGCAGGTAAAATTTAAATTAATATATACAATCATCAACCTCTTGCAGTCCACTGCAAGACGTCGGCGTCTCTCAGGGTACAAAATAAATAAAATTGTTTTATTTTATATTTGGACGTCACATGAAAGACAAACGTGACTATGAAGTACCGTATTTTACGTGCAAAACGCACTTGCAAATAGTTGATAATTTTAGATATGCAATTTAGAGCTACACGAACTTATATTAGATGTCTTTTTTTCAATAAGAGCCACATCAGTCCACTCCTGGACATGGGCCTTCCCCTATCCAAGAGTATCGCCATACTCACCAAACGTGCAAGATGTTAAATTTAAAGGGATTGAATTCCTTGGATGATTATGCCTTAGTCGCTTTTAATAAAGCCCATGGGTAGAATTTTTGTGATGTTATTCTACCACAAGAGGATGTCATTTAAAAAATAATTATTATCTGCGACTATAAGAACTACTAAAAAGAACTATAGCCGAACTATTACCTACCTTCGTAAGTCTTATTAACTCAGTTTGATCGATTTACAGTTGAGGCCGTACGCTGAAAATCTTTGTTCTCATGATGAAATAACTCGAGATTCCAATACTAAAAAAAAACTTACTGTAACGTGTACCATTTTTTTTTCAATATTTCATAGTTCGTCCCTGTTGAAATAAACAGATGGGAAATCCTACGACTCTATTTTAATTTGAAACGTGAGTAATTTGATCGGTTTTCGTTACGAGCGTACGAGCCTTCCCACCTGTAGATGTATCACACACGCACCGCACGATATCACGGTTCCTGACAGCCAGCAAACAAACGACCACCTACAACTGCCGCAATTTTTTTTTTTTTATTAATGATGGGTTTGCTCTTGACTCTAGTCTAGGTCATAGGACAGATGTCATAATTTGATGCGGCGACGTGTGTTATGATATCCGGTCTTTGTATTGAATATTGATAGTATTATCGCCGTGTGATGCCGGCTTAGAATTGCATCACCCCATTTCGTTCTGTGGGTTTCATAAGAGGTTATATGTGTATTGCAATTATAGGCGATCTGGCATTACGGTCATACAAAATTTTCGAAATGAACCTAAATTGTTTGCCAAAGTAGCGTAAATGTCCGTTTATACGGCCGGCTCGCAGGGGATATAGGCGTCATGTATATATTGATAGTAATCTCCTCCCTCAAAAACCCAGATCCGGCAAGGCAACGCATAATAATGCAGTATGTGTGAGAACCGCCGTCATTGGAAGTATATTAGTTCACTTATCCACGAATTTTCAGGAAGTTTCCTGAAACCAAATTTTGTTAATTCTGGTTGGAAAACTAATTTTGTGTATTCCTGAAAAACATACATCCTGTATGATTCTGGGTATTTCATATGAACCTTTGCGATACGTTTACAACTAGAAAACCCAATATTATTTGTTAAAATTGAAATGAAACATTTTTCGCAGAAGTTGTTTTTTAGATCTAAAATGAAGAAGTAGGTAACAAAAAATGTATTTAGGGTACCTATACCTATAAATTATGATCACATTTTATTATCCTATCTACAAGAACAGATTATTTTGTGCGGCGTATATCCGTATCCTGGACACAATTTCCTTTTTATACCCAAAAGCACTTTTTAAACAGAGCCGTCGTTAAGATAAGATGCTAATTTATTCATTGGCAAAGGCAGAGAATAAGCCTACCTATTTCAATTGCGACTTTCCTTACTGTGCAATTTCGTATTTATGTGAAATAAAAAATGTAAGTATATAACGTAGCAAAAAACAACTTTGAAAGCATGTCACTGCAGTGATTTTTTCTCTCTTATTTTACTAATCAACTTTGAATACTTATAATAATGGAATGGATAATTCACTCCCGATTTCGACGTAAGGTTATACTTGATCTCGATATTTTAGCATTTGAGTTGTTTTATTCAGAACTTTTAGTATACTTCTTAGTATAAGTTATGAAATAAATAAACGTTGGACCATAAAAAAGTGTCGGAACTCATCTGTAGTGGCTTGTATTGTAATATGACTTAGGGCAGACTACCCCGTAAAACATTTTTAATGATATTTTAAAAATTAATTCTGCAACCGAACCATTTTGACCCGTTTCGATGTATGCCATACTTACCGAACGTTACGATAGCGTTGATACGAACGTCACTTAAATTAATAAGGTGTAAGTAACTGCTTCCAGAATAAAAAAAAACAGGTTAAAAAATTATTTTGATAAAAGCCGCTAAAGATATTCAATATCCTTTGCCGGCGAATCACTAACCGTCCGAAAAAGTCTCAACTTTCTCTCGTCGAGATTATCATTGAATTTTAAATTTAAAATCCGCACTCCATTTACTACTAGTGAACTAGGGTTAGCGCATTGAAGATTTCACTGATATTAACGTTCGTTATCGGAATACGAGTAATAATGTAAACAGATACTACATCCGTACTAATATTATAAATCTGAGAGTTTGTGTGTGTGTATGTATGTTTGTTACCTCTTCACGCTCAAACAGCTTGGCCGATTTGGATGACATTTGGAACGTAGGTAGAGTCTATCCTGTACCCGATATTATCAAACTACAGGCTACAATTTTACAGGTGAAATTCGATGTTCATTGCGTAGTCGGTTAGCTGTTGATACCAGGAATACATACATACATACATAAATCACGCCTATATCCCCCACGGGGTAGGCAGAGCGTTAACGGCCGTAAAACGGATATTAACACCACGTCTGACAAAAGCTTGAGGGTCAATCAGATAACTGTGTATCACTATAGTGACAGGTTGTCAGCCCATCGCCTAAAATTGCAATACACATCCCTCGAGTCCCTTAGTCGGCTCTTACGACACCCATGGGTAAGAAATGGGGTGATGCTATTCTAAGCCGGCAATCACACGGCAATCATACCAGGAATGTACTAAGAATTTCACCTGTAGACTTGTAGCCTGTAGTTTTATAACATAGGCACCTGGAATAACACATAGGTCACTTTTTTCGCAGGAAAACAACTATTATCACGGAAAATGAGTGGCAGCGGGTGAAACCGCTGGGCGAAAATCTAGTAAAAGAATAAAAAGAACAGAATATTTCACAGCAAGCCAACAACTATTTCTAATTTATTTTTATACCAATACGTCTTGAGACGTATTTTCGTCCGTTATTTACTACTATTTACGTAATTGTAAGGGACAACCTTCCGAATACTGACAGTGTGCATTCAGACCGAACAACTTCCTTTAATTGAATATTTTAGGAAACGTCTCTTTTTTTATAAAAGTAATCGCAGTCGAAGTCTTTTTTGGCGTTTCCTGACATATGTTTCTAGGGGAAAGTTTTTCAGTTTCATAGTCGGCCCTGTCCTCTTACACCCCGTATGTATGTTTGTTAATTTTTTTATTTTATTTTGACTGCACTTGGTCCACCCCTGGCAAACGCTGCCCGCCTCCCGGCGCCACTGAATACATTACCATTTTTATGCATTCCCAATAGCTCTTGGAGTGCGAATTATTCATTATTTTCCATTCGACTATCACCTGGTTGGTTATTGGAAATATTGTGAGGCAGGCAAGACGTCTGGGGGGTATGAATATTTTATCATGAACGAGGAATTCTGGAAGATGCAACAGTAAATTGAATGTTTTTACATAATTCTGGATAATATAGAGGTTCTTAATTATGATTAACAAAGAATCGTAATCAGCCGAGCCGGTTTTCTATTAGGACAATACAGAATTGTTATAAAGAAAAGAAAATTGTTTAAGACAAAATTGTGTTATACAAATTTCTTTTTTTACAAGGATGGATGTTGACGTCAGTGAGTGATAATACTATCCTACATTGAATTAAGTAATTTTATTCTCATTTTCATTCAGTAAGTAACAGTAAATAGGTAAATAAAATCTGAAATCTGTATCAGCGGTTTGAATAATGTAACTAATTTAAAAGGAAAACAAAATGGGGTTACATAAAACACGTACGTCGTAATCAGGTACGTCGAAAATCGTAGGTTAAAATTGATTGCAGTAACATTTTTGGTTCATAGGTGGTTCTTGTAGTGTATCGCTGCGTATTTTAAACGCACCGCAACGTTGCGATTTCCGATATTATTTCCATTTAAATACGCCTATGTATCGTTTACGGTCCGTTACGGTGCATAACGGATGCGTCTGTCAAATCGTGCGTGAACATACCGTAGCCTTATTTACATGGGATTAAGATCGGTATTCGCAATTTCTTTTCGTCTGACAGACGTATGTGTTTCGGTGCGTTATAAATACGCAACGACTGACGGCAAGTGGATTAATGATTTTATATTATTTTGTAGAAATTAAATCTTCCATCTAAAGTTTATTCAAACTTTAATTTAATATAGGTATAGTGAGGTGCATTTTCACGACCTTGGTATGCGGGAGAGTTTAGACTTGGGAACTGTAAATCCTGGAATTCCCACAATGCAATTTGCAGCATGCGTGGCAGCTCAAGGCATAAACAGCCAAGAATTTCTTGCACATTTGCTGAACGCGTAGCTATAGTAGGGTTTCGTTTTTCCCGGCCCTTTTCAGTTCCCGGGAAACGGGAATTTATTTTCGCTTTTCCCGGGAATTCCCGGGAACCGGGAAAACTTTAATACTCTTTTATTTTGCTGTGTTTCGATAAGAAATTGAGTAAAACACTTTATTTAATTGTTTAAATTACATACTTAAAAAGTTAAAACTGTCATACAAGTACTAAACGAGCCTATCCTGGTCTCGTGAGTTTTTAAACCGTCTTAAAAGCTTTATTAATGATCAGTGTAACAAATTCAAAATAGCAACCGGGATCGACGGCTAAACGTACTCTACAAAATAAATAATTTTATAAATAAAAATTAACTAGTCAGTCAGCCTGAATTGTCAAATATAAACACCATAGGAATCGAATCCCAAGGTCTTCGGATTGAGATACCATGGTTCAGACATTTATAGCACAACATTAGCATTAACGGCCACAAGAATCCACTGCTGCATATGGGCCTTCCCATTACAGTAGTGTTTTTGTAATACTCACCACGCTAGGTCGGCAGATTGGCGAGTGCAGGGCAAACAGTTGTTTTTCACAGAGAACGCTTATACATACGTTAAGTTATACGGTCAGATATTGATATACAATAATAAATAAAAAAAAAACAATAAGAAATGTTAATGATCCATTTTCATCATCTTCATCATCATATCGTGAAGGACAACAAATCGAAAAACGACCCAATGAACCTTGGGGTTAGAGTCTTAGTAGGTATTCGTAAATAACATGGTTAATAACCCCATCTATTGTGGTTTTCCTACTTATCATTCGTGTGTTTACGGAGGCCTCTATCAAACGACTTGACAGACGCATCCGTTACTCACTGTAGCTGTATTTGTTTGGGAATAAGATCGATTTTTACAATTTCCTTCAGTCTGACAGACGCATGCTGTACGGTGCGTTAAAAATACGACGCGACGGACGTCAAGTGGGCAAACTGCCTAAGTATTTATAGACATCAGCCGGGACGACGGCTTAATGTGCACTCCGAAGCACCGATCTGTCTTTCTTACAGACAATTAGGTGAATCTACTTGCAATGTCATAACCCAACAAAACTGGTTACGATCTCACAAAGTGATAAATTGACAAATATCAACTTTGTGTGTTTCCTTTGAGATTCAAACCAGAGACCTCCAGATCCTAAAACAAACGATCAGATCACTAGATCATGGAAGCAGTAAAGGTATATTATTGTTTAATTTTATATCTAGAAATATTGTGGTATCTGTCTGTAAATAATTATCAATATGTAGGTTATTAGAGCATTAAAACTTTCCGGGAATTCCCGGGAAATGAATAAAAATTTCCCGCCGCCGGGAACGAAGCTTTTCCCGGGAATTCCCGATTCCCGGGTCCCGGGAACGAAACCCTAAGCTATAGTAGCTTCATGAAAACTCGTTACGGTATTTTTTTTGTTGAAACATGAGGAAAATATTTGAACCTCCTATACTAAATGAACAAAAATTGTGTACACTTTGCATGTTTTTTTTTAACACAGTGGTAAGGGACGGTGTACCGAAAACTTTGCAGGCATGATCAGACCATGGAACTGAACAACTTTTACTATGGAGCCTATGAAGGGAAACGAAAAAAAATATCGAGTTTCCATAGAAAGTCGGTCAGCTGGGAATTTTGTATGGGAGGTCGAATTTTTTTTCTCGTTTACCAACGTCACGTCGCCACGTTAATGTATAATTTTTTTTTAATATTTTTTATTAATGCTGGGTTTGCTCTTGACCCTAGTCTAGGTCATAGGACAGAGACAGAGTCTAAGATGGAGCGAGCTCACCCAGAAGAAGCCTGTTAAGGCACTGGCACTCCCACATACTGACGGAACGCAGCAAGCTACTTGGCGCCAGACTTCGGTGGGATGGTAGTTGCGAGCCAGGCGGCCCCTTACGGAGCCTTCCACCGCTTAGTCGGATCGTTCAGCCGGACTTATCCACAGGCAAGCCCGTGTTGCCGTTGCCCGGGGTGAACCGCTAGGAGGTAGATCCCATACCACCCCAAAGTAACAGGTTGTCAGCCCATCGCCCAAAAGTGCAATACACTTGTATCCCTTGAGTCTCTAAGTCACCTCTCACGACATCGGGAAAGGAATTGCGTGATGTTATTCTAAGCCGGCATCCATGATACATACTTGAAATAGCTATCAGCTCTTACTTTATTATCTTACATAATTTTAACATTGCATCACAACAGCCACAACAGTCCACAGCTGGACATGGGCCTCCTCTTATCGGAAGGTATCCGCATTTCGTTTAATACCATTACTCTTCCCTAGGTCTGCTGTAAGAAATTTCTTATTAGAGGTAAGCAGTGCCTGTTGTGTCTGTATTCTTTATGTGTTTGTCTCTTTACTGTTCCTGTGTACTACTAAAAGGTATTGTCATACTCAACACGCTTGGCAAGCGGATTGGCGAGAACAATGCATTATATAGTTTTCACAGGAAACGCTGCCGCCCATTTCAGTCGCTTTTGACGATACCAACGTGTTGTATAGGGGTGATGCTATTCTAAGTCGACATCAGCTCTTAGCTTTGTGTAATCTATTCAAAGCTTGAACAGTCAATGATCCAATAGATGTCGCTTTACGCTTATAAGATAATTGAGCATATAACCGAGACAGGCTTGTTTGGTCAGCTGTATAGCACATTATCGGATTTAATTGTGCAGTTCTAAGCAAGCATAATAATATAAACTATACCTCTATAAGTATAAGTAGTATATAAAATACAACTAGGTTCTTACATTATGGCGGATCTCCCACTTATTGTCCGTCGCTGTAAATTTTTAACGCGCCGTAAAGCATGCGTCTGTCAAATGAAAGGAAGTTGCGAATTACGATCTTATTTCCATACAAATACGGCTATAATGCGTTTACAGTGCGCAACTCTAATCCGTTCTTCCCAGAACATCCAATCCGTTCTTCCCAGAACAACTCGTAAGTTATTTGAACAACCACAAAAGTTCTCCGGGTGAGCTCCTGCTCTCCACCATACAGTCAGGTGTTGATTTCATAGCCCCGGGGCTATAATTGTAGAGTCCAGAACTAAAAAAATACAGTGCGCAACGGCAAACGCGCCGTAGCCGTATTTGTATGCGAATGAAATCAGAAAATGCAATTTCTTGTAGTCGGACAAACGCAATTTCACAGTGCGATACATTACGCATCGACGGATGGCAAGTTAAAGAACCGCCTGAGATACCGGCGCCTTGACTGAACACTTCCAAATTTTCAACCTCTTGATAGTCCTCTTGAAGCGGCGTATGTACAAGCAAAATCTAGTGTAAGTTATGTTAACGAAAAATAATAGTTTACGGCCGATGTGGCGCAGTGGTAGTGCGACTGCATGAGACGCAAAGGTTCCGGGTTTGATTCTCAGTGGGACACTCACAAAGTTGATATTTATCTCTTCGTGAATTTGTTCCTGGTCTGGTTAGGACAGTGCAGGGTGAACCAACTGATTGTCCGAAAATAAATGGTTCCGTGCTTCGGAGGGCAAGTTAAGCTAACGGTCCCGGTTGCTGTCTATAATTACTTAGACGGCGGTCATAACACAACCATGTCAGAGGCCTACTAGTGGTAGTAGGCGGTTAAAAAACGCTGACACCAGGGCTCATCGGGTCGTTGGACGACTCGGTGTCCCACACGAAAAGAGAGAGAGAGAGATTATAATTTCACCGGGTCCAATGCCCGGCCGACGCTATTATATTTTCAACTTCTTATTTTCATTAACAAAGCAAAGCATGATTTTATACACATACGTAATATGTATTTAAAGCTTCTATTTGTCGTGTAACATTCAGCACTAAATTATTTCACGTACCTGACATGAACAGTCGGTTGTAGCACATAGGTACCAGGGATACTCCAAAAGAAATGAATTATTTTTGTCCCCAACAATATGTTATTCTTGTCATGAATTTGTATTAGTAGAAAATGACTTCTATAATACATACATACATACACACATACACATATCACGCCTATAATCCCTTGCGGGGTAGGCAGAGCATAAATGGCCGCATTAAACTGACATTTACGCCACGTCTGACAAAGATTTGATGGTCATCCGGAAAATTGTGTATCGCCATAGTGACAGGTTGTCAGCCCATCGCCTAAAACTGCAATACACACCCTCAAGTCCCTTAGTCGCCTCTTACGACTCCCACGGGCAAGAAATGGGGTGATGCTATTCTAAGCCGTCATCACACGGCACTCTAAGCCGGCATCACACGGCACTCTATCCGGCATCACACGGCACGACTTCTATAATGGACGGACTTCTATAATGGGAATAAGTTAAAATTTTATTTATGTATCAACTGGGTACAAAAAATATTCAGTCTTTTGGAGTACTCCTGGTACCTTATGTGCTACAACCGACTGTACTTTGCTCTAACTGTAACACAATCTGCACGTGAAACATGTCTGATGCAGTCGTGTTTGTGAGCTCCTTAGCTTTGAATTATTGCACTTGAGAGAGTTTAGATTAATCAGATGCTTTGAGAATATGTGCGTCTGACTGAAGTGTGTTTGATCTGTTCATGTAATCCCTTGTATACCTTCTATATTGTTACATACAGTGGTGGTGGGCGGTTGAAAAACTCTGACACCAGCGTTAATCGGGTCGTTGGACGACTTGGTATCCCATACGAAAAAAGAAAGATTGTTACATACATACATCTTGTGTGTATGAATAACATTTGTTGTAGTTGATTTCTGAAATTCTAATCTAAAAACTTCAACCCAAAACTTTATTGTATAAAAGTCAAGACACACCCAAACCAAAAATACATATAAAGATATCCGCCCAAATTGCGAAAAAGCTGATCCAGCTAAGTCGCAAAAAACCAATTTGTCCGGAAGAACCCTTCTTGATCGGGCCAAAAAGTTCCTTCAATCAAATGTCACTACAATGCAATTTTCGGTTAAAACACTGCCGTTCGACCAATACTCGGCAAACAGACTCACTTGGGTATACAGGGTGGATCTATTATGAAAGCAAAAACACAAAATAACTTAAGTACGCGGCCTACTCTATAAGCCTTATTTAACAGCTGTCCGTTTCGTGCTAACGCTATGGCAGAGGGTCCAGTTTCCTTTATTGACATCTCTTTTAGTATGGAGATGACAGCTGTCAAATACTGGGATGGCCTTACTATAACTCGAAACATTTACGTTACGTTAACAGCCACAAGAGGCCTACTAGTGGTAGAAGGCGGTTGAAAAACCTTGACACCAGGGTTCGTCGACTTGTTGTCCCACACGAAAAGAAGCAAATAAATCATACTCACCACGCTTGGCAGGTGAATTGGCAAGCGCAGTAAGATGTTGCGTTCACGGGCAAGTTGCTGCCTATTCCCTCAAACTAACTCGAAAAAACGTCCAATTTTGGGAATTTTCGCAAACGGCCGATCTCCCACGCACCGCATCCCGCATATGCCGGTTTGACAAAAGTAGTTCATGAATCGCAATATCGTCCGATGCATATGAGATTCACCATAAACATTTCATTGGGGAAGAAGAAGTGGAGTGCCGAGTGATGCCGGCTTAAAATGGTATCATCCCATTTATTTCCCGTGGACGCCCACCACAACGTAAGAAACAACTAAGGGACTCAAGCGAGTGTATTGCAATTTCGGGGATGGGCTGACAACCTGACACTGTGGTGATACAAACTATTTCGAATGACCATAAAATGTTCATTTTACGATTTTTTTGTCCGATTTTACGCCCGTTTACGCTCTACCTACCCCGCAAGGGATTATAGGCGTGATATGTGTATGCATGTATGGGGTAGAATTATTTTCAGTGAACATTATGACATATCAGATATTGAGTTGGCTGTTGTGACTGAAATTAGTCGTAGTAGTATATGGAATATCTTAGTATGGATAAATAAAGCCAATAAGTAATATTGGAAGAAAGTTTTTTTTTAGTTGCAAAGAGACAAGGCATTGAGATGAATCCTTTCATACCAGCAGTTTGGAAAGTTTCAATAATCTCATGAGAAATATTGAACTTTTTCCGTCTGCCGAGTTTCTCCCCTAGGGAGATTAGTTCGGTTATTTTGTGAAATCCTCACTCATTCTTATTTTTCTCTATAGAATATTACATAGCCTACATAGATTTTTAAAATTAAAATACAAGCCACCTTTTTTAAATCTTTGGTCCATATGGCCAGAGGTCGTCCAACTTTACGCTTGCCGAGGCGTGGCCTATCTACTCCGCTCGTAAAAGCACACATGTGTGCTTGAAGAACAATACAAATCTATTGTTGCAAAATTCGACCTGAGCGAAGTGGCTATCTCAATAAAAAAGCGGCTGGTAGCGACTGGATGGCAAAAACGAGTGATCGTGCCCGATGGCGTGGACTAGGGGAGGCCTACGTCCAGCGGTGGACTGCAATAGGCTGATGTATGTTATTAAAATAACTTCATCTTGCTCGCTTTGTTTATGATTAAAGAAACATAGGAGCTGAGTAAATCAAACAGCTAATTTGAATTTTTAAATTTGGAATACAAAACAAATGCGGTAGTTTTCTCGCTTTTACAGGAACACACTGTATGTAGGTAGGTAGCTATACATTCGTGGTTGTGTACAACCGCTGTTGGCTCTCAAATCAAACGGAAAACTCATTGGTATGTAAAGTGGAGTGAGCAACACGAACACGAGCGACGCTTTTTGAATGCACTCGCCCAAAATTATTTTTCAGAGCTTGCTTCTGTTGCCTTGGTAATCTAAACTGGAAAGAAGTTTTACCTTTTTTGTTAGATTTTAGTACCAACATACTTGTAGTAAGTAACTTTATGGAAAAGCTCAAAAATGAACAAAATAAGATAAAAATACAGGTTTTCTCAAATTATTGTACTTTATACTTTACACGGGAAGTGTTTTAGAATCTGTAATTCAAATTAAGAGATTACCGTAAATAAAAGTTTTCAACTATTGACTAATTGTCTGACGTGACAATAACGATCTTATTATAAAGACCGTTGATGCTCTACCTACCCCTCAAGGGAAAACAGCGGAAAGTCTGTATGTATTCGCGAATGTTACTGATTATCAAATAAATCTTATCTTGTAAGTACTTAAAAGTATTATATTCAAGGCTAACGGCGAACCAATAGGTAAAAAATACTTTAGTAAGAGCTAAGTATTCTTGAAATACGTTTTTCTTGTTGCGATTTTTTTATGTACTTCTTCTTCGTGTACTTAAGCTGATGAACTTTTAAAAGAAAAAAGTCCTGTAAAAAAACGCTAATCTTAATCCCACGCCCTCGCTAAGAAACTAGTAAAAAGTGGAGTATCCAATTGTAAAGAAATCTAAACTTTGCTCGTAAACAAAAGAAGGTTTTAGTATCGGGGAGAAATTCGTTAGGAACTCTGTTAACAAGTTATATCCTTGTAATACAAATACTGAAAGATGCGGTTTATTTAAAACATGGTTTCTTATTTCAAAATATATTGAGTGATTTTACAGCCAGTACCTAGAATGAGTTTCGCTTAAAATAAAATGTTGCTGAATCCTATCAATGTTAAATAATGTTATTGCAATCGCGCTATATATAGAAGCTCAAAAAGAATAGGCTACTAGACCAATTTCTAATAAATAAATTTAACCAAATACCTATAACTTGGGGGTCCTCATATCCTCAGTAATTTCCAAAACCAATGTATGAAAGTTAACCCGCACTCTCATTGAAACTTGTGGGGTCCGACTTCACAGTGCTGAATGTATACGTGATCCCTTAGAATGAGTTTTTGACAGCTGTTTAAAAAAGAAAAAAAATATCTGAAGGAACTAAAAATCGATAGATGCCATTGAACATCCTAGGGACATAATCGCTGGGGATTTTAATTCTTATTTTTTTCGTGTGGGACACCTAGTCTTCAAACGTCCTCGAAAATTTATTAAGAAGTTACAAAAAAAGTTTGATTGAAAGCAATGAATAAGGACTACAGGTACAAAAAAAAGACGTCAGCACGGTTACAGGAGAAAAAAACAGTCCACTACTAATACAACGCTAATTTTATTACCTTAAGTGACTAGTTAAGAAAGCCTCGGATCTTTAAGGCAGTAGCATTGGTAGCAGTAGTAACTTGACGGCCGATGTGGCGCAGTGGTAGTGCGACTGCCTGCGACGCAAAGGTTCCGGGTTCGATTCTCGGTGGGACACTCACAAAGTTGATATTTATCACTTTGTGAATTTGTTCCCGGTCTGGTTAGGACATTGCAGGGTGAACCAACTGATTGTCCGAAAACAAATGGTTCCGTGCTTCTTAGGCACGTTAAGCCGTCGGTCCCGGTTGCTGTCTATGCTTTCTTAGACGGCGGTCGCAACACAACCATGTCAGAGGCCTACTAGTGGTAGTAGGCGGTTGAAAAACTCTGACACCAGGGTTCATCGGGTCGTTGGACGACTCGGTGTCCCACACGAAAAGAGAGAAAGAGAAGAGTAGTAACTTTTTTATGTGTAAAAGGCCCTTATTTTATACGGGAAAAGAGCCTTAATAAAGTAAATGAAAATAAGAAATTGAAAAAATGTCAGCGCCCGCCGGGACTTGAACCCGGGACCGTGGAGTACCGTTCCACTGCTCTGCCAACTGAGCTACCATTTATGAAAGTAATATAGCACTGTGAGTGCAAAATAAAACCATAGTACACTTAATAAAGTAGTTACAAAGTTGAATTGTACGCAGTGACAAAATGAATCAAGTGTGGTCAACACACGTGCCACACAAATTAGCTGTATTTCGCCTGTCTGTGCCGATATTATCAAACTACAGGCTACAATATTACAGGTGAAATTCGATGTTCATTGAGTAGTTGGTTAGCCATTACGGTACCAGGAATATTTACCGGCTACGCTATGTATTTAGAATTTCACCAGTAGTCTTGTAGACTGTTGTTTCATAACAATCGCTAAAGAAGTTGTAAGAAACCGCATATTGAAACAAGCACGTACGACGTTAACCGCTATGCAGCTCTCAATAGTCAAATATAAACTGGCACGTTGTTGATCACTTTATACGCAGCGCGCAGGTAAATTTTTTGCCTTTTAATATAATCGTCTAAACATTTTTAGGAGTTTCAATACTTTAAATTAAGACATGGCCAGTTTTTTTAAGCTGCTCATTGACTTTCCACAAAATTGCAATCAATCCTTTTTTGGACTGATATATTTCATACAGATAAATATATAATTATTTTCTTCAAAGAAGACGGCGCACTTTTCATACAAAATTACTCCACGTCCTATAACAACGTGACGTATCTCAAAAAAAAGGAAAAAATGCATGTAAAAATATGTCATACTCAAAAACTTATATTTTTCACACCAACATTAAAAAAAATGCAATGAAAATTACTTCAGGGGCAACTGTAAAAATACGTTTTTACGAGTATTTATGAATCGATTAAAAAAAATATATCATCATCATCATCATATTGTGTGGGACACCGACCCGACGACCCGATGAACCCTGGTGTCAGAGTTTTTCAACCGTCTAGTTTTTCAACTAGGCTCTGACATGGTTGATAACGAACGCTATCTAAGTATTTATAGACAGCGACTGGGACCGACGGCTTAACGTGCCCTCCGAAGCACGGAATCATCGTACTTTCGGACAATCAGGTGATTCAGGCCTGCAATGTCCTAACCAGACTGGGGACCATACCCAAAGTGATTGTCAGCAGTGATCGACATAGGTTGATTCACTTACATTATTACAGGAGATAAAAATGCAAGTGAATAATGAGTTGTATCTCGATCCTCGATTGAGAGAGAGATAGAGAGAGAGAGAGAAAGAGAGAGAGAGAGGTCCGTGCACATCCAAGTTTAGCTAACCCGGCTCGTGAGATGAAACAACTGTAACGAATCGGGTCTTTTTTCCGTGTTTGTAAGTATTTCGTAACTTTGGGTATGGTCCCCAGTCTGGTTAGGACATTGCAGGTCTGAATCTCCTGATTGTCCGAAAGTACGATGATTCCGTGCTTCGGAGGGCACGTTAAACCGTCGGTCCCAGTCGCTGTCTATAAATAATTAGATAGCGTTCGTTATCAACCATGTCAGAGCCTAGTTGAAAAACTAGACGGTTGAAAAACTCTGACACCAGGGTTCATCGGGTCGTCGGGTCGGTGTCCCACACAATATGATGATGATGATGATATATTTTTTTTAATCGATTCATAAATACTCGTAAAAACGTATTTTTTACAGTTGCCCCTGAAGTAATTTTCATTGCAATTTTTTTCATGTTGGCGTGAAAAATATAAGTTTTTGAGTATGACATATTTTTATATGCATTTTTTCCTTTTTTTTGAGATATGTCATATTGTTATAGGACGTGGGGCAATTTTGAGCCTTCTTCTTTTATCTTTTTGTTCTGTTATTCTGTTTTACTTCGGAACAACGAAGAGTGAACTTTTAAACTACGTTACATTGTGTAGGTAGTTTATAGAACAAAGTTGTAACTCAGAAGACTTAGTTAACCACGTTGTTTAGTCTCCTGTGAATTGTCAAATAGGAAACATTTTTCTGTACATTCTTTGCAAATTTATTACATGTTTAGATAAGATAGGATCAATAGTTTTGGTTTCTCTCTCTTTTCGTGCGGGACACCAATTTATCCAACGACACAATGATCTCTTCAACCACCTACTACTTGTAGTAGGCTTCTGACAATGGCTGTGTTACGACCGCCGTCTAAGTAATCATAGACAGCAACCGGGACCAACGGCTTAACCTGCCCTCCAAAGCACGGAACCATTTCTTTTCGGACAATCAGGTGGTTCACTTTGCAATGTCCTAACCAGACTGAGAACTTATTCACAAAGTGAGTGTTAACTTTGTGAGTGCCTCATTGATAATTGAACCCAGAACTTTTGCGCCGTAGGCAGTCTTACTATCACTGCGCCAGATTGCCTGTTGAAAGTCCTTATGAGCCACAAAAATTCGCAAAGGGTCACTACTCTTTAATTTCTTATTAACTCATGGATTGTGCATCTTTCAAGTAGCTATCTTTGTTGTTAAAGTCTCTAGTTTTTTCGAAGGAGCTCTCTCACATACCTTACTGAGAAAATGATAAATGATCAGACCCAGAAAGCAATATAAACACTTGTCATACCGAAGCTTCTGAGGCACATTTCTATGCAGCTCACGCGTAGAGAGCGTCATTAGTAATGTGGGTTGTGGGTCTTGTGGGGCGAACGCGATTGCCGAGCTCCGCTGAGATATCGAGTTGGAGAGGTCATTTTTAGGGTTCCATCTACAAGGAGTCCAAACGGGACTCTATTGATAAGACTTTGCCGTCGTCGGTGTCTGTATGTTCGTGTGTTAGCAGATTCTCATAAAGCGTGAAAGGTAGTAAGAGAGTTGAAATTTTCACAGTTGCTGTATTAATGTTGTCATTATAACAAAAAATAAATAAGAATAATAATAAGGGGCATACAAAAACGTGTTGTTTTGCTCGATTTTATCTAAAATAATATTTTTAACATGTATGTTGCCGACATAACAACAAATACCAAAAAACAAAAATTCTGTTTAATGCCAGTGTTATACATACGGACTAGGGTTTGTGATGTCTTAATATAGAAAAACCAGATACATATTTCATAAAACAGAACCAAAAAGCCTCATATAAAAAAAAAACTAAAGAAAGGAAGTAAATAAGTAAATCAACTATAATTTTGGTCAAATTTGAAAGGAAAGCATTAAAAATAAGTAATTTTAAACATTCAAAAATAAGTTTAAATAATGCGTGTACCGTGAATTTGTAATTTGCCTCATTTTTCGAGCAAGTGTCATAATATGGACGCAGCCTAATGATACAACTTGAAAGAAGCCGGATAAGCAAGCCTACTACAAAATAAAATCTGGACTACACCACAAAAAGCCGGATGGTTGGCAGCCCTATAAGGAACCCTTCGCACGCGAGTCTGACTCTCACTTGGTGGATTTTATTAGTTATCGTATTTATGAAGACTTATTACGTGGAAGATATATTCTCTATTCCACAGTCCCTAACACAATTCAAAACATTACAGAACAACCTTAATCCTTTAAATTGCACCATAAAAACACAACTTTTAAATTTTATTATATTTGAAAGATTTTGGTTGTGTTATAATGCTGACTGTAACTGTGAAAGATAACTATACGGAATTTTACGAGAAGTTACGAGATATATATATTTTTTTTGCACGACAAAAACCAGTCGCATGCGATAAAAAAAATTGGTACGTACACTTAAAAGAGCGCATCTTGTGTATCAGAACGACTTAAACTAGAAGTAAACATTTTTAAATTACCGTTGAAAATATAAAGAAACAGTAATAAGCTGCTTTTCTTTACAGTCACAAAACAAATATTGACTTGTGTTTCAAACAGTGCGATCTAAAACTAACAAACGCTTAAGTGAATGTTAACTTTACTTTCAATATCAAAATACAATGAAACAAAGTAAACAAGTACAGTCGAAAGGAATAAAGAAGCTTTTTTCTTTATGCCACTTTCAGTCCAAGTCCAATTAATTCCTAGCCGAGCTACTTTTATGGAGTAAAAACTCGTGACGTGACCGACAACGAAATATTAAGACAGGTTGGTGATAAGGAACACCTTTCTCCAAGGTTGACATATTACAAAAATATTTTGAGTTTCTATCGTAACTCAAAATATTTTTGTTCGAAGATCCAATTATTTTTCGGATTTCGACCTTTGTTTCTTGGAGAAAATTGTTTGTTCTTTATCACACTACTTCATAATTATATTGTTATCTGACACTAATGAGACTTAAACGTTTACTACTTAATAAGTAGTTAGGTACGCTGATATAGTTTATAGAATATTGTGTTAGTCTGTTTAAATTCGAAAGCGAATAGAGTAAAGAGGTTTGTGCAGCATCAAGACAAACCGATTCTCGGTTTAATGGTGCCAAGATGATTAAATAATATTGTTATTTGGTGTGAATATAAATAAATAAATAAAATAAATAAATATTTTGCACAAAACAGACTTGAAGTAAAAAAAGCATACCGCATTCCGTCTTTTTTTATGAAAACATTCTTTTGTTTCTATTGAAAAGTGAGTGAGAGGACAAAAATTTGAATGGAATTCTTTGAATAGGAAATTTCATGCCCTATAGTGGAACAATAGGTGAAAGCTAGGAGCGGAGAAATTAAATTCTTTGCTTTTTTCAGTTGAATGGCAAAATTTAAAACACTTAATCGTGTTAAGTACAAAAATTTTAGAGAAGTTACAAACTTTTTTACACTGCAGCAGGCAGGATTCGTACACGCGACTTTCGCAATCAGTCAGTACTAGTAAGTAGAAGAATGCAATCAAGTTGAAAATAAAATCTTTTTGAACTGTTGATGAAATAGTCGCAGTTTTAGAAACAACTATTTGATACGAAAACAGAAAAAATATAACATTTTTGGAACAACATTTGAGAGACGGTATTCTTAAATCAATTTCAAATCTTTTAGGAAAGCAACATTATTGTGTTTGACTATTGGTAATGAGAGCCTATCAAGTACTGTACTGAAAAAATAAAACATCTCACGACACGTTTCGATGTCAACTAAGAACATTTTTCATATACGTCGCATGGAGTGATGTTGAGCTCGGTTTCTTTGAATGAAAATTTAGTTCATAAACTTACCCCTAGTGAGTGTACCACCTACCCTGCATTACATGAAACTGTTTTAAATTCCCGGACACGTTTTCTATTTCACATTGCGAGTACAATTTTTAAGTCCCCGTTAAAGTGATGTGTATAAAGTTTGTACGTGAGACTGTAACAACGGAACTTACGGTGAGAGCTCTTACTCCGTTATTTAGTACCCAAAAGTATACTTACTGTAGATCTTGTACTTGAGAGAATAAGCTAGGTGTTGCGTCTAAAACCTTTTTCTCCTAGCTGTAAAAGAAATGTCAAAATTGAATGTAAAGTAAGGCCAATGTGGCAATATAAATATTATAAATAACATAAACAAATTAGATATTATAAAGACAAGGGTAGGCCATAATAGCTGCTATCGAATCTGTTCACATTATTTTTCTCGTCTGAAATTATTCTTATATTTCAGTGCGACTAGAACTACCATCACAAACTGAACTGAAAAGCTTTTACACCCTAAAATATAACTCAGTTCAGTTAGGTAGTAATACAACAGTTCTAGTTAGGTGTTGCTCCTACAATCTACTTCTCGTAGCTGTAAAAGCTATGACAAAATTATAGCTAAAGTAGGTTATTAAGTACCCGTACATTTCAACTTTGTGTAAAGAATAAAAAAATAAAAATACGCTTTGAAATAGTACACAAAATAGGGATTGAAGGTGAAGTATAAACACTTTGGCGTGTTTAGTACACAATTTTAAAGATTTTGTAAAATGGCACTGCAACCTGGGTTTGAACCTGTGACTTTCGGTATCACTACTCAAGTTCTAACTCTACCTTGGGTGCGATTTTGTAAGATTCCAAAAATACCACAACAAACTTACCAGAAAAGCTTATTTTATAACAAAATACAGTTCAGTAACACCTTTAAACTAGTACTGGAATATAAATCAGAATTCAGGACAGTACAATGTTTGACACTAAAATATTTGTCTGCTCTCCATTACTTGCCATATGTCAGGTGATACATTCTCATTGGTATGCAGGGAGCAATGTATATTCAACAATCATTGTCGAGGATACGCAATGCAGGTATACCATTTTGACATGTTTAGTTATTGGGAGAAATTTTACTAGTGACCTATACCAAAAACTCATGACGGGCTTGTGATAAGGTACAATTTTTGCCTAGGAATATAGGTTGAAATATGATAATTCAGTATTTTGCGTTTTCATAATAACTCATATGTGGAAATATCATATGGCTATTTCGTATGTGAGGTTATTTTTTTATTTTATTTCTACCCTAATGGTTCTAAGGGAAACTTGGTCCTTGTCGACAGCCCGTACTATATTTTTGGTATTGGTCACTAGTAAATTTTCATCTCATATTTTGGCTTAATACTCGTAGAGAACTTGCATTATTCTATGTCTCACGAAACAGAAAAAAAATGATTTATTCATATTTTTACATCACATACAAAAGAGAAGTAAAATTACAGAAACTAAATACAAACTTAAAGACTTACCTACATATTAAAAAAATATTGTTAGCACGGTGGTGATAGAATAGTTACTCGACGGATAATCAATTTTTTGTGTATAAGTTAGTATATAGGATTTTTATGGACATCATTCAATTTAAAAATAGGTCTCGTAACTCTTCGCTGGTAACCTCCACCACAAAATGACAAGAGTTATAATAAACTCATAAAATGATGTATTGAATTAAAAAGTAATAAGCTATTACTCAGAGTGGCTACGTACAGCAATTTTCTTCTTTCGAAATTATCTGTCAATATGATATGAGTAGTTTTTGAAGGTATGATAAGGGTAAATTGAAATTCAAGACAGAGAAGTAATGCCATCAAAGATAGACATGAAAATAGAATTGTGCTGTTCCGAAATGAAAAAATATTATCAATTCATAATAAAATGTTAGACCTCCACATTTTATATGACAGAGTAAAAAAGCACTTCGGGGTTATTCATTTAAATACAGGTACGAGAAGGTAGATAATATCTTGATCATATCAGGGGTAACGTGAGGTGCTGCTTAAAGTTCTTTTAGTAAAAAAAACTAAAATAAATATAATTTAATTAATTAATATCAATTGAATATAATCCGTTTGACAGTAAGGGTGTGTCCACTCCACACGTAACGTTGGTACAAAATCTGTTGCGATACAAAACCGCGTAGAAAACGCGTTACATATAAACATTAAGTTTTACAAAGAAAGCATACGAGAAGATTAATACGTAGCAACTTCGACCAACTTTTAAGAACTGCTGGCAAGTTTTATCGAAGTCCGAAGTGACATCTGACAAAGGTTGACAACCTTAAATTTGACAGCAAACGAAAGCCGATTGAACCATTTTCGGCGGCTGTCCGAATTATTCTGGAGTCATACATGTCCGATGAAGGGACGGTACTCGTCACTCCGCTCATTCATTATTAAGGTTTTTTTCCTTTTAGTGGGACTATCTGGCTGAGATTGTCTCAGATTGCGTGTGTGAACTTTCTTAAAACAATTAGGTAAGTACCTAGCTTTTATTAAAGAGCGCCTTTTACCTCAAATGCCGTTTTTCAAAACGATATTACTCAATAGAAAAGAGTCATAAAATTTTGAAAAAAATATATATTGCAGTTGAGGAACTCTGACAGATAAAAATTCGATCTCAACTACACAATCAGATGAAATTCGCTCGATAGAATAAAATGCCAAAGTTGCCTCTATTCAAAATTTCATTACGATATTATGCTTAAAATATTAATCTTATTGAGATAATTTTTATACTACTCTTTAGATAAATCAATTATCTAGTAAAAATCGGCAAGTTCAATGTTGTAGTGCTACTTTATGAATTATGATGTCTAAATACCTACAAAAAGGCGAGGGGCGCGGCTCCGCGGGCTTCGTCAGTCGCGCGGTGGCGCTTACGGAGGCTGGACCTGTGCTGGTGCTCTGCTCGACGTGCGACGTGATTTGATTTTTCGATTTATTTGTTACCATTTAGTGCCACAGTATGCATTAATGCAGTATAACAACGGAAAGAAAAAGTAAGGCCAGCTACTAGATATTCTAACTTTTTAAAAAGGGTCTTGTAATATTTGGATATTAACAACATCAACAACTACAACGGTCCACTTCTGGACATGGGCCTCCTGGTATTAGAGGGTGTTTTCCATGCTCACCGCACGCTTGGTAGGCGGGTTGGTGAGTGCAGTGGAATGTGTTGTATTATATGTAGCAGAGAAATATTGAAATCCCACCAGATGTCGAAATGATTGATTATTATTACATCTTATTACAAAATAATAATAGTTTTATACTTAAATCCATCTACTGAAATTACGCCATCCAGGGCCAAACACAGGAAGTTCAACATAATTCAAAACTCCGGTCACCCATAGTCCTTTATAAAAGACTTTTGCTGAAAAGTTCTTGGAGCCAGATAGTCTGGACGAAGGACTCGATTTTGAGAAAAGTCGTTGTCACCTCATACGCGATAGCTATAACACGTTCCGTTTGATTCATCATAATCTCCTAATGATGGATCAGACTGTTTTGGTACACTAGGTATCTGTGACGTCCGCGTAGATGGCGGCTTTACTATTTAGTTTTATGCAATAATACCGTTTGCCGTGTGATGCCGGCTTAGAATAGCATCACTCCATTTCTTTCCCGTGGGAGTCGTGTGAGGCGACTAAGGGATTCGAGGGTGTTTATTGCAATTTTAGGCGATGGGCTGACAACCTGTCACTATGGCGATACACAATTTTCCGAATGACCCTCAAATATTTGTCGGACGTGGCGTAAATGTCCGTTTTTTTGCGGCTGTTTACGCTCTGCCTACCCCGCAAGGGATTATAGGCGTGATATGTGTATGTATGTATGTATGTATACCGTTAGCCGTGTGATGCCGGCTTAAGGTGCTGTTCCGAACCACCTTTTCCGACGGCCGATGGCACATGCCGCGGCTATCGGCCGCCGCGGCAGATGTCATTCCGAAGGCAGCGGCCGACGGCCGACAGCACATGTGAGAGTATAGTTTTCTGGACTTAGTTATTACGTTTATTAGGTTATTATGGTTCATCGGGTTATGATGGTTCATAGGGTCGTTGGGGTCATCTTGTCGTTAAGGTTCATCATGTGGCCAGAGTTCATCGGCTTGCTGGGTTGGTCGGGTCATCATGGTTCATTGGGTTATTATTTTTCATACATACATACATACATAAATCACGCCTATATCCCTTACGGGGTAGGCAGAGCATTAACGGCCGTAAAACGGATATTAACACCACTTCTGACAAAAGTTTGAGGGTCAATCAGATAACTGTGTATCACTATAGTGACAGGTTGTCAGCCCATCGACTAAAATTGCAATACACATCTAACCCTCGAGTCCCTTAGTCGCCTCTTACGACACCCATGGGTAAGAAATGGGGTGATGCTATTCTAAGCCGGCATCACACGGTACTATTTTTCATCGGGTTATCATGGTTCATAGAGTCGTTTGGTTCATCTTGTCGTTAAGGTTCATCATGTGGCCAGAGTTCATCGGCTTGCTAGGTTGGTCGGGTCATCATGGTTCATCGGGTTATTATTTTTCATCGGGTTATTATGGTTTATCGGGTCGTTAGGTTCATCTTTTCGTTAGGGTTTATCATGTGTCCAGAGTTCATCGGTTCACTAGCTTCATCGGCTTATCATGGTTCATCGGGTTATCTTGGTTCATAGGGTCGTTGGGTTCATCCTGTCGTTAGGGTTCATCATGTGGCCAGAGTTCAACGGTTCGCTAGGTTCATCGGGTTGCTGGGTTCATCGAGTCCTTAGGGTTCATCATATCGTTAGGGTTCATCATGGTTCATCGGGTCGTTATTGTTCATTGAGTCGCCAGAGTTCATCGGTTCGCTAGGTTCATCGGGTTATCGTGGTTCATCGGGTTATCATGGTTCATAGGGTCGTTGGGTTCATCTTGTTGTTAGGGTTCATCATGTGGCCAGAGTTCAACGGTTCGCTAGGTTCATCGGGTTGTTGGGTTCATCTAGTCCTTAGGGTTCATCGTGTCGGTAGGGTTATTCATGTGGCCAGAGTTCATCGGGTCGTTATTGTTCATCGAGTCGCCAGAGTTCATCGGTTCGCTAAGTTCATCGGGTTATCGTGGTTCATCGGGTTATCATGGTTCATAGGGTCGTTGGGTTCATCTTGTCGTTAGGGTTCATCATGTAGCCAGAGTTCAACGGTTCGCTAGGTTCATCGGGTTGTTGGGTTCATCTAGTCCTTAGGGTTCATCGTGTCGTTAGGGTTCATCATGTGGCCAGATTTCATCGGGTCGTTATTGTTCATCGAGCCGCCAGAGTTCATCGGTTCGCTAGGTTCATCGGATTATCGTGGTTCATTGGGTTATCATGGTTCATCGGGTCGTTGGGTTCATTTTGTCGTTAGGGTTCATTATGTGGCCAGAGTTCATCGGGTCGCCAGAGTTCATCGGTTGGCTGGGTTCATCGGGTCTTTAGGATCATCTTAACTAAACAGTCGCATTTGACCATTTTCGATAGTAGAATAGTATGAGATCGAACGATGTACGAACATTATGAGACGAGTGTAGATAAAATAATAAACTTAATGACTTAATATTTAGACCAACTTTAAAAGATAAAGTGTTTATCTAGTAAAAATCGCTATTTTCCTAATTATGATGTCTAAATACCTACAAAAGCGGGAGCGGCGCGACACCAAGGGCTTTGTCAGTCGTGCGGAGACGCTTACAGACGACGGACCTGTGCCAGTGCTCCTTCTGACGTGCGACGTAAATTATAATTTTCGAATATAAACTAGAATATAGATCACGAAAGTTGATGAGACTAACATTGTGAGTTGATTTTCGGAGTCAAAATTGATTTAAGCTGTTAATTTTAATTTCGAGTATTAACACAGGTGAATAGTAACAGGGAATAAATTAGCTTACTTAACTGTCCTTCCTATATCCTAACACACATAATAAAATAACTAACAAACACAATGACCAACTTAGTTTGCGTACTGCATAATTTTATACTGTGGCGTTCTCGCCAGCCGCGTAAGGTCAGCGGAGTTCAATTCAAAACGGCCCGCGCGTAAAGCAGAGGCGGGTCGCCTTGGCGCGTAAAATACCTAAAGCTCCCGAAGAACGCGCCCTTAACTTGCAAATTTTTCAAACGCGGGCAGTATTTGAAGCTGCGACTTTCGCCATTACTAGTGACGACGCCTCTTCCATCTAGGCTACTGCAGCTCTATCCTTGTCCGAGAATTTTGCAAATGTTTTATGGTAGGGAAGGCCACTTGTTGCAAAAATTCACGGTTAGAAAATAGCATTTTTGGAATCGCGCACGCGAAAAGGCCCAAAGCGTGCGGGATTTCAATTACAAATACTCAGGAAATCGATCTCCAGGTTTGATTCCCAGCTGGGCAGATACAAGGAATACTTGTGTTGCCTATAGGCGCGATCATATTCGTTTTGAAATAAAACAGAATTTTTATGCATTCATTTATTAGATGCCGTGTGATGCCGACTTAGAATAGCATCACCCCATATCTTTCCCGTGGGAGTCGTAAGAGGTGACTAAGGGACTCGAGGGTGTGTATTGCAATTTTAGGCGATGGGCTGACAACCTGTCACTATAGCGATACACAATATTCCGAATAACCCCCAAACATTTGTCAGACGTGGTTTAAATGGCCGTGTTTTGCGGTGTTTTACGCTCTGCCTACCCCGCAAGGGATTATAGGCGTGATATGTGTATGTGTATGTGTGATTTATTAGATTTTGATTATTTTTGATAGACGGTACGAACTTAACAAAAATAAGATGTTCTTTTAAATTTATTTACTTAAGGCGAGTGTTGTCGTAAACGTCCTCGATAGTGGCGCAACTACACAAAAAATATTTTCTCTTATACAAACAATATATCAGAATGTTCGTTGCTCAAGTTTTTAGTATAAATTTAACATAAATTTGAACCTACACACTCAATGAAATATTCGCTGTACATTCAGTTATGGTAATTAATACCGAAAGAGGCCATTTTAGGCTCTTTTGCCATAACTTTAATTACAGCGAATATTTCATGGAGTTTGTAGGTTCTTATTTAATTTAAGGATATTACAAAAAACTTGAGTAACGGACTTTCTGATAGATTGATTGTACGAAGCGAACACATTTTTTTGTGAAGTAGCGTGGCTGCTCAGACTATTCACGAGACTACATTCGCCTTAAATACTCGCACGGACACACCGTCAAACATAAACATTTTCTTTGCAACACACAATAACAATGCAAATCCTTTTCTTTTATTCAGACGTGTGAAGCACAGATGCACAAATAACAGATATTTTCTTGCAAACGCTGCCTTTCGTGAAAATATCTAGAATTCCAGCGTTTTATTTTGCAGACGTCGGGGTTTGCAAAACAAGAAATGTCTTTTGAGCTATGACGAATTGAACCTCGAAATAAAGATCTCTAGCGATTGAAAAGCAAAATTATTGGTTTTGCATTAGACAGCAAGAAAGATATTTTTTGTAAAACTTATATTCTAGTCGTGAAGGATACTGAGTCGTCGGAAGACTCGATGAACCTCGATGGCTGCTAGTAAGCTTCTTGATGACAAAGTTGTGTTGCAATTGCCATTTCAATTGAATAAAGTGAAAATGAAAATATAAACGCATAATTGATAAAAATTTGTATCTCACAAATTTTTTGAGTTACACTATAACTTTTTGAGCACTCGCGATTACTTTACAATTATGATTATTTAAACCGCATAAATTGATGATTGGCCGTGTGATGCCGGCTTTTAATGGCATTACTCCATTTTTTTCCGCGGGTGTCGTAAAAAGCGACTAATGGACTCAAGGGTTACATGTGAATTGCAGTTTTATACCCGTTACCTCCTATCAGAGATCATGATTTTTCTCAAACGGCCCTCAAATATTTGACAGTTGTGGCAATGGCGTCCGTTTATTACAGATGGTAACGCGGCATACCCTGCAAGGGATAAAGGCGTGCTATGTGTGTAAACTGATCTAAAAACTATTCGCGATAGGACTAGTTTAAATAACCATATTGTGAAAGTTACACTAGTCTGTGAAACATGGCACTGTTCTCGCAATGCGTTTTATTATTCATAATCTGCGTCACGAATGCGACCCCAGATGGGGCAAAATAGCGGGACAGGACGGGACACATTCCTTCCACTATCCGTTTTGAAGATGAAGTGGGCAAATGGGAGAGATTTGTCCAAGTTTAGGACATTCTTGCGGCGAGAATGGCAAAATAGTTTGGATCTTAAAAGGGACTGTTTTGGAATATTAATGCATGCTTCTTGGTCTGAGCTTGACATATATTTATGACAGTGTCAAGTAGTGAAAAGTGTAAAATAGTTATTTTATATTTGCTTTTTTTGATAAAATTGTGTGTCACCAAATGTATACCTTTGGCTGGTAGGTACTTTATGGGGCTATACCGTAAGCAACATATTTGAATTTTTGTTGAAATATTGTGGCTCGCTTGCGGATCGGTTGGAAAATGACCTTCTTATTCCATTTGATAGCGAAAAACAGATTTTTCACTAACAGATTAAATAATACTATATTGTATTAAACACTACTGTCGTTTGTTTTTCAAGATGAAACAGCCAAAAGGGAAATATTTCTCTACAAACCTTCTATTTGTGGGTGTGTAAGTAAAATGGAACGGTGAAATTTTGTTTTGAGACTTTAAATACTTAATGAGATCGCAGAGAGTTCGTTTATTTTATGTTGTAAAGTACGTAACTGTTTTGTACTTTAAAAATAACAAAATCCTCTTTGTAGTGAATTACAAATTTGGCCTCGGGACTTTGAAACCTAGACCTGAATATTTGGTGGAAATCGATGGCTCACCCGGATAAATTTTGTGTGGTTGTTCAAACAACTAGCCCAATTGCGCCCATGAACATTTTTATACGGTGGAAATGTTATTTATTGTTAAGTTTGGGAGAAAAATGTATGTTGATTTTGTACCTAAAACTTGTGATTTCATGTCACATATTTTGACAGTTATCGTGCATATTTAAATATTTTTTCTTGTTTTGTGATTTATACTATGTGTTGCACAATGGAGTGGCATTGTCATATTTTGACAAAACTCCTTAAATAAAGATTAAAAAAAATATATATTAGCACGACTCGGTGTCTCACACGAAAAAGAAGAAGAAGAAGAAGTTGCATGTTATCCGGTCCCTAATTATTACAATTAGGTATATAAAAAAAACTTCGCAAGTTTTCAGAATTTAGGATTAATGAAATATTATAGTATCAAAGGTTTTGAGCAAATTCCGTTATATATTATTTACCTCTTCAATCTAATATTCTGCCACTAAACTGTACGCAGGTGTGTGTCGATAGACTCGATATCGATAGACTCAGGTTTGTAAATAATTTATCCATCCTCTGCAGATACCTCAGTCAGATAGGTAGGTCTTGAAAATCTCATCTCGTTGGGCGGGAGGTATGTAAAATTGTGGTATAAATGTAAGCATAAGTAATTTTCCCATCTGCAGAAACCTGAATTACCGTTGACGGCGTTCGAAAATAGAAATGCAAAATAAGTCGGTTGCAGGCACACGGAGATTAGATGCAAATGCATTTATTGGTAAGCATAAGTTTTTTTAAGAGCCGTATGATGCCGGCTTAGAATAGCATCACCCCATTTCTTTCCCGTGGGAGTCTTAAGTGGCGACTAAGGGACTCGAGGGTGTGTATTGCAATTTTAGGCGATGGGCTGACAACCTGTCACTATGGCGATACACAATTTTCCAAATGACCCTCAAATATTTGTCAGCCGTGGCGTAAACATCTGTTTTTTGCGGCCGTTTACGCTCTGCCTACCCCGCAAGGGATTATAGGCGTGATATGTGTGTGTGTGTGTGTGTATAAGTTTTTTTATACTGGGGAATATCGACAACGTTTTAAACGTACTTTGCAAACTTACCACAGTTGTCTACCTGATAGGTACGCAAAGGTCTCGGCTTTGGTTTTCCGGTGGGCGCAAATTTTGAATTGGTACAGTATCCTTCCGGAGGCCAAGATCCATTTTGGGTCCCTGAACTCGCGTAGTTGTTGGTTACAGAATATAGCAAACCTGATTTAAAATTTACAGGGAGTTACAAAAAGGGTATAACAAGCCGAGAGGAGGTTATGGTGCGCATTTAACTGAACAACTACCCCTATGGAACATGAGCATATTTTTTTTAAATGACCATACAAAATTGCCGATCAGCTGGTTAATTTATTTTACCGACCTATGTTCCATGGTTTTTTTTTAGTTTCATGAGTACTTTGATCTTCTTTCGGCTTGTTATACCCTTTTTGTTAATCTCTGTATATTTTAAATCAGGTTTGCTATATTCTGTAGCAATTGTTGGCTTGTTGAACCTTTTTTGTAACTAATTGTATATAAAATAGGTTAAAAATATCATGTTGCGCAACCAGTACCTAGTATCATAACACTTTACTGTGTTCCATTCTAAGGCAAAACCTAATACATGGAACAGAACATTTTTCCTGAAGTAACACAGAATTATACATATACATCTTTAACTTGCTTTTTTATTTCTAAGTAATAAAGTCATAGATTTCAAAAATACTCAGTAAGTAACAAAGTTAATACAACAGCTGAATTTATTATTTTTAAGTGAGTAACTATTTGTGATCTGATCATCCTGACATGAATTGGAACTGAATGCACTCTCAGATAATGTGCTTTATTTCAAAAGCATTTTTAGAAAGCTTTATAATTTCATTGTTATTTTATTTTTATAAAAACTGAGATTTAACGTTAATTGTTGCTCTGAATCATTGTGATTGGAGTCGATGTATATTAATGTATAAACTGGTATTTTAAAAAACTAAAAGCTTTTAGCGTTTTTGTAAGGTAATGCCATTTATTTGTTGAAAAACATCAGAAAAAATGTAGATAAAATTGGCTAGGTACAAAAGTAGGGTACATATTAAAAGCTTCCATCGAAATAAATTAGTTTCAAAATGGCCGAGTGACGACTGTGAGGAAAAAGCTACCTTCCTGTTCGGGACATGTGACCAGGGAAACGACTATTCCATCAGTATATTTGGAGGTCGTAAATACAACGATCGATGGAAACACATCGATACCGCGTTTCAGGACTTGTATGAGGAGATTTGTTTAAGACTTTCGTGCGTTGTACACATTAATGTTATGTTTTAATCAGACCTATGCGCGGCATAATTAGTAAGTAAACAAGCAAATTATTTACCTGTACGTTTTGAGAGGGTTGCACACCGCTTGTTCGCTACGGGAACAAGTGAAATAAAAGATGATCTTTTGATAATTTAAATAAATTATTATTTCTTTGAAAAAATATGATTTGACAATTTGGACAAGTGCTTTAGGCGACAGTCGGTAGTAGAGAGAGTGTATCGGAAGGTGACTTTGACCAGTTGAACTGGAATGAATATAAACTAGACCTTAAAGTCATAGAAACAGGTGTCATTATACAAAATGAACAGCACAAGGCGATCCCTACCAGATACAAAATCATACACGTAAAGAAACGCTATTGGTTAACACCCTATATGGAGCGGTCATACGAATGTAGATAAGGTAACGCCAGAAGGGCCTAATTTAAATAGATTAATATTACAGAGGATACATCTCAAAAATATATGAAAATCTAAATTATATTAATATGTCTAGCCTACGAGCGTAGACACCGCTCGTGGTCGCGATAGCAAACACTATTCATATGTGGAGGGCATGTACGCCACGTCTTAAAAATAAGTCTTTGAAAAGAAGCTTAGTTTAATAAATGAAATTCTAATCAGAATTCTGTCAGATTTTCCTGGATCTGAAAGTGTTGTTTTTGTCTTCGATTACCATTGTAATAATGGAATTTAGCCTATAAGCTGGCCACAAGCAAACACGTGTAAATATCAATTACCTTTAAACGAGATTTTACTTTTGAAACGAAATTGTATACAAAAAGCAACTATTCAAATTAATATTATCAATACTTTGAATCAGTATTTTTTATTTAATCGTTTAGTAGACTTGTGTAGGTACTTTAATAAACACAGCGGGTCAATAGAGTTAGGGATCAACTTGTACAGGTTTTACCTAATAACAGTATGATAAACCAGCATTATTGATCTGTCAAGTTGCTAGTTCGAGGAGGTTCTAAAAGTACTATTTTGTAGTAGGTTTGTGCTTTCATTTACATTGAGCAGTGTCGTTAAATGGCGTTGTATGTGAATGATACATTGTTACGTGGTCCTCACACGATGTTGCACGATTTTGCGATTTTTGACAGCTACTAAGTAAATGATAGCCTATGACAGCCGCACAGCGTCGTTTGCCTTGGAATGCGGTTTTTTTTTATATTTCATCTCTGTCATCAGAGATATGTTACATGTGGAGTCTGAGTTGGAGAATCGCAAATTCTTCAAATAAAAAAAAGACCACAGACTGTAAAAAGGTGTGACGGATAAAATTGCTTTCTTACCAAGTCAGAAATACAACATCAAGACTATTTTCCGAGCCCAAGTAAAATACTGGCTAAGGTCGCCTAAATAAGAAGCCCTTATATGGAAATAAAATTTACTCAATACCTTGTTCATGTGGTAAGAGCTATATCGGCGAAACACAGCAGCATGTCTCTACAAGAACTACATAGCACATACGTAGAGTAAACAACTGCAATACTCTGACGTTGAAGGTAGCAGAACACTAGCCTCTGTTTAATATGTTATTTAGTCATTCCTTTTGTTTGACACGTGGATCCGGTATAACATACATACACATATCACGCCTTTAATCCCTTGTGGGGTAGGCAGAGCGTAAACGGCAGCAAAAAACGGATATGTAGCGTAAATATCCGTTTTTTGCGGCCGTTTACGAATCTTATCTTAATCTTACAAATATTTTAGGGTTATCCGGAATATTGTGTATCGCCATAGTGACAAGTTGTCAGCCCATCGCCTAAAATTGCAATACACACCCTCGAGCCCCTTAGTCGCCACTTTTGACTCCCACGGGAAAGAAATGGGGTGACGCTATTCTAAGCCGGCATCACACGGTAGATCCGGTATAACACCGAAAAAATATTCGGTGAGTGTGAGAACCGCCTTAGGCAGTTTGAATTGGACGACACAATACGGTTTTAATGACAATTGTTGCCGCGTATGTTATGACCTATTAAAATAATAACCGTTATTTGGATGACTAACTGGATGGTTTAATTGTTCTTGTAGGGTTATTACTAAGTTTCCTCCTATATTGTATTTTCAAACAATGTAGAATGTAGAGCTTCTGTAGATCATTTCAACAAGAATGCACGAGTATTAAAAAAATACTCTCTCTCTCTCTCTCTTTTCGTGTGGGACACCGAGTCGTCCAACGACCCGATGAACCCTGGTGTCAGCATTTTTCAACCGCCTACTACTAGTAGTAGTAAAAAATACTGAAATACCTATATTAACATGAACCGCCCGTTATAGCAATCTATAGAAGGAGTATCACAACTCGCGTTGTCATTTAAACATTATTGGTACTTTTGAGGGCAACATCTTCGTAATTTCTTCAGTATTTATCATTTCAGGGTCTAAAGGACAGCCCTCCGAATACTGATAGTGTGCATTCAGGCCATGTAACTGAACAACTTTCTATAAAAAAAATTTTGGACTTCTCATAGTAAATGCAGTCAGCTGATCGTGATTTGGTATGGGAGGTCAAATATTTTTTGTCGTTTCCTGACATATGCCTCTAGGCAGTTTTATGATCTGCGTGCATCTTATCAGAAATATACATCTCGAGGCCACTCCAACATTACTGGATTAATTTCGAAAGACTTAAAAATGTTCTTGATATGCTTCAATAAAATAAATTACTCGGCAGAAAATATTTCTATCATAACGATTTAAAAATCTGTAAAAATTATATTCTATCTTTTTACAAGCAATGACTTAGGAATGAGAATTGCTTACTTAAAGTAATCAAAAAGATGAATTGCCTCAAAAAAGCGAAAAAAGCAATATTATTAAAGAAGCAAATCCGCGGATTATCGTTGACTTAGATTTAATCGTTTCCGCCATGAAATCGGAATTGCCACCTTGCCTGTACGGTATATATTTTTTAATTAAAATTTTATTAAATTTTCTTCAGCTTCGGGTCCTGGGACTGATTTCATCGAGAGATAAATAGTTGCGTTTTAAATTACTTTTTTATCAGCTAAAGGTAAATAGAGTAGAAATTAGAGAACGCCGATTTACTTGACTATATAAGCTGCCCGTTACTACCTACATATTACGCCTTTATGCGTTGCGGGGTATGGAAAGCGTTCACGGCCTTCAAATACGGTTGCTATCGCCACATCTGACAAATATTTTGAAGGTCGTTTTAGCATTCTAATTCAATTATTACTTAAGTGACATTATGTTGTCAGCATGTTGCCTAAAATTATAATACACATAAAACCCTCGAGTCCCTTAGTCGCCTCTTACGACACCCGCGGGAAGGAAATGGGGTGACAATATTCTTAGCTGGCATCACACGGTAATTTCGGTACACTTTGTATAATGAACTTAGTTTTTAATAGATAAAAACATAAATACGAATAAATGTAACACATTGATACATCCCAGTGATCGGAATAGGTAGAGTATATTTGCCTAAACTTCAAAGAAAGAAAATGGGCTGGAAACTCCCTTAGTACCCGTACGCAAATTTTTTAGTACTAAGGGAGTCTCCATTTTCCGCCTCTGTTCTTTGAAGTTTAGGCAAATATACTTTACCTATTTCAATCACTGCATCACATAAAACACAAATCAAGAAATACAGTGCACAGTTACTGGCTTAGTGGGAGTAGTAAGAGTCGACTAAGGGACTCGAGGGTGTGTATTGCAATTTTAGGCGATGGACTGACAATCTGTCACTATGGCGATACACAATTTCCCGAATGACCCTCAAATATTTGTCAGACGAGGCGTAAATGTCCATTTTTTGCGGCCGTTTACGCTCTGCCAACCCCGCACGGGATAAAAAAAATCTTTATTTCAGGTCATAAACCCATATACTTAATATTTAAAATTATGGTATCTTACTTGATAATAGGCGTGATATGTGCTTGTGCTTGTGTTTAGTCTGGGTATATAAGTACCTATTAATATCAGCTATTTAGTTCCCAAAGTGTAAGTTTTGCTTAGTTAAGGGCTAGATGGCGGTGAGTAAATTGTCCAGGATATTTATTTATTTATTAAATAGACAGCAAGAGCTGAAATGGATGTAGGCACAGCACACTACAATGGACTGTTGTGGCTCTTAATGTAACCATTGACTCCCTAAGTCGTTTCTTACAACATCTACAGGAAAGAATGGAGTGATGCTGTTCTAAGCCGACATCACAAAGAAAATATATAGATTGTCCAGGATTTAGGTAATGTCTCACTTAAGTTTAAATAGTAAAATATTTAGTTATATTAGAAAACTTTCAATATTTTCTACCCCGTGCAGGATTAGAACCTGTGACTTTTGCCATCACGAGAGGCGATGACTCTGCCATCTGTTGCTCGCGATTTTGCAAGTGTATCTTGAAGCGTAGCGTTGGATGACATCCGGCCAGATGAACCGATGACATTATTACTTATGGAGGTGCTGCCATATTTACCACGCTTGACACGTGAATTGGCGAGCGTAGTGCAAGATATTGCTTTCACATAGTACATTTCTGCTTATTTGATTGATGAGTTTATGTCTTAGCCCCAGGTATCACATCACAATGGATTAGAATAGCACCACCCATTTTTACCCGTGGGTGACGTAAAATGTGACTACGGGATGAATTTAGGGAATGCGCATACCTTGTGAATACAAAACCTTGCACTGCAATGCAATCGGCCTGCCAAGCATGGTGAATCGGTCTAGTACTCCTCAAAGAGAGAAAGCCCAGTTGTGACCATCTTACCCCTATTATTCATATACATATATATGTCGCAGTAAGATAGATAAAGCCGTAATGGTAGATTTCTATTTCACTAAGCGTAAACAAGTAATATATTTATAAAACTGAACTAAATCTAGTAATATAAGTATATCACTAAACTTGGACCGTTTTATAACTATATTCCTAGCGAGATAGTAATGAATCGCTTTTGTATGACAATACCGTAACATTGTCATCCCTAGGGATATATAACTATATACCGTAACATTGTCATCCCTAGGGATATAACTATATACCGTAACATTGTCATACGAAAGCGATTCATTACTATCTCGCTAGGAATATAGTTATAAAACGGTCCAAGTTTAGTGATATACTTATATTACTAGATTTAGTTCAGTTTTATAAATATATTACTTGATTACGCTTAGTGAAATAGCAATCTACCATGTATAATTAAATAAAACAATATAATATTGTTTTTATCTTTATTAAAAAATCAACTATATGTATCCTGCAGCTAGTTACAATACTTTCTGACATTTACACGTATTAAAAGTAATTTCAATTATAGTAATTAAAACGATCATATTTTTTAGAATTTAAACATAAACAATACACTTAAAACTAATTAAACATTAAAATCTAAAGCTAATCAACAGATTTGAGATATCTTCATTTCTTATCAACTAAGTTGAGATCTTAGTTTCTTTGAAAGTATTTTTTAATTTTTGTTCGGACAAGAAGAAGAACCATGACATCTAGATCTAAATTACATAGCATTGAATGCTTCTTACAGGCACATATTTTAGTAGAACACTGTATATTCGTTTTTTTACAGGAACATTTTAAATATCCTTGGCCACCAATACGCGATAATTTTTTGCATATTTCTCTCAGTAACAAGTTTTTATTTGGTATAGGATCATTCAAAGTAATGTTTGAAAGCTGTATTGCATTTCTGGGTAACCAATCTTTTAGGATACCAACTGATGTTTCAATTTTATGGAGACGGCGCGGGGGAGGCGGCGCGTCGCCTGCGCTGCGCACTCCGAAAGCTATTTCACTAAACTTAATCTAGTAATTTTAGTATATCACTAAGCTTGGACCGTTTTATAACTATATTCCTAGTGAGATAGTAATGAATCGCTTTCGTATAACTAAGTTAGTTTTATATCTAGGGATATAACTATATTACGGCTTTATCTATCTTACTGCGACATATACATACATCAGCCTACTGGAGTCCGCTGCTGGACGAAGATCTCCCCCAGGGTACGCCATAGGGCACGATCTCTTCGATTCGTTTTCACCATCCAGTCGCTACCAGCCGCCTTTTTTAAGTCATCGATCCTTCTGGCCAGAGGTCGAAAACGCTACGCTTTCCGAGGCTTGGCCTCCACTCGAGAATCCGCTTACTCCTCCGTTCGTCGGTTCTACGACAGATGTGCCCAGCCCACTGTCACTTCAGTTTGCTACACTTCCAGACTATGTTCCAGACATTATTTATGCTAAAAGATAAAGGGCCTTACCACAAAAAAAACAGTCGACAAGTGCTAAACGCGTAGTTACCGTTTTTTTGTGAGACTTATACGCAGCTTACTAGCAGTTTGTCTTAAATTCAAGCGCTAAATAAATTTGTCTAGACAGATTTAATTAGATAAGGCTGTTCATGGCAGCTGTTCTTAGCACGCCGCTAAGATAGGCTTAGCTTTAAACAGATAATTCTGTTGATTCATTAATACCGTGTGATGCCGAATAGAGCTTTAGAATAGCATCACCCCTTTTCTCCCCGTGGATGTCGTAAGACGCAACTAAAGGACTCGACTCGGTTACATGTGTTTTGCAAGTTTAGCCTATGGGCTGTCAACCTGTCATTATCGTGATACACAATATTTTGAATGACTCTCAACTGAATGTCAGTCGTGATATTGTACATATTTTACGGCCGTTTACGCTCTGCCTACCCCGCAAGAGATATAGGCGTGTCGTATGTATGTTCTTTAAGAATTAATTTTGAATTTAATCAGATTTTGATTACCAGAGTTTATGATGTAAATATTAAGTATCGATCAACTTAACCCCCAAAAATTTATGAAAATGAATGTTCTGAAATTGCACGTGTATCATCAGTCGAGAGACTCTTGCAAAAGTCGAAATTTTTTGTCGCAAACTTTAGGGTGGTATGAATATGATATATTAATTATCTCGTTAGCGACGAGTTGGCATGTTATAAATTTGAAATTCTTAATTCAATGTAGGATAGTATTATCACTTATTTACAATAGTATTATCACTTATATATAATTTAAAATTAATTTGGCTTAGAATAGCATCACTCCATTTCTTTCCCGTAGAAGTCGTAAGAGGCGACTAAGGGACTCGAGGGTGTGTATTGCAATTTTAGACGATGGGCTGACAACCTGTCACTATGGCGATACACAATTTTCCGAATGACCCTCAAATATTTGTCAGACGTGGCGTAAATGTCCGTTTTTGCGGCTGTTTACACTCTGCCTACCCCGCAAGGGAGTAATCCCTTGCGGTCAAACTAATTTTACATATATTTTATGTAAAATTAGTTTAAAACTTATATTTCATTTGCGTGTATTTTGCACCCAGTATTTCCTCTCAGAACGTCACTTGTAACTGGACCTTTAATGATAATAGACTATGGCACCTGTCCAAATTGGAGTCTAATTGCCACACACGCTACAATTGGCAAGTTGGCATGCCACAGTATATGCAATGTTACTTGCATACTAGTCCTGCGATGTCATTTAATACTTATTTAGATATATATCTTTTATTGCATAATACAATTGATTAATGAGCAAACAGTGTGAGCAAAGGCGAGATTATTTCTAGGAAGACATTTCTTCTAGTTGACCCGTCGGTAGTGCGAGAGTAAATATTTCTGTGGGGACAAAACAATGCAACAATCAAAACTTATTTTAAGTATACTACAGAATATATATTAGAATATTTAATAATCTATTGTTTATAATAATAATATTATTATTTAAAGTACTACAGTAGCTGTCATATTATTATTCAACATATACATATGTTAAAATTTATGAAAGATAAATATACATACACCAATACATTAATACTAATATAATCAATGCAGTAAATAAAGCTAAAATAGCAAGTGGCACCTTTTGTTCGTTTTATTCTTCATTCGTTGTTGGAAATAGCTAAATTGTTTTCTTATTTATTGTTATTTTCACGTTATCTTGACTATAGTAGCAAAATTACCCTATTGAATAAAATATATGACGTAACGGCCGAAAATCAGATAGTAGGCTTGCAGCTATAATTAATTTTAACATTAAGATCAGGACGCGAAGTACCAAAACCAAGGAACGATGAAAGGTCATTTGAGCCTTGCGCTACGCCCGATCGCTCAAACAACACTAACTCGGAATCACTCTGTTCCCAAAAATGCCTTTAGCCAAACCACTTGACACAATATGTCTACTACATGCTTCGACCGACGCCAACGCATAGGTACTCAATTAATGCTCTTTCCATAAAATACATCAAAAAGTGCACTTTACTTCATTCCTCAGGTTTAATACCTCACGCTCCGACATATATATAAAATATTAGCAGTGGTACATAAATACGCATCCAGTGGCAACATCAAACAAGCATAATAAATTTAAAAAATATAAACACAACAGCTTTTTAAGATAAAGTTCAGCATATGACACTCGGGACAATAGATTTGCAGCACCTTAAATAATCGCACATACTTATATACATACATACATACATGAGCTCTAAAAACATTACAATCCTTTTTGGTTGGGCAATCGTGTAAAAAACCGTTGTTATCACCATTTTCAATTGACCATTTTCAATTTCTCTGCATCTACTGTACCTTTACAGTATTCTTGTTTTAGGTAAACAAGTAATATGTATTTTTTTTAAGAAATATCAATTAGATGCTAAGAAATTTACGAACAATAATATCTGCAAGTGTTCTCGCAAATTTGTACCTTATTTGAATAGGAAGTCGAAAATTGTGAATAATGTCACATTGTACCCAAAGCTGGTTTTATACTTTGGAGTAACGAAGTATTGTAAGTAAATAGTGTTAAAAATAAAAGGTTTCTTTTTGATTCTCAACGTCTGGGTGGCAAATAGGGTTGAGACTGAATTAAAAATATCATGACTGATCATGATGAATAAATGATCTTTTATATTACTAATTTAATTATTAATTTAATTATTATTTGTATATATATTTCTACTGTAAATACTTTGTAGAATAATTTTGTAACTTAGTTTAAGATTATGTTGTATAATAAATATAAATTATATGATGAATAAACACTGAATATCAAACCGCGATTACTGCAGCCATCATATCAGCCAGTGTTCCATGAAGCCATAATTACACGTTTAGGTATTACATAATATAAATATACTACCTTAGTGCGCAGAATATGTAGCTTATAACTCGTATGACGTCACTCCAGCTATCACTCTATGTGGTGTCAGTCGCCAGGGGAGTTTCATTTATCACGTTTTCAGGCCAACTCAATTTTGAGAGAGTAGTTTTCTATCAACTACCTTACGATTACTTTATTAATGTTATATCATCGATGGCGCTTATTACAAATTCTGTTTAAAGCAAGCAGTGATGATTATTCAATAGGATAATGAAAATAAACTTATGAGATATATTAAATTAATTCCAAATTTAAAACGTCCCTAATTTGTGTGTGTGTGTGTAAAATGTATTGAACAGAAAAAAGACAAAATATTTATTTTAAAGCACTGTCTTAGAAACATGAAATACTTTTCGTTTGTGATCTCTTTTTCTTCTTCATTTCTGAATTATTGTTCTTTGACATGTGTTTTATTAATAAAGGATATTAAGTACTTTCTGAACTGAAAGTTGTGTCTGCAAAGACTATCTTTTTCCGTAATTCTTAAGAATATTCCTCCATATATCTCAACTTTTGGCATGTTTCAAGGCTGTGTGAAAGAGATAGGCTACTTTATGTTATTTTATTCTACTTACGTGTTAGAGAGTGCCTGCGTAGTCGCTTCCGTTCGATCATAGTCACGCAAATCGATATTTATCAATGATGTACAAGATGCGTTAACCACACTCGCTTACGCTGCGACAAATCCTTAACTAATATTGCGGCACAGTGGTTGTTCGTTCAGAAATCAATTGCGTTGAACGGGCTGAAGTGGCGAAGTTTGGAAATTTACGTCTGTGGCAAAGTGCAGTTGGTTGTTTATGTAAACAGTTGTGGGTTGGGTTACTGCAATGCAGATGGCTAAGTCAAACAGAAGTTATTATTGACCTAGTTCGACTCTGTAATTTTTTTCACGGTAGATATACCTTAATAAGGGACCATATCATACTGGTTTTTCTAGCATTTGTTAAGGCTAACCAATTTAAGTTAATCCCTTAAAGAAGTAGTTTGATGAGCTGATATAGTACCTTATGCTAGTGTAATTCGACTCTTATTTTGATATATTGTTTGTACAAGCTATTGTCAGTGTATAGTCATATTGACCGTCATTAGCTCTAATCGTGAACAAAATATTCACCAGCAGTAAAGAAAGTTCACCTGAGCTTTTTTTTATTCTTGCGATTGTCACTTATCTAGGGTTGCTACTGTCACAAATAGCATGCAACGTGCGGGGCGGAAAGTGTATAAAATGTAAAAAAAATTTCAGTCGTAAAATACCAACTTTGCATAGTGTAATTATTGCAAAATTACATCTTTACAAAATATCAAAGGTGCAATTTTAGGAAATCGCAAACTGTCAAAAGTGCACTAGATTCGCAGAATGTCAAAGTGCAAAATGTCAAAGTGGTCAAATAACAAGAGGGTAAGTCAGAAGTAAAGTTTTAAATATAAAAACACCTAAGTGGCAGAATGAGAAGAGCAGCTTGTTAATAATAGTTTTAAATTTGAAAGCTGTCATTTGAAATACAGATCTCGTCATAATGTATAAATACCTCTAAAAACTGGTAGTTGCGAATTTTCTAATAAAAGTTTTATGTAGATTTCGTTCAGGCTTCCAACTTTCTTAAATAGTCGCATACATAGTTTCTGAGATAAATGCATTTTTAGTTTGATATTATGATGATGACAGCTGTCACATGAAATGTAAATCAGTTTCTTACGAAACAGTTCCTTGTAGTCATACCCTTTTTCTGACACGTTTTGTATAACACGATACGAGAACGTGAACGTTTGGATTTAATACGAGAACGTTATACGGCTGGATTTAATACAAGAACGTTATATGGCTAGATTCAATACGAAAACGATATGGTCTTAAGCTGGTTTTAATAAAAGAACGTTATATGGCTGGAATACAAAGCGATCATTCATCCGTGACAACCTCACTCTTTGTGGATTCGAGTTCCTTTGACATTCTTGTAAATGTTGGTGTGTATGTGTGTGAGCAAAATTCCCACAAAGTACTGCGTGAGCTATCTTAAAGGCGCTCGGCGCGCTCTCTTCTTTATTTGTGCCAGCAGGACCAAATTATATAACTGTTTAAGAGATTATTACACATCGATAGTCCACGGCTCAACTACTAAATCGTAAAATAGCTGAGTAAATTCCTACACTTCTAAACGAAGGCTAAAAGAACTGTGTTCAAAGATAATGTATATTTTCTGTACATTGTAGAATACCAACAAAAAACGGAATACGCAAAACCAGTAAAAACGATTTAAAACCGGGTTTGTATACCGGGCACCAACATGAATTACCGCCAAGTAACAACCGTAAATAATGTACGAACTTGGTGTGAACTAAAACAAGCAACTTATTTCCACTTTTAAATGGTTTTTACTGGTTCCGCGTACGTCGGGATTAAATGGAACTTTTGTTAGAAAGTGCTACTTAATAGATGGTACAGAATAATGAATGCGAGTTTTATCGGAGTTAAATATAAAGCATTGGTTTTTGAGTGAATTTTGACGCTTTTTTGAGTGAAAAGTTGCGTACTTCAATAACTTTGAGTAACATATTTGAAAGAAATTGATACATACTGACTTAATACTTACCAATAGATATAAGCCTCTCTACTTGACCTCCTAATATGCAGTTACGCAACTTCATTTTATCAAGTTGTTGCAATATTGTACCGTACACATACACACATACATACACATATCACGCCTATAATCCCTTGCCGGGTAGGCAGAGCGTAAACGACCGCAAGAAACGGACATTTACGCCACGTCTGACAAATAATTGAGGGTTTTTCGGGAAATTGTGTATCGGCATAGTGACAGGTTGTCAGCCCATCGCCTAAAATTGCAATACACACTCTCGAGCACCTCAGTCGCCTCTTACGACTCCCACGGGAAAAAAATGGGATGATGCTATACTAAGCCGGCATCACACGGCATAATATATTGTATTGCTTGCAACAAAAATCATGTTCGATCCAGGAATATGCACTTTAACTATTATGCGTATATAAGGTCCTATTAAATTCAGTGCAAATATTTTTAGGCTGAGCTCTACTCGTAAAACTGAACAACTTTTCCCAGTAAACATAGGTCGAAATACGAAAAATAAAATTGCACCTCTCATACAAAGTGACACTTTTTTTGAACATTGTTGTATGGTAGGTCCAATTTTTTTTTTCACATTTCGAGGTATATTTATTGGGAAACGTTGTTCAGTTTTACGAGTAGAACTCACCCTAAAAATATTTGCACTGAATTTAATAGGACCTTATAGAGCATTATCTAGTTTCGCCACTCAGTTCTCCTACTGGCAACTGAAATGTTTAACTTATATAAATAAAAAATCATGTATTTTATTTCGTGCTGGGTTATCCACTCATCTTTCTTGACAGGTGATTTGATAACCGCACGGCAACTTAGTAGATATGAATCTCTACGTGAGCTTAGCGATCAGCCGCACAGTAGTATTTATATTTAGGCTGTTTTTTTTTTTGCTTTGCCGAGTCGGGGCCTGTTTGGATACCGAAAGAAAAATAAAGCAGCTATATAAATATCAAACTTTTTTGTGATAATTAAGTTAAATTTGACTATCACAATAATTTTAATTACTGCCATAAAGCATTTGATGAAATATAAGTATTTTACGTATAAATTCATCTTGAAATCTGGTCCTGACAATTTTTATAATGTTTCACAACATGACAGTTTCTGCTGAAAATACAAAAAAACAAAAGTATGTATTTTGTACTTAATTTGGTAATTTTGAAGCGTTTACTGCATGGCTTGACAATTTTTCCGTATTCTGACTTGCATTTAGTCACAAGCTCTACGCTTAGTGGTTTCACCCGCTAATGTATTTTCAAGAAAATCTATCATGTTTCATACGAAATGTCCTCTGAAGCTTGGAAACATTTTTCTTACGGACAATCAGATGGTTCAGCCTGCAATATTCTTACCAGACTGGGAATCTCCCACCGGGAATCGAACCCGGATTCTATGCACCGCAGGCAGTTGCACTACCACTACGCTACATCAGCTGTCATTCATTATGCCGCCCAGTCTCTGGGTTAAAGGAAATGGGATGATAGTAATACGCATTCCAAATCCAACTTATTTCTGCCTCAAAATCAGATTTGATACATTGATACCATTTTCACGCAATTTCTTCCTGTACGTCGTTTCCTTGAAGAGAAAAACGGGCAGTTTGTATTCAGTTTGAACCACTCCAAGCCTATTTGTATCCCGGTAGAGGAGTCAAGGAATCGATTTCGTTATCTATGATCTATGCATAATACATTTAAGGATTGCAGTCTTATCGTGAGAGAAGATTTAAAACGTGAGATTATAGGATGAAAAAGATTAGAGCATAGGCAAAGGCACCGACGGACTTAAAAAGTTCTAAATTCGTCGGATGTTAATGCAGTCAGTTGTATCGTGTGGTGTACACTCTAATCAAAAATTGACGAGTTTGAAAAAGGTTTTTTGAGGCCCAGCTGCTGATAAATTTTCTATAAATTGACATAAGTAAAAAAAGCTGTCGAAGCTTTGGTGTAGAAAAAGAAAATGCGTGAGAAAAGAAACTATTATTTAAAAAAAGAATAAAATGAAAATAACAACGAAATTTTTGCAAACATGCGATAAATATAACAGTTTACTCAGCTTATTTCTCAGTCGTTTTTCAGTATTGTTGTTTCATAGGGTTGGCTATGACATTTCTCATAATGAGCCATAAAAGCAACGTCAAATGCCACGCCTGTTCTTTTTCTGTACAGACTCTTATAGTTGGAAACCGTTTGCAACAATCAGTGTAGTTGTACTATCAGCAGTACATCAAACTACGTTTCAGTGTTTAACTTACACTGGTTATTATTTTAACTTAATAATGCTGTAAGTACCGAAGCAAACTTGTGAAATATTTTTTCCGGATAGCTTGCTGTATTATCTCGTCTTAAAAAAACTGTGGCACTAACTACAAAGGACTTCAAACCCACAACGACACTACCCGCGTTTTTACTCGTAATTAATTGAAAGGTAAATAATAGGCCATCCATACTAATATTATAAATGCGAAAGTGTGTTTGTTTGTTTGTTTGTTTGTCTTTCTTTCACGTTACAACAGAGCGATATCATGCAGTGTTTTTTAGGTGTGCAGTTAGGTGAGAGGCTGGAGAGTGACATAGGCTACTTTTTATCCCGGAAAAACATATTTTTCCCATCGGAAAAGCGATTAATGTTTAGCAATAGAATACACCCATACTACGAACATAGATGAGTATCATGCAGCGATGTAAAGCATTTTTTTTTTGAGAGCAGCTAAATGAAAAGCTGGTGAGTGACATAGGTTATTTTTTATCCCGGAAAAACATATTTTTCCCTTCGGAAAACCGATTAATGTTTAGCAATAGAATACATCCATACTACATACATAAATGAGTATCATGCAGCGATGTAAAGCATTTTTTTTTTGGAAAGCAGTTAGATGAAAAGCTGGTGAGTGTCATAGGTTACTTTTTATCTCGGAAAAACATATTTTTCCCATCGGAAAACTGATTATTGTGTAGCATAGAATACATCCATACCACATAAAAAAGATGTATATACAGGATGTAAGGGACAGCCCTCCGAATACTGATATTCCCATAGTAAATGCAGTGAGCTGATTGTGATTTTGTATGGGATATAGAAAAAAAGAATTTAATCTATGGCAGGTTGTTCAGTTTCATGGTTTGAATACACCCAATCAGTATTCGAAGGGCTGTCACTTACACCCTGTATAGCACTACTATGAGAATGTCTCTTGAATATGAGTTTTGGGATATGAATGTGGCTTTAAGGGTGATGTGGGTATGTACTTGAGATACTTCTTACCACAGTAGTAAAGTTAATTTCTACAGTTAAACATGATTTGAAAGTCCATTTCTATAATAATAACCATTTTTAGCACAGTAAGTTTGCCCTGCGTATACTTGCAAAGACACATAATAAACTTAAATTTTTTGGTACCATAGTCCTGAAAATTGAAGACTAGGCAAAATCATTATACTGCGTATTCATATTATTATAATTCCAATCCAAGAACATCCATCCCCAAGTTAATTTGGTTTGGAGCTAATATAGGTTTTGAAATCCTTGATTACATACCCACTCCTTTCTTTCATGTCTTCTTGGAGCATGTTTGTATGTAATAAAAATTTCAAAATAGCAGGAATATTAAAAAAAAATTAAAGCTATATAGCAATCTATACTTTCTTATTATTTATTAACCACCAATATAACACTAGGCAATATTCACAATATTCATAAGGTAGCTATACTCTATGGCGACATAGAGCGCTGAGTGTAATAGCTAGGCATAAATATAGGTGTATTGGTAGTTTAGTAGTATTGCTAGATGTAGCGCTGCATTGTGTAATAATGCAGGTTATGCCAAATTATATCGCTGATATAATTTGGCATAACCATTACTACTATATTTGTATTATAATATTCGCGTAGGAGTTAAATAAGTGACCCATAAACGTAATTTTAATAGAGACGCAGTCACTAAACCGAAAAGTAATGACCTGTGTTGTGTGTGCTGTCGCCCTGTTTAGAATACACAACTAATTAATAAAACTCTATGAGTACGCGGGCGAAGCCGCGGGTAACAGCTAGTTGTCTATATTTGAGTGCTGAAAATCTAGGTTTCTAGGTCTTCGCGTGTCAACTCGACGTTTATTATCATATCCCGGAATAACATTCGACAGTGGAGCAAAACCACTGTAATCATGGATCGTTAGTTTTTGTTGAATGTAGAAAACATGTGGCCTATTTTTGCGCAAATGTAAAATTTTATGTTTTGCAGAATATATATCATGTTTTTTTTTAGAGGTTTAGGTTATTGGAATTACATTTAAAAATGTTTCTTTATAGTTAACAATTGTTTATTATCCAAAAGATAAGAATCTTGCTGTTTTGTAAATATTTAGTTCTTGATCAATATGTACGGCACCATTGAATCATACATCATATTAGAATTCTGCCTGGTGGTTTATCGGGTTATTTATCGACTCAGTAACCTTCACGACTGTAGAAGTAGAAAAATGACTGTGGCAGTGTAACTTTTAATTTCTAATGTAACAAATTTGTTTTCTTCCATCACTAGAGTGATTTTACTTGTTACACAATATCATTATGTTCAATTTCAAGGGCTACAACAGTCCATTACTGGAAATGGGTTTCCCCTTATTGGGGGGTATTATCACAGTGCAAGATGATATATTCACAGGGATGCTTCCTATACCATGGATTCATCACTTAGTCGCCTTCATAATAATGTTCATTATAATTAATGATTGAATTAATTATTCTCTAGTTGAATGGTAATTAGCCTAAGTGCCCTCTTAATGCTGAACATAATAATTCAACTGGCATTCAAATTTTGTTTGATAGATGAGGTATCAAATTCAAGTTAATTTAATGCAAAAACTAATCTTTTGATTGAAACTAGTATTTGTTTTATTTAGAAAGCAATGTGAACTAGTTAGGGTAAGTACCGATCATTAAAAATTGAATACACATATCACGCCTCTAATCCCTTGCGGGGTAGGCAGAGCGTAAACCATTTACTGCACGTCTGAAAAATGTTGGAAGGTCATTCGGAATATTGTGTATCGCTATAGTGACAGGTTGTCAGCCCATCGCCCAAAACCGCAATACACAGCCTCAAGTCCCTTAGTCGCCTCTTACGACTCCCACGGGAAAGATATGGGGTGATGCTATTCTAAGCCGGCATTACACGGCAACAACAAAATTTAATAAGTGAATGAATATTATTAAAAGCTAAATAAAAATTAGGTTTCATTTGTCGACACTCTCTCTCTCTTTTCGTGTGGGACACCGAGTCGTTCAACGACCCGATGAACCCTGGTGTCAGAGTTTTTCAACCGCCTACTACCACTAGTTGACGACACTGTTAATAGACAAAGGTTTAATTAGAAACTGAGACTGGACATAAATAATAGTTCGCTGAAGCTCTGATTGCCATAAATTACTTCTGAGATGTTTGGCTTGGTTTAGAGTGAGACACACTGATAACTAACTTTTTAAGAAAAACAAAGTAAATAATATAAAACACATAATAACTGACTAACGTTACAAAATTAATAACTAACAAAATAGCATTTCAAAAATATTACAAATACGTTTATTTTTGTGAATTGTACAATTTTTTCATTTTGCAAATTATTATTTATACTACTTTTAAAAAGTATTACTTACAGAAAAACTTTTGTTGTAACGAAAAACTAAAGGTATTCATCATTTCTGCTACGCCCGTAGCAAGTAGCTACGACAAAAGTCAAGTTAATTCGTAGCAGCCGTATGTAGCCAAGCCACAGTAGTTACTTGCTGAGAGAAACTTGAGCACTTAGTTGCTTGCATTAACATTCCGGTTCGGATTTGGTCGTGTGGAAGAAAACCGAGCTTTCGCCGTTTCATTTTCTTAGACGTATAGTTTTGGAATTCTTGTTTTTCCCAGTAATAAGTCAAAAAACAAGATTTAAATAAACACTATTTTATAATTTTTGGTAACAAACCGTATACTAAATCAATTCGTGATCATGATCTACTTAAAAACTATGTGATCTATCCGACTATTGAAACGAATATATTAAATAAATGGAATTAAATATTATTTTGAGATACACCATTTAACTAAATATTGTATCTCAACAAAATACCTACGTATGACTTAAATAGTTTACAGTTTTTGATAACAAGCTAAAGTTTAATGAAGCAATTTTTTACAAATAGAATCGTTTATAGTAAGTATCTCAGTGATCTCAATAAAATTGAAGTAGCATTAAAAGAAGTGTGTCACATATCCCAGCGTATAAAATAATTTATCATTCAACATATCTGACATTTAAGCTTGCAAGAAGGTTCCGATCGACATTGTTTTATGTTTGTAATTATAGAAAATAAAATATTTATTATTATTATTATTTATTATACCATTACGTCAACAGTCCATTGCTGGATATTTACTTCTCTCTTTAACATGTTTATTCATGTTTTTTTTTCTGCCTAGAGAAGAAAGTATCACGCTATTGTTTGGAATCACGCTTGCAGGGTAGGCAGAGCGTTAACGGCCATAAAATACGGTCGCTATCGCCAAGTCGAATAACTTTTGAGGGCCGTTCAGAAAAATCGTGTATCCCTTATAGTGACAGGTTGTCAGCCTGTCGCCTAAAATTGTAAAACGCATGAACCTCGAGTCCTTTAGTCGTCTCTTGCGTCACCCGCGGGAAATAAATGGTTTAATGCTATTCTAAGCCAGCATCACACGGATTACCTACTAACAATATACAGTTTCGTCATCATTTTTCCTTCCCTGCTATTATTGCCTCGTCCCTATCACCGGCATAATCTTTCAAAGCCGACAGTGTCGCCATAACTCACGGCGCGTATGTTTTGTGTGTGAAATTATCATTCCGCAGCCGTCGTGACCTGTCTACGTGAGCGGTGTGTTGAAACGGATAAAATTAACCACCTATAGGTGAATCTCACACGCATCGTAAGCACTTTACGAATGACAACCTATGATATACATATACACATAGATATATGGCGGGTGACAAACAGGTATGTCAATAAACAGAAGGTTAAGTTTCAGGTGGTGTCGTGAAAAGGGTACCCTACCTAGCCGGATGTTGTGGCCAGAGGACCGACTGGTCCCCCGGATAGAATTGATATTTAAATAAATGCGTAGCGCGCTGAACACTTCGATACCGCGTTTCAGGCCTATAGTTCTCTGCTAATCTGTCACGTGGTGCCATCTTGCAGATATGTTTCGTCTTGTCTGCTTGTGGACCACTTGAGTGAGCTTCTTGTAGTATCTCCCAGCAGTCGCTACACGTACATACATACAAACATAGGTACGGTCGGATTCATAAGTGGAGTCATAGTTAGACCACTTGACAGATTGCAATACGGGTTATTATCCTCTGTACTTACTTTACTAACTTACGCACACACGTAAGATTATCGACTGTAAGTAGAAAAGTCCACCTTAAGGCGTAGCATTAAAACTTAAACAGATTACCACCTATAAGCGACATCTATGTAATCTTTGAAATAATTACTCGGTGATTGCCTATTCGCCACCACATCACCACAAAGTATACATCACACTGGTTTGTCTAAAACCGTATTATAGTTATCCTTATTCGTTCACTTGTAGTAAAGCAATAGATTACATATCTTTATTTCGTCGTATTGATCACAAGCTACCGTAGCTTAGCGGTAATAGTTCTTACCTTCTAATCAGAACGGAACCGGGTTCCCATCCGATCTCTGTATGTTGAATAATGTTTTTTTAAATGTTTTTACCATATTTTCTCCAGTAATAATTATTTTATATAATATTGTTCTATATATTCATCTATGTATTATATCTATAAATGTTTATTGTAAATTATGTATCAAAATATTATATCTAAAAACATAAACCTATAATATTGTAATAAAACAAAAAGTAAGGTAAGAAATTATTTTATTGGTAGGTAGGTAGGTATGGTATCACTTTATGTAAATAACATAATGACATGAATGAGAACTTTTGGTAACCATAAGATACGAGTATGTAAAACTACATAAAATACTTGCTGTCGTAATACTTAGTTAATAGTTTTGTTTGAATGATAAAACACAATATTATGTAAAATGATATTAAGTGTTCATTAGCTGAAACATCGATATGTAATTATTTATAAGATCATAGGAATGATCCAAATCTTGGATTGAATCTTTCAATAAAGTTATTTAAGTAATAATTTCGTTAGTAATTATTTTATTGTTCTATGTTTAACGATGATGCACTTTCCTCGGAAGTAAAAGTAATTGTAATAATAATAAATCAGTTATTTGCCTACATCTCAAGGTTTAAGCTTAAGTACTCGTTTTCGTAATGAAAAGATATTGAAGCAAGGCCTTAAGATAACTGACTAATAATTATCAATCTTATATAAATATAAATCGATGTTTTAGCATAATTTAATTGCTAATGTAATGCTCCACAAATACCTACTGCAATAGTAGGCGGGTAAGCAGGTAAACTGAGGTTGAGTGAGCAACGATTTATCAGGCCCGCTTCGGCATACATTGCTGATTATTTTGTGTATATTCATATATTATAATGAAATACACAAGATAATCAGCAATGTATGCTAGATCGGGTCTGATTGGAATCTTAAGTAAAAATCGCCGCTTACATAATTAGTATTTGGTGTTACCTCCGCTGTTTTCAACAACACTTAATAAACACTTAATAGACTCGATCAAATAAGTGCATATATCTGTTCCTCTGGTACTCTCCCACACTCCCAGGCAGTGAGCCTCTAAAGCTTCTGTAGTTCTTTCATTGCGCATGTCCCACCTTTGCACCATTAAACCCCATAAATTCTCTATGGGATTTAAGTCCGGAGATTTTGCTGGCCAACGAATAACTTGGATATCTGGGTGCTGGCTAAACCAATTATACACCACGGCAGCTCGATGCACTGGACAATTTATCCTGGACAAATGCAAAACGAGGAACTTCACAGCAGGATAAACAGTTAAACATTTCGCACCGTCGTCGATAGCATGCTTTCCTGTAGCATATCAACATAATTAGCGGCAGTTGCACGCCCTCTTTCTTGTGCTACTAATTTGCCTGGACCAGCGGCAGAACCATTTTCTTCATATTGTTACACCATCATCCTCCGCTGTGAATCATTAATAAGACGAGTCGAGTTTTTACGCTACCTTCCTCTTCAAAACGTGTAACCCAACGTTTAACAGTCTTCCACTAAAACAAAGTAGCATTATTAATAAAAAAGTTTATACTAATCGGTTCACAGCTACCAACATACTATGAGTCAAAGTTTTTAATATTTAAAATACAATTGTAATGAAATAAAACTATACTTACGGCCAGACCAGTCTGATTAGCAATTTGAGTTAAATTAAATCCAATATCATGCAGCGCCACAGATAATTGCAGCGCAACAATACGCTGCTTATCCTGCAAACTGATAATAGTATGCATTTCGAAGAAATAAACACTGAAGTTTAATAAATAAACTTAGGTTAAAAAAAATCACTTAGCACACGCACTATCTCGCAAACGATCTAGCAACAACTAAAATGTAATTCAAAATTTACTAAATTTTGCTTCATTTGATAAAATAAAAACTAGAACGAAGAAATCGGGATTCGATCCATTGTCTCCACAATAACGGTCAAGAATTTGCTTGACCGCGCTACTGACCACGCTACCGAAGCTAATGATTCATGTAGTGAAATAGTCAATACTACTCAGCCTATTATACAATGGTAGTTCGTCAAATAGTATGTTATACGTCATTTGTGTCATTGTGTGAGTGTCGCCGCGGGTGCGAGCGACTTGTTTTCTGAGGTTTGTGTTAACTATGACTCCACTTTAGAACGCGACCGTACATTAACAGCCAAAACAGTCTGTAGTGGACATGGGCCTATAACCATTTGGAGGTATTGCCTTAATCACCATGCTTGGTAGGTGGATTGGCGAGCGCAGTGCAAGATGTTGCATTCACAGGAAGCGCTGCTAAATTCCTTGGATGATTATAACTTAGTCGTTTCTTACGACACTCTTGGGTAGAATTTCGGTGATGATATTCTAAGCCATTTCATGCAGGGATGTGTACCATGGTTTCTATCAACGTGAATCTTTCGAGCACCGGACAATATTGCGGCTTATGACAGCCGTATCACAAATCAAAGTCTGTGACAGCCGCAATTTTATGCGGCGACATGCCTTGGTATCCGTTTTTTTATATGGTTTTTTGTATCTCCTTTTGTCAGAAACCCAATGCGTCAAAACATCGGAAACCCTTGCCAATCGTGTGAGAGTCGCCAAAGAATTGAATTTACTCTCTTGATTATTTGTGGTAGGTGAAGTTTGTGATGTGGTCACCCACATCACAAACTTCACCTACCACAAATAATCAAGTTGACGTTCTGTTAATCTTTATAGGTTTTAATTTGCTGGATATGTTTTTTTTTTTTTTTTTTTTTTTGTTATTTTATCTGCAATCAGTCCTAGGACTATAAGCAAATTTGTTCTGCATAAAATTGTTATTTGCAGAGTGTGGCTCCCAGTGGAGACATCTCCTCTTTAGTATTTTTAAGGTGACTTTATTTTAGAGTCGATCCTGTAGTTCTAGGATATGGCTTCTTTTCAGCCGTTTCGAATATGTTTGGCATATCAGTTTTGAGGCCAGTTTGTTTGGATGGACTGCTAGTCGTCCCTGATACTTCGTCGCAGTTGATCTGATTTCCTCCATAACAGTGTCCATTTGAAGTTGTTCATGTATTTCGTTTGTTGGTAATGTACCAAGGGACATTTGCAATAGATCTCAAGATCTTGTTCTGTGAACGCTGCAGGATGGAGATGTTAGAGTTAGAAGCACTTCCCCAGAGCTCTATTCCATACATCCATACTGGTTTCAGGATGCTTTTATAGATCAGGAGCTTGTTATCAGTTGACAGTTTACTATTTCGACCCAATAGCCAATATAAGTTTTTATATCGAAAGTTTAGCTCGTCTTTTTTACATTTGATGTGCTGCTTCCAGGTAAGTCGTCGATCAAGATGCATGCCAAGATATCTTACGTGGTTGCAGTGTGGTAGGGTATGATTTTCTAGCTGCACTGGCGGACAGTCACCTTTTTTGAGAGAGAAAGTAACCTGGACTGATTTTGATGAACTGGCTTTTATCTTCCAACTTTGTAGCCACTTGCTGATTTCGTCAAGTCCCTTTTGTAGATTGGTCGTAGCAATAGTGGGATCCTTACTACTAGCAAGAATAGCGGTATCATCGGCAAAAGTAGCCGTAGTAACGTCAGGTACCTCTGGAAGATCTGCAGTGTATAGTGTGTACAGCACTGGTCCCAAGACGGATCCTTGCGGCACGCCGGCCTTGATTTCAAAGAAAGTAGAGGTTTCCTCAGCTTCGCTTACTTGGAAAAGTCTTTCTGTAAGGTATGAGCGTAACAGAGGAAAGTAACAGAGGAAAGGATATGTGAATGCATATTCAGATGCGTTATTTGGATTTTGCAAAACTGTTTTGAAAATTAAGATACGTAAAATTAAATTACTTAACTGGTTGGGGAAGGGAGGGGGGGGGTCAAGTAGAAGGCGAAACATAAAACAATTAGCGATTACTCCATTTAAAAGAGCAATGACACATACAAATCACGCCTGTATCACTTGTAATTTCTATTTAAGCTACAAATTAGCGTGAATTGGTAAAATACCTTTCACACCCGCAAAAAAAAAAAAAACTGAGGCTAAGTGCCTACCTACAGTACGTTTTCCTGCAACTGAGTTTTGGCATTCGAAATATTTATTGCTCAAAATGCGCCAAGCAAGGAGTCGAACCGCGCCACGCAGTAAAACTTCGTAACAAGTTAAACGCCTAACTTTTGGATCCATTTAGAAGTTGGCATACGTTCTTATTCGTACGTTCGTTTTCACTTATACGTCTGGAGTTACTCCGAACTCTGGCGCCTACTTTTAAAATTATATTAAACTATTAAAATTTCACCCGATATTGTCGTATAAATGTAAAAAGAAGTTTAAAATGAAAAATTATATAACTTTTCTTCATTACATTACATCTTCATCTTCAATTTTAGAATCCTGGTTGAAAAAAATATATTTTCATAATTTTATACGGCTACGCCACCGTTTATAACTAAAAAGTACATTTTTTTTTAATCAACTGCACAATAAGTTTTTCAATAAGTTTTATTATTATTTTTTTTAACTTCTTTTTACAATATATAAAAAAACAGAAGTTTTATTCTTTGAGGCGCTAGTATCCAGCATCAATCCTCATAAAACACACAAGTTTATTTGAAATTGGAATTGAATTTTATACGAACACAGGGGCTCGGTTTAGAACTTTTAGTAATCTCATACGTTTTAAAATAAATGATCCTTCTCATATTTGAAACTTGTAATGTTCAAAATTCGTTGTACCAAAGTTTATGATGAAAATTCCAATGTGGTCTATTTTGAATTTGCATTAAATATTACGTGAATATTGGTATTTGGCGGCTAATATTCATAGTAGCAAAACTTTGGTGGCTTTTTAAAATCAAAATGCAAAACTGTAGAGCGTTTTTTGTGTTTTTGAAAAATAGAGTGTTTTTTGTCAGAATCAATATGTATTGGTAGTATAATACAAGTAATTAGTAACAGTCTTGAATAACGCGTGCTTTAGTTCAAAAAGTTGAAGATAGTGGGGTGTATGAAAAATCCCGTGGTATATTATTGATAGTTTTACCAAAAAAATGCTTGTTTGAAACGTAGTAATTATTTTTGTCAATCATTTATTGCAGTTTTTAAAACATCTTTAAAAATAGTTACAACGCAAAATTATATTATATAAGTTGTAAAAGCCTATAGACTAAACTGTGATTTAAATACCGAAAAAGATTTTGATTTTGTTTTTACCAAAAGAATTTAGGTGACAATCGGTAGTAGTAGATCGAAACTGACTACCTATGTAATTTTAGCTCCGGAAAATCTGTACCTATGCAGTTTTCAATATAACTGTATGCAAATGTCATTTCGTTTGACGTAATACTATTAAGATTCCTTGGTTGGGTATTATGTCGGGTAGTATGTTGCAACTAGAGATGCACTGACTAGTCGGGAAAGCCAACTAGTCTGCTGATAAAACGACATTGAATAGTAATTTAATAATTTGAAAATAAGCTGATCAAAAAAATAATCTAATCTGAAATCACAACTGCTAATTGGTTGACAAGGCTTTTGAACGAGTACACACGCAATTTTTTCTCCCAAACGTCACCAAAGTAATGACCGGCTTAGCCGATAGTTTGGAAAACTGAATATTAATTTATTTAATAGGTCATTTTTGTATTCAACGTCATGTCGCTGACCGTCATCGGTTGGTTTTAAGCCGATTAAACAGTAGCTAGGCAAAACCATAGTCGGTGTGTCTCGCAACCACGTTGCAGTCCTTAAATTCTATCCCATTCAAAACCCGCCGTGCAGGCAAAACCTAGAGAAATTCAAATGAACATGAAAACACGTTTCCTCTCAAAGGCACATCATTAAAAACCTTTTTAAGAACGCGTGTCTGCACACAGCGGGGGAAGTCGCGTTTTAATGAAGTGACTGCGAGCGAACTAAGAGCTTTTTTCACAGTATGTTGTACATACATACGTGAGTCTATTGCAGTCCACTGCTGGATGTAGGCCTCCCCCAGGGTATGCCATAGGGCGATCTCTCGTTTTCGCCATCCAGTCGCTACCAGCCGCCTTTTTTAAGTAATCAGTTAATCTAACCGGAGTAGTCTAACGCTTCACTGCTACGTAAGGTGTTCATAAACTGGTAACCACTTTTAAGGACCAACTTATACTTGTCATCCTAAATACTAATTATTCAGTACAATTTGGCTCCTAAAATTAGTGATGTGCTGCTGATCCTAATAGTTTTCTATAGAATATAGTTGAATAAGGTAAATATTTTTCTTTTAGGGCTGCTCACAGTCAAAATAATCGGAAGTCATGGTGCCGGTAGCTCAGTTGGTAGAGCAGTAGAACGGTATTTTCCTGGGTTCAAGTCCTGGCCACCGTTAACATTTTTCCAATCAGTTATTTTTAATTTATGTAAATTTCATTATCATAGTACATTTGTAAGGAATATTGCAATTTTAGGCAATGGGCTGACATCCTGTCACTATGGCGGTACAGAATTTTCCGAATGACCCTCAAATATTTGTCAGTCGTGGCGTACATGTCCGTTTTTTGTGGATGTTTTGCGCACTGCCTACCCCGCAAGGGATTATAGGCGTGATATGTGTATGTATATATGTATTTGTAAGGAGTATCATATGATTCGAATAGTATTTAAAAAATGTTTACTCCAAATTGTGCAACAAGCAATCGCCAACTACCTGAATCAAAACAGAGGCGGTTGTTTATTTTGTAATATAATAAATGAAAAATCTAATCTTAAAACCACCGTGTGATGCCGGCTTAGAATAGCATCACCCCATTTCTTTCCCGTGGGAGTCGTAAGAGGCGACTAAGGGACTCGAGAGTGTGTATTGCAATTTTAGGCGATGGGCTGACAACCTGTCACAATTTATTTCTCAAATATTTTGTTAGACGTGGCGTCAATTATCGTTTTTGCCTACCCCGCAAGGAATTACAGTCGTGATCTGTGTATGTATATATCAATAATTTATGTTTACATTCAACTTTTTCTTTTTTCGTGTGGGACACACATATTAATTAAGTATAAAGTAATGAACATCTGCATAACACAAACAATGTTCACAATTATCCATACGAATTACGACGTTCGTAAGCCCATAATGGTTTCTAATGTTCAATCATATAAATCCTCTTCGTTGCTTGTTGTTTTACAAGATAAGAAGATTAGTGCTAATTTGCAAGTGATCAATAGCCTAGACTTGTCTGAGTCGTATTTATCTTAGATCTTAGATTATATTCCCTAAGTTCTATTACTTGGATGTTTGCTATTTATAATTATGTATTTATTGATATTTTAACATAAGCTTATTAACATGAAATATTAAGACTAACATAAATACATACATGCTGAGTGTAGGTCTCCTCCAATGTTCTCCACTTCTGACGATCAAGGGCCTGGCAACGGGTTGAAGAAGAGAGAGAGAGTGAGAAATACATACATTCATATATCACGCCTATTATCCCTTACGGGGTAGGCAGAGCATAAATGGCTGTACAAACCGGACATTTTCACCACGTCTGACAAACATTTGGGGGTAAATTGGAATATTGTGTATTACCATAGTGACAGGTTGTCAGCCCATCGCCTAAATTTGCAATAAACACCCTCGAGTCCCTTAGTCGCTTCTTACAACACCCATGGGACTATCAAGACTTAATAACGCCTATTCGTTCTCGTTATACGCTGCGTATTCGTTCAAATTTTTGAATTATTGGCTCCTATTGAAAATGAAAAATGAAAATTAAATAACTTTATTCAATGTAGGATAGTATTATCACTTATTGACGGCATGATCGGTCATTGTAAAATAAATAAATTTGCATAACGCAATTTTCTTTTTTTTATACCAATTTTGTGTTGTCCTAATAGAAAACCGGCTCGGATTAAAACTAGATGATTACTTACTAGATGTTTCTAATAGGTGCCTGGAGATTACAAATTAACATACAACTGGTTCTTCGTACTCCTATTACAATTACAAAAGCCACAACAGTCCACTGCTGGACATGAGATTCCCCATATAGGGGGGTATTTGCCATACTCACCGCGCTTGGCAGGCAGATTGGCGAGCGCAGTGCAAGGTTAGGTACAGATTCACAGGAAACGCTTCTGCCCATTGATTCATCCTTTAGTTACTTTTTATCACACCCAAGGATAGAAATGGGTTGATGCTATTCTAAACCTGGTTTTATCTGCTTTTAAGAAGGCTCCGTATAAAAACTAAATTAAGCCATTCAACTCGCCAACCTATCTCGATCTTTACGGGTTTCGAGTTTTTACGGCCATTGCTTTATGACATGATTTTCGTCCTTTCATTAAATTCAGGTGAATTGGTACATTTTCATTCATTGCTTGCAATCAAATCGGATTTTTATTAGGATCGGATCATTTTATTTGTAACTAGACACACACACACACAATCACAATTTGTCTTTACTGTTGCTTAAATGTTTACAAATACCACTCTATTGTATTTTAGTATATTATTGTGTCCTTTTATTTTTATTCTTATATTTATGTTAAAAATGTATAAATAGATTTCTTATTATAAAACCTGCGAAAGAGTGGATCCTCCTGGCACAGGCATTGTTATGCTTAAAAGGAGGCTCCGACACGACTTTTAAAGAATACTGTAAGAATGAAATGATTTTTTTTTACTAGTTGGTGCCTGCGAACTTCGTTTCGTCAAGGGATTGTAGCAGTATGTTTTTTTATGCAAGTTTAGTCAACCATTTTGTATCTCTTATAATTTAGTCAGGCTCCGCTGCAGGAACTCTAGACTCTCAAGTACTGACACAGAATTTAGATACAACCTTACCAAATGTGATATAAGGCAGCTTTCTCACTGACGTACGTTGCTGCGAAATTTGGATTTTTTATTCTTTAATTAAAAAAAATAGGTGGTGAAAGACTTAGAAGTGTTATTTTTAACTTAATAATTGCTTTATTTGGATCTTCTACTTCAGTTATAGATCTTAGGTGGTTTGCCCACTTGTCGTCGGTCGCAGCGTATTTTAACGCGTGAGTATGTCAGACGAAACGAAATTTACATTTCCGATTATATAGATATATCATTCCTAACAAATACCGTATCCGCATCAAAACCGAATACCGAAATATTTCCGAAAACGCGCCATAGCCGTATTTGTATGGGATTTGATAGGAAATTGAAAGTTGCTTTCGTCTAGCAGATGCATACGTTACGGTGCGTTAAAAATACGCAGCGACGGACAACAAGTTCTAGTTTTAGTAAGTAGGTTCTAGTTTACCTGCTCACTTCGTATCCTCAGAGTTTCTCAAGGGTTGACTGGAAGAGATCCCTTAATGGCATAAGTCCGCCTTTGTGTCATTTCTTGTTTTTGATTTAATATATGTTTCTGTATTAGTTTTCAGAATGCACAATAAAGAGATTATACATACATACAAGTGCTGGCACTGCCGGTACGAGCTAGGTTTATTTTTAAATATTCTATATAAATTAAAAAAAATAAGTTTCGTATCCATTTGAATAAAAATTTGTAAGCGCACACTTTAGTGCAATTTGCAATTTGAAGGGAAATCCAAATGAAACTTTCAAATTCTCACTAATTTGTTTCCTGAAGTTATCAATCTTAATTTTCCATTAATTAATCAATCAAATTGTTACTAAAGACTTTTAATACCTATCTTAACAAACTTAGTAAAGTTAAAACGAACAAGTCGTCAATTTGATCTTAACGAATTTCGTGACTAAGTTTTGTGTAAAGATACACTGATGACTAAAACAAACAAACAATAGTAAGTATATTATTAAATGAAGTCTCTTCCTGTATCCTCCCTTTGTTCCTACGTATGCTTAGATCTTTAAAAGTACGCAACGAATTTTGATTCGGTTTTCTTTAGTAAATAGACTTATTCAAGAGAGAGTTCTTTTATGTATAAGTCATGCCGGCAAAGGGTTTTTTTTTTTGATAAACGGTTAGAAACCGCACGGCGGACCGCTAGTAATATTTATGGGTAGTGTGAAAAATATCTCATTTACAGATCTAGACTGTAGTGGACAAGATAGATCGTCAGAAATTATATTCGTTGACATCAAATACTTTTGCAAGGATTATTAACAATCAATAAATTAGTAGGTTGTCAATTTCCTCAAGCTTTTGACTTGGAGATCAAATAAATTAAACCAAATGACTTCTGACTGAGCGAAATGGTTAAAAATATTAATTTGGCTCATTAGTATTCTCAAAAGGTATTCAATAAACGTTGAACGATTTCGTGTAATTCAAATAAAAAGCTGATGGAAACTTTGCAAATGGGCACAGGGGGTAGGAATGTCAAAGAATATTATATTGTACAAAGTGATTGAATTATCTATTTGTTAGTTATGTGATTTTTCTGTCGCCCATACTTGCCCAACAATATTTTTGTAAGCAGAAATTAAAAATTAGATTTATAAACACAACATTTTTAAAACACTTTCTGTGTTTGTATCTATACAGTTTTGAAAACTAAATTTTTATTATTGCAGGCAGGATTGAACTTGTGACTTTCGCCTTTACAAGTAGCAACGCCTCTTCCATCTGGGCTACCGCGGCTCATCCATTGCCCGCGAATTGCAATTGCATCTTGATACTAATAATGCGTGGCACGACTCCATTTACCGAGTTAGTTTTGCAACTAATAACCAGTGACTAATTCATTCTTCGATTTTTTAGATTTATACTTTGCTAGGTAATTGTCATTTATTTGATAGCTTTATGATTTTTTTACTCCCAACCTTGTCCAATATTAGTGTAAGTAGAAGATAAATATGTCAAATTATATCTTGTATGCAAAATGTTAAATGAAAAATTTTATATATTTATATATTTTTTTTATATTTTATAATTGAACAGGCATTTGACATAGTCCTGAGTAATTTTATACAGTAAAAATGTTTTCGCATAGTAGTTAAAAAGTTTCGCTTCAGTTTGTCACATAGCACTCACCTATAACAAAATAAATATATAAGTAGAGAGTCAACTTTGGTTAAGAGGGTACCAATGGCAAAATTAACTTTTCATTATTTATTTAGATCATTAGGACAAAATAAAGCACCTAATCAAAATATTTTGTTTACCCATTGTCAATAACAAAAGGTTGGGGTTAAACAGATTCCATCTACGAATAGAATGATAATTTCGACTGCTCTTGGAATATAAATGAGAAGCACTAGACGCTGGCCCACTATTAATTGCCTCGCTGACAAATTTAATTTGTGAGACAATGGAAATGTTGAAAGTCTAGAATAGGCATATTTAGGTAACCTACAACAGGATCGTTCTAGAATAAAAGAGTAAGATGATAATTATTAACATTGTTATTTAATGAATCGATGATTGGATTTGTGGTATATTGGCAAGAAGTTTGATATATAAATAATTTAAATCTGTCCATAACCTAATCATCTAAATAGCATTTTTTTTTAAGTAGCCTGTTCAGTGTCCCACTGCAGGGCAAAGGCCTCCTCTTTCGCGCCACCCGTCTCGATCTTGCGCTTCCAAATAGCTATTAGTCAGATTAATTAATTATTGCAGCATAAGTAAGTTCTACTACACACATCACGTCTATATCCCTTGCGGGGTAGCCCTATTATTTGAAAATCTCATATATTTATATGTATACTGTTTTTTATATTAATAACTGATGAAAAATTTATTTTACTCAAAAAATAAGAAGCATATTTTTTGGGTGACAGTGTTGTTCAATTTAATTCACTGTCAAATGATGACCTGTAACAGCCGCAACTTGATGCGGCGACATCTTATGCGTGATATTTGTTTTTGTAAGGAAATTGACAAGCTACTGTCGTCAGAAAATCGTATCCGGTAACACACCGGAAAATCATGCAGTGCGTTTGAAAACCGCGTTTTCTTTTCCAGATGTGTTTCCTGAGTAGTGCAATACTAACAGTGGGAACGTTGGCGTCGAAAAATCTACTTTGTATATGCAACTAGAAAACTGAAAATTGGCATGGAGACAGATAGATAAATGAACACTGTAGCATTTATGACATTAATAATACAACGTTCTATGGGGAAAACAAATAGTATTTTTATTATTTTAAAAAACGGGTCCTTCTCACGCCATCTTGCAGACAACCAGACATTATTTGATTTATACTTTTTTGGCATTTGGACCTACAACTAGCCAGTGTCAATAAATTATATATTTAAAGGTACAAACCTACTTTGATATAAACTCGTTATTGCATACAACGGACACAAAAAAAACAGTACAGAAAACTTAAAACCAAAAGGTGGCAATAGTACTTCTTTACCTACTGATCAAAACTGGAAGTGGTGCCAATTGGTGCCAAGTACAGTGATTTTCAGGTTTCTAGCTCAATGTACAATATTAAGGACGCCGACCCCCCCCCCCCCCCCGTTACAACGATTATTAAGATTGGTAACACATAGAAAAATTGTATAAGTAAGTTTGTAAAAGATATCAAAACATCGGATCGTTGGATGACTTGATGCCCCACAAAACATGGGATTTGGCTACAGCAGGAGGTGAAATGAGACAAAGACAATTTTTATATTCCCAAAAATTATATTAGAAATCTTCAAAGTAACTTATTAAATAATTATGCCTAATTAAAATTTGAACGCGACCGATGTGAGGTTCGCCTGACCAAAAAGTGCTTCGTAAAAATTAATAAAATAATGAGCTAGGCCCGCTGGTCACGTTGCGTAAAACGGGCGACGGTTGCACGGTGTCGCCGGTGCATTGACCTGATGGTTTAGGTATAGGGCTGTATACATAACACCTCCCTCCCTAAGATGAGCGACTATTTGCCAATGTCTACTGCAAATGTCGCTTGTCGTTTTTCTAGTTCGATGTCAGCCTGGGTCCATGATTCAGATTTCAGCGCTGGTATTTTTTGCTTATTCATCCTTCTGCGGCGAATGACGTATGTAGTAGCTAGTACACATGCACTCAGTATTGCGATTGTGTAAATTGGTATTGTAGTATGGTAAACGGAGTAGTCGATAGAGTCTATTTTAATTGGATCTTGCATCGTTAGTTGTTTCTGGATATTTTGTAGATTGCCGAGTTCAATTGAAGTTAAATTAAACTGAATTTTCGCGCGCTTTTCGTCAATGGTAAAAGATGAAGGCCATGGTATATTCATTAGTTCTACAGGTTGTCCTAGAATTCTGTTTTCTGTATTCACGATGGTAAACTCGGGTGTCCTGATCTTGCAGTTGTGTGGAATACGGGCTAGAAAACTTCCTTCTAAAGTTTGATGTTTTTCCTGCTGGCATGTCAGTTGTACTTGAGTAGGCCTTGGGAACGATAAAATATAGTTTTGACTATCTAATTCAGTCAGAGCTTCTTTTGAAAGAGCTACAGGCGTGAGTGTACAGGATCTATCTATGTCTTGTTTATATATAAGGTTGTGTATGCAGTCTCTTTTTTTTCGGATCTGGTGCCCAATTTTCTGCTCACATAGGTACCATTCTGTTACCTTTTGGCATTCAGCCTCTATATACACATACTCCTGGGAGTTGGATGCCATAAAAGGATAAGAGGGTAATATAATATCATTATCATTGTTAGGAATAGGACATAGTCTATAAAGATCAAAAGAATCAGTAGATATAATGGGAAATTGGAGAACAATGACTATTCTTTTATCCACAAAATAGGTGCCCAAAGTTATTATGTCATAATAATATCTAATGTCTAAGTTAATAATTTCCTCAGATTTATAATATTTTCTAAGTTTATCTAAAAGATCTTGCAACTGTTGTACTGATAAAACAGAGTGATGCATGGATTTGGTACGGCTAAAAGATATGATATTTTCGAGTCTATTAATTTCCTCAGTTAAATCTTGCACCTTTTCACTAAAGATCGTAAAAAACTGAACAAGGGAAATATACTTACTATTGCGCTCGTTATCAATATTCGTCAAATTTATGACGTTAGAAAGAGCAACCTGCAATTTATCCTGATTATTTTTAAGATCGGTTAAAATTTTATTTTGTTGGGCATTCATTTCATTAAATAACGTTATATGCTTTGTAAACGAATTAGAAATGCTTTTTTCATTTTTGTTTAAAATTTGGATAGCGTGTTCAAACCTTAAAGCGTCGTTATGGTCTAAGTTTCCTGTTATTTCTTTGATAATCGAACCTAAGGGATTGAGCAAACCTCTTTTGACTCGTGTGGGTAAAAATGTTTGAACTTTCGAATTCAGTCTGTCTAATTTACCGTAAAGATGCTTCATTTGATATTTAAAAACTCTGGTATCAGTGGAATTAATAACATTAGATAATTGTAATTGAAGATCAAAGATATTTTTTTGAAAAATAGTTAGATCTATGTCCTGTAGGAATGTATGAGTATGGGATATTATTTTCGTTACTCCTAATTTAAAAGGTAATATGCCAGGGCCATTGCCAAGGTCATCAAGTTGGATTTCCTGAGCTTGGGTCACTCCTATCAAGATTGCTACTATGTACCTGCAACAAATGAGAATTTTTGTTTTTTAATGGCCGTTTTAATCTATTTTTTGCGACAGGTCCGCGATTTTTTGAAGTGTAGATATGTATAGGTAAATTATCAGTTACTCTATCAGGGTAAAAACGGGGGGCTAACTTTTGTCGACATGCAGCGGGGTTTCTTATAAATACTTCCTGATTCTGCTCATATTGTATTTCTGGTTCTCTAGTTTCATTTATTCTGTTCGTGATCCTTTCGCGCTCTGTACTCGATGAGTCATGAAGTAAACGATAGACTGTTTCCATTCGTTCACGATGATCGTGTATATATTGCTGCATAAGTGTCGCCGATAAGTCTACGGTAATAGGATCTCGGGGGTCAAAATGACCAGATATGATATCAAACGGTCTACACTTAGTCAGGCTATGCACTGAGCTGTTATATGCTATTAGTGCATATGGAAGTAAATCACTAATAGATTCAGTTTTATGTTTTAACTTTAATAACCGTAGGTGCTCTAAGAGTGTGCAATGGAAACGTTCAATCATTCCATTCTGATTCGGCGCGTAGGGCATTGTTGTTTTATGCGTGACATTGTGTAATTTTAAAAATTCTTTTACTACTTGATTAACAAACTCAGTTCCTTGATCTGTTATCAATAAAAGAGGGAATCCGTGATGAGTTGCAAACTTAAAGATTGCTTTTACAATGTTAGGGCCTGTGCAATCGGGAATAAAGTAAACTTGGGCGTATTTAGAAAATGAGTCGATAATTGATAAATACTTATTTTGTTCAATGGATATAACATCGGCATGTACCACTTCAAATGGTTTATTAGGTGGGGGCACAATGTTAAATTCCGGACGTATCGGATTTCGATCGTACTTTGCAGAATTACATACGCTACAATCGCTGATATATTTACTGATGGTATCGCGCATTTTCGGCCAAAAATAATTTTGAGATAGTGACATAAAAGTTTCGTTAATACCGCGGTGGTTGGTTTTACCCTCATGGTATTTTTTGATTATCGTCTGCTGCGCTTGATTTTCAGCTATATTTTGCAGATCTCGTTTTACCATGAATAAGTTTATAGCAGAGCTAGAAAAAGCACGCTGTAAAATGGGAATAATACTATACATTTTCTCAATAGGGTTCACTATGATACCTGTCCGTATTTTTGGGTCTACATAGGTTTTTATTGCATCAATTAAACTTTGTTCTAGGTTTTCTCCGAAAATATCTATACGTGTTTTAGTGTAACTTTCAAATGGCTTCGAAATGGTTGGTTTGGTCCGCGGTGGGTGATTAACTATATTTAAAATTATCTGTTTTTTAAATTTATTCAGGGGGTCATCGCTAACGGGGACTTCTAGCACTGGGTTCTCAGCACTAGAATGGACCGTTAAAGTAGAAGAAGAACTTCTGATAGGATTCTGCGTATCAGCAGATAGGGTTCGCGACGAAACGGAAGAGGTTTCTGAATGATTGACTACTAAGGACATCTGCTCATTATGTAACTCGATACGAGAGAGGGCGTCGGCATTGGTGTTTGATTTGCCTTTTCTGTAAATGATCTCATATTTGTATTCTGCTAACTTTAAGCCCCATCTGGTAAGGCGAGAATTGGGCTCTCTCATGTTCTTAAGCCACTGTAGTGGTTTATGATCAGTAACAATTTTGAATCTTCGGCCGAACAGATAAGGGCGGAAATATTTGGTCGCCCATACTACAGCAAGCAGCTCTTTCTCGATCGTGGAATAATTGATTTCGCTATCATTTAAAGTTCTGGATGCGTAAGCTATAGGGCGGTCCACACCTAGAGGTCCTTGTGACAGGATTGCTCCAAGGGCAAACTGGCTGGCATCAGTTCGTAAAATAAAATCTTTAGAAAAATCAGGATATACCAAAATAGGGTCGTTTGTTAAGAGTGTCTTACAATACTCGAAACAGTTAATGTAATCGGAATTTAATTGAATTTTTGCACCCTTTTTTAAACAGGAAGTTAGAGGTTTCGTAATTTTTGCAAAGTCCGGTATGAAACGTCGATAACAGCCTAGCAATCCGAGAAAGCCTTTGATTTGCTTCGTAGTTTTTGGGATGGGATACTTCATTATTGCAGCGATCTTATCTGGATTTGGTTTTACCCCATCTGGAGTTATGACATGGCCCAAGTATGGTGTTTCATGCTTTAAAAACTCAGATTTATCCATCTGGATTTTGAAGTTACTTTCGTGAAGTCGTTGGAATATCTTTTTCAAGTTTACTATGTGTTCCTGAAGGGAGGTTGAAAAGACTAAAATGTCGTCTAAATATACGATACAACAGGTGTTTTGCAGATCTCTTAAAATATTATCCATCACCCGTTGAAAAGTGGATGGAGAATTTTTTAAGCCCATGGGCATACGAAGAAATTCATAGTGTCCGCGTTCGACACTGAACCCAGTTTTATGAATGTCTTCGGGGTCCATTTCCACTTGGTAAAATCCACTTGCCAGATCAAGAGTACTGAAATATTGACATTTCCCTAATTTATCTAGAATATCGACAATGTTAGGGATGGGATATTTATCGTCAACAGTTTTTTCATTCAATTTACGGAAATCAATTACTATACGCCATTTAATTTTCCCAGACGCGTCAGGTTTTTTCGGAACTACCCAAATAGGGGCGCTCCAGGCTGAGGCTGAAGGTCTAATGATTCCCTGTTCTAACATATCCTGTATTTGCCGGCGAATTTCATCTCTATGAATATGCGGATACCTATAGGTTTTACTATGAACAGGAATCTCATCGGTCGTGTGAATTTTGTGTTTAATTTGATTAGTAAATGATAATTTATCTCCTTCTAAATAAAAAATATCAGAATATTCTTTACACAAATTAATCAAATTGCATTCTTCCTCTTCATTTAAGTGCTGAGTACGCAAACGCGATATCACATCACGTGTACGGTCAGTGTCACGAATGAATTGCGTAGTTTGTTCATTAAAAACATGCGCTTCTATAGGTTCCGGTAGGTAAAATATAATGTCATTGTGTGTAGAGTTTGAAATTTGTAGATAAGCATCGCCGTCATTAGAAAATGAAACACATTCGTTGACATTACAACCGCAAATTGATTGTTCTTCGACATATATTTCACCGTCGGAAATTGACATCGGAACTTTAACGATTTTTGATGACTGGGCTGGAATAATCTCCTCATACAGATTTTGTGCACCGGAATCATATATATTGATTTTATTTTTAGCAAATGGTGTAAAAAGTGTTTGGGTTTCTAAGTCAATTTTAGCTTTCCATTTATGTAGTAATTCAAAGCCGAGAAGCCCATCAAAATAATCGTGAAATTTGTACAAAAATAACTTAATCGGGCGCTGATCGTGAAATTCGTCAAAGCAAGGAATCGTAATTGAATAATAATTTACTGTCGACGCATGAATGTTGGTGACAATAAACGGGTCATAATCACATTTCAAAGTTGGGAAGTACTCAGTAACAATTTCTGGATTTAAAAATGACTCATTTGCACCTGTATCTAAGAGAAATTTTAGGGGTGGGTTACCTATTTGAATGTAAGGCAACTGTCGCTTTTTATGGATATTTAATTCTATTCGGGGGAGTTGTTCGGCGGTACTACGGGAAAATTCGAGTCTGTGTATGCGTTCGTTTGAACATCAGCTGGAAAGCCTTGATTAGACAGCTCATACGAATAATTATGTTGCAAAAGGTATTCGTTTGGATGGGACATAGTAATTTCAGGTTGATAGATATCGTTCATATATAGGTTGGGTGCTTCATAGGCAAATACACTGGGATTATATGAGTGATCATAATCATTGAAATCGTAAGATTCATTCAAGTGTAACTCTCTGGGTCTATAGTTCGGAAATGCATTACCATGCATTTGTGAATCACGTCTTGTCGGAGGCAATGTACGTGCCACAGGATGACTTATACCACTCATCTGTTGGGGAAAATTATTTCTGTTAAAATTTTGATGGAAACTCTGCGGTTTGGGTGGGATTCTAAAGCCTGTAGACATATTAGATCTGGGGAGGGCTTTGAAAATTTGTTGAGTGCGTGAAGGTCCAGCTGGGCCGGGATTATGGAAGTTCTGCTGTCTAGGGATGGTTTGAGAATTATTCCCATACATAGGTTGATTGAACTGAGTTGTATTAGGTCGTGAGTACGCATTTTGCGTAGTCGGAACGTTAGGTACATTCGTAGCTGTGAACGGTGTCGTATTCTTATTGACAATTGACCTACTTTTGTTTTGTAAGTATATTACATTCAGTTCTTCCTGAGCGAATTTTAACGCATCTTCTAAGGAAGAGGGTCGCATGCACCTGATTCTCGATCCAAGAGGTTCATTCAAGCCCCGTAAGTACGATTGCAGAGCCAGTTTACTATACAAAGACCGTTTAGCTTCAATTGTAGTATTGACATCATCATGTAATTGCACGTATGTCATGACTGTACTTAAGAGATTTTGCACTTTCTCGTAAAAAAATTGCGGTGTATCTGAGCCTTGTGTGAGCATGGAAAGATCGGTATAAAGTGCAGACTCATCTCTTTGGTCGCTAAAATTATTTTTCAAAGCATTTCTAATACCTTCCCAAGAAGTAGGAGTACCGTTCGTGTTTAAAATTCGCGCCGCGTGTCCCGTTATTTTATTTAAGATACCATTTATTAATGAAAGATTTGTTAGTTCGTGTCCAGGTGCAGGATTTATATATGAAGTTACCAACTGATCACATAAGGAAATAAATCTAATTAGGACGTTTGGGTTTCCGTCAAAATCAGGCACATTGCGGAGTGCTTTGTAAATCGTGTCAAGATCAACAGTAGCCATATCAAACTCTGTTTCCTCTACAATATGGTACAAATTTCTATGCTCATCCACTCGAGCGTCACGACCGCCACGTCTTTCGTTGACGGCCCTATCCCTAGATCGTGATGACTTTGGGTGAAAAATTTTGAATAAATTAATATAACTACTTAGTAAAACATAAAATTACTTAGTTTTATAGGTAAAAGAAAATTTTCTACTATAAGGGAATACAGAAAGGAAATGGCAACCAATAGGGTATGTGTACTTACAGTAATTTCTGCATTTTCCTTTCGTTGTCCTTGTCAAATCCGGAACCTGGGCCTATCAATGTCTGGATAGAGATCCTCTTCACCTCCGGGTAGCCGCTTCCTTCTTTCAACTTCTAGGATACGTAGGTGATTGTAGAGTGTAGTCGTACTATCCGAAGATCAGCAATACGAAGAAACTGTCTCTACAACTCCAAGACTGCGCCAAACATGGGATTTGGCTACAGCAGGAGGTGAAATGAGACAAAGACAATTTCTATATTCCCAAAAATTATATTAGAAATCTTCAAAGTAACTTATTAAATAATTATGCCTAATTAAAATTTGAACGCGACCGATGTGAGGTTCGCCTGACCAAAAAGTGCTTCGTAAAAATTAATAAAATAATGAGCTAGGCCCGCTGGTCACGTTGCGTAAAACGGGCGACGGTTGCACGGTGTCGCCGGTGCATTGACCTGATGGTTTAGGTATAGGGCTGTATACATAACACACACGAAAAGAGAGAGAAATCAAAACATTCCTATCAACAATCAAATTTGGTCATCAACGTTATCCTGAATTGGAATAGGCAACAATCGTTTCCTGAGAAATAATGAAGTTGTATCTGATTTCGTCACAAAACAGGGAGGCAGTGAAGCTACATTGAATCGATCTTTTATCGACAGGTATTAGTTGTGTACGATCATTATATTGAAAATATTTCTGGCATGATGATACCATAAAACTGAACTGAACTTTCTCAATGCGGGCATATGATGGGAAACGATATTTATATTTTCTTTGAAAGTCGATCAATTAATTATTTCAATACATACATATATCACGCCTTTATCCTTTGCAGGGTAGACAGAGCGTAAACGGCCGAAAAAACGGACATTTACGCCACGTCTGACAAGCATTCGAGGGTCATTCGGTAAACTGTGTATCGCCATAGTGACAGCCCATCGCCTAAAATTGCAATACACACCCTCGAGTCCCTTCGTCGCTTTTAACGACGTGGAAAGAAATGGGGTGATGCTATTCTAAGCCGGCATCACACGGCATCATACTTCGTATGTGTGGTCTAAAAAAAACTTTACTTCTAAACATAGGCTTCATAGAAAACATTCATCAGTTTTATACTCTAATAACCTATTTCTTCATTGTTTTCGGCACACTGTTTCTTACACCCATCCTTATCAAGTATAACTTATCGATAGAATTGAGCCTTGTTTGTCTTTTTCTACTTTTCCTGCTACAGATAATCCGATCGTAACAAGCCAATTTGACAGATGAGGGTTCGATTTCCACAACTTTGGTTGGTTTGTCTACACGTTTTGTCTGAGATTTATGGTACATAATAACATGCAAAGGAATGGTTGAGTAATGTTAAGAGATTTGTATAATTTTAGAATATTAATATTCGTAAGAACCTATTATTTTCAGGCTTTGCAATGACCTTTAAAAGCAGAAAAAAATACAATGTCATTTGGTTTTGTTAAAATATGTCATCAAAATACTAGGTATCTCTCAATCACTACTATAAAAAATTCCGTAACTGAACTGCATGCATGTGAATTTTTCTTTCTTCACATTAATACTTTCAGAGAAACAAAAAAAAACTACAATTCACTAGTTCATTTAAGACCTCTGAACGCAGAGTAAAACCGCTAACCGTAGCCGGGTCGTAACCTCGTAGCAAGCCGCTACGAAGCCTCGTAGCCCGTAGCGCCACGCAGCTTACCCATGTATTGCCCATGTAAATGGTGGTCGATCGAGTGAAACCGTAGGGTGATTTGAAATTCAATTTGCTGATAGCAAAATGATGATACTACGGCGGCGCTGAAAGTTTGAACTGACCGAATTTTTAAAGAAAGTTGAATACATTCTAATATTATAAATTCAGAGAGTTTAAGATATCATCATGCTTAAACGGCTTGACGTTTTTGGATAAAATCTGGTACACAGATAGAGTAAAACTACATAAGTTACTTTTTACCGTAGGTGAAATTTGCCATTCCCGCGGCAACACTGCGGGAAAAACCGCAAATCGGAAATGAAGCATAATACCTTTTATGTTTTTAGTATTTATATATATATATATATATATAAATACTAAAAACATAAAAGGTATTATGCTATTTTCGACACCAAACATCAACGAATTTATTGAAAACAATTAATTTCATGTTTTTTTTAGGATATGAAATGTCTTAATACGTTTGAGATCCTAACTTATTTTAATTGAGAACTGATCTGTATCTGTATGTAGCCTCACAGTTACGAAATTGGTTGCACAACTAAATAAATTAATGAATTTCTGTTTTTGAATGTTATCATTTATTTAAATAGATTTGTTTTTGCCGTGTTACGCCGCCTTAGAATAGCATCACCCCATTTCTTTCCCATGGGAGTCGTAAGAGGCGACCAAGTGACTCTAGGCGATCGATCGGCTGACAACTCTCACTATGGCGATACACAATTTTCCGAATGACCCTAAAATATTTGTCTAACGTGGCATTAATATCCGTTTTTTGCGGCCGTCTACGCTCTACCTACCCCGCAAGGGATTATAGGCGTATTATGTGTATGTAATTTTGCCACAAATATACTAGTTTCCATATCGTCTGTACAATCTTATATTATAAGCATCTCACATGATCACTCCAACTAATGTACCGTGCATACATCATACAAAATGCTCTCACTATCTGTCGGAAAGAACCAGCATGCATGCTTTAAAGAGATGGTATCGCAAACACAACTTCCCAACTACCTACTTTTATTCTGTGAAATGAAAAAACTAAAATGAAATTTGTTCTATTCAATGTATGATAGTATTTAACTGGGAAGACATGATGGGAATCTAAAGAAAAACAGGTATAGACTACAGAGATAGGAAAATCATCTATGAACTCTACAAGCATCAAGAAACAGTGATAGAAGTAGGACGGCAGGAAAGAAAAGTAAGGATAAGACAAGGGGTAAGGCAGGGATGTCCACTTTTGCCGATGATTTTTAATATCTTTATTGAAACTGTGATAAAAAAAACATTGATTCAGGAAAAGGAGGAATGAAATTTAATGGGAAAAACATTCAATTTTTAAGATTTGCCAATGACATAGAAAAAACACGTTAGGACTGGAAAAAAAATATTAATGAAATGGACCTGACTTTTAAACAATTTGGATTGAACATAAACATAAAAAAAATGTAATCTCCAAACATCCAAGTAGAAATAGACCAAACATTCTCAACAGCCAAGTCATTGAAGAAATAACACAATTATAATACCCAGGAAGTTTAATAACGAACAACTTCAGATGTACTCCAGACATTAAGACAAGTATAGCACTGGCAAAAAAGAGGTTCAAAAGTTAGAAACAATTATATCATCTCAAGTCCGTAAACTAATTTTTAAAATAAGAGTGAACAGGCTTCTTCTGGGTGAGCTCGCTCCATCTGAGACTCTGTCTCTGTGCTATAACCTAGACTAGAGTCAAGAGCAAACCCATCATTGATAAAAAAAAACTTATTAAAGTATACATCTGGAGTGTCGCGAAACGTGGACATTGACACAGAGGGATAGGGAAAAACTTAAGGCCTTCAAGATGTGGTGTTGGTGTAGGATGGAGCGAATAAACTAGACAGAGAGAAAAACGAACGAGGAAGTGCTAAATCTAGTAAAGGAGAAGAGAACTATACTGAACGTTATAGAGAGCAGAAGAAGAAACATGCTGGGACCCTTGTTACGACATAACGACCTACTAAAAACTATAATGGAAGGAAAAATCGAGGGAAGAAGATGGAGAGGGTGACCTAGACGAGCGTAAATGGACCAAATCAAAGAAAAAATAGGTGTCATGTTGTATAAAGAAGTCAAAAAGAAGGCTCAAAGAGCAGATTGTATATTACTCCACCGACAAGAGCGAGGCTCTTAAATTAATGATGATGATAGTATTATTACTTACTGACGTCATGATCCGTCCTTGTAAAAAGAAAAAAAATTGTATAACACAGTTTTTTTCTTTTTATAACAATTATGTATTGTCCTAATAGAAAACCGAGTCGAGTGGGATTAAAAAATTAAAATAAAGACACTGCCTCTGGGCTGGCTAGGTTAAACACACAGCATGTAATTTAACGCCACCTTCATGACAACAATGCGAATGAATTCATATCAGCAGCACATAACCCTACTCATTCGTTTAGTTATCCTGTTTATTTTAGAGTAACTGTATGAAATAAAAACAGCAGAAGTTGATCCCTTAAATTGGCAGCTCGATATTCTGCTGATTACTTTGATATTTTTTTTTTATTAATGATGGGTTTGCTCTTGACTCTAGTCTAGGTCATAGGACAGAGACAGAGTCTAAGATAGAGCGAGCTCACCTAGAAGAAGCCTGTTAAGGCACTGGCCCTCCCACACACTGACGGAACGCAGCAAGCTACTTGGCGCCAGACTTCGGTGGGATGGTGGTCGCGAGCCAGGCGGCCCCTTCCACCGCTTAGTGGGATCGTTCAGCCGGACTTATCCACAGGCAAGCCTGTGTTGCCGTTGCCCAGGATGGACCGCTAGGAGGTAGATCCCATACCACCCCAAGATCATCACAAATTGTAACCGAATATTATAAAATGGAACTACTTAAATGGAAAAGAAACGTCATATGTAAACAATGCAAGGTTTATGACTGAATGAAATAGCAAGTTGATTTTAACATGAAAAACTTGTAAAATGTAGCAACTGTTTATAATTTCGATATTTATAAAATATATCGATGAAATAAAACCCCTACAGTTGGAAAAACAGAAAGAAAAAGAGGTCGTCAAAGACGCCAAAAGACACCAATTATATAAAAAAATTGTTATAGCATCTTTTTAGAAGATCTAACACAATCAAATCAGAAGCCTATTAGTATCCTGGTGTATGTGATTGTAAAACTCTGACAGCGGCTCATGGAGTCGTTCGTCCACTCTCTGTCCCATGTGACATAAAGAGGTCCGAAAATCCAACAGTATTGAGAAGAATGCAAAGGACCCTAGCAGCAAAAGTTTAACTCTAACACTTGCAGAAAATTGGTATTTATAATAATAATATATTATGCATAGAATATATTCACCAAAATACGTTTTATTTACAATCAAATGCATTCATAACACACCTATAATCTTTTTTGAGGAAGGCAGAGCGTAAAAGGGCGTAAAAAATGAACATTAACGCCACGTTACGAAAATTCTGTGTCGCCCTAGTGATTGGTCAGACCTAAAATTGTAATACTCGTATTACCCTCAAGTCTTACGACAACCTTGGGAAGAAACTGGGCGAAGCTATTCTAAGCCGGCATCATTAGGCATGTCAATGAAAATTTTATATTGATTGTCCCTCTTCTATGTTATTATTATTCAAACATTTTTTTTTTGTTAGTATGTGGTTAGAAATGTAAATACATTATGTATGATACACAAACATGTCTAATACAAGGGCAATTTACTCCCTTGTTAACAGTCTATGTTGCGCATTTGAGAGTCAAATAGGTTAGGTAGGTAATAGCTTCGTGTATATTAGTAGTAAATACACTAGCATTGGCCTCAATTCAGGAAATTAATTCCCTTAATTTTTCTCAAATTAGCGCGTTCACTTTCCATCAAATAATCTAAAAAAATTAAATCTCCTATCCTTTTCTAACCTAAAGTATTTGATGGAAAGGGGCAGCGTTAATTTAAGATAAGTTAATAATTCAGTTTTCAAATTGAAACCATAATGTTTGTAGCTAATAACACAGAATAATAACTAGTAACTAGCGTTACAGAAGCTTTACTTCGCAATGGTTTTCAAAGAAATATGTACTCAATCTGATAGACAATATGTTTTAATTTAGCTCGCGTTCCAGTCAACCACGTGTTCATTCACATACCTGTCAAATATTTTTTTGAGGGAATATGAGCCGCGGTCTAGGGTTGCTTACTTCGAGAAACTACTTACGCCATCTAGCGCACAACACGAGCGTTTACTCCTACTTTTGGCGTTTACTACTACAGCAGGCAGCGACGAGTACGTTCATGTAGTCTAAGACCTCGCAGGATAATTGTATATGCTATACGATTATTGCCGAAGATTTAATTCAATGAAGTAATAAACCTGCAATAGTCCTTGCATCAGGCGGGTGCTGGCTCTGGGTGTACGAGTACTTCTATAGTGCAGACAGAGCAATATAAAATCCCATACTTGATTGGCTCGATTTTTTTCAGTGGTATCCGCTCGATGTACACATCACAACACATTATTTGGTATAAAAAAGGCCTCTGTGCTGTTGGCTTTGGCCCCACACATGCCTCAAAGGACCGGGTCCCTGTAGGCCCGAGATCCGAAAAGAATACCAACATAATAATAATAAAATGTAAACTAATAATAATAATATTATAATGTATACTATTTTTTTTCCCGTGGGTGTCGTAAAAGGCGACGACGAACAATTTTAGGCGATGGGCTGACAACCTGTCACTATGGCGATTCACAATTTTCTGAATGACCCCAAAATGTTTGTCAGACGTGGCGTAAATGTCCGTTTTTAGCGGTCGTTTACGCTCTGCCTATATATGTATGTATGTATGTAATAACAAGTCCTGGCGCTGGTTGCATATCTTGAAATTTTGTGAAAACACCTAAATCGATTAAAATTATTCTTCAGTTAAAAACCGATATCAGTTTAAAAAATAAAAACTAAGACGCGCGCGAAGCCGCGGGTATCAGCTAGTACCTAAATATGTGCTGAGTGTGAATAGTGCTCACCGAAACTAGCACAATATAATTTTTATCTTGCACCTACAATGTAACTGCATTATTGCAAAATATTATTTTATCTTTTAAATTATTTATTATATTTCCAAGCAAGAAATTTACAATATGGATTCGCTTTCTTTAAGTTGAAAAGAATTCCATAGACGTATCACATATAAATATTCTGCGTTGGGCTCTTAGTCTAAGTTCGTAAATGAAAACGTACGACAGATGAAATGCAACTCGAATGAAACGACTAAACCTTTTTATTTAATTTTAAATACTTACTTTTAGGATTTTGGAATAGTAGGTACTTTGTTCAACAAAAAAAGAAAGGGTTTGTTTAGAATTAAATTCATTTCAAAAAGGAACATAATGTAATCAAATCAAGAGTATTTCTTTGCTTTTTTTCGTCTGTCCATCTTGCAAAAAATTGTCGAGAAAGTTGAACAAATAGCGCACGCGTGTGACTTCTTTCGGTTACGGCAGCCCGCTAGATTAGCCCTTTCGCAGTGGCCGGCGCCTGGAGGTATGTTTTCAATACCTACACGCGGAGTGACACAGGCCTGCTAATAATGACTTTTAACATATTAAGCATAATTACTTATAAGCTTTGTGAAGATTTTTTTTTCTTACAGTGCGACAAATTTTGCAATCAACTAAAATTAGATTCCTTGCTCTGAAATGTGCGTTATTTACTAATGCACTATATTATATTTTTAGTTTTATTCATTACTTTGCATACAAACTGCTAGCAAAAATAGTGAATAACAAAAAATACCGCGACAATTAAAATAATTTTGATTCATTCGTAGCAATTTTCGTAGCTGAATTGTAGTAACTTGCTACGCATAGCGTAGCGTCACCCACTACACGGTGTGCTTCGGTACAATTGACGCATCTCAATTGGCTGCTCTGCATAATGGGGTATTATGCAAGCAATGAAGGTTAAACAGGTAGCTGGATAAGACGTAGTGACAAATAGGTTAGAATTTGGTGAGGACATTTAGCCATCTGATGCCGGCTTAGAATCAAATCATTCCAATGCTTTCCGTGACGTATTCGCTAACAAAAGGATAAATACAGGAAACGGGAAGCATCTATACCGTTGAATGCAATAGCTTACTTGCACCATACACTCCCAATACTACCATCTAAAGTTGTGAATATATATTTTATTTGCTTACTCCTGATCGATAATAGTATAGGTATGGCGGTTCTCTCACTTGTCGCCGTTTCGTTTCTTTTTTTAACGCAACGTTACGCATGCGTCTGTCAGACGAAAGAAAATTGCGAATTCCGATCTCCGTCGACGAACCGCCTATTCGTCTATGAGTTCATATAATTCTTCGTTGGCATTATCAAGTTCTATAATTCACACAGCAATTACCATCACGACTTACAATGAAGTCGATTCGGGATGGTTATTCAAAATTTGCACGCTTGACAAAGCCGAATACTGTACTGGACTCTAATTTTAAGACCGCATTAATGTATTGACATGTATTCTTGCAAATAAATAATTTCTAATTCTAATTTCTGATAAAATATCTCTTGACCGCTGTCATATTCCATCAAATTTTTCCGTTTTTAAAAGGAAAGGAGACATTGGAATCATTTCATGTTTAAAAATATCAATTTCTATCTTCTTCGCTGTTTCTAAGCAATTTGGTCGCCATTGTCATTGTCATTGTTAATCGTTGCTTTATTTTGACTAATATCGCGCATTTTTCGTTAGACATGCCTGTGATATCTCCTATCCTTTTCTTAACCTATTAAACGAAATGTGACAGCGCTATTTTAAGTTAAGTTAAGATAATTATTTTCCCGAATTGACACCAATGTGTAACATAGATTGTCAACATGCTGGTAAAATAGGACACTAATAATGCAGGTGTGTGTGTGTGTGTGTTTGTTTCTGTACCGTGTACATATTATGTACTTAGGGCTGCCGCAAACTAAACGTGCGTTTTCGCAAGCAACACCAAGAGCACTTTTAATTGAAATCCGAATGTAATTCAAATCAACGTAACATTGGCTAGAATGACAAACGCCGCTGCTTGCTACCGGGCGACCGTAAGAGCAGTTTGTCATTTAGCCAATGTCACCTTTATTTCAATTACTTTAAAGTTCCTTTTCGGATTTCTAGAGAAAAGTGCTCGAGCCATCGCTTCCAAAAATAGATCCTAATGTGTCAAGTATCGGTAGAAAAAATAAACTCTTGGAATGACCCTTGATATCTTAATACTATATTTACACGTTCACACTATGCACATGCTCCTGTTTCTGCCGCTGTTGCAAATATTGCTCAAAGTACTTCTTTGGTACAACGCGAGTAATTGTTCATACGCTTCCGTCATACTCTTCTTGCGCAAATATGAGTGAGCGAGATAGCAATACATTCCACACTTGTTCGTGCTGCCGTTTCTTTGACTCGCGCACGTAAAGCCAACATTCGAGGGAGCACGGGAAGTGGCAGCGGCATTACGAGTAGCAGCACGAGTAACTTGGTTACATATTCGCGCTGCCCACTTCCCTTACTATTTCCCTACCCATATTGGCATTATGTGAACGTGCAAATTGTAAATGTTTCCAAAATTAGCCCGTGAAATAGTTCTCACAACATTACTCAGGATAAAGAGCAAAGTGACGTGGAACAAGTGCGACGGGACTGCGTGTTGAAAAATTGCTATAAATGTTACTAGTGTCGGACATGAAACAGTCTTGTTTTTATTCATTTAATCATGACAGAACACTTTTTTGCAAACTTACTTTATTTATTTATTAGAAATATTGCTATGTGATGTCGACTTAGAATATCATCATCCCATTTCTTTCCTTTAGGTGTCGTAAGTTGTTGCAATATTTGGGCAATAAGCTGACAAACTGTCACTACGGCTATGAACACATTTTTTGTAAATCTCTGAAAGATTTGTCAGACGTGGCGTAAATATGCGTTTTGTACGGGCGTTTATGCTCTGCCTACTTCACGTGCGTGATGTATGTTTTTTTTTTCTTGTTGGACACCGAGTCATCCAACGACCCGATGCACCGTGTCATATGTTTATTTAAAATATTTCATTCCAGTTTCAAAAGTATGCTGCATTATTTTCATTAAACCTCTCATAATATAGAAAATAGTTAAACAACCAAGGATATCGCAAAACTTTTTATCTGTGAGACTATTTATACAATATCTTAGCAATATTCCACGTATAAATTAACTTAACTCTATGATGACATAGCAGGTATTGCAAATTACAAAGTGTCAATTCTCAACATGTAACATTTAACAAGCATAATAAATTAAAAAATTAACAACACGACTGCTCTCTGAAATAAAGCCTAGCCTTTGACACTAGGGATAATGTAAAGATTCTTCCGATACAATTCCCATATGAATCTCTTCAGTGTTCTTCTTCTTCTTCAATCTTTAAAGAATCGCATATATATATATACATACATACATAAACTCTTAAAACATTACAGTCCTTTTTGGTTGGGCAGTCTTGTAAAAATAAACGATTTTACTCTTTCATGGCGCAAAATCTACGCTCGCAATAGTGATAACGCTCCTTCTACCTTACAATTTATATAAGTGCCTTAAAATAACCCAATTTGCAAACCTTCTCAGCACAATCTTAAGCAGCACTTACGCGTGATAGCTTCCGCTAATGAATTCTAATTTTCACCCCTTGTGATCATGCTAAACTAAATGATGTAGATAATATCCTACAATATCCTATACTTACTATGAACGTTTGCTGTGCTATCACAACCAATATAATAAGGAGGTATGATTTCTTTTTTTTTTATTGCGTACGTATATCTACCTGCCAATCAATAAGGGCTTAATTTATTAATATTAATTAATAAATGCTGTTGCTTTCATTCGAATAGATTTAGACAACGAAAGAAAATATCCAAGTTTAAAAATGGCATTTTTAAATTTCTTATTTTCAATTTTAATCTGGCAATGCGTTCTTCGCCATTTCTAGTGAGTGAATGAAAACAATGTTAACTAACCATTACTTTCATCGTCGTTTTATTTAAACAGATAATTCGTGTTTTGTTAAAAATTTACAATATCTATGCCTTGACTTGGATTTCATTTATTTATTGTTTTCGAAACCTATTTGACGGAAAGCGCTGATTAAAGATAAGTTAAGAAAATTTCCAGAAATGGCTCTTAATGTTGAATGCACAGAAATTATTTCCCAAATTGAGGCCAATGTTGATTTGGTTCATCGATTAAAATGTCCATCACTGATAAAAAACTACATTCACATACATATAATAAACGGCTGTAATAAAATAATTTTTGATGTAGACTGACAATTATTTGAGGGTCATCCGGAAAATTGTGTATCGAGAGAGGTTGTCAACCAATCGCCTAAAACTGCAATACACACCATCGAGTTCCTTATTCGCCTCCTAGGACTCCCACGGGAATGATATGGGGTAATGCTATTATAAGCCGGCGTGACACAGCACTTATGATAAGGTTTTGCTAAAAAACAGCACTGCGCTGTGCTCATATCTTTTTCCATGCTGTACTTACTTTTGTGTATGTACCTAGGATTAATATTAAAATGTTGTGCTTATATTTTTATTTCTGTATGTATTTTGTATTGGAAAATAAATTGTTGTTTTAAAGACGTCCATTATCTGCCAGACAACACCTCATTAATTTCTATAAATATCGGACTACAGCACTTAAAACTGCTGGAAGGCGGCTTTCAATCCTTCCACTTGCAGCCTCTTAGTAGCTTGGAAGTCGCAATTGTCGATTTTCGTTTTCGAATTGTCGTTTTCGATTCTGGCAGAATTTCTTAGCTTAGGCGGAGTGGATCAGTTGAAAAAAAGGACAAAGGCGGGCCTTTGCCAGCAATGGGATCTTGATGACTTAATAATTAGCCAACCTTGTTTTTTTTTGTAAGACATTGCCCTCAATCCGGGATATACATTCTCCTTACTTGCCTTAAATTAGTGCTGTCACTTTCTGTCAAATAGGTTTCAAAAAGGATAGGAGATATTTAAGTCCTGTCATTTTTAAAAACGTCAATCGTTTTTTCGCCACCTAGTCAATTTAGTCGCCATATGTTCGCCATTGTTTTGATCCCCCGGTGTCAGTTGTACCATGGATTAGTACCATTAATGGTACTAATGACACAGATTTATGTCACTAGTACCATTAAAAACAAGACTAGTTTTAGGTCACGTATTTACTTTATATTCTTTTAATATTTTTATTACTTATAAGTTTTTTTATATAAAGCACCCTTAAACTTTAACTTAAACCTTTTATTTAAAGCACACTTAGGATGAAAGTGAATGTTTACAAGACAAAAGTTATGGTATTTGAAAAAGAAGACAGAATAACAGAGTGTAGTATTATATATGAAGGTAAGAAAGTAGAACAAGTGAATGAGTTTGTGTATAAAGGTTCTTTGTTTACTAGAGACGGAAAGTATGAAAGTGATAATGAAAGAAGAGTGAATGCGGGTAATATAGCGAATGGTGAATTGTACACTTTTATGAACAGTCAGAAGGTGACTAAAATGGCCCGACTGGCTGTCCATAGAGGTGTATTGGTCCCAACGCTAATGTATGGAAGTAAGAGTTGGGTGTGGCAAAAGAACATGAAAGTAGAATAAATGCAGTGGAAGTAAGAGTGTTGAGAAGTATGATTGGAGTAAGACTGAATGATAGGATAAAGAATAGTGTTATTAGAGAGGAATGCGGAGTAAAAGAAGATGTAGTGACAAGGATTGAAAAAGAGATGTATCTAAGGATGGTTTGGACATTAAGAGAGCATGAATGAAAGTAGTTTGACCAAGAAAATGTATGAGGCAAGAGTGAATGGGAATGTTGGAAGAGGAATACCCAGACGTAACTTTTACGATAAGATCAAGGACGTTTTAAAGAAAGGGCGGGTTAGGAGTACCTACTCTAAACTAACGAGCTTGTATGAAGAGAATCATGAATGTTGACGAAGCGAAAGAAATATGTAAGAATCGTAGCAAATGGAAAGAAGTGGTCTCCAACTACTCCAATAGAAAAAAGGCGTGATTTTATGTATGTATGTATGTAAGGCACCCTTAAAACAACCTTCCGGCTCGAAATGTTCGATTTGCCTAATATAATTACAAAATGTTGAATTTGGCATTTTTTATAGCCAAATTACCTACGTAATTTTTCTAATTACATTTATAATAAATAATAACATGTTTGTATGTAGGTTTGTACACAATAGTACTAGGCAAGTACTAGTAACACTTGATAGTGTCGTTTGTACTATCAATGGTACTAGCGACATAAATCTGTGTCATTAGTACCATTAATGGTACTAATCGATGGTACTACTGACACGAAGGGGTTTTGATCGTCGCCTTATTTTGACAGATAATGAGGTCAATTCGGGATTTAAATTTTCCTTACTTGCCTTAAATTAGTGCTGTCACTTTCCGTCAAATAGGCTTAGAAAAGGATAGAAGATATCTAAGTCCTGTCATTTTTAAAAACGTCAAGGGTTTTTTCGCCTTTCCTAGTCAATTTAGTCGCCAATGTTTTGATTGTCACCTTATTTTGACAAATAACACGTATTTTGCATGAAATTATAAGACATGACACGACTAAAATATCTCCTATCCTTTTCTAAACCTATTTAACGGAAAATGACAGCACTAATTTAAGGCAAGTAAGGAGAATGTACATCCCGAATTGTGGCCAATACGTATTTTATATGAAATTATAAGACATGACACGACTAAAATATCTCCTATCCTTTTTTAAACCTATTTGATGGAAAGTGACAGCACTAAGTTAAGGCAAGTAAGGAGAATTTATATCCCGAATTGAGAGCATTGTTTTCCTAAAATAATTCGTTATTAGATAGCATATTATAGGGCCCTGGGTAAAAATTCGAAGCACGACATACTTTACAAACCACCTACTTTTTCTAGAGACGAACGAACTTAATGCCTTTTTTAATAAGCTTAAATTGAACTAGAACTGTCCTGACAGAATCGAGACCACTATGCACTTACTGTAAGTATCCTGTGCATTGTTATAATAACGACCCAATGTTTTCAAGCACGCAATATCGTCATTCAGTGCACTAGAAGGTGAGCATGGTCTTATATGAACTAGTTTTGTTGAATAGGTACTGCATGTAGATAACCTAGGTATAAATGAGGTTATAAAAGTAATTGGGAAAAATAATTATTATAAGCCGAAGGAAGATCAAAGTATTCATAAAACTGAAAGCTGTATCTTAAAGAGAGGAGAATCAAAAATACGTATTGTTTAATATTTTATCTTATTGATGAACAAACTTATGAATCCTGCGCCCGGATTCTCTTATTTACTTACCCTTGCATTGCCAGCGACACTCAACTGTCATTTTACTGTCGCCGTGATATTCTATACTTCAAACAGTTAGCAGAATACGAAACCATACGAAACATCCAAATCCATGTAATTGACAAGCTATCTAGCTATCAGCATACAACTACATACAACTGAAACGATTTTCATTTAGCAGACTTTAGACCTAAGAAATTTTGGCCGAAAAGTTAAAAAAAGATACCTTTGTCAAAAAAAAGCTAATAGCTGGAACAATAGACATAGTATGACAGGTTAATTTTATTCTCTCTAATGTGACGATGATTAAATATTATAATGTCGAAACACTTCTGTGGTGGACTTCGATTTGAACAAAGCAGTCAAGATAAAATTCAATTGTTGTAACAATTGGAAATTCTTATATTACCGGTTGCTACACCCGTTTTATTTCCTTAATAATGTTCCTTTTGAAGTCTTCTCCGGCTTTCTTCGATTCGTGGAGTTTCCGCAGAGATGTAATTTCCTTCTGTGGATGCAGGATGCAGCCTGGCGCGGATTAAGGGGAGATTACCGCGGATTTGCGATGCTCCGCGGATTTACATTTACAGTGGAAGACGTCGGATATAAGCTGCTGAAAATAAATTGACTGCTTGAGGTTTGTACAAATGCGCTGTGAGAAATTTTGATTTAGTATTTAAGTTAGGTGCTGTTTGCAGTTTAAAAAAAATATCATTCTTGTTTTACACCTGGGATAAACAAATTTATTTCAAGCCTCTTTATTTATTTAATTTTCAAGTTCCCTCTTTCATCTCCATTGGGTTGGCTCGAAGAGATTTCTTATAGAAATAAGCTCACTTTTGTAACTAATTTTTAGTTTTGACCTAATGTATTAATGTATACAATAAAGAAATTTTATATATTTTATTGTCTTTAATAGCTAAATTGCAAAAGAATATGCACGATGGAAAAGATTTATAAAAATCGGTTCAGCAGTGTTTGCTATATCGTGAGCAACATGCTGTTTTATTACGTCCATCAATGGACTTCTACTAGGCGATTAGATGATGTTGAAGTTCAATTAGTTGAAAATGAACAAAATTCACATTATAAAAAAGCTGCTTAACATGGTGCCAATTAAGGCCACGTACTCTGATGACTGGTTAAGTAAACCACTGTCCTTAACTATATATTTTTTTATTTCAACAATATTTTTTTTTTTATTATTTTATATCTAGGGTTACTGGTTAAGAAAATTCTGTGCAAAAAAGTGACGAAAGCCATTGCATAATTTTCAACGGCAAGGCTTGTCGGTCTTGCTGGTGGCATTTCTGGCCAGTAATGATAAGCATATTTTCAATTTTCTATTAAAAATGCGCGTTCCAAATGCCCTAATCCAGCCCTGCGGTCTGCATGCAGCTAGTTGACTGCAATTTGTCATTGGCTGTGAAAGCTCCGTATTTCGTTTTCCGTTTGAGGCAGTCTATATCCGTTAGTTAACTTCACTGTGCATTACCTCGTCCATACCGCTGGGTAGATTAAACCTTGCACGCTGAATAGAGAATTTTCTTTCAGAAAAAAAGAAGTTTGTTCCCAAACACTCTGTAGATGGCGTTGAACTAACTACGCTACTAGATGCCAAAGCCAAAACGCATAAAAAAATATTATTCTTTTCGAATCTATCCTCGTTTTACGCGCTTTGTTATTAATTAATACTTTGTTTTATTTGTACGTTGTCTTCATGTGGCTTTCGTTAATACTCGTATGCAGGGAAACCCATGAAAGTAAATATTTTTTTGATGCGATTTATGTAACAATGATTATTTACGTTTCGTTTTACGATCTCATTAATCCAAGGCGAAAAATCTAAAAATTATGTGACTTTCCGTTCATTACGTTGTCAAGCGTACCAAGAACAGCGCCATCTATTTAGCGACAAGGGGTTACAATAAATAAAAAGAAAACTCCCTATTAGAACGGAATTCGTGGAAGCTATGTAAATTATTTTTTCAAAGAGTTCACTATACTCAGAGAATTCATTATATTATCTGTAGTATGGTTTCTAGGTTCATGGTTTCCAAATTACCCTCAAACATTTGTCAGATGTGGTGTAAATGGCCGTTTTTTGCGGCTGTTTACGCTCTACCTACCCCGCAAGGGATTATAGGCGTGATATGTGTATGTATGGTTTCTAGGAATTCACATAACAATCTGCAGCACGCAGACCTAAACATTTAAGAGTTACAGTTTATGCCGTGTGATGCTGGCTTAGAATAACATCACACCTATTCTTTCCCGTGGTCGCCATAAGAAGCAACATAGTGACTCAAGGTTTACATGTGTATTGCAATTTTAAGCGACGGACTGAGCATCTTGCACTGGTGATACCTCAACAGTTTTTTGAATGACCCGCAAATGTTTGTCAGATGTGGCGTCAATGCTCGTTATTTTACGGCCGTTTACGCTCTGTCTACCCTGCAAGGGACATGGGCGTAATGTATATATGTATGCAGTTTGATCTGATTTAACTTAATTACTGTATGAAAATCCAGTAAAAATAGATTCGTTCAATAATTAACTCGAATTTCTGTCGAGAAGCTTCAGATTTAGGTATAACAAGTTTGAGAAATCTGATATTGATATTTGCTGTTTAGTTTGGGTGTATTTATAACTGTTACTTGGGTACTTATTATACTCGTATTACCTACAGAATAAAATAAGTATGGATACAATTCATTTTGTTTGGATATTGTAGAATAAATTACTTAAATGTCAATTGACCGTACTCCGAAGAAAGGTTCACCTGCGCTACTGCCAAAATTAATTTAAGGCTAGTGTACTCGTGAACGGCGTCGATAGTGGCGCCACTTTACAAAAACTAAAACTCTATAAACAAACAATTATCAGAATGTCTGACGTTAAAGTTTTTAGTAATATCTTTAAGTAAAATTAAAACCTACAAACTCAATTAAATATTCGCTGTTATTAAAGTTATGGCAATTAATACCAAAAGTATCCGTTTTTAGGTACCTTTAATTACTTAAATACCTTTGGCGCTTTTCTTTGCTGTCATTTCTTTGATTTGCCTCTCATATTACTTCAACCACCTTCAACCATTCTAAATTAGCTTGAATTGACGTTTAGGGATAACGAGTAATACTTGAATCTTGCAAAAGAAGTAGAAACCTTTGGTAAGAAAAAAATGTATTTTGTGCAGGAAATTAAAAGCCAATGGCTTGAATTGAAAGAGTGTGTGAACTTTAATATCGTGTCTTTTCAAGCTTAAAGAATAAAGAGGTCTGAAACTGGGTCGGGTCTGGGTGGCTTTAAGGGGTCAGGCTAGATGTTGTTTAAAGTTCATGCTTTAAAACATACTTTGTTAAAAATAAGAATTTTTGTACTCTTGCAAGTTTGTATATTCTTGAAGAGTATACTTACCAGTCTTAATTACCACTTAAGTAAATATACTATGAACAAAATGTACTGAGATATTTTTAAGTTTTACCTGGTATGTGTTATAAAATTCACATATCACGCCTATATAGGCAGAACGTAATCAGCCGTTAAACGAAAATTTGCGCCACTTCTGACAATATTTAGACGGCCATTCAAAAAATTGTGTATTGCTATAGTAAGAGGTTGTCTGCCTATTATGTAAAATTGCAATACACATGTAAACCTCGAATCCTTTAGTCACCTATTACGTCACCCACGGTAAAGAAATGGGGTGATGCAATTTTATACTGACATCACCTTTAGTTTATAAGTTTTGAGTTATGTTTCTTTCTTATAACAATCCATCGGTTATATAAATAACCAAAGATTTAACAAGAAGATAAACCAATCCAATAGACTGTAGTTTAATTTTTCAAACACGAAAATTAATAAAAATAATAAATCTGTTTTTCCCCCTAGACAGTATTTTTCAGGATTTAAAAAAAACAAGGAAGGAATAAATGCGGCATCCAGAAAATGTATTTGCAAACCGTGAAGATTAATGTTTTCGTAATTTACACAAAACAAAATTTACACAAACTGCATTTTTCACATACGGTTCGGTTAATATTTCAGTTCTGATCAAATAAATACAAAAGTAAAAAATTTAAAGGCTCATTAGCATCGAGGTCATTAGGCAGTTCTTACACTATGACGGAATAACGGACGTATACGAATTATAAGGGACAGCCCTACGAATACTGATAGGGTGTATTCAGACCATGAAACTGAACAACTTTCCCTGAGGAACATGTGTCAGGAAACGACAAAAATTATATGACATCCCATACAAAATCACGAGCAGCTATGGGAAGTGATATTTTTTGACGTAAATTGAAGTATTTTCACATGGGAAGTTGTTCAGTTTCATAGTTTGAATTCACCCAAAAAGTTTTCGAAGGGGTGTCTCTTTTACCTTGCTTTTAATGTATCCATACCGTGTGATGCCGGCTTAGGTTAGGTGGGAATAGCATCACCCCATTTCTTTCCCGTGGGTGTCGTAAAAAGCGAGTTAGGGTCTCGAGGGTGTTTATTGCAAATTTAGGCAATGGGCTGACAACCTGTCACTATGGTGATACACAATATCCCGAATGACCCTGAAATGTTTGTCGGACGTTGCGTCAATCTTCGTTTTTTTGCGGCCGTTTACGTTCTGCCTACTTATATAATAGGATTATAGGCGTGATATATGTATGTATGTTTAATGTATCCGTCTATAAGACGTAAGGAAATTTGAATTCCTATACAAAAATGTATACCATGGCATACAGTTACGCATGCGTTTTGACCAAGGTGTTTGACAGATGCATCTGTCAGTCCGTCATGGCGAGGGGTTCATCTTAATTTACAAGAAAGAAAACTTTTCTTTTATCGCGATCAAAATGTGTCCATGTCAAACTCACAATCCTGAAAAAAGTACTCCATAATGATCTACCCAAGAAGGAAAAAAGTAGCTTCAAATCCATTCTATACGACTTTTCTAATTTGATTTTTTCTTATAAGTGGGAAAACCACCCAATACCTATGTATAATTGGTTACCGCGGCTATTACCTGAGTGGCTACTAAATCTCAGCTCAGTATTTACGACGCAAACGTGCTAACAACCACTTCTGTAAGAACTTTGCCTTCTAGAATGCACTAAGGTGTTTTAGTTCATATAAAGTTTTACTTGCACTAAAAACGACACTGTTAAAAGTATTGGGGTTTTTGATGTTTATTCCTTCTTATTGATGTTTATTTTGATATTTTGCTAATTCTATATCCTTTTTATACATACATACATAAATCACGCCTTTATCCCTTACGGGGTAGGCAGAGCGTTAACGGCCGTAAAACGGTTATTAACATCACGTCTGACAAAAGTTTGAGGGTCATTTAGATAACTGTGTATCACTATAGTGACAGGTTGTCAGCCCGTAGCCTAAAATTGCAATACAAACCTTCGAGTCCCTTAGTCGCCTCTTACGACACCCATGGGTAAGAAATGGGGTGACGCTATTCTAAGCCGGCATCACACGGCACTCTAAGCCGGCATCGCACGGCACCCTAAGCCGGCATCACACGGCACTTTTTCCTCCTTCCTTTCCTTTTTATACGTTTTTGAAAAGGCTGATGTATTAAAAGCAATGCCGTACAGTGGTCACGCAAGACATTACAATAGATACCTGGTAAACCCACTGGTTGGCCACTGTAAATATAGGCTATAGGCTTCGTTTCCCCAGGGTAAACGCCACAAGGCCGATCTCCCGTTTTTGCCACACAGTTGCTACCAGCCACCCGCTGTTGGCCAATATCATTCAAGAAAATATTAACAAGCAGAAATTTGTCGTTAAATATGAATATAACTAAATTCAGCAAACACTCCACTTTAGAACTAAAATTATCAAAGTTTAAAAACGCTAACAAGCTCATAGACGAGACGAAACTTTGTAAAAGGAATTCTGAATTTTTAGTATTTTGAATTAAATTTTGTACAGTGGGCAGCTATTACAAAAATTCAGAAGCTGCAGTATTTTTAGTTAATATACCCGGAGAAGATAATGGTTTCAGTCTATTAGTAGAATGATCTAGGCCTGCTAAAAATAGGGTGGACCATAAATTGACGTTTATATTTTTTTTAAAGTCCTTTCATTTACCCCAATATATGTTGGGGTACATGAATGCGATTTTTGTTGTTCCTGAAATATTTAACTTTAAAGTTGTGTAAAAAACCCATAGGGAGGCTGTTATTTATGCTATAAATTAGTAGCAATCGAAAAAATTTGGTACAAAAACAACAAATCGATAAAGCCTATTTTAGAAGCAAAATTTTAGTCGCATTATACCAATTCAAGTATAAAAGTTCATTAACTCTGGAACCAAAAAAATTGCGGAACATAAATCGGGTTATTTTTTGGATACCCATTCATAGTAAGGATACATACGCTGAACACTGTTATTCATAAGTGCATAATAAGTGTTTCACTAGACATAATCCTTTAAGACTTTAGTTACTAGTCGCAAATAGCAGAAACTTTCAAGTATATTTAACCAATTTCATACCTCTTCATTCCAGTTTAGACAATAGGCGTCAACCAAATTCACTCTGTTGGGATACCCCTCCAAAAGCAATTGCAAGAGTGGCGGTTGACCGCCTGTGGCTTAGTGGTTTAGGTTGATTTAATTGCAGTGGATCCAATAGCTGCTGACCAAGCAATTAAAAAGGGCTGATATCTATTGATACTAATTATGTGAGAAATAGCCTTAGAAGTAGCCTAATAGTAAAATTTTGAGAGCCTCTATAAACACAGTCGCTACATGTCAGTGAAAATTGTTTGACGTATAGGTTCATATAATTATGATGGTTACGTAGAGAGTTTACGGCTGAAAATCTTTTGTTCCTAGGTGTCACCACTAATTCTGTTATTAGCGACAATTGGGAATTAATATTTCCAGCTATCACTAAAGACAAATGGGATTGATGTCTCCCCACTCGCAGTTGATGTAAATTGCTCACTCTATCGTCAGCGCCCCTAAGCTCGATGAAATTATTTACATTTTAACACTGTGCCACTATTTTTTTTATAGTAATACAGGTGTTTTATTTTTCTTTATTCATCTATGATCTCTTTCTATGTTTGATCATTGCCTACCCATGAAAGCTTTGTGGGTCTAAATTATATTTTAAACATGTTGCCGACTATTTTGGGTAAATATAATTCTTAACAATCAAAATATATTATTATACAAACATGTATTTTATTTTATTTCTTTTTTTACTGAAAAATAATGTTCTTATAAGTAAGTAATTGAATCAAAGACCCTATTTTGAACAATTCTAAACCATCTTTTAAAATTTAATTTGACGCCGGCTTATAAAAGCATCACCACACTCTCTCCCGTGGGAGTCGTAGGAGGCGACTAAGGGACTCGAGGGTGTGTAATTCAATTTTAGGTGATGGGCTGACAACCTGTTGCTATTGCGATATACAATTTTCCGAATGACCCTCAAATATTGGTCAGACGTGGCACAAGTGGCCGTTTTTTGCGGCTGTTTATGCTCTGCCTACCACACAAGGGATGATAGGCGTGATATATGTATGTATATTTGTATTTATCACAGAAATGTCTGAAAAGAAAACTTATTACATCGCGAGCTCCAGGGACAAAGGTGAGCTATGATCTCAATAAGTGTGTGCCAATTTTGTGTAAAATGGCATGGCATAGCATGTCTTCAGTCTGGCAACTGGCCAGCGAGTTATATGCCAACTACATGTTACTTGTTGACTGAATCGACACAAAAGGGCAAAGAGTTTCAATCTTGGATTTTGTGATTTATTGTTCCGTCCGAGAAAGAATTCTTAAAGTTTGAACTTTTGTTATTTCTTTGACTTTTGAAGTCACAATGTACTGTCAGAACACGTAGTCGGGTTTGGAATTCGCTGCGTGTAGTTCAGTCCCGGAGTTTAGACGGTAGGTATACATTTGTCAAAACTCGGAACATCTTTTAAACCATTAAAAGATCCGAAACTCTTTAACTTTTTGCAGGAGTTTTGATTTGAAGTACCTGTGTGCCTCATTTAGTCTAACGACAGCATTACTTTAGTTAATACCTTTGGTTAAAAATGTAATTATACTGTAGAGTGCTTGAGAAAATGCTATAAAATGGTGTAATAGAGTCAAAGAAATAAATTTTCTTGAAGACACTCAAGAGATACGCAAGTCGTTAAAGGTGTTAAACAAGGCCATTAAATACGTATTTACGGCTTGAAGATCTCGCCACTAGGTAAAAGTGAATAGTTTACTTTATGGTTTTATCTATTTGTCATACAAATCGTCCTGTAGGTCAGCTTTAATTCAAATCTTAATAAAATACCTACCTGTACTACCTACATTAGAAATACCGAAATAATTAAGTTTCAATTATTTTTTCGCGGGTAGAGATATGTGATACTTTTATCCTGTAAGATCTTGTTTTTCCATATATATGGTGTGCTATAAACTTTATGATTTGTGATGTCTACCAATTATTTTTCAGTCAGTCCGTATGTTCAGTTTCATTTTGGTGTTATTTCTGTTCAAGTAATTATTCACAAAACTAGCTTTACAAGGGTAACACACTGGTCTTCTTCTTACCTAAAAACTCTATCGTTTATTAATCGAAGTGTAAATGAAGAACCTATAAGAAATATATATTTTAAGTAAAGGCATTTCGTGGCCTTGCACGCACAAAAAGACAATGAAATCCGCAAAGGACATAATCTAACATGGCATTCCGATAGATAGATGGCTCCATCATAACTCCTCATAACCTAGTGATTCGACCTTTTTTAGGGTTGGACTCGTAAAATAACAATGATATCAGAGTGAACTATTCTTCGTTGCCATCATTTTCTTGGCAGATAATCTTTTTCTTTTTTGAATAGGACACCAACTTGACAAACGAACCGATGAACTATGGTGTCAGAGTCTAGTGTTTGGCAGATAATAAAACATCAAAATATGTATAGAACAAAGTCAGTGAATTAAGTGGTTAAGACCTATCATCATATCATACACCTACAGTTTGTTAATCGTTTGACAACGTCAAATAGTGTGAAAAAATCATTAAACACACTACAAACTACACATATCACGCCTACAATCCCTTGCGGGTTAGGCAGATCGCAAACGGCCGCAATCGACATTTACGCCACATCTGACAACTGTTTGGAAATTGTATATCTTCATAGTGACAGATTGTCAGCCCATCGCCTGAAATTGCAATACACACCCTCGAGTCCCTAAAAATAATGTTAACTGCGTCTAAATGCGCGCCTAACTTTTTTGTAATAGCAAGGCAATTGTTTATCGATAACTTTCCTTTATTAATCAATCATCCGTTCTCAAATTCAGTAAATTTAATTACATTTCATGCAATTCTAATATGTAGAGAAACCTAAGGTTGTTTCATGTTTCTATAAATATCAAGTCTTCTAAAAACAGTATCCTAATAATAGCTACTTTTGTCCTTATATCAAGAACTTCACTATCCATAGTCCGCCGACGACCCGTCCGTCCACCCGGTATTAATATCGCCAGATTTATTTCTCTGGCCACAATCTTCTGACCGGCCATACATCACGGTAAGCCGGCTCTCCGCGCCTTGAGGACATCACACGTGAGTTATGGACATTGTTATCTGATGCGGGCGTGACCGCCTACATGTTGATGACACCCTGGTAGCCTAAGAATTGGGAAGCTTATATAGCCACTTAATTACATAGACTCTCATTTCTTTCGTTCGACAGGAAGGATTACTTTTAGGAAAATGAATGGAATGAAACTAAATTGCCTTCTTTGGAACAAAATAAAGGACTTTTTTTTTGAAAACTAATCCATCTCTGAGCGCTTTGAGGATATCACACGTAATTTATGTACGTTGTCACGTATCTCATGCGGGTGTTCATGCCACCCTAATACCTTGCGCTGTTGTCAATCGACTATAATAGTAGTTTATGCAACTGTCGTATAATGGGGGTCATTAGAATGCGAGTGTCTGTTTATCACACGAGGCGCAGCCGAGTGTGATAATAGTTTGACACGAGCATTCTAATGCCTAATTATAGCAGTTGCATACACTATTTTATCTACACTCTCCAAAAAAAACTTAGAAACACTTGTCTAAACGTACGCACCGGCCATTGCAAGGCCCGATACAAGGACAAATTCAATACGAGAACGTAATATGGCTTGATATGAATTTTTGAAAATTCTGTAATTTAGCAGTTGTTTAGATGTGGAGTGACTTACCTAAACAACTGAACAACAACTGAACAACAACTGAACAACATCTGAACAACAACTGAACAACATCTGAACAACAAGTGAACAACATCTGAACAACATCGGAACAACATCTGAAAAACAACTGAACAACATCTGAACAACAACTGAACAACAACTGAACAACACTGAACAACATCGGAATAACATCTGAACAACAATTAATCAACATCTGAACAACATCTCAACAACAACAGAACAAAAACCTATTAAAACAACTAAATAACATCCGAAAAATTACCGTACAACAACAACTGTCAGGTGCGGCGAAAGATAGCGATTTGAATATTGAAAAAAAAAAACTTCGTTTCATTTCTCAACTTTATCGTATTAAGCGTTTTCTCATTAAGTCATTACGCTTCTGTAATTTAAAGTAAACCCTAGTTTTTATAGGCAGAATGCATAAAGTAGGTCATTATGCATCTGTTTTCGAATTCATAATTCGAACATTATGAGACGAGTGTAGATAAATAGATTTAAATGACAGATAATTTGATAAATTTCGGTCACCGATAAAATACTAGTACGTCAAATCTTCCCAACATCTTAACATAATATAGTCAAAGAATTTGTATTATTTGGTACTTACGTTATTTTACTTCTTTTATTTATTTATACTTTATTGCACATGGTACAAAAGGCGGGCCTAATGCCAGACGGCATTCTCTACCGGCCAACCAGAAGGTAAACAGAGAAAGAAACGGGTGCACTAATGAGATAATTTTAATTTCTGTTTCTGTTATATTTACTCTTGCACTGCTCTGTTTTCTATTTCTATCTCTTCCAACCAAAGGTTTTCTGGAAGCTTTTATCGATGAGGCCGTGTTTGCACATTCTAGCTGATCTTGTTCTTCTCTTCGTGTGGGACACCGAGTCATACTACGGCCCGATGTTAGTGTTAGAGTTTTTGATATATTAGTGTAACAACAGCAACAGCGTGCCGTCCGAAGCACAGTTTTTTTTGTACAATCCGTACCTGATTTTATCAAACTACAGGCTACAATTTAACAGGTGAAATTCGATGTTCATTGCGTAGTCGGTTAGCCATTATGGTACAAGGAATATGAACCGGCTACGCAATGTACTAAAAAAAAATACGTATAGGCTTGTAGCCTGTAGTTTCACAACATAGGCACTTGGTGGTTAAGCCTGCAATGTGCACCGATGTCTAACAAGCCTGGGATCAAATTCACAAAGTGATAAATATCAACTTTGCTAGCTAACAAAGGCACAAGCAAGATATTCAACGTTTAATTCATTTAAAATACTTAATTTTCAACTATGGTATGCTTTCCTCTATTGGTCGATGTTAAAATCCCTTTGAAGCAACTTGTGTTTGTATAAACACTTGAGACGCTCTTGTATAAATAACAAAAGCTTGTTTGCGTTTTCGAACAATTGTTTCGTAGCTTTAAAGGCTTTTCATAAAATTTGCCCTTTAAGGCGAGTGTAGTCGTGAACGGCCTTGACAATGGCGCCACGTAACAAAAAAAAACTGTTTACACAAACATCTATTATAATGTCCGTTGCTCCAATTTTTAGTATTATGCTTATGAAAAATGAAAACCTACAATATCAATGAAATATTCGCTTTACTTAAAATTATGACAATTAATACCGTAAGTGGCCATTTTAATGTACTTTTTTCCATGAGTTCTAATTTTGCCTAAGGATGATGCTAAAAACTTGATCAACGTATTTTCTGATAGTTTGTATAAAGATAATACTTTTGTTTGTAAAGTGGTGCATCTGTCGAGGCCGTTGACGGCTACAATTTTGCAACGGACATTCTGATAGATTGTTTGTATAAATAGAACATATTTATTTGTGAAGTAGCGCATCTGTCGAGGCCGTTCCCGACTACACTCGCCTTAATTGAGTTTGCTAATAAGGCCATCGTAATTTTATAGGATTACAACAATGATGTTGGCTTAGAATGGAATGTCTAGAAATGGTCTGTTGTTGAATACCAAATTTTAAAATACTTCCCGTATCAGGTATACAATTTGCAAAATTTTCCTAAATCCTGCCCGCACTTGAAAATTTTGCAATGTTTTAAAAAATTGTCTGATGTTGTGCAAATAATTTATATAAACACTTACTCAACGAACGACCAAATGAACCCTGATTATTATTGTTTTACCGTGTGATGCCGGCTTAGAATAGCATCACCCCATTTCAAACGGTGTGTCGTAAGAGGCAACTAAGGAACTCGAAGGTTAGATGTGTATTGCAATTTCAGGCTATGGGCTGACAACCTGTCACTATAGTGATACACAGTTATCTGATTGGCCCTCAAACTTTTGTCAGACGTGGTGTTAATATCCGTTTTACGGCTGATAACGCTGTGACTAACCCGTAAGGGGTATAGGCGTGATTTATGTTGTATGTTCATATTGGCCTCGATTCGGGATATCAATTCTCTTAACTTACCTTAAATTAATGCTACCACTTTCCGATAAAAAGGCTATATTTTATTTATGTCAACGAGATATTTTATTTAAAGGAGATAGTTTAGTCACGTCATGTCTTATAATTTGACGAAAAATACGTGTTATCTGTCAAAATAAGGCGACGATGAAAACAATGGCGACTAAATTGACTATAACTGCGAAGAACCCATTAACATTTTTAGACATGACAGGACTTAAATATCTCCTATCCTTTTCTAAACCTATTTGACGGAAAGTGACAGCACTAAATTAAGGTAAGTTAACGAGAATATGTTTTCAGAATTGAGAGCATTGTTTGACTAGCACTAACACCAGTAATCATGATGCCAGCCAGTTAATAGCAGCACATCAACCAATCCATTTAAGGTATAAACTTACACTGCTGTGTGATGTGTGTGTTCATTCGTGTGATGCCGGTTTAGAAAAGCATCACCCCATTTCTTTCTCGTAATAGACAACTAAGAGACTCAATAGTTACATGTGTATTGCGATTTTTGGAGATGGGCTGACAACCACTATAGCAATCATCGTCATCATATCAGCCATAGGACGTCCACTGCTGAACATAGGCGTCCCCTAAATATTTCCACCTCGTCTGATTAGAAGTGGCCTGCATCCAGCATTTCCTCGCGGACTTGACAAGATCGTCTGTCCATCTTGCGGGGGGTCGTCCTACGCTGCGCCTGCCGGTACGTGGTCTCCACTCAAGAACTCTTCTGCTCCACCGGTTATCAGTCCTTCGAGCAATGGCCTGCTCATTGCCACTTCAGCTTACTGACTCTCTTAGCTATGTCGGTTACCTTGGTTCGTCTACGGATATCCTCGTTTCTGATTCGGTCACGTAGAGATACACCGAGCATAGCTCTCTCCATAGCTCGCTGAGTGACTCCAAGTCTATTTAGGAGGCCAACAGTTAGAGACCACGTCTCGGCACCGTATGTCATCACTGGCATCACACACTGTTCAAACACCTTCGTCTTGAGACGAAATCTAGCAATACACATTCTGCATGACCCTCAAATGGTTGTGCTGTAAATGTTCGTTTTTTACGGCTTTTTACGCTCTGCCTAATACAGAACATCACAATGTATGTATGTACGGTCGGATTCATAAGTGGAGTCATAGTTAGACCACTTGACAGATTGCAATACGGGTTATTATCCTCTGTACTTACTTTACTAACTTACGCACACACGTAAGATTATCGACTGTAAGTAGAAAAGTCCACCTTAAGGCGTAGCATTAAAACTTAAACAGATTACCACCTATAAGCGACATCTATGTAATCTTTGAAATAATTACTCGGTGATTGCCTATTCGCCACCACATCACCACAAAGTATACATCACACTGGTTTGTCTAAAACCGTATTATAGTTATCCTTATTCGTTCACTTGTAGTAAAGTAATAGATTACATATCTTTATTTCGTCGTATTGATCACAAGCTACCGTAGCTTAGCGGTAATAGTTCTTACCTTCTAATCAGAACGGAACCGGGTTCCCATCCGATCTCTGTATGTTGAATAATGTTTTTTTAAATGTTTTTACCATATTTTCTCCAGTAATAATTATTTTATATAATATTGTTCTATATATTCATCTATGTATTATATCTATAAATGTTTATTGTAAATTATGTATCAAAATATTATATCTAAAAACATAAACCTATAATATTGTAATAAAACAACAAGTAAGGTAAGAAATTATTTTATTGGTAGGTAGGTAGGTATGGTATCACTTTATGTAAATAACATAATGACATGAATGAGAACTTTTGGTAACCATAAGATACGAGTATGTAAAACTACATAAAATACTTGCTGTCGTAATACTTAGTTAATAGTTTTGTTTGAATGATAAAACACAATATTATGTAAAATGATATTAAGTGTTCATTAGCTGAAACATCGATAGGTAATTATTTATAAGATCATAGGAATGATCCAAATCTTGGATTGAATCTTTCAATAAAGTTATTTAAGTAATAATTTCGTTAGTAATTATTTTATTGTTCTATGTTTAACGATGATGCACTTTCCTCGGAAGTAAAAGTAATTGTAACAATAATAAATCAGTTATTTGCCTACATCTCAAGGTTTAAGCTTAAGTACTCGTTTTCGTAATGAAAAGATATTGAAGCAAGGCCTTAAGATAACTGACTAATAATTATCAATCTTATATAAATATAAATCGATGTTTTAGCATAATTTAATTGCTAATGTAATGCTCCACAAATACCTACTGCAATAGTAGGCGGGTAAGCAGGTAAACTGAGGTTGAGTGAGCAACGATTTATCAGGCCCGCTTCGGCATACATTGCTGATTATTTTGTGTATATTCATATATTATAATGAAATACACAAGATAATCAGCAATGTATGCTAGATCGGGTCTGATTGGAATCTTAAGTAAAAATCGCCGCTTACATAATGAGTATTTGGTGTTACCTCCGCTGTTTTCAACAACACTTAATAAACACTTAATAGACTCGATCAAATAAGTGCATATATCTGTTCCTCTGGTACTCTCCCACACTCCCAGGCAGTGAGCCTCTAAAGCTTCTGTAGTTCTTTCATTGCGCATGTCCCACCTTTGCACCATTAAACCCCATAAATTCTCTATGGGATTTAAGTCCGGAGATTTTGCTGGCCAACGAATAACTTGGATATCTGGGTGCTGGCTAAACCAATTATACACCACGGCAGCTCGATGCACTGGACAATTTATCCTGGACAAATGCAAAACGAGGAACTTCACTAGCAGGATAAACAGTTAAACATTTCGCACCGTCGTCGATAGCATGCTTTCCTGTAGCATATCAACATAATTAGCGGCAGTTGCACGCCCTCTTTCTTGTGCTACTAATTTGCCTGGACCAGCGGCAGAACCATTTTCTTCATATTGTTACACCATCATCCTCCGCTGTGAATCATTAATAAGACGAGTCGAGTTTTTACGCTACCTTCCTCTTCAAAACGTGTAACCCAACGTTTAACAGTCTTCCACTAAAACAAAGTAGCATTATTAATAAAAAAGTTTATACTAATCGGTTCACAGCTACCAACATACTATGAGTCAAAGTTTTTAATATTTAAAATACAATTGTAATGAAATAAAACTATACTTACGGCCAGACCAGTCTGATTAGCAATTTGAGTTAAATTAAATCCAATATCATGCAGCGCCACAGATAATTGCAGCGCAACAATACGCTGCTTATCCTGCAAACTGATAATAGTATGCATTTCGAAGAAATAAACACTGAAGTTTAATAAATAAACTTAGGTTAAAAAAAATCACTTAGCACACGCACTATCTCGCAAACGATCTAGCAACAACTAAAATGTAATTCAAAATTTACTAAATTTTGCTTCATTTGATAAAATAAAAACTAGAACGAAGAAATCGGGATTCGATCCATTGTCTCCACAATAACGGTCAAGAATTTGCTTGACCGCGCTACTGACCACGCTACCGAAGCTAATGATTCATGTAGTGAAATAGTCAATACTACTCAGCCTATTATACAATGGTAGTTCGTCAAATAATAGTATGTTATACGTCATTTGTGTCATTGTGTGAGTGTCGCCGCGGGTGCGAGCGACTTGTTTTCTGAGGTTTGTGTTAACTATGACTCCACTTTAGAACGCGACCGTACATGTATATTAATGTCATTTCATACAATAGCTAGGTTGGCTTGGCATAAGCTGATGTAATTACATTTTTCTTTTGAATATCGTCAGTACATCCACGTTAAACTGGGATGAGCATGTCTTTGAAAATGTAAATTAAAAACAACCTTTGAAACTTTAGATAAAATTAATGTGTGTGAAAATGACGAGGGTATTTTCTGCAGTGTCGTATTCAAAAGACCTAAAAATTAAAGCCACGTTTTTTGTGGCTGTCAACATTTTGTTCAGGCTCAGATATGTATCAGCAGCATATTAATCTACCCGTCAACTTATACTCATACTAGGCTATGTTGCTGATAGAACCTAGCTAGCTAGGTGTTTATTTCAATTTTACGTCTACTGTGACTTAATTTTATATTTCTTTAAATTTTAATGACTTTGTAATCATTATGTACAGTTAAGATCACTAACACGACAATGTAAAATGTTTGAACTTTTCAGGTGAATTTCCTGAAATAAATATAACAATGCCTCGTGATGCCGGCTAAGAATAGCATCACTCAATTTCTTTTCCTTGGGAGTCGTAAGAGGCGACTAAGGGACTTGAGCATGTTCATTGCAATTTTAAGCGATGCGATGGGCTGACAACCTGTCACTATGGCGATAGACAATTTTCCGAAAGTTCCTCAAATATTTGTTAGACGTGGCGTAAATTTCAGCTCTGCCTACCTCGCAAGGGATTATAGGCGTGATATGTGTGTATGTTATTTTCTGACATGCACGCTATATTCTGTGCACAAAAACAAATAAAAAAACACTTGAAGCATTCAATCCGGTAAATATTCCAAACAACCTATATATTACAAAGAAAATGTCGAATTTTATTATAAAAGCCCCTCAACATTGTCGATCGGTAAGGTTTCTATAGTCTTGTAAGTTCTATAACTATTTAAACAATGGCTCCGTTGTTTTGGAGCAACCTTGATTAGTTTGGTAAGGGAACGCTTTTGTCCTTTGACGTAAGTAGGTAATATAGGTAGCTATTTGAGAGGTTTATGTTATTCTAATATTGGCCGTGTGATGCCGGCTTTGAATAGCATCACCCCATTTCTTACCCATAGGTATCGTAAGAGGCGACTAAGAATCTTGAGGGTTAGATGTAAATTGCTATTTTAGGCGATGGGCTGACAACCTGTCACTATGGTGATACACAGTTATCTTATTGACCTTCAAATTTTTGTCAGACGTGGTGTTAATATCCGTTTTACGGCCATTAACGCTCTGCCTACCCCGTAAGGGATACAGGCGTGATTTATGTATGTATGTAATATTGAAAGCTGTTGTGTATCAAGTGTATTATATCACCACACCAGCCTTTAGCCAGTTTGTTGCTGGACGTAAGTCTCCCTCCCAAGGTACGCCTTAGGGCATGATCTGCTGCTTTCGCCATCCAGCCGCTACAAGTCTCAATAAGACAGCGGTCCATCGAACCTACGCTTTGCCAAAAAGTAGCGTACCATTAAAACTGGATGTTACACTTCTTATAATTAAATTGATTAGTGAAAAGTGAATCATGGTCACGCACGTAACAACGAGATCACGAACTAAACTTAATAAGTGTAGCTTGATATCTTGAGGTTCTCAGTACACTATCTATTAAATTCCATCATTACTAACTAATACATTTTAAAAATTTGGTATGTCTAGCCTAAAACACTACTAAATTATAATATTTTTTAAATTAATAACGTACCCACGTATATTCTTCAGAAATAAACTTGATGTTAAAGTTTGAAATCTTTTAGAAAGTTTCACGTCTATGATCTTGTTAGCGCAGCAAAGTTTTGAAGTTCTTGCTGGAGATTCTGCCTCCAAGGAACTTCATCAGGGATGACGTCATAATCCTGATTTTTGAATTCTTAAACCGATAGCTTAGCTGCTGGTAGCACTGCCTGTTACGCCATGGGTTTAATCTTCACACATTAACATTCCTAGTCCAATGCTGGACATGGGCCTCCCCCTATTTGAGGGTTTTTGCCATACTCGCTACGCTTGGCCAACGGATAGGCAAGTGCAGTGCAAGATGTTGCATTCACAGAAAACGCTGCTGCCCATTCCCTTAATTAATTTGTCACAAAGTCACTTTTTACGACGCCTACAAAAATAAATTATCTTGAAGTTGACCCCGATAACGATGGCGTGACAATCTTGATGCATATCATAGGGGGTGAACTGAGTTGGCATTGGATCGGAGAAACCTAGTAGTGGGGTCTAATATGCTAGATATAATAATACGATTGTAAATCCTGTTGCTGGCTTGTTAAAGTAGTAAGTTACCAGGCACAAACCACGCTCGAACACAAGCTCTGTTCAAACTTCACCACTCGATTCTTTATAGATTTTCTTTGCACCAACTTTTACAATCACAGTGTAAATTTACAAAGAACAAGTTCCCGCAAGAATGGTTGTTAGCACGTTCGTATCATAAATACTGGGCCGAGATTTAGTAGCCACTCAGCTCGGTATAGCCGAGAATCCAATAATAAATATTAGTGGCGTAAGTTTGCGAAGAAGAATATTTTTTGTTACCACAAAAAGCCTTGTTATATTGCCTACTCACACATTCAAAATAAAAATATAGAAAATCTTATATTTGTCTCATTCATCATCTAAAAATAACAATATTAAGTTTCTAGATCAGCTTTCCTGCCCTTTTGAAACCACCTAAATTCAAGTCATTACTTTCTTTGTTTCTTCATCCTTATCCCTCTTTGTTACAAGTCCATCAAAACATATATTCTTGGTAACATCTATAACCCCTTTTTCTTTTATAACAACAGTATTTAATAATACTTCGAGGTTTCTTTTTTCAATCAAACAGGCAATCAGCCTTTAAATCCTCAGAGGTTTAGTTTGAAATTGATTTTGAAGTAATCTTTCATATAAATTTTCTTTACGTTTTTAATATACCCCTCAAACTTTATTAAGGAGTTTTGGCAATATTTTTTAAGGGTCGGTTGTAATTACCATAAGTGTTATGGTCATTACAAGACTGTGGCGCTTCTCCCGTTTATTTTCCGTCACTGTGTATTTTTAACTCAACTTTAAACATGCGTCTGTCAGACGAAAGGAAATTGCGGATTCGTTCCCATACAAATACTACTAGCGACGGTGCGTTTACGGATGCGTGTGTCAAACGACAGGACAGACGCATCCATAATTTAATTAAATGGAATATAAAAAGAATAGAATTCTAATTTACCCTTATCTGACAGACGAATGCGTTACGTTGCGTTATAAATACGCAACGACGGACGACAAGTAAGAAAATCACCTGTTAGCAAATTTTAGTCTCGAAATTTAGATAGGTTAGCAAGCCTTTCGGAAAACCGTCGATTTCATGTTTAAACAAATTGAATTTCATGGACAAAACATACTCGTGTGTATAGAATAAAAAAATGTGAATTACGTACTAAATAATATACATTTTTGTATAGATCTCTAACTGTATAACATCTTTTAGTAGGATTAGTTTCGTACGAATTCCTGAATATTTGTATCTGGTATGGCTTTTTTTATCTATTAGCTGTGTATCGGTGTAATAGAAGCCGATATGTATTCAGCACACGCTTTCTTCCATCGTAATTGGAATTTTTGGCGAGATTAAAATCAAATAAATCACCCTGTTTAGGTACAGGGTCTTGTACGACTCGGTGTCCCACACGAAAAGAGAGAGAGAGGTACAGGGGTTTTTGAAAATTTTAACGAAGTTATTGACAGCATTTTGTGGTAACTACAAATAACAGTTATAGCCCAGACGTCGGAATATTGTGTCAATACTTGTATGAAATCGTCGCCTACAGATACGCCGCCTGTGAGCCTGCGTAAAGCTTTAGAAAGTTACTTTGTAATTATTTCTTGTAAAATATTTTTATAGGAATATTTAAATAAAAGCTCGCAACAATATATTTTAAAGCAAGAAATACTAATATTACAATAATCAAGTAGCTACGTAGGTATGTAAAGCTACGTCTGTAGTCACCTTAATGCTTGTGCGATTATACAATGTAGGTAAAATACGCGAAAATTGTCGAGGGACTTTGGCGTCAATTTAAATATATAATTTGTTTAGACTTCCATTGATACACTGTACTAAATATCTTTTGAAATTTCCCGAAAAATTACGATTAATAGGGATGGATAAACAAAGTTATATGAGAATGTACCTATCAAAATGATCATGATCATGATCATGATCCATCAAAAATTCCATTCTACTTTTGCCGGACGTTATTAAGGCATCAGATTAACACAAGACAGGATGTTCTTATAGTCTAGATAGCCACCGGTCCGTTCCCTGGAGAATGCGCTGTAATTATCTCTTTCTTTCTTCAGACTTATGTAATGAAAATTCCGCCTCCTGTAGAAAGAAATAAATTCTAACTAATACATACATTTATAAATACATACATAAATCACGCCTATATCCCTTACGGGGTAGGCAGAGCGTTAACGGCCGTAAAACGGATATTAACACCACATCTGACAAAAGTTTGAGGGTCAATTAGACAACTGTGTATCACTATAGTGACAGGTTGTCAGCCCATCGCCTAAAATTGCAATACACATCCCTCGAGTCCCTTAGTCGGCTCTTACGACACCCATGGGTAAGAAATAGGGTGATGCTATTCTAAGCCGGCATCACACGCTAACTATGTATTTCTTACTAATTTATACGGTGAGTGTTGAGACCATTTCAATGTTGAACTGAACAACAATTGAAAAACGTTTGTTGTAGGTACAACTATAAGAAAGTTTAAATAGGATTTGATATTTCCCGAAGAAATAAATTTGTCTGCTGATTTTTAAGAAATTCTAAATTAATGAGTTTAGTTTCTTGAGCTAAGTAATGTCACCAATGGCTTCGCAATCGGTACACTTAATAGCCCAGTCTTTCTTTCCTTTCGTGTGGGACCCGATGAACCCTGGTGTCAGAGTTTTCAACCGCTTTCTATCACGAGTAGGCCTCTGACATGGTTGTGTTACGACCGCCGTCTAAGTAATCATAGACAGCAACCGGGACCGACGGCTTAACGTGCCCTCCGAAGCACGGAACCATTTTTTTTTGAAAATCAGTTGGTTCACCCTGCAATGTCCTAACCAGACCGGGAACAAATTCACAAAGAGATAAATATCAACTTTTGTGAGTGTCCCAATGAGAATCGAACCCGGAACCTTTGCGTCGCAGACAGTCGCGCCACATCGGTAGTCAATACTAGCCCAGTAGAAACCTGGCTTGGAGTACACAGAACGGCGGAACAAGATCAGGAATGAAAGTCAAAAAATAATTATAATAGTCATTTATTCACTTATTTACGACAAATAGTACAAATAACTGTAGAATAACATCTTACTTTCAAAATATACAAAGAATTTTCAAATTGTGAGATCAAATATAATCGACTAGAAACAAAAACATATTCACATTACTTTTGAAGTTGGTAAACATTGTTAATATTAGTAAGTGGGCACTAGCTTGAGTTACCCAGTTTAAAATACCAACTTATGATAGTAACTCGTAATAACTCTATAGGCAACTAAATTAATATTTCAAATGTATTTCAAACTTTATACATTGTAATACTTATCCCGATTATAAACCAAAATCACACATCTATATTGTTAGTTCTGCTACATTGTAAGAAATACTATTTTAAATATTGAAGTCTATATTTATGTGTTTATGTTCTTAATTTTATTGTTTGCGTTACCATTCACCTATTCTTACATTTATTTATTATTATATTTTTGTTTTAGTTCCTTCCACAAGATTTAAACTATGTTACTTTTAAAGTAATTTTCAACTATCTATGTACACGTCATTTAGAAACCCAATACATAAAATTTTGTCTGGAAGTATAAATTAAGTATATTGAACAAAACATTTTGCACCGACCCCATATAAATTGAGGTAGGTACCAAGTACTTTTGTTAAAAATAACACTTATCTCTCATCTTATCTCAAAACGCACTAGTTAGTGCTAAATAAGTATAGTTATATACAGGGCGTGAGGGATAGCCCCCCGAATACTGATACTGTAAATTCAAACCATGACACTGAAACACTTTCCACAAAAAAAATGTTTCAGGGAACGCAAAAAATTTTTGGATAGTAAATGAAGTCGGCTGCTCGTTATTTTGTTTGGGAGATCGATTTTATTTTTGTTGTTTCCTGACATGTTCCTAGGGAATGTTGTTATATTTTATCGCCTGCATGCACCTTATCAGTATTCGGAGAGCTGTCCGTTACACCCCGTATGTCCTTAAACTTCCCAGTTATCCCAACAACACATATGAAAATTCAAGTTCAAATTCATGTGCCTTTTTGTAGTACTTTGAACTTTTTTGTATGTAACTGCTTATGGCTTATTCAGCTACCGTTATATTTCAATATTGTACCCATACTGGGTAAGGACAAGACGGAAAATAAAATGGTTGTCATATTTAAACAGATCCAAATTCGAAAAGGAACATAAATTAAATAGTTATATTTCTCTGAAAAATATTACACAGACACGACAGGAACATTGTTTTATTTAACAAAACGGCTATATCTGAGCAAAATACTAAAAACCACGTCTTATAGAATAGCCAAGACGTAGACGGTGCTCGGTTAGAATTCAATTCGTTGGATTGGATCGTTTTAAGAATTTAGAAAATCCAATTTAAAATGGTTAAATTGAAAAGGAAAGCACAAGCTAGTAAAAACGAGGTTTAGACGTATCGTTAAAACTATATTTTCTTGCGTATCACCATAGAATACTTAATATTTACTGTAGTGGAAGTTATTTTTAAAAAATGACAATTATATTGAAATATCATGCCGTAATACGAAAGAACATTACCAAAAATTATTGGTACATTGTTAAACGCTTCTTGAACAGTTTACATTTATTAAATTGTGAATATTTTCCAAATCTAAAAATAATATTAAGTATAACTATGACAACTTGTTTCTTTTAGGACTAACTCCATCGTCCCCTGTTAAAAACATAAACGTACACGCAAAATCTAGCTAGATATTAAAATAAGTTTTAATTTGATTTGGGTTTTGGGTGGTCTGACGGACGAGCAAGTGGTATAAAAAGTCCCTAGCAAAAAATATACTTACTCAATTACCATAATAATTAAACACTAAAATTTCAAATAAATATAAACACAGTGACGTAGCACTTTACAAATTATGAAATTTCCTTTTTTATAGTTTTGTAAGGAAAATTACGTATCCCTCATAGTGACGTACGGAGTTGAAATCCCCGTGATTTGACTAGAACACTGCTTATGCGCCTGACCTGCTTTTGGTACCAACACCAGCTGTTCTAGGTCACCCTGTTGGAAAAAAAAACAGTATTAGCGACGTTACACCTTTAAAATACAATCATCGAGATCATAATAAAATAACCTACAAAGTTTGACCAAAAAGGTAGGGTGCATTGGGATGATTCCCAAAACGGATATTATTCTGAAATCCAATGAAAATTACCAATCTGAGGAGTATTTTCTTCTTGGCAACATTAATTTATCCGCCATATTGGCTCTCCTGAAGGCGTCTGTTGTCATGAGTCAGTATTATCAACTTTTCTAAAACTAGGGCTTTGTGCCATTTTCGTTGATTTGTGTTAACGTTATAACCTCAACAAGAACCCAAACTTCGAGTCGAATCACTAAGGTTCAATTTGGCTGACTTTGTAAGTATCCACATAAAAATATGACTCAACATTTAGAATGATTGAGTTAAATAACCAATAAAAATGTTTAAGATTCTAATTTTATTTTATTAACACATAATTTCATTGAGTACACAAAGACAAAACAATAAAGACAGTAAATATAAAATAAGTTAGAATAATTTTAACCTAAAGATAGATTTTTCGTCATCTCCTAGAATTTTTTGTCGGAATTACCCCAAAGCCAAATATTTAAGTGTTTACTTTCAAGGTAAACATTTTTACTTTTATTTGAAATATCATACGAACACTTTCATTGTTAAATATTTTTTCTTCCCGCATTAGTTCTGCGTAACAATAATTTTGTAGCATGTATAATGAGAATTAGTTAGAATTCAAACAGTAGGTATGCAAGAACATTCTCGGAACAAACATAAATTATAATGATTTCCATCGAGACGCAATTCACCGCTTACTTCTTCTCAGAAATTGTACCAATTTTTCTCCTGAAGTTCAGACCAATATGACGATAAAAATCAACCTCATTCACTAAATAAACATCAGTGAGGCGAATTTACTGAAAAAAATATATAAAATGACCTATGAAAATATTGGTATTGTCCCTTTTTTCTGGCGCGAGATTTTATTTAATAAACATTCGCGCTTCAACTGGCCAAAGCCAATTTTTCTAAGATGGTCGCTCAAATCAAGTGAATAAAGTTAGTAGGTTAGTCTGATCAAACCCTTTTCTACAGATCTGATTTAATATAAAATATTATGAAAATCAATCATAAAGGTACTTTCCTGAATTGATGAATAGAAAAAAAGCATCTCGCCGGAGAGGTACTAAACTCGTACGGACAAGATGAAGAATAACCTCACTAAAGCGATACGTGCCACTGGCAAATCCAATAAGGTGTGTTTTTGAGATTGGTACTTAAAAACAAAAAGTTTTGCTTACATAAAGTTTAAAAAAAATACTTAATCTATGTTTTAAATATCTTACCGAAAAAAGATAGCCAATGATGAGATCAGCATCCCTTGGTGTGTCGAGTGCATCTTTCTCGAGGACGTCAGTCCGAAGCCAGCGACAGTCCACATAGGCTCGTACTGTGTTGTCATCGTGGACACTGTTAAAATACCAAGGTTATTGAATACCAAATTTTAAAACACTTCCCGTGTCAGGTATACAATTTTTAAAGAATGAACTAGTCGCCGGGTATTCGTTGCAAAACTAACCCGGTACATGGAGCCGTGCCACGCGTTATTGGCATAAAGATAAACTTGCAATATCGGACGAGCCGCGGTAGATTGAAGAGGAGTCGCCACTTGTAATGGCAAAAGTTTCAGATTCAAATCCTGCCCGCGCTTGACAATTTTGCTAGTTTCCAAAAAATAAAGCCATGGTTTAGAATAGTATCACCCCAATACTACACGAAGGTGCCGTAAAAAGCAACTGAGTGATTAATTAATCAAGGAAATGGGTAGCAGTGGACTGTTGTGGCTGTTAGTGGAACATAATCTTTCATAGATATATTTAAAAAATTAAGATGAAATTGGCATTACTGAAATAATTAAAATAATATCAGTAGTGGGTTTATTTAGGCTACAGCTATGACTTTTCTACTCTAAATACTTTTCAGGAACAAACGTAATAACATAAATATGAAATCACATTAATTTAAATTTATGTAATAGGTAGAAAGATAAAATTATCTCGATCTTCTTTTAAAAAACACTCAAAAGGCAATTGTATTACGGCACCTTCTAACAAAAATATTCAATTCACCTCCAAACAGAATCTCAAGCATTCTCCCTAGTCTCCCGTTTAGGAGCCCTCGCGCGGTTATTGTGGAACGCACATAATATTATACGATTTAACAAGCCTTAATGTTGCCGTTTTAATTAATTTGAAGGCAGATTATACGCAATACCTACGCAATAAGAATCTTGTGTCATGACGTAATGACGTTGAAATACAAACCTCTCAGTAATAAGCTACGTAAGCTACTTTATGGTTTTAATAACGTTATTGTTTTACGAGCATGTACAATCAAAAGCGTCTTGACACATTCATTTAAGGAATCTACTGCACTGGTGACTGTAATTTATTTGATATTTACATATGTACTAATCAAATAATTCAAAATACAGATGGGAGACGGGAGACGGGCAACGGGAGACGAGCGACGGGAGACGGGAGACGGTAGACGGGAGACGGGAGACGGGAGACGGGAGACGGGAGACGGGAGACGGGAGACGGGAGACGGGAGACGGGAGACGGGAGACGGGAGACGGGAGACGGGAGACGGGAGACGGGAGACGGGAGACGGGAGACGGGAGACGGGAGACGGGAGACGGGAGACGGGAGACGGGAGACGGGAGACGGGACTTACCTGATAGCAATGTGATGCCAACGGAAGTCATACAGTGGTACAGCCAGATAAATACTCCTCGAAGTTCCTCCCCCAGCATGCACCAACCTGGCTGCTCCTCTGCCGGCCAGTTCCAACGATAGGAAGGAGCCGGTACGTCTTCTTGAGCGAAGGGAAAAGAGGGTTCCTTGACCGTAGCCTCCGCTCTGTAGAGAAACGCGTTGATAAGTATAATTGAAAGTATACTTTGGTGAATTTCATGCTTGGATCAGAACTATTAGCAGCACATTGGCAAACCTTTGTTAGCCCATTAGTTTTTGAATTACCCATTTAAAGCACCAACATATTTTTCTAGTTCTACATAAACATTTTAAGAATAACCAGTTAAGGTTGATCTCTTCTTCTTCTTCTTGTCGAGTCAATGGCAAAATATGGATACTTCAGTTCAGAGTATATCAGCCCAAAATGAGTAGGATAAAGTGCTACATTACTTTAGGTTGGAAAAAAATATGCCCCGGGTGAGGATCGAACTCACGACCTTAAGATTATGAGACTTACGCGCTGCCTACTGCGCCACCGAGGCCATATCTGCTGGTGTTGAAATAAGGTGCACTATCTTTGATAACTGCTAGGTACTGAGATTGCTAAACATTAAATTTTGGCTTGTTTATCTGCTTTCGTAAACAAAACGCAGCATGACTGATAAGACATAATGTACCTATAAACGAAAATCTCGTTCTATATATATAAAGATCAGTTCTCCACATTTAAAAAAGGAAATCCTTTATTATTTAGCGTCTGTAGGAACAGACCGGGACAGACAGGGATAACCGCTTTAAGGATGAAGCGGTTATCCCGCCTGTCATCCGTGGCTTCGTATTTTCAACGCACCGTAACGGATGCGTCTGTCAGACGAAAGGAAGTTGTGAATTTCAATCTTATTCTCATAAAATACGGCTATTATAGTGTGTTTACCGATGTTAAAGACGCAACCGTTACGCACCGTATTGCAGAGTAACGGTTGCGTCTGTAAAATGTCCACAATGTCCTTTCGTCTTACAGACGTGTCCATAACAGTGCGTGAAAAATACGCAGTGACGGACGACAAATGGATAAAACGCTTTATTTAGTTTATTATATTGAAAATTTGCCAAATTTGCCAGATTTACCCCACGTCTGACAAATATTTGAGAGTCAATCGGAAAATTGTGTATCGCCATAGTGACAGGTTGTCAGCTTATCGCCTAAAATAGCAACACTGTCAGCCCATCGCCTAAAATAGCAATACTTTAATAAATTTGCCAAATATCACATGATTATTGAACCTAATTAATCTAGTAGGTGATCCAGTTTGTTTAGTGTATCATTGGATTGATTGATTATTTCTGTAGTATAAACAAGTACAAATGATACGCGGAAATATACCTATATAAACAGATTTTAATGATTGTATTGACCCTGACCTATTCATGAAATTATGGTAGAGTGGACAAAACGGGACCGTTTGGTTTTTACAGTACCAAAAATACTATGCCTAGCTGCATTACCTTCACTTTTAAAAAGAGGCTAAAAGAGCATTTTACATCATCATTATATATTGTTAATTGTGGTGTAATATATTAGCATGTACTACATAGGTACTTATTAGTAGTATGTTTTAGTTTATATATGTGTATTAGTATTAAATTCAGTATTTTGGTATGTATTTTATTATATTGTAAATTATATTGAACTTTTATTTATTCTTTGTATCTGTTCCCGTGTATTCCCATCTTTCACCCCCGCTAGGTTGGCTGGAAGAGATCTCTAAAAGAGATAAGCTCGCCTGTTGTTTTAATTTTAAGTTTCAACTGTATGTTTACTTGTTTCGTTACAATAAGGGATATATATACATTATAGAGGTATATACTAGATGTACGATGCTATAAATATGAAAAAAAAACTGTCTCAAAGAAGTGCTCACAAACAATACCATATAATTTTGCAGTACATAACAATTATTCTTTACAGTAACTTATTAATTTAGACCCGAATATTCACATTGATATTAATTTATCCCAGAAAACTACCTGTATTATGGTCACTATGAGCATTATGATCACAGCATAAATACTTAAAAGGAACTCGGACGGGGCAAAGGTAAATAAACTACCGATCCTTTTATGAAAAGGTTATTTTAAGTAACATATACATTAGATTTTTGTAAAGGAATTTCCTGAAAAGAAAGTCGAGGATTTTGTACATAATGAAATCTACCTTTTGTTTCAATTTGTATTATCTTTCAAGTCTATTTATTGAGCAGCTGTAGCTATTTATAATGACTGATGAATATTTCTATAGTAATGGACTTTCCAAACTTTAATCAATATAAACTCTGTTATGTTCGGAATTGTTTGGAACAAATCAGTGTTCAGTTCCACAGCCTTAAAATATTAAGTCCTAAAGTCGTTGAAGAATGAAAAACTTCCATAATCTTTTCGTTCCCAAAATGGAAACATAGTCACAGGTCACAGTATACATAAAGAAGGAGAACTTTACTGTCCTTTTATATTTTTGACACTTCACGTCATATTTTTTACGATACATCATGGCAGATATCGTGATAATAGGTGTATGCTCACAAATAAAAATATGAGCTATTATAATTCTTTGAATAAAAATAAACAATCGTCATTTTCGTAGCATACCGAAGCACAAAAACTGACGTATCTCTTAAAGTCGTGCAACTAACTTACATAGTTTTAAAAGGGTATGGCAAATATTAGTGCCGTGTGATGCCGGCTTAAAATAGCATCACCCCATTTCTTTCCCGTTGGAGTCGTAAGAGTAAGGGACTCGAGGGTGTGTGTTGTATTGTTTCAGGCGATGGGCTGACTGACAACCTGTCACTATGACGATACACCATTTTCTAAATGACCCTCAAATATTTGTCAAACGTGGCGTAAATGTCCGTTTTTGCGGCCGTTTACGCTCTGCCTACCCCTAAAGGGATTATAGGCGTGATTATGTGTATGCATGTGTGCATGGCAAATATTACGCGGGCGGTTCGTGTCAGCCACCATAGAAATGACAACATAGCCGCATTACAGCTGCAATTTTTGTGGCAACGTGTGCCATGATATCTGGTTTTCATAATTATGGTATTTCATAAACTTCTCTTGTTAAAAGACCGGAACCAACACGACACCGGAAAATAATTCGGTGCTTGTATGAACCGCCCAAGCATTTGATTGTGCTGCTTGTTGTTTTCTACTGTATTGGGCTAAGCAAAGTAAATTTCGACAAAACCCGATTTGAATTATTACCGTCTACGCTTGGATAAACATTTTGAGGAGTTAACAAATGTGTTCGACAATTTCTTCATTACAAGGACGAATGGTTGCGTAACTAAATGATGTTCTGTGCAAAGAATTCATGAAACGAATAAATAAGATGCAGGAAAGTCTCATAATAAGGCCTTTTTCAAAATTTGACCTTTGGTTTTGATTTCGTCAGCATATCTTACGTAATATTTGATGTGCGAAATGAAATAAAAATGTATATTATTAATTTTCTTCTAGCTGGTAATAAAGAATAGATTTATTAGGCAAAAGACAAAGCCGTTGCTTCAATAAGATGAAATATGTTACATACTAAGAATCAAGAAAATCTTTATAGCCAGTAATTAAATATAATATAATTAAATATGGTGTGTAAAAAAATAAAGTTAGAAGCAATGCGTAACTTCAATCTACCATGTGAGTTATGCCAAATAAATCCAAAAATTGTGGATTTATCATATCAATTTGAAGTCAAACATAAACAAATTTACAGGTATACCATGAAAAAAGTGTTATTGGGCATAAGAATTGACAAACGCGTTGGAGAACTTTAAAGTAAGGGAATTGTTGCTGATAGGTATAGAATCATACCTCACTCAAGCTTCAATTCAAGAAACAGAGTAAACTCCCTGGGGAAAGTTTCTACAGCTAGGAATAGCCCTGACACTATACTGATGTACGAATTGACTAAGAGTTTTTGTTTGACTATGCATAATAGACAAGTAGAACTTAATTTTTTTGTGCGATACATAACCTCAGGCCGTAGCCTCAATAAGATTAGCTAAGTGGATTCCCTATGGAAGGTTCTTGCTGAGAACAGTTTGAAAGACGCGTCAATGGAACTGCTCTGTGTCTTCCAGTCGATCCAGATGAACAAATTTGCCTTTAGACAGAATGGTTTTTTTTTTTTACTTGTATATACTACATGTATAACCGGCAAATCAAATTATACCTATACATTTTGAGCGTCTTAAACCTCATCCTGTAGCCTTAATGAGATGAATAGTGCATATTTTTTTGGGAGTTTCTTACCAGTTGGAAAGGAATCCGGAAACGCTTTCTAGTCGTACGCATTTGGCTTCAAACTGAAGGCACGAGTTTTTATTTGACTATGTATCACAGACATAAGTAGCAAATAGAACTTACATATTTTTGAGATACATACCTCAGGCCGTAGCCTTAGGGAGATGAACAGAGTGAATTCCCTCGGGAATGTCTTTCCAGCTGGAAACAGCTCAGAAGATGCTATCCAGATGTAGGAGTTCGGCTTCAGGCTAAAGGCATGAGGTCTATCAGCGACCGTCCCCCACCTCGCTTGTGCTGGATGGAAGTTTCTTCTGGCACCTGGTGCTAAGGGGTTTATTGTTCCTGGTGACAAAAAAAACAATAACATGAAATACGTCTCCATATTATGGCGAATTTACCAATCAGTTGCCTACGTCCAGCAGTGCACTGTTCTAAGGCTGATGTGATGATAATGGTGAAGCAATTCATCGTACACAACTTAGACATCAAGAGTATGATTCATTATACCTACTTGTGGCGGCGCGCATGCGCTCCACATACAAGTCCTGAAACGCGGTATAGAAGTTATTCCGCCGATCGCTATAAATACAACTTCCAAACATGTCCGGTTGGAACAGTTGTTCCCCTGGTCACAACTCCAGACCAGGCGGGTAGCTACCCTTTTCCTCACTTTCGTCACTCGGCCTACTGGCCTCATCATCACTCCTCCTAAATACTTATATAGTAATTATTATAATTTAGTCACAAATTTTAAAATGTTTGAATACAGCTAATCGAATATAATAACACGTAAAATCTAAATTCTGCGACAGAACAATTCGCAGATACTTACAACTCTAATTTGACGTAGGAAACTGGGTATAGGTTGTTCCAAGAAGGTATTTAAAAAAATAACAATCTAACTATGCTCTGCTGCTAATGATGCCCTGTCTTTATCTGTTGCAGGGTATAATATCGTCCCATTTTGTCTAGTTTGTGTTTTATATTATTTTATATCACTACTCGGAACTATAACTGGTAGAATATTATTATAACCATCTTAAATAGTATACATTTTCACCATTTAACTGTTTCACAAGATCGTATCTTGTAACTACAAGGTAAAAAGGATACTACGTGAGCGGAGCCGCTAGCACTTGCTAGTTTCTGTTACACGAGTTAACTTTGAGCCCGAAACTAATTTAACTAGCAAGCGTGTCATGTTAGAAAATAATTAATCAAAATGTCAGTTTCGTATAATGTACGACAGCTGTTCTGTTGTGATTGCCTAAGTAATTTGAAATTATAAGATACATAAATTTTGGTAAATAAAATCCTTATCAAGCATGGCTTCCTATTTTACGTCATGAAAAGAAACTTATATTACTCAACTCAGGGATTTCGCCAAAAGAATGTTTACAAAAACCGGTTGATGTACTATTGAGCCATTTTTGAACAGGAATAGATTTACACCATTATTATTGCACTATCAATTTAAAAAGGTTTCTACGAAATCCACAATCTAAAACAAGACCATCCCACTATCTGACATTCTGACAAACATCTCCACGAGAGAAATAAAACTTAAATTTTTAAAGTCCCGAACAAATTGTGAATTCAGTGGAATGCTCCAATATTGATCTTTACGCAGGCAATATATATAATACAATATTCATGTTACAGTCATGCGGTGCAGATACTAAAGAAATATGATGCCAAGATTTTTAGAAATTCAATTTCAATTTTTCTTTCTTAGATATTTTATCTACTTACGATTGGAACGAATTTTAAACCGATATTGTGCTTTCAAGCGGATTGTACGAGCGACATTGAAATAACTATAATTTAATAAGAATTGTTTTATTGTAGCAAAGTTGTCAGATGATACTGAATGTGTTAAACATTTACGCAAGCACTTCGCAGATTTGAAACTAGTAAACATTTGTAAACAGGTGTAGTAAAATGAGCTAGGAGAATAAGGCTTACAGTAAAAGCCTTATTTTCCTCATGACACACACCTAAGTCGTAATGAATGAATTGTGATGAAATTAACCTGCGAATAGTATACATATAGTAGAATCTCACCCGAAAAGTTAGGTAAGTGGCGGAATCGAACTGATAATTATCAAGATAGCTTTATAAAGACGTACAAGCAGCAATGGATTATATTGAAGAGTGTGTACCCTAACACACCATCGCTTTCTTCGGCATATTTTTCAAGCAACTGGTTTGCTTATTAAAATCACAACCTTGGGGCCCTTGGTGGGGGCCCACCATTCAAGGGCCCCATCATTTAAGAGCCTCCTCTTTCAAGCGCCCTACTATTCAAGGGTCCCATCATTTAAGGGTTCTACCATTCAAGGGTCTCATATAGACATGTAACAAAAAACTTACCTTCACAATCAAAAGAGTTGCAGGACCTGCCCTGCTCCCCGTAACCTTCGCAGCTGGCCCTGGAACAGTACCGTCTTCTGGTCTGCAGGCCACCGCCACAAGTTTTACTGCAAGGTCCCCATTCGCCCCAACCCGCCCAACCTGGTAAAAAACAAACATTCGTTTTTATTGAAGAAAATTAAGAGTGAGTAAAATGTATACAAGAGTTGCGTTAGACGCTTTCCAGCCAGATCGACCGATAACTTAAAGAGGGGCGGCTGGTAGCGACTGGATGGCGAAAATGGCAGATCGTGCGTTATGGCGTACCCTGAAGGTATCCTATGTATAGCAGTGGACTGCTATTGGCTGAAGTGACTCCGGTTACCAGCATATACTGAGACTGTCCCTCGCCGCATTATACTTACACACACCTAAACTGCCATGTTGCAATTGGGTATGATATATAGTAGAACACTCAGATGATTAATTTTATTTCATTATATCAATATGTATAACATACCATACCAATTAGGTATGACCCAACTGTACCTATTCTATTGTTTTGTTTCTGTGGCGAAATAAATGGTTTAAACGTGATGTGATCATGACAAGATTTTTATAACAGGCGATGGAAAGAACAAACAAACGATTTCCAGTAGAATAACTGTTTAGCCTGATAGAGTTTTATAAGCTGGAAATATAGGTAGACTATTATTACCACAGCAGTCTGCGCTCCGTATCGCAGTTCCGCAGCTGGTATTCTCCCGATCAACTTTTAATTCCATTTCGATGAGAGTTTAGTTCGTTTTTATCGTATTTGCGGCTGGAGCGGTTATTTTGTTTTGGGATTATGGATTTCAATGTAACATAAAGTGTTTTATTAAGCAATCTATTGTGGAGAAAAGATAATTGAATAAAACAAACTCACGTATCGAAGAACACAAATACTCTGCTTTTAGAAACTTACCACAAAATAAACAAAAGTGTGTAGTTTATATTACTACCTACTTTCAACTATCAAGCTTTGATCAGTTTGGGGTATGATAGGGCTGTTTTTTAAATAAGACAGGACTCTGCGATTTTAGCCCCAGAGTTTTGGAACCTACACCTGATTGGCTGGTGGGGAGCGAGGGTTCACCCGGAGAAATTTGCGTGGTTGTTCAAAGATTCAGCCTTATCGCGCCACGAATTTACTTAAAAATTGTTTTGGGAAGAACGGATTGGACTGAATCTACCCGGTACACACCGGTAGTTCCCAAAATGGGGAATAATTTAGGGACCTTCACGTCACGCCCCCGCTTTAATCTTCAAGCTGAGTGTAATCTGCTCACAATGGCTGCAGCAGCGGCTACTATGATATCATCATAATCATGAGGACGGTGTTTAAGAAGCGAGGTTGGATAGGGGATGTAGTTGAATTTTATGATGGGGATCGTTGTCAAAGAAGGCTTTAATGGGAGGTAGACCTATGTCGATATGGAGGTTGGCGTTCCGCAAGTACCAGGGCGCCCGGTAGCATTGCTCATGAAACGGTTTGTGTGAGCCTAGTTTATGATGGCGTAGGTAATGATGCGCTGTGTGAAATGTGTAGGATATTATTATATATTTACTTACCAACGGCATTCCAGATGGCGATATCCACACCTAGACTCCACGGAACCGCTGCGGCTGTAGCTTCCAACCAGGGCCCGTCAGGAGGAGTCGTCTCCAGGTCCACTGCAGGGTCGGAGACGCACGCGAAAACCACCAGCTCACTCTGTGACGGAGCCATGCTCCAATTGAAGCAGTCTTTAAGTTGTGAGCTTATTTTCAGGTTCACCTGTCTGGAAAGAAATGTAGGTTAGGAAAATTTGATCAATACATACAAAAATGCATGTCACATTTATTATCTTACTAATATATTTTCCTTGTTTTTTATCGAATATAATTTTACTCTTCAGAATTATTTAAACTATCCTAAACTACAATATTGGCTTGACCATTTGCATCTTAGCCTCCACATTTAATAATCAAAATATTTTGCTGGTTGTACCTACCTACCCAACATAATTCGATTGAAGCATAACTAATGAACCAGAAATTCTTATCTTATCTTACTTAGCCTACAACGTCCTATGAATTGTTATTGAGTCATTCACAAAGCTTCTTAGAAATAACAATATCTACAATCGACACCTCAACAAGCCTAGACATAATATTTATACAAATTGAACATTCCCCTCGCTGAATGAAAATTTGGAGATACCAGCAAAATTATAACAATGGGAATAAATTTTCTAAAACAAAGAGATAAAGTCGTTTCGAATGGCTTTACACCGATGAAGTTTAATAAGTCATTCCAGTTTTAGATAAGTCACTTGAGTATGCTTTTAATATATTGGGACATTTGGGTCAGACTTTACAATTTATAGGGGTGAAATTTATTTACATTTTGTAACGAAATCTTTCTTTTTACCCGCCAATATTGCGTCAATAACACTTTTACAAAAGCCCATAACTATTTTTATATTTCAATTTTTTATTTAATGATCGAATAGATTGCGGAATTTTGCGATCCATTGGAGATAATATTTTTTCCAAGAAATGTAAGAAGCTGATTGGCTAAAGTAGTATTACAATAGTAAATTTCATTAGTTCTGAATGTTAAAGTATGATCGGAACTATTACACAATAAACTACCTGCGTATCGCAATTTCTGAAATATTTATTATTATTTAATACGTTGTTGGAAAATGAAGTTTATGTACTAACTATTTGAGCATTGTCATCTAATAAAAAACAACCCCCTACGCATAATGGCAGCGGTAATTTCGTTATAAACTAAGTTACCTTGCCTTGTCAGAAAATTGCGTAGGTACATTCTCTAAATATTGATAATTTTGAGTCACCACAATGTTTGCTGAAGCCCAAAACCTCAAGACATCAAACAAGCTATCAAACATTACAGAACCAGTTATTGATTGATTGCTAGACAAGACCACACAAGACATTGTATAACTTCAAACTTAGACCAACTCAAGCGAGACAAGCAGAATACATGTGAAACTACTCCAAACATACTCGTAACTAAGCCATTTACCATTTCCTTAAGTTTTAATTATTATAAGAAACGAGCGCCAAGACATCTCTTAATCAAGCTGAGTCATCTTTTGCATCTTTGATTGCTTTTGTGGTCTAGTAATTTGAGCTTTAGGCACTTGGGTCGGAGATCGCGTCTTTGATTGTTTATTCCACAAATTGGATGTGAAGATTCACAGGTAAGATTTAGGCTGGGTCGGTTTGTTGTCATAAAAGTCTTTACCGTGTTTGAAGGAATACTTCTAGTCACTGTCCATAGCAGATTATAAAACTATATAAAACTATATAAAGCTGTATAACAACTCGGAAATATGAAGATTCTCAGGAAATTGTTGGCTCGTAGAATTGACCAAAGTGTTAATCGAGTTGTACTATTCAAAGCTAACATGATAGTTGATAGCAGAGTAAATTAAAGTTTCCTTAATATTTGCGATACTAGGCTTGCAGTTCTCTATCACGCTTTCTCAGTACTTTTGCTAGAATTTAATTATACGCTCCGCGATCTCCCTCCAACTTTGCTGTTTTAATTGAGTTTTGCACTAATCTTTGACTTGCCTCGGACCTTTTATTGAGTGGTACAAGTTGTAAGTTTCGATTTGCTGTAATTATGCCGTAATGTGATACTAGCTAAAATATCAGGATTGAACTGTTTACACAAGGGTGACGCTGGTTATCTATAGATATAGTCAAACAAAGATTATTGATAGAAACTCGACCTACTAATATTAGAATATAACTTTAAACTCATACCACACGACAAATTCAAAGAAACTTTTCCAATAACTGCAAGATGTTTGCAGCTACATTGTGAGTAAACCGACATTCTGATACTTGCAGAACACTATGTGAGGAATTGAAAGGGGTACTATCAGCAGCACATCAACATAACTGAAAGAGATTTTCTTTGAAACCTACTCCTAAAAGACAGTGGACGGCGGCTCGGTGATAAAGAAAAACTTTCTTCAAGGACCGTAAGATCAAAATATGACAAAAATATTTTGATATTTAAACCTATGTTTGTAGAGAATAGTTGTTCCATATCACCAGACCGTCTTGAGTTTTTGCTACCGGTCACTAGTAATATAAAATTACACCCTATATTATTTTCTAGGCAAATACTGTAAAATGTACTTTTCCATGAAAAGAAACAATTTCCCTTTTTATAAGCTGGGTTTGCAAATAGTAAACACCAGAGCAAATAATATAAATTTACACAAAATAAGTTATTGTACTGAAATACATAAAAAGCACAATACCTACCTAAGCACATGAAAATTTATAATGTGATTTCATGTAATAGCAATAATTTTTGTCTTATATGTAACCGCGTGAATGAAATAAAAATATGTGCAGGAAATTATTCTCGAGCTAGAATAGTTTTACTTCTCTTCGTTTCATTTTCATAGGCATGCCTCTACATTTTACTTTTCTCTAACTGAATTTTATTTTCTTTAAGTCTGTCCAGTTGTCCGGCCGTAGAAGTTTCTAGATAAACTTCAATAGTGGCAACCACAGCCGCTTATGAAATCCGATAACTCTAGTAACTCGAACCATTTCCACAGCTGGGTCAGTTCTGTTAGTAACACCCTCCTTTAGCAAAGTTTTGCACTTTCACCAGCAAAATTGAAGTCACAAGAGAGAAAAAGTTGGTAAACGGTGGTTGAGGAGTTTGGACAGGAGCAAAATTTGTTCATTATCTTCATCATACCGCGTAAAACACCGCATCTACAATCAACCAAATAAACACCAGTGGTGTCAGAGTATTTAAACTTCCTTCTAAGTTCTTATATAGGTATATTTAGGACAAAGTGGCGAGCGACAATGTAAATATTATGATTCTTTTTATATTTAACCATTTATTTAGCAGAAATCATAACAACGAATCTTCATCATGTTGACATCTAGACTGACCAAAGAATACTATAATCCGACCAGCATCGACTGACTAACTTCATCCGTGACAGAGAAAGATAGAGATGTATGAAGTCTCTATCCTTCTCTTTCACATGTTATCTACAATGGAGATTCTACTCCTACATATTGTGGCTGTTAATGTACGTATATAATGTATGCATCTAACGAAGTGGTGCAACGGCTGTTTTCTAAGTAATCCCAGAATTGACACCGACTAAGGAAGAAACATTTTTTTCGGTCTATCGGGTGATACTACCTGCTAAGTCTTTTCCAAAACATCAATTTTGTGAGTCGACTACCAAAAACAGAAGCAGGGATCTCCAACTCCTTAGCCACACTACGCAAACTAAATTACACAACTTAAAAGAGTGCTTAATACTGAATTTTGTCTAATTTGATATGGTATCAAAAACAATCATAGGTTAAATAAGTTATACGGGGTGTAAGAGACAGCAGTGTACCAAAAACTTTGCAGGCATGTCCAGACCATAACACTGATACATTTTTTGTATGGAGGATATATTGGTTAACAAGAAAAAAAAACGAACTTTCATACAAAATTCGATCAGCTAACTGATTTTTTATGGAAACTCAAAAGAAAATGTTTCCCTACATAAGCTCCAAAGTAAAAATTGTTCAGTTTCATGGTCTGAACATGTCTGTAAAATTTTCAGTACGCTGTCCCTTACACCCTGTATAAGATCCTATTGTGCAAAAAGAGTAATAATAATACTCGAAAAATTAAACGACTTTTCCCCACAAAACGATCGAAATCTTTTTGGTGTTAAATATTTCTTTTTATCCGTGGTAGCTTTTAATTGTAATTTACTCCTTTAATGGACTATTGTGTACAGACTGCTGTAAGCTTCCAAAATATCAAATAACATAAAATAAAAAATATGACAAAAAACGTCCCATAATTTTTTTTTAAATAAACGTCTTACCTTGTATGGGAGGTCCTATTTTTTCATATTTCAACCATAGTTTATTGGGAAAAGTTGTTCAGTTTTACGAGTAGAACTCACCCCAAAAATACTGTCACTAAATTTAATAGGACCTTATTTAAGATGTAAAATAATAAACTAGGTACAAATATTTAAAGGGAGGGTAACCAGCCCATGGTACTGAACAACTTTTCCAAAGGAACGTGAGTCGAAATATGAATAAAAAGTTCGACTTCCCATTAAAAAAGATTCAGACCGGATCTATTTGAATGAGAGGTCAAATTTATTTATCATATTTTATTACAACATTAGTTCCTTGGGGAAAAGTTGTTTAGTGTCATGGGCTGGTTCGCCTCTTAAGATATTTGAAGCCAATATTTTAACATCCATAACGAAACAAGACGTAGAGTAAGATCAATATCTAGTTGTTACCAACTTAAGCACCATGCCCAAGCAGTATTTTTTACACTAAACTCTCTTTTCGTGTGGGACACCGAGTCATCCAACAACATTACACTAAACAAAGTAATATATCTTTTACTGTAGACAAAATACTAATCCTTGCCTTAATCATTATCAAATTTCGACGTCCAAATACATTTTTCTATTTATATTTATCGAAATTTAACCTCCCCGCTCGTCAAAGCACACATGTGTACATTAATGGCCGCCTACCGTTCGCTCGTCGAAGCACACATGTGTGCTTTAAGTATGGTGTCAAGTTTTTCGCGCGTTTTCGGTCCGTCAAAAATGATTCATAGACGAAACTTAACTTTTTTGGTGAATGAAACGTGCATAGAACTGTTCAGAATAAAATTTTCATTATACTAGCAACACAAAGTGTAAAGCGTTAGAAAAAAAAAGTAAAATAACAAACTGTCAAAGTTGATCAACCGCTTTCGCCCGTCGGAAATTTTTGGTGGATGATGTTTTTGGTGCTTTTCATATGAAAAAAATATGTATGTATAGACTAATGGAGAAATGTATAATTGCATCACATATTTATTACAGATTGTGCTAAAATAATTGAACTTTATCGGTACATCATATATTTTTCGTAATTATATTATATATTGCGACGTCAGCAAAATTTCTAGACATGCAACTTCCAGGCCCAGAAAATAAAAAACAAAACAACATAAACATGCCGAAAATGTGTAAATAAACCGGTAATATATTTCCGCACTAGTATTTAGTAGTGGCTTGAATGTAAACCGTAAAAATTTTAAATAATTTATATTTTTGCAACCCTACTCCTTGCGAAATTAGTCGCCATTTTTGTTTGCGAAATTTGACACCAGCGAACGGTAGCTGGAAAATGTCAGTTGTAAGTCTGAGAGGGTTAAGCTTATAATATTATTCAACCGTTAAAATTTCTGCCGTGTGACGCTGGCTTAGAATTGCATCACCCTATTCTTTCCCGTGGGAGTCGTAAGAGGCGACTGAGGGACTTGATGGTGTGTATTGCAATTTTAGGCAATGGGTTGACAACCTGTCACTATCGCGATGCACAATTTTCCGAATAACTCTCAATTATCTGTCAGACGTGGCATAAATGTCCGTTTCTTGCGGCTGTTTACACTCTGCCTTCCCCGCAAGCGTGATATGTGTATTATTCAACAAACAAAAGCCACTTATTTTAAATGATAAAATCGAATAACTCTCGATTATTTCTTATTACTTAACAAACAAGTATCACTCATGATACTCTTGTATATTTTTTAGCGAGGATATAGCCTCGACAGTTTAAAGCTAAGACAGTAAGCTCGAGGCTTACGTTGGTACAATTGATTTTAGTCAAACATAAGCATCTTAACTAAAATCATACTACTAAATTGAGGATTGTAGTCTCCTAGGTAGCTGTTGAAGACATTAATGAGACCGCACATATGAAACACGTCTGTCTATGATTCAATCGCGGAATACGATTTGATAAAAACTTTTCCGCGTAAGTTTTCATGTTTATTTCATAACATCACAACAATCTTGATATATTATTGTGTGCATGTATTATTTATTAGTTGTTTTATATTTGAATTTATATATTTTATGCAAGGTCCTATCTGTATGTGTACAAGGTTTTGCCATTTCTTAACATATTATTTTCTAATTACACTGTGCAGGTTAGCTGGAAGATATATCTTCATAGAAATAAACGAAACAAATTTTGTGACTACGTTTAGTAGCTATAATGTAACAAAATGCTTTACGTGGGGCTGCCTTTCAGAGGTTTATTTTATTCAAGTAGAAAATTTAGCGAAAGATAATTTCTACGGGTGAATTCTGACTATATAAATAAAACACTTACCTGTCTGTTGTGTTGTATGGTGAGCCAGCATACCGACTGACTGATGCTAACTCTACTCCTCCTCTGTATATAGACACTAGGGCTAAATCTAGTGTTTTACTCTGAAACAAACAAGAAAAATATAAATATCTAACTGGTGCCCGGAAACTATATTCTGCGAACTTAATACTATCTTCTTCTTATTATTTTCGTTCGGTACACCAAGTCAACAAACTATCGATGAACCCTGGTGTCAGAGTTTTTCAACCGCTTTTTAATACTAGTAGGCCTCTGACGTAGTTGTGTAACGGCTGCCGTTTCAGTAATCATAGACAGTAACCAGAACCGACAGCATAGCGTGCCCTGCAAACGCTAACTATCTTGCATACGGGTAATCAAATGGTTCGTCCTGCTATTTCCTTACCAGAATGGACACAAATTTACAAACTAATAATATCAACTTTGTGAGTGTACCATCGGGAATTGAACCCGGAACCTTTGCGCCGCAGGCAGTCGCGCTACCACTTCGCCACATCGACCATCCATTAAAATTTGTCGTTGTTAAACCATGTCTAAAATTTTTGTAATAACACCGGTTAGCGTTGAACATTGTACTTATTGTTATATCAAAAACATAATATCAAGCTTTCGTAACACAATAAAGTTATTTTTTCAAAGCATTTTTCAGTTAGTTAATAACCGCTTTCAACCTTTATCAAAATTAAATATCAAAGGATTTGTTCCGTTTCTACAGTCGGTATAGTCTTAAAACCTTGGATATGATAAATAATATCAACCGTATGGACACCATTCTCAAATAAAATACCTAATCATATTTCAATTTTCCTCACTTTGTATGTAATGGATGGCATGGAGATAATCAATAAAAATACGTCTTAATAAAACACATTGTGACCACCATCCCCCACTAAAAGGATCTGCTTATTACTTCTTCTCCCATTCTAATAACGAGTCTTATAATGTAAACGAAACGTGCAAATAATACTCAAGTTCTTACTGCTCTATAAATATGAACCTAATTGCCTTACATAACGATCGCTTATGCTTTGCAAGCGAAAATGAGTTATTGGTCATGTCTTTTCCTTGTACGGTCGCGTTCTAAAGTGGAGTCATAGTTAACACAAACCTCAGAAAACAAGTCGCTCGCACCCGCGGCTACACTCACACAATGACACAAATGACGTATAACATACTATTATTTGACGAACTACCATTGTATAATAGGCTGAGTAGTATTGACTATTTCACTACATGAATCATTAGCTTCGGTAGCGTGGTCAGTAGCGCGGTCAAGCAAATTCTTGACCGTTATTGTGGAGACAATGGATCGAATCCCGATATCTTAGTTGTAATTTTTATTTTATCAAATGAAGCAAAATTTAGTAAATTTTGAATTACATTTTAGTTGTTGGTAGATCGTTTGCGAGATAGTGCGTGTGCTAAGTGTTTTTTTTTAACCTAAGTTTATTTATTAAACTTCAGTGTTTATTTCTTCGAAATGCATACTATTATCAGTTTGCAGGATAAGCAGCGTATTGTTGCGCTGCAATTATCTGTGGCGCTGCATGATATTGGATTCAATTTAACTCAAATTGCTAATCAGACTGGTCTGGCCGTAAGTATAGTTTTATTTCATTACAATTGTATTTTAAATATTAAAAACTTTGACTCATAGTATGTTGGTAGCTGTGAACCGATTAGTATAAACTTTTTTATTAATAATGCTACTTTGTTTTAGTGGAAGACTGTTAAACGTTGGGTTACACATTTTGAAGAGGAAGGTAGCGTAAAAACTCGACTCGTCTTATTAATGATTCACAGCGGAGGATGATGGTGTAACAATATGAAGAAAATGGTTCTGCCGCTGGTCCAGGCGAATTAGTAGCACAAGAAACAGGGCGTGCAACTGCCGCTAATTATGTTGATATGCTACAGGAAAGCATGCTACCGACGACGCCGACGGTGCGAAATGTTTAACTGTTTATCCTGCTAGTGAAGTTCCTCGTTTTGCATTTGTCCAGGATAAATTGTCCAGTGCATCGAGCTGCCGTGGTGTATAATTGGTTGAGCCAGCACCCAGATATCCAAGTTATTCGTTGGCCAGCAAAATCTCCGGACTTAAATCCCATAGAGAATTTAATTATGGGGTTTAATGGTGCAAAGGTGGGACATGCGCAATGAAAGAACTACAGAAGCTTTAGAGGCTCACTGCCTGGGAGTGTGGGAGAGTACCAGAGGAACAGATATATGCACTTATTTGATCGAGTCTATTAAGTGTTGTTGAAAACAGCGGAGGTAACACCAAATACTAATTATGTAAGCGGCGATTTTTACTTAAGATTCCAATCAGACCCGATCTAGCATACATTGCTGATTATCTTGTGTATTTCATTATAATATATGAATATACACAAAATAATCAGCAATGTATGCCGAAGCGGGCCCGATAAATCGTTGCTCACTCAACCTCTGTTTACCTGCTTACCCGCCTACTATTGCAGTAGGTATTTGTGGAGCATTACATTAGCAATTAAATTATGCTAAAACATCGATATATATTTATATAAGATTGATCATTATTAGTCAGTTATCTTAAGGCCTTGCTTCAATATCTTTTCATTACGAAAACGAGTACTTAAGCTTAAACCTTGAGATGTAGGCAAATAACTGATTTATTATTATTACAATTACTTTTACTTCCGAGGAAAGTGCATCATCGTTAAACATAGAACAATAAAATAATTACTAACGAAATTATTACTTAAATAACTTTATTGAAAGATTCAATCTAAGATTTGGATCATTCCTATGATCTTATAAATAATTACCTATCGATGTTTCAGCTAATGAACACTTAATATCATTTTACATAATATTGTGTTTTATCATTCAAACAAAACTATTAACTAAGTATTACGACAGCAAGTATTTTATGTAGTTTTACATACTCGTATCTTATGGTTACCAAAAGATCTCATTCATGTCATTTTGTTATTTACATAAAGTGATACCATACCTACCAATAAAATAATTTCTTACCTTACTTTTTGTTTTATTACAATATTATAGGTTTATGTTTTTAGATATAATATTTTGATACATAATTTACAATAAACATTTATAGATATAATACATAGATGAATTTATTGAAAAATATTATATAAAATAATTATTACTGGAGAAAATATGGTAAAAACATTTAAAAAACATTATTCAACATACAGAGATCGGATGGGAACCCGGTTCCGATCTGATTAGAAGGTAAGAACTATTACCGCTAAGCTACGGTAGCTTGTGATCAATACGACGAAATAAAGATATGTAATCTATTGCTTTACTACAAGTGAACGAATAAGGATAACTATAAACAGTTTTAGACAAACCAGTGTGATGTATACTTTGTGGTGATGTAGTGGCGAATAGGCTATCACCGAGTAATTATTTCAAAGATTACATAGATGTCGCTTATAGGTGGTAATCTGTTTAAGTTTTAATGCTACGCCTTAAGGTGGACTTTTCTACTTACAGTCGATAATCTTACGTGTGTGCGTAAGTTAGTAAAGTAAGTACAGAGGATAATAACCCGTATTGCATTCTGTCAAGTGGTCTAACTATGACTCCACTTATGAATCCGACCGTACGGGAAATGTGCTGAGCCCAAGACTGCGAAAGAAATATTGATGCCAGTAATATTTCTTCAGAAAATATTGCAAAATATACGTTATTTTTTATACGTATGTGCCTTTGTGAAATGACTATGATATGGAAACATTTGTTATTGCTTTCAGAAATGGGGGTCTTATAGTATAGTAGATTCATGATTAGGATTCATGCCCTTAAAAAGAGACATAAGTAAATACCTATAATTTAAAATATGCACCATGGTTTTTAAAATTGATCAAACAAAATATTACATAATAGCTCATAGCATTAACATACTAACAGCTTTCTTAATAAAGCCAACTACTTTTATTAATAAACATAAGTCCGTTATGACGCGTTTTTTAGATCGAGGTAAGATTTTTTTAAGTATTCATAAGATAAGCGAATGAATTACAATCATTATCAGAAAAAATCGAAATAAGCAATTGATAAAAAGGTTGCGCCCTCGACAGTCACTTCCAAATCTTCAATATCTTGTTACTCGTCCGAAAAAGACGTCTATGCGACATCTAGGTACAAGTTGTTATAACTATTACTACGGTTAGTCCACAATTAGGTAGGAAATCAAACCATACTATGGAGTAGGAAATCAAACCGCATATTTAAATTTTACCATGCACTTACAGTGACATATTATTTTCTGATCACTCTATCTATTAAAAAACCTTATTGAAGGCCGTTGCATAGTTTTAAAGATTTAAGCTTCCAAAGTGACATTGAAAGGAACTTTATTTTAATACTATGTATTTATTTATACCAGGAAAAGGTCACATTCCTATGGGAAAGTAGAAAGCAACGGGTGAAAGGAGTTATGCGTTGACATGAAATTGGTGGTTTTTGCGCCGTTTGGAGTCGATTAAGAAACTAAAATAATTAAAAATGTCTTTCATCATTTACTTAATGTGGACAAACACATCTGAATGGGTAATATAATTATAAATTTGTATGGAGAATTATAGTTTCTAAATGCGGTCTGTATCAGAATATGCGATAAGACTAAGAAGTGAAAATAATAAAAACGAGTGTCAACAATTATAGCCCAGAAAAGTCACGTCCCTCAGTTATGAGGATACGACGAAGAAGAAGAAGAAATGGGTAAAAGGGGTGAAAAGTATGTATGAAAGTTTGTATTTTTAAAGTAACCTGTTTTGAAAATTGTGATCAGGTCAAAGAGGTCTCTTCTTCTTCTATTTGAGAGCTCTTTGCTGTTGTCGGTGGAGTAACCGCTAAAGACCCGTCAACCGTCAGAGATAAAATAGTTAAATAAGTGTTTCAGGGGTATGTAATTTTGAACCCCTAAAGATAAACAAAATATTGTTTCTATAGAAATTCGTGGTCTTTGATGCGATCCGTTATAAAATTTGGGATTAGAATGAGGAGCTGAAGTTAGGAGGTCAGTATGTAAAAAGTAAAAACCCTTGCAATCTTGCACCGCCCTTTTCCACACGCACCGCACAATTTCCGGATCCGATTTTCTAACGAAGGGAATTAACGATAATCCAAACAAAATCTTGATACTATGGCACACGTTGCCGTGATGGCAATAAGATGTTATGGTGCAAATTTACCTAAGGTAAATGCTTATAAAACGAAACCTCTTACTGGCAAAATATAGGGTCAAAGGATTTATCCGTGATAGAGGCTGGGATCAAGCGCAAATGAAAAACGATAATGAGGCAATTTGTCTCACGAGTGCGGGGAATCAGAGCCGCACTAAGGTAGAAAAGGTGACCCAGATAATATACGAAAACTTATTTTTAATTGCTTAATATAATCATAAGCTAAAACTATAACTTTAAATGCAGACCATTACTACTTACAAGAAAAGTTAAGAATGCAAGCCGTGCAGCATCTCGTACAAGACAAATTAACAATGATTGAGTTGATATTATTATAATTTTACGATACAAAAAAGTTAAAGATTATTCAATACCGTTATGACGCTGTGTGTAGTGCTGGTAGTGTTTTGTATAGTAGCTGTCTTATTTCTTGTTGTCTCGCTTACATTCTAGTTGAAACTGACTTAGAATATTTGGCAATAGCCACCGAATGTATTTTTTCTAAGAAAACTAATATAACCACCACTCAACCCTTTATGTTATAAAAAACTTTCACTGCACCAAACTAGATGCGGTCCTGGATCAACAAGCGACTATTTGTTGTATCGTAGAGGTCGGGATCAGCGATACTCTCCATCATTTATCACTCTTCCGTACGGCGAAAGTATACGGAACATTTTTCTTATTTACCCACATTTTGTACGCTATTATTATTTCTTATGGACGTAACAGAAAGGTTGAATGCAGTCTTGGCTCAACACATGCGCAAATATATACATACATACATACATAAATCACGCCTATATCCCTTACGGGGTAGGCAGAGCGTTAACGGCCGTAAACGGATATTAACACCACGTCTGACAAAAGCTTGAGGGTCAATCAGATAACTGTGTATCACTATAGTGACAGGTTGTCAGCCCATCGCCTAAAATTGTAATACACATCCCTCGATTCCCTTAGTCGGCTCTTACGACACCCAAATTACGCTTACGGCAAATATATAGTTAGACAAAATTTTTATGCTACGTTATTTGTTTTTACTCTTCCTAACTTCCTTTCTTCTTAATAGCTTTGTGTGTCATTGTAACAAAATACAGCAGAACAAAATATTCACGCAAAGTTACAATGATTCAAAGTTATTTTTTGGCTGAAATTCACTGCTACAAATGGCTACACTAGCGGATACAAAAAATGTCTCCATATATTTTATAAAAACGTAGTAAATTCAAGCTGAAACATTTTTTCATTTTTTGTCTTTACTCATCAGCTGTTTGTAAATATTATTAAATTATTTATCTCACGTGTCTTTTTTTATTAACAGCTTAAAAACAGAGATATGAAATTCAATTCAAACTCTACCTATAATTTTTAAAACCAACAAAGCTTCGTTTTGATTCTCCAACGGTGTCCGCCATTGGAAACATAGTTTAGTAGTGTGAAACGGTGTGTTTATTGAGCAACTCATTAATATGCAAATACCCTCATCATAAGATTTGTCACGGTCTTGAATTTAATTTTGCTATCGCAAAAACCAAACAGCTTACTTGCTATTATTAAGCTCCGTTGGTGTATCAAAACCTTATCTTTACTTTATACTGAAATTAATTGAAATCTTTATGGGTTTTATAATTTTTGAAATAACCTTTTAGTATGTACCTATCATAGATTTTTGTAATTTTTGGTACTTATAGATTTACTCTGTACTGAAAAGTGTGTATCAACAAGAAAATATAAAAAACAGGAAATTTCATTGAAAAATAATGCTAAGCATATTTATTATTAGAAAACTTGCAGAATTTTCTAGCGGAAGCAGGATTTGAACCTATTACTTTCGCTATCACTTGTGGCGACGCCTTTTCTATCTGGGCTACCGCGGCTAATTCAGTGCCCGACAAAAAAAAACAATTGAAAGGATTCACACTCACTTCAGCACACCAGATCGTATCCTGCTGAAATTGTTGGTTTATATATTATTGTTTAGCATAAAATAAGCTTCAATATGGAAATCAAAACTGAACTCACCTGTGAATGCGTCTGGACTACAACTGCCCTAAAAACTATGGAAGCGTCTTGGACTCTTGTCTCTAGCGGTTTCTCGGCAAACTTAGGGCACTGACTGTCACAGACTATCGTCCAACACAACAACAACGTTATCACAAACATCTCCCGCGGGGCCCTCTCAGGGCCTAGTAAGGCCCACTCAGGAGGCCACATTTTCCAAGGGGGCGTCAAACAATATCCCCAACTGGATACGTCCCTGGTTTGAGCCGTTCTTTTCTCTTCTTCACCCGCTTTCTGCTTTGCATTGTTTTATCTGAAACAAAGAGAGTTTCCATATGAACACACAAAATATATCATAACTAATAGGTTCAACTACAAAATATGAACATACGAAGAAATGTCAATAAAACGTTTTTATATTTTCCTGTAACTGGGACAAACAATATTCCATACTGTATTTAAGAGTACAACCAGTGTAATTAAAAGGAAAGCGCTCTTTGTTACTTCATTGAGAATGAGGAAAATCGGAAAAAAGGTAGGTAAGTCCTCATATATTTTTAGGCTAAGTCTGGTCCTACTAAAATAGATGCAGAATAAAACATTTATAATTAAGTTATAACACCTGCAGGTCTTGAAAAGACTTGAGGGTTAAGGATATCAGATCAGCCTGTAAGAATTATCTTTGACAATATTCTACCAACCGAAGTTTTGCATTAAACTTAATAATAAAAACATTACACTCGTATCACGGATTTTTGTACAACTACCAAGGCATGCCGTGGCCAAGGCAGGCTATGCCGGCTTAGAATAGCATTACCCTATTTCTTGCCCACGGGTATCGTACGAGGCGACTAAGGGACCCTAAGGTTTCATTTGTATTACAATTTAAGGCAACAGGCTAACTACCTGTCACTGTCAGTAGTGATACATGATTTTTCTGAATCAAATATTTGTCAGACGTGGCGATAGCGACCATTTAACACGGTCTTTACCACTCTGCCTACCTCGCAAGGGATAAAGGGCGTGATATGTGTATGTATAAACCATGGTTTGATTATATTAAACGGATGATTTACAGCTTTTGTTCATTCTACGATCATAAAAGATGATCTGGCTAGTTATATCTCTGAAGGAAACGCATTCAATATAGCCTGAAGCAATTTTATGATTGCTGTGTGACTCAGATTCACTCGAGAGAGTATCTCCGTTGTATAATACTACTGTCATATTGTTATAAATAACATGTTATTTATTGAAAAAAAGTGTCATGCTTCGGAGGTCACGTCAAGCCGTCGGGCCCGGTTGATGATTACTTAGACGGCGGTACACAGCCATGTCAGATGCCTACTAGTAGTAATCAGCGGTTAAATAACTCTTACACTAGGGTTCATCGGGTCGTTCGCCAATTCGGTGTCCCACACAAAAAGAACAGATGAAGATACTGTTAGACAATTGTGTTTAAGTAAGATCAGGTTACTATCTCAAGCGCCAGCGACCGAATTGCCGCCTGGCTATAATTTGCCATGGTCGGTTTGGAAATCTTTAAATATACTTCGGACTCAGACTGGCCGGAGCAAGGAAAACATGACCAAGTGGGGCTTCTTGGAGGGTTCCGATGTAAACTGTAAGTGTGGTGCAGTTCAAACAATGAACCACCTAACATTGTGTCATGCGTGCCCTAGCACCTGCAAGCAGGACGATTTTATGACAGCGTCTCTCAGCGCTGTCATAGTAGCCAAGTTCTGGGCCCCGACGGTGTAGTGTCTGCCATCGACACGCTAAGAAAAAGAAGAGACCAAATTGAAGCTTCAATTCATAGTAGCTAGTTAGGACGGATTCAGACGTACTCGTGTTCTACGCTGACTCTACGCATGGCCAAAGCGTGGGAGGCGCGGATGACTTCGTTTCAACACGCCCACAACACGCGTAGAGCTCGTGTAGAGCATACCCACAACTGAACCCGCTCTTTTCTAAAAATTTTATGGAAATCCCGTAAGTTTTGATCCCTTATTAGATTATCTAATATATCTCATTCATCAATCAAAGAAGCTTCCTAACTTATACCAAGTGTAAGTCGAATAGCAATTAAATTATGAGAGCTTTAATGTATTATCCGTGGTAAACCATTATAATAACGTTAGTAATTCGATAATGTACCACTATGGTTATCAATTTGATAATTTCGGAAGTTTGTATTCTCGTTTTCGGGTGTGACACCGAGCCCACGAACTACCCGATGAACCCTAGTGTCAGAGTTTGTATAGATCTACTATACGGGATGTAAGGGACAGCCCCTGATAACGTGCATGCAGGCCATGAAACTGAACCACTTCCCCCTAGCAAACATTATGTAAAAAAACGATTCAAAAATTAACCTGCCATACAAAATCAAGATCAGCGGACTGCAGTTACTATGAGAAGTTTATTATTATGGGCATTTCCTGAAATATTTTTTCATGGATAGTTGTTCAGTTTCATCGTCTGAATGCGCCCTGTTACTATTCAGAAGATTGTCACTTACACCCTTTATATAGAATCTAAGGCAGTTCTCCCACTTGATGTCCGTCGCAGGGTATTTTTAACGCACCGTAACGAAATTTTTAACCGTAGCTTCCGTTCTGTGGAGAAACGCGTTGGTGAGTATGATTAAAAGTATACATACACAAACATATCTCGCCTATAATCCCTTGCGGGGTAGGCAGAGTGTAAACAGCTGCAAAATCGGACATTTACGCCACGTCTGACAAGTATTTGAGGGTCATTCGGAAAATTGTGTATCACCATAGTGACAGGTTGTCAACCCATCGCCTAAAATTGCAATACACAGCCTAGAGTCCCTTACACGCCTCTTACGATTCCCAGACCAATGCTATTTATTCTAAGCCGGTATCGCACGGCATAGTTCAAAGTATACTTTGGTGAATTTCATGCTTAGATCAGTACTATCAGCAGCACACAAGCAAACCTTAGGTACAATGGGTACCTACCTAAGGCACTAACATATTTTTCTGATTCTACATTATTAGGAATAACCAGTTTCGGCTGATCTCTTAAATAAGTTTGTTTAAGTGCTATATTACTATGGGTAGCAAAAAAATTGCCCCGGGTGAGGATCGAACTCACGACCTTAAGATTATGAGACTTACGCGCTGCCTACTGCGCCACCGAGGCCATATCTGCATAGTATTGAAATAAGGTCCTATCACTATCTTTAATAATTCTAGGTACTGAGATACCTAAACATTTGCTTGTTTATCTGCTTTCGTAAACAAAATGCAGCATAACTGATAAGAAAAATTTCTCAGATTAAGGTAGGCATACTTCTCACATTAAATACATTATTTCAGGCCCAGACTTGAATCAAGACAGTTCTTGATTTAAAAAATTATATTATTATTATTTAGGGTCTGCGCCTTTAGGCGGTTCTCCTACTTGTCGTCCGTTGCTGTATATACTTAACGCACTGTAACGCATGCGTCTGTCAGACGAAAGGATACTGTGATTCCGGATCATTTTCGGAAGAAAAACCCAAACTGCTATTTGATATACTTATCAGGGACAAATGATACAATCACTCGCTTGACTTTCTATCTTTAAACAACCTATAATTTAACGTTGATACAATTTTTGAAATGAACAAATCTCAATAATCGCCGCTAATATGTTGACGTTGTTAATATAATAAACATAAATATTATTCAATAGTGGCCAAGTCCACAATGTTTATAGTAACCCAGATAATTTTGAGTCATACTTATACTCATACACATAAGGCCACAGTGCGTTTACCGTCGATTACGATGCGTAACGCATGCGTCTGTCAAGTAGTTTGACAAACGCATACGTAGCCGTATTTATGGAAATTAGATTAGTTTTAGCAATTTCCTTTCGGGTGACAGACGCATGCATTACAGTGCGTAATTACATCAGTAAGTAGTTACATAGATAATTTAATAATGGTAAAGTAAATGTCAAGGTTGTGTAATGATTGAAGTCATTTTCAAGGCTGTTATTTTTATTTATACATACGATGAACTTAGACGACGACAATATTATTCATGTCATTTAGAATTGATTTAGTGTACCATTCAAAGGTATTATTAGGTATCGCTTGCGACTTTGCTACGTAAGTTCTATAAATGAATATGAGATACTTAAATAATTTGAATATGACTTAAATTTAGTTATTAGAATAACTGTGCTGCTGTACACGTGTCACTTTCTTTGTAATGTCTCACTTCCGAGGGTCAGCTGGCAGAAATTTCTTCTTGGAAATAAGCTGCACCTGTTGTGTCGTATTTATTTATGTTTTTTGTCTTTTCTGTAATATTTTGTGTGCAATAATATGTAAATCAAATTATAAAATAAAATAAAATGACATCAAAGATTTTTTACGTGAGTTGTCATATCCGATGTTTATACTTACAATGATCTACAATGTTGGGCTCACAACAGGAGCAAATATTTTACGTGTTGAAATTACCCTTGAAACTTAACAACTTTCTCCATGACACGTAGGTACTTGGGTCAAAATATAAAGAATAAATTGGACAGTCCATAAAAACTGACTAGTTCGGGTGGTACATTTTGAATAAGAGATCTGTTTATTTTTTATATTTAAATCTACGTTCTTTGGGTAAGTCGGTCAGTTTCATGGGTAATTTTTTATGTGCCCCTGCGGTGGGCCCCACATTATATGAGTTCCTATATAATATACAGTAAAAATATTTTATGTGTGAGTTCTACTCTCAAAACTAAACAACTTTCCCCAAGGAGCATAGGTCGAATTCGACGGTACCTTACATACACAGATGAATTGAGTACCTATAATGAGAAAGAAAGAGTATGCTTAAGTCTTGTGATTACACGAAATTTAATGAACATCGTCTTGTCGTATCTAATCCTCTTGAGAATACTCGCATATTAGCTATTGTTCGCTAAACCAATAAGCTTTGAGCGTATTTCGATGTCTTTTGATTTATGAGATAGCATAACTTTTTGATCTCTTGCCACGAATACCTACAAAGCACATACGAATATCTGATTCGCATTATGAACACTAATTTTTTCTAACATTTATTTACGTTTTTACCAGATGTTATTGGATCGTTCATCAACTCAGAGTCTCATATAACAAGATTAAGTACATTTGTAACCTTTGCGGTACCAAGGGTCGAAACTGACTTACGCAATGTTTAGTCGCGAAACCTCGTTTTTCAATCCAGAATTTTCAATGTAAGTTTTAATATTTGTTATGGAAATCAAACTTTGGGTGAGACTTAAAACGTTGAACTTCAAAGCTTTTCCTTCAAGTAGATTGATAAGGATCATTTGAAAATGTGTTAAATTATAATTATTATGTAAGATTAAAGTAAAAAAGATAAGAATATATTAGTAAGGTTAGAATCATGTCACATGTAACTCCACACACGCCCTAATTAGGAATTAAAAATGGATGCATGTTTCTTCAGCTGCGCTGGAATATCAGAGCTCAGTGTCTCTTATGTGATCATCGAACTTATAGCTTACTTAGCTTAGCTTTATAACACAATATTTTCATAATAACAGACTTACATTTACTTTCTGATAAACTCAATGTATAACCGGTATTTCGTTTTAGAATAGTATACTTAGACCTTCAAAAGAAGTCCTAATTTTATCTAGTCTAGACTTGGGTTAATCGTTTCTATTTTCACTTCTTGTATTGCAGATGCCTGTCGCAATTCTAGTAAAACTATTTATATTCTTCTTACATACAAGATATTCATATTAAACTTTTCGACAAGGCATTTAAGTGACTACTCGAGTGATCAAGAAGGTATCGTCTACAAATCCATCAAACGGATCCCTCGCAGATCCTCTGTAACTTGCAACATGTAGGCTGATCCTTCTAAGCTTCTTGAGAATCCCTGAGCCTTCATACTCGCTTATGAGCTTAGTATTATTGTGTAGGTTCTTGTTTTAGATAATTATCATCTGGAAATAATCATGCTGAAAACTTCACAAATAGTATCGTTATCAACCCACACAAGTAAAAATGGTTCCGTGGTGTATAATGTATATAGCACTTTAAACTGTAGAACGATTTCTTCTATGAAAATTCTTACACAACTCAGAATACCATTACGTTATTATCTAGGAAGCGTTTTAAAAACTCTCTTTCAGTTTATCGGGTCATTCGTCAATTAAAAGAGTGAAAAAGTAACAAAATGAGAAAGGGAAGTAACAAAAAATGAGGATTCACTTTACATAAACAATCTTCTTATTTTCGTGTGGGACACCGAATCGTCCAACGACCCGCTGAACTCTGGTGTCAGAATTTTTCAACCACCGACTACTAGTAAGCCCTCTGACATGATTGTGTAACGACCGCCATCTATGTTATCATAGACAGCAACCGGGACCGACGGCTTCCATCATTATTTTCGGACAATCAGGTGGTTCAACCTGCAATGTCCTAACCAGACCATGAAACAGCCATATATGTATAACAGCCAAACCATGTTATTGATATTTCATAAGACTTTAAAAGAGCTTGTTTTATTTTAAGTATTCTTCACATAAATGCTCCTTCAAAGCAGATTCAATCTTAAGGTGACAACAATCTCCTTGTCGATATTCAGAAATAAAATAAAAATCTTACGTCTAATAAGAGGAACCCCTTATGCCCTTATATAGCTTGCTTAAGCTTCACACAGTCTTATTTGAGCCCTTAACCCTGTTCAAGTGCCTCTCGTACTTGCAGATAAGGGCTGGCTCTGTGTGTGTCAGCCCTTATGTGTCGAGTAGGGTTGTGAAAAGGAAGAAGGGTAGGTGCAAATCTGGCAGAACTTTTTCGGCTGATACATGATTTATGGGTTTTAATGTATCTTCATCATTACTTAATTAAGAATATATTACCATTCTACACATTCAGGTTTTTCCAATGAAACTTATTGTAATAGTTTTTAGGTAAACTAATGCAAATTACTTGGATCCCGGCTCATTTAAATAACCATAATGTGTGATACTTTCACACATTATGGTTATTTAAATGCGATCGCGAGGGCTCAAAAGAAATATATTAACCAGTCAATATTTGCAGTCAAAAAACATCACTCATAAGATGTGTTAGTTCCATAAAATTAAAAATTTATTCTCGAGTCTGATTTCTGGTCGAGCCAGATACAAATAAAATGAGAAATTTCACTCGGTTTCCTATTTTCCTTGCGAAGCGTGGCAAGATTATTTTGGTAAATACCCCAGAATAACAATAAGTAGAGATGCACTAAATTGAAGCATAAAACAAAGTAAGTTACAACTTTCTTACAGTGCTGTAATAAACTAATTACAATTAAGTTACATGACATGGTTGTAATCTGGCCAGTTCGAAGGCAGTGCCTTTTTATTTATCCCGCTGGAGCCGGTTTTCTTTCACGACAATACAAAATTAATATAAAACGAAGAAAATTTTGGTATACAAATTTAATATTTTGCAAAGTACAGATCATGACGTCAATAGGTGATAATTCTATCCTTTATAAAAGGAATTTCATTTCATTTCACATTATGTACAGTCAAGCTGACGTCCAGTTAGACACTGGATCCGCTAATATAAATCTTATGCGCACGGAATAAAAACGGCTCAAAGTCGGAACTGTCTAACCTAGCCTGATCTTGACTGTACAAACAGCTACAAAGATGTTGGCTAAACACCGTGAATTTTATTTGCAAAAAGTGTAGTAATTGTCGTCGTTCCGCTTGAACCGAGAAAACGACAAAAAATAATGAAAGAAGCAAGCTACGAGTGGGTCCAGACTGTATACAATTATTGACGGTACTTTTCTTCGTTTATTTCGTGTGCAAAATAAAATGTTTTACTTACTTAAAGCCCTTTATAAGTATATTTGTGAATGTCAAATAACTACTAAATCTTCATGATTAAATTTTGTGGACATGAATGTCCGGTCAGATACTGTGCTGTTTTTTAACACGACTGCCCAACCGAAAACAGAGCGTAATATTTTAAGAGTTCACGTACGTATGTATATATATGTGCGATTCTTTAAAGGACTGAAACTCGGTAACCATTGAACAGATTCGAACAGAATTGTATCGAAATAATCCTTACATTATCCCAGTGTCATAGGCTAGACTTAATCTCAGAAAGCAATTCGTGTTTTAAATATTTTCAATTCAATAAGCTTGTACGCTTATAAATATTTAGAAAATCGATTTTCAATGCAAACAAACCCGTGAAACTGAAAAGGTATCATTATTGAAATATTTTAATTATAAGTTTTACTTTTTTGTGGTAATGCGTACAATATACTTGTAAACAGCAGCACATCAGCCCTATCCATATAAGAGATCAACTTATACAGGATTTTCTTTTAACATGTGTAAAAAACTAGTTTAAGTTGATCTCTTGAAGGGGTAAGTAGATATTCTTCTGATATAAATAATAAAAGGTCCATGTTTATTTTTATATGAAACACAAAGAAAGGTCAGGTCAAGAGTATCCTAAACCGACGAGCATGTATGAAAAGATTGATGCATGTTGAAGAAGCGAAAGAGGTGTGTCAGGATCGTAGCAAGTGGAAAGATGTAGTCTCCGCCTACCCCTTTGGGAAAGAGGCGTGATTATATGTATAAATAATATAATTGAATGAGTTGTCGATGTGGTGTGTGTTTGACTGACACATCGTTGTTGCTCGCGGCGGCTTTCACGCCGTATTAGCCTTCTGAGTTATGACGTTACAAATGATCTGACACGGAGGGTGAGAAAGGGTGCCTTTTAAAAATAGAAGCATAATAATAATATATGCTGCAATAAATACATCGGAAATACACGTTGACAAAAAATATATTATTTCAAAACACTGTCTAAGTCGATTGGCAACGTCAAATCGTATGAAAAAATAATTTGACAGCGTAAAATGCGCATCTCACAGTTTTGTAATAACTCGGTAGGTGGATTGGCAAGCGCAGTGCAAGATGTTGCATTCAATCGGAACGCTGCTGTCATTCCTTGGAAGATAATTACTTAGTCACGTTTTATGACATCCACGGGTAGAATTTGCGTTCTTTATTCATTTGTGGTTTATTAGATATAAAAATATCTAAACATGAGTGACAGCTATATCAGTTTAGTTTGAATCAGTTATGATATGTCAAATATCATTTTTAAAGACTACGAGCTTGAATAATAAAGCAGTATCTTAATTAACACAAAGCAAACAAAATAAAACACAAATCTATTTACATAATACAATAAAACAGTAAAACCCGTGTGTCTGTATCCTCATAGAACATATTATGTGAAAAAAGGATTAGAACACAAATTTATATTATTTTTTGTCTGTCTGTTTGTCCAGACTAATCTCCAAAACTACTGGACGGATTGGAATGAAACTCTTTGTTGTGTATAGCTATTACGCCTAATCAACATCTAGAATACTTTTTACCCCGGGAAAATTGCTCATTCCCACGGGAAATACGAAAAAACGTAGAATATTTAGGCCACGAGGAGCCCAGTTACAGTATGAAAGATACAATAATATCTGCTTAGCCAAAGTTGTTAAGCATTATAGGCCGCTTTGCCCGGCACGTTGACATCGAGGGTCTAGAGTACTAAATGTGCTACAATAAGAGCCCGGCAAAACTATAAGGGATACGGAAATTGGTCAATAACGAATGTAGTTCAGCATGGTAGGCCGCTTCTGCTGGCACATTAATATCGAGAGTCTGGAGTACCTGATGAGGAACATCTGCAGCCAGGCTTAACTTTACCAGATACGGAAATGGCTCAAAAAAATTGGCAAGGCAAGAAACACTGGTATTGGTGGTGCTATACTAACCATAACATTCAGTCAACGAAACGAAGTTCGTGGGCACCAGCTAGTGTTAAAATACAATTTATATGGTGTTTAAAACAGCAGAATTAAAAAAAAGTTTTGTTTTATTTAAGATTTGAAGTTATTGGGCCAAGTAATAAATCAGTAGCAAAGTAATCCACGCTATTCCTAACATAGACTACATTTTACATCAAAAAGCAGGTTGGTGGGTACAAGCGGGTGATATGCTGGGTGGGTCGCTGGTTGTAAGTAAAGTAAAATAATATTTTATAAATGTAAACTTTGGCCTCAAAAACCTCTGCTTGTGACGCTCGTCAGCTTGAGCTTTGACGGTTCTCATTTCGTTAAAGTTTACATTTGAAAGTTGCAAATAGAGATGTATTTAGAAAATATTCGTATGATAAAATTTATAGCAGCTTATTACGAAAATGTATTAAATGAACGCCTAAATATTCAAACGTGAATAAATCTGTTATTGCTTTGAATGACAAATTTTTAATTATTAGTTTTTACGAATTCCAAAACAAGAGTTTGCCATAGACTTATTATTATATAAAACATAGCATTATTTTTATTGAATTCAATTTAAACTGAAATCGTTTTGTGTACTCCAGTCATTCAACATACTTCGTTACATATATAGTAATTCAACTTTCTAACTGTAATGGTATCATTGCCACAACATTATTCACACACACGCCACATGTGAAAAAGAAATCAAACTCCCATTAATCATGGCAATAACTTTTTACAAAGTGCACTGAGACACAAGCCTCTGAAGAAGTAGGGGTGTTACCAAAAGTATTTATATTCTATATTTTATTTTTATGAAAAGTTAGTGGAAAAAAGTTTGTTGAACATAAGAAAAAGATAGGATAAACTGACACTATTTTACCTATTTACAAAATATAACTTATTAGGCCAAACTTGCACTTAGTTTACGTGTTTGTATTTCTTTTAGATTTCTGAATGACAAAACCTCGCACTAAATTTCTGATAGGTACTGAGGTCCGTGATACGTTGAAAAACAGTGAAAAGACCGTTCCCTGAAGTATGCAAAAATGGTATCTTAAATAAATAGGATGTATAGGACAGCCCTCCGAATACTGATAGGGTTGCATTCAGACCATGAGACTTACCTACTCCCAATAAATAAATATTTCAAGAAACGTCAAAAACATTTTGAATTTTCCCATACTAAATGCAGTCAACTGATTGTCATTTTGTATGGGAGGTCGATTTTTATTTTCGTTCTTAATATGTTTCGAGTTGTTCGGTTTCATGGTCTGCATGCACTCTTTCAATATTCGGAGGACCGTCCGTAAAATCCTATATACACTCACATATTCTGTGTGATCCTGTATATAAAAAAAAAAGAATACATCTGCAAAAATTTTGTGATCAATTTCTTCATTTACTAGTAAATTTGGCAATAAGAATACCTACAAAAAATATAAAAGTTAAAATTTACACAAGACCGAACTTCCGAGAGTCTTACTCATATAAGAAGAGATCATCGTGACGACGCATATTCTTATGAAAACACGACTTCGTGTCAACTGTCGTCTAAGTCATGTATGCGTAAGATGAAATTCCGGTACGGCTGAAATTATTTGAGGGCATAACTTCAAACTTGTCGTGTGATGCCGGCCTAGAATAGCATCATCCTATTTCTTTCGCGTGGGAGTCGTAAAAGGCGACTAAGGGACTTGAGGATGTGTATTGCAATTTTAGGCGATGGGCTGACAACCTGTCACTATGGCGATACACAATTTTCCAAATGACCCTCAAATATATGTCAGACGTGGCCTAATTGGCCGTTAACACTCTGCCTACCCCACAAGGGATAATTGGCGTGATATGTGTATAACTTACAAAAATTCTTAAGTCGCATAATGTACGATTGCAATATGTGTGCCTGTATTACCCTTTGTGTAATGTTCTACGCTTGCGTAAACTTTCGATTCAATGCATGGTAGCTTCTTTAATGAATACATGATTAAGGGTCTTTAATTAAATTTAGCATTATAAAATATACAAGTATTGTCCATTTGTCACTTTACACACTGTAAAAACCAAGTTTTAGTCATTTTTATTCATTTCAAACGAAAGTATGTTAGCATATATACCTAAAATCACAAAAAATATTAAATTGGGTTCGGCCAATGTTCCGTAAACTATAAGGGAAAAAAAAATTTTTTGAAACATGAAAAGTTATTCATACTGGGCTGATGGTTATGAAACAGCCCCTATAAGAAACTTGCGTAATGTGCTCAATGTGCTTTCGTAATATTTCAGACAGGTATAGCTTATGTTACTTAGTTATTACTCAGAGGTGATATAAATTTGGCTACTAAATTTTCCAAATCTGATTCTGAGCGTTAAAGTACAACAAACATAAAAAATAGATTATTCAAGAAAAGCTATTGGCACAAAAACAAAAGCCTTACACTAGATTAAAATTAAAAAACACTTATCGTGTTAGATATAAAATTTTTGAAAGCCCTTAACTAATTTGAGTACTCTATTCAATTTTGACATATCGCACACTATGAGCGACTGCCAGATGCGTCTGTCAATCACCTTGATCAAATTGCATTCGTTACGGTGTGCCATGATATTCGTGTTTTTTATGAGAATCGAAATTTCCATTCGTCCTTCAGACGTCCGACAGTCCGTCATAGTGGGATAACTGCCTTAAAAAAATATACATACATTTATCACGCCTATTCCCTTGCCGGATAGGCGAAGCTTAAACTATCTGACAAAATATTAAAAGGTCATTCAGAAAATTATCTATATTATGTATCACCATAGTGACAGATTGTCAGTCCATCGTCTTAATTGCAAAATATGGTTGAGATTAATTAATTACCTCATATATAAATACATGCATTTTAGTTAATATTTGATTAAGCTAAGTATGATGTCATTAGTGTAAGTAGAAGCCACTGAAATACAAAATAATGAATGACTTTTAATGTATATTTACTTACTAAAAGCTCGAGTCTCGTGTTCTGTACAAAAGCAAGGTAGAAAAATACATTTTCATTTATTTCTTTCGGTCTGTGTTTATAGTCTGTACTCCTTCATAAAACCAAGGCGATTGAGAACACAATGTAGAGTTTTCACAATAATTGCTAGTGATTAGGAGTATGAGGACTAACCTATACCTAAACCGATTTATAAAACAAAATTTTCCCATGTATTGAATTCAAAAGGTTTATTGCTGAGAGAAAACAAAAAGAAGTGGTTGAAACCGCTAGAATAAAATAAATCTGTTCAGCTGTTCCTTACAAAATTTATCACTTTTATGGCAACTTACAAAAGCTATGTCTTAATGAGAAGGTTCTTATTTCGATAAAGTGGATAAATGAAACGAAGTTTTTTTTTGCCAATACTCAAATCAGCATCTTCCGCCACACCTGTCAGATGTTGTTGTACGGTAATTGTTCAGTTGTTTTATTAGGTTGTTTAGTTGTTGTTCAGATGTTATTCAGTTGTTGTACGAATGTTGTTCAGTTTTGACTCGACATCTGGACGAGTGATGCTGTTCTAAGCCGGCATCGCATGGCATTTTTGTTTTCATAAAACTTTCATATTTAATTATTTAGAATAATTAACTAACTATCATTTGATATCATGCAAATGCATAAATGTGTCTTACATAATTTGCAGTTTTCCAAATGCAGCGTCCGCCATTTTGAAAACGTTATTTTTCCAGAGACAAGGACCAAACAGTTTGTCTCTCGGCGGTTTCCTAGAGCCTTGTTTGTTTCATGTTTATGAACTTACTGAAATGTGGTACCGGTACGATTATATGCAGTATTTCGTTGGAATTTACGAGTAACTGCACATACATACACATTTCTCACCTGTCTCCCTTGCGAGGTAGGGAGAGCGTAAACGTCCGTAAAAACAAACATTAACGCCACGTCTGACAAACATTTTAAGTCAGTCAGAAAATTGTGTAACGCCATAGTGACCAGTCGTCACACTATACTAAATCTCAAACACATGTAACTCTCCAGTCCCTGAGTCCAAAAATGGGGTGATGCTATTCTAAGCCAGCATCACACGACATGTAACACGCATGTTGCTAGTAACTCCAGCTACCATATACATGGTGTAAAAAAATTAGCTAAGAATATTTTAAGGGGTGAACCAGTACGTGAAACTGAACAACTTTCCCCAAGGAACATAGATCGAAATATGAAAAAAAAAATTGGCCCTCCCATACAAATTATCCCGGCCTTATTTTTTCATATTTCGACCTATGTTCCTTGGGGAAAGTTGTTCAGTTTCACGTACTGGTTCACCCCTTAAAATATTCTTAGCTATTTTTTTTACACCTTATATATAGTTTGTTTTAACCTCAGTCTAGTTGACAATTTAATGCCTTTATTTGGCACTGCATGATTTAAAAAACTTACGTTACGCAAACAAAAAATGATTATTTTAACCATAGTACCCGTTACTATGCTTAATTTAATGGAAAAATAGTTTTATTATTGCGTACCTACTCACCTCAAAAGTTTTATCATTATGGCCAACCTAAAATATTTCAATTTCGTGACGCATAAGCGAGGTTTAATTGCTTAGTTAGCTAGAATTTTTGTTGTTTCTATTTTTGGAATTGTGATAATTAAAGTATTTTTGGTATATGGTTGGTAGATGTAATGACTGTAAACAGCTATTTAACTACGATTTTTATGGATATTAATACACTCTTTACGTACAACTTTCTATCAAACAAACTGACTTTGCAAGTTATTAATCATTAAACTTATTCAAAATTTCCTTTTCCTGATTGTGGTCATGGTATAGTAAAAATTTATAATGTTAGATTTCTCGTCACCTTTTTGTGAGCTGCAAGTTTTGTATCATTATATAACATATATTTTTTCAATGGTCTTATAATTATTTAGTTCAAGGTAAGTTTTATTTACTGAAACTTTGTTTTTAAATACATTAAATTTGTTTTTAAGTTAGTTTCCGCGTCGTTACAAACAAGAGCAGTCTATCAGCCTAATGTCAAGTACAAAAGCTTATTAAACTGGCATAATTCCATGCTTTTACAGATTTATTTTTGGATGTCAACGCAGCGCCGGTGCCAGCTCAATCATGGCGCTTACTTTTATACTTACCTACTGATTTTTGTTTTTACTGTGATATCATGAACTGTGATAGCGGCATTTATATGGAAAGCATGATAGCTTAGGGGAGGCTCTTTGGAATAAGTAATTCAGGGGCAATATTTTAAGTCTTTTATCGAGGTCTGAATACGTTTTTGTTTCCGTGATGATGGAAATGGGACAAAAGGGCTTTGGGACCAGTATTTTAACAAAATTCTTCCTGTTGCTGGGTTCTGTTATCTTAACTAAGTAGATACCTCCTGTTTCGATTGAAATGGACGTAAGTATGCATTCGGTGCCGCTAAATAAAATTTGTTTACAAAAGAATAAAAAAATGTGCCGAAAAGCCGTGTGATGCCGGCTTAGAATAGCATCACCCATTTCTTACCCTTGGGAGTCGTAAGAGGCGACTAAGAGACTCGAGGGTGTGTATTGCAATTTTAGGCGATGGGCTGGCAACCACTATGGCAATGCACAATTTTCCGAATGACCATCAAATAGGTATTTGTCAAACTTGGCGAAAATGTCCGTTTTGCGGCCGTTTGTGCTCTGCCTACCCCGCAAGGGATATAGGCGTGATGTGTGTCTGTATGTATGTGTAGAATAAAAAAACAACAATGAACTTTTTTTTGTGTGCTGTTTATTATTATTAGGATGGCAGTCGTTACATAACCACAATAAAATTCCTTCAAAATTTTAAGTGTGTGGTTTAAAAACTGCTGGGATCTATCGACTCTTTTGTCAGTTTCCATCTTAAAAATACAAGACAAAGGTTTAACAAATACACGATTTTTCTGCTACAAAAAAACCTTATCACATTTTTGCTAAGAATTGTACCTACAAGTAGAAATTCACGAACTATTTCATAAATGAATTATCATAATTTTACGTACAGTTTATTCAGAAATACTAGTATACGTTGACCGCTTGATTGAATAACTTAAAATGTAGGCGATTGTACGCGAACACAATTTTATTGCTTAAGGTGAAGAACCTCTTTAAACATTTTACACCTTAAAGGCACTCATTGTTTGGGGCTTCAGTTAACGTTTATTGTAACGATCACTTTGTTAGAAGCTAAGGGAAACGCTTCTGGTGAAAAAAAAAGTAAAAAAGAGAAATAAAAAACGATATAAGATTAGGTAGATCAAATGACATCATTTTGATGTTAATATGATAAATATGCGTGAGTTGTCAAATCCCATCCCACCTTTTTTATAGCTTAGTGAATAATTGAATTTTTAAATAATGTTTTTGTAATACTTAGGATTATATGTTTTAATTAGGACTTAAATATTTTATTGAACTTAGTTTTTATAACATTTTCTTTATTTCTGAATTTTTATTTTTTGTTTATCAACTTAAATATATAAAAGTGTCATATTTACAAGCCTGCGAGCAGGCTTAATGCACTTAATGAATGTATCACTACATTCTGGCAAATAAACTATTATCTTATCTTATCCATACAAAAATTTACGGCTGTACTTTACGCAAGCGTATTTTGACCCTTTAGTTCAGTCTATTATGTAACTAGGTAATAAGTTTAATGCCAGTCTAGTAATTCGTGCTCTGTTTAAACACACTGAAGTTGAAACTGCTACGATTTAATTGACTTCTTATGTTTGCTACAAAACGCTACGCTAAGCCTACGGGCTACGATGTTTACAATTTAAAATGTAGCATTATTGAAAAGCGTAGGCATCCCTACCCTGCGTTTATTTACCTTTTTGATAAAGTTTGTAAGTTTTTATTTCATTAATTAAAATGAAATTTTATAACAAACGTTTTCACTTACCTAATTACTTGAAAAAAATAACAAGAACCTAGTTCGGTTTCTAGAAATGATAGGTAGGTACTGTAATTTTTTTATATGATTTTCAATAAAACAGCGTTAAATTGTTTTTCAGAGTTAGAAAGTATTTTAATTCATTCTGACGGTTAGGATATTTACGGTTGAAAGTAATTATCCGTAAGAAAGTTTTATTTTTATTATAATAAAGGAGAAGTTGACTCATTTTAAGGCGCTAAGTAGGCAGTAAGAAACGACTGTCTCTTTCATTGCCGCTGAGTCTAAGAGAAACAACCTATCAGATTTCTTGCAAATTACAACGCGGTTTAGGGGGTTTTAATTTCTTACGTGTAATATACGAGATAAAAATAAAACCTCAGCACAAAAAAGTGATATTGTGGATATCTTTTACTGTGATATAAACAATAAAAATTTCTGTGATATAAAAATTTCGTCAAAACGAACTAAATAACGAAAGCCAGAGAACTTTTTTATGACCAAAACAGTTTTTTTTCATGATGAACACAACATTATAATTGCAATTCTATTTAATTAAAAATCTTATTTGAAAATTTGTAATGTATAACACTCGATTTTTCCTTTAATGATTAAATTACAAACATTTACATATCACGCCAATAATTCCTTGCGGGATAGGCAGTGCTTAAACGGTCGCAAGAACGAAAATTTACGCCAAACATTCGAGGGTCATATAGAAAATTGTGTATCGGCATAGTGACTGGTTGTCAGCACATCGCCTAAAATTGCAATAGATACCGTCGAATACCTTAGTTGCCTCTTACGCCATCCACGGGAAAACATTTCAGGTGATGCTATTCTTAGCCGGCATCAAACATTTGACATATACGAATGCGATTTTAGGAATTTGACTTACAAATACAAATACAAATAACTCTTTTTGCTTTAAACATGGTATTAAATGGTGTAACAATACAGGACAAAAATTATGATTAGCATGTTTAGCCATTCACGGCATGCAAAGTTTATCATTTAAAATTATTATAATAATTATTATTATAATAATTTTATAGTATTAAATAAATTAAGAAAGTAATTTATAAAAGTAAAGTACAGTAAATAAAAAAAAGAGTTAATACAATAATTTTACTATATTTAATGAGTGGAGAAATATTCGTGCATTGAGTAGAAACATTTTTCTATGAGCCAATTGCGTAAGGCTGGTTTAAACTTGTTTAAGGTTAGATTCTTCATGTTTGTGGATAGATGATTATATATTTTAACTGACATCGAGAAACAATTATTTTTGAACATTTCCTTCCTAATACATGGCAAGATCAATTTGTTTGGATATCGAGTAGAGCATGAGTGTTTGTTGAATAAATTCGGGTGAGTTTTAACAAAAATGCATGCTTCATAAATGTACAGTTCAAATACAGTCATTAAACCAGCTGGGAGAAAAGGGGCCTGCAGGAAGTAAACCGATTTACATTGCAGAGCACTCGCACACATTCCTTTTGGGCAATGAAGACTCTTTCGATTTTGCTTGAGTTTCTCCATATCAGGACTCCATATCTTAAGATGGATACAACATATGCATGATACACTTGGAGACCAGTTTTGATAGAAGTTATCTTAGTGAGACGCCAGAGTGCATAAGCAAATGGATTTACTTTTGTGCACACCATATCAATAATATTATGTTGGTACCATTTACACCGATCATCTATTTTTATGCCCAGAAACGTACTACAACTTTCCTCTAACAATGGATGACCCGTACACACTATATTGATTTTTTTGTTTAAGTTGGACTTAAAAGCCTTAACATTTTAAAACAATATCCCAGTACTAACCAAACAGTAGCATACAAACTAAAACACACGAGTTGACACAACACAGATTTCGGGTGCCACAAAGACCCGCCCTCGCCCCTTATGTTTGTAGGTCAAGTTGTCAGACCTCCCCTGATTAGGTTGTGCCTATATTTGCATACATTTCCGTTTTCCTGAATGGGGTACAACGAAAAAGTAAAGCAGTCAAAAGTTTAAATTGGATAGACCTTTGCCTGGTACTGTCAGACAAAATTAAACTTTGAATGTAATTTTAATAAGTGCATTTATTCATTACTAGCTGTTACCCGCGGCGTTGCCTGCATAACCCTTGAGTGATGATGAAACTATCCTGTGTTAATCCATGTTACCTTATATATGTGTGCCACATTTCATTACAATCGGTACAGTAGTTTTGCGTGAAGAAGTAACAAAAAAACAAACATACAAACTTACGCATTTATAATATAAGTATAGAATTGCTAAAAAATTGTTTACCAATTCGACAAGTATTTTTATTGAAAGTACATAGGTACATTACCTACCTATTTTTATGGAATAAGCGTTTTTAATATGTGTTCAAAAACAACCGGAATGAAACAGAAAACGACAAAGTATTTTGTTAACATCGCAAGTGTTAGAAAAGTTTATGGAAATTGTTTGCAACGCCATACATCATCATAACATTGATGTTTATTAATTTTATTTCAGATTTAAGTGGTGGTCTTATATTGAGGTAATTTTTTGTTGACTTCGGTCATTTGTAACTTTGAAAACTTTTGAACAAAACAAAAAAAAAACATATTTTGTCCACGTCTTCTTTCCACGGCGTCTTTTAGCACGCCAGATCCATTTTCTTTTGATAGAAACTTGGAAAACTTCTTCGATAATTTTTATTTAGCTTTTTTGCAGTGAATCACGCGTGACCTTAGCACGTGACTGAAGTCAACTTTAGTGTAGGTATACAGTATCTTATTAATGTTTTTTTTTTAACTATTGTACTATTTCTGTTGTGAAGACAGACTAACCGAATCACTTTATTGCTTACATAAGGAAGGGCAGGTTTAAGTAGGTAAGTAAGACAGATAAAAAAGAGTAATCAAATAACAAAGGTTTTTTACTAACCTGCAGCGAAAAGTTCATCAAGTTATTTTATTCATAGTTTTGATTAAAACGGGTTCTTATGAAGTTCTTTTTATATATATTGAATGAATTTTGTTTGAAATACGTCCTAAATGTTAAAAAATTGATTTTCATATGCATTAAACTTAAGACCACAATACAAGCAAATACAAGTTAAAGCTGTCATTTATTTAACTTCCAATAAAAACTGCGAATCATTTAAATCTAAACATTGTTGGCAACGAAACAAACTGTACTACATATAGAAGAAACACAGTCTTCATAATACTGCTAAAAGACTAAGAGCCTTCACCGCAATCCTTATAACTGAACAATAAAACAATATTATTGAAATCTATTTGCTATTATTCTCATTGTGAATTCCAACAAGAGCAATCCGTTTCAAGCCCCGTTCTAACTCCTGGAACAAAGGCCTGTGGCAGTCCATTCGACTTACGTATAGTAGCGAATTATAACTTTTATTGCTGATGTTAACTAGCCGTCATAGTGCCTCTATTGTTTGAATTTATTAATTGTTGGCGATTCCGTGACACCGTCAAAGATTTCGGACTTTTGTAGAAAATAATTTATAAGGACAGGTATTAATCACATCAATAACGTATTAACTTACAATATTCTTTAATTTTTTCGAATATTGCAGCCTTTAGAAGCCGTCATAGAGCAAGCAATAATCAGGTAATATTTTTTTAAACAAATCAAATAATTAAAATTATTTTCTGTCTTCCGTAACAAAGTTGAAATTTTTATTGATTAATGTAAAAGACTACTTCAAGAAAACATGCATATTCCTATTAAAAAGCTGCAAAACAAAAGAAACTCAATTTCTGTTGACTTGCCGGTCAAATGAAGCTTAACTTTTGCGGTGTTTTTCTAATGGCCAATTAAAATGAAGAGACAAAGCTCGATCAGAGTCCGTCTAGATACGGATTAATTAGTATTTCAGTAAAAAACATTAAACAAGAGAGAGAAAGGGATTGACAATCCAACTGAACTAACGAAATGACAATCAAACGTGGCGGCGTGCGATTCAAAGAATTAGAACGCTAGGTACATGGCAATTCACGATTTTACAGTATTATTTCGTAGTATTTGTAGTCTGGCGTAAAATGTATACGCTGAAGCACACCGTGTATGTTATGTAATATTTAAATAGATTGTAATCTGGCGAGAAACTTACATCGTTATCTAACGTTATTCGTTATTTTACGTTGACAGATACAACAGGATAAAAACATCTCATCCTCCCTTAAAGCGTAACATTTAGTACACTCTGTGTAAAACATCGCTTATTTGTTGGAATTGAACTCATTGCGTGGTAAGTGACTATCTGTAGATATCCACCTCAAATCTTAAAAAACAAATAACGATAACTCTTTGACTAGCTCTTCCGGGCGATTTCATGAAATCACAAATTGACAATGTAAATGTTTAAATTGACATTGTTTAAAAAATATGTTTATTATTAGTTTTCACAGATTTTCTGCACTGTAGCAGTGAATTTATTCTGATCAAAGTTCTTTACAATAATGAATTAACAAGGTACGTTCCAATTTTATAAGAAATAATGACAATTTTTTCAACTGACGTAGTAGATATGAACATGACGTTGACATTAACAGCCACAGCAGTCCACTGCTGATCATGGGCCTCCACTTATTTGCTTATGCTATTTTTACCATACTTGGCAAGAGGATTGGCGAGCGCTCTGCAAAATATTGGTTTCACAGGGACCGCTGCTGCCTATTCCTTGGATGAATGCATCCCTCGCTTTTTACGACACCCATATGGGTAGTATCGGGGTGATGCTATTTTAAACCCGCATCACACGGCATGCAGTAAGTATGATTCCTTACAATGATCTCATCTGTATATTCCATATCTCATATTTTTGTGCCGTAAATTCGTCAAAATATGGGTTTCTTATGAAAGCAGACAGGTGTGAAGAAAACAAGAAAATTCGAGGTACTTTCAACCATAACAATACAAGACTACATAGAAAATAATAAGCTTTGCGAGTGCTTTCAGGCGGCCATTTTATTCGTCAACCTGTTTGAAGAATGAAAATAGGCCATAAGGTTTGACCTACAAAAAGACAAAAGCATAATTATCTTATAGGCATTTTATAATACAGTGAATATATTTGCCATGTGATGCCGGCTTAGAATAGCATCACCCTATTTCTTACCCATTGGTGTCGTGAGAGGCGACTAAGGGACTCGAGGGTGTGTATTGCAATTTTAGGCGATGGGCTGACAACCTGTCACTATAGTGATATACAGTTATCTGATAGACCCTCAAACTTTTGTCAGACGTGGTGTTAATATCCGTTGAACGGCCGTTAGCGCTCTGTCTACCCCGTAAGGGATATAGGCGTGATTTATGTATGTAATACAGTGAATAGGCATGCATGATGTCCTACAACAAAAGCGCAACATGCAATAATGTGTAGGAAGTGCTTTATCAAGTATTTGCGATTGTGTGAATATGACATAAATATTTTTTGTTTTTCATACATTTTCCTTTTCCCTTTTCCCGCTTTTATCCCTTACGTGGTAGACAGGTGTACACGGCCTTAAAATACCGGTCGCCATTGCAATAATGTATAAGTATTTTCCCATCATCGGTGTCTCACACGAAAAGAGAGAGAGATCATTCAATTGGTACAAGTGTTTCAGGTGCTAAATATAACTATGTATTCTGTATCCTTGGACTGGATGACGAAAACGGGAAATCGTGCCCTATTGCGTACCCTGGGGGGGGGGGGGGGGCTACGTCCAGCAGCGGACTGCTATAGGTATATATGTATGTATGTATCCTTGTATGGTAAATCTGAAAAGCCACGATGATAAAATGAGATTGTTTGTTTGATGGATTGACTATAGGATATATATAATTCTTAATCCTAGTTCCGTTAGAACTTAAAATTGTAATTTTATCTTATAGGCATTTTATAATACAGTGAGTCGGCACGGCTAAAACAAAAGCACAACATGCAATTATGTGTAGGAAGTGCTTTATAAAGCGTTTAATTTGTGATTGTTTGAATATGACATCAAATATATTTTTATATTTCATACATACACATCCACATATTGCGCTTTTATCCCTTGTTTGGTAGGCAAAATGTACACGGCTGTAGAATGCCAGCCAATGCCTTTTCTGACAATTATTATTAGAAGGCCGTTTTAGAAAAAATCGCGTACCACTACAGTGACAGGTGCTTGCCTAAAAAATTTATACACATCAATACTCGCGTCCTTTAGTCGCCTTTTCGACTCCCGTGGGGAAGAAAATGGAGTGATGGTATTCTAAGCCGGCATCACACGGCACCAATCAATACAATCTGAATCCACGACAGAACTATTCGCACTGTCTCCCTAATTTGTGACTAGACCCTAGTTATTTCGATCTTATTCTATAAAATTACGGCTATTTGTCTCGGATGCGTCTGTCAAGTCATCGTTTAGGACGACAAATTTAGAGAACCGTCCATGGTGTCAGTCGTGACACGAACCGGACGATGCTGCGGTATTTTTTCTGTCCTGTGTTAATTATGGTAGGAGTTGTAGAAAACCGCATTATCAAAAAGGTCATATTTATTGATCACTTTTTATCACATCTACTCTTGTGGAGGAAATTGACACGTAGCCACATGACATTGATATGCAGTTTCAGATAGTTTAATATTTTATTATAATACATTTATTTTCTAGAAACGATGCTTTTTCACCATAGCCAGTTAAACAAATCCCATTGGTCGATTAATTATTTAGAACCTGTTGTACAACTACTACCTGATAATGGCTGGTCAGAATCAAATCGTTACGAAAACAGACTCATATAAAGCACTAAGCTTGAAGAAGTAATTATTTTACCAAATAAATATATAATACATTTACGTACTACCCAATCAAGCAAACGGCCTAACACAATAAAAAGCCTGTTTCATCACACTAAGTCCCAAAAAACCGTTACCAATCCCGCATAAAACATTAGGCCAAAACAAATGGCGTACCCAAATCCGGCCGCAAAAACCCTAAATTACTCTAAAACACCAGAAGTATGTACTTACGGAAATTGAAAACAAAGTATCCGCTCTTGGAACACAAAAAGTCACACCGAGGCACTGATTTATGTTCCAAACTGTTCCAACGTTTCGTAACACGGGACTTTGCGGTGTTAAGTTTGTCACTGCGGCGGAATCACCGGGGAAATGTGAAACGGAACGACGTCCGTTCGCTCCGACGGTTCGCTCGAGACTGGGGTGTATCTATTCAGACTTGTTATACTCTGGGGTGAAGCAGACATCGATATACGTAGGGCCATTCCACATTGTAATAAGCGATGTGATTTGATCGGCAGTAGCCAATTTGACGGTTTCACGAGGAGCGATAGTGATTGCGCTTTTAGTTTGATCACGGGAAATTCTCATTTCCGGATTCTTGGTACATAATTGCTTTGTAGCGGGTATGTACTTACGTGGATAGCAGATGAGCAGGATAAAAATAATCTACCCAATACCCATCCATATGTCATTTTGTTTTAAGATTCCTTAAAGTATCTATGAAAATTAATACCTGACCGAAATAAATGTATTCTTTTTCTAATTTCCGCATGAATCACTTAGAAATCAACATCTATCCTGAAATATATTTTGTTGGAACGTGAAAATTCAGCATTAAACTTTTGCAAGGTTGCAGATATTCGTGGTACGATTGCTACAGGAAAATCGTAGCAAAAAGTCACAATTCGTCTATGGTCTACCACATGTAGGAAATAGGGCTCAAATATTTTTATTTAAAAAGCAAATAACCTGAACATTTGGTTAAGTTTACATTATTTTTATTGCATGATAGATGCGAGAAAAATATTAATGTTAGACCGCGGTTAGCCGTTTACAAGAGTAATTCCGAGTTATTACAAAGAAAGTTAGACATGGTTTAAGCCTTTGACAACAACAAAGCGTATGGCAAAATATTTTTAATACTGTCTGAACGCGCGTCTAACTTTTTCGTTTTAACTGTTGGTATTATTATTACAGAGACATAGAAAAAATACAAAACAAGATAAACCGCGAAACAAAGCTAATCACAATTAGAAATAAACAATGCTCTAAATTTGAAATTTAAATTAAACGGTTCCCGCATACCACCCACAAATGAATAACAATGGCAAATAAAATTACAGGTGAATGGTAGAACCTTGTGATTAAAAATTCCGAAACAATTTCTGGATACTTTTTTTCGTGGATTCCGCCCTTCCGAATTTTGGAGAAAAAGAAAAATTTAAAATATTCCACGATATTGCAATTTATCGTGTAACTTTTCCAAAGGTATTTTTGTAATTATTATGAGATTTCCTATTTTGGTATAATATTTGGTCGTTATTCGAAAAGAGAAAAGATGTTTTTTTTTTAATTTAGTAAACTTATAATGAACAGTTGCTTTACACATACCTTAGAAATGTTACATGAAATTGAGGTAAAAAAAACGGACAGGGCCTGTCGTCAGCTAAATGAAATTCGCTTCAGTTGTCTGTCGATGGCGTGTCAGGTTGATGGTTTTAGTCATTTCGTATTCCGCTGACAGTTTAAAGTATTGAATATCACAGTGGCATTAGAAAGACAGTTGAGTGTCGCGGGCATTACATTTAAAGGGAAAAAATAAGACCGGCTGAACGATCTCACTAAGCGGTGGAAGGCTCCGTAAGGGGCCGCCTGGCTCGCGACCACCATCCCACCGAAGTCTGGCGCCAAGTAGCTTGCTCCGTTCCGTTAGTGTGTGGGAGTGCCAAAGCCTTAACAGGCTTCTTCTGGGTGAGCTCGCTCCATCTTAGACTCTGTCTCTGTCCTATGACCTAGACTAGAGTCAAGAGCAAACCCATCATTAAAAATAAAAAAAATAAGAGACCTCGAGGACCAGTGCATTTTCGAGAGGCACGGTAGCAGGTAGCACTCGCATACCATCTTTGGATTGTCTCTTCTTTTTCTTAGCGTTTCGATGGCAGACACTACACCGTCGCGGCCCAGAACTTGGCTACGATGACAGCGCTGACAGACATCACCGGATGCCTCTATGAGACGTGCTGATAGGTTTTCAATAAACTTGGCCACTTGGGATCTCCGTGTGATGCCGTCTTAGAATAGCATCACCGCATTTCTTTCCCGCGGTTAGCGTAAGAGGCGACTAAGGGACTGGAGGGTTTTGTGTGTATCACGGTTTTAGGCGACAGGCTGATAGTCCGGTATGGCTGGCATTATTTGCGGGCATAACTTACAAAAATTCTTAAGACGCTTATTTTTGTACGATTGCGTTATGTTAGTCTGTAAAGCACATTATAACATTCTGTGTCATTCTTGACGCTTGCATGCCTTGCATATTATATTTATATTGAATTTTTAAGTGTCTTTACTTAATTTAATACTTAATATAAAATATACCAGTATTGTCTATGTGACAGTTTGCGCAATGTAAAAACCCAGTTTTAGTTGTTTATATCCACTGCTAACGAAAGTTTGTTAGCATATACCTAAAATGACACAATATAATAAATTAGGTTCAGCCAACGGTTCAGAAACTATAAGCCAAAAATAAAAGACTAATATTTTTACAACATGATGCTAGCTTAGCCATTCTGGGCTATGACAACCTGTCACTATAGGGATACACGATTTTGCTAAAATCACCCTCAAGTATTTGTTAGACATAGTGATAGCGACCGTACTTTACGGCTGTTAACGCTTTGTTACCCCACAAGGGATAACGGCGTGATGTGTTGTGTATATGTTTGTATACCGGGTCTTCAACACATGTGTAAATTATGCTATTTAGTCGGGAAAATCAACCATCCTGGATATACTCATTTCAATATACACACACACATATATATATCACGCCTATAATCCCTTACGGGGTAGGCAGAGCGTAAACGACCGCAAAAACGGACATTACCGCCACGCCTAACCAATATTTGAGGGTCATTCGGAATATTGTGTATCGCTATAGTATCTATTTGCAATGCGGTATCTAACCCATGCCTGCTAAGTAGGGTGAGTATGGTAAAAGCCTCTCAATTGGGGGAGGGTCATTTCCAGTAGAGGGTTGTTTTGACTGTTGATGACAAAGAACAATAAAAGCTTGCTCACTAAATTTGACAGTTATTTTTCGAGCCAATTTTTCTGCTTTGTTAGTTTTGCTCTAGGATTTATTGTACTGCCAGATACAGTATTTTTTGGCTTGTTTCAGTGCTAGTGCGTATTATTTTATTTTGGATAGATTCGGACGTTGATTTTCATTGTATTAAGATATTTTTTTCTTATTATATAACAGGGGTAGAAATAGAGGTTTGAAATATCAGTCCAGACACATCCAGACGCACCGCCGGATACCATCCGTACCTGGTTGCCATTCCGCCAATTCGGACTAACCGCTTCCAGTCATCATTTATAATGCGCACTGCTAAAGAGTGGAACTCACTACCTGCGTCTGTGTTTCCAAACGCATACAACCCTAATCTCTTCAAAGTAAGAGTGAACAGGCTTTTTCTGGGTGAGCTCGCTCCATCTTAAACATTAAAAAAAATTTCCGTGTTAGGAATAATTTTTTTCAAAAAATTGCCAAGCCGCGGTAGCCGAGCATTAAAGAAGCGTCGCTATAAGTGATGGCAAAGTTGTAGGTTCAAATCCTGCTCACGTTTGCAAATTTTGCAAGTTTCCAAAAATTCGGTAAATCTTATTCGGCCCATCTGTAGTCCATTTCGTGTGATGCCGGCTTAGAATAGCATTACCCCATTTCTCACCCATGGGTATCGTAAGAGGCGACTAAGGGTGGAGGGTTAGATGTGTATTGCAATTTTAGGCGATGGACTGACAACTATAGTGATACACAGTTATCTGATTGACCCTCAAACTTTTGCCAGATGTGGTGTTAATATTAGGTCCTTACATATGAAATTGTCGTTTTGTCGTACTGGCCACTTTGATCACAAATTTCTCCTATTTGGTTAGGAATTCGAAATTCAAAGTTATACAGCTATTTCCACATGTAGTTGTGTTTCGTAAACCGTCATTCATTTGTTTTTTTACTTATCTTTTTTCTGTTTGCATCGCTCAATTTACAAAATGGAAAATTTGAAATATCGCGTTATTTACGAGTACGAGGTCCACCGTGGCACCAGTGCTGCGGAAACGGCTCGAAGGGTTAATGATGTGTATGGCGGTTGTGTCGCAAAAGAAAACACAGTGCGTTTTTGGTTCCAACGTTTTCGTTCTGGAAATTTCGACCTGCAAAACAAGCCCCGTGGACGGCCGGAGACCCAAGTTGATAATGAAGAATTGAAGGCTATTGTGGAAGCGGATCCATCGCAAACCACGTCCGAATTAGCTGCAGGCTTCGGTGTTAGTGATAAAACTGTTTTAATCCACTTGAAGCAAATTGGAAAGATTAAAAAACTTGAAAGGTGGGTTCCTCACGAATTGAGTGAAGCAAACTGGCAAACGCGCGTCAACTGCTGCGTTACATTACTTGACCGGCACAATAACGAAGGGATTTTAAATCGAATCATTACCTGTGATGAAAAGTGTATTCTCTTCGATAATCGGAAGCGCTCATCGCAATGGCTGGACCCTGGCAAGCCAGCCAAAGCCTGCTCCAAGCGAAAATTGACCAATAAAAAGTTACTTGTAAGCGTTTGGTGGACTAGCGCCGGTGTCGTTCATTACAGTTTTCTCAAATCTGGCCAGACGATTACGGCAGATGTCTACTGTCAGCAATTGCAAACCATGATGGAAAAGCTAGCTGCTAAACAACCGAGGTTGGTCAATCGCTCTACGCCACTGTTGCTTCAAGACAACGCTAGACCACACACTGCACAACAGACGGCTAGCAAATTAGAAGAGCTTCTGTTGGAATGTCTAAGGCATCCACCGTACTCCCCGGACCTTGCTCCAACAGATTACCATTTTTTTCGAAAGAAGACGGCGCACTTTTCATACAAAATTACCCCACGTCCTATAACAATGTGACGTATCTCAAAAAAAAGGAAAAAATGCATATAAAAATATGTCATACTCAAAAACTTATATTTTTCACACCAACATAAAAAGAATTGCAATGAAAATTACTTCAGGGGCAACTGTAAAAATACGTTTTTACGAGTATTTATGAATCGATCAAAAAATATATATCATCATCATCATCATATTGTGTGGGACACCGACCCGACGACCCGATGAACCCTGGTGTCAGAGTTTTTCAACCGTCTAGTTTTTCAACTAGGCTCTGACATGATTGATAACGAACGCTATCTAAGTATTTATAGACAGCTACTGGGACCGACGGCTTAACGTGCCCTCCGAAGCACGGAATCATCGTACTTTCGGACAATCAGGTGATTCAGGCCTGCAATGTCCTAACCAGACTGGGGACCATACCCAAAGTGATTGTCAGCAGTGATCGACAAAGGTTGATTCACTTACATTATTACAGGAGATAAAAATGCAAGTGAATAATGAGTTGTATCTTGATCCTCGATTGAGAGAGAGAGAGAGAGAGAGGTATCTTGATCCTCGATTGAGAGAGAGAGAGAGAGAGGTCCGTGCACATCCAAGTTTGGCTAACCCAGCTCGTGAGATGAAACAACTGTAACGAATCGGGTCTTTTTTCCGTGTTTGTAAGTATTTCGTTTGGTTAACGTTATTTACCTTTCATTTCGGACAAGTTGTATCGTCTGTGGTCGCAAGTCACTGACTCAGCGAGGCGACAGCCGCAGCAAGCTAAGATTTTGTTGGCTACCCTCATTGGGCGTTTATAACAATAGATCACACAATACTCATAACGTCATCGGAAGACGAATCCCGAGACCGCTTGCGTTGAGAGTGATACTGTGTGTGTTTTGTTTCCGTGGAGATTTCAGATTTTTATACAGTAAAGCTTAGTTAACTACCCAGTGATTTGGTTTTTGTTGTTGTAAATTCTCGAACATACTCCGTATTTGTGACGTTTTGACATTGGCAAGTGACATTGCCAGTGTTGGTCTATGCACTGACAAGAGGTTTCCCGGCACTGAAGCTAACTCTTACCGGACCTGATTGCCTAGTACCTAGTATTTTATTTTGTTGCTGGAACATTTCTTTCTTGAATGGTGTTAAACACCAAACCGGTAGAATGGAGAACAACTGTGTTGTGTGTGAGCACTCGTCGGTCCCAGTCGCTGTCTATAAATACGAGTGCGATAACGAGTGCGCTCGTTACAAACAAAATTATAAAACCTATGGCGGTCTCTGATTTACTTAACTTCTTTACATGCTTCATTTTTCTTACAATTATTATGCTTAAATATACTATCTTTCTCGATATATACAAGCCTTTGATTCTAATGCCAATAAATAAATAGAGACTCAAATACTCTAATAATGTGTTCTTACTAATCCTCTAATCCTACAAAGGCTGATTGCAACTATTTCTACCTTTGTCTCAGCTACAGTACTTGTTCTTAAATTTCAATCTGCAAAGCCCCAACACGAGACAATTTAAGAGCTAAGATCCGATTGCTAAGGAATCAAGGCAAAAGTTTAGGCAAACTTAAATTAGTGTAGGTACTTGTAGGTAGTAGCATTATTCCTTGAGTCTTGATGTCGTGTCTCAAGTTAAAACTGACGTTGCATTAAGTATCTAGTCAATTATTTTAATGAGAATACATAGGATGGATACGTGATTAATTTTCTCGACGAAATAGCTTAAAATAACGAGTGTAAAAGAACATATCCACTCTGTTGTGGATCAAGATCCCACTATGACGGACTGAAAGTCTTGTATTTGACACATCTGTCTGTAATAAATTTCGATTTCCCACACATAATGCGGATACCATGGTATTGACTTGACTAAGGTGTTTCCCAGACGCATCCGTTATTCCGTCATAGTGTAAGATTAGCACATTTTCAGTATTTATTAATATAAAAAATAATGATTTTTCAGTTTAACAGCCTGCATTTTAAAACTAATTAGTTACATACACTATAAAACAAAATAACACATATAAACTAAATAACATTAATTTACACATTTTCTGCGTAACAAAGATACACTCTAATAAATTTTACAATGCAGTCTGCAAATAATTCTGTTTGTGGCGATACATCCAAGAGCGAGTCAAGAAGGCTAAGCGCAAGCACCAATGGGGAGTGGTAATGCTGATTTGTGCGCATGATGGTACGGCGAGGAGACGGTGACTGCGGCCACGCAAGTAGTTATTAGGCTCAAAGAAGCGACACACTCGTATAACCAGAGTTGGACACACGAGGTCACCTCGTAGTAGTCTGCATGCTGTTGTAAGTAAAACACGCGCGCCTAGTTAGTAGGAAGTTTAGCCCCAAAACACCAAAAAGGAAAAGAGGTGGATATTAAAACGGATAGAAGCTATAATTTTTCTTATTAATGAATCGCAGAAACGCTTAAATAATAAGTATAGATGTAAAAGATTGTGAAACTTTTTTTCTTTCAGTATCGTACTGCAGAGTCAGTACAACGAAGTTTTGGCACTCAGTACTTTATAAAAAGCTGTTCGTTGCCGGATCCGATCAAATATAACCGGACCCAGAAGGGGTCCAAATACCGAATGGCAATTCTTAATACCTAAATCAATGTAAGAGTCAAATACTGAAATAATGTTTTTTTAATAATCTTTTGATCCTACAAAGGCTGATTCGCAACTATTTCTACCTTTGTCTTAGCTGTAGTACAGTACTTGTTCTTAAATTACATCCTGCGAAGCCCCAACACGGCACAATTTAAGAGCTTAAATCCGATTGCTAAGGAATTAAGACGAAAGTTTCAGGCAAACTTAAATTGGAGTATGTAGGCACCTGTTAATCCTTGTGTCTTGATGTCGTGTTACAAGTTAAATTGGCAATGGCCTTATTCTGTGATATACGTTTTATCTTAGATTAGTGCCGTCATACATACATATAATCACGCCTCTTTTCCATAGGGGTAAACAGAGACTACATCTTTCCACTTGCTACGATCCTGACACACCTCTTTCGCTTCTTCAACATGCATCAATCTTTTCATACATGCTCGTCGGTTTAGGGTACTCTTGACCTGACCTTTTTTTAGAACGTCCCCGATCTGATCCAAGTACGTGCGTCTTGGTCTTCCCCTTCCAACGTTCCCATCCACACTAGCCATATACACCTGTTTCGTTAATCTTCTTTCATTCATTCTCTCAATGTGACCAAACCATCTCAGCATTCCTTTTTCTATACCTGTCACTACGTCTTCTTCTATACCGCAACGTTCCCTAATCACGCTATTTCTTATCCTTTGCCTGAAACTTTCGCCTTAGTGCCGTCACTTTCCATCACATATGTTAAGTAAACGGCTAAAGGACTCGAGGGTATGTATTGCAATTTTAGGCGGTGGCTATCTCTTTTTTTACCTTGCCACAGAATAAATAATAGTACTTACACATTATAATGAATGATTAAATTTGAGATCGGGCCGAATGGGAAATTTTCTAAGGATTCTCGTGCGTCATGTAAAGCGCTATTTGAAATAACCTTTTTTTCTCAAAAACTGTACCAGTTTATAAATTATTCTTTATTTTGTGTTTATTGAGTTGTTGGAAATTTCTTATTGATTTTTTGTTTACTTACACGAATGACCCTCAATATAATAGCAAGGCGACAAGTTTATTTTGTGGTAAATCAAACTAACACAATTAATTTGCAACGAACACAACGTGAATCAGAACCTGTGAGAAAACAATGTTTGCCGTGAGCCATAATGAAACGTCAGAATTTCAGTTTAGCACAGCGCCCTCTAGGTTGACATTCGGATCTGTCAACTGAAAAACTCTCATGATAAAAAAAAATAATGCCAACTATATATTTAAAAAATACTATACTACCAGTAGTGTGCTATTACGGGATGGGTCAGGACTTAGTTTTTAAAAAACAATTTTAAACTTGCTAAAAGAATAAGTTTATTAAAATTCACGAAAACACGGAAAAATGGTGTGCGCCCGACGAGAGTCCAAATCAATCTAAATAATAAGTAATTTAAAGGTTTTACGAAAACAGCGGTTTCCTGTTGCATTGTCGTCAATGCAATAGGTCGCGCATTCAGCACTTTATTATTAAGTGCATGCCCATGTAATATCGATATAACAACCCCCCCGTTAAGATCGATCATCACATCTCAAAGTGATGAGAGATTTATCTAAAAGGTTTGGACTAGCGTTTGGCTGAAATAATACAAAGTAATATGAAAACTTACATATAATTAAAACTAAGCTATTCACTGTTCATGGCTCTTGTTGGAAATGAATATGTTTCTTTTAACTGGAGAAGGGGTGACTCTAGCGTCACTCTCTTCTGAAGATGATTCTGAAATTTCTACATTTTTGTCTTGAACTATTATCATAGGCATTACAGATTTTTCTTTCGTAGTTTTGTTATGACATTGATTGAAGATCTGTATGCAGCAGCCAGACGTATTATTTTTACAAAACATGTTTCTGCTTCTATAAAGTAAGTATACAAAGAATATAATAGTAAAAACATAACTCAGTGACATGTAGTGAATACCATATTTTTCGAAATGAGAGGGGTTTTCTAATTTATCTAATTCTTTTTCAAAAGAATCTAAAGTAACACTTGCATGAACAAGAGAATCTAAATTATTAATATTATCTAATTTATTAAAAGGTAATTTAGCTAGCGTTTTATTTAGTTTGGATTTTTCGCAGCAATCGTCCATAATTATATTAAAATCTGAAACTATGCTGGTTACGTTGACTAAAGGTATTTCGTAAACAGGAGTAAATTGTTGTGTCTTATAGAAAGCTTTACAATTTTTTGGAATATTAAGAATACCAGTCCCGAATAAAATGACATCTAAACTATTTGGTTCATTATTACAGGTAATATGACACTTTCCAGGCTCTGATTGCACGTAAATCCAACGATTACCACTAATTTTATGAAATACATCTATAGAACCGTGAATTAACCTAGAAGAACACGTCTCAGGCAAACTACTGATTGCCTCAGTTAAAAGTGTTGTTTCGCAAATCGGGTTTGCTATAGTTGAATACACATTCACCAACACACACAAATAGCACTTTTCACTGATAAGTTTGCACTTGTCTATGTCTTTTATCTGCGAGTAAAACATATGATCAACAGTTATTGCTATATATGGCTCGGACGGAGCAATGAGTACATAAGTATCTGGTTTCGATATATCGTACGGCACAGGTAAAGGAATAACATTATATAAGTTATAGACGTGTGGCAGAACGAGCGGTATTTTTACTACAACTATGATTCTATTAAAATGATAATAGCAAATTAATTTAGAAATATCTATAATTTCGTGCATATTTTGTAATGTTAGAGAGACTGGAAGCTCATAGTGCTTAGGTAGGCTATTTCGGTGTTTATCAAGTTCGCTATACAGCTGATGTGGGTTGAGTACAGTCGGATGCAAGATGTTTAATTTAGAAAAGAGTATAGCGTTATTAATATCGTCAATATCGAGGGATAAAGTCATTATAATGGATTCCAAGGAATTGAGAAGTGAATTTAATTGAGTAGTTATTTCTAATTTGTCATTGGTAGTTGTTATTTTATCCATGACGTCATGTATAACTTCCAAATTTTTTAGAAGGTGTTTTTCATTTTCTGAAACTTTAGATATTGAATTATTAAATGAATAGATTGTTGACTTAATGACATGAATATTATCTTTCATGAGGTGAGCTAGACGTTTTTCATCTGACTGTACATCATCAATAGCTTTAGAGAATTTTACTGCGTCTTCCGAATCTAAAGTGCCAAAGAAGGTTTTTAATAAAGAACCTCCGAAGTCTATGAGCCCTCTCTTCACGCGTTTGTTAGGTTTGTCATCAACGAGTAGGAAAGAGATAGAAGAAAATTTATTAATGTTACTATTATGTAGGTTGTGTAAGCTAGAGAGAGAATTCCTACAATCGTTTTGTATTTTCGATGACGCAAAGGAATTACAGAGAATGTTTATTCTTTCGAATAAAAAGTCTATTTTATCTAAGTTTGGCTTAATGTGGCTAATGTCAACATAAGTAATAACATTCCAATCATTATTAGTGAATTTAACGTCTAAAAGCTTATCGAAATATAATCCTGGGCTTCCCTTAATCGGTGACACATAGTTGCTCTCAGCTGATGAGGCCCATCTGAAATAGATATACAATGACTAACTATAGTTACTTATTTACTATAGAGTCTGCTGCTTATGATGACGTGGCCGGTGCAGCGAGTTTAATTTCATCATAGTGATGACGTACATGTCTGCGGCCCATGAGCAGTGTGACTGTGTGTTTACCATTAAGTTTAATAATTTTGAATGGACCTTTCCATACTGGTAATAAGGCTTTGTTTTGCTTGTGGTGACATCGAACATATACCATATCGTTTATTTGATAGGTTACAGGTTTTGTATGAGAATCATAATAGTTTTTAGACTTTTCTTTGGATGCACTTATGTTTTGAAGTGCTTTTTGGCGGCAATAATATAGCCGATGATTAAGTGCACGTATGTAATCAGTATAGGTATTGTTATCTAAGGTGTCGATACTACTGGGTATGTAAGGCTTATAGCCGAATAGAAGTTCCCAAGGGGAAAAGCCAGTTGTGCTGTGTACATTAGAGTTGTAAGCGATCATAGCGCTGGGAATATAGAGATCCCAAGTATGTTGGTTTTCTCCAATATATGATCTTAAGTATTCCTTCAATGTAGAGTGGCTTCTTTCAAGCGCACCGCTAGTTTGAGGATGATAAGGGGATGCGAATATGTGTTTTATGCCGAATAACTTAGTTAGTTGTTTAAAGACTTCAGAGCAAAAATTTGTACCTTGATCGGATATTACAAGTTTTGGAATGCCAATATGAGATATGTAAGTAACGAGTGTCTTGGCTGTTTCTTCGGCCGAACAGGTCTGCATCGGATATGCTTGAGAAAATTTGGTAAGATCGTCTTGCATAGTAAGTATAAATTTGTATTTATGTTCATGGGTTTCAGGTAATGGACCGACCAGGTCTAAAAAGATTTTTTCATTAGGTCTCGTGGCAGTTGACGTTATAATCATGGGGGCACGATTTGTTTGGCGCAACGGCTTATTTATTTGACAAGATCGGCAATTTTTAACGTAATCTTCGATATCTTGTCTCATAGATTTCCACCAAAATTGTGATTTTATTCTATCCAACATACGCGTGATACCGGGATGACCAGCTGATGCAGAGTCATGATTTTCTTTTAGAATTAGCTTTACTTCATCAGGTGTAGGATATTTGATACTATTATGAAATATATTGACTTTGATACTAGTATTGTGAAATAGAAAGGCTAATATATTATATATTTTAGTAAATGACAGTTTACTGAATGGATCATTGAAATCCGATATAGCAAACTCCTTTTCTTCCATGTACCAATATTTAATCATGTCTCTATATTCGCGTAGGACATTAAATATATCTTTGTAGGTCATTTCATCAAAGTGGTTGACACGAACGAATAAATGTGTGAACACATGTTTATCATTGGAAGTAGACGAATAGAAATTTAATTCGCGTTCGCTTTCACGTATATCCGGTTGACTTGTGGAAATGTTGAGGATTTCGGAACAGTATGGGACAGACTCATCTAAGTCTATCGATGTAGGATAGGCAATTAATTTGCATTTAGCTTTAAGCAAGGAATCGTTGTGCTCTTGAATTTCGGTGTCAAATTTTATTCCAGGCTGTTTACTAATTTGTAGAAACTGTTCATACGTTTCAGAAATAGAAGGCATTGAATCGTCATGCGCGTCAACGTGCGCGTCGAGTGTTTGATTACACGACATTGGATCTGGGGTGCCTGATTCTACTGAGTCGATTAGAGTATTTATAGGAAAGCGGGACAAAGCGTCGGCATTGGCATTTAATTTACCTTGTTTGTATACGATCTTGTAATCATATTCTTCTAGTTTCAGGCGCCATCTCAGCAGCCTGGAACTAGGGTCTTTGACATTGATAAGCCACTGGAGAGGCTTATGATCGGACACAATTTGAAAAGTGCGGCCGAATAAATATGGTCTGAAAGTTTTTACTCCGAATATTATGGCCAATAGCTCCTTCTCGATTGTGGAGTAGTTGCCTTCCGCTTTGTTTAATGTACGCGATGCATAAGCGATTGGCTTATCGTTTCCGATCTCACCTTGCGATAAGTTAACGCCCACAGCGTAATTCGATGCGTCGGTTGTAAGAATAAAAGGTCTATTAAAATCAGGGTATTGGAGGAGAGGTGCTGTTGTTAGTTTATGCTTAAGAAGTTCGAATGCTTTGACTTGGTCAGGACCCCAAAGAAACTGAGCATCCTTTTTGAGTAGTGAAGTTAGAGGTTTGGTGATTTTAGAGAAGCTTTCAATGAAACGACGATAATAACCTACTAGGCCTAAAAACGATTTTATGTCTTTAGGGGTTTTCGGAATAGGAAATGCAGAAACGCACTTGATTTTGTCAGGATTTGGGGAGACACCTTTGTCGGTGATGATGTGGCCAAGATAGGCAACCTCACGCCTTAAGAATTCGCACTTGGCGGGCTGCAACTTTAAATTGAATTGACGTAGTCTGTCAAACACTAGCCGAAGTTTCTCTATATGAGATTGAAGGTCATGGGAGTAGATGATACAGTCATCTAAATAGACATAGCAGTGGAGTCCTTGTAAGCCGGTGAGAACTGTGTTCATTAGTATTTGAAACGTAGCCGGAGCATTTTTAAGCCCAAACGGCATACGAGTAAACTCGTAATGACCAGAAGTGCCGTTAGTCATAACTGTGAAGCCTGTTTTAGGAGCATCCTCCGGTTTAATTTTGATTTGGTGGAAGCCGCTGACTAAATCAAGCGTTGTAAAATATTTTGAATGACCTAGTTGGTCTAAGATGTCTGTTATAAGTGGAAGAGGGTAAATTTCTGTGACAGAAGCATCGTTAAGCTTTCGGTAATCTATCACGATTCTCCATTTTTGTTTTCCGGACGCGTCTAGTTTTTTGGGTACTACCCAAACTGGGGCACTCCATGGTGAAATTGAAGGTCGAATGATTCCATCATCGAGCATTTTCTTAACTTGGTTTTCGACTTCGTTTTTGTGACACTCGGGAAACCGATAGGATTTGACATGAATAGGAGCAGCATCTTTAGTGTTTATGGAATGTTCAATGGCGTTGGTATGAGTAAGCGGTTCTCCTTCTAGATAAAATATATCTGTATAATCAGAGCAGCATTCTAGAAGTGCATTAATTTCTTCATCGTTAAGATGGGAAGTTCGAATGAGATCTAGAACCTTTTGAGATCTGTCGACTGACGTGTGGACCTCGATATTATGGATATCAACTGTATTACGAGAGATTTGTTTTGCTGACTGAATATCGAAAGGCAATAGGTGAACTTGATAGTCTTTTATAAAGATTTCATCATCTGTTGTATTAAGAACAGACACATTGACTCGTCTATTCGATTTGGGTTTAACTATGCAATTCGCGAGATAGACTCCTTTAGTTATTTGTTGGTCAAGAATCAACCCTTCAGTTATTTTGTGAATTTCTGATAGAGGGTTTGCAATTTGACACTCAATGATTGCTTCTGATCTAGGAGGAACAACGTAAGTGAATTGTTCATAAAACATTGGAAATAAGTGACCTTCAATGTTCAGACGATCTATAGAGTATCGGATGTCAGCACGAAAATGCTTCAAGAAATTATTTCCGAGTATACCGTCATAGTTAAAATCTATATTATCTGCAATGACATGAAAGTTGTAGGAATAAAAAATAATGTTTTTATTAGATTCTATGAATTTTAAATTTAATTGAAATGATCCTAAAGTTTCGCAACAAGAATTATTGTTGGTTAATCCTTTGAGGTTAACTATTTCGTCTGAAAGTGAAGGTTTAGTGTCAAAGCTTGCATATTTTATGATACTGACAGATGATCCTGAGTCGACAAGGAATCGCAGAGGTTTATTAGTATATTCTGTCTCGATGACAATAAAAGGTAGAGTTGTTTTCTTAATGGAAGAGCTGATTTCATACATAGGAATTGATTTTCGAGGTTTGTCTGCTTGGTTAGAGCTCGATAAATTAGAAGCTTCTAATGATGAAGGTTGGGATGCGAGCGAGTCGCGATTCAGTGATTCAGAAGGTCCTGGTAAGGAGGGTTGTAGGTTAGATTTATAATTTCTTGATACAGCGGCTGCATAAGTATTTGTTAGAGAATTAGTAAGTTTGGAATTAGAAGTTGATGAAATAGTAACTCCAGAATTGGAGGGCTGAGAGTAATTTGATTTAGGACTCAACGATACAGAGGCTCCTGGAAAGGAGGGTTGGGATGTATTTGATTTAGGACTCAACGATACAGAGGCTCCTGGAAAGGAGGGTTGAGATGTATTTGATTTAGGACTCAACGATACAGAGGCTCCTAGAAAGGAGGGTTGAGGTGTATTTGATTTAGGACTCAACGATACAGAGGCTCCTGGAAAGGAGGGTTGAGGTGTATTTGATTTAGGACTCAACGATACAGAGGCTCCTGGAAAGGGAGGTTGAGATGTAGTTGATTTAGGACTCAACGATACAGAGGCTCCTGAAAAGGAAGGTTGAGATGTAGTTGATTTAGGACTCAACGATACAGAGGCTCCTGGAAAGGAGGGTTGAGATGCGTGAGATTTTGGGCCCAACGATACAGAGTCTCCCAAAAAGGAGGGTTGAGACTTATTAGAATTAAGCTTTAAAACCTTATTACAAGTATTAGATTGGCTTTTGCTAATAGGTTTTATGCCTTGAACTTTCGGAATACGGCGGCATGAACACGTAGCCCGGTCACTTAGTTTAAATCATTATTAGAATCGTATCCGCATTCACCTGAAACATTATCGGGTGTCGGTGACGAAGTTAGGGACGGTGGATCGAGTGTAACATGATGCACCGTTTGAATATTCTGATTGTTAGAATTGCGATTTTTATCGTTATTGAATTTTCTTTTGCGACATTGTGAAATGTCATGGCCCGGATTTTTGCAGTACCTGCAGAAAACTTTTGCCTGTGAATTAGAATTTTGGAATGAAGTTGAAGGTTTTGCTTCAAAGTGTCCGCGTGATGGGGCAAATTGGCGTCTATTTATTGAACAATCTGATTCGGAATGTCCATGTTTTCCGCAAATTCTGCACTTTGGTTTTGATGGGGCTGTTTTAAAGATCAGATTTTGGATTTTCTCTTCTTCTATAGCGATGTTAATTGCATTATTCAGATTTTTTGGGCTTCTACACCTAACATTGTTGCCTAAACGTGGATGCAACCCTAGACAAAAGGTGTGGAGAGCCAGATCTTCAGTCATTGCAATTCGGCCCGGTAAATCTTTTTTTTGAGAATCCGAGTTATGTATCTCGGACTGCAAATCGGTCAAGCAGCTTTCAATCCTAAGGGCGAACTGCGTAACTGTTTCATTCGACTGTTGTTTGCAGGCTTGCAATTCAATTAAGAGGTGATTGTAGTGTTTTCTCTCTCCAAAGTTTTGTTTCAGAAATGTCTTTAGGCTATCAAAGTCTTCAAAAATTTTGTTGGAGCAAGCAATTTGAGCCTTGCCTTCCAACCTGGCCAGTATGTATTTAAATAATAGGACTTTTTGACTCGCTGATGCCAGATCTAACGCATTTTGACAATTCGTGAGAAATGCCGTGAGTGTTTCTCGCTCCCCTTTATAAGAGGTGATAAATTTACATAAGATGCCAATATCAAAAGCAGGGGCAGCGGCAGCAGTTTCTTGATCTTTGACTTCTGGTTTAGGTGGCATTTTAACAATTTTGATCTACGTTAAAAGGTAGTAAAATAAAAATAGGCTGTAATGTGATAAAATTATCGAGTTTGTTCAAGTAATCAAGTCGGTAAAGGGTCAATTAACCACTGATAAAAATAAGATAAACGTATGATTTATCGAACCAGAGAGAGAAAAAGGAAAAATGATATAGATTAGTAGCGACTACAGAAAATTATATGTTTTACTTACAAAGTTAACAGCAAAACGAGAAGACGTATTTTCATTTCTTCAGCAGCGAAAAACGTGTCAGGAACCAATAAAGCAGCGGTAGTAAAACTGCGACGACGGTGAGTAGTACCAGCACCAAGGGAAATGCGTCGACGAGTCAGATGGCGGCGGCAGGGATTGCACGGAGACCCCGGCGACAGTGGCGCAGTGTTACTGGCAGAATTCAGCGCCCAGTACCAGCCGGAACATCGATGATGCCACAGCAGCGGCAGTGGTTGGATGCGGAGTAGTTTTTTCTTTGCAGTTGATTTACAGCGATTGTTACTATCCGATGACGAAGGACAGCAGGAATTTGACGAGGCAGGAAAGGCGAAAAAGTTTGTGAAAAATATGCCCCGGAGATTGAGCGGCGTCACACAGCGTTACACTTTCACAGAGTTTATTCACTAAGTCAATTTTAAGTAGTTCTTATTTTACGCGACGCGCGTTTATGGAAATACAGCAGATTTCACGGGAAAATCAATGCTGTATCCCACTTCTGACACCACTATTACGGGATGGGTCAGGACTTAGTTTTTAAAAAACAATTTTAAACTTGCTAAAAGAATAAGTTTATTAAAATTCACGAAAACACGGAAAAATGGTGTGCGCCCGACGAGAGTCCAAATCAATCTAAATAATAAGTAATTTAAAGGTTTTACGAAAACAGCGGTTTCCTGTTGCATTGTCGTCAATGCAATAGGTCGCGCATTCAGCACTTTATTATTAAGTGCATGCCCATGTAATATCGATATAACAGTGCCATGTTAACCTCACGGCATATTCTGACAGGTGACGTTTATACCGAAACAACGTTGGATAGATTCGAAGAAAAAACGTACAAATTACATCAGCTAGACCTTGGTCGAAACTGGAAAGAATTGATTATAGGGGTGTAAGGAACAGCCCGAATACTGAAAGGGTGCATTCAGACCATAAAACTGAACAATTTCCAACAAAAACATTTCAGGAAATTTCAAAAATGTTTTTACTTCTCATAGTAAATTCAGTCAGCTGATTGTGATTTTTTATGAGGTCGTCTTTTTTGTCGTTTTATGACGTATGTTTCAAGGGGAAGGTTGTTCAGTTTCGTGGCCTGCATGCACCCTACCAGTATTCAGAGGGCTGTCCCTAACACCCCGTATGAATTCCTTGCTATTAACGTTAATTAGAGTCACATTCGGTTTGATTGAAAGGAAATTTAATTTACCTTATACCAGGAAAATCCTCACGGAAAAAATTCAGTCTTCCGTAATTATTCACCCCAATAACATTTTCTTTTTAATCAATAAATCCTTAAATACAGTTAAACTGCTTAAAGCAATTCCACCGCAATAATTCGATTCGTCAATCCATCTCAATCTATCAAGTGATTGATCGGGACAAATTAAGTGGCTGTTCTCAGTAAGTAACAAACAATCTGTTTTGGTGACATTTTAATTAATTTTATGGTTCTATAATGTTACCAGTTAATTATTTATGGCCCGTTGCCGTAGAAATTGGAATAATTTATTAAAACGTTCGTTTGATTTTATGAAATTGATATTCAATAGGTAGTACCTAGATTATTCTAAGTATTGCTCGAAAATATATCTGGTAATTTTCCTGTCCAGTGAACTAAGTTAGCATGTAATGCCTTTGTGGTTTGTTTTGTTATTTTATATGAGAAGTAACCGTCGCCACGTCCAGCAGTACTTATTGTGGCTGGTTAATGTTACACAGTGTACACTTATTTTGAGAAAATAGCACTATTACTAAGTATTAAAAGTCACGTAGCCTTTTGAAATTTCAAACCTAGTTTGGAACAATATCACTACCAAGACCTTCCGTCTCTGTCCAAACAATAAAGTGATTGATCAGCCGGGGACTGGAGGTAGCGTATTGCTCGTACCTGCTTCCTAGTACTGGTCGGATACCTCCCAAATTAAAACGAATTGTGAAAACTTTTAGATTAGAACTCGGATTTTCAGTTTATTTAGCTCTACTTTTGGTCTTCGTCTTTAAAATGAGGTGTTTGATAGTAAATAAGGTACAATAGCATTTCCCGAAATCTAACTGTGGGAGTCGTAAAAGGCGTAAAAATGATAAATTCGGACAGGATGCCCCCAGCTTTCCTTGTACATAAAAAACCAAGCACTGCGCTCGCTATTCTTTCGGCGAAGCAAATTGACTATGGCAAATAATTCCGATGAGAGGAAACCCACGTGAAGCACTGGAATTTTGTGGCTGTTGATTCTAGAACAGCTGTAGAGTAATAGATCAGCCGGGTACTGTAACAAGCATTTGCTCGTGCCTGCTACCTGACGTTACCAGTTAGATACCTACTAAATTAAAACGAATGCCGGAAATAACGGGAAACTTCTAGATTAGAAATTGAATTTAAACTTAAATCCACCTTCAAATAAACTTGAGGTGGATGGTGCAAATAAAGTTGAAATATTGGGTTAACTTAACGCCTGATATGACTGCGAACAAGTGGTTTGTTTGGGTCATCTGTCGATTTGGTGTCTCAAACGAAAAGAAGGAAAAATTACTTGTAATGATGTAATAAATCACTGTAGTACTGCCACAAGTACCTTTAGCTACCTAAAATGCATTTAGAAAAATCAGCCTTTATCTATAGGAAGACCTCTTAAATGGGTGATTCAAGGAGCCGCTGCTAGTTTTTATCGTATAGTTTGTAGCTTAAGGTATTTTATGCGTTGGTAATTTGCTGTGCGTATAGTACTTTCACCCTACTTCAAAATTATAGTATGTTTGTGACGTCACGTGTTTTAATAACAAACGGTCAGATTATACCACTCTCGATATTATAAACTTCTCGATCTTCAGTAGATACTGGTCTCAATTAGGGAAAAATCTCATAACTTAAATTAGCACTGTCACTTTCTATCAAATAAGTTTAGAAAAAAATAATACCTAGATATCGAAGTCATATCATCTTTAAAGATTTCAATGCGTTCTTAGCCATTTATAGTCAATTTAAAGTCCTAAGCTTTCTCCTGCTTCTCTTCTTAAGGAGGAAGGAGAGGCAGAAAGCGTTTTTGCCATTTGAATTTAATGTTTTAATCGTCGCCTTATTTTGACAGATAGCGCACATTTTGCGTCCAATTATAAAAAAAGACATGACTTCAATATCTCCTATCCTTTCCTTAACCTTTTTTACGTAAAGTGACAGCGCTACTTCAAAATAAGTTTGTCCCAAATTGATATTATTGTTTATGAATTACGGCCAAGTAGATCCTAAAACAATGTGTTTGTTCTGAGAACAGTTAGATAAATCGACTATTTTTCACTTTTGCCTACGCTTTTATCCAATACTTTAGTCAAACAAACGAAATCACGTTTTTGGCGCGTCCGTCATTCTCCCCTCAACATTTAATGCTCCTTCAATCTCTATAAAAAAAGGTTCTAATCTAGAGAGTGCCCACAAAAACCACTCTCAGCCTATGAGTGATAGATTGAATCACTACCCGAAGGAAAACGATTAAGATAGCCCAATTAGACTATCTATCTTAGTAGTGTATAAATTGGTCTTTTTGTCGCTTATTTATAAGGGAAAACAGACAAATAACATGTAATAATTTATCTTTACAAAACACGGAATATATTACGGCGGTCGATCAAAACCAATACATGTTAAAGAACCGATGACAATTGCGAGGAAAGTTAATTATGTCAAAATTGATAACTGGCGCGTAAATCCTTTATGTCTTATTTAAACAATCCAAAATAACGCATTGATCACTACACAACAGGCTACAGATTAAATCAGACTTTACATTCTTAATTTAATTATTTTCGATACAATCATAAATAAAAATAAAACAACGGACATTCGATATCTGAAAATCGAATAAAAGTGAAGAAACTGCCAAAGGTTGTTGCTGAAAAAATAAAGATCACGATACAATTTTAGTTGGTGTCAAAAGCCGGAATTTATGCGAGGCCGTTGATAGCATGCCTACTTTCTATGCATTGTGCTGTCGCCGGCAGAGAAGTGACTTATGGCCACACAGGATCTGGGCACGGGGACATTTTTAACTTAATAGCGCTTTTGATGGCAGATGATACCAGGTACACACTGTATTTCAACACGTTTTTTATTCACAAAACTGGGTATAAAGAAATTCTTAAAACCTATATAGTGCAGAATTAAAGTATGAGAGGGCATTATATTGAACTGTGATTTTTTTTACGTATTTGTCCGCGAAGGTCAGAGACCATCTCTTTTCTCTTTTCGTGTGGGACACCATACTGCCTAGTCTTTAGTTAGCTTAGCAATCTGAACGAGAATTGTTTTGTTTGACAGAATGGATAGTAATGAAATGGCATTGTAATTATCCTCATTAGTCTATGTTAATGTAATGCATTATTAAAATAGCTTTTTCTAAGGATATAATTTTAGTGTAGATAATTCGATCACCTTCGTATTTTTTATGAGTTTTTGAAACAAACGTCAGAATTTATCCAAACTGAACAGTGAAGATTATAAATTGGACAATGCTATAACAAGACTGTACTAATGCTAATGATACTAATGCTATAACTACCAAATTCCAGTCACCATCGGCCTGAACTTATCCTTCTTTGTTTATTTGGGGTCATTCATTTCTATCAGCCGTCAAACCTATCTTTTTAGATCTTCGTCTTCTTCTGCATCCATGCATATTCACAACTTTTTATCATATGACTTTTATTCTTCCTCATTACATCCTCTCATATTTTCTGTAATTGGCGCTACTTTAAAATTTCCTCTAATATACTTAATCCTTATCATTTCTTGTCACACGGCATTATCATTTCAAATGCATGTAATTTTATGTCATCCGTCAACTTTGTTAACTAACACTCAAATTCATACATGACGGAAGGTCTCACCCCCGTTTATTACACCTTGTCATTCAATTTAAGGGGCATTCGTGGGTCACACACTGTGCCCGTGACCTGTCGCAATTTTATCTATACTGCATTTACTCAGTGCTTAATGATCCGGTCTATCTCACCATCGTCTTGTAGGCGGTATCGACATTTGGAGCAGACTGGTAAGAGTGCGTCACTAAACGCTCTCTCTTTCTCTTTTCGTGTGGGACACCGAGTCGTCCAGCGACCCGAAAAACCCTGATGTTACAGTTTTTCAACCGCCTACTACTAGTAGTAGACCTCTGACATGGTTGTGTAACGACCGCCGTCTAAGTAATCATACACAGCAACCGGGACCGACGGCTTAACGTGTCCTCCGAAGCACGGAACCGATTATTTTTCAGACTAACATTTTCATAACATTTTCCAGCCTGTCCCGCTACTTCTCAAGTTGGCATTGCATCTTACGTCCAATTTTACAGACGAGTACAATATTTTCAACAAACAACCAGCAACAGGGTGCTCCTTCCTGTATGTTAGATTTTAGAGCATCCATTATCAACAGGAAGAGGTAAGGACTTAGAGCAGACCCTTGGTGCAAGCCGACAGCTACACTGAACTCGTCGTTTGTACCAGCGACCGACCGGATCTGGGTACTAGATTGGTTTTACATTTCACGTTTCAAATTATTATTTAATTTAGCATTTTATTTTACTTCTGTATTTTTCGCAAAGTTGGCGTTTGGAGCAAAAGTAGCATCCTATGTTCCCTGACCCGACATGAACTCGAACTGGTTTTTCAATTGTCCTGTCGCAATCGTTTCTCTATTACCTTCTTCTATACTGAAAACGTATGTAAAATGAATTTAGTTCCTCGATAGTTGTGACAGTCCTGTGTACATCGTCCTTATTTTTGAAGATGAGCAACAACGTAATGTCACAGTATAATTACTAGCGTACAGTATGGTCACTCCCTGCCTCCCCCTACAAGCGCCGCCCACCCGCGCTCGGAGGACGCTCAGACACCGGCTAGCAAGGACGCGACGACGAAGGTCATTTCATACTGCCGCACATTGCATTCCCGATTTGCGAACGCAAAATAGCGGCAACCCTGACGTGTTGTCTCACACACACAAGCATGGTCCGCGTTCACCTACGCGAGCTTAGACTGTTTGCGTAGCAACGCGTTTGATTCATACAGTGTCCGAGGTGTGGTAATGTTACGTACGCCATTCCTCAGGGATTGTCATATCATGTTACATTTTATTAAAGAATAAAGTCAGCCATGTCCATTTATCTGCACAAAATGAATTCCACATATTTACTGGTATACAATCTGGTTCTACATTTTTTCCATTTTTCTTACTTCTCACTGCCCTTTTTACCTCATTTACTGCACTCGCTTCATTCATCAAGCTCAAATTACACTAGACTGATTCTAGCTCTCCACTTCATACATTCTCTTCATTCAACAATTTATTAAAATATATTGTCTGTCTTTTATTTCACTCTTATCTGCTCATCTTACACGAAAAAAATCCCGTTCAACTTCCATATATTTCACATGCATTATACTCGAAACGCCTCTTCTTTCGGTCTCTCTTTATGATGTAGAGCTCTCTTTGACCATAAGGTCTAACAAGGTTTTTATGCAACCTTAGCTCTTACTATTTGAACTGCTTTTTTTACAAGAGTATTATAAAATTAGCTGTTCTCACATCTGCCGCATGTTTTTCCGTTGATTTGCCGAATTTGATTGTAAGACGAAAGGAAATTACGAAATCTTATATAAAACCAGCTATTAGGCTCACGTTGCCGCGTATAAACATTGCGCGTAAATATTTCTTAATGAACCCTTTCAGAAATGACGTAGTTCCCACAAACAGCCCTTGCGTTGGAATTCAATTTTGGTATCTGAAAGCTTTCAGCACAGCTTTGATTAAAAAGGCAGTGGCGGCAGTGGCTTTGTCTTGAGCCGTGGCTGGTTGTGAGAGTTTTAATCTGAATGTTAGACTAGAAGAAAAGTAGAGACAGAAATAGAGTCAACATCAACAGTCCACTGTTTGACATCGACCTCAATCAAAAAGGTTTAGTCCGATCAAACCGGGGACATGCTAAAGAAAGGTCAGGTCAATAGAACCCTAAACCGACGAGCATGCATGAAGAGATTGATGAATGTAGAGGAGGCGAAAGAAGTATGCCAGGATCGTATTAAGTGGAAGGAAGTAGTCTCTGCCTACCCCTCCGGGGAAGAGGCGTGATTTACGTATGTATGTATGTATTTGTTAATTTGAGATGAGGAGGTTGCTTGCTGAAAATCAGAGCAGACAGGTGGTCTTTGGTAACCCCACCTTTTGAAATAAAATGACAATAAATTTAAAATGCAAATATTTATTGGCAACCACACACGGTGAAATAACATACGTCAAAAATTGTGATAATGCAATATAAAAACATACGTGGTGCACCAACAAATGGTATGCAAACATTAGACTTATCAAATAAAATGAAATAATTGCAATAAAATACTAGTCAAACAGATATTAAAAAATAGAATTACTGAAATATATGCATTGTCAATAAATGTTAATGAGTTTAATATAAATTATTTTTTATACTGCAATTTCATATTTTGCTTCTTAAAAATTATTTTGTCTGTGCATATTTTTGTCATTTCTTTGTTTTATGTACAATAAGGGCCCACGTAAAGCTCATCATTGTCACGGTCGTAGTAGGCGTAGTTTGACCTCCATGCATGTACGGGCGCGTACTGATAGTTAAACTGGTCGTTACACTTTTTAAGCAAATAAAGCGGGTATCACACTTGACGTCCATTTTTCCCAGAACAATTCTCAAGCCAGTTTGCGCCCACAAAAACTTCTCTGGGTAAACCCTTGGTCCCAACCAACCAGTCAGTTGCAATGTAAATTTCAAAACCCAAAAAGGGGGCTAAAAAAGACCATTGCTGCGTACTTTTATCACATTTATTTCGTCTGACAGACGAAAGAAAATGGCGGATCCCCATATTATTTCCATACAAATACAGCGGTGGTGGTGCGTTAACGTGCGTGCGTCTGTCAAATGATACAAAACATGAATCTGTTAACGCATCGTCGCCGTATTTGAATGAGAATATGATGGAAATTAACAATATTCTTTCGTCTTACAAAAATACGCATCAATACTATAAACTACCACACTTTTGCCTTCACGCGTCCACAATTTTCTCCTTATCTAAGTTTAGGATCTTCTGAAAGTGGAGCAACGAAGAAGGGAAATAATTCTACGTCTTAGATGAAAACTGAAACATCTGCATTTCAATAGCGGACTACACGAGCAGTTTTTGCTAGCAGACCATCATCATATAACATCAACGGTCTGATAAAAAAAAAACTTGGTTTGAGCTTTTTGACAGCGCAAATTGTAAAATAAAATATTTTAAACACTGCCTAACACAGCAAGATTTAAGGTCATCTGTCCGTCTGTCTGTCCGTCCGTCCTACTGTTACGAGGCTGTATCTCCTGAACCGTTTTACCTAGGCAACTGAAATTATCACAGATGATGTATTTCTGTTGCCGCTATTACAACAAATACTAAAAATTTAAATAAAAAATATATTTAAGGGGGCCCCCATACAAAAAACCTGTTTTTTTTGTATCTCATGAACCGCGAAAGTTGGACAGTTGAATTTTTTTTAAATGTTGTATTTCTGTTGCTGCTATAACAACAAATATTTAAAAAATGCCATATAAAACACGTGTTCTTTTGCGCGTTTTATCGATAATTGTACGGTGGTTCGTGCGCGAGTCTGACTAGCACTTGGCCAGTTTTTTTCTAGTTCATATATTCAAACAGGTACTTACATTTTCAGGGAAATGAAAAACAACGTGTTTTTATGAGATCTATTTGAAATCTATATTGAAACATGCTGTTGAAAACATAATATAACGGATTACAATTTTAATAAAAAATGCCGGTGGATTTTTTTAAAAGACCAGATCCGGAATATAGCACTGTACCATGACCAAGACCGAATCAGAAAATCTGTCGTAGTTCGACAACTAAATCGACTAAATCTATAGCTAAGTTCAACGCCATCTTGCGGAATTGAAAAATCTCTAGCCGTAGTCACAGTCCTTCTACTTCCATTTTTTCATTTAATATCAAAAATAGTAAAATGAAATATTATATAATTATGTAATACACCAAACAATTTCAAAACCAAACACTAAACAAACTTCTTAACACATACTTAATCCGTTTCACTTACGCGTTTCTCGCTTGACGTTATCCAAAGATAATTCTTGTTATGGAATCCTTTAATTAATCTGACGTACCCAGGTATGCAAAGTTCTGGGAACTTGTGGAAGCAAAGTTCCAACTTTCGAAGACAGACTATGTTTTATAATCTTGCTCCTAAATTAAATTAGACTCTTGTTACAAAGGTCACGGGCGCAAAAAGTAAAGAATTGAAAAAATCTCATTGAACAACTCAAAAAGGACTCTGGAATTACATAGAGTCACTTAGTATTACCTGAACATTTCACAAAATTCTTTTTTTTTTCAGTACAAAACTACTTCCCAATTTAATTCATAAAATCTTATTTGTTATATTATAAACATATTGATTTCAGTATTAACCACACTTCAATTTACTGACCGTCCACTCGAAAAACATGGAAAGTATGATAAAAATATGTTGTTTAAATATATTTTTTATCATTGTGGTATTATTTTCTCAGTATGAACTTTCGTATTATCGTTGACACTGAAATATTGATTGTTTGGCCGGTAATGATCAGCTCTTTTCTTTGGCCAATAAATATTTCTCATTATAATATTAGAATTTTGAAGTGAATTCGTTTCATTTTTACAACTGTTTGTAGTATTACATTCTTCAGAAGAATTCCTTTGATCACGTTCACGATAATCATTGATATTTCTGTCAAGTTCTTCAATGTTTGCCGTTGTTCTACTATCATCAAAAATACTATTACTTGTGCCAAATTCATGATTTTTTTTATCGATGGCATTGGGTTCTTTCACGTTTCGAGTTTGATACATTTTTTTATTTAATTTCGGTTTATAACTTTTTTCCATACTGCTCAGTTTATGATCCGTTTTGATTTTATTTATAATAAAATTATTGTAACTTGTTTTTTCCTTCTTATTATCATATGATAAATGGTCATTTTTATCTTCTGAGTAATAGTTGTCGGTTTCAGCAGATTCAAAAGAACTTTGTCTATTATTTTTTTGCAATACTGGATTTTGGTGGTGCTTATAAGAAATAATATTTTCTGCATTTTTGGAATTGTTTCGAATATTTCTTTCTTTGTGATAAAGAGTATTTTTGGATATTCCGTAGTACCGGTAGTTATTGTCACCAATTAATTTATTGCCAGTTGATTGTTCCGTTTCATTTAATTTGTCACCTTTAATAAAATTATTCGGACTTTTGATTGCAAAAATACTATTCTGTTGATTTGCGTCTTCGATTAACTGTGGTATGTGATCTTTGTTTGTCTCTTCGTATTGAGGAAAATTATTTTGTGAAATAAAGTTTTGATCATTTGCAATTATGTTATCATTGTCAAAAGTTTCTTGCATATTTGGTTGATAATCATCGTTTTTGTAATTCGATTTATTTAGAGCCTCTGGAAGGTATTGTATTTTGTTATTGTTGTTTATGTATATATATTCAGCGTCTGTTTTTCTTTTTGGTTTATCTTTAGAACTTAAGCCAGGTACAATTTTAAAGTATTGAAAGTTTTTATTTTTACGTATATAAATTTTTTGTTTGTTATCCGTTCTTTTTGGCTGTTTATCTGCAGGTTGATAATAATGAATTCGTTTATAGTTGTATATATCTGGAAAGTTTGATTTTCCATAACCACTAAAAAAATTGATTTTTCCTTTCGCATTTTGAAGATTTATTTTGTGGTGTTTGTAGTTTCCTATTGCATTGTTGAGTTTACCTGAAATATAATATAAATATAAATACAAGTATCTTAAAAAAAACACTTAAGATACACTTTAAGAGACACTTAAACTGCGTTTTTTACCATTTATATATTCTGTTTTTGAATCTTCCTTTTCATTAGAAGTACTGATTTCCGTTACGTTGCTCAAAAAAATATTGACGGGTGGTGCTTTTTCAGCGTAGTCTCCTTGTATAGTTTTTTGAAAGGGAATTTTTCTTAGATTTCCATAAATATTCTGTTTGAAATTGAATAAATCAGATTTTCCATGTAGCTTTTTGACTCTGTAGTACTGGTAGAAGCGAGACTTCCTATTTGTATTTTCTGCAGAACTGTCTGCATCTAATTGCATCGTTTCCTGATCAAGAGCCCCTGAGGTTGTATCGTCTACCGCAATGAAAGCTGTTTCTGAAAAGAAATAGGAGACATTTTTGTGTAATTATTCGTCTACAATTTAAAGTCTAGATTAACTGTGAGGTGAGTTTGTAGGTAGTTCTAAATATTTGAATAAAATTTATCTCTTTATTTTTATTGCTGAAAAAAACTTACAAACTTTATATTAGGTTTTATTTTATTTTATTTGGACCATATTGCATGTGTTATCAAATCGTAGGGCTTGTAAAGCTGGTTCATAGCTTGGTTAAGTGGATGTAGAAACATGTATTTATAGTATATTTATTAACAACATTTTTGTCTTAAACTCTATAAAATCAAATATTTTTTGCTAAAAATTAAATGAGAATTATTTTGAAATAAACACCATGTTTGAGTTCCTTCTTTATAAAATACGGTTGAATCATTAATTGTTTTTTGCGGCTGTTTACGATCTGCCTACCCTGCAAGGGATAAAAGACGTGATACGTGTATGTATGTATGTATCATTAATTGTGAAATATACCTTAAATGATATCTTATATATATAACTCCAAGATGACTACTACAAAATCATTTTTTATACCCATTTTACCTCACTTAAGTTTAAAAATAAAACCATAAATTAGATAATAGGTAGTTGCTAAGCTAACGGATCCATCACTCCCATTTGAATATTACTGTAAGGTAGATTGAGGGGTTGTATAGCCTGTAGGCTCAATGCTGCATGATGGAAAAGGGGAATTCCCGCCGAGCGAGGTGTTCAGCTCGTGGACCGCGGCCCAACTGGTAGGACGTGGATTAACATAGAAGCGTGCGTGGCTCACGCGCACCTCTCTCCGTCTTATTTTTATGGAGCGTTCAAAACAACACGGCACAAAATACTTACAGTCTAGATATAAAAAAATAGATTTCGGAACAATACAATAAAACACGAGGTTCAATATTAACTATCATTGCACGTTGTTAAATTGAAGCTGTCTTCTCGGTTTAAAGATTTCCGCGTCTTATTTCTATTGGTTCGCGAATCATTCTCAGATAATATTGACGGTCCGTAGATAAGACTTTAAGCTTGTAGTGTACAATCCAGTAATTTAGTCTTGAGTTCAGCAGCTGCTAAAGCAGATTTATGCGTCTAGCGGTAATTAACTGCAGCAACACGTTACTTTACTCTTTTTGCGATAGTGCATTTTGTTCGCTCTACCACAGCGTTTGGTACGGAATAACATCTTTCGAATTACCTAACAGCATCTTTAGTGGACTGTTTAAAAATGTTTCAATTTTGTCCATCGAACCTTTGATTCAGAGTAGGAATGCAGGCTGACTCCTGTGTTTCGCTTCTTTTTCTTTCAACTGACATCCATTTCTGTTCAGAACTCGCCGTACATTAGTAAGCTCTGTCTCAAGTTGTTCTGGGTCACATAGATCGCTTGCTCGGTTTGTGAGTAGTAGTGTCATGACTGAGTTTAAGTATGTTGAGTGATTGTGTGAGGATACGTGTAGGTATATCTGTGTGCGTTAGTCTCGTCTTGTATTGTGTAGTCCCAATTAGGTTGGTTTGCTGTAAACAATGCCTTGTGAGAAAAAATACTTCTGATGTGTGTCTCACTGTAAATTTATTCTTCCTGTAAATGCTTTTGTGTATAATAAATGGTTAGATAAATATTATGTAAAGATGATAAATAAAAACGACTACTAATTATTTCAAACAATTTGCTACCTGTTTTCTTTTATTGTGGCTTTTCTCCAAAACCCATAGAAAAAATTACATGGGATAAGTAAGTAATCTGTATAAGTTCACGGCAAGAGAAGATTTATCTAGGTTTCTACTTACCATCCAAAGAGAGCACAAAACTGATCCAAAAAATGATCATCAAAAGCACTGAGACATGTCTGTTCATTGTGACCGCTGCGGTGTCCCAAACTCAACTGATATACAGTTTATTTATCACACCAAATTTCGCTTAAAACGAGAGCGCATTTCATCCATGTTTGACAACAATATGATTCTCTTTGGGCTCAGACAATGGGCTAACAAATTAAAGAACAATATGCCAATGAGAAGAATCACATCATTGTTTGTTAACCGTTGACATTCACAGAATCCGGACATATGATCTACACAAAATAAAATTAGTGCGTGAAGAGTGAAGGGTAAAGTTATTTGAAAACATACATTATATTTAGGTGGTTCTCCCACTTTCTTACCGTTCGTCGTTACGTAGTTTTAACACATTACAATCAATTTGTTTGTGTCATAAAATACATTTTTCTTCACTAGTAAGGTTGCTTTTACGTATTCTCTACTTATGAAAAAACAGTACACTCTATGTATACACATAGTCGTGTTATGGAATAAACTCAAGTTTACGATATCGTAAATTTTAGGGTTGCGATCAAAACAGGCCAGCACTTTAGGTGCAAACTTTTTGTCATACAACGTTTTTCAATAAACGGTTAAGATTGAAAACTAGTTTATTCAAATAATAATTTGAATTTAGGTACTCCGAGAAGAATTTATGAAAGTCAACCTTTAAATTCTATTTTAGTGCCAGAATATTTTAAGGTGCCGTTGGATCCGCGACCAAGTCTATAACTTACAATACCAAAAAGTAAGGGTAGAAATCGTCTAAAGTTATTCAAATGAAGACCACAGAGTTCCGAATAAATGCATATTGAATTTGTTTACGTACGAAACTGGAATCGGGATCTACTGGGTGCAATAAAGGTCCTGTTTGTGTAGGAACGAATGATTTTGTGTAAAATGTACTACTTTCATAAATGAAAATAAGAAATTGAAAAAATGTCAGCGCCCGCCGGGACTTGAACCCGGGACCGTGGAGTACCGTTCCACTGCTCTGCCAACTGAGCTACCGGCGCCCCGACGTAAGCCGACGAAATCTTCAACCTCTTGGTACTCGTCTCGAAGCGACGACAAGCGACATCTAGTATAAGTTATTTGAAACGAATACATTTTTTCAATTTCTTATTTTCATTTATGAAAGTAATATAGCACTGTGAGTGCAAAATAAAACCATAGTACATGTACTACTTTGATCAGAGCAAATGCCTGCTTACTTCTAAGACGTTCATTTACTACGCGCTTTTCCTCAGGCAGAGTACCGAAGATATTTACCGTGTTTTAGGGCACTGCAGAATTCATCTGCGTGTAACTAGCCATTTAGATTTATATGTGCAATACATAATTTGAAGTCATTCGCTTATTTATTAAGTTTAGGGTTCCGTACCTAAAATGTCAAATCCGAAATAATAGATAGTATCAATTCGGAATAATAATAGAAAACAGCAAGGGTGATGAGATTCCATTTTTTATTCCGCCCGAGCCGGTTTTCTATTAGGACAATACAAAATTGTTATAAAAAAAGGAAATTTCGTTATGACCGATCATAACGTCAATAAGTGATAATACATGATAATACTATCCTACATTAAATAAAGTCATTTCATTTTCACCTTGAGGAACACCTGCATTCGGGTCACACCAGTCAGACACTGGTTAACACAATTATATATATGGACATGACTGAACTAAACTATTATATTTTTCAACATATTTAACATGTGTTATATTTTGATAGACGTTAAATTTAAGATACACAATAACATTCACAGGAATAATAAGAAAAGTTATGTATTGGAAAGTATTGGAGTATTTTAAATTGCTTTTCTTATTCAAATATTTAAAATAAATGATTTTGTCCTGTGGATTTCCAGAATATTGCAAATGCTGTGAATAAAATAAAAAGATCTGTGATTAAATTTATTCGAACATAGATTACTACTAGTATTAATACTACACTCATTTTTTACAATACTGACATTTTGTCTTCCATCGGAAGCCAACAAACGGTTCATGCGTGCTTTACAGAGGGACGTAAAGCAACGTGCAGCTGAATGACGTAACGCCGGGTGGAATCAGCACCTAGAGGAGCTGAATCCGTACCATCTCGCATTTTACAAGCTACAACGCTCACTAAAATCTGATACCATCTCCGAGATACCGGTACGCAAAAGACCTGACCAGACCAAAGCCTTTGGCGACGATGAAAAGGCTGAATGTCTAGCTGACAGTCTAGCAGCCCAATGCACTCTCAGCACGCTCCCTTGCGACTTGACCTTCGTCTCAACAGTCGACTCCAAAGTCGAACGTCTCATTTTAATACCCCCGTCGGGCTCTCTACTCAGAGCCATTTCTGAGGCAATTACACCCTTAAGGCACTCAAACCTAGAAAGGCCGGACCAGACCGGATGGAATCATCAACCGTGCCCTGAAGATTCTCCCCGACCACTTGATCAATCCTCATCCAAATTCTGAATGCCGCCATGGCTAGTTGCACCTTTCCGGCTTGCTGGAAGGAGACAACATCATAAGCATTCACAAACCGGGTATGCCGGCGAATGAGCCTACTTCCTACCGCGGATCTTTCTAATGAACCCTCAGGCTAAACTTTACAAACGCATGATTAAAGTCAGTCTTCGAGACCAGATGGAGACTAACAACCTCATTTCTGACGAGCAATTTGGCTTTCAGCACTGGCACTCTTGTACTCAACAAGTGTTTAGGAGGAGCGATGATGAGGCCAGTAGGCCGAGTGACGACAGGGAGGAAAAGGGTAGCTACCCGCCTGTCTCTGTCCTATGACCTAGACTAGAGTCAAGAGCAAACCCATCATTAATAAAAAAAAAAAAAAAATATAGCGATCGGCGAAATAACTTCTTTACCGCGTTTCAGGACTTGTATGTGGAGCGCATGCGCGCCGCCACATCACTCCCCCATTTTGGAGTGTCGAAGACGCTGTGCAGCCGTTGATGACTTGAGGCAGTTGATTACTTCATCGTGCAGTCAGACGGTGAGGCTAGCAGGCATGTAGCAGTGGTAGAGCAGGCTGCACGCTGGAATATGTCGACAGACGTGGCTGCTGTAGACCGTGCGATGCTGAGTGCCGACCGATGATAGAGCACTTGTCGTACTGTAGATCCGTTTCTGGTACTGCGATGATTGCCGAAGATCATGCGGCTTTCAAGATGCGTTCAGGTTGAGAAGTCCAAGTTGCGCTGATGTCCGGTGGAGATGTTGACATCATGAAGCGTGATGGTGCAGTCAGATGTGGCGATTTCTGGCTCCAGGTCTTCGAGGCGTCGATGACAGATGGAGACAATGATGATGCTGGGTGTGACTGCAGAGGCAGCTGATATGATGACGTCTGGCTCCGGGTGATGAAGGTTGTGGATGTACGTCACGTCGTCGCTGTTGATCACGTCGGGGTCACCAGTTTAGGAGGAGCGATGATGAGGCCAGTAGGCGACGACAGTGAGGAAAAGGGTAGCTACCCGCCTGGTCGGGAGTTGTGACCAGGGGAACGACTGTTCCAACCGGACATGTTTGGAAGTTGTATATATAGCGATCGGCGAAATAACTTCTATACCGCGTTTCAGGACTTGTATGTGGAGCGCATGCGCGCCGCCACATCTGCACCGCATTTTCGAATATACTATTCTCAAGCCGAATGTTTCGTCCAGACAGACCCCTACAGGAGTACTGTTTCTCGATGTGTCAAAAGCCTTCAACAAGGTCTGGTACAATGAACTGGTATACAAGCTGCACCAGCTTGCTGTGCCGGAACGTCTCGTGCTACTAGTGCGTAAAGGCTACAAGGTAGAAGGCACTCTGTCCTCCAACACCATACAGGCAGGAGCGCCCCGTTCTGTCTTTGTTACTTTTCAAGCTATAGATACACTAGCGACGTCCCCAAATCACCCACGTCTCAGCTGGCTATGTTCGCTGATGACACTGCCATTTACGCGTCCCACCGTAACCACGACAAACAAGTACGGATTCTCCAGAGCCCCGAGGCTAAATGTAGAGACCAGCCCTAAAAAAAATGCACTACTGAAGATAATAGTCACACTTTATTTATTTGCACGGAAAGATAAATTTTGAAAGCAATAATATTAGGCGTCCCATTCGCAAGCAAAAACTATTGGAAGACACTTTCATTTAAATTCGATCCTACAATTTCCATATTATTGCCTTCGGGCTAGTATCTGCTCTTTAAACAGAAGATAAAACAGCTAGTTAAGTTTTGTTACTTTATTTGTACCTCTTTTTATGCGGTAAGAGATTGTAAAACAGATAGTCTGAAAAAAATATATATTTTGATTTGCCGTTTAATGCCGGGTTAGAATAGCATCAGCCCATTTTCAAGGGACTTGAACTTGCATGTGCTTTGCAATTTTAGAAGATGGGCTGACAACCTGTCACTATAGTGCAACACAATTTTCTTAATGACCCTCAAATGTTTGTCAGACTTGGCCGTAAATTACTGTTTTTTTTTGCCGTTTACGCTCTGCCTACCCCGCAAGGGATATAGGCATGACTTTATGTTTAGAAGTACTTATTTGTGTTTTGTTATATCTTTCATCTACTTCACAAAGTTATAAATATGACCTTTGTCTGTGCTCCACCGAGAATCGAACCTGGAAATTTTGTATCACAAGTAGTTGCACTACTACTCGCGTCGCGCCACATCGGCAGACGACAAAGTTTACCTGGGACACAATTTTTTTCGAATTCGATTCTCGGTGGAGCACTTACATAGGTGATATTTATCACTATGTGAATTTGTTCAGTCTGGTTAGGACGTTGTAGGCTGAACCAGCTGCTTGTCGGAAAAGAAAGATGGTTCCGTGCAGGGCACGCTAAGTTGTCAGTCCCGGTTGGCGTTTATGATTACTTAGTTAGGCGTTGGTCGTTACACAACCATATCAGAGGCCTACTAGTAGTAGGCGGTTGGAAAACTCTGATACCAAAGTTCGTCGCTCGTTGGACGACTCATTGTCCCTAATGAAAATGAGAAGACTCCTCCCAAAAGCTTCTTAATACCTATAATATTTTTTTGTAATTGGTATTAGTGCTGATATAATCAATTTCTATGTTCTTTCACCCAAACACGATAAAAGTAATAAAGCTGGGTAATTTATGGCGGTCATTACAAGGTTGTGCCTGGGAAAGTTTAGGTTTGTGTAGATACTGAAAGGTCATTCATTTGGGTATAAGGTGTAATAATTTACAGATGGTTTTTTTAACAGAAACCAGCATTTCAGTATAAGGTTCTTACCTATTATCGATCTTTTTTCGGAAAACCTGCACTTATTTTTTCAATTACTTCCAAAAAACTGTGAAAATGCTTTGTATTATATACGTGGCGTATTTATAACCAGCACCACAGTGGGCTATAACCGTAAACTTCGAATTATCTCAAACAGTTATGATGATTTCAAGCAACAGGAAATACACTTACTGTACTGCAAATCATGTGAACCTTCCAGCAATTGCCACAATTTTTCATCTAAATCGCTACTTTATCTAAAAGATACGCTCTTCATGTAAAAGACAAGTTCAGTACTAACATCAATAAAATTCCTGAGGGGATTTTAAGGTAATAGAAACGTATACACACCGCACAGTTCACCTATTTACTACCACATCAGAGATTTGTAAAAACCCAATGTGAAAATAAAATAAAGGAACGACGCAAATCAATTATTTTACACCGAAAGATAGAGTCGCACCGACTATCCTCGTAAAGAGGATAGGCGAGGAAATTGAGGGCGCCCTAGAGCCTTAGTATGAGAAATGTCATCATCATCATCATCATCATTGGCCTCACACGTCTATGACAGGCGATTTGATCAGTGTTTGAGGCAAGACTTTTCATGGCTGTATAAGCCGATACGGAAGCGGCATAATTTTCCGCACGCTCTACAAGTGAAGGTGGAATTTGAGACTGGTACATGCATGTTTTTTTTTTATTTATGATGGGTTTGCTCTTGACTCTAGTCTAGTTTATAGGACAGAGACATGTTCCTATGAAAAAAACATTAATTTACTTTTTGCCCACGCCTATTCTTTTACCGCACTGACTCTAGCTTTTGTCGGGCCATGCTTTCCTCACCTCGGGAAGAACCGAAATAATCATAAGAAACAAATTTAACTAGTGTCCGGTGCGTTTCCGTCTCGCAGCGCCATCTCTCTGGTAGAAATTGAACTCATAAACTAGCAATTGTTGTAGTACCCCTATTTTCAAGTTATTTTATATTTTTAAATAAAGAATACTCTTTAAAAAAAATATTATAAATATTATTCCTAGTGGGCAATATACCCCTGATTATATTACTAATTATTCTCAGTAACTGATAAAAACAAAACAGGCCTTACCTACCTTAATTCATTTAACAGGCAGCTCGAGCTACTGCTTATAGTACTTACCTCCTACCTAACCCATTCCTGAGATCTAGTCTTATTTATAGCTCGGACCATTCATTGTACGTGATTAAGGGAGTAAATGTTAGCACAATTAGACACGTCGGAAATTTGTGTTGGACATGGTGTAGATTGGGTGTACTGCCTACATTCTACTATAAATTCCTAAATTTCTGAAGAACAAATTTTTGAAACACTTTCCGTGCTAGGTGCTTATATTATTTTGAAAACTTGCAATATTTTTAGCACGGTCAGGATTTCAACCTGCGTTTTTCGCCATCACTAGTAGCGACACCTCTTCTATCTGGGCAAAACGGATTTCCCGGGCTAACCTAACCTAACCTAACCTAACCTAACCTAATTGAAAATGTATCTTTACCCTAATACCGCGTGGCAGTGAAAGTTGCAGGTTCAAATCTAGCCCGCGCTCTAAAATATTTTAAAATTTCAAAAATTTAAACTATTGTTTGAAGAATATGACAGTTAAATTATCTCTTTATTGTGTATCGCTCAGAGCACCCAAACGTTACGTGTTGTCACCCCGCAAATTCTATGGTCTGTGGTGTATCGTTATTCGTACTGCTAAAATACAATTTATTTACTAGATGAATAATCTAAGATTTATCACGCAAGTTGTCAGAATCTCATTCCTGCCTTTACAATAATATAATAAATCCGATTAGATTCCGTACACCAATGTCCGCACCAGGTTTTTCAATCAATATAAGCATTGTATGGCAAATTGTTAGTTTCGGTTTAAAGAGCATTTATTCTCATTAGCACAATACAGTCTTACACGAGATAAATTACAAATGTTTGCAATAAAAATACGTTCACTGTGAATCATAATTAGTTTTGAGAACACTCGCTCAACAGCGAGTGCAGATTTGAATATTTTTTGGTTTTAGTAGTATATTTTCATAATTTTCTCGTCGATAAACCCTGGTATCAGAATTGTTTTCCGCTAGCACTAAGAACTTTACGTTCTAGATCCATAAAAGGTGTTTATACGGGACTTCACAATTTGATTAAATGAATTATAAGTTTTCTGGATTAATCTTTCTCTTTTATCCCGATATTTCCCTTTCTAACCAACACTGTATTTGAGGTTAATATTTTACAAAGTTTAAGAAATTGGCCAGATTTATTGTACCTTAGTACCTATCCACTGAGTAAATTTGCTCTTTTACAAATGAACTTTGTTGTTCAATTTATTTCCAAGGAGTGGTCCGATTACCTGTTCGTTTATTTTACAGTTGAATAAGTTTTAAGAAAGGAAAGTTGAAAACACAATTCTTATATTTTTAAGCTAATCGTGAGCAATACAATATTGTTCGTTTGTTTACCAAGTAAGAAAGCAGCACTTTTACAAGTAATTCATTAAGGTAGGCTATCAAAACTTTCAAGTGTCAAAATTTATGATTATCTATCTATTATCTATATGTATATTATCTATGTCTATCTTATTTCTGCTCTAACGACAAACATCTTATTTACTATATTTAGACTATCTCGATTAAATGTAAATACGAACAGCAAAACAATTTATAAATTTCTAAGCACTTTCGCGATTATTTTGTCTAGCCTAGATGTAAATACACTTACAGTTGGCTATCTATAAAGAAAAATCAAATGGTAATTATGTTTATGTTTTACAAGTTTGTTGGCAATTTTCACGAAAATTCAGAAAATTTTGCAAATTTAGTTTCTACTTTAATATGAAGTTTCCGTTACTAATCTTTCTAAAGGCAGAGAGCCCAACAACAAGCCAAATACTAAGTATGATGACAAAATTATTAAATTTTATTAATTTTGTTATCATACTTAGTAATAAGTATTCGGTAAATTTTATAATATTCCATAAACTTGATACCAAAGTTTTCATGGTAAAATATCAAATAACGTAGATGTATGTGTACATCTTCGACGTACTATAACTTCGTTCTATCGATGTATTTATGTAAGGATGTTGCAATACAAATACAAGCACAAAACCCGAGTAATATTTTCCCTGCAGCCCGTAACGAGTCCACAATAGTTCGAGCTGTAGATACTGCGGGTAGCTTGGTGGCTGAACTCTCGAAGTTAATGTTCCGCCTGATTGCACAGACAGACAAACAAACACCTGCAACTCATTTGAATATAGTGCGAACACCGGAGTTGCCTTTCGAGTGAATTTATAATTCTCTGATTCTCAGTCTGCTCGCGTTCTGTACTGGCATATAATCCAAACTTAGCAGCGAAACACACCTGCGTGCGGATAGTTATATAGCGGAATATTATAGTTTGCACCTTTATGACATCGTCATCCATAAATAATAAAGAAGACAGGAACAGCAGACGCAAAGCTGAAATATAATATTATTTTAACCAGTCGACAGCTTAAGATTATTTAGCTTAAAATAAAGACACATCAAGCTTTTCCTATGCTACATTAGAAGGTACTTTGGTTCAACCCATATATTGATAACTGCTTAGTCATTTAGATTACGAACAACCCTTTGTGAGAATACGGTTAGCATTCTCTTTGTGAATGTGAAGATGAATTCTTGGAATCATTCATTATTAGAATCCATATTAACATGACGCTATCATTTCTGCGAGGGTTTTATCCTGTTACAAAATGGAGAGCCTTCTGGATAGTTCGGCTTGTTTCAGTATTTAGTGCCTTATGGTATTGTCTGTAAAGCTGGCTTGAGTATAAAAGTATTGTCTGTAAAGCTGGCTTGAGTATAAAAGCTGATAAGTCATGAATTGCTACTGGAAATGCTCCAGTTGGGATTTAAAAAAAATCTTCTTGAAAACAGTCAAACAAAAATCAACTTTAAATAATTTACTAATCAAATAAATGCTAAACCGATTACTATTATTACTATTACTATTATGTTTATTGTACCTACCAACCTATACGGGGTGTAAGGGACGGTGTACCGAAAACTTTGCAGGCATGATCAGACCATGAAACTGAACAACTTTTTCTATGGAAGCTATGTTGGTAAACGAGAAAAAAATTTCGACCTTCCATACAAAATTCCCGATCAGCTGACTGACTTTGTATGGAAAGTCGAAAAAAAAATTGGTTTCCCAACATAGTCTCCATAGTAAAAGTTGTTCAGTTTCATGGTCTGATCATGCCTGCAATGTTTTCGGTACACCGTCCCTTACACCCTGTATATATTTGAAATGTCTGTTGCGGAATGGTGCCGAGACAAACTTTGAAAGTTTAACGGCCCCAATTAAATTGTTTACTTTGTAATGTTTCTTTAATAAATTATTAATCTATCTAACCTATCTATTACACGCACCTAAGGAAGTATATTTTACTATTAAATTAAATTTTATTAAACCAAATTAATAAAGATTTTTATATTATTTCAAGATTTGTAGAATACAATTCAAATCTAAGTCTTTTATTTGATCTTTTCTTAGTCCATTCCAAAGCTATTTTCACACCGAACAACGACCAATATAATTGAAAAACGCTCATTAGAATTGCAGATGGCCCTCCAAAATTCCTTCGCGTTCCGAAGTATGGATACCTACTTTGGCATTAAAATTTCCACAGAACAGCAGATAAATTAGTTTGTTATTCAGAACACGGGAGTGGGGATTTAGAGGCAATTCCCTTTTTGATCTCCGCCGTGCAAACAACGGGACCCTGTCGCGGCAAGACGGCCGTCTTTGCATAAAATATTAGACAAGGACTTGAGCACGACCGCTTTTGGTGATACAGGGCTATATTTTGCGTTGCCTATGTCCGTACTTAGGCGATTCTCACAAGCACCGCTTGATGTTTTGGTGTTTTACGGATCTGATATCTTGCCAAAAATAATTTAAGAAACTGAATATCGTACATGACAATGCATCAAAATGAGGTTGTTACAGAATATATATGGTTGTCACCACGATTTTGTCGGGTATGCGTGCAATTTGCCTAGTTGTACATAATGGCGGATAGCATTTTCATTGGACATGTTTTATGAACAGTGTTTTATGTGGGTAGGTTCATTAATATGTCTGGTGGAAACTTCGAGCAACGCGGTCTTCCGTGTCGTTCCAACCCAAAATGGCCGCGTTAATCGAAGGGTGGAAATTTAATTTGTCTGTTCATCTTACATGTTAGATACTCTAAACTTCTTGTAATTACTTAAATTATTAAATTACGTATGTGGTAATTTTTTAACTCCTCGTTGATTTTTTGTTCTGTATACTAAATTTATTTTCCCAATCTTTTAATAGAAATACAGGGGACTACTGTAATCCGTATGTTTTCATAGTAACAATACACCGAAATTCGCCGTTCTTAGAATGACTAAAAGCTGCTGTTTGAAAACATTTCATTAATGTTATTCCTATAAAACCCTTCAAAGTATAGGACAGAAAATGGCAAAGAATAAGAACATCATTGATTGACAAGATTTTTGATGGAGACCAAAGAAAAACTCTTTATATAAAAACGTATATAAATGGCTCTCCGTGGTGGGTAAAAAGCTTGTGAAGCTTTTGTTCTCGATTATATAAATTTAGCTTGTGAATTAAATTCTAGACTTTATTTTAGTAGAAAACAAGTATGGACACATTTTTGTGTACTCTTTGGAGAATAATCTCAATGTGTTTATGGAATAATTATGCCTTTTTCCACTAAAGTTTGAACGCAGGCGTGAGACTGTGAATACCCCTTCGCGAAAAGTGGTAATGCAAACCTGTGTATGTTGAGTACAGCGGTAAAATGTAGTAATGTCCTTTAACCAGCGTTTCAACTGAGGTTGGTTCCTTATAAAAAACGTGCTCGTCATATTTATTTATTCAATAGGTGTATAAACGTAGGGTCAACGAATAAAATTAGGTCGGAAAATTTGCTTATAATAATTTGTATATTTTGTACAAATCGGAAATCTCCGACCGAAGCGTAGAATCGTTTTCGAACTTATAGTTTGACAGAATACAGCCCCAAGTTTCCAGCCGCACTAGTTTCTTTCAAGTTTGAATAAGTCTACAGCCTTATGTTCAAATAGGAAGCCTAGTTTGAGCATAGTTCTATCTCTTTGAACTTTCTAGCATCGTAGGTTAGCCGGGAATGGCGCAAAGCCAAAGAATGTCCTTATTGCTCGCAAGAATTTGCTCCGCGGGAATTCAATAAGGCGCTAGATCGGGTTAAAATAATAAGATCGTCTGATATTATACCAAGCTTTATGATTTACTATGCATGGACAGAAGAACTTATAAAAAGCTTCTTTGTTTACATATTAAATGTTTTAATAGAACTATTGATAGTTCTTCAGGTAAATCGTAGGAACTTTTAAACGTTTTTGATTATCAATATTTTTTTTTGAAAATCTTTAAGATTTTATTCTTCTTCGTGGGATACATAAAGTCAATGGACGACTCGGTGTCCCACAAGAAAAGAAGAAGAATGAACCACTTCAGATAAATCATAAGTCTGATTACCTAATAGGCGGTTGAGTAACTCTGACTACAGAGTAAATCGGGTTGTTTGTCGCCTCGAGCACACGAAAGATGAGTTACGAATACCAATTTTTTGTATTCGTAATTCGTCAGTCCTTTTAGAATTGTATCTAAATAAACTGTTTTAATTTCATAATTGCAATAACATTACGAACGGATCAAAAGTTATTAATGTGGATTTGTGGGACAACGATAATGATATTGAAATAGGAATAATATTATTATACAGTTCACTTCTGTTTTAATAAAATATTATGAACTTAAATCAGAAAAGAAGTGGCCGGAGGCGGGAGGCAAATCAAATTATTTATCACGCAGGAACCTCAAAATTATTGGTTTTATCTTGCAACAACGTAACGATGTTACCTCGATACAGCTAGACGTTTGTGGAACTAAATATAAAATATTTTCTAGATACGTTTGTAGGTTTGTAGGTTACCTAGGTAACCGAATACGTGTATCCGTAAATCGCAACCAAAGAAGTCCAAAATAGACCAATATTTTGTTCCCGTTGTCCCTGGTAACCGCATCCCCGTCAAAGGGAGAACGACACGTTTTTACTTTTACTTCCCGTTGTCCCCAGCCATCGGATTAAATCAATATGCTTAATTGCATGTGTTGTTTTTCAATTGAATATAAGGTTTGTCAAGGAGTACCTAATAAATTATTGCCCCATTCTGCTCCACGTTGCCCTCAGCGCCACACGGTCACCGGTGATAAAGGGAATTGTTTATTTTATTAAATTTCCGTTGTCCCCAGTAACCGAGGACGATGGAAAGACATGGCCTCATGTCTGTCAAATGACAACCAGCGGGAAAAAACTATGTACGTCTTATTATTTTACTAGTGATAAATGTTTATCGTGCATAGTTTAAAATGAAACTTACAGCTTTTAAATAATTAAGTTAGAAATACCCATTTCAGTTCGTTGTGATTAATTTGAGTTTGGGGTAGGTATGTGACTGAAAAATTGGAGTTCTGGCGTTGTTTGTGAGTTGCACGTTGAAGTAGAAACGAGCTAAAAGATTGATGGAATGTACAGATGTGCGGTACTCCTGTAGTGCTAGAAAGGATTCCAGATATGACCAAATGGGTTTAGCTGGTTTTATCTTGTGCCGTGTTATATTGAATGCAGCTTCGTCGTCTTCTGTGCGGTACTCGACCTGTAGTGCTAGAAAGTATTCCAGATTTGACCAAATGGATTTAGATGGATTTATCTTGTGTCGTGTTATATTGAATGCAGCATCGTCGTCTTCATGCGAATTCATACAACTATTTGCGTCATCATCATCGTCATAATATGCACTATCTGAAAGTGTGATTTTCGATTTTCTGGTGGGAAAGAACATTCTTTGTTCTTTTTTATATTTGATAGTGTTATAAATAATAAATTAATTGGCAGATGTTGCGTGATAGTAATGCTATGTCAAATTATTGTGTACACAAATTTGACAGCGCCCTCTTTTAAACCCTTTTAATTATTTATTATCAACCACTGAGAAGTTATTTTCTTGAGAAAGGTTTATTTTAAATCATTACAAACGAATGAATGAAACACATAAAAATTGTCGGATACTGGGCCGCTGTCGAACTTGTGTACTATAACTTCAACAGCCACAACAATTGTTTTAATCCATAAAGCTTATTTTTGTTTTAGGTATAATTTTTAAAAACTTTCTCGGTTCGGTTCGCTGAAACTTGTACTTTCAAACATCTACAAACCTAAGCCTTTAATCCGTTCCCCGAAAAGACAATTTGTTACTTCCAATAGCGGGAAGTTTAAAGAATTCGCTTTGTCTGAAGAAACAGTTTTAAAAATAAAAGTAAACGATACCGTCCGAGGATTTAGTTCACGGCAGGGATGTGACTTTTGTAACAAACTGATAGATATTATTGTAATCGATTATTTTTACGCAAGAAAAAGGCGTATGAAAACAAATCAAAAATATGAAAAATACACGAATTTATTCTTAAAATATCCTTAAGGGCCTGCTTCGAACTTTTAAACGTCCTTTTCCCACTAATGGTGAATCCTGTGTGTGAAAACAGAGCGGAATCGACATATTTTAGACAATTTATCACTCTTTTGGAAATTGCTGGCTAAATAAACAAGTACCTAATCAAAAAACTGTGGGACAAAAATCTAGAAAATGTGTATCGTTTTCACAAAAAATCATGTATTTTGTTCAAGAGATTGCTATACACTAAAATTTACCAAACTCTGAAAAAAAATCTATCAAACAAATTTTCTATAATCGTGTTTTCCTGTAAACAGAATCTAGATACTGTTATTAAAAATGATTATACATAAAAAAAGTGTTTATCGTATTCACCAACGAAATTGTGTTAATCCAAAATACCGATTTTTCTCACGGCGCGCCCTCAATGTGTATGCAATAATACTTGATATGATAACTATTACACGGGGCGTGAGGGACGGTGTACCGAAAACTTTTCAGGCATGATCAGACCATGAAAGTGAACAACTTTTTCTATGGAGGATATGTTGGAAAACTGGAAATTCTTCGACCTCCCATACAAAATTACCAATTAGCTGACCTTCAAAGAACATCGTTTTTTTAATTAATCGATTATTTTTCACATCCCTAGTTCAAGGCAACTTTGTACAGTCTTTTCCCATTTGCTTCGATATTGAAAGGGTAGTGCTAAATACGGATATATAGAGATCCAGAAAAATAACGGACTTTCAAACGCCTAAGACCTAGTTCCACTTTAGAAATCCTATTATTGCCAGCTTTTCTTTGTTTTTTTTCTTTACATGAAGTTCGTATTCTATAATTTTTAATCACGTTTAACAGCATTACAAAACTATAAAATTATATAGTGTTTTAAAATGTCACTATTGAATGACAACCAAGGTTTAAAAAACATTGCTGCATTACGCAGCAACCCAAAAGGTTGAAATAAGAAAAAAATACATCCTGAACAAGCTCACTGAAATCAGTGACCATTATCATAAATTTTACCCACAAGAAAGTTTAATAATAATTCAAATAAAAACATGAGATTATATGTAAATATTTTGAAATCTGCGTCGAGACTCTGCTATTTACAAAACAAAACAGTTTGAGTTGGTTCATGAAAGTTGAGATTTGGATGCACTAGTTTCGTTGAATATATTGAGAAAGTTCGTCTGCTCGTCGTATTGTTAGACAATTTGAAATAAATTTTGATTTTTCTGGGTTATGAAAATAGTGGAAGAGTGCATATTATTGTTTTTTTTTGTAGTTAACTACGAGAATGATCGTGTTTTATTTGCCACCTCGTTTCTCTCAAGTCAGTAACGACATAAACAGAAAAAAAGCTTTCTTCACACTCCCAAAGCCCATATCTCGTAATAAACACACTAAGTTCGCTATCCGTAATATGAGTAATTTTTTCTCATCGGCCTACTGCAGTGCTGTGGCCCTCCCCTGAAGTACATTCCCCCAATTCGCTGTACAGGCGCTACCAGGCACAAAATTGTTTGTGATAGGTGTACCGTCCATAACAGCATCCCAATGCTATATGCAATGCTGGACGCATCCTAATACTCTACCATTGCTATCGTGTTTTTTTGACACCTCGATTCTCTCGAGTCAGACCCAAAGTACGTAGCAAACAAGAAGCCTCTTTCGTAACCACAAACCCATATCTCGTAAGAACCACACTTGGTTCGCTCCGAGCTACCCGCAGTGAACATTTCTCTCTTTAATCCGCTCAATATTTTCAACTTCGACACTTTTCTGCTGCACCAATTAGCTGTAGGAAAAGACTAGGGTTAAAATGCAGGTTAAACCATCACCAATCTATTTAAAATATATTTAATTTGTATGATGTTGTCGAGTGTAGTGTTGGACGTCCTCCGGCCAGATGGACCGATGACTTGAAAAGGAGGCTGGTAGCGACTGGATGGCGGAAACGGGAGATCGTTCCCTATGGCGTACCCTGGGGGAGGCCTACGTCCAGCAGTGCACTGCAATAGGCTGATGTAGATGTAGATGAAATTTGAGAACTTGGGTCATTTTGGTGTTATATTCACTAAATTGAAAATTCTATGACTGAACTCTACGCATGTGTTACTTGTTATTACAAATTGAATAGCTGATATTCTGTGGATTAAATTTTTCACTAATAGTAGTAATAGGACTAGTTATAATGGTATTATAAGATCATTTGGCACGGATAAAACTTGGAAAGCTGATACGAGATGAGAATGCGGTTCTCACAGGTGTCGGAACGATTTGCGTGAAACCGCATGTCTAAACTGTTTGCACGGTTGTAATTTTCTTGCTAGCTGCCATAAACCGTAAGATCTATATACGGCACGTGTATGAGTATCCATAATGTAATGCATGATGTTTTTGTTGCGTTATTTATATCATTGTTTTCAGCGTCAGTCGCACTACAAGCTCTGTACGGGACACCCTGTAGAGAAAAAGTATAGGTATGGAAATTGAAAAATGTCATAGCAACCTATGGAAAAATTATTAATTGACATTTTACCGACGCCTGTTATCTCTGCTTACACGCGCAACATTAAAAAAAAACACCTTTTTGAAAAACAAAACAATTTCGTGGGTTTTTTTTCTTTAAGTCGTATTTTAGAGCGCGGAAATCTAGTTGCTACAACATTTTTCGTAGCGTTGATCGTAGCTTGTATTGTAGCCTGTATCTTCGTAGCAACTCCGTAGCACTCGCCATTTCTCTTTGCCCCGCACAATATTTCCAGCTTCGACACATTAGTGCTGCACCAATTAGTGGCGTGCCGTTAGCGAGTAATTTACTGTCACAATCAGACACCAGCACCGGAGAGCAGCTACAGAGAGGCATCTGTTACGTGTACATACTACATAGTAAGCTTATTTTTGTACAGATTACATTTAAAATAGTAGTTTATGCAACTGTCATATAATTCCTGCAATAACAAACACTATTCAATCTATTTTTTGGCGTTTTCCATGTATTGTATGTATTTATTTTCACAAAACTATGTATGTATAATATCCGTCATCAAGTTTCCATAGTACAAGCTTTGCTTAGTTTGGGTTGGATGGCGCTGTGTGAAATGTCCAGGATATTTTTATTTATTTATTTCTGTCTCATCAATTTCAACATATTCCACTTTAAAATATTCGCGGTTGTGTTTTGACTGTTAGTTCTTTTAATTTTTTTATTCTAAGTACGTTTAGAGGTTGTTAATTTCAAGGGGTTTTAAAACAATTTTAGAACCAAGAAAATGTGTTTATCGTCGTACAAATTTACCAACCCTTTATGAAAGGTGCATCATTTCCTCGCTGGAACTCAGGAAGCTATCCACAAGATGGTAATGAGCTGATAGCGAACTAATTTCCTTTCCAATACGAAATACGGCAAGCGAGGCAGAGGCGTGATTAAGGGCAGACCATCTTGGTCTCGGAGAGTACTTCTGCAGAGTTGGTATTGTTTCTTGTTTACACACAGATCACGCTTGCATCTCTTATTGGGTAGGCAGAGCATGAATGGCGGTCCGTATAACGGTTGTTAAGGCTACCTCTGGTTATTAATTTTTCAGGGCGTTTCAGAAAATTCTGTAAAATATCATACACATTTAAACCTCCAAACTCATCTTTTTTAGCTACTTGCATACTAGTCAAATGAGCTGTTTTTAAAAAAGTTACATGAATTACTGAGCTATAATGTCCTTGTGAGTGACCTATGTTACTTGATGCCGTGTGAATAGACAAAACAATTTTTTCATTTTAGTGACCTAGTAGGTACGGTCGCGTTCTAAAGTGGAGTCATAGTTAACACAAACCTCAGAAAACAAGTCGCTCGCACCCGCGGCGACACTCACACAATGACACAAATGACGTATAACATACTATTATTTGACGAACTACCATTGTATAATAGGCTGAGTAGTATTGACTATTTCACTACATGAATCATTAGCTTCGGTAGCGTGGTCAGTAGCGCGGTCAAGCAAATTCTTGACCGTTATTGTGGAGACAATGGATCGAATCCCGATTTCTTCGTTCTAGTTTTTATTTTATCAAATGAAGCAAAATTTAGTAAATTTTGAATTACATTTTAGTTGTTGCTAGATCGTTTGCGAGATAGTGCGTGTGCTAAGTGATTTTTTTTAACCTAAGTTTATTTATTAAACTTCAGTGTTTATTTCTTCGAAATGCATACTATTATCAGTTTGCAGGATAAGCAGCGTATTGTTGCGCTGCAATTATCTGTGGCGCTGCATGATATTGGATTTAATTTAACTCAAATTGCTAATCAGACTGGTCTGGCCGTAAGTATAGTTTTATTTCATTACAATTGTATTTTAAATATTAAAAACTTTGACTCATAGTATGTTGGTAGCTGTGAACCGATTAGTATAAACTTTTTTATTAATAATGCTACTTTGTTTTAGTGGAAGACTGTTAAACGTTGGGTTACACGTTTTGAAGAGGAAGGTAGCGTAAAAACTCGACTCGTCTTATTAATGATTCACAGCGGAGGATGATGGTGTAACAATATGAAGAAAATGGTTCTGCAGCTGGTCCAGGCGAATTAGTAGCACAAGAAACAGGGCGTGCAACTGCCGCTAATTATATTGATATGCTACAGGAAAGCATGCTACCGACGACGGTGCGAAATGTTTAACTGTTTATCCTGCTAGTGAAGTTCCTCGTTTTGCATTTGTCCAGGATAAATTGTCCAGTGCATCGAGCTGCCGTGGTGAATAATTGGTTTAGCCAGCACCCAGATATCCAAGTTATTCGTTGGCCAGCAAAATCTCCGGACTTAAATCCCATAGAGAATTTATGGGGTTTAATGGTCTCTTCTCTTTTCGTGTGGGACACCGAGTCCTCCAACGACCCGATGAACCCTGGTGTCAGAGTTTTTCAACCGCCTACTACTATAAGTAGGCCTCTGACATGGTTGTATAACGACCGCCGTCTAAGTAATAATAGACAGCAACCGGGACCGACGTCTTAACGTGCCCTACGAAGCACGGAACCATTTCTTTTCGGACAATCAGGTGGTTCACCCTGCAATGTCCTAACCAGACCGGGAACAAATTCACAAAGTGAAAAATACCAACTTTGTGAGTGTCCCACCGAGAATCGAACCCGGAACCTTTGCGTAGCAGGCAGTCGCACTACCACTGCGCCACATCGGCCGTCGGTTTAATGGTGCAAAGGTGGGACATGCGCAATGAAAGAACTACAGAAGCTTTAGAGGCTCACTGCCTGGGAGTGTGGGAGAGTACCAGAGGAACAGATATATGCACTTATTTGATCGAGTCTATTAAGTGTTGTTGAAAACAGCGGAGGTAACACCAAATACTAATTATGTAAGCGGCGATTTTTACTTAAGATTCCAATCAGACCCGATCTAGCATACATTGCTGATTATCTTGTGTATTTCATTATAATATATGAATATACACAAAATAATCAGCAATGTATGCCGAAGCGGGCCTGATAAATCGTTGCTCACTCAACCTCTGTTTACCTGCTTACCCGCCTACTATTGCAGTAGGTATTTGTGGAGCATTACATTAGCAATTAAATTATGCTAAAACATCGATTTATATTTATATAAGATTGATAATTCAGTTATCTTAAGGCCTTGCTTCAATATCTTTTCATTACGAAAACGAGTACTTAAGCTTAAACCTTGAGATGTAGGCAAATAACTGATTTATTATTATTACAATTACTTTTACTTCCGAGGAAAGTGCATCATCGTTAAACATAGAACAATAAAATAATTACTAACGAAATTATTACTTAAATAACTTTATTGAAAGATTCAATCCAAGATTTGGATCATTCCTATGATCTTATAAATAATTACCTATCGATGTTTCAGCTAATGAACACTTAATATCATTTTACATAATATTGTGTTTTATCATTCAAACAAAACTATTAACTAAGTATTACGACAGCAAGTATTTTATGTAGTTTTACATACTCGTATCTTATGGTTACCAAAAGTTCTCATTCATGTCATTATGTTATTTACATAAAGTGATACCATACCTACCAATAAAATAATTTCTTACCTTACTTTTTGTTTTATTACAATATTATAGGTTTATGTTTTTAGATATAATATTTTGATACATAATTTACAATAAACATTTATAGATATAATACATAGATGAATATATAGAACAATATTATATAAAATAATTATTACTGGAGAAAATATGGTAAAAACATTTAAAAAAACATTATTCAACATACAGAGATCGGATGGGAACCCGGTTCCGATCTGATTAGAAGGTAAGAACTATTACCGCTAAGCTACGGTAGCTTGTGATCAGTACGACGAAATAAAGATATGTAATCTATTGCTTTACTACAAGTGAACGAATAAGGATAACTATAATACGGTTTTAGACAAACCAGTGTGATGTATACTTTGTGGTGATGTGGTGGCGAATAGGCTATCACCGAGTAATTATTTCAAAGATTACATAGATGTCGCTTATAGGTGGTAATCTGTTTAAGTTTTAATGCTACGCCTTAAGGTGGACTTTTCTACTTACAGTCGATAATCTTACGTGTGTGCGTAAGTTAGTAAAGTAAGTACAGAGGATAATAACCTGTATTGCAATCTGTCAAGTGGTCTAACTATGACTCCACTTATGAATCCGACCGTACATATATTACTTGAAGGAGGTTTAGTTTAATCAGCCTTAAAAATAATTTTCTATGTGAGATCAAAACCTAAACACTCGTAAATATTACGTTGTCTTGAGTTCAGCTGTATCTTTTGCTTTGTGCATGCTATTCAATACTTTTATTGAAAAAAAGCTTATTGTTCATTAGTCGTATTTTACTTCACAGAACGTACTTACTTACTCTTTCAAGTAAATGTTACAAAGCTCCATAAATCATTTCATTTCCACTAATAGAAATTCTTTGTACAAGAAGATTGATACTGTTGATACTGCGAAACGAAATGGTCTTCAAACAGAATATTTGCTCTCTGTTACTTATTCCGTGTGTCTTTAGAAAACTTATCATTATTTACTTGTTTGTTAGGACCTTAGCAAAGTCAATTTTCTGAGATATTCTATTTCTATTTAGTTTGCGAGCAATCGCAGTAATTAGAGAGAATCGTAACTTTGAATCATTTATATTTTAGAATTGACATTTTATACTGTAAAAAGATTGATTAACAATGAATTAAATTTATTTATAAGATTTTGCTGTCGATACATACCTACACATTTTTATATTTAATGTCAGGAAATGCTGACGAAATTACCTTTGCATTTCTTTGCAAGACGACAGAACAGATCGCGTAAACTACATTGAATCGATTTTACATTGCGTTCTCTGGCTTAACTAGATGTTGACTAATGTACCTTTAGGTCAAGAAATATGAAGATAATAACAAAAGAAACAATCAAAGCTATCACGAGGTTTTGAAATTCCAAGTGTCCAGAGAATCGCAATCTAACTAACTGAAGACAAACCTAATCTGCATACATGCAATTCGTGACAATATAACAGATAAAGCCACACAAACAAGTAGGTATAGACAGTATTAAACCAATTCCGCTTCCAAACCCCGGGGACTAGGTAAACTGCATTGGGCCAAGTTGGGCCAAGTTAACTTGTGCTTGCCACTTCTTGCTTCTTGCGGACTACTATGACAGACGTTCGGGGCCGCTGGGGCAACACAGTTGGATTAGTTTATTTGATACTAGTGGCCCGCCACAGTTTTTCCCTGGAAATGTCATCTTTTCGCGGAAATAATTATCCATAAATATTTTTTCTATATTATATTAATTTAAAAACCCACACAAAAATCTGTTGCGCAGTTTAAAAGATTTAAGCATACAACGGGATACCGGGACGCGTCAGTATAAAACCAACTACCAGCACAGCCAGGGTACTGTTCTAATTCGCAAAATTACGAGAGTCGCATAATGTCCTAAGTCGCAAAATGTCATTAACTGCATACTTAATTCTGCTTACATCAAACGATCTTCCATAATATTCATGCATTTTATTGATATTCCAACGTATGATTTATCCGGCAATAAAAGTATCAAAAGTATTCAGCCACAAAATGGTTGTAAAGTAACTCCCATACTAAATAATTTTCTTATTTAGTATGGGATTTTATTAAGGTCTCATCTACCCCGGTATAAAATGTGTACCAGTCATTTTAAATCTACTAACCTCATTTTAAGTCCAAAACCTATGAAAAACATAACAGTAGTGGGTATACTATAACATTCATATTCATCATAACCTCATTGATAGAAACCTAACTGTCAAAAAGAAATTTATTCTTCTTATGAACCATTAACTATTAATAGCTGATGTCTAGCCGGCTTAAGATGGCAGCACACTTACTCTGTCCGTGGGTGTCGTAAAAAGCGACAAAGGGACAAATTCTTCCAGAGAATGGGCAGCAGCATTCCCTGTGAATGCAACATTTTAAACTTTGCTCGCCAATCCGCCTGCAAAGCGTGGTGAGCATAGCAATACCCCCAATAGGAGAGGCCCATTTTCAGCCAGGGGACTGTTGCGGCTGTTAATGTACGTATGTAAAGAGTTGACTACTTAAAGTACATTTTAACGGAGTACGTTATATAAAAATGAAAAGTTCAAGATGGAAAACTACGACAAAATAACTTTGTTTTATTTACAGCTCGGACTTGAAAGTTTATTACTCTTAAACAAAAGAAAAGAGCCAATATATTCGGTTCAAGTTTATGAACCTTTTAAACTTTCTAACAATTGCTATTGTTGGGGGAATATTTATAGACTACGACGCAACAAAGACATAATACAAGTGATAATTTCCCATTAAAATGACAAACTTCGAAATACTACAAAGCAAACTTTTTGGAGTTAATAAAATGGAACCCACAAAACCTCAGTGCCTAAAATATGAAATTCCGACACAACTTTTACAATCTCAGCCCGGAAACGCTATATTAAATGGTCTCAAAATATTTGAAACTATAGTTACGTAAATAACGTTTACGACAGACACAAAGTTAGATAGTAGTGCCTTTGAACGGGAAACGGGCGGGGAATTGTTAAACATTGTTAAAACCGGTGAAACTAACACCAGGCACTTTATTTTAGAACGCTGGTCAAAATGTAAGCGAATGTTTTTTCGATTTGTTGTGACATTTGCGTTCTAACAAAAAAGGTTTATCCTATATCATAAAATACAAGATTTGAACGTGGAGTTACGAGTCGTTTGAATATGACGATTAAGATTTATAAAAATATCTATTGTCTGTCTGCAATTCCAATCTTTTTGCGGGAGAGTTATAACTTGGGTTAAGCAGATTTCAGGATTACGGTTTTTTACGTTAGCGTAATGTTCTTGAGTTTCCGCATAGTAACGCTATAGATTTAGAATTTCATCAATAGTTTAATAAATTACTGTAGCTTCAGCCAAACGCCGTTGTTGCCATAGAACTTCAGTCTAGCGTCCTTGCTTAGGTAAATTTATACATCCACATATCCATCATATACATTTGTAGCGGCCACCCTGGTCGCCCGTGGCAACCAGATTGTGTGGACTTTTTGACTTACCGAGTGAACGATTTTTCTTCATGTTTTATATTCTTATAGTATTAACATCGTGCATCGCATTCTGTAAATATACCATCTCTAGCAGTTACATGGACTACTTATTCGTAGCTATATAAAGTGGTGACCCCGACGTGATCAACAGCGACGACGTGACGTACATCCACAACCTTCATCATCCGGAGCCAGACGTCATCACATCAGCGGCCTCTGCAGTCACACCCAGCATCATCATTGTCTCCATCTGTCATCGACGCCTCGAAGACCTGGAGCCAGAAATTGCCACACCCGACTGCACCATCACGCTTCATGATGTCATCAGCTCCACCGGACATCAGCGCAACTTGGACTTCTCAACCTCAACGCATCTTGAAAGCCACATGATCTTCGGCAACCATCGCAGTACCAGAAACGGATTTACAGTACGACAAGTGCTCTATCCTCGGTCGGCACTCAGCATCGCACGGTCTACAGCAGCCACGACTGTCGACACATTCCAGCGTGCAGCCTGCTCTACCACTGCTACATGCCTGCTAGCCTACCCGCCTGACTGCACGATGAAGTAATCAACTGCCTCAAGACATCAACGGCTGCACAGCGTCTTCGGCACTCCAAAATGGGGTAGTGATGTGGCGGCGCGCATGCGCGCCACATACAAGTCCTGAAACGCGGTATTGAAATTATTCCGCCGATCGCTATATATACAACTTCCAAACATATCCGGTTGGAACAGTCGTTCCCCTGGTCACAACTCCCGACCAGGCGGGTAGCTACCCTTTTCCTCACCGTCGTCACTCGGCCTACTGGCCTTATCATCACTCCTCCTATCAAATTTAGGAGCCTGTACCATACTCTAGGCAGTAATATTTTATAATATAATAAATAAAACTATATTTAAGGGAAGATTTTTGTTTATAACCTACAGTTACGAATAAACTATATTTTATTTGATTTCTTTAGTTAAAAAAAAATGTTTTTTCTGAATACTTATAGTAGCCGCTTACAACTTGTGCCTTTCTGTTTCCTTTCCTTTTATTCCCGTGTTTAAAACCGGCAGCGGTGGGTTCACACGGCCGCCTGCCTCTGACGAGTGGGCTACTGTACTGTCATTACCCAAATAAAACAACAGGTTTTCATTTTATGTTGCTTTTTAATCTAACGTGTTATTTTTTTCTGTTCTACGTTGCGAATTGCCCGACACAAAGTTTTTATTTTAAATTATGGTCACTATATGGATGTTTTCTTACAGAACTTCTAAAAAGAAAATATTTTGCAAATTTTTGAGTGTTATCAATATGTGGATTTTACATAACGAGTTCACCTCTACAAAGCCTCTGCATACTATTGTAATATTAATTCATGTAAATGCCTTCCTTATAAATTGTTCTATAAACATGCAGTATTTTTTTTATATTTACTCATTCTGAGTTTATTTAGTGCTGTCAATTATGTATGTCTTGTTTAGATAGAAGCAGATCAAGAAAGAAAGAACACAGCAACGTAAGTATGGCTTTGTATTTCAGTAAGACAATGTAGAATATACTTAGGTATACCTATTGACCTAACTATAATAGTTAGTGAGAATAATTTTATATGTTGGCACTTAGTTAGTAGATTAGTAAGTTATCCAGAAAAAATTGCCAATTCAGTAGATGCTGGAGGATTTTCATCACTTTTTACAGCAAAAGTTAGAACTAATAATGAACGAAAAACTTTTCAATCCGCTTGCGAATCCTAGTTGAGATTTTTAATTCCTATTAAAAGTTTTTTACTCTCTTTGGGTTTTCATTGCATTCAGGGGTTTTTGGATTACAGTGAATTGACATTGTTTGTACAATTGTTTGTAATTACCGTTTCCCTTTTAATTAAAACATATTTTGAGTCAATTTATGTGATTGCATGGTCGCGAAACGGTTTGAATAGCCATAGCGACAATTTTTAATAACAGTAGAAAAAAAAGGTGGTGAGAGTCAATTTTGTATACGTTACTGAATACAATTTGCGCCAAATGGCCTAAAGAGACGGTGCTAAACATAAACGGAAACTAAAATTGTATTGTGAAATCGCAGTATATTAAACATTCGACCTTTTTTTTATAAAACTCATCTCTAATGACGGCTTATACTTATGACTTCGTCAGTCTCTTTTGTCCGCTTCTTGCTACAAGGGGAATCTTTTGAAAAATACCCAGACTGAATAGTTCGTTAGTCAGCATTATTATGTTTTCAATTGCTAAAGATTAAAAATTCTCAAGTAAAAATATTCTTTTAATTTTCTCTTTTAAAGTTCCGTCCACTATAACTACCAACTGTAGTAGTGTTCATGAGGAAGCTGTTATGAGGAAGAGGAAGAAAAAAGCTTAAAATTTATGAGAAAGAAGATGCGGATGAGGAAGACGATGCAGATGAGGAAGTGTGTATCAAACTAAATAAACGATCACTAGAAGAAAAAAGCACGGGACGTGGGAGAGTTGGTAGCTGTCAGCTATGGATACGCGCATGTCCGATCAAATTCTTTCCAACTTCCTATCAATCTATGAGGAAGTGGAAACAGAAGTAGGGTATTTGAACTTTTTTCATGTGAAAGCAGTACCGGATGAGAAAATTTGCGAAACTTCCGCATTATGAGGATGCGGAGAAGGAATTCTCTTCAACACTAAACTGTAGTTTTGTAGGTACAGTAAGGCGCGTGAGTGCACGACCGTCCTAAAATATGCACCTCCTTGTTGCAAAAGTCAGTAACACAAATATTTGAAATAGAATATTCGCATCAACTTTTGAAGACTTGACGATAATGAGTTCACCACACTACTTAAAGGCGGTCATCATTAAAACATTATACAGTATAAAAATGTAATGTTATAATTTCTGTTAAACTGAAAAACTATCCACAACAAAGTCCATAAACTTCTCGAATACTAGCATGGCTCACAATGGCTTTATGGTACGGTGCAGATTTCTATGATTATCATAATTCATTGTTTTGCTGGAATTATTTATCTTCATGCCGTGTTGTGCTGACGTAGCATTGCAACTCCCGATTTCTACTCCAATGTGTCGTAAAAACGATAATAGGATAAATCATCCAGGAATTAGGCAGTAGCGTTCTTCGAAAATACACTATGAATATTAAAATACATACAATTACCATTTACCAATAATCAAATGATAAATGCCGCCTGTAATAATAATCAATAATTACTTAAATAGAAGTCTTTATCTCATCTATTAATATAGTTGTGCTGAACAGGGTCCATATTGTAGTAGGTACCATAATAAACTACCATCTTTCATATTATATTGAATGACACATGATATATAATAAATATATTTAGAATTGAGTATCTTACACTACGCTGGCTAATATGCCATCCAAAAATGGTAACATTTAGTCCACTGCTGGACAAGTGCCTCCCTCTATATAGAGGTATGCCGTAAGTAAGTAAATATCCCCGGCATTGCCAAGCTTATCACACTTGGCATGCGGATTGGCGGGTGCAGTGCAAGTTTGCGAAAGAGGCTGCTGCCCATTCTCTGGACCAATTATTCCATCAGTCGTTTTTACGACCCCCACGGGTTGTATTGGGGTGATGCTAATTAGCCGGCATCCACATATGGCAGGTATGACAAAACACCCCAATAGAGGGAGGCCCATGTCCAACAGTAAGCTGTCGAGTTGTTATTAAAATTGGACCACTAAAACAAAAATATTAGCTTATAAATTCACTCAAACACTGCAAAAGTTTTCTTCAACTTCTCGAACCGTGGCAAATGGCTTTATGTCTCGGTGCAGATTTCCAGGATTTCCATAATCCTGTGTTTTGCTGGAATTATTCATCTCCAACTGCAGTTGGTTGTATAACAGTTGTATAACCATCCAGTTACAATACGAGTTATGACGGAATGGAGTAGCTGACTTTAGTGTCACTGAGACATTTGTGACTCAGTGATCATAAAAATGAAGTCAATCTATCAAAGCAAAACTATGTAAAGACAAACTTTGATGATAAAGTTATGTCCAGAAAAACGTCCAAAGACAAAAATTTTATGCCTCATACTTAAGGGTATCAGAATTACCCCCATGTATGTTTGGCGACTTTTTGGGTTTCTGAGTTAATCAACTTTTAAAATTGCGATAAAAAAACAACGAACAAATATTTTCTTATATTTCGGGGAGATTTTATTAATCTGAATAAAAACCGGACCCAGTTCTTATACTGAATAAGTCCTCACAGGTTTAAGTATCCTATCTAATATAATATGTGAGAATAAATCCTATAATCAACATTGACACCAAAATTGACGTTGTTGTTTCTGTCCCGTGCGGATCATAATGTATAACTGAAAAACATAATCTAAATATTTTGTAATAAAATAAAATGTATGTTTCACTGCAGTTTGGTATACATAAAACAAACACTGAAACTCCTTCGGGAACACAAACAAAGTGGAATAAAGCTTTAAACAAAGTTGCTCTGAACCGGACCTTCGCTTATGTTCTTTATTTTTAAACTAAACTGTTTTCTTAGAGCTCATATGGACACAGCAAACTGCTCGGTAATACTTTGTTTTAAAAACATCAGCAAGTATCATGCATGAAGAGATTGATGAATGTGGAGGAGGCGAAAGAAGTATGCCAGGATCGTAGTAAGTGGAAGGAAGTAGTCTCTGCCTACCCCTCCGGGAAAGAGGCGTGATTTATGTATGTATGTATGTATGTAATCGTTAAAAACCACGTCAGAGGCCTACTACTAGTAGTAGATGGTTGAAAAAACTCTAACACCAAGATTCATCGGGTCATGGACGACTCGGTGATCCAAATGATAAAGTCAGCCTGCAAGAAAACCTTATTTATTATCTAAATACATGTAAATACATAAGTAAACATACCTAACCACACATAACGTAGCTAAGATATTCCCTCGACAACAGTAGGTAGGTACGTACACCATAACTTAGCAACCGCATCGTAGGTATGTCCGGAACGCGCCGTCTATTGCATTGTTGATGCTAGCTAAATACTACTGTGCCTACAGTTGGTACGTATTCCTGGTTAAATTATGGCCGCGTGCACTTGCCTATTATATAGAAAATATTCACATAACCAAGGTGGTGCAAAATTAGAATAGTATTACCCCTATAGACCCGTGACTGTTGTAAAATCTGAGCGCGATTGAGATACAGCAATCAGGCAACAGCGTTCCTTGTAAACATATTATACACTACGTCCGTAATGGTAAAACGGACATTTACGTCACGTCGAAAAATATTTCGATGGTCATTCAGAAATTTATGTACATATTGCCATACGGACCATCACCTGAAATTCAAATACACATGTTACATGGGAGTGTAAGAGGATGATGTTATTCTAAGCCGACATCACACGGCAATGTAAATACAAAACTTCTGGAATGGAGTCGCCAATGTAGCTGGGAATTACTCGTATGGTAAATAATGCATATGCCCATGCCCCTAAATTGGGGCAAGCCCGCTCATGTCCACAATCAACAGTTAAGGCTTAAATTATACTCATAAGCTCTTTATATACTACGACTTCTTGTCTTTCAATTCTCATTCTGTAGTCAGTACAGTAGTTTTTACAGCAGACAGGCTAAAATAAAATTTTATGAAATTACATATAGGTACTCATTCATTCAAATTTAAGAGCTTGGCTCTTGTCGGTGGAGTAATTGCCATTTTTTCTACCTTCTGCCAGCAATTTGACCTCTTGATTAAGGTACTCACCAACTTATAAATAAGAAATTATAAGTAGGTAAGTATTGGCAATCTTTTCAGACACTCATTATTCAACAACAACAACTACTCAGTTCATGCTAGTCTAATCCCAAACTTCATCAGCCCAGCTGGCAAGTTACACAAGCGAAACAAGAACAATTAACCTTAGCCACAAAAAGACAATCCCCCAAAATTTGTCCTTAATTTCTCCACTAAATACTTCCAAGTTCACGAGCCACCGACGGAGATAAATCTTAGATCCAGAAATATGAAAGACAGTACGCATTGTACAACAAAGTGAAGCTAATAGAATTTTAAATATTATGATTATGTTACATACACGCTCTAGTCTTTGATTTGTTTGCATACAAGGCATTATACAGAGATACAGACAGATAGAACCGGGAGTTTTTATAACAAACATTTTTTTATGCGTTGACACACATAAAAAAATGGGATCACTGTTCTCATTGACTAAAAGGCACTGGTTTTGATCACAAAGAAGAGCAACTTAGCTTTGCATTTAATGGAACTTTTACAATACCTACTTGGCACAGAAGATAAAGAAATACTAATAAGCTTGCAGCATGGTTACTTTTGTTTAACAAGAACAACTCCGATTTCCTTTTTCTTTAGCCTTTACGTGAATACTTACTTTTGAAGGTAATGTACTTTTCGAAGACTTATCTATTTACGAAGCATTTTATTTTGTGCAGCGCTCCGCCTTTCTTTCATCTGTGTCTCAACGCGGTCCGACAGTGATAAATTGAGCGAGGTTTTACATCGAGATAGTGTAATAAACTTTTCTTCTCGACGTGCTTTTTGCCCGAGCTTTTCACAACTTCAGGTGAGTCGGTATAAATTTTACGATCGTAAAAAAACTTGTGGTATTCGTCAAGGACGCTCAACAACTAGAAGGTGAGCGATTGTTTTGATATTATCTTGATTTTGTAAATTTTCATAGCTAAGGACCTTAATAGTTAATAAATCTCATTATGTTCTATAATAATCATAATTTTAAGATAAAGATGTCAGTGGTAAGTTTAAAACCACTTGCTGCAATACTAACACGCTTATTTTAATCGACTGAAAAGTTGGGTTTTCAATTATTTGCGTATATTATATCACCTAGATCGTAACCCTATTCAATACAATAAATATATATTATTTAATATAATTTTATTTCTTATTGTAAATTTAAAGTACACGTTTATATTGTATGATAATGAAGCTAAATTTTATTTTAGCAGCGCCAAATAAAACGAACCATCCGTCTTTTAATTATCTATTTAGTTTAAAGTCAAATTAAAGTTTTTATTAATAATTTTGACAACCCTTGGCTTTCCTTGATAATGTCAGCGTCTTTTAATTTTTATTAAGCAGTAAAAAGTGGTTTCAAAGAATATTTACTGCTCATTTTACTTTTAAAGCTTTATATTCATCTTGGTTTTTATAGCTGCAGACTATAGTTGTGACAAGTGAACCATAAAGGCTTTTATATTTTTTTGGGTAGGTAATATTTTTTTAATAATTTTTAGGGTTCCAAAGCTCAAATGCTTAAAACAAAATCAAATGAAGAGAACAGGGCCTTAATTAAATTATACGATGTCGATACTGTAGTTTAAACTAAGTACAGACTTTGGTCAGCATTCATAACTGAGTTCCTTCTTGTCCAAGTCGATTATTATTCATCAGATTATCACGGACTAAATTCCTTGAAAACATCAAGTTTTGATCCAGGGTCTCAAAAGCGGAAACTAAAGGAAAATTATGCTACTGTTCTGTGGTTTTTCCTACTACATTAGTTTTATTGTGTTACAAAAGAAAAAAACAACAAACCGATGACTGAAAGAAGGCGTTTGGTAGCGACTGGATGGCGAAAAAGTGAGATCGGGTATTACTATGGCGTACTTTGGAGAAAGCCGTCGTCCAACGGTGGACTGCTGTAGGCTGATGTGATGAGATGAAAATATACATTTTAGGCGATCTAACCCGCCGTTTTTACTTTCTGTGTTGTGTTCATCCTATTTATACTTAATTCGTGGCCTCTTTGTTAAAGCAATGGCCTCAATTCGGAAAATTAACTCCATTAACCCACCTTAAATTAGCGCTGTCACTTTCCGTTAAAAGGGTTAGAAAAATATATGTCTTATAATTAAACGAAATATGCGTCTAATCTGTCAAAATAAACAACTTATTGACGAATGTAGGAAGAAATGGCCAAGGATCCATTAACATTTTTAAAATGACAGGACTTAAATTTGATATAGTTAAGGAATGAGATAAACCTATAAGACAAAAAGTGAAAGCGCTAATTTAAGGTATTATTATTATTCAGAGCCTGAGGTGTCCTTCTGCTGGGCAAAGGCCTTCCTCCTCTTCTTCCACATTTTCACAATGGGTGAGATGAGCCTCCTTAGCATTGATTTGCAACCCGTCTAAGAGAACAAATACACCAACATCAAATCACTGACGTCCTTTTAAGGCTCATGGAAAGGATTCCTTGTGAGGCTTAATGCAAACAGTTGGTATCAGAACTGGATGTCAGCTTAGAGTGGTGTAGAAGTGTACTTGACACATGAAACGGCATCCACGAGCCTAGTAAGTGAATACAGGCTTACTGTCCACCTGCCAATCCGCGGACAATTTGACGAGCGTGGTAAGTTATCAGATAATTTATTTCCCGAATGGAGGACAATGTTCAACGTCCGCGCTATCTACGCATCCAAGTTTTCTACTAGTTCAATTCAACTTAGTTTGTTAATTAACTATTTTTGTATCTTATTAACGCCTCATTATGCCGTGTGTTGCCGGCTTAGAATAACATCACCTATGGCAATACTCCTTAATTAAAGGTTATAGCTGTCAAATTGATTTATGTAATTTAAATGTAACGCCTCACTAAAATATAAATACAATGTACTGATTTTTTTAAATATATATTCTTGAAAATACATAAATTCTGAAATGCTTGGTACATAAAGAGGTAAATGTCTTTACACATCAAAATAAAGCAACCTTCTTCCAAACCGACTTACGTACGACTTTCCTCCTTTATAATATTAGTGGAGACAACTACTTTCCAGCTGAATACCTTCCTTCAACTTCGGAAACTTTGGGTAAACAGCTTAAGCGGGGGGTTGTGAGTACGATAGCTTTCTCTCGTGAGAAATTGGATCATCTTTACATCTACCTTAGACATTATACCGTCAAATTAGTAGGGAAAGTTTGAGTTTTCATTGTGCTATTCTATACCTTAGTACAAGAAATAAAAATGCTGCATGATTTTTGAAAACTTGCAAAGTTTTCTTAAGCAGCAGGAAGGATTTAAATCTGCGACTTTCGCTATCAGTACTAACGACGCCTCTTCCATGTTGGCTACCGATGGTCAATTGTTGCCTGCGAAATTATGCTAAATGCCAATCATGCGTGGCATATATGGCTTCATCTACCAGTTATTGCTTTGCTACTAATTTCCAGTTATATACGGCAACTATCACAAGGCAGGGACGTGTTACTCCCAAAACATTACTCCAAGACCAAAATATAGATAAAACCAACCAAGATGCAAATATGCAACAAAATCCTAGTTCTATGTCATAAGTTAGTAATGTGAACCTAAATCCAGAAAAAATTGACTCTGAAATAGTTATTTCCGAAACTATGCAAAATAAGAACCCCGCAGTTGTGCAAGAAGTTATAAATGTTACCCTACAAAATTCTTTCGAATTGTTGCCCACCGACGATGATGACACTCAGGACAGTGATGGCTCAATTCATTTGGAAGCAATGAACAGAAGCTGCCCTGAAATTGGTAAAAATAAAGACATACTTAGTTTAGAAGGGAAAATAACATTACTACAAGACAAACTAGTAAACTCTGATAAAATAATTGAGAAATATTTAATAGAAAATAATAACTTAAAAAAGAAAGTAACTCAATACGATGCAAAGATTGATACACTAATGCAACTTTGTGCTGGTTCAGCGTCAAACATCAAGCAATATTCTAGTCAAACGAAGAAAATAAGAACAAAATTAACTACAGTGCTTTTGATCACATCAGGCGCAACTTATGCAATCAATCGTTTGCTGCCTCACCTATTGAAACCCCAACAAAAGAAAACCCTAACCCAATGGTGGATATAGATAGTAGACTAGCAGCTATTAGTAAAAATGTTAGTATGTTGCATCAACAATTGAGTACTACTCTAAATGAACTAAAGAATTTAACGACTGAGAACAAAATTCACCGACACGATGAGAGCTACGTAGATTTAGACCAGGAAACTTCACAATTGGAAATAGATGTCTCTTGTGATGGAGTTTCCAGAGAAGGTTACGTATCCTTCCCCAGACATACAATATTAAATACCAAAAAAATATACATTGTTAGCAGCAACAACAATATTTTAGAGACGGCTGAGAAAACTTTTAATGCTGACATTTTTGAAATTTGTCATTACCTGTCTCCGGGAGTCGGTATACTGCAACTCATAAATGGTATTGAAACAAAACTGTCTAATTTTACTCTTGACGACTTTTGTGTGATATTCGTAGGAGATGCTGATTTCAAAAAGACATCTAATTATTTTGATATTGTTAATAACATTAGATCTATACTTAAAAATGTGCAAAACACAAATATTATCTGCACTCCAACTTTTAGATACTCAAAATATGGAATCATGTTTAACAATCCCATCGAAAGGTTTAATTTAACAGTATATTAGCTAATGACAACGATATCTACGAATATGCATACATTGTTGATAGTAACAAAAACTTGGATTACTCTGCTAATATGTTTTCAGGGATTAAAGGCTCCATAAATAACCAAGCACTTGAAATATTTTTCAAAGATATATTCACTCAAATAAAATACATCTTAAAATTCTACCAATCCAATAACAATGAGACGAATACAAATGCTTCATTAGATAATACTAACTGTCATCAAATAAATGATTTGTCAAATTCTATAAACAATGAGCAAGCGTCTGAAAGTACTATGACAAAAAATGCTATTTTTGGTAATGTAAATAAGAATTTTTTTCGTGACTAAAAATGATTGTACTTTAACTATATTACACCAAAACATTCAAGGTCTTATCAGTAAAAAAGATTATTTGAATATAACGTTAGAAAATTTTAAGGAAGAGCACATTAATGTGGATGTTTTATGTTTTAGCGAAACTTTCATTAGGAAAGGCAGTGAAAGGAATGTTTCTTTGAAAAACTTTGAACTAGCTTCATCTTATAGTAGACAATAAGATGATATCTTTTTGCATGCCTGAAGCAGGTGAAATATGCTGGCACCACATTGTATTTTAAGGATAAGAAATTTTTGTACCATATTTCTAGCAAATAAAAAATTATCATCATTATCATTATCATTATCATCATCGTTATCATCATTACCAGTGACTAATTTATTCTTTGCCGATTGAATAAAACAAAGTCTTTCTTTATGTTGAAGAAAAAGATCTTATATTACTTTTATTTGGGAAGCGGGATTTTTGCAAGCAATCAGTATGATTACCTATAAAGTACGTAACAATATTAGAATTGGAGGCTTCTAATCTAACTCAATTCTCAATCCTGAATTTTACAGCCCGTTATAAAGCAAACTTGTTGTATATCTTACAAAAGTTATTAAATAGTTTCCTCAACCATGATGATAAGATAACCCGTATAATTGCAAAGGCGGCACTTTAACAACTTAGCTGCTTGTAAACTGACACAATACCTAAAGGTCCCATTAAACTTTAGCAGTTTCGAACTTTTCCTATTAGGCGTTCTATACATTTCGACTTGGGCCCCGCGAATTCTTACGTGTTAGTTTGAGATGTGTAAAGTATGGCCGGTTTATTTGTTTTCATTGTTTTATACAAATACACGAGCAAATACCGTGAAAACATTAGTAATTTTGCCGAAACAATTTTAAATGTATTCTATTACTAATTCTTAAATAAAAACAAAAAAGTTTTAGCATCGAGTTATTGGACAAGGTTAGATACTCGAGACACAAAAGCGGTCGGATATCACCTATACGTTACAAATAGAAAATTTACAGAAGGACGTCTCGACCCGTTATTAATCAATTATACCTACTCTGTCAGAGTTGCTACTATTTTTCTGAATTTTCTGAAGAAAAAAAAACACAGTTACCTCGATATTTGGATATTTGAAAGATTTTTCAAAATCATGTCTACAGTTTTAAAGTTTTAAAGTCAACCCGCGACCACAATACATGAAACTGTGTTGAAACGTCGGGACACAGGTAAATTACTAATATTTACCTAAATACTATCGCGATAGACCCGGTCTAATACTTAAAATGAGTTTTAAAGTTATTTCAAAAAATACGATTTAATCTACATACATACCTTTTTCAAGTAAGAAAGGCTAAATATGAAATTTTAACGGTATTTCTAAAGTCATGTCGAAAACCACATTAAATCACGCAAAAATTAGAGCGTAAAATGATTGGCTTCTTTCTGGCGCAGCGCGAATGAAAGGAACCAAAGGTAAATATGGCCTTAAGTAAGTAAGCACACTTAAATTTGTGCCTACGTATAGTTCAGACTGGGAATTTCACGAACTTTGGCGTGGGTGTCTATGTCACAACGTTCAAAACAATAATTAGATCATTTATTTCGTTAATAGTTTTTATCAATGTAGGTATAGTTAAAATGCATTTATCTCGGAGTAGTAATTTACAAGATTCTCTTTTTGAAAGTCAAATCTACATAACATAACATAATACATTAAAAAAAGAATAGTATATTTACATTTATGTATTAAACAAACACATGTCAAAGATAAAACATTATTATTATACAAAGCAAAGCAAAAGAAAAACCATACAATAAAACCGTGTGAGGCCGGCTAAGAATAGCATTACCCCATTTCTTACCCATGGGTGTCGTAAGAGGCGACTAAGGGACTCGAGGGTTAGATGTGTGCTGCAATTTGAGGCGATGGGCTGACAACCTGTCACTATAGTGATAGACAGTTATCTGATTGACCCTCAAACTTGTCAGATGTGGTGTTAATATCCGTTTTACGGCCGTTAACGCACTGCTTACCCCGTAAGGGATATAGGCGTGATTTATGTATGTAACAATGTTCATATACATAGCCTACCGTAAAACAGTCAAGAAAAATTACCTACCGTACACGTTTTTAGATAAAATAGTTATAATATTTTTGTATTGATCATAGTCTTTTTTACTTTAGAAACAAAACACACTTGACCTCGGAATATTCTTTATGATTTAGGTACTTACTTAAGTAATATATTTTATTTTGATTTTAATCGTTCGTTTGAATAACTTAGCCTTTGAAATAATCTCGTGAAATATTTTTCTTTTGCTATGCTAATATTATTTTATAAGAGAAAAATTAATTATACCAATTTTTAGCCTAAGTCTCCAAAGAGCTCAAACAAATCGAGTAAAATTATGACTTATGTTAGAAACAAACAGATTTTATTGAATATTTCAAAGAATATTTAAAAACCTAAGTAGATCTTCTTCTTCTTATCGTATCAATGGGATACGTCCAATTCAGATTGTACAAAATATATAGCAGCGATTGCTAATGCATGGCAACAACTAAGTAGATAAATCCAGTAGAATGATTTTATAAAAAAAATTTACTACATTAGATTCGGACCTAAACCAAAATTTGCGCATATTCGTAAACCCTAGGCGGTTCTCTCCGATGTCGCCTGCGCCGCGATTTTTTTAACGCACCGTAACGCATCCGTCTGTCAATTCGTTTCACAGACGCATCCGTAAACCACACCGTAGGCGTTTTTGTATGTGAATAAGATCTGAATTTACCATTTCCTTTCGTGTGACAGACACATGCTTCAAGGGGCGTTAAAAATACGCAGCAACGGACGACAAAGGGGTAAACGTTAAATATACACTTAAAATAGTTCAGTTATTATTTCTACGGACTATATAATATCTAGTTAGCAACAACGTCGACTACCTTAGATTTACGCTAATGAACCTGTCTCATTAAGTTTAATCCGTTTTTCTGCAACACGCAGTTTGCAGGTGCTCTGGCTTCCCGCCAAATATGCTAAGCTCGGTATTACCACATTCCCGACTTTATTTTCACTGGAAACTTGTTTGTTACCTGAAAGATTTATCGGTTTGATTTCGAGATGTGGCAGTGACTGTGTTACTTGGCCAAAATATTTTTACACATGGAATTGTAGCTGGAATCAAAACGCAGAACGAAGTTTTATGATTCTGTTGCGAGAGAAAGAGATAAAAACACACATGATGCGTTTAGTCTTCAATATAATGGTAAATTTTACCTAGTGACTTTTTCTTCTTTTCGTGTGGGACACCGAGTCGTCCAACGACCCGGTGAACACTAATGACTGATGGCGTTATATTATTATTAAGACGGGCTGGTGATAAAAAATATTTTTTCCCAAAAAACATGGATCTAAATATGATAAAAAAATTCTGTAGTAACCCAAATCAGCTTATCGGCAATTTTGTTTAAGAGGTCCATTTTTTCTTACATATTTTGACCTAAGTTCCTTCAGCGCGCCGCCGCCATTACTTACTTTGTGGTTCCACCTCGTCTTGAGATTTCACAAACGGTCACAAGTAAAATCAGCCTATAACAAAACAAAACAAAATTCTTTATTGCACATTAAAATAAATAATAGAACAATAGATAAAAGTAACAGTACAACAAGGCGGCCTTAATTCTATAATATACAAGGTTATATTTGATTAATTATAAAACAAATATTTAGAGAGTGTGTTCTACTCGTGAAACTTAAAAACTTCCTATCTTATCCAGCCGTCAGAATCCCACTGCTGGGCAAAGGCCTCTCTCCCCTTCTTCCACTTTTTCTATTAGATATTTTTTACAACGTATGAAAAACGAGTAACCACTCATACGTAATTTATTGCGTGCAAAAAATATTTAACTTTGTATGGGATATAAAACTCTTTTTTGTATATACAAAAAAAAAAACTTAGAAAGGTTATTCAGTTTCACGTGTAGAAGTCACTCTTAAAGTATTTGTAACTACTAAAATAAATATAAACTTATATTGTCATTTCAAGTTCATTAACATCGGCTACAAAACATTATTTTGTAGCTTTGCTATACTTATCGGCTACATTGTAGCTATATCATTTGTAGAAATTTACATACATATATCATGCCTCTTATTACGGGGTAGGCAGAGCGTAAACGGCTGTAAAAAACAGACATTTACGCCACGTCTGGCAAACATTTGAGAATCATTTGAAATATTATGTATCACCATAGTGGCAGGTTGTCAGCCCATCGTCTAAATAGGTTAAACGACACCCACGGGAAAGAAATGGGGTGATTCTATTTTAAGCCAGCATCACACGGAAAGTGAAATTTGGTCTACATTAAATATTAGATAAGCTGTCGTTGTTATATTAACTGTGGACAATTGATTTTTTAAGTTTAATGTAAGGAATCCACAAGAAAGAACAGCTTTAAGATAATACGGGACAAGGAAAACCAAGTTTTCGATCTACGCAACATCTTATCAAATAATTTAATCCTACACACGGTATCCATAACAAAAGACCTTTCTGATAGGTCCCTCACACATAGCGTATCGCGAACGGCAGTATTTCACTTCAGGAAATTGGGTTCTATTTTAGAAACAATTTTAAAAGCGGAAGTCTGCAATTGGGTCTAAACACTAGTATTATAACAAAACAAATTCGAGTAGTAGAAAATACTACTCGAATTCGTACACATCAGGACTATGATTAAATGGATTTTTGTAGTAGGATACGTAAAAGCGAGTTCTTTGCGCATATTTTTCTCCCACAATTCCTAAGTAAAACCTAAAAACGATGTTTTCCATCGTTCGCGGAATACTGAATTGCCCTATGGTTTATTTCGCACTTCCAGTGCTAAATTATTGTAATAAGTGAAAATAAGAAATTGAAAAAGAATTAGCGATAGCTGAGGATAGAGCGGTGGGCACGGAACCATTTATTTTTGGAAAATTAGGTGTTTCACCCTGCAATGTCCGTACTAGACCGGGAACGAATTGACAAAGTGATAAATATCAACTTTGTGAGACTCCCACCGACAATTGAACCCGGAACCTTTGCGTCGCAGGCAGTCGCACTACCACTGCGCCACATGGGCCATCTGAATATGACTGAAGTAAGATGAGCCTTAGCAGACTTTCGAATGCGTAATTGTTTCAAAAATTGGACGCCTGGACTGGATTCAATTAAATTATGCAAATGATGCGGCGACGTGGCGACAGCCAAAGGGGCATGTTTCATGTCAGCTGTAGTGGGAAGTGATTAGTTAGATTACGGGTAATATGGGTCAACGCTTGGTCACTTACATGGATATCACGGTGTTCATGTAGCTTTGCGGTGCTCTATGTAATATATACAAGACCAGGATAAATTTTTTCATAAACGGGGTGTAAGGGATAGCCCCTGGTAAGGTACAGGTGCAAATTGGGTGATGCTATAAAACACGACATCACACGGCAAAATAAGATATCGAACAATAAGTAAAGCGCTTTTTACAATAACATTAAAAAGCTACACGTAACTAACATATAACAGTAAACTTTATCCAGCTTGTTTGTTTTCTAAACGATTCACCAATCTCCAGCTAATCCCCCCATTCAATACACAATGTTATCTTGATCCTACTAACACATTGAACTAGATAATTTATTCGACCCGCCGAGGCCTGCCCTACATTTAGCACCCAATAAATAACTCTATTGTCAAATAAATCCGATGAACACTAGATTTATACGAGCTGCTATTACTGCAGTAGTGGTATTTAGGCATCACATGTATAATTATAGTTTGGATTATCTAGGCGAATTCTAAAATACTGATTCCTGCTCCTGGTAATTGAAACACACAGAAATTTTACTGCCATTGATTTGACAAAAATAAAAATGTATTTAACGTTTACTACAAATAGGTCTGCCACCGACGCAACGGATCGTTCATAAACTCGATGTTCCAAACGAAAAACTAAAAGAAGAAGACAACACAGAACCTGCCATTTTAATTGATTTGGACTTCTTTAGACTACAACTAGCTCTGACAGCATAATGGTTTATTTTTTATAATACGAAGTGCAAAAAATTATTGCAAATACCTTACCTAAACCAAGTAACAATTAAAACATCGCCCAATCGAATCTTCGTCTATGTTATTGACAAAGTTCAGATATAAAGACCACGACTGCAAAAAATACGAGTACAAACGAGTATCCAAAACCGTTTCATGCGTAAGGCTACCGGGGCGCCCTGGTAACTGCGGTACGCCATCCTCTATATTGACGTATGTCTCACTACCATTAAAGCCAAAGTGAAGGAAGCGTATCGTAATTTTTTCAATCACACTCCCCATCATAAAACCCCTGTCCAACTACTTTCCCTATCCAACCTTGCGTTTTAAACGCCGTCCCAGACATGTCCTTTTGGATGATGATGATGGCATCACAGTAGCTGCTGCTGCAGCCATTGCTGGTGCGCGATTGGACTGGTTGTTTGAACAAGCACACAAACTTCTCCGAGTGAGCTCTAGCTTCTTACCAAATAATCAGGTGTAGATTTCAATGCCAGCCCTAAAAAAATCGAGTAGCCGCTTCAGCCAGCACACAAACATCAAGAATCTGAAATATTTTATTAGCTATAATACACAGTATGGTAGAACGCTGAAGTAAATGCTGAAGAAACAGCAAAGATACGGTTTATTAATAAGAAATGCAAAAACGGCTCTATAGACCGATTTTTCTGGCACTTAAACTTAAAGATCCTTGAGAAACCATGTAGAACACGTAGATCTTAGATGAAAAAGCAAAAGTTTTTCAGCGTAATAAGGCAATCATGTTGGTACTTACATAATGAATTAGGATATTGATGAAGAATTCAGACACTCCAGAAAAATAGTAGAAAATGCTTCTCTGACTGTTAATGAGATCGATGAACCAATCAACGTATTATGTATGGTCTAACTCCCGATGCAAGTAATTAAATATCAGGACGTTAGTGCGGAGATGGTACCTTGCTTCAAATAAGTACCTATACAAAGATCTGGCTTAAGTACATGGGCATGAGCTTACAAAAAACTGTTATAAATTAATCGTTCGCGGGCACCAGCTAGTAAATTATCAATACTATGACATAATTTACCTCAACACATGCTTTGCATAAAGTTCAATCGAATAAATTTAGATTAATGTGTATGAATGTTCAATCAAGCATTTTCACTGGGTTTTCTGCATGTATTTTTCGACCTTATTTGCATATTTGCAGATTCCTATACCCTGGATTTTATCTCTATGTTCTTTCGAAAGTGGTTTGTCCGTTTGTGTTCAGTAAGCACCGATCTTTGTTTACATTTTTTAAAGGAGTAACTCATGCTTCTTCAAATATCCAAGTGTAATAATAACTGGATCTCATTGGGTACAATTCACATCGTACGATCGGGTGAAATTTCAATAAAATCTCAAAACACGTAACTTTGGCTTCCCACGCCCAATATATTCGTCGTTTTGGAGTAATGGCAATAAAATATTCATATCACGCGCCTCTGCATACAAAATAATCTAATGTGACACTGAACCATAAGTATATTCGCGGTAAAGCCCCCCGCTAGAGGATTACGCAGTCAGCTAGGGAAGGGTGTGAAAAACGATACGTTAAAGTTTAAAGATGGAAGGACGTTAAAGATGTTTTCATGTTTTCATTTTTGGGCTTTACATATTTTATTATATTCAACATAAGCTAGGCTAGCATAAGCTAGGATAGGGATTAGTAAGATTGTTTTAGGAGCACTTCTGTGTAGGTTTTTCATGTTCAGGCGGATCCGTTAATTATACACAATATGTCAATAACACGCTTTGAAAATATTGACTTTCATTTGAAACAAATATCGTTTTCAATTGGTGGTGGCGTCAAGTTACATGTGATTAACCTGGCCAGCTCCGAGGCAGTGCCTTTATTTTATTTTTTTTATTCCGCCCGAGCCGGTTTTCTATTAGGACATTACAAAATTGTTATACAAAGAAAATTGTGTTAAACAAATTTCTTTTTTTTACCATGACGGATCATGACGTCAATAAGTGGTATTTTGATATACATTAAATGAAGAATTTCAGTGTCAATTTTAATTTTAATTTCATGAGTACATCGCAAGATAACTTTAAAAGTAGTAGGTATGGGCATTCTTAAAACTAATACAATGTTAATAATTTAAAATATTCAATCATAGAAAACAATGTCAATAATCAAATTAAAATTAAGTGTAATATTGGAATACTGTTTACAGAATAAAATTAATTATCCAACAATAGGTTTCTAAGTTGGGTTCGAAACGCTTTGTGAGATGTTTCTTTTTTTATTCGGGCGGTAATTTCTCATAGTACGTAGGATATTTAAGTTTACTCTTTTGTGTTCATGTATAAATCGTCCACAGCAAAAAATAATAATTGTAATCAAATATAGACTTGAAATCTGGGTGAGAAGTGCTACACTCTTCTTCTAACTTCATTTGCGTTTTCTTAAAAATGTGTCAGTCTTTGGTAGTGAATTTATCTATTATTATTTTTTTGCAGTCTCGTCAAAAGCTTTTTCTGCGTCACTAGCAGGATTCAGGTTGTTTGTCTTGAGTTTTATCCACGCAACCACGCTGGACGGACGTGATATGCGGATAGGACCACGGGCTTTTAAAGTGTGTGAGAACTTTGAGATCTAAGTAAATATTTTTTACGTCGCACACCACATGTGTGTTTCAGATTCACGGAATTTCAGATTGTTTGATTGAGAAAGATTATTAACGCAAGTTGTTATATCCTATACAATATAGGATCTTGTGACTGAAGTATAAATACCAAGAACAATTTATCTGTACGTTTGATCCTTTAAATGGAAAACTCAACATGCGCTGATAGTACCTTTGTTATAACAAACGAGGTTATTACGTGGTCTTATTTTAAAAACTTTATGAAAGAATGTTTTTGTTACATTCTAAATGAAAATAATGTTAATTTCGTTGGGTACAGCGAGCGTTACCAACTTATTTAATTTAGAAAAAGTGAACTCTACTAACCTCTCCTCATTACAGTCACAAAAAATGTTCTAGCAAATTATATTACCTTTTTACATACGAAATTGAATGTCAAATGTTTTATGGTTCCAATAAAGTTTGAAAATCAATAGTAAGCGGTTCTCCCACTATGATGGACTGACGGACTTATTTTTGACGCGCCCGTTTCTTTATAATTTATCTATCCACCGGATGGGGCGAGAAAAAGAAGAAAAGAGAAGATGAGAGAAATGCGCACATTGCTGAAGGTGCAGGAGGATCCGAGCCGACATCAGAATCGAGACGCTTGACATCATTGTGCCATTTAGGCATGTAATACATACATACATATATCACGCCTTTATCCCTTTTGGGGTAGGCAGAGCGTAAACGGCCGCAAAAAACGGTCATTTACGCCACGTCTGACAAACATTTGAGGGTCATTCGGAAAATTGAGTATATTTGGGCATGTAATACCTTACGTCTAATCAGGATCACAACTACGTGAATCGTAGGCGTGTAACGTCATAATCACCAATTGTCATCTCCAACTACTGGCATGATTTATTACATCCATACACCAAAACCACTGGGCCAATGGCGTAGCGGATAGTACCCCTGCCTGCTACGCCGAGGGTCGTGGAATCGATCCTCACAAGACACAAATATATTTGTTAAGTCCTTTTCAGATATTTGTGTTAAGTCTGGGTGTGTCTATGTATAATATGTATTTATTTAAAAAATAAGAATATATGTATTAATATCAGCTATCTAGTAAACATAGTACAAGATTTGCTTAGTTTGGGACTAGATGGCGCTGTGTGTATTGTTCAGGATATTTTATTTTTATTCTCCACCCCACGGGCCTTAGCCAAGTGAGATGGGGTCTGTATTCAGAATAGATGAAGTGACAGAAGTTGCAAGAAACTTGCGCATGATTCGACAGGTGTTTAAAATGGTTGCTTTTTGTATAGAAAATTTTGCAGGGAAAAGTTTAATGTTATTATTAATGTTTTGTCCTGACAGGGTGTAACCGTACGCTACATTCAATCCATCTACAATGGCCATCAAATTTTGCATCACACTTTCAATTTGTCCGCTATACTACCTGTAATCAAGTTTACCACAGCTTGTTTTATTTGCGAGCAACCCATTTTCTTTTTGTTTGCTTTATTTCAAACATCTGGCATAATCGTAAAGAACACATAGGAAGTACATCATAAGCGATAATCTCATCGATAGGTACACACAAACATTGCTTTGAGAACCATGAAACTCTAGTATATAGTAAATACATCCATGAACCTTACGTCTTCTAAGTTCCTGATAGTAAACCAGCAGCAAACAAAACACATACCTAATCGAGTACATATCACACGAAAAATGGTCAAGCTATATGGAAAGATCTTATATTTTCCCAGCACAATATGGTTTTTTTAGCTGATAAATCGACATCGTTTTACCGCCGTCCTCATGTGACCTACATCCGGCCATTGTAGGAGATGCAGCACATTATCAAATTTTGTCATCATCACACTTTCATCACAACTAACTCACACTGAAAATTACCGCAACCACGGACTGTTTACTGGGACTACTGGGAATCTTTGATCAGAACCCATACAGCCATTCCGACATATCTGTAATCTGTATACTAGATTTCCGCCCACCGATTTCACCCGCTGCTACCCATTTTCCCGTGGTAATAGTTGTTTTTCCGCGGTAAGAAGTGGCCTATGTGTTATTCCAAGTTATAGTCTACCTGTTTTCCAAATTTCATCCAAATCGGTCTAGCCGTTTGAGAGTGAAGAGGTAGCAAACATACATGCATACACACACAAACTCTCAGATTATTAATATAAGTACAGATTATGTGTTTAACAGACGCATATTATGTATGTAGTGTTTGACAGACGCATATGTCAGTCCATCATAGAACGGAATTTGCCGTATTCTCTTGCGTATGTTTAGTTGAGTTGCGCAATTATTGTATAAGATGATAAGCGCGTAAAATCTTTGATCTATTCAAGCGTTTGACATTTTGCAATTGTACGACGTTTCGCCGCTAAACTAATCTTGTATAGCTATGTCATTTTATAAGGCGTTGAGCTATTATTTAGCTAATAAATTTGACTTGTCAATGTAAATGGCTTCGCTTAGAGGAAATTGTCTAGATTTTTCACAAAATTGGATAATAAATAACAAAAGAGAGTTATTGTTGTTTGAATAGAAAATCCGTCACATGCCGTTACGTTAGTACCTTTGTTTCAAAATAAGTAAGTACTTGATTTGTTTTTATTCTTTTTATTAAAGTTTTATTATAAAAGGTTATTTTTTATTCACCCCAGAAATTTTACAGAGCGATTCTAATTGTGATTCTGAACAACTTTTATTATGGGGTCAACTGCGAAATCGCGAAAAATTTCCAGCCGTTCCATACATTTTGTTCGAGTAGGTATGAATTTTTCTATGGAGCAGCTGTTTTTTTTTTCGGGATTTCGCAGGTGACCCCATAATAAAAGTTGTTCAGAATCATGAGTAGAATCACCCTGTAAAATTTTCGGGGTGAATAAAAAATAACCCTGTAAAGAAATTCATTTAAAACTATGTTTACTACGATAGGTGAAAAAATAAGAGTACGTATGTTTTCTTACCTTGATGATTTTCTATTTCCAGGAGTAAAGGAACATAATATTATGAGTAAAATGAGACATTCATTCAGCTTTATTTGACGATAAACCAAATAGGCAGAAAAACAACAAACCACGTGTTGGAGCCGTCTTTTTAGACTTTTATTTTTCGCATTCCTGTAAAAATATTATTCGTCACACATACGTATAAGTTTTTTCAATCTGCCGAGGTATGTCGGCTTGGAATAGCATCACCCCATTCCGTTCCCGTGGGTGTCGTCAGAGGCGACTAAGGACTTGAGGTTGACATGTGTATTGCAATTTCAGGCGATGGCCTGACAACCTTTCTCTATGGCGACACACAATTTTCCAATTGACCCTCAAATGTTTGTCAAACAAGCCGTAAGGACAATTTACGCCCGTTTATGCTCTTCCTACACCGCAAGGGATATAGGTATAAAATGTGTATGTATGTATCTTTTTCTACACTATTTATAAACCTTATACGACACCAAAGTAATATAGAGATAATGCGAAGCGAAACAAAGAACAGAAACTGTCCGACCCGATGTTTTTCAAACGAAAGTAATTAAGAAGGGTAATTTGTTACCGTACAGTTGCTTTAATTGCCATACGAAAAGTGCATTACTTTTGTCCGTATGTGAAAACTTTTGTTTTATACTTTTTTCACTTTTAACAAACTTTATCCTCAGTGTAATCTCCATTTGAGTGCTTATTGCTGGAAAATATTATTTTTTTGTACCTTGATCGTTTTGAAGAGCTTAAAACCAAATTTTGATATCAAGTTTTGATTGGTCCGTATTAAAATTTTTGTATATTGTCATTTCTCAACAACCTTGAAATATTTATGTATGTTTATGTATTTTTAATAGTATTTATGTAAGTTTGTTTATCTATTTATGAACGTTTATAATTTTATATTATTTGTATGCATGTTAAAATATTTTACAGAATTATTTATTCATTTACTTTGTTAAATTTATTTCGTATTGCCTATTTGCCCCAAAAGTTTAAATCCTCATTCTCGCCTTTGCGACAAAAAATTGTATATATATTTTTTGTGCAATAAAGAATATTATATTTGTCTCAGTGTTGTGATTAAAAGTAGGATTAGGTACCTACGTACATAGAGTACTACGTCAGTTCGGTGACTTAAACATCGAAAATCAGTATCCGTCACTTTTACCGGACTTGTAAAAAGGTCAAATGCATTTGAAATTTTCATAAACTGAATTAATTTCTGAGATGAGATACGGATTATGCACGAACTTATGTACCTTCATAATTCAACAAGCCTATAAATATAATTAGAAGTTACTATTTTAGGAAAATAAGTCGCGGTCAGAAATCAACCGAAACATGTTTTATTTTATTGTTTTCATTTTTTTTGGTTGTCCAAAATCTGAACCAATAATGAAACAAACATGTAAACATTTTTTACGAGATAGAAGTTTATTGTGAATGTAAACAAGGGTTGGTAATAAAACGAGCTGTAACGATTGGTAACGACACGAGGCAAATTATAACGATTGGAATTGTAGCCTTTTATATAAAAACGATTTCCATTTGGTTTGTATTTCTGTGAAAATTTAATGTATTTTCGCAATGCATTGTTTGACCAAACGAATGATGAATGCGTTGAATCTATCTTAGTTTTTAATTAGGTTTGCTGAGATGGTCAATTTCAAGATAAGTCTTAAAACCGTTTCGGAAATTTCAATTGATTTACAATATAAAATATCTTAACCATGGTGACATGAGAAATACAGTCAGAAAATGAAAAAGATTACCAAGATAATATAATACACTTACGTTAAGATTATAACTGATATCCGTCATGGTCTAGGAGTATGAATAACTTTTCTTTGTGAAGGCAAAGGTAATTAATACTTGACCAAAAGTTGTAGCCTCACATCCTTAAAACTTAAAAAACAATTAAATAAATATGATTATTCCAAAATAATGAAACTAGTTTCTTAACATGGCCAACATTTTCAAAACAAACCATGAAAAAAAGATATGGCTTACTGACTTGAAATTATTTAAAGTTTATTTCAGAGTATTGCACGCGATAAAAAAATACTTTAATCAATGGTAAATCAAGTACAACTTTGTTTGTGTTCTCGTCGATAAAACTTTACTTAACCAAAATAACTGTAGCCAATAAGTACCTACTTGAGTAACTGTCCATACACTTCAACTTTTAAAATCCAAAAATATATTTCCATTGTAGCATGAGCAAAGAAAAACCCAGCTGAATTCCAAACACAAAATAAAACAAGGCTATTTACATCTCTGAATTGCATCACAGTCCACTATCTTAAACTTTTCACTTTACAAGAAATGGACTGCATTAAAAATACACTTCTTTAAAGCAACACTCCAAGAAAGGACACAGAAAAGGTAAGATTGAAATGACAATGATAAGGGATTTGGGAAAATAATTTACTTACATAGAATTACTTATTAATTAACATACATACACACACACACATATCACGCCTATAATCCCTTGCGGGGTAGGCAGAGCGCAAACAGCCGCAAAAACGGATATTTACGCCACGTCTGACAAATATTTGAGGGTAATTCGGAAAATTGTGTTTCGCCATAGTGACAGGTTGTCAGCCCGTCGCCTAAAATTGCAATACACACCCTCGAGTCCCTTAGTCGCCTCTTACGACACCCAAGGAAAAGATATGGGGTGATGCTATTCTAAGCCGGCAACACACGGCAAATTTTAATTAACACATGCTGTTTAAACCTGTAAAATTATATTTCTGAATTTTTGAAAGCATAATTACTTTTTGGGATGCAGAATCTGTTTTTGAGGTTTGCATGAAAATATCCGTGACAAAATAGCATTAAATTGCCTCTTTTTTAGTTTCTTGATTGAAACTCGTAGCGATAAATGTCTATCAAGCAATTATTGAATTTATTTAATTTTCCAAAACCTTGTCACAAACATAATTACCAGGAAATGCATGTTTTTCAAGTATTGATATTTTCAAAGATGTAATTTTTTTTGGTGTCTAGCATATCATAAGGGGTTAGAAGTTTGTATTAAACTTAGTTATCTTTGATGCAATCTGTTTTTGAAAGCTTTTATTTAACTTGCAGTGTATGTAAGTAACAATGTTTGTTCGGTGCAAATCTTGCAAGTTTAATTTGAAGCACTTCTCGGTATCCGATTGAGTTGAAATTTTGCATGTTGGTCCAAAACCGATGACAATGCATGTTAATCATAAATTTGAGCTGATGCTGCTGCCAGGATCGGCTCCGTACGAGAGATCTCCTCAGCGGTTTATAGCTGGGACACAAAATTTTGTATACGAATTCGTTTATTATAGGCAGTTGGTAGGCCCACCATGAATTAGACGCTACATCCAGGGTTGTCTTCGAACTATGGAACTCCTCAATATTTAACTGCAGGGACTTGCAATTTTGTATACGAATTCGTTTATTATAGGCAGTTGGTTTGGTAGGCCCACCATGAATTAGACGCTACATCCAGGGTTGTCTTCGAACTATGGAACTCCTCAATATTCAACTGCTGGGACTTGCAATTTTGTATACGAATTCGTTTATTATAGGCAGTTGGTAGGCCTACCATGAATTAGACGCTACATCCAGGGTTGTCTTCGAACTATGGAACTCCTCAATATTCAACTGCTGGGACTTGCAATTTTGTATACGAATTCGTTTATTATAGGCAGTTGGTAGGCCCACCATGAATTAGACGCTACATCCAGGGTTGTCTTCGAACTATGGAACTCCTCAATATTCAACTGCTGGGACTTGCAATTTTGTACACGAATTCGTTCATGATAGGCAGTTGGTAGGCCCACCATGAATTAGGGTCACGTCAATAGAAGGCCTCCTGATAGAAGAATTAGACTGTTCGAAATTAACTGGGACTCGGCCATGTAATAATGACGCCATCAATAAAATGAAAAGACTGAGACATATTACAAGCTAATTCTTCTATTAGGGATGCCGGAGGAGTAGGTACCAACCTACTTCTATAGAATATAAAAGAGATAATTATACTTTATCCTAATGTAAGTTTTCTCCGTGCCTTAAGTTTTTCTATTGAAGGTCTCTCCGTTTTATAGAAAGACTTTCGTATTGATGAATAACTATCGTATCATAAACTAAAAATATAAAATAAAATTATGTAAAAAAAACTTTTAAAACAAGCTTTTATTTAAGTGCTCTGAAAAGATGAAAATAAAATTTTGAATGACATTAACCACATTCATTTATGACTTTACAGAAATGAAAATATAATAAAAGCTTGTCGCGAAACTTTCAATTTGTGATTGAAATTTTGTAATAAGGTACGCACCTAACTGTAATTAGGTAGTTTCTTCTAGGCATCGCGACAAGCTTTTATAATATTTTCATTTCTGTAAAGTCATAAATGAATGTGGTTAATGTCATTCAAAATTTTATTTTCATCTTTTCAGAGCACTTAAATAAAAGCTTGTTTTAAAAGTTTTATTTACATTATTTTATTAAATAAGTATGTGAGTTGACAAAAAAGAGCAGTCACAACAACAGCAGTCCATTTCTAAACATGTCTCCCCCTATTGGGGGGTATTGCCATATTCACCACGATAGGTTCAAAAAACTGAAAAAGGGGCATATATATGCAATTTTTTTTATTGTTATGTCACGATTTTTTTATGCATACCTCAGGAACGGATTCTAATTTTAATGTACGATTTTACACTTCCGCACGTTAACAAAAGTAAGTAGAATTTCGGACGTGAGTAATAGCAAGGTAAGAGCCACTTCTGCAGCTCATTTCCCTATTTCTTTTATGCTCCAGGAAGAAGCTCGCATAATCTGGACTGTCTGCGATTGCTTAATCAACTCAATAGGAAAGCCGCTGCGATAAAATAGTACAAAGGAAAGATTGCATTCCGTAGATAAATGCTTTTGTTCAGTAATGGGTTGTTGAATGGGAATTTCATTTGCGCTTCGATATCAAAGGAATCTCGGGTTATTTTTCTGTTGGTTAAGAACTATGTTACCCTAGTACTGTTGTATATTTTGTGACAAGGTAAGGTATATAATTAACCTTTGTATTGTGTTGTAGATTGTACAATGAAGAACAGGTGCGGCTAGGCACTGGGTTCAACATTGAAAAACAAAAATGGTCTTTCCTGTCAGAGAAGTGCGGGTTGCATCCCAAGCCATTCTTGTCTAGTTGATGCCATTAGAACGATTATGGTTTCTGCAAATGTATCATCCATTTTAGAGACACATATATTTTTTGCTCCAACGGCAAGATGGATTGTCTTTGGTACCATGGAAACATGGCAAAAGTCTGTCGTGGAATGCAACTATTGTCGGCACTCTTTTAGGCTTTCTTCTATTTTAACGAGACTTCTCCTCCCCAGGAGGAGCCGCAAGTATGTCGGAAACCCGAAATTTAAGAAAATACTCAAGTCTGGGGATGTATATACGTTTGTACCTTTTGCCGTCGAGACAGTAGGTTTCTTGGTCTCGGCTGCCAAAGTATTTTTAAAAGACATTCTGTGACGACGGCTTACCGAAGCGCCACTTCCATTTCTAGGTATTGCGTGCGGCTTCTTCTTCTTTTTTGCGGCATTAGATTTTTTTTACAGTTTTAAATCCAAGCTGGAGTATGAAAAGAACTACTACTACTTACCTATTCTTGAAATAAACATAGGTAACAAAGCTGCAATACGCGGTGTTTTAAAAATATTTTACCTTTTTTAAGAAATATGTAAGTGACAGAAAAGTAGCGTAAGAAAATATTTATTTTATTCAGACAGTTTCACGAAAAAATTGCAAAAATTTTATTATCACGCAGTGGCATTAGAATTTTGCAATATTTCGACAATGTTTCACCTTACAGGATAAGTGATTAAAAGTTACTGATTCATTTATTCACAGTTACTCATGGCACAACAGGCATGCCTACTCCACTGGCAGTGATAGTGACATGGAACTTTTGGCTGGTCAAAGTCATGGACCCATCGTCCGAGTGTTGAACCAACTGCTGCAACTCGTAAATTCCCGAATACTGCTCGATCTTTTCTGAGTGAACGAAAGCAACACTGCAGGCTCCGCCGCTGGCATGTACCTCAGGATCAGGAAGACCATTTATGGGGAAGATTTCGTAGGTGGCTCCATTGGGGTAAACCAGATGACACGTAAGCAGTTCGTCAACCAATGATTGGGGGATAGCGATTACGCGGGAGTGTAATGGATGAGAGATGAAGTCGATGCGTTCGTCAGGCAGTTCTTGCTCGTTGAGGGTTTGACCGTATCCTGGAATTTACAAAAATGTACAGTTAAGTCTATTCAGTATCTTTAGAATAATGTCTGACGATGCCTGTTGCGGATTAGCCTTTGTTTTTTTAAAATCTAATAAATACTTGAAGTCAATTGATTAAGATAAGATAAGATAAAAACGTTTATTTTAGTTACATTCAATTAGACACTAAACTAAAATACATATATCTGAAATGTAGGTACTTATGCGACTAAAAAAGGTCTCCACTCAGCATATGTTACAAGCAGAGTGAGCTGCCTGTAACGCTGGTCTTCCGTGAAGCCTTTTACTATATCTTTTTCCGTGAAGCCTTTTACTATACCTTTTACTTATCTTTTCGAAAAGAAAAGATTAGTAAAGCAATTTTGTAAAAATTATGTAGTTCATTTATATAATAATAAAAAAAAAATTAAAACAGTACATACCTAACTAATGCTAGGGCATCCTACTGAGGAGCGTAATTAGGCAAGCAACGCAAATTGTATTATGTGTTAACTTTTAAACATACCTATTTTGTTTTTAATTCAATAATATGATTGGTGCTACAAAATGTTTATAGTGAGCCAAACTTTTTACTCACTTACCTTGAGACACGATGGCTACTAGCAAAATCACGGAGAAAAATTTAGGTACCATTTTTTACAATACCGACTCTGTGTAGTACCGACTGACTAAAGACTGTCGCAGTTTAATTGCTCTTTCGTAGTGATTAATAATCTATATCAAAAAATCAATGAAACGTGATTGATAAGAAGTAATAATGAGCAAAAGATTTTACAGATAATTTGATGGTATAACAGATAATATTTTATGTAAGTACCGTGATTGTTGCTACATACAATAGCTATTTGATAATTTGGTCATTTGTTGAATAATTTCGAGAAATTTAAGGGTGATATTACTTGGCCGCGTGATGCCGGCTTAGAATAGCATTACCCCATTTATTACCCATGTTTGTCGTAAGAGGCGACTAAGGGACTCGAGGGTTAGATGTGTATTGCAATTTTCGGCGATGGGCTGACAACCTGTCACTATAGTGATACACAGTTATCTGATTGACCCTCAAACTTTTGTCAGTCGTGGTGTTAATGTCCGGTTTACGGCCGTTAACGCTCTGCCTACCCCGTAAGGGATATAGGCGTGATTTATATATGTATGCATATTATCTGGTGCCCGGCGTCTTCGTTCGCGTGGCGTGAATTCGATATTACAATTTCCCGAGGGATTGATCGATTTTCCTGCAATAAAAAGTAGCCTATGTCCTTTCTTAGGTTTCCTGTATATGCTCATCCCAAATTGTATCAAAATCTGTTCAGTTGTTTAGACGTGAAAACGTAACAGACAGACAGAGTTACTTTCGAGTTTATTATATTAGTCTAGATAAGGCAATAAAAAAACAGCTAGCAGGTAGAACAATCAACGCCCTTGTCAGAGAAGGCTCCGGTTATAGGTGCCGAGGTTTTCTTATACTTGCTGGTGACCCTTTCTTCTACTCTTCATGAACTCAAAAAAATAAACAGGTTTTTTGCTGCGTAGACAAGTGGATGGTATCTGTTTTTAACGCACTCGGATTAACGGACGTATACGGTGCGTTTATCTACGGATGCTTCTGTCAAGTCGTTTGACAGACGCATCGCTCAACGCACTATGGTCAAGCCGTAAGGGCTGCGTAAGGGTCATTATGCGAAACTATGAAGATTGAAAATGCCTTCAATTCGGGATATAAATTTTCCAATCACACCTTTGATTTTGTGCTGTCACTAGTCAATATGATAGATAATAGTGTCGAATAGTATTAGAAAAGGATAGGAGATATCTTAGTCATGTCATGTCTTATAATATGACGCATAATACGTGGTATCCGAGTAATGCCGGCTAAGAATAGCATCAACCTAATACAACCCGAGGGTGTTGTAAAAAGCATCTAAGGGATAAATTTATCCAAGGAATGGGCAGCAGCGTTCCCTGCAAAAGCAATATTTTGCACAGGGCTCGCCAATCCGCTTGACAACCGTTTGTGAGTATAGCAATACCCCCAATAGTGGGATGATGTTCAGAAATTGCACAGAACTCATTGACATTTTTAAACATGATAGGACTTAGATATATCCTATACTTTATTTCTATTTTTATTTGGTTTCCATCGCCTTCAGACGATGATTCTGCCAGAGTCAAGGTCAAAGAAAACAATAGTTAAAAAAATACATCTAATACAACAATTTCTATAACCTGTGGTTTTTTTTCTAAACATTAGAAACAGTAAAAACTAAAGTTGAGAGAGTTGAATGTAACAAGCGGAAGGGAAAAACATTTTTAATCTTAATATTGTTGATTGTAATAAATTTGGCCAAAAAATAAACAAAAGAAGACGATACAAGAGTAAACAAAAACCTTATACGAGGAATATTTTTTGGAAGCATCTGGTAAAGGGAAAAATAGATTGCATCGGCCGGGAAATGAACCCCTCCTATACTTAATATCCTCTAAACCTGTTTGACCGAAAGTGACAGCACTAATTTATGGTAAGTTATGAGAATTTTTATCCCGAATGGAAGCCTATGACCTAGCGACGGACGACTAGTGGGAGAGCCTCCTATAACAGGTGTTTCAGGAAAAAGCTTTGTGTTTGCATTTGGATCTATCAAACAGAACATAAAAGTTTTTTTTTTAAATCAATAGAATCATATTATCTTTACTACTTATCGCCTTCGGACACACTTCACCGTAGGACATGAATCTCTCTCATCGGAGAAATTTGCATAATTCACCACGTACCCTGGGGGAGGCCTACGTCCAGCAGTGGACTGCAATAGGCTGATGTATGTACCATGCTCGGCAGGCAATTTGGCCGGAATGCAAGTTGTTGCATCCACAGGGAAGGTTTCTGCTTGTTCCCTTGCTAAACTTATCCCTTAGTGCATTTCTACTACGTATGAATGGTGTGGCGCTGTTCTTATCCGGCATCAAATAGGTAACTCATAACTGCGAGAAATAAATAGGGTTATGCTATTTCAAGCCGGCATCACGTCGTAATGTCTAAAGGACTCACAACAGGTTTCATGAGTATTACAAGTTTAGGTGACAATCTGTCACTAAGTATACTGATACACGATTTTTCTGAAACAACTCACAATAAAATTATATGTCAGACGTTAGCGATATTGACCGTATTTAACGGCCGTAAGCTCTGCCTACCCCGCAAGGAATAAAGGCGTGGTATGTGTGTGTATATTTCATAACCGTAATCCAGCTTATCAACAAAGCTTTAGTCAGAGAGCGGAATCAACGGAATTAAAATCAACAGTTGAAGTTAAGCAATTCAACGCACGTGCAAAGGAACTCTCGTTCGTTATAATGTGTCACGTAAAACAATTTCCAGCCCCCTTATCCAGGGCTACGTCTGGAATACAATACACTCTCAACGACTGAGAGACGCCAATTTATTTTGAACCCTGAGGTTTACAGGTATAAAAATATTGAGCCTTCTTTCTAACACTGAGGTTACGAAGAGTGAGTAAAAAACCAGGGTTAATAACACAGGTTGATAACGTTAGTAAAATATGACAAAAATATTTCTTCATTAACTAAAATTTGCTTCTTAGCCATGAATTATAAAGAGTAAAATTTTATTTTATATATTGGCATGTAGAGGCATAGTACCGAGATCAGTGAAAGAAGGGGAACCTTTACCTAGCAGTGAGATCCTGATGGCTAAATAATATAAGAAAGGACATATTTTGAACCAATGTTTAACTCCGTTCAATCAGAAGTTAGATATAGTGGTAGCTTATCCATTATATACTACAGGACGTTCCCGCGTGACGTGTAAAAAACATTTCATTCTTTTACTGCGCTTTTACTCAGACTTTTAATTTATCTTATGCCGTGTGATGCTGGCTTAGAAAAGTACCAATTTTTATTGCAGGTGTCGCGAGAGACGACTAAGGAACTCGATGGCTCCATTACCTGTCACTATTAGTGATACATGATTTTTCTGAAACGGCCCTAAAATATTTATTAGACGTAGTTAACGCGCTGTCTGCCCCGCAAGTGATAAAGGCGTGATATGTGTGTATATGTAAAATGAAGAATTAACTCTAATTATTTACAAACACCTGTCTGAACACCTGAATTACATTTAGCAATTGGATGATGTCAGAGCTCTTAATATAACGGCCCCTTGCGGCAATGACACGAAACGTTTGTGACATGGGTTTCTCTTCAAAAGAATACCATTCACTGTAATGAAGTTCAATTGAGGTAACAAAGATATGGGGTGGAATGACGAGAGCTTTTTCAGGATACTTTACACTGACTCCTTTTATTACAACAAAATATGTTTCTTTTGCTGATGTGAAATAAATTACATATACAATTCCCCATCGCATCGCATGTATGTGTGGACAGCTTTAGGCTAATCCCACATTACGATAAACTGACGGATGCGTCTGTCAAACACCTTGGTCCAATCGATCGCGTTACAGTGTGCCAATGTACCCTGCAGCCCCGTGGTCCACCTATTTGTCCACCTGGTGGACCACGGGTATTTTTTTTGGTCCCGTGATCCACCTAATAAATTTTAACCGCTAATAAATAAAATTCAGTTACCCGTGGTCCACCTTTTCAAATTTGTCGCCGCCTTGCTCAATAGCGTTAATCGCTATTATATTATTAGCAAGTATGCAAAACTACTTCAAACTAAACTCTAAGTTTCTTTGGAGAAGTTGTAGGCCTTGACGAGATCTAACTGTACATTTAAAATCACAGCTGTCAATTTTTAAATTCATTTATCTCGCCAAGTATGCATGCTACACTACTTAGTTTATTCCCTTCGTGCACTTTCGTAACTAGTTACGAAAAGACACTTTTTATTCACTGTTTCGTAACTTACTTACTTCTTACTTCATTTGAATGCAAATAGAAATGTGAAACTTCAATCTCCGATTTATGAAACCAAGAAGGTTAAACCATTAGAATTAGAACAATTGTGTCAAAATAAAGGTCAACGTTGTATAATCTCAAAAACGCAAAGTTATAGTACTTAATAAAATTAAAAAATTATCTTTTGTTGACAGCTGTCAAACTCAAAACCCGTTTATTTTAAAAACTATGCAAGCTAGACTAGTTTCTGCGTTCGACTGTCAAGTGGATAAGAAGTTGTAGGTCTAGATGCGATCTACATTTTTGGTGACAGATGTCAAACTCAAAATCCGTTTAAATCGAAAACTATGGAAGGGAGACTACTCAGGGGATGTCCGTAGGTCTAGATGAAATCTACATTTTAATGACAGCTGTCGGAGTGGGTACGAATATTTATATATTTTTTTCAAATAGGAGTCTGAAAAAGAATTACTTTAGAAAAGAATAGAATAGAATAGAAAAGAAAAACATTTATTCAAAAAACTGCGACACTTTACACAGCAAAGTACATAAAAAACAAAAGTAAATAAAAACAAAAAAAAACACAATCTAACATTTTAAAACAAAGGTACTCTGATATGCAACGTGGCGCAATAATGAAAAGGTCAGCGAGCAAAAATGCCTATCCCATAAGAGAAAGACTGCTGTTTTTCAGTCGAAACCTATTTGATTTCCAAAAAGGATTGATTTGATGCATCAATATCAGATGGAATAAGGTGGACCAGGGGTAATAATTTTTTCCCCTTGGTTCACCTTTAGCAGGTGGACTTGGGTGGACCATGGGGAAAATTTAAATTACCCGTGGTCCACCAGGTGGACAAATAGGTGGACCACCGCTTTTTTTTATGAAAATTCTAAGTTTTCTTTCGTCTGACGAATGCGTCAAAAATACTTCCATTTTCGTCCGTTAGTCCGTAATTTTTTTAAATTACAAAATAGAAATTGTGGGCATTTGATGCAGTGTGGTGCTGCACTGGGCAATAATTCAGGGAACGCACCTGCTAAACGTGGTGAGAAAAGCAATATACCCCCAACAGAGGGGGGGAGGAAATATACAAACAAAGAAGTGGAGAGCAACAGGAATAACGACAGCTTTTATATAGGATAACTTACAGGCAATTTCATTTCAAAAGATTATAACATTGTTTTTCTGAAATAAAAAAGAACAAAAAGTATTGCATAATAATATACTCCCGTATGATTTCGTCACCGCTACCCTGCTTTGCTTCGACATATTATGGTCTTTCTTTTCGTGTGGGTCACCGAGTCGTCCAACGACCTGATGAACCCTGGTGTCAAAGTTTTTCAACCGCCTACTACTACTAGTAGGCCTCTGACATGGTTGTGTTACGACCGCCGTCTAAGTTATCATAGACGGCAACCGAGACCGACGCTTAACGTGCCCTCCGAAGCACGGAACCATTTATTTTCGGACAATCAGTTGGTTCATCCTGCAATGTCCTAACCAGACCGGGAACAAATTCACAAAGTGATAAATATCAACTTTGTGAGTGTTCCACCGCGAATCGAACCCGGAACCTTTGCGTCGTAGGCAGTTGCACTACCACTGCGCCACATCGGCCGTCTACATATTACGGTCAAAGTCAATGATGATGAGGATATGATCATGGTAAGGTAATCATTTACTCACATAAAGTTCAATTCCCAAAATGTCCAATGCTTTTAAAACTGTCCAATTCCCACAATTTACAATGCCCAAAGGTAATCATGGAACTTGCATGAAACTAATATGTACTCCTACGTCACGAAAAAGTACTTGTTGAAAAGTCCTTGGATAAAATCTATGGATATAATAAAACTATAACCAGATATAAATCCCTGCACAGCTAAATATTGGCCAACACAGTTATGTACAACCCAAACATGCACAGCAGTGAAAATGAGAAAATGAAAAATGTTAGCGTCCGCCGGGACTTGAACCCGGGACCGTGGGGTACCGTCCCACTGCTCTGCCAACTGAGCTACCGGCACCCCGACTGACACTTGCCAATTATTCAATCTCTTGGTACTCGCCTCGAAGCGACGTACAAGCGACATCTAGTATAAGTTATTGTGACGAATACTATGGCTAGTCCACAATTAGTGTTAGAATTTAAAACATGCGATAAAATTTTGCTTACTTTAATAAGCTTGAGCGACTACAAAACTTGGCTATTAGATTTATTTTTAAAGTTTGATCATGTCTCTTATTTTGTGCTTAGCTTAAGTGGCTTCCAATTTTTCTTCGTCTTGATGTGCACATCCTATCTACCACGCTACCACTACAACATCCGTCACTATCTCCGCTCCCGTGTCCATCTTCTCCCTCCTGATGGGCGAGAGATGGCCCTAGGCGCGACTGCATCACTAAAGTGCTGGAGTGTCCCAGAGCGAACCCCAAATACTTTTTTAACTCTTTTTCGGTTGAAGCTGCACACTGTGGATTGATCTTGCTAAGACTATACAGGAAAGTCCTTTATTTTTGTATTCAAAAAGTGAGTAAACTCTCAACGTCCTTGATATATATTAATGTAAGTATGTTTATGTATTTACATACTATATGTAAGTATTATTAATCATTTCATGTAACATTTTTATGTGTGTATATGTGATAACATAACTGTATTGTATTTGTTTTCAAAGTTAGTTATTGTTTATTATATATTTTTTTAATTAAAAATAGGTAAGCATTTTTCTGCCATCTTATTTGATGTTAAGTGACGATGCAGACGATGTTGGAACATGCTCACCTAGATTATGCCTATTCACTTTCGCCTTGAAAAGGCCCAGGTTGTAGCGCTCTGGAAACGGATCCGCAGGCAGAGAGTTCCACTCTTTAGCAGTTCGCATTAAAAATGTACAAGCATATCATTTATATTCTTTATTTGCTTACTTCGTTCTCTCCAGGAGATCACAACACTAACGTAACCTAACCTACTGTGTCGGATTTGTGCCAGAAAGGTTTATTTTTACAATTTCAAATACATCACTTCCTTCAGTATGACGTCACTATTCCAAATTACACCCCTGTACATTATTGGTCCGAGTCAGTTATTGAAGACGATCCAATGACTGTGTGTGTCGTAATAATTATGCTGTGCACAATCCATGTCATGTAGTGATGGTTCCCGTCAAATTCTGGTCAAATTCAGTCTAAGTAAAATTATGACTTTGACTGCAACTTTGACTGACTTATTAAAAAAAAAAATAGGTTGCTAATAGGCAAAATTATTTATGATTGATAATATTATTATAAATTTACTAAATGTTTTAATTTATTTGCAGAATTAAAATGGAAAAGAAATACTTGCAAATGTTCACAAGAGGGTTTTCTTGTGTTCTTCTGATGATAAGCTTTTTCTATAACATAGAGGCCAGAGACCTAACTACACCCAAGAGCTTTTTTATGATTGGAACAATAGGTTCTTTCATACTTATTAATTTTGGATTGATGATAGAAGCAGGTAAGACGGAAACGGTTCAGTTTCAAATTAACGGATATAGTCTGGAAGTGCAACAACTGAAGTGACAGTAGTGAGCTCAGCAATTCTGAAGTAGAATTGAAGGAAAGAACTGATTTGAACGAAGGAGACAGAAGGTTGGGGCCGAGGCAAGCATCCTCCGACCAGATGGACCGATGACTTACAGAAGGCGGCTGGATGCCCAAAATAAGAGATCGTGTCCTATTGCGGACCCTGGAAGAGGCGTACATCCAGCAGTAGATTGCAATAGGTTGATGTATGCACTGCTTGCTTCACGGAATCAGTTGTCATCATTGGCATACCATAATATTTATGAGAGTACGCAATCAAAACTTGAAAGGTTATGAATAAATTGCTAATGATACAGTAATCGAATCACAAAATCAGCAAGCAAAAACACTCTTGAGTTCTTTCGGTTTTATAGTAAAACGTACTTATCTACTGATGAATGAAATATTAACAAAATATATAAGCCTACAGAATCATTTTGTATCAGAATTTTTTTGTTCATGATATCATGACAAGGATCACTTCTGCCTAGGATACATATATACATGCATTACCAGCCACAACACAGTCCACTGCTAGGCATGGGCCTCCCCTATATTGGGGGGTATTGCCATAATCCCCACGCTTGGCAGGTAGATTGGCAGGCGCCGCGGTTTCAGTTTGCTTTTACAAAAGCAAAGCAAAGTAAGTCGGATCCTTCAATACAAATCAACCTAATTTTGTATTGGAGGATCAAACTTTTATTTTTTTAATGTTAAACCTATGTTTCTAGGACAAAATTGAGTCGCTTTGCCGTGCAACGCCAGCTTTAAATAGCATCGCCCATTTCCACGCGTTCTAAAAGGCTACTGATTAGGGATAAATCTAAGAAATGGTTAGCAGCGTTGCCTGGGAGGTATAAAACCTTTTTCTGCGCTCGCCAATCTATCTGCCAAGCGTGCCGAGTATGGCAATAATCCTCAGGGAAACTATAATAATATCTTCAAGAAAGTTGATTTTTATTCCTACTAAAAATAAGAAATATTTTCTTTGTTTAAGGTTTACTAAAATCATCAGATTACATCATCGAATTATCAATTGTGGCTATTGGTTTCCTGTTGGTGTTAATAAGCACTTTAATATCGTTCATAAAGTTTGATCCGCAAAAGTATGTGAGAATTTATCAATATAATGATTTTACTACGGGTGGGCTGTTGATTTGTGTTACGGTGCTAGCTCTGCTTGATTTAATTTTTGTTCACGTTTATGAAAAACATCATTAACATGAACATCATCATCACTAATGTTATATAAACCTATCACAAGTTCAAATACTTTTATTTTAAATATATTTATAAACAGGGTATAAGGGACAGCTCTCCGAATATTTATAGGGTGCATTCAGACCATGAAACTTTACAACTTCGTATAAGAAAATATTTTAGGAAACGTAAATAATGTTGACTTTCCATAGTAACTGCAGTCACCTGTACCCGATATTATCAAACTACAGGCTACAATTTTACAGGTTAAATTCGATATTCATTGAGTAGTCGGTTTGCCATTATGATACAAGGAATATGAACCGGCTACGCAATGTACTAAGAATTTCACCTGTAAATTTGTAGCCTGTAGTTTCATAACATAGGCACCTGATCGTGATTTTGTATGTTAGGTTGAATTTTTTTGTCGTAGGTTTTATGAATGCACCCTATCAGTATTCGGAGGACTGTTCATATAGCCTGTTATACAGGTTTGCTGCAAATATTTTATGTAAAAGGGTTAATCAGCCCATGAAGCTGATCAACTTTCCTAATTGAACATAGGTCGAAAAATGAAAAAAAATTGCAAGTCCAATACAAATCGACTCGGTCGGCTGAAATATTTTGTAGTTCCTTAGGAAATGTTATTCAGTTTCATGGGCTGGTCCTCCTCTTTAAATATTTGCAGCTGATTTTTTTACATCTTATATACGTTTTTGACTTCATTGAATCTTAAGTACCTAGGTATTCATGACATTTACTTTCGGGAACACCCAAATTATTCCGCTCAGTGGAAATTGTAGTAAAATTGCGATATCTTTGCGCTATCTTAATACGTAGATAGCACAATGTTTTGGAAATAACGTTAAAGGAAAATTTGTTGATATGATGAGAGAGTCTATCAGTTATAGCCTAGATCTAGATAAGTTATTTGAACCACATAATATAAATTACAAATCTCAATCGTCTTCAGCTGGACCTAGGCCTCCCCTCATTGGGGGTTTTTGACATATTCACCACGCTTAGCAAGCGCTTTGACGAGCGTAGAGAAAGTTGTTGCATTCATAGGAAATGCTGCTGTCCATTTATTGGGTAATTTTGTTTCATAATCGCTTGAAAGCACCTACGGCTAGAATTGAGGTGATACTTATCTCTTATTTATTTAACAAAATACGATTCTTGTATCCCATCCCTCACTAACATCGCAAGCAAAAGAACGTAACAAACACACAACACAGCTCCTAAAAGGTTTATTCACGCAAACAATTCCCAAAGCCAATAACAATTATCGTGCTTTGTTATTTATTCAGTTCCAATAAAAAAACTCATATTTTAAAAAGCAGACCGAATTGGTTGGTAACTGCCTAACTTAGGCAATTTCGCAAACACCGCTATATTTACTGGGTTGTATTCAGTTAGGATTTTGTTCTGCTGTGGTAACATAAATTATCTATCTAATCTTAAGCTTACTTACACACATGCCGCCGGCTTAGGTCGCCAGTTTTACAGCTTCTGTAATGCAGCCTCAAAGCTCCGTCATTCTTAGAGGATCGAGGTCGAAGGAATAGAAGGCAAATGTCAAAGACCTTCTTCAAAGAACCGCCATCTTTACGCCGGAAGAACAGAGCGACACGCCTACAGCCGTCAAAGCAGGTTCCATGGTGTGAAGCAGGTTTTCTTTTTCTCCGGCAGCAGATGACAGCAGCAGACGAACTAAAGAGGTAATTCCGGAATATCTTTTAATTATTTATTATCGTACAAATTCGGCCGAAATCGTAAGAAACGGTGTTTCTGGTTTTATATCATTATATTCTAAAAGCTTTTGCCATATTCCGGCTTATAGTTTTGCCAATATCCGGATTTGAACCGAATATGTGTGACTGCAACATATACACCATTTTTTCTAGGAAATGCGTAAAATTGGATACGTTGTGCAAGGCATCTCATTGATCAATTTGCATTATACGACCAATACTGAAAAACGATAAAAAAATATATATCTCCCATACAAAACGAACAGCAACTTACTTTGTTTGGGTGGTGGTTTTATTTCATCGTTTTCCAGCATTGGTCCTATACTGAAATTTCATCATGCCCTACACAACGTGCCCAATTTTATGCTTTTCCTCTGAAACACTGAGAGTTGTGAGAAAAGTGCATTTATGAAAAATTTATTGGGCCTCCCATAGAAATTGACGCGGTCGGCTGGTTTATTTTGTATGGAAATGGAACGTCACTTTTTTCATATTTCGTCCTATGTTTTCCCTTATCACCAGCCTATCCTGACTTTGCGGTATGGGTGACTAGAAAAAAATCACATTTACTTGGTATTTTAAATTCAAATTCAGGTAGTGTGAAAACTCGAAGAAATTAGTTTGCAATCTACGCGAACAGCATCATTAAGATACGCAAAAACCGTATCCGAGCACTGATTACAATCTCATCGCTACTCATCCATCAACCTGTCAAGAAACCCTTCACGGGTCCCAGGAGCCGTTTTCTGCTTCTGACGGCAGTACTTTGTCCGTTTCAAAAGTTTTGTAACGCCAGTTTAGAACCGATTCATGATAACTTCTAATCTTTTTTTTGTGTGGGACACCAATTCGATGAACGATTCTTTTTATGAACCCTTTAGCCTAGTGTTTTAACTTTTGATAAGAACCAGTTAGAAACGAAAATAATCGAAATGTTGCATGTCTAAAGATAAGCAACGTGTTTTTATTTTATCTTCAGTGTGTGTGGGTTTGCTGTTACGAGACCCAGATTTACACTACGCAAAAAAACATACTTATACATGCCGTTAACTACTTTGCCGACCCTTACGGTTCTTATTTTAACTACTTTTAAACTAGCAAATTATTTTTATCACTTAAGAAGCCTGTTCATCCCCAGCTATCCCTTTTTAGTTAAGATTATGCAGGCAAGAGGGATGAACAATGAGTACCTATTTACATTTCAAAATTAAAATGTTTTTAATCGTGAGGCTTTTGCAGTCACAGCTCAATTAATTTATAGTTCAGTTGCAGAAAAAGTGTCTGTTATAATATTGTAAGTTAATTGTTAACAACACTATAAAGATGACATACCGATTGATATAACATTTTACATTGAGAAAGGTATACAGTTAAGTGACGCTACGATTCTACGGTAAACCATTTTATGGGATAGCTGGTGAGCGTGAAACACTGCGCACAATTCAATTTCCATTGCGCTGAAAATCCGCTGAAAAAAACTAAAAGCGGAATGGCAAAACCATCTCAACAGTGAAATTGTTGGAAGTAATGTTTGAAACTAGAGTAGTGACGAATACTTCGCTATTTTTGTAATAATAGCTTTCTTTCTTTCTTTTAAGAGGAACCCTTTTCCAATTAAGAGGTATATACAGTGTGTTACGAAAATGATTGTACAAACCTTCAAGGCATTTTCTAGACGTGAAACTGAATAACTTTACTTTAAAATATATTTGGTTCTCCCATACACAGTCACTTGAGCAGCAACAAAATTTGCACGGGAGGACCAAATAATTTATTACATATTACAATAAATGGTACGAAGAAATTACACTTTATCGTCTAGAATACGTCCTGAAAGTTTGTACAGGCAATTCCTGTAGATACTCTTAGTTACATTCTCTACTCTTCTATGACTTGATGAGTCTGTTAGAAATGTAAAGTATTTTGGGTTGGATGTTTCGCAAAAATACAATCTACTAAAATCGTTCCATAATACCGAAGTTCGTTTATCCTGGTGTGAAATACTGCAAGAATAGGTATTTATTATAATTTATCCCAGCATATACTATAAACTAATGCCTATTTACTTAATAATACAAATTCACGTCATGTGAATTGTCACCACATTATGTGAAATATCACTACCACGCGTACCCTCAACACCATCTGTTAAAATTGCACGTTTCAAACCACTCTGTAACTAAACGCAGCGAGAATGGAGTATCGCATTAAATTTAATTGCACAAGCCTTTTCATTGCACCAGCCATAGAATAAAAATCGCTTTACTGTTGACTAACTGGTGGACTTATATTGGTTGATGATGATTCCCAATTATTGATTTCTGTTTATGTGTTGTTCAAGATTATGTAGACGTACGACCTGCTACGGTATGAGAACCTTCTCATATTGTCATCTACCTATCTTATCTGATATCATATCATCTGATATCAGATATGGTTTAATTCATACTTACTTAAATTTTTAAGTGAACCTCCCATACAAAAAGGTGCAAATCAAAAACACTTTGTATGAGAAGTCCATTTTTTTTCTCATATATAAAAAAATATATATTCAGACCATGAAAATGAAAAAACTTTTACTATAGTTTCCATAGACAGTTAGCCTGCTGATCAGATATTCTGTTTGGGAGGTCTGTTTTTTTAGTCTCCATAGAAAAAGTTGATCAGTTTCATGGTCTGATCATGCCTGCCACGTGTTTGGTACACCGTGCCTTACACCCTGTATACAAGTTGGTTATTGAAGCGGCGATAGTTCATTACACAACAACGTCAGAGGGCTATAGCGGTTTAAAAACTCTGACACCAAGTCTTTTAATACAAAAATCTTACAAGGTTTATCGGGTCGTTCATTAAATAGATGCCCAAACACGATAAGACAAAGAGAGTACTGTTCTAACTTTATACTTAACCAGTGTGCAGTGGGCTTAGTAATGACGTCATTACAGTAATGTTATTGCGCAATAGTTGCTGGTCCGTGAAAATTCTGTTTCAAGTCACAATTTCGAGTGTAGGCATATGAAACTGTAATAAAAAATGTTTTATAAGTAAGTAGGTACGTGTAGTGGTCACCGCAGAGAACGAGCACTTTTGACTAGTAATTTTTGTGATTTTGCTATCGGTAACTAGTAAATTTCAACCTATATAATTTCAGAAATGAGTTGAAATGCATTGAAAATCAATAAAATTTTAAAATTTTGAAATAAAACCAAGCTCTTCCTTAATTTAGGAACTCGATGTCTACTGACACCAAACTCTCAACTATTTTCATTTTGTACAACACGTGGTTGTACAAAATGAATATGCAAGAGTTCAACTAACATCCACCTGTATTTCGTTTGGACAACTGGTATACCCAAAGTATTTGGATACATTGCTTGTTCTTTGCGGTTGGCAAATAACTGGATTGATTGAAATTAAAGTTACCCAGAAACACTTTCTTTGAAAAATCAAAGATATCATATGAAATCAGCCTATAGCAGTCCACTGGTGGACGTAGGCATCCCGCAGGGTACGCCACAAGGCACGATCTCCGTTTTTACCATCCAGGCGCTTCTAGCCACCCTCTATAAGCCATCGATCCATCTGGCTGGAGGTACGCCCGTTGTTGTATAGTTGCCGAGGCGGCATGGCAATTAAAAAAAGATATACAGATATCGAAAACCTTGAGAGATTTGTAAGACCGAAATATGCCCACGAAAACCCTTAACCACAAACTGCGGAATTTGAGGAACGGTCGACAGTAGCTTCACTACATAGTATAAAATAAAGTCGCTTCCCGTTTGGTGTCTCCTTATATCTTTAGAATTACCCAACGGATTTTGATGCGGTTTTTTTTATTAGATAGAATAACTTGAGAGGAAGGTTTATAAGTATAATTTATTCCGGGAAATAGTCACATTCCCATGGGAAAACGGGAAGCCCAACTGGTAGTAATCTTTTGACCCCCTTTTGACACCTTTAAGGATTCAAATTTCAAAAATGCTGAAACACGTATTTCATTATTTTAGGTTAGGAGTCTAATCAGAAATTTTGAAACAGATCACATTAAAGATAAAAAACTTTCATACAAACTTTTAACCCCTTTTTCACCCATTTAAAGGTAAAAATTTTAAAAATGCTGAAACACGTGTTTCATTATTTTAAGTTATTAGTCTAATTACAAATTTTGAAACAGATTGCATTCATTTAAAAAAACGAACTTTCATACAAACTTTTAACCTTCTTTTGACCCTATTAAGGGTTAAAATTTCAAATATGCTGAAACACGTGTTTAATTATTTTAAGTCATAAGTTTAATCACTAATTTTGAAACGGATCACACTTAAGACAACGAACTTTCATACAAACTTTAAACCCCCTTTTCATCCCTTGGGGGATTAAAAAACCAGAATTTTATCAGCCTAGGAACGGGATTTCCGTCTTCACCGAATTTCGCATACTACTCTCCATTATTGTAAATCTCAAACACGCAAGGATTTTTTTTTGCATTTTTGATTTTAATCCTTAAAGGTGTCAAAAGGGGGTCAAAAGTTTACTACCAGTTGGGCTACCCGTTTTCCCATGGAAATGTGACAATTTCCCGGAATTAATTCTACTTATAAACCTTCCTCTCAAGTTATTCTATCTTATAAAAAAACGCATCAAAATCCGTTAGGTAATTCTAAAGATATAAGGAGACACAAAACGGGAAGTGACTTTATTAGAGTGATTCAAGAGGATGGTTTTTATGTATGTTTTATGCCGGAAGAAGGTCTGTTTTCAGTGGGAAATCAGTTAGCAGCGGGTGAAACCGCTGGGCGGGCCGCTAGTGATTTTATAAACCCACCTCTAGTGATCTGTCAAGTCATAAATGAGAAACTACGTAAACTGCAGCTCTAGGTAGCGTCTACTTTCTTAAGAAGCAATGTTTAGGAGTGGATTTATTTTTATCCCAAACCACAGATTGTTAAGTAAAATAAGCAATGCAATGTATGTAGGACAGGACCAAGAAGCTTGTAGATAAAACTAGGGAAAAAGGAACTGTCCATTAAACTAAAAGTAGCTTAATCTATAGTTCCATGGACAGGACTTGTACTTGTTACCAATAGTGTGCAGTAGTCAACACAGTACTGGACGGCCTAAACGACAGCTGTTCGATTCGTTTGGACACATTTTGGACACGAATGAGATTACGAATGTAGGCATGTCACTGACAAAAAAGGAACTGCGTTTTGCTACTACCGAGTATCCCGGTTTTCTGTAAAGTGTATTTTTTCAAAGTGAGTCTTTTTTAAGTGATCCGACCTCTATCGAGTCCAGTAGGAGTATGTGATCTTGTTTGGGTTAGTTTGCGAAACATAGTATTTTTCATTTTGAAGTCAGGTAAAGAGCAATTTATGTCTTATGAACATCAAATGGTCGTTTTGAGTCAATGAAAATGAAATAACTTTATTCAATGTAGGATAGTATTATCACTTATTGCCGTCATTATCCGTTGTTGTAAAAAAAAAGAAATTTGTATAACACAATTTTCTTTTTTTAATGACAATTTTGTATTGTCCTAATAGAAAACCGACTCAGGCGGGATAAAAAAAAAGCACTGCTCGGGACTGGCCAGGTTAATTACACGGCATGTAACTTTACGCCACCACCATTTGTAAATGACATTTGTTTCAAATTTAACTAAAGATTTTCAAAGCGTGTTTTTTACATGCGTATAAGTAACCGGACCCCCTGAACAGGAAAAACCCCCCAAAGAACCTGCATTGAAGTGCTCCTACTCTAAATTAACAATCTTTCTAGGCCCTAAGCTGCCCTAGCTAATTTTGGAAAAATGACAATCTTCCAAGCTGAAAATGTTTGTTTGTAATCTGTTACAGTTAAAATGATGGAATTATAATAATTCAGTTTATCATTGTTAAACTTACATACTACCTATGTAAAATTACAGGCTGTTCTACTTTCATAAGATAGTTAAAATCACCTTAAATTAGTTTTCTTTTTGAACAGATTTCCTCTCCTCTTACAAAAGTAAAGGCCGTCCAATGACTTCCATTTTAATCCTGGATTTTAGGCAAGTTTCAGCAAGGTACATTTTATTAAAAAATAGAAGCGAGAAAACTGAAACTTGAAATCGTATAGTTAGAACCACAAGTCGCTTATCCACAACGCGTACCTACCTACAACTAATTCCACTTCAATCTTCGATGCGATCAGATTTAATCACCGAAATCGAGAAAACTTTTATCGACAAATTTATTGCCCAAGTAGTGCTGCCGTAAATGGAAGTTTCCAGAAATTAATTAAGGAGGGAATGGAAGCAGGCATTAAGTCAGTTTCGGGATTCGGGCTCTTGTCGACTCGTATGTTGGGCCATGCTCCAAGTTGGACCAAGTTTTTATTAACGTGTCGATCCTGTGTACATTGCTTTGGTCAACTCCTCTTAAATAGTTAGGTAGATGTTTTCCATCAGACGGGAAGAGAATGAGCTATACTTGAATTAATAATACCAAAACAGGCACTTGGCAGGTTTTTTTATAACAACATGGTAAAAATACGAAAATCAGGGACGTTTTAAACAAAAACGATCAGGAGCGTGTTGGACACGCCCAAATGAAGGGTTGTAGTCATCACATAATTTGAACCTTATTTCAATGCTATACCTATATATAACAGTAACAATTAATCTTGATAAGTTTGATTACATATTAGAAAAACTGCTTTTGAAGAATATTTCTAAAATTGTGAGTGGTACAAACTTCGTTATGGTTTTCATATTTATAACAACGTGAGACTTATACTCCATATTTTTGTTTTTTGCAGCTACAGATATAGATAAAACAAATAAGGTTCCTAGTTTGTCAAGACATATTCAACGATACCCCACCTACGAAACAAACATGGCCCGCCTTCCCTGGTATGAAATATCAAAAAAAGGTTTTATAGACAGGGTTTTTTTTTCTGCATTTGCGTCAATTCTATGTACCTTTGCAAAACCTACAAAGGTATTAACGCGGGCATAAAGACTGACAGACTGACAGAGTTAACGAAATGATAAAGGTTTGCAACGAAAAAGGACAACGAAACCCTAGAAAATTTCTCCAAGACCAGCCACAGTAATCTACGTCCAAGTCGGCGGTGTAATTTCGTTTCGTCCACCCGCATGTGCTAATGAATTTCTGAAGCTTTTCCCCAATCAAACTTTTCTCGTTTGCCATGATGTATTCCGTCAACCTCCGCCGAGTTTCGCATCGTTTTGACGAATGGCTCTGGAATGTTTAGTAGGCCAAAGAGAGCGACAAAATACGCGTTCTGCGACGCAATTGTCTTGAAACGCTTTGGGGATTTGTTTAACATTTCTTGCCTTGATGGATTCTTCAATTTCGGGCTGCCGGGCAAAAAACTTTCGGGAAAAAATACGCTGTCTTAAGCACTGCTTTTGTATAAGCTTAGTACCGTCGTATTCCGTGAAGAAACTTGTTAACCAGCCGAAACGTAGAGGATTAAACTCTCTCAGAAATCATAAATAAGTAAGTCACGTAAACCTACAATATAAAACTTACTGTAAAAAGTTACAAACCTATCTACCACAATAATAATAATCCAAGCATCCAACCATCTACTAGATAACTTAAACTATTTAATTAAAAACGTATGGAAAGACCAGTATACTTACGCGTAGATAAGTGGTATCTGCTAAAAAACATTGTTTCAAAACACTGTAAACAGGAAAGATCTACGTATATTAGAAGGTAGAAGCCACAAAATATGAAATAACCATCACCGTCCGTCGTTTCACGGATTATGGAGGAATAAAAGTTTTAACACGGAACCGTTTCAGCAGAAGAATGTTTTGTGTATAATTTTACATTTCAGTTTTAAAAACAAAAATGTGAAGTGAAAACTTTGGAAGAAAAAGAAACTATAAGAGGTAGGAAAAAGTTAAAATTGAATTTATAACCGTTTTAGGGCGTCGCTAGTTAGTAGAACGGTTTTGCCAAACTAATTAAGTTAGGTATCTTTTTAGATACATATCTTTTTAGATACCTATCGGGAAGTAGTACCCAAATACTGATTTAAACAATATATTTAAAAAGCCTGTATCTAACTTAAAAAAAATATTTTTGAAAGGTAAGTATATTGTTATAGCACGGCTGTGTGACGCCGGTTTAGAATAGCATCACCCGATTTCTTTCTCGAGGGAGTCGGAAGAGGCGACTAAGGGACTCGAGGGTGTGTATTGCAATTTAAGGCGATGGGCTGAGAACCTGTCACTATAGTGATACACAATTATCTGATTGAGCCTGAAACTTTTGTCAGACGCGGTGTTATCATCCGTTTTACGGCCGTTAACGCTCTGCCCACTCCGTAAGGGATATAGGCGTGATTTCTGTATGTATTTATATAGTTACCGATACCGGAAATAGAGTACGAGTCCTACGGGCTGGCGATGATGAACAAATTTTCTCAAGGAGCACAGGTCGTGTCCGTCTTGAAAATTATTAGTGGCTTTGTTCATAATTTGTTTCCATACAGTCCTGTCCTCGGCTTTTCTAATGGCTGACGTAATTGTGAGCCCTGTCAGGGTGGTGACCTGATCAGTCCACCGGGTAGGAGACCGCCCCCGGGATCTTTTACCGCTTGAGCCAAAATTGGTCGTAATAAAACAAAAATATTTTGACCTTCCATAGTTACTCAAATCAGCTGATAGGCAAATTGGAATGTGCGGACCAATATTTTTTTGTATTTTTTGAAAGATGTCCCTTATCACCAGCCCGATCTGAGTTTTCGCTATCGGTCACTAGTAAAATTTCACCCTATACATACCTAGGTATTTTCTTTAGACATTATTTACTCTGTTTCGTTGCGAAGTGGAATTCTCTTCAACATTGTGTAACTCTGTTTATTTAGGCCTTAACAGTGCCGTTGGTTTAAAGCCTCTTTTGATGAGGGTGGCTTGTTTATTAAAAAGTGGTCTGGGAATAGGTATAAATGAAAAAAAAACATGGTTTGTGTAAGTATGTACCTACCTAAACTCTAAATCATTGATAATGTTAGAAAAGCTGGTGTGAATAACCCTCTGAAAAACACAAACGTGCCCGTAAGTGAGAGGGACAAACGAAGTCTGGGGTAAAACTGTCTAAGTGATCTAATCTTTCCAATATACAGAAAAATTAACGTCTTTTTGTAAATAGCTGTTATTTTAATGATAGATGTTACAAATTTCGTTTAAAGAGGTCCGTCTAAACAACGACACAAACAATTTTTTAATATTTGAGAGAAATAAAACAGCAATGGTGCAGTAGTGCAATAGTATGCCGTGGCAAGTATGAAACTAATGTTCCTTCTTTTTTATTTAAATACGGAAAATGCAAAATTTCCGAATATAGCCACAGAGCACCCAAATGTCATGCGCAGTCATCTTTTATCTATGAATATGGCACATTTTTACCTTCAGTTGGCTGGAAAAGTTCTGATTGCCGCGTGGCATTCGGCCCGCTTTTTGTATGATGAGTAAAAAAAATAAATGGCAAATAGGTATTCCAACTGAAACAAAACAAGTGAGACTGGCTGAAATATAACCGGGAATACACCACAGGTACGGTCAAGCTCAGGCTGGGTTAGACAATTTGAACTTTCGAGCATTCATAGGGCCGCCGCACAGTAAGAACCGTTTTTGCGAGCGACAACTCAAACACTTTTCACTAATTTTACTCTAAAAAGGAACTCATATCGAAATTGAAATAAAGGTGACAATAGTCAGAATGACAACGTTTGCATTCTAGGCAATGTCACCTTTATTTCAATAACGTACAGTACATTTTAGGATTTCTATGAAATGTGCTCTTGGTGTCGCTTGCAAAACGTACTGTAGTCTGTGGCAGCTTTTATGCTGCGCGGTGGCTGGAGTGTCCAACCGGGCGTGAGCTTGACTGTACAAACCGAAAGGCATCCTTTTTCCGTACCCAAAACTTTTCGAAAGACAAGCAATGCGTTCGATTTTTAAACCAACACCAACATTAGAGATAGATATCGGATCCAATCTACTGTTGCCTATTCTACTAAATTTTGGAAGTCTTCTTGTCAAGTGTTACACCAAGACGACAAAAGAATAATGAATCCTGAGTCGTTAATGTGTAGATACGAGAATATCAAGATCTGTTGTTTTCGAGTAGGTACTTCTTTTCTTTTGTATTAAATAATAATCCAACTCAAACTAAATAGATAAATTATAGTGTAAGAATATAATGATAAATAAAAATAATTTCTTATCCTATTTATTTGTATGACCTGCAACCGTCGCTGTTGGTCCGGTAATAACTGATTATTGTTTGTTTGTTTACGTTGTCCATCAATGTTTGTTCTAAGTAAGCGACATCTTAAAGATTATGTGTCCGTAAAAAAAGCTAAGTACTGTTTGTATTTGATTAACGTGGGTCATCTTGTAACGCACAACGCACACCCAGTCACATTTCTTTCTGCATGCCATCCAGACACCTGATCCTTAGATTTCAAAGGCAGCTGACTGCATGACGAATCTTACATGTTCACCGGGAATCAATAAAATGTAAAAGCTCTAACTATTCCATCAACTTCAAATTTAACAGCCATGTTGTGGATGTCCAGCATTCCACTGCTGGACATCGGCCTTCCCTTATTGGGGAGTATTGCCATACTCACCTCACCACTCTTAGCATTCGAATTGGAAGGCGCAGTGCAAGATGTTGCATTTACAGGTAACGCTGCTGCCCATTCCCTGGATTCATCTCCTAGTCGCTTTTTACGTCACCCACGGGTAGACATGGGGTGGTAATACCCGGTGCCACACGGAGCTATTTCTACATTCACCTTTTTTTACATTCTTTAAAAATATCCTGTATTCTATGATTAATACCTATTTAGGTGGTGATTGTTACGCAACACGTCAGATGCCTAATTAGTTGCCTATTTTGACGACATGAATCCATCCTTGTCACATTTAGGCAAATTTCATATTTATGTCCTGCTCTCAGATGACAATTGTCAATTAACGCTGAATATTTGCTGCACAATTTGTGTTAAACATTTTCTTTTGTACAACTTTATGTCGCATATTGCACCCATAGTTATTACAATCCGTACTAATATTATAAATCTAAGAGTTTGTGTGTGTGTGTGTGTATTATGTATGTTTGTTACCTGTTCACGCTCAAACGGATTGAACGTTTTGGATATGAAATTTGGAACACAGGTAGAGTATAACCCGGAATAACACATAAGCTTATCTTTACCGCGGGAAAACAACCACGGGAAAATTTATGGCAGCAGGTGAAACCACTAGGCGGAAATCAAGTAACAATATAGGGCACAGTAGAATCATCTATTGTCGCGGTATTGACGTCACGTACAGAGCTGGCCGAAACTTTTTGCGTCTGATTAGAACAAACATTTGCTTTCCACTTGTTGGCTCGCGGACGAGTCTTGCACTTTTAGCGGATATTATCCCAAGCTAAACTTATTACATCCTCTTTGAACTCAAGTAGGTATCGATTTCTTGAGACGAGTTTGTGTCTCGAGATGCGTTGTGCAGATTAAAGATTTATAACATCAAAATAACAAGTTTATTGTGTTACTTTTCAAAGTAAACTGTCTTTTTTCGTGTGGGACATTTTGTGATTCATATTCTACTTATCATTCAAAAGTGGGCCAAATTGACAAACTGCACAGCGTTTCACAAAGTATAATTGAGAACGCCTACCCACAAGCTGCTATTCACCAAATACTATTTCTCTGAAAGCGTGATGTCATTTATTAATTTATTTAACTGTTTATTGCTCACAAGATAAAACAGAACAATTACATTAAAGAAAAACAACACAACAACTACTTATTTTGTAAAAGAAATCTCTTCCAGTAGTCCTACGGTAGAGAGATAGCATAAGGTGAGGCGTTAAATGCTAGCTAAATAAGAAATCTTAGATCAGCCTGCATTTGCAGTTGATAATTGACTACCATAAAGCCTTATATCCATAGGTTCATGCAATATGATTCGTTGAGATCCCAAAAAGTTACATAAGAATCCTCAGCCACAAATTGAAACCTTATAGAGCCAGAACAGCAAAATTTAGAAATATTTAGTTAAGAGACTCAATATTCTGGAAATCCTTGCGTCGTCGTCTCCTGGAATATAGAAAGTACTAGTAAACATTTTTGGATAAGTAAGTGGCACAAAATCACCATTCATCATTTTTGAAATTAGTTGCTCATTCAAAAATATGTCTGCATGTATAAAACTGGCCGTTTTGTAAGCTTTTCCTTTTACCAGACTCGTTCGTTCGTTAGTGTTCAGCCGGTATTAAAAACGTAACGTAAAAAGAACCTTACCCTTTTTTGCGAGATCCTACACCACACACAATTCAATGGCCCCGCATAGCCTGTCAGTTTTAGCGCAATGAATACGTGGCTAAGAGCCGTGGCTTCCAAATTGGTTGGAGATAGGTCAAAATGGCGTCAAACGCAGGCAGCGGCTGGAACACGACGGAAAATTCACTAACTGGCGGATTTTGATGGCGGTTCCGGAATGGGGCATTTCCAGCCAAAAATAATTTTCTTTTGCTCTGAAAACCCTCTGAAAAGGGTATTAAACATTTTAAAAACTTAGCTAAGCAACGAATCGTTTATAATATTTTGGTCAATGCCTACAAACAAAATATATTTCATGTGAGATTTGTATTATTTCCGTAAACAGCCAGTTCTCGGGATCCATTTTCCTACTGAAAGGATAAAATATTTACGTTTGTAAGCAAATAATAAATGGTCTGAGGCAGTTGAGTTGACACCTTTAAGTGGACCTGGACCTTCCCGGACAAAAGACCTAAAAGCCATTTGACATTTTCTCATGCCAAATATTTGAATAAAACCACTTACGCAATTCACTTCTCTTTTAAAGGAGAAAATGTTACCAACACCACCATGCGTGCGTTGTAAAAGCTTCTGAATTTGCCTATCTTATTGTAGTTTAAATGAGTAAAGATTTTACCTGACATTTTAGGGATGTTAAACACACTATAAGTGGCAAATTGTAAAATTAAACTAACTTTATACCTATGTGACTTAAAAGTAACTAACTACTTCAAATAGTTGTGGAATTTAAATCGCAATGCATAAAACTTGGCTTACATAAATTGCCTGTAAAATATCTGATTTGTTAATTTTGGTACACAAATACCTACTGATTAAAAATGAACTCATTAAAGTAGTAGTTTTAAAAATCGAAAGCTTTTAGTAATCTCCTATCTAAGAGAAAGCAAATCAATCTTCTTAAGCAGAAAATCGTCGTTACTAATTTGTAAGCAACCTTTATTAGGCAAAGTCAGTTCAAAATTTCGAACTTCGGTATTTAGCACAAAAGTTTTTGTTAGAAGAACCTTCCTTCATAAAGTTCACAATGAAGCAAAAGAGCCAAACAACTGATTATAATGTCAAAGTAAGATCAAGGAAAAGTTGTTACTAAACTTCTTCGAATTAGAGTTGCAGAAATCATTTAAGCTTATGCTACCCATCATTCTACGGTTTAATATTTTCTAGAGTTTGCCCAACTATTACTCATCACAATGAGCATTGGCTGAAAGATTATGAAATGCTCATAAATTACGAAAACTATGAAATAGTCAGTGCCTTCAATCGAAAGTCCACTACTCGTGGAGGCACGCTTATACTTGTGAACAAAAATATAAAGGCTAAAGAACGAAAAGATATTGTTGGACTTTCGAGTGAATGTGTGTGTGAACTGTCGTGCGTTGAGTTGTAGAAACATATTATAGTGTGCGTATACAGGCCCCCTAAAAATAGTAACTATGAGAGTTTTGAACGCATCATGGAAGATGTTTTAAAGATATTGCTAAAATCAAAGAATAAATTTCATATAGTCTGTGGAGATTTCAATATAAATATATTAGAAAATGTTACGTTCAGAAGTCAGTTTGTCAGTTTGTTTAAATCATTTAACCTTAATAACATATTTAAAGAACCTACTCGAATAACTGCAACCACAGCTACTTGTTTAGACAATATTTACTGTGATTGTGGCTATTCAGACCAAGAAATAGTAAATTGTTGCAAATCAGACCACAATGGACAATCTGTGCTTTTCCCATGTCGTCCTAAGGATGAAAAGATTGTTATTAGTAAAAGAATCATAAATTCCAACCAAGTAGAAAAACTCCATGACGCACTATCAGAAAAACTACCAGTTCTAGACTATGATACTAATAATCCAAATAACTTTTATACAAAACTTTTTTTAACGCTACGTGATGAATTTGAAGACAAATTCAAAGTAAAGAAAGTAACAATTAATCCTAAATTTAAATTCAGTGACTGGGCAACTGTAGGTATTCGAACAAGTAGGAGTAAATTATTCGAGCTGTATGACGAAAAGTCTTATAATCACAGTGAAACTTTTGTTGAACATGTTAAAAAATATTCGAAAATTTTCAAAATTTTTTGTTTACAAGCTAAAGCTATTTACACCAAAAATAAAATATACTCAGCTGAAAATGTTATTAAAACCGTTTGGAAAGTTGTTAATTCAGAGACTGGTAGAACTAAATCAATTGAGAAATCACATTCTTTAAAGACTACTCAGGGTATTGTTACTAAAGACACCGAGATAGCTAAAGAGTTTGAAACCTTTTTCAGTAACATACCATTTAAAACTACTGAGTTTCTTAATTCTTCGCCTGTCATTGCGTCAGCTCTTTTAAAAACGAATGTCCAGACATGTGTAAAGGGATTTGAGTTTAGGCACATCAATGCAAATCTAATAATAAAAACTTTTAAAAATATAAAATCAAAAACAACAGAGGATTTATGGGGCATGTCAGTAAAACTATGTAATTCTTTAATAGATACATTAGCACCATACTTAGCCAGTATATTTAACGCTTGTATTGATCATGGTATATTTCCTGATCTCATGAAACACAGTAAAGTCATACCTCATCACAATAAAACAATTTTAAACGGATTTAAGTCATACCTCTTTTTAAAGCTAGGGATAAAACGGATCCCAGTAACTTTAGACCAGTGTCTGTACTACCGGTTTTGAGTAAAGTCTTTGAGAAAATTATACTTAATCAAAAGCTCCTACATTTCAATTTAAACAAATTACTACATGATCAACAATTCGGCTTCACCAAAGGGCGTTCGACAACCGACGCTGCTGTCAAGCTTCTAGAACATATATACAATGCTTGGGAGGAATCGCAGGATGTGATAGGGGTGTTCTGCGATTTATCCAAAGCATTTGACTGCGTTGATCATGAGACACTATTGTTAAAACTTGACCATTACGAGATAAGAGGAAAAGCGCTCGATTTGGTTGAATCCTATCTTGTAGGTAGAACGCAAACAGTCCAGATAAATGGTGCGAAGTCACTGGGATCTACAGTCAAAATTGGTGTACCCCAAGGATCAATTTTAGGACCGTTCCTGTTTTTGGTGTACATAAATGACTTGCCCTTCATGGTACAGAATCTGGCCAAGATAGTTCTTTTTGCAGATGATACCTCTTTAATATTTAAAGTGGACAGAAAGGCTAAAAATATTAACGAAGTGAATTTTGCACTTGATCAAATTCATAAATGGTTTACGTCTAATAATTTAGTATTAAATTCTAAGAAAACTAAATGTATTAAATTCTCTCTTCCTAATGTAAAAAGTATTAAACATGATATTGTTCTTAATAATGAAAAACTAGATTACGTAACTGAAACAGTTTTCTTGGGAATCACACTCGACGCAAATATTCAATGGGACCCTCAAATACTAGCATTGGCTGGTAAACTTAGCTCTGCGGCATACGCTGTTCGAAAAATCCGACAGTTGACCGATATCGCTACAGCCAGGCTTGTGTATTTTAGTTATTTTCACAGTATAATGTCCTATGGATTATTAGTATGGGGTCAAGCCGCTAACATTAAAACTTTATTTGTGTTACAAAAAAGGGCTATAAGAGCTATATATAAATTGCGAGGTCGTGATTCCTTAAGAGAATTGTTTAAAGAAATAGGCATTCTTACGCTTCCTTCGCAGTACGTTTTTGATAACATAATGTATGTGCGTAAGAATTCTAATTCATATTTAAGAAACACTGATATTCATTGTCGAAACACAAGAAATAAAAATAAAATTGTACAGCCGCAAACCAGATTAAGTAAGGTCAGAAAATCATGTATGGGGAACTGTATACGTTACTATAATAAAATACCAGACGAAATTTTACAGTTGAATGATAATCAATTCAAAACAAAAATCAAGAATATTTTATGTTCAAAGGCATATTACAAGCCAGAAAATTATCTTACAGATAAAGACGTCTGGTCAGTAGCAACTGTAGCTCCAACACAATGTATCAGGTAGATAGACATATCATATTTAAACTTCAATTTGACATAGATTTAATAACATTGACATAGGTTTAACTTTGACATGTATTTGTTTTTTACATTACTGTAAGTTTACTATTCTTTTTTTTATGTATTATGTTAAGTACCTAGATATGACTTTCTAAAAGAGAATTTTGTAAATTCCTACTTAGAAATAAATTATTTGATTTTGATTTTTTGATTTTAATAAAACAATTTTTGACGGATTTAAGTTGTGTTTATTTTGGATTTTACAATTCTTACGTGATCACGGATGACTATGGTGTTAGACGTCATTATTAAGAATATAAAATATTTTTGTTCTACCGCCATCTATTTCTTAATTGCCTAGCGTAACGTCCTGATTCCACGCAAAATGCTGAAACCGTAACTTGTGTAGTAGACAAAGGTAGTATGTTGGATTACTTACTTTTTTCATTCATGTATTTTTCCTATAAACTTTTAATTTTGAAACACTCTATCTTTATAAAAAACCGCATGAAAATCGGTTGCGTATTTTAAAGTTCTGAGCATACAACACCCGCCCGGGATACCACCGCGATACGGGAAGAGACTTCAATGTATACTATGAAGTGATGTCCAGAGAGCAGTTAAGTAGATACGTGGGATAAGAAAGGACTGGAAACCTCAATCAAATCAAGGATGTTTTAGAGAAGGTCAGGTCAAGTAACTATGCTGACTGCCAACCCTAATCCTGCATGGAAAGATTTATGGTTATACGGAAAATGCGAATTATTTGATATAGCACGTCCACACTATGCACTTGTTCTTGTTCCTGCCGCTGTCGCGAATATTAATCGAAATACCTCCACGGAAGTAACGACGATAGAGAACGTTCACACACTGCCGTCATACTCTTCTCGCAGCATTACGAGTGAGCAATATATTCCACCCGCGTTCATGCTGCCGTTTTTTTGCCTCAAGCATGAAAATCTGACATTTGAGAGTGCACGGGTAGTAGCAGCGGTAAGAGGAGTAGGGCGCGAGTAACCTTTTTACACACTAACGCTGCCTTATCCCTTACTATTTCCCTACCAATATTGGCATTGTGTGAAAGTGCTATAAGGATTTAATGTTAAAGAACGGCAGCAGGATCGCGAGTGGAATGTATTTTTATCACGCTCATTCATATAGGTGCGAGAAGAGTATGACGGCAAAGTGTGAACACTCAGTCGCGTTAATACTTCCGTGGAAGTATTTCGTGCAAAATTCGCAACAGCGGCAAAGTGTGAACGTGCTATTAGAAGATTCGCGTTTCGTCTGCAGCTATTGTGGCAAATAATGTCGTGCTGCTATAGGGCTGTACAGCCATCAACGACGGTGCGGCCGTCGTAGATCATCAAAACATAACCCACTTGCGCTGCAACAATCATCTAGATACATGCTGGGGCCAATGTGGCGTATTACCGCAAGGATAGCAACACGTGAGAAAAGTTTCTGTAACCGCTGTCCACGAAACGGGCTGCTGCGTCATATTTTTAGGATTCCTTACACAAAGGGTTAACACAGGACTCTGTCACTGTGGCTCAGTTGTCCGTCAGTTCGTCCATCCGTTTATCTTACTGTCAATAAATATTTCATAAATGATGATATTAAAGAGTTTAAATTTTATTAATTTCCGTAATTTTGATGCAGCTATAATAACGAATGCCAAAAATGAGAATAAAACTAAAACAATCGGGGGCTCCTTTACAAAACGTGTTTTTTTGCTTGATTTTATCTACCTCTATGATGGTTTGGAAACTGTATATTTTTAATGATAATAGTCAGACAGTTGAAATTTTCACAGACCATGTAGGTGCTATTGTTTTCGCAAACAACAAATATGTTAAAGCATGATAACAACAAATTAATTCTAATAACAATATAATTAATATTTAAGGGGGAGCCAATTTAACAAACGTGATTTGCATGCCATTTTGATTTTGATTGCCAATTATATGGTTCGGAACCCTTCGTGCGTGAGTCTAAGTCGCACTTAGCCTTTTTTTGTACCATGATCACAAATGATTCCCACAGCTTTTACAGCATGACAACTTATTTCTACAAGGAAATCGTGCTACAGACAGTCCATCTTAATTACCGCCAAAACCCCGAAACTTCCTTTCATTCCGCGACCATGATCCTTGGCATTCGAGAGGAAATGACAAGCCAAATTGGTTTCAGCATGAATGACGATGGTGATTAGGGTTACTCCACTGCGGTGCAATACTACTGTACCATTTCGTTTTGGTTTGAGCACAAAGTAAGTATTGGCGGCGGCGCGGTTTGAGTCAGAAATATTTGAAATTTGAAGACAACTGGGCTGGGCTTATTCCTTGTGTCTGTAAAAGCGTCTGGCGTAGGTAATGAAAGCTTCCTAAAAACAATTAGGTCCTGCCCAGTCTTTGACTTAGTGTAAACTTGCTCTCTACCGCAAATCGTGTCCCTCAAGCTGTAATCCTCACCTATGAAAACTTAACGAAAAGCAATTTTGGTTTTGTCAAAAAATAGTGCTGAAATAGTGACAAATAGTGACATATGCAAGAAAATTAGTGACTTCATATTTCCCAAGTTATGGCTATCGTTAGGTGAGAATTACAGATCGAGGCTCACGCTGTAATCCCAACTCTCGTGTGAGCAAACGGTGGGGTATTTTCACTTGGTCTACATTCCAAAAAATAGTGCCTAATTAGTGACTAATAGTGACAAAAGATGAGAAATAGTCGCTTTATAATTCCGAAGTTATAAAGGCATCTTGGTGAGGATTATACCTATAGCAATTTTTGCTGTAATCCTCACCTCATTTCTGCTAAACGCTTAGGTCTTTTGACTCAAATTTAGTATCAAAAAATAGTGCTGAAATAGTGTTCTTAAACTGCATTGATATTTATTTAGTTTATGTAGTAGAAGCAATTAAAAAAACCTTAAGAACTTCTTCATACAAAATGGTCAGGTACAGTCGCGAACAATACTTCGTATTGTCGTACTTGAAGCTCAATACTGGTTTGTTTTGTCGGTAGGAACGTAATCAAACAAATTTATTTCCTTCAAGTATTTTGTTTATATCTGACAGTACACAATATTTCTCAATCAGTCAGACGTGGCGATGATAACGACCGTATTTTTTGCGGCTGTTAACGCTCTGCCTAACCCGTAAGAGATAAAGGTGTGATATACGTTTGTATCTATGTAGTACATAAATAAATACATAAAAGATACAGGTACCTGACTTGTTTGGCAAAAAAGTGAACAAAAAACATATTTATGTGGTAAAATTCATTTAACTCATAAATAAATGAAAGTAGGTAGGTGAAATCTAATCAGTGACCGATAGCGAAAACCCAAGACGGGCTGGTGATAAGGAACAACTTTCCCCAAGGAACATAGGTCGAAACATGAAAAAAAAATTAGACCTCCCGTACAAAATTGCCGATCAGCTGATTTTTTTTTCTTTTTTTTTTTGTGTTTCGTCTGGGTGTTTTCTATCTTTAATATGTATTTATTTACAAATACAACAAATTAATTACAATAATAAAAATAAAATAAAACTTATTTAAAAATACCTCCCCAGGACGCCCCCGGGCCAAAGGTGCCCATTACGCTACAAGCATTACCACGCTGTATTGCAATGAACAACCATCAGCTGATTTGGGTTTATCATATTCATATTAAAAGTTGTTCCTTATTACCAGCCCGTCCTGGGTTTTCGCTATCGGTCACTAAATAGATTTAACCCTATATAGTTAACGACGTACCTAAAGTACCTAATTAGACCTAAATAATAATTTTTGTTATTTTCAAAACGTGCGTTTTAATTTAAATTTTTCATAATAATCGTAAGTGGCGTATTTGTTATTTAAGAAATTTTATATTTGAGTTGTCATAATACTCAATAACGCGTAACGTGATGAAACCAAAAAATACCACGCAGGCGAAGTGCATGCAATAATTTCAATTGTCTACCCTCTCGCTCACACGCGCGGCGGTCAGTTTTCAAGGCTCGGCCAAACCGGTTTTGTTTAGCGGTGGCTTGAGCGGTGGCGCGACCAAACAGGGCTTTCACAGTTAAGAGAATACGATGTGATAAATTAATGCGATGTGTTGATCTGAAAGATATTAGCATAAGTACATATAAATACTTTATTGTTATAAAACCGTTAAAAAGTTCAAGGCGTTGAAAAATAGTCAACCAAAATACCTACTCATAAAATATACCAAAATAATGTCAGTGGCTCAACTTATGTTATAGTTAATACCTACCTATATTGGCAGAAATGACATTACCTAAATTAAAGCAAAAATCAAGTCTGTATTCTACGAAGTATTGTTCGCGACTGTACCTGTACCATTTTGTATGGAGAAGTTCTTACGGTTTTTTTAATTGCTTCTACTACATAAACTAAATAAATATCAATGCAGTTTAAGAACACTATTTCAGCACTATTTTTTGATACTAAATTTGAGTCAAAAGACCTAAGCGTTTAGCAGAAATGAGGTGAGGATTACAGCAAAAATTGCTATAGGTATAATCCTCACCAAGATGCCTTTATAACTTCGGAATTATAAAGCGACTATTTCTCATCTTTTGTCACTATTAGTCACTAATTAGGCACTATTTTTTGGAATGTAGACCAAGTGAAAATACCCCACCGTTTGCTCACACGAGAGTTGGGATTACAGCGTGAGCCTCGATCTGTAATCCTCACCAAACGATAGCCATATCTTGGGAAATATGAAGTCACAAATTTTCTTGCATATGTCACTATTTGTCACTATTTCAGTACTATTTTTTGACAAAACCAAAATTGCTTTTCGGTAAGTTTTCATAGGTGAGGATTACAGCTTGAGGGACACCGCAAATCAACACTTGTAGATTTAGTTACGCTGGTTGTATAGACCAAAGACTACAACCACCAAGGCATAGCTACTCTTCACCATTGATAACCCTAATATTGTAAAATTATTATAGGTAGGTATTCTTTAAATTTTAACGCTTTTGATTGAACTTGGCCCTTGATTTGGCCACATAGAAATGTGAATTGCGGTTGATTGGATCATTTGTTGACTGAATGCACAACACAAAAAAAGAATACAAGCTATCATTCTAGAAAAATTAAAAAATAACCGACAAAGCAAGTGACCTTGAAACCGAAAATATATCTTTTACATAGCTAGAGTTAAAGCATTAAAATACAAACCAAAAGTAAAACAAATATTTCTTCTTTTTGGAGATACAAGTATATGGATTTTAAAGATTTGTCGGTTTTCTACAGATTGTACTTCGGAGAGTGTGCTCAAGAGCTTCACGACCTTGTTCCACCAGCTCCCTTCTACCATCGGACATTCAGAAGCACCGCCGGGTACCATCCGTACCTGGTTGCCTTCCCACCAATTCGGACTAAGCGCTTCCAGTCATCATTTATAATGCGCAGTGCTAAAGAGTGGAACTCACTACCTGCGTCTGTGTTTTCAGACGCATAACCTTAATCTTTTCAAAGTAAGAGTGAACAGTCTTCTTCTGGGTGAGCTCGCTCCATCTTAGACTCTGTCTCTGTCCTATAACCTAGACTAGAAACAAGAGCAAACCCATCATAAAAAACACCATTTTTTTACATTTGTATTTTTTTACAATCTTATGAGAATATTTATGCAAAAAAAAAACATTTTTATTAATACCACCTATACCTACCTCTATTTATTAAATAATTTATGAACCATAATAAGATGCAGCTAATGCAAACAATACTCCTCCTACCTGTGATGCAAACATATTGACTTTTAAAACGCGAATGTTTTATTAGGAAAATATCTAATGTGAAATCAATCTTTCATGTCTGACTGTCGTCAAATCTACTGAAAAGCTTGCCTTTTGCTCATAATATGTTTTAAAATTATTGTTTTCATGCATAAATATGGGATACATCGTACATACATAAAGCACGCCTATATCCCTTACGGGGTAGGCAGAGCGTTAACGGCCGTTCAACGGATATTATCACCACGTCTGACAAAAGTTTCAGGGTCAATCAGATAACTGTGTATCACTATAGTGACAGGTTGTCAGCCCGTCGCCTAAAATTGCAATACACACCCTCGAGTCCCTTAGTCGCCTCTTACGACACCCATGGGTAAGAAATGGGGTGATGCCATTCTAAGCCGGCATCACACGGCAAAATAAATAAATATGGGATAATAGGCGTGATATGTGTATGTATGTAATATTATATAATTAATTTAATAAAATAAGCTCTATTTAGCATTTCTGGGTGGTATTAATTAGAATAGTTAGAAAAGTAAAATGATACAAATACAAAAAAAATTGTTGTTCTTAAAGTATATGAGTTACGACTTTTAATAAACGGACACTTTTAGTTTGATTTTCTATGCTAAATCGATTTGTTTTAACTCTGGTCGTAACGTCTTTTTTATTTCAAGGTCATAGGTATGGCGGACCTTATACTAAAATAACAGTCTTTACTTATTAATTATACCATATGCACAAAACGTGTAAATGGGCAGATTACTGGCAACGGCAGTTTTAAGGGTATGATAGAGTAAGTACTTTTTAGACCGCTGCAGAAAATCCGTTGATTAACAATGTTTTGATTGGCGATTGTCTATTCTGACATCGTTGTGTTCCTAGTAAAGCGGATAATTGGTAATTTCATGCAATTAGGTCGCATTTAGAAGCGGATAGTTGCTTTGTTGGCGAGAGGTGACTCTTGGTGATTCTTGAACCAAAGTTCGGTGTAAGCTTTTATTTGTTTAGAAGACCCATTTTTTTTTATTTAGCCATAATATGTTCCATGGGGCAAGTTGTTCAGTCTCATGAGTACCTTGACTTTTCTTCTTCTTGTATTATTTTTGTTACTTCATTTAAGGGTGTAGGTTAGGTAGGTACCTAACAGAAACTGCAAAGTATTTTTCGCAAATATCCATCTCTTAAAATCTTTTTTTTCACCTTTGTTTTAAGTAAATGCGATTAATTTCTGATTTAAACGATGTCTAACAAATATTTAATTTTAATGCAATCAAAAAAAAAATATAAATAATATACGATAAAATTTTAAGAGTGACTGATGTTAAAAACTTTTCCCCTAGGAACATAAGTCGAAATATGAAAGAAAAATTTGAACCTCACGGAATACTTTATACTCCTTTTGAACCTCCCATAAATAAAGTAAGTATTGGCGGCGGCGCGCCGCTCCCATACAAAGTTACTACTCAGCTGATTTGAGTTACTATGGAAACCAAATATTTTTGACATATTTCAATTTATGCTTTTTAGGGAAAGTTCTTTCTTATCACCAGCCTGTCTTTGTAGGATAGGTAGGTACGTTGTGTGTCATTAAATTGTATCTTATTGCAAATTAATCTTATCGCATTGTTAAATTGTATCTACTCTATCAACGATAAAAGTACACAGGGTGTAAGAAACGGCACTTTATATTGATAGGGATATTCTGACCATAAAACTGAACAACTTCGCCTTAGAAATATACTTCATGGTAACGTATTTTTAGCGTTCCCTGACATAATATACGTTGCTAGGGAAAAGATGTTCAGTTTTATGGTCTGCGTGCACCCTATAAATATAGGTACGTAAGATTGTCCCTTACACTCCGTATTTTCAATCATTTCTATACCTAAAAGTTTACTGGATACATTATATTTTATTGCAGCATCATGATCATTTCAATACTCATACATAACACGGAACAAAAGGTGTCCTGTCATATTTAGAAACTCAAAAAACAAATCTTCATTTCGCCTCGGATTTTTCTGCAGTATCTATGTAATTTAGCCAGGCTTCTTATAGATACTTAAGTTAAAAGAAGCCAAGAGTGCTTATCTTTTCTTGAATTTCTATTTCCGCAGCAGCGTTCTTCAATTTACCAACAAAAGTGGTTTATTACGCTAAAAATATTTTCCTATGAAGCCATTTCCATTATATCGCAGACTATAGCTATGCTCCTGGTGTTCCTCACTGATTATTCTAGACTTTTGAAATGTATGTGCCAGCGCATAAGCAGTATATTGTACCGAAATACTTTTGCTATGGAGTCAACTTTATATCCGAAACACCAAAAACACGACTAAACTATAGTTTAGTCGTGTTTCGTATACTTCAGACCATCTTTGTTTGTGTTCCAGCCGAAGTGATATGGCAAACTAAACACCTTTGGTTATATAGCATACAACCTGGCTCGGATGTGTATCAACCATTCTGGTATTTTTTTTTATCAATATGGTAAAAAATCGGTCAAATACGAGTGGGACTCATGCGCGAATTGATCTGTATCAAAATGGCATACAAATAACTTTTTTTTATGGGAGTCTCCTCAAATATTAATTTTATTCCTGGTTTAGTAATTTTATTTTATTATTTTATTTTATTTATTTGTATTTGGAAGATTTACAGACAAATTTTAACTGCATATGAATAGATATATAGAATATTACAATGCTATTAACAAATCTCCGCAGATAGAATTAAAGAAGACATAATACTGAAAAAGAAAGAGAACTTTAGACAGAAGAGAAAACAAAAATGTTAATAAAATTAAAAGAAAGAGGTTACGTAATTCAATATATAGTGACAGAACAATACATGTTCTTTGAAAATGTTAACTGTTTAACAATTACCGTTTATGAGTACAGCCCCCAAACCGTTTTTAAGACAAATTCAAGCATACGAGTATAACACTTTTTTTTTGTTTGGGAGTCCCCCTTACTTTTTATTGAATTACTTTTTTAAAGATTTAATGTCTAAACTTCAACTCTCTACCAATCACGGATAATTGGATACAGCCTGGTGACAAACAGGCGGACAGTCGAGTCTCAGCAACAGGATCCCTTTTCTAGTTCCAACAAAACCCTAAAAATTACATCAAAATCTGTTCAGGACTCTTTACTTCATATTCACATATAAATATCTAAACAGCCTACTACTACTAACCTACTACTACTAACCTACTCATATGAAAGACTAAAATTCAAAAAACTGCTACTACATTTTTTGTTATCGAATTGCAAGCATCCCCTCAATTTATTTTTAATGTCGTCTACGTACACACACTTTCGCACGTTTTTTGGCTTTTTTCATGAACAGAGACGCTAAAAAATTGGTAGGTCGTCATTTCGTATTTTAAAAAGCTACCGCTGATACAATACACAAATTTAAAGCACTAGCATAATAATAAGCTATACCTTAATTAGAAAAAATCTCTTCTTTGAATAATTTAGACATGATAATGCATTCACAATGGCCTCACTTTGAATGCTAGTAACTTACCTTAAATCAGTGCTGTCACTTTCTGTCAAGTAGATTAAGAGAAGGGTGGGACATATTAGGTATCTTAGTCATGTCTTATAATTTGACGAAATCTTTATTCTGACAAAATAGAGCAATTATGAAAACAATGGTGATTAAAGGGACTAGAAATTGCAATGTACCCATTGGCATTTTGAATGTGACAGGACTTAAATATTTCCTATCCTTTTCTTAAACTATTTGATGGAAAGTGAAAGCACTAATTGTATGCCGAATTGAGGACAATACCTCTGCTACTGACATAATACAAAATTATGTTTCAAGTTTAATTGATCTCAAGGTTGACAAGACTAATATAATAAATAATCTTCGTAATTTTACTAGTTTTATCTACTAAAATTACCGTGATATGACTTATGACTAATCTGTATCAATAAATTGGTAGGTATCGGTGTCCTCTACCCAAAGGTTATCTGGAAGAGATCGCTTTCAGCGATAAGACCGCCTTTGCGCACTTTTGATTAAGATTTTATGTTTTTATTTATCCAGTATTTGTGTGTAATAAAGAGTTTTTACTTACGTACTTAAAGTAAGACTAGGTACTACCTACTATTATCTATTCTGTGGTAGGGCCATCTCAATAAGCCATATTTGACAGCTGTGTCTCTCTACGCTAAATGATGTCAGCAAAGGAAAATTTTCCCTTTGCGAAAAAATGGTACGAATCTGACACATGTCAAATTATGGCTCATTGGGATGGTCGTACTTTCAGTAGATATGTGTAACAAGCATAAATGTAGGAGTACTTGTAAAATCCTTTTGTACAAGTGTATTAGTTTAGATATTCCACTACTAATAAATTTCATAAGTCAATTATATTTTTTGGAGAATTATGCAAACAGCACATTTAATGTACTATTTAATTGATTTTCGCCCAGCGGTTTCACCCGCTGCCACTCATTTTCCCGTAGTAATAGTTGTTTTCCTGCCTATGTGTTATTCCAGGTTATATTCTACCCGTATTCCAAATTTCATCCAAATCGGTCAAGCCGTTTGAGCGTGAAGAGGTAATAAACATACATACATACAAACACACAAAATCTCAGATTTATAATTAGTATGGATGGTCGACTGAACGTACCACAGATGGACCGATGCCATAAAAGTCTGGATGGCGAAAACGAGTGATCGTGCCCTATGACCTATGACGCACCCTAGGGGTGGCGTATGTCCAGCAGCGGACTGCAATAGACTGATGTATGTTCGTATGTATGTAGGTTCAATATTCTTTAAATATCCTGTTGTTCCCATGGAACTCCACAGTTACGTCAACTATATTGAGTTCAAGGTTTATAAAAATCGATACCATCTAGCAGTAGGAACGTTCTTGCACTGTGTTAGTAATAAGGTTCTGTGTTGCTTTGTTTAGAACCGTCGATACTACAGTCAGTTTTCTAAAATTAATATAAATAAAATAGACCCTTGATTAACGAATTTTTGCAAATATCTTGTATTTATGTTTTATTTATTTAATTATGTTTATACTTCATTGCACATAGTACAAAAACGGGCCTTAAATCTGACAGAAAAGCACACACTTAAAATGTTGACTTCCCAATTAGCTGATGCTAAAAAAGTTCAGATTTAACCTCCGTTTTCCTCGATATACTATTCAAAAGTGGACTGTAAACAAAATGTATGATAAAAACTTGTTTTAGTTTTATTTGTGTCACTCATAGCCCATGGCGACATTGTCAGTACATTTCACAACATATCCATAATAAAATCAATAAAATAACAAGTGTGCTGCTCGTGTGTATAAAATTAATTTCATAGTTACCTATAATGTGATACGGAACTCTTTATCACATTCGAGTGACGCGCTTGGCTCGCACTTTATATTTACGAATGAGTGACGCAAGCGCACCAGTCGTCCTAGAAACGAGGTTAGATTCACACGTGTTACAAAACAAACACACAATTTAGTTATAGATTTATGTGAATAAAAAGTGAAATATAAAATGCAATCCCCGGTGAATCTAACGGAACTTTCAGTGGAAAAATTCGAGGAGTTTTTGGATTCGTTCGATCATGTTTTTTCGGATTGTGATGGTGAGTTTATTCTGTGGGTTTGTTATTGCGTCACGATCATAATGTTTTGGTTTATAGGTTAGGTGTTTGGGTTAGATAGGATAGGAAATTTAAAAATGAATTTTCAGGTATACTATTAGAAGTAGGTTCTTGTTTTCTCTTTTCATTCTTGTATGTGTATATTCTTTTAAATGTATGTTAACATTCAGATAATAAAGCAAATGGTTTCAGAGAAAATTATTACTTACAGTATCTTTCATCATTTTAACTACAAAATTTATTATTATCATTTATCACGCCTATCCCTTGCGGGGTAGGCTGAGCGTAAACGGCCGTAGAAACACGAACATTTACACCACGTCTGACAAACATTTGAGAGTCATTCAGGAAGTGTGTATCGCTTTAGTGGCAGGTTGTCAGCCCATCGCCTAAAATTACATTAAACATGTAACCCTCGAGTCCTTTAGTTGCCTCTAGCAACACCAACGGGAAAGAAATGGGGCAATGCTATTCTAGACCGGCATCACACAGCAAGTAAATACTCCTACCTACCTATTCTACATCTATGTAATATTATCTTGAGTTTGCATAACTATTACTCAAATTATGTTGAAATATATACCTAATCCAAAAGAAATAGTCTTATTGTGATCTATGAATGTTTAATTCTATGATTAGGTTTGCTGTAGTCTACATACATACATACATAAATCACGCCTATATCCCTTACGGGGTAGGCAGAGCGTTAACGGCCGTTCAACGGATATTAACACCACGTCTGACAAAAGTTTGAGGGTCACTGAGGGTTTGCTGTAGTCTATTAACCTTATTTATTCTAGACCATCAATTAACACCAGATAATGACGTTATCAACGTTGCTATCATGATCTGTAATTAAACATATTTAATACCCGTTGATTTACTGGGATTTATACGTGTTATAGTTAATTATAGTAGAAACGGAAATGCAGTCCTCGTAATCATTATATTATTATCATAAAACTTTTCCATAATTATGTTACGAACCTACTTTTATTACACTTACATGCATACATACATGCACATATCGCTTGCTTAATAATAAAGAGAATTAAGTCAAAAAATGCGAAATTTTAGTTTTAATCATAAAAGGAAATAACTTAACGAGGAGAATAGGTACACTTCAATCGGCGTTGAAATCGGAGCGAGATAACTGATTGCGCCATTCATGATTCTTTTTTTTATAAAAAAAATTACGAAACCGTTTCTGTAAAAAAGAAGTATTTTGTTATGCTTCCTATATGTTTGGGAGAAGTATTATTATTTTTTTTATAAAAATGAAACATCTCCAAATAATACTCTTTCATATTAAATGCAGGTAATGATGTATCCTATTTCTTTTTTTGTAAAAAGAATCATTTCGACTTAATTCCCTTTTTTAGCAAAATATTTGTAGATGTTAGTGAATTATTTTGAGTTACTTCGGTTTATTTTTAAACTTTTTTCACAGAACGTATACTATTTTGGTTTAATGCACTTTAGGTTTAAATACTTATTTAATTTTAAGTCATATTTCATGATAATTCTGTTTTTTACTTAACTAAAATGTTAATGTCTAAAATATTTTTAGTTATTTCCGTTTATGACTAACTTCATTTGTTTATTGATACAAACATTTAACTTTATTTCTATATCTAAGTAAAATTTACGTGAAAACGTTTGATTAATGCAGGCGTTATTCATAGGTTTCCGAAATTATAATGTCTATTATGTAATATAAATACCTAATCAATGTTCTTCGTTAGAAAATTTCATTTGAATTCTTCGTTAATTATGATACAATTATTATTTTTGTTTTAAAATTTTCCAGAGTACTAGGGATTTACCTACTTTAATTTTTGATAGCTCTTTGAGTGACTTGCAACCAGTGTGCCAGTTAAACTCTCAGATTTTACGTTTTAGCTCCGTAGGTATGACTGGTAGGACGCACTGATCAAAAACCTTGGTCTAGAGGCATTTTGGCAAGGCTAGCTCAAGGATTTGACGCGTCTTCCGAAACACTGCCTATCCAACGGCACTTTAATGGTGATTTTACTCTCTAAGTTGTCTTTACTTAGCTGCAATTGTCCAAGGTCCAATACATACGTACTTCTGAACACCTGTAAGAGCTACACTTTCGAAGGAGACCGACTCAGGGATGATTGTGTTGTATAGACTGCCCTCCTTGCAGGTCTGTGCAGTCTAAATACTACCTATAGCAATTCAGGCTAGTGGATACATAGTCATAATTGACTATATCATTGGCAAAACGTTGATGTCTGAGATATTCACTGCTAACGTTGATGACTGCAGACTTTTGAAGAAATCCTACAGCGTGTTGGTGAAGTTTTTCGGGGATACAACTACACCTTGTCTTACACCTCAGAATTGCTGAATGAGTCTTGATTTGTGGTTTTGGACTTGAAAGAACATCGTTGTCATTTGGTATAATATTTCTTAGGACCTCCACATATCGCCAGTCGGCTTAGAAGCACTGCAAGGACTCCAAAAACCATAAATAGCTGTTCCTATTCTTATATTCCTCTGACTTCCGTTTAACCTGCCATACAGTATGGATGTGGTCCACGGTGCTAGAAAATTAAGAAATCTGGCCTGTTCCGGTGACTAGAAGGTGTCAGATCTTAATACCAAACGTTTCTTAACGACTTAAGAAAAGATTATAGTGTTATTCAGTGACTCAGAAGTGTGATCAACTTACGCCAGGGTGGTTTAATTGGCTATAGCGGACTTGAATAGCCTCTTCAGCTTTTGAAAGATTGTTTTCCTCCAGCCTAAAGAAGTTCAGAAGCCATTCCATCTACCCCCGGAAACATTCATGAGCTGCCAGAGAGCCGCTCCAATTTCGTCTATACTTACGTCCGGAAGATCATCCGTGAAGTGGCAGGAGAAGTTAGTCTAGGTAAAAACTTGCAAAAGGAGATGTTTTTCAATCGCCTCCTGCGTATAAGGCGAGTTTTCTAACTACGTAGGTCGCCTATCACCATCCTTTGGACCTTATTGATCTGGCTAAAGTCCCCAGTGCCTGGTGTTTTGTTGATGTTTAAAAGCCCAAGTATGCCCTCTAAGTGTCTACATTTTCCGGATCTCTACTGCTGTTAATCGGTTTTTAAATGTAGTTGATACTCATCGTGTTTTACTTTGGGCACATAAGGGCCTCCCTGTGTGGCTCATTTCCTGGCTGAAGTGGAAATTTAGGTTAATTTTGCAAATCAGTGATCACTTCCGGTATGAAACATGTTGTTAACCTGAGACATCCCTGTATGCTTTAAGGCCTCATCTACGCCGGTACAGTTTAAGCCGTACCACCCTTACTTAAAGTTCAAAACCTATGAAAAAACATAACAATAGTGATTACACTAGGAGTTAAACCGTCATGATGGAGTCAATCTCGGTTTGTTTTCTATCTTTAAGACGCTTGCAGCTCCTTTCATGTTCTCACATGTTATGTTTGAACACATTTTATTAAAAAAAGCCCCAATGTAAGTAAGTATGTAGTAGTGTAAGTATGCAGGGGCGCGGACGTTGCCTTTCTCGTTTCTGCGTCCATAGTCATGTGGTCCAAACCTGATAAGCTGCGCTCCTGTCCCACTTTGACGTTGAAATCCCCCATGATAACAGCGAAGTGGGTAGTTCAGTGTATAGCTTTCAACACTTTGTTGAAAACGGCTTTTAACCACAGCTGCTCTAAGTTGGCACCTGTACGACCTTGAGAGAGTACATTTCATTTCAGCCAATTTTAGGACGAGGAACCACACCCGGGTCGACACGCTGCAGTTATAATAAATAGGTGGCCTGATTTTATAGTTATCGTGTCCTCCCTCACTATTTGTACTTTTGATCACCCAAAATTGTCCCACTGTAACATTATTAATGCTGCCTCCAGGATTCAAAGGCTTTCGTCCTACCGTAAACTGCATCCGTCGAAGACCTGGTACCCGGGTACGTCGGTTTTGGAAATTGTCATACCCTGCCCAACCATTCCCTACTATGTACCGGGCCGCTAACGTGGCTTTGAATAGTAGGGCGGAAGGAAAGGGGTGGTTTCTTGTCGGAGCTGTTCATCGGGGGGTTTTGCCCGTAGTCACCACGTTGGGCAGGCAGGTTGGTGACCACAGAGTGTGATTTTGTCATCACGGGAAGCGCTGCTGCCCACCGCCTGGAAGCCTTTCATTACCTCTTAGGATACCCACGTGCAACCATAAGGTGGTGCTATTCTACTCTGCTAGCACCATACTATATTTTTATCTACACTGAATTATTTCATAGAATAATAAAAAGATTTAATATTAAACTGCATCAGTAGCAGTTAGTCCACGAATACACTTATTCTGTTTAATACTAAACGGAAGTATATACAAATAATTCATGAAAGTCTTGCAATCGTTTAATCATAAAAGGAACTAACTCTGAACTCCATTCAAAAAAGTCCCATAAATACGGATTACAAGTTAAAAAATCTATTTTTTTTATCATTATTTTAATGTACTAAGTATGCTCTTAAAGTGACAGGCAAAAAAAACCGGACCTACATATCAATTTCTTTAAAAAAATACTGAATCGTTCAATGATATTGATGAACCAAAACTTTGATCACGATTTCCCACAAATTTGGTTTTTTGAGTTATGGCTGTTTATTATTAAACAAGCGATATCACGCCTTAGTCCCTTGCGGGGTAGGCAGAACGTGAACGTAAAAATACAGTCGCTATCGCTACGTCTTACAAATATTTAAAGGTCGTGTCAGACAAATCTTGTATCACTACAATTCATATTTTTTTCGTGTTTGACACCGAGTCGTCCAACGACGCGATGAACCCTGATGTTAGAGTTTTTCAACCGCCTACTACTAGTATTAGGCATCTGAGATATGGTTGTGTCACGTCCACCGTCTCTGTAATCCTAGACAGCAACCGGGACCGACGGCTTAACGTGCTCTCCGAAGCACGGAACCATCTTTTTCTTTTCAGACAATCTGGTGGTTAAGTTAAACCTGCAGTGATATTGTCAGATGAAAAGGAATATCATTATCTTTTTATTCAACAGGTGTGATATGGTCAGTGCAACCATACCCAGGTTCTGGGAAATTCTTCGACTTCATGAAGAAACTCGGAAAGACAGTCAACTACGTGTCTAACAATAGTATAAGAACCAAAGAAAACTACGAAACTAAATTCCAGACTGCTGGAATTCAAGATGGCGTTGTAAGTATAATTTCATTTCGATAGAAAATTTGTTTAAATTTTGACGAAGCGTAGGTAGGACTACAAAACTTGTCTTTCTAAAATTGCGGCCCATGCATGGATTGATGATTGCGATGACTAATAGACGATTTTAACTCCGACACCTGTGCTGTGCCCAACATTATGAAACTACAGGCTGCAAGTTTACAGGTGAATTCTTAGTACATTGCATAGCCAGTTCATATTCCTGGTATCATAATGGCTAACCGACAATACCTACAATGAACATCGATGTTCACCAGTGAAATCGTATCTTTTTAATAAGTAATTAGCCCAGGACAACTGTTGAGTTAGTAATTCTATTCAATGGTTATGGTGATATGGCGTACGCCGATCAAAAATTTAATCTTATATTATTAGTATTACTTAGTTTGTCTTATTACATAATATTCTTAGCGACGTTATCGGACAATTCGCCTCAGGGAAAGCAAATAATCGGATGTTTTATCCGTAAATAGAATTCAATTTCCTGTCTCGGGCTTGTAAAGACGTCAAAGGATTTAAATAGCTAATAATAATGAATTAATATCCTGGACAATCCACACAGCTCAGCTAGCCCCAAAACTAAGCAAAACTTGTACTATAGGAACTTGATAGCTAATATTAATAGTAAATAATAAAAAGAATATGTATTATGCAAAAAAAGTGTTATATACATTTATTGTAAATAAATACATATAACATATAGAAAACACCCAGACTCAACACACACACACACACATACACACAAACACACACACACACACACACACACACGCACACACACACATCACGCCCATAATCCCTTGCGGGGTAGGCAGAGCGTAAACAGCCGCAAAAAACGGCCATTTACACCACGTCTGACAAATTTTTGAGGGTTATTCGGAATATTGTGTATCGCTATAGTGACAGGTTGTCAGCCCATCGCTAAAATTGCAATACACACCCTCGAGTCCCTTAGTCGCCTTTTACGACTCCCACAGGAAAGATATGGGGTGATGCTATTCTAAGCCGGCAACACACGGCAAAAAATTGAAAATTGACTTTGCAAATATTAGTCTTGTGGGGATCGAACCCACGACCCTCGGCGTAGCAGGCAGGTGTACTTTACGCTACGTCATCGAGCCAGTTGACAACTTAGTCTGATTTAGGTATAGTGGTAGTACATGTTGCCTTGGAATTGAACGTGAAATGCAACCAGATAGATCATTTAGCTGGTATTATCCGATAAACAGAAATGGAGTAAAAGCCATGAACATTAGGGATAAACAGCTTTAATAAAAAAATAACTTAGAGCGTGCTGATGCGATTTTTAGCGAACACGTGTCACAGACAACACACATGGCGATCTAAGCAGGGGCATACGGGAACAAAGGAAATTGTTGGTCTACGTATGTGATTGTGTCACAATAAAAATTTCACAACAGTTCGAGCCAAATTGCACATTAATAAATTAAAAATAAAATAGCAGTTGAGTGCCAAAAGTGTATGAAAAATATAATACCTACTTGAAAAATTATATTTCTCGAGCCCGTGTAAATCCGTTTAATGAATATTATAATAGTGTGAATATTATAGTTTAAAGACATGATCTAATAAATAATTAATTAACAATATTTATTTATAATGACATTGTTAATAGTTTTGCTTTTATTATAACGATGGATCATGACGTTATTAAGTGATTGTACTATCCTACATTGAATAAAGTTAATTTCATTTAATTTCAGACATAATAATATTGTTAATATTAGTATTTTCCTTTTCGTGTCTATTTTTATCAATATTGTCAGGTTGTTGTTTTCCTGCTAAATTAATAGTTTTATAGAAAATGAAATTGTGGTTAAGTTCATTGTAATTTGTTTCAGGAAAATCTAACTATACCGTCAACAGCGATAGCAGAATATTTGAAATCCAAAAATCTAAAAAAGAAGGTATATTGTATAGCATGTTCAGAGACGGTGCGTGTTCTAGAGTCAAATGGTTTCCAGTGTGAAGTTGGTGTAAGTACCTATACCTGTCTATATACTCATATTATATTAAGACAAGCAATTCTTCGAGAAATCGAGATTGTTTTTTATTGAACTTAGTATGTCAGGGATTTTGAGAATTATCAATCGATCTAGCTAGATAGATTACTTTTTCTGAAATCACTTTTTACCGACGAAAAAATCGAGCAGAGCTCGGTCTTGGAGCAGGTACTTCTAATTTTACCTTTAGAGAAGCAATAATTATATTTTTTTACATATGCCGTGTGATGCCGACTTAGAATGCCGTGTGATGCTGGCTTAGAATAGCATCAGCCCATTTCTATCCCGTGTGTGTCGTAAAAGGCGACGAAGGGACTTGAGGGTGTGTATTGCAATTTTAGGCCATCGGCTAACAACCTGTCACTATGGCGATACACAGTTTTCCGAATTACCCTGGAATGTTTGTCATACGTGGCGTAAATGTCCGTTTTTTCAGCCGTTTACGCTCTGCCTACCCCGCAAGGGATAACAGCGTGATATGTATGTATGTTTTTACTTATAGGCAAGAATGGTGTGAGGGCGAGATTTAATTTCGACAACGCCCCGGTAATATGCTGAAAATCACGTAATTGTCGAGAATCTAACAAATAACAAATACCATCAGTAACACAATTAAAAACTTTACTTGATAGAAGAAAAAATCAAAGTCTCCTCCATTTGAAACACTTTTTCAATTTTATGTCTAGGTACAGTTTAAAAACATTGCCAAATGTTTAAAGAGTTTTAAAGATATTTTACGGTATTTCTCTAGTTTCTATGTTTAATTTAGCGTTGCTATGCTGGGGTAGGTTAGGTATTAGTGACGGTCTATGAATGCGGCGCGGTGCTCGATCGCACGCGTCGCTCTGGGCGTGTGTTGTCCCTTTCTCGCTCGCAGGGCGAGACTGGCGACGTGCGCGCAGATCGCCTGACGGCGCCAACCGGTGGCTTCGGCGCCGCAGCACTCAGTCACTCGAAAACCTTCGGACGTCGAGTATCGTGTTTGTGCGGATTTCCCGCCACGAGTTTTGTGATGCCGCGTGTAATGGACGATTCAATTTGAGATCGCGCGTGTTGATGCATCGTATTATTGCGGTTCTCCTGGGTTATACTAGAATACCAGGCTTAGTGATTGTTGGATGTCTCGACGTCTTCCACGTGAGCGTCGCGTTGAATAGGCATCAGGTGGCCATTTTGGCCCGCGTTTGTACGGCCCAAATTCGGGTTGGGTCACGCGTAATGACTAATATCAAAGTGGAATACGAACAGAAGCTGTGAGTGGTTTGACGTGAATAACGCGCCAAGGCTGTAGTGGAATGCTGGGTGTCGATATCTTTTCCACCCAGCCCTGTAAGTACCCACGGAATCCCGATCTGATCCATTCCCTGAACTTCCTTTCTCCGTTGGGTATTTTATGCATTTGGACCGGCACGTTGACTGTAAGTGTAAACCTGTTTATTCGTGTTAATGGTGTGTTCCCTTTAGTCATATTTGTTGTACCATATCATTGTGACTCCTTAGTACGAATTGCGGAATTCGTGGGGTGATATAATTTGGAGGTACTTACTTATAATCTAGTGCTAATACGTGTGACGTAACGCCAGATCGGCAGACGGTATTTACTACCGACTTGAGTTATGTAAGGGTTGGAACACATCATTTGCCAATTTCAATCAACTTAGTTAATTAAGTTAAATAGATTTAGGTTCACGTTTAATTCATAGTATGCGCTGCTATATTGTGCAGCGTATGCTATTTAGCGCTGCGTAACGCAGCCATTGTCTGCCTCCAGTTGAACTCCTGGTATTTTGTTCGAAATTTACCTGTGTAAATCGCTTCCACTGCGCGAGTTTAGCTTGGAATTAGACAATTTTTGGTAGCAGAGCGTGGTTTAGAAAACCACTAGATTTAAGATTATTTTAGTATAAGATTTTTAATCTACCTACATAAAAAAAAAAAAAATATTTATTGTGATTGTAGTGTGTGCCCTGTGTAGAATATCCTATCGGTAGGATCAGGGCCAATCAATTAGTGAATTGCTTTATTATCGTTGTGTTTACCCTGTGCGGATATCCTAGCGGTAGGATCAGGGCCGATTGTTTATTATTGTTTTTATTTTTTGTAAGGTTCGGTGTTACTTTGAGTTGGTACCATGGCTCCCACAATTACACAGCTTCAGGCAAAAATTAGAACGCACCTAATTTGGTTCGCGACTAAGCAGGCGATGGTCGGTCGCGGGGACCGAGAGGACGCACTCATCGCTTGTGCGCAACGGATCGACGAACGGGTCGCGGAGGTGTTGGATTGCCTCACTGGATGCGAGGAGTTTTTTGATGGGACGCCTGATGAGGAGGCCAAACTTATGGTCCGGGCGAATGTGACCCAGTGCCTGGAGATGGGGCAGGAGATCCAGCAGGCGGCTGCTGTGATCACCAGGCGTAGGGCTGGGGAGCCGGACCCATCCCATGGTCCGCGGGGACCGGGGGTGCAAGTGCCCCTGCCGGCTGTGGCTATTCCGGTCTTCCACGGGGACTACACGGATTGGACCCGATTCCAGGATCTGTTTGACAGTGTGATTCATAACCGCACTGACTTGCAGCCGGCATATAAAATGGCACAATTGATGGCCAAGCTGCAAGGTGAGCCCCATGAGCTGGTAAAGCATCTACCAGTCGATGATGCAAGTTACGAGACGGCTCGCGGTTTGCTGATCGAGAGATACAGCAACAAACGTCTCATGATTGACCAACTCCTGGAACAGTGGCTCACCGTGCCGACCATCACACGAGGGACGGACCTCAGGGCCAAGGTCCTCAACCCTGTCTGCGTTGCAGTGAACGCTCTTGAGAGACAGGGGATGCCGGTGTCAGGCTATGATTATATCCTGGTCCACACGTTGTTGCGCCGCCTGCCGAGCGACATGGCCGCTCGTTTTGAACAGTCACACGGAGGTAAGACATCTGATTACCTCCCGACCTTCGAGGAGCTCAAGTCCTTCCTCGAGGCCGAGTGCAGGCGGGTAGATGCCCAATTTGGAGAGTCGCCTCACGCGGAGTCTGCGGCCGCTCGCCGCCCGGAACGGCCGGGTGCACAGGCGCGAGACGGTAAGAGTAGGCCACCCAGGCGATACAATGTCGCTAATTTGGAATCGAGGTGTGCCTACTGCAGAGAGGCGGGGCATCAGGTGACTGCGTGTGAGGAGTTCGCTGCACAGCGGGTGCAGAAACGTCGTGGTGTGGTGCAGCAACGGCGTTGGTGCTTTAGGTGTATGGGGCCGCATCAGGTGCGAGAGTGCCCATCACGCACCAACTGCAGGTACTGCCAGGGTGCCCACCATCAGCTCCTATGCATGAACCGCAGCGGAGATTACGGAGGCAGAGCTGACGCGGGTCAGCGGACGGAGTCTGCCCTACCTAGACGGGAGCAACGCTCCCCACCCCCTCCAAGGAGGAGTCCTCTTCCACCAGGGTTTCAGGGACGAGGCCAGGGACATCAGCAGGTGATGCCCCCTTCACCACGCGCGAGACAGTCACCACCTCGGCAGCAGGTGCCGGGACAGGGTAGGTGGTCACAGGTCCAAGGTCAGGGGCACCCATCACAGATACGTGATGCTACGGGCGGGTGCCAACACCAGGGTCAGTACATGCAGTACTCGGCGGGTCTGAACAACATGGTGAGTTCCCATGACCCACGCATGCCTCTCCCCTTGGCTGAGCACCCGCGGCTACAGGCGCGTCCACGGTACGCGCGCCTGCCGCAGGGTTATTATAGGCTGCCAGCCATGGCGTACAGGACCAGAGGTCCCTATCAGCAGGAGTGGGACCCACTCGAAGGTGTACGGAGAGAGGGGACCCCCCCGCAGGACGCGGACACTCCGCGCTTAGGTTCCTGCTAGGTAATCGCCGCCTACACGCCAGCTTCGGCCCCCCGGCCAATTACGGTATTGTTGCCTACGGCAATGATTTGGGTATGGGGATACGGTGGCCGCAGCATACAGGTAAGAGCCTTGTTAGATACAGGGGCTCAGGGTTGTATTGTGTCTAGTAAGCTGGTGAGTAGGCTACGCTTAAATATAAGGCCCACAACGGATGGGGCTGTAGGTATTGGAGGTGTAGATGTGCCTGACGTTCGGGGTCAGGTGAACGTCGAGTTCACATTAGGTAATACAGGTACAGGGGTCAGCTATCATGCCTCAGCAGTGGTGCTGGATGAAGTGGTAGGGAAACTTCCTCAGGTTCGGTTACCGTCAACGGTACGAGGGTTAACCACAGGCTTAGAGTTAGCTGATCCTGAATTTGATACTCCTGGTACGGTGGACGTTCTCCTCGGGTCAGACGTCCTCGGGAGATTCTGGTGTGGCAGAAAACGGGTACTTCAGCAAACTGGTTTAGTGGCCGTTGATACCACAGGGGGGTATGTTATTTTTGGCCCAGTTTGGAGACCTCAGGACCTACCAGAGGGCGATACGGTGCTCTATGGTAGTGTGTTGTCGGAGGTGCTGCAGAGGTTTTGGGAGTCTGAGGAGCCACCCACAGCGGATAGACGGAAGCCAGAGGATGACGAGTGCGAGCTGTTCTATCAGTACAACACTGCACGAAGTTCGTCAGGTAGGTTTGTTACCAGGCTGCCATTTCTCCCAAACCGCCCCTCCTTAGGTAGTTCGCGACAGATCGCGGAACGGAGACTACTGGCTATGGAGAGAAAGATGAAGCGAGATGCAGCACTTCGGCAGAAGTATATCGAATTCATGAGGGAGTACCTAGAGTTAGGCCACATGTCGGTGTCCAGCATAGATTGGAGGTGTGTCGAGCATTACTATATACCACACCTGGCTGTTTTGAAGTCACCGGAGGCGAAGATACGGGTAGTGTTTGACGGTTCTGCTCCTACATCGAATGGTGTGTCTGTGAACCAGTGTCTGCACGCGGGTCCCAAGTTGAACCGGGACATTGTGGACATCCTCACAGATTTTCGGTTGCACCAAGTAGCGTTCGTCGCAGACGTCAAAATGATGTTTCGCCAAACAATTATACACCCGGATGACCGTCGGTACCAGCTGATTTTGTGGCGTGAGAGCCCTGACGAGCCGATGGTCACTTATGAGCTTAACACGGTAACGTATGGTCTGAAGCCAAGTCCGTTTTTGGCAGTACGCACGCTGCGAGAGTTGGCCGCACAGGAAAGTGTAAGATTCCCTCGAGCCGCAGCAGTACTGGATCGCGACGTCTACGTGGATGACATCTGCACGGGTGCAGATAGCGTGCAACAAGCACTGCTACTACGAGACGAGCTGATCGCGATCATGGAATCAGGAGGTTATGAGTTGCGGAAATGGCTGTCCAGCTGTCCAGAGCTCCTGGCCGGGTTGCCAGGTGAGTTCCAGCAGGACCCGCACCTTTACGAGAACCCGGACAATCCAAATACGTTGAGCATCCTAGGGGTGCAATATAGGCCAACGCATGATGTCTTTACGTATCAGATCGAGCCAGACCTTTTGCAGAAGACTTGGACGAAGCGTTCGGTATTATCGACGATCGCCAGAACTTTCGATCCTAACGGGTGGATCGCACCGGTGACGTTCATGGCGAAGTGCTTCTTGCAAAGGTTGTGGATAGCAAACTTGGGTTGGGACGACCAGCTCTCCGGAGAGCTGTTGAATGATTGGACCAAGTTCGTGACCACCTTACCAGGGATCGTACGCATCGCCATACCTCGCAAGTTGCTCCCATCGGTGGGATGTAAGGCTACCCTACATGGGTTTTGTGATGCCTCGGAGCGAGGGTACGCGGCAGCTGTCTATTTGCGGACAGTCAGTTCAACGGGAACTGTAGACGTGCGTCTAGTTATGGCCAAGAGTAAGGTGGCTCCGGTTAGGACAAGATGGACCATTCCAAAGTTGGAATTGGCGGGAGCAGCGCTTCTCACGCGCTTGCTACATCATGTCGCTAGTAATCTACGCGGTACCATCACTTTGGATGAAACGGTGTACGCATGGACCGACAGTAGGATAGTTCTGTGCTGGTTACAGACGTCGGTACATACTCTTGAGGTTTTCGTGGCAAATCGGGTGTCACAGATTAAAGGATCGGAAACTCCGTTGGTATGGAGACACGTACCGGGAGAACAGAACCCAGCGGACTGCGCCTCACGGGGATGTAGGGCCCCTGATTTGGTAGGTCACTCACTGTGGTGGGGACCTCAGTGGCTGACTGAGTCACCTGAGAGATGGCCATACAATGAGTGCGGGTCGCCGCTTGGGCCACCTGATCGAGGTTTGCGAGTGAACGTAGGGCAGATCGTACCTAAGCCTAGTGCGGCTTTCTTGCTGGAACGATACAGCTCCCTCGACAAACTTCTAGGGGTGACAGGTTGGATCAAACGGTTCGTGAACAACTGTAGAAAACCTCAAGCAGAACGGAACTTGGCACCTGTCCTCTCGCCTGCGGAGCGGAATGCGGCTCTAAGTTTATTGGTTAGGGTCGTCCAGGCGGAACATTTTGAGGAAGAGGCCAGGCTGCTCAGGGATGGCCGTGGAAAGCTGAAGGGAGGTCTTGTGCGCCTCAACCCGTTCGTGGACGAGCATGGAATGCTCCGGGTTGGAGGTAGACTTCGGAACGCTAACCTGCCCTTTTCAGCACGGCATCCGCTGTTACTCCCAAAGAAGGGACCTTTGGTAGAACTTATAGTTAGGGATCGTCACCAGAAAAACTCGCATGCGGGCTGCAATGCACTTTTGGCTATTCTGCAGCGCGAGTTTTGGATCTTGTCTGGACGACGTACGGTACGGAGCATTGTGTTTCGGTGCTTGCCTTGCTATCGGTTGAAGGCAGCCACAATGCAACCTCAGATGGGAGACCTCCCACCGGACCGGGTGACGGAAGCCTGGACGTTTGCGGGTGTGGGAACGGACTTTGCGGGGCCTTTTATGGTAAAGGCATCACGCCTTCGCAACGCGAAGTCAATCAAGGCGTATTTGTGCGTGTTTGTGTGCCTAGCAACCAAGGCCGTCCACTTGGAACTCGTGGCCGACCTCACTACGGAGGCTTTCTTAGCAGCTTTAGATAGATTTGTGTCGCGAAGAGGGCGACCAGCGCTGATCAGGTCGGACTGTGGTACCAACTTTAAGGGCGCTGATCGATGTATGAAAGAAATTATAACGTTTTTATCGGAAAACGAGGAAGCTATCGGCACGAGCCTCTCCCGTCAGGGCATTAACTGGGTGTTCGATCCACCAGGATGCCCCCACTGGGGTGGTATATTTGAAGCGGTTGTAAAGTCCGCTAAGACGCATTTGATGCGCGTTATAGGTTTAACGATATTAACCTTTGAGGAGCTAGCGACCGTGTTTTGTAAAATTGAGGCCGTTCTCAATTCACGTCCTTTGTGTCCGCTTAGCTCAGATCCGAATGATCTGGAGGCCCTGACACCAGGGCATTTCTTAATTGGCCGACCACTTAACGCCTTGCCAGAGTACCCCTACACAGAGGTCAGTAGCAATCGTTTGACGCGTTATGAGTTGCTGCAGCAAATGTCTCAGAATTTTTGGAAGCGATGGTCGCTTGAGTATTTGCACATTCTGCAGCAACGCCTTAAGTGGACGGACAGAACTGAACCCCCTCGCATCGGAGATCTCGTTCTGGTTAAGGATGCCAACCTGCCGCCACTGCGATGGCGCAGAGGGCGCATTCTCAACTTGTTCCCAGGTAGTGATGGCACTCCTCGAGTCGCGACAGTTCAGGTAGGGGATTCAGTTCTTAAGCGAGCAATAGCAACGCTATCTCGTCTCCCCAGTAGTGAATAGGCCTAAGGGATTCGGCCTAGGGCGGGTGAATGTTTAATTTAGCGTTGCTATGCTGGGGTAGGTTAGGTATTAGTGACGGTCTATGAATGCGGCGCGGTGCTCGATCGCACGCGTCGCTCTGGGCGTGTGTTGTCCCTTTCTCGCTCGCAGGGCGAGACTGGCGACGTGCGCGCAGATCGCCTGACGGCGCCAACCGGTGGCTTCGGCGCCGCAGCACTCAGTCACTCGAAAACCTTCGGACGTCGAGTATCGTGTTTGTGCGGATTTCCCGCCACGAGTTTTGTGATGCCGCGTGTAATGGACGATTCAATTTGAGATCGCGCGTGTTGATGCATCGTATTATTGCGGTTCTCCTGGGTTATACTAGAATACCAGGCTTAGTGATTGTTGGATGTCTCGACGTCTTCCACGTGAGCGTCGCGTTGAATAGGCATCAGGTGGCCATTTTGGCCCGCGTTTGTACGGCCCAAATTCGGGTTGGGTCACGCGTAATGACTAATATCAAAGTGGAATACGAACAGAAGCTGTGAGTGGTTTGACGTGAATAACGCGCCAAGGCTGTAGTGGAATGCTGGGTGTCGATATCTTTTCCACCCAGCCCTGTAAGTACCCACGGAATCCCGATCTGATCCATTCCCTGAACTTCCTTTCTCCGTTGGGTATTTTATGCATTTGGACCGGCACGTTGACTGTAAGTGTAAACCTGTTTATTCGTGTTAATGGTGTGTTCCCTTTAGTCATATTTGTTGTACCATATCATTGTGACTCCTTAGTACGAATTGCGGAATTCGTGGGGTGATATAATTTGGAGGTACTTACTTATAATCTAGTGCTAATACGTGTGACGTAACGCCAGATCGGCAGACGGTATTTACTACCGACTTGAGTTATGTAAGGGTTGGAACACATCATTTGCCAATTTCAATCAACTTAGTTAATTAAGTTAAATAGATTTAGGTTCACGTTTAATTCATAGTATGCGCTGCTATATTGTGCAGCGTATGCTATTTAGCGCTGCGTAACGCAGCCATTGTCTGCCTCCAGTTGAACTCCTGGTATTTTGTTCGAAATTTACCTGTGTAAATCGCTTCCACTGCGCGAGTTTAGCTTGGAATTAGACATTCTATCTAGAGAAAATTATTTTCAATTTTTTTCTAATCTAGCCAAGTTATTTTGGATTTATGGTGGTCAGCAGAACAACTGCAACATGACTTAGGTCTAAAAAGCATTTGTTTAGACAAAAATTTGTGAAACCTGATTAATTACTTTATATTTCCTGTTTCATTTAATCTAATATGTCATGATGATCATATTTTACGAATGAAACGAGTGATTAAATGTAAACAATCTTACAATGCCAGCTATTATGACCTGTTTTTATCAGTCGTATGGCATAATGTCAGGTTTTTGTAAGTAGTTTACATTCTTTATCTCGTTTCGTTGGCCTTAATTGATCTAAACATATCATAAAAAAATTTGCTTACGCTGATTTTTTCCCACAGCCAGAAGTGATACCAGATTACTACGGCGACTTTGTCCAGTACTTAAATGATGACGAAGAGATCGGTGCCGTAGTTTTCGACAGTGACTTCAAAGTGAATCTACCGAAGCTGTATAAAGCCACCACTTACCTCAGCCGGCCTGAAGTACTCTTCGTCAATGGAGCCACTGATAGGGTTGTGCCTTTGAGACCCGGAGTCACTGCTATGGGTACGTATAATACATATTTTTAGAGAGATGTTTTGGTAAAGAACTTTACAGCTACCACACCTCAACTGCAACATGACAACTGATATGGTAAATCTACGAAATTTCTGACAGTAACATGTATCTCGCTTTCTACTACTTGAATTTGTTAATGTAAAGGGTATGTGTAAATTGACTAGGATATGCTTGAGTTTAGTAGAATATGTGATACCAGCACAATGAATAGCAGATTTCCACGTATGAAAATTCAAAACAGTTTTTCAGAAAGCGTACTTTTGAAGCACTTACGCATGCAAAAGTCTGCTATAGTTCGTCTAACCCCTGCTCGTATCACACATATTGTCTAATTCCAAGCTAAACTCCCGCAGTGGAAGCGATTTACACAGGTAAATTTCTAGTAAAATACCAGGAGTTCAACTGAAGGCAGACAATGGCCGCGTTACGCAGCGCTAAATAGCATACGCTGCACAATATAGCAGCGCATACTATGAATTAAACGTGAACCTAAATCTATTTAACTTAATTAACTAAGTTGATTGAAATTGGCTAATGATGTGTTCCAACCCTTACATAACTCAAGTCGGTAGTAAATACCGTCTGCCGATCTGGCGTTACGTCACACGTATTAGCACTAGATTATAAGTAAGTACCTCCAAATTATATCACCCCACGAATTCCGCAATTCGTACTAAGGAGTCACAATGATATGGTACAACAAATATGACTAAAGGGAACACACCATTAACACGAATAAACAGTTTTATCACTTACAGTCACGTGCCGGCGCAAATGCATAAATACCCAACGGAGAAAGGAAGTTCAGGGAATGGATCAAATAGGAATTCCGTTGGTACTTACAGGGCTGGGTGGAAAAGATATCGACACCCAGCATTCCACTACAGCCTTGGCGCGTTATTCACGTCAAACCACTCACAGCTTCTGTTCGTATTCCACTTTGATATTAGTCATTACGCGTGACCCAACCCGAATTTGGGCCGTACAAACGCGGGCCAAAATGGCCACCTGATGCCTATTCAACGCGACGCTCACGTGGAAGACGTCGAGACATCCAACAATCACTAAGCCTGGCATTCCAGTACAACCCAGGAGAAACACAATAATACGATGCATCAACACGCGCGATCTCAAATTGAATCGTCCATTACACGCGGCATCACAAAACGCGTGGCGGGAAATCCGCACAATACGCGATACCCTCCTGTCCGAACGGTTTTGAGTGACTGACCGCGGTGCAGAAATCACCGCTTGGCGCCGTCAGGCGGTCTGCGCGCACGTCGCCAGTCTCGCCCTGCGAGTGAGAAAGGGACAACACACGCCCAGAGCGACGCGTGCGATCGAGCACCGCGCCGCATTCATAGACCGTCATTAATACCTAACTCACCCCAGCATAACAACGCTAAATATTAAACACATATTTACCAATAACATCCATTAACACATTATCCCAATCCATTCACACATGCCCTTGACATGACTGCATTTGAGTTATAAAAAGGGAAATATGAGTGGTTAGGTTGGGATACTCATTGCAGACTTTTGCATGTGATATAGTTTCAAAAATACATAAGATTTTGGGTAAGTGGTAAGATGTAAGGTAAATAACGTTTTGCAGCATGATAGAACGCTTTTGCTCACACATTAACTGCAAGAGTCTGGAGTACCTGATTTGGAACACCAATAAGTTAAATAAACTCTACAAGATACGGAAATGGCTTCACAGCAAAAGTTTTTCAGATTAATAAACCGCTTCTGTTGGTACATATGAATCGAGAATATTAATAAAGAGATCAGACAGCCCAGCTAAGTAGAAGTTGCTTATTTTACTGTTGATTAGGTCGATTAATCACTCAATGTACTATAAACTGTCTTACTCCTAGATCTCCCAGTGCAAGTAACTGAATTGATGGATGCTGATACGTTAATAGAAATCTAAGAAAATATAGGAGTTCTTGGCTTCCTTCAATTTAAGTATCTATACAAAAATCTGGTTAAAGTATACAGAAACACAAACAAAAAATGTTACAGTGATAAGTTCATATTAAGTTTGTGAATCGAACTTTGCAGGCACCAGCTAGTTGCTAATTCAAGTTTTAATTTTGACCTAAATCTTTCTAAATATAGCCACAATATTTTTGTATTCGTGAGATAAAATTGAGAATTGGAAAATTTACATAGGGCCTATGTTACGGACAACGTATCAATTTATTTGTCAGATTTTTACTTACACTATAAAAATACATATTTCAAAAGGAAAAAAGAAACCCATATTATAAGATCACTTTGTTGTCCGTCCGTCAATCGCGACCCTTTATTTTGGGAACGCATAAAGAAATCGAGTTAACATTAAAATAATATACTAACTCAAGTCTACGGCCGCTTGTGGCCGCTTGAAGTTTTTTAAAAAATTACTAGGTACTAACTTAACGTTAAAAAAATATACGATGCGATGATCTAATTTTGATTCTCATGGGAATCAATTAATATCCCGTAGACCAAGAACTATACAATACTATATTGTAAGTATTGAAGTACAGATTAATTAATTAGCGTACGTTTAGGGGGTAGTAAAAGATCATTTTTTTTGGATTATCGCTAGTGGTTCAAGAGGGATTGATATGCATGTTACGCACATCAGAACATGCACACTAGCGGAATCCTCGGTGGGCGAGTCCGACTCGCACTTGGCCGGATTTTTATAACATAAGGGGCTGTTAGATAAATTTTGATAAGCGTCGTTCTGGCCTATGACAGTGACTTCAAAGCAGAACTCAAGTGCTCTTGCAGACTTCAGGCACTGATAAAGCTTTGCCTTTGATGACCGAAGTAGCATCTATTCATTGTACTTGTAAGCAAGGCTAATTACATACAGGGCGGTAGGAATAGTACTGCGTTTTCAGTTCATAAAACTAAACATCTTTTTCCTTGTTGCATAGGTCCATTAGTGCAACATTGCCTACTGGCCGTTAGGAAAAGTAAGTAGGTACTACGTTTTCAGCTCATGAATCTGAATATCTTTTTCCATGGTACATGGATTGAAATAATAAATATTCCTCCTATTAACGAAGTCTCGATCAGCTGAATCACATTGTGACAAACACGTTTGTTCATATTTTTAACTTAAAAACTGAAGAAAGCGTGTGAACGTCTAGTTTACCACTCATTACCACTTAAGACATACGTTGCTTGTTATCATAACAAATTTGAAGTCTTTTGTTTTGTCGTTTCCACGAAAATACGTATGCGAATTCATGCAAACAGAATTCTGGCGACATGGAGTCGTATTCAGGCGCTGTAGACCCCCTGTGCAACGTGAGTCGCCGTCGCGTCGCCTAAGTTGACTATGTCGCCTTACTTTTGTCACATTATTTTTGTGCATTTATGTTAGATTTGAAGTCATATTTTATTGTTTTTTTTTTATATTTTTATGGGCCTTGTTGTCTGAAATGAAGGATATTATATTATTATTATTATAACCTGCTGTATAAGTCACTTGATACTTGCGATTTACTTTGTCGACTCAATGACCCACTCGACAGATGATCTTTAAAATATCTTACGTTAAAGTTGAAATTGTTAAATATATTAAGAAACAGCGTTGCTACTTAAGCTTAACCGGAGTTTTTTTTTTACTTTTACAAAGCGAAAGTAAAATTTTCGTCTTTTATACACTTTTTAGACAGGTTTAAACCAGGTTTGTTACCAGAGTTTAAAGTATAATTTTGGACATTCTTCCTAAAAAATATTTTGTCTTTTTTACAGGTGTGGGAGTATTTTCCGACCTAGTGGCTGAATCCAGTAAAAGAGAACCAATAGCATTGGGTAAACCTGGCAAACAGTTCGGAGAGTTTGCTATGAAACGAGCTGGTGTGAAAAGCCCTGACAGAGTTCTGTTTATTGGTGACATGTAAGTCTTTCAGAAATATTTAGCTTTTTTTTAAAGAAAATTATTTTGATGTCAACATTAACTTTCTGGTGGCCTGCAAAAATCAAAACGTAAAATAGCATCCAAAATTCAGAATCCAACTTACTCAAAATAATACCGTCATTCTTTAAACTCTAAATCAAAATTAATTAGTTCTAATTTAAGGGCGGGGCAGACCGGCTCCGTATGCGTTCCGTATCCAGCTCTCGTCCGTAGTCACGCACGAACTGATGACGTTGTAATGTATAGGATTGTATGAGATACGGCACACCGCTTGCGATGCGTATCCGTTCCGTGCTGCACGCAAGCGGTGTGCCGTATCTCATACAGTCCCATACATTACAACGTCATCAGTTCGTGCGTGACTACGGACGAGAGCTGGATACGGAGCCGGTGTGCCCCGCCCTTTATAATGATTTATATATACAATTACAGGCACAGCAGTCCACTGCTGGACATGTGCCTCCCCATATTGTCTATTGAGTATTGCCATTCTAACCACGATATGCAAGTGGATTGGTGAACGCAGTGCAAGGTATTAATTCAACAGGGAACGCTGCTACCTATTCTCTGGATGAATTTATCCTTCAGTCGCTTATAAGTCCCATGGGTAGTATCGTGGTGATGCTATTCTAAGCCACCATCACACGGCACGACATAAATAATGCGTCTTCATAATCACAGTGAGACAAGTTAGTTGATCCGTCATGTATCGTGAATAGATTAACATAATAAATATGAAACTTTAAGTTAACTATATTGAATATTCTTTTTTTTCAGGATTGAACAGGACATAGGTCTAGGAAGAGCAACAGGCTTCAAAACACTTCTAGTACTTACAAATAACTCCAAGGAATCCATGTTGGCTCACGAAAAACTAAGGCCAGATTTTTACGCGCCGGATTTGGGCAGTCTGGTGTCTTTATTAGAAAAGATGTTGCTACGCAAAATGTAATAGAACTACAGAAATGCATTTGATTATTTATATAACGAATACCAAAGATAAATCTGTAATAAACGCGAAAAATCAAATATTTTTATGCAAACAAACATTCGATTATGCCTTGCCCAATTCTATAGTGTTATTTCAAATAGTGAAGTGTAGTGTCATTATTCTAACGCAATGAAATATAACTAATTTAATCTTATTTAAAATTCATATATATTTCATCGACACTTATATAAAGTGTATGGACATAATAAAATATACAATTTGTAATTATATTTTTTGGGTCTGAAATAAAACTATTTTATTTTATTGAATTTAGAAATAAAAATGCTTAAAACGGTCACTTTTAGTACTAATCGTTATCACATAAACTATCGCGTATATATCTCCGAGCTTGTACTATGTTATTAACTTTCATATATACCAATAACTTGGGTATAATATGACATTGGGTATGACATTGTCCTGTAATGTTTGCATGAAAATATATGATGTTATTCATGATGTGTAGTTCTGCGGTACCAAACGCCAAAAAATATATTATTTATAAATGTTTTATTATGTCCTTTGCCTGTCTTTTTGGTATACTTTTATGGTACATTATTACCAGCTATCTCAATAAAATATTCGCCAAAATAAATGTTACTAATATCAACAGATTTACACCTAGGTACTCACTTAATTCTGTACTTAACATTTCTCGAATGAAAACATTTAAATAATGTGAATTACAATAAACATTATTTTTATTTCAATCTGAAGAGTTTAAAATAAATCTTGTTATGCAAAATCCTTTAAAATATCTAATAAATTACTGGAAATCTAGATATTACCAAATGCTATACATATAAATGGTCTCACAAAGGTACAAATCACTGATCACTGCTGAATATTCTGCCCTTTGACCTTATGTAGATAGGCATATGTAGCGCAATGGTAGTGCAAATGCCTGCGGCGCAATGGTTCCGGGTTCGATTTCCGGTGGGGCACTCGCAAAAATGATATTGTCACTTTGTGAATTTGTTTCTGGTCTGGTTAGTTTCTAGCCTACCACCTTATTGACCGTAGGAAATATGTTCCGGTTTCTGTCTAGGACTTCCTCGACGGCGGTCGTTAAACAACCATGTCAGAGGCCTACTAGTGGTACTAAGCGGTTGAAAAAACTCTGACACCAGGGTTCATCGGATCGTTCTTCGACTCGGTGTTCCATACGAAAATATGAAGATGAAGCAGCACCAAAAGTAATTAATTTAACTAATCAGGTAAAACCTTCGAGCAACACGGTCTTCCGTCTCGTTCCGACCCGGGTAAAACATAATGCTGCTGACAGTAAATACTTACGTAGAGGGGTATATATGTTCCTTGTTTACGTACATTCAATTCAATTATTTTTTTTAAATGGCTTCTGTCAGCAAAGGTTAGGTACAATTTTAATTTTATAAATATTGTTGACAGTAAATACTTACGTAGAGGGGTATATATGTTCCTTGCTTACGTACCTTCAATTCAGTTCTTTTTTTAAATGGCTTCTGTCAGCAAAGGTTAGGTACAAATTTAATTTTATAAATATGGCTTCTATCAACAGGGACAATCTGCCAATGAAAGTATTGGCGGCGGCAGAGCCAATGTCGAGGTACCTTCGTCATAAATGACATGACTCAGAAAATACATTTTGATGACATGAAAAGTCTTCTTCGTTAAGTCTCCGTTATTATTCGTCGGTTTATACGGAGTGGAAGCTATGAGTGGACCGACTAGAGCGTAAGAGCCGACTAAGGGACTCGAGGGATGTGTATTGCAATTTAAGGCGATGGGCTGACAACCTGTCACTATAGTGATACACAGTTATCTGATTGACCCTCAAGCTTTTGTCAGACGTGGTGTTAATATCCGTTGAACGGACGTTAACGCTCTGCCTACCCCGTGAGGGATATAGGCGTGATTTATGTATGTATGTATGTTATCTCAGGAAAAAATTAATTACGTCTATTGGTAAGTGTAGATCTCAGTATTTTAGGAAACGTAAAAAAACTGACTTCCTATAGTGAATACAGTTAGATGATCGTGATTTTGTGAGGGAGGTCGATTTTTTGTAGTATGTATGTATGTATTCCGGCCATATGTTTTTAGGGGAAAGTTGTTCAGTATCATGGTATGCATTCATCCTATTGGTATTCGGAGTTCTTTCTCTAGTATACTGTATAAATGTGATAATCTGGTACACAATAAAGAATATATTATGAATAATAATAGTAGTTTATGCAACTGTCATATAATAGGGGTCATTAGAATACGAGTGTCTGTTTATCACACGAGGCGTAGCCGAGTGTGATAATAGATTGACACGAGCATTCTTATGCCTAATTATATGCAGTTGCATACACTATTTTATCTACACTCTAAAAAAATACTCAGTTGAACACTTGTCCAAACCGATACATGGTCAAATTCAATACGAGAATGTAATATGGCTTGTTATGAATTTTCGAAGATTCTTTCGTTGAGTCTCAACAACAAATAACTAAACAACTGAACAACATTGAACAACATCTAAACAACTGCTCAACATCTGAACAACATCGGTACAACAACTAAACAACATCTGAACAACAACTGAACAACATCTCAACAACAAAAACCCTATTAAAACAACTGAACAACATCCGAAAAATTACCGTACAACAACAACTGTCAGGTGCGGCGGAAGATGGCGATTTGAGTATTGGCAAAAAAAACTTCGTTTCATTTCTCAACTTCATCGTAGTAAGAGTTTTCTCATTAAGTCATTACGCTTCTGTAATTTATAGTAAACCCTAGTTTTTATAGGCAGAATGCATAAAGTAGGTCTTTATGCAACTGTTTTCGAATTCATAATTCGAACATTATGAGACGAGTGTAGATAAAATATTTTTGATGCACTAAAATGAGATTAATTAAGGTTGTAATTAAGGTTTGTACAATCATCTTTATGACACGTGAAAATTTTTGAGTAACATTAAATTACGATATTTTTGTGCCCTTGTCCAGGACGAGACAAATCTTTCATTAAAATTTCAATAGCTTTTGATTCTTCACAATATTGACATAGCTTCATTAAATGAAAACCTTCGAGAAACTTGAAGTCTATCTCAGAGCATGGAAATTTTTTCGAGGAAACCTTACGAGCAATCAGAGTGAAAACACGAAAAATTCGACGTAAAATTTGTTAATTTCGACGAAAAATATGTTGCTTGCGCTTAAATTCAATGATATAATCCTACTTATATTATAAATTCGAAAGTTTGTATATTTGTTTGTTTGTTTATAACTTCTTCACGAAATAACTACTGAACCGCTTATAACAAAAATTGGCACACATGAAGAAAGTAACATGGATAAAAACATAGGATAGTTTTTATCCGATGCCGCGGGAAACAGCTATTTTATAATAGCGTTGATCAAGTACCAACCAAAAATTGCTGTAATATTATTATTTTTTTACCGTGCATTCCATCGGCTTTATTTTCATTTTTCAGGATCCTTCTGAATCATTCATGGTTCTGGTTCCCTCAGTGTCTTGGTGAGACGTCTGATGATCGAATTACTTTTGTATTTTAGCTTGACATTGGCTTTATTCTGTTGAATAACAAGTCTAGTCTAGGGCAAAGATAGGCAGGCAGCTAGGTTATATAATTATTAAGGAAAATTCCAGTGACCAATATTATAAAACGATAGGCTTCAAGATGGCCGTGTGATGCCGGCTTAGAATAGCATCACCCCATTTCTTTCCCGTGGGGGTCATTAGAGGAGACTAACTAGGCTGTCAACATGTCACTATGGCGATACACAATGTTCCGAATGACCCTCAAATATTTGTCTCTGCCCTGCAAGGGATAATAGGCGTGGTATCTGTATGTATGTTTATGCTACAAGTTTAAAAGTAAAACCTGATGTTCATTGCGTTGGATAAGTATTATGATACCAGAATAATTAAGCCCCTACGCAATATAATTAGATGTTAAGCATTTTACGTGTATGTACAATGTTGTCCGTTGTTTTAAAAGTTTATTGTGGGGCAAAAGACGGCTGTATTTTTATTGTCAAGCATTTAAAAAATACAATTTAATAAAACTTATAATACCTAGCAATTGTTGTTTTACTAATTTGTATAAATGCAAAGTATGATTAGATAAAGTACCTTTTTTCAGCCACATTAAATATAATTATCAGCTGAAGTGAAGTCATCAAATTTTCACATATTAGCATAAACAAGGTAAATCAAAATGCCTTGGCCTTGTCCTAGTACTTGGACGGATCGGTATCACCCCTCGCCCAGGGCCTGACATCACTGTTGATCCGATGCGACCTCCAGATTTGTATGCGACTGTCCCATCAAAACGTCCTATTTTTTAAGCCATTATAATTCCATCTACACTCAACAGTCATGGTATTGCCGCTGTGATTTTTTTTACTTCAAACTGTTGACAGAATAATAAATCATCTGACGTTTTAATGAAACAAAACTGAGACGCTTTTCAAATACTGAAATACGGTCCTTGATTCATTGTGGTACGTATGCATAAAATTTCATAGAAAACGTCACTGGATCGAAGAAATGGAACGAATCGATTTAATAAATCAGTATATGTATATTCTTCAGTCAATAAATGACTGATTTCGCATGCGCTTGACTGCAATGATTGGTCTTACTTAATATTCGTATCCCTGCGATTGAAACCCCTTTATTTTTTTATAGTACTGTGTGAAGGATTTGTAGCGACCTCTGGGAGCTACGACAAGAAGCTTACTCAAAGTGGTTCACGAGCAAGCAAGACGCAACAGAAGTTCCAATATAGCTGCAAGATGGCGCCACGTGACAGAACAAAGAGCCTGGAACGCGGTATCGAAGTGTTTCACCGCGCAACGCATATATACAACTTCCAATTCTATCCAGGTGGACCAGTCGGTCCCCTGGCCACAACACCCGGCCAGGCGGGTAGCTACCCTTTTCCCGACACCACCTGGAGCCCTCCATTCTGCCTATTGGCATCACTCCTGTCACCCGCCATATTGGTGACCCTTACCTTGGACTTCGCAGCCTTCAACCACGCATCAACCACTACAGCATGCAGCCAACTACTACGTCCTCAGCACCCACCGCAGTCACAGCACGGCAGCTTCACTGGTCTTCCATCATCGTCTCGACTCACCGTAGACGTCCCGACTCACCGTGGACATTGGAACCAGCACTGCTTCGCCACGCCTGACTGCATCATCACGCTACATGACGTCATCAGCCCCACTTCGCTCGCTGACAGTATCGACCTCCGGTCTTGAGGGGGAGTACTGTAGCGACCTCTGGGAGCTACGACAAGAAGCTTACTCAAAGTGGTTCACGAGCAAGCAAGACGCAACAGAAGTTCCAATATAGCTGCAAGATGGCGCCACGTGACAGAACAAAGAGCCTGAAACGCGGTATCGAAGTGTTTCACCGCGCAACGCATATATACAACTTCCAATTCTATCCAGGTGGACCAGTCGGTCCCCTGGCCACAACACCCGGCCAGGCGGGTAGCTACCCTTTTCCCGACACCACCTGGAGCCCTCCATTCTGCCTATTGGCATCACTCCTGTCACCCGCCATAGATTCTTGTAGTAGAACGTACGACACAAAAGTTTAGACCACACGTCGCGAACAGAAATCAATCACACACTTCTTAATAAAAACATCCAGCAAGTCAGAGATTGTAAAATAACAGCGACATATTTATCCGTCAAATATTTCTATCCAAACCTATAGGTATATTGTAAGGGCAGATCGGAAAAGTGTAGATCGAATCAGTTTATGTAGGTAAAAATCAAATTGCTAATTTGCCTATCGTCGTATTTACCCGCCTTCCTTGACCTTCCGCTAACATTCGAAAACACGAAACTTGATTTGAATGGGCGTAGTTGGTGAGCGCTTCGGGAGCGTTTAAGTTAGATTCCCAGATTCAAATCATGAAAAACTGAAATAATGTGACAATTATGAAATGAATTAAATTATCTAAATCATATTGCTTTTATGAAATTACTTTTTTGATTTACATACATAATATATATCATGCCTGTATCCCTTGCGGTGTAGACAGAGGGTAAACGGGCGTATAAAACGAACATCTACGCTACGTCTGACAAATCTTTGAGTGTCATTTAGAACATTGTGTATCGTCATACTAACAGCTAATGGGTTGTCAGCCCATCGCGAAAAATTGCAATAAACATGTAACCCTCGCGTCTCTTAATCGCCTTTTACGACACCCACGAGAAAGAAATGGGGTGATGCTAGTCTAAGTCGACATCACACGACAATCTTAGCCGCCATCATACGGCATAAATCCAAAAATGGCAGCTGAAACACAACACCTTGCACTAGGTATCTCATCAATCCGCTTGCCGGTTCATGTCCAGTCCATGTGGACTACTGATTAGCTGTTGATAATAATGTTGACGATGTTGAGATCTTCAGCAGTGACTTTTCTGCGTCAAGTAACTTTTACCACTGATTTGCTCATTTGAGACCAATATTATAAAAAGTTTGAACTGACGTTAATGATAATGAATTCTAATTAGTTTACTTACCTTTGTAAAGATCAACAGCTTGAAAACGTCGGACCCAATCCGACCGGGACATGTTGTCCCTAATAAATCTACGTTGCTGAATTCGTCCGTGGTCGGAATACCTTATTTTATCGGTCGGACAGATTAAGCGAACCAGGTGGGCGATAATTTGTCGATGCTCTTTCTTGATTTGTGAGCATTTGGAGCTCTTGTTGATTTAGATGTTCCTGTCGGTTTCAATCTTTTTCTTGCTTCTAAAGAATTGTAATGGCAAATGTCTTGAATGTAGGTTTAATTTTTCTTTGGCTGTAACAAAATTCAAGACCCGGATATGAGAAAATATTTAAAATAAGTTGTAAACAGTACAAAAGACAATGCTGTCGAAGATAGGGAGATACAGTTTAATTATTTTGTATACAAGAATGAACCAGCCCATGAAACTGCAAAACTTTCCCTAAAAAACATAGGTCGAAATAGGAAAAAAAAATTAACCTCACATACAACCAGTCTTGATCGGCTGCTAAATTATGTATGGGAGGTCTAATTTTTTTTTTCATATTTCGATCTATTTTTCTTGAGGAAAGTTTTTCAGTTTCAAGTGCTGGTTCACTCCTTGAAAGGCTCGCAGCAATTTTCCTAACAACCGTATAGAGTGAAATTTTACTAGTGATCAATAGCGAAATCTAAAGACATTCAATAAAAAAAAAAATGAGCTCACTTTAGAAAATTGCTGATCAGCTGATTAGGGTTACTAATTTTGAGTTTTTATAGTAACTCAAACCAGTTGGTGGTTTCAACTTATGTTCCTTAGAGAAAATTATTCCTTATGCCCAGCACGTCTTGAGTTTTCGCATTGGTCACTAGTTAAATTCCAACCTATATTATGACCAGACAAGCTCATGTTCAGAACACTCGATACGCTATTGTTGTACCTAACTCAACGCCAGCTTCAAACTGATCATTTATCGAAAACAAGAAGTTTCTTAAGCTCAATTTCATCTCATATAACCTTCGTACCTCGTAGGCGTTTTAAATTAGAAACCCCTAGTTTCCACCTAAACCACGTTTTGTAAGCATTTTGTACATATCTAAATAACTACCAGGACTGTTGTACGGTAATGAAAAGGCAACATTACGTTTTAATTAACCAAAGACACCTGCCTTCCTCAATGCCACCTAATTATCTCAAAACATAAATTAGGGATGTCACAATATTTACAATTATGTTTGGTAGCGCGTGTCAAACTTCTAGGGAAAAAAGTGCCGCCACAGAGTGATGCGGGATTAGAATAGCATCAACCTATGGGTGTCGAAAGGCATAAAGGATTAATTCGTTTTCCAAGGAACAGGCATCAGCAATACCTGTGAATGTAACATCTCACACTGCGCTTGCCAATCCGCCTGCCAAGCGTGGTGAGTATGGCAATAACCCTCAATTGGGGATGTCTAGCAATACACTGTTGTGGCTGTTGTTCAAATAGTTATTGCGTGAATTTCTATAAATGTCTGTCGTTTGACGGACCATTTCAAAGAAAAAGTTTACTTTAGTCAAAAGCCCTTCAAAGGCCAACTGTATTGACCAATGAGCTGCAAGTATTTTGTTCCCCATTAGTTCGACTCAAGTTTGATTCGTTGTATGGAGTAGTAAACACGAGTAATAATATTGGTACGAAGTGATTAGTGTTCGCTGAAATTTCGATGCGCCATGCAAGTGAACATCAAAATGTATTTCATATAAAGTCTCCTTAAGTTGTGAGACATAGTAGATCAGACCAATCGTCTCAATTCGTAGTTATTTATTTTATTAATAATTCAAAATAATATATTTAAATACCTACATACATTTTGTGTTATCGAGCTACCGTGTGTCAAACTGTTGTCATAAAATATATTAAGGCGCGGGTAAAACTCCTAAGTGAACATAGCTATATTAATGTAAATTAATACATTAAATGAAATTAAAAACTTTTTTGATTGTTCGAATACATTATTCTGATATTACTTTTGTTATATAACAACAAATCATCACTACATAATATAAAATAAAGTCGCTTCCCGTTTGGTGTCTCCTTATATCTTTAGAATTACCCAACGGATTTTGATGCGGTTTTTTTTATTAGATAGAGTAACTTGACAGGAAGGTTTATAAGTATAATTTATTCCGGGAAATTGTCACATTTCCCAACTGGTAGTAAACTTTTGAGACCCTTTTGACACCTTTAAAGATTAAAATTTCAAATATGCTGAAACACGTATTTCATTATTTTAAGTTATGAGTCTAATCACAAATTTTGAAACAGATCACATTCATTAAAAAAAACGAACTTTCATACAAACTTTAAACCCCCGTTTGACCCTATTAAGGGTAAAAATTTAAAATATGCTGAAACACGTGTTTAATTATTTTAAGTCATAAGTCTAATCACTTATTTTGAAACGGATCACACTTAAGACAACGAACTACAACAACATACAACGAACAACATACAATTTTTTAACCCCCTTTTCATCTCTTGGGGGATTAAAAAAAACGGAATTTAAAGTAAAAGTCGCTTCTCACGTCTGTCTCTGTTTGTTTGTTTGTATGCTTAAATCTTCAAAACCACTAAACGGATCTGGATTAACTTTTTTGAAAAGATAGAGTGATTCAAGAAGAAGGTTTTTATGTATGATTTATGTCGGGAGAAGGTCTGTTTCCCATGGGAAATCAGTTAGCAGCGGGTGAAACCGCTGGGCGGGCCGCTAGTACTGAATAAAATTAAAATTGAAAGGGGCTCCCAGATTCCGCAACTGTTCTCTAATGACCCGTTCGTCATTGTACTGTTCGCCGACAAGACATTTCATTTATGACCGTTTTTCTAACAGAACTCTTCTCCTATGGATGTTTCGCCGACAGAAATTTTCATTTTCGTGTTTTTCGCCAACAGGATAATTCAGCCATCACTTTTTCAACTACAGACCTTTTCGTCTAGGGATGGTTCACCGCACCGACCATCTTCATAGATCTATATTACAAAAAAAAATTGTATTAAATCTTGATATTTATCCCATTTTGATACAAAATAGTACCTGCGCCACGAAACCCGTCGTGCGCGACTCGCACTTTTTTACAGGTTACTATAGTTTTTTTCTTTGGGTTTCAACACCCCTAAGACCACAGCAAGAACAAAATTGTGTTAATTAGGTCGTGTTTACGTTCGTCACAAGTTCGCAGCAATGCCGCAAACGCCTATGGTGACGCAATTAGGGTGTAGGGAGCTACGTGAGGGGTGGTACTTATGGTAAAATTTAACAACTTTCCCCAAAGAATATGGGTCCAAATATAAAAAAATAACATATTAGACCTCTCATTCAATATTGCCGATCAGCTGATTTCGGTAAATATCAAAGCTCGAATTATTTTTGTTATATTTCGACCAACGTTCTTTGGGGAAAGTTGTTCCTTATCACCAGCCCGTTCTCTGTTTCCAGTATAGGTTACTAGCAAAGTTTCACTCTATATAGCGTTTTCTTTCCCTAAATATACAACGTTCAATAAAAATTTGCTTTAAGGTTAAGAAGCAAAAAAATTTAGGTAGGTACGTAAAAAATCAACAACAAGACGGTCAAGAGAATGCTTAGATATTAGTTTAATAAGTACAAGCTGAAGCCCACGACTGCGTTCGCACGGCGTGAATTCAACTTGAGGTAATTATGGTTAAGATTACATAAATTAATATAAACAGCTGTAACACTATAGATCTCTATCTTGTATCCGAATTCATTTTCGTTTTGTCAAGTGACGTCACGGGATCCGGAAGTCCTAATTTTGTTGCTCGTTGTAAGCGCCATCTTGCGCGCGCGTCGGCGGTGCCGCCGCGCCAACCAATCCCGAACCTCCGTTCGTTCATCCAGTCGGGACGCTACCACCGGACAGGGAACACGTATTCGTGCGCCTCCCAGATTTGCCGCGTTTTCTATCCTTTTGGTCTTACATTTTATAGTGATATTCTGTGCTATTGTAATTTTAATTAAACCACAGTGTTACTTAGACATTCGTTTCATTTGCGCCGTCCACTCTATCACAAGTGGCGCCCACGTCGGACGATATTCACGAATTGGGACAGTTTTGTGCCGACCAAAAATGGCCGCGGTGTGCCCGCGTTACCACGCGTCGCGTCGCGAGTGACTTGCAGATTGCTAGCATCGCGTGTGTATTTTTGTGTTCGTGACTTTCGTTATGCTTGCTAAAATGAAAAAAGCAGCACCAGTACGCAAAAGTGTTCGTACTCGTTCAGTAAATGATAGTACAGTGGACTCGAGCGAACAAACCAAAATGGAGGACCTGCTAAAATCGTTTGCCCAGATCCAAGCTGACTCAAACCGTCAGCTTGTTGAATCTTTGTTGGCTTCACGTTTGAATCCAGATCCTGCGTCTGCGTCGTCACCATCGGGGTTTACGGCGCCCGCCGATAGTTTCGCTCGGTGCACCGCACGGTTCCGTGGTGAACGAAACGACCCGGAGCTGTTGGAGGCATTTTTAGACGCCATTGAAACTTACAAAGAATGTGCCAACGTGAGCGATGCTCACGCTCTCAAAGGATTACCTATGCTACTAGAAGGAGAAGCAGCAGTGTGGTGGCGTGGGGTAAAGGCTACCATTACGACTTGGAGCGACGCGGTCGCGCGCTTGCGCGCCATGTTTGGCGTGCCGCGCCCGCCTTTTACGGTTTTTCGACGGTTGCTTCGAAGCGATCAAGGAACCGAGCGTGCTCAAGTCTTCATTGCTAGAATACGCGCTGAAATAGCCTTGTTACCCTACGATGTTATAGAAGAGATGCAACTTGATATAATTTACGGCTCGCTCAATATGAATATTCGCGAGCGCGTAACCAGAGAGAGCATATCTACTGTGGACCAACTCGTCGAGAAGGCCAGAGCAGTCGAGGAGTCTTTGGCGGAGGTGGACTCATCAGTTTCGTGTGCCGACGCGAGCGTGGAGCGCGCGCACGCGGCGGGTACGCAGGCTGCGCGCGCACCGAGCGCGCCATTGGGCGCGCCGAGCGGCGTGGATACGAGACTGTCGTCCGCGGGTCGCGCGGAGGCGCGGGATGCGCCTCGTCGCCGCGCGCCCGCCGCCTCGCCGTCCCCGACGGCTGCCGAGAGATCTGCTCATCGTGTCAGCGGGAGTTCTGCCAAGCAGAGCCACGCCGCGTTCATGGACCCATCCGTAAGCAACGCCGGACATAAAGGTAAACTGTTTTGTGTCTATTGCAAACGTCCCGGTCACGATAAAAGTGCATGCGTCAAACTAAACAAATCTAAAAGTGACGGCATATCGTGTTATTCGTGTGGTAAAAGTGGTGTAATAAGGTCAAATTGCGATTGCAGTGGCGGTACTCGTAAAGACGTACCTAAAGAAGCTTTTTATGCTTGCGATTTCATATCAGTGAAACCTAGAGACACTAAAGTTTCCATTTCACCTAATATTTCGATCGCGGAGGTCAGTGACCGCGGGGTCAATGTCCCTCCGAGCCATATGCTTTCTTCGGCCAACCAAAATTGCGATAACGCCTTAATTGACAACTTACCGAATGTTAACTTGTTATCTAACGATGTTTTACTTACTAACACATTGCCTACTGTTATGTTTAACACTTTGCCTGCCGATTTTATACCGAACGTTGAAAATGTTTCAAAAATTCCACGTAACAAAATACCTACAAATGTTTTACGTACAGAAAAACCTTCAAATGTTTTGCTTAATAACGAAACAGCTGTTGACGAATGTTTTAACTCGTTGCTTACCGATGTACCTAACGATATTTTGCCAAAGGTCAATGTACCTATTATGGACCGACCATGTTCGAATGTTAAAAATCATGATGTGTGTGCATTGCTATCTAACCAAACGTTTGTTAACACGTCGCATGCAAGCCCGCGCATGGGTTTTGATAAAAACCAAAATGTTTTGTGTTTATATTCAAATAATTTTGTTACTGATAAGAATGATAACAGTGTCGAGTGTATTTCATCGAGCGTTGCTGATCTCGGAGGACGTCCCGTGTTGGAAATCGAGATTTACGGACAACTGGGAACGGGATTTGCAGATAATGCCGCGAGACGTAGTGTTGCCGGCTCTACCCTTTACGCCCTACTTCAAAGGAATGGTCATCCTTTGCGTAGTGACGTCATGAAGGTCAAACTCGCCGACGGTTACGTGTGTGATAGGGAGATCAAACTCGCCGATGTCGATGTTAACTTGAAAGGTTTAGTTATACCTACTACTTTTGTTATTTTCCCGGATGCACAGGATAACGACACCTTGTTAGGTATTGATTTTTTACGCAAAGCACGTATCGTTATTAACCTCGACAACAACTCATGGTTTTCAGCTGATCGCCCTGAGGTCATTCACCCGTTGCGAACCGAAGATTCCCGCAACTACGTTGGCTGCGCCGCCGCGGATATTCTGCGTGCGGATGAGGGATCGATGCTGTCACCTTCGCAGAGGAGCAGCTTAGCTGACCTTCTGCAGGAGTATGAAGATATCTTCAGAGAAGGGGGAGGGGCTACGCCTTTCGCCGAGCACTGTATAGAAACAGGTAACCATCCGCCTATCGCAGTGCCGCCCTACCGGCTTACTCCCGCCAAGAAAGCTGTGATGGAAGACCAACTCAATAATATGTTGGATGAGGGCATTATTGAGGAGTGCGAGTCCCCATGGGCCGCGCCCGCTCTGCTAGTGCCAAAGAAAGATGGATCGTTCAGGTTTTGCGTGGATTACCGCAAACTTAACGCTGTAACGAAGAGCGACGCCTATCCCTTGCCCGTCATAGATGACCTGCTACAGTATACAGGAAAAAGCTGCTTCATGACTACCATCGACCTTAGATCCGGTTATTGGCAAGTAGCAGTCAGGGAAGAGGATAAGGATAAAACAGCGTTCGTGTCGCCGTTCGGGGTTCATCGTTTTAAACGAATGCCGTTTGGGCTGAAAAACGCGCCGGCGACGTTTCAACGACTGATCGACCGTTTTAGGACTGGTGCTGCCTTGAAGGACGTCACCATCCTTGGTTACATCGATGACCTCATCGTGATCTCCGCGACTTACGAACAGCATCTGCGCGACCTACGCGCCGTTTTCGAACGCCTTCGTGTCTTCTCCCTTCGAGCTAACCGCGTTAAATGCGTGTTCGCCAGGGACAGCGTGAAATACCTCGGCCATGTGATTACACCACAAGGAGTGTCTCCTGACCCAGACAAGGTATCAGCCATCGCAGATATGAAGGAACCTACTAACGTAAAGCACCTGAAATCCTTCCTACAGACATGTTCATGGTTTAGGAAGTTTGTTCCCAACTTTTCTAAAATAGCCCAGCCACTGACTCAGCTCACAAAGCAAGATCAGACCTGGAAATGGGAACCAGACCAATCTAATGCTTTTAAAGAATTGAAGAGATTACTTACCTCTGCTCCAATACTTACTCAACCAGATTATAATCGTCCGTTCATTCTCAGGACCGACGCCAGCAACTATGCGCTGGGATGTGCTCTACTCCAGGGGGAGACGCCGCGTGAGGAGCGTCCCATCGAGTACGCCAGCCGCCTGCTGACGCCAGCAGAACGCAACTACTCTACGACGGAGCGCGAAGCTCTGGCCGTCGTGTGGGCAGTCGAGAAGTTCCGCGGCTATATCGATGGCCATGAAGTACGCGTCGCCAGCGACCACCAGCCGCTCAAGTGGTTACTCACCCTGAAGTCACCTACCGGCAGGCTGATCCGATGGGCCATGAAGCTGCAGTCCTTCAATCTGAACATAGATTATACACCTGGAAAGGCGAATGTAATTGCTGATACGCTCAGTCGCCCGCCGTGCAATGATGAAGCCCGCGATGCGTGCGGGATGTGCACCGTCATCGTGGAGACGCCGCGCTGGGACGCAACCACTGTACGCGAAGATCAGCTCGCCGATCCTGAGGTTGCTAAGATAGTGAAGGAGTTGGAAGGAACAGAGGAAGTTGCTATCAAGAGATGGACAGAAAGAGGATATCATATGTCAAGAGGAGTACTATACCGTTATGCTGACGCCGAGTCTGAAGAACCGCAGCTAGTCGTGCCGGAAAACCTGCGAAAGAAGGTCATGCAAGAGTGCCACGACGCTGCTACGTCAGGACATGGTGGAGTAGAGAAGACTCTACATCGTATCTCGCAGCGGTTCTACTTCCCGGGCATGCGTCGTTTTGTTGAGGACTACCTGAAGACGTGCGTTGATTGTCAGAGGTATAAACCCTCCAATCAGAAGCCGCCTGGCCTCATACAAACGCCAGTTCCTGCACAACGCTTTGAGGTTCTAGCCATTGATCTTTTTGGACCATTGCCCAGGGGGCCTAATGGGGAGAGATGGGTCCTTATCGTCGAAGATACCGCAAGCAAGTGGGTGGAAGTCTTCGCTCTAAATGAGGCCACGGCAGAAGCTTGTGCCAAGAAGCTTATCGACGAAGTGTTCCTGCGATTCGGATTGCCAAGACGCCTTGTATCTGATAATGGCGTTCAGTTTGTAGCTGATGTTATGCAGCATGCCATGTATGTTCTAGGTGTGAAGCAGAACCTGGTGCCGCTCTACCATCCAGAAGCCAATCCCGTCGAGAGGAAAAATCGGGATCTGAAGACCCAGATCGCCATCTTAGTTCAGAACGAACATAATAAATGGCCGGAGGTATTGCCATTCATACGGTTCTCTCTGAACTCTGGTTTGACTAGCAGCACAGGACAAACTCCTGCTTATCTAACGTTTGGACGAGAGCTACGATCACCTATCGCCGCGCAGAGCGACCTACGAGCTATCGTAGAGTCAGAAAACTACGTGCCTCAGATCACGCCGTACCTGCTCAAGCTTGCAGACACCTTAAGTACTGCAAAGGAGAAGATAGAGCACGAGCAAGATCGTCGGAAGGCCGCGAAGGATGCGACTCGTCGAGAAGGAGAGGAGTATGAGCCTGGTGACTTAGTCCTGCTCAAGACCCACGTGCTAAGCAGCACAAGTAAAGGGGTCAGTTCCAAGTTCGTACCTAAACGAGATGGACCCTATCGCATCGTGAAGAAGGTCAGCCCTACTACCTACCTGTTGAGTCACTGCGAGCCATCTGGTGATATAATTGGAAAGTACCATACCATGGACCTCAGGCGCTACCATGCTCGCCATGAGGGTGATCAAGCTGTGCCAGTAGCACCGAAGAGGAAGCGAGGCCGTCCTCGCAAGCCTGTCACTTAGCTTACCCTATGTTTTAGTTAGTTTTGTTTTGTCTTTTTCCATTATTTTTCGTCATGATTTCGGAAGAGTTTGACCTATCGTGAGGGCACTAACTAGGTCAAAAGGGGGAGCGTGTAACACTATAGATCTCTATCTTGTATCCGAATTCATTTTCGTTTTGTCAAGTGACGTCACGGGATCCGGAAGTCCTAATTTTGTTGCTCGTTGTAAGCGCCATCTTGCGCGCGCGTCGGCGGTGCCGCCGCGCCAACCAATCCCGAACCTCCGTTCGTTCATCCAGTCGGGACGCTACCACCGGACAGGGAACACGTATTCGTGCGCCTCCCAGATTTGCCGCGTTTTCTATCCTTTTGGTCTTACATTTTATAGTGATATTCTGTGCTATTGTAATTTTAATTAAACCACAGTGTTACTTAGACATTCGTTTCATTTGCGCCGTCCACTCTATCACACAGCCATAATAGTCCATTGCTGGACATGCCCCTTCCGCCTTTTAAGGAGGTATTGCCTAAGTCACCACGCTTGGCATCTTTAACTTCTAAAAAAACCCCTAGACGTATTTTTTCTCATTTATTTCCAACTAGCAGCCCGCCCAGCGGTTTCACCCGCCGCTAACAATTTCCCCCCGGGAATAAGACAGTTTAATATAGCCTATGTTCATCAGGGATAATGTAGGATTCTAAAAATCTTGACTTCAATTTGAAACAAATATCGTTTTCAGATGGTGGTGGCGTAAAGTTACATGCCTGTGATTAACCTGGCCAGCCCTATGGCAGTGCCTATATTTTTATTTTTTTTATCCCGCCCGAGTCGGTTTTCTATTTGGTCATAACAAAATTGTAATAAAGAAAAAGAAAATTGTGTGATACAAATTTCTTTTTTTAGAATGACGGTTCATAACGTCAATAAGTGATATACTATTGAATAAAGAATTTAAATTTCAATTAACGGTAAAAGATTTTTTTAAATCGGTCCAGTAGTTTCGGAGCCTATTCAATTCAAACAAACAATAAATAAAATCCTGTTTCTAATATTAGTGTATATTATATAATTATTATTTTAGTGTGATGCCGGCTTAGAATAGCATCACCCGATTTCTTTCCCGTGGGAGTCGTAGGAGGCGACTAAGGGATTTGAGGGTGTGTATTGCAATTTTAGGCGATGGGCTGACAACCTGTCACTATGGCGATACACAATTTTCCGAATGACCCTCAAACATTATGTCAGACGTGGCGTAAATGTCCGTTTTTGCGGCCGTTTACGCTCTGCCTACCCCGCAACGGATAATAGGCGTGATATGTGTATGTATGTATTTTTTTAGTACAGATTTTTTAAATGCATTATTTAATGTTTTTTGTCGTCTTTTTATACCGAGTAAGGGACAGCCCTTCGAATACTGATAGGGTGCATGAAACATAAAACTGGACAACTTTCCCCTAGAAACATATGTCAGGAAACGCCAAAAAAACTACCTTCCATACAAAATCACAATCAGCTGACTGCATTCACTATGGGAAGTCAGTTTTTATACGTTTCCTGAAATATGTCCCTAGGGAAAAGTTGTTCAGTTTCATGGTCTGCATGTACCTAACCAGTATTCGGAGGGCTATCCCTGACACCCTTTAATACAATAATGATTAAATGTAATCATTACACTAGTACGAATAATGTGGCGTAGTTGGTACATTTTCAAATGAAAAAGTAGTTATTGTGGCATAACTGTAATAGTTAGACATATGGTATCGCGGACATTATTATAGATATTGATGTCCTCTATAAAACTGTAGTACATCACTTTGCTCTATTGTCAATAATTTCCACAGCGTACGCGATATAATATATTTTTTTGGTACATTTTTCACACGTTAGGTTACATTATCGAAATTTTCACGTGGATCCCTATTTTTTTCTCGTATAAAATATAGCCTATGTTCATCAGGAATAATGTAGGATTCTAATGGTGAAAGAATTTTTAAAATCGGGCCAGTAGTTTCGGAGCCTATTCGATGCAAACAAACATACAAACAAACAATCAAATCTTTCCTCTTTATAATATTAGTGTAGATGTACATAATTGACCCCCGTTACTATTTTATTCTGTATTTTGCCAATACAAGTAAGCGCTTGCCGCGCAGGAAAATCTCAAACCTAAGTAGTTTCAGCGCTTAAAATTTCTTTCAACTTTATTACCTTTATTACTCGCGACCATAATCCTTTATTGAATCACCGTGCACGGATGCATGAAGCCTGCTAAAGTTTCAATACAAAAAATAAACATTTTTATTTTTTGCATGCACGCGTAGCTAATCCACTTTCTGAATGAAGCGTAGGCGGGCCCGGTCGCTCGGTAGCATTCCAATAACTCAACTGTAAACTAACAGGGCATCCGAAAAACGCTAAAAACACGCTACAACTGTACGAGCACTAACGGTTTTCGACGTACAAAAAGACAAATATTTGCGGGCAAGAGCTGTGAAGAGCTCCGGCCAATAGAAATTCCGGGACACACGGCAACATATGCACATATAAAATTTATATTGAAAAAAGAGCAATAAATAAATAGTTTGCGGTTGAAATGATCAATGCCCCTTTTGCGGACCCTTTCGCTCGTAAAAGGACACATGAGTCCTCAAAGTCCCATACAAATCTCATAGGTGCAAAATTCGACCCGAGCGAAGAGGTAAACTGATCTTGGAAAGCGAGAATTTTCCGGTCAAATTTTTGCTGTTGCGGTGAACAGCAAACAATTCACTTTGCATTACCTTGTGTTCCACGAATATTTGAATTATAGGTGATTCTTGGAAAGACTGAAATTCCCTTAAAACTTTATAAGGCGATGGGAAGAATGTTCGCACCCAAAATTTTACCGTAACTACCTGCAATGGATTTCAAAACCAATAAAAAAATTGTCATGCTCTGACCGTTAAAGGGTTAAGTATTTTCCCGAAAATGAACGGTATTTTTTACGAATAATAATCATCACCTACCCCAAGTAGCACCAAACTGCATTACAAATTAGTCACAAAGGCTCACATCGTCAATACAAGTTTTCATATAAACTTCACTGTGGCTGCAACAGGAACAGGAAATACGAGGACCAAAATAAAGCCTTTTTTCTGTACTGTGAATCCATTACGGATTTTTTATTTATTGTGTACTTCAAGATATTACAATAATTTACTTTAATATTCTCGCCAAACTTAACATACAATTGTAATATCTATCTTAATTACATAACAAACCTATGCATGCAACCTTACAACTATTTATTGCCTACTGTGTACTGTCTAACTAAAGTATGGTATATCTTCTAGCCTAACTGGAGTAATGCACATTTAAGTTTTTTCCTAAGAGATACATGGATGCATGCATATAAGGATCACACTGGATCACACTCACACCACAAACTTCACTATTGTTCAGCGCGAAGTAGTGTTCTCATATTTTTATTTTATTTATTTTATTTTATTTTTCTCCTCTGGCAGCTGCAAGAGCGCATTATTTGTAAAAAAAATGAAAATGAAATAACTTTATTCAATGTAGGATAGTATTATCACTTATTGACGTCATGATCGGTCATTGTAAAAGAAAAAAAATTGCATAACGCAATTTTCTTTTTTTTATAACAATTTTGTATTGTCCTAATAGAAAACCGGCTCACGGATAATGCAAGATTTTGAATGAAATACCACAAGGTAGTACATGTGAAAGATGACGAATTATGCCGTGTGATGCCGGCTTAGAATGCCGTGTGATGCCAGCTTAGAATAGCATCACCCCATTTTTTTACTCATGGGTGTCGTAAGAAGTGACTAAAGAACTCGAAGGTTAGTTATGTATTGCAATTTTAGGCGATGGGCTGACAACTTCTCACTATAGTGATACACAGTTATCTGATTGACCCTCAAACTTTTGTCAGACGTGTTGTTAATATCCGTTTTACGTCTGTATATCAGTTAGTCGTATCGTGGCTGATTTGTTAATCACGTGTGCTTCACTATTCTGCTTAAGGTTTTAATATAGGACACAAAATGCACTACATGTATAATGTACTAAAACAAAATAAAAACTGGGCACTTGTTAATGCCCTTTCGCTATTATTACAACATGATTGCTTATTGATGTTAAATGTAATCTTATTATTAAGGTGTACCTATGTTTCCAAAATATAGACTGGAATCATATTCCCGATTTATTTATTTACATGTAAAATGAATAAATAATCGAGCTTTTTAAAGTTCTTGAGAATGAATAAATACCTAGTAAAATCAACATTTGTTTCCGATTAATTAATGTTTTAGGATTTCATGGAATTAATTACTTAATTATTAAAATGTAGACCTGTATCTATGTACTATTTTACATAATTTAACCCCCTTAATAAGATTTTGAACTTAATAGCAAAGAAATCGAAGTTTTTAGTTAAATTTATTGACATATTTATTATAACTATCTTTTCGCAGACATGTTTACTAAAATGATAATGTTATTTTATTATTACTTCTCGAGAACAAAATTTCAAATTAATTATCAAAAATTCGTTCTTGATTCTGTGATAGCATAAAAAAGCGTACACTTTTGTCTTTAGAGCTGTTCAAAAGGTAACACGCGCCCGAAAATACAGCTGTTGTGTAAGTTGCACTCATAAATGCTAAAATATTGTCGAAATAATACAATTTATTTCGTAATTGAACATCTTATACAGCTATATGCTGAATAACTTGTGCCCAAATTAGAGAGAAGAGAATGCGCTGCCTATGCTGTTGTACAGCAAGCCTAAGCAGCTTACGCATCACCTGTGTAGTCTTTTATTGCTGTCATATAGCAATTCCGTGCTATTTGGGTCATGACCGAGACAAAATAACCTTCCTCATTTTCTACGTTTTCTCTTATTTTAATCTATCACTCATGGCCTCCATCCTGAATTTCCAAATTTACTCCTATTTTTAATATTCTACAAGGCAATTATTTAAGTATGCCATAAAATTACTCTCTTATGGCTTCTCAAAGGACAGAATTTAATATACGTGATACCCACCATAAGCTTAATTAATTAATATCCATACAATGGGGATCTAAGCTAAGCAAATGAGATTTTAATATGATTACAAAGTTACGTACCGACTTCTTATTAAATTTTGAAATTACTTAGGGCTGGTTCCACCATCTCCGGTTTAAGGCAAAAATTGTTACTTGTGTTATTTTGCATTTCAAGTTTTACCGGGAACAGTGAAATCTGCTCTTAAAGTGTTTGCAGAAGCTAGGAAATAATAACGTCTTATTAAATTAGAAATCAAATTTAGTAAACATATACTTACATTTATTTTTCCTGAATGTAAAATATAACATATTTTTAAGGCACTACAATGAAGAATGTTTTAAACAGTTCAAACTCTTTCAATATAAATTGTTATAATTTGAGCAGCTGTATAAGTCTTGTACAATAATGCCCTCAATTCGGGATATAAATTCACCTTACTTTCCTTAAATTAGCGCTGTCAGTTTCCGTCAAATAGGTTTAGAAAAGGATAGTAGATATCAAAGTCCTGTGATTTTTAAAAACGTCAATGGTTATTTCGCCTCTTTTTTCGTCAATTTAGTCTCCATTGTTTTGATCGTCGCCTCATTTTGACAGATAACACGTATTTTGCATGAAATTATAAGACATGACACGACTAAAATATCTCCTATCCTTTTCTAAACATATTTGACGGAAAGTAACAGCACTAATTTATGGTAAGATAAGAGAATTTATAACCCAAATTGAGGCCTGACTATCTATGTCAATATGAAACCTCTTACATTATTGTATAATTTAATGCAAAATTTTATACAGCATTAGATGTGTTATAAATTTTAGTAACATTACCGGAACTATCGTAATACAGAGTAAGTTACCGCTACAGTATCTAACGAGAACTATTATGGCGCATACTTAGAATTTTCTATCGTACAGTTTCGTCTATAAATTCCTATAATGGTGAGCTTAGTTGCAAGTTGTTGCAAGAAACTTTGTCTGAAGTTAGGCGCTTAGAACAAAAAAGTATGTTAAATTTTTTCCCACTACCTGCACTACTAATCTTACTGGGTTGGACTTTAAGGATAACAAGCATGATAAATAAATAAAAAAAGACACGACTGCTTTCTGAGATAAAGCTTAGCCTATGACACTCAGGATAATGTAAGGATTCTGCCGATACAATTCCCATTTGAATCTGTTCAGTGGATAACTAGTTTCAGTCCTTACATACATGAATTCTAAAAACATTACACTCCTTTTTTGGATGGGCAGTCGTGTAAAAAGATAAAGCCCTGCTTAAATCTATAGAGAATTCACAGTAAAGAATCTTATGCCTAGATGCAAAAACTAAAATTCTGTGGATATAAGAATTGGTTCAGAAGTGATGAAGGCTTACGCGTATTACTTGTTATTTGTTTGGTAGGGTTTTAGCCCTCTACGTTTCGAATACTTAAGGCCTTCTTCACGGAGGCCAACAGATCACATACGCGCAACCGTCAGCTGTTATTACCGAACACTGCGAGTATCATGATCATGAGTGATACTTGTTCGTTTAGTTATTAAATAGTTCAGGAATATTCGAATTAAGCCATAACCTGTCCTATCCTGTCGACTGCCTCTTTCTGACACTTTTTTCATCTGTCGTCAAGTGTTGTATTAATATTTGTTAGTACTGTTTATATAATTATGTATTGTAGTATTACTATGTTATGTTAATAGGTTTATGTGTATTGTGCACCCCTCACGCATTACAGGTACTCCCCAATCCTTTACCTAAGGTTGCCTGGAAGAAATCGCTACCTTAGGCAATGATGCCGCCTTGTGTACAACTGTTTAATTTAAATCTTGTTTTTACTGCATTTACTGTGTACAATAAATTATTTTTTAATTTAATAGGCCTTTATTTTGTATTACCATTTATCTACACCGAATTTGATCTTAGTTTATACCTAGTTTACTACATTACCATGAATATACCTAATAATCACCTAATCAACCAAACGTATAGAGTATTCAGGCAATTTGAGTAATGATACTAATTAAGGTAGAGCACCTGATATTGATATTCAAACAGGTATTTGCAATATGGTAATTCAATATGATACAACTATACATGCAGCGACTTTCCATTATCCACAAATCAACCACAAATATATGGGTATGTCCAAAAAAAAGGGTCAATGAAGCATACTTATTGCAACTTCTTGCTTCGAATACAATACATACATACACATATCACGCCTATAATCCCTCGCGGGGTAGGCAGAGCGTAAACGGCCGCAAAAAACGGACATTTATACCACGTCTGACCAATGGTTGAGGGTGATTCGGAAAATTATGTATCGCCGTAGGTCACTACGGCGATACATAATTTGCGAATTTGGCGATGGGCTGACAACCTGTCAAGGTTGTCAGCCCATCGCCTTAAATTGCAATACATATCCTCGAGTCCCTCAGTCGCCTCTTACGACTCCCACGGGAAAGAAATGGGGTGATGCTATTCTAAGCCGGCATCACACGGCAAATAATTCGAATACAATTTGTATATAAAAATAAAATGTATGGCTCAATAGATGTATAATATGGCTTGATAGTTAGATGTTTGCCATGTGGTGCGGTCTTAAAATAGCATCACTCCAGATCTGCCCGTGCGTGTCGTAAAGAGCGACTAAAGGATGATCATCCAGGGAAAGGACAGCAGTGTTCCCTGTGAATGAAATATCTTGCACTGCACTCGCTAATCTGCATGTCAAGCGTGTTGAGTATGGTAATACGGGAGAAGTATAAAGGGGAAGGTCTATGTCCAGCAGTGGACTGTGAAAATTGTTGTTTTGTGTGTATGCTTTTGAAGCATGAACAGTTTTTAACTTCGAGCAACACGGTCTTCCGTCTCGTTCCGACCCGGAAGGGAGGAGCCTTAGCCATTTTACTTCATAGAAATAGTTCTGTCGTTTTTTGCGGGGCGCGGGGGGAGAGCTAGGTAAAGCTGTCAAGTTAGTGCTTGACAATATCGATGCTTGACTATCGATGAATTTCAAAAGTGTAGGTACTAAGACGCTTGTGTTGGTTTTTTATTTATATTTAAAGCAAGTTACATAACAATAAACTTTTAAGTAGTCAAATCATGCCATTTTAGGGGGTCCTCTAGTAATTATAAGAACCATGGCCCTACAAAACACAATCACCAACTAACAGCTGCTTAACATTTGGTATCTAGATAATCTTCTTTTGTGTGAGACACCAAGTCGTCCAACGACCCGGTGAACCCTGGTGTAGAGAGTTTTTAAACCGCTTACTACTACCTACTTGGCCTCTGACATGGTTGTGTTACGACCGCCGTCAAAGTCATCATAGACAGCAACCAGGACCGACGGCTTAACGTGCCCTTCAAAGCACGGAACCATCCCCTTTCAGACAGGTGGTTCAGCCTGCAATGTCCTAACAGGTCCGGAAACAAATTCACAAAGTGAAAAATAACAACTTTGTGACTGCCCCACCGAGAATCGAACCCGGAACCTTTGCGTCGCAGGCAGTCGCATTACCACTGCGCCACATCAGCCGCTATGTCTAGATGATGACATTATCGAAGGCAGTCCAGATGTGGTGTTCGAAGCCGGGCAGTCGCGTAACGCTATTATGAATGATTTTGACTTGCCGGAATCTACCTTTAACAAAATATAAAAAAATAAAGATTTTATAAAACTGCAGTGTGCGGAAGGACATAGAAATATTCAAAGGGACAAAGTTGTTGAATTTCCCGAAGTTGAAAAGTGTCTCATAGAATGGATTAAACAAACTCTTGATAAAAATATTTCATTCACATCTATATAATGAGAGATACTACTCCCAAACCTGCATAAATGACAAACTGGTTTAGTAACAAACCTCTATGAGCGAGAATAATATTCGGGTCCCTTGATATCTCGCTTATCCAGGTACATATAAAACCATGATAACAATTATTTGTCTAATACATGTGATTAAATAATACCCGCCTCCTATAATAATATTCATCGACAAACAATAAGACATGAAACGGTAACATCACTATTGTCATCTATTGTTGCTATCGTCGAGAAGTCTGATTTATCGTGCGATCGATCTGTATTTGTACGGGCGAGCGGACCAGATGTTGCTGAAAAAATTCAACAACTATTTAAGAATTTAGTGTTTAAATGTATTAAATAGCAATAATATTATGTTAAGAATTTACTTACATGTGAAATGTTACACCATCTTTTTGTAAACTTGATGTTCCAGACCTCTTTTTACATTAAAAAACTAACATGTGTTCTCTTGCACGACTGGACTCGGTCTAGGAAAAAATCTGAACGGAACTGGTTTTTATAAACGCCAATGCCCATTTCGGCTTGTACTTTGACAGAGGGGAAATACTTTCTATGCCTACTCCCTTCCGGGACGGAAGGCCGTCGTTGCTCGAAGGTTTTTAAAAACTTTTATTTAACTTGCAGTGTATGTAAGTATGTAAGTAAGTAACAACACAGAATATAATAATAGTTGGTAACAATGTTTGTTCGGTGCAAATCTTGCAAGTTTAATTTGAACCACTTCTCGGTATCCGATTGAGTTGAAATTTTGCATGTTGGTCCAGAACCGATGACAATGCATGTTAATCATAAATTTGACCTGATGCTGCTGCCAGGATCGGCTCCGTACGAGAGATCTCCTCAGCGGTATAGATGGGACACAAAATTTTGTATACGAATTCGTTTATTAAAGGCAGTTGGTAGGCCCACCATGAATTAGACGCTTCATCCAGGGTTGTCTTCGAACAATGGAACTCCTCAATATTCAACTGCTGGGACTTGCAATTTTGTATGCGAATTCGTTTATTATAGGCAGTTGGTAGGCCTACCATGAATTAGACGCTACATCCAGGGTTGTCTTCGAACTATGGAACTCCTCAATATTCAACTGCTGGGACTTGCAATTTTGTATACGAATTCGTTTATTATAGGCAGTTGGTAGGCCCACCATGAATTAGACGCTACATCCAGGGTTGTCTTCGAACTATGGAACTCCTCAATATTCAACTGCTGGGACTTGCAATTTTGTATACGAATTCGTTTATTATAGGCAGTTGGTAGGCCCACCATGAATTAGACGCTACATCCAGAGTTGTCTTCGAACTATGGAACTCCTCAATATTCAACTGCTGGGACTTGCAATTTTGTATACGAATTCGTTTATTATAGGCAGTTGGTAGGCCTACCATGAATTAGACGCTACATCCAGGGTTGTCTTTGAACTATGGAACTCCTCAATATTCAACTGCTGGGACTTGCAATTTTGTATACGAATTCGTTTATTATAGGCAGTTGGTAGGCCCACCATGAATTAGACGCTACATCCAGGGTTGTCTTCGAACTATGGAACTCCTCAATATTCAACTGCTGGGACTTGCAATTTTGTATACGAATTCGTTCATGATAGGCAGTTGGTAGGCCCACCATGAATTAGGGTCACGTCAATAGAAGGCCTTCTGATAGAAGAACTAGACTGTTCGAAATTAACTGGGACTCGGCCATGTAATAATGACGCCATCAATGAAATGAAAAGACTAAGACATATTACAAGCTAATTCTTCTATTTGGGATGCCGGAGGAGTAGGTACCAACCTACTTCTATAGAATATAAAAGAGATAATTATACTTTATCCTAATGTTAGTTTTCCCCGTGCCTTAAGTTTTTCTATTGAAGGTCTCTCCGTTTTTACCCGACTACGGCAAAGCAAAAAGGAGGGTTATGATTTTGACCGGTATGTATGTATGTATGTATGTATGTATGTATGTATGTGGAAACGAAAACGTTTGTTCCGTCCTAACTTCTAAACAACTTATCAGAATTTGATAAATGAGGTATCATTTGAAGCGTCTAAATAGTCCGCTGGTTATAGGCTACGTTATGTCACTATACATTACATACGGCGCCCTCTAGAGCTAAGAATTGAAAAAGTTTATACTACTAGTAATGTCGTGTTGGGTATCAAATGAAAGGGCTTAATAAGCACAGTTCAAAAAAATAGTTGCCGTGTGATGCCAGCTAAGAATAGCACCACCCCATTTCTTTTTCGCGGGTGTCGTATGAGGCGACTGCGGGATAACGGGACGCGACGGGTGTCGTATAAGGCGACTAACGGACACGAGGAGTTCATGTATAGGTATTACAATTAGGCGACAGACCTGTCGCTTAAGTGAAACACGATTTTAAGTGTTAACCTATTAGTCTTTGATGACTTAATGCAATTACCACCCGTATCTGCAACTCCTGCAGTATTGTTACAAACAACCTGACATTTATGCAGCTGAACCACATTTATGTAGAATGTTCAGTTTCTGTGAATCGGGTCAAAATATGCGACAAGTAAATGACAACAGTTTCGTCGATCTATTGAACAGCATCAGAGTAGGGAAGTTGACAATGGAGCAATTAGCAATATTAGACACAAGAAGAATTGTAAACGACACAATTGAATACGATGAAATTGTACATATATTTCCAACTTTAAAACAGGTAGACCAATTTAACAAAAAAATTTCAGTGTGCTTGGCATTACGAACAAAAATCTATACGATCAATGCAACAGGCACTTCAACAGAGTCTAAAATATATGGACAAATACCTAAGCACATACCAAACGATCCAAATAGAACAGGCGGTATTATAAAAACTATTCAAATCGGTCGGTCGGCCGTGTGGTGCCTGCAGAGTAGAATAGCACCACCCCATCTCTTCCCGTGGGGGTCGTAAAAAGCGACCGAGGGATAAATCCGACCCAAGCATAACGGTCCTGGAGAGGCTAACTCCACCATAAAACCCGGAACGGGGTCCCCGTCAGGCGCGTGTGACAAAGATCTACCGCGCGGCAGACTCCTGCAGCCAACTTGGCTCCGCACGTATCGACTAGTCGTTCCTGCGGATCCAGCCAGGAAGGCCGAGAGGGTGGCGCTGGTCCTGGGCAGCCCTGCGTTTTCCATAATTGCGTCCCAGACAACGCAGTGTCTGTGGAGAGAACACTTCACCCGCGTCACGCGGATACCAACACGGGAAGTGACAGTGACCATAAGTCCGCACATATGGGCGTAAGTGCGGGCGCCAGAGGTCGCTTCCGACAGTGGGAGGGTCTATCGTAGGCCCACTGATCAGTTACCGCCTGCTCTAAGTTGGGCAGCCCCCGACCAATAAGGTACTGTTCCGCCCCGGTGCTGGTTTGCTCTTTTAGGGTGTAGAGAGCACCAGCCTCATCTGGACAATCGGCGCCGTTACATTTTACACCTGGACTAAAAGGCATAATAGAAACAATTCCCAACACCGCTTATCCATGCGATTTGTAATATGGAATGTCCGTACTATGAGGACATGCCTCCCTGACACCTGTGGAGGCTCTTCTACTGACGCACAAGATCTGCGTAAAACTGCCATTATCGACGCCGAACTCAACAGACTTAACATTGCTGTTTGTGCCTTACAAGAGACCAGACTCCCTGATGAGGCTTCCTTGCGTGAGACACATTACACATTCTATTGGAAAGGAAAGGACAGCAGCGCTGTGCGTGAGCATGGTGTAGGCTTGGCTATCCGCAACGACCTCTTAACATCTATGGAGGCTCCTTGCATTATGTTAGTGTGGTTAAATACGGATCATGGATACGTAACACTTATTTCTGCTTACGCACCAACATTATCCTCAACGGATGAAGCCAAAATATCTACGCGGGTTAAGACCATCTGACCGCTTATACATTCTGGGCGATTTTAACGCAAGGGTTGGACAGGACAACGTAGCTTGGCCTGATTGTATAGGTAACCACGGTATAGGGAAGTTAAACGAAAACGGCCAACGTTTATTAGAGCTATGCTCTAAACACCTATTGTGTGTTACCAACACCTACTTGAAAGGCAAATCATCTCGCAAAGTATCCTGGAAACACCCTCGTTCTGGTCACTGGCACCAACATTATCCTCAACGGATGAAGCCAAAATATCTACGCGGGTTAAGACCATCTGACCGCTTATACATTCTGGGCGATTTTAACGCAAGGGTTGGACAGGACAACGTCGCTTGGCCTGATTGTATAGGTAACCACGGTATAGGGAAGTTAAACGAAAACGGCCAACGTTTATTAGAGCTATGCTCTAAACACCTATTGTGTGTTACCAATACCTACTTGAAAGGCAAATCATCTCGAAAAGTATCCTGGAAACACCCTCGTTCTGGTCACTGGCATCAACTATCCTAACCAAAAAGAAAAATCTCCGCGAGACCCTACACACGCGTACATTTCATAGCGCTGATTGTGACACAGATCACTCCTTGGTTGCTTTGCACGTTGTTATAACTCACATAAAGATCCACTTGTCCAAACTGCCCGGTAGGAAGAAGATCGATCTTCCCAAAACCAGGGATGATGAGTTTGTCCGAAAGTTTGTGGAGTTGGTACGCGACGAAACTGCCACCTGGGACGTAGACGCTCCTATAGAGGAAGACTGGGGCAAAGTAAAAAAGTTACTAACAGATGTGGCTGGTACGGCTTTCGGCCACCAGAAAGTCAAAAACCAGGACAGATACGCTGAAAATCTCGAACACATACCACCCCTGCGCGAGTCCAAACGGCAAGCTGTGCTTACTCATCGCCTTAACCCTTCCAAAAAGTCGCGTGTCGATTTAGCGAATGCAAAAGCTGCATTACAACGCACATCACGGTACTTCGCGAATGCATACTGGACCGAGCTTTGCAAAAGTATCCAATCGTGTGCTGATGTCGGAAATTTTGGTGGTGTGTATGATGGCATTAAAAAGGCCCTTGGTCCTTTGCCTAAAAAAACAGCCCCCTTAAAGAAGTGGATGGCACTGTTATTACAGATGCCCAACGCCAACTCGAACGATGGATAAAACATTACATACGTCTCTATTCGGGACCAGTTTATATAATGCCGGAAGCTGCAGACTGCATACCAAAACTAGCTACCTGGGCCGAGTTAGATGACCTTCTTACCATAAGGGAATACCACAAGGCTGTTAAACAGCTTAAAACCGGAAAGTCTCCTGGAATGATGGTACCCATGCCGAAATCATCAGGCTTAAGTGCATATTACCCATCCTGCACTATCTGTTGTGTAAATATTGGGAAGCGGGATATATACCACAAGATATGCGCGATGCTAACATCGTTACCCTTTACAAAGGCAAAGGTGACCGCGGTGACTGTAACTGTTATCGTGGTATATCCCTTTTAAGTATAGTAGGTAAATTATTTACTCGGTTAGTCTTATTAAGACTCCAGAAACTAGCTGATCGTGTATATCCCGAATCGCAATGTGGATTCCGCGCCCAGCGTTCCACAACAGATATGATCCTTACACTTCGCCAACTTCAGGAAAAGTGTAGAGAGCAGAGAACACCTCTCTTTGTGGCGTTCGTAGACCTTAATAAAACCTTCTACCACGTTAGTAGAGAGGGCCTTTACACTGCACTTGTAAACATCGGGTGCCCGCCAAAATTCTGAGTCTCGTTAAATCCTTCCATATGGACATGAAAGGATCTGTTGTTTTTAATTAACGGCAATACATCCGAGCCGTTTGAAATGCGTAGAGGTGTTAGTCAAGGCTGCGTGTTGGCTCCTACCCTGTAATGCATGGTCAAACATACATACATACAAAGATAAGATTATGATGAGTGCATTTTGTTTAATTAACGAGTGATGTTTTAATTGTGAATTGAGCTGCATTTCTATCTAGAAAAAAAATTCATACCAAAGTGTTAAAATTACCTTCAACCCCAAAATAATTAAAATAAAAACCAGTTCAAAAACTAACACCCGACTACTGAGATATCGCGCTCTAAAAAGTAAGAAACAATAAATCTGGAATATTAACTACAAACAATTTAATATCTATAGTCCACGAAATTTATACGAAGATATTACATATAATTATAATATAGGTTAAATAAAAATAACAATTCTTTTTCGAGTATGGTTTCAAACTACCTGTAATAACTAACATTTTGTAAAAGAACGTGTTTTTTTTCTACAATAAATTGTTTTTTTAAACTTTATTTTTTGTATTTTATTGTTAAAGGTATTCCAATTCTGGTAAACAGTACTAAAAAACAAACAATTTATCAAAAATAACTAAATAACGGAATCAAAAATGAGGGGTCCACAAAGACCCCATGCGACCGATTGCGTAAGTTTTTAAGCGCGACTAATCTAGGGTTAAATGTATATTTCATAAAAAAATATTGTGGTTTATAGGTAATAGCCGTGGTCGTATGCCACCTACTCTAGTACTTAGTAGGTGTTATCATAAACTTGTACAAATAATTAGGTAAGGCAAACTGGCATACGTCCACGGCTATCACCTATAAACCACAATATTTTTTTATGAAATATACATTTAAATATATAATTATATGTAATATCTTCGTATAAATTTCGTGGGCTATAGATATTAAATTGTTTGTAGTTAATATTCCAGATTTATTGTTTCTTACTTTTTAGAGCGCGATATCTCAGTAGTCGGGTGTTAGTTTTTGAACTGGTTTTTATATAGAAAGACTTTCGTATTGATCAATAACTATCGTAACATAAACTAAAAAATATAAAATAAAATTATGTAAAAAAAACTTTTAAAACAAGCTTTTATTTAAGTGCTCTGAAAGATGAAAATAAAATTTTGAATGACATTAACCACATTCATTTATGACTTTACAGAAATGAAAATATAATAAAAGTTTGTCGCGAAACTTTCAATTTGTGATTGAAATTTTGTAATAAGGTACGCACCTAACTGTAATTAGGTACTTTCTTCTAGGCATCGCGACAAGCTTTTATTATATTTTCATTTCTGTAAAGTCATAAATGAATGTGGTTAATGTCATTCAAAATTTTATTTTCATCTTTTCAGAGCACTTAAATAAAGGCTTGTTTTAAAAGTTTTTTTTACATAATTTTTAAGACTTGATTGATTTCTAGTTGACAGAAATCTAGTTAGAAATAAAATAACTGAACAACGCGCAATTGCACGAATAGATTCAGATGGCTATATGTGTTCGTTCAGGCGTAGAATGCAATGGGCTAGAACGTTTAAAGCTCGCATTGCATCTGCGCCCCTGTTTAGTCGACACGGGATACCTAGCTATGCACTATTTAGAATTCTCTCGAAAATAAGTTTCACCTGCAGGAATAATCCCCCAGCAGAATCTTTGTGGCAGGGCAAATGTCAAACAATCAAAACTACTTTGACAGGAGAAAGAGAGAGTAGAAATATGAATCAAAAGAATTGTTGATTACATTTCCCTGATTTTCATCGAACTCCTGAAATTATACACTTATAAATTTACAAAGTCTTGGTCTCTTTTAGGTTCTTTGTGGAAGGTATAAATTGCCATACAAATTAATTTTAGGAGTTATGAGTGGTGTTAAGGTTTTGCTGCACCTGATTGGACTCCGAGAGAAAATAAAAGCACACTTTTATCAAACTCTATTTTTTGCAATAATTTTGTTTTATTTTGCATTACTCAAAAATGGTACATGCTGCTTAAAAACATGAGGCATTCTTTTTCGGAATTCAACTAGACCCCGGCATAGCTAACGAACAGCTCAAAGATTGATTACCACTGTGCGGCTAAACTTTTACACGACTCGTAACACTCACTAAGAGATTAACACACATGCATACTCGTACATATACACATATTACGCCCATTACGAAAAATGGACATTTACGCCACGTCTGGCAAATATTAGAGTGTCATCCGGAAAATTGTGTATCGCCTTAGTGACAGGTAAGGCGACCTGTCACTAAGGCGATACACAATTTTCAGTCACCCCATCGCCTAAAATTGCAATACACACCCTTGAGTCCCTTAGTCGCTTATTACGGCTCCTAAGGGAAAGAAATGGGGTAATACTTTTCTCAGCCGGCATCTAATACCTACTATAATACACATTATACCTACTATAATATACATACATAGTTCATTTGCGAAATAGGTATTACATGAATAATAATTATATGTCCGATTTACGATCTAAATTTCCACGATGTTTGCTCCTGATAAACATTGCAATAAAACACCATATCAACCTTATTCAGACGTTCAATACGATGGACGCAATCGTTTTACGCTCAAATTACAGTTGTGATACGACTCTTAGTGGCTCGCTAGAAATAGGATATAGCAATCGATTTTATTATGATACCAGTTACGACCACCTGCAGAGATAAGTGTGAATCGCGAGAAATATGTATTTTTACTAAAATGTAGAAAGTAGTGTTACCTGTCGGAAAATACATCTAGGTGTGCATTAGCTCATGAAACTGACAAACTTTTTTAACTTTCATCGTCATCACAGTAGTATTAATCTTCTCAACTGCAACTGCTTACGACGCGAAGGTTCCGGGTTCGATTCTTGGTGGGACACTTACAAAGTCGATATTTATCACTTTATAAATTTTCCCAGTCTGGTTTTGGACATTGCGGGCTGGTTTTGGAAATTCCGTGCTTCGGAGGGCACGTTAAGCCGTCGATCCCGGTTCCTGTCTATGATTACTTAGACGGCGGTCGTTACACAACCATGTCAAAGGCCTACTACTAGTAGAAGGTGGTTGGAAAAACTCTAACACCAGAGTTCATCGGGTCGTTGGACGACTGGGACTACCACATGAAAAAAAAGTATAAAATGAAGTAGCTTTTCGTGATAGTGTCGGTGTTCCGCTAAATAAATAAAAATAAAATGATCTTACATATTTTTCCTAAAATATAATTATGTTAAAATGTTAAAATAATAAATAAAACAAACATAACAAAGTAGAACTAATAAATAAAATTTAAAGCATGAAATAAATCAAGATTTCATTCCGTAGCTATTATTATTTACAAATAACAATATTTCAACATTTCATTTATTTCTGAACAATATACATTGCATTGAAATATAAAACTGGCAACAGAAAAGGTCTGTCGAGGAGTACTTACATTAATTTTTATAAAAGATATTATTAAAACATCATTGATGTACCTATTAGCTAATCAATAAGTAAAAACAATAAAATAAAATGTCAACTGTACTTAAAATTAAAGTTAAGACACATTATAATATATTAATAAAAAACAAAATTTTCAATAACAGTGCAAAAATAGTTTTAGAAATAATTAAAATATTATATCAATATCCCAATTCAAAAATGTACAAAAAAAATGGGTAAGCAATATTTTTTATTATTTACAAGTATTTGTTAGGAAATCATCAACTGAATTGAAACAATTTTCCAGCAAGAAAGCCTTCAATCTATATTTAAACATAAATGGTTTATCAAGTATCTCCTTAAGTGTTAGTGGTAGTCTATTAAAAAAATCGCTTGATATCGGGCACCGTATTTCACGACTTGTAATTTTGGTGTGATGAGGTTAGGGAGGTCTTTTCTTCTGGTCTGTATCCTCAAATTTTTTTCCTCAACTGTTTCCACTTTCGAATGATGTTTAGAAAGATCAACGAGTAAAACTAAAATGTACAAACATGGATCCGTCAGAATATTTAGCTGTTTAAAATAATGTCTGCACGAAACAGTCTGTGAAATTCTAACAATAGTCCAAATCGCTCTTTTTTGAAGGAAAAAAGCCTTGTGAATGTTGTACGCATAACCATTACCCCAGACTTTAATGCTATATCGTAATTAAGACTCTACCAGAGCAAAGTAAACCATCTTCAATTAATTGACTCCTACTTCGTTCCTTAGACTTCGTAAAGCATAGCAAGCAGAACCCAACGACCCCTCCAACAAACTGAGTTCTTGCTTCCAGTTAAGGGAAGAGTCTATATGGATCCCTAAAAATTCTATATGGATCATTAAAATGCCTCAATGGTACGCCATAAAACACAATCTCTCGTTTTCACCATTCAGTCGCTACCAGCCGCACTCTTTCCATCTGTTTGGAGGGCGTCCAACGCTACGGTTGCCGAGGCGAGGCCTCTACTCGAGGACCCGCTTGCTCCACCGTCAGATGTGAACAGCCACAGAACAGCAACTCTACTTCAGCTTGCTTCACTACACAAAAATAAAAAAGTTAATAATTTAAATGCTTATCAATAATGAGAAACCAAATACCACTGATAATACCACATCGGTTGTGCGGTTCAGAATAAATCTTCAACAATTTAATCCGATTTTAATTCATTTAATCGGTTCGCATCGGGAGTGGTTTTAACAACGGGTAAGCCCGTGTACTGTGGCTTACCTCGAAATGGGTTAAACGATAATTAATATTGTATCGAATTGAAATCCGGTGAAAACTATAAGAGGCTTTATACTCGAAAGGCTGACTGTTGTTATGTAATGTAAAAAAAAAGGTTAAAAGGAGGCTCACTCTCATGATTTCAGGAACAACACCTGAAATTTTTTTGTTGAGTTGGTACATTCATAAACTGAATCGACATGAGTGACGTCTTGTGAGATCTAATTTGGTAAACTGTTGGCTCTCTCATATCTCAGCATGTTTCACATAATTCATTCTATGTCAAAAATCTGATTAAAGCAAATCAAATCGGACTTCGGGACGAAAGTTTGGGAACGAAATGGCTGAAGATCCAGTACAACCTGTCAATTATCTTATCATACAAAACCAACAAAAAAAATATTATTTTTTCGCCCAGTCAATGTGTTTTTTGCGGATGTTTTTTTCCTAACAGAACCCAATCGAAAGACAAAAACATTGTTTTCTATTGGTCACAGAAATGCCAATGGCCATGCTGCAATTGCAAAATATAGACACCACAGGAGACTTGGCTTTAAACATGTTTTGTTGTAAGCTACAAAATATTAGTACATCAACCTAGGTATGTACTAGGGTAGGCGGACAATGTGAGGCAGTGGTAGTGCGACTGACCGCGGCGCAAAGGTTTTGGGTTCGTTTCCGGTGGGGCAGTCACAAAGTTGATATTATCACTTTGTGAATTTGTTCCCAGTCTGGTTAAGCCATTGTAGACTAAACCACCCGCCAGGCACGTTAAACCGTCAATCTTGGTTGTTATCTATGATTACTTAGAAGTCTTGGACGATAGTCGTTACACAACCATGTCAAAAGCCTACTACTTGTAGTAGGCGGTTGAAAAACTTTGATACCAGGATTAATAGGCTCGTTCGTAAACACGGTGTGCCACACAAAAGAGAGAAGAACCTAGGAACTTTTTTTTTTTAAATACAATTACAAAGTTACCTCTGTCTTCCACCAGAACAAGCCTAGACGACAGATTATTTTAAAAGAAACTTCCTACAAAGATGTAATTTATTTATCCCTTGATTATAAGATTATAACGCAATCTTGAGGTCAGCTGTAGATTAGTCCGGACTGAAGTTTAATAACAAGACAGGAGGCTGCCTTAATCATTGTAATAAACAAGGACCCGGAGATATTGCGGGCCTAGCAGTAAAATACTGAGGTAAACTTCGAAGGACTAAGAAAGTGTGGATCCGCTGCTGTTTATTTGTTACAGAAGATATATAAACACTCAGATCAATGTAAGCTTGCTAAAGGCAGACATTTCAGCGATGCTGTCCAAAATATAAATCTGTATCTAGAGGTACTTGTATTTTTGGACTAGTGTGTAGATACCATGCGTCGCATTAAAAGGTAATGTCAGGAATACTTGCCATCATACATCCGTAACAGCTACAACAGTCCAATGCTGGACATGGGCCGCCTCCTACTGGGGGTACTGCTAGGGTTGCCAACACTTTTTGCTCTAAATATAGTATTTATCGAGGACAGAGGTAAAAAAAAACAGTAGCTTTAAAAAATATATAGTAGGAATTTTATTGTAATGATTCCTCAATCTAATTAAGAATTTAGAATTTAATTGTAAATATTCCTTAGAATTGTTTTAAAAGAAATAAAAACTAATGAAAATAGTGGCAGGTACAAGTAAATACACACTAAAAATGAATAAAGAAAATAATATAGAAAGAATTTATTTATTTTTAAATGTGTATTTTCTTGTACCTTTTGCATTTTTAATAAGTTTTTTATCCTTTAAAAACAATTCCAAAGAATCTTTACAATAATGTTCTAGGTTCGTGCTAATTAGCAACTCATTTTTAATTAAATGAATTGATGCCCTGTTTCGGTATTTCCGCCACTTCGCATTCATAACGTAACTGTCAAGTTGACAGCGCGGGAAGTGCGTTCCGAATCACCCATCACGGTTTGATTTTACGCGCCAGCCAGCCTGCTACAATGCTGCTGCATGTGCAAAATAAATATGTCCAAAGACCAAACACTAATTTCATTTCGGAACGCGCGTGGATACGTTCAGAAATTAGAAGAAATGAGTCATTGATATGGATATTGGTCAAAATATAGTAGTTTTAGCTACTATATATTTTTCCAACAGTATATAGTAGTCTCACCTTAGATATAGTAGGATACTATATTATATAGTAAGGTTGGTAACCCTAGGTACTGCCATACTCACCACGCTTAGCAGGCGGATTGGCGACCGCAGTGCAAGATTTTGCAGTCACAGGGAACGCTGCTGCCCATTCCCTGGATGATTATTGATTAGTCGCTTTTTACGACACCCACAGGTAGATATGGGGTAACGCTATTCTAATCCACTCACGGCGCACTGTGCGGAATTCTTACCTTTGCTCCATATTTATTTCCTTTAATTATCTGGACCGTTTAATTTGAACAAAAAAGGAAGAATATTGTTCATTACTTGTTACAAAAGCAATTCGGAAATACAAAAGGAATTGTTGTCAGGTGCGTTGCCTTTTGCTCAGTCGTGTATAATATGATCAAAGAGAACAAAAAGACAATCATCAACGTAAATTACCGGCGTGGAAATCAGGAAATGTACCAAGTGTATGTTGTTTTATTAGGTAGAAACTCTTTTGACAATATTGGCCAGCCATCCGCACGATATTACGGAAATGGACAGCCTGCCAGCAAATGGCAGCCTGTGATAGTCGTATGGCAGTGCGACGTAGTGTGTGCGTTCTACACGCGGTTTCAAACAACGCCTTCTGTCAGTAACAACCACTGTATTTATCAAAATTATAATTCTGTCAATATTATCTGTTGCCAGTCAAACTGGGATTGTTATTATGGCCACACACTTTTTGAAAGTTACTTTGACGAACTGTATTAATGATACCTGCATAAAAATACCAAAAAAAGCGTAAGGTGTTTCTCGTTGGCTCCATTTCTTTGCTCCACAACCAGTACACGGTAAATCTCCATGAAGTAATGGCTGTTGTAATAACGACCGGCATTAAGCTTTTTATTGCTTCCTCCTGTACGAATAAGGCTGCTTACAGACGGCTGCTTAGACGGCTCTGTGTCGACGGCAGCTATCGACATAGGGCAGCTGCAATCGCCTGTACCTGTTGACAATAAACGGGCGGCACGCCACAACTACAACCGTCACCTTGTGTACCGCTCCCGCTTTGGTCAACATCTGACATTGACACAGAGCCGCCATCTGTAACTAGCCTAACCTTTCTTATTCTGAATAAGTGGCCCTAAATGATAGTACTAAAAGTTTTAACCCTAGATTGGTCGCGTGGTCGTCTTTAAAACCCCATAAAGACTTAGATTAGCAATATACTGCTTTTTTCTTTTAATCGATTAGGTAAGTAGCTTGAAAGTTTGTGTTCCTTCCTGAATAGTAAGTAGGTTAATACGTAGTCATGCCCCATCAATATTCATGCACGCGTTTGCGAGATATAACCGTCGTTTTAGTACAAAGGCTTTTAAAGACACAATTTTTATACATATTTATTTTACTTAAGGTAAATAAGTAAAAAAATAAGAAACGAAAATGAAAATAGCTTGAATAGTTGAATTACTTTTTATTTGTTATTATTAATTACTATCATTTCAATGAGGTATTTTTATTTACCAATAATTTTTCTTTTCAGTTAATGGTAAATCTGTTAAGCTTGTGGCAATAGCCAAAGAATTTTCAAATCTCACCAAAAATAACGAGTAAACTTTGGGGTCTGCAAAGGCCCCACGCTACCGATTGCGTATTTTATTTAACGCAACTAACCAAGGGTTAAGTGATCACGTAAACGTGCACTGTCCACTTAAAATTATAGGGTTATAGTGTTGTAAACGCTTGATAGATCTCATCATAGTTGTAGGCCTGTTTCAGTTTCATGAGGACATTAGAACTTCGGTAAAGTTATCAGGTTAATTATCACGATGAAAGTTATTGAAATAGAAAAAAAAGGTACAGTTATAAAACACGATAACATTTTTATACCAGATACACTTACAATTGTAAAAGTAACAACGCATTTCTAATTTATTATGTAAATTTTAAACTTCCTATTTCTTATTACAAGAGCCTATAACTCTTCGTTCATTGATTATTCAGTTTTCCATTTTATATCCAGAACGGATATAAACTCCAAATATTATTAGCTTTTAATATTTAACGTCCAAACCCTTTACCATTATTTAGCAATACAGTATTTAATTCACGAGCTAATAAAGCTATTATAGTCTTTCCCAGGGTCCGTGAGGGTCAGCTTTACTTAATCTAAATAAAATTATACTACTGGAGCGAACCGTATCTCCCTTAGTCCTTATTTCGAATTATTCGTATTAATTTAATGATCCTCGGGGTAATTAAGTTTTGGAGCAAACGGGAGTATACCTTCTGGTAGCTTCTGGAAAAAGGGCAGGAATGAGATGAAGCAATTTTATTGAAAATTTGTTTTTCGTTTATTGAATAAACATGAAATACTTAATGCATACCACCGTGTTGTTTGTGCTCTTGAATTGATTTTCCACTTTTCAGTATTGCATTTGGTAAATGTAGGTACCTAATATTTTGAAAAATATACGGTGTGTAAGGGACGTTGTACTGAAAACTTTGCAGGCATGATCAGACCACGAAACTGAACAACTTTTTGTATGGAACATATGTTGGTAAACGAGAAAAAAAATATTACCTCCCATACAAAATTCCGATTCAGCTGACTGACTTACTGTGAAAACTCGAAAACAATATTTCGTAGCACATAGGCTCCATAGTAAAAGTTGTTCAGTTTTATGGTCTTGCAGCCTGTATATTGTTGTGAAGTACGTTCAAATAAGTAACAGTAATGAAATTGAAATGGTGTCGTGCAGTTTGAAAGTTGCCTTTGTCCGGAAACTAATGCGGTTATTCCACTTGTTCTACGTCGCTGCGTATTTTTAACGCACCGTAACGCATGCGTCTGTCAGACGAAAGGAGTTTGCGCATCGCTACAGGTCGTAAATGGATGCGTCTGTGAAACGATTTGACAACAACGTAACCATATTTGTATGAAAATGGATCAACCATCCGCAACTGTCGTTTGTATGACGAGACGCATACGTTACAGTGTGTTAAAAATACGTAGCGATGGACGACAACTGAGAGAACTGCCTTAAACGATGATGACAAGATAAAATAAAAGGTGTTTATTTTGAAAGCTACATAATTTTTGAAAAATTTTTCAAGCGCGGGCAAGACTCGAACCTACGACTTTCGCATTACTAGTGGCGACGCCTCTTCCATCTGGGCTACCGCAGCTCGTTTCTTGCCCACCAATTCAACAAGTGTAAAGTTTAATGCCAGTAACGCTTGGCACGGCTCTATCTACCGGGTTCGTTTTGCAACTAATACCCGGCGACTAATTCTATCTTTACAGATTGAATGTAGGCTGAGCAATGAAAATCCACGATAAATTTAATACCAAATTTTAAAACACTTCCCGTGTTAGGTATAAAATTTTTTAAAACTTGCAAAATTTTCAGTCGCGGGCAGGAATTGAACCTGCGACTATCGTCATTACAAGTGACGACGCCTCTTCCATCTGGGCTACCGCAGCTCGTTCCTTGCCCGCCAAATTCGCAAGTGTATTTTAATGCCGATAAGTTCCAAGTACTGCCCGCGCTTGAACATTTCGCATGTTTTCTAATATTGTATACCTAACACGGGAAGTGTTTTGAAATTTTGTATTCGAGCTACATAATTTTTCGTAATTTTACAGTTTAACACTATTCTGCTACTTAATTGCGAGGTTTTTACTAGCCCAAATCCACCTACAACAAACATCCGTTTTGTGCCCAGTTTTCGTTTTAATATCCGGGATAAGCGGGAAAGCAAAAAAAAGTATATACTTAGTGCTATCAGCAGCATTTTGAGTTACCGATGGGTCGATATAAACTTAAGGCAGGGGGGCTATAAACTATAGTGCAAGCAGGATTTTTAAACCAGTTTTAATTAGAAAATTACATTCATAAAAATTTGAAGGAAATATGTGTGATTATCGAGGATTATCAGATCTTCTTCTTCTTCTTCTTGTTTGGCACACCGAGTCATCCAACGACCCGATGAACCCTGGTGTCAGAGTTTTTCAACCGCCTACTACTAGTAGTAGGCCTCTGACATGGTTGTGTAACGACTGCCGTAATCTAAGTAATCATAGTCAGCAACCGGGACCGACGGCTTAACGTGCCATCCGAAGCACGATACTATAATTTTTTTTCGGATAATCAGGAGCTTCAGCTTGCAATATCCTAACCAGACTGGGAAGAAATTCACAAAGTAATAAATATAAACTTTGTGAGTGCTCCACCGAGAATCGAACCTGGAACCTTTGTGTCGCTGGCAGTCGCACTACCACTGCTCCACACCAGCAGTCGGCCATCACTTATACCTATCCGTTACACAATTTGACGAACTTTACTCGATAGAAGAAAAAAAAACAGAGTAAATTCGATTTGAATATTTTTTAATATCATGTGTATAGTTTGTAGGTTATTACAAAAAATTGTGTTTTAATATAGATGCATACCTTTTCTAGTACGAATACCTAATTTAGACTTCGTAACGGTATTTTTCTAGTTTCTATGGCGGAAAAACCGTAAAATCTCGCGAAGTGCAAAACAATTGTTTGTTTCTCTCAGACGCAGCACGAATGAAAAGGACAAACTTTTCAGGTAAATCAGGGCCTTCAAAAAATGTTTATAAGGTATAGTTACATTCCTTTAGCGCGCATAAGCACATATGAACCGGTGCGGTGGCACATATATGAACAGAACGAGCACCGAAAACCACACACTACATCTGGAGAACTTTTCCTAGCACTTTTGCCTATTAAATCTATAGATATTTTACTTACGCTAGGCACAGCAGACCAGAGCGATTAAGGCGCTCTTGAGCTTGCTTATAAATACACAGATAGATCCCTTCAATGGTAACTTTAGCAGCTACGGATTGTACCTGCCGCCGAGCCCATTCCCTCCCATATATTATTTACAGCAAAATGTGGCTTTCAGTATTCACCGCAGAATTTACGCCGTTTTTACGAGGCCACGTTTTTTCACACGTCACAGGTAAATTTTATAACTTTGGAAAGGGCGTTTTTTTGTAAATTGGCCCCCGCTTTTGTGAAAACAGAGGGAAGTTTGTGATGAGAAACTTAAAGCGCCGAAAGTTGGTAAGTGCAAATTTTACGATAAAAAACACAATGAGGAAATTATAATGCGTTGTAAAAAAACCACCGGCGTTCAGGCTCCGTTTAGTTGTTTGAATATGATATCAATGATTTAGTCAGTCAGAAGTTTTCATTTATAGTATCCCATAGACTCACAAATTTTGAGACTCAACTACCTACCTATCTCAACTACCACAAAGCCCAGTGAAATGCCTTATGTGTAAATTATTGATAATACGTTCATGATGATTGGTCAGTGGTCTCGTGATCTCGAAAATGACCGTTGATTAACCGATGCGCTTGATTTTACATCAGGAATATAAGACTGATGTATTAGAAAGTATTCGCCATCAGTAAGTAAAAACCATTTATTGCCCAAAACTTACCAATACAACAACACGAACATTCTAAGATAGAATGCTTAGTGCCTATCAGAGTTTTGCCGTCCAAAACCTGTTGCCAATATTTGCCATAACAGATCAGATACAAATCACATTTTTATCCCTTGCAGGGCAGATGAAGCATCAACGGCCGTAAAAGACAATCGGTTTGTTACGTCTGATCTAAAAAATAGATGAGGGTACTCAATTCATAGGTTGTCAGCTTAATACGGAAAAAAATTATGTAGGACGATGTTTGATATAGGAAGTTAAAAAATTTACAGGTAATTGTATTTCATTTGTACTACCAAGTTTTACCACTTTTGTTCATCGAGATAAAAAAGTCCTGCCAATCCTAAGAACCCAAACGCTCATGTTTGATTTTAGTTGCTTTTCTGCAGTACAAATAAAACAAATATATCGTCACAAACTGCTTGTTGACAACTGGTTCTCTAAAGACCTAAAATAATAAAAAAATGCAAACTAGATTTCGAATTCGGCCTTTGTTTTCCTTTCCTATTTCCAGAAATAATTGGATTGTACCTGAACCTTCCGCTTGCCGGCTTACAATACGCTCTTGACAGAGTCAGGTTGTTAACAGAGCCTGGAAAAAGTTCAAGCTGAAAAACCTAACTTACAAACCATATTTTTGCAATAAAATAAATGCAAATCTTCTTTAGACATGACGCTGTTATTATTTTTTCAAACGTAAATGAAAATAAGAAATGGAAAAAATATTGCGTCGGCCGGGGATTAAACCGGGACTATCATATGGTTTGAATTCAGTTAGGACTATTGTAATAAGGACTAACCATAGTATTAGTTAAAATAACTAAAACTAGTTTCGCTTGTGCCAGCGCTTCAACCGAACACTTTCAAATTTTCAAGCTCTTAATGCTCGTCTTGAAGCGCCTATAGCTCAGTAGCAGAGTGGTGGGACGGTACTCCACAGGTTCAATCCCCAGTTGACATGACCATTTTTTCAATTCATTGTTTTTATTTATTAAAATAACATAGCACTGTGCGATAAACACCCAAGTACACTTTATAAAACGTCTTTGAAAAAATCAAATGGTAATCTCAATCAAATGTTTTTGCATACAGTCAAGCTAAGGCTGGGATAGACTGTTAAGATTTTGGACCGTTCTTAAGCAGCATGCATAAAACTTACATTGGCGGTTTGAATGTCTAGCCGGACATAATCTTGACTGTACTGTAGGTTCCATCTAGTATTTTATGGGATTGATCTTTACTAGCTGTTAATAGTTATAATATGTAACTTGAACTGAAGCGAAATGTGCGTCAGAACGGTTGGTTGTCTGTGGCGTCGGTCTATGAGAATTGATTTGAAAATTGCTACATAATTCCTTATTTATTTGATAAGGCGAACGAGGTACCGATATACATATTGAGAACGATTCGACTGCGAATATATGACATGGCGTAGATAAGCAAAATTTTTTTTCGAAAACTAACTACAGTGGCCTTTCTCTTCTTTTTCGTTTCGTGTGGGACACTGACTTAACTAACGACCTGATGCCTCACGTTTTAAACACCGTCCCTAACACGTCCTTTCGGAAGAGGATGACGTCATCACAGAAGCCGCTGCTGCAGCCATTGCGAGTAGATCACACTCCACAAGCTCCCGCCCGTGGAGGCGCGGAGGTCCCTCATTTATTCCCTATTTTGGGATCTACCGACACGTGCCGGGTACATTCAGTCCAATCCGTTCTTCCCAGAACAATTCCTAAGCCCAGAACAACCACAAAACTTCCCTGGGTGAGCTCCTGCTAACCACCATACAGCCAGGTGTAGACTTCATAGGCCCGGGGCTAAAATTGAAGAGTCCGCCTACAACTACTAGTAGGCCTCTGACATGGTTGTGTAACAACTGCCATCTAAGTAATCATAGTCAGCAACCGGGACCGACGGTTCAACTTACCCTCTGAAGCACGAAACCATCTAACGAATAATGGTGGTTATGCCTGCAATGTCCTAACCAGACTGGGAAAAAATTCACCAAGTAATGATATCAACTACCTCTGCGCCACATAAGCTGTCAGTACAATGGTCAATATTCAATAAGCGCAGCAGAGCTGTCGCTAACAAAGCATTTTGCAAGAAAATATATTACATTTTTGTACTTTACATTTATACATACGACTTAACATTTTTGTATCAACAGCAAAGGGCCTACGAACCTTTAATGAAAACTTTTAATAATGCGTTTCCTTCAAAACTTCCAAATAGCTCGAACTTTATTATCAAGAAAAGGCCCAAAGAAACTAGGTCAGGCGCCCTTTGACATTCTGAGACTCAGCTAAATTTTAAACCTTTGTTCGAAATTTGGTGAATAATCAAAGTTTACGAACTGGTATTAACAAAGTATTAATTGGGAAATAAGAATACAGACTGTATTTTCAGGATAAACAGACAAAATACAATAAAACTAGAAGCGGCACAAAACGAGCTGTCGTATTCATTTAGGTTGGACTCACATATCACGCCTTTGTCCATGGCAGTGTAGGCAGAGCGATAACATGTAAAATTAGGTAGTCATCAGTCAGTTACGTCTGTATTTGAGGGCCTTCTCAGAAAAATAGTGTTTCATTTAAGTGACACCAGGGTTCATCGAGTCGTTGGGCGACTCTGTGTACCGCTCGAAAAGAAGACTAAAGTGACAGGTTGTTAGCATTTTGTATAAAATTGTGATACACATGAAGGTATTATCAAATCATTAATTGGGAGAATAGAGACTGTATTTTCAGGATAAACAGACAACAGACATAAATACTAGAAGCGGAACGAAATGAGCTAACTTATTCATTTAGGTTGGTCACACGCACATAAACATACACACACACAGTACACACGCATCACGCTTTAATCCCTTGCGGAGTAGGCAGCGCGTTAATGACCTTAAAATACGGTCGTTATCGCCAAGACTGTTATTGAGGGCCGTCTCAGAAAAATCGTGTGTCACCGTAGTGACAAATTGTCCACATGAAACCTCTTACGACACCGGCGGGGAAAAAATCGGGTGATGATTTTCTAAGCCGGCATAACACAGCACGGTGTTTCTCCCATGGGAATGACTCATCCCTAAGTAAAATTAAGTCTAAAGCATTTTTAAACCCTCCTGCCGTATCTATGTAATTCTGACTGATGATTTTTTAGGAAAAAGAAAACATACTTTTGAGAAATATTCGTGTTTTTATTTTATTTTTAGTGAATATATTATTGAAAGAACATGTTTTCTCTACCGTTACAGATTTTAAATCTATAGACATCAATGTATATTTAAATCAATGAAAATAAATGTATATAAGCAAGCAATAATCTTTCAAATCCACTCCACTTCGCCTGTACAACCTTAAAAGTTGAATATCTCGGAAACTACAAAAAATCACGCAATATACATGGGGGTGATTCGGATACTCCTCAGTGTCAGTGATTTAAGTTTTGCCTTTGTCCGTCACTATTAAGTTGATTGGATGATGATAGTTGAATGATATTTACTATAAAACATAACTAAGAAATATTATTGCATTCTTTGCAAGAAGAGACCAACCAGGCCAGTCCATGAAAATGTACAGGAAACTCCTACTACAGCCCTATTTATAAAAAAGTGCGAGTGATATCCTCCAACGTGTAAAACACATCATACCAAATTAAAAACCTATTATGACATCGAACCCAAACTTTCGGCACTAAATCGCAGTTTTACGAGTTAGACGGTTGTTCTTGTAGTCCATCGCTACGTTTTTTTAACGCACCGTAACGCAAGCGTCTGTCAGACGAAAAGAAATTACGATTTCGTATCTTATTTCCATAAAAATACGGCTACGGTGCGTAACGGAAGCATCCTGTAAAGTCGTTTGCGGTTAAAAATACGCAGCGACGGACGACAACTGGGAAAACCACCTTATTTGGAGCTGATCTATAAGAAACAGGTAGGTACCCAAACACTTTGCCTCGTGTATAGCATACTTCTTGAAAACATTGTTTAGAAACTTTTTTGATGAGTTGCGGAGTTAAGTGTCGAAGGAATTTTAAGTTGTAAACTTTTACCTGAGTTGCGAGAACTTCTGCTTAATTAGGTGGTGTTGCCATAATTTAAATTGGTTGCTCAGTGCTCGCATAAAGCTGCCTCTTTTACGGGTGTTTTTATGCAATATCAAATATCAAGACAGACTGGTGACAAGGAACTACGTTCTCCAGGGAACACAGGTTGAAAAATGACTACATTATTTTGAGATTCCATTTATTAATTTATCTAAAATACTTCCTTTAACTTTGCTTTTTTATGTGCATTATATTACCTTCCTTTAATAGGTATAGGAAATTACTAACTGTTTAAATGATAAAAATACTGACTAATCTTACATGAACAACCGCAACAGTCCACTTTTATATACATGGGCCTCTCCCTAGGGCCATATCGCACTCTTAGTAAAATAACGACTTAAATCAAAATTTGGCCAAAATGAGTTTTTGTGAAAAACTGACTTATTAGAGCAGGGCCCACAACATAGACTTTAAAATACAACCCTATCTCTTACACAATAAGGTTCAAAATAAGATGAGTCTATATCTTTCCCGCCCCGAACTCCTATCTCTTCCGTCAAATAATGACCGATTTAGTCTTGCGTCAGTGGCTGCATGCAACGTTTTTGTGAAAAGACGACTGATTTAGAAATGAGCCGTTGTTTTATCAAAAGTTGAGGCGAGCGTAGTTGAAAAGTTTTTATAAAATAATGACCGATTTAGTGTTTGGTCTTTGTTTTACAAAATACTTGCGATGTTTGCTTGACTCATTTTAAATTAGGTCTGTATTTTACGAAAATTTTGGAAAAGCTCACTGACCCATTTGGAGATAAGCCTGTATTGTTTTGAAAAATTTGTTATTTATATGACTTAACTGGTATTAGGTCTTTGTTGTATTTCTAATGATAAAAAATTCTGGTAACATTTCTAGTTGAGTCTTTGTTTTAGCAAAAATAATGAAATGTCTTCGGTATTATTTCAAATTTGACCTGTATTCGACTGATATCAAAACATAATTTAACGTATTAACTTGGTGTCTCACTTCGCATTTTATCCTTATCTTGAGGTTTTGTACCGAAAGCTATTTACATATAGGTTTAACGTTTTACTACTCTTGAAATTCAACGAATTTTCTATATTTTTAGTACATTAATTTATTTTATTTTATTAATGATGGGTTTGCTCTTGACTCTAGTCTAGGTCATAGGACAGAAACAGAGTCTAAGATGGAGCGAGCTCACCCAGAAGAAGCCTGTTCACACTTACTTTGAAGAGATTAGGGTTGTATGCGTTTGGAAACACAGACGCAGGTAGTGAGTTCAACTCTTTAGCAGTTCCACTCTTTAATCCTCCGACTAAAAAGTAATCATATTGAACCATAGTTGGAATCATCGGCACCTCGATTGCTGCCGTCAAACTCGACGATGTCAAGGCTAAATGTGTACCAACTCGGTCTCATCTCCAGCTGCATACCGTAGAGTTTGCCTTGAATCATTACATCACACGTCTATCGTTTGAAGTGTTTACTACAGAACTTTCTACATAGGAAAGCACTGAATACCGCCATTTATCTCTTAAACCACTCAAATTTACGTCGTCCATCACATCACAAGCCAAATAAGTGAGTACTAACAGGACCAGCAGATGGATTAAAATCTTGTCACATTGCAGACTGGGTAGGGAAAGCTAACTTGAAAAAATTAGTACACGACACGCTACCAAGGTGCCACCTTCACTACATTTACACAATAAATCTCCTACTAAGAACACGTTTTCGTCGACTAGACGGCTAAATCAGCACGTCGCTTGTCATGACGCCATTATCATGCGAAGTAACATGGCTGCCATCGTCATCAAAGAGCATGCCGCAAGCCGTTCTCCGTAAGTCAGATAGTCACACTGTGCTCACCTTGTAAAAAGACGGTGCAAGGTGTTGAGATCCATACGTTTCGCACGGAATATTGGTGATACAATATGTTGGGAATATCACAAAACGACAGATACCAACTAAATTCAAAGTCACCGATGACGCCCGAAACGTTTGCGACAAATTTGACTTACGATATTGGTAGTACTAGTGTCATTATCCGCTATTCCAACATAGCCCACCGAGAAGCACGCACCTGAAACATCCTGAGCCAAACACGGGCGAGAAAAGACGTAACCTATTTCTCACTCAGCAAAGCACTCCTCAATTCGATCCTGATCGATTTTCCAAGGCCAGAGTTTACCACGTTCTACAGTCAATCGAAAACTTTTTCTAAACCAGTATTGTCATTTGTCTATAATGGTAGGCCCGGCCCATAAGCGAACTAATAAGACACAAAAAGTAGTATTCGTTTCCGTTTATAGAAGCCCGACTCCACCTACTTGTCATTAAGGATCGACGGGGTCATCAAATTGAAAACGAAACTGAATGATGCATCTACCATAGAACTAGCTCTAGAAGAATAGGCGACCACAGTCATCGACGGCAATCGTGTGGCACCCCTTTTCAAGCGGGTGTTACACCGTCAGCTTCATCACGCGAACCTCAACACGAACATCAATGATTTAAGCGAACGCTGAGCTTGTTAATTATTATTGTAATCTGTGGCTGTGCATCAGCAGTCATAGGACTGACGACGCGTTTCACGCTGCACCGCTACTTTTCTTGAAAAATAAGTAAGACGTCTCCACCGCGGTTTGCCACAGTATACCACCCACCTCCTCGTCTGGAGCAACGTCATTGCGCACTTTCATATAAGTCTATTTTGAGTCCCTTATCGTCACGCTATTAATCTGGCTCAGCACGCACGCCGTATATTTTTTGGGATCGTCGCATCGCTCACTAGGCCTGGCGCTCCATTACATGGTCCAAATTGAAAAAAATTGGTCCAATATCCACCGAACTACAAGAAACCGCCAGAGAACTCCACCGAGCTATCGACAGTATAATACAGAAGACAGCTACGATCAAAATGAAAAGCCTAGTGAGTGTTAAGACAGTCCTGTTCAACTCACTACCGGGCGATCACTTTCAAAAAGAAGTACTCTACACTCTGATCACTGAAATGAAGTTTATGGTCAACAGTAAACCTTTAACGCACAACTCCATCAACCTAAACAAGCCAAAGTAATTTTTCATGACTTACTCATAATCACTTCGGTACTAATTAGTGTCCTTATACACGACTCGCTTGTCGTCCCTTTGATAATCATGACCTCATCGAGAAAAACACATAAAGAACGTCGCAGTGCCTCGCCGATGTATATTTCACCCAAATACTCAATCCATACTAATATTATAAATGCGAAAGTGTGTTTGTTTGTTTGTTTGTTTGTTTGTTTGTCTTTCTTTCACGTTACAACAGAGCGATATCATGCAGTGTTTTTTAGGTGTGCAGTTAGGTGAGAGGCTGGAGAGTGACATAGGCTACTTTTTATCCCGGAAAAACATATTTTTCCCATCGGAAAAGCGATTAATGTTTAGCAATAGAATACACCCATACTACGAACATAGATGAGTATCATGCAGCGATGTAAAGCATTTTTTTTTTTGAGAGCAGCTAAATGAAAAGCTGGTGAGTGACATAGGTTATTTTTTATCCCGGAAAAACATATTTTTCCCTTCGGAAAACCGATTAATGTTTAGCAATAGAATACATCCATACTACATACATAAATGAGTATCATGCAGCGATGTAAAGCATTTTTTTTTTGGAAAGCAGTTAGATGAAAAGCTGGTGAGTGTCATAGGTTACTTTTTATCTCGGAAAAACATATTTTTCCCATCGGAAAACTGATTATTGTGTAGCATAGAATACATCCATACCACATAAAAAAGATGTATATACAGGATGTAAGGGACAGCCCTCCGAATACTGATATTCCCATAGTAAATGCAGTGAGCTGATTGTGATTTTGTATGGGATATAGAAAAAAAGAATTTAATCTATGGCAGGTTGTTCAGTTTCATGGTTTGAATACACCCAATCAGTATTCGAAGGGCTGTCACTTACACCCTGTATAGCACTACTATGAGAATGTCTCTTGAATATGAGTTTTGGGATATGAATGTGGCTTTAAGGGTGATGTGGGTATGTACTTGAGATACTTCTTACCACAGTAGTAAAGTTAATTTCTACAGTTAAACATGATTTGAAAGTCCATTTCTATAATAATAACCATTTTTAGCACAGTAAGTTTGCCCTGCGTATACTTGCGAAGACACATAATAAACTTAAATTTTTTGGTACCATAGTCCTGAAAATTGAAGACTAGGCAAAATCATTATACTGCGTATTCATATTATTATAATTCCAATCCAAGAACATCCATCCCCAAGTTAATTTGGTTTGGAGCTAATATAGGTTTTCAAATCCTTGATTACATACCCACTCCTTTCTTTCATGTCTTCTTGGAGCATGTTTGTATGTAATAAAAATTTCAAAATAGCAGGAATATTAAAAAAAAATTAAAGCTATATAGCAATCTATACTTTCTTATTATTTATTAACCACCAATATAACACTAGGCAATATTCACAATATTCATAAGGTAGCTATACTCTATGGCGACATAGAGCGCTGAGTGTAATAGCTAGGCATAAATATAGGTGTATTGGTAGTTTAGTAGTATTGCTAGATGTAGCGCTGCATTGTGTAATAATGCAGGTTATGCCAAATTATATCGCTGATATAATTTGGCATAACCATTACTACTATATTTGTATTATAATATTCGCGTAGGAGTTAAATAAGTGACCCATAAACGTAATTTTAATAGAGACGCAGTCACTAAACCGAAAAGTAATGACCTGTGTTGTGTGTGCTGTCGCCCTGTTTAGAATACACAACTAATAAATAAAACTCTATGAGTACGCGGGCGAAGCCGCGGGTAACAGCTAGTATTAATATAGATTGATGGAGCCCCACGTCAAGCCGCAATGAAAGCCAACAACATCGTGTAGATCGTGAACAACACTCTACCATAAAACACCTGACAATTGGCCACGCGGACGAGCCATCGCTACGTATCACGAAGCAGACAGCAGCGTGAGGAAGGTGGACATCAGAATAAAAGAGAGCATCTGAACGCTAGCAACTAATAAGTAACATCGGGTAGAAGCGCTGCCAACCAAACCACACTAGCGAACAAATATTGTTTAGTTTAAGTTTCTCATTTTCACTTAATTTTCCTTGTAGAAACCGTCTCCGTTGCAATGAGAACAGCCACCGCACCATTTATAGCGACCGCGGCGCATTTAAATTACATTTAAATACGTTTATTCAAAGGGTTCATTGGGTCATTTGTAGACTCAGTGTCCCATATGACAGAAAAAAAAAATCTTAATAGTTTCATTGTAATAGGACTGTGTTCTGTTGATCATTTGCTAGTCGCTATATCGCGATTTGAATTTGAGTCACATGTTTAAGTTATAGACTTATTTTTAAATAAATTGTATTTTCTTTTAGCTTTTTAGTAAAATATAGACTTAATTCAAAATGAGTCGGAGATCTTAATGTTTGATTTGGTAAAACAAAGACCGATTTTAACTTAGGTCAATATTTCTTTCAAATTTTTCATGAAATAATGACGCAATTCTAAAGGGTTACAAATAATTAACTTTTTTAATTAAAGGATTAGAATATTTGTGAAAATTTTAATGCATTTAAAAGAACATATTCTTAGGATTAGTTAGGTGGTTCAAGTTTCATTCTTTGCCTTTTACTTTTAATTCTACAGCCATTTAAAAATTATTCTGTTTATTCAACAAACGTTTTTCATCGATACCCAAAAATTTGTGTTTTTGGATTAGGTCGTTATTTTATTACGAGTGCGATATAATCACCTCGCTTGGCGGGTGAATTGGCGAGCGTAGAGCAAGATGTTGAACAAGAAACGCTGCTGCCCATTCCCTGGAGGACTATTCCTTAATAAAATTGTTTTATACGACAACTATGGGTAAAATTGTGGTGATGATGATGATATTCATAGCCGGCACCATACGGCAACTGGCCTTATAATACACACACATACACATATCACGCCTACAACCCCTTACGGGGTAGGCAGAGCGCAATTGGCCACATAAAACGGACATTTGCGCCTCTGACAAACATTTGAGGGTCATTCGGAAAATTGTGTATCGCCACAGTGACAGGTTGTCAGCCCATCACCTAGAATAGAAATACACATCCTCGAGTCCCTTATATAATCTAGTGATTATAAGCTTGTTTAGTAACAAGCTTGCTAGTTTTTTGTAAAGTGTATAAATAAAATGCTAGCCAGTGTTCTCTTGAGCATAGTCGATAAGTTTTGCTACCTGGGGTCGACTGTGTCGAATAGTCTCACCTCACGCTCGATGCTGAGATCGATACGCAAATCGGCAAGGCGGCGACCATGTTCGGCAAGCTCAGTACAAGAGTATGGAACAATAAACACCTGACCACAAAAACCAAGATTATTGTTTATCAATCTTGCGTTTTAAGCATACTCTTGTACGGAGCTGAAACTTGGACATCGTATGCAAAACAGGAACGTCAATACATTTCATATGCGCTGCGTAACCTGGCAGGACAGTCACAAACGAGCGAGTTCTAGAAATTGCGCAGCTGCCTAGTTTTACCGCCCTGCTTAAGCAGAGACGATTGCGGTGACTAGGGCATGTGCACCGGATGAAACCTTCGCGTCTACCACGGTGTGTTCTGCTTGGCGCTGTAGCAAACGCTAAAAGAGGGGTTGGAAGACCTATGCTGCGTTTCAAAGATTGCGCAAAGCGTGACATGGCTGCGTTTAACATTGACCATCAAAGCTGGGAGAAGCTTGCTGAGGATAGGGACGAATGGCGTACGCGTGTGTTTGATGCGCGTAAAACACACGATAATGCCTGGTTTTCTGGTCTCGCTAACAAAAGGCAAAAACGTCATCTAAACATGCATGTTCCAGTCTCAAATTCCATCTTCACTTGTAGAGCGTGCGGAAAATTATGCCGCTCCCGTATTAACTTATACAGCCATTATAAGTCTTGCCTCAGACACTGATTAAATCGTGTGAGGCCAATGATGATGATAAATAAACGAAAAAAAAGTTGATACCGCGCTGGATTTTGCGCGACTCATTTCCTCCATAATACATATGCGTGGATAAAATTAGATAATCTTTTAGATGTCACCAAATCACACAAGTCGTTGCAACAACAAGTAAAAAATTACACGACTCTCACGAGAGGCTTTTGTCCTTAAACTGAGCACATTTTCTTGTCTCTCAGAATAAGGTAAAAAAAAGTTGAATCCCCAAATGCTACATAATCCGTAATAAAAACAAGTGTTCCAAGTTATTCTTGTTTCGTCTCTGATTATGGGACACAGCAAATGTGTCACTTGGGCATTAGATAATATAAAAGGTGAGACTTTGGGCGGAGTCTCGGTAAAGGTAGAAAATGTTTTTGCTGATCTACAAATTCCTTACGTAAGATACCACGATTATTTAGCAAAGTGCATTTAGAAACAGTAAATACTTAGGTACTGGTCTTTTATTTTTAAATATTTGTAACATATGACAAAAAAAAATACCCTTAAACACACCGCTGTAAATCAAGTATGGAGTGTAATTTTACTAGTGACCGATAGCAAAAACTGAAAACGGGCTGGTGATAAGAAACAACTTTTTCAAAGAACATAGGTCGAAATGCGAAAAAAATATTAGGATTTCCTATACAAAATTGAAGATCAGCTGATTTGAGTTACTACAGAATCACACCATGTTTTTGTTTTCAACCGATGTTCATAAGGGCAAGTCTTTCCTTATCACCAGCTCGGCTTGAGATTCCGCTATCGGTCACTAGTAAAATTTCATCCTATAATGGAAATATTATTACAGCAATTTATTTTGCTTGCTAACCTAAGTAAACATTTTCTTTTTATTTTTGTTACTATAGCTTGATGTACTATAATTGCCTTTGTGTAAGTAAATAAACGTTTTGACCTAGTTTGCAGTATTGATGGTTAACCATTCGAGTGAATTATGTTTGCCTGCAGCAAACAATCGTTGTAGTGTGGAATCAAACCACTTGAATGCTTGTTTGCTAATGTGTAAATCCACTGTGTGATTTCGGCTTAGAATAGCATCACCTCAATACTATCCATGGGTAGCGTAAAAAGCGACTCAGAGATTAATTCATACAAAGAATGGGCAGCAGCGTTCCTTATGAAATGTGTTATCTTTCTTTCTTTCTTTCACTTCGCTCACTAATCCACATGTTGAGTATGGCAAAACCCCCTGTTTCAGCTTTTAATGATAAAGTTTAAAGCGTATTATATATACTGTAAGCAGTTTCTTGGCCTACCTATTTCAGTTAACTATTTGTAATATACTGTATGCAATATACTGTGTGAAAAATTTTGATGCATTAAATGGGTAAGGAGCTTCTTATGATTCGGAAGAAGTAATTGCGGATCAATTCAATTCAATTTCTTGTTGTATGGCGTTTTTTACTGTGATTTCGCCAGTGGCAAGTTTTATTTTATACTAGCTTTTACCCGCGACTTCGTCCGCGTTAGATAGTTTTTTTAGAAATAGGTTCAGGTTTAGGTGGGCTCCTAATGGTACACCTGGTGGTCTACATAAGGTACTCCAGATCCTCAATGTCGTTGTGAAAAGAAGCGGCCCATTATACTGAACAACTTTTGTTTTGGAACCATGCCTGTATCTCTAATAGTTTAGCTGGGCTCCTGATGGTACACCTGGTGGTCTACATAATGTACTCCAGATCCTCTATGTCCTTGTGAAAAGAAGCATCCCATCATACTGGCCAACTTTCGTTTTGGAACCATTTCTGTATCTCTAATAGTTTAGGTGGGCTCCTGATGGTACACCTGGTGGTCTATATTAGGTACTCCAAATACTCAATGTCCTTGTGAAAAGAAGCGGCCCATCATACTAAACAACTTTTGTTTTGGAACCATGCCTGTATCTCTAATAGTTTAGCTGGGCTCCTGGTGGTACACCTGGTGGTCTACGTAAGGTACTCCAGATCCTCAATGTCCTTGTGAAAAGAAGCGGCCCATCATACTGAACAACTTTTGTTTTGGAACCATGCCTGTGTCTCTAATAGTTTAGCTGGGCTCCTGATGGTACACCTGGTGGTCTACATAAGGTACTTCAGATCCTCAATGTCCTTGTGAAAAGAAGCGGCCCATCATACTAAACTACTTTTGTTTTGGAACCATGCCTGTGTCTGTAATAGTTTAGCTGGGCTCCTGGTGGTACACCTGGTGGTCTACATCTGTACTCCAGACCCTCGAATGGTGATAAAAAGTAGCCTATGTCCGTTCTCGATATGCTAGCAATCTCTGTGCCAAGTTTCATGAAGATCGGTTCAGCGGTTTGGCCGTGAAAGCGTAGCAGACAGACAGACAGACAGACAGACAGAGTTACTTTCGCATTTATAATATTAGTGTGGATAGTGTGGATTCAAGTATGTTTTTTATTTGTGGCGTTTTTATCACGTTTTACTGTGATAACACCAGTGTCAAGTTTAAAGGGCGGATCCCATTGAAATAGAAAACTGGGTAATACGTCAAAACTGTATGTCAAATCTGTAACGTTACCTCCCAATCGCAGTTTCACGTATTTGTGGGCCTAAGTCAGGCCCAAACTTGGGGCCTTAATTATTTGGAGGTGCTTCAGAAACGGTGTTTTAGGTAAAATATGTTATTTTATTTAAAACGCTTATGAAAGCGCCTCAAAGCTAAAAAGAACATCTAACAAAAGAAGAATTTCTAACAAAGCAGTCTTTTGATCATTTTCTGCCAATAAAACAAAGCTTAAAATATGAATAAAATAATGCTGAAAGGCCTGTTTTCTCCGATACCGATACTAAAATGCTTTGAAAGAAAGAAAAAAGATATTGACATTTTTGCTTTTACGGACTGATAATTAATGTTATTTTAGCGAACATACTGTGGGTACCTAGTTATGTCACCAACTCTGACAACATGGTTCTTCGGGTTGTTGGACGATCCGGTGCCCCACAGAGTGAATAGAAAAATGTTTCTTATATTTGACTGGCTATTTGCTATCTAAGCAATAAGGCCGCTTATTGTACAACAGTTCTTATTTCGCTTAATGCAATAAAGTATATTATGAAAATACATATTGTATTGTATAATTATAGTATTTTTAACTGTTGTTTAGAAATATAAGTTTATTTTTATCCCTTATATGTTCATTTGTGTTGACAAGAGCTACTTATACTTATTATAGGTCGTTGGTCGGGTAGGTGTCCCATACGAAAAAGAGAAAAATAGGACACGGAAAAATGAAAATTTGCTTCTGAAATTCCCTAGCAAGTTCAATCAACGGAGCGACGGTATCGGTGCATTCACGTGTCATTAGTTCGGTCGGTGATATCGCTGCAAAGTGCACAATGCGCTAGTTTTGGTGCATTCATTATATAGTGTGCTTATTCATCAAAGCCGGATGTAAAGAACGGTGTACTAAACACTGTGCAGCTGTAATCAGCCCATGAAAATGAACAATTTCAAATAAAACTAAAATGGAAAAAAAGCAGTCATGACCTATGGAGCCGAGACGAGAATCCTGACAGTAAGACTGGCTCACCGGCAACATGTCCCTCAGAGAGCTATGGAAAGGTCGGTATCTTTATATTGGATAAAATCCGGAATGAAACTATCCGCAAAAAGACCAAAGTAACAGACATAGTCTGGAAGTGTAGCAAACTGAAGTGGCAGTGGCACATCTGTCGTAGAACCAATGGACGGTGGAGTACGCCACGCAGGCGTAGCGTTGGACGATCTCAGGCCAGATGGACCGAGACTTTAAAAAGGCGGCTGGTAGCGACTGGATGGCGAAAACGAGAGATTGTGCCTTATGGCGTACCTTGGAGGAGGCCCACGTCCAGCACTGGACTGCAATAGGCTGATGATGTATGTAGGTAAGAATAAAAGGTTATCTAGGTTAGGTTAGTTAGGTTATCGACGTCCATATAAAACCCGATCATTAGACGGCTTTTTATAGTTTCTCAACATATTCTTAATATACATGCCTGCAAAGTTTGCGGTACCTACACATCCCTTACAACCTTAATGAAGTATTTAAAATAATTATTAAATAAGATCAGCAAGATGAAAGGGCAGATGTCGAGGCACATAGCTCGTAGAACAGACGGTCAATGAGGTTGGGGCTTAAGTGCCAGCATCGCATTTAAGGTGCATTGTTGGACGGCCTTCCAGCTGCCTACTAGCTGTACCAAACTGTTGTGAACAGCCTCGACAGCGGCGCCACTTCCCAAAAAAAAATTCTCTGTATAATGTCCGTTACTCAAGTTTTAAGTATTATTAAATTAAAACCTACAAGCTCAATAAAATATTCGCTGTCATTAAAGTTATGGCAATTAATACCAAAAGTGGCCGTTTTTAGGTACTTTTTCCATAACTTTAGTTACAGCGAATATTTCATTGAGTTTGCAGATTCTAATCGTACTTAAGGATAATACTTAAAACTTGAGCAACGGACATTCTTATAGATTGTTTGTATAAAGAGAAAATATATTTCTGTGAAGTGGTGCTATTATCGAGGCCGTTCACGACTACACTTACTTCAAATTTGCGGACAGCATGTATTGAAAATGGTTCAAAACTGCGGTCTTTGCGAATGTCTGGGGAGACCTATGCCCAACAGTGGACGTTCTACGACAGTGGATGATCGATCACATGAAAGAAAAATGAGTTGACAGCCAATCAACAAGATACAGGATTTAATTTATATCGAATTTTAACACTAATTAGGCTTTGCTCGGATATCGACATTAATATATCGACGTGAATTTATGCGAAATCCGTGCAACGGCATGAATGAGTAACTAACAACTCATGAATAGCTCATGAGTTCAAATAGGCCTGCGCTAAATGCGCTAATTACTCAAAGGATCAATCACCTGAAAATAGACTGAGCGCCTGTTCAGGAGAATTAGCTAGAATTTGATTTAAACCATAAATATTATGTTTGAAATGGCAGCGCTAGGAATTCATATTTGTACGGAATAATTTACTGTATGAGTCGAGATACACCTGCGTATAATTTATCCGTGGAATTTCGGATAGTTCAAACTATCCATCCATATTCAATTGAACATGACAGCAAATATTTTTTGTCATAATAATTATCTCATACATCCAACTATAAAAATATGCAGGTGAGTTTCGAGTATGCCCATCGTAGACATTGTCTACATAGTGTCGTAGCGATCCGGACTACGGCGTAGCCAACAATATCGTTTAGCGGAACTAATGCACTTTTTTAGGATCAAATCACTGTTCTAACTTAGTTCTCAGTACCCTGGCACAGTGCAGTAATATAACGGAGCTAATGACATGTGAATTCACGATAACGCCACGGAGGTGATACCCGCTGGGAAATTATACGGAGAAATTTACTAGTTAATTTTCACCTGTGACACCACTTTTGCTGGTAAGATGGCGGCTTAGGGCGTAGTAAAAGAAAATTAACAGTAAGTCGAATCGGCTTGAGTTATAATATAGTCGAAATCGTGCGTGTTGGTACAGTGTAGATATTTTGTATAAAGATGTTTTTGATCTCTTCACTCATTTACTTTTAGCAGCACTTCAACCTTCCCCTTTAAAAGCAATGAAGTCAAACAAGTTTTTATACAGTTTAGCAGAAAACCCTGTATAAGTTTGTAAAAATTATGACATAGTATTTGATGTCATTTTCATACAATTCTTAAGTAAAATAAAATATACGCAGATGCGTTCCGAGAGTTTTGATCTGACACTTACTACAACTGTTACTTGATATTTACTTAGCGAGATAGGTATGAAAACTTATTTGTTTTAACTTTGTAAAACACTGTGGACCGAGCAGCGGTTTTATCCGCTGTTACCTGTTTTCCCGAAGGAATTTTAGCTTAGGTACCTTCCTCGTAATTCATTCTGTGTAAAAAAACCGCATTTAAATCCGTTGCGTAGTTTAAATTATCTGAGTACATTATGCATAGGTAGTTAAAGCGACTTTATTTTACACTATGTAATGAAGTGACTTTTGCAACGAAGGTAATTAAAACTGAATGGATGGCGCAGTCTTCTAGTAAAATGAAACTTTAGTGCTGCGTTTGAATTTAAATTTCGAACACACATGTTACAGACTGTATCAAATTAATATTTTCTTTAGTTAGCACAACTATTACTCATCACAATAAAACTATTTTAAACATATTTAAGTTGTGTTTATTTTGGATTTCACATTTTATTGTATCAAATAATTTCAGTGGGGTACAACCACTACGAAATTAGTACCTTTTGAGAACTTGCAAAATTGCACCGCAAGCAGGTTTTGAATCTGCAACTTTCGGTATAAGTACCACTGACGCCCCTTCCGACTAAACTACCGCAGTTCACTTGGTGTTGGTGAAATTATGCAAGTGTATCTTAAGGCCAATATTTCGTGGCATGGCTCCATCTACTTGGATAGTTTAGAAACTATATAATTCCCAGCGACTAATTCATTCTTTTCAGATAAAATGTAGCTAAAGTGATCTTATTTTCGTGTGGGACACGGAGTCAACGAAAGACCCGATAAACCCTGGTTTAAAGTTTTGTTACCTCCTAATATTGCTATTAGAAGGCTTGCATCTTGTTTGGAAACAATCAGTTGTTTCAGCCTGCAAAGACCTAAATAAATAATTTTTTTTCAGGTATTGGATGGCATATTTTAAATGTCAATTTAATTACATAAATTGCATAGCATACATATATAACATATAAATGAGAACAAATAAATATTAATCAATATTACTAAATAATCAATACTAATCCTGTCAAAAACAATTTCCTTTTTTTTTTTTTTTCTTTAGTATCTAATAATGTGTTTGTTTGCATGAAACATAAGGATCTTCACGGTCCAATAAAATACGCTCTACGCTATATCTCTTAATGTTGCCATTATTTTCGCACACATTCATGAGCCATACAAAATTAATTTTAAGAAAAGGGGTAATAAAACCGGTCGTGAGTTCTCAAGAGTTATGTGCTTCAAGCGTCATAAGTGTTATTATAATGCTGCTTTATGTCCAATGTTTTGGCACAAGCACCAGACTGTATCAAGCTAATGCAATGCCATTTTATTTCAAGAAATAAGAGAATCTATAAGAGCGTAATACCTTTTGAAGTAAGTAGGTTCCGTATGTTAAGTAGTTTTTGTCGTGCTAACTAAGAATGAGATGACAACGACGCAACGGTGAACGGATAAGACCCTGATCATTTCAATAATTCGGCCTAGTTATATTTTTTTTACACCATTACCTTACATTGCTATTCTAGGCGATGGGCTAACAACCTGTCACTATGGCGATACACAATTTTCCGAATGACCCTCAAATATTTTTCAGACGTGGCGTAAAATGTTTGTTTTATGCGGCCGTTTACCTACCTCGCAAGGGATTATAGGCGCGATATATGTATGTGTATATACTACACAATACTTAAATAAGGAGCTTCTTTTTTTATAACTACAATAGGCTAGAGTTTAATTATGGTTCTAATATCAACTCAATATATCTTGAGTACAGTTTGCCCGCGCTAGAAAATTTTGAAAGTTTTTTTTTTAATCAATATATCTTTACGTCCTCGAGATAAAAGGTCGTGACTTTTGGACGGACGAACGGACAACACATTGGTTCTATAAGGATGTGATCTTATATGATAACTCTGTTGACGGTACCCTAAAAACTAGCAGCTGCCTTCTTGCCTATGATTATTTTGCACCTCAAACCTGAAAGGGTTGATTAACCCCTAGGGTTGTAAGGTTCAAAAACACTGTTACAATACGCCGTACTGGGGTAGATGAGGGCTTAAATTAAAGACATCTAACTAATGGTTATTCCCAATAATTGTTAAGAAACCCAAAAATACAAATACAAGATTTCATTATTCAATGTTGGATTATAATTTCGCATGTTGATCCTGATTCAACAATGAATGTTTTCCCTTGAATAGCTAAACCATTCAAACACGGATCCCTGTACCGTTCCGTACAAAAAGCCCACTGCAGTTGTCTTTCTTTCCGATTGGTTATCTAGGGTGGGCGATTGGCTGCAATCCAAATAGATTCGCAGTAGACAGAGGAACGAAGGGTGTTCTATAAATTGCATAGTGAGATAGACGGCCGGAACGTTCTGGGAGCTTGGATTGTTCTGCAAATTGCTCTGCTCTTAGGAAAAAAGACTGTTCTACGTTAGTACGAAACTCTTCTACTATCAGCCCCTTTTAAACCTACTCATTTGAAGGTTCAACTTCTTCTGGTTATTCTTAGTAGCTGTATCAAAAACCAACATTACTTGATCACTGACATGGATAGGTTGACGTGCTGCTGATAGTACCTATCAAGTTCGGATAAAAATGACAAGCTGTACAAAATATATTTAATGTGATAGTTTATTTTATTACCCGACTACGGCAAAGCAAAAAGGAGGGTTATGATTTTGACCTGTATGTATGTATGTATGTATGTATGTGGAAACGAAAACGTTTGTTCCGTCTTAACTTCTAAACAACTTATCAGAATTTGATAAATGAGGTATCATTTGAAGCGTCTAAAGAGTCCGGTGGTTATAGGCTACGTTATGTCACTATACATTACATAGGGCGCCCTCTAGAGCTAAGAATTGAAAAAGTTTATACTACTAGTAATGTCGTGTTGGGTATCAAATGAAAGGGCTTAATAAGCACAGTTCAAAAAAATAGTTGCCGTGTGATGCCAGCTAAGAATAGCACCACCCTATTTCTTTTCCGTGGGTGTCGTATGAGGCGACTACGGGATAACGGGACGCGACGGGTGTCGTATAAGGCGACTAAGGGACACGAGGAGTTCATGTGAAGGTATTACAATTAGGCGACAGCTGACAACCTGTCACTTAAGTGAAACACGATTTTAAGGGTTAACCTATTAGTCTTTGATGACTTAATGCAATTACCACCCGTATCTGCAACTCGTGTAGGCGCAAATTGTTACAAACAACCTGACATTTATGCAGCTGAACCACATTTATGGAGAATGTTCAGTTTCTGTGAATTGGGTCAAAATATGCGACAAGTAAATGACAACAGTTTCGTTGATCTGTTGAACAGCATCAGAGTAGGGAAGTTGACAATGGAGCAATTAGCAATATTAGACACAAGAAGAATTGTAAACGACACAATTGAATACGATGAAATTGTACATTATTTCCAACTTTAAAACATGTAGACCAATTTAACAAAAAAATGTCAGAGTGTTTGGCATTACGAACAAAAACTATACGATCAATGCAATAGACACTTCAACAGAGTCTAAAACATATGGACAAATACCTAAGCAAGAGCACATACCAAACGATCCAAATAGAACAGGCGGTATTATAAAAACTATTCAAATCCATCCACCACCCTATCTCTTCCCGTATCCAGCCAGGAAGGCCGAGAGGTTGGCGCAGGTCCTGGGTAGCCCTGCGTTTTCCATAATTGCGGCCCAGGCAACGCAGTGTCAGTGGAGAGGACACTTCACCCGCGTCACGTGGATACCAACACGGGAAGTGGCAGTGATCGGTAATAAGTCCGCACATATGGGCGTAAGTGCGGGCGCCAGGGGTCGCTTCCGACAGTAGAGGGTCCATCGTAGGCCCACTGATCAGTTACCGCCTGCTCCAAGTTGGGCAGCCCCCGACCAATAAGGTTTTTTTTTTTTTTTTTTTTATTAATGATGGGTTTGCTCTTGACTCTAGTCTAGGTCATAGGACAGAGACAGAGTCTAAGATGGAGCGAGCTCACCCAGAAGAAGCCTGTTCACTCTTACTTTAAAGAGATTAGGGTTGTATGCTTTTGGAAACACAGACGCAGGAAGTGAGTTCCACTCTTTAGCAGTGCGCATTATAAATGATGACTGGAAGCGCTTAGTCCGAATTGGTGGAATGGCTACCAGGTACGGATGGTATCCGGCGGTGCGTCTGGATGTCCGATGGTAGAAGGGAGCTGGTGGAACAAGGTCGTGAAGCTCTTGAGCACACTCTCCGAAGTACAATCTATAAAATACCGACAAGCAGGCAACCTTGCGGCGATGTGCCAGGCTATGTAGCTTGGTGTCCACCAGTTTTATGTCGTTCGGCCCCGGTGCTGGTTTGCTCTTTTAGGGTGTAGAGAGCACCAGCCTCAACTGGACAATCGGCGCCGTTACATTTTACACCTGCGACTAAAAGGCATAATAGAAACAATTCCCAACACCGCTTATCCATGCGATTTGTAACATGGAATGTCCGTACTATGAGGACAGGCCTCCCTGACACCTGTGGAGGCTCTTCTACTGACGCACAAGATCTGCGTAAAACTGCCATTATCGACGCTGAACTTAACAGACTGAACATTGCTGTTTGTGCCTTACAAGAGACCAGACTCCCTGACGAGGGTTCCTTGCGTGAGACACATTACACATTCTATTGGAAATGAAAGGACAGCAGCGCTGTGCGTGAGCATGGTGTAGGCTTGGCTATCCGCAACGACCTCTTAACATCTATAGAGGCTCCTTGCGGCATATCGGAACGCATTATGTTGGTGCGGTTAAATACGAATCATGGATACGTAACACTTATTTCTGCTTACGCACCAACATTATCCTCAAAGGATGAAGCAAAAACACAGTTATATGACCAGCTCAACCAGTCTCTACGCGGGTTAAGACCATCTGACCGCTTATACAATCTGGGCGATTTTAACACAAGGGTTGGACAGGACAACGTAGCTTGGCCTGATTGTATAGGTAACCACGGTATAGGGAAGTTAAACGAAAACGGCCAACGTTTATTGAAGCTATGCTGTAAACACCTACTGTGTGTTACCAATACCTACTTCAAAGGCAAATCATCCCGCAAAGTATCCTGGAAACACCCTCGTTCTGGTCACTGGCATCAACTGGACCTTATCCTAACCAAAAAGAAAAATCTCCGCGAGACCCTACACACGCGTACATTTCATAGCGCTGATTGTGACACAGATCACTCCTTGGTGGCTTCGCACGTTGCTATAACTCACAAAAAGAAACACTCGTCCAAACTGCCCGGTAGGAAGAAGATCGATCTTCCCAAAACCAGGGATGATGAGTTTATCCGAAAGTTTGAAGAGTTGGTACGCGATGAAACTGCCACCTGGGACGTAGACGCTCCTATAGAGGAAGACTGGGGCAAAGTAAAAAAGTTTCTAACAGATGTGGCTGGTACGGCTTTCGGCCACCAGAAAGTCAAAAACCAGGACTGGTTCGCTGAAAATCTTGAACACATAACAACCCTGCTCGAGTCCAAACGGCAAGCTGCGCTTACTCATCGCCTTAACCCTTCCGAAAAGTCGCGTGTCAATTTAGCGAATGCAAAAGCTGTATTACAACGCACATCACGGTACTTTGCTAATGCATGCTGGACCGAGCTTTGCCAAAGTATCCAATCGTGCGCTGATGTCAGAAATTTTGGTGGTGTGTATGCTGGCAGTAAAAAGGCCCTTGGTCCTTTGCCTAAAAAACAGCCCCCCTTAAAGAAGTGGATGGCACTGTTATCACAGATGCCCAACGCCAACTCGAACGATGGGTAGAACATTATATCGGTCTCTATTCGGAACCAGTTAATATAATGCCGGAAGCTGCAGACTGCATGCCAAAACTAGCTACCTGGGCCGAGTTAGGTGACCTTCCTACCATAAGGGAATACCACAAGGCTGTTAAGCAGCTTAGTGTTTAGCAGCTTCTGAGCCTCGTTAAATCCTTCCATATGGACATGAAAGGATCTGTTGTATTTAACGGCAATACATCCGAGCCATTCGTAGAGGTGTTTGCCAAGGCTGCATGTAGGCTCCTACCCTATTATGCATGGTCATACATACATACATACAAAGATAAAATTATGATGAGTGTATTTTGTTTAATTAACGAGTGATGTTTAATTGTGAATTGAGCTGCATTGAAATGCAGCTCAATCTAGAAAAAAAAATACATACCAAAGTGTTAAACTTACCTTCAACGCCAAAATAATTAAAATAAAAACCAGTTCAAAAACTAACACCCGACTACTGAGATATCGCGCTCTAAAAAGTAAGAAACAAGAAATCTGGAATATTAACTACAAAAAATTTAATATCAATAGTCCACGTAATTTATACGAAGATATGACATATAATTATATATTTAAATGTATATTTAATAAAAAAATATTGTGGTTTATTGGTGATAGCCGTGGTCGTATGCCACCTACTCTAGTACTTAGTAGGTGATATCATAAACTTGCACAACATAATTAGGTAAGGCAAACTGGCATACGTCCTCGGCTATCACCTATAAATTACAATATTTTTTTATTAAATATACATTTAAATATATAATTATATGTCATATCTTCGTATAAATTTCGTGGACTATTGATATTAAATTGTTTGTAGTTAATATTCCAGATTTCTTGTTTCTTACTTTTTAGAGCGCGATATCTCAGTAGTCGGGTGTTAGTTTTTGAACTGGTTTTTATATTTACAATATCACTCATATTATGCAAATGAGAAATCCCACGCTGCTGGTTCCAAATTCAAAATACCAAAAACATGAACCTATCTCACAATATTATTCTGTCTTGGGTTGTACAAAGGCGATAAATAGAAAATACTATAATACTTCTTCTTTGGGTACTTTGAAAAACAATAAATCTTGATTTGTGGATGTTGAAGAATTGCACGGCCATGTAGATATTGCACAATAAAAACGCGTTTTAAGAAAAATACCTGAATATGGTAAAATGTGTGTGAAAGAAATTACGTCGCGTTGGCAAGCTCTTTGTATTAAATTTTTTTGTTTGTGACGATTTTAACGCCACCCCTAAATGCTTGCATTTTTAAAAGTGCATTCGTCAGTAAGGGTCAAACTCGTGATTTTGATGGTGTGATGCAGGCCCTGAGTGTAGGCCTGATTTATTTTCTACAAATTGAGGACAGTTTGTAAAGATAAAAATATACTTGTATCTTTGAAAAAATAGTTTAGTCTCCGAATTTAGGATTTAAATGTGACATTAGTTTCACACTTGTCATATCTCATACTAGTTATCTTAAACTGAGCAACCAACAGGCGGTTGAAAAACTCTGACACCAGGATCTATCGTGTCATTGGACGACTCGGTGTCCCACACAAAAAGAGAGAGAGAGAGAGAGTAGATTTTCTCGTTATACCCGTTCAAATACTTAACTTTAAAAAGTGAGAACAAACCTAATGACAAATTTGAGATTCTGTAAAAAGATGCTGTTGTATTTGTGTCCGTGTGTAGCTGAAACTAAAATATAGGTTCATAACTTTGTATGGAATAAAATCATCTTATTTCATGCATTTCCAAACTATATAAAGTATTTCGCATTTTTCACGTTTCCATTTAACGAGATGTTTTTGAACGAAGTTCTGTAAAATTTTACAATATCTATTGAATTGAATTTTCTTGGCAGAAGTGTACGTGACTCTGAAATTTATAGGCGTTTTTATCAAAGAGTTAAACACTTTTATAAGTCTTACGTTATATCTTTAAATCTGAGCTGGCTGACGCTATAATGAAACATTTATAGCCTAGTCAATATAATTATATACCTACAAATTCTAACGTAACGAAACGTAACAATCCATAAAAAAGACATTCTTGGTTATAAAACAAATAGTTACAGCTTAACAAAAAACAAAGTTATTCTTTTGCTCAAAGCACAGACTAAGTTATAAATATTTTCGGGTTCTCATTCACCCAAAATCATATTGTTGATATCGTCTAGGCAACGACCATATAGCCTTCTAGACGTCATTAAAATACTTTCAGACATTTTTAGTCAGACATTGTGCGCATTTGTCAGTCAGTGTCATAGCCCAGTAAGGAGAGCTATCATGTTTTAAAAATATTTATTATTAGCTAAGCCTAAGTAATTATTTAGTGTCAAAATAAGTATATGCTAACATACTTTAATTTGCATTTTGTTAACTGTCACATAGACAATACTTTGTATTTCACAATATTTATGAATTATGAATTATTTATTTAAGGTCTCTTTAATTTTTAGTCACGTCCCTCAGTCATGAAGCTACGAGGAAGAAGTCGAAATAAGAATGTTTTTATTAAATGAGCTACCATACATTAAGAATTAATGTAAGTAATGCCCTCAAATAAAGTGAACTGTACCGGACTATCAATCAGCATGCATGCTCCAATCCATGCACTTCAGCTCAAAAAATTTATTGATAGCAACATTGACTCGATGAATAAAAAGAGATAATTGTTGATTGAAAAATTAAAATGGAATAGAAAAATTGTCTAATCAGACGTCTACTACGCTGTGTGGTCGTTGGTTGATTATGTTCATACGTGTTGGCGGAAAGTCCGATTGATAAAGTTATGGGCCTCGCAGGGAAAAGTTGATTTTCGACGCTTATCTTTACGGCCCTTTCCCGAGAGAATATCGTAAACAGTAAAGTTTTATGAAGAGAGAATTCCATTGAATACTTTTATGCATGGCATAGAAAATATTGATGTGTTTGGAAGGCACAATGACAATTCCAGTAACCCCATTGAATAAATTAGGAAGAAGAAAACAAAACGCAAGATATTCAAACAAACAAACTTGGCAAATCTAGCGGAAAACGATCGAGTCGATGGCTTGGCGGAAAAAGTTGTGGTACGTGTTTTTTTTTCGCCAAAGAAACTTTCTTATAAATTATCATTTATCGTGATCTTACACATTTAAAAAAAAGTATATTTTAAGAATATTTCTTATGTAATTATTACTTTTATTGTTTAAACTCTCGGTCAAAACACGACATAGCGCGTCTAAAGAGCTAAAATCTAAGCTACTATTTCTGTAGCAAGCAGTACTTTTATCTTAAGGCGGTTCTCCCACTTGTCGTCCGTCATTGCATATTTTTTAACGCACCGTAACGCATGCGTCTGTCAGACGAAAGGAAATTGTGAATTCCCATCTTAATCCCATATAAATACGGCTACGGTGCGTTTACGGAAGCGTCTGTCAAGTGGTTTGTATTAGAATAAGATCGAAATTTGCAATTATTTTCGTCTGACAGACGCAGGCGTTACGGTGCGTTAAAAAATACGCAGCGACGGACGACAAATGAGAGAACCGCTTATGAACAGAGAGTCTTATCATACTCAAAATCTGATGAACCGTGATTTTACTAAGCTTAGGTTTTGATTAAATTGTTATTTGTAGGTCTTGTCTAAAACGCTTACAAAGTATACCAAAACAACCTCTAATATTTCAGACAATATTTTCTCATAATAATTGAATGTCATATCGAAGGTATTGAAGTGCCCAGGATTGTTTAGCTGAGTGTTTGTAATGAAATTAAAATTTAAATGAGTTTGCATTTAGAATTACTCAGTGTGTCTCATGCCACGATCACACACTCCCGCTATAGGCATGGTGATAATAAAGGAATTGGGCAACGCTACTCGTCATGCCATTGCCTCTTCCCCTGCTCCGGCGAGTGTTGGCATTTCGTGCAAGAGTCAAAGGACGAGCGTGCGTACGTACTTCAGTGAAAGAGTATGACGGCAGTGTGTGAACAAACTCGCAATGATATTTCCGCGGAAGTATATCGGGCAGTATTCGCGGATGTGGCAGGAGAAGGAGCAGGTCGAGTATGTGAATAACCTGAAGTTCATTGATTCTATTAGATTTATGTTTCACATAGATAGGTACCAACCAAAGAATTACGTACTTTATCAAAAGATTGTCGCCATGTTATATTGACTTAGAAGAGTATCATCTTATTTCTACCTAAGGGTGCAGTAGAATGCGACTAGGGGACTAAATGGAATTGGCAGCAGCGTTCCGTATGCATTTTAACATCTTTCACTCCGCTCGCCAAACTACCTGCCAAGCTTGGTTTGTATGGCAAACATCTGTTACAAAAAGAAAGCTAATGTTGTGGTTCTATGATTGACTTCATAACTAACAGGGATGATAAGGATCTCCTTAACTGTAAGCGGAACTTTCGGACTTTCCGATATAAATACATATCCGTAATCGTTACCAATATAAAAGTTTCGAATAATATAGGATAGGGGTGGAACCTCACTAAGTTACGCTATGACTATTCGCATCGCTCCAATTAGCCAGTTTTGGCAGCTATCAAACTAATACTAGAACCCCTTTTTTACTAAATGAACATGTATCACTCATGCTGTAGGTTTGCATGACTTACTTGTTTATGCCCTGTCGATCTCCGTGAAGAAGGTTAAACCAGCCGAAACGAAAAGTAGTATACTTTCTACGAAATCATAAGCATATAAGTCTTGTAAACGACACTAGATGACATGTCAACAAAGAAAAATTCAACTTACCTATGTAATGCATTAGCATGATTTTGATAGTTCTTTTCGCTTTGACTCTTTTGGCTGGCCGGTAGAGAATGCCGCGTGGCATTAGGTCCGCCCTTTGTTCTTTCTGTGCAATAAAGTTTAATAATAAAATAAGTTTATAAATAGTTGTTAAAATTGGCTTATTGGTGTGACGCGAATATAGTTGCTTTTAATCGGCCGAGACAACAGCGCCGTGCATTTTTTGCTTCGTATCAGAAACATTCGGATAATCCAAAATACTTTCATATCCGTATCCGAATATTAGAAACTTCTCATGTATCCGTAACAATATGTATCTGAAATTGCATATTCATAACTAGGTAATAATTGAAGATTAGTGATTTTACATCATACGTTATTAAATGAGTAGTCAGCCTTTATCCACCAGTATTAAAGTTTAAATGCTCATATAATCATGTTAGATCAAATGGAATAACAGTGTGTAAAACTAGCTCTCCCTTCGTTCGCGCCGTCGGGTAATTCCATCTTTACGATCTATCGGCGTGTGCAATTGACTGGAAAAATCTCGGCACAACTTTTATTGGGAGCTGATGTAACCGAGCGTCAAGAAACGACGCTCCGCGGCGATATTATGAGAAACCGTAGAAATTCGTGTTATACAGGGTTATTTTTTATTCACCCCGGAAATTTTACAGGGTGATTCCTCTAATCATTCTGAACAACTTAAATTATGGGGTCACCTGCGAAATCGCGAAAAATACCTAATCCAGCTGCTCCATAGAAAAATTCATACCTACTCGACCAAAATGTATGGAACAGCTGGATTTTTTTTCGCGATTTCGCAGGTGACCCCATAATAAAAGTTGTTCAGAATCATGTGAAGAATCACCCTGTAAAATTACCGGGGTGAATAAAAAATAACCCTGTATTTTGGACGTAAGTATTTTATGCTTGAATAAAATAATATTAGATTCAGCTAGCAAAGTCAAAGATTTTTCTTTATCGTCTGTACATTATATTCAACTAGATTTCCGCCCAGCAATTTACCCGCTGCCATTAATTTTCCCGTGGTAATAGTTGTTTTCCCGCAGTGAAAAGTGGCCGATGTGTTATTCCAGGTTATATTCTACCTGTGTTCCAAATTGCATCCGAATCGGTCAAGCCGTTTGAGCGTAAAGAGGTTACAAACATACATACACACACACAAACTCTCAGATTTATAATATTGTACTAATATTACATACATGAACAACAACCACAACAGTCCACTGCTGGTCATAGGGCTCCCCTTTTTGGGGGGTATTTCAATAATTAACACGCTTGACGGATTGGCGAGCTCAGTGCAAGAGAAACGCCGCTGCTCATTCCCTCCCGGAATGAATTTATCTCTTAGTCGCTCTTCACGAAACCTACGAGCAGAAATCGGAAAGATGCAATTCTAAGCCCATCACACGGCAACTTATCATCTTTTTTCATCATCTTTAACTCAAATCATTTCTTATTTGCCGGCTGACAACCTGTTATTATAGTCACACAAATGATATTTCTGAAAAAGATATATGTCAGACGTGGCGATGGCGACCTTATTTTTACGGCTGGTAACGCTCTGCCTACACCGCAAGAGATAAAGGTATTATGTGTATTTAGTGCCGTGTGATGCCGGCTTAGAATAGCATCACCCCATTTCTTGCCCGTGGGAGTCGTAAAAAGCGTCTAAGGGACTCGAGGGTGTGAATTTCTATTTTAGGCGATGGACTGACAACCTGTCACTATGGCAATACACAATTTTCCGGATGACCCTCAAATGTTTGTCAGACGTGGCGTAAATGTCCGTTCTATGCGGCCGTTTACGCTCTGCCTACGCCGCAAGGGACTATAGGCGTGATATGTGTCTGTGTATGTATGTATGTATGTTCAGACTATTAAACAAGATACGTTCTGTTTATACTTTTGGAAGTTGGTTCTAGCAAAAACTAACCTTTATTTAAAAGGTTTTGTTGATTACATATTTCCAAGCGGAACTTGTATTGTTAGTAACCTTCAAAGATTTCCAAAACAGAATTTTATTATTCACTGATGTAAACATGCGAAAAACAACCCTATTTTTCTCATAAACCGGTGCAACGAACCGCAAATTCTGTGGAAAACTTTTATTAGGGAGTAATCTAACCAACCGTTACATCACGTTTTGGCGTAAAACTCGATAGATATTATTAAAAGCACTTCAAGATATACAACGATGTAAGCCATGTACCTATAGGTAGGTATCTGCTCTTTGTATTGGACTTTGTAAAAAACCTGATGCGGCAAAAACCGGAAAATCATGCGGTGCGTCTGAGAACGACCAAACTGCGTAACAGGATTAAATTTAGGAGAAATTGCCCAATTTTACCATAATTCGGCCTAACCACATAAGCCATGTGTCATTTTTATAGCTTCGGCTTCTGGGGTGAGACCAAATATTTATTTTGTCTGTTCGCATATTTTTGGGATATACGTATACGTCCTTTTCTATTACAAATAAACATGAGCCATAAAATGAAAAGATATGTTTTTGAACGTTGTAAGCTCGCCTCACGATTTCAGCCTTGTTTATATCACTGCCAGCGGCCCATACAGCGGTTTAAGACCATTTATCAGATTGAATTAAACATAAAAACCTTCCTCTTGAATCACTCTATCTATTGAAGAAAATCGCATCAAAATTTGTAGCGTACTATATAAAATCTAAGCATGGATCTAAGGGACATAGTGAAACGAGAAGCGACTTATTTTTTGGTTATTAAACTACATTTAGACACACCGCGCCGGACCGGTTGCGAATGGTTTTCATATTGTGAGATTTGTCGCAAGCTCAGCGGCAAATGTGCAACGTGTGTCTGAGAGCTGCCTTACCCATACTCTCTGACGTAATACATACTAATATAATAAATTCAAAAGTAACTCTGTTTCTGTCTGTTACGTTTTCGCGCCTAAACCACTGTACCGATTTTGATACAATTCGGCATAAACATAGACAGGAACCTAAGAAAGGACATAGGTTACTTATCACGCAGGAAAATCTATCAATGCCACTGGAAATTAAGTAAATCATCAGAAACTTAGCGCCTAACGCCGAAGAAAATTATCAGACGAGAATTCGTTGTGTGGATTGCTTCGCATTTTGTGTCAGGCACCTTTTTTACAACTACATAATACTATCTAATGCGAACAGAGTCGCGGGTAAGTTATAATATTATATTCATTTGGGTGCCAGGTGACAAGTTCCCACTCATAAATTTGTTATTTATTGCTTGGTAAACTTGTTCCCTGTGCGGTTAGGACATTACCAGCTGAACCATATGATATCTGCTCTTTGTATTGGACTTTGTAAAAAACCTGATGCGGCAAAAACCGGAAAATCATGCGGTGCGTCTGAGAACGACCAAACTGCGTAACAGGATTAAATTTAGGAGAAATTGCCCAATTTTACCATAATTCGGCCTAACCACATAAGCCATGTGTCATTTTTATAGCTTCGGCTTCTGGGGTGAGACCAAATATTTATTTTGTCTGTTCGCATATTTTTGGGATATACGTATACGTCCTTTTCTATTACAAATAAACATGAGCCATAAAATGAAAAGATATGTTTTTGAACGTTGTAAGCTCGCCTCACGATTTCAGCCTTGTTTATATCACTGCCAGCGGCCCATACAGCGGTTTAAGACCATTTATCAGATTGAATTAAACATAAAAACCTTCCTCTTGAATCACTCTATCTATTGAAGAAAATCGCATCAAAATTTGTAGCGTACTATATAAAATCTAAGCATGGATCTAAGGGACATAGTGAAACGAGAAGCGACTTATTTTTTGGTTATTAAACTACATTTAGACACACCGCGCCGGACCGGTTGCGAATGGTTTTCATATTGTGAGATTTGTCGCAAGCTCAGCGGCAAATGTGCAACGTGTGTCTGAGAGCTGCCTTACCCATACTCTCTGACGTAATACATACTAATATAATAAATTCAAAAGTAACTCTGTTTCTGTCTGTTACGTTTTCGCGCCTAAACCACTGTACCGATTTTGATACAATTCGGCATAAACATAGACAGGAACCTAAGAAAGGACATAGGTTACTTATCACGCAGGAAAATCTATCAATGCCACTGGAAATTAAGTAAATCATCAGAAACTTAGCGCCTAACGCCGAAGAAAATTATCAGACGAGAATTCGTTGTGTGGATTGCTTCGCATTTTGTGTCAGGCACCTTTTTTACAACTACATAATACTATCTAATGCGAACAGAGTCGCGGGTAAGTTATAATATTATATTCATTTGGGTGCCAGGTGACAAGTTCCCACTCATAAATTTGTTATTTATTCCTTGGTAAACTTGTTCCCTGTGCGGTTAGGACATTACCAGCTGAACCATATGATTGTCCAATAATATAGGTGATTCCGTGGTTCGGAGGGTACTTTTTACCGTCGGTCCCGGTTGTTGTTATAGATTACCCATTTCTACGGCAGTCTTTACAAAAACCATGTCAGAGGCCTACTAGTAGTAGGCTGTTTAAAAAAAACTACTCAAGTCGTCGTTGGTCGACTCGGTGTCCGCACACGAAAAGAAAATAATATTCAGTTTTCTTTTACCTAGGTGTACTACTATTTAAACATTGGTTGCGTAGTCAATGTCAGTAGTTAGATAGGTATCTGTTATTTTCAACTGTTTCAAACGTAACACAATTTTATTGAACACTAGCTTTTACCCGCGATTTCGTCCGTATTAGATAGTATAACAACTATCGCCTGACACGAAAAGCAAAGCAATCTACACAACGTATCCTCGTCTGATGATTTTCTTCGGCGTTATGAGCCATGTCTCTTGTGATTTACTTTGTTTCCCGTGGGGTTGATAGATTTTCCTGGGGTAAAAAGTGCCTATTTCCTTTTTTAGGTTCTTGTCTATGTTTATGCTAAATTGTATTAAAATCGGTTCAGTGGTTTAGGTGTGAAAACGTTACAGATATACAAAATTACTTTCGAATTTATAATATTAGTATGGATCTATCATAACGAACGCAGAACAAAGTTCAAGCTAAAATGCATGAGATGTATTATTTTTGTCCAACCCATCATATTTTTATTGTTTTATTGTCATTTCATTGCAGTGCTGACCACGCCTGACGAAACGTTAAACACAACGTCACGACAACACATATGGCCGTTAAAAAAAGCGTAAAAAATGGAAGTTGGTGGCTCGTTTTTTTTATTAATCTCGTGAAAACAGGTACGGACAATGGGCAATAATTTGTTTTGAAAATTATATGCAAATGGCAAAAATGGGTGATTCCACGGTGTACTCCAGTAAACCATTTTTCCTTTTTTTAATACTTATCTATATCTCACAATTAAAGTAATTCAAATAGTATGTTACACTTTGTGTTATTATTCCTTGATAGAACTTCGTATTCTAGGTAAATTACAAACTTTCTACACTAGTTCCACTAATATATTTTTATATTACACTATAAAGCGACCGGCAACTGCCTAATGATGTTGTAACGAAACCGGTTGCTTCATAGTGTGATTTAAAAATATATTAGTGGAACTAGTGTAAAAAGTTTTTAATTTACCTAATTCTTATAGTATTCGTAAAGTTCTTTAGCGCTACGTTTTTCTTTTATTACTAAATCCATTAAAAATACTTTTATGAAAACAGTTTTTTACATAACTGAGAACAATATTGTTACATACCTGGGTGAGCTCGCTCCATCTTGGACTCTGTCTCTCCTTTGACCTAGAATAGAGTAAAGAGCAAACCCATCATTAAAAAAAACAGTAAATAAAAAACCGTCCAAAATATAAAAATATAAAGTGTTTTGGAATATATTTATTTAGAGCAAATTGGAATAACCCACTAAAGGGACCAGTGAAATACATATTCATCACCGGAATTGTTTATTATTGTGAGGGAAATTTTGTCGTTTCGGGACTTACTGAGTAATTGCTTAATTATATTTTATGGTTGTTGACATGACCAGGATTAAATTTATTTCGTGACGTTTTATGAACATTTCGGACAATCTATTGGCAATTTTCGGGTTAAATTAACTTCGTTGGCTTATCCATAACTGTAGATATATTTGATAGAGATGGTCTTGTTACAAATTTTAATGATGTACTTTGTTATTAACGAACAAGTATCACTCATGGTGTAGGTTCACGCGACTAACTTGTTATTTATTTGTTAGAGAATTTTAACCCGATTTAGAGAGTTGCCGTGTGATGCCGTAAGAGGCGACTAGAACTTTTTGTATCTATTTTAATGCAAAGGTTGCCTGGAAAAGATCGCTGCAAGCGAAAAGGCCGCCTTTGCTTACTTTTAGTCTTAAGTTTTCTGTATTGTTTTGTATCTGTTGTGTATGTTGTAAGCAATAAAGTGTTCATCTATCTTATTTATCTAAGGGACTCGAGGGTGTGTATTGTAATTTTAGGCGATGGGCTGACAACCTGTCACAATGGCGATATAAAATTTTCCGAATGACCCTCAGATATATGTCAGACGTGGCGTAAATGTCTGTTTTTGCAGCAGTTTACGCTCTGCGTACCCCACAAGGGATAATAGGCGTGATATGTGTATGTGTATGTACAAAACAAGCTTCACTTACTTTGGTGCTAGATGGCGCTGTATGAATTGTCTAGAATATTTATATTTATTTTAAACATAACGCATTGCTCAAGCCTGTTTATGTACTTTGGCTTCGTGAAATTACGAGTCTTGCTCTGCATTTATCAGCGTTTGACGCTACACTAAACTCAAAACTCATTTTGAAACTGATTCCCAAACTTCACACCTCACTCCCCGCGGACCGAGGTGTTTCCAACGGAATACCAAATGATACTCGTCGTGTCATAAAGCGGAATGAATTATTTTCCAATGAAGTCTACAGTCAGAAGCAATCTAAAGAGATCAACCTAGTGTAGTAAAATGTACGAAGAACCAGTTAAAGTTGAGCTTTTATACATCAGTAGGAGTTGGAGAAACGTGGAGTGGCTTTGATTAGTCCCTTGAGACAAGAGATCGAGAGCTATTGCAATTCGTGAATCTGCAAATTTAGTAGGTTTTAGTGAAATATACCTGCTTAAAGTTCAGACACAGAATTTTCGATTGTAGTTGATATAAGGTGTAACAAAATATCTGTAAATATGTCAATGGGTGAACGAGCCCATAAAACTGAATGACTTTCCCCATGGAATATGGGTCGGAATATGAAACAAAAATGGAGAATGGGAATTTTTCTATTGACAGTTCTCTGGATAGTTCTGAATGTCAAACCAGAGGGCGCTGTGCTAAACTGAAATATTGACGCGTTTCACGTGGCGTCAGCCATAGTTTTGTCAGTTTGATTTACTACAAAATAAACTTATCGCCTTTCTATTAAATTGAGTGTCATACGTGTAAGTAAACAAATAACCAATAATAAATTAAGAACAATTCAATAAACACAAAATAAAGAATCATTTATAAAGTGGTACAGTTTTTGTGTAAAGAAACGTTATTTCAATTTAGCTTAGCGCCCTTTACATGACACTCGAGAATCCCTAGAAAATTTCCCATTGTATATAATATCTTAATTAATTTTCAAATTTTAACCTATTTTCTATGGGGAAAGTTATTCAGTTTCATAGGCGGTTCACCCTTTGAAATATTTGCATTTTTTTTTACACTATGGCTTCATATTTTAACAATTTAAAATTTTGCAACTGCGTGGGTGGCAGGGTGTGTTTTAAAACAAAACAAAACAAGTAGACAGCAAAAGCTATAAACGACTTATATGTTAGCTCCAGTTGTGCATAAATATTATGTGCAAAAATAAAATGTCTTATTTCAGATAGTTATTTCAGATATTTGTGTTTAGTCTGGGTGTTTCTATGTATATTATGTATTGATTTACAAAACAAAGTACATTTGTATTAATGTCAGCTATCTTCCCATAGTCCAAGTTTTGCTTAGTTTGGGGCTAAATGGCGCTGTGTGAACTGTCTAGATTATTTATTATTATTGTATTTATTTTATAGGCACTTAAGTTGGCGCGTATATGATTTTCAGATAGCATTTTAATATCCACCATGTTGTAAGAAGAAGAAAAAACAAGTAAAGCTTATTTCGAACGATTGTGCAAATACTACTGGCCATAAAGGAGAGCCATAAAAAGGCAGTGCCTCTCAAGTTATCATCTTGTCATGTTAAAGCAGATTTACCCTAATGCCGACTAATGAATCTCACACGCACTGGGCTATATCGGATGAAATTTTACTAAAGTACCACCGTTCCAATAAGTTGTAATTGACAGCTGTCCGATTCGTGAATATACTATGGCAGAGGGTCAATTTTCCTTTGTTGACATTTCTTTTAGTATGGAGATGCTAGCTGTCAAATACGACTTCTTGGAACGGCGGTACTTTAGTGAGCGATACTGAAAACAACGGCCCTCGGATAAGAATATTGAACTTCCATAGTAACCCAAATAAGCTGAAACTTAATAGCAACTTTGGAGTTAGGTCCGGTTTGCCATTGTACCGGTTCGCTACACATATAAAACAAGTCCCGATTTACTTATCACGGAACTATTATTTTCAAAAGTTTGCCACAATCTTCTAACCTAAGCATTCTAGACTACAGAAAAAAGGTATTATACGTGACAAACTGGAACATTTTGTAAAAAAAATGAGGTATCATTAGTCATTTCACCGTGGGGTGCCAGCTTAGAAAAGCATCACCCCAGTACTTCCCGTGCGTGTCATAAAAAGGACTAAGGAAGTATTTCCAGCAGTGGACTGTTCGGGTACCAGGAATCATTATTTTTCTTTAGAAAAAAGTTGTCCGTTTTTGTTTAATTTAATGTAAATGTCCTATATCTGTCTCATGGTGGTCTCATGTGTACAATAAACGTGTAAATAAAAAATTATTGAGTGGGGCAAAATTTCTATGGATAAAGTTTTTGATGACAAAACGGGACTTTAGTAAACCGGGAGTGAGTCAACTCAATAGCAACTTTGACGCCAGACTGCGGTCACGACCGCTCCCCCGGTTCCGGAAAGTCCGGTGAATTCCGGAAAAAGTAAGGAAATTCCGTGAAAGTTGCATTGGATCGGAGTAAGTTTTTGGAAACAAGAGATTTTTGACATAGAAGTGACATGATAGGTAGGTACTTTTATGTTTAAAGTCCGTATTATGTAGTCTGTGCTTTACATTTATTGCACTAAACAAAGACAGAAATATACAAGGGTGAAAAATTACAAACAAGCAATGTCCGATATTATCAAACTACAGGCGAAATTCGATGTTCATTGCGTAGTCGGTTAGCCATTACCATACCGGGAATATCAACCGACTACGCAATGTACTACGAATACGAATTTCACCTGTAGACTTGTAGCCTGTAGTTTCATAATAAAGGCCGCGGGCTGTGCTTGATGCTATGGCGGCATTGTCATTAAGTCCTTCCATGTACACATTTATTGAATAAGGTTTGATAAATTAATACACAGGGTGGTCCGAACAGTGACATCGATAGTCGAAATTTGAATGCTTTGTACTTTTGCTTTAATTTCGTGAAAAAGATCACTGCCCCTAATAAACCCTGACCTAAACACGTAGTATAATTCTTAGTCTATAACCTAAACCGACAGTCATGTCATAATTTTCGTCAGTCTGTATGAGGGATCAATGATTTTAAAAAAATGAGTGCTTCTGAGGGGCTGCGGGCCCTGCTTTCCTCGTCGGTGGAATGCTGTATACCTACTGACGCAGGTGGCATTTCCTCAGCAAAGATTGTCCTTTTTCTATAATACACACACTTATAAATTTTCGTTGGTAATGAAGTGTGCCAAATGCAGCCAGAAAGATGGGCTAAACTAACCACCGAATTTATCACTGAAGAGCGTCGCCGTAGAGGGAGACCGAGAAAACGCTGGCTTGATGACCTGGTCGACTACGAGCCCAATGGGAGTTTTTCTGTTGACAGTTCTGTTGATAGTTCTGAATGTCAAACCAGATGGCACTGTGCTTCACTGAAAATTTGTCGATTCAATAAAACTGGCGGCAGCCATAGTTTTGTCACAGGTTCCGTTTCACGTTGTGTCCGTTACTAATTTATTTCTCTTAGTTTGATATGCTACAAAATAAACTTATCGTCTTGCTAATATATTGAGTGTCATTCATGTAAGCAAACAAAAAATCTATAAGAAATTTATAATGATAACATAAATACAAAATAAATAATATTTTGTAAAGTGGTACAGATTTTCATGTAAAGAAACGTTATTTCAATTAAGCTGAGCGCCCTCTACATGACAGTCGCGAATCTCTAGTAAAATTCCTATTGGTCGGAAATAGCCACAGACCGGAAAGCCTGGAAAGAGGGGAAGCCTTTGCCCAGCAGTGGTACACAGTGAGCTAGTGTAATAAAAAAATATAGCTATAACTTTTATTGGTTGTAGGATAAAATATAATTCAAATCTACACTTCTGGGGATTTTTATCACGCAGTAACATTTCTTCATTCGCCTTCTTCTATCTTCTGTGCTTTCGCAAGTACCAGATACTCGCAAAGTTTGTGATAAAGAAGGTAATATAAAAATGAGATCGTATGTCCCAGAAAGTTCTACGTGATTTCTGGCAGAAGTTTGTCACTGCAGCATCTTCTAATAAAAGTATGGACAATGAAAATATAACATTTTGTCTTCTTTATCAGCCTATTGCAGTCCACTGCTGGACGAAGGCCTCCCCCAGTGTACGCCATAGGGCACGATCTCCCGTTTCGCCATCCAGTCGCTACCAGCCGCCTTTTTCAAGTTATCGGTCCATTTGTCAACATTTGTCTTGCTACAAAATAATCATTCATATTGTTTCTATAATCATCTAGATTTGAAATTGGTATCAAATACTGATATTAATATTTTATTTTTCAATATCCAACAATACCTATTAAACTGTAAAATGCAGTCAAACTTAACATAAATAATCGGTATAATTCGTGAAATAAAACACAGATGGCGCTGTAGGATTTTAAAACGCGCTATCGGTGTGTTCACGAGCTATTGGTATATACGGTGGTGAACACTCATAAACTCAGACGATAGTTTACTATTGAAACTTAAGATTTATCTTGCAAGGGAGTTGACTGGCTAATAGTCTGGTCAACACCTAATATTACATTTAATTAATAAAGGATTAACCGGTATATACCGGTATTGATTACTTAGACGGCGGTCGTTACACAACCATGGCAGAGGCCTACTAGTGGTAGTAGGCGGTTGAAAAACTCTGACACCAGGGTTCATCGGGTCGTTGGATGATTCAGTGTCCCACACGAAAATAGAAGAGAGGGAGACCGGTAATCAGTTATTTATTTAATTATTTATTTATTTACAACCATTATCATCACAAGCACAAGCTCAAACCGACAATGTTGACGTCACAAAATATAGATAGGTATTCATTAATTATTGCTTAAATTATAAAATTACAATTTCATTAAGTTTAGCCAATGAACAATGGAACACATCAACGGAGTTCGAGACATCATTTAGTATCTGTAAAGCTGTAGAGATGGGAGAGTGTTTGAGCAACTTGGTCCTACACCTGGACATAGCAAACGTTTGCCCCCGAGGTGCTATTTTTAGCCGTGTATTGGGTAAAGCCAAACCCATCTGCTGCAGTATATCCGGGTTTGTAAGTACTCCACGCAGAACCTTGAAAACATAGGTAGCAAAAGCTAATTTCCTCCTCAGCTCTAATCTGCGGTATCCGACCATTCCTAAGACGAAAAGGGTAGGATACATTAAGAGAAAGTATGGGTACACTCCATATAATTTCCAGTACAAATACCTGCTAAATTTATTTTGTATTTTTTCTATCATATGGACGTATTTATTTTCATGTGGGCTCCATACTATTGCGCTATTTTCCAACATGCTTCTAATTAGTGCATTATACAAAACTTTTATAACAGCGTAAGAATTAAAGTCTTTAGTTTGCCTTTTATAACCGCGTAAGAATTAAAGTCTTTACTTTAATTAAAGTTATAGTTGATGTACCCACTCATGATTTGAAAACCGTACAAATAAAATTTGTCATTTATATGAGAATACTTGCTCACTTCAAAATAAGAACTATAACATTATTCTAAACTTTTAAATTAATCATTTCTAATTATTATGGTCTTGCCGCCTGGGCCGGGAACCATTGACCGGCGTATTTCTGAGAAATGTTCTGTTAGTGGTGACTCATCGTTCGATGGTGTTTTTGGCGATTTTTAGCAGGACATCTTATATGTTGCAGAGTGTGGTGATTGTAAATCCTAGAATTATCCTTTTGATTTTGGCAGAGGAATTCTTCAAAGAAAAGCTTAGAGTAGTACCTACTTATCGGAAAAAATATCTACTTATATGTCAGACGCTTATGTCTCGAGTTCGGCGCCAAGCAGCATACTAAAAAGCACACAATAATTCACATACATACATTAACAGCCACAACAGTCCCCTGCTGGACATGGGCCTCCTCCTATTTGGGGGATATTGCCATACTCACCACGCTTGGCAAGCGTATTGGCGAGCGCAGTCCGAAACATTGCTTTTACAGGGAACGCTGCTGCCCATTCCCTGGATGAATTCATCCCTCAGTCGCGTTTTACGATACCCACAGGTAGTACTGGAGTGATGCTATTTTAAGCCGGCATCACACTGCAATAATTAACAACACTTAATCAAATTTTACAAAAGCTCTTTTTACATACATATATAAATCACGCCTCTTTCCCGGAGGGGTAAGCCGAGACTACTTTCTTCCACTTTGTAAGGTTTATGTCTTTAATAAATAAATAAAAAGGGTATCCAATCCATTTAATTTATATGGGTAGGTGCCGTAACAAGACTAATATAACATATTAATAATAAAACAAAAAGGAAGGACTAATTACTGCTTGATTGGACCTCCGTTCATTAAGCATAAATTGCGAACAACATTTTTCTAGTAGTTTCCCACACTATCCTTTGCGAAACCTAGGACAAAAATAACAGAGGAAACCATGCGAACAAAATGAGGATAGTTGAAACAAAATTTTGATTGAACAGGTGGCAAGTGGATTGTTTGCCAAATTCAAATGATAGAATGTCACAAATGTATAAAATGTATATATAACTTTAATGCATATTGTGAAAAATTACAAAAACCGAGGGTGATTCCGTTAAAATAAGAACAATGCTAACTAGTCAAACAAATATTACCAATCTGTATTTTTTGGCTAACATCAGGACGTCTTTCTAAGATCAGGATATACTTAGTACTTACTGCATAAGCATATCATTTAATTGCATAATATAAAATAAATTAAATAAGAATGTTTTATAATAACAAAACACAAGTAGGTATACATAGAAAACTAAGAATATTAGAATGGCATGTCAACCAAATAATACACTGTAATAGGTAAGGTATTGAAAATACTGACAATCTATGCTGTATGTTCCCGTGAGCTACGTAAGGGGTCAAGATTTTACTGAATATACTATCCTAGATGAAAATAAGAAATTGAAAAAATGATATCCGGTACTCGAACCGGGGACCGTAGGGTACCGTCCCACTGTGAGTGCATAATAAAACCATAGTGAATTTACTTTGTTTTAAAGACTCCCTCTATCTTTTATTTCTTCTGAGTGAGGAACCTGTTGCCACATGACGTCTTGTTCCCGTTATCTGGAAGTTGAGTGACATGAGGGATTCTGAGCTATTCTCAAAGGAACAGAGCGCAAAAGATAAGTGTGTAGGTAGGACAGGTAGGTATACCTACCTATTCAATACTTAATACTAATACCTATGCTAATACTCAATAGATTTTCTTGTGTAGGTACATTAAGATCTTAATAGTATATAAGTATCACGAAGACCCTGTTAGGGCACAGCAAATTAAATTATATCGAAGTTTTATTTAGCTACTTATCCGTACTAATATCATAAATCTGTGAGTTTGTGTGTGTATGTATGTTTGTTACCACTTCACGCTCAAACGGCTTGACCGATTTGGATGAAATTTGAAACATAGGTAGAGTATAACCTGGAATAACACATAGGCCAATTAACCGCGGGAAAACAACTATTACCACTGGAAAATGAGTGGCATCGGGTGAAACAGCTAGTTCTAAATAATCAAAAAGTCAACATTTAAATATTAAAAAAAATATATGTTTATCCGATCTTGTAGGTACCACATTACATACATTAACATCTACAATACAGTCCATTGGTGGACATAGGCAGATTAGGTAGTGAAGGCAAGTAGTGTAAGGTGTTGTAAGTACGAGTAGGTAGATATTCACAGGGAGCGCTGATTCCCATTACAATAATAATAACAAACTAAGTTGCTGGCTTAGAACAGCATCACAATACAATACAATATGCTTAATTTGTACAAAATTTCTTCACCATCCAATTTGATTCCCGTGGTTGTCGTAAGGGACGACTAAGGGACTCGAATGTCGTATGTATATTGTAATTATAGGCGATGGGCTGACAACCTGTATCTATGATTAAAGACAATTTTTTCACTGAGCCTCAAATATTTATTAGACGGGGCTTAGTGTCCGTTTTTTACAAATGTTTACGCTTTGCTTACCCCGCAAGAGATACAGGCCTGATATAATGTATATACCATTTTTATTCTTTCATTAAAGTGCGTGTGGATATTAAGTTCACAGAGATCTACTTAATATTATGGCAACATTAATAAGTTCTTGTGAAAGACTGGTGTTCGAACTAAGAGGTCCCGTTTTGCGAATTACCGGGATCATTTCTAGGATAGGTACCCTACATCACTTAGTCGTCTCATCTACATTATATTCTAAGCCGGCACCATACGGAAATTTTGCTCTATCTCGTAGTAGCTTATGAGTTGAAGTCGATTCTCTAACGAACATGCAGATCTATTGCTACTAAGTACTTAATAATCGAACTAGTGCAAAAATCAATGTTTAATTTACGAAGTTGACAAAGATAATTCAATGTAGGTGATTAGTAATACAAATTATAATCAAGTAATAAGTAGCGATGATATTTTAATGAGTTTTAGTTAGTAACCTTTAATTATTATAGGAAAGTAGCTACCTATTTATGTATCTAAGTGAGCACTATAAGTATATACTCGAAAACTGTAGAGTACCTACTTATGAATGATGTTGTGGTTTGTGTACTACTATAACTACCTATCATACGCTACCTAAGTTTTTTAAGTTAATCTATTGAGGGATCAAAGTATGTCTGTTAATCTTAATAACTGTTAGAATACCTGTAAAGATTGATCTCATTTTAGGTAGATCGAGGTGTTGCTTTAGGTACCAGTGTTCTATGATACATTTTGCAGAAAAAACAGTAACTAACTAAGGGCAAGTAGTGTCATCTCAAGGTACAAACTGCATACAAACCGGAATAGCCCTTCAGTACAGGTCCAAAACAATAAAAAACATACCTGCTCCAAGCCCTATTGTGCCGTAATAAGAACAAAGATAGCGCTCACCGCTTCGCAACAATGCGTCATACCTTAATCCTTTGTAATAAAGTGCACAATGCAGATGGTGATTAGTTCTGGAAGTGCATATTGGTGGGGGCAGGTAGTAATGATTAGCAAGTTTCATCGGTATGCTAGTGGAATGGTCAGTCAGCATTTGATCGCTTGTGAGTGAAGATAGTGGAAGTTCTAGCAAGTTTTGTGTGAAGTTTTTGTGGATTTTGTGTGGGATCTTGAATTGAAAGGTAATTTTATTTTCTTTGTTTCAAATTAATATGTTTAATTTGCTGTACAGGATTATCTACATTCACAGAAACAAATCGTATTCTAAAATAAAATCACGCCTGCCGGTAATATTATTGAAGCTATTTAAAATAAGACTGTTATTCTAACAGAACTTTTTTAATCACAGATTTTAATACGATGTCTTTAAAACGGGCTTCAGTATTTTGTAAAGTATGTTGCTAGCTGGCAGATATATGCATGATATGTATTTGTACATATCACGCATATATCTGCCAGCTAGTATATATGTATGTATTTATCTTGCTAGTCAAAATAAAATTTGATTTCCAATTTGTTTAAACTTTTGAATTGACATAATGTGAATAAATAATACAGCCATAAAAGTAACTCGCTTAAAATCTAGTAGAGACAAAGCTTTAGAATAAAAAGATTACTTAAAATAGAAATAAATATTCTAGGTAATTTAAATTAAGTATACTTTATACGTAATTTAAATGAAGATAAAACAGGGTGTACGGTATAGCTCTCCGAATACGGATAGGGTGCAGTCAGACCATGAAACTTAACAACTTCCCATTAAAAAATAGCAAACTTCAAAAAAAAATAGTCTTTACATACTAAATGCTGTCAGATACTTGTGATTTTGATTTTTTATGGGAAGTCGATTTTTTGTCGTTTCCTGAGCCTGACACGTTTCTAAGGGAAAGTTGTCCAGTTTTATGGTCAGCATGCATCCTATCAGTATTCGGATGGCTGTTCATTACACCCCGTATAAGTCTTTCATTTGGGTAGATTTCCTACTACAAGAACATAAGCGGTCCTCACTTTATTGTTCCAAATAGACAGTAGCTCCTCCAAGAATAACATGAGTGTAGCGCAACATAGGTTTATATTAGCTATGTTAGAGGCAAGGAGTAAGTTTCAAGTTAGACAGCTGTGCCAAAACTACTGAACTTAGGCAATATGAGGCACACCTTAGGCTAAGTTTTTCAATTATCAACTTATTCAATTTTCCCAAAGTAATTTCTAGAAAAACCGATCTAAATGAATTGGTTTGCGAACCTAATTTTATTACAGTATTGTGACCCAGTACGTGACAGACAAGCGGATAAGAGATATTTTGCAAATAAACTGACTAATCGCGAAAGTAATTATTTTGCAGTACAATGGATGTTTGTGAGCTTCTTAGATTGAAGCCAAATTTGTACCTTAAAACTTCTTATTATCGTTGACATGTTTTGAAGTAACTTGGAGAGCTAAACATAATATAGGCAGATGACAAACTTAGTTTATATGTGTAATCTTAGGACCAGGTACGGTACAGACAGGGCTCTACCCCAAGTATACATGTATACTGACGTAAGTCGATATTTGTACGTAAGTAGGTACTTACATACATATAATACACGTATATGCCTTACGGAATAGGCAGATCGTAGGTGCCTATGCCTTGTAATGCTACCAGTAAGTATAAGTATTTTAGCGCTGAATTTATAAATTTTTCACAACTGGTTCTGGGCTATTTGTATTAACCGGCATTTTTTTGCGATACACACTTTTATACATATTTTGAATATATAATATTTTCTTTCTGGGTTGATTGAGCTGGGTTTGGTAAAGATCAGAACACTATTTTGCCGCTCAATACTATCGCATTTTTGGTGCGCATTTTGCACTATAATGTATGAACCGACACAACATTGTGACATAAGTAAGAACTGTGTACATAAACTAATTATTAAATTTCAAACTGTCGCTTCAAGCCTAAATCCTGAAACAACTATTCACAAGCAGTGTAAAGCTCATAAAGGCAATCGTGTAGCGTAAGTATTGAAATAATTTAACATGCGTTTGAAATATCGCCAATTAATATATGAAATCAGTCTATTCATTTAGCTTGGAACAAAAAGTAATCACCCAAAAATTAATACATAATCCTTGGCAGGTAAATAATTTAGCCTGGAAAAAGGAAGTTAAAGTTGGGCATTCTGTATCAGACAGCATATTTTTCGTTTAGGGTGGGAAAATGCGGTTTACTCATTTGTCCTCCGTCGGTACCTTATTAGTCAAACCTTATTTTTGAATGTTGTGACTTTTTTCTGAAAATCTAAACTTTGAATTCTGTAAAGTTTCAAAAATGGTGCTTAATAGAAATAACCCGGAATCCATCGATATAATTTAGTTGACGTAGGGAAGTATAGTTATTAGTACCTACCTACCATAGATTAATACTTAATTATGATACGTGTAGCATGGGTGAAGTGTGCTTGTTTTACGCAGATATTCGTGGGTTGGATTTTCGGCCAGGGTAGACTAACACAATAATATTATTATCAGAAACGCGGCTGTTACGTGTGTTTTCAGCCTTATAGGTACTTCTGACAAATCAACTAAATGCTTAGATAGGTTGATTGGTTGACTGTCTTCAAGATAATTATAGTAATTAGGTATTAAGATATATTGCCAATTTTCATCAAGTCTTCAACCTTTGTTCAATTAAAATCGGTTGATTTCATCAGTTGAAATCATTACACAATATAATAAAATATTGTTTCATTACATTTAGTAACAGGTGGTTACTAAGTCCGTAAAGAGCTTTTAACCAGATACAACATGTCGTAACACAGTTATTTTCTTTATCTTCACAAAATAGGCCCGGTTTGTCACAGTCCCAGTTTGTCACACTTAATAATCAATTCCCGTCACAGAGCTATTTTGTAAAAAAAATCTTAGCCTTTATCCGTCACAATCTGGCTAAGGCTTTCAATTAAAGCGAATGTTAAAGCTGTGACGAACAAAATTAAATTATATTTTTGATACTCTTTCGAATCTCAGGCCCACATGGACCCGGTCCTTGGTGGAATATGTGGAACCGAATACAATAGAACAAGAGGCTAGTGCTTGTAGTGTTGTGCTGTATTGTATTTGTATATTATTATTGAGTGTGACGATACAGGAGTTAAAATGTTCGTGACAAACCGGGTCTATGGTAAACCGGGACTAAATCATTTTACCAGCAATTTACGTGTAAGTTATAATAAAATACCACGTTCTCTGAGTTATGCGGTCGGTAGATATTTTTATAATTGCCTTTATCTACTTTCACCGGTCCCTTGCATCATAATAATACTTTCATTGTTGTAAACGAATGTTTTTGTGGCAAGTTCGTTTTAAATCGTTGTCAGTGAAAATTGTTTTACCTTTGCTTTACAAAAATAATAGGTATCAATTTATTTCGCAGTTTCAGGTTGAGTGGTTCCTACTTTGAATAGGTTTTTCAATAAAAAAATATCTCTATGGTTACTATGGTTCTACCAACTAATACGATATACAGTCATATAAAAGTTATAAATACCTATTAGTATCTGAGTCACCTAGCCAATGCTCAAGAGAATTCAAAACAAAAAAGTTAGGCGCACGTTAAGACAGTGTTAAAAAAATTTTTTTCATTAGATTTCACGTTGTCAAACAGCTAAAACCATATGTATCCTTTTTTGTAACTACACGGTTTGAGTTTAGAATATCACCTGAATTTGCTAAGAAAAGAGAGAATCTTTTTAATTCTCTTATGTAATTTTATGCTTCACACGTAATTATTGTACTTATAGAAAAAGGGACTAGTAATTGTCCTGTAATAATACTCGGTTATTATATCCAGGTATGTGACCGACTTAATGGAATATAGTGCTAAACTATGATTATGTTTTTAAAACATAGGCAAATGGTATGCATGGAATCACCACTATGGTCTTCGTCACGTGGTACTTTTCAAAGTAGAACAATGGTACGATAATAATATAAGAAATGTTTACAATAACAACCCTTGTTTGAAAATCGGTTTGTTCTTTGAGATACCGGAGTATAATATTGCAATGTGATGTAAAATTGATCAAGTAATTAAGACTTTAAGTTGCACAATTAAAAAACTATTATGGATAATACATTAGACTATTAACGTAGGTAATTGACATTGCAATTAAGCGGTGTTAGATTTTGTTTCCTATTATTATGCAAGATGGTCAATATTTTATGATAATTTTAATGCTAATTGTCTGATTTTTTTCTTGAGTTTGCACAACTATTGCTCATCACAAATAAGAAATAGATGGCGGAAGAAATAATAATTAATTAAATTTAAAATAATGATGTCCAACACCTTCTTCTTCATCTGTGACCATGAACTCTGTAAAGAGCTCGAAACGTCGTAATTGTAAAATCCAAAAATAAACGCAACTTAAATCCGTTTCAAGTTGTTACATTGTGATGATAATACTTTCTCTCATTTGTTGCAGATCGTGAGTATAGAAGATGGCAGCCAATCTTTTACAGCCTTCAACTTTACAAGAAGCAATGAATATCATCAAGTTTTTAAATACGTCACACAAACAAGAAATAACGAAACTGAAGTCAGCTTTACGAAAACAAACTGAAGTCGTTAAAAAGCTAGAATCCAATAGAAAGAGGGAATTGGAGTTCTTAGCTAAGGAATTACACAATTATGAAGTAAATTTAGCACAAAGAACAGATTCCGTGACAAAACAGCTAGCCCAGAAAGATGAAGTCATCCACAAACAACTAGAGATTATTGAAGAGTTGAACAGAAAGCTTAAATTGAAATCACAAGATAACTTTACAGTCCCAGAGATTGTACTAGTTGATTCAAATTCTGACTCTGGTGTTGTCATGGAAAATGACGACAGCCATAGTAAAGCAGAGGAAGCCAAAACAGAAGCTAAAACCATGAGAAAATGCAGCAGAAGATTTGCTGATTCCATAAGTTTCTTGAGGCGAGTTGACTTCTCGCCAATGAAGTATAAGCCTAGTAACAGAGAGACAAAAAGTAAGAAAGATGAAGCCAAGAAGAATTTAGAAGTGCCTGTAGTCGATAAGAGAGTATTGATGCGCCAGTATAGTAATGACAGGCCAACAAGTGACGAAGAACGGCCGGTTCCAGATGAAGCGATACATTCTGATGGTCCAGAACCTATTCTTATTAGACCTAAGAAAATGAATGACAGTATGAACAATCATTTTTCTGATGATGGAAGTGAAGACACCAGTGAAGAAGTTTTCGACCGAGTGATGACCAGAAGTAGCATAAGAAGATCTGTAAAAACGAATCCTAAATATAAGAAGATAAACAGAACGAAATCCAAATTGTTGGAGCACATCAAAGTTAATATTGTAGACTGAAAGTTTAATAATTTTATTATGTTTTTTACCTAGGTACCTTCTTAAGACGTGCAATGTGATTCAACTTAAAGGAATAAATCAAATTATGGAATAACTCGGATTTTATTTCAAAAGCATACTTGCCAACTAAAATATTTGATATTAAAACAAGTTTGCTACTGAAAAAAGAGCAATAAACTCAAAAGTTACAATATTGATATAGTGAAAAAGTTCTAAACTAAATAATTACCCACTTTAATACAAGAAATCTTAATTAATTTTCTTTTAATTACATATATAACAGTTCTATTTCTCGTGAAAGTGTGAGTGTTCATTCACATTACTCACTTTAATTCCATATATCTTTAACATTTTTATAAATAAAAATAGGTTAGCGCTCACTGGGACTTGAACCTGAGACTGTGGGGTACCGGCCCACTGCTCTGCCAACTGAGCTACCGGCGCCTCGACTGAAAATTCCAAATTTTCAATCTCTTGTTACTCGTCCTATAAACATTTATACCTTAAAATAAAAATGTAAGACGCGCACTAATCGTTTTTTATGAATGGAGTTTTATTTGAACCTTGTCGCCGCCAAACAAGCGCCACGCCAATTTACAGGTTAAAAAATATTCAATAAAATAGAAATGTCCATCAGTTCATATCGATAATAAAATCTTCACTTTTAAACACAGTTTTAATTCATCAATAACCGTTATTTCGCGTCATATGTTTCAGTTCTGATTATATAAAATTCAAAATAATAGTATATTACAGTGAATAGTAGTGGTGGTATAGTAATGACACACATATGTCACCTATAATCCCTTGTGAGGTAGGCAGAGCGTAAAATGCCGCAGAAAATTGTCATTTACGCCACGTCTGACAAATGTTTGAGGGTCATTCGGAAAATTGTGTATCGCCATAGTTTCAAGTTGTCAGCCAATCGCCTAAAATTTTATGCACACCCTCGAGTCCCTTAGTCGCCTTTTAAGACTCCCACGGAAAAGAAATGAGGTGACGCTATTCTAAGCCGGCATCACTCTGCAAATAATAGTATACAACACGTGGAATCTTGAGTAAATTTAACTTTAAAACATCTTCAGGGTTTTTTTACTGGTACTTATTTAATATTTCATTTGATTCTATTCAAATAAATTTTTAAACTAATCAACCGCCAAGCGAACGGTCCCGCGTCACCATATTTTGCACTTTCGTGATATCTGAGAATATCATTTTATAAATCAAATCAGTAAGTACAAAAAATAAAAGATACAGTTTTGAAGTCGGCAGTAAATTAACAAAAAAAATTAAGGTAATCATGGTGCTGAAGGTAAGTTGCGGGTTGTTTCTATATCCAACTGTGGCGATAAGAAGCTAAACATGCGTTTAATGCGCGTCTAACTTTTTTGTGGTAAGACCCTACCTAAGTCTTAGTTAACCTTTAAAGCTGCGTTTTCACTGTGTGTTGGTAAATCTTGCCATTTGTCACCAAGTTGTATGTTGAACAAGTTTTAGAAGAAAACAGCAAGATTTTCCCTACATATACCTGAACTGTAAGTTTTCTATTGAAAAGCAGTGTAAGTTTTGTAGTAGTTGTGGAAAAGGCGTGTTTTGGAATCAGCATAAAACTGAAAACTTGGGTATCGTTCGTACGAAGAAGTTAGTTTCAAGCCATACTAATAGCAAACTCCCTTACGGTTTCTCCGTTTACAAATAGCAATTTTTTAAACAGATAACGATGTCTTTAAACTTCACTAGATGGGGCAACCTCATTAAAACTCTTGACATCTATAGGGTGAAATTTAACTAATGACCGATAGCGAAAACTCAAGACTGGCTGGTAATTAGGAACAAGTTTCCCCAAAGAACATAGGTCGAAATACTACATTGGACCCTCCGTACAAAACTGTCAATCAGTTGATTTGAGTTACTATGGAAACTTAAAATATTTTTATCATAATTCTATTATGGTACTTAGGGAAAGTTGTTCCTTATCACCAGCCCGTCTTGAGGTTTCGCTAGTTAAATTTCACTCTATATTATTGATCCTTTATTATCCCTATATTAATGAATGAATTAACAATAACCAATAAGACCTATGCAAGAATAAAAAACCGTCGCTGATTAAACAAGTAGTGTAGCTCGACATCCCCACATAGGGGAGTACTTAACACTTATAAAGTTTGCCGCCTTGTTGCCCCTTGTATTTCACGGGCCATTGCTTAAAAGCCTTGGAGTAAAAAAGTACAGGTACCTATTTGGATATGGCACAAAGACTATTCTCGCCAAAAGTAAACGTAAGTATAACTATTGTGGGCTAATCTCATCAATAGCCGAAACAGGAATTTGGAGCCGATACATTTGAATTTGATAAATATTTTTGTGTACTTATAGACTACGACTCTGACATCAGGGTTATTCGGGCCGTTTGTTGACTAAGTGTCACACATGCCAGAAGAAGTCCTTATTTCTATGGGATCCCCCAAGACTTCTTCAGAATGGATGGAATCTTATAAAGAATAGTTTAGTTTATAAAATTTCTGTCGCTCAGTAAATCTAAAATTGAATAGAAGTAAATAGAAAAATTATTAAAAATTTTAAACAGATCGAATCATATCGGGATGTTTATGTCCTTCCAAGTAGTAAAAAAGAGTTTAAGAACTCTGACATCAGGGAATCCACCTGATTGGTATAAAAAAGAGGATTAAAAAAAACAGTAAATCCCATAATTTTAATGAGTAATTTTGGAGAACTTGTCATATTGTACCGCAGCAGCCAGGATTTGAACCTGCGACTTTTGCTGTCACTACTTGCACAAGCGTGAATCGGCTACGTAACGTGTTGATAGGCTCTATCTATCGGGATAGTATTTGCAATCAAGTTCCCAAGTACCCACTCAAGCAAGAAATAAATATTGGTAGTATTTACATTCAGGACAAAAAATATTCACGTAAATTAGGTATCTGTGTATCGTTTATAAACCACTTCTTTCCTCCCGAGCTTCCATCGGCGCACATTCCCGTTCAATAATATTCAGAAGATATCCCGAATCCACGGAGACACATTCCAAAAACAAGATATTTAAGGATATAACTTGGAAAATTGAAGCACTCCTTTGGGTAAAGGAGCACAATATTACCCCTTGAGTAGGTACTTGCTAACGTCAGATCAGATAATACAGTAGACGAAGTACCACGAGCAATCTGAAAGAAGACGGCTTTTGCAAAGAAAAATGTAAATTAGGCAGGTATTATACGTCCCCGCGCGCTCTCTGCTTTTGTACCAAAAGCGACTAATCTCTTTTGCTGATCTCTTTTTCATATCTGTAAATAAACTAAGAAAAAATAATCTTAAGCGGGTTCACCCGTTACAAGTATTTTCTGATTTTCAATGGAATTTAACTTAGCCTCGACTTTTTAAAGAGAGTTTTTAAATTTCCTTTTCCTTCCGTGTGTGACGAACGATGAACGCTGGTTTCAGAGCTTTTTAATCGCCTTCAACTACTAGTAGGCCGCTGATATGGTTTAATAACGACAGCCGTCTAAAATATTATAGACAGAACCGGGACCGACAACGGCTTAACATGCGTGTAAAACACGGAACCATATTTCTTACGAACAATGCGGTGGTTCAGCCTGCAATGTCCTTACCAGACTGGGAATACATTCACAAAGTTATAATATAAACTTTGTGAGTGCCCCACCGGGAATCAAACCCGGAACCTTTGCACAGCAGGCAGTCGCACTGTCACTGTGCCACATCAGTCGCCATTTTGAATTTGAGTGTGACAAGGGCAGCGACATTTGCGATGGCGGCGGCGCCTGAGTAGCCGCGTCTTGTAATTTTTTTTTTTTTTTCGCTTTCCATCTTCCTAAATATTTGATCTGAATTCACAACGTGTTTGCATAACAATAGACTTTGCTATTTGATTTCGGGATGAGGGCCCGAAATAATGTTTGGCGACCTTTTTTATTTTATAGGCGTAAAAACGTAATTCCAGTTTTGATTTGACCAAGTCCCCCGGGAGACTACGTTTGTTCATAAGAAAGTATTAAGTATATTTCAGCAAGTGTTTTTATCTCTGTCTGATTGAAAACTACCTCTATACTATAAAAACACCAAGTACCTACTAACTAGTATATCTATATTTGTGAGACGTAAGTATTGTATCAAAATAAATAATGACTGGGTATATGGCGTAGTGAATAGTACTCTTGCCTGCTATGCCGAAGGTCGTGAGTTCGATCCCCACTAGACACAAATATTTACTTGACTACGACTATTTACAGATATTTTGTGTTTAGTCTGGGTGTAAGTAAGTAAAAAAAAAAAGTTAAGTTAAAATTCGCTTTAGTTATGTATTGTAATTTTTGGAATACATAAACTTAATCGCACAGTTTTTATGAGGTTATATTGATTCTAAATAATCTTTATAATTAAGTATTTATTGCCATGAATTTGGTTTCCATTTTTTCTGTTTGGGGGCGCCACTGAGCTCTCAAACCGCCTTAAGGTTAACTAGCCAAATTCAGCAGGTATTAGAATAAAATGTTTAAGAGGTTTTCAACTTCTGGAGTACCCAATTAGATGGCAATCGAAAAATAACTTTACCGACAGCAAAATATTCTCAAGCAATTTTGCCAGATTATTGTAAAAAAATACTGCAAATATTTCAAGGGGTAAAATATCCCATGGAACTGAAATTGCCTTGTAATGCCGGTTTATAAAAGCCTCACCCCATTTCTTTCCTGTGGGAGTCGTAAGAGGCGACTAAGGGACTCGAGGGTGTGTTGTAGGTATTGCAATTTTAGGCGATGGGCTGACAACGTAGCAGTATGGCGATACACAATTTTCCGAATTACCCTCAAAAATTTGTCCGACGTGGTTTGAATGTCCGTTTTTTAACGCTCCGTCCGTTAACGCTCTGCCTACCCCGCAAGGGATTATAGGCGTGATATGTATATGCATGAACTGAAAAGCTTTCCCTTTAAAAAATATTACCAACGTAGAAAAAACATGTTGGACTCGGTCAATCAAACACATTTGTGTGGAGGTTTCTTCGTCTTCTTTTTGTGTGAGACAACGCGTTGACTTTTGACCCGAAGTCTTTAATAAGACATCAATCAGTCGCATTGCATTGCAGGCCTTACAATCGTAAATTGCAAAAAATACAGATAAAAATCGTAAAAAGCAGAATTTCAAAAAACTCAAATAATAAAGGAACAAAAAAGGAATGAATAAGAAATGTTATGATGAGGTCTCATTAGGTGTACAAAATACGAGAACAAGAACGACAAATAAAAAAATCTTTTGATCATTTCGTATCGTGTTCTAAGTATTAGCTACGTAAACACGTACAAAATCATATTTACACAATGAATCGATATAATGAGTAAATATTATATCTTTCAATATGGCAACAAAAATAATGTAGATGTTGTTTCAGTAAATAATAGATAAAGACGTAGGCAGTAACTTACAGTTCATAATCTTTTTTAAGTTCGATATCGTCTACGTAACTACGAAAAGAGTATTGTACATTACACAATATTTTAGTGATACGGGGTGTAAGAGACAGCCCTCCGAATACTTATAGGGTGAATGCAGACCATGAAACTGTTTTTTTTTTCAAAAAACATATCCCTTCATCTATTTTTATCCCTTTTTTTTGCCGCGTGATGCCGGCTTAAAATAGCATCACCCCATTTCTCACTCATGGGTGTCATAAGAGGCGACTAAGGGACTCGAGGGTTAGATGTGTATTGCAATTTTAGGCGATGGGCTGACAACTTGTCACTATAGTGATACACGGTTATCTGATTGACCCTCAAACTTTTGTCAGACGTGGTGTTAATATCCGTTTTACGGCCGTTAACGCTCTGCCTACCCCGAAAGGGATATAGGCGTGATTTATGTATGTATGTATGTATTTTTATCCCGCCCGAGCCGGTTTTCTATTAGGACAATACAAAATTTTTATAAAAAGAAGAAAATTGCGTTGTGCAAATTTCTTTTTTTTACAATGACCGATCATGACGTCAATAAGTGATAATGCTATCCTACATTGAAAAAAGTTATTTCATTTTCATTTTCATATGTCAGGAAACGACAAAAATATCCGACCTCCTATACAAAACTAGCATCAGCTGACTGCATTTACCATAGGAAGTTCAAGATTTGTTTATGTTTACTGAATCATTCTTTTATGGAAAGTTGTGAAGTTTCATGGTCTAAATGCATCTTATTAGTATTCGGAGGGCTGTGTCTTACATCCTGTATAGTTATGTACCTACTTATGTTTCCCAGAGAATTATTATGAAACCTTAATTTACATTCCGCAAAAACAGTTTTAATGCCACTGAATTTAAAATTATAAAACCACCATTGGGCACCTGCGTAGGTGGGTAGGAATTTGTTTTAATAAGGCATTAAATTTTCGCAAATGTTGTCACATTACGTCTCAAACAATAGGTATAAGTGGGATTAAGATTGATAGGTACATCTTTTACAAAAATCACCGTTATTTTAAGCAATGGTTTTATCAGCAGAAAGTCTTTGTTGTTTCTATAAGAGTATAATTTTACTAGTAATCGATAGCAAAAACTTAAGACGGGCTGGTGACCAAAAAAAAAATGGTCCTATCAGCTGATTTGTGTTACTATGGAAACTCAAAATATTTTTTTCAAATTATGTTCCTAGGGGAAAGATGTTCCTTATCACCAGCCTGTCTTGAGTTTACGCTATCGGTTACTAAGTAACATTTCACCCTATATACACAAAGTACCTAAGTTTTGTTGGCGGCGGCGCGTGCTATTATCTAATTGATCTTCCTACACAAATACTAAAAAACGTAAAACAACATTTTAAAGCCATTCAAACAGAATTTAAAATTAAACCTGAACAAGATTGCTTCAAAATTCATAGCAACAAATCGTATAATTCATTATATCTCGTAACCTATTCATTCAACACTGCATGTTCGTCAAATTTCATTTGGACTAACCAAACTAAACAGCAAATAATGAATATTCATAATTTTGGTCCTAACTAGTGTCATGCTGGGTAACAGATGTCTGTTTGTTTAATAAAGGCAAATTTAATTTACATGTGTCATATATTTTGTAGCTACTGTGCTACGTGAAGTGAAAAATAAAATGGGGTAATAGGTACTCTGCTCTGGAATCATCTTAGGACTTTGTGCCGTATGCTGTGGCGACGTCCGGGCCCTGGCGATCAGATGCTAAAAATTTACAAATACAAATACAAATCATTTATTTTCCATTACAAAATACTTACAGAAATAAAAATACAAAGCACAACATTCCAATATTAAACCTAGGTACACAAAAGTAAGTACAGCATGGAAAAAAGGTATGGGCACAGCGCAGTGCTGATTTTAAGCCCACCCTTAGTCAATTAAAATTTAAAAAAGAGATTAAAACATGATATAATTGTGGGGTTGACATTTATAGATAACAATTTTAACGTTTAATGCGATGACTACAAAAATTATTATCATTATCAATTTATGACAAATAACCGCAATAATGGTATTTATTCTTCATGGGACAACGAATATTTTCAAATTCTTTTTGTAGATTTAGGAAGAATCTCTTAAGTTTAGTCTTAAATGATCGGCGTAAAATCTTAAATGTAATTTGACCTCTAAGCTATCTTATAAGACATATTATGCCTATCCCAAAGAATTCAATAGAAAGGGAGACACCCTCGCGCACGGTTCTTCTTGACCCAAAGCGTCTGGCTGGCGATCCAAAGAAGGAATGCAGCCAGCATAATGGCCATGTCCGGCTAAAGCGCACTGTGCGGGTAACTTTCTGATTAAACTAATTTAGGTATAAGGTAATTTCTTTAATTAGCCATAGTTTCTTTGCCTATTCCTTCAATTGTTACGTTAATTTGATGACTGGCCTGATGGCGTAGTGGATAGTAACTCTGCCTGCTACACCAAGGGTTAGCCCCACGCAGAAAAAGTATCGTAATATAAGTTACTTTTCAAATATTTGTGTTGAGTTTGTGCTTACGAGTTATTCTGGGAAGATCGGATTGGACTGAATCTACCCGGCACGTGCCGGTCGTTCCTAAAATGGGAACAAATGAAGGACCTCCGCGCCCCCGCCGGCGGGGGTTTCGGTTGCTTGAGGAGCTTGTGGAGTGTGATCTACTTGCAATGGCTGCGGCAGCGGCTTCTGTGATATCGTCATCATCACCCGAAAGGACGTAAAGAGCATTATAACAGCTCTTGCTTGCCCACAAAATAACTTATAAATATGGTTGATCGAGTAATGTTCAATAGTGCAAATAATAATCATTAAATCGGCCGAATTTTGTTCTGCCGTACTAGCTTACTATGTGTTAAAACTAGGGACCGTACATATTTATACAAAAGAAGAAAGCACAAGGGCGGACTTAACGCCAAAGGCGTTATCTCCCAGTCTACCTTAGTCCATGTGGAAACATGCCATCATAGGTTTGAAAGATTTGAAGATTCAATACAGTCACACTTTTATCATCACCCTAGCCCAGGGATCGTTTTAGGTTAAGGTACAGGGTTAAGCTACCGGTATAATAACGGTACCGGTATACTTTTTAAAGGTAGACGGATAAAGGTTATGATAAAGGTTATGGTACCGGTAAAAAATTACGGTACCATTATTTTATACCTGTAGCGTTATAAATTTATTTAACCTTTATTTAACCGGTATTAATTTTGATATCGAAAAATGGTGTGCTCGCGATGTATTTAGCGACGTTGTCAGACCTAAGTTCCACGCGGTTTTAACGTTTCCTTTGTTTCTAAGTTGTCGTCGTTGTTCGCTTTCACTTTGGGCGTTGGCCCCACGTGCTTCGCTTGTCACAGTGAACCGATGTTTCATGTGCTGTTTGGCAGGTGTCACTGATACCTGTCGGTCGATTGTGACATGGGGCTGTCACTCACCCCCCCCCGACATATCTCGTCCCCCTTAAACATCCCGGTCTTATTTTCTTTGGCATAACGGGGTTGCCCCCCACCCCGTCCCCCCTCTACCAAAATTTTCGACCCCGTCCCCCCTCTACCAAACTTTTGAACCGCTTGTCAGATTTCGACCGGGTTTTCACCTAAACTCTTAAAAAAAAAAGCCGTGCGTCGAACCCCTCCCCCTTGCCCCCCCGAACCCTTGCCTAATTATTGACCCCTAAGTTCTTGGTAATGGCTGGTCCGTGTTGCACCGCGTTTTCTTCAACGGCTGCGCCAAAACAAGAAGAACTCATTTCGTGCATCACAAACCACCCTGCCCCCCTTCTTGCTGCCGCGTCCCAAAATACCCCTTTTTGGGACCAAACTTTAGAAGCGTATTTCTCGGCATCGTAGAGGCCTGCAGACCAACGGTTTACATCCCAGTTTTGAACAGGATACCCAGTCATATATTGACGCCTCAAATCGCCCTCCTCCCCATAAATTTTTCAATTTTTAACTTTTCCGGATTTTATGCGCACGAAAAGCGTGCAGGGTTGTTAATCAGCACCTAGTACGACTAAGCTATCGGTCTAGCGCCTCGGCACGGACCGCTTAGCCATTTCAGATGACGAGGATGCTGAAAGCAGGGCCATAACAGAGGTTTTGGCCCAGAAGGAGGCTGAGCTGTAGTTGCTGCAGAAGATGGCTGCAAGGAACCCGTCTTCTTACAAATATCTCGGTACCCGAAAAAACTACGGTGCTAACGGCTATGAGTGGTGGAACCCTGCGCTAGACCGCGTGCGTAGGGGAGTCGCAGCAGCGCGCCGTGACTGGCAGAGTGCAAGAAAGCGACGCAGCCCTAATCATGGAGCATTTACTAACCATTCTTCGGGCTAAAAGAGGTCAGTACAAAAATGCAATGAAGCTCCCTGAAATCAACCATTTTCGCTCGGTGGCAGATTTTGGAAACGAAGACAATTGGGAGTTAGCATATTAGGCGGACTCCGGAAGGTCGCGTCCACCCATGAATGTGCTCCATTGTGTAGACCTTGTTCAGGTCTACATCACTACTGCGGACGGAACAATGTCTGGCTGGATTATTGACGGCACGCTGCCCGGATGACTACCCCTCTAGGGACACGGCCTATGATCGCGTGATCTGCGTCACCGCCGCGTGTGCTCCATCAAGTGACGACTCCAGATCGTCAAATTTCAAGACGCTCGAGAACATCATCAAGGAACTCCCGAACACTGCACCTGGTTGGTACAGACGCCCGACAGTCCATACAGCCCGAATCATCAAGCACGCCTAGAGGGTTAGTAGCAGTGAGATGCTGCTCATGTACACGCGCTTGAAGGTTGGTTCTTCCCAGACGCACGGAAGGTCAGTCAACTTCTTGTTTTTCCCAAAGTAAACGGCAAGCCCCCATCTGATCAGAAAGCCTATAGACCCAATAAAGTTTAAAATCGTTTGTAATATTTAGTTGGGAAAGGTCAAATCTGTTAAGTATTATGTTGTCATTATTTGATGAGGTTGAGGTAAGCCAGGGTCAAATGGTAACTCCGAATTATCGCATGTGTTGTATAGAGCAATGAATTTCCCTTCTAAAGATCCCTTTTTGAAGACCAAAAATTACAGGATTTTTCAGATGGATTTGGATTTAAAAACCTTAATCGAAGAGGCAAGCCTTAAATAGTGCTCTTCATTTTAAAATTCTCTCAGTCAAGGTAAAAGGTATCACCGAAATATACCATATTAGTTCAATAATGCAGTTATTTACCTGATGCAAGTGATTTTTAATTTTGTGGGAGGGGGGAAAGGGTATAGAAAGGCGGAGGTGTTTATTTGGGGAACGAGCGCAGCAGGGAGAACGGTGAGCAACGTGGGAGTAATGAAAGTAAAAAATATGTATGAAATTTTCGATCATTTTAAGGTCAAGGTCAACCTAAGGTCAAAAAAATTAAGAAATTAATAAGTTTACGGGTTGTAAAGGGGTTTTGAAAATCTTGTTATTTTTTCGCTGCGACGTACCGTTTTCAAAAAACTTGCACTTGCCTTTATTTTGTTGTTTATTTTACTACCACCTAGTATTAAAAATCGGCTGTATGATGCCGGTTTAGAATAGAATTACCTCATTCCTTTCTCACGGGTGTCATAAGAGGTGACTAAGGGACTGTATTACAATTTTAGTGACAGACTGACAACCTGTCACTATTGTGATACACGTTTTTTTCTGAAACGGCACACAAATATTTGTCAGACGTGGCGATAGCCACCGTATTTTACAGCCGTTAAAACTGCCCAAAGGATAAGGCGTGATATGTGTATGTATGTAGTATTGAAAATGCCAATTTATGTGATATTATTAATATCCTCAGTCCAGTACATTCATTATAATTATAGCCTACGCTCTATACCATACCAAACATACTGAAAGGTTTGACATTTTAAGTAAAGATGCACAGCGGCTCACAGCGCCGGCACGCGCGGCGCGGTCGTGGCTGCTGCCGCCTCAGCCGCTTGGAAATTTCGACCGCGCCGCGCGTAACATAATTCGTTGCATACATTTTCTTGTAAACTCGCGACCCTTAATAGTGGCACCGATTTAAATGGGATTTGGCACAAACATAGGTTAGACAGTAAGCAAGGACATGACAATTTTTTGACGCGAAAATATTATCAAACTACACATTTCATGTATAGTATGGTATTTTCGGTGATACATGAATGAGAAAATTTCAAAATCAAGAGGACTTGAAAGGCTTGCCTGTTCGACTAAGGTTTTAAACCCATTTCCATCTGCAAAATCTTGGAATTTTTGGTCCTCAAATAGGGATCCTTAGAAGGGGAATTCATTGCCCTGTACAACACATGCTATATTTCGAAGTTACCATTTGACCCTGGCTTACCTTAACCTCATCAAATTATGACGACATAATATTAAACAGATTCAACCTTTCCCAATTAACTATTACAAACGATTTTTAATTTTATTGACATTCATTTGGTGGCACTTCAGTCAAAATAGAATCATTCAATTTACAGCCAATCTAAATCTAGTGCCACTTTAGAACCTTAGGAACCTGAGCCTCAAATGATCCAACTTATTTACTACTAGCTTTTACCCGCGACTTCGTCCACGTTAGAAAGTTTTTTTAGGTTGAAGTTCAGAAGTAGGTATGTGTATTCATAGTAAGTGTGACAATGATATTAGAACAGTTCTATTCTCTATTGTTTAAAGATGACTTGCTTGCTTCTGTTGTTAAAGGGACAATTCAAAATTTGCTATCCGGCCTGAGAGATCAATACTTATTACCATTGAATACAAAAGTCAGTAGATAACAGAGTACTTACTCCAGAGGTGCCGATTTGAGAACACTTAAATAGTCAGCATAAGTAGATAAGACAGATAAAAAGGTAATTTAAGGTACTGTAATACATTTTTATACCTCTATACCACATTTTTTGTTTTTCTGTCCTCGGTAAAGAATTAAGGCAATGTCCTTTCTCAACTTATTTCGATCATACTGAACAACTTTTGTTCTGGAACCATTTCTGTATCTCCAATAAATTAGATGGGCTCCTGATGGTAGACCTAGTGTCCTACATAAGGTGCTCCAGATTCTCAATGTCCTTGTGAAAAGAAGCGGCCCATCATACTGAACAACTTTTGTTTTGGAACGATGCCTGTATCTCTAAAAGTTTAGCTGGGCTCCTGGTGGTACACCTGGTGGTCTACATAAGGTACTCCAGATCCCCAATGTCCTTGTGAAAAGAAGCGGCCCATCATACTGAACAACTTTTGTTATGGAACCATGCCTGTATCTCTAATAGTTTAGCTGGGCTCCTGGTGGTACACCTGGTGGTCTACATAAGGTACTCCAGATCCCCAATGTCCTTGTGAAAAGAAGCGGCCCATCATACTGAACAACTTTTGTTATGGAACCATGCCTGTATCTCTAATAGTTTAGCTGGGCTCCTGGTGGTACACCTGGTGGTCTACATAAGGTACTCCAGATCCCCAATGTCCTTGTGAAAAGAAGCGGCCCATCATACTGAACAACTTTTGTTTTCGAACCATTTCTGTATCTCCAATAGTTTAAGTGGGCTGCTGATGGTAGACCTGGTGGTCTACATAGGGTACTCCAGATCCTCAATGTCCTTGTGAAAAGAAGCGGCCCATCATACTGAACAACTTTTGTTTTGGGACGATGCCTGTATCTCTAATAGTTTAGCTGGGCTCCTGATGGTACACCTGGTGGTCTACATAAGGTACTCCAGAGCCCCAATGTCCTTGTGAAAAGAATCGGCCCATCATACTGAACAACTTTTGTTTTGTAACCATTTCGGTACCTCCAATAGTTTAGGTGGGCTGCTGATGGTAGACCTGGTGGTCTACATAGGGTACTCCAGATCCTCAATGTCCTTGTAAAAAGAAGCGGCCCATCATACTGATTTTTTTTTGTTTCGGAACCATTTTTGTATCTCTAATAGTTTACGTGGGCTCCTGATGGTACACCTGGTGGTCTACATAAGGTACTCCAGATCCTCAATGGCCTTGTGAAAAGAAGCGGCCCATCATACTGAACAACTTTTGTTATGGAACCATGCCTGTATCTCTAATAGTTTAGCTGGGCTCCTGGAGGTACACCTGGTGGTCTACATAAGGTACTCCAGATCCCCAATGTCCTTGTGAAAAGAAGCGGTCCATCATACTGAACAACTTTTGTTATGGAACCATGCCTGTATCTCTAATAGTTTAGCTGGGATCCTGGTGGTATACCTGGTGGTCTACATAAGGTACTCCAGATCCCCAATGTCCTTGTGAAAAGAAGCGGCCCATCATACTGAACCACTTTTGTTTTCGAACCATATCTGTATCTCCAATAGTTTAGGTGGGCTGCTGATGGTAGACCTGGTGGTCTACATAGGGTACTCCAGATCCTCAATGTCCTTGTGAAAAGAAGCGGCCCATCATACTGAACAACTTTTGTTTTGGGACGATGCCTGTATCTCTAATAGTTTAGCTGGGCTCCTGATGGTACACCTGGTGGTCTACATAAGGTACTCCAGAGCCCCAATGTCCTTGTGAAAAGAATCGGCCCATCATACTGAACAACTTTTGTTTTGTAACCATTTCTGTACCTCCAATAGTTTAGGTGGGCTGCTGATGGTAGACCTGGTGGTCTACATAGGGTACTCCAGATCCTCAATGTCCTTATAAAAAGAAGCGGCCCATCAAACTGATTTTTTTTTGTTTCGGAACCATTTTTGTATCTCTAATAGTTTACGTGGGCTCCTGATGGTACACCTGGTGGTCTACATAAGGTACTCCAGATCCTCAATGTCCTTGTGAAATGAAGCGGCCCATCATACTAAACAACTTTTGTTTTGGAACCATGCCTGTATGTCCAATAGTTTAGCTGGGCTCCTGATGGTACACCTGGTGGTCTACATAAGATACTCCAGAGCCCCAATATCCTTGTGAAAAGAATCGGCCCATCATACTGAACAACTTTTGTTTTGTAACCATTTCTGTACCTCCAATAGTTTAGGTGGGCTGCTGATGGTAGACCTGGTGGTCTACATAGGGTACTCCAGATCCTCAATGTCCTTGTGAAAAGAAGCGGCCCATCATACTGAACAATTTTTGTTTCGGAACCATTTTTGTATCTCTAATAGTTTACGTGGGCTCCTGATGGTACACCTGGTGGTCTACATAAGGTACTCCAGATCCTCAATGTCCTTGTGAAAAGAAGCGGCCCATCATACTAAACAACTTTTGTTTTGGAACCATGCCTGTATGTCCAATAGTTTAGCTGGGCTCCTGATGGTACACCTGGTGGTCTACATAAGGTACTCCAGAGCCCCAATGTCCTAGTGAAAAGAAGCCGCCCATCATACTGAACAACTTTTGTTTTCGAACCATTTCTGTATCTCCAATAGTTTAGGTGGGCTGCTGATGGTAGACCTGGTGGTCTACATAGGGTACTCCAGATCCTCAATGTCCTTGTGAAAAGAAGCGGCCCATCATACTGAACAATTTTTGTTTTGGAACCATGCCTGTATCTCTAATAGTTTAGCTGGGCTTCTGGTAGTACACCTGGTGGTCTACATCTTTACTCCAGACCCTCGAATGGTGATAAAAAGTAGCCTATGTCCGTTCTCGGTATGCTAGCAATCTTTGTGCCAAGTTTCATGAAAATCAGTACAGCGGTTTGGCCGTGAAAGCGTAGCAGACATACAGACAGACAGACAGACAGACAGAGTTACTTTCGCATTTATAATATTAGTGTGGATAGTGTGGATTTGATCTGACCGAAAATCAGACGAGAATAACATGTACGTTGATCGATGACAAGTTATGATGCACACGACCGTACGCACGCTTAATTTAAAGTAGTACAACCCGTACGATACGAACACGACGACTTCTTGCCCTACCAAGCTACCTAGGCACGATGCGCCTTTTTAATTCAAAAAGGTTAGAAGAATGGCGGCTCTGTCAAGTCAACACGCGCGGGCAATTTGCTTGATGCGGCATTCACCCTTCCACCGCATGCACGGAACGGCAACGCAGCGTAGGCTACGGTGGCCGAATTGTCGGAGATGACCTTGCAAAACCCTTTTGATAGCGGTTTTGGTACCATAAAAATACCGGTACCGGTAAATTTGCGGTAGCAACAAATTTCCGGTTCCGGAACTTTATGGTATCGTAATATTTCGGTATGACGTCATACCGTTTACCGATTCAACCGAAAAAATATCGGTTATACGATCCCTGCCCTAGCCTATTGCAGTCCACTGCAGGTTGTTGGAATTCCTCAGGATACGTCATAAGGCTCGATCTCTCGTTTCTTTAATTTTTCGCCATCCAGTCACCTACCAGCCATCCTCTTGAAGTCACCCTGGCCGGAAGGCGTCCAAACCTACGTTTCCTACGCATCGCTTCTGATATAATCAATGTACATGTTCTTTTTTTATCAATGATGGGTTTGCTCTTGACATTAGTCTAGGTCATAGGACAGAGACAGAGTCTAAGATGGAGCGAGTTCACCCAGAAAAAGCCTGTTAAGGCACTGGCACTCCCCCACACTGACGGAACGCAGTAAGCTACTTGGCGCCAGACTTCGGTGGGATGGTGGTCGCGAGCCAGGCGGCCCATTACGGAGCCTTCCACCGCTTAGTGGGATCGTTCAGCCGGACTTATCCACAGGCAAGCCTGTGTTGCCGTTGCCCGGGGTAGACCGCTAGGAGGTAGATCCCATACCACCCCAAAATACATGTAATTTAAAATTAAACGAAAGAAGACACATTGAAGCACTTGTATGACACTAATTATGCACCTTTATGTTTATAGTGTGAGAGCAACTAAATTGACGCATTTAGAGCAATTCTAGATTTGATTTGAATAATTAATGTTTGCAAAATGTTTTGATATCCAGTGGGAAATGGTAACGTTTCAGAATATGAAATGTTTGAATAACAGGTTTAATATACACACGTAAACCAATTTTTTAAAGCTTTTGCTTTACTGATGCTGAAGCTTTGGATGGGATGGACACATACCTAATCTTCTACGTATCGTGTGGAACCATGTCATCATTTTTCTTATGGATAGACTTGTTGTTTTACTCTTTCATTTCCAAACCAAACTGGAAACAACCTCACCAGTTTATAAATTGTCAAATAATTTCAACTTTGTGTGTGTCCCGAGAATCGAATCTGGAAGTTCCGAAACTCAATCTGCTTGACCATAAGGCAGAACATCAAATCATCATCAGTTATCCTTTATGATTTCCAACCAAACTGGAAACAACCTCACCAACTTATAAATTGACAAATATTATCAACTTTATCCTGGAAGTTCCGGATAATACGTCCAAACTTAAACTGCTTAACCATAAAGCAGAGCTTACAGTAAAAAATTACATAAAAAACATAAAATCATCGTCAGTTATAATTCGAAATAAACAAGTTGAATTTGAAAACGTTAACCCAATATTAATCAAGTGAACCGGGGTCGGACGTTCGGCATAATTGCAGCACACTGTCTGGATCTCTGCAGACGAGCTACTTTATGAAGTTGAATATAGGTCTATTGAATCTTATTTAGACTAGGTACATTGACAGTTCCAAGTTTGTGTGTTCTCGTCCCGTGGTGGCTTTTTAAAGTAAACCGAATATGGCACTAAGTAGGGTGAAGTAACTGTACCTTTAATTACCGCTGCCTCAGAGAGAAACACTGAATCAAATTGAAAATTTCTGCTCGTTTTTGGGGGATTTTGATACTTTTTTACATGTATTAAACGAAATAAAAATAAAACTGTCAACACAGAATACTAATTAGTAAATATTATTTAATTTGTGTTAAATAGAACCAAATAAATAAAACCGTTTACCATAAATATCACATTTGCATTATAAATATAAAAGGTTCAGTTTTTTTTTTATCTACATGATTACAATACAACGTTAAAATGAAAATCTATTGTACCAAAAAATATCAATAGCATTATTATTTTTCTTTTCTTATTCAGCTATGACAGCCACGAAATAAATATCACCTACGACACATAGCAGCAATTTGGTGCGGCGATAAGTGCCATGATATCCGGATTTGGTATGGTATTTCGTAAAATTCTTTCGTCAAAAATCCGTATTTGGCAAAATACCAGATAATCATGCAGTGCGTATAAAAAAAGACATATACAGCGTTTCTTTCAAATTGTTAAGATGAAATTTAATTGGAAGTTCAATAACTGTAAGAAGTAAAAACATTTGCTACCTTGGAATATATACAGGGTGTAAGGGACACTGTACCAAAACTTTGCATGCATGATCAGACCACAAAACTGAACAACTGTTACTATGGTGCCTATGTTGGGAAACAAATTTTTTTCGAGGTTCCATAAAAAGTTTGTATAAAAGGTCGAAATTACTTTCTCGTTTACTGACATATCCTCCATAAAAAAGTTATTCATTTCTGCAAAGTTTTTGATATACTTACACCCAGTATTTTTTAAACTTAAGCAAGTGCGATATTTTGTCTCCACATTCACGAAGTCGCCCGTCTACAACTCCAGTAATTGCGTTGCAATATCCATTACAGTAAAAGTTGATGTCCAATCTCGCAGCGCCTGTTGATAAAAGCACAACAACGAGCTGATTACATAGCTTACTGGCAATAGCTTCTATGTTTCAAAACGGTGAAATAAAATGATTATAACTAGGTACTTAAGTGCTTACCTTTTATCTCTTTAGGTCTTCGATCAACGCGAACCCCGGGTCGGAACGAGACGGAAGACCGAGCTGCGGTTAATGTATACTGAGATGAATTTAAAGGAGGCTGAGTGTGATTCACCTAATTAAAATTTCAGCATTTACGTTACGTCTGATGCAAGCTTAGAAAAGCATCACCCCACCCCATTGTTTCCTGTGGGAGTCGTAAGAGGTGACTAAGGGACACGAGGGTTCATGTGTTTTGCAATTTTATCTAAAGGCTGCTAACCTGTCACTATGGCAAAACCCAAAATTCTTAAAGACCCTCAAATGTTTGTCAGACGTGGCGTTAATGTTCGTTTTTATGGCTGATACGCTCTGCCTACCCCGCAAGGGATATAAACGTGATATGTGTATGTATGAAAGACCCGATGAACTCTGGTAAATATTAGTTTTGAATTTGCCTAGGTACTGCTCATCTAGGCCTCTGACGTAGTTGTTTACCAACCACCATCTACAAAATTTATACAAAATAACAAAAAATTGCAGTATCTGAACATAAAAATAAACATAACATATATTTGTGATAAATGGGTGCGGTGCGATTGGTGTTTTTGATGACTGTCCCCTAATGTAGGTAATTTAAACATTTTGATAAGTGTAAAATTTGAATGCCTGAGTTTGATTCTAATTGTTTAAAATTAAAACTAAGTGTGCTCGTTTGTATCAATTTCAAGGGTTGCAAACTGTAAATGGTAAAGGTAACCTACGCAATATAATATAGGCTTTTGTCCTACCAGTCAAAAAAACTACTTTTTGAAACGGTATTTTGTATGAAAACTATTCATAAACTATGTCCACATGCTCTAAAATAGACTTAGAGATAACACCTTCGGCGTTAAGTCCGTCCGTGTACTTTTTTTGCATAACGTTAAATGAAAAAAAAATTTTGGACAACCCATAATAATAATGATTTATGTTTGGTACATGATGAAAATAATAATGCTGGCTGATTTAAGAATTTTTATTTTATTTAACCAGATGTGATGCCAAAGTCATAATTATTATTAATAGCCGTGTGACATCTAGTGTTGGGCACAGCAGGCTTCCTCCAGACGCTTGGCTGGCCGTAGGTACCATCACTGAGTCGTTGGTCCACGGTAGACGGTAGGTCCATACTGATACTCAAGAACAAGTTACTTACTGTAAAGTAGGTTTGTACCTATAAATATATAATGGGCGTTGTAAGAGGCAACTAAAGAACTCGAGGGTGTGTACTGCAATTTTCAGGCGATGGGTTGACAACCTGTCACTAATGGTGATGCACATTTTTCCGAATGACCCTCAAATATTTGTCAGACGTGGCGTAAATATCCGTTTTTGCGGCCGTTTACACTCTGCCTACCCTGCAATGGATTATAGGTATGATATGTGTGTGTGAATGTGAGATTGTCTGCGAGATGGCGTCAGGGGGACGCTTTTTGTAAAATAATAAAATATAGTTAAAGTTATAAAAATCCCCAATTGAACGTTGTGTATTATTTATATTATAGTACTTTATTTTGAAAATAATATTTTTTCTGTTTTGTTTCTGTGTTTAATTTAACTATACCTAGCAGCGTACGACAGTATTTTATTATGACGCAACATGTGTTTTTAAGTTTTAACGAAACATAACCCAAGTTGATTAATAAATAAATGCTGATTCTGTTAATTAGGTAGTTCATTAAATGATGGAATTTGTTGATTTTGAGGATCAATTGCCGTACGTGCAGTTAAAATGCGGATTGAGCTATTTGCGAACCATAAAGCAGTTAGAACCATAAACGCGTAGTTAAATAATAACTCCTTACATCAACAATGTAAAATCCGCGTTTAACTCATGTCCAATTATTATTTTCGGTAAGGCCCTTTGTGAATTAATATCGTTTCAGTGATGTAAAAAGCCATGAAACATCTGAATATTATTGAGTCGTCAATTCCTAGAAAACACATACTCAATACCAACACATAAGTAGCATGTATAGATGTTAAACATACATAGGTACACATAGATATTAAATGTACATACACATATCACGCCTTTGCGCGACGGGCACGGCGGTTACTGCCGTAAAAATACTGTCGCCATCGCCTCGTCTGACAAATATTTGAAAGCCGTTTTAGAAAAATCGTGTATCACTGTAGTGACAGATTGTCAGCCTGTCGCCTATTATTGTAACACACATGAAACCCTCGGTCCCTAAGTCTTACGACACCCGCAGGAAAGAAATGGGGCTTCTATTACAAGCCGGCATCACACGGCACAGATATTAAACAACAATAAAAATAACACTTGTATATTTTGACTCTAAAGGTAGGATAGACGAAGAGCCTTAGAAAATTGCTCTCTGTGGTAGCTTCTTTTCGAGAATATTTCCAAGTCCGCCGTCTTGATTCCAAGCCTCGGAGGCGACACTGAGCATGATCACGTCCGTATGAGGTTTTCTTTGGCGCGCAAACTTCGACGTTCAGAGACAAAGGACCGACGAGCTATTGGTCTTAACTGTGTTAGTTACTGCAAAGTATAAGCTAAAAGCGATTAGATTAAAGATTTTTGCTCTCAAGGCCTGAAGTCTGCTATATGAAAATCGTTTCAGTTGTGTGTCAATGGCCTGTTTGTGGACAGTTTCGGTCATTTCATATTCTGCTTACGGTTTGTATAGTAAATCGCAGAGGCATTATAATGACAATTGACATGCTATGTCACATATAACACTGACTAAAATATAACAAAATCGAGGCACAGCACTGTACACCGCCGAACGTTTCACGTTTGACCTGAGTTTTGTCCATAAATCAAAATATTTTTAGAAATATCCCCCTCCCCATTAAACCTGCTGAACAGCTCTCAAAAGGTCAAAAACTTCCATGGTCAACCTGGAAAATTTTAAATCGGCTACGAACACATTTTGGCTGATGCAGGTCAAATCTAAATAAGTAGGGATATAGCTCTAACCCAACTTGCAACTGCGGTGCCTTGCAGACTATGCCACACGTGATGTCTTACAGTCAGTGCCTTAATACCTGCACCTTGTTCCACCTGTATGACGCCACCAACAGCGCTTTAGCCGTGGCGTGTATTTGAGTATTTTTTGACTCATCAACACGAAGGAAGAAGAAGAAAATATATCTACAACTCCGGTAGCTCCGATGGCAGAATGGTATTATACATTCCTGGGTCTTGAGCCCAGCCGCAGTCGACAGTTTTCTTTCATTTACTTAAGCAGAGCTATCTGCTACACCTGATACTAGTACTTACTTCTACCAAGCTTTCCCACGGTTAGTTGATGAAACCAATATACATGTACAACATTTCCCGTTGTGATCTCACTTCTCAAGCCACTGGCTAATAGGACGTGGCTTCCAAGCCGCTCACGCTCAAAGAGCTTCATGTACGGCGCCCACAATTTTCTGCACAAAATAACGATGGATTATACCAGCTTGGAGCAAAGGGATGTTTTAAAAGAACCCCTCACCCTACGGGCAAGCAGAATGAAGCAATAAAAAACTCGGTACAGTCCATAAGAGGGGACGAATTACGATGGAAGTCAAAATACTTACTTTATTTCGATTATTTCTTTTAGATATCTCTAAAAATTCGTGTGATGATGCGATACGACGTCAAACGTACTATTATTATTTAATGAGTAGTTAGGTTTCTATGTATTAATTTTTCCGATTTCTCGATACTCAAACAAAAATGGCCGGCAGCAGTACAATTCGCTGTGTGACACGAGCGGCACCAGATTCCAAATAGTAGGTGTTGTACGTATAGGTCGGTCGGGCCGTGTGTATGTAGGTAGGTGCAAAAACCAGGCCTTAGTATAAAGTTAAACTACTGTTCCTTGGTATATTGTGATATTACAGACGCATGCGTTACGGTGCGTCAAAAGTACGCAGCGACGACAGACGACAACCTAGATGAATGAACTGAGAAACTGTCACTATGGCGATACGCAATTTACGGAATGACCCTCAAATTTTTGTCAGATGTGGCGTAAATGACCGTTCTCTATGGTAGTTTACGCTTTTTCTAACCCAAAAGGGAATAGGTATAGGCGTGATACATTTACTTGTATGTAATATAATAAAGTATTGCCTGTAAAGAGAATCAGTATGAGTTGATCCCATTAATGGAACCTTAAGGCGCTACTGATAATAGGTACCAACATACCGATCATAGTACCAAGCGCAACTTTCTGAGGTGCACAGAGTAGTTTTGAAATCGTCGGACCGTGTAACAAAATTGAACAAAATTACATAAATAACACGGTGGCTTTTTCGTAGCTATGTATTAAAACGAGGAAATATCAATACCTACCAAATTGAGCTACGGTGCAGAAGGCAAGTGGAGGGGACCACAGCACAAAACATTCCCCAAAAAGGAGTAATTGAAGTTACTCCAAGAGTTTGACTCTTAAATTTGAGGAAGAAGATCTACTAGGGTACCAATTTATATAAGGTTCTATTATATTCAGTGCAAATATTTTAGGGTAAGATCTACACGTAAAACCTATACAAAGTTTGCATTGTTTTTTATCATTTCAGTATGAGAGTTCAATGTATTTTCATATTTTCCTGGGGAAAGTTGTTCAATTTTACGAGTAGAACTCACCCTTATAAATATTTTCAATAAAGTTAATAAGACGTTGTAAAAAAATTGGTAGATACCCTAGTGAGTAGGTATTGATTTTTCCATCCAATGCTTTGACAATTGTTTATTTTTATAACCTATTGTCTATGCTCTCTAGGAAAAGTTGTATAGAAATAATTTTAGCCTTTTTTACACTTAAATCAGGATTTCTTACTGAACTAGGATATTAACATTCGTTCAGTTTCACAAGTATAACCACAGAATAAATAATAGATAAAATTTACCCCAAAATTATATGCACCCTATTAGATCCCTGCTCAGCGAACCTACGCTACAAATTCCTGAAACATTAAACATTTCCACGCAATTTGTACCGGAGTGAAAAAAGTTTTGAATACCTCAACTCCCGACGTGACAACACAGAGGTTACGACCCCCGGGACGACCCCTGTCGTAAAATATTTGCTGTTTTTTATTAAGCCAGCAGTAACGGACGCTGTTTCGCTTTATTCCTGAATGAGCTGACTTTTTCAATGAAGGTCAGATAGCTCCTATGGGAATTCAAGCAGAATTTCCAAAAATCATAGCTGCCCACCTATTACAATAGTACCACAACATTAGTTAAACACTACCCGACTTATTTAAAACTAATATTTTATGCCGTGTGATGCCGGCTTAGAATAGCAACACCCCATTTCTTACCCATGGGTATCGTAAGAGGCGACTAAGGGGCTCGAGGGTGTGTATTGCAATTTTAGGCGATGGGCAGACAACCTGTCATTAGAGTGATACACAATTATCTGAATGACCCTCAAATGTTGTCAGACGTGGCGTAAGTGACCGTTTTTTCGGCCGTTTACGCTCTGCCTACCCCACAAAGGATATAGGCGTGATATATGTATGTATGTATGTATTTTTATTTCTTCTTTTTTCTTTATCGTGTGGGACACCGAGTCTTCCAACGACCCGATAAACCCTGGCAAAAGATTAAAAAAAAAGGAAAGTATAGGTACTCCGCTAATTGCTAACATAGGTAAACATACATTTATTTATTCTAAAAAGTACTTAATTATCACCTTGATGTACCTACTTAATTGGTTCTCAGAATTTTAGATTGAATGAAATCTAATAATAATGTTATATGATAGCAACTTATATTTCATAGTGCAAACACATTCGGCTTGTGTCATAATTATAACACGTTACATGATCTTACAGCAGCGACACACTTGTTCTACGCCAACACGCGTTAGAACTGATGCATACATAGGTACATACACGATAACATAACACACCATCCGTGTTACGGTAGCATATTTTTGAATTTTCTCATGTGAAAGTCTGCTTCTAACCGTGCTCGTAACACACGGTTTCTACACAAATCCATTCCTACATACCCTAATCAAATTAATTTACACATTACCTTGATATTTATAAATTGGAGTGGTATGAAAATGTGATACGACTGATACGAGTGGTTAGACCAGCCTTTGTGGATTTGCGTATACGGAATCAAAATAAACTATTTCAAAAACGGGCATCCAGGCCAAGTTAACCAGTCAACAACGTCATACACGAGATTTGACGATGTCTTACGCCTACGCAACACACGTCGACTGGAAGTTGGTATCGTCAGTGACGTCACGTAAGATAAATATGTTTCTAAATAATTATTGGTCATATTATTTCTATGAAAGCTGGTACCATTATGTACGGTCGGATTCATAAGTGGAGTCATAGTTAGACCACGTGACAGATTGCAATACGGGTAATTATCCTCTGAACTTACTTTACTAACTTACGCACACACGTAAGATTATAGAATGTAAGTAGAAAAGTCCACCTTAAGGCGTAGCATTAAAACTTAACAGATTACCACCTATAAGCGACATCTATGTAATCTTTGAAATAATTACTCGGTGATAGCCTGTTCGCCACCACATTAACACAAAGTAAACATTACACTGGTTTGTCTCAAACATATATTATAGTTATCCTTATTCGTTCACTTGTAGTAAAACAATAGATTACATATCTTTATTTCGGCCATTTGACCACAAGCGACCGTAGCTTAGCGGTAATAGTTGTAACCTTCTATTCAGAACGTAACCGGGTTCCCATCCCGTCTCTGTATAGGAATAATGTTTTTTTATGTTTTTACCATATTTTCTCCAGTAATAATTATTTTAAATAATGTTTTTCTATATATTCATCGATGTATTATATCTATAAATGTTTATTGTAAATTATGTATCAAAACATTATATCTGAAAACATAAACCTATAATATTGTAATGAAACAAACAGTAAGGTAAGAAATTATTTTATTGGTAGATATTACTTTATTATTTAAATAACATAATGGCATGAATGAGAACTTTTGGTACCCATAACATAAGTAAAACTATATACAATTATTGCTGTCGTAATACGTAGTTAATGGTTTTGTTTGAATGGTAAAACACAATATTATGTGAAATGAAATAAGTCTTCGTTAGCTGAAACATCGATAATTATTTATAAGATCATATAGCAATTTGAGCGAAATTTAATCCAATATCATGCAGCGCAACAATACGCTGCCTATCCTGCAAACTGATATTAGTATGCCTTTCGAGAAATAAACACTGAGGTTTTATAAATAAGCTTAGGTTAAAAAAGAAACACTTAGCACACGCACTATCTCGCAAACGATCTAGCAACAACTAAAATCAAATTCCTAATTTACTAAATTTTACTTCATTTGATAAAATAAAAACTAAAACGATGACGTCGAGATTCGAACCATTGTCTCCACAATTACGACCAAGAATTTGCTTGACCGCGCTACCGACCAAGCTACCAAAGCTTATGATTCACGTAGTGAAATACTCAATACAACTCAGCCTATCATACATACAATGGTAGTTCGTCAATAATAGTATGTTATACGTCATTTGTATCATTGTGTGAGTGTCGCCGCGGGTGCGAGGTGGAGTTTTCTGAGGTTTGCGTTAACTATGACTCCACTTTTGAACGCGACCGTACGTGAGGTGACGTAAGCTTTTATGTGTTAGTAACTTTAATTTTGGCCCTAAGGCTTTCAAATCCGATCGGCATAGAGGGAAGCAAGGGCTCAACCGGACTAAGTAGTGGGGTCGTTCAAACATCCAGCCCAATTATAGGTCGAGACTGGGCTTCCGAAATATTCTGGTAACTAATAAAATAAACTATTCGGATTGGACTGCATCTACCTGGTAATTACATGTCGATAGTTCCCAAAAAAGGTCACATCATATCATATCTTTATTCTTAAAACAGGTACAACTGTGTGCGAAAATAAGTTCGTCCTTACTCACTATTAAAAATACACACACACACATGAGGGACCTCCGCGAACCCTCTGGCGGGGGCGTCGGGAGCTTGAAAAGCTTGTGGTGTGTGATCTACTCGCAATGGCTGCAGCAACGTCTAAGGTCATCAAATCATCATCCAAAAAAATGTGTCTGGGACGGCGGTCAAAACGCGAGGTCAAATAGGACGCGGCAATAATTAAAGTCTTTTTATGATTTGGGAGTTGTCAAAGAGGAAGCGACAAGACGCTTGTTTCATATACTAAGGAAACCTCAGTCGATTTGTAGTTGATTTGCAATCCGCAAGTACTAGGGAGCCCTGATTGCCTTAATCATGAAACGATTTTGGAGAACCCGTAGCCCAGTGTGTCTGCACCTTTATTCAAAAAATCTAAAATACTGTGACGGAACCTATACGCATGCAAGTGGTTTTGAATTTGCGCGCTCATTTATAAAAACTACAAGAATTTTCTAATCGCAGTACATTTCCGTACAAAAGTTTGCACCAGATAAAATAAATTTCAGCAACTAGTGCATTGAATAATTTTTGCTGCTCCATTCCCAACAAATAAAAGAAGTCTGGTTCCGAAGACGGACAAAAGATGTCGTTAGCAACGAGCGAGAAAAGAAATTTACGATGAGAGAAAAAAAAAATTTAGAAAATAACGGAGAATGTTCATAAAAATCTTCTTCTGATTAACAACTCGCACACTTTTGCTATATATAACTAGTATTCAATAAATACAAGTAATGTAGTTCTTGCGTAAAACGAAACGGTGTACCTACTCATTGGTTGCTTAAAATATCTCTGTACCTACATTTTTGACAATGTGAATCAAAATCGTTTAGTCTTAATTATTTTAATATAATATCGACGAAAGTAAAAGTTTTACTTGACATGTTTGTGTACAAATTATTTTAGCATAGGGGAAAGGGGGGCAAGCCGGGGTACTTAACGTTTGAAGCTCAATAAAACTGTCAGTTTTAAGGTTTGATAAACATTCTTGTTTTAATTATTACGTTTGGTAATCAGTCTTTAATATTTTCATAGTTTTAGGAACATAGGTTTAGTAATTAAGTATAATACGATCAAAATGTAGAAAAAGTCCCATCACCCCGTCATGCCCCTAGGGTGGGGTAAGCCGGGGTACTCCTAAGGGGCGAGATGGGGTATCGAAATAATTAACATATTATGGTTGACAAAACTCGTATTTGAGCGATAAATCTTCGTCTTCGTCCACCGGTGTGTACATCGGTACAGCTGCAGTGAACCCATTCACCACAAGCTGAACAAGCAACCCAACCTTCGTTAGACTCAAAAAATAACGTCCGTCACAGTATAAACAGGGAGTGTTTTAAACATCACTGTCACTATTCTCCTCGGATACTTAAGGTTTCGTTACTTTTTTCTTTTTGATTAATCTTCTCTTTCTATTAGCAGCCTTTTCCGCTTTCTTACATTCTCTTATTTCTTTTTCTTCTGTCTGTCTTTTTCTGCAAGCTTTTTCTTTTGAATTGCCTCCTTAATTTCATTTTTACATGGTGATGAAGTAATTATAGCAATCTTGCCCCGTGTTTTAGTCACGCGAGATGTTTTACATAAAAATGTTATGTGTTTTCTATATTTACTCGTAGGTTTTCTGGAACAACGTTAACTTTTCTTTCCAAATCTGTTTTCGGGACAGAAAATGCCGTCGCTGTTAACATATATCCCTTCTTCCACAGCTTTCACTCCATTTTTCTTTGCTTCTATGGACTATTCTTCGCTGTTTGTTTTAAATATAAGTTTTTACCATTCTGTAGCTAAATAAATACATTTTAAGTAACATGATATAGACCGCTACGCATGAAATTTCATAGAGGGCATGATGGGGTATACGGTACCCCCTGTTGCCCCTTTCGGCCAAATTAAATTAAAAAAAACATAAGTAAAAAACGGCTTGCAATACACAAATAAACAAATACTCACCTATTAGAATAATTATTGGCACACCCATTAAAAAAATCACGTCACTCGATTACAAGTAGGTTAGGCAGAGTCACGTCTCAAACAAACTGTAAAAATTGATCAAGAACTTGCCAAAAACAATATTTTTGCAAACAAAATTTAACGCGTGGTTTCACCGTGCTGTCACTTTGCTCACTTGTAGATATCATGGCGGCGCGTCAAAATGCAGTAGATGGATCGTGATTCGTCAGTTAGTTTTTGATTTAAAGCGAATACCCCGTCTTGCCCGCCACCCCGTCTTACCCCCCTTTCCCCTACTATAATTATTTATTATCTTGAAGTTAACGTATCTTTTTCAAGAATAGCATTGTAAACCGGTAAGTACTTATGAATTTTTTTGGTCGTTAGATTTTTTATAAACGTATCACTATATTTTTGCAACACAAGTTAAAATTGCAAATTTGTTGTAGATGACGAAGCAGAAACAAATAAAAATATTAATGGAATAGCAAAAATGTCGCAGAAAACTACTCCAGACAAAAACGAAAAAAAGCGGTTCGGTCCAAGAAGGCTGTACCTCGATGAAGAATCATGTAGCTCAAATTCACAAGAGAACACAAAAGTAAAAACCTGGAAGCGAAGGATTTACAAACCAAATAATGTTGCAACCACAGTTGCAATTGTCAACCCGCCTATGGGGCGTCCTATACCGAGTATCCACCCAACATATAGACCGGTATTTACTCAGGTATATCCACCTCCACACAGTCCTTATAGGCCAGCTATTCCTATATACAATGCTATGCCTCCTTACACACCACCAATAGTTGCTCGCTATCCATACAACGATGCCAGATGGAATACAGCTGTCACACCGGTACGTAGTCCTATGTACCCAATACCTGTGCCTCAAATGCCTATGAATCCTTGGCCTGTTCCAATATATAATTCACAAGTTTATCCATATTCGTCTCTCATAGGCTCGCCCATAATAGCTCCAGATCCTACTATGCATATGCTATCACCTATGGCTGGCTCTGTTGCTCCTGCTGATTATAGCTATAGTCAAGGCTTTGAATCTGCTTACTATCAAGCAGGAGCAAGTCCAGCATCTGTTGTTAATGCACCTTACACAAATGTCGTCGGTAACGAATTGGTGCAGAAGTTGAAGATAAGTCCAGTTCGATCACGCGCCGAATTCAAGCCACTGGATTATGATAAATATTTTCTGCTGTCCAAAGATCTGTTTCAACCTGCAAGAATGATTAAATTTAATCCAAATGATTTGATAGACCAATTTTGTCGAATATCTGACTGTAGTAAAATTTTGCCGTGGCTTTTGGATTTAGAATATGGTGTTCCTAGACAACCGGTTACAAGACCGATAGCGATCTACGATTCGAAAACAAATACTATATGCTGTAAAAATGCTCCCGAAGCTATACATCCAGGCTTTGAAGATTGCAACAACGATTTTAAAGGTCCATTCATGTTGTACTATGATGCCATTGTATCATCCTGGTACGGAGGATACATGCTTCTGAATGATGACAGTTCCGTAGAAAATTTTCAGAGATGGCTGCAGGTCCCCATGCAAAAAGTTGGTATGTGTTGGGCTTGATAGATACTTTAATATTATGTCGTCGTACCTCGACTCGTTAATTTAGGAAAATAAGTGGTACATTATATAAGTCGTAATAAGTAAGAATATCACAAATCTGTGATGGCATGGCTAAAATTAATTGATCGTTAAAAAGTCAAATGTTATTTAAGTTATGTTGAGGTCTAATATTTTAAAGGTTTAATTTATTAAATATTACAAACCACCAAAGACGGCGGCTTTGCTAAATACAAGCCATAAATATGTAAAGAATTCAATCAATTAATTTATGCATGTTAATTTTTAGATGTATTTTAAAATGCTGAAAATTTATTTCAAATAAGATACTAATATATCATTTGTTTACTGGATTTGAATTATGTTTGAATATATTGAACTTTTATGCCTGCTTTATGTGAAAAATGTCAAAAGCTAATAGTAGTTTATGCAACTGTCATATAATGGGGGTCATTAGAATGCGAGTGTCTGTTTATCACATGAGGCGTAGCCGAGTGTGATAAGATAATAGATTGACACGAGCATTCTAATTCCTAATTATATGCAGTTGCATACACTATTTTATCTACACTCTAAAAAAATAACTCAGTTGAACACTTTTCCAAACGTCCGCACCGGCGATTGCAAGGCCCGATACATGGTCAAATTCAATACGAGAACGTAATATGGCTTGATATGAATTTTCGAAGATTCTTTTCTAACAGTTCTTTAGATGTCGAGTCTCAACAACAAATAACTAAATAACGACTGAACAACAACTGAACAACAACTAAACAACACTGAACAACAACTGAACAACATCGGAATAACAACTGAACAACATCTAAACAACTGCTCAACATCTGAACAACATCGGTACAACAACTAAACAACATCTGAACAACAACTGAACAACATCTCAACAACAACAGAATAAAAACCTAATTAAACAACTAAACAACATCCGAAAAATTACCGTACAACAACAACTGTCAGGTGCGGCGGAAGATGACGATTTAGGTATTGGCAAAAAAACTTCGTTTCATTTCTCAACTTTATCGTAGTGAGAGTTTTCTCATTAAGTCATTACGCTTCTGTAATTAATAGTAACCCCTAGTTTTTACAGGCAGAATGCATAAAGTCGTTCTTTATGCAACTGTTTTCGAATTCATAATTCGAACATTATGAGACGAGTGTAGATAAAATATTTTATTAGCATGGTAAAAAATTTGAATGAATTTTATAAATGAGTGTTAATTTTAATGCATTTTATTATTATAATTTTATATCATAGGTATGCAGAGAGCATCACGTTTTTAATAAAAAAACCTATCTTATTCATTTAAAATGTTGTTTTATTAGCCCACTTTGTCCCAAAAATGAGGAGCTATGAGATTAACAGCGCCTTGGCACATCCACTATATGATCAATAGAGTGAGCTAAAGGGCCGCGTTACTTACCTAGCTCATCATCATCATCATTGGCCACGACATCTTCTCAGATGATTGTTGCAGCGACCGTGAAGTCAGTTATTGTTGTTTGATTACCTAGTTACATGTTTAGTTTAGGCATACAGGAGTTAGCATTATTTTAGACTTTACATTCTAAAACATTTTTGACGCAAGTTTTAGTGGGAGCCAACTAAAAAAACATTGATTACTTTGATAATTTAATAAAATAATTTTGAGTAGTTTCGCTAAGATTTTATGTATTTGTAATATATAGGTACGTTCATTGATATGTACAGTTAGCTGTTAACTACCTTTGATAATATTAGTTCTATTTAACAAAGTAATTTCAATTTAAGTACTTTATAAATTTTACGATACTACCTGAATGTGAATTTCTGCTTGAGATTTCACAACATCTTCTTTAAAAATTCGCAACGGATTTTGATACGGTTTTTTCAAAAGCTGATAGAGTGATCGAAGAGGTAGATTTTTAGGTACCTTTTACCGCGGAAAGCTTTTTTCCTTCAGGAAAAAAAAACACATAGCGCACATCAAGTCAAAATTTTCACAATATACATATGCATTGATAGTATCGAAAAAAACCACTAACTTTGAAACGGCATTGTCCACATTCCACGCGTTCGTGCAGTCACGTCTCCGCTATGGATGTAATCTTTGGTGTAATAGTACGGATGCAGATAACCTATTTATTACACAGAAAAGGTGCGTGCCGTGCCGTGCCGTGTGATGCCGGCTTAGAATAGCATCACCCCATTTCTTACCCGTGGGAGTCGTAAGAGGCGACTAAGGGACTCGAGGGTGTGTATTGCAATTTTAGGCGATGGGCTGACAACCTGTCACTATGGCAATATACAATTTTCAGAATGTCCCTCAAATATTTATCAGACGTAGCGTAAATGTCCGTTTTAGCGGCCATTTACGTTCTGCCTACCCCGCAAGGGATTTATTGGCGTGATATATGTATGTATGTAAAAGGTGCGTTCGCATCCTGACTAATATCGACCGAACGGATAGTTGCAGACCACATTTTATCAAACACGGGGTCCTTACCTTGCCGTAAATTTTTATTTTAGAAACAGCATTATTCGTCCGTAGGAATATGTCATTATTTACATTACAGAAAAACCTACAACCACACCGCCATTACAGATCAAAATATATAAACAACCTAAAAGCACCCCAATCAAATATGCTAATGTATCGAAATGGACCGTACTACACACTACACCTCGATTCTCGTTTACAATAAAATACCGGAAATAATCAAATTAGAAACTGACATCAATAAATTTCGAAATAATCTGCAAAATTCCTTCTAGAAAAATGATTTTATACGAATTGAATTGAATTTTTAAATGTGAAATAATGGTATTACCTAAATTTATTTTTCGAATCAATTTACAATTTATTTATATCTATGATTGGTAATGAAATGTAACGAAAATAATTTATGAATGTTAATCAAATTTAATTCTAGTCTTAGTTAGTCAATTAATTGTGTTTTGAATGGATTTAAATTACCTAGAGCCGGTAAATTTGCTGTGCCTTCACAGGCATCAAATGTGAAACTATATACCTTGTAGCTTGCTGCGTTCCGTCAGTGTGTGGGAGTGCCAGTGCCTTAACAGGCTTCTTCTGGGTGAGCTCGCTCCATCTTAGACTCTGTCTCTGTCCTATGACCTAGACTAGAGTCAAGAGCAAACCCATCATTAATAAAAAAAAAAAAAAAAAACCTACCTAACCTAAGAACTATTGTACCATTTGAATGCAAATAAATATATGAATATGAATGAAAACGGGTAGCAGCGGGTCGCTAGTAGGAGGATAAAGCCATTACTTTTGTCGAATATCATCATCAACATTTATTAAATTATATGTCAAATATTTTAGCAAAGGAAATAACTTTTAAAAATATAATTAAAATAAGTATAAAGGTATAAATCAAATTTAACAAAATCATAGAAAGAAACAAAAGTTAGTAAAATATTTAAATATTTAATCATTAACAAAGTTACTTTGCAAACGAACAACATTAGATCAACATCATCATAAACTATTCATTCAAACAAAATCTTTATATTAAAAACATTTCGAGCATTGAATCACTATGAAACTCAACAATCTGTTTGGTAGGTAATTTCTTTTCAATTCACATCATAACACGTTTTACTTTCTACATAATAATGTACATAAAGGTAAGCAAAGTCAAGAATTTAAAACTGGAACTGCTGCCGATAGATCTGTATTTCTCATCGAAAATTTCCTTTAAAATATCGAAAATATAAAATTACAGACAAGGGCAGGGCGTCAAAGAACTTTATCTAAGAATATAAAATTATTTACAAAATACGGAATGTGGGTGCAAAAGTATAACATTGCGTAAAAAATACAAAACTTAATATAAGGCAAGAGCGATAAGCAAGATTATTTACAAATTAGATTTCTTCATCAAAGGATGTAAATAAAATAGGATTCATTATTTACATAAATTGTACAACATGTACATGGAAATAGCATACACAATTTTAAATCTAAAGTTATAAAATATAACAAGCAGTCAATAGGGCGTTTATTATAGTCCAAGCTTGAAGCTTAAGCTAAGGAGATACAGGAATTTCGCTACTCTGTATATAGCCTCCTGTGGACTATGAGTAAAACGCCTCAGAAAACATTGACATTCATCAACATTTTTGAAGGTAACTTGCACTTATAATTTATTTTCGAATACTTCGAAATCGTCTTTCGTGTCGATTTGTTCATTGTCTTTTGTCACTCCACTTTCTATCACTGAGGATTGCACTATTGTCTTTAGTTGTTCTTTCAAGAGTTGACTGTCTGTAATATCCAGGGCACGAACTTTGATATCCTCGTGCAAACCCCTGGTAGGTTCGCTTCGCCGCAACCGATACCCCAGCTGATGATACCGGCTAGGAAGTATCGGGAATCTTTCCCTTTGACCTGGAAACAATAATATTATGATATGAGTAGGTAACTTTTATTATAATAAATATATATTAAAATAAATTAACGTTTTGAGTTAAAATTTGGTAGGAGGTAGGTTCCGTGGGTATGCCGCTTTTTTTAATGATTTGTTTTAATAATAAAAGGTCATTTTAAGAAATTATTTTTTATTTCTATTTTAATGATGCAACGTCACACTTGTTGATAAGGTATTAAAATACCAATGTTAATTACCTACTAATATTTTGATTTTGTTTCTCAACTATATCAAAGGCATATAATTACATTCAGTTTATGAAGCTTTAAACATAGGTCAATAAGGGTAAATAATAATAGGGTAAATAAAAATGTTTAACCATATATCTTAATATATGGTTAAACATTTTTATTTACCCTTATTGACCTATGCATACACGGTATTATTATTCTAATGAGTAGATACCTATTATAAATAAATTAAAATTCTCGAAATAATTACGATATTTTTCTTGAAATTGACATTGAACATTATAGCATACCGGGTTGGTACTCGACAAAAAAAAGGGAAAAACTTCAATGAAAAAGAAGTACTTATTTAGATACGCAAATTATATTAAGGCTTATGTTTAGGCGTTGATGTGACCTGACTACCAAACAAAAATACTATCCAATCAATAATCAAATCAAATCAAATCACCTAGCGACTAACAAAAGGTATAGTAAACCAAATACAATTAATTTCAAAATTACGACACTAAAAGACCTCAACACTATTCAATTACCTAAATGAGACGAAATTCAATCAATGTGCCAATCAAGCCCACATTGAATCCCATTGGCTAACTTAATAATTTAAATGCACTCACACAAATTTAGATAAAAGGATTTAATTTGACATAAATGAAGTAGTACACTCATTTGATATACTCGTACCTACCTAATTATTTTTAGTAAATAGCAATGTATGTACACAAAATTAGCATCGAGTTTTAAAATATCAACAAATATCCACAAATACCTACTCTTGGAATGATTCGCTCATAATATTATAGCTTTTTAAGCAATGAGTATAAATTAAATCAGGAAATTGAAAAACGGCAGCGTCGACCGGGGATTGATCCCGGGATCTGAGGAGTCCCGTCCCACCACTGAGCTACCGGCGCCTCAACTGAACACTTCGAAATTTTCAACCACTTGAAACTCGTCTTAAAGCGACGTACAAGCGCCATCTAGGTTAAGTTATTTTAATGAAATACTTTGGTTTACTTCAATCCACAGCCGACACTAACATTTTTTAATTTCTTATTTTAAGTCAATGAAAATAATACGTCTCAGCTCAATAAAGCACTGTGAGTTTTGTTTTCACGCTGCAGGTAAAAAAGTGCCGAAGAATTAACACACAGTTTTAAATCCAAGTGTAGTAAGGACCTTACTTGAAGAGCGAAACTGTTGCCTACTTATTATGCAAATATACTTGTCTTGTTTCGTATTTCGGTACTCTTTTATGATTTCTGTGTAACAATAATAATATTACAACATTATCATCCACAACAGTCCTCAGATGGACAAGAACTTCCCCCTATTTCAGTGTAAAAACTGAACTAAACTACATAAAGTTAAGCGATAAGAGTACAAGAAGCATATCGTAGAAGACGAAACTCAAATCGAGTTGTCGTAAGACACTCAATCAATTTTTAAGCACTCGCGATCACTTTCGCTCATTTTAAGTATTAGACCGGGTCTATCGCGATAGTATTGAGGTCGCGGGTTGACAGTCAACCCGCGACCACAATACATGAAACTGTATTGAAACGTCGGGACACAGGTGAATTACTAATATTTACCTAAATACTATCGCGATAGACCCGGTCTAATACTTAAAGTGAGTGATTCAGAGATGCATTATTAAATATTTAAGCAATGTTTACCTGCAAAGGCCCTCCCGAATCCCCTTGACAGGAATCGTGCCCGCCTCTTTCGTGGCCGGCGCATAGAAAGATGTCCGGGATGAATTCGTGCCGGCCGGCTCGCAGAAACATGGATTTGCATCGTTCGTTTGACACTATTGGTACTTGAACCTGGAATTTAAGGCGTACAGCATTTAGATATTGGTATAATTGATGGCAGTAGATTTGACATACGAGTACAGTTTACTACAAAAAAAAAATTATACATGAATCAAAAACAGCGGAACAAACGAGGTTAGTGTAAGGTAAGTGTTTGTGAGAGGAAAGGAAATTGTGAACACTGATCTTTTTTACATACACGTACGGCTACGATGAGTTTACGGTGCGTAACGTATGCGTTAGTCAAGTTGCCTGAGGCGAACTGCCTAAAATAGACCTTTTGTATTTTCTTTTAGCTATCTGAAATCTGTTTTCTACTATTTATTCATTAATATAAATGTTGAAAGGAAAATAAGGCTTCAAAAATAGGAAAAACTATTTACAAAACTTAGGTCAAATAAATAATCAATTAACCTACTAACTAAATTAACATTAATTTTAAATAGGACGTCAAATATTTTTCAATTTAATTGTAATTTTCGATACAAATAATTACAAATCTTTAATTTACGAATTTAATTACTTTTCCAAAGATGCTTTCTGATACTTTACCTACAACGGAATGAATATGAATATAACACTTATTATTGTAGGTACTAGCTGTTATTAAAAGGTAATATTATTTCATAATTTGTAATAGTTCTACTATGAGCTAGTTTCTAAGCTAATAAAGACTGACATTGTTTAGTTCAGTTATAGTAGTGCCATTTGACTTGCGAAACTCGTGCGTAGTTACTAAGTTAATTTTATTGTCTGTTAAGTTGTTAATTTATCCTGTACCTCGTTCAACACTAACTTTGTCTTGACGTAATAAATACCTCTATAATATCATTTCTATATATTTTTAAATTATTCATATGTTTGTCTTTATAAAAATATTAATTATTTAAAAAATCATAGAATTATTTACTTTCGGCAGCACTTCTACCTACCCTTTTAAAGGATTGATTAAAATTGGTTTACATACATTTTATATTAAAAAGAACAGAATGGGCTTATCCGGCTTATGGCCTCATCTACTCCGTACAGCATGTATACCAGTGCTTTTGAACTATGCGTCACTCAAAGTTCAAAGCTTATCAAAAAACATAACAATAGACGTATACTGGGGGTTCAAGGGGTATTCATGTGGTCATGTTAAATAAAGTATAATTGGTATTATTTTCTGGAATACTTAGTCAAAAAATAGATGCATACATACACATATCACGCATATAATCCCCTGAGAATAATCAGAGCACAAACAGCCGCGAAAAACGGACATTTACGCCACGTCTAACAAATATTTGAGGGTTATTCGGAAAAATTGTGTATCGCCATAGTGACATAGGTTGTCAGCAGTCAGAAAAATAAATAACATTTTCTGAAATCTAGATAAGCCGATAATCCGATTAAATTCGCAATAGATACGTTACTTCAATTTTTAATCCGGTACTATTCTAATTATTAACTTACTTCTTGTAAAATTGACGGCAAGACACCTCCTTCCGACAACCGCCCCCAACCCGTGACGGTAGCATTCTCCCCCACCAGCAGATCGTCAGTTGCCGGCAGACATATCGGTGAAATGTGGGGGGCGAATGTCACAGCTGCCTCCAGTTTGACCAGGGCGAGGTCGTATTCGTAGGTGAAGAAGTTGTATTTCGGATGGACGGCCTTTCTGGCAACACCTCGCTCAACGAAAGGATACTGTTCCGAGACTGACGAGAAGTCGTATTCTCCAACTCTTATCCTTATTTGAGAAGTCAGGAGGCTGGAATAAAAGAAAATTATTCAAGGTTACTATTAGTTTTGACTGTGCTGGCTTAGAATAGCATCACCCCATTTCTACTCTTGGTTATAGCAGAAGAGCGACTAAAAGATGTAAACAGGAATAGGCTGCAGGCTACCTAGTACACCTTACACTGCGGTCGCCAATCCGCCTTCTAAACGTGGTTAGTATGGCAAGCAGTGAAATTAGACCAGAAGATGATATTTTTTGGCTTTTGATGTTGACTAGAAAACATAACACATAAAGTTTGTTTCAGAGTTAAGGTAATAAATATATACTTGAAAATTCTGAATTCTTTATTCAGGATCCAAGGTTGTCTGTCTAGGATATAAACATCTGAGTCGAGACTTCAAAATAGAAATAATATATCAAAATAATATTTTACTTTGAAATTAGGTACAAAAGGGAACGTTGGGAAATTCCACGTGGCGTAGCGGAAAATTAGGAAATATTTCGAGGTATTTACTCTGGTGAAACCCAGTAAGATATCTGAATTTCTATTTTGTTTACCTTTTGGCTACGCAATTATTATGATTTCTCATTTAAATTTTACGGCATTAACCCTTATGAATTATTATACACACACACTTTAACAGTCCACACCTCAAGGCACTATCTTTATTTTTTGCCATCCAGTTGATATAGCAAAGTCCCATTATTATTACAAAAAGGTAACGTAAATCTCTCTTTTTTTTCTAAACTATAGAAGTTATAAAATCATAATTATGTAGACGCTGCTAATGCCAAAGAATTTTTAAAATTTTAGGTGTTTCGTGATCGAAGTCTAGGAGCAATAACTTCTTAAGGTCTTTCTGGTTGTCTAGTTTTTACCCAACTTACTCGTATAATCTAAAGGTTACATAGACAGACTTACTCATCAACACAATGGCCGGCTGTAGCGATCCAGCCCTCGTTGATAATGGCTCCGCCACATCGATGAGTGGAAGAAAATCCGAAGAAGGAAGTTCTTCTAACTGAGACCTGCCACGGCCACCTGCCGAAGTTGGAGTCTTTCCCGCCCATTATCCTGGTCTCTGGACGAGGCCACATCGCTGTCACACCGCATTCTGGAATTTTGCAAATGGAAAGAATGTCAGATCGTTTTTTGTGGGTTGTTTCGTCACAATTTTTGTAGAAGAGTTGAATTGAAAACCTACTATTGTTTTAGTAAGTAAAATCAGTTTAATATTTGAATTAAGAGTAAAAAGAAAAATCAGAGTAAATTCATAGAAAATTGAAAAGAAAGAGAACTTGAAAGTTAGAAAGGAAGAAGAAGTGTATTCACCACGGCCTTTTAAAATATTAATAATTTACTTATCTTGTGATGAAAACATCTGTGATAAAATATTATTTTGCGCGAGGTCTGAGCAGTGACCATAGCTCGGCCTTTAAGTAAGAACTTACGTCAAAATTATAGAAAAATTTAAGTATGCTTTACAAGCATAATTTTTTTATGAATAATTTTTAATCACTGTTAAACATATTCAAAATTGACTAGGTCACTGCCCTCCCGCGCATGCAACACCTACCGACACTATTCGTTGCCGCCGTCGTCTGGATCGGCGGCTGCGTCGAATCATCCGTCTTATTTATCATGTTCGAAGCCGGGTCCTTTGGCTTCACGTAGTTCTTGTGCGGTTTCATCGTCGTTGTTTTCTTCGTCGGCTGTTTCGGCTTGCCAGCCGGCTTGTCCCAGTTCGGGCGCGGTTTTGTGATGAAGGAAGGCTCGGTCGTCGCCTGCCAGTGGATTGTGTTCAAGTTGCTCGGTCGGGACATGAATTGAGCTGGAATTTTTGGGATTTAAATTTCAATACAGAATTTTATCTCTAATCTTTGAGAAAATAAATAAAACTAGGAATAATTAACGCAAGGTGAGGTAGCAACGCAAGGTACCTTCTCCGAATAAGTTAAAATAAGACCAACAACTACTATTAGTCCACTGCTGGACATTTGCCTTGCCCTAATTGGAGGGTATTTGCCATATTCACCACGCTGCGCAGGCGGATTGGCGAGCGCAGTGCAAGGTGTTGTACTTATTCACAGATAATGCTGCTGTTTATTCCCTGGATACATCCCTTAGTCGATTTTTATGACACCCACGGATACCTAGATATAAACTACCAACAACATTATCAAAAATACATTGGTGTCTAGGTACACTAGTAAAATGTCACCTTCTACAAAAGTGGTAATACTTCCTATCCTACATTGAATAAAATAATTTCATTTTCATTTTATTTTATGAAAAATTAGAAATGTGGTAGAACAAAAATATTTAAAATTGGTGTACAAAATTGAAACATTGTAAAATATTAAGACATTCTTAAACCATAGACCGAATAATACTATAGTAGGAAGCGCAACTCATAAAGAATACGACTTAGAAAATAATTTTAAATGCCATCTGGTAGTAACTTACAGAACTTTTTCTCACCTGAAGAGATGCTGTTGTCTGCGTGTTGCTCAGAGACGGCCATAGGCCTCGCTCCTGACATTATGCTAAGACTAGACGAAATCTTGTTGTGGGGACTAGTTTCCACTTCACCGTTCGGCCTATTTACATTTTGGTACTTATTTACACTGTTATAAGTTATTTTATTAACTATATCACTATTTTGTTCGCTACTTGAATCTAAATTTCCTAAGGAAGGTAGGTTGAGTTCTGGTGGCCGATAGCTGTACGGCGCGCCATCTATGGGTTTGGTCATGAACGATGGCCTTTGGGTTTGTGTGTTGGGCCGTGCGATGGTTTGGGTGGACGATTCGGGCGCTTGGTGCGTCGTGCTATGCGCCCCACTAGGCGGCGAGTACGGCCGTTCTGTGACCGCGACTGGAGTCTGTGGTTCTGAAAAGAGAAATAGTTACCGATCATAATTGGTAGATGGCGTTGGGATGCAGATATGAAAAAGAGTTTTACGAATAGAACGGTGGCTCGACAATCTTGAAAAATACAATAAGTTAATAAGTTATTTTTACTTCAGTCTGCTTATTTGTTCTTTCATTGTCATATCAGAAAGTAGGAAAGATATTTGTAGGTATCTCTTTTTAACAAATCAACAAACTTGTCAAAGGTTGTCTGGTTAAGATCGTTTTCGGCTATAAGGCCGCCTTTGCGTATTTTTAGTTTGAGTTTTCCTGTTAAGTGTTTTGAATGTGCTATAAAGTGTTTTTACATACTTACCTACTTGAAAACAATAAAATGAGATAGAAATTGAGCTACTAAATTACCTACTGATTTCTCAACATTTTTACCGTCTCAAAACAAATTGTTTAAGGGCAAAGAGGTAATAATGATGTCCAGGGATGTATTTACAGGAGGTCTTGAGGGGTGGAGGCAGCCACCCACCCAGTGGATCAACCAACTTAATACCTACCCTGTCACAGAAGCAAGCCGTCATTATACTTCACTTGTTATACCGTGAAATACTTCGCAGGCAATTTTATTGTGTTGTACAGTGTAACCCGCATTCAGTAAATTTCACGCGAAGTCCCAAAAAAGCGAAGCGAGTGGAAGGTCTATTTGATTTGCACAAAGGCATCAAAATTCTTATTACATCACTGATGATATCCAACCTTCGACTAATGAACCCGTCGACACAAATACTGAAGTGCATGATGATGACGATAATGATGTTAATGATCATGGCATGGCCTACCTTCGACTGCAGGCGGTTTGTCTGGCAGCCGGCAGCAGGAGCCGAACACGAAGCCGTCGACACAAACACCGAAGTGCATGATGATGATGCAGATGATGATGATAATGATGATGATGATGATGATGATGATGATGATGATGATCATAACCTACCTTCGACTGCTGGCGGCTTGTCTGGCAGTCGGCAGCAGGAGCCGAACATGAAGCCGTCGACACAGACGCCGTAGTGCGTGCCCCCAGCCCTGTTGCACTCCTGGACCCACATGCAGAGACCGCGGGCGCCGCCCACCGTGCACGACTTGCGCGACATCTGGTAACCTGGGAAAGAAATTGCTGCTTAGTCTTGGTGTTTGAAAATCTCTGGTGCGAACATGCACTTATATCTAAAACTGAACTGCTTTTATTCTACGACCTTTGGAATAATGATTTCTTCTTGAATCCCTGCCGCATACATTATCAGCAAAGTTTAGAATTAGTCGGAGAATAAAAGTAGTTCATAATTTTAGGAACATCTTGTCAATCGTGCTGGGTGGAAGATGAAATAAAAGGAAGTAGGTCTAACAGATAATCTAAGAACTGATTGTTTTAACTACATGCATCCGTAAGAAATTGCTCTATAACATATGTATAGTAAACAAAAAGGTATATCTTCTACGATGCCCGAAATTTTAGATTTATACATCCCAGTATTCATTTAATAAAAATCTGTACCTGTACTTTTTTATTTTATTTTCAGAATAAGTTTTTAATGTAGAATCAGGCGTTTGAAAAATTTAATCTCGGTACCTAAATTTAGATGGCGCAAGGAGTGCCAAGCCTGAAGCTCTCTGAAACCACACAAACTCATGTGGCAAATCTTCATAAAGACGAATTTCCAAGTAAGTTTAAAACATCGAAACCACGTTTGAAACAATACAGAGGAATAATTTATTTACCGTCATAAGTTTGCTACCCACAGTTTGTTTTGTTTAATAAGTGCCTATAGCTAAAAACAGTTGATTTCTTTGAAGATACTTAAACCACAGTCTCGAAATGAAATGAAATTAATTTTATTCAATGTAGAATTTGTACCATATCCCATATTGACGTCATTGTAAAAAAAATATATAACACAGTTTACTTCTTTTTACAACAATTTTGTATTGTTTTGGTAGAAAATCGGTTCAGGATTAAAATAAAGGCACTGGCTCTGGGCTGGCAAGGTTAACACGCACGGCATGAAACTTTACAACACCACCACCAGTAAACGACATTTGTTTTAAATTAAAGTCAGGATTTACAAAAGGTGTTATTGACATGCGATTACTCTCAAATAAGCAACTTAATATTTTTAATGAAACTGTCTTCTTCTTCAGCCATCGTCAACTATTTGGTGTGGACCTCCTTGAAATGTCTCCATTTTTTTCTGGGGTCCACTTAACTTCAACTAAATTACTAAATGGTACTTTACAAACAAACATACATATGTCACGCCTATATCCCTTGCGGGGTAGGCAAATCGTGAACGGCCTCATAACTCAGTAAAATATCTCACAGATAAATTAAAATGTTCCATCAAACAATCATTTTTGATAAATGGAACCTTCACAAGCCTGAAGTTGCTTCTTCGGTAGAACCGCGCTTATCAATAGCTATTTATAAATACGAGGCACCTTAATGCATGCGTCAGTCAGACGAAAGGAAATTGCGAATTCCAATCTTATTCCCATATAAATAAGGCATCGGTGGGTTCACGGTGTGTTACGGTGCGTATCGAAAGCGTGTGTCAAACGACTTGACAGACGCCTCCGTTACGCACCGTAAATCCAAAGTAGCCGTATTTGTATGGGAATACGATTGGGATTCGCAATTTTCTTTCGTCTGACAGACGCATGCGTTACGTTGCATTAAACGACGACAAGTTAGTGAACCGCCATATTCTAATGTGAACTTTAACTTTCAAGATGTAAGTACTTATACATATTAAAAAACTCGTAAGCGAAAAACGACAATATTACACCAAAATAATGATCATTTGATATTGTACAATTTTACAGCGCAGGTTAAAAGTAGGTATAGACAAGGTACAATGACGTAAATAAGTAAAAGTACTATCCTACATTGAATACAGTTAATATCATTTTCATAAAAAAAAATTGATTGACCTATCTTCTTACTTTTCTGAATATTACAAACATTGTCCATTCTATTTGCAACCATTCGAAAATGTTACGTCTTGCCAACATTATGTCTAATATTTCCCTCCAGTCAACAGGTCAAGCTCAGATATAAACCAGTCGACTACCTAATCTTCAAAATGCATAGCTTGCATCCCACTTCTGAAATCGTCTATTTATTTCTAGCTAAATGTTGCGGAGCATTGAGTGTTGGGTAAATTTTAACAGGTATAGAAGAAGTAACAGGTATTTTAAACGACTGGATAAATATGGAATGAATAAGTAGAATCAACAAATGTTGTCGCAAAAGAGAACTATAAAAGTTATATATTTCTTGTTATACAAACTTAGTTAAAATTTGTTATTTATTTCTGTTTAGATTTTTACGCAATATTTCAAAATGTCCAAACTGGTAACTGCATATTTTATTATATACCTTTCCCATCAATACTATATTCCTCCTATTTACTGCAAGTTGCGAACATGCTAAACAAAAAGCACATTTACCTCACAGTAGCGACTTAAATTCACACATTCATTTATTACTTATAAGCCAATTTTACAAAATTATATTGAAACCGTGGCTTGGATTTTACCGTGTGATGTCGGCTATAGCATTACCCTAATTCATTATGTAAATCACAATAGAGAAGTAGCACTATAAACTAACACATTATTACCTATTTCTAATATGCACAAAATCACAGTTATCCCTAAAGTATTATTTCCATCACTACAGTCGCCTAATCTGCAAGTTGCCCATTGTAAATCACACTAGGGAGGTAGCACTATAAATTCACGCTATGTCCATGCTAAGCCGCGGGCTTGCGATGCATCTAAATACCGTTGCACCTCAGATTTGGAGGAGTAACGGCCGCTACGTGAGACCGATAGGGAAATATGGTAGAAAAGTTGTAGGAGTAGATTTCTGTGAAATCCTATAAAGTGGAGTTATGGGAATTGGCGTTAACGGATTTGGGTCACGTGGTTTGGTACAAATACAATTTGTAATATATGTTTTAATGTGTAAAATTGTTAAAGTAGTATATTTTGTGTATTTTAGTACTTGTAGGTAATATCGCTTCCATTGTTGCACTCTCTCCTTCACCTTAAGGCACCAAGTAGACAGTGCAGTAACCGCCGTAAAACAGATTTATATTAACATCTGACAAAAGTTTGAGGGTCAATCAGATAACTGTGTATCACTATAGTGACAGGTTATCAGCCCATTGATTGCCTAAAATAGCAATACACATCTAGCCCTCGAGTCCCTTAGTCGCCTCTTACGACACCCATGGGTAAGAAATGGGGTGATGCTATTCTAAGCCGGCATCACACGGTACTACGGTATAGGGATAATGGTATCCATAAATAATGATATTTCTCGGTGAAAATGTCATGAATATCAATTCGCTGACGCGTGCGAGTACATTTTGTGGATGAAAATTTGGAACGTAATCGTATTTCTGTATTTTCCGGTGCAAAATCAGTGAATTGTGGTTTCGCATCCACATGTCACGCTAAATAACAATTCTTTTTCCGCAAAGTAATTTTCGTTTTGGGCTTGTCGTAATGAACTGGGGTATTCGTTTATTCATGGGAATAAATATAAAATAAAGATACTCGTAATCCAACACAGCGGCAATGTAGTCGCTGTTACTGTTTTTTGTCTGCAATTACAAGATATTATTTTGGCGATGAGGAGAAGTGTCATGAATAGTACCTACACACACACACACATATCACACTATATTTCCTTGCGGGGTAGGCAGAACGCAAATAGCCGCAAATAACGGACATTTACGCCACGTCTGACAAATATTTGAGGGCCATTCGGAAAATTGTGTATCGCCATAGTGACAGGTTGCCAGCCCATCGCCTAAAATTGCAATAAACACCCCCGAGTCCCTTAGTCGCCTCTTACGACTCCCAAAGGAAAGAAATGGGGAAATAGAGAAGGAATTTAGTACCTATAGTTATAAATATATGACCCTATACTAAAGTAACAGGGTATATGTTATAATTATAGGTAATTGGAAAACGGTCTTCCTAAGGAGCCAAGAGGCTGATATATTGCATCCCTAGAGAAAAATAAGACGACAACTAATTGCTCTTGTCTGAATAGAATTTATGGTTGTAACACATAGTACGTGACTATCAGCAGAACCTCGAGTTACAAGATAATATTTAAAAAACCCAAAGAAATCTTGGGTGTTCTTATAGGTCATGTCAGACCATGGGTTTCATTGGAAAAATCAGACGCGTAATTGTCGATTTTGATGAGAAATAAATTACACATGCCCAAAAATCGTTCATGTTGTTTATTTTTGTATTAAATTGGCCGTGTGATGCCGGCTTAGAATAGCATCACCCCATGTCTTTATCGTGGAAGACGTAAGAGGCGACTTAGGGATTCAAGGGTGTGTATTGCAATTTCAGGCGATGGGCTGACAACCTGTTACTATGGCGATACACAATTTTGTGAATGGCCCTCAAATAAGTATTTGTCAGACTTGGGGTGAATGGCCGTTTTTGCGGTTGTCTACGCTCTGCCTAACCCGCATGGTATAATAGGCGTGATATATTATTTTTGTTGTTTATTACTTATATAAACAAACATTTTGAAATTTAGCGACTGAACTATAAAAAAGAACACTTCTATACGCCGCTTATATCAAGAGTTATTTTCCTCAGACGTCAAAAATACTCAATAAACGAAAACGAGAGTAAAAGATATTGGATGTATGGAATAAATAAATCTTACCAACAGAATCGAAACAAAAATTGGATCCCAGCGAAAATGGGCCACAATATGAAATGGGTCTCATTCCAAACAAACCTTCACACATGAACATTGGTAAGCCTTGCCTATGTATGTGTGACATTGGAAAAGCATACTACTTTGAATCTGCATCTTTTTAAATAATTTTCAAATCAAATTATAAATGTATGCGATTAAAAATCTCTCTCTGTGATTATTTTATTTAGTTAATGCAAGTCCTATTGCTTATATTTTACGTTCTGTTGGGCTTACGTATTTGAACTTCTTTCGTAATCATGTCCTTTATTATCCAATTTTTGAGTTTTTTTTTATCTAAATCTAAGCTATAACTTTCAAAAATTTAGTTTTAATGATACGTAAAAATTCAGATTCTATTCGAGTTCCCAACAATTTCGCTTCACTGCCTTTGTCCCCAATAATCTACAATTTGTTGGATTGAATTTGGATACAGTAATCCTATAGATTTGGATAACGAGGCAGCTTTGTGTAGGAATAAAAAGCTAAAGTTTATTTTTCTCAAACATGCTAGGAAATGTGTTCATTTCTTTCAAAAAAAGAATCCGCGAAGTTTCACATTGTTTGTCACGTCTCAGATCACGCCAGCAAAGTTGTATGGAAATCCTTTGCTGGTGTCCATTAAGATAAATTCGTTATACGCTAAACCCACATAATTTGATTTCAAAATTATCTCGATGACTCTCATAGAAACGGAACGTAATTTTGTATGAAACAGGTAACTGAAGACGAGGCTGTATGATGTGAAGACCCTTGCCTGTCCAGAATTAAAATAGAAAAGAATGAACTAAACATTTAGTATGGCTGAATATTACGTAATACTGTGCCTTACAGGCGAATTTATTTTAAAAAATTACAATTGGTGGGAAAATTGTAAATTTTTATTTGTTTCGTTGTGTTGTGGTCGCTAGCTAACTTTTATAAGAAGTACAATCTTTCATTTCCTAGCCTTTTTTTGAGAAAAGCACTATGTAAGCCTCGGGGTAAATTACTTTGCTTGACTTGTATAATTGAAGTCCTCGCCTGCGGCTCGGACTTCAAACTATACTCGTCCAGCAAAGTCTTATTTTCCATACCTCGACAACAATGTACTATTAAATACAAAATCGCAAAATAAAAATTTTCTTGCTACAATTAATGAAAATAGAGTTTGTCGGGACCCACATGGAATACTTGATAGTTATTCACATACATACATACATAAATCACGCCTATATCCCCTACGGGGTAGGCAGAGTGTCAACGGCCGCAAAACGGATATTAACACCACGTCTGACAAAAGTTTGAGGGTTGTCAGCCCATCGCCTAAAATTGCAATACATACCCCCGAGTCCCTTAGTCGCCTCTTACGACACCCATGAGTAAGAATTGGGGTGATGCTAATCTAGGCCGGCATCACACGGCACATCGCAAAATAAAAATTTTCTTGCTACAATTAATGAAAATGGAGTTTGTCGGGACCCACATGGAATACTTGATAGGTATTCAATACTTATAATTTTTCAGTACTCGCCATAACTTTTACTTAATATTAAGGATGTTTAAATAAGTCTTATTGCGATAGTTTTAAGGTAAATTTGTGCTATTAAAATAATCCTAATGTATTTAATAGACCAGATACTTTTAACAAAAAAAACATATTTAAGAAAAAATAACAAATATGAATTAAGACAAAGGTATTGATAAATTTCAGATAAGTACGTGCTATCTTATATTTTAACCAAACACTTCCTATAAACAATTCACTTGCCTTTATTATTCACTATTATCAAAAGATTTCCATTATTCAGTAAATTCAAAGCAACAACAAACAAGCACCTAAGTATAACTAAGGCTGGATTTCAACGCCGAGGGCCTCAAAATATTCAAACAGACTGGCTGTATTTATAAAAGCTACAGTCAAGATCAGGCTAGGTTAGACAGTTTGGACTTACAACCGTTTTTATGCCGCGCTTAGGTCTTACACTGGCGGTTTGACTGTATAACAGGACGTGAGCTTGACTGTACAAGCAATTGCAAATCAAAACTGCATATGCATTACAGTGAAGCATTGTAAACAGAAAAGTCCTTTTAAGCATGTAAGTAAATAAACCAGGGATGGACTACGTAGAATCTACGTCGTAGGGAATTGATTGAAAAATGGAGTGAACTTGTGCCATAAAATAAGTGCCTTGTGGTGCCAGATTAGAATAGCAATACCCCAATTCTACATATGGATGTTGTAAAAAGCTATTAAGAGATTGTCATATAGGGAATGCGCAGCAGCATTACCTGTGAATGCTAACCTTGCACTGTCCTTGCTAATCAAACTCTGCCAAGCGTGGTGAGTATACCTCCTGATAGGAAGAGGCCTATGTCCAAAAGTTGACTGTTGTGGCTGTCAATGTATCTCATGTATGAACAAAATATTAACCTTGAGAAAGTATAGATAACATTGCAGTCCGTCTACACACCCACCAGCCTCTAAAGGCCAAGGCCGATCGATAGATGCCATCGGTGCACGCGATGCGAAAATGTGTTTCCACGATGATTTATATTGCTGTAAAGTCTATTTTACAGTAGCACTGTAGTTCGTCTACACAACCGCTAAAGCCAAGGACTTTATAGATGCAATCGGTGCGCATGGTGCAAAATTGTGTTCCGAAGATCATCTTTATGCGATATTTATTGCAACACCGTTTAGAAATTGTTAGTCGACATAGATAATAAAGCCTAAGGTTGTCTAAACGTTGATGAAAGGAGATTAAAACGTGGAAATTATGGATGTGGATTTCAATTAGAACCGTTTCCCGAATTGTAATTACATCTTCCCTATATTTTTTCGAGAGCATTATTATAATCTGACCGTGAATATTCCATCGAAATTTGTGCTTACCAATTCACCGGCCGTTTGTGAGTGCAAAATGCGAGATGGCCTCGGGAGGTGGAATATGGCACGGAAGTGAATAAAATGTGAAGTCACCTAAAAATTGAAATATTTTGTTTTCATAAAAGATTTTTCCATCCAACTGATGCAGATAAATCACCCTATTTGAATAGCACAATATTGTAGTTTAGTATTTCGGTACATATGTAGGAACATGTTACAAAGGCTAGTTTATAAGCGGATTAAGATGAAAACAGGCTGTTAGCGCAACGTGATCGCCACGCAGTAGTTAATCATGGATTTGCTACGAACAACTAACGGATTACATCGTTGTTAGTTGGAAACTGGGTAGTCAGGTATTAACATAGCTTACCTGCTGCAATATATTTTTCTTAGTAATGTTTAGTCGTAAAGTTTGAAAGATTTAATTATGGTCGTGGATAGGTTTTGGCAAAAACATAATAGTCTGTGCCACGATCGTCCGTATTAAAGATGGTTCCTTTTTCGGATGGCACTTCAGATCTGTGGTCTCGTTTGCCATTCAAGATTCCTACTAAAAAAAGACTGGATGGCGAAAACGAGAGATCGTGCCTTATGGCGTACCCTGGGGTGGCCTAAGTCGTACAGCAGTGGATTGCAATAGGCTGAGTACTGAAAAAACGGATGGACTCCATTTTGTTACACCATAAAACCTGTTTAACTAAATAATGAAACCCACCTAAAGTAAAACGGCATTCCTATTTGGATTAATAAAAGAGCTTTATAATCTAAAATTCCTTTGGGATCACCTATTGACTTTCCAGAATACATGTTAAAGTTTTCCCGAAATTTCGTGTTTACGAAGCACGAATGGAATGCTTGTTTAGCATGTGAAATAGTCGTTTCAGGTTGGTACTTTGGAATAGGATCATTCCCTAGTGTATCTAGTGTGTGTGTGTGTGTGTAGCGTAATTAGGTAGCTTGGGATGTTAAGGTTGAAATCTTAGCCTGGAAAAGGACATAGAATAGACCGGTACGGCTGGCATTATTTTGAGGGCATAACTTACAAAAATCTAAAGTCGCTTATTTTTTGTACCATTTACTTATATTTTGTGTAATTTGTTACGCCAGCGTAGATTTTCAACTCTATGTATGAAAGCTTATTTGTCAAATTTACTTTTTAAGTGTCTTTAATTAAATTTATATTAAAATATATCAGTATTGTCTATGTGACAGTTTACGTAGTGTTTTTATCCACCGGAAACGAAAGTAAGTGGGCATATACCTAAAATAACACAAAATATTAAATTGGGTTCGGTCAATGGTCCAGAAACTAAGCCCAAAATCTTCATGTTTAAAAAATTTACTTTTTATTTTTAAAACATGAAAACTGGCCATACTAGTCAAGTGGTTCGAATTTCAGCTAGGTTAAATTTCATCGTGTCAGAATGCCGTTGCCTTTGGCGTTAAGTCCACCTGCGTACATTTTTGTGCATAAAGTTAAATAAATAAAATAAAAAAATTATGCCAATCGACTTGTACTAGACTAGACTACAAAGAGAGGTAAGTGAGAGAACCTTATCACAAATAAAGCAGTAATAAGAAATGATTATTTCATTTCAAATCATATTTATGAAAGAATGAAGGTACCTAAACCTTCGTTTCAAGTGTCCTACACGAAAAGAGATCATTCGTTTATTGATATCATAAATGCACCAAAAAACACAATGTATAAAATAATTTCTAGCTTAATTTTATTGTATTTACCTAATGAAGTTAACAAAGTTTTAATTAAGAAATTGAGCTTAGCTTCATAAAGTATGCGAAGTTAAATATACTTACATAGTTTACATACTACGAGTTTACTTTTAACTGAGGGTACTTTTTAAATATTTGCTAGCAAAATACGTCTAGCTTGATATTAGTTCTTCGTACAGTTTGTTAGCTCTACAAACAGTATTTTCTTAATCACGTCAAATAAAAATTTTAGAATTTATTTTGATTTGATTCCCGTGCGATGGTGGCTTAGGACAGTATCACCCCAATATAACTCGTGGGTGTCGTAAAAAGCGACTGAGGGATAAATTTATCCAAGGAATGGGCAGCAGCATTCCCTGTGAAAGCAATATCTTGCACTCCGCTCGCCAATCCGCTTGCCAAGATTAGTGAGTATGGTAATACCCGCCAATGGGGGGAGACCTATGTCCAGTAGTGGACTGTTAGCAAGTGGTTGGGCGTTTCCTGTAAAGAAAATGCAGCCCATTTCCTAGATAAATGTATCTCTCATTCGCTTTTTTCGACACTCACGGGTAGTATTAGGTTGATGCTACTTTAAGCCGGCATCACGCGGCACCTAAAATAAAATACCTACCTATTAATAAAATAGACAAATAAAATCTCTGTCAATTTAACCTGTACTTTTTCGTCAAGATGCGTGTTAGCGCAGTCGATAATTATTATTGTCGGCAGAGACAAATTACACGCAAAATCTTTCAAAATCTAAATGATGTTCGTTATTTAAAAATATGAATTAGGTAGTTATATAAAATTATATAGAATTCGAAATATCGCCATTATCATTTTGCTAACAAAGAAAGTAGCTTCCAGTGTACCTATTTGACATACCTACTGCGATAGCTACGTCTCACACTCGAAAACATTTGGCCGAGAATCCTTCCTAGGAAACGGGATCACAAACAAAATGAAGAGTTCCTCCCAACACAATCTCCGGGGTAAATGAGTTTCCTTCAGCCGGAATGCTTTTCAGGAGAGCTGAGCTGGAGGCGTATTTTTCAATCAGTAGAAATCCGATTTCGCATGGGTAAGTCTGTGATGAATAGTCTAACAACTTTTTTATATTTTTTATTAATGATGGGTTTGCTCTTGACTCTAGTCTAGGTCATAGGACAGAGACAGAGTCTAAGATGGAGCGAGCTCACCCAGAAGAACACTCTTACTTTTAAGAGATTAGGATTGTATGTCACTTATAGTCACGTATATTTAAGCGTCATTTAGCCGATGCCATTTTTTAAAACAAATCAAGAATAACCTAAAAAGTAGCTCAACGGATGCAACACCCGCGCACGATTTATGCTACCACATCATATCTTATTTATTCCAATTAAGATACAGCTCATATTCAATTTGCTGATGAAATTAACGTATGCTAAATAGCGCTTCGATTAGCTGGAATAACCTTTGACACCACAGAATTCGTGTAGTAGAACGTACGAACGAACGTGTGGCAGTCTGGCGCATACTAAATAGATTTTCTTCTGATTCAAAAATACGCATCTAGGAGTGTGGACGAAATCATTACTAAATAAACTACTGGATTTAGTGTTACTTCCCGTAGGAAGCGTAAATCTAGATACCTATTGTTCTTCTTTCAAAAGCTAAAACGATCATGAATCTTCTTGTCATAGCTACCTACATAAAACCTCTTAAAACCAATTTACTTAGCTTTTAAAGTTTTTTCGTTGAAGAAAAGAAATTAAGAAATATTTTTCCGCTGTGTTGCAAAAAGTTTTCGAGGACCTTTGATGTGGCCTTCTCGATTCTAACCTTTTGGTCCCTCAACACGTACCGAAATATATTTATTTCGGGATATTGTATTTATTCATTTGCAGAGATCACCTGATACTTAATACATAAGCTTTTTATTATTTTATAACAGTACAAAAATATACGTAGATTAATTTAAGTTGGTGCTTGCCCTCAACTGTGAGAAATCCTCGTAATCTATGGTCAACACTGCCTTAACACAGACTTACTAATCATAAGTAGCTTGTCAATATTGGGTAATTCATATAAATATGATGTCGTGTATTTAAATATGACGTGCCAAATAATAAATGGCAGTGTCATCAGCGAACATATCCAGCTGAGGCGGGCGTTCTGGGGACGTCGCTAGTTTATGGTGTGAATAGTAGCGGTAACAGGACCGTGCGTACACCAGGCTGTATGTCAGAGTGCCTTCAACTCTGTTGAGAAAACTTCGATTCGATAGAGAGCTATGTATTTAAAGCACGAGACGATCAAGCACAGCGAGCTGGTATAGCTTGTATACCATCCTGTTGTGCCAGACCTTGTCGAAGGCTTTTGTAACATCGAGAGAGACTGCTCCTGTTTGGATGCAGCATTGAGTTTGAAAATAGTTTGTTCGACAATGCGGTGTACTTGTTAAGAATAGAGACTATATACTGACTATAGACTGAGTTTACGGGCAAAACCTACATAGCTTTTTGTGGAACTTAAGTACCTTCTGCAAAAAGTCATAAATTATGAGTCAAAATACACATAACGTTATGGTCGCGGAATTTCGGATTGTATGAATATGACATCAAATATTTTGACAAAACTCCTTAAATAAAGATTTAAAAAAAAAATCACATGCAAGTTAACATGTTCCATACTAATTTGTAAATACGTTCGTGATTTGCAGACCATAACTTTGAATTTACTTAGTTTTTTTATGTCAAAGTTAAAATTTGCTTTCTTATCTTTGAATTAGTTCCAAGCTGCGCTTTTGCAGCGTAATCTAAAATAATAGAGGACTGCAATAATGTACCTACCTAAATTAATTCATGTTCTAATGACCCCACAATATTAAGGCTCTTGCACCTACATTTTACTTCTAGCGCAAGTGTTGCGTTATGATAATTACAATTCAAAACTTTACAATGTTGCTTTACTTGTTTGTATATAACGCTTAGCAGTATAAGCTTCAACGGGATCTTTAAACACTGCCTCAAAACCTGTACAGCTAAAATTCCACAAAGTACTTATATTTGCATACGATTAGTATGCCTCATACGGGACTTCATGTTAACTTTATTAGCGTAATGCATATTCAGTAAGGAGAGAAAACGGGCTCTTTTTCATACAGCATCTCCAAACTCGAGTACCTAAGATAAAAAGAACAACTTCCGTACCTCGAAAAAGGCGAACAAAATGTACTAGGTACTTCCTTCGTTTGAAAAATACCCATAAATAAGTAGTTTATATTTGAAAAAGCTTTTGAACGAGTACACATATAATCAGTAGTTATTATCGATCGAGTACTTATCATTCAAGGGATCTCCTCCATTGATTATGTTTTAAAACTTTATAAGAAACCAATGCATTATGTTGATCCCTTAAATGTGAACCCTGAGCTTCTACTACAGCCGGCCAAGGAGTCGTAGAGTCGTAAGTAGGGAACAAAGTCATCAATGTAGACATTGTAGACTAAGGAAGTACTGTCTATTCAAGTCACGTAAGGCTCGTCTGGCCGAAAGCGGAAGTCCTATCCACGGGGACAGTAGGGTACTTCCCTCATGCTCATTCATAAATCAAAGAGTTACGTCCGTACGCAGGATTCGTTATTTGTGGAGGCGGCCGTTCGAATTTTAAAACGTTTGAACATGGCGACGAAATACTAATGTAATTCGCTTCGGACTTGCAAACATAGCGAGCTGTTCGAACTGTTACGTTATCTTGTCTTTGCTTTGTATTAAAATTCGAGGCGATCCCTTCATGGTATGTTTTAGGTATGTGGGTCAACTTTTACTCTGCAAAATCAAAAAGCATAATATAAGATAATAACCGTGTGATACCGGTTTAAAATAGTATCGCCCCATTTCTTTCCCGTGGACGTCGTAAGAGGCGAGTAAGTGTCTCGAGGATAACATTGAAATTGCAATTTTAGGCGATGGGCTGACAATATCTCACTATGGTGTTACCCAACATTCTGAATGACCATCAAAATGTTTGTCAGACTTCACATAAATGTTCGTTTCTTACGGCCGTTTACATTTTGCCTACCCCGCAAGGGATATAGGCGTGATATATGTATAAATTTAAGAAAACTATATTTTTCTACAAATTTTTTGCTCAATAAACACTCGTGCTTTGCTTGTATTGCAAATTGGTTATTGACCAATTTGCAATACAAGCAAAGCTAACGGTTTGTTTTTCAGCTCTGAGCTGTTTTTGTGGTTTTAGATACCTCTTCGAGAACTCCCAAGGGATGATCTCCGTTTTTACAAATATTTGGAATTCCTTAATTGATATCGTGAGGGAAACTGACTCAATGAATATTGTCAAATATAATTGACAAAAAAAGGATCTATGAATCGATATCAGTTATCTGGTTCCCATATTACATTATTAGCTTTGCTTTGTTTGGGGCTAGATGGCGCTCTGTGATGTGTCCGGAATCAAATTATTTATTGTGCTTAAAAAGTGGAGAATGGTTATCAATGTTCACTATTGAAACCATTTGCAAAATACATCAACGGTTACTATACTGCACGTACTCGTAATTCCATCGCGGAATTTAAATGTGATGTGATGAAATATGATGGTCTCATACATAATAACTTGAAAATATGAAACTATTTTAACCCTCATATAACATACATACTAAATATTAAATTTATTGCACGACAGCCGATTTGTTGATCGACCGAAAAAAGAGTGACCGTTATAATATTAATTTTAAACCTTTAAATTATATTCATGTTCTGTGATTCAACAGACTTATATAGGTGGGTTTCGGTCCGTATCTTTAATATTCAAGCAAGCGCCAGCATTCGCAAGTATTACATAATCAATTATTATTACAAAGGGGGTCTAGCTATGGACGTCTCACTGCTGTCTATGAAGATAATGATAAACAACTTATAAGTTTAATTTGAAATTCTCATCACTTTGGAAAAACATGTTTCAAGAAAGTTTATTTTTATTTTCGACAAGGAAGCACGCTGCCCACGTCCTGCCAACTTCTGCACACTACAGGAAATTGAAAACGTACCTCGATTAGATTTTGTTACGTCCACGTTGTACATGTAGGTACAATCAGCAGCACCTCTAGTTTCCCATTTTAAAGGACCAACTGAAAGTGCGTTCTCGTGCGAATATTGCTAAAAATAATCTATAAGTTAGTCACTTAAATGTGCATCTTCAGTGGCTAGTACGAGTATGGTAGCTTTTCTTCCTTGCTTGGCGAAGTAGAATTTTCAAAGCCATTTTCTGAAATTATTACAATCTTGTCCATAGTTTTAAAATAAGAATTGCTTATATAGAAAAGTTACTAAAACTTTTTCAACAATGTAGCCTTTCCAAAATAAAAATACAGCAAACAATGTGTGTAACTACGCACACAAAACATTTCAAAACATAGCATTTCTAAACAAAGGCATACATTTTTTCTCTTTATCTCTGTTTTTACCTCGCTCTTAAACATAAACCGAGACCTCAAAAATGCATTGCAAAAGGGCAGTTTCATAACCCATTGTTCATGAAAATAAAAAAGAAATGAACACAAAATGCCCTTATTAAGGCCTCAGCAATGTCACAGTCTGAAAAACTTCAGACAAGATTAAATTGGCGACAAAAAATATGACTTACGTAATTGTTTGAACAAGTTTTTTAGAACAATGTTAGGTTAGGACACTTTTTAGGCATTACATGTTACGGGAATATTTTTTTGGTTTCGCAAGTTTATGCGCCAATTTGCTATTTTACTTTACGTTAGACAAATTCTCAATTTGTAACGAAGCAGAAAATTTGACGTTGGATTTAAATCATTGAGTGGTAATATTTTCTTGATTTCGTACAACTGTTACTCATCACATTAAAACAATTTTAAACGGATTTAAGTTGTGTTTGTGGTACCCTGGGGGAGGCCTACGTCCAGCAGTGAACTGCAATAGGGTGATAATGATGATGATGAAGTTGTGTTTATTTTGGATTTTACAATTCCTACGCCATTGAGTGGTGTCGGCGTTATTTGACAAAACAATTTGCTTTGTCAAACGTTGTGTACTGAAAAAGTTACCTTTGTTTTGATAAAATACCAAAAAACCAACACACAGTAAGAAAAAAAAACAGTAAAGGCATCTTGCGAGTACAACTATTGAAAAAGTGATGACGAGGTAAGTCATGTTAAAAAACTAAATCTTACATTGTTCCAATAAGCGTTCGTAAACTATTGCTAATTAATTATTGGCAAAAAAATATCAATTTATAGATACGCGCCGTCTCCCTTATTTGCGTCTGATTCCAATAAAGACAAAAAAACACACTCAAACTTAGCCGCAACTTTGAACAATAGAGAATGTTCAACTGAGCTGAAAACTTCCCCGTATTGTGTTATAGGAGGAAAATAGCTATTCTTTTGTAGACATCAAACCACTGGCCATCATTACTGTGACGACACGTGCTTATATCATATAGGTAGATACATATGTGGTTGTGTTATGTACCTACTTGTGTTTAATGGTTGAGTTGTAACGGTGTATGTCAATTTGGTGATGGTTTTGCTGTGTCTAAGAAATGAAATCAAGTGTCAAGCCAGGCCACTGAAGGGACACTGCAATTGAAAGTTCTAATCGAAAAGCTACATGTAATTTTTTCTGTCGCGTAGTTTAAGCTTAGGTGAGATTCATATTTATACACTCTCGGCTACCATACTAAATGCAGGTGTTAGGCACATAAATTACCTAACATCCATAGTTTTAAATCTTTAGAGTAATAACGCAAACACATTTCGTAAGTTAAATTATGAAAATGTGTTTTCTTTAATATCATTTATTTAAATGCTCTTATGTAAATTTCTATGCTAATTTATTTTTGGATCCATGGATAATCTAAATCGAAAAATCTACTGCATAGAACATATTTCAAATATGTTTCCATTATACTTACAACTAAAGATTAAATTAAATTTTTCAATATTTCGGCATTTTTATAGAACATAAAAATGACCTACTTTTAAAGAGGAACCACTTAAACATGCAGATTCTTAGACTTGGCAAAGTTGTGCCATAACTTAGACGCGTCACAACCAGTAGTCGAGATCCTGGTTACCGTTAAATACCAAGGACGCAGCCGGTTGTACCTCCCCGGGGCTTTAACTAAGGGTTTTTGGTCTTCTTCATGTTAATGAAGGAAAAAAAACAGTTGTAATATTTTGTGATGGTAAATCCCAAAGTCACAAAAAATCTCTTATGGCAGAGATTTTTCGATTTTCCAGAGGCAATAACACTAATATTCGGTTAAAAATGCAGTACGGACTTCTTTACAAAGTAAGAGAAACAAGTAAAAGTAAAATATCTAGCAAGATAGAGTCCACTTCAATGACTTAGTCATTAATAGGCTACACGATACTTTACCTTACCTTACCTCAAAGTAAAAACAAAATAAATAGAAATCTTGCAGCGATCAAGACAAAACATGAAGTATTTCGCACCTTTAGTAAGGGAGCTAGCAGGCTAAGCTTAATAATCGGCTTGTACAGACTAGTACCTATCTGAATTTATAATCAATATCATTTTGCTTGTTCGCCGTTACGTCTAGCCCTTAGGATGAACATTACTCAGACCTTAGCAGGGGAGAACTGGTAGGCTAAAAGGAATGTATGATAGATGACTTTATTAGAAGCTGTTCTGGATATTATGTAGCTTCTGTAAAGCTTGTAGGAAGATAAGCTTTTTTATTTTTATGTTGTAAGCATAATAATATGCTAGCACAGGATTCTAGAGGAAATCTAAGAAACACTACTCGAAAATCATGTTATGAATAAAGCCAATATTATGACATAGGTATACGCCACCCACAAATAAGCATTCTGATGACTTAATTGAAAGCTATAAAATTTACACAACTAACTGTTGCGGACAAGAAAATCTTATGTTATGCCTGACAAAGAAAAAGGATTACGCGCTTCCAATTAAAATGCAAAAAACAAGAAAGAATGGCTTTATGCTAATAAAAAGCAGCTCAACAAAAAAGACAAAGGCACACGGATCGTTAAAAAAATAATGGTCAATATCTGTACCGCAAATCGAAACATAATGGGTAACGGCATAACTGATTTCATTTATGTTTGGGCATCAATTAATTTCTGTGTACGAAAAAAAGTTGAAAGATCATCTCGATGGCAACAAAAAACTGAACATGGTTGTATCAATTAAGAGCGAACGTACAGACTTCCAAATAAGAACGAACATTAATTGATGAAAAATCAACTTTCAGGTTTACATTTGACTCCAAAAAAGTTTTCTGACTGTTGAAATGTTGAAAAATCATTAGGTACTTTTGGCAGTATTGCCAATTATATTTTCTGAGAAAAACAGTTAATAATCGTTGGAGTTATCCTCTCCTCTCCAGATGTAGTATATGTATATTCAGCTAGATATTTTTTTATTATAAGACTCCATTGCCATTTTACAAATCGTCCTTACTAAAATAAAATCTACACTAGCTGAGAAAAGGGATGAAAGTCACGTGACAAAAAAAGTATTGAATATTATGGATGCAGAAGGAGAGAAAGGCCTAAAAAGTTTGGATAGTTTGTATAAAAGATGATATGAAGAAAAAGGGTGTAAACGAAGATTTGTCAGCTGATAGGGATGAATGGAAGAAAAAACACGTTGCGCCGACCCCAAATAAATAAGGATAAGGGCAGGCAGATGATGACTAGCTGTGTGGTTCGTTGTACGGTGAGGATAGATCAATCTGAGTAAAAGAAAGAAATAAAATAAATACCGGTATACCATTGTGGTCACATCATTACTGTTCTGTGATTGATAATGGCATCCGTGTATTTTTTTCTACACATCTTCAATTTATACTTGTGGGAATACTAACAGATTAGAAAGTACCAATTACTCAGTATTGAGGATAAAGATATTTAATAACTTTTGATTTGAAGGTATGAATTTAAATGATGATAGGATTTTGAAATTTTCTTAAAGGATCACTTGTCTCATTCAATCATTTAAGAGCGGAGATAGGAGATGTCAGAAAATCTGTTTACAATTGCAGCCGTAAAATACATTCTTTATAAATATATTACAATTTGCTTTAAGTACTTATACCAAAGTATTTAAATTAGTAAAAATGAGTTAATGAGTAGGTAAAAATCAAAATAAAACAATGGTGTTTTGGTGTTAAAGCTATTCTGCGGTATACGCAGATGACATCATTATTACATCTGTGTCTACTATGTAATACGAGATTTATTTAACCTACTTCATGCGTTTGCAGCATGAGTCCGAAAAGTATGGAGAAGGATCCTTTTAGTATTCCTGTATTTACACTTGCAAAAGTATTTCTGCAGTGTGAAGCAGAATACATCATTATTACAATTGTTAAGCTATTATTTAACCGACCGCTTCTACCAGTTCACGAGTAATGTGTTCCAAAAGTATGACAGTATTTTTATATTTCGTTTTGAACTCATCTGTTGGCGGTGAATATTATTATTACAACCGTTTAGATTCAGTCTCTGTAAGGTAATTTAAGAGTATATTTTCATGAAATATTGATACAGATAGATTTATGTGGTGCAGCGGTCATAATTATTGTAACTCCTTCTTCTTGAGTTGTTTATTCTCAATGATGAGGGTCGTTACCTCGGCGAATAATTTTCTCGTGGACAATGTGACGCCATCTTGTTCTATCTTCGGCCGTATGGATGGCTTCGCAAACTGTAGCGCCTAAAGTTGTACGGATCTGATCAAGTTAAACCTATGAGTCGGGATTCTGCCTCTGGGTCTCTTACCATCTACTCTCTACTTAGCCCGTAAGTAGCAGCTTCTCAAGACTGACACCTTTCTTTCAGGCAATGAAGTCAAAGTATTGGAAACTTCTTCGCAGGCATATAATGGTAAGTTACATGGTAATCTTATGTTCCGATAGTAAGGACGCATTTGTCCGATGCTCAGCCCAGTGTACCCCGAGCATTTTCCTCCAGCACGACATTTCAAGGTCTCAGCTCCATATAGATGCAAAAACCGAGGGTAGTATCAAGTTGCTTATTTGTCTTTTGTGAGATCCTCCTGACTATCCAGAGGTGTATTGTTACTATAAGTAAAGTATAAGCAAATGTAGAAAAGACCAAGAAAATAACCTGTAAAGTATGAATTGAGAAAAAGGCAAAGTCAGTCCATACCTATTAAAGTTTACATTTTCACGTAAGTTTTTTACCTTAAAATAATCTCGCAAAAAAATCTCTTTCCACACAAACATAGCACGCCGTCAGACAGTTATGATTATGAATGAGAGAGGTAATGAGTGTGGCAAATGCCGCTATGTCACCGGTGGCAGCGGTTGCCAACCTTGCCACCCTTAGATGCAATATTTACAACACTGTTTTGTATGTACGAGTACGAGGCATACCTTACTTTATGATTTATACTACATTCGCAGAATATTTTGCCCTTGATGTGTCGGAGATTTAAGGATTCGGTAACTAAGCTCAAGACTACTAGGCAACGAAGGCAGTCATTGTCCTTAGCAGAGCCAAAACATAAAAGACACAAAACTGCGTTGTATTAAATACTATGATTTGCGTGGTATAATGTTAGAGTAACACTCACTATAGTTATTTCAAGTAGGTATGTTAAAACTTAGTAGTTTATTTGCATTCTTTTACATACATACTTGGACTGGGACTCGAGGGTCACATGTGTACTAAAATTTTACGATAATGCTGCCGATGGGCTGATAACTTGTCACTTTATGGCGATACATATTTTCAGAATAACCCTCAAATGTTTATCAGACATATAAGGATAGAACTTATTAGATCTCACTCAGCCATACTAAGATAGTTTAAATTTTTTTAAATACCGACTTAGAACAACTACAGGTTGGGTATTTTTTCAAATCTGCAATGGCCTACTATCACCAACAAATAAATTACGGATTGATGATGAAAACTTTGGTATTATCTATTTTGGCTAGCAATGTGCCGTTCCCATTCTTGTAAACTATAGGGAATATTCCCCAAGAATTTATTATTTTTATTTGCAATATTTTCGACCTTAGTTTGTTGGGAAAAGTTGTATATTATCACCGAGGCAAAGCAAACCTGTAAGTATCGTCCACTTGTCAAAATGTTCCCTACATAAATACATGCCTTTGGCATATTATTATTTGAATTCGTATTCCCTAATCCCTAAGTACATTATTTTACTATAAAATGCCTAAAATAATCGTATTTTTTCACAGTTTGTAAAATATTCACCTTAAAATTCGATTTCGTGATGCCTACCTACTTATTTTACTACAAAAACACTTCAAATTACAAAAATATACAAATAATATAATTTTTTTGAATGTTACATTTTAAAATCTTGTAAAATTAATTTTTATTTTCATTATTTCTATGTTCTCGGGGAATATTCCTCGTGCCCAGGAAAGTTACTGGGAATATTCCCAATGTTACCGGGAACGGCACATTGCCATAGTTATTATTCTGTGACATTGCTAATTTTGACGTCTCGTTCTCATTTAAGTGTAAACAACTTTTAAGTTATAAAGTAAAAACTTTTGTAAATATTAGAGATAGGTATGTTTTTTCAGTGTAGAGTTTGATTGTAAGTTGTAATTTGCGAAACAGTTAAGGTCGTTAGTATCGGACATAATTTGGACAGATTTCTTTGAATGATGTCATACTCGTACGGTAGTTAACGGTAGGTATATTCATTATTTTATTTATTCAGTATATCTTACAAATGAACCGTAGTCCAACGGAATCATGTTCATTTCTTACTTTCTTTTTCTTGTTTGAAAAAATAACAAGTCTACCAAAACGTAGTTAAGCACACATCTTTCCAGAATCGATAACCGTCGCGTCGGTGTCTGATCCAGAGGTAACAAAATTGATATTTATCACTTTAAAACAAATTAAAACGAATTTAAGTTGTGTTATTTAGAATTTTAAGTAGTATTTTTTTATGAGTATGTAATAGTTGTGCAAATTCAAGAAAATATTATATATCAGTTTGTGAATTTGTTCCCAGTTTAGTTAGGACATAGCAGACTGAACCACCTGATTGTCTTAAGAAAGATGGTTCCGAAAGACGGCACGTCCCGGTTGCTTTTTATGATTAGATACTAAGACGGTGGTCGTTACAAAAACCATGTCACAGGCTTACCTTAGTAGTAGGCAGTTTAATAACTCTAACACGAGGGTTCATCGGGTCTTTGTCGACTCTTGTCCCACACGAAATAAAGAATAGGTAATATAGGTAATTATGTAAGTATGTCAAATTACAATAAAAGGTAAAGGTCCTTTAACATACTAAGTTATAGGTTCTCAGAAAAAAAAGCCACTAACATTTTGCTCATGTCTTATTTACCTTCAATAAAAATGCAAGCATTATTTCCAACGCAGGAACTAAATAAAATTTTATTGTTATTTATTAGCCGAAAAGCCGGCTACTCGCGTACACATTCCAATCACGAATCAGTTTTAAAATGACTGTTTATTTGCAATTTACCTTTAAAGCTTGTTATTTAAGTCTAAGTGAGTCCATCCACCTTGAAGTAGTTCGTATTCAAAGTATTGCAATTTTTGATTTTTTATGACTTTCGCAGGTCAACTTTTTAGTCAATATCACGTAATAATTTTGGACATAGTAAGGGCTCTTAAAATTTAAAGTGCTCATTTTCTGTCACGAAAATACAAAATAGGATCGTGCTCTAGACAAAAAATCTCAAAATTTATTGAAAACAGTTTGCAACATGTGTTGGGTTGTTTATTTGAAAAAAAAAAACATTGCGTACCAAAAAGGACAAAATGCTGTTTCTTCTGCTACTCGTTATTGGCAAAACTTCAATTTATTCCACTTACTTTTAAATTCAGAATCACAACTGATAATACGGTACATTCAATCACGTATGAAACCAGCCGATTCAGTTATACGGTTAAACTGTTTTAAAACTACACCATCACTGTACCCATTTTTGGGCATAATTACAAAATGACCGGCGTACGAAATTGTTGCGATCCCAACGGCTGCCCAAATATTTTGATTAAGATACGCTTCCCTGTTATGGTTAAGACATTTGCTAATTAAATTGTTTTTCAGTGTAAAGGGCTAAAAAATTTGTAACGTATTTTAATTAAGCTTGTACCTAATGTTTCGATGAAGTAGAAAGATACTCTCTACAGGAAAATAAAAAGTGTAAAGAACTTCTATTTATTTTTATAAATCAGAAATACCCACGAAAATAAAGTAAGTTACACAATTTTCTGAATGACTCTCAAATGTTTTTCAGACGTGGCGTTACTGTCCTTTTTCACGGCCGTTAACAGTGTTCCTACCCCGCAACGGATGTTTATGTGTGTGTATAATTTATTTATTTATTTATTTATTAGTAATTTATTTATTAGTAATCTTGTAATCTAATATAATTTGTATTGTTTGTTGTCTCGACTGATGCAACAATCACATGGGAACCACGGAAGACCAGCGCTGAAGTGCTTTAATTAAGTGCTTAAGCATTATGCTGAGTGGTTACCCTTTTCAGTATACCTAACCTAGTATGTAAGTATTGTATTACCTATCATTGTAGCACTGAAATAAACAGTTTCTATTCTATTCTATTTTATTATTTCTTCAAAATTAGCTGAAATTTATATTTAAATACCAACATGTCAGCACTTACAATCAAAACAAATGAGGTCTTATTAAATTCACTTAAATATGTTTAGGCTGAGTTCAACTTGTGAAACTGATCATAGACGGAATACTGAAAAAAAATTGGTAATTTTTATATGGGTGATAATTTTTTCAACCTTTGTTCCTTGGGGAGGTTGTTTAGTTTCACAAGTAGAACACACTTTAAAAATATTTTCACCGAATTTAATAGAACCTTGTATGTTTAAAACTTTAATGTAGACTGTATACAATATAAGATACAAGGCTTCCCTAATTTCGATTTCACCCAGCCAACGAGTGAAGTAAGTTACTGGGACTGATAGCATTTGAACTAGTCCGTGGTTGATTGTATCCTGGGGCGATGCCAGACGTGGGCGATGCTGAGTGTTGTTTAGGGTGGGGCATTTATGTGTATAAGTAAGTTTTAACCGACTCTGGCAAGCGAAATGGATAGTCGTTTTCACCTGTTAGTATCAAGGTACTACAGTTTTTTATTTTACTTCTAATACTACAATTTGTTTGGCCAATCCCACACTATGACGGACCTACGGATGCGTCTGTCAAACATCTTGGTCCGTATTCGCTTTTTGTACGGATATTCGAAACTTCCTTTCGCCCGACAGACGGATGCGTCAAAAATACGTTCATCAGTCCGTAAAGTGAGAGAACCGCCAAAATCTATCGCGCGGCCACCGCGTAAGACGGTTTTCACACGCACCGCATGTTTTAAAGGATCTAGTTTTTTGTCAGAAGGAGATAATGAAATCCCAAACAATAAACGGACACTATGTGACTCACATTGCAACCGCTACCCACTGCGGCTGTCACAGGTTGTCATTTCTATGGTGGCTGTCAAGAACTGCAATATGAATCACTTAACACAAACACGTATTGATCTACTGAACCGGCAGCCTATCCATTTCCTGAATAATCGCTTTTATTACTCACAAGGGAGCTAAACTAACCTTATTCCAGCCTCGCAAAGTTAACAGAATCCACCTTCTTCTCAGAAACTTAGTAATGCGCTTGTTTGAATCAAATTGCTTGGGGATATGGCCTTACGCCTTAATTCAAAGTAAATTTAGTGTCAAATACAAATTGAAGCAAAAGGGCCACTTTGTTTCTTAAAGGTAAGAGCTATGCAAGGTCCTATTAAATTCAGTGCAAAAATTATTAGGGTGATTTCTTCTCGTGAAGCTGAACAACTTTCCCTGAGGAACATAAAAAATAGGCCGAAATATGAAAAAGAAATTAGACCTCCCATACAACGTGACAAATTTTTTAACATTATTTTAAATACGGGAGGTCCATGAACATTTTTCTCCACGTTATGAACTATGCTCCTTGGGAAAAGTTGTTCAGATTTATAAGTAGAAATCACCGTAAAAGTATTTTCACTTAATCTAATATGACCTCATATATTAGAGCGTTTATTAAGACTTGTGTCCACAGTGTTCGATGAGATTAGTAGAAATTTAAAATTCCACTACAAAGTTTTAGCCTCTATAAATTCAAATTCAATTTATTCTAGATGGTGGTTTGGTCTGTAAGCCAGTAAAGGAAAGACCTTCATTTCTTAGCCATATTCAAAAATATGTGATGTAGGTATATTACCAAACAATGAACAAGGATCGATTCAATCAAAAACGCGTTTTGTTTGGTGCATCTGTCGTTGGCTAAGGATCAGTCCATCAATTTTATTGCATAGCATCTAAGACGGTAAATGCAAGCCTTTATTGCACTATTAGATTGTATGTTTATCGTTGTTTATGGTTATAACAAAGTGATATTGTAGTTCCAATTAATAGTAACAGCCTGGAATTATTACTCTCACTGAGTAATATTGTCGGCAATTTAATGTACCGCTCGAGGCGTGTTTTCGGAAACTGCAGATTTCGGTTCAATATTGTAAGGTATATTTAAGCATTGTAGTTTATGTTGATGATTGCTTATATAAATGTGTTTCTAGGCTATGTATGTTTATTCAGTGTCAAACGGACAAAGTTTATACACATACATATAGTAAATTCTACGAGTGAACTGCTTGCAATTTTTTTTCTATTTGTGTCATTTTATTTTAAACTTAATCTGACGTGATAGCAAGGCAAGCATACATTTGGCTTATTGGTTATAACCAATCACGTTATTAATCTGCACCAGTTAATGACATAAATAATACGTTATAGAAATGAAATCATTAATTATAATTTATCACAAACAATTAATCAGTTCAAGAGATGATACAATTTTGTTAGGCAAAAACAACCGCCAATACTTAATTGCACTTAAACTTTTAACAATGGCTTTTGTATTTCTGTAGCATTATTCCCGAATTTCAGCCTCAAGAAGAATGGTTTAGTGTCCAAATTCTAGAGGGCCTGAAAGCCTTTCTGTGTCACCATCAGTCTGCCTGGAGGTCGTTAGAAGTCATTAGGGCTTGAAGAATGACTATCTCATTAGTGGTAACTTAGCTATTGCTGTTACAGTATCATATATTTTTGATCGACATTTAAAAAAAAAGGCATTTTTTTGGAGTGAGTATGTTGTAAAGCTTTTTTTAAACGGCGCTTATTCTAAGAAATGAAAAGCTTTAGGCGTCATTAATATTTATAGGTGGTGAAGTTAATTTCGCGAAAACATTGTTCAATTCATAATTTTAATCATTATTGCATGTTTCGTGCTGATGAGGACCATTAAATTTATAATTGCTTCATAATGATGAATATTATTAAAACATAAGAATATTTCGGAATGGCAATTTGAAATTACTTTCTTAAATCAAATAAAAATATGCCGGCAGAATAATTCATATTTTAGTTTGTAATTAACCTAAATAAAATAAATAAATATTCTATATTTCAGGTACCTACTGCTTCCGAAATAAACATACTCGCAAGGAGTATTTTATAGCAGCACTTCGTAGAACATTATTCTAGTCCCAGACAAATTCGTTCAATTTATGTGGAAGTTGTAAATCTAAGTCGATTTAGACACGAGTAGAAACAAATTGCTATTTAAAATAACAAGAGCTTAAACTTAAATGGAGCGTTAGTGTTAAGAACAATTTAACTGAAACAAAGAGCTAGGTTTTAGTATTGTACATTCTTCATGACACATGTATTATTGGCTCAAAAGAAATAGTTAATAAAGCAAGTTTGACGCAATCGCAAATAGTTGACACCAAATGTTCAAAAGGTAATGATCATGAAAGGTGAAAACTATAAAAAATACAACTTCTCGGTAAGTATTAAGGAAGTATGTAAATTTGTCAAATATAAAAAAGTCAAAGTTATGTACAGCCATGTAGAACCGTATTAAAAAATCAATGAATTGAATCAAATGAATGAAACAGACAAAGATTAATGACAGGCAAAAATGTATCTGAGTTCGATCAAGAATACATTTAAATTGAATGAGATGAGGAGACAATACCATGTTTCAGAAGTTTCCATTAATAATGAACATATGACGTGGCTTTTGGAGTGAGTACATTTAAGAAATTAAGTAAAGATCTTTCACTTGGCCTGATGGCATAGCAGATTCTCTTCAGATTGCATTGCCTGCCACTCTTGAGTGTCGTGGGCTCAATCCTCACAAGACACAAATATTTGTTTAATCAATTTTCAAATATTTGCGTTTAGCCCGGGTGTTTACTTTGTTCCTATTAATGTTTTTAATTTAAAAAAGTAACTTATTTAAAAAATATTTTATTTTTATTTATTTATTTAACTTTATGCACAGAAATGTACACGGGCAGACTTAACGCCAAAGGCGTTATCTCCCAGTCTACCTTAGGGCATGTGTGGGGTCAAGGCAGGTGCCATAACTATAAACAAAAAAAAATTGAAAGGAAGGCTTGGATATAATAACTCAGTAATATGTACATACGTAAAATAACAATAAGTACTACACATATACCTTTATCACATATAAATTTACATATATATCTGTAATACACTAATACATACATATACTTATACCTAACAACGGGCATTAAAAAAGTAAATGAAAATGAAACGTGGTAATAAATATGTTAGAGGGTAGTGAAAAGATAAATACTCGTATATGTTCATGACAACAATCAGGATTACTGAACTTGGAGCGATTTCAAAAAGTGTTCTCGCAACCTTGCTTTAAACATTTGCCTACTAGGAGCATTCTTCAGACCCAAAGGAAGCATGTTCCAAAGACAGACCGCCTGAGATGCGAAGGACTTGTTCAGAAAACCCAGTTCCCATAGAACAAGCTACAGAATTTTAGATTAAAAAATAAAAATCCAGCAAAAAATCTTTAATGCTATAAGTATTTAAACATACCGCATTTCTACGACCAACGTTTTACATAAATGCTGACCAATTATATTAAAATTTAACTTCTCATATTTAAATAAACGCAGGTGGAATCCGACCTTTAAGTAATTTATTAAAGTAGGCGCGACTCCGAAATGTCTCTTGGGCTCAGGTGGAGCTTCTGAATTATTTACCAATTTTATACTTGAACAGTCCCAATCTGCTTGTTTATTTGTTTAAAATTGCTTTTTATTGGAAAATGTTACAACGGGATTTACATAAAGTATTGGAAAAGTTACGAGCCATTGGAATAAAATTATATTTTTATACGATATTCAGATCGAGAATGTCATAATTTCTTGAGTTTATTTTGTTTCGTATTGACGCATAATTTACTTTTTCAGACTTAGATCAAAAATATCTTATACACGATGTTAATATGTTGGATACAAATATTTTGTAAGGTGGTGTGGTCAGCCCATGAAACTGAATTGAGAGAACTGAATTTTCGCCCTATATTACTTTGGTAAAGTTGTTCAGTGTCATAGCTGGTATACCCCTCATAATATTTGCAGCTAATATTCTTACACCCGCTCTTAGATACAAGTCATGGCTCACTTTCTTCTTTTACTATTCGTTTCTCTTCCTTTACAATGATTATTTTCATTACGTTCGTTAGATTCTTTACTGCAAAGTCTGTAACAGGTACATTTTAAGAGCTTCAATGGCTCTATAATTTAATTACCAACTTATTTACTACCCATAATCCTTGAACAAGCGAAATTCTAATAACGCGAGCGCGTGCGGTCCCTATTTACTTTATTAACGAAATTGCTCCCCCAAGCAGTTTACCGCTCATTTAATATACGCGCACAATCATTATAGCGTTAACTGGCGAGCATAGGCGTAACTAGACTTACTCCAGTTCGCCTATCTAAGGGGATCTCCGCGAATTGCATCGTTTAATTTCATGCTGGTCTAGGTGAACGCGTGGCCAACGGTCTTCCAAAGTGGCCAACGGTCTTAGGAAATAATAGGTAGGTTTTGCGGCTGAATTTGTATAATCTGAGTATGGGCAAAAAAAAGGACGATGGAAAGAGCTATTTTGTGTTGATTTTTTCACTCCCAAATGCAAACAACGTGGAACGCGGAAATATTTGTAATGGCGGCTGAGGAGATCATTTAGGCGAATCCAATCACATAAGTTGGCTGCTGAAAGGCAATTCTTCTTCAAGGGGACTTTTCCATAGAACTTTCTCAAAAAGTGCCAGAGGTGGTACCACCAATCACATGCTACGGCAATATTTTGAAAGGCGTAACTAGATTTACTCCAGTTTGCCTATCTGCATGGATCTCCGCGAATTGCGTCGTTTAATTTCACGCAAGTCTACAAGGTGCGTGTCCAATGTCGGGCCTGAGACGAGTTTAGTTGCCGCGAAATTGTAAAATAAATGATGCACCTGGCATGGTTTCTTCATAACTTTCTCTGAGGAAAAGGATTACGTACTTGTAAATGATAAAATCACATCTATTGTCTTTAAGGTGTAAGCAGAGTATTTAAATCAAAATAGAAGTTCTCATAGTCATGTTGAAGGTCTGATTGAATATCGTTACATAACGTGATCATTTTAATTAACCTTAAAAATAGTCACAAATAATAAGTGTTTTATAGATGGACACGTTTTGTTGAACCTCCGAATGAAATAAGCCTTTTTAATTAAAAACACTCAACTTATAATCACACCGTCTTTGTAAAGATAACAAATTCAAATTAAGAACAAGTTTGAATTACGAAGCAACCGAATTAGTATTCCTCGCTTTGTTTCCATTACCCGTCATATTTTATGTACCTACCTACTTTAGAATCTCGAAAGAGACAGTGTTGCCTCAGGTACATTTACTCGAGACGTGATGCGAATATGCGCAACTAATACGTTATTCTAAAGACGCAGAGATGTAAGAACACATTCAGGTAAGCGGTAGAGGATAAGGGTTTAGGAAGTTTGCGGATTGGGTTTAAGATTTGAATAGCATAAGTACTTGCGTACGTGATAGGATTACTGATATGGTGTAACAAGGAAAAGACCGCTCATTTCCGGAAACCAGAGCTCTTGTTTACAACTGACGTTGTGTGATGTACCTCTAGATAGCCAAGTTAAGCTTTCAGTCCACAACTGAATGTAAGCCTCCTCCACATTACGTCATAAGGTATGCTCTGCCGTTGTCGCGATAAAGTGAATTACTATGTATGGACTTCATGTTGTTGATTACTGTACCTCGCTTTTATGAGTTTTAGTAAAGCAAGCCAGCGGGAAGCTAGCAGCCCGTGCCATTGATAGTGACACGGGAACTCAAGCTATAATGCTATCTTTCATACGGTGTCGTATCCAACAATGGGACCTCGCTTATTTGAGTTATATCGCGTCTATAGGCTTGGAGTGGAGTATGCAAACGACCGGTCTCAATTTCGTTACAGTACAGTTAGCCAGGGGAAGCTGGCAGCTCGTGCCATCGACAGCGACACGTGAACTGCTAGTTATAAAGTAAGGTTTTTATATCGTGTCGTATCCAACAATGGGACCTCGCTTATATGAGTTATATCGCGTCTATAGGCTTGGAGTGGAGTAAGCAAACGACCGGTCTCACTTTCGTTACCGCGGTACAGTTAGCCAGCGGGAAGCTAGCAGCCCGTGCCAACGACAGTACCGCGTGAACTCAACCGATTAAGTTAGCTGCTCTTTTATCATAATTATACATAAGTGTTTATTTAGCTGTAATGTATTGGTACCGCGTATAATCTTTACTAATATTAGAAATTCAAAAGTAACTATGTCTGTCTGTTACGTTTTCACGCCTACATCACTGAACCGATTTTGATACAATTTGGCATAAACATAGACACGAATCTAAGAAAGGACATAGGCTACTTTTTACCGCAGGAAAATCTATCAGTGCCACGGGAAATTGTAATATCGAATTCACGCCGCGCGCGTACGAAGACGCCGGGCACCAACTAGTGTAAGTAAACATAAAAAAGATTTTTTTAAACAGTACAGTAGCTAGATAGGCGGGTACCAGTGGCGCAAAGTGATCTTAAAAGAGATTGTAGTAAAATATGATTTGATAAACCGAACAAGATTAAAAGTTCTTTGCAGGGTAAAATTTTACTAGTGATCGAATGCAAAAATTTAGATGGAGCTGGTGATAAGGAACATGTGGCGCAGTGGACTGCGGCAAAGGTTCCGGGGTCGATTTTCGGTTTGGCACTCACAAAGATGAATATAAGTAATCACTTTATATTAATTTCCAGTATGGTCAGGACATAGCAGGCTGAACCAGCCGATTGACCGTAAGAAATTGCTTCTGTGCTTCAGAAGGCACCTTCAGGCGTCGGTCCCAGTTACTTACTGTTTATGATTACTTTGGTGGTTGATACACAACCATGCCATGTAAGATGCCTGCAACTAGTAGTAGCATGCGGTTTAAAAACTCTTTACACCAATGTCCAAAGGTTCATTCGGGTCATTCGGCGCCTCGGTGTCCCACACGAAAAAATTACAGAACCCTTCAATATTAAAGAAGAACAACTGAACTCAAAATACCGCCCACAATTAGGTCGCAACAAGGGCCTTATGTGCGTGGGTTTTTGAATTCGTGATCGATCTTGCCTTATTATGATGATCGATGGGTATCACCCGTGATTTGATTATCATAATATGATACAATGATACACATTATGTAAATTAGGAAGGTTGGAGTAACGCAGTGATGTAATTAGGAATATTTTTGAACATGGTCTTGAAGAGCGCTTGTATTAAGTTTAGTGTTAATGAGAAACCTGTTATGAGGAAGAGGAATTGGAAGTGGAAATAATAAGCTCAGAGTTATAGGATGAGGATTTATTTATGAGAAAGAAAATGTGGATGAGGAAGAGGGAGTGTGTTAAACAAACGATCACTAGAACAGTAAACTCGGGGTGCGTAAAACTCATATTAAGCTTCAGTAAAACCTGCGGAAATCAATTTTAATACTTTCATTCTTAATCCAGTATAGGTTTCATCAAACTTCACACACATATCACATATCATGCCTAATATCCCTTGCGGAGTAGGCAGAGCGTAGACGGCTGAAAAATACGGCCATTTACGCCACGTCTGACAAATATTTGAGGGTCATTCGGAAAATTGTGTATCGCCATTGCAACCGGTTGTCAGCCCATCGCCTAAAATTAAAAAATACACCCTCGAGTCCCTTAGTCGCCTCTTTCGACTCCCACGGGAAAGAAATGGGGTGACGCTATTCTAAGCCGGCATCACACGGCCATTCATTTTATCAAACTTCTTTTGTTTGAAACGTAAATCATGATAGCAATAACTCATCATGCCAAACGGATCGTAAACTAAAGAAAAACCTGCCGTCAGATGTCACTTTTACAGATAGAAATCGAAAGTATGAACCATTCTTTTTTTACGACATATAAAGTGTATTTTATGGTGAATTTTTTAGTTCATATCCTAGCTACAAAATATTGAATCAATCTTCTCGACTCTCAATGCCTCATAAATCTTGATCGCGTTGGAAGTTGCTTTACAATGTATTCTAGCAAATGATCTGATAACTTTTTTTTGTATATAATTTAATTTTCTATGGTATAAGAACAGTATATGCGGTGTGGTGCCGGCTTAGAATAGCATCACTCCATTTCTTCCCCGCGATAAATTATATGCCAAATTTTGAAACAGGCGGGTTTTCATCGCTTAGGTTGGGTATTAGTTGCAAAACTAGCCCGGTAGATGAAGCCGTGCCACGCGTTATTGGCATCAAGATACACTTGCAAAATTCGCGGGCAATGGATGAGCTGCGGTAGACCAGATGGTACAGGCTTCGCGACTAATGGTGGCGAAAGTCACAGGTTCAAATCCTGCGAGCGGTAGGAAAAAAATATTTTTCTAAAACATATATTCTTAACATGGGATTTTTTAAATATTTTGGTACCATGGATTCTGTTGGATGTTTACTAGCTAAGTTATTTAGTTACTTACATATATTTTTATCACAAAAAAGTTAAAAAAACAGACAGTCAGTCTTACTAGTCTGCTTTATTGCATACAAATGTGTCATATAAATAACAATAACTTAACATAAAATTATTGATGTTGATCGGTTTGGTTTTTATTTAACCGGAAAGGAAGAACATCGAATAAATCTCACAGATTACTATGATAGGCATAATTTTTTTTTATAAGTTATAATTTATCATCTTTTTGAGCAAATTTAAGTGAGTTTTAAAGGCACGAACTTTAATCTTAAACTGTGTTATGACAAAAAAATTCACTGTGTCTGTGTCGTAATTTAGACCTGATTTTTCTGAAAGGGCCCTTAAGTATTATGTCGGTGTTATACGGTAGTAACGCTCTGCCTACCCCACAAAGGATAAAGACGTGTTATGTGTATGTATGTATGTAAAAATAATTTACACAGCTTCTTAACGCATGTTTTTCTTTTTTGGATAACACGGTGATAATAGACAGCAAGGTAGGCTCAGAAAATTCATTGGAGTCCAAGATTAAATTTGAGAACAAATCTCACTTCTATTAACGAGAACCATCTTAGGAGTCTGACTATAAACAAAGGCAAAACCTACATACATACATACATAAATCACGCCTGTATCCCTTACGGGGTAGGCAGAGCGTTAACGGCCGTTCAACGGATATCAACACCACGTCTGACAAAAGTTTGAGGGTCAATCAGACAACTGTGTATCACCATAGTGACAGGTTGTCAGCCCGTTGCCTTAAACTGCAATACACACCCTCGAGTCCCTTAGTCGCCTCTCACGACACCCATGGGTAAGAAATGGGTGATGCTATTCTAAGCCGGCATCACACGGCAAAGGCAAAATCACAAGCAACATAACATGTAGCAAATTTAAATGAATTGCGAAACTAGAAGCGGAACCTTTTTGCTGCCTTTTGCGTCAGTGGTCAGACGGGTTCAAGTTCAAATATCGAGGGCATCCTACGGACAGCTTTCGATATCTTAATGGGACTTTATAGGAAGGTGTGCCTGCACCCTTATTTGTAGGAACAAGATAGATGGGCAAGGAAGATAGGGATGTCAGAAGTGATTTGTGAATAGGTACTAGAGTAACCTGAAATTAATGTGGCTTTACGCACTTTAGTATGGGAAGAAGAGATATGAAGAATTGCAATTATTCTGCATAAAAAGTAGATACAATGTTTTATTTAGACACTTATAACAATTTAAGAGATGTCCTGTGTATGCATCAATGTTTCCGTGTGAGCTCCTGATCAGTCAGGTATAAGTTTCAAAGCCCCGGGGCTAAAACTAAAGAGTTCAGTCTTTAAAAAAAGACAAGGATTAACGGTATATACAAGAAATTGCTGACTAGTCTTGGAAAAGTTCTGGGGTCATTCGTCATTAACTTGTTTTACAAAAATTTACAGATTAGTCTACCATCACAGTTTATTTTTGATGCTTTCGAAGCAAATTCTTGAAATTTTTAACACGTGTTTTTTTATAATACTTAACAGTCACTTCATATACCTCATTAACATGTTCATTGCTTTATAACAAGTTATCAAATTAGTTCTAGATTGTGTCCGCAATTAATTACGGGACGGCCTTAATATTAGGCGTATTAATTATTATTATCTACGAGTGTTATAAGGTTCTGATACAGATTCTTATTAAGGGCTAGTCTAGACCAGCGCCCGGGTCAAATCTCATAATATTTTCTCAAGTTTGCACAACTATTACTCATTACAAAAACAATAAGGCTTATTTCAGTTGTGCGTTCATTCGCAAAAGCTTACGTACAGCCTGAAAGTTTAAACAGCAAAAATATATGAATGAGTTCATTCCAAAGTCGGTCCACTTATTTATTCATATTTCAACCTATATTTCAATACAACAATTTACAACGGATTTAAGTTGTGTTTATTTTGGATTTTACAATTCCTACGTTTTATTGTGATGAGTAATAGTTGTGCAAACTCAAGAAAATATAATGGCAACCTATATTTCTTTTGAGAATTTGTGCAGTTTCATGGGCTGCGAACCTTTTGATATATTATCAACTATTTTTACATTCTACATGGGAAACCTAATCCTATCTCCCATTAAGTAGAACCATTGGTTTATTTGCGATACTAAAATGCTTTGCTTAGAACCCTCACTTCCGTATGTGTAGACTATTAACTACGACTATTATACCGCTTTCCTCGTTTTCATCTTAAGGTGCAGACGCTTTTTGATGTCATTTTGTTTGTTTCTTTATAGCAAACGGGAATTGTCCTGTGAAGTTAAAAATATATTCTTTTTTCGTTTGTAGTTTAGGTACCTAACCAATTCGACATAGTCGCTTGTAATTTTATCTCATTTATAATTTCGCAGTTTGGATGAAACCAGCAGTTTGTTTGTTCTCGACTTTCAGTGTGGGAAACAAACCTTATCAGGAAACGCGTACTATAAGTTCAATTCATGTCATATCGGTAGGTAAGTGAAGATTACCAAAAGACCAAAGATCCTGTCATTGCTCGTCATCTAAGTCGCTTGCAATGACAAGAACTTGCTCAAAATAATCAAATCAATCTAACGAATTTGCATTTTCTTTTTGTTGCTTACTGACGATGCCTTAATTCGTGTAAGCGAGAAGGAGTTAATGAGATACCAGACTTTAATGCGGAAGACTAAGGTCCCATTACAATTTCTTTAGGCGAGCGGCTTCCTTGAAGTACTGCTAAAAATGTTTAGGTATCTACTACTTTTATGCCAAATGAGCAGGTAGAATTCAGTTCTTGCATAAGATCTTTTTCCAATTAAAGCTAGAAGCTTTTTTAAGCAAAAATATATCGCCAAATCATATTTAAGGAGATTTATCCAGTCAGTCGACTTTATTTTTATTTTTTTAAACGAAAATTTTCGGTCTGTAAATAATTTCATTACGTCATCAGTAGGAATACTGTTTTATCTTTGCAAGTCATACATTGTTTTTTTTTTCAATAGTTCCTCGAAAGGATTCAGAAAAGCTTGAAAAGTCTTCAATAAATCGTTGCTATGAAATAAAAAAAAAAAATCTGATGAAGCACCAAGCGATTCCGCGGCAATTTTACAGTCAGATTTTGATCGCTCATTTAAAACACATATAACAGAGAAAATGGTATAAATTTGACGATAAGTTTCACGCACCATTATGATGAAGTGTCCAGAAAGCGTGAGAGCATCCACTTTCGTCGCATAGGATCGCACACGTGCCTGACGATATTGCGGAGTTTGGCAGCCAGCAAGAAAATGACAGCTTGTGACAGTACCTATTCGTCGATGCGGTAAATAATATGTCGTTTTTCTATTCATACAAATCTCTTCACAAACAAGACTGGACCGCCAAAATTGGTATAGTGTATATCAGTGAAGCTCAGCGCAGCGGTTAGACAGTTTGGACTTAGGACCGTTCTCATGCCGCGCGCACAATTCTTAGACCCCTAATACACTGTTCCTGAATACTGTACACGGTCTGGCATACATTGCTGGTTAGCTTGAGTTTATTGAAATGACACCCATATAACAACCAGCAATAAATGCCGGACCGTGTACGATATTCAGAAACAGTGTATGTGTATTAGGTCCCCTAATACACTGTTTCCTAAGTCCAAACTGCCAAACCCAGCCAAAGTTTCACTGTACCAATTTTGGCGTATATTATTGTGTTATTCTGACTAGTGTTATAGCCGTTTTACATTGGCAGTTTAAGTCTGGACGGACATGAATTTGACTGTACCTATTACTGCAAAAACATTCGGTGCGTGTGAGAACCACCTGATGAGTGGAAATGTCCAAACACTTGACCAGCTTATGTCCATAAACCATGATTAGCTTCTGCGTAAAGTTTGCTTTCTCTGTGTGTTTACTTGGGTAATGAATTTTGTGTAGAGGTTGGGGTCAGATGCTTTTGTAGACATGCTCTAGGCTACGGGGCCACATTCACGCTCTATTGGATAAGAGGAACTCGAGCTAGATTATCGTGTGTTATTGTTTACATTAGCGTCAATTCGGGAAATTAATACTCTACACTTATCTTAAACTAGCGCTGTCACTGTCAAAAAGGTATAAAAATGGATATAAGTTCTGTCATGTTTTACAACGTCAATGGGTTCTACGCCATTTCTAGTCAAGTAAGTCGCGTTCAGTGTCGCTTTATTTTGACAGATACCTAAAGCATATTTTACGTTAGTTAAAAAGACGTGTCATGAGTCTAATATCTCCTATCCTTTTATATTGCTATTTTACAGAATGTGACAGCGCTAACCTAAGGTTAGTTAAGAGAATTTATTTCCCGAATCGAGGCCAATGTGGGTTACAATACAAGAACTTAGTCTTCATTTTGTTTTAAAAACATAATTGAAAATGTCTAAAACTTTTAAGACGACGATGATAACTAAAAAGTATTCGTATATACTTTTTGCTCGGGTAAAATTTTGCTAAAGTCTTGAAAAAAATATCGTCTAGCACTTGAGATTAAATCAAGGTAACTAAGCACGTAATCCTCCGTGATCATGTTACTAATCGTGTTCTCTATTTTCTCCAGTCAAATTACTCTGATTTGGTCACCCACTTTACCTTCAACCAAAACCAGCTCCCAAACATTATGACCAGTACACCAGTAACCAGTTGCAAGTAGGTGCGTAGAGTTGAAAGTGCCACGCCGTCTGCGCGTACGCATGTCGAAATAGCAACCACGCCACGAAAGAAGGCATGCGGCGAGAATTCACGAAAGTAGATGAGTGCTTTATGTCGAGTGTAAAAGAATGGTAAATACGAGTGTGTGATTGCATGTACTGACATAATTTATTATCTTGGGATGACAACGCTAGGGAACGGACTGCCAATCCATCATCTTCCGAGCGCATCAATTGTCAGACCTACGAGCTTTTTATTGATACACTAGGTGGCGCTCGTGAACTTCGTTTCGTCATCTTAATATTTTTACTGCCATTTTCTGTAAGTCAATGTTCAGCCAGACCTTTGTAATGGCAATATTAGTGGCAAAATTAGTATAAGGAAGCCAAGCACTCTTACTACGCGCCTCGCTATATAGACACTTCCTAGGAACAAGCAATCCCGACTACTTAACATCATCGCCCATTATGACATCACATTAGTGTGGCAATTTCAGAAGATTTCAATTAAATCGATTTTTTTCTTTGAAACAGACTAAAATCTTTCCAGAAAAAAATATAGCTTTAGGCAGGTGGATATCAAATCTTACCGTGTCTCTAGTTTTAAGCCCAATGAAAGTGACATCCGACCCGGTTTTGATGTCGTGAGCTAACACTGCCAAATGAGGAGATTTTAGAAATTATTCATGAATTTAATGCTAAGAATTATTGATGGCTTAAACTTGGGTCGAGATTTTTGGTGTCAGATGGCATTCATTAAGCTTTTGATAAGCTTTCTCAAGATTTATGGATTAAAGCTCTTAAGACTAAAGCTTGCATTTGTTAAGATTAAGTTTTGTTTTACTTTTGAAATAAATGATCTGTATGAAGCTTGGAAGTTCAACAGCAAGAAAAAGATGATTGGTGGCAGTCACTGAGGTATACTGCGTTGGAGTACTGGCTTAGATGCAAGACTGTATAAATGTTTTTTTTTTTTTGCGAGTTCCTTTTTTGGTTGTCTAGTTTTGCATCTGCGCAGAACTTACTCTAACTTCGCAGGTGTAAGATTGTACAAGTTGAATTTTGGCAATATCCGCTAATATTGCAACCTATTCATACCTACGGTCTTATACCTGCGTCGAACTTACCAAAATGCACCTAACACAACACACACTTACCTAATAATGTCAGTGGTAATCCGTGCTAATATTATAAATCTAAAAGTTTGTGTGTGTGTGTATGTATGTATGTATGCTCTTCACGCTCAAACGGCTTGCCCGATTTGGAGGAAATTTGCAACACAGGTAGAATGTTTTAGAGTTCATATATGTATGTGTATAAATGTGCGATTCTTTAAAGTACTGATTGGAATGGGAATTGAATCGGAAGAATTCTTACTTTATCTTGAGTGTCATAGGCTAGGCTTTATCTCAGAAAGGAGTCGTGTTTTTAAATTTCTTATGCTTGTATGTACTAAAAGTATGTACGTACCTCTTTTTTATGTTCCAGCATGCCAAATGTATGTAATGTACAATTATGGCTCGGGTTGGTAATAATTCAAATTTAGAATCAATTTACTAGAAAATCAGTATACCTAAGTAGGTTCATATTAAAAAGAAAGTGTCTGACTCTTAGTATCACAATATTGTTGCAAAACTTAATAGAAAACGAATGAATAAACATAGATTTGTTTCGAACATAAGGAGACAATGAAGTGATTTCAGCTTTACACAAGTGTCAATTCTTGCATACGTTTCCTTTGGAAATACAATAATCTTGTCAAATTCTTAAACGCAGAAGAGACGTGAATTCTGTTTATAATTATATGCTTGCTAAAGCGGTCTTTTAATTCGAAATATGAATTTGAGTCGACAGTTTTATCTACGTTTTAAGAGTTAAAGCATCAAAATAAACGACATTGCCTTACTCGATTGTCTACTTTTATTTACAAAAGTAGTGACTGGAATATGTAAATAGGTGGGCTTAAAAATTGCTCATACATCTTCAACTTCAACAGCCACAACTCTCCACTGCTGAACATGGGCCTACCCATGGGGGTGTTTGCCTTACTCACCACGCTTGGCAGGCGGATTGGCAAGCGCAGTGCAAGGTATTATACCCACAGGGAACGCTCCTGGCCATTTCCTAGATTCATCCCTTAGTCGCCTTTTACGACAGCCATGGGAAAGAAATGAGGTACCACACGGCAAAGACATGCTTACGCAATAATCGACACCTCTTTGACTATACAGTCAATATAATAAAGACAAAGCTCCATTCGCAGGTTCCACCTTAAGTAGGCTGTTTTCCCCAGCTTTCCAGCGGTTGGAGAAACTGTTTGCTGTTTGCACATCACGGAAACCGTACGAGTGTACAATTACCTGGTGTGACCATTATCATGGTGTGAAGTGGACATGCGTACTAGAAGCGGCATGGCTGGAGTCGCGTTTGAGTGTTCTGGAATTGTAGTTAAATATGTTTGAGTTTTTTGTAATTGGAATATTTGGTGGCATGAAAACATGGAAATGAAGAGTTAAGAATTTATACTGCCGATTTTAACTGGCCCAATGACGTAGTGGATAGTACACCTGCCTGCTATGCCGAGGGTCGTGGGTTGGATCCCCACACAGCACAAGTATTTGTAAGTTACTTTTCAAATATTTGTGTTGAGTCTGGGTGTTTTCTATGTATTGTATTTATATATTTACAAATATTTACATATAAATATGTATTATGCCCTTGATAATGTCAGTTATCTTGTTCTCATATTACAAGCTTTGCCTGGTTTGAGTCTAGATGGCGCTGCGTGAAATGTCCGAGATTTTTTATTGTTATTCATTGATTCGTTTCTTTATAAAATAAAGTTGCGCCACACCGGCTGGCGACTAAGTACTGACTAGCTCGATGTACAAGTGGTGTCAACATTGACCATTTTAATTCATTAAAATCAAAATGATGTTCTAAAAGTTTCATCAACAAGCTATATACGTCTACTGCAGTAGATATAAAGACCTACCTACCCCTGTCTGAGGTTTGAAAAATTTGGTATAAGAACCCTCTGGGCTCATCCAGCATCGCTACACCCAGGTTACACGTAGCCCTTTGCTCTGACGGACTGTCCGCAGGTTTCTCCGCGATCCGGTAATCTTACAGTGCAGACACCAACTTACATCAATCAGACGATAGAAAGTGCAAAATTCAGTATCAACAAGAAGGCATTACTTCATTTTCGTTACAAATACAGCATACCTACTTACTCGCTAGTGTATTTGAAAAATGATTATTCTTGTTATGGGGATGTAATAAAGTGGCAAGGTGACGATCCTGGCTGGCGGACGGAAGGACCGACAGGCAGATTAACATTATGATGATCTTTCTTATAATACAACAGTTACTTTCCAATGTTAAAATACTTCACACTTTTTTCTTTATCAAAAATCCTTGATGGAGCTATCTCACCCAAACTACAAACCTTTACAACTTCACTCCAACATGAAACGAATGATTTGACAAAATCTGAATAGATTTCAATCACGTTTTCTTTTCACCAAAACTGTTTGTTCACTAGCCATTATCCTTAGTCAATCTGAAGTCTAAAGATAATATTTAGGAACCTACTTCTGTTGATGTTTAGACAATATTTAGCATAAAGCCTTGTCTGTTCATCACAAAAGATCGAAAGTGAAGTGTGAAGCTGTTTTGCATTTACACATTATGCCAATGACGCATGAAGCTCAGAGGAAGGTGACCAAATGATTCAGAAGGTTTTACTAAAAACCGAATATGAAGCTATGAAAACTAGTTTCAATCAGACTGGGCGCTAAAATAAGAAGATGCAAACTATAAACACAAAATTTTAATTAAATAAATACTAGTGAAGTCAAGTACCCATTATTGGCACAATTTTATATAAATTTACAGAATAAAGCAATTTTATTGTATATTTAGTTTCGAATCGGCGCGCGCCTTGTCAGAATTCGAACAGTTTGTCTCGGCTTCATTCATAAATCATAAACTATAATGGCGTTCCACGTACCTTGGTACTTGTTTATTTATCGGAATTTTGTGCGCATTATAATCAAAAACATCTATGGATTAAACATAATACTAGTACGTTATAATACAAATCGACCCTGAAATTATACTATAATGAATTACCTCCATACCAAAATATATATTATTTTAAAGTGAAAAACGGTGTTAAAGGTATTACTCTACAAGTAGGTAAGCATGTCTCAAGTATCCTATTATGTGTGGCCACCCGAGCCATCAAAAGGGCACGTCTCATTCGTACAAAAGCGGTCTGTCGATCCCACCAGGTGGTAATTTGTATGAAAGTGAAACCAATTCGCTTTTCACTATCTTTCATCTCTTTCACACCCTCTTATCTGGCAAAGTTCAGACTAAGACGTAATGCCTCCACGACCTTTGCGTTGATTTAAATGTTTAGGCTTGTGAGATATTTTCTAAGATGTTTTGAAGTACCTATTGCACACCCCTACCATTAGGTCGTCTGTGAGAAATAGCTACCTAGCTATAAATCTGCCTACATTGTACTCTGTTTGTATGTCTGTTTGTCCATGTCTTGTTTTTGTGCAATAAAGTAAAATTATGATAGGTTTATGATATTGCGGCTTTTAGAAGCCCACTAGTAAATGACAGTCTGTAGCAGAGATTTCATACAACTTTTTTTGCCATACTGAACCAGACCAGAAAATATCGCATAATCTTGTGAATCTATTTTTAAGGTGAACCAAGTTTTTTAACTGAACAACTTTCGCCACAAAACATAGGTAAAAATTTGACCTACCATACAGACATTTCCAGCCGACCGGGTCAATTAAATCAATTTATTTTTGATATTTCGACCTATGTTCAAAAAGTTGTTTAGTTTCCTAGGCTGGGTCACCCGTTAAAATATATGCATAAAATGTTTACATCATATTTTTATACATCGTATAAAAAAACTCGTATTCAAAAGGATTAAATTTATAGCGTGCTTTGGATAGGCTGTTGGCGTTTCTCATTGTTATGGTAATTATTATTGGGATCCAAAGTGATAGGTATTATAATGATATTGAGAGATTTGATTTACGTGTTAGCCTTTGTTATCCAAAGACAAAAGCTTTAAGTTCATTTATTTTAATGAATAGACATTTTATAGGTCTAGCTATAGGTAGCTTGAGAATAATTGACGTCTAATGATCGTAAAGGTAATAATATGAGCTATATTTTTGAGATGAAGTTAATGTCACACTTGGCCTCAATTCGGGATATAAATTCTCGTAACTCACCTTAAATTAGTGCTGTCACTTTCCGACAAATAGGTTCAGAGAATGATAAGAGATATCTTAATTACGTCTTGTCTTATAATTTGACGCAAGATACGTGTTCTATTTAAATAAGGCGACGATGAAAACAATAGTGATTAAATTGACAATGACAAGAAAATGCGAAGAACCCATTGGCTTTTTAAATATGACCGGACTTAGATACTTCTATCCTTTCCTAAACCTATTTGACGGAAAGTAAGTAATTATTTACATTAAATTTAAGGTAAGTAAGAAAAATTTATATCCCGTATTGAAGGCACTATCTGTACAACGACTCAAATATCTCTAAGAAATTGTTAATTTCGTTTATTTAGGAACAATATTGACTGGATTTTTATAAAGTAATTAGGAAAACCTTTTTTTGTAGTCATGATTTTTTTAAGTATTTCAATAATTTTTTTTTTTTTTTTTATTAATGATGGGTTTGCTCTTGACTCTAGTCTAGGTCATAGGACAGAGACAGAGTCTAAGATGGAGCGAGCTCACCCAGAAGAAGCCTGTTCACTCTTACTTTGAAGAGATTAGGGTTGTATGCTTTTGGAAACACAGACGCAGGAAGTGAGTTCCACTCTTTAGCAGTGCGCATTATAAATGATGACTGGAAGCGCTTAGTCCGAATTGGTGGAATGGCTACCAGGTATGGATGGTATCCGGCGGTGCGTCTGGATGTCCGATGGTAGAAGGGAGCTGGTGGAACAAGGTCGTGAAGCTCTTGAGCACACTCTCCGAAGTACAATCTATAAAATACCGACAAGCAGGCAACCTTGCGGCGATGTGCCAGGCTATGTAGCTTGGTGTCCACCAGTTTTATGTCGCCTATGAGCCTCTTGGCCCTGCGTTCCACCGAGTCAAGAGCGGCAAGTTGGTATTTGGCTGAGCCATCCCAAAGGTGACTGCAATACTCCATGCAGGATCGGACTTGTGCTTTGTAAAGAGTTAAAAGCTGTCCAGGCGTAAAGTATCGCTTCACTCTATTCAGGACGCCCAGCTTTTTAGCCGCCGTCTGAGCCTTGTACTCGATGGTCGCGCCGAAGTTTAGATTTGATTGCAACTCCATGCCTAGAAGCTCAAGCCTGTCAGTGACTGGGACAGATGTACCCCGAAAAGTAGGTGTCCAGTCGAAAGGACTCCTTTTTGCAGTGAAAAGACACGCCTGTGTTTTGGTGGCATTGAATGAGACCAGATTGTCGTCGCCCCATTGGGAGACAAGACTTAAGGTCAGATCTGTTCGCTCTACCATGGCCTTTCTTAACGAACGTATTTCATCCCCACTGGTCCCTGCACCTGTCAAGTATCTCTCTGAAACGGTACTATCATCTGCGTATCCAACAATATCATGCCGAATGAGGTCATTGATGTGCAGCAGGAAAAGAGTTGCAGAGAGAACAGACCCCTGAGGAACTCCGGCATCAATGGCCATTAGGTCAGAGGAGCAGCCGTCAACGACTACTCTGATGGACCGTTCACTAAGGAAGTCTGAAATCCAAGTACAAAAATCAGCTGGGATGCCATAAGCAGGAAGCTTGCTGAGCAGTAACTAACTACTATTTAATTACAATGTAATTATTTCAATTGAAAATAGTGTAAATAAAGGCTTATTATAAGGCAAAACCAGAGATGGTAGAACACTTAAATGGTACAGTTTATATCTAAGTAGGTTATAAAGAATATGTTTACATCCACAATCTGGTTACGCGCAATAAATGTAGGATTACAGTAATGTTCCGTAAATCCCACACAGAATGGCTCATATTTCCTGAAGCACACCTCTATTTATCCTGCAAAGGGTCTATTTGTTAAGAAGCCATAATTTTATATTTCGCCGTTTCATATATTATTTACTCCAATCTTCCGCTTACTGCTGTATCTTTAAAACAGTAGAAATTGTGCATCAAGGGGCGTTAGGCATCTATAGATCTCACTATCCATATTTTTGTAATTCAATGCAATTTGAGATGAATGGTATTACACGCAGACTTGTGTACTGATCGCAAGATCCAATTTAAAAAGTTCTTGTGTCTGTCGCAATTATTATTTAGTCGCTGCAAATTGACCCCGAGGCATTCAAATTTATTCCTGACTAGTTGGTGAGAAGCGAGGGCTCACCCGGAGAAGTTTTTGTGGTTCAAGCAACCAGCCCAGTGGCGCCCTGGGCTTAGGAGTTGTTGTGGGAAAAACAGATCGGACTGAATCTACCCAATACATGCCGCTAGTTACCAAAATGGGAGAAGAGAATGAGCTTGAAGAGCTTGTGGAGTGTGATCTTGATCTTGCAATGGCTGCAGCAGCGGCTACTGTGACGTCATCATTATCATCCGAAAGAACGTGTGTGAGAAGGCGTTAAGGCGCGAGGTTGGATGGAGAAAGAAGTTGGACGCGGCAACAATTAAGGGTTTATGATTGGGAGCGTTGTCGAAGAAGCCAAAAGACGCTTCCTTCTTTAATGGTAGGGATACCTGAAACGATATGCAGTTTGGTGTGTCTGTTGCAACAACAGCTTGAATTGAATTACTTGTTAGGTACATAATTCAACACATTTTAAGTTTCATTCCATTCCCGCGATTGCAATTAGATTAACATAACATTACATTAACAGCCACAACAGTCAGTGCTGGACATGGGTTTCAACCTGATACCCCCTGTATTGCTATTTATACCAGGCATTGCAAGCAGATTGGCGAGCGCAGTGCAAGATGTTGCATTCACAAGGAACGCTGCTGCTTATTCCTTAGATGATTATCCCTTAGTCGCTTTTTACGCCAACCACGAGTAAAATTGGGATGATCTGATGCTTTTCGAAGCACTGCACGGTAAGCTTTTCATAGAAAAAGCAATTTTTGAATGGATTTGTTTGCCAAGTATGGTGTACATACGAATGTTTCGACTACTCGCCGTAAACTAGCGCATGTGAATTCGAAGTTCTACTATTTCAAAACAATATCTTCTGGTAGTTTACTTAGAATTGTGTTGTATGCCCTGAATAAATGTAAATAAAATCACAATTTGCGAGGGTTGGGTAGGGATGGGTTATTATTAAACCCTAGTAAATACTCTTTTGGTTTTGTTTACTTCAATCTAAGCGGTCTATTCCACGCTATAAATTCACTATTCAATCATTGTTGAATAGTGAATTTATAGCGTGGAATAGTATCACCCTAATTCAACCTATCGGTGTTGTAAAATCGTATAATTTCGGGGAATGGGCAGCAGCGTTTCCTGTGATTGCAACATCTTGCGCTCGCCAATCCGCCTGCAAAGCGTGCTGAGTATTGAGCGGATTATTCCGTTGCAGGTGGGTACGATTTAAGATTATTTTTCTAGAGACTGATTCTATAAATTGAGCATTGTGATAAGAACAACAACTTTTCTCAAAAATTTGCAATCTGGTAAGTATACAAATTCTAAAAGTATATTGTCTAAAAGATAAGTTCTCAGTTTGAAAATCAAGTTTCAAGTCGCACAATTTTACACTCGGATTTATTTATATGCACTTAACGCGATTACGTTTACGACACGTTAAATGCCCCTGGTTGACGGCTGAACATTAAATCCAACCTTTTTCCTTAATAAACACTAAACTTAGAAAAGTGTTCAGTAAATCTTCTCGAGAAGGCCAAAGGCTAGAAGGAAAGCGCTTCTTATGAGGCATTTGAAAATAGAGAATTGTACGAAGCAAATATTTTTATTTAGTTTCAAGAAATATGTTGGTCGAGTCGAGGCAGAAAATGTTTCTATTTAGAAATTTTCTTCGTGAAAGCTTTAAAGTACTGTACTTCTTGTTTCCAACTTTAAAGGATTGACTTTGTTTAGAAACACAATAATATGATATTTTCAAATGCATTACATTGCTTAGTGATTTGACTATTTTTAAAACAACACTTCTGCTGAACTCATATTGTACAAGAAAAGTTTATTCATTGGTATTTGCATGGCACAGTACAAACTATTGTAGCAAAATAGTGGAGGCGGCCTTCCAACCGCCTATCCTAATCTAATTTATAAGTGCGTAACTTCATTTATAGCAACTATCCCGTATCTATATTGAGTTATAAAGGGTAGAAAATACCTGATTGAGTGAAGGTTCTGTTACTGGAACTTATGAAGACTTCTGAACTCTTATTGGAGCTGCTGATCAATCGCTATTCTTCGTTTCTCTTTGAAAATCTTTAACGAGTAAGTACTTCAGAAATTTCTTTGAGTTGAAATAGAATTGGGTCAGCGGGAATGGCTTCTCATATTAGATTTTATTTTTATATTGACTTTCAGTATAATTATTTTATTAAATTTCTAGACAGTTTTTTTATTAGTTTTACTGAGGAGAAGGACGCGTAAAAATGATAAAAATTTAAAGGGTCTCAAATGGAACAACTAAAATTATTTTTAATATTGTTTATAATTAACATAGAATGATAGTAGGTAGAGAATATAAAAAGATCACGAATTTACATAGAGCACCATTATTCTTCATTTCGTGTGGGACATCGAGTCATCCAACGACCCGATGAGCACCATTAAATTTAGTAGACCCGTATGTCAGAATTCCTTGAACAATGCGCTGCAGCAAAAAAATTCAATGCAGTGGAATATTTTTCTAAACAACTGCAATACAAGACATACCAGCTCGCAACTCAAATAAATAATGAAATTTTCTCTTGTGACAAGTCTTGTGTAAGTTTGTTTAAAATTTTTCCTATTCAGTTGAGTTCTTTGTCATGTTAAACAGTGCATTTTAGATCCGAACTTCGCGTTGCCTTTGCAGCTCCAATGTTTGTTACTGCAACTGTTATTTCTACGTGTTTATCGAATTTCGTTTATTTCGTATTTAATTGTTAAATTCACTAAGGGATAAAGGGACTCGAGGGTTTTGTGTATTAATATTTGAAGCGACAGGCTGACAACCTGTCACTATAGTAAGACACGATTTTTCTTAATTGGCCCGTAAATATTTATCCGACGTGGCGATAGCGACCGTATTTTACGGCCGTTAACGCTCTTCCTCACCCACAATGGATAAAAGTGTGATGTGTACGTGTGTGTGCGTGTTTTTGTGGGTGTGTGTGTGTGAATCATTGATATATAAGAACCTTTCTTACAAGGTTCTTGTATACCAATGGTGTGTATTTTTATGTCTTAAGCATTAACATTATTCCGAAAAACCTGATGTCTAAATAATGTTTGCCATTAAAAGCGTAAATCCTTTTGACAGCCTATAAGGGTGAAATGTGAAATAGCAAGTGTTAATCCCAGGCTTACTCCCATCTCGAGCGATAAACGTATCGTTAAAGTTTCATCGCTTGAGACTATTTGGGTGACATTATTATTGAGCTAGGGATGAACACTTTTATGTTTTTGAAATTGAAAGATACTTAAAAGTAAATATTTTCGACAATTCTTTCAACTCATTCATAACAAAATACTTGTCTCCTTTTAATCTACGAAAGTTAGTTTTAGTCAAATTCATAATAAAATACAACATCAAATATCACAGAAATATCTTTCGATTTTGTATTTCATAATAGTTTCTTCGAAATCACCTACCTATCTCAGAAAAGTCTGAGAATTGAACTGTAACGTATTGACGGTATCCTTGTTTCAATATTTGGCAGCTGTCTGTTGACCTAAATCAAATGGCAGATGTTAGCCGTGTGGCCTTTCTACTTGACCTAGTTTATAAACATTACTATTTTGGTGAGACCACAATTATTGATACATTTAGACCGATTTTAGTTAGTTAGTTTTAGAAAAAATTCGGCTGTATTATATATATTCAGCTGTCCGTAACAGACTTGCAAGTGCTTGTTACACTCTCAAAAATCTATCAAAAATTTCCGATTCTTCAACTTTAAAAATGATTTACTTTGCTTACTTTGAGAGTATACTAAGATATGGTTTGGAGGTATGGGGTAACTGTGTAGAAATAAAATCAATTTTGATTCTACAGAAGAAAGCTGTTCGTATCATAGATGGTGCTTCACGTCTCGAACATTGTAGACCGTTGTTTGTCAAACACAAGATATTAACTATCGTATCACTTTATATATATCTGATAAGCATATATGTGTACAACAATAATAAACAACATCAACGAGTTGGTGAAGTCCAGCCACACAACTTACGTAATAACTGTAGAATTGTGCTTCCAACATCAAATTACGTTAACTACTTTAACAGCGTTGTTTACATTGGAATTAAGATATTTAATAATTTAACACCAGACATCAAGAATTGTCAAAAGTCCTCTACATTTAAGAATAGACTCAAATCTTTTCTAGTCACTAGACCATATTATAGTTTAAAAGAGTATTTGGCTAAATTGTATTTTTGAATGAATTGTGATTTTATCTGTTTTTGTTTTGTTTACAAATATTCTATCTCACAATGAGCTTTATGATAAAAAGTATAATTAATTTTAAACAAATAATTTCTTTTAATGTATCACTTACTTATATTTTATAAAAATTTTACCGTATTTTCAATTTATATTATTTGTTAGTATCTTTGTTAAAGTTTTAAATTTTATTGTATTTTTAGTGTTTTTATAATGCTGTAATGTAACATGCTTTTAATTTAATGAAATTTTATAATGTATTTTGCATGGTGTTCCCGTATGAAGCAAAATAAAGTTATTTGATTTGATTTGGCTATCACTTTGTTTTAGGAATTCTTCTTCATAATATTTCAAAGCAGCATTCCATTTCTGGTTTTCATAAAATAAAAAAAATTAAGTCTAGGTTACGTGCTGCCCACCTATTTGCATGCATGGCTTAGAAAAATCACGTAATTATGTATAGTGCGTGATAGCTCAATTCACACAAGTTGCCGGCTCAAAAAGCACAAACCCGGTGTCGCCAACTAGACAAATTTCCAAACCATCCCACTTCTGATTTCAATTCCTACATTCATACCTACTCTCTCGCTGCAGTAGTTCAAGTGCATGGTACCAGAAAGGTCCCGGAAATGGCAAAGAGTGCATGATGCTTACTGTAAAATAGCTCACCGTTGCCGGCCCGAGGAGCGCCGTGGGCCGGCGCCGCCAGTGCGACGAGCGCCAACGCACACCACCATGACATCACAACCACACCTGGAACGGAGATAATACTTAAATTATTAAAAAGAAAAGTATTTGGATCAATTGTCTAATATTTCTAGACCGGTAAGCTTATACAGTTGTATGTAATCAATCTAAAATGTATTCTGGAAGCCCATCAATAAGTCATTGTTTAAATATTTACAGAGATCACATTACGAACTATTATATTCTTTATTGTGTACCAAATGATTACAATAAATTTGAATCATAAAACGTAGTCACAAAGGTGAGCTTATCTCTATGAAGAGATCTCTTCCAGCCAACCTGCACAGTGTTATTAAAAATACTATATAAGGGAATGACAAAACCGTGTACACATAGAGATTGGGACTTGCATGTTATATATTATAAACAATACATAGTTATTAATATATACATAAATAAATATATATTTAAATTTATACACATACATCAAGATTGTTCCGATAAATAGTGCTCTTTTATTCTGCGTTTAAAAGACGTTATACTTGGAGAATCCTGAATGGACTTTAGAAGTGCATTCCATAATAGTTTCCATAGTTGAACCGTGAAGGAATTAAGTAAGAGTTTGGTATTGGCTCTGTGACACTCAAGTACCTTGATGATACATGCGCGCCTAGGCCTGGTATCAGGAGGTAAAACGTGGAAACGGGAGCGAAGATAATCAGGAGAGGATGGGTCTTTAAGGACCCTGTAGAGGACAGATAGAATGTGCACATTGCGGCGACGGCGGATTGGGAGCCATTTTAACTGAGCATGAAATTCAGAAACATGGTCAAATTTGCGAAGTCCGAAAATGAAACAAATAGAAAGATTTTGTAGGCGCTCAAGTTTGTTTAATAGCTCCTCTGTCACATCCAAGTAACACACATCAGCATAATCAAGAATAGGAAGCAAAAGTGCTTGAGCAAGCATGATTTTAGTCTGAAGGGGTAGGAAGGTCTGGAGCCATTTGAAAGAGTGAAAAGAGAAGTGCATGCGGCTACTAACGGCATTGACTTGCGGTGACCAAGATAAATCAGAGTCAAATATAAGTCCCAGATTTTTTGCTTTGTCCGTGTAAGGTATAAAAGTACATTTAATAAAATTACTTTCGCCGTGGTTGCAAATTGATTGCCTTGACTTGACAGATGTTAGAAATTATGATGTTTTTTGTAGAAACTTTTATTAGGTTATAAACGCATTTTATGATTATCACTTCCACTTTGTCACCGTGTAAAAAAACGATTAAAAATCTTTATTACACAGTAAAACCGTAGGTACTAATACCTGTGCCTAGAATTTAAGCAATCAAATTGAACTGGTCATTCTTAATAACTTGAAGAAGAACCAAAGTTACTTGATCTCTTAAAAGGTTGAAAAAATATCAATCAGATATTTTAATCAACAGATCATAAAACCCTAAACAGCAAGCAGTTGCTAAGACTTTCTCCTTTCCATTAACAGGTTCACTTGTAACGATTTAATTATGACATAAATCTTTTACGAAGCCTCATAAAATCTTAACAGAGATTTCTTAAGTCCAAAAAAGGGGGTTGTAAAGGCTGAATGGCCATCATACTAAATAGCTAATTAATATTTTTCCTGGGCAATAACCAAGTACTTCTGAGATAAAGAAAAATGAGGATTATTATGACAAGCGTCAAATAAAGAGCGGAAATCGTAATGGAGAAAGGCAACTTTTTATTTTTAATTTGCCATAGTATCGGGTGAAAACGATTTGCTGGCCTCTATAGGCGAATCCTACGCTATAAGGGACTGAAAGATTCGTCTGTTAAACACCTTAATCAAATCGCATGTGTTAGAGTGTGCCATTATATCACTTTCTTACATAAAAAAAAAACGTTTCTTTTTATTTGATTGATGGCTTTTTAACATATTGTATTGTACAACATGAATAGAGAAATGAAAAAATTAAGGGTGAAATTTTTCTAGTGACCGATAGCGCAAACTCAAGACGTGCAGGAGATAAGGAAAAATTTTCCACAAAAACACAGGTCGAAATAAGAAAAAAGGAATTGGATCATCTATACACCGTGTCTATACAATATTGCCGATCAGCAGATTTGAGTTACTATGGAAACACAAAATATCTTTGTCATATTTCAACCTATGTTCCTTGGGAACAGTTGTTCCTTAATACCAGCCCGTCTTGAGTTTTCGCTATCGGTCAGTAGTAAAATTTCACCCTATATACTTTTTTAAATTAAATTTCCATGTATATAGCTACTCTTCGCCCGGCATACATATATTTTTTAAACGACTATTACATTTGCCGTGTGATGCCGGCTTAGAATAGCGTCTCCCCATATCTTACCCATGGGTGTCGTAAGAGGCGACTAAGGGACTCGAGGGTGTGTATTGCAATTTTAGGCGACGGGCTGACAACCTGTCACTATAGTGATGCACAGTTGTCTGATTGACCCTCAAACTTTTGTCAGACGTGGTGTTGATATCCGTTGAACGGCCGTTAACGCTCTGCCTACCCCGTAAGGGATATAGGCGTGATTTATGTATGTATGTATGTACTATTACATTTCCAGACTTTATTGTTCGCTAGGTGTTACCATTCGCGGAATTTCAGATTTGTTGTATACGAAATCAAATATATTCAGTGCATGTTGTCATAGCTTAGCTCATACAATCTGGTTTTCGAGGTGAGTTTAAACTTGTATTCGAGATGGCATACCCTTTTTTTGCACCGAAAATTTACAACAATTTTTATGACAAATTTTTCGTAAAAAGACATGACCCATCAACCTCAAAAGCCCTTCGGACAGTAAAAAACATTGCCATTTATCCTGCTGGGCATGTCGTAAATATTTTAAAGGCCTGTACTCATTGGTGTTATCGCGTCTTTATAGCCCGCACGACCTACTGTACACTATCAAAACTGGGTCGGCAAAAATAATTGTATAGGTATTGGTGAATGTATGGAAAGATGCTTGGTACGTGTTTTTAATAAATATTCTCTACATAAAGACATATAGCATTAATGTATTCAATGGTCGTATTGCAGTTACATCATAATAAAAAAACAAAACCTTGGAGCGGTAAAGGGTCGACCTCTTAGCAATCGACACTGACAGAAATAAATGAATGATTCAATCAAGCACTTATTTTAATACTAGCATGATTGGTTTAATAACGTACGCTTAGAAAATCTTGAAAATTGAAAATTGTGTTATAAAAATTATTATTTTTTACTATGACGGATCATAACGTCAATAAGTGCTAATACTATCCTACATTGAATAAAGTAATTTCATTTTCATTTTTGATGTTACTAAGAACCTTATTATGAACTATCAAGCACTTGTTAAGATCTGTCCCGTGATTTATTTCCTTAACTATGTTGCTTAGTTGCAGCAAACTAATTACTTAATATGTTCGTATTTAAACAAGTGCTTGATTCAATTCAATATTTATTTTTGAGAGTGTAGCCTGGAAAACAACACCAACAGGCGCACCTATGGAAGGCTGACTGATATCTAGGCTGCTCTTAGCGGCTCTACGGCTTGTTTCTTCTCTCCTATATTGGTAGTAAAACGGATTGCTATGTACCGTCACCTTGTGGAAAGCCTGTGCCCTCTTGGGCAAATTTCGAACTAATTGTCAGGGGCGCAGTGGAGAAAATGTGGTTTATCCTTCGTTTCTTTCTTTTTTGAAACTTGTGGGCTGAAGTTTGTTTGCATTAACTTTAAAAAAAAGAATAAAAAGCAATTTTCTTATTTCCGCGAAAATAAAAATTGCGGTTTTCTACATGGGCGGAAATTGATAACAAACTTTGTTGTTGATGGGTATTGGACGCTGTTTTGACGTTTAAGAAGTATTTCATTTTAAATGATGTATGATTGACTGTTTTCTGATTCTGATCACATCATTTACTGTAATTTTTAAAATTTGTCGTCAAATATTACAACAGCCTCTTAAAGCCCATTGGTATACGTACAACCTAATTTTTAAGTTTGGGTATCGAATTTATATCTTTGTGTTTAGGAGCGGAGCATCATCATTAATATTTCGCTAAATAGACATAACCAGATACCTATACAGTATTAACAGGCAATCAGTCATAGCCAGACATCTATCAAAAAGTCGTTAGGGCGGTCCTTGCATATCTACCTACAGGTATACTCAACTCTTTATCTAGAGGAAATGCCTTAGCTCGGAATACGCAATTATGGTGCCGTTTACGAAGATATTTTAAAGTGAACAGATTACTCTTAATGACCAACCCAAGGACGAAACACTAAGTTCCTTCAGTGTATAATGTCCTGGTATGCAGGACAACGTATAAGGCTACATTCTAAAGTTACTTTAGACGTAGAATGCTTTCCTTATGTCAATTCCTGGCCGTTTTTGTTTGGGTGTTTGTTTCTATTTTCAGTATGAATGTCATTCTCAGGTTATTAAAGTTAGCAAAAAGGATAATGAAAATGGTTCATAACTCTAGGGAACATCAAGTTGAAACTTTTTGGTTTTGAATAGTTAGCTGAATAGGAAAATAAATGCTTGTACTAAAATTACAATTACCATATAATCTGACGTAGGTTAATCTGAAATCAATGTCTGTCGTTAGTATAAATAATTAATTTATGAGAAGTTTACTTACTTTTATTATAAAATAAAAAAGGTAAGTTTTAGATAGGTTTTCGTACAAACAAAATTTTGCGTTAATATCTGCGCAAAAGAGAACCGTGTCAATATTTAAGGTGAGTCAGAACATAATATAAAATCCATGTTAAATTTCAAAATAAATGTTCAACCATTACATCAAATAAAACATTACAAAATAATGCTGTGAATCTTACAAACGCATTGCATAACAAATGCAGTTAGGTATGAAAATATATCGTCATAAAAATACTTAATGTAGAATTTGTTATTATCTGGCAAACTCATGCTGGGTTTTAAGCATTTTCACATGACAGCATTACTTCCCAATACACAAAATATGTGACATTATTTCAAAATGACGCAAGAAAAAAACCATGCATTACCAAAAGATACAGAAACATTTACGATCGAATGTTGTAATAAAAGTTACTTTGTACATGTTCTGGACGTATCATTTGAATACTTATGGCTGTTTTTTTTACATCAAGCATTAGAAAAACGTTATGTCCGGTGATAAGCAAATACTTCTCGAATAACTTTCTCATCAGTCATCATGCATTGCTCAAGATATACAGGATCCTAAAAAAACAGTTGCTTAAAAAATACTAATTCGCTTTCGTTGGGTCGTTCCAAAGGTTAGGTATAATTACTTAGGTATAATTATTGTTTTTTATGCACTGATACGTACCACGAACTAAAGAGATTTAGAAATAATTAACAAAAAAAGAATCTATTTTAATAAAATCAATATTAACCTCCCCGCTCGTCAAAGCACACATGTGTACATTAATGGCCGCCTACCGTTCGCTCGTCAAAGCACACATGTGTACATTAATGGCCGCCTACCGTTCGCTCGTCGAAGCACACATGTGTGCTTTAAGTATGGTGTCAAGTTTTTCGCGCGTTTTCGGTCCGTCAAAAATGATTCATAGACGAAACTTAACTTTTTTGGTGAATGAAACGTGCATAGAACTGTTCAGAATAAAATTTTCATTATACTAGCAACACAAAGTGTAAAGCGTTAGAAAAAAAAAGTAAAATAACAAACTGTTAAAGTTGATCAACCGCTTTCGCCCGTCGGAAATTTTTGGTGGATGATGTTTTTGGTGCTTTTCATATGAAAAAAATATGTATGTATAGACTAATGGAGAAATGTATAATTGCATCACATATTTATTACAGATTGTGCTAAAATAATTGAACTTTATCGGTACATCATATATTTTTCGTAATTATATTATATATTGCGACGTCAGCAAAATTTCTAGACATGCAACTTCCAGGCCCCGAAAATAAAAAACAAAACAACATAAACATGCCGAAAATGTGTAAATAAACCGGTAATATATTTCCGCACTAGTATTTAGTAGTGGCTTGAATGTAAACCATAAAAATTTTAAATAATTTATATTTTTGCAACCCTACTCCTTGCGAAATTAGTCGCCATTTTTGTTTGCGAAATTTGACACCAGCGAACGGTAGCTGGGAAATGTCAGTTGTAAGTCTGAGAGGGAGATGCTATATTTAACAGATGGTAAATAACCAACTGTATTTGTTTTATAAGCGTATTTTTATTTTCGTTGTCGTATTTTTGTAAAAACAAATGAAAAAAAAACGGTATTGTTTTGAAAAGTTTATGAAAACTTATTGTCGCGTCTTTAAAAGCCTTTGTACCATAATGAACCATAACTACGTATTAACCTACACACTATCTAGGAGGGTACACAAAGTTGTGAGCCACTTACATAAGTAGTAACAACACTTACATAGTAAGAGTATTGGTCCAGATAAATTTTGTAATCGCCAGAATCGATTCACTAAGATCCTATTTTTTCTTAGATCACCTTTTTTGAGTAGGGCAGTAATTTTGGTAACACCCTGTCTACAAGTACGGATGTATCTAGTAAGAGCGGAGACATTAACGTGGTCTTCGTTAACAAGATGATCGTCTACTTGACAACCTAGAAGCCTAATCAGAGACTGTAAACGATTCATGGTATTTGATTTCTTTAAATGACTTTAGCTTTCTGCATAAACTTTTTTTTTTTTTGAGAAACCTTATCCAACTCTTGAGCATGAAACTTTTTACCTTTAAATTGATCTTATCTGACGATTTCGTGAATTTAAGTTTTTATCCGATTGACCTACCCTAAACTTACTAAGCATGATGTAACTGAGGTACTAGTAAATATACAAGTATCTTATCATTTATTTATTAAACTTTATTGCACAGAAAGTACAAAGGGCGGGCCTAATTTATTTATTTATTTATTTACACCAAATAACATTGCGGCATTCTCTACCGGCTAACCAAAAGATAAACAGAAAGAGTGTTATCATTTGTTATTCTGCCGCGATCAAGTATTTCGGAAAATCTCTACTCGGTTGTCCTAGTCCAAGGAAAAAGAACCTTTAATTGTCTGTAATGTGAGTAACTATTACAATACCCTGCAGGCAGATACCAATTTGGCAAACATTGCTACAGTAAACTAAACATAACCAGCAATGTATACTGTTAGCTGGGTACACATACACATATCACGCCTATAATCCCTTGCGGGGTAGGCAGAGCGTAAACGGTCGCCAAACACGGACATTTACGCCTCGACTGACAAATATTTGAGGGTTATTAGGAAAATTGTGTCTCGCCATAGTGACAGGTTGGTATGACGAGACATAAGACTATGGCGAGGTAAAATTGCAATATGGTGTGTATTGCAAGTCCTCTTTCCAGTCCCTTAGTCACCTCTTACGACTCCCACGGGAAAGAAAAAGGTTGGCATTTGGCAGGGTAGGGTAGTGTAGGTAATACAAAATTGTTACATATCAACTGTAGCCACAGGATTAAAGGTGAAAGTGTGTTTCAACACTAAAATGAAAGATATCGTTTTTACGAGTCACAAATTACTGAGTATCCCTGTTTCGTTACAAGATTAATCGGTAGTTAAACTGTTTGACTCGAGTTATAAAATCAGTACTGGGGGCCGATAGAGGTAATAACGTCTCGACGCGACGGTATTAGACCTATTGCGGCTTGCATCAGTTTGACGCAGAGGCTAGAAGGGAAGGCAAGATAGTAACCACAGATAATCTTTTCTTTTATTATACGTTGAAGGTCAATGTATCAATTGCTTGAAGGTTCTATTTGAAATTCGTATATGCATAAATGTAGACTAGCTGTTACCCGCGGACTAGCCTGCGTGCTCAAATTTTATACGAAGGGACCATGGACGTAAAAAAAAGTACGAACAGAATCCGGCTAATAACAAACTGTGTCGCTCAAAGTCGGCCAGTTCTCTGTACGTACAAGTGCACACGCACACATTCACACATTAGTCGGCCATAACGCGCGCAAACGTCAACATAAGCGGACAAAAATACCCACCGAAAATTTCGGAAAAACAATATGTCTTGCGTGGTGAAATGGTGTAAAAACCGTAGTGACCAAAAGAAAAATCATCCAGGAATTACGTTTCACAGGTAAATAGATAATTCAGTTACTTATTTACAGTTTTTCAATTTAAAATAAATTTTCATTTTCAAGAGCAAAACTATTTGTCAAACATCCAGTGTTGCTAGTATTCACTTAAACCATTTCCCCAAAATATGGGAAGCTTATCTACAGTTCTACACTTATATTATAAAGAGGAAAGATTTGATTGTTTGTTTGTTTGGTTGTTTGTGTGTTTGTTTGACGCGAATGGGCTCTGAAACTACTAAAACGATTTCAAAAATTATTTTACGATTAGAAAGCTACATTATATTTATCTCTGCTTCTTCTTCTTCTTCTTATCGAGTGGGACACCGAGTCAACATAGGCTATATTTTACCGCGGAATAAACAATAAAAATATTTTTATCTATCAACTTTCTTTTATTAGTAAAAAATTTGCTAACTTGGCAACCCTTAATTCACTTATACATAGACAAGACAGCCGCCGCCATTTTGCTTCCTCAGATGTGTCTTAGCTGGGATTCCGTCAGTACTTTTTTTTACGTCCATGGAAGGGACATATTCATTAAGCAAGAATAAAAGGTGCAGACCCACTGGGCTTATGTGATGCCACGTACTTATGTGAGGTGATGCCCGTAAGAAGTCATCACATTAGCTTTCATAGCTTTTTATTTCTCGTTATGAAATCACGGGGCTCGCGTGGGGCATATATAGGCCAAACAAGTATAGGCCGTTTGAGAGAAGTGTGAGATGGGATACACATTAATTACATTATTATTATAATAAATTATGAATATTTTATAAAATATTATGTACAATTTGTGCCAATAGTGGAGCTGGGTACCAACCTTTACTGGTTTTTCTTGTAAACTGTACAAAAGCCAGTTTAAATTGGTGCTTTGTTATAGATATAATTATGCTGCTGAAAGTACTTTTTTAACAAAGGAATATATTGATGTTGATCATACAATACCTTTTTACACGACTGCCCAACCAATTTGCAGTGTGATGCCGGCTTAGAATAGCATCATCCCGTTTCTTTCCCGTTGGAGTCGTAAGAGGCAACTAAGGGACTCAAGGGTGTGTATTGCAATTTTAGGCGATGGGGTGACAACCTGTCACTATGGCGATACACAAATTTCCGAATGACCATTAAATATTTGTCACAAGTGGCCCAAATTTAAGTTCTTTGCGGCCGTTTACGCTCTGTCTACCCTGCAAGGGATTATAGGTGAGATAAATATATGTGTGTGTGTGTGTGAGCACAACCAAAAATAAGATTGTAATATTTAAACTTTAATGTGTTCATAATTATATGATGTGTGATTCTTCAAAGTGTAGTCTAGGTGCGTAACAAATAAACTTAAGTACTGGCAGAGTTTCTCTTTTTTTAGAATCTTTTTAAATCTGGTGGTTCGGTCCACAATGTTCTAACTAGACTGTAAACAAATTACAAATTACCAAAGTGATAATATCAACTTTATGTGTGTCCCAGTGGTAATCGAACCCGGAACCTTTGCGCCGCAGGCAGTCGTACTACCACTACGCTACAACGGCCGTCATTGAGCAAATCGGCAGAAACTCTACCAGTAATTCAGCTGAAAAGTGATCGTAAAACGTAAGACTATAACTACTGAACAGGACAGGATAAACTGAGGAACTGAGGCATTAGATACAAAGCTAAAAGCTTGAAACTTTTTTAATGCACAACATTCCAGCTTTGCAGTCATGGACACCATAAGAACAGGTAATTACGCGTTTCATTATGTCATCTTATCTTCTTATCTTAATTAGCCTACATCGTCCCACTGCTAGGCAAAGGCCTCCCTCTTCTCTTTTCATCCAGTTCTACTCTGGGCCTCCAAGTGTCAGTCTTTGCTAAAGGCATGTAGCTCGTCTCGCCACCTGCGACGGGGTCTTCCGCGGCGTCGTCTCGGTGTGGGTGGTTTCATTATAAAATTATAAAATAAAATAATAATAATTACACAAAATATTTATACTTTTGGTGCATCGCCACCATTGCTTTTTTATTTAGTTTATTTAAAGATTTTTTAATTTACAGATAGACAGCGCGACAACATGATTTTTTTGTTTGTATATAGTTATTTCGCATCGGCGCGCGCGGTCTCTTCCTGTTGATTGGTTGTCATGGAGACTCGTTTGGTTATTTACGTTTTGGTTGTTACTTTTGGTTCCTAATTTTTTCTTGTAAATATTAAATAAACACCGAATTGTATAAGGCGAAGAACTGGTTTTGATTTACAGTATTTTTCCCCACGCGCTGGCGAAATACCTACCCACTCGTTACTAGAAGGTTAGATTTGTTTTTCTTACTATGCTGATGATCACATATAATTTTAGTTCCTACATGGTTCCTACACAATGTTTATGCTAGATATCTTAGCAAACTCGTCGCTTACTCTATAATCGAACCGCTGTAGAAGTTAATCTGCATGGTTTCCTTATATTTCAGTTTTTGCGAATACTGGCAGAGTTCACTTATTAAGTTTGATGGTAGATGGTAACATTCATTAATATACTTTGTTTACATTGTAGCTCAGCAGTCTCCAGGAAACCTTATAATTTGTGTGAAGTATTGCAGTTTTTACACGATTTGCCAGCGCAAATTTTATGACAAATTAAGACCTTGCTTGAGAAAAACTTAGCAGACGAGCGGAAAGAACACTCGACTCGAACCTCGAGAAGTCAAGAAAGGATTTTTATGCATTCAATAGTTATGAACTTATGATTGTTCTACTAACATCACCTCAAGATACCCATTTAAGGTTTTACTCGAGGTGTTTTAGATGGCATCTTATTAGGGAGAAACGCTATAATGGATCAAAATTAATAAAAACAACCAACTTGAAATTCTTTTTGCTTTTCTTTAAAATCCGCATATAAACACATAGCCAGCAAGACAAGCGGTCTCTCGTCTCGTTCCTTACATAAAAGAAGGCCGAGTTGATCGACGTACATAGCAGACTACAGTTTTTGATTGTGCAATTTCCCACTCCAACCCCAGACCATATTGTAGTTAATCTGTGCCCCGGAACACAAGTGGGAGAAATGTAGTTTTAATTAAATTGGATGAAATTTTGGTATGTTACAGTATTCAGTCATCTGAACAAAATTTATTCATAACGAGTCATGATAATTCAGATAATTTATTTTAATCATTAGGAGTAAATAGGAATACTGATGCAAGTTCTAATAGTAGAGGAGCCTAAGTGGGGATTGCTGGATCCTTTAGATCGACTTCGTCCATTTCCGAACTCGTCCACTTCCTAAATATATTGTAACAGAAGAAAATGCAAGGTTAATGGTGGGTGCAGTGTAGACAACAGCAAAAGAACAAATCAAGCCTAGGTCTTATATCTTCTTTAGGTCTCTATTTTAAAAGCTAAGCTGGTCAGTTCTGCCATGAAATGAGTTGGGCAATTTTTTTTTAACCCGTAGTCCACCTATATTTTTTTTTTTTCTTCGCGTAGTTCACCAATAGAGCTGAGCTGGGATTTTTTAAAATAGATCCACCTGGTGGGCCATACCACATTTTTTTCGTTGCGTGGTCCACCAAAAATTTTTAACCGCTATTTACTCAAGTTCTATTGCCTGTAGTCCACCTTCTCAAATTTATGTCGCTGTCTTGTTCAAGTCATGCGCAATAATCAGCGCGCATGCAAAACTAATTTCTTTGTAAAAGTTGTAGGTCTTGAAATTTTAGATGACATCTGTCAAATTTTGAACTAATTTATTTCGTCAACTATGCATGCTTAACTACTAGTTCTTTGAAGAAGTTGTAGGTCTTGCCGAGATGTATATTTTGTAGTCAAACAAAGAACTTATTCATCTCGCTTTGCAATATGTACGAACATATCATGGATAACCCCACCCATTATGTCAGGTTCGATAAGGCAGCAATCCTAGCGAGAGAGAAGAGATTCATTCCTAGGAAAGTACGGGAAGCCTTAGAAATTCAAAAACATCCAAATTTCAACAGAGATACTGGATGGGCACAAAAAATTGACAGCTGTCATCTCAAATGTAGATCTTGTCAAGACCTACAACTTTTCCACAGAAACATACATGCATAGTTTCCAAGTTTTAATTAAGACAGCTATCACTAAATTTTGTCATGTATTGCTCTTAATTTTGAATCTTGGCTGATCTTATGTTAAGGTCTCTGACGCTCGAGTAAAACCCCATTGAGCATTGTGGGCTCCTCTACAATAATGAAATGACTTATGATTATGAATTGTCTGACGTGACGAATAACACATTTTATTCTGAGTGACTGACATAAATAAAATTGATCAAGGATTGTTAAGTATGATGTAAAGAGTATTTAATAGTCAGTTAAAATGTATGGAAAATCTGTACCTTAGTGTCAAGTAATTTAAAGTGATTATTCCGAAAACTGTAAGACTTAGGATGTTGGTCTATTAGGATGTTGGGCAGCTTTACACGTACGCTGACACCACGCGTGCTCTATGCATGTTATACGCCCGCGCAGCCCACGCGTTGTACACATGTAGAGCACGCGTTGCATACTAGTAAAGCAAGCATTGTATACAAGTAGAGCTCGCGTAATACACGTGTAGAGAACGCGTTACACACGTATCGAACACGTGTTGTACACTAGTATAATACGCGTCACCAACGTGTAAAGCACGCGTTTCACAAGAATAGAGCGCGCGTAGAAAACGTGTGTGTATCCTATGATAGAACGGACGGATGGTGGAGTAAGCGGGTTCTCGAATGGAAGCCTTGCCGCGGCAAGCGTAGCGTTGGACCACCACCGACCAGATGGACTGATAACTGGATGGAAAAAACGAGAGATCGTGCCCTGTACCTACTCTAGGGGAGGCCTGTGGCTGACCCACAATATACCTTTATTTACATTTACATATGTAACATATATAAATATCATACATAACTAAATAATACATATTATACCTATCTATTGCATCACACTAAACCTACACATACTTTACAATAAAGCTATTATAATACTATAAGTAAATAAATAATTATTATACATATAAAATATATATACACGAAATACATACATAAATCACAAACAATAAAACTATTCAAAATAAACTTACCTGTGTCGGAACTCCCGACACGCGAAGATCGACGCGCTCCGAGTCGACATCAGTGGAACGCCTCCGCAGCGGTGACCTAGATACGTGCTCCTGCGCCGGCCGGCTCCGCGCTACCCCGCACCAGTCCTGATACGCTTCCCGCGCGAGACGCACGTCGCTCGACTATCGCTCAACGCTTACGAATTCGCATAAACTATATTGTATCGCTTTCTTGCCTACTGCTTACATTAGAACTGTGCTTGTGTGAACGCTTATGCTAATAAACTTTAGTGTGGTGCATTACGTACGAACTTGTTATTATTTGGAGTCAGATCAATACCTACCTGCACCCGCTATACTGGTGACTACCTCCTTTGAACATTGGATTGCAACCTTCGGGATCTTATCAGTTGTTCTGGAACTGTAAACGCAGTAAGCAATTATAAATATGTCGAATCCAAAACCCAATGACAAAGAAAATTCAGAAGATGACGCAGCAAAGGGACGTACCACAGGTTCCGACTTATACCGTGTCGGAATGAAAATACCACCGTTCTACGGAAATGATCCTCAGCTGTGGTTCGCTCAAGTGGAAGGTCATTTTGCTCTCTCCGGGATCTCAGTCGACAATACTAAATTTCATTATGCACTTTCGTATTTAGAACCACAATATGCAAAGGAAGTACGGGATATAATAATTAAACCCCCTGCAACTGAAAAGTACGAAACGCTGAAGCGAGAATTAATTAAGCGTCTAAGCGACTCAAGAGAAAAAGAAGTTAAACAACTATTAATGAATGAAGAATTAGGCGACAGAAAACCTACTCAATTCTTACGTTGCCTGAAGCAGCTTGCAGGTCCGGATGTTCCAGAAGAATTTTTAAAATCGATCTGGACAAGCCGTCTTCCCACGAATATGCAGACGCTCATAGCATCGCAACCAGAATCGTCGCTGGAATCGTTAGCTGAGCTAGCTGATCGTATCAAGGACCTTGTACCTACATCACACGTAGCAAGTACCTCAAGTACCAGTACGATAGAAATCATGTCGAGACAAATCGCAGCATTGACCAAACAAGTTCAAGCTTTAGCAGCTGGATCCGAACACAAATCCAGGTCAAGGGCAAGGTCAACTCAACGCGACAAACATAAGCGTCAACACAGCCAGAACCATGCCAGATCGGAATCCAGCTACAGGAAATACCCTACCTGCTGGTACCATAGCAAGTTTGGAGCAAAATCCTACAAATGTGTCAAGCCCTGTGACTTCACTCACTCGGGAAATGCCAACGGCAGTCATTAATGGCGACAGATGATTGCCTCAGACAAGGTCGCCTGTTCGTCACTGATCGTCAATCGAAAACGCAATACCTAGTCGATACTGGAAGCGATCTCTGCGTTTTTCCGAAGTCAGCACTACACGAACGTCGACCCAAAAGCAACTACCAACTTTACGCCGCAAATGGCACAGTCATTGATACTTATGGTTCCTTACACCTAAAATTAGACTTCGGCCTACGTCGTGAATTCCACTGGAACTTCGTAGTAGCAAACGTCACGAAACCAATAATAGGCGTTGATTTCCTGTGTCACTACGACCTTTTGGTTAGCTGCAGGCAACAAAAACTAATAGATAACGTGACGTCACTCTCCGCGTCGGCAGTACGAGCTAATGCAGATACGATATCTTCTATTAAGATACTACTTGGCGAATCCAAGTACTTCGACATCCTCAGGGACTACCCAGAGATCGTACGACCCTCTGGTTTGAGAGGCCAACCACGTCATACAACCGTTCACCACATCCGCACAAAGCCTGGCCCTCCAATCCACTGTGCGCCCCGCAGACTTGCGCCAGATAAACTGAAAATCGCCAAGCAAGAATTCGAAGAGATGTTACGCAACGGCACAGCAAGACCATCAGAAAGCCCATGGTCCTCACCCCTTCACTTAGCACCTAAAAAGGACAATGGTTGGAGGCCATGTGGAGATTACCGGATGCTCAATAAACTCACAGTGCCAGACCGATACCCAATACGTCACATTCATGACTTTTCACATAATTTAGCTGGATGCACAATATTCTCCACCATCGACTTGGTTAAAGCCTACAACCAAATACCGATTCATGTAGATGATATACCCAAAACTGCCATAACAACTCCGTTTGGCCTGTATGAGTTCCCGTATATGACATTCGGGCTCCGAAATGCTGGGCAGACATTTCAGCGATTTGTCGACGAGATCACCAGAGGCATGAACTTCGTGTACGCGTATTTGGACGACTTTCTCATCTTCTCCAAAAATGAAACCGAACACGAATCACACCTACGCCAACTCTTTAGCAAGCTGAAAGAATATGACATCGTCATTAACCCCTCAAAATGCGTTTTTGGCGCGTCAGACGTCAAGTTTTTGGGGTACCACATCTCTGCTCAGGGAACCAAGCCATTGGACGCCAAAGTGGAAGCTATTAAGCAGTTTCCAGTACCTAAAAATATCAAACAGCTGCGCAGATTCCTGGGAATGGTTAACTTTTATAGAAGATTCCTCCCAGGTGCAGCAAAGTTGCAAGCCCCACTGAATAAGCTCACTGCAGGATGCACAAAAAGTACACAAGCCGTCGAAATTAAAGATGAAGCACTTGAAGCCTTCGAGCGATGCAAACAAAGCCTCTGCGAAGCTGCCTTACTCGCTCACCCAGAATGTGACGCAAGGCTAGCGCTCGTCACTGATGCATCTGATACAGGGCTCGGCGCTGTTCTCCAGCAATCGAAAGGCAATGACTGGCAACCACTTGCATTCTTCTCTAGAAAGTTGAGCCCATCACAAGTGAAATACTCACCATATGATAGAGAGCTGCTTGCCATTTATGAAGCAATCAAATACTTTAGACACATGCTGGAAGCTCGCATATTCACAGTGTTCACTGACCACAAACCACTATGCTACGCTTTCAACACTTACAAGCAAAACTGTACACCGAGACAATTTAGAAACCTCGACTACATTTCCCAATTCACGACCGACATTCAGCATATCTCGGGTAAAGACAACGTCGTCGCAGACACACTGTCAAGGACTGACGCTATAGAGAAGCCAGTCGAAATGACACTGATTGCAAAATCTCAATCTGAAGACGTAGAATTGAATCAACTTCTCGAAGGTGACACATCTCTTCAACTTAAGAAGATAAAACTGCCAGGAACTCATGATGAGCTATACTGTGATGTCAGCACACCAGTTCCTAGGCCATATGTCCCTAAGGGATTACGCACGCAAGTCTTCAGATGCCTTCACTCACTCAGCCATCCAAGCACGAATACCTCAGCGAAGCTAGTAGCTGAGCGATTTGTATGGCCAAACATGAGAAAGGACTGTCGAGAATGGTCACGAGCTTGCATACAATGCCAAAAAGCTAAGACAACACGGCACGTGTCATCAGCCCTTGGAACATACAAACTACCGAAAGCGAGATTTGCATTCGTCCACATAGATCTCATCGGACCTCTACCTCCATCCCACGGATACCGATATTGCTTGACTGCAGTAGATAGATTCACAAGATGGCCAGAGGCGATCCCAATCATGGACATGACAGCAGAAACAGTAGCCAAAGCATTTATCACCGGCTGGATATCGAGATTCGGATGCCCATCTGACATCGTAACAGATCGCGGTGGTCAATTTGAGTCCGCGCTATTCAAGTACCTCGGCCAGATCGCTGGTTTCCAACATCGTCGTACCACGGCATACCACCCAGCCTGCAATGGATTGGTGGAAAGATTCCACAGACAGCTCAAAGCAGCCATCGTCTGCCATGCACAGGAAAGCTGGACAGAATCACTGCCGCTAGTACTATTGGGAATCAGAAGCGCCTTTAAAGAAGACCTGCAAACATCTTCAGCAGAACTGGTGTACGGCGAACCGCTCAGATTGCCTGGGGAATTTTTCAACTCCCAAACTGCCACAACTACCGACTTGACAGATTTTACCGCAAGATTAAGACGGATTACTCAGTCACTTCAGCCCGTACCAGCATCAAGGCACTGTAACAACAAAACCTTTGTATTCAAGGACCTCACAAAAACAAGCCACGTCTTTCTACGAGATGACACCATACGTGGAGCACTTCGTCCAGCATACACTGGCCCACATGCTGTGATTGAAAGAACAGATAAAGTGTTTAAAATAATGCTTAACGGAAAAACAGTCAGCGTGTCTATAGACCGGCTAAAACCTGCATACATACTGGAACACAATGAGAACGATGATGCCACGAAAACTAGAAATAGAAAACACGATGAGCCTATGAAAGATAGAAACACCGATAACGAGAATATAAGACGAACTAAATCAGGCAGAAGAGTAAACTTCCCCGACTATTACCGCCCGTGAGACGGTCTCTGGGGGGGAGTGATGTGGCTGACCCACAATATACCTTTATTTACATTTACATATGTAACATATATAAATATCATACATAACTAAATAATACATATTATACCTATCTATTGCATCACACTAAACCTACACATACTTTACAATAAAGCTATTATAATACTATAAGTAAATAAATAATTATTATACATATAAAATATATATACACGAAATACATACATAAATCACAAACAATAAAACTATTCAAAATAAACTTACCTGTGTCGGAACTCCCGACACGCGAAGATCGACGCGCTCCGAGTCGACATCAGTGGAACGCCTCCGCAGCGGTGACCTAGATACGTGCTCCTGCGCCGGCCGGCTCCGCGCTACCCCGCACCAGTCCTGATACGCTTCCCGCGCGAGACGCACGTCGCTCGACTATCGCTCAACGCTTACGAATTCGCATAAACTATATTGTATCGCTTTCTTGCCTACTGCTTACATTAGAACTGTGCTTGTGTGAACGCTTATGCTAATAAACTTTAGTGTGGTGCATTACGTACGAACTTGTTATTATTTGGAGTCAGATCAATACCTACCTGCACCCGCTATAGGCCTACGTCCAACAGTGGACTGCAATAGGCTAATGAATGTATGTAGAGCACGAGTTATAAACGAATAGTGCACACACCGTACACGAGTACAACCTTCAACTTAGTCGTCTCTTTCAACACCCACGAGAAAAGAATGGGGTGATGCTATTCTATGCCGTCATCACACGGCAATCATCATCACACGGCAATCATCATCACACGCATGTACGCTCGTTGGTGCATACATTTTAGTTAGTAAAAAATAAACCAACGAGCCTGCATGAAAAGATAAATGAATATAGAGAAGGCAAAAGAAGTATGCAAGGATCGTCGTAAGTGGAAGGAAGTAGACGCTGCCTATCCCTGCGGGAAAGAAGTGTGATTTATGTATGTTACGTAAAATTTATAAAATATCTTCTATAGATAAGTCTGTATTCAATATTTAGCAATCCTACAGTGATGTTTGTTGATACAGTACGAAGCAACTCCAACTATTGACAAGCACAAGAAGTACAAAGTTTGATCACGAGATCAAGCATTTATAACACATTTGTTATTGCAATGATATTCATTATAATATTGAATATCAACTATCATAATGTTATCATCATCACTCAGAAAAGTAATCGAAATAATTATTTATAATGTAAATATATGAGGCTTAAAACTGAACCCAAAAAAAAACAGTTGCACATATAATCGAAAATCAACAGTAGCTGATGGCAAGTGGTAATTTTTATATGTACTTTTAGTGTGTCGGTAAAGTTAGCTTACTACTTTTTTAAACGAGTTTATTCTGCTCATGCGGTCTAAAATATCCTACAGATGCATTACCAACCTTAAAAATCTCATAGTTATGGGTAATTTTTTATAAGTTATCTTAATTAAATGAAACTCGACATCGGCAAGGCACCTATGCTTGAGACTGCTCATGGTCGAGCACAATGACAGAAACTTGGTTGTCATAGCTCGACCGCTTTTCGACACCATAGACAAAATAATCGTAGAAAGGGACAAAAACCCGATGACATTAAGAACTTTGTATGTAAATTACTTGTCATTCTGTTTGACACCTAGATGAAACTCGACCGAATTCCGACCGAACTCCGACGCCGTAATGCCCGCATGTGTCATTCCATACAAAAACTCGACGCCGTTATACAGCTAAATAGGCCTCCTGTTTGAGGTGAAAGTACAATAAAAGATACTGATTTGTTGACATGTTGTGTAGTAAACTTTAATATCGTGAATGGATCTCACAGAGATATAAATAAGTGCCTATTGGTTGATTTATCACTTAGTAAGATTTTTCCCATTTTCAGATTTAACAAAACCTAAATTAACCTTTCTCTCGTAAAGATTGGTACGAGCTTCACATGGCAAGTCAAGCTACACAACCACGTCAGATGGCTACTAAGTAGTTGACTGGTTATCGCAACGGTAATTTTTGTTTATTTTTTTTTTATTAATGATGGGTTTGCTCTTGACTCTAGTCTTGTAGGTCATAGGACAGAGACAGAGTCTAAGATAGAGCGAGCTCACCCAGAAGAAGCCTGTTCACTCTTACTTTGAAGAGATTAGGGTTGTATGCGTTTGGAAACACAGACGCAGGTAGTGAGTTCCACTCTTTAGCAGTGCGCATTATAAGTGACTAGTTATAGTTTATAAGTGACGAGTTATAGTTTATAGTTTCACCCGCCGCTAACAATTCCCCCCGGGAATAAGACAGTTTAATACAGCCTATGTTTTGAAACAAATATCGTTTTTAGATGGTGGCGTAAAGTTACATGCCGTGTGATTAACCTGGCCAGCCCCATGGCAGTGCCTTTACTTTCTTTTTTTCTTACCCGAGCCGGTTTTCTATTAGGTCATAACAAAATTGAAATAAAAAAAAGAAAATATGACGGTTCATGACGTCAATAAGTGATAATACTATCCTACATTGAATAAAGAATTTCAATTTCAATTAACGGTAAAAGATTTTTTAAAATCCGTCCAGTAGTTTCGGAGCCTATTCAATTCAAACAAGCAATAAAAAAATCTGCAATTTTAGGCGATGGCCTGACAACCTGTCATTATGACGATACACAATTTTCAGAATCTCCCTCAAATATTTGTCAGACGTGGCGTAAATGTCCGTTTTTGCTGCCATTTACGCTCTGCCTACCCCGCAAGGGATTATAGGCGTGATATATGTATGTATGTATGTAATAAAAAAACCTGTTTCTAATATTAGTGTAGATTATATTATTATTATTTTAGTGTGATGCCGGCTAAGAATAGCATCACCCCATTTCTTTCCCGTGGGAGTCATAGGAGGCGACTAAAGGATTTGAGGGTGTCTGTTACAATTTTAGGCGATGGACTGACAACCTGTCACTATGGCGATACACAATTTTCCGAATGACCCTTATGTCCATACATATGTCAGACGTGGCGTAAATGTCCGTTTTTGGGGGATAATAGGCGTGATATGTGTATGTATGTATTATTTTAGTGTAGATTTTTTTAATGCATTATTTAATGTTTTTTGTCGTCTTTTTTTATACCAAGAAAGGGACAGCCCTTCGAATACTGAAAGGGTGCATGAAACATAAAACTGGACAACTTTCCCCTAGAAACATATGTCAGGAAACGCCAAAAAAATTACCTTCCATACAAAGTCACAATCAGCTGACTGCATTCACTATGGGAAGTCAGTTTTTTTACGTTTCTTGAAATATGTTCCTAGGGGAAAGTTGTTCAGTTTCATGGTCTGCATGTACCCTTTCAGTATTCGGAGGGCTATCCCAGACACCCTTTAATACAGTTATGATTAAATGTAATTATTACACTGGTACGAATAATGTGGCGTAGTTGGTACATTTTTAAATGAAAAAGTAGTTATTGTGGCATAACTGTAATAGTTAGACATATGGTATCGTAGATATTGATGTCCTCTATAAAACTGTAGTACATCACTTTGCTCTATTGTCAATAATTTCCACAGCGTACGCGATATAAGATATATTTTTGGTACATTTTTCACACCTTGGGTTACATTATCGAAATTTTCACGCAGATCCCTATTTTTTTCTCGTATAAAATATAGCCTATGTTCATCAGGAATAATGTAGGATTCTAATGGTGAAAGAATTTTTAAAATCGGGCCAGTAGTTTCGGAGTCTATTCGATGCAAACAAACAAACAAACAAACATACAAACAAACAAACAAACAATCAAATCTTTCCTCTTTATAATATTAGTGTAGATGACTGAAAGCGCTTAGTCCGAATTGGTGGAATGTCAACCAGGTATGGATGGTATCCGGCGGTAAATTACATAATTCTTTACTGGATTCATTGGGTAGTTCGTCCACTCAATGTCTCACACGAGGTATCAAGGTTAACCTCTTCATTTAAATGATATGCCGAGGGACGTGGGTTCGATCCCCACAAGGCACAAATATTTGTTAAGTACATTTTCAGATATTTGTGTTTAGTCTGGGTGTTTTTTACAAATACAAATACACATGTTATTTATTGTGAAACACAGGTATAAAAGGTGTTATCACAGTATTTCTATTTTCTATGTATCTATGTATTATTATAAAAAAGTATTTATGTATTAAAATCAGCTATCCCACAGTACAGCTTTGCTTAGTTTGGGGTTAGATGGCGCTGTGTAATTTGTGCAGGTTATTTATTATTATTAATTTAACAATCTACAATTATCTATTGATAACGTTATCAAAACCATGCCGTGCCGTGTGATGCCGGCCTAGAATAGCATCACCCCATTTCTTACCCATGGGTGTCGTAAGAGCCGACTAAGGGATTCGAGGGATGTGTATTACAATTTTAGGCAATGGGCTGACAACCTGTCACTATAGTGATACACAGTTATCTGATTGACCCTCAAGCTTTTGTCAGACGTGGTGTTAATATCCGTTTTACGGCCGTTAACGCTCTGCCTACCCCGTTAGGGAATATCGACGTGATTTATGTAAGTATGTATGTGTCACAATCATTTGTAAACCATAAAGTCTTATCTTTTTTTTTCATCATTATGGTCTATCTTTAGTAAGTATAGGTTGGGATATCGTTATGTCCCCAAGTGTGTATCGTATTCCCACTAGCAGGCAGTAAAGAGATCGGTCTGTCAATATGGCCCTTATTGGAGAGAGTTGGAGAATCGCCCTATAGGGTTACCGCTGTCCTATTTCCTCACTTTCTACTGGTCAGTCTTTTTTTACTTGTACTCAGATTGTTTTACTTGATTGTTTACGTATTTTATATGTTTTATAATACAAGTTTTTTTTTAGATTTCAGTTACAAACCCTCGAGTCTACTACCAGATGTGGTGTAGAACGTTGTATAAATAATTTATGTATTCTCGTAGCAGAGAGTTTCAACCGTGAATCATTCCTTGGAATAAAAGTTATATTATCGACTCGTATTGTTGTCGAAAAAAATAAAAATTTCGGTCCAAAATATAAAACATCGAATGTCATTTTCGTGTGATGTTTTGAAGGCTGGTTTTCAAATATAAATCTTCCGTATATTTCTTTGAAAGACATCGACAAGCTTTTGAACTTCGCAAAAGTAAAGTAATAATGGTTTTATCCAGGTTTTTTCCTTTTGATAAAATATATTTCGTGTCTTAAAATGAGTTGCTCCTTCTTAATATCAAATAATCAGGTTCTTTTTTGTAAATGACATGACTTATTTTCTGGTTCTGAGTTGTTAGCACAAAGCTTGTGTGTCTTTTCGACAGTCGATAAAATTTTGCTAGGTACAAGTATCAATTTTTGTCTCTGAACTAAACTTTCATCATTTTGGTAGTCGATTTAATAGGTATTTCCTTGAGAAGTTTTTAGAACTAGACTCCATTTTTTATCTCTGAAATAAACTTACTGATCATAACAGTTACCAATAAGGAAATAAAACAGCTCTTGAATGTAAATGAATAATAGATGGTAATGAGTTTTCTACAGCCTTTAAATAAAAAACCAATTTGCATTTTGTAGAGGAAAGATAATATAGACCAGCAGCTATAGATCGAGTTTTTTTTTTTATTATGTGGCCAAACTAAGTCATACAACGACCTGATGAACCCTGGTGTCAGAGTTTGTTCAACTGGTTGCTACTAGTAGTAGGCCTCTGACTTGGTTGTAACGACCGCCGTCTAAGTAATCAAAGACAACAACCGGGACCGACAGCTTAACATGCCCTCCGAAGCACGGAACCATCTTTCTTTACGGACAATCAGGTGGTTTGACCTGTATTGTCCTAACCAGACTAGGAACTAATTTCCAAAGTGATAAATGTCAACATTGTGAGTGCCCCACCGAGAATCGTACCCGGAACCTTTGCGTCGCAGGCAGTCGCACTACCACTGCGCCACATCTGCCGTCAATTATGTGGCTTATTAACGCATTGATTAACTAAATTGTCTTTTTGTAATATGAAGCAAATTAAATTTATTTAGCAAGACACGTTAAGGTAACTTCATTCGCCTTTTAGATTATTTCATCTTTGAGCTTAGACAATGCCTTCTGTAACTTTATACGGGTCCTATCTTTGTCTTCTTCAGCTGTGAAGCCTTTAGTGTTTCTTGATTAATTTCTATCTCTTGAAATTTATCCACAGGTAGGTCTGTCTACAGAGAAAGATACCTAATTTCGTCGTTAAACAATATTGAACTCATGCTATGTAAATATCGCATCAGTTCAAGTTTGTTTTTACCGTGAATGATGTATTTTTATTTTGTCATCAGTTGAGTTAACCAGCGTTGTAACAAAGCAAATTTAACATAAGACATCCCATGACGAAGAAATGGAGTCGAGTTACTTTAAATTTATTGCTTATACTTCACACATACAGCTTCGTACTAATAAATTAACTGGATAAAGATACACCTGCTGAACACTTTTGCTCTTAACATTAACCCAGAAACGTCTAATTAGGTATCTCGAGAACGGAACACAAAAAAATCGAGGAGCCAATAGAAATTTCGCCGTTAAATCAAAAAGTGGACGGCGCACGGCGATACCGCAGAAATTCTTGACATTTTCAATCTAACTAGCTTGAATCGGAACGCATCTTGCGTGCACTAATGCATCAACCAAGTAATTACACACCATCGGCCAAGTGAAAATGTACTTTCATTCTTTGGAAAACAAACGGTAAAATCGGAAGCGTTACAATTGACCGTTTTGGTACAAATTAGATGTCCCGTCGTACCATTACACGTGGAGAAATTACGTGTGCCCGATATATCATTACCTACTATTGTCCATAATGGTTCCGTTCCGCTTATTTCGTATATGAGTTTATGCGTAGATTTAAAAATGAAAGTAAGCTTTTTTAACGTCTTAAGTACCGGTATTATAGCAATAGGACCAATTACTGTAAGTATGTAATGAACGCAACGATTGAAATTATAAGGTACCGTTCAAAGAATTTCATAACGTAAGCGGTAATACAAAAGAGTAATAGGCTTAAAATGTTTTGATTATAGTGTCTGGAGAGTGTCTGATTGATCAATTTATGGTCTTTGTACGATAAAAGCTGAGATTTATTACTCTGTCAGCGGATAGGCTTCGAGAAATCTTGTTGTAAGACCAGTTGCAGCCATTTTCTGCTCTGTCTCGATTTGTCATGAAATTCTGTTGTGTTCTATATTGATGATTTCCAACAAGTGATATATCTGTAGGATATATGGTGAAGGTGAAGTGTCTAAGTGAAAGAATGGATAAATCATCAGCTGCATTTGATACAAATCTATTGGAAATGGAAGTAACCAAACCAGAAAAAGCTATTAGCATCATCAGTTCTCCGTGTTACCCTTTTATGGGATCAACTGACACTTATTATTTTTAACTGTTTACAAATTAGTATTAGTCGATCCCTTAGATGATAAGCTTGCTATGCTGCTGATAGCACCTATTTGTTGCTTTCATCACTAAAAACCTATGCCATTATACAATACGTCGAATAATTAATTCAAATCCTTTTACTTTCTTCACTCGAAGATTATTCAACAATGTGACCTTACAAATCTCCGTTGGCTTTCTTCAAATTCGTCATAATATTTTGACAAACAAATTCGCCTCCCATACTTTCACGACACATGACTGACAGCTCATAACAAACTTTTACGTCTACGTCTTTCAAACGAATATTTAGAACGAGACAATAGACGGCACGGAATATATTAGAGTGAAAAAGAGAGATGGGTATATTTTTGGTAATATCTACCTGAAAATATAACTTTGCCAATAATTTCTCACTTTCACTATACTGATGGATTATCTATCAGACAATTTGACGAAGTGGTAACAAATGGTTATTGTGTCCTTATCACATTGTTTTGTGACAAATTACAGCTATTACCTAGTATTACGTCACATAATTGCCTAATAGAAGTAACCACAGGAGTGGAAAGACAGGATAAAGTGATATTGCTCGTTAAACAGAGTTGTGTTGACTCTTGTAAGAGGTTTTGGGAGCAGTTTTGGATGCCATTTATTTGTCGGCGAATAAAAAAATAAAGATTGGTTTTAATACTGTTTAAGGGCTTTCAATGCTGACTTTATTGGCCAACAGTCATCACTTCAATTTCAATTTCAATTTTTGTTAAAATTAAAAAAATAAATAATTGTTGACTGTCAAAACAGTTGGTGGGCAAATAGTTAACAACGAACATTTTTATTACAAATAAATTACAAAGCGCACGGCACAACTTTTTACCTATTCCATTAATTTTTACTGATCCAATAGGGTTTTCATTGTGATTGCAAATTCACCAGATAGGTATAAAACGAACCCGTTTCGCAAATGTTCATTTAGTTCCAATAACTTTAAGCACCATTGACCGCTATAACCGTTTCAAAATCACAGACCATTGACTTTAAAAGCTTTGGCGAGCTTCTGAGGCTTCCAGTCCGATCCGACCCTCTCGGCCGCAAGTTTCGAGTTATGAGACCGCAAACGCTTTGGAATACCTTCCAATTCGATTAAGCGGAATTACGAAGGACTATACCTACAACATACGTAAGTACATACACATATCACGCCTATAATCCCTTGTGGGGTAGGCAGAGGGTAAACGGACATTTACGCCACGTCTGACAATTTTAGGGTGATTCGGAAAATTTGTGTATTGCTATAGCGACAGGTTGTCGGCCCATCGCCTAAAATTGCAATACGCACCCTCGAGTCCCTTAGTCGCCTCTTACGTCTCCCACGGGAAAGAAATGGGGTGATGTTATCTAATCCGGCATCACACGGCAACTATACTATACCTACAAGGTCATATTTTAGTCAGAATCATGCTTTACAAGATGGTGCTGATGATGGTGACACATCCATATAAACAACTTTGACTATTGGACCACCTGAGAAATCTTGCAAATTTTGTTAACCGTTTATTCCACAAAAGAGACAGATACAGGACATTTACATAAAAAAACAATACACTACAGACGGGTCTAACGTTTTCTAAAGGTGCTCCCGAACCTAAGTCGGTGACTGTTCCCTACAGTCGGCGACTGTTCCATACATCCAGTGTGGGAGCGACGCCGGCATGTCGGCCACCGACATTTTCCTACATTCTCCGACATTTCTCTACATTTCTATACATATGACGTCACAGCTATTCGATTAATTTTATTTGATTAAAAAGGGATGGGATACCTGTTAAACTTCAATACTTGTTCTTACGTGGCATAAAAACCTGCTAAGAGCGTGTCGGTCACACCTAAATCTAGGGTTTTTGTAATAAAATACGTCAAATCTTATTATAAACAATATAAAAAAGTGATGAAAAACCGTGAAAGCCTCGAGATGATTTTACATTTGCAGCTACTGTAACCATATTTTAGGATATCTTTTATATTACAAATTTTTGGCTTTGCTGGCCTATGTCGCATGCGTAAAACTTAAGTAGGTAGAGTAAAACTAAAGACAACATTTATATGCGTTATACTGAGGGCTATTTATATCACCCCCATGTATGTTCTGCGACTTTTGGTAATTTCCAAGTTATTCAACTTTTGAAGTTGTATGAGAAAAACATGACTGGCAGGCCTTTTTTTCTTTTTTTGTACGCGATAAATAAAAATGCTACAAAAACAACAACTCAAAAAGCCCTTTTATGGAACTAAAGAACAGAAGGAAGGAAGCCTGCCAGAAATGTTGAATAACTCGGAAACTACAACAAAATTGCGGGTTACAGTACAAAATGTTAGTGATTTGGTTACCCATAAGTATAAGGCATTTGAATGTCGTCTTTGGACGTCACTTAACAGGCCACCCTGTATACAGTGTGTCTTAGAAATGAATGCAAACTTTCAGAGCGTTTCCTGGACGTGAAACTGAAAAACTTTTTTTACTTTTCTAAGAACGAAAATATTTGTTCTCCCAAAAATTTGGAGGATATTTTTTCATAGAGGGGGGGACATGTTAAGTTTAGTGTTGCTGTGGCGCAAAGTAAAAAGACAACAGGCTCCTCTGTCGCCTTTCTAATATGAAATTTAGAGCTTGCTTCGCTCTATATTATAAGTTATATTCGTGGAGCGTGGTGTAGGTCCTCGCTTTGCTTTTTTAACGTCAAATGTCGAGCTCGCTTTGCTCGCAATATGTGTATTGTTGCTGTAAGGCGGAACTCTCTAACATTTTCAAGCTTGCTTCGCAAGCAACTTTTTAAACGTAAATGTAGAGCTAGATTCGCTCGCAATACGTGTAGTGGTAATGTGGTGCAGTGTGCACCCCTTGTCTTTTTTAATGTGATGTGTCTAGTCGCTTTTCTTGTGATGAATATTTTCTTTCACCCGACGGTAGTCTTGCTATGGTATGTGTTGTGACCCCCCATGATCAGGAGCTGTATGCGCCACTGGACTAGACCAGCATAGCGATTAGGTAAATTATGAGCGTTTTTTGCAGCCTGCAAGAAGTTAATTACGGAACTCTAAAACTCTCATAATTTCGATTTACACCGCATAGTTACCTATTGTGTCAAATTTGTTTATGAATTCATAATAATTTGTGTATTTTTATGGATATCATTCATCATTCTGATAGTAATACTTAAATACGGTGTTTCGGTGCTATAAATAAATATAGAGGTTAGTTTTTCAATTTCTGATCATCTCGGTTTACTTGAATACTCGGTATCTTCAGAACTAGATGATATTGGATCTTTTGCGTAGCAGAATCTCAGCAAGATTTCGAAGTTCGGAGGATAATAAACAACGGACAGCTTATCAAGCTTCTATCTGGTTTTGGAACTTGTGGACGGTCCTGCAGGCAGAAATGCGACCATCTTTCCAAATTAATGTCGATCTTGTTCTTCAATAAGAGCGATGTTTATGTCGGTGGACCAATATAACAGTAAAACCCAATCTAAAACCAGCAGCTGACGACAATTTGACGACATGAAATTTACACCTTATACCCGTTTTGTCGTCTAAATTCTTCCATTCTACGTAATAGGTACAAAATGTACTAAATCAACGAAATACCCGATGAATATCTGATTATTATGCATGTATCTCTTTCTAAATAAAGTACTTATAACAAATATGTATTTTACTTGTATAACGGTTGAGTTACATAGCCATTACTGATAGATAGAATAATTTATTATATAAAATAAATAAAACAAGTAGGTAGGTAAGTCATTGTCACAGTATAGTTTTGTTATTACAGATAGGTTAAATATAACACAAACACGGCTACATAAAACACCTGCATAATATTTGTCGTGATGACACAAATTATTCTAAAAATAAATAAAATATAGGATTGAAATTAATGTAAATAAAATAAATTGTAAAATTGTAAATATAAACAGTCAGAGTCCAAACAATGTATGACAGTGTTTTGCACAGCATAATCATGAACGTCAGAGCTATGCACAACCCAAGCATGCACGACAATGGCAATGAAATCAAAACAGTTTCGCCAAAAACACCCTTGTAGTAACAATTTACACCCCGCGCATGCACGACACGATCATCAAAGACATCACGTGACCATTTTGAAAATAGTGATGTAACCTAATCGATAGTTTTACATTCTCGTATAACTTAATCGATATTGTTTTTTTCTTATATATTTTTGACGACTCGCTCACTTCGTTCGCTCCAGTGGGTCACAACTCGTACCAGACCTAACCTACTGGGTCGGATTTGTGTCAGAAAATTTTAATGCGGGGGGCTTCGTTTCACTCCCCCTCCACGGCGTTATATGTTATATTCCAATAATTAATCAAGAAGTCGATTATATTTATTGTGCATAATCAATGTCGTGCATTTATGGTTCCAAAAGTCAGCACGCAGTCAGCCTACTTTGATAGCCTATAAGTCAATATCAGTGATCCAGAGAGTTATGTCAACTAACAGGTCAATATCATGTCAGACTCAGAGCAAGTAAAAGTGAAACCTACCAATATTATACTTGAAGCTATGAAAAACTCATCTCACCGCAATTAGACTTGGCTTGTCTACACTAATATTATAAAGAGGAAAGATTTGGTTGTTTGTTTGTATGAATTGAATAGGCTTCGAAACTACTAAACCAATAAAAAAAATACCATTAGAATTTTATGTTATTTGGTACGAGAAAAAATAGGGATCCGCGTGAAAATTTTGATATTGTAACCCAACGCATGAAAAAAGTACAAAAAAAAATCTTATATCGCGTACGCTGTGGAAATTATTGACAATAGAGCAAAATGATGTAACACAGTTTTATAAAAGACATCAATATCTAAAAAAAAAAGCCGCAATACTATGTGTCTATCTATTACAGTTATGCCACAATAACTACTTTTTCATCTTAAAATGTGCAATAGCAACGTCGCGCCGGTACAAACTACGCAACATTATTCGTGCCTGAGTAATAGTTGTATTTAATCATGAGTATAATAATTATCAAAACCACCAGTTACATTAAACATGTAAATAAGCAACATTATGTTACATGTCATGTGTGGAGTGGCAGAAGCGGGGTTCATCACACTATCATTTGCTGTTTTGGCTAGAGAAAAAAAATCCAGTCAGACGAAATTCATAGTGTCATAACGTGTTAACTACCAAAAATACCTATACCTATTAAAAATATGGTGCGTATCTTCTGTGTAAAGATTAAACATGCTCTCATAAGCTTGATTAAATAAGTAGTATTTTGTGTCTTTAAGCATTTGTTTTTATTTTATTTTAACGCATGCCTTTGATTGCAATGAGTATTTCATGGCTTCATTTTACTTGCTTCTAGGGTTCTCTCTGAAATCTTCTCTTGCCCTGAAATACCATAGAGAATGTTCTTTGAAAGAAGTAGGAGTACATAAATAAGATTTTCTTTGGTTTTCTTCCTTCTACGAGAAAAGACGTAATTTTTTGTCAAAAGCGTTAAAAAGGGGAGGTAACGTTCGTGATCCAATGTTCTCTCAATGTAATCAATTATAGAGGTAGATTATATCTTTTGTTGTAATGTGGGTAACTCTAAAATCAGAATAACAATTCTATTCATCTTCTTCTTCTCTTTTAACCCGTTTCCACCTAATGCTGAGTGTAGGTATCCTCCTTACTTACCTTATATTAGCGCTGCCTCTTTCTGTCAAATAGGTATGGAGAAGGATATGAGATATCCAAGTCCTATCATGTTTGAAAACTTCAATGGCTTCTACGCCATTTCTAGTAAATTTAGCCACCATTGTTTTATCGTCGCCTCATTTTGACAAAAGACATCAATATTGCCGTGTGATGCCGGTCTAGAATAGCATTTGAGATTGACAATTGCCGTGTGATGCCGGTCTAGAATAGCATTGATGTGTGATGCCGGTCTAGAATAGCATCACCCCATTTTTTTCCCGTGGGACTCGTAAGACTTGACTAAGGGACTTGAGGGTGTGAATTGCAATTTTAGGCGATGGGGTGACAACCTGTCACCATGGCGATACACAATTTTCTGAATGACCCTCAAACATTTGTCAGACGTGGTGTAAATGGCCTTTTTTGCGGCTGTTTACGCTCTGCCTACCCCGCAAGGGATAATAGGCGTGATATGTGTATGTATGTGTGTATGTGTCATTTTGACAGATTACGCGCATTTCATGACAAGACTTACATATCTCCAATCCGTTCCTAAACCTAAGTATTTGACGAAAAGTGACAGCGCTAATATAAGGCAAGTAAAGAAAATTGTTATCCCGAATAAAGGCCATAACGTTCAGCTTGGCTACTGAGTCCATTTCAATGAATCAAGTTTTAAAAATTAGGCTTGTTTATATTTAAATAAGTTAATATGAAGTCTTCGCTTGCCCTCCTGAACCCTCCACAGAGGTGCATCATTCTAGGCCAATTTTATTTATAACTAGCTTTTACCCGCGACTTCGTCCGCGTTAGATAGTTTTTTTAGGCAGAAGTTCTAAAGTAAGTATGTGTATTCATAGTAAGTGTGACAGTGATATTAGAACAGTTCTTATCTCTACTGTTTAAGGATGACTTGCTTGCTTCTGTTGTTAAAGGGATAATTCAAAATTTGCTATCCGGACTGAGAGATCAATATTTAAAACCATTGAATACAAAAGTCAGTAGATAACAGAGTACTTACTCCAAAAGGTGCCGATTTGAGCACACTAAAATGGTTAGCATAAGTAGATAAAACAGATAAGAAGGTAACTTTAGTTACTGTAATACATTTTTATACTTCTATACCACATTTTTTGTTTTTCTGTCCTCGGTAAAGAAGGCAATGTCCTTTCTCAACTTATTCCCATCAAACTGAACATCTTTTGTTCGGGAACCATTTCTGTATCTCCAATAGTTTAGGTGGGCTCCTGCTGATAGACCTGGTGGTCTACATAAGATACTCCAGATCCCCAATGTCCGTGTGTAAATAAAACGGCCCATCATTCTGAACAACTTTTGTTTTGGAACCATTTCTGTTTCTCTAATAGTTTACGTGGGTTCCTGATGGCACACCTGGTGGTCTACATAAGGAACTCCAGCTCCTCAATGTCCTTGTGAAAAGAAGCGGCCCATCGTACTAAAGAACTTTTGTTTTAGAACCATTTCTGTATCTCCAAATGTCTCCAATAGTTTAGCTGGGCTCCTGATGGTACACCTGGTGGTCTACATAAGGTACTTATGAGCCCCAATGTCCTTGTGAAAAGAAGCGGCCCATCATACTGAACAACTTTTGTTTTGGAACCATGCCTGTATCTCTAATAGTTTAGCTGGGCTCCTGGTGGTACACCTGGTGGTCTACATCTATACTCCCTCAAGTGGTAATAAAAAGTAGCCCATGTCCGTTCTCGGTATGCTAGCAATCTCTGTGCCAAGTTTCATGAAGATCGGTTCAGCGGTTTGGCCGTGAAAGCGTAGCAGACAGACAGACAGACAGAGTTACTTTCGCATTTATAATATTAGTGTGGATAGTAAGGATAATATAATGTAGTTAAATAGTTAATATAATGAATAAATAAATAATAAAGTTATAAGGTAACTAGAAAAAAAAATGGGATAGATATCCCATGAAAATTCATGTGATGCCGGCCTAGAATAGCATCACCCCATTTCTTACTCATGGGTGTCGTAAGAGGCGACTAAGGGACTCGAGGGTGTGTATTGCAATTTTAGGCGATGGGCTGACAACCTGTCACTATAGTGATACACAGCTATCTGATTGACCCTCAAACTTTTGTCAGACGTGGTGTTAATATCCGTTTTACGGAAGTTAACGCTCTGCCTACCCCGTAAGGGATGTGGGCGTGATTTATGTATGTATGAAAATTCATTTTCAGTATTTTATGATTTTCGTTTATTGGTGATTTTATTCTGTCTAATTCCAAGCTAAACTCCCGCAGTGGAAGCGATTTACACAGGTAAATTTCTAGTAAAATACCAGGAGTTCAACTGAAGGCAGACAATGGCCGCGTTACGCAGCGCTAAATAGCATACGCTGCACAATATAGCAGCGCATACTATGAATTAAACGTGAACCTAAATCTATTTAACTTAATTAACTAAGTTGAGTGAAATTGGCAAATGATGTGTTCTGACCTTTACATAACTCAATTCTGTAGTAAATACCGTCTGCCGATCTGGCGTTACGTCACACGTATAAGCCCTAGATTATAAGTAAGTACCTCCACATTATATCACCCCACGAATTCCGCAATTCGTACTAAGGAGTCACAATGATAATGGTACAACAAATATGACTAAAGGGAACACACCATTAACATGAAGAAACAGTTTTATACTAAAACAACTAGGTTCGACACTTACGGTCACGTCGCCGGTCCAAATGCATAAAATACCCAACGGAGAAAGGAAGTTCAGGGAATGGATCAAATAGGGATTCCGTGGGTACTTACAGGGCTGGGTGGAAAAGATATCGACACCCAGCATTCCACTACAGCCTTGGCGCGTTATTCACTTCAAACCACTCACAGCTTCTGTTCGTATTCCACTTTGATATTAGTCATTACGCGTGACCCAACCCGAATTTGGGCCGTACAAACGCGGGCCAATATGGCCACCTGATGCCTATTCAACGCGACGCTCACGTGGAAGACGTCGAGACATCCAACAATCACTAAGCCTGGCATTCCAGTACAACCCAGGAGAAACGCAATAATACGATGCATCAACACGCGCGATCTCAAATTGAATCGTCCATTACACGCGGCATCACAAAACGCGTGGCGGGAAATCCGCACAATACGCGATACCCTCCCGTCCGAACGGTTTTGAGTGACTGATAGTGCGGTGCAGAAATCACCGCTTGGCGCCTACCAGGCGGCCCGCGCGCACGCCGCCACCCTCGCCCCGCGAGCGAGAAAGGGACAACATATGCCCAGAGCGATGCGTGCGGGCGAGCATCGCGGCGCATTCATAGACCGTCATTAATACCTAACTTACCCCAGCATAGCAACGCTAAATTCAACATTCACCCGCCCTAGGCCGAATCCCTTAGGCCTATTCACTACTGGGGAGACGAGATAGCGTTGCTATTGCTCGCTTAAGAACTGAATCCCCTACCTGAACTGTCGCGACTCGAGGAGTGCCATCACTACCTGGGAACAAGTTGAGAATGCGCCCTCTGCGCCATCGCAGTGGCGGCAGGTTGGCATCCTTAACCAGAACGAGATCTCCGATGCGAGGGGGTTCAGTTCTGTCCGTCCACTTAAGGCGTTGCTGCAGAATGTGCAAATACTCAAGCGACCATCGCTTCCAAAAATTCTGAGACATTTGCTGCAGCAACTCATAACGCGTCAAACGATTGCTACTGACCTCTGTGTAGGGGTACTCTGGCAAGGCGTTAAGTGGTCGGCCAATTAAGAAATGCCCTGGTGTCAGGGCCTCCAGATCATTCGGATCTGAGCTAAGCGGACACAAAGGACGTGAATTGAGAACGGCCTCAATTTTACAAAACACGGTCGCTAGCTCCTCAAAGGTTAATATCGTTAAACCTATAACGCGCATCAAATGCGTCTTAGCGGACTTTACAACCGCTTCAAATATACCACCCCAGTGGGGGCATCCTGGTGGATCGAACACCCAGTTAATGCCCTGACGGGAGAGGCTCGTGCCGATAGCTTCCTCGTTTTCCGATAAAAACGTTATAATTTCTTTCATACATCGATCAGCGCCCTTAAAGTTGGTACCACAGTCCGACCTGATCAGCGCTGGTCGCCCTCTTCGCGACACAAATCTATCTAAAGCTGCTAAGAAAGCCTCCGTAGTGAGGTCGGCCACGAGTTCCAAGTGGACGGCCTTGGTTGCTAGGCACACAAACACGCACAAATACGCCTTGATTGACTTCGCGTTGCGAAGGCGTGATGCCTTTACCATAAAAGGCCCCGCAAAGTCCGTTCCCACACCCGCAAACGTCCAGGCTTCCGTCACCCGGTCCGGTGGGAGGTCTCCCATCTGAGGTTGCATTGTGGCTGCCTTCAACCGATAGCAAGGCAAGCACCGAAACACAATGCTCCGTACCGTACGTCGTCCAGACAAGATCCAAAACTCGCGCTGCAGAATAGCCAAAAGTGCATTGCAGCCCGCATGCGAGTTTTTCTGGTGACGATCCCTAACTATAAGTTCTACCAAAGGTCCCTTCTTTGGGAGTAACAGCGGATGCCGTGCTGAAAAGGGCAGGTTAGCGTTCCGAAGTCTACCTCCAACCCGGAGCATTCCATGCTCGTCCACGAACGGGTTGAGGCGCACAAGACCTCCCTTCAGCTTTCCACGGCCATCCCTGAGCAGCCTGGCCTCTTCCTCAAAATGTTCCGCCTGGACGACCCTAACCAATAAACTTAGAGCCGCATTCCGCTCCGCAGGCGAGAGGACAGGTGCCAAGTTCCGTTCTGCTTGAGGTTTTCTACAGTTGTTCACGAACCGTTTGATCCAACCTGTCACCCCTAGAAGTTTGTCGAGGGAGCTGTATCGTTCCAGCAAGAAAGCCGCACTAGGCTTAGGTACGATCTGCCCTACGTTCACTCGCAAACCTCGATCAGGTGGCCCAAGCGGCGACCCGCACTCATTGTATGGCCATCTCTCAGGTGACTCAGTCAGCCACTGAGGTCCCCACCACAGTGAGTGACCTACCAAATCAGGGGCCCTACATCCCCGTGAGGCGCAGTCCGCTGGGTTCTGTTCTCCCGGTACGTGTCTCCATACCAACGGAGTTTCCGATCCTTTAATCTGTGACACCCGATTTGCCACGAAAACCTCAAGAGTATGTACCGACGTCTGTAACCAGCACAGAACTATCCTACTGTCGGTCCATGCGTACACCGTTTCATCCAAATTGATGGTACCGCGTAGATTACTAGCGACATAATGTAGCAAGCGCGTGAGAAGCGCTGCTCCCGCCAATTCCAACTTTGGAATGTTCCATCTTGTCCTAACCGGAGCCACCTTACTCTTGGCCATAACTAGACGCACGTCTACAGTTCCCGTTGAACTGACTGTCCGCAAATAGACAGCTGCCGCGTACCCTCGCTCCGAGGCATCACAAAACCCATGTAGGGTAGCCTTACATCCCACCGATGGGAGCAACTTGCGAGGTATGGCGATGCGTACGATCCCTGGTAAGGTGGTCACAAATTTGGTCCAATCATTCAACAGCTCTCCGGAGAGCTGGTCGTCCCAACCCAAGTTTGCTAGCCACAACCTTTGCAAGAAGCACTTCGCCATGAACGTCACCGGTGCGATCCACCCGTTAGGATCGAAAGTTCTGGCGATCGTCGATAATACCGAACGCTTCGTCCAAGTCTTCTGCAAAAGGTCTGGCTCGATCTGATACGTAAAGACATCATGCGTTGGCCTATATTGCACCCCTAGGATGCTCAACGTATTTGGATTGTCCGGGTTCTCGAAAAGGTGCGGGTCCTGCTGGAACTCACCTGGCAACCCGGCCAGGAGCTCTGGACAGCTGGACAGCCATTTCCGCAACTCATAACCTCCTGATTCCATGATCGCGATCAGCTCGTCTCGTAGTAGCAGTGCTTGTTGCACGCTATCTGCACCCGTGCAGATGTCATCAACGTAGACGTCGCGATCCAGTACTGCTGCGGCTCGAGGGAATCTTACCCTTTCCTGTGCGGCCAACTCTCGCAGCGTGCGTACTGCCAAAAACGGACTTGGCTTCAGACCATACGTTACCGTGTTAAGCTCATAAGTGACCATCGGCTCGTCAGGGCTCTCACGCCACAAAATCAGCTGGTACCGACGGTCATCCGGGTGTATAATTGTTTGGCGAAACATCATTTTGACGTCTGCGACGAACGCTACTTGGTGCAACCGAAAATCTGTGAGGATGTCCACAATGTCCCGGTTCAACTTGGGACCCGCGTGCTGACACTGGTTCACAGACACACCATTCGATGTAGGAGCAGAACCGTCAAACACTACCCGTATCTTCGCCTCCGGTGACTTCAAAACAGCCAGGTGTGGTATATAGTAATGCTCGACACACCTCCAATCTATGCTGGACACCGACATGTGGCCTAACTCTAGGTACTCCCTCATGAATTCGATATACTTCTGCCGAAGTGCTGCATCTCGCTTCATCTTTCTCTCCATAGCCAGTAGTCTCCGTTCCGCGATCTGTCGCGAACTACCTAAGGAGGGGCGGTTTGGGAGAAATGGCAGCCTGGTAACAAACCTACCTGACGAACTTCGTGCAGTGTTGTACTGATAGAACAGCTCGCACTCGTCATCCTCTGGCTTCCGTCTATCCGCTGTAGGTGGCTCCTCAGACTCCCAAAACCTCTGCAGCACCTCCGACAACACACTACCATAGAGCACCGTATCGCCCTCTGGTAGGTCCTGAGGTCTCCAAACTGGGCCAAAAATAACATACCCCCCTGTGGTATCAACGGCCACTAAACCAGTTTGCTGAAGTACTCGTTTTCTGCCACACCAGAATCTCCCGAGGACGTCTGACCCGAGGAGAACGTCCACCGTACCAGGAGTATCAAAGTCAGGATCAGCTAGCTCTAAGCCTGTGGTTAACCCTCGTACCGTTGACGGTAACCGAACCTGAGGAAGTTTCCCTACCACATCATCCAGCACCACTGCTGAGGCATGATAGCTGACCCCTGTACCTGTATTACCTAATGTGAACTCGAAGTTCACCTGACCCCGAACGTCTGGCACATCTACACCTCCAATACCTACAGCCCCATCCGTTGTGGGCCTTATATTTAAGCGTAGCCTACTCACCAGCTTACTAGACACAATACAACCCTGAGCCCCTGTATCTAACAAGGCTCTTACCTGTATGCTGCGGCCACCGTATCCCCATACCCAAATCATTGCCGTAGGCAACAATACCGTAATTGGCCGGGGGGCCGAAGCTGGCGTGTAGGCGGCGATTACCTAGCAGGAACCTAAGCGCGGAGTGTCCGCGTCCTGCGGGGGGGTCCCCTCTCTCCGTACACCTTCGAGTGGGTCCCACTCCTGCTGATAGGGACCTCTGGTCCTGTACGCCATGGCTGGCAGCCTATAGTAACCCTGCGGCAGGCGCGCGTACCGTGGACGCGCCTGTAGCCGCGGGTGCTCAGCCAAGGGGAGAGGCATGCGTGGGTCATGGGAACTCACCATGTTGTTCAGACCCGCCGAGTACTGCATGTACTGGCCCTGGTGTTGGCACCCGCCCGTAGCATCACGTACTTGTGATGGGTGCCCCTGACCTTGGACCTGTGACCACCTACCCTGTTCCGGCACCTGCTGCCGAGGTGGTGACTGTCTCGCGCGTGGTGAAGGGGGCATCACCTGCTGATGTCCCTGGCCTCGTCCCTGAAACCCTGGTGGAAGAGGACTCCTCCTTGGAGGGGGTGGGGAGCGTTGCTCCCGTCTAGGTAGGGCAGACTCCGTCCGCTGACCCGCGTCAGCTCTGCCTCCGTAATCTCCGCTGCGGTTCATGCATAGGAGCTGATGGTGGGCACCCTGGCAGTACCTGCAGTTGGTGCTTGATGGGCACTCTCGCACCTGATGCGGCCCCATACACCTAAAGCACCAACGCCGTTGCTGCACCACACCACGACGTTTCTGCACCCGCTGTGCAGCGAACTCCTCACACGCAGTCACCTGATGCCCCGCCTCTCTGCAGTAGGCACACCTCGATTCCAAATTAGCGACATTGTATCGCCTGGGTGGCCTACTCTTACCGTCTCGCGCCTGTGCACCCGGCCGTTCCGGGCGGCGAGCGGCCGCAGACTCCGCGTGAGGCGACTCTCCAAATTGGGCATCTACCCGCCTGCACTCGGCCTCGAGGAAGGACTTGAGCTCCTCGAAGGTCGGGAGGTAATCAGATGTCTTACCTCCGTGTGACTGTTCAAAACGAGCGGCCATGTCGCTCGGCAGGCGGCGCAACAACGTGTGGACCAGGATATAATCATAGCCTGACACCGGCATCCCCTGTCTCTCAAGAGCGTTCACTGCAACGCAGACAGGGTTGAGGACCTTGGCCCTGAGGTCCGTCCCTCGTGTGATGGTCGGCACGGTGAGCCACTGTTCCAGGAGTTGGTCAATCATGAGACGTTTGTTGCTGTATCTCTCGATCAGCAAACCGCGAGCCGTCTCGTAACTTGCATCATCGACTGGTAGATGCTTTACCAGCTCATGGGGCTCACTTTGCAGCTTGGCCATCAATTGTGCCATTTTATATGCCGGCTGCAAGTCAGTGCGGTTATGAATCACACTGTCAAACAGATCCTGGAATCGGGTCCAATCCGTGTAGTCCCCGTGGAAGACCGGAATCGCCACAGCCGGCAGGGGCACTTGCACCCCCGGTCCCCGCGGACCATGGGGTGGGTCCGGCTCCCCAGCCCTACGTCTGGTGATCACAGCAGCCGCCTGCTGGATCTCCTGCCCCATCTCCATGCACTGGGTCACATTCGTCCGGACCGTAAGTTTGACCTCCTCATCAGGCGTCCCATCAAATAACTCCTCGCATCCAGTGAGGCAATCCAACACCTCCGCGACCCGTTCGTCAATCCGTTGCGCACAAGCGATGAGTGCGTCCTCTCGGTCCCCGCGACCGACCATCGCCTGCTTAGTCGCGAACCAAATTAGGTGCGTTCTAATTTTTGCCTGAAGCTGTGTAATTGTGGGAGCCATGGTACCAACTCAAAGTAACACCGAACCTTACAATAAAAAAAAATAATAGACAATCGGCCCTGATCCTACCGTTAGGATATCCGCACAGGGTAAACACAACGATAATAACAAGCAATTCACTAATTGATTGGCCCTGATCCTACCGATAGGATATTCTACACAGGGCACACACTACAATCACAATAAATATATATTTTTTTTATGTAGGTAGATTAAAAATCTTATACTAAAATAATCTTAAATCTAGTGGTTTTCTGAACCACGCTCTGCTACCAAAAATTGTCTAATTCCAAGCTAAACTCCCGCAGTGGAAGCGATTTACACAGGTAAATTTCTAGTAAAATACCAGGAGTTCAACTGAAGGCAGACAATGGCCGCGTTACGCAGCGCTAAATAGCATACGCTGCACAATATAGCAGCGCATACTATGAATTAAACGTGAACCTAAATCTATTTAACTTAATTAACTAAGTTGAGTGAAATTGGCAAATGATGTGTTCTGACCTTTACATAACTCAATTCTGTAGTAAATACCGTCTGCCGATCTGGCGTTACGTCACACGTATAAGCCCTAGATTATAAGTAAGTACCTCCAAATTATATCACCCCACGAATTCCGCAATTCGTACTAAGGAGTCACAATGATAATGGTACAACAAATATGACTAAAGGGAACACACCATTAACATGAAGAAACAGTTTTATACTAAAACAACTAGGTTCGACACTTACGGTCACGTCGCCGGTCCAAATGCATAAAATACCCAACGGAGAAAGGAAGTTCAGGGAATGGATCAAATAGGGATTCCGTGGGTACTTACAGGGCTGGGTGGAAAAGATATCGACACCCAGCATTCCACTACAGCCTTGGCGCGTTATTCACTTCAAACCACTCACAGCTTCTGTTCGTATTCCACTTTGATATTAGTCATTACGCGTGACCCAACCCGAATTTGGGCCGTACAAACGCGGGCCAATATGGCCACCTGATGCCTATTCAACGCGACGCTCACGTGGAAGACGTCGAGACATCCAACAATCACTAAGCCTGGCATTCCAGTACAACCCAGGAGAAACGCAATAATACGATGCATCAACACGCGCGATCTCAAATTGAATCGTCCATTACACGCGGCATCACAAAACGCGTGGCGGGAAATCCGCACAATACGCGATACCCTCCCGTCCGAACGGTTTTGAGTGACTGATAGTGCGGTGCAGAAATCACCGCTTGGCGCCTACCAGGCGGCCCGCGCGCACGCCGCCACCCTCGCCCCGCGAGCGAGAAAGGGACAACATATGCCCAGAGCGATGCGTGCGGGCGAGCATCGCGGCGCATTCATAGACCGTCATTAATACCTAACTTACCCCAGCATAGCAACGCTAAATTAAACATATTCTTAAAGGTGGTTTAGTTTTTTGTTAAAAAGTACAACTATAATCCCATAGAGAACTAGACAATGATCCATGATGAAACTATTTCCATGAAGATTTCTATGAAGTTTTTGTATCCATCAGTCAGTTACTTTGTTTAAAGACTGAAGCAGACCAATTGTACGAGCAAAACGCGTGCGTGTGATTTTACGTTGCAGCAAAAAATAACATACAGCACAGCATCAGGATTGCGCAATAACATTTATGTTAACAATTGTCAGTCACACACTCGCCCTCACGCAATATACGCCGAGGCGTTATCAGTCGATAGAAATAAATTACTTTTCCCTGACCTATACCTACTCTTTATCAAGTTTATGTTAACTACTCCGCTCGTAACAGCACACATGTGTCCTTGAAGTACAATACAAATCTATTGTTGCAAAATTCGACCAGAGCGAAGTGGTTAAACATTTGATATGTAAATAATAGAGAATATAATTTGCAACAATGCAAACTTGCAGACTTTAACATTTCGCGAAATAAAATCTTCGATTGAATGAAATGTTGCAAAAAAATATGTTAAGTATGTAAACAGTGGTTTTAAGGGCATGGGAAAGATGACACGATTGGCTTCACGCGTACCACACGATGTTGCGGTATTGGATAGTTAATATGGCAAACATGTTTGATCTGGTAGTGCGGCAGTGGTCTGGTCACATCTGTCAATGCCGATGTATGGTAGAGTAAGCCGGTTTTTGGGTGGATCCCATGCCTCAGCAAGCGTAGCGGCGGGACGTTCTCCAAGCAAACTTGATGGCGGAAACGGGATATCGTGCCTTATGGCATATCCGTACGGCACTTACGTTCAGCAGTGGACTGCTATTAAGCTGATGTGATGCGTGATGTGTCATATATGACATATAATTACGGCACAGTGATGCGGTGTGTAGTGCGGTTGCATTTAACTATTGTCATCAGTAATTTTGGACCAGAAATATAACCACAAAATTGTACGGGGCGTCAGAGGGGCTAAATGTTTGGTTACGGAAGGACTTCACATTGATAAAGAGATAAATATATATAAATACATGTGCAAATACATTTATCACACTTTCAGTACAACATAGTAGATACTTCCTCTACTGCAACGAACACTGTTGCACACGCATCCAGTGTGAGTCGGTCTTTAAATTTAAGATTTCAAATTGATACATTTATCTTGGTGGCCAGTGTTATAGTATCTGTTATATTTTATCTTTTCTTATAATACACATCACTATGTACACGTCATCAACGTACCGTCAAACGTAGTGTTATCAGCACAATTTAATCTGTCTGATACTATAATATATTTATAAAGGATTGTTTACAAATTTTATCAAAGATAGCAGCACAAAGAATTGGTTTTAAACACGATTTAAATGATTTATTTATAAAGTCAACATTAAAATCATAAATGAGTAAATGCTTATTGTGTATTATTGTCAAAGAAAGCAAAAAATATAAGCTTTACTGAAAAAGTTGATACGTTTAAAGAATATTTTTTTGTATTTGTGAGTCGATAGTGAAGATTGTAGAGTATGTGTTTAGAAGTTATTTTAATGGTATTTAGTGTCGAATAGTCAAAATGATTTTTTCCCTTTCTTGTTTCTGTGCTGGCAACACGTGTTTTTTAAGAACCGACGACAACCGACAACAACCGACGACATCCGACGACAACCGTATACAACCGACGACATCCGACGACAACCGACGACAAGTTCGGATGTATCTAAATGTCGGATACAGTCGCCGACTTAGGTCCGGGAGGACCTTAAAAAGAAATCCCTTTCAGCAGACCTAGGGAAGCGAGATGGTATAATGTAAGGGCAGATAACGTCAAAACAGCTACTCCATAAAAACTACTAATCTACTTGAACAAATTGATACCGGAAGTTTTATTTAAACCCGTAATTTCTATGTTCACTGTCAAAAGTCAAAAAAGAATCGAAGTCTGCAGACCTACATTCGTATAGCTATTTAGCACTCGTAAGAGGCAATGAGCAACATCTCGGCATAATAAATAATCGCATATCAATACGAGACGAGTTACGAAGGCATTACGATGCCTCGAGTCGAGCGAGTGACAAGTTTCTTCGAGTTTGTTGTTGATAAACTCTAGACTGGATGTGGCTTATTTGCATGATGTTTTTGTATATAATTTTGTTTATTAAACTATGTGACTTTCGTTGTAAGACACTGCTCACCATCTTACCTTATACTCTCATGTTGAATGAGACATCAGGTCAACTAACGATTCAACATAGTTAGTGGAATCCAACTAATCGCTTACCTGTAAAAAAACAAAAGGAAAATCAATATGCGATCAAATGCTTATAACAGATTGAAATATAAAACACATCGCAATGGAGAAATACACTTCAAGTAGACTACAAATACAAGAATTCACAACTGAAATAAAAATAGCAGCGCAAAACGATTTCCTCAACCCACATTATCCGGCAGAAAGATTTAATCGGCCCGGCGCCGCAGAAAACAAGCCTTTTCTTTTCTAGATAAGCTATAATTCTTCGCTGATTTCCTTTCCACTGCGGCGATCGCATGCCCGACATGTTTTCACTTAATAAGGCAACTGGCAATGCACATGCAATAAGTAGGCTCATTAGAAATGTGCCTTATCGTGTCGCACTGACCTATTTCTATGTTCCAGTTTTTCTACCTGTTAGTTAGTGCCGGATAATTGTGATTAGGGCGACAAGGGTGTTAGTTAGGCTTGTAGCGACATTTGACGCGCGCTGTTTACGTATTAGCAAGTTGAAAACAAACTTTATTGTAATTGAAATAAAGGGCGCAAACAGACGCCAAAGCCGTTTGCTCATTCCAGTCACTGGATCACTTTATTTCAATAACAAAGTTACAAACAAAAAACTTAGAACTTCATACAATCAAATTAAATTTTGGCTCGCTTCGTTTAAAGTTGTGGATTTAATCCCGCCACTGTAATTGTATGAGTCTCTATGATAATACCAACTTACACGTTGTTCTTCCTGTTCTTGCCTTGCACTTGCAAAGAAGGAAAAACTACTTTCAACCGAACAATTCAAACCTCACACTCAATAAATAATCAATGACTTCGCAAGAATTCAAACAAATAATTTTGTACTGACCCCATTAAGGGTTGTTCCAGTTTTTCCAATGCAATAAGTAGTGTCATATCAGAAGCACTTCAAGTCACACATAAGGGATAAAAGTATATCGGTTTTACATACAGACACTGATTGAGATTACCTGTGTCGGTTGATCTCAAGGGGCAGGTTACGTTAGCTGCTAAAACATTTTAGATTAACAGCCACAACAGTCCCCTATTGGGGAGTACTGCCATAATCACCATGCTTGTGGTGCGGATTGGCGAACGCAGTGTAATACGTTGCATTCCCTAGGAACACTGCTGCTCATTCCCTGGATGAATTTATCCCTTAGACGCTTTTTACGACACCACGGGTAGAATTGGGGTGATACTATTCGAAGCCGGCTTCACACTTTGAAACTATCAAGGAAAATTACAGCTTGTAAATTGAAGCACAATAACGACAAAAAGAACACCTGCCTGGCTTTAACAGACCGCCATTTAAAATAAATCATTTTAAGTTTTACAAATAGTTTGGGACTGTTACCTACGTTGCGTAGCTTAGGGCCTAGAAAGTTTGTTAATTTAGAGTAGGAGCACTTCTGGGCAGGTTTTTTGGGGGGTTTTTCCTGTTCAGGGGGTCCGGTTAATTATACGCATGTAAATGACACGCTTTGGAAATCTTGACTAAAATTTGAAACAAATGTCGTTTACAAATGGTGGTGGCGTAAAGTTACGTGCTGTGTAATTAACCTGGCCAGCCCCGAGGCAGTGCCTTCATTTTTATTTTTATTTTTTTATCCCGCCCGAGGCGGTTTTCTATTAGGACAATACAAAATTGTTATAAAAAGAAGAAAATTGCCTTATGCGATTTTTTTTTTTTTACTATGACCGATCATGACGTCAATAAGTGATAATGCTATCCTACATTGAATAAAGTTATTTCATTTTCATTTTCCTTTTCGTTGCCTGCTTTACAACAGATACGTCGACCCTAATTTGTGATTCTTTTTTTTCGTGTGGGTCTTAGAGTCGATGAACGACCCTATAAACCCTGGAGTCAGAATTTTCCAACCGCCTACTACCACTAGTACGCCTCAGAAATGGTTATGTAACGACCGACGTCTAAGGTATCATAGACAGCGACCGGGACCGCCGGCTTAACGTGCTCTACGAATCAGGGGTTCAGCCGACTTCAGCCTGCATTGTCCTAACCAGACTGGAAACAAATTCACAAAGTGATACTACAAGTGCCCCACCGGGAATCAAACCCGGAACCTTTACGTCGCAGGCGGTCGTACTACCACCGCGCCACATCAGCCGTCGTTATTAGTGATAAGTGGTAAATACTAGGTCTTTGTCGCCTGTTCCTCGGGCTATAGCCACATTACCAGTAATAGATGTTTGATAGACCGAGCTATAAATATCTAGCTTATTTTCTGATAGATTTGTGATATTGATATATCACTCATGATCTTTTGTTTAGTTGGCAGTGGTGGTGTGTCGCATAGCCAGCCCCGAGGCGATTCCATTATTTTTATTTTGAACCATACCCGAGCCGGTTTTCTAGCAGGAAAATAAAAAAACTACATCATAAAAGAAGAAAATTGAGCTAAACAATTATTATTTTTTACAACGACGGATCATAACGTCAATAAATGATGGTACGATCTTACATTAACTACATACATACATACATACATATATCACGCCTATAGTCCCTTGCGGGGTAGGCAGAGCATAAATGGCCGTGAAAAACAGCAATTTACGCCACGTCTGACAAAAGTTCGAGGGTCAATCAGATAACTGTGTATCACTATAGTGACAGGTTGTCAGCCCATCGCCTAGAATTGCAATACACACCCTCGAGTCCCTTAGTCGCTTCTTACGACACCCACGGGCAAGAAATGGGGTGATGCTATTCTAAGCCGGCATCACACGGTAAACATTAACTAAAGTAATTTTTTATTTCATTTCAGTATCCATTATCATTGTTTGCTTTAATCCTATCTTTATTCTATAGAGTGAACCATTCCATAAAACTGAACTTTGCGAAAGAATTGTGAAAAGTCTGAATTCATACTCAAATACAAGTCTCAAGTTCTGTTTAAAACTGAGTAAAAAAAATACCTAATTAATTAGGTTGACCAAGTTCACATCAAGTTGCATTCCAAAAAAAGTGAAAAGTCCAAATTAAATTATATTATACTAATTTCACATATTCATTCTCAAAGTAGAGTCTCAAGTTTTGTTAAAAGTTGAGTTTAAAAAAGTACCTAATTAATTAAGTGGACCAAGCTCACATCACGATACATTCACAATATTAGTATGGACAACGGCTTGCCGTTGTATCACTTTTTACATCAACTAAGACATGAATCTAATTGGATTACTCTATTAATTTACTTCAAAAGGAAGCTTGCTATTATTTACGGTTTTTTTTTCCAGAGAGAGATCGGTTGGATCGGTGAGAACCGGGTTTCTAAGAATTTTAAGTTGTCGCCTTCCTTCCTGCACTTACCGGTATAAATAACAGCTAGGGATGGGACACAAACTTTCTTGACATGAAAGTTTAAGTCTTGATATGCACGGAAAGGGTACAACAAACCAAAAGGATGTCATGGTTCCTAAGAAACTGAACAAGTTCCCCTATAAAGCAAGTTTCAAATATTAAACATATTGTTGGATCCCCCATACGAAATTGCCAATTAGCTGGTTAATTTATTAAGGGAGGTCCATCTTTATTTCAAAAATTATATCTATGTTCCGTAGGGATAATTGATCAGATTTATGAGTACCTTGACCTCCTTTCGGCTTGCTACTCCTTGTCCTGCGGAACAAAAAAATCACGACTAAAGCAGTCGTGAGCAGTAGTGACACTGTATGACAGCTCTAAATATAAAGTTATTGGCAAAATAAAATAGTTTATTTAAATGCCATTTTGTCTCGATAGCAGGTAGACGATGGAAGACTAGTTTTTGTCTCAAGAATCTCGAAGTGGAAAGCTGGCATCGTAATATACTAGAGAACAAGGTGTGAATAGATCTGAATCAAATTTGAATGTAGAACTGCCAGCGTCCAGTCGGGTTTTCGATGTGATTGGTCACCGGGTCCCTCCTATTGGACAGCGGACGGGCGTGGTCGTATAGATAATCTTGCCTTTCCACTAGCACACTGTTTTGTACTGTTTCCTCAAGGCGGTTCTTCCACTTGTCTTCCGTCGCTGCGTATATTTAACGCACCGTAACATTATGCGTCTGTCAGACGAAATGAAAATGCGAATTCCGATCTTATTCCAAGTGGGAGAACCGTCTAAGATTCTTAAAACACATTTGAGGGCAATAAGCGATAAATATTGTAAAAAAATTATATCCATAGCGAGAATGTGAATCAAAAAATTGCCGAGCGCAATACATTTTTATCAACCTTCTTGTGGGCATTTGGTTTTCAAAATTTGCACAAATCTGTGCCACTTTCAAAGACTGTAGTTTGCTAGCTATAAATATAATTCTACTAAATACTTCTAAAGTTATAGTTAGTATTCTTTTGTAGGTAGTTCTATTAATTTACTGATATTTTTGTTTGTAATCTTCGAAGGCATCATGATATGATCTTTGAAAATTAGGTAGTTAATAAGAACAATTAATAATAATGATGACAAAAACACATATTATAAGGCTAAACGGTAAAGTCTGTCTGCTAGTTAAATGAGGTAGGTACCAAAGCCTAATAACTAAAACTTTATCTTTTTAAACTTCCAAAGATGCGCATCTGTGAAGAACATACCAAACGACGACGAAAATACAATTTACAAACTAAATAACTTAAAGAGACTTTGACAAACTCCTACCATTTTGCACTCGCGAAACGTTTAGAATAGAGAATGTAAATACACAATTCATTGAGACAGAAACAAACGACATTGTGTTTTTATTTGATCGGGACCCAGGGGTGACTGAAAGCAGTAATTGAAACAACTCTTCTCTTAGTTATTAGCTATTCAGTCACCTCACCTGTTACATGGTCATTAAGGAGAAGACACGAGCGATTATGCGGTTTGCTTACTTGCACTCGCAAAAATTTTCAATCAAAGCCAAACGCACCAACTCGCTACTGTCTCACCTATTGCCAGTATACTAGAGCTCGCTTCGCTCGCAACGATTTTTAGAATACTCTAAAAATACGGTGTCTCTCTCAATTTCCCTTAGTGATGCTTGCACTATACCAGTTTTATAAAAAAATGCCGTTTGCTGTATCTTCTGCTATGGATAGATCCACCCAGGAAATAACAAAGCGGGAATCACAAGCAGGCATTTGATTACAAATAAAAGTTTATTATTGAATGGCGGCCTGTCTAGCGGTTTCAACCGCCGCTTACTATTATTCCGCGGGAATAGGACATTTTAATATAGCCTATGGTCATCAGGGATAATGTAGAATTCTAATGGTAAAATAAATTTTTAAATCGGTCTAGTAGTTTCGGAGCCTAAACAATTAAAAAAAACAATCAAATCTTTCCTCTCTATAATTTTAGTGTAGATGGCTCAAAGATTAAATTAGCCTGATCTGCTTCTTTCCGCTTCAAGACGATTAACGACACGATGAACCCTAGTTCCAGAGTTTTAAATTACCTACTCTTCTTTTGCTAAGATTATCAGTGAAAACATTCTTCATTTAGCGAGAGTGCTTTGACATCATCAATATGAAAATGTTTTATGCCTAAAGACCTCTCCATAAACTGGTCCAAGTTTCCCTGTGACAACCAGTCTTCATAAATATATCAGGTGCAGGTATCATAAAACTGACTGTTTGATTGGTATTTAATGGGTTTTTAATTAATTTGTTGAGTGCTCCACCGTATTGCCTTCAGTAATTAATTTTCCCTTAGCCCCATCTGGGTATCGTAAAGTATTGAAGTCGATTACGGATTAAATTGAGTCCAGCTTTATTATTAGGTTCGTGGCATAGTGGTTCAAACAGGTTTCAAATATGACAGTTGAGGGTTTGGATGATTCTAAATAATTGAAACTTTAATGGAATAACAGATTCTAGATTAGTTGTCAGTAAAATTTTGTCCAACGAGTTGATGGACGTCGCGATGAACCCTGGTGTCAGAGTTTTTAAACCACCCAATACTAGATAACTACAGTACGCCCGAGAGTACATGATTATACTAAAGTATGTACCTCCTTGTCGCACACACTAGAAACACGACGAGTAGGATAAGGAGGCGCATTTCAGGATGATCATGAACTCGCGCGCCCGCGATATTGGCCTACGATCTGTTCGCGTAACAACCGTCTTCTAAGTACCTAGTCAAAATTATAGATAGCAACCGAGACAGAGGACTTTATGTACTCCGAAGTAGGTACGGAACTATCAATATGACAGGCAGTCAGGTGGTAGCCTTCAAACTGGGAACAACGTCTTTAGTACAGTGCAACCTTGCCATATCCACTTTCTTCAATATATTCCTATTACCTTGGCAGTTTTCTGGATGACATGAAACATATCAAAAGACCTAAAGTACAGAAAGTTTGCCCAGATAATGTAGTCATTAGATAACTTATCAACTTTATCGTATCACTGCAACATTTTCAAGCACGATAAAGTTATTCGCCTTAACCACTTTAAAATTGATCCCTTGCTAGGAACAATGTTTTCTGTGAAAAGTGTCGCGCTTACAACGGTCGATCTTGTCGTCCATTTGCCCTTTAAGTAGACTTTCGACTGATAGAGATTATAATCTAGCTTCATGAAGTCTATGCTGACGGACTGCAAATTGACTGCCTCTGACAATAAGAGTGATAGCATGAATGGGAAATTTTCTAGGGATTCTCGAGTGTCATGTAGAGGGCGCTGAGCTTAATTGAAATAACGTTTCTTTACACAAAATCTGTACCACTTTATAAATTATTCTTTATTTTGTGTTTATTGAATTGTGCTCAAATCATTGGTAATTTGTTTACTTACACTAATGACACTCAATATAATAACAACGCGATAAGTTTATTTTGTATTAAATAAAACTTACATAATTAATGTGTAACGAACACAACGTGAAACGGAACCTGCGACAAAACAATGGCTGCCGCCAGCCATAATGAAACGTCAACATTTCAGTTTAGCACAGCGCCCTCTGGTTTGACATTTAGAACTTTCAAGAGAACTGTCAAACTCCCATTAAATAACGCAATTCTATCCAGAAGGTGAGGGCAGCAGCGTTCCCTTGAATGCAACTTCTTTCAATGCTCTTGCCAAGCCTAGTGAGAATAGCAACCTCGAACAACTGACAAAGACTGGGAAGTTTTATGGAAAGCGAGCAAGAGGCCGGGCCCGTGAGCTGGTCCGATTAGATTACTTCTTCGCTGAAAGTCACTCTCAACCATCCCCTTCATGTAGATGAAGATAAGCATCTAATGGCGAAGTATAATCAGTCAAAAGATGAAACCAAGGACACATCATGACTTTTAGTCATTAGGCATACGATGCGAGGAGGAGCAGGCCCATTTCAGTGATAGAATGTTGTGGTTATTGTTATAATTACCTACAGCTTCCGTAAATGTTACTTTCTTTTGCCTTGTTGTAATGACCCTCTCTTCCTGCAGTTGCTAAACCTGTAGCGTAAAAAAGCGCTGCCCGTATGTATGGACCATAGCCACGATAGTCGGTAGTCATTACGATGCACCGCGCAAACTAGTCCGCTAAATACGTAGGGAGATTTATCGTCTAGACCCATTTATGTTGGAAAGCGCTTAATTTGCTTATAGGTTGGGCAGAGTAGGTCGTTCTCAGTGCTGTAATCGATTGACTGACACTAATGTTCAAGGGGGTATTTGCACGGACTTCATTAGGTGAAGTACCAGCTTGTTTCTGAGAAACGAGTTTTCTATATTTGCAATATCTCTTTAGAGTCATTTTCTTATCGTACTTAATTTATCTAGGAAACGTAATGATATTAATGTTTATATACAGAAATAATTATTTTTATTATAATTAGGCTGATCGGGTCGAGGTTCGACAGGTTGACTCGGTTTTCCATATATAACACAAGAAGACTCTCCAGATCCACCCATTGCTTGCAAATTGTTTTTTTTTGTTATTAGAAAACAACATAGTTCTTAAAAACTTTAAATAACAAACAGCCATATACAGGTTTCCACAATTACTGCAACCTGCTCTTACTGTGACCATAAGAATAGATAATAATACTGGCGTATAGAAACGAAACTCCTTTGTCTGGGCCCCAAAAGCCGCGCTTTAAATACCTACTTCCCCCCGCAGCGCGTAACGCCCCGCACTCTCCCGCGCTTTAAGTCGGGGCTGTCACGTGCCAATAATTTTATTCCAGACTAGCGGCCAGTCGAGCGGTTGCGACCGCTGCTAACAGTTTTCCCATGGGAACAAAATATTTACCCGTTTTAAAGTCTTTTCTTACCATTTTATTGTTAATAGGTAGGCACAGAATTTTAAAATAGGTGCAAAAATGGCGCCGTGTGGTGCCAGATTAGAATAGCATTCTTTTTGTAAAACGCGTTCTCCCTATGAATACAACACCTTGAATTGCTAAATTTTACACGAAAAATGAAAATTCGACCCGCACGACAAACGTTTCCGCGGCAAAGCGCACTCCCGACTGAATTGTTCGCTAAGAGACAGCCAGACGGATTGACCTTGAGCGCGTCTGGAGCGGGAGTGTCATCTCTATGTGATTTCTACTCTATGCTGTGACTAACAGCAGCATTTATCCCACATACTGAAACAGATAAAACAATAAAACATAGTAATAAAATTATTACAACTAAGTAAGCATGTTTAAAAACACAATGCACAGAGTTAGTACTTACATATTAGTTTGCAAAATAGTAACCGCTAAAAACAAACGACCAAGGAGACGCCTAACTGATTCGCAACTCGTGTTAAAAAAAGAATGTTTTCACTGATAATCTGAGCAAAAGACGAGTCATTTAAAAATGCCAGCCAATACAATATTGACCTGTTATTTTTCAATTAAATACTGAAACGACGTTACAAGTGCACCTTATGAGAAACTTATTATTTATTTATTTTATTTTTGGTTTATTTGAGAAACTTACAGATTGAATAACAACAGAAGTTAGATACAGCAAAAATAAACTTATAGCCAATAAAAAGATTCCACCAGTAGGTGACCATATAAAAATAATGGTGAGTTAAGAATAACATTAACAAATTACATACAGCAAATCACAAATTTTGCATTAAGAGAAAAATGAACAGTCAAAGGAAGAAGTTGTTTGCAAATTTCTTTTTAAAAGAGTTCGTGCTGATACAGAAAAGGTCAATATCAGTTGGAAGTTCATTTAAGGCTGCGGATGTGCGCTAATCACTGTGATCAATACGGAAGATTATGCATATGCTAGTGAAAACAAAACATATTTTCGCAAAAGCATGACTTAAAATACCACACGTACGGTTACGGTTTAAATAATCATTATAACAGAATGGCGTAACTGCACATAAGTCGTAAAATAATCCATCAATTTGCGGTGGGGTTATATAGTTTTATGGACAGGAAGCGTTTTAAATGGGGTTGCCAGACACCAAGTTCAATTAACCCTGAGGAATAAACCGAGAATCAAAATGGATCCTAATGTTCCCAACGAGAAAGGTTATGCACTTATTGAATCTTCTCGCTTATCTTGACTTACATACACATGCATTTTTTAGTTACAAGTTGTTATAATACAGGAAAGAAGAGATATCTAAGTCGTGTCGAGTCCCATTGAAATTTCTAAACATTACAGGACTAAGATAGATGGAAAGTGACAGCGCTATTTCTTAATTGAGAGCAGTCAAATGGTTGTCACACTGTCACGTCCAAACAGTACATCCATCGCAAACTTGCATAGTTTTAATTCGTAACTAGAAGACATTTCGTGTGAATTATTTGTTTCCGAATAAGAATTTGCCGTGAAAAGGTATGAAAAGCGCCCAAAAAGCAATGTCATCGAAAATCTAGTACAATTCATACTTTATTTTATTATATCAGTAAATATACCTCGTATTAGGCGGTTGAAAAACTATAACACCAGGGCTCATCAGGTCGTTGGACGACTCTGTATTCCACTCGAAAAGAAGAAGAGTGTACCTTGTAACAGCATGACTGAAATAACAATTGGATATAAGTTATATTAGAAATGTTCACAGTATTTCCGGAATTCCTGCAAATCCTTCATGCTGAAGCCATGTTATTTATTCCTGAACTACTTATGAGCACTGAATGAGTAGCTACTCGTACACCTCTGTGCAGTCTCGTGAATTTTCAATGTTCATCCAGGTGGAGTCTGATTTCCCAGACCTCTTGTCCAGATTAAATCCTTACTTGACACACGTTGATATTATGAAACAGGGATTGTTTAATCTAAATTATTTCGGTTAAGGATATGATATATTATGACGTTATACCGAAATATTATGATATCATACCGCTTCCTTACATTTATTCTATACAATACCTTAACCGCTATCGAAATGGTTTTCTAAGTACAACTCCTTCAATTCCGCAGTTTAGTTTGATGCGCAATGCTTATTTCGATAACGAAATTATTTCTGTAGCGGTAACGCTATTTTCTACCTTTTTCTACCGCTACCATGACACATATCAAAACCTATTCCGTCTACCTTTAAAACGTATACCGGTAGCTTTACCTTGTACTTTTACCGAAAACGATCGTTGTTGTAAGTAGCATTTCAAGAAAACCATGTAAGGGATCAATCACCCTAATCTGGTTAGGAGTTACTTTCTTATGAAAGACCATGTTTTCAGTTGATTTTTTAATTGTTTTTTGAGGTGCATATCGAGAGACTCTGATAACTTCTTTTTTTTACTTATGAAACACCTTTTCCCTGGTTCAACAAATTAATTATATTTGTTTAATTTGATAGTAACTAAATGCGACCGGTTTTGAACAGAAGTTTCGAAATTAAACAAATATAAATTTAATTATATTAGTGGAACTAGTAAAAAAGTGCTTTAGTAGTAAATTAACATGAAGTTCCATCAAAGAATAACAACACAAAGTGTAACATACTTTGATAATTTTGTTAACATGAAACTATTTTAAATTATTTCAAACGTAGACACAATAATGAAACTGGGTTAATACATTTACCCTTGTGTAATTTTTCAATATTTCATACTTTTCATGCGTACTTAAATGCAACTGGGTTAATATGCAAAAATTAAATGCCGATTATTCATTTTAACAGCCTCCAGACCAGACATCGTGCCATCAAAAACATCACCCTTGAATCTGCAGTTTTACCCATAAACAATTTTATATAGGCTGTTCCACTTTCCGAAACGTCCAAAATTTTATGGGCCATTGTCGGAATCTTCCAAGAAACTCTTAACTTGCTTTATTATAAAGCCAAAAATCTGAAACAGCCAAACTTTCTGTCGTAAATCGAAATCTTTAAGGAAAACCCTTACCATGAGCAAATTATGAGTCATTTAAATAAATAAGAATACTGACAGGTGGAGATGTCCTACTTGCGTTTGTTGTTTGCGTAATAAGTAGGCAAGTTATTTTTAAAACGGATTTGGTATTAAGCAAGCCAATGACTGTGTGTAGTGTAGATTAGTCATACACGTCTGACAACATCTAGTTCAATGTGAACATGGAAACATTTCAATGTAGGCACTTGTCTTGTTGCCATAGTTACAAGCAGAACCTCAGTATTAGCTAAAATTAGTACAACGGTACTGACTGCATACTTTAGCGAAACATACTTTATCAAAATTAAATTTTATCTTCAAGCATGCCAATTTGAATTGGATTCATTCAATTCCTGTTGGGATTTAATCTTATTCGTTAGACAGAATCTATTAAGGGTCATTATCATCAGAGGACCTGGCCTTTAATTAGTACAATGTATCTAATATTTATTTGAGACTTCGTATTCAGGTAGTTGTCTTTTCAAAAACATACAAACCGAACCCAAATCTGGTCTTTCTTTTTATTGAACATCTGTTAAGTTTTCTACATTCTTAGTGACGTACCTACGATATGTTGGGTAGTAAATGTATAAATAAGTAGATTTTGCTAGTTTTAAGCATCAGTTGAAACTTCACGTCTGCGACTGAAGGCTCATATATTTTAGATGCGCGGAGGCTCAATGTTTTATGTAAAATTTAAATCCCGTGAGACTGAGTGCCTTCCGACTTCCAGAGACTTGCTTCAAATAAGCTCACTTGGATATTTGAATACTTTTCAATGAATTCGCATAAAATAAATTCACTATCGGAAATTCGGAATAAAAAGAAAGAAAAAATGGTATTAATAATAGTACCGACAAGTCTTGACTTTAAAGAGAAAACAAGTATCTTGGCCAATTTAGAGAGTCTAATTATAGGTCTTTGTTATCTTGATTGTTTAATCAATATAAACAATCGCTACCTACTATCACACTTACCTAGAGTCATATATGCAAAAAAAATATTAGTATATTCTATTCGCGTAATCTTTAAAATCAGAGACAATATAAATTATAGCTACAAGCAATGATTAAACACATGTCATATGTAAATTTTTCTATTAACATAGCACGCAAATGAGCTGATCAGACTAACACACTTATTTCTTTTGCACCGACGCTCACAGATTATTAAGAGGCTAAAAATATCTTTATTCCATGCGAGAAGTTGACGTGATTTCATGGTAGTGGCCACGAATGGTGCGCCCGAGCGAAACGCCGAGCGAAATTTATAAGTATTTATTTCTCCTACACGTTACGGCAACACTGAAGATTACAAGTTTTCTTTTTCTTTACCGCTTTATGGCAATTAAATGGCCAGTGTGTGTTCGATATTTGAATAATGGCTGTAAAATACTGTAAATGCGACGTCGATTTTGCTTTTTAGTCTTCATTAGCCTTCCTTTGAATGAAAGCTAGATGCTTTGCCTGTGTAAGTACTTGCAGCTTAAGATTTAAATAGAGAAGCTTAGCAACCGTCTAAGCTTTTTATTGCAGATGATATAGTAAAATAACATGCAAAGCGTTTTAATTGCATGACTATAAAGATGTAATTATGATGATAAAATAAATGAATAACTGGCAATCTCAGGGCGTGGATTGATCAAGATTGGGGAACTTTGAAATATTGAATCATAAACTAAGTTTATACATGACTCGACACTAGATGAATATTGAACTTTAAATACAATCCAATCGGTACATATTATTTTGTTCTGAAACAAAGTATTCAAAGTATTTTTAGTAAGGCCATCTCAATAACTAATTTATAACAGCTCTCAGTTTCATACTAAAACTGGTAGTGAAATGGACCCTTTGCCATAGCATTAAGCCGTATCTGACAGCTGTCAAATATGTCTGATTGGGGTGGCCGTACAGTAGAGATCCATCAAGCGGCATCTTGTATCTCGAAGCTGCCTCAGCCGCTCTTGTTTTTCAGTCAATTAAATTTGTCGTGTTGTGTGTCGCACTAAAACCTCCGGTGGTTGTAGTTGTAACCTCGGTATCTAGTGTTCTGTCGTACTACAGTGTGACATCGTTATCTTATACGTATGAATGAAATTACATAATTACAGCCACAACTGTCAACTACTGGACTGAAAAAGGATTGAAGATAAAAGATGAAGATAGGGTAATTCTGTAGTCCTTACTAGTAGCTTTCAAATTTTGCGATCAAGATCAACGTGCCAGATACAGACGTCGTCACCGCCTGCTACGTGTATTTCAATCTCTTAGAACATCCGCAAGTAAAATGGTTCCATTCCTCGCAGGGCAAACCCTTGTCATGCATGTCATCCGTAAAAAAGTTAAATTTGTGCGGCGTCTGGCAAACATACTTGGGTCATTCAGAGAATTGAACATCGCCATAATGACAGGTTTTCAGCCCACTACGGAAATAAATAGGGTGATGCTATTCTAAGCCGACATCACATGCCAAACTTTATATATTACGGTTTTTTTCTGACTCTGTAATACGGGGCAGGGTTAATTGGATACTTTATTTTTACTATCTGATTATTTATTTATGAACGCAGCTATACAAAGCCATGAAAAATTCAAGAACGAAGCCATACTGAGCCATACAAACTGTCAATTTGACATTGTTTTTTTTTCGCACCTATTATGTTTATTTCAAGATATAAAACAAACATCTGAATATTTATAATATTTACAAAACAAGAAAACCTAAAAATTAAAATAAGCCTCCCAATGCGTCCCCACTAGACATAGTTCCCAGCATGCTGGCAGCATTCCCCCTTTGTATAGCCAAGCTAATACGCTGGGCAAGGAAGCTGCCAGCTCTGCGGTCTCCGGATGCCTTGTGGAGGCGCATGGAGAGCTCAGCAATTATCTTTTTGGCTTCAGGGCCCCAAGTACCCAGGGTCTCAAAGCCAATAGGTGAGAAAATGTAGTTGTCAGATATTTGATCGTATTTACGAACTTTTTGTACCTCGGCAATTGCCGCTGCTGTGCCCGCTCGGGTGCTGGTTGCCTGTGCATGAGATGGGGCCAACGTGTCCACACATGTGACATCCCAAACTAGGCATCGCCCTCGCTGCCATGATAACATCTTAATTTTCTGCAAATGATTCTGAATTGGATTCCACCAACGTATTTCAATTACGGATTTTTAAACTATTTAAATACTAGCTGGTGCCCGCGAACTTCGTCTCGCCAAGGGATATTCTCGTATGCGCCAACAGAAGATAAAAAACTATACGAAGTGTCTGACCTTGCGACTTGATAATGGTCATCGCAAAACATGGAGTAACGGGAAACTTCACGCGCTTGAATTGAAATCGGAAATTATTTAGGATTAGCGGTATGCATGGTATAAATACTACTTAACCAGATCCACAACCCGTAAGAATTTCCGCTTCTATGATATTACTTCGAAGTGCAATTACTTTTAGCCTAGTACCATTGCACAGCTTCGGGGGTGTTAAATTTCGAAGCAACATTATGGGAATGCCTACTTTCAAAGTAATATTATGTGCGGGGAGTCCAAGTGCAGCGAGAGAGTTTAAAAATTCAACCGGGTAATTTATAAAGTCACTTTGGCCTACCACTGTATTTATAGACTGGTATACCAATTGGTCTTCTTCAATTCTTTCGAGATTAGTTTGGTTGATGGCAGCGGCTTGGTCGGTTTCGGGCATAAGTATTGCTCTCCTACAAAGCCATGAATTGTCTTGATGTATTAATTAAGAACATACATACATACAAATAATCACGCCTCTTTCCCAAAGGGTTAGGCAGAGACTACATCTTTCCACTTGCTACGATCCTGACACACCTCTTTCGCTTCTTCAACATGCATCAATATTTTCATACATGCTTGTCGGTTAAGGGTACTCTTGACCTGACTTTTCTTTAGAACGTCCGCGATCTGATCCAAGTACATGCGTCTTGGTCTTTCCCTTCCAACTTTCCCATCCACACTCGCTATATACACTTGTTTCGTTAATCTTCTTTCATTCATTCTCTCAATAAGACCAAACCATCTCAGCATTCCTTTTTCTGTACCAGTCACTACGTTTTCTTTTATACCGCAGCGTTCTCTTATCACGCTATTCCTTATCCTTTCACTCAATTTCACACCAATCATACTTCTTAGTGCTTTCATTTCTACCGCATTTATTCTACTTTCATTAATTGAGAAACATCGCCGTAAACTAAATCAATGAAAATTCTTGCGCTCGGGGGTTTCCACCTAAGTAAGCCCTCATGTTCTGCGTCAAACTCAATTTTCCTATCCGAAGCCAGAGCACGGAGCGTTTTAGACATGCCCCAACCTCATCAGCTCTAGTTCTTTTGGTAATCACGCTTAGAGTCTTATCACCGCAAAATAAAACTGTTACCTCTCCAATAACGTGATCATTTCACCGGATGTCTTGTAGAGTGCGATTGACGGCTTTCACGGCCTTCTTGTTTACCATCGTCCACTCGTTTCAAACGATTTGGCAGCAGTCTGCAAGAATATTTGCCTTTTTGCTCTTTCGGGATACGGCACAAACTGTTGTTTCATTTATATCCAGGTCCAAAAGTATCTTGAACATGGAATGGGGCGGTCTTACCTCCAGGAAGTAAAGTGGCCGCAATACCCGAAGAGGTGACCGCTAGTGCAATTTTTCTAGTCAAAAAAGTTTTGCCTGTACCACCAGGGGCGTCGAGGAAAATAATCAACCATCCTGTTGACCGACGCTTCTCAAAATTCGGTCATATACAGACTTTTGTTCATGTATAAGGGTGACAATATTATTATTCACAATTTCGGCCATCGCGGCACGATAATGATTTGTCTCAGCTGCATACTATCGACCAACACGCCGTACTTTAGTGGTTTCCTGCGGCTCTGGAAGACCACAATGACTCAAAGGATTGCCACCTATTGAGAATCACAGAGCAAAGGCAACGATTAATAATCGCTCGTCAGACTCTGCTACACTATCTCCACCAGCGCGCCTAGCCGCTAAAAGAAAATCTTCTGATAGATGCCGTTGGTATTTTTCTCATAGCTGCATTGGATGGGCAAGTCCGCAAAACATTATCATGATTATAAACAAATGTCGCAATCGCCTGGGAGTGTCGCTGACTAAGACCGCTTCAAGAGTCGTCGTTGTCGTCGTCAATTTCGATCGTCATCTAGCGAGGTACCAGCTTATATTATGGTTCTTTGAACAGGTAACCGTCACAGAACGAAGGCCAGAAAAGCTTAGTATTCACGTAAACAGCTTTAATTTTCATCGATTTAGCTTCAAAACTGACGGAGATTCATAGAAACTTACCCCCCCTTCTTCACCCCCTTTAGGGCAAAATTTCCAAAGATCCCTATTGCGTCATTCTTTATTTCTAACTAAATAGCCAAATATAATTTTTTATCGAATTAGCTTCAAAACTGACGGAGTTTCATACAAACTTACCCACCCCTTTTTACCCCCTTAAAGAGCGAAATTCCAGAAAAAATATAGCCTATATGTTAGCGAAGACTAATAGCTATATAACAAAAAAAGTTTCGTCAAAATCCGTCCAGTAGTTTTTGCGTGAAAAGCGGACAACAAACAGACAGACAGACAGACAGACAAAAAATAAATAAATTATATTTTTGGCTTCTATTGGTTGTATGAAGATCCCCCATCTTAATTTTTCTTTAATATCTTTAATGTACAGACATGAGGTTGTTATAATTTTATTATATGTATAGATATAGATATAGATATAGATATAGATATAGATATAGATATAGATAGATATAGATATAGATGACATCTAATTTATATTTTTCGACTAAGTAGATTTTAATTTATAATTTTAATTATGAGATACTGTTATGAACTCGAGGGTGTGTATTGCAATTTTAGGCGATAGGCTGACAACCTGTCACTATAGCGATACAAAATATTCCGAATAACCCTCAAAAATTTGTCAGACGTGGTGTAAATGGCCGTTTTTTGCGGCTGTTTACGCTCTGCCTACCCCGCAAGGGATTATAGGCGTGATATGTGTATGTATGTATGTATGTTATGAATGTGCTATCTAATAGGGTGCTTCTTCTTATCGTATCAATGGGATACGTCCAATGCAGATTGTTCAAAATATACAGCAGCGATTGCTAATGCATGGCAACAGCTATTGCTTTTAAGTTGGCCTCTTTAAGGTCCTCGTGTGTGCAGGTCTCAGAAAGGCTCGAATAAAATAATAAGAAGGAAGGAAAAGGGTGCTAAATGCATATGAATTGAAAGCACATTCTTTTTAATGTAAATTCTCATATCAAAACATACTTAATCACTTAAGTAAATAATCCAGTGCCTTTTACTATAATCTTGATAAAGCTATAAACATAGAACAGCGTTCACATATCATCGTTTAGGTCACATAAACATAAACCAGTGAAAAACACATCCTTACACTGCTAATCTACATTAACATATTTTCCAAAAATATGGGAGCGCAGGCGAACATAAATTCCAAACTTCAATATTCAATCCGGATATTCGATGCCATCAATATGAACGCCAAAATTCATATGCAAGCGCAAAACTGCAGTAGAAAATTCAATACTGCCAGTGAATTTATCACCTCTCCATGCCACAGCCGTTCAAAATAGTCAAGCGGTAGAACTGACAAGCGACGCACGATTGAATGAAAATTTATCTATTTTCACTTCCATTCCAACACTATCTATGCCTTTGTTCGACGATCTAACGATATTTGGAAACAATTTTGCCGATAAATCACAGATTAAAAAACTCCTGACATACCAGACTTTCTCTGATGTGGCAAGTCATGCGAAAGATGAAATAGTTTAGTTTATGAAAGCTATTTTTCGAGAACACGCTGTTGTGGCGAAATCAGCAGCCAATTTAACTCAATTCATTTCAGACTTAAAATACTGGGCAATAAAAATTATTTATTTCAGAACTTGTCCAAAAAGAAAGTACGTTTATTGGTGCACTTCTAGATAATAGTGGGTAGCTATAGTTAGCATTCTTTGGTAATAGGTATGCCTACACAGTTATAAAATATTATTATTATAACATTTATACGTTTACTGTGGAACACCTACACGTATAAATTGTACAAGATTAATAATCACGAAAAAAGAAATCGCATAAATACGACGTTCAACAAACACATTTCATCATGAGAAAGGAACATACATTGTGCAAATAAGCACTCTGATAAAAGAGATAGGATCATAGCTGAGCCGGCTATAGAATTAACGCGCACGATTACAATATAATCACTAGTTGCTTCTTGCAGCAAATACCATCGCTTAGTTTATCTTAGATGATTATTCTGAGCCAATTCTTGAAATAGATTCGAATCCTGCTTGCGGCAAACTTGCAAGTTTATTCATGAGAGCTGTGACTTTTCACAGACTTTTTGTCTATACTCGGGATCTCGCTTATGGATAAAGCTCGAAATGAGATTACCTGCCAGAAGACCAGGATACCGTGCTTCAGCAAGCATTCCGTCGGACACCCTCCAGACTGGAACGATGACTTAAATATGGCGTCTAGTAACGACTGGATGGCGTTAACGGGAGATCGTGCATTAAAGCGTACCCTGGGTGAGGCCAACGTCCAGAAGGGAACTGCTATAGGCTGCTAGGATGTGATGTGAAGTTTCTTCGTGATTTTAATATTTTTGCGTGGTGATTCTATTAAAATTATACCTGTCAAAGTAGGTAGATAATTATTGCTTATAATAACCTATGTTATACTGAAAGTGCTTCAATTCTTCAAGTGGATTCATAATTTAGTTTATGCTTCTAGAATAAACCAATTAATAACTGCATAAAAGTCAAATTGAATAAATATTTAGACAACGTCATGTTTAAGCTAACGATTTGATAACAACGTAGGGACATGTTCAAGAATTGATGACTCCTTGCTTGTTGTATAAATGGCATGTGATCAGTCAAAAATCTAAAATGTCTATCAGCATCAAATAAATTACAACATAAAAATATCATAAAAAAACTACAATACAAAGGTTGTTCAAAAAAAGAATCGTACAACAATGCAATGAAAATAATCAATTTCTCCGCATCATAACAAGAATTGACGCCAATCTGTCTGCCTCGTTTCTAATGTGCGTGATTAAGGTCACCGGATAACTATACAACTGGACTGTCAACTGCACAAACGCAAAATGAAAAAAAAACTCAGGTCTGGTAAGTTTAGTCGTGGATATTTTGGTTTGTAACTAATTAATATCCCATAATTATTTTTGTCAGGAAACGTTATCGTTCTTTGAATGCAGTCAGCTGATTGTGATTGTGATGTGATAGTGAGGTCGTTTTGTTGACGTTTTCTGACATAATATGTTCCTGGAGGAACGTTCGACTTCATGATCTGTAACTGTATGCTATCAGTACTCGGAGGGCTGTCCCTTATAGACGACTAAAAAACTTCAAATCAAATCAATAAATTAAGAATACTACTGTAAAAATAAATCAAAAGATACAACAAAAATAAAAAAAAGCATGACACACTCATTGGCCTACATACATCAATGTAAGACTTGCCGTGTAGACACAGATAGGTACAATAGATTTGGTATATTCTTAAAACACGTATGGACGTGACTGTACTCTATGCGTAGATCCATTGAGGAATTATACCCAGATTACAATATGCAAATAGCATACAATATGTTAAACGGCTTAAGATTTACAAAGTAGGTTAACAAGGTTTGTAAGACGATAATACTCAAAATTGGGTTAGTGAGATAAAGGCTTCCTGCAATTGTTGGCAATGAGATCAGAAAATACAAAGTGAACTTTTTTAAAAATACCTCTGGTTTTTTCAATTAGTTACTTACTTATTATATTCATTTGGTTGTTTTGATCAGTTTACTAGTAACTTGATAAAATATCGGTTATGAGACACTAAACTTATAATAATCATTTACTTAGTACATAAGAACATACATACATACATAGATACCTCAGGTAGACTAGGTTTAGAGTGATGTCATAAGATACAATTTAAATGCGTTTTACTGCGGGTATCTGAATCAGCCCCATTTATTTTCCGCATTTTTTGTAGTTTTCGTGTTATTCAACTTTTAACATTGTAGAGGTAGGTACTTAACATATTTCGTACTACTGCAACAAAAAATTCAGCAACCAGCGTCTTTTACATGGAATAATTAAAATAATTCTTGATTAATTCTGACTTTTAAATTAATAAATCATCTTTTCATTTTGTAAGGTAGCAAAATAGATGCTTGCAAAGTTAAAAACTTTGACTCAAATGTTATCACTGATTTATCAATTTAAAAGACAACTTATTTTAATAAAAACCGCCATTATCATTTAAAAGAATCTGCGTTAATTATCACCCCAATAATAATAATAAAAGATAAGACAACTTGGCACGGTATAAATACCTTTCATGTCATATAATATATACAATACAAAATGTCGCAACATGGTGTGGTACGAAAAGTTTAAAAGGTGATTTTCTGACAAATTAATAGCTTATTTTATACAATTTTATATGCTAAGAGATGAGAGAGATGGTATCACAACCACTTCTGAAGAATTTCTCCAAACGTAAAATGTTTATTTTTCTTTCATTAGACTGAATTGTTTTAAAAACGAACGTTTAAAATGTTATGATAATAATATGAAGGTAGTAAAGTTCTTCTTGTCATGTCATAGCAGCGTTAGATGACCGCAATGAAAAATGCAGTAATTAAAAAAATTTTGTGCATCAATTGACTCAGAACAGCAGCTCTTTCTGTGGGCTACGACTTTTTTGTCACCCGCTCGCTAAATATAGTTAGCAGTGGATTACTGTGGCTGGTAATGATTTATAATTATAATGAAACAATTTTTTCTAGTTTCTCATTATATGGGTAACTAGAAGGTTATTTAGATACACAAATAATGTAAACCACGTATCATGTCGCATAGATATCTCTTTCCAAGATAAATAGCGGCTCCAAACAAATAATGGAAGCCCAACATCTATCCGCTACAATACTTCTCCTTATCGGCATACTGTCACCACTACACACTTGAACAATCCTTCAAAGAGATATAGCCTATTCTCCTATTCAACACCCACGCGTTTCGTTATATTGAAGAGTGGTCTCGGAAATACGGACCGACTGGTTGTTGATAAAATAAGTTTAGTAGGAGAGTTATTTTCCGGAGTCAGACTCCGTGTTTTTAAAGCTGAAATAGACTGGAAGTTCTACTACATCATCCCCAATATTTCAATATATATTATCGCAGCCACAATCAAAGCCTCTAATAGGTTTCCTGTATGCGTGTGCCAAAAATACTAATACACTCATAGACTTTTTTAATCCATCATACATATAACTGCCCTGGACGGAAGTCAAAGCATGACTTTTGCGTAAGCAAGAAGATGAACTATCGCTGCGCCACATTGGTACTCACAGAAAGATACTGTAATAATACCAAATATAAAAAATGCTGATAAAAATGAACCCTCGGTGATTACAAAATCACTAAATGCTTAAGCCTGCTACAAGCTTAATGGAATCTGTCTTACAACTAATTTACATTTTTATTTCCTGCAGTTATAAACAGCACTTTCAAACGAATTACCATTAAAGTTATCAGCCATTACAGTAAACTTTGTAGAGTTATTCTATAATTACAAGGCGATGAGAGAAATCCTCTACTAAGTATTCAGTTAGCAAGCTAGGAATCATGAGGTGTCGCGATAGTGATCGTCACAACTGCATAGCTCGGCTCGGTAGCTTATCTGATGCGCGGAACATGTCAGATGAGGCAGCTGGTTCTAAACATACAGACTTGAAGGATGGTGAACTGACAACTGTAGACTACTATAGTGAATATTTTACTGGCAGTGGTTTATCTGATGCGCGGAACATGTCCTATGAGGCAGCTTCTGCTAAATATACAGTTTTGAAGGATGTTGAACAGAAGAGTACAGACTAATCTAATAAATATTGTACCAGCAAAGGCGTATGCTAGATGCTAATGCCAGACATAAACAAACAGACTAGGAGCATAGTAAACTAATGGCTAAAGAGTAAAATACTGAATATTTAACACAAAATGGCCTGTGTGATAGGGTGCGTGGCAAGTAAAAGATTGAATATGCAGCCTTAAAAAAAAGTAACCTAGTGAATATTTTTTGTCCCCCCGACACGTGTTTTTTGGGAAAAGTTATAAAGTCTGGCGGTCTGATCAAGCATGCAAAATTTTCAGAACCTTGTTTCTTACACCCAATTATATAAGTTGATAATGAGACGTCTTTTTTGCCAGTTTGTGTGTCTCTATAGCTGTCCTCAGGTGAATGCGACGCGGCCAGCTCTCGTCCCATTTGCTTACTTACTGCAGACAGGGTTGTCCGCATCGCCCGATAAAGCTGCGCACGAGCACAAAATCAAGAGATTTACAGAAGGCTCACTCCCGCAACTAGCCTTCTGGAGTCACTACAACTGTAATACGAGCGAACGCTCCGGTACTTGTAGTTACAGTACTAAACAAGACAACACATGTTGGTGCTGAGCAAGCGTTCTCAAAAGATATTATGGGAAAAGAAATAAATCTTTGCGAGTGTTCCGAGAAAGAAAAAATATTATATTTCAGTTCATTTTATGATTGTAGTGACTATAGTATAGCATTCCTAAAGTTTAGGTTGTTAGTTTAGAAAATGGCAAGAGTGAGCTTTCTGAAAACCTCTTATTTTGTAGGTTATTTTCTGCCACTGACAGGGTTGTCTGCACCGGCCGATAATGCCTGCGCACGAGTGCTATTATGAAGCATTATCGACTAATCGACCCAGCAAGCTTGACGGCCAACGTTTAAGTCGAAATTGAATTTATTTCAAAATTGCTAACATGTATTGGAGACTGGTTGTTTTGTGAACTACGTATTAAGTTTATTATTTTACACGATATTGGTTTGATTAATTGCTTTAAATTTTCAAACGTTCTAATTTTTTATGGAATTTTCCTGAATACACTTTCCTACTCGCCTTATCTTTATGAAATCAAGAACTCTAAATACTCGAACTCGGGTAAGCAAATTGGTCATTATCTCGTTGATTTATGTTTTTAGAATAAATAAATTTTACAAAAGCCATTAAGAGTAAGATAATAAGGAGCACTTTGGTCGGTAAATTGAACCCGTAAATCACCGCCTGAGGTTCAAATTAACCTTTCAAGTAAATTCGCAGTTAATAATTGATGATTTGAATGGATACTCCATAACTTTACTTCCAAGGGCGCATTTGAGATTAAAACTTAATGAAGGTGGCGCAATTGGAACTTAAATAAAAAGTTATAAAGTAAGAAGTACGAAAAGTTCAATCTCTATTTTGATTTCTCTGAAATATGACAACTTGGTCAGTATTTTTTATATCATACTCATCAATTTATTTTAATGGTGGATGTATAATAAATTCATAATTAAGTATTTTTTGCACATTAAAAAACCAGATTCCCTTAAACGTGATAGATAGCGTCTTCAATAGAGCGAAGGCTTGAGTAAATTCTGACTTGATTTTGTGAAAGCATTCGTAACAATGTTCAACTCACTTTTCATGATTCTCATTTCAAAAACATTATCAAGTAGCAGCCAAAATACACATTGAAGTTTTGTAACGCCGCTGCACAAAAATAGCAACATAAATCGAAAACATTTAGATCGTTTTATTATTTTTACAAAAACTTCTTAATCCGAGTTCTAACTCTACTTACATTAAAATAATATTACAAAAATCATTAATCACATAAGACCTTTTGTTCAGATGCTTCTTGACGTCATATCCACGACTTCAGAAAACTTAGAATTGAGTGCGTGACATTTTATTCAATCAGTACAAATAAGCAATCAGTTCTCACAATTTCTGAATCCAATAACCTTTATTACCAAACAATATAATCCCAAACCATTGTCAAAGATCTAATGATATGAATCTGACGGCATCAGTGTATGACAAACAGTCGTATTTCACTCACGTCCATGTTTACTGACAAATACCATGTTAGCTATGATGTGCTGTTGTGGATTTGTAATTAGATCCAGGCTTCGGGCATAATGAGCAATCAACGTCACAAATAAACGGCATTGTTTACCGTTTTGGTGATTACGTCTAATAATTAACTGCTAGCATTATTCACATGAAAGGATAACTAAGTTACCTACTGAAACTGTACTAACCCTAACAATGAGTAGCGAACAAAAGGCGTGGTACATTATTGAAGATGAAAAGGCAATATTCCAAAAGAAAATTGGTATGTGTGCCTAAAACTGGCTAAAGATCTAAACCTCAGTGACATACCTAAGCCATCCCTTTTCTCCAGTTACAAGTATGCAAATAATATTGCTACCAATAACAATTTAAGCATTTACAAATGAGCTGGTATCAAGTATCATTGGGAAGCAAAGAGAAATTAATATCCTAGTTTCTACTTTCATTTTATTAATAGAAATGTTAGGGATGGATTACTGGAACTTCAGCTTAAGATGAAACTGCGTCCACATGGACTACTACTGGTGCGATTACCTTACCTGAAGAGCGGAATCGAAAGCAAACAGTTGCCTACTTACTTTGCAAAAACACTTTTCTTCATTCGTACTCTTTTAGTAGTTCAGCGAAGAGCTGAACTTAACCATGAATTTTATTACATTTATTTCTATGAATTTTATTTGAAACAGTCATGATATCTATATAATCTAGTGGTTAGAATGAACAGAATATGTAAGATGCACTGTTTATTTTAAAGACGGTATAATTCACGCACTTACTTTTATAAATTTCGTCTCCCAGCCGTATAATATGTATATTCGTGTATATTATATTATTTAAGGTCCGTCTCTTAGAGAACAAAAGGATGATTCATACCAGGACACTATATAGAATGCTATTGCAGAAGTTACCAAAACGAGTAATGTCCGCATAAGATCCCTGATTAGTTCACTGTTTTGCATGCAGTAAGCGGGTCATACAATGTTATACTGCTTTGTTTGGTTTAAACGTTGAAGTGAAAAGATATTCGTCAATTTTGTGGAAAATAACGCTTGTCTGTTCACAAATATGTACTTGGTTTTACTTATTTTGTCGTTCAATCTCATACCATCTTATGGGTAATAAGCAAACCTATACCTAAGTCATAACGCAAAGTCTTATTAAAAATTTTGTTTTAAGATCTAGAGTGCCAAACACTGACATTGATAGACTTGCCTTACGCTAGTAGCATAGAGATCATTAGACTTATCTATGAGGATTCTAGAAGTAGCAAAACGTAAAAATTTACATTCTAGTCTTGCTTAAATTCTTTGAACCTTTTGTGACCTTGCCATGCAGAATTTTTATATCAATCGAAGAATATTTTTAATTAATGAAAGTGGTTTTTGAATCTTCGAATTCGCTATCGTTTGACCTTCGCCGAAAAATATATTATGACTAATGTTGGAGGTCACTTTCTCGACGAAAATTATGTCTCTCCTCTGCCTCCTTATTATCATTAATGAATCATTATCTAAACTGATTTGCAAATTGGCCGTGACTAATTAATGTTTTTTTTTACTATTTTTAAACATGTTAGATATTATTTTATTTTATTTATGAAAACAGTTTGGGTATTCTATGCTAAAATGTTGAAATTGGTAACTTTAAAATAGTAATATGACTTTTGTAGAAATTCTAATTTTATGTCCAAACTTTTATCAGCTAGAGTTCAAAGAAGTTTTGAGTGCGGTAATTTATGCATTAACTTTTTATACTCAAGAAATGGGTAGTTTAAATAAATTATAAATGGTTTAATTTGAATTATACTTTCAACAGGTTTTTCTATAATATTTTATTCGCAGTACTAAATTTAGTCTGATTTCAGTTTTTGCAATCATAATTATATTTTTTATTAGAATATTCAAACATTCCTACAACTTCAGACAGGATAAAGGTGCTCCCGAACCTAAGTCGGGGACTGTTCCCTACAGTCGGCGACTGTTCCATACATCCAGTGTGGGAGCGATACCGGCATGTCGGCCGCCGACATTTTTCTACATTCTCCGACTTTTCTCTACATTTCTATACATATGACGTCACAGCTATTTGATTAATTTTATTTGATTAAAAAGGGATGGGATACCTGATAAACTTCAATACTTGTTGTTACATGGCATAAAAACCTGCTAAGAGCGGGTCGGTCACACCTAAATCTAGGGTTTTTGTAATCAAATATGTCGAATCCTATAATTATAAAAAAGTGATGAAAAACCGTAGGTCCGTGAAAGCCTCCCAATTGGTGCACATGAGATAATTCTACATTTGCAGCTACTATAACCATATTTTATTGACACCTTTATATTACAATTTTTTTTGGCTTTGCTGGCCTGTGTCGCTTGCTTAGGTAAGTAGAGTATTTATTGTCTAAACAGGTTGGCCCGAATAGTGAAGACCAAGTACAAAATTTGTATTCGTTATACTGAGGGCTATCTGAATCACCCCATGTATGTTGTGCGACTTTTGGTAATTTTTGAGTTATTCAACTTTTTTTGAGTTGTATGAGAAAAACATTACTGGCAGGCCATTTTTTGTACGCGAGAAATAAAAATGCTAAAAAAACAACTTCTCAAAAAGCTCTTTTACGGAATTAAAGAACAGAAGGAAAGAAGCCTTCCAGAAATGTTGAATAACTCGGAAACCACAGTAAATTGGGGAACATACATGCTAGTGATTCGGATACCCATCAGTATAAGGCATTTGAATTTCGTCTTTGGACGTCACTTTACAGGCCACCCTGTGTACAGTGTGTCAGAGAAATTAATGCAAACTTTCAAAGCGTTTCCTAGACGTAAAACTAATCAAATTTTTGTAATAAAATGTTTTCTAAGTACAAAAAAAATATTTTTGTAAAGTAAGAATTATGCTACTACTAATGTGGGAGGACTACATTCTTACAAAGTAAGAATTATACTACTACTACAGCTGATTTCCTTCACATCATTACGTCTTCCATCGGATGATTTTTACCACCAATTTTTACGTGAAATTTCGAGGTCTAAAAGAGCGAAGTATTATACTATTGCTTTTTTTTTTTACGTGAAAAGTCGAGATCGCTTCCCTCGCAACGCAGTATGTCGCCTCTCTTGTTATTTTACGTGATATGTCGATCTTGCTTCACTCGCAATACGTGTAGTGTTGCTATGAGGCAAAGTAAAAAGACGACAGGCTCCTCTGTTGCCTTTCTAATATGAAATTTAGAGCTTGCTTCGCTCTTTAATATAAGTTATATTCGTAGAGTGCGGTGTAGGTCCTCGCTTCTCCTAGCCTCTCTTGCCTTTTTTAGCATACGTGCAGTGCTAAAAGAGCGGAGTATTATACTATTGCTTTTTTACGTAAAATGTCGAGCTTGCTTTGCTCGCAATATGTTTATTGTTGCTGTAGGGCGGAACTCTCTAGCCTTTTAAATTTTCAAGCTCGCTTCGCAGGCAACTTTTTAATCGTAAATGTAGAGCTAACTTCATTCGCAATACGTGTAGTGTTAATGTAGCGCAATGTGGCGCATCCCTTGCCTTTTTTTATGTGATATCTAGTCGCTTTTCTTGTGATGTATATCTTCTTCCGCCCGACGCTAGTCTTGCTATGATATGTGTTGTGACCCCCACTGATCAGAAGCTGTATACGCCACTGGACTAGACCAGCATAGCGAGTAGGTAAATTGTGAGCGTTTTTTGTCGCCCTGCAAGTAGTTGACTACGGAACTCTAAAACACTATATTTACACTGCATAGTTACCTATTGTGTCAAATTTGTTTATGAATTCATAATAATTATGCATTTTTATGGATATCATTCTGATAGTAATACTTAAATACGGTGTTTCGGTGCTATAAATAAATATAGAGGTTGGTTTTTCAATTTCTGATCATCTCGGTATATTTATATACTCGGTATCTTCAGATCTGGATGTTATTGGATCTTTTGCCAAGCAGAATCTAAGCAAGAATCTTATTCGAAGTTCAGAGGATAATAAACAACGGACGGCTTATCAAGCTCATATCTGGTTGTGGAACTTGTGGGTCCTGCAGGGAAGACTGCGACCATCTTTCCAAATTGAGGTCGATCAACTTCTTAAAAAGAGCGATGCTTTTGTCGGTGGACCAATGAAACACTAAAACCAGCAGCTGACGCCATGAAATTAACACCTTATACCCGTTTTGTCGTCTAAATTCTCCCTGTCTATGTAATAGGTACAAAATGTGCTTTAATTTTGGTACACTTTATCAACAAAATACCCGATGAATATCTGATTATTATGCATGTATCTCTTTCTAAATAAATTACACTAAGTATGTATTTTACTTGTATTACGGTCGAGTTACATAGCCGTTACTGATAGATAGAATAATTTATTCTTTAAAATAAATAAAACAAGTAGGCAAGTCATTGTCACGGTATAATTTTGTTATTACAGATATGATAAATATAACACAAACACCGGCTACATAAAACACCTGCTTAATATTTGCCGTTATGACACAAATTATTCCAAAAATAAATAAAGCGTAGGATTTAAATGAATGTAAATTAAACAATGAATTGTAAACATAAACAGTAAACAGTCAGCACAAAATAGAGAATGTACAGAAGGATCACTCGGCCCTTATTTCGATTATTTCCGCTTTCGGCAAGGGCTGCCACAGTTTTCTTACCGATTTTTTTCCATGGAGTAGGTAGGTACCTAAACATACAGAGAGTAACAGAAAGGCTATATCAAGCCGAAAGTTGCTCATGAAACTGAACAACTTTCCCCATTTCCCCACTTTGACCTCCTTTCGGCTTGATATACCCTTTCTGTTACTCCCTGTATTTACATTACGTATACTACCTACATAGCACAATTATGGGGAATAACGAGTAGGTAGATATCTGCTCTGGGGCTGTTGAGACTGAGCATCATCCCATTTTTTTCCCGTGGGAGTCGTAAATTGCCGTGTGATGCCGGCTTAGAATAGCATCACTCCATTTCTTACCCGTGGGAGTCGTAAGAGGCGACGAAGGGACTCGAGGGTGTGTATAGCAATTTTAGGCGATGGGCTGACAACCTGTCACTATGGCGATACACAATTTTCCGAATGATCCTCAAACGTTTGTCAGACGTGGCGTAAATGTCCGTTTTTTCGGCCGTTTATGCTCTGTCTACCCCGCAAGGGATAAAGGCGTGATATATGTGTGTGTGTGTGTGTGGGAGTCGTAAAAGGCAACTAAGGGACTTGGTGTGTATTGCAATTTTAGGCGATGGGATGGCAACCTGTCACTATGGCGATACCAAATTTTCCGAATGACCCTCAAATTTTGTCAGACGTGGCGTAAAAATCCGATTTTGCAGCCGTTTACGCTCTGCCTACCCCGCAAGGGATAATAGACGTGATATGTGTATGTATGTATGTAGTACATCAAAAATGAAAAGTTGCCTTTATTTAAGTCGAAACTCAAATCACATTATAAAAAAATATACTACCTACATACTGATTAGAGATAATATTGTTTGTTCTTTTATGAAAGCAAGTTTTTAATTAAGTTGACAAAATATTATAGAGGTAGGAACATTGTACAAATCACATCGTATACTAACAAACCTATTTATTACATATTTATATTTGTGTGAAGCCATTTTGCACGTTCGCACCAAACGCGGTTGACACTCGACTACAAGACTACAAGTGTGTTTGGATTGGTTTGGATTTCCTTGTAAACGGCGGCGTGTCAAATTGTGGAGAGTTTCGTGACGTTTGCTTGAAGTGAGCTCTCTGTATTCGGCGCGCAGCCGCCAATACTTACTTTGTGCAGTCAGAGTCCCTATAATGTACGACAGTAGAGTTATGTACAACCCAAGCATGCACGACAATGGCACTAGAATCAAAACAATGTCGCCAAAAACACCCCTGTACCAACAATGTACACCCCGCGCAATCCCGCGCATGCAAGACACGATCATCGAAGACATCACGTAACCATATTGAAAATCTGAAGTAGTGATTTAACTTAATCGATTGTTTTACACACTCGTATAACTTAATCGATATTGTTTTTTTCTTATATAATGTTGATATTTTTCACTTCGTTCGCTCCAGGGGGTCACAACTCTAACCTAACCTACTGTGTCGGATTTGTGTCAAAAAAAATTAAAGCGGGGGGCTTCGTTCCACCGTCCCCCCCCTTCGCGGCTTTATATGTCATATTAGAATAATTGATCGAGAAGTCGATTATAGCCAACACTAGTACATGAGTTCATTCACTTGTCGACGTCAGTTTATTTTAATTCGAATAACATCCCTGTACATTATTTGTCCGCGCCATTTACTGAAGACGATCCAATGACTGTGTCGAACATAGCAATGTGCCGTTCCTACTTTGTTTCTAAGTTCTTAGTTTCCGGGACTTTTTCTCAAGTTTTTTTTATTTTTTATTAATGATGGGTTTGCTCTTGACTCTAGTCCAGGTCATAGGACAGAGACAGAGTCTAAGATGGAGCGAGCTCACCCAGAAGAAGCCTGTTTACTCTTACTTTGGAAGAGATTAGGGTTGTATGCGTTTGAAAACACAGACGCAGGTAGTGAGTTCCACTCTTTAGCAGTGCGCATTATAAATGCTGACTGGAAGCGCTTAGTCCGAATGGGTGGAATGGCTACAAGGTACGGATGGTATACGGCGGTGCGTCAAGATGTCCGATGGTAGAAGGGAGCTGGTGGAACAAGGTCGTGAAGCTCTTGAGCACACTCTCCGAAGTACAATCTATAAAAAACCGACAAGCAGGCAACCTTGCGGCGATGTGCCAGGCTATGTAGCTTGGTCACAAAGTAAGTATTGGCGGCTGCGCGCCGAATACAGAGAGCTCACTTCAAGCAAATGTCACGAAACTCTCCACAATTTGACACGCCGCCGTTTACAAGGAAATCCAAACCATTCCAAACACACTTGTAGTCGAGTGTCAACCGCGTTTGGTGCGGACTTACAAAATGGCTTCTCACAAATAAAAATAGGTAACAAAAAAGTTTATTAGTATACGATGTGATTTGTACAATGTTCCTTTAATATTTTGTACCAACTTAAATAAAAACTTGCTTTCATAAAAGAACAAACCAGATTAATAACTCTAATCAGTATATTTATTTATAATGTGATTTGAGTTTCTTCTTAAATAAAGACAACTTTTCATTTTTGATATACATACATACGCATACACATATCACGTCTATGCTCCCTTGCGGGGTAGGCAGAGCGTAAACGGCTGCAAAAACGGATACTTACGCCATGTCTGACAATAATTTGAAGGTCATTCGGAAAATTGTGTATCGCCATAGTGACAGGTGGCCAGCCCATCGCCTAAAATTGCAATACACACCCTCAAGACCCTTAGTTGCCCTTTACGACTCCCACGGGAAAGAAATGGGGTGATGCTCAGTCTCAACAGCCCCAGAGCAGATATCTACCTACTCGTCATACCCCATTTCATAATAACTGTGCTATGTAGATACCGATTTTACAGGGAGTAACAGAAAGGGTATACAAGCCGAAAGGAGGTCAAAGTGGGAAAATGGGGAAAGTATTTCAGTTTCATAAGCACCTTGATATAGCCTTTCTGTTACTCCCTGTATATTAAAGTACCTACTCCATTGAATAAAATCGGTAAGAAAACTGTGGCAGCCCTTGCCGAAAGCGGAAATAATCGAAAAAAGGGCCGAGTGATCCTTCTGTACATTCTCTATTTTGTGGCTTGGTGACCACCAGTTTTATGTCGCCTATGAGCCTCTTGGCCCTGCGTTCCACCGAGTCAAGAGCGGCAAGTTGGTATTTGGCTGAGCCATCCCAAAGGTGACTGCAATACTCCATGCAGGATCGGACTTGTGTTTGTAAAGAGTTAAAAGCTGTCCAGGCGTAAAGTATCGCTTTACTCTATTCAGGATGACCAGCTTTTTAGCCGCCGTTTGAGCCTTGTACTTGATGGTCGCGCCGAAGTTAAGATTTGATGTCAACTCCATGCCTAGAAGCTCAAGCCTGTCAGTGACTGGGACAGATGTACCCCGAAAAGTAGGTGTCCAGTCGAAAGGACTCCTTTTTGCAGTGAAAAGATACGCCTGTGTTTTGGTGGCATTGAATGAGATCAGTGGCCTGTGCTAACATTGAACAACTACAATTCTACAGATTTAACTAGCAACACTGATGAAAATTACAACTACAGGCGTTTTTTGAAGCTACAGGTCTACAATTTTACAAGTCACAGCTACAGGCACCTGTAGATTTCCATCGACAAACCATAGGGTAGATTTTGCTTTTAAAAACACAATCGAGCAAGTTTTTACAGGTGTTCATCAAAAGACATGTAAACTACAACTGTAAAAACTTACAACTTGTGAATAATTTTACAGGTCGACTGACCTAGGTAATTATTTTACAAGTGCAAGATTTTTGCATAAAAATCTATTCAATATGTTCAAAAGTACTCAAAATGCGTTCCTTGGCAAATTATTTTGCTTGAGGCGTTAAATAAAGCAAAACTTTATCGTCAATTGTGGATTATTATTATTAATTCACAACAGTACTATTTTAACGTACTCTATCAATGATATGATTTTAATTAGAAATATTGTTGATTTCATTTTTATAATTTCCTTTTTATTAAAATAATAATTTTCAGTGTAATGTCTTATATATTTAGCTAAGTGTTTACATACTTTCACATTATTTAATCTATGCTATAACATTGACGTTGAATTTGAGTTAATGAAATGAATGAATCGATAGTGTTGTACATCGACTTGTAAAATTTACCTGTAGTCGAGATTTTGGAGCGGTTCTGACGGTGGTAGCTTTACAAGTGTCTTCATAAAACGCCTGTAACCTGTAAATTGTAACTACAAGTGCGTTACAGGCAGATTTCCGCCTGTAAATGTGGACCTGTACCTGTACAATGATAATACATGGCACAGATTGTCGTCGCCCTATTGGGAGACAAGACTTAAGGTCAGATCTGTGCGCTCTACCATGGCCTTTCTTAACGAACGTATTTCATGCCCACTGGTCCCTGCACCTGTCAAGTATCTCTCTGAAACGGTACTATCATCTGCGTATCCAACAATACCATGCCGAAGGAGTTCATTGATGTGCAGCAGGAAAAGAGTTGCAGAGAGAACAGACCCCTGAGGAACTCCGGCATCAATGGCCATAAGGTCAGAGGAGCAGCCGTCAACGACTACTCTGATGGACCGTTCACTAAGGAAGTCTGAAATCCAAGTACAAAATCAGCTGGGATGCCATAAGCAGGAAGCTTGCTGAGCAGACTTGCATGACAGATCCTGTCAAAGGCCTTCGAGATATCGAGTGAAACGGCAAGTGCTTCGCCGTTTTTCTCGATGGCTTCGCCCCAGCAGTGCGTGACATACACAAGAAGATCACCAGTAGACCACCCCCGGCAAAAGCCATATGGACGGTCACTGAGAAGATCATTGTTTTCAAGCTAGGTCAGCAACTTACTATTACGTACCCTCTCCATGACCTTGCATAGGATGGAGGTAATAGCAATTGGACGGTAATGGGCTGGGTCAGCACGGTCGCACTTTTTGGGAACTGGTTGCACATTAGCAAGCTTCCAGGCCCCCGGCACCGTTCTTTCTTTAAGAGGGAGGCGGAACAAGCCTTTTGACCTTATTTCCTTGGGAAAAGTGGTAAATTTATAATTACGAACTAAAGCAAACCTTTAAGATTCACTTTTTAAAATGTACCCTACAGAAATACATGCCTACAGCATAATATTCTTTACATTGGTACTCCCTAATCCCTCACTATATTATTTTACTATACACTACATTATTTTACTATAAAATTCCTAAAATAATCGTGGACTTAACAAATATTTGTGTCTTGTGGGGATCGAACCCACGACCCTAGGCGTAGCAGGCAGGGTTACTATCCGCTACGCCATCTGGCCTGTCAATGTTTCTATGTTTCCGGGGAATATTCATCGTGCCCGGGAACGTAACTGGGAATATTCCCAATGTTATCGGGAACAGCACATTGCTAGTCGTACATAGTTATGTTGTACAAAACATTGTCGGGCGTAATCGTGTTGTGCAAAATCAATGTCGTGCATTTATGGTTCCAAAAGCCAGCACACAGCCTATAAGTCTATATACTTTGACAGCCTATAAGTCAATATCAGTAATCCACAGAGTTATGTCAACTTGCAGGTCAATATCATTTGACTCAGAGCAAGTAAATGTGAAACCTACCAATATAATACTTGAAGCTATGAAAAACTCATCTCACCGCAATTAGTAGACTTGGCTTGCCTACACTAATATTATAAAGAGTAAAGATTTGGTTGTTTGTTTGTTTGAATTGAATAGGCTCCGAAACTACTTGACCGATAAAAAATACCATTGGAATCATACGTTATCCCTGATGAACAAAGGCTATATTTTGTACAAAAAAAATAGGGATCCGCGTGAAAATTTCGATAATGTAACCGAACGCGTGAAAAAAGTACTAATAAATGTCTTATATCGCGTACGTTGTGGCAATTATTGACAATAGAGCAAAGTGATGTACAACAATTTTATAGAAGACATCAATATCTAAAAAATATCCGCAATAGCATGTGTCTTACTATTACAGTTATGCCACAATAACAACTTTTTATCTTAGAAAGTGCAATAGTAACGTCGCGCCGGTACAAACTACGCCACATTATTCGTACCTGAGTAATAATCATATTTAATCATGAGTGTATTCGTTATCAAAACCACCAGTTACATTAACCATGTAAATAAGCAACATTATGTCACATGTCAAGTGTGGAGTGGCAGAAGCGGGGTTTACCACACTATCATTTGCTGTTTTGGCTAGAAAAAAAAATCCAACCAGACGAAATTGATAGTGTCATAACGTGATAATGTGAACAACCAAAAATACCTATTAAAAATATGGTTCGTATATTCTGTGTAAAGATTAAACATGCTCTCTTATGCTTGATTAAATAAATAGTATTTCGTGTCTTTAAGCATTTGTTTTTGTTATATTGTAACACATGCCTTTGATTGCAATGAGTATTTCATGGTTTCATTTTACTTGCTTCTAGGGTTCTCTCTGAAATCTTCCCTTGCCCTGAAATACCATAGAGAATTTACCACAGAAATAAGTAGGAGTGCATAAATAATATTTTCTTTGGTTTTCTTCCTTCTAAGAGAAGAGACGTTATTTTTTGTCAAAAACGTTAAGAAAGGGCATTTAGCGTACGTGATCCAATATTGTAATCTAATCAATTATAGTATATATCTGTTTTTGTATTGAGAGTAAGTATTGGCCTAAAATCAGTTTAACAATTCTCTTCATCTTCTTATTCTTCTTCAACCCGTTGCCACCTAATGCTGAGTGTAGGGTGGTGTAGGTCTCATCTTTACTTACCTTTTATTAGTGCTGCCACTTTCCGTCCAATAGGTATGGAGAAGGATAGGAGATATCTAAGTCCTATCATGTTAAAAACGTCAATGGCTTTTTCGCTATTTCTATTCAATTTAGTCACCATTGTTTTATCGTCGCCTCATTTTGACAGATTACGCGCATTTCATTTTATTAGCGAAAGTGACAGCGCTAATATAAAGTAAGTAAAGAAAATTGTTATCCCGAATAAAGGCCATAACGTTCAGCTTGGCTACTGAGTTTATTTCAATGAATGAAGTTTTAAAAATTAGGCATGTTCATATTTTAAACTAGTTGATATCAAGTCTTCGCTTGCCCTCCTGAGCCCTACTCAGAGGTGCATCATTCTAGGCCAATTTTATTTATAATAATATTATGTAGTTTAATAGTAAAGTTAAAAGTTAACTATAAGAAAAGTTTGGGATAGATATCCCATAAAATTTTACTTTGAGTATTTTATGATTTTCGTTTATTGGTGATTTTATTCTTGAAGGTGGTTTAGTTTTTTGTTAAAAAGTACAACCATAATCCCATAGATATCTAGACAATGATCCATGATAGAACTATTTCCATTAAGATTTCTATGAAGTTTTTTTTGCAAGTTTTTGTATCCATCAGTCAGTAAGTTTCTTTAAAGACTGAGGCAGACCAATTGTACGTGCATCACGTGCGCATCACGCGTGCGTGCGATAATACGTTGCAGCAAAAAAAATAAAAACATACAGCACAGCATCAGCATTGCGCAGTAACATTTTATGTAAACAATTACCAGTCACACACTCGCCCTCACACATACACCCCGAGGCGTTATTAGTCGATAGAAATAAATTACTTTTCCCTGAATTATATATAGTAAAATATTTGATATGTAATATTATTATTCTTAAAGTAAAAAATTACGTCGTAATTAAGTTGTAAAATGATAGAAAATATTAAATTGCAACAATGCAAACTTGCAGACTTTAACATTCCATGATATAAGATCTTCGGTTGATTGAAATATTTCAAAAAATTATGTTAAGTATGTAAACAGCGGTTTTTAAGGCGAAAGATTGGCTTCACGCGTACCACCCGATGTTGCGGTATTGGACAGTTAATATGGCAAACATGTTTGTCTGGTAGTGTGGCAGTGGTCTGGTCACATCTGTCGATGCCGATGGATGGTAGAATAATCCGGTTCTGGTGGTGGTGGAGCCCATGCCTCAGCAAGCGTAGTGGCAGGACGCCCTCCAGGCAAATAGACCGAAGACTTAAAGACATCTGACTTGATGGCGGAAACAGGAGATCGTGCCTTATGGCGTAGCTTTATGGCATAATGCGTATGGCGCTGACGTTTAGCAGTGGACTGCTATAAGGCTGATGTGATGCGTGATGTGTCATATATGACATATGATTACCGCACAACGATGCCGTGTGTAGTGCGGTTGCATTTAACTGTGTTCGTCTGTAATGTCGGACCAGAAATATAACTACAAAATTGTGCGGGACGTCAGAGGGGCTAAATGTTTGGTTACGGAAGGAATTCACATTGATAAAGAGAGATATAGAAATATATATATAGATATATATATATGCAAATACATATATCACACTTTCAGTACAACAAAGTAGACACTTCTTCTACTGCAACGTACACTTTTGCACACGCATCCAGTGTGAGTAAGTCTTTAAATTTAAGATTTTAAATTAATACATTTATATTGGTGGCCAGTGTCATAGTATATGTTATATTTTATCTTTTCTTATAATACACATCACTATGTACATGTCATCAACGTGCCGTCAAAAGAAGTGTTATCAGCACAATTAAATCTGTCTGATACTAGATATATTCATAAATGATTGTTTACAAATTTTATCAAAGATAGCAGCACAAAAAATTGGTCTCAAACACGATTTAACTTATTTATTTATAGAATCAACATTAAAATCATAAATGAGTCGATGCTCTTTGTGTATTATTGTCAAAGAAAGCAAAAAATCTAAGCTTTACTGAAAAAATGATACGTTTAAAGCTTTTTGTTATGTTTCTGTGAGTCGATAGTGAAGATTGTAGAGTATGTGTTCAGAAGTTATTTTAATGGTATTTAGTGTCGAAAAGTCAACATGATTTTGGCCCTTTCTTGTTTCTGTGCTGGCAACACGTGTTTTCCAAAAACCGACGACAACCGACAACAACCGACGACATACGACGACAACCGTATACAACCGACGACATCCGACGACAACCGACGACAAGTTCGGATGTATCTAAATGTCGGATACAGTCGCCGACTTAGGTCCGGGAGGACCTTTATATTATACATTTTATTTAGCTTATTTGTAAAATCATGAAGAGTTATTTGGTGGATTAAAAATTAAATTTTAATCTAGGTTTGATAAATAAGAAATAACAAATTCCGAAACATTTCGGTCGCATTTTTTAAAATTTAATATTTCATTTTACGCGGAAAATCTTTTACTATTACCATTTTCATACAAATCATAATTTTATACTATACCAGTTTTTTGTAATGAATTTAAACAAAATTACTCAGAATAAATGTAGCACTTTTAACCCATTATTCCACAAAACAAAATACAGGATGAAAATGATCGAGGTTTAAATTTTACCAGCGCATTAATAGCGCAAATACCATCCAAAGTAACACGGTAGTCACAATCGGCCATTCGAAGCGAGATGTTATCGATAAAACCCCATTTATCGATGCCGCTACTGCACGATGCATCTACAGCAGGGATGCGAATATCAAATTTCATGATTCGATTTCCTTGTTAGGCATCGATTAAAAGAAATCGAAAGAAACTTAATTTTGTCTCCATTAAATGTCGAAGACATGGCCGCCTATAAACTCTACGCTTTGAATATTTATTATATCAAACTATTCGGAATGTGGTATTTTAAATTATATCTTTAATATTTCAAAATCATAGCCTCAGTTAGAATTTTCATAAGCTGGTACGTGTTTTTAGAATAAACACATATTTTGTTGATACAAAGCCTTATGTCGGTATGGAGCCTTTTTCCAGTAAAAGTTAGATTAGTTATAAAAATTATATATTACAATAGTTGTAACATAATTATTATTATGGGGCTAGGGTACAATAATTAATTGTATTAATAAAAAGAACAAGTTAAGAATTGATTGCAATCAAGACTTATTTGCCTATCTCGAAAAAATCGGTCACAAGTTAAATTATCGATTTATTGCAGAAAATGCCACATCCCTAGTCGATAGCACACGATTAGAATTACATCGATATCATTTAATGAATTTCCTATTGTTGTAATATGGGAATTGGGTTGCTCAATGTGTTTGTTATGGTAGTTTTAATGGGGCTTTCTTGCTTTTATTATAATGGTTAGTATCAATAAGGTTGTACAATTACATGACTATCTCCGTGGTCTGGCGGTCTATGCGTTGGGGGCCCTAAAATTGCCATATGCCAATTAATAAGTTTACGAGACAAATCTTAGTTTGGTTTGAACATTGCACGCTGATTGATGCAGATGATGCAAACGTCACCTTCATAAGGAGAAATTGCAGCTGTAAGTGTTTGCGATAACATTGAAAACAATATTCATTAATTAAGTAACATCTAAAAAATATTCCGTAGTAACTGAAACAAACTTGATCAAATTTTTTACATCCAAGGTCAATATTGTAGCTGATTATTTTATGTTAAAACCCGTCTACAGTAAGTTCTTCGTCAGACTCTGTATTTTTGAAAGTAGCTCATTTGTTTGAACAAAAGACTGAAGTAATTACTTAATGTCTGCTCTCTTATTAGAGACAAAAACAATAACATTGTTACGCCGTATTGTTAAAAATTTCTTATATACTTAGTGGTGGACAAGGTACATCTTGCAAAATCTTGATTCTAATTATGTACCGATTACAAATAGTGGTAGATATCTACAATGGCCTACTTTGACGATGTGTTCGAGATAGGGTTAACCAAACCATGGTGTATGTCAAAAAGCCGTGTGATGCCGGCTTACATGAAAATCACCCCTTTTCATGCCCGTGGGTGTCGTAAGAGGTGACTAAGGGACTCAACGGATTCATGTGTATTACAAATTTAGACGATACTATAAATAAAAAACTATAGTTTACCTACCTACAGGGTTTTTACCTTCGCAATATACCGGTTAAAACTTTAAAAAATAATTCACTCTCTCACGGAAATATTTAAAAAAATACTACCCAATCTATTCCTAGTGTACCATTGCCAAAGCCACAGGTTCATCAATGTGGCAATCTTCAATCAGCGACCGAACAATACTTCCAGTTGGAATAAGGAATTACCTTGTTTTTTAGATAGATCTATCAGAAATAAATAAGTATGATAATCTTGTGATGTATTGACAATAGACTTGCAGAAGACTTGAATTCTTAAACAACAGATACAAGTAGAGTTTTAAACCTGTACGCGAAATAGAAAAAATTAGAGAAAAGATAAGTATAAATATTTACTCAGCTATTCAGTCACGTAGGCCCTTTTTGTCATGAGAATCACATCACAAAAAGTCAACGGTTTCCAATCATCCCATCATGTTGTGTTAGGTTAGTGAGCAGTAGCAAACAACTTTCTTTTCGCCCATTATTATGGCTGTTAAGTCTGTTGTAGGGCAAACCAAATATTGAATATAATGCCGTATTAGGTAGCTCGTTTTTGAAGTGCTAAGAGTACAATCGAAGAGAAAAGTCTTACCAAGCGATGTTAGAATGAAGATTATTGTCTTACCTGAAAACATAAGTGAAATTAAATTAAAGAGCTGTCAAATTCATAAATAAACCTACAACTTAATTAATCGTCTTGGGTAGGATGCTACGTCTACCAACAGATTTCAAATTGAAATTGAGTAAATAACTTTTAGACAATCCAGATCCGAGAAGTGCCATTTCAATCACATTAAAACAGATATAACACCTATATCTTACTAAATAGATGCATTTAAATACTTGGTAAGTATAAATGTTGACTATAATAGGGTGATGTATTTTACACACCGAAACTAAATCAACAGTTCTGACATCGACAGTACACTATGCAGCAACACGGATGAAAGTGAAAACGACCTTAAAACGTGTACAAATATACACAGAGAACATCTGGCTTCGGTGCTTCGGTTGTGGTCGCGCGGGACACCGGCATTTCGGGTGACAAAACTGACAAAAACAAATACTGGCACGTATGTAGTAGTAGCCACAATAAGATAAATGCCATAGAAAGCGCCACTTGTTACTGCGTTTGAACAATGTCTCCTACCTACTTTTATGTTCAATGAGATTTAGCGTTATTTTTTATACAACTGGTAAAACAATCTGTTTTTATACTAATCAGTACTCAATGGCGTATTTTTCAGTCGGGGAATGTTAGATTGTATGGACCTATAACTTGAGCTTATTCTTTTTTATTTTTCGTGTTTAGCACTGGTTTCAGAACTTTTCAACCGCTTACTACTAGTAGTAGCAATCATAGACAGCAACCGGGACTGACGGCGTAACGTGTCCTGCGAAACACTTGAGTTGAAAATCAAATAAACCAAAATTACGCTATTGAACTATACTGCAAGTGTTTTAAAGACTGATCAATATGTAGACACACCACTTAGGTACATTGGATATAAGAAACTTTTAAAAGATAATAGAACGAATGAGCCAAAAGATGAAATTGAACACGAAACAACGAACAAAATTAATAAAAGCTTTTGTGGCCCGAGTACAATTACTGTTAACGGGCGGAACCAGAAAATCGTTTGAATGAATAAATGAACACCAAGCAATTTATTTTTTGTACTATTTTTCACTGACTGTTTCTTTATTTCTTTTTTAAGGCTCCAAATTATTTGCCACTTACTGTGTTTTCCAACAAAATCATATTAAAAGTATTCATAAATTGCATAACCTTTCATATACGAAGTTAATTTTAAATTACCACTTTATCCAAAAACATTCAAAAACTGCAAGGATACCAAAAATTTGCATATTTTTATTGCAGCAAGTTAAAAACATTTCTAATATTACAATGACCTTACAAGAAACTATTTAATATCTATCAATCAATCAATTTTTCATACTTGATAAAATAAATCATAAATCGCACACGCAGCGGACTATATTGTAGTTCGTTACAGCCGCCATACAATAATGACAACTTTGGACAGCCGTAAGTTGATGCGGCCATGAGTACCAGATATTATGTTTTTGCATGAGACCACATGTACACCCTGTTTGACAATAAACCGAATCCGGCAAACGTGCGGCAAACTCCCGAAAATTATGCGGGGCGTGTGTGAACCACTTTTTTATGTGTCCAAGAAACTCGAATAAAACGGTAAAGAGTCGATAAAATACAATCGTAAAATCGATTTTGCAGTGGGAAATTCTGAACACATTGTTGTATAAGGGTTCTATAAGGATTCAGAATGAACCGTTGAATATAAAAGTTTTATTTAACTTTTATTGGTGGAATAGCGGTGATTCACATGTGTAAGCACTTTTCAGATCATTACAATGGCTTTCAAACGTTTATATATCGTAAATAGTTAATGAAATAATAATAATAAATCTTTATTTAACACAATTTAACTAAAAACATGACCGAAGCCTTCTTTTTAGTTTATATTGCCTGAGTGTAATGTGTTGATAGATTAACATAATTTGCGACAACAGTTAAGCGAAATTATAAAATTAAATATTCATATTTATGTTAAATAATTATGTTAAGGTGACAGGATACAAGTGTTAAATTGGAATACAGTTAAGTTATTAATTATCAGACATAATAGTCCAATGTGTTAATCAGCTAATCAGTATAAATATATTATTATGATTCATCAAGTTTTCAAATAATTTGCCTAGATAGATCAAACATAATTTCATCTAAATGTTTACATTTTAGGTTTAAAAAAAGATTTACAAAATTATTTTTTTAAGTGGTCAAGGAACAATTTTACATTTCTACAGAGAGTTAGGTATCTATACTTTTCTTTACGTTACACTAGTTACTCAATAACTTTAAAATCATTTTACGTTCAAAGAACACTTCCTTATAATTTTAATTCAGGAACGAGAGTCTCATTGTCATGACAACCTTGCGAAAATAACGTAGCAACGTTGACGTAACGTTGCTAAGTTATGATAATCAATTTACTCATATACATTTTTTTTAAACACTTACAAACTTTTCAAGCGCGGGCAGGATTTGAACCTGCGACTTTCGCCATTACTAGTGGCGACGCCCCTTTCATCTGGGCTACCGCAGCTCGTTCCTTGCCCGTGAATTTTGAATGTATACTTTAAAGCCAGGAACGCGAGGCACGGCTCCATCTACCGGGTTAGTTTTACAGCTTATACCGGAAGAGGCATCGCCACTAGTAATGGCGAAACTCGCAGGTTCAAATCCTGCCCGCGCTTGAAAATTTATCAAGATTCCAAAAAATGTATACCCAACACGGGAAGTGTTTTAAAATTTGGTATTTTACATACATACAGTCATCCTTCATCTTGATTGCGAACCCACAGTCCCGTGTTAAAGCCTTAAAGTGATTTATCACGCTGATTTTATATCATATCATAACGAATTTTGTGCGTCAGTCACAATCTACCTACTCAAGGTACTGTATAAACTACATAATATTTTGTATTTGGTAAAAATCTTTCTAATTTTTCTATATGCATAGCTCCAGCCACTAATGTGTCTTACATTTGCAGGTGAGTCGATAGGATATTTTGTAAGTTCATTAGACATTCAATTCACGTCGCTTTAATTGATTCTTTGCTAATTCCGAAAGTGGCGCTCCGGCAGTCCGTTACGCAATGTTATTACAGCGAAAACACTTTTCCCCGAAGACGGTTTGCGAAAAAAGACTTTTGTCTTAAAAATACTTTTTTCACAACGAAACTTTTCTCTTACTTTCGCCTGTTTTCGGCTAATTAAAAAGTTCGACAATTTTACAGTTCGTTAGACTGTTTCTTGTTAGTATTTCAGTTGCCTTTTTTATTTGTTGTTATAGATTTAGTTTCACTTTCTGTTTGATGAATTGTTACGTTTGTGATTGCCATGGTGATTATTACAATGAAGTGAATATAATTAATTTTCCATATTAATGTGATTGCTAAATCGGCCGGTGAAAATTTCGATTATTGGCTCAATTCAATGACTCAGTGTTAATACAATTTGTTAATCTTGTCAACTCGGTGTCACACGCGAAAGACGTGTAAATTATCATGTAGCCTAAATGTTTATCAGAAATTTTGATTCTTGTATTGATTTCATACATACATATTTCACGATTATATCCCTTGCGGGTCAGGCATATTTTGAAATGATTGTTTTATTAATGCTCGAGTCGCACTACCACTGCGCCACAAATAGGTTTATTCTTCTTGCGAGACAACTTCTTACGAGTATTGTGCATGGTAAACCACTCCTAGTTTTCACTTTTTACTAAGGCTATTTTAGTAGACTAATAAACATTGGCGGCCGGTCGAACGGTGCCGTTTTGCGTTTTATTATTATACAAAGTAATTATTGGCTGCTTTCATCGGCAAGTTGTTGTGATGCTAGAAAGTGAAGGCTTAGCATCAGAGCGAAGATAAAGGTAGAGTGAGCAGGTGAAGAAACAACCGAAAGGCAATAAATAAAGTGTAACTTTACTATTTCGTTGTTTGTAACACACCAAAGAAGAAAAAAGCGATTCTGTAATGTAATAAAATAGATATAACTGCTCTCACTAAATTTAAAGATATTAAGTCCCATTCTAAAAATAAAACGGACGGAGGTAAAATGACACGAAATTTAACCTAATTCAATGTGGGAGTACTATCACTTATTGACATCATGTCAAGATTGAGTCTAATCCACCATCCTTATCTAACACAAAGAAAACAATTTGAAACATTGTTGGTTCCCTCCGCCTCCTCCGGCACAAAATTAAGGAAGTAATAACACTTAATTGCATAATATGAAAAAAATACAGTTTTAATGATATAATTACTAGTGCACAATGAAAAAAAGAAAACAGAATATAGGAAATAATTTTACAAATTATGTGTAAAGGCGGCCTCACCGCTAAGAGCGTTCTCTTACAGACAACTTTTGGTTGCAAATAGCAGCAATTTTATCTGGATTTAGTAAAACAGCTCTCTCTTCTTTAATTCAAACTCTTGCAGCTTAGCTTGTTGCTTGCAAATTTGTGCTGGTACATTGGCAGTATCGACGGTCCAAGACCGCTTGTCTTTCTCAACTTATGTTTGTGATAAATTACTAGCCTGCTTAGGGATGAAATCTTGTGAAATGTTTATGAGTTGCAACTACTTTGTAAAGCAAAGGGCTTGTGGCATTTTGAAAATTATGACGTACAACCCGGTTATCTATCAAGCTGTTTGTTTGTGTTTTATAGTACGTATTATAGAAACTGGTATGTATGGTTATTGATTCTAGTGGTATATCTTCTGATGCTCACCAAAAAACTTAAACAATTCAAGAAAACCTAATTAATATCAGAGTATAAGACCAATTTCTACATGCATCATAACTATAATAAATCAACCTCGCGAAGGAAATAAATCATCCGACTGACTAGGTATATAGGGTGAAATTTTGACTAGTGACTGATAGCGCAAACTCAAGACGGGCTGGTGATAAGGAACAACTTTTCACAGGTGGCTAAGGTCGAAATATAACCAAAAATTTGGGGTACTATGGAAGCTCGAAATATTTTTTTCATTTTTCAACCTATGTTAATTGGAGAAAGTTGTTCCTTATCACCAGCCCGTCTTGAAATTTCACTATCGGTCACTAGTCAAATTTCACCCGAAATTTTGTCCTGAAATTTGTCTACCAACTCGTCCTCTGTTACTCAGTTACTAGTTACATTTCACCTGATATAACATGGTTGTGATTTTTTTGGTCTTTTGGATAGTTTTTAAGTCATTATACTGATCATGCCTGCAAAGTTTTTGGTTCCATCGCCGTCTTTTCCACCCCGTTTACATTAAATTAACAGCCACAACAGTATGTTGCTGGACTTAGACCTCCCTTGTCAAATTTAACCTTTAGTCGCTTTTTACGATACCCACGGGTAGAATTGGGGTGGTGCTATTTTAAGCCGGCAACACACGGTATATTATTTTATTACACACACAAAATCACGCCTTTATCCCATGCGGGGTAGGCAGATTGTAAACAGCCGTAAAACACGGTCGCTATCGCCACGTCTGACAAATATTTGAGGGCCGTTACAGAAAAATCGTTTATCACTATAGCGGCAGGTTGTCAGCCTGTCGCCTAAAATTGTAATTCACATGAAATCCTCGAGTAACTTAGTCGCCTTTTACGGCATCCGTGTGATAGAAGTGGGGTAATGCTATTCTAAGCTGGCATCACACAGTTTTTTTTACTCATATGTTATGTACGTTTAATTATTTTACGATCAAGAAAGTACTTTAGACACATACAAACTCTCCTCGTTAAATTATATTGTAATTTAACGAAGAGTTTACAACACAACTATGCCTCTAGAATTAACAGTCCGCTTTTGCATTCCTATTACTACTTTGGTGGTCAAGTAGTGTGAACGTTTCCCTCAGGATCCGAAGGCCCCAGGTTCGAAGTCGATGTTTATCATTTTATGAATTTGTTCTCAGTTTGATTAGGACATTGCAGGCTGCACCACCTAATTATCCGTTAGAACATAGGCTCCGTGTTTTGGAAAGCACGTTAAGCGCGTGCCGGCTTTTCTCTGTAGTTATTTAGACGGTGGTCGTAATAAAACTATGTCAGAGGCCTAGAAGTAGCCTAGTTGCCTGCAAACTTTGATATTAGGTAGTTTATTGAGTCCTTTGTGGACTCGGTGTCCCACATGGTAGTACACTAGGCACATCGCCTAGAATTAACCGGCCGCTTTATAATTCCGTTTACAGTCATGCCTTTCTAATCATCTCTTTCATTACGCACTATATCAATAAATCTTGCAGCTTATTACTGCAAATGGGAATAGGTAGAGACACAGTAAACGTGATAGATCAGTAAGAAATCTCGGTTGTCTGTCCTTGAAATCAATATTTTTTATCCGTATATCTTAAAAAGCCTTTTATCCCAATTGGGTTTGAAAAATAGAGAGAGAGAACCGTATGAACCTAATTCCATGGATAGGCATCAGCGACTAAGTTATCGCGCCCAAATTTGCGTTAATTCATGTCAAATGATTTAAAATATGTTATGAAAAGAAATATGTTATTATTTACAGATTAAGAACCTCATTTGAGTAATTAATTGCAAATGTTCTCTAAAACTGGTTTAGTTATATAGATCATTTAAACAGACAGTAAAAGATATTACTACTATAACAGCCACAGCAGTTCATTACTCATAATAACAATATTATTATTTTACGTTAATGGGTTTATTTTTATGTCGAAATACACATGAAAATTATTTAAAAACCCCCAAATACGCATTGAATTTAGCAAAAAACTTATTGACTGTTTCTTTCTGATGCAGCGGCAATGAAGGGGATAGTCGGTTCACCCTTACTCAAAAACAGTAACTCTTAAATAAAAATAAGAAAACGCAAAATGTAGCTTTGATCGGGTCCGTAGTATTTCACGTATTTTCACCGCTATTCCATGTGACTGAGCTACTTTACTCCTAGCCACAGTTGTAAAATAAGCAATTACTTAGAGTTCTTTGTGATATACTCATCCTTGTCCCTACTATGGTAGTATCTACATGAGGATCTAGAGTTCATTACTTTTACTTAAGTTCAACGTCTCAACCTTCATTTATGTCGTTGTCGGTTAAATCATTTCGACTACAGTGCTTATCTGTGAGTAAATAATCTACGAAATGTTTTTATTGGAGAAAGTGTGGATTAAAAATATTCTACATTTAAATGGTGTCAATTTTGACAAAATTATAATACGTGTAGGAAGAATCGACTTTATGGGGTGTAAGGGACAGCTCTCCGAATACTGATAGGGTGCATGCAGACCATTAAAATTTAACAATTTTCCCCTAGGAACATATTATGTCAACAACATTATTTTATGGAAAGTTGTTCAGTTTCATGGTCTAAATGCACCCTATCAGTATTCGGAGGGCTGGCCCCCACAACCTGTATTTTAAGACCGGGGACTATGTCAACATACATACATACACACATACACATATCACGCCCATAATCCCCTGCGGGGTAGGCAGAGCGTAAACAGCCGCAAAAAACGGCCATTTACACCACTTCTGACAAATGTTTGAGGGTTATTCGGAATATTGTGTATCGCTATAGTGACAGGTTGTCAGCTCATCACTTAAAATTGCAATACACACCCTCGAGTCCCTTAGTCGCCTCTTACGACTCCCACGGGAAATAAATGGGGTGATGCTATTCTAATCCGGCATCACACGGCAATACTATGTCAACGATGTACCCAAATTAAAATATCTGCGAAAATATCACTTGTTCATATCATAGAAATATGTTAAAGTTATCGCAAGTGCTAAGCTTGTAACTTAGCTGCGTATAATTCAGTCGCGAAAAATTGTTTTAATAATGGCAAAATACGCGGAAAAATCTTCGACGTCATATATTCAAACTATCTGAAATTCCGCTACTTACTTACCTGCCTATACGTAACACGAAAAAACAAATATCTTGGATATGCACAAGTAACTAGTATAAGTTTTTAATGGGGATTGTTCGATGATATCAAGAGGTCAAGTCATTGGCGGAGAGGAGAGAAGATTGGAAGTTACTCCACTGACAAGAGTTTGACTCTTAAATTTGAAGAAGTTCGATGATACCTCATACAAACCTTAACTTACTTGTCACGTCATGATTTGCGTCAGTTTGTATGAGGGGTCAATGAACTTTTATCCGAGATTTAAAACGCGCAAGTTATAGTATAAAACAATTTTCTGCTCGTTCAAAGTGAAAATTATATTATCAGCTTTATTCTCACTCTACGAGAGCAGGTTGTTTATAGCTAATAGCTTACTAGAAACTTTATAGCACATTACAAAGTTTACCCAGCTAATCCAGCACAAATCACAATAAAATTATGAAGCCATAAAGTTTAGTGGCTAGTAGTTTCATAGTTTCAATATCACGGCAAAGATGAGCTCGCTCCTTTTATGCACTTTCCTATCTTCTCATATCACCGGACATTACTACCGGACATGGTAGAGCCATTAAACCCAGAACCGGTCTTGCTCAGGTGGATTGCACACGCACCTGACGATTTTGCGGTTTGTGACATTATACAATTGATAACCTGTGACAGCCTCAATTTGACTGGCCCCATGGCGTAGCGGATAGTACCTCCTGTCTGCAACGCCGAGGGTCGTGGAATCAATCCCCACAAGACAAAATATTGCTTGGTATTTTTTTGATTTTTTAGTCTGTATGTTTTCTCTAATTAGCTAGCATAGCTAAATGGCGTTATGTGAATTATCCAGGATATATATAATTATATTTATTTCATGCATCGACGTGTGCAGTGAAATCATTATCCGGTTGTTGTCTGAGATTTCGTAAACTTTCGTAAAAAACCGGATCAGGCAAAACACCTGAAGATCACGTGGTAAGTGTGAGAACCGCCAAAGATGTTATCATCATCTTGTGTGCACCAGTGTGAACGATATATTAAACGTACATATCGATTCTTTACCAACGATTGTTATTTTATTTTAGTTTTTATGCGAGCGTCGTTCAAATAGACTGGCTGAATAGGAAAATTGTAAAAAAGAAATAAAGTGCGCGAACTTTTTCTTGTGTTAAAAAAGTTTGAATGGATTTGAATAAGAAGAATGGAACGGTAAAGTAAGTAATCGCCTTTTTTATCTATAGGTAGTAGAATTAGTTCAGTACGGCTGGCATTATTTGAGGACATAACTTACCTACATAAATTCTAAAGTCGCTTATTTTTGTACGAATGCTTTATGTATGTCTGTAAATCACATATTGCATATTGTATCATTTCTTACTTTTACGTTCATTTTCAACTGAATGTATGTCAGCTTTTTTTGTGTATTTTATTAAACTCATACTATAAAATATACCTATCAGGAATGTCTAGTAACAACTTACAGTTTGTACACTGTAATTTTTGGCTTATATCCAAAAATAAACAGTAGTGGAATCTTATAGGTATGCTTTGTTTGTACTTCACAAAATGTATTATTAACTTAATATCAAAGGACGTTCAAATGTTACTTATATCTAACTTATAAGCCAATAAGATCATAACATACATAACATCCACATAACAACTTAGTTTGCGTACATAGACCAATAACTTTCCCAGTTATTCAGTTTCAAGTTGCAAAACAGCTTAACTGAATCAGCAATTTATGCCTCTTAGGATGTCTGGCAATAAATTATATCATCAACATACCTATTAATATCTACCATAAGATAAGCGGTGCCAGCTTAAAATAGCATCACCCCGTTTCATTTTGTGGGTATTGTTAAAGATGACTAAGTGGTGAATCCAGGGAATAAGCAGCAGCGCTCCCTATGAATACATTCCTTGGAATGCGCTTGCTAATCCGCCTCACAAGTGTCGTTAGTATGGAAAATACTCCCAATAGGGGGAGCCTTATGTCCAGCATTGGGATGTTGTGGATGTTGTTGCGGAAAAACCTCGCGAAATTTTGAGCGCAAAATGAGTGTCTGTTTCTGTCTGGCGCAGCGCGAATGAAAGAGGCAAATTTTTGAATCAGGGCATAGAGTAGAAATCACGCAGTATTATTATCTATTCTTATGATCAGGGCCTTAACACGCGCTAAAACATGCAAACAAACACGCTACATTTGTCAAAAGTTTCTGGGAATAAATTGTTAAGCATCTTGACATAGATAAACACGGCTACTATGAAAAGGTGTTGTGTCCAAGATCTGTGGTTTCCGTACCTCCAACAAACCGCAGAAATATGATCGTAATCAGACCGCCCTAGTTACATCTTTAAAAAACTGTATGACCAATCATTGTAGGTAATTCTAAAGCACGCTCCCTCTTATACGTAGAAACACAAAATTTAATACAAATTTAAAGACTAGAAATACAAATTTATCAATCTGTAATCACTACTTAGTATAAAGATAAGTCGCTTTCCGCGACTATCCCTATGTCTGTTTGTTTGGATGTATGCTTAAGTCTTCAAACCACCCGACTTATGGTGTTTTTTTAAAGATAGAGTGTTTCAAGAGGAAGGTTTTTATGTATGACTAGCTGGTGCCCGCGAACTTCGTCTCGCCAAGGGATATTCTCGTATGCGCCAACAGAAGATAAAAAACTATACGAAGTGTCTGACCTTGCGACTTGATAATGGTCATCGCAAAACATGGAGTAACGGGAAACTGCACGCGCTTGAATTGAAATCGGAAATTATTTAGGATTAGCGGTATGCATGGTATAAATACTACTTCACCAGATCCACAACCCGTAAGAATTTCCGCTTGTATGATATTACTTCGAAGTGCAATTACTTTTAGCCTAGTACCATTGCACAGCTTCGGGGGTGTTAAATTTCGAAGCAACATTATGGGAATGCCTACTTTCAAAGTAATATTATGTGCGGGGAGTCCAAGTGTTACACACCTCTTTCGCTTCTTCAACATGCATCAATATTTTCATACATGCTTGTCGGTTAAGGGTACTCTTGACCTGACTTTTCTTTAGAACGTCCGCGATCTGATCCAAGTACATGCGTCTTGGTCTTCCCCTTCCAACTTTCCCATCCACACTCGCTATATACACTTGTTTCGTTAATCTTCTTTCATTCATTCTCTCAATAAGACCAAACCATCTCAGCATTCCTTTTTCTGTACCAGTCACTACGTTTTCTTTTATACCGCAGCGTTCTCTTATCACGCTATTCCTTATCCTTTCACTCAATTTCACACCAATCATACTTCTTAGTGCTTTCATTTCTACCGCATTTATTCTACTTTCATTAATTGAGAAACATCGCCGTAAACTAAATCAATGAAAATTCTTGCGCTCGGGGGTTTCCACCTAAGTAAGCCCTCATGTTCTGCGTCAAACTCAATTTTCCTATCCGAAGCCAGAGCACGGAGCGTTTTAGACATGCCCCAACCTCATCAGCTCTAGTTCTTCTGGTAATCACGCTTAGAGTCTTATCACCGCAAAATAAAACTGTTACCTCAATAACGTGATAATTTCACCGGATGTCTTGTAGAGTGCGATTGACGGCTTTCACGGCCTTCTTGTTTACCATCGTCCACTCGTTTCAAACGATTTGGCAGCAGTCTGCAAGAATATTTACCTTTTTGCTCTTTCGGGATACGGCACAAACTGTTGTTTCATTTATATCCAGGTCCAAAAGTATCTTGAACATGGAATGGGACGGTCTTACCTCCAGGAAGTAAAGTGGCCGCAATACCCGAAGAGGTGACCGCTAGTGCAATTTTTCTAGTCAAAAAAGTTTTGCCTGTACCACCAGGGGCGTCGAGGAAAATAATCAACCATCCTGTTGACCGACGCTTCTCAAAATTCGGTCATATACAGACTTTTGTTCATGTATAAGGGTGACAATATTATTATTCACAATTTCGGCCATCGCGGCACGATAATGATTTGTCTCAGCTGCATACTATCGACCAACACGCCGTACTTTAGGCCAGAAAAGCTTAGTATTCACGTAAACAGCTTTAATTTTCATCGATTTAGCTTCAAAACTGACGGAGATTCATAGAAACTTACCCCCCCTTCTTCACCCCCTTTAGGGCAAAATTTCCAAAGATCCCTATTGCGTCATTCTTAATTTCTAACCAAATAGCCAAATATAATTTTTTATCGAATTAGCTTCTAAACTGACGGAGTTTCATACAAACTTACCCACCCCTTTTTACCCCCTTAAAGAGCGAAATTCCAGAAAAAATATAGCCTATATGTTAGCGAAGACTAATAGCTATATAACAAAAAAAGTTTCGTCAAAATCCGTCCAGTAGTTTTTGCGTGAAAAGCGGACAACAAACAGACAGACAGACAGACAGACAGACAGACAAAAAATAAATAAATTATATTTTTGGCTTCTATTGGTTGTATGAAGATCCCCCATCTTAATTTTTCTTTAATATCTTTAATGTACAGACATGAGGTTGTTATAATTTTATTATATGTATAGATAGATATAGATTTATGTCGGGAGAAGGTCTGTTTCCTGTGGGAAATCGGTTAGCAGCGGGTGAAACCACTAGGCGGGCCGCGAATATATTATAATTTCGTAAGGGACGGTGCACCGAAAACTTTGCAGGCGTGATAATACCATTAAACTGAACAACTTTTCCTATGGAGCCTCTTGTGGGAAGCGAAAAGTAAATTTCAAAATTACATAAAAAACATACATAATTCACGATCCGTTTGTGTATTAGAAGGAAAAATTGTTTGTATGGGAAATCAAATAAAGATTATATGTCTCCCAACAAACGTATCAAGAGGAAAGTTGTTCAGTTTCATGTTCTGGTTACGCCTGCAAAGTTTAGATACACCGTCCGTTACACCTTGTATTTTTTAGACGGTCCAAAGTAATTAGGGATTGCATTCTGGTTCTGCGGATCAGGTGATAGAAACGACTTGGCGGTCCCGGGTTCAAGTCCCGGCCACAGCCATTTTTTAAGCACTGTGGGTGCAAAATAATATGTTAGTATAGGTAGCATTGTGAGGCAAAAATCCAATAAAAGAAGAAGCAAGAATCCATCCAAGAAAGTAACTAATATTTATCAATTCTAATCGTGGACAAGATCATCTGAAGTATAACCTGTATAACCCTACCGCAACAGCTGACCAAGAAAACGCATTGGCTCTTAAGCGCCCTCTTACGACGCAAAGGTACATTTCAACTCGGCTGGTTGGCAATTAATCTGAACCACAATGCCACTATAAATCGTATAATTGTTAACTATTAGGGGTCGTTCTGGTATTTCTAAATATAACTTTCTTTATAATTGAATAAGCGAAGGTATCCCATTCGTTATTTGTGCTGTTCTGTTCTTTAGGAAGAAAGAAAGGTATATCCACGAATTTGGCAGGCTTAATCGTTAAATTTATACATTTTATAGCGTTTTATACGAAAAATTAAAAGAAATACTGAAAAAAAGCAAAAAATATATTGATGTGATGATGTTTTTGTCAGGGTAGTCAAAGTTTTTATCCGTGCGTCAGCAGCAGTCTATTGTAAAGTGATAATACTATCCTACATAGAACAAAGTAAACTTCATTTTCATTTTCAAAGGTCTTTCCAAAATATGTTCCCATATTGCCTCTTCTTCGTTGTCGTAGTCTTCAATTACTGAAGGTCGTGTCCGATTATAATTCCTTATTCTGGAACGCTTTGGTAGAGGTTGCAACTAGGTTCCTCCATTCACTCCTGTCTTCCGCTCGATGGATAGCTGTGGCGATTGGCATCCCATATTGCCTAAACGACCCCTATTCCTAACCGAGTGAACATTCAACCCTGTTGCCCGTACATTGCCGGCTAAGTTCACAGCGGAATATAAGTCACGGAGATATAAGTGTCGATGGTAATTATACCGGGTGTGATTTGCTATAATTATAGAGGATAAGTGTTGACTACGGTTATATTTTAGTGAGATAGTCCGTTAATTTCCAGCATAGCGGCGCGGAGTGATCCTAATGCGGCGGTCGTTACAGATTCGATAGCAGATTGAGTGGCTTTTATACGCAAAACCATTATAGTACCGATTGATTTTATGACATGTTTTAATGAGCTATGCGATTGGCTATGCCGTAGTAAAAGCAAGTACAGTAGTTCATAAAATTATACTTAGTATAAAAACTGTGAAACCGTTTTGATTTTTATGCACGCCTGGACATTATACTTAGTAAAATAAGGGTGAAATTTTACTAGTTACTGATAGTGAAATCTCTATTCCGGCTGGTGATAAGGAACAACTTTCCCCAAGGAACATAAGTTGAGATATGACAAAAATAAGTCAGCTGATCGGCAATTTCGAATGGGAGGTCCAAATTCTTTTTATCATAAGTATTTCATTCTATGTTCCTTGGGGGAGTTATTCCTTATCACCAGCCCGTCTAGAGATTTTGCTCTAGGTCACTAGTAAAATTTCACTTTTCTGGGTGATTCCAGATCTGGCAGCTACCTTGCTCAGAGAATTAGTTTAGCAATTCAAAGAGGTAATGCTGCCAGTATTTTGGGTACTTTGCCTCGCGGGGACGCGTTGGAGGGTATTTATTGTTTGTAGTTATAGTACGTTTCTAGTTTTAAGTTGATATGTTACGTTATATTGTTGTAGATTTTGTATGTAGGAAATGAATTTTTGGACTAAAAAATATTGTCTCGAACGTGCGCTACCTAAGAACCAATAGGACCTAAGAATAAATAGGTGAAAATCATTCATGCAACATTAATTTTCATATAAATCAAGTTTTATTTATTGTTAACAGTGAAGATATTGATAATTACTAAACAATGACACCAGAATTCATAAGATCGTTCGTCAATTTGGCGTGTCCCACGAGAAAATATTAAATAAAACATATTTCTAGTCCTCATCTCTACGATCTAGCTTTCTTTTGCAAGAAGAATAATTTTCTCACATTTCTACAAAGCTTTTCCTCTAAGGAAACCTCTGACCATTAAAACTAAATATATTACCCATAAATTGCGTACAAACCCGACTACAAAGCGTAATGTGTACAAAAGCCAATGTTCCGATAGTATTACGCCGAATATGGTAGCTTGTTGTACTAACAGCTGATATTATCTGTGTTTAATGTGTGTACCTACCTATAGCTCCATATTGCTCAGAAGATAGAGCAAAATTTCCAAACGAAAACCCTTCTTTTCGTTTTTGAATGATGAGTGCACTAATTTATCAAAATTCAAAAATTCGAAATCGTATCGAGGATACGTAGACCCCAAAAATGTAATTGGAAATTACGCATGAGTATTAATTTATTTTTTTATTAAAACGACTTGACTGGTCCGATGGCATAGCGCCTACCTGCTACGCTTGGGGTAGTCGGTTCGATCCCTACAAGACACAAATATTTGTTAAGTAAATTTTTATATATTTGTGTTTATTCTGGATGTTTTCTCTGACACATGTATTTATTTACAAAAAAAGTATGAATGTATTTGTATCAGCTATCCAGTTCTCATAGTACAAGTTTTGCTAAGTTTGGAGCTAGATGGCGTGGTGTGAATTGTCTGGGGTATTCTGTAGTTTTATAACAACCATCTATCGATTATTTTTTGCGCAAGTCGTTATATATTTTACATTGTTTCATACAATTTGAAATCAGTGAGAATTTGTTTTATTTTTGTTTCAAACCAAAACAAACCTTTTCTGCTTTCTCTTTGTTTTCTGTCGGTAATGAATATGTGAGATTCACTTTCCGTTTATTTAACTTTATAAAATTGTTTGTAAACTCTTTTCGAGAGAAAGGGCAAAAAACATGAAAACAAGTAAAAGAAAGTTGTTCTTAAAGGTTTGTTCAAATATACTTTTTTACGTAATTGAAGTTAATAACCTCAAAATTGTATGTTTAGTAAATAAAAAAATAAACTTTTGTTATTCAAGTAGGTATTAAGAATTGGAAATTAAGGGCTCAGATTGCATAGATTTAAACGAAGAGTATGTTTACCTACTAAGTGACTCTATGTACTTGCTATATAAATATTCTAGGTATAATGGACAGATTAGGTAGATATATTAAATACAGGATGTAAAACTATTAGATGGGATATTTAAAAGGGTGAACCAGTCTATGAAACTCAGCAACTTTACCCAAGGAACATAGGGCGAGATATAAGATAATATTGGACCTTCCAAACAAAATCCAGCCGTGCCGTCGTCAATTTGTATGGGACATCCAATTATTTTTTACATATATTTCGACCTATGTTTCATAAGGATAGTTCAGTTTCATGGACTAGTTCACCCCTTCAAAATATTTGCAGCTAATATTTTTACAACCTGTGTAATCATTCCATTAAACACAAGTACCTGTAAGTAGCGTGGCCTAAATCCCATATCACAGGATGTACCTGCCTACTGGTTATCAGTGCCTTATGAAACTAACTAAACTACAGGTGAAATTCTTAGTACATTGCGTAGCCGGTAAATATTCCTGTTATGATAATGGCTAACCGATTACGCATTGAACATCGAAGTTCGCCTATAAAATTGTAGCCTGTTTGATAATATCGGGCACAGTAAATGATAATAGGAAGGTATCGTCTAGAAGTCAACAGGTAATCGAAAGAGAAGGAAATGATAGCAGATTATTCTGCCAGTTCTGTCTATCTATCGGTTGCAGGTCTGCGTTTGCTTTTCATCCGTACTAATATTATAAATCTGAGAGTTTGTGTGTGTATGTATGTTTGGTACCTCTTCACGCTCAAATGGCTTGAGCGATTTGGATGAAATTTGGAACACAGGTAAAGTATAACCCGGAATTACACTCAGGCTACTTTTTACCGCGGGAAAACATCTATTATCACGGGAAAATGAGTGGCAGCGGGTGAAACCGCTTGGCAGACTTCTAGTTATGGACATAAGGCCCGTCCATCCGCAGTCATTAAAGCCGCTCCGTGAGAAAAATTTGTTTTTTGAATGCACACATTTTTTTTGCGCAAACGACATAAACACTTTTTTAATTTATAATAATTTTTCATTATATTTTCTAGATTCTGATTGCAGAAAAACACGATAAAAAAAATGCATGAAATCAGTGTATTATTTGCCAAAGTTTTTATACTTTTTCCTTGATACATAGCAATCTTAAGAATTCGAAGCTCGACTTTTATTTCCGTTGTAAGTAGACACAGGTACTAAGTAGAGGCTTATCACTAGATAAAAATAATCAACTTAGTACATACGTTTGCTTTCTTTGTACCAATTAAAAACTAAAGTAACTTTCATATAGGAAACATAAAATTAAACTACATCTCTCGAAAGCTAGTCCACATAGATGGCGACATCAGGTAAAAGTAGCAATAAGTAGATACGTTCAGTATCATGATTTACCTCTAATCATCAGAGGCATTATCGCGAAGTTAAGTTACTTCATTTAGTTAGCACAAAGTTGGTTATTAAGTGCTAGGAAAATGTACAGGATGTAAAATGTAAAAATATATGCTGCAAATACTCCAATTGCCGTGTGATGCCGGCTTAGAATAGCATCACCCCATTTCTGTACCGTGGGAGTCGTAAGATGCGACTAAGGGACTCGAGGATGTGTATTGCTATTCTAGGCGATGAGCTGACAACCTATCACTATGGCAGTACACAATTTTCCGAATGACCCTCAAATATTTGTCAGGCTTGGCGTAAATGTTCGTTTTATGCGGCCGTTTACGCTCTGCCTACCCCGCAAGGAATAATAGGCGTGATATGTATATGTATATATTTATGTATATAAATACTACAAGGAAAATAAGTCGAAATATAGAACAACAATTGGACCTCCCTCCCATACAAAATGTTGCAGGCGACCGGGTCAATCTGCATGGAAGGTCCAATTTCATGTTTACTTAGAAATATCGGGACTGACAAAATGACACCTTCTTTCAGACAAATAATCCAGATTCAACAAGTCAGCCATTAGGAGTAGAAACGTGAGACGCAACAACCCTGAACATGTTTCCTTAGGCAATAAGCCGTCGAGTTCATACAGCTAATCGTCTGGAAGACGTAAGCAGGCACGTAGGCTTGGCTTACGAGAAGGAATTATTCTATTTCACTAAATTACGTATGTTGGCATGTGTTTACTTACTAGTAAGATTTGGTTCCATCTGATATAAACGTTGCTCATGATATTAATATCTACTAGATTTACGCCCACCGGTTTCAACCGCTGCCACTCATTTTCCCGTGGTAGTAGTAGTTTTCCCGCGGTATAAAGTAACCTATGTGTTATTCCAGTTTATATTCTACCCGTGTTCCAAATTTCATCCAAATCTTTCCGTATGAGCATGAATAGGTAACAAACAATAATACACACACAAACTCTCAGATTTAAAATATTAAGTACGGATTTGTAGGCAATGTGTTCAGAAAATTTGTTTACCTACGTTGATATCTTAAAATCTTTGTGACCTTACCTTCGCCACAGAATATACATACAGGGTGTAAGGGACAGCCCTCTGAATACTGATAGGGTGCATGCAGACCATGAAACTGAACGACTTCCCATAAGAAAAAATTCAGGGAAAATTAAATAAAAATTTCAGCAGATTGCAATTTTGTAAGGGATTTCATTTTTTTTGTCGTTTTCTGACATAATGTTTATATGGGAAAGTTGTTCAGTTTCATGGTCTACATGCACCTTATAAGTATTTGGAGGGCTGTCCCTTACATCCCGTATAAGTACCTACCTACTTACTTACGTAGTTAGATCTAGGAACTTAAGAGAGGTAGGTACGTACCTAGTAGATATGGGATGAAATATAGCGACTCGCGCAGTAAATCTTTACTTTCATATCCTAACATTCTGAAATTCTGAGACAGGACATTAAGCGGGGACATAAATGATGTAATAGTCCTACTTGACTCAGCCGTGGTTTAAACTTTGGACCCTAAGATATCCTGAGAGCCCAATTCAAATATAACTGCGATAAGTTACGCGGCGTTCCAATTCCATGAATGCGATTTAACTTTTGCAAGCGAGTTTTCGACCTTAATCTAAATTAACTTTGGTCATAGAGTAGAAATCACATAGAGATGACACTCCCGCTCCAGACGCGCTCAAGGTCAATCCGTCTGGCTGTCTCTTAGCGTACAATTCAGTCGGGAGTGCGCTTCGCCGCGGAAACGTTCGTCGTGCGGGTCGAATTTTCATTTTTTGTGAAAAATTTAGCAATTCCGAATTATTGTGGTGTGTATGGCTGCAAAAGTGATGCGAGGAAGTAAGCCAAGGTAAGTGATGATTTTACAGTAAATACCTAGGTACCTACCATTCGTTATTATACGTAATTGTTGTGTGTACTCCTATTTTTACTTACGTAGGTACCTAGTTTCCATTTTCTAATTTAAACTACCTAGGTGCCTAATCATTGTTAGCTGATAATGATAAATAAGCACATTCGTATCGTAGGTATGTTTTGCACCTATTTTAAAATTCTGTACCTACCTATTAACAAAATGGTAAGGTAAGACTTTAAAACGGGTAAATATTTTGTTCCCACGGGAAAACTGTTAGCGGCGGTCGCAACCGCTTGACTGGCCGCTAGTCTGGAATAAACTTATTGGCACGTGACAGCCCCGACTTAAAGCGCGGGAGAGTGCGGGGCGTTACGGGCTGCGGGGGGAAGTAGGTATTTAAAGCGCGGCTTTTGGGGCCCAGACAAAGGAGTTTCGTTTCTATACGCAGTATTATTATCTATTCTTATGCTTTGGTTTATTATGCCCTTAATGCCTGTTTATTAATGCCGTGTGATGCTGGCTTAGAATAGCATTACCCCATCTCATTCCCGCAGGTGTCGTAAGAGGCGACTAAGGGACTCGAGGGTTCATGTCAATTTTAGGCGATGGGCTGACAACATCTCACTGTCAGCCCGTTGCCTCGTTGTGATACACGATTTTTCTGAAACGGGCCTCAAATATTTAACAAACGTGGTGAAAGCGACCGTATTTTTACGGTCGGTAACGCTCTGCCTACCTCACTAGGGATAAAGGCGTGATATGTGTAATACACATTGTGTATGTATGTATGTTCATTATGCGGTGGAAGTGCCGGTAGCTCAGTTGGTAGAGCAGTGGGACGGTAGATACCACGGTCCTGGGTTTAAACTCCGGAAAAAAACAATTTCTTATTTTCATTTCATCTAAATTGTAACACGAGCTGCTACTGAATGTACTATTAAATTTTATTCTAATCCAGTGGTAAAGTTTTGTGGTTGCACCCGTTGTGAATTGTTTTGTTCTGTTAGTTGTAATTCAGACAACCGCCACCACCTGCGGTAGAAATTGCAGCCGCTGGAAGTTCGTACTCTAAAGCCGTTGCATATTTCATGAGAACACCCCGCAATATGTGGTGAGCTCAGAGAGAAGACATTCTTCAAAGGAAACCCAACGACAACTCAAATGAAGCCGTGAAAAACCCGTCGCAATCGACTCTCGACACAGTAACAGGTCCAACAGTCCACTGCTGACCTTGTTGCCTATTTTATTTATTTTTGATTTTTGCTTTGGGATACTTACAGCTTGAATACAAAAAATAAACTTATAGCCAATTAAAACATTTAATATATATTTCTGTTTTAGTATTTTCTATGCTGCGAAGATAAACGTTACCTATACAAATCCCTTTTGTTTATGAATATAAAAGGGATTTGTATAACATTTGTCTTTTATAAATTAATACAGCTAAAGAGCGTCAAAAGTCTGAACATAGAAAGATTATTTAAAAAAATTAATAGGGATACTTAAATTGCCGAATCTCGCTCGGTCCAAACGTAATTTAGACCTTTATTCCTTGCGTCGATGAGTTCCCTCTGAACGTTTCCTTACTCTGAGATGTTAAGGCTCCGAATTGTACAAACATACCTCTACATGCATAATATGAGCTGTTGTTTCAGCACTTCAATGTTAATTAGCTGTATTTATCAAGATTTAAACTCGTTACGATGCGGGCGTGGTTAGAAAAACATCACCATATTTCTCAAATAATCTACTCATTAGATATTCTTTTTAAATTTTTTCAAATCAACATCAATAATTTATTTTTTCAAATATCACATACTGACGTTATTTAATAACAAGAAAATTGTATAACATAATTTACTTCTTTTAACAACAATTTTATAATAACCTGATGCTATTTTTACGCGTTAGTGTATTTGAAAGTAAACAAAGATTTTCACAAGTTGCTCTTCAAGCAGTCGATTGCGAATATATAGACCACATACGAGTACATACATACACATATCACGCCTTTATCCCTTGCGGTGTAGCAAAGCGTTAACGGCCGTAAAATACAGTCGCTTTCGCCACATTATCATCACTATAGTCACAGTATACCAAGGACGAGTAGTTTAACTCCATACTAACGCCCGGTTTTCACACCCACACATACACACGCCCGACCGACCTATACGTATACGACTACTACATAGAATCTCGTGTCGCTCGTGTCACAGCGAACTGAACTGCCGCCGCGCGTTTCTGCTGGAATGTCAAGAAATTGGAAAATGTATACCTAGAAGCGTAACTATTCATCAAATAATAATGAAATTCATTGTTATCTTACTAAAACTTAGCATTATGGTACCTAAGTGTGCCATCACTCAAATTCGGGTTCGCAAAACCAATTTGTTGACATCCCTTTTTATGTATTCAAGCGGAAAGGTGCTCGAGTTAAACTACTGCTCCTTGGTATATTGTGCTATAGTGACAGGCTGTCAGACTGTCGCTTGACGTTGTTATACACATAACCCTCGAGTTACTTAGTCGATTCCTACTACGCCTACGGGAAAGAAATGGGGTAACGCTATTCTAAACCGGTATAGCCACGAATAAGTAGTCCAGGTAACTATGCGAAGCACGATTTTAATATTATAAGAATATAAAAATATGACGAAAAATTATTCACTCCTTATGTCATAAAGTCCACACACAACTGGTTGCCACGGGCGACCAGGGTGGCCGCTACAGTACTCCCCCGCCGAGACCGTTGCAGCAGGCTACGGTCGATAGTGATCAGGGAACCGAACCACCCGACCACTTCGGGTTCTGGAGGGAGCTGGTGCAGGCGTAGGGCTGGCAGGAATCTTCGGAACTTCTGGAAGTGCCGCTGGAACCTCTGGAGCTGTTGCTGGATCATCAATGACCACATACGCAGCCTTTAATCTATCAATTGACACTGACTCAGGCTTTCCCTTGACCTCGATTTTAAAAGTTTTCGAACCTCTTTCTAGCACACTACAGCCTTCTAGTGGACTGTAGGAACCACAGGCTTATAGATATGCTAACTACGCTAAGCGTAAACGTACCCGGGGTCACCACTTTATATAGCCACGAATAAGTAGTCCAGGTAACTATGCGAAGCACGATTTTAATATTATAAGAATATAAAAATATGACGAAAAATTATTCACTCCTTATGTCATAAAGTCCACACCACGCTATTGAATCGCCATACTAGAATCGGGGGACATTATCTACCACACTCAATTTTAATCATTAATAGTTTGGTCATAGAGTTCATAATCACTTTTACCAGGTCGTAGTACATGGATCTCAAGAAGGCAGCGCTAGTGTTCAATGCAATGACGTTTGACGAACTGTCAGACGACGCCTACTAGTTATCTGTGGTCTGAAATTTTATCGCGGTGAAAGTTACTTGCAGTTTCTTATTTTGTGCTATTTCTATTGTTAATCAGATAAATTACATCAAAATTTGTTTAAAATTGGTGTAATGAAATGTTGCGTACCTAATTGTTTAACCAAAAGCAATAGTGGCGTCAAAATGCATAATTTTCCGCGACCGCAAAGCCGGCGGACTTTGTGGCTGAATAAAATCAACAGTAAATATTTCAATTCACTTAATTTTAAACAATAATTTTTTATCAATAATCAAGAAAAAAGTTTGTAACAACCGTTTCGAGCATCAATTTTAAGAAAACGATCGCCTGAATTCCTTGACTGCCCAGCCAACTTTATTTACGGCGGCAGAAATTAGCAGTGGTTTTCCAAATGGAAAAAGTAAGTAGATTTCTGTCTATATTCTTCTGTCTACTTTGGTCAGGGTATTAAATTCGTGTTTCATTCAAATCATCATCTTTGTTTCAAATAATAATATTTATTTTAAACAAAAGTATGAGAAATAGGGATGTCCAAAAAATTATCGACTATCGATGTTTTGACAATGCCATAATACGCTACTTTAAAATACAGAATATAATATGGTCAATTAGAAATTAACACTGCTTTACTTATTTTAGTCTATTCCAGCCACTTTACAAATTAATGGTACCTACTAATTATTTATTTTTCTTTTAAGCTGCGAAAAATGACGAATATTCGACGATGAGTAACACCGCTGCTCTGCTACTATTCTATGATAAACTTTTCGACAGTGTACATTCCTCAAAAAGGAGCTTTGATGCAAGGGAAAAATGCGTACTCCTGTTGCAGTCAACAACGGCCACGTTGAGTTTTGGAGATGAAGATGCTATAAAGTTGTTAAAAATATGAAATACGTGCGTGACACATGATAGGCAAGGTAACCAAAAAATTATCACTGTTCCTTCCTTACGTAACTGGATCACAACCCTGGAGTCTTTGAGTAAAATATGGGACTATGTAATTTAAATGTAAGTCTACGAAGTATTTCTTCAGAGATCTTTGGTTGTCAATTTCATTTTATATCATGTAAAAAAATCTTAGGCAAAGTATACTATTTTCCCACCAAAACATAAATGTGAACGTTGAAAGCTAATTCATCGTACAACCTACAAAAGTAGTGATATGTAAAATGCTTGCCATGTTGAGTAGACACTTCTGAAATTAATTTATTCAGGTATAGGATCGTTTAGCATTCACTAGTAAAATATAGCCAACTTCGATTCTACAATACTATAAAATTTGCCTTGGATAGTTTTAACATGCAAACAAATCTTTATGTAAGTTGTAATATTTAAAAGAAAATAAGACTGTGTTTCTTTTCAATAAAATAAAATAAATAAATCATTGTTATATTACACGCTTACCGCGTGTCTAGATATAGGTATGTAACAGTTAATAAACGAATTAATAAATCTTACATAGTTTTATTTCAAGTTCACTATGCATATCGATAGTAGTGGCACATCACTAGCAACACTAGCAGGTGGTAAGAGATAGCATTATATATACCTGTCTCTTTCTATGAGCACACTAGCGACATGCACTTGATTTAATGGAACTATAATTAGCGTCTCCGCCTGTGATTGGTCCGATTCCTATCTGTACCCTAGTACATTATCTTATTCATCTGTGGTCCACACACAACTGGTTGCCACGGGCGACCAGGGTGGCCGCTACACCGGCATCACACGGCCAAATATTGGACCTAATTCTGATAACTTATTAACAATATCCACAACTTGTATTGAGCTACAACAATTTTACATAAAACAAAGTTCTAGGCAATACAGCTGTGAGCTCAAATACAATAGGTAGTTGTATTTGAATAACAAACTAGTTACAAGTTTGTGCAGTTCTCAGTAGAGAATTGCAACCATTAATTGCAACTGAATGATCAAACTGCTGAAGTTGACCAGTACAATTCAATTTACTACAAGTTTAGTAATTTAGTTGGTTAGAGCTGATACCAACGTTTCGATTAAAGGCGAAAACTGAGTTTAGTTGTTTAGACGAAATTTTTGTTTTCGGAATGGAATGGTGCCGTGTGATGCCGGCTTAGAATCGCATCACCCCATATCTTTCCCGTGGGAGTCGTAAGAGGCGACTAAGGGACTCGAGGGTGTGTATTGGAATTTTAGGCGATGGGCTGACAATCTGTCACTATGGCGATACACAATTTTTCGAATGACCCTCAAGCGTTTGTCGGACGTGGTGTAAATGGCCTTTTTTTGCGGCTATTTGCGCTCTGCCTACCCCGCGAGGGATCATAGGCGTGATATGTATGTATGTGAAATTTTAGTTTTCAGAGTTGATAAGGAGGGATAATTAATACTTTTGAAGTTGTATGGTAATACATACACACACATACCAGGCCTTTTTTCCCTTGTGGGGTAGGCTGAGCGTTAAAAGCCGTAAATACACGGTCGCTATCGGCACGTCTGACAAATATTTGAAGGCCGTTTCAGGAAAATCGTGTATCACTATAGTGAACGCTTGTCAGCCTAAAATTGTGATACATATGAAACCCTCGTCTCACTTTGTTGTCCCTTACGACACCCACGGATAAGAAATAGAGTGATGCTATTCTAAGCCTTGTATGATAAATACATACATACATACATACATATATCACGCCTATAATCCCTTGCGGGGTAGGCAGAGCATAAACAGCCGCATAAAACGGACATTTACGCCACGTCTGACAAATATTTGAGGGTTATTTAGAAAATTGTGTATCGCTATAGTGACAGGTTGTCAGCCCATCGCCTAAAATTGCAATACACACCCTCAAGTCCCTAAGTCGCCTCTTACGACTCCCACGGGCAAGAAATGGGGTGATGCTATTCTCAGCCGGCAACACACGGCAAAAAATATATATGTATGATAAAGTGTAAAATAAAACTGGTTAAAGTGTAAAATTGTCTTTTTCGTAATTAACTTCTGCCACACATGCTCCTTGGATTCTACTACAAACATGATAAAATACGTGACATTGACGGTTCTCCTACTATGACGGACTGAAGGACGTATTTTTGACGCATTCATCTTCCAGAAACAAAATTTAGAATTCTCATACAAAAAGGGATACCATGGCCCACTGTTACGCTGCTATTTGACAAAGGTGTTTGACAGACGCATCTGTCAGTCCATCATTGTGTAGGATTCGCCATAGATTGGCGACTCACATTAATAATTTTCAATGCATACCAAACCTCTTTGACACATAATTTACATAGATAAAATAGGGCTATACGAAATAGTTAGGTGTAGATTTCAAAGGCCTGGGGATAAAGTTGTAAAAAATATGGCTTTAGATAAAGGTCGAGTCACACTCACCGGGTGCGCGGGCGGCATGCATGTGTCGACCGCGGGCGCGCGCGGCGCATCACCGCATCCGCAGCGCACGGCACTGCACGGCACACACGCCCTGCAACAAACAAGCTATATTAGCAATAAGTTCATCGTGTCATTGGACGACTCGGTCTCCCACACGAAAAACAGAGAAAAAATCAATTAGTATTAACTATATTATCAAGTACTTGTGAATATAAGAAATAGAAAAAATATATATTATATTTATAACAAAGGGTAAGGTTAGATTTTATAGTCCTAACGCGTTTTAGGGTTTCAATTTTTCCAGCTGTAACTCTCAAAGTACAAATGCAAAAAAATCAATATAGAATAAGTATACCTTCTGTCTGTTGTAACTCATTTTTTTTGTGAAAATCGTAAGCTATCCTCTTAGAAATATTGTGTAAATGACATTTTTCGAACCTTACCAAAAAACCTGTCACGGGAAACTGATCTTTAATTCATATTTTAATGACTACGAAACCCTACATTTGGGAGTGTCCGAAACGCGCTAAGCAATCTTTTTTCAGTTTGAATTTATAACGACTTGATTTTAAGCTTAAAAAAACGACCAAGTGCGAATCGGACTCACCAACCAAGGATTCCGTTCCATCATCCCTTCATATAATACCCCATTTGAACTGCTAGCCTCATGTTTTTTCAGCCCCCTTAATGAAAACATTTTTTTATCTAAATTTGTACTTCAAAACGAAGCTACTTGCCAATATGATAGTTCTAGCTGATCGATAACCCAGATTCTGTAGCTCAGTGATCCAAATCCCAACCAATACCGTGTCACCGGTGTCATCTTATCAAAATTGCCAGTGAAGTGTGTCAAACAAAAACGCGCCCGCTTTCAGTGATGCAACGTTTATTTTTCTTTGCAACTGGGGTGATAAGTAGTTCCACTAGTAGGTATTTTGGAGATAAAAGCAATATTCTGTAGTTATTTTTTAAACGTACATCCGCAATATTTCTTTAAAATATTTTTTTAAAGGTTTTTAACAATATTTTATTCCAGTTTAAAAATGTTATATATTTCGATAATCTATACAAACATACAATTTATTTTGATGTACAAAAAATCCGATTAAATTTGGCGAAAGGAAGTAGTCTTTAATAGAATATAACTCGGCTCTTATATTTAATTATTAATATAATTGTAAAAACGAATTTCATACAAATTTTCTCTTATTTTTAAAGAATCGCATTGTTTTTCAAACGCAATCCAGCTTTAAAAATAAAAATATCGATTCAGTGAGTTTGAAAAAGTCAGAGAAAAATCATTCTTCTATTGTCAATTTCTTTGCTCTGAATACTGTGCAAATACTGCCTTTGTAGATAACACATAGCTGCCTATTGAAAAATTCGCTTCGCTTTTTTTGGTTGAATGGCACCGCCGCCGGTACCGCTGGCACCACAATTCGATTCACGTGTACGTAAACAAAAGAACTCTGAACATGCCGTTAAACGGCAAGTGATTTTTTTAACGCTTCACCTTTTTTTATGTGGAAACCGTTGTCTGTGAATTTTCAGCCATTGTTGTAGACTAAAGTTGAATTCACCGAACAGGTGGTCCACCAGCCAAAGCGGGCAGAAATTATTTTACATTACATCTGGGCCCGCATTCTCTTATTTTTTTAACCCTTGCAATGCCTGCGACATTCCACTGTCATTATAATGCCACTGTGATTTTTTATACTTCAAAATGTTAGCAAATACGAAATGACCAAAACTTTCCCACTGACAGATCAGTGACATACAACTGAAACCATTTTTATTTAGCAGACTTCGGGCCCAGATGATCTGACGATATCTTCAACCCGGGCCTGCACCGACCGAGACTACCACGACACTATCATACCTACATATTTGTTTTAGCAATACTAAAATGCTGAAAAAAAAGAACTTCGTGCTATCATCTAAGGCCCAAACCCACCATCACGTAAAACTGCGTTTCGAACCCGAAAACCGTCTAACGAGTTCGACGTCATTAGACCGACACAGTCTATAGACAGACTCATCACATCATTATAATAAACAATTGCTATAACAGTCGTCCGAATAACCTCAGTATTGAATACCAACTTTTTTACGCCACATTGTACTAGTTCCTACAGCGGCGGCAAATCTCAAAAGAACCGTGAGATCAGAGTTTTTGTCGGAACACGTCAACAACTCTGTTAACATGTGAATGGGCTTCTGCAACATAATTACCTCAATAGACAATCAGATGTTCATTAGTGTAGCTTGTAGGTACTTGTCTAGTCACGGTAATTTTTGTCTCTAGTTGATAACGATGCAAAAAAACAAAACCTTATATCAAAGGTTTAGGTATTTGTAGGGAAAGTATCTTCATTTTCAATCAGGAACAAAAAGGTCAAAAGTACATTGCTTGTATAAACTCAAGTTTATACTTAAGTCTGTCTGCACATCCAATTTATTTATTAAGCTTTTTTATTCGTTCAATTTTGTATAATTATTATTATAGCCTGTGCGGATAGTTGCATAAGATTTAATGTTTTACAAAGCTGCGGTTAAAAACGCGCGATTAAAAGTAGCCATGGTGGGATTAGGCTTTAGGCGGTTTACTCACTACGCACCGTAAATCCACCGTAGCTGAATTTGTATGGGAATAAGATTTGAATTCGCAATTTCCTTTCGTCTGGCAGGCGCATGCGTTACGTTACTTTAAAAAAACAGTACGACGGACGACAAGTGAGAGTTAGGCCCCTAAACCCCCACCAGCCTGAACTTCGCGCGTATATTCAATTCAAGTACTGAACTAGGTCTTTTAAGACTTGGCAGTCTTAAGCATGATGTCTCATATTCGTGGGATAAGCCTTAATTCTATTTTAACTTTCAGTATAGAATCAAATAATATATTTACAATGAGCTACATCTACACACATACACATATCACGCCTATATATCCCTTGCGGGATAGGCAGAGCGTAAACAGCCGCAAAAACGGCCATTTACACCGCGTCAGACAAATGTTTGAGGGTCATTCGGAAAATTGTGTATCGCTATAGTGACAGGTTGTCAGCCCATCGCCTAAAATTGAAATACACACCCTCGAGTCCCATAGTCGCCTCTTACGACTCCCACGGGAAAGAAATGGGGTGATGATGTTCAAAGCCGGCATCACACGGCAATGAGCTAAATCTAGTACTCTGAAATACTAAAAAGGGATGCAGAACTAAGATTTACATACTTAGCTCAACTTTTTATGAATAGTTTTTTGTTTAATGCTTTATGTTAAAGATGATATCGATATGGCCAAATCGACTTCACCAAGGCTATTCCAATTTGCAAAGTTAGGTTTCGGATCTCAATTTACTGTTATTATACTCGTACTAAGAAGTTACTCAAAGTTTAAAACTAAAACGTTAGGATTGTCTCCGCCCCCGACGACCCCATCTAGAATATTAAAAAACTTTGAAAGAGTCGTTGCGCTTTTGGACCAAATCAGTTTGGCCCAAATGGACCGAATGCAACATTTCAAAATCACTAATTAAAATAAAATGAAGTCGCTTTCCGTGTCTCTATGTTTGCAAGACCTTTAAAGTTCGCTACGGATTTTACTTATATAATATGATAGACATAATAATTCAATAATACAAAATTGTTATAAAAAGAAGAAAATTGCGTTATGCAATTTTTTTTTTTTACAATGACCGATCATGACGTCAATAAGTGATAATGCTATCCTACATTGAATAAAGTTATTTCATTTTTATTTTTCATTTTCAATAATGCCGGAAAAGTTCTTTTTCGGGCGGGCCGCTTAAAAATAATAATTATCGCATTCAGCTCTCTTCTGTATCTTTTGTTAATATAAGGTGTAAAAAAAATTGCTAAGAATATTTTAAGGGGTGAACCAGTACGTGAAACTGAACAACTTTCCCCAAGGAACATAGGTCGAAATATGAAAAAATAATTTGACCGTCCCATATACTTGTGTGTTACCCGGCCGGGATAATTTGTATGGGAGGGCCAATTTTTTTTTTTCATATTTCGACCTATGTTCCTTGGGGAAAGTTGTTCAGTTTCACGTACTGGTTCACCCCTTAAAATATTCTTAGCTATTTTTTTTACACCATGTATAAGGTTGAAAAATATAAAGTGAGATAAAAAAAAAATGAAAGCAAAACACATAATATTTTGTTCATAATTACGACATTAAATTTCTAAACTTTACTTGCTGATGTTACTATGTATTTTGATCAATGTAAGTAAAACATAAATGGGCCAAAAGCGGAATGAAAATACTACCGCATTCGAAACATTTGGACCATACTGATGTGGTCCAAAACCGAAACGACTCCTTCAGAAGCATTTACAGCTTAGTTTCGTGAAGTTATTGTGAAGACAACCCAGGTGCCTTACAGAACTTAAATATAGTTTATAATCCTAAAGATTAAGTTAATGAGTTAGTACACATTTTTTCTGCAATTTCAGTTCGAGTGTTAAGTCACAGACTTAAAGTGTCTTAAACTAAGGTGATGGCACTGCTAAAGAGTGGAACTCACTACCTGCGTCTGTGTTTCTAAACGCATATAACCCTAAACTCTTCAAAGTAAGAGTGAACAGGCTTCTTCTGGGTGAGCTCGCTCCGTCTTAGACTCTGTCTCTGTCTTATGACCTTGTCTATTGACGAGAGTCAAGAGCAAACCCATCCTTAATAAATAAAAAATGGCTATTATTTCAGCTATTAATTAAAAATGTATAGATGGTTTATCACACAAACATATCACGCCTATTATCCGTTGTGCGGTGGGCAGAGCCTAAACAGTTGCAAAAACGGGCATTTACGCCACGTCTGACATATATTTGAGGGTCATTTGGAAAATTGAGCATCGCCATAGTGACAGGTTATCGTCATTATGGCGATACACAATTTTGTAATTTATACAATTTTGTATAAATTGTGTATCGCCATAGCCTAAAATAGCAATACACACCTTCAAGTCCCTTAGTCGCCTCTTACGACTCCCACGGGAAAGAAATGGGGTGATGCTATTCTAAGCTGGCATCACATGGCCAGGTTATCATATTTGGAAAACAAATCACTGGTATATATTTTATGCATTAGATCTTAAAGTATGGATTATATTTAAGCAACGGATGGGTCATTTAAGATAATTATTTTCCAGCTTTAGACAAGGCTTTTAGTTTTTATTTGACCTCCCAAATACAGTTAATCCAAAAGGCTACCGAACAGTCCGGCGTAAAATACCACAACATGTCAATTCAAAAAAGATGAAAATCACGAAGTAAATTAGCGTCTACCAGCAAAGTCAGACTCTAGTGTAGAACCCCGGTAGATAATACAACTAAACAGAACTAAACAATACTAAAGACGTACTAAACAGCGACTCGTGCTGTAACTGTATACGTGACAGCAGTAAGCCCGCATGCGTCATGGTTTTAGAACATTAAGTGCGAAATGATATAGTCACTTATATTCGTTGCAGGGAAGGAAAGAGGTAAGATATATAACTTTCAACTAAAGTAGTAGCAGGCCGTTGAAAAACTCTGACATCAGGGTCCATCGTATTGTTAGACGAAAAGGTCCCACACGAAAAGAAGAAGAAGACTGAGGAAACTTCAACACTAAAGATATTTACAAATCATGCTGAATGTTCATTCATCCCTGCTAGCGAGAGTTTCATGAACTTTAGAGGTCAAAATTACTCCCCTGACCTGAAAGTTCTTGTTAAGTTTAAAACAGACCTAGAAACACTGCTTACCCAAACCAAACAATGTCTAGAAACTCCAAATAGGCAGCCGCCAATCTTTGAGGAGCGTCCGATCACGAGCCACTTGAAATAACCGCATGTGGTGGGTTTGGCTCCAAGATCAAGCCATGAGGAAGACGTAGTGCTGTGAACAAACTTTGGGAAGCTGAAAAAATCTACTTCAAGCCACAAACGTGCTCATACGCATCAAATACTCTTTTATCGTTCTTTCTTCAGGTTAATCGATTTGCTTAATGACACATGAGTCAAAGCTATACTTATTTTATCACAAATAATTATTGAGTAAAATAATGGCGGTTCACTCACTTGTGTTTGTAAGGGAATAAGATTGGAATTTGCAATTTCCTTTCGTCTGACAGATGCATGCGTTAAGTTGCGTTCATAAACGGAACGACGGATGACAAGTGAGTGAACCGCCTTAGGAATTGAGGAATGAATCCACGGAATTAGCAGTCTTTAATAGATACTTTTGCTGTCAAACAAAACGCTGTGACCGGCCAATACTACGCATTTAGGCAAGACCCATGCCACACACACAATACAGGTTTGGTCCTACCAAAATAAAAACGTAACCGTGTTTTTGCAAAAAATAATAGATGTGACGCTGTCAAAAACCTAAAACCACGTGTAATTTTTTTGTATCTAGCATAACGATAACTAACCAAAAATATTTTACATGTTGGTGGGAATAAGTTCGTTGCTACAGTCTACTACTCAGCCCTCTATCGACCCTCAGTTTCTCTTAATCTAAGATTTAGCCGAGTAAAAGTAATAAGGCACAATCATGGGCGCAGGCGCAGACAATACGTGAGTCCACTTTGGAAGTAATGGTCGCGATTTGCGGTGTGCAAATTATACTTATTTTAGCGAAATACACACAGCTAGGGAGTTTGTCAATCACATTACATTACGATGGAGATACGTCCAAATTACGTGTTGAATTGTAATGTAGTCGGCCAAAAATTGCGGTCTATTAAATAAGGTAAATTTTTTGTAGCGAGCGAAAGCGAAATCTCAAGACGGGGTGGTGATAAGGAACAACTGTCCCCAAGAAACATTGGTCGAAATAAGACTAAAAAGATTTGAGCTTGCATAGTAACAAATCAGCAATTTAGTACGGAGGGTCCAATTTTTTTTTCGTATCTTAACTTATGTTCCTTGAGAAAGTTCACCAGCCCCTCTTCAGTTTTCGCTACCAGTCACTAGTAAAATTTCCCACTGTACTGATGGAAGCAAGTGTCTAGCGTGGTCCAGCAGTGGAGGTCTAGCTGATGATTAAAGTGCAGATTCAAAACATTGCTACGCTTTTCATAGTGTACTAGCATGGATCTGACAGCTGCAAATCGAACATGAGGTAAATTACGATAGGCAGGTCACAGTACAAATATTTACTTAAATGTTCTTTCCAAGTCAGCACGAATTATTTGCCAGTCATAATGACTGTGAGTCAGAATTGTAGCCAAGTCAGAAGCTGATTCCTAGATTTAGGACGAGCTTTTCGCCGAGTTTAAGTAAGTGAAGGTACAAACTACAATTTTATTATTTTATAACTTTATTGGCCGTGTGATGCCGGCTTAGAATAACACCACCCCATTTCTTTCCCACGGGTGTCGTAAGAGGCGAGTAAGGGACTCGAGAGTTTCATGTGTACTGCAATTTTAGGAGACTAGGCTGACAACCTCTCACTATAGTGATACACGATTTTTCTGAAACGGCCCTCAAATATTTGCCAAATGTGGCGATAGTGACGTTAACGCCCTGCCTACCACGCAAGGGATGAAGGCGTATGTGTTTGTATTTTGTTTACTTTATAGTGTTGGTACTTGGGTAGTTTTAGTTCTCGTCGTGTCTTACCAAAACTTTTTCTCTTAAAAATGTTCATCATCGTCAAAAAAAAACAAGGTCATTGTCAGTCAATACTAATAATAATAAGAAATATAATGTTTATTTCGTAAATAATAGTAAAAAACATAATTATGCTAACATTCCAATCGGACTTCTTACCTACCTGTAAGAACCTGTAACGCGATAGTCCAGTCATAACTAACAAAGGTATCAAAAACCACAAGCAATATCATACTGTAAAGCATAACACATAACTACAAACTGATGATTTTCGCACACTTATATAAAAACTACGAAAAGGGCATATTTTATCTGTGGATACAGAGAAAAGCATTTGACTGGTTAGTGTACGGGGCCTAAGGGACAGCCCTCCGAATACTGATAGGATGCTTGCAAATCATGAAACTGAACAACTTTCCCCGAGGAACATAATGTCTGGAAATGACAAAAAATATTTGACCTGCCATACAAAATCACGATCAGCTAACAGCAATAACAATTGGAAGTGAATTTTTTTGACGCTGCCTGAAATATTTTCTTATGGGAAGTTGTTCAGTACCATGGTCCAAATGCACCATAACATTTAAATGGCTGTCCCTTACACCCTGTATAGGGTGAAATTTTACTAGTGACCGATGCCAAAACCTCAGGATTGGCTGCTGATAAGATAATATTAGAATTATGAAGGTATTAAATTCATGAGAATAACTGGCAGGTTATACGTATTCATTACAATATCTTAATTAAGAAACTTGCAAAATAGAAAAGGTTATGCTATGACTACAAACTGCGACATCACTTTAAATGTTAGTACTTACATTGACTTGAATATGAATATCTTCATAATAAACAAAATTCCTAAAGCACGTAATCCTCAAATTTAATTAAGTAATCAACTCGTGCCAGCAAAAGCTAAAGTTTCTAATTTTGTGTTTGATTTGACTTTATACCAGAGAAGTAAAAGTCACATAAGCTTTCAAGTTTATGTTTAGACTTAAATTTCATGCGGGCTTAGCTTAGCCTAAGTCATGTTGAAGTTAAGGCTTAGACTTCATAAATGGACTAAGTTCTCGACATCTTAGCTTATGTGTACGAGAGGATTATAAAGTTAATTGAGTTACAGCAGGATTATAGTTTTAATGTGAGAACGATTTGACACCGTTTTGAGTTCGTAATACCGACATTACAGTGAAGAAACATTTTATAGATAAGTATTGAAAATATACACACATATCACGCTTTTATCCCTGGGGGGCAGGCAGAGCGTAAACGGGCGTAAAATTCGGTCGCTATACATCTGAATTAAATTGAAATACACATGTAACCCTCAAGTCCCTTAGTCACCTTTAACGACACCCGCGGTTAAGAAACGGGGTAGCAGCATAACACGCTAGTCTCCATGATATGACTACTAACTAAACTGTCATCATGAATGAAAGAAAAAGTAGCTCCAATTTCGTCACAATATTTCGAATGGCCGACCGCTTGATAAACAGTACATCCTACATTTGGCGCACGTATGTTTAAACAATGCTTCACACTTATACAACGTGTTATTGATATAACAGGACGAAATTCGGCACACTGGTTACTTGTACGGTATTTAGGATCGTCGTATTCGATTTCGATTCGATTCGATTGGTCGTATTCCTGATTCAGAAGCCATGAATTCCAATTACATAAACGGCCTCATTTTATTCTTATTCATTCCTATTCATCTTTATTGGTATCTTTAAAAAATCCTAGTCAAATGGCAATAATAAACAAATTTAAAAAAATCTAACAATTCAACAAGGAAATTATGAAATAATATATAAATTTTGGCAAATTTCAGTAAAAACAATTACATACTTGTTTAATTGTTACTATTTAAGCGTCAGAAATTCATTCAATCAAATAAGCCAGCGTTTCAATTTAACTTGAAAGCTGCTATCACTTCTTTAGTGGTTTCATCAATTTCATCTATCTCGGTACATCATGTGTACCAGTCATTTTGAACCTTACCACCCTCTCTCGAGAATCACCGTACCCTGGTGAGGCGGTTTACCTAAGTATTTAAAAACATTGTACTCATAGGCAGTTGGGTAACCAAATAAGTCAATTTCAATATGTACTCTGCAGGCTATTTACGGGAAGAAAAATGTATAAATTTGTTTAGAGTAACTAAGCCTGAGCAGGTCTTTTCTATTCGACCTAAAATGACACAATTCTAAACACTAAAATGCTATTTGGTGTAACGCTAACCGCAAGCAATATCGCCAAAATGCACCATTAAATTAGTATAATTAATAGCCAATTAGCGAAAACTATTAATGATCAAAAGTAGCGTAAAATTTGATAGCTTTTTATTCGTATGGTAATTTGAGAATTATCATAAAACGATGATTAGCATTTAAGGCTAATCAGTGAAAGATAGATTAATAGTTTCCTTATAAATAATTCGCATTTTCTGTCCAATTTGGCAAGAAATCAATATAATTAACAAGGCATTAATTACTTTGAATTTCTATGGCTTTAAGTTAAAACTTTTATGATGCTGGCTGACATTCATCGTTCTTTTCTATCCTCAGATGTTGATCTTCCATTAGACCACCTAGGAAGTAAATACCCTTCCAAAGAAAACATAATCTACATCTAACAAAAAAAATATATGTTATGTTTATGTTTGCCGTGTGTTGCCGGCTGAGAATAGCATCACCCCATTTCTTGCCCGTGGGGTCGTAAGAGGCGACTTAGGGACTTGAGGGTGTGTATTGCAATTTTAGGCGATGGGCTGACAACCTGTCACTATAGCGATACACAATTTTTCAAATAACCCTCAAATATTTGTCAGACGTGGCGTAAATGTCCGTTTTATGCGGCTGTTTATGCTCTGCCTACCCCTCAAGGGATTATAGGCGTGATATATGTATGTATGTTATGTTACCAAGATCACGCTTAAATCTACATGCGACTAGCCCATATGTTATGTGCATAAAAATCTACAATAAACTCCCTACTCATTTAAAAAATGAAGAAAGGCAAAACCTCTTTCTAAAAAAGTTGAAAACTATTCTTATTACTAAATGCTATTACACAATTGACGAATACATGAAAGATAATCTAAATAACACAAATATGAATTAACCAAACGAATATATAAAATACCTTCTTAATGACATTATAAATACCAAAATACATACAATTACCATTTACATAACAATAATCGAATAATAAATGCCGCCTCTTATAATAATCAATAATGACTTAAATAGATAACTTGATACCTATTACCAATGCTGCTTAGTACTACATACCTAATAATAAGTCTTTCTCTCGCCTATTAATATTGTTGTGCCCAACAGGGTCCATGTTGTAAGTACCTTAATAAACTACCACCTTTTATATCTTGAATGACACATGGTATGCAATAAATATATTGAGTATTGAGTATAACATACAAATTTTGGGTCAAATTTTATCTATCAGAGCACGGCAAAGAAAATCCATCAGTAAAATAAATTTGACGTGTACCTATTTTGTCAGCATAGTTCGATTGGTGAACTCTTGCTAAGAATTTTTCCAATATATCCAGCCTAGAGAGTACAGATTGGTACCTTACGTCCGTCCGATAATAAATAAAGCTATGCCAGTTCTCCCACTTGTCGTCCGTGGCTCCGTAACGCATGCGTCTGTCAGACGATAGGAAATCGCCAAGTCTGATCTTATTCTCATACATAAACGGGTACGGTGCGTTTACGCATGCGTCTGTCAGATGCATGCATAACGGTGCGTTAAAAATATGCAGCGACGGATGACAAGTGCAAAACCTGTCTATAAGTTAGTCAGTAATTGTAAATTTAAACTATTTTAGATAAATAAAGCTATCAACAACAAACCAGCAAAATATAATTTTTCTTCTTCTAAGTTCCATGGTCTAAATGCACCATAACAGTATTTAAATTGCTATCCCTTACACCCTATATAGGGTGAAATTTTACTAGTAACCGATGCTCAAACCTCAGGATTGCCTGCTGATAAGATAATATTAGAATTATGAAGGTATTAAATTCATGAAGATGAACTAGCAGGTTAAACGTATTCATTACATCTTAATTAAGCAACTTGCAAAATAGACAAGTGCAAAACCCGTCTATAAGTTAGTCAGTAATTGTAAATTTAAACTATTTTAGATAAATAAAACTATATACGACAAACCAGCAGAGCATAATTCAAAAACTCTATTTTGAATAAACTGCTAATTATATGGAACGTAATTTTACATTCCCAGGTAACTGTAATGGAAAATTTACATTCATTGACTGCTTATGAAGTAGTATGTGCCAAGGTTTGTGGTATATAGTTTTATTTATCTAAAATAGTTTAAATTTACAATTACAGACTAACTTAATAACTTAACTTAAGCTAAGTTTTTAACTTAGCTTAATATCATTAAAATAAACGAAATTATTAGATATTTGTTAATTATTATCTAGTTCCCTAATTACAAGCTTTGCTTAATTTTGGGCTAGATGGCGTTGTGTGAAATGTCAAAAATATTTATTTACTTAGTTTCATAATTAGCTAGTAAAGTAACAGCAATATTATATTCTTAGTTCACGTTTTCCAACTATCAAACGAATAGGACATTTTATTATAATTAATTCAAATATTTGATCTTCGCAATCTAATGATGGTAGTGATTTGCAAAAACGATGATTATCTTTGATAAAAGAATGTTAGGTACTATCGCAGCAAACATATTTATGGCCATACTTTGACCATATAATTCAGTTACTGTGTAAAAAGACTTGCGTCAGCCAGGGTCTGAGGCGGCGACAAAATGTAGGATAAGAGACCACGGTTCTGATATCAGAAGGAATTTTATTATAAATTCGGGGACCCATAACTTGCAAAGACGTATTGGCAATCTGCTGGAATATTATTTATATCTATAATTGAGATAGTGTCAACTGCACCTCGAATTTCTACATAGAGAATATCTACTTTAATTGGTTCCTTAAACAGTTACTAAGAATTATCCAGTATAAGTTGATCTTCCGATTGCACAAGTCTATCTTCAATTTGTTAATGAACCAAAAAGAAACAGATAAAATAGTAAATTAGTCTACATTTTACGATAAACTTAAACGAAAGTGGTTTGAAATTAACAAAATGAAAAATGAGCGTCACAACTTTTACTTCCTTTCCTATCAGCTGAGATGTAAGAAAAGAATTAATGGCCGACAAAAAAAAACAATTATCACGAGCAGAATAGATCGTTCCCTTGACCTGTAATAGATTGTTTTTTTTATAGTTTTCACGGGTCGATGAACTTTGTAATTAAAATACAATCGGTGGTAGGCAAGCGGTTTAAAGCTTTTGTTTTTACGTTGAATGAATACGTAAAGACCGTAAAAAGTATACGCAGCCATTTCAAATGATGTTGATGACTTTGATTGAAAATGTCGTTATATTTGATAGGTATACTTATACGTTGAACTATCGATTGATATTCTAACGTAATAACTGTTTTAAAATTATATCCCTTGTGGCAATAATCGAATTATTAATTTTAAAATTTGATACCATCCTTAAGTATGATTAGTGACATCACAATCTGTTAATTTTAGGCAAAATATCGCTTTAAAAGTAGCTCGGCTGTCTGTTGTAGTGGAGAACCCTGATATTATACTGTTGAATTCTTCTGAAAACTTTAGGCAAACCAGAAACCGATGTATTCATTAAAAGTCTCCCTAGATTCCGCGGGGCAAGAAGTAGGTATTTTATTTTGCATTGGAGTAATATATCTCAAGATGGATTTGGAAGAACTAATTACGTGTGTATTGATAACCCCTCCCCCCCACCTTCTTCTTGCCTCGCGAGTTATCTGGTTTGCCTATAAAGGTCGGATTTTGCCTGCGTTCCGAATTACTGTGGTCGAATTCTGAAACGAAGTTTTGGGCTCCGCTTGCTAGAAGCGTTCAGTCGTGGAATTTCAAATTGTATGAATATGACATCAAAGATTCACCGCGCGGGATCCATATTGCATACAAATCGAAAACTCCGCAACTGCACTACTTAAAAAACCGATGCAGGTGGGGTTCGACAGTCGATCACGATTAGAAATAAGTATTTACACCTCTTCTTTTTATGTGGGACATCAAATCGAAGAACGACCCGATGAATCCTGGTGTCAAGTGATTTTCAACCGTTTACAACTACTAGTAGTCCTCTGACATGATTGTGTAACGACCGCCGTCTAAGTAATAATAGACAGCAACCGGAACCGACGGGTAAACGGAATAATCTTTCTTACAGACAATCAGTTGGTTCAGCCTGCAAAGTCCTTACCAGACTGGAAACAAATTCACATAGTGAAAATATCAAATTAGTGAGTGCCCCACCGGGAATCAAACCCGGAGCCGTGGGCAGTCGCACTACCACTGCGCCACATCGGACGGGAAGGATACGTTAGTATTTGCACTAAATCCGGGGATTCACCGCGATACTCGATTTTATTGAATAGTCCGATATTTCGGCCCAGTTGCAGTATTTTTTAATATATAAGTTAAATGTTAGTGGTTTATATGGAAGATCACCAAGACAGCGAGACCAATCATTAAGCTAGGTTAAAATAAATAGTTTAATTACATACCAAAGACTAAGCTAACTATACGCTATTTAAGAGACAGCCCTATATTTGACTTGAATCTTCTGTAATAATATTATGTCATACATACATACACACACATATCACAGCCTTGCGAGGCCTACGTCCAGCAGTGGACTGATATAGGCTGATGTACCTATGTATGTATTTTGTTTCATTTATCTGTGTTTATCCATTGACAGTTGTATTATTTATTCAATATGCAATAATGAATATTGTTATGGTTGTTTTATTTTGTTTAGATATACATCATGCTGCATTTTATCACTATCTAGTTGTGGTAAGGTGGTACGGTAAGAGTCGAAGTACGATATATGAAAAATATATTATTTCAAAAGTCTATGTTTCGTTCTTTGACCAATAAAGTTTTGTTTTATAATTAACTCACATCCCTGATTAAAACCCTTTATCTGAAGTTATCGATACTTTCCATTACCGCTCGTGTGCACCGCTGTAGTCTCAACATCATTCACTGTCGAACAGCTGATAAAGTCCATCCGCTCATTTATCAGATGTTCCTAGGGTTCCAAAAGGACTCGAGTCTTTTCGGCTTTCTAGGTGAAACGCGTTTCTAAGGAATACATACATACATGCATCAGCCTATTGCAGTCCACTGCTGGACGTAGGGTACGCCATAAGGCACAATCTCCCGTTTTCGCCATCCAGTCGCTACCAGCCGCCTTTTTAAGTCAAAGAAGGAAGGAAGTTTCTAAGGAATAAGAATAATAATTTGTAATTATGGAATCCAAAATTAAAATTTTATCTTTTCTTGAATTTTGTTATGTTATAATACACATCACTATGTAGTTTCAACGTGCCGTCAAAAACAGTGTTATCAGCACAATTAAATCTGTCTGATACTAAATAATATATATTTATAAAGGATTGTTTACAAATTTTATCAAAGATAGCAGCACAAAGAATTGGTTTTAAACACATTTGTAATACGTTAATTGAGTGGATCTATAAAGCTTGTAATCGTGTGTTTCCGGTTTAGAAAAGCATTACCCCAATTCTACCCGTGGAAGGAATGAATCCAGGGGATCGGCAGAAGCGTTTCTTGTGAATATTGCATCTTGAACTGCGCTTAACACACCCGCCTCCAAGCGTGGTGAGCATGACGAATACCTCCCGATTGGGGAGGACCATCTCCAGCAGTGGGTTGTTTGGCCGTTGGAGATAAAGTTAAAAAAAACATCGACATACTGTGTGCCTGTTTTAATACATACCTAAGGCTACAGTTAAGCCTAATTGAGTCTTTTCGATTGCTTCAGATATCCTTAAAAGTTATATATTTACCTACATACAAATATTGCCCCCTTAAAAGAGGGAGGCCCATATCCAGCAGTGGACTGCTGTGGCTGTTATTGTAGGTATGTAATGTATTACCTATTATTTCCTAATGTAAAACTGTTTACATCGCACAGCTTATAGTTGATACATAATTTTTTATAACGTGAATAGAACTATAGGCTTGATTTCGCTTTTATTGGCAAGTCTTTTGTAGCTTAGCTTGAAATACTCGAGTCTTATTTAACACTAATTGCTATTTCCTTTTTACTGCTGAAAGCACAACACTCGAGTTACGTAAGTTATGAGAGAAAAGAGAAAGCGTTAAGAAAATTCGTTGTACAGGCATTTTAGATAATTTTGGATAATCGTTTGATCTTGCCGGATGAGATTGCGTGTGTCGTGACGTGATGACGTGTCTTAGATATGCGTGTTCCGCAGATTTCCAATTTATTTAGCCGTTTATTGTACACAATATAACACAAAAGACATTACATATAGAACAAAAAACAACACGTCAGCTTATTTCTAAAAATAAATCTTTTATAGCAGACATAGGGTAGTGAAGGCATTAAGTGAGGCAATTAATGTGTACAACTTACTAAGTATGATACCGATTTTCGTTCTCATGTGGTAACATTTCAATTTAAGCGGTTTTATTACTTTTTTTTTAGTTTTAGGCAGTGGTTTTTTAGGCGGTACAAGCCGCTTGAAACGTACCTAGAGGTTAATAGGTATCTTGCATGTTTTCCTACTAATAATCCCGCGCAAAGACCCGATTGAACCAATAATATGTACCTACAAAGAAGAAGTTTTTAAAATATTTTTCTATACGATTTGGCGCTGTCAAAAAGAAACTTTTTTTGTAATAAGACCGATGATGTCGTATAATCTAAAATCCTTGTGCGCAAGTTAAAGCAAGTTGATGCCACATCAACTTGCTTTAACCTATCTCTTCAATGGTTGTTACAGAAATTGCTTGTTGACTTCAATTTATTTGCCATAAATGAAGGGATTATAGGAGTGATATGTGTATGTATGTAGGTAAATTATAATATGCTTAAAATACGCTAAGATTTTTTCCTATGTCTACTTATTTCATTTTATAACTAGGTTAAATGATAAAAAATATCAATTTTCCTCAATTGACTTCCGTCTAACAAATTGCTAACTGGAACCCTTATTCGCAGCTATAACTTAAATTACGAGTACATTTGCGATGCTAGTAAACATCGCAGACAGTACGGGTTGCGAATCGATAATACTTACGTAAGCGATGTTCGCAATGCCAAGAACACCTCGAATCGATTTAATCGGAACTTCCCGTGAATCAATTTAACGTATTACATAAAACTCAACCTTTACTAGTTATTCGTATTGACTGTATGGAGAACCAGTATAATGCTGGTCTTAAATGGATAAGTAATGTGTGAGAGTTTCTTTAAAGTTTTTCCCGTAGTTGCCGTATATTTTAGTTTTTAGTTCATTATTTAGAAGCCATTTAAATAAGTCTTTCCTATATATAAATGAACAGAATGTTACTACTCCAGGGTTCATCGGTACGTACGTCGACTCTGTTTCCCAGAAGAGAAGAAAAGGTTGCACGCAGAATTGCATTCTCTCAAGGATATCATTGTTTTTTTTTATAGGACTCGAGTTGACGAACGACCCGATTTTTTTATTTTCATATGGGACACCAAGACAACGAACTACCCGAGGAACCCTGGTGTCAGAGATTTTCAACCGCCTTCTACTACGAGTTGGTTTCTTAGTTGCTTGCGACACCTACGGGTAGAATTTGGATTGATGCTATTTTAAGACGGCATCGCAGTAGTACAGCGTATGAAATACTAAAAACCCTTTGCAGTACCTACTTAGCTACATTCTCAGATCAAGATGTTAATTTGGGTCACCCTAATAGACACAAAAATGGGTACAGAATAATTATATATCTTCTATACAAGAAGTTACAAAAAGGGTTAACAAGCTGAAAAGAGATCAAGATACGCATGAAACTGAACAACTTTCCCCATTGGAACATAATATGTCGAAATATGAACAAAATTTGATCTCCAATAGTGAATTAACCAGCTGATCGGCAATTTTGTATGGAAGGTATATATTTGTTTTGCTATAAAACGACCCGTATTCCATACGGAAAGTTGTTCAGTTACATGGGTGGGTACACTGACCTTCTTTCGGCTTGTTATACGCTTTTTGTTACTCCCTGTAGAATGAAGTGATAAACTCCTCGTGAACCTATTCAATGTAAAACGTCATAAACTAAACAATATAATTCAAATAAAATCACTTATCGAGGACAAGAGAAAACTCGAAAGCTATTTATCAATTTAATTTCTAAAAAGCGATAAAACAGCACTTATTTACTTAATGCTTTTTACATTAGGTAGAAAATACTCCAGTGATAGTAGACAAATGATACGTTCGCCCGGCGTAATTTCTACCTATCAATGGGTTACTAGTCATTAGAAGCCATTGCTGGTGCAGCAATTATAGGCAGTAATGAAAAGACGCCATTAGGGTTAAAGCAAGTAATCCAATGGAATCTTATGGAAATGCGCGCGCAGGAAGATGAAGAGGAAGATGAATGTGCGCGGAAAATGCCGCTTTTACATCGGCGAAACGATTTTCGCATTATTTTGGTTTACTGTGAGGATGTGGCGCAGTGGTAGTACATCCGCCTGCTACGCAAAGGTGCCGGGTTTGATTCCCGCCAAGGTGAAATTTTACTAGTGAATGGTACTGAAGACTGAGGACGGGCTGGTGATAAGTATAGCTACCTAACAATTTTCTTCAAGGAACATAGGTTGAAATATTACAAAACTATGTATTTTGTGCTTGATTAGGAACTCAAATCAGCCGCTCGGGAATGTTGTATGGATAGTCGTTTTTTTATATTTCGATCTATGTTCCTAGGGGAAAGTTGTTTCTTATCACCAGCAAATCTTGAGTTTCCGCTATCGGTCACTAATAAAATTTCACCCTATATTCCAAAAATAAATAAAAATAACTTTTATATGTTGCTGTGTTGGGTTTATGACATTGCCACTTCGATATAAGGAATCATAGTGTGAGTATGAGTGTGCTCATTTTTTTCTCACACGCACAATTTTTGCGGTACTTTACCGGTACAGTAATGTCCACGAAAGAAATAGTAACAAATTGCATAGAAACGCAACATATCATGGCACACGACAAGGCATGTGCAGCTGTCATAGAACTGTCATTTGTTTGATGGCTGTCAAAACCCCAATCTTCTTTTTCTTCTTCTGTCGTGCGGGATACAGAGTCGACGTACGACCCGATGAACCTTATACATACATTACATTAACACCCACAACAGTCTTCTCTATATTGGGGGTATCGTCATACCCATGGTCATACTAATCAAGCTTGGCTAGCGGATTGGCGAGCGCAGTGCAAGATGTGCTTTCACAGGGACTGCTGCCAATTATCTGGATGAATTTATCTCTTAGTCGCTTTTTACGACACCCACGGGTTGTATTGGGGCGATGCAATTCCAAGCTGGCATCACACGGCGATGAAACCTTAATGTCAGAGTTTTCCCCAGAATCCCCAATATTATGCGGTACGTGTGTGATCCACCTCACAATCTGCTCTACTACTCCTGCGGTAGTTGTAAAATTATTATGATATATATGATATTATTACGATTTTCATAAATATACCCCTAAGTTTGCCCTAATGTACCCGCAAAACCAATATGACACACAGTGATATAAAGTTTATTTATTTAGGTTTACGGACAAATTAAGCCGTATTTTGATATTCGATGCCAGTGGTTCAGTTGTGAAAACCCTTATTATAGCCAGCTATCTATTACTCATCACAATAAAACAATTTTAGTGGATTTAAGTGGTTTGTTGTGTATCTTTTTGGATTTTACAATTTCAACGTGCAAACAGCAGAAAAGTTGAAATTTTAAAATGCAATGATAAACAGAACTTCAATGCGTTCAAATTGTTTTATTGACGATTTCTTTTGAATTTCCGATAGTGTAAAAGTCTGCTATGTAGGCACTTACGAGTACGTGCAATGTACAGTCAAGCTCAGGTTATGTTAGACAATTTGGGCTTTGAACCGTTCTTATGCCGCGCGGTTAAGACTTACATTGGCGGTTCAAGTGTCTAATCTTACCGGACGTAAGCTTGACTGTACCATTCATTAAAAAGGAATTGCTATTTCTAGTACTGACGCCTATTAAGTTAAGTAAATAAATACTCTATACACTTTCACACAAATCACCATATTACGCCAAAACCAGTTATTGCAAATTAATTAACTGAGAATACTCTTAGTCCCTGCTCATTAAAACGGCAGTCGTAAGAAGCTCATTATAGTTATTAAAACGTTAAGATACTGTCCCGCAGTTTTACTCGCGCAATCTCTGATTTTCCCGTGGGAACCGAAACTTCGTATGCAGGATTTCCTTCATAGCTCTTAGGAAAGACTATTAGTTTGGTAGTTATTAGTTTTTAATTATGTTAAAACTAATTAAATTTTACTACGAAATAAGTAGTTAAATGTATGAGCCGATGAATAGATAAAACGAAAAAAAAGTTCCTAATATAGGTAATTTGTGGATATATATTTTTTTTATTAGTATTGAGTGCGCAAACTGTACTGATAGTGATTTTATTCATATAACTGAAAAAATTTTGCGAAGCAATTTAGCCATTTTGCATCCATTTGTTCTCATTCCGAGCAGCGGCAGCAACCGCATGCGGCTGTCGAAATTTGACAGCGCGCTCCGATGACTGGTTTGTATGAAATATCAAAAAGACCGAGCAACAGCCGCATGCGTCGTTATTGCGTAACACGCAGCACAGCGGCTGTCAGTTTGGCCAACAGCATGCGGTTGCTACATTGTTAAATAGCTGATTATTTTTCTATTTCTAAGATGGTTCTATTGTAATCTAAATGTTGTGTAGGTACCTATTCATGAAAAGTAATATTATCTTGATCGTGGGTTGGATCCCCACAAGACACATATTTTTGTTAATACAATTTTCAAATATTTGTGTTTAGTCTGTTAATTTACAAAAAATAAGTATATAGGCTGAATATTTTACTAGTGACCGATAACAAAAACTCAAGACGTGCTTGACGAGGAACAACTTGCCCCAAGAAATAACATATATGGGCTATCTTGTTCCCATAGTTTTGCTCAGTTTGGGGCTAGGTGGCGCTGTGTGAATTGACTAAGCTTATCTATTATTTTGCATACGTCGCGTACTGACTAAAGATAATCCAATTTATGTTTTTAAATTATATTAATTATAACTTGGGTACCTAGATTTTATAGAAATAAAGATATGTGTTAATTCGTGTAGTTCAGGTCGCCGCTACACATTCTAACTCTCACTGAGCGAACCACTAACATACTCGCGCGCGTCTACTCGCAAGCACAGAAATATCGCAACTAGATGCGCCTTTGATATAGGATGCTCTGGTTATATTTTCATACCTTACCTATTTGTATACATCTGACTTATCAAATAGGTAAGAAATTAAAAAATATTATGAAAATATTGTTACAAATTTGAATGTTTTTAAGAAGTAAAGGCAAACTCCTAATTTCAACTTAAAAATTGTCGAAATATGTATTTGAAGGATTTGTTATGCACCAGCGGTTAAAAAATTTGATTTATATTTTCTTTGCAACATTTAAAAAACTTTAGATGAAACACTCGAAACCTTAACTATAACCTAATATAAGTAGTACAATTGTATAATTGGTGGTTCACTAATATTTCAATAATTAGTCACAAAGCAATTAAATTGTAGTGAGTAAATAGGTAATTATTATGAATTTAAAGTCTCACTTTTCTAGAAAGTGCTTCTAGTATAATAAGGGAAAATCGCGTTTTTTGGTTGATTCGGTGTCCCACTAGACAAGATGGATAAAACATATATCAACCTGTACATCACATGTACGACTAGACACTACGTAAACGCATTATACACTCGTGCGTTTTGCATGCGGGGAAAAGCGTATTAATATGCAAAATATGTCTCTGCTATGTGCGCTATAGTTTCTTTAATCGTTCTTTGTATGATAGCCTCGACGATGTAGACGTTTCTAAAGATGATTAGAACTGCAGAAAATTATCAGTTTCTCAATCGAGATATTTATTTATGTTTCATCTGTTTTCACTGTTTAGTCTGCACCGTATTGCGTGCAATAAATAATGCGAGACAAAATAATGTATGTGTTTAGTGATTAAATTAACCGTCTGTCTTATTCTGCTCTTTACTTTTCACGCATTGATTTTGTTAATTCTAAGTCGCGTGTTCGGATGATATTTTTTATTGTGAGATGAATTTGTGTAATGACCAACTATTAAGTTAATTGTTACTATACTGGCTGCTGCTTACGCGTTTTTTGCGTTTGAAATTTGTTTCAAAGAATTACGTTCGTGACAGGTAAACGCTTCCCGCACCGTCGTAGAAAAGCGATTTGTCTTTGTCTGATTACGGCTGTATGATATCGCAATGATTGTGCCTACAGTATATCTAATGGTTATCTATCGTGTGGGCTCTTCCAGCGCGCAGCCGACATGTGGAGATCGCTGCGTCGTCGGCGCCCGCGCCGCTCCGCCGATTTCGTGCATTTTTTTGCAACCGATGACTTGGATTTCTAAATAATTTAAATACGTGCACGATGTTAGAAACGCAGATGGTTAATTAATCGCCAATCGGAATTGGGTTTGTGTGTATCCGATCGCGTGATAAATTTGTCGCGTATTCTCTGCTCCATTTAAAGTTTTAATCGCACCACATTTGCGGCAAACCGGTGCATGTTCGTAGATAACTTTTTCCGTCACAATTTTTCTTTACTTACGTTTTTAATGACGCCGTAACGGTATCCGATATGGGCACAAAACCATGTCACTATCACAGATGTTGTTATAATATTTTCAGGTATCACTTGCGCGGTATGAACAGCGGGTGGAGTTGGAACGTGCGCGAGAGTGGAATCCGCGAGGCACGCGTGCAGGCGTCGGGCGGTCGCGAGCGCAACTGAACTGGCGAGTGTAGATCGATCCCCACACTACGTGATCGTCTCGCCACTGGTCTCGCCACTCCGAAGCTGGTGAAATGTAATGATCCACTGACGGGAACCGCGCACCGAACCGCGTATGTATTGTTGCAATCTTGCAATTTTACGAGGGGCGAGAATCGGCAAGTCGTAAAACGGGAAAGTTGTTCTAATCATAGTCGATTTTTTGTTTCCTCACCACATGTTCGATTTAAGACACCTGGTTTGGGTGTGGGAGTGAAAGTGAGGTCTATAACGTTTGCTATCATAAAATATCACGACAGTTTATGATATAGACAACTTCATATAACCACAACACAGAAGTAACTTTTTGCTAATTAATAGCACAGCTGATAGGTAGATGCGGGTGATTAATCAAATAAATTCTTCGTGATTCAATACAACACAATACAATAGTATATAGAAGATACCAAAAAGTTACAAGTCATTTGAAGTGTACAATATCCGAACATCTATTCATAATTAAAAATTCATGAATTATAAGTTGAGTTAATAATTAAGTAATTATCACCATGCCTTTTCTATTGGGAAAGCCATAAATTCGTTCACTTAGTAAAAGAGCTGTTCAAGCAGCTAAGTTTTAAGTTGCAATTTTTATGTGGTGGAAGGGATACGGTTGTACACAAACGGCCCAATCACATACTTCTGTTGCACCTAGGTGCATCAGTACCAGCTTTTATCCGCCAGTCCGACAACTTTAATTGATAGTTTTGTAAATGAGAAATATCGGGAGCTCAAAATAATGGTAAGAACCCGTTTAAATTATAATTATGAATAACTAATGGTAACCCGGAAGCCCCAAACATCTGAAACTTCATTATCCTATGGGATATACCCCGGATGTTATCGGATCCACTTATATTCGGCCCTTTACAACTTGATAAAGGAGTTGCTCAAACTCTTAGAATGTCCCATAGTCCCATAGGATAGCTATCTTAGTGATATACTAAATTACATTAATGATAGCATAATTACATACATACATACATAAATCACGCCTATATCCCTTACGGGGTAGGCAGAGTGTAAACGGCCGTAAAACGGATGTTAACACCACGTCTGACAAAAGCTTGAGGGTCAACTAGATAACTGTGTATGACTAAAGTGACAGGTTGTCAGCCCATCGCCTAAAATTGCAATACACATCCCTCGAGTCCCTTAGTCGGCTCTTACGACACCCATGGGTTAGAAATGGGGTGATGCTATTCTAAGCCGGCATCACACGGCATAGGGATATAATTACATAGGCTAAATATAAATTAGAAATAAATTATAGATAACTTAAATAAAATGAACTAGCAATAAAAGAAGATTATATAAACTAGAGGTAGAGAGACTGCCTGTACCGTACCTGCTGTATTGTGTTAATGTAATTATTTGGAAAGTATAATCCAGCCGTGTGGTGCCGACTTAGAATAGCATCACACCGATTCGTGGGGGTTGTAAAAAGCGACTAAGGGGTAATAATCCATGGAATGGGCAGCAGCGTTCCCTGTGAGTGCAACATGTTGCATAGCAGTGGACTTTTGTGGCTGTAAATGTAAATAAATCGCATGTATAATCAAGCTAGCCGTTTGGTTTAAATAAGCTTTACTAGTTTTGCATTATTGCCTTTAATAGACGCAAAAACATTAATTGACTACTATAACTTTTTGAGCACTCGCGATCACTTTCACTCATTTTAAGCATTAGACCGGGTCTATCGCGATAGTATTTAGGTAAATATTAGTAATTTACCTGTGTCCCGACGTTACAATACAGTTTCATGTATTGTATGTACTTAAAATTAATTGACATCTGCTTTTTTTTTCAAATGTTATAACTAGGGCTCTGATTATTTTTTATTACCAAAAAAAAATTACAGGCTTCAGGCCCTGGTGATAAAAAAATCAGGGCCCAAAGTAGGCTAAGTGAAAATCACTTCAGTTGTATGTAGATAGCGTGTCAGTGGCATAATATTGGTCGTCTCTTATTCTGCTAACAGTTTGAAGTATATAATATCACGATGACAATTAAATGACAGGTGAGTGTCGCTGCCGTTGCAATGGAAAAAAAGAGAGTCCGGTTCCAGAACAAATTATGCGAAAATAGTTGACAAACTTTTCTTGTAAAAGACATCAACGCAGGCGCATACGCATATATTCATTCATTTCTTTAGAACAAAGCTTCCTCCATTTCAACGTTTTTTTTTTACTTGCTAAATTTTCTACCGTGGGCAGACTTTGAATCTGTGACCTTCGCCATTATTAGTGGCGACGCCTCTTTCATCTGGGCTAGCGCGGCTTCGCGTGGCGCGGATCTAGTGTTGGCGAAAGTTGCAGGTTCAAATACTGACCGCGATAGAAAAATTTGTAATTTTTCTGAAATTGTATACCTAGTTGGGGTGTCGTATAAGGCGACTAAGTGACTCGAGGGTTACATGTGTTTTGCAATTTTAGTTGATGGGCTGACAACCTGTCACTATAGTGATACATAATTATCTGAATGACCCTCATATGTTTGTCAGACGTGGCGTAAGTGACCGTTTTTTCGGCCGTTTACGCTCTGCCTACTCCGCAAGGAATATAGGCGTGATATATGTATGTATACGTAATACGGGAAGTATTTTAACAATGTGGTATTCTATTTATTTTATTTTCGTTTTGTCTGGGCATTTTTTAAGTACACTGTCTTTCAGTTAACAGTTATCGTTCTGATGACCATTTAAAGCGCAAAATACTTCACATAATTTAATTTGCAATATAAAATAATGATTTGATCTCACTCATTGTGTTTTATTAGCAACATACCAACATTTATATCAATAAAATAGCAACCTGCTTTATAAAGCGATATTTATGTTCACCGGAAATCATTAGAATCGAATTAATTTATCTTAGCTCGATCGATAGATATTTAAGTATTTTTGGATCATAAAAATTCTGATACAAAAATAACAACTTAATCAAGAATTCGAATTCCAATGAAAATTTATTTATTAAAAAAAAGTATTGACTAGACTTTGAATTTCAGAAGACAAATACCTACATGGACTATTTCAATCAAGCAAAACCAAAGATTAACCTACCTACCTCTTTAAAAGATAAACTTAAACTGGTTTTTCAAACAGTTTATAAGAAAAACCGATTCTCTCAACTAACGGTTAATGTTCTGGTCTTTTTTCTTTCTTTTTGGTGTGGGACTCGGAGTCGTCCAACGACCCGACGAACCTTGGTGGCAGAGTTTTTTAACCGCCTACTACTAGTAGGAGCCTCTGACATGGTTGTGTAACGACCGCCATCTAAGTAATCATAGACAGCAACCGGGACCGACGGCTCCACGTGCCCTCCGAAGCACGGAACCATCTTTCTTTTCGGACAATCAGGTGATTCAGCCCGCAATGTCTTAACCAGTCTAGGAAAAAATTCAAAAAGTGATAAATAGCCACCGAGAATCGAACCCAGAACCTTTATGTCGCAGGCAACTGTTCTACCACTGCGTCACATCGGCTCATTTAAAGCATGAATTTAAACTGGTTTTATCATACATTTACTAAGAATAACCAAACATAAGGCCCCTGAATATGCTGTTGATACCTATCTATGGTAAATTATTAAATTTCATGTGATAAATCAACATTATCAAATTTCACGTCATCAAATTGTCCATGAAATCAGCATTAGCTAACAAAGCTAAGCCAATCACCCAATCACAAACCAGTCTGCAATCATATCATAACCATAAGTCACTGTCGGCTAGTGAAAGTGATGGTTGATAATCTGTGGTAAAGTCACAGTAGAAGGAAAGAACAGTACTAATTCAATATTCATAGTTATAATTCAAACGGGTTCTTACAGACGAATTATTTTTAATGCGAGTTCCCGATATTTCGACGCTGTTGCAAGCGTCATAATCACGGGTAAACTGGTGGAACTACGGGTGGCTGTAAGGGACAAACATATCTGTCTTCCCTCATTCTTAAGAAACCGTTTAAATTATAACTATGAATAGTGAAAACAACCACGAAAGTTTAAAATTTAGTACTAATTCAGTCATTCTGTGCTTGTAGGTCAAGAAAAGTCTATTGAGCATTTGTTTTGGTATGCTGCTAAGAACCTGAAAAGAAGAGACGGTACACCCGTCTGCGTCCTCCCCTTTTCTGTTGAAATGTGAAGCTGTTTTTTTATTGGGTTAACCATTTAAATTCATAACAACATACTAAAAGATTGATATCACAAAAAAAGTGTGATAGACTTCCTAAAAATTGCCATCGCTATGTGGCTAAATACACATATCGCGTAAACGACGGCAAAAAACGGACATTTACGCCACGTCTGACAAATATTTTAGGGTCTTTCAGAAAATGTAGCATCGTCTAAAATTGCAATACAGACCCTCGAGTCCCTTAGTCGCCTCTTACGACTCCCATGGGAAAGAAATGGGGTGATGCTATTCTAAGCCGGCATCACACGGCACATTATTGTAAATTAATTTGTCTTATTTGACGATTATCACAGATATAATATTTTACCATGTCAACAACCATCTTCTGCCGCCTTTCCCATTCACAGAAAAACTGACTCTTTCATTTACTGTGGCGATGGTGAGACAGTCTGTGACGAGACGAGGCTGCGATCAGCTGCGCAAGGGGCAAGTGCTTCTCGCCAAGAAAGCAGCTGTCAAATTTACTTGTCACATTAGTGCTTTGTTGTTACACCGTGTAGCAAAGTGGAGGGTAATAAGGTGATTATAAATATAGGGTCACGGGCAAAATGTGGCATCTACTACAGTCAAGATCTTGATAGGCTAGACACACAAATGCAAATTTATATCTTATGTACCTGGCAATAAGGCGATCCAAATTCAAAACTGTATAGCCTGTCTAGATCTTGACTGTACCTTCGTGAATAATTATAGTATTATTTCTACCGTAAATAATAGTTTTTCTGTGATGTTGTGATGTACTGTTCTTTAAATTTGTCTTCTTCTGGAATTATTATGTAGCGCAGTGGTAGTGCGACTACCTGTGGTATAAAGGTTCCGGGTTTGTTTTCGGGTGGGACACTCATAAAGTTGATATTATCACTTTGTGAATTTGTTTCCTGTCTGGTTAGGACATTGCAGGCTGAGACACCTGATGGTTCCATGCGTCGGAGGGCACGTTAAGCCGTCGCTCCCGGTTGCTCTCTATGATTATTTAGACAACCATGTCAGAGGCCTACTGGTAGTAGGCAGTTAAAAGCTTTGACACCTGGGGTTACCGGGTCGTTCGTCTATATTTTTGTTGTTCGTTACTATTGTGACAGATTGTCAGCATGTCACCTAAAATAATATTAAATGAAACCCTCGAGTCCCTTAGTCACCTGTTACGACACCCTCAGGAAAGAAATGGGGTGATCCTATTCTGAGCCGGGGTCACGCGGCACGGGATTTTAAAAACTTATTAACAATATATTTCGCTGTCTTTTGCTTATCAACTTAAATCTATTAACGATACGTTCATTTCAAATTTTCAAATAAAAAGGGCTCGTTTCGAATATCCCTAAAAATGTGCCAGCCCTAAGAAACAGTTACATCAATTGGCATTCTTTCATCTCACCGAAATGCATAATAAAAAGTGATTGTGAAATATGAGTGGTGGCGATAGTGAAAGTGATTCTGCAGGTGCATTATCTTGTCAACACACAATCTAGCTGTCAAATTTACCTGTCAAGTTCGCGCTTAGTCAATCATCCTCAATTGACAGCGTCTATCATCGGTAATATTTTAATTACCCGTAATTTAGAGTGGATAGGAGGAAGAAAAGAATGAGATATTCGCATCAATTTGAGATATAAATTATCTTATCTTAAATTAGTGCTGTCACTTTCTGTCAAATAGGTTCAGAAAAGGATAGGAGATGTTTTAGTCGTGTCATGTCGTATAATTTCATGCAAAATACGTGTTATCTGTCAAAATAAGGCGACGATCAAAACAATGGCGACTAAATTGACTAGAAAAGGCGAAAAGCCCATGAACGTTTTTTAAAATTACAGGACTTAGATATCTCCTATCCTTTTCTAAACCTATGTGACAAAAAGTGACAGCACTAATTTAAAACAAGTAAGAATAATTTATATCCCGAATCGCGGGCAAAATCTAGGCAAGCATGTACCATCATTGTCTGCATCGTCACTTATCATCAGTACCCGATATTATCAAAATACAGGCTACAATTTTACAGGTGAAATTTGATGTTCATTGCGTAGTTGGTTAGTCATTATGATACCAGGTGCCTATGTTATGAAACTACAGGCTACAAGTCTACAGGTAAAATTTTTAGTACATTGCGTAGCCAGTTCATATTCCTGTATCATAATGGCTAATCGACTACGCAATGTACATCGAATTTCACCTGTAATATTGTAGCCTGTACTTTGATAATATCGGGCACAGGTATATGAACCGAATACGCAATGTACTAAAAATTTCACCCGTAGACTTGTAGCCTGTAGTTTCATAAAATAGGCACTAAGTGAGATAGCAGACAAATGTAAGCTTATCTTATACGAAAAAACATGGTTTATTTAACATTCAGTTTTTTTTCTTAGTTTACGAAACAGAAGCCTCATAATTATTTTGTATCAGTTTACATATTTGAAATTAAGTCTATTAATAAAGTATTATTTGTATATTGTCTGCCTGTTACCAAGTTTCTATAGATTTTTATGAACAAAATAGACCAGAAAATTATCTGTAGCTTTTATTTATATCGCCGCCATTTGCCGAGTGATAACGGCTTAGAAGGCGACTAAGGGACTCGAGGGTAACATATGTACTGCAAATTTAGGCGATGTGCTGACAACATGTCACTATAGCGATAAACAATTTTCCGAATTACCCTCAAATGTTTGTCAGACGTGACGTAAATGACCGTTTTTACGGCCCTTTACTGGTAGTACAGCTGTGACAGTACTATTGCACCAGAGTCAGAGGGGTCTAATAAAGGAATCGGTGTTATTACAAAAAAGTTACACACACGTTTACACAGTGATAAAAAGAAACATACGATTAGACGTTGTCAAACAGCTGAAGCCATGTCGTACTTCTTATGTAATTACACGGAATACTTTTTAAATGTTGTAAATGGCATGCTGTTTTAGTGTCCTAAGCATAAAAACCGTAATTGGCCATTAACTATAAAAATGCCGTAAACAGACCGTTTGTCTAATCTTACCTTTACGAGAGGCTGTGTTTAATACTTGTCTTCGTTGTATTTTAGCTAAGAAAACGCACTTGACGCATCAGTTTAGAGGCCTAATACTAGTACAGTTGAAAAACTCTGACACCAGGGTTCATTCGTGCGTTCGTCGACTCGGTGTCCCACACAAAAAGAAGCAGAAGGTTAGTTGTTTACTATAGTCAATTGAAAATAAGGCTTAGTAAGGTGCTCATTTCTTAATCTGAGCCACAGATAATATAATACTACTCCGAGCTACAAAGCTACAAAGTGTTTTTAAATTATTTTTTATATTATAATGGCTTAGGCATTTGGTTCTGGAATAAGTGTAAATAAACCTCTACGAGTTACAACTTCGTCTCCTCTTCTTCTTCTTCTTTTCGTGTGGGAAACCGAGTCCTATGGATGAATTTTTCAACAGTCTTCTAACACGTACGTGCCATCCGAAGCACTTATGGGCGATCAGGTAGTTTGGCCTGCAATGTCCTTACCAGACTGTAAACAAATTCACAAAGTGATAATATCAATATTGTAAATATCCCACCGGGAATCAAACCCGGAACCTTTGCGTCGCAGGCATTCGCACTTCCATTGCGCCACGTTCGGCCGTCCACTTACAACTTAAAAAAACACAGTGTTTAGAATAACACGACGCTACCTACTTACAACAATTGTAATACAATTTACTTTAGGATACATTATTATTTTATTTACCTATTGTAAGTATTCTTGTTTTAATAGCCCAAATTTATTCGTATCTTACTAAGTAAGTTGTACTCGTCAACTGCCTCACTTTATGCCTTCTCACTACCCTAGGTCAGCTGAAAGTGATTTATTTTTTAATATAAGCTGACTTGTTGTGTATTGTTCTATATTTTATGTCCTTTTTGTTATATTGTGTACAATAAACGGTTAAATAAATAAACAAATTGCATGTTAATATGTTGGTGTAGGTTATAAAAGGAATAAGTACCAACAATTTTCTTGAGAAAAGTCGAAAAAGGAAGTTTACATCCTGAAGCTTCTCTCCGTAGTTATTTCTCCTCAGAGGAACGAGGAAATACCACACTCTTCGTATCCGTTTCCTTTGTGAAGGAAATGCGTTCCTCACTTATTGTACCTACCAAAGAGTAGAAAATATTATAGTGGCCATTGCATGAAAGCCAAATTCTGAGTACAGGTAAATAAAATAACGGATAGTAATAGTACGTTCACACTATGTAACTGCTCCTGGTCCTGCCACCGTCGCGAATATTGCTCGAAATATTTCCGTGGGAGTATCAACGCGAGAGAGTGTTCATCCCTCGGCGTTAACAACATCGATGGATAGAGAAGAGGTTATGCTATTCTTAGCCAAAACCATACTGCACTTTACCGTGACTGAAATCATTTCAACATAGGCTAGCATGAGCAAAGGCATGAGTTGTGTTTTGTCATCATTGTATAACCACAATATACCAAGGAATAAGTAGTAGTTTAACTTCATACTAACGCACGGTTTGCGCACTCACATATGCACACGTCCGACCGACGTATACTTACACGACTACTACATAAAATCCCGTACTTCTCGTGTCAAGCAAACCGCACTGCCACTGAGCGTTTTTGTTTGAGTATCGAAAAATCGGGAAAATTAAAAATTAAAAACCTAACTATTCATTAAATAATAATGTAATTCATTGAATATCAAATTTTGAAAACACTTCTTACTTAGATATACAATTACTGGAAACTTGCAAAATGTTCAAGTAATTTATTTCATTGTTTTCTTAATGTTTGTAATGTAATTCATTGTTTTCTTACTGTATCCTAGCAAATTGGTACCTAAGTGTGACATCGCTTGAATTCGAGTTCGTAAATCAATTTGTTGACATCCTTGTTAATGTAGGTAACTTTAGGCGGTAACGTGCTCGAGTTAAACTTCCTAAGTAAGTAACTTAAGTAAGTTGTACCTAGCTATAAACCTAATTGGTAAGTAGTGTTTTTTTCAATTAGTAGGTAAATCAGTGCAATTTATAAACTAATATTTCAAGGAATTGACAAGAAACCTTTCAACTAGAAGTTATGGTTTAAGCTATAAGCTAAAGTGAGTATGCAGTAAATTATTCTACACACGTGTCCCGTCCCGACAATCTAATTCCCACCTCAAGTGAAATTGAATTTAACACCTGTTAGGGAACGTGATTGACGAGGTTTTTACCGAAGATTTGTGGTGTACGCGTGTTTGTATAGGGCCGACTTCTGAACTTTCGCTGGAGATTGAGTAGATATCTACAGCAGATATATAGGTATATATAAGTGGGCTATTATATAAGGTGTAAAAAAATACTGCAAATATTTCAATAGGTATATAAAAAATAAATAAGTCCGACCCGGCCCGACTGGGTCAATATAATATGTATCCTATAAGCGGTCGGCTAAAACATTTTGTATAGAAGATAATTTCTTTTACATTTTTCAACCTATATTCCTTAAAGAAAGTTGTTCAGTTTCATGGACTGGATGTTTCATGGATCACCCTTACAAAATTTGCAATTTTTTTTCATCCTGTTTAAATGTATCAAATCAAACTTTTCATTAGGTACGTATTATAGTCATTATATGTGACAAAAAGTCTTTTATGACCTAGTATAATTTTCATGATGTTTCATTTTAAGAAATTAAGAGATCTTACTTACCCTTCCTAACCAATATAATAGAACATCAAGATTGGTAAAACATTACTAACTGAGCAATCAGCAAAATATAAGTCAGATGTCAGATTTAAGCCTTCTTCTGTGTAAATAAAAGCCACTTGAGATGAATACAAGAATACTCAACTTTCTAGAATTGAAGCACGAATCAATTTAGAGGCAGACTGATCCAAAAGAGATCTTTCAAAATGATAGGGCGGCTGAAATTGAATATCTTGAGACCATATTTAATTAAATACGAAGGATTTCAATTGTTTTGGGTAATAAATTATGGACAGGGTAATATCTCCGCAGAACAAAAGTTTTCAAATCTTGTATTTCAGAAGAACAAAAGTTAATAATTGAATCGCATTGTACCTTAATACAGCAAACTTGGCTCGTTTATTAAACATTTTTTAATTAAATTAATAATAAGTTTACTTATTTTAATCAAAATTGACCCAACGCGTCTCGCTGGCGATCCAAAAAGGGACGTGGCCAGCATAAATGCAAAAATCTAATTTAAAATATACGAAAAAGAAACCCAAGTATAACACAACTACAAAGATTTCTTCAAAGGGCAACTATAACCATTTTGTTTGTGCCAGTCAAACTGTTTGTATATATGTGGGACACTGTTTCATTAACAACTAGCTGTTACCCGCGTATTTGCCGGCGTACTCATAAAAACTATCCTGTGTGTTAATCCATGTTACCTTCGATATGTGTGCCAAATTTCATTACAATCGTTTCAGTAGTTTTGCGTGAAGAAGTAACAAACAAACAAACAGACAAACAACAAACAAAACAAACTTTAATTTAAATTAAATAAACCATGTCAAACAAGTAACGTTTATATTTCAAACTTCGGTTTCACAGCCAATTTTCTGAAATTCAGGCAAAGCATCCACTCCAAAACACCATAAAAAGAAAATGAATTGAAAATACATCTACAAAGAACGAATAAAACTAAACGGAAGCATCTGAAATGAACAACTGCGAGCTTTAATTACGTTTCCTAGACAGGCGGAACGCGTAGTAACTGACAGTCATTAGTTCTCGTGAAGTATGTGAGCCCCCGAACATCTGTCTAGGTCCCGTTTATTTCCTCGGGATTCCAAGATACATGTGTACCTACTGACACTGTTGGTGCTAGGAGATTTTTTATTACTCTGACGGAATTACATGAACACTCTTCTCTTCTTTCTTTTTGAGTGGGATAACGAGTCGTCCAAAGACCTGACGAACCCTGGTGTCAGAGTTTTTCAACCGCCTGCTAATAGTAGTAGGCCTCTGACATGGTTGTTTAATGACCGCCGTCTAAGTAATCATAGACAGCAACCGGAACTGTCCTCCGAAACTCGGAAACATCTTTCTTTTCGGATAATCAGGTGATTTAGCCTGCAATGTCCTAACCAGACTAAGGAAGAAATTCACAAAGTGATAAACATAAAGTTTTGTGAGTGCCCCACTGAGAATTGAACCCAGAACCATTGCGTTGCAGGCAGTCATACTACCACTTCGCCAGATCGTCCGTCATGAACATGGAGATCAACACTAGAATTTGTGGTAAAAAATATTTGGAGCTTTCGGAGGCCGTGCAACACGTAGCTATCGGTGACATCAGACTAGATTCAAAATTGCCCTGCTATACGTGGAGTAAGAGACAGCTCTTCGAATACTTATAGGGTGCATTCAGACCATGAAACTTTCCCCAAGGAATATATTTCCAGAAATGTCGAAAAAATCATAACTTTCCATAGTAAAGGCATTCGTCAATTTGTATGAGAATGGGAGAGCCGATCGTGATTTTGTATGAGAGATTTTTTGTCTTTTCTTGACATATAGAAAATTGTTTAGTACCATCTTCTATATGCACCCTATCAGAAGAAGCGGAGTTCTTAATTATATAACACTATAATTTTGATTAGACGAATAATTTGGTCACAAGAAAAATTTACATATTAAAACAATCTGATATTTTTAGAATGAACACAACAAACAATGATTTCAGTGCAAGACCAAACCTAGTCTGTTACTGTAATTTTCATTAATTTTTATTCATTTACATAATTATAATACAAAAACATCAGGTGAACTGCGATTTCCTCCATTTTAAAAACGCAGAAACATCAGCACCGACGTGTTAATACTGCCAGCCTTTGACAAAGGGGCTCTCAGGGTAATTAAAACCCTGTCTCGAAGCAAGGGTTGAGATTAAAACCACCTGTTTACTCAGGTTTCTTTCATGTGTGGTTTGTACATGTGAATCTTTTGTGATTAAATCCACCTCAGGGTTGAAACTTCTACGTTAGATATATGACAACTATTACGGAAAATCTGTAATGTCATACCTATTCCAATATGTGTATTATATATGACATCAAATATGTTCTTGTTACTCCTTGGAATAACAAGCGGAAGTCAAGGTATAGTCAAGCTCACGCGCGGTTAGCCACTCCAACTGCCAATTGTAAATCTTATGATAATAATAATAATAAGAACGGTCTAAAGTCCAAACTGTCGAACCCAGCCTGATCTTGATTGTATTAATAAAACTGAATCACTTTCTCCATGGAACATAGGTTGAATTGAAATATGAAAGAAAATAGACTTCTAATAGTAAATTAACCCGTTGATCGGTAATTTTGTATAGGAGGTCAAATTCTTGGACCCATTGCATATTCCGACCCATGTTTCATGGGGAAAGTTTAATGAGAATCTTGACGACTTCTCGGCTTGTTATACCCTTCTTGTTACTCCCCGGATATACAGTTGTGTTCCGACGTTTTGACATTCCGTTCATCACATACCTTTAGCTACGATCCTGAAAGAGTTATTTGATACGTTGCAGACCATTTGTGCGACAGTTTTTCAACATTGAGTGACACTTTATTCATACTTACCAAAGAGTAAAGACAGTACAAAGTAACAGCTAAGTTACATAAAAGTCACGTATTTAATTTCCGTTTGTAAAAACTTATTTTCCCGCATTGCTCCTTAGTAGGTGAGCATAGATGCTAAATTTAAAGTTGCTCGAGCGCTGTAGAAACCTTGGATGTAAGTAGATTGGATGATGGAGATATTCTTTGCGGCTCTCTTCTCTTTAAATACTGGATAAGGAATTAAATATTCCAGCACTTCAAGTTCACTGTAGAATAATCTTTTATTTTTTTATTACATTCTCTTGAACAGTTATCTGCCTCATCTTATATGTAGGATGTAGGTTTCGTTATTCAAACACTACATTGATGAATAAACCCTGGGCGTAAACTTGAGCATAGCCGTCTTTACACAAAAGACGGCTTCGCCCAAGTTTTTCATAAAATCTCATAATTGGCTCCCCTTCTACGAAGAGTGCCATGAAATTCTCATTGCGTGGCAGTCGGAGGAGCATTTATCACTGGCGCTTTTACGAACAATAAATTACAAAGTGAGAAGGATGCGACATCTGACAGTCGGTGCCGTTGGTTGAGACGACAAATGCTTTTATTGGTATGTATTATGTTGGTAATATCAGCAGCATTGTAAGTAACGAATACCATATTCTGGGAGTGAGAAGGGCCTTTATGCCATCGAAAATATTGAAAAGCCTGTTTTGTGTAGAATTGGAAATGTCCACTCGCGCGTCGACGAGATGTCAGATAGATATTTCCATAGAAGTCTTTATATAGTTTTTCAACCCTTTAAACGATTTATTTTAATTTTAAAGCGCTTTGTCGTAGCGACTTTATTTTGATTTAAGTGAACTGAATTTTTCGTTCTGTTTTTGGAATACCCCGTAGATATTTTTATTCCATATGTTGTACAAGTCCCTATAGGTAACTCAAGGTGCTACTGGTAGCACGCACGCGTATTATGTCGCATAACAAGATGTTATACCATAAAATGAAATAAAATTTGTTTACAGCCATTGTAATCAGTATTATGTAAAAGACAATGTTCAGATTGTTTTAGTAACAGATCGAAAGATAAAAGAATAACAGCATTGCATTTCAAGGGGCAAATTCAGCTTCACTAGCGAAGCTAAGTGACCACCAAACCAAATTATTAATAAGCTACAATAAAACGCCAAAAAGAATATTTAGAATCGATAAAACCTTATTGAAACTGTGCGATTATGCCAATAATGCTAAAAGTGGCACTTTTAGCATTTTCAGCTTACGTAACTCATGGATACCAATATTTATCTTTTTTAAATGTTTACATCTTCTTTGTGGTTCGTTATTGTCGCTTAATACTTTGGTTTCCGGATGACCAGTGTGTTCAGTCAGGATATCTTTCCTGTTTTTTTTTTTGGGATAATTTCCCTGATTCTTCTGTCATTTGCTTCTCATGATGTACAGAATTGGGCGACATCAGAGGGCTTCAGATCTTTCAAGGAAACAAACAAAAGCTGATCCGGTGTTCTGTAGCTAACTTATCTTTGAAGAGTCCTGTCAGAATAATGGTCATTATCAATTCCATTTCCACTAGGTATTTTGAATCATAGTGCATAAGGTTATACGTGTTGTAGGCTTTTTCACAGCGTCAAATCGTATAGAAAAATACTTAAGACTCTGTCTAAAATAATAACAACACGTTTAAAATAGTAATAACACGGTAAGTGATTTTAGTTTTATAACGGTCAAAGTAAAATCAGTATATTCGGTTTTCTTAAATATAGTGCTGTCTAGTAAGTAGTCTAGCATTCATTTGGTACTACTTACTAGACAGCACACAACACACAATACCACAGACTTCACGAAATATCTCTAAAATATCGGTTGAATATTCTACTGAAAGCGCTGGAATGGTATTCAAATACCGAACTAGCCGGGAATAGTTCAACGAGAAAGGTATCCTCAAAATTCAAACAATTTTATTGCACGACATTACGAAAATTCAGATATAGTATTTCGAAAATTGGTTAAATTCATTGGAGGCAGCAAAATTATGAATTCTCGGCATTGTTTTTAATATTTTCTTTCTACATTTATAATGTATATGTATTAGTTAACTTAAATCATCTTGAATTTTTACAAAACTGTAATATATTTTAATTTAAATTTATTTTAGTGTTTTTTGAATGCAGATACTTAACACGTTCAATTTAAAGTTGCGGTAAAGTGTTTATTCTTTCCATTACAGCGGGACCAGGCGTATTCCACCTGATCCTAAACCTTTTATTGCGGCGGTATGGGGACTTAAAAACCTAGTGACTATATAGTGCATTGCCGTGTGGTGCCAGCATAAAATAGCATCACCCCAGTCCTACTCATGGGAGTCGTAAAAGCTATTAAGGGATAGGTAATCATCTAGGGTGAGGGCAGAAGCGTTTCATGTTAGGACGGATAATGAGGTCAATTCGGGATTTAAATTTTCCTTACTTGCCTTAAATTAGTGCTGTCACTTTCCGTCAAATAGGTTTAGAAAAGTCTAGAAGATATCTAAGTCCTGTCATTTTTAAAAACGTCAAGGGTTTTTTCGCCTTTCCTAGTCAATTTAGTCGCCATTGTTTTGATTGTCGCCTTATTTTGACAAATAACACGTATTTTGCATGAAATTATAAGACATGACACGACTAAAATATCTCCTATCCTTTTCTAAACCTATATAACGGAAAATGACAGCACTAATTTAAGGCAAGTAAGGAGAATGTACATCCCGAATTCTGGCCGTCTGACGTATAAACGATGTGCGCGTGTTGAGCGCGTGTTCGTACCTACTAAAGTCATACGCGCAGTCTTCGCGGTCACCACGCGTTGCTCCCTTGGCCAGCGCACTGGTAGCCTTTGTAGGTACCAATACGCAGTCAACCACCAATCAGCGGAATCCACCCTTGCTCCTTACTTTCAGTGTTAAGTACAATACAACTACCACCAACTGTCTCAATTCTTTATTCTTTTCATAATTTCATAAGAAGTGAATTTCTCTTTGAACATATTCTGCGCGCAACTAAACTTTGCGTAGTGAGTCGCCATATTTGTGATTTGTCAAAACGATCACACTATAAGTACCTAGTTAATCTCGCATCCTTTAACCGGCAACAAGCTAATACCCAAAATTTGCCTATATCGCGGCCGTCGCGTGTGCTAGATATTATAGCTGAAATACCAACAGATCTCTCAACTTAATTAAGCAGTTGAGCTGCAGCATCAGTTCCTATGGTAATTCGTGAACCCTATTCCAGAATGCATTGAAATTGGAAAGAAATTCAGGCCTGACTACGTGCTCATCAACCGCGTGCAAGCTAAGGGGGATTTTCACTTAATTCTTTCCACAAACGACCCAATAGCCTTTATGAATAGGTAGGTACTCAAATATTCTGTAGATACTAGGCAGTCTGTCTTCACCTAAACATACGTCCTATATCTGAAGCAAGCTCTAGAGACAAATGGCACCAACTACCCGCATATCAATGTTAGCGAGCACGTCTGTGAGCTGAGGGTAATATAACACAAACAATATATTACCCCGTGTGGGCCACTGTAATTTGCTTTATGAGTACCTATCTTATCGGGGTAATATGTGATAAGAGTGTTAAAGTATTTGTTAGCTATATTAGGGTATAATCTGCGAAATTATGCGATAAAAACCGTAATTTGGAATGGTATTGATATACTAGGTTAGGTTAGGTTATCTATTATCGATCGATCTTACAATAATACCACCAATTTCTATAAGATTTCAGTTTTTCTATAACACCGAACATGGTGTATATCGCGTGAAATTTTACTAGTAACCGAAAACAGAGAACGGGCTGGTGATAAGGAACAACTTTCCCCAACTTAGGTCTAAATTAGAAAAAATATTTTGAGATTCCATAGTAGGCCAAATCTTTTTCATATTTCGGCCTATGTTCCTTGAGGAAAGTTGTTACTTATCACCAGTCTTGCGTTTTCGCTACCAACATTACATACACAAAACTAAGCGAACTACCAACATTACATACACATCTCAGTTACATGTCAGGCCTTCCATATTGTCTGATTTAATGTCTCCATCAATACCCCCATCAAATGTAAGCCATGTTATAGTAGGCTGTGCCAGACACCAATAAATCACATATCCTATGATCGAATGTACCTAACTACCTACGTACTGCTCGCTGTTGCTAAAACTGCGGATGTAAAGCGGATATTTTTGTGAGCTTTGCTCCTTGGTCCCAATAATAGGTGAAAATATGTTTTAACTAAAAATTTAATCACATACTATTTGAAATAAACTACATAAAGTTTAAAGATTGTCCCGACTAAGAACCAGGTACCAGAAGCTTATCGTAGAGGATGAATCTCATACACGAGTTGTCGTAAGACACTCATGACACCGATGCCTCGTGGATTCGCACCAGTAGCCTACATGGACGCAGTTTTATAAAATTATGGATTTCACAACACTTCACCTAATGATTTCGTGGGAGCTAGTACATTGAGGATAGATAGAAGTTGTCCAGGGATGAACGTTTAGCAGAGGATTTTGTCTGTCTATTCGGTCATCGATCGAGCTTGGGCGTACCTACTGCCTGGCGTGGAATATATTGAAATCATCCCGCTAGACCTCAACTTTCGGGTCACACTGCTCTTAATATAAAGTAGCAATTTTCTGAACTTTAGAAACCAGTGCCACTACTGAGGCAGTGACGTACACCATTCGATTATAGCTAGATCTATTGAACAGCTCTCGCTTGTCGTGTGATCGTCTCTTGACACGACATCCAGGGGCTATCCATTGATATTCACACGTTTGCTTGGTATGGATAGATTCTGAAACTGGCCATTATCTAGAGCCTAGAACATACATTAACAGCCACTACTGTCCACTGCTGGGCGTGGGCCTTCCTCAATTAGGGGGGTATTGCCGCTTGGCAGGAGAAATAGCGAGTGAAGTGCAAGAATTTGTATATATAGGGAACGCTGCTATCCATTCCCCTGATGATTATCCCTGAGTCACTTTTTACGACACCCACGAGTAGAATTGGGGTGATTCACAGGTGATTCGATTCTGAGCACTACACGGCTAATACGCACCATACTCTCAATACCGTCCATACATTTACTATTTTCTGTAATACAGTTAAAAACTATTTTCCTCCTTTATAGAGCTTTGAAGTTCTGTATGTTTTTATAATAGAGAATTTTAATCGAAATAGAATTTGATAAAAAGCTAATCTTGCAACTTTAGCAGTTTATCCGTACTAATATTATAAATCGGAGAGTTTGTGTGTGTGTGTATATAATGTATGTTTGTTACCTCTTCACGCTCAAACGGCTTGATCGAATTTTGGATTTTGATTGAAAAATGGAACATATGTATAACCCGGAAAAACACATAGGCCATTTTTACCGCGGGAAAAGAACTATTACCACGGGAAAATTAGTGGCAGCGAGTGTCCGCTGGGCAGAAATCTAGTAATACGTAATACTATATCATGTAGAGCTTTTGAAATAATTGATCGCAAACCATAAGTACCAATAAAGGTTCATCATATTTAGAAGTATCAATAAACCCGCTTCTATTAAAGCACTTGACGTTACCTATGCATTTGAAATACTTTGTTCTTTTTCCCAAAGTAGTAGTACGAAATATATTAAGCGATATGATATATGGAAGTCGAGTAAGTCCTTACTATTAAGAAGATTTGGGCCATTTTCCTTACACCATGTATACATAAAAGCTCCGGGAGCAGGTTCGTACAGATTATAATAATCCTGGGAGTACCTAATCTAATCAGGGACCAGTTGTGCGTTCACGTTGTTTGATAAATTGGACACGTCTTTGATTCTGAATAACAAGCAAGTGGCGTGTCTGTAATCTACTTTTACTTGTCAAAGAAAAAAATGTGTGAAAAACTGTGAAAAGTTCAGTTACGAAAATTTGTTTGTTCGAATATACCATCATTGATCATTCGTGTGTGTTTTCATATATCATACAATTGGGAATTCCGTGATTGAGGCAGTTTTCGCACACGTCGTCCGTTGCTGCGTATTTTTGACGCACCGTAACGCATGCGTCTGTAAGTCCAAAGGAAATTGGGATTTCCGATATTACTCCCATACATATACGGCTACGGTACGTTCACCGTAATGCACCGTAGAATGAGATCGTCTGTCTGATAGTTACTGTGTGTTAAAAAAACGCAGCGACGGTCGACATGTGGGAGAACCGTCTGAACTGGAAATAGGTGCATTCCCAATAACATTATTTCCAATGAAAGTAAATTGAGTAAATGTTGGAAACTACAATATATTATAGGCTGATATTTTACAAGTGACCTATAAGTAAATCTGAAGATAGGCTGGTGATAAGGAACAACATAGATAGGTTGAAATATGACAAAATATTTTTGAGTTTCCATAGTAAGTAACTTAAATCAGCATCTCATATCTCCGAACCGTGCCGTGTGATGCCGGCTTCGAAAAGCATCACCCCATTTCTTTCCCGTGGGAGTCGTAAGAGGCGACTAAGGCACACGAAGGTGTGTATTGCAATTTTAGGCGATGGACTGACAACCTGTCTCTATCGCGATACACAGTTTTCCGAATGACCCTCAAATATTTGTCAGCATGGCGTAAATGTCCGTTTTTTGCGGCTGTTTGTGCTCTGCCTACGCCGCAAGGGATTAAAGGCGTGATATGTGTATGTATCTATGTATGATCGGCAACTTGTATGGGAGCTCCAAATATCTTTTTCGTATTTTCTACCTATGTTCCCTATATTTTTGTCGCTGCCTGCTGCGTTGCATATCTCAAAAAACATTTTAACCATTATCAAAAACGTATTAGGCAGCGTATTACAAAACTCACTTTCCTTCTCATCGTTTATCTTATTTTACGATACTTTTAATTACTCTACTGCCGATAAATTAACTAAGATTAAAAAACCATTTATTTTTCCGCTCCCCACCGAAACAGAACGACAGACGGACAAGATATTACTTTTATTAGTTTTACGTAACATATTTTATTGCGTGTTTTATTATTAGTAAACTGGTTATGTACTTAGTTCCAGAGGAAATAATAAAATTTCTAATTTGTCTTTACTCTCGGTTTTACTTTTACGAAATCTTATTAGATATCCGCCGCGTGATGCCGGTTTAGAATAGCATCACTCTATTTCTTTCCCGTGTGTGTCATAAGATGTGACTAAAGGAATCGAGGGTTATATGTATATTGCAATTTTACCTGTCACTATGGCGATACACACTTTTCTGAATGGCTCTCAAATGTTGTCGCAAATGTTAGATTTTTACGGTCGTTTACGCTCTGCCTACCCCGCAAGGAATATAAGCGTGACATACGTGTGTATGTATGTTATTTTATTAGATGTGGCAATGAATCGAGAATAGGTACACAAAACAATATTATTAAGTTGGTATAGGTTCGCAGTTGGTATTTCGTAAAATTATGTACGTAAAAACACTTTATTGCACAAAAATAAACAGTACAAATAACACGAACATCTTAAGCTAGAATGCGGCTTTATTCCTACAAGCGATCTCTTCCAAACAACCTTTGGGTGGAGGAGATAGAAATAGAAATCAGAGTACACCGAGAGCAAAGGATAACAGGAACATAAATAAAAAATATTTTGAATAACCAGTAACATAAAGTAAGTTAAGGTGCTGCTGAGAGTACCTACTTTACTTTTACTCATACAAGCTTCTTATCTATTGTGCGAAGATAAGTCCCGCTAGATGCTCAGATGAAGGTCGTGCGTGTGGCGTCTCAGGCATTCGAAGAATCACCAGATTCTGGGCCGGCGTCGCTATGTGGTTGCCCCGTGCCTAACGCTGATTATAAGGACTATTTATACCTTATGACCACAGAGCTGAGAATATAAGACGGAGCCCGCAAACACACACAGTGAGGCCAAAATAAATCTTCTACTTACGTGTCTCCAGAATCTGGGCCGGTGGCGTCGCCTATGTTATGTTAATTACCGTGTGATGCCGGTTTAGATTACCGTGTGATGCCGGCTTAGAAAAGCATCTCCCCATTTCTTTCCCGTGGGAGTCGTAAGAAGCAACTAAGGGACTCGAGGGTGTGTATTGCAATTTAGGCGATGGGCTGACAACCTGTCACTTTTGCGATACACAATTTTCCGAATGACCCTCAAAAGTTTGGCCGTTTTGCGGCCGTTTACGCTCTGCCTACCCCGCAAGGGATAAAGGCGTGATATATGTATGTATGCATGTATACATTTTTAAAACACTTCCTATGTTAGGTATACAATTTTATAAAACTTGCAAAATAGCTTGCAAATAGCAAAACTTGCAGTGGATTAGCCGCGGTAGCCCAGGTGGAAGAGGCGTAGTCGCCACTTTTCAAGTTTTCTTTAAAAAAATTGGTACGCACTTCAAAGTTATGTGAGCACACATTTAGTTCTTTTCAGTGGGTACATGTGACCTTGTCTGAGATTCTTGGATATTTGATCAAAAATCATTTTCGTTTTTTGGTAGGTACCTACTCATATGGTCAGCGAAGCACAATGTACAATTGATAAGCGGTTCACTTTATTTGTCGTCAATACACTCAAGAAATTAATGTTTTGTAGATTTAAGGATTATTCTATTGAACTGAGTTATCCAAAACTCTAAAGGTAAGTACTTCGACATCGGGAGGTTGTGAAACTTGAAGTAGGTACTATGCCTATTTTTGGTATTTAGCTTCACTTTTTGTTAAAAAAATATCTCTTTTTATTCTTTGCTCTGAGCTCCTGACCTGGTATTTTTCTTTGTTGTCTGGGTGTAGGAAATATGAGTCTGTGCTAAGATTCATGGGCCATTAATGCAATTTTTGTTCTTATCAGATAAAACACAGAATGCTTTATCTGGTTCCTACTCAATGAAACTAGAAATACTGGAAGTAGTCCAAACTTGTGGTTTACCCACATAATATCGTCAACTTACAGTACAGTACTGGACAAGGGGGTGCTAGCCAAACTCACACGCTGGGTGGCTAATCAAGGTGTAGTATTGATATGTAACGATGATAACATCCCTTAGTCGCCTTTCACAACACCCACAGGTTGACAGGGTGAAGCTATTCTCAGCTGGCTCCACATGGCTTAACAGACCATAACAATATGTTAATCTCTGAATATGATGCTCAAAGTTCTCAGTCCGATCCGTTCTTCCCAGAACAAATCCTAAACCCAGTCGCGCCCCAGGGGCGCTATTGGGCCGGTTGGTCATTCGACAAACTTCTTCCCACTCCCTACCAAATAGTCAGGTGTACATTCCAAAACGCCGAGGCTAAAATTGCAAAGTCCAGCCCTAAAAATACTCAAAGTGTTCAGCTGCTGGAACACCAACCTACACCTTTAAGGGATCAATTTATTCTAGATTCATTTAACTTTATACAAAACTAGCTTAAAATAAACCCTTAAAAGGGCAGGTTGATGTAGGGTCTTTCTTCAGCACCGTATAAATCATTGTCTTGGCCTAAAATATGCACATCTTGCTATAATGAGGAACAGTATTTTTTATATGCTTAGTACGGCTATTAATACGATTGGAGAAGCATTTAAAAATTATAGGGATATTACACTTTTTTTATAAAAAATATAAATGCCCCCCAAATTGATGCTCTCTGGCGTGTCCAAAAGTCGACTTGCTACATTCATGGGTTTTTATTTCGATAACTATTTATGATACCAATTTGTGACGATGTTCACAGACCTTCTATATGTTCTAGTTTAACTACAATTAATATCTAATCATACTTATAACAGTTTAGCGAGTTAGAGAATAAAATGACTTTGTCCGCGTAAAATCCTGGGATTCTCTGGCGCATAAAAAACATCGCGCACATCACTTCTTTGTAGACGTACGCTATGGGCATCCCGGCTGCTCAAAAGAGTCAGTAGAGCCGCAGCAGGGGGAGTGTGTGCTCGCGTGACTCGCTGTTACATTTTGAATTCATCGAGGCAAGCAAGTATTTCTCTGGCTTTGGTACACCTATACATTTGAGTTCTCTGCCAAAGTTAATAATTGATTGACCAGTCATAATGTTGTGATTTTGTTCAAGAAATGTAGCATTTTGGGTGGTTAGCTGGTTGTGTAATTACGATTATATTCGCTTTTACGGTTTAAGGGTTATTCTAAATAATCACTACTTTTCGTTTTCTCTGGCATTGATTTCTCTGGATTCTCTGGCGAAAATGCCAGAGAAATCAAAGTAATTGCCAGATTAATCAATCTAAGATATTTTGAATCGTTTATTTTTTACTAATATTTTATTTGACAAGAAAAATAATAGTTGTTAATTATACTCATAGAACTACATGTTAAAACAAATAGTTATAATATGAATATAGATTATAAAAAAATGAGAATAAGATCTCCATCAATAAAGGCTGTTCAATAAATAAGTTGTTAATGTTAGTAATAGCTTTAGATTTAAATAATTTGTTAATAATTTTAAGAAATCATGTTGATAAATATGTAATGACTGACATTAATAAATGATACAAATAACGAAATTAAAGTTATGAGTTTGATTTCTCTGTCCTATTTGATTGATTTCTCTGCTGAGATTTTTTTAAACTTATTTTTCTCTGGAACTATAAGTGAGAAACGAGGGCCAAAGGTATAATTTTTTATCTTTTGAGATATATCTTTAATATCCATTGGTATTAATTCAATTAACTCAAAATTCAAATTCGCCAGAGAAATCACATGAATTTGCATGATCCGGAGAAATACCCTGTAACGTGATGCTGATAATACCAACTCACAAAACCACGTAAGCTTATTTTCCCAATAGAGTGATTCCTAAACCGAAACGTGTGATCGGCAGCACATTATTATCGTTCGGAAACCTTTAGCAGATGGAGCGTGAAATATAGAAGCTTAATATAAACGATCACTCAAGTATGGTAACAGATAACGGCACCAATTCTGACAAAAAATATTCCTTAGAAAAGTCTTCAGGTTACTCCTACCAGAGGCAAAATACTAGAGTCAGTTGACTCGATATCCCACACAATAAGAATAAGAATGCCAGATTTAGGGGCCGATGTTCACTGTTGTTGTTTTTTTTACTTGAAAAATTGTCAGTTTCGTGATCTGAGTTTACCTGAAAAGTTTTAAGTACCCTGTCCCGTAATAAATAAATATACCCGTTATACCTTCAGCTGTCAGTATGACAATAACGTTTCTTTGTACCTAAATGTATTTTGTTGTACAATAAGCATTTATTTCAGATTCAGAATTAAACTTTATCTCAACAGGCACTGCAGTTATCAATTTCATAAATTAGAAAGATGACAGGAGTAAGTACCGATGGCTAAGAATTAGCGAAAAAGCTAAGGAAATGTTCACCAGAATTGAGGCCAACATTATGTACAAGAAAGCTAAGAAAACTACAAGCTTAGAGATTTAGCAACTAAGCAGTCTGCTTTGTCGGCGATTGATAAGGAATGGCAAGTCATGATTTAACCAGGCATTGGGGCAAAGTATTAGGCGGCTCTCCCACTGCACCGGGATTGCAGATTTTAAAGTTGTACGCATGTACATCAGTACGTATCGAAAACCCGCCTAGTGCTACACACCGACAAAGCGTCAACGCGCAGTGGCGGGATCTGCCGCTCCGCGCTACGCGTCGGGGCGCGTTCCCAGTGTGTGAGGCGCCTTAAATACTGAGTTAGTTGACTAATATTAGGCCGTATCTCAGTTTTCTAGGAAAGACTGTTTAGTTATATTTTTTACATAATTTTACGGAACCTTTCGTTCGTGAGGCCAACTCGCACTTGGCTGTTTTTTGTCAATAATTGTATAGATAATAATAGACATCGATGCTAATGGTTGTTTGAGGTGCTGCTATACCAAAGCATTATTTTCTTTCAAGCTAGGATTTACTAGGACCAGTTATTACTACGTTGATACTTGAAGGGTCGCGAGGGTTACATGTGTATTGCAATTTAAGGAGATGATGGGCTGACAACCTGTCACTATGGTGATAGACAATTTTCTGAATGACCCTCAAATATTCGTCATACGTGGCGTAAATGTTCGTTCTTTTCGGCCGTTTACGCTCTGGCTATCCCGCAAGGGATATAGGCGTGATGTATGAATGTATGATACTTGAAACTCGTTGCTAATTCAAAACTATGGAGACCACGTTGCGTTAAAGTCTTTTTAATCGTGCTGTAATACAGTCCAACACAACTAACAATGAAATTTAACATTAACATTAACAGCCACAACAGTCCACCGCTGGACATGGGCCTCTCCCAACCTGGTATTGCCATAATTGTCAAGCGGATTGGCGAGCGCAATGCAAGATATTTGCTTTCACAGGGAACGCTGCTGCCCATTCCCTGGATGAATTAATCCCTCAGTCGCTTTTACGACATCCACTGGTAGTACTGTGGTGACGCTATTCTAAACTGGCATCACACGGCAGTACTTAAATATCCGTACAATGACTAATACATTTATTAGAAATCTGAGAGTTTGTGTGTGTGTGTATGTATGTATGTTTGTAACCTCTTCACGCTTAAACAGCTTGACCGATTTGGATGAAATTTGGAACACAGGTAGACTATAACCCGGAATAACATATAGGCCACTTTTTACCGCGGGAAAACAACTATCACCACGGGAAAATGAGTATCAGCGGGTAAAACCGCTGGGCGGAAAACTAGTCTTGAAATAAGACTCAAATCTGAAACAAAGTTTAACTTAATAAGCTGACTGTACTTAGGCAACCGATTATCATAACTTATAGCTTCATTATTTGAAGTAATCACGAGGCGAATTCATTAGGAACGCATTTATACAACCCTGGTGCAAAGTACGAGGCCAGACGAGTTAAATAGGCTGTTTACAGTTGACAGTGTAATAGGAGTGAATAGATCACATGCCTGTGTCTAGCTGTAGTGTAACTGTTTCTGTTTTTAATTCTTGTATGTGCCGTGTGATGCCGGCTTAGGATAGCTTCAACCCATTACTTTCCCGCGGATGTCGTAAGAGGCGACTAAGGGACTCGAAAGTTTCATACAATTTTACACGACAGGCTGACTACCTGTCACTATAGTGATACAAGATATTTCTGAAACGTCTCTCAAATATTCGTCAGGCGTGGCGGTAGCGACCGTATTTTTACGCCCGTTAACGATCTGCCTACCCCGCAAAGGATAATGTGTTATGTTTATATATGTTAATACTGCTCAAGGAAGTGAATGCCAGGTTTAGCAGTAGTACATATAAACGGCTATTAGAATAGAATAGAAAGCATTTATTTCAGTGCAATACAAAACTTAAAAGTAGTAAACTACCTATAGTTATTATAAACAGGACTTATAATTAATCTAAAATAATATTTTACAATTGTATGAATGTCGTGCACGGTTCGGTAATCGGTATACATTACTGGTTCTCTTAAGTTTACTGTTTAGCAGTAGTACATATAAACGGCTATTAGAATAGAATAGAAAGCATTTATTTCAGTGCAATACAAAACTTAAAAGTAGTAAACTACCTATAGTTATTATAAACAGGACTTATAATTAATCTAAAATAATATTTTACAATTGTATGAATGTCGTGCACGGTTCGGTAATCGGTATACATTACTGGTTCTCTTAAGTTTACTGTAATCACAGATATTTAATAACCAGCAATGTATGCCGAACCATGAACGGTATTCAGACTAGTGTAATAGCCGCCATAGTCTACAATAGAATAAGCTCTTCCAGATTCCACAAACTGTTAGGCGCCTCCAATAGAAGTGCGATCGCAAGACAGATCGATGGTCTCCATACTGTGTTGCTGTTGCCTAAAGTGGCCCGTGAATAGGTTCCATTATCATCGCCCAAATCAGCCCACTGCTGGGCATGAACCTCTTCAATCTTACGCTCAAACCTCGCAATATTTTGCCTCCCTCGTTTGGTACCTACCTTTCCATTACGACCACGGTGACGTTTGACCATATACGTTAATTTTGCAGGTGGTCGTTCAAGATCTTCTGCGGCAAAAATTATCCATTTTTCCCTCGCTGAAACTGTACTTAATTACTGATTTGTATTCTTTCGCTCCAATTGTAGTCAATGGAGATAAGAGGAAGACGGAACATAGCAGAAGCAGCCTTCACGCGTCCTGAGAAATGCTGGCCATAAATCTCGTTATCGCCCTAACGAGTTGTTCTCGCTATCTGTACGCAGATAGGATTGGTAACTACTATTGTCACTCGATTAATGCGAGATGCGCGTGAGGTGAATATCTTACTGTAGGTACGCATTTCATGGTAATTTCTGATCCGAAGGTACTGGTTATGGCCCTGTTAGGCTCATTAATTGAACGCGCTACTTAGGTCGTGAAACTGAACAACTTTCTAAGTAAATTAAGAACATCATCAGGCAGTCACGTCTTCAGGATTTTGTAACGTAACTTATATGGTTGAATTTAAAATTATCGGGTGTATTTTGATTAGTGACCTATACTGAAAGCAGGATACGGGCTGGTGATAAGGAATAACTGTCCCGTAGGAACATAGGTCGAAATAAGACAAATATATCTTGTGCTTTCATAGACTCATAGTATCTCAAATCAGCTAATCGGAAAAATTATGTATAGGAGGTCCATGCTTTTTTCATATTTCGGTCTATTAGGGAAAGTTGTTCCTTATCACCAACTCAATCTGAGTTTCCACTATCGGTCACTAGTAAAATTCACCCTATAATGGCACTAGTGTAAATTTTATAATTTACCTACAATATGGGGTTCCATCAAAAAATCACATCACACACAAAGTGTAACATACAACAACTTTCACTGAGGGACAAATGTAAAAAAATGTTTAGAAAAAGTTTAATAGTTTCATGGTCAACTTTTATGTTAAAAGTAGATATCGATACTTAATAAAATTGGATTACTGCACTGGACATTTGCTTCTGCTTTTGACGACATCTTTAAGTGTGCTGGAGACTTGGCGCTATTCTTCTTTTCGTGTGGGACACCGAGTCGTCCAACGACCCCTTGAGCCCTAGTGTCAGAGTTTTTCAACCGCCTACTACTAGCTTCTAGTATTAGGCCTTTGACATGCTTGTGTACCTAATGACCGCCATCTAAGTAATCTTTAGACAGCAACGGTATAATGTGGCCTCCGAAGCACGAAGACTGGGGTGTTCCTATTCGAATTCCGGCACCACACGCTTAAGTACTGTCGTAAATTAGCATCTACCTACGCTTAAGAAAGTTCCGGTCCCACCTGGCAACACTAACAAGCAGTGAAAGAATCTAGATAGTGTTCAAGATTAGAAGCAATTAGAGTTGTGCGCGGCGCGCTTTGTGACCACGAGACGAACGTAAGACAAACCCCCTACTTGATGGGCCTGGTTACGAGGCCATTTAGCTAGAAAACTCAGACAATGAGCTCCGGCAGATTAACCACTGACCTTGTGGTAGTACAGTTTTTAGGGTTCTGCGCTTCAAGAGGGAAGGAACCTTTATAAAGGATGAAATTTTACTAGTGGATAAGACGGGCAAGTGATAAGGAACAACTTTCCACAAGGAAGGTAGGTCAATATGACGTAAATATTTTGAGCTTCCATAGTAACTCAAATCAGCTGATCGACAATTTTGTATTGGAGGAGGTCCAAATGTTTTTTTTTCATATTTTGACTTGTGTTCCTTAGGAGAAAGTTGTTCCTTATGACCAGCCCAATCTTAGTTTTCGTTATCGGTCACCATTATGTGTTTTTTAGGGGGCAAAAAAGAAAATAATTTTAAATCGAGGCTAGAAGATAGTTTAAGTGATGTTTCATATGAAAGGGCTTAACGTGCATGTTGCGGAACCCTTGGAGAGCGCGGCTGACTTGCACTTGGTCGGTATTTTTCATTATTGAAACTCAAGTGAGAAATACTAGGTACGTAAAACGGGGTGAAATTGATTAATTTTAAAATAAAAATTATTTCTGTTACTTCATTTTTAACTCTATCGAAACTTAAAAAATACAGTAATAATGGACTGAATAGTTGCTTTAGTATTTTATGAGAAGCAATGAAAAATCATGACCTGTTCCGGAGTAAAATAAAAAAATATTCGTTATCAAAGTTAAAATACGATTGGGGTGACTTTGATACCACTCAATTTTTTCTTGGATTTGGAAAGACACCCCTTTTGAGATCACAAAACAATAAAAAAAACAAAATTGAGAATTTTACTTCCGCAAATATTTAATTTTTAATATTTTCGGGGCTACTTTGATACTCGGGGCGAAATTGATAGTAAGTGGAGTCCTTCTTTTTTGTATGTTGGAGCATTAATATTAAGACTCAGGAATAAAAAGTACAATAAATTATTGAATAAAGTTTTATTAATTACTAATACAACAAAAAAGTCTCTTTTTCTCATTCTTCTAATTAAAAACGTTTTCTTGTATGTGCGAACCGTGTTGACCCTACAAAGAAAATTAAAACGGGGTTACATTGATAAGCGGTACACTGATCAAATAGTAGCTGGACATTGCTTACTGGGGCGAAATTGATTTCTATCAAAGTCGCCTCATGCATGGTATCAAAGTAGCCCCTATTTACAAATACAATCATAGCAATCAAAATGGCCGCCGAATTATTACTTGACAAAAAACGCTTGTGAACACAAAGAAACGAATAATTAAATAAATCATACACAAAAAACACAGTATAAGTACTTACGGCTGCACATTTAAAGTTTTTCTACCCAAAGTTTTGCACTCTGTGAGACTACTGCAATAAATTTAATTTTTTATCTAATCGCGACGTACCCACGTTTTGAGACCTCGATGAAATATAGCCGATTAGACAGTCTTGCCAAAACAAAAAAGTTTTTTTTGATACGTTTCGTTTCAAGCAGATAATTAGAAAAAACCATAAGTTTTGAGTAATCATCAAAGTCGCCCCGTTTCTCAAAGTCACCCCGTTCTACCGGTATATATTACATTTATTCTTTCTTTTCGTGTGGGACACCTAATCGTCAACGACCCGATTAACCCTGGTGTCAGCGTTTTTCAACAGTAGTGGGCCTCTGACATGGTTGTGTAACGACCGCCGTCTAAGTAATCAATAGACAGCAACCGGGACCGACGGTTGTCCGTGCCCTCTGAAGCACGGAACCATCTCTCTTTTCGGACAATCAGGTGGTTCAGCCTGCAATGTTCTAACCAGACCGGGAACAAATTCACAAAGTGATAAATATCAACTTTGTGAGTGTCCCGCCGAGAATCGAACCCGGTACCTTTGCGTCGCAGGCAGTCGCACTACCACTGCGCCACATCGGCTGTCAATTGCATTTGTTTAAATGATATAATCGGTCAATTTGAGTGACTGGTCATATGCATAATCAATTTATTATTAGGTTTCTTTTACCTAGCTTGTTTAGGGCTTTGCATCCATATTGGCCAATAGCGTTGGAAAACAATAAACGAATCCCATTAAAATTCTAGCTAGTAGGCCCCACAGGTTAGCCGTATTTGTAGTCAAACTGCGGTGCGCCAATATTGTTATCGAAAATCTTGCATTTTCCTGGTCTCAAATCTGAAAATAAGTAGAGATAAGTATTAAAAACCTTTTAAATGTTTGTACAAGTCTTCTGCAGTCACTATTCCCAATTAGTTTTTATTGACAGCATATTCTAGAAGATCTCAGCATACAAACAAAGGCGAATCTTAACAAAATTTTACTGACGGATGCGTCTGTCAAACACGGTCACGGCCGATGCGGCGCAGTGGTTCTGGGTTCGATTATCGGTGGGGCACTGAATATTTTCCCAATCTGGTTATATTGCAGCGTGAACTACTGTGGCCGTGCGATGCCGGCTTAGAATAGCATCACCCTATTTCTTTTCCGTGGATGTCGTAAGAAGCGACTAAGGGACTCGAGGGCGTGCATTGCAAATTTAGGTGATGGGCTGACAACCTATCACTATGGTGATACAAAATACTCCAAATGACCCTCAAATGACTTTGTCAGACGTGGCGTAAATGTCCGTATTTTACAGCCGTTTACGCTCTGCCCACCCTGTTAGGTATTATAGGCGTGATATATGTATGAACTACTTGATTGTCCTAAAATTTAGATGGTTCCGTGCTTTGGAAGGCACTTTCAGCCGCTACTTAGACAGCGGTCGTTACAAAACCACGTGAGAGGCCTACTACTAGAGCAGTAGGCACGCCACCGTCAATACTTACTTTGTTAGTGGACGGCTGAAAACTCTACCACCAGGGTTCATCGGGTCGTTAGACTACTCGGTGTCCCACAAAAAACGAAAAAGTTTGGTCAAATCGTAATCGTAACAGTGTGCTATTGGAATTCAAAATTTCCTCTCGTCTGACAGACGGATACGTGGAAAAACCACCTTAACTAAGTGTTTCCACTATATAATCTAACGAAATATCCAACAATATACACAAGCAAACAATCGCATGCAAATCCCTCAGCCTCTTAAGGTAGATAAACTAAAAGTTAAGATTATGATACCTAGGAACAGATTAGTAGAGAGATTTATTTAATAAGCTAACAGTAGCATAACAAAGGCACCGACTAAAGGTGGTTCTCACATGTGCCACACAATAACGCTGTATTTTGCCGGACTGGTGTTACTGATATAAGATTGTGTGAAATTTTACTAGTGACCGATAGGTAAAATCACAAGACGGGCTGGTGATAAGGAAAAACTTAAGCCAAGGAACTTAGATTGACATAAAGACAAAAACATAGAGTTGTTGTTAGGATCTCTTATACAAAATCGCCGATCAGCTGATCTGAGTTACTACATAAACTTATAATATTATTTGTCATATTTCAACCTAGATGTTCCTAGGGGAAGGTTGTTCCTTTTTAGATACCAGCCTGTCTTGAGATTGCACTATCCGTCACTAATTTCACCCTATATTGTAAAAGCACACACGATGCCTAACGCTGACTGTTATTTTTTGTCAAATACCTACTGCTGTATTTATTTATAATTTTATATATTGTACATATATACATACATATATCACGCCTATAAATCCCTTGCGGGGAGGCAGAGCGTAAATGGCCGCAAAAACGAACATTTACGCTACGTCTGACAAATATTTGAGGGACATTCTGAAAATTGTGTATCGCTATAGTGACAGGTTGTCAGCCCATCGCCTAAAATTGCAATACACACCCTCGAGTCCCTTAGTCGCCTCTTACGACTCCGACGGGTAAGAAATGGGGTGATGCTATTCTAAGCCGGCATTACACGGCAATATATTGTAGTATATTATAATATGGTATGATTTAGTATATTTATTAATGTACTTACACTGTCTAATCTTACCTTTATTTTATGCACTACTCTCTTCTTCCGTTTGATTTCTCCTCCACCCGAAGGTTGTCTGGTAGAGATCGCTTTCAGCGATAAGGCCCCTTTGCGCATTTTTAGATTAAGTTTTCCTGTTATTTATTTGTGTTTAGAATGTGCAATAAAGTGTTTTTACTTACTTACTTACTTACCGCAACACTAGGTGTGCGATGGGGCACGTGTGTAAACCGCACATTCACCACGTGACAAACTCTCAGAACATACATAATAGAGCTGTGTAACAAAATGTAGTTTTAGACTGATAACAATCTGTAACTGTTAAATGTAATAGCTTAGTCAGATACTAATTACTTAGACCCCTGTTACACTGTTCCTGAATACCGTATACAGTCCGCCGTACATTGCAGATTATCTTGAGTTTATTGAAATGACACTCATATAATAACCAGCAATGTATGCCGGATGGTCACGGTATTCAGACTAGTGTCATAGCCGTTTTCTTTATTCTTGTCTATATCAAAATAAGTCTATGCAAAGATGTGATCTTTGTTTCCACGAAAAACAAGTTAAAAATGATATTCCTTATAAAAACTCTTGGTGACAGATTAAAGGCGTTTTAACTGACAAGAAACTACATAAGTCCCTAAAATAGGTTTACCTGCTTTTAATATTTGCAACAATTCAAATTAGTTTGTGATATGTAAACACATACAATACACGTATGACGCCTGTCTCTCTAGCGGGGTAGACAGAGCGTCTGACAATATTTGAGGGCCGTTTTAGAAAAATCCTGTTGCCTAAAATTGTAATACACATAAAACTTTCGAGTCCCTTAGTCGCCTCTTACGACACCCGCGGGAAAGAAATGGGGTAATGCCATTCTAAGCCGACATCACACGACATGTGATATGATAGAATATGCGGGGATCACACTTCACGTCCGTTGCTGCCTATTTTATCGCATCCGAAACGCACGCGTCTGTCAGACGAAAAAAAAATTACTTATTCCGATCTTATTCCCATACAAATACGGCGACGTCACGTTGAGTACGGATGCGCTAGAAAATACCCAGCAACGGACGTCCAGTGGGAAAACCGCCTTTAGACACGTGAAAAGAGTAATTAATATTCTTAACTTCATTACATCTACATGAAATACTTACTTAGAATGATTAACCTTACACAATCAAGTAAATTTTTACGACAACTGCTAGAAAGTGACCGTGACAATACGCATATTAATTAAAAACAAGATAAATCATCTTTAAATACAAAATAAGCGTCACTAATTAGCAAATATCTTGCAAAACACAAATATATTCAAAACATTATTAGTTTTATCTTATCATTCTGTTACAGACAGTTAATTAAAAAGTACGCTTTCTTCACAAAGTGAGTGAAAGTGGCGGTATTTTTTTGACTCTTTGCTATTCTTTCTCCTCGGTCTTATGGCCATGAGTGATCCAAAGCGATGGTTATCTGGAAGAAATTACACGTATTACGTTATTTGTGTAATTTGAGATAAACGTACTTATATTACGTGCAATTGAGGTAATATAGAATATCAGTGATGAAAATGCATGATCATAATTACAATGTATTATGCCTAATTTGATTAAAGAGTAGAGTGCCGTGTGATGCCGGCTTAGAATAGCATCACCCCATTTCTTTCCCGTGGGAACTCCCTATGGGGTAAGAGGCGACTAAGGTACTTGAGGGTGTGTATTGCAATTTTAGGCGATGGCAACCTGTCCCTATGGCGATACACAAATTTTCCGAATGACCCTCAAATATATGTCAAACGTGGCATGAATGTCCGTTTTCGCGGCTGTTTACGCTCTGCCTACCCCGCAAGTGATAAAATGCGTGATATGTGTATGATTAAAGAGTAGCCTCTGTTATATAGTGGTCTGAGGATTTTGCCTAAGGCTCCGGGGGTGCCAGATTTGAGTCCTAGGGGAACTATACGCGGCTTCTTTTTGCGCTTTTGACCTCGGTGTCTTGAAATCTACGCCGGTTGGCTTGGTGGGAAGCAAAGGCTCACCCAAAGAGAATCTAAATAGAACCGGCTTACCCGGACTTATTTAACGCAGCTGAGTTCCGGGGCCCTAACTAAAGAATGTTAGGTATTTGGGTACCTATAGGCAAGCTTATTTGTAGGGCAATAAAGTGTAAATCCTACATACGTTTAAAAGCTTATTACAAGTACAATTCGTGCCAGATAAGATAATGCTAATTTATGAGTTGGTCTTAAATCTAGTGGCCTGAATAACTCGTGTGATGGTTGAAGCGGTCAGGCTAATTAGTGTTGGCTTGTATTTAGACTATTTCTAGGTTGGGTTCTAACTAGGGATGCACCGCGTATCTATTTGCCGCCTAGTCACATTTTTATAGTCGGCAAATAGTCGGCTGAATAGCTGATTAGTTGGCTGTAATAACTACATTAATGCCGTACAAATAAGCTTGCCTAAAGGTACTCAATACCTCACATTATTTCAATCAGTAATAATTACGTTTTGAATACTGAAACCACAACTATTTTACACACACACACACACACACACACACACACACACACACACACACACACACACACACACACACACACACACACATACATCACGCCTTTTATCCCTTGCGAGGTAGGCAGAGCGTAAACGGCCGCAAATAACGGAAATTTACGCCACGTCTGACAAATATTTCGGAAGGGTCATTCGGATAATTGTGTATCGCCATTATAACAGGTTGTCAGCCCATCGCCTGAAATAGCAATTCACACCCTCGGGTCCCTTAGTCGCCTCTTAAGACTCCCGCGGGAAAGAAATGGGGTGATGCTATTCTACGCCGGCATTACACGGCACAACCACAACTATTTAAATTCGTAACTAAAAGCTCTAAAAACGTGCACAGACGCTATTCCTTTTACAAACGTAGTGATTGGCTCGGCCGACTAGTCGGTAGTCGGTTATTTTTGTAGTCGGTGACGAGTCAGCTGATTGTAAGCCGATTAGTCGGTAGTCGGCCATTTTTGTAGTCGGTGACTAGTCAGCTGATTGTAAGCCCATTAGTCGGTAGTCGGGAATTTTTGTAGTCGGTGACTAGTCGGCTGATTGTAAGGTGATAAGTCGGAAGTCGGCTAGTCGGTCAAAACCATAGTCGGTGCATCTCTAGTTCTAACCGTACGTTTAAGAACGGTCAGCAATGGTCAGTCTGTACCTTTGTCAGTAAACCTTGTTGTTGTAGTTCGTTTGTTGGTTATTTTACTATCATACCTAAATTATGTTCCTCATCAATCTATTTGATATTACTTTTTTAAGTAAATTAATAGGGACAACTGAATCTTGCTAATATATAATATACAGGGTGTAAGAGACAGCCTCTGAATACTGATAGGGTGCATGCAGACAACGAAACTGAACAATTATTCCCTAGAAACGTAGAAACATTTATGTCAGGGAACGACAAAAATAATTTGACCTTTCATACAAAAACACGATCAGCTGATTCCAATTAACTATGAGAAGTCGAAATATTATTGACGTTTCCTGAAATATTTTCTCATGGGAAGTTGTTCAGTTTCATGGTCTTAATGCACTCTATAAGTATTCGGAGGGCTGTTCCTTATACCCTGTATATAATATATGATAATCTTGCATAAGTAGTGACTAAGTACTACTAAGAAAAAACATACGTAAATAAATGTATTTAAGTAAAACATTGACAGAAACTAACTAACTACTTAAGCAGTAAGTAATAGGTTATCTAACACGTGAATCGGAAAAGCACTAAAATAAAAATTAATACATAACGATATTTTCAGATCCTTATAAAGAAATTGTAATTTCACGCAGTCCACACTATAACGTATGTTATGCTATTACTTCCCTAATGTTACTTAACTATAACTTATCTTAAACATTAACACAATAGTAATTGTGGCAATATAAATTACAACAAACAATCTTAAATCTACAAACAGAAACAATGAAGGTTCAAGTTTCGAATGCTTAATTGGCCATATTATACACAAGGAGTTTTAATAACTGGAAATGACAAGAAAAAAAGTGTCTTTTAAAGTTTGAACATCAGATACAGTCTCAACGCATCAAAAATAAATGGTAGAATCTTGCTTAAAGTAAGGCCCTTACAATCTGTTTAATTTAGCGTTGCTATGCTGGGGTAAGTTAGGTATTAATGACGGTCTATGAATGCGCCGCGATTTCGCACGCATCGCTCTGGGCATATGTTGTCCCTTTCTCGCTCGCGGGGCGAGGGGGCGGCGTGCGCGCGGGCCGCCTGGTAGACGCCAAGCGGTGATTTCTGCACCGCACTCAGTCACTCAAAACCGTTCGGACGAGAACGTATTGTGTTTTGTACGGATTTCCCGCCACGCGTTTTGTGATGCCGCGTGTAATAGACGATTCAATTTGAGATCGCGCGTGTTGATGCATCGTATTATTGCGGTTCTCCTGGGTTATACTAGAATACCAGGCTTAGTGATTGTTGGATGTCTCGACGTCTTCCACGTGAGCGTCGCGTTGAATAGGCATCAAGTGGCCATATCGGCTCGCGTTTTGTACGGCCCTAGTTCGTGTTGGGTCACGCGTAATGACTAATATCAAAGTGGAATACGAACAGAAGCTGTGAGTGGTTTGAAGTGAATAACGCGCCAAGGCTGTAGTGGAATGCTGGGTGTCGATATCTTTTCCACCCAGCCCTGTAAGTACCAACGGAATCCTTATTTGATCCATTCCCTGTACTTCCTTTCTCCGTTGGGTATTTTATGCATTTGCGTCGGCGACGTGACTGTAAGTGTGAAACCTAGTTGTTTTAGTATAAAACTGTTTTTTTGTGTTAATGGTGTGTTCCCTTTAGTCATATTTGTTGTACCATATCATTGTGACTCCTTAGTACGAATTGCGGAATTCGTGGGGTGATATAATTTGGAGGTACTTACTTATAATCTAGTGCTTATACGTGTGACGTAACGCCAGATCGGCAGACGGTATTTACTACAGAATTGAGTTATGTAAAGGTCAGAACACATCATTTGCCAATTTCACTCAACTTAGTTAATTAAGTTAAATAGATTTAGGTTCACGTTTAATTCATAGTATGCGCTGCTATATTGTGCAGCGTATGCTATTTAGCGCTGCGTAACGCGGCCATTGTCTGCCTTCAGTTGAACTCCTGGTATTTTACTAGAAATTTACCTGTGTAAATCGCTTCCACTGCGGGAGTTTAGCTTGGAATTAGACAATTTTTGGTAGCAGAGCGTGGTTCAGAAAACCACTAGATTTAAGATTATTTTAGTATAAGATTTTTAATCTACCTACATAAAAAAAAAATATATTTATTGTGATTGTAGTGTGCCCTGTGTAGAATATCCTATCGGTAGGATCAGGGCCAATCAATTAGTGAATTGCTTGTTATTATCGTTGTGTTTACCCTGTGCGGATATCCTAACGGTAGGATCAGGGCCGATTGTCTATTTTTTTTTATTGTAAGGTTCGGTGTTACTTTGGGTTGGTACCATGGCTCCCACAATTAGACAGCTTCAAGCGAAAATTAGAGCGCACCTAATGTGGTTCGCGACTAAGCAGGCGATGGTCGGTCGCGGGGACCGAGAGGACGCACTCATCGCTTGTGCGCAACGGATTGACGAACGGGTCGCGGAGGTGTTGGATTGCCTCACTGGATGCGAGGAGTTATTTGATGGGACGCCTGATGAGGAGGTCAAACTTACGGTCCGGGCGAATGTGACCCAGTGCCTGGAGATAGGGCAGGAGATCCAGCAGGCGGCTGCTGTGATCACCAGGCGTAGGGCTGGGGAGCCGGACCCACCCCATGGTCCGCGGGGACCGGGGGTGCAAGTGCCCCTGCCGGCTGTGGCGATTCCGGTCTTCCACGGGGACTACACGGATTGGACCCGATTCCAGGATCTGTTTGACAGTGTGATTCATAACCGCACTGACTTGCAGCCGGCATATAAAATGGCACAATTGATGGCCAAGCTGCAAGGTGAGCCCCATGAGCTGGTAAAGCATCTACCAGTCGATGATGCAAGTTACGAGACGGCTCGCGGTTTGCTGATCGAGAGATACAGCAACAAACGTCTCATGATTGACCAACTCCTGGAACAGTGGCTCACCGTGCCGACCATCACACGAGGGACGGACCTCAGGGCCAAGGTCCTCAACCCTGTCTGCGTTGCAGTGAACGCTCTTGAGAGACAGGGGATGCCGGTGTCAGGCTATGATTATATCCTGGTCCACACGTTGTTGCGCCGCCTGCCGAGCGACATGGCCGCTCGTTTTGAACAGTCACACGGAGGTAAGACATCTGATTACCTCCCGACCTTCGAGGAGCTCAAGTCCTTCCTCGAGGCCGAGTGCAGGCGGGTAGATGCCCAATTTGGAGAGTCGCCTCACGCGGAGTCTGCGGCCGCTCGCCGCCCGGAACGGCCGGGTGCACAGGCGCGAGACGGTAAGAGTAGGCCACCCAGGCGATACAACGTCGCTAATTTGGAAACGAGGTGTGCCTACTGCAGAGAGGCGGGGCATCAGGTGACTGCGTGTGAGGAGTTCGCTGCACAGCGGGTGCAGAAACGTCGTGGTATGGTGCAGCAACGGCGTTGGTGCTTTAGGTGTATGGGGCCGCATCAGGTGCGAGAGTGCCCATCAAGCACCAACTGCAGGTACTGCCAGGGTGCCCACCATCAGCTCCTATGCATGAACCGCAGCGGAGATTACGGAGGCAGAGCTGACGCGGGTCAGCGGACGGAGTCTGCCCTACCTAGACGGGAGCAACGCTCCCCACCCCCTCCAAGGAGGAGTCCTCTTCCACCAGGGTTTCAGGGACGAGGCCAGGGACATCAGCAGGTGATGCCCCCTTCACCACGCGCGAGACAGTCACCACCTCGGCAGCAGGTGCCGGGACAGGGTAGGTGGTCACAGGTCCAAGGTCAGGGGCACCCATCACAGATACGTGATGCTACGGGCGGGTGCCAATACCAGGGCCAGTACATGCAGTACTCGGCGGGACTGAACAACATGGTGAGGTCTCATGACCCACGCATGCCTCTCCCCTTGGCTGAGCACCCGCGGCTACAGGCGCATCCACGGTACGCGCGCCTGCCGCAGGGTTACTATAGGCTGCCAGCCATGGCGTACAGGACCAGAGGTCCCTATCAGCAGGAGTGGGACCCACTCGAAGGTGTACGGAGAGAGGGGACCCCCCCGCAGGACGCGGACACTCCGCGCTTAGATTCCTGCTAGGTAATCGCCGCCTACACGCCAGCTTCGGCCCCCCGGCCAATTACGGTATTGTTGCCTACGGCAATGATTTGGGTATGGGGATACGGTGGCCGCAGCATACAGGTAAGAGCCTTGTTAGATACAGGGGCTCAGGGTTGTATTGTGTCTAGTAAGCTGGTGAGTAGGCTACGCTTAAATATAAGGCCCACAACGGATGGGGCTGTAGGTATTGGAGGTGTAGATGTGCCTGACGTTCGGGGTCAGGTGAACTTCGAGTTCACATTAGGTAATACAGGTACAGGGGTCAGCTATCATGCCTCAGCAGTGGTGCTGGATGAAGTGGTAGGGAAACTTCCTCAGGTTCGGTTACCGTCAACGGTACGAGGGTTAACCACAGGCTTAGAGCTAGCTGATCCTGACTTTGATACTCCTGGTACGGTGGACGTACTCCTCGGGTCAGACGTCCTCGGGAGATTCTGGTGTGGCAGAAAACGAGTACTTCAGCAAACTGGTTTAGTGGCCGTTGATACCACAGGGGGGTATGTTATTTTTGGCCCAGTTTGGAGACCTCAGGACCTACCAGAGGGCGATACGGTTCTCTATGGTAGTGTGTTGTCGGAGGTGCTGCAGAGGTTTTGGGAGTCTGAGGAGCCACCCACAGCGGATAGACGGAAGCCAGAGGATGACGAGTGCGAGCTGTTCTATCAGTACAACACTGCACGAAGTTCGTCAGGTAGGTTTGTTACCAGGCTGCCATTTCTCCCAAACCGCCCCTCCTTAGGTAGTTCGCGACAGATCGCGGAACGGAGACTACTGGCTATGGAGAGAAAGATGAAGCGAGATGCAGCACTTCGGCAGAAGTATATCGAATTCATGAGGGAGTACCTAGAGTTAGGCCACATGTCGGTGTCCAGCATAGATTGGAGGTGTGTCGAGCATTACTATATACCACACCTGGCTGTTTTGAAGTCACTGGAGGCGAAGATACGGGTAGTGTTTGACGGTTCTGCTCCTACATCGAATGGTGTGTCTGTGAACCAGTGTCTGCACGCGGGTCCCAAGTTGAACCGGGACATTGTGGACATCCTCACAGATTTTCGGTTGCACCAAGTAGCGTTCGTCGCAGACGTCAAAATGATGTTTCGCCAAACAATTATACACCCAGATGACCGTCGGTACCAGCTGATTTTGTGGCGTGAGAGCCCTGACGAGCCGATGGTCACTTATGAGCTCAACACGGTAACGTATGGTCTGAAGCCAAGTCCGTTTTTAGCAGTACGCACGCTGCGAGAGTTGGCCGCACAGGAAAGGGTAAGATTCCCTCGAGCCGCAGCAGTACTGGATCGCGACGTCTACGTGGATGACATCTGCACGGGTGCAGATAGCGTGCAACAAGCACTGCTACTACGAGACGAGCTGATCGCGATCATGGAATCAGGAGGTTATGAGTTGCGGAAATGGCTGTCCAGCTGTCCAGAGCTCCTGGCCAGGTTGCCAGGTGAGTTCCAGCAGGACCCGCACCTTTTCGAGAACCCGGACAATCCAAATACGTTGAGCATCCTAGGGGTGCAATATAGGCCAACGCATGATGTCTTTACGTATCAGATCGAGCCAGACCTTTTGCAGAAGACTTGGACGAAGCGTTCGGTATTATCGACGATCGCCAGAACTTTCGATCCTAACGGGTGGATAGCACCGGTGACGTTCATGGCGAAGTGCTTCTTGCAAAGGTTGTGGATAGCAAACTTGGGTTGGGACGACCAGCTCTCCGGAGAGCTGTTGAATGATTGGACCAAGTTTGTGACCACCTTACCAGGGATCGTACGCATCGCCATACCTCGCAAATTGCTCCCATCGGTGGGATGTAAGGCTACCCTACATGGGTTTTGTGATGCCTCGGAGCGAGGGTACGCGGCAGCTGTCTATTTGCGGACAGTCAGTTCAACGGGAACTGTAGACGTGCGTCTAGTTATGGCCAAGAGTAAGGTGGCTCCGGTTAGGACAAGATGGACCATTCCAAAGTTGGAATTGGCGGGAGCAGCGCTTCTCACGCGCTTGCTACATCATGTCGCTAGTAATCTACGCGGTACCATCAATTTGGATGAAACGGTGTACGCATGGACCGACAGTAGGATAGTTCTGTGCTGGTTACAGACGTCGGTACATACTCTTGAGGTTTTCGTGGCAAATCGGGTGTCACAGATTAAAGGATCGGAAACTCCGTTGGTATGGAGACACGTACCGGGAGAACAGAACCCAGCGGACTGCGCCTCACGGGGATGTAGGGCCCCTGATTTGGTAGGTCACTCACTGTGGTGGGGACCTCAGTGGCTGACTGAGTCACCTGAGAGATGGCCATACAATGAGTGCGGGTCGCCGCTTGGGCCACCTGATCGAGGTTTGCGAGTGAACGTAGGGCAGATCGTACCTAAGCCTAGTGCGGCTTTCTTGCTGGAACGATACAGCTCCCTCGACAAACTTCTAGGGGTGACAGGTTGGATCAAACGGTTCGTGAACAACTGTAGAAAACCTCAAGCAGAACGGAACTTGGCACCTGTCCTCTCGCCTGCGGAGCGGAATGCGGCTCTAAGTTTATTGGTTAGGGTCGTCCAGGCGGAACATTTTGAGGAAGAGGTCAGGCTGCTCAGGGATGGCCGTGGAAAGCTGAAGGGAGGTCTTGTGCGCCTCAACCCGTTCGTGGACGAGCATGGAATGCTCCGGGTTGGAGGTAGACTTCGGAACGCTAACCTGCCCTTTTCAGCACGGCATCCGCTGTTACTCCCAAAGAAGGGACCTTTGGTAGAACTTATAGTTAGGGATCGTCACCAGAAAAACTCGCATGCGGGCTGCAATGCACTTTTGGCTATTCTGCAGCGCGAGTTTTGGATTTTGTCTGGACGACGTACGGTACGGAGCATTGTGTTTCGGTGCTTGCCTTGCTATCGGTTGAAGGCAGCCACAATGCAACCTCAGATGGGAGACCTCCCACCGGACCGGGTGACGGAAGCCTGGACGTTTGCGGGTGTGGGAACGGACTTTGCGGGGCCTTTTATGGTAAAGGCATCACGCCTTCGCAACGCGAAGTCAATCAAGGCGTATTTGTGCGTGTTTGTGTGCCTAGCAACCAAGGCCGTCCACTTGGAACTCGTGGCCGACCTCACTACGGAGGCTTTCTTAGCAGCTTTAGATAGATTTGTGTCGCGAAGAGGGCGACCAGCGCTGATCAGGTCGGACTGTGGTACCAACTTTAAGGGCGCTGATCGATGTATGAAAGAAATTATAACGTTTTTATCGGAAAACGAGGAAGCTATCGGCACGAGCCTCTCCCGTCAGGGCATTAACTGGGTGTTCGATCCACCAGGATGCCCCCACTGGGGTGGTATATTTGAAGCGGTTGTAAAGTCCGCTAAGACGCATTTGATGCGCGTTATAGGTTTAACGATATTAACCTTTGAGGAGCTAGCGACCGTGTTTTGTAAAATTGAGGCCGTTCTCAATTTACGTCCTTTGTGTCCGCTTAGCTCAGATCCGAATGATCTGGAGGCCCTAACACCAGGGCATTTCTTAATTGGCCGACCACTTAACGCCTTGCCAGAATACCCCTACACAGAGGTCAGTAGCAATCGTTTGACGCGTTATGAGTTGCTGCAGCAAATGTCTCAGAATTTTTGGAAGCGATGGTCGCTTGAGTATTTGCACATTCTGCAGCAACGCCTTAAGTGGACGGCCAGAACTGAACCCCCTCGCATCGGAGATCTCGTTCTGGTTAAGGATGCCAACCTGCCGCCACTGCGATGGCGCAGAGGGCGCATTCTCAACTTGTTCCCAGGTAGTGATGGCACTCCTCGAGTCGCGACAGTTCAGGTAGGGGATTCAGTTCTTAAGCGAGCAATAGCAACGCTATCTCGTCTCCCCAGTAGTGAATAGGCCTAAGGGATTCGGCCTAGGGCGGGTGAATGTTTAATTTAGCGTTGCTATGCTGGGGTAAGTTAGGTATTAATGACGGTCTATGAATGCGCCGCGATTTCGCACGCATCGCTCTGGGCATATGTTGTCCCTTTCTCGCTCGCGGGGCGAGGGGGCGGCGTGCGCGCGGGTGCCTGGTAGACGCCAAGCGGTGATTTCTGCACCGCACTCAGTCACTCAAAACCGTTCGGACGAGAACGTATTGTGTTTTGTACGGATTTCCCGCCACGCGTTTTGTGATGCCGCGTGTAATGGACGATTCAATTTGAGATCGCGCGTGTTGATGCATCGTATTATTGCGGTTCTCCTGGGTTATACTAGAATACCAGGCTTAGTGATTGTTGGATGTCTCGACGTCTTCCACGTGAGCGTCGCGTTGAATAGGCATCAAGTGGCCATATCGGCTCGCGTTTTGTACGGCCCTAGTTCGTGTTGGGTCACGCGTAATGACTAATATCAAAGTGGAATACGAACAGAAGCTGTGAGTGGTTTGAAGTGAATAACGCGCCAAGGCTGTAGTGGAATGCTGGGTGTCGATATCTTTTCCACCCAGCCCTGTAAGTACCAACGGAATCCTTATTTGATCCATTCCCTGTACTTCCTTTCTCCGTTGGGTATTTTATGCATTTGCGTCGGCGACGTGACTGTAAGTGTGAAACCTAGTTGTTTTAGTATAAAACTGTTTTTTTGTGTTAATGGTGTGTTCCCTTTAGTCATATTTGTTGTACCATATCATTGTGACTCCTTAGTACGAATTGCGGAATTCGTGGGGTGATATAATTTGGAGGTACTTACTTATAATCTAGTGCTTATACGTGTGACGTAACGCCAGATCGGCAGACGGTATTTACTACAGAATTGAGTTATGTAACCTCGTGGCGCCCAGAGATTTTTTGAGTCATCCTTCACAACGGCCCGAATGGCCTTCTCATAGTACATAATTATTATAGTCATAAACACCCAAGGTTTTGAGTTGAAAATTTAATATGTTAGAGTTATCGGTTCGCAGTGAAACTTTCAGGGTATAATTATGATTATATTAGCATTTAATTTTCATTTCAATTATTTATTTATCTTTTGTTCTGTATAAAGGCTATTGGGCCGTACTTGAGAAAATTATGATTTGAACTAAAAATATACAACTGACTAGTCCTCATATGTTTCTTTCAGTTCTTTTTTAATTAAATCACTTATTTTAACTTTCTTCTTCTCCTTAAACTATTAAAGGTATTTTTTCTCAACAGTTTTCTACTAAAAATCTTAGGTTTTACGCATAAAATTCAATAAAACATCAATTTTTCAAAGTTGTAGGTTTTATATTCGTAAGAAACAATCAGAATTAAGCCAACAAAAATATCTGAAACAAACTTCTAGACTTAAATTATGTATCTGACGAGTTATTTGCGTGTTGTCGTCATAAAATGTGACGAATCCTGTATCGTCTTCTCCATCATCTTCGAATTCTGAATCATCAGAGCACCACCGTCCACAAGGGCTTCAATTTCGTGATCCTGCAAACCAAAGAATAAAGCACTATAAATAGGTATATTAAAACAATTGTAAACCTCAGCGTGGGCAAATCTTAAATTGTTAGTATAAGCTCAAAAGATTATTTACATTCGAAACATTAAAAATATTTCATGAAACAGCATGTCTTAAAGCCATACACAAATAAACTTGAGATACTTTTCATACTAGCATCGACCCTACCGCCTTTCCAGAGTACATATTATTTTAAACAAAGATTATGCAGAATTTTGGGCGTAAAACTGCGAACTAATGAGTTTCGTGTGGGTAGTACTTATTATTGCATAGTTTTTTGCACGAACACATACTTAATAATAATTAAATATCATTAAAAAATATGATTTACTTACCGCGTGTCCGTGACGGGCGCCATGTCGCCGTTAATTTTCTTCAAAATGACGTCTGTCAATTGTAACAACCAATCAAAGCATACCGGAAACTACTCCATATTATTTCGTCCATAAATTAAAACAAATGGCATTATTAAACCCGCGAAATTTGAAAATTTTTACAACATTTTTTAATATGGGTCTCTGAAAGGCTCACGGGCCGTAATTAAACGATACTCAGAAAAAGTTCTGGGCTGGAGTCGCCATGTTTATTTTGGCCTCTCCTGAGGCGCGTGGGCGCCAGGAGGATATAGGTCAGAACACATCATTTGCCAATTTCACTCAACTTAGTTAATTAAGTTAAATAGATTTAGGTTCACGTTTAATTCATAGTATGCGCTGCTATATTGTGCAGCGTATGCTATTTAGCGCTGCGTAACGCGGCCATTGTCTGCCTTCAGTTGAACTCCTGGTATTTTACTAGAAATTTACCTGTGTAAATCGCTTCCACTGCGGGAGTTTAGCTTGGAATTAGACACAATCCGTACTGATATTATTAATCTGAGAGTTTGTGTGTGTGTGTATGTATGTATGTTTGTTACGTCTTCACGCTCAAACGGATTGACTAAATTGGATGAAATTTGGAACACAGGTAGAGTGTAACCTGGAATAACACATAGGCCACTTTTGACCGCGGGAAAACAACTGTTACCATGGGAAAATGAGTGGCAGCGGGTAAATCACTGGGCGGAAATCTAGTAATCCATAAATGAGAGCTATCAGTTTCATACAAAAAAAATGACAACAAAGGAAAATGGACTCTCTACCATAGCATTAGCACAAATCTGACAGCTGTCAAATATGGCTTATAGGGTTGGCCGTACCGTAGTGTAGACAACTAGCAAGTGTGTAATGTAGTAAGATTTTTCCGTCTCGCCTTTAAAAGTACCTGTCAATGTCTAAATAAGTTTGTACAAGTAACAGGTAGTACAAGAGAAGGAGTGCAAGCATTTTTCAGATGCATCTAATGTAAGTAGGTAGCCATGTGACGGTTACTGGGAAAAATTTTCATCAACATTTTTAAAATGCAGTGTAAAGATTTTAAGTGAGTGATTAAGTAAAATCATTTTATTTCACAGAAATAACAAAAAAATATATCAGGAATAAGTATATGTAAGTAAATAAACAACATATGGGTTGCTGTCAAAAGGACTTTATTCTCATGAGAGATTACAAATAAGTTACTTAGCTTGTAGGAAATAATAATCATATTAAAAGTGTGCAATAAAAATTTACCTATTATATTGCATCAGCCAATTAATACGAGTGTATGTTTATAGCTGTCGTCCAATACATGACGCTGTTTGTTTTTAAAACGCCGTATCAAAAATCATTGACGATCCTAATAACCTTAGCTGTATATCCGTGTAAGTTTGTGCAAGTAAACAGCCAGCATCTATCAGATGCATCTACATTTCCATACGAGAAATGCAAATAGCAATTTCAAAAGTAAATATTGCAATTGCGACTAGTGCATTATACGGGGTGTAAAAAACAGCCCGCCAAATACTGATAATTTGCAAATAGATTTCAAACTGAAAAACTAAACAACCTTCCCCTAGGAATACATTTCAGGAAACGTATATAATTTTCATCCCATAGTAAATGCGCACTGATCGCGAATTTTTATGGGGGTCGAAACTTTTTGTCGTTTCCAGGCATATGACATGGTCTACATACACGCTGCCAGTATTCGAAGGGCTGTCCTTTACATACATACATAAATCACGCCTATATCCCTTACGGGGTAGGCAGAGCGCTAGCGGCCGTAAAACGGATATTAACACCACGTCTGACAAAAGCTTGAGGGTCAATCAGATAACTGTGTATCACTATAGTGATAGGTTGTCAGTCCATCGCCTAAAAATCCAATACACTTCCCTCAACTTCCTTAGTCGGCTCTTACGACACCCATGTGTAAGAAATGGGGTGATGCTATTTTAAGCCGGCATCACACGGCGCACTGTCCTTTACACCGTGTATGTAAGTATGTATGTATTTTGTAAATTATATACCTGCTGAAAATAAATAAAAAAGAGATAGCTTATATGTTATTTCTGGTGTTCATTTTTGGTACTTTAATACTGGGTGTAATATTTGCTGCAAATATTTTAAGTAGTGAACCAGCCCTTGACACTGAACAACCTTCCCCAAGGAACAGGGTAAAATATGAAAAAAAGAAATTGTATGAAATACAAAAAATAAAACTTTATTCAATATAGTATACCTTTAGTATTATCACTTACTGACGTAAGACGGCCGATGTGGCGCAGTTGTAGTGCGACTGCCTGCTACGCAAAGGTTCCGGGTTCGATTCTCGGTGGGACACTCACAAAGTTGATATTTATCACTTTGTGAATTTGTTCCCGGTCTGGTTAGGACATTGCAGGTTGAACCAACTGATTGTCCGAAAAGAAATGGTTCCGTGCTTCGGAGGGCACGTTAAGCCGTCGGTCCCGGTTGGTGTCTATGATTACTTAGACGGTGGTCGTAACACAACCATGTCAGAGGCCTACTAGAGGTAGTAGGCGGTTGAAAAACTCTTACACCAGGGTTCATCGGGTCGTTGGACGACTTGGTGTCCCACACGAAAAGAAGAAGACTTACTGACGTCATGAACGTCAAAAAAGAAATTTGTATATCACAATTTTCTATATAGATAAATAGAAAACCGGGTCGAAAATGTTCCAGTCGACCGAGTCATATTCGTCGTCCAAATATTGAAATTTATCTCTCTTGCATGCATGATACCCTATCCTCTAGGTGGAGAGCTAATGCTTAAACTGTTATACCACAGAGGCAGTCACAGTACGCCCCGACCACCATATCAATCGGAGCGTGCGCAACGCAACTCTATCCACTAATTAAAACAACAACACTATTCTTCATTAGGGTTCCATAAGATGCGATTGTACAAATGAAAATCGCAAATCTGAAAGGTTGTTAATGTGGCACATTTGCCAACAAAAAAAAGTCTTATTATATAGATATTTTATATAAGCTATCTCTTATTATATATATTTGGCTCTCTATACAAATTGTACAGCGCACGGGTTTTTTGGGCCGCAAGTATTGTTATTTTTTAGTTTCTAAGTTATTGGTTATATCCACTTTAAATGTAATATCTTTAAGTAACAAAATTATTAAATAATTTAAGTTTATATAATGGACGTTTATAGATTAAAAAAATGGGGGCGTTTTAAATTTTGTGGGCACTTTAAGCTTTTCTCAACTAGTCACGTAAGGTATTAAAATTAGCATTCTAGTAGTAGTGAACTGTTTTCTTCCTCATAGCCTTGCTGGAGTTCCTTTTTCGAACTTTTTGCCGTGTGTTGCCGGCTTAGAATAGCATCACCCATTTCATTCCCACGGGAAACGTAAGAGACGACCAAGGGACTCGACGGTGTGTATTGCAACTTTAGGCTATGGGCTGACCACCTGTCACTATGGTGATACACAATGTTCTGAACGACCCTGAAATATTTGTCAGACGTGGCGTAGATGTCCGTTTTTTGCGACTATTTACGCTCTGCCTACAAAGCAAGGGATCATAGGCGTGATATGTGTGTATGGTTGGTTCTCTGATTTCGTGCAAATCGGAGTAAAATCGGAGAAATTTTGAGAACGAAAAAATAAAGTATAGATATCAAAATATGAATGAAGTTATGTAACTTGACCAATTTTAATGAAATTGCACCGATAGGATTAGGAGTTATAGGCTATACAAATTTTTATTTCGTACGGTAATGACCTTGCGGCCGATGGTAATGACTGCAGTATAAGACGGTAGTGATTTTTGCATACTGGTAATGATATCTTAGCAGATTGTAGTGATAAATGCTGACCGGTAATGATTTTATTAAAATTAAAAATCATTTTAGTTTATAGTTTTAAACAACTTTTATTAAGTGAACGATAGAAATGAAATATTTGAACCAAATGAAACAAAACCTAAAATCCGACAAATACCTACCTGGATCAATAAACGAAAAAAAACTGAAAATCACATTGAAAACAAAACAAAATCTTTTACATCTTCTGAACTAAATCCAGTCATTTCAAGTATCAATATTAGGCTGCTCACAGACGGATGGCACAGTGTTATAAAAAAAAAAAAAATTGTTTATTCATTTAAGCATGCACACATTACAATTGAATTTGATACCCAAACTAGGAAAGTCCTGTGCTATGGGTATCAGTTCGGCTATGACACAATCAATGTATATTATGATAATTAAAGTATTAAATGTCAATTTTTGCAGTTTACAAAAATGCATATTTTACAGAAAATGAATTTAATTACAAATAAAAAATGTTGACGGCTCAGCAGCAGTCATCATAATGAATCGACACCAGTGATCGACGGGTGACGACGGCTGAAGTGGCGGAGTTGCAATTCCGCATATAGGTGGTTTGCCACGTCTCTATCTGCTGCTAATGGTTTGCCGATTTTTTTCGACGGCTGCCGTCAAACTGTTGGCGACAGCTAGCGACGTGGCAAGCCCAACTGCAGCTGTCGACACTTATCGACGACTGTTGTCGAGTCAAAAACTGATGTCAACACAGTGTAGCCGCTCTGTAAGCAGCGTTAAAAACGAAAAAAAAAATTGGAAACTAAACTAAACACTACAGCATAATACCTACGTTTGGTATAAACAAGTAAGAAATGTAAATTCATCAACATATCATCAAAATACGCAACAGACCGCTGCTGGTCATAGGCCTCATCAAGATAAAAGAAAATGATGTTCCCATGACCACTAGTGTACTGTTGTGGCTGTTGCTTTAGACGAGTAGTTTTTCTTCAACAACAAAACTAAATTTAAATCTAAGATAATATCATTTTTAATTTTAGACTATCCGTTTCAGTCTTTTTTTAAAGTATGAGTTTGCTCTTGACTCTAGTCTAGGTCATACAGAGACAGAGTCTAAGATGGAGCGAGCTCACCCAGAAGAAGCCTGTTCACTCTTACTTTGAAGAGATGAGGGTTGTATGCGTTTGGAAACACAGGCAATCAGGTATGGATGGTATCCGGCGGTGCGTCTGGATGTCCGATGGTAGAAGGGAGCTGGTAGAACAAGGTCTTGAGCACACTCTCCGAAGTACAATCTATAAAATACCGACAAGCAGGCAACCTTGCGGCGATGTGCCAGGCTATGTAGCTTGGTGTCCACCAGTTTTTTGTCGCCTATGAGCCTCTTGGCCCTGCGTTCCACCGAGTCAAGAGCGGTCAGTTGGTATTTGGCTGAGCCATCCCAAAGGTGACTGCAATACTCCATGCAGGATCGGACTTGTGCTTTGTAAAGAGTTAAAAGCTGTCCAGGCGTAAAGTATCGCTTCACTCTATTCAGCATCTTAGCCGCCATTTGAGCTTTGTACTCGATGGTCGCGTCGAAGTTTAGATTTGATGTCAACTCAAGCCTATGCCTAGAAGCTCAAGCCTGTCAGTGACAGGGACAGATGTACCCCAAAAAGTAGGTCTCCAGTCGAAAGAACTCCTTTTTGCAGTGAAAAGACACGCTTGTGTTTTGGTGGCGTTCAATGAGACCAGATTGTCGTCGCCCCATTGGGAGACAAGGCTTAAGGTCAGATCTGTTCGCTCTGCTTAACGAACGTATTTCATCTGCACTGGTTTTTGCACCTGCCAAGTATCTCTCTGAAACGGTACTATCATCTGCGTATCCAACAATACCATGCTGAAGGAGGTCATTGATGTGCAGCAGGAAAAGAGTTGCAGAGAGAACAGACCCCTGAGGAACTCCGGCATCAATGGCCATAAGGTCAGAGGAGCAGCTGTCAACGACTACTCTGATGGACCGTCAGCACAGCACGGTCGCCCTTTTTGGGAACTGGTTGCACATTAGCAAGCTTCCAGGCCCCCGGCACCGTTCTTTCTTTAAGAGGGAGGCGGAACTAGCGTGTCAGCACAGGAGACAGTTCAGGCGCACATTGTCTTAACACTCTCGCTGGTATGCCATCAGGTGCGCTGGTTTTGTTCACGTCTAGACTGCACAATACTCTTCGAACCTCTTTAGTGTGTACTGCGATCTCCGACATCGAAGGATCGCAACGAGGTACATTAGGTGGTTGCTTGGAGCCAGCGTCCAGACGTGAGTTGCTTGCAAACAGGGACGCAAACAAATTTGCTTTCTCACTTGCAGAGTGAACCAGCGATCCATCAGGTTTCAGCATTGGAGGTAAGGTGAAACGACAGAAATTAGTTTCAACCGCTTTGGACAGGGACCAAAACTTTTTACTACTCGGAGGGTGTGATGCTAGTTTGGCCCTTATTCGTCCGACATGATCAAAACGTGCCTGACGTAGAACCCATTTGCAGGACTTGGTGGCTATGTCCAGCAGTGGACTGTTGTTTCTTTGTAAAAACATAAAAACTTAATTTAAGTATTATTCCAATCAAATGTAACACACTTATTTAGCGACTTCTGGTAATTATGGCAACTCTTGGCTTTTATGATTCAAAATCAAACTAAAGCAAAATATTATGTTATCATTTGGTTAAAGCATTATAAGCATAATAACAGAAAAAACGTAAACGTAACGATGTAATGAGCTATAAAAGAACATACAAATATTGTAATTTTTTTATCACTACCGTCTTTTCATATTCATTACCGTCTTTTAAAAAACAGACGGTAATCGACGGTAATGATGCAGACGGTAAAGACATTTTACACATTCGCATCTCTTGTTGCGTATGTACGGATGCAATAGCCTTGAAGTATATCATTCTGTCAAAGCTGCCAATTAGCATTACTTTAAACGTGTCATTAAAATAATAAACACATTACTTACCTTAAAATCGTGAAGACGGTAAAGCGCAGCCGACCGTACCAAACAAATTTTCGCGCACAAATTGCTAAAAAAAATTACCAAACTGAACACTCAGCTATTTGCCTCCGCTCGTGTGGGCCGCCTGACTGTCGCGTCCACGCGGTCCAGGGGGGAGAGGCGGGATGCATTCACGCATACAGAATGTATTTTAATTTCTATATCTTTGGACGGTAAGGACCAATTTCCGGGGACGAAACGAAAATATTTTTTTTATTGATGAAATACTCATTTCGTATGTATGAAAATTTAGGGAAGGCTTTGTATTGATGCGTTTTATTTTAATAAAATATTGGTAGCCTATCAAAATCCCAATTCTTTAGTATACCGGACCTTCCTCTTCCACATTTGTGTTTGTCACCCAGGACGGTAGTGATATATTGAGCAGTTATTATTTTTTATAAATTATTCCATTTAATATACATCATTATTACATAAAGGCCCATGTAGCTTTCAACAAAAGAGCTCGTTTGACCCAAGTAGAAAGCTGGAAATCACTATAGTTATTTTTTTATTGACCTGAACATGCGATTTGCACGAAATCAGAGAACCAACCGTATGTTTGTGTTGAACCCTGTAATCACATATTAATTCAAGCCAATGTTTCTAAGTACAACATTATTAAGGGTCGGACGGACCTCTATTGCTGCGCATTCAGTCTCATTATTTTTGATTGTAGATAGATATGGACTTAATAAATTCGTTGTTATACCTATAGTTAATTTGTTCATACCATAGAAAAATAACTAAGATATACTCACGTAAAAAGTTTACAACAAATCGGTTGTACGGCTTCAGACCTTAAAATACGGAGTTTCTCACATTTACGCAGAACTATGCAGAACTGCCACAGGGCACTAAAACGGCGGCTGGCGGTGTCACCCCTGCGCGACGTCTTTTCTCTGTGAGAACGACATACCGCTATTTCGTTTTATGTAAGCAGGTGAATTTCTTTCAATACACCTAGTAACTAATAGTGCAACTAGCAACTAACTACAACATTTTATACAATAATTACGTCTATAGAAAGAGTGAGAGTGTGCTCAAGAGCTTCACGATCGTGTTCCACTAGCTCCCTTCTACCAGCGGACATCCAGACGCACCGCCGGATACCATCCATACCTGGTTGCCATTCCACCAATTCGGACTAAGCGCTTCCAGTCATCATTTATAATGCGCACTGCTTAAGAGTGGAACTCACTACCTGCGTCTGTGTTTCCAAACGCATACAACCCTAATCTCTTCAAAGTAAGAGTGCACAGGCTTTTCTGGGTGAGCTCGCTCCATCTTAGACTCTGTCTCTGTCCTATGACCTAGACTAGAGTCAAGAGCAAACCCATCATTAATAAAAAATAATGCCTACGGAACCAAAATATAGCAACAACTGGCTTTTACTTAGTGTTCATAAAACGCAATGCTTTCTCTTGAACCACATTCTAAAGATTAAAATTCACGCGAAATTCAACTTTATTTCTATAAGAACTAAAGTATAACGGTACGCACGTTACGGTTGGCGTAAAAACCATTACCATTGGTGTTATGTTTATTTTAATTAATTATAGAATGTAATATGTATGAAAATTTAAGCATTGTTTGTTGTACTTAGTTCATAAACGCAGTAAACGCACGAATAGATTGATGTGATTTTTGATATATATTTTTAGTTAGGCAGGCCTATTAATGGCAGAGTGTAAACGGCCACAAAAAACGGACATTCACGCCACGTCTGACAAACATTTGAGGGTCATTCGGAAAATTGTGTATGGCCATAGTGACAGGTTGTCAGCCTATCGCCTTAAATTGCAATATACACCCTCGAGTCCCTTCGTCACCTTTTACGACACCCACGGGAAAGAAATGGGGTGATGCTATTCTAAGCCGGCACGGCATTGATAGAAAATAATCATCAATTTCCTACAGAAAATATATTTTTACAAAAACTGGTACATATCTAATAAGTACATTGCACGCCTTAGCTGCATGTTATACAAATTCAAAAATATGTAAGTAGGTATGTTACTTACCTTTACGGTGATAACATTATCTGAAAATATAAAAATAAGATTCCTGTTAAATATTTAAAAAAAACACACATTTCATTACATACATGCATCAGCCTATTGCAGTCCACCGCTGGACGTAGGACTCTCCCAGGGTACGCCGTAGGGCACGATCTCTCGTTTTCGCCATCTAGTCGCTACCAGCCGCCTTTTTTAAGACATCGGTCCACCTGGCCGGAGGTCGTCCAACGCTACGCCTGCCGAGGCGTGGCCCCTACTCGAGAACCCGCTTACTCCACCGTCCATCGGTTCTACGACAGATGTGCCCAGCCCACTGCCACTTCAGATCGCTACACTTCCAGACTATGTCCGTTACTTTGGACTTTTTGCGGATAGTCTCATTCCGGATTTTATCCATTATAGAGATACCGAGCATAGAGCTTTCCATAGCCCTCTGAGTGACATGTAGCCGGTGGGCCAATTTTACTGTCAGGTTCCACGTCTCGGTGTTCATAACAACTCATTGTAATTGTATCGCCCATTACTTTTAGTTGAATCCGGAAATCCAAGTCTGAAGTCAACATAATTAATAATCGATCGGGTTTGTCGTCTCAGTGTCCCACACGAAAAATTGAAGAAGCATAAATGCTATCTAATCAACCTACGAAACTAACTAAACTAGGTAATAACCTACATACATTTATATTGCGGACCCTTTAGAACGAAAACAATTGAAAAACATTATGTACGAATCACATGATAAATTATTAGCTATAAAAGGTAAGAGGTGTACCTACCTACCCATTTACCTCTAAAACAGCCTTTCAGCATACCTAGTAAATTAACGGAATTAACGCAAAATTTGCTTTTGTATTGTGAACTATTCTTAATTAGCATAGGACCTTTAAAGGTGTTTGCAGACGACCGATTCTCTCACCGACTTTTTGAGTGATGAAAACAGAAGACATGAGTTTCTATTAAGCAGTAAAAGGTTCACGGAACAAAGAATAAACCCTTGTGATGTCCGGCTTTTCATTGACCTGTAAATCTTTCTAAAGGCGGGAAAAATCACTTTATTAAAAAAGCAGAGCTGTTGTTCGGTAGCTACTGAACAACAACTGAACGAAATTTGAACAACACACACACATATCACACCTATAATCTCTTGCGGGATAGGCATAGCGCAAACGTCCGCAAAAAACGGTCATTTACGCCACGTCTTGTAGCAATGCGACCTCCGGGCATCGCACTATTTTGTCAACACTGTCCACTACCAACTTCTATCTCATCTTTTACATTTGAATTTTGAATCGCTGTCGTTCCAGGACGCCATTTTCCAGCAGATCAGGCAGTCTAAAGTAAACCTCGTGATGGGCCAGTTGCCCACAATGTTTTGTAAGTTAACAGTGTTACCACCATATACAAGCCCTCGGGCTTGTCAGTTGTGAAGTGCCCGCTGAAACTATCTGGAACACTGTTTTGAACCCTTAAAGGTAAGTCGCCTGCCTCGGCCTTATTTAGATCCAGACCTTTGTTAAAATAGGCCGTAAACCTTGTAAATATCATTCCTAATCATTGTACATTTTCTAGGGTTCTTCCCCCCCATATTAAATCACCATCAACCAAACAAAGACTTTCATTGCCTACCCTGACGATTGTCGCGGCGACGTGACAGTCTGACAAAAATATTTGAGGGCGTTCGGAAAATTGTGTATCGCCATAGTGAAAGTTTATCAACACCAGCTGAAGTATTCTTCTTTTTAAATTTAAGAGTTCAGCTCTTGTCGGTGGAGTAATCGCCATTCTTGTCGTCCTTCCGCCAGTGATTTGACCTCCTGATACGACACGACATTAACCTTTTCTTTTATTTGGTCAAAGTAATTTCGTCGTGGTCGACCCCGACCTCTTCTGCCTTCTACTTTTCCTTCCACGATGTTCTTCAATAAATGATCGTGTCGTATTAGGTGCCCCATCATCTTCCCTCTTCTATCATATATGGTTCTCAACAAACTCCTCTGTTCCTTAACTATCTTTAGAACGGCTTCATTCGTCTTTTTTTCGGTCCAGCTAATTCTTTCCATCCTCCGCCAACACCACATCTCGAATGCTTAGAGCCTCTCTCTGTCCCTCTGAATCATTGTCCACGTCTCGCTTCCATAAAGTGCTATACACCAGATGTACGCTTTGATTAATCGCTTTCTAACTTTCTTTGAAATTTTGGCTGTTAGTAAATTTTTCTTCTTGTTGAAGGCTTGCTTAGCCATAGCGATCCTTGATATAATGCAGTACACCTGGAGTCATGGGTGATAAGACTTCCCAAATATCTAAAACTATTAACCTGTTCTATTGTTGAATTGTTAATTATTAATGATGGATTAGCGGTTGGTCTCTTAGATGTTGTAAGTGATTTCGTTTTTGCTACTTTAATTTTAAACTCAAATTCTGTAAAAGTTGCACTCATGACAGATAAAAGTTGTTGCAGTTGTTCTGAGCTTTCAGCTAATGCTGAAGTATTACATTTCCAAAATGTCACATCTAGCCATATAACGTTCTCGTATTGAATTTGACCTTGTTTAAGACCTTGCAATCGCCGTTGCGAATGATTGAAAAAGTGTACTGTTGAGTATTTTTTTGTAGAGTTTTGATCTGTAGATAAAATAGTGTATGTGTCGCAGTATTATGGCAGAATTAGGATTTCGGCCGAAATCCTAGGATTTTGGCCAAAAGCCGGATTATGGTAAAATCGTACTCTTCATTCGACCATCGTCCTAAGTAGATCTAGGATTTCGGCCATAATCCTAGGATTTTGACCGAAATCCTGGATCTACGTAGTAATATGGTAGAACGAAGGCTTCAGAACACTTTTTATAAATTTTATAGTGACTATACACTTATATACATAAATACTTGCGGAGTATGCAGAGTTTTAATGGCCATAAACAATTTTGAGGGCTATTTTAGAAAAAACGTGAATGACTATAGAAAAATAAAATAATAATACACATGAAAACTTCCATCCGTTAGTCGCTTCTGGGTGTCGTACCCGCGGGAAAGAATAGGGGTGATGCTATTTTAAGCAGTCATTACACGGAATAGTGACTATCGCCATGCATTACTATTGGTCTTTACTTTAATTTGTATTCTTATTATGCTTTTGGAGAGAAAAATAAGAACTTAAGAAAATTTGATGAAACAAAATAAATCAAATAATCAAATCAGTCTTTTATTTTTATTGATTCCAGATAGAATGTACTCATCACTATTATTATTAGGTATCTAGTCTCGATATAAAAATTAACCATTTTTCATAAACATTGAAGTGCTAACTTCTTCTAACTTCTTCTGACTATGATTTTTTATTTTTATTTTTATTTTTTATGATAATTATAACAAACATTAAATAATTAGTTTTTCTGTCATTAACATAAACTTTTGAGTTTAATATCTTTCATTAAAGATTTTTCAAGTAGTAAAAACAATATTTTTTAGATAATCACATAAGTAACTGTTTATATTATTAGATGTATAATAAAATAAACATTTGGGTATCTTCTCTTTTACAAAATATAACAAGGTAAACAGAACCTCCTGTTATCATTTGCATCACCAAGTATCTAAATAAAGATTATGAATGAAAGATGATAGAAATAAACACTTTTCTTTTTCGCGATTAATGCCATAATACTAAGCAGTTCCAGGATTTCGACCAAAATCCTAGGATTATGACCGAAATCCTGGATCTGCTTATGACGATGGTCGAATGTAGTCTAAAATTTTGCCATAATCCGGCTTTAGGCCGAAATCCTAGGATTTCGGCCGAAATCCTTATTCTGCCATTATACTGCGACATATGCAACTGCATATAATTAGACATATAGGTAAATGCTTGTGTCAAACTATTACACAAATACTCGCATGCTTATGCCTCCATTATTACATTTTTTATAGATTGTACTTCGGAGAGTGTGCTCAAGAGCTTCACGACCTTGTTCCACCAGCTCCCTTCTACCATCGGACATCCAGACGCACCGCCGGATACCATCCGTACCTGGTTGCCATTCCGCCAATTCGGACTAAGCGCCTCCAGTCATCATTTATAATGCGCACTGCTAAAGAGTGGAACTCACTTCCTGCGTCTGTGTTTCCAAACGCATACAACCCTAATGTCTTCAAAGTAAGAGTGAACAGGCTTCTTCTGGGTGAGCTCGCTCCATCTTAGACTCTGTCTCTGTCCTATGACCTAGACTAGAGTCAAGAGCAAACCCATCATTAATAAAAAATAAAAATAAAAATTTACGGGAAAATAATTAACAATAAGAAACACCTGGGGAAAATGAATACCCAGGTACTTAGGTACACACGGGTATTTCAATAAATAGTACCCAAGTTGGCTGATACCTATTTAATCCGACTGACAAATCGGACGTCTGCAATCACTAGGCCGTATTCAGGTTACCGATAACCAAAGCCTTTTGGTACGCCTTTGAGTAAGGTTGACAATAATTAATTAAGTAGAACAGCTATGTTATGTAAGCTTAGTGTAACTCAAAAGGTGATATCACCAATAGGTATCTTTCTGTTACTCAAAAATAATTCTGATAGTTAAAAGATTGAATACAAAAGAACCACCATAACTAAATATTCTATATTAAAATAAATATTCTGTCGTCAGTCTGACTTATGGATGTTTGGCTTAAGACAGCTTTTTTAGGGTTCCGTGTCCCAAAAGTAAAACACGGAAATATTAATGGATCACTGTTGTTGTAACAATGTTGTCCGTCCGGCCATCCGTCTGTAAACAAGACCCTTTATCTCGGGAACGCGTAGAAATATCGAATTAAAATTAAAATGACATGCTCAAGTCTACGGCTCCTTGTAAGTAATTGTAAAAAAAGTCAAGGTCTAAACTGGACGGTAAAAAATATACATATTTAAATGCATATGTATGTTAAAAGCGCGTGTTTTTGACCCTCTCAAGGGAATCAAAATTCAGGAGTAGCGTGAACCTAGAACTATGAAATTTTACAAGCAGCTTCGTTTAGAAGCCCATGTAAAAAACTCAAAAAAATTAATATTTTTTTTAGCCGGCTAAATAAAAATTAAATTTAATAATTGAGGCTAGTAGCTTAAGTGGGGTATCCTATGAAAGCATAACATCTCGAGACCATCGGTGAGCAAGTCCGACTCGCAATTCACCGGATTTTTTTTAATGAAATAATTTAGCTTAAAAGCACTACATATTTTTATGGATTAAGTTGAAATCGGTACCAATAAGTTTAAATTCCTCATGAAAAATACCTACATGAACATCATGAAAGAAACTAAAGTTAATAGGTACGAATCAGACGAGTACGACTACAACACCGATACAAATACAATACAATATGCTAATCTGGGTACGATTTGGGGACTGTCCTTTAACCTTTTGGTATCTAAAAGCAACCCCGGTTCACAAACATATTCAACCCTACATTTGGTTGAATCCGCTTGAAAATGATTACCGATTTCTGCAACAATCTCTTTATATTTCTCGTTTTGTGGTATTGTTTGGCGGGTGACAGAAGTAATGCCAATAAGCAGAATGAAGGGCTTTAGGTGGTGTCGGGAAAAGAGTAGATACCCGCTTGGCTGGGTGTTGTGGCCAGGGTAGCTGGTCTACTGGAAAGAACGGATCGGACTGAACTGTGAAGATCGGATTGAATTGAAATGGGAAGAACGGATCGCACTGAGATCCACTTGGTTGGGATCGTAACTATATATGCAGCGCCGGTAAACACTTTGATACCGTGTTTCAATCCCATTGTTTTGTCACGTGGTGTGATTTTGTGGATATGTTAAGGCGAGTGCAGTCGTGAACGACCTCGACAGTGGCGCTACTGATTGAATATTTTATTGAGTTGGTAGGTTCTAATTTTACTTAATGAAAATACTAAAATCTTGAGCAACGGACATTCAGCGTCCCCAATCTCTTATTTTTTATCACTGTTATGCCATCGAAACTCAATTGACATTCTATTGAAATTGTGATTTTCTATACTTCAAACTCTTACAAAATACGAAACGGCCTAAACCATTCAACTGACGCTCTAGTGAAACGTGACTAAGATGCTTTTCAAATAGCGGAATACGGCCCCTTCTTTTTCTTCATCGTGTTAATGGATCATATAGTCATAATATTTTTGACTGCCAGTATTTGGCGACCGCCCCTGATAGATTGTTTGTATCAAGAGAAAATATTTCTTTGTGGAGTGGCGCCACTGTCGAGGCCGTTCACGCCTACAGTCGCCTTAAGTACTTTTCTTGCGTTTTGCTTGCTTGTGAACCACTTGAGTGAGTTTCGTATAGTATCTCCAACCGGTCGCTACATTTTATTAAAAAAAAAAACTGCATCCGACAAAAAACATGAAAATCTTGTGATGCATGTGAGAATTTCCATAAATTATCTCCATGCATACGTTCTTTAGACAAAGGATTCTCAATACCATAATTAAAACGCCCAAAGTAAACACAAAATTACCAACGTAGCGAAATCAAAGACTCTGATAACCGGCAAATTGCTCCGCCTCATAATCAGCAAAGTCAACAGATGGCGCGCTTGCCCAAATAATAAACATGTCAGCCGTAATTGGCGTACTTTTGCTCGCATGTTCAACATCAACATCGGATCGGAACACAGACCGAGTATCCTTTATACCCGACTTAGAGAAAACAAAGTTGGTACTACGCGGGTTAAAAGCCAAGAATAAACTGATGAACAATGTAATGCCTTAATTTGCCCAAATTCAACATCAGTTCACAATGAGGTACATATAGTCTGTAAGTCCATTGCAAAATTACCTACGTCTTAATGATGACGAACGATAAAACGCATGCCATCGACATACCTATAAATAAAATCTGCATCAGGAAAAAATAACTACAAAAATTCTTGACACCAAAGTTCAACGAATCGTTCGTCGAGTTGTTATTTCATAGGAAAAGCAAGCGACCAACCCAGCATTAACATACATTTTGTATGTTATCGATCACACAACTTTTCAGGCGGCTGTGCCTTCAAGAGTACCGTTGGACTTTCCTGTTGAAACGATTTGCTTGGAACCTCGTTCCTGCAAGTAACATTGACGAGCTTCTTCCACTATTGTTAAGTCTGGAATTGTAGATGGAGAAAGGCCTCGTTGTGATGTTTACTCACGCAACACTACGGGTATTAATGCGCTGTCAATATCGCAAAGTGAGCTATCAGATGTTGATGGAAGCTTGGAAGCGTGGTCAAATGTTTACATATCTGTGGATGGAGAAAGGCCTCGTTGCGATGTTTAATTACGCAACGCCACGGGTATTGATGCGCTGTCTTCGTCACGTAGTGAGCTGTCAGACGTTGATGGAAGCTTGGCAGCGCGGTCTACTGTTGTCATATCTGTGGATGGAGAAAGGCCTCGTTGCGATGTTTAATTACGCAACGCCACGAGTATTGATGCGCTGTCTTCGTCACGTAGTGAGCTGTCAGATGTTGATGGAAGCTTGGAAGCGTGGTCTACTGTTGTCATATCTGTGGATGGAGAAAGGCCTCGTTGCGATGTTTAATTACGCAACGCCACGGGTATTGATGCACTGTCTTCGTCGCAAAGTGAGCTGTCAGTGATTGGATGTTGATGGAAGCTTGAAGGGAAACCTGCTGCGACTTGAAGGTTCGCAAAACTGTGTGTTTGCATCTTTAACTTTATAAGACAATTATGTTCTTGTGATTGATGGCATGCATTAGGTGGGCCGATGATGATGTGAATTTTAGGTTGCATGGGATATACCTTTGGGTTCTGGCTTAGAAAAGCATCACCCCAAGTATACTCGTGGGTGTCGTGAAAAGCTACAAATGATAAATCAAACCAGGGAATGGGCAGCAGCGTTTTCTGTGAATGCAACACCTTGCATTACGCTCGCCAAACCGCATGCCAAGCGTGGCTAGTATGGCAATACCCCCAACAGAGGGAGGGACATGTCCAGCAGTGGACTGTTGCGGCTGTCAATATAGGTAATGTATAAGATACGACAGCTCACGTGGAAAATATTTGATGTCTTAACCTAACAGGTTTTTTGGGAGGTTTTTGCCTGTTCAGGGGGTCCGGTTAATAATACGCATATAAATAACACGCTTTGGAAATCTTGACTAAAATTTGAAACAAATGTCGTTTACAAATGGTAGTGGCGTAAAGTTACGTGCTGTGTAATTAACCTGGCCAGCCCCGAGGCAGTGCCTTTATTTTTATTTTTTTATCCCGCCGGAGCCGGTTTTCTATTAGGACAATACAAAATTGTTATAAAAAGAAGAAAATTGCGTTATGCAAATTTCTTTTTTTTACAATGACCGATCATGACGTCAATAAGTGATAATGCTATCCTTCATTGAATAAAGTTATTTCATTTTCAAAGTTATTTCATTTTCATTTTCATTTAACGATCCAAAATTCCGCGACTTTACATTACGCAAGAGTCTGAGCAAAATTCAAAAGCTAGTTCATTTCAAACTACAACAGGTACAGAATAAGACACAGACTAAATTGATAAATGAAATCGGATCACCTACTTTTCAGTCTACTCACTGTTGAAAAAGTGGATATCTTTTCGCAAACCTCGTCTCAAAAACAATCTTCCTGTCATTTACAAGCATTTACCCGTTTATAAGAATGTTTTTGTTGTGTACAGTCGACCAAATGTTTTTAGGCACTGTCGTTATACTATAATACTTTACCATAACGTTACCATGTAAAAACAAGACTTTTTTTGAAAGAAATAGGAGTTGCAAAAAACCTTCGTGAAATTTTACGCCTCTACTTGTTTCAAAGGAGATAGTGTAGGGACAAACCGGATAGAATATGATCTTTATTAACAAGCTCTTCTTAAAGATTTTTTTTTCTACGGTTTAGGGGAATGGGTGTTAGGTATTTTGATGTTAGGACATAAGGGTGCTTTCAGAGTTATCAGATACGTCGCTGGACTGGAGGTACTTCAAGCGATATACATGCATTGTCATACAATAATGACATCCAGTTGGGCGGTGTATCAGCAATGAAAAATGAAATAACTTTATTTAATGTAGGATAGCATTATCACTTATTGACGTCATGATCGGTCATTGTAAAAAAAAGAAATTTGCATAACGCAATTTTCTTCTTTTTATAACAATTTTGTATTGTCCTAATAGAAAACCGGCTCGGGCGGGATAAAAAAAATAAAAATAAAGGCACAGCCTCGGGGCTGGCCAGATTAATTACACAGCACGTAACTTTACGCCACCACCATTTGTAAACGACATTTGTTTCAACCCACAACACAATCAGCTTCAGAATTAGTATTGCCGACGATAATCATGATATCGTTCTACACTCTTGACGTCACACACACTTAATTAGCTTAACCTGCAGCCTTCTGTACATTTCCCTGTCGGTAAAGAGTTTCTATTTGTGTTTCCGCTTTTACCGGCGCTACAAAGTATTGTTGGCGCGCTCATATCGGTCACTGTCATCACCTGTTCTTACTCCGGTTTCCCCGAGGAAAAGTATGCGGCTAATTAGAAAGAATTATAGGCCTTTATGCTGCAGTAGATAGGTACACATATGGCCTCGCGGGGTTGGCAGAGAGAAAACGGTGTTGTCGCTACTGACATATATTTGAGGGTAATATATTTTTTTTTATGTCAGGCAGCTTATGTCGAGTAGATGAAAATCGGTGGTTTTCACAGGGAACGCTGCCGTCCAATCCCTTCATTCGTCCCTTAGTTGCCTTTTACCATGGGTGCAAATGTTGTGGTGCTATTCTAAGCCGGCACCACACGGCAATAAATTCACAAGCATAGCAAAAAAGCAATGAAGAAAAACTTCAGAAGGAAAAAGAATAGGTCGCATCACGAATCTCTTGGGTCGACCATTCCAAGATATTGGGTGCACATTTACATATTACGTCTTTGAGATTCAAAACGTTTTTTTTCCGTTTCGCCCTTTAGGATTCGGAATGCGGAATAATTCATAAAGGGGCTTATCGTTCAGTCCTATAAAACATTTATCGACATTTTGTATCCAACTAAAAAATATATCGGCAATTTTGATGCTCAAAGTAAGATGATACATGAATATAAGGTACAGGTGTATCTATAGCCTTTATACATACATATATCACGCATATATCCCTTGCAGGGTTGGCAGAGCGTAAACGGCCGTAAAAAACGAACATTTACGCTACGTCCGTAATACATTTAATGATCATTCAGAAAATGGTGTAGCTTTTATTTCTTAGATACTCGTATATTGCTAACGTAAATTTTTGTAATTCGTTATTGTAACTGTAACTAACTAATTAACTCTTCAAATTTTCAGTTAATATCAGATTAGTGTACCTACCTATACATAGATGTGCGTGATCCTGGCCTAGAATAGCATCACCCCATTTCTTTCCCGTGGGTGTAGTAAGAGTTGACCAAGGGATTCGAGGGTTACATGTGTATTGCAATTTTAGGCGATGGGCTGACAACCTGTAACTATGGTGATACACAATTTTCTGAATGACCCTCAAATGTTTGTCAGACGTGGTATAAATATTCGTTTTTAATGGCCGGTTATGCTCTGCCTACCCGGCAAGGGATATAGAAGTGATATATGTAAGTACGTATATGTATGTATGCATACATAGGTCTAAAAAAACTAAACTCGTCTGCTTTTTATTTCAAAACGCTGTCAGTAATTTTGTAAACATTTTTTAAATTACTTGGTACTTACGTCACGTCACATCACATCATCACATCACATACAAATTATGTATGTGTCATGTCATCAAAAAGTCAAAGTTTATCATCATAGGTACCCAAGTACATAAATATGAGACGTGACCCAGTTTTGTAGGCGGAATATAGGCAGGGACGTAGGGTCATAAAAGCGTGTCGCGATAAGTGCTTAAAAGCTTCATGAGATTCTGCGTTACTGCTGAAACACGTATTTTCCCCGCATTTCACAAATATAGGTGGCGAGGGGTCCATACAACACGATTCCTATTGGCTTCCTTTTTAAAATAGGTAATCTAATTTTCTTCAACCTACCATCCCATTATGATAGGTGAATGCCGACCAATCACGAATGTCTATGCCTGTGTCCATGAGACATAGGCGGCTATACCTATGACAACAAATCACGAGTTTTGATGTCCGTGTCCGCAAAGTAACGCGAAATATAAGCAGCAATAAGCCGACAATTCACGAGTTTTAACGTCTGTGTCCACGATAAAACGCTTAGTGTTGGCGGCTATTAGCCGAAAAATTACAAGTCTGAATGTCCGAAAATGTGGGAAGATAACGTTTTAAACTATTTCGGTATTCTGATTTATGACATTGTACTACTACGGCTCACCTTTTGCTTATAAACCACCCAATAATAAGTACTGCTTCTGAAATTTCTAATGGATTCGCTGTAAATATATCTAATGGAGAAGGTAGTTACGGGCTGAAATAAGAGGATTCCTGATTCTCATCCAGTTAACAAGTCTGCAAACATGATAGTTCTACCGAGCTTTAGAGCGTCCTACAAAAACCTCGACAAGAACGTTACCCAATCCGATTTTTAAACAAATAGGGTTTAATTTTAACTCAAACAGGGTTTTCATACCGTTTATAAGGAATAACAGTATCGATTGATTCCTTAAATGGTAAATCGAGTTGACACTGGCAGTACCCTCTACGGTATTTACCAAAATAAGAAATGTGTACGTAATTCTGTAAGTACGCAGAAACAGACACTCAATCAAGCAAACTCTTCAAAATCCTTCGTATTTTCGCTTCTTTGTTTGAAAACGCATCAATTTACGCTGCACACGTAGAACCTACTTGTAAATTGACCAGTCGGTTTGATGGTTTGATTGATGGTCTGAACACACGGTAATTTTCAGCTTGTCTGCTTGTAAGTCTTCGATTTTACCTCCAATTATCCTATACTACACTGTGTTATTACCCTGTATTTACTCAAATCTGTCATGTCTTGTTTGAGAGCGAAAGCCGAGAGTAATTTCGGTGAGCACGTTCGCTTATTACATTTTTGAAAATTTAATTTAGCCATTTTGAACGAGTTGAAGATGAGTTGTATATTGGTGTTACTCGTTTTAAATAAAAAAGTCATTTTCTGCATGCAATGCTCATCCATAAAATGTTTGGTGTGTAAGATTAAATAAAATAAAGAATTTTAATGGTTTGAACTCGCCTAATTTTCATTTGATGATGAATCAAAAATTAATAGTCATTGAATTTCAAAATGCCCCAAAACCTATTCTTGTTATATTTCAAAATATAAATGACGGCTTGCTGTAGATTTTCTGTATGGCAGTTCTTTCGCTTGACGGCTATTGCCTCCGTTGCTGTGTATTTTTAGCGCATTCTTAACGCATGCGTTTGTCAGACGAAAGGAAATAGCAAATTCCAAACAATTTAATTAAAATGTCTGTCAAACGACGCATTCGTCAACATAAACGCACCGTCGCCGGTTTGTAGAAATATTTTAGAAATTATTATTTATTCAGTGGAAATAGCTCAGGGAATGTGCTACCAGAACAGATATCAAATATATTTCTAAACACCTCAAATACTTCGTAGCATAGCAGCTTAAAATAATCCCTCTCAGTTTTACTGGCGCGTAAATATCGTGAGAACTCTCGGACTCGTTCACGTTTTAACGACTACCCGCAAGAGGTAATACTTAACCCCCTTGCTCGTGCATTGTGTTGGCAAAGTGGCAACTTCCAATTGAACAAGTTGAAGATTAATAATTTCACTGCTGCAAACTAAAATTACTGCGAATTACAACCGTGGCTGGAGGAATTCGCGAAAACAATACCGGATATGAAAGAGGTTTGTACTGTGTTTTCGCAATCTCTATAACTCCATTTGGTTTTACAGTTCGCCAAACAACAGTCAGTCAAGCCAGTCATGAACATTCAAAAATATAGTTTTTTACCATAATTTCTGTTCTGTAATAAATTAGATTTAAGTAAGGACCTCTATTATTATTAAAATTAAATTCGACGGTTTATTTCTCCTTTAGATTGCAACTTTATAATAATAACTTTATAATAACGTTTGAAAAATCTTTGTTGCAATCTAAAAGAAAAACAAAAACAGTCGAATTTAATTTTAATTATATTTACCTAAATCTCATTTAATTTCGAAATGGGAAAACTAAGTACGATCAAGATAAAGATATTTATTTGCATTACCTAAATGTAGTATAAACATGTAACGAATACTTCCCCGTAAAATACTGGATTTTTTAATATGAGACTATCTTTTCAGCTCATGTTGTCAATATGTTATACGATCTAAACTCAACTTTACGCAGACAGGTACGTTCTGACTTCCAACTCTACATAATATTCTTTTCCAGGCTTGATTTTTGTTCTTAAATTTGTAGCAGGGCGTCGCAGAACTACCAATACTGCGTACCTGCTTAAAACATGACAATGGTGCTTTGTAGTACCAAATCTTTTATCTGCGTACCACCGGGGCAGAGGAAAGTGAGAAATCGTCCGTTGAAACATTCATGAGAGCCGGCCGGACGAAAATCTCAGTGAAATGTATCGCGGACAATATCATGTTTGGATTTTCATGTCAATTTGTTGTTATTTACTGGCTGCTGTGCAAGATTCTTGGTCTCGTGATAAATATGTCAGTTATCGTGAAGACGATTAAAGACATCATTCTAGATATGTTTAATTGTAAAATTTGTAAACATTGACTTTACCTTGTTACCTCCGATTTTCTGTCTATAAACAGTAACATTTTACTAGATGATAAACTTTTGATAGCAATATCCGTCTTTTTATTTTGGTAGGATAAAATTCCTAAGTTAGTCATAAAGGTAGAATATTATATCCTACCTTAGTAAAAATCATTGACTTAACCTGAGTACCTCCGGTTTTTATGTCTACAGACATTTATCCTACCTTAATAAATTTTACCAGATGACTAACTTTTGATAACACAACTACCTGCTACAACTTGATAATATTTAATAAACAAAGCTCAGCAACTATAAACAGAAATTTTCAAAATTAGCTAGAGTCTATTCCCAGGAAAACCCAGTCTACCAGCATATATTCATAGTAGAAATAAAACAATAGGCAGTTACTGTTCAAAATTAGCTAGAGATCTCTATTCAGTTTAACAGGCATAAGTAGAAGTGATTTTATGAAAATCTTAACTTCAATTTGAAACGAATGTCGTTTACACATAGTGGTGGCGTAATATTACATGACGTGTGATTAACTTGGCCAGCCCCGAGGCAGTGCATTTTTTTTATCCCACCCAAACCGGTTTTCTATTAGGACAATACAACATTGTTACAATGACGGATCATGACGTCAATAAATGATAATACTATCCTACATTGAATTAAGTAATTTCATTTTAATTGTTCATATAAACCAGCCTTTTTGAATAGCATCCAAGACCCATATTCTCTTATATTTTATTCATGCCATCGAAACTCAATTTTAATTCTATTGCCATTCTAATTTTCTATACTTTAAACTATAAGTGGAATACGAAACGGCCAAAACCATCCAGCTGACACTCTATTGAACAACAACTGAAACGCTTTTTAAATAGCTGAATACGGCCCAAGATGGATACCTATGTAATCCGCGAGGCATAGGTCTTATGATATGTCATGAACTCATGATACCACTACTGATTTGCTACCTAGTGGGCTACCCGGTTGAGTGGAGAACATTAGATGAGACCTACACTCAGTATTGGGTGGCAACGAGTTGAAAAAGAAGAAGGGCTACTCTTATTCTGTTGGCCTAGGGTGTAAGGGACAGTGTACCGAAATCTTCGCAGGCATGATCAGACCATGAAACTGAACAACTTTTATTATGGAGCCTATGTTGGGAAACGAAATAATTTTTTTTAGTTTCCGTAAAAAGTCAGTCAGCTGATCATGAATTTTGTACTGGAGGTCGAAAAAAAAATCTCGTTTACCAACATAACTTCCATAGAAAAAGTTGTTCAGTTTCATGGTCTGATCATGTCTGCAAAGTTTTCGGTACACCGTCCCTTACACCCCGTATATCCCGAAGTAAGTATACTGCTCTTACTTCTACTGTGGCGCTGAAATCCTTGTAGTTATTTCATTACACTCTCGTTCGCAGAAATGTTAATTAGCAAAGTGAGAATTTAATATTAAACACTAGAATGCAATTTGTACAGCACTTTAGTGTTGAAATAGTTGTAATATGGTATCGCTTGCTACATATAGAGTGGTTTCATTCAGAAGCCGTTGTTACTATTACTTTAAGGACATTGGAACTGTATTTGACTGGCCCGATGGTGTAGCGGATAGTACCCATGCCTGCTGCGGCGAAGGTCGTGGGTTAGTTTTTTCAGATATTTGTGTTTGTGTTAAGTCAGATATATGTTTTCTAAGTACAACATGTATTTATTCACAGAAAATAAGACTTTAAGTAATAATTTCAGCCATAGTATAAGCTTTGCTTAGTTTAGGGCTGGATGGTGCTGTGAAAAATGTCTGGGATAATTGGCTAGTTCTCATTGATGAGGGAACTGATGAGTGGCACCAGAAAACACATTGATCTGATGATAATATATTTTTCTCGATTTTTTTTTTGGAAGTAAAGACCTTTAATTCTTAAGCAAACTCACGAAATGGTTGTAATTATTATAGATATTTTTAAATAATTATTTAAAAGGTCGTTCTCTAGATTCCGTAGGTGGTGTCCAACCCTACTTTGCAAAGTGAAACTGAATTAAATCTTGTGTTTTGGTCATACGTACATAGGTTTACTTACATTTTGTTGGATAGTGATGGAATAGAATAGAATAGAATAGAAACTGGTTATTTCAGTGCTACAATGATAGTTAATACCCAACATTTCGTGGCAGCATATCTGAAACTACCACGAAATGCAGTCGTTTTATAGCGCGGGCAGGTTAATCGAACAGCAAAGCGGATGAGACGATTAGATACATTAAGTTTTTCATATAGATATAAAGGTTGGTGATATTTCATAACACCGAAAAGAAGAGCTGAAAAATGAAGAATGCGGCGCGAAGACATATTTAATAAGCCATGTTTATTAACGTATGGGGATATGTGGCTTCGTTTTGGTATCGGAAAACTGAACCGTACACAAGCATTCTGTATTCGTTGAAGAAGCTTCTTTGAACGTGCAAGCAAGCAGTCGCCAAATACGGTATCTACATAATTTAATTTTGACAGTATGAGCGAATCACAAAGTTTAATCCGTAAGTCGGTATTGAGGTAATTTCGAACTCGATACAAAACGGACAATCTAAAAAAGCAATTTTGGACAGTTTGAGCTACATGTTTTTCAAATTTCAAGGAACCAGAATAATAATGGAGAGTATCATATGGTGACATTTGATAGTAATTGAAAAGTAATTTTGCCATAGATAATCTCGTTTAATCATTGGTGTCAAGAACTCGTCTCATATCCAAACGCACCCTTTGTGGCGCTTGTCATTCGTTAACAGTTAGATTGAGACGTATGATAACCCTGCCTGCACGTTACCTTAGTCACCTCCCAGGATCTGAACGAGACAGACACGTTGCAAATTAATGGAAATCCGCACAGGAGCTAAGACATTTCAGATCTGTCATTTTGTTTCATGATTTTATCATACCTTTCATTGCGATTTTCTCTAATTCTATGTAAATGTGAGTTTTTCTTTCAATGGAATATGATGTACCACTGCTAATTGACGGTCATTGTGTGTAACATTCGTACTTGCTTGCTATCAGTTTGCCACAAAGCCAAAAAATATGCTTTGGTTATCAGATCCCTCATATCAGATCCATCACTTTCCGTCATCAGTGCAATGACGGATCTGATAAGGTGATGATGGAATTAAGAGATTCGGTAAAAGTGGGACTAAATCGGTGCCCACGGTTGGGTCTTTTGTTTATATTTTACTAATATATCCTTCCTACTAATATTATAAATGCGATATGTTTGTTACTTCTTCACGCAAAAACTACTGAACCGATTTGCAGGAAATTTGGCATACATATCGGAAAAACATGGATTAACACATAGGCTACCTTTTGTCATCACTTGAGGGTCTGGAGTACCTGATGTATACCACCAGGTGCACCACCAGGAGCCCACCTAAACTATAGGAGATACAGATATGGCACCAAAGCAAAAGTTGTTCAGGTTGATGGGTCGTTTCTGCAAGCATATAGAGTTCTAAGGTTTGGAGTACCTGATAAAGACCACCAGGTACACCACCAGGTGCACCACCAGGAGCCCACCTAAACTATAGGAGATACAGATATGGCATCAAAGCAAAAGTTGTTTATCCTGATGGGTAGCTTCTGCTAGCAAATAGACATGGAAGGTTTGGAGTATTTGATGTAAACAACCAGAAGCACAACCAGGAGCCCAAAAAAAACATTCAAAATAAATATTCAGATTTAAACATATCCTTTTATTTCATTTATTTACTTTCTCTCACTTCTTTTACTACTATATATTCCTTTTTATTATAAAATAAACAAACTAAAACTATGTTTTACAAAAACACTATTACATTTTGTCAGATCCGTCACCCAAATCGTGGGCATTTTTATCAGATCCGTCACCTAAATAGTGGGACTCAATTTTCTTCATGAAAATCTAATTCAAATTCAAAATGGATTTTAAATTTTTCATTATACCACAATAATTAATGTGTATGTATATGTTACTCGTGTTAATACTAATGAACAAGGCCAATTGAACCATATTTGTTAGATCCGTCATACACCGAATACAGTTCTCTTGATTCCATCACAGCTAATAGTGGGCTAGCTATAACTTTGTAATTACTCGACCAAAAAGCGGGCCTTTCATATAATTTAATCTGTATTCCTCTAAAGTATGACGCAATGCCCCCAAAATACCAAAAAACATAATTTGAAAAATGATGACGGAATTATCAGGAGAACGCGTTTTGAAGAGAACTAGCCAATTTTGTTATTATTATTTATTAAGTATAATTAATAGAACTCTGTGAATTTAAGTATTGGAGTTGGGTCGGGCAAAAATTTAAATAATTAAATTTTGGATTATAAGTGGTATAAATTTTACAACGAAAATAGAAAGTATACATAGATATTTTGCTTACAATTTGGAAAATACTTTTCACCGGCCCGGTCTAATCTCTTCAGCTGGTTTATTCAAAATCTACCATTCAACGCCCAGCACCTCTATCAAATCCAAACTAATTTTCAGTTCAGACATCACTAATAGAGGCTTAAAAGAAACAGTCAGTTCTCTCATCTGTGATGCCGTGTGGGAATCTTTCTAAAAGAAGTTGTCTAATTTCCAATCAATAAGTTATGACATGGTATAGACAATTCTATTAGCGGCTTTGTCGTTTCGTCAGAGAAAGTTGTTTCGATTAATAGTTAAACGCCATTTTTCGGTAACTAAGGTGGTTCTCACATGCTCCGCACGATTATGCGGGTCCAGTTTTATAAACGAAAGGAGGTTGTTTTATATCTAGTAGTTTATGCAACTGTCATATAATGGGGTTCATTATAATGCGAGTGTCTGTTTACGATATATGCAGTTGCATACACTATTTTATCTACACTCTACAAAAAAACTGAGTTAAACACTTTTCCAAACTTCCGCACCGGCGATTACAAGGCCCGATACAAAGTCAAATTCAATACGAGAACGTAATATGGCTTAACATGATTTTTTTTTTATTCTAGGGGTACTTGGTGCGGCGGAAGATGGCGATTTCAGTTTTGGCAAAAAAAACCGTTTCATTTCCCAATTTTATTGAAGTAAGAGCCTTTTAATTAAATCATTACGCGTCTGTAATTTCTGTAGGCAGGATGCATAAATCAGGTCTTTATACAACTGTTTTCGAGTTCATAATTCGCACATTATGAGACGAGTGTAGATAAAATCACATAGAAACGCATACAACCGCCGCAAAGCTGCGCAGCTGTCACAGTTTGTCATTTGCTAGCTGGCTGTCAAAAACCGCAATATCGTAAAACTTGTGTGAAAACCACAATGAGAGCCATTTTTCGGCAACTAAATGTTATAGAAAGTGCAGTCTTGCTTGATTGACTAATGTGTTAAAAGGTGCAGTGATTTTATTGCAGTTTTATTCTATAGTCATAATTAGAAGACGCAAAACGATCTATGATGGCGCTGTAGTAGTAAGTACGTCTACCTGATTCGTAAACGTACTGGGTTCGAGTCCTGGGTGGGGGTCTGAAATTTGAATGGTTATTTTGTCTCGTGTCTTTTTTTTCTCTCTCTGTTTACGCTCTAGTTGTGGGTTGTCAGTATATTTGAGTATCTGATTTTCATTTCAACTAGATATATCCACTACAAGGTCCGTTCAGTGGACTGTTGTGGATGTTATTGTAGTAATATTTTCTTAAGTTTGCACAAGTATTACCTACTCATCACAGCAAAACAATTTTAAACAATTTTAAGAAATTTTTATTTTGGATGAAATCCTATGTTTTGAGCTCCTTATAAATTTCGTGGTCATGGTTTTTTTTTATTGTGGTGTTGTAAAGGGTCTTGACAGACAGACGGACGGACAACAAAGTGATCCTATAAGGGTTACGTTTTATTCCTTTTTAGATAGGGAACCCTAATAACCAGGTATTCTAGTCCTTTTAACGGTCATTTACTATTCACTCTCAAAGTTCTTACTACAGAAATTGTGGAGTAGGTATGCATTATTTTAATATTTAAGTCCATTTTAAAAACGTAAAAGCTTTTAACGTAGTTGAAGCTATAAAACACTATCTGCCACCTGGATGACTAAAAATATATAATTTATTTTTGCATTTCGCGTACCATATGGGTTTATAAAGGCATACATTTCGCAATACCCAAAATAAATACTAAGTAGAAAGTATTTAATAATGATTTAAAAATGCTTTATTTTAATCTGAATATAATGTGTGTACCTACGTATGGGTAGGTAAATCGGAGTATATAGGGATGGCCGGATTATTAAAATAAAATAACTGATTTTATGCTCTCCTATAAAACAATTATTTAAAAAGCTTTTTCTCCCGATGTGAATTTTACTACTTTATAATACAAAATGTTGTACTTATGTATCCTACTTCGAGTCTCTATCACCCCATTTCATTACCGCGGGTGTAGTAACAGGCGACTAAGACTCGAGGGTTTTATATGCATTACAATTTTAGGCGACAGGCAGACAACCTGTCTTTATAGTGATACACGATTTTTCTGAAACAGCCTTCAACTATTTGTCAGACGTGGTGATACTCGTAGCGAACCTATTTTAACAGCCGGTAACGCTCTGCCTACCCTCAACGGATGAAGACAGGATATGTATTATTTAACCAAGTACCTTCTTACGTTAAGTTCTGCCACATAAATGCGAATTATTTCATGAAGGCAATGGGTTAGGGTTGATACTCGTATAATACCTATGTACTTCTAAGTTATAACCCGCCCAACGCCTGCAAAAACAACCCTTTGAAAACACTGTACCCTATAAGTATTCGGAGGGCTGTCCCTTACACCCTGTATATTAGGATACATTTTCCGTCTCAAAGTGCGTGAGAATAGATGCAGCTGAGACGGTCTCACCTTAATTCATCTGCCTTAGTCCAAAATAACATCTGGTACTATTGGCACCACATCCAGTTTCCTACGGCTTATGTATATATGTAGGAAAGCAGGTACATAACAGATTTCTGGCCACAGGGAGTCGTATTCAGGCGCTATCGACCCCCTGTGCAACGTGAGTCGAATCGACTTTAGCTTTATTTAAGGGACATTATTGTAGTGTATTTATACCTCTTCTATTTGTGGTTAACTAGATGTTGCGTCAAATTCACGAAGGACACATGGGCATAGAAAAATTACAACAAGGGAATGCTGCTGCCCATTCCCTGGATTTTGAAAAAATGTGTTGTTTCTTGGTGCCGTGTGATGCCGGCTTAGAATAGCATCACCCCATTTCTTTCCCGTGAGAGTCGTAAGAGGCGACTAAGGGACTTGAGGGTGTGTATTGCAATTTTAGGCGATGGGCTGGCAACCTGTCACTATGGCGATACACACAATTTTCTGAATGACCCTCAAATATATGTCACGTTATATTTACGCTCTGCCTACCCCGCAAGGGATAATATGCGTGATAATGTGTATGTATGTATGTATGTGGTGTTTCTTGCTTATAAAGAAGTGTTCCCCATAGAAAGTGCAAAGAGCTGTGTGCAAAAAAGCGTGCTTACATCTCTTACGCGAAAGAGAAAGGTGATTTGCATACCAACAACGACACTAAGTAGTGTGAACCGTCACTCCTCAATGTGATTCACGGTCTTAGATACATCAGTCGCAGAGCAAAGAATGTTTCATATGGAACCCCTAAAAACTTACCGTGACCAGGGCCCGAGGTCTGCTAAATAAAATTGTTTCAGTTGTATGTAGATAGCGTGTCAGTGACATGGTTTTGGGCGTTTCGAATTCTGCTAACAGTTTGAAGTATAAAATATCACGTTGACAATAAAATTACAATTGAGTGTCGCTGGCATTGCAAGGGTAAAAAATAAGAGAATCCAGCCCTGACTTGGTGACTGCTAAAAAACAAGTTTATACATTGAATTCCCACAACGACACAAAGTAGTGCGTAGTAGTACCGCCACTTATCAATGAGATTCACGGTCTTAGATACATCAGTCTCAGAGCAAATAATATTTCATATGGAACCCCTGAAAACAAGGTTAAAACCATATAAAACTTATCATGACCAGAGGTGCGTGTTAAAAGAGTAAGTAGTTACTTTAGCTGTCACTTTTCAATGCGATTCATGGTCTTTGATTATATATACAGTTACAGAACAAGAAATGTTACAGAAGGAATTTTACAACATATAAAATGAATCAATTAAAAGCGCTAAATCACAACTAAATACAGATACCTAAGGTATATATGAGTTCACATGATGCATTCATTCACCTCTATATCCTTCGTGCAAATGATAATTCATCGTGCCACAAGTTTTTAGTTATGCTGAAAAAAATCCATAAAACTGAAGGACAGGCTGTCAGTCCATGGCATAAAATTTAAAATAAACATTAGACACCCCAGTCCCATAATCGACTCTTAAGACATCGCATTACACGGCGTAAAATTTGTTATATTCAGTGCATGCCAAATCTGATTGAGACGAGTTTTTGTGGCTTTATTCTTCATTAATAGGGTCCCTCTGAGCCATTTCATTGCCCTGAGATTCACACAGAATTAATATTTCATTCAATGTGATGGCTCCATCACGTTGGATATTTGCATAGGGCTTTTTTAAATAAAAATGTTTTTTTTTGTTTATGAGACGCTAACTGAAATACGATTGTGTTAATTTAGATATACCTTGCTACATTACATTTAGGACTAATGTATACCATACTATAGTAGCGCCAAAATATTCGATGTTTATGACATCGAACATTTTGGCGCTACTATGGTAGGTACCCGTTAAGCCCGGACGGAATTTATGGATACATACAGGGTGTAAGGGACAGCCCTCCGAATACTGAAAGGGTGCATTCAGACCATAAAACTTAATAACTTCCCATACAAAAATTATTCAGGAAACTAAAAAAAAAACACTTCCCATGGTAAATGCAGTCGGCTGATTTTGATTTAGTATGGGAGATCGATTTTTTTTGTCGTTTCCTGACATATGTTTCTGGGGAAAGTTCTTCAGTTTCATTGTCTAAATGCACCCCATCGGTATTCGGAGGGCTGTCCCTTACACCCCGTATATAGTATACTACAACAGCCACAAAGGTCCACTGATAGACATGGGCCTCCCCTATTGGGGGCTATTTGCCATGCTCACCACGCTTGGCAGGTGGATTGGCGATGTTTACAGGGAACGCTCCTGCCGATTACCCGGATTCATCCCTCAGTCGCCTATTTCGACACCTACGGGTAGAAAAATGCTATTCTAAGTCTTTCTAAGGATTTGACCACTTTTGCGGGAGATCTTGGATGTGAATTTACGAAATCCGAAATACCGTGTTTTTTTTACAATGGAGTAAGTACCATAAATGCAACTGATTATGGTTCTTCATACATTCTGCTAAATCAAAGGTTATTTTTACAATATATGTTTTCCGACTCATAGTCCAAGAAGAATGTGTTGTACCTTAAATAGGCTTCCCTTTTACCCCTTCCCTCCAGGGAATGTATGGATTTACCTTTCATTTATACGAGTATTATAGAACGCAAAAAAGTCTTTAATTAGTCAAACCATTGACCGTCAGAGGGTAGGTAAAATAAACAAACAGGAATATTGTTGATATTCTGAATCATTAAAAATCTGGTGAATATTAGGAGTAGATACCTATCTACCTTTAGCTTAACATCTACCTAGTAGTCCAACTATTCAGAAAACGCCTGAAAAATGATTTTAAACACACACTTAAATGACAACCCGAACTATTTGGGTACCTTATACATTAAGAGGCACAACAGTCCAAATACCTACCAATAATACCTTATCCACATTCAAATAGGTAGGGTTTTGAGGGGCTTTCCTGTTCATGGGGTCCGGTTAATTAAACGCATGTAAATAACACGTTTTTATAATCATCATCATCATCATCATTGTCAGCCCACATCTACCCACTGCTGAGTATAGGCCTCTTCTTTTTCTCGCCATCTGCGCCGGTCCTGTGCCTCCCGCATCCACTGTTTGCCAGCAATGGTCGCTAGGTCGTCCGTCCATCTAGCGGGTGGTCTGCCTACTAGATTTTATAAACTTAACTTCAATTTGAAACAAATGTCTTTTACGGATGGTGGTGTCGTAACGTTACATGTCGTGTGATTAACATGGCCAGCACCGAGGCAGTGCATTTATATTTATTTTTTATCCCGCCCGAGCCGGTTTTCTTTTAGGACAATAGAAAATTGTTATAACAAGAAGAAAACTGTGTTGTACAAAACTTTCTTTTTTACAATCACGGATCGTGACGTCAATAAGTGATAATACAATCCTACATTGAATAAAGTAATTTCATTTTCATTTTATCTCTGAGTACCTACTTGATTCTACAAAGGTATACCAAACGAATTCACCACCTTTTGAAGTGCTCATAAACCACAAGGGTAGATCTTATTCAGCTCGGTGTTATTTGATCTTTGTACAATTTAAATGAGTTTATTACCTGAATAATCCCCAAAATTGGTATCGCCAGCCATTTCTGTTATTTTGGGATGAAAATAAAATAAAGCTCTTTTAGTTAGAGATACGAGTATTAATAAATAAGGGTTATTTACTCAATTCTGTTCGTTTTTGTTGTTCTTTCGAAATATATGTCTAGTCTGTCATGTATCTTCATCAAATGTAGATTTTTGAAGGATTTTTGGGTAGGTTTCAGCTCGGTGTCAAACTTCTTTTTCCTTTGGTGTGGGTATAAATCTATCGTACAGTTCTTTTTCTTGTAATTACCTGAAACTACTTATGTTACAAATTTATCAATTTCCCTGTTCCTAACTCGAGATAGCACAGTAATTGCTTAATAACAAGCTATTATATTAAACCAAGCAGCCTTGGCGGTAGCCAGTAGCTGTATAGGTAATCATCGCCTGCGGAAAATAAGGTGGCAAAGCTTCCCTCAAATTACAACCTTGTTGCTGCAATATTTATTCTAGGCGCTTGAGATAAAAGTTTATGGAGCAGTGAGCGTTTTTCCAGCTAAAGAATATCTTGATTAAAGTTTTTTATTTTAAATCTCGTGCTTTTCGCTAGGAAAAGACATTTCAGGATCAAATAAAGAATAATTAAGTGGGAATAGGTAGGTCTGTAAGAAACGATGCCGTCTTCTTGTCCTCACCATCCTTTCACACCTCCTCACCACATCATCAATTAACTTTCACATTCAAATTTGAACTCCTGACCTGACATGGCAACACATGCTAAATTTTCCAGGTGTCGTTGCTTACTTGACGACTATCTAATGAAGATTCAGGCACCAACATCTGCTATATATTTTGTGCAAAAAGATACACACTTTTTGCACAATACAGGCGTTTGCCTCAACAGTTCTATAAAAAGCCTTATAAGCCCGGTTGCACGGTAAATTCCAGTTTCTAGTTACTGAACCTCGACTTGTTAAACATTATTGTTTAATCATACCGTAGCATCATAGCCGTAAAAACAATACCTGTGCCTTATGCCAAAGAGCATATAACCACTTACGTTCTACCTTATGCTATGTAACTACAGGCTACGAGTCTACAGGTGAATTATTAGTACATTGCGTAGCCGGTTAAATTGAAATTCTTTATTCATTGTAGAGCTGTTACCACTTATTGACGTCATGACCGTCATTGTAAACAATTTTCGTATTTTGGGTGCGTATTTGAATATCTAAAATTAAAATACTTTACGTAAAAATACCTACGTTCAGAATCCCTAAAATCTATATACCTAGTGGTTTTTCTACCTAAATTCAAAATACCGCAAGTATGAAATGTCAAATGGATTATGTCACCAAAGTTCATAAAGATAAAACTTGAAATATCTACGTTTAAAGTCCCTAAAATTGATGTACCTCAAAGTTGATTGACCTAAATTCAAAATACTGTCAGTATAAGTATGTGAAGATCAAAAGGTATAAGCAAAAAGAAACACGACCTATTACAGTATTAAATTTTAATCAACATAATGGTTATCAAAAATAATACGATAATCAAGAACAGCCAACGATGTCTTATTACATGGTTCCAACAAGAAAGAACCATAGTCTAGATGACTGATGACGCACCAGAGCATTATTTATAATATTTTTTGGGTATAGGGATGAGATCCCCACCAGACACTAGATAGATAGCGTAGAACATTAATACTTTTTTTACATTTTTTACTCACATGGTCAATATGATGAACTCCAGACAGTTTGGAATCTAGGATTACTCCTAAAAATTTTTATGAATCTTTCACAGGAACTGCTTGACCGTTCAGGGAAATAAGAAACAGTGGGGTATCTTTTTGCAATCAAAGTGGTTAACTAACAACTGACACAAAATATCAAAAACATAAACAAAGAGACAATTTTATCAGTCCACCCTCTTTTTTGCTCGCGGCGCCCGAACTACTATTTAAAAAGAACGCTCACGAGTGATGCATCATTTTAGGTATTTTGACCACTGGGTATTTTGAACGTTGGTGTTATATCTGTAGATATTTTATTACATTAGACATTTAGTCCATTAGTTTTTTAAAACTTAGTTATTTTATAAGTCGGCGTTATAAACTAAGGTATTATAAACCACTAGGTATATAGATTTTAGGGATTCTGAACGTAGGTATTTTTACGTAAAGTATTTTAATTTTAGATATTCAAATACGCACCCTTTATAACAGTTTTGTAATGTCATAATAGAAAAACGGCTCGAGCGGGAAAAAAAATTTAAAATAAAGACACTACCTCGGGGCTGGCCAGGTTAATCACATGGCAAATCAAATCAAATCAAATCAAATAATTTATTTGCAGTAAATGTGGTATACAGATGTTACATGTTTTAAATATAGTTTCACACATTTAACCAAATAAGTTGGCATGCAAGAATAGAGCAGTAAGATCATATTATCTAGTAAAATAATCAATTAAAGCAAAATAAAAATAAAATTGTCAAGTTCAAATCAATCATAAAATAATGCATGCAACTTTATGTAACTTTATGCCTAAAATTCCTGATATCATGATAGCTAACCGACTACGCAATGAACATTGAATTATACCTGTAAAATTGTAGCCTGTAGTTTGATAATATCGGGCGTTTTCTTCCTGGGATAAACTGCATAGTTGTATAAATAATATAAAATAATAAACCTGCATCTTCATCATCATCCGTGTGCATTGGAATTGCCACCTCCGTCCTACCGCTGAGCTGACCGTCGCCCTGAGCTTCTACTGCTGAGTAACTGGTGCAGGTTAATCTACATAAACATATAATACTAAACTTAACAGCCACAACAGTCCACTGCTGGACATGGGCCTCCCCCTATCAGGGGGTATTGCCATACTCACCCCGTTTGGCAGGCTAATTGGCGAGCGCAGTGAAAGATTTTTACCCACGGGTATAATTGGGGTGATGCTATTCTAAGCCGGCATCACACGGCATACATTAAATTGAATATATTTACGAAAAACTAATTAGGGAAGAATGATGTTAAATTAGTTTACAACAATTTTTTTTTTCGTCTGTCTGTATGTATGAAACTAATACCTAGACGGATTTGGATTAAACTTATTGTTGTCTTTACCCACTGGGCCTGGTCATCATTTATGATACTTTTTACAACGAGAAAATTGCTCATTCTTACGGGAAATACTATTGAGAACTGTTAAGACCACCAACATCCCAGATAAAATATATGAAACACAGAAATGGCTCAAAAGTTGTTCAGCATAATCACGCTTCACCTTAGGGCAGGATTTGACAGACAAAAACAAGAAATTGTAATTCGAATTCGTTGCTCCATGCGAACAAATGCCCGCCTTTTGTACGATGTGCAATAAAGTATAAATAAATAAATAAATAAACAAAGTCGCGGGCACCAGCTAGTTAACAAAATTAGAGTAGGTCATTTTCTTAAGTTTTTCATTCTGATACTAGACCCACCGTTTGCGAATATAAAATTTTTAGTTTTAGATAGGTACCTACTACCTACTTCTCTACATACATACATACACAATATTACGCCTATAATCCCTTGCGGGGTAGGCAGTACATAAACGGCCGCAAAAATCGAACATTACGTCTAACAAAATATTTGAGGGTCATTCAGAAAATTGTGTATCACCATAGTGAAAGGTTGTCAGCCCATCGCCTAAAATTGCAAAACACACCCATAAGTCCCTTAGTCGCCTCTTACGAGTCCCACGGGAAAGAAATGGGGTGTTGCAATTCTAAGCCATTATATATTATATATATTAGCCGTGTGATGGCTATTACGAATCATCAATCAAGACACTTATCTTCGAATGTCAGAAATATGTGACACATTAAAGATATAGGTCTGAATAGGTTTAAGTGTTGGCATTGTAGTTGCACCTAGTAGATCCTAGAGGCATAAAAGATCTTGGATCTATTCCTGTGCTGAAAGAGAATAGGCGTGGAAATCGACGGCGCCTCTGAGCCTCAGTATGAGGCAACCTTTGAAATAATGGTTAGTTAAATTTTTGCCCACGTGTATTATTTTCATTCAACATTAATAATAAAAGAAATCGTCTATCAGCATTGCTCTAGGTAGGTAATTATACGGTGAAATTTCACTAGTGACCTATAGCAAGATCTCAAAACGAGCTGGTGAAAAGGAACAACTTTCCCCAAGGAACATAGGTTGAGATGACAAAATATTTTGAGTGTCCATAGTAACTCAAATCAGCTGATCGGCTATTTTGTATTGGAGGTCCAAATGTTTTTTAAGTATTTCGACCTATGTTCCTTGTGGCAAGTTGTTCCTTGAGTACCAAATTTTAAAACACTTTCCGTGTTAGGTATACAATTTTTGAAAACTTGCAAAATTTTCGAGTGCGGGCAGGATTTGAACCTGCGACTTTCGCATTACTAGTGGCGACGCCTCTTCCATCTGGGCTACCGCAGCTCATTTCTTGCCCGCCAATTTTACAAGTGTATTTTAATGCCAGTAACGCTTGGCATGGCTCCATCTACCGGGTTAGTTTTGCGACTAATCACCGGCGACTAATTCTATCTTTACAGATTGAATGTAGTCTAAGCGATGAAAACCAGCGATAAATTGAGTACCAAATTTTAAAACACTTCCCGTGTTAGGTATACAATTTTTGAAAACTTGCAAAATTTTCGAGTGCGGGCAGGATTTGAACCTGCGACTTTCGCATTACTAGTGGCGACGCCTCTTCCATCTGGGCTACCGCAGCTCATTTCTTGCCCGCCAATTTTGCAAGTGTATTTTAATGCCAGTAACGCTTGGCATGGCTCCATCTACCGGGTTAGTTTTGCGACTAATCACCGGCGACTATAGACTGGCAGCTTCGTGCTTGCCGCTCCTTCATTGGTTGCGGTGAGGTGGGGGGAGGGTTGCACGTCACTAGCACGCGTATGCTACACACGTAGAGATTTCAACTGAACATATCTCGAGATTAATACTTATAGGTAATTATAGTTCTCACTCAATAATTTCATATGTTTTTATTTTTGGTGGGATATTTTTTATGTTTGCCGCGAATGATTCCACGAGTAAATCTACACACACGCACACAACACACATAAGGCCTTTATACCTTGCAGCGTAAGGCAAAGTGTTCACAGCCGTAAAAAACGGTTGCTATCGCCACATATGACCATCTGACAAATATTTGAGAGCCGTTTCAGACGTTAGTCGCTGATTACGACATCTGCGCGAAGAAAATGGGTCGATCCTATACATAACACGGTAACATGTGAAATTGCCATTGTGTTGTTAATGAATAAATAATAAAGTAATTAGAAATTTAGATATATATTCTGTGCATATCTTATCCGCATATCAGTCGGGATAGCTTTTTAACAGTATAAAACTGGGAGACTTTTCGCCGAATCACTCCTAAAGTGAAACTATCAACCTCTTTTCGCTTTTTTGGAAATAAGTTTTTCTTGGGAGATTTAAACTTTGAACTTCCCGCATCATTTTTTATTCTGCCTTCGATTACAATATTCCTTACATATCTTTCTGGAAATCCCGTAACGCTGGCTACTAATTTTGCTAAATTGACATCATTCTGGTATTCCTGCGTAGAAGGATCTTTCTTGAGTTCTTTAAAGAATTTGTGTATGTTATACACAACTTCCTTTGTTTGTTTTCTTATTGGAGGACTCATCTTGGGGTCGTAATCTCATGTGCGTCTTGTAAAAAGTTTCGAGTTCCTAAGTACACAAGTGACCGCGGCGAGTGACCGCCGGCAAATGACAATCAGTGACACGCGTCGTGCTCGCGCCCATTCCCCGCACACTTTCCGCACCCCCGCAGAGATCATAATTACCCTGCCCCCCGAACGTCTGTAACGCCGCAGGGAGCGGCATGCACGACGTTGCCAGACTATAATTCTATCTTTACAGATTGAATGTAGTCTAAGCGATGAAAACCAGCGATAAATTGAGTACCAAATTTTAAAACACTTCCCGTGTTAGGTATACAATTTTTGAAAACTTGCAAAATTTTCGAGTGCGGGCAGGATTTGAACCTGCGACTTTCGCATTACTAGTGGCGACGCCTCTTCCATCTGGGCTACCGCAGCTCATTTCTTGCCCGCCAATTTTGCAAGTGTATTTTAATGCCAGTAACGCTTGGCATGGCTCCATCTACCGGGTTAGTTTTGCGACTAATCACCGGCGACTAATTCTATCTTTACAGATTGAATGTAGTCTAAGCGATGAAAACCAGCGATAAATTGAGTACCAAATTTTAAAACACTTCCCGTGTTAGGTATATAATTTTTGAAAACAATTTTTTTTTATCGCTGGTTTTCATCGCTTAGACTACATTCAATCTGTAAAGATAGAATTAGTCGCCGGTGATTAGTCGCAAAACTAACCCGGTAGATGGAGCCATGCCAAGCGTTACTGGCATTAAAATACACTTGCAAAATTGGCGGGCAAGAAATGAGCTGCGGTAGCCCAGATGGAAGAGGCGTCGCCACTAGTAATGCGAAAGTCGCAGGTTCAAATCCTGCCCGCACTCGAAAATTTTGCAAGTTTTCAAAAATTGTATACCTAACACGGGAAGTGTTTTAAAATTTGGTACTCAATTTATCGCTGGTTTTCATCGCTTAGACTACATTCAATCTGTAAAGATAGAATTAGTCGCCGGTGATTAGTCGCAAAACTAACCCGGTAGATGGAGCCATGCCAAGCGTTACTGGCATTAAAATACACTTGCAAAATTGGCGGGCAAGAAATGAGCTGCGGTAGCCCAGATGGAAGAGGCGTCGCCACTAGTAATGCGAAAGTCGCAGGTTCAAATCCTGCCCGCACTCGAAAATTTTGCAAGTTTTCAAAAATTGTATACCTAACACGGGAAGTGTTTTAAAATTTGGTACTCAATTTATCGCTGGTTTTCATCGCTTAGACTACATTCAATCTGTAAAGATAGAATTAGTCGCCGGTGATTAGTCGCAAAACTAACCCGGTAGATGGAGCCATGCCAAACGTTACTGGCATTAAAATACACTTGCAAAATTGGCGGGCAAGAAATGAGCTGCGGTAGCCCAGATGGAAGAGGCGTCGCCACTAGTAATGCGAAAGTCGCAGGTTCAAATCCTGCCCGCACTCGAAAATTTTGCAAGTTTTCAAAAAAAAAAAGTTGTTCCTTTTTACCAACCCGTCTTGAGTCTTCGTTTTCGGTCACTAGTAAATAAATGAATATGTTACTTACTTACGAGGGTGGTCTCCGTTCTAAAATCATTTTTTTATCAATGTAGTATTATGTAGGTAGGTAATTTATTAATTACTATCGTATACTAGTTTTATACAATGACTAAAATACCAAGGTATAGTATTAGTTAATCCCTAAAATCTTAGCTTTAACTTAGTTTGCACTTTATTAATATTGCTAGTCTTCTTATAAATTAGTATAAAGAGTACGCAGTTGCTACGAAGCTAGACCTGATTTTGAGGTTAATGGGACAAAATTGAATAGATAATTACCGAGAACCCAATTTTAAACTTGCCACGATTGACCATCGACTCCTTTCTTTAATGGGCAAGGGGCAATGGTTCAACCACTTCCTATTTTTCCGAACAGGTGACCATTGATAGCAATATAATAGTATCGGATAACCTTTGCGTAGCCCTCGACATATATTTTGAGCGTGAAAACAATAACGTGAAATCAACAGATCTGAACCAAGGCTAAGAGACTAACAAAATTAATCAACACCTTATTAAACGTTGCAAAATTTTATTACTTTTTGTACCCAAATACTTGTTTATAAGCTGAAACTTAATTAGGTAAAGTCTTTAGAATTTACTCGTCAGACTGTTTTCATCTTTGCATAATTTACCTTTGAAAATCTACTTCATAATTAAGTACGTCGTGTATTTTGTTTGAAAGGAGTCCTCGGACCAATGCAAATTAACTTGTGGTATTACGCCTTTGAATAATGAAGCTGAAAGGCTGTGACAGGGATGAAATTAAGTATGAAAGGGATGCGATGTGGGTTTTATCATACACTCTAGGGTCTAAAGGTGCAGACACATTGTCCAGTGTATTCTTGAATGTTCATAAAGAAATGGGGTCACAAGTGTCACCCATAGCGAGGTTGCGTAAAATACCGGCTGATCTCCAATGAACTGGAACGCAAGGTCTCCAGCCAGCATTGTAGCCGAGGTGTCGTTCTCATTAGGAGCAGTAAAGACAATACTGCAGGAAGGAAACGACGCGCAGCAACTGTGAAAACTGTCGCACCCCAACACCAAGTCCGTTCCACCGATTTTATCCTTAGTATAAATTTGCGTTGCAGTTCTAAAATGTCATCAGTCGCAGTTTGGTAACGATTGGGTCAAAACAAAATGTTGACGCAACTACTTGCTTTAGCCCTTGCCTCCGTGGCAACAGGCCAGGTGTTTCATAAATTGGAGTTATCTAATGAGAAGACACCTTACGATTATGTGAAAGAGAAATTGGACAAGATGGGCGAGGATGTCAGAACGGGACTGCCTTTATCGAGTTCTTACGAAGTAGAAGAGAGTGAAGATTATCCTGAAGGCATTCAAGGAGCAGCGTCATCTGTGTTGAATACCGTCGGAGGAGTTGGTGTTGGCGGGATTGGTGGTGCTGGTGGAATTGGAATTGGACAACAGTTGGGTTACGGAGGGATCGGTGGAATTGGTCTTGGTCAAGGAATCGGACTTGGTCTCGGCCAGTTCGGTGTCGGTGGACTTGGCGGCGCTGGAGTTGGTGGTCTTGGTGGTGCTGGTGTCGGTGGTATCGGGGGCGTCGGTGGCGTTGGTGGCGTTGGCTTAGGAGGAATTGGTGCTGGTGGAGTTGGTGTCGCTAACGGCGTTGGTGGCGTAGGTCTTATAAACCCTGCTCTCGGCGGACTCGGAGTAGGTGGTCTAGGTATCGGAGGTGGCTACCTATATCAGCCGATCTTTGGCGGACAAGCTCAAGCTGGCGGTGGTTTTGTTGACAAGAAAGCATACGACGCTGCCCAGAAGAAAGATACTGGTGAAAACCTAGAGAAGTTTGAGAAGAAAGCTGAAGAAGAAACGAAACATGGACAGGAAGGATTTCAACAAGCCGCTGCCGCTGCAAAGGCTGAGAAGGGAGAATCCAGTTTTTACAAAGATGAGGAAGCCAAGAAGAAAGCTGCTGGTGATGAGAAATACTACGAAGGTGGACAGAAGTTTGATAAACACGGTGAGTTATGTCTTGAAAATTTTCTATTTATTTTGAAGCAATAAGGTAAAAACAAAGTCAAGCTTTTAGAAATGGCCTAAGTTGAAAGACACTCACAATTTCTAGGCTAAGTAACATACCTAACCAGTAGGTGGACCGAGCACGCTCAGTTTTTTTACATCTCTATAGATTCGTTGTTCTTATAAAAACAACTCACATAAAATGAAACCACCCCCGAAATCCCAAAAACATACATTTTATTAAAAGTTGAAGCATTTTCTGGGATTCCGATGTGTTCATAAATAAATATACGACCATTGCTGATTAAAAGGTATTAGTTACAGCTTACTTCTACAAATAAAGTGTATAAAGGATTTCAGTGGCTTTTTTAAGAGAATAGACCTGTATGTTTCAAGCAACAAAACTACTAAATACTATAATTGAGTGGATCAAAACACTTTACTTAGATACCTACTTGTTTTCTGTCATCAGGTGCCAACGAAGAACAGCTAAAAAAAGCGAAGAGCCACAAAAAGGGCCACGTGAGCAAAGGCTTCAAGTCCTCAAGCAGCAAGAACGAGGAAGAGAAGAGTGAGAGCTTCTACGACGAGGCTCATGATGAGGCTGATCATAAAATCAACGGACAGAACGCTGGGTCCTTCGGAGAACAGTCTCAGCAAGGATTCAAGGGAGCTCATGAAGAGAAGATCTTGGATGCCAACTCTGCCGGAAAGGAAGGGCATCATGTGTCGCAGCAGGCCGTTGATGATTCCAAGGCAAACAAGGTAAGTTTTTTTTATTAATAAATAATATTACACTCGCGGTAGAGTTTCTTATGTTAGTCACGCTGGAAAATAAATAGGTAAGTCAAGTTTTTTCTACGCAGCAGACAAACACTGCCTACTAAGGCTGTCCTCTGCAAAGAAAGTCTTCGTAGTGCAAAAACCTATAGGTATCTACAGTCAGCTGCACACAGAAACGCCCGTAGAACTGAAAACGGTAATGACCACTTTCTAATGTCACGTTCACTCTATACCTTTATGGGTAGGGAAATAGGGTGCACGAGCATGTTAATGCTTACTGGCACTGCTACTTGTCATGCCGCTGCCACTTCCCGTGCTGTCTCGAGTGACGGCTTTTAGTGCGCGAGTCAAAGGAACGACAACACGCGACAACAGCGCCAGTGGACTCAATTGTATTGCTGCGAAAAGAGTATGACGGCAGAGTGTGGACACTCACTCTCGTTGATAATTCCGCGGAAGTTTTTCGAGCAATATTCGCGGTAGCGGCATTAGCACGGGCAGGTGCATAGTGTGAACGTAGCATTACGGATAAGCTGTCTGCCTACGTATCGTCGCCCGGCAGTGAAAACCACGTAAAGGCAAAAGCAACAACTTTACAGGAGACAGTAAAAACTGTCTGGTGAAAAAAATTGTATGAACAGAAGACACAAGTTCTGTTGTTTTATTACAACCACATGACTATATTTCAAGTGGTAGTAGAAACACAGACACTCTAATAGCGAAAATAGATTAAAATGGAGTTACGAGGAATTCGTACTAATTAGGTTATGGCGTACTATCAAATACGAGGTTTGACACCATAAAACAATAAGATTTACAGCTATTACCGTTGCGTTTGCTGCCACACCACCCGTACCGATGCTTCCTATTTACTCGTCACCTCCGAAGCTTCAACGTAAGCTGATTATCTAAGCACTAAGACCTCGCTGCACTATAACGCGCCGTTTCACGGCACGAAGCTCTGAATGCCCTCAAGGAGAGGGCAGATGTCATGGCGCCTTTACAAAAACGGGGAAGGATCTTCCTCCTTCTCCACTTCACCTCACCGACACCTCCGCCGTGAATCCACTCGGTTTCAGCGGGCATAGCAGACCCAGCAGGATCTCCTAACCTGACCGGACCTGGGAAACTGATCAGCTACAAAAAAACACCTCTGATTGTAGCGGACTACCCTAGCGGTTTAAGTTTCTATTCGATAACCTAATCTAACTGAACACAACACTTAAGAGAGCTCAAGCAGGCCCTCGGATACGCGTGGACCGTGAGGCCGTATATACCGGTGGGTTTCAAATGCCTGGCAAGAACGAGGACAAATTTTGAGTATACCAGCGCCATTTTACGGCATTGAGAGTCACCGGTACCGGAGTAAGACGTCCAAAAACGACCCTTAAAAACTACCAACACATTGCTAACGAAAATAATTATGGAGCTGCTGACCACCTACGAAGTTTTACTTGCTTGCGTCAAATCAAGGTGCGCGGAGGACACCTAGTCGCTCTGGATGCCCTGAGTGTAGATTGAGCGATTGCTTGGATTGGACGACCAGCACATCCAAACGCTACCACTGCCAGCAGTTCTCGCACATCTTGAGGAACTGTTACGGCAAGCTCGCCTGCGTAAAGTGCAGGAAGCAGCATACCTACTGCTTCTAATTCGTGTAAGCAGCCGACCACATTCCTAAACGTGGCGACGAGTATCCCGCCAACTACACCGCATCATGTCGCGAAGAACTGAACCTACAAGGGAGCACAACACCGCTTACCAAGCCTATCAATGTGGAAAGGTAGGAGGCTACTGCAGAAAAATATAAACGCTGGTTCTATCTTGGCAGCTGCCCCCCCCCCAACCCAATCCAACCGATGAAGACGAAACGGAAGTAGACGAGGCTTGCTCCCCCTTAGGACAAGAAAACCCGAGTCAGCCACGACAAGAGCCAACAAACAGGCCGTTTGATGCAGTAGGCGTTCCTCACTGTATTCCTCAGCGATAGATACCGAAGCGTCAGCGGGATCCAAGACAAATGAGTCAAATAACAGCCGCCCAAGAAGAGGCCAGAGTGATCAATAAAGACTTTAACTGAGGTCCGTACACTTTAGGCATCGTCAACAAGAGCAATTGCGATCAATCTCATCTCATCCTAAGGCTAGGCACTTGCTGTTAGCTTGCTTGCTAGTTGGAGGCTCTTTGACTCAGATAAGGCTTCACAGGGCCCTGCTGACGTGACCTATAGCTGTCCATATCCACTACTGCCCGTCGCATAGTTAGGATCCTTCACTTTTATTTCTGGCACCCGCGCTACTTCTTTAGGACAAAACAACCTGTGATTCATCCACCTCATTTCAAAGAGGCCATCGTCGGAACAACCACAGGATATCTTAGTAAGATATCGATGGCTGATGGACACGAGCTTTGCCTTCCTCACTAGGGAATCACCCGACTGGTTCGACCTCATTGCAGTGTGAAAGTGGACCTACTCACCCAAGAAATGCAGACTTAGGAGCCTATGCGACACCCCAGAGACACTCGTACCTTTGAAGAAAGTGAGTTGAAACAACAAACAAGTGGCTAGCCTTGGTTAGGTAGCGCAACGCAGGGTATTGCATTCATAGGTAAAGCTGCTGCCCATTATTCCCGAAATTGATTGCCTTTATGACACCCATGGGTACAAACAGGCTGATGCTATTCTAAGCCCGCACCACACGGCGCTCTAGTGACCTAATAGGCTAAGTTTGATAATGGAATTATACAATAACGAAAACCTCGCCCAAGTATTTATTACAATGCTTTTTAATGTTTGGTAGTATCAATGAAAAACTTGCAACCACATATGCGTATAGTCTTACTTTAATAAAATATACTTGTAAGAGTAATTACGTGTTTTTCACAACATCCTGGAGCACAACGTTAAACACGGCTAAGCAAATGCGAGGTTTTACTCGACAAAATGTGCATATCGATCGATACCGAGGTTCTCATTTTCATCAATAGAAGGTGTTCCCAGTATCGCAGCCCCACCCACGTTCCTCGTAAATGTGCCTTACGAGTTTTTCTTCCCAAAAATAAAATAAAAGAAAAATCATGAATTTGTGCTTTACGAGGTTTTCACTGCCGGGCGACGGTATGTCTTTCTAAGCTAAAACCTTATATGAAAAAAAAAGATATTACAGAAGGCCTTTGACGATTCTAAAGCCAACAAGGTAAGGCTTTGTAAATTGATATCTGGTAATTGGTTCTTTTAGTCACGCTTCTTGGGTGGTTTCGATTTTTCGGTTCGTTGGGCAGCTGATTGGCGTGCCTTATTAATATGGTAGCAAAGGCCACTTTCCCTTGTTAAAGTCGGTCTGTCGTTTTTCGGTATTTTTTTTAGAATCTGGCGACGAATACGTTTATTTTAGTATATATTAACAGCCACAACCACAACAGTCCACTGCTAGATATAGGCCTCCCCTTATCGGAGGGTATTGTCATACTCACCACGATTGGCAGTCGGATTAACGAGCGCCGTGCAAGATGTTGCATTCACAGGGCACGCAGCTGCCCATTACCTGAATGAAATTATCCCTTTCTCACTTTGTATGATACCGACGCGTAGAATTAGAGTTGATCACAGTGATACAAATTCTAAGCCGACGGCACGCGGCAGGCGGAGGCACGACATTCATTTTATTCACAGAAAAGTTTGATAATTTTAAAGCTTTTAATGATCTCAAAGAAAAGTTAGGCACGAACTATTATTTCGACATGATGTCATTCTATATACTTCATCAATACACGCTACGTTTATGTGATTTTATTACAAAAAGTACTATTTATTAAGTATGAGAAGGTCAAAAACACGCGTTCTTTTACAGCATAAACGGCTCTCTTTTTTTAACGTTGAATTTGGACTTTGTTTTTTTTTTACTACAAGCGGAAAGACTTGAGTTTGTGGTTTCAACTCCATACTAATTCTGTACGCGTTACGTTTATGTTTAAATAAAGGGTCTTGACTGTCACACAGACAGACGGACGGAAAACAAGGTGATCCTATAAGTTTTCAATTTTTTTCCTTTTGAGCTACGAAATGTAGAATTGTGTAATTATCGTAGGTACTAAGTATACTATAATAATAATAAAATATTCATTTTACCCGTCTGCTAAGCAGCATACCCTTCAGTTTAGCTACTATTGTGTTGTGGCGCCACACAATGATGATAATTCTATTTTCTTCCACAGGGAGAATTCCTGCAAAAAGGCTACAAGGGCGGCGCGGAACAGTTGGAGAAATTCAACAACCTCGGCGCTCACTCCGTGCACGGCCACCAGGAGGCCACTGGAGGCTTCCAGCAGAGCAAGGGACAGACCATCCTGCCAATACATCACTGAGATAGACCTGGAGTACTAGAGACCTGGACTGATAACGGAATTTTATTAAAGTTTTTATTGAGTTTTGGATTTCTTTTGTTTTACTTTTGGGTCTGTAAGTACAAGTAGGTATGAGTAATAGAATAGTCGTTGTACCTACCTAAGAGATGTGGTTCAGACGCATATTTCTAACAGAATAGTTCGTCAACAAGACTAGTATATGATGTAGGCTGTATCATGCTCAAATAAACTTACGACCTCATTTTGAAATTAAGGAGGAATTTGTGGAGCGGCCTACATTATAACTGTACACCCGAAATTATAGCACGCAAAAGTCTGTTTCTTCCAAATGGGTCAGCTTTTTAGTATTCCCTTGCTGTTAGTTAGGTACTATCTTAGCACAACGCTATTAACCCTTCTCAACTTTTAGGAGAAACTCGTTACATTTAGGTCTGTAAGACTACTAATAGTGGCTGAAATGAAACTCGTCTAAAAGCGTAGAGCCTTTTCATTGCTAGGGTAGCCTACTTACAGCGGACCAAGCAAAGGCAGAGTGAATGTTTAATTGACTTAAAAACTCTTCGGTAGAGTTAGCATGAAAGAAAGAATTCGACATCGCGACTATTTATTTTAAACTTAGTCGTTTATCTTTTTCTATAGACGCACAAGAGGGAAGGCCTTTGCCCAGCAGTGGGACACAGAATAGGCTACATAAAAAATAAATATGTTGAACTAGTTTTAAAATCCATTATGGAATCTACAAAGTTCATGTGATGAAAATAATTATCATTCACACAGACAAAAAAGAACGACGCATACAATCTTACTTAAATTCATTTAAGTGGTTTACATGGGCAAAGTTCTATCCCAACTTAGAACTTCAACCCGAAACGTTCCGTAAATGTGACTCATTTTCCAGCCACAAAACATTTTAGAGACAACAAGAAACTACAGACACAAATTATAGCAGCACCAGCACACCATTCTGTGGACAAAAAGCGACTTTACAAACGATTATGACTTTGCAGAGCGGTACATTTATTCATTTTATACCAGCGCTGAGCCATTTCTTGCGGTGCTTAGGTACGGAACTAATGTCCCATTTTGTCTGAGATCTGCCAGGTGCAATATTGTAGTCGAGAGTTTAAGCGAAACTAGAGGGAATTGGACGTTCTGCGCTTTAAAAATGACAGTTTCAGACACCACTTTATTTCCTACCTGCGAAACTAATGTGCAATATCATCTGTCAGGTAACTTTCTGCAGTTTTCAGTTTAAGACTTATGTGAATGGGAGTGAAAAATCGGGCGAAAATTATTATCTTTTGTAAAACCATTGCCAAATTGCCAAGCCAGGGCGAATTGCCAGCCAGCCTAGCCACGTTTCAGCTCTACCTGCCAGCCTTAAAAACTTTCGTGGAGCTGTAAAGAATCCCCCCACAGAGTAAAGCCTTATTCTGTGTGCCAGCAAGCCAGCCTGTCAGCCGCCGCCATTTTGTAATTTTGAGATTAATATTGCCGTTGGACAAAGAAGTGACGGTTGTGTTTTCTTGCACTTCCGAAATAAAATTGGAATAAAATAGTTATTGTCTGACATAGAAGTTTTTTATTGTCAGCATCATACTTTCCTTAGAAGTTGTTTTAATAAAACTGTTCTCTCACTTCAGTAATACGCGCTAAGCCTCAGCTTCTAAACTTCTGTTCTACACCAAGCTCCTTGCTTACGACACCTCGTACCTAGTGCTTACGGAAATAATGTTCTATTATGTTTGAGATATGTGCCAGGTGTGGCTGCTGCAATTTCATGTCGAGAGAATTAAGATGAAAACACTTTTCATTTTAAAATGAAGCGTATTTATTGTCAATTACGAATTTCTTGCAAAACACTGTACACTCAGTACTACCACCCATGCAGGGGGCCATCATTTTGCAAAATATTTTAAAACTAAATGATAAACTTTTATCTTGGTATTTAGGTAATTCTTTTAGAAGTAAATGTCCCTTTCTTGCGGCCGTTTACGCTCTGCCTACCCCGCAAGGGATTATAGGCGTGATATGTGTGTGTGTGTGTAAAAAGTTCTGATCACACGTAAATGTCTTCAAGGTCATAAAACTAACAAACCTTAAATGATTTTCATATGACAGAACGTTTAATTGACTATCTAGAAACTAAAATTCTCACCGTAAATTATAAGAATACATACATACTTATATCACGCCTATAATCCCTGGCGGGGTAGGCAGAGCGTAAATGGCCGCAAAAACAGTAATTTACGCCACGTCTGTTAATTATTTGAGAGACATTCTGAAAATTGTGTATCGCCATAGTGACAGATTGTCAGCCCATCGCCTAAAATTGCAATACACACCCTCGAGTCCCTTAGTCGCCTCTTACGAGTCCCACGGGTAAGAAATGGGGTGATGCTATTCTACGCCGGCATCACACTGCAAAATTATTAAAATATGTTTAGCAAAAACTTTATTTGAAACCTCGAATCGCGGGAAAAATTCGTTTTCTTCGCGTGTCACACTCAGCTGTTGCGAAATTCAATCATGTACTTACCTATAGAATTGTATCCAGCTGGACATTTTATAACTTTCCGCGCATCAAAACAATCCTTATGATGTAGAGTATATAATAAATAAGAAATTTATCGATAAAAATGTCGATTTGTGTTGGTCACACGTTTTATGTTTTCTGAAAGCGTGGTTTAAAACGGCTCGTACGCCTAAACGACTATTTACGCCTGACAGACTTCAAAAAACGTCCGTCAGGTCGTCATAGTAAGAAAACCGCCAATTGTAATTAACTTGTCATTGTAATTTACTACTTTATCACAACACTTCATGATGGTTTCAAAGGGATTAACAGCAAAACATAAACTCAAGACACTATTTGGACAACATTAAAGTGATGTTTACCCCTACTTATAAAGAGACTTGTGTTGGTAAAAAGCACTACAGGGATAACATTTAGGAGATTAAAACTAGAAACACTGCTAGAACTATTACATGATGCCTCACCAGGAATTGTATAACCGAAATTATTTCGGTTAAACCGGTAAAGGGTATGACATCATGCCAAAATATTGCGTATCATAACGTTTCGGCACTGAAATATTCAGCTACTGCATCGTTTTCGGTATCATTATTTTGTACGGTACCTAAACTGCTATCATAGCGGTTTTCGAAGTACATTTTCTAAAACTCTGTAACTTCGCTTGATAGAACGCAATTTATATTTGGATATCGAAATAATTTTGGGTAACGGTACTGCTATTCTCTTCCTTTCTTCTACCGGTAACACAACCCATATCATAATCTATTTCCGTCCACCATTAAAACGTATACCGGTACTGATATTGTACCGGTAGCTTAACCCATTACCTTAACCGAAACTATCCTTGGCCTCTACATAATGCTCCATTTAAGGCTATGTGTAGTGAGTGGTGGAGAGCAATATGACGCGAAATTACCTACTTAGACACAAAGGCTTTTGATGAAAACTTTTGTAGCACGTGGCGCGTTACTAGATTTTAGAGTGCCTACTTAGCTTACAAATTAGGTCTTGGTATTAAAACCACACCTGACGAAAATAAGATATTTGGGATTTGTTATGTTAGACACTACGTGAGGTGAAATTATAGGTACGAAGCTTATTTAAAAAACTTAATTGTTCTTTTACTAAAAAAGTCACGAGCATCAAATTCTCAAATAGGTAAGTACAGTCAAGCTCACGTGCAGTTAGACACTCAAACTGCCAATGTTAAGTTACCTATGTAAATGAAAGTCGTATATGCGCGGCATTAGAACAGTCCAACCAAACTGACTAACCCAGTCTGTGCTTGACTGTACCTCATTGCTAGTGGCGATAGCAAATATCAGAAATAAAATATGTCAATAATTAACACCCTTTATTAGTATTAAAAACATGCAAACATGTGAAATTATTAATTTTATTCAACTACATTAACTACACCTACCAACAATCTAAAGTAAGAAATAAACTAATAACAAGTAAAACAATCAAATGCAAAATAATATCAACTTCTAAATAAAATTGTAGGCGACTGTCGTTTTCGTCTTAGTCCTAAAGGAGCATTTCGCGTCGACGCCATTACAATATAAAACGTTTGGAGAAAATTTCCTATGAGGGCTGTTGGAGGCATAGCCTGACTCATTGCTGTCGCTTAACGATCTGGAAAGTAAAATAAAATTACTTTGTCAGCGAAAAAAACGATCCTTATTTTTACTGTCGGAAAAGTAGAAATATTGAAAGGTAATGGTGCTCCCACACACAGAGATGGCTCAGAGCAAGAAAATTTTTCAGAGCACTCTACGAGCTCCCCACTTTGAAGCTATGAAAAACTCTTCACAATCAAACTTGGCACGCGCTTACATTTTGTATCAAGATATTAGCTTGCATAAGGTATTTGATTACAATATACAAAAACGCATAAAACTACATTAGTCCAGTAAACAGGGGTTTTTTATACACAACCTTATATCAAACAACGAGATCGAATCCATGAAAAAATTGATGTAATTAGACTTTGCGCGCGCTCAGACACAAATAAATTCACAAAAAATCAAGTATAAAGTGTTTCTTTTTATATTCAAAATTCAGCGCGTATCAAATCTGATTACGACGAGTTATTTCTAGCTTCATTTCGGTTGACCGCAGAGTTCCCCATGAAACATTCTCTTTCTCTGAGTTTGTGACTTAAAACATGTAGGCGTAATATTATGTAATGGTGATAAATATGCTGTAAACAGAGTTAAACAATTTACTCTATCAAGCCGCTACGAAACTCAGACGTGCGTAAAATTAAATTTAAATCTGTTAGACTCAAGGGGAATAAAACAAATTACATGAGAGTTATGTTATTAAGCTAACCACATTAAATTTATATGCGACTCAAATCACCATTACCTAACGAATGGTACAAAATTGTATTAATAAGGAAAAACGAAGTAAATTTTAAGGAAAATTTATTCCTCAGCTAGGAAAACATTCAAACGGAAAAGAAATCAGATTCACAATTTCATCAATAAGTTATGCTCAATTTGATGCAATCCGAGAAATTATTAGCATTTTATTTTCTCAGCCAGTCAGCGTCGTAAAACATGGAAAAGGCTGTTTGAATAAAATTCCATTGCTCGAGGTTATAAAACTAAACTTTGTAACATTATAGGTAGAGGCGATCATTCATCTAAAAAGTTAGTTTGAAACACTTTTCATTGCAAAGTTGCTTTCAAAAGTATCAAGTAATAAAATATTTAATACTTATAATAAAATACGTGATTGTGAATAGTATCATTGTTCAAAATTATTAAATATTTTATCTGTTCCACCCATTTATTGTAATACCCTAGACGTGTTATGAAAATATGATAATTATGACTATTGTTCTATCTACTTAGGTCCTTGTAATGGTAGGTAGATAGGTTATGTACACTTTAGTCATGCTATAGATTTTATCTGTGTTTGAAATTAAACTGAACAGAAAGAAAGAAAAACGAACGAAAAACAAAATTGAATTGGGTGGTCTGCAACGCACTGCAGTTTGTGCTTTCAATAGAGTTTGGCATTTTGTGGTAGCAACAAGAACTCTGGATATTCGGTCGACCGCCTCTACAAACAACATTCGCATAGGCATCGCAACAAAATATTGCTCAAAGAAAATACTGCAGAGTGGGAATATAGAGGCGATACCACAAATACAGGGATCTGTGGACGTAGCCCAGTATGGCTAGCTTTTCATGTTTGAATAATTATGAAGTTGTTTATTTTTTGCTTATAGTGTCGGGGCAATTGTTCGAACATAATTTAGTATTTTGTGTCAGTTTAGATACATATATGCCAACATACTTTCTGCTGCAGTGGATAAAAAAACTACTCATACCGGGTTTGAACACTGTAAACTGTCACATAGATGAAACTGGAAAAAAATTTGAGCTACCTAACCTTCATTGAATCGAAAATTTAAGCAAGTGTACAAAATTACGCAATGTAATATGTGCTTTATAGACACATAACGGAATCATACATAAAATAAGCTACTTTAGAATTTTTGTAAGTTATGACCTCAAATAATCCCAGCCGTACCGGACTAGCGATACAGAATGTATGACGTTCGACACGCGATTATTGCAAATGTTCGCAGTGCACATATTTCTTTGAACAATATTTGTTGCGCATAAATTTCGGCATCGCAAGCGGTGTATTTCATACGGCTACCGTTAGAGGTTCTTTAAAAATTTGCTGTACCCTGCCGAGTCGGGAGTGGGCGGCGTGAACACCGTCGACGTTATCTTGTTCGAAGTGTTTGAGCGGTTGTGCTAGAAAAAGAATTCAAAATTTCAGGGCAGGACCAGGGTTAAGAAATAATTTCGGGTAACTAAAATCTTGCTGCGCTCCGTCTACAAGGGGGATTAGGCGATTAGGTATTGCTTTCGAAGCTTCTGAGCTCGCTCACCTCAGCAAGACCGAAACGCAAAATGAATATAATAATATTAAAAGTTCTTGGATGTAAGAAAAAATCATCGCAAACTATCGCCACCTAGATCGGTTTGTCAGACATTAAGACAAGCACGGTTGAAAATGTACAGTCAAGATCAAGGTGGGATAGACAGTTTGGACTTTGAACTGTTCTTATGCCGCTAAGACTTACGTTGGCAGTTTGAGTGTCTAACCGCACGTGAGTTTGACTGTACATTTCTTTCAAGCATATGAAACTATAGTAGGTTGGTAATTTGTCATGAAGTGAAGCCCTCCCAATAAGCCATATTTGACAACTGTCAGTTCCATAATAAAAGAGACGTCAACAAAGAAAAATGGACATGAGCATTAGCATGAATCTGACGGCGTATTGGGATGGCCGTGCCGTAAATATAGACACATGAATTGTGAAAAGTATACGTAATATTAGTAGCATCACTGTTTATTTAAGTAAGTACTTTGCTCATAACTTATCTGTAAATAAAAGTGGAAGTAAGTATTAAGGTATAATAAACGGGTATTACCTGACTGTTACCGCTGTAGGTGGCCGACCGCTGCTTGGTGACTCGCGTCGGGGTCACCAGGTTCGACTGATACGGCTGCTGTTGCGATTTGCAAACATTACTTACTGAGCTACTGATACATTGTATTCGGGTACTTACAAAAGAAACAAGAAAATATTAAAGCGCCAATCTTTTGCGTTTTCAGTTACACAACCATGTCAGAGGCCCAACTTCTAGTAGTAGGCGGGTGAAAAACTCTGACACCAGGGTTCATCGTGTCATTGGACGACTCGGTGTGCCACAGGAAAAGAGAGAGAGTTAGAAGCAGAATAATTATTGGGTTATTTGACAGAATTTGGCAACAAAGTTTGCAGGTATTTGCTTACGCAAAAACTTCACAGCTTAGATAGATAAATCATGCCTATATCCCTTACGGGGTAGGCAGAGCGTTAACGGCCGTAAAACGAATATTAACACCAGGTCTGACAAAAGTTTGTGGGTCAATCAGATAACTGTGTATCACTACAGTGATGGGTTGTCAGCCCATCGCCTAAAATTGCAATACACATCGAAGCCTCGAGTTCCTTAGTCGCCTCTCACGACACCCATGGGTAAGAAATAGGGTGATATTCTAAGCCGGCATCACACGGCTACCTTCACACCTAAACCAGTTATATGCAGATGGCGTTTAGGACAGACGCGCATTTAAATTAATTTTTCATACGATTTGGCGTTGTCAAATGACTTAGATACCGTGTAACTTTTTTTGTACCTACCGTGTAACTTTTTTTGAACTTTTACGAAGATGAAATACTATGAAACTCTACATTTACCTATGGCAGCTTATTTATTACAAGACAAATGTGTCAAACTTTTGTAATATATAAATTGATATAAGTTTGACACTTTTGTTTTCTTTTATAAAACTGCACTGTTTAAATCAATTTGAAAAATAGTATAAGCGGGAGTCCCCGGAATGAGGAAAATGAAATCTGTTATGATGATATGATACTTTACTGTTACTTATTTATTTAGGAAGTTGCGATACTAAAGGTTATCAGCTATCTATCACGGTTCATCGAGATAAATTTGACTTACATTATATTAATTATGCAATAACAAAGTTTCTAGCTAATATTGCAAATATAAGGCGGAAAATAAATGCTGATAATATCTCAGGGTTTAACCACTCTATAAAGCTGAAAAACGCTCATCAAGAAAATAGGTCAACACAAAAAAAAACGTCCAACACAAAATAACTTGGTCGAACACATTTTGTATAGGATAGGATAGCAATATTTTTTCCCATTTCGACATAACTGTTCCATAGCGAAGCTTGTTTAGCTATTTTGACCTGCAAGTGTTTTTAGAGGTACATTGTATAAGTAGGTACTTTGAATAACGTGGTCTTTCGCCTCGTTGAAGGCCGCTTTGATCGAAGAGTAGGTATTATCGTAAATTACTAGTGCATTCCAAGTGCAGTGCATACTCCACAAACTTGAGACATAAAATGAAAATGCAACTTACACTGTACGGCGTGCTTTTCGCCGGTCTCTTGTACGTAGGAGTGGATTGTATGAAGTTGGGCGAAATATTCTCGCCAGGGGATATGGGGACGCTGAATGGCGATGCATGCTCTGTAAACAAAATAAAAAAGTACTCACAACAGCCGCAATAGTCCATTGCTGGACATGGGCCTCACCCTGTCGGGGGGTATTGCACTCACCACGCTTGGAAAGTGGATTAGCGAGCGCAGTGTAAGATGTTGCATTCACTGGGAACGCTGCTGCCCATGAGTCGCTTTCTACGACACCCACGTGTAGAATTTAGGTGATGCTATTCTAAGCCGGCACTACACGCCATTGGTGTAAGTAAGTAACTGCGCCTGTTTTGTATTTTTTTTTTCAAATGAAAAGGGTGGTGTTCCCACTCAATGACCTACCTACTGGACATAACTATTAGTACGTACTCGTACTAATGTTTGAACTTACTCGACTGGTTTTCCAACTGCGCCTGTAATCTTTTGAGTGCTACGTTCTCTCAACGCTCCTGCTCCTGCCGCTGCCGCAAATATTGCTCGAAATACTTCCGCAGAAGTATCAACGCGAGTGAGTGTACCATCATACTATTCTCGCAGCAATACGATTGAGCGAGATAGCAATACATTCCACTCACGCTCGTGCTGCCGTTCCTTTGACTCGCGCACGAAAAGCTGAAACTCGCGGGAGCACGAGAAGTGGCAGCGGCATGACGGCTCGCGCTGCCCACTTCCCTTACTATTTGCCCTGCCATTTACTTAGGCATAGTGTGAACGTTTCGGTGGCAGTGCTATTGCTGCTGATGTTGCTTCTGGCACAGTTCCGTCATACGCCAGAGTTCTATGCGAGCCGTGTAGAGATTTTTAATGCTTTTCCTGTTTGGGTCATTCGTCGACTCACAAACCTACATTACAAACTTACTCGACTGGTTTCCCAACTGCGTCTGTAATCCTTTGATGATCTTCTGGTATTCTTTAAGCTGATGATGTTGCTTTTGGCACAGTTCCGTCATACGACGAAGTTCGGTGCGAGCCGTGTAGAACTTTTTTGTCTGGTGTAAATAAAATTGAAAATGTGCAATACTGATAATTCCTAGTAGAAAATTACAGTTTCCTACATACCATACATACATTCTTTCTTTTATACCACAACGTTCCCTCATCAAGGTATTCCTTATCCTCTCACTCAATTTTACGTCAATCCTAATGCTCTTATTTCTATCGCATTTATTCTATTTTCATGCTTTTTCTGCCATACCCAACTTTCACTCCCATACATAAGTGTTGGAAGTAACACCTTATCTAACAACCCGAGTTCCCTGTTTCAGAAATATAGGTATCAAGCAAGTCTATTTACCTATGCTTTACATCCGTCAGGACAAGTTAAAATTTAAAAGATACAATACCTTTAGATAAGTAGGTAGGTACTGACTGTGCGACTTAAAATGGAAGCTTTAATTTCGTTTACAAAGAGTGTTAGAGCGGTTCTCCTACTTGTCGTCCGTGGGTGCGTGTTTTTAACGTTGTAACGTTGTCAATTCGTTTGGCAGACGCATCCGTAAACGCACCGTAGCCGTATTCGTATGGAAACAAGATCGCAAATTATCTGACAGACGCATGCGTCACTGTGCGTTAAAATTATGCAACGACGGACGACAAGTGAAATTTCACACAGTAGAAGGTAGCTTTTAAATATTACTCAAAAATAATGTTATACATCTAATTTAAAAAAAACGGTCTTGTTACTAGTTTCAGAGATTACTAATAATGTACCTACTTTACATACAAACACAAACATCATTCTCTGTAAGCATAGTGTAAATTTCGCTACACAATTCATTCGGACATTTTCACTATCTTCAACAAAATAAAAATGGTAAAGATACAATCTCACCGACTGCAGCAAATAAGAGAGCAATCGCCTTCTATGTTGCCTCTGAAACTGTAAAACCTCACAAGACTTTTTTATTATTTCCTCGGGCTCCGTAAAATAGTCTTGAATTTCAGGGTTCATCTAAAAATAACAAAGAGAAAGTTGTTAATGTGTATGAACAACTCTACATACTCTTTTAGCAATGCGGTTGTTCTGTCTTATGAACGTACACAACAATATTATAAAAACTATTCAGGTAGGTAAGTTCAAGAAAAGCTGATATAAGTTTTTTACTGCACTGATGTAAAATAAATATATTCTAGTAAGACGGCCGATGTGGCGCAGTGGTAGTGCTACTGCCTGCGACGCAAAGGTTCCGTGTTCTATTCACGGCGAAACACTCACAAAGTTGATATTTATCACTGTATGAATTTGAACCCGGTCTGGTTAGGACATTGCAGGGTGAACCACCTGATTGTCCGAAAAGAAAGATGGTTTCATGCTTCGGAGGGCACGTTAAGCCGTTGGTCCCGGATGCTGTCTATGATTACTAAGACGGTGGTCGTAACACAACCATGTCAGAGGCCTACTATCAGTAGTAGGCGGTTGAAAAAAAACTCTCGTCACCAGGGTTAATCATGTCGTTGGACGACTCGGTGACACACGAAAAAATAATTGGAAGGTACAACGCTACACCATCTATGCAGCTAGGGAGATATATTAATTAATTGTGATATTTATGCAGGTATATTGGAAATACATACGTCAGGAACCAGTTTCATTATTGAACAAGGCGCACGACAAACTATGCAAGTGCTTTCTTTGGTTCCTAAAAATAAAAAAAAACATAACTCTACATTAAAATGTTTAAGAGCATATAATGGCCCTTAGTTTCAAGGAAACTTACCGAAATAAGAAAGCAAAATATTATCCCAATAAATTTTACATACATACATACATACACATATCACGCCTATAATCCCTTGCGGGGTAGGCAGAGCGTAAATAACCGCAAAAAACGGCCATTTACACCACGTCTGACAAATGTTTGAGGGTTATTTGGAATATTGTATATCGCTGTAGTGACAGGTTGTCAGCCCATCGCCTAAAATTGCAATAGACACCCTCGAGTCCCTTAGTCGCCTCTTACGACTCCCACGGGAAAGATATGGGGTGATGCTATTCTAAACCGGCATCACACGGCAACTAAATTTTACAGCTTTTATTATAGCTAAGTCAAATAAAATATTACAAACCATTTTCCAAACATTTGTTGCAAAACATATGACCACATGATGTCAAATGTAGAGTTATTCCGGGTTCTAATTGAGAAAAACATTTGTTACAATGAATCCAATCCATTGTTTATTCACTATTTTATATATTTCAATCATTTAGTTTTATTAGGTACTTGATTACAAATAGTTTATCAAAGAACACGCGCCATTTCCTTTTTGAAAAGTTTAGGTCTTTTTTCATATCACACTTTTAATTTATATAAATATTTTTCATGCTAAATTATACTGTAAAATACCTTTTTGTGACGTGTCATTTTAGTTTTACAAAAAAGATTTTATTCCATTTTTGAGGCATACTGGCCGATTTTCAGGAAAAAATTACTTATAACGCCATTACAATAAAAGAAACAAAAATGCTTTACTTTTTATTTGGGAAAGAGACCATAGAGACTGTCATTCATTTTGTCGCGTTAAATTGCCAGTACCCAGTTTGAATTCAAATGAGTTTAGTAGTTTGGAACTCGATGTACTTATTTTATTAACTTTAAATCTCAAATTTGGTGGTGTTAGGTTGTAAAGTATCCTCTCAAAGTTCAAAACGTAGTGTATTGTAAAGAATCGAGTATTATAATATAACTATAGGCGGACAATATGATGACCAGACCAGACAGAAAATATAGATAAGTAAGTCTTATATATAAAAGAACTGGCCGGTACATTATTGATAGTGCGGTCTCGGACTCGTGCGTGGACGCAAGTATGGCCGTGACTTTTAAACTTGTCGCGACTCTCGCGCTGTTGGTCGTTGTGAACTGCAAAACTTCATGTATGTTTTTGTGTTTTTTTGTTAATTTAATTGTTGTTTTTTAAAACGTGTCTACGGTGCTACCGCGTGTTTAAAGAAGCCAATTTTCTGTATTTTAATTTAGCCATGATTTTATGAATGACTTGCTACAAGACCATTTTAGACTTATAATATTTTTATCTTCCCTATTTGTTTGGTAAACAAAACGAGCTGATATTGAGTCAAGGTTAACTTAAAGGTCATCGCACTTTACGTTAATAATAGAAATATATACTTTGTTTAACCCTGACTTTGTGATTAACGTATTTAGATTATACAGAAGTGAAATAAGAAAAGGAATTAAAATTACCTACGATCTAGGTACACAGAGTTATTATTTATTTTAGGTTAATCTGTCTGGAGACCGCATCAGTCTCGCATATTTTATAATCATTAAATTAGCTTCAGAATCTTATGTAATAAAATTGAAAATGCTAATGAAATTAAATAAAATTAATGTTATTCAATGTAGGATAGTACTATCAATTATTGACGTCATGATCCATCATTGTAAAAAATGTATAACACAATTTTCTTCTTTTTGGGCGGGATAAAAAAATAAAAATTCAGGCATTGCGTCGGGGCTGGCCAGGCTAATCACACGGCATGTAACTTTACGCCACCATCACCAGTAAACACACTAATTCTCTCTATTTCACAGACAAACTATGCGTGCCCCAGCAGTACCTGAAAGACTGCCAGGAGATGCTCCAGGTGGATACCAAGAGCAAAGCTGCCCTGGAGTGTGTACCCGCTAGAGACAGGTTAGTGTACCAGGTACCTACCATAATAATAATAACAATAATAAAATTCTTTATTAAACATAAAAAAGCAAATAACACCCTTAACATAGAAATATGTGAAGTAGGTACAACAAGGCAGCTTTCTTGCTATGGTTGCAAGTTCTACCAGGCAACCTTAAGGGCGGGGCACACCGGCTCCGTATCCGTTCCGTATCCAGCTCTCGTCCGTAGTCACGCACGAACTTATGACGTTGTAATGTATGGGACTGAATGAGATACGGCACACCGCTTGCGTGCAGCACGGAACGAATACGCAACGCTAACTAGCTTTTACACATATAAGGTACTAGTGGCCCGCCCAGCTGTTTCACTCGGGAAACAGATCTCCTGACATAAATGATCCATAAACCATCCTCTTGAATCACTCTATCTTGTAAAAAAGCCCCATTCAGCACCGATCGGTGGTTTTGAAGATTTAAGCTTGCATACAAACAAACAGACATAGGGACAGACGCGGGAAACGACTTTACTATATACTATGATAAAATACCATAATGGAACATATAATGTATAAAAGCTAGCTAGCTTTATAATGTGTAAAACGGCAGATTTTCTTACTGGTAGAGATGAAAAGTTGTGTGTACCACACGAGAGCAAATTCATTTGCATTTCGTGCTATTGAATCCCTCACTGAGCTCAGGAAACAACTTTTAAAAATTTTTAGTATCCTTCGCTACCTCGGGGTTCAAAACTAACACTCGAAGCAAAAATTACCTTTGCCCTCTTGTTGTACAAATAACTATTACATTCTGTATAATACCTACCAGCAAAATGGTTATGGTGGCGTAATGGATAAAGTATCCGTTATTGTTGATTTCAAGCCTTGTAATGTAAGACCTATTAGAGTTATCTTCCTGAAATCTCTAGATGTAGCATTTACTGTCGGACATTTTAATTAGCAATAAGCCATGTATTAAGATGTCTGTACATGCCAACTTAGAGTTAATGTTCTCGTTAAGAAGTTAAGCTGTCAGCACGGTAGAGAGAGATACAACAGATAACGTTGAACTGCAATTTTCACTTATCAGATCTAATGTTTTGCTTATTAGATACTGTAAACATCTTCATTACATGCATCCTGGCTGGGCAAGTTTTTGTTGCTAATAATCTTGATCAAGATCTTGATATTGTTCAACTTAAGAATTCACTTACTTAGTATTAAGTATTAGCAGCACCTTGGCTTCTTCTTTTCGTGTGGAACACCGAGTCGTCCAACGATCCGATAAATCCTGGAGTCAGAGTTTTTAAACCGCCTACTACCAATAGTAGGCCTCTGACATGGTTGTGTGCTGACGACCGCCATCTAAGTAATCATAGACAGCATCCGGGACCGACGGCTTGACGTGCCCTCCGAAGCACGGAACCATATTTCTATTCGGACAATCAGGTGGTACAGCCTGCAATGTCCTACCTAACAAGACTGGGAAAAAATCACAATAAATAACAACTCAGTGAGTACCCCACCGAGAATCGAACCCGAAACCTTTGCGTCGCAGGCAGTCGGACTACCACTGCGCCACATCGACCATCGATTGTCGATCGTTGATCATTCAAGCAATCAACTGGTCACTCTTAATAAATGTTTATAAACCAGTGTAAGTTGATCGCTATTCCCACGCGTTGATATATTCGGTTTGGTGACCAAGTGGGTACAGTCAAGCTCACGTCCGGTTAAACTCGAAACGCCAATGTAAGTCTTATGCACGCAGCATAAGAACGGTCCAAAATGAAAATGAAATAACTTTATTCAATGCAGGATAGTACTTATTATCACTTATTGACGTCATGATCCGTCTTTGTAAAAAAAAAAAATTATATAAGACAATTTTCTTTTTTTTATAACAATTTTGTATTGTCCTAATAGAAAACCGGCTCGGACGGGATAATAAATAAAAATAAAGGCACTGCCTCATAAAAATAAAGGCAAAGTCTAACCTAGCCTGATCTTCACAGTACAATCAGGGCTACAAAAGAACTATTTAAGACTTTATATAAAACCGATTCTTTTCAATTTTCAAAGTTGGAACGTTGGAACACAGACGTTAACATGTTCTGTATTCAACTCATATAACCTAATGCTATTACGTGCGCAGACTGCTACGACTATTATCCTATTTTGAAATTCTACTCGACATGCTAAGCTTCTCATACGTATGGAATTCGCAATATTGTTTTGCCAATAATACTAAAAGCTTAAAAAAAACGTGTGATGCCTGCCGGCTTAGAATAGCATATCACCAAAATTACCCGTGGGTGTCGTAAATGGCGAATGAGGGATAAATAAATCCAGGGAATGGACAGCAGCGTTCCCTGAGAAACGAATATCTTGCAATGTACTCGGCAATCCGCTTAATACCTCCCAATAGGGGGAGGCCCATGTCAAAGTAAAACCACTTATAAGAAAGTAGTTTTGTGCTTACTAGGATTAGTTTTAAGAAAATGGTTGCGAATTTTCCTTGGCTTTTGCTACGAAAAGTCAGTAAAATACGATTAACTAAAGTCACTGTTAACTTAAGTTAGAGCCGAGTTTCTAGACGTAACTTTAAGTTTGGTAGATTTAACTTTAGTTTCTAGTTTTGGACAGCTGCAGAGTAAAGCTACTTGGAAAGATTAGATTAGCAAGAAGTTTTCTACAAACCGTTATTTTATTTTAAAAAGGATGTTGGACGATATCAAGAAGAATTTCAAAATATGAACAGTTAAGCTCAAGTCTGGTTAGCCAGTCGAACCGTCAATGTACCTAAGTCTTTTGCGTTCGGCATAAGAACGGTCCAAAGTTCAATAGTAACTACTATTATTTACTAAGTGTCCAAACTTTCTCACTTATTTACCAAAGTAGTTTAATGCCACACAAATTCAATGAATCAGATTTATAAATTGATTCAAGTGTTGGAATTCGGAAAGAAAAGGCAACGATGTAAAAACGTTCTCCTACTTTTTTAATTATAACGTCAAGATGTTAAATCAATAGCACATTTATCACGCTCAAAAAAAGAGACCATACATATATCACGCCTTTATCCCTTGCGGGGTAGGCAGAGCGTAAACGGCCGCAAAAAAACGACTATTTCCACCACGTATGACAAAAATGTTTGAGGGTCATTCGGAAAATTGTGTATCGCTATAGTGACAGGTTGTCAACCCATCGCCTAAAATTGCAACACACACTCTCGAGTCCCTTAGTCGCCTCTTACGACTCCCACGGGAAAGAAATGGGGTGATGCTATTCTAAACCGGCATCACATGGCAATAAAAATGTATGAAGTGTAATATGAAGAACATATAACTTCAAAAATAAGTGAAATGATGTCTTTCTTGGGTGGATAGTTGATATCATCTTCTATCTTCTAAAATATTCCTTTAATATTTATAATTGTAACCAATGGAGTGTGATATGAAAGACCCCGACTTACGTGGATGGCGATTATAAAAAAAAACTCGAGAACGACGATGTGGACCCCTTGACGACCCAGAAACAATGTCTCTGGAGAAGGATGATTAGGAAAACCGACCCCAAATAAAAATGGGTAAAGGCTTGATGAAGAAGAAGGATGAATGTGATATGAAAGTTACATAACATAAATCACGCCTCTTTCCTCGAGGGGTAGGCAGAGACTACTTCCTTCCACTTACTACGATCCTGGCATACTTCTTTCGCCTCCTCTACATTCATCAACCTCTTCATGCATGCTCGTCGGTTAAGGGTACTCTTGATCTGAAAATTCTTTAGCACATCCCCGGTTCGTCGAGGTCTTCCCCTTCCAACGTCCCCATCCACACTTGCCATATATACACCTGTTTCGTTAATCTTCTTTCATTTATCCTCTCTTCATGACCAAACCATCTAAGAATACCCTTTTCTACATCAGTCACTACGTCTTCTTTTATACCACAACGTTCCCTTATCACGCTTTTTCTTATCTTGTCACTCAATTTTACGTCAATCATACTTTCCTCACGCCCTCATTTGTACACGCAGGCATTCAAAAATACTGCTATATTATTTTGCAGGATGGAATGTCTGAATCTGGTGCAGCAGCGCCAAGCAGACTTCGTTCCAGTGGACCCTGAGGATATGTACGTGGCGACCAAGATGCCCAACCAGGACTTCGTCGTGTTCCAGGAGTACAGGACCGATGACGAGCCTGATGGTAGGTGGTACTATCAGCACCTAACCTTTAACAAGGAATCAAAGTTTTTCTCTTAACTGTACGACGAATGTCTTTAAGTTCATCCCTTGGAGGGGTATTATGACAACTTTTTACCAATCAAGTGTTTGTGGTTGTGTAGACTCTGCGCCACGAAAGGAGACCCGTAGAGAAAAAATACACTTAATATACCTACTACCTCATTTCAAGGTAGCATAGAGTATAAAGCGGTTCCCGGGAATATGTCTCAAGTGAGTATAATTCTAAAATAAACTTCCCGGTGCCCGGAAAGATTCCCTATTTAGCCTTTTTTCACAATTGTTTAAATTTTTTTTTATAAAAAATCATCGACAGATGGCGTCGAACATGGGGGGCGTCTTTGCTGGAGACTTTGTTTGTATATCTGTTCGTGTGGGAGACACCAAGTCGTCCAACGACCCATTGAAAATCCTTGAAATTTTATTGTTGACTAGACCGAACTACCTACAATAACTAGAAATAGGTACGCAAACAAAACGTGTTTAGCTGGTTATCCAGTTAATATTTAGTAGGTCGATAAATCAATGATCAATACAATAGGCAGGAGAAAGTTATTGACATGTTTCATAACAATGGAAATGTCCGCGGGCAGAACAACTGGTTCCACGTTATTGTTGTTTTAATATGCATCGATTTGATGACGTGAAAGTGATTTGTAGTTGAATGGTCTGCTTCGAAATCCCATATTTATTTGTTCCGAAACAGGGCCGTATTTGCCCTTTTCGAGGCCATTTTCATATTAGGATATTGGGTCCCCTATGACAGTGGCGGATTTACATACTTGCGGCCAGTAGACTACTCTGCCACCTTTCCAACAGAATTTTCAACCTATGTTTCCAATAGAGGATGCTTTGATGCTTAAGTATATTGCCGTGTTGAAATGTAAACATAACATATATACGTACTTGATATTCTATGTCCTAATAAAAAATTTACGCGAGCATAAATCTAGCAAATAAGCTAGATTTTTTTATTTAATAGGTCACAGCTATCTATACTTTAATGTGTAGCTAGAAAAGAGCAACTCTGAAGTGAAAGAGTTTGTTATTGACATAATAAAAATGGGGGGCCCAATCGGACGCGGGGCCCTCACGTGCCCAGTGGGTAATATGGGCCTAAATCCCAGTTAGTTTCAGCTAACTGTACCCAATGCGCGACAAATAATAGGTAGGTACCTGTTTAATGTTTTATACACTGTGCGAATGTGCAATAACAAGTAATCGATGACTGCCCTATCGGTCTTTAAACAATATTTTTGCGTTTATGGTTCACCTGACTCTGTAAAAGGTCCTACTAAATTCAGTACAAAAATTCAAGGGATGTCTACTCATAAACAACTTTTCCCAAGGAACATGTTCAGTTTCACAAGTAGCACTAAACATATTTGCACTGAATTCAATAGGACTTTATAAACCTACAACTAAGTAAGTACAGTGAAAATAATGCACAATTTCACTCAAACACATACGGAACATCATAATCATAACATAAAAATAAACGTTTTACCTTCGGAACGGAACGTAGTTAGCAGATATAATCCAATATGGTTTCAGAGATATATCCCCAGCTATATGAATATTTGATAGATACCTACTGCAATTTCCTTCTTCAGTATTCTAAGGTGCTTGTAAATGTGTAGACGATAGCACTTTAGTTTTATTTGATAGTCTGCTACGATATGCTAGAATATTGCAATTCAGCTATTCAGCAGCAAAAATGCTATTCAGCGCTTAGATACAATGAATTCTATATAGGTATTTATTAAAAGGCTAAACTTTCATCTCTTGGTGTATTTTCAAAAAGGGCATGCATACGAAACCAAACACTAAGACATTGTAGTTTGTTTGTTTGTTCAGCTTTTGCAAACTAATTTGATTGTCAGCAATCACATACATACACATATCACGCCTATTATCCCTTGCGGGGTAGGCAAAATGCTTCAAAAATTACTACCCTCTTTACCTCTATAATCTTTACATACCTACATAGCCTCTACCTACCTCTACGTATGGATGATCCAATAAATGGCAATTTTATTTTATCTTCGAAGAGCCGAAGACAACATTAAACTTTATTGGTCGATTTGCTGTCATCGCTTATATAGAGTGAGTAAGCATAAATTGATATAAACAAATGGATGTGTTACTAAAATGGGAAGGGCACATTGATACGCTGTCTGTTCCTAACCATTTAAGTAATTTCCAGGAAATATTCGCAAAGGAATGTTTCTAGTAAATTTCTAAGTTTCTGGGAATATTGGGAATATTTCCCAAGAATTCGTTATTTTTATTTGCAATATTTAGACTTAAGTTTCTTGGGTTAAAGTTGTATGTAACCACAAGCGACAGCAAACTTTTAAGTATCGTTCACTTGTAAAAATGCACCCTACACAAATACATGCCTACAGCATATTATTATTTGAATCGGTAAACCCGGAAATCTCTGAGTACAATATTTTACTATGAAATACTTAAAATAATCGTATTTTGCCACAATTTGTCGAATATTCACCATAATATTCGATTTTGTGATGCGTGCCAAATTATTTAACTTCAAAAAACACTAGAATTACTACAAATATACGTATTTTATAGATTTAACAAAAAAAAAACTTACATTGGAAATTGTTAAATCAATTTTTATTGTATGGATGTTATTGGAATATTCCTCGTGTCCGGGAAAATTACTGGGAATATTCCCAATGTTACCGGGAACGGCACATTGCTATGAGCGCGCCACAAGCAAGAGATCCCGCGGAAGTAGAGCTGTCACCAATAGAAGATTCTCTAATCACGCGATAACTTTATTTATCTTCGTCTTCTTCGTTTATAATCGTCTATCAGGGCTATACCACATAGCTATGTGGTCGTTGTTCTATTGTGGCACAGACTCTATGCATGCCGTGATCGTAAACTATACAAAGTAATGCGCAAGAAAGTACCAATAAGTATATTTAATGCCATTTTTAAACATGGATTCTGACAAAATTGCCGTGTGACGCCGGCTTAGAATAGTATCACCCCATTTCTTTTCCATGGGAGTCGTAAGAGACGATTAGGGGCTCGAGGGTGTGTATTGTAATTTAACGCGATGGGCTAACAATCTGTCACTATGGCATGGCGATACAGAATTTTCCGAATGACCCTCAAATATTTTGTCTGACGTGGCGTAAATATCCGTTTTTTGCGGCCGTTTACGCTCTGCCTAACCCGCAAGGGATTAAAGGCGTGATAGTGTGTGTGTGATTCTTACAAAGTGTAAAAAGAAAATACTTATAATTATTGGCATATTAATATAAGACAGGGATATAGTACAAGCGACAAATCCTTTTGATTTAAGGGATCATCTTAAACAAATTTTCCATTCAGTTACTAAGAATAACCAGTTTAAGTTGGCCCCAGTTAACTCCTTCTAAATTTTCGCCTTCCCTATTATGTAGAGGGTAGTGTAGTAGCTAAACAGTTTTTGTCACATTTTAGGTTAGGTATTATTTAAGTGCCGTGTGATGCCGGCCTAGAATAGGTAGCATCACCCCATTTCTTACCCATGGTTATCGTAAGAGGCGACTACGGTACTCGAGGGTTAGATGTGTTTTGCAATTTAAGGCGATGGGCTGACAACCTGTCACTATAGTGATTCACAGTTATCTGATTGACCCTCAAACTTTTGTCAGACGTGGTGTTGATGTCCGTTTTGCAGTCCTTGACGCTCTGCCTACCCCGTAAGGGATATAGGCGTGATTTATGTATGTATTTAAGAATATTATTTTCTTTTGCAGCGGAGTTCCGTTACGAAGCAGTGATGGTGGTTCACAAGAACCTCAATATCAACAGCTTGGACCAGCTCAAGGGACTCAAGTCCTGTCACACCGGAGTCAACAGAAACGTCGGATATAAGGTAAAGTTTACATTTCCTATTACCCATCTTTTTGGGAAAATAAAGATCCAACACAGAAACAGTTTCGTTTTTCGATATTGTTTATTCACAATGTTTTGATTATTGTTTGAAAAGCGCCAATTTTCTTGTCACAAAAGTAGAAAGAAAGTTTATATAAAACAGATACTGGCACGTTGGATTTTTCGTTTCATTGGTAAAAAGAAAAACCGCGCTTGGAAACCATGTTCTATATTTTTCAAAAGAACTTTCTTCTATATTTACTTTTTTAAGCCTGAAAACGATTTTTGAACAAAAATTCAGCCAGTGTTTTATATTTTCAATCTACGCTTTGGCAGCGCAAAAGCTGTTATTGACAAGTGATATTTCCGGCTCTCACGAACCTTTTGTGGTGTAAAAATGAATTTTGCAATGAAAAAGGAGCTTTACAATATTAATAATGGAGAATAGATTCATTATTTATGTGCAAAATGGAAGTTGAATAAATAAAGCGTATTTTGTGATATTAAACTGAAAAAGGAAATAAATGGCTAACCAAAAACCGTCCTTGATTTCTAGGTATTAGTATTTCTATGTTTTTTACGAGAAATAGCCCTCTGACCGTGAGAGCTTTACAAGACATATTATAAGTTACTGAAAATGGAATAACATAAACCAACGCAAATCCAAAAATTCTAAGGTTACCAAATAAGAATTAAATGTTTAAATGCTTAAATGTGCCACCCGATTCCACGTTCCAAGGTTACGTCAATCTTATAAAGAAATATAAAGTCGATATAACCCAAGAACTCAACGAATGGCTTTATCTCGAACGTAACAATCAACATTTCTGTCACGTAGTTCTTCAGCTGAAATGAACTACTTCTGATTTTACGGGGTCAGGTTGTATGTGCAATCCTCGAGTTTACTTCTTCAGACCTGAACCTGGATCGTAAAACGGGGAAAGGGATTTTCATCTCTTCTTACCTGAGCTCACTTAAATTCTATTTCCTGGCAAATGTACAGTCGGATTCGAAATTATCATTTGTTGTTGTTGTTGTAGTTAAAATTTTGCCTTGTCTAAATGCAGCGATGTCAAAATTCTGTCATGTCTCAAGTGCAGCGACGTCGAAATTCTGTCATGTCTAAATACAGTGATGTCGAGATTTAATTACGTCTAAATTCTGTTGCGTCGGAATTCAATCATCTCGAACTTGTCGAAGTCGAAGTTTTTGTCGAAGTAGCGTACTTATGTCGAAGTTAAGTTTTTACCGGCCTGCCCCGCGGTTTTATACCCAATGCAAACCGTTTTACCGCGAAAATAATACATTTTAATATAGGCTATGTTCGCCAAGGATTAATATACTTATTTAATGATAAAAGCAAAAGATTTTTTGAAATCGGTATTGTAGTTAAGGAGCCTATTCAATTGAAACAAACAATCAAATCTTTCCTCTTTATAATATTAGTGTAGATTATTACTTCTTTTGGGGGTCTGCCCTAGTCTTCTCTTTCGTCTTAGCTCTATATCTGTTGAACGTGTCTTCCTTAGTCAAATATTCTCGTGATTTACTCACTCGATATTCAGTAGGTACCTTTAAAAGTGACACGTCCAAAATAAGTAAGGTTAGGTTAGGTTAACCTACTATCTACCTATATGAAGCTGCGATATGCAAAGCTATGGATCGCGAGGGTACGTCTAAAAATTCTGTGGATTCGAATTGTAAATTCGTCCTATCTGACCCGAATAGATTTGCAAGTATTATCTTTCCATTCACTGTTCGGAGTTTTGCCAGATCACATTTGATTGTAACGTAGGCATAACATTTAGGTTAGTAGGTAGGTAAGTAGGTAGGTTAGTTACCTATATAAACAGAAATTGGTAGACAATGTTTTTTCTTGAGTTTGTACAACTATTACTCATCACAATAAAACAGTTTTAAACGGATTTAAGTTGTGTTTATTTTGGATTTACAATTCCTACGTTTCGAGCTCTTTACAGAGCCCGTGGTCACAACTTAAATCTGTTTAAAATTGTTTTATTGTGATGAGAAATTGGTAGGCAAAAGGAATTATTTAACTTTTTAGATTATCTAGATTGTAAGTGACATTGCGCTTTCAGTAACTGTAACTGTAGCGTAAGTTATGGGATCTACCTCCTAGCGGTCCACCCCGGGCAACGGCAACACAGGCTTGCCTGTGGATAAGTCCGGCTGAACGATCCCACTAAGCGGTGGAAGGCTCCGTAAGGGGCCGCCTGGCTCGCGACCACCATCCCACCGAAGTCTGGCGCCAAGTAGCTTGCTGCGTTCCGTCAGTGTGTGGGAGTGCCAGTGCCTGAACAGGCTTCTGCTGGGTGAGCTCGCTCCATCTTAGACTCTGTCTCTGTCCTATGACCTAGACTAGAGTCAAGAGCAAACCCATCATTTAAAAAAAAATTAATTAATAAAAATAAAAAAAAAAGTTCGATAGAGAAAGTTCTTGCATTCATGCTACAAAAATATCATAGTCTATAAAAACAGTGGCATTGATTAAAAAAAATGCTCTATAACAAACATTCACCCAAATAAAACTAGTTGCTTAATCTGCAAGGTTATACAGCTATGTATGATTTTGCAAACTTATCAAGATTCACCTACATAATAACCCCAACATAATTGGGTTATAACAAGGTACAATACACCACACAAAGCAATTTGAATCAGGACGGCGGCTGGAGGATACGCGACACTGATACCCTTCCATCAGTGTCACTTCTAATAATCCTCAGATACATGGAACTGGCAGTTAGAAGGTTATATAATCTGAATAACACGAGAACTTGACACTCTGGGATCTGGGATTTACCTATATCATTTCATTACGTAAAACTTAGGTACTTACCTACATTATATTTCATACGTACCTACCTATGTTCAAGATTTGGAACATCAATCAAGTTTACTGTAGCTGCTCTTCATATTTCAGCTCACATAATGTTCAAAATGAGCAAAAATGCTTTGATACGTCGATTCGCCCGTGTTTCTCTGAAAAACTGTACTTCCAGATATAAATAATTACTTATAGAAAACTATGCAGATATTTTTTTTTGGTGCTCAACGACTTTAATAACCTTATTATAAGTATGATGCATATAAAGAAGTACTTCTTCGTAAATAATATTATCATTCCGTCTAAATAAGGCGGCTGGTAGCAACTGGTTGGCGAAAACAAGAGATCGTGCCCTATGGCGTACCTTGGAGGAAGCCTACGTCCAGCAGTGGACTGCAATAGACTGATGTATGCAAGTATTCTCCTTCTAGAGATAATAAGAGAACTCTTATGCATACCCAAGTAAGGTATGAACGACGCGACGGCCATTTCAAAGCGAATAAACTAACCAAAGAAATGGTTGACCGATTTACAGTAAAAGCCAATTTATTTTCATTTGAAAATGCTTCGTCACAAATTAATCCTAGGAATATACCCGAAAAATAAGGTATTTTATTATCACACTAATATTAATTATTAGTAAGGATTACTTAGCACTCGGACAAGCTAAATCCACCAGAAAAACATTGGTGACAGTCTTGGAGTTACCTATCAAAGGAATCCTGTATGAAGATCCAGTTAATTTTGATGCCTTAGTTTTTTTTTTAATATATAACCTATACTCAAGGTTTGCAATAAAGTATGGAGCCCAGCATACTCTGGGTCAGGTTACCTGACCGAATCAGAAACACGACGCTGCGCTCCCAGCACACAAATAGTTGACGTAGGCCGGTCTTAAGTGGGATTGGGCTGGACATGTCGGCAGAATGCCTTATGCACTGTGGTCAAAAATTACTAGGTACTACTTGGTTCCCTCCTGACGCATAACAAGCACTTGGCAGTCCCAGGAAAAGATGGAGAGACGAGCTAAATACCAACGCTCAAAACTAGATGGAGGCGGCTTAAGATAGTGGCAGAAGGAGAAGAGGCCTTTGCCTTGCAGTAGCACATGTCTGACTCTAAATAAAATAGATGAATAACCCTTACAAAGTAACTTGAGGTGCTGCTGACACTACCTTCTTACATATCCAGTTTCATTTTCGTGTAAGATACGTGTCACCCGTTTGAGTGGCAAAAATCTCGATCAGGTATAAAATTTAACACGATTGGATTGGCATCAAATAATCAACGGGAAAATCCAGTTTCAAATATAAAAAAATGGATTTTATCACATCGCAATTCTGGTTGATTTTATTTTTGTATTAAGGGTTCGTCTTAACGGAATTGGCTACGAATTGGGGCAATATAAAAAATACGTCATTATGTAGGTATCTCATATGCTACGATGACCTGACTGTTTTTCGCCAGGCGGGTCGTATCCTATAACCCTGGCTAATGGCATGAAAGTAGTTGATTTGATTACACACCAAAAAAGACTTGTAATCTCTTTTTTCGGCCGGCCAAAAATAGCATAGCAGCGATGGGCTGACAGACAACCGATAACTACACTGAAACAAATTTTGAATTTTCTGATATTACTCAAATATTATTAATCTATGTACCCACTGACCGTTCTTTACTGCAGTGTACCTACGCTCTGCCTTCCTTGCAAAAGATTAAGGCGTCATATATATGTTATTCTTACAGATTCCTCTGACAATGCTGATGAAGAGAACCGTCTTCCCAGCCATGAACGACCCCAGCTTCTCTCCAAAAGAGAACGAGCTGAAAGCACTTCACAACTTCTTCAACAAATCCTGCATTGTCGGAAAGTGGTCACCTGATCCCAAGACCAATTCTGCTTGGAGTAAGTATGGTCAAGTTTTCCCACCAATTTTATATTTTTTTATAAATCCACCTAGCAAAGAATAAATTGATATTCAGCCATTCTAAATTATTAAGTTCATAGATTACGTTCCGTAATTCCGTTGCTCTGTCAGTAGTAAGTATATTAGCATGGTAGAACGTAACGTATTTACAAGTTCTTTTTAAACTACGCCTTGTTCCAAAAAAAATCATTTGGGATTATTATTTTTTAAATCAATGATGTGGGTTTAGCGTGTAACGAATTTCATACAACTTTACTGGCGCGATCAGACGCGTAACACACTATCTGAAATTTTACGAACTTTACGAAAGAAATGAATTCATTTCCTATCATGTTTGAGAAAAACTACATAACTGTTCAGACCTTGACACAGTTTTAAGAAAAACTACCTAAATAGTGTCTGAATTTCAAGTTGACCTCAAAATGTTTAACAGAAATCTCTTAAAAGATATTAAAAAGGTCAAGAAATGTAGAAGAAATGTTAAACGGGGGTCCCTCAATTGTTCCCCATTTTGGAAACTACCGGTACGTGCCGGGTAGATTCAGTCCAATCCGTTCTTCCCAGAACTACTCACAAACTTCTCCAGGTGAGCTTCTGCTCCCCACCAACTAGTCAGGTGTAGATTACAAAGTCCCGGGGCTAAAATTGCAGAGTCCAGTTTAAAAAAAAATGATTCTGTCAGCGACAAATAGCACGCTTCATGACTTAATTCCATTAGCTAGCAAAACGTTTAATTTGCGTTTGATGCAGATTTCCTCAAATATGCAATTCTTAAATAAATACCAAAAGTCATCGAACGATAAACCATGTTGTTAGAGTTTTTGTCTAAAAGTAACGTTGTCTAAAGGCGCAAGGATTCACTTCTCGGCCCACCTAGAAACTTAGGCAAGGAGCCTGAAACCAAACTACGGCAGATTATGCCGATTGCCCCAAATGAAAATGGTCAGCAATAATCGTACTGAAAGCAAACGTTATAACCATTAGTGCACAGCTAAAGCTAAATCTCAGAGGCAAATTATTGAACTGAAGAGCAATCCGATAAAATTTTCAGACCTATGTAGGAAATGTTTGCATTCCATAATTCCTACCCACTAGAGGGAATATAGCAGGATGAAGTTAGTTCGATTTTTGATTGCATTTCAAGAGGCTTAAAAGCGAAATGGGCTGTACGCGCTGAAAATCGTTTCCAGCCAATGTTTTTAAATCGAATTTTACCATCGCACATTTGAATTTTTATACGTAACAGTTTTATCCTAAATGGCCACAGTCAGGTGATAAAATGAAACTAGATTCGAATTGAAATTTTGAATCAAATCCGAACGCGTATTCGAATGATATGAGATTTATTGAAAAGCTAATTTTATTGAGTGGATGATTAAATCGTCTGACTAATTGGTTGGACATTAAATTGGTGATCCGGGCTCGCTCTTATTTTACATTTAACGTAAAGTCATGATTTCTGTTAAAACAAAACATAGGTGAAATAGTGTCAATTTCATCATTGCTGAAGCTTAGGGTCCATCTTAAAAAGGGCAAAAAATTATGCCATAATATTTGCTCAGGTACCTATGCCAGTAATGTGACTCTAGCTAAATTGACAAGCGTCCATTTCCAATAAGTAGGTGGAACATTATTGATAAATACCTTAAATAAATACACGTTTTTTGTATTCCTCATGGATACGACAGGTTTACAAAATGGTAGCCCGATACAATACAATGTTTGATCAGGCCTTTATCAATATTTAACTGACTGCTACCTTTGTATCTCGGTTCACATGTTTTAGACATTTTTCTATTGTTAATTTAACCAATCCTACCTAAGTAGTTATATCAGATATTTGGCAATTTAGATGCTACTATTGAAGAGCTAGTAGGGTATTAGGATTATTTATTATCATTATCACATTAGGTACCTATGTTTGTGTTCAGTACCTAAAGGGTATTGCCAAGAATATACAACACAGTTCAAGGGCAATCTGCCAGAATTATCTTACCAGTTAAAAAACTAAATAACATAAGTAGGCAACACTGCATGCGTCAATAACAAAATCTCAATACGGGCTGGTTTAAGGATCAATTTTCCCCAAGAAACATAGGTTTCGATTTCTAGGTTGAGATTTTTCCATAACCTAGCTCAAATCAGCTGTTCGACAGTGATGATTGATGGAAGGTAATTTTTTTCCGTATTTCGACATTATGTTTCTAGGAGAAAATTGTTTCTTATCACCAGCCAGTCTTGAGTTTTCGCTATCGGACACTATATTATCCCTCAGAAAAGACGCATCAACTAAGAAGTTTAACATATAGATTCATTTAAATCACATTTCAATATTACAGAGGCCCAATATAGCTCACTGTGTGCAATGTGCGAAGACCCAGCGAAATGTGACTACCCAGACAAATACAGCGGCTACGAAGGCGCGCTGCGATGCTTGGCGCAAAATGGCGGCGACGTCGCCTTCACTAAAGTGATTTACACCAGAAAATTCTTTGGGGTAATACTATTTGAATTTCTACGGTGCTGATTTAGAATAGCATCACCCTGTTTCAACTCTTGGATGTCACATTATGTGACTATCCAGACAAATACAACGGTTACGAAGGCGCGCTAACATGCTTGGCGCAAAATGGCGGCGATGTCGCCTTCACTAAAGTGATTTACACCAGGAAATTCTTTGGGGTAAGACTATTTTATTTTCTAGTATGCTGGCTTAGAATGGCATCACCCTATTTCGACTAGTAGGTGTCGCATTATGTGACTACCCAGACAAATACAGCGGCTACGAAGGCGCGCTGCGATGCCTGGCGCAAAATGGCGGCGACGTCGCCTTCACTAAAGTGATTTACACCAGAAAATTCTTTGGGTAAGACTATTTTATTTTCTACGGTGCTGGCTTAGAATGGCATCACCCTATTTCGACTAGTAGGTGTCGCATTATGTGACTACCCAGAAAAATACAGCGGTTACGAAGGCGCGCTAACATGCTTGGCGCAAAATGGCGGCGACGTCGCCTTCACTAAAGTGATTTACACCAGAAAATTCTTTGGGTAAGACTATTTTATTTTCTACGGTGCTGGCTTAGAATGGCATCACCCTATTTCGACTAGTAGGTGTCGCATTATGTGTGTGACTACCCAGACAAATACAGCGGTTATGAAGGCGCGCTAACATGCTTGGCGCAAAATGGCGGCGACGTCGCTTTCACTAAAGTGATTTACACCAGGAAATTCTTTGGGGTAAGACTATTTTATTTTCTACGGTGCTGGCTTAGAATGGCATCACCCTGTTTCAACTCAAGGGTGTCGCATTATGTGACTATCCAGACAAATACAGCGGTTACGAAGGCGCGCTAAGATGCTTGGCGCAAAATGGCGGCGACGACGACGACGTTGCCTTCACCATAGTGATTTACACCAAGGATTTACACATATGTAGAAATTCTTTGGTGTAAGTAGATTTTCAAATTTACTTTCATTTGACTCTGAGAAGATTTAAATGAGAAATAGGATCAACAATTGTGGTGTATGGGCGATGATATTGAGTTGAGATACCTACAAATCTAAATGGTCTATCGCCAATAAATTATTTGTCGATATCTATTTGAGTTATAAACTTCTTTATACATTTATTAAAAAAGAAAAAAGGTTCTTAATAATATTGCAAGGTCTCAAAATATACCTACTTATCAAAATTCGAAAAAATTTGCAACTAAGGATAAATAAATAAACAGTTGGCTTTTAGCGCGCTTCCATCCATTAGGTAATGCATATGAAAAATCGGTGTCAATATTCCCACTGGCCTGATGGCGCAGCAAGCAAATAGTACCCCTGCCTGCCACGAGAGTCTTGGGTTCGATCCCCACACTTTAATCTATAAAGACTACAAACTCCAACAGCCACAACAGTCCATTGCTGGACATGGGTCATATAGCTGGTTTTCTATGTAGAGAAACATTGTTTTTTTTATGTAGAGCAATGCCATTTGGAACAAATGTAATATACGCCTACATGAACCCAGATCACCCGGTAGACACTGGCTACCCCGCGCCAGGTGGGGGGAGGGGGGGCTCAAAGTGCAGCGCGTCCGGCGCTCAGAAAAAAAATTCTATGGGATTGGTTTGGACCTTTGAGATAAGTTTGGTGTCGTTTTCAGGTAAATAAATGATGCTGAATTCATTCCCCATACCAGTTTTTTAGGGTTCCCTAGCAAAATAAGTCGCAATCCTTAAAATAATAAAATTTTAGTCGAAACGAAATGTAAACAAACCCACATATTTTAATAATTTTGTGTGAAACTTTGTTTAAAAAAAATATTTTTCAAAAGCTCATTTAATGCACATTATAAAAACATTAACATTGAATATACATAATACTACTTTTCAACTAAAATAAAATAAAATTGCACGTACCTTTCTCATTCTTGCGGACGGCCTGCGGACGTCACTCGGTTTTCTATTCAGAGTTGGAACGAGATTTTGTAGTAAAACATTGCCATTTAAGTACTAATTACATACACGCCCATTTAAATCCATATCGGCCGGTAGGAAGTTTCTAGTGGTGAGACAGATATCCGGTAACTAGCCGGTATCCGCCCTTACTTTTACTATCCGGACGGATACCGGGTAGCATATTACTACGTATACCGGAACGTAAAAAAGAGGTATAATCGCATTATTTTACAGAAGGAAAATCATATACCAATAATTTATGGACACTTGTTAAATTTTTCCCTCGTCATACATTATTATTTTACATTTATATTTAGTACTTATAGTTCACAAGTGGCAAATTGTGGCGAATATGAATTACTTTCCGCTTTTGTTGGGCCAATGTGTACCCATAGTTCCTTTCGGCCTTCTAACTTTGGAACGCAAGATATGGCTAGTACCTACAACGTCCGTGTCGATTGTTCGTACTATGATTTTGTCGTGTCCTTTCAGCACGGAATCAGCAAGATGAAGCATTATCCGTGTGTCGGCTTCCTCGTGGTTGCACGGTGCCAAATTTTCAATTGGAGTGGTTTTACTTAGAGCTTCTTCGCCATCGGTTATGATGAACTCTTTACCCATTTGTAAGTCTATCTCTGAGTGCCAATGAGATGACAAAAGGTTGTAAAGCTCTCCTTTATTTGATGTTTCGCGAAGGAAGTTTCACCAGCCTTTTGGAATTCTTGTTTGTTCACCAACTAACACACGTGTGCCAGTACCTCGTTTTTTTCGGGTTGAATTTTTGAAACTGTCTTTCTTGTATGTATCACAAACCACGTCCAGTCTTTCAACATTATCCAACTCTTTATCTAGTGTGAAATCTGACATTCAGCATGTCAGATTTCACACTAGATCTCATCAAACCTAAAGCTGATAGAGCAGGAGGACTGCTTTGATTTTCATGCGAAAATAATGTATCAACGTCTCTTGCTCTATGTTCTCAGGTTGCAATATAAAGTTTACTAAACTGAGTCGTTTTTAAGGGAACATATTTTAGATTTGGCTTTAGATTCTCGTATTTTATTTATATTATGTAAAAGAGGGAATATGTTCTGAGGTAATGGGTCGTGTATACTTTTGGCTTCAATAAATCATTCTTTGCAAAAATTTTGGTAAAATTATTTTCCTTTGCTTTCAATTTGTTTTACTGTCTGAACCACTTCAATAGGCGCCACCATTTTCGTATTAATGTTGTACAATTCAGAAGAGTTTTCGAGAAAAGGATTTCCCGCTGTCTCAATCGTGCTGACCCTGCCCATTACCGTTCAATTGCCATTACCTCCATCCTATGCAAGGTCATGGAGAGGGTACTGAACACTAAGTTGCTGATCTACCTTGAAGACAATGATCTTCTCAGTGACCGTCAATATGGCCCTCGTCAGGGGCGGTCTATTGGTGATCTTCTTATGTCACGCACTGCTGGGGCGAAGCCATTGAGAAAAACGGCGAAACATTTGCCGTGTCTGGCATGCAAGTCTGCTCAGCAAACTTCCTGCTTGTTGCATCCCAGCTGATTTTTGTACTTGGATTTCAGACTTCCTTAGTGAATGGTCCATCAGAGTAGTCATTGACGGCTGCTCCTCTAACCTTATGGCCATTGATGCCGGAGTTCCTCAGGGGACTGTTCTCTCTGCAACTCTTTACCGTTTCAGAGAAATACTTGACAGGTGCAAAAAACCAGTGAGGATGAAATATGTTCGTTAAGAAAGGCAATGGAAGAGCGAATAGATCCGACCTTAAGTCTTGTCTCCTATTGGGGCGACGACAGTCTGTCACTGACAGGCTTGAGCTTCTAGGCATGGAGTTGACATTAAATCTAAACATCGGCGCGACCATCGAGTACCAGGCTCAAACGGCGGCTAAGAAGCTGGGCAACCTGAATAGAGTGAAGCGATACTTTACGCCTGGACAGCTTTTAACTCTTTACAAATCACAAGTCCGATCCTGCATGGAGTATTGCAGTCACCTTTGGGATGGCTCAGCCAAATACCAACTTGCCGCTCTTGACTCGGTGGAACGCAGGGCCATGAGGCTCAAAGGCGACATAAAACTGGTGGACACCAAGCTACATAGCCTAGCACATCGCCGCAAGGTTGCCTGCTTGTCGGTTTTTTACGGATTGTACTTCGGAGAGTGTGCTCAAGAGCTTCACGACCTTGTTCCACCAGCTGCCTTCTACCATCGGACATCCAGACGCACCGCCGGATACCATCCATACCTGGTTGCCATTTCACCAATTCGGACTAAAAGCTTCCAGTCATCATTCATAATGCGTACTGCTAAAGAGTGGAACTCACTACCTGCGTCATGGTTTCCTAATCTTTTTAAAGTAAGAGTGAACAGGCTTCTTCTGAGTGAGCTCGCTCCATCTTAGACTCTGTCTCTGTCCTATGACCTAGACTAGAGTCAAGAGCAAACCCATCATTAATAATAAAAAAAATTTGTCAAAATAAGAGATTTTATCCCAGACACAAACCTATTTTTTTTTCGGAAGTGATGTCTGAATGATGGCGATATTCGGCCTAAAGTGATCTGTTATTTTTACCAACAAAAGCGGAAAAGTAATTCATTTTCGCCACAATTTGCCCTTTTGTGAACTATGAATACTAAATATAAATGTAAAATAATAATTCATGACGGAGAAAAATTTAAAAGCGTCCATAAATTATTGGTATATGATTTTCCTTCTGTAAAATAATGCGATTATCTCTCTTTTTTACGTTCCGGTATACATAGTAATGTGCTATCCGGTATCCGGCCGGATAGTAAAAGTAAGGGCGGATACCGGCTAGTTACCGGATATCTGTCTCACCACTAGAAACTTCCTACCGGCCGATATGGATTTAAATGGGCGTGTATGTAATTAGTACTTAAATGGCAATGTTTTACTACAAAATCTCGTTCCAACTCTGAATAGAAAACCGAGTGACGTCCGCAGGCCGTCCGCAAGAATGAGAAAGGTACGTGCAATTTTATTTTATTTTAGTTGAAAAGTAGTATTATGTATATTCAATGTTAATGTTTTTATAATGTGCATTAAATGAGCTTTTGAAAAATATTTTTTTTAAACAAAGTTTCATACAAAATTATTAAAATATGTGGGTTTGTTTACATTTCGTTTCGACTAAAATTTTATTATTTTAAGGATTGCGACTTATTTTGCTAGGGAACCCTAAAAAACTGGTATGGGGAATGAATTCAGCATCATTTATTTACCTGAAAACGACACCAAACTTATCTCAAAGGTCCAAACCAATCCCATAGAATTTTTTTTCTGAGCGCCGGACGCGCTGCACTTTGACCCCCCCTCCCCCCCACCTGGCGCGGGGTAGCCAGTGTCTACCGGGTGATATAGGCTCAGGTGAACTTACAGATTACCCATACTATACTGGTTTTGCTCTACATAAAAAAACATATGTTTCCAATATCTTCCATACAAAAGTGCCAACAAAAAACTGACTAATATTGGGCTATTGGATATATTCGCCATAGGCACGCTTGGCAGACGGATTGACGAGCGCAGTGCAAGGTGTTATAGATGTTCACGGAGAACGCTACTGCTAATTCCACTGATTCATCCCTTACGTTTCAGTCGCCGTTTACGACACCCACGGGTAGAAATGGGGTGATGCTATTCTAAGCCGGCACCACACGGCCATCTAAGCAAATCAATTGACATTGAGTTTAAAGGTTTAAGGGTCTGATCTGATCCCTTTGCAGCGATTAACAAAATTTAGTGGGTCCTGTCCCGACCTGGGCGAAATCAAAATTTATACCTACCTACTTATTCGACTAAGGGTTTAAAGTAGGATCATTCCAAAGGACCTAATCAAATACGACGGAATTGGATTCAATCCGACATCATCCTCTAATTAACAAATCACACGACGTAATTTAGAAATTAATTGACTTTGTATATTTTCCTACCTTATTTTATTAACCTACGTTATTCCAACATACCTAAACCATAGAGTAAAAATCACATAGAGATGACACTCCCGCTCCAGACGCGCTCAAGGTCAATCCGTCTGGCTGTCTCTTAGAGAACAATTCAGTCGGGAGTGCGCTTCGCCGCCGAAACGTTCGTCGTGCGGGTCGAATTTTCATTTTTTGTGAAAAATTTAGCAATGCCGAATTATTGTGGTGTGTATGGCTGCAAAAGTGATGCGAGGAAGACTCCGCATCTAAGTTTTTACAGCCACGTAATAAGAGCCACAAATTCCATTACTTGACATGGGCTTCCTTCTATTCGGATGGTACCTATTTGCCATAAGTACCTACCTACTCACCACGCTTGGCGGATGGATTAGCGAGCAGAGTGCAAGGTGTTGTATTCATAGGGAGAACGCGTTTTACAAAATGAATGCTATTCTAATCTGGCACCGCACGGCGCCATTTTTGCACCTATTTTAAAATTCTGTACCTACCTATTAACAATAAAATGGTAAGGTTAGACTTTAAAACGGGTAAATATTTTGTTCCCACGGGAAAACTGTTAGCAGCGGTCGCAACCGCTTGACTGGCCGCTAGTCTGGAATAAGATTATTGGCACGTGACAGCCCCGACTTAAAGCGCAGGAGAGTGCGGGGCGTTACGGGCTGCGGGGGGAAGTAGGTATTTAAAGCGCGGCTTTTGGGGCCCAGACAAAGGAGTTTCGTTTCTATACGCAGTATTATTATCTATTCTTATGCCTAAACCTAATTTATAACCAATAGGATATAATGATATAGGTAGATACAAAAAGTTTCACCCCACAAAATAAGTAGGTAATATTATGAATATTGGATTAAGCCAATTTCCGAATATCAGAAACAAAAACAATAATAGTCCAATATCACAAGGGAAAAAATATCTGATATTACTACGGGACACGGGAGGGATAAATCGCAAGAACCTAATAAATAACTTATTTACGTTCGAACGAAACTAATTTCATATTGACCTTTCCTCTAACTAACTACAACTACGAATAACTACAAGAAATACTTACTAGGTTTTTGTTCTCTCTCTTCTCTTTTCGTGTGGGACACCCAGTCGTCTAACGACCCGATGAACCCTGGTGTCAGAGTTTTTCAACCGCCTACTACTAGTAATAGGCCTCTGACATGAAAATGAAAAAAATGAAAATGAAATAACTTTATTCAATGTAGGATAGCATTATCACTTATTGACGTCATGATCGGTCATTGTAAAAAAAAAGAAATTTGCATAACGCAATCTTCTTCTTTTTATAACAATTTTGTATTGTCCTAATAGAAAACCGGCTCGGGCGGGATAAAAAAATAAAAATAAAAATAAAGGCACTGCCTCGGGGCTGGCCAGGTTAATCACACAGCACGTAACTTTACGCCACCACCATTTGTAAACGACATTTGTTTCAAATTTTAGTCAAGATTTCCAAAGCGTGTTATTAACATGCGTATAATTAACCGGACCCCCTGAACAGGAAAAACCCCCCAAAAAACCTGCCCAGAAGTGCTCCTACTCTAAATTAACAATCTTTCTAGGCCCTAAACTGCCCTAGCTAATTTTGGAAATAACGAATAATATATATGTATAGCCCAAAAATGGCTACATAAAAAAAAAAAAAATTATAATAATAACAAAAAATTGCAGTAGATAAATCTACTTGTTTCGTCTAATAAAATATTTACTTTATACATTTGAATTAAACCCATGGAGATTTATCTTGCATATAGTCTGATATTTCATAATAGCCTTTCTTGTACAATTTTTGTTTAATTACTGGTTTAAATTTATTTAAGGGTAAGTCTTGAATATCTTTAGGAAGCTTGTTATAAAAGCGTATACAATTGCCCTTAAAAGTTTTGCTTACTTTACTAAGCCTGCTCATGTGCACAGCAAGTTGCTCCTTATTTCTAGTGTTAAAATTATGCCTGTCACAATTTTTCTTAAAAGAATCTATATTTATTTTTACGTACACTAGATTTTCGTATATGTACTGTGACACAAATGTCAATAATATGTTGATTTCTTTAAATTTCTGTCTCAAGGAGACTCGAGGTCCCAATTTATAAATTGAACGAACAGCCCGTTTCTGCAAAACAAATATATTGTTCACATCCGCAGCATGGCCCCATAATAGTAAGCCATAAGACATTAAGCTATGGAAGTAGCTAAAGTAAACTAGTCTTGCAGTGTCTACATCAGTGAGATGTCTTATTTTTTTAACTGCGTATGCTGCTGAACTCAGTCTCTTCGACAATTTCTCAATATGTGGCCCCCATTGGAGCGAGGCGTCCAAAGTTATGCCTAAAAATACAGTTGAGTCCGCAAGGTCCAACTTTTCATCCTTTACCTTAATAATTGTAGAGCTTGGTTTAACATTTGGTAATACAAATTTGATACATTTAGTTTTCTTTTCATTCAATAGTAGGTTATTTACTGTAAACCATTGCACTACATCGGTAATAGCTTTGTTCACGTCATCATAGTTGAGTTGTTGCCTCTTTACTCTGAAAAGTAGAGAGGTATCGTCCGCGAACAAAACTATATCATGTTTTTCTTTAACTAGATATGGTAGATCATTAATATATACAAGAAACAAAAAAGGACCAAGAATCGAACCCTGCGGAACGCCCATTCTTATCTTTGATCCAGATGATCTTTCACCGTTGACATCGACCTTTTGGATTCTATTGTTAAGATATGATTCCAAAAGACTAAGAGCGTGGTCTTTTACGCCGTAGTGATGTAGCTTCCTGACCAGAGTATCATGATGAACACAATCAAACGCCTTGGACAAATCACAAAACACACCTACTGCATCATGAGATTCCTCCCAGGCTTCGATTATATGATTGATGAGATCCACACCTGCATCAGTAGTAGAGCGACCACGTGTGAAACCAAATTGCTGCAGGTGCATTAAGTTATTACGATAAAAATGTCCTTGCAATTGATTTAAAATAACTTTTTCAAAAATTTTACTTAGTGTTGGTAGTATTGATATAGGTCTGAAATTAGTAGGGTCAGTAGTACTACCAGCTTTAAACAAGGGAATAACTTTACTATGCTTCATCAAGTCAGGAAACACGCCACTGTCTACACAGTCATTAAAAATACATGCTAGGTATGGAGAAATGCAATCGATTATGGAACTAATAATTTTAACAGAGAGGCCGTGGAGATCTGAAGTATTTTTCATTTGTAAACTTTTAAATACTTTTATTATTTCAATGTTACTAACGTGAGAAAATTTAAAATATTTATCACAATGGTTTACATTATCTTTTAGAATAGATTCAGCGAGAATAGGGCATGAGTTTAACGATTTGGTAGTCGAAACTGGAATATCAGTAAAAAATTGTTCAAAAGCGGAAGCTACTTCCAAATTAGTATTTTTAATTTCATCGTTTATCATAAGTTTATAATTTTCATTACGACGTTTAGAATTTCCAGTTTCATTATTTACAAATTTCCAAGTGGTTTTGATTACGTTTGTGCTATTCTTTATATTATTTTTGATGAAGTTAGATTTAGCTATTGCACAAACGTTTCTAAAAGTTTTAGAGTAACGTTTTACATAATCAGCAAAAGTTTTTGATTGATTATATGTTCTTTCTTCATACAGATCGTATAACTTCTGCCTGCTTCTATGAATTCCAACTGTGGCCCAGTCACTAAATGATAATTTTGTGTTAACTTTAATTTTCTTAGATTTAAATACATTGTCATATTCTTTTTTGGCAAGACTAAATACTGCGTTATATAATTTATTTGGATTTTCGTTATATGGCAATTCAGGTAATTTTTGCAAAATATTTTCTCTATATCGATTTAGCCTACTTTCATTTACCGGTACACACGTAATATCTTGTTTAGGTGCCTGCTCAATGTTAATTTTGAAAGAAGCTAATTGACCCGTATGGTCGGAGCTTAATTTATTTATGACAGCCGCATCTTCAGGTTTAATGTTGGTAAAGATATTATCTATGCACCTGGCTGAGGTAGGTGTGATTCTCGTTGGCACCGAAATAAGATTCACTAGGTTGTAACATAAAAATAATGATAGAAACCTATTACTGATATTAGAATTTTCAAGAATATTTATATTGAAATCTCCACATACAATAATCCCTTTATTGGATTTTGTTGCTTTATCTAAGGCTACATCCATAACTTTTTCAAAGGGTTCATATTTAGCATCAGGTGGGCTGTATACGCTCATTATAACAAGATCTTCGAGTTCTACGCAGGCTATTTCAATAGTTCGCTCAACTGAGAGGCTAACGATATCAGGCCGTTCTTTATATTTTAACTCGTTTTTAAGTAGTATCAACGATCCACCGCGTATTGCTGTTGATCTGTTGAACGAACTTGCCACCTGGTGATTACTAAAACTGAACATTAACTGATAATCTCTAAGCCAATGTTCAGTTATACATAGAATATCAATATTATTACAGTTCATGAAAAGTTCAATTTCTAACTCTTTGCTAATTATGCCTTGAATATTTTGGTGTACAATATTCAAAACACGGCTATTTTGAATTTTGGTTGTATTACAAATATTAATTTTATTGTTTATATTATGTTTTGGCAAGATAGAATCACTCAAGTTACTAAAAGACGGCGTTCTGCCAGAGTTACTCTCTGTTGTCTTAGAAATTAATTTAAAGAACTTGGAACCGATTCCAACGTTATAAGGTTTGTATGTATATTCTGCTCAATAGAAGCAGTTGTCTGGTTAGCCAACAAATTGGCTGAATTATTAAAAAAATAAGATAGTAACTCTGCTATCTGTCGTTTATAAACTTTAGATAGATAATATCTATCTTTCGTTACATTAAAATATTGTCCAATAAAAATATTTGTGTCGATAAAATGAAATTTGTCAGGATTGCGACATGTCAATGTATGTAAGTACTTGTTACACTTACATACATTGACATGTCGCAATCCTGACAAATTTCATTTTATCGACACAAATATTTTATGTTTAGTTTAGCATTGACATGGTTGTGTAGGTAACGACCGCCGTCTAAGTAATCATAGACCCGGGACCGATGGCTTATCATGCCCTCCGAAGCACGGAACCATTTCTTTTCGGACAATCAGTAGGTTCACCCTGCAATGTCCTAACCAGACCGGGAACAAATTCACAAAGTGATATCAACTTTGTGAGTGCCCCACCGAGTATCGAACCCGGAACCTTTGCGTCGCAGGCAGTCGCACTACCACTGCGCCACATCGGCCGTTTTTGTTTGGCACTGCACACTTCCTGAACTCTACAAAAGCAAAACACGACCTAAATACAAAATTCTACTTTCAAATCGAATAAACCCATTACAAATCCTCTGAGCCACAACTCGGGTGAAAATCGGAGCATCGTAATTTGATTTATTGGGAGATTCAAATGAATATGGTTTGCTCTCCATAACACATAAATAATGTGGCAACAAGACGCTGTTGTAGCCAAAAATCGTAAAGTATATTTGTCCATAGAATCGAATGCCATGGTTCAAAGAACATTTCTAATTTTTTGAAGTAATATCCCGTACTCAATCCCGCAAATTATTTTTTTAGTACGAAGCGAGTCTCCGTTTTCCGGTTCTGTTCTTTGAAGTTTTGGCAAAAATACTCTACCTATTCCGATCACTGCACATAATCTAACTTAATGTCGATATCCATCAATTTACCAAATGTGTTGGCGGCGGAGAATCCATTTGGCTTTTAGCGGGCGGGACCTACATCTAATGCCATTAATGCTTGTGTAAATATTCCCCACTGGCCCGATGGGGGTGTAGCAGATAGTAGGTACCCACTGCCACGCTAAGGGTCGTGGGTTCGATCCCCACACTACACAAATATTTGTAACGTATTTCTTCAAATATTTGTCTCTAGACTGGGTGTTGCTCTATATATACATAGATATAGATACATACATATATCACGCCTATATCCCTTGCGAGGTAGGCAGAGCGTTAACATCAATTACGCCACGTCTGACAAACACTTGAGTGTCATTCAGAAAATTGTTAAGCACTATCTATGTGTAACTATGAATATTTTTGTGTGGTGCCGGCATAGAATAGCATCACCCCAATTCAACTCGTGGTTATCGTAAAAGGCGTAATCACCCAGGCAATAGGCAGCAGCGTTCCCTGTGAATGCAACATCTAGCACTGCACTCGCTAATCCGCCTGCCAAGCGTGGTGAGTATGGTAATACCCTCAATAGTGTGACTGTAAATGTAATGTAAAAATCTCCATGTATAAGCCATTTGCTTGATTCGGGGATAGATGGCGCTGAGTGTGTCCAGGGCACTCCAGGATAACTTTTTTTGAAAACATGCAAAAGTTTCTAAATATTTTTTTTATAAATAACTTATTTATTTATTTATTCCAGCTCCCCGTGGGTACTATCCCGGCAGGCCAGGCGGAAGCCAACCCAGATGATTATGCGTACTTATGCGCGGACGGTACCAAAGTGCCGATCAGGGAAAAGGCCTGTTCCTGGGCCGCCAGACCTTGGCAAGGGCTTTTAGGCCACAACGACGTTTTGGCCAAGCTTACGCCCTTGAGGGAGAAGATAAAGCAGTTGGCCGCTGCAGGTAAGCCGCACAAAATAATGAATAGTTGTCAAAAAAAATTTGTTCCCGTATCTGCAAGATAAATCTTGAAAAATATATTTTTGCTATTGCGACCGAAATACAGGATTCGTAAAAAGAGACTGATTTTATTAGGAACAACAGAAAGCAATATCCAAAACGTGGAAATTTTATATTGTTTCACTGAAATTAGTTCCGCTAGCTGCACAGAGATTCAATAAAAACCGATCGTATATTGCGTAAAAGCAAAAAAATAATACAATTTGTAGTTTTTTGCCTTCATACGAGACGACCTTTTATGTCAACGCCTGTATGAAAACAGGGGCATAGTAGATACCCTTGAGGGTTTTTGCAGCATCGACCGTAATACGTTTAGGCATTTCCATAGTCTCGCTAACAATTTTGCATAGGCGAGAGAATTTTAAAAGGCTACGTAGTCGTCTCTACTTTATGAAGATTGCTTTTTGTTGTTCTATACAAGTTATTTCTATGTCATTTATAACAACAATGTACTTAGCTGACATAAATTAAATTTTTATGGCCTAAATTTCGATAAAATTGAGTGGGCTGCTAATCAATTAGCGCTTAATTGGGCACAATGACCTTTCAAAATGTTGACGAAGTATACGCATTTTCAAAGGTTAGTTTATTGTTCGACCAAAAGTAAGCTTATGGCATTTCTTTACAGGTAAAACCGCTAAACCGACATGGTTCACCAAAGTACTAGGTCTTTCTGACAAGATCAACCACGTGGCCGACAATATCGCTATACAGCCAGACACCTATCTGAAGAAGGCTCACTATGATGAGGTTATCGAAAGAGGACATGGGGCTCCAGAACCTATCGTAAGGTAGGTTACACGTGATTATTGAAAGGCTAATCGTTTTGCTTGATTCATGCCTAAATCATTTTTTTTGGAAACCTGCCTTTAAAGCTTGAGAGTTATAAAACCTGAGGGTTTAAAAGGGTAATAGCATTCCCTCACAACAAAGAACACAGCAAGATTTCAAATGCACGACTCCTCCTATATTAGTACCTACAATAGGTATATTTCAACATTCAAACAAAAGGCCAAACTCAAACCCAAGCCCTCTCCGAGTAATTAAAATACTTCAGGAGAGAAAATGTGATTTAAAGTTGACAGAAAATTACTTTGGAAAGAAAAAATATTAAGATGAAAGAAACCCACCAATTACAGAGTTAGGAAGTTTCTGAGAAGAAATCTTATTTCGAATTATTTGCGTACATTATTCCATTTTAATCATATTTATCAGCAAACCCCCGCTTTTTGTTGATCATTCGTCTAAGAAACAATGTCTTAGTTGTTGTATTGTAGGTATGCATCTACCTAATCCGCAAGTAAGATAATCCACCTCACGTCTCAAGGTAATACGGAACACAGAATCTACTAGGTGGAAGCTTAAGTAGGTATATCTTAGGTGCTAAAATTACAGATTAAAACGCATTAGGGAGACAGAATATCACATAATATTATGAAATGACAGGGTTAAGTTTAGTGTAGCGGTAGATTAGTTGAAGTTGAAAGATAGAACGTTTTACTTATTCCAAGTTTTACCTAAAACCGCTGCTGCCGCCAGCGTCAGATGTTTTGAGTTTCTAATCATCTTTATTCCTGAACGAAGTATCCTTTTCTCCTGCGACTTTGCACTAATCCTTCCTCGCATGTCGTCAAGATAGACAACTATGTCGTCAAGGTAGACTAGTCGCTAACCTATTCCGTTTGCAGGCTTTGCGTGACGTCGGGCGTGGCGCTGGCCAAGTGCCGCGCGATGTCAACATTCGCTTTCAGTAGAGACATCCGCCCCAGGCTCGACTGTATTCAGGAGGGCAGTGAAGACGCTTGCCTTCAAAGTGTATGTATCTACCTATCACGCTATCTATACATTATAGAGGTTTCGTTTTATGATGGACACAAATAAATACCGACACTCTTTGTGCAAAAATCCAAACACGATAATGGTAGGATAGGTATGTATTCGAATATCATTCAACTCAACACCTCTACAAAATAATAACATTGCTTCTGTTAATAATTAATTCCCTGAAATAATCTGATCTATTTAGTAATATAACCTGGACAAGGCTGGTTTAGAACAGGAATTTAAGTTTGTCAAAAGAGAGAGGAAGCTTTTATGCCCAGAAGTGAGTTGATTTAGGCATGAATGAATCAATCACATTATCTCTAAAAAATCAATATCAAATCCTCTCCATGCAGGTCCAAAACAACGGAGCAGACCTAGCATCAGTAGACGATATGAAAGTTGCATCAGCGTCAAAGAAATACAACCTGCATCCAGTGTTCCACGAAGTGTATGGAGAAAAGAAGACGCCAAACTATGCTGTGGCTGTCGTCAAGAAGGGCACAACGTATAACAATATCGGAGACTTAAGAGGGAAGAGGTAAGATTTGTGGTTAAATGTGGACAGTCTAAAATACATTGTATCAGCAGAAGGTACGAAGGCAGACAATCTGGAGAAAGTGTTCCATGACGTCCGACTATGCCACACCTGTTGTCAAAAAGGGAACAAAGACATAAAAAGAATCCGTCTTCTGCTAAATAGGTAAGTACTAAAGGATGATGATATTTTTTACTAAATCTAGTAGGTACCTACCTACCTACTTTCTTTTCGTCATATGCTTTCCGAACTCAGCGAAGCTTTCAATTTTATGGGTAGCTGAAACTACCTTACTAAAATATTTCCAATGTTCTTTACGCACAGAAAGGTGTAACTCACATTTAAACCATACTAAGGAGTGGTCAACTTTACGCTGTCACATGGATCTGTAACTGACGTTACGTTGCAGGTCTTGCCACAATCCGTTCGGGACTTTCAGTGGACTTCAAGCTCCACTCTTCTACCTGATCAACAAGAAACTTATCAACTCGGACCATGTAAGTATCTCCCTAGCCCTAGGTCCGCATCCTGATAACATGAATAATGGGGGATTCTGGCGCTATGATAGTGCGTCTTTTACTTCCTATAGGTAATTATTGTGTGTGTCTCATGCATGGTGCTTGTTTTAATAGATATACACACATCACGCCTACAATCCCTTGCGGGGTAGGCAGAGCGCAAACAGCCGCAAAAAACGGACATTTACGCCACGTCTGACAAATATTTGAGGGTACCTGTTCGGAAAATTGTGTATCGCTATAGTGACAGGTTGTCAGCCTATCGCCTAAAATTGCAATACACACACCCTCGACTCCCTTAGTCGACTCTTACGACTCTCAAGGGGAAGAAATGGGGTGATGCTATTCTAAGCCGGCATCACACGGCACGGCTTGTTTTAATCTCGTGTTAAATTGCCATTGGCCCCTCATACAAACCGACCTAAATCGAGCATTCATAATTTGCGGATTTGCGTCAGTTTAGGGTCAAATCAAAAGCACCATGAATGTGTGTGATCAAGATCATGTTTGTGTTTATTATTTTTGACTAATTATATATTATTCTACTGTTACAGTGTCTCAAAAACATGGCAGACTTCTTCTCTGGAGGAGCATGTTTGCCTGGTGTGGACAAACTGGAAAATAACCCGATAGGTATGTGTGACATAGCAACAAGTACCTATTATATTTAATTTAGTAGGTACCTCATACTGTTTCACCAAGTCGACACCACCAAGAGAGATCTCTTAAAATTGAACACTGGGTACCTACCTATACAGAATTTTTCGGAAAAATTTGCGTTGGTCTAGTTGACTTGGTGAGGTGCCTCCTTGCAGAGTTTAGCTGGCCAAATATTTGATACCCATGACTATGACTCTCTTTCCGCATACCCCTTTATAGAAACAGGGCTGATTTTGCCTAAGTAAACAAAATTTCCTTTACAGGGGCCGATGTTACCAACCTGAAGAAGCAATGTGCAAGTGATAACAACAATAATCCAATGAAATGTCTACAGGAAAACCGCGGCGATGTAGCCTTTGTGTCAAGTAAGTTAAGGTCAAATGATAGTGAAAATATTTAACTATGGAAAAAGCCAACTGTTTTTTTTTTAATGAATACCTTGTTTCCAGGCGCAGACTTATCCAATTACGACTCCACCCAATTCGAGCTCTTATGCCTGAATAAGGACGCCGGTGGCCGCGACTCCCTCGCGAGCTTCGAGACTTGCAACATCATGGTCGCCCCATCCAGAACCTGGCTCGCTGCGAGGGACTTTATGTCAGATGTGTCAATAGCGCACACACCGCTAAGCTTGGCAGCATTGCTGGCTGATAAGACGGACCTGTTCAACATCTACGGAGAGTTCTTGAAGAATAATAATGTTATCTTCAATGTAAGTACCTAAACAAAAAAATGTTAGAAGTGCACAAGTTGAAAACTTCCAGTTTAAATATTACGGGAAAGTCTACTGTATTTATTAAGGGAAACATTGGAAAAGTCTATAGTTAATCCTTCTGAAATAATATGTATAAGACTGTTCCTACTATTAAATACTCATACCTAGAAAAGACACCAGTTACAATCATCTCCTTTCTTCAAGAATCATGATTGATTGATTTTCTCATTTATTAACACTACTTCCAAATAAGTAGTCTAATATGTAATTTTGTTACAGAATGCTGCAAAGGGCTTGGCAACAACAGAAAAGTTTGATTTTGATAAGTTTAAAACTGTTCATGATGTAATTTCCACATGTGCGGTTGCCTAAATCTTGGATTTATAGATTTGCAGTGTGCAAAAGTAATAATTTAAGAAATAAAAAAGAGTTATTAGCTATTAAGAAAAAACAAGTCTGAATTTGTAAACTTTATTTACATCTTACATTTTTCCTTAATTCGAAATGAAATAAATATAATACACAAAAAGATTTTCATTCTACATTCCAATACTTATTTATAATGCAGCCAAGATCATTGTGATAAGTGTGGTCGCTCCGAGCATCATGTAACCTGTTGTGTATACTTCCTTGATGGTGAGACCTCTAGCAGTGTCCCAGTATAAATGTCTGATACCATTGGCTAAGTGGTATCCGAATGGGGCCGCAAGCACTGCCTTGATCATAAACAGTGAAGCCGCAGATAGGTGGAGGCCTTCAAGCATGGTGACATAATGGGAAACGTCACCTGGCAATACTAACGCACCAATACCAAGTATGCCTACATAGCCTGACAGCATCATACCTAGAAAAGAGGTGCAGGTGTGATGATTGCAAATAAATAAGACTAAATTTTTACTTATTATCCCATTTAGATAATAATAATAAACTTAAAAACAACTTAGCTGCTTTCTTTAGACAAACAAATAAACATAATGAGAAATAACTTTTTGAAAAAAGAATCTTGGTTATCAATTTATGATTCACAGCTCATCATCATCAACATAACAATTTTATGTTGTAAAATTTCCATTGTTAAGGCACCTATTCATTTGGCAACATTAGTTCTGCAACATTGTATGTATACAAAAGTTGTGCAACAAATGTATCTGAAATAATCCGTCCACACACAAAAATGTCTGCAATACTAGTGAAGTGAAGTTATATATATTATACAAAACTGCACAACAAAATGTTCCCAAATGAATATGCACCTTAAATTGAGTGCACTGAGCAGTAAATTAAAAAAAAACTTTATGACTATGATGGAAAGTATAATTATTGCCATATGTCTAAAGTACAGTAAGTATGGCACAAAAAAAACATTAAACAATAGATGCATTAGTAAATAGAATAAGTACCTGCAATACGATGGGTAATAGACAACATGCTGGTCAGCTGAGGCTGGTAGATAGTAAGATGAGGCGACATCGGCCGGTTTAATCGGGCGTTCCTTATATCAAAGTGTTCGTCTTTCGGTGGTTCGTACTTTTTGATTGAGATCTTAGGGATCCCGGCCGCCATCTGGGCATATTGAGACGAGCCCAACACGGTAGGAACCCTACCTATTGTTGAAAGCACCGACTTTCCGCCCAATCTGCAAATTTCCAGTCACGTTGAGAAAGGTCAACACCGCAAAAACACCATACGATTACATAATATTTTTCAGCAACATACCTCGCGCAGTAGAAGAGTGCCATTGTATATATGAGAGAAGAACGTCGTAGGCTTCTGCAACACACACAAATCACTGATATTAACACAAATTTACTCGATAATTCTAAAAAAAACAAACAAAATCCCACTCACCACTGAGTCTGACGAACTTTCATTGACAGATGTCACACGAGACCCGCGTCAAAACGGCACGATATGCGTTTTGTTGCGATTTATTTGATACTTGGTTCAACTACACAAACACGTTTACAAAGAAAGTAATAATTTTTTCTCATACAAAACCATCAATGTAATTATAACAAGAGAAATCTGGCAATATTGCCCGCCTACAAAGAATCTAAGTAGCTTTCATCAAAATTAAAGAAAGACATAAAAAGTCATAAAAAGTATAAATTATCTCTACTGCACAAATTACTTTTGCATTGCAAATTCAAAATAAGCGCAATTATTGGATTCTGATTTCCCGGCTGTTTTGTTTTCGTAGGTATTTCCGACATAATTTTCTCATTTTCCTTCTGAACTCTATCGTAGGTACTAGTTATTAATGTTTCGATTACTCGTTTTGACTTCGTTCGCAAGTGTGTTGCGGAGCTCTACTGCGGCAGTCGGGGCAACCAGTGCAATGTCGCTGCAGGCTGTGGACTTCGAGGTTTTTGGACGTGTCCAAGGTGTTTTCTTCCGTAAGGTAAGCCCTTAACATATATCACTGATACCCTGACCGTGGTTTCTTTGAATTCTTGTTTAGTTAGTGCTGGCATCGGTTATTGAAATAGGTCAGTAACAATCTAGACTGTTCCCAATTTAGTTCAGTGCTAAGCTCCTCTGTATTTCTGATATGCTCAAGTATAAATTATTAAGGTCAGTGTATACTTTTCGGGGCCTCTTAAGTATTAAGTTTACCAAGTGTAATCCATAAATTTCCTGTGTATGTTCATACTAGCTGTTACCCGCGGCTTCGCCCGCGTACTCATAGAGTTTTATTAATTAGTTGTGTATTCTAAACGACACATCGTAAGGCGAACAACTGTGTAAACTGGGAGGGCACTAAAATCACTATTCACCGATACACAGACGACACTACACTGGAATGGTTCACTTCCTTGAAAAAGTATATAATTTGTGGTACCTGGGCGCTACCATCACTAATACAGGCTATTGTAATTTTTATTACATACAAACATCCTCCAAGAAGACATGAAAGAAAGGAGTGGGTATGTAATCAAGGATTTGAAAACCTATATTAGCTCCAAACCAAATTAACTTGGGGATGGATGTTCTTGGATTGGAATTATAATAATATGAATACGCAGTATAATGATTTTGCCTAGTCTTCAATTTTCAGGACTATGGTACCAAAAAATTTAAGTTTATTATGTGTCTTCGCAAGTATACGCAGGGCAAACTTACTGTGCTAAAAATGGTTATTATTATAGAAATGGACTTTCAAATCATGTTTAACTGTAGAAATTAACTTTACTACTGTGGTAAGAAGTATCTCAAGTACATACCCACATCACCCTTAAAGCCACATTCATATCCCAAAACTCATATTCAAGAGACATTCTCATAGTAGTGCTATACAGGGTGTAAGTGACAGCCCTTCGAATACTGATTGGGTGTATTCAAACCATGAAACTGAACAACCTGCCATAGATTAAATTCTTTTTTTCTATATCCCATACAAAATCACAATCAGCTCACTGCATTTACTATGGGAATATCAGTATTCGGAGGGCTGTCCCTTACATCCTGTATATACATCTTTTTTATGTGGTATGGATGTATTCTATGCTACACAATAATCAGTTTTCCGATGGGAAAAATATGTTTTTCCGAGATAAAAAGTAACCTATGACACTCACCAGCTTTTCATCTAACTGCTTTCCAAAAAAAAATGCTTTACATCGCTGCATGATACTCATTTATGTATGTAGTATGGATGTATTCTATTGCTAAACATTAATCGGTTTTCCGAAGGGAAAAATATGTTTTTCCGGGATAAAAAATAACCTATGTCACTCACCAGCTTTTCATTTAGCTGCTCTCAAAAAAAAAAATGCTTTACATCGCTGCATGATACTCATCTATGTTCGTAGTATGGGTGTATTCTATTGCTAAACATTAATCGCTTTTCCGATGGGAAAAATATGTTTTTCCGGGATAAAAAGTAGCCTATGTCACTCTCCAGCCTCTCACCTAACTGCACACCTAAAAAACACTGCATGATATCGCTCTGTTGTAACGTGAAAGAAAGACAAACAAACAAACAAACAAACAAACAAACACACTTTCGCATTTATAATATTATAGTATATAGTATGGATATGGATTTAATTACATATTTAATACCTAATCTACTTACATTGGTATGTAGGTATACAGGATGTAAAATATAAGCTGCAAATAAAGCATGGGGTGAAACAGCCCATGAAACTGAAAAACTGACCCTAAGGATCATAGGTCCAATATGAAAAAAAAAAATTGGACTTACCATACAAATTGACCCGGACGGCTAGAGACTTTTGTATGGAAGGTTTAATTCTTTTTTATATTTTAACCCAATGTTCCTTAGGGAAAGTTTTCAGTTTCACGGGCTTTTCACCCTTTGAAAAACATGCATACATACATACATAAAAAGCCCCATGCAATATTTGCAGATACATTTTTACACCCAGGTGAAATTTTTTAGTGACCAATAGCAAAAACTTAAAGACGGGCTGGTGATAATGATAAGAAACTTTTTCTAAGGAACATAGGTCGGAATAGGAAAAAGTTAAGGCAAGTGTAGCCCTCAATGACCTTAACAGTGGAACCACTTGAAAAAAAGTTTTCTTTTTTAAAACAATCAATCAGAATATCCATTGCCCAAGTTTTTAGTATTATCCATAAGTAAATTAAGGACCTGCAAACTTAATGTAATATTCACTGCAATTAAAGTTATAGTACCTAAAAAAGGCCACTTTTGGTATTAATTGCCATAACTTTAATTACAGCAAATATTATAACCGAGTTTGCAGGTTTTAATTTTACTTAAGGATAATACTAAAAACTTGGGCAACGGATATTCTGATAGAATGTTCCTATAAAAAAGAAAAAAAAATTTTTGTGAAGTGGGGGCGTTGACCGGTAAACTCGCCTTAATTGGACATCCAATATGCTGATTTCAGTTACTATGGAAAATCAAAATATTTTTAGGTTTCATCTGACATCAGTTTGAGTGTGTCCTCCAATGAGGACATCTACCCATTTCGGTTTAGTTTCATGCTGTGTTTTGGTACATTCTTTTCAGATGATGTCCTTTCTTTTTAATCGCTTCTTGTAGCTACGTTTTGTTAACTGTGTTGCCAGCTCATTGGGATGATTCTCCAACCGCTTTCGATACTTTTCTCCACAATTTGAAATTTCCTGTTTCACTGTGTTCATGTGGAGATTTTCATGTATTTCATTATTAGTAATGAACCATGGTACGTTGCTTATAGCTCTGAGAATAGAATTTTGCATTCTTTGCATAATACTTATGTTGGTGTTACAGGCACTACCCCATAGCTGAATGCCGTACATCCAGACGGGCTTCAGGATTGTTTTATAGATAAGAAGTTTGTTGTCAGTCGACAATTTGCTGTTCCGGCTCACTAACCAATACAAATTTCTGTATTTCATGTTCAGTTCGTCTCTTTTCTTCTTTATATGAGGCCTCCAAGTCAATCGACGGTCCAGGTGTAAACCGAGGTATCTGACGCAATCTTGATGAGGGAGTGTTGTGTTTTCCAACTGTACTGGTGGACAATCGCCTTTCTTTAGCGTGAAAGTGACTTGAACTGATTTTGAAGCACTGGCTCTAATTTTCCACTTCTTCAACCATTCTGTTACTGCATCAAGTCCTTCCTGTAATGCCGTGGAGGCTATGGTCGGGTCTTTACTGCTAGCGAGTAGGGCAGTATCGTCAGCGAATGTTGCAGTGATCACACCATCTACTTGTGGTAAGTCAGATGTGTATATTGTGTACAACACAGGGCCTAGTACCGACCCCTGCGGGACTCCAGCTTTAATTTCGAAGAAGCTTGAGGTTGCGTCAGATTCCTTGACTTGAAAAATTCGGTCTGTCAGGTATGAGTGTATAACTGTGAAGTAGCTGTGCGGTAAGCTAGATTTAATCTTACAAAGTAGGCCTCTGTGCCAGACGCGATCAAATGCTTGTTGTATATCCAGAAAAGCCGAGGCGCAGTATTCTTTATTTTCGAGTGTTTGTCTGATTTTATCACAAACCCTGTGGACCTGTTCAACTGTTGAGTGTTGCTGTCTGAACCCGAATTGATGCTGTGGTATTATTTTGTTAATTTGCAGAATTGGTGTGATCCTGAACAGGAGTAGTTTTTCAAATATCTTTGATAAGATCGGTAGCAGGCTGATAGGTCGGTAAGATTTGATATCGTTGACTGGTTTGCCTGGCTTGTAGACCATCAGAATTTGCGACACTTTCCATAATCGTGGGAAATACTGGACTCTTAATATGCCATTGAATAGCATGGTAAGAAAGACTGTAGCTTTTCTTGGAAGTTCTTTTAAGATCTCTTTGGTGACGAGATCAAAACCTGGTGCTTTTTTGTCTTTAAGGTTTGTTATGGTCTTCCACACTTCTCTTACTGATACTGGTTTAGGAGGAGGTGACAATTGAAAATCTTGGTTTAAAATTTCATCTATACTCATATGACTAGCTGTGCCGGTTTCATTTGGTGTGAATACTTTAGATAAATGTTCAGCGAAACAATTGGCCTTTTCTTGAGGTGTTCTCGCCCAACCTGCATTAGTTCTTAGAGGTGGTTTGGCTTCTTGTGGTCTATTAAAATTGTTTGTAAATTTCCATAAAGAGTAGTTAGTGGAAGCAGTGGCAGTTAAGGATTCTAGTTTTGTTTCCAGTGTATCATTGTGCCATGTTTGCAACATTTCCTTAAGTTCAGCGGCAGATTGATTGAATGCTACTCTGTCTGCAGTTAACCTACTAGAGTGCCAAACGCGGCGTAATCTTCGCTTTTCCAAAAGAGCCTTTTTTATTTCTAAGGGCTTGTCAGTATGCCCCTTTTTGCTGTTAATTGTCGGTGTGCTGATCCAGCACGCTACTTGTATTAGCGATGTTATGTATTTAGTAGCTTCTTCAATATCTTCAGGCGTTTTTAATGCAATTTTAAGTACTATATTTTCTTCAATATAATTTCTGAATGATTCCCAATCTGTTCTTCTATTGTATAATGATTCTGGAAGCTCATATTCAATCAACATTGTACTAATTGTGAGGAGTACTGGAGTGTGATCTGAGGAACTGTCATGACAAGGTTCTGGTTTAAAATAGTGTCTCGATAATCCTTTAGCGACAAAAAAGTCTATGAGATCAGGTCGCTGATTAGCATCTGTTGGCCAGTACGTTGGTTGCCCTGTAGATATCACGAACAAGTTTTGTTGGTCTATAGCTTGTTTAAGTTGTCGTCCTTTGGTAGTGATGAGCCGGGAACCCCAATGTGTATGTTTTGAGTTCCAGTCTCCTCCGATCACGTATCTAGAACCTAGTGTTCCAAAGAAGTCTGTAAACATTTGTTCCGTTAATTTGTGTCTTGGTGGACAGTAGACCGCGCAAACATTAAGCGGCCCCGTTTGATCTTCCACAGTAACAGTCGTTGCTTGTATTGCATCAGATTTATATTCTGACCATAGGTGATGTTTGATACTCTTTTTTATTACAACTGCAGTGCCACCGTGACCAGTGCCATCTGGATGATGAGTTGTGTAACATTGGAAGTCATTAATCTTAACTGACGTTGATGCTGTGCAGTGGGCTTCTGATACTAGTAATATGTCAAGCTTATGTTCTGCGAGGAGTATTGTTACTTCATGCGTGTTGGGAGCAAGACCATTGACGTTCCAGGTTGCAATCCTGAGATTAGTCATTTTGAAAGTTTATCGACGAGTTTGGCTACTAGACTCATCAGAGTACACATTTGTTGTAAGATAAGGTCAAATTTCTCAGATTGTTTCATTAGCATATGTTCAAGTGCTGATACCGTAAATTGCTTTTGATTGGTCTGTTGTGGGTGAGGTTGTGGGAGGTTTTCTTTGTCTGTGTTCTCTTGAGTGGGTTTGAAGAGTTGGGCAAAAGTTACATCTTCGGATCGGGTTCGCGTCTTTGGCATAACTAGGTTTAAGTTAAGAGGGTTAGGTTTATCGTGTGTTTTGATTGCTGCAGCGAATGTTTTGCTTTTTCTGGCAAGAATTTCTTGGTATACCTCGCATCCTTTGTAATTAGCTGGATGTGGTCCTTCACAAAGCGCACATACGGCAGGGGTTTTTCGATCTGTTTTGAGGCAGTCCGATGTTTTGTGTGGCCCAGCGCATTTGACACAACGATACGGTCTCATGCAGTAGTTTTTCGAGTGCCCATATTGCTGGCACCGTTGGCATTGGACAATCGAAGTTTTCTTTCTTGGATCTTCTATCACTATGGATTGGTGATATATATATTTAAGCTCTTTTGCAGCTTTATTGTTAGGGCCAGGAAGTAAGTTGACGAAGAATGTCGAAGTAGGTTTCTTTTCAGGACCATATTTTGCATTAATAATTTCTCCTTTGATAGTGTTCCCAGTTGCTTCTACTTCTTCTTTGATAGCACTCAAAGGTGTTGATGGATGGAGGTTTCTAATGACAATGCGAAAACATCGCTCCTCTTTTCTATTGAACGTGTGGCCAATCAAGCCTTCTGCTCGAATCAGAGAAATAAGATTTTTGTAAACTTCAAGGTCTGCGCTACTGATTCTCAGTTGGTTTTTATTTACGATTTTATATGTGAATAGGGTTTTTTCAGCTACAGTTTCTAGCAGTTCAGTAAGCTTATTAACATCATCTACTCCATATAGCACGATAGGCGGGGGTCTACTTGGTTTTTTAGTTTGATGTTTGGTATTACTAGGCTCATCGGGATCAACATCCAGGGTATTGAACCTGTTTGTGGTTTTAACAGGTGAAGGGCTATCAGTTTGTTTCCTTTTTTTGGTATGTCTTTTAGGTACCCTTTGCCATAGAGGCGGGTTGGTGCTGTCACCTACTTCATCATCTGTATCTTTATTCTCAGGTTTTTTTTTTCTTGTTGTTTGTTTGTTTCATTTTGAGCTTCTTGATGTCCCGTTGTGAACATACTTTTATGGAAAAGTTGTTGAACTAGTGTTTTGTTCCCAGTTCCGGGGTTGGGTTGGTTTACCCCATTTTGGGGCGTTTGGCTCATTGCTGGCAACACTGTTATGTCAAAAAATTATTGGCAGCTAACATAGTGGGGTAGAAAAATAATAAAAGAATATGAGGGTAGTCTTAAATTTTCGGCCGCTATCGACCGAAGAAGGAGCAGTTTTTGCACTGTTTCTTGTTGATTTGCACTGAGATAACACTATATGTGGTGCACTGTGATGTTATTGGCACGAAAACACTTCAGCACTATCAAATAAAACAGTATTTTCACGATTTGCGAGTAAAATTTAAGAGCACGAAGTGACGCGGTAAACAACTTTGACAGTCCAAAATCTGGCGAAAATCTCTCAAAAGATTTACTTATAGTCTCAGCACTGATCGTAAATTAAAATACAACGAAAAAAAAAAAAAAAAAAAAAAAATCTGACATCAGTGAAAACAGAGTATGGGCTAAGGATAAGGAACAAAACAACTTCCCCAAGTAACGTGGGTTATTAAAAGACAAAAATATTTTCAGCTTCCATAGTTACTCAAATCAGCTGATCGGCAAGGTTTGGAGCACTGGGTTCACTGGTGCACCGGCATCGTCACCTCCTCGAATCTTCTTGTTGCCCTGCAGAAATGTCAGTGTAGTATAAAGAGGGGGGGGGGGCGGTCAGGGGGGTTTATCAGGTAGTATTTAAATTTTTATTGACTAAGGTGGGCTTAAAAACAGCACTGCGCTGTGCCCATACCTTTTTTCCATGCTGTACTTGCTTTTGTGAACCTAGGTTTAATATTAGAATGTTGTTTTTTATTTCTGTATGTATATTGTGATGGAAAATTAATGATTTGTATTTGTATTTGTATTAATTTTCACCACGTATTTTATTGTGAAGCGTCAAGATAGCTTCGCTCTCAACACGTGTAGTGTTTGTGCAGCGCAGTGTGGCTCGTCTCTTGCGTTTTAACGTGTCATGTCGTGTTCGCTTCGTTTGCAATACGTGTGGTGATGGTTTAGAGCAGTGTGACGAATCTCTTCCTTTTTTAACTTGGAGTGAACATCGCTTCTCTAGCAATGCATATTTGTTTGAGTGGGGCAGTTTCGCGCCTTTTCCGTCCTATATCTGAAGCAGAAAACACCACAGATTGTTGTTAATAAAGAGTTCAGATTGACGACGGGTCTGCAGCTGTCTTCATCTTTTGTTGCTTTCGTGTCTTATTTTGATGTTAATAACGCCTTTATTTGACTGTCCTGGGATTGGTAGCAGGGCTCTGGGCCAATGAAAGTTTCATCGGCCCCGCTACTTCGTTTCCAAAGTTGCCTTGGTGTCCGTGGTTTTTGATTTGGTTGATAATTTGTTAAGTGCCAGTTTACATTCTCTTACTAATGTCGTACTGCTCTTATTCAGAGCAGTAAACTGATCTAGTACTGCTCTTATTCGCAGCTTTGAGAGCTGCTGCTGTTACTATAAAATACCACCTCTGTGTCGTACTTCTCTTGTAGCCAGTTCACCAGCGCACTCGAAGATGGCTAGTAGGTACTTCTGCTTGGAATACGCTTGTGAATTTTCCCTGTGGTATAGCTTTATGTAGACTCGGCGGGTTTTGGATGTATATGCCCCCGATAATTAAGTGCTACGCTTCTTGGACTCGTCTGTATAACAGGCCAATATTGTGTTGTCTGTTGTTACTTGCCAGTAATTTCTTGGTCCTATCCTATATGTATCTTGTCAAATATCGGGAATAAATAAAAAAGGGAGTTGTATACTAGGGTGAAATTTTACTAGTGACCGATACTGAAAACAGAGTAGTTACGAACTGGTGATAAGGAACAACTTTCCCTAAGAAACATAGGCCGAAATAAGACACAAATATTTTGAGTTACCATAGTAATCGGCAATTTTGTATGGGAGATCCAAGGTCCAAATTGTATTTTCCTATCTCGATTTGTGTTCCTTGGGGAAAGTTGTTTCTTATCACCACCCCTATATGTGTTTTCGCTATCGGTCACACGGTAATAACTTCGATACCGCGTTCCAGGACTTGTATAGTTACGAGGGCGGTTTGATAAGTCCATGACTTTGAAAAGAAAAACATATATTTTGTATACAAAAACATTTTATTTTTCTAAATAATCTCCTTTCAACTCTACACTCTTTCTCCAGCGATGCTCTAATATCTTCAACGCATCTAAAAATACGTTTTGTCAAAGCCTAAATAGGCCTCGGAGGCAGCTATCACCTCTTTATTGGATGAAAATTTTTGCCCAGCAAGCCATTTCTTCATGTTTGGGAAGATAAAAAAGTCATATAGTCAATAATTCGTATCCTAATTTGACCAGTTTTGAAGTCGCGACTGCAGACGAGTGGGCCGAAGCAATATCCTGATGAAACAGAACTTTTTTCTTTACTAGATGCGGTCGTTTCTTCATCAACTCTTTCCAGCAATGCAGCATAGTAAGCACCGGTTATTGTCTTGCCTTTCTCCAAAAAATCGATGAAAATAACCCCTTGACTGTCCCAAAATACTGTTGCCATAACTTTACCAGCCGAATATACAGTTTTTGCCTTCTTTGGTGCACGTTCGCCGGTAGAAGTCCTCTGCTTTGACTGTTGTTTAGTCTCTGGCGTATAAAATGGTGGACCCACGTTTCATCCACGGTTACGTACCGACGCAAAAATTCACTAGGATTGCGATTTTACATAGCCACACATGCCTCAGAAGTAGTCACGCGTCTTCGTTTTTGGTCGACTGTCAGTAAGCGCGGCACCCATTTTGCAGAAAGTTTATTCATCCCCAAAATATAAAAAAACTCGTTTAGTTCAGATGTGCACAGCCTCAGCTAACTCGCGTATCTTCTCTCAACGGTCACCCAAAATAATATCGTGGATTTTGTAAACAATGTCCTCAGTGGTTACCTCAATCGGCCTTCCTGGCATCATTGGTTGTAATACGTCCACAACGAAACTCAGTAAATCATGTATGTACCATTCCATGAGACGGCGCTGAATCCTCGTAATATTTTTTTAACTTGTCTTCGGTCTGCTTGTTGGTTTTCCCGCGTAAAAAATAGTGTTTAATCAATACTCGAAACTCAGATTTCTCCATTTTTGAAGAACACCTTCACAGCCACCAAACTTCATCTGTTTTTAAATATTGTTTTCGCGCCATATTTGAAAATAGACTTATTTTAGGTTCTTAAAAATATTACTTTTAAGAAAATATCGTAATAATTTTAGATGTTTCTATTCAGCCTTAAAGTCATGGAGTTGTCAAAATGCCCTCGTACACATAATATTTATAATTAATCTGTATCTCTGGGGCCACCAAAGAACACAAAAAATAATGTACTGGCGTGGACAAAAAACAAACGTAGATACCTAAGAATACTATTTGTTATTTAACCGTTTATTGCACACAATATAACACAAGATACATAAGATATAGAACAATACACAACAGGTCAGCTTATTTCTATAAAGAAATCTCTTACAGTAGACCTAGGGTAGTGAGAAGGCATTAAGTGAGGCAGTTGACGTGTACAACTTAATAAGTATGATAAAAATAAATATGGGCTAATAAAACAAGAATACTTAGTACAATAAATAAAATAATAATGTATCCTAAAGTATACGTAATTATATAAACTATAAGATAAACTTACATTATTATAAACTGACGGCCGATGTGGCGCAGTGGTAGTGCGACTCCCTGCAGCGCAAAGGTTCCGGGTTCGATTCTCGGTGGGACACCCACAAAGTTGATATTTATCACTTTGTGAATTTGTTCCCGGTCTGGTTAGGACATTGCAGGGCGAACCAACTGATTTTCTGAAAAGAAATGGTTCCGTGCTTCAGAGGGCAGGTTAGCCGTCGATCCCGGTTGCTGTCTATGATTACTTAGACGGCGGTCGTTACACAACCATGTTAGAGGCCTACAAGTCGTTATAGGCGGTTGAAAAACTCTGACTCCAGGGTTCATCGGGTCGTTGGACGACTCGGTGTCCCACACGAAAGGAGATACAGAAGAGAAGAGATAATACAATTCTATACCATCTCCCTAGCCTTCTCCTATGCCCTTCTCAAAACCCTGAACTTTGTCAAACAGTGATGTCAGAATAAAGATTTTACAAGTAGTTCTATATGTCACTACTAATGTGTTCTCTTTATGTTACATTTTTGTGGTGCCATAATATGTCCAAATTATGACACTCCCAACTCCAAATCACGACTTGATAAATAAAAATAAACCAGAATATTACAAAATTCTAATTTTTTTTTCATACAAATGGGTTGTATATTTGGTAAAAATTTCGAAAACGATGATGAACAATCTGTTCAAAGTTTTAATTCAGATTATATGGTTATACCACCAATTGATTTTGGAAGATTTGTTGCTTTATTTATATCCTATTTGCAAGGAGTCAGCTTCAGAACGGTATAAAAATAATTTACGTGCATCTAATATATTCTAAATAAATCAGATAAATGTAAAAATCTGCAAAATGTCCAAGAAAAACAATTTGTGCAAGGAGAAAAATAAAGAATCTTGGGATACTCCTCTGCAATCAGTAGATTTTGAAGTATTTGGAAATTTGCAAGTTGTCTACTTTCGCAAGGTATCCAATCCATAATACTAACTTATCCCATGTATTAATTTTTTCATCTGATTCCGAAAGGTGAAGACTTGATCCTCATAAAAGTAAGAATAGTATCTATTTATGATGAGGAGAAACATATAATTGAACTTTCCTCAGCAGAAATAGATTATGTTGCCGCGGATCAGTGTAAAAAATACTTCACCAGCGAAAGCTTTCGTCGTACTTTATGTGATCTGTACTTAAACATACATAATCACAAAGGGAGTAGGGTATAAGAATGGTTAATGTCCATTGTTTTTGTAACTATAAGTACCTTCCATACCTTTTCGGCCATATCGTTGTAATATTATTCGTAGGGAGACCAGACAACCGAATGTAGTTCTAGAATACTACGTCCGTATGCGTTGAAAATGATACATGATATCCCTAAGGTGAAATGTTCGGACTAGCGCATGATATACCCCAAAGTATTTCTAGTCTTTGCACATTATTTCGACAATGTGTTCATCATCCATCAGCCTATTGCAGTCCACTGCTGTACAAAGGCCTCCCCCAGGGTACGTTATAGGGCACGATCTCCCGCTTCCGCTTTCCAGTCGCTACCAGCCGCCTTTTTAATTCATCGGTCCATCTGGCCGGAGGTCGTCCGACGCTACGATTGCAAAGACGTGGCCTCCACTCGAGAACCCGTTTACTCCACCGTCCGTCGGTTCTACGACAGATGTGCCCAGCCCGCCACTTCAGTTTGCTACACTTCCAATGAAATTGACAATTGACAATGTGTACATTGAATGTTGTTTGGGGATCGAATGTAGTCCTAAGATCTCGACATCCCAAGTAGTCGGTTGTCCCAAGATCGAGATTCATTCAATCGGTGTTGCCCCACAGATGGGCTCTGGCCATTTTCATACTTCCAGTATTTTCTTGAATTGAAATCTCTCTTAATTATGATTAGATAATTACGAAATGCTCTCATTTAATTAGGATTATATTCACTCACAGTGCAAGTTATACGGAACACATTTAAGATTTCTTATGTCTATTAATGCGTTCATTTGTTGTAGCACACAAAACAAGAGGCGGACAAATTGGGGCTCCGGGGCTGGTGCCAGAACACATCGGAAGGCACTGTCCTGGGACACATGCAGGGGCCGACTGACAAAATTGCCACTATGTAAGTTTAACTTCACTATCAGTACATAGTAAAAATAAAGTCGCTTCCCGCGTCTGTCCCTATGTCTATTTGTATGTATGCATATATCTTGAAAACCACCCAACGAATCTGGATGTTTTGTCCCTATGTCTATTTGTATGTATGCTTATATCTTGAAAACCACCCAACGAATCTGGATGTTTTGTCCCTATGTCTATTTGTATGTCTGCTTAAATCTTGAAAACCACCCAACGAATCTGGATGTTTTGTCCCTATGTCTATTTGTATGTACCTATTCTTAAATCTTGAAAACCACCCAACGGATCCGGGTGTTTTTTTTAAAAGATAAAGTGATTCAATAGGAAGGTTTTTATGTATGATTTATGCCAGGAGAACGTCTGTTTCCCGGGGCAAATCAGTTAGCGGTGGGTGAAACCGCTGGGCAGGGCGCTAGTATACTAATAAATTAAATCCTACTTATGAACTATTTACACAATTCAGCCACTATAGTAAATAGTGAGTAGGTATCATAATCATCTGCCTGTCCTTATCCCAAATTATTTGGGGGTCGGCGCAACATGGTGTTTTTCTTCCATTCATCTCTATCAGCTGTCAAATCTTCGTTTACACCCTTTTGCTTCATATCATCTTTTATACAATCCATCCAAACTTTTTAGGCCATCCACATTCATATTCAATACTTTATACCCATACCACAAATAAATTAATAAATTATTATTTGTATATATTTTGGGTACGTAATGTACACGTAGTACAGATATAACGAATATTCGCTTTCGCAATCGGGAATATTCGCATATTTTTATGTTTTGCCAAGACCATATTCAATTTGAAGACGATATAAGGTCTTGACGATATAATGTTCATTAAGTGAAATTTGTTTCATCATTAATACGTAGAAATTATTAATATTTCAGTACTGTCGTTACCATTAGGTTTAGTAAAATAACAACCTTTTTACAAATATCACGCCTTTACGGGATAGACAGAGCGTTATCGGCCGTAAAATACACAGACAAATATTTTAGGGCCGTTTTAGAATTACTGTAGTTACAGGTTGTCAGCATGTCGCCTAAAGTTGTAATAATTGTGAAACCCTCAAGTCGCCTCTTACGACATCCGCGGGGAAGAAATGGGGTGATGCTATTCTAACCCGAGATCACACGGCAATGTATTGTTTATTCATAAAATTTTAATTAGTATGATGTAAATTAGTGGTTAGGTACTTCATGTTTCCAATATCCTAGTACCGATTTTTTATCGGTACGGAACCAGTACCGCGTGAGTTTTGCTTGTTATATTTCCGACAAATTACGTAGGTTTTCAGTATCGGTACCGCGTCTATTTAGATTTTCGTCTTAATCATATTTCGGGATGCTAACAACGCAAATAAAAAGAAACTATTATACAGAGTAGTTAAGTAGTGGGATATTTTACTAGTGTCCGATTAGCGAACAGTTAAGACGGACTGGTGATAAGGAACAACTTTCGGTTGAGCATAGGTTACAATATTGAATAAATTGAAATTGAAATTGAAATATGAAAAAAAAATTGGACCCCCTCACCAAATTGCCGATCAGCTGATTTTGGTTACTATGGAAGCTTAAGGAAAATTGTTCCTTAAAAGAACGGGCAGGCCGTTCTCTGTTTTCAGTATCGGTCACTGATACCGAAAACTCAAGGCGGGCTGGTGATAAGAAAAAACCTTTCCCAAGGAACATAGGTCTAAAAATAATATAAATTTGTACCTCCCCTCCCATACAAAATTGCCGATCAGCTGATTTGAGTTACTAAGGAAACTCAAAATAATTTCGTGATTTTTCTACGTATGCTCCTTGGGAAAGTTGATCCTTATCAGTATCACCAGACCGTGTGTCTATCATTTTATTGACATCAGCAATATCAGCACTTTAGCACCTTACCCGCGAATCTTTAAAAGAAAGTTCCGTAACCTTTTTGTTTTATTTCAGGATGCAATGGTTGAAGACAAAAGGTAGCCCGAGCAGCCAAATAGACAAAGCAGAGTTCAGTAACCAAAGGGACATCAATGAATACGAATTTAACAGTTTTGACATCAGAAAAGATTCATAAGAATTTCAATTTAAAAAACATTTTCTTAAGTAGCCATGTGGTCTTCTCTGTAATTTAGAATTCAAGAGAAGTTGGCCATAAATGCAAATTAAATTATAAAGTGTGATATTAAAATGTAAACGTACTATTTAAAATACCTACCAAGTATTGTGCAGTAGGAAAGTTCGTGTCATCCAAAAAGTAATTTAAAGTAGGTACCTAATAAAAAGACTTAAAGCCCGCGTGAATCTCTAAATTTTCTTACGAAAATAATATAAATATTCTGCTCGGGCCGAAGTTTTAAAGAATCCCTCGAATTCAGATAGCTTTCATTACCACCACTTTCCGATCGAGACAAATTTTCCTACGTTTTGGATAAAATATTCTGCAATAAACGTGAAATATTAATATGGACGTTTAATTCAATTACGAACCCAGTAAAGCCAAACAAAATCTAGAAGCTAATAAAATTTTAATTACTCTCTGTCCCCCCGTCAACTTCCATCCAGCGTATGCGAACAAAACAAAAGCTTATTTCCCGAAGCTGTAATAAAAGGGCTTGAACTCATTACTCTTGTAATGAGTAAAAATTTAACGCCTCTGCTGTGCCCTCCACAGGCGGTAATTAATTCAAAATTGAAATAACCTCACACGGATTTTGCAGAACGTATTTCTAGTCACGAGAATTCAGTGTAAGCTGTCTTAGCAAAATGCTTGTCGATTTAGTAGGGCAAACAAATCCGGCACGTCCCTGCAACATGCTGCAACGTTGTTGCAATATTCAAACGTGCGTATAGAGTGAGCATCGCTGTGTGAAATTCCAAATTTGAATGTTGTACATTCTTCTGAAGCACCAGTCGCCGGTTACACACTGAAACTGTAGTTAAGTAACATTAAGTGTGCAAAAACTGTTTTTAGTATGTCAGCTGGAGACCCGAAGGAGTAATTAGAAAGCTTCCTCTCAAATTTAGCCGCTGGGGGCTGAAATGGAACTCCGTCGAATGTTTATTTAACTAGCTAGGCTGGAGTGGGTAAATAAGAGTAAGCTGGAGCAAGCACATACATAGGAATGATACATTCTATATTTTATGCGTGTGGCTTTGTGGAAAAGCCATCGGAAAAGTTCACAAAGGAAGCCTCTCTAATATCGGGAACATTTTCCGATGTAGGAATACTGAAATAATAAACCATCTGTTAGCTAACAATAGAAGTCGACCTTGAAGGCTTTTACGGAGAAGTTTTCGCTCGAAAGGGTAGGAAATAATTACGTTCGAGTCAGTAACCCGGGCGTGCGTTATTGATGGGTCGCACGGCGCCGAGACGCGAGGAAAATGGGTCAGGGGGGGCGGAGGCGCGCAGCCGCCGCGGCACTGCGCCCCCAACAACCGGCCATGGCGGACGCGCCGCCCGAGGTGCTCGAGCTCAACGTGGGCGGCGTGCACTACGCCACCACGCGCGTCACGCTGCTGCGCGAACCCGACTCGCTACTCGCCGCCGCCGTCAACGACGCCGACCACCCAAGGGACGCGCGCGGACGCATATTTTTCGACCGCGACGGCGTCCTCTTCCGGTACGTGCTCGACTACCTTCGCGACGGCAGCATCGTGCTGCCGGAATGCTTCCGCGAGCACAAACGACTCGCGCGGGAAGCGAGACATTACCGTTTAGCTGGACTCGAAACTGCGGTGCGAGAATCGGATCCTAAACCGCCGAATCGTGAGAAAGGGTGCATTGTTGTTGGATACAGAGGCAGTTTTCAATTCGGCAGAGATGGACTAGCCGACGTCAAATTTCGCAAGTTATCCCGTATCCTCGTATGTGGAAAAGTTACTCTTTGCCGAGACGTGTTTGGAGAAACGTTGAACGAGTCCCGAGACCCGGATCATGGTTTAGCAGACCGCTATACATCCCGGTTCTTCTTGAAGCACTCGTTCATTGAGCAAGCTTTTGACAATCTGCAGGAGAATGGGTTTAAACTGACGGGAAGTTGCGGAAGTGGCACAGCTGGAGGAGCAGCCGAGCTCAAGCCTGGAGTGGACTCTGAAGAAAATCGCTGGAACCACTACAACGAATTTGTTTTCGTGAGAGATTAGGCTCGACGTATTCTTGTGTGATAATCAACTGAGACCGAAGTTTGCGGTCTTGGAAAATGCCGAACCACGTGGCATGTGAGATGAAAGGTAAAAGAGCGGATTCTCGTTTATATATAATTTATTTTCATTAGGAGTCTTTAAATATTTATCGGAGTTACCAGTAAAATTACTGCGTCGTTTTTATTTATTACATCCTGTGCGAAATTCTCGTACCTACATATGAGTAGAATCCATTTCAAAGTTGGCATTAAAATACATTAATATTAATGTAGTTAACTGAAGCAGACCTTAATAAATAATCATGTAACAAATAGCTAGTATTAAATGTAAAAAATATATAAATTAATGGTAGTTAAAAACGTTATCTCCTTTTAGGACTATCCTTGTGTATTTTGAAAAACTAATGTACCTATTTTCCTAATTATTTTATACCTACTTTATAATAAAATATCTAATATGTATGTATATTAGAATATTTTAAAATGAAAGTGCGTGGGCCATCCTTTTTGATATGAATATGCCAAATTATTATAGATTTATCCTATTCTTGATTTATGTTTCAAAATTTTACTTATTATAAGCGTTTTACTGAACACTTCAACAACTTGGGTATCTTTGTACTGAACAAAACGTTGTGATCGAAATGCATTTTTTAAATTCTTCTAGTCATTTCTACATAGTCTTAATAGCCATAAGAAAGAAAAATAGGATTGTAAGACGAAAGCGCGAATGAAACGTACCTAAAGAAATAGTAGTTCTTTAAGAATGTGTGTCTACGTATCACAGTAATCTCTTGACTAAAAACTGTAGAAGTACCTATCTTCAATGTGCTAAAGATCCGTAAGAGCCGGGAAAAGTTTTATTTAACACGATAAATACGCAATTACAAGTTGAGTATAAAAGCAGCTGAAGAAGTTTTGGGGGAAATATTGCCACTTGCCGAATTTCGCGAACTTTGATCGTTCCGTCAGCATAAGAATTTGTTTAACAAACTCCCTTCTGGTAACTGTTCCTTCCGAACTTTCAACAACTGCCCTCCGATCCTATACTGTTTTATTGTTATTCTTTAGATCTTGTTCTGGATTGAAGTGGTAGAGTTTGAGAGGTTTGACTTTGAACGATTTAATTTGTTTTCTTGTGTTGTGTTGTAGACTATGCATAAAACATGCAGAGATATTACTTGGCCGTTACTATCTCTAATCGGATTACACATGGTCTACGACAAATTTAATCTTGCCTCTTATTACCAGCGAGTAATAATTTGAGCACTTTAGTCTGAATTAATATTGTGTTAACTCTATCACCAATATGTTTCCCTTGTAATCGGATTCAATATTCCACATTCGTTTCTTTAATGAGGCTAATAATAACTGCAAATCTACCACTTCTAAATTTTTTCTTATTCTGCATTTACTTAATAAAAGTAATCGCATCCATATCATTAGATAGCGTCAAAGCTAATTCCTAATAATGTTCATGCAAAAATGTAGCATAGGTAATGAACTATTAAATATAGATTGCTTGAACTAAGTTCAATTTAGAGCATACCAGGGTGCGCTTAACGAGTGTCTAGTCTTATGAAAGAATTAAATTTTGCAATGACAAATCATAGAATGACAAGGAATTTAACAAAAAAAAACAGATTCTTTAGGTATGTTCCCCAAATGACTCCAAAAGTTATTTAGGTGCTCATAAAAATATAATCGGGTCATCTGTTTCGATCCAGCTATTAATGAACTTGTTATTCATGAAAATCTAAATAAAATCGATTAAAGTTTAGGATCAAAGTGCTGCTTAAAAATGCTGACATGTTTAGCTTGCATCGTCTTGCCACCCACAAACAAAATTCAATCAAAAAGACAGTGAAAGACATCCGTTTGATCTGAATTCATAGTTTAAAACAACAACAAATTTTCAATTTTCTAAATTCCATTACCTACTAATTTGAAAACCTGTACGAAATTGAAAAACATAAAGTAGTGTACTCCGGTATGCTCTTTTTAAACTCGAGAATGCCAAAAGAAAGAGTTACTGCAGCTACGCTACATTTTAAATGCAATTGGCAGAATGCCGGCAAAAATATGCTAAAAGCTTTGCCAATCTCAATGTGATCTGTTTGCCTAATTTTACGCCGTTTGAAAGCAGAATTCTCAAAATGTCTACCAAAAATATGTTCTAATAAATTATCCAAATATGGATTGATTGTACGAGTCACCGAGTCTAAGACCGATTGGTGAAGAAGGGATAAGGATATAATCAAAAAGTAATTTGTAAGTAAATCAATATTATATTGTAGGCTAAGGTAGTTATCTCTACGTTAAAATATTTATCTAAAATTGTGTTAGAAACATAAATGTTTTATTGTTTAGAAAATTTACGTATAATACCTAACTTAGGGACAGTAACGAATTTTATTAACAAATTAACAATTTTAAATTTACATTCAGGAGTTTTATTGTAAGTAAGTACAACAGTTGTGACGTGCATGTAATTTTAATCTTGTAATGAATAAAAAACAGTGTTGGAACTGGACTTGATTACTACTGTAGGATTTCTAAATAAATAAATAGTTTTGAGAATAAATTTAGTTACAAAAATCTGAAGAGTATTTTAAATTTGATTGAAACCTTTGCATAGTACGAGTATTTGACTGAACAATGAGAATCGTGGTCTAGATTTAAACTTACCTATTCAAATAGGTAAGTATAGCAAGTTTGACTTTCCATATAGATGGCATCATGAAAATTGTATAAGAAAGTAGTACAGTGTACTTACATTCCGTGCTTTCTTTGTTTTTACAGCCTGGGTTTACTGCCACAGTTAAACAACTACTTTCATTTAACAAATAAAACTTCGTCTAGTGTTTTGCTTCGATATTATTTCGCTTAGAATATGAGAAAACATATACTTACTAGCATTTTTGTCACAAGCTATTCATAGTAGGTACCATGTTTGTGATATATATTTATTTGATCGGTCCCGCAAAATGTTATCGGTTTTTGCCTACAACTCCTTAACCAGTGGCCTCCAATATTCCTTTGATCATGAGGGCGGACCGAAATTATTAGCGACCTTTATAGCCCTTTATGTCCCAAATGAACGACCGCACGAACACCCGCCCATTTTACTAACGACACATGAAAAGGATTTTCATAGAGCTCACATACTCTTACCTCTAACATTATTGAGATGTAAGTAATTTGTTTTTGGATTAAAACGATTCGGCTAATTTAGGTAGGTACTTATGTGAATGTGAAGAGTCATAAGATTCATGAACTCGCTATATTATTAGTTCTTTCTCAGGAATTTATTTATTTCACCGTTATTTGTACACAAGAGACAGATACAGGTCATTTCATAAAATTAAAAAAAGCAATACACAACACAAGAAATCTCTTCCAGTAGCCCTCGGGAAGCGAGATGCTATTATGTGATTGTAAGTGTAATTTAAGTACCTATGCATGCACGTATACGTAACGTTACGGTTCTTTACGTTAGCTTTTAAAAAAAAAAATCCTTGCCTTGGCTCGTCAGGGTAAATCACCCAGAAATAATAGCTTTTAAAAATAATAAAATTATATCAAGTTTATCCAACTATCATACCTTAGGCAAGCAATCTTCAAGATGGGACATGATTAAGTGAAATGCCTCAGTCACACTCCCCAAGCACTCATTACTCCAATGGGTCATGGGCTAACAGATATTATTACATTATTTTATGTGGATCGGTAAGTGAATTACCCGCTCCATCCGTACCTACACTTCTACCTTTGTATTATGTAACGGCTGGTGAGAAAAGGAGCTATTAGCTGGCGAGATGAGCAGTGTAAAGCGAAGTGGTGTGGAGCGATGTAATACAAAGAGGTGAGGCGTGGTGCGGTGCGGAGGTGAGGTGAGCATAGACATTTGTGTCTATGGAGGAGAGGAGGCGAGGAGAGCATAGAGAAGAGTCAAAAATGACATTACATTCGAATTTGGAGTTTGATGTGACATCGGCGTTTTTTCACTTTTTCATAAAATTGAGAAATTGTCTTGGAAAATAATTAATCGAATATAAAGCAATGTGATACCAAGAAACTCTTTTATTCGCTAAAATATCCTGACGATAATAGTCAGAAGCGGGATGATTCCAAGTCCACATGAAAGGAACTCTGCAGGGGGGTTCAGGCGAGAAACTTGGACGGTATGTACGGCAAAAGAAGAAGCCAGGAAATGTGAGTGATGACCAGATTTGGAAAGATGATGATGATGATCACAAAAACGCGAAGGCAGTCAGAACCGAATCGAATTCCATTGAAAATTTCAACACCGCTAAACTTATTCTTGATTTTGACCCTTAAGACTAGAATATGAATGTTCAGTTGGATTAAGAAAATTGAACAACTGGGGGAAATTTACCTACAACTGGAGTGATTAGACGAAATCTTTTTATCTTGCAATCGAAGCTGCAAGGTCAGGCACGCATTTGGTTGAATAGACTTGAAAATTATGAATATACGTGACAGAAGTGAACAAACAATTATGACTTTGTGATTTCCTCGCTAACACGATTATGCCACGCTTTTGGAAAAGATGATGCAACTTAAGAAATTGACCAGACCCAAGTTTTGACTTCCAATAAACAGAAAGGATTAAAGAAAATTTGAAAATTACACCTTTGGGAAGTTTTTATGACGTAGATGCTTGTGATCGTGGTTACGGAGTACAGGTAGCTCAAGGCATAAAGGTGCCAGTTGAAAACAGCTTAGCAAAGGTGGTTGAAGACGGCACGCCGCAAGGAGACATGTGCGCAAGACGTAGACAGCACAGCAATAGCTGTACAAACTATAATATGGAGCCAGTTCAATTTTATTATTCTTGATAAAGTAGGATACTTAAAGATGTGCAACATGGGAGATGATGCTATTTCCTGGATGGAGGGCGGTATGATTACACGAGCTGAACCATTTGTTTGAGGTGAGCGGGTATATTTCATTACTGGGGTAAGGGGAAAAAGGTGCAGACGACAAGCGATAGATAAGCAAGTGAGAAGTAGGATCTTTAACAAAATTTGCTACTTTAGTAAATACAGTCTGCAATGAAGATAGGGTAGCATCATAATACAGTCAGTAAGGAGATAGGGTATCAACCTAAGCTAGCAAAGATAAGTGTAATGTGTAAATATATGGCGGGTGACAGGAGTGATGCCAAAAGGCAGAATGGAGCATTCCAGGCAGAGTCGGGATAAGGGTAGCTACCCTGCCTGGCCGGGTGTTGTGGCCACTGCCTACTGGTCCACCTGGATAGAATTGGAAGTTGTATATATGCGTAGCCCGGTGAAACTCTTCGATACCGCGTTTCAGGCTCTTTGTTCTGTCACGTGGCGCCATCTTGCAGATATGTTGGAACTTCTGTTGCGTCTTGCTTGCTCGTGAACCACTTTGAGTGAGCTTCTTGTCGTAGCTCCCAGAGGTTGCTACAAATACAAGCAGTCGTTTCTCTTTTATTATCTTTCCCTATCTAAAAGCTTCGCTTTGGCTGCGCTGTGGTGATATAGCATGTAGTGGATTAAAGTGATGGATGAGGAGGTCGTAACTGGGGATGATCTTATTTATCTGCTGTAAATTAACGATTTTTCTTGCGCCAATTGCGGTGCAATTGGTTTCAGGATGGCCGACTGTAACGGCTGGTGAGAAAAGGAGCTATTAGCTGGCGAGATGAGCAGTGTAAAGCGAAGTGGTGTGGAGCGATGTAATACAAAGAGGTGAGGCGTGGTGAGGTGCGGAGGTGAGGTGAGCATAGACATTTGTGTCTATGGAGGAGAGGAGGCGAGGAGAGCATAGAGAAGAGTCAAAAATGACATTACATTCGAATTTGGAGTTTGATGTGACATCGGCGTTTTTTCACTTTTTCATAAAATTGAGAAATTGTCTTGGAAAATAATTAATCGAATATAAAGCAATGTGATACCAAGAAACTCTTTTATTCGCTAAAATATCCTGACGATAATAATTATATTATCTGCACGTACCGAGGGATTCGACTGTCATGATGTGGAAGACCGGTATTTCGTGGCGTAATATAAGTATGTATGTACCTATAGCGCTTAAACCATTATGAAGTCGTGAAAATATTATAATTTACCTACTAGATTTCCGCCCAGCGGTTTCACCCGCTGCCACTCATTTCCCCATGCTTATAGTTTTTTTCTTGCGCTAAAAAGTAGCCTATGTGTTATTCCAGATTATACTCTACCGTGTTCCAAATTTCATCTAAATCGGTTAAGCCGTTTGAGCGTGAAGAGATATCAAACATACATACACAAACTCTCAGATTAATAATATTAGTACGGATGTGCGTACCACAGTGGTTCATTATTTCACGCACAAGTCCCGGGTTCGATTCTTGGCCTGAGCAGGCATTTGATGACATTTATATCTTGGGGCTGGGTACTTTGTGTCCATCCATGTCACCCTGATACAAAAAATCCTTTGGCTATGAGTGAGATTTTGTTATTTTATAAAAATACTAAAATTACGAACTATTTTATTTAAAGATTCTTTTCATAACATCCAGTTCAATATGAATAAAATTTCCCGACTCCAGTTATCGGATAAACTTCGGGATCCCGGTATGATAATGAAGAATGTTACTAGGTATTCCAAATCGCTTGAAATTTTGTCTCGGTAAAGCTTGTATGTATACAAATACACTAGTTTTTGTTGTAGTCAAAAATACCTAGTAGTTTTGATTTTATAGGCATTCAAAGTTTCAAAAAATATCGAGTCCCGCAAACAGCCACGTGACCGCTTGTGACGTCATATCACAACGCGCGCCGCGCTCCACGCTAGTAGGTCTCAAGTCACCAGCAGCGGTTATAGTAGGATAGCTTGTACAGTATTTTGTTTGTGTTTGCATCCGTGTAGGTATTACGTTAATAGTCTTTTAATAGTAAATATTATTCGATTCATAAAATGGATGAAGGATTCGAAAAAGGGCAATCGGATAATCTACCTAAAATAGATACGTTAATGGTTGCGCGTTACCTATATATCAACAAATAATGATGTTGCCGCCGAAATGCGAGGAGCAAAAATGCAAAGGTAAGTAAACTTTCCTTGCTACTACTTATTCTAAATCCACACTTCCACATCCACATCCACACTAATATTATAAATGCGAAAGTAACTCTGTATGTCTGTCTGTCTGTCTGCTACGCTTTCACGGCCAAACCACTGAACCGATCTTCATGAAACTTGGCACAGAGATTGCTAGCTTACCGAGAACGGACATAGGCTACTTTTATCACCATTCGAGGGTCTGGAGTATAGATGTAGACCACCAGGTGTACCACCAGGAGCCCACCTAAACTATTAGAGATACAGGCATGGTTCCAAAACAAAAGTTGTTCAGTATGATGGGCCGCTTCTTTTCACAAGGACATAGGGGCTCTGGAGTAGGTACCTTATGTAGACCACCAGGTGTACCATCAGGAGCCCAGCTAAACTATTAGAGATACAGGCATGGTTCAAAAACAAAAGTTGTTCAGTTTGATGGGCCACTTCTTTTCAGAAGGACATTGGGGCTCTGGAGTACCTTATGTAGACCACCAGGTGTACCACCAGGAGCCCAGCTAAACTATTAGAGATACAGGCATGGTTCCATTACAAAAGTTGTTCAGTATGATGGGCTACTTTTTTTCACAAGGATATTGGGGCTCCGGAGTACCTTATATGTAGACCACCAGGTCTACCATCAGGAGCCCACCTTAACTATTGGAGATATAGAAATGGTTCCGAAACAAAAGTTGTTAAGTATGATGGGCCGCTTCTTTTCACAAGGACATTGGGGCTCTGGAGTACCTTATGTAGACCACCAGGTGTACCATCAGGAGCTCAGCTAAACTCTTAGAGAAACAGATATGGTTCTAAAACAAAAGTTGTTCAGTATGATGGGCCGCTTCTTTTCACAAGGACGTTGGGGCTCTGGAGTACCTTATGTAGACCACTAGGTGTACCACCAGGAGCCCACCTAAACTATTGGAGATACAGAAATGGTTCCAAAACAAAAGTTGTTCAGTATGATGGGCCGCTTCTTTTCACAAGGACATTGAGGATCTGGAGTACCTTATATAGACAACCAGGTGTACCATCAGGAGCCCAGCTCAACTATTAGAGAAACAGATATGGTTCTTAAACAAAAGTTGTTCAGTATGATGGGTCGCTTCTATTCACATGTAGATCACATTGAGGATCTGGAGTACCTTATGTAGACCATCAGGAACCCACCTAAACTTTTGGAGATACCGAAATGGTTCCAGAACAAAAGTTGTTCAGTATGATGGGAATAAGTTGAGAAAGGACTTTGCCTTCTTTACCAAGGACAGAAAAACATAAAATGTGGTATAGAGGTATAAAAATGTATTACAGAAACTTAAATTACCTTTTTATCTGTCTTATCTACTTATGCTGACCATTTTAGTGTGCTCAAATCGGAGTAAGTACTCTGTTATCTACCGACTTTTGTATTTAATGGTTATAAATATTGATCTCTCAGGCCGGATATAAAAAATTTTGAATTGTCCCTTTAACAACAGAAGCAAGCAAGTCATCTTTAAACTGTAGAGATAAGAACTGTTCTAATATTACTGTCACACTTACTATGAATACACATACCTACTTTAGAACTTCTGCCTAAAAAAACTATCTAACGCGGACGAAGTCGCGGGTAAAAGCTAGTACTTTATATGTTAAAATGGAATAGTAGGAAGTGGGATAAGTACCTAGGACTAGGATGTAGATGTAGTGGGTTGAACGTGACATATGTAAGTAGGTACTAAACCTTTTCTACTTGTTTTTTTCTTTTACTCACAAAATACGTAGGGCCATTTTATTTAATTTATTTTTTATTGCAAATGTTTATGTTTGAACAGATTTACTAAACCTTTTAAATTTATTTGTATTTTTTTTCTCAGAAAATAGTTATTGCCAGTTATTTATTTTTTCTAAACTTATTTCAGATCGGCAAAAGACAGCTATGGCGATGAAGCTATTGGTTATGTTCAAGTTAAGAGAGTAGGTGATACATAACGGTTAGTAGGCGGTTGAAAAACTCTGACACCAGGTTTCATCGGGTCGTTGGACGACTCGGTCTCCCCCACACGAAAAGAGAGATAGATAACGGTTAAATGTAGAATAACGCCAGTACACCGCGTGGGTACCACACCTTATCATTGCAGTTTAGAATGCAATGAAAAGGATATTTTTCGCATTTTAACGACCTTTGGAACTATAAAAAACAACTTTTTCGGTGAATTGATAGTTGTATTTTTACATTTAGGCATAACGCATGATTTCCTAGTTTTTGGATTGGACATTTTCAAAATAATTTAAGTAAAATTTCGACGGCACGGGCGCGCGACCGCATGCGGACGGAGTGAGCCAGACCGAGCGTGTTGTACGATGACGTCACAGCGTCACCGGCGCCCGCGTCGTACGGTTGCACCTTGTTTTACTTCTAAATCGGAAACTAATTGACGTATCGAAGTAATTCTTTCACTAGTATTTTTTATTTTTGACAGAGAATATGAAGGGCTAACAATCAAAAATAGGTAACATTCTTCAATACAACATTACTATTAAGTTTTTATGAAAATAGAGATTAGAAAACAATTTCTAGTATTGTTAGCCTGAGATCTGTAGGGATAATTTTAATATATAAGTACATTCCAAAAAGTAAGGTCATATGATTAAATCATAAAACAGTCTTTCAGATGGTGGTACCTATTGTATTTTTAGATAGGTCCCGTTTCAAGATCATGATTGGCTAGTTCTCATTGATGAGGGAACTGATGAGTGGCACCAGAAAACACATTGATCTGATGATAATATATTTTTCTCGATTTTTTATTTGGGAGTAAAGACCTTTAATTCCTTCAGCAAACTCACGAAATGGTTGTAATTATTATAGATATTTTTAAATAATTATTTAAAACATCGTTCTCTAGATTCCGTAGGTGGTGTCCAACCCTACTTTGCAAAGTAAAACTGAATTAAATCTTGTGTTTTGGTCATACGTACATAGGTTTACTTACATATTGTTGGATAGTGATGGAGAGTATCATATGGTGACATTTGATAGTAATTGAAAAGTAATTTTGCCATAGATAATCTCGTTTAATCATTGGTGTCAAGAACTCGTCTCATATCCAAACGCACCCTTTATGGCGCTTGTCATTCGTTAACAGTTAGATTGAGACGTATGATAACCCTGCCTGCACGTTACCTTAGTCACCTCCCAGGATCTGAACGAGGCAGACACGTTGCAAATTAATGGCAATCCCCACAAGAAGCCAAGACATCTCAGATCTGTCATTTTGTTTCATGATTTTGTCATACCTTTCATTGCGATTTTCTCTAATTTTATGTAAATGTGAGTTTTTCTTTCAATGGAATATGATGTACCACTGCTAATTGAAGGTCATTGTGTGTGACATTCGTACTTGCTTGCTATTAGTTTGCCACAAAGCCAAAAAATATGCTTTGGTTATCAGATCCCTCATATCAGATCCATCACTTTCCGTTATCAGTGCAATGACGGATCTGATAAGGTGATGATGGAATTAAGAGATTCTGTAAAAGTGGGACTAAATCGGTGCCCACGGTTGGGTCTTTTGTTTATATTTTACTAATATATCCTTCCTACTAATATTATAAATGCGATATGTTTGTTACTTCTTCACGCAAAAACTACTGAACCGATTTGCAGGAAATTTGGCATACATATCGAGGTAACATGGATTAACACATAGGCTACCTTTTGTCATCACTTGAGGGTCTGGAGTACCTGATGTATACCACCAGGTGCACCACCAGGAGCCCACCTAAACTATAGGAGATACAGATATGACACCAAAGCAACAGTTTTTCAGCTTGATGGGTCGCTTCTGCTGGCATATCGAGTTTGAAGGTTTGGAGTACCAGATGTAGACGACCAGGTGCACCACCAGGAGCCGTCTTAAAGTATAGGAGATAAAGATATGGCACCAAAGCAAAAGTTGTTTAGCTTGATGGGTCGCTTCTGCTGGCTTATAGAGTTTGAAGGTTTGGAGTACCTGATGTATACCACCAGGTGCACCACCAGGAGCCCACCTAAACTATAGGAGATACAGATATGGAACCAAAGCAAAAGTTGTTCAGGTTGATGGGTCGTTCCTGCAAGCATACAGAGTCCTCAGGTTTGAAGTACCTGATAAAGACCACCAGGTGCACCACCAGGAGCCCACCTAAACTATAGGAGATGCAGATATGGCATCAAAGGAAAAGTTGTTTATCCTGATGGGTAGCTTCTGCTAGCAAATAGACATGGAAGGTTTGGAGTATTTGATGTAAACAACCAGAAGCACAACCAGGAGCCCAAAAAATCATTCAAAATAAATATTCAGATTTAAACATATCCTTTTATTTCATTTATTTACTTTCTCTCACTTCTTTTACTACTATATATTCTTTTTTATTATAAAATAAACAAACTAAAACTATGTTTTACAAAAACACTATTACATTTTATCAGATCCGTCACCCAAATCGTGGGCATTTTTATCAGATCCGTCACCTAAATAGTGGGACTCAATTTTCTTTATGAAAATCTAATTCAAATTCAAAATGGATTTTAAATTTTTCATTATACTACAATAATTAATGTGTATGTATATGTTACTCGTGCTAATACTAATGAACAAGGCCAATTGAACCATATTTGTTAGATCCGTCATACACCGAATACAGTTCTCTTGATTCCATCACAGCTAATAGTGGGCTAGCTATAACTTTGTAATTACTCGACCAAAAAGCCGGCCTTTCACATAATTTTATCTGTATTCCTCTAAAGTATGACGCAATGCCCCCAAAATACCAAAAAACATAATTTGAAAAATGATGACGGAATGATCAGGAGAACGCGTTTCGAAGAGAACTAGCCGATTATAGGACATGACTTGAGTAGGACATGTCATGACTTGAGTGTGCTATTTTATTACATACCACATAAAACCCTTACTTCAAAAGGCCAAATGTATCTACTGATATCTGTAATAAAGCCTACTGATCGCCGTAATGTATTTATTCTTTTTCCGATTTCTAAGGACCGAAGGAGGAAGTTGTCTTGATCACGTATGTTATGAATCCCTAGGTAATTCCAAAGGCGTCAGATGATGAGATCTTGGAAAAATCAAGAGAGCTCTCAAATTCCTTAGCACGGTTGGAGTCGATACCTACCAAAAGGGTTTAGCTTTCTTTTTCTTTCGTGTCGGTGACACAACTTTTAAACCGAACTTTAGATGTTATAACATCGTAAAGACAAGTTCTAATTATTTGTACAACATAGCACAACTAATAAAAACAGCACCTCCTGTACAGCGTGTTGCGGACTACAAACTTAATTATATTTTGTTTTAGACGTGAAACTGGACAACTTTTCTAAGTTATTTTTTTCCTTTACAAAATCAGTAGGGCAGAAACAAATATTTTATTGCATATAACGAGAAAATAATGCTAAGAAAAGTTGGTCAGTTTTTCGTCTAGAACAAGCCCGGAAAGTTTGTACAGTCATTCTCCTAACACCCGTGTAGGAGCTATTAGGTTAGCCTCATGAACCTTGATAAAGTACCCAGAAGTTTGCTACATGAACCCTTGACACTCCCGTAATAGTCTATGGTTGCACCACCATCCATCAATGTCCGACTCCCCAATTGTGATCGTTTACACACGTTCAGTTAAAGCGGTAGTAACTTTGGTAGTAAACTACAGTTTAATGGGTGTAATACTCTGGGTTTTAGTGTAAAGCCCACCCTGCAAATGAGAACATCCTGTATTTTATTTTTTATTTTATCATATTTGGGAAGCTTACAGCAGTCTTTACACAATAGTTAATTATTACAAAAAAGTAAGATTTTTTTAAGCTGTTTTGACAACGTTAAATACTACGGAAAAATAATTTAAACACTGGCTAAAAGCTTGTCTAACTTTTATGTAATAGGTAACACCGGTAAAGTCCAACGTTTCCGGTTTGGTAAACAACCAAACTACCCCCTTACGTAAAAAGAAAAGAGTTCTTACGTATCTAATTTCGACACGAAACGTTGGCTTTATCGGTGTTAGTGAGTTAGACGAGCTTAGCCGACAACACCTCCGCTCCAATTTCTCGGCAGTCACAAGAACACTATATTTCCAGCCTTCAACATGGTAAACAGGTACTGGATCCAAATGACCCAGGAGCTCAAGGTTAAAGAGCAAAAACCACGCCGTTTGTTCGCTATCTAAAGTTAGGTTTGAGGGTAGCGTTTTTTCTCGTCGATGTGACGTGAATTAGCTGCCAAGATCGTCCGATTTCACCCCGCTAGAGTTTTTATTTTGGACTTTACCGAAGTCACAGGTGTACACCAAAAAACTGCAATCGACTGATGCCATAAAAGTCAATAGGACGCAGGCCATCGCTTAGATTCACCTGGAGCTATGCAGTACCTACAGTCATTAAAAATTCGATCTCTGGGATTCGTGGCACATTTCGAAGCCACAATAAAAATTTAAACGAAGTCATGTCTTCATAAATGTTATTTTTGGGCTTTTCAAATAAACAAAAAATCCATATCTCTACCACAACTTGTTCTATTCACACCTTTTATCTACCTCTAGATATCTTCCTCTAGAACTACATGACTCTAAAGTAAGGCCAACTAAACGAGATAAAGAATGTAAACAAACTATAGTCTTTGCAAGTAGTGCTATGTAATTTGCTTTGGAGAGTTAAATATATGATATTTTATTATATATATTTAAAGACAAGACAACTGACACAATACCATTCGACTCATATAGACAGATCATAATAGCTGTCACTCAGTTGTAGTAAAATTGTTTACATTCTTTATATCGTTTCGTTGGCCTTACTTTAATAGAGCCCATTCTTAAAGTATATCCAAGGAAGGTAGTAGAATAAACTATCATGATATTATTTAGTAAGTGCGTGTGTAAACACGATAACCAGACTAGCTGAAAATGAATAGGTAAACACCTAGGTAGGTAGGTATCACTAAATAGTATAAAATGAAGTCGGTTCCATGCCTTAAGTATGCTTTGATCTTTAAAAGTACGCAACGGATTTTGATGCGATTTTCTTTAGTGGATAGAGTGACTCAATAGGAACAATATGCCGGGAATAAGTCTTTTTCCCGCGGGAAAACAGTAAGCAGCGGGTGAAACCGCTAGGCGGGCCGTTAGTTTCCTATAAACGACTTTCATTAGGGTAAGTGGTATTGAAACGGCAAGGTTGGTATGTCGCAAATGGTCTCAATAAATTGGTTTATTCTCCACTATTATACCTCAATATAACTAGATTGAAAAATTGTTGTGTCCGTGGGACAGAGGCTTCTTTTAAATTATCAAATAGGTACTAAACGTGTACAATGGTTTATTTTGCACTCACAGTGCTATATTAAGTATGTTCATAAATGAAAATAAGTTATTGTTATTTTTTAGCGATGGCCGGGGATTGAACTCTATACAGGTCCTGGGCTCAATACCTGGCTGTCGCAAAAAATATCAATCTCTTATTTTCATTTAGGTACTAAACATGCCCTATAAAACACTGAAAATGTTCGTAAAAGATTCTGAAAAATAGCGACCTTATGAAATTATTTTATGAATCAGGCTATGAATGTGATCAACTTTTCCATAAAAGTATTTCACCCCTTCACAAACTGTCTAAAACTTGTAGCTATATACTATTGGTAGGTAAATACAGACTACAGGGTGTAAGCGACGGTGTACCGAAAACATTGCAGGCATGATAAGACCATGTAACTGAACAACTTTCATTATAGAGCCTGTAGCGAAACTTTTTTTTTTGATTTTCCATACAAAGGGAATGTTGGTATGGAAGGTCGAATATTTTTTCTCGATTACCAGCATACCTTCCAAAGAAAAAGTTGTTCAGTTTCCTACTGATCATGCCCGCAAAGTTTTCGGTACACCGTCCCTTTCACCTCGTATATAGGTTATTCGCCGATCAGATAAATAAATTAATGGACATAATTAATGTAGCACGTTAATCCGTGGTCGAACGTAATTGGATTTTCATACAACATTACACAACAACCGAGCAGCATGTAAATACTTCGGTAGGTATAGGTTTCTGATCTGTGGTCATAATAACCAATTTCTCTATGAAAGTACACAGAGGTAGGCAGTGCGTTAACGGCCGTAAAATACGGCCGCTTTCGCCACGTAAGCCGTTACAGAAAAATCGTGTATCATTAGGATTACAGTGACGGTGTTGTACTCACATGCAACCCTTGAGCCCCTCAGTCGCCTCTAAAGACACCCGTGGTGAAGAAACGGGGTGATGGTATTCTATGCCGGCATCACTCTATGAAAGCGTTGTTTTATAGAGCTCCAAGACATCTTAAAAGGAAGAGGACCTTTTTTTCTGGACTTTACAATTTTAGCCCTTGGGCTATGAAATCTTCACTCTGTATGGTGGGGAGCAAGAGCTCAGTAAGTTTTGGGGTTGTTTAAACAACCAGCCCAGTCGCAGCGTTGGGGCGCGACTGGGCTTACGAGTTGTTCTGGGAAGAACGTATTGGACTGAATCTACCCGGCACGTGTCGGTAGTTCCAAAAATGTGTAACAAATGAGGGACCTCCGCGCCCCCGCCGGCGGGGGCGTCGGTTGCTTGAGGAGCTTGTGGAGTTAGATCTACTCGCAATGGCTGCAGCAGCGGCTACTGTGATTTCGTCATCCTCTTCCGAAAGGACGTGTCTGGGACTAAAGAGGTTGGATGGGGGATGTAGTTGGACGCGGCAACTATAAAGGGAGGAAGAGGAGCGCTGCCGCAACATAGGTAAGTAGCACATCGAGGAGCGGCGATTTGAAGTGTTTATTCTTAAGGCGAGTGTAGCCGTCAACGACCTCGAAAGTGGCGCCACTTCACAAAAAAAGTTTTCTCTTTATACAAACAATCTATTAGAATGTCCGATGCCCAAGTTTTTAGTATTATCCTTAAGTAAAATTAGAACCTGCTAACTCAATGAAATATTCGCTGCAATTAAAGTTATGGAAAAAAGTGCCTAAAAACGGCCACTTTTGGTATTAACTGCCATAATTGAATATTTTTTTTTTGTGAATTTGCGCCAAAGTCGAGGTCGTTCTCGGGTACACTCCCAATTTGATCCCTAAGGGTTACTTGTAGTGCACTGCAACGAAGAAAAGTTGACAGGTCATCCGCCCACTGCTGGACACAGCCTAGGCTACTTTGTGAACCATTCTCTCTCGGACCTCTAGGCTTTTCATATTATAGAAGCCCTACGGAATAACCCACGGTATTAATCACTGGCAGGCCTCTAGGGATAAATCATTTACGTGATGACAGGACCAGCCGACTTCCAAACTTTGGAAAAAATACCTCTATCCGCCCATAAAACATTAGACACTTCATAAATCAATTTGAATGTGCTCAATCCATTTAAGATTTTTCCATTTTCAAGGTTGATAAGTGTCTTCAAGTCTATGGTCTTATAGGGTCGTTCGTCGACTTCGTAGCCCTCATTAAAAGATGATTAACATCCATTTACAGATAGGTGAGTATTAACGTACATACATACATCAGCCTAGAGCAGTCGACTGCTGGACGTAGGCTTCCCCCAGGGTACGCTATAGGGCACGATCTCTCGTTTTCGCCATCGAGTCGTCGCTACCAGCCGCCCTTTTCAAGTCATCATCGTTCCATCTGGCGGAACTAGTATTAACACGTAAGTAAGAAAAAAATATATATTTTTAAATAGGTATAATAGATAAAGATTAGACTAGGATAAAGTATAAAATAGTTTTCCTGTTCAGGGGGTCCGGTTATTTATACACATAAAACGCTTTGAAAATCTTGACTTCAATTTGAAACAAATGTCATTTACAGATAGTGATGGCGTAAATTTACATGCCGTGTGATTAACCTGGTAAGCCCCGAGGCAGTGCCTTCATTTTTATTTTGTATCCCGCCCGAGGCGGTTATCTATTAGAACAATAAAAAAAAAATATAACAAAAGAAAAATGTGTTACTTATACAAATTTATTTTTTTACAATGCCGGTTCATGACGTTAATATACTATCCTACCTTGAATAAAGTAATTTCATTTTCAATAAATATAACAATACATACAAATCTTTTAATGTAATATAATACCTACTAATAAGGAAAATGTAGCACCCTACCAGGGTTGACGCATGGAACTTTGACCTTTGTAAAACACCGTGAAAGTAATAAATGAATACTGAATACTGATAACAATCTAAGTTCTAGAACCAAGCCTCAACTTCCACCACATTCTTGTTACGTCGATACGTAGGTAGAAATATATTTTTCATCTGAAACATGGCACGGGGATGAATAAGCAATTGAAAATCAACAAGTGCCACTCTTGAGGAATGCCTGTTGCTTTGAGGCAAACACCTCTTAGTCACCTCTGTCTGACCCCTAATTATACCTACCTACGTAACTGAAAGACTTGAAAGTAAAAGTGAATTGAATAGGCATTTCAATTTATTGATACAGTTTAAGTACATTAGCAGTTCTTAAAACTTAAAATAAGTAAGTTACAGTCATCAGTCTTTCTCTCTCTTTTTTCGTGTGGGACACCGAATCGTCCAACGACCCGATGAACCCTGGGGTTAGAGTTTTTCAACCACCGACTACTAGTAGTAGGCCTCTGACATGGTTGTGTAACGACCGCCGTCTAAGTGATCATAGACAACAGCCGGGACTGAGGGCTTATCGTGCCCTCCGAAGCACAGAACCATCTTTCTTTTCGGACAATCTGGTGAGAAAAGAAGAAGATACAGTTTAGGTAGGCACATTAACAGTTCTTAAAACTAAACATAAGTTACCCATAGTCATAGTAAACGATAATATAGTATGTCTTGACAGCGTCACATAGAAACACATATCACGCCTATATCCCTAGCTGGGTAGGCAGAGCGTTAACGGTCTTAAAAGTATGGCCATCGCCAAGTCTGACAAATATTTTGAATGATATCATCGTCATCATCCGAAAGATCGTGTCTGGGACGGCGTTTAAGACGCTAGGTTAGATAGCGGTATATCAAAGGTCCAAAATGTTTAGAGTCGCTAAGAAAAGGTTGTGCGTAGTGTTGGACGACCTCCGCCCAGATGGACCGATGACTTAAAAAAGGCGGCTGGTAGCGACTGGATGGCAAAAACGGGAGATCGTGCCCTATGGCGTACCCTGGTGGAGGCCTACGTCCAGCAGTGGACTGCAATAGGCTGCTGATGAAGAAAATTTATTTATATCTCCGAATCCAAGACCCGTCCCTTCCGATAAACATCTTGTGTGGTACGGATACTCGTCGTGTTTGTGTCGTAAATAAACAGTTTTCTACGAAATAGTTTCGTTCATTCAGCATCACGTCATGGAAGTCTGTTTACTGTTTAAAAGCTCATATAAACCACGAATCATACAACCGAACGTGTGTGTGTGTGTGTGTGTGTCAGTAGGTAGGTATTTACCTCCAGATGTAGCTAGACATACATACATATATCACGCCTATATCCCTTGCGGGGTTGGCAGAGCGTAAACGACCATGTAAAAAACGGAAATTTACGCCACGTTTGACAAACATTTGAGGGACATTTCAGAAAATTGCGTATCACCATAGTGACAGGTTGTCAGCCCATCGCCTAAAATTGCAATACACATAGCCCTCGAGTCCCTTAGTCGCCTCTTACGACATCCATAGGAAATATATGTGGTTTAACATGTTTTGTGAATCTTTGTAACTACTTGGATTTATTTCTGTTTCTTGTTACAATGTATATGTCTAAAAATTCAGAAGATACTTCCAGTTCTTCTTTATTTATTTTTTTAACGGCCAATGTGGCGCAGTGGTAGTGCGACTGCCTGCGACGCAAAGGTTCCGGGTTCGATTTTCGGTGGGGCACTCACAATAGTTGATGTTTATCACTTTGTGAATTTGTTCCCAGTCTGGTTAGGACATAGCAGGCTGAACCACCTGATTGTCCGAAAATAAAGAAGGTTCCGTGCCCCCGGTTGCTGTCTATGATTACTTAGACGGCGGTCGTTACAAAACCATGTCAGAGGCCTACTACTAGTAGTAGGCGGTTGAAAAACTCTTGACACCAGGGTTCATCGGGTCGTTGGACGACTCGGTGTCCCACTCGAAAAGAAGAAGAAGATACTTCCAGTGGACCGAGGACTATGAAATATGGCAAGTAGCTATTGAAGTACAGGTTTCATAATACTACTAAAATTAGTATTGAAAGGAAAACATTTTTTGTAAATTGAGGCTAGCTGTTCAGGAGGGCTAATATGATATGGCTTGATGTCTAGTCATGTCACCTTGGTGGGCGAGTCCAACTCACCCTTCTTTTCGACGCCGGTTTTTTTTTTTTTTAATTCCTTAAAATTATACTAAGCAGCTCTAGGTAAGTACCTTTAGTCTTCAGTTACTGAACCTTCAATTAGGTAGGTTCATTACTAGGTAGGTAGTAGGTACTTATATAAGCATCTGACCTACTTAAATTATGAGACGAAATCTCTGTAAATATTTACCTACCTACCTATAACTAAACAGGCTCATGAATCTTTACAAATTTCCCCAAGGAAATTAGGTTAGAAGGTGACTTCGCGAAATAGGTAAAAATTTATTTGTTTCATAGTGGAATGGATTCGCTTCTAACTTTTCCTACAAAAACGGTATTGACCGCTTATACAACGTTAATTTATGAGCAGTCAATAGCGTTTTTTTACAACTACTATTGAAACTTAAGTGAGACATAACTAAATCATTTAAGTAAACACAGATCGAACTCAGTGTTATTTTTGTTGCGCGTTATAATAATGAGTTCGATCCGTGTTTAGGTACTTAAATGATTTAACATAAGATAAGATAAGATAATTCTTTATTCAATAAACTTACTTATAAATAGGTACATGAGCAGTTTTTGTAGGTTTCCGCAACTAAATTAAGAATCAAATCAAAATGAAATCAAATATAGTTTATTCTAGTATTGTGTGTTTTTTACAAAGATCTTTAAACTAGTTGGTATCACTACAGTTTACCTTTTGGCGTACGATTTTTTTTTCTTAGTACAGTTTTTGTTTTTTTCTTAAACGATTGCTTGAAAGATTCAAAAAAGAATTAAAGGTAATTAGAAATTAACAAAATTAAAATTAATAATAAAAAAATACTTTAACAAGACTTAAATACTTACTAACATAATAAACAACAAACACAATTTTAAATATTCTTCTATACTGTAATGGCATTAATAGCACACAGTAGGTACCTAATACCTATATTTCCCTAAATCCTGTATAGCTATTTGAGATCGCAGCTTTTTTTCCGCAGGGATAGCTCGGCCCGCCCGTGACCCTGATTTATAAATACCAACCCTGCCTATTTTACTTTGGTTGCCTGCCGCCAACTTGTTTGCAAGTCTGGACTGAAACTGTTTTAATACGGCGAAGTGCCTCTGGCTTCCTACAGAGTTTACCTACTTGTTTCGCTTCTTCTTTTCGTCTGGGACATCGAGTCACCCAACGACCCGATGAATCCCGGTATCAGAGTTTTTCAACCGCCTACTTCTAGAAGTAGGCCTCTGACATGATTGTGTAACGACGCCGTCTAAGTAACCATAGACAGCAACCGGTACCGACGGCATAACGTTCCCTCCGAAGCACAGAACCATCTTAATTTTCGGACAATCGGGTGGTTCAGCCTGCAATGTCCTAACCCGACTAGGAACAAATGCACAAAGTGATAAATATCAACTTTGAGAGTGTTTCATCTAGAATCGAACCCGAAACTTTTGCGCCGCAGGCAGGCGCATTACCACTGCGCCACCACGATCGGCTGCTTGCTTCGCTGAAAGAACTGTTTATTTATAAATATTTAAGTACTTAGGTACTTTTACGCGAGCAAAATCAAACTTCACATCGTCAGACTTCCGTTCTGATTCCAGAAATTTTCATTACCTACGACGTGCGTAGCTCTTGCTACGCCGTAGCAGGCACTTAGAAATTTACCCTTTTAGGTTTGTGCAAAGCATATCTGCTCTGTGGGTTTAGTAGATTAAGGCGAGTGTAGCCGTTAACGACCTCGAGTGTCGTTCGGCCACTTCACAAAAAATAAGTTTTCTCTTTATACAAACAATCTATCAGAATATCCGGTTCCCAAGTTTTTAGGATTATCCTTAAGTTAAACTAGAACCTGCAAACTCAATGAAATGTTCGCTGCAATTACAGTTATGATCTAAAAACGGCCACTTTTGGTATTAATTTCGATAACTTTAATTACAGTGAATATTTCATTGAGTTTGCAGGTTCTAATTTTACGTAAGGATAATACTAAAAACTACGCAACGGATATTCTGATAGATTGTTTGTATAAAGAGTTTTTTTTTTGTGAAGTGGCGCCACTGTCGAGGTCGTTCACGGGTACACTCGCCTTAAGCAGCTGTCATATAATTGCCGTTGCCTTGTGATGCCGGCTTAGAATGGCATCACTCCATTTCTTTCCCGTGGGAGTCGTAAGATGCGACTAAGGGGCTTGAGGGTGTGTATTGCAATTTCAGACGATGGGCTAACAACCTGTCACTATGGCGATACACAAATTTCCGAGTGACCCTCTAATATTTGTCTGACGTGGCGTAAATGTTCCGTTTTTTGCGGCATGGGACGGAGGCGTGATATATGTATGTGTATGATTGTATGATTAAGAGTGTAGATGGCGCCATAAGTACCTAGTTAAGCTACTTTTGCGAAGGAAGGGACTGTAACCTTCCTTCACCTATAGAAAACTAACTGAGCAAATCTTTGCACATTTACGAGGTTTATGTAGGGTCCACCAACCAACGGACCAATTTGACGTTTGTGACAAAAACTACTGATCAGATTTTAATGCGGTGTTCGATGATGGATTTAGATTTGATTGGTCTATAATATTTAATCTCGTCATATTGGTCCATCGGTTTGTGGACCCTACTTTAGTTAGTATCTCATCAGCCGAACCATCAGATATCAAGCACAAAGTAAGTATTGGCGGCTGCGCGCCGATATCAAGCCTCCTAGACAGACAAATACATATAAATACACATTCGTCTTTTCTCCACATTGTCAAGTAGTATGTAAGTATTAAAATAAATTTAGGTTTACGAGTCTGGTCTGGGACGTACGTGACAGAGCACAATAACTTCAACTAACGACCACAAAGCCCTGTCTTTAGCCGGTCGTCGATTTGACGGCTATGACCCTCGTCGGCGAGACGCGACCTTCCACGGGGTCAAATCGGCAAAGGGTGAAAAGCTTATGGTGTGAAATAGTTGAGGTAAGTTAGGTGCAACGCTGCGTCGAGCAGATTACGCGCGCGGAACGGGACTTAGTCTTAGCGAGTGTAGCCGACAACGACCTCTACAGTGGCGCCACTTCACAAAAATGTAGTAAGTATTAGTTGTAGTTGCAAAACTAAACCGGTAGATGAAGCCGTGCCACGCGTTACTGGCATTAAAATACACTTGCAAAATTGGCGGGCAAGGAATGAGCTGCGGTAGCCCAGATGGAAGAGGCGTCGCCACTAGTAATGCGAAAGTCGCAGGTTCAAATCCTGCCCGGGCTTGAAAATTTTTCAAGTTTTCAAAAATTGTATACCTACCTAACACGGGAAGTGTTTTAAAAATTTGGTAAGTATTCAAAAATATAGTTTTCTCTTTATAAAAATAAGCTATCAGAACATCCGTTGCCCAAGTTTTTAGTATTATCCTAAAGTAAAATTAGAACCTGCATACTCAGTGAAATATTCGATGGAAAAAACTACCTAAAAACGGCCTCTTGGTATTAATTGCCATAACTTTAATTGCAGCGAATATTTCATGGAGTTTGCAGGTTCTAATTTTACTTTAGGATTATTATACTAGAAACCACTGTAGAGGTCGTTCACGGGTACACTCGCCTTAACAGCGCGCCACCACCATTATAACCCGTCCAAATTTTGAACGCGCACATGCCTAGGTAGCTGTAATAGGGCAAGGTATCGTCGTGATCGTACGGGTTGTACTGCGTGTGGAGTGTATTGGAATTTTTGGCATAACGCGTCACAGTCACAGCGCTGCTCTTGTATTTCATCAAATCATATCAAACACGCGCGGGTCGGTCGGCCCGCACGAGAAATAGGCGCGACGCAGCGTTGGGCCTTGCAGATTCTGCCTGGTCATCAATTAGAAGTTTATAAAAACTGAAAATAATCTAGTTCTTCTTTATCTTGAACTACCAAGGAAACGTTTTTGATTTCATGCAAGGTAGTGTAGTGTCTACAAAGTTGATAAAAAATTAAAGCAATTCAAGGTAAATGAATTTATTTCTGTAATAATGAAATAAGATAATCATTCTGTATAATGTTGAGGTAGACCATGATTATTATAACAACTCAAAGAAATATTAAAATGAATGAAAAGAAGCATTTATGCTAAATAGGACAAGTCTAGCATCAGATCAGATCAGCATCCTTGGTTTTAAATACATGCTCTTTATAATACTTCAACTCTTCAATACTGTCTAGAATGTCATCCAAAGTTCTGTGCGAGAACTTTTTCTGAGGAATTTTCGAAAACTCCTTTGGGTACCATCGTTTTGCCAATTCCTTAATGGTGCTGACGTCTATGATCCTATAATGTAAATATTCATTTAAAGTTGGCATATACTTTCTAAGAAACAGTCTATCCATGTAGACACTATTCCCACCCAATGGGCATTTCTTTTCTGGAACATGTTTGCTTACGAATTCAAGAATTTGTTTTTCAGCATCTTGTATAGATATTTTTGACTTGCGGCAAGCTTCAGTCAGGCCACTCTGAAAACACAAAGAAATAAAACACTAGAGATATTTTGTGCGTAATAAGACAACTTTATAAAGAACTAATTGCCATGTGATGCCGGTTTAGAATGTACAGTGTGATGCCAACTAAGAATAGCACCATTCCAATACTACCAGTTTCAAAGAGTTTCTAAAATTGTATATCTGTGGGTGTCAAAATCTTCAGGGATGAATGCATCCAGGAATCTTTTGTGTATGTGTGTAGGTATAAAAATTGCTCCAGCTCTACATTGTTTAACAATAACATTATCAGCTACAACAGTCCACTGCTGGACATAGTCTGGAAACACCATGATAAGCAGGGAGATTGGTGAGTATAGTGCAAGACACTGCTTGCACAGGGAATGTGGCCATCCATGCTGTATATGAATTTATCCCTCAAATCACTTTTTTTGCACCCTTAGGTAGTATTGGGGTGATACTATTCCAAGCCAGTCTATGTATATGTATGTGTCTATGTTGTGTATGTTTGTTTTGTATTGATGTGATAAATACACCCAACTCCATAGATACCTCACCATGTTGCCTGACACACCATTGATTCATGTCTTTCAGGATATCATCTGGTTGATGAATGATAATGCTAGGCACTTTGGCGACAACATTCAAGTCAGCGTCGGTAACCAAACAAGCTATTTCCATTATGTGGTCCTTTTCAATATCCAGCCCAGTCATCTCTAAATCTACCCAAACTATCCTCTTAGCAGCGCCTTTTACAGTCAAAGTATCCATGTTACTCATATAGCAACTGCCTGAAAAATTAAACAGAAACATTAGTAAAGTTGAGTGCTAAATTCTGCAATGCGAGGTTTAGAAAATATATGAGAGGAGACTCACTATTAGAAGCTTGCCGTATGATTGATCGCATTATATATTTAAAACTTGAACTAAAAGCTTGTCTGTAAATATTCATCTAGGTAGATATTGTAAGAGATTTTTTCTAAAAACTAAAGCAAAAAGAGAGCTCCTCCGCTTCAAACAGAAACAAACTATTTCCAAAGAACCACTTACTATTTTTATCACATTGACAGAAAATAACCTCAACGCAAACGTCATAATATGGGACATCTACACGTTCTTGTTAAAATCTGCCTGTATACATGCATTTATTCATTCGTTCATTCATTCTGTGATTCATTTAATCTTGCATGCATATTGTGTGTAAATGAACCTTTATATCCATGGACAAGAAATGTTTGTATTTTATATAAATTGTTATCTGATCTGTGTAAAATCTCGATGTCTGTCATGGTGTAGAAAGGTTGATTTTGTTTTTGTTAAATTTTACATAAATTGCAAATAGTAAGCCATTAGAAGCATAAACATGAATAGATTAATTCTTAGTTGTAGGTGTGTCAAAAGATCAAGTAAGTATAAATTGTTTTCCATGTAGCACTTACATTTATAACCTCTCTGGGTACCTCAGGTTTTGATTGATTATTCCATGACTTCATTACGAGGAATATTTATGTAATGGTTATGTTAGCTATGGTAGATAATATGCTGCTCATTGATTGCAGTATTTCTTATTCAACAAGAGCCTTTCATAGAATAATTGTTAATTCCTTTGTTGTTATTTCTCTTCACATGGTTGATGCAACATATCAATATCCATTGTCAATATGCCTCTTACATCGGTATTCATGCTGTATTTAATATGCGCTATAATCAGTATTCCCAATTATATTGTTTGGCAGCATATAATAACTGGATTGTAAGAACTACAAGCTTGTATGCTTCTAATGTTTAATTTAATCTAGGGTTAAATGGTATAGATAGTAAATAGTAAAATAACTCTTATGACTGCTTAACAATGCTCTTTATGATTTTAGAATTAGTATGGGAGACCTCAAAATATCATCAAAATTATCCATACATAACCCTGTCAAGGTCACTCTCTTACTACACAACACAGCCCCTGGGCATGCGGTATGATGTCACCCAGAAACCTCTCAACAAAACTCTGTATTGCTATTCTCCACACTTGAGATTCATTGCAACAACATCTTGCTGCTATGAGAACCAAACATCCAAACCATCCTCTAAGGTTGAGGCCACTGTCGAGACAATCAAGAAAAATCTTGAAGAAAAAGAAAAGAAACCATCTCTGCCAGTACCAAAGAAACCTCTTAAAGAAAGAATCATGGACGAATTACGACATTATTATCATGGTTTCAGGCTGTTTTTTCTTGAGATAAGGATATCATTTGGCTTGTGTCTCAAACTTCTAAGTGGCAAAACACTATCTAGGAGAGAACATAGGCTATTGATCACAACTATTGGTGATCTATTTAGAATGGTACCATTCATTGTTATCATTCTTATACCATTCCTGGAGTTCAGTCTGCCATTCCTTATCAAGTTGTTCCCCAATATGCTACCATCTACATTTGAGAGTAAAGATCAAAGAGACACTAAGATGAAACACCATCTGAAAGTGAAACTTGAAATGGCCAAGTTTTTCCAAGAGACCTTGGATCAAATGGCCCCTCAGGCTAGCAACAGACACTCAGAGCTTGCTAAAGAATTCTCACAATTCTTCACAAGGATAAGAACATCAGGCGATGTGGCCACCAGTGAAGAAATAATGAAGTTCTCTAAATTATTTGAAGATGAGATTACATTGGACTCCTTACAGAGACCGCATTTAGTTGCACTGTGTAAAGTGTTGAATGTGAATACAATTGGTACCAATGCAATGTTGAGGTGGAGTTTGAAAATGAAGCTGCGATCTCTGACTGCTGATGACAAAATGATTGCTAAAGAAGGTGTAGACAGTTTGAACTTTAATGAGTTGCAGAATGCATGTAGGGCTCGAGGCATGAGGGCTTATGGAGTGTCAGAGGAAAGGTTAAAGAAAGAATTGAGGAATTGGTTGGACTTGTCATTGAATGAGAGGGTACCGCCGTCGCTGCTGTTGCTCTCAAGAGCTTTGATGGTACCTGACCATGTGCCTACCACATACAAACTGAAGGCCACTATCTCAGCACTGCCTGAACAGGTGGCCACTCAGACCAAGGCTGCAATTGGTGAGAAAGAAGGCAAAATTGACTTCAAGGTACATTTTGTGATAACTTTTTCTGTCTATTTCTAAAGCCATGTTTAATTCAGAAAAATTACAATTTAATATTTAGTTGTCTAAAGTCATTTAGTAAAGTAGTTTAATTTAGTTATTTATTTATTTACCTATCTAATATTTGATACTTCAATTTATAAGTATGATAAAAAAGGAAAGGATAAAAATCTATGTACTACTACCATGATAATTGATAACTAATGTCTGCATTTAAATAAACAAAGATCTTTAGAAAGTATTCTTTAAACTAATACAATACTTAGTTAAAGCTATGCAATTTCCAACAAAACTCAATATGACCTTCATAATTTCAGGCTAAAGCAGATGCAATCAAATTGGAAGCACAGAAGATTAAAGAAGAGAACAAAGAACAACTTGAAGCGGAACGTGAGAAGCAGTTACTCGACGCCAAGAAGAGAGAAAAGTTGGCCGACAAGGAGAGTCTTGTTGACAAAGCTCCTGTTCTCGAGTTAGAAGACTCGCCAGCACAACTAGATCGGGCACCAACGATCGAAGTGGATACTCCGAAGCAGACCAGTGAAGAAGGCCTCTCAGGGAAGGATATTGAAGTCATTGAGGATGCCCTTGAAAGACTAGGTAAGTTGCCTACACACATTCGTCACGTGGCTTTACCAGAGACATAAGAATAGATAATAATACTGCGTATAGAAACGAAACTCCTTTGTCTGGGCCCCAAAAGCCGCGCTTTAAATACCTACTTCCCCCCGCAGCCCGTAACGCCCCGCACTCTCCCGCGCTTTAAGTCGGGGCTGTCACGTGCCAATAATTTTATTCCAGACTAGCGGCCAGTCAAGCGGTTGCGACCGCTGCTAACAGTTTTCCCGTGGGAACAAAATATTTACCCATTTTAAAGTCTTACCTTACCATTTTATTGTTAATAGGTAGGTACAGAATTTTAAAATAGGTGCAAAACATACCTACGATACGAATGTGCTTATTTATCATTATCAGCTAACAATGACTTAGGCACCTAGGTAGTTTAAATTAGAAAATGGAAACTAGGTACCTACGTAAGTAAAAATAGGAGTACACACAACAATTACGTATAATAACGAATGGTAGGTACCTAGGTATTTACTGTAAAATCATCACTTACCTTGGCTTATCTTTAGGCAAATTGAAAAAACTTAGATGCGGAGTCTTCCTCGCATCACTTTTGCAGCCATACATACCACAATAATTCGGCATTGCTAAATTTTTCACAAAAAATGAAAATTCGACCCGCATGCCCGCATGACGAACGTTTCCGCGGCGAAGCGCACTCCCGACTGAATTGTTCTCTAAGAGACAGCCAGACGGATTGACCTTGAGCGCGTCTGGAGCGGGAGTGTCATCTCTATGTGATTTCTACTCTATGCCAGAGAGGTAGACAGAGACTTCATTCTTCCTATTGCTACATTAAAAGCCACAACAGTCCACTGCTGGACATGGGGCTTCACCTATTGCCATACTCACCACGCTTGGCAAGACGATTGGCGAGCACAGGGCAAGATGCATTTACAGGGACTGCTGCTGTCCAATCCCTGGATGAATTTATCTCTTAGTCCCTTGTTACGTCATCCATATGAATATGAATGAATACATACTGGTAATTGCTTGCCAGGAATTTAAATCACGTGTTCCTTCTCTTGTTAGGAGTTAATGAGAATATTTTAGGTAACTGCAATGTGGGATAGTCACATAAAAGAGTAAATAGACTAGTGTTGCACATATTTGATTTTTATTATAATAAGATACAGGTATGCTCAGTAATAAAATAGTCAATATTATTACCAAGCCTACCTCTAGCTGAAAATCTTATTTAACTACAAACTAAAAGATGAGTAAGCTTATTTATATCCATAAAAATTATCAAAAATGAATAAGATTATCTTATCAATAAGTATTTTTAGGAAATAAGTACCAAAAAAATCATGTGCGAGAGTAGTGTTTCGCATTTTTTATGTAAACAGTATGACGTAGTTTACGCCACATTTGCAAAGGTTAGTAGTGGCAATGACATCGTTAGAAAAGATAATTATTACTGTGAGTAACAACTGTAGACTAGTTGTCTGGCATTGTAGGTATGTACATGGTTTGGCAATGATCCATATACTTTTCATAGGAAATTGGGCTCAAGATCGAGATGGCGCGAGTCAAACTCTAGATAAGCTGTATAACTATGACTCGCTTGAGATGCCGGCTTGGCGTGTGGCTTAGAATAGCATCACCCCATTTCTTTCCCGTGGGTGTCGTAAGAAGCGACTAAGGAACTCGAGGGTGTGTATTGCAAATTTAGGCGATAGGCTGACAACCTGTCACTATGGTGATACACAATATTCCAAATGACCCTCAAATGTTTGTCAGACGTGGCGTAAATGTCCGTTTTACAGTCGTTTACGCTCTGCCTACCCCGTAAATGATTATAGGCGTGATATATGTATTTGTACTAATGACTCGCTTCTTGCCCGTGTCATCGCCCGCTTTCTTTTTACCCACGATGGGATAGAGACGGTATATTGGGGTGAGAAATTATGTCTATGTGCAAATCAATGTTGCCATTATCTCCAAAACCACTGGCCTGAATTTGATGCGGTTGTCAGTGTTGGGTTAGTTGTACTCAACTCTTCCTATTAGGTCCTTGACCTATTTTAATGTATGTATATTAGTCGGATTTCTGTGTATCAATTGAAATTATTCATAAACATCTCACTTCAGGGTCATATCTATAATAATCTGGGTAAATGGGCCGCTTTATGTAAAAAAAATATGATAAGATTAATTCCTATCGTTTCGTCTGCAATGCTATGCAAACAAAATATGAAAGGTTGATAATTTTGCCGATGATTTAATGGGATAATCTGTCCTGTCTATTCCTGTGAGAAATGTTGAATAGGTTTTCGTAAATAAACGCAGGATGTAAAAAAGTACGAGTTGGACTCGCCCACCGAGGGCTATTACATGCACTAGCCCCAAACTTGAACTACAAACAAAAAATATATGTAATTTTTTCGGCCCCCTAAAAACCTATATTTTAAAAAATATCTTAATTTTGTTTCTTTTTTTCTTTGAAACAAAGCTACTTGCTAAATTTAAATTTTTTCAACGTTTTCAACTGTGAGAAGCTTGATTTTCTTACAACTACAAGCCTGAGTCAGAAAAACTACAAGCCTGATTAATTTGACTTGATTTCTCTATGGGTTCCCGATATAAAAAAAGTGTGGTCAAACAGTCGGACGGACGGACAACAAAGTGATCCTATAAGGGTTCCGTTTTTTGCATTTTAATGTACAGATTCCTTCCAATCCAGAAAGCATTCTTCTCCCTAAATTCCTACTTTACCTGTCCTATTTTAACTAAATATAAAACTGACTGCACTGCATAGAGACAGTGCTTGAGCTTATTTATCTCTAAAACAATTAAAAACGTTAAGATAAGAAGACTTGATTTTCACATACACGCCGCCCACACTTCACGTGACAAAACACGTGTGACTGAAGAGAATCAGCTGCGATCCACTGCTGATAACACGTGCACAGATTACCACACAGCAATATTATGAAATATCTATGTGTATGCATAGCACACACATAGGCCACTAAGTGACTTGAGGGAGTGTATTGCAATTTTAGGCGATGGGCTGACAACCTGTCACTGGTGATACACAATATTTCAAATGACCCTCAAATGATTGTCAGACGTGGCGTATAGCCGTTTCCGCTCTGCCTACCCCGTAAGGGATAATGGGCGTGATATGTGTATGTGTATGTATGCATAGCACACATGCCTGTGGGAACGGCTCTGATTGGATATTTCGCTTTTGTTTGCTGTGGTGCCATAAGGCTAGATTGGCTAAGCAATATTGGCATCTCACTGTGCCAAAAAATATGCACTATATTGCAATATTTTTATTATCTCCAAATATTAATAAAATATACGACTACAGTTAGGTGCAAGTTTTCAATGCCAATGCCATGTGATGCCGGCTTAGAATAGCATCACTCCATTTGTTTCCTGTGGGTATCGTAAGAGGCGATTAAGAGACTCGAGGGTTACATGTGTATTGCAATTTTGGGCTGGGCTGACAACTTGTCACTATGGTGATACACAATTATCTGAATGACCCTAAAATGTTTGTCACACGAGGCGTAAATGTCCGTTTTTACGGCTGTTTACGCTCTGCCTACCCCGCAAGGGATATAGGCGTGATATATTTACGTATGTAAGTTTTCAATTATCTAGAGACAAATAAGCAAATTAGCATAGAGAAACAGTAGGCTCTAATAATGCTAATCATAATCAGCAGCGTTTCCTTACTGTATATTTTATTTCCTAACAAAATAATCAGCTTGAATTTATTAAATTACGGCAGATGCAGTTATAAATAAATACCTATTTACCGAACAGTTCTTTAAACTCCATGGTCACGTAAAAATAAAAACCCGTTATCCCGGAAACCCGAAACCCGGAAGTCCGATCGCTGATTCTGAAAGATACTATTCACAGTCTATTTACAGAGGATTCAGTATAATAGCGAGTGTTGTGGGTGACTTCGTTTGCGGGTGTAGTTGTAATTAGCAAGTACTTGAATGAGGACGAGAGAGTAGGCAGTTCGTATTGCTTATTTGGAATGGAACATTATAAGAAATCGCCCCCAGTGGTGAAAAACACATAGTCTGATTAATACATCAATTAGTAATGTTGGTCATCCTTCTAATAAAATAACACACACATCACGCCGATAATCCCTCGCGGGGTAGACAGAGCGCAAACGGCCGCAAAAAACGGACACTTACGCCACGTCCAACAAACGTTTGAGGGTCATTCGGAAAACTGTGTATCGCCACAGTGACAGGTTGTCAGCCTAACGTCTAAAATTTAATACACAACCTCAAGTCCTTTGGTCGCCTCTTACGTCTCCCACGGGAAAGAAATGGGGTGATGCCATTCTAAGCTGGCATCACACGGCATAATAAAATAACATACATTCATACATATATCGCGCCTATATCCCTTGCGGGATAGGCCGAGCGTAAACGGTCATAAAAAACTGTCATACACGCCACGTCTGGCAAACATTGAGCAACATCCAGATAATTATCTATCGCTATAGTGACAAGTTGTTAACACGCTTTGGAAATCTTGACTAAAATTTGAAACAAATGTCGTTTACAAATGGTGGTGGCGTAAAGTTACGTGCTGTGTGATTAACCTGGCCAGCCCCGAGGCAGTGCCTTTATTTTTATTTTTATTTTTTTATCCCGCCCGAGCCGGTTTTCTATGAGGACAATACAAAATTGTTATAAAAAGAAGAAGATTGCGTTATGCAAATTTCTTTTTTTTACAATGACCGATCATGACGTCAATAAGTGATAATGCTATCCTACATTGAATAAAGTTATTTCATTTTCATTTTTCATTTTCTCGCCTAGAATTACTAAACACAACCCTTAAACAGTTGAAATAAATAAATAAATCAAATTCCTATTTCGCCACCCGAAACAATCGGTATTCCACGTTGTACCTTTTAGTTTTCCCGCGGGAATCAGATGGCTCAAGCGGGCCATTCCACGCCATTTGCATTCTTCCAGCAACATTTGTCTATAAGGCCATGTCACGATTCAGTTCTATGAGAACCTTTTAGATCGATTGGTGACATACATACATACATATATCACGCCTTTATCCCGTGCGGGGTAGGCAGAGCGTAAACGGCCGCAAAAAACGTAAATTTACGCCACGTCTGACAAACATTTGAGGCTCATTCGGAAAATTGTGCATCGCCATAATGACAGGTTGTCAGCCCATCGCCTGAAATTGCAATACACACCCTCGAGTCCCTTCGTCGCCTTTTAGGACACCCACGGGAAAGAAATGGGGCGATGCTATTCGGCACCGGCATGATTGACGATTCATACCGGCATCAAACGGCATGATTGACGATTGATCGATTGGTGACGATGGAACTAAAATAAATATTTGAATAAGCACACATTTTTAGATACGGAAGTCATTGTGCTACATATACGTATCCAAGGTAACGATGAAATAGGTATATGTAGGTAGATCACAGACTTGAGCCAAAACAGTCATTGCTAAAATAAACACATGGGTTTCGAAGTGGGATTATACGAAAACCGCACTGCAATATAAATAAACATAAACCATGATTCGCAATTTGTGAATGTTTATGAAAACACCAGGCTTTTTAAAATAATCGTGATGGCGGTAAATGAACTGCTTTTTTACATAGATAGTAATAATAAATAATATACGGTTTTCCTGTAAATCACTATAAAATGAAGTCTTCTCCCTTGTCCCTATGTTCGCTTAGATCTTTAAAAGTACGCAACAGATTTTGACGCGGTTTCCTGTAGTAGATAGGAAAAGGGTTTTATGTATAATTAATGCCGGGAAATGATCTTTTTCCGCGAGAAAACCGTTAGCGGCGGGCTAAACCGCAGGGCGGGCCGCTAGAATGCTACACCTTGCAAAAACATATACCTACCTACTGTATCTAATATTTTGTTTACAAGACAACATTTTAGTATATTTATGTAAATCATTTTAGCTCTACATTTGATAGTTAAACGTGATATTCATAACGCCTTTTCCGATCAAATCTTTTTTCCAAATTCCAGCGGAACAGAAGAAGTCTCTACTCCTTGAGAAGGAGAGCATCCAAGACCTGAAAGGCGAACTGCTGGACTACAGCGAGGATGTGAAGGAGATGCAGGAGATCGTCAAGACCAAGCAGGCGGACATCAAGCTTTCAAAGGGCGCACGCAGGTATAATAGTGTAGCGACATCTGGGAAGCTCACTCAAAGTGGTTCACGAACAAGCAAGACGCAACAGAAGTTCCAACATATCTGCAAGATGGCGCCACGTGACAGAACAAAGAGCCTGAAACGCGGTATCGAAGTGTTTCACCACGCAACGCATATAAACAACTTCCAATTCTATCCAGGTGGACCAGTCGGTCCCCTGGCCACAACACCCGGCCAGGCGGGTAGCTACCCGTTTCTCGACTTCACCTGGAACCCTCCAATTCTGCCTATTGGCATCACTCCTGTCACCCGCCATAATAGTACCCTCAATTCCATGTTATCGACACGTATCTCGAACGATTGACGGCCGATGAGGCGCAGTGGTAGTGCGACTGCCTGCGACGCAAAGGCTCCAAATTCGATTCTCGGTGGGGCACTCACAAATTTTATATTAATCACTTTGTGAATTTGTTCCCAGTCATGTTAGGAATTGCAGGCTGATGGTCCGAAAAGAAATATGGTACCGTGCTTCGGATGGCACGTTAAGCCGTCGGTCCCGGTTGCTGTCTATGTATACTAAGACGGCGGTCGTTACACAACCATATCAGAGGCCTACTACTAGTAGCAGGCGGTTGAAAAAATTCTGACACCAGGGTTCATCGGGTCGTTGAACGATTCGGTGTCATGAAAAGAGAATATCTCGAACTAAAAATAGTAATGTCACTTTCAGTTTAAAGCGAGTGTAGCCTTTAACGACCTCGATAGTGGCGCCACTTTACAGAAAAACAGTTTTCTCTTTACACAAACAATCTATCAGAGTGTCCGTTGCCCAAGTCTACGTTGCTCAACTAAGTGGCGATTAAAAAAATATGCCGGTTAAACATATATGCGAAATGGCGCAGAAATCATTGGCTATTTAAGGCATGACATGACTTGACTAAAATTTACTATGACATCTATTATGTCTTTCTAAACTTATTTAACGGAAAGTGACAAATCTATTTTAATAAGCCAATTTAGTCGGTAACGTGGAATCGAGACAAATGACCCTAATCGTATGGTTCCTTAGAATACCAGAAGAGACTGAGAATCCGTTTTCGCAGTGCCCCAAACTGGGAATTGGTTGAAACTCTTCCGACAAATAGAGCAAATCACCCTCATGTGGTACACCAAATCGCCCAACGACCCGATGAACCCTGGTGTCAGAGTTATTTAACCGCCTAATACTACTAGTAGTAGGCTTCTGACATGGTTGTGTAACGACCGCCGTCTAAGTAATCATAGACAGCAACCGAGACCGACGGCTTAACGTGCCCTCCGAAGCTCGGAACTATATTTCTTTTCGGACAATCAGATGGTTCAGCCTGCAATGTCCTAACCAGACTGGGAACAAATTCCCAAAGTGATAAACATTAACTATTGTGAGTGCCCAACCGTGAATTGAACCCGGAGCCTTTGCGTCGCAGGCAGTCGCACCACCACTGCACCAAATTGGCTGTCTGGACTAGAACGTAATATGGTTTGATGTAAATATGTAAGAACTCATTACTTCAGCAGTTGTTTAGATGTTGAGTCTGAAACTAATCACCCGTCTGTAAAGATCGCAAATGTTCCACTCCATGATAGAAAGTGTTTTCTCACTGTTTCATCAAAACTCCATGAGCCTGGTGACACAGTTGTTAAGTGTTGTCAGTGTGCTGACTTACAGAAATAGAGAAGTAAAGTCAAACTTACGTCCGGTTAGACATTCAAACCGCCAATGTAAGTATTATGCGCGCGGCATAAGAACGGTCCAAAGTCCAAACTGTCTAACCCAGTCTGATCATGACTGTGCGAGTTTATTTCGCCTTTTTCGGCGCATCAAACCGACAACCTTTTGGATAGCGTCCAGTGCCCGATATCATCAAACTACAGGCTACAATGTCACATGTGAAATTTGATGTTCATTGCGTAGTCGCTTATCCATTATGATACCAGGAATATTAACCGGTACATGCAATGTACTAAGAATTTCACTTGTAGGCTTGTAGCCTGTAGTTTTATAACACAGGACACAAATAGGCAACTGGGGCCAATATGGACAATAAATGCGTTATATGTGTTTCTTTCTCTAAGATAAGCCATATATGGTTTTATCTGCTCTTAGCTGGAATGCTCTGTTTGTTTATTGTTTATCTGTTACGTCTATTGTGGCGTGACACTTATAAATATGAGGAAACGTATATGTTTGATAATTATCTTGTCCCTGGTAACGACATAGCGTGATATTTTATCATAAACGGTAAATCGGAAAAGGTTTTTGGGTTGATTTTTTCCGATTTGCCTTAGAAGGAGGCTTTTCGAGTAAGTTCGAGTTTTTTGTGTATGTGGACAAGTTAATTCTTTTTTATGGGCTACAGCTCAAACGGCTGGGCAGATGTTGACATATGAGGTGACGTTAGAGTCGTCTCAGCAGTGCGAGTGACACTAGCTATAATAAAATTAGATACATAAATTCAAAATGGTAGATTTTAAACGAAAAATATTACTTTGAAGGATTGTTTATGTTTACATGAGCTCCAGTGGGGTTTTTGTTTTTTAATAATTAATTTAAAGCATTTTACTGATAAATTTTCAAGACATGACCAAAGTCGTAACCTAAATGTGATAAATAGAAGACTGTCCTATTGCGGCTGAAAATTCAATATGATTATAATCAATTGCCAGCCAATCATCCTACATAGTATAAAGTAAAGTCCTGTCCCAATGTCTGTTTGTATGTATGCTTAAATATTCATAACCATCTAATGGATCTAGATGTTTTTTTTAAAGATAGAGTGATTCAAGAGGATTGTTTTTATGTATGATTTATGTCGGGAGAAGGTCTGTTTCCCGTGGGAAATCGGTCAGCAGCGGGTGAAATTGCTGAGCGGGCCGGTAGTTTGTTATAAAAATTGACGGAACAAAAAGCATTACTTATACCAGCATTGTAAACTATTGTACAAATTATAATAATTATTATTCTTATTATTACGAAATAGGTAGCCTATGTACTGTTCAATAGATTCCGTATCACATACCGAATTACCGTGACGGCCGATGTGGCGCAGTGGTAGTGCGACTGCCTGCGACGCAAAGGTTCCGGGTTCGATTCTCGGTGGGACACTCACTAAAGTTGATATTTATCACTTTGTGAATTTGTTCCCGGTCTGGTCAGGACATTGCAGGGTGAACCAACTGATTGTCCGAAAATAAATGGTTCCGTGCTTCGGAGGGCACGTTAAGCCGTCGGTCCCGGTTGCTGCCTATGATTACTTAGACGGCGGTCGTAACACAACCATGTCAGAGGCCTACTAGTGGTAGTAGGCGGTTGAAAAACTCTGACACCAGGGTTCATCGGGTCGTTGGACGACTCGGTGTCCCACACGAAAAGAAAGAAAGAAGAACCGAATTAACCACACATGCCCAATCATTTCAGGTTGTACCGCGCCGTCAACAACATGATAAGCAAACTGGATGCCGCGCTAGAGGAACTTGAGTCCAAAGAGAAGGCCTTAAAGACGACTTTAGAACAGGCCAGCTCGGAACCGCAGAAGGCCAAAGAACAACTCATCCAGATAGACGAACTCATGCATTCCATTAAGAGTTTACAGAAGGTGCCTGATGAGGCGAAGCTGAAACTCATACAAGACGTGCTCGGCAGGCTGGATGATGACTTCGACGGACAGTTGAAGGTTGACGATGTTTTGAAGGTGTGTATGAACTAAAATATTATTTATTGCCTTTTTAAGTTCTACAAATCTGTCATCTTATCTAGAGATGTACTTAATCACTCGTCTGTCGCTTCATACTATAACAATTTCATTGGTTTTGAATTTTATTGTGGGTAGTTAAGGTTCAAAATTGTTGTCCGGCTCCCGGTACGTGACAGACAAGCGGTTAACATAAAAAAGGCAAAAGGAAATGGCTCAGATTTCAAAACTATTTATGAAATACCAAATTTTTCCGGTAGAGTTTTTTTGTACCTAACACGGGAAGTGTTTTAGAAACTTGGCACTCAATTTATTGCAGGTTTTCATCGCTTAGACTGCATTAAATGAGTAAAGAATGAAGTAGAATTTTTTTTGGTGGTTGGGTATTTAATTGTTGGGTATTAGTTGCAAAACTAATCCGGTAGATGGAGCCGTGCCACGCGGTATTTGCATTAAGATACGCTGGCAAAGTTTGCGGGCGAGGAATGAGCCGCGGTAGCCCAGGTAGAATAGGCGTCGCCACTAGTGATGGCGAAAGTAGCAGGTTCAATTCCTGCCCGCGGTAGTAAAAATTCCAAACATTGTATACCTAAGAAGGGAAGTGTTTTAAAAATTCGGTATTCGATTTAAAGATTATTTATTGAATTATGAACTATCTGAATGGTTTCTGAATAGCTTTCGAGGACTGAAGTTGTAAGTGATTGGTTGTATACCGAAACAATATGGACTACAATTTCTGTTTTATTTATTCTAAACTCTTGTCTGTGCTCCTGTTGTCGGATGTAATATAACTTAAACTTTGTATTGTATACTTATTTGTTTGTTACATTGTCCGTACATCTTTCCACTACTAATTTAATGCTTATATCTTACAATTCATATATTGGCCAAGATTCTGACAAAACACTTTCTTAGGCAAATCTTAGCTATTCCTGTCTTGTTTATATTCCGTCCGTAAATATCTATGTCTTTTGGAGAAGTATGTTCAATTTTATGTACAAAACCCAAATTAATGCAGTAGATATTTTCCCCTACTTTCACTTAGTGTACTTTTGTAAAAAAAATTACTTTGATATACCATAAAATAAAATAAACTTATTACTCGCGCTGCTTAGGTGAGACTGACTTGCTCTGTAAATTTATATAAGCATGCGTGACTGATCAATTGGCTCGCTTAAATACTTGAAGTTTGATGTCGAGCCTATCCTAGCCTAATTTTACTTCACGAATAAAAAAAAGTGCCGTGTGATGCCGGCTCAGAATAGCATCACCCCATTTCTTTCCCGTGGGAGTCGTAAGAGGCGACTAAGGGAGGGTGTGTATTGCAATTTTAGGCGATGGGCTGACCTGTCACTATTGTGATACACAATTTTCCGAATGACCCTCAAATATATGTCAGACGTTGCCTAAATGTTCGTTTTTGCGGCCGTTTGCGCTCTGCCTACCCCGCAAGGGATAATTGGTGTGATATGTGTATGTATGTATGTATGAAGCATGTCTTGTGATATTTTTTTTTTGCGTGTCGATCGGCTTTGGCAGTATTAAATGAATTCGGACCAGTACTCAGCCAGACGCACTGCGGCGTCAGTGGCGTTGTGAAGGTCCTCTAGCGTGCAGGATGAAGGGCACGCAGGGCAGTTTAATAGATGTGCCATTGTTTGTGGGGAGGCACCACATGCACACACGTTGTTCGTGCTGTACCCCCATCGACATAAATTATCCCTGCAGCGGCCGACTTGGGTCCGGAGTCTGTTGAGAGACTTCCATGTCGGCCAAGGAAGCTTATGTCCCAAGGGCAGCTTCTCATTAGGTGTGTTTGGGGAAGCTGCTGGGATGCTGCTTGTGATTTAAGGCGAGTGAAGTCGTGAACAGCCTCGACAGTGGCGACACTTCACAAAAAAAAAATGTCTTTACACAAACAATATATCTATCCGTTGCTCAAGTTTTTAATATTAAAATTTGATACGTATGTATGTGTAATACAAAAAATCTGCTTAACAAATTCCAGATGCTAGAAATTATTGGCAACGAGCACGTGCATCTCTCCGAGAAGCAGATGGCTGAGCTGATTGAACTGCTGGATAAAGAGGAGATCCTAGAAGTGGAGAGTCGCATTCAGAAGGCTCTCGATAAAGCCGCCGCAGCCGCCGCAGACAAACCTGCCGACCCCGCTGCCGACGGGAAGGTAAACTTATCGCTTCAAATTGACGTACAGATCTACCGTGTGTGTATAGCAATAATTTTATTATTAAACGAACAAGTATCACTCATGATGGTGTGGGTTTACACGACTTACTTGTTGACTCTCTACAAAATTTCAACAAGTAAGTCGTGTAAACCCACATCATGTATAGCAATATTTTGTTACCTAATATGTTTGATGCCGGCTCAGAATGTGCCGTGTGATGCCGGCTTAGAATAGAATCACCCTATTTCTTTCCCGTGGGAACCGTAAGAGGCGACTAAGGAACTCGAGGGTGTTTATTGGTATTCTAGGCGATGGGCTGACAACCTGTAGTTATGGCGATATACAATTTTCCGAATGACTCTCATATATTTGTCAGACGTGGCGGAAAAAACCCCATGTCATTCCCGTAGGTGTCGTAAGAGGCGAATTCTGAATGACCCTCAATATTGGTCAGACTTCGTGTAAATGTCCGTTTCTTACGGCCGTTTACGCTCTGCCTACCCCGTAAGGGATATAGGCGTGATATATCTATGGACCTTAGAAGTAATACTCCGTTCTCATAGCATCCTGGTTTGCCAAAGATAATGTCTTATAAGTTATAATATCCTATCATAATTTAATAGCACGTTCACACGATGCCAATATGGGCAGAGAAATAGTTAGGGACGTGGGCAGCGCGAATGTGTAAACAAAACAGGTTACTCGCGCTGCTACTCGTCATGCCGCTGCCACTTCCCGTGCTCCCGCGAGTGTCGGCTTTTCGGCGCGAATCAAAGGAACGGCAACACGAACGCGTGTAGAATGTATTGCTATCACGCTCACTCATATTCATGCGAGAAGAGTATAACACTCACTCGCGATGTTACTTCCGCGGAAGTATTTCGAGCAATATTCGCGACAGCGGCAGGAGCAGGTGCATGGTGTGAACGTGCTATAACACTTTATTATCATTGCAGAGTCTATTCGACATAATCCGCGAAGCGCAAAGGCGGCGCGAGATGAAGAAAGCCGAGAAGTTCGTCGAAAGCGACACGAGCGTGTCCGCCGTCCCCAAGAGCGAGCGCATCGGCCGCGACGTGGCGCCCCCCGCGCGCGCGGCCACGCCCCCCGCGCGCGCGGCCTCGTCCGACGACAGCAAGCGCCCCGACACACAATGACATACTGAGCCACAGTGTAAATAAATAACATGTTGTGTTGATATTTGGTATGAAGTATGCGGAGTTCGCGCTTCGTACCGATTTGTTCGCAAATTGGCATAGAGGGCGCTGTTGTATAACTTTTGGCACGTCGGTGATAACGGATTACATTGTGTAAGAAAACTGAGGAAAACCATCCATTACTAAATTAGTTTATATACGATATTGTGTGTGAATGCTTGTAACTCTTTCACGAACATGGTTTGATGGATTTGGGTGAAAGATGCAAAGAATAATAAGTAAATATATTCTGGAATGCTTGGACAAATTTTACTACCTTTTATTTTAATAAATTTCAAATATTTGGTGTACTTTAAGTATGATTTGGATAAAAAAATGAAGTAACAAATTGTATTTTAATGATTAGTTCAAAACTTTATCAAACAATTTAATAGTTTAGTCACCGACGTGCCAGTTTATTTTAAGTTACTGCAGGCCAGTAGATACTGTTTTTATTAAAGTCACCGAATATTCTTGGAATATTTAATTTGAACAAGCTGTTGGTTTTTTTTTTTGCAATTTTGTTGAGACCCATTTTTATCGTGGAAAATGTTTGGTTACAGATTTAATAATAATGTCTTGATGTGCGTATTTATTTTACAATTTATCATCATATTTCTGGTTTTCTTCCTACTGATCTGCAGTTGTGTTATATTATCTAAGACCCTGTATTCTGTGGCATTAGTAGTGGTGATATGAACCGTGACAATAAGCATTTTTGTATTACAAACCTGATGTAAATAACACCAAATTTGCTCTTTATGTAGTCTATTTTCCTATTGTTTCGTTTGTTAATTATTTATTTCTGGTCTTTTTCTTAGTGTTGAGAGATTTATATTGCATTATGCATTTCTGTGATCGCTATTCAGTTGTAAGTTTTGTTTTATGAGGTTTATTTCATGGAAATATATATCACGATAGGATTTCGTCTGTTACGTATATGGGGATGTGTATAATGCACATACATTGCACAACATGATGTCCTATTGTGGCATATAACTGTTTATGATATAGTTTGCACAAATTGTTCAAGTTAGTATGTTTGCGCTACGAATCGGCTATTTCTGAGTGTTGCAACAATCCTTTTATGTTGGGTTACGGTTACTGATGTTAAGTATTAATGTACCATGTTTATGCGACAGACAACTGTATATAATTGAAAAGTCTACACTGCACATCTAATGCAAGGTTTAAACGAGCAACTAACATACAACATACCTGTATAATCCAGTTAGCAAATTATATAAGTACTGTCTTATTAGCTGTTTTAAATTCAATTTAAAATACAGTGCATTAGATGTGCTAAATATTATACGAAAAGAAAGAAAATAAACAAATCGTATGACGTACAAGTGTGTTTTACTAAAAACCAAGATTAGCACGATGGGATAGGAGCACAATGTCAAGTTCGCAAAATGTCACACCTCAGGGCCTGAGGTGTGACATTATGTATGATAATTTGTCATAATAATCATTTGGTAAATTTCTTTGAAATTATTTGAAAAATCGGCCAAGATCGAGTCGCACTCGCGCAAGAAGAGTTCTTGAGAACTTTTTTGTATTTGTTGTTAAGTATAGCGAAAACATAAATAAGTACTGGGTAATCTGTGAAAATATTCACTGTATAGCTCTATCTCATAAACCGTTTTATGATGAATGAGATAAAGGACGGAGAGATAAACAACGAAGTTTCAGTAATAGGGTCTCAGTAAATATTACATAACTACCTACAATATTATGGAGCATAATACCCTCCAAAAGGTGGAGCTCATCCAGCAAGTCTTATTTTAGTAGCTGGGTGAATAAACTTCGAATAGTGCTCAGAATAAGAGATAAATCTGATCTAAGGCTTCGCCGCGGATAATCACCAGTTGTGTAATACAAACATTAACACCCACAACAGTCCACTGCTGGACATGGCCCTTCTCTTACAGGGGGTATTGCCATACCCAGCACGCAGTAGGAGTAAGTGTTCTGTGTGTGTAATGTTGTGGTGGTATTGTCTTGAAAAATGGCTCGCAGACTATAAAAAAATCTTCTCATAAAGTTGAACTAATGAGACCCTGGACAGGTTTCTGGTGCTATTCAGCAAAAAATTACCAAGGTCAAGTTTTTGTAAAGCATTGACCGATTGAGGTCACGTTCTTGACGGTCTATCGGTGGCGGCATCACAGCGTCTCAAGTTCTGCGATTTAAATTTGGCGGGCCTCTACGTGGCGCGAAAGTTGTCATTTCCGGTATGGATACTACCATTTGATTGGTTGCTTTCAAGTATACATCGACCTATAAACAATAGCCTATTAATATTTCCACCAATCACAACGTTGCAATGTATAATCACGGGCTTTCCGGCCGCCATCTTTGATAACTTAGAAATGGATTGGTTCGTGATTGGTCGATAACGAAACGTCACTTCTGTCTTTTGACGGAGTTGCGCAAAAATAATAAAAAATTACGACTCTCACTCACTCATTACGGCTGCCATGTTTTTTTCATGTGGGGTGTGTGTGTATAAGTTGTAACATGATAAATTAACCCCAATAAACTGCAAAAGGTAAGTCTGTTTTGATTCCTAAGTGTTCTAACTTACCAACGCGGAAGTCTGCCGCGCGTCCTCAGTGAAAGTGCATCATGTAATACTGTCCCCTTGTTGTGAAACTGCATCGTTTCTTTACGATCTACGAGTATGACTCAGTGCAAAATGATTCTAGATATTCGCGATACGTGCTGTATCTTCTTTGTTAGCTGATAACACGGAATAATGCGTGGGACACGCAAGATGCGACGGAGTCTCTGTCCGCTATGTATTTATTTATTTCTTACCCTGCAACTCGTTGCGATGACGTTTTGGCGCCATCGACCCATTTAGCGCGGGGCCGAGACGAGCATGGCTTGCACGAGTTTCCCGATGGCCTTCTCGGTCCCGACGACCTTTGTATGAAAACATTGCGGCATGCGATGCGATGCGATCATACTCAGCTCATAATTTTTTAATTTTCTTTCCAGAAGTAAGGGGTGCACTAAGTGCGTCATTTGTTAGAGCTAGTGACAATGCGATTGCATACATACTAAGTGCTACAAACGCTGCCTTATACAAATCGAACCACTAGCAAAGAATAGGCCAAAGAAATTAAGGATGTATTAGTAACAAGAGGCATTATAAGGATCGATTTATTACACACGGCCCAAGGCAATTGAAAAATGGACACTCGATTTACTGGCACAATGTTTGTGCTTGATAGCGGCAGAGAGTTACAAGGGCAGGATGCGTAAGCACAAGAGAGAGAGCCGGGCAAGAGCCTGCCGGCCAGCCACCTCTCAAGAACACCAGACCCCTCCCTCCAACATCTGATATCTACCAACTTCACTCAGGTAACTATTTACTCATCATTTCTAAACACTACTGGCTACTTTCTTCTTATATTATCAATCAATGTACCTTCTCACTTATGATTTACTAGTCCCGCTACTTGCAAATAATTTTCAACTACTCTAGCCTTTGATTTGACAAGAATGAGGATATCGAGGGGTGAAAGGCTATTTGGTTTAACCGACACCATGGGCCATATGCACTTTTATATATATTCGGAATCAGCAATTTTTTCTGCGTCGTTTGAGCTAGGTTTCATGCAAATCGGAGCATTTTTTTGGCGCTTCAAACAATTAGATTTGGACGCTGTTTTCAAGAGGGCCACTGAATGAAGCGACATTAAAATCAAAGGTTTTTTGGATACGGTGTACTTAAGCTGTACCAAAAAAATAACAGACGTTACTTCAGCTATTTAACCTTTTTCACATTTAAACTTGAATGGTTGCTAAGGCATTCTTCCAGTTTTTATTTCTCAATATGTTGTAAGTTGAATCATTTAGCCTCCCATGGACTACAATGAAAACGTCGCTTGCAACAATTAGCTTAACACAAAAAAGTTTACACTGTGTCGCTTGAACCAATTAGCTTCCACCAGAAATACGTGAAGTACGTAGCTTGAACTATTTTTCCGGCAATTGGTTAGACTGACATAGGCATATGAAACAATTATCTTACTCCTAATTAAATATATACCTGTCCCTTAAGCAATTTTGTCCTAAAATTGATTTTATAGAGTCTGTCATATCATACAAAAGTAGAACGTTGTTTTTGTACATGAATCATTGTTCCTTACACGTGATTTAAAATTTTTGTGAGGTCAACATAAATATTTTTCTACGGTACTGAATTCAGAAGTCGTTTGAAGCACTTGAAATTCGTTTCTGATGCATCAGAACAACTGCACCCGCGTAGGCGTGCGCTCGCGCAGGGCGCTTCAGTCAACCGCCGATCATCGAATAAACACCACGTGCGCGCTGTGATTGGACTGCATTTTAGAGATTTATGAAGCTACACGGTTCAACGTTATTAAATAATTTTGTGAATAACAAGTACGTTGTCGTTGTCGCTTTGAGAAGATGGAAAATTCACTAACAAGATAGGAAAAAGTATTGACAAAAGTTAAGAAGTGTGTATAGAAGCAAATAGAAAAGAGGATAAAGAAGCATAAATCACGTTAGAAACAATATTCTTTAAAAATACATCAAGGACGTAGATTCGCGTGGCACGGTAAAATTTAGTATTCCTATCCAGGCAGGATAAAAATAAGATTGTCCTAGCTGCGATACATTGTGCTCTATTAGAATCTGAAGATTATTCAGATGAATTACCTGCTTCCGGCCACACTGAAATGACTGTAGACAGCATCCACTCCACCATTGTGATCATCAAAATCTCGTTGGAAAGACTTGCAAATTGTCACTTTCAAAAAATCATCCCCTTATATAATAAAAATAAAGTGTAGCATAAAAAAAGGGCGACCGTGCTGACCCTGCCCATAACCGTCCAATTGCAATTACCTCCATCCTATGAAAGGTCATGGAGAGGGTACTTAACAGTTAGATTCTGACTTACCTTGAAGACAATGATCTTCTCAGTGACTGTCAATATGGCTTTCGCCGGGGGCGGTCTACTGGTGATCTTCTTGTGTATGTCACGCACTGCTGGGGCGAAGCCATCGAGAAACACGGCGAAGCACTTGCCGTTTCACTCGATATCTCGAAGGCCTTTGACAGGGTCTGGCATGTCAGTCTGCTCAGCAAGCTTCCTGTTTATGGCATCCCAGCTGATTTTTGTACTTGGAATCCAGACTTCCTTAGTGAACGGTCCAAAGTAGTCGAAAGTCGGTCGAAGAGTAGTCGTTGACTGCTGCTCCTTTGCCCTTATGGCCATTGATGCCGGAGTTCCTCAGAGGTCTGTTCTCTCTACAACTCTTTTCCTGCTGCACATCAATGACCTCCTTCAGCATGGTATTTTTGGATACTCAGATGATAGTACCGTTTCAGAGAGATACTTGACTGGTGCAAAACCAGTGGGGATGAAATACCGAACGTATTTCATAAGAAATTAAGAAAGGCCATGTTAGAGCGAACGGATCTGACCTTAAGTTTTGTCTCCCAATGGGGCGACGACAATCTGGTCTCATTCAACGCCACCAAAACTTTTGTCTTTTCACTGCAAAAAGGAGTCCTTTCGACTGAACACCTACTTTTAGGGGTACATCTGTCCCAGTCACTGACAGACTTAAATTTCTAGGCATGGAGTTAACATGAAATCAAAACTGTGGCGCGACCATCGAGTACAAGGCTCAAACAGCGGCTAGAGTGAAGCGATACTTTACGCCTGGACAGCTTTTAACTCTTTACAAAGCACAAGTCCGATCCTGCATGGAGTATTGCAGTCACCTTTGGGATGGCTCAGCCAAATACCAACTTGCCGCTCTTGACTCGGTGGAACGCAGGGCCAAGAGGCTCATAGGCGACATAAAACTGGTGGACACCAAGCTACATAGCCTAGCACATCGCCGCAAGGTTGCCTGCTTGTCGGTTTTTTACAGATTGTACTTTAGAGAGTGGGCTCAAGAGCTGCACGACCTTGTTCCACCAGCTCCCTTCTACCATCGGACATCCAGACGCACTGCCGGATACCATTCATACCTGGTTGCCATTCCACCAGTTCGGACTAAGCGCTTCCAGTCATCATTTATAATGCGCACTGCTAAAGAGTGGAACTCACTACCTGTGTCTGTGTTTTCAAACGCATACAACCCTAATCTCTTCAAAGTAAGAGTGAACAGGCTTCTTCTGGGTGAGCTCACATTTTAGACTCTGTCTCTGTCCTATGACCTAGACTAAAGTCAAGACTAACCCATTCTTAATAAAAAGCATGAAGAAAGATGCACAAGAGGAAAAGATTCAGATTAAGGCAAAACCAAAACTGATAAATCAGAGATACACTTCCTCTCTGCCAATAACGGAGGCCTAATATAGAGATCTGAAGAAACTGTGTGATTCTACTCAGGTAATACCACGAATTATTACACAGAATATTATGCAAGCTTGAAAACAGACAAGCTTGATGTTCTCTTGGATACAGCCATAGAAGATGAGGAAGAATAAGATAAAACTATGTTCTTTACTAAATACTACCTTGTATGAAGCAATTGTTATTGTTAAGAAACTTTAAGTTCCAAAAAAGTATGTCATAATATAAAAAAAATATTTATATTTTCTAAATTAAAAAAAATTGAATTGGAAGAAATTTGTTAGTTATCTAAGTGATTTATTGTGATTTCTTTAATTCAACTCAAGTTCCTAAAATACAGAGATCATTAAATGACACTGACTTAGTGACTAAGTAGTTTAACTTCCTAATGTTATTTCTTTTTAAATTTGATACTTTTATAAGAGCTTGTATGTAAAATCCTTGTTATTATGAGAGTACAAATTAAGAGACTGATTTTTACCGTAACTAAGATGCTTCTTTAACTCCTCAATGACGGCCTATGTGGCACAGTGGTCGTGCGACTGCCTGCTACTCAAAGGTTCCGGGTTCGATTCTCGGTGGGACACTCACAAAGTTGATATTTATCACTTGGTGAATTTGTTCCCGGTCTGGTTAGGACATTGCAGGATGAACCAAATGATTGTCCGAAAAGAAATGGTTCCGTGCTTCGGAGGGCACGTTAAGCTGCCGGTCTCGGTTGCTGTCTATGATTACTTGAGGTAGACGGCGGTCGTAACACAACCATGTCAGAGGCCTACTAGTGTTAGTAGGCGGTTGAAAAACTCTGACACCAGGGTTCCTCGGGTCGTTGGACGACTCGGTGTCCCACACGAAAAAAGGATAAATCCTCAAAAAAATATATTTTTTCACTTACCTTCTTTTGTTTAAATGTAATGAAAACTCCCGCAAAATTATTAAATAAGTACTGCGATGACAAATTTACTGATGTTTGAACGACCAACTTTATGAAAATATATTAAAACCCTGGACTTAAACCAACGACACAAATTTCAACAACCACCATTTAAGCTCTTTATTCATTATTGCATTTTTGGAATAATGGCTTTTAAGCGTTTAAGCTTCACTCTAGTTTAGTCGTACAAAGTAGCACAATCATTTAGCTTCACTCTGAAAACTACATTCCACCTCACTTGAGTCTTTTCGCCTATAGCTAATATTTCTGTATTTGTTACTTCAGTTGTTTAGCTTTACGCCAAAGGCCAGGAAGTTGTCGCTTAGGTCATTTATCCTTATTCAGAAAAAAAAGACGATGGGGCTTTTTTGTATGAAGCGACATTTATTTCTGCAGTTTTTAAATGAAGCATGCTGAATCAAAAATATGCTATGAGAAAGAAAATATTAAAACAAATGCTTAAAGTTGCATCAAAATTGATTGACAAACTAATAAGATACGATTTTTTTTCTGGAAATTCAAACTTTAAATCGCTTTCCTCTAAAGTTTTGTAAATGTCGCTTAAAACAAATAGCCTTTCACCCCTCGATATGATGACAGTAAATATATTGTGATTTGCATCACTATCCTCAATAAGTAAGTTACTTATTGAATATCAAGAGTGATAGCTATAGAAATTTCAATTTCATTTCCATCTATAATTTTATGTTAAATTCATGGTTTCAATGTCAATAGAACAACTGCACAAACAAAACTTCATAGTCAATTATACGCACTATTAGTGGCTATTAGGTAAACAGGTTGTTGCCCCTGTACCCTTTGAGAGTATCTTTTGACTTTGTTATGTGAAAGATTAGGATAATGAACATTGTCAGAACAATACAAAGGATGCTTACCACTTTTAGAATTCCTCAAACATCATTAAGTAATTGTATTCCATTATGGGACAAGTACAAAATGTCAGTAATTTGGCTTGACTAATATTAATTTTCTTTCTGGTGTCAAGAAATGCAGTGCTCGATAAGTGTAGAAAGAGACCGCGGCAGTCGGAATAAAATGAAGACTAACAGTTATAAGAATCCTTATAGAAAGGTCTGTCTTGCATCTATGTATATCTATCACTGTGTTTTACATAGTTTAGAAGCTGTGACTTTGATTTTTGTGTTGGTTTTGGATTGCACTTATTTCTGTTCCCTAGTTGTTAGAATGCACATAAGTGTTCCACCTTTGTTCTATTGTTCACATTCTGTTATAATTTATTTACATATTCAATTCAATCTATGTATATTTTTGCAGTGCTCAATGCTGTTTTTTATAGTTACAGGATTTTTATTATCCTATTAAGCATACAGTTATAAAATTCTCAAGTTGTTGATAAACATCATGATCAACCTCTTGAAAATCAGCTGATTGAACTTAACTGGGAAGTAACTGTTTATCACGGTTATGTAATAAATTATCTATCATATTGACCTTTGACTTTGTTCCTAGAAATTTTGTTTTTGCATGGAGATAGCATTATCAACTGGTTTTTAATTCCATTTATTTTGTTATTATCACATAAGTAGTTATACATATGAGAAATGAGATAATTAGGCAGAGTAGTGAAGATGTATTTATGTAGTTATAGAGTACCTACTTAGAATAGATAGACTTTGGTTTACCTTATCTGAATTTGTTTGAAATTGTTTTCCATTATCTAAATAGCATGCAACTAATAAACAATACAGTTCAATTGAATGTTTAAAAATTATTTGAATTATCTTGCTGTGGATAAAAGAATGCAGCAAAGTGCATTAATATGTAATTTTGTTCAAGGTTTTTGTTCCTTTTACTTTCTCATTTATCTTATCTAAGTGAGAATAGATAAGAATGTGTGTTGGAACTTTGGAATGCATTTCTCAATAGCCATTAGCACTGTTCATGTTTAATGGGTATTTTATGAATCACTTTCAATGCCAATATTACTGAGTATTTGTGATTATTTATTATGTACATATTTTTGTGTGGCTTGCATTTGATTTGAATCTATGTAGAAAGCAAGATGTGTTCTTGTTTCAAGTTCAGCTATGATAATCAATTAAATAATTCTTTATCAAACAATACATAATTATGATTATGAATATGAGCCACTTCAACCTCCATTGATCACCGTGTCATGTCGTCATCGCGATCGCTAATCAGTAATCGCAACAATTGCTTACTTCCAGGAATCAAATCTGGACAACATAGTCGACCAGCTGTGCACTAAACTCCGCGACATCAAAGATCAGGAGCGACCTCGAGTAGGCATGCCCACGGCCACCGACCACAACGAAGCCGTCAGACGATACTACGCCGCCTTCCCGGCCCTGAGCAAGGGGGCCGCGTCCCCGCGACAGTACTACCTGCCCCCGCCCGCCTGGTGCCGCAAGCCGGACAAGATGCAAGTGGAAACCGCCAGCAAAGACTGGAATAAAAAGAAGTTCTCCACGAAAGAGCGACGCAACTCCTACCACGGGAAGAAGCAGAACAAAAAGCGGTGCAACAGCTACAGCAGGTCTTTTGATAGCAAAGAGAGTCTACCGGAGTGGGTCACGAGTGAAGGCGTCTGGGATATGGACGCTCAGGATCCCGTCAAGGAGTTCATCCGCGCGATCGCGCTGGACGAGGGCTACGGCACCTGCGAGAACACCGTCGTCGACGAAATCAAGGAGATCACGAAGGCCAAGATCAGGATGAACGAGAACGTAGTCCCGGACTGGGACGACAGTCTCGATCTGGAGTCCGAGTGGGTGATAAACGAGGACCTCAAGCCGAAAGTCCGCACGCCCATGGAGGAGGAGCTCTACGCTAAGTTCGAGGCGAAGTTCGACCGCAGCATCGAGGCCTTGTGGGCCAAGGAGGCCAACACGCCGGACGACGAGTACCAAGACTTGCCGATCGACTTCCAGGACCTCCTGTCGTCGCCTTCCGACCACCTCTTCGCGGACCCGGCCGCCGAAAAGTGCAGCCTGATATCTCTCACGGAGAGCATCTGGTCGAACGACGGCTTTCCCGTCCGCGAGTCTCCTTCGCGTATAGTGGACGTGCTTCACGATCGCTTCAAGCCGTTGAATCTAGCCGACGCTCCCGAGCCGCCGCGAGCCCCCACTCCGCCGCGCGAGATCGAAACCTTCGCGCTCTACGAAGGGGAAGACGTGTTCGACGCGCTCTCCACCGTCGCCGAGACCATGCGCTCCTTCACCGCGATCAACCACAGCCGCGACCGCAGCGGCTTCGTCGAGGTCCCGCCGCGGAAGCACCGCGACACCCGCCCGCCGCCCGAGCCCAAGCCCGTCACGCCACCAGACGCCTCCCGCTCCCGTGAGGACTTACTGACATCCTCTCGCACCCACTTCCGCCCGATACGACGCGAGTCTGAGACCGAGGCGCGCTACGCAGACGGCGACACGTTCGATATCCGCGGGGACTTGGAAACGGTGGAAGTGCAACGCTCGGAGTCGGGCGGCGTCTTCCTCGGGAGCGAGCGCTACCTGGAGTATCGCGAGGATCATGCGATCGACTACGGCCGCCTCAACCTGACCGCCGCGCAGCGCTGCCCCGATTTAGAAGACCCGGGATTTAAGCTGCGTTTCCCGCTGCGTCAAACCGACGCCGGCGTGCAGACCGACAGGGAGGACGGTGATTCTTGGGGCGCGTGCGACGAATGCGGCCGTACAGCCAAAAAGATGCGGTCGAGCGCGATCGAATCCATCTGGTCCATGGGCGGCTGCTCGTCCTGCTCGCCGCCGGCGCCGCCGCCCGCCGCGCCCGAGCCCGACGAGCTGTCGCGCGAGTGGGAGGAACTGCTGGCGGACATAAGCGCGGCTCACGCGGACTACATTCGCGCCGAGGTGGTGGAGGACACGCTGCTGAGCGCGGACCGCAAGCGCCGGCACAGCGCGGCCCTGCGCGCGAGCGAGACGGACGGCGGTGACGTCATCAACGTGTGCTCTCACCCGCACGCGCGCTTCCTGCACTGCTGCGCCGGCGCCGACCGCCCGCTCACGCGCTGAGCGCCGCCATCTGCACGACGCACTGAGAACTATAGCGCTGCTTCCGCATGTAGTAGTACCGCGCGACGCACGCAGGTGGCGCCACGCAACACGAAATCAATTAGATTCCCTGAATATTACTTTAAGAATTGGATTATTTCTAGTGCGAGAATATTTCCGTGGCTGAAGATCTCCTCGTGAATACAAATTTGAGTATTGAATTAAATTAAAAAAGAATAAATGATACGTAATGGCTAAAAAGTGGCGCTTCTGCTAATTCGCTCGGTTTACTACCTACGCACGTTCTCTCGAAGAATTGCATCCTTAGTAGTAAGAAGGGGACGCAATTCTCCTTAGAACCTTCACTGGATAGACACAACTGATTGATTCAACAGATACTGATACTAACTAAAATTATGTATTGAAATCTATATTTTTGGGGTTTATTTTTCATCGTGACTCTTTTAATGTCATGCGTAAATTATGGAAATTGATTTTGTAATATAAAGCTTTTCTTGGCATTGTTATATTTCTCAGTGCGAGCGTTCCCGCTTCGATCCGGTCCACGTGAGTTCGGATAATCTAATCGATATAGCATTACCATCACCGAGCCAACTTGACACCCAGATTCATACCGAGTGTGTTGTCGCGTGACATCCTCAGCCTACATACAAACGGCAGGAAGTGAAGTGACCGCGAAAAAGTGCAATTATAAGAGAATAGTGTGTCAAGGTGGCCAGTATCGCAATCGACCTATCATTCTGCATTCTCTGTATATATTCTTTTTTATATAAAAAACGCGTTATTGTTTATCGAAGTTGTTGGTACGCGAGTCGCACGGCCCTACATATTCGTATGGCGAGATTCGCTAGTTACAAAGTATGGATTGTTTTAAAGTGGCTTTGTGGAGGTGAAAAAGTTAGCAATAATGAATAGGATAAAATTAGCAAAGCCTTATAATGTTCTCCGGTGTGGAAAAGCGTACAGAGAAGGCTAGAAAGTGCTAACATATCTTAGGCCGGACGCTGCGTTATGCGTATAACCCGCACGAATATTATAACACGACCGATTTAAATGAGCGCCTCGTGCCTAGATTTGTATTGGTGCCAGGTATCTAGTTAAGATGGCCGTTTCTTGTATTTTGGCAAATCAGCCAGCGTTTCTTGGCCCGCGAGGGATATACGCTTGACGCAGTTGAGGCAGTTATGATTGTAGATATTCTGGGAGGGCGTTTATATGTAACATTACGTTTAGTTCAATGTTTTCTTTGTAGAAATTTCATATTGTAGGAGTGTTAAGTGAAATGCTACCGCTTAGGACACAATCAAAAATATTTACCAAAAATGGATTGATGCAAAAAGTCTTTTAGGATTTTGCAAATTTCGAATGAAGTATTTATATGAAATAAGTACTTTTTTGTGTAGAAAAGATTTTGTTTTTATTGCAATTTGGCTTTAAATATTTATCCCGTTTTGACGGTTTTATACGCGCGTAGGGGGTAGCATTTCACTACAAGCGCAATGGGACGATTCTAATATAATTCTTACAATAATATCGTCCAAAGTTGTTTAATAATTTGTTAATGTAAAGCGTAGGTAGAGCAGGAATTTTATGTTTGTTAAAGACTTTTTCGTTTGTTTTCTGGAAACCTGATTCATTCAAAATTTGAAATACGAAAAATTTGTTCTGTTTTCTGTTACTACATATTTAAAGGCGTTCATTTCAATAGTTTACGAATAGGTGGCCAGACGCATCTCCCGCTCGCGACATTGAATACGTTTTTGTGAAAGATAAAACTTCATTCGAAAAGCGTGTCCAGTGTCAAGCTTTATGCTTAAAGCTGTAGTCGGAGATGCGACTAGGATGCTATATGAAGGCAGTGGACGGTTGGTTTTAACGGTTTGTCCAATATGTCTAAGTTTTATACGCGGCGATTTTATTGAGTAGCCGCATAATATAGTAGTGCGGCGGTCCGGTCCGGTCTGCCGAATAGTGGTAATTAAAGGTGTAAAGTTTTATACGAAGCTGGACAATGTTAGTCGAGGGCGACGCCCTCTAGTGTGTCTACGGTGGAGAAGTATCGTATGTGCCCGTCGATGACGCCGCCGCCGCTCGACGCCTCGCGGTGCCTCGCGGTGACGCCTCGTAGTGCCTCGTGGTGCCTCGCGACGCCTCGTGGTGCCTTGTGGTACCTCGTGGTGCCTCGCGGCATCTCGCCGAAGTAACAATATTTTCAACTATAATCTGTCCGATACGAGACGGGGAACGGCGGCGGACGACAAATTGTAACATAATTTACAGAACCCGATATGGATTATGACAGTTCATATAGGCGTAACTGTTATTATAGTTTATGTAAAGCATAAGAAGTGTATATGTTATATTTTCGTATATTCTCATTTGACACGGGAGCGGCCGCGACCCCCCACACACGCGCCGCGGGTCGCGGGACATCCCCACGTTACTATATTTATTTCGTTTAAAGCCTTGCCTAGTTACAATTTCATATAAAATTTTATATTCGTGCAAACTTTGCTACTTTATGTGTCGTGTTTTATATATTTTATTTTTCTGTAGTGTGATTTACTTCTGTTTGTAATAATTACTGAAAACGAAAAAAATAACAAAAAAAATACCTGTACAAGTGATTGCGATCGCTGGTATTGCGAGACTTATTGTATATATTTAGTATATCGTGAAATTAATGTATAGATACTTTCAGTTCTTTACTATGTTATCATTATGTTTCTTTATTTCATGTTTAGTTTCGTTATGTGAACAATTTTGCGGTGTTAACATATTTGACGTGTGAACAGAGCATCCCGTTCACGAATGTTGTCCACATAATGAGACGTTATCATCGTCGGTATATGTAAAGTTCATCATTAGTGCGGTTGGGTATCTTTTAAACTCATTACAACTAATTAATTCACTTTCATTTTGTGTAATCACATTATCTGTTCATCACAGAATATTTTTGAGTTGTCTGTCATCTATATTGTACTTATTATTATTCCATTAACGATATTCGCTAAAGAACCTCGATAAAAATTTGAAAAATACAAAAAAAATAATGTTACTAGGGTCAAGTTTGCATATAATATTATGTTTGATTAGTTATAATCTAATGTAATGTGCTTATGCACTTGTGAACTCTGTCCAGAACATCCGTGGACATTTGTATGTTGTTTATTGACAACTATGAAATGTATGAGTTTGCGGTAGTGAGGGGACCGGACGAGACAACACCAACACGCCTGCCGCAGACTCGCGATAGGGCACCGGTAAGCTGTCGAGGCACCATTCATTGCGCGCAGCAAGCTTCAACAGAATTATTGATGTCGTATCCATCGACTACTAGCATTGTGACGCTAAATAGCCACAAGCTAGCAGTTGGCAAATGAGTCCCCAAAAATCACAATTAACCTTAGCCACTTGGCACATCGTGGCCAGAGCTTTTTCGTCATAACATAAATTGTATTTCGATATTTGTAACAACACAAGCGAATCTTTTCGTTCTTTTTAAACAATGTTTTTATTTGGAGTTGGGAGCAACACGTTTCGATAACTTTTTTGGACACGTAGCTATTTAGCACACGATTTGAAACAAAACGTAATATTTGAAAACCTGTAGCAGTTGAAATTTCTAATGTCGTTATTGCTCTCTTCTCGAACAAGTGGGTTTGTAACCGATAGCCTACTGCCTTGGTTACATGCATATTTGTTACACTTCATATCAAATTATATACTTATCATTTTGTTTCTCTGGAATTTCTTAAAATGCATTAGAAATAAAAGGTATCTTATAACACCGGGGTAGGAGCAGTGAACAAGGGATTTCACATCTTGTACCAAATGTACTAAATTCACACCCAACACTGACTTTGTATTACATAAGGCAACATTGTAAACGATTCAGTTTCGTCATGTAATGTTAGATCCGTTCTTTGATATTGAATAATTGAAGTCATGTCATTATTGATGTATGTTGCAGACTTAAAAGTAGAATATTTTGCATAGTAAGTTTTGGGTAATTTGTCTCTACTCCACTTAAAAATGGCTGTATGTAGGTATATGTTGGCACCCATTTGTTAAAGTAGAAGAAATAGTTGTAATTTGACTCAATGTATAATCCAATCTACATGTGCCTCTGAATCTGTAATCTTAATCAAATTGTTCATATCGTTTGGTGGTTATCCCTGAAAATAGTTACCATTTTCATAATGTTAGGTTGTGCTCACTACTCTGGTTCTTGCCACCTAAGGGAAGAAAATAAAGATAAACAATCCACATTCGAGCTTTTTATTTCACCCAACATCAACTCCCCGTACGTGGTTGAAAAGTTAAAGGAGTCTCGAGAAGTCGAATTATTAGAATAACAATAAAATAGTGGGCGAAGTCGCCACTCAACTCAAAAAGCCGAACTTGACGGTGGCGGTTGTGCCGTCTTCTTTTGTCGTGTGAGGCGAAACGAGAGAGCGCTATACAAAAACCTCGGTTTACACTTTCATCGGTTGAAATGCACGCGGTGCTGCGAGACGGGCAAGACGCCGGCCGTCTGAGACCACGTTGAGCTTGCCGACAGATATTATAACTCAGCCGGACCAGTGATACGAACTTTAGCTTGTTATTTGTGCTCAGAACAGTTAGTGAGTTACCAGACTGGACTTTCCGTGTGCAGAACTCGAAATCTCGTGCTTTCTTCGGTTCCTGTTGTGGTGAGTACAGCTTTGATTTACTTTTTGAACTGAAAACCGTTTTATTTCATGCAGCTTTTTCTCGAAGCTTTATTCTTGATCTTTCTATTCCATAACTAGCCTTTTACAACATATTTTTCTAAGTATATGAACTGTATGTATCTACTGTAAACACTGAAAAAATTGTTAAGTATACAGTATTTGTTTATGCGTAGGTACCCTACGTAACTATTAAAAGCAAAGGCTTTTGATGAAAACCCAATTTTGTTTGAACTCGTGTCTTACATAATCAAACCGAAAACATTGAAATTTACCTACTAACAATCTAATAAGATTTCACGGCTGATTTACCTAGAACGTCCTGTCAACAAATCTGAATAGTTCATTGCATTTAAGTAAGTAGCTACAGGTAAGTACTTAGTTGCCCTACGAATAAGAATATTTGCAAATTATACTTTAACTTTAACCTACTTAATGGAACTAACGGTTCTCAGATCCATGGAAGAATTTCTGACATTATATCAATGATATTTGGTTTGTTCCATTCATTGATTGATGAAAGGTCATTCACATTTAGCGAAAGATTTTTTATACACGCGACTTCATAAATCAGCATAGAACGCACTTGATTCTGCGGGACCATTCAAGAAATTGACAGTAATAAGTAAGGGAATTGAATAGCTATATAATTGGCAGTGTGATGCAGGCTTAAAATAGCATCACCCCATTTCCTTCCCGCAGTTTCAATTGCATTACAATTTTGGGCGACAGGCTGACAATCTTTCACTTTAATAATAGGTACACGATTTTTCAGAATTTGTTAGTCGTGGCGATAATGCCGTATATACCGGCCGATGACGCTCTGCCTACCCCGCAAGGGATGAAAAGGCGGGATATGTGTATGGTGTATATGCAAATATTTGTGTTCTTTCAGATTCGAGTCATTGGTTCCATGTCAATGACCTGTTCTAAGTAATTTTACTTAAAGTAATAAACATTTCGTTTAGTCGTTGAAAGATATCGTATACCTGCCCCTGAAGACTCGTTGAAAATGGGCTCCATAAACTAAAGTGGGTACCATCTAAGCACGGGCCTAAATCAATTTCTTTAGCCTCGCCAGTTGGGCTGGGATCGGTAGGTTGCTTGTAACTGTTTACATGACCCACACGGGTGTTATTTACAGTGTTGTTTCCGAGCAAACTCGTCTATTTTACGAGCTGCGAATAGCGTGTCAGGGGTGAGGTATACAGGGTCTTAGGTAGGTTGCACAATAATATCTAAGCGAAAACTTCTCAACTAAAAGCTAACAAATAAACTAAATAAGGAGATTATAGAAAACGAACTCACTTCAAAAGTGAATGCATAACATGAACAATCAGCTCGCGTTGATGTCTTTTGTATGGTCGTTTCATCTCATTATTTTCCGTAAGAAAGATGGGTCCGTACTTCGGAGAGCACGTTTAGCTGTCGGTCCTAAAAAAAAACTGTTGTTGCTTATGTGTAGGTATGAAGTACTTGATTAAAGGTGCTAGTCTACATAAACTAAAACTTCACTACAGGAGCACTTTCAAAATGTATTTACCTTTTGATAAAAGTAATAACTCCAGTGTAACATATTCTATATTTTTCAATAAACAGTGAGTGAAACCGTTGGAAACCGTAACCCTCTCTGCCTAGGCACTAGCCCAGCCAGTCCCACGTGTGCAAGGCTAAACCTAGATCGAGGAACGGGTCTTGGGCCGTTTGTTCTCACACGACTGAATGGTAGCCATTTGTATTACCGATTTAGCCATTTATTACTATTCCCTTTATACCTGTTCCATGCTTTGTGTCTGGCGGCCATACTCTCGTCCAGCAGGTCTTTGCATTCGCAAACGATGAGAGGATTTAATAGGTAATTTGCTGAAATTCCTTTTACAAATTACCTTTTCTGGTAATAATCAGTCATAAAAGCTACCACGTCGATGGTCGTTATTTTTTAAATGTATAATTCACGTACCTACCATAGGACATAATATAGGCTTCGCTTGGGCTCCTATACTTACAAACAAAAACAAAGTAAGTACACCACTAAGATAGTATGGGAAAAAAGCTCGGAGAATTTTGAATTTTTTGATAAGTTTGTTACGGTCTGTATTTAAAAATAGTGGAAAAGAAATAGAAATTAGTGAATTAAGAATTTTTTTTTTTTTTTTTTATGTAGCCTGTTCTGTGTCCCACTGCTGGGCAAAGGCCTCCCCCCTAATTAAGAAATAGGTGAAAAAAAATTAGTCTATTCAAATCAGGTACCTAATTTATATTGTACCTTACATAGCTAGGTATTGATTATAATACCTAGGTAGGTATACATTAATTATATTAGACTCGACGATCCCCCAGACAAACCTCGAAAAGCAGTTTTGTGGGGCTATGTATTAGTTTGAAGAATTTGATAAATTAATTAATTCATCAAAGCTAACCAAAGCTAACCAAAGATTGCAGAAAGCGACAGATCAGGATGTGGAGAAAGCACGAAAGGAGTATAAAAGTTTAAAGAATGTAGTAAAAAAGGAAGTGGAACGAAAGAAAGAGGAAAATAAAGATGAGTTTGACAGGAGGCTATCAGAAAACTTTCGCAAGAACTTAAAGGTTTTCTGGAAATCTATAAGGACAACTCGAGGAAAAACAGCACAATCAGAGTTGAGTAGGATTCGGAGCCAGGATGGTAGTATAATAAAAGGTGAGGAATGTGTGTTGAAGAGATGGAAGGAATATTTTGAAAGCTTGTTTGAAAAAGAAGAAGTACAAGAGGTGAACATACAGGAAGAAGATGACAGTGAAAACGAAAGCGAGATTGAAATGGATGAGATTATGAAAGCTCTGAAAAGTATGAAATCTGGTAAGGCTGCAGGGTATGATAGAGTATCGGTTGAGATGCTGAAGGCTGGCGAAGGCGTAGCAGCTAGTCAGCTGTACCTCCTTTTTAACCTTTGTTGGCGAAGCGGTCGAGTGCCAAGTGATTGGTGCAAGGCTGTAATAGTGCCATTATACAAAGGAAAAGGGTCACAGCTAGACTGTAAAAATTACCGCGGTATAAGCCTTCTCAGTGTCGTCGGTAAACTGTATGCAAGGGTACTGATTGATAGAGTTGTGAAAGAAACTGATGAGAAAGTCTGGGATGCTCAAGCGGGATTTCGAAAGGGGATGGGATGTACGGATCAGGTCTTTTCCTTGCGGTGCATAGCGGAAAAGTATTTGGCTAAGAACCAAAAAGTCTTTTGCACATTCGTGGATCTGGAAAAGGCCTATGATAGAGTTCTGAGGAATGAATTGTGGTCGGCACTATCCGTGCATGGGGTGAGCAGTATCTTGGTACGAGCACTGAAATCCTTATATAAGGATTCCAGTGCTTGTGTCAGGATTAACGGGGCCTTCACTGAGCTGTTTAACATCGAAAAAGGTGTTAGACAGGGATGTGTTGCGTCACCATGGCTGTTCAACCTATTCATGGATAGTTGTTTGACAGATTTGAAAGAGTGTGAAAATGGACTGAGAATGAATGGGTTACTCGTCAAATGTCTTCTCTATGCTGATGACCAAGTTATCCTTGCGTCGTCGGCTGAAGAGTTGCAGAAGATGGTAAACATTATGAATGAGGCTTTGAAAAAGAAAGGAATGAAAGTGAATGTAAGTAAGACGAAATCAATGGTTTTTGAAAAAGAAGAAGGTATGACGGAGTGTAACATTATGATAGAAGAAGAGAGGGTGGAGCAAGTGAAAGAGTTTGTATATTTGGGATCGAAGTTTACATCAGATGGAAAGTGTGAAAGTGATATTGAAAGGAGGGTAAATGCCGGCAACATGGTGAATGGAGCGTTGCATACCTTTATGAACAGCCAGACAGTGTCTTATAAGGCACGTCTGGCTGTGCATAGAGGAGTGTTAGTTCCAACACTTATGTATGGGAGTGAAAGTTGGGTATGGCAGAAAAAGCATGAAAGTAGAATAAATGCGGTAGAAATGAGAGCGCTAAGAAGTATGATTGGAGTGAAATTGAGTGACAGGATAAGGAATAGCGTGATTAGGGAACGTTGCGGTATAAAAGAAGACGTAGTGACTGGTATAGAAAAAGGAATGCTGAGATGGTTTGGTCACATTGAGAGAATGAATGAAAGAAGATTAACGAAACAGGTGTATATGGCTAGTGTGGATGGGAACATTGGAAGGGGAAGACCAAGACGCACGTACTTGGATCAGATCGGGGACGTTCTAAAAAAAGGTCAGGTCAAGAGTACCCTAAACCGACGAGCATGTATGAAAAGATTGATGCATGTTGAAGAAGCGAAAGAGGTGTGTCAGGATCGTAGCAAGTGGAAAGATGTAGTCTCTGCCTACCCCTATGGGAAAGAGGCGTGATTATATGTATGTATGTAATTAATTCATCCATTCAAACCAATGCTAGGTTACTAGTAATAGTAAGTTTGTGCTATCACAGTCATGACTCATGATACTATCCGTTGATAGACCAAATATAAAAGAGTGAGTAACAACTTTCATAATAAAGTTAATGTTTAGTATGTCTCAATTGAGCTCAAATAATTGAATTACGTTAGATCCTTAAAACGAATACTTACATTTTACTTTAAACAACATAATTACCTATATCATATAATTATAGGGACAGCCTCCCGAATACTGATAGAAACTTCTCATTTTACCTTTTTCACATTTGAGTGCACCCGTTTTGAGCTCTCTGTTTACCCTATGGTTGGCCGGTAGAGAATGCTGCGAGGCATTAGGCCCGCCATTTGTACGTTTTGTGCAATAAAGTTTTATAAAATAAAATAAAGTAGGGTGCATGACCATGAAACTGAAAAACTTCCCGTAAGAAAGTATATCAGGAAACGTATTTTTTTTACTTCCCATAGTAAAAAAAGCAGTCAGCGGATCATGATTTTGTATGGAAGGTCGTTTTTTTGTTCTTTTCTCACAAACGTTTCGAGGGAAAAGTTGTTGAGTTTCATCAGTATTCAGAGGGCTGTCCCATACACCCCGTATATCACGGTCATATCCCTTGCTGGGTAGGCAGAGCGTAAACGGCTGTAAAAACGGACATTTATGCCACGTCTGAAGCCAGATAATTATCTAAATGACCTTCAAATGTTTGTCAATGTCCCATCAACTAAAATTGCAATACACATGTAACCCTCGAGTCCCTTAGTCGCCTCTTACGACACCTCCAGGAAATAAATGGGGTGATGCTATTCTAAGCCAGCATCACACGGCACAATTTACTTAATACTTTAAACAAAGGTAATCATTTTTGTAATAAGTATATAAAATATCTAATTACGTTTAGTAGGAAGCAAACCGGAAACACGCAAAATAGTATTCATATGCAATTAATTAATTATGAAACTACACGTAAATTAATACTTAGGTATGCGTAATTAATTCGTTATGCTAACAAACCGACGGATTTCAACATAGGTTACATTATCCAGCCCCAAGTTTAAAATATTCCAATTAGGCAATAAACAGCTAATTTAATTAGTAGAGATTAATGTATCCTGAAGGCCCAATCCAACCAATACATACATACATCAGCCTATTGCAGTCCACTGCTGGACGTAGGCTTCCCCAGAGTCTCTTGTTTTCGCCATTCAGTCGCTACCAGGCGCCTTTTTTATGTCATTAGTCCATCTGGCCGGAGGTCGTCCAACGCTACGCTTGCCGAGGCGTGGCCTCCACTCTATAAACCGCTTACTCCACAATCCAACCAATAGGATCATATAATCCATACCTAATGCAACTGCAGTTTGATGCCGAAAACTGTGGAGATTAAAGACCTAGGTCTTTCTAGGTTCTTATTTTTTGTTCCTGTTTTGTGTCTAGTAGTTCATCGATCTCAAATAACATTTGGAAAGTATTTTTTAATTTTGTTTTAGTGTCTCATACGGCAGGAGAGAGACTTTGACCATGACCAGACTGACTTTTCGCGTGTTTGCATTTTTGTAAGTGTGATATTCCGCCACTCAAACATTTAGTGTGTGACATGTCGAGCTCATGTTTGTCGCAGTTCTGTTTATTGCTCCCCTATCGCAATTCCTTCGCACTAGAGTGAATCGGAGTACCGTTGTGTCGGTCATAAGTTTGTCGCAGTAACGTTCACTCGCCGCAGCGTTTGTCGAGTACGAGTGATGTCGCGGTGACGTTCATAGTGGTAGTCTTTGTAGTGAATTTCAGACTATGGCTCTTACTCAAACATTATACTAGGCACAAACTAAACATTTCTGGGATCTATTGTAACCATAAAGCTTTATCCATTAAATACCTAGCTAAGCTTTCTCTACCCGTCTCTTCCAAACAAAAACACTGTACCCTATAATCAGCGATCAGCACACATCGTGTTTATGGAGGTCCGCGGACAATAGGGGTAATTATTGCTTACCATGGTCCTGCCCACAGGACCCTGCGCTATGGCTATCGACCATCTAGGCACTAATAAGCCGTTTGATTTGTGCTCTAGACTTTGTATATTCATGTTGTGCATTGTCCTGTGTCCTGCGGGCGTAGGGTGGCCAGAGTTTCAGCGACGAAGACGTTGGTAGGCAGGCCTGGTCGGTAGGTTTCGTTATATGGATTCTTGACTAAAGGTCCTAAATAAATAAAAATAAACATCTTTTTGAACTCAATACAGGTTTAAAATCTTTTATTGTATAAATTTAATTTGCTATAAGTTTATTTTGTTGTATCTAACTACTGTTATTATTCAAGCTGTAAGTTTTCTAAAGAACCCAAAAATAAAATAAAAATAATAAATAAATCCAGCCTATAGGTATCCTTAACTTTGTGAATCTACATTGTCCCTAATCCATGATAGATGTAGTTTCTGCCTGTCAATACCTACCCCACTCCTTCGGATAGTATGGGAAATAAGATGACGTGTCAAGGCCTGGCAGTTTTATTTATGACTGGATTACTAAAAATATATTCGGTTTTTAGCCCCGGGGCTCAAAAACCTACACCGGACTGATTGGTGGAGCTTGCTCGGTTTCAAGACCGCGTTTGGGCTTAGGAGTTGTTCTGGGAAGAACGGACCGGACTGAATCTACCCGGTACATGCCGGTAGTTCCCAAAGTGAGGGACGCCTTGCAGTGTGATTAAGTTCTATAGAAGCATTTAAAATACTGATCGTATTCGGCTTTATCTAACCGTGTGGACACCCTCTGATGCGCCGGAGTTTTAGAGAAGACACCTTCGCGACGCCCATCTATGGAGCATGTAGGCGCAGGGCTGAATGGTGAAATAAAACGCGATTGTTTTATGTGTGGGGGACTAATGTTATCATCTTTTGTCGTCTTGTTGTTGTTTAGCAAAAAGCTCCAAAAACTAAAACATTAGATGTCAGTCGTATTCATGATGTCTGATAGAGTAGTCACTTTCAAGCATCAGGGATATTATTCTATGAAAAGATCATGGTGTACCTCTCTTGATAAACTGATCTTGATACCTTTACGTACCTACCTACTTATTGTGATTTCATGAAGGGTTTCATAAAATCTCCGATGAAATTTGCAAGGTTTTTATCAGCCCACCTATAGGACACCGCGTCAGCGAACGATCCGATGAACCCTGGTACCAGAGTTTCTTTACAGTTCATGGTATTTCAGTACCGTAAGTAGCGCATAATTTCACTTCGATAAAGGATAAAGTACTTATTACGCAACGCGAATCATAAGCTCATATTATTTATGATCTTAAGGATTCGTGTTGAGTGAAATCAGCTGTAAATTCTTATCATAAAACGCCGCTCAATCCTTTTGAAATGATGAAAGTTTTAAAATTCCGAATTACGGCGAGTGTAGCCGTCAACGACATCGACAGTGGCGCCACTTAAGAAAAAATATTTTCTCTTTCAATCTATCAGAATATCCGTTGCCCAAGTTTTTAGTATTATCCTTAAGTAAAATTAGAAATTGCAACCTCAATGAAATATTCGCTGTAATTACAATTATGGAAAAAAGGACCTATAAACGGCCACTTTCGGTATTAATTGCCATAACTTTAATTACTGCGAATATTTCATTGGGGTTGCAGGTTCTAATTATACCTAAAGGATAAAACTAAAATCTTGGGCTATGTATATTCTAACAGATTGAAAGAGAAAATATTAATAGATTGTTTGTATAAAGAGTTTTTTTTTTGGTGAAGTGGCGCCACTGTCGAGGTCGTCGACGGCTACACTCGCCTTAAAATCTTGTATAAAAGCAACGTAACCGCTGTGGTTCCGTTTTATTGCATCTTGTAATATAAAATGGTGTTACTACATGTTGATACTTAGCTAGGAAATTACCAAGGTTGTAGACACACATGTTATGTGGTTCAGTATTAAAATGGCCTGTGAAATAACATTTACTTGCTGAATACCGGAGTAATCTAGATCATATTATTTTCCTTTATTTATATTGAGTATTTATATTGAGTAGGAAGGTAGGTAAGGTACGTTCTTAGTTTTTCAGTGCAGTTACTTGTGTACACTACTATACTATAGTAGGTAAGGTTATCCATTTAGTTCCATTTTTTTTACAAGTCTAACGTCGTTTCTTTACCTAATACTACTAGTTTTCTAGTTTACTAAATATCTTTAAGTCAATCACTGACCCAGGTATTTATAAAGCACTGTGTTTATAATTCAGTCACCAAACAGCAAGCGACGCCGTAATTATAATTTTTAAACCTAGATATCTGAATACGGTTCAGAAAAGAGACCTGCTCCAGACCAGTCCTTTAGTCAGGTTCTACCTGTGTCTGTCTCGACCTACTGTATAGCTTAGGTAGCTATAAACTTCATCGTATGGTTTAAATATGAACCATAATGAATATTAGTTAAAATTACTTACAGAAGAGTATCAAGAGGTTGACAATTTGGAAGGGTTCGGTCGGGGCGCCGGTACCTCAGTGACATAGCGGTTGGACAGTACTCCACAGCTCCCAGGTTCAATCCCCGGGCGACGCTATCATTATTTCAACTTCTTTTTTACATTTATGAAAATAATATATAGCACTGTGAGTGCAAAATAAACCACAGTAGGTACTGCTCTATAGAGTTTCTAGATATACACATATATCAAATAGCCGTGGAGATTTAGCCGTTTCGTTTCTAGGCAGTAGGTTTCTAGTTTTCAACGCGGGGTGGTGTTGCGAAGCAAAATCTGTTTCGTGGGAATGAGGATAAAGATCTGAAGATGTTAACTTAACCTTTTCTTACGTGTTGTAAACGGTACACTACACTTTGATACTTCTGAAATACTAAGTTAGTAACTAAAAGCTTTCGATTCACAGTGAACTTAGGAGGTTCTCCCACTTGTCATCAGTCGCTGCGTATTTTAACGCATCCTAACGCATGCGTCTGTCAGACGAAAGGAAGTGGCGAATTCTGACCTTATTCCCAAACAAATGCGGCGTAACGGGTGCGTCTGTTAAGTCGTATTTGTATGGGAATATTATCGGAACTCGCAATTTCCTTTTGTCTGACAGACGCATGCGTTATGGTGAGTTAAAAACACGCAGCGACGGACGATATGTGGGATAACCAGAACCGCCTTATTGCTAGTTCCGTGTAACTCAGGTTTGGTTTCTATAAAGAAAGTAGAGTATCTTAAGGAAGTATTTCGTGCGATATACCTATTTAAAATTTTTTCGAAGATGCCCAGCTTACATTCAAGATGAAATGTACCTACTAGTAGTCGTGTCCAGCACATGCTGGATCATTATTCATTCAGCTTGTGAAGTTTGCTCGTGTGAGTGTGACCTACTGGAGTATGAAGCTTCCACGAACTACAATATTTGTATTTCATAGCTTTTGTTGTCTATGTACCTACGTGGTTAGTCGATTAAGCTTTCGATCTGAAATTGTGGGTTCTATTCATAACTTGTTACGAAAACAAAGGTTAAGAATATAAAAGTTTTCATGACAGCGACTATTTTGTTTCTTTTTGTTACATATACAGCCACAACAGCCACAACAGTCCACTGCTAGACAAAGGCCTTTCCCTATTGGGGGGTATTGCTACTCACCACGCTTGGCAGGCGGATTGGCAAACGCAGTGTAAGATGTTGCGTTCACAGGGAACGCCGCTGGCCATTCTCTAGATGATTATCTCTTAGTCGCTTTTTACGACACCCACGAGTAGAATATAGGTGATGCTATTCTAAGACCGCACCACACGGCTTCCTGTTATAAGTATTTGGTCAATTTGCAACACATTGTTTAAGCAGTATTTGCTGATACATATCGAGCTATGACAACCTCAGTTTTTTAGCAGAAACATTCGCGTATATCGAAGCCTTTCCGTTGCTGGCCGAAATTAACTGCACCGTCTCTCGAAAGCTCTTAAATAGGTTCCAAGATAAATGCTAACCTCATTTAAAATCGCAATCGCACAAACAATCGCGATGGCACAACCGCACTACACAACCAGCGGCGTCGCAGGCTACAGTCGTGTTAGACGGTACACAACCACTTAGGGACACCGCAAACTTGGGTAACAAAACACCTTGGCAAATTAGTGTTTATTGCGAAAATATGTTCCTAAAAAGGAAAATGGATTTATACGCAGAGGAAACTATGATCCAAAACAAACCAAAGATGACATGATTAGAAGATAGGTAAAAGTTTGATGCTTTGATTTAGATGCGGAACCAAACCACAAGAAAAGGGAATACCTACTTTCAATACATTTTTATCTGTTTTACACCTAGGACGATTCATACAAACCTTTTAAACCTTTCCTCCAGGTACAAATAAGGGAAGGCTCTTTATGTACCTATTGATTAATGTAAAGAGTATTTTTTATATGTGAATAGGTTCTATGAATAATGTTGAATATTATACGTAGTCGAATTCGAATAACATACTTAAAAAAATATATGTGAAAATAATCAATAAGTATGTGAAAATATTTTTCTTTAAAGTTTTTTTACTTACATGTATTTTGGTATTAAAAAGGACTTTTATGTATTCTACGTATTCCACCTAAGGATTTACCATGGTAAGACTTGCTTGCCAGACTTTCTAAGGATTTGCAAAGATCGTATAAATTTGTAAATCTCTTGCCAGACAGCAACGTTCTGACTTATGATGCCTCGTGACTTGCGATCTAAATCCTCGCAGAGTTCTTTATGTTAGGTGTCTCGAGATAATCGACAAAGACGGATGAGTCATCAAACTTCCTTACTATAAGCAGAGCTTCATACGACATGTACCTATTACATACATTCATCATCAGCCTATTGCAGTCCGCTGCTGGACGTAGGCTTCCCCAAGGGTACGCAATAGGGCACAATCTCTCGTTTTGGCATTTTTTTTTGTTCTGAACCCTATAATTTTAGCCCCGGGGCTATTCAAATCTACACCTGACTGTAGTTTTGTGGTTGTTCAAACAACCAGTTTGTTTTACGAGTTGTTCTGGGAAGAACTTTTTGGACTGAATCTACCCGGCACGTGCCGGTAGTTCCCAAAATGGGGAACAAATGAGGGTCTCGTTTTCGCCATCCAGTCGCTACCAGCCGCTTTTTTTAAGTCATCAGCCTATCTGAGTAACTATTAGCAATCTTCAAAGATATACAACTGAAAACATATTTCCAGTCAGCGACTTTCTGACTTATGGTGACTAGCGACCTAAATCCTCATTTGCCTCAGACGTTGCACTCACGAGTTAGACTAGTACCAAGACCAACTAGTACCTACCCTCGAGATAATCGGCACAGACAGATGAGTCACGACACGACCGATTGCCGGATACCGCTTAGACTACCTTTGTTAAACCGCCGAAGGATACAGTCATCGACACACTGAGATAAACCTTTAAACTTGGTTGTCGAACTCCTAGCCTATTAGCAATCACCCTAAGTGAAATGAAACTGAACACCTTTTCTGAAGTGACATAGGGTATTTTATACGGGTGGTCCAAATTATATCTTAATGTTTCGACAAATGTCTGTTGATGATCAATTTCGTGATACTGATGAATTCCTTGATAATCTTGTCATATATTGTGGCAAGCTGTTTTCGGACTAGGTATGTGCTAGTATTATTATCTATTCTTATGGTATGTGGTAATGCTAGTGGTAGAAGGGTAGATTGTCGACTCTGTCTTGATTTTGGATAGTGTGTCTTTGGTTTTCCTTACGAAATAAGAATAAATAAACACAGAGTTAAGAGCAAACTCATTACAAGTTTAGACAAAAGAATTTGCAAGAGTATAGTTCTATCAGCAGCACAGCACCTCAATCTACCCATTTGAAGGATCAATAACTGGCCACTCAACTACAATATAAAGAACCCGTAGGTATATTTTGATCCCTTAAATGGTGCTGACGCTAGTAGGTAGGTACGTTTTCTTCTGTAGTGTGTTCGTCGTCCATAATATGACACAGGACTGACATTTCAGGGTCAAAAGGATGGTTTCGAAGAGCTGATGTAGGTTGATCGAAATTAAAGCTCTTTGATGAAATCATAGAATGCTCAGTTCAAGACCTTAACGGGTGATGCGATATGGGAAGATTATAAGTGTGTACAGTTTCACAGTTATGAAATAACAGAAATAACCGCAAGAAATATCCTATTCCGGTAGTAAAAAAGAGAAAAATGCAAAAAGTTAAATAAATTGAAAACAACAAAAATTGCAGAACATACATGGGGGTGCGGATACCCCTCGTTATAAAACATTCAAATTTTGTCTTTGTACGTCACTATTCGGGTCACCCTGTATACAATCACGTGATGTTGCCCTTGCTTCCATTGATCCATGGAGAAAAAAAGTTTATAGACATGTAGTGTTTCCAAATGTTATGCAGTTTATTCCCACTGAAGAAACTAGGTAGGGTGCATACTAATCCCAAACCAGGTTCCAAATTTATCTTGTTTTCATTAATCCCATAAATATAATTTCTATTAGCATAGTTGTACTAGAATCAAAATAGTGCGATTCTATCCCCACTATGCTAAAGGGTCCTAGACGAAACCAACTGGTTGAATAAAGCTCACGACTCCGTAAGATTTGACCTTATCAGCTCACGTGTGTCAGATCTTGTGGTCGGCGAGTCCCTTGTCATCCGTGGCCGCGCCGGCGCCGAATCTCGTGACGGTGTGTTCCCGTTGTCATCAATGTCAATATGTCAAAAGTTAATATTTATCACTTTGTGAATTTGTTTCCGGTCTGGTTAGAACATTGCAGGAACCACCTGATTCTCTGAAAAGAACTATGGTTCCGCAGTACTTCGCAAGGCACGTTAAGCCGTCGGTCTCCCCGTTGCTGATTACTTAGACGGCGGTCGTTACACAACCATGTCAGCGGCCTACTACTCGTAGTAGGTGGTTGAAAAACTCTGATACCAGGATTCATCGGGTCGTTGGACGAGTGTCTCACACGAAAAAACAGAATCAGATGTCCAATTTGTAATCATTTAATGGTGGTATTTATGATTATGATATTCACATATCAAGATAAAGAATCACCCAGCTACATAAGACCCTGTATGATACCAGCTTGTTAACCATGCCAAATACCAGGAGTCGAGGAAAAATAATACGAGACATTCTTGGAAATAGGATATTTTGAGCGCGGCTTCCGTTTGACGAAGAATCGATGCGGCATTTTCTAAAAATGTGTTAACTTGGCCAAGAATAGAAATCCTTACTAATATTATAAATCTGAGAGTTTGTGTGTGTGTGTGTGTGTGTGTGTGTGTGTGTATGTTTGTTATCTCTTCACGCTCAAACGGCTTGACAGATTTGTATGAAATTTGGAACACAGGTAGAACCACCTGTAATAACACATAGGCCACGTTTTACCGCAGGAAAACAACTATTACCACGGGAAAATAAGTGGCAGCGGGTGAAACCACTGGGCGGAACTCTAGTATCGTTTATATTTTCCTCCGTATGTTTTGCCCACCCACCCAGCTTAAACTGTAATACATGGTAATAGGAAACTTGGAATAAAAATATGACATTGTTTGCTATTTCGAAATAAGTGCGTTTATACTGTCTTGTTTTCCAAGTATCTGGCGGATATAATACGATGAATCAAGCTACACATTTCTATTACTAAAAATAATGAAATTAACACCACCTCATTCGTAGATTTCTATTGAAAGTGCCCGTGTAGGTAACTGGAGTTTGAAATCGATCCTCGTCGTCATGGGGAGGCGCAGCGTCTGTGGCGATCGATTGAGATAAAGACTTATTTATCACCTGTGGCGACGCCGACCACCCGCCGTAATGAGAAAGACACCGATCGGTCTATGTTTGTTACTTACTGCGGATCTTTATGATGCCCTAGTACCTTCGGACTCATAAAATCTGGTTTTTGGGATTTTGTAATATCAGTAGTCTTCGTTTTTTGGGTCGGTCGGATCGGTCTATGTTTGTTACTTACTGCAGATCTTTATGATGCCCTAGTACTATTAAATCAGTTCTTTTTGTTATATCTGTCTGTAGTAGTCTTAGTTTTTTGGTTCATTCTGGTTTCTGGGTCATTTGGTTCTTTTCCTTTCCCTAATGTGAATGACATCGATCGATTTATATTTGTTACTTACTGCGGGTCTTTATGATGCCCTAGTACTTTTGGGCTCATGTGTTACGTTTGGTATAGTTTTTTTGTACCTTTTTGTAAAGTCTGTACTTCGTTCCAACTTTGGTTCGTTTCCTTTCGTCTGTCTTTTTTGTTGGTCGCTGCCTTTGAAGCGGTAATAACACAAGATGCCACAAGAATGTAGTCTTTCGTGTCTATATTTGGCGCTGTTCTAGTCTTTTTGTACTCAAAAGAGTTTAACAAGCTCAACAATTTCTTAGAAACACATTTTGTTTTCAAACTGTATGAAATATGAGTCTTACTCATTTATCACAAAAAGTAAGTACCTTAGCGCCCTTCCTACCAATCTCCCGGAATCCACTTCTTATTGCAACAAAAAAGTAGCGCCGTGGAATTCCTCCCTCAATTGAGTTGAGTCCCTTCTCTGCGCGGGCGCAAGGGATAGATCGCGGAGAGCGCAATTACCGCGCAGCGCAAATACAGGGTGAACCTAAGAGTAGTTTGTTCATCTTTCTCCGTTGATTTTAAACCGTTCTGTTTCCGCATACAGAAAATTAGGTGAGAAAAATGTGAGATCAGAAATGAACCGAAAGCGTCGTTTGAATTATTTACTATTTGAAAAAACTAAAAAATAGAAATCAATAGGAAACAATTCAAGATCCACTTTTTGCCATTGACTTGACAAGAAGAAGAAGAAGTAGAGATCAGTTATTCCTACCATCCAAATCATACAACATTTCGTATAGTTTAATGTTATTAGACCAAACGGGGTGTAAGGTACGGTGTACCGAAAACTTTGCAGGCATGATCAGGCCATGAAACTGAACAACTTTTTTCTATGGAAGATATTATGCTGACTGACTTTCTATGGAAACTCGAAAAAAATATTTGGTTTCCCAACATAGGCTCCATAATAAAAGTTGTTCAGTTTCATAGTCTGATCATGCCTGCAAAGTTTTCGGTACACCGTACCTTACACCCTGTATATACCTTCACTTAATTCTCTCTTGAATTACATGCTGTATAGTAAAATAGTCGTATGCCGAAGTGGTTGCTTTTTATCGGAGCATTCATAGCAGCCGCGACTGCTATCTGTTGCCTTTGCTTGGGACTAGGAAAAATTTGAAAAAAAAAACCTCGTGAAGGGAATTGAAATGAGATTAAACTAAATTGTAAAAATGTAAATGTATGGTAAGATGAACAGCTAAGGTATTAGGTATAGAAACTCATTATTCAGGTGATTATCCTACCTATTAAAGTTTACATTGATCTACGTACCCACTGCAAGCACAGCAAATTAAAGTTTTAAAAACCATAAGGACGGTCTTCTATCCAATTACAAAGTTCAGCAAACACTAAAATAAGTAGAACATTAATTTCATACAACACATTACACAATGCCCCTTCTCACAACGATCCTAGACAAAGCCCAGTGTTCTCAGACTGGATCATTCAGGGTTGCCAACGTCTAGATATTGCTGGACGAGGGCAGACTTTTGCTTCTATATTTATTAGCATTTTATAAATACCGTAGATATCTTTCCTTTGTCTTTTGTCAAGTGGAACAACTAGTTCCTATTGTAAAGTTTGATTATTTTGCCTGGGAGAGTTCTTTGGATATTAAAAACTATGAGTTCGGAACCCTAACTTCAATCAGTACCCTTCCTCTATAATTTAGGTGCGCTTGCGTCTGGGGTAATAAATAAATGCTTTGCATTCTTTTAAACAGAAGGGCTATTCGGTAGATTTTTTTAAGAATTCTAAGATCATACACTTGGTTTTATTGGTAAGGTACGCTATATTAGAATTGATCTTTTATCGGAAGACGCAAAGGATTAGAGGTCAAATGCCGTGAAAGAGTCATTTCAGAATTTTAAGGCATGCATGAACACGCGCGGAAAAACTTTGTTGTCATATTTAAACAATCCAAAATTCCGTGACTGAACTTTAAGCAATGTGTTTCGACCCTTAGTTCATAAGATGATAGTATTAACAAGTAAAAAAATATCTTATGGATCGATTGAACGACGAGTCTATAAAATTGCTTCTGTAACAAAAACTGCACTCTTGCGGCCCACCTACCGAGTTTACTATTTTTCCAACCGTTCGATTAAATTTTACACAATTTATTCGTTGAACAAAAATTGCGAGCGATCACGTTCGGATAATATCGCTATATTGTAGCTACGGTTGTTGTATAATCGAGTTTTTTTATCATAATACTTTTTGAGCTGAGGGTAGGTAATCTTCGGTAAAACTGTTTGGTAAATAATAGCTAGTACTATTTCTGGATTATATTAGATAATATACAAGTATCATGATCATTAGCCTATATTAGTCCGCTACTGGACTTGAGCACGATCATAGTAACCCTCATTTAGTTTTTTCCAGTCATTCTTCGAAGATCATCAGTCCTAGTAATTCTCACCCGAAGAAAGTTTATGGTTATTGAAACAAATTCTTCTGGGGATAAATATTAACAGTGTAAATATCCTGTAAGATGTCGTACGGATGAGATGATGATAGTGAAATAATCCCAAGACTTCCTTATCATATAAGAATTTTCAACGGAAAACCAGAATTAATGACGCTACCTTATGATGATCAACCTAAAATTACATACATACATAAATCACGCCTATATCCCTTACGGGGCAGGCAGAGCGTTATCGGCCGTAAAACGGATATTAACACCACGTCTGACAAAAGTTTGAGGGTCAATCAGATAACTGTATATCACTATAGTGACAGGTTGTCAGCCCATCACCTAAAATTGCAATACACATCTAACCCTCGAGTCCCTTAGCCGCCTCTTACGATACCCATGGGTAATAAATGGGGTGATGCCATTCGAAGTCGGCATCACACGGCAATAACTAAAATTAGCTATGACAAAACAGGCTACTGTATCAAAATACAATGCCTACATAATTATTATTTTATTCAAACATTTATGATGGAAGTTTCAATAGATACTGGAAACCCCAGACCGTTAAACCGGTTAAGACTTCGCTTCGCAAAAATGGCGAAAAGCTTTTATTGTTGTTACGTTATCAAGGCCGTTTCTTGTTATGCAATCCATGAAGATATAATTACATAATATGTATTTACATCGCAACGATACGATTTGCAAATATTTGCACATTTACTCATGAATTTTACGTTCACTGTTTTAACATTACAAGCCGCAACTGTCTTCTGCTGGAACAGGCCTCTATTTACTGGGAAGCCATACTCATACTCACCACGCTTGGCAAGCGAATTGGAGAGTGCAATGCAGGATGTTGCATACCATACCTTGGATGAAATTTATTCCTTTAGACGCTTTTTACTACACCCACTAGTAGAATAGATCCGGCATCAAACGACAACATAACTTTGCTGCTTTACTTTCATATTGTTGAATAATGGCATCAAATACTTTCTGGAAGCGATGTCATATCCATACTAAAGCTATACGCAGGTAATTCGAATGAGTTATACCCGTGTTGCGTTCGACAATAACATCCGGTCTACTAGATTCTCTACCAGTATTCATCATATTACTTAGTAACGGCTTCAATTGCTGCTAACCGTCTTCCCGCGGGAATAATACATTTTAATATAGCCTATGTTCATCAGGGATAATGTAGGTTTTACATCAGTCCTGTAGTTTCAAAGCCTATTCAAACTTCTCCAACTCAACCGACTGGTCTCTTAAGTTTGTCAACTTATTACGATTTATTTCCTCGCTTGTTTATGGGTCAGTGATAGTATGTATGTCGGTCCCCCTTTCTTTCTTGTCTCATTAAAGTTCCTAAGGACCTTTCTCCTTGCATTGCGTGTTGCCATTGGCACATGACAGGTGCTATACCGGCTAATGGCCTACTATCTCTTTGGTTTTTGTAATGCTCGTCACTTAAAAAAACACTTTGTTGGAAAAGTTAGGTCGAATACCATTTTTGGAATCTTGTAAGATTTTCAAACGCGGGCAGGATTTGAACCTGCGACTTTCGCATTACTAGTGGCGACGCCTCTTTCATCTGGGCTACCGCAGCTCGTTCCTAGCCCGCCAATTTTGCAAGTGTATCTTAATGCCAGTAACGCTTGGCACAGCTCCATTTACTGGATTTGTTTTGCAACAAAAACGCTTGAAAATTTTACAAGTTTTCAAAAAACAAAAGTTATGTTTGCAGTTTTATTGAAAGCTGTAATGTTTTATTTTGCTCGAACAATAAAAAATACGCGCATTGACAAGCTGTTAAAATTATTTACCCATGATTTGGACACTGTTTAACTTTTTTTGTAATAACATTGTACTCTCTTCGATTCATCTGCGGAAATGTAATGATACCTTTTACGTTTAATAATATAATATGACATCAAAGAATTGCCGTCAAAGTTATGTTTCATACACATATCAACGAATTGAACTTCTCTCAAAATATTTTCGCCTTCTTTTGTTTGTATTCTTTCTTTAGTAATTTACTTACCTACATTATGTATGTATGATATGATATATGATCACGCCTTAATCCCTTGCAGGGAAAGCAGAGCCTGAACGGCCGTAGAAACAGACATTTACGCCACGTTTAACTAACATTTGAGGGTCATTCATAATATTTTGTATGGCCATAGTGACAGGTTGCCAGCCTATCGCCTAAAATCGCTATACAAATGTAAGTTCCTTAGTCACCTCTTACGAAACCTGTGGAAAATAAATAGGTCGATGCTATTTTTAGCCGGCATCACACGGCCAGATTAGTGATTTGTTACTGATAAATCTTTCCGGATGGCAAGTTCCTTATCTAAATACGAACTCTGCCAAATTCGTACCTATTTATATGTTTGTGACATTCACGGAGGTGAAGGAACGACGTCAAGGCAGACGAGCACTCAGACGAGGTTTATGATGATCAGAAACCGTTGCTCCTAATCTGCATAATCTGGCAAACACGCGCAATACGATCCTACAACTATAATCGTGTTTTTCCAGTCGAATTAAAAAATTTGGAACGGGCTCCTATGCCCAAATATAGAGACAATATAATACTAAGAGTAATACTTTTTATTTATACACCACGTCTGAAATAATGCATAACACAGAATTGTTATTTTATACAGTGTGTAAGGGACAGCCCTCTAAATACTGATATGGCTGACCCTTACACCCCGTATATCTTCTCAAAAACATAGATAAAAAGGTTTTAACAATTTTCTGTATTTTTCTGGCTTGTTTGGTTCGCAGACTTCACTTTACATACTTTATCCTCTAACAAACAACCTAACTACAAAACATAAGAAATAGATATATATTTTTAACTGAATATATTCGCATAAGAATTTGAAGAGAATAAAAGTTGCGTGGAAGAAATGATTTATGTTTTAATTGTTTTTGAATATTGTATTAATGTTTTTAAATGCCTTTCAACTAAATGTTCTACATAGGCACTTTGATTAGTCATGGGTAATTAAACAAATAAGTAAATCCACGTCACATTTTACTCGGAAAACTTTACATAACTACCCACTAATTTCGCATTTTGTAGATCAGTTAAAAATATCTAAATTTATTTCTAAGCATTGTACTAAGTACCAACTTATTTTGAATATAAGTAACGGGGAGGCAAAGATTATCAGGTAATTAATTGAAAGGAAATGATTTCATGGTTTCCTCAAAACAAAACGTATTATTGAATAAGGTATACCTAATGACCATGGCCTTGCAATTTAATTTAAAATATCGGAATCGATTCGTAACACGCTAATCCGAAATCGATTTTCTTCAATTTGATTGGAATTTAGACAGGTGTCGTTTATGCCAGGCAATAAATAATAATTAGCTATAAGGTGGGTTTTGATGGCGTACCGTTTACAGAAAAAGTAGTTCAATTCAAACATAAATAGTTGTTTAAATTTTGTAAAAAATAACGCTTAAGAATCGACCAGCGTTTGAGGAAAAATATTTAAGTACTGCGTTCCTTTCGAGGGGCGATCGCATGAAACTAAATAATTTTTATCTAGGAACACATTTCGATAATACCGTAGAAAATATTTTGAACCTCGTATATAGGTACAATTTATTTACGTAGATCCAGTCAATTACTACTGCCTTATTTGTAGATAGACTTTTATGTAATTTGAACACGATTGTTGCAGACATGCACTGATTGTAAAGCATGGGTCACACCGAAGAAGCGCGGCGCACGCCTGACTTGCCGCCACTGCCGCCGCCGATCCAGCCCTGCAGCGGGTTCCTTGGCAATGTAAGTACATATACCTAACTTTTAGTTCTCGATAAATACATACAAGCTTCATCCGCATTGGTTTGCCCAATTAATTTAGGGTCAGCGCAACATGTTATGTGTATATGCGTATGTGTGTACGCATTGCACTCTCTGCACTCTATGTTTTTCCTTATCTAGCGTATCGATAGCTGGGAGTTATTATGATAGTAGGGATTATTATTATTATTCACACAATAATAATAATAAAAAATAAATCCTATGTAATATTACTTTAAATATAAAACACATACAGTCACATAACACACTCTAAATACACTAAAACAAAACTACATTGGCACTTTAGGTGATGGCGACTCACGTTGCACAGGAGGTCGATATAGCACCTGAATACAACTTTCTGACAAGTACCCTATAGACGACAAAGCAATAGACCTAAAATTGGTTGTACCTAATTTTAGATCACATAATGAATTGGCGTTTGGTGCACCCACAGATTTAGAAACTAGATTCTATATCCGTGTGTACACCTTACCTAAACATGTAAAACTTTAAAGACTCTTCTGATGCCTCCAAAACTTTCTATCACTTGCATGTAGATTTTCCCTCACATCAAACAATGTGGGGCACAGAATTTAGGTGACGCTACGCCCAAACTCAGCCGCCGACTGCAATCAATTTCCATATAACCAAAACCGACATTCTGGTAGCTACTTTATACATACTTCCAACAAATTTACATACAAAATTGGGCGAACTATATGTCTTTCTTTACCGACTTTCCCACTTATCGGCAGTTTAACGGTAACTAAAAGAAAGTGATGCGTAAATCAAGTTGGGTGTGAAACGGCCTTGACAAGAATATTCGGTAGGTACTTACCTACGCTTCCGTATATGGTCCTATGATTAATATTTTATTTTCAATAGGTAATATTTTATCCTGTAATTTAGATATTCAAACAAGGCTTAACCAGTTCAGCCTAGGATAAACTAGTTTCTCCTATTGGCCTAAGGAGAAACTAGTTTCAACCTAGTCTGTACCGGTTTGCTCTAACGCATGTACCTAAGATGAACCGGTCTGGTTTGGCCTATAATCTGGTTATATACTTGCAATACCTACTCTGGTACCTATTAGCTTAAAAGTGGATTTTGTGTCGTGGCGTGCGATTTTTTAAATACGGTAACCTACATACATTTAAGTAACATCTCGTATTTTATTCGCATTTTTTTGCGAAAAACGATAAATATCGTAATATTTCGTATTTACTCTTTTTCTCTACTATTGCATTTATGTTTTAAATGTAGCTTGAAAGTTGGCTATTTACCAAAAATATCGTAAAATCTTCGTAATAACATCATCAACTGCCCGCCTAATCTCCGAGGCATGTATCTTTGGAGCGCTAATAAGTAGTTTACGAGTGACTTAAACAATCCAAAGCCGTGATAAATGGTGTTGAGCTCGGCGAAAAGGCGCTGAAGCTGTCGACAGATAATAAATCTAGCTGAGCCATTCATTAACATGACCACAAACAATCTGTCCAAACTTGTATGGGAACTTATTAAGCCTCGATGCGTACCGTACTTATGGGTCCACGCGTAACTTCAGATTGTTTGAATTGAATTCGAAGATTTTTCGCTGTCATTTGTAAACCCATATAAATACGGCTACGGTGCGTAACGGATGCCAAGTCGTTAGAACATCGGCGTCTGTCAATTCGTTGGAATAAGATCGGAATTCGCATTTTTTTTCGTCTGAGCGACGCATACGCTAGAGTGCGTTAAAAATACGAAGCGACGGATGACATGTGAGAAAACCGCCTAAAGGCTTGAACTAGGTCTATCGCGATACCGCACTTTCCGGCAGGCGAGCATAAATCTACCCATCATTTCAATCAATCAATTTATACTGGATTTTCATACAATTACTAAGAATTTCCAGAACAAGTTAAAACTTTAAAATGCTGAGTGGTGTGCACTGCACCTAGCATCCGATTTGGATACTGCAGTCTATACTTATACTGGTTAGAACCGTTGGAATCTTCTATATGCAGAAAGAAACCACTTTACAAGGCATATCTGATTCTATAAGGATTCGCTGAAACCGCCCGCCCATTGGCTATCGCAAATCGTGGCAATTTGAGCAGCGCGTGCGCCGCCGGCAGACGCAGAGAGGATTGGCGTTGATTAATTTTGCTAGCTTATTATAGCTACTTTCTGTAATCCAAAAATATGTATCTTATCTCTATGTAGCTTTCATAATATTCTATACGGCCTCGAGAATCAAACACAAATAAAAATACGTTTTCGTCAGTCTTATTTCGACGCTTATTTTTAACCAGCCGAAACGGGCTAAACTCTCTACCAAATCATTAACAAGTAAGTCGCGTAAACCTACATCTATTAAGACGCATTCATATTTAGCATTGGACGCCCTTCGGCCAGAAGAACCGATGACTTAAAGAATACTGGTAGTGACTGGATGGCGAAAACGGGAGATCGTGCCATATGGCGTACCTTGGGGAGGACTACGGCGGCGCGCGACTAAGATTTTCTCTACACCTATATAATGTCACTTATTTTCATAAAATCCATAGGATTTGACGCGTCCGAAGTCATAAGTCTCTCTACGGTGCACATCATAAAGGCAAGCAGTGGACTGCTATAGGCTGTAGTGAAATATCCTGCAGTATCGTCTACGAAGCACATCGCAGACCGGCGGCGGCGCGGCGCAATCTCCTTACACCCATAAATTGCTAGCGCTTCCTCCGCGAGCTTCAGACGCTTATTGGAAGCATGAGGCGGGTCACTCCTAACCGCACCATGCATATTTATGATCTGCTGAAACATATTGGAAGGATTTTTATTGTACTACTAGCTTTTACCCGCGACTTCGTCCGCGTTAGATAGTTTTTTTTAGGCACAGGTTCTACAGTAGATATGTATATTCATAGTAAGTATGACAGTGATGTTAGAACAGTTCTTATCTCTACTGTTTAAGGATGACTTGCTTGCTTCTGTTGTTAAAGGGACAATTCAAAATTTGCTATCCGGTGTACTGCCCTGAGAGATCAATATTTATAACCATTGAATACAAAAGTCAGTAGATAACAAAAAAACCTCGGTAAAAAGTTGCCAATATCCTTTCTCAACTTATTCCCATCATACTGAACAACTTTTGTTTTGAAACCATATCTGTATCTCTAATAGTTTTGGTGGGCTCCTGATGGTCCACCTGGTGGTCTACATAAGGTACTTCAGATCCTCAATGTCCCTGTGAAAAGAAGCAGCCCATCATACTGAACAACTTTTGTTTCGGAACCATGCCTGTATCTCTAATAGTTTCGCTGGGCTCCTGATGGTACACCTGGTGGTCTACATAAGGTACTCCAGATCCCCAATTTCCTTGTGTAAAGAAGCGCCCTATCATACTAAACAAATTTTGTTTTGGAACCATTTCTGTATCTCTAATAGTTTAGCTGGGCTCCTGGTGGTACACCTGATGGTCTACATAAGGTACTCCAGATCCTCAATGTCCTTGTGAAAGAAGCAGCCCATCATACTGGACAACTTTTGTTTTGGAACCATTTCTGTATCTCTAATAGTTAAAGTGGGCTCCTAATGGTACACCTGGTGGTCTACATAAGGTACTCCAGATCCTCAATGTCCTTGTAAAAAGAAGCGGCCTATCAAACTGAACAACTTTTGTTGTAGAACCATGCCTGTATCTCTAATAGTTTCGCTGGGCTCCTGATGGTACACCTGGTGGTCTACATAAGGTACTCCAGATCCCCAATGTCCTTGTGTAAAGAAGCGCCCTATCATACCAAACAAATTTTGTTTTGGAACCATTTCTGTATCTCTAATAGTTTAGCTGGGCTCCTGGTGGTACACCTGATGGTCTACATCTGTACTCCATACCCTCGAATGGTGATAAAAAGTAGCCTATGTCCGTTCTCGGTATGCTAGCAATCTCTGTGCCAAGTTTCATGAAGATCGGTTCAGCGGTTTGGCCGTGAAAGCGTAGCAGACAGACAGACAGAGTTACTTTCGCATTTATAATATTAGTGTGGATGTTTTATTTTGCACTCATAGTGCTCTACATTATTTTCATAAATGAACATAAGAAATTGATAAAATGTTAGCGTTGACCAGGGATTAAATCCGGGACCTGTGGAGTACCGTAGCACCGCTCTGCCACCGAGCTACCAGCGCGGCGCGGTGCCTGGTTCGAAAACTTCCAAATTTTCAATCTCTTGACGCGTCAAGAGTCAAGAGATTGAAAATTTAAACTACATCTAGTGTTATTTATTTCACGAATACATACAACATGATTATTAAAATCCGCGGCCGACGACAAAATATTTTCAATTTCTTATTTTCATTGTCTTTTCCTCGCAATGTTATTGTACTTACAGTCAATCACAATAAAACTTACACGCTTTTTTTGTTGTTACCAGTTTACTTAGGTACAGTCCTGTTTTGTTAGAACATATCCATTTCTTCCGGTTTTCCCCGCTCCTGCAGACATCGGCACTTAGTATGTTTAGGGACAACAGTGACGATTATTAACATTTGTTCCATTTAAATAAAAATTGCCGTGTGATGCCGGCTTAGAATAGCATCCCCCCAATTCTACCCGTGGGAGTCGTAAGAAGCGACTAAGGGATAAATTCATCCAGAGAATGGGGAACAGCGTTCCCAGTGAATGCAACAACTTGCATTGCGCTCGCCAATACGACTGCCAATCGTGGTGAGTATGGCAATACCCTCCGATAAGGGAAGACCCATGTCCAGCAGTGGACTGGTTGTGGCTGTTAATGTTAATATTCGATTTAAGTTAAAGATTATGCGAATATGTATGTATAATCTTTATTGTACCACAACAACAGCTGACATGTGCGGCTGAAAATGGCGATATAGCCAAGCCTAGCTACATAGCCTGGCACATCGCCGCAAGGTTGCCTGCTTGTCGGTTTTTTATAGATTGTACTTCGGAGAGTGTGCTTAAGAGCTTCACGACCTTGTTCCACCAGCTCCCTTCTACCATCGGACATCCAGACGCACCGCCGGATACCATCCGTACCTGGTTGCCATTCCGCCAATTCGGACTAAGCGCTTCCAGTCATCATTTATAATGCGCACTGCTAAAGAGTGGAACTCGCTTCCTGCGTCTGTGTTTCCAAACGCATACAACCCTAATGTCTTCAAAGTAAGAGTGAACAGGCTTCTTCTGGGTGAGCTCGCTCCATCTTAGACTCTGTCTCTGTCCTATGACCTAGACTAGAGTCAAGAGCAAACCCATCATTAATAAAAAAAAAAAAAAATATGAGTATTGGCAAAAAAAACTTCGTTTCATTTCTCAACTTTACCGAAGTAAGAGCCTTCTCATTAGGCATTACGCGTCTGTAATTTCTATGAAACTGTAATTTCTTTAGTAGGCAGAATGCATAAAGCAGGTCTGTATACAACTGTTTTCGAGTTCATAATTCGAACATTATGAGACGAGTGTAGAGGTAGACAAAACAAATTTAAGATAGCAGTAACGGATGGTATAAATCAAGACTATCAAGAGGCACAAATATGTAATAAATATTTATTTTAAAAATGCAGTACCTTGGTCAGTCAGGAATAACCCTGCAACTACTGACAGTGACTGGAGGGCTCGGGCGCATAAACTGCACAGAGCACGATGGCACATTTACTAAGGGTATGCTTTAATACAATTTTCCTAGAAGGCGTGCAGGAAGCGGAGCTAAATCTACCCACAAATGAATGGCAGTATAAACACTACGCCTTGAACACTGAATTATGACCACTTTGCTTACAAAGGCGGTTTTTGATACGCATATTTTTAACAAGGCGACTTGCAAATTAATGGGGTACCACCTATTAGCGTCTAAAAATCTAACTGGGCAGTGCTTAAATAATTTGGCTTTAAATTATATTTGATAAGCTGCAAATGCAGGGCATCATAAAAAGCTAAATAACGGCTGCGACTTCAAGGTAGTATTATATTTAAATAGGTAATTGAAATTATAGGCGGGGTATCAAAAATCATGGGTTGGCGAATAACATTATAAGTGCGATAACAAATAAAATATTAAGGCTATTGTAGGCTTCCATCGAAAAGAACACTTTCTGGCTCTTATTTACGAGCAGCTGTAAATATTAAAACGGATACTTTAAATAAGTATTAAGGAATCATTTTGTAGTTTTAGAAATCATAATATTATGAAAAGCCGCCGCCAGCGCGGGAGGCGAAACGCGCTATCAGCCAATGGCGAGCGGCGAGTGAACGTCACGGGACTAGCTGTTGCTTGTTGTTGTTTGTTTGTGCAATTCACCGGTAATAGGTGCATTCGAACACGTGGAGACCACTCCGCCTTTAGAGGCAAAAATGATCCCAATACGGCAAAAAAGAAAACGCGGACGCCCCACCAAATCAAGGCTAGTCATTATTCAATAAGTAAGTACCTATAGAAATACCTAGGTAACAATTATTTTAATTAATAAATAAAAACTATCTTGAGTCAAGAAATAGAACAATATAAACACAATCAAATTATTTAAAGTCAAGTGAGACATAAAAGAAACACAATCACAACATGTAAATTGTATGCAATTTTTATATTTAATATAAACACAATATTTAATTGTATGCCTATTTTTTGTTCTAATTGCAGCTCGTAAAATGACGCATAACATATGTTAATAAGATCTCAATTAAATTAATTATTACCTCAAATCAATTTAAATTAAATCTCTATTTTACAATTTATTAATGCCTATTTTCTAATTTTTAGCTGCTGGCTATTTTTCGCTTATCCATAAATTCAGTAGACAAAAGAAAAACTCGATGCCAGTTTCTATTAAACCAAAGCTTGATATTGATTTTAACGCTGCTACTTTTTACTTAATACTGTACTCCACTGTCGCTGCCAACCTATTATATTTACTATCCACTTTAATTATTTTTTCAACCTTGAATCTGATCAAGTAGTCGCCGCGTTAATTACATGCCTTTTTGATATTATGAAATAAGTGGTTTGCCGCTTATTTGCTGTTCGGATCGGAGCCACGCGAATCAGGTGTACGGGTATAATTTGTGAGTACTTATACAACTACGCCGCGTGGTGCCGGCTTAGAATAGCATCACCCCATTTCTGCCTGTAGGTGTCGTAAAAGGCGACTAAGGGATGAATCCAGATAATGGGCAGCAGCGTTCCCTGTGAACACAACACCTTGCACTGCGCTCGCCAATCCGCCTGCCAAGCGCGGTGAGTACGGCAAACACCTCCATTGGGAGATGCCCATGTCCAGCAGTGGACTGTTGTGGCTGTTGAAGAAGTTGAAGTTACTCTACTTCTGGTTTAAGAAATTTAATTACTCAAAAAATAATAACATACCTGGAAGAGATCGCTGCAAGCTATAAAGCCGCTTTTGCTTACTTTTAGTCTTAAGTTTTCTGTATTGTTTTGTTTCTGTTGTGTATGTTGCAATCAATAAAGTGTTCATTTATCTGTTTATCTATCTACATACATTTACTTTCAGAAACATAACTAATATACTAATGTTAATCCATCTATCTAATCTAAAATAAATAAAATTAGATTTGTGATGATTTTTCGTTGTGTAAGTATGAACTACTTTGTTGATTACAAAAATCCATAACATCTGCTAAGTATGAACATATAATTAATCGTTATTCTACTTCCCATTGAAAGGAAATAAAATGAGATACTAGTAGAACCGAAAGTAATAAAATAATTTCTTTGTTTCGTATGCTTAGATTGTTCTTTACTTTCACTCATTTTAAGCATTAGACCGGGTCTATCGCGATTCGCGACAGTATTTAGGTAAATATTAGTAATTTACCTGTGATCTTTACTTGTTATGAGATCTGAATAAGTGCCTTTTTCAAAAGTGTGCAAGGTATCCCTATTTTAATGAACTTTATAACCATATTTTTTTATTTTGAGTGGGAAAATTACAATTACCTTTACATTCACCACATTCACCAAAATATAATTTACAAGCATAAAAACCTTGAATACCATCTGATATTGCCAATTCGTTACATACACCTCTACACCTTATTAGCTTCACTTGAGACCTCTTACATGACACTGCAAGCGCTTTACACTATTGGTGTTTAAAGTGACGTTCACACTATGCACCTGCCTCCTGAAGCTACCGCGAATATTGCTCGTAATACTTCCGCGGAAGTATCAACGCGAGTGACTGTTCACACACTGCCGTCATACTCTTCTCGTGAGTGAGCGAGATAGCAATACATTCCACACGCGCTCGTGCTGCCGTTCCTTTGACTCGCGCACGAAAAGCCGACACTCGCGGAAACACGGGAAGTGGCAGCGGCATGACGAGTAGCAGCGCGAGTAACCTGTTTACATGCTCGCGCTGCCCACTCCCCTTACTATTTCCTTGCCCATATACGCATAGTGTGAACGTACTATTAGAGAGACCTAAGTACATTATCTACACCGACTGAAGCCCTAATTAGTGCTACTACCGTTAGTACACACCGAAGTGTTTGAACCAGACCGTGACCGACATTTCCTACAGGGTGGCATAAATTAGTGTAAGGACCGTTACTCGAGTGCAAGTCCAGTAAGGTGTGTGCAAAACAGTGCAGGCGTAGGTCACGTGAGGGTCAGTTCTTAAGTTCTTATGGTAATTTTCACATTTTACAAAGAGAACGCGCTCCAATTTCCATACCGTGAAGCAGAATGATATTAAATGTGATTTATGTCATAATAACAAAACATTGAAAAGGGTTTCGTAGTAAATACCTAAGTGCAGATTTTATAAAGTTGACTGCAAATGTAAAAGGGAATATCATCAACACATTCCGGATATTATAATATTTATCTGTATGTTAAACTCTCTGCTAATCGCGCTTGTCATAGAAATTGGATGCATAAAAAGGACCCTATTGTAATTGTAATGTCTTACTTTCTTGTGGTAGGTAATTTACCTAACACCAAGCCTTTTCATTTCTGAACATCAAGACAGGCTCTTTCAATTCTACGGTTTACCTTCAGTTTTACGGCCGTAGAGTGGTTCAGTCGATGTGCAATCTTTATTTATTGTTCCACTTAGCACTGAATAAGGATGCTCCTTACAAATAATACCACAATCTGCTAAAATACCAACGAGACATTTACAAATAGGCCGAATGGAAGAATGCAACATTAAACATTCGTTATATCTCACCTACGTATAACGAAATTGTGTAGAGTTTTTGGATCCCGTTGAAAACTATATTAAAATTTACTTAAATATCTACCTTTTACCGAAAACACTGTAGCAGACCCACCTATCTGCTATACTATTTTCTGCTAACTTGAATTTTTTTAGACAATTATTGACTACATTACTCTCAGGTAAAATGACTGAATGAAATCTGAAAATACTGGATGTCGCTCATCGTTACTTTAAGACGTAAATGAAAATAAGAAATTGAAAAATTTATTTATGAAAGTAATATAGCACTGTGAGTGCAAAATAAAAGCATAGTACACTTTAAGACGTGTTTCAAGAGGTTGAAAATTTGGTGATGAATGTCGTGGCCCGGTAGCTCAGTTGGTAGAGCAGTCGGACGATACTCCATGGCACAAGTCCTAGCCGCTGCCAGTATAAAAAAATATTTAATAGTATAACATAGCACGTGAGTGCTTAAAATCCTTATAAATTGGTACTATTTCAAAATATATCAGACAACCCTAGTACGTACCGACAAAGTCCGCTTACAAACTTGCATACAATGCTCAAACAACGAGGATGTTAGTCTCCAAGTGTCAATTTTAGAATGTAGGTCCACTCTTAAGGCTCGTTTATAGGGTACTTTGTTCCCTAAAGGGCAGGAAGGGGCTATTCACTGTTCCCAATATTCCCAGCCATTTGGAAGTTTTAGGTTAAACTTGAGACTAGTGGCGCTACCTAACTGTTAAAAAAACCCTAAATTAATGGAAATACTGATCACCCGAAAACCAAATTCTACGGGGTGTAAGGGACAGTCCTCCAAATACTGCAGGGTCATTCAAACCATTAAACTGAACAACTGTCTCCTAGCCTAACCTGGCCAGCCCCGAGGCAGTGCCTTTATTTTTATATTTTTATCGCGCTCGAGCCGGTTTTCGGACAATACAAAATTGTTATAAAAAAGAAAAGAAGATATATTTTTTTTACAATGACGGATCATGACGTCAATAAGTGATAATACTATCCTACATTGAAAAGAGTAATTTATTTTTAATTTTCTAGGAATATACTTCAGGAAACGTTACTTTTTTACTTTGTATATCTGATAGTAAAGTGCGCATTTTTCAAAATATATTATTGGTTTTATAATTTTTAAGGTCTTTATATGCTAGTACCAGTTATCGTCGCTAATTCACAAATTGCTTTTCCACTGAATTGCATTTTCAGCCAGAGAACATTTTATGGGAGCGGCGCTAGTTTCGCTGACGCTCCCCTTAAGGTTTAAGGTTTGAAGACAATAAGGGGCAGCGCACGCTCGACCTCCACAGTGCAAGATTATGCTTATTTGTGTTTTATTTTATAGAAAACCGCGAACTGGCGCTCGTTGCGCGCGCGCAGGTACGCCCGCCATTACAAGTTGCAGCGTCGTGGCCATTTTATACGTTGGTGTGTTTTTATTTTATTTTATTAGGTAAATACAACAGGTAACAATCAATATTGTCTAATGTGGATACAAAAATTGTTTAGAACTAGACTGATACCCTCCTAAACTCATTTACACAGCTTGATAATAGCATATTACAGTGAACAATTAAAAAAGTTATACGTTAGTGTTGGTTTTATACGTTATACGTTGGTGTATAAGTTACCTATGTGTAAAGCTATACTTTTACAGGGTGTACTGTAAAATACTTCGTTCCTTTCAAGGAAGGAACCAGCCCATGAAACTGAAAAACTTTTCCAAAGAAACATAGATCCAAATATGAAAAACAAATTTAGACCTCCCATACAAAATGTAGCAGCCGATCAAGTCTGGTTGTTAGTGAAATATATATTTCTTTTGATATATTGGTCTATTTTTTTATTAATGTTGGGTTTGCTCTTGACTCTAGTCTAGGTCATAGGACAGAGACAGAGTCTAAGATGGAGCGAGCTCACCCAGGAGAAGCCTGTTCACTCTTACTTCCACCTGGTGAATTCCACTCTTTAGCAGTGCGCATAATAAATGATGACTGGAAGCGCTTAGTCCGAATTGGTGGAATGGCAACCAGGTACGGATGGTAGAAGGGAGGCTATGTTCCTTGAGGAAAGTTTTTCAGTTTCATGGGCTGGTTCATCCCTTACAAGGAACACAGTTCTTTTCCTTACACCCTGTATATTATGTTTAGCTGTAATTTTAACAGCCACAACAGTCCACTGTTACACACGGGCCTTCTCGAATCGGGGGGCATTTGACATAGGTACTCACCACGCTTGGCTGGCGGATTGGCGGACGCAGTGCAAGGCGTTTCATTCACAGGGAACGCTGCTGCCCCTTCTGGATTTATTTACCGCCTTTTACGACCACCACGGGTAAAAATGGGGTGGTGTTATATTATGCCGGCACCTTACGGCTATATTTACCTTAGAAACCATAAAGCTTCAAAATAGATTTCGCGTACTTATTCAAATGGTTGGCTCTACTATTTTGCCACGAGGCTTCTATGTTCTTTAAAAAAAAACATCTATTTTTGGTGACAAACACCTTACCTATTGCAATCTATCAACAGTTTTTTTGTAGTACTTCATCCAAGGATGCATTACATTTCGTGAGAGATCGACAGCAATTTAGCGCTCTTTGTGAAGACCAATGTTACCCGGTTCTCCCATTTGTCGCTGCGTATTTTTAACGCACCGTAACGCATGCGTCTGTCAGACGAAAGGAAATTGCGAATTCCGATCTTATTTCTATACAAATATGGCGTGAGTTTACGGTGCTTTTAAAAAACGTAGCGACGGACGACAAGTTGGAGAACCGCCTTATTTTTTATTTGACAAAACTCTATGCGTATCCGGGTGTAAGACACCGTGATTTTTGCAAGTATGATCAGTCCTTGAAACTGAACAAAATCACTCAATGTACATACATGTGTTGGGAAACGGTAAAAATAAACTTTTCCCCACCATCACTACAGTCAAGCAAGCTAAGATATGACATTGTTAAGTTTCTATGACCACTTACGAAAATACCCACCATAATGGCAGCCAGTCGTAGCCCAGTTCCACGGCCTATATCGTGCGTTACTTTCCTATGATCCGATCAGCCTGCAACACGATTCAGAAATTGGTTGTCATTCTGTAGTTCTGTACTGGACTACAGTAGGGTTGTAAGCATAAATTCTATTAACCACTTACGAAAATGTCCACGATTGCAGACACGGCACAGCCAGTCGTAGCCCAGTTCCACGGCCTATATCGTGCGTTACTTTCCTATGATCCGATCAGTTCGCCACACGATTCTGAAATTACCTGTCATTCGGTACTGGCAACGAGTAGGGTTGTACGTAAGCATTGCAATTATATACTAGGGAAATTAGGGTAAAGGAGATCAAAAAATCAAAAAGTGACCACAAACAGAGCTAGGTAGTACAGAAAACCGTATCGTAATAAAGAAGGCGTTATGTAAGAAATTGCCAGAATCAAAAATATTGCAAATTAGATGGTGCTTTACGGTTTTTTCATCATATAAGTCACGGAATCAACAATTAAAGTACAGCAGTTACGAGTATAGTTTAACTTCTTCAAAAGCCAGAACTTATTTAACTTGGGCTAACCCTAGTGAATAGTATGGCACGATTTAGAAGCAGTTTGTCATTGAAAACTAGCGCTTCCCGCCCACGCCGAGAGAAATGCCGCGAAAACACCGCGATGGTTCACATTACTGCAGGATATACAGTGTGCTCTGCAAAGGTGACTGTCCATTAAAGGGTCGATAAAACATGCGTACACAGATGTAGTTTAGTCGCGGAGCCCCAGTTTTCTTATAGAACGTTTGGACTCTACGATTTTAGCCTCGGAGCTTTGCAACCAACACCTGATTAGTTAGTTGGTGGAGAGCGAGAGCTCACCCGGAGAAGTTTGTGTGGTTGTGCAAACAACCAGCTCAATCGCGCCCTTGGGGCGTGACTGGGTTTAAAAAGGCTGAATCTACCCAGTACATGCCGGTGATTCCCAAAATAGGGAACATAATATAAGGGGACCTGGGAATGAGTTGCTTCAGAGCTTGTGGAGTGTGATCTTTCCGCAATGGCTGCAGCAGTGATAACGGTGATATTATCATTCTAAAGTACCGTAGTTTACCTGCAAATAACATATCCTTTGAGTCTCTCAAAGGTTGACTGGAAAAGATCCCTTTGTGGGATAAGTCCGCCTTTGTGCCTCTTGTTTTATTTCATCCTTTACTGATAATGTAAATTTATTTTGTGGTACAATAAAGTTAATCACTACATAGTATAAAATAAAGTCGCTTCCCGTTTGGTGTCTCCTTATATCTTTAGAAGTATCCAACGGATTTTGATGCAGTTTTTTTTATTAGATAGAGTAACTTGTGAGGAAGGTTTATAAGTATAATTTATTCCGGAAAATTGTCACATTCCCATGGGAAAACGGGTAGCCCAACTGGTAGTAAGTTTTGACCCCCTTTTGACACCTATAAGGATTAAAATTTGAAAAATGCTGAAACACGTATTTAATTATTTTAAGTTATGAGTCTAATCAGAAAATTTGAAACAGATCACATTTAAGATAAAAAACTTTCATACAAATTTTTAACCCCCATTTCACCCATTTAAAGGTTAAAATTTCAAAAATGCTGAAACACGTGTTTAATTATTTTTAGTTATTAGTCTAATCACAAATTTTGAAACAGATCACATTCATTTAAAAAAACGAACTTTCATACAAACTTTTAACCCCCGTTTGACCCTATTAAGGGTGAAAATTCCAAATATGCTGAAACACGTGTTTAATTATTTTAAGTCATAAGTTTAATTACGAGGTGTCAGCGCGCCTCAATGAGACTACCGGGGACCGGAGAGCTGGCAGCTTCTTTGGCCAACGTTTAAGTTTGGCCATTCAAAGAGGAAACGTTGCCAGCTTACTGGGGACCATGTCTGATGGGGGCGCACTGGAGGACCTTTTCATAGTTTAGTTTTAGGTTATTTTTTTCTGTAAATAATTAAATTGTGTTAGTTTTATGTTCATATACCTTATAAATAAAAATATGAAATATTAAAAAAAAAAAAAAAAAAAAGTTTAATTACTAATTTTGAAACGGATCACACTTAAGACAACGAACTTTCATACAAACTTTTAACCCCCTTTTCATCTCTTGGGGAATAAAAAAAAACGGAATTTAAAGTAAAGTCGCTTCCCACGTCTGTCCCTCTCTGTTTGTTTGTTTGTATGTATCTTCAAAACCACTTAACAGATCTGAATGAAGTTTTCTTAAAAGATAGAGTGACTCAAGAGGAAGGTTTTTATGAATGTTTTATGTTGGGAGAAAGTCTGTTTCCCGTGGGAAATCAATGAGCAGCGGGTGAAACCGCTGGGTGGGCCGCTAGTACATACATAATGCGGAGTTCCAGATTGTTTGAATATGGCATCAATTATTTTCCGTACGAGCTGTCATATATCATATCATTCCAACTCTGATATAAAACTGTAGTGTAGCGACGCTTGGATTAGGTAGGTAGGTAAAAACTCAAGATATTGATAAACTTTTTCAAAGAAGTTTGAGCCCTAAATATGAAAGAATACTCATCAAACAAACTTGATGATCAATTGATATATAAGCAATTAGGGATCAAAATAGTTTATACCTTATTTCAACCAATGTGTCTTGAGCAATGACAACAATTTAATTTTTAAAGAAATTCTTACATTTTTAGAAACAACCTGTATACCACACTGGAACTGGAACGATTTCCTGTAAACTATAGAGCAATAAATAATACGACCAATTTACGAGGACATCCAATATCATAGTATGATGATACCTCAATGATTCCTACCTCGGGTGGTCTAGATTTTCTCTGTTTTGAGGTTATAGCTTAGCGCCTCAGCCAGCATGCTCTCCGCTGGTCGAATCACACCTGCGTATAGTTTGTTTGAATACAACATCAAATATTTTGCGCGTATTTTCGTTTCTCATATGATCTGAATCACAGCGACTGAATAATGTTTTTTTATGAATCAACTATCAGCAGTACCTACTAATAATGTAACGAATATTTTCATTCGCAAATTTTTTCATGTTTGCATTCACAATTGCAAAATTTACGCGAATGTTTTTCAAATATGAATACCAGATAAAGACATTCATTTTGAAGATACCAGTTATAGACATTCAATTTGATATAGTCATGTTTATGAATCACTTAAAATAAATTGTTTTTATTTTACCAGCAGACCACAGTGGTGTGGTACATCAGAATTATTTGGATGATGTAAACGTATTGCACTTCGAGCTAACCAATGCCTGTTCGACTCGAGACTGCCGCCAAACCATGGACAATTGGAGCAAATTATCAAAAAATTGAATATTCGCATTGGCATTCGCGAATGTTCATAAAGTGTCATTCGTTACATTAAGTGAAAACCTACCTCCATTACCTGATTATAGTTTACTCGTTTTTCATACATACACGTGACCAAAACGTTATTTAGGTATTCGGTCAGATATCTATTCAGTCACACGCTTATGTTAATTTCACAGTACACACGAAGTGGTCTAAACCTGCACAGCCAGACAACGCCATCTTTTAACGACAAATTGAATTCATTGAATACCATTATAGACACATTAAAACACACACATTGACTGGCGCGCACACACACTAGAATTTAAGACGCGCAGTTTGATGACTAATAATAATTTAAACCTTAATTTCGCTGCTTGCATCACAGCAGTCGTAGCTCAATGGTTAACATAGCGGACTTTGGAAACAGGTAGCTAAGGATCGAGTCGTGGTTGGTCGCAGGTCTAGGCCTGTTTTTTTTTTTATATAGGTTATACTTACTATTTTTTAATGATTATTTTGCTGTTGCTGATAAATTTTTATACTTATCTGTGTAGTATAGTGTGTGATATCGAATAAATATAGTAGTTTTGAGGATATAAGGTAAAATGAATGTAGTAATATTTATCAGTTAGGTATTTATTTTGGTTTTTAACTATTCAATGATATTGGGTTGGGTTGCATAATGTTTGTTAATGTGCAACAATAAATAGGTATGTCAAAGTGAATAAACATGTTATAAATGAGATAACGAGGTAGCCTCATTCCTGCATTTATTGTAACAATAACATCACTTAACATATTTTTTATTGGTAACACATTAAGCCTAAACTGAACCAGGGGATCAATTCATTTACATTCTTCGTTAGATTGTGTAAACAAAGTTAAATAATTATGCAGAATAATTAGGTATTAAGTGACAGGTTAACTTGGTATTTTGATTGTTTGAGAGCTTGAACAGTTTCAGAAATTAACTAAGCAGTAAGTATCGAATAAAATAAATCTTCTGCAAAATTCCCAACCCAATATATTAATATCTACCTATTTAAATATTTCAATTTAATAATAATTTAATTTTAATTTAAACGGCTTGGCATGCTAGCTACCATGTTCGAACACATTGGTTTACCACGCATGGACTCCCAGGTGAACATGGCTAAGTCGCGTAAATTTTTCTTGGTCCTGACTTCAGATGGGTCCCAGTTAAGGACCATTTGACCCCATAAATTTTCTATGGGATTTAAATCCGGACTCTTTGACGGCCAGTTAATAACAGTCACGTCGTGCTGGGTTCGCATCGCAACCAATCCTGGACGATACGGGCTTTATGCACAGAGCAATTATCATGCACAAAATAAATGTACTGATTTGGGTAAGCAATACGCACTGTAGGCATCATTACGTCCTGCAATATTTCCACATAACTCTCGCTAATGAACCTTCCTTCTATTTCAACTAGTTTTCTAGGTCCCATAGAAGACACCACAGTCCCACTCATTCTATTTGGGAGAATGTGAATTGGTCTGTAACGCTTGCCTCTCCAGCGCCATAAAATCTTGCGTCCAATTTTTATCCGATTTAAAAGCTTTTTCATCAGTGAATATTACTACATTATTCTCCCAATCAAAGTTTCTATAAATATTTGCAAATCGGACTCGTGCTTGTTGATGAGCAGCTGACAGAAAATTTTTTGAGCTGGCCGATAACAACTTATACCAGCTGCGTGTAAATGGGTCCTTACAGTTTGTAATGTCACTCCGAACTCCGTTGCTGTTGAGCGAGTTGACAAGAATGGGGTATTAGCATGCTTGGCAACTATCCCTCGGTGACGCGCTGATGCATCCGTGAACATCACGGCCTTACGACCTTTCCGGGCAGGCAGGATGTCACCGGTATCGGCGTAACGTAACCCACAGCGTAACAGTTCTTTTCTGTAAGAAAAATACCTAGTCAATCTACAAGTATTTAATGTAGGTAAATGCCAATAATAATAAATAGGAAACTAAGTAAGTAAATATAATAAGCAATCTAATACCTATTTAAACATTTTAAATAATGAACGTATGGCAGGTAGTATGTAGTAGGTATCTTTATCTAGAAACTTAATGTTTGGATAATATGAACGACCTGACCTGAAGCATTTGCGCTAATTTTGTAAAATAAAAATATTTAACTTACATTTAATTGAAGACGTCGAGAAATTTCATAATACTAAGATTATCTTCATATAGCACTATGATCTTTGCTCTAAGCACTGTATTGTATGTAGACAAAGGAGCATACTATAAGTAGACATAATTACCTACGATAAAACGATAGCAAACAACAACACAAAGAAACATCGAAAGCTAACGGTTAGATACGTAGGCAGTAGTCGATACAGATCAGATGACTGTGCTTATTACTTACCGTCTAATAGTTATAATGATTATGTGCAATACCCACAAACATCATTCATTCAAAATAACAAATGGGCCGTTAACTAAAAATTATCTTACATATCGATGGTCTAGAAGACAAACGTGCTAACTACAAAAAAATCGATTTTAACATTTTAATGCCATATGTATTAAATGAAGATGCTGTATCGTTTACACAAACCCAAATACCCTAATTACGTCTCTTTCTCCCCAAACTATAGATGTACACTTATAGTAAGTGATGTCAGTTTGATGCCAAAAAATGTAATTATAATTATTTACCATTAAACTTAAAGTACAAAAATATTAAATATATTTAGCGCATCTTTTTTGCATTTACCATAATTACACAATAAGCTAAATGTCATTATTATAATTGTCATTTGGTTAATCTTGATTCCCAATTACAATAAAAGATATTAATCTTTACAAGATGCCAGTGACAAATGGTTTAAGTAGTCTTACTACTACTGGACACTGCTCAGCATACAGAAAAATATATTAAGTGCTTTAAACATAAAGACATCATAATTGACAAATGATTTAATCACCAATTACTAAACAAAATTCTGAAGCCCAAAAGTTTTAAAGTTATTTAATCTATTTACCAAGGTATAGACAAATATTGAAACGTATATTAATGTGAGTGATATCTCATACTATAACGTTGCATTTCACAACAAAGGATTTTAATACTTTGTATAATTTTATTTTGGCGGTAATCTCGGCATAGCAACAAGGTGCTGCCGCCGCTGCTTCATCGCTCGCTTCTGTTGCCTCGATGCCGCCGTCCCCACCTGAAATAAACGCCGACATTCCGACACTAGCCCCTGACGCTGACGTTCCAGCGTTAGCCCCTGATACCGCCGCTACTTCACCGCTCGCCTCTGCTGCCCCGGTGCCGCCGTGCCCGCCTGAAGTGAATGCTGACGATCCAGCATTATCCCTTGGTGCCGCCGCTGCTTCATCGCTCGCTTCTCTTGCCTCGATGCCGCCGTCCCCACCTGAAATAAACGCCGACATTCCAACATTAGCCCCTGACGCTGACGTACAAGCATTAGCCCCTGACGCTGACGTGCCAGCATTAGCCCCTGATGCCGCCGCTGCTTCACCGCTCGCTACTGCTGCCCTGGTGCCGCAGTCCCCGCCTGAAATAAACTCTGATACATAAACAAAAACGACTGATGTTCCCTCAAAAATCCCGATACATCCACGAAATTTACCGATGTTTACGACACCAGCGCTGCCTTAGTACCGCTGTCTCCACCTACAGAATTCGGCAACGCTCTCACAGAAATTGCTTACGCATCTTGTGATAGAAATAATTGCCTTGAACTTAATTTCTATACAAAATACATCTAGACAGTCACCACTTCCCAGTACATCGAATATGAATATTACAGAGCAACTACTTCTCGACCTATATTTGGCTGACTCAGATGATGCAGCCCCATCTATCCTAAAATAGTTGCCATACCTGGCTAGTCTGTCTGGTTCTTTTCTTAGTTATTTTATTTGAGCGTTCATCCTATTTTATTTCTGTTAGCTTGTCGTTGGTATATCTTATTTATTTATGTATGCATGTATTTATTTTGCCTTGTCACAATGCCTCAAGACCAAGGTGTTCGATCAGTGCGTCCTGCCAGTCATGACCTATGGAGCCGAGACGTGGAACCTGACAGTAAAACTGGCCCACCGTTTACATGTCACTCACGAGAGCTATGGAAAGTCTATGCTCGGTATCTCTATAATGGATAAAATCCGGCATTCCGGATTACCGGCACAGAAATATCCGCAAAAATACCAAAGTAACGGGCATAGTCTGGAACTGTAGCAAACTGAAGAACTGTATTTTATGTAGGTTTATGTATTTTTATTTTATTATGTTAAATTATTAAGTACTTTGTATTTTTGTTTATTTCTTATTATATCGCTACCTTTAGTGAGAACTTTACGTACGATTATATTTAGCTTTTTTTTGTATGGGCACCCGCTTATCAATTGGTTGGCCGGTAGAGAATGCCGCGGGCATAAGGGCCGCCCATATTCCTGCTGTTGATGAAGAAACTTTAATTGATGATTGTTCTGATTCGGAGTGTGATGATGACTGAACTTATGTTTGAATTATTAGGTAGGTACCTACTACATTATTCAGATTTGATCTCATGTTTGAATTATTTACTAATAAAGACTTTTTATAACTTACTTCTTGATTTTTCTTAGTATCACATCACGTCATCACACTACACAAAAGTGTTAAATGAATATTACGTATTTTAAGTTTATGTAAAAACAAATTAAGTGACGCCTTTAGTAAACTAAATTCATTTTTTTAAGGATCTTAAATAAAAATCATGTTCACTTAATAAATAGATCATTAAAAAGATAAATATCCTATCTAAACACAGGTAGTATATACATGGTTCCTATGTTCCATTTTAAGCTACAGCATCTAGAACTTTTACGTAACTAAAAATGCTCCTCCTGAAAAGTTGGATAGTCTGTAATTATCATGTTTGTCTTCTAGACCATCGATATAAAAAACAAAAACATAAAACAATACACATGGGGGGCGGGATCGACCCAGTGTCCTACCATAATTTTAACTCGCTCTAAATCCAGACGCATACTATCTTGGCTATGCCAGCTGTGACGAGTGCATCGAATTTTTAAACCACTTAACTACTTACCTATGACGTCCTACCGACCCTTGCTATAATTTGTAAAGTGCGAATATGATGTATGCGGCTGCGCATGATATGCGTGCGCGTAAAACAGGTTCTCTGAGTTCTGCCGGCTCAGAGGTATTTGATTTTTATTATAGATGGCGTTATTCGTAGTTTTAGTTAGACCTGTGCAGCCTATTCATTTGCGCACTGTACAAGCACACCTCTGACACTCCATACAGCGGACTCTTTACAAACAACTCTAATTTCTACATGTGCTTGTGTGGGTGATCATGATCACAGATGTGTGAGTGCAGGGTTGGCATGCTGGTTGATTTTTATACCTAACCTGATGAATACATGCAGTAACTACCAAAGAGGATTTAACAAGCCTAGCGCTAGTTTCTACTTAATTCTCCACTGGTATTTTGGCATTTCTCGGGTGAGGGCGGGTTGGGGGCTGAGGTGCGGGGAGGTGAGTGTCCGCTCTGTATGTATAATATAATATAATACTACATACTATTGGTTATTCTGTGGAAGAAGTGTGTGCAGGTAAGTCAAATGACTATGATTTATAATAATAGTATTGCTGGATACCTTCTATGGCTTCATAAATGATCTAGCCTTTTGTGTTTTAAATGTCACAGTTCCAATGGCATCCGTTCCATATCCTCGATCGTGCACTAATTAAGACCGAGCTTCGGTCCCATCTTGCTCTCTTATATCAAGTCATTACCCGACTTCGCCAGAAAGAGGCTAAGAACTTTGTTTCTCTACATTTTAGGCTGCAATTGGACGTGACCGATAGAAGCCTGTAAGTAACTGTTGCGCGGATGGTTGATAATAAATAATTATTATTTACTTTATGCCCAAAAAAAATACATTGGAGAAAAACAAAGAAAAAACACAGTACAATGAGGCGGCCTTAATGGTAAAGTAGCAATCTCTTCCAGGCATCCTTTGGGTGATAAGGAGAGTGCGAACATATAACCGGGATAGTGCAAATACCTACAGTCCTACATACACTACTGATACTATATACACTGTTGCTAAAATAGTTACAAACATTTCTGGGTTTTGACATCCCGGGATAAAATATGGTGATGCCATTCTAATCCAGCACCAGACGGATGCGCTAGCATCAATGATAATGAAATAAGAACGCAAATGAAAACCTTTGACTTCTGAAATCGAGCATTTCCACCACTGTTCAGACAAAAAAAAAACAGCGTTTTAATATAAAATGTTGCAGTCGGTTATTTTATTGAAACTATGAAAGTATTTTCCCCGACATATGTCAACAGACCACACTGGGGGCTGTAGCTGTAAACGTTCCTCCATAGATCTGATTGTAAAGGTTTAATTAAAGAGCTGGGAGGAGCTGGCTGGACCGCCAATTAGTGAGTGCAGTTCTTCAAAATGTTCAGCCAATAGTGCCAATTCTGAAACTTCCGGCATTATTGATAGACCACTACTACTGTCAATAATGCCGGAAGCTTAATATATGTAATGAAGATAATATAATGCTACAGAGTAGTATTATCTGTGCGACTACTGAACTGGCCAATGCTGAAAACTGACGAAAGGTTAATTTTACTTATCATAACAATCCACAATGCTTGTTTACTTTTCATTTTATGGGTTCCTTATAACCTAATCCTGAATCTACACTAATATTATAAAGAGGAAAGATTTGATGTTTGTTTGAATTGAATAAACTCCAAAACTACCGGACCAATCTAAACAAATCTTACAATACAATACAAAACAATACATGTCTTATTCCCGCGGGAAAATGGTTAGCAGCGGGTGAAACCGCTGGGCAGGCTGCTCGTTTACTATAAATTCCATCCCACACGTCGTTAAAATTTACAAGACTTTATAAAGTGTATGAGGATATAAATTACGTCATAATTGGATTGTAAAGTAAGGAATACTGGTAGGTATGGAGATTGCATTTAGTACGTAGACGTTATAGTAATTCGCCATTAAGCCCAGTAGCCCTACGTCCAGCCGTGGACTGCTATGGCTGATGCGATGTGATGTGAGTGATAAAGCTCAACCAAAGACGCAAATGTACATCACGTATACATGTGTCGGACATCCAGACGCAACGCCGGATACCATCCATACCTGGTTGCCATTCCACCAATTCGGACTAAGCGCTTCCAGTCATCATTTATAATGCGCACTGCTAAAGAGTGGAACTCACTACTACCTGCGTCTTTGTTTCCAAACGTATACAACCCTAAGGGCGCGCAGCCGCCAATACTTACTTTGTGACCCTAATCTCTTCAAAGTAAGAGTGAACAGGCTTCTACTGGGTGAGCTCGCTCAATCTTAGACTCTGTCTCTGTCCTAGACTAGCGTCAAGAGCAAACCCATCATTAAGAGAAAAAAAAAACACATTCCATATCTTAGATCAGTTAAATATATACATGGTGTAAAAAAAATTGCTGAGAGTATTTTAAGGGGTGAACCAGTACGTGAAACTGAACCACTTTCCCAAGGAACATAGGTCGAAATATGAAAAAAAAATTGGCCCTCCCATACAAATTATCCCGGCCGGGTAACACACTAAGTATGGGAGGGTCAAATTATTTTTTCATATTACGACCTATGTTCCTTGGGGAAAGTTGTTCAGTTTCACGTACTGGTTCACCCCTTAAAATATTCTCAGCTATTTTTTTCACACCTTATACAGGGTGTAAGGGACGGTGTACCGAAAACTTTGCAGGCATGATCAGACCATGAAACTGAACAACTTTTACTATGGAGCCTATGATGGGAAACGAAATATTTTTTCGAGTTTCCATAGAAAGTCAGTCAGCTGATCGGAAATTTTGTATGGGAGGTTGAAAAAAATTTCTCGTTTACCAACATAGTCTCGTTTACCAACATAGCTTCCATAGAAAAAGTTGTTCAGTGTCATGGTCTGATCATGCCTGCAAAGTTTTCGGTACACCGTCCCTTACACCCCGTATACAATCCACGTGCTGAAAAAGAGTAAAAGTAGAAAGTCACAATCCAGTAGGTAATCTCTGGCAATAACTTGAAAATTCCTCACGAGGAGGGCAAAGAGATGCGCAGAACCACAACTAGGCGGGTTGTTCCACTGCGCTCTCTTGAAGGTAGTTTTATATTTTCTGTGCGTCTCAAAGCTAGAAATTAAAAAAATGGGAGAAAGTTCTTCTTTATCTATTTACGTGTAGTTATATTCTTTCTATTTATGTTCCTGTGTTGAATTATAGTTCCGGGGTTGTTTGTTCCTATCGCAATGCAGCAGGTGTTATCAGCAGACAATCAGGTTGTATAGGTCTCATTACCGAGGAACTTTTCCTGTCACGATTTTACTACTTTCACAAACAAATGGGATATTTTCTAGTCTATCTTCAAGTGTACTTAGATGGCGCTGAACTCAATATAAAAAAAAACTTTCTATAATAAAGTTATTAATAAGCAAAATAAAGTTATTTGATTTGATTTGATATAGAAAAATTTGAAATAGATGAAATTAATTTATAACTCAAATGTCACAACGCCATCGGGTATGGTATAACATTAGAAAAAAGTTCTAGAACTGTCCGATAGAAAGGTCTCTATTCATATTACTTAGGTTACAGCTTAGTTTGCTACTAGCAACCTACGTAAAATGCATTTATCATTACAACAGACAGACGAAGCGTGTTGCTGATGAGTGTATGTTCTACCCTTTTCTTATGGTGTTTTGACGAAGCTTGCAGTGAATCGTAGTTTATTTTAATATTGTTTTTGGTCAATAAATAATACGTAAGATTTGTCTGTGACAGTTACACAGTAGAAAAACCCAAGCGTCTCTACCAGCTCCCGCGCTTAAAATAGAAAATATCTCCCGATCAAAAAGTCCAATTACTGTAAAAATGTCCTCCTCACTTAAACCTGCGTGGTCCTGCGTGGCATTGTGTGCAGATCACACTAATTGGGGATATCGACGGATTTATCTGTCAACTAGTCGGCGGATAAATTGGCAGTGGCTGCGTAGTGCAGGGGGCTGTCGATGTCAATGTGTTGATTTCTTGTAATTTAATGCCAACCGACACAAAATAGAGAATGTACAGAAGGATCACTCGGCCCTTTTTTCGATTATTGCCGCTTTCGGCAAGGGCTGCCACAGTTTTCTTACCGATTTAATTCAATGGAGTAGGTTCCTCTAAACATACAAGGAGTAACAGAAATTATATATAAACTGAACAATTTTCCCTATTTCCCCACTTTGACCTCCTTTTGGCTTGATATACCCTATTTGTTACTCCCTGTATTTACATTACGTATACTACCTACATTGCACAATGATTATGAAATGGGGAATGACGAGTAGGTAGATATCTTCTCTGGGGCTGTTGAGACTGAGCATCACCCCATTTCTTTCCCGTGGGAGTCGTAAAAGGCAACTAAGGGACTTGAGGGTGTGTACCTATTGCAATTTTAGGCGATGGGCTGGCAACCTGTCCTGTCACTATGGTGATACACAATTTTCCGAATGATCCTCAAATTTTTGTAAGACGTGGCGTAAATATCCGTTTTTGCAGCCGTTTACGCTCTGCCTACCCCGCAAGGGTAATGACGTGATATGTGTATGTATGTATGTACATCAAAATTGAAAGTTTGCCTTTTTATAGTAGAAACTCAAATCAGAATATAAAAAAAATTATACTGATTAGAGTTTTTATGTAAGTTGGTACAATATATTATAGGAACATTGTACAAATCACATCGTATACTAATAAACCTATTTGAGTGGATTTCTCAAGCGGAAATTTTTCATGTCCTCGCTGAAAACGAGGTGACGCTTTGCAAATGTGACTATGATATATTTTTTTCTAAATATAAGACATTTGTTCCGATATGAAGCCATATAAATAATGTTTGGAAAGTTATTATTTTTTTGGATAAAAATTAGTAAGTGTCGAATTTCAATGTTCGGTGGCTTGTCCCCAATCCCTTTTTTACAACATATTCATCTCTCAGGAAAATTGTGGCCAACATATTTAGGAAAATTAATTTTGATTATGTTAAGGATGAGTGACCCTACGAGAAATTATTGAAAAATAAATTTTTAGACGAATAGTTTGTGAACTGTGGCAAAACTAGATTTGTCCCAGCAAAAATAGCAATATCGGTGGCAATTTTGTTTCGATGCTTCCTGCTCATACTGTTGGGTATATCCAGGCCTAAACCCCTCCCCTGCTAGGATCAGCCGAGCACTCACGCGCAGTGTGAACGGTTGTGCACTACCTCCTTGCTTCTTTCCGCCAAAAATAAAAGTACATGATTTCAGTTTGCTCGGAACAAAATTTTGCAATTTCGGTGCTTGGGATTAAAATGTTTCTTCAAGGTTTAAAAATATAACAGTAATGCATTCTAAATAGCCTTTAGGTACACTTTTGAGATATAAGTCGCAAACTGGAATAACCCTGATACTTTTGTATATTTTTTAAATAAATGACTAGTTTGCAATTTCGGTGGGCACATTTCGGTGGCTTTTATGGCAGCTAGAAGCCCACCGAAATTGCAAAGCTCCACCGAAATTGTTCAATTGATACAAATTACAAACATATTTAGAAATATCACGCTTACACTCCTTGCGGGGTATACAGATCGAAAAAGCCTGTAAAATGCGGTCGCTTTAGGTCGTTTGTTTGACAAAAAAATTGCGGTTATTGCAGAAAAATCAAAATCTGCGTCGTAAAGAAGACTAAGGGATAAATTCATTTAGGGGAACGGACAACCCTCCAGCCCGGCGCTCCGGCGAGGTCCTACTGCACGGTGATCCCTCGTGGCCCTCCAGCCCGATGCTCCCGCGAAGTCTTCCTGTCTGGCAATCCCTCGTGGTCGTCCAGCCCAGCGATCCCTCGTGGACCTCCAGCCCGGTGCTCCCGCGAGGTCCTCCAGCCTGGCGATCCCTCGTGGCTCTCCAGCCCGGCGCTCCCGCGAAGTCCTCCTATCTGGCAATCCCTCGTAGTCGTCCAGCCCAGCGATCCCTCGTGGTCCTCCAGCCCGGCGCTCCTGCGAGGTCCTCCTGCCCGGCGATCCTTTGTGGCCCTCCAGCCCGGTGCTCCCGCGAGGTCCTCCAGACTGGCGATCCCTCGTGGTCCTTCAGCCCGGCGCTCCTTCGTGGCCCTCCAGCCTGGCGCTCTCGCGAGGTCCTACTGCACGGCGATTATAATACAAATACAAATTCTTTATTTAATAAACATAATTACTAATACGTAAAACTATACAAAAACAATTATGAGGCTTAACAATTTCCTAAACTAAGAATAGTAATTCCTGTGTCTTAGGTAAACAGTTTACCAACATAACTGTTAATGTGTGTTAATTACGATTAAAATAAACTTAAATACACTTTAAAATATTACTATTCTGACGGTGAAGCCTTCCCTCGAAAGCGGCGAAACACGACTCCCTGCGGCCAAAACTCCGGTGACGTGAAGACGCTCACAGTAGCGGTCGGAACGCGCACCACGAACGAGTTGAAACCCACCCAATGGTGCGACTCTAACGGCTCCACGTATACTCCGAGTCTTGGCGTATCCTTGAAGGCACCTGCTTTATGCCTCGCGAAGATATAGTCCAGCACGTCTTGCTTGGTCGTAGAGTGCCAAGCAAGACGTGCAAGAGTGCAGGCGGGAGACATAAAGGGATGTCCTCGGCGTGAAGGCGCGCAGCTGTAGATTGGCCTCGACTGGGGCGGTGCCACACTTGTTCTGGCGGGGTTACCTGCTGCGTTTCTTCTGAACCAAAGTAAACCCATCCGCGTCTACATGGTCACTGCAGCGAGCGGCTTAGGAGGCCGGTTAGGGATGTTCCGGCGCCGACTTTTAGCCGTGTCAGCAGCATTGCCGGGCGCAGCTGACAGCGTTTGTGCAGCGGGGCGGGGCGGGTCGAGCGGTGCGGCAGCGGCGGGGGTCGCGGGCGCACGCTGGTCGGTTCGCTTGGCGGGCGAATTAGCTGACGATGTGCTTGTCGCCGATGCATATGATACACCGACGGCACGCACATCGCGTTGTTCGTTGTCAGCAGAACTCGAAGTCTCAGCTGACTGCGTAGTTGCTGAATTGCGTAACAAATCTACTTCGGCACGTAGTTCAGCAATAGTTTTCTGTGAGCATTCGACTTTCCTCTGAAATTCTTCCAGCTTATTCTCCAGGTTCTTGACATCCCTTAGCAGCCAGGTAACATCCTGCTGGTCGGGCGCGATGGTCGTGGCCCTCCAGCCCGGCGCTCTCGCGAGGTCATACTGCACGGCAATACCTCGTGGCCCTCCAGCCCAGCGCTCCCGCGAGGTCCTACTGCACTGCGATCCCTCGTGGCCCTCCAGCCCGGCGATCTCTCGTGGCCCTTCGGCTCAGTCATTGACACCCGTCAGTGATAGCCGAAGACGTGGCTACTATTTGTAGTCGCAGGTATCAGTTGATTTGTCGACCGGCAGGTGCTATCAGGTGTGGACGGCTGCCGCTAACAGAGGTCTACGGCTATCTTCAACACAATGCCACCCATTTGTAAGCAGCCAAACAAGGCATCTGAGGCACAATTGCAACTTCGGTGGCACAAACCCAATTTCGGTGGCATGAATTCAAATTCGGTGACAAGGCAATTTCGGTGACCCAAATAACTCACCAAATACTATTGTTACATATTTTCCTGTTAATATATTATATTCAAAATGAGTATCTTTTGCTATACAGCTACAAAAAACATCAAAAAAGCAGAAAATTAAAAAATCCACCGAAATTGACAAAAATATGCAGTTGTTGAAAATGACTCATTTATATTTGCGTGAAGCTATTTTGCACGCCGCACCAAACGCGGTTGACACTCGCCTACAAGTGTGTTTGGATTGGTTTGGATTTCCTTGTAAACGGCGGCGTGTCAAATTGTGGAGAGTTTCGTGACGTTTGCTTGAAGTGAGCTCTCTGTATTGGGCGCGCAGCCGCCAATACTTACTTTGTGCAACCGATTTGTTTTGTATTATCAATAGCCTACTGTACCTATACCTACATTAATATACCGTTTATTGGGATCAAGCTTTTATGTGAGTATTCTCAGTAAATAACTGTATGAGATAGGGTGAGATTTTACTAGTGACCTGGTTGGTGATAAGGAATAACTTCGCCCAATGAACATAGGCCGAAATAGGAAAATAATTTGGACCTCCCATATAAAATTGTTGTTCAGCTGATTTGAGTTACTATGGAAACCCATAATTTATTTATTTATTTTTTATTTATTTATTGAACTTTATGCACAAAAGTGTACATGGGCGGACTTAATGCCAGTGGCATTATCTACCAGTCTACCTTAGGGCATGTGGAAAGTACAGGCAGGTGCAAAAATAATAATAAAAATCGAAATATACCAAAATAATACAGCTAAATAAATACAAATATATTTTATTAATAAATATATATTTATTAAACACATATTATATTATAAATAATAGACTAAATAACATATACCTCATGCATAGACATTTTGAACAAAAAAAAAAAAAAAAAAAGAACAAAGAAAGAGAAAAAAAAAACAGAGTTTAATGAAGCAACATTTATGATAATTGCATTTTATATAATATGTGACAGAAACCTACTACGAGCGTCTTAGGATGACTGTAATGGCTGCAAGTAATGCTCACGCAACTTGGCCTTAAACACCTGACGACTTGGGGCTTTCCTCAACTCTGTTGGGATTTCATTCCATAATTGGACTGCCTGGGACGGGAAGGAGTCACCAAGAAAACCAGTCCGGTGTATAATATTTTTGTCTTCAACCTATGCTTCTTGGGGACAGTTGTTTCTTACCACCAGTCCGTGTTGAGATTTCGCTATCAGTCAATAGTAAAATTTCACACAATATAAGATGATCCGTGTGATGCCGGCTTAGAATAGCATCACCCCATTTCTTACCCGTGGGTGTCGTAGGAGGCGATTAAGGGACTCGAGGGTTAGATGTGTATTGCAAGTTTAGGCGATGGGCTGACAACCTGTCACTATAGTGATACAGTTATCTGATTGACCCTCAAACTTTTGTCAGACGTGGTGTTAATATCCGTATTACGGCCGTTCACGCTCTGCCTACCCCTTACGGGATATAGGCGTGATATATGAATATGAATATGTATGTATGTATAAGATGATCGAAGTGATGTTGATAAACATTATTATTTACACAACTTATTGTTTGTTACAAAACAACTCTGACACCATGGTTCATCGGGTCGTTCGGAGCGGCACACCCTATTAATAATTTAAGTGTTTACAAAACTGTACGACTATTGCCACAAAATATGGAGTCTGATAGAGCTGGAATGATGAAGTAAACTGTAGAATGATTTGATGTTCTGAAATCTTCCTTTCCAATTTCGTGAAAGTTCATAAGCTCCATAAGAGATAGGTTAATGAGTATGATGATAGTGAAAACGCACTTTCAGGCGGAAAAGTGGTTCACGAATGAAATGCTAATCGAATAAGCGGCGTGTTGTAAAGGCGCGTTCACAGTTGAGAAGAATTCGTTGCGTTTTGCAATCGATACCTCAAACTACGAACGAATGGGGCACTGCACCGCACAACCTATACAGATCGTTCGCTTGGTACGTACTACTTATACTATCTCTACATGCGTTTTTAAAGGATCTCAATAGGAATAAATATGCGAGAGTTTCGCGTCGAAATAAATAATTATTTTACCGTAAACCTACTTGAAATCTCATTTTGCTAATTGGCTGACATAGTGACATAATAGAATGACAAACTATTCCCTCTGGTGTTAAATTAGAGTCCATCGGTTCGTTCATCCACTCGGTGACTCACTTGACAAAAACTTTCCATGAATACCTATCAAATTCTTAAAACACAAAACACTAAGGTTACAATTTTGGAAAACTTGCAAAATTTTCAACCGCAGGCAGGATATGAATCTGTGACTTTGGCTATCAGTACTATCAACGCCTCTTTCATCTAGGCTACCGCGGCTCAAACGTTGCCTGCGTTTCTTCCTCCTTGTGTCTGTGAACGCTGCCTTGTCACGCATGTAGGGCAGACTACCTCACGAACCTGCCCGAGTACTTGCTGTATGCTTTTATAGGTGTACTTATGTTATACACGTAGAGTTTTGTTTACTGAACTACTATTACTTTAAATTAAAATAAATATACGTACCTACAAATGAGATATTTAAAAATTGTCTAGGTCAAGTAATTAATTACCCTACAGTACGGCCATCCGAATAAGACATACTTGACACTGTCAGATTCGTGCTAATGCTATGGTCAAGGGTCAATTTCTTTTGTTGACATCTTGTTTAGTAACTGACCGCTGTGAAATACGGCTTATTGGGATAGCCTTACTTTAATATGTATTTTTGGATGCACGCAATTTCGTTGGTGAATACGATAAACACCTGATTTTCATGCATAATGATTTTTCATTATAATATCTAGAATCTGCTCACAGGAAAACACGATTAAAGAAAGTTTGTTTAATAGATTTATTTTTCAAAGTTTGGTCTATTTTTACACTTTTTTGCGTGGTGTATAGCAATCTTATGAACATAACACATTATTTTTTGCGTTATTACTACATTCTTGTCGTACAGTTTTTTGATTATTTGGCGATAAATTTCCAAAAGAGTGAAAAATCGTCTAATTATGGCGAGTCCGCTGTGTTCTCACACACAGAATTTGCCATTAGTGGGAATGGGACGTTTAAAAGTTTGAGGCAGGCCTAAATAATTTATAGGTACCTACTCACTAAGTCTTAATTATAAAAGTAGCTTCAAATGTCGTACTATCTAATAGTCTGTGGCAAAAGGGCAATTTTTACTAGGAAGACGATTATTACTTTTCCTATTCACATTAGTATCTAATAATAAAATTTGTTTCATCCATTCAATACATAATGTCACCTATCACGACGTAGCAAAGACCATCTCTGTCCCATAAAAAACTATTTAAGAAACTGTTACGTTCTATCGGCATCACATCAACCTACCCATTTCAGGGATCAACTTACACTTGTTTTACAAACAATTACTTAGAATAACCAGTTTAAGTTGAACCTTTAAATATAGTACAATATACAGACCGCTGTCATGGAATAGATAATAATAATATTAAAAGATGGTCCGCGTAACATAACCGACCTGACAAAAGATGCGGCACAAAGCGCAAATAAGTTCAAATGTCAAATGTGAAGAGAAATTGGACTGGACTTTTATGTAACTGTAGCAAATTGTGAAATATGCTGGCCACAGACTGATGTGATGATATACAAAAGGAATATTGTTAGAAATATCGTGTTCGTGTCCATTAAATGTAATGAATGAGAGAAAGGCTTTTGGTGCTGCGGATCTCTCTTGCATATGAGTAAAAACTCTGACACCAGGGTTCATCGGGTCGTTGGACGACTCGGTGTCCTATACGAAAAGAAGAAGTAGCACATCAACCTACCTATTAAAGGGATCAACATAAACTTGTTATTCCTACAGTGACTAAGAATTACCAAAATATGTTGATTCCTTTAATGGGTAGGTTGACGTGCTGATAGTATCTACAATTCAATAGCGAAATTATAGATTGTATCGAATATGATTCATTTATTCAAACAATCCGATATTCTGTGACTGAACTTTACGCAGCATACCACTTATATAGTATACGGGATGAAGGGACGAAAACGCATTTGATCGGGAATTATGTATTTCTCATTTGCTAACATAGTCACCATAGAAAAAGTTGTTCAGTTTCATGATCTGATCATACACACCTACATACACTTATCTTATCACTGCTTCCGATTAATGGACTCCGATGACGCTAAGTCCTGTGGCGATGGGTTGAAGTAGAGAGGTCTGGCATGGTGCAAGCTGGGCTTTGTCTGATTCCTGCACGCAGGCGGTCCCAGGGGTGTGAGTACACGCCGTGGTCGCTTTTGCATTGATAATCGGGACGACAATGCAAATTCGGCAGCACCTGGGGTGACAGAGCAGCCCTATTCAGGGAAGCACTGCTCTCCTCGCTCAGCCGAGGAGGGGGCTAGAAAAGGTGCCCTAAGAAAATGCTCGTCCCTACCTGGAAGGTGGTAGTAGCCACGGCTGCCATCGCATCACGAAACTCGTGGTCGACGCAACACAAATAATAATAATAACATGAAAACACCTATCATGAAATTTGGCGCGTGGAATGTGAGAACACTCATTGATAGAGATGGCAATGCCTGTCCTGAACGAAAAACCGCCATAGTAGCTCGGGAACTTCGTCGTTATGACGTGGATGTGGCTGCGCTCAGCGAAACGCATCTTGCCGATGAAGGAGAACTGGTGGAAGATGGAGGGGGCTACACTTTCTTCTGGAAGGGTACCTCTGCATCCGAACCTCGACGTTCAGGGGTAGGCTTTGCCATCAAAAATCATTTATTAAAGCGACTACAAGAATGTCCTGTACACATCTCGGACCGCATTACCACGCTGCGCCTTCATCTGGACAAAGACAACTACCTTAATGTCATCAGTGTCTATGCTCCAACGCTTGACAAGTCTGATGACATTAAGGACAAATTCTACGAGGAAGTATCTCAATGCCTTGACAGCATAAACGCCAGAGAGCAGATCTTATTGCTTGGCGATTTCAATGCCAGAGTTGGTCGGGACTATGAGGCTTGGCCTGGAGTTCTGGGGCGACACGGAGTTGGTAACATGAACAGCAATGGTCAGTTACTACTTAGTCTTTGTGCTCAATACGACCTTGCGATATCGAACACCATGTTCAGACTTGCCGCTAAGCACAAGACGACGTGGATGCACCCGCGATCCAAACACTGGCATCTGATCGATTATGCTATAATGCGGCAAAGAGACATCAGTCAAGTCCAAATCACCCGTGTCATGCGCGGTGCTCACTGTTGGACTGACCATAGACTTGTTGTCACCAAACTACGACTCCGCCTCCGTCGACCTCGTAGATCCATAGTGAAAAAGCCGGCGGGTCTAAACGTGGATAGGCTTAAAGATCGCGAGGTCAGGGTGAAATATGCTGAAGCCTTAACAGAAAAGCTGTCACCAACTAATGAGACTAGTGATGTCGGTGCTGCTTGGGAAACTTTGTCATGTCATCTCATGGAAGCCGCTTCTGCTACTTTGGGTGCGAAAGACCGACATAGCGAGGATTGGTTCGATGACAATGGCGAGGTTCTACAAGCAGCATTCGACAAACATCGAGAGCTCCTGCGACAGCACAATAGAAGAGGTGGAAGTGTTGCGGTGGTCAAAGACAGTGACCAGGAATTACGAAGGCTGTCTCGACAGTTAAAAGACAAGTGGTGGCGGGACAAAGCTTGTCAAATGCAGTGGCTTGCCGATACTAACCAGCTTGGGGAGTTTTACTGTGAAGTGCGTAAACTGATTGGTGCGTCCTACCGAGCAAAAGTGCCTTTGAGGTCTTTAGACGGAATGCAACTCCTGACCAGCAAGGAGGATGTACTTAAACGTTGGGCTGAACACTTCAAAAACTTGCTTAACGTAGATCGTTCAGCTGATCTGCATCATATCAGTTTACTGCCTCAACTCCCATTAAACACTGAGCTGGACAAGCCCCTGTCGTACGATGAGGTTGTTACTGCCATCAGACAGCAGCACAATAAGCGGGCGGTCGGCATTGACCTTATACCGGGTGAGCTACTGAAGTACGGTGGTATGGAGCTGCACACGTCGGTATGGAAGCTATTTGTTCAAATGTGGGAAGAGGAGCGAGTCCCGGATGATTTCAAAGTTTCTCGCATAAGTGCTCTCTACAAGAACAAGGGTGACCGTTCCGACTGCAACTCGTATCGTGGTATTTCATTACTGTCGGTCCCTGGAAAGGCTTTTGCAAGAGTTTTATTGAACCGCCTGAAAGACCTGTCCGAAAAGATTCTGCCCGAAACCCAGTTTGGCTTCCGACCTGACCGAGGCACATGTGAAGCTATTTTCTCAGTGCGTCAACTGCAGGAAAAAAGCAGAGAACAAGGGCGTCAGTTGTACCTCTGCTTTGTTGACTTGGAGAAAGCATTCGACAGTGTGCCTCGCGAAGCTCTCTGGATGGTGCTGGAAAAACTAGGGTGCACGGATAAGTTTGTTCGACTTCTAAGACTCCTGCATGACAATATGCAGTGTTGTGTCTCTGTAGACGGTGAACAGTCCGATTTCTTCCCCGTCACCTGTGGGGTGAAACAAGGGTGTGTTCTAGCGCCTACACTGTTCGCCTTATACTTTGCAGTAGTAGTCAAGGAGGTCTTGAATACTGTATCCGAAGGAGTCCGCATCCGATTCCGCACAGATGGCAGTCTTTTCAACTTGGCTAGACTTAGGGCGCGCACTAAGGTTTCGTATGCACTGATTACAGAGATCATGTATGCTGATGACTTGTGCTTTCTTGCGGAATCCCCAGACGGCTTGCAACAGCTGATGTCCGTTTTTCACCAAGCATGCTGCAAATTCGGCCTGAAGATCAGTGTCAAAAAGACGGAAGTAATGTCTCTAGACACACATGGTCGCGAGACACTGGCCATTAAGCTTGGTGAGGATATGCTGAAACAAGTTGATAAGTTCCGTTATCTTGGGAACACTGTAACATCTAAGTGTGACCTTGATGCCGAGATCAACAGCCGAATCAGTGCTGCAGCTGCAGCATTTGGAAAGCTGCGTTCCAAGGTTTTCTGCTCGCACGACCTAAAGTTAGCCACAAAAATATCTGTTTACATGGCGATTGTGCTGCCAAACCTTCTGTACTCCTCCGAGACCTGGTGTGTCTACCGCCACCACATACGTACTCTGGATCGTTTCCACCTTAAATGCCTTCGCACCATCATGAAGATCAGATGGTCCGACCGAGTGCGTAACACCGAAGTTCTGAGACGAGCCAATGTCGGTGGCATTGAAGCCTATCTAATGCGTCGGCAACTTCGATGGTGCGGTCACGTATCCCGGATGGCGGAGGAGAGAGTGGCGAAGCGCATCTTTTATTCTGAACTAGAGGAGGGCAAGCGAAAGCAGGGTGGACAACTCCTCAGATATAAAGATGTTCAAAAGCGCCACATGAAACGTTGCAACATCGAGCCCACTCAATGGGAGGGTCTGGCAGCACAGCGCCCAGAATGGCGCGGGATGGTAAAAAGGCGAATACGCGAGTTTGAGGAGCAGCGCAAAGCAGACCTCGACGCTAAGCGCGATGAGCTGAAAGACCGTCCACCTGCAGCCATTAACTACAATTATGTGAACGGCAAACTCACCTGCCCGCATTGCGCACGAGACTTCATAGCAAAAATTGGCTATAGTAGCCATCTCCGAGCGCATCAACGCCTCTTTGATTAGGAGTTGAAGTGGTCGCCATGGCCGAAATCGGTCGGAAAGATCATCATCATCATCATCATCATACACACCTACATACACTTATCACGCCTATAATCCCTTTCGGGGTAGGCAAAGCGTAAACGCCCGCAAGATACGGACATTTATGCTACGTCTGACAAATAATTGTGGGTTATTCGGAAAATTGTGTATCGCCATAGTGACAGGTAGTCAGCCCATCGCCTAGATTTGCAATACATACCCTTGAGTCCCTCAGTCGCATCTTACGTTCCCGTGGGAAATGGGATGATGCTATTCTAAGCCGGCATCACACGGCATTCTGATCATGCCTGCAATATTATCTGTCCCTCACATCCCGTATTCTATGGTAGCAGGTGTTTCGACACTTTATGAATCGCCCTTCTCTGGGCCAACTTTTCAACTGCATGTTTTGTAAATATTTGTGACCACAAATCGACGGTGAAAGTGTATGTAGCGTAGCAAATAAGAACAACAGACAACATCACCCATTGTGGCCGAGATCAATGAAAGTGATTGGCTTGTCTACAATGCGGTTCTCCCACATGTCGTCCGTCGCTGCGAGTTTTTAACGCACCGCAACGCATGTGTACGTCAGACTTAAGGAAATTGCGAATTCCAGTCTTATTCCCATACAAATACCTACATCAAGTCATTTGAGAGACGCATCCGTAAAAGCACCGTATACGCACCGTAGCCGTATTTGCATACACACACACACATATCACTCCTTTGCGGGGTAGGCAGAGCGTAAACTGCCGCAAAAAGCGGACATTTACGCCACGTTTGACATATATTTTAGGATTATTCGGAAAATTGTGTATCGCCATAGTGACAGGTTGTCAGCCTAAAATTGCAATACACACCCTCGAGTCCCTTAGTCGCCTCTTACGGGAAAGAAATGGGGTGATGCTATTCTAAGCCGGCATCACACGGCATAGCCGTATTTGTATTGGAATAAGATCGGAATTCGCAATTTACTTTTGTCTGACTGACCCATGCGTTACGCTGCGTTAAAAATACGCAGCAACAGATGACAAGTGGGAAAACCGCCTTAGTAAAAGTTGTTAAATATTTGATGCATTAATAAAGCCTGACATAACATTACATTGACCGAAATGTAGGTAGAGTCCGGGAGTAATAAAATAATATTTAAAAAAACGTGAAATCATTGTTCATTTGCCTTTAGTTCAGTGACATTGAAAGATCGTTGACTTGAAGCTGAGATGGAATATTCTCTACACAATAATAAACGAGAACTCTGAATACCCAATGCCTAATTTCTATCATACATTTAATATACTTATTCTCCAAGATTTTAAGATTAGAGCGTTGACATTATTTTTATTTTAAACCAAGACCTAACTAAGATGCTAACTTATAATATTTTTTTTGACTCGAATTGTGTTTTATTTGCATTAATTTTATTTCCCATATCCGTAGGGATATGAAAATATGAGGTTATACATTCAACTTGCATGTATAACCTCATATTTTAAGTCAGTGAAAATCACCAAAAACATTTTGTTCGTGAAACAATTTTGTGGTACGATTTCTTATTTTTTTGTTATTGAGTACCAAATTTTAAAACACTTCCCGTGTTCAAAATCTGCCCACGCTTGAAAATTATGCAAGTTTTCTTATCAGTACCTAACTAGTCTAACTAGTAGTAGTCCCAGAGTCCCTACTAAGTATCATTCTATGACCGCAATTAAACAATTCTCGCTTATTTTAGTATACCTACATTTGCTTTACTATCGCATTCAGATCACAATTCACTATTCATCCTTAGACAATCTGACCACAAATCGGCGAAAATTGATGTCCTATTTCAAAAGCTTCAATTAAATTAAATTAAAATAATTAAAGCCAGTACTAATCCAGTTAATTGGTTTACAGACAAAGAGTGTTCGCTCGTGTAAGTAGATAGTTAAGTTTAAGTTGAACGCGTTAAATTAGGTACGTTTAAGTTACGACTGTCGTTGATTGTAAATTGATGGCAAAATGGTACTTGTGTGTGTACTTGTGTATGTACACTGAATGTGTGTTTGTAGTAGAAACTTAGATAAAGTTTATGGTTCAATTCAGGCGCCATCTTAATTATATGATACGGATCGTAATCGTAAAACTGCGAATGTTCATAATTTATGGTGGAATTCATAAAGTAGGTTGTTAGGTAGTATGCACGTTGCACAGTGTGATGCCGGCTTAGAATAGCATCACCCTTGCTTTCCCGCGGGTGTAGCAAGAGGCGAATAAGGAAAGCGAGGCTTACATGTGTATTACAATTTTAGGCGACAGGCTGACAACCTGTCACAATAGTGATGCACGATTTTTCAGAAACGGTGCTCAAAAATTGACAGATTTTACGCCGTTAACGCTCTGCCGACCCTGCAAGGCGTGATAATTATGTGTGTGTGTAAGTTAGTAGCGCATGAATTTTACTATTGGATCAAATAATAATTTACAGTGGTTATTTGTATGGATTATATATAATTTAAGAATAAAGCTCTCCTAGAAATGAACAGGAATTAAAAAATACCAAATTCTCAAGTCGCAGGTTCAAATCCTGCCCGCGGTAGATAAAATTTGAATAATGTTATTCAATAACGAAAAGGTTTTTTCATTAAACTGAAGATTTCCCCAAAAATAAGTAACGAAAAGTTAAAAATTAGTAGTCTTATTAAAAAATAACTACCCGAAGGGAGGTTTAAATTATTTGGTATTTTTTTCTTGGTCACACTTTCCTACCAAATCATTACGTACTACAATATTTGTTTATTATGCAGATGGAATAAAATGTGGTGCTTGCTTAGAATAGCATCACCCCATTGCTACCTGTGGGTGCCGTAAATGGCGACTAAGGGATGAATCTGGAGTATAGGCTGCACTCTTTGTGATCATCTAACACACCTTGCCAATCCGCCTGCCAAGCGTGGTATTTATGGCAAATATCACCCAATAGGGAGAGGCCCATGTCCAGCAGTGGACTGTTGAAGTTATGGATGGAATAAAATTAAGTAAGTAATAGTCTGGCCACTAGCTAGTCTAAACAGTTGCAACTCACAAAATTTTCAAGCGCGCGGGCAGGATTTGATTGAACCTGCGACTTTCGCTATTGCTAGTAGCGACGCCTCTTCCATCTGGGCTACTGCAGCTCATCTCTTGCCGCGAATTTCGCTAGTGCGTTTTAATGCCAGTAACGGGTGGCTTGGCTCCATCTACCGGGTTAGTCTTGCAACTAATACCCAACAACTAATTCATTCTTTACATATTGAATGTAGTCTAAGCGATGAAAACCCGCGATAAATTGTATACTCAGTTGCAACTCACTTAAGGATGCAGTTTAGATTAGATTAATCTTATGTTTGATTTTCCCACGGCCTACTTTGATTACGTCGTGCTGTTATTTGTGGACCTTTCATTAAATACTTTACTGGTTACAAAGTACTTAAACTGTTTTATGTTAACTGTTCTAAATACACAAATTGCAAACGCGTACCCAGACTTGGCCACTATATGTATAGTGTTTCAAAATCACAGGGTCACATTTGACGTGCGGGCGGGCGTATGTGATCTGTGTACCTCCGTGAAGAAGACTGCCGCAAGCCGTCACACTGTCTATGCAACATAATTCAACAAAATTTATAAGAATACCTAAATCGATAATACTAATGCTTAACTTTAAATAAGAAGCTTTTGTTTGTTTAATTTAAAATACAACAATTATTGTTATTACTCTACCTGTGATATAATACATTCATATATCACGCCTATATCCCTTTCGGAGCCGGCAGAGCGTAGACGGCCGTAAAAATGGATTTTTACGCCGAGCTCAGAACGTTATATCGAAAAACCTTTCCTCGTTAAAATTAATTTCCAAAAGTACGCCACGGTGTGACAAACATTTTAGGGTCATTCAGAAAATGTATCACCGTAGTAAACAGGTTGTCACACGAGTCCCTGAGTTACCTCTTACTACACCCATGGGAAAGAAACGGGGTGATGCTATTCTAAGCTGGCTTCACACGGCATATCTACACTGACAAACAAGGAGACAACAAGACGTCTGATTTCACAATCCGCACCATGATCTGCACACGTAGGTACACGACGCATAAAAAGATCTACCTTTTTTGTAACTTGTAACCAAACACCGCCTTATAAAGGCGTCCCAAGACGGGCCAGTTACTTGGCAGCCAGTGGCCGCCAAAAACCACTTATTTCAGACTCATACTTTCCTTGCACTTGACCGCCATCACAAATACTCGTAACTTTCGCTGGCTGCGACCTTCGCCGCCTGAAGCTATGTGTCAGGCCAGCTAAAATCTGACACATGTAAGATATGGTTTTTTAATGGAAAATAACTTTTATTATGCCACAGGGTGCCTTCAATCGAATAAACCTCACCATGCAAGCAGCTCGTGTCGTCAAACATATCTTCATAACTCTTCTACCATAGGCGGTTCACCCACTTGATGTCCGTCGCTGCTTATTTAACTCACCGTAACGCTTGCGTCTGTCAGACGAAATTCGAATTCTAAAATTAAAATTTTAAATTATCTTTTGTCTGACAGACGCATGCGTTACGGTGCGTTAAACATACGCAGCGACGGACGACAAGTGGGACAAACGCCTAACCTATCCACTGTATATAGGTGGAGACTTATTATTAGCATTTGTTTATTAATAAATATTATTGTATTCTTATATTTAGCTGTTATTCTTCCAAAGAATAATAAAATAAATAATAAATTTCTTCCGTTTGACTAGTCATAAAACTCATAAATATCAGGAAATGTTTTTGTAGTCATGGACTAAAAGTTTCAATCCGTTTTGAAGCAAATTTTTTGATCTTGAGTTTGATCATCCCAACACAAAATAGAGAATATAAAATGCTTGGTCGTTCCAGACAATCTTTGATACTACTGCAAGTTGTGGGTTAACCTACAAAAAGTTAGGCAGCGAAATGATGTCGTGTCGCTTTTAACTTACAAAGAGCAGACAGCTGAACTTAAAAGGGCATGCTTTGTTATTTCAAAGATAAAATTTATTTGTTACCCATTCCCTAGTTTTCCTGCAACAATAACTCACACTTGGGATGTTTTCAGACTGGCCATTCACCATAAAACATTTCTGACAGGAAGAAGATTAGGACAAGTCGTTTTATACTTTCTCTGCTGATGATGATCATCACAAGATTACGAGCACGATCGACACACAAATCAAAACAAATCAGCGTCCAATACAACGGACTGTCTGTCGTTCTCAGAGCAAGATAATGTTTCAGAGGGAACCCTACGAACAATTAAAATAAAGTAAGTAAGTAAAAACACTTTATTGCACATTCAAAACACAAATAAATAACAGGAAAACTTAAACAAAAAATGCGCATAGGCGGCCTTATCACTGAAAGCGATAAATAAAAAAATAAATTAAATAAAGCGATAAAGCTATCAATAGCTCGTCGCAGTTACACTTTACTTCAAAACACAGCCTGAAGCCTCAAAAAATGTTCGAATCTAAACACTTCTAAAAGTTTCTTCTAAAAATTACCAGTGGCGACGCCTCTTCCATCTGGGCTACCGTAGCTTGTTCCTTGCCCGCGAATTTTGCAAGTGTAACTTAATGCCAGTAACGCGTGGCACGGCTCCTTCTACCGGGTTAGTTTTGCAACGATTTTAGCAAGTTTTCAAAATTTTTACACCCTACACGGTAAGTGTGTTAAAATTTGGTATTCAATGTTTGCGTGTATTTAAATCGGGATTTAACCCAGCGTCTAATTGCGACGAGTTTTCCATGGCATCATTCTGGCTGTTCGAGGACTTCTCTATAACAATACACTGGCAATAGGAATGGCGAAACAATATCACCTTCCCGGAGAAAGCCCCCTCGGGCTGTAGCACACGCGGCAGGCTCGCATCAGGTCAAGGCATCGTATCTCAACACCAAACGAATTGACGGACTGCACCGGCCAGCGAAAGTTTCTGTTACTGAGGCGAGTTTCGGCTTGTTTACGTGATGCTGGGCACGACAACTTTATTAAGATCAGCATTGAAGGAAAGGTCGAAGGAAATAGAGGAAGAGGAAGACCTAGACGCACGTTCTTCACTCAAGTAAAGGAGAAGATTAATGCCGTGTCGTATCAAGAGGTCAAGTCGCTGGCAGAAGATAGAAAAAAATGACAATTACTCCACCGACAAGAGCCAAGCTTTTAAATATGAATGAATGAATGGGCATGCAAAGAGCTTTAACTATGTACTGTCAGCAGCACATCAACAGCAAATTAAGGGATCAATGTCGGCAAGTGGCTGCAACCTATAACTTAACATAACATAATTCTTTGCACAAAAAACATAAATATAACAATTAAAAACACAAAAAAGAAACAGTACAACAAGGTATACTTTTTTATCTATGTTTTTAATAAATCTCATCTTGTAACCTTGCAAGTCATTACATCTATGCCTTTCTAAGCCGTGGTTTAGTTTTGTAGTTTTTACAGTCCACTTATAAGATATTCGTTATACAAAAACTAGGACAGGTTGATCCCTTCGAGGGGTAGGTTGATGTACTGGTAATGGTACTATTCTTCGGATTTTAGGCCCTTTTACAAGGGAACGGGAAAAATTACCGCTTTATTCTTTAAATTACGACATGGACTCATTTTGATTTGATGATCACTATGGGACAGAAAAGTTAGTCAACTTGCAAAAATTTGCGAAAAGAATGCATATGAAACCTTTCCGGTCTAGTGAAAGCAATAATTATATCTAAAACATAGTATTGATATTCACGGGTAGGTAATATGTGTAGGTTTGACTGATGCCTTTACAATTTTTAGAATATGACGTAATGATCTCATTTAAACTTTGAAAAGACACATAAATACCACAACTTAAGCACAAAGGATGCAAAATAGACGTCACATAACATTACGCTTTCATAAAACGAGCAGAACAAGCGAGCGACAGTAACAGACTATAAAAAGGGCTCTTATCACCGAGAGTATTACAGGCATTACAGCGCTCTTGCACTTTGTCAAGTTGTAAATCTTGGAGCATAAATCCACGGCAAACTGCATAAAAAACCTAACAATGTGTATTGTTGTGTTTGTATTTTACAAGGATATTTAGCTGTACTAGATGTGTCAGACTGTGGAATGAGTAATTACCACAGAACTCTTTACAAGTCCATTAAATAGAGACTGCTCAAAACTGAAAGAAGGGTATTGAAAAGTAAAAAGAGAACATTAGGAACACCAACTTTATGTTTTAAGGTTGACAAGCAGTCATATTCTAAGTAAATTCAAATTAATATTTCTTAAGTTTGCTTAAGCTGCTCACACATAAATGCGATGTAACATCGCATCGAAACAACGTCCGATGCAATTCAATATTTTTTGTAGTTTGCGACGTCGCATCACATTGATGTGTTAGGCTGTAACACAATTGTTTCGGGAAATTTAGTCAGCGAACTATGGAGGCCAATATAGAAACAATTCTATTCTATTTTTCGTATAAACCTAGATTTTTTTTGTGTGGTACACCGAGTCGTCCAACGACATGATGAACCCTGGTGTCAGAGTTTTTCAACCGCCTACTACTAGTAGTAGGCCTTTGACATGGTTGTGTAACGATCGCGCCGTCTAAGTAATCATAGACAGCAACCGGGACCGACGGCTTAACGTGCCCTCCGAAGCACGGAACCATTTCTTTTCGGACAATCAGGTGGTGGTTGGTGGTTGGTTGGTCAACGGCATTTTTATCGATTGTCGTTTAGATATTGTACAAAGGCTGTTTATTTTAATGTTATCAATATTGTGTGGGTGTTTGCACGTCTGATGCGACAAGTTGAATGAACCCGATTTGCTGATTGTTTGCAAATGTCGCATGTTTGTACAAATTATTTACATACGTATGGTTATTCATAGCTTTTGAATTATTGCCTGATTGTATGAATGCCTAAATATTTTGTTCAGTAAGTAGGTAGCTTAGCGTTGCGTGGAACTGTCTAAGTAATCTAAAAAGTAGTCACCAAATATTTCGTATTTAAGTACATATGATTGTTGCTTTTTTAACTTTGATTCGTCAGAAATATTACCGCTCAGTTGTTCTCTTCTTACGTCAAACATAAACTAGAACTGTTAGTTACATGCAAAGACAATGTCTCTTCTAGTACTATCCGTCACACGGCACGCACACGTCTAGGAAGCGATCTTGAACCTGCTCAAGGCACTGTCAGACTCGCCTTCCGCTTACACCCAGGGCTAGGCAACATGGTGATTTGTATTGATTTATCATCGTTCCCTTCCCATACGCATTATTGTCCCTTCTTATGTTGAACACCAGTTTATCGAACGTTTTACTTGTTTCTTGCCTGCCACATAATTGTAAACTACAATACTTGGGTGTGGTCGTATACTTATCTACATTTTGTAAGGTTGCATTTAATTTTGTATTATAAATCCTAAACTTAATATTCTGTCTGTCTCGTAGAGCATGAACATTTAAAAAAGAAGTTAACAAAATAGTGAATTTCTGCCATTCAAAAAATAAGTAGTACCTAGTTCTGTAAACAGACAAATAAAATAAAAACTACGATGGTACCGAGCCGAACCCTAACATTTTATTGTGAGTTCCTATACATAACCGGTCGGTGAAATGGGAAATGGGAACTTTTTTAGACAATTTTCAAGCGTACTTAGATGGCGCTAAGCTAAACTGAATTTTCAATAGTATGAAAATAGATGAAATGTATTTAAGACTCAAATGACAAAATTTCAACTAAGCATAATGCCATTTGGTATAACATTATGAAATAGCTCGAGCACTCTCAAATAGAAAAGTCCCTGAAAGAGAATAGGCGTGGCCAAAAAGTGAACTAATAATTTTTTCGGGGGTTGCTATGACATTCTCATACTGTGGTACAGAGGCGCCCCCAAAGCTATTCAATCCCTTAACTAGAATGTGTCGTCTGTATAATGACCTATGTATGAATAAAAAAGATGTCGATATATTGAATTCAAATGGTTATTTATTTAAGAAATCAGTTTTAAAAATCCTCAACCTCATATATTTAATTTATGTTCTTTAAGTAAATGTTATTCCAGAATCTTACTGCTATCATGTTGTATGTTAAATATTTAAAATGTATTTATTTACTAATTAATAATCATGTCTCATTTAAAAGTAGCCATTTGCCTAACCAAGCTGTACGTTCACGTTTGTGGTTTTCAATCTAGAATATTACCTAAGATATGTATAATGTGTAAATCTGCATTGATTGTAAACTGTTGTGTACATCAGTGAAAAAAAAAACTGACGGCCGGTTCTTTTTCCGCAAAGACACAAGCAGCTTCCATTTGTGTCAATGTGTGATGTTATGTTACTTAATAATCGTGACGTTTACATGGAGTTCAAACAACCATTCACGTCGTTGTTCTTTTCTAGACCAAGCCTCTTAAATTTTGTCTTAAGATAAATTCTTAAAGTAGCAAATTTATCCAAAACAAATCGTTTTCTTTACAATCCATTTCTTCACACATTTATTTCGTGATTCACAAATCGCTCCATTCACCAGCTGTCGTGAAACAATAGGAAAAAGGAGTTTACTGATTCACTATAGAACATTTATTTTAACTGTATTTGTTTCCGTAACGAAGGTAGTATTTCGCGATGCTATCGCTATAAGAAATTCTCATCGTTTCTTTGTTAGGTTATAATATAAGATCTATGTGAAATTCTACAAATCGGAACAGCTGTTTAGAAACGGTTTTGCAAATTCGATAGGTACAAAAATATTTCCGATTTTTCTATATTTTGTTTAAATTGAATCTCTCAAAGAAAATATTAAATATTTAAACCAAACCACTTACATATTAAAACTCGCCCTTTTTTTAATATCTTCATAAGTATGTTGATGTTAATGATATTAAAATTTAATGACGTTTGTTTAAATTTCCTCCTTCTATGCTTTGTCTTACTCTGATCTACTTATTATTATTATTTTTCTCATTATACGATATATTATGCATTTTTTTATTGTAATGCTTCTTTCCGTCCTTCCCCTTCCTCCTCATAACAGCAAACCGTACTATGAACCGCTGTATAGCGAGCAAACGATACCTTGTCATTGGCAAGATACGTCTCAAACCTGAGAGATGCGAAGCCATTAAAAAATCAAGACAATGATGTACTCGTATCCATAGATGCCCCTGTAACTGTGGTGGTACTGCTGCTGTCAAATCACTCCTACTTCACATAGCGGCAAATTAACTACATTCAGGACTATTTTATGTTTAAGTTTTCTAATCCGGACTCTATTTAGATTTTAGGCATATATCTACTTACGTAACCAACTAAATTAGAGGTGCTATTTATAGCCCAAACCAAACTCACAACAAATCCACTGATCCAATAAATATCTCTAAGACTATTCAGGAATAAGGAACCAACTCAGCGAAGCGCAACGAGCGAAACTGCGCAGAATCAAGAATGTCTTGTATAAAACAGTTCACTTAGTTCCCAGAAGTGGGCCGTCGACATTTATTTAAATTACAGCACTTATTTTCTCACCCCGAGCCCTCTCACACAATAACGGGAGGTGTAATATCAATAAAGGTACTCTACAGACGGGCTAGCCTCTAGTACGGACGAGGGACTATGGCCCAATGTAATGGAGAGGCACGGTGCCTGTCAAATAATGGAGGTTTCAAACATTGTCTAAGTCGTCGCCCCATATTTTTGTACAAAAAAAGATCGGAATGAGATTCGGCTAGAATGAAAAATGCCATAAGGTCATTTGGATAAATGTAATATTATTGCTTTCACAGTCCTGTTTACTGGGAAATAGTTCCCGTTTTATCTTAGAACTCTGAAAATATACAGTTAACTCAAGTAGTCTTCATTTGTATCCGAAGTTGTTGCAAACATAATAAATTAAATATCTCTACAATTTTCAGGTTTTAATGGGCTGAAAATTTATGGTGAAATATTTCTTCCCTCTACCAGCTCTACTACAATACAATAAAATACAAATATTATGCTCTATTATATCTACCAGAAAATATTAAACAAGGATACAAAAGAAAAGACAAAGTACAACGCAAGCTGCCTTAATGAGCTAAAAGATAGGGTAGGAGAATGTGTTCCTAGAACTTGTCAGTACAAAGATTACGAAAAACATATTCTAGATCCAACACTTTGGGAACCTGTGGTTTATCAAGCTACACTATGGTCTGAGAGGCGGTGATGGAAATTCGCGAGAAAACTATTGGCATAGTTGCTAGACACCGTTACGTTACCGCCAGCCAGACAAGGTACCTACACACGATCACAGGTACAACCAAGATGGTGTACAATTGAAAGCTGTAGAAAAATTTGATCTGGTTATTGTAGGCCACCTATTTGTTGACTTGTGGGAAAGTCCTCTTTTATCTTTTGTAATCTCAACTTTACCTATATTTTAAAAGATTTACCGAAGGGAAAAATTAATAGGACGAACTCCGGCTAGACGGACCAAAAGGCGGCTGGTAGCGACTGGATGGCGAAAATGAGAGATCTTGCCCTATTTCGTTCCCTAGGGGAAGCCTACGACCAGCAGTGGACTACTATAGGCTGATACCTAATAACAAATTTTTGTATCTAGCTTTGTGCCGTATGATTGCTTCCGTTCGGAGATGCAGCTTTTAAGCTGATTGAAAGAATTCATTAAAATAATAGTGGTACTAGTGTTAAAAGTGTTTTAATAACTAGAATACCTGTATTACTAACAAGAAATCACAACATAAAGTGTATATCATGTCAAATGATTGAAAGAAGTTCGATAGGAAGTTTACAGTTTAACTCTCCTACATCGGGCACCAATCGACGGCTCTTTTTCCATTATTCAGGCAGTGCCTTAATTTTTACATCAAATCAATGCTTGTCTATGAATTTTTCTTTTTAAAGCGTGTCGGCGTGATATCATCAGCCAATGTGTATCGCCTATTATCTTTATTTATTTACCAGTAAAGCACACCACTTTCACGGCTCGAATCTAATGTACCAGGACCTCATCACGAACCGGAGCTCACATCATAAGCTGACGTTTCTAACTAGCCGGTGATTAATGATCTATTCAAGTATGTGAGAATCTTACTTGGATGACCATTCATCATCAGCATCATCATCATCGGATGACATTCTTCTTCTTCAAATTTAAGAGTCAAACTCTTGTCGGTGGAGTAACTTCCAATCTTCTCTCCTCTCCGCCAGTGACTTGACCTCTTGATACGAGACGACATTGACTTTTCCTTTATCTGGGTAAAGTAATTGCGTCTAGGTCTACCTCTGCCTCTCTTTCCTTCCACCTTCCCTTCAATAATGTTCTTAATGAAGCTGTCGTGTCGTAGCAAGTGGCCAATCATCTTCCCTCTCCTGTTTTCTATGGTCTTCAGAAGACAACGCTCTTCCGCTACCAGTGCCAGCACTTCGGATGACATTACAGCGTGCAAAATTAGAATTTTTGTAGTAGGTATCATACTTTGAGATGCTGATTTAAGGGATCTTTTAAATGAACCTATACTATCCTTATTGATGTGATGACTGTGAAAAAACAGTGAGTGCCTATGAGTTGATTCCTTGACAAATGCTGCTGCTAATAGTAAATAGGTATTTTTTATTCATGAAATTTTTCTCATGTCATCCATTTAAATGGTGCTTAACTTTGTAGCAAATGAAAATAAGAAATTTTCTTCTTATCGTGTAGGACACCGAGTCGTCCAACGATCCGATGAACCCTGGTGTCAGAGTTGTTCAACCGCTTACTACTAGTAGTAGACCTCTGACGTAGTTGTGTAACGAACGCCGCCGTCTCAGCAATCATAGACAGCAACCGGGAACGACGGATTAACGTGCCCTCCGAAGCACAAAACCATCTTTCTTTTCAGACTATCAGGTGATTCTATGTCCTAACCAGACTAAGAACCATTTCACAAAGTGATAAATATCAACTTTTTCAGTGCCCCACCGAGAATCGAACCTGGAACCTTTGCGTCACAAGCAGTCGCACTACCACTGCGCCATATCGGCCGTCATAAATAAATAAGAAATTTAAAAAAATTACGTCGTCCGGGGATTGAAACTTTTCATCTTTCATTAAGTTTGTTACTGTTAAATTTTAGTAGGTTTATCCCTAATGAATTCGGTACCAATTAAACAATTTAAGTATGTACCTACTTAAGGTCAAGTGGCTTCTCTAATAGGTTTAAAGATTAACCAGATTAGTGAGTAGGATAAGTCTATTTAGGTTGGACATGAATTTAATTCAGAGTCAATGCAATACACACTTGGTTACCTCTTCAGTTGCGGAATTTAAAGAATGTAATGTAATGGCGTGGCCGTGTAATGCCGGCTTTGAATAGCACTACCCCATTTCATTCCCGCAGGTGTAGTAAGAGGCGACTTAGGGAGTCGAGGGTTTCATGTGTATTTCAATTTGAGGCGACAGGCTGTCACTATAGTGAAACAAAATTTTTCGGAAACGTCCCTCAAAAATTTGTCAGACGTGACGATAGCGACTGCATTTTATGATCGTTAGCGCTCTGCTTACCCCACAAGGGATTAAGAATTTTAAAGATAATAAATGTAGAAATGATTTTTTATTTGTTTCAAATATGACACAGAATTATTTGCGTGAGTTTTAATATCCTAACACAACTCAAATGCCGCGTCTAAATTATACGCAGTTGAGTCCGACCCTTATTTCAAGTTCAATAATTTACTCTAACTATTTTACTACGTTTAAGCCTACGTTTAGTTCCAGTAGTAAACCTCGAGGTAGTTGGTATCTTAATTGTAATTGATTTGCTGATTTTAATTGGCTGAATACAGTTCAGTTATGTTTGAGTATGGTATGATTCGAGGATTTCCCCACGTACTAGCAATGTAAATAAAGCAAAATGTTACTTTTACTTTGGGTCATTTTGGCCCAGTACAAAAATGGTCATTAAGTATTAATATACATACATATATCACGCCTATCCCGCAAGGCCAACGGAAACGGACATTTACGCCACGTCTGACAAATATTTTAATTTAGAAAATTGTATATCACCATTAGGTAGGTAAGTGATAGGTTTTTCAGCCCGTCGCCTAAAAATGCAATACACTTATATCCCTCGAGTCCCTTAGTCCTCTTACGACACCAACAGGGAAAAATAGGATGATGCTATTCTAAGCCGGCAACACACGGCATGCCGTTTATAAATTCAATGGCTGAATCTCGAAAATCAACCATTTTATTTCTTCGTAGTCGTCATTAGTCGTCTTACTATTTTATACAGTCTAAAACTCCGCGTAGGTAGTACTGCGATATGTTTACTCGTGGTATTCTGTATCGCATGAATATGACATCAAGGATTGGCATCAAGTTTTCACAACTGAACTGACAGATTCAATCTATTAATGACAGAATTTCTTCTTCCAAGTCTGTCAAGTCAAGTCGTTTCATAGACGCATCTGACAGACGGTGCGTCAAAAATATGCCGGATGACAAGAGGAAGAACCGCCTTAGCAGCACATACATATACGGTGTTTGACGATAAAAATGTAGACGTGATTGTATAACATATAAGCCTCCACAATCCTATTTAAACCAAACCACCAACATTGATTATGATATTTGCTATATACTCGTACAAGGAAGTATGGAACTAAGTAGGCACCACAATCTTAGTTTAGCTGAATAGCTGACTCACAGGCTTCGCCGTCTATTTAATGTTGCCAGCTAATAAAGAGAAAATTATCCTTTTTGTGCAGGTCTTCAATAGTATGACCAATAGGTTTTACTTTTAAATATATCTGTGTCTACTGAACAATAGGTGCAGTATAAGAATTACTAGTAGAAAATATAATTGATATCAAGTTTTTGATAAGTAGGTTAGGTTAGGGCTTGTACAGCACACACGATTTTTGGAATCTGTTACGAGTACATAAGTTTAAAAATCCAGTGGTATCTGGTGGCAAAATTATTTCTTATTAAGGATTAAGTCCAATAGATCCAAAATACCAAAAAATCAATATGTTGCGACCATGAAAGACTTATCCATACATACATATACACACCTACACATATCACGCCTTTTATCCCTTGTGAGGTAGACAGAGCGTAAACGGACATTTACGCCACGTAAGACATATATTTGAGGGTCATTCGGAAAATTGTGTATCGCCATAGCGACAGGTTGTCAGCCCATCGCCTAAAATTGCAATACACACCATCGAGTCACTTAGTCACCTCTTACGACTCCCACGGGAACGAAATGGGGTGATGCTATTCTAAACCGGCATCACACGGCAAAATAAGAGTACCTAATCCTAAAAATAAACAAGTTTTAGGCGATGGGCTGACAACCTGCCACTATAGCGATACACAATTTTCCGAATAACCATCAAACCATAAATGGCTGTTTTTGCGGCTGTTTACGCTCTGCCTACCCCGCAAGGGATTATAGGCGTGATATGTGTATGTATGTATGTGTAAATAAACAAGTCTTAACTGGCAACACCAGCTTGCGGTCAGGGCTTAGGTCGTGGGAGCGACCGATTTCGCAGCCCGAGTGCTGCAAGTACAATAAACCACGTGTTCCGTTGTCCTCCGTTGTCTGTCTAGTGGTCCAAATGTGCAGGTTATATCCGTGCTTTTAGTGCGAAAAGTAATTGTAGAAATATCTCTGATTGTTGACTTCGTGTCCCACACGATATGAATACTTAATATTTTTATTTTTGATGTGACAAAGCTGCTGGCTTCACATCTTGTGAATTGAGACTTATTTCGCCATGTAGGTATGTCAGGTAAATTGAGTCAAGTCGTTGTAAGTGACGTTAGTTTAGTCATTCGTAAGGTGATTTAGCATCACACCGAGGGAGAGTATACAACACGGAGATCCTAGTCTTACTACTAGAGGCTATATTGTGCAGTTTATGTAGCAGCAGATTGTAAAATTCTTCTTTCTCCGCCACGTGCTGACCCGCTCGTCATACGAAAACGGTTCCCATACTTTTTCATACCGGCAATTATGACTCACATCCTCGATCGGAGATTCAAACAGGTGGCACCACACCTTAAACAAGATAGTTTTTTTCGCATTGGGTACAATAACATCATAACATAACTCTAATCACAGAGCAAGCTAAATCAAAAATAAAGGCTGGTGACCTATCAGCTCAGTGAGGAAAATGGCGTAGGTAATGCATCTTTTGAATGGGAGTTTTTCTATTGACAGTTCTCTTGATAGTTCTGAATGCCAAACCAGAGGGCACTGTGCTAAATTGAAAATTTGATATTTCAATATGGCTGGCGGCAGCCATCATGGACGTATTATTTAAACAGGACTGATAACTGTTGCAGAAAAAACGAGCCGAGCGAGACCGCACACACCGAGGCCTTTGGTCTCTTTCTAATAGGGCATCAATATTTTGTATTACAATGAGCTTATAGATAGGGAAATTTACATACATACGATTCACTTGGACAACCTCGGACACAACATTTTTTCACCATTTTGAGTGAGAAATTTCGTCAAATACAGGATTTTAAGTAATAAATTAGGAATGTAATTTTTTTTTATCTGTCACTAAAGTTTAAACTTACTTACCGCCAAAATTCAATCTTAAAGGAATACCATAAGAAAATTATTTGATTAATAGTTTTTACATAATCATAATTTATCAGTGTATAATTTTATGATTTCCAACAAGTTTTTGATATTACTGACGCAAGTTGTTTTATTATATTACTTAAATAATATATATAATATATAATTATATATGTCAAAAATAGGTTAGGCAACCTTTTTTCTCCAGTAATCATTTTCTACACTGGCAATATGAAAGAACGAGACACACGGCCTCTCTACGTACTATCTCTCTCGGCTCGGATTAGCCTCTGGAAAAGACTTAATGTAAAATAGACCATATTACAGTAATAATAAAGTTACTATTTGTAAATAACTGTTTTTGAAGTTATCAGTCCTGTTTAAATAAAACGTCCATGGCAGCCATAGTTTTGTCTCAGGTTCCGTTTCACATTGTGTTCGTTACTAATTTATTTGTTTTAGTTTGATTTGCTACAAAATAAAGTTTTCGTCTCGCTATTATATTGAGTGTCATTCATGTAAGCAAACAAAAAATCTATAAGAAATTTTGAACGATTACATAAATACAAAATAAACAATATTTTGTAAAGTGGTACAGATTTTCATGTAAAGGAACGGTATTTCAATTCTGAGCGCCCTCTACATGACACTCGACAATCTCTAGAAAAGTTCCCATTAGCAACTACCAAAAACTAACTTTTAGGCCAGTTAGTTTATTTTGTATAAGTTTTGTAAATAGTTTTTCCGGGTTTTTCCTTTTTTTTTTCATATAATGCCTAATTACTAAGCAATTGCATACCAACACTATTTTATCTACACTCTACAAAAACACTCGAAAAATAACCTAGGTACACTTTTTGCAATCTTGGCACCGACCAACACTGATCCAACTTGATAAAAACAAACAAAGCACACAACACGGCAAGGGTGACAGATCGAGTGGAAGATGGCGGCAAATTTGAGTAGGTATTGGCACAGATTATACATATAAGTTTGGCACATCACAGTTCGTTTTAACCAATTTTATCGAGATATATAAAAGACCCTTCCGCGTACTGCTTTAGCGTTTGAGAAAAAGTAATTTATATAGGCAGAATGCATAAAGGAGGTTTTTTTACAACTGTTTTCGATTTCGTAATCCGAACATTGTAGGACGAGTGTAGATGAAATAACTAAAGCTGCTTATATAGTTAAAGTACCTTTTTTTAATCAAGCCTAACCCATAACAAACGGGGTAAATAATAATTAAAATCGCACCTCATTCATGTTACAGCTGTTATTAAATCGGACCGGATTTCATTCAACTCGGCCACGGGTTTGATTCCCAGACAGGCTTTAATAAAATTTTAATCCCACTACGATCATTATGGATTTGTTAAGCTCTTTTTGCTCTTCTAAATATTTACGATGATAGAGTGTTTCAAACTGTTTTATGATTGTATTTGCTTGTTTCAGGTAAGTACCGACCAACTGTCTAATGAATAGGTATTCTCGACTTTGAAGCCTACAGCAATGAGGTAAGCCTTATTTTTCATTTGCCTGCTAAATATGTGATTTAGGTACTTGATTATAAAAATGCTTAATAAAATATTAATACAAGGAACATAAAAACACAAAATAAAGATTGGGCGCGCGCCAATATAAATTTTATGATACAAATATGATAAAGTCAGTAATTTGTTTGTAAGTAGTCATTATTTCTTGTGGAAAATTATTAATTTTTATGGAATAGTTTATACCACAGATTTGGATTTATTACAAAATTTGTTTATTATTTCTGAAACTCCATTTATCTACGATAATTTTCTTATGAACCTAGTTTTTATGCAGCCCAATCAATATTACCTATATATGTAATTGCCAACTTTACGACCTTAGGCAAAACATACCTATTAACCATTTTATAATAAGTTTGCTGTCAATACACAGCACTTGATAATCGACTTTGCCCTACAAATGGTGCTAAAAATAAGTAATTAGACGTTTACATATTACAAGCTATAAATATACTCAATGACTGCAATTATTTCTCGCAATGATAAAGCTAATGGTAGGTAGAGATAATATCAGCAGCACTTCGAGTTATTATTCTAGTTATCAACTAATACCGGTTATTTTTAAGAACAGTATACAAAACCAGAACAGGTTGATCTCTTGAAGGTAACGCGAGATGCTACTGATAGTACCTATAGGTTATTAGATGTAATAAGTAGAGATTTTATGAAGAGAACATTCTACGACTACAAATAGGAATGAAACATAATATACATGAAATATAAACATAATGAAAATGCAAAATAAAACAATAAATGTCATTTTCTGGACCAAAACTAATAAATATCCTGGACAATTCACACAGCGCCATCTAGCCAAACTAAGCAAAGCTTGTACTATAGGACTAGATAGCTGATATTAATACTTGTTTTGTTGTAATACATATAAAGTGAAATGCGCATAAAGATATACTTATTTTAATCAATATTCGAATATACAGAATTTTTAACTGAGTGAAAAATATACAAGTGAGCTACGAGAATCGCATCACAGGTAACTTATCTACAAGAGATCTACTGCGAGTTTGAAAGGGAAACTAGAAAAATACAATCTAATTCCATATTTTTTTCATCCTGTTTTTTACACCCTGTAAGCTTGCATTACTAGAGAGTCATTTGTTTTGAAGACCAATAAAACAGAGAAGCTTGTATCTGGCGCCATTTATATCTTTGAAACGAATGATAAAATAAAGTTGTATTTACCTATAACTTGAACCAAATTCAATGTAATCGCACACTTAGTACTAAGTCAACGTACCTATTTAAAGGATCAACTACTGGGTTAAGTGAGGGCTACAGCTTATTTTAAAATTTATACCTGTTTACTGCAATAAATGATTTATGAATTAAAAAAAAGTTGTTGCATAAAGTACATAATATACGTACGGTTGCGCTAAGGTGGTCTGGTAGAAAATGCTACCTAGCACTAAGGCCGCCTTGGCGTACTGGTCCTTTTTGTCCGTGTTTATTTATTGTTGTATTATTAATTTTATGTGCAATAAATAATTTTTGTTATGTACATATTATTTATAATATATCGTACACATTATATTGGTCCCGATAGCACGAGGTATCTCGTCCTGAAAGTACCTCCTCGTAACGCCTCGGAGTGCTGCTGAATTATGCTGAACGACAAAATTACGTCGCGGGTCTACTCCTGCCTGTTTTGTGGTCGACTCAGACCCGGTCCAACCCAGATATCGTGCCAATTCAGTCTGATCCATTTTATTCAGTCCGATACGTCCAAATTTAATCCGATCCGTTCTTTAAACACAAAACAACTCCTAAGCCCGGTTGCGCCACGCAAACTTCTTCGGGTGAGCCTTCACTCCTACCAACCAATCAGGTGTAGGTTTTAAAGCCCTGGAGTAAAAATCGTAGTGTCCAGACATTAAAAAAAAACTATACCGTGCCATTCCCTTCACGTTGAATGTGCGCTAACCTTAACGCGTAATCTAACAAGTGGAATGAAGTCGTGACGGCACAGGAAGGGTATAAAGTGGCAGTGCTCGTGGGCAATCGTTTTAGCAGACTTTTTGTTTCAATCGAGCTTACGAAGTTGGCGGCTGCTTTACTTTGTAAGCAAGGATATGGATTGCCTACAATGAATCGAACATTTGTCTTGTTTGGATTAGATATGATTTGAGTAATGAAGAGCAGCGCTTGTATTTTTATCCAAGAAACATGCTGAGTTGTATGTACCGTACCTATGTTGATCACCCATTTCTAAAAGACGCCTGGATCAGTAATTAATTTATTTTATATGATTGAACCTATACCTACTTCCCAGGAGACACTATAGCTCGTCAAGTTAGTATCTGACAATAGGATCCTTTATTCCTAGACAATTGAAGACATACATTCCATATAATGTAACGTTGACGTCGGTACAGTCAAGATCAGGCTGGGTTAGACAGTTTGGACTTTAGATGTTATTAATCCGCGCGCATAAGACTTACATTGGTGTTTCGAGTGTCTAATCTAACCTAACCAGACGCACAGTATAATTAATAGTACTCCAGACGTGAGCTTGACAGTACCATAAAGTTTTCAACATTTAATATTATAAAGAGCCAGTTTCGACCTATATCTTCGCAAAAGCCCGCCAATATAACCTGCGCGCGCAATGCACGCCAGCGCGCGCGTGCAACTTGACACCGCACGAAACACCACCGTGACAGTCAGTCACGAGTTTTTTTTACTGTGACGTGTGATGGCTGCGGTGCACGTGTCCCGAGACATCGACAGATGCAGCACTTGCTGACAAAAACAACGGTGAAGGAATGTGGACCTCCAAAAGATGCATAACGTAGCGCGGTTTTTTGATCACAAACATACGAACTACTTCTTCTTCTTTTCGTGTGGGACAGAGTTTTTCAACCGCCTACTATTAGTGGTAGGCCTCTGACATGATTGTGTAACGACCGCCGTCTAAGTGATCGTAGACAGCAACCGGGACCGACGGCTTATCGTGCCCTCCGATGGACGGAACCACCTTTCTTTTCGTACAATCAGGTGGTTCAGTCTACAATGTCCTGACTGGGAACAAATTCACAAAGTGATAGATATCAGCTTTATGATTGCCCCACCGAGAATGGAACCAGGAACATTTGCGTCGCAGGCAGTCGCACTACCATTGCGCCACATCGGCCGTCACGAACTACTCATAGCCTCCACTAGGATTCGCTGCATCGAAGTGTCATAGCAGGGTCCACTTTTAAAAAAAAACTGGACGATTCTTCGATTTTAGCCCCGGGTCTTTGAAACCTACACCTGAATGATTTGTGGCGAGCAGGAGCTCACCCGGAGCTGGCAGGGTCCCCTTTGAATACAAACAACGCATTGCACTGCGTTCGCCAATCCGCCATAAAAGTGTGATGAGGTGAACATTGCAGACAACCATGAGGCCCATGACGAGCTGTGGGCTATTGGGACTGTTTATGATGATGATGATGATTTATTTATTTTTGGTTTCTTTGGGAAACTTACAGCTTAAATAATAACAGTAGTTAAATACAATGATGATAATGATGATGATGATAATGATTATGAAGAAATATGCACCAGCCACCGTCTTTATAGCTCTATTATCACTAATTTACTATATCTTTGATCATCAAAATATTCAAATTTGTCAAATTAATATTTAATTTAACGATTGTAATGCTAATTGGGAGGTCATTGGCATCGTTCAGACGCATCTGTTAAATTAAGTTGAATATTTTTTCAAGTTTAGTTCTACTTAGTTACAGGAATTCATATCAAAATACTTTCTCAAGTACTGATGGGAAAATTTACTTTTAACAGTGCAATACTCTTTGGGTTGATTCCACCAAAATCAGATCCATATAAGTAAGACGTGAAAGAAATGTGACAAATCAATCACACCGGACAAAACGTTTTCAGTTATTTCATCGCATCATCGGCGGAAGTGCCCACAGGCTACACACACACACAAACACACACATATATCACGCCTATAATCCCTTGCGGGGTAGCCAGAGTGCAAACAGCCGCAAAAAACGGACGTTTACGCCACGTCTGACAAATATTTGAGGGTCCTTTTGAAAATTGTGTATCGCTATAGTGAAAGGTTGTCAGCCCATCGCCTAAAATTGCAATACACACCCTTAAGTCCCTAAGTCGCCTCTTACGACTCCCAAGGGAAAGAAATGGGGTGGTGCTATTCTTAGCCGGCATTGAAATAACTGCAACTTTATTTTTCTTACACCATGTATATATTTATTTCGATGATAACTGATGATAAGATGTTATCTTAATGTCGATGGTCATCTGTGGCGGTGCCGCATTGAAAGAAAGCCACGAATTCCGCCGACACGTTTCTTTATCTCTCTTTTTTATACGTTTCAAATAGTATGGAAAGTTTCTGATGCGGTTTTGTATAGTTCGGTCATTTTGCTTTGCTGGCGGGCTATGACTGTCGTTTATCAAATGCTTTCAAGTATTGGTATCAGTCATTGGTATGAGTCCATCATCGAAGCGGTTCAATCAAACACATAGCACGAGAGTGGGCCGGCCAAGTTCTGGCAGAGGCATTATGACCCTAAATTAAATGTTTTTCTTGACTTTTTTAACAAATTATTAATTTTAAGATTTACACACACATATCACGCCTATAATCCCTTGCGCCATGATCTTTACGCCATTGTCTGACAAATATTTAAGGGACATTCGGAAAATTGTGTATCGCCATAGTGACAGTTGTCAGCCATTCGCCTAAAATTGCAATACACACCCTCGAGTCCCGTAGTCGCCTCTTACAACTCCCACGGAAAGGAAATGGGGTGATGCTATTCTAAGCCGCTACCACTTGTAGAGCGTGCGGAAAACTATGCCACTTCCGTATCGGCTTATATAGCCATGAAAAGTCTTGCCTCAGACACTGATTAAATCGTCTGGTCCAGACGTGTGAGGCCAATGATGATGATGATTCTAAGCCCGCATTAACAGCCATAACAATCCACTGCTGGACATGGGCCGCCCCATATTGGGGCGTATTGCTATACTCACCAAGCTTGACAGGCGGATAAGCGAGCGCAGTGCAAGATTTTGCATTCACAGGGAACGCTGCTGCCCATTCCCTGGATCCATCCCTTAGTCGCCTTTTACAACACCCACGCGTAGAAATTTGCTGATGCTGTTCTCAGCCGGCACAACACGGCAAATTACCTAAATGTTATATCCGCCCATTATTATATTCATATTTATATTTATTTCTAGTCTTCTCTATTTTCTTACTATTATTTTTATTATTCAAAACATACAGTCACATAAACAACTTAGTATGGGAATACAAGAAATAAAACATAGACTTATCGTTTCCAAAAGAAAATAGCAATTACAATTGAACAAAGGCATAGGTTTGGAATGCTTTAAAAAATACGTTAAAGTTTTTACCAAAAATAAGCTCAAAAGTCTTCAGTATTGTCATCACGGTTTTACTTATCTCCCATCCATTAGCACTTTTAAGGGTACATCGGTACACGCAGGTTTCAGTAGAAAGTTGTCGAGAACCGGATCGAAAAGAAGGCGAATTTCGTTGGTGAAAAAAAACATCTCGCACGTGGCGAGAGTAAAGACTTATAAGAAAAGTTCGTACAATCGGCAGCGGCAGAATTTAACAGATCAAATTTATACTGGTTGTTCTTTTTAATAAAAGGATAACCAGTATTTGCCGTGTCGTACCGTATTAGAATAGCACCACCTCATTTCTACGCTACGCGACTAAGGGATGAATCAAGGGAATGGGCAGCAGCGTTTCCTGTGACTACAACACCTTGCACTGCGCTCACTTATCCGCCATTCAAGTATGACTATACCCCCCGATAGGGGAAGGCCCATGTCCAGCAGTGGACGGTTGTGGCTGTTAAGGTTGAGTTAAATAAACCAGGGTTATACTGGCCTCTTATATGTTTTGCTCAAAAAGGTTGTAATGTACTCATGCCTTCTCAAGGGCACATAATAATATTTTGTACCTAGTCTGGGGAAACTTGAAGAATGATAAGCTCTTATGGTGATGGGCCGGTATTCTGAATATTTAAAGGTTGATACTTATAGTTATATCTAAGTAACTAGCGGCCCGCCCAGCGGTTTCACCCGCTGCTAACTGATTTCCCACGGGAAACAGACCTTCTTCCGACATAAATCATACATACAAACCTTCCTCTTGAATCACTCTTTTTTTTAATCCCCCAAGGGATGAAAAGGGGGTTAAAAGTTTGTATGCAAGTTCGTTGTCTTAAGTGTGATCCGTTTCAAAATTAGTGATTAGACTTATAACTTCAAATAATTAAACACGTGTTTCAGCATATTTGAAATTTTAACCCTTAATAGGGTCAAAAGGGGGTTAAAAGTTTGTATGAAAGTTCGTTTTTTTAAATGAATGTGATCTGTTTCAAAATTTGTGATTAGACTAATAACTTAAAATAATTAAACACGTGTTTCAGCATTTTTGAAATTTTAACCCTTAAATGGGTGAAAAGGGGGTTAAAAGTTTGTATGAAAGTTTTTTGTCTTAAATGTGGTCTGTTTCAAAATTTCTGATTAGACTCATAACTTAAAATAACTAAATACGTGTTTCAGCATTTTTGAAATTTTAATCCTTAAAGGTGTCGAAAGGGGGTCAAAAGTTTACTACCAGTTGGGATACCCGTTTTCCCATGGGAATGTGACAATTTCCCGGAATAATTTATTCTTATAAACCTTCCTTTCAAGTTACTCTATCTAATAAAAAAAACCGCATCAAAATCCGTTGGGTAATTCTAAAGATATAAGGAGACACCAAACGGGAAGCGACTTTATTTTATACTATGTAGTGATACTATAAAACTTACAAATCGATCCGTACTTCACTAACATTAGATACGGCACACTTTGCAATTCTAGCCATTCTCCGTTTTAAAACCTAGTTAAGGTTACGTTCCTTTCTTGACCCACATTTATCTCAAAGCGCTGAAGAATCGCAATATTTTGCGAATTCCTCCATCACCTTAATTATATTTGCTCTTAATCACCTCAAGTTCCGAATGCGTCACCAGGCAATCACTATAAGTGCTTAGTAGTAATCTGTGTCGCATTGAGTTTACCTCATATTTGCATGAATTTGCCAAAATATTTGCCAAAGATCGCCAAGGCTCATTTCAACGTTCAAATAATTGAAAGGTGTTAAAAAATTTATTTAGGCCTACCGTAATTAAACTTTCACACAAATATTTTATCAGAGAGAGTAACTGCTATCTTAAAAGCATTCCCGTTGTTGAAAAAAACTACAGCGGAAGGAGGTGTAATAAAGGAAATGATAAGTAGGTATAATGCTATATTGGAATAGCTTAAATATCTTGCATTGATAAAAAAAATTCCCCAAAATCGTACGGCTTTGTACGTATGTAAATCAGCTGATTCAGTAAATTTTCAAGGTAAAGACACTTCGTTATTTACGAGATTGATTATCAGTAGATAAGGTTTACTTCATATTTCTGTTTACACTCTCGTCGGCAGGTAGAGAATGCGGCATGACATACATTTGTGCGAAATTCAAACACAAGTAAGTTCTGGTGTCGAAAGCCGTAGGCCTTAAATTCTATAAATCAAATCTAACCGATAGATGGAGCCGTGCCACGCGTTTTTGGCATTGGACGAGCCCGAGCAGCCCAGGTGGAAAAGGCGTTGCCACTAGTGATAACGAAAGTTGCAGGTTCAAATCCCGCGGTAGAACATGTTGCAAGTTTTATAAAATCTAACCGAACATGTAGTAAAACGAAGCTTCGACCTTTACTCGATGAAGCCCTTCCAAGCACTGTATAGCATTCCCAACATGCTGACGAAAGCAACAGCTGACTGCGCGATGGATCAACGGATCACATTACAATGCTGATAGGTTATAAGGTCAAGAACGATGCTATTGCACTGATTCTCTTATGTAGAGCACTTTATTGTTACAAGCTCACTTTAATATGGATTAAAATTAGAGATAACTTTTGATACAAGGGTGGAAGAAGCTTAAGTATGAAAAAGAAGAAAGCAGTTCATATTTGCTCTAAAAACAATTTATTCCCCTAATCTCTAGTTCAAGAAACTAAACTAACCAATCAAATCAATCACCTTGTTATAGTGATAATAATAACTAAAGACAAGACAACTAATGTTGCGGAAATAGAGCGCGTTATTACTACCGCAAAGAAAGATTTACAACTAGCAACCAAGGTTTCGATCCAAAACAAAACCGCTACAAAAGAAAATTGGTTTGTTGGATTGCGAAACATCGATAGAGGAATACACAGACGGCATCTAAGCACCGATATCTCGGCATCGGGGGTGGCTAGCCACGACGAGACGTTCATAAATCTTCCTGCACCGCCTTTATCTCAATCGTACTTCATAATGAATTGCCTCAGATAATGCCGTGTTTTAGTGTTCTTTTATGGGGTTTGAACAACGAACAGCTGTGAATCTTCTCGTTCGGCTTCTAGCAATACAAAGGAAGGGGTGTCATTCTAATAAATTATTAGACGATTGCTTTCTAGGATTTAAATACCAACATAAAATAAGTCAGTTAAAGAAATACAATTACATGCATAACACCCAAAACTAACGATTTGGATACTTGATAAAACATTGTCTCTTTTCTAATTATAATTTTTTGTTCTCCTAGACTTATCTTACCTCCTCGTATAAAGGCTTCGATACTCTTTTTATTTTTTTCTGAGCAGGTGATTGAGGGTCGCCGCCTGGCGCCATATTGCACAAGATTGCTGATAGTCGCCGCGTGCGCAGTTAGATGGTTCTTTCTATTGCGGTTCCGTAATGTCCATCAGATTAAAGTTTTTGTTCTTTTTGAACGTGGAATGATTGTTTTAACGGTGTGTGGTAAAAATTGTACCTAAATTGAATTCAATTAAATTACCTGAATTCTCGGTCAAATAAATTGTGCTGCAGTAAGTAAAGACAGATAAGTGCCTTCTTATTCTGAAGCTTTCTTGTTCGCTAGACTTTTTTTGTTTCCATCATATTCATCGACAGAAGATAACACAAAAAATTGTAATTTTAAAAACTACGAAAACAAACACAATCCAAGCTTATCTACTTATTCAAAATTTAAATTCTCGGCATTTTCCTCCCACCGAACGTGGGAAAAGCCAGCCTTCTGTTATTGCCAATATCCCGATATCCATATTCCCTTATGCCGGCAAAGCTGCGCAGATACAGATCTTGATGGACAGATACAATGGCGCCGCGCGGCAGACGCAAGCGCAACCTGGTTTATAGGGTCACAGCACACAGCCAGCACAAAATACAATACAGAATATACAGAAGGACGACTCGCTCCGATTTCGATCTTTTATACCTACTCTGCTAGGATTGCTACTTTTTTTCTGAATGATTAAAAAGTTGAAATACCTAGGTAAAACATATTTAAGGTTCATTATACTACATTACACAAATATTGTGAAAGAAAAAACTGATTTTAATTTCGGCATTTGATTGAATTAACTCGAAACTGGACCAGCGCATTCCACGTTTGCGAATGAATCAAAATGTAACGGCCACAAATTCTGCTACCCATTTATTTAACAGATCAGGCACGTTGGTATCTACTTAAAGCATTTGGTAAAACCATACGTAGCTTAAAACCTACCAAGGAAGTTAAATAACTACTTATCTACCTTAACTAAAGCGCAACCTAATCTAACCTAACAAATTGTAGGTAACCGTTCAGTATCATCTGGGATTTCAAAATTGATAGTCCACACTCTTCGGACGTATTTTAAAAACTGAAGTCACTGCAATTTGTACATTTGCAATGTAATTGTTTCGTGCACACCGAATGCTCTTGACCATCGACTACTTGCGATACCAGGACGAACTGGCTTCACTCGTAAACGGTGCGTGTAGATGTGTGTGTGAGATATTGACGTTTCCTTGTAGCCGCCCATCTGCCTCTGCGCGACAATACTTAATTTGTACAGCCAGCCAACACTGGAGTTTGGGGATTGTGCCAGTAATGCAAAATTCTAGTTTTGTTCAATGGAAATGTATTGTGTTGGTTCGAAAGATTTCTTCGTCGAGGGAACCATCCTTACAAAATTCGTCATGACATATTTATAGCAAACTCATTCCAAGAAGTATATCTCCAGTATCGATTCAAAAGTGGATATATCGTGGTACATATTAAGCAGAATCTTTTGAATTTTTTTTCTCTTGTCAATCTTTATAGACTATAGTTCCGACATAATCTAGATCATTGATTCCCAACAGCCTGATAGTTTTCTCAGCGTAAATTATCAGTTGTAAAGCGCAAAAACCGAACAGTTGAACACAACAAGTAACAATCTAACCAAGGTGATGTTATTGCGATCTCCTCGACCGAAGCTGTTGCGCAGACGTTTTTGCTCCATTTCGCCTTGAACAATAGTGTAGGTAATGCTCTGTAACGTTGTTATGTGGATAACATAATATTCGATCGTTGCTGTAACGGAACACTCTGTACCAACAGATAGGAAAGGAGGAGAAACAGGAAATTATCGCTTATAATATTTAAAATTATGACTCCGACGAAAAGTCTCTATTTGATTTTTTGTTACATTCAAATATCTCCTGCAACTTTGATTTGAAAACTATGTAAAGTCTAATGAAGGGCCTCATCTCATCACATTGCAGAACAATCGAAGTCAATAAAGGAATGGCACAAACCAAATTAATTTCGAAATCAATTGTCCGCAGAAACCGCGCCGCACGAATTCGTTGCTCGATTGTACGCATACCGGTTCTATGACAAATAAGAACGATTGCAGTCGACGAACTCACGTCCACGTCTTCTGTCATCCACAAAAACATCTCGGCTCGATCTCCGAATGCTAGAATCGGGTCGATAACCACAAACGACACGATTTTTTTGCCAAACAACTTTTGCGGATGCCGGATGTGCCGTGTCGTGTAATCGGGCTTATGACAACTTTGGGATCATGAATCTCGATTGTGTCGTCATCAACATCGTTATTTTTAATAACATCAATGATTCGCTAAGTATCTTTTCGCTAAATCTCTTAACTTAACTCCAAAATCACAATACATCTGTCCGTAAAGCTCAGTCAAGCTAAAGCAATTTCATAAATGGAAATGCACTGTGTGTGCACAATAAACCGTAAAGCAATTTATTTTCGCTCGAATGCAGCTCAATAATAGTACCCAAGTACTTAATGTTATTTTTGGGTCATCTGCATCTCGAATTGAGGAGCATCAAAAACCTGTCGACCACATATTGGACAGTGTTGTAGGTTTGTAGGGTAATAGAGAAACTTTAATCCAAGGGGTCAGGATGACCGACCTCCGAACTCGTGTGGTTCATTGAGCATACCAGCTGAGCGCCACCGCTCCATTCAGCCGCCGCTCGCTCAGTGCCGATCCTAAACACGGAACGCGTCACACGCGCTCGAGCAGGCTGCGTGACTCGCGCCTTCGCTGCCTTTTTATTTTTTTACGCGTGGCGGGAACTTTTGACAGTTTGCGTTTTAAATTTTATCTCGAACGTTGTGTAGGCAGGCAAGGCACACAGCCAGCCAGGACTTTATTTGCCTTTTGTTAGTGAAATGTGTGATTAGATTGTGATCGCTCCGGTTCACGAAACAAAACACGCGAAAACAACATGATGTCTGTGTACAACGAGGTGAGTGCTCGACATTTTCCATGGCATTTAGGTTTTTGTTGAGTAATTTACTCCGCAATGGGACCTTAGCTTGTTAACCTTTTTAAGTTTTTGCCAAGCTGTGATACGATTACAATGGAATCTTAATTTAGCGAGTTTGGGTCGAAAGATTTATACCTTTGAGTAAATCCAGGTGGGGCTATAAAATGATAAGCGGTTCTTAAATAAGTAACCTGAGTAACCGTACTACTTTCATTGGCTTCACCTACTTTCTGCGGATCAGGTGTTGAAAAAGTTATAGTCTTGGCTAATAAACTAGATGTGTGAAATATTACTGTTAATCTTATAAGTCTTCATCTTATATTTTACTGCTGTATAATTTCACGAGCTTTCTGTGCCCCTTTCTTGGTTTAGTTGCACTGTGTTTATTATGAACCTTTTACTTGGATGGTTTGCCGTGTCTGTCGGCTTGGAATTGCAACATCCCATTTCTTTTCCGCGGGTGTCGTAATAGGCGACTAAGGGACTCAAGGGTTACATATAATTATAACCCGCAATGTTTGTCAGACGTGGCGTAAATATTCGTTGTTTACAGCTGTTAACGCCCTGCCTACCCCGCAAGGGATATCTGCGTGATATATGTACTTCTGTATGTTTCTTGGATACTTACGTCTATATCCTTTGGATTCATCAACGTAACTCTGTTATTCATGTGATGGTTTCTTAATATACTCACTCCGTAGGTAAGGTAGGTACCTATATTTCCTAAAAAAAAAATCCTACGGGTAAATCGATCTGGAAACTTCCTGTAGTAGATTCAGCCAGTACCCATTTACATGTGTATACACTATGCACATAATTTCCTGTGTCATACTGACTCCGGCATCGAGTGAACGAGTCATTGTAAATATTTGATCGCAACGGAAGGCAAGTTCAAGTTCAAACGTCACATAACCAGAATATACGTAACATTGATGCTATATGTGGATGATTTGTGAATATACTTTCTTTATTAGTGTTCATAATTCAGAAAAATTGAAATTATGTTTACTGAGAGTCCTGGCCTTATATTTATTCGTTACTTTTCTAGATTTAATTCTGGCAATAATAGTTCATTTCAAAATATCACAGAAACGCGTTATTTTTTAAACCCAGTAAGGAATCTTATTAGCTCTACGTTCAAGTTTACATTATGTTAGCCTGCACTTGTAGTTTTTCACACTTGTTCGTTTCGGTTGTGTATTCAAATAATTATCGTTACTGATCTATTTATACCACGAACTAAGTAAGCAGAGCAAGGTGCCTAGCTCATTGGATGTTACTTTTCGGTTTGTTTACCTTTTTCTGTTATTTGTATTTCCATCTACGACTATTTTTACTTTTCTAACATATCCTATAGCTTTATAGAGTTTTTACGTTATCATTAAATTATCGGAACACTTTTAAATTTACGACCGTTTTCGGACGTTTTGAACAAATATTAACTTCGTGATAAGATGTTGTCACCATCGTGTGTAATATCGAACCGTCCATAACGTATTAATCGAAATACTCCCCATTTATTTTATTTACACTTCAATGAAAATATGTATTAATTAAATTATTTTTTTATTCATATAGTCTTCAAAACTCGTATCTCTTGTATTGCTGATCCTAAAATTACACGTGACGTAGAAAAACATTTTATCAGAAAAATAAAAGAGAGACCTCCTTTGTTTAAATCGCATGTAAAACTGTTCAAAATCATCGGATAAGTTCTTAGTCGTACAAAAAAGAAACAGATAAGTAAGTATTTGTACTTACTTACATTCAAAATGGACTTGTCGACTGATGGACGATCCTACTTTCGAGCTTCAAGTCAAAACTTTCTCCTCTCTTAAAATTGTGATATTATGTGCGATACCCCTTATTATTCGTAGTTTGAAAGCTCATTGGTTCACTTTCACTATCATTATTTTTGTGTTGACCATTATTTTCAGATTATCTTGACGAATTATCATCGGAAAAAGGTGCTAAGATTTTAATAGCCGTTGGCACATCATATTTAAGTGGTTGTTAAAAGCATGCTTTGTCTGTTTGGTAATGTCTAACTTTATTACACACTTATTCATTTAAATGTTAAGATAGAAAGTGGCTTGAATGTTTTGTTTAGTATAATTTTTTACCTGTTAACCGTCTTACATTACTCGCAGCTGATTTTAGAATTATTAGAAGCCAATCAAGCGGGGTTAGTCGATTAATCATTTCTTAAGTGAACTTTCCTACTGAGTCTTCTTTTTCTCTTCTATTTTCATTAATCAACTATTAACTAACAAGTTTAAACCGTTGACCCGCATCAATTTAACAATGCGGGTTCATAATTGCTCCACTGGCAGTTAAGTTTTAAAAGGTCATGTCATTCATGAATATGACTATATCGTCTATGTATAGTAACAGTTCTATGAGGGCCTTTTTAGAAGAATAGCTCAGAAATACAATAATACTGGCATCAAAGACACTTATTTGTATAGTATCTAGAGGTGCAATGCTATTTTTTATAACGGTAAGATAATTTGTAGGTATTTAGTATATAGAAAAAAAAACACATATAACTGATGAACATAATAAATATAGGTAAGGCAATGCCCATCTAGGCATGATCATTGCAACATGAAGCTTCTATCTAGCAAGGTAACTCTACGATAGATTATCCTTGGTATTTAGGAGTTATGACCCAAACAAGCACTTCAATATCTTTGATAATTCCACCATGTTTCCCTTTAGTCGTGAGAACCTCATCAATATCTACCCTATAATATTTTCAACTACGAATATTTATTTACAAGTAATGCATTAGACTTAGATGAACATAGATGTCGAACGTGACGCCTTTAAAGTTGTTCTACATAATAATAATAATTAACCTACTTAAAGGCTCTCACTTCTATAATAGACGATGTATCGGATAATGGTTAAGGAAAATTATTACCCAAAGCATGGGCTTGGCTCTTAACTGGTTAATTATCTTTGGACATTTGTTGCTTCTTCAGAATACGAGACCAACATTACTTAAGAGTATAAAACAAGTTGGTATGTTACTTACCATACGAAGATATTTAAGTCTTTAAAAGCTGAACTAAATATATATTTTTAGATCAGTTACTAAAACCCCGATCAAAAAAGGTAGTTTAAATCCTAATCATCTTTGAAAATGTACGAACTTTTTCCAAAATTAATACAATCCCTGACTGTTTAAGAAAGATAAAAAGACTGGGAGCAACAACCCTAGCATTACAACATCAACATAAGCATCCATTTAGAAAAGGAATCTCCCTTAGGCATTTTAATACGCACCTTACATACAAGAAAACAAATCAAATTATAATCGCATTTTCGTCCGATGAATCTTTATGCGTGCTCCATACCGTATACCATAATCATTCAAATTCACCGTTGTTGCGCTGCGCTAATTCAAATTAAGTTTGCCCAGGCTCTGGAGGTGTCCGGCGGGTGTTCAAGCCATGACGTCATAGAATGAGTCACTGCGCAAGTTTCGTCTGGTTTCTGGGATCGTGTCCTTCGATCCCTTCTACCGCACTGTTACGATGCCGGTTACTTTGGCCTTTATATTGATGACATGACATGGTAAAATTTTCGTTGATAAAATCAGGTAGCGCCACACAATAATTGCTATATAATTCAATAAATGAGAATCTTTTGGGTAATCTAGTGACTTGGATGAGTTATGTAGGTATCGCATCTATTTGTTTGTATCTGAAGGTCAGGTTCATGAATATGTAGTTCTACTATAATGGTCATTCATGATGTCATCAATGTACCTACCATGCTGTTAAGCTTTAGCAACCAGTGTCACTTTATTTCTCATTGTCATGTGAAGAATACTCTTTTGATATGAAAAGAAAACTACCTTCTAAGTTTGGGGTTCTCTGTTCTCTTAAAATGTTATTTACAATATTTTGCAGCGTTTTAGCTAAAACATTCATTCAAGGTCAATGAAAGATAAAATGTGACTCTTAAGCTATAGGAGTTCCTAAAGAGTTCGTAATTTTAACCCTAACCCTGATAGTTCTTTGTTGTTATTGATAGTTGTTCCGACTATTCAATGACTGTAGTTTAATAGTTATCGAAAGCTGGTTTTATCAAGATACCTTGTAACTGACAGGTTGGTAGAATTCCCAACTTTGTAGGGTCAAATTTACTAGAGACCGATACTGAAAATTTGGGACGGCTGGTGATAAGGACCAACTTTCCCTAAGGTACATAGGTCGAAATATATAAAAAATATTATACTGCCATAAAAATTTACGAAGCCGGCTGGTACACTTTGTATGGGAGGGAATTTTTATATATTTCCGCCTATATGCCTTGAGGAAAGTTGTTCCTTATCTTATCACCAGCTCATCCTGAGTTTTCAGTATCGGTCACTAGTAACATTTCACTTCACCCTATATTACTAATTAATGCGTTTGGTTCAACATGCTCGAAGTGAATGAGTCACTTACTGTCCCCTCTATCTTTGGTCGTTATTTCTGAAATAGCTTTTAAGCACACAATCAAATAGGAAGCTCTTTATAAACTTCCAATACGTGTGATGCATGGTATCAAATAGTTTTTACTGTGACTCATTTTTAATGCGTTTTTATATGAGTATGTCTTAATTTTTTTATTTATATAACTAAAGTACTTACACTTTTTGAAAAATTACTGTAATTTTATTTTTAATACACATAAAATATTTGTTAAAATATGTTTTGAATTCTTTTCATAATAATGATTCTACTAATATTAAGTACACTTATTTGCCGTAGCAGGACCATGACACTTAAAACTATTGTAGCATCGCAGCATAGTCACCATTTAAAATTACCTTGTCGAATTCGTTCTTTTCATCTCTCAGCCCAGTATTGTCTTACAATTGACGAGTTTTTGCTCTTTTGGGTTCTTTATCTTCAGTCACGGCATTAACTTTTGCGAGGCCGAGAAGCCTTTTAACATCCGTTCGATCCATATCAGTTTCAATATTAATCAATTTAATGATGGGAACATTATACATACTGCTTAATATATTCCTGACTTTTTGCTTACCTTGTCTATTAACTTCCGTGAGAGATATTTCTTTAGGTAACCTTTTGATTTGCGCCGGGCCTTGTACGGATCAAGCAATCATTATAATTATACAAAAAACTCAGATGAATACAAAAGTTTTGAATTGAGCTACCGATTTACAATAAGAGCACGGTGGTTGACTCATTGTAGTAAAAAAATGTATTGACTGTAATGGAGTGCAATGATTCTGCGATCTTAGTACACACTCCTACATTATAGGTCTACTAATATTGAAGGTTGTTTTGTGAGTAAAGAAAATTCTAGACCATATCAGCTTTTTACTACGATCCTACTTCGGATCAATCATGCAAGCCTTTAAGAACGCAGTAAGGAATGCGCATCCAATAGAAATGACTAGTTATCACAGCAACTAATAATTTGCTGCCCTTGACTTCTTTTTACATTGCACAATTACACCTCTCTGGGAAAATCATCGGCTCACTGAGACCCGTGGGAGTGCATCTCTTGACGCTTGACTGATGTTACCGATTACAAACAAATTAATCACCTTTCCGTGAAGCAATCGAAAATCATCACTGAGAAACAATAGGTGATCACGCATTTGGGTAATAGGGAAGTCTGGTCCATTATCCGAGCCATGCCCGGTAATAAGGAGGTTAGTCGTGACTAGAAACCGCCAAGAAAGTGTATTTATTGCTTTACAATCGCATAAATTTGCCAAGTGTAGATATGTTAAAAGAAAGGTGCCTACACGATTATGTGCCAAAACGGCTGAATGGCGCTAGAAGGAATCCGAATAAGACTACCTGTTCATTCATTCATGATAGAGTTTATATGAGTAATGAACGAGCGTGTTCGCGCCTACGTTTTTTGCTAGAAGATAGGCGAGAAATTTAATGGGCAGCCGAACCGATTGACCTCGCTGCCGGTCGAAACAGTGGGATTTTGTGGATCATCGTTCTTCCGGTCACACCCACAAATCACTGATTCAGATCGATGGTGTTTAATCTTATTCATGGCGATTAACATAAATAAACCCGGTTGGACCAACGGTTTGTGCAACTACGTTTGTTATTCGAGCACCTGAGGCTTGAGTACGGTTGAGTCTGTAGCTCAGTCAATCGTGGCTTCTTGCCGCCTTTTACGATTCTTCCACGCCACTGGTTTTCTTTATACTTCTTATTTGCATTTATTTCAAGGTTGCTGTTATATTTTGCGCAGCGAATTGGCTGCCTCAGTAGGCATTAACTACTTTAATGTGTTCCATTAGAATACTTATTTGCGTAATATGCGTGAGTTGTACGGTTATTACTCGGTGTGCTGTGTGTTAGATCGATTATGTGCATCTGATTTTGCGTTACATCACGGATTTGGAAAAACACTTCGGATTGGAATTTATAGTCCGACCCTTCGCCACAGTATAAATTAATAGTACCTACTGCTCCAAAAACTCAAAGTATAACACCTAAATCTGATTCACCATATTCTTCTTATTTTTGAGAGCTTATTGTTCACCATCACAATATATACTAAAATGTATAAAATACTCAATATTTCATGTCATTGGGATTTTACCATCTCTGTATCAGTTGTGAAATAATAAATTATCCTTTGGTCTAAACGTTTTCTTATCTTTTGAAATCTAGACACGTTTATTTCACTAAAGTGCTTTACAACTCTAATTATTTTCAAAATCATTAGATGCTATAGCTTACTCAATAGACCTTGGATAGCGATCTAATCATATAGTTCAGATAAAGATCAGAAATGTTGGAGCTCGCAGACTATAGTGGATCAGTGAACTGATTTTGTTCAAAAGGACTTTCGGATTGACCTTTTGGTCAATAATAGTGAATATGGTCCAAGGGCAGCCACCGGTGGCGGATTTGAGCTACTCGGTCACGAACCGGACCGTGTAGATGTCTTGAAGTAATTGTGGCTTATTGTTACTCGGCTTGTGATAAACAGTAAAGTAAATTTCTGCCTGGAGGCTTTATTAGACGAGGTATTAGATCTCGCAGACGTGTAATCATGACGAGGTACCTTTTGGTTTGTTTGCTTAAATCACACCGACCAATTTAGTTGCAAATTGCTGATTTGCCAATGACTACTATAGTTTCGTTAATTTTGTTACCTTTTTAAATCAGAATCACAGACGAAAAAACTGTATTTTTTAGGGTTTCGCTACTGTAGTAAGACAACGTGAGGAAACTCTGGCGTGCAAAAGAAAGGAATCAAAATCTTTGTTGTTATCATTGTATAGAATTTCATAAACGTTGTCAAAGACTTAATAAATTACTTGACTTAGTAATATTGTATGAAATCGAAGAACTCGAGACGCAACATCTCCAGATCCTTCTGTATCTGTCAAGTCCTAAATTACATGATTCCGAATATGGTCAGATTTTATGCGACACTTGAATCCTGGACAGTAAATTCCAGTAACAGATGTGGCCGTTGCTTTATTGGCAATAATTCAACCGGCGCCAGGTCTTGGATACAACTTTATTTTAGACACCGATACTGTAATACTAATCCATTGTGTTCGTACGGAACTAGCTGGTACAAAGGCGCCGCTAAGGCAATTATTTAAATCACTATCTTTAATTATCTGATATAAACATTTAAAATTACGAGCACAGTGCAGCTATGCAAAATAGCATTGATATAGTTTAATCTATTAACTAGCTTGTATTTACGACAACGTTATATAATAAGTTTTGATCATGACTTTGACACTTTTTGTTCCGCTTCGTTCTATCACGATCTATCCCTTTAACTGTTTAGCTGATTTGTTCAAACCACGTTTTGCTGCGTACATCTGTAATTCCTTCGCCACGGTCTGCACCTCTGACAGCACGATCACCGGCGGTTTCAAAAACAACAAACGTGGCATTAGCCGGTAATGTGGCATCAAATTCACGAATTCCAGCGTTTTTAACCAGTCCATTCATGCCGCCACGGTCACGTTAACGGCGTTAGACAGTTTTAGGGTCAAATCAAAAATTTACGCACTCTTTTATTTAACATACTATGACGTGAAAAGACGAGTAATCGGAATAACTCTGCCAGTAAGGAACGCGTTATTCCTACTCCCATCCACGATGTTAAGACATAAAAAATGTAAGATACACCAATGTTTTAGCTACTGCGTTAACTATTGAGTTAATCACAGACATTGTTCAGTAGTAGTACTAATTTTCTTAAGTATTATTTTTCAAGTTATTAGTTATAAAGCTAAAACCCCATGCAGTTTTTCTTAGTTTCAGTTTTGTCTTCAAAGCTATTTTTAGCTTCAAACATTTTGATTTGCTCCGTCGTGTTTATCCACTCAAAATCGTTCGTTCACCGTGACTGATCTAATTTTCCGCAGTTGCATGTCTGTGGGTGAATAGTCATTCATCTCCTTGCATCACTGCTTGTTGTAAGCCCACTGGCGTATTAGGATGTATTTCCAAAACGTATATGTTCACTTTTGAAATCAAATTAGTCATGGAACGCGATGATAAGTATGCTATTGTTCACATATCGTGTAGTTATTGTCTCTGCAATATAACAACTTTGCTTAACTTTAGTTTCTGTTGCAGAACCTTTTGCTTAGATCGTTAAGTTTAGATCTTCATTCTCCTGTTATGCAGTAATCTGTTAAACCATCTTTCTGAAATAGGTAGGTTTTTCAATAGCAAGAAGATACATCTAAACCGGTATATATAATAAAACCACCATTTGTATATATACATATATATATTATATAAAAATAGTGGTTTTCCGATGTATCCGTACCTACAGATATAACTAAAGAATAAAATATTTTTTAAGGGTTATATGCAAATATCTGAAAGCTGGCCGTGTGACCTACAAAGTGAGACTGAAAGCGCTCGGTCGGCATCCACTGGCGCAAGTAGCTCGCCTGTCCACTGGCTCACGATGCAGAGATATCTCCAATGTTTTATTAATCTCCCCCCATTGTGTGCCATTTGCAGAGCACTCGACTATTCATGAAAAATTTTATTCGAATTCAAAGAAATTATCTCCAAGATTTTATACAGCATTTATTAGATTAATGTTGTGCATAAATTCCTATGCAAATCAGATGAATAACTGCATTCTGATTAGAATGTTAGAGTGAATGTGTGCATTATCAGATACAGTCCTTCTAATTCTAAAACAATAGGTTGTGAATGGTACGTGCCACACACAAGGCTTGGGTCAGGACGATATTAACATATTTTGTTTTGAAATGGATACGTGCTGGCCATAATATAGTTCATTGATATTGATAAACAAAGGGATTAAAATGTGAATAGCACATCAAAACAAAACACAGGAAGCAGCAATATAGGTAAATGTTCACAAAATAATAGTCGTTTTAGAGGAAGTTGACCTTCAATACTTTTGTTAACAAATCGGAAGGAGCTATAAATGGACGAATAGAAAGTAAGGTTTAGTATAATATCATTCCACTAAAGGTAAATTGATTTAAAGGATAATAATTTACAAGGAAATCAATTATTCAGAATTACCTACTTTGCAGTACCAAGATACAATAGAAAATATTTGTAACTCGACTTTCTAATTGATCTGAGAGCGTCATTTTTAGGTGTTCAATTAAATATTCGTTAATAGTAGATCTACGCTATAAATTAATCTCAATCAATACAGACGTACAATCAGTTTAAACATACCTAGAAGTTCTACAACAATTTCACTCGATCGGTTTGTACGATGTCGAGCTTTACCATAAGAAAGTTAGATGCGCGCTGAATGCGTGTCTAGCGGTTTTTGTGTATGAAGTTATTTAAAGGCGCGATCAACGCGCGTCTTAATTTTTTGTGGCACGGCCCCTAATATCTATAAGCACCTATTCTGCCTCCGGTATAGAGAGATCAACTAGACAATGTAGCCTTATATCTGCGCGGATCGGACCACCGGCTGCGGCATTAGCATATCTAGTAGAACCTGTAGCAGCAGCGTGGCTGTCTGCCGCTACATCTATGCTGCACCGTTAGAAATCCTTTTTTACTGGGTTACCGAACGTGGTTTATTTTTGCTGGCTATTATCTCAGTTTCTGTTCCTGGAAAATTTGTAATATGCTTGGAAGTTGATGTTTTGTAACCGTGTGAACGTGTGCGTGTGTGTCAAACATGTGTCCGAGCTTCAACGTACACTACCGCTAGGCAAGTAAGAAATAGATAGCAGTGGATAAATAATAATTTTAATTCTAAATCGTCTCACACCTTAATCATCCGTGACCACGAACTCTGTACAGAACTCAAAACGTAGGAATTATAAAATATAAAAAAACACAACTTAAATCCATTTAAAATTGTTTTATTGTGAGGTGCAAGTATAACTTCTTTTGAAATGTCTTACACACTCGTTATGCCATGCTCAGCAGCTCTTATATCTTTCCGGCTTTTACCATTATTTAAAAACTAACAGGAGTAGGTTATCTTACCTAAAATTTAATAAGGAATGCGAAAAAGTAAATCGCCATCATTCGTAATAGCACGGTGAATATAATACTTCTATAGGTAATAGTCGGTGCGTGAGGGGTCGATGGTGCAATATTGTCGTGCACACATTTTATAGTGCTATAAATCTCGTGCGTTTCATTATGATATAACTGTTGTTGGAACCTTCACAAATTGACTGTTTATCAATTTAAGTGCACGGTTCAAACTTCGGTAACAGGTTACTTATAGACTCTACCGGGTTCAGACGACAAAGAAAGAAAGGGACCATTAAAATCTACATTTTGATGAAAGGGACCCAAAGCCATTCTTTCTAAAAGGAGCTAAAAACTTAAAATGGGCAACTTTTCCCCAGGAACATTAGTCGATATGTAAAAATTATTTTGCAAGGGTTGTCGACTTTATTTTTTTTCATATTGCTTCCTATATTAATAAAGAAAAAAAATACCAGCACCAAATGCCTAGTTTTCAGTTTTCATATCAACTGTTGGGAACGTAGGTAAGGTAAATTATGAATAGTTATATTGATGAATTAATATTGATGAATACCTCAATTATTTTGTCGGTGATGTATCAAAGGTCCATTCGTTATTAACGTGCATCCACAAACTTAATCAAAATGTTTGAACTTGTAATTTCGGTACATTCGTTTCACAATTTCACCGCTGTCATCCTGTATCAACACCTAAAGGTTATCCCACACTATTCTTGCTGTTAATAAACATGTATAACGCTTTTTCATTTCCACCTAGTCATTATCTTGCTCAGGCAGGCAGGCAGGCAAGCTCAGACTTAGGGTCTGAATCCACTAATAGCTAGTGTCTAATTCCAAGCTAAACTCCCGCAGTGGAAGCGATTTACACAGGTAAATTTCTAGTAAAATACCAGGAGTTCAACTGAAGGCAGACGATGGCCGCGTTACGCAGCGCTAAATAGCATACGCTGCACAATATAGCAGCGCATACTATGAATTAAACGTGAACCTAAATCTATTTAACTTAATTAACTAAGTTGAGTGAAATTGGCAAATGATGTGTTCTGACCTTTACATAACTCAATTCTGTAGTAAATACCGTCTGCCGATCTGGCGTTACGTCACACGTATAAGCACTAGATTATAAGTAAGTACCTCCAAATTATATCACCCCACGAATTCCGCAATTCGTACTAAGGAGTCACAATGATAATGGTACAACAAATATGACTAAAGGGAACACACCATTAACACGAGAAAACAGTTTTATACTAAAACAACTAGGTTTAACACTTACAGTCACGTGCCGGCGCAAATGCATAAATACCCAACGGAGAAAGGAAGTTCAGGGAATGGATCAAATAGGAATTCCGTTGGTACTTACAGGGCTGGGTGGAAAAGATATTGACACCCAGCATTCCACTACAGCATTGGCGCGTTATTCACTTCAAACCACTCACAGCTTCTGTTCGTATTTCACTTTGATATTAGTCATTACGCGTGACCCAACCCGAATTTGGGTCGCACAAACGCGAGCCGATATGGCCACTTGATGCCTATTCAACGCGACGCTCACGTGGAAGACGTCGAGACATCCAACAATCACTAAGCCTGGTATTCTAGTATAACCCAGGAGAACCGCAATAATACGATGCATCAACACGCGCGATCTCAAATTGAATCGTCCATTACACGCGGCATCACAAAACGCGTGGCGGGAAATCCGTACAAAACACAATACGTTCTCGTCCGAACGGTTTTGAGTGACTGAATGCGGTGCAGAAATCACCGCTTGGCGTCTACCAGGCGGCCCGCGCGCACGCCGCCCCCTCGCCCCGCGAGCGAGAAAGGGACAACATATGCCCAGAGCGATGCGTGCGAAATCGCGGCGCATTCTTAGACCGTCATAAATACCTAACTTACCCCAGCATAGCAACGCTAAATTAAACAGCTAGGCTTTATCTAGCCTAGTTTTTGCTGCTGTGCAGTTGTACAAATTAGTGGCAAAAAATACGGTATTTTCATTTGATAATTTGATGATTGATTTCTTAAATCGCACATCCCAGCTGAACAGCACTGAACATAGGTAAAGTAGGTACTCTCATCTGCTAAAAGTTATATACTTAAATTAAAATGTACTGGTTATAAAGATACAAAAATAAAAAGCAAGTAGAAATATGCACTCATAGGTAACAAGTTTTATAGTTACTTACTTGAAATATTCTGAAAATAAATGAAAGATTTTTACATCGCTCCGCATCTACCTAGGTACATCTAGTACTTACAAGCGGGCATGAACCTAGCCACACAGGTCAGCCTTTGCGAATGCACTAATGTGTGTAAAGCTAGAATTATTACTGCCTGTCTTTCAACCCTCACAAGGCAATGACAGGCAGCACCCAAAGCAGTATGCAGCCACACAAATAAGATTAAACGTCTGATAAGTCTATTTGTTGCATGCATGCTTCTAACACTTATGTCTAGGTAATACAAATGCAACATTTAATAAAAGTTAGATGTTCGTATATAGGGTGAAATTTTACTAGTAACCGATAGCCAAATCTCAAAATGGGAGGGTGATAAGAAACAACTTTCGAAAAGGAGCATAGGTCGAGATACGAAAAAGATATTGGACCACCATACAAAATTGCCAATCAGCTGAATTGAGTTCCTATGGAAACTCATTTTTTTTCATATTTCAACCTATGTTCCTCGAGGAAAATTGTTCCTTATAACCGTCTCGAGATATCGCTAGTATAGATATAGATAGTCACTAGTAAAATTTCACCCTGTAGTAGGCCCTCATATTTTAAGGGACAACAATTAATTTACAAAGCGGTAAAGTAAACATCGGGCAGCAGTTCTCCGGGTGTGCTACAGCTCTTCACCAAACAGTCAGGTTTAGATTTCAAAGCCCCGGGGCTTAAAATTGAAGAGATAAGCTCTAAAAATAACACATTGGGCAGCAGCAATCAGCAGCATACAGTCTTCCCACAATCGCAGCCTGTAGATCCGCCGGGAGAGGACCCGTGTCTAGTAGTTAGTAGACGTTTCACTGTAAGCCTACTTCCAAAGTTTTGAAGTTTGAAAAGGTTCATCGCCAACTGAGTGAAGTAATGCTTTGTATCAAAGAGTCAAATAACATTAAACTTAAAACTGAGCAATAAAGACCAAAAAAATATCTTAACACCTTCACTCTCACTTTCAGAATGTTAAGATTCAGAGAGCGTCTCGCCTAAGGTCTCGCCATACAGGCAATCAAAATTTTATTACGATGTTAAGTTGACAATTCAATCGTATTGAATAAGGTGAGGATATTAATGGCCTCCTCCCACATAATGGCTCATTGACATTTTTGTCACATCTTTATGAACTTGGGATTTACCGACGATAAATAAGTCCGAAGTGATGTAACTTACCTACATACTAGAACTAGCTACTTATTTGTTTTGGAAACTATAGCAGTACCTTTATAGTTACAAGTTAAAGGAATCTACATATATATCACGCCAATCTCCCTTGTGGGGTAGACAGACCGTAAACGGCCGTAAAACGGACATTTGCACCACGTCCGACAAACATTTAACGGTCATTTAGAAAATTTAGTATCACCATACATAGTTAGTTACAGATGGTCAACCAATCACCTAAAATTGTAATACACATGTAACGCTCCCTTAGTCGCCTCTTACGACACCCACGATAATAGGGTGATTCTAAGCTGGCATCACACGGTGCCAACTACTAACCATCAACAAATACCTTTGAACAAAGAAAGTATTGCAATTATGTTAACTGCGCTAAAAGATATTCATTGATTACAATCAAGCATTTATTTGGTATCGAAAAATTTGTACCAAATTGTTTTCTGTTATTAGTGTTTGATTGAGCGTGGTCACAAATTCTTGTAATATACTTTCTTTTAGTTTTAAGTGTTTCGCTGAAAAATGTGGTGTCGGTCATAAATTCAAATTATATACACACATATCAAGCCTATCATCTCTTGCGGGGTAAGCAGAGCGGACACTTACGCCACGTCAGTCAATTTTTGAGGGTCATTCGGAAAATTGTGTATCGCCATAGTGACAGGTTGCCAGCCCATGGCCTAAAATTGCAATACACACCCTCGAGTCCCTTAGTCGCCTCCCACGACTCCCACAGGTAAGAAATGGGGTGATGCTCTAAGCCGGCGTCACACAAATTATATAATAATAGGTGATTTGAGTTATTGTGAGTTAACATTAATTCAGTGAAACCGAGATCATCTGTGAAGCTGAAAATGAAAAAGTAGAAGCAATGCAAATTGGGCTTGTTGCAAATTATATTATACCTACTCTCACAAGAAAAGGTAGACAAGATACGACATGAGCTTTTTAAGAAGTAGACCTCCGACGACGCCTGTTAAAAAAACTACCACAGGAAGCAACTATTTCAACCAGTGCTCGATATTATCAAACTGCAGGCTACGATTTTACTTGTGAAATTCGAAGTTCATTGCGTAGATGGTATCAGGAATTTTAACCGGCTACGCAATGTACTAAGAATTTCACCTCTAGACTTGTAGCCCGTTGTATCATAACCTAGGGTACAGATAATATTTTTTTTGCATCTTTTTAAACGTAATGGAGATTCTGCGTCGTTACCTAAAATAAGTCCGTCCCAATAAGCCATATTTAACAGCTGCCATGTCCATACATGGAAAATGAAAATGGACACTGCCATAGCATCAGCACGAATCTGACAGCTGTCATAATGGCTTATTTTGATGATCGTACTGTACCTGGGTTTATCTAGAGTTGCTCAACTTCCTACCAAATGGCGCCCACTATCCCATTTATTCTTTAAAAGCTTAACGCGTTTTAGTCATTGTTGGTGTTGGCTAATGAAATACAAATTATTTGTCTATTGTTCGCTTGCTATGGGAGGCGAATTCGTTTAGGTGTCGGTAAAAGTTATGTTATTTTTGGATTTTCACTACCTCTTACACGATCTGTTTTAACAGAAAGGTAAATTATTCTTATGGTTGGTTATTACATAACAACTTCTGAAATGTGGTACTGTTAGTGCGTCTGTCTCCTACGCAAAGGTCTTAGATTCGAGTCCCGGCTGGGATAGGTATATTTTTAAATGATGAATTTAAACATTAGAACTAGATGTTATTTTTGCTGTCCATGGCACCCCATAGAGATTTCAAATTATTATAACTTCGGCATCGGGACGGCAATGATTCGAAATAGAAACCACAGAATTCTGATTACGTTTTATATTTTTAAAGATTTAAACACATTAACAAAAACGATGCCCTGCGTACGTCACTAAATCCTCCATGACATTCAATTGACGTTTACAAAGTGAAGTACAATTTACAGAGTTTTTAAAGAAAGCTTTAAATATTCTAACAAAATGGTAGCTGACTAATTTTAAATACGTGTATGATGATGATGATCGTAATCAATTAACAGATACCTAGTTAAGGAAACCATCCATTGTTAAAAATAGTCTCCACAACAATTGTTGCAAAAACAAATGACAACATCGTCGTTAGCTCTACCGGTACAAAATTACTCACTTCTTCTATCTATACAAATTAATCTGTTTGTGCCGTTTGCACCGACGCTCTCGTTAAACCAATGATTACAGTGAACAAAGAGGCACTAAATAGTTGATTGCCATCTTTACGCCCACTATGCGAAAACAATACGACTTGTATCGCCAAACTCACATGTGGGATGAGAGCAAGGAAAGCTGTCAGAGAGAACCCTATGAACAGTCAGAATGAAGCCACAAACTCGTTTCAGAGATGGATAGAGTACGCGAAAACACAACGTAATGCACAAAACACGCTTAGTATTCTGTGTTCAGAGTTAAGAAATACTTGTAAACTTAAGTTTATACCTAGTTGTGACGGTCGGCGCTTGGTAAATCTAACACTATACTCAGTTCGCAACTGTTTTATTTTAAGGGAACTATATTTTCTGTCACCAATATTTATATTTGTCATCAAGTAGTATCACCAAATAATGAGATCTATCGTCACAAAATATTTTCGTTCTCAGATAAACGAATGTGTTCCCAGGTATGGATTACCAAATTAATGTAATATAATTTGTAAAATAAAAGATGGATTACCAAACAAATTATAATGCATTGATTGAATTTATACTTCGTTCTCATAATAATAGTTTTGTTACTTATATAATAGGTTAGTTCTCAAAATGGTAGATCTGTCACCAAATAAATCAATTTTCGTGCCCAGACTGCGATTCCCTTTAATTTGCTATTTTGTCACCAAAACAGTGGTAACATTTTATTTCATTAAGTTATCAAAATAATATTGTTCGCTACCAATTTAATACATCAATTGTCAATTTGAATGAAAAAAAAATTAAATAAGCGGAGCCCAATTGGCGCGCTTTAAAAATTTACCAATCAGACCTCAGCAATGGGTCGTAGGATCATACGATACATGGCGCGGGCAGCGAGGTGCAACTTTACTTCATTCGCGTCAATTTCATTGCAGAGGGTGCATTACCTTTGTTTTATGGTATAGGCTAACGCTTGACCACATTCGCACCTGATGGAAAGTGACGATAAGTTCTAGGATGATTCGCGTTTGCCTAGAAAATGCCTTCTTTTATTAAATAGGAACAAATATTGACTATTTTACGAGAACTATGTGTTTACTATCTTACTAGGAATTTTATCGAAATACTGCTTTTACCTGTGGGAATTGAGCTCCTTGGGGGAGGCATAATATGTCTAGTAAAGTAGTATGTAGACTGTTTTCGTTGAAACGATGATGATGATAACTTCTAATTTATTAATAAAGTTTTTGAATTTTTTTCCGGGACAGAAATATGATTTGTAGGTGATCACTTTTAATTAATTTTCTTCAATACTTCTTAGGACAAACCTATTAAAATACACTCAAAAATATTAATTTGGTACTAGACCTTATATCTCCATGATTTTAAGTCATTTTTCAAGGAACTGATTTTATATTGTTTGATGACTAGATTTTGGTGACAAATCTATTATTTTGGGGGCAAACTCTATTATTAAGGAAACAGAAACTACTTAAATTGGTGACAGCTTAAATCATACCCTTATTTTAACACGGGTTGAATGAAAAACACGGGAATAGTGAAACCAAATCAAGTGTTTGTAACAAGATATCTTAAACTCTACTAGGATTATATGTGTTTTATAAACTTTTTTCGTGGTTTAGTGCGTGACATATTAAATTGCGGCATGTTATTTATGGCTTCATTAGGGAGTCGCAGGGTTCTCTCTAAAATATTTTGTTGCTCTGAGTACGTGGGTAATTGTTTGCTAAGCCTTTACGAAGATTGATCGTAATATTAGCGATTGGTTCGAAATGGACAGGTTGTGATGTTTTGATTGCGACATTTTGTGGTGAGGTGAGAGTTGGCGAGATGATCTAAAAATGTTGTAAGGTAATAATATTGATGTTTGAACTGGGGCTAACAAATAAACCCGAATAAACCATAAGAATAAGAAGAAGTTTAGACATTTGCTTCGAGATAAGCTATTTAAGGCGATGGGCTGACAGCCTGTCACTATAGTGATACACCCATACATCTGATTGACCCGCAAACTTTTGTCAGACGTGGTGTTAATATCCGTTTTACGGCCGTTAACGCTCTGCCTACCCCGTAAGGGAATAGGCGTGATTTATGTATATATGTATGTATGTATAAGCTATGCCATTTTCCAAAAACTATTATGTATGAGTAAGTAAGTAAATAATAAATAAATATACTGGACAATTCACACAGTGCCATCTAGCCCCAAACTAAGCAAAGTTGGTAGGTAGCTGTCATTAATACTTACATACTTTTTTGTAAATAAATACATATTATATTCGTTGCATATTATACATACAAAACACCAACACTGATACTTGGAAATGGACTTAATAAATACTAGCTTTTACCCGCGACTTCGTCCGCGTTAGATAGTTTTATTAGGCAGAAGTTCTAAAGTAGGTATGTATATTCATAGTAAGTGTGACAGTGATATTAGAACAGTTCTTATCTCTACTGTTTAAAGATGACGTGCTTGCTTCTGTTGTAAAAGGGTCCATTTAAAATTTGCTATCCGGTGCACTGCCCTGAGAGATCAATATTTATAACCATTGAATACAAAAGTCAGTAGATAACAGATTACTTACTCCAGAGGTGCCGATTTGAGCACACTTCAACGGTCAGCATAAATAGATAAGACAGATAAAAAGGTAATTTGAGTTACTGTAATACATTTTTATATACCACATTTTTAGTTTTTTTGCCCTTTGCGAAAACATAAAGATTTTGTGGGTTTGACACTCGTGAGTCTGCCCTCACGTGTATGCCCGTTCGGGTAGCCGCACCTTGTCACGCCCTCCCCCTCAGCCCCGCATCGCCGCCGGAGCCGCAGCCGCTGTCATAAGACCGGGCATTATTTATTTAGTTACTGTGTATTTTTAATACATATCCGTAACGCATGCGTATGTCAGACGAAAGGAAATCGCGAATTTCAATTTTATTCCCTTACACTTACAAAATATGCCGCATCGGACGTCAAATGTGATCCCCGCCTTAACGTGTCATGTGGATGATACATAGAACATGGTAACGTATCACCTAAGTAGATATGCCTAAGTACAATGAAGGTACTGCATACGAAGAAAACGGCGGCTTAATTTGCTTAATTTTCCGAAGAAATAAAAAAAAAACTCCTCAGTAAAAAGTTGCCAATGTCGTTTCTCAACTTATTGCCATATACTGAACAACTTTTGTTTTGGAACCATTTCTGTAACTCTAATAGTGTAGGTGGGCTCCTGATGGTACACCTGGTGGTCTACATAAGGTACTTCAGATCCTCAATGTCCTTGTGAAAAGAGGCGGCCCATCATACTCAACCACTTTTGTTTTAAAACCATGCCTGAATCTCTAATAGTTTAGCTGGGCTCCTGATAGTACACCTGGTGGTCTACATAAGGTACTCCAGATCCTCAATGTCCTTGTGAAAAGAAGCAGCCCATCATATTGAACAACTTTTGTTTTGGAACCATTTTTGTATCTCTAATAGTTTAGGTGGGCTCCTGATGGTACACCTGGTGGTCTACATAAGGTACTTCAGATCCTCAATGCCCTTGTGAAAAGAAGCGGCCCATCAAACTCAACCACTTTCGTTTTAAAACCATGCCTGTATATCAAATAGTTTAGCTGGGCTCCTGATAGTACACCTGGTGGTCTACATAAGGTACTCCAGATCCTCAATGGCCTTGTGGAAAGAAGCGGCCCATCATACTATACAACTCTTGTTTTGGAACCATTTCTGTATCTCTAATAGTTAAGGTGGGCTTCTGATGGTACACCTGGTGGTGTACATAAGGTACTTCAGATCCTCAATGTCCTTGTGAAAAGAAGCGGCCTATCATACTCAACCACTTTTGTTTTAAAACCATGCCTGTATCTCTAATAGTTTAGCTGGGCTCCTGATAGTACACCTGGTGGTCTACATAAGGTACTCCAGATCCTCAATGTCCTTGTGAAAAGAAGCGGCCTATCATACTCAACCACTTTTGTTTTAAAACCATGCCTGTATGTCTAATAGTTTAGCTGGGCTCCTGATAGTACACCTGGTGGTCTACATAAGGTCCTCCAGATCCTCAATGGCCTTGTGGAAAGAAGCGGCTCATCATACTGAACAACTTTTGTTTTGGAACCATTTCTGTATCTCTAATAGTTTAGGTGGGCTCCTGATGGTACACCTGGTGGTGTACATAAGGTACTTCAGATTCTCAATGTCCTTGTGAAAAGAAGCGGCCTATCATACTTAACCACTTTTGTTTTAAAACCATGCCTGTATCTCTAATAGTTTAGCTGGGCTTCTGATAGTACACCTGGTGGTGTACATAAGGTACTCCAGATCCTCAATGTCCTTGTGAAAAGAAGTGACCCATCATATTGAAAAACTTTTGGTAATGAAACCATTTCTGTATCTCTAATAGTTTAGGTGGGCTCCTGATGGTACACCTGGTGGTCTACATAAGGTACTTCAGATCCTCAATGCCCTTGTGAAAAGAAGCGGCCCATCAAACTCAACCACTTTCGTTTCAAAACCATGCCTGTATCTCTAATAGTTTAGCTGGGCTCCTGATAATACACCTGGTGGTCTACATAAGGTACTCCAGATCCTCAATGTCCTTCTGGAAAGAAGCGGCCCATCATACTGAACAACTTTTGTTTTGGAACCATTTCTGTATCTCTAATAGTTTAGGTGGGCTCCTGATGGTACACCTGGTGGTCTACATAAGGTACTCCAGATTTTCAATGTCCTTGTGAAAAGAAGCGGCTCATCATACTGAACAACTTTTGTTTTAGAACCATACCTGTATCTCTAATAGTTTAGCTGGGCTCCTGGTGGTACACCTGGTGGTCTACATAAGGTATTCCAGATCCTCAATGTGTTTGTGAAAAGAAGTGACCCATCATACTGAACAACTTTTGTTTTGGAACCATGCCTGTATCTCTAATAGTTTAGCTGGGCTCCTGGTGGTACACCTGGTGGTCTACATCTGTACTCCAGACCCTCGAATGGTGATAAAAAGTAGCCTATGTCCGTTCTCGGTATGCTAGCAATATCTGTGCCAAGTTTCATGAAGATCGGTTCAGCGGTTTGGCCGTGAAAGCGTAGCAGACAGACAGACAGACAGACAGACAGACAGAGTTACTTTCGCATTTATAATATTAGTGTGGATTTGTGCCTTGTGGGGATCAAACCCACGTCCCTCGGCATAGCAGGCAGGGGTACTATCCGCTACTTAATCGGGCCAGTAAGTGGTAGATGGAAGAGACTTTGTTCGTTCCTTTGCACCAGCGTGGTACCTCAGGATGAAAGAAGAAGGTGTATGATGAGTAAATATACCTTGGAAATTTCTACATTAGACTATACCAGCTGTTATTGTGTAATTATTAATAGTATGATTTTTTAATAAATTGCAAAGTTTTCTACCGCGGGCAGGATTTGAACCTGCGGCTTTCGCCATCACTAGTGGCGACGCCTCTTCCTCTCACAGCTACCGCGGCTCACCCATTGCCCGGGAATTTTGCGTGTATCTTGATTCCAAAAACGCGTGGCACGGCTTTACCAAATAAAATAAAATAACAAGTTTCCCAAAATTGTATACCTAACAAGGGAAATGTTTAAAAAATTTGGTATCAGTTACCGCGCAGGATACGGTCAATCGCTGAGTACAGCTACATTTCAATTATAGTTGTAACAATTAATGAAATTTATTATTATTATTTTAAAAAGGCGGCTAGTAGAGACTGGATGGCGACAACGAGAGAACGTGCCCTATGTCATAACCCGGGGGAGGCCTATACGTCCAGCTACAATAGGCTGATGTATGTATGTATTTATTTAAGTTTTAATATACTTATCTTTTATTGACTTTATGCCTTCACTAAATCCAACAAAGGCACTAGATGTTGGCAGCCAAAATGTCGATTTCGGTCGTAATCGTTTTTAAGCCGATTAGGTGCTTGGAAGTTGTCACGATTTCGTGCCAAGGCTGGCTCGCTAATGTAAACTATTCTTTACAATATATTTAGCGGGTTTTGTTGTGATTGAATAGAAGTATTTAGTCGAGATGGGCTCTTTCTTTGTCAAGGGCGATGTTTCGTAATGCGAAACAGATTGCAGACAACTAGTACCATCAATGGTACTAATCGATGGTACTGCTGACACTTGGGTTATATGCCTTTGAGATTGTAACAGTAAAAAAAATTATACTTGTATTTTACTGGCCCTTGACTGGCCCGATGGCGTAGTGGATAGTTCCCCTGCCTGCTACGCCGAGGGTCATGTTCGATCCCCACACAGCACAAGTATATGTAAGTTACTTTTTGAACAATTGCGTTGAGTCTAGTCATTTTCAATGTATTGTAAGTATTTATTTACATTTAAAATAGTATTTAGGTATGTTTTATAATATATGTATCTTGTTCCCATTGTACAAGCTTTGCTTAGTTGGAAGCTTGATGGCACTGTGTGAAATGTCCAAGATATTTATTACTTTTGATCAAAATCTAAAGTTTGTTAACTAAATCGCCTGCGAGTGAATACGGTCAACATTCAGTCAGACAAGACATAATGGCTAAGTCCATAATTATTCAGATGAACTTTTACTCGTGCATAACTCTTTTTTCTATAAATAAACCTGCATCTAATTTTGTTGAAAATAGAGAAACGGGTGTCGGTTTTTAGATCACAAGCTATAACGGGATTGTATATCAATAGGTTCCATGCGACGATACATCTCGCGATAAGTCCGCGGATGTGAGTCTCTCTGGGCCATGTTGCTTTCTCCAGCCTACAAAAAGTTGTACATGAAGGTACCTGTTCGCCAACTGTGTATAAGAATGTATTTATGAATAAGAAGTTAGTTTATATAGGAACCTTAGCCGTATTTGGATTGGCGTGATTTCTCTGTCTCATATCTTATTGAACTATAAAGTGTTCTTTGGTCTGTGGTATTTATAAATAGAAGTTGTTTTTCAATTCACGACGATGCACTGGGAAAAAAAATAACAATTTTAAAGTTTATAGTAAATTCATACTTTGAAGGAACTAACATAAATAATTTGTCTTTCCTTTAACAGTGCATTCTAAATTAATATTAAATAACAACAATAATAAAATAACCAATAATCCCTTTGCATCACAATAAAAAAATCCCTTTCAAAAGGTCTTTGAAAAGGAACAGATAAAATCTTTTTTAAATTAGGAGCAAAAATCACAGTATATCGAAAGTAAGGGTCACTTTTTCAAACCAGTTTAGTTTTTTTTTTATATTTAGTGCTATTTAGGGTCAGGCGGCACGTGCAAGGCAGATGTGTGTGCAGTAATGCAGCATTGCAGTTCAGCTGTCGATTTGACACACCCTATATAAATAGCGAAGCAATTAATTTGTCGGTCGTTCGACAATAACAGACAGGCAGAAAATGAATAATAGTACTGCACAGGGTATGTTTTTTTATCGACCTTAGCGGTGGAGGGACAAAAGGTTAAATAGGGAGTAATTGGAATTATTAGTTTCTCGCGGGCGGAAGATAGCTAGCAGTTTCCTCACCAACAACAACAATAAGGTATTAAATATTATGATGATGAAAAACACTTCATAAATTATAGGGTCCTATTAAAAGTGCAAATATTTTTTCTACTTGTAAAACCAAACAAATTTTCCCAATTAACATAGGTTGAAATAAGAAAAAAACATTTGGACTTCTATATTTTTTCATATTTTGGTATGAGAGGTAAATTTTTTTAAATATTTGGCCCTATGTTTTTTGGGAAGTTTGTCCAATTTCATGAGTAGAATTCACCCAAAAAATATATGCACTGAATTTAATAGAACCTTGCATGGAGATAAATCGTACTCACGTAACTCACTTTCCTTTACTCTCCTTGAATAACTATATCGTGAAGTTTATATACAAGAACATTTATATATATTTAAAAATAAGCTGTATTTATCAACAATCTATTAGGTTTATCAGATATTAACAACATGGACACTGATGGATTGCTTGGTACTACACATGCCGGAACCTACAAAAAACTTGTTACTTTCGCTTGGAATTCGCGCTATAAAACGAACGAAAACAGCTCTCGATTTTATCATGAAATGAAAACAACTTTTCCGAATAAACGGAAAGAACGCATCAAAATTTTACAGGAGATCAGATGTGTCATGTGATACCGACTTAGAATTGCCTCAAGTCGTTAAATAAGTACTCTTAACTAACCTAAATTAGCGCTGCGTCACTTTCTGGCAAATACGTTTAGAATAGGATAGAAGATATCTAAGTTATATCATGTTAAAAAATATCAATGTTTTTTTCTAGGACTGGACTCTATAATTTTAGCCCCGGGGCTTTGAAATCTACCCCGGACTATTTGGTGGGGGAGCTGGAGCTTACCCGGAGAAGTTTGTGAGGTTATTCAAATTCCTCCTGCTGCTCCTTTCTCCATGCTCATTTTTTTCAAAATCGGATGTAATCTTTCCAAAACGAACGCCGTGCAGTTGCGAACTCTCATGATGTAGCTACGGAAGCTAAGTCTTGAATCGAGGGTGACTCCTAGATATTTGATCTCATTAACCCAGTGGATGGGTCGGCCGAAAAGCTTTACACCTGGGACGTTCAGCCGGTTTGAGCCCCTACGAAAGTGCACAGCTGCATTTTTTCAGGATTGACCTCGAGTTTAGCGAGAGGGTTCAGTAAGCTGATCGGGCGGTAGGCTCATTCGCCGGTTTACCCGGTTTGTGAATGCCTATGACTGTTGCCTTCTTCTAGGAAGCCGGAAAAATGCAACTAACCATGGCGGCATTCAGAATCAGGGTGAGGCGATTGATCAGGTGATCGGGGAGAATCTTCAGGACACGGTTGGTGATGCCATCCGGTCCTGGAGCCTTTCTAGGCTTGAGGGCCTTAAGGGCGTTGCGCATTTCCATGTCCATGATGACTCTGAGTGGAGGACCCGATGGGAGTAGGGAAATGAGACGTTCAACTGAAATGAAATGAAATGAAATAACTTTATTCAATGTAGGATAGCATTATCACTTATTGACGTCATGATCGGTAATTGTAAAAAAAAGAAATTTGCATAACGCAATCTTCTTCTTTTTAAAACAATTTTGTATTGTCCTAATAGAAAACCGGCTCGGGCGGGATAAAAAAATAAAAATAAAAATAAAGGCACTGCCTCGGGGCTGGCCAGGTTAATCACACAGCACGTAACTTTACGCCACCACCATTTGTAAACGACATTTGTTTCAAATTTTAGTCAAGATTTCCAAAGCGTGTTATTAACATGCGTATAATTAACCGGACCCCCTGAACAGGAAAAACCCCCCAAAAAACCTGCCCAGAAGTGCTCCTACTCTAAATTAACAATCTTTCTAGGCCCTAAACTGCCCTAGCTAATTTTGGAAATAACGAATAATATATATGTATAGCCCAAAAATGGCTACATAAAAAAAAATTATAATAATAACAAAAAATTGCAGTAGATAAATCTACTTGTTCGTCTAATAAAATATTTACTTTATACATTTGAATTAAACCCATGGAGATTTATCTTGCATATAGTCTGATATTTCATAATAGCCTTTCTTGTACAATTTTTGTTTAATTACTGGTTTAAATTTATTTAAGGGTAAGTCTTGAATATCTTTAGGAAGTTTGTTATAAAAGCGTATACAATTGCCCTTAAAAGTTTTGCTTACTTTACTAAGCCTGCTCATGTGCACAGCAAGTTGCTCCTTATTTCTAGTGTTAAAATTATGCCTGTCACAAATTTTCTTAAAAGAATCAATATTTATTTTTACGTACACTAGATTTTCGTATATGTACTGTGACACAAATGTCAATATGTTGATTTCTTTAAATTTCTGTCTCAAGGAGACTCGAGGTCCCAATTTATAAATTGAACGAACAGCCCGTTTCTGCAAAACAAATATATTGTTCACATCCGCAGCATGGCCCCATAATAGTAAGCCATAAGACATTAAGCTATGGAAGTAGCTAAAGTAAACTAGTCTTGCAGTGTCTACATCAGTGAGATGTCTTATTTTTTTAACTGCGTATGCTGCTGAACTCAGTCTCTTCGACAATTTCTCAATATGTGGCCCCCATTGGAGCGAGGCGTCCAAAGTTATGCCTAAAAATACAGTTGAGTCCGCAAGGTCCAACTTTTCATCCTTTACCTTAATAATTGTAGAGCTTGGTTTAACATTTGGTAATACAAATTTGATACATTTAGTTTTCTTTTCATTCAATAGTAGGTTATTTACTGTAAACCATTGCACTACATCGGTAATAGCTTTGTTCACGTCATCATAGTTGAGTTGTTGCCTCTTTACTCTGAAAAGTAGAGAGGTATCGTCCGCGAACAAAACTATATCATGTTTTTCTTTAACTAGATATGGTAGATCATTAATATTTACAAGAAACAAAAAAGGACCAAGAATCGAACCCTGCGGAACGCCCATTCTTATCTTTGATCCAGATGATCTTTCACCGTTGACATCGACCTTTTGGATTCTATTGTTAAGATATGATTCCAAAAGACTAAGAGCGTGGTCTTTTACGCCGTAGTGATGTAGCTTCCTGACCAGAGTATCATGATGAACACAATCAAACGCCTTGGACAAATCACAAAACACACCTACTGCATCATGAGATTCCTCCCAGGCTTCGATTATATGATTGATGAGATCCACACCTGCATCAGTAGTAGAGCGACCACGTGTGAAACCAAATTGCTGCAGGTGCATTAAGTTATTTTGATAAAAATGTCCTTGCAATTGATTTAAAATAACTTTTTCAAAAATTTTACTTAGTGTTGGTAGTATTGATATAGGTCTGAAATTAGTAGGGTCAGTAGTACTACCAGCTTTAAACAAGGGAATAACTTTACTATGCTTCATCAAGTCAGGAAACACGCCACTGTCTACACAGTCATTAAAAATACATGCTAGGTATGGACTATGAACTTCGGAGTCGACCGTCGAGACGAAGTTCAAGTCGCAAGTGAGTGTGCTGGGGGTGCATTGGGCTACGAGACTGTCAACTAGACATTCAGCCTCAATGGGTTCTTCGCCATTTCTTGTCAATCAAGGCAATTTAGTTACATAGAAATACTACATTATGAACAATAATTTATAACCAGAATCCGTTCTTAATATCTTTGTTTAACAATACGGTTCTGGTATCTGAGAGGGTCTGAACTGAACAAACTGCTTAAAAAGTTATTAATTATTTTTTGTTTTATGTTATAAATAGATTAGCCTCGATTCGGGAATACATTCACAACTTAGGTACTTACCTTAAAATAACGCTATGACTTTCCATCTTATAAGTTTACAAAAGGATATGAGATATCAGGCGGTTGGACCCACTGCTCTCTCGGCTCTGTTTCACCTGAAGTTTGTCCCTTTCCCTTCTGCTCTTCTGCTGCTGGCGCAGAAAGCAACAATAAAATTTTCCTCTCAAATTTTCGCGAGATTTTACAGTTATTTCTATATAGAAACCAGAAAAATACCGATCCAATGTCTCATTTAGGTATTCGTACTAGAAAAGATATGTACCTAAATTATAGCATATTTTTCTGTAATGTCTTTCAAAATATAGACATAATATTGAAAAAATGTTTCAAATAAAGGTTACTTTGGATTTTTTTCTATGAGTAAAGTTTGTCAAATTGGTAAACTGCTAGATATTTGTTATTAGATATTTGATGTTAGATCCTCGACAATATATTTCCTCAGAATTTTATGGCTCGTAACGTATAGCTAGCAATACCTTAAATATACTTTAATAAAAGTATATAAAATAAATATAACTTTATTAGTTTAATGATGGTACAACAGAGTATAAGGCATACTTACAATATTTTTTTTACGATAAACTAAGAATAGAAACCAGACGGGATTAAAGTAAAGTAAAGGGGCATCCTTTCGTGTTTTATCTATACGCATATTTCTCGCTTAAATTTATCTTTTGCGTACATAAGAGTATATTTTTTGCACATAAACTGTTTCAGGAGGCATTTACTCGACTGATAATATTTCCAGTAGGTATTTCTACTAGGTTCTCAGGTCCGCAAAAAAATTCGGAAATAGCACGTTGTCTGATATTTACGTCAACTCGTTTCTTAGTTCATATTTTCGGAGTGTAACGAATTATGTAAACTTTTTACACACATGCTTGACTTGAACTACCACTTTTATATTTTTGTTTTACTTTTTGCCAGTCTTTATTTCTAATCTTGTACAAATATTCGTAAACAGCTCAAGCGTATGCGTTATACAGGCCCACGACTGCGCCGCCAAAGAGAAGTCCAGCCAAGAAGAATATTGGGCGATTTCCTTTTTTCTTATACGAGTGAGATTTAGAGCAACAACTACTTGGTTTCTTATCTTCAACTACCTTGGGAGAGAGCGAGAGCGCCGGCGGCTGAGTTTTCCGATTTTCAAAGCATGGATTGTTACATTCTTCACAAGGAGGACGAAACCTATAACATCGCGGTTGTTCTAAACATTTTAAACGTTTTCGCCCACCATATCGATTCTCGTTCATTGCTGCCGAAACAGAGAAAATCTCCTGGTAAGGTGGAGATAGAGTCTTTTTTTTTCTTTGCAATTTATCTCGCCGATATTTCTGCGGAGGACACTTGTATTTTGACATTTTGGTACGTTGTTGGTATGGAGCAGGTATGATTTCTTGGAAAATTTGCTCAGCAGGTTCACTTGATTCAAAGTGAGCTTCGCTTGCCTGTGATGGGCCTGTCAGTCGCCCTTCCATGGTGGAGTGGTGGCTTGGTGGTGGAGTTGGCGATGCTTGAGCTTGATCACCAGCACATTTTATTTCGTTTGACATATAAAGAGAATGGACGAGATGTTTTCGAAAACAAGGAGAATAAATGGGATTGCAGGGCGGCAAGTGATTCTGAAAAGGATTTGCCTGGAAAATATTAATAAACCAATAATGTATCGGCGCAGCGGGACTTTGACTGTTACGATGTTATGTAATAAAAAATAAGAACAATTAGCCACACACAAATCGTAGCATACGCTTACAAAATTTGCAACCATGGCATTTTCAGAAAAGTTTTTCTTTTTAAAATAAATCAAATTAAATACTTACAAAAACAACCGTATCTGGTGTCGTTTGTGATGATGATATTGGCACCTGGTTTAACTCTGAAATTGTCTCCTCCTGGCTAGGCTCTGTCGACAGTTGAGCGGGCCAGGCAGATTTTGGGAGCCAGAAAATTCGGTCACACCTCACATCATTGTCATGCTTGTTGCTAGGGGGCCAGGGTCTAACGGGCCAGACAATTCGCTCACAACTCACACTAATATCCTGTTTGCTGTTAGGGGGCCAGGGTCTTAAGGGCCAGACAATTCGCTCACACCTCTCATCATCATGCTTGTTGTTAGGAGTGCAGGCAATTTGCTCACCAGTTAAATCATCGTCCTGTTTTTTGTTAGCAGGGCCTATCGAATGAAGCTCCCGCCTTAAAATTGCGTGGCATATTCTTCTCCTGGCCTAAAATGAAATGAAAATGAAGTCCTATTGAGTTCATTGCAAATATTTAAGCGAGTTCTACTCATAAAACTGAACAACTTTCCCCATGAAACATGGCTCGAAATTTAAAATTACCTAGTACCTCCCATACAAAATTACCTATCAGCTGGTTAATTTACTATAGACGATCCAATTTATTTATTTTTATAATTCGATCTAAGTTCTAAGGGGAAAGTTGTTCAGTTTCATGAGTACGTTGACCTCTTTTCGGCTTGTTATACCCTTTTTGTTACTCCTTGTAAATCAAAAAGAAATACTTACGTAGTGAACCTGCATTTGCTAGATAAGTGATTTTAAAGTGAGGGTCGAGCGAATATAATCTTTAGTTGCATACTTAGGTAAGATAAAACAATACTACGAAGCTGGAAAACTTAAACATTAGTAATTTTGACGGATACATTTTGCTTGTTTTGGATTATTGCATTACTAACGTAACAAGTAGAATCATAAATGATAGTTTATATCTTATATATCTTATATTAATTGAATTTCATGTTTTGAACTTCCATGAACGCTCCATGACGTTGTAAAACTTTTGACAACTTTTGTGACAAATATAGATGATGCTATACAAAAAGCCAGTATTGGTCTAAATCTATGAAATAAAGCAATCTTGAATCCATAATTTAAAAATAAAATGAAAACCTAGAAAAAGTTTCGTTGCTTTCCAAATCCTACTAATATTAAAATGTGAAATGTATTTTTGTTTGTTACTTCTTCACGCAAAAACTATTGATCCGATTGTATAAAATTTAGCACACATATAGAAGGTAACATGGATTTACACATAGGATAGATTTTCACCACTTATGCGGGCAACGCCGCGGGTAACAGCTAGTGCTAAATAAAGCCCTATTAAAGTACCGTCGTTCCAATAACTCGTATTTGACCGCTGTCATCTCAATTATTTCAAAACTACCTCATTTGACTAGTAAGGGTTAACACTTTCGATTGTCATCTTTAAAAATCGCGACGCGTACGCAATGCGTGCGCCCCCTACACATGTGTAATGCGTACTCTACGCGTAAGCATTGCGAGCTCTACTCGCGTGCAACGCGTGTTCTAAGCGTGTGCAAAATGAATGAGTGAAACAACATCCGGCACCACCAAAATAAAATCGAATCTATGCAGTAGTTGGTATCCTTGGTGCGGCGCAACCCTGACTGTCGTGCGGCGAGAATCAGCGAGATGTCGTGTAGCGGCGTCGTGCCTGTGTGAGTGAGTTTTTGGGCGTTAGTATAAAGTTTCTTTAGAAACCGGGACCGTGCCCTCCAAAGCACGGGTCCATATTTATTTTCAGACAATCAGGTGGTTCGATGTCCTAACCAGACTGTAAACAAATTCACAAAGCGACAAATATTAACTTTGTGAGTGCCCCACCGAGAATCAAACCCAGAACCTTTGCGTCGCAGGCAGTCGCAGTACCATTACGCCACATCAGCATCCGACTTTCTTTACTGCTCCCCATTCAACCTTAAACGCCGTCCCAGGCACCTCCTCTCGGATGATGATGACGAAATCACAGTAGCCGCTGCTGCAGCCATTGCAAGTAGATCACTCTTGTTCTTTTCTTCCCAGAACAACTCGTAATCTGTTTCTTTGAACAATCACACAAACTTCTCCGGGTGAGCCCCAGTTCCCCACCAAATAGTCAGGTGTAGATTTGAAAGCCCCGGGGCTAAAATTGAAGACCGTAACCGTAACAAAAAATTTATTTCAGAGTCCAAACGAAGCCTATATAGGTTGCAAGGACAACGTTTCCCAAGGAACAGGTTGAAAACTTGAGAGTTTCCATAGTAGGTTACTTACTCAGTTATTACTCAAATCAGCTGATCGGCAATTTTGTATGGGAGGTTCAAATCTTTTCTCTATGTTGCTTGGGAAAAGTTATTCCTTATCACCAGCTTGTCTTGAGTATTTGCTAGCTAGTAAAATTACACCCTATAGTATATACTCTGCTAAAGTAGTGAATTTGCGTACACACGCACGAGACAATAAAATTTGTCGAGGTGTGCATGTTAGACGGGCTGATGTTTAGCGCCCGTAGTCTAGAAGTTCTCACTCTCTTATGTTCGATAAAGATAAGAATACTTTATTTGCACACGAAAGGAAACAACATGAATATACCTCTATACAGCCAAAGTAGAACTAAATTAGCGTACAATTAGGCGGCCTTATTGCTAATAGGCAATCTCTTCCAGACAACCTAGGTACAGGAAATTGTATAAAGATGAGCGGAAGCAGTGCATAATCGTATTTGCATAGGACTATACGTTAACTAATTACTACGAACAAATTATAAATAAACTAGCTTTTACCCGCGACTTCGTCCGCGTTAGATAGTTTTTTTAGGCAGAAGTTCTAAAGTAGGTATGTGTATTCATAGTAAGTGTGACAGTGATATTAGAACAGTTCTTATCTCTACTGTTTAAGGATGACTTGCTTGCTTCTGTTGTTAAAGAGACAATTCAAAATTTGCTATCCGGCCTGAGAGATCAATATTTATACCCATTGAATACAAAAGTCAGTAAATAACAGAGTACTTACTCCAGAGGTGCCAATTTGAGTACACTTAAATGGTCAGCATATAAGTAGATAAGACAGATAAAAAGTTACTGTGATACATTTTTATATACCACATTTTTTGTTTTTCTGTCCTCGGTAAAAAGTATGCAATGTCCTTTCTCAACTTATTCCCATTATACTGAACAACTTTTGTTTTAGAACCATGCCTGTATCTCTAATAGTTTAGGTGGGCTCCTGATGGTAGACCTGGTGGTCTACAGTTCTACATAAGGTACTCCAGATCCTCAATGTCCTTGTGAAAAGAAGCGGCCCATCATACTGAACAACTTTTGTTTTGGAACCATTTCTGTATCTCCAATAGTTTAGGTGGGCTTCTGATGGTAGACCCGGTGGTCTAAATAAGGTACTATAGATCCTCAATGTCCTTGTAAAAAGGAGCGGCCCATCATACTGAACAACTTTTGTTTTAGAACCATGCCTGTATCTCTAATAGTTTTGCTGGGCTCCTGGTGGTACACCTGGTGGTCTACATCTATACTCCAGACCCTCGAATGGTGATAAAAAGTAGCCTATGTCCGTTCTCGGTATGCTAGCAATCTCTGTGCCAAGTTTCATGAAGATCGGTTCAGCGGTTTGGCCGTGAAAGCGTAGCAGACAGACAGACAGAGTTACTTTCGCATTTATAATATTAGTGTGGATTGAAATACCTTTCGCGTTAGACGATTTTTGGATTGTCCTAATTTCCGACCCAGTTGAATGGACAGTTTAATAAAATTAAAAGTCATATTTGTATTACGCATATATAGTCATAACTAGCTTTTACCCGCGACTTCGTCCGCGTTAGATAGTTTTTTCAGGCACAGGTTCTAAAGTGGATATGTAAAGGTATATTCATATTAAGTATGACAGTGAACAGTTTTTATCTCTACTGTTTAAAGATGACTTGCTTGCTTATGTTGTTAAAGGGACAATTCAAAATTTGCTATCCGGTGTACTGCCCTGAGGGATCAATATTAATAACCATTGAATACAAAAGTCAGTAGATAACAAAAAAATCTTCGGTAAAAAGTTGCCAATGTCCTTTCTCAACTTCTTCCCATCATACTGAACAACTTTTGTTTTGGAACCATTTCTGTTTCTCTAATAGTTTAGGTGGGCTCCTGATGGTACACCTGGTGGTCTACATAAATAAGATACTCCAGATTCTCAATATCCTTGTGAAAAGAAGCAGCCCATCATACTGAACAACTTTTGTTTTATAACCATGCCTGTATCTCTAGTAGTTTAGCTAGGCTCCTTATGGTACACCTGGTGGTCTACCTACATAAGGTACTCCAGATCCTCTATGTCCTTGTGAAAAGAAGCAGCCCATCATACTGAACAACTTTTGTTTTTGAACCATTTCTGTATATTTAATAGTTTAGCTGGGCTCCTGATGGCATACGTGGTGGTCTACATAAGGTACTCCAGATCATCAATGTCCTTATGAAAAGAAGCGGCCCATCATACTGAACAACTTTTGTTTTAGAACCATGCCTGTATCTCTAATAGTTTAGCTGGGCTCCTGATGGTACACCTGGTGGTCTACATAAGGTACTCCAGATCCTCAATGTTCTTGTGAAAAGAAGCAGCTCATCATACTGAACAACTTTTGTTTTGGAACCATTTCTGTATCTCTAATAGTTTAGGTGGGCTCCTGATGGTACACCTGGTGGTCTACATAAGGTACTCCAGATCCTCAATGTCCTTGTGAAAGGAAACGGCCCATCATACTGAACAACTTTTGTTTTAGAACCATGCCTGTATCTCTAATAGTTTAGCTGGGCTCCTGATGGTATACCTGATGGTCTACATAAGGTACTCCAGATCCCCAATGTCCTTGTGAAAAGAAGCGGCCCATTATACTGAACAACTTTTGTTTTAGAACCATGCCTGTATCTCTAATAGTTTAGGTGGGCTCCTGATGGTAAACCTGCTGGTCTACATAAGGTACTCCAGATCCTCAATGTCCTTGTGAAAAGAAGCAGCCTATCATACTGAACAACTTTTGTTTAAGAACCATGCCTGTATCTCTAATAGTTTAGCTAGGCTCCTGATGGTACACCTGGTGGTCTACATAATGTACTCCAGATCCTCAATGTCCTTGTGAAAGGAAACGGCCCATCATACTGAACAACTTTTGTTTTGGAACGATTTCTGTATCTCTAATAGTTTAGCTGGGCTCCTGGTGGTATACCTGGTGGTCTACATCTGTACTCCAGACCCTCGAATGGTGATAAAAAGTAGCCTATGTCCGTTCTCGGTATGCTAGCAATCTTTGTGCCAAGTTTCATGAAGATCGGTTCAGCGGTTTGGCCGTGAAAGCGTAGCAGACAGACAGACAGACAGACAGAGTTACTTTCGCATTTATAATATTAGTGTGGATAAATGGTCATAAAATATACTACGTTCTATACAATACTTACTATACAGTCTCCAAATATAATAGTTTAGTTTAGTTTAGTTTATTTATTTCACATTACAGGTTCTAAAAATTCGTTACAATTAATAAAATCAATGTCCACCATAATGTGATCGTCAAGGAAATATAAAATATAAAAAATATAAAAATATAAGTATACAATGTCAAATCAGTCAATATAATAACTACATACTACACACTAATTAATAAATACTGACTTTACACAAAGCGACTATCTAAGATGGCGAACAACCATTAACAGTATCCACATGCTTCCGAAGGAGATTTTTAAAAACGTTTATGGATTTAGCTTGCCTGGTAGACGTTCGATTCGACTCACATGTTGATTTTTATCACTTAGTAAATTTGTTCCCTGTTTAGTTAGGCCTTTACAGGCTGGATTGTCCGAAATTTGGTTCCGGTTCTTCGGAGTGCATGCTAATCCGTCGGTCCTGGTTGCTGTCTATGATTTGCTAGACAGCGTGACGGCAGTCGTAACAAAAACCACGTCCGTACTAGTCATATTCGGTCGTTGGTCGACTCGCTGTCCCAAATGAAAAGAAAAAGGATCGAAAGAAAAGTAATTGCTTCATTTTATAATTGTTTCTCTTGTTCAACAGCTGTATAGAACGGGGGGATGCTTTGTGCAGTGTAAGACATCTCCTGTCGATTGTAATCTTCTAATTTATGGCCTTGTATGAGTCTGTGGGTACAATCTAACTTTATACCTGAAAGCTTTAAAGTAAGCCTTCTCGCAATAGCCTTAAGGTAAAACTTTAGTTGCTATTAATTAGGTATACTTTTCATTACCTAATACTGCAGCAATGTTTTTTTATTATTTGCTTTATAAATGGTGAAATGTATTCTCATCTAGACTAAAAACTTTATCCCGGCATTTACATTGATATCACCAGTTCCCAAAACGCAGCAACAGTTCGCACCACAAATTAATTATATAGGTTCGCACTACGACGACGCAGCGCGTAATTTTTGTCATTCAATGTCATATTGAGTCTGTGGCAAAGAGGATTTAGTAAAACTAGACATGGAGTGAACCATAAATGCACGACACTGATTATGCCCGACACTGTTTTGTACATCATGACTGTGTACGACACAGCAGTCATTGGTTTAATAACTAGCCCGACAAGGCCAACAGGCAAAAGTTTTTTAGGAAAAAAAATATTAATTGATCCGGCTCCTAATTTGAGATTAAAACATAGGTAAAACCACACTTGCGGCACTCATTGTAGTCCGAAGCAAAGAGGATACAGAAAACTAGCGTTTTAAGAGACAGGTAGGGAAGCATCAATACACAACACTAATTATGCCCGACACTGTTTTGAACAACATGACTATGTACAGTCCAGCACACGTCCGGTCAGACACTCGAACCGCCAATGTTTCTCTTATGCGCGCGGATTATGAATGCATTGCCCAGAATGATCTTGACTTTACGACACAGTCATTGGTTCAATAACTGGCCCAGAATGTATACATCAGCACAAATAATATTCTTTGTACCAACTCGCAAAAACTCATAAGTATTTTAGTTCATACAAATTACTACAAGGAATCTTATTTCTGCCGCCGTTCTTTTGAATACAACATCACAAACCACCAGTCCACTTGCCAAACGTGATGATTACGGGAATACCCCTCAATAGGGAGGCCCATGTCCAGCAGTGGACTGTTAATGTAAAATTTGGTATGGTAGAACAGATGGAAGAGGCGTCGCTAGTACTAATAGCGAAAGTCACAGGTTCATATGCTGCCTGCGGTAGAAAATAATAAATCACTGTCACTTAAAATGTAGATCTCGTCGAGACCTAAAATTTGCTCAGTAAATGAAAGTCTAGTATGCATAATCTGCGAAATAAACGAGTTTTTAGTTTAGGACAACTTCCGATTTTCCCATAACGTCAACTTTGAAAAATAGTAAGTTCCAAAATGTCAACTACTTACGCAAAACGTCTACTTTTTACAAAACAATATACTTAGTGCAGCATCGCTGACTTTGATTCCCTTGTTGTACTAGTTACTACGAAAACTACTACCTCTAGTTATATACCTTCTTCTTCAAAGAGTCAAACTCTTGTCGGTGGAGTAACTTCCAATCTTCTCTCCTCTCCGCCAGTTATATACCTAAATATTGTAAAATAAAAGATTTTTTAAACTGTACCAAATCTGTCCATGTAATAAAGTTTAATTCATACTGATTCAATGGCTATGAAACCCTATATTTAGGCGTGGCCGACATGTTCTTGGCCAGTTTTGTCTGAGTATAACATTACTCTTACATGGTAAATTTTTACACACATGCTAGACTTGAATTACAATTCATTTTGATTTTTTCGTCGTTTTCTCACACTCTTTTTTATTTTCTTCAGCCTTGTAAATATATCTGCAAATAGCACATGCATATTTGTTATACAGGCCCACGATAGTGCCGCCAACGAGAAGTCCAGCCAAGAAGAATAGTAAGTATTTTCCGATATTGCTCTTCTTTTGACATTGCTTGGGAGGCCAGGGCGGCTGCGGCTCACAGCTCCCACAGCTAAAGCATGGATTGTTAGATTGTTGACAAGGGGGTGGAATCTGCGGTGAACAATTTGGTAAACACAGGGTTTGCCCATCGAATTGACATTGAGTCTTTGGAAAAGAAGTTCGGCTCAATATTGCAGAAACCACCGAAAAAGAGAAGATCTCCTGATAACGTGGAGATACGGTGTTTGATTTTCTTGGCATTTCATCTCGCCTATAGATTTGAGGAAGACACGTGCATCTTGATATATTGATATTATGTTGATACGCAGCTTGGATGATTTCGTGGAAAGTTTTCTCTATGTTTGATTCCAGAGGTCTAATTTGCGACGTCCATTGCGCCAAGTAAGTTTCACCCGTCGATAGGGGGCATGTTAGTGAAGTTAATGGAGGTCGTCCATCGATGTTACAGTCCAAGCTTCCCAATGCTTGATTTCCAGACCATTTTGTTTCGTTCGACTTATCTAAAGATTGGAATATGCGAGTCGGATTATAAGGGCAATTATTGGGATTGCAGAGCGGGAACAGCAGCAAGTGACTCTCAAGAGGAGCTACCTGAAAAATTGATATATTTCGATCGATAGGACTTTGCCTTTTGCAACGATGTTATTTCTAAAAACTTTAAACTACATAATTAGATACACAAAACCTCATAACAAATTACACAAATCATGTAAATAAATTATTGCTTAAACAAAACTTGCAACCAGATGCGTTTTTCACTCTCTAGCTACAAAAAACATTAAATTCAATACTCACAATTGCAACTGGAGCTGGTTTTGATTTCGAAGATAATACTGGCTCCTCTGTCGAAGGTTTTGTGAGCAAGCCAATTCGCTCACACTTCACATCACTGTACTGCCTGTCGTTGGGGGGCCAGGCAGGTTTAGCGGGTCGGGCAATTCGCTCACACTTCACATCATTACCCTGGTTGTTGTAAGCAGTAACTATCCGATGAAACCTCCACTTTAAAATTAGGGGGCATATTCCTCTCGTGGCCTAAAATGAAACGCAACTAAAAATAACGAGGTAGACGAACTTTCAAACACAATAGTATAGTAAATAAGTGTTAGAAGAGTGGTAGCGGTTAATCATATTCTACAATTTCTCTTCAAAATTTACAAATTTAATACCTGCAAGTCGTGCAGGTTAGAATGACGTAAGAAGTGTGTCTCTATGAATAAAACACTGCCAAAGCAGTCCACTGCTGGCCAGTATGCCAGCTTCTTTCATCATCACGCTTCTTGGCAGGCAGGTGAGCAAGTCAGTGCATGGCGTTACATTCACAGGGAACAGGGGTCAATTTGTAGACATTGTAGAGCCTATTGCACTGAGCTCGAAAAACCGGCCGGGTCAGCGTAGTGTCACAAATTTTAGTACCTATAGGTACGAGTACTGATGGTACTTCGAGAAGTGAATTCTGTTCTGCATGACGACAATAGGTAAGCCTATTTCGTGTAGTAGCCTTCCAATAGGTGTAGTTTATGTATACCTAGTAATAGCAACTCATCGCCAGGTAAGTATTAAATAGTAAGTATATCAAAAATATATACTTACTTGACACTGCATTTGTTAGAAGGTTGGTTATAGAGGCAAAGTTGGAGCGACGATGGAAAATTATTGCATTCTTAGATTCGTCAGATACATTTTGCTTGATTTTGGATTATTATACAAGGCATTTTAGTTTATATAAGTATTTTAGTGGTAACGTGTAGTGTCCATGATGTACCTTTGTCTAAAAGATGTCTAAGTTTTGACAACTTTTCAGAGAAAAAGAAATCCAATAATAGGCAAAAACAAAAAACAACTCTTAAAAAAAGTTTCCTTCCTATTGTCTCTAAGTTTACGTAATTGTACTCATCTTTTTGAACAAATGAAAGCACGTGTTGTATTTTTCAAGTTTCTACGTACTACAGAGTTTAATTAATAGTTTTCCAATATAACGGACATTTATAATCTACGAAACACAATCACAGTAGTCTAGTAGTTGTTATTTAATGCTGTCAAATACAATAAAAAGAAAAGAAATTAAACAAATTCTTATTGAAATAATAAATTATACATTTGAAACGTAAACAGTGATTATTAGGCTGTGCCTCCGCTGCCGGTACCGGTTCTGAAAAAAAAGCAGGACGGGAACCGAGACTAAACAAAAAGTGGACTCTATGATTAATTTAAAAAAATATGCATTGTCTACGGACGAATATTACTGTTGTTTGAGGGCATTTTGAGGGGAAGCGCGGTTGGAAGGTTGTAAGCGGTGTTGAAGATTTAAAAATAGGTAGGTATGTACTAGTAGTGGACGGCCCCGAAAGAGGTGGCAGGTGGAGCGATGAACTCAGCGCTTATCTACCGAACTGGCAAAGCCTAGCACTGGACCGAGAGACGTGGAAAAACAGAAGAGAGGCCTTTGCCCTGCAGTGGGACAACACGGGCTCTTAAATAAATAAAATATTAAAGCTAAAAATAATTTGAGCTACTATCTTAACGGCGACTAAAATTTCCCAACAGTGTCATGAGATTGTAGCACTCAAAACAGGTGCTAACAAAAGATTCTTGGTGGGGCACTACTGACTACACAACATAACAGGCACAACCATCCACTGCTGGAAGTGAGCCTCCCTCTAACGGAGTACGGAGTATTAATTACCACGCTTGGCGATTGCATTCACAGAGACCGTTGCTGCCCATTCCCTGAATGATTATCCCCTAGTCACTTTTTTCCCTCCGTTCCGGTTTGTCAGACTGTTAGTTCGATTGGTATAACAAATCGGAAAAAAAAATCCGTTCTGTTAGATTGAGTTCGATTGGTATAACAAATCATAAAAAAAATCCGTTCTGTTAGATTGCTTAGGCTGTGATATTGGTAGTACCGAGACGGCAACAAGGATTATTCCTTTGTTTTATTGCTTCATGTCCGATATGAGCAAAAGATCGTACATTATATTATTTGAAGTAATCAAATCTCAACTACCACAGTGGGACCCAAAAAAAATTACAACAGACTTTGAAGGAGCAGCAATGTCCGCTGTAATGACGACTTTTCCAGAAGCAGATTCAAAAGGTTGTTATTATCATTATTCAAAAAATGTGTGGAGACAGGCAGAAAAAATTAAGCTAATTAAAAAGAAAAAGAAGACTTATACAAGAAAAATAGTTTCACTTTCCAGTGTTCTCCCACTGTTACCAAGAGATAAGGTGCATGAAGGCTGGGAGTACATAAAAGATGTACATTCCAGTGACTATTGTAAAATTAAGAAGTTTATTAAATATATGGACAGACAATGGATGAAAGACAATAAATTTATCGATGTTTGGTGTGTTTTTAGCGAACGCCACCGAACCACAAATATGCTTGGAGGCTGGCATTATTCAGTCAACAAAGAGTGCAGAAAAAGAACAGTCAACTTAATCAATGTGTTGCAAATGTTATACGAGGACTCCACGCTTCATGCTCCCACTCTTAACGCTGCTGTTGAAAATAAACTTCCAGAAGTTTTTGAAGAAAACAGGAAATTAGAACAAATAATAAAAGACAGATATATTCAGGAATGCTAGCTGAAACTGATAAACGGGTACTTAAGTGTGGGGCATTTTCTAGAAATGATGACTTAACTAAAAAATAATAGACAGGTAATTTTGAATTGAACATCACTGCAAATAAGGCACGCAGGCTTTAAATTTGTTACGGTACCGATAGACAAGGAATTCATTTTAGTTTTATTGTACCTTATTATGTACTAGTACCAGAATTTACTTTAAATTACTTTTGTACTGCAAGTAAATAAAGAAAATAGCATATATTTTTATTATTATTGTACACCTTAATAGGGGGAGGTCCATGTATAACATTGGACTGTCGTGATGATAATTAATATTATTATTATGAAACAGAAAAGTGCAACACTAATGGAACAATCCGGAACTAAATATCATCTTCCTGTCTGTTAGCCTAAGCAATCTAACAGAACGGATTTTTTTTTCCGATTTGTTATACCAATCGAACTAACAGTCTGACAAACCGGAACGGAGGACTTTTTCGACACCCACGGATAGCATTTTTGTCAAAACAAAGTTGATATTTATCACTTTGTGAATTTCTTCCAAGGCAAGTAAAGCTACTGTAGCAATGTAACTTAGTAGCGGGCTAGCGGGTTACGGCAACCGTCCCTGCAACCGGTACCGGCAACTGTTCAGTACGCATCTGCTGCCGGTACCGGCATCCAGAACAGTTGCCGGTACCGGCATCCAGAACAGTTGCCGGTACCGGCAGCGGAGGCACAGCCTGATTATTATTTATAACAGCTATTTGAACCCATATAACGCGACTATAAGAAAAAAGTCTGTTATTATGCATTATTATTTGGTCGTATAACTGATCTGTCACTAGCAGAGAAGAGGGAAATTGGAAGTTACTCCACCGACAAGAGTAAGTCTCTCCAAGTATAGTATTCTTTGTTAAGTCTTGTCGGTAGAGTATAGAGAAACTGGACTCTTGAAGCCTATAGACTATTTTAGTACCTTCTTCGCGGGCGGTAGCGATCAAGCCTTAAACTCAGCCTCCGAGTTCCGATTGACAGTTGCGAGTCGCGAGGCGTAGAGTTGCAGCAGACAAATGAACCACCTCAGAATCACTACATAGTATAAAATAAAGTCGCTTCCCGTTTGGTGTCTCCTTATATCTTTAGAAGTACCCAACGGATTTTGATGCGGTTTTTTTTATTAGATAGAGTAACTTGAGAGGAAGGTTTATAAGTATAATTTATTCCGGGAAATTGTCACATTCCCATGGGGAAACGGGTAGCCCAATTGGTAGTAAACTTTTGACCCCCTTTTGACACCTTTAAGGATTAAAATTTCAAAAATGCTGAAACACGTATTTAATTATTTTAAGTTATGAGTCTAATCAGAAATTTTGAAACAGATCACATTTAAGATAAAAAACTTTCATACAAACTTTTAACCCCCTTTTCACCCATTTAAAGGTTAAAATTTCAAAAATGCTGAAACACGTGTTTAATTATTTTAAGTAATTAGTCTAATCACAAATTTTGAAACAGATCACATTCATTTAAAAAAACGAACTTTCATACAAACTTTAAACCCCCGTTTGACCCTATTAAGGGTTAAAATTTCAAATATACTAAAATACGTGTTTAATTATTTTAAGTCAAAAGTCTAATCACAAATTTTGAAACGGATCACACTTAAAACAACGATCTTTCATACAAACTTTTAACCCCCTTTTCATCCCTTGGGGGCTTAAAAAAAAACGAAATTTAAAGTAAAATCACTTCTCACGTCTGTCCCTGTCTGTTTGTTTGTATGCTTAAATTTTCAAAACCACTGGATGAAGTTTTTTTAAAAGATAGAGTGATTCAAGAGGAAGGTTTTTATGTATGTATGTACCTATGTATAATTTATGTCGGGAGAAGGTCTGTTTCCCGTGGGAAATCAGTTAGCAGCGGGTGAAACCGCTGGGCGGGCCGCTAGTAAGTAGATAAAAGTATCTGAATAACGCCATTTGTCATAAAAAATCTAGCAGTTAGAGCCAGTTTCCTCGCAACTTACTAGAACTTATTTGACTGTTGATGTTGACAGAGACACACCACCAGTCCTGGCTGTATTGCTCTGACTCCAGCTGGTTTCCAGCGTTGTGAGTATTTTGGTAAATTATTCAGGTGCAAGTGACATTGGACCTTAATGCAGGAATTAAATTCTCTTAAATTTGCGCTGTCACTTTACAGATATCTCCTATCATTTTCATAACCCATTTGACAGAAAGTGACAGCGCTAATTTAAGGTAATAGAAAAATAAAACTAAGACTTACAGTAATTTTGAAATATTTTATTTTATTATTATTTATAATCAACATAAATTTTGTAATACCATCGCCGAAACTCTTGCCTTACATTAACATGAAATTTGAAAACCGTCATTTAGTAAGTATTAATTTATCTATCAGATGCAGTTTATTGCATTACGCTAGCATTTTTTGTTTTTAAGATTTTTAGGATTCTGTAAGTGACCCGATCTTATTGTTGTCCGTCCAGTGTACTTTTCAAATGTAGTGAGAAGTATATACGCGGTGTAAGGGAAGGCTCTCCGAATACTAATAGATGCTAATAGATTGCATTAAGACCATGAAACTGAACAACTTTCCCCTAGGAATTTATATCAGGAAACGACACAAAATACCAACCTCCCATACAAAATCACGATCAGCTTACTGACTTTACTATGGTAAGTCAAAATTATTTTTACGTTTCCTGACAAAGGTATATTCCTAAGTAAAAGTTGTTAAGTTTCATAGTCTGCATGCACCCTATCAGTACCTATTCGAAGGGCTGTACCTTACACCCTAAATATTGTGGAAGGACCGCTTTTTAAAAGACTGAAGCAAACTTTCAAAGAAATAATGATCTTACGAGCATAATTGTAATGAGTTTCAACTCATATTTAATGATGATTTACAGATCATTCATACAATTTTTTATGTCATACTAATAATAGAAACAAGTCTGGATTGAATTCAAGTAAAGGCACATTCTTTCGAGTTTTATCTACACGCATATTTATAGCACGAATTGAATGTTTTGCGTACATTAGAGTAAATATATTATTTATAAATAGCGCATAAACTGTCTCAGGAGGTCTTTACTTCACCGCTAATGTTTTCACGACGGAGCCGCCAAAGAGAAATCCAATCAAGAAGAACGGGCCTTTTCCAAACGTTTTCTTCTTAAAATTAGGACTATAACCACATGGTATAAACTCACTAAAAATGTTTTCTGATTCACTAGGGTGACACCGGCGCTCCAGCAGCGGAGTATTCCTATTGTCAAAGAAAAGATTGTTACATTTATCACGGGGACGAATCTTCGTGGGAGTGTGCAATGGCGTTTGCTCAACACACAAAGTTTGCTCGCCATATTGGCACAGAGTGTTTGGATAAGGGGTTTGGCTCTTTGCTGCCAAAACAGAGAAGACCTGCTGGTAATTTGGAGACTGCGTCGTCTTTAATTTTCCCGGCATTTCATCTCGCCGACAGTTTTGTGAAAGACGCGTATTTTGATTGTTGTATTGTTGATAAGGAACAGGGACAATTTCGTGGGGAGTTTGCTCAAAAAGGTCACTGGTTTTCAAACTTTCATTTGTCGCTGCGGGGCTAGTTATTGGAGGTGGCCCATCGATAGTGTTATTGCAGCTCTGGGCAGATGGTGGTGGGGATTGCGATGCTTGAGCTTCATCGTCGAAACATATTCTTCCGTTCGACATACCAAGGTATTGATCGAGATGATTTTGAAAACAAGGACAATAAACAGGATTGCAAGGCGGCAAATGATTCTCAAGAGCACTTTCCTGAAAAAAAACATATGTATGAATTAGGTGGCTTTAATGTTTCACAAAGATGTAATTTAAAGAACTGAAAAACAATTAGGTAGAAACAAACTATGCGACCAAAGGAAAACTTGCAACCGTAAAGACATTCAGACAGGCATTAAATACACTTGCAAAATTGGCGGGCAAGGAACGAGCTGCGGTAGTCCAGATGAAAGAGGCGTCGTCACTAGTAATGCGAAAGTCGCAGTTTCAATCCTCCCCGCGCTTGTAAATTTTGCAAGTTTTCAAACATTCAGACAAATTTTCACTCTCTAGCCATCTATGCTAAGACAAAGTTTGAAATCAGTACTTACAATGACAAATACATCTAGTGTGGTCTCTGATGATGTTAACGGCTCCTCTATGGATCGTTTGGGGGGCCAGGCAATTCGCGCAATTGGCACATCATTGTCCGGCTCGTTGGTAGCAGAACACAACCAATAGAAGTCCCGCCTTAATATTACGGGGCATGTCCTTTTGGTGGCCTAAAATTAAAGAAAGAAAGAAAGACATTGAAACGCAAATAAATATATAAAATGTCAAACATAATAGCATAAAAGATGCAGAAGAAGTGGTAGTGAAAACTACCGCCAAAACCAAGCGTAAAAAATGAAACAAAAATTAAATTTACTTTATTCAATGTAGGATAGGATTATCACTTATTTGTAGTGTAGTCTAGTGACACAAATTAAAGCCCTCATTCTATCGGGGGTAAAACACGGTGTAACATAAACTTTGCAAGCTGGACCCGAGCATATAGCTATGCTGGTCAACGCCAATAAAAATTTACTTCCTATACAAGCAGGCAGCTGATCTTGAATTTTATAAGGGAGGTCAAAAAAATATCTTGTTTTCCACTATTGGCTTCAAAGGTAAAGTTGTTCAGTTTCACGATCTGGTCATGCCTGCAAAGTTTTCAGTACACCTGTATGTATGGTGCGAAATGAGTTCTGTACTTATATCTACAATCTAGTAATAATACAAAAAATACTTACTTGACGCAGCATTTGTTTGAAGATTGATTGTAGGCGTAGTTCTTATCAATAAATTAAGGTTAAGTAGTTCAATATTACGAAGCTGCGGTTTGAAATATTAGTAATTTTGTTGAAAACATTTTACTTCAATATAGACTACTGCAAATTTTTTGTAATTTGTGGTGTCTGTGGTGTGCTGATGCTGTCAACAAAATAATTAAAATATTAGACTAAAAAGAACACTTAAAAATAGGGTGTACTTGCTTTCTAAATGCAAAATGTGTCCTAAGCTTTCTTCTTCCTCAAAAAATATTTGGAGTTTATTCTTATGCAGTGTTAGTAGGTTTTTTTTTTTTTTTTTATTAATGATGGGTTTGCTCTTGACTCTAGGTTTACCCAAAGTAGTAATAATAACAAAGCCAATTTATTTTAAGTTGTACAGTCCAGCTCAGGCTGGGTTAGACAGTTTGGACTTTGGACCGTTCTTATGCCATGCGCATAACACTTACATTGGCGGTTTGAGTGTCTAACCCACGGAGCAGATTTCTTTCTGCTCCATGGTCTAACCACACGTGAGCTTGACTGTACGTGAGAAGTTGTACCAAGGAACTTAACTTACTCAGCTTAGATAAAAGATTGGTCTTCACTGTTGAATCATTAATCTAAGTTACTCAGCTTATGACGTAAAGTCATCAAAAAGAAAAGTTGGCTGATACCGAGGACCATCTTCATACTTAATTTACAATCTGTGTCTCTTGTTCAACAGCTGTATAGAACGGGGGTATGCTACGTGCCGTGTAAGACATCTCCTGTCGATTGTAATCTTCTAATTTACTGCTGTGTATGAGTCTTGTATTCTAACTCTGTATCTAATAAACTGTCTATCTATCTGTTTAAAACTAAACCCTCACACAACAGCCTGATAAGACTAAAATTGTGGTTGATACATCCTTTCCCTTGTTGATTTGAATTCCTAGCACATTATAATGGATTAATTTTCTTTAATCGCCACTGAAAACTTCATCGTGAACATAACATACATAGTTCAGTCCCCAAAAGCCGTCAGATACACTCGAACGTTGGTTCTAACATTTCATTCACATATTCCGCCCGTTTCGTATGAATGATGGTGGAACTTCTTAACTCTAGATAATGCATGCAATTTCAGTCCATAAATTACCCACACGTACGGTACGCAGACTGGACCGTGTTTATGTTTCAATTTTACCACCTTAAATTATGCAATTACGAAGTTAAAAGTTTAGGACGATGATCGCATGTTGTCAGCTCAAATTGCATCTTCCAAAAACCCGTTAAGTATGCATTTTCGTGATGAATTCGTAACAGTGGAACGCAAAACACCTCCGGCGTATCCCAAATGTGCGTGCAACCGAAATAATTAAGCAAAAGTGCAGAAAGATGGTCGGAAATGGCCCGCAGAAGACGGAATCTGTGCGAGCAATTCAAGCACCGAACATTCGGTGTTCCCGGCCTGGGATTCAGCCGGAGGCAGTTTCAAATCGCACAATGTAGCAACCTGCTGTCGCCTTCTGATTTTAGAAATGAGAAAGGGACAGAAGACCGGTTTATGGGTCGATACACGTGTTGTTGTACCGGAGCGTGGGAGATCGCCTCGGGTCTTGCAAATCACTTATTTGTTACAGATACTCTCTCAGTGACATGCAAATTTAGATTTTTGCAATGATTGTTGTAGGCGGAGAGTCAGGGATCCTTTTTTGATAGGATAATGATGTGAAATAACAGTAATACACGGCCTTTTACTTAGTGTTTATCATTTTAGTGAATGGCTCTTGCATTTCGAAGAATATTTGAACTTTTGGAACTTTAACGATGAGTAACTACCTACTTAGATAATTCCATATTTTGAAGAATGTTTCTACGTAATGGAAAATAATTATACTAACCCATAACGTTTTATTTTATACGCAGTTTTATGATAAACGTTTAAGACCCAACGTAATGAAAATTAAAATTTCATAAATCCCTGAGTAAAATTATATTTGAGATGTCATAATTTAAGACAGATGCACTACGAGTAAGTTTACACAAAAATTCGCTTACTAATCAATTGACGGATTTCACGATCAGAAAATAGAAATGGGTAGACATAATCTTAGAATTAAAATTAATATTCATTCATACATACAAACACATACATAACATAATAATATCATGATATCACGCCTATGAACTTGCACGGTTGTAAAAACAGATATTTACGCCTGACAAACATTTGAGGGTCATTCAGGAAATAGTGTATCACCATAAGATCAGGTTGTCAGCCCATCGCCTAAAATTGCAATAGGAAAGAAATGGAGTGATGCTATTCTCACCCGGCGTCACACGGTAAATTAATATTGTAAGAAAGGCATTACAATAATTATAAATTGTCTTTACTAACATGGACTCTCTGCAAGTACGGTCGCGTTCTAAAGTGGAGTCATAGTTAACACAAACCTCAGAAAACAAGTCGCTCGCACCCGCGGCGACACTCACACAATGACACAAATGACGTATAACATACTATTATTTGACGAACTACCATTGTATAATAGGCTGAGTAGTATTGACTATTTCACTACATGAATCATTAGCTTCGGTAGCGTGGTCAGTAGCGCGGTCAAGCAAATTCTTGACCGTTATTGTGGAGACAATGGATCGAATCCCGATTTCTTCGTTCTAGTTTTTATTTTATCAAATGAAGCAAAATTTAGTAAATTTTGAATTACATTTTAGTTGTTGCTAGATCGTTTGCGAGATAGTGCGTGTGCTAAGTGATTTTTTTTAACCTAAGTTTATTTATTAAACTTCAGTGTTTATTTCTTCGAAATGCATACTATTATCAGTTTGCAGGATAAGCAGCGTATTGTTGCGCTGCAATTATCTGTGGCGCTGCATGATATTGGATTTAATTTAACTCAAATTGCTAATCAGACTGGTCTGGCCGTAAGTATAGTTTTATTTCATTACAATTGTATTTTAAATATTAAAAACTTTGACTCATAGTATGTTGGTAGCTGTGAACCGATTAGTATAAACTTTTTTATTAATAATGCTACTTTGTTTTAGTGGAAGACTGTTAAACGTTGGGTTACACGTTTTGAAGAGGAAGGTAGCGTAAAAACTCGACTCGTCTTATTAATGATTCACAGCGGAGGATGATGGTGTAACAATATGAAGAAAATGGTTCTGCCGCTGGTCCAGGCAAATTAGTAGCACAAGAAAGAGGGCGTGCAACTGCCGCTAATTATGTTGATATGCTACAGGAAAGCATGCTATCGACGACGGTGCGAAATGTTTAACTGTTTATCCTGCTAGTGAAGTTCCTCGTTTTGCATTTGTCCAGGATAAATTGTCCAGTGCATCGAGCTGCCGTGGTGTATAATTGGTTTAGCCAGCACCCAGATATCCAAGTTATTCGTTGGCCAGCAAAATCTCCGGACTTAAATCCCATAGAGAATTTATGGGGTTTAATGGTGCAAAGGTGGGACATGCGCAATGAAAGAACTACAGAAGCTTTAGAGGCTCACTGCCTGGGAGTGTGGGAGAGTACCAGAGGAACAGATATATGCACTTATTTGATCGAGTCTATTAAGTGTTTATTAAGTGTTGTTGAAAACAGCGGAGGTAACACCAAATACTAATTATGTAAGCGGCGATTTTTACTTAAGATTCCAATCAGACCCGATCTAGCATACATTGCTGATTATCTTGTGTATTTCATTATAATATATGAATATACACAAAATAATCAGCAATGTATGCCGAAGCGGGCCTGATAAATCGTTGCTCACTCAACCTCAGTTTACCTGCTTACCCGCCTACTATTGCAGTAGGTATTTGTGGAGCATTACATTAGCAATTAAATTATGCTAAAACATCGATTTATATTTATATAAGATTGATAATTATTAGTCAGTTATCTTAAGGCCTTGCTTCAATATCTTTTCATTACGAAAACGAGTACTTAAGCTTAAACCTTGAGATGTAGGCAAATAACTGATTTATTATTGTTACAATTACTTTTACTTCCGAGGAAAGTGCATCATCGTTAAACATAGAACAATAAAATAATTACTAACGAAATTATTACTTAAATAACTTTATTGAAAGATTCAATCCAAGATTTGGATCATTCCTATGATCTTATAAATAATTACCTAACGATGTTTCAGCTAATGAACACTTAATATCATTTTACATAATATTGTGTTTTATCATTCAAACAAAACTATTAACTAAGTATTACGACAGCAAGTATTTTATGTAGTTTTACATACTCGTATCTTATGGTTACCAAAAGTTCTCATTCATGTCATTATGTTATTTACATAAAGTGATACCATACCTACCTACCTACCAATAAAATAATTTCTTACCTTAATTGTTGTTTTATTACAATATTATAGGTTTATGTTTTTAGATATAATATTTTGATACATAATTTACAATAAACATTTATAGATATAATACATAGATGAATATATAGAACAATATTATATAAAATAATTATTACTGGAGAAAATATGGTAAAAACATTTAAAAAAACATTATTCAACATACAGAGATCGGATGGGAACCCGGTTCCGTTCTGATTAGAAGGTAAGAACTATTACCGCTAAGCTACGGTAGCTTGTGATCAATACGACGAAATAAAGATATGTAATCTATTACTTTACTACAAGTGAACGAATAAGGATAACTATAATACGGTTTTAGACAAACCAGTGTGATGTATACTTTGTGGTGATGTGGTGGCGAATAGGCAATCACCGAGTAATTATTTCAAAGATTACATAGATGTCGCTTATAGGTGGTAATCTGTTTAAGTTTTAATGCTACGCCTTAAGGTGGACTTTTCTACTTACAGTCGATAATCTTACGTGTGTGCGTAAGTTAGTAAAGTAAGTACAGAGGATAATAACCCGTATTGCAATCTGTCAAGTGGTCTAACTATGACTCCACTTATGAATCCGACCGTACATCGTCGCTATCATGTCTATACGTCGAGCTACAGCTCGGCAATAACTTGTTATAGAGGTGGTCCCGCGCTATAAATCATAGCGAGCCACCCAGCGAGTACCGCTAGTACATCACTACGGGTTTGCGACGCGTGTCCACTGCACAGGACGAGATTATCTCGCACCGATTTGCCACGAAAAACAGACCATTTCCCGACATAAATCATACATAAAAACCTTCCTCTTAAACCACTCTATCGTTTGAAAGAAACGCATCCAGAGCTGTTGGGTGGTTTTGAAGATTTAAGCACAAACAGACATAGGGACAGGCGCGGGCAATGACTTTACTTCATACTATGTGGTGAAGTGATGTTTTTGTCAATAAAGAATTATGTTTTGTCATGTTGCTTATTGCTTTTGCAAATGGACGATGTTGCTTTCGTTCTAATGTGCAATGCGTCTGTCCTACAATTCAAATATGTACCTATAATTTTTGTTTATAACTGACATCATGAAGTTGTTCCAAGAATAACTTCAATGTTTGACTTGATTGAATCCTGCAGTATTTTCAGAAGCAGGAAGTCTACAGAAGGATCCAGCGCAGAATACGTATGATTTAAGTGCGACTACTGTCACGCTGATAATCATATTTCCAGCCATCCCCATGATAATGCATGGTTGTCTATTGGAATTCTGAAATAGAAAACGTCCTTTACGGTTTTTTTATTATTCGTATTTAGAATTCGTTCATTCGTTGACGTGTAAGAATTTTTAAGCATGATTTTTTAATTCTCATTGCACAAGAAAGGTATCAAAAATGTATGATACATTGATTACTGTTACGTACCTGACCTAGCAATGGTCCAAATGTTCATTCCTAGCTTGTGGATGCAAACCTTTAAGATGCTAGGCTTGTGTGGACAAGGAACAAAGCGTGTATGGCCCTATAATGGATGGAATATGTTTTATTTACCGTCTAAATTATATTTCTGTGCTATAAATCCCTTGCGGGGTAGGCAGAGCGATAACGGCCGCAAAAAATTAGCATTTACCTACGGCACGTGTGACAAACATTTGAGGGTCATTCAGAAAATTGTGTATCGCCTGTAGTGACAGGTTGTCAGCCCCTCTCCAAAAATTGCATTACACATAGATTTTTTAGGGCTGGAATTTCTTTGCAATTTTAGCCCCGGGTCTTTGTAATCTAGACCTAACTATTTGGTGGGGAGCTAGGGCTCACCCGGAGAAGTTTGTGTGGTTGTTTAAACACGGTAAAGAAATGTGGTGATGCTATTCTAAGCTGGCATCACACCGATAGTTCATCATATTTCTGGACGGCCTACGTTAAAAATAGAGAAGCCATAGAACTGGAAATGTTGGTTACATTGTGATGTAAGAACTCTCATTTTCTCGTTTTCATTTAAATCAGATGCATGCAATTAAGAGTGTGCATTTGCGTGATCTAGTAAATTGCATTCTTAAAGAGCCGTTAAAAGCAATCGATTTATCAGCAATCACTAGAGATTTTGTCATTAAATATGTCGGCAATTTGAAGTGAATCAATGCCATCAGCTGAAGAATGAAGTTATAGGATAAAGGACACTAAAATGAAAATAAGAAATGGAAATAGTATTAGCGCCAGTCGGGACTTGAACCCGATACCATGGAGTGCCGCTCCACTGCTCTGTCAATTGAGCTACTGATGCCTCGACTGACACTTCCAAATTTTCATCTCTTGGTACTCGTCTCGATTCGCATATAATTCGCAATTATTTGCCAATGGTGATATACATGGTGTAAAAAAATTAGCTGAGAATATTTTAAGGGGTGAACCAGTAAGTGAAACTGAACAACTTTCCCCAAGAAACATAGGTCGAAATATAAAAAAAAAATTGGCCCTCCCATACAAATTATCCCGGCCGGGTAACACATAAGTATGGGAGGGTCAAATTATTTTTTCATATTTCGACCTATGTTCCTTGGGGAAAGTTGTTCAGTTTCACGTACTGGTTCACCCCTTAAAATATTCTTAGCTAATTTTTTTACACCTTATATACGATGGGAATGTAAATTCTCACTACTGACAAAACTTAAAGTATAATTCAATCAAACACTTGTTTCTTGATTGGTTTGATGTTACTAAGAACTTTATTAAAATCTATCAAGCACTTGTTAAGATCTGTCCAGTGATTGATACTTAAATTACCGCCGTTCCAATAACTCGTATTTGACAGCTGTCATTTCCATACTAAAAGAGATGTCAACAAAGGAAAATGAACCCTCTGCCATAGTATTATCACGAATCTGACATCTGTCAAATACGACTTATTGGAACGGCAGTACTTTAAGTACATAATTGCAGCAAACTAATAACTTGATGTGCTCGTATTAAAACAAGTGCTCGATTGAATCAAACATTTATTTTTGAGAGTAAATTGCAATTCTGTGTGGAGAACCCACTTCTTTTCGTATGGGACACCGAGTCATCTAACGAACCGATGAACCCTGGTGTCAAGAGTCTTTCAACCGCCTACTACACGGACGTATTAACCTCCACAATCACAATGTTTCGAGCCCTGGCAAGATGAATTTTGAACTAGGAATCCCGATAGGCAACCCTAGAAACTATGACGTGATAGACAATGCAAAGATGTCGTTCGACATGATTGCCCGCTCGCTATGTGTTTTTGTCCGACTCTGTCTGTGACGGGTCTGCCTGCTTCCACCGGTCCTGTCGCCTAGTCAACGTTGAAGGTGTTGACAATTTATTTGTTTGCTATCACATAAGAATTCTTAAGGTCTAATAACATAAGTGTAACACGCTCTTTCATCAGTCTCTTTTATTCTATTCCCGTCGCTGAACGGTATGTTTATGGACGACGAATGAACTTTTAGTATAAAAGAGCTAAGAAAGCTATATTATTTATGGTCGATTTAACGTACCCCAAAACAACTCCTAAACCCGGCATTGCCCCAAGTGCCTTCTTTTCTTACCCCACCAAATAGTCAGTCCCAGATTTAAAACTCTTGGACCGAACCATTACCAGGCATACAAATACGTAAAATATAGGTAAGTATATGAAAATACGTGAAATATTAGGTGCAAATATTTAAAGGAGTGAACCAGTCCATGAAAGTGAACAACTTTCCTCGAAGAACATAGTTCGAAATATGATAAAAAGTATTGGATCTCTCATTCAAATTCACCCGATCCCGATAGAATATTAGCGTGGGAGGTCCAAATATTTTTTTCATATTTCGATTCCTTGATAAAAGTTGTTCAGTTTCAGGGGCTGGTGAACCATTTTAAAAAATTGCACCTTATATTTTTACACCTGAATATCGGTAAGTACCTAAGTCTGTAGATACTTTATTCAATGTAGGTATAAGTTTACTTGGTCATTACAAGCACGAGACGTGAAGCTACAGCGTCTACAGGTGCTAACAGCACGTTTTATCAGGTTACCGCTAATCACTCGCTTCTGGGAACCTTCATTCATGGTTTCGGTATGAATGACTCTGTGTTGTACACGCACCTACTTAGCTACTGTTTGCGTAAAGGACAATGGTTGTGATGGTTGGCTGTTGTTATATTTTGGGGGAAGAAATTGTGGAAAAGTACCGGCGCATTTTATTTTGTAAGCCAGCAAATGGTATGTATGTATTTACTTTATTGTACCAAAAAACGCATTAACAACAAAAATAAAAAATTAATAAAAAAACAGGGCACAAAAGTGAACTTATGCACAAAGGGATCTCTTCCACTCAACCTTTGAGAGACTCAGAGGAATGTAATTTGCTGGTAAACGTACCGTGTACTTTTGGAATGGCAATGTTAAAAAATCCACTGTATTTTCTTATCGAAAAATACGTTCCTGTATTGAACTTGATTGTTTTACTATGGCTATCTAGCATGTAACTAACCTCTTCCTTAAAAGTGCCATAATGGGAAATTCCATTCATCGCAACTATAGCCAGCTGAGAATGCTTTTAGTTTTCGAGATATTCCCAGAAACGGTGACTTACGCAATGCATTATTTTTCTTCAACATTATAACTAGGTTAATAGGTAGGGGTTTTTTTTCCCCACGCCATGCACCAGACATAAAACCGCGACCTTTGATGCGTCGTCGTGACATTTGTGTGCGTGTTGCGTACGAAATGTCAAATTCGTGCGCGTACTAACGGATTGCTGCAAGACCACCACCTGAGATGGGGCACAGAGACCTGTAATTGTGTGAGGGCACAGTATAATTAATTGTGGCGAGGGTGCGCACAATATGCGACAAAAATTGTTCAAACGAAAATGTTCAACACAAAATGTGCAAGTATTATTATTATTATTAACCATTTATTGCACACAAGAAACATTACAAGAGACAATATACAAAGAATGACGACACAACAGGACAACTTATTTCTACTAAGAAATTTCTTCCAGCTGACCTACAGAAAGTGAGACTTCTACAAGACAGGCGGATTGGGCGTGCACAATTACTTATTTAAATAAATAAATGCCAATAAAAATATATAAATACTTTCAAGTATTTGAGAGCAGGACAGAAATATGAGTGTGACTAGGCTAGACAGATTGCCTGGCACAATACTTGTCATGACGCGAAATATTTGCTGCACATTTCGTGCCGTACATTTTCGTTTGAACAATTTTTGTCGCATATTGTGCGCACTCACGGCGTGAGACAACAAGGCATACATATCTATGACAGTGCATAACTAGACATGGACTTACTCATGCTCCTACGAAAAAACTAACCAGCCCAATCAACCCTTTTGACGCACACGCTTGGCTTAGAAGTTGGTCTGGGATTTAAATAAAATTATGTAAAAAAAACTTTTAAAACAAGCTTTTATTTAAGTGCTCTAAAAAGATGAAAATAAAATTTTGAATGACATTAACCACATTCATTTATGACTTTACAGAAATGAAAATATAATAAAAGCTTGTCGCGATGCCTAGAAGAAACTACCTAATTACAGTTAGGTGCGTACCTTATTACAAAATTTCAATCACAAATTGAAAGTTTCGCGACAAGCTTTTATTATATTTTCATTTCTGTAAAGTCATAAATGAATGTGGTTAATGTCATTCAAAATTTTATTTTCATCTTTTTAGAGCACTTAAATAAAAGCTTGTTTTAAAAGTTTTTTTTACATAATTTTATTTTATATTTTTTAGTTTATGTTACGATAGTTATTGATCAATACGAAAGTCTTTCTATAAAACGGAGAGATCTTCAATAGAAAAACTTAAGGCACGGGGAAAACTAACATTAGGATAAAGTATAATTATCTCTTTTATATTCTATAGAAGTAGGTTGGTACCTACTCCTCCGGCATCCCTAATAAAAGAATTAGCTTGTAATATGTCTTAGTCTTTTCATTTCATTGACGGCGTCATTATTACATGGCCGAGTCCCAGTTAATTTCGAACAGTCTAATTCTTCTATCAGGAGGCCTTCTATTGACGTGACCCTAATTCATGGTGGGCCTACCAACTGCCTATCATGAACGAATTCGTATACAAAATTTCAAGTCCCAGCAGTTGAATATTGAGGAGTTCCATAGTTCGAAGACAACCCTGGATGTAGCGTCTAATTCATGGTGGGCCTACCAACTGCCTATCATGAACGAATTCGTATACAAAATTGCAAGTCCCAGCAGTTGAATATTGAGGAGTTCCATAGTTCGAAGACAACTCTGGATGTAGCGTCTAATTCATGGTGGGCCTACCAACTGCCTATAATAAACGAATTCGTATACAAAATTGCAAGTCCCAGCAGTTGAATATTGAGGAGTTCCATAGTTCGAAGACAACCCTGGATGTAGCGTCTAATTCATGGTGGGCCTACCAACTGCCTATAATAAACGAATTCGTATACAAAATTGCAAGTCCCAGAAATTGAATATTGAGGAGTTTCATAGTTCGAAGACAACCCTGGAAGTAGCATCTAATTCATGGTAGGCCTACCAACTGCCTATAATAAACGAATTCGTATACAAAATTGCAAGTCCCAGCAGTTGAATATTGAGGAGTTCCATAGTTCGAAGACAACCCTGGATGTAGCGTCTATTTCATGGTGGGCCTACCAACTGCCTATAATAAACGAATTCGTATACAAAATTGCAAGTCCCAGCAGTTGAATATTGAGGAGTTCCATAGTTCGAAGACAACCCTGGATATAGCGTCTAATTCATGGTGGGCCTACCAACTGCCTATAATAAACGAATTCGTATACAAAATTGCAAGTCCCAGCAGTTGAATATTGAGGAGTTCCATAGTTCGAAGACAACCCTGGATGTAGCGTCTAATTTATGGTAGGCCTACCAACTGCCTATAATAAACGAATTCGTATACAAAATTGCAAGTCCCAGCAGTTGAATATTGAGGAGTTCCATAGTTCGAAGACAACTCTGGATGTAGCGTCTAATTCATGGTGGGCCTACCAACTGCCTATAATAAACGAATTCGTATACAAAATTTTGTGTCCCAGCTATAAACCGCTGAGGAGATCTCTCGTACGGAGCCGATCCTGGCAGCAGCATCAGGTCAAATTTATGATAAACATGCATTGTCATCGGTTCTGGACCAACATGCAAAATTTCAACTCAATCGGATACCGAGAAGTGGTTCAAATTAAACTTGCAAGATTTGCACCGAACAAACATTGTTACTTACTTACATACACTGCAAGTTAAATAAAAGCTTTTAAAAATCAATCACCCTTGCAACTCATCCGGTGCACTAAAGACTTCCTAATAAAAGTACCTACTATAAGTTGTTGCGCATTATTGTTGACATAAGGTTTAATATAGATATAGTTTACTGTTGCCATTTCGAGATCCTTTATTTGCGCAAGTTATAGGCACAGACAGGCAAACAAGCAAGACTAATCTTTTTATTCCATACCACTTGGCGTTTAGTCTAAACCCACACATTACTTTGCGTTCATCGTACTACGTCGATTTGTTACGCTTTATAGTTGCGAAAATTGCTTTAGGTAGCTCGCATATTGCATGGGAAAAGCGTTTTCTTATTTACTTACAGATAAATCTTCTCGTGCTTATGTACTTCCTAACTTATTGACAGAAACGCGTGCAAAACGGACAAAAGACATGAAACAACATGCTGGTGGTTAGAGCCGCGACTGAATTTTTGGATTTAGAGCCGTTGGTGATAGATAATACTGATGATTCATCATCAACAACGGTCGTGGAACATTCACTATGCTGATAGGCCTAGGCCTAGTCATAGGCCTGCTTTAGATTCTTATATTTTTTAAATTGTTAAATAACCTATTTGTTGTAATTGTTGCAGGGCAAGTCAGTGATCCGTCCGATCGCGTTTAAGCCGCTCGGCGGGCGGCTGTCGGCCGGCGGAGAGCGGTATGGCTCCACGCCCGTATTGGCCAGCCGGCCGCCTTCACACATGACTCTCTATGGTAGTAAGTATCTGATCATTACACACACAAAATCTACTGCGCAGAATCTGGGATTTTGAACATGCTGGACAGCCAACTCGCTGTTTCTGGCTCGATCTGGTGAGGCATATAAACCTCCCTTTCCCATTCTTATAAAGTGTCTTAATACCTAATGAAAGAAAAATGTGGTTTATCGTTGAGTTTAAGGCTTGACCCTATCTTTATTCAGAATGCGAAGGTGTAGGCGTACAAAATTATTAAGGTTTTCAACTGCTTATCCCATGCTTATACTTATACTTTTACTGACTTTTTCAAGTAAAGTACCTACCTAAATATTTATCGCTATGAGTGGCTACATATAAGTTACTCCTCTAGGTCAGTAATCCCAAGATGAATATAATAATGATCTAGTTTACAGTCTAGCTATTTAGATCATCATTTGCGATAGATAAATTGACTTTATAGTGGTAGCCGCAGGCGATAAGCTGGACTTTATCTTTAATTCATATTACACCGGCAAATTGCAAGGGTGTAAAAATAGTAACTCGGCAATTCTACTTTTATTTTTGTCGTGTTTAGAAGTTAGCAATGCAATACTCTAAAAAGATGAATTAATTTTGAATCAATTCAGTTCAGCCTCAAACAAAGGCTTCTTTACTAACCAGGTAATCTACCGGATTAATCGTAGTGGTCGTTTTGTCGTCTTCGCAAATCATTACTAATAAGCTGACCTGTTGTGTATTGTTCTATATGTTATGTCCTTTGTGTTATATTGTGTACAATAAACGGTTAAATAAAAACTAGTAAAAATTTATACTTAAAGAGCAAACTATCATATCAATACAAGAGCTTCACCCTTGTTGCTTCCAGTCTTCTTTTCTTCCACTTTTTCGACTTCTTTATACAATTTTCTTCATTATCTGGTAACATCAAGGTGTATCTTCGTTTGGCAGGTTCGTCAGACGTGCGCGAAGCTCGGTGGTGCGGGTCGCCGCAGCCGGCGTCGCTGTCTTCCCTGCCCCCTTCAGCGCATTCACACACCCACACTCCGCTGCATCAGCGACATCATTCGGCCATCGTGTAAGTGTTCAGAACTAATTACTTTCCGCATCGTGGTTTTACCTGCGGCTGTTTTTTCTCCTATATAATGGGATTTTTTCCACAATAAATAGTTATACCTATGGCACTTTCCAGCCTCTCTAGTAACATAAAAAAATTACCTGCTCAATATAAAATCGCTACATTGTGACGACCAAAAACGACAAACAAACACATTTTCTATAACATGACGTTGCTACACTTGTAAACTGAAAAACCTTGGCAAAACTGACACGATGCAAGGACAAAAGGTCTTAAGGCAAGTGTAGTTGTGAACGGCCTCAACAGTGGCGCGACTTCACAAAAAATACTCATTATACAAACAATCTATCAGGATGTCTGTTTCTCAAGTTTTTAATATTATCCACTGTCAAGGCCGTTCACGGCTACACTTGCCTTAACTCGCCTGTCGATGTCAGGTATCTCAGCTATCGTGCTGAGATACCTGAAAATATTACACCAAAATTATTATTAATATTAAAAAAAACCTTTTATCGCTACCCGCTCCGCTACCCTCTTTGCTATAACCACACCCTTCTTTGTACGTAGTGTAGTACTTTGGCTACAAATCAACATTTATACTTGTAATTTTCCTTTTTTTAGCAATCGCGATGGTTTAATAATGATGAATGTCTTTAGATTTGCGTGATGTGTAATTGTTGTTGAATGTAATTGTTCAAGACGTGTGTCGATTGGTGGCATTCGTGAATTAACAAAGTGATAGGTTTTTGTAAAACTACTCGTTAAGTACCTACTTACATTTTCAGTCATGTCATTGGCTTGTTTAATTTTAGTACATCGTATGAATTTGAAAAAAAAACACATATCTGCAACTAGCGCTGTCAATTTCTAAGAGGAGGACATTTGATGATATCATCGGTGGAACCTTGCCGTGTGATGCCGGCTTAGAATAGCATCAACCGATTTTTTGCCCGTGGGAGTCGTAAGAAGCGTCTAAGGGACTCGAGGGTGTGTATTGCAATTTTAGGTGATGGGCTGACAACCTGTCAATATGGCGATACACAATTTTCCGAATGACCCTCAAATATTTGTCAGACGTGGCGTAAATATCAGTTTTTTGCGGCCGTTTACGCTCTGCCTACCCCGCGAGGACCGGACCACCGTGCTGATGGACTGCCCCTGACGTCACTCTGTGACTGCTTTTGTCTACCGACCGTCAAGCCTCCTAGCCAAGAGTCATTCCCGATTCAGATGATTTCCTTGTCTTCGACTTTCGTCCTACTTCGGATTTAGACCTTTAGTTTAGTACTATTATTTATTATGTGGTTATGTGCACGATCTACGAAAGGAATCCTTTTCTTTCTATGAGTAATTATTTCAATTTGATGTATGCCGACTTTCTGCATTTACATCTACTACTATAGTTATAGTTTTAGATAAAGTGGTTTCGAACCGGACAAAAGTGGAGCATTCACTAGCTAGATAGCCAATTGGGGATATCCTGCATCCATTACATTGTCAATCTAGGCGACTATACATCCATTCAGTAGGTAGGTACCGACAAGTTTCTACTTCTGGTTAATTTCTTCCGGAATCTGAGTAGGTAAGCAGAGTGTGGGTCGTTCTAGCGTGTAGCTAACGATCTGATGGTGTTTAGATTTCGCAAACGCAATGATGGTACACCTACTTTACTTATATTCTGATAGTAGATTTGCGCTGAGCTCCTCGAGACTGATCAATCGATTGACAATCATAAGGTGGTTCTCCTTCTCACACGCAGTGAATAATTATCCGTTGCATGTCCAGTACTATGCCGAAAATGAAATTACGAAATCTTTTTTTTTTACCGGACACCATGGCATACGTAGGTAAGCTCATCAAATTGCGGTTGTTACAGGTTTTCATTGGATGGTGACGGTCACGAAACACAAAATCGTCTGATACGTGTGCCTAACGCGTTTGACAATATAGATTGATGCATGGCGTTACAGTACGATTCAGGTCAGTCCTCCGAATACTTATTATAGTGTTTTCAGAACATGAAACTGAACAACTTTTGTCAAGGTATATAGTTTAAGAAATGTCAAAACAGTTCTGGCATTTAGCTGATAGTGAAGTTGTATATGGGAAGTAATTTTTGTCGTATCCTGACATTATGATCCTAGGTGAAAATTGTACAGTATTATGGTCTGCATACATCCTATCAGTATTCGGAGGGCTGTCCTTACATTTTGTATTTAAGTGACGAATAAAACATTTACTTACCTAAATAGTTGTGGTAGTAATTTAAAAGATTTGTATGGAATAAAAATTAAGTTCTGCGCAATATAGGTAAATTTATTGTAGAAAAAACGTTATTGAATGTAATTCATTATGCCATCCAACCCACCCCATCACACAACGTCATAACACAGCACCGAATTGAGACATTCAATCGTTCAATCGTGATTGCCCAGCTGGTCAATCGTTTGGGTCCGTCTCGAGGGCGCTTTCCATCAGCTCAAATAAATTCTAAACCACTATTATCGATGCTATAAAATGGAACCAGTTTACGAGCTGGCAATCTCTCGGTGTTTCCATACACTTAGTTTTATAGGGCATGGCGCCAATAACCAGGTTGTTATAAACTCTTAGTGTACCACCGTCCTACCCTACCTACCTACATTAATCTAGATAGCTACTGATAAAGATTTTTTATTTTAGATTTGATAAGGGCAGGAAGATGAGATTATACTTAAATATATCGCGCCTATAATCCCTTGCAAGGTAGGCAGAGCGCATACCGTTGCAAAAAACTAACATTTACGCCACGTCTGACAAACATTTGAGGGTCATTCGGAATATTGTTTATCGCCATAGTGACAGCTTGTCAGCCCATCACCTTAAATTGCAATACACACCCTTGAGTCAATAAGTCGTCTCTTACGACTCCCACGGGAAAGAAATGGGGAGATGCTATTCGAAGCCGGCATCACATAGCAATAATCACAAAGAGATTATGATAGAACAAAATACGCCTCTATACATTGCCTCTACCACCATAATTTTCTTTGACGAGTTTCCTGATATTTAGTTACCTACTTATTTTTTACTATTATGTATTAGTGTTTTGGGCCTGCCTACCCCGCAAGGGATTATAGGCGTGATATGTGTGTGTGTGTGTATTATTGTTACTCTCAGTATGAATACACTTCGCTAAGTAGGTACAAGGTTTCTTTCTCTAGTCGTTTTAAAACACCCATAAATAAAGTAAAGGTATATCGAGTGCTTTTCTTTCTCCCACGGTGTTGAAATAGACATTAGGTTAAGGAAAAATAAAAATAAAATAAATGTTGAACGTTGAATGCACTTACTAATGCAGTAGAGAATGAACTCACTGTAACATCCGATCAAATCATAATTGATAAAATTTTATCTCTATAAGTATAGGATAACATGTAGTGTTAAACATTAACACAGCACACCGCACAAAATAAGATCCTGAATTAGTTAAAACAGAAATTCCCTGTTTTTTTTTAGTTGTGGACCCTACGATATAAGCCCCGGGACTTTTAATCTACACCTGACTGTATGGTGGGGAGGAGGAGCTCACCCGGAAAAGTTTGTGGGGCGCGATTGGGCTTACGAGTTGTTCTGGGAAGAACGTTGGAGTGTAGTGGCTATTAATTATACTGTGGTAGTAGGGAGCAAATGAGGGACCTCCGCGCCCCCGCCGGCGGGGGCGTCGGTTGCTTGAGGAGCGTGTGGAGTGTGATCTACTCGCAATGGCTGCAGCAGAAATTCCCTGTAGAAGGAAACAAGATTTATATGGAATAAAAAATTTAAAAACACAACAGCTTTCTAAGATAAAGCCTAGCCTATGTCACTCGGGAATACTCGAGATAATGTAAGGATTCTTCCGATACAATTCTCATTCGAATCTGTTCAGTAATTAAGGAGTTTCAGTCCTTCAAAGAATCGCACAAATATACATACATACATAAACTCTAAAAACATTACACTCCTTTTTTGGTTCGGCAGTCGTGGAAAAATATCTGATTTGAGATTTTGTTTCAATAGTACATTCTTCACGAGCAAAGAAAGAGACCGCAAGGGTGAGTTTGAGTTTAATACACACGAATCATACTTTCTTCCAAGTGATAGATAGTGCTTTATACTACACCTAGGAGAAAAAAAAACATAACTAATAGTTCAAATACCCCTCAAGTGGTTAAGAGCAAACGCAATAAGTTCCATGCATTCAGCCCAATTCTGTCGATTAAAATATACGAGACACGTTCCGTTTTATAAAAGTTTTCACAGTTACATCTTTTACTCTCAAGGGGAGAAAGTGATGTGTATGGATTATTCCGACCCGCTAATTTGATACGAACAATGACTCACGTTCACGTTACAGGGCACTTTCTATTTATGTGTAGTATAAAAAACATTTAAGTTTATACAGTGTCGTTCGTCGTAGCACTTTGCTACGCCACTGCCACACCCACGCACTTTCCCGCCATTTCCTCAATTTCTCAAATGTCATCGCAACGGAGATGTCAATGACACGTCAAATCGAGCCACCGTATTGCCTCTATTAAACTCGTTATGGCGAGTAGCGCACATCGCGTGACAGCGCCTTAAGTACCCGGGCTATTCGTGAATGGACGCACTTGGCCGGTAAAATGTTGCTTCGTAGCTATCACGATAGTAGTACTTCGAGTAAGTAAGAAAAAGCTTTAAGTTTTAAAATCACAGAAGAACATGTCACATAGAAGAAGGTAGGATTGAGAATTTTACCATAGAATCTTGTAACATATTACTTACCTATTACCCAAAAGGGTACTTAATTTATTCAACCAACCTGAACTATAAATAACAATGTACATACGTAATCCCCTTCTGTATGGATATTCATTGCTTACCGACCCAAAATAAAATCGCGCTACTAAAAATACGCACCCCTCATTGCGACCCCATATAGATTACCCCTCAAACATTCCGCATATCAAAAATAGCATAGCTCAAAGTCACGGCTAATAAGTTTGTATGAAATAATGAAATACACTCGCACGTCGATCACGGAACGACATTTTAGCGCCGGCACGCGCCCAGTATCACAGATAGCGGCGTAGCGACCGCGTGTGTACTAGGCTTTATTATTTATTATTTTTCTACGATATTATTTTCGGCCAGTGCGAAAAAAAACACGAACGGAATAGTGAAATAAAAAATACAGTGATGTTTTGAAAATGGAGCGATAGATAAAGTGCCCCTATGCAGAGGTAAGGATAGAAATTAAGTAATCTAGACTTAATTAAGTTATCTAGACTAGAACCGAAGACCTAATTGTATGTGAATTAAATTAAACGTTCAGGCCAAGGTTACTGGATTAAAATTATAGAACAGCAATTATCAGACTATATTTACGAGTAAAGTATCACTTAAGTATTTAATTAAAGTAGAATGGGATTTATAATTTGGAGGCTGAAGTTTCGAAGTCAACAGAAAATAGATACTACGAAGGCAATAAGTTTAATGGGTAACACATAATTACTTAATCGTATGCTCTCATTGATAAGTTAACGTATATTTTTTTTATGACATACGCCACACTTAGGTACTCTACCTACGAGTTGAAACGTCAAAAAAAACACTGGTACCTAGGTAGTACCCAGGTTTGATTTAGCTATTAGGTAGGTATGCAAATTTTCTGCATTATTACATACTAGTTGGTGCCTGGCGTCTTCGTACGCGCGGTATTCGATGTAACAGTTTCCCGTGGGATTGCAAGATTTTCCTGCGGTAAAAAGTAGCCTAGGTCCTTTCTTAGGTTCCTGTCTATGCTTATGCCAAATTGTATCAAAATCAGTTTAGTGGTTTAGGCGTGAAAACGTAACAGACAGACAGAGTTACTTTCTAATTTGTAATATTGGTATAGATTTAGCAATTTTCAGGTACCTAACGTCATTATCTTATGTCATGTATGCGTAAGTAAAAAGGAAACATTCTCATTCTTCATCTCAATCTCAAATAAACAACAAACAATATTTATACTTCAACATTATTTAGGTTCGGTGATCGATCAGTTGCAAAATACCAACAGACCACCCTCACAAACAACAGTACGACCATCCCAATCAGCCATATTTGACAGCTGTCACATTCGTCATTGACATGAAATAACTAACGTCACAAATAGAGATCAGTGCAAAGGGTCCCTTCTCATCTCTTTTAGTATGGAGATGACAGTAGTTAACTATGGCATATTGGGATGGCCTTAGCTTAGTCATATCAGTCCGTTTCGTTATCAAAGTTAAGTTAGTAGGTAGGTACTTGCCTGCCTACCAACATAAGTATCTCCCTAGGGCTGTCAGGAAATAGTTACATACTAGAATATAATTTAACATGTTTGTATCGTATAGTCTAGAATAGCAACTAGAGTTTGAAAAACTGGACTTTTTCTGAATATTAAGGTAGAGTCGATCCCTGCACATCTGCTTATAATAAGGTGAAATTTCGTGTGGAACACCGAGTCGTCGAACGACCCGATGAACCCTGGTGTCAGAGTTTTTCAACCACCTACTACTAGTAGTTGGCCTCTGACATGATAGTGTAACGACCGCCGTCTAAGTAATCATAGACAGCAACCAGGGCCGAGACGGCTTAACGTGATCTCCGAAGCACGGAACCTTCTTTCTTTTCGGACAATCAGGTAGTTCAGCCTGCAATGTCCTAACCAGACTGGGAACAAATTCACAAAGTGATAAACACCAACTAATGTGAGTGCCCCACCGATAATCTTTGCGTCACAGCTTTGCCACATTGGCCGTGATTTTACTTGTGTTGTGACCGATAGCGAACTCTCAAGACAAGCTAGTGATAAACAAGGAACAACTTTCCCCAATGAACATAGGTCGAAATATAACTGTAAAAATTAGGACCTCCCATACAAAATTGCCGATCATCTGATTTGGAAAATACTATGGAAACTAATACTATTTTTGACATATTTCAACCTATGTTGTGTCAGATTTGACATGATTTTTTCCGTGCATATTGTCATAAGCTATAAACTTGTTATCTATACCTAGGTACATTCCGAACATAAATGCGCCAAAATTTTGCAAACCGATAAATTTTTGCAACAAAGGAGGCATATGTAAGGTTATTATTTAGTTATTTACTGTGAAATTAATATGTCGAAATATAATTTTTGGAAGTCATGTTGTGCCTAATCAATCATAACAGAATAATCACATTGCAAATATTGGTTTGTTAACATAGTTGATAACATGAGTAGCAGCGTTTAGATCCCTAGTCACTAACAGATTTGTATGCCACATTATAAAAGAATCATGCTTATGATTTAACTTCAATAAATATCGTCATGGGTGCCTCTCTTATATACAGTAAAATTTTACTAGTCACCGATAGCGAAAACTCAAGACGGGATGGTGTTATAAACTTTCAACAAGGAAAATAGGACGAAAAAAAAAATACGAAAAATTAAATTGGACCTCCAATACAAAGTTACTGATCAGCTGATTTAAGTTACTATGGAAAGTCAAAATATTTTTGAATTTTTCAACCTATGTTCCTTGGGGAAAGTTGTTACAAATCACTAGCCTGTCTTAAGATTTCGCTATCAGTCACTAATAAAATTTCACCCTAGGTATATATATATATTTATGGCTATTTTACCGGTCGCATTTCGTTGTATGAAATGAAGTATCTATACGACTATTATTTCCGTAGCAGCCCTACGAATATACCTAGCAATAAGTATAGTTCTAGATAGAGCAAAATAAATGTCCATTTCCTTCCCGCCCATTCATTTGCAGTGATAAGGTCTTTGTTTTATTCGTCCTTGTTTTATTCTGTCGTTGTTTCATTTGGTCGCCGCTTGAATATACCGACTTGTACTTTGTTTTTCTAGCTTTTGTACACGCATAGGCTGCCGGCTTAGAATAGAACTAAGCGATTTTAACCCGTGCTGCGTGGGTATAGTGAAAGGGGACTGAGGGTTAAATCCGCCGTGTGATCCCGGCTTAGAATAGCATCACCCTAATTCTACCCGTGGATGTCGTAGAAAGCTACAAAGGGATAAATTCGGCTAGGAAACGGGCAGCGGCATTTCCGGTGAATGCAACATCTTGATCAATGAACAAAACCCACGTAGGGGTTAAATAAATCCAGAGATTGGCCAGAAGCTTTCCCTGTGAAATACAAAACCTTGCACTGCACCCTTCTACCAAGCAAGCACTACTCAGTAGTAGGCTGAGTATGAAAAACACTTGTAGATAAGATTAAGCCTAAGTCCAGCAGTTGACTGGCTGTGCCTGTTAAAGTAATGTGATCATGATCACAGACCGAAGAACTTGCGCATGACGTTCCGGGCTCTGTGGATGTGATAAATAGCTCTGTCCTGTCAAAATTAAAGCTGTCACAATACCAACAGCATTCCTGATGAAAATCGTGCAACAGCGCATCACTGAGTGAAACTCTGCAACATCTAGATATTCTAATGAGCCTAGTGTTGTAATTGTGGTTAACAATGGGAGGTCGAGATCTGCGGAAGTATGCACCAACGCGCATGCGTGATTTACATACGTACTACCAACCTACTTGGGGACGCCCATGTCCAGCTGTGGACTGTTATGGCTGTTAATGTAATGTATCAACCTTATTACGAAAGGGATCCATCTATACTGATATGCTTAATAACGACATGAAAAACCAGCATTAATAAACTGTTTTAAACTTTCGCGGTCACAATAATAACTCAAAATACTTAAAACAGAGTTTTTACTTGTTGTTCCGTGATCGCCGAAATATTAGACAATTTAACAAAGTTTAAATGTTTCAGCCTATGTTAATCTCTTAATTCTAGGTGCTACTGATGATGCTTTCAGCCAAGTACAACTCAACCTAAGAATTGTGCTAAAAACTGTTATTGCTAGCTGAATAAGAACGGAATAACATCCAAAGTGTGCAACTGGAGCCAATAGCTTAGTGACCATCGTAAACAAGAATAATAAAATAAAATAAATAAAAACACGACTGCCTTCTGAGATAAAGCCTAGCCTAACCTATAACACTCGGGATAATGTAAGGATTCTTCCGATACAATTCCCGTTCTAATCTATTTGGTGGTTAACAAATTGCAGCACTTTAAAGAATTGCACATACATACATAGTACATGAACTCTAAAAACATTACAGTCCTTTTTTGCTTGGGCAGTCGTTTAAAAAGTGTGAATTGTAAATTTTCTATTCTGCCAATTTTTTTTTCAAAATATTGTTATTTTGTTACTTTATTATTTGCCACTTTGACTTTGTAAACAGTCCAGCACAGGTAATTAAAACACATAGCTAGTTCTTATCGAAGTTTTTTGCTGCTATCGTTTAGGCGACTAAAAATGCCTGCGTTATACCCAAATGTTATTTAGGGTACTATTCTATTCAGTTCAAATAATTAAGAGTGAGTTCTACTCGTAAAACTGAACATCTTTTTTTTATGGAAAAAATATCTCCCATGCACAAAAGTTTAAAATGTGTCACTTTTCACAATTTTTTTTAATAATTATGATTTTTGTTTTATTTTTGATTGAAAAAAAACCACCGAATTTAATAGGACCCTATATTTTGTACGTATTAGAGTAGATTTTGTAATCAATAATTGCAGTTATTCATCCTCATTTAGTAACGAGGAAGGATCATCGTAAATGGTGATAATTGGTGTGTTATGCTTACTGGTTGCTATAATGATACTTATTCCACAAAATTCTAGTACTTAGGTAATGTAGGTAAAATTGGGGTGATGCTATTCTAATCCGGCACTAAACGATGAATATTTCAATTAATCTTCGTAGTAGAGCTGACCTAATTTGGTATCACACATAATGCTACATTTTGCTGTGCGCTCGCCAATCCAAACGTGTTTAGTACGGCAATACCCCCCGATAAGGGGAGGCCCATGTCCAGCATTGGACTGGTTGCGGCTGTCAATGTAATTTATGTAATTTACGCCAGGGTGATCGACAATACATTCCCGTGGGAGTCGTAGAAGGCGACTAAGGGACTCGAGGGTATGTTTTGCAATTTTAGGCGATGGGTTGAGAACCTGTCACTATGGCGATACTTAATTCTCCGAATGACCCTCAAGTATTTGTCAGACGTGGCGTAAATGTCCGTGTTTGCGTCCTTTTACGCTCTGCCTACCCCGCAAGGGATTTTAAGCGTGATATGTGTGTGTGTGTGTGTGTGTTCGGCAATCACAGCTGACGGGCGGGCGTATGTGATCTGTCGACCTCCGTGAAGAAGGCTGTCCTAAGCAGCCGAAACGTAGAGGGCTAAACTATCTACCACATAAATAACAAGTAGCTCACGTAAACCTACATCATAAGTGATACTCACGTGATACTTGTTCGTTTAATAATACAATAGAGCCAATAAATAGTGTTCATGGAATAGTATCAATATTTTTATTAGTTTAAAAATAATTCTGCGAGATATAATATATTCCGCAGTAGGCTTCTACGCTACGCTTTATGGCGGTTAAACAAACACATCCCACGTTTTTTTATAAGTTTAATTATTTCAAACGTGCAAAAAATATGCCGCGCCATTTCCGCATCCAGAACCAATTTAAAACAGATGTTTTTCTTAGAAGCTCAACAAATTTAATCACACTTTTAAATCGGGCACCAGGGCTCTTCGGATCCTTCGTCGACTCATTATCCCACACGATAAGAAATACAGAGACAAGGACAAACTTGAACGAACAGACATTGGCCTCAATTCGGAATAACTATTCTTTTAACTTACCTTAAATTAGCGCTGTCACTTTCCTAAAATAGGTTTAGAAAAGGGTACCCATTACCCATTGACATTTTTAAACATGAGAGGACTAATAAGTACCTTCTACCCTTTTCTAAACCTATTTGACGGAAAGTGACAGCGCTAATTTAAGGTAAGTTAACAGAAGTATTATCTCGAATAGAGGCCATTATGACATCACCACTATATCGACACATGATTGACATCCATCGAACCTTTCATTGGCTTCTTAGATGAAGCCATTGAATCAATCAAGACCATCAACACAATGTCATAGAAATACATAAACACCAATCGACTTTGATTGCGCTGCATTTGAAACCAAACTGTTGCAAAATGTACAATCAAATGCTATTTAGATAGGTAGTTGGTTTTGACAAGAAGTGACATCAAAAGGCATCAGTTTCAAGGTCCGGTGTAACGATGTGACTCCCTTAACACTTTGGATGCGCAGATTGTACAATCCATCTGTGTACACAATGAGGGGCATTACTATAATATACTTATTAAGGGGTGAAATATCCCATGAAACTAAACAACTTTCCCTATGAGACGTAGGCCAAAATATGAAAAATAAATTGGAGCTCTCATAGTCTATCTCATAAACTATCTCGGTCGGCTGGTACATTGTGCATTGGAGGCCAATTTTTTTTATATTTCGACCTATGCTCCTTGGGAAAAGTTGTTCAGTTTCATAGGTTAGTTGTTTAGTTTTAGGTATAGATTATTATTATTATCTACTAACATGTAGTTATAAGTTTTTATTCTTTCTAACCTAACCTTATGGACCTAATGTTGTCTGAAATAAAGATTTTATTATTATTATATAGGTGATTTCGCCCCGCATAATATTTGCCCCTTTTCTGAGCCCTACATTGTTTATTATGTCAACAAAGAAAAGAGAACTTTATTAGTCATTCATTATTTACCATGAGTCTATCAGCTGAGAATTTGAAGCTTCTTTTATCCATAGAATTTAATATGTTGTGAGCCTTATTTTCATACATGGGTAGTCGTGGATAAAACAAATCTATAATTTGAAAACACGCTATCCTAGTCATATCATGTTCACAATGATTCTTTGTAAATTATGACAAGCTTTCTACATGAAACCGTGTTTGAATTATGATTCGGTAGTGAAGGTGTTGACTCTCACAGTAACTCATCTGGTGTGTCGTGACCGTGAAGCCCCACTTTGCTCGCATTTTCATAACTACGTTTACGACCCTCACATATGATTTTAGTCTACATTCAGAGCATAAAATTGAGAAAATAATGCCACTGGCTACTTTAATAATTTGGATCGTTAGTTGGTATTTTTCAGCTAAATTACATTTGTAACCAACTTTTTACCTATCCTATCTGGTAGAGATCGCATGACATGGATGGATAAGTCCGCCCTTGTTCCTACAAAATCTCTTCGTTTATTTAAGTCTTCTTTTATTACTTTTTCCTTTGGTAGGAAAAAGTTTTTACGTACATAAATACTTACAATTCTGGAGCGTACAGTTTAGTCGCTTTTAAGATAGTATGCTATATGATATGACAACTAGCTTGGAAAATTTTTGACCTCATATTCAAACAAATAAGTAGAAGATACCGCAAGAAAAAAACTTTTAAGTACTACGCAATACCACAGAATAATAACTAGTCAATACCTACTACATATACACTACTATCATCGCAGAATTTTGATCTAGCTAGATCTATGTCAAACGGCTTGACAGATGCATCCGTTATGCACCGTAGCCGTATTTGTATGGGAATAAGATCGGAATTCGCAATTACCTTTCGTCTGACAGATGCATGCGTTAAGGTGCGTTAAAAATACGCAACAACGGACAACAAGTGGAGAACCACTTACACCTTACAGGATCAATATATAATTATATTGGTTTTCCTAAATGTACCTTAATTTCTTTCTTTTCATGTGGGACACCGAGACAATGAACTATCCAATGAACCATGGTGTCACAGATTTTCAATCGCCTACTAGTAGGCCTCTGACATGGTTGTGTATCGACCGCCATCTAAGTAATCATCATCATCATCCTCAGCCCACATCCACCCACTGCAGGGTATAGGCCTCCTCTCTAAGTAATCATAGACAACAATCAGGACCGACTGCTTAACGTGCCCACCGAAGCTCGCAACCATCTTTCCTACGGACAATCAGTTAGTTCAGCCTGCAGTGTCCTAACCAGACTAGGAACAAATTCACAAAGTAATAATATCAACTTTTTGAGTGCCAGACTGGGATTCGAACGCGGAACCTTTGCGCCACAGGCAGTCGCACTACCACTGCGCCACATCGGCCGTCAATGTAAATGATGATGATGATGTAGATCCATTCTTTCTGCTCCGTGAGTAGATCAAATACACATTGATCTATCGGTAAATCTTTGTGCTACTAATAATTAATATTGTAAAAAAACTTGCAAAATGGAATTTAAATACACAAGAGACTCTTACAACGGTCACAAAGCGGAACCCTCCATTATTTGTGACGCTTTGCCGACCACGTATTGAAGATTGATGTGTCTTACGAGCAAAGTGATGCAGGCGGAAGACTTGCCATTACAAAGAATAACACTAAGACAAGTATAACACATACAATCCAAGGACACGCAAGTTTGTTAGTAAGCTGTATGCAGTGCCGTAGATCGTGATGGAAAACTTGGGTGGCAGCATGTAGAAACGTACTCCATACAAGTTTTCCTCGAAATTGTACGTAGCGTAATATATTTAATGGCAAACTTGTGTGGTAGATGTCTCCACGGTCGGCTGCTGGTGCAAAACAACCTGCCAAGCGAGACGAGCCGAGGAGCTGATGGAGAAGCCATTGCACTGAGCTGAACTATACAGGGTGTAATCGATAGCCCTCCGAATACTGATAGAGTGAATGCAGACCATGAAACTAAACAATTTTCCCCTAGCAACTAATGTCAGGAAACGACAAATAAAAATTAGCTCCCATACAAAATTAAGATCAGCTGACTGCATTTACTATGGAAAGTAAAAAAAACGGTGCCTGAAATATTTTCTTAGTTGTTCAGTTTCATGGTCTGCATGCACCTGATTAGTATTCGGAGGGCTGTCACTTACACCCTGTATAGTTGGCTGGGAGGAACAATGCTGCAATTTTCGATAATGACGTCACGGGTCAAGGAATATGGAAGAAAGTCGAAGATTTTCATATAGAACCTTCCTTGTTAAATCAAATTAACTTTACCTATTCAATGAAGGATAGTACTATCACTTATTGACGTCATGAACACACTGTAAAAAATACATAACATTTCTGTATTGTCCTGATAGAAAACCGGCTCGGGCGGGATATAAAAATAAAATAAAGGTACTGCCTCTGGGCTGGCCAGGTGAATCACACGGCATATAACTTCCTATACACGACGAACACCTGAACACGTGTAACACAAACTCGAATCTGATTTGATCTATATTATAATAGACACGCTACATTAGATCACGAAAAGAACTTATATTTAAGTATGGTCTAGGTACATAACCTACTTAGAAACTTACTCAAGTCTGAAAGATTAAGGAGGAAAAGATTGACTGGGAAATAGAAAATTACCCACTAATTCGCATTAATTCCTCTCTTTATTAACCATTTAGCTAAAAGTAGTTCAAGTGAGGCAGCGAAGCTCAAAAGTAGTCCGAATGCGGTAACTGCATAATAAAACCGCCGTTTACCGTTCCCGGCGTGATTTTACGCAATTTGCAGCCGCGCCGACCGTAAACATTGATAAGATAGCGCTTGAGATCCGTGCCCACTGGCCAGAGTGGCCAGGATGCCGGGTGCCAGATTTGAAAGTCTGCCGCGTTCTTCTTTAGTTTTTTTTTATTATTTTTTGTTTACATAAACACTTTACAAAAACGTCATATCATATTGAATGGTATCATCTAAAACACCTGCGTGTGTCGCTGTTAATATGACATTGTTTGAATCAAAGGCTAAACAATAAAGTAGTTTAAACTACTTCAATGTTTCACGGTTGTCGTTTAATCTTAAATTGGAACACAAAAAGTTGTTATTTGTCAATTTATCTAATCAACAGTATCAAAATATGTGACATTGTTTCCAAATTAATTTAAATTTACAGACTGAACCACTTATAAGAAAGATAGTTCTGTGCATCCGAAGACATGCTAAATCTTCGGTCCTGATTGGGGACCCGTCCCAAAAAGTAATGCCCTTTCCTTTCCGTTGCTTTAGAGAGACAGACGATGACGGCGCAGACCTGAAAAAACTGACATTTGTTAAATTATTAAACGATGTGAAAGATTATTTGCAAAAATAAGCCCAAAGATTCATTACACATTTAATGAGAAAAGGTGGTCACAAAACAAAATATGAAATATTGGATAACCATGTTCAGGTTTTCAGTCTAAAAACGCAAAGTTGAAGTTTAATTTGCGTTTTCTTTATAACGAGTAAATTTCGACAAATCGTGTTTTGGGTGCCATGGTTTTGTAGCACATACCTTGACATATTGCCGAAAAAAATATCGTCTCATTTTGGAGATTTTAAGAAATGGGATAGAAAAATCCGAAACCTAAACCTTGCGCAGCTGATTTCTAAGCCCATTTCGCCTTAAAGATGATGGGTGTGCCTCAAGTGATGAAGATACTGATGGATGAATGTATCCTTCTCTGAATAGTGGACACAACTCTTTACAATTTCTAGAGATTGTAAAGAACTTTGTCCACTACAACATTGTCCTAGGACGAGCATGCCATTTGCAAGGATGATGCCAAAGCGAGATGGTGCCACATTTGGGTTCCACACTTTATAGGCTCAGATCACTGATCAGATAACCGGACAAGATCAGATCTTGCTATTCATAGAACCTTTCAATGGAAAGGCAGAGGCAATATTTTTACTTTAATTGACCACGAAACATGGTTGGTAAAAGGATGAATGGCTTAAAGTAGGCACTGACCTACTTTATTTGCGGATGTAACTGCAATTTAATGACTTTTTTTACTCGTGACTGACGATACTGAAAATCAAAGATGGCCTGGAGATAAGGAACAAATTCTTCTTCTTCAAATTCAAGAGTCAAACTCTTGTCGGTGGAGTAACTTCAAGGAACAAAACTATCCCTTGTAAAACTCTGAAAAAGTTGGTCCATATTACTAGCTTAGCTACTTTACAGTTTTCAGTAGGTATTGGTCGATAGTACCAAAAGTTTCACCTTAATGGTTATCATGCTAGAAAAACAAACTCAGTCGCAATTCTCTAGCAAATTAAAAGTAACTAAGCATAACGGGTAAAGCAATAAAAAAGGGTCGTGTCCATGTATGTCAACTTTTTATACGTCAGAGCAGTAGCCGCAACAATTTTACACTGCCATATTTAATAGGTAAACGCTAAAAATTGGACCTAAAAAACCCTTTGAACCATCAAAATATTGACAGCAGGTCAAGTGAGGTCGAACCGTTCGTTTCATATTTTAATTGGCGCGCTTTTTTGTTGGTTTGTTGTAATGTAAAAAAATATATTTTAACATAATTTATAATGATTTCGCTCCAGGGGGTCACAACTCTAACCTAACCTAAACCTACTGAGTCGGACCCTCCTGGGCGTGGTCTCAACCGCCGCCCGCGAAAGCGTCGGGTGGACGCGCGTGGTACGGGGCCAGATTTCGAAGGTGCTCGAAATCTGACCGGCCAGCGCGCGCGAACATCCCGGTCGAGAGCTTGGAGACGAACTCATCCAAGGTCACAACTTTCAGGTCCCTCCGAATGACTTCGTTGCGGACGAACGTACACGCCTAGTTTCATGCGCAACGGGAGTCTCGAGCGTAGAATGGGTCGGAGCAAAGCAGTGGCAGCCCCCGTTTGCCCGATCACATTCTTCACGTGCTGGACCATGGACAGGTTTCGGTCTATGGTCACGCCTAGGTATATAGCCTGTGCGGACCACCCGATCTCCTGTCCATGGAACTTTAGTTTCGGGGGATCTCTTCGACCACGCTCCACGATGATCACTTGGGTTTTTCCCACGTTGACCGTCAATCTCCATTTTGCCAGCCAGGCTGGGAGGGCGTCCAAAGCATTTTGCAGACCGCGTGCCTCGTGTTGAGGGACACGGAGAAAAAGGCAGCGTCATCGGCATAGAGCGCCAGCTTAGTGCCGCCCTCAACCGGGATGTCATCCGTGTACCTGGCGTAGCATACCGGAGACAGACACCTACCTTGGGTTGGGGGACTCCAGCAGCGATCCTTCGGACTTGGGAGAGGGCGTCTTCCACTGCCACCTGGAAGCGCCTATTCTCTAGGAAGGTGGCCACGATCTTAACGACTCGCCGAGGAGTCGTAGATGTGGACAGCTTATAAACTGCGGCCCCCCCTTCCCCCTGCTTTGAGGATTACTCCGTCTCTCTACTAAAATGCTATTTACGCGCTTAAGCAGACAAAAAAGCACACCAGACATGAAAAACGGAGCGGACAAAAAAGGATACTCCCAGTTTTTGATGTCACCGCAGTTACCTACCCAGTTTTTTTCGTCACCGTCATAGCCCGCCACGTTTTGTTTGACAAAACGTTGACACTAAAAAAGGTTACACGAAAAACTTTGCATGCTATGGCGGCGCACCGAAACAAAGGATAATACTTCAGAGCCTTGTAACTTAGAAACCAGTCTTCTTGCGTGTGGCCTATCATCATAAACAACTACTCGTACATAATACCTTTAAACCATTAACTTTCAACTGCAGCTCAACATTACCTTCAATTTATTGCTACGAATTATCGACTTATAATCGAATGCCGTGTGATGCCGGCTTAGAATAGCGTCACCCTATAGTCGTAAGAGGCGACTAAGGGACTCGAGGGTGTGTATTGCAATTTTAGGCGATGGGCTGACAACCTGTCACTGTGGCGATACACAGTTTTCCGAATCACCCTCAAATATTTCTCGGACGTGGCATAAATGACCGTTTTTTGCTGCCGTTTATGCTCTGCCTACCCCGCAAGGTATAATAGGCGTGATATATGTATGTATTATCGACTGCATTATATCACTTACGACTGCCGCACAATATCGGAGGTTCGCCCAGAGACGTGCCGGCTTAAAACAGCATCACCCCATCTCATTCCCGCGGGTGTCGTAAAAGGCGACTAATGGACTCGAGGGTTTCATGTGTGTAACAATTTTAGGCGACAGGATGACAACCTGTCATTATAGTGATACAAGATTTTTCAAAAACGGCCCTCGATAATTTGTCAAACGTGGCGATAGCACCCGTATCTTACGGCCGGTAATGATATGTCTACCCCGAAAGGGATATAATTATGTGTGTCCAGAGACGTTTTCAGATGAACTCCGAAAATAAACATAATGCGGTTCTCCCACTGACTGACTCTGACTGACGGACTTATTTTTGACGAATTCATCTATCAGACGAAAGGAAATTTCGAATTCCCATACAGAAAACGGATACCGCGGCACACTGTATCGCTGCGATTTGACCAAGGTGTTTGACAGGCGCATCTGTCAGTTCGTAGTAGTGAGGGGTTCGCTTATGTAAACGTTTCGATATTAACGGCTCTAGTTGGCTCTGGCGAACACGAGAGGCGTTGGCCATCCAAAGAAATGTCCGTAGGTAGGTCAGTGGACTGCTAGTATTTAAACCGAGATAAAGTTCACTTTCACTACTAAAATCGTCTCAAGACAAACGTCCGATGGTGTGCGGCGGCCTTTAGAAGTCAGACCAAATTTACGTGCAAATTGACATAGTTTTCGGACGGCGTGTCGAATTTACGCCCAATTTATTATGTTTGTCATCTTTAGGAGCAGTTTTGAGGCTTTACGATCGAGAAATCGACAGATCACACTTAATCGCGGTGTTATGGTGTGTGGCCGAGTCTTGTCTGCCTACATTTTTTGGGTTCCGTACCTTCACAAAAAATATAAATATCGTACCGCTATCACGACTTTTTGGTGATCCTGAGAGTTCTTCGTGGATGTGTTTTTTTAATCATAAAAATGTCATAAAAGTGTGAGGTTAACTTACCTACTGAAAGTGATCACATATGGAGTGTTAGTACGGAGCCATTATACTTACATGTGTCTTACCGTATATACAGGGTAGGCAAATCATCACATTATTATTGATAATAAATTATATAAACTTCCTCAGACGCAATGGAGTTCTATTCTATACTGCACAACGACCATTTCTTGACTCTCTCATGCCGCCAAGTAGACATTATACTCGTACTTGGTATTTTAAGGAATTAGGTTCCCAATACATACATATATAAAAAAAAATAAAAAATAAAAAATAAAAAATACCTTTATTGTCTCTAATTGTCCAGGTTACATTGCTGTTTCTTATAAAGTAAGTGTAGGTAGGTAACATGGTTCATTACACAATGTCACTGTTTCTGGTCCCCAAACTAGGATACCCTGTACTATGGGTGACCAGGTCTTCCAGTCTACTCGCAATAATAGGTAACACAGTAAATAAGTCTTACAAACTTGGATTATACAGAAATAAACAAAAATATATGTTAGCTAGTAATAATAAAGGTGGGTAGGTTACTAACCAACACTACAAGTAAAGTAACCGCCAGTACTATTTAAAACACAAATAACAAACCTCGGCTGCCACACACTAAAGTAAGTACAACATTAACTGCCTTTTTTACCATCCGACTGCAAATTATAAATTTGTAACAACATGTACGCCAACCTTACATTTTGCGGTTGATATTCGTCAATTTACATAATGTTTCAACTAATTGGACCGCAATAAACGATTTGGTAGAAGGCGTAAGGATCGACAAACATTTACAGTATACGCAGAGACAACAGACTATTCAATGTTGTCAAAAACTGATTGTATTTTTGCTTTGCTTTCAAGCAGGTAGTAGGTATTTAAAATAGGTAATTGGTTTACGTGTATATATTCGAATAGTTTTTTTTGTATATGGTAGGTATACAATGATATGCAAAATGTGCGGTTTTTTTTATTTATTTTTTTACATAGTCTGTACAATTTTATGATATCTAGGTGTTGTCTACCATTTGTGCATTGGTCGGCAACACTGTCCAACTCCTACGATTTTATCTTGGAATCAATAGTATGTTTGTGTACTATTGGTTGAACAGGTCGCCGACACGGAATTTATATAGCATGTAGGTATATTATTATAATTTATAATTTATCATATTACCGACCAGAAATTATGATTTCGGTTTGTTCGTAATCAAGTCCAATTAGCCATTGAAAAATGATCTTCTTTGCTATTTGTTTGGGTTTTTCTACAATAGATAGAAGTTTGTGTACATGTGTGTATATAAAAGGACTCATGTAGAAGTGGAATCTTCGAGCGAATGAGGTTTGAGTTCTAGGAATAGGCCATAGGCGCTCTCTAGCAGGGTTTTTCCGAAGATTAAGTTCTGTTTTAGTGGGACTTATATTGGTTTTAGAAGTCTTATGAAACAATAGTAGTATCTTGTGTAAGTAAAGTTGCCTGACTGTCAAAAGTTTACTCTCTGAATACAAACTATATGTGCAGAATCTGTATGGTTTCTTAAATGCAACTTTTAATGCAACTCTCTGTGCACGTTCCAATTTTATAATAAATGTTTTAGCTGCAGAGCCCCAGACTGAGATACAGTAAGTAAGTAACGCCTGACATAGCGAGAAATAAACTGTCTTGACTATATTTATACTAACAACTCTGCGCAGTTTTTTAAATATATGTAGCATTTTTCTTACTCTAGCTGCCAAAGTTTCAATGTGTAGTTTCCAGTTTAGGTTTTGGTCAATTATAACACCTAAGTACCTAATGTATTCAGTTCGCTCTATCTCTTGACAACAACATGAAATTTGATTTTTGCAGGTGGTGCTATGAATTTTGATTGAGGTTAGGGATGCATCAGGCTGGGTCCTTGCAGTAATGTGAAAACATATGAATTTGGTTTTACTCGTATTTAGGGTTAAAAGATTATCTTCGAGCCAACCAGCTACCGTTTTCATGCTGTCCTCTGCTAGTTTCCTGACCTCAGTCCAGGATCTGCCTTTGAAGACGATCGCAGTATCATCCGCAAAGACAAAGATTTGAGCCGACGCTAGATTCAGCTGACAGAGATCATTGATATATATAAGGAATAGCGTCGGCCCGAGAACACTGCCCTGAGGAACCCCAAATAGCGTCATATTGGTATCACTTTGCGTATCACCTAGTTTTGTAAACTGTTTACGACCTTGTAAGTAACTGCGAAACCAAGTCTGAGCAATGCCTCTTATTCCTAATGCCTCCAATTTTTGTAGGAGTAGCGGTATTGATACAGTGTCGAAGGCCTTTTTCAAATCGAGAAAAACCCCAATACTTTTGTTGCCTTCATCAAGGTGTTTGGCCACGAGATCAGTCAGTTGAATTACAGCATTTTCAGTACAAATTTTCGGTCGAAAACCAAATTGATTTCCAGCAAGAATGTTGTTGGTTTCAAGAAAAGACAGGACTTGTTTGTTCACAACTTTTTCCATAATTTTCGCCATTAGCGTCAATAGGGAAATGGGTCGGTAGTTACCTACGTCCTCAGCGTTCCCAGATTTAAATATAGGACATACCTGCGCCAGTTTAAGCGACTCGGGCACAATCCCCGCTCGAATGCTACAGTTCACTATATGAGCAATAGGTTCCGCGACCAGATATCTCATTTCTTTAAGAATTTTGGGTGTGATCCCATCCCAGCCTGGTGATCCATCTGTTTTGAAAGTTTGGATGATTTTACAGATTTCACCGGCATCCGTGGGTTTCAAAAATATAGATTTCTCATTAGTTTTTATACGATCTTTTATTTTGGAGATTAGTTCAGTTTCCGTTTGTTTCGTTTTAGACATGATTTCTTGAGCGAGGTTTGGCCCAATTGAAGTAAAGAAATTGTTTATTATATTAGCTGAGTCTTTTGTAGATTTACCAATATTTAGTAAACCATGGTTTGTGGTTTTAGGACTGTCAACGTTGCAAACGGTTTTAACTTTAGACCACGTTTTTTTTGGATTTTTGATATTTAATTCAAACTCCTTACTATCGTGCGCATCTTTCATGTTTTGTAACACATAATTACAGGTATTTCTGTACTGTTTATAAATGTATTTAATTACTTCATCTTTAGGATTGCGTTTATGTGCAAGATGTAAACGATCTCGTTTTTGTATACACCTAATTAGAGAAGGAGTTATCCATTGTTTAAGATTAAATTTGTTATGAGTTATGGTATGAGTTTTAGTGCTATTATCAATGAGGGATGCTAGTGTGCCGGTAAACATATCTGTACTTTCATCAGGGTCTGTTAATGAATAAATGCTACTCCAATCGGTCTTGGATAGCTGCTGATAAAGTTGTTCTAAGTCAGTCTTCTTATATGTCCGTATTTTAGACTGCTTTTTAAGGCTAGATTTGACAGATACCATAGTGGTGTAATGATCTGTTACTGTAGATGCGCAAACTACGGCCTTAGCTAAGTCATTAGATTTAACTGCGATGTGATCAATACAGGTTTTATCGTGTGTAGGTATATTAAATGTAGGGTAGTATCCATGGAAAGCTAACAGATTTAGGTATTTATCAGCGTGTTTGTCGATAGTTTCTTCAGAGATATCTATATTGATATCTCCAGTAAGTATACAAGTTTTCTCATTTTGTGCTTGCAATACATCATCTAATGATTTTATATAAGTATCTTTGTTCATATTTGGGGGTCGATACGAAGCTACAACGGCAAAGTCCGTTTGAATTTTGACGACTAAACAATTCCCATCTGTAAACTTTGGTTCTGTCACAATAACATTTAGGTTTTTGTTGGAATAAATAACAATGCCGTCATTTTGATTCAGATAGTTCTTAGAGCAGTGGTAGTCATAGTTGACTAATTTAAAGTGTGAATATTTATCATCAAGCCAGCATTCTGTAAGAATGATGATATCTGGGTCAAAGCCGAGTCTAGCAAGGAATACTGAAAAATCATTTAGGTTTTTATTAATGCTGCGGATGTTTTGTGATATTATGGTTATACTTTTTGAGTCTAGGTTAAGTTTTGATCTGCAGTCTTCGGGATTTAAGACATAGTAGCTGTGGTGTAGATCAGTAGCATCAACGTCCTGAATAAGTTCAACTATAGACGCCATTGCAAAGAGTATACGAATTCATCAACGCGATAGTCAGCAGAAGAATATGAAAAGTTATTTTGTGAAGATTTATTGGAGGAAGAGCAAAGTGCTTGATATTGGTTGTACTGTCGTGTTTTTAGAGTGATAGGGTGTGTTGTATGTTTTTCAATAAAAAGTTCATGTTTGTTTTGGTTGGCTAGTCGTGGGTAGTGTGCGGTAGCTGCATATTGTAGAAGTGTTTTGTGGTACTGTGTTCTTTTTGAATTACAAATCATGGTGAAAGCGGGTAAAAAATCAGATATAGTGTGATATAACTTACTAAAGATAAAGAGTCATTGAGGCACCTTCTTCAAATCTTCAATCTGGCACAAGTTTTTTAGAAGTATAGCCGTGGAGTCATCTGCTTTTTTAACGTAGATCTTACCATGGCTTGACCAGCAGTACTTGTAGCCATATTGACGTTTAAGTTCACGTCCATTGAAGAACATTTGACTTGCATGGGTTGTCAGGAAATCACCGGCATAAACCGACGTCTCCTCACCGCTGAATCCGAGATGTGATGCTTTAAGAGGTGATCTAGTCTTGTTATGTTTTTTGAAGGCACTCAGTAGGTCGCGTTTGGCATGAAGACTTGTCATTTCAATTATCAGTGGTTTATTGTTCTTATCCTTCTTAGTGGATATGCGATAGACTTCAGCAACTTGTGCGGAATTGTAGTCGAGTGAAAGAGCCTTGTAGATGTTTTCAACCATGGCGTCCTTATTTTCCTCTCTTGTAAAAGGAATGTTTCTTATTTCAATAGACTTCTCCCTTAATTTTCTATTAGCTTCTTCAATTTTCTCTTCCATTTCTAGCAGTGCTAAGGTTTGGTTTTCTTGTGTTTGGATAATTTTACTATTGCTTCGCAGCTTCTCTTCGTGAATTTGCACCTTATTCTTGAGCTCTTCGTACTGTTCTCCAATAAATTTAATGGACTCTTCCATTTGCTGTTGGACTTTCTTGATTTCCAAGTTTTGCATTTTAATCACAGTAACATCCGCTGCGATTTGGTTTAGTTTCTTCTGCTGCGCACTCATTTGATCCTCCTGCGATTGTTGCATTTCAGCCAAAATTTGCAGCACAGAATCCTGGAAAGGATCCAGCACAGCGTTCTCGCCTTGTTGGCCTTGTTGGAGGCGTTTTCGAAAAGCAACGTAGTTAGGTGGAGACTCCTTGGATAGTAAAGAGTTGTTACCTTCGGTAAACGGGTTAAACGTACTGTTCGGCATCGCTACGTGTTGTGAAACACGATGTGTTTATTTTGCATATACTATGTTGGTCAATCGTGGGTTAGTGTGTGTCCTTTATGGTATACGCACGCACACAGCTTCAGAGCGATAACCAGCAACACGTCTGCTCGTAGCGAAGATTGGACGGAAGATATCTATATACATACATATATACATACATCAGCCTATCGCAGTCCAATGCTGGACGTAGGCCTCCCCCAGGGTACGCCATAGGGCACGATCTCCCGTTTTCGCCATCCAGTCGCTACCAGCCGCTTTCTTTAAGTCATCGGTCCACCTGGAAAGAGGTCGTCCAACGCTACGCTTGCCGAGGCATGGCTACGCTTGCCGAGGCATGGCCTCCACTCGAGAACCCGTTTACTCCACCGTCCGTCGGTTCTATGACAAATGTGCCCAGCCCACTGCCACCTCAGTTTGCTACACTTCCAGACTCCAGGTTCCCAATCCATATAATAAAATACAGAACCCATCCTCGTTTTTGCCCGACACTGTGTTTTTTACAACATAATACGGTAATACCACTCCAACCGCATGGGAACGCCGTGATGATTTACATATATGATGCGTTTTCTTTTATTTTCGGCTGGTTTTATAATGTGCAGTACTGTGTGAGATTGGCTACGGTGAAATTGCCAGACGACCAACAAAACTAGAGGTCCTATAACACTACTAGGCGCTTACGTGAGCTTTTTACATTTTTATTCCAATTACACTTTACCATATTGCAGCGGTAAGGTGTTTTTTGTGGAGATTGTTTGCTTTTTATGGACGGTCTCTTCTTATCTACTACATACCTCTACAAAACACGTTCTTTTCCCATAAGTACATACATACATAAATCACGCCTATATCCCTTACAGGGTAGGCAGAGCGTTAACGGCCGTAAAAGGGATATTAACACCACGTCTGACAAAAGTTTGAGGGTCAATCAGATAACTGTGTATCACTATAGTGACAGGTTGTCAGCCCATCGCCTAAAATTGCAATACACATCTAACCCTTGAGACCCTTAGTAGCCTCTTACGACACCCATGGGTAAGAAATGGGGTGATGCTATTCTAAGCCGGCATCACACGGTACAAGGTTCAGGGATCAGGTCCATTTCTTTTCCATATTTCGAAAAAAAATTGCTAAGTTCTTCAGTTTTATGAGTAGAACACAATCTGAAAATATTTGTATTTACTGAATTGAGTGGTACTTATATTTTATACGGAAGTTGGGTGGGGCAGTACCTGAAGAACCTTAGTGCAGATCCCCGAGCTGAATGGTTCCTGGTGCAGCGTATAACGCTGGTAATCCAACGTGAAAACGCGGCCAGCGTTATGGGCATATTTGCACAGGGAACCGTATTTTTGACTGAGGCAAAATTTGTATATTTAGTCTTAATTACATATACTTAACCTTATATGAGCAGCAGTAAGGTATAGCAAGTGCAGATTTGCGAAGTACCTACAACTATAACAGACACAACAGTCCACTGCTGAGCAATAGGTACTTACGGTATCTCTAAACCGATTATGATGATTCCTTAAATGGGTAGGTTATATAATGCTGAAAGTACCGAGACCCGAGCCCTCGCCATAACGACTTTGTCAATTTCTTTCACACTGTATTATGATACCTGAAGTCTTTGTTAAAATATGTTTTTCTTCTCTTTCAGGACAAAATCAAGCAACGGGCTGACCTCGGGCAGCGAGAGTAAGGAGCCCGCGCCCGCGCCGTCGCCGGCCGATTCGGGAGTATCAGAGTTGGAGAGGGACCACCATGACTATAGGTAAGTTCTCCAAAAGTCATTTAGCAATAAAGCCTCGTCATCCCCGGTACGGCGTGTGTACCAGTGATTTTAAACCGCACTTGTACTACCCTCACTTAATACAATACAATACAATATTCTTTATTTGTACAAAACACACAAAACAAACAGATACAAACAATGAAAAACGATCGGTACAATAAGATTAAAGATTAAAAACCTATGAAAAACATAACAATAGTGGATACACCTAGCTTGTAACTTATGCTTGTTTGTCTATTACCTATTTCATATTCAATCGGGTTCGGGTGTAGGTTTCAAAGCCCGGAGCCAAAATCGTAGAGTCCAGTCATCCATCTAGGTAACTAGATTATGGTCATTTCTAATAATTATCATCAGAAACAACCATAAGTAAACTGCTGAACAGTAGGTACCAGTAGTCCAGTATTACCTACGTGATAAGCAAATACGTCCATCAGTTGCACGTAAACTGTACAATCCCGTGGTGCATCTGGCATAGAAGGTTTCAGACAGAGTTGTAAAAATCACTTTCAAGCTTAGTTTATCCTTTTATGGGACAGAATAACTAATAAATCCCCGAGTATCTACTTACCTCTTATGCAACGATTTCAAAAGCAATTTACTATGGCTGGCATTGATCTAAATTTCCCGCTTCCTTTTGATTAGATCAGCCCAATGATTGAACTATAATTTAGTATTGCGCTAATACTGTTCCGTCCTGTCTAGCGAATTATGCGAATGAAGTTTAGATTGCAAATGATACTTTCACCAAGAAATGTGATTGTGGAAAACTCTTTCTCATTTGTATCTCTTTCTTGAGTGTGAATATCAAACATTGTACCTACCTATTCTTTTACGATTATATGCCGTAGATGATGTTCCTCGTTATACATCTACGGCTAGGTTGGCTGAAACAAATCTCTTACAGAAATTACATAGCTAATAACTAGAAAGTCACCTGCGGAATGTTCGATCGCTTAATTTCCAATCGTATGGATATGACAGCACATACTTTTTGTTCAAGTATTAATTTCATACCTAAGTAGATACAAACCGCCGTGTGATGCCGGCTTAGAATAGCATCACCCCATTTCTTACCCGTGGGAGTCGTAAGAGGCGAATAAGGGACTCAGAGGGTGTGTATTGCAATTTTAGGCGATGGGCTGACAACCAGTCACTATGGCGATACACAATTTTCAGAATGTCCCTCAAATATTTGTCAGACGTGGCGTAAATGTCCGTTTTTGCGGCCATTTACGCTCTGCCTACCCCGCAAGGGATTATAGGCGTGATATATGTATGTATGTATGTAGATACAAAACATGTAAAATTCCGCGACTGACGACAAAAAGAGAACTGCGTGTGTACGTGTTTCTTTAGGCGTGCTAAAAAGTTTTTATCATCAATTCCAGTACCACCGATCGCCTACGGAACCACGAGGTGCGGCTTCGTGCGCCCAGAGGCCTCATGCTGCAGAACTACAACACCAGGACCAATGAAAGAGACGCCGAGCTGGCCCGCGTTCGTCGAGATAGGTAACCTATCAAATTTGCCTAGGCTATCTAGCCCAGATATATCCCTAATAGCCTTAGGCGGTCGACACAAAGCTTACACACATGTACAGGTTGTAAGGGACAGCTCTCCTAATACTTAAATGCACCCTGAATTTAGACCATCAAACTGAAAAAACATCCCATGATAACATAATTCAGGAAACGCTAATACAGGCAAGCATGTTGTGTTCCCAGATTGTTGAATCTTTAGGAGGCCAGTTGGCCGAGTGACGTCTGTTTGGAAAAAGGTAGCTACCCGCCTGGTCGAGAGTTGTGACCAGGGGAACACTGTTCCAACCGGACATGTTTGGAAGTTGTATATTTATAGCGATCGGCGGAATAACTTCTAGGTATACCGCGTTTCAGGACTTGTATGTGAAGCGCATGCGCGCCGCCACAAATCTTCAACCGTCAAATAAAGGCTCCTTGTTCTCAAATATTTCCACTAAGTGTTGACCAAAAAACAGCAATAGTAACTAAAGTCATCTCTTTTCATATTTATTTTCAGGGCACTACTGCGGCAAAGACTGGAAGACACAGAATGGAGCCTGTGCCAGCGAGCCGGGGAAATCGCTCTGCTCAAAACTCAGCTCAAAGATGCTCAGGTAACACACATTTATTTTACTATAGGCACACACCAAGCAAAATTCTTGGATTCCATGATCCTACCTATAATGGTGCGAATATGTCACGAATTTGAAATACAGAATTTGACCAAGCATGACATTGGCACGAATTATACGGACAAAAAATCTTGAGAATATGGTCCGTTGAAGAGAATACACAGTTCCATTCTGTAAAGATTCCGTATAAAGTGTAAATAAAAAATAAACGGCTTAAAATCAAAATTCAAAATAGAGAGAAAACTAGCACTTTTCTACCTGAAACTCCGTTACATAAAGCTTCAAAACAATTGGTTTAGAAATTCTTTCGTCGTCGCCAGCTTATCGGTGCAGTCAAAATAATGTTCGATTACAATAGACTCCTTTAGAAAGCAATAGGTAGGTGTTTCTAGTTCAAGTCCTCAAAGTTTTAAAAACAGAAGGGAGCTGTAGATTATTGCCTTTGGTTGCAGACAGAATAAGCGCTAATACTAGCCTACATTGATAAAGTTAATTTCATTTTATTTCATCCACATCCGCTAAGGAAGGTTTTACGTAAGATGGACTGAATAGAATTGGATTTTGTGCTAAAAACTCCTTTCACGTTTTAGAAAACGACCCATTGCAAACGTTGTTCATAATTAAGTAGAAATGTCCTGCTAAACTGCTGAATTCTAATTACTTAAAAAAATCTTTTCAATCTTTCAGAATGAACAAACCGTGAAAGGCCACGAGTATCTCACCCTGAAGGCCGACTGCCGACAACTGCGGGAGGCTCTCGACAAGAAGGAGAAGGAGATCATGAGACTGCGCGCAGAGTCCGAGGACAAAGAGAAATCCGTCACACGCCTGCAGACAGAAGTCGACCGTCTGTCCAAAGATTTAAGAGACAATGTCGCGGAACTCGCCAAGAACAAGGAAAGCAGCAAGAACGAGATAGAAAGACTAAAAACCGAACTAAAAGAACTGAGACAGGAGCTATCCGATGTTTCTCTCAGCGGCTACGAAGGCATAGAGTGCGGGAGGACCATGAGAGGTATATACGACGTTTGCAAATCTAACGAATACCACTGGACCTCCAGCGACAGTGCCCTAGAGGACGCAGAGGTCCAAAGACTGAACGGGGAACTCCCAGACCCTTGCGGAGACAATTGCCCCGCTACAGCTATCGTGGAACGACTCAAGTGCGAAATGGAAAACAAAGAGACCCAATTCAATAACGAAAGGAGAAAATGGTCCGAGGAAAAAGACAAAGTCCTCAGATATCAGAAGCAGTTACAGATGAATTATGTGCAGATGTTTAAAAGATCCCGCACGTTGGAAGCGGAGGTAGACGGCCTGAGACTCGAGCTGGAACTTTGCAACAAAAACATGAAGAACATGAACAAACACGGCAAAGCTATCGAACTGTAACATCACTACCAAATTGTAACTTTAATATTTATACAAGATGTAAAAGAAAAAATGTAAATTGTTTCAAGGGGTGCAACTGAACCTAACAAAGGAACATAGTTATGACGAAAGTATTTCAAGCATCCATACAAACTGCCAATATAAGAAACTTATGTTTCTTTGGAAAGTTTTTCTGTTTCATAAAAAAGATCACTCCTTGGAATATTTTCATGTAATTTTTCTACACTTTATATAGACAAGGCTATTTTTCTACTGTAAATAGTTATTTTTTGAAATCTTGCCTATGTGGTCGAATAGTTGTCAGTATTTTTAGAACATACGATAGATAATACTCAACTGGCAATGTTAATCACAGTTTAAATTATTGTACATTAACTAATAATTTTAAGACGATTTATCGATGGACGTACGTAATATTCGTAAGTAATCATAAGTTATTGTAGATAATAAATCTATTCTGAAATAATTTCGGTATTTTCAATAAAAATACACATTTAAGGTGAAATGTGTTTATTGCCCACACACTTGCGTAAAAACTTATCTATTCGGAGCAAAACTTACGAATAACTTACTTAGGAACTAAAATTCAATACTAACCTTAATTTATCAATAGGTAATTAGATCTAAAATAAAATACGGAATTGAACACATGAAAAATACCTCAACATTTTTAGAAGATTAAACTCTCCTAGCATAAGATATATTATTGAGATTAGTAGTTAGATGTTTCAATAGGAACTTCAGATCAGAAATGCCAAAATTTTAAGAAAAGGAATTCCATCTAAATTTAGAAACTCAAACTTCATTCTGTTAAGAAATTAGGCTTCAAGTGAAAAAGCCTAAATTATTAAAGCAGAGAGAATAAGGAACTCAAAATTTAACCTTGCTTCCAATCAGAAGAATCATAATTTTTAAAGCAACGCCAGAAGTAGGAACTCAAAATTCAACCTTATCAAATCAGAAATCCCGAAATTCCTAACACAACAGAAGAACTAACAACTCAAAATTCAACCTTTCTGTTTAGAAGTAAGGCTTCAAATGAAAAAGCCTAACTTCTTAAAGAAAGGAGAATTAGGAATTCAAATCTCAATATTGTTGTTTAGAACTTAGGCTTCAGATCAGAGACGCCGAGATTCCTGGATCGAAATGAGAACCCCTCGCCGAACTTCTTAATGCGGTCGCCGACGTTGCTGGGGTTACCGTCTACGTTGGTTCTAGACGTCTTTGATGGTTCCACCTTCAAAGAAAAATATAAAAATTAGTTACAGGGTAGGCAAGTATTTTTAAGAAAAGTTTTCATTCGTTTCATTATCGTGATCTCAGTATTTATCGTGTGCTGCCGGCTTAGAATAGCATCACCTCATTTCTTTCCCGAGGGTGTCGTAAGATACGACTAAAGGACTCTAGGGTTACCTGACACAATGGTATTGTTAAATTTTCCGAATGGCCCCAAAATGATTGTGAGACCAGACGTGGCTCGCTCTGCTACCCTTTGAATATAGGCGTGATATATGTGTGTGTATGTTTATGTATGTAGTATATAGAACAGTCCAGTGTAGTTACTATGTACCTAGTTAAATTCTTAATGATATTTAGTAGATAGCAGATCCTTTCTGAGGTTTTGTTGAACGTAACCACGAGGGAGCTTCCAATAGGCTATTTGCCTGACAGGTCAAATACTTTTGAAAACGTTTTGAAACGACATTAAGTATGAAAATATTGTAATATGCCATCATATTTCCTATTCATATTCATATACTATTTATTGCATAATATTTACTACATGAATATGCATATTATTTACTATATTTTCACAATTTTAGAGGCGATAAAACAACATACATATTATTTTTCTATTGAACAAATCACGAACAAATTATAACGATAAGTATTTCAAAAAACGTTGAATGAAGCCTGTAGATTTTTGTATAATACCAACAACTATTGTATTTTATGTATGTCCCAGTCCCAGTAAGTACCGCATTATCTACAAGTACATTTTTGTTTTGCTTTGCGACGTACCAGCCTTGGAAAATCGTACGCGCGAAATAGTATTGTTTAGCGACATCTAGCGGGAAATTGCACAACTGTAATAGTCTATAGATCTATGTAGATGTCGCTACGCTACACATTTAGCTCAAGAAGGTCATGCCATAGCAACAGGTAGGTTTTTGACGACTACACTGCTGGATATGGGCCTCCCTCTATTGGGGGGTATTGCCACACTCACCTCGCTTGGCAAGTGGATTGGCGAGCGCAGTGCAAATATTCCTTTCACAGGGAACGCTGCTGCCCATTGCCTGGATGAATTTATCCTTCAGTCGCTTTTACGATACCCAAGGGTAGTGTTGGGGTGATGCTATTCTAACCCGACATCATAAGAAAATTACATTTACACCCGGCAGTCGCCTCTCACGACAAGTCAGGGGAAAGAAATGGGTTGATGCAACTCTAAGCCAAAATCACATGAAACGACAAAAAAATCGTCCTACATACAAACAAATACACGATCAGCAGATTGCCTTTACCATGGGAATTAAAAAAATACTTTTTGGAATACATTCCTAGAAGAAAGTTGTACAGTATCTAAATCCACCCTAAGGCCCTATGCGGAGGGCTGACAGGTTTTAACTGGATAGTACCAATAGCATACCTGGGTAACATCTCCGATGGTGGGTCGCTTCCTCCACTTGTACCAGTAGTACTCCAGGCTCAGCGTGATGCAGGCCAGCCCGATGCCTATGAAGATCACTATGAATACTCCTCCGATGTTCTGAAATAAAACAAAAAATAAAAAATAAGTTCTTGTTCTACAAATGAGTTTGCATTTACGTGACACTGGCTGAATCGCTAATCTGAAATGCCATAATTCAAAAAAGGAAGGAGTTACGATACTACGTTCACACAATACATCTGCTCCTACCGCAAATATAGGTCGAAAAACTTCCACAGCAATACGAGTGAGCGAAATAGCAATACATTCCACTCGCGCTCGTGCTGCCGTTGACTTGACTCGTGCATGAAAAGCCGACACTAGCGGGAGCACGGGAAGTGGCAGCGACATGACGCGTAGCAGCGCGAGTAGTTAACCTGTTTACATACTCAATCTGCTTAATTTCCCTTACTATTTCCCTGCCCATGGCATAATGTGAGGTGAACGTGCTGATTACATTTTTAAGTTTGCGCTACAATAGGAGTACGGTCCGAGTTCGAGCTAGGCGAAAACATTTATGGAATCTTACAAAACTGGTTAATCTTAATAACTGTATGCCAAAACAGTTTATATAGATCTCTTATCCTATCTGATGTCTTAAGACCAGTTCGCGTTGAACTGAGCGTGCTAAACCCGGACAACAGAGTCTCATACCTGTATAGAGATCCCATCGGACTGGTCGTCCTGTTTCTCGCACTTCATCGCTTTGGGGTTGTTCACCCACCAGTTTTCTTTGAGCTTCTCCAGTTTGCGTTTGTTCAGCAGTTGCAGGATTCTGGAAAAGATTTCTTTTTTTACTTGCAAAATTTAGAAGCTCAGGCAGAAAATATATCTGTCTTCTTACACTCCCTTTTTACACAAGTGGCAGAAATGTAACCTGCAAATATTGAAATTGCATTACAATATAGACCCTACGTCTAAAGTTGACCAGTGCCCGAAAGTATCAAACTACAATTTTACAGGTGAAATTCGATGTTCATTGCGTAGTCGGTTAAACATTATGATACTAGGAATTTTAACGGACTACGCAATGTACTAAAATATCATCGGTAGACTTGTAAACTGTAGTTTTATAACGTAGGGCACAGGCGAACAAACCAAATACCAACTTTGAATATATCAATCAATAGTTCAATTTCAAATTGCTTCTCAAAAAAGGTCGCTTCAAATGGGGACTGAATTTGACATCCGGTATTTTCGAAAACTTGCAAACTAAAATTGTATACTTTACACGGGAAGCGCTTTAATAATTTGGTATTAATTTGATAAACCGATAATTTGCCTACATTATAGAATAACCAATGCTACATCAAAGGCAAAGAAAGGTCAAATCAATAATCAACAACTATTAAAATAATCATTGTCAAACATTTTCCAACTACTCAAACAAATTCTTGTCGATCGCACAGAAAATGCATGCAAACAAAGAAAGTACCACCACAAATTAACTATATGTAGACTAGATTCGTACCTACGTGTACTATTTATTCATAAAGTTACGCCATCCCAATAAACCTTGATAGCTGTTAGTTCCAAACTAAAATAGATGTCAAGAAAGGAAAATGGACCCTCTGCCATAGCATTAGCTCGAATATGACAGCTGTCAAATATGGCTTACTAGGCTGGCGTACTGTAGTTCACAAACAGTAGTGTAGTCACCTTTCACGGTCGTTTGCATAAGTTACGCTCAACGGTAATCAGACGATAGCTGCCATGTGTGACTTGTTTCTGTGACTTTCAATTTGTTCGGATTATTGTTCTTTGATTTAATTGGACGTTGCCGTCTCTTACAGCTACTTTTTCATTTTGTTATTTTGAAAATGTCGGGCTCTTAGACTCATAAAACAGGAAACATACGCTTTCTCTAACTGGACACTACGATTTTAGCCCCGGGGCTATGAGACCTACGCCTGACTGATTAATGGGGTGCAAGGGTTCACCCGGAGCAAATAGGCATAACAATAAGGCAACAAAATGCCGAAAGATATCGGCTTAGAATAGCTTAGAAAAGCCCAAATCAACGTGGGCACAATATACCAAGAAGCAGAAGTTAAACTTCATACTAACGCCCGATTTGCGGTTTGAATCTGGTGTAATGGTGTGTGACCATGTGTGTAGGTACTATGTAAGTCAGAACACAATTCTGCAAGATAAGCCGTAATGAAATTCTGATCATGAAAATAACACATAAACCCACATGGCTAGTTGAAAAAACATTAAAGCTATCGTGTGCTCAAGAGTTTCACGACCTAGTTCCTCCAGCTCCCTTCTACCATCGGACATCCAAACGCACCGCCGGATACCATCCGTACCTGGTTGCCATTCCACCAATTCGGACTAAGCGCTTCCACTCATTATTTATAATGCGCACTGCTAAAGAGTGGAACTCACTACCTGCGTCTGTGTTTCCAAACGCATACAACCCTAATCTCTTCAAAGTAAGAGTGAACAGGCTTCTTCTGGGTGAGCTCGCTCCATCTTAGACTCTGTCTCTGTCCTATGACCTAGACTAGAGTCAAGAGCAAACCCATCCTTAATAATAAAAAAAAACGCTTTGTAATGTTGCCGCTGAAGTATCAAAACAAGTGAATGTTCACACACTGCCATCGTACTCTTCTTGCAGCAATACGAGTAAGCTAGATAGCAAAACATTCCGCTCGCGCACGAAAAGCCGACACTCGCGGGAGCATCAGAAAGTGGCAGCGGGCGGCGCGGCGACTTGACGAGTAGCAGCGCGAGTAACCTGTTTACATGCTCGCGCTGCCCACTTCCCTTACTATTTCTCTGCCCGTATAGGCATAGTCTGCCCATAGAGACGATTTAGTCGCATTTAATAGTGACTGGCAATCAGAAACAGGAGACCGAGCAGAGTGGCGTAAAAGAGGGGAGGCCTTTGCCCAGCAGTGGGACACAGAACATGCTACATAAAAATAAAATAGGCATAGTATGAACCAGGGGTAAGACAATGGCAAAGATATTGGATACAAGAGTACATCAAGGCAGCTTCAATTTTTAACTTTAATTTTTCACCATGTACAGTCGGTTGTAGGCAGGTACCAGGGCTACACCAAAAGAACTGAATAATTTGTATGCCTAGTTAATACACAGGGTTCTTTTTTATTCAGTCCGGAAATTTACAGGGCGATTCTACTCATGATTCTGAACAACTTTTATCCAGCTGTTCCATACATTTTGTTCGAGTAGGTATGAATTTTCCTATGGAGCAGCTGATTTTTTTCGCGATTTCGCAGGTGACCACATATAAAAAGTTGTTCAGAATCATGAGTAGAATCAGCCTGTAAAAATTCTGTACTGAATAAAAAATAACCTGGTATAATAAAAAATTTTACTTATTCTCATACAATAGTAGTTTATGCAACTGTCGTATAATGAGGGTCATTAGAATGCGAGTGCCTGTTTATCACACGAGGCGCAGCCGAGTGTGATAATAGTTTGACACGAGCATTCTAATGCCTAATTATAGCAGTTGCATACACTATTTTATCTACACTCTCCAAAAAAACTCAGAAACACTTTTCTAAACGTACGCACCGGCCGGTGCGTACGTGCGATACAAGGTCAAATTCAATACGAGAACGTAATATGGCTTGATATGAATTTTTGAAAAATCTATACTTTAGCAGTTGTTTAGATGTGGAGTCTTAACAATAACTTAACTAATAAACTGAACAACATCTGAACAACATCTGAACAACATCTGAACAACATCTGAACAACATCTGAACAACATCGAAACAACAACTGAACAACATCTGTACAACAACTGAACAACATCTGAACAACATATGTACAACAACTGAACAACAACTGAACAACATCGGAATAACATCTAAACAACAACTCATCAACATCTGAACAACAACAGAACAAAAACCTATTAAAACAACTGAACAACATCCGAAAAATTACCGTACAACAACAACTGTCAGGTGCGGCGGAAGCGGAAGATAGCGATTTGAGTATTGGAAAAAAAAACTTCGTTTCATTTCTCAACTTCATCGTATTAAGAGTTTTCTCATTAAGTCATTACGCTTCTGTAATTTATAGTAAACCCTAGTTTTTATAGGCAGAATGCATAAAGTAGGTCATTATGCATCTGTTTTCGAATTCATAATTCGAACATTATGAGACGAGTGTATATAAAAGTTATTTTCTACTAAAACATATTCATGTCTAGAAAAATCTAATGTTGGGTATCAAATAATTGAGCTGTTTGGTGTACTCCTGGTACCTTATTTTCTACAACCGACTGTACGCCTCACATTGCTTTATTCACAAGATGGCACATTTATATCGTTCCTCAAACTACATTCAGGTTCAAAACGGATAAGAAAGTAACTCACGCATTATTGAACTGGTCTTTCAAAGGCGATCCCTGCTGGACGGCGATGGCGTATGGTTTCCTCGAGAACTCATCGCCAACCATCTGAAGGTCGCAGCTTGTCAACACGCGGTACCTAAAATAAACATACCATTTCATTTTCATATTTTCGTGTGGGACACCGAGTCATCCAAGTACCTGATGATCCCTGGTGTCAGAGTTTTTCGACCGCTTTCTACGAGTAGTAAACAAAAAAAAAGGTGTAAGCTGAAAATTCGCGTCATTAGCAGTCTGTGCTGATGACTTCATGCTCAGCTGGGGCCTTTTCGGCAGAAATGGTTACTTTTTGATAACTAAGTAGTTATGTTAAAAACTGTTGTACTTGTAAGTTTAAACTTTTGATAGCTATTGTTAAGATAACTTTAAGATGTTTCTGTGCTATTGCAATAAAGTATTGAATTGAATTGTTGCAACTGTGATTCTGTTAAATTCTACTAAATAAAATAATATTTTTTTCGAGTCGCTTCCATTTACCGCGAGGTTGCGGTTGGGCTGTGTGCAGCCTACGGCATTCAAAGAAATTTGGCTTATAAAAACAAAACAAAGGTTTCTTATTCTTATTTATTACACATCTGTGGATATTTGCTATTGTAAATCAGATTACGAGTAAACGTAAATATTCTATCTGCTTAATACGTATAATAAACTAAAATGACTAACTGAATGCAGCTGAGTTTGACTCTTTTAAATGTTCTTTTGTTAAACGTATGAGTATATGATAGTAATTTTCCCTAAACAAATCTGTATGATTGGCCAAGTGCGCAGAATATGCGCATGGAAAATTTTAAACTGCAGTTTTCGTGTCAGTACATAAATACGACTCTACAAGTGTTTAGTCACACAAACTTTGTGGGACGACGGTAAAACCAAAATGTTGATAAACAAATTACAAACATTACCTTTCCTTTTCACATAAAATATATTTTAAGATAGTTACCACACCAATCATAACATAGACAAAATTGTACGTAAGTAGGTAAATATTATATTTGCGTACCCTATATCAGAAGCTACCGCGAGCCATGCACAGTCAAAATTCTTCTAGTCTCTGTGTAACATTCTTATGAAATTTAACAAGCTTGCTTTCATAGCCTGCCACATCCTGCAGCATTTGTCGTCGACTGTATAGTCCCATACAACTATAACGTACCTCATTTATTAATAGCATTCTGCTCAGTTACTGCATATCAGTAGCATCGCTCAGCCAAGAAAAACCTTTTTTCGAATACCTGACTCCCTATTAGGCAAATCAGCTATAGCTATTCATAGCCTTCCACTGTATGCTGTATTTGTCGTCGGTAGTATTGCCCCATACAGCTATGCCGTATGACATAAATAAATAACATTCAACGTACCGTACATCAGTAGCGTCCCCCAACCACGCAAATCCTTCGCTCGTGCTCTTCGAGTCCCTGACTCTCTGAATAGCTTCATCTATAGAATTAGGCAAGCCAGCTTCTTTCATAGCTTGCCACATTTTGCTGTATTTGTCGTTTACTGGGTAGTCCCAAACAGCTAGCTTGGCGCGTTCGACGTCTGACAGGCTGTCGTTCAGGCTCATTTCTTTCCATATTCTGAGAATAATAACAAAGTTGGTATAGGCGTTATTGGCATTAAGATACACTCGCATAATTTCGTCTAAAGCAGATGAGCCGCGGTAGCCCAGTGGATAGGGGCGTTGCTAGTACTGATAGCGAAATTACAGGTTCGAATCTTGCCTGCGGTGTAATTATAAGATGTCTAAAATCTTCTTGTTGCTAAACTTATAGAAAGTAACCAGGTACAAAAACGCTCTACCAAAGTAGAAAGTACTAAATACTTTCGTTACCAACTTCTTTTTCGAACGGAAGTGCTACCAGTCGTATAAGGACCTGCAATTACTAAACAGGTGTTTTATAATACCCACTTCATTGTTCCGGCATCAGTACAACAATGGCCCCCATTTGATAAGTTCGTTGACTTGCGCATACGCACGCATGAGTGAAGGCGTTTTTGCAAAGAACAATTTTAAATATGGCACTTATTAACTTTGAATTTTAAAAACATCTGGTTAAAACTCTTTGAATCATGTCAAAAACCTTCGTAGATTTCGGTTGCATAAATATTTTCGAAATTTTTCATATCTGAATAGGTACTCATGTGATTTCTACCCTGCTAGAGAGTCAATGTAGCTTTCTAACGGTGGAAAAATTCTTAATTGATGTTCCAATGGAAGCAACATTAACCTTAAGTAACCGAGGATACATTTCACCTCGGGAAAATTTACTTTTACGGGTGAACGTGATACCGGCTCAGAATAGCATCACCCCAATTCTACTCGTAGATGTTGTAAAAAGCGACTGAGAGATGAATTCATTCAGGGAATGGGCAGCAGTGTTCCCTGTTAAAGCTGCATCTTGCACTGCGCTCTCCAATCCGCTTGCCAAGCGTGGTGAGTATGGAAATACCCTGAATTGGGGTAGGCCCATGTCCAGCAGTGGACAGTATGTAATGATGTTACGGGTGGATCCGCTGCTGTTATTAAAGAATTACTTACTCATAAAACTTGACTTCAATGTTAGCCATTCTCTCGAAGTACGTCATAGCCGCAGAACCATTCAGGGGTGCATACTGAATCTTGTATTGCTTAGACAGGTCGTCCAATGATTCTATAGGTGTGTCCAAACGGGAGACGGTCAGAAAGGCAGCCAGGTTGGCGGTGTACGAAGCTATGATGATGAAACTGGAACAAGCATAATAAATTTAAAAACACGACTGCTTTCTGAGATAAAACCTAGCCTATGACACTCGGAATAATGTAAGGATTCTTCCGATACAATTTTCCATTCGAAAATTTTCAGTGCTTAACGAGTTGCAGTACCTACTTTAAAGAATCGCACATATAATAAACTCTAAAAACATTACACTCCTTTGTTTGGTTGGCCTGTCGTGTAAATAGGGTTGTATGTTGACGACATTGTAATTTTTCAGGAGTGTTTCTTACGAAACGAACTCAGCTTGGAGTCCTGGAGTCTTACGATCGGAGTTCTCTAGTTTAGTTCAATTATTGGGTGAGTACCCACAAAGTTGATCGGTAGGTAATTTATCACATTATCTGCTTCTTCGTGTAAGTTTGTGTGATTCTTCTCAGTTTGGTTACGACATTGCAGCTTGGACCATTTGATTGTCCATCCGTAAGGAAGATTGTTCCGTGGAGGACACATAAAGCCCGGATACTGTCTATAATTACATTAGATGGCATGGTAGTCACCAAATAGTACTAGAAGGCAATTTAAAAACTTTAGATTCCTTATATGGGCTTTTAGTAATTTTTTTTTTTTGTAGCAGCAGAGCCCCAGCTCCTGATGCAGTCGCTGTATCCGAAATCGGGTAGGATGGACATCCGTAATCTATAAAAACGGCTTGACCGATTTGGATGAAATTTTTAACACAGGTATAGTTTAACCTGGAATAACACATAGGCCACTTTTTACTTCGGGAAAACAACTATTACCACGGGAAAATGAGTGGCTGCGGGTAAATCGCTGGGCGGAAATCTAGTCATCAATATACTTTACGTACATAGCTGTAGACTTCAGTTATACATAAATAAAAAATATTACCGACTAGTTATCATCAACTTACCCAAACAGCCACCAAGTGGCAGCGACCAGCCTCCCAGACAGGTTCTTTGGCGCCTCCCCCCCACCCTGAGGCGTGAGTGACGTCATGCAGAACCAGAGACACTCCTTCAGGGTAAACTCCCGTTTTTCTTCATCGTCTTTGTACTTGTCCCTGTTGTTTTGGTAGCTGTAGGGACTCCATTTGTCGAATACCCACATTAGGAAGCTGGGGAGAAAAGGGTTGTAATGAGAAACCCTAGAGATACCTGAGGTCAAACCTTTTTGGGAATGCTGTTGTAGGTGGATTCACTGACACTATCAACGTCTACTGCTACAACAGTCCACTACAATATGGGGCTCCCCCTTTTGGGGGTATTTGTCATAGTTGCCACGCTTGGCAAGCGCAGTGCAATGTATTGTATTCACAAGGTACGAATCTGCCAGTACCCAGGATTTATCCCTTAGTCGACGCTTACGACACTCAGAACTCAATGAAAACGTAATTTATCCAAAATCCGCCTCTGACAGATTGAAGAATAGGTATTTAAGTATATTTAGCAATCAATCTATCTGTGACATTATCTGTAACTACAGCGACACTACTATGATTAATACAACAAACTGTAAATAAGCTTTAGGATCTGTACTGACAGAACCGGATTTTTAATAAATTACGTTTTCTTATGAATTTGTAAGTGATTGGGGGCTTCTAGCTTTGTAATCCCCTTTAATTAATGATTTATTTTATTAATGATTTAGATTAATCATAAATGACAATGAGAAATTAAAATCATAAGAATAAATAATTTTAATTAGCAATAAATAAAATAATTATGTATGCAACTAATCTCACATTCCTTTTAAGTTGTTTAAATTGTGGCTTCTTGATTATTTAGAATAAGCTTGATAAAACTTGAATTTAATTTAATTTGCTGTGCCCTAACAAAGGTTTGTTGATATTAATATAATTTTGAGATCATAATGTGTAGACAAGAAAATCAATAAAGTTATTTCCGAGCCGGTTTTCTATTAGGACAATACAAAATTGTTATAAAAAGAAGAAAATTGCGTTATGCAAATTTCCTTTTTTTACAATGACCGATCATGCATGACGTCAATAAGTGATAATGCTATCCTACATTGAATAAAGTTATTTCATTTTCATTTTCATTTTCATTGAGTGTTGAGTAGTATGGCGGGCTCCAATTGCAAAACAAACTAACGTACGAGTACAACATACTATCACACACACACGATGACAATGTGTTCATTCATTGCACCGGTATTATTCTAATAAGTCATCGTAAACCTCGGCCCTGTTGACGTCACATTCATATTACATGACAACATTATTTAGATAGGTTGGTAGGTACCTTAGTAGTTGGTTAGTTTAAGTAAGTGCATTACAAAGAACTGTTGTGCAAAAAGGAAATAGGTTACGATAACCACGGATTGTTTAAAATAATCAGGTTATTCCCCATATTTCAGCTAAGGTAAATCCCACACTATGACGGATTGGCGGACTGCCGTCCGATGCGTTTTTAAACACCTTTGGCAAATCGTATGCGTTACCTACAGTGTATCGTAGGCGATTGAAAAACTGACACCAGGGTTCATCGGGTCATTGGATGACTCGGTATCCCACACGAAAATAGAGAGTGTATCGTATCCGTTTAATGTATGTTGAATTCGAAATTTCCTTTCGTCTGACAGACAGATGCGTCAAAATAGGTCAGTCAGTCCGTCATAGTGAAAGCAGAACTATAGAATAAAAAATAACACAACCGTGGCAGAACCGTCTAAGTATGGAATTCCCCGTTTAATATTGTGCAGAGTGCTCTTTTTTTATTACTATCCAGCAGATTATGATAATTTATTTTAGCCTTGATTGTTGCTACACAACTCTTGTAATTTAGTTCTTTATTTTATGATCCTGTAAAAGTGCGTAATTATTGTAAATGTAGAATAGAGGTTGTTTTCCTAAAGCATAGACCACAAATATTTACGGTAACGAAAATCAAACGGTACCTTAACGGTACTTTATAGGTAACCAATCAATCACTTACTTGGCTATTCTAATTCAAAATATGTATCTAATTATAATTTTATGCGAACCGGCCGCGATAGACTTCCTTCCAAGAAAAATCCGCTCAACATTTCGACATCTACCTGGCAACGATATTACTTTTATCACTATTTTGGAAAATATTTTATTACAAATCACAAACTTGACGGAATCCGAATACGGATAGGGTGCATGCAGACCATGAAACTGAACGACTTTCCCCTACGAACATATGTCAGGCAACGACAAAAAATAGTCGATCCTCCATACAAAATTACGATCATGGCTGACTGCATTTACTATGGGAAGTCCAACATTTTTTGACGTTCCCTGAAATATTTTTTATATAAAGTTGTTCAGTTTAATGTTCTGATAATGCCTCCAAAGGTTTTGGTACACCGTCAATTACATACAACTGATTTTAAGAAATTCACACATTTTCTCAGACGGTAATTTCAATGTTATTAAACACGAAGGAAGTCAGGTTAACGTGTTAATGTTATGATAATCTCAATATTTGTTTTGTAACATTAAATCAAAATATTCGACCCTACATCTACGACATGCCATGCCACGTGTCACCCTTGACACGGTCATTTGCCTACATACAGACATACATATCGTACATCACACGTGTCAAATATACGGGGTGTTAGGGACGGTGTACCGAAAACTTTGCAGGCATGATCAGACCACGACATTAAACAACTTTTTCTATGGAACCTATGTTGGGAAACAAATGTGTTTTTTTTTTTTTTTTTTTTGTTATGATGGGTTTGCTCTTGACTCTAGTCTAGGTCATAGGACAGAGACAGAGTCTAAGATGGAGCGAGCTCACCCAGAAGAAGCCTGTTCACTCTTACTTTGAAGAGATTAGGGTTGTATGCTTTTGGAAACACAGACGCAGGTAGTAAATTCCACTCTTTAGCAGTGCGCATTATAAATGATGACTGGAAGCGCTTAGTCCTAATTGGTGGAATGGCTACCAGGTACGGATGGTATCCGGCGGTGCGTCTGGATGTCCGATGGTAGAAGGGAGCTGGTGGAACAAGGTCGTGAAGCTCTTGAGCACACTCTCCGAAGTACAATCTATAAAATACCGACAAGCAGGCAACCTTGCGGCGATGTGCCAGGCTATGTAGCTTGGTGTCCACCAGTTTTATGTCGCCTATGAGCCTCTTGGCCCTGCGTTCCACCGAGTCAAGAGCGGCAAGTTGGTATTTGGCTGAGCCATCCCAAAGGTGACTGCAATACTCCATGCAGGATCGGACTTGTGCTTTGTAAAGAGTTAAAAGCTGTCCAGGCGTAAAGTATCGCTTCACTCTATTCAGGACGCCCAGCTTTTTAGCCGCCGTCTGAGCCTTGTACTTGATGGTCGCGCCGAAGTTTAGATTTGATGTCAACTCCATGCCTAGAAGCTCAAGCCTGTCAGTGACTGGGACAGATGTACCTAAAATTTTTGAAAAATTGCAATGTTTTCAAGCGCAGGCAGGGCAGTTTTCAAAAATTGTACCTATACCTAACACGGGAAGTGTTTTTATGGTATTCAATTTTCCATAGAGAGTCTGTCACCTGATCGGGAATTTTGTATCGGAAGTCGTTTTTTTTTCTCGTTTACTAACATATTCTCCATAGAAAAATTTATTCAGTTTCATGGTCTGATCATACCTGCAAAGTTTTCGGTACACCGTCCGTTACACCCTGTATAGGATCCCATTCCACTCCTCTACCATAGCATGCGATGAGAGAATTTCTACCGGATACCTATAATATAACGTGAACTTTGAAGGGAGGCATACTATAAATATGACGTCGTGTAGGAAAGCGGCCAATACAAAACACTAAATGAAAATAAGACATTTAAGAAATTTAAGCGCCTGCCGGGGCTTGGACACTGTGGGGTACCGTCTCACTGCTCTAAACAAACTGAGCTACCGGAGGCGCCTCGACCGACACTTTTAAATCTTCAATCTCTTGGTTCTCGTCTCGAAGCGACGTTTTTTCAATTTCTTATTATTCCTTTAAAGGAGCATGACATAAATATTCTTTGTCTACAATAAAAATAATATTAACGCTATCGAAAAACAGTAAATCACTACGACACCATGAAAATGTACGTTCCCATTTTTTCATTCGGTTTTTTAAATAGATACAGCATGAGTGATTCAAGAGGCAGGTTCTAAGTGCCTTTTACCTCGGAAAAAGACTTGATTCCTACAGGAAGCAACGGGTGAAACATCTGAGATCCGCTATAGTAAGGCCATCCCAATAAGCCATATTTGACGGCCGCAAACAAAAAGAGATGTCAACAAAGGAAAATGGACCCTCCGCCATTGCATTAGCATGAATCTGAAAGCTGTTAATTATGACTTATTCAGATGGCAGTACTGTAGTATGAAACAATGTTCAGTCGAACGTGTGACCTCGTTTTGAAATCTGATAACGATAATGTCGGCAGGTGTACTGTCCCTCAACTGTACCATCATACAACTGTATCGATCCAAACGGTCGATATGTCAATATGTCATGGGCCCCAATAATGTCATGTATAAACATTTCAGTTGGCTAATCGATTAGACGATGGCATAGAGTAGAAATCACATTACAAACAAAATTACGCCAGTATTATTATCTATTCTTATGACGATGGTAAGTAAGACAACCTACTAAAAACTATAATGGAAGGAAAGATCGGACAGTGCCTTAACAGGCTTCTTCTGGGTGAGCTCGCTCCATCTTAGACTCTGTCTCTGTCCTATGACCTAGACTAGAGTCAAGAGCAAACCCATCATTAATAAAAAATATAAATAAAATATGGACCAAGTCAAAGAAAAAAATAGGTGTCATGTCGTATGAGGAAGTCAAATAGAGCAGATTGGATATTACTTCACCGACAAGAGCGAGGCTCTTAAATTAATGACGATGAATCGATTAGCGGCAAAGATTGAAGACTTCTGCTTGGGTTATGTTTCCCATGATAATGAGAAGTAATTTTTTAACGGGTATTTTGGATATGAAACAAAAGTGCTTCGGAGGGCACGAATCGATTGTTATACTTACATAAGCAGCTGCAACAATGTTAGGCCAGTTTTGGCATCTGTCAACCCCATACTAGAAGGCACGTCAACAAAGTAAACTAGACCTTATGTTAAAGCATTTGCATGATTTTGACAGATGACAAAGTTGGTCTATTGGAGTGACGCGAATATAGTTATTATCCCGCCCGAACCGGTTTTCTATTAAGACTTAAGACATTACAAAATTGTTAAAAAAATGAAAATTGTGTGATAACTACAAATTTCATTTTTTACAATGACGGTCATGACGTTAATATGTGATAATACTATCCTACATGGAATAAAGAATTTTAATTTCAGTCGTGTTTTGTTTAAAGTACCTACATGTAGCAACTAACCAACCCACCTAGATTTGCCTTGTAGATATAACAGTTCCAATTCCAATCCTATCTGCCCCAAATAGTGGCCCCATAACTAAAAACCCGCGCTCCTTTTGTTCCAATTCATGGTAAATCGATTTGATAAGAATTTCTTTTATTGCGATTCAGGTCAGATTGACAAGCTTGACCTTACCCTAGATATTAGAAAACTTGCAAATTTTTAGGATTTGAACCTGCGATTTTCGGATGAGCCGCGGTAGCCTAGATAGAAGAGGCGTCGCCACTAGTGATGGCGAAAGTCGCAGGTTCAAATCCTGCCCATGGTAGAAAATTAAGCAAGTGTTTTAAGGCATTCAACTTACCCTAGATGTTAAAAATACAGGGTGTAAGGGACAGCCCTCAAGGTGTAAGGGATGCATGTATGCAGACGATGTAATTGAACAACTTACCCCTAGGAACATATGTCAGGAAACAACAAAAAAAAATTGGCATCCCACACAAAATCAAAATCAGATTTCTCTTACTATGGGAAGTAAAAAAAAAATACGTATTCTAAAATATTTTCTAATGGGAAGTTGGTCAGTTCTATGGTCTGAATTCGACCTATCAGTATTCGGAGGGCTGTCTCTTACGCCCTGTATGTATGTAGGTATGTATATCCGTACTTTTAATATTATAAATGCAACTGAGCGTCTGTGTGTGTATGTATGTATGTTACCTCTTCACGCTCAAACGGCTTGACCGATTTGGATGAAATTTGGAACACAGGTAGAGTATAACCCGGAATAACACATAGACTACTTTTTACCGCGGGAAAATGAGTGGCAGCGGCTGAAACCGCTGGGCGGAAATGTAGTGTATAATATTTGCAAAGGTACCTGGTAAAGAAGTAGGCAGCCAGGATGGAAGCCCACACATCGTTCTCCAGCACGGTCAGGAACTTGAAGAGCGACGTCGGAGGCCTGGGCAGCTTCATCAGGATCGTGATGCCGACCAGGTCGTAGTACGGCACCGTGAAGTCCACCACGTTCTCTCGTTCTGCCATCACTGAGAGTGACGTCAGACCTAGGAAATTATAGAGGTGAAAATTTACTAGTGACTGATAGCGAAATATGAAGACGGGCTGGTGATAAGGAACAACTCTCCCCAAGGAACATAGGTAGAAATATGACAAAAATACTTTGGAGATTCCATAGTAACTCAAATAAGCTAATAGGCATTTTTATATGGGAGGTTCGAAATACTTTTTTCGTATTTCGACCTTATGTTCCTTGAGGAAAGTTGTTTCTTATCACCAGCCCGTCTTGAGTTTACAATAGGATAATTTGACCCTGTATAAACGTGTTTACCTTATCACTCTGGTGTAATACTGAGAAGCAAAATGGCCATAAGAAAATGTCCCAATCTGTTATCTCTCCTATATGGCATTCCGTGAAATGTCAAGCTCGTTGCGCTCGCTATAAGCTTTTGTTGGTGTAGGGCAGTGTAGTCCCACTTATTTTAACAAGAAACGAAAAGCACGCTTCGCTCGCAATACGTATTGTATGAGAGTGCGGTGTAGCATTTCGCTCACTAATTTGAACGTAAAACGAGTTAAGCATACTTAAACATGGGGCGGTATATCTAAGAACCTAAGAGTGCAAAATGTCTAAATACATCACGAGGTAAATGCACTTGATCGTGTGATGCCGGCTTAGAATGGCATCACCCCATTTATTTCCCGTGGGAGTCGTAAGAGGCGACTAAGGGACTCAAGGGTGTGTACTGCTATTTTAGGCGATGTGCTGACAACCTGTCACTATGGCAATACACAATTTTCCGAATAACCCTCAAATATTTGTCAGATATGGCATAAATATCCGTTTTTCCGGCGGTTTACGCTCTACGTACCCTGCAAGGGATTATAGGCGTGATATGGGTATGTGTATGTTTGAAACATGGGGCGGTTAATCTACGACCTTCGGATTTTTACCTGCAAAGTGTACACCGTCCATTACACTCGGTATACTTAGTGTAAAAGTACCTACGCTTTGGTCAGCAGATAATTTACGTGCGACGCGCGCGGTCTTATTAGTCTAAATGTACAAAATGTCTAAATACATCACTAGGTAAATGCACTTTCCGATGCGTGACCGCTTCTCTAGAACATGTACCTACCTATATCGGCTCTCTTTTCAATGAGCTCCTTGATGATGCCGTTCCAGTTGCCGTTCTCGTCCATGGTTCCGAAGTTGCCGTCGGGGGAGACCGTGATCTCGTAGTCGAACTTGACGATCTGACGGATCTCCTCGATCAGGTCGATGCAGTAGCCCTTGAAGCCCTTCGGGGCGTCGTCGTCTCGGATTATGAAGGGCTCTTGCTGAAAGAGGTTTACTTTGTAAAGTTACTTTATCTTTTGGTTGGCCGGTAGAAAATGCTGCGTAGCATTAGGCCCGCCCTTTGTACTTTCTGTGCAATAAAGTTTAATAAATAAATAAATAATCAGCAGCACCAGATACCAACATACATAATATACCTACCTATTTATTTAGCTAGGTACTTACCTACTGCCGTGTGATGCCGGCTTAGAATAGTATTACCCCATATCTTTCCCATGGGTGTCGTAAGAGGCGACTAAGGGACTCGAGGGTGTGTATTGCAATTTTAGGCGATGGGCTGACAACCTGTCACTATAGCGATACACAATATTCCGAATAACCCTCAAACATTTGTCAGACGTGGTGTAAATGGCCGTTTTTTGAGGTTGTTTACGCTCTGCCTACCCCGCAAGGGATTAAGGCGTGATATGTGTATGTATGTAGTTTATGTTGATCCCTTGAATGTGTAGGTTGAGGCGCAGCAGATAATCTTTATTACTTGTCTACTTACTCTGGTAGGTATTTGTATTCATAAACAATAGAGGCGAAACCGTGCGAACAGAATCGCAAATATTTTTCTGCTCTGCTCATTGTCAACAAATTAAAACATTCCTGACAAAAAGCTAAGAATGACAATGTTTGTACAGTTGTAGATAAAGCCAAAATGTAATCATGTTGCTAGTTGCTAGCTAGTTTTTCAATGTAAGTATAGTTCATTCACCTACCAACACGGTGACTTTAAACACCATTTGAGCTGAATAGTCCCTCATATTTTCGTTGTCTGTTAGTTGTAAAGGATTTGACAGTCCCGCTTTCCAAGACCCTAAAATTTTGCTTCCAATAAACATACAATCTTTCAAAATAACAGCTGATAGATCGATGTTAGTATTGTTAGTATATAGTTACCATTATCATATTGCTAGATAGTTTCTCAATACGGAGTCCATTCACCTACCAACACGGTAACAACTCTATACACCAGCTGAGCTGAATAGTCACTCATATTTTCGGGGTCTGTCTGTTAGTTGTAAAGGATTTGACAGCCCTGCTTTTCAAGAACCCGAACTTATGCTGCCATTAAAGTTACTATCCTTCAGAATAACAGCTGATAGATTTGCGTTAGATATAGTTATCATTATCATGTTGCTAGATAGTTTCTCAATACAGAGTTCATTCACCTACCAACACGGTAACAACTCTATACACAAGTTGGGCAGAATAGTCGCTCATATTTTCAGGATCCGTTAGTTGTAAAGGATTCGACAGCCCCGCTTTCCAAGAGCCCAAACTTTTGCTGCCAATTGAAGCACCGTCCTTCACAGTGACAGCTGACAGGTCGGTGCTGAATTCCATGTAGCTTCTACCGTTCATAGGATCATCTTCTGGGATGAAAAACGGTGCGTAGGTCGGTGTTTCTTTCACCTGAAAGTTGATTGACTTTTTAAAAAGTTGACATACCTACTAAAGTCAATAGTCTCAACTCATGTTACCGGCTAATATCTCTTACTATAAATAGCATTGACAAATATGCTTGAATTTTCTTTGATTTTACGCATTTTACGCGGTATTCGTAAAACAAAACTAAACGGCGATTAAAAATATGGCGGTTACACATACAAGGAAATCTGCGAATTGTGCAAAAATCATATACTATTTAAGACATGACATGACTTAAATAGGCTATGACATCTACTATCCTTTTCTAAACCTTATAATGAAAAAGTGACTTTTAATTTGCTGTTTTAGTCGGTAACGTGGAATCGAGGCAAATGATATACTAAAATTAAATTTTTCAGTGTAAATGTTCTATCAGCAACCAGTAGGAGGCGGTTGAAAAAACACTCTTGACACCAGGGTTCATCAGGTCGTTGGACGACTCGGTGTCCCACACGAAAAGAAAGCAACACTTTATTGCTGTTTCATTGAGTCAATAGGCATTGGAGGGTGAAGCTCTTTGCTTTCTTTCTGGTACCAGAAAAAGTAGACTCTTGGATGGGTAACTCGAAGTGCTGCTGACAGTACCTACCTACGTCAATATGTCAATATGTGTGGGATTCAAAGATGTTGCTAGGGGAAATAAACGAGACATCGTCACATTTTTCACGGTCTATTCTGATTAAATGTGCGCGCGGGTGATTTCGTAAATCGGTCAATGGTCGATAAAGATAAACAAAACTTCGTCATCTGGTTAAGACGCTCCCATATGATATGTGCAGCCCTCATCACTTAAAAATTCAGAACTCGATGTAAATGTTATTTATAGAATACCTTCTAAAAATGATTGAAATGCTTATTCTGAAGTTTATTGAAATTTAATAAACGGGCCACTGTAGTTATGTAGTCTGTAACTATGGCGGTGGGGTAAGCGGATTCTCGAGTGGAGGCCACGCCTCGGCAAGCGTAGCGTTAGACGCCCTAAGGCCAGATGGACCGATGACTTAAAAAGCGGCTGGTAGCGACTGGATGGCAAAAACGATCGCATTTTTAGGCGATGGGCTGACAACCTGTCACTATGGCGATACACAATTTTTCGAATGACCCTTAAACGTTTGTCAGACGTGGCGTAAATGTCCGTTTTTCTGCCTACCCCGCAAGGGATAAAGGCGTGATAAATGTATGTATGTACCCTGGGGAAGGCCTACGTCCAGCAATGGACTGCAATAGGCTGATGTATGTATGTAGTCTGTAACTATACAGAACTAGTTTTTACTATTTATTACTAATACGACATTCTTTAAATAAGCTTCCTTCCGTCTTTTTCAGCTGCTGATTTCCGATAAATTACGTTTTCTTCGAACTATCCATTTTAAGCGATGAGGGCGCTAGTTACCCTCGTATCCCCTTATAAGCGCTCTATGAGTTTCCGTAACCTCAATACGAAGAGTAAAACTGTATTTGTGTCAACACACCTCTTGGAAAGCAGATTTGAGGTCCAAGGACCGGTTGGGTGTATTTTTGCCATCGTACTCGTCGCAGGTTATGTATTGCATGTTGTTTGGCCACTTGCCAGAGTCCAGCAGTGATCTGGAAAGTCATAATTTAATTTTAACTGGTACAGGAATACGTTCGCTATTATAAGAACTCGTGGCGTGAAATTAGTGTAGGATTCCTCGAATGAGACTGTAGGTAGAGCGCCCAAGTAAAGCAAGCAAAATTTTTGTGGTTTTCCCACTTCTCGTCCGTCGCTGCGTACTTTAAACGCACCGTAACGCATGCGTTTGTCAAACAAACCTTCTGAGGAACATATCTGCGGAAGGATGATGGAATTGACGATTACGAAATGAATTAGGTATGACAATTCACCACAGAAAATCTTATCCTTCATAATTATTTTTCCAAAAGCAAATTTCGAGACGCAAGCGGTTCTTTTATGATGCCTTAACAAAAGCGATTTAAATGATGACGCCACTTAAGTAGGTACTTACTACTTCACTAGACAAGGCAGTAACAAAAAAAAATTACAAAGGACTACTTTACTATTCATCAACAACATAATAATGGTAAAGTAAGCATAAATTACTTGACGGACAGAAACGTCCGTAGAGACAGGTCAAAATAAAACGCCGACGTTATTTCAGGCTCCCCATTCATACTGTAAGTGGTCTTGATTTTCCCCAAACGATCCCTGCTCTTTGCGTCGGGAGTCGGTCTCATGTAGACTATGGTAGCGTCTTTGCAGCCGCAGCTGATGTCCCCTTTGTCAAGAGAAAGAGCAAACCAAGCGGTCTTTCTCCCGAAGTACTGGTTCTCGTCAGCGGCATCGAGCACATTCTTTATGGTCTGCAAGTTCCCCACTACGAAGAACGTCACAATATCCAACTCGCGGAGACTTCGTAACTGGGTCTTAATCTCATCTTTATTGAAGCTTTTCACTGGTGTTATTACGTGCCGGGTCGGAATGTTTTGCAAAAGCGACTTGTATTTATGGTCCATCACTGAAAATTAAAACATAATGAATGGACGTCCGTCAATTGTCGTTCAATCAAACTCACGTGGGTATTTAGTAATCAGCGCATGCACGTCCTTTCCAAGTAGGTCAACCACTATTAACTGATTCGTGCAACTCTTCTACCTAACATGGAACCATGTTACATAGTTTTAAAGTCTGCGATGCGTACCGAAATACTCGTCGAAAATAATCGCAGCATTGGTAATGTCCTGCTTCGTGACTATAGCTCGTATAGCCTCTGGCAGGATGTCTGCTGGCGGCATCACTTGCAGAAGGAACTTCGTTTGGTTTGCATTCAGGGACCGCCATTGCCTCAAATCGCCGGCCTGACCGAATGAGCCAGATATAGTCGGCAATGCCAATGCTGCAGTAAACGATTTTATGGTTTCCGAGCCAACGCCCGTCATAGTAAAATCTAGGACAATGTGAGGCGTTTTCTTCGCTGACAGCATGTCGTTGTATTTTCTGCAAACTGAAACTCTACATTGACTGTGTATTTTTGGCTTTGAAGGACTCTGTAGACAGAACTATTTCATAACGTTTTACATCAAAACTATGCCTACAGTTTTTGGCATAATCCACATCCTCAGAGCAGGTGTTATCAGTATTTTTTGCATAGATTTAAGATGCACTTAAAGGATTCGAAACGTAGGAATTGTAAAATCCAAAATAAACAAAACTTAAATCCGTTTAAAATTGAGTAATAGTTGTGCAAACTGAAGAAAATATATTTCTTACCATTCTCCAAGAATGCCTTAGCATCCGAACGGTTTCCCACCACTATAACCGGATCCACAGCAAGCCCTAAACTTGGATTCCGTCTCACATATTCTTTGGCCACTTCAAACGCCTTCTCAGCTAACGCATTATTTTCCTCATTTATCAGCACTGGAAATAACACAAGCTCTTGATTTCTAAACACATTCCTGTTCAAACGTAACCGTCAAAACGTTCATAAATCTTACTTACAAACATTAATGTTTTGCGTAGTCTGCGAGTAGGAATAACTAACTAAAACCAAGATTAGAGTTATTGAAGACCACATTATTCCGATTTCACCCCATACGAGTTGTTACATGACCACCCCCGCGCCAACTGAAAGCCTGAAAGTGAAAGGGTAGTCTTCCATTCTGTGTACTGTCTAGTTTCCACGGCGATCAGTGAACGGCCTTGATTCGTGCTCATCCATCAATAATGTCCGATGCTCACCTTCATTACTTTGTTTGTGTTTCGGTGTATAATTTAGTAAAGACATGATGGATACCTAGCTAGGCTATGGTCCGGTTCTTTCACGATTATTGTAGCCTTGATAAAACATGAATTTTTATGATTGACCGATTTATTTTCCTTATTCCATTTGCGTCTTAGATCAGTCGCATCACGAGCCAACGATTTTGGATTTTGGCGAATTCGGATTCCCTCCAGGCGAGCCACGCGACCCGATGAACCCTACTTGGTGTTTTGTCTAGTAAAATAGATGGACACCTACTAAATTTTTCATGTCTGCGGTCTAGGTATCGCATGCAGGGATGCCAACCGTCCGGCTTTTTACGGTATTTTCTATTCAAATATTTACGTGTCCGGCCTATCCGCCTTTTGGATGGGGCTGCGTGCATATGATCCACTTGCACGAATAAAGAGGTAAATTACAAATTCACGGTAACTACGCGCAAGTAAATTTCTTTAAATACACTCACAGGCACATTTAACCGGCCACCACCCTCGAATGGTATATCTCGTGGTGATTAGAAATAACGCTGTCCGTAATATGTTGTAAATTGGCAGGATTTAATTTTACGAAAAATCAAACACATATGACCTCATTTGTTAACTTGTAAATTGTGTTTTTATGAATAAAAAGAAAAAGTAAAAAATCATTGAGTTTCAAATTGTTTAGGATCGAATGGTTTTGTTTCGGTATTCATTTGTTTTGGATGTGCACTGCATTATTTTGATCAATTGTGAATTGGAGAATTTTTCGTTTTTTCATACGACATGCCCCTGGATGCTGCTGGAGCAGCAAGAGCAGTAGCTCTGGCTGATGCTGGATTTAGCCATCGTCGCCACAGATAATATAATACTACTCGTCGCATAGGTCGGATGCTTGGTGTTCCTCTAACAACAATACAAGACGCTATCAGACGATTTCGTGAGACTGGCCTCTATACTCGAAGGCCTGGGCAAGGTCGACATCGGTGTACTTCAGCTAGAGATGACCGTTTTGTCGTAAGCTAAGTTTTGAGAAATCGCTTCTCTACAGCTGTTGAAGCACGTAATCAGCTTTTTGGAGTTCGTGGCGTTAGTGTAAGTGAGAGAACGGTAAGACGAAGACTAGCTGAACAAAACTTGCTAGCACGTCGACCTGCCAAAGCTCCTAAATTGGAGGCACATCATCGAAGAGCTCGACTACAATTTGCCCGCGAGCACTTGCATTGGACTACGGAGCAGTGGAAGACCGTTTTATTCATTGATGAGTCCAGAATAGCTTTAAAAGCTCCAGATGGTCGCCAGCGGGTCTACAGACGTCGATCTGAGAGGTTTGCTTCATGTGCTATAGTTGAAACTGTTGGTTACCAGGGGGGCTCAATAATGGTGTGGGGAGCAATTTCTTATGAAGCACGCACGGACCTAGTCATCGTTTCCAGAGGAAGTATGACCGCTCAAAGATACGTGGAGGAAGTGCTTCAAGACCATGTGGTACCATTTGCTCCATTTATTGGAGAACATTTTGTGCTTATGCACGATAATGCCCGAGCACACGTTGCCGGCCAAGTAAATGATTACCTCGATGCTGTTGGTATACGCAGATTACCCTGGCCAGCCTGCAGTCCGGACCTTAATCCGATTGAACACATTTGGGACAACTTAAAAAGACGAGTCAGAAGCCGTAATCCAGTGCCAACCACACTCCGTGACCTAACAAGTGTGGTTTTAGAACAGTGGCACAATATCCCGCAGTCAGATATCCGAGACGTCATACACGGGATGGCTGACCGTATGCGTGAAGTCATAAGAGCTCGTGGAGGCAATACTCACTATTAAGATTGTCCTCATTTTTTTTTTAACATTTTATTAACATTCACCTCTTAAGAGACTTTCTGAAAAATTATACTTTTTTGTTTCATGTTTTTTTTTATTTAAGACCTACTGTAGTTAAGCTACCAATTCTTTAATTAACGTTTAGTTAACTGCTTTTTAATTTACTTTCACTGTACTTAACAATAATCAAAAGAATCAAGAGTATTCCATGCTAATGCAAGTGGCCGGTTAAATGTGCCTGTGAGTGTATTTAACGTTACATAGGTACCTACTGATTTTCTTTAAAATTAGTCAACAATAATAAAGAGTTAATTTATTTAATTACATATGTCTGGCTTTTGTCAAATATATCCATCCGGCTTTAGGGCAAAATGTTCAGTTTTTTAAAACTACAAATCCGGCTTTTCTTTAATTTATGAGCAGCCCGAACCGCATGTATAAATAGACCGACAAAACTGTGTCCCTCAAGCTGTAATCCTCACCTATGAAAACTTAACGAAAAGCAATTTTGGTTTTGTCAAAAAATAGTGCTGAAATAGTGACAAATAGTGACATATGCAAGAAAATTAGTGACTTCATATTTCCCAAGATATGGCTATCGTTTGGTGAGGATTACAGATCGAGGCTCACGCTGTAATCCCAACTCTCGTGTGAGCAAACGGTGGGGTATTTTCACTTGGTCTACATTCCAAAAAATAGTGCCTAATTAGTGACTAATAGTGACAAAAGATGAGAAATAGTCGCTTTAAAATTCCGAAGTTATAAAGGCATCTTGGTGAGGATTATACCTATAGCAATTTTTGCTGTAATTCTCACCTCATTTCTGCTAAACGCTTAGGTCTTTTGACTCAAATTTAGTATCAAAAAATAGTGCTGAAATAGTGTTCTTAAACTGCATTGATTTTTATTTAGTTTATGTAGTAGAAGCAATAAAAAAGCCGTAAGAACTTCTTCATACAAAATGGTCAGGTACAGTCGCGAACAATACTTCGTTCGTATTGTCGTACTTGAAGCTCAATACTGGTTTGTTATGTCGGTAGGAACGTAATCAAACAAATTTATTTCCTTCAAGTATTTTGTTTATATCTGACAGTACACAATATTTCTCAATCAGTCAGACGTGGCGATGATAACGACCGTATTTTTTGCGGCTGTTAACGCTCTGCCTAACCCGTAAGGGATAAAGGTGTGATATATGTTTGTATCTATGTAGTACGTAAATAAATACATAAAAGATACAGGTACCTAACTTGTTTGGCAAAAATGGAACAAAAAACATATTTATGTGGTAAAATTCATTTAACTCATAAATAAATGAATGTAGGTAGGTGAAATCTAATCAGTGACCGATAGCGAAAACCCAAGACGGGCTGGTGAAAAGGAACAACTTTCCCCAAGGAACTTAGGTCAAAACATGAAAAAAAAATTAGACCTCCCGTACAAAATTGCCGATCAGCTGATTTGGGTTATTCATATTCATATTAAAAGTTGTTCCTTATCACCAGCCCGTCCTGGGTTTTCGCTATCGGTCACTAAATAGATTTAACCCTATATAGTTAACGACGTTCGAGGCGAGGACTAATACTATAAGTACCTAATTATACCTAAATAATAATTTTTGTTATTTTCAAAACGTGCGTTTTCATTTTAATTTTTCATAATAATCGTAAGTGGCGTATTTGTTATTTAAGAAATTTTATATTTGAGTTGTCATAATACTCAATAACGCGTAACGTGATGAAACCAAAAAATACCACGCAGGCGAAGTGCATGCAATAATTTCACTATTGTCTACCCTCTCGCTCACACGCGCGGCGGTCAGTTTTCGAGGCTCGGCCAAACCGGTTTTTTTTAGCGGTGGCTTGAGCGGTGGCGCAACCAAACAGGGCTTTCAGACTTAAGAGAATACGATGTGATAAATAAATGCGATGTGTTGATCTGAAAGATATTAGCATAAGTACATATAAATACTTTATTGTTATAAAACCGTTAAAAAGTTCAAGGCGTCGAAAAATAGTTAACCAAAATACCTACTCATAAAATATACCGAAATAATGTCAGTGGCTCAACTTATATGTTATAGTTAACACCTACCTATATTGGCAGAAATGACATTACCTAAATTAAAGCAAAAATCAAGTCTGTATTCTACGAAGTATTGTTCGCGACTGTACCTGTACCATTTTGTATGGAGAAGTTCTTACGGTTTTTTTAATTGCTTCTACTACATAAACTAAATAAATATCAATGCAGTTTATGAACACTATTTCAGCACTATTTTTTGATACCTACTAAATTTGAGTCAAAAGACCTAAGCGTTTAGCAGAAATGAGGTGAGGATTACAGCAAAAATTGCTATAGGTATAATCCTCACCAAGATGCCTTTATAACTTCGGAATTATAAAGCGACTATTTCTCATCTTTTGTCACTATTAGTCACTAATTAGGCACTATTTTTTGGAATGTAGACCAAGTGAAAATACCCCACCGTTTGCTCACACGAGAGTTGGGATTACAGCGTGAGCCTCGATCCTTTATTCCCAACGACCACGGGCGAATCGGCCACGGCGCGGCCGATGGGAATAATCGGCCACGGCGCGGCAGACGGGAATAGTTGGCCCCTTATTATATATCCCGATATTTTAATAAACTTTAATAAAAATAATTCAATTTCTATGATAAATTATTTAAATCTACTTTTATTTATCAACATATCCCGTGTATTAGTAGAATCACCCGCGTATTAGGTGGCGGCGGCGGCGCGCCTCAGGAAGGGGCCAACTATTCCCGTCTGCCGCGCCGTGGCCGATTATTCCCATCGGCCACACCGTGGCCGACTTGCCCGTGGTCGTTGGGAATAAAGGGCTATGCTATACTTTTCTGTAAAGGTCATTTCACATATTGTACTTCATTTTTGAAGTGTGCCTAGTGTGTGTACTTAAGTACACGTCGTGTAGATATAAGTGGTGATAAAAAGGTAAAATTTAACTGAAACAAAAGAATTGATTGGACTATTTTATTGCCAGATACGTTTTACAAACACTAACTCCACAATGAGAGAAGTAATGTGTTAAAACTGTACACTACTATAAATCTAATACTAAATGTACTCTTGAATCAAAATTTAAGTATGAACTTGTTTAAGTAGTAAAATCTGAAAAGTTATTTCAAAATCTTATTCAATAATCCCTTAGCACAGGCAGAACACAACATGTTACAATATTTATGGGAATAGAAAGATTCGTTTCCATAAAGGTTACCTTACATTCGAGGTTCACGTCTATCACATATAAACGAGAAGCAAAATAAATTAGAAAAACAGGATAATATTAAGAAAAAATAAAGATATCCATAAGAAATACAAATAGCACGCAAAATTAGTATGTCAATAATGAACTATCACCTCATTCGTCAACTTTGAACTTTAATTATTATTTGAAATTCTTAAAATTAAATGTTGCAATGTGAACGGTAAATTCGTAGTCGGTCCCCGCGCGTCGGCGGCGCGGGCGGTGCGGACGGCGCGGGCGGCAGAGCGCCCGGCGCGGCGGAGGATGGGTGACCGCTGGTAGCAGAGCGGCGCCGGCGCGGCCTCCGCGCGGGACCCGCGTTCACAGAGCGAGCCGCAACCCGGTGTCAAAGGAATGTTTAAATGGTTAAGTTATATGCCTATGAAATACATAAATGTGCGACATTTAACTGCTAACTTAAATTTACAACTGAATTAATTATCTAAACGTTAAACCTTATCTAAAATCCATGTTTTTCGAAAGCTGTTTTTTTTTTTCATCAATAAACGCGTCGTTCACAGAACGGATCCTGAATTGATTTCACACTGGGTGAATTACTTTGGCAGTATTTTACTGGCGAAACGAAGTATCCGATACCGTCTGTTACTTTCATCTAATAGAGCGGTCTACTAGTCTGTTGAAATAGACACCGATACGCAAAAACAGCAAACAACACCTGAACCGAGCGAGCGATCGGTTCACTGCGATGCACTCGACTGCGGAGCCGCGGACAGTATCAACATTAATTTACACTTTACAGGTACTTCACAGGTAAGATAATACACAACGTATCGTAAACCTAAACTTAAGTGTTGTCACAAAAGAGCTCAACTCGTATACAATAATCAGATCAATATACAAATCTGTATAAACTGTTTGGGGCATGAAAAACTGGTTAAGTATAAAAGGATATGTTTAGAGTCGGGGGGAGTTGAGCCCTAATGAACGTGGATGCATTGCAGTAAACCAAGCGTTTTGGGGCTTGGCGGGGGGCGGGGTCGGGGGTTTAGGCGGCCACCTCCTCGGGCTCCGCCGCGGGAGCCTCGTCGGCGACCTTGGACTTCTTCTCTGGCGTGGTCTTCTCCGCGTCTCCGTTGTCTGCGACGGATTTCCTTTTCACCGCCTCTTTCTTTTCTGGAAACACGAAGAACGTAAAAGTCAGACTAAAATCCATAATTACATTGATGAACCTATTTGATATAAATAAGAGAATATACTAGCCAAGGTGTCTACTTGGTCTGTCTTATACGACGACCGTTATTAGCAAAGCTATATGACCCTTTATGTACCCACTGTACCACGGACTTCACTTAAAATCGCGTATATCCACCGAAAGTCGGACTTCTGAGCGCGCCAAACTAATAAATATCGCCCTACAGCTGCCGCCATTTATAAATTCACCGGCAAGGTCGCGCTGACACGGTAAACTAGTTGCAACTGGCCCGACGGGTTAAAAATGTCGAATCAGATTTATACTTTATTATTGTACCTACACTTTTTTATTGAGTAAACGTGGATTAAATTTCTGTGATATCAAGTATAATATTGACAGCCAAATACCTAACTACTTTTATTTGATAAATTTTGTTTGTAACAATTACCAAGTAGCTCTCAACATGTTTAAATGGTTTGGATGTAACATTCAATGTCAATGATTGCTTAATTTATGTAAAATATTTTCAACCAATTAACATACCTACTTACAGACAGACTAATTCATAAAGAAATAAATAAAATCTATAGGAATAACATTTCAAATCTTGTTTAAACTTTTGTGGGTATGTTTGTGTGGGAATGCAGATGTGTGCTTCTAGGTGTGTTCTTTCCACAAGTAACTTAGTCATCTCTAGGCTAGACTAGTCTCAAGGTTCCTGTTCCTAAGGTCAAGCAAGACAAACCCATGTAGAAACAAACTCAAATTTGGTTGTGCCAAATTGTGCTATGATATGAGAGTACACATCATGGTACGCTGTTTTATCCAACTTATATTTTAGCTACAACAAGTTTTCTTTTAGCAAGATCTATTTTATGTTGTAGAAAAGGCAAAAATTCCACATTACTCCAAAATGAACATTGCCTGACTGGTAATGTAAGTACTTTCAGTGGTGTATCTAAGTGACAATTTGTGACTAACCTGTGGCATCACCATTCTCTGTGGCGTCATTGCTCTCCTCCGCGTCACCATTCTCCGCTGGTGATTCCTCGGGAGCGTCTCCGCTGCCGTTCTCCTCAGGAGCCTTGCCGTTGCTCTCCACCTCCACGGGCTTCTTGGCAGGGGACTTCTTCACTGGGGACTCCTTGGTCTCTGTGGAGGTCACCTCTTCGGCGGCGGCGGTGCTGGAAGGTAGAGAATGGATGGGTTAATATCACGGCGAAAATACGAGTCATTGAGGTACAGTACAGTTTATAGTTTTTGAAATGGATGATTCCATTAATATAGGTAAGATTCCCACCTGTCTTCTTATTAGCAGCTTTAAGATGATTAACCAGGTCTGTCGCGATAGTTTTGAGGTAAATATGAAAGATACAAAATGTGTAAAAGTAATCACAATTGCGAAAAATATTATAAATTAGTAAATAATTGTATGATGTCTTTATTTATAAATTTAATGGCTGATACCCTTTATTACCAACCTACATAACAAGGAACATAACACAGGACTAAGTCACAAAGTAAGTATTTTGTGACTAAGTTAAGTACCTACATATTGGAAATATGACAAGTGTTCAAATAAAATGTTATCTATCAACTATAAGTAAGATTGACAGAAAAAGTTACCCAGCTATGTCGTGAGATTGAGATTTGGAAACCCTTGAATTAAATTAAACTGTACCCCTCAACAAAGCCAAACAAATTGAATAAGTGATGTCAGCAATGTAAACAAACAGTTAAGATGTTTATAGTACCTACTTGTAGAAGGCACAAGGTTGGTTACACTGCCTACAACTTATGATACTTTTTGACATTGATTTAGGTAAGTAGGTACCTACCTATAGAAGGTACGTATGTATGTATGGTGCTAGGTATCAAGTAGAAAGGTTATAGATGTCAATGTAAGCAGCAAACTGGTGTTTAATGCAACAAGTCGTGTTGTTAAAACGTAAAATTAATGCTCGAGCGACTCAGCCGGTTGCTAACGGCGTATAACCAACGTATAACAGTGTTACGAGCGAGCAAGTGGGGCGGCGTAAAAGGAAAAGTCTGACGGAACAAAAACAAGCGACTGTTGCGCAAGTAATGTGGGAAAGTTGCAACAGAGGAAACCATACGTAAGCACCTGAATGAATACGTTACTCGCACCAGTAGATATCAACATCAAGACTCCATAGAGCGTTAAAAATAACTAATGACAACACGCGGCCCTAGCGATAACGTAACCGCAGAGTTGCAAAACTCGGCGAAATTCAAATGTAGCGCGCCGGTGTGAGCCGGTGACGCGGCCGGCGCCGGGCGACCGCGCGCCGGCACGCCGCGCATCCACGCCATCTTGCCCCAAGCTAGCGCCCCGCGCCAACCGCCCGGCGTGCTTTCAACTTCGCCGCTACATTCAATACTTCGCTACGCGAGAATATCAGATACCTAGTGGACGCTACCAACCCAAATCGATACGGATGACCTACCAAACTCCTACTCCGACAATAAAAGACAACCAAAAGATTGTTTATTGCAAAACACTTTTTCCCGCGTGTACTATAGCGATGTCGGCGTCACTAAATAAGCGTCAAAAAACTATCAACAGATACAATAACATTGTCGTTAGTCAACATAAAACACTTACTGACCTGTTTCTGATAGGAATTTTTGAGAAGAACAAAGGAAAAACTCTAAAAACATGATTTTCACGCACCAAAAGGAAGCCATTTTGATCACGTTTGTCGAAGCCGCCAAAACTAATAAGCCACTAAATTCACATAAAATAACTGAATTAAAGTCAAATAAACTTACTTCTTCTCAACTGCTGCGTCTGCCATTATTGTGTTTAAGTTTTTTGTACTTTTCGAGGAAAATTTATATAAATTGAGCACGTGTTCACGCACAACGTACAGCAATGTTCACCGCACAAACACCACCGGCCAAATGAAGGAAAAAGAAAGAGGAAAATATCGTGCCCGACGCCTCGCGGGGCTGCGCATTGGTGTGAAGTTGGTACGCTTACATCACTCATGTGAGATAGAAACGGCGTTTAGACATCAGTGCGACAGAGATCAGTATAGTACTGGAAGATCCTGCTTGTGCAACCTTGAATTTCTACAAGAGGCGGCAAGCAATAATCTACCTTGCTCTGTCCTGTTTGAAAAATACAATCGTTAAAATTATTATTTTCGACGCGCAGGAAATTAAAGGCATTCTGGAAAATTGTTGCATGTAAAGTAAAATAAATTTTACTACTTAGGTATATAATTTAATTTCATTAGCTAACTTTGTACCGACCTGACCTGACCTACCTACCTGACCTACATCCCCAACAAGCTATTACCTATAGGGAGGGTGCTATGGGTAGGTACATGGGTAGGTACAATTTGCTAAGTAGACATACCTACCTATGTTCATTTAACTGGGTGAGTAGGTAGGTGATTAAGTACCTACCTATCTGCCTGCCTAACTTAATAGGTACCTACCTACCTACCATACATGTTAGTTTTTTTTTTGAAGTGTTCAGCCCAACGTTTAAGTAGGTACCTACATCCTCCTTGCTGAACTAGACCTCCATGAGGGAGCACACTTTTTAAACGTCTCTGACTGACAGAATGATGTTTAGAAGGACCTCTACGAACAAGCATGGTAAATTAAGAGAAAAACAATAAAATCAAAAAGAGTTAGGTCTGAGATTGGTTGGTATTTTTTAGACCTGCCTTAGTACCTACCTAACCTACCAGGTAGGTAGGAAGTTACCTGCCAACTATTTAAAATTAAAAATCGTTTACCTAGATAGGTTTCTTCATATTTCTGTATAGGTACCAAACCCATATTATCTATTACCTACGTACCTACCTACCGTCCTGAATATTTTCAACACAAAATTATGAGTTCTCGCGTCAAAGCAAAGTTCATTGCCCCTAAATTTTACATCGTTTTTGAAGAATTAGGTGGGTATTTAACTAGGTATTTACTTTTCTTGGTTTTAAAGACTGAAGTAAAAATTTATCAACCTAGCTACGTAGGTAGGTGTCTAATTAAAGACAAGATATTGCAAAGATGCGTTTATTTTCCGCTAGTGATTTTGGTTCACCTCGCGTTGAGTCAGAAAACCATCAACCTGAGCGCTTCAAAAACCAAGATAATATAATCGTATCGTGGCTTAAAATTGTTGTACTTTCAGTCTTATTGCTATAAAGCTAAGAGTGTCTTGTAGTTTCACAAAGTATTTTTTAAAATAGTGGGATCATTCGGTCGTTGGCTTTGAGATTTGTAAGAAATCTTGGCAGCTTGTAGTGTGTTTCGTCAGTTTTGTGAATTCGTCAACCAGAACCCGCCGGTCGGTGCTCTTATGGTAGCCAAAGCCATCTGCCACGTGCAGTCTTCGGTTGAACCATTCTACTTGAATGAACCACGGTATATTTAAGTAGGTACCTTGGCAGGTAAGTGTATAGGTGTAGCAGTAGGTCAAGCGGGCATACAGGGTGCGTTAGCTACGTAGGTACCTACCTACTTACCTTACCAGCTTTTAAGCCAAAGTTCCTATTTAGGTAAAGTTACTTAACTACCTACCTTACCTGCCTACCTGTAGGCAATGGTATCTATATACCTACCTAGGTACACGGCTGTATAGGCTATACCCTCAGAGCTATAGAAAAAAACACGGGAAGTAGACAGGTTATAAACAACTATAAGTACCAACCTATTACCTAGCTATCCATCTACGCAAAGGGGCGGCGCCCCCACCCAAACGGTTTAAATCTTTTGGTGGCTAGATGTGCAGAGGGCTAAGGTACCACAGATAGAAGTCGTGGTTTCGCAACTTGGTGCAACCTGCAAGATCGACATTTTAATTAGGAACCTACACCTACCCTAATCTCGACAACATCTTAACGTCACGCTATAAAAACTATATCTTTATTTATCTTATTCGCGATAAGCAGTGGTTTCATACGCTAACAATCAATATTGGTACATACATCCCTTGCGGGGTAGACAGAGCGTAAACGGCCGCAGAAACAGATATTTACGCCACGTCTGACATAGGTAGGTACCTACCTATATTTGAGGGTCATTCGGAAAATTGTGTATCGCCATAGTGACAAGTTGCCCAACGCCTAAAATTGCAATACACACCCTTAAGTCCCTTAGTCGCCTGTTACTACTCCCACGGGAATAAAATGGTGTGATGCTATTCTAAGCTGGCATCACACATTAGGTAGGTACTTTATTCCGTACTAAAATGTAGGTAGCCTAGTTGGTAGCTACCTCCTACCTACGACAATGTAGCATCTACCTAGGTAGGCACCTACCTGGCTTTAGGTACATAGGTAAAGAACTTTTTGAAATCAGTCCAGTAGTTTTTGAGCCTACGCCTCACAAACATGCTCACTCATAATATGTAGGTACCTACCTACCTACCAACTTACAAGTTTTTTTAGTTAATAGATAAGTGGGTACCTACCTAGTTTACAGGTTCTAGTTTTAATAGTACTTAATACCTACCTACTTTTTAATACTTAAAACATTTGCAACGGACGTTCTGATACTTTAGCAGCAAGTTGTGCCATAAGAATAGATAATAATACCTACTCTATGGTTGTACCTTAGGTAGGAGGATGGATACTGCTAATAATGTGGTTGAAGATGCTATGCTTATGCTTGATATGTAAGTAGCTGTAGATATGAAGTTGTAGACGCTTGATTAGGAAGATACTCCCGTATGCAGTTGATGAATGTTGTAGGTGACGTAGGTAGCTACAGTTTGTATAAAGAGAAAACTTTATTTTTGAGAAGTGGCGCCACTGTCGGGGTCGTCCACGGCTATACTCGCTCACACTCGATTTATAATATACCTACCTATCGCCTAAAATTGCAATACATACGTGTACGTATGTAACCCTCTCGAGTCCCTTAGTCGCCACCCACGGAAAAGAAATAGGGTGATGCTATTCTTAGGCGACGTCACGCGGTTATTTACCTGCTCTATAATGTTTTACTTTTACTGGCGGCGGCGCAGCGAGAAATATTACAAGATTTTGTTTTGTTCCTCCTTTGTTCATAAAACTGCATTCTAGCACCATCTATTGACGACGTTCATAAGTTTTTGTTTTATTGTAAGTTTCTAGGTGGCAGCACGATAGGCAACTGGAATTATTATATTATTGTATGACGTGATCTATGAACAGGGACAACAAGGAATAAAATTTTGAGAATAGGTGCAACATTTATTAAAATATGTGGGTTAATAACATGCGCCTTTTAGGTATCGGCCGACCTGCTTGGCAAGTATTAGTAGGTAGCTATTGTAGCGTGGTATGGAAGGCAAATCACTGGCAAAAACCTACCTTCCTAGGAAGAGGACCGACTGACCCCCATAGGATTTTGCGGCGGTCGATAGTAATAAAATAAATAATTGTCATGGACATAATTTTCATGCGGCTGCGACAGACCAGACAGCAACTCACCATACTCACATAATTTATCATACAACTGTATACATACAAACAAAATGTTTGCAATATGCCACTCGATTGCACCAAGTAGTGCCATCTGTGAGGTATATTTAGTACTACCAACAAATACGAATAAGTGTTGCTATTTCAAAATTTACTTCAGGATGTAGTAGGTTTTAGAGACGAGTCATACCTCTTCCGACTGAGTCAGTCACTAGATCCAGACTACGATTTTATAATCCAGACAATAGACAGGACAGCAGCGTTCCCTCTTAATATTATCTTCAACAGTTTACACTGCGCTCGCAAATTCACCTGCCAAGCATGTTGAGTATGGCAATTCAAAAATGTCACCTTACATCACTTACAATCTAACATAAAACATAATACTATAAATACACAACAATATTAATTTGAATTAGCTATAAGTTTATATTTTTGTATTTAACTACTGTGATTTGATTATTCATGCTGTAAGTCTCCCAAAGAACCCAAAAATAAAATAAATAAGTTATTGTGAATTAATTACAACGCCTAATACTTTAGGTGAAGGCGACACTCGTTGCACGGGGGAGTCCATTATTTTTTTCTTTTCTTAATACGGCTCCCAGGGGTCATATAATATCTGAATTAACTTTAAAATTATTCCTTTTTTTACTGTTTCTTTCAAATGCCCGATAGCGGTTTGTGATATTTATTAAATTTACATGACACTAACCCCATTTTTCGTATGTTTAATTTATCAAGAAATAACTCTGTAAATACTTCCGTGAGGAACAAAAAAAATACAAATACGTACGTCTGAAATAATATCATGTGAAGTACCTATTATCATGGACGTATTATTTAAACATGACTAATAACTTCAAAAACAGTTATTTACGAATAGTTACTTCATTATTACTGGTCTATTTTACATTAAGTCTTTCCCAGAGGCTAATCCGAGCCGAGAGAGATAGCACGTAGAGTAGAGAGGCTGTGTCTCGTTCTTTCATATTGCCAGTGTAGAAAATTACTGGAGATAAAATTTTGCCTAACTTATTTTTGAAAAATATAATTATAATTTAATAATATTATAATAATGAAAAAAATTGTAATATAATAAAACAACTTGCGTCAATAATGTCTATTTATTTATTTACTATTTATCAAATAATTTTCTTATGGTATCCCTTTAAGATTGAATTTTGGCGGTAAGTTAGTATACATTTTAGCAACAGATAAAACAATATTACATTCCTATTTTATTACTTAAAATCAGTATTTGACGAAATTTCTCACTCAAAATGGTGAAAAAAAATTGTGTTCGAGGTTGTCCAAGTGAATCGTATGTATGTAAATTTCACTATCTTTAAGCTCATTGTAATACAAAATATTGATACCCCATTAAAAAGAGACGAAAGGCCTCGGTGTGTGCCGTCTCGCTCGGCTCGTTTTTTCTGCAACAGTTATCAGTCCTGTTTGAATAGTACGTCCATGCCTATTATACGAAAGAGCTTGATGACCAAGTACTAAACATGAATAACAGTATGACATTGGAGTTACTGGTTTCACAGGTATAAAATAAGTAAGTGTCTGTAAATATGGCACGATCGGGCATAATTTCTTCTTAAAAATTCGCTTAATTATCCATCGCTATTCTCTTCAAATCTAGCACATGATGAACTGCATTCTAAAATAAACACTGTAAATAAAATCAGTCAGCTTGGCTCATAAAATTGAGTCACTTGTCACACCTCTATTGGTAGAATATTATTAACATGGTAGTTTATAATTTAAAACTTGGCAACATTGGCATAATTGACCGCCACCCGTGAGCAAATCGTTCGCTCGATCTCGCTCTGTCGATTGAGTTCGGTTGTGGAAGCCATTTTATTTTTGTAAATGTGACAATTTTTTGGGAATCCTAGTTTTCTGAGTAATCGTGTCAATGTGTGCCCGTGTCGAGTGTCGTTTGTGACGTGTGATCGTTCTCCCAAAACTGAGAAATGTACGTGTTTGAGATCGGTTTGTGTTGACCTGGACCTGCCCCTTTTCTCGGTCGCACGGCAGGCATCGATTAGTGCAATAAGGCGGCCTGTGGCGAATCGAGGCTGTGGACTAGTTTGTGGTGTGCGCCATGGGCAACAATGCTGCCACCGCCAACAAGAAGGTGGACGCCGCCGAAAGCGTCAAGGAATTCCTCGACCAGGCCAAAGAGGATTTCGAGGAGAAATGGAAGAAAAATCCTACCAACACCGCCGGACTGAACGACTTCGAGCGGATAAAAACCCTTGGCACGGGGTCATTCGGCCGAGTCATGATAGTCCAACATAAACCGACTAAAGAATATTACGCTATGAAAATATTAGATAAGCAAAAAGTGGTAAAACTCAAACAGGTGGAGCATACACTAAACGAAAAGCGAATCCTACAGGCAATCAACTTCCCCTTCCTGGTGAGCCTGAAGTTCCATTTCAAAGACAACTCGAACCTTTACATGGTGCTGGAGTACGTTCCCGGTGGTGAGATGTTCTCGCACCTGCGTAAAGTGGGGCGCTTCTCGGAGCCTCACTCGCGATTCTACGCCGCACAGATCGTACTCGCCTTCGAGTACCTCCACTACCTCGACCTCATCTACCGCGACTTGAAACCGGAGAACCTGCTCATCGACTCGCAGGGCTATCTCAAGGTCACCGACTTCGGCTTTGCGAAACGCGTGAAAGGCCGTACGTGGACACTCTGTGGTACCCCTGAGTACCTCGCGCCAGAGATCATCCTCTCGAAAGGCTACAACAAGGCCGTCGACTGGTGGGCGCTTGGTGTCCTCGTCTATGAAATGGCCGCGGGCTACCCGCCGTTCTTCGCCGACCAACCTATTCAAATTTACGAGAAGATCGTGTCCGGCAAGGTGCGATTCCCCTCGCACTTCGGGTCGGACCTGAAGGACCTGTTACGGAACCTGCTACAGGTCGATCTGACTAAGAGATACGGTAATTTGAAGGCGGGCGTGAACGATATCAAAGGGCACAAGTGGTTCGCGTCAACTGACTGGATCGCCGTCTTCCAGAAGAAGATCGAGGCGCCGTTCATCCCGCGCTGCAAGGGTCCGGGCGACACGAGCAACTTCGACGACTACGAAGAGGAGGCTCTGCGTATCTCCTCGACGGAGAAGTGCGCGAAGGAGTTCGCAGAGTTCTGAGCGCGCGGCCGCTGCCTGCGCGCGGAATCTCCCGTGAGTAGGTTTTTGTATTAGTGAATCTTCCGTGACCATGTCGTGGAATGGTGACGAGTGCGACGCAGCCGGTTCCGGGCGGCACGGACGTTCGCGCGGGCGCCGCCCCGGGGGCCCGCCGGCCCGGCCCTAGAACTGATTTCCGATATTTCGGTGGCGTTCATTTGCTTAGTGCCCTTTCGAGTTGACATAACATAGAGCAGTTAGAGGAAGCTAAGTGATCCTTGTTCTGGTGATATTCCTGGGATGTGTTACTGCTGACATCCACATCTCTGCCCGAGAACCACTCCAACCACTCAATGTCATAAGATTGTTTCCTTTCACTATGTTGTAGTTTGCTGTTGATAGTGTTGGGTGTGGTGAGCTTTATTTACATAGTTCATCATCATTTTATTATAAAATCAATACAATTTTGTAAATTAAATTATGTATAATTTGAACAAATTTTTCGTATTGCTTTTAAGATTAATCTTTACAATCAATTTGATTTATGAATTTCTAAGTAAGCATCACTAAACCATCCATTTAGAGCTAATTTCAAACACTAATTTTTAGTCGGTTTATGAATTGAATTCCTAAAAATACTTATCTTTGTGGGATGTTATATTACTGATAAGTTTTAATTAATTGACATTTCGTTATTGGTTTTTATTTATGAAAGTTATATTGTTGTTTGTATCAGTTGATATTTTATTTAAGGAACTGGAACTACATCAAATCATTGAAGAGATTAATTTATTCTATTTGTATGTAGTTGTGTTCACTCTTGTGCAATTTGACTTATGTGTTTGTGATCTGATGTGAGGACTTTTGGATTTAAGTGTAATAGTTAATTTGTATAGTTCCTTATTTTGTAGATCTACTGTATTTTGCTGTGGAACTTGAAATATACATTTTAGGTCCCTTACTGGACTCTCATTACAAAATCTGTAACCTGAGACTTATTGTTAGCATCAGTTTTTTAAAGCAATAAATTTTAATAAGTCTTCAAAACATATTCCCATATGTAAACAAGGTAAATATTTCAGGTTGTGTTTAATGTGTTTTATACATTGCAACACTCCAGCACAAATTGAATAAATATGAGAGAATTTTTATATTTGAAATATTTCCTATTATGTATAGGAATATGTTTCACTTCTTAGTAATATCTCTATGCCATTATGGCGATATCTTGTCATTGAGACTGATGTTATCAATAAGTGTAAGTGTAATATGCATCAATACCTGTGACTTTGCTTTTGGTCCACCATACTGCGGTAGGTATGTGTGGTATGATGAAACCGGCAATGTTTACTATAAAGTTTGTTAGCTATTAGATGTAGAACTTTGAATCCAGGCTGTACAAATAAATATCTAGTTATTTGTAGTGCATTTTACATTGTGAGGACGGACATTGTGCGCGTCTGTGGTAATAGTCATTATGAATACCCAGGAATGGTTACTTAACCAATTGCACGTTCCATGTATTACTGACGTGACTTTCTATTACACTTGATGCATGTTTGTCAAAGTTGGATCTGTCCCATCCCAGGCCTGTATGGTTCACACGCAATGTAGAAAAGATGGATTGATTATCATATCAAATTGTTAGGAACTCTTAATCTCTTTAAATCCAAGTAATTTGTCGAATTTTTGCAACGCCTTATCTGGTGCCCTGCTTAAATAATAAATAAATATCCAGCCATGTGTCTAAACATGTATCAACTATCTAAAAGCATATTGTAACGCAAGTGTGACGTCTTTGCTAGCGTTATGTATTTAAATGTATTAAATCAAATCAATTGCTTAAACTTTACGATGAAAACAATGTCTGTGAAGTCTGGGTCAAAAGTTGTTTTTTGCTTCAACTCAATAACAATGTTTACTATAGAAAAGTTGGTCGTCAGTTAAATCAACCTACATTTATCTGTATTTTAAAATTGGTGCCATAGTTTGTAATTGGAATAAACTGTCTTATTCAGATAACATGTTTTCTGAGAATTCGTTTCAATGTGTTGATCACGATTGTTGCCATAAATGATTCGAACATTTTCGTACAGTGGTGAAGGGCACTTGGTGTTCGCGTGAGCTGATTTAGTGTATCAGTGCTTGGACTGGTGATTGCGTGACGGTCGATGCCAAAAAAGCAATTATGAGCATGTACAACACACATTAGGTTTCATATTTTTTATAGCAGGTGTGACTCCAAACGAGCTGTCGCAAGTCACAAGGCCAGTTGTCCTCGCATCGGCCAGGCCTGCTTTAAATTCTACTGCAACATTCTTAGCGTCTAATAATTTATAACTCGAACAACCAATCGAATCAATCAATCCTTAACGAGTAGCTAGTCACTTCCACCTTATGAATTTCTACATATGACGCTCCCTAAAGTGGTGTTATTAACATAGCTCGATGTATGTACACGCTTTAGTATTTTTAATAGAGTAGATATATCGATTAAGTTTAGTTAGATATTTTTTAAACAACAGTAATTTTAAAAGTAAAATTGAATAAGAATTACGTGTGTACTTTCCAACAGCTGCTACTTTAGACCTTCGACACGAAGCTTGGAATCGCTTCTCACATGCCATTGTTCTGCGCAAATAGTTTTTCAATGAGAATCCTATTGTCTATTCTATATCATCCATCATCAGTGAGCTATAATCGTTCCGTTTTGTAAGAAAGTGTCATTCACCAATTGGACATTGTTTTAGACCGTTCGCACCGTTGCGCGTGATCATGGTAGGTACGAGGTATGTTAGTTTCAAAGAAAACTCCGGGCGTCCGGTGTAACTTGAACCCTCCGGGAAGCTCAAGTTATGCAGGTAACTGAGATATGAACTCTATAAACATCATAAGCTGAGACACCACACGTGGATCTGTGGAGGCCCTTATCCGTGATTCTTTGAGCGCTAGAAGCGATACGCGACCTCGAGTATTACGCAACCGCAGTTAGTCAAGGCAACCTCTATTTTTGTTAAATAGTATTTAAATAGTAAGGAAAAAGTAATAAGGATTTCTGAGGTGTACCCTTTGTTACTATCATTGTATATAAATCTAGAGTGATTGTGTCCCTGGTAATGTAATTAGGAGATTTGATATCAGAGCTTGAGACCCGCAGCCCTTCATTCCAGTAGCTTGACGGCTTGCTCAACATCCGTCGATGTTCTAATGTGAACATTTTAAACCCATTTTGGATATTATAAACATTAGTGTGACAGTATGTGTATTTGCGAACCGTCGTCTTTTTTATATCTGTGCGTATTAATATAATTAAAATGTTCACGTTTAGATCTATTAAATATCGAGTGCCTATAGCATTGAAAGTTCAAGTGTAAAAAGTCAGTTAATTTCAGTAATTATTTGTCACCATGTATTGATCTTCCATAAAATTACGATGAAATTAAAAATATCGATGTAACAGTAAAATTTTGTTTGATTTACTCATCTTTATTTAGCTTGTAAGATAAATGGTTTTTGACCTATTTGAAAATTACACAAATGTGTATCTTCTATACTAAATTTAACAAAAGATGTGAAAATATGTCACACACAAACAAAACAATAACAAACAACTTGTCCAAGAAAACATGCATTATCATATTTTTATCGTTATTTTAGTTTTATCATGTTTCGAAAATATACATGTACCTTGAAATTTTCTGCTAATAGGATATTTCGTTGCATCCGTTTCGTGTAAATTTGGCAACGCGTAAAATACCTACCTTGCAGATGATATTAGTGGTTATGTTAAGGTGCTATTCCGAACCGGCCGCGGCATGTGCTGTCGACCGCTCGGTTCCGAATAGCACCTTTAGTGACACCCCAAGTCTACGATGATTTTGTTATAGATTGTATGAAAAAAAAAACAGTATAATTATGTAATCTGAAGGGAACTAGAAATGTTGCTGAATATTTTCTCTTCTAGTCCACTCGGTAGGTAAGATAAGACTCATACACCTTGTTACTTTATTACTATTGTGAAAGATTTTTAAAATTTTGTTTATAAACAAATATATATACACCCGCTGCTAACCGATTTCCCACGAAACACAGACCTTCTCCCGACATGAATCATACATAAAAACCTTCCTCTTGAATCATTCTATCTTTTAAAAAAACTTTCAGATCCGTTGGGGGTAATTCCATGTAACGGGTGTTACAGTTTATACAGCTTTACTTGACAAAAAGTCACTAAATTATAAAGAAAACCTGGTAATGTTATTGTTTCAATATACTCCACTTGTGTTAAACTTTCGGAAAATATAGTAAAATCAGTAAGTTTATTCATTAACACAAAACTACGTATCAATTTATGTGTGTAACGGGTGTTACGCGATTTGGCCTCTTACTTTGAGGTAGTCAGACAGTAATGGAAAACTCTGCGAAATGTGTTCATTTTCATTAAAAAAAACATATGTCACCTTAAATTTAAATAACCGCTTTGTAATATGGGATATTTAAAGCGAAAAAATACCAACAGATTTTTTATTTCAAGGGATTTGTAATTGTAACGGGCGTTACTGATTGGTGTAACGGGTGTTACGAGCGAGTACGATTCCTTAGCAAATTTTGCAGTTAATTAGATCATATTAAACTATAAATTTATTTTATTAGTCAAGGGGAAACACTTAAAACACAATATTTCTTGAAATTAAATGAATTTATTGTTCTGAAACATCAACGTTAATTAAAAAGCTGTAGTAACTACGGTCCCCTCTAATTTTTAGTTCAGGACTAGGCAATGTGCCATGAGTAATTTCAGGACAAAATGACATTAATAAAAAGGGGCTTGTATGTAATATATGGATGACCCCTCTTAGTAAAAAAGATCCAATCTATATAGCAGGGGATAAAAATAAGTTGCTGGTGTTAGAAAACGCTAAAAGTGTAAAAAAAGTAACTCGTATTTTGTGGAAGACCCCTCGGTGTTAAAAAGTTTCGAATAATCAAGCCATTGAACACATATCATTATTTTATTGGTACCAATAATATGACACAATAAAGCGGTAACACCCGTTACGTAACGGGTGTTACATGATTTCTTCGCTCAATATTTCATAAATAAATATACCAAACATAAGAAAAAATGCAAATATAAGTAGCTCGCAGTCACAGCCTTACTTTCACCAATGCATTTTATAATGCATGCAACATGCTAAATGTTAAACAAACTTTTCCACTATTTGCGTAACGGGCGTTGTGAGGGGACTGTTTTAATAGCTGGATAACACAATTAATTAAGAAAATTTACCAGATTATTCTTCACACACCAGCAGATGAAAATATTTGTTTTCGAATGACGGTTAACGGTTTGTCAATTTAACATTTCTTATTTCTTTTTTTAGTGTAGCCATTATCGGCAAAAATAAACTATCTCTTGTCTCCCCTACAATCTGAGTTTAATTGAATGAAAAACGATAAATTTGAAAACTAGCCTAAAAAAGTTATGTGTTTAGTAAAATATATTTCACGTAGATTATATTAAACTAAAGTATAACTAAAAATACTGAAGTTTAGAAAAAAATCCGAAAGTAATATTTTCCATGGAACTACCCTTGGGTGGTTTTGTAGATACATACAATACATACATATATCACGCCTTTATCCCTTGCGGGGTAGGCAGAGCGTAAATGGCCGCCAAAAACGAAAATTTTCGCCATGTCTGACAAACATTTGAGGGTCTTTCGGAAAACTGTGTATCGCCATAGTGACAGATTGTCAGCCCATCGCCTAAAAATGCAATACACACCCTCGAGTCCCATCGTCGCCTCTTACGATAAATATGGTTTTGTAGATAAATACGCATAAATACAAACAGACAGGGACAGACGCGGAAAGCAACGTTACTTTATACTATGAAGTGATAATTATTACGAGTTTTACGGAGTTATCCTACGTACAGCTATTCGGTATCTTATCAGCCCTTTAATAAATTGACTTTAAAGGCGTAATTTTTAATAAATCATAAATAATATCAAACAAAACAAACGGATAAAACTATTATAGCCCCCAAAAGAAAACGTATTTTGTTAAACAACTTTTGAAAACATGCCTATTTGCATGACATATTGCTTTATAATTATTGAAACTTGTTGTAATAAAAACACGAAATTAATACTAGTTACCTAAGTAAGTAGATACGAAAAGTCTTGCAAAAGGCAAAAGTAAACTGATTCAACAATGAACCATTCTCACATTGGCTCGACACGGCAACCGCGCGTGGCGGGCTGGCTGGCTGGTGACTCGCAGATTAATTCGCTGCTTCCTCATAAACTGGAGCTCCATCGCACGCAGACAAAGGAATTGTTTTATGTTTTCCTGGTGAGCCCACGGTTGGTATGTGGAAAAATGGCGCTGGATGATTCTATTGCTGTTTTGGAATCTTGCTTTCACGCCTTCAATACCTTTACTACCTACTTTAAACATGGGAATTGAGTCATTATGTCGGAATCCTACTTACATTTTAAATAGGAATAGGAACCTAGTGTTTGTATTATCTTTTTCTTTTCTGAGAACAACGCGCCGAAGAATTTGTTTCTACGAAAAGAACAACCACTACAACTTGATCCCAATTACCTGCTCGTACTGTCTGATGCTAGTACCTATGAAACGCAAACGAAATCATTGCCATTTCGGGTTGTCGTCTTATGTGAATCTATAAAGTGTAAAAAAAATACTAAATATTTATAGGGGTGAACCAGCCCATGAAACTGAACAACTTTCTCACGAAACACAATTCGAAATATGATAAATGAGTTGGACCTCCCATACAAAATTTTCCAGCCGACCGGGTCAATTTGTACCTACGGGAGAACCGATTCAATTTTTTTCATATTTCGGCCTATATGTTACTATATGTTCTTTGGTGAAAGTTGTTCAGTTTCATGAGCCGGTTCATCCCCGGTTTTTTTTTCATTCTGTATAATCTTCACAAAACTGGTTTTCTTGTTATTTCATAGGACCTGAACTAATGTAGGCGTTTTTAATATTATTTTAACTGGTATTTAGGAATTATATCTACAAATCTCTGAAATCATCTCGAAGTTCAGATGTTTGTTTTTGTTATGTTGACATTGCTCTACCTTTTTCGTCCAAAGAAATTATTTTCGCCAATGAGAAGAAACAATTTTTTTATTGCTGTTTCCATCGCTCCAATTGGTTGCGATAAAACTCCAAGAATGTACGAAAATTACATTGTTATCTAGATCTCTTTGTTGATTGTCGACATTTTAAACATGCCTGGCTGTCAGGTAAATGCCTCATCGTAAACGAGGTGGATAAGTGAAGCATTTCGCTTTCGGTCAGGGATGAAAAAAAAAATATTTTATATTTTGTACTATTTTTGATGTAATGGCCTTAAACTCTTTTGTCTGACATTGTCTGCTTTCGTTTATTATTTAAGAAATATCAAAACACATAAAAAAAACAATTACTTACCTAATACTTACGCCAAAAATATGCCTACCTTTAACATAATATCTGTAGTTTTGAGCTACAAAACGTAACGTGGTCTTACGTATTGGTGGAATCGGTTCTTATATGCACTGAAAGATATAATTTATTATGTTGTGAACAGTGTTCTTGAAATCCAGGATAGCAGTATAAATTACTAGATGTTCGCCCAGCGGTTTCACCCGCTGCCACTCATTTTCCTGTGGTAATAGTTGTTTTCCTGCGGATAAAGTGGCCTATGTGTTATTCCAGGTTTTACTCTACCTTTGTTCCAAATCGGTCAAGCCGTGTAAGCGTGAAGAGTGAACAAACATACATACGCACACACAAACTCTCAGATTTATAATATTATAGTAAATTATAATTTAAATCTTAAGCTATGTATCTCTTTACAGCAAATTGATTTGGCAGAGATGCAACACTAAATTATCAAATCCAGGGTTAAATTAGTTTATCTAGTCGGCAAATAGCATCTGAATCACCGAAACATGTAGGAATAGGTAGGAAGTTGATTAATTTTGACTCATCTAAAATCAACATGCACTCTGAAATCGGTTAAACTTACGACTTCTATAAGGTCCTATTAGTTTCAGTGCAAATTTTTAAGGGTGAGCCGTGAAACCTTCCAGACAAAGTGTAATGTTTTAAACATGGTATTTGTATGTGAGGGTAAATTTTTTGCATATTTCGACCTATGTTCATTGATGAAAGTTGTTCAGTTTCACGAGTATTCACTCTAAAAATATTTGCACTGAATTTCATAGCCTCTTCTTCTTTTTCTACCGACTTCTACTTACATTATATAAACTAATAATTTGGTTTGTGCGTACATCTAAGAATGTTTAGAGTAATTGCGGCAGTTAATTCTTGGTTGGCTGATGCCATGTCACGCGATCCTCGGTGTGAAATCGAGTAACCATTATACACAATGGCCTCTTCGTTGGAAACTCCGTCTGTACCCGATATTGTCAAACTACAGGCTACAATTTTACAGGTGACATTCGATGTTCATTGCGTAGTCGGTTAGCCATTTTATACCAGGAATATGAACCGACTACGCAATGTACTAAGAATTTCACCTGTAGACTTTTAGCCTGTTGTTTCCTAACCTGGTATCCAAGTCTAATTATACGTCTATGTACTTACCTACAGTGTGTAGGAAAAGTACTGCGTTCTTTTTAAAGGGTGGCCCGCGCAAACTCTTAAGAGAATTACATAGGCTAGGTGCTGCCTCCGTCACATAAAAAATCATTACTCTATGAAAACGTAATTTATTGAAAATCCGCTTCTGTCAGTTTAAGTACAGGTACTTGAGTATATTTAACGAATGTTAGTATTAGTAAGAAATAGGTTAAGGTAGTTATAGATAGCGAAAGTGGCTAACCAACAATATTTATACAACATTCTGAAAATTAGCTTCAGCATCTACACTTTAATCTAACAGAAGTGGATTTTCGATGAATTACGTTTTCATTATGTTATGAATTATAAATTGATGAGGGCGCTAGTTACGCCCAGGAATCCCCTTAATTCTAGCCTTTTGATTACTATAGGAACATACATCAAAATCTGAAAAAAATGGATCTTTCGGCTCGAGTAGTGTCAGCTGAGAAGTCATTTAATTTGTGTAGTAACTGAAATTCGACCAATGTTTTTTTGGGAAAGTTGTAACGTTTAACTGGCTGGCTCACCTCTAAGAGGGAAAACAGCATTTTACTACCACCCTTTATACATGCCGATAGCAACATTATTTCTAAGAAGAGTCGCATTATCTTAGCCATTCAGTGTTTCAGTGACACTCGTTACGCAATGAATTTTATTATTTGCTCTCTAGATTTATTTTTCGTCTGATTGTTTATTTAGCACTGGCAACTTTCCAGGCTTAATGCGGTAATCATATTTGACGATACTGTGTTTTTCGAGTTTTTATTTCAACGTCTATGATTAATATACAGGGTGTAATGGACAGCCCTCCGATTTCTGATACTCAGATACCATGAAACTGATCAATTTCCATTAAAAATCGTTTCTTGTCGTTACCTGACATATGTTTCTAGGGGAAAGTTGTTCAGTTTCAGGGTCTGCATTTACCCTATCAGTATTTCGAGGGCTGTCCCTTACATCCTGTATATTTTATTATTTTGTTGTTTTTTATGTAAAGTAGTGTCTTGACTTAATATGTATTGACTTAAGGTTAAAAATAGCCGTTCGTCCAAGTTGTTTCTAAGTAAGTAATGGGTGTGTTAGTTAATGATTTTCTCGCAACTGTCTGTCGTAACCTTGTAGCAGTGAGAAAGCATTCGTTACATACATACACATAAATATACTACGCGTGTCTGCGTGATTCTACTACCTAGCCACTTACATAGGTACATGCTGTAATCAACGCAATCTATACTAATGAAAACGGATTATAGTTCATAAGGATAGGTACTTGCCTTGATGTAAACAAACAAATTTCTACGTAACAGAGTTTTATTTATGTTTATTATAACGGACTAATTTCTCCTCAACAAATAAAACACATAGGTACAGAAGTAGTTGATGCCTACTATGGCCAAACGTATGACCAAAAGAACATAAATAATTCAAATTTTATTAAATAAGCAAAAACATTTGCAACTAAAACGTAATTGGTGTACGGTAAAACACTACTTGCTTGAGCCAATTTTAGGCGGCCAAACTAGAAAGGTCAGCACCCTCGTAATGTCACCTGTATTAGCCATTTTATTATATTTGGTCGCATAACTGATATGTCAAATGTGACAAGTTAAGTACTTACCTTACTTATGACTATTAATTATACTGTGCTTATGCACTATAGCCACCTAAGTGCTGCGTAATCTCTTCTAATGAAAACGGACTAGAAACAATTAGGTACGTCTTCAAATGCGTTGGGGATTGGACAGCAACCACTAATAGAATAACAATTTTATTCAGTTTATACTTGGTCCGTTTTCCGCGTTGTCTCCAATCGCATTGTGTGTGTTCGATCACGCAATGACTGTGTGATAGTTAACTACACAGTCGGCTTCATTCTTTATTCAGCATGTTTCGGTGCGAGTGTTCGAGACTTATTGATTTTCGTGGCGTGACCGTTTTGGAAATATGCCCAAACGTTGCCGCGTGCCCTTCGAGTTTGTTATCTAGAAACACTAGGCATTACGTCATTCGGTTTCTTAGATGGTCTCGTTTTCTAAGTTGAGATTGAGGTCCCACACATAAATTATGCCTTGAAATGTCAAGGTAGGTACGTCTGGCTGGTATGGTATGTCTCGCTGGCGAATATGTTACGTTTTCTTTTCAACTGTGTTCACCAGATGTATGTTTTCCACTCGCCACGTCAGCGCACACATGTTAATTTCCACATTCAAACATGGTAATAAAAGTCAAGGTAAAGTTTAGACAGAAACGTTACGTTTCACTCAAATCCGCCAAAGCTGTTTTTTATAAATAACACTACCTGCAAACAGGGCCCGCCCATTGCTGGCTATCTTGAGTTAATTGTGATGACAGCCATTACATAACCAGCCATGTATACCGATTGGGCCTTGTCTGGCGAGAAGTGTAATACACCAACTAAAGCAAAATATGAGGTCGTTTTCCTTATGGCTTGAGAGTAGTTAGACGGATGCTCACCTCATGTATTTTCCATATTATTTGCACATAAAGCTACGTTCACAACGAGATCTTTTCACGGCGCTAAGGTCGACAGACACGTTCAAGGTCTGGTCGCCCTTCACATCTTTCATAACATAATTCTGTTTTTATTCGACTACTTGTGGGCGGAAATACGACCGAAAGATTGTAAGTAAGTAAATAAATAAATACGAGATCTTTTTATCCAATGGTTTTTGTTAGGTCAATTTGATTTTTATTCGTATTTCTTTTTTGATTATATTTTGTAACCAAACGCCCATTCAAACGGATTCTTTTAGACAAAATGCGAGTTGTTTTTAATATAAAATATCTTGAGACCTTTATTATTTGCCTATGACAAGGGTTGAATGCTGAGATTCCTGAACTTCGGTAATATTCCAACTGTCCTCAGGCGATTTTCACGTTTAGTATTTACCTGCTTATTCTATTCGAGTTGGCAGGTATTAGATGAACTAGATTCTAGGACGAATCTAGGACGCTCGTGTTACAAACCAATGTTTAGTTACGATAATTCACTTATGTTTCTATTAGCACTTTTGAATACGTCACACCGAGATTACACGTACTCAATAATTGTCCTCTGTTTATCTTCATATGAAAGCAAATAATGATGTTATAGCAATTGAATAGTAGGTGAATGTCACTTACAGATTGCCTCGGTGAGCAAGTGTTTATTATTATTTTAGTAGGTATACTCAAATTACCGTTTTGGCAGCGCCCAAAAAATTACATCAGATACAGAATAAAATACTTGAAGAGTTCGAAACTTTATTAATTCCCAATTGTTTTCTAGGAATCCGCTCAAAGAAGCAAAGTCCTTTTTGACCTGGTTTGAGAAAGGTCGCCTCTATAATGTTGACTGGCCCGATGGCGTAGCGGATAATGCCCGTGCTTGCAACGTTGAAGCTCGTGGCTTCGATCCCCACAAAACTCAAATATTTGTTATTTCGATCTGGGTGTTATCTATTAATAATTTGTATTTATTTACAAAATAAACTTTATCTGAATTAATATCAGCTATCGAATTGCCAAAGTTCAAGCTTTGCTTAGTTCTGGGCTAGATATCGCTGTGGGAATTGTCCAGGATATTTTTATATTATTTTATTTATAATATATCTCCTTTTAATTGGGGCAAGCGATATAATATCTTAACTGCGTTGATCGTTTTCGAGAGTAATTTTAAATGGATTCCGCTTTTCAGGGTTTTTGAAGTTATCTTGGCTTAGTCGTAAATCCTGGTCAAACCAAGGAGCGATGCTTTGTGAAGCCCTCTTCGTTCCAAGTTAATTGCTCTTTGATAAATTCTTATACCAGCTCTAAATCCATAACATATTCCCTTGAAAACTCCCCTAACTGTTTTGATTATCTTTTCAGATGGTAATTAGCAACTATTAATTTGTAAGTTGATAAAAGATACCTACATTACTAACCTATATGTTTGGTAGTTGAGGAGTAGTTTTCGGGTTATCCGCTTTTAAATTAGTTATCCTGGCGAATAACATGTTTTCCTGCAGAAAATTTAGCCTGTTAATAAAATCGGTCCTATTCCGGATGTTTTAGAATACAACGGTTCTATACAAAAAAGAAACACATCTGTACTCTTGTAATAAAGAAAACATTTTGTTCCATTGTCGCAAAACGAGTCTTGAGAGAAATAGGACACTACTAGAAATATATTCTGCATTGCTTTTAGTACAGTGAACGTGTAGCTGACATTCCTTTGTTACATAAGAAGGCTTCTAAGGCGTTCAGTCAACACCGCTAGATGTCGTCACTACGTGACAGCTACTTATCTGTGGGTATTATTTTATCAGATAGCGGCATGTCAAGTTGAAGAGAGTTTGTGTACCTTTCGTTAAAACTACAAATTTCTCGTAGCAACAATAACATTCTTTGCGAACACACGCTCTGATTCTTGTCTTGAAAGGTTTCCCTAACTGGAATTGGTTTTCGTTATTCTTAATTGTATTCTCGAACGGTTTCTATTCCAAGAACATAAATGTCACAAAATTTCTGTTCCGTGCAAGTCCTACTTTAAATTGCTGCTTACGGCGTATTTGCGGAGAATTAGTCGGCAAAGTACCAGGAAAGAGCGGCAGAGGTAGACCTAGACGCACCTACTATTCCCAGAAAATAAACAAACCAATGTTGTGTCGTATCAGGAGATCAAGTCACTAGCAGAGAAGAGGGAAAAGTGGAAGTTTCTCAACCGACGACAGGAGTTTGACTCTTTGAAGAAGAAGTCGGCAAGAGCAATATCTTTCTTATACCTACTGAATTTGCTTACAAACTTTACAAAAACTCGGTGTACTGATTGTATGTATTGATGTCGGTTGATCCCTTTAACCAAGTAGGTATTTCTGATAGGACGTTTTGTTTCGTCCTTGCCAACAAATTTATGTAAATGTAAATTTTGAAGTTGAACGTACGAATTGCTTAGATAAGGGCGAGTCTGAAAGTTATCGCGTGCCTTGTCTAAAGACGACGATATCTTATCATGAACGATAAAGAGGGAACAGGCACTGAGAGGTTTACTGGCGAGGTCACATTTTGTTTTCATAACAAATTTCACTATGCGTACAAATTATCGTGTAAAGAGTAATTTGATCTAATTATAGTTGTAAGTGAATCTACGCAATACCATAGAATAAGATTTTGACGCGGCGAGCAATGTCCATTCCCAGGAGCTAAAAATTAAAATAGCAAAAGCGGAAGGTTATGATTTTTAGCACAAAATAAAATAGGTATGTACAGTGTACTGAACGTGGTACTGAAAGATAGACTTGGTGAAATGGGAGTTTTTCTGTTGACAGTTCTGTTGATAGTTCTGAATGTCAATCCAGAGGGCACTGTGCTTAACTGAAAATTTGACGTTTCAATATGACTGGCAACAGCCATAGTTTTGTCTCAGGTTCCGTTTCACGTTGTGTTCGTTACTAATTTATTTCTTTTTGTTTGATTTGCTACAAAAGAAACTTGTCGTGTTGCTATTATATTAAGTGTCATTTACGTAAGCAAACAAAAAATCTATAAGAAATTTAGAACGATTACATAAATACAAAAAAAAGAATATTTTGTAAAGTGGTGCAGATTTTCATGTAATGGAACGTTATTTCAATTAAGCTGAGCGCCCTCTACATGACACTCTATAATCTCTAAAAAATTTACCATTATGAAAACATTTCACGATCACGGAACCCTGAAATCGACGCTGAAAGAATAAACTGCAGTTCGAGTAGATATTTAAAAGAACAGATGACGCAAATACATGACGTCCGTAATAATAGCGATATCGCTTGTGTCTCACATTATTTGTATTATTCTCAAGCAAAAGCTAAAAGACGACATTAAAAAAGAAACAACATTTTTGCACGGCTATTGGTGTGAATTCCAGTTTATAAACGACAACTCTGTTGCTAATAACAGATACTTAAAAATAACATGAAAGAATCAAAAGGGTGAACGCGTACATACATAGGTATATACTTGTCAGACGACCGTATGTTTAATGAAAGTCGTGGGTCGATCGTAAAAGAAGGAAAATTATGTGTCTGTGGCTGAGTGTTGTCATGTTGGCAGACCTAGTAATGGTTACATATAAGATAGATGATTTTAGTTATATATCACGCCTTAATCCCTAGCGAGGTAGGCCGACCGTCAACGGTCATAAAATACGGTCTCTATCGCTAACCTGACAAATGTTTGAGGGCCGTTCCAGAAAATCACTATAGTGATAGGTTGTCAGCCTGTGGCCTAAAATTGTAATACACATGAAACCCTCAAGTTATTTTGTCGCCTCTTGCGACACCCGCGGGAAAGACATGGGGTAATGCTCTTTTTTTGGGCTGAACTCTGCAATTTTAGCCCCGGGGCTATGAAATCCACTCCTGACTATAAAGGGTAATGCTAAGCCGGCATCACACGGCCGAGTTAGTTTATGTAATAAACCTTAATAGACAGCGGTAGGTTTACTTAGGTACAGAATTCAAACCTAGCTTAACTTATTTGAGGTTCCTACTATCTGATCTAATCAATTTCAAAAACCTTTTTAGAGTCTTGAGCTGGGTCAGGAGAACTTTTACTCTATTTGGCTCTCGTATCATACCTTAAGCAAGTGTTATGCTACGTTCACACCATTCTCCTGCTCCAATATTGCTCGAAACACTTCCGCGAAATATGAACGCGAGTGAGTGTTCACACACTGTCGTCATACTCTTTTCGCAGCAATACAAGTAAGTGAGATAGCAATAAATTCCACTCGCGTCTGTGCTGCCGTTCCTTTGACTCGCTCACAAAAAGTCGACACTCGCGGACGCATTAACAAATGGCAGCGGCGGCATGACGAGTAGCAGCGCGAGTAATCTGTTTACATGCTCGCGCTGCCCACTTCCCTTACTATTTCCATGCCCATAGAGACATTGTGTAAACGAGCCATTAGGTTAGGTACATACTGGTCAAAGGAAATTTAGTTTCGTCCTCGACACGCAAAGAATAAGAAGAAGGTACCTACTCTTTCTACTGACTGTAGCAAATAATTTTTAAACTTCATTGCCACCAATGTTTGTATATAATTATGCGTAATATATAAATAATCATGTAATAACTACAATCGCTTGGTATCATTTTAATCACATTTCTTATACTTACCTAATCATAATCAGTAGTATTGTGTAAATAGGTACCTAAATAATTTAATTCCATTATTAAAAAAATTACATAATCATTAATTGGCAACTTTTCCTGTAATTTGATTCAACGGTGGCCTCCTTTCCTTAAATTTGCGCTGTCACTTTTCGTCAAATAGATTTAGAAAAGGATAGGAGATATTGTTTTTATCGTCGCGTCGCTTTATTTTTATTATTTATATTCTTTCCTAACCTATTTGACGGAATTTATTTCCCGAATTGAGACCAAAGTCAAATAAGTACCTACCTATGTATGACTTATAAGCTAGGTATTCTTGTCAAATATGTCGGACCTATCTTCGGTTTTTTAACAAAACGGTTAGTAGTAAATTAATAAGCATAATACTACATCAAAAAAATTAAAAACACGACTGCTTTTTGAGATAAAGCCTAGCCTATGACACTCGGGGTAATGTAAGGATTCTTCCGATACAATTTCCATTCGAATCTGTTCAGTGGGAGCTTCAGTCCTTTAAAGAATCGCACATATACTTATACATACATTTATATGAACTCTAAAAACATTACACTCCCTTTTTGGTTGGGCAGTCGCGTAAAAAAGAGGGATTTCTCTGAATGTTCTTCTTTTGCGGACTTTTGATACTGACAGATTGATGGATGGGGGTGGCTATTTTTAGTTTTTCTGGTGGTTCTACATACGAATAAACATAACTAACATTAACAGCTACAACAGTCTACCGCTGGACATGGGTAACCCTAATTTTTTTTTTGCCCTACGCTTGGCAAGCGGATTAGCGATCCTAGTGCAAGATATTGTCTTCACAGAAAAACAGTAGCGTTTCCTGTGAAGACTCTTTGGATGAATTTATAGTATTGGGGTGATGTTTTCTCAGCCGGCATCACGGCATCGCAATACATTAAAACACAGTTATTTAGAGGGTAAATCAGGTATACTGCAACCGCCTGTTACCCTTGCAGATCACCAAATGTCCTGCGTCGTCCATCGTCATTTTGGTCAGACGTAACCAGTACATCTTAGGCTGTTGACTCTCCGCCTACCCCACAATAATAATGAATCATAGAGTCACTTATGTCGCGACTTCTTTTATTCCCTGCAGTTTCTGTTTCTTATTTTGTGACAATAGTCTCAATTTCATGTAACCGACTAATATCTCTTAACTAAAAATAGCAATGTCACTTTCAGTTAAAAAAGCTTAGATAAGGATAGAAGATGATCGTCTCAGTAATCACTACATAGTATAAAATAAAATCGCTTTCCGTCTCTCTTTGTATACTGAGATCTTTAAAACTACGCAGCGGATTTTGATACGGGTTTTATAATAAATTGTTGATCCAAGAGCTTTTGGGTACCTTTTACCGCGAAAAGCTTTGTTTCTTTAGGAAAACGGGTAGCAGCGGGTGAAACCGCTGGACGGGTCGCTAGTTCTCTATAAAATTAAGATGGCGTTTAAACATACAAGGAAACCCGCGAAATGGCGCGGAAATCATAGACAACATGACATGACTAGAATAATCTATGACATCTACTATCCTTTTCTAAACGTATTTAACGGAAAGTGACAGTGTTATTTTTAATTAGCGGTTTTAGTCAGTAACGTGGAATCGAGACAATTGTCCGCGTATTTCAGTGAATCCGTCCCGACAGCCGGTACGCGGTTTGGCAACTTTTCAACCTGTTTTCAAGACACTCTCATCTAATATTGGACGACATTGCTCTTGTACCGCCCAATAGAAGGACGGTCTGACCGTGGCGAGGGATGGTCGTGAAACTGACATGCTAGGTCAATCAATCTATACTGGTCATTCTTAGTAACTGTATGAAAAACCAGTATGAGTAGATCCCTTAAATGAATAACTACCGAGGTTCTTCTGATGCCTACCTTTCATCTACAGTAACGCCACCCCTTAAGCATATTTGACAACTGTCAGTTCCATACTAAAGGAGATGTCAACAATGGAAAATGGACCCTCTGCCATAGCATAACCTAGCATGAATCTGTCAGCTGTCAATTTTGGTTTATTGGAATAGGATGGCCTTACTGTAGATGTGGAATTTGACTTTCTGTCACCAAATAGACTTTGCTTGTGCTACGTTAATAGCAGGCTAGCAGGTAAGAAGAAAAAACCTTAGTGTTATATAGTAACCTAATATTTGAGAAAACAATATTTTGTGGACCACAACAGGAGCAAATATTTTACAGAGTAAAATAACCAATGAAACTGAACAACATTTAACACACGAAATATAAAAATAAAATATAAACTGATTCGGCCGGCTGGTACATTTTGTATGGGAGGTCTAAGTTTCGAGTAGCCGACGTTTGTTTCATGGGAAAAATTGTTCAGTTACATGGATGATTTCGTTCCGTAAAATATTTGCCCCTGTTGTGTGCCCCACTGCATAATTCAAGTCTATCCGCCCATAAACACGTCTATGAATAATAGAGTCATTTCGTTTGAAAAAAATCTAGGGGAGAGTAGTTCAGTTTCGTGACAATTATTTATTTGAATAAATAATACAGTCGCAAAATTCATGGTTATTTTGATTGCACAAACAAGCAAGAAAGTCTATTCTATTTACTACTCCACGTATTTTCGTAAACAGTGTTGACGCACAAACGAAACTATCCATTAGATCGGCTAGAAAAACAGAAAACACTATGATTAAATATATCGTCAAGATAATTTATAAATTAAATTTCGTGCCGACAGGCTGAGCATAACAATGTGTTACATTTTGCTACATTTCACTTCTAACAGGCACAATAAATTCGACTGAGCACGATTTGCACTCTTGACAACCCGGCATCAAATGGCGGCTTTAAAAAAAATTTCATAGATGGCCTTTTGATAAGAAAGACCAGAGTTTTCAACCAATGTATCTTGCCTACGCTTAAGTACTTATGGTGCCAAAACATTGACACTCACAAAGGAGAGATTGCACAAAATTAAGGTTACACAAAGAGCCATGGACTGTTCCATGCTAGGTATCAAACATCAGATTGGGTACGCAACGAGAAAATAAGACAGAGTCGTCGATGTCGAATCAGGAGACTGAAGTGTTTTTTTTTTCTTAATTTCTGGACTCTTATGATTTTAGCCCCGGGGCTATGAAAATCTACACCTGACTGTATGGTGGGGAGCAGGAGCTCACTCGGAGAAGTTTTGTGGTTGTTCACGAGTTGTTCTGGGAAGAACGGACTGGACTGAACCTACCCGGCACGTGCCGGTAGTGTACAGCGCTGGTTATTAAATTAAACTGCACAAGGAATTTACTAAGAGTGGACTGTATTAATTATTAAAATAAACGGTAACAATAGCTTACACTAGATCACATAAAGTAATAATGGCGACAACCTACTCGGATGTGGATGTGACGTATTAACAACAGTGTTACCAATTTCATCTAATGTTCTATTAGGAATCGAACATAGTTGGGGCCTCAGGCTAAATATACATCAAATAAGTTAGCTGAAAAAATACAAAAGCTAATACAAGTTGGAGTACTATAGTTCAATGGTCATTTGACATACATAGGATACAATTTTAAGTAGTGAATAAATTACATAGCTACAAGACGTATTATGTAAGAAAATATATATAGAAAAAATAGCCATCCAACTATTTCAAAATATAATAGCCTTGTTATCATATTACTAGAAGAAAACACTTATTTACTAATAAAGAGTTTAAGTACTTATGACTTAATTTATTTTTAATTAAATACCTAACCTCAACCATCAATAGGGAGAACACAAACCTTAGCTAAACTGGTTTTCATAACTAAACCATTTCTAGTCTTAATATCTATAGCTCGCACTCTACCATCCATACCTGGGTGCACGGCTACCACCCTAGCAATAGGCCAAGATAAGGGGCTAATATTTTTGTCTCTAACTATCACCATAGTACCAACCTGTAGATTAGGTGAAGGAGTCTGCCATTTAGGGCGACTTTGAAGATTTACCAAATATTGCTTGTGCCATTGGCGCCAAAATGATTGTTGTATTTGAGTACATTGTTCCCAAAACTTTAATCTATTGGTTGGAACCTCAGTGATATCAGGTTCAGGAAAAGAACACAATGGAGCACCAGTAAGGAAATGCCCTGGCGTGAGATAATTCATATCATCTATATCAATTAAAATTTTAGGGGTCAATGGCCTGGAATTTAAAATGCCTTCGACTTGTACTAGTACAGTATACAATTCTTCATATGTTAAACATTTGTCGCCTATTGCACGCTTCAAATGGTACTTGACACTTTTGATGCCAGCTTCCCAAATTCCAGCCCAATGAGGACTATAGCTAGGTACAAATTTAAAACTAATTCCTAATGAGGACGCGTAATCTTGTACCTGAGATACATGAGACTTAGAATTATATAGCTCGTACAATTTATTTAATTGATTGTTTGCTCCACGAAAAGTTGCAGCATTGTCACAGTTGATTATGGAGGGTTTATTACGTCTAAATATAAATCTTTTTAGGCAAGCTAAAAAACATTCTGTCGTTAAATCAGATGCAAGTTCAACGTGAATAGCCTTAGTGGCGAAACAAACAAAAAGTAGAACATACCCCTTTGAAATCAAAACTTTCCTAGCACGTGACTGCTTTATTTGGAAAGGGCCTCCATGATCAATTCCCACGACCTCAAATACCCGTGATGCTGTAACTCTTCGCTCAGGGTATGATCCCATCAGTTGAGAAGCTTGATGAGCTTTTAATCTGAAACATGTTGTACACTTATATGTGACATGCTTAATTTCTCTAGTTCCATTAATAAGCCAATATTTCTGATTTAGATAACTTAAAATGAGTTTAGGTCCTGCATGTATTAGCTTAATATGAGCATCACGTATTATTAATTGAGTAATATGTGAACCTCTAGCAAGTATAATAGGGTACTTTTGGGCATAAGAAAGATTTGCATTTTGCAACCTTCCACCAACACGCAGTAAGCCATCACTTGAAACAAAAGGGTTCAGTGTTAGCAACATTCCTTTTATTGGCTTATTATTGGCAATACATTTTAATTCTTCATTGTAACATATTTTTTGGTCACATTTTAAAATAACCTTCATTGCATTATCTAATTCCTTAACAGTAAGGCTAGGAACAGTGTCCTTATGTTTTCTTTGTTCTTTTGACTTTTTACAATTGTTGTAAAATCTTAAAATAAAAGCAAAAACTCTCTGGGTTTTACAAAGAGAACTGAATCTATACAAATCATTCCCAGAATCCGCATCAGTACATACTAATGATACATTTTTTACCTCAGGAAGATTACATTTTTTATAACATAGTTCAATGTCAGAGCTTGAATGATCATAGTCAGATTGTAATAAAAACTCCGGACCATTCCACCAAAGTTTATTGTCTTTCAGTGTACATGGATCGACACCTCTCGAAAGGCAGTCAGCTGGATTGGAGTTACTTTTGACATAGTGCCAGTTAGAACTCTCGGTATTTTGAAGAATTGTTTTTACCCTATTTGCCACATAAGCATTTAAGCGTAAGGGGTTAATTTTAAGCCACGATAAAACAATTTGTGAATCGAGATATAAATGAACATCAATAGAGTTCTTATCAATCTTAATTGAAAGCGTTCGATACACTCTTTTGACTAATATTGATAGCAAAAGTGCACTGTTAAGTTCAAGCCTAGGAGTAGTTAGCTGGGAGTGGAGTGGATTCAATCTGGACTTGGAAGCTAATAGATCAACCAAAACCTCACCATCAGGCCTCACCACCCGCAGGTATAAGCAACAACCATAAGCTCGATTGGAAGCATCGCCAAACCCAACCAATTCAACCTTGCTGAACTGTGAGACATCAATGTTTCTGGGAATAGAAATTGTAGGCATATTAATCAAACCTAAAGCAAAATCATTCCATTTTTTAGCATAATTATCTTGCAAGGGAGAATCCCAACTTAGGTTGGACTTCCAAAGGTCTTGTAAGAACAACTTTGCAGTCACTAAAATAGGACCAACTAAACCCATTGGGTCAAAAAATTTACTAACAAAACTCAGAACTTCTCTCTTAGTATAGTTTTGTTTCAAAGATTTCTCTGGACAGCTGACATTTATAGAGTCAGACTGCACATTATAGTGCAAACCTAATGTTTTTACAAATGTGTTGTCATTAGGACAAAAATCAATGTTATCAAGCTGTTGTTTTTCTATAGGGATGTCCTTCAGCACCTCTGGAACGTTGGAGCACCACTTATGCAACTGAAAACCACCAAGACTCAACAGCTCAATTAACTCATTTTTTAGCTGAACCAACTCATCCACTTGTGATGACCCTGCATTAATATCATCTACGTAGCAATTGTTTTTCAAAGCAGAAGCAGCCAGGGGATATTTGTCACCAAATCGTTCAGCCAGCTCAATCAAGCAACGAGTAGCCAAAAATGAAGAACTCTTTAAACCGTATGTCACTGTTTGAAGCTGCAAACATTGAATAGGATCATCTGGAGAGTCCCTCCATAAGATGTTTTGAAGTGGACAATGAATTGGAACTATATTTATATTTCTGAACATTTGCTTAATGTCACAGATTAAAATGTATTTTTCTAACCTGAATAAGATCAAAATGTCAAATAATTCATTTTGGACTATAGGTCCATTCATGAGAAAATCATTTAAACTTTTCTTTAGTTTTGTAAGCATTCCTCCATCAAAAACTGGTCTCACTTGTGTAGTTTTTGAGTTATAATTGAACACAGGAAAATGTGATAGAAAATAAATTTTGTCTTTTTCTAAATCATATTGAGAAATATCAATCAACTTGCAATGGCCAAGCTATTATTATTTATATTTATATATTCATGAATAAATTGTCTATATTTTTCAAATAATTTCTTATCTTTAGAAAATCGTTTTTCTAAGTTTTGAAATCTTAATAGGGCACTATCTAAAGAATCACCTAATTCAATATCTTTCAAGGGTAACTTCAATGGCAAAGCAACCTGAAACTTGTTGTTAGTTAATTGAACATTTTCAACAAAGCTATTTTCTGCTAATATTTGCTCTGAGGTAGATTCTGAGAAAGTCTCATCGACCCTTTCACACTCCCAAAGGGATTGCAAATGTAAATCAATATTGTTTTTGCATGCACAGGGTGCAATAAACGAGTCATGGTTAGAAGGTGATGCAATGCGAGTAAAATTACAAAAATATTTATTTGCCTGTCTCTGAAGCCGCTCCTCAGCGATGCCACCACCAACCACGTAGCCTAGCTGCGTCTCGATGAGGTAGGGACCGTTGAGAGCGAGTGGTATGCGTTCACGGAGCAACACCTGGAAGAATATGTCAGCAGCCAATAGAATGTGCACTGGACCTGGCACGTGAAAGGTGGGGTCCGCAAGCTTAATGTAAGACGGTATTGTAAGCTTTGATACATCAATAAGCTGTTGAGGACGAGAGCCAGTGATGTGTTCGACCACAGAACAAGAGACGGGCAAAGTGAATGATGTGCTTGAAGCATGAATACTAAACTCAGCAATTGTATCGAAATTGTTTGAACCTTCGCAAACTCCAACAACAGTATGAGATTGTCTGTATAGAGAACAATCAATTTTATCTGCTATTTCTTTTGTTATCATAGAAACATCACTACATGAGTCAAGGACTGCACGGACAGACATAGTACTGCCGTTCTTTGTAGCTACATTTAATAGAACTGAAGCAAATAATATTTGCTTATTAGTTATTTTATTATGATTTAGTAATGACACTTGAGGGATTTCTTCCTCATCCTGCATTTGTGGTGAGGAAGCTTGATCCTCATGAAGTAAAGAATTATGCAAGCCTTTACATGTAATACATTTAAATTTGAAAAAGCATTTATCATTTTTTGAATGTGAATTTAAGCACAATTTACATCTCCTCGAATTGGCAATAAATTGCAATCTTTGATTTAATGAGGCAGTCTTGAATTTCGGGCATTTGTGTAATTTATGTATAGCAACCCGGCAATACTTACAAGAATCCTGCTGCTTCTGGCCTATCACAAGGCTAGTACGACCTGAGCGTGTGGTTGAAGCACCATATCCGCTGGTGATGGGTGACTTCTTCTCAATGCCAGTAGCTTCCAAGGCCATAGCCTTTTTCTCTAAAAAGTTCAAAAAGTGATTGACATCATAAGCCTGTTCCTTGAAGTTCTCCTGCTCTAAATAGTATGTCCTAACTGAATACTGGTCAACTTTCCTAAACAAAAGAGGAACTAACAAACCATCCCAGCTATTAATTGGTTGCTCAAGACTTTCCAGTGCACTTAAGCTCTGCCTAATCTGAGATACAAAAGACCTCAACGCCTCAGCTGTGCATTTGCTTATTGGAGCTATGTCAATTATTGCATTGACATGCTGAGTTAGAATTTTGTTTTTATTGTCATACCTATCTTCTAAGATCTTTAAAGCTCTTTCATAATTGTCATTGGACAAAGCTAAGTTTTTAATTAGGTTATGTGGCTCACCTACCAAAAACTGGCGAAGAAAGTACAATTTCTCTAAATCGGTGAGACTTTGGTCAGCATCAAATGCACTATTGAACAAATTGATGAAAGGATAATACTCACCATCTTTGCCATCAAATTCTTTTATTTTAATTTTTGGTAGCCGAGTAGTAAGCGTAGAGGTACGCGGCTGATCATGAGAATGGGACGCTTGTTTTGCCTCATTAGGCTTCTTTTGCCGTATAGCGGCAGTCAACAAAGACACTGCAGTTAAATATTTCTCCTCATAATCCTGAAAAACAGCAATTGAATCTCGCCTAGTGGCCTTTGGTTCGTCACAGAGAGTAGAAATTTTTATGTTTAACTTTTTGAACTCAGTAAAAGTGTTATGCAAATGATTTAATTTTACCTCGAGCAAAACAAGCGTGACTTTCGTCAGATCTTCTTCCTCGCAGAAGGTCATTACACGAGTTATTGAACTCTTAGCCGCGCCTCTTGCAGCTATTAATTCAGAATTATTCTCCATATTGTTATTATAGAATAACACTTAATATGTAAATGCTTTTTACAACAAAAAATAGCGAAGACAGAAAATAACGCAACGAAAGCATGCGGCACACGAGATTATTCACAAAATGGCCGGTGTGAATCGGTAACCAACCACAAGTCCTGCCACTACGCAGCAATAGTCTTTCCACCAATAGGCGTGCAGACGATTGACGTAAATTCAAATCGACGAATCCAAGCGCAAGCGCAACTAAAATGCAATCCGTAATGCGCAACAGTTTTTAACACGGGAAAAATAACGTGCAACGCAAGTCCAATACCTTTTGATGTTTGTTTACGAATTATTTCACAATAAAATTCACTTTCAAAATAGAAGAAAGTAACACTGACGCACCTTGAAACATTGACGTAAACACTGGACGGGGTTTTTCTTGATCGCACACGAAAATAAAGCAGAAATACGCCAACACAAGTACCTGGAACTTCGTCACTTACGTTACGGTTTTCTTGAAATCTGCTGTAGAAACTGAAGAAAACACAAAATATAGCTCAATTGCAGCTATTATTTAATGCACACAATAATAATTGACCCTTATTGAAGATCAAAAATGTAATCCGAATCGCAGATTACGTAAGATGTCCTTGGGTGTCCTCTATAGTCGAACACCGCATTCCAATCGCTGTAGAAAAATATTGCAGCTCACATTATATTTGTCCAATATTGTAGACGATGAACTCCAATGCAGATTGCATGCGACGCATAGGCACAATCTCAATAGGAGAACCTAGGCCTTACCTATACCTAATATAGTAGGTAGGTATTTCTCCGCGCACACAACACTACACCAGCGATTTTTCTTGATGGAATAAAGGCACGATGGACCAAACTTGTACAGCGCTGGTTATTAAATTAAACTGCACAAGGAATTTACTAAGAGTGGACTGTATTAATTATTAAAATAAACGGTAACAATAGCTTACACTAGATCACATAAAGTAATAATGGCGACAACCTACTCGGATGTGGATGTGACGTATTAACAACAGTGTTACCAATTTCATCTAATGTTCTATTAGGAATCGAACCTTTCCTTTAAAATGCCTTTCCTTACCTTTTGATGTTTGTTTACGAATTATTTCACAATAAAATTCACTTTCAAAATAGAAGAAAGTAACACTGACGCACCTTGAAACATTGACGTAAACACTGGACGGGGTTTTTCTTGATCGCACACGAAAATAAAGCAGAAATACGCCAACACAAGTACCTGGAACTTCGTCACTTACGTTACGGTTTTCTTGAAATCTGCTGTAGAAACTGAAGAAAACACAAAATATAGCTCAATTGCAGCTATTATTTAATGCACACAATAATAATTGACCCTTATTGAAGATCAAAAATGTAATCCGAATCGCAGATTACGTAAGATGTCCTTGGGTGTCCTCTATAGTCGAACACCGCATTCCAATCGCTGTAGAAAAATATTGCAGCTCACATTATATTTGTCCAATATTGTAGACGATGAACTCCAATGCAGATTGCATGCGACGCATAGGCACAATCTCAATAGGAGAACCTAGGCCTTACCTATACCTAATATAGTAGGTAGGTATTTCTCCGCGCACACAACACTACACCAGCGATTTTTCTTGATGGAATAAAGGCACGATGGACCAAACTTGTACAGCGCTGGTTATTAAATTAAACTGCACAAGGAATTTACTAAGAGTGGACTGTATTAATTATTAAAATAAACGGTAACAATAGCTTACACTAGATCACATAAAGTAATAATGGCGACAACCTACTCGGATGTGGATGTGACGTATTAACAACAGTGTTACCAATTTCATCTAATGTTCTATTAGGAATCGAACAGGTAGTTCCTAAAATGGGGAAAAAATGAGGGACTGTAGTGGGGGTGGGCTAGGCGGGATGACGGACGCTGGAGGAAGGCGGTAATGGAATAGCGGCCAAGAACTAATCGTCCAGAAGCAGACCACCCGCTAGATGGAAAGACGACCTAGCGACCATTGCTGGCAAACAGTGGATGCGGGAGGCACAGGACCGGCGTAGATGGCGAGAAAAAGAAGAGGCCTCTACTCAGTAGTAGGTAGATGTGGGCTGATATGATGAGCATAGAGCCCACCTAGAGTTTAGTTAAAGCTGACGGTTCAATTTTAAATTGTTTCAGTTAGCTCATGTGCCAATTCCAAATCGCTGGAGGGCACTCAACTTTGGGCAGAAATTAGATGTATGTAATGGGTACAGTTTATACATACATACACATATCACGCCTTTAATCCCTTGCGGGGTAGGCAGAGCATAAACGGCCGCATAAAACGTTTATTTACGCCACTTCTGAATAACATTAATTGAGGGTCATCCAGAAAATTGCGTATCGCCATAGTGTAAGGTTGTCAGCCCATCGCCTGATATTGCAATACGCAACCTTGAGTCCCTTAGTCGCCTCTTACGACTCCCACGGGCAAGAAATGGGGTGATGCTATTCTAAGCCGGCATCACACGTCGGTTAATTTACCGAATAATTAAATTCGTAGTCAATAATTATCTTCAAATTATTGCACCGTTGATCAGCTGACACTTAATAGTCTTTGGAAATTACATTAAGTTTACTTGTGTCCAGTTGTGGCATCTTTAGTTTAAAGATACCAAAAATGTAGGTCATTTTTGTTTATTACCAAGACCAATGAACATAATTAAATTATTTAGGTAAAAGAAAAATACAAATATAACAATACTAAAACAATACATACACAAGATTTAAAATAAACCTGAATACTCACATGAAGGTCAGACGTGTAAAAACGAGATTTTTGTCTTTATTTACTTATTGCCTATTCGGCAATTACTTTGCAGCTGTTTTATAAAGAACGTGTTTTTGCATAAATCTTTTATTTATTGTGCTGTGTCTTTGTCGTCGTGTTATTTATTATTCAAAATGACAGCGCACTCTACATAAGATTGTTGGTACGTACCTACTATCAGCAGCATGCACATAAAGTTTAGGGACCAACCTATCCCGGTTATTGAATACCAAATTATTAAAACACTTCCCGTTTTAGGTATAAAATTTTATAAAACATGGAAATGTTAGATACAACTGCGGGTAGGTTTTGGACATGCGTCTTTCGACATCACGAGATGGAAGCCTCTTCCAACTGTGCTACCGCGGCTCATCCATTACCCGCGAATTTTGAAAGTGTATCTTGATTCAAATAACGCGTAGCACGGCTCCATCTAGCGGGTTAGTTTTGCAATTACTTAATACCCAGCGAGGGTGTTCATTGAAAATGACATCATTATAGTGACAGGTAGTCAGCCCGTCGCCTAAATTTGCAATACACACCCTCGAGTATGCTCGAGTCGCTTAGTGGCTTCTTACTACACCCACGGGAAAGAATTGGGGTGATGCTATTCTAAGCCGGTATCACACGGCCTCTTACACACGGAAATTACACATGGATAGGTAAAATGGCATATTATAGGTAAATTTTGGAGGATGAAAATGTACATCAAATTAATGTGTAGGTAAAGTGTACGCTAGTGGCAACACTGCCCAATAGGGTGTCTAATCAGACTTTACTGTGCCTAAAATACGAAAGTCCCCTATTCGTAAAATTGAACTCAATTCTGGCGAACATATTCTCCAGCTAATTATGTCTTACATTTACGTTATGGCGCATTATCATTTAATTGACACTTAGATTTCTAAATTGGTTTTTTAGAGTCGATGCAGGAAGAATAGGCGTATTCAAAAAGTGCACTAACATGTTATCATTGGGTTCCTACGACTGACGCATAGAGGCGCCCTTTTTTTTTTTTTTTACTTGTGGACCCTACAATTTTTAGCCCCGGGGCTTTTAATCTACACCTGACTGTATGGTGGGGAGCAGGAGCTCACCCGGAAAAGCTTGTGGTTGTTCAAACAACCACTTAGGGCTTACGAGTTGTTCTGGGAAGAACGTATTGGACTGAATCTACCCGGCACGTGCCGGTAGTTCCCAAAGTGGGGAGCAAATGAGGGACCTCCGCGCCCCCGCCGGCGGGGGCGTCGGTTGCTTGAGGAGCTTGTGGAGTGTGATCTACTCGCAATGGCTGCAGCAGTGGCTACTGTGATTTCATCATCTTCTTCCGTAAGGATGTGTCTTTGACGGTGTTTAAAACGCGAGGTTGGATGGGGGAAGTAGTTGGACGCGGCAACTATCAAGGGGTTTTTATGATGGGGAGCATTATCGAAAAAGCGACGAGACGCTTCTTTCATATACGCTTTAATGGTAGGGAGGCCTAAGTCGATGTGGAGGTTGGCGTTACGCATGTACCAGGGCGCCCCGGTAGCTTTGCGCATGAAACGGTTTTGGATGACCTGCAGCATTTTCAGATGTGAATCGAAGGTGTGAGCAAAGGCTACGCTGGCGTAGGTCATAATAGGCCTTACGCAGGTGGTGTAAATTCTCACCTTATTTCTAAGGGAGAGTTTGCTCTTTTTGTTCAACATCGGACATAGAGGCGCCCTCAAATGCTTTCTGCACAAGTGCATATCTATACTAATATTATAAATTCGAAAGTAACTATGTCTGTTTGTTACGTTTTCACGCCTACATCACCGAACCGATTTTGATACAATTTGGCGTAAGCATAGACAGGAACCTAAGAAAGGACATAGGCTACTTTTTACCACAGAAAAATCTATCAATCCCACCCACGGGAAAATGTAATATCGAATTCACGACGACGCCGCTAGGCGCCAGCTAGTAAAATTTCACCCTTACAGGCAGAAGTATGGTGGAATTGTATATTAGCAGTGGAAATAACCACAATTTAGCAATGTATAAAATATACTTACCTACCCAGGTAGGTACTTATTTATAATGTACGTAGTATAATCATGTATAATGTAATGATAATGATAAAAACAGATTAGACATAATTTTCTCGGTGTAAATGATAGGTATTGATGTCAGAGTAGGAAGAATTATGTTGGTATCTAGAATAGAGACGATATTTATGTATGAGTATACCAAATTTTAAAAACACTTCCCGTGTTAAGTATAAAATTTATGGAAACTTGCAAAATTTCAAGCGCGGGCAGGATTTGAACCTGCGACTTTCGCCATTACTAGTGGCGACGCCTCTTCCATCTGGGCATCAATGCCCGCCAATTTTGCAAGTGTATCTTTATGCTAGTAACGCGTGGCACGTTGCCAAATAATTTAAAAAAGAAATGGACATGTGCGAGTCGGACTCGCGCCCAAAGCGTAACGTACCATTATATATTAAAATGTCATAAAAATCACTTTGGTTGTATGGGTACTAATAATTTTATTTCATTTTTTATACTTATTTGTTGTTATCAGCAGCGGCAACAGAAATACAGCATCTGAAAATTTCAACTTTCTGTCTGTCATGGTTTATGTTATGTATGAGATACAGCCTGGTGACAGACAGAAAGACTAAGGTCCCGTTGAGTACCAAATTTTAAAACACTTCCCGTGTTAGGTATACAATTTTTAAAAACTTGCAAAATTTTCAAGTTTTGCAACTAATAACCGGCGACTAATTCTATCTTTACAGATTTAATGTAGTCTAAGCGATGAAAACCAGCGATAAATTGAGTACCAAATTTTAAAACACTTCCCGTGTTAGGTATACAATTTTTGAAAACTTGCAAAATTTCAAGTTATTAGTTGCAAAACTAACCCGGTAGATGGAGCTATGCCAAGCGTTACTGGCATTAAAATACACTTGCAAAATTGGCGGGCAAGAAATGAGCTGCGGTAGCCCAGATGGAAGAGGCGTCGCCACTAGTAATGCGAAAGTCGCAGGTTCAAATCCTGCCCGCGCTTAAAAATTTTGCAAGTTTTCAAAAAAAAAAAAAAAACTAATGTCCCGTTTCGACCCTTTGGGTACGGAACTCTAAAAAGTGTTACCTACAAAGGTCCGAGTTACCTTGCTACTTTGTAAAAGGTGTCAAGCACTAACTCTAAATAAGGCGCTAGAATGCTGGCAATGTACACTGCCTTAGCTGAGCAATTTAATTTTTATAAATCCTACAAATATTATGAAAGAGTAGAATGTGTGTGTGTGTGTTTTTTTTACAGCTGCAGAACAGAAGAATAAATAAAACCAGACAGGAATACCACACTGGGGCTCACAGGACTACTTTTTGTAATGGGAAAATGTAGAATTGCCACGGCAATAGATGCTAAAATGTTGGCACAAACGGCAAATCCCGTTTTAGTTTAGATAATCGTTGCATTTTAGGAAACTACCTGCGACATCCTTTGGCCAATAGCTGCACTATTATTTCCACTACAAACAACAACAGTAACATTTTTGTCGAATTGTGGAAACGCGGAAAATCACTAAGCAACACGTCGTCACGTCGAAACGGCCGCTGGATTATAAGCTAGTATTTTATAAAGGCACTTAAATCTCATTTTGTTTCGTTGGTAAAGCAATAGCTACTCAAGTAGCCACTTACGGCTGCAGAAACTGGTTTCACGACCTTGTTGATAAAAACTTTTTACTTATACTTAATCAATGTGAGTGAGTAAGTATTTGTCGTGGTGTTTACTTACCTACTTAAAATATTGTTTCGATACGGAGGTGTGGTATCTACCTACTTTTTTTTAAAAAGTTGCAGAACGTGTCAGATCCGACGCCTAGTCCAAACTTGCCATAGATTTTGGCGTACCTGAATTCCAACTGGTAGGTATCTACCTATTTGATTTAACATTATGAACTGGGAAAAAGAAAAAGCTATTTCAGATTTAAAAAAATCTACAGAATTCTCATATTGTCTTCTATCCTTGATACTGATACAATCCTTGATTTGACTAGGCATGAGAAAAGATGGCGACTAACATAGAGGATAACCCAATAGAATGCGCCAATGGGGACCTTTCTATCTAAAAGTTTTTGAGCTTTTTTCATAATGTCATAACGGATAGCTTTGTGCTTAGCTGAAATTTTGAGGTTTGAGACATAAATACATTTACAGCTAACTGCATACGTTTCTATGAAAAAAATAACCTTAGCTCAGCGCCATCAAAGGCACTTGAAGAAAGAAAATTTCCCATTGTTTCGTTTCTAGCGAAAAAGATGCTAAGGGATGTTACATACTTTTACATTTTACTCATCGGCTCGTTCGCCTTACAAGAAAGCAAGCAACTTTACTCAGCTAAACTGACATTTTCAATTTAGACTTTCGTGTTGGTTTGTAGAATAGAGATGAGATTGTCTGTCGAGGAAGCGACGGAATCTCTCGGCATTGTTCCAGCCCGGCTATTTACCACCGACAGCTGTGATCATAAAATTGCACACTACACCAACGGTGATCTGGAGTACAAGCGTCTGGGAACGTCATATCCTGTCTGACACTTGTTTAAACTAGTGATCCGACATTGCCCAGAAGCAGGCTGGACTGAATGACCTATGGTAAAACGACCTTATGTTAAATGCAGGAAAAAATGTACACGATCAACCTATCCTCTATATCTATGAGGACAAACAAATTCCTTCTGATGTAAGGAAAAGTAAAAATTCGTAGGTTTTAAAACTAACATAAAGAAATAAAGAAAGTTTGGGGTTTTGGGTCGGATAACTCGGACAATTTGTAGGATATATTAAGTATGTAAGTAAGCATATTATATCTACGTCGTATTTATGTAGTGTACTATTTATTAAGTAGATAATAGACCTTATTCCAGACGCACTTCTATTATTACTAAGTCTAATTTGACGTTTCTAAAGCCGTTTCCTATTCTGCATGTAACTGTCAAACTCAAATGACAGGATTATAATCTCTAAAAATAACTGACAGGATTAAACTTAGCTTTAGCCGATTAGTGCAATTCTAGGAGGAGCAAAATTAAGCAATTTAAATATTTAAAAAGATTAAATTTACTAATCTTAGCGGCCACTAAAAAGGTCCCAATTAAAAATAGTACTGTCAAAACAAATCGAAATGGTTGCAATGTTGGAGTTTTCTGTGTGATTTTCGGTCAGATATGAGAGTTTTAAAGTGGGATCAATTGAGTTGGGAGGTCCTAGAGTGTAACCGGGTAGGAAAGATCTAAAGTGGCACCGGATCAGAATGTTCTAGGCTGGTACCGGGTTGAAAGGTTTTAAAGTGGCACCAGGTCAGAATATTGTAGGCTGGCACCGGGTTAAAAGGTTTTAAAGTGGCACCGGGTCGGAAAGTTATAGAGTGGTACCGGGTTGAAAGGTTTTAAAGTGGCACCGGGTCGGAAAGTTCTAGAGTGTACGGAGCGAATGTTAATCTATCAATTTCATCTCTTTTTGGCGATTTTGCTCACAAAAATGCACCAAATAAACATGAAAGCATTATTGCGTACTGCGATTGCCAATCCATCTACCAAGCATGGTGTGTAAAGCAAATTCCTCCAAAGCCTCAACAGGGACAGGCCTGTTTCTATAGTTAAATATAAGAATTATTTTTCCAAATAATAGAAAAATGCTTTTTCGTGGTGTATAAAAATTCTTTTTTTCTTGCAACACTTTCATATATTTTTAAATTTGCAACACATAATTTTGGTAAAAATAGCATTGTCAAAATCAAATTATATTCCTGTCAAAACCTTCCCAAAAACATGGATTTTCTGGAATAGCCACACTTAAAACCTCTAAGTTTAGGGATTTTATTTTAGTGATTTTAGCATTAGAAACTTAAAATGATTAAAACGTAGAATCGGCCCTAATATTGTATTCAGTTTGCTCCCAAGTATGTATATAAATAGCTTTTCGTTCACCTTTTCATTCTAGTTTACCTGCTCACATCGTATCCTTAGAGTTTCTCAAGGGTTGACTGAAAGAGATCCCTTAATGGGATAAGTCCGCCTTTGTGTAATTTCTCGTTTTCGATTTAATATGTGTTTTCTGTATTAGTTTTAAGAAGGCACAATAAAAATATTGTACATACAAATAGTAGGATGAAACGTTTGAAAGTGGACCACTTATATGGATTGAAAAAATATATATTATATTATTGGCGCTTTTGAAAGGATCTTCTACTGGCGGCTGATACGTGTCTTCCTAAGTCAGTGCTATTTTCTTAATATTTTGGCTTTAAAGGTTTATTTACTGACAAAGGTAACAAAAAAGTTACATGGTAAGTAAGATGCTGACACAATTTTTATTACATATCTAAACCACAAAAGCGTATTTCTAGCTATTCGCTTAAACAGTCAAGGTCGTCATATATTTACATTCAGCTCTGTAAGAGAAGTGTATTAAATTTTCATATAAAAGTAGAGAGATGTAAAAAGAAAGCATAGTGGAAAAAAAGGGACAGTCCAAGTTCATATAGCCACCCACACGGGCCTAAAATAAAAGCTTCCTACGCGTAAACTACACAATGTAAAACTCAACGCTTTCTTCTCGCCAAATTTTCAAGTTCAAACAAAGAAGTGGTTTGTAAATCAGATTTATTTTTATGAATCTAAGTATATTTACCCATTATTTAGGTGCTTCATGGTTTCATTTTATATCGTATGTTATTTCCCATGGTTCCACAGTCTCCAGGTCAAGACTTGATAGAGGAATCTTGGAGAAATCAAGGGAATTAAAAGGGTTATAAAAGTTTTTAACTTTCTATATTATATGATGTAAAACACTGACCACTACATAGTTTACAATTAGGTCGCTTTGTATGTTTAGATCTTTAAAACTACGCAACGGGTTTTAATATGATTATTTTAAATAGATAGAGTGATCCAAAAGGCAGGTTTTTAGATACTTTTTACCACGAAATGCTTTGTTCCTTCAGAAAAACAGGCAACAACGGGTGAAACCAATGAGCGGGTAGCTAGTTTATAATATTCATAAATCTCGTCGTATGAAATGGTGACGTACGTTGATGAAATGATGACTTATTACGTGACGGCGATACATAAATACGGTGTTTACGTAACAGTGACGTCTATAACGCTATAACTTCGGCATTGATTTCTCGATTTCGATATGATGCTATCCGATACGTGTAGTTTCATTCATAAACAGGATGTTTCATAACTGATTTTTCACAATTTGGCAAAGAATTAGGTTCTACGGAAAATTGGAAGTATTTTCTTTCTCAAATTTCAAGCAATATTTCTGGATTAGCACAACAAGCGTATAATAGAAGGTAAGTGTAGATGGGGACGTTGGAATGGGAAGACCACGACGAACATACGTTGATCAATTCGGAGACGTTCTATAGAATGGTCAGGTCTAGCGAAAAGTACCTTAACTAAAGCCGACGAGCATGAATTAAAAGATTTTTGAACGTAGAAGAGACGAATAAGTATGTAAGTGATTATCCTTTGCCAGGATCGCAGCAAGTGAAAGGATAAAGTTGTCTCGATTCCACATTACTGACCGAAACGGCTCATTAAAAATAACACTATCACTTTTCAATAAGTTTAGAACAGGATAGTAGATGTCATAGATAATTTTTGTCATGACATTTCTGAAATAGTCTATGATTTCCGCGCAATTTCGCAGAGTAACCGCCATATTTTTTATCGCCGCTAAATATTGACAGATACCAAGATACTGCGTAAAATGGGTTACACTGAAAATTTTGCAAGTTTAAAAAAAAATAACATAGGCAATTTAAGAGACGATCATCTTCTATCCTTGTCTAAGCCTGTTTACCAGAAAGTGACAGTACTATATTTACTTAGAGAGTTTAGAAGGTTATATGGGATTGAGACCAGTGTCCCGGGAAAGCGCATGATTTTGGTATAAAGTAAGTATTTCTGGACATAGCTCTGTGGCGGTTTCTATTGGCGGCCATTTTGTAATGTAATCGTAACCGTCCTGTATTATTCTGTGCCGATACTGACACACAGATACGAAAACAAAACAAACAGTCGCGAGTTGGCGTGTTACTACGGAAGTGCCGCCATCACGTAGATGTCAGTGTACGTTTCAGTTTACGAATGACACGGTTTGTTCGTACTTCATCAGTAGGTATAATACGACAGTAAGTTTATTAAATGTAGATTATGTTTGTCGACTCTATGTGACACACAATAATAAATATTGTAAGAAATTCAATGTCACTACTGAAATACATATAAATCTTATTAAAAACTTTTCATTTAACGGTAGGACACACTGGTAATAATTTCGAAAAATAAAAAAACAATCATTATGATAATAGGTGTATTCAGAATATAGCGATCAGTTTGATCGTAGGTTTATCCAGTTTCATAGCTATTCCTACTACATTTTACCTTTACCTATATTTAACCGTATTATACGGGGTGTAAGGGACAGCCCTCCGAATACTTATAGGGTGCATGGAATATATACCTGTGCATGCAGATCATGAAACTGAACAACTTTAACCTAGAAACATACTTATGTCAGGAAATGACAAAAAAATTAAGTCCAATACAATGTTGCAATCAGCTGACTTCATTTACTTTAGAGAGTATTTTTTTTTACGTTTCCTGAAATATTTTTTATGGGAAGTTGTTAAGAAACAAAATTTGAATTCACCCTATCAGTAATTCGGAGGGCTGCGCCCCTTACACCCGTATTTATGCCTTTTTAGTTTGGTATGTTCTAATAGGTGTTCAATGGGCAGAATAAAAAGCAGTGTTCCATCTGTGGCAGTTTCCTCATTAGGTTAGGTAGGTTGACTCATTTATCCGAATTCGAACGTCACGTATCCGAACACATTTTTTATTTACTGTATCATATTATCTGGTACCGTGGGTACCTACTTAACTATTATGTATATCGCTGTCTTATTACTACAATTTTGACCGTAGGTATAATATAGGTACCTATTTAGCAATAAGTAGATTGCTCAAGTTCTTATCTTGACTGGCGGGGGGCAATACGATAAAAGCAATAATTTATGTTTATACCTAGTAACTGTGAATAGGCAGGTACTTTGTGAACTCTAGATAAAAATAAAGATAAGCAGGTTAAGAACCTACTGCGCTACTGTAAATAAATAAGTAATTCAGGTAAAAAGCAAAATAATACCTCTAGGCAACGCTTTTGGTAAATACGTCTTGAATATGGGATTGTTTGAACATTATATCATAGATTTTTTGAGGCAAGTTGTCATATGCCATACAATCTAACTCATTTTAGGAATTTCGGATTGTAAGGGTCACTTTAGGGCAACTACCTCTCAATTGGGGGAGGCCCATGTCCAGCAGTGAACTTTTGCGGTCATTCATGTAAAAGGATTGTTTGAATATGACATACATACCTCTATAATTTATTCACATATCACACCTATTATCTCTTGCGGGATAGGCAGAGCATAAACATCCGCATAAAATGGACATCTGACAAACATTTGAGGGACTTCCGGAAAATTATGTAAAGCCATAGTGACAGGTTGTCAGCCCATCGCCTAAAATTACAATACACACCCTCGAGTCCTTTAGTCGCCTCTTACGACTCCCACGGGCAAGAAAGAAACATACATACATTATGTATGTATATGTCGCAGTATTATGGCAGAATTAGGATTTCGGCCGAAATCCTAGGATTTTGGCCAAAAGCCGGATTATGGTAAAATCGTAGACTTCATTCGACCATCGTCCTAAGTAGATCTAGGATTTCGGCCATAATCCTAGGATTTTGACCGAAATCCTGGATCTACAAAGTAATATGGTAAAACGAAGGCTTCAGAACACTTTATATAAATTTTGTAGTGACTATACACATACATACATAAATACTTGCGGAGTATGCAGAGTTTTAATAGCCATAAACAATTTTGAGGGCTACTTTCGATAAAACGTGAATGACTATAGAAAAATAAAATGGTACTTAATACACATGAAAACTTCCATCCGTTAGTCGCTTCTGGGTGTCGTACCCGCGAGAAAGAATAGCGGTGATGCTATTTTAAGCCGTCTTTACATGGAATAGTGACTTTCGCCATGCATTACTATTTGTCTTTACTTTAATTTGTATTCTTATTATGCTTTTGGAGAGAAAAATAAGAACTTAAGAAAATTTTAGTACCAAATTTAAAAACACTTCCCGTGGTAAGTATACAATTATAGAAAACTTGCAAAATTTTCTAGCGCGTGCAGGATTTGAACCTGCGACTTTCGCATTAAGAAATAAATTTCTGGGCAAGAAATGAGCTGCGGTAGCCCAGATGGAAGAGGCGTCGCCACTAGTAATGCGAAAGTCGCAGGTTCAAATCCTGCCCGCGCTTGAAAATTTTGCAAGTTTTCAAAAATTATGATAATTTGATGAAACAAAATAAATGACTAAAAAAATATTTATAATAATCAAATCAGTCTTTATTTTTATTGATTCCAGATAGAATGTACTAATCACTATTATTATTAGGTATCTAGTCTCGATATAAAAATTAATCATTTTTCATAAACATTTAAGTGCTTACCTCTTCTAACTATGACTAATATAACAAACATTAAATAATTCGTTTTTCTTTCAGTAACATACCATACATACATAACTTTTGAGTATCATTTCTTTCATTAAAGATTTTTCAAGTAGTAAAAACAATATTTTTTAGATAATCACATAAGTAACTGTTTATAATATTATTAGATGAGTAATAAAATAAACATTTGGGTGTCTTCTCTTTTACAAAATATAACAAGGTAAACAGAACCTCCTGTTATCATTTGCATCACCTAGTATCTAAATAAAGATTATGAGTGATAGAAATAAATTCTTTTCTTTTTTTTAAATAAATCAGTATTTTCGGAAAGAAAAATAATTTCACATAAACAAAAAATAACAAATTTAGCGTTGTTCTTATCGATAGGTCTTAGTTTAATCAACATCGATTCCTAGGATTAGATTAGGTTGGACTCTTTTCTTAATTATTACTTATTGTGGCACTTTGACAATCCCCGCGCGCATTGGGGAGGAGCGCATTGTTCCCTCCCCACTCATAGAATCCCCCGAATCGCGATTAATGCCATAATACTAAGCAGATTCAGGATTTTGACCAAAATTCTAGGATCATGACCGAAATCCTGGATCTGCTTAGGACGATGGTCGAATGTAGTCTTCAATTTTGCCATAATCCGGTTTTTGGCCGAAATCCTAATTCTGCCATAATACTGCGACATATACATATCACGCCTATTATCCCTTGCGGGGTAGGCAGAGCGTAGAAGGCCGCAATAAAACGGCCATTTACGCCACGTCTGACAAATGTTTGAGGGTCATTCGGAAAATTGTGTATCGCCATAGTGACAGGTTGTCAGCCCATCGCCTAAAATTGCAATACGCACCCTCGAGTTCCTTTGTCGCCTCTTGCGACTTCCATGGAAAAGAAACGGGGTGATGCTACTCTAAGCCGGCATCACACGGCTAATATGAATAGGACATGAAAGAAGATTTTCGGGTGTAAGAGCATTTAAATAAAAAAATTGTTATTTTTAACATAACATTTTTAAAATTTATATTAGATCCCTGTTACTTTATGTGGCTGTGAGTTGTACATATCCATGTTGCGATCGCCAGATACGTTTCGTTTTAATCTAGAAATGGTGGAAAACGCTCGGTTGATTTGCTCACTGCACTCACAAATGAAACGGAACGGGCGATCAAAGGCACACAAGGATCAAAGGTAATCTACTTACTTACAGGTATTGAAGAGAGAGTTTTTGAAGGTTGTTTTATGAAAGCGATTACAGTTTTGCAAATGCCTTACGAGCATAATAGTGAATTTGTTCCCAGTCTGGTTAGGACGACGCAGGCTGAACCACCTGATTGTCCGTAAAGAAAGATCGTTCCGTGCTTCGGAGGGCACGTTAAGGCGTCGGTCCCGGTTGCTGTCTATGATTACTTAGACGGCGATCGTTACACAACCATGGTATGTCAGCGGCCCACTACTAGTAGCAGTAGGCGGTTGAAAAACTCTTGAGTCGTTGGACAACTCTCGAAAAGAAGAAGAAATATAAAAGTAGTTTATGCAACTGTCATATAATGTGGGTCGGGGTCATTAGAATGCGAGTATCGGTCTATCGCACTAGGCGTGGCGAGTTTGACTAGACCATTCTTATGCCTAATTTATATGCAGTTGCATACACTATTTTATCCATACTCTACAAAAAATCTCTGAATTATCAACAAAGTGAAATTTTACAAACCTTTGCACCGGACAATTGTTTTCGTATTTGTAATCCGAACATTTTGAGGCAAAGGTAGATAACACGTTACAATATTTGTATCATCATGTAACGTTGATCTTAATCAAAATAATAATATACTTCATGCGAAATATAATTAGAATAAAATCACGTCAACCTCCTTGGTCACGTTCCTTCTTCACAAAGTCGTAAATACAGAACAAAATTTTTTTCTAAACTTTTTTCAAGATTTACATAGGTAAAAATGTTTTCATTTTATATTTTAGACAAACCATATATGTGGGGCTGCCAGCACAGATTAACTTTACATTATGTAGGCTATTATTAATATATGATTAACTATATATTTTATTGCCAGATACATTAAATTTTTTCTATTTGGCTTGATGGCCATGATAGCTCTTTGCTGAAAAGAGTCGTTTCTAAAAAGTTTTTATATTCGTCCTTCATGCGAGAGGCTCTCCTTCAGACTGCATGCAATGCTATCGTCACACTATCATGACGTCGGATCGTCGATAACAATACGTACGTACATAAACATAAGTGTGTACGACATGTGGACATTACGCAGAGCGGTCAACTTATCACAGATTATACGATATCTCTGCTATCTTTGGACGGCCATGTTTTTTAACTATCGTCGATCAAAGTGCGTTTCATTGAAGGTAAAAGTCGATCGATAGTGGACTGCATGCAGACGACACAACTGGTTTTTCTGCATTTCTGTAAATTATTAATTAGGAGTTAAGATGGTACTCGACCGGAACTGCCGGACGACCGCAGATCTGTAGCGTTGTGCTTACAATAGTAAATTAAATCATACCTCGGCGTCACACGGGCGCTGAGGGCTCTATCTGTTGGGCTACCACAGAATAACCAATAGTATGTAGTGTATTACAAACAGAACGGACACTCACTACCGCACACCCCAGCCCGCCCTCACCAGCGAAATGTCAAAAAATCCATAGAGAAATAAGTTGAGCCTAGCGCTAGGATTGTGTCCTGCGAGGTTCACACTTTACAAATCGCGTGAACAACTAGATTTTTAATTCTTATTTTCAAATTCTAAATGCTTGAATTTTGTAATACGTGAGTAAGCAAGTGTTCTTCAGTTATTATTTGGTTTTTGTTCAGCTTTTGTTGTTTAGCTGTTGTTCAGGTGTTGTTCAGTTTTTGTTCAGATTTTGTTTAACAGCAGCTAAACAACAACTGTACGACATCTGAACAACTGCTTCAGTATTGATTACCGAATTTCATATCAAGCTACATTACGTTTTCGTATTGAAACCACCTCGTATTGGACGTTGTAATCGCTGGTGTGGAGGTTTGACAATATTTTCAATTGTTAACCCTAGCTCGCCTACACACACACGCACAAAATTTGCTAATAAAAATGACAGTTGTCTAAAATGAGACTACTGTAAGGAGTGTCTGAGGTGTGGCGCTATGCCAATACGTGTCGTCGAGACGTGCCACGAATTCAGTGTCATCTGTTGCTGCTCCTGGTGTTCCACCTTACCTTATGCCTGCGTGCGGTTATGAATTCAACGTCATTTCAGAATACCTGTTTATTTCATCAGAATCATTGTATATATTTCAACAAATTCCAACGGCGAAATTGCGAAATTGACAGTCTTTCACAAATTCTTCTCAGACACAATTCATTCATCATCTTTTGTGGTTAATTTCTCAAAGTTAATTCTAGATTGGTTTCACCGGTTTAGAAGTATTGGGCGGTTTTCTTACTATGGAGGACAGACGGACGACATCCGTCTGTCACACGAAAGGAAAGGACAGTGGGCAAAAGTGGTCCAAGAACCTCCACTATTGAGACTTATTGGAAATGGAAGAACACACTTATCAGATTATCCGAGACAAGTATTACCGAAATCTAGACTGGTTTTTTTTTTATAGTCACTTGAAGATACTATAAAAATATTGTTCAAAAATGATTTTAACTGGAGCGAGCTATTTATTTTGAAAGATTTTATTGATATTGCGTGTCTCTCAAATGTGCCACAATGTAAACTCCATGTAACGACCCTCCACATAACGTCAAACTCCCCAAAACATTCAAATAGCATGACTTTGGTTTGAAAAAAGTGGTCCAAGAACCTCCATTGTTGAGACTTATTGGAAATGGAAGAACACACTTATCAGATTATCCGAGACAAGTATTACCGAAATCTGCACCGGGTTTTTTTTTTCATAGTTACTTGAAGTTACTATAAAACATTATAGTACCAAGAATATTTTATAGTCTCTTCAACAAAAAACCGTAAGTAAGTCCGTCGTAGTGTAGAATTTGCCTTATTGATTATAAACAAAGAAACAATGAAGAAGGTACGCAATCTTCTGCTATTTAATATATTGTCGTGTGATGCCGGCTTAAAATAGCATCACCCCATTTCTTACCAATGGGTGTTGTAAGAGGCGACTAAGGGACTCGAGGGTGTGTATTGCAATTTTAGGCGACGAGCTGACAACCTGTAACTATATTATCTGATTGACTCTCAAACTTTTGTCAGACGTGGTGCTAATATCCGTTGAACGGCCGTTAACGCTCTGCCTACCCCGTAAGGGATATAGGCGTAATTTATGTATGTATGTATGTATGTAGCCGTGGCTAATTTCTGGTCGAAATACATTTGAGTCATCGACACGAAAGAAGAAGAATATATTAATCGATTAAATATATAAAATATTGCCGGAACATAGCACAGCATTGGTTTTTTCGCTTAGTAATATAATTGGCAAGGTGTATAAAAAATTGCATCATAAAAAACCTAGCTGCGATAAATACCTAGCTAGACTCAATCAAAACCCCAAAACATTGAACAAACTCATATTTCCTCTGCTGGACATAAGGAAAATATAGCCAAAATAAAAGGCAATTAATGTAGTTAAATATTCAGTGTTTTTATGGCCTCCGCCCTCGAGTATTGTAATTTAGCCCCAGTTCGGGCGCCAAATTTTCCATCGTTACATCAAGCCTCGTTAAACGCTGTTTGTTTGACATACAAACATATCACGCCTATATCTTTTGCGGGGTGGGCAGAGCTTAAACGCCGTAAAATTTAACAGTTATGCCACGTCTAACAAACATCTAAGGGTAATTTAGAATAATAGTGTATCGCGAAATGGGGGTGCTATTTGAAGCCGGCATCACACGACCTAAATATGTAAAAAAGGCGAACGATTGGCTGACAAATTATCAACGCAAAGCCGAAACAACCTTTCTAGCCGGAACTCTAACCTTAAGTCTATTTAAGGATCAACGCTGTGTTGAGCGCGCTACACGCGCGGGCCTCCCGCTCCACTTGACTTTATAACCCGTCCGAATTTAGAAGGCGCATCGTGTCTATGTAGCTGTAATACTTCAAGATGTCGTCGTGTTCGTACGGGTGTGATATCAGTGCTCGCGCTCGTCTCATGTTTGCGGCGATTGCTCTTGTGGACTGCTAACTCTAATCTAGCACGCACACGGGCAGACCGCTCAAGGCAGGGTTGGTCTTACAATAACGGGGTTAAACCTATGTTATGAATGAGTCAAGCGGCGGGTGCAACCGTTGAGCTAGGCATTTATATGGCATCTTGTAATCTTCCACTTCGACAAGTCTCAATACAAGCAAAAGTCTAGACAGGTGACGTATTTTCAAATCAGTACTTATTTTTACAATGCCGTGTGATGCCGGCTTTGAATAGCATCACCCCATTTCTTTCCCGCAGGTGTCGTAAGAGGCAACTACGGGCATCCACGTCTGTTTTAGAGGATTTAATTGAATTAATGGGCCACGAACAATTGGCACTGTAATTGTGAGTGTCTTAACGAACCTAAACACAACAAATTAGCGACCACATAGCTATCTACCTACCTACGCAATCACGATATTATATTCACACGATATATTATTCTTGGATAACGCAGTATAATTTTACAATGTAAAGTTATACAAAAATGTCAAAAGAATTACCAATTTTAATTATCCACAGTAAATGCATGATAACTTCACCCGTCATAACGGATTCCTTTTTTAATTTTACTGTTTCTCTTTACATTATTTTTCTTTCATCTTCTTTTAGCGATGAAGCGTGCTACCTATAACAACCACTCCGCTAAGAGTGCACTCTCTCTTTTCGTGTGGGACACCGAGTCGTCCAACGACCCGAAGAACCCTGGTGTCAGAGTTTTTCAACCGCCGACCGAGTGCACTGACTAAAAAGAAGATTTTTCTTTACTGGAAATGGGAAGTCTATCTTTATTTGCATCTAAATATGTATTTATGTAGAGTTCACTGCATTTAATGTATTACAGACATACTATAGCATTCATTGTAATTTTTGTACTACCTATTTGGTAATACATGCAGACCCTAACACTGAACTACTTCTACCTCGGAACATTATGTCAGGAAACGACAACAAAATCAACTTCCCATACTCAATCACGATCAACTGACTGCATTTAATAAGGGAAATCAATTTTAATATGACGTTTTCCGAAAAATATTCCTTAGGAAAATTTGTTCAGTTTCATGGTCTGAATGCACCCTATCAGTATTCAAAGGGCTGTCCCTTAAACCCTGTAGGAGCATCAACGTCAACTGCTAGTCTGGCTTGCTTTATTTGAACCAAATAAAACCTATTGCGCGTTCAAAGTACTCTCTTGTCTGTGTAACAACACATTTACACACAGCTGTGCCCACTACGCAACGATAGACTTACTAAACTATCTATCTCTTTCTGTGTCCAAACATCAGACAAGGACAGCAGTCACCAAGGGCTTCCCGTCTGTTGCCTAATCGGCGTATGGAAGATATTATCGTAGCTATTACGTTTCATACAGCCATACCTATTATGTACTTACCTTTCATTGCGATGGTCAGTACAGCGTGATATAGCGTATACTTTCATATTGTGATTGTGTTGGTAGTTTTTAAATTGAAAACTATGACACCAGGGTTCATCGGGTCGTTGGACTTGATGTGCCACACGAAAAGGAGAAGATGAAAATTAAACAGGGTGTAAAGGACTGACCTCCGAATACTGATGGTGCATTCAGACCATGAAACTGAACAACATTCCATGAAAAACATTTGTCATTTCCTGACATATATTCCTAGGGGAAAGTCTCGTGGGGAAAGTTGTTCACTTTCGTGCTCTACATGCACTCTATCAGTATTCGGAGGGCTGTCCCTTACACCTCGTAGAATGACTCCCTTGACAGCAGGTAGCTAGACAGAAAACCAAGTGAGAGCGAAAAGTACAAAAGAAAAATTGAATGAATCTGACATCTGTCACAGAGCTCAAGCTATATTTTATAAGCTACTAGATTTCCGCCCACAGGTTTCACTCGCTTCCACTCATTTTCCCTTGTGTTATTTCAAGTTATACTCTACCTGTGCCAAATTTCTTGCAAATCGTTCAAGCCGTTTGAGCGTGAAGAGGTAATAAATAAATACATACATACACACAAACTTTCTGATTTATAATATTAGTAACAAACATACATACATACATACACAAACTCTCAGATTTATAATATTAGTACGGATAATGAAATGCATCTTCTTGGTTAGGAAAGAACCTAAATACCTGTTATAGGTTAACTTCGACAGTAAAGTTAGGTTGTGGAAAAGTTTTGGAGGGTAGAATGTCGATGCTGCCCTTGGGTGGAACTTTTATATTTGATTTGGAAGTAAATTTTACTTCCCCAGTAGACCGACAAAATTCTAAATACCATGACTTTTATACATGTTATCTAATAGTGGCGATATCAGAGTGCACTGACATACCTTGACAGGTTTTTGTAACTACTGTAATTGTTGTTTTCATTTTTGTAAATGTATTAATAAATAATAATAATACATAATTCAATAATCCAGCTAACCCTTAGACTAAATTTGATGGCCCTTGGTTAACAACCCGCGTCATTGAATTAAAAACCCCCGAAAGGGGAACATGTGCAAAAACAAAATTAAATAATAAAATAAAAATGATAATTTGAAACTTTTCGTTTTATTGTTTGTTTTTATGGCTAACATAACTTAGGAAAACTTCTACATTATGTCAAGAATAATGTTAATATGGTGATAAAAAAGCAAAACCTGAGTTTAAGTAATACGCATCACAATAATATGAGTAATAGTTGTACAAACTCAAGAAAATATTATTTATGTAATACTATTATAACTTTTGCGGTCAATATTTCGTTCCACTCTCGGCGTAGAACAACGACTACAAAACTACTTACGGCATGATTAAATACCATCAATTTTCAATAAGTATGTTATCTTATCTAAGTAATACATAATTTTAAGTAATTTATAAAAAACAAATGCTTTACTTTGATATGGATTTAAATTTTTGTGTTTTATGGCCTTTTTTATATATATTTTTATATTAGAATACGTATTTTTTATATGTGTAGCAGAATGCTCCTCATAAATCAAACGATTTGACAGATGTAATGCAGCCGCAAACGCACCGCAATCGTATTTGTATAGGCATAAGATCGGAATTCGCAATATCCTTTTTGACAGAGGCATGCGTTACGGTAAAAAAAAGCTTATCCTAATGAAATAATACCCAATGTAAAGTAAACCGTATAAAAATAAACTGATTGTACGTCAGAATCGAATAAAAAACAATACATTTAGGTATCAAACGTAGATCACACAGAAAAAAACGTAAGAATGTGGCTCAGATCCAACGTAAAAATATCCATTGTTAGGGTTGGGCGTAGAGAAAACGCAAATTTTCCACTTTGTCGTATTGAACTACAACAGGATACCAATGATGATACATACACATATCACGCCCATAATCCCTTGCGGGGTGGGCAGAGAATATTTGAGGGTCATTCGGAAAATTGTGTATCGCTAATAGTGACAGGTTGTCAGCCCATCGCCTAAAATTGCAATACACACATGCTCGAGTCCCTTAGTCGCCTCTTACGACTCCCACGGGAAAGAAATAGGGTGATGCTATTGTAGCGACCTCTGGGAGCTACGAAAAGAAGCTCACTCCAAGTGGTTCACGAGCAAGCAAGACACAACAGAAGTTCCAACATTGCTGCAAAATGGCGCCACGTGACAGAACAAAGAGCCTGAAACACGGTATCGAAGTGTTTCACCGCGCAACGCATATATACAACTTCCAATTCTATCCAGGTAGACCAGTCGGTCCCCTGGCCACAACACCCGGCCAGGCAGGGTAGCTACCCTATTCCCGACACCACCTGGACCCCTCCATTCTGCCTATTGGCATCACTTCCTGTCACCCCGCACCCGCCATACTATGATAAGCCGGCATCACACGGCACAATGATGAGTGAATATTCATACCGAGAATTTCCTTAGCTAATTCTAAGCTAATTACAAAGTAAAGAAAAGGACAAAATCTGCAGCTCTCACATTATTCCTATAAATGTCTTTTATTGAAGTCTAAAGTACCACCGTTCCAATAAGTCATATTTGACAGCTGTCATCTCCATACTAAAAGAGGTGTCAACAAAGGAAAATTGACCCTCTGTCATAGCAGTATTCACACAAATCTGACAGCTGTCAAATACGACTTATTGGAACGGCGGCACTTTAGGACTAAGATCATTAGTTTTAGCATGCGAGTGACCGAAGAAATGAGATTAAGGCGTTTCTTTTTTTGGATTACGTGTTTCAGGAAATGACAAGGACAAGGAGTCTTATTTCTGACAGCACATACTAAAAGTTATGCCTTTTAGTATGTGCTGTCAGAATTAAGACTCGATAGCAAATATTCGTATAATCAGACATAATTAAACCCAAGTTTATTATTTTAGCTACATAATTTATTGCCTGCTTCCTTGTCAAACGTAGGCAATAAATAATTACTTACTACTTTATACACAAGGAATAATGTTACCTACATTACATTACCTATCTATTATTGTCGATATCAATCATTCAGACCGCTGGAAGACCCATTTGTGTCTTGACGTCCATTGAGTGATTGCTATACTTAAGTAATTTTCCATACTACTGGTTTGAACCTACAGTTACATGTCTTTTTTTTTATTTTATTAATGATGGGTTTGCTCTTGACTCTAGTCTAGGTCATAGGACAGAGACAGAGTCTAAGATGGAGCGAGCTCACCCAGAAGAAGCCTGTTAAGGCACTGGCACTCCCACACACTGACGGAACGCAGCAAGCTACTTGGCGCCAGACTTCGGTGGGATGGTGGTAACTAGCCAGGCGGCCCCTTACGGAGCCTTCCACCGCTTAGTGGGATCGTTCAGCCGGACTTATCCACAGGCAAGCCTGTGTTGCCGTTGCCCGGGGTGGACCGCTAGGAGGTAGATCCCATGCCACCTGTCTAGTTGCTATAATGTTTTGTGAGCGGCAAAGTTAGGTTCAGCTCTTTTGTTACATAGCACGAAGTTGAATCGAAGTCTTGTTTTTATTAATGATGGGTTTGTTCTTGACTCTAGTCTAGGTCATAGGACACAGACAGAGTCTAAGATGGAGCGAGCTTACCCAGAAGAAGCATGTTCACTCTTACTTTGAAGAGATTAGGGTTGTATGCGAGTCTGCTGGATTTAAGCACAACTGCAATAACACGTCAGTATGTATTTATAACAAAATCACAAATAATAAATAAGCTCTTCTTCATTCTTCATACATAACAAATTTAAAATAAATTTGTAAAACCTGTTACTAGAGAGGAGGTCCTCTAGTATAATAAATAGATATAAATTTTTTATATTTTAGTTGTGTTGGTTTGTGATTGTGTATTTATTAATGACATTGTAGGTAATTGACATTATGTATTATTATTTAAATTTTGCATGTTACGATTAACGTGACTGAAAATGTAGAACCTTAATGTTAAGCATATCATATGCAATACCTATTGTAACATTTTCTTTGCAAATAAACATAATTATGAATCTTTAAAAGCAGTTATAGCTGAATTCCGCAAACCACTAATATTTTGAAGAAGCCCAACTTTGCACCGCGGCGGGCGCCTTACTACCTATTTCAAGATGACATTCGCCTCAAATGTGCCACATTATACATACATACATACATAAATCACGCCTATGTTCCTTACGGGGTAGGCAGAGCGTTAACGGCTGTAAAACGGATATTAACACCAGTTCTGACAAGTTTGAGGGTCAATCAGATAACTGTGTATCACTATAGAGACAGGTTGTCAGCGCATCGACTAAAATTGCAATACACATCTTACCCTCGAGTCCCTCAGTCGCCTCTTACGACACCCATGGGTAAGAAATGGGGTGATGCTATTCTAAGCAGGCATCACGCGGTAGCATAATAGGTGTAATATTTTATCTCCCGAACATAAGTAGCATTTCCAACACGTATGAAGCGATAAGTACCGCCATAGAGTAGAAATCACATAGAGATGACACTCCCGCTCCAGACGCGCTCAAGGTCAATCCGTCTGGCTGTCTCTTAGCGAATAATTCAATCAATCTTTATTCATAAACAGTCGACATAATTCAGTCGGGAGTGCGCTTCGCCGCGGAAACGTTCGTCGTGCGGGTCGAATTTGTGAAAAATTTTGCAATGCCGAATTATTGTGGTGTGTATGGCTGCAAAAGTGATGCGAGGAAGATTCCGCATCTAAGTTTTTTAATTTGCCTAAAGATGAGCCAAGGTAAGTGATGATTTTACAGTAAATACCTAGGTACCTGCCATTCGTTATTATACGTAATTGTTGTGTGTACTCCTATTTTTACTTACGTAGGTACCTAGTTTCCATTTTCTAATTTAAAGTACCTAGGTGCCTAAGTCATTTTTAGCTGATAATGATAAATAAGCACATTCGTATCGTAGGTATGTTTGGCGGATGGATTAGCGAGCAGAGTGCAAGGTGTTGTATTCAAAGGGAGAACGCGTTTTACAATAAAAATGCTATTCTAATCTGGCACCACACGGCGCCATTTTTGCACCTATTTTAAAGTTCTGTACCTACCTATTAACAATAAAATGGCAAGGTAAGACTTTAAAACGGGTAAATATTTTGTTTCCACGGGGAAACTGTTAGCAGCGGTCGCAACCGCTTGACTGGCCGCTAGTCTGGAATAAAATTATTGGCACGTGACAGCCCCGACTTAAAGCGCGGGAGAGTGCGGGGCGTTACGGGCTGCGGGGGGAAGTAGGTATTTAAAGCGCGGCATTTGGGGCCCAGACAAAGGAGTTTCGTTTCTATACGCTAGTATTATTATCTATTCTTATGGTACCGCTCACTTCAGCCCTCTTAAAATTTCGTCCATTTTGCACTTACTCGAGCGAGGAGAAGAGATTGCCAGATAAATGTTGGATTTAGCATTCTCGACATTTCTTTTGTAGTCAAGGTTACTGATCTATTTCTTCTGTGAGGTAATCCGAGTACACGGGACTGATTTCAGTAGAGATTATTCGAAAGAGCAAGTAGTGCGTCTGCTTGCGTCACAAAGGTTCCGGGTTCGATTCTCAATGGGGCACTCACAAACTTGATATTTATCACTATGAAAATTTGGTCCCAATCTGGTTAGAACATCGCAGGCTGAACCACCTGATTGTCGGAAAAGAAAGATAGTTCCGCGCTTCGGGAACATTTTAAGCCGTCGTGCCCGGTTGTCATCTATGATTACCTACTTAGACGGCGGTTGTTACACAACCATGTCAGATGCCTACTCTACTACTAGTAGTACGGTTTATCGGTGTGTTGGACGACTCGCTGTCCCACACAAAAAGAAGAGGAAGATCTTCTTCACATTTGTTCCTTTGGGAAATCCCCATTCAGAACCTGGCGGGGCATAAATTCTTCATTTATTGTAGGTACAGTCAAGCTCACTTACGGACGACACACAAACTGCCAATGTAAGTCTTATGCGCGCGGCATAAGAATGGTCCAAAGTCCAAACTGTTTAACCCAGCCTAATCTTGACTGTAGAACATTTTGCTGATAAGGTTGACAGATAACTTGATAGCAAGAAACATATTTGATAACACTATTAAGATCTTTGTAACTAGACAGGATGAAAAATGTTACAATAAGATTGAGAAATGGCCGTGTGGTGCTGGCTTAGAATGGCATTACCCCGTTTCTTTCCCGCGGGTTTCGTAAGAGGCGACTTTTAGGTGACAGGCTGACCACCTGTCGCTATAGTGATTTTCTGAACCGACCCTTAAATATGTGTCAGAAGTGAAGCGCCTGTATTTAGCGCTCTGCCGACCCTGCAAGGTATAAAGGCGTGACGTGTGTATGTACGTATGCTTACATTTTTACTTTCCTTCATTTTACGAGTCGGTTCAAAAGTAATTTTATCTCGTGCGACGATGCCTACGATTAAGTAGGTGGTTAATTAAGTGAAGTGATGGGTAGGGGAACACGAAATACTTAGAAAGTGATTAAAATTATGTTGACGAAGAAATGGAACTCATCTGTCAGTGGAAAATTTAGTTTTGGAGTGTCAATTACTCTTTTAAGGCGGGATTATAACCCGAGCAATATTTTTAAAACAGTTTTATTTAGACAACTACAGCTATAAAATTCTGAAAAAGATAATATGTAATCACATTTTTTTTCAGTTTTTATTTTTTATTTTATTTGTCGAGGATCTAAAAATGAGTATTTTTCAATAAAATGAAAGGGACAAACTTTTCATAGTGCAAAGTACATACATAGTTTTTTAGGGACGGAAATTAAGGCCACTCACAAATTATAGTGTTTGGTGACGAAATTTTAATAAATTTAGATCTCAAAATCTCTAGTTAGCAGTGGTAATACTAATAGTATCATATGGAACTGCAGTTCAGGTGGTTTATAGCGTGAGGTTGTGTTTACCAGTTCCTATAGGATGCATATCTACTTTGCTAATCGCTCAGCCTAAACAGCTCGATTTTATACCTTGGATAAAATACCTTCGATCAAATGTTTTAAATAATTTCCATAGCATAACTATAAGGTATCATAAATCAGAGAGTTAGAGTGTGTTTTTGTAACCTCATCCCGCTCAAATGGCTAGACGGATTTGGATGAAATTTGGTATATGTATAGAATATCAGTTGACCGCGGCAAAAAATACCATTCAGAACACCAAAAACATTGTGATTACGATTAAAGTTAAAGATGGTCTTTCCAATATAACAATGAATTATTATTTTTTATATTAATAATATTCACAGATATAATAGTTTAGGTGACTTAAGATTGAGACACACCTTTGTATGACAGTCAACTTGGAATAAAAATCTCTAACAATCCAAATATCTGCGACTTAACTAACCGGAGACGTTTCTCTACACTTCTTCTAGTCTTGTGGGATAAGAAGACGATGAACGACCTTATGCTACTAAGTTAGGTGATAATCATATGATAATTTAATGAATGACGCACTGCGAAACTGGGCATTTCATTCATTCATTTACTGTCAATGGCCTCCAAAGGAGAATAATCAAATAAAGTGAGTCGTCATGTGACAACACACATATATCACGCCTATATCCCTTGCGAGGCAGGCAGAGCGTAAACGACCGTAAAAAACAAACATCTAGTCTGACAAACATTTGGTGGTCATTCAGAAAGTTGTGTATCGCCATAGTGACAGGTTGTCAGCCCATGGCCTAAAGTTGCAATACACATGACTCGAGTCCCTTGGTCGCCTCTTACGGCAACCACGGGAAAGAAATAGGTTGATGTCCCCCTAGGAGGCATGTTGCCCGCAAAATATCTGGGCCGTGGGCGGTTTGGTTATTTGGACTAAATACTTTTTAAATATTGGGCTAGATAACTACAAATAAAACTTTAAGGGGTAATTTGGTCCAAAATAATAATAATCACACGGAAAAACAAATGTCATGTGACAACAAATTCTTTTTCACAGGTAGAACAGCCTATGTTACATGTCGGGCGTCTGTTTGCATGTGATTATGATTGCGTACGTCAACTCGACGCCATTGTGAACAATTTCTCTGCATATAAGTCGCGAAATATGTGCGTCATTGTATGTTGAGGTAATCGGTAATCTCAGACAATCTGTCTTTCGTTCTTCTACTGTTTATATCTGCTTGCTTTAATATACTTATTCTTTGTACTATATAAGGTGTAAAAAAATTAGCTAAGAATATTTTAAGGGGTGAACCAGTACGTGAAACTGAACAACTTTCCCCAAGGAACATGGGTCGAAATATGAAAAAATAATTTTACCCTCCCATACTTAGTGTGTTACCCGGCCGGGATAATTTTGTATGGGAGGGCCAATTTTTTTTTTCATATTTCGACCTATGTTCCTTGGGGAAAGTTGTTCAGTTTCACGTACTGGTTCACCCCTTAAAATTTTCTCAGCTAATTTTTTTACACCATGTATTGTGTAATTTTTTTCTAGTTACCGATATCGAAATCTCAGGACGTGCTGGTGATAAGAATAACTTTTCCCAAGTAATATGATATGTGAAGATATGAAGAAAAATTAGGTTTAAAGAACATTTATTCTCATTAAGACAAAAACAGTCACTTACATGAGAAAAATAACAAAGATTTGCAATAAATATACGTTCACTGCGAAACATAATTAGTTTTTAAAACATGCTGGGCAAGTGCAGATTTGAACATTGGCAGAGATTGGATGTTTTTAATATCTGACGGTAGTCTGTTATACAGCTGAGCTCCCTCAAACGTAAACATTCGTTTACCAAAGTTTGTACGAATCTTAGGTAGGATAATATAGCTCGCTCGACGGGTTGCGCGTGTGGCATAGAGTAGAAATCACATAGAGATGACACTCCCGCTCCAGACGCGCTCAAGGTCAATCCGTCTGGCTGTCTCTTAGCGAATAATTCAGTCGGGAGTGCGCTTCGCCGCGGAAACGTTCGTCGTGCGGGTCGAATTTGTGAAAAATTTTGCAATGCCGAATTATTGTGGTGTGTATGGCTGCAAAAGTGATGCGAGGAAGATTCCGCATCTAAGTTTTTTAATTTGCCTAAAGATGAGCCAAGGTAAGTGATGATTTTACAGTAAATACCTAGGTACCTGCCATTCGTTATTATACGTAATTGTTGTGTGTACTCCTATTTTTACTTACGTAGGTACCTAGTTTCCATTTTCTAATTTAAAGTACCTGGGTGCCTAAGTCATTTTTAGCTGATAATGATAAATAAGCACATTCGTATCGTAGGTATGTTTGGCGGATGGATTAGCGAGCAGAGTGCAAGGTGTTGTATTCAAAGGGAGAACGCGTTTTACAATAAAAATGCTATTCTAATCTGGCACCACACGGCGCCATTTTTGCACCTATTTTAAAGTTCTGTACCTACCTATTAACAATAAAATGGCAAGGTAAGACTTTAAAACGGGTAAATATTTTGTTTCCACGGGGAAACTGTTAGCAGCGGTCGCAACCGCTTGACTGGCCGCTAGTCTGGAATAAAATTATTGGCACGTGACAGCCCCGACTTAAAGCGCGGGAGAGTGCGGGGCGTTACGGGCTGCGGGGGGAAGTAGGTATTTAAAGCGCGGCATTTGGGGCCCAGACAAAGGAGTTTCGTTTCTATACGCTAGTATTATTATCTATTCTTATGCGTGTGGTCACATGTTTTACTTGTGTAAGTGAGATTGTTGTGCGTATGGATTTGTTTAGAACCTTCTTAACAAGTATGCATGTATTGTAAACATAAAGGCGCGATATATCCATGAGTTTTGTATCTTTATAAATTTTTGTAGTTGGAGTGAGGTACGGATAATGGAAGAGTAGTTTGATTATTTTATTTTGAGCTCTTTGAACCTCAGCTAATTTTGTTTTAGGAGCACTGCCCCATATTTCGATTAAGTAGTTTAAGTGCGATTTTACTAACGAGTTGTAGATGTTTAATCGTATATTACGAGGAATGCATCGTACAATACTTCGGAGTGAACCCATTAAAGAAGAAAGTTTGTTTTTTATGTGTTCTATGTGTTTATGCCAATTTAATTGATTGTCCAGACGCAAACCAAGGTATTTTTCGTGTGTTTTTTGTTGAATGGGTATGTTATTTATTGTCAGTGGCTGATAAGAAGAGATAAATTTATTTTTAGCTTTGAAAATTATGTACGACGTTTTTGCTATGCTAAATTGGACTTGCCATCCAAATTGAATTTCGTATGGGATGTCCAGTTTCTTTTTACATATACAATATAAATATATCGATCTATGTTCCGCTGTGTGGTGCTGGCTTAGAATAGCATCACCCCAATTCTACCCGTGGGTGTCGTAAAAAGCGACTGAGGGATAATCGTCCAGGGAACGGGCAGCAGCATTCCCTGCGAATGCAACATCTTGCACTGCGCTCGCCAATCCTCCTGCCAAGCGTGGTGAGTATGGTGTTGTGGCTGTGTATGTTGTTATGTTTTGATCTATGTTCCTTGAGGAAAGGAAAGTTGTTTCTTATCACCAGTCCGTTCTGAGTTTTCGGTATCGGTGACTAATCAAATTTCACCCTATATGTATAGATTTGGATTTAGAACATTGAGGATTTCTACGGAGTTGGCATATCCTATACTATCCAAAACTCCTTGATTGAATGCTTGAATGCAGGTTCCGACCTTCTTGGGTACCAAGGTATACATTTAAATAATCATAATAAACTGGTTATTCATACAGTTATCTAGAATAAACAGTATGGATTGTTCATTTAAATCCGTAGTTTTAGTTGCTGTTCAACGTCTTAACTTAGAATAGTTCCGACCTATCATTCAGTATTTCAGTATCGAAAACAAGCTCTATAAACTTTAGTGTTAGCATGTTTTTGACAGGTGTCAAATTGGGTCTATAATTTTGTTTGATCCGAGGCTCTACCGATCCCTGGCTCGAACAAAACAAGGGCAGACCAGACGGACAAGTATTTTAAGTAAATTTATGTTATAGTTTATTTTTAAGTAGTCTTTCATTTTAACTACCGCTGCGTACAAGTCTGGTGTAATGGATGCAGGTAGAATAATTCATGAGATGTTTTGGTAAATAAGTACTTCGTTAAATACAGACATTGGAAACAATAAACATTGTTTGCGTTCTGAAACGGATTTTCGTTCCGAAGAGGTAAATTCCGTTCCATTATTGTTGATGAGTTCTGCAAAATAATTTCTCTCGTAAAATACATATATACGAGTACATATCAGGTGAAATTTCACTTGTGTAGAGGCCCATACTGAAAACAGAGGACGAGCTGGTGATAAGGATCAACTTAACCCGTTATACAGAGGAAAAATTTGATTGTTTGTTGAAAGTACTGGACCGATTTAAAAATATCTTTTAGCATTCAAACCCTACATTATTCCCGATGAACATAGGTTATAATAAAATGACTTATTCCCTCGGGAAAACGGTAAGCAGCGGGTGAAACCGGTGGGCAGGCTACTAGTATTGTTATAAAGAATAATCAGTCTTAGACCTAGACTCTACGTTGCATCCCTAAATGGGTAGATTTGGTGAATAGGGTTACTTGACATACTTTAATGATAATAATAAGATGGTTTGTTTTATACATTTTTAACCAATCGCTTGGGCTGATTTTACTGTTAAAATAATTGCATGTTAATCTAAGGGATTGGCAAAATATGTGAGAACTTTCTGTCTTACAATAATTGTAACGCCATTAACCCACCATGTTTTAAGCAATAAATATTTATAAATTTATGCTTAAAGTACCATTCTTGATTTCAGGCCTATTTCCTTACAGACACAGTTCGGTATGTAATACAATGCAAGTATCATGCACTACATACAGCTCAACAGATCAAGTCTCAAGATTGTTCCGGTCAACAGTGTTGCCAACTAGACCGCGACACGAGTGAGTACAGGGAGCTTCTTTTTATTTTTATTATGGCGTTTAGCAATTTGGCCAGTGTCACTTCAAATTATGTAGGTATCTATAGACATATTGTTTCGCCAATAAAGTAAGTGCATTGTTAAAAAATAGCAGTTTTCTAATGCGCGTTTATGTATGTTTATAGTCCTACCTAATGCTTGCCTGAAAGGAATTGCTGCCTTAGCAATATGGCCGCCTGTATTTTAAGTTGTCTTTTCTTTGTAGTACTGTTTTGTCGCAGTGGTAGTGCGACTGCCTGCGACGCAAAAGTTCCTAGTTAGATTCTCGGTGGGACACTTACAAAGTTAATATTTATCACTTTGTGAATTTGTACCCAGTCTGGATAGGACATTGTAGGCTGAACCACCTGATTGTCCGAAAAGAAAGATGGTTCCGCGCTTCGTAGGGCACATTAAGCCGTCGGTCAGGGTTGCTGTCTATGGTTACTTAGACAGCGGTTGTAAATGTCAGAGGCTTACTAGTAGTAGCAGGTGGTTCAAAAAATCTAACACGAGGGTTTATATTGGTATTGTATGGCACTGATGATGCGGGGAGCCTTGTAGGAGATACCACATATAGTCAGAGGAGGTTGTTCGTTCGTGTTTAAGTTAATAATCAGAACTGACACCTGTCAAACCGGGCCTATATGGTTTCCGGGCTTCAATCAGTTAGAACATCCTGTACATAGTTAGTGCTCTAACAATTCCCACTAGACCTCAGTATTACAAGGTTATCTCGGTTTTGGATTGTTAGCTTACGTAATTAATAATTAGCATAGTTATATAGTTATAGATTACATACATATTTCACACCTTTATCCCTTGCAGGGCTGGCAGAGCCTCAACGACTGTAAAAATACGGTCGCTATCGTCTCTTCTGACAAATATTTGTGGGCCGTTTCAGTAAAATCGTGTATCACTGTAGTATCAGGTTGGCAGCATGTCACCTAAAACTGTGGCACACAAACCTCTAGTCCCTTATTCGATATCCGCGGGAGAGAAATGGGGCATCACCCCACCCTACTCTAACCCAGCATCACATGGCCTACGGCCATTTCGGCGTATTTGTTTGTTTTGGCGGTGGTGCGGTGAGAACGGGAATAACTTCCCAATATGGGGATGCCCATGCCCAGCAGTGGACTGTTGTGACTGTTAATGTAATGTATTGTTTGTTTTGTTTGCTAGAAACATCACATTGTATGTGAAACGTCAACACTTCTGGTACAAATTAAATTTTTAATGTATGTTTTTGTATAACAATGACTTGTGAATAGTTTCGGATTTTATGGGAAGTAAATTTTTTGTGTCTTTTGAAACTGGTTTATCTGTGTTATCAAAATTGAAAAAAAGAGACTTAGAATAAATATATTTTATTTCCTAGGAAAACACTGATGTCATATTATAATGGCCCGATGGCGTGACAGTACCCCTGCCTTCTACGCCGAGGGTCGTGGGTTCGATCCCCACAAGACGCAAATATGTGTCAAGTAAACTTTTCAGATATTTGTGTTTAGTCTGGGTATTTTCTATGTATATTATGTATTTATTTACAAAAAAAGTATATATGTGATAATAATAATAATAATAATTTAGTTCCCATAGTACAAGGTATGCTTATTTTGGGGCTAGATGGCGCTGTGTGAAATGTCCAGGATAATTATTTATTTAAAATGTAGAGTTGTATTGTAAAGCAGTATAATTTCATATTTTTGTCTGGTGTTACTTTTTTTGGACTTCCGGTCTACTTTTTCGGTGGATTCACTGAAAAAAAAAGAATCAATATCAATAAATATGGCTGATATTGAATTATTGTCGAAAAACGAAGATGACTCTAACGGGTAATTTAATCACAGTGTCAAATATTGTATTATAAATGACGAGACGTAAACTCTACTTTTTTAGCGGTTAAAAAACTCTGACACCAGGGTTCGTCGGGTCGTTCGTCGACTCTTGGTCCCACACTAAAAGAAGAAGAATCTTGAGACATTTGCAAATCTCTAAAAATTTGCATCCAAGTAAACATAGTAGGGTCCAGTCCAGAGTACATTTGGTTGATTTCTTACATTGCATCGATAATTCCTAAAACCAAGACCTACCTATCATCACATTTGGTAAAAACTTTAGTTATTTATGCTCTTCTCCAATAACGAACCAGAATATTGATACACACACAATCACGCCTCTATTCCATGCGAGGTAAGCAGAGCATTACTACGTAAACGCCGTCAAATTCTCGGCTAGACAACTTCTTACATCAACTAAGGAGACGCTTCCTACTACAGCCCGCTGAAAATAAATGAAGTGATGCTTTTCTAAAACGACATCACACGGCAATAAGTAATATGACGCATTTGGTTTCCATAGATGCCGTCATCTAATCTTTAAGTGCAGTAGTATAAAACAATTACGTAACACATGAAAACAATGGATTTGTCGTAAATCTGCGGTGCGGGGAAACAATGCGAATGCGATTCAGATACGCTCCATTAACTACGGGTTTTATGGATTATAGTGAACAAGTGTGTTGACGGCTACTAAATGGCTACCGTGGATTTGATATAAAAGGAGTAACAAAATGGGTATAACAAGCCGAAAGCAAGCTTAGCTAATCATGAAACTGAACAACTTTAACCATGGGATATAAATGTCGAAATAAAATGTGTTTCCAAAAGCATACAACCCTAATCTCTTCAAAGTAAGAGTGAACAGGCTTCTTCTGGGTGAGCTCGCTCCATCTTAGACTCTGTCTCTGTCCTATGACCTAGACTAGAGTCAAGAGCAAACCCATCATTAATAAAAATAAAAAAAAATATATGAAAAAACTGACTTACCAAATGTAAATGTAAATAAACCAGCAGATCGAATTTGTATGAGGGTTCTTTTTCATATTAAGATTTCCATGGGGAAAGTTGTTGAGTATCTTGAGCACCTTTCAGCTTATCATGCCTTTTTTTACTCCATGTAAGCAAATGGCGTCGAAGCAAGTCTCGACGACATGTGGCAACGTCACATCGGTGCAACAGATCGCAGCGCTAGTGGCACGTCAAGTAGGTACAACATAGTCTATGGTGATTTGAAACTTGTTTTGTATGGGGAAGTTGGAAAAATACCTTTTTACCTTTTTTTTGTAAACATTTTGGCCTTATTTGAAACATTCTTATATTAAGTTTATATGTTACGCCTAATACCCGAACTGCGGCTACACCAAGTTTTAGCCGGTTAGAATTGGGTGTAGCCTAGCCACTTACTCTTGGTTAAACCTAGTACGAGCCGATTGTTTCCGGGTAAAACTAGGTCTTGCCTTCGTTATGCCGGCTACAACTAGGTTCGTCCATTCCCTGTTGGATAAAACTAGGTCTATCCGATATCATTCCGGTTAGAACTAGGTCCAGACATTCCCTGTTGGATAAAATCTATCAAGTTTTTAATATTATCATACATACATACATAAATCACGCCTATATCCCTTACGGGGTAGGCAGAGCGTTAACGGCCGTAAAACGGATATTAACACCACGTCTGACAAAAGCTTGAGGGTCAATTAGATAACTGTGTATCAATATAGTGACAGGTTGTCAGCCCATCGCCTAAAATTGTAATACACATCCCTCGATTCCCTTAGTCGGCTCTTACGACACCCATGGGTAAGAAATGGGGTGATGCTATTCTAGGCCGGCATCACCCGGGAATAATATTATCCTTGGTATTAATTACCATAACTTGAATTACAGCGAATATTTCATTGAGTTTGCAGGTTATAATTTTACTTAAGAATAAAACTTATTCAACGGACATTCTGATAGATTGTTTGTATAAAGATAATTATTTTTTGGTGAAGAGGCGTTACTGTTACTCGCCTTAAAACAGCCACTCTCGACAATTATTTACTTTTATTTCTAAAATACGTAATCACTCTCGCGCCCGGCTCTCGAGGTACTGAGGGTCGCGACCTCAGACCGTGACCTCCGACACCTGGAGTTAGTAAACAAACATTTATCAATAGACACGACTATTACTCTTGTTTATTTGCTTCGTCTGATGTCGGCTAAGAATAGCATAGCCCCAATTCTTTCCCGTGGGTAAGGGACTTGAATGTTACGTGTTATTGCAGTTTTAGGCGATGGACTGACAAGCTGTCACAAACGAAACCATTATCTGAATGACCCTGAAATGGTTGTCAGACGTTGCGCAAATGTATTTTTTTATGGCCGTTTTCGCTCTGCCTACCCTGCAAGGGACCTGTACGTATGTGTTTATGTTTACCCTGTATGTATGTGTTTATTTCACTTCCAACAGATTTCTTCTCGAATTCTGAAGGTGATGTAGACGAATCAACTTATACAGGTTTTTCTTAGTAACTATATGAAAAACCAATAACGGTTAAACCTTGAGTCACTTGACTGGGTGCTGATGGATGAGCCAAATATATACTACAAGGTTTTAGGAAAATGTCGCAAAATATATGGTGGTGTTTTTTAAATACCTCTATATAACTTTTACCAAATTCAGCTGAAACACCAAATAGGCAGATACTATCAGCAGCACATCCATCTTCCTTTAAGGGATCAAATTTAATCTGGTTATTCTTAACGTAACTGTACAACACCAGTAAGGGTTGGTTGTAGGATAAATACCAGCAGAGGTCTTAAGTCATCCATTATGCACACCACAGAATCGTCATAATAAAAACGACAGTTTTGACAATAAAACAAATCCGTTAAAATTTTTGGATTGTACAATAGAAAGTTTTCTTTTTGAAAATTCAAAAAAGTTTAGTATTCCATGAACTCTGTAGATGGCGCTGCATAACAACAAAAGGCATGAAAAAAGTAATTGTTCTTTCCATGTTCTTACCGCTTTGTTATTGTTTAATATTCTGTTTTGTTTTCGTTGTGGTTTTCGTGAATATGCAAGGAAACCCATGAAAGTAAATATTTTCTGTGACTCGTGTGATGTAGTTAATTATGTTTAGTTACATAAAAGAAAATAAGAAATTGAATACAAATACATAGTAAGTAGTAAGTACATGATTCGTTACGTTTCGTTTCTCTATCTTAAAATAAAATAAAATAAATAATAAAATAAAATAAAAAAAAAGAAATATCCCTATGCCTACATTTCGAGCTCTGCACAGAGCTCGTGGTCACGGGTGTTAGACATCATTATTTAGAATTTAAATTATTTTTGTACCACCACCGCCATCTATTTCTTAAATGCTAGTAACGTCCCGGTTCTACGCAGAATGCTGATACCGTATTTTTGTGTAGGTAGGAATTGTAAAATCCAAAATAAACAACTTGAATCCTTTTAAAAAACTTAAATTGTTTTATTGTGAAGAGTAATAGTTGTGCAAACTCAAGAAAATATTACAGAGAGTCGTGTTCCTCGTGAACGTGAGCAAGATAATCTCTTTCCTAAATATTGGTATGACTCTGATTCACACAATAATATTTGGTCGTTTGACTGTCACGTGATGACGATTGTGTACGTAATGGCCTCAATTCGGGAAATTATACCTCTTACATATACATATTACGCCTATTATCCCTTGTGGGGTAGGCAGAGCGTAAACATCCGCAAAAACGGGCATTTACGCCACGTCTGATATATATTCGAGGGTCATTCGGAAAACTATTTATCGCCATGGTGACAGTTGTCAGCCCATCGCTTAAAATTTTAATACACACCCTTAAGTCCCTTAGTCGCCTCTTACGACATGGGGCGATGCTATTCTAAGCCGGCATCGCACAGCACTACATTCTCTTAACTTACCTTTAATTAGCGCTGTCACTTTCCGTCATATAGGTTAAGAAAAAGATAGCAGGTATCATCTAAGTCGTGTCATGCCTTATAATTTGACGAAAAATACGCGTTTTCTGTCAAAATAAGTCGTCGCTGAAAACAATTGCGAGTAAATTGATAGAAATGAACATGATATGACTAAGATAGTTTGTTTTATTTTTTACAGGAAAACTAACAGCCAGTATTTATAACAATAGTACGACAGATAAACATAACTGGGCCATTGACATGTTTTCACCTATGATATCCTTATCCTTTCCTTTTCTTAACCTAATTGGCGAAAAATGACAGCGCAAATTTAAGGAGGAGGAATTTATTTCCCGAAGTGAGAGCATTATCAGCTGCCAGCCACCTGAGTTACCCAAGGGATTTACATACTTAGTTAGGCGTATACTGGTTTTTCATAGAGAATAACCAGTTTAATTTGATTATTTTTTTTAATGTTTAATTTGTATGACTGCCGCGTGTCTTCGAATAACATCACCCCATTTCTAGCAGTGGGTGTCGTAAAATGCGACTAATGGATAAATAAAATAAATGAATAAATATCCTGGACAATTCACACGCCATCTAGCCCCAAACTAAGCAAAGCTTGTACGTATATGAATTAAAAAAAAAATTAAAACATATTATACGTAGAAAACACCCAGACTACCTAAGCACAAATATGTGTAAATAACTGAACAAATATTTGTGTGTTGTGGCGATCGAACCCACGACCAGGGCTTGAAACCGGTTTGAAATATACCGGTTAATAAAGGTTTTTACCGGTATTTCGCAATAAAATCGCTCTGAGCGTATTGAAGGAGCGAGCACTTCAAAAACCTAAATAAACCGGTTTAAGCCAAAACTGCAAATGTTACGTCACGGGCAGCGCGGCGGGCGCGTTTCAACTTGTTTATGTTTTATCATTTATTGCACTTGTTTAGTCGAAGCGTGCGTATTCGATCATCAAGGTGTAGTGAGTTGAATTGGTTGGTGGAAGAAAGAAGCATTATGATAAAAACATGGGTCGCAAACGAAAAAGTTTGATTTACCGTTATTTTGATTATAATAAAGAAAATAATATATATACCTATGTATTTTTATTAATGATGGGTTTGCTCTTGACTCTAGTCTAGGTCAAAGGACAGAGTCTAAGATGGAGCGAGCTCACCCAGAAGAAGCCTGTTCACTCTTACTTTGAAGAGATTAGGGTTGTATGCGTTTGGTAACACAGACACAGGTAGTGAGTTCCACTCTTTAGCAGTGCGCATTATAAATTATGACTAGAAGCGCTTAGTCCAAATTGGTAGAATGGCAACCAGGTATGGATGGTATCCGGCGGTGCGTCTGTATGTCCGATGGTAGAAGGGAGCTGGTGGAACAAGGTCGTGAAGCTCTTGAGCACACTCTCCGAAGTACAATCTGTAAAAAACCGACAAGCAGGCAACCTTGCGGCGATGTGCCGGGCTATGTAGCTTGGTGTCCACCAGTTTTATGTCGCCTATGAGCCTCTTGGCTCTGCGTTCCACCGAGTCAAGAGCGGCAAGTTGGTATTTGGCTGAGCCAACCCAAAGGTGACTGCAATACTCCATGCAGGATCGGACTTGTGCTTTGTAAAGAGTTAAAATCTGTCCAGGCGTAAAGTATCGCTTCACTCTATTCAGAATGCACAGCTTCTTAGCCGCCGTTTGAGCCTTGTACTCGATGGTCGCGCCGAAGTTGAGATTTGATGTCAACTCCATGCCTAGAAGCTCAAACCTGTCAGTGACTGGGACAGATGTACCCCGAAAAGTAGGTGTCCAGTCGAAAGGACTCCTTTTTGCAGTGAAAAGACACGCCTGTGTTTTGGTGGCATTGAATGAGACCAAATTGTCGTCGCCCCATTGGGAGACAAGACTTAAGGTCAGATCTGTTCGCTCTACCATGGCCTTTCTTAACGAACGTATTTCATCCCCACTGATCTTTGCACCTGTCAAGTATCTCTCTGAAACGGTACTATCATCTGCGTATCCAACAAGACCATGCCGAAGGAGGTCATTGATGTGCAGCAGGAAAAGAGTTGCAGAGAAAACAGACACCTGAAGAAGTCCGGCATCAATGGCCATAAGGTCAGAGGAGCAGCCGTCAACGACTACTCTGATAGACCGTTCACTAAGGAAGTCTGAAATCCAAGTACAAAAATCAGCTGGGAGGCCATAAGCAGGAAGCTTGCTGAGCAGACTTGCATGCCAGACCCTGTCAAAGGCCTTCGAGATATCGAGTGAAACGGCAAGTGCTTTGCCGTTTTTCTCGATGGCTTCGCCCCAGCAGTGCGTGTCATACACAAGAAGATCACCAGTAGACCGCCCCCGGCGAAAGCCATATTGACGGTCACTGAGAAGATCATTGTCTTCAAGGTAGGTCAGCAACTTACTGTTAACCCTAGATTGGTCGCGTGGGGTCTTTAAAAGCCCTGCAATTAGAAAACTGCAATTATTTCTATTATTCGGTTATATGGGTAGTTCGAGATTTTGTGTACCTTTCTGATTAGTATGTAGGCCAAAGCCTAGCTATAATTCACAAGTTCGCATGCACGCGTTTGGGAGGTATAGTCGTTGTTTAAGTGCAAAGGCTTTTAAAGACCCCGCGCGACCGCTCGCGTAACAAAAAAAAATCGATTTTGTTTGTCGAAAGATAAATATTTTGGTAGTTTCCGTGCAAGAATTGTTTGAAAATGGATGAGAGACAGCAAGAACGTATTATGCGGTGGTTGGAGCAGGAAGAGGAGGAAATTCTTGGTGGATCAGAGGATGAATGTTGTGATGATGCTGATTGTTGTGCTACTAGAAATTAGGTACTTTTCATTTTTACAAACTTTATATTTTTTTGGAGGGAACCTTGCCGTTAATATATTTTTTAGTTACTTTAATAAGAGTTAATAAGGAAACAATATATATTTCGTTAATTTTTAGAAGGTTAAATGAAAATAACAATTATTTTTCGATTGTGGTTTCAAACAACATGTAATAACTAACTTTTTGTAGAAGTACGTGTTTATTTTCTATAATCAATTGTTTTTTCTACTTGATTTTTTGTGTTTTATTGTTAAAGGTATTCCAATTCTGGTAAACAGTACTAAAAAACAAACAATTTATCAAAAATAACAAAATAACGGAACCAAAAATTAGGGGTCCACAAAGACCCCACGCGACCGATTGCGAAAGTTTTGAAGCGCGACTAATCTAGGGTTAAGTATCCTCTCATAGGATGGAGGTAATGGCAAGTGGACGGCAATGGGCAGGGTCAGCACGGTCGCCCTTTTTGGGAACTGGTTGCACATTAGCAAGCTTCCAGGCCTCCGGCACCGTTCTTTCTGTAAGAGAGAGGCGGAACAAGCGTGTCAGCACAGGAGAGAGTTCAGGCGCACAAAGTCTTAACACTCTCGCTGGTATGCCATCAGGTCCGCTGGCTTTGTTCACGTCTAGACTGCACAATACTCTTCGAACCTCTTTAGTGTGTACTGCGATCTCCGACATCGAAGAATCGCATTGAGGTACAGTAGGTGGTTGCTTGGAGCCAGCGCCCAGACGTGAGTTGCTTGCAAACAGGGACGCAAACAAATTTGCTTTCTCACTTGCAGAGTGAGCCAGTGATCCATTAGGTTTCAGCATTTGAGGTAAGGTGGGACGACAGAAATTAGTTTCAACCGGTTTGGATAGGGACCAAAACTTTTTACTACCCGGAGGGGTGGGTGCTAGTTTGGCTCCTATTCGTTCCACATGGTCAAAACGTGCCTTACGTAAAACCCGTTTGCAGGACTTGGTGGCAGAGTTGAAGGTTCTTTTCTTCGCGCGAACCCTACGTGCTCTTAATTTGCAGTCGCGAGCCTTGACCCAAGCTTTTTATGCAGATTCTTAACGCGCCTCAGCTTGGGCGCATTCTGCGTTATACCAAGGCTGGGCTTTGTGACCGAGCGGGATGTCGGAGAATGGAATAAAATATTCCATCCCCTGCCGAATCACGTCCGCAACCGCATCTGCACAACACGAGGGGTCACGCGAAGAGAAGCACACTTGCCGCCACGGGTAAGATGCATAGAAGTGCCGCATCTCTTCCCAATCTGCTGACTCGTATCTCCAAACTCGCCTCGTGCCCCTGGGGCTGTCATCCAGAGGAGAGCAGGTCGATGTGGATTTCACCAGACAGTGGTCGGACGTTCCCAGCTGTTCCCGGTGCTGAGACCGAAACAGAATGACTGTCCGGATCAGTTGTCAGAAGCAAGTCCAAGTAATTGGTTGTATGGCAGTCGTTATCCGGTATCCGCGTAGCTAAATTCACCAGCTGGGTCAGATCTAGCGATAATGCAAACTTGCGCGCCTCTGACCCAGCATGGTCAGTTTTCTGGAACGGGAACAACCTTATGGTGCGCATTAATGTCCCCCAGAAAAGTTAGCTTCGCTGTCGGGTATCGTTGCTGTGCTACGTCTGTCGTTTCAACGAGGTAATTGAAGAGCGCTGTCGTCTCCTGGTCACCGCCGTGCGATCAGTAAACGCCGACATAGAGAGTTTTCTCCACGCCAGAGTCTTCCAGTAGCCATATGGCAGAAAAACCCGATTTCTCAATACAACGGAGAAGACGACAAAAAATGTCATCGCGGACATACACACAGACCCCAGCTTCCTTCTTGAACTTATGCTCAAGAGAATAACCCGGGTAGTTGAGGTACGCCACGTCCGACGGTGTTGTTATCTTCGTCTCCGTTAGGAAGAACAGGTGCGGCTTCTCGGTCTCAAGGTGGTGATGGACCGGATCGAGATTGGAGTGCAACCCTCGGAGGAAGTGAAGCCGTTGTATATACCTATTCTTCTTTTTTACTTTATACATGCTTTGAGTGTTGGTGGAGAAAAAGTTGAATTGTCAAGGCGCATTTCAGTTAACCACTGGAACACTAGAGCTTAACCGACCTATATGAAACTCATTTGGAGACTGCGGGGACGCCTGAACCCCCCCGAATATGGCCACCGGGTCCTCCCATCCAGTCAACGGCTGGCACGGTGGAGCATATCGGGATTTTTCGTGAGTTGGCGGGGCAGCCTTTGGCACGTGGCTGGCGTACTACTTGGGCTCCCTACTGACTGCGGTCGGCCAACGACTGGCACCGTGCTTCGGATTCCGCTACCCTCCAGAATGAGTTACCCGGTACATAAATTGACAAGTTTAATGGAGGATTGAGGACAATCTATGAAAGTAAGTGTGTTTGCTTTAAATTCAAGTGAATCTTACAAAGAGTTATGTTTCCGTACAGTAGGTACTTATTTTGTCTTTAAAGTCTACGCAGTGAGTAGACACATAGTTAAATTTTATAGTACCTACCTATAAATCATAATCATAATCATAATTCTTTATTGCTTTCACATGGTTTTTACAGGTGGTAAATAAGGAAAAAAAAGTTTCACATATGAAACCCTGTAAGGGCACTGCAAAGACAAAATAATTAATACTAAATAACTTATTCTATACTAACATAACATTAAATTCTTAGAAAATTATTTTTCATATATTATATTTTATAATATAATTATTGTTAAGCTAAAAGGAACTTCCTTATCAACGTCTTTCAACAATGTTCTTCAAAAAATTCTTGTAACGTATAGTAACATTTCTGAATTAAATATGTTTTTAAACTAATTGCAAATTTTGAATATGTTTGTTCTGTAACAATATCTTTGGGTAGTTTATTATATATTTTTATGCCCATGACATATGTACTTTTTTTATACATTTCTAAATTTAGTATCGGTAATGCTAATTTATTTTTATTTCGTAAATTCCTGGGTTGTGTGTATGTGTCCTTTGCCTGGGTAAAAAGATGAAAATTCTGTCGAACGAATTTAGAAATTTCTAATATATACAGTGACGTTAGAGTGAGTATTTTAAGTTCTTTGAAGTGAGGCCTGCAACTTTCCGTCTGCTTGATGTTAACTATTATGCGTACGCACTTCTTTTGTAGAGTAAGAAGATTAATTGTATCTGTACAATTGCCCCATAAGATGATGCCATACTGTAACCAGGCATGTGCGTATGCATAATAGGCACTCATTGCAGTATTAAGGTCTGATGTTTTTTTCAATTCGTACAATGCATAGGTGAATCTACTCAGTTTTCCTGCAATGGTTTCTACATGTACTTTCCAAGTTACATTCGTATCGATTTGTATGCCTAAAAGTTTACAGTTACTAACACATTCAATTTGGGTATCATTGTAGTTAAAATTGATAGGCAATGAGATTTTTTGATGCGGTTTAAAGTGTATTATATTAGTTTTTGAAAAATTTATCTCGAGATTATGGTGCTTAAGCCAATCGTCTATTAACTGTAAATTATATGTTAAAGCATTGTTACGATATTTATCATCACTAATTGGTAATACTATTGAAATATCATCCGCATATAATGTGCATTTTAAGTTATGACTATAATTTAATTTCGGTAAATCATTGATATATATTAGAAATAACAAGCAACCCAGTACACTACCTTGTGGGATTGAATGGGTCAAATAGGCTTTTCCTGATCTAACTTTGTGTAATGATCCTGCTTGAGAATCATAATTGTCTATTTCAACAAACAGTTCGCGATTCTTTAAGTAAGATTGTAACCATTGTAATGCAATACCCCGTATACCTATTCCATACAGTTTATCTAAAAGTATCTTATGTGAGACTCTGTCGTATGCTTTACTCATATCTAATAGTACCCCTACCGCATACTTTTTATCGTTGATTATTTCTAGTACTTGCTGCATGAAAGCGTACACTGCGAGGGTCTAAAATTGTATGCAATACGGGATATTTATATATTGCGTCCGTAATATAATTGACGACAAGAATCAAAGAAAGCTCGGAAAAACCTGTAAAAACCACTCTTAACCGGTTAATGGACCCGAATCCTTATAATTTTAATCTTAGGAGTAAACCGATATTTTTCAGGTTCGGGAGAGCCAAACCAAAATGAAACGCTCTTTATGTACTTGTGCTGAAACCGGTTTGAAAATTAAACCGGTAAACAAGCCCTGCCCACGACCCTCGGCGTAGCAGGCAGGGATACTATTCGCTACGCCATCGGGACTGTCAAATGAATCCGGGGAATGGGCAGCAGCGTTCTCTGTGAACATCTGAGTATAACACCTTGCACTGCGCTCACCAATCCGCCTGCCAAGCGTGGTGAGTATGGCAAATATGGCAATAGGGGGAGGCCATGTCCAGTAGTGGACTGTTGTGGCTGTTGTAATTGTAGTTGTTGTCGTGGTTGTATAACTGCATTGTGTTAAGAACAGTTCCAAATTTGAAATTGTTCGCTGCCATTTTGGCGATCGATGTTTCGACCCAAAGACTAATATTGAGAGGCTCGTGTAGACTGGATTTTAACCACAGTTATATATCACGCCTATTTAGCAAATAATTTTACAACTGTAGATTTCCTATAATAATCGGGGACGTGCTTAAGAAAGGTCAGGTCAAGAGTACCCTAAACCGACGAGTCTGCATGAATGTACAGGAGGCGAAAGAAGTATGCCAGGATCGTAGTAAGTGGAAGGAAGTATTCTTTGCCTTCTTCTCCAGGAAAGAGGCGTGATTTATGTATGTATGTAGATTTCCTATTATTTTTACCCGACTGTCTCAGAAGGAGGGTTATGTTTGGAGAATATATGATGTGTAAGGGGCAGCAATCCGAATACGTTTAGGTTGCATGCAGACCATGAAACTAAACTAATTTCCCCTATGTGTCAGCATATTATGTCAGGAAACGACAAAAAAATCGAAGTCCCATACAAAATTGCAATCAGCTGACTGCATTTGATATGGGGGATTGAAAATTATTGTACGTTTCCGGTTTAATGGAAAGTTGTTAAGTTTCATGGTCAGAATGCACCCTATCAGTATTCGGAGGGCTGGCCCTTATACCCTGTATTATTATACATAGTTATGTATTTGGATAGTGTTTTTTTTTTCGCGGTCTACAGCTTTACCTGCTAGACGGACGTTGGCATATAAGGTGTCGTTAGATTCGTCTCAGCAGTGCCAGTGAAATGGAAAATGGTAAATTGTAAACAACATTTTTTCTAAATTACCCATAAATGTTCGTGTTCATACGGCCGTTTACGCTCTGCCTACCTTGAAAGGGATATAGGCGTGATTTATGTATGTAAACTAAAACATAACTGTGAATTAACAAGTAAATTCTTTTTCACGAGTTACAGCCCACGTGTTGGATCAATTAGCTTGTTCTTTTACTTGACTTTTTAAAGGTAATTGCTAGATTTCGAAATAGAAACAACGGGAACTAAAAATCTACATGATTTCCGGGCAAGAGCTAGTTTTACATACATACATAACCTTATAATCCCTTACGGGCTAGGCAGAGCGTAAACGGCTGTAAAAAACGGAAATTTACGCACCGTCTGACAAACTTTTGACGGTATTTTGGAATATTGTGTATCACCATAGTGACAGGTTGTCAGCCCATTGCCTAAATATGCAATATACACCCTCGACTCCCTTAGTCGCTTCTTACAACACCCACGGGAAAGAAATTGGGTGATGCTATTCTAAGCCGGCATCACACTACTACTACGGCTAGTTTTACTGATAAAAAATATCAAATTTCTTGAAAAAAAGGGTAGCAGGACCACAGCTAGGCAGCTTGCGAAACCACTTTGCGTGGCGCTAGTAAGTAGGAACCAAAGTAGGAACTAAAATATTTATACCTACGTAAAATCATTTTTTACCTACCGCAGTCTTTATGGAGATGGTCTGTGTATGTAACTGAATGCAGTATTTGGCATTGTCACACAATCGACATTTCACGCGATAATATTCCCAACGGCCATTATTCTCCAAACGGAGTGACTTATCTGTTGATTGTTCGATGTTTACTATTTGTTTGTTTGACAATGTACTTTTGTGTCAGTATTTATTTTGTTTGTTTTCTATGTTACAAATTAATGAGTAAGCTTGTTTTAAATTGAGTCCACGTGTCGACCCCTTGTAAATATAAATAATAAATACTATAAAAGCTAGGTATCTTTCTTTTTTTGTATGGGATACCGAGTCATCCAACGACACGATGAACCCTAGTGTCAGAGTTTTTTTCAACCACCTACTACTTACAGGAAGGCCTCTGACATGGTTGTGTAACGACCGCCGTCTAAGTAATCTTTACTTGCGGGGTTGGCAGAGCGTACACGGTCATAATAAGCGAACATTTACGCCACATCTGACAAACATTTAAGGAGCATACAGAAAATTGAGTTTCGCTGTAGTGACAGGTTGTCAGCCCATCGCCTAAAATTGCAAAACACGAAATTTCCTTTGAAGTCTGACTGATGCGTCATAAAACGTCCGCAAGTCCGTCATAGTGGAAGAAGCGCCTTACCAATTAAATATTCTATAGACTTGTGCCATAAAGTTGCCGAACATAACTTTTATAACGACAATGGGTTGTTACGATTTAAATTTTCCTGGAAAGGGTCGTAAAACGGAGCGATTATGGAAACGTAACACGTAGAGATGATATTGTGTCCTCTATCTTGCCTCTATACAGCTTTATAACGACGATGTCTTGTAAAATTGTCGTGTGATGCCGGCATATTTATAGGGTTCAATTGCATGCTCTAGTTCACCCCTAAAAATATTTTTCGCAATTTCTTACAACACTTACATACATACACATATCACGCCTCCATCCCTTGCGGGGCAGGCAGAGCGCCCACGGCACGGCCGCTATCGCCACGTCCGACAGATACTCGAGGGCCGCTTTAGAAAAATAATGTATCATTAGTCACTAAATACTAAATGAAGTCGCTTCCCGAGTCGCTATGACCCTATGTATGGTTAGATCTTTAAAAGTACGTAACAGATTTTGATGCAGTTTTTTCTTCGGTAGATAGAGAAAGAGAGATGATTCAAGAAAAAGGTTTTTATGTATAATTTATGCCGGAAAAAGGTTTTATTCCCGCAGGAAAACGGTTAGCAGCGGGTGAAAATGCTTGTAGTAAATAAATAACAATAAATATCCTGGACAATTCACACAGCACCCTCTAGTCCCAAACTAAGCAAAGCTTGTACTATGGGAACTAGATAGCTGATATTAATACTTATATACTTTGTTTTTGTAAATAAATACATAAAAACACCCAGACTAAACACATATATCTGAAAATTACTTAACAAATATTTGTGTCTTGTGGGGATCGAACCCACGACCCTCGGCGTAGCAGGCAGGGGTACCATCCGCTACGCCATCGGCCCAGTCAATATACTCCTACTATAAAAATCAACACAATAGATTCTTAAACCTTTGAATGCCGTGTGAAAGTCGATACTGCCCTTGAAGATTAAACAAAGGGATCGGGGCATGTGCCACAAAAAGGGAAGCCCTTTTCCCATTTTCTCACATACACGGTATCAATATCAATTTTCTTAACACATTAAATGCCAGTTACGTGTTTAAGGCGCCTACAATGTTTTTGCTTATGAATTTATTAGAACTATTTCATCATTATAAAGTGAGTAACCTAAATGTGTCGCTTTGTAATTGCATGTTGACATTATTCCTATATGGGCAGGGGAAATAGTAGCGCAGTAGTAGGCAGCGCGAGCATTTAAATAGGTTACTCGCGCTGCTACAGGTCATGCCGCTGCCACTTCCCGTGCTCCCGCAAGTGTCGGCTTTTTGTTCAAGGGAACGGCAGCACGAGCGCGAGTGGAATGTATTGCTTTCTCGCTCTCTCGTATTACTCTTTAAGACGTCGAATTTCGGATCGTATGAAAATGACTTTAAAAAAATCCCGCGCATGTTGTCATAAACTATCTCATACTATCTAAAAATGCGTGCCTGAACTTTGGGGTATAAGAACATTCGTGCCAAGGAGATTCATTACTCCATGATATCGGGGTACAAAGATTCGTGAATCGTGTGTCGTGTGTGATCCAGTATCGCACTCATTCCGGCCCACACTGAAATCGTTTCAAATGAAACTTTCCGTCGCAAAATAAACCGTTTGTCTCTTGGTTTTGTGTCAGTAGAAATATTGAGAAAGGAAAAGAAATGGATTTTCTTAATAGGTAGGTACAGTACAAGTTTCAGTCTAAAACGTGTTAAGTTAAGACGTTACTAAAAATAGAAATTGGAGGTATATTTCCAGTAAGCTCACTTAATGCTTCGTGTCTCTTAAAATGAAGGGCTTTGTCAAGGGCAAGAATGAGAAAAGGGCGATGTAAAAGAAAGAAAATTCTGCGAATAAATGTAGAGACGGATTTCTTTACTCTATACCTGTCAAGGATCACCTTAAACTGGTTTTTCATACAGTGTATAACACAAACTTGTATAAGTTGATCTCTACAAGGAATTCATGTGCTGTTGATAGTACCTTTATCTAAATTAATTTTAAATTTTTTGTAAGATTACATTCCGTGTGCATAATTTTATGTTTTAGTTTTTTTTTTCTTGAATTACGGAAATTTTTTTTTGAACCTCCCGTCCTGACTCGATCAACGACACCATTTGTATGGAATATTAGAGAATAGTATATAAGAAATGTTGTGTACTCGTACTAAATGAAAAAAAAACACAAGTATATTCTATGGAGGTTCTCCCATTTGTCGTCCGTCGCTGCGTATTTTTAACGCACCGCAACGCATTGCGTAACGCTCGGTATCTTTTTAATTGATGAAAACCGGAATGAGACTATCTGCAAAAATACCAAAGTAACGGTATGTCCTTCTGGATGTGTAGTAAACTGAAGTGGTCGTAGACCCTACAGACGGTGGAGTAAGCGGGTTCTCGAGTGGAGGCCGCGCCTCAGCAAGCGTAGCGTTAGAAGCCCTCTGGCCAGATAGACCAATGACTCAAAAAATGCGGCTGATAGCGACTAGGAGGCGAAAACTAGAGAGATCGTGTCGATGACCTACCCTGCTGGAGGCCAACGTCCAGCAGTGGCCTACAATAGGCTGATACATTTATGTATTAAGCTGTGCGCCTGTCAGATAAGAGGAAATTGCGAATTCAGACCATAAGAAGAATCCCTTACAAATACGGCTACGGTGCGTTACGGTGCAATTTCGTTTCGTCTGACAGACGCATGCGTTGCGGTGCATTACAAATACGCAACGATGGACGACAAGTGAGAGTACCGCCTATACATATGAGTTTTTTTTTAATTCACCTATGTCAGGCTCAGGGTGGAAATCCTCTTTCTGATACACTTAGAATATATTGCCAATTGTCTTCTGAACAACGGCGTCTGGAAAGTTTATTATTACTCACATAAATCATGTGTCTTGTAACTTTATTATTGCGAGTAGGTTTTTAAACATTTAACATATTAAGACTAATACGATCTGCCATGATAGAGGAGGCCCAGGCAAATATTTTACTAGAATTACGTCGATAGGAGTACATTTCCGTTCTATGGGCCCATGTCCAGCAGTGGACTGTAGTTGCTGTTGTTAGTTGGCAATCGAAAGCAAAGTACATACATACATACATATATCACGCCTATAATCCCTTGCGGGGTAGGCAGAGCGTAAATGGCCGCAAAAACGGACATTTACGCCACGTCTGACAAATATTTGAGGGACATTCTGAAAATTGTGTATCGCCATAGTGACAGGTTGTCAGCCCATCGCCTAAAATTGCAATACACACCCTCGAGTCCCTTATTCGCCTCTTACGACTCCCACGGGTAAGAAATGGGGTGATGCTATTCTAAGCCGGCATCACACGGCATGAAAGCAAAGTATTTGGTTCCAAAACTAAATCTGTGATTTTGCGTTTCAAATGTCGAATAGTAACCAAAATGGCTGCCATGGTTTTAGAGCATGTAGTTTAATATTTCATACGCGGTCAACACCGAATTAGGAGTACGTGTGTTGGCTTGCATATGTAACCAGATGGGACAGAAATTTGTGTGTGATGCCGGCGCAGAATAGCATCACCCCATTTCTTTCCCGTGGGTGTCGTAACAGACGACTAAGGCTCTCGAGGGCTACATGTGCAATTTAAGACAATGAGTTGACAACCTGTTATTATAGTGATACACAATTTCCTGAATGACCCTCAAACGTTTGTCAGCCGTTTACGCTCTGCATACCCCGTAAGGGATTATTGGCGTGATATATGTATGCATGTATGTGATAGTGATACCCGGCAACTTTGGGCAAAATGCATCCATAGATGGCTTGCAAAAAATACGTAAGCAGTTATATAAAACACACATTATTGTTATATATTTTAGATTAAAATTTAGATATATATTCTGTGCACGTCTTATCCGCATATCGTATAATACCATTACTCTTCCCTAGGTTCTGTAGGTCTGCTGTAAGAAATTTCTTATTAGAGATAAGCAGTGCCTGTTGTGTCTGTATTCTTTATGAGTTTTATTCTGTACAATAAATCGTAAATAAAATAAATAAATAAATTATTACATTGAAATACATACTACTATTGAAGCGACTACACAATGTTACAATTTAATACTATAATGTCCAAGATTGTACGTTTCAGACATAACCTAATGCGTTTTAAATGAAGCCAGAACTCTGTACTTATTTTCTATTTCAGTCTGGTCTTTTATATGAAAATACATTTGCGACGGTGTAGGTATACGTGTATCAAAATACATACAAACACTTTATATCAGGCCTATAACTCTTTCGGGGTAGGCTAAGTTTAAACGGTCATAAAAACGGACACATACGCCACGTCCGACAAATGTTTGACGGTCATTCAGATTATTGTGTAGTATCACCATAGTGACAAGTTGTCAGCCCATCGCCTAAATTGCGATGCACATGTAACAGTTGAGTCCCTTAAGAGCGGGGCACACCGGCTCCGTATCCGTTCCGTATTCAGCTCTCGTCCGTAGTCACGCACGAACTTATGACGTTGTAATGTATGGGACTGTATGAGATACGGCACACCGCTTGCGTATCTCATACAGTCCCATACATTACAACGTCATAAGTTCGTGCGTGACTACGGACGAGAGCTGAACTTATGACGTTGTAATGTATGGGACTGTATGAGATACGCAAGCGGTGTGCCGTATCTCATACAGTCCCATACATTACAACGTCATAAGTTCGTGCGTGACTACGGACGAGAGCTGGATACGGTACGGTTACGGAACCGGTGTGCCCCGCCCTTTAATCACCCCTTACGCTACCCACGAGAAATAAATTGTGTGGTGCAATTCTAAGCCGGCATCACACAGCATAATACATGCCAGTGTATAATTCAGATCCCTGACTTCCGAATTATTTTAATACTAGCTGTTGCCCGCAACTTCGTACGCATGGTGTAGTGACTTGTGAGTTAGTGAAGTTGATGTATGCATATTGTTTAATATTAATATCATGTTTGTATAAAGTTTTTTCTCTTTAAGATGTGCAATGAATAGGTACTGGTTAACTTGTTTTTCGGTTAGGTACTTGGTTTTGATACTTTGGACATCAGCTACAAAACATCATTATAAACTACTTTGGTAGTTTTACCATCGGGTGCTAAAACGTACAAATTTTCAGGAGAACTGACTCGAGAGCAAGCGACATATAGCTGCCCGTGTGATAAACAGGGAATCGTAAGACCTACGCGCCTGCGGCTTTCAGCGTCTGTCCTTGCGATTTGTTTACAGTCATTGCAAAGAAAACGCTGACGGGAAACTGAATGCCCTGAAATTGGAATAAAAAGTTGTTGGGAATGAGTGGTATACGCGCCACAACCAGTGAAAATATCCGCCTCGAATACATTCATCTTTAAGCTTAAGATCTGATGATCTTTGACTGAGCCGATGGCGTAGCGGATAGTACCCCTGCCTGCTACGCCGAGGGTCGTGGGTTCGATCCCCACAAGACACAAATATTTTGTTAAGTCATTTTCAGATATTTGTGTTTAGTCTGGGTGTTTATATGTATAATATGTATTTATTTACAAAAAAAAAAGAAGTATATAAGTATTAATATCAGCTATCTAGTTCCCATAGTACAAGCTTTGCTTAGTTTGGGGCTAGATGGCGCTGTGTGAATTGTCCAGGATATTTATTATTTATTATTATTATTTATCTTCAGTCTGGTTCCATTGCACAGCTTTGGCGGAGTGAGACTGCAAAGAAGCATGATAGGAACACCAAGTTTAAGTAATATTTGGTGTGCAGAAAGACCATTCGCACTCAAGGAGTTTAGGAATTCTATTAGGTAGTTAGTGGCTTTGTCTTGATTCATAACAGTGTTAATTGACGCGTATACCACCATATCCCTAGTGATTTGTGACATAATGGTATGGTTTATTGAAGCAGTCTGATCATTTTTGGGTGCAAAAATAGCTCTTCCACGTAGCTACGAATCTTTCTTTTGAAGGAAGGAAGGCTCGCCATACACAGAAGAAATAATTCTCTTTAGACCAGAAACTATTTGGCAAAGCGTTTCAGGCAGACTTACTTGACCGTTATCCTCTGGTAAAGTACCTCTTTAGGAGGAGTGATGATGAGGCCAGTAGGCCGAGTGACGACAGTGAGGAAAAGGGTAGCTACCCGCCTGGTCGGGAGTTGTGAACAGGGGAACGACTGTTCCAACCGGTCATGTTTAGAAGTTGTATATATAGCGATCGGCGGAATAACTTCGATACCGCGTTTCAGGACTTGTATGTGGAGCGCATGCGCGCCGCCACATCACTCCCCCATTTTGGAGTGTCGAAGACGCTGTGCAGCCGTTGATGTCTTGAGGCAGTTGATTACTTCATCGTGCAGTCAGGCGGTGAGGCTAGCAGGCATGTAGCAGTGGTAGAGCAGGCTGCACGCTGGAATGTGTCGACAGTCGTGGCTGCTGTAGACCGTGCGTTGCTGAGTGCCGACCGAGGATAGAGCACTTGTCGTACTGTAGATCCGTTTCTGGTACTGCGATGGTTGCCGAAGATCATGTGGCTTTCAAGATGCGTTGAGGTTGAGAAGTCCAAGTTGCGCTGATGTCCGGTGGAGATGTTGACATCATGAAGCGTGATGGTGCAGTCAGGTGTGGCGATTTCTGGCTCCAGGTCTTCGAGGCGTCGATGACAGATGGAGACAGTGATGATGCTGGATGTGACTGCAGAGGCCGCTGATATGATGACGTCTGGCTCCGGGTGATGAAGGTTGTGGATGTACGTCACGTCGTCGCTGTTGATCACGTCGGGGTCACCAGTTTAGGAGGAGTGATGATGAGGCCAGTAGGCCGAGTGACGACAGTGAGGAAAAGGGTAGCTACCCGCCTGGTCGGGAGTTGTGACCAGGGGAACGACTGTTCCAACCGGTCATGTTTAGAAGTTGTATATATAGCGATCGGCGGAATAACTTCGATACCGCGTTTCAGGACTTGTATGTGGAGCGCATGCGCGCCGCCACACCTCTGCCGAGTTTTAATAAAGCTTGTGAAAACTCTTCAGCCCGTGGATTACCTCCGAGACGGGTTCGCATGATCACCGTCATGGTCAGCTTGTGAATTTGTGGCCAAAGAGCCGATGATTTTAGTGAGGCATTCACCTCATCAGCCCTGGTACCTCGAGTAACAACTGGAAGTGTTTGGCAAAAGTCACTGGAAAAAAGAACAGTGATATGGCCCATGGCCCTATTATCTCTGCGTATGTCTTTCAAAGTCCTATCCATAGCTTCTACCGTTTTTTTGTTGGCCATCGTACACTCGTCACATAACTACCAGACAACAATATCAGAAAACCTTTGCCTTTAACTATTACGTGATACAGCACATATTGGAGTATCGTTTGTGTCCAAATCGATTGTTATTTTGAAAGTTGTATGCGCCGTTTTCTCTCCTGGAAGCAGTGTGGCAGCGATACTTGAAGATACTACAGCAAGTGCAATCCTTCCTTGCCTTCTGATCTCTGCAAAAATGTTTAAGGCGAGTGTAACCGTGAACGACCTCGATAGTGGCGCCACTTCACAAAAAAAGATTTATCTTTGAAGAAAATCTATCAGAATATCCGTTGCCCAAGTTTATACTTACATACGTATATCACGCCTATAATCTCTTGCAGGGTAGGCAGAGCGTAAATGTCCGTTTTTTCGGCAGTCTGACATATATTTGATGGTCATTCGGAAAATTGTGTATCGCCATGGTGACAGGTTGTCAGCCCATCGCCCATGTGAAAGTCCCTTAGTCGCCACTTACGACTCCCACGGAAAAGAAATGGGGTGATGCTATTGCAAGCCGGCATCACACGGCATAGTTTACAATACTATATTATTATTTTTTTAGAAAACCTGCCGCCTGTCAGTGGCTTTGTTATATAATTTTGGAGAAAACATTTCATTAGCGGGTTTCACAAAACTAACAGCGACATCTATGAAGTAATTTTAAACAAATTTTACTCTAACATTTTTGATTCTAACTAATGAAGGTATTTATATTTTTTTAGGTTCCGTACATCAAAAAGAAACGTACAAAAAACGGAACCCTTATACGATCAGTTTGTTGTCCGTCCGTCCGTCCATCCGTCTCGTAAGACGCTTTATCTCGGGAATGCGCAGCGATAAAATAAAAACTATATTGGTAAAAAGGTTTTAGGCTGCAATATGGAACCCTTATAGGTTCACTCACTTTGTTGTCCATTTGTCTGTCTTTCAAGACTCACTATCTCGGTTACACGTAGAGATGTCGAGTTAAAATTACAAGTATTATAACCTTTAACTCAGGCCAACGGCCTCTTGTAGTGGTAAAAAAATTAACTAATTTTACCCAAATCATAATTTGTCTTCGCAATAAAACAATTTTCAACGGATTTAAGTTGTGTTTATTTTGGATTTCACAATTCCTACGTTTCCACAATAAACACAACTTAAATCCGTTTAAAATTGTTTTATTGTGATGAGTAATAGTTGTGCAAACTCAAGAAAATATCACAATTCATCTGTCTTCCATCACATACCTTGACCATGACCAAAGGTCAAAGTAAAAGTCCGAAACATTTCTGTAATAGTTAGAACGACCCGCATATATGTCAGACGTGGCGATAGCGATAAAATACTTACGGCCGTTGACGCTCAACCTACCCCGCAAGGATTAAATGTGTGATTGTTTGTTTTTTGTTTGGTTAGGTCGTTTCACGGGGTCGTTTAGATGGTCAGATCGTATGTCAGTCAATACGTGGTCAATACCGCGTTTTACAAAACTAACAGCGACATCTATATTATTTTTTAGGAAAAAAATTCGGAACTCGCTTTGCGGAACCAGTTACTGTGTTTTACCATGGGAATGAAAGATTTTTTCGAGGTAAAAAGTATCCTAGATGTTGACCCGGGTAATAAGCTACCACAGTATAAAATTTGGTAGAAATCTGTGCAGTAGTTTTTACGTGAAAGAATAACAAACATACCGACAGACAAACAGACAAACAGACAAACAGACAAAAATCAATTTTACTTCTGTTTTGATGTCTGTATCTTGAACACAATTAGAAGCAAAAACCCTTTTTTGAATCTATTTCATGTACAGAATTGGTTTCGTTTCTGTTTTATTATATGTATAGAAGATAACACAAAAGATTTTAAAAGCATGATGTCATATTTCACTTTACACAACTTAATTATAAGCAGATGTGTTCCGGCCCTAAGGAACTGTAGCATTACAGAATAATTAACTCCGTAGCAGCGTGGGCCTACGGGCTACGGGCTACGGGCTACGGGTCTCGAGGGCAATTTTTGTTGACAAACAATCTCAGCTCTCTCGCCTACTGGCCCTATTTAAATCTGTACACATTACCAGTCTGACCAAATCCAATGCCGCTTCTGCTTACGTTTGTAGAACAAGTTTGGAAGATATACATCATTGTATGATGTGCGAGACTCTCGACAGTGACCACTACGCGGCAAATACACAACAGGCGATCTAATTAATTAAGGAGAACCGAATTGAATACTTCAACGTGATTCACGTTGGCTGCAATGAGGTCACCGACCTCATTCTCATGGGCGTGGATGAGGTCAAGAAATTGTATACAAGTGAATCAAATCACGTCAAAACATGTTTTCATTATATTAACAACCACAACAGTGCCTCCCCCTATTGCCATACTCACCACGCTTTGCAAGTGGATTGGCGAGCGCAGTGCAAGATACTACTTTCATAGGGAACGCTGCTGCTCATTCCCTGAATGAACTCATCCCTCTGTAATTTTTTACGACACTCACGGGTAGTATTGGGGTGATGCTCTTATAAGCCGGCATCACACGGTCAATATAATATGTTTCTTTATTTTATGCACTACTCTCTTCTTCCCTTTGATTTCTCCTCCACCCAAAGGTTGTCTGGTAGAGATCGCTTTCAGCGATAAGACCGCCTTTGCGCATTTTTAGTTTAAGTTTTCCTGTTACTTATTTATGTTTTGAATGTGCAATAAAGTGTTTTTACTTACTTACTTACTTACTTTCTTTTTATCTAATTAGCCTTCATTAGCCCACTGCTGGACAGACCTTTTTTTATTGCTTATCTTTCACGATGATCATCGGCAAATTTATTACTTGACCTAGTTTTGCTTTTGATTCACAGATTTGGAGTCGGCTCTACGGAATTCATCTATCAAATTAATCAGCAGAAGGCTTTACAATACATTACATACATTTTTAATAGTTTCAGTTGCGAAATTGACGATCTTTTGAATGTGATATACTCATGGAACTAGTCTAGTACGTACAGTCGGTTGTAGCATATAAGGTTCCAGAGGTAATCTAAAAGAACTGTTTTATTTTTGACTCGAGCAATATTTTTTTCTTGACATGAATATGTAGGTATTAGTGGAAAATGACTTATTATTTTAGAATAGGTTAATTTTTTATTATGTATTAACTGGGGATAAAAATAATTCAGTTCTTTTGGAGTACCCCCTGGTACCTTAAGTGCTACAACCGACTGTTTTCCTCGCAAGAGGCGACTAAGGGATTCGAGGGTGTGCATTGCAATTTCAGGCGATGGGCTGACAACCTGTCACTATGACGATGCACAATTTTCAGAATGTCACTCAAATATTTGTCAGACGTGGCGTAAAAGTCCGTTTTTGCGGCCTTTTACCCTCTGCCTACCCTGCAAGGGATTATAGGCGTGATATATGTATGTATATATGTCATACATTATACATGAAATAGTACTTAGTACATGATTTATTCTGATAGGCAGGTGTGCGTTTCAACCTATCGCCTAGATCTCGATCTACACAAGACTTAATTCGCAGCGAAAACAAATGCTCACTTGATTACGTGTCCAATGTACAATAATCTATTTGGGCATTGGGTACCCACTATATGAATGGAACAAGGTAATTTATGTAGGTAGACTAGCGTTTCCGCCCGCGGTTTCACTCGCGCTTTCTGTTTTTTGTACACCGAGTCAAAGAACAACCTACTAAAAGCTTTTGAATACCTTTTTAATATATTTCCATACAATTTTTTTATCACCTTTTTTCCCCTTTAGCGGTTAAAATATAAAAAATGCTGAATCGCGTATTAGATAACTTTAGCTCCTAAAATATAAAAGAGATCGCCTTTTCGTCCTTTTCATCCTATGGAGTAAAAATCAAAAATCCCGCAAACACGTATTCAATTATTGAAACTTCATGATATAATCACTTTGAAACAAATCACATTAAAGATTACGATCTTTCATACACACGTTGTACCTCTATAAAGAGCACGCTGTATGGAGTGTCCGAGGTGTGACATAGTATAAAGTAAAGTCGCTTTCCGCGTCTGTCCCTATGTCTATTTGTATGTATGCTTAAATCTTCATAACCACCTAATGGATCTAGACGTTTTTTTTCAAGATAGAGTGATTCAAGAGGAAGGTTTTTATGTATGATTTATGTCGGGAGAAGGTCTGCTTCCCGTGGGAAATCGGTTACAAGCGGGTGAAACCGCTAGTGTTTTTGTAAGTATAGATTGGTAGGTACGTATTGTTTTATATCTGCGTACACATACGCCACCCAGAACGTATTGACGTCATTCAACGTTTGCATACTGGGTTAGGCAGGGCAAGGACTCTAGTATACGCAGTTACTGTTTTTTTTCATGTCAGTATTGTAAGATGATTATGATGACGACTAAGTTTCAGCCATAAAAATATTATACAGTTACATTTAGGAGACGGAAACAGGAATTGTGAAATACCAAAAGAAAATTTTAAATACGGTTTTTTGGATATTTTATTTTAGGTTATAGATACAGTCAGATCCGTTCTTCTCTTTTCAACTCCTAAGCAAAAAATCAACATGAAATTCAATTTTATCTTTTGTCTCAAACTTTATATTGAAGTATAGTTATTACAGTAAGATACATTACTATGAATTGGAATTTAAAAAAACTTTAATGCGCATTAAAGAAATCATACAACAATAGATAAAAGCAGATAAAAGAAACAGTTATTTATTTTACTTATTTCACTTTAAAAATGAAATTTGAGATAATCTAACTTATAAATTACTAATTGAAATAATGAGCTTGTAATATAATTATATTGATTTTATACTAAAAATAGTTAAATTAGTTAGTTGTTTGAGCAAGCACACAAACTTCTCCTGCTCCCCACCAATCAGTCAGATTTTGAAGTTTTGAAGCCCCGGGACTAAAATCGAAGAGTCCAGCATTAAAAAAAAAATTCTAATGTCAAAACCGTAGGAACAAACCGATATTGCTGAGTTTTACCAATATTTTTTACAGTTTCGGTGTATAACCATTAAAAAATCATGTAGATTGCTGTCACCTGCGCACGACTTCCGTGAAAACTTCCCGAAATCAAAAAATAATTGATGTAAAAGACATTTTTACTATTCTACTAATATTATAAATGCTTTGTATGATTGTTTGTTTTTTTCTTCTTCACTCAAAAACTACTAAACCGATTATAAAAATTGGCACACATACAGGATGTAAGGGACAGCTCTCCGAATACTGATGAGTGCATGCAGACTGTGAAACTGAACAACTTTTTATCACCACGGGCAACGCTGCGGTTAACAGCTGGTGTTTATTGTATTTTTCTATAACCGGAATTGAGCTCTAATATCAAAACTCGGAACCAGTTTTGCAAACCTTCCGATTTTACAAGCTGTTACGTTACGACTTTTTGAAAAACGTTTACCACTCACACCAAATAACTTGTCGTAGGATCTAACTTTCTTTTACAGTAAGTAATAAAATCATGCCAAAGAAACTAACTTGTACTCTGATTGCAAACATTAAAAGGTTTCATAGTTCAATGGGCAGGTTGTGATATAGAAATCCCGACCACGCGGCCATTGAAAGCTAGCGATCATGGTTAAGGAGCCATTGGGCTGTGAAATGAAAACGGTGATGTATAGAACGCATTCTCCTTATAATCTATAGATATCTACTTCTTTTCAGTATAATAATGTCCACTGTTGGACGAATGCTTCTTGATGCTTCATCCACTCTGTTCTATTAGATATAATAATATTAATATCCCTGGAAGAGACACAGCGCCATCTATACAGTTCACATGGACGAGATGAAAAGAGTAAGTATTGACTATACTTACAAGGCTATTGCCTAATCTAGACCTAGTCAGATAAATGTATAGATATAATGATTAGATGTGTATTTTTTATCATTTATGTATGTACTTAGGCAGTTGGTTCCCACTGAAGTTAAGAAATAAAGAAAAGAAGTAGAATTAACTATTCGCAATATGGGCAAGGACTAAAAAAATATAGACATTTGGTGTTAATTCGATAGTATTTCTTTACTAAAAACAGCAGCGCTGTCACTTGCCGTCAAAGAGGTTTAAACAGGGATACAATTTTATGCATTATCTGTCAAAATAAGGCGACGATTAGAAATATGGCGATTGAAGGACCAAAATAAACCAACTAGACATTCTTAAACACGACATCTAACTATCCTTAAACCTATTTGTCAGAAACTGTCAGTGCAATTTTTGGTCAACGTATAGAATGAAATTTTACTAGTGACAGATATGATAAGGAACAAGTTTCCCCAAGGAACATAGGTTAAAATATGTCAAAAATACTTTGAGTTTCCGTAGTAACTCAAATCAGCTAATCGGCAATTTTGTATGGGAGATCCAATATTTTTTTCATATTTCGAACAATGTTCCGTGGGTAAGTTTTTCCTTATCACCAGCCCGTCTTAAGTTCTCGCTATCGGTCACTAGTAAAATTTCACCCTATTTATTATCGAATTAACACTATTGTTGACTAATTAAGACATAGAATTGAGTCATGACTATGTGTGACATCAAGTGACATGAATATAAAATATTTTAAAGAGCTAGACATATGGAACATATTTCTTTTCTATGTTTGTCTGTTCTATTATTATAAGAGCGAGCGGAAGTTTTTTTTGCTATTATAATAGCGAAAATTGGCACAGGTCCAGGATGACAATTAATTCTCAGTTGGCAACTCCCAAAATAACCTTACACTGTGACAGTTTGGGATATTATTATTCATTTGAACAATTACATTTATAATTGGTCGTATAACTGATTTGTCAAAGTTGACAAGATAAGTACCTATGTATATGCACTATAGACTGGATGTCTTACAAACAGCTTCCTAGCTTAACAAGTGATAGGTACCAATAGTGTTTTACATGTCGATGGCACTATAACACCATAAAAATGAATATAATGCTCTTCTCCATTGTATAAATCCTTCATCTCCTTTGAGAGAGTGTTTAAGTTATACTCTGAGGTTATACTTCTTTCACTTAGTTAGCGTCTATACCAGCGTAACTGTCAGTCAGTACGCGCCCGTACGTGCGTGTATCGAGCATGGAGGTCAAGTTGAGCTGGTCGCGACAATCTGGGAATGAGTTTTATCTAAGCATAATAATATTATATTATGTGTTTCGTGCAAGTCTTCATTCTATTTTCGATTCTCGCTCATAATTGTTTGTAATAGTTTTAATAGGTAACTGTTTATTGAATAAATAATTTGTATTGTATTATATTCGACTCATGTCTCACAATGCCCTATATGTTTGACCCAGTTAGCAAGCTATTGTTGTATAGACAGAATTATATTTTCAATATACTAGGGCAAAGCAAAACCTTAGGTAGCTGGCTATTGGGGCATGGAAAAATAATAAAATTAACAATAACTAACCTAATTTTACCTTGGAAATGAGTGGTAGGCAGGTACTATCAGCAACACCTCAATGTACCCGTTCAAGGGATCTGCCTTTTATATCGAGTTTTCTTATTAATATGAATTAATATAATAAAATGTATACAAAACTAGAATACTTTTTATTTTTACACTAACGATGAAGATTGTTGTTATTTCCGAGTTGGAATACATTTTTGTTGACATGAGAGAAAAATAAAATGTCTTAACAAGGTTTTTCTTTCTTCTAACCTTTTTCAACTAACATACATCTCTACAACGAACTTTAACAAGATATATCGACAATTATAGCGGCAGTTGAGATGGGTCCATAAATTTAGCGCTTCCCGCTAACAATTTAAACTGGTGGTCTCTAAAGTGGTGGCACATAATATCTAGTGCAGTTTGGTGTGAGCCGTATGAAAATGAACTTTACCAGGTTGTTTCCATGGTAGCTAATGACTAATAATATAGCATTTTGTTTAATCATTCCTGAAGAATCTTTGCGTCCGTCTTATTGTTCGGTTTGTTTGTGCACACTTCTTCAACTTGCAACACGGTACCAGGCTATATATCTTAATAAATTAAACCTTGTCCTACGTATACCCTCTTTCACTCCCTTGGCCCTTCGTTTACCGAGAGGGCACGAAGCTTGTTAGGGCGCCTAGAAACATGACACTCTACTTACACCTACACACTCACACATAGCACACTCACTCACACTCCAGGGTCATATGGGGTTTATGGATGCGAGACACTATATACAACCTAGCTATTAAGCTTTTTTCTGCGGTTACCTCGGTTCCTTGCCTCTTGGAACCTAAGTAACATCATAATAAAATAGGTAAAATATCAAAATTTGCACAGTTATAATTATTTAACTAAATAACAATTAATTATAGGATATTAACATCACACTATAACGTCATATGCCGCTATTTTTATACAAAATATCGTATAATAAAGCAGCTCAAAGTAGTAGGAAGATACTTTAATGTATGAAGCCAAAATTGGTCTAAGATCTAGAGCCGTCTGATCATACTGCCAGCCAACCCATAATGACCGTTTTCTGGTACATGGGCATCCCCAGAAATACGCAAAAAGTACCAACTTCCATTATTACTCAAGTATCTGCCCCGGTCGAGAATAACAGGCAGGCGTGCTACTGCGTTCTCATATCTATTGAAATTAACTCAAACTGCTACCGATTGTACCTACCGAAAGGGCGAATTAGTTTCGCAAGCAATTTTTCAATTAGGGCGCTAGGTAAGGGGTCTTCTATGCTGCATTTATTAAATTTAATAAATCGGCGGATGCAAGTGCTATAAATTTGATGGTCAGTATAGATGTATTAGACCTGAAACGAACAGCTGTATTACAACTACCAATTGAAGTCTTCTTATTCTTTGCGGCGAATAAAATTTTGTCGGACTATTAAGTTGCTACTCGAACGGCATTTGGTTTAGCTGCCCACAGATCTTCTAGCGTGCATCCAGGGGGTGTCCTGTTCATGTCGCATGTAAATAACACACTTTGACAATCTTGACTTCAATTTGAAAAAAATGACGCTTTCAGATGGTGGTAGTGTAAAGCTACATGCAGCGTGATTAACCTGGCCAGCCCCGAGGCCTTTGATTTCTTTAATTTTTCTCACTGTTAGATTTACAAAGTTGTATTTACCACACGAAAACAACTTCATTCACAACTCGTGCATTTCAGTTCCTCATTGAACTCAGAATACTATCATTCATTCAATTTATAGTATCCTTCGATACCTCGGGTTTCAAAATTAGCACTCCAAGCAAAAATAAACTTTGTTTTCATATTGTACAAATAACTATTAAGAGCGTTTGAAGAAAGTGAAAAATGAGCGAAGATCAAATAAAATAAATGCTACTTCGGCAAATCGACATCAATTAACTAGAAAAAGGAAAAATCTTAGTTATTTTAATTGAAAAAGGTGTCTTGTTTAAAAAGATATTCATTATCTGGAGATGGTTTTTATTTATCTTGCGAAATGATTATTTTCCAGTCTGATAACTGTCGACCTTTTTAATGTTGTGGGCGCCAATCATTCCTCTACCATTTGTGTAAAAAATCGTCAAGTTAAATAAGTACTTACTCTCCCGATGATGGATGCTGGATCCTACCAGCTGCATGTATAAATACAGCATATACCTATATACAGCTTGGTAAAAATATTAGCTGCGTATATTTCAAGGGCTTCATAAAATTTGGATCTCCCATACAAATTGACCCGGTCGAAGGATATAAATGGTTTTTTTTTTCAGATCTATTATCCTTGGGGAAAATTGTGAAGTTTCATGGGCTGGTTCACGCCTTAATATATTTGCAGCTAATATTTGTATAAATCTAGCCACATGATATTCTATTGTTGACACTGGAATTTTTCAGGGGTACATCTGAATTTGTAGAAATTTCATTTCTACTCAAATACCAAGAACCATAAGGCTAATAAAAAAATTGCCTCCTAATACATGAGTTTCAACATCTTAAATAGTCTTTTACAAATACCGCGGCGATTCTTATAGTCCTAGCACATCACACGGAAAAACTCTTTTGATGGAAAAGTCAATGGTAGGGGCTGTGGGTATCAAGTTGGTTGTTTTGCCAGATGACACGACGACACAGACGACGTGCCATTAAAATGCTCAGCCGTTGTCGGTGACATGTCGTCGCGAATGGTGAATGGCATTTGCATAACTATTTTGCACTTTTCATTCTTGTTTATGAGGATTTTCTACTTTATTGTGTGTTTTAGTTTCATTTTATCACTGCTGTTCTACTATTGCTGCAGGTTCATTATCTGCAGGATTTGAACCTGCGGCTTTCGTTATAACAAGGAGCGATGCGTCTACCGACTGAGCTACCGCGGCTCATCATCCTTGGCGAAATTATACAAGTGTATCTTAATGGAAGTCATTACCAGTAACGCGTGACAATTGGCAATTGTATACCCTACACGTTGACGCGTTTAAAAAAACTGCTCCTATCTTATCAATTGTTTTTTATAATGTTTCTCGGTCCTAAGATTTTTCTTTTGGAGTTCACTCTTGATATTTCACTCCGAATCAGGGGTCGCAATGATGACATTATTTATTTAAGCGAGTGTAAAAGCGCAGCTCATACTGCGAAAACAAAATGGCGCGAATAATGCTCGCAAGCTCAAAGGGAGGCTTCCCGCTTCTATTTGAGCGCCGGAACTTACTTGACCCATATTTTACTTAGCTCGGCTTTGAAACTAGAACTTTTCCCCGGGGAATACGGAAACGCTATCTTACTGAGCTTTTAATTTTGTAATGAACGGAGTTGAAAAAGTGCAGCGCTTCCTTTGTTTACGTAGTTGTAGGCTCGTTTATTTTTTAATTGCTTACAAGCAACTCGCCTCTGCTTTGCCCTATACTAAAACTTTATGTACCTACCTACATGTATACACAATGGAAATGAATGGAATGGAAGGCGCGCCGCTAAGCAATATGTTTCTAATTTGTGCTACATACCTATAAATATACGTACATCTGTGTAACAAATCTAAGGGTAACACACTAGCGGAATTTTAGATTTTTTGAACATGACATCAAACATTTTCCGCGTCATGTAGGTACCTATCCCACACATACATGATACATACTTACTATACTACATAATCTTAAATTCCGTATATAAGGTATATCCAGGTGAGTTCCGATTTCAACATAAAATTAGTTGGCTTTTACGAAACGTGCACTAGCTACAGAAATCACACAACAACAATGAACAATACATCTATAGGCACGTAGGTAAGGAATACTTAGAAAGACTCCGTAAGCAAGGTCGGAATATATGAAGAAAATGTTTTCACCTTCCCATAGGAATTTAAATCGAAATATTTTCAATGGGAATAATATTTTATGTGACTCTTGTAAATGCATGATGTTGAACATTGTATTTTGTAAGATAACATTAAATTTGTTTTTAATAAACTAGTTAGTAGTAATTTATCTTTATAATCATGAATGAATGGAGGGATTATCCATTTTAATCATAAAGTATGATTAGATTGCGTAATATATTCAATGATGCGATGATATGAGGATTTTAATTTATTATTTTTCTTTTCTATACAAGGTTGCGAAGTTGTAGTACAACCCGATGAAACTAGATAAGGTTGATGTGACATAAATTTAAATCAGTTCATTCGCACAAAAAATAAGCCTTTTATAGATAGCCTTTCTTTGTTTGTGTTTTGAATGTGCAATAGTGATTTCATTTGCACTTACAAATATTTTTCGTTCTTCGGACGGGCTGTTTCGTTCAATCCTGAAACATTTTCAGCGTTTTTAAAGGTATTAGTGTAAATGTTGTTGTAGTATTAAATGAATAATAGAAGAATATTCGTTTACAGTAAATTAAATACTTGAGACTTTTTTCCTTTACCCAGATAAAGGAAAATAACAATGTTTTGTCGTATCAGGAAGTCAAGTCACTAGTAGAGAAGAGGGAAAATTGGAAGTTACTCCACCGACAAGAGTTGGACTCTTAAATTTCAAGAAGATAACTTTTAGGGCGAAATTCATGACCAACTGACTTTGTAAGAGAGGTCGAATAACTTTACTCGATTTTCAGCATTGGTTCTATGCAAAAAATTGCGATGCCCTTAACAACGTGTCCAATTTACTGCATTTCCTTCGAAAGACGAGTATACTCTTCAGGATCGGAAGCACAGGACTCAGCCCGTTGGACTACAAATAGATGCAGTTTGTAAGTATACTACTCTCAAGAGAATAAATTCAAGAGCGAATGTAGGTATTCAAACCATTCAAGTTCCAACATTTCAACGGAATTCAGGTTCTGTTACAGCGCATCTCTTATTCATGAGATCAACTAGGCCAGCTCACGAGAATATCATCTCATCATACTGCAGGTACTTATGCATGTATGTAAAATACTATGTATCAGAGATGGGCGTAATCGATTACTTTTGTAATCAGATTAATAATCAGATTGAAAGTAATCATGATTACTTTCAATCATGATTACTTTTAATCCTAACTACAATTAATCATGATTACATGTAATCGTTAATCATGACTACAGTAGTTTTTAATCAAAATTACATGATTAATAATTATTTTGACTATTGATTTCCGACGTACAAAAGTGAATACTCCAAAACCCTGCACCTGGCATTATATATGTAGGCAAAGAGTCAAACGTCAAAAACCAAGTAAGCAGTGTAAAAATAATCTTTGCTAAATATCAGTAGTCAATCTTAGTTTTGTTGAATAAAAACATGATTAATATGTTGAATTAACGACTACAAAGTTTAATTATAAAACAAATATTGTATTTATATTTTAAGGTCCCACTCGAGTAATCATAATCATGTAATCTAGATTACGATTAATGATTAATAATCTTTAATCATATTGAGATTTAACTAATGATTTAATTTATTAATCTGTAATCATGATTACAGATTACTTTTATCAATCAGTAATCGTGCAATGTCTCAGATTACAAAAGTAATCGTAATCATTAATCTGATTACATTTTGCCCAACTCTGCTATGTATAGGGTAAAATTCAAACTTGGGTGTATTTTATTTCGACCTAAATTCCATGGGAATTGAATGAAATATTGTATCCTATCATCAGGCACTAGTAAAATTTCACCCTAAATGTATGTGTACTTACCTGAGGTACTTACTGTACAGATAATGCAGTTTTTGTTTACATAGTGTCATCTATCGTTCATCATTCGGCGAGATAAGTTTTTCGACGAGTCCCTTCCCACAAATTTCATGTAATTTCATAGATATATGCATTCACACACATTTAATATTAGGACCCATTTCAGGGATCGACCTATACTGGTAATTTATAATATCCGTAAAGAAAACTTTTATATAATGGTCCCTTAAATTAGTAATTCGAGGAGCTATTGATACTACTGCACCTACTGCTGACGGTTAGAAATGTATAATGCAGCTGCTGAAACTCCGTGATCTCGTTCCGGTCTTGCTTATTCATTAACCTGAACTTGCTGAATATAATGGAAAATGGGACACCTTTTCCCTTAAGCGAGTTTATCTGAACGCACCTTCTGTACATTTTGAGGGTTCAAATGTTCACAAAAATATCCGTGTACTACGACACGTCGGTCAAACTATTGAAGTTCATTTAGAAAACGATGTATCACCATAGCTGTTATCCAATCGCCTAAAATTGCAATACACATGTGTACCTCGAGTCCCTTAGTCGCCACACTTACGGGAACGAATTGAGGTGATGCTATTCTAAGCCGGCATCATACGGCGATATAGGCGCGATGTTTGTAAAACTAGCCATTCACGTCAGTGATTGGAATTCTCTATTTTGTGTCTGTGCATTCATCATTCACATTATCAGCTTTATAACTTAATTAAAAAAAAGTTTTTTTTTGCTGAATAAAAACTCTTAAGAACCACTAGTTTGTCGTAAGAAAGATAGTTCCTTTAGAGCGCACGTTAAACCGTCGCGTCTGTATCTTTCACTGAACCTACTTATATGACTATTACTTAAGTAGATGTTATATCTACATAGATTTAGGATATTATAGTGTATGGTCAATTTAATTAGGTATATTTTTATTGTATAGTATACAAGTTTTATAAATTAATAGTTATCTGTTTAGTAATTCATTCTAAATCTCAATTTAGGAAACAGAAGTCTCATTTTTTGTATTATTTTACCTATTTGTAATTAAGTTTATTAGTAAATGTTTTATCTTATAAAACTATCATACAAGTTAGCTAGAAGGCAGTTTATAAACTCTGCCATCTGGGTTGTTGATTGGGTTCAACTCGTTAAGCCAGCAAGGAAAAACCCAATAAATTTTATATGACAGTGCAAGACTGCCATTGGTCCAATTGGCTTGGTGACTTTGCAACCACCCAACTTAATTTAAAATTAAAGTAAAACTAATTAAAAACATAGTTTCTCGCGTGGTTGAAGGTGAGCTACAGTTTGAAGCGGAGTTTATTGCAAGTAATTATTACCTATACCGAATTAATTATACATTGTCACAGTGCAGCCTTCGCTCATGCGATTTCTAGCAGTAGATGTAGGTAGGTAGGTACCTAGATTTACGTTGTATGAATCTGCCGCGCAAAACAAGAATGCCGAGATGAAAAATAATTTTGAAATAATATCGATCTGTCCCGCGGTTTAACACAACGGCTTAGTGAGCCTTCGTTTACTTTGTTTCCCTTGGGATTGATAGATTTTCCTGCGGTAAAAAGTAGCCTATGTCCTTTCTTAGGTTCCTGCCTATGCTTATGCCAAATTGTATCAAAATCGGTTCTATTGTGTAGGCGTGAAATCGTAACAGACAGACAGAGTTACTTTCGAATTTATAATATTAAGTATGGAGTCGTCCACAAATTAGGTAAAACAAAATTTTTATATTTTTGACCCCCTCCCACGCCCTAATTTGCGTTAGGTACGCGATTTGGATGACCCATTAGCGATGAGGTCGAAATCGAATGCATTTTCAGCATAAAAAACGCGGCGTGTAGCATAAGAAACAGACGTGCTCCTTAACACATGCGGTATCATGTGTGACGTTGCGATATCGCATGCGATGAGTATTTGACGCATGTTTTACTTGCATCTAATTGGTAAGCCTGATTATCAATATTATGAATTTTGTTTTACAAGACGAAAAACGCGATAAACTCTGGTGTCGGTGACATTATACTGATTATAAATCCTCTTATCTCCCAAATGTTCACAGTCACGCTACATGGGTTAATTCTACTTAATACGTTCATTCTATGTTTGTACATACTAGTTATGTAATTAAACTGAACTACAGCTAAACTAATTTCGTCTCGTTACCGAAAAGGTCGCAGGTGCCGCATAATACAACACAAGTTCATTATTTTAGAGCATGATTGAGCAATTCGTTATGAATTGGCTGAATTAATGAATGAAGCCCCTGACTCTTGGTCCGCAGAGGTACCGTTACACTGTCAGTTATGCTTGTCAATCTTGCTTGATGTTTGATTTCTAAATCGCGCACGTCATTATTCCATACGCAGCAAAACAGTCCAATGCATGACAACTTCAATCGGTATTTGTCATGCTTATCTCATCACGCCTGTGCAGGCGGGTTAAATAAATTAACTTGTATCTCAGGTAATTTTCTTAATATTTATTATATGACAGCACCGGGTGGAAATAGAGTTATACTGTTCATATCTTCATCTGGTATCTTTACCCAATGACGATTATGTTGGAAATCTACTACATATGATACCAGCTATGATACATACATAAATACACATATCACGCCTATTGTCCCTTGCGGGGTAGGCATAGCGTAAACAGCCGTAAAAAACGGTTATTTACGCCACATCTGCCAAATATTTGAGGGTCATCCGTAAAATTTTGCATTGCCATAGTTACAGGTTGTCAGTCCATCGCCTAAAACTGCAATAAACACCCTTAAGTACCTAGCTATGATATGTTCTTTCATTTGTCAAGCAGCATGCAAACTACTGCCAAATTACCGATTGATCGTGTAGTGTGGGTTCAAATTACATCAGCGTGCCGTTTATTTACACTGCAGGACATTTTAATCGAATGTGCCAGCGCTAATGTGTTGGAGACGGCGCGACAATTTAGGAGTCAGAGGTCCACCTCTGTCGTCATTAGCAGGCGCCATTTTTAAATGACTGCGATGCAAAAGAATTACCTACTTGTAAAGTCAGTTAGATAGATCATACAAGGATGAAATGAATCGTAGATTTTTGGTACCGTCAGCGAATCATTAACTATCTACAACTGTGGCGGGTTATGTAGGTAGTACAGTGGTTGAAAGGGGTTACTCCAATCTGCCTATCCCTAACATACATATGTCATGCCTTTCTCCCTTGCGGGGTAAGCAAAGCGTACACTGAAGGTCATTCAGAACATTGTGCATCGCCATAGTGACTAAGTGTCAGCCCATCGCCTAAAATTGCAATACATAAGTAACCCTCAAGTCTCTTAGTCGCGTCTTACGCCCACGGAAAGAAATGTGGTGATTCTATTAAAAGCCGACATCACATGGCACCCTGAGCAAGGCCACATGCTAGATATCTAGTTCAGGGCGAATTCTCCAATCTGCTCCCCTAGAGTGTTTATCCTGGGGTAGCAGCACAGATCAAAATAAATCCGAACACATGACGTTCCAGTGCTCTGAGGGTAGCAGATTGGACTAACCCGTTGAAATTAACCGGGTTGACAACTGGGCCAAATTTCGCTGATGAATTCGTAGGTCTGATCTCGTGTCTGGCTAGGATTATTTGGCTTATATCTACCTAGAATGCATAGTTTCAGTAGACAAGAAGTGCAAACTAACAATCGTCTTATTCTGACACATTTCGTTTGTGTTAATATTGCCCTCAATTCGGGATATAAATTCTCCTTACTTGCCTTAAATTAGTGATGTCACTTTCCGTCAAATAGGTTTAGAAAAGGATATGAGATATTTTAGTCGTGTCAAGTCTCTTAATTTCATGCAAAATACGTGTTATCTGTCAAAATAAAGCGACGATCAAAACAATGGCGACTAAATTGACTAGGAAAGGCGAAAAAACCATTGACGTTTTTAAATATGACAGGACTTTAACATCTCCCATCCTTTTTTAAAGCTATTTGACAGAAATGAGTGAAAGCACTAATTTAAGGCAAGTTAGGAGAATTTATATCCCGAATTGAGGGCATTGTGTTAATTTTTGTTGACGTTACGAGGCATTGTCGAATGTAAACTAGCTTATTTGTAAATGTGCAGTAAATAAATTAAAATATGCCCTATAATAGCAACTTGCATCTCGAGTGACCGAATTAAGGATTCAATTTATGCTGGTTAATCGAAGCCAGAACCTTCCACAGCAGGCAGTCGCTCTACAGTTGCGCCACATCAGTCGTCAATTGTCACAACTGTTGGACTAATCTCTCACACTATGACGTTCTGTCAAACACCTTAGTCAAATCTCATGACAATGTGTTTCAGTGTGCCATCGTATCCCTTAGATTAGGGAAAAAAGAGTGGACTCGGCATTAAAAGAAGACAACTAAGACATATCTGCGTCTCTTTTTAACTTATGGGTATTACAGTATGAAAAAAAGGACAACTAATGTTTTATCATTACCTTAAATAGCAACACTGCGGCCGGCCGCCATGTTTAGTCCCTGTCAGATGAAAGTACATCAGTTGTCATCGCCGCGTGTAAATCGAGGAATTTTTAAGAATATTTGTGTTTTATGTGAAATTTGTGCTTATTCAAAGTGATACAACTTGGAAGAATATAGTATTAATATGGGTAGGTGCAGTGTGCTGGGATGCCGCATGAAAAGCAACAAAAAACATCAAAAGATAACGTTGCACAGGTAAGTAACCGATTTCATTTAAAATATGTTGTATTTTCTTTTATTTTGTAAGATTGTGGTTACTGTGAGAAACGTTTTAAAGAAACGCTAACGTTTTTATAATAATCTGCTGCTTTACAAAAGATATTGCGAGATTTTTTGCGAAAATCATTCATCATAGTATATAGAGTTGGGGTACGGCATTTTCAATTTATCGATATCATATTTAAATAAGTGAAACAATTGTGATCCCCTTTATTGCTTACTTTTGAATCGTGCCCACGCATACATTCGAAGTTTTTCGTATGAAGTTTAGTGTCATAAATGAGGGCACACTTAAAGCTGAATTGTTTTATGATTATAGATTGCCAAGGCGTCAAGAACAAAGGAAGCAGTGGCTGGATATACTTGGGGTCGAAAATTTAAATACTATGACCAAAGATATTTTCATTTGTTCCCTGCATTTCAAAGATGGTTTAACCGAACATTAAATGTAACAAGACTGCACGATGATGCTTTGCCTTCAAGTGAGTTGTTGGTAAGTATTGCATTTAAAATTCATTCATTCATAGCGCGCCCACTCTAGGGTTAAGTAAATAACCAATAGATTACCAATATAATGATATTACAATTGGTATTAATTAACATTTATCAATAAGTAGGCTATTATGATTTTTGAAAAATAAATATTATATATATTAAAAAAAATATATGTTTAGATCTTAATTACAATTAGAACAATTTATTGTATTAGTTGTATAAACTTTGCTATTATTTGTATATAGGTACTGATTCTAATAAATCTATCATAGAATATGGATTTCTTGTTTTATTGATATCAAGCCTACGTCTGCCTACCCCACAAGAGACTAGGCGTGATATGCATATGTATATAGCGGATCGCCCTGCGGTTTCTAGTGGGGGTGCTAGTAGACTATATCAGGTACTCCAGACCCTCATTGACCAGCAGGAGCGGCCTGTCGTGCTGAACAATTTTTTCTAAAATACCTTAAATCGTATCTCATCTTATAAGTACAGGGTTGTTTTTTATTCACCCAGAAAAATTGGCAGGGTGAATCTACTCATGATTCTGAACAACTGTTACTATGGGACCGCCTGCGAAATAGCGAAAAAAAGCAGCTGTTCCATACAAAAATGAATACCTACACGATCAAAATGTATGGAACAGCTGATTTTTTTGAAGCGATTTCGCAAATGGCCCTATAGTAAAAGTTGTTCAGAATCATGAGTAGAATCACCCTGCAAATTTTCCTGGGTGAATAAAAAATAGCCCTGTAAAGTTTAGCTGTGCACCTTGGTGCCCTCTGTCAGGAATTCCAGATTCTCAATTGCCGACATAAATTTGTCCATGTACGTCTCTAATATGCTAGAAATAGTGGGTTGGTTATTCACAGGTCCCGGGTTCAAGCCCCGGCAGGCAACGAAATTTTTTCAATCTCTTATTTTCATTTATGCTAGAAATGTTGCAAAGATGTGGTTTGGCTAATTTGGGTAATACCTGCTATTTTTTTGCGACTTCCCGGTTTCCGTGCTGTTAACTGTTTTCCCGTGGGAATAAGATATTTTCCTATGGTAAAAAGTAGCCATGTTACTCTGGAATGTTGTAACTCTCATATAAAATTAATAATTGGTCTTGTAGTTTCGGTGTTTATCGATTACATAGGTACACACAAAAAGACAAATCTTAAATGTTTATTATGTGTAGATGTAGATATTGCAGAATTTTAGATGATCGAGTTTAATAAGTTCCGACTGCTATAAGCACCGCACATACAACTATCGATAAGTTTTTATCCAAGATCCATAGGTAATAATGAGTGCAGCACTATGGCATGCCGCCATATTTGTGACAGATCGAGTGTAGGTATGCACGTTTTTTTCGTAGGTATTTCAAGTCCACTCTTTTTTCCCTAGTCTAAGTCGTATCCGTTTTTGTATAGGTATTCGAAATTTTCTTTCCTGACAGAATGATTCGTCAAAAATACGTCCGTCTGTCCGTCATAGTGGAAGAACTACCTTAATATTGGTTCTGTTTCTATCTGACCTACTTGCCAAGGGTACAAGTAAGTACAAACAAAGGCTTTGTCAATTGTCGAGTCGACGTGTCTTCTATTCACAAGACATCGTTTCACTACGACTGCGATTGTTTAGTTTGTCGTGTGTGCTTGTTTAGAAAACAAACATTGTAAGCCAATTAAGTTAGCAGCAGCAGGAGGACTTAAAAAAAACCAAAACTGTTGGCAACTTATTTAATTATAAAGTATTACAGAGTTTAAAGAAATACTATCAATTAATTCCTAATCTAAAATAAGTAGGTTCGACAACGAACGATGCTAGTATCGAAGTGCCGCTCCAGGCTTGGTTTCAAAAGGCGTCGCAGGTTACACGCGCCGCCGGTGTACAGCAGCATCAGCAGTTTACCGGAAACGGGGTCGACGATGTTGCAATGAGTGCCGTGTGCAATGTACTGGTAGGTATCGATGCGTTAGCAGATTTGGTATAGGGTGCTAACGTAATACCTCCACCCCAAGAGCAGCAACTATTTCTGTTTTAGCCAATACCAAGCTCATCGCGGAGCTTTTGAAATTTTCCTGTATTATAGGGATAATATTGTACATAGCTAAAGGTGGGTTAATGAATAAAGCTGTCTTAATTCGGGGGTTTACATATTCTTTTATTACGTTCACAACGTCATCTTTTAGGGAAGACTCAGACACGCACACCGATGTTCGTGTATGGGTGTCGAATGGTTTAGTCGTCGTGGGACGTTTTTTTATATCACCGACTACGGAAATATAAAGTTGACGGTGGAATTTATTTAAGGGTTCGTCAACTATGGGAACCTCGAGAATGGGGTTTTCTAGACTCGTATGAGCGGAGGCAGTGGATGAACCAGGTGAAGGTGGACGTTCTGAAGGATTGACGACCATGGAGCTTGTCTCTTCGTTATGAATTTCTATTCTGGATAGGGCATCAGCATTAGTGTTGTTCTTTCCAGCCTTGTACACAGTTTTGAAGGTATATTCGGCCAGTTTAAGCTTCCAACGAATAATGCGTGAGTTTGGTTCTTTAAGGCTCATAACCCATTCTAGTGGCTTATGATCCGTCAAGACAGTAAACTTCCTGCCGAAAAGGTAGGGCCGAAAGTACTTGGTAGCCCAAACTATAGCCAGTAATTCTTTTTCTATTACGCTATAGTTTATCTCGCTTTCGTTTAAGGTACGGGATGCGTAGCAGACTGGTTTGTCACTACCTATTGGGCCTTGGGAAAGGATAGCGCCGATGGCGTACTGTGAGGCATCTGTTGAGAGGATAAAATCCTTATTGAAGTCGGGGTACTGTAAAATTGGGTCATTGGTTAAGAGGGCTTTGCATTTCTCAAATGCCTCGACATAAGCTGAATCTAATGAGATTTTACGACCTTTTTTTAAGCACTGAGTGAGGGGTTTAGTGATTCGGGCAAAATCGGGAATAAACTTGCGGTAATAACCGACAAGTCCTAGGAATTGTTTAATCTCCTTAGGAGTTTTTGGTATAGGATATTTCATGACTGCTGAAATCTTCTCGGGGTTAGGTTTTATACCTTCGGAAGATATGACGTGGCCCAAATACTCGGTCTCTAATTTAAGGAATTCCGATTTGTCCATTTGAATCTTGAAATTTGAATCGCGCAGCCTCTGAAAGACCTTTTCGAGATTTATCATATGTTCTTGTAACGAAGTACTGAACACTATGATATCGTCTAGGTAGACAAGACAAATAACGTTTTGAAGGCCTCTGAGAACATTATCCATCACACGCTGAAATGTGGACGGGGAATTTTTCAGGCCCATAGGCATGCGCAAAAACTCATAGTGACCGTGCTCAACGTTAAATGCGGTCTTTGGGATATCGGTTGGGTTCATTTCTACTTGATAAAACCCACTGGCTAAATCCAGAGTGGTGAAGTAATTACAGTTTCCCAATTTATCTAAGACGTCGTTGATGTTAGGAATCGGGTACTTGTCGTCGATAGTCTTCTCATTCAGTTTCCTGAAATCGACCACTATACGCCACTTGGTCTTACCTGAGGCATCAGATTTCTTGGGCACTACCCAAATGGGTGAACTCCAAGCTGATTCAGATGGTCTGATAATATTCTGATCCAGCATTTTCTGGATCTGACCTCTAACCTCGTCTCTATGTATAAAAGGGTACCTGTAACTTTTTGTATGTATGGGAACTTCGTCAGTTGTACGAATATGATGTTTAATTTTATTCGTAAACGTAAGAGTCTCGCCATCGAGATAGAATATGTCCGCATAGCGCGCACATAAAGTTTCTAAGTTCGCGCGCTCTTCAGCGTTTAGGTGTTCGGTACGCAAACGGGACAAGACTACTTTCGCACGCTCCGTTTCAGTCGCGCTCGCGGGCGCAGGCTGAGCCTGGGTGCTCGTGCACTCAATAGAATAGATGGTCGCCTCGACGGGCCGATCCATAGAAAATATGACATCATGCGGTGTCGTATTCGTCACTTCAATGATACCTCGGTTATTTTGTACCGTTGTTAGGCATTCATTTATAATACAATTAGATAATGTCTGTTCCGGAATAAAAACGTCGCCGTCGTGAAAGTTAATTGGGATTCTAAGTAATGTCGAGGAATTGCCAGGGATGATGTCCTCATATAAGTTCACGTTACATGAATTGTATACTTGAATAGGGTTGGTAGCATGTCGTGTGAACAGTACTCCTCTTTTAATGCCGATAAAGGCATCCCACTTATATAGTAGATCATTTCCGATAAGGCCGTCAAAATAGTTATGAAATTTATGGATGAAAAGTTTAATGGGTTCCGATTCCTGTAACTCATCGAAACATGGGACGGTAAATAGTCATTACGCGTTGTTGCATGGACATTAGTAACTTCAAAGGGGTCGTAATTTAGGGGTATGTCATTGTAAAATTTATCTACAGCTTCCGGGCTCAAAAATGACTGGTTCGCGCCGGTATCAATCAGTAGTTTGAGAGGTGGATCGTGAATTTGCAGATAAGGAAGAATGCGCTGAGTTTGGAGATTTATTTCTATTTTCGCTTTGGCATATTGGTGCGGCCTTTCTGAAAATCCTGTTCCTTTTCTAAACCGGTAGCGCTAGTGGACGCGCGGGACTCTTCCGACTCGTTGGGTACGTAGTCGTCAGGCATGCCGGCGTACTGAGGTTGTTCCGGGTAAAATGGAACCATACTCGCGTCATCATAGGGATATTCGAGTGGGTACGCGTTTTCAGGATTTTCGCACATATACGGTTCGGAGTAGTAATAATCTCCGTCATCGTAACACTCAGTAAAATTCATTTCGCGAGTTTTGAAATAATTAGAAGGTGGCGGGTTACCGTGCCTACGCCAATCATGTTCCTGTCTAGGTTGGAAAGGGAGAGCCTTCGTAACGTAGTGGCTCACGCCGCTCATTGGCTTAGGGCCTTGATTTTGTGACGGGATACGTTGTGGCATAGAAAACCTATTTTGTTGATAATTCGGTAGCGGGGCACCGAAAACCTGCTGGGTACGCGTGGGCATATTGGGCACATGAGTTTGGTTAGTAAAATTGCGATTATGATTAGGGTTAAAGTTATTCGATTTCCACTGAAATAGAGGCATAGTTTGGTTAGGTTTTTGCCAATTTGACGTATGCGCAGGAAATTGGAACTGTTTTTGCATAGGCATGGCAACAGGTGGGGCCATGGACATCATTTTAAGTAATGATGGTTTTTTATCTTGTAAGGAATCAGTTCTCTGCTGCATATACATCACATTGGTCTCTTCTTGTACAAATTCAAGCGCTTTTTGTAGGCTATCAGGACGCATGCATCTTATACGGGACCCTAGCGGCTCTTTAAGGCCACGCACATACGCTTGTAGCGTGAGTTTCTGATATAAGGTCCGTTTGGCCTCTACAGTAGTGGTAATGGTCTCGTGTAAAGATATGTACGTCATAATAGTACTAAATAAATTTGTACATTTGTCATAAAATTCCTGCGGGGTACTATTTCCTTGAACTGCTAGCATAAGGTCATTATAGAGGGCCGTTTCGTCTCTTTGATCGGAAAAGTTATTTATAAGAGCAGATTTAATTCCAGCCCAATCCTCGGGACAACCATTTGAGTTGATTATGCGAGCTGCATTTCCCGTGATTTTATTGAGAATGCCATTAGCAAGAAAGACCCTAGCGAGCTCTTTACGTGGGTCAGTATCTTCTACAACCTCTTGCTCTAGCTGGTCACAAATTTTTATAAATCGCGGAAGTATGTTCGGATTGCCATCGAAATCTGGCACCAAACGCAAGGCTTTGAAAATTGTGTCTGGGTCGTAAGGCATCTCGAAAGAACTTTCGGAATCAGACAAGTTGAAAAAGTCCTCAAAATTATAAAAAGAATCACTTGAATCTAATGACTCTACACTTAAAGCTCTATTACTATCTAAACCTAACCTACGTGAATTTCTCGCACGTTCTTGCCCAGAAGGGCTACTTCTACAACGTCGAAAAATTTTTAAAACACTAAGTCACAAATTAAAAGGAAAAATAGGGAGCAACACAACAAGAACGATTCAAGAGTGTACTCACATGCGCCTCATCTCGGTTTCTCTGCGATCAATGTCCGGATCTTTGTCCTCGCCGCTGGAGCTTCGGGAACGTTTCTTCTTTAAGGTTCTTCTTGAGCGGGATGCACAACGGTTGATTGCGCGCGGTAGCCACAGGAACTCGATTTTTGAAGATCCTAGTCTACTCTACTCCCTCCTCAAGACTGATGACTGCGCCAATTAAGTTAGCAGCAGCAGGAGGACTTAAAAAAAACCAAAACTGTTGGCAACTTATTTAATTATAAAGTATTACAGAGTTTAAAGAAATACTATCAATTAATTCCTAATCTAAAATAAGTAGGTTCGACAACGAACGATGCTAGTATCGAAGTGCCGCTCCAGGCTTGGTTTCAAAAGGCGTCGCAGGTTACACGCGCCGCCGGTGTACAGCAGCATCAGCAGTTTACCGGAAACGGGGTCGACGATGTTGCAATGAGTGCCGTGTGCAATGTACTGGTAGGTATCGATGCGTTAGCAGATTTGGTATAGGGTGCTAACGTAATAAGCCTGTCAGGCGAATGCAAGCCTGGCACAAAATGTAAAATAAACTTGACGCTGGCTAAATCGAAACGAGAACGCCATTAAAACAAGAAAATAAATTAACAGCCGTATTAACAGCGGATATTTTTTAGTTACTAACTTACGGCACGTTTAGCCGTCGGGCAACTTAAAGCGAGTGTGAGTACAAACTTCATGAAATTTTCGCTATTATTAAAGTTATATAATACAATGATGATGATGATATTACAATACAACCAAAAGTGGTCGTTTTTAGGCAGTTTTTGTCATAACTTTAATTACAGCGAATATTTCATTGAGTTTGCAAGTTCTAATTTTACATAAGGGTAATACTAAAAACTTGAGCAACGGACATTCTGATAGATTGTTTGTATGAAGAGAAAATGTTCTATGTGAAGTGTCGAGGCCGTTCACGACTACACTCGCCTTAAACGGCTTTTTAACAGAAGCATGTCAAGGGCCTGGTAGTAGGCGCTTTAAAAACTTACACCACAGTTCATCGCGTCTTTTGTCAACTCATTGGTCCATACGACAGAAGATGAAGTTACTTACTTTTGAGCACCCTACCTTCTCTTTATTTCATTTTCTCTTCATACAAACAATCTATCAGAATGTCTGTTGCTCAAGTTTTTAGTTTTCTCTTTATATGAAATAAGAACCTGCAAACTCAATGAAATATTCGTTGTGGTTAGTAACCTACTTACTTTTAAGCACCTTACCTTCTCTTTATGAATGTAACAGATGTAAACTTTAGCTCTCAGAATGACTTGAATCGGGTCACTGACGACATTCAAAGCAGAGCTGTTATAATTGGAAAGGGTAACTAACCAATCTGCGGACGGTGGATTCAATTTGATTGAAAGACTTGATGAAAAACCGAAAAAGAGCGAGTATGCCTAGTTCGAAATTGGAACCGACGTCCATCAGAACCTAAACTTGCCGTTTGAAATGTTTTGTTTCCGTTACCACGTAGGCACGTCCCTTTATATAACGTATGACGTAACATTTTGAAGGATCATACATAGATCACGCCTATTTATTTTATACTTTATTGCACATGGTACAAAAGGCGGGCCTTATGCCACGCGGCATTCTCTACCGGCCAACCAGAAGGTAAACAGAGAGAAAAAAACATACATATCATTCCTAAAATATTCCTACACAAATACTTACTAAAATAAACTTACTATATCCCTTACGGGGTAGGCAGAGCGTTAACGGCCGTAAAACGGATATTAACACCACATCTGACTAAAGTTTGAGGGTCAATCAGATAACTGTGTATCACAATAGTGACAGGTTGTCAGCCTATCGTCTAAAATTGCAATACACATCTATCCCTCGAGTCCCTACATACATCATCCATCATACATATTATCAGGATCATGCATATAGATATACTATTATAATTACCTACACAGAGTTTTACTTTACTAGAATCTGTTTGAAATAGCGACCGCATAAACCTTAAGCTATAAAAGTTACCACTCTTTGAATTGCGGATATACACGTACCTAGTAAATTAAAAAAAAAAAACTTTTTGTACTGTAGAAACTCAACTTGGATGTTGTGTGATAGAATAGATAAATACTGTTTTTTACATTGACTATCATAAAACTTTAAATTAAACGTTCTATTCTTAATTTGAACTCATACATACCTATATTCTTATCACGCCTATATTCCTATACCTATATCTTTGTTCTGCACTTACATTGCTATATTATTTTCGTTCGGCTAAATTAAACTTTGCATGTCGTGGACGATCCTGGAAATTCATTACCAGTTAAAGAATAACTAGTAATTCATGAACCAGTTCTAACTGCTTTGAAAGACTACAGTAGTAGTTCCATTGAGCTGATTAACCCATTAATCTCGTATGTAGAAAATGCTCGAACATCTCATCATGCTATGGTCAGATATTATGACATGTCACCACAATACAACAATTTTAAACGGATTTACGGACACAGTTATCTGATTAAGTTGTGATTATTTTGGATTTTAAAATTCCTAGTTTCCTACGTTTGGTCACGGATGACTGATCTGTAAAGAGCTCGAAACGTAGGAATTGTAAAATCCAAAATATACACAACTCAAATCCGTTTAAAATGGTTTTATTGTGATGACTGATGAGCAATAGTTGTGCAAAGTCAAGAAAATATTATCATACATACATATATCACACCTTTAATCACTTGCGGGGTAGGCAGAGCATAAACGGCTGTAAAACAGTCATTTACGCCACGTCTGACAAACATTTGAGGGTCACTCGGAAAATTGTGTATCGCCATAGTGATAGGTTGTCAGCCCATCGCCTAATATTGCAATACACCCTCGAGTCCCTTAGTCGCTTCTTACGACACCCACGGGAAATAAATGGAGTGATGCTATTCTGAGCCGGCATCACACGGCAAATATTATCATGACATGTTTTATAGTCCTACAAACACTTTTAAGGCAGATCAATATAAAACAGTAGTGTTTCGATAAGGTTAATAATATTATTACTAAGTACTATAATTAAAAGTGATGGTCAAATAAACACACGGCTGTGATATGTTCAAGCTTATTATGCGATTCATTATTGTAAAGTAATTTTACGTGTTGAGTTAATAATTTATAAAAATTAGAGACAACATCAATGGAAGTATTTTGCATAAAAGTTTGGCTTGAAGGTCCTAATATATTTTTTCATGTCACAAAAAATGTAAAAGAAAAATAAAAATACGTAAAAAATACAAAAAGTTTCTCCGCGGCGGGGAATCGAACCCCGGTCTCCCGCGTGACAGGCGGGGATACTAACCACTATACTACCGCGGATGGTGCCTATGTGGTCGAAATTATCCACTACGTCCTACCAGTGATATGTTACTGAGCTAAGACGTCTTCCAAGTATTTTTTTTAAAATGTTTTATTATCTATGAAAGGATGCCAAACATTACAAGCTATTTGTGACCGACCATGAACTCTGCAAAAGAGCTCAAAACGAAGGTAATGTACAATAAACACTTCAATTAATGGAAAGTTTTTCATTGTGATAGAAAATTGGGTAAGTAGCTAGGTATGATGCCGAAGATTATTTTGCAAATGAACTTTAGTTTTAATATTCGGTAGGTAGGAATATTCATTCTTAAATATATTCTGTGCTTTCCATTAAAAATTATCCTCCGGAATTTTCCGGAAATTAATAAAAAAGAGTGGTTGCTCCGTGTTATTGTAAATAATTACCTAGTTAGTATTTTTTTTTTTTGGTTTGAAAACGCCCAGTAGGGAAATTAGGTAGGTAGTAGGTACTCAACTCTTTCTTATAGTATAGATAGATAGATGAACAATTTATTGCTTACAACATACACAACAGAAACAAAACAATACAGAAAACTTCAGACTAAAAGTAAGCAAAGGCGGCTTTATCGCTTGCAGTGATCTCTTCCAGGCAACCTTTACATAGAAATAGAGACAAAAAAGAAATGATTTGCAAGTAGTTGCATAAGCAAATATATAGGTAAGTATAGATTAGTACTTATTACCGACTAGCCTCTGTTCTTCTTAGCTATTTTCTTAATTTTACAATTTTTTATACCCAGTATTGTTGTTTTGGTTCGAAATTATTCTCCTCAGAAAATGTTACATATGTGTTAGTAGACAACTTTAGCACATCCATCACTCCATAGAATGGAAAATGAAATAAATTCGTGATTTTTTTAAATGAATAAGAAGACTTTCACACTTTGGTAATTTAGAAGATGATGATGACCTTCGTCATTCTAAACATTTGAAATTACGTACCTATACATTTTGTCACGTCCTATTATTATGGGTCACACATTTGAAACGCTGATAATATAGTTGTATTAATGTCTTAGTATTTGTGACACTTAATAAAATGTATCTGGCCATTATTATTTTTAAGAAATTTTTCATGCAGGCTTTATAAAAATGCATACCTATTGTAACTTTGTATGTTGACTGAATCAATCTTTCATTCACCGCATGTAATTTATCAATGAATCAAACTTTTTTATTGATGAACGAATGTTTGAATACCATCGTTAGAATCTGTTCTGCCTTAAAATGTATTTTAAGATCTTTTTAAAATACGTACGGACGCCACGAATGCTTGATGGCATGGTGCACTTGTTTTCAGATTGTTAATACTTGTATCTGATTTTTTGCTTAATATCACTGTTGTGCTGATGTTAGCCAATCTAAAAGTATGCCTATTTTGACTGATTTCATTAAACTTAAAGATAAGGATGAATGAATGAATAAACTGAAAATGGTCAATTTTACAGTGAAACCTATTTTTCATAATTTTCGATAAGGTTAAGAGAGTCCGAATGAACATATATTTGAATCATAAACAAGCCAAACGCTGTGTCTTGCCGGCTTAGAATAGCATCACCCTATTTATTTCCCATTGATGTCGTTAATAGGCGACTAAAGGACTCGAGGGTAACATGTGTTTTGCAATTTTAGGCGATGGGCTGACAACCTGTCACTATGGCGATACACAATTTTTCCGAATGACCCTCAAATGTTTGACAGACGTGACGTAAATGTCCTTTTATTATGGCAGTCTACGCTCTGCCTACTCTGCAAGGATATAGGCGTGAAATGTATGTATGTAATAAGCCGAAAGATACAAAATGATAACCTGGCCCACGCCCACACAGAAACCCGAAGATGTAACAAAGTTTTACACAAAGCTTTCATTACACTGAATCATAATAAAAGGGAAAGTTACCTAAAATAGCTCCCGATGTTCATATTTTATTAGCGGAGTTGGTCTCGTTTGGTATTAGATTAAAAATTCACTGGCTCTACCATGACTTGTTGCAAACTTGGATGAAATTCGGTACGCCTACCTGTATGTTTTCAGGGTACCGTAAAGAAAAAACCCCTTTTAAGGATCACTTTTTTTCCGCCCGCCCGTCCGTCCGTCTGTCACCATTACTCACCATCCTTAATCTCGGGAACGCGTACATATAATGAAGTTGAAATTAAAACTATACTCAGGTCTTCGGCCACTTATAATTGTATATAATTCAAGGCCATAATATGATGTCAAAAAACGCGTGTTTTTATCTTCTCACGGGAATAAAAATAAAAGATCTATGAAATTTGGCAAGTAGCTTCGTATTGAAAAAATACACAACAATAAAAAAATCATGCATTTTTTTAAAGGGGGCCGAAAAGGATCGAAATTTTAAATTGAGACTAATAGTTATGTAATCATAATATGAAAGGGCTTGAAGTGCATATTACAGAACCCTCGGCGGCCAAGTCCGAATCGCACTTGGCCGTATTTTTTTAACACGGACATATTTTTTTAAGTGTGTAATAGATATATACCAAACCATATTTTCCAAGGGGGGCCGCTTTTGATATCGCACTGTTTTCTACAATCATAGAACACAATCTGTTTAGAAAATTGTTCATTCCTTGTGAGGCCGATAAGGAAACAATATAATATAGTACACGGGAGAAAGACAGAGAAAAAAATTAGAAGAGATTTCTGAAAGATACTAATACACTCTGAAATTAAAAATATGATTTAATCAAGCACAAACCAAACGCATACAACTCTAATCTCTTCAAAGTAAGAGTGAACAGGCTTCTTCTGGGTGAGCTCGCTCCATCTTAGACTCTGTCTCTGTCCTTTGACCTAGACTAGAGTCAAGAGCAAACCCATCATTAATAAATATATATATATTATTTTCTTCATTATAATCAAAATAACGGTAAATCAAACTTTTTCGCTTGCGACATATGTTTTTATCATAATGCTTTTTTCTTCCACCAACCAATTCAACTCACTACACCTTGATGATCGAGTATCAAGTTGAAATTAAAACTATACTCAGGTCTTCGGCCACTTATAATTGAATAAAATTCAAGGCCATAATATGATGTCAAAAAACGCGTGTTTTTATCTTCTCACGGGAATAAAAATAAAAGATCTATGAAATTTGGCAAGTAGCTTCGTATTGAAAAAATACACAACAATAAAAAAATAATGCATTTTTTTAAAGGGGGCCGAAAAGGATCGAAATTTTAAATTGAGACTAATAGTTATGTTTAAAAATCATAATATGAAAGGGCTTGAAGTGCATATTACAGAACCCTCGGCGGCCAAGTCCGAATCGCACTTGGCCGTATTTTTTTAACACGGACATATTTTTTTGAGTGTGTAATAGATATATACCAAACCATATTTTCCAAGGGGGGCCGCTTTTGATATCGCACTGTTTTCTACAATCATAGAACACAGTCTGTTTAGAAAATTGTTCATTCCTTGTGAGGCCGATAAGGAAACAATATAATATAGTACACGGGAGAAAGACAGAGAAAAAAAATAGAAGAGATTTCTGAAAGATACTAATACACTCTGAAATTAAAAATATGATTTAATCAAGCACTTGTTTCAATACGAGCACATCGACTTATTAGGTTGCTGCAACTAATTACCTTGTAAAAATAAATCAATCACAGGACAGATCTAAACAAGTTCTTGAAGGATATTAATAAGGGTTTTAGTAACAGCAAACAAATCAGTTGATATGCTCGTATTAAAACAATACATTCAATTCTGTCAGTGTATGCTGAAACCCGAAACACAACACAAACTCTGAAAATTGAAATAATTTTCATTGGGACCGTCATACCATTTCGTAATAATACTTCACTAGAACAGAAATGCCTCGAGCGTCGGGAATAATAATGAGGAATATTTTGTCCCGAGAACGTAAATGTTACTTCGAATCCTCGGTTCTCTTTAGAGTTATTTGTACATTTGCAATAGAATTTCATATTGTTTGTCTTGCGTCTACGTCTGTTATCTTTTTTAAGGCGACTGTAGCCGTCGACGACCTCGACAGTGGCGCCACTTCACAAAAAATAAGTTTTCTCTTTATACAAACAGTATATCCGTTGCTCAAATTTTTTGTATTATCCTTAAGTAAAATTAAAACCTGAAAACTCAATGAAATATTCGCTGCTATTAAAGTTATGGATTAAAGTACCTAAAAACGGCCACTTTTGGTATTAATTGCCAATTTTACTTAAGGATAATACTAAAAACTTGGGCAACGGATATTCTGATCGATTGTTAATATAAAGAGAAAATACTGTTTTTGTGAAGTGGCGCCACTGTCGAGCTCGTTGACGGGTACACCAAAGGGACTACTGAGACTTCGTTGTCTGTCCGCCCGTCTGCCTGTCATTCACCATGCTATATTTATTAGGACAACCAATTGTATATAGGTAGTTACATTAATAGTGACAGTGAGTTAAAATTTTCACAAATGCAGTGAAAAAACAATTTTAGCATTAAGGCCGCCTTATTGTACTGTGATTTGTCTTTGTTTAATTTTATTTTCTCGCTGTTATTTTTGTGTGCAATAAAGAATTTTATTATTATCATTATTGAATTACGGGGAAATAAAAAAACAAGTTATTTTTTTCACGTTTTTATCCATTATTCGGAGGCTCTATCTCATGAACGGTAATAGTAAGACAGTTAATAACTTCACAGAAAATGTACCACTTCGCTCAGGTCGAATTTTGCAACAATAGATTTGTATTGTTCTTTAAGCACACATGTGTGCTTTTACGAGCGGAGTAGTTAAGTACAAGTATTGCCGCTTTATACTAAAAAACAGAATAATATTATTATTTAACTCAATTTTATGTGGTTTTATCGGAATAATTATAAATAAATAATATAATGGTACAGAACCCTTCGTGCGCGAGTCTCACTCGCACTTACCGGTCTGTTATTTCTATTTTAGGATAGATTTGCTGTAAGAACTTGGAGGAAACTTTTAACTGCCACCTGTGACTTCTAGAAGTAAAAGCTCTGTCTGTAACTTATCTTAAAGCATAATTAAAAAGCAGTCAGACTCGCGCGCGAAGAGTTCCGTTGTATTTTGTAAAAAATTCACGTTTGTTGTATGGAACAACACATTGTTTGTTGTATGGCGCCCTTAAATATTGGGTGAAATTTTGTCAGTGACCGATACTGAAAATAAAAGATGGGCTGGTGATAAGGAACAACTTTAACATACCTAGGTCTACATTATGTAAAAAGATCGACCTCCCATACAAAATTGCCGATCAACTGATTTGAGTCAACATGGAAACTCTAAATATTTTTGTCTACCATACAAAAATATTACTACCATACCTACTTATGTTGGTTTTTTATCATATAACTTACCTCCTTACTTGACTTGGCATAAAAGCGAATCTCGTTTTCATTACAAATTACCATTTACTCCTCTGGCTGTTTTCCAAGAAAATTTTACGTAACAAGGGCAATATTCAGTAGTAGACTGTAATAATGTTATATTTCAGAGGTCAAAGATCCCACTTTATTGCAGCGAGATAGCTGAAGTAAGGGGAAGAGATAAATGTCAATTCAGCACTTTATTTTTAGCTGACAATACTGGTGCGTCTCTGAAGTTAGTAATTTCTAGCGACATACATACATCAGCCTATTGCAGTTCACTGCTGAACGTAGGCCTTCCCCAGGGTACGCCATAGGGCACGATCTCCCGTTTTCGCCATCCAGTCGCTACCAGCCGCCTTCTTTAAGTCATCGGTCCATCGGTCGTCCAACGCTACGCTTGCCGAGGCGTGGCCTCCACTCGAGAACCCGTTTACTCCACCGTCCGTCGGTTCTACGACAAATGTGCCCAGCCCACTGCCACCTCAGTTTGTTACACTTCCATACTAGCTACATAAAGGGTGTAATTTCAGTACAGGCTGGTGATAAGGAACTACTTTCTCCAAAGAACATAGGTCTAAATATTAAAAGAGAAAAATGCACCAGCTGACCAAGTCATTTGTATGGCAGTAATAAATATTTTTTTTACATTTTGACCTATGTTCCTTGGGGAAAATGGTTACTTATTACCAGCCCGTACTGAGTTTTTGGTATCGGTTACAAATAAATTTTGACCCTATAACAACAGAGAGGAATATTTATGTAATGATTCTAAGATATTATGTTAAATATGAACGTGAATGGATGCAGAAGGAGAGGAGGGCCTAAAAGTTTGGATGGATTGCATAAAAGATGATATGAAGCAAAAGGGTATGAAGATTTGACGGCTGGTTGAGATGGTTGGAAGAACAAAACGTGTTGCGATGACCCTAAATAAATCGGGATAAGGGCAGGCACATGATGACAAAGATATTGTTTTAGTTCATATTAAACGTGGGTGCAATTCGTGGCGTAGACCAATACAATCAAAGTTTTTGAATGTTCAGGGCCGTCTTGAAATGCAGAACAATAAATGAGCTAAATCAGTAGGTTAGGTAACTAATTGTAACTCGGAAGTAATTTCCCTAAAGTTTCTTCGAAGGCTGACCTCTGGCACCCTAATCGATATGGCAGCGGGCGAACGTGACAGGAATTCAATTGAAAGATGAAAAATGCCTCCAGTGTAATAGTTAAGTACTTAAGCCAGCTTTTAAGCCAGAATACACTTGCGCCATAAATAGTGGCTGCAAAAAAGAGTAGTGTGTTACTTATTCTTTATTCAAAAGCTTCAACTGCATTTATTGCTGGAAAAGGGTCTTCCATATTGTTTTACTACAACATCAAAGTATCGGGATTTCGAAATGAAACAACACGGATGAGGTCTGCGATGTGATACCGGCTAAGAATAGCATCACCCTAATTCTACCCGCGGTTGTCGTAAAAAGGGACTTAAGGATCATTAAATGTATCCTGACAATGACAGTCAGAAAGTGATAGGTATTCTAAACTCCCACAGTTGAAAACGCAAGCCTTATCGACATCACAAGTTGCATGCCCATACAAATTGATTCATTTTGTACGGGAGGCTTAAATATTTTTATCTACACTCGTCTCATAATGTTCGAATTATGAATTCGAAAACAGATGCATAATGACCTACTTTATGCATTCTGCCTATAAAAACTAGGGTTTACTATAAATTACAGAAGCGTAATGACTTAATGAGAAAACGCATAATACGATAAAGTTGAGAAATGAAACGAAGTTTTTTTTCCAATACTCAAATCGCTATCTTTCGCCGCACCTGACAGTTGTTGTTGTACGGTAATTTTACGGATGTTGTTCTGTTGTTTTAATAGGTTTTTGTTCTGTTGTTGTTGAGATGTTGTTCAGATGTTGTTCAGTTGTTGTTCAGATTTTGATTAGTTGTTGTTCAGATGTTATTCCGATGTTGTTCAGTGTTGTTCAGTTGTTGTTCAGTGTTGTTCAGTTGTTTAGTTATTTGCTGTTGAGACTCGACATCTAAACAACTATTAGTAAAGAATCTTCAAAAATTCATATAAAGCCATATTACGTTCTCGTATTGAATTTGACCATGTATCGGGCCTTGCCTTGAAAAGTGTTCAACTGAGTAAATTTTTTAGAGTGTAGATAAAATAGTGTATGCAACTGCATATAATTAGACATTAGAATGCTCGTGTCAATCTATTATCACACTCGGCTGCGCCTCGTGTGATAAACAGACACTCGCATTCTAATGACCCCCATTATATAACAGTTGCATAAACTACTATTACACGACTGGCCAACCAAAAAAGGAGTGTAATGTTTTTTAGAATTCAATAAAAGAAAGAAAGTAATATGGCTTGACGTGAAATTTTAAAGCTTAAATACGATAACGTAATAAGAAGGCTCTTATCGCTTGTCGGCTTTTGGTAGTTTGGGTGCACAGTGCACGCGGCAGAAGACAAAGTATCAAAGGGACGGCATGTAGTGACATCTAATAGACGCTTTAAATTTAATATGATTGCACTTACGTGTATATACAGCCTAAACCCATTCATGTCCAAAGCATTCAAATTAAAATCCAACCTTGAACTTGTCCGTTTCTTTGCCAGATTTCAAAGAAAAATAAATGTTTTTTACGTATTAGGAATATGAAATGAGCGCTTAATATTTTATAAGTTCCATTTACATTATCAGTCACTTTAGTCCACTGCTGGACAAAAGCCACTCCCTGTTGGGGGTATTACAATACTCAGCACATTTGGCAGGCGGATTGGCAAGCGCAGTGCAAGATGTTTCATTCACGGAAAACGCTGCTGCTCATTCTATGGACGAATTCACCATCACAGCACCCATGGGCAGAATTCGGGTGATGCTATTCTAAGCCGGCATCGTACGGCACAGCATTAGTTTCGTTAGTACCTACTCATTTTTTATTACTTTACTGAGCTTCATACTGATTACCAGTCACTATGGCGATACACAATTTGCGATCCTCAAATATTTGTCAGACGTGACGTAGATGTCAAATTTTTTGCGGCTGTTTGCGGCCTGCCTATGCCGCAAGAGATTATAGGCGTGATATGTGTATGTATGTATGTGCATACTGATTATCTATTAGGAACATAATTTTCCTTTCGGTGAGACTGTTTCTGTTGTTAAAAAAAAACACGAACACTCTCATAGCCCCCACTAGGATCCCTTGTATCGGGGTCTTCTTTTAAGTCGATGAACTCTTAGCAGAGTGGTATTAGTCTTTATTGGTGGCACGCTTCACCAGACATCGCCATTCATCATTGATGCCTGTTTTTCTTGTGTTTTTTTTGTTTCTTTTCGTGTGGGACACCGAGTCGTCCAACGACCCGATGAACAAGGGTGTCGAGGGATTTTCGGGGTACCACAGAAATATACGCAAAGGACAACCAGATCCGAGAACAGCTATTTAATAACGTCATGAGTAATTTTTAGATTTTCTCTTTCTTTGGCATAGATAAATTAGCCTAAATACAAACAGGGTGTAATAAGGGTCGTTATACAAAAAACTTTTCAGGCATCCTCAGTCCGTGGAACTAAACAACTTACACAGAGGTGTAAAAATATTTGCTGCAAATAATTTAAGGGGTGAACCACCCGATGAAAATGAACTTTCCCAACCAACATAGGTCGAGATACCCGATTAACCCGGTCGGCTGGAATATTTTGTATGGGAGGTCCGTTTTTCTTTTGCTTATTATTTCGACGCAAGTTCCAAGTTGTTCAGTTTTATGTGGACCTTGACCTCCTTTCGACTTGTTACACTCTATTTAAGTGAGTTCCGACCTACCTAATAACTTAGGTAGGTACTTTTTAAATACCTACTAATATACTTGATTATAGGCAACTGTTACCTAATTTACCATATTGAACGACTATTTCCTTATAAAGTTATTTGTGATTTCATTCCATTTTCCTCTAGTTTACCGTAAGTTCAAGTAATATTTGCGATCAGCAACATATTAACGTAGCCATTTGAGAGATCGCCTTACACTAGTTTTTCATCTAAATAAAAAAAAACGTGCTAATACAAAAAAGCTACACATGGTTTTAGCTGTTTTAACAACACAATATGCGACAAAAATTGTTCAAACGAAAATGTGCAACAAATATTTCGCGTCATGACAAGGATTACTCTATTATTCTCACACTTAGGCAAATTTCATATTTCTGTCCTGCTCTCAAATGACATTCGTCAATTGACGCCTAATATTTGCTGCACATTTTGTGTTGAACATTTTTTGTCGCATATTGTGCACCCACAACGCCGAATCCTATGGAAAGATAATTTAAGCACTGTCTAAAAGCTCGTCTAACTTTTTTGTAATAACATTAAATCTGTTTGAGTATTGATCCATGTAAAGTTTACTTACCTATTGTAAGTTCGTATACAACTATAAATCTATGCTAGTTACTGTCATAAACTTTTGGTTTATTACTTTGTTTGTACTATCCTTCGAGTAACGAACAACTTTCCTATATAATCTTCATCAAATAAACCAGGTTCGTATTCAGGTTTGATTTTACAAGGAACAAAAGACTATGAAATGAAAAAAAAGAAAATTGAACAGGGAAGAATGGCGATAACTGGTAACTTAAGAGTGCACTGACTTAGAAGAAGAAGAAGAAGAAGAAGAATGATTTTGCGAAGTGCTGCATGAAGTTGCGTTAGTTGCACTTCATGATAAAAACATATCTTTTCACGCAAACAATACATCCAAATGTCCTGTGTCCAAGATTTTGGTATAATCTTAAAGTTCAAACAGACTCACAAACTCATTGGAATAGCACCAAAATAAACTGTTTGTGGCACACTTATACGTAGCAAATATACGTTTGCAGGTTTTTTTAAAAATATTCTGGAGAATTCACACAGCGTCATCTAGCCCCAAACTAAGCAAAGTTTGTACTATGGGAACAAGACAGCTAAAATAAATACTTATATACTTTTTTTTGAAAATAAATACACATTATACCTACATAGAAACACCCACAAAAATATCTGAAAATGAATTGACAAATATTTGTGTGTTGTGGTGATCGAACCTACGACCCTCGGCGTAGCAGGCAGGGGTACCAATTTTATTGGATTTAAGATAACTTCAGAAACTTGGGCAAAGGATATGCTTGTAAATTGTTTGTATGAATGAATATGGGGTGGTAAGGGATCTACCTCCTAGCGGTCCACCCCGGGCAACGGCAACACAGGCTTGCCTGTGGATAAGTCCGGCTGAACGGTCCCACTAAGCGGTGGAAGGCTCCGTAAGGGGCCGCCTGGCTCGCGACCACCATCCCACCGAAGTCTAGCGCCAAGTAGCTTGCTGCGTTCCGTCAGTGTGTGGGAGTGCCAGTGCCTTAACAAGCTTCTTCTGGGTGAGCTCGCTCCATCTTAGACTCTGTCTCTGTCCTATGACCCAGACTAGAGTCAAGAGCAAACCCATCATTAAAAATAATTTTTTTTTTTTTTTGTGAAGTGGCACTAGTTCTGCGGCACCACTCGTTCAAACTGCGGAATGAACTTTCTTAGTAGTAATTGTCAGAGTTTATAAATTCGTCGTAGCGCAATAATCCACAAAGTTGCCGCACCTCATCATTATCTTATTGTGATCCCTAGCCTGGCGCCGGCCCTGGTATGAAGCCGGGGGCAGAACACGACTCCATAATGAAGCAAACTTTGTGCCCCTTATTACAGGCTACCGTCAGCTGTTTAAAAATTTAATTATGTTTATATTCGCGGCTTCTACGCGTCTGTGCCAATTTTGTATGCGCGAAGTTAGAAAAGTAGTGTTTATTTAGCAATAAAACCTGGTTAGTTTTTCTTAAACATCCGTTATTGACGACCGATATGGCGTAGTGGTAGTGCGACTGCCTGCGACGCAAAGGTTCCGGGTTCGATTCTCGGTGGGACACTCACAAAAGTGGATATTTATCTCTTTGTGAATTTGTTCCCGGTCTGGTTAGGACATTGCAGGGTGAACCAACTGATTGTCCGAAAAGAAATGGTTCCGTGCTTCGGAGGGCACGTTAAGCCGTCGGTCCCGGTTGCTGTCTATGATTACTTAGACGGCGGTCGTAACACAACCATGTCAGAGGCCTACTAGTGGTAGTAGGCGGTTGAAAAACTCTGACACCAGGGTTCATCGGGTCATTGGATGACTCGGTGTCCCACACGAAAAGAGAGAGAGAGATCCGTTATTTATACATATAAGTAGGAAGATACGTTTTCGTAGCATGATCTTGGTTCGTAATGAAAGTGCAAAATTTGTATCCTACGCTTTTAAGCCTACATGAATAAGTTAATGCTTATTCTGCTAATGCTAATGCACAACCTACGCTTTTCTAATTGAAAGAAATGTCATTTATAACTTTTTTTTGTTTATGTAAAAAAAACAATGAAAGTACAAGACCAAATCTAGTAGGTAAATATTTAGATAGGTACTTAAGAATAACAAGTCACATAATTTCATTACAATGGGAAATTTTCTAGGGATTCTCGAGTGTCATGTAGAGGGCGCTAAGCTAAATTGAAATAACGTTTCTTTACACAAAAACTGTACCACTTTAAAAATTATTCTTTATTTTGTGTTTATTGAATTGTTCTTAATTTATTATTGGTTATTTGTTTATTTACACGTATGAAACTCAATATAATAGCAAGGCGATAAGTTTATTTTGTAGTAAATCAAACTAACATAATTAATTTGTAAGGAACACAACGTGAAACGGAACCTGTGACAAAACTATGGCTGACGCATGCTGACGCCAGCCATATTGAAACGTCAAAATTTTAGTTTAGCACAGCGCCCTCTGGTTTGACATTCAGAACTATCAAGAGAACTGTCAATAGAAAAACTCCCATTGAATATAATGCTGCAAGTTTAGGTAAACAAATGAAAGCAGGTGTTTTATTTTCCAAATTTACAAACATACATAAATCATGCCTATATCCCTTACGGGGTAGGCAGAGCGTTAACGGCCGTAAAACGGATATTAACACCACGTCTGACAAAAGCTTGAGGGTCAATCAGATAACTGTGTTTGACTATAGTGACAGGTTGTCAGCCCACCGCCTAAAATTGTAACACACAATTTTCCAAATTTCCACGTACTATTTTGTTTATTTAATATTTTTCGATCAAAAGGAACTAATTTATAACCAACGAAACATACAAAAAAGTAGTAGTTGTTATTTAATACTGTCAAAAACTACCAAAAGAAGAGAAATCGCGATAGTATTTAGGTAAATATTAGTAATAAATAACTAATACCTGTGTCTTAATTTGATTGTTTTAGTCGCCGGCTTTATACAGGGTCACTCATTTTAAGTATTAGACCGGGTCTATCGCGATAGTATTTGGCTAATTATTAGTAATTTACCTGTGTCCCGACGTTTCAATACAGTTTCATGTATTGTGGTCGCTTATACAGGATGTAAGGAAAACAACTGCGTTCCCTTTGAGGGATGAACCAGCCCATGAAACTGAAAAACTTTCCTCAAGAAACAATAGACCAATATACGAAAAAAGACTTTAGACCACACATACAATCAGACTTGATCGGCTGCTACATTTTGTATGGGAGGTCAAATATTTTTTTTCATATTTCGATTTATGTTTCTTGGGGAAAGCTTTTCAGTTTCATTCCTTGAAAGGAACGCAGTACTTTTCCTTATAGCCTGTATAGCCGCACGACGCGTTCGAGCGACCGAGCGTCGGGTCCGGAATCGAAGTTCGAATTACAAACATTCGAAAATCTTTTTTGCGAAATTAGTATTTTTCGAAATAAAAACCCCGAACACAAGTTCTATCGATCTCATTTTGTTGCGAACGGTATGCCAAAATGTCATACTGATCTTGTCGTAGAACAACTTCATATGTTCGAATTGATCTCGACGCTCGCATTCGGATCACGCCTCACTAGTGAACCTTCAATACCTTCATCCTCATTATGCTCTATTCTACATACGTTACTCCCGACTAGGTTTGTAAGTTATAGTCGGAAAGTTTTGGATTCATAACCATACAAAGGAATCGATCAAAGAGCCACCTCTATACGATGTTGATGTTATATTTAATATGGTTGCAGTGAAATAAAAATACAGCATCAACTCTTAAGTTTAGGTTGTTTTGAAAATTGCGCGGGTGAGCTTTCTAGAAACTTCTTTATTTGAGGTACCCTATTGTGAGCAAATTCAGTTTGTTAAACAATCGGCTTGGATATCTCACAATATTTATTAAATAAATTACAAAGCTATTCTTAGCTCAGACTATGAAAGGTTTCATAGCGACCCCATTACTTGGCACAATAATTGTGGAAAGTTCTGATAATTATTTACATACCTATTTAATATTATATCGGGTGTTTTATTAGTGACCGATAGCGAAAACTCGAGATGGGCTGGTGATAAGGAACAACTTTCCCCCAAGGAACATAGGTCGAAATACGACAAAAATATTTTGAGCTCCATAGTAACTCATATCAGCTGATCAGCGATTTTTTATGGGAGATCCAATTTTTTTTTTCATTTTTCGACCTACGTTTCTAAAAGAAAATTGTTCCATATCACCAGCCCACGTCTTCAGTTTTCGCTAACGTTCACTAGTAAATTTTCACCCTATATTTTCAGCAGGCTGTTTGTCTTTGTGGGTCTATCATTTACAGCCTCAGCAGTCCACTGCTGGACATGGGTAATTGGGTATCCCTTTATTGGGGGGTATTGCCATACTCAGCACGCTTGGCTAGCGGATTGGCGAGTGCAGTACAAGGTATTGCTTTCACAGCTGCCCATTCCTTGGATTGATTTATGCTTTAGTCGCTTTTTACGACACCCACGGGTTGTATTAGGGTATGCTCTTCTAGGCCAGCATCACGGCAAAGTGAGTCTTTTAGTTTATTTTAACTACAGTAAGGCAATCCCAATAAGCCATATTTGACAGCTGTCAGATTTGTGCTAATGCTATGGCAGAAGGACCACTTTCCTTTGTTTACATCTCTTTTAGTATGGAGATTGTAGCATTCTGCTACAATTACTACCATTTTTCTAAATATTTCCTGAAATCCATTTTATTTTATCAATTTGATTGTTTACTTTCTTGATGTTATGTCAACCTCTCAAAGTTGACGGTTATCTATACATCATAGAGCCGCGTAGCTTTCTACTAAAAAGTTATTATACATTGATCTACCTCTTCGTATTTTCTGACCTCCTGGTACTTGTATCTAAATTTACTACGCCTGGCACTCTCCCTCTCCCTCTCCCTCCGGAGGAACTGAGGTCCCGAGCCCTCCAGCCTGCCTCGGAGCCATCCTCATAACCACCTCATCATCAAGCTAACATGAGATGCCAACAGATCTCCATGGACAGCGACGACTGGCCACTGACAAGTTCCATGATCTCAAAATGACGGCTGACGAGGTCGACGATCGTCGAAGATTCTAGAACCGAAGAGGATGACGATCGAAATGAAGAGCGCGATCGTCATCGAAGCTTCTGGAAATGAACATGACTATCGAAATGGAGACTGTGACAGTCAGCGTCAGACGAGGGTATAAAAGCCACGTCAAGCAGCTAGGGGATGAGTTTTGGTCTGGACTCTAAGTTGTGATCTCGAAGACTCCCAGTATAGTCTCTCACTGAGTAACCACTGTAACAGTCTATTTTAGTCCTAAAAGTCTCCCCTCAAGTGACGGAAGCTTAAAAGTCTCCCCTCAAGCGCCTACGCCTCGTCGGATTGAAGATACAGCTGCTGCGAAGACGCTCCTCGCGCTGGACGCGCCGCCGTTACCTTCTGTGTGAGTGGCCAGGTTATAATTTTGGTTTTCGTATCAGGAGGTGGTTATCTGTTAATTCTTTAATAAAGCCTTATCGTTTACGTTCCCTCTTTTACTCCCTCGGCCCCTCACTTAGTGTGCGGGCGCGAGGCTTGCTAGGGTGCCTACACACAGGACACTCTACCCACACTTACTCACTCACGCCCTCCGGGGTCACAGGCACTCGTGTTCGCGAGACCACTCTACAAATACTTAGCTATAAGTATTCACCTGCGGTTACCTTGGCTCCCTGAGCGCCGGTGCCTCTCGGAGCCTAGATAACACGACAAGATGACGACTGTCAAATATGGCTTATTGGAATGGCTTTACTACAATACAACGAAAATTTGGTAACCAAGGAAAAAGTAGGTTCTATTATCTAAAGAGCTCTTTTGCAACTACACCATTTGCAATACGAAATATTTAGGTTAGGTTAGGTTAGTTAAACCTACACTTAAATTAAGAAATAGCTGGATGCTATCTTGGCAGAAATTCAAGTGTAAAGTTTCGTGAATAAAGACTTAAACTTGGCAAGGAAACCATGCGGTTTTCTATGATTTATTTTCGCCAAAAAGAAGCCAAGACATGATATTATTTTACAAGTATTATTTTGAAAAACATGGTTAGTGTTGTTGGACTATGTAATCAAACCAAAAAAGCAAGTTGCTAAAGTTTCTGAAATGGTCGACTTTAAAAAATACCAAGTAGTAAGTAATTTTTTTTGGAAACTCACTAAACGAGAATGATAAAAGCAATTAAAGTTACATTATCGACGCACGTATCTACGATATGACGTAGTATCAGACAAATAAGGCCGTAAAATGCAAATTTGATCTGCAGGGAATTCACAATCGTCTAGAAGATTTAACATTTCTCAAAGGACACCTCTATAATGCCTACGAAAAAAATGACCGGTATTTATTTTAATACATACATACATATATCACGCCTATAACCCCTTGCGGGGTAGGCAGAGCGTAAACGGCCGCAAAACGGTAATTAACGCCACATGCACGTCAAATATTTGAGGGTCATTCGAAAAATTGTGTATCGCTATAGTGACAGGTTGTCTGTACATTGCCTAAAATTGCAATACACACCCTCCCTTAGTTGCCTTTTACAACTACCTCGGGAAAGAAATGGGGTGATGCTATTCTAAGCCGGCATTACACGGCATTTAATAATATAATTAGAAATAGATTCCATGTAACTAAAAATAGCACTGCCACTTTCAGTTACTCTGACATGGTTGTGTAACGACCGCCGTCTATGTAATCATAGACAACAACCGGGACCGACGGCTTAACGTGCCCTCCGAAGCACGGAACCATCTTTATTTTCAGTCAATCAGGTGGTTCAGCCTGTAACGACCTAACCAGACTGGGAACAAATTCACAAAGTGATAAATATGAGAATCAAACCTGGAACCTTTCGCAGGCAGTCGCACTACCGTTGCGCCACATCAGCCGTCAACTGTGTATGACAGACTACAAAAACTGGATATCATTGGCACCCGACGCCGCACCACATTGCGGATGTCACAGAATATGATTTATTTGCTGTGATGAACCGCAGTATCGTCCGTTGCGTGTGCGATTCACTATATAAATTATTATACTAAAACTGTCGAGTACTAAGGTACCTATCTAAGGCGACTGTAGCCGTGAACGACCTCGACAGTGGCGCCACTTCACAAAAAAAATATACAAATAACCTATCAGAATGTCCGTTGCTCAAGTTTTTAGTATTATCCTTATGTAAAATTAGAATCTGCAAACCAATGAAATATTCGCTGCAATTAATGTTACGGCAAAAAGTGCCTAAAAACGGCTACTTTTGGTATTAACTACAGCAAATATTTCATTAAGTTTGCAGGTTTTCATTTTACTTAACCACTTGTCTGTCACGTACCGGGAGCCGGACAACAATTTTGAACCTTAACTACCCACAATAAAATTCAAAACCAATGAAATTGTTATAGTATGAGGCGACAGACGAGTGATTAAGGATAATACTAAAAACTTGGGCAACGGACATTCTGATTGATTGTTTCTATAAAGAGTTTTTTTTCTTGTGATGTGGCGCCACGGTCGAGGTCGTTCACGGTTACACTCGCCTTAAGGGCTTAGGGCAAAGGTCACTAAGGTTGTGGCCGAACTGACCAAGTGCCTAATACAGGGTAGGGTCTAAAGGCAGGCTTAGAGACTGCAAATTAGTCTGGCAGGACAGTACCCTGTCTTAACTTAATTAAATAAAAAGTATAAATTTCCATACAATGTACTATTGTTATGAAATAAATTGAATTGAATTGAATTGAATAAATACAGAAGGTAAGAAATGGCTGGAGATATTTCAAAGGGTGATACTGAAAATGCCGTGTAATGCCGGCTTAGAATAGCATCACCCCATTACTTTCCCTTGGGAGTCGTAAGAGGCGACTAAGGGACTCGAGGATGTGTATTAAATTTTAGGCGATAGGTTAACAACCTGTCACTATGGGGATACACAATTTTCCGAATGACCCTCAAATATTTGTCAGACGTGGCGTAAATGTCCGTTTTTGCGGCTGTTTGCGCTCTGCCTACCCTACAAGGCTGATAATAGGCGTGATATGTGTATGTATACTAAAAATGTTCCCCTAGAAAATAAAGAAACAAAATATTTCATCCGATTCCGTAACCAAAAATCCGTAGAACCAAACTTGTTCAATTTCATAGACTTTATAGTTAAGCTTTAAAAATTTCCGTCAAAGCTAACCGTTGTTGGTACCTATGTTATGTATTTCTACGACATCATTTCTGTTTTGGGATGGGTATATCGAGCGGCGGAAACATCAAGATCCAAAATATCATTTGAGACCGGAAGACGTCGGTATATTTCTATAAATAGGTATGTATATCAGAAGCTTTTACTGAATCTTACCCAGTTTTAATTCAAAGTCAAGTCATTTGTATGGCCAATGACCTACCGTTCTTTGGAGAAAAGCAGGGGTTTTATGGTCTAGTTCATGCCATGAAATATTTTTAGACAAATATAGCGGTACCGCAGAATAGAGTTTTGAACGGCAGTTATAAACAAAGAGAGTTTCCCAAATAGTTAATTAAATAAGTGTCGCTGGCCGGATGGATTGAAATGTAGTGTACGTGAGTATAATTTATTTAAAAAGTATAGTTTCAATCCCGGCATGTACCTGCCATCCGCGACATCAGTTGGGAGTAATTTAACTAATAAGATCGTACTTTTCATATTAGAAACACGCCTTCTTAGCCTAAGGCCAAGGTTTATTTATCCTTATCATGAGTACTAGCTACTTCCGTCTTAGTAGCAACATTTGCTTGAACTATTCATACTTAGAGGGGAGAAGTTTAATGTCCTTTAGATTTTGACATTTTAGCTCAGATTCTGGGACGTTAATAAAATGCCATGTTGTGCCGGCTTAGAATAGCATCACCCAAAATAACTAGCAAGTTTACAAAAATAGCATCACCCCAATTCCAAGGGTGTCGTTAAAAATTACTAAGGCATAATTCAGACATGGAAAGGGCGGCAGCGTTTCCTCGCGTTTCCACGCGTTCAGCGTCAATACAACACTTAGTACTGCGCTCGCCAATCCACCTGCCAAGCGTGGCAAGTATCCACATCCAGCAGTGGACTGCTGAGGCTGTTCAGTTGAGTTAAATGCAATTTTACTTTGATTGTTCTATCTTTACTTAATTACCTATTTTATTATTCAACCATGTCAGAGTCCTACAAGTGGTAGTAGGCGGTTGAAAAACTCTAACACCGGGGTTCATCAGGTCGTTTGGTGACTCGGTGTCCCACACGAAAAGAGAGAAGAGAAGAGAATAATAATTATCGCTTTAATTGAACGTCTTGTTCTTCTTCTTTTTCGTGAGGGATGACCCGATGAACCCTGGTGTCAAAGTTATATGTGGTGAAATTTTTCTTGTGACCGATAGCGTAAACGAAGGGCTTGTAATCTCAAAACGGGCTGCTGATTAGGAACAACTTTCCTCAAGGAACATAGGTCGAAATACAAAAAAATAATAATTTTACCTTCCATACAAAATTTTCCATCAGCGGATTTGAGTTACTATGAGAATTCAAAATATTTTTGTCTTATTTCAACCTATGTTCCTAATCACTAGCCTGTTTTAAGATTTTGCTATCGGTCAGTAGGTACTAAAGTTTTACCTCATATTACCGAAGTAGATACTAGCTTATTCGCATGCCGAACCTCTATTTCATTACACAGAAGAATAAAAAGTAGCAGCATTATTTAGAAAGAGTGTGTCGTTCTCTAAATATAGAGCTTTTAGGTAGGCAGATAGTAATATTTCTACAAACCGACTGCACGCACTGCAACAAAAATGATGAATACGATTAAATGTTGTTAAGTTCCTCGTGCTGGTATCAAATCAGGAGGGCCCTGATTCTCTTTATTGTCATTGAAATGAAATCGTAACTCAACTGTCAATCTATTGCCATTGTTATTTTCTGTACTTCAAACTTTTAGCGGAATATACATACACATACACATATCACGCCTATTATCCCTTGCGGGGTAGGCAGAGCGTAAACAGCCGTAAAAACGGACATTTACGCCACGTTTGACATATATTTGAGGGTCATTCGGAAAATTGTGTATCGCCATAGTGAAAGGTTGTCAGCCCATCGCCTAAAATTGCAATACACACCCTCGAGTCCCTCAGTCGCCTCTTACGACTCCCACGGGAATGAAATGGGGAGATGCTATTCTGAGCCGGCATCACACGGCACTAGCGGATTATGAAACGGCCAAAACCATCCAACTGACACTTTATTGAAACACAACTGAGAAGTCGCTGAATCATGATGTGAAATGACCTCTCTGAAGGGAGCAAATCACATTTGAAATCATGAAATCTAACTTTTCATTTCCCAGTTGCTAATTTATAGGTCTCAGGGATCTAAACTTACTCTGACAGTACAGAAATCCAACAAAAATCTGTAGGGACAAGTCGCTATATCTATTTATTAACTTTCCCCGCTGCGGTTAGCAGTTGTGCAAATGAAGCATGTCTGTATGGGACGTTAGTGTAGATCTAAAACCCTACAAAAAACTGCATCACCAAGTCGCCATACCTATTTACTTACTTCCACGCTGCGGTTAGCAGTTGTGCAAATGAAGCTAGTCTGTGTGGGACGTTAGTGTAGGTCTAAAACCCTACAAAAATCTGCATCAACAAATCGCCATACCTATGTGCTTACTTTCCACGCTGCTGCGGTTAGCAGTTGTGCATAAAAAGCTCGTCTGCATGAGACGTTAGTGTAGATCTAAAACCCTACAAAAACTGCATCAACAAGTTGCTATACCTATTTGCTTACTTTCCCCGCTGCGGTTAGCAGTTGTGCACATGAAGCTCGTCTGTATGGAACGTTGGTGTAGATCTAAAATTGTTCCATGTTTATCTGTGCACAGAAGTTTACGGCTATTTTTAACAGCTGCACATAATTTTTCGGTGATGTTGATGAATCTGCGATATACGCGTAATGTTTGTGCTCGTGCCAAGATTACGTGTCTGCTGTTAATTTATACACGTGTACGCTATTTTTGGGCTTTTAGCTAGGTACATTTAATATACATAGAGCTGGAAAACAGCAAGGAATGAAACTGGTATACCAATTATCTTTCTCTTTTCGTGTGGGACACCGAGTCGTCCAACGACCCGATGAACCCCGGTGTCAGCGTTTTTCAACCGCCTACCACTAGTAGTAGTAGGCCTCTGACATGGTTGTGTAACGACCGCCGTCTAAGTAATCATAGACAGCAACCGGGACCGACGGCTCAACGTGCCCTCCGAAGCACGGAACCATTTCTTTTCGGACAATCAGGTGGCTCTGCAATATCCTAACCAGAGCGGGAACAAATTTACAAAGTGATAAATATCAACTTTGTGAGTGTCCCACCGAGAATCGAACCCAGAACTTTTATATTCGGCGCGCAGCCGCCAATACTTACTTTGTGGTTGCGTTGCTGTCATTCTAAAAACTACCAAGCTTAGGACGACAGCAACACGAAAAAAAGTGTACAAAATGGAATTGAATAAATTCAATAGAATGCATGAAAAACCCAAGCTAAACTTAATATATAAATGTAAGTAGGTTTTTTGTGCGAATGCATGCCTACTACTACACTTTAAAAACTCACCAATACCTTAACTATTTTAGTTCACAAAGAAGTATGTCCTGCATATGATTTCCAAGTTGGCCGAATTATCTTTGATACACACACTTATTGATAAACTTAAAATTGATTTCATTCACCTCTCTATTTTTGGACGTTTTGTTTTAAAACCATTATTATTATTTATGTGATGGCAGAGCCACTGGCGTCACAACTCTTTTGTAGAATCGATTTTAGGACGATGGTATGAGATAATTATCTAGGTTAGGTTTCATGACTGTCAATAATAATGCAGGGCTTTCCAAATTCTAAAAATAAACCACAATGTCGTCTGAAAGACGTTACGTTTCATTTAACTTTTGTAGTTTATGTAACATAAGTAATCAACTTCTGCTCTCAAAACATGTAACGTTTATATGCTCTATTGCTTTTAGTTGCTCGCATAACTTGTGATAAAAACTTTTCTAAGTGTTTGCCAAATTTCATTACAATCGGCTCAGTAGTTTTTGCGTTAAGAAGTATCAAACAAACAAACATACACAATTTAGCATTTATAGTATTATTAGTAGGATTAGTGGCAAAACTCTCGTGCGTGGAATTCAGGCGCGAAATTTTAGATGTCATAGGTATGCAAATATAATCCGAAATTCCTCGAACGATCTAGAAGCAAATCGGTATTCTTACAAACCAGTTAGACATGATTTAAACTTTTTGTTAGCGTCAAATCGTATTAAAAAAAAAACTTTTTTTTCTTTTTGTTATAAGTAACACGTTAAATGTGTTTAATTATTAAAAAGTTTTCAATTTCGACTAGATTGCATTTAAGTTCAGTAAGACTGGTGTGAGATGAGGTAACTGAACAGCATTTCTTTTTTAAACATATTTCCATAAAAAAGATACTTCAGCCTGTGCTAACCCGTGCATGAGGTAAAGAGCTGTCAGACGCACACACCAATGACCACCTGTCGTCGACTGACGTGGGGTACACTGCAGTCACAGCTCGGACACTGGCGCTCAAATGTATGAATCAAACGCGTTGCTACGCACACAGTCTAAGCTCGCGTAGGTGAACGCGGACCATGCTTGTGTGTGTGAGACAACATGTCAGGGTTGCCGCCATTTTGCGTCCGCGAATCGGGAATGCAATGTGCGGCAGTATGAAATGACCTTCGTCGTCGCGTCCTTGCTAGCCGGCGTCTGAGCGTCCTCCGAGAGCGGGTGGGCGGCGCTTATAGGGGGAGGCAGGGAGTGACCATACTGTACGCTAGTACTATTCATTATACTGTGCTGCAGTGGACTGATTCTAAATTGACCTATAAAGGGTGAAATTTTACTAGTGACCGATAGCGAAAACTCAGATTGAGCTGGTGATAAGGAACTACTTTCCCCAAGGAACATAGGCTGAATACCGATCAGCTGATTAGAGTTAGGTACTATAAAAGCTCAAATATTTATGTTCCGCGGTAAAAAGTATCCTTTGTCACTCTCCGGCCTTACCTACACACAAACACCATACGAATCATCGCTTTGTTGTGAAGGGGAAGAAGGACAAACAAACACACTTTCCCATATTTATATAGTTTTAGAATAGATTCTATGGCTGGGCCTCGACACAGAATAGAGAATTTGCAGAAGGACGGCTCGCCCCCTTTTCAATGATTAATACCTACTCTGATAGGGTTGCTACTGTTTTCTTATTGAATACTTTGCAGTAAGACACTACCTCTTCAGTTTGCTGCACGTCTAGACTATGTCCGTTACTTTGGTCTTTTTTCGGATAGTCTCATTCCGGATTTTATCCATTACGAGATATCGAGCATGGACCTTTTACCCGGTACATTTAACCGGTGGGCCAGGGGTTAGACGCTAGAACGAAAACTACATTCATACCACCCGCAAAATCACATGAAATTATGTAGTTACAGGTACCTTTTCCGTTCGAGCTACACAACTATAGAACAATCTTCCTAAGGCAGTCCGACTGTCCTACTTTATTCTCTTTCAAAAGAAGGTTAAAAGAGCATTACCTTTCACCACCTTAATATTTACGTATGTATTTGTATGTATTGTATTTGTATACCTACTATGTATTTATATTTATATACTGTATGTGTATTTATAGTTCTACTAGTTTATGTATGTGTCTTTATTTGACTATTATCAAATAATTATTTATCATATTGTATTATTCATTAATTTTGTGTGCAATCTTGTCCCCGCACGTATTTATTTCTTACTAAGTTTTACAGGTTGGCTGGAAGATGTCTCTTTATAGATATAAGCTCACCTTTGTGAACTACTTTTAAGACAAAAACTATTGTATTGTTAATGCACAATAAATAATATATATAATATATATACCTACTTCATTAATATCCACTCATCCTAATTATCCCAACGCCCTTGAAAGGATCCGGTAGGTACACGTATATTGCTAACGAATCTAATCTGAATTCAGCGTATATAAATCCACAATAATAGTATTATTTTCATTTGCTAAGTGACGCCGCCTTTTCGTAACCTTGAAGTTCCCAACCAAGTATCTACTTTTTGTTTCCTTAGGACGGAATTCACCAAAATAAGCGTCTAGCTTACAGACTGTATGTGTCAAAACTCGGTCGGGATCAAGAACATACCTCGTTTACTTATATAATAAGAAAAAATATTCATCACAATAAAACCATTTTAAACGGATTTAAGTTGCGTTTGAAATTGTTGTTACGCAAGTTAAATCCATTTAAAATAGTTTTATTGGGATGAAAAAATAGTTGTGCAAACTCATGAAAGTAAAAGAAGACATTTAATAATGAACATCAGTTTTGTCAGCAGAAACAATATTTTTTTAAATCTCATGTTTACAAAGAATAAAGGTATAAATTTAATTTCTTAAACATTTTGCACCGACTTTAGTATTAAACTACATCCGTGGATTTTTCTATTAAATATTTTCTGCGTATGTCGTGATACCTCACATGCAGATGAGTTCCGATCCTCACATTACTAATACCATTATGTACACAAAAAGTAAATTATATTGTGTTTTTTTTTTATGAATATTAAGTTAATTTAAGTAAAAATAAAAAGAGTAATACGTATCATGTTTTCTGATACAAATACTATGGCAATATCTTTGTTAAATAATATGATTGTTGCTACCAAAACAATATGCGGTGCCTCTGCGAGGTGCTACATGCCATGCTGGACTTGTAATAGTTCAAGATCTATGTAATGTAACCATGTGGTAATGCAAATAAAAACTTGATACTTAAGATACATACCCATAACGAGTATAGGTAGGAACACTTCAGCAAATAGCTGTAATATTCCAGCTTTAGAGTAATTTGTTCCATCTACTACACCATCAATCAAATAATATGAAACTTCGTGTTGTAATCTTAACGACAGATTAATAACTGACAACAGCTGAGCTCAAGGTAAAACTAATAATGAATTTGAACAGCTTGTTCTTGTAAACAATGATGATAATATAAAAAGACGTACGTAAATTATCAAAAATGAAACCAAAATTGCAGTCATAATCTTGATGAGTCTTGATAGGATAACCACAACCAAATCGGTTAGATTTTGATGAAATTTCTTTTGACTCCTAAATTAGAAAAATAAACCTGTCGATGTCGTAGCTTTTGAGATAGGCGAGGACACACATACACACACACATATCACGCCCCTTGCGGGGTAGGCAGAGCGTAAACGGCCGCAAAAAATGGACATTTACGCCACGTCTAACAAATATTTAACAAAACTTGTGTATCGCCATAGTGACAGGTTGTCAGCCCAACGCCTAAAATTGCAATACACACCCTCGAGTCCCGGAGTCTTCGGAGGGCTGTCGCTTACACCCTGTATATTGTCAGCTACGTTGTCTGAAATCTCACCAAAGATTTTTCATGTACTTCTTCGTCTTTCAACTTTAATTACGTTCATACTAGTACCATGAATCTCAAATCATTACCTTGACATGTTGTCTAAACCTAGTTGCTAAGTAATTTGGCCTACTATCAACTTGGCTAACTTAATTGACCTATCTAGTTGCGACCCTATTTCTGTCTAAGAGCCCTCAGGCTCTTAGCCTAGGCCCATCCCATGCCACTTAATTGTTACTCCCATACTCTATCCAGTCTTGTCTTGTCTAGCCCATGTAGTAGCTATGATATGAATAAGAAAACGTTCTATGGGGAAAACGAATAGCAAGTATTTTTATTACTTTAACGGCCGATGTGGCGCAGTGGCAGTGCGACTGCAAAGGTTCCGGGTTGGATTCTCGGCGGGACACTCATAAAGTTGATATTTATCACTTTGTGAATTTGTTCCCGGCCTGGTTAGGACATTGCAGGCTGAACCACCTGATTGTCCGAAAAGAGAGATGGTGCCGTGCTTCGGATGGCACGTTAAGCCGTTGGTCCCGGTTGCTGTCTATGATTGCTTAGACGGCGATCGTTACACAACCATGTCAGAGGCTTACTACTAGTCGGCGGTTGTAAAACTCTTACACCAGGGTTCATCGGGTCGTTGACGATTCAGTGTCCCACACGAAAAGAAGAGAAGAAGATTACTTTAACTATATTATCTTATTTTACAGAAAGCGTCCCCCTGATGTCATCTTGCAGACAACTCTATCCAGTAAGAAGGTTAAAGTACAGTTTAGTTGAAAAATCACGAAAAAGAACAACAAGATTCCACGCCTGCAGTGTTGCCAGAAACGACTTCCTAAAATAGAAATATACACACATTTTAGTTGACCTTATTGCTAAAATTTTGAAGTTAACATAAACGTCAGGATCCAGATAAATCAATAATCAACCTACCTGATAGTAGGCGGTCGAAAAACTCTGACGCTAGGGTTCATCGAGTCGATCGTCGATATACACATATTCGCCGTTAAAAGTGTACATTCTAAGGCCTACTTTCTTTGCGTGGAACACTGAGTCGTTGACGACCCGAGGGTGAATTCCACTCTTGAAACTGAACAACTTTTCTCAAGGAAGGAACAAAGGTCGAAATATATTTAAAAATTATCCTCACATACAAAGTGACGCAAATTTGGAACATTTTTAGATGGGAAGTGCATTTTTTTATATTACAAGCTATGGTCCTGGGGGAAAGTTGTTCAGTTTCACGAGTAGAACTTACCCTTAAAATATTTTCCCTGAATTTAATAGGACCTTACTTATGTAGTTTCACACAACCTCTTTCGTAAGTAACACCGGATATACAAAATACCGCAGAATCATGCGGCACGATTAGATAAAGAAATACCTTCTATTAAGATCCCCCATGTTGACTTTTTTTAGCCTTTATTTGTTTATTATTATAACTTGTAAACAGAACCGTTTTTGTTGAATCGCTCTTGGGATAAGGTATTTTCTACAAAACAGACAGTTGAATAACAAACTAAATCACGGCATACAGATGAAGCCTAAGGGCAAAAAAACGCAGACTTTTATTGTTGTTGATAAGTTTATTTTTCTTCTGCCGCAGACTTTTAGGCGCCATCTTACCTAACTAATGTCAGGGTTACTTTGACTAGGTACTATAACGATCGGCGCTTATGTCGACTGCCGACCGCCTTGCATGCGTCTCTTTGCGAGCTGGCTGGAAAAGCCAGTTGCCATTGTTCAAACGATTCGACCGAATTTTGTAAATTTTTGAACCGACAGTTGGATACATTACATGTTTTTTTAAATATACGGTTTTCCTAAATTCAATACAAAAGTAAATTTTGAACGTTCGTCGTGTAAATTTTGATAGATGCTTTCACCAGCTATGTTCCCACAGTACCTTCAGAAAGAATACGGATAAGAGTAGATGTACTATGGTTTTATTTTGCACTCACAGTGCTATATTACTTTCATAAATGAAAATAAGAAATTGAAAAAATGTCAGCGCCCGCCGGGACTTGAACCCGGGACCGTGGAGTACCGTTCCACTGCTCTGCCAACTGAGCTACCGGCGCCCCGACGTAAGCTGACGAAATCTTCAACCTCTTGGTACTCGTCTCGAAGCGACGACAAGCGACATCTAGTATAAGTTATTTGAAACTAATACTATGGTCAGTCCACTTAAGAGTGAAATTCGAACCATGCGATGAAGCTTTGCTTAATTAAATGTACTATGGTTTTATTTTGCACTCACAGTGCTATATTACTTTCATAAATGAAAATAAGAAATTGAAAAAATGTCAGCGCCCGCCGGGACTTGAACCCGGGACCGTGGAGTACCGTTCCACTGCTCTGCCAACTGAGCTACCGGCGCCCCGACGTAAGCTGACGCAATCTTCAACCTCTTGGTACTCGTCTCGAAGCGACGACAAGCGACATCTAGTATAAGTTATTTGAAACTAATACTATGGTCAGTTTTTTTCAATTTCTTATTTTCATTTATGAAAGTAATATAGCACTGTGAGTGCAAAATAAAACCATAGTACATTTAATTAAGCAAAGCTTCATCGCATGGTTCGAATTTCACTCTTAAGTGGACTGACCATAGTATTAGTTTCAAATAACTTATACTAGATGTCGCTTGTCGTCGCTTCGAGACGAGTACCAAGAGGTTGAAGATTTCGTCAGCTTACGTCGGGGCGCCGGTAGCTCAGTTGGCAGAGCAGTGGAACGGTACTCCACGGTCCCGGGTTCAAGTCCCGGCGGGCGCTGACATTTTTTCAATTTCTTATTTTCATTTATGAAAGTAATATAGCACTGTGAGTGCAAAATAAAACCATAGTACATTTAATTAAGCAAAGCTTCATCGCATGGTTCGAATTTCACTCTTAAGTGGACTGACCATAGTATTAGTTTCAAATAACTTATACTAGATGTCGCTGGTCGTCGCTTCGAGACGAGTACCAAGAGGTTGAAGATTTCGTCAGCTTACGTCGGGGCGCCGGTAGCTCAGTTGGCAGAGCAGTGGAACGGTACTCCACGGTCCCGGGTTCAAGTCCCGGCGGGCGCTGACATTTTTTCAATTTCTTATTTTCATTTAGGATAAGAGTAGAGTTAGGCGAATTATGGAGACCCTTAAATATTAATTTTATTTTAGTTTTTAAATGATACTTGATTGATTACTATATGACAATTGTATTATGTATGCTATTTTTTGTGACATTAAACTACTTTTATTATTATTATATATTATTATTAACTCATTTTCTGTTCTCAGTATTGGTCAATAGTAAAATTTACCCAATATAGGTAAGTTGTAAGAGTAAGAACAAATAGTATTTATTCTAATAAGTTGCTAGATATGCGCCGGCCTTTATACGCTGTGTCATTCGCTTTTACACCCTAAAAAGTTTATCTTTTTGTAAGACTAAAAAGTATTTATTATATTGGTCACAGAAACACCCCCCAGAAAGGCCACTACTATTATAATACCTACCTACTGTAGCAATAATCTAGCATGGTATAGCTGGTATAGGGCCTTTGAACACGCGATGTCAGGTCAATGGCACGTTCGTTTACAAGGGCCAGTGTTCACTGAGCGTTTGCTAATGTGGCTCTATTAAGCTGATAAACATTTACGGTATTCTTGCGAAAAAGTACATCAGTGTGTAAGTCGCTTGACAACGTCAAATCGTATGGATAAATAATTAAAATAGTGTCTAAATGAGAGGATAACTTTTTGTAATAACACGGTTTATTTTTACCCGACTACGGCAAAGCAAAAAGGAGGGTTATGATTTTGACCTGTATGTATGTATGTATGTATGTGGAAACGAAAACGTTTGTTCCGTCCTAACTTCTAAATAACTTATCAGAATTTGATAAATGAGGTATCATTTGAAGCGTCTAAACAGTCCGCTGGTTATAGGCTACGTAATATCACTATACATTACATAGGACGCCCTCTAGAGCTAAGAATTGAAAAAGTTTATACTACTAGTAATGTCGTGTTGGGTATCAAATGAAAGGGCTCAATAAGCACAGTTCAAAAAAATTGTTGCCGTGTGATGCCAGCTAAGAATAGCACCACCCTATTTCTTTTCCGTGGGTGTCGTATGAGGCGACTACGGGATAACGGGACGCGACGTGTGTCGTATCGTATAAGGCGACTAAGGGACATGAGGAGTTCATGTGAAGGTATTACAATTAGGCGACAGCTGACAACCTGTCACTTAAGTGAAACACGATTTTAAGGGTTAACCTATTAGTTTTTGATGACTTAATGCAATTACCACCCGTATCTGCAACTCGTGTAGGCGCATATTGTTACAAACAACCTGACATTTATGCAGCTGAACCACATTTATGGAGAATGTTCAGTTTCTGTGAATTGGGTCAAAATATGCGACAAGTAAATGACAACAGTTTCGTTGATCTGTTGAACAGCATCAGAGTAGGGAAGTTGACAATGGAGCAATTAGCAATATTAGACACAAGAAGAATTGTAAACGACACAATTGAATACGATGAAATTGTACATTATTTCCAACTTTAAAACATGTAGACCAATTTAACAAAAAGCGCTTGGCATTACGAACAACGAGTGATGTTTTAATTGTGGATTGAGCTGCATTTCAATCCAGAAATAAAAATACATACCAAAGTGTTAAACTTACTTTCAACCCCAAAATAATTAAAATAAAAACCAGTTCAAAAACTAACACCCGACTACCTGAGATATCGCGCTCTAAAAAGTAAGAAACGTAAGAAACAAGAAATCTGGAACATACGTCCACGGCTATCACCTATAAACCACATTTTTTTTTATTAAATATACATTTAAATATATAATTATATGTCATATCTTCGTATAAATTTCGTGGACTATAGATATTAAATTGTTTGTAGTTAATATTCCAGATTTCTTGTTTCTTACATTTTAGAGCGCGATATCTCAGTAGTCGGGTGTTAGTTTTTGAACTGGTTTTTATCAAATTATTGCCTTACATTTATAAGCGTTAAGTAATTTTTTCATTTTTTAGTTATAATAATGATCTGGGAATTCAACCTTAGGTTTCTCATGAGACTTCAAGTAAGTAAGTTTGAATTAGGCTGACCGCACCATCCAGGTCCAGGAGACGTCATTTCAGACTACAGCTTACCTTTTGCTGTAGAGACGTTGGGCCCTTGGGGCCCTGAAGCCAAACTATTTTTAAGTGACATCACAACGCGCCTCATTGAGGCAACTGGTGGACCGAGGCTGGCAGTGGAATGCTGGCTGGCAGCCTTTTGGGTACGTTGCCTCAGTGTGGTGCGTTGGAAGAGGTTTTTAATTTGTAGTTTTTAAATTTTATTGTATCGTTTCTTTATATGTATTTTTTTTTTAATAAATTACTTTGTACCAGCTTACGCGTCACTCCGTCCAGTCTATTGACTTCTATGCATTCATTCATCCATCTCATTCAGTTACCGGAACTACGCGGTGAATAGCCACCAAATATAAACTTAAATTCGCCAGTCGCATACTTACGAGTATACTTTAGATATTGCAAATATCGCACAAGTAAGCAAAATAAGGAAAGTGGCGTCACGTACAATAAGTAAGGAAACAAAGTCACTAACCAATATCAAAGAAATATTTAATTTCAAATTATTACTTTTGGCTTCCCGCTATTTGTATTGGATTTTCATAGATTATGAATTTCGAACCATACAGATGGAACACTTACTCCCGCTGTACTTACACATTTATTGATGCATTAAATTACAATTATTATATAATTTAGATGACAAAAACGGCGTAGTCAAATCGAAATTGTGCTTTTCATTATGTAAACCCTTTCGTTGGCTAGTTCTATTTTTTTAGTTTTTCATTTATTAACCATCTTTATTATTTAAAAATCTTTAGATTTAAAACTGCAAAAAATGATCATTTTCATTATGAAGTTCAACTTTTTAAATATTTAGCATCCTATTTTTAATGTATTTTATTAATATGATAACATAGAAGGTGTGCAATAGACGGAATAAAAAGTAGTGTACCATCTGTCGCCGTTTTGCCTTTTCTATAGGTTAACACATTTTCTTTTTCATGATTTTAAAATTCGAACGTATTCAAACACATTCTCTTTTTACAGTGACATATCTGGTACCGTAGGTACTGTCTATATCGCTGGACCGCACACCTAGGGAATTCTGTAATCGCGGAAGCTCGACGGAATTCCGAGAGCCTATAGGAGACATTTGGCTTTTTTATCTGGACTTTTTACCGCAATTGCTCTAAGTGAAACAAGTCTATATGGATGACGACCAATTAATTGAAATTCCCTACGCTACTCCTAGCGCTATGAAAGAAAATATACAGGGTGTAAGTAAGGAACAGCCCTCCGAATAATGATAGGGTGCTTTTAGACCATGAAACTATGAAACTGAACAACTTTCCAACTTCAAAAAGTTTCAGGAAACGTTTTTTTTTTTGGATCACCCATAGTAAATGCAGTCAGCTGATCTTAATTTTGTATGGGAGGTCGAATATTTTTGTCGTTTCATGACGTAGGTTCCTAGAGGAAAGTTCAGCAAGAAAGGTCTGCATGCACCCTCTAAGTATTCGAAGAACTGCCTTTACTCCCCGTATACTTGCAGTATAAATGTCAGTTCCGTCTAAAAAGGGAAAAACAACATATTATAACCTCCACTACATGCAGTCCCCTTGGCACAGAAAAGAAAGAGAACATTTAAATGAAAGCATAGCATTTAGGTACCCGGATAAAGAAACCGGAAACCGGACCATGATTCCGGATGTGTGCGGCCAGCCTTAATAAACCTCCGACCTGACTATGGAATTCCATTTAATGCCCATTTTTTAAAAAAAGTATATCTCTGCCCATGACATTATCATTGCTTACAACTTTTGATGACTTGTTTGGAAGTCTTACATACATATTTAGAATTCTGAGAATATTGCATACCTACATTATTGGGCACATAGATAGACCTCCTTTTTCAAGCAGGAAAGGAATACATTCCGAAGTAGTGAGTTTTTTTCTCCTGTTTCCCTTGCAGCGGTTCTATATAACTGCCGACACTCTCTTACATTTGCCAATTAATCAAAAAGTTTAGACTCTGGGGCTCTGGGGTAACAAATTAGTTTCAAGGTCTACATAATGGACCCTTGATTTTAAGGTAATTAGTTATAAAGTATATTAGGCTTTACATTTTACAATGCTGTAATAATCATCTTCATCACAATAAAATAATTTTATCTACACTCGTCTCATAATGTTCGAATTATGAATTCAAAAACAGATGCATAATGACCTACTTTATGCATTCTGCCTATAAAAACTAGGGTTTACTATAAATTACAGAAGCGTAATGACTTAATGAGAAAACGCTTAATACGATAAAGTTGAGAAATGAAACGAAGTTTTTTTTTTCCAATACTCAAATTGCTATCTTTTGCCGCACCTGACAGCTGTTGTTGTACGGTTATTCTTCGGATGTTGTTCAGTTGTTTTAATAGGTTTTTGTTCTGTTGTTGTTGAGATGTTGTTGAGATGTTGTTCAGATGTTGTTCAGATGTTGTTCAGTTGTTGTTCAGATGTTGATTAGTTGTTGTTCAGATGTTATTCCGATGTTGTTCAGTGTTGTTCAGTAATTGTTCAGTTGTTGTTCAGTTGTTGTTCAGTTGTTGTTCAGTGTTGTTCAGTCGTTGTTCAGTTGTTTAGTTATTTGCTGTAGAGACTCGACATCTAAACAACTGTTAGTAAAGAATCTTCAAAAATTCATATCAAGCCATATTACGTTCTCGTATTGAATTTGACCATGTATCGGGCCTTGCAATCGCCGGTGCGGACGTTTGGAAAAGTGTTCAACTGAGTAAATTTTTTAGAGTGTAGATAAAATATTGTATGCAACTGCATATAATAAGGCATTAGAATGCTCGTGTCAATCTATTATCACACTCGGCTACGCCTCGTGTGATAAACAGACACTCGCATTCTCATGACCCCCATTATATGACAGTTGCATAAACTACTATTAAACTTATTTAATTCTAAATAATGACGTCTAACGACTTTGACATCTTCAGTCACTACGAGCTCTAAAAATAGCTCGAAAAGTAGAAAATACTGAAATCTAAAATAAAAACACAATTTAACAAAAATAAGTATCGCGGTACGTAAGAACCTCGTTGCAGTATTTTGAATTACAACTTTAATCCGTTTAAAACTGTTTTATGATGAGTAATAGTTGTGCATAGTCACGAAAATATTAGGCTGTAATAATATTTTAAGAGAATAGCTCTTATCTACAAAAAATCTTTATTAAATTAAATTAAAAGTAACAGTTGGCGTGTGATGATGATGTGATGCTTTTAGTAACACGTGTGTGTGTTGTGTGTAGTTATAAATAATATTTATTTGTTTTGATTGTATATATGTGGAATGTAATGAAACAAATATGTATGTGTAATATGTATATGTATATATTTAAGTATTACTCATTTAATATAATGTGTATCTATGTATATTGATATTTATTATTTCATATAATAAATATAGTTGTTTATATATAATTTCAATGTTTTAGAAAGTAACTTCTCATTTTACCGTTTTCACTTTTTAGTGCACCCGTTTCGAGCTCTCTGTTTACCCTATGGTTGGCCAGTTGAGAATGCTGCGAGGCATTAGGCCCGCCATTTGTACGTTTTGTGCAATAAAGTTTTATAAATAAATAAATAAATGCCGGCTTAGAATAGCATCACCCCATTTCTTTTCCTTGGGAGTCGTAAGAGGCGACTAAGGGACTCGAGTGTGAGTATTGAAATTTCGGGCGATGGGCTGACAACCTGTCACTATGGCGATACACAATTTTCCGAATAACCCTCAAATATTTGTCAGATGTTGCGTAAATGTCCGTTTTTTGCGGCCGTTTACGCTCTGCCTACCCCGCAAGGGATTATAGGCATGATATGTGTATGTGTATGTAAATGTTACAGCTCACGATGGCAAAAAACTTCGTGAACTTTGTACGGAGGTCCATTTATTTTGGAAGATTTTTTGAACTCGGCCTTCTTGTTTTTACAAACCCTACCAAAAAAGGAGTGCAATGTTTTAAGAGGTAATTGCATTAATTAAAGTGCTCCAATTCGTTAACCTCTGAACAGATTCGATTGGGAAATGGGAATTGTATCGGAAGATTCTTTACATTATCCCGAGTATCATAGGCTAGATTTTATCTCAGAAAGCAGTCGTTTTTTAACATTTTTAATTTATTATGCTTGTTTATCATGAGCTGTTCTTTAATGCTCCGTTTGATTGAATGAAATAGATTGAGCACTTTATACTGCTAACTACCTACCTAGGTACAACTTTTGGTAGGTACTGGATAAAACGGAAAAGCTGGCAACTCTTACCAAATTTAAATGTAGCCCGCCGAGCCCGCGGGAAGAACCTACGTGGTTACGCAACAGATCTTGAAGAGCAGTAAAAGGAGTAATGATTTGACCTTGCACTTGTCCTCTGCGAAACTTTCGCGTCCCTTTCTTCGTTACCGTCAGAATCCCATTGCTGTGTGATGCTTTTAGAACAACATCACCCTCTTCTACTCGTGGGTGTGGGAAATAAAGGGATAATAATTCACATAGAATGTGGGCCTTTCTATGCAAAAGCTGAACTATCACTTCTAGCAATATAACAAAAAATATAGCGTGAAATGTTACTAGTGATTGATACTGAAAACAAAGTACGAGCTGGTGATGAGGAACAACTTTCCCCAAGGAACATAGGTCGAAATAAGACAAAAATATTTTAAACATCCATAGTAACTTAAATTTGCTGTTCGGCAATTTTGTACTGGGGGTCCAATTATATTTTTCATATTTTGACCTATATTTCTTGGGGAACATTATTCTTTGTCACCAGCCTGATCTGAATTTTCACTACCGGTCACTAGTAAAATTTCACCTAATATATTACACTTTATATGTGTACCCGAACCCTCTACCGACTGTACATAATTTGTACAATAAAACACTCCCGAGCCCAATAAAACGTTTACGTAAGTAAAACAACAACAATTCGAGAGATATCGATCGTGACCTTGAACCTGTCCTTAAAGCCCTCTAAGCCTCCTCAAGGATCTAGGTATTTACCAAACACGAGAGTATTGTAATGAGGGCTTATAAGCTTTCGTTTACTAGAGGGGGGAGATTGAAAATAAAGCGGGTCACGTGGGTCTTCCACTTGCCATCCGTTGCTGCGTATCTTAACGCACCGTAACGCATGCATTTTACAGGTTTTTTAAGGATGGGTTTGCTCTTGCCTCTAGGCAAGGTATTAGGACAGAGACAGAGTCTAAGATGGAGCGAGGTCACCCAGAAGAAGCCTGTTCACTCTTATTTTGAAGAGATTAGCGTTGTATGCGTTTGTAATAGGTGAAAGGAAGTTGCGAATTCCGATGTTGTTCCAATGGAAATACGGCTTCGATGCTTTTACGGTGCGCAACGACCGACGATGTGTGGGAGAACCGTTACTGGCAATTATTAACGATTAAAAAACCAAATTTGTTTCATCGTGAAATGTATGAATGTAACTTTGGGACACCCCTATATTTGTTGATATGAACTGTGTTAAAGTTTTGCGGTCACAATCTTCTGCTTTTTGGTTAATATAGCGGGCGGCGGCGTGACTTCAAAACCTACAGCACTATTATTTGTTCTGTGCTTACACCACGATTTAGCAATTTAACTAGTCAGGAGCGGGTCACACGAACTTTGGCTCAAACCTAGGAAATTCAGTGTAGGAATCGCATAGTGGGAAGATCGTGATATTTCTGAGATTATCTACTCACTTACTTGTAGGCGGTTTTACACAGAAATCTAACTCGTAAAAGGGATTATGTTCTGCAGACACAGAAAGCAATAAAAATGTGTAATTACTTACTGAGGCGGTTCTCCCACTAGTCGTCGTTGCATATTTTATCGCGTAACGCATGCGTCTGTCAGACAAAAGGAAATTGCGAATTCCGATCTTATTCCCATATAAGAACGGATGCGGCTGTCAAACGACTTAATAGACGCACCCCCTACACGCCGTATTTGTATAGGAATAAGATCGGAATTCTTTATTTCTATTCGCCTGACAAACGGAACCTTTAAATACATAGCTACGGACCACAACCGTCTTAACCAATGGAGATCTTTTATGCCTACCTTTGAACGGGTATCCTGTTTTACGCAGGATAATAAAGACCCAATGAAATTGCTAGGTTGTAATGAGATCGTAAGAACACGATTTTCCTTGTCGAAAAATACTTCGACCATTTACGTTTACGGGATAAACCTTGAAAGGAGATAAAGCTACGGGGGTTTGATCAGAGTAAAAAGTAAGGTAAAAAACCTTGAAAAGTATGAAATGAATCTTAACTAACCTGGTTAACCGATTTTAAAAAATCGACTAGAACGGTGTCTGTAAAGCACATATTATAACATGTTGTGTCATTATAACACGTGCGTAAATGTTGATTCTTTGTTTTTTAGCCAATTCATAAAATTTTAATTTTAAGTGTCAAAGTATTAAATTGATTTGCTAAAATATACCTGCACTGTCTTTATTTATTTTCAGTTTATCTTTTCCAGAAATAAGTACTCGACAATAATTTAAACAGTACGAAAATTCTGTAGAGAAAATAAATAAAAACCTCTAGAAGGTAGGTATTTTTCAAAACCGTTGAATTATAGTTCTTCAGTTTTATAGTCTGATCTGAAAAAACCCACTGGAGGTTCAAATACATACATACATACATCAGCCTATTGCAGTCCACTCCCCCAGGTTACACCGTAGGGCACGATCTCCCGTTTTCGCCATCCAGTCGCTACTAGCCGCCTTCTTTAAGTCCACTGTCCAGTCCATCTCACCATACAGGCAGGAGTCCCTCAGGGCTCCGTCCTATCCCCATTACTTTTCACGCTATACACTAGCGACATCCCCAAATCGCCCATGTCACAGCTGGCTATGTTCGCCGACGACACTGCCATCTACGCGTCCCACCGTAACCACTTAAAATTAGTTAAGATTCTCCAGAACGCTCTAGACTCCCTCGGGAGCTGGTTCCGTAAATGGAGAATCGAGGTAAATCCGGAAAAAAGTGCAGCCGTGCACTTTCGTAGAGGTTCGTACCGATTAAACGTCCCCGCTGTAAAGCTTTTCGGCCGACCCATCCCGTGGGTCAACGAGACCAAATATCTAGGAGTCACCCTCGACTCAAGACTTAGCTTACGTAGCCACATTATGAGAGTCCGCGACCGCGCCGCGTTCGTTTTAGGCAGATTACATCCGATGTTGAACAAAAAGAGCAAACTCTCCCTTAGAAATAAGGTGAGAATTTACACCACCTGCGTAAGGCCTATTATGACCTACGCCAGCGTAGCCTTTGCTCACACCTTCGATTCACATCTGAAAATGCTGCAGGTCATCCAAAACCGTTTCATGCGCAAAGCTACCGGGGCGCCCTGGTACATGCGTAACGCCAACCTCCACATCGACTTAGGCCTCCCTACCATTAAAGCGTATATGAAAGAAGCGTCTCGTCGCTTCTTCGATAATGCTCCCCATCATAAAAACCCCTTGATAGTTGCCGCGTCCAACTACTTCCCCCATCCAACCTCGCGTTTTAAACACCGTCCGAGACACATCCTTACGGAAGAAGATGATGCAATCACAGTAGCCACTGCTGCTGCCATTGCGATTAGATCACACTCCACAAGCTCCTCAAGCAACCGACGCCCCCGCCGGCGGGGGCGCGGAGGTCCCTCATTTGCTCCCCACTTTGGGAACTACGGGCACGTGCCGGGTAGATTCAGTCCAATACGTTCTTCCCAGAACAACTCGTAAGCTCAATCGCGCCCCAAGGGCGCGATTGAGCTGGTTGTTGGAACAACCTCAAGCTTTTCCGGGTGAGCTCCTGCTCCCCACCATACAGTCAGGTGTAGATTAACAGCCCCGGGGCTAAAAATCGTAGGGTCCACAACTAAATAATAAAAAAAAAAAAACTGTCCATCTGGCCGGAGGTCGTCCAACACTACGCTTGCCGAGGCGTGGCCTCCACTTAAGAACCCGTTTATTCCACCGTCCATCGGTTCTACGACAAATGTGCCCAGCCCACTGCCACTTCAGTTTGCTACACTTCCAGACTATTTCCGTTACTTTGGTTCAAATACATTCATCAAATATCCTTAGATGATTGTTTTTCTAGTCTAGACCGATGAAACCAATACCAAACCGGTCCTGAATACTGATTTGTTATCGTGTGTATCCAATTTCCATAAAATTACATTTGTACATTATTTTTACGGGTTACCAACACTACATGCAACGAGCACAAACTCTTGATAGACGGCTCATTAAGGGCAAATACTTTCTGGAAAACACATAAGGTATGGAGAACTGATGCCCTATATGTAAAACGCGCGGATTGGTTAGTTAGTGGTTATTTGTGATATGACGCTATCACTAACCAAAGGTAGTTGACATTTTTTTGTAGTCGTTGCCTATATGACATGACCATAGAGGATCCTACCTACCGATACCTTTTTTCAAAAAATATATATGCAGTGTGGAAGCACCTTAAAACTTACAACTTCAAATTCAGAGAATTGTACAGTTTAATTAATTGAGCATACCACAGTAGAACTCCTATTAAAGCGATCAACTTAAACTGGTCTCCATTTAGATTATAGTTATTCAGAAATCCATTGAATCCAGGAAACAGGCAGATTGAGGTGCTGCTAATAGTACTTCTATAGTAATGCAATTCACGTGTCAAATTCGGGTACGATCCCGAGGGGTCGTCTGCTAACTACGCAGTATGTAAATACGTGTTTGAATAATTGGTACGTAAAGGGATTTCGCCATTGCTCTGAAAATGGTAGGTTCTAGTGTACGCCATTATTGATTGATATTGAGAACCAACGAACCATAAATTGATGAGGGCAGTTGACAAAAAACAGGTATTGAGCCTAAAAGCGTACTCTGGGGAAGGCTTGTGTCTAGTTGTGGACTGCAATAGGCTGATAAAAATTAAAAAATAGTCGTAGTGATTATATAAAACACGCAAGGAAAATCTTTGATAGCACGGCACTATTGTTTAAAAATAGGTAGATAGATAAATTTAAAGTCATCAAAGATGTACAGTTTAAGATTATCAGGGAAAACATGCATCAACAACATATTTATTTTAATCAATTTAACAAGATCCGCACTGTACAAAATAAACAAAAACGGGCCAAAGATAGAACCTCGGGGCACACCTCGTTTGAGAGGCTTAGCATTCTTTCTATAGGTACTATCTGCGCTGTTAACTAAAAGCTAAAGAAGGCTAAACTCAGTAAGCAAAGCGAGCCACTTACGGAATCACGTTGGTTGAAACGAGCAAGAAGGCATACCATTCCTACTCCAAAATTGAAACGGAACTACGTACCTAGGTATACATGTACGTACATAAGTTAGGAGCGCAGTTACGACACAGATGTCGTCTGTTCATGTAACTTTGAGTGCTCTTGTCGTCACAAAAGGGTTTTATTATTACTGATAGAAGTATGAATGTTAGATAGATAGATATTTAAACACTTTACAATACAGAAAACTTATTAGTAATAATATACTAATATAGTATAATTAGGTTTAGGCACGGTTTAGGAATCAAAAACACTTAAAAAAAAAAACAATTTAATTAACCAAAAAGTAGTTTACTTGACAATTTTTACAAAACATGATTAACCTCTGAAATGAATTAATTATTACTGAAATTTACTAAACATTAGTGGAACAAAGTATCCGAAAACAAAGACAACGATACCAAGAACTCGCCGAGCACGATGCTGCACCACCGGAAGCCGTCAAGAAAGTGAGCTCGAGTGGCGAACCTCAGTCGCTTATATAGGTTGTCAGTTGTTTATTTGTCAACAACTAAAAATTATCCTTAGACGGCCTCTCCTGATACAGCGTCGTCCTCGACCGCTTTTTAATCTAAAAGGCCCTCAATCCCATCTGAGCCTAACAAGTCGGTAGCCGTAACATTCGAAGTTGTCTCGTCATCAGTTGATGCTGCTTCAGCTACATCTTCTGGATGGTCTTCTTCAGGCATCTGCTCCACGGCTGAGGAACTTGATGCCTGCTCAAGGTCCACATTGGCAGATGATAGACCAGCAGCCGGTTCATCTACTTCCTCTTCATCTGCAATAACCAACATATCACCTCACTCATACTTCACTTGCATCTAATTCATACTTCATTCATTGCTTGCAACCACCAAAATAAATTGATTAGGATCATTTATCCCATCTCGTATATCCATCACCAATGCATACATCAGCTTCACAACAAATCATGAGACGTCTCAAATCACACCAAATCACACCATAGAAGCAAAGGAACCGCAGAACCTTAGTTTACACCGCCTTAACCGCAGCTAAGGCCCAAATCCATTCAGTGCGACCGCAGCACACACTGAAGGACTTGCAGTGGGTGAATACCGCAGCATTACCCATACATCACTGACCGCAGCCAAGTGATGCATCATGTCATAGAACCGCAGCTCTAATGACCAGACTACCAAATTTCATGTTGTAATTCGAATTGCCAGCCTACTCCACAATGTCTTTTCTGTCAGTATGTCAAAGTAAGCTAAATTAGCAAAGCAAAGTTAGAGAGAGGACAAGGGGGTGCCAAAGCGAAATTAAAAAGCTCACGTAGGTACCTAATTGTACGAAGCAATGGCAATCAAAATTACTACTTTTAAGAAAATTTGTAGTCATTAAGTAAGTCACACACTTACTTCCGAAGCATGCAGCGCACGACTCTGGGCACCATTCTCCTCGCCAAGGTACCATATACTCGGCCGCTGCTTGCGTGGACTTTCCATAAGATCCACCCAACAACTTGAGCTCGTAACGACCGCTTGGCAGCGCCCTTTGCACGCGATATGGCCCTCGCATGCCCGGATCAAGTTTCCCCGTTGACTGAGAATACTTTATCACGAACACGAAGTCGCCAACCTGAAACACACGAGCTGGACGGCGCTTTTGGTTAACATAGGCGTCCTGTTGCATGCGATTACGCCTCAGGAGTTCGTTGGCTCTCGTTCTGCACATCTCGCGCCATGCCTCACGATTAGGTTGCGTGCCATCAGCCGCAACATCACGAATCAGACTCCTTATCACCGGAGTGGCTCCGTCAATACCAACCAGCAGGTTCAGCGGGGATGTCTGGGTGGTTTTCTGCTTTGTTATGTTCAAGACAAGCTGAAGTCGCCACAGTGCATCTGACCACGTGTCGTTGTTGTTTTCAGCCTGAATACGAATCATGTTGAGAAGTGTCCTCACATACCTCTCGACCTGGCCATTCGACTGGTGCATTTCCGGAGTTATGTGGTGTATATCACACCCCATTTCACTAAGCCATGACACAAAACGGCGCGCCTCGAACATGCGACCACGATCTGCTACCAGCAACTTCGGTATACCAAATAGCGAGAAAGCATTTGATATGGCTTGTTTGAGCTCTTCGGCGTCTTGACGAGCCATGGGGTACAGGAGACAGTATTTGCTGAAAGCGTCTACTACCAACAAGACAAACTTACGGCCATTGGATGCAGGCAATGGACCTAACACATCGGCATGTATGGTCTCGAACGGAACTTCTGGTTTTGGCCACGAAGATATGCACTGGTGAGGTGCACGAGGTACACGTTTTCGCGAGATACAAGTGAGACAATGCCCAATGTATTTAGCTACGAACTGCCGTAGCCCAGGGAACCAAAAATGTTTTAGAATAAGGTCTAAAGTTTTTTCAATGCCTACGTGTCCGTGTTCGTCGTGAAATATACGCAACAAACTTAATCGATGCCCTTTCGGAATGAAACACAACAACCTGGATACTTCACCAACTGGAGAGTATCGGTAGTAAAGAAGCTCATTCTGGAATACATAACGGTTTGGGTCAAGCTGACCCTCCTGCAACTGCTGTACCAGTCCCTGTGTTTCATTGTCCGCAGCTTGCGCGGTTTGTGCCCAGTTACGAGGGCGTACAATATTACTGACGTTCGCGGTAGGGTTCCTACTTAAAAAGTCAGCATGGGACATTTGAGAACCTTTGCGGTATTCAATGTCGAAGTTAAAATCCTGTAAATACACCCACCATCTTGCAACGCGTGGTAGTAGGTCCTTCTTCCGCTCTGTCGCCTTAAGGGCGTTACAGTCAGTCACCAGTTTAAACTTAAGCCCGACCAAATAATGGCGAAAGTGTTGTAGGGCCCTCACGACGGCGAGCGTTTCTAACTCGTATGAGTGATACCTACTTTCCGCGCCCTGTGTTGTTTTACTAAAATACGCAACAACGCGCTTACTACCATGTTTCTGTGCTTGCAGTAGCACGGAACCGTACCCTATGCTACTAGCGTCCGTATGGACTTCCGTGGACAGCTCTGGGTCAAATATCGCGAGTACTGGTTCATTTGTAAGTTCGGTAATTATTTTTTGACGCATTTTTTCCTGCTCTGGACCCCAATGAAAAGAAACGTTCTTTTTAGTTAGCCGCGATATACAGGCGGTTTTTGTCGCGTAACCCTCGATATAACGCCTAAAATATCCGGCCAAACCCAAGAACTGACGGACCTGCTTGACGTTAGTTGGAGGTGTAGAGTTAACTAGGGCCTCAACTTAACGTGGGCTCGGCTTCACCTGACCCTGACTTACTACTCTGCCTAAATACTCTACCTCTTTAGTCAAAAATGAGCACTTTCGGAGATTGATGGAAAAACCCGCGTCGGTAAGAGTTTTTAATACACGCCTCAACAAATCAACACCCTCCTCAACTGTCGAGCTCATTAAAAGGACGTCATCTACATAGACAAGTACGGAGCCTGCCTCAATAAACTCGCGGAGCGTCTCATTGATTATGCGTTGGTAGACTATTGGAGAGTTTGTCAATCCAAAAGGCATCTTCACAAACTCGTAATGTCCCTCCGGAGTGACAAACCCTGTCTTATGAATCGAGTCTTCGTCGATCGGGATCTGATAAAACCCAGTTGCCATGTCCAGGCTAGAAAAGTAATTAAATTTGCCGAGACGATCGATATGATCGTCTATAAGTGGCATGGGGTACCGATCCCGAACGGTGAGTCGATTCAGTGCGCGATAATCCACGCACATACGATCTGACCCGACCTTCTTTTTCACGAGAATAATTGGGCTTGAATACTGGGACTGTGACTCTCTAACAATTCCCTTCGCTTTGAGGTCACTAATTATGTCGCGAACTTTAAGCTTCTCCTGATGGGAGAGCTTCTATGGACGATAGGCAACAGGAGTGTCGTCAGTGAGGTTGATTTTCATGGATCCGGTTTTCACGGTAGAAGTCGCAGTTCCAGTTATCAAATATTCGGAATATTCATTTAAAACAGACAGCAACGAATCACGCTCGGAGCCCTGAAGTGGGGTGTTAATAAGTACTTGCTCATGGGCAACAGCACTGATATTAAGTGACGACGGCTTATCTTCCTCCATGGTCAAGTATTGTCGTTCCTTGGTACGCACGTACTTAATGCCGTCTCGATCTAGAATATCCGTTCCTACTATAACCGGGGCATTCATACATGACGCTGGCATGACTATAAAGTCAGCTTCGAAAGAGATTTCGCTAAACTCAATAGTAAGGGTCACGCCACTATTCGCCACTATATCCTCCTTACTTATCCCTCTTATCGTGATAGAGACCGGTTTAAGTTGGTAAGCAAGATGCTTGAGTACGTCCGATGAAATCAACGAAACATCGATGGCACCGCTGTCAATCAAGACGTCAACAGGGACACCCTGAATAACAGCAGCGGTTAAACCGTCATTTCCTGTTGGCGCAGTTGGCTTACAAAAGTTAACTTTTCGCTTATTACGTGATTCAGACCGTTCCTTTAGAAAGCACGTACTTTCTGTATGTCCTAATTTCTTGCAAAACGTACACGGGGTCGGGGTAGCACCGGTAAATCTACTTGCGTTAGGAGCGGTAGAACCAGTACTAGTTTTGGGATTAGAGTTTATATCTGGTCTAGACTTTTTGTTACATTGATAGCTCCTATGTCCAGTTCGTCCGCAATCAAAACATTTCCCTTAGGTAGCAGCTGAGAATCAGGTCGTTTCTTGACAACAAGTGGACGCGTATCTTGCTTGTTACGACCTGGTTTGACGTAAAGGGAAATAAAAGATATCAAAGTATCCGCGGTTAAATTGGCGTTGGCTGCTGCAGCCTTAATCTGAGGATCCGTAATACCCCTAATGATAATCAAAATAATCAATTCTTCGCTAATACCCTTAACTATGCGAAGGCGCATCAGCGATCGCCTGGCATATTCCGCATATGTTGCATATTTATCAGAATTTATGCTCATAACATCAAAAAGGATGTTAGCGTAATCTAATTTTCGCGGGCATAAAGTCTTAAGTTCTTGTACAAAGTTACGCCAACCACGATCACTTGATGTCCATTCGTTGAGCCAATTACGAGCATCGCCCTTTAGGCAGTTCGCGACTCGCGACAAGCACTCGTAATCGTTCCAACCGTTCGCAAGCTTTGCACGTTCCACCTCTTGACACCAAACGTCAATGTCATGAATTGACGGATCAAAATTCGAGACAAAGTAATCATGACTGCGGGTAGTTTTTAAAGATTTAATCGCGTCGACTAACTCTTGGCTCGAGGAAGAAGGTGGCGGTTCACTATTGCGGGCCGGTTGAAATGTCGTGTTTACATCGGCCTGTGACTCGACGGGCACAGTGACGGTGTTGTTTTCAATGCTCGTATTGGGATTGTTTACAACAGATGGTGTTTCGGAACATTGTGATCGTGATGTGCGTGTTATTTCCTCGGATCGTAAGCTGATCGAACTCTTTTCGCTAGCGTTTACGTCACGGTTTGCGAGTGATTCTTTAGTGTTAGAAGTGTTGCCTAACCCCTTTTCTAACACGTCGATTCGAGACAAGATGGAATTTAGTTTCGAATCTAACCGTGTAAGTAGATCTGACCGTGGGGGAGTTCGCACGCGGGTACGACTGCGTGTCCGATTGCGCCTACTACGACTACGATGCACACGATCGCGTCGACGAGTTCTATCTCGCGACCCCGGATCTCGGTCTCGATCACGATCCGACATCGCAAAAACGTAAGTACCAACAGACAACAAATTGAATTGCAATTGTTTAAAGGTCAAGGTCTACCCTCTTCCACACAATAATTTCAATCTCAAATTAGATGGCAAAACCGTTAATTTCAAACAAAAGAAACACGTCAAGTTCAGATCCCACTTCTGAAATTAGGTTTAGGAATCAAAAATACTTAAAAAAAAACAATTTAATTAACCAAAAAGTAGTTTACTTGACAATTTTTACAAAACATGATTAACCTCTGAAATGAATTAATTATTACTGAAATTTACTAAACATTAGTGGAACAAAGTATCCGAAAACAAAGACAACGATACCAAGAACTCGCCGAGCACGATGCTGCACCACCGGAAGCCGTCAAGAAAGTGAGCTCGAGTGTTTTTTTTTTTTTTTAGTTGTGGACCCTACGATTTTTAGCCCCGGGGCTTTCAATCTACACCTGACTGTATGGTGGGGAGCAGGAGCTCACCCGGAAAAGCTTGTGGTTGTTCAAACAACCAGCTCAATCGCGCCCTTGGGGCGCGATTGGGCTTACGAGTTGTTCTGGGGAGAACGTATTGGACTGAATCTACCCGGCACGTGCCGGTAGTTCCCAAAGTGGGGAGCAAATGAGGGACCTCCGCGCCCCCGCCGGCGGGGGCGTCGGTTGCTTGAAGAGTTGTGGAGTGTGATCTACTCGCAATGGCTGCAGCAGTGGCTACTGTGATTTCATCATCTTCTTCCGTAAGGATGTGTCTCGGACGGTGTTTAAAACGCGAGGTTGGATGGGGGAAGTAGTTTGATGCGGCAACTATCAAGGGGTTTTTATGATGGGGAGCATTATCGAAGAAGCGACGGGACGCTTCTTTCATATACGCTTTAATGGTAGGGAGGCCTAAGTCGATGTGGAGGTTGGCGTTACGCATGTACCAGGGCGCCCCGGTAGCTTTGCGCATGAAACGGTTTTGGATGACCTGCAGCATTTTCAGATGTGAATCGAAGGTGTGAGCAAAGGCTACGCTGGCGTAGGTCATAATAGGCCTTACGCAGGTGGTGTAAATTCTCACCTTATTTCTAAGGGAGAGTTTGCTCTTTTTGTTCAACATCGGATGTAATCTGCCCAAAACGAACGCGGCGCGGTCGCGGACTCTCATAATGTGGCTACGGAAGCTAAGTCTTGAGTCGAGGGTGACTCCTAGATATTTGGTCTCGTTGACCCACGGGATGGGTCGGCCGAAAAGCTTTACAGCGGGGACGTTTAATCGGTACGAACCTCTACGAAAGTGCACGGCTGCACTTTTTTCAGGATTTACCTCGATTCTCCATTTACGGAACCAGCTCCCGAGGGAGTCTAGAGCGTTCTGGAGAATCTGAACTAATTTTAAGTGGTTACGGTGGGACGCGTAGATGGCAGTGTCGTCGGCGAACATAGCCAGCTGTGACATGGGCGATTTGGGGATGTCGCTAGTGTATAGCGTGAAAAGTAATGGAGATAGAACGGAGCCCTGAGGGACTCCTGCCTGTATGGTGTGGGGGGAAGACAGAGTGCCTTCCACCCTGTAACGAAAGCTTCGATCCGACAGAAAGTTACGTACTAAAAGCACGAGACGATCAGGCACAGCGAGCTGGTGTAGCTTGTACACCAGCCCGTTGTGCCAGACCTTGTCGAAGGCTTTCGCCACGTCGAGAAAAACTGCTCCTGTCGGGGTCGGTTTGGACGAGACATTTAGCTTAAGAGCGATGTGTTCGACAATGCGGTGTACTTGTTGGGTACAAGAGTGCTGCTGTCGAAAGCCAAATTGCTCGTCAGGTATGAGATTGTTGGTCTCTGCGTGGTCACGGAGTCGGGCATAGATCATGCGTTCGTAAAGTTTGGCGAGAGGGTTCAGTAAGCTGATCGGGCGGTAGGAAGTGGGCTCATTCGCCGGTTTACCCGGTTTGTGAATGCCTATGACTATTGCTTCCTTCCAGCAAGCTGGAAAGGTGCAACTAGCCATGGCGGCATTCAAAATCAGGGTGAGGCGATTGATCAGGTGATCGGGGAGAATCTTCAGGACACGGTTGGTGATGCCGTCCGGTCCTGGAGCCTTTCTGGGCTTGAGTGCCTTAAGGGCGTTGCGCACTTCCATCTCAGTGATGACTCTGAGTGGAGGGCCCGATGGAGGTAGTGAAATGAGACGTTCGACTTCGGAGTCGACCGTTGAGACGAAGGTCAAGTCGTAAGGGAGTGTGCTGGGGGTGCATTGGGCTGCGAGACTGTCAGCTAGGCATTCAGCCTTTTCGTCGTCGTCAAAGGCTTTGGTCTGGTCAGGTCTGTTAAGTACCGGCATCACAGAGATGGTGTCAGATTTCAGCGAGCGTTGCAGCTTGTAAAATGCGAGATGGGATGGGTTCAGCTCCTCAAGGTGCTGATCCCATCCGGCGTCACGCCATTCAGCTGCACGCTGCCTTACTTCCCTCTGTAGGGCGCGCATGAATAGTCTGTTAGATTCGATTGGGAAGGATTTGTAAGCGCGGATCGCGGCGTTCTTCTCTGTTATCATTTCAAGAAGGTCATTTGGAGGTTTATATTTACTGTCTTCAGTGATTTTAACCGTCCGTGAACAGCTGTTCACGACGCTGCTAACGTGATTTGTGATGGAAGAGACGGCTAGGTTGATGTCGGTTTCGGTAGTCAGTCTAGTCGGTATTTGGTCCAGGTGAGTAGAGCTGGGAGCGTTCAAGGCTTGGCCTAGTTTCGGCCAGTCTACTATAGTTTTGGTCGGGCCGCACAGACCTGAGGGGCCGGGGATGTCGGTTCGCGGGTCAAGTTTTAGTAAAACTGGTCTGTGGTCAGAGTCGCAGAGCTCGTGGCGTACTTCTATAGAACTTAAACGAAGGTTTACGTTCTTTAGAAGGGCTATGTCGAGGATGTCGGGTCGATGAGTTACTGTATGGGGGTAATGAGTTACCTCTGTAGGGGCTACTAGGTCAAAGGACAGTTCGTCCTGCCACTCAAAGAGAAGATTGCCTTTAGGGTTGTTGGCGATACAGTTCCATGACATGTGCTTGGCATTCAAGTCACCTGCTATGATAACCGAGTCACCGAGATTAAATAATGACTCGAGCTCACTTTTAAGAAGTGGCTTTGTCTCGCGATTATTGCTCGGAGATAGGTATACCGACACTATCGTAATGGGTTGGTGTCCCGTCATGCTTAAGCGGCAAGCGGAAGCCTCCATATAGCAGAGGGGCGGGGTCTCTATGGGTGAGCAGTGAAGCGCTCGCCTGTAATGAATGAGGGTGCCTCCCTTGCTGCCCGATACGCGGTCATTACGTACCGTGTTGTATTGCGCGATTCGCGGGGTACGCATATGGGGTTTGAGAAACGTTTCTTGTACAAGGAGGACGTCTAAACCGTGATCTTTCAGGAAGAGGCTAACTTCCGTCTTTTTATTGCAAATACCATCGGCATTGAAAAAACCTAATTTAAGTGACCGAGGCTTGGTCCTACCACTGCTGGATATCCCTAAGTTAATAGACCTATCCATAATCAGGGTTTGAAGTTTTTGAACGCGACTACCAGATGGTAGTATTTGGCGGCGGTTTGGATGAGCGCACTGGGGTTACCAGCGTTGGCTCTGATCTCCTTGGAGTAGGAGATTATCTCTTCGATGTCGAAGAGGCTGGTGAAATTGGAGACAACAGAGAGCGCGTCGGCTAAGTCGCCTTCAGCACTCTTGCTGTGGGAAGCGGGTTTGGGAGGAGAAGGCGGCGGAGGCGCCGGCTTTTTGGGGGCGGGTTGGGGGGGCACCACCGGTTTTGGTGCGACTTGGGCGGGGGCTGGACCCATTTTGAGGGCCCATGCGGGGTTAGGCCTGAGGGGCGGGAAGTTTGTGTTTTCAGCAACACCTGGAACGACCGCAGCTGGTTTTTGAGAGCCAGCTAGCCTATCAGCATACGTTTGCCTCGCAAGGGTGCGCTGAAGCACTTTGGGGTTCGCCTTAGGGGCACGGGGACAGCCGCGGTAGTTGGCTGGGTGGCCACTTTCGTTGCAGAGGACGCAACTAGGTGGGAGTGGGGGAGAGGAGCTGTCTGCCGAGGGCGTGTCCGTCTTTTTAGGACGGGCGCACTGGGCAGTGCTGTGACTCTCCAGGCACTTAACACACCGCGGGGCGGCGTGACAGGTGCGTGAAGAGTGACCGTAAAGTTGGCAGTTGTGACACTGGCCAGGGATCCCAGTCTTCCTGGGGGCTTCCATGCGGATGCCTGAAAGCATGCACACGGATTTCAAACCGTAAATGGCCTTACCAGCTTCGCTCCTCTCGAGCGTGACATGGACCATGTCGAATTGTCTCTTATTGCGATGAGACGAAATGCGGTGTACTTTACGTACGGGGATATTTTGGGCGATAAGGTCGTCATAGACTTCCTTTTCGGAAATCTCTTTCGGGATGCCTCGAATTACTACGCGGTGTAGTTTCTCCTCCTCCAGTGCGTACGTATGGTACGGGAACTGGAGGAAGTTCATTAATTTTGTAAGCGCTCTGTGCGCCGATGAGGTCGGGACTTGAATTTTGATTCCGTCCTTGGTCTGTGAAGCAGTCAAGAACGGAATCTTATTCTGGGTCATCTGACTGGAAAGGGACGACCACTTGGCGTTGTCCCTGAGAATAATCGGGGGGGGTCTGCGCTCTGTAGCGGGAGAGACTTTAGGAATGGCGGCGGCCACCTTGCGGTGGTTGCCATCGGGCCCTTCGACGCGGACTGTTTTCGCAGCCTCGTCGCTATCTGAATGTGCAGCCTTACGCTGGCGCTTTTTGGATCTACTGACTACGGTGTAGTCGTCGTCGGAGTCGGGTTCGGGGTTTGAGTCATCGGACGGGGGGCCGGCAATGTCCATGACTTCGACGGTTAGGTCGGAGTCCTGGGCGTTGCCGACTTGGGACGATGGGTCAGGGGATAGAGGTGACTCATCGTAATGAGTAACCGCAGGGGAGGGGGCAGGTGCCGACTTAGCGGCGGACGTTTCGTCGGCGGATGGGGCTGACTCACCGGTGGTCAGGGGGTTGGGCGATGACTCATCGCGGGCTAGTTCGGCGAAGTAATCGCTGATTCCGGGAATCCTTTTCGCGACGCGGGCTCGGAATTGGTTGTCCTCGAAGACAACTTGTAAAAGTTCTAGGAGAACGGACTCTAGGGGAAGGGCTTTAGCCATTGCCTAATCTATAGCTACCGCCGTTTCGGAACCGTTCCGTGGGAGAGAAACGGCAAGAACTCCACGGCAATCGGCCTAGCTAATATGCTAATCGCGGCCCTCAGGCGGGAACAGCCTGAGGGTAAGACGCCGGTGATCCTCCCCGCCGGGTGTAGGCAGGGAGGGTGTACTTAACTAATGTAGCCCTAAAGTGTATCCTCCGCCAATCTTATTGTGCGGGAGGTTCCTAACAGGCCCGAGCAAAGAGGAAGTTGGGGCCGGAGCCCTTCTCCCAGACAGACTCTGCTCGGACAGGGGAAGAGGATGGTACCAGGGTCGACTTGGGTTCACCCCCAGGGCCGGTGGTTCTGGCACCCGTCCGATTGACTGCGTTGCCCTGAAGGGGCAAAGCTGGTGTATCGGGTCTACACCCCCTGCTCGGATCGTTGAGCACCGTTAGGTATCCACCGAGCAAGGACCGCGTAAACCGGCGGTTTTCGGGCAAAAGACGTAGTTAAATAAAATACCACGGAATGTGCCTTGAAAAAGACACAAACGGCGGCGGAGGCTGTGTGGGACAAGTGATGCTTGTCCGACGCAGGGCTGGAGTGTCGGTCGCGGAGCGACGGCGAGGGGCGGGGCCACGGGAGCGGCCAGGTAGTCGGAGCGTAGGCGACCGTGCGGGACGGCTGCTGAGCGGCGACTGTGTGAGCTCGAGTGGCGAACCTCAGTCGCTTATATAGGTTGTCAGTTGTTTATTTGTCAACAACTAAAAATTATCCTTAGAGTATAACAAATTCAAGAATTTGTAATACTTTCAGCAGTTTAGTCATGGTAAATAATATGACAAATCGCGCAGAAAGTCCTTGATGTACTAATCAAACAATTAATAATTCAATACCCCGTGTGATGCTGGCTTAGAATAGCATCACCCCATTTCTTACCCGTGTGTCGTAAGAAGCGACTAAAGGACTCGTGGGTGTGTATTGCAATTTTAGGCGATGGGCTGACAACCTGTCACTATAGTGATACACAGTTATCTGATTGAACCTCGAACTTTTGTCAGACATGGCGTAAATTACAGTTTTTCACAGCCATTTATGCTCTGCCTACCCCGCAAGGGACTATAGGCGTGATATATGTCTTCTTCTTCAAATTTAAGAGTCAAACTCTTGTCGGTGGAGTAACTTCCAATCTTCATTCCTCTCCGCCAGTGACTTGACCTCTTGATACGACACGACATTGACTTTTTCCTTTATCTGGGTAAAGTAAGTGCGTCTAGGTCTACCTCTGCCTCTCTTTCCTTCCACCTTCCCTTCAATAATGTTCTTAATGAAGCTGTCGTGTCGTAGCAAGTGGCCAATCATCTTCCCTCTCCTGTTTTCTATGGTCTTCAGATATATGTATGTATGTAATAATTCAATATTGCAACTGAATACGCAGATCTGTTTCGCCATTGCGCAGTTTGAGCTTTGTTACGCATTGTTTTGCGTAAGCATTTGGCTACGAACTGCTACGACGAAGCCGGCGTAGCATTACCTCACAGTTATGGAGTAAAGTCTACGAAGAAAGTCCACAAAGCCCCTTCTAAAAAATATTTATCATCTCCTTAAAATAAGATTCGAGAAATAAAGGAAAAAAGTTGGAGTCGCTCGTAAATTGCACTCTCGAAACCTTTCAACACTTTTATATTCAACTCGAAAACCTTTATCAAACTTTTTCCAAGTTATAATTTCTCTGGTTGGGGGGACTAATCGTGTCTTTCCTTGTCGAGGCAAAAATGTAATATCTTTTTAACGAACTCGGCAAAGGTCGTTAAACGTGGTTCAAGCCGACGCGAACTTTTTCTAGCAATCACGATAAAGTGGATTAGATTTTGAAAACCTAAAAAGGGATCCCTAAGAGTGAGACTAACAATTAAGTGCTAGCTTAACTGGGAAAAATATTGGTCCCTTACATTACATACATACATTCAGTCACAACAGTTTACTGGACAACGGCTTCCCCTATTGGGGGTATTGCCATAATCACCGCGCATGGCAGGTGGATTGGCGAGCGCAGTTTAAGATGCTACATTCACAGGGAATGCTGGTGCCCGTTCCCTCGACGAATTTCCCTTTGTCGATTTTTACGACACCCACAATAAGGTACATTCTAAACCGGCATCACATGATGAAGACCCTAACTATAATAAGAATAAGAAATATGGTCAGTTGTATCGGAAGGTACGGAAAGCGTTCTCGCTTGCTGTCTTTGTAGACGCGGTGGTTACATAACAATGTCAGAGTGGTGATTGGTGGTTGAAAAACTCAAATACTCCTGGTATTATATAAGTAAGGTGACGGCTGATGTGGCGCAGTGGTAGTGCGACTGCCTGCGACGCAAAGGTTCCGGGTTCGATTCTCGGCGGGACACACTCACAAAGTTGATATTTATCACTTTGTAAATTTGTTCCCGGTCTGGTTAGGACATTGCAGGGTGAACCAACTGATTGTCCGAAAAGAAATGGTTCCGTGTTTCGGAGGGCACGTTAAGCCGTCGGTCCCGGTTGCTTTTTATGATTACTTAGACGGCGGTCGTAACACAACCATGTCAGAGGCCTACTTGTGGTAGTAGGCGGTTGAAAAACTCTGACACCAGGGATCATCGGGTCGTTGGACGACTCGGTGTCCCACACGAAAAGAGAATAAGTAAAGTTGTTTGTCGACTCGCTCAGACGACAAACAAGTAAATAGGCAACTTTTTTATACAATATATTACGACATGATTCAGAATAAAGCACATTATTCGACACCACTAAAAGCGCGACTGAAAAACATATCTATTCTTACAACGCACTCTCCGTGAAACCCATATCAGTTACCATTTCCACTTAAAGCAGTAATATATTTTGACTACACTGTAACAAACCAGTAATGGATACCGAATCAACGTGGCGACACGGGGCGCCCTACACCAAGCCCTATCAGACGACCTTGATCTTGTGACGTCATTGAGGGGAGGGGTTAGCCCTGGGAGGAAGGGCAACGACCCATCAGCCTACTAGACGCCTAATGGGACAAGCGAAGCAAACAATTCTACCAAATAGGTGAAGTGCGCGATCCGCTCATGTTGATTGGCCGGTGGTCGCGTCATCTCGTAGCATCAGACCAAGGACCGTCTCCCGCTATTTGAAAAGCGTCTCTAATGTGTTTCAAGAGCGTCAGTTGGATTATTTTAACCGTTTCGTATACCTCTAACAGTGTAAAGTATGCAAAATCAATGTGGCAATGGAATGACAGTTGAGTGTCGATGGCATAAGATGGCTAACTCAATTATAATTTCAGCTTCACAAGCCACATTAGAACTCGTCACGATAAAGTCACGTCTCGTCAGGAGTCGCCGTCGCCGGAAACGGTGTGGATGATATGTGGGTGAGATAATGGCTAAAAAAATAAGAGGATCGGGGCCCAGACCTATGAATTTGATATATTGCTAGAAAGTATACACACAATAACAGACTAGTAGTAGTACTTGACCATTTCGGTTGGAGATTTGGTTGTATACATTAAATTTGTATTGTATTTGTTTACCTACAATCTTAAAAGTGTGTGTTCTGTGCAAAGTGACCGGAAATTATTTATCCTGTTTCTTATATTATGTATTGAATAAGGAAATAAAAGTATTTAAACCTAAGTATTCGCCATTAGTGTGCCGTCTAGTAGGCTGTGTGGTCGTTGAGTAGAAGGGGGGGGTCTACACCTGTGAATCTGTAGCTTTGTTTAGAGGATTCGGAATTGCTTGTTTTATTACCCAGGATTGTAATGGTCGTCGTAAAGTTACATGTAAGTTTTGGGATCAAATGAAATCGTGGCTCTATTTTTGATACGAGGTGATCGGGTATATTTTTTTTTACGTAGGCAGATTAAAACATTTATCTTACTGTCTGTCAAACGACTTGACAGACGCATCTGTTACGCATCGTAACGCACCATAAACGAGCCGTGGCTGTATTTGTATGGGAATTAGTTTACGCTGCGAAAAAATACGCAGCATAGAGTAACTTGAATATTTGGATACGCAGCGACAGATGACTAGTGGTTAACCCGCCTTATAAGTAACTTGAATATTTGGATACGCAGCGACGGATGACAAGTGGTTAACCCGCCTTATACCTATCTATAGTTTAGAAAATTCTGTGTCAGGAAATGACAGGAAAAAAGTATTTTTAGTCAAGCTAAAATGTTTTATCTGTTAGAAAATTAAATGAATACGATTCAAAACTTGTAAATACCTATATTACTACTAAGCCTGATTTTCCGTGGTAAAATATAACAGAGCTCTATTCGCAGGTATTTCATAAAGGAACCCATTATTTAATCCCGCTTGAAGAAAAGTTTGTTCATTCGTAACTAATATGTCCTCCGGGAATTAATGTTGTTAAAAACTTTGATCGATGTTTTTTTTTGCTAAAGAAGATAACATCGCATATGGCAGAGTTTGTGAAAGAATTAATTGAATTGAAAATAACATAATAATTATATAAATACCTACCGCATTTGTTGCATCTGCGAAAAAGTTCAGTCGCGGACTGGAAAATTGTGGCAAGAATATATGACTTCAAAAATTTGCCGCCCATGTTGTCATATTTCTATGTAGGTCTAGTTTGCTTTTTATCAAACATAATGCTTCTATATAGAGCCATCTGGGCGTATCTCATCATATGCCCTAAACAGGTTTTTTTCCACATTTGATTTCAACTTTTTCTTAGCTACAAGTCACTCTTACCCGTTTTTCACTATCGTAATTCATTTTAAAGTTACATCAGTCTATAAAGGCGGAAATGGTGTGCTGGTTTTGAAGCAAAAAGGCTTAAACTAAGATAAGGCTAAATGGAGTCTGCAAAATGGACCTAAGACAACTTACAGCTATATGTCACTGGACCCACATACAATTATGTAAAGACGTATTTAGAAATACGCCCTTGTCGCCCGCAGCTTCCCGAGAAGGAAAGAGATAGTCATATATGGCGCGCCGTGCGAGTGAAAAAGACAGCAATATGGTTTTGGTATTTTTTGCCATTTGTTTATCAACTCTGCTGGCGAAAGTTTTGTTGTCGTTTTGAAGTGGTGTATATTAGTGAATTTTATGTGATAATTACGAAACAAATGAGTGTAGTAATTAAAAATAGATCCGAGACAACGTGAAAGAACGAAAAAGATATTTAAATTACTACCAGAATATAAAAATACACAAAAAAAGGTACGTTATATTTGAAGTTATGTTACGACAAAGTAGGTAATTTTTCGGGTAAATACCAAAATATATAACCAAAAAAAGACTTCTCATTAGAAATAAAGTGCAGTACAGCATATAAGCATCATGTCGACATACTTATTTGCATATAAGTCGGTCAACTTAGATATTTGTTGGCAGTTTTGCTCACTAATTAAACATACATGTTTTTATTCTTTTTACCCGATTTTTCACTGGAAACCTTCGCATTATTCATTATTTTGTCAACTATTTGTATTAATTATACGTAACCTTAAAAATATGTATTATTTACCTTACAGAAACCAGTAATACTTTATGCAACGATCGGCAGCCATCGCGCCCAAAACTATATGCCTAAGATCAATTTTCACAAAGTGAACGAATTCCAATACGCAAAAGAAGCCTTTCCCCAATTCAGAAAAATCAAAATATCATAGCAAAAAAGAGAATGATTGCTAAAAGTCATAAAAAGAGATCGCCAGACAAAGATGTACCTATACATATATCGTTTAGAACCTCTGAGGTCAACTAGGCAAACAAGATCTGTCAATTGTATTGAACCTCCAAAAAATTTTGAAGTTTTCGATGATGACAACAGTGTTTGCGTTATGACCCAATGATTACATTGTTTTAAAATTTGAAAACTCAAAGACTGTTGTTACCTCATTACAAGCTTTTATTTGACTTTCTGTGCTCGTTAGTTTGTACGGGTCAAATGTTTAAAGCAAAATTTGAGCCACTTAACGACTTCCGATTGATTTAAAATTTTGCATAGACATGTAAATTGGATGACAATGCAATATTATGATGTCAAAAAGCTGATATGATGATAGAGCCAAAAGGTGGTCTTTACATCTCAGAGATGAAACTATGTACCCCTATCGAGTTTGGGCTCGTTGAAATCGTCTTGCCACCCACTCTTCAAAAAGTGCACTCAAATAAATAAAAGCTTGTTTTAAAAATATATTTTTTATTATATTTTTATTTTATAATATAGTTTGTAGGTTTTGATTAAGAAATATATTAATATTGTTAATAACACCTTTTGATAATATAAAGTGATTTCAATTCTTAAATTTGTGTATCTAATTGATAGATAATAATCCACTGCCACCTCTGACAAGAAACTAACAATGTATAATAATTTTACTACAGCTGAACTGACACATTTAGGCGTATCTTTAAAAAATATATTAGGTACACTATTAAGTTTTACGGCAGAAAGGCTTAAATAATACTTACGCCCTCCATTTTTAAACGGTTTTCCTATAATTCAGAAGCTAAAAGGCTGAACTTATAGATACGTCCAGGGTCAAAAATGCCATTTTAACAACGAATTTCCAGCTATACAGGCGTATTTAAAACATGCGCCTTAATAACTCCAAAATGTCAAAACCGTATGGGCGTAACTATGTTTTACGTCATTATTAGGCAAAGATTTGTGTGCCATAAGGGCGTAAAAGCTGACTTTTTTTAAGAATCATGTTTATTTACTATGATACCTTGTAGAAACTCAAACGAATCGTTACATAATCTATGAACAGATATATTGCCGACATTTCAATTCAGTGTTTTCTACAGTAGGCTTCATATATTTTTAATGACGGGGAATCCAAACCTTATTTTTGCTCTCCTGAAAAGTGACAAAAATCAACATACGCCCAGATGGTTCTATACGGAAGAATGTAGATTTATCTTACGGCTAGTGACAAGTGCAACTGAAAATACTTAACCTTGCTACAAATATCTACATAAAGATAAAAATTGTTACCTAATGGATTAAAAATTTGTTTTTTGTAAACATACCTTTTATGTAGGACCTTATTTTGTTAATTTCAGCTTCAAAATAATCTCCTAAGAACAAAGTTAGATCATGGAAGCATTGTTTCTTGCCGAGGAACATTCGCAAAACCATATCAAAACAGACTTATGAAATAGTTACAAGCCTTCGCATTTACTTTCGGCAACAGAACTTAATAACCTGCAGTGAAATATCCTTTGCAATGACGCTAAGTGTTTTTTGTACTATAAACTATATTTTTAATCCGAAGCAACCGATATCTCTAAAATCCTGCCCCCACAGCGATTTTGAATGGCAAATCTGTAACTCATTGAATTTTATACAGTAAGATTATATTCTTATTTATGGCCTTACTTTATCACAAACGAGTATCCATTTTATAAGAAAAAAGTTTATGGTTGTATAGCTGGCAGTTCGGGCATACAGTGGTGAGCGAATATTCGAAATTCAAAATTGGAAACCCATTTGAATTTTTTTAAATATTTGGAAAACCATAGAGGGAGACATAAAGAGGAGAAGAGGAGGGGAAGAATTCATTTGACACTTATGAAAGCTACAAAACAAACATGCCAATTTTCATTCTTGCTTCCGGATGGGACCATAGCTTCATACGGAGCTAAGGAGGCGTACTATAATTTGATACAAGACTTAAAACTATGTTAATATGTATGGCCAAACCAAACCTGCTAGGTATTTGAAAAGCGTCTCAGTTGTTTATTTATTTCTTTTTATTTTATTTTTGGTTTATTCGGAAGCTTGGAAACTTACAGTTTAAATAATAACAGAAGTTCAATTTAACAATTAAACTTTAAACTGTAGATTTGATAGGGTTGCGTGTCAATGATGCCAGTGTTTTATCTTTTATTTTAGCCGGTTCGTACTTACCTTACTTAAAGTTCCTGTCAGTGGGTGGTACTTTTATACAGAAAGGTGACACTGGGAATACAAGAGCTAAAAATAAAGAGAATTAGGGCTCAGCTCGTTTCCGATTACGTAGTGCAAACCCGCCCTGGAATCTCTACAAATTATCGTCCTAAAGGTGCTTTCTTCAAGGATATACTAAATATGGTGGCAAGGTCTGGATAGTCCCTGCAGACAACGATAAACTGGAGTAGCGGCTCAAAGCAAGATAATATTTCAGAGGGAACCTGGCAATGAAAAATCAACTAGGGTTCCGTAACATGCACAACAAGCTTTTTCGTTTGCTAACCCATTTGACCTACTTACTATACTAACTTAACTATTACAAAAATTTTATTCCATCAACAGCCTCTAAAAAATATGCATTCAATAAATCTATACGTATACCGTAATAGTACTTCAATGCAAATATATTGCCAAAAATTGGCCTTTTATGACGTTATGTTAGAAGCTTAATTTTTTTACTATGTTCTTCTTTTGAGTAGGACAACGAGTTGATGAGTTTACAATTGCAAACGGCCGTAGACTAGAGTATATCGTTATATTTTCAACTCGATATCTCTACGCGTTCCAGAGATAAATGGTTGTGTTGTGACAGACGTACGGACGTATGGACGTACAACAAAGTGTTCTTATTAGGGTGCCATGTCTTTCCTTTTAAGGCAAGGAACCATAGAAACAATGAAGCCAAGAAAAACTCGTCACAAAAAAAGCAAGGTACCTAACTGGTATACCTATAATTGAAAATGTCGTATAACACTAATTTTGGCAGCAAGAGTAGAAACGTGTCCACAGTTTGTATTTCATTGGGAAGTTTAAGGTTCCATATTTCGTGCACTAAAACAATAGTAAATGCTCACACTCATATGCTATAATTTCGTGTACAAGTAAGATATAAAGAGAAGAGAGTAGTATTTTTGCGTTTGTGTGCATGTCAATATGTTTTAGCAATGTACACGCATACATACATACATACACATATCATGCCTATAATCCCTTGCGGGGTAGGCAGAGCGCAAACAGTCGCAAAAAACGGTCATTTACGCCATCATCATTCAAATTTAAGAGCTTGGCTTTTGTCGTTGGAGTAATTTACGCCACGTCTGACAAATATTTGAAGGTCATGCGGAACATCACCCTCAAAAAATGACGGCCGATGTGGCGCAGTGGTAGTGCGACTGCCTGCGACTCAAAGGTTCCGGGTTCGATTCTCGGTGGGACACTCACAAAGTTGATATTTTTTACTTTGTGAATTTGTTCCCGGTCTGTTTAGGACATTGCAGGGTGAACCAACAGATTGTCCGAAAAGAAATGGTTCCGTGCTTTGGAGGGCACGTTGAGCCGTCGGTCCCGGTTGCTGTCTATGATTACTTAGACGGCGGTCGTAACAAAACCATGTCAGAGGCCTTCTAGTGGTAGTAGGTAGTTGAAAAACTCTGACACCAGGGTTCATCGGGTCGTTAGACGACTTGGTGTCCCACATGAAAAGAGAGATGCGGAAAATTGTATATCGCCATAGTGACAGGTTGTCAGCCCATCGCCTAACTTACGACTTCCAAGGGAAGGAAATGGGGTGATGCTATTCTAAGCCGGCATCACACGGCGGCGGCACATTAGCAATGTATTATAGCAATGTATTATGGTTTATTTAGCACTCAAAATAAAAAATATTAAATTCCTAATTTAATTTATGTTTTATCAATGTTTTAGTGCGTGAATAGACTGATCGCATTGAGTTTTTCATGACTTCACTGAGCTCGGTCGTGTTGGTTCCCTCTGAAGTATTCTCTTTGGTCCGTCTGAGAGAAGTTGTAACTTACCACTCACAATAATTTGACCTTATTTAGTGATCCTTGGGGTATTTAAACCAAATACTTTCTTATTTAGAAGTACACTATTATCAAAGCAATCACTTAAAATGCCATGTGCTTATTTTGTTTTTCAAAGATATCATCTAAAGAGGCGTAGGATTATTGAAATTGAAGGCATGTTGGCTGTCAAGCTAGGTATCCTTTAATCTACATTTTTTCGGCCGGTAAAATTAGCAACTTGCATGCTACTAGAACTGGTTCAATAAATAACTGGTTTAAAACAGTTTTTTTTGTTTTGAGTTTAATTATTTTTTTCTATAGAATTACACAAATTCAATACACAGTTATTTATTTATTGAAAACTTGCAACTATTACAAGCGCGGGCAGGATTTGGACCTACGACTTTCGCAACACTAGTGGCGACGCCTCTTCCATCTTGTGTACCGCAGCTCATTCCTTGCCCGCCAATTTTGCTAGTGTATTTTAATGCTAGTAACGCGTGGCACGGCTCCATCTACCGGGTTAGTTTTGCAACTAATACCCGGCGACTAATTCTATATTTACAGATTGAATGTAGTCTAAGCGATGAAAATTTTGCAAGTTTTCAAAAATTGTATACCTACCACGGGAAGTGTTTTATTCAACACAGTAATTTACGATTTTTTCAGAATGAAACTAAAACTTATCAAGTCTTCAGAATCGATTTCCATATTTCCATAGAACACTCATAACTTGTGGCTAAGCATATTTCAGTCTTAAAGTTTCGGTTTATCAAAGACTAGCGGCCCGCCTAGCGGTTTCACCCGTTGCGATCCGTTTTCCCGCCATAAATTTTACATAAAAATATTTCTTTCGAATTACTATATTTATTGAAGAAAAACGGATCAAAGTATGTTGCGTACTTTTGAAGATTTAAGCAAACAAAGGGCCACTGGAAGCGACTTTATTTGCTATAGATTTCCGGCAAGCGATTTCACCCGCTGCAACTCATTTTCCCGTAGTAAAAGTTGTTTTTCTGCGGTAAAAAGGGGCTTATGTGTTATTCCAGGTTATATTCTACCTGTGTTCCAAATTTCATCCAAATCAGTCCAACTGTTTGAGCGTGAAGAGGTAACAAACATACATATACACACACAGACTAACTCTCAGATTTATTATTTTAAGTACGGATTTAGGCTGCCCGCACACGTCCGACTTTTTATAGGACCGATAATCGGGCAGATTTTTCCTCCGATTTTTAAGACCGTTTTTGTGACCGATTCAAAGCACACGTCCGTCACTTTGTCTGTTGGTTTCGAGGAAGTAGCTCGTCATGGACGGCCGACTGTCGGTGAGTAGTGTGCGTTAACGCATACATTTCCGAGTGTTCCATTTTTCACCGATAATCGGATCGGTCGGGATGCACCGATTTTATTTCTGACCGACTATTTGTAGGATGTGGGCGTTACACCATTGCAATCAATACGTTCCATTTTACTCCTACAATAAATCGGTCACCGATTATCGGACGTGTGCGGGCAGCCTTACTCCTACAAAAAATCGGTCACCGATTATCGGACGTGTGCGGGCAGCCTTAGTGATATCCGCACGAGTTGTCATAGCCAAGAATTAATACAATTCCTCGATTAAAGGAATTCCTCCGCAAGGTTTTTTTTTTTTTTTTTTCAATAATTATTTATAATATTTTTTTTTGCCGTGTGATGCCGGCTTAGAATAGCATCACCCCATTACTTTCCCGTGGGTGTCGTAAGAAGCGACTAAGGGACTCGAGTGTGTGTATTGCAAATTTAGGCGATCGGCTGATATAACCTGTCACTATGGTGATACCTACACAATATTCCAAATGACCCTCAAATTTAAGTCAGACGTGGCGTAGATGTCCGTTTTTTACGTACGTTTACGCTCTGCCTACCCCGTAAGGGATCATAGGCGTGATATATGTATGTATGTTTTTTCCAATAAATTTTAAACTATAACTTGTTAACAGAAAATATCAATTTTAACGATTTGGCAAATGGCCCCATGAAACCCAGGGTCAGAGTTTTCCGAAAAGATCTAAAAATAAAAGTAAAGTAAAAACAGAAGAAGGAGTATAGACAGCAACGGCTTAACGTGCCCTCCGAAGCACTCTGGACAGCCTGCAATGTCCTTTCCTAACCCGTATGCTAAAATATTAAATAACAGGTACCAATTAAAAAGTACCGGAGTGAGATGTGCCTTCTGACCCATTTTATGTCAGGTCACCGATCTGCAAGCCAATTTCAGCCTTGCATGTTGATATTAGGGTCCATTCTTGAGCGTTCCAGCTGAGGACCAAAATAGACACGACAGTTTGATATTGCTCTCGATTCCAGCAGGACATGTCCTTAGCTAATTATTAGTTGTTATTAAGAAAATAAAAAGAAACCGGTCGAGTACGAGTAGGGCTGGCCCATCGAGGGTTCCGTAACATGCACATCAAGCCTTTGCATATGATACCCCACTTGAGCTACTAGCCTCAATCACAGAATTAATAATAGTACTATCCTCAATACGGAAATTTTCGGCCTCTAAAAACATATGTAGTTGTTTCTTTTTGTCACTTTTTCTTAATTTCTACTTCAAAAGGAAGCTACTTGCCAATTCTATAGTTCTAGGTCCACAGAGTTAATGATCTTTTAAACGTTAAGGTAGAAGCTGTTTTTTGTACAACGGCTGTAAACGTAAACCTGAGTAAACGGGTTTTAATTCGATGTCTTCACGCATTCCCGTGATAAAAAATCGTGACAGACGAATGGACAACGAAATGATCCTATAGGATTTCCGTTTATTTCCTTCTGAAATACGAAACCCTAAAAAATTAAGCAGGAAAACCCTCCAAAATGCTCTTTTTTCGTGTGGGAAACCAAACCGACAAACAACCCAATAAACCCTAGTCAAAGATTATCGCATTTTAAGTTGCGGTTCGACTTCTTAATAACACGAATTTAGTGGTGGAGGCGTAAAGTTACATGCCGTGTGATTAACCTGGCCAACCCTGAGGCAGTGCCTTTATTTTTATTTTTTATCCCGCCCGAGCCGGTTTTCTATCAGGAAAATATCAAAATGTTATAAAAAATAATAAAATCGTGATAAGAATACAATTTTCTTGTTTTGTAAGACGCATCATGACGACACTATGTTGATTTTGAAGTACTTATCCTGCATTGAAAACAGTTTTTTGTTTTGGTTTGGCAAAGCATAATCTATGGTGGTATGTTGTGAAAACACGTATACTTAAAATAAATCAACGTTATTTGAAAAACAAATGCTACAGCTGTAGACGGGTAGAAAATAATAAAGTAGCTATGTTTACTATCAAAACATATAAAATTATTGAAGGTCCAATTAATTTTGGTTCTACAAACGCTTTTAAGAAGAACGTGTATATGTTCTTTTTAAATTGGTTCCTACTATATTTTGATCTTGTAAATCAGAATCGCGGCCATCTTCCTATGGCTATGGCGATATTCTATTTAATATTCTGTGTCGTTGGCCGTTTGTGGAAATAGATTTGCTATTTGGTTCGGTTTACTGTGTGATATTACGTGATTTCTAGACTAGACTAAACTTATTCTGCCGTGTGATGTTGGCTTAGTATGGTATCACCCCATTTCATTCCCGTGGGTGTCCTAAGAGGCGACTAAGGGATTCGAGGGTTACATGTGTATAGCAATTTAAGGCGACGTGCTGACAACCTGTCACTATGGCGATACAATATTTTCTGTATGGCACTGTAATATTTGTCAGCCGTGGCGTGAATGTCCGTCTTTTACGGCCATTAACGCTCGGACAACCCCGCAAAGGATTAAAGGTATGAATACGTATTTTTGAAAGTTCTTAACGAATTCTGCTTGCTAGTCTCGAGTCTACACTGATTTCGAGTTCTTATCTAATAATAGGTAATCTACACTGTTTCTGAGGCAGTCGAGTAAAAAGCATTAATTAATTTAGGGAGACATTTAATTCAGGCTTTATTTTGTAAATAATCGACATAAATTTTAAGAATTTTTATTTCAGCACAACAAATTCGGTCATTATCATTTGTTTCTGTGTTCAGAGTGAAAATTTGAATAATTACGTATATACTAAATAGCCTTACATAAATCTGATTCATTCTGATGTTACTTAAATTATTTTGTTTGTTTAAATTCTGATGTTAATCATGATGTTGATGATGATTATATCTCACTGATCATACAAGTGCGTGAACTGATCGTGATAATGACGTAAATCACGCAGATGTTGAACACGATGACCGGCAGCGTGCTGTCGAGCGGAGTGACGATGTTGATGATGATGATGATTATATTTCACTGATCATACAAGTGCGTGAACTGAATAGTGATGATGACGTATGTCACGCAGATGTTGAACACGATGACGGGCAGCGTGCTGTCGAGCGGAGTGACGATGTTGATGATGATGATGATTATATTTCACTGATCATACAAGTGCGTGAACTGAATAGTGATGATGACGTATGTCACGCAGATGTTGAACACGATGACGGGAAGCGTGCTGTCGAGCGGAATGATCTTCCAAGCACGGTACTTCATAGGGCGAGCCTCCACGTAGCGGATGAATTTAAGCAGTTCATTTGCTTTGTGTGTATCTTTAAAAAGTATAGTAAGAGAATAATAAGGCGTACCAACTTTTGACATCAATGTAACTATCGCGATTGCCTACCGAACTATATCAAATGATCATGATCGGATGATTACAACAAATTTGATAGACATTAGTGTTCTGACACATCTCAGTCGCAAAATTTTGGAGTGTTTTAACACACATATTTAAGAATACTCAATTATGCATTTTGCACCAGTACCAAACTGTTTCCAGTGTTAAGCCCAATAGGTTTACACTTACTAGAATGATAAATTTATATAATGATTTACAAACATCTGAATATTTACAAAGAAAACCTAAAAATTTAAATAAGCCTCCCAATGCGTCCCTACCAGAATAGGTTTTCGAATTTCGTAAATTTTAAAGTGCTTTAACTTTTAATGGGATAGAGCATCCACAATTTTAGCATTGTTTTTGCAAAAAATTGGTACATAAGGTTCAAAATCCAGTGGTATCGGGTCGGCAATTATTTGCCTACTTACTTTTTTCAAAAAGCAATTTGTCGTGCAACATCAATCTCATCTTCTCCGCTTTATTTGTGAGACCGTCTGCTGCAAACGCTGGAGAGAACAGAACAACCAGAGTACAGAAGTTTGTCGCACATTTGGCGAAGAATAATATCGTAGCAGTAGAATAGTTATCTTTGATGATCTCCAACAAGGTGTAGTAAGTGAGTATCATTACCGATGGTACCATGAGGGTGAAAAAAATCCCGTACTGTGGACAGAAAGTTCAGTTTATTTAAGAGTGCCTTCACGATTTGATGCTTTGGTTTTTATTTTGTTACAATCATTAAAAAAACATTCTGATTTATGCAATAAACGTTTGAAATTGAAATTGAAATTGAAATTTGAATATTCAAGATTATGACTGGTGGAAGCGTAGCTAATTTTACAAAAAAATATTACCAGACACACCTATAAAATATGACAAAATAGGAAGCTGTTTCTAAAGGTTTGAGGTTATTTCCTATACGTTTTGAAATTGAAATTGAAATTGAAATTCTTTATTCAATGTAGGATAGTATTATCATATCGTCCCTCGCATTACAAACTGCCTTAACTGACACAAAGGGCGTAACTGAGTTAAGACTACCTACGTATATGATTTTTTATGCTTTATAATGTCACGAAGTGTCGCACCTCTCAGTATTACCGTTCTTGAGATATACCATATTTAGAAATGTCGCATCTACAAAATCATTTATTTTTATTTTTACTTAATGACGTAAGTATCATACGACTATTAGTAATGATAAAAAATATATTTTTATTCTCTTTTATCAGAGACGTATGTAACTTAAGTCATTTAGTGGTGTAATATTATTTCAGTTTCAAGCATTTGAGATTATTTAAAATAAGTTTACTATGAAAAATCAGATGTTATCTACTAATGCATAAGGATCATTACGGCCTGAATTTAATACAGTAACGGGGAAAGCCACTTTTAAGCGCTGCGAAGTAGTCAGTTACATGTACATCTACATCAGCCTATTGCAGTCCACTGCTGGACGTAGGCCTCCCCCAGGGTACGCCATAGGGCACGATCTCCCGTTTTCGCCATCCTGTCGCTACCAGCCGTCTTTTTTAAGTCATCGGTCCACGTCCGTCGGTTCTACAACAGATGTGCCCAGCCCACAGCCACTTCAGTTTGCTACATTTCCAGACCATGTCCGTTACTTTGGTCTTTAGTGGATAGTCTTATTCCGGATTTTATCCATTATAGAGATACCGAGCATAGATCTTTCCATAGCTCTCTGAGTGACATTTGTAACCGGTGGGCCAGTTTAACTGTCAGTTCCACGTCTCGGCTCCGTAGGTTATGACTGGCAGGACGCACAGATCGAACACCTTGGTCTTGAGGCATTGTGGCAAGGGTGATTCTAAAATATGTTTCCCAAATGCTGCCCAGCCCAGCTGTACAGCTGTACACTCTCCTCAAGTAATTTCTTTTTAAGTTTTGTTTTAAGGACAGGCTTACTTATACTTTCATTAAGTATATCAATGGTATTACATAACCTAGGTACAACAAAGCGAAGGGTTCTTTCTCCGTAATAATTACAGCTCCTTGGTTCAATATACTCCCGTCATCGCAGTTGCATTGTTTTAAAGCTATCAGATATTTAACTTTCTCATGCACCGGCAGTATCCCACATACCTGGTACAGCAGTTCGTAGTAATCCTTGCATTTGTGTTTAATTTCCCTACTAACTAGCATCTTCAAAAATCTTATCAGAATTGATTTAACTTGATCCAAGTATGAAGTAAATGTTCTACCATAGAAAGAAAGAAAGAAAGAAAGAAAACACACTCAAGCTGTAACTTATGTACGATTCTACCAGTGCATGGTACTCAGTGGTGGTTTTGTTCTTAGACGGACATCGTTGCCATTTGATAGAGGCTTCTTAGCACCTCCACATATCGCCAATCCACCTGGCACCGCTGCAAGGACTCCAAAACAGCCCAGGTTTCGATGGAGTCAAAGGCTTTTTCGTAGTTCACAAAGGCCATACGCAGCGCTTGGTTATACTCCTCTGACTTCTGTATAACCTGCCATACAGTATGGATGTGGTCCAAGGTGCTGAAGCCTTGACGAAACCCGGTTTGTTCCAGTGTATGGAAGGCGTCAAATCTTAATGCCAAACGATTCGTAACGACTCTCGAGAACAGCTTATAGACGTGGCTCAGAAGTGTTATTGGCCTATAGTTTTTGTGGAGCGTTTTGTCTCCTTTCTTGAAAAACAGTACCACAACAACTCTGCATCACGCCTTCAGGGTTGTCCCATTGGCTATAATAGAGTTGAATATCCTATTCAGCTCCTCCAGGACCGGTTTTCCACCAGCCTTAAGTAACTGAGATGCCACTCCGTCTTCAGCGGGAGGGAGCCTTCCCATTCTTAAGCTGTTTAAGAGCCGCCCCGATTTCGTCTAGGTACATCCACGTCTGGGAGATCGTCTGTAAATGGCGAGAGAGTGAAGCTCTTGGGTCTGTGGTCGCGTCAGGTGGAGGTCTCTGCGCATGCGAGGCATACAGATTTCCGTAGAAGTCGTCAACTTCAGCGAGAATCTCTGGAACCGATGTGATCGTTACACTATTCGAGGTAGTTAGCTTTGCTAGATGACTCCTTTTCAGTGTCTTGGTAAACACTTTCGACCCCCGATTTTTCTCAATCGCCTCCTTTATGAGGCGAGTGTTCCAGCTTCGGAGGTCACGTCTCACCATACTTCGGATCGTTTTGTTAAGTGACTGGGGATCTGGCAAAGCATCCTCTAGTGTTTCCCGTCTAATTCTCATCAGTTCCAATGTTTAGCATGAAAGTTAAGACTTCTTATCTGTTCGCCTTTTCCGAAAGTGCCTCCTCTCTCTCTCTCTTTTCGTGTGGGACACCGAGTCGTCCAACGACCCGATGAACCCTGGTGTCAGAGTGCCTCCTGAAGTAGTCAGTTACAGGGTTAAAAAATTTAAGAATGTTACCAGCACCCAGAAGTTTTTACTGATGTTGAGACTGATAAATAGTACTTAGTAGTTTTTATGTATCTTGATACTGTTACATTGTACTTAGAAGTTTTTACAAATTTGAAAATGTAACATTTTACTTGGTAGTTTTTATAAATTTTGAGACTGTTAGATAATACTCGTAATTTTTACTAATTTTGTGGCCGTTAAATAGTACTTAGTAGTTTTCATTGAAGTTAAGACTGTTACATTGTTCTTATTTCTTTTAAATAAATAAAAAGTAAGCCGTTCTTATCTGAAAATAAGAAGTGATTATTTTTGTTTGTAAGAAGAAAAAAGTTTTTGGTTGTTTTATAGGGACTACCAATAAAAGTGATAAGGTTACCTATACTGAGTTATTATTGAACTACCTTCAAATTATAATTAAACTAGTTTTGATATTTCTATTTGAAAGAAAAGGTTAAGGAATTCAAAAAGGAATATGTTTTAATTAAATTATTGACTAATAAAGATAATTGTAAAAACGATAAAAAATCAGGAAATTCTGAATTTACTATAAGTATTTAATTTATTGTAGTTTCACTTTCAGTTATCCCGAAAAAATCTGTTAATCTACTAGAAAGGATCGACTTAACTACAAATTGTATCCGTACTAAGAAAAACAAAGTTATCACGAAGTGTCACATCTGTTTCGGTCATGAAAATCATTAAGAAATGTAAATATTTAATAATAGCGGTTAATAGATTAAAAAACTAGATTTTTTTTTCAACATAAATATACTTTTAATTTTCTGCTAGCACGCGCTAAATAAAAGTTATGGAGTGAAATTTGAAACCCAAAACCGCAAAAGGGTTGCCCTGAACATTTTACTGAATGCTAGTTGAGTCAGTTTGTGATGGGAGGGACGATATCACTTATTGACGTCATGAACCGTCATTGTAAAAAAAAGAAATTTGTATCACACAATTTTCTTTTTTTTATAACAATTTTGTAATGTCCTAATAGAAAACCGGCTCGGGCGGGAGAAAAAAATAAAAATCAAAGCACTGCCACGGGGCTGGCCAGGTTAATCACACGGCATGTAACTTTACGCCACCACCATCTGAAAACGATATTTGTTTCAAATTGAAGTCAAGATTTTTAAAGCGTGTAGTTTACATGCGTATAATTAATCGGACCTCCTGAACAGGAAAAACCCACCAAAAAACCTGCCCAGAAGTGCTCCTACTCTAAATTAACAATCTTACTAGCCCCTAAGCTACCCTAGCTAATTCTGTAAGTAAAAAAAAAAATATGTTAAGACCAAAAATGGCTACATATTTTTTTTTTTGTAAAAATTGAAGTAGATAAATCTACCAGTTTTAACTTATAAAATATTTACTTTAAACAATTTCGCAAAACTTCGCAAATTTTTTTTGTCAACAAATTCAGAATGTCCTCCTGAACACATATTATGTGAGAAGTATGGCGCAATACCTGTGTAGGTAAAACCTAGGCTATGAGGTCAAGAAGTTTCCATACAAAGAAAAATAATTAATTCCTATAAAAGGACCATGTTGGCAATTAAATAAAAAGGATTTTCGACATACACGCATATATCACGCCTTTATCCCTTGCGGGGTAGGCAGAGTGTAAACGGCCGTAAAAACAAACATTTACGCCATGGCTGATAAACATTAGAGGGTCAATAATAAAATTATGCATCGCCATAGTGATAGTTTGTCAGCCCATCACATGTAAACCTTGAGTCTCTAAGTCGCCTCTTACGACACCCCCGGGAAATTAATGGGTTGATGAGCTGGACATGAGCCTCCCCCAATCGGGGAGTATTTGTTTAAAAAAATGCTTTTCATCGCATGTTTGAGTCCATTGAATTTCAGTTTTTCGTTAGTATGTAAAACGATTCATTTCAACGATATATTTTTTATAGAAGGTATCTTCGCATTTTTTACTAGGAGCACTTCAACGCTTCTATGTTCTTGACTCCCTTTCATTTGATTGACCACAAAGTCTGCTCACATGCTTTATTTTTTAATTTGTATGGAGACCATTATGACGTCGCAACCTCTACATTAATAGTATTGCGCCGTGCATTGCATAATAATTATGTATAAAATTTTAAGTAGAATGTTTTGAACACGTGGATACCAAAAATTGGCATTTTGTTTTAGCAAAGTTCTGATTCTAAAATCATTTTCATGAATTTGGCTACCTCCCATTTGAAAGGCAAAGTTGCAATACCGTAGCAATAATTTATTCAAAAATATAGGTAAGTACTTACCGTTTTTTCGAAAGGTTTACGGACTTTGTCCAAGGACTTGATACACGTTTTGAACACTTTGTGAACTTTGACAAGATCTATTTGATCATATTTTATCATTTTGCTTAATTTTATAAACCTGAATCGTACAGCAAGGTAAATCCAAGCATGCGTTATACTAACGATATCTAAAGCAGTCAGTGGAATAAAAAATAAGACTTGATAAATCATAGGATTCAGGCAAAAAGGATGGTCTTTCATACAATACAAAACAGTTAAAAAAACTTTGAACATAAAAAGAATTAAAATGCACATACATATTTTTGTCTTAAACTTATATGACGAAGAATTAATACCTAATTCAAAATCAATTGGATTTAATTGTTCGCAGAAAAACCTTAAAGATGATTTTTTACCACACATATTGAGAATTGCAACGTTGATAATGAAATTTAATAAAGAAAAATTGTATGAAATTGCCAACATAGTAGTTTTGGTAGTTATAAAATAAGATGATAAAAATGTGCATTGAAGTATCGTTTGCCCAATAGAAAAAATACTTATGATCCGTGTTGTTTTATGACCACTGAATCCGAAATTCAGGGAAAATACAATTTGAAATACAACAAAGAAGTAATATGAATGATTTTTTTTAATGTTAATCATTATTTGAATTTTCGGGTGATTTCACTACTTCCAGTTACGCTGGAGATATTGCTCGTATTGATCTAACTTTCTACTTGTCTATTTGTAGAAATGGTTACTAAGTAATTGAAATACGAAAGTGAATAAGTATATCAATCAACGTCGAATTCGAGTAAAATATTAAATCGAAATGAAAAGATCAATATATGAAGGAACAACACATTTAATTGAATTGGAATGAATTTTGAAAACAGTAATGAATAATCAGCTTACATACACATATCATGTATCACGCCTGTATCCCTTGAGGGGTAGGCAGAGCAACGGCCGTTAAAAACGAACTTTTACGCCTCGTCTCACAACATTTGAGGGTCATTCAGAATAATAATCAGCTCCCATATACTTTTATGTCAAATATTCATGACATGCAATACAGGTCAGGTACACATCTTAAAGCAGTAGTTATATCAGTGTGGCCGTTTTGTCAGAGTTTCAATATTAAATTAAGATATTCTGGCATTTGTCTTTTACATAACAATTAAATATCCCGCGACTAAAGTATACGTGAATTCCATAGCTCCAGAACTCTTTCTGTATGTAAATAATACTCTTAATATATCTAATATAAATGCGTAAGTTGAACAACAACAATCACATAAGTAACGCAAATGTTGAGAAGATTTAAAGGCAGTGTTGAGTCGAGGTGAATAATCTTAAGTACGGTAACTTTAAAGTTACGGACATCGATATAGTCGATGAATCTATTGATCTCGCTTGTTTGGTTCTTGTCTGTAATGAAAACATCAAAAGTTTAGCAAAAGACGAAATAAAAGGGAAAAATTTGGTAAGTTCACCACGGGAAGACTTTCAAGGTGTATATTCTGATATTCAGAAGAAGCTATTGGCATAATAAAAGCTGATGTTGATGAGGTAGTTATATCAAAACTGAAAAATTAATTACCTGCGTCCTCTAATAGTAAATCATGCAGAATTACTTTCAATTTTGCGGCCTGTGAAGATACCCAAGAAGCCACTTCAGCTGTCACACAAATGGGTATAAATTGTATAATATTTAATACAAAACTCATGGCAGTTTTTGAACCTTCCTAGAAATAAATTTAAAGTATTATAGAAAGAAACTCACTAAAACTAACTGGGAACAAAAGATGCAAAGAAATTTTACCTCTCCTTGGCTCATTTGATAAATAGTCGCGTATATACCCATCATTACCATCGGTACACTGTAGATGAAATTCAAAATTATCTGAAAAAATATATGTAGGTTAAGAAGTAATATTTTTTTTATTTCGTTCATTAGTGGTAAAAATCACTTACAATTATTTTTAAGGGTGTCAATGCAACTTCAAAAGCCTGTGATATGGATTTATAAATATATTGGTAATACACAATATTTGTTTTTCTTTTTTCAATAATATAAGTCAAAGTTTTTAGTCGACAATACACTGAATAGAAAACGAAAATTATAATGATACGCGAAAAATCCAACCCAATAACAGAGATCATAAAAATAATATGAGCTATGAGAGGTCGAATGCAAGAGACAGAGTAAAAAAAACAGTAGAAGTAAGTAAGAAAGAATCGAGACGATATCCAAGTAACAGAAAAAAATATTATCTTAAACCCCATGTTGTACGAGTTGCTGCTGGTCGATAAATTGGAATCAATTATAAGTAACTTCCGCTGCAAATATGAAAAAGAGTGTTCTAAGCTTTGAAACATTAGAATTATATTAAGAAAGAAATACTCTGATGAATTGGTTGTATTCCAAGCAGCTCGCATTGTATCCATAGGGCCCATTAACATCAACGTTGAGCAAGATATAAAAACGAACGCGCTCTGTAGGAGGAAATACAGTTTTTTTATGTACTCTCTTCTGATATTTTTGCATTTGAAGAATCCAAAGTCTTGGGATAAAATAATGTGCATGATGATGAAAAATGCTGTCATAGACTTGGGAATTTCTTTTGGTTTCGTAAAAACCAATCGTGGATTATTTTTCATTGTCGACCACGTTTCTTTAGTGGTAAACGACGAATGATAATTTTGATATAGAGAGGTGCCTAAATACATCAAGTAATTTATTTTGATAAGCATCGTGTGTATTTAAGTTGGTAAAACGTATCAAGAAATTATTGTTTCAGGTTCGTATTAATGATAAAGAAGTAATGACGTATGAATAAAGACTCGTATGTCGTAGTTCAGATACACATAACAACTGCCTAAAAATTTTATAAAAATTTAAACCTTATCTTTTTTAGCGTGGAAACGGTTGCTTATGGAAAAAAAATCTAAATAATAATAGTCATCTAAAAATGGTTAAGTAATTTTTCAATAATTACATCGTAAATGATTTCAGTTCAATATAATTAAATTAGTAATGTAACTCTACCTGTACATAAAAATATCTTGTTAATGCACACTTTTTAAAAGTCTTATCAGTTACTCATGAACATTAACGGTACATTAACAGCCACCCCTCTAGCCCCACCCATACACACACACATATCACGCCTATAATCCCTTGCGGGGTAGGCAGAGCGTAAACAAACCCCAAAAAACGGCCATTTACGTCTGACAAATGTTTGAGGGTCATTCGGAAAACTGTGTATCGCTAATAGGGACATGTTGTCAGCCCATCGCCTAAAATTGCAATACACGCCCTCAAGTCCCTTAGTCGCCTCTTACGACTCCCACGGGAAAGAAATAGAGTGATGCTATTCTAAGCCGGCATCACAAGCCCCACCCTATTCGGAGGTATTGCCATCACGCCTGGCGGGCGGATTGGCGAGCGCAGTACAATAATGGATAATTATCCCTTCATCGCTTTATAAGACACCCATGACTAGGAATGGGATGATGCAATTCTAAGATCTACACGTCACTCTAAGCTCATGTGTCATGCCTTTAGTATGGCGAATCCCACACAACGACGGACTGACGGATGCGTTAGTGTGTCATGATATCCGTTTTTGTATGGGAATCCAAAATCTCCTTTTCCTATTCCGAACAGTGAGAGCAGCAGCGTGATGGTATAGCGGGCCTATGTTTTTCACCTGACTAAGACCTAAAGTTATAAAAGAACAAAGTATTTTTTAAGTATTATTATTATTTATTTTAACAGGCAGGCAGTTGAAACAACTGATAATGCCTGCATCCTTTTCACTCTTCAAGTTCGTCACTATATAGCACTTTTTGTTCACTTTAGTTATTTGTTTAGTTTTTTGATTTGCCGTTTTTGATGTTCGTCTAGTTTGTTTTTAAATGCAAATAAATAAATAAAAATTCTTTCAGTGAGAGGTCATTCACCAATACGTCGAACGTTACTATAATACCAAGACAGCAGCGGCTCGCTTCTCTCTTTTCGTGTGGGACACCAAGTCGTCCAACGACACGATGAACCCTGGTGTCAGAGTTTTTCAACAGCCTACTACTAGTAGTAGGCCTCTGACATGGTTGTGTAACGACCGCCGTCTAAGTAATCATAGGCTGCAACTGCAACCGGGACCGACGGCTTAACGTGCCCTCCGAAGCACAGAACTATTTCTTTTCGGACAATCAGGTGGTTCCCCCTGCAATGTCTTAACCAGACCCGGGGGCAAATTCACAAAGTGATAAATGTCAACTTTGTGAGTGCCCTAAGGAGAACCGAACCCGGAACCTTTGCGTCGCAGGCAGTCGCACTATCACTGCGCCACAGTGGCTAATACTTATGTAATCATTAAGACAATTAGGTACCTATAATCAATGTCCAACTCTTGCCAAAATTCAGCGAACATGAATACTCGTACTCTACACATTTGTAATATTAATAGGTCCTATCTTTAACATGGCGCTTTACGTTGCTGCTGTCATTTACTGATTTTTGCGATCGCTGTAATCTAACGTTGTGGCCCCGCGGTACCGTTTGAGACGGCCGCCACACCACTCTAAAGGTAGTTTTTTTAATAGTTTTGGACTCTACAATTTTTGCCCCGGGGCTATGAAATCTGTATGGTGGGGAGCAGGAGCTCACCCGGAGAAGTTTTGTGGTTGTTCAAACAACCAGCCCAATCGCGCCGTTGGGGGTGAGGTGACGCTTCCGTCATATACGCTTTAAGAGTAGAGATACCTAAGTCGATGTGGAGGTTCGCGTTCCACATGTACCAGGGCGCCCCGGTAACTTTGCGCATGAAACGGTTTTGGATGACCTGTAGAATATTATTCAGATGTGAAACGAAAGTGCTCAACCAATGGTAGAGGCACGCACCGAACAAATGGATGCAAATGTCGGTATCGCACACCGGATTTTTGGTGAGTCTGCAATAGACAACGACCACAAACATACCTGATAGATACCTACATACATACATATATTACGCCTATGTCCCTTGCGGGGTAGACAGAGCTTAAATGGCCGTAAAAACGGACATTTACGCCACTTCTGACAGATAATTTTGTATCACCATAGTGACAGGTTGTCAGCCCATCGCCTAAATTGCAATAATCATGTTACCTTCGAGTCACTAAATCGCCTCGTACGATACCCACAGGAAAGAAATGGGGTGATGCTATTCTAAGCCAGCATCACACGGCATACGGATAGATACCTGATGTGTAAATATTTCCAAGCAACTAATTCTGTCAACTAATTGAGGTGCGCGGGTCGGGGGCGGGGACATGCGTGCATGCTGATTTCTCAAAAGGTCGTATCATCTAATAAATGAGCACTAATTAACCAATGCGCGCGATTTTACACACAACTCAAAGGTCTGCATTCCCAAAAACTATTCGCCCTTAGTATGCCGTCTATCCGGGCTTTGTGGCCGTTGGCATAGCACAATATTGTTATCATTTATTCTACGGCAATAGATATTGAAACGCACAAATGGGACTAAAACCGAATTGTTAATTTGTCAATTGGCATCACGTCACGTCTGCTTCACGTGCTCGCAAACAGCGGGCGGCCATTTGCAATTATAATGTAGACTTTATTTGTCTATCGTGCTGAAATTCGGACTTTTCATTGGGCGTCGTAAAAGGTTTCACATTAAACATTTCTAAAAATTTGTTTCGAATTATTGTTACAAAATAATTCTAAACATGACAATCAACCTTAAATTCTATCGGACTTCGAATCGACTGTACACTGACAACTGTTTTTATAGCCTGCAACCACAGATCTCTTATAAAATATGTCCGCCTGCAACGCTCTTCCTACGTCACAACGTTCGGGAATTTTATTCATTTTCTTTTCTCTCATGGGCCTACGATTTTTTTTAATAATGTACGTAATAACTTATTTTTGTACATTCAGACCCCGATCTCCTACGTCATGCTCATATTATGTTCACTAAGGTTTGCACTACCTTGTATTATATCGCACGTTGAGATCGTTACCGTTACTTAATTAACTTGTATATTTTTTTTCATAAATATGATATCTTGCATTATAACATGACTAAGAAAAATTCGGAGATATCATTGTTTTTGACAAATGTTAAAATAAATATTTACTTTGCTTATATATCTGATTTATTTTCATCTTATTTTTATATCTGATCATCACGATCATCATCTGCTTTTTATATCTGATCATGCCTGCAAAGTTTTCGGTACACCGTCCCTTACACCCCGTATGTATGTCGTCAACTCGTCAAGGTTGGAAAAGTTTATTAACTAATAGTTTTTTTATATATTAAGGATGGGTTTGCTAGGTGATAGGACAGACACAGAGTCTAAGATGGAGCGAGCTCACCCAGAAGAAGCCTGTTCACTCTTACTTTGAAGAAATTAGGGTTGTATGCGTTTGGAAGCACAGACGCAGGTAGTGAGTTCCACTCTTTAGCAGTGCGCATTATATATGATGAATGGAAGCGCTTAGTCTGAATTGGTGGAATGGCAACCAGGTATGGATGGTATCCGGCAGTGCGTCTGGATGTCCGATGGTTGAAGGGAGCTTGTGAAACAAGGTCGTGAAGCTCTTAAGCACACTCTCCGAAGTATATTCTGCCGTCAAGATAATTTACCGTATGATGCCAGCTTCGAAAACCCCATTTAGAGCCCCACGTGGGTGCCGGTAGAGGAGCCAAAGAGATGCCTGACAATGATGCTCTTCAAGCACTGTGCACTAAAAATACAGACATACATACATCAGCCTAGTGCACTGCTGGACACGGGCCTCCTATTTGAAAATAATAAACTTTTGTTATTATTTAAAGATATAAAAGTATAATTATTTATTTAAAATCAATATTTTATAATTTTTACCCCTGTGCCATCTACGACGTTTTCTTCTGTTTTTGCAAAATCGATTCGTGGATTATTTTTTATAGTAGTCCACGTACAAGTAAACGATGAATGATAATTTTAATGTAGACAGGTGCCTAAATACATTAAGAAATTTATTTTGATAAGCATCGTGTCGTGTGTATTCGCGTAGGTAATTAAAATATATCGGATCGTGATCCAATCACTTAAAATAAACGTCGTCACAAAAACTGCCTTTGTTTTCTTTTCTCATTCGATTAAACAGCAGAGGCCGAAAAATCCGAGTCTAACCAATATCAGTTGCTAGAAGAAAATATTACAAGGTAACAGCCGCGTTCAGTCAGGGAGACCGAATAAACTTGAAAAGAAGGAATCCGTAGAACCTCACAATATAAATATTATTAATGAAAATAATCAAGCAAGTGCAAAAAACAATAACGTAACTTATTATTTCGCATGAAATTTATCTGCGTCATAGTTCTGTGTCTTCTGATAACATTTTTAATTCTAACTTAACTTGCAATACGTTTTCGCAACGAATACCAAATTATTAAATAAAAGTTCGTTTGTTTAATTAACTTGTGTTTCTTTTTTATTAATCAAATATAGAATATAAACAATTAAACAAAAACAAATATCATGCTGATATTAAAATTATAGCAATTGCCATGTAACTATCAAATTATTATTAATGATGTATAAAATTGGTATCAAATTGAATAGCATTTAATTTTGTTGTTTAAATGTTAGAATAAATATTATTTTGCTGTTTGATGCCGGCTTAGAATAGCATCACCCCATTTCTTTCCCGTGGGAGTCGTAAGAGGCAACTAAGGGACTCGAGAGTATGCATTTCCGAATGACCCTCAAACATTTGTCAGATGTGGTGTACATAGCCGATTTTTGTGGCTGTTTACGTTTTGCCTACCCCGCAAGGGATTATAGGCGTGATATGTGTGTGTGTGTGTGTGTGTGTGTAAATATAATCTTACAAAGTCTACACGATTTCAGTAAATTTCTGTACTCGAATAGATTAGGGTTTTGTTAAGCTTTTGTCAAACAAAATCTAAGCCATTTCAGTTTGCACTTTCACTCAAATAGTCCGCCCTACGTGGCCTAAGGGCAAATTTGCTACTGGGGGTGCATTAAAATCGGTAAGATAAATAAGTAACTAAATAAGGTTGTTGAAATTAGTTTAATCTTTTTTTTCGAAACGATTGGTAACAAAATAAGTTGGTGTTTTTTGTGTATACCTACTGGCTGAACAAAAGGCTCAACAGAGAACTTACTAGCTCGTGCCATGACGAGATGACTAATCAAATGTAATAATACGTCTATAATTCTTCAATTTTCTATGTGTACCTACATAAATTGGTTACAAGGACTGGCACACTTTAAAACTAGGTAATTATATTCAGATCACTTAAATTGTATCCGCTATTTATTCCACATAGGAAATCGCAAAATTATATAGGAATTTCAGAAGTATGGTTCAATTTACGTTTGGTAACACTTATGTCTGCTAGTACGTCTTATTGGTTTAGCAAAATTTTACAGAAGAAGGTGTGGGTGAGGTTAAAAGTGGTACAAAATATCTGTTTTAATCTGAGGAGCAAGCATACAAGAATGGCGCTAAATGAGCACCGCAGTTTCAGTTTCTTGAGGATTTATGTTTATAGAAAGTCTATAAAATTAGATAATTATGTCTGTTTGGGCTTCAACGTTGAATGAAATGTGTATAGTAAAGTTATTTACAAGTGCCATATGTATTACCAACCACCATGCAAAAAAACATCATGATGTAATTTAAATAAGTATTTGTTCTTTATAAATGTTTAATTGTTCAATTACAATTTACCTGGCAGCAACGTCTGGAAGAACCATTTTGTAATAATAGGAAGAGCAGCGTTATTTTGGTTTTTCTAGGGTTCCTTATAAGGATAGGTAGGACTTAATTCACTATTAGAAAAATGTGGTCGATCTCTCTCTCTTTTCGTGTGGGACACCGAGTCGTCCAACGACCCGATGAACTCTGGTGTCAGAGTTTTTGGTCGATTAACAAAAAATATGTTAGGTAATAGGTATGATTTATTTAATATGTTTGGGCTCCAACTTTTATTACCATGTGCCTAGTAAAAATATAAAGAACTTTATCCCGCCCAATCACCATTGCAAAGAAATGCCTTATTTATATACATTTAAATCCTAGTTTCTTGAGTTAATAGACTGTTCTTTATCTTTTCGGCTTCAGGGCCGTAGATGAGGTTCATACCTTGCAATCGTGCAAACACACGGCGTGCTAGGTCCTTGTCAACAAGAGCCAGCAGCTTCACACCCTTGATTCGGAGCTTCATGATAGATGGCCGCAAGGTCAACACAAGATTATCAGCCAACCTTTGCCTAGCAGCATTGTCTGGAAGAACCTTGTTGTAATAATCTGCCGCTTCCTGTAAATCTATCGCGTTCGTTACAAACACTTTCAAATTTTCTTTAGGTCTATATTCTTCTACAAGAGGAATTGGACCATTGAAAGTGTTAGGGTAATAAATTGGAGAATCTTTTCCATTATCATGTACTGGGGCATGTCCATCTCTGTTATAGTTTTGAACATATTTTGGACTATTCACTCCAACCTTAAAGTGATTGCGACCTACACGATAGTTCTGTGTATCTCTATAAGCAAATCGTCTTCCTCTAAACACTTGGTCAATAGGACCTGGTATTCCTGGAACTAAATTCGCTGGATTGAAAGCAGCTTGCTCTGCATCTCTGAACTGATTATCAGAGTGTTGATTCAGTACCAGTCGTCCTACAGTTACTGTCTGATATGTCCCATTCGGCCAAAATCTGGTCATATCAAATGGATTGAAGTTCACAGTTTGGATATCGTGTAGAGACAGCAAGTCCATATCTAACCTCCAAGTCGGATACGTTTTATTAGCAATCGAGTTGTACAGATCTCTTATGAAATAGTCTGGATCACCTATCTGCATAGCTTGTTGCGTTGTTAGATACTCCACCCCTTGTTCAGTTCTCCAGTTAAACTTTGCATACCAGCGCTCGCCGTGTTTGTTAACAAGCTCGTATACATGTATGGGGAAAAAGTCTGCATGTCTCCATGTATTAGGGATTCCGGGGTCAGAGAATAAGAACAAAAATGTTGTAAGTGACGTCGGTTTTAAAGTCAAACCATCCCATATCACGTTAAAGTCCTGAAGGTATGTTTTAGGATTTCTACGCCCAAATGCGTGAACAAAGTGGGGGAAGTCAATCGGGTCATTAAACGCAAAAATAGGTATGTGTAAGTTCAAGAAGTCTAGAATTCCATCTTTGGTGTATAGTTTTATAGCAAGGTCTTTTAGGTCTCTGCCAAGATCAGATCCACTGTTCCCAGGGGACCCAACTGACAAACGTGCAAGGACTTGTGTCCTTTTTCCAATTCCATTGAACACGTCAGCTTTTGTATACTTAGATACATCATTTGTCACTTCAAAGTATCCCCATGCTGCCACGCCTTTACCCAAGACTACTCGGTGAGGCACTATTTCCCCGTCTAGATGAGACTGAGCGTCAAAAAATAACTCGTCTTTGAAGAGGTCAGAATTCAGTGTGGTCACATCACGTATTTCAACTGGAGCTCCCGAACCTAATGTCCATAGGCCAATCGGTTTCTGTAAAGAAATCATAAGCTTTGATTAGGCTGCAGCAGGCTTGCAGGCTGAGCGAGCATAGGCTAATTATACTTTTGAGACCACCCAGGGACCTTTTCAACTTCTGAGTGAGCTTTGGTCACCAACAGCTTTATTTCAACAAACTTTGGATATCAAAACCTGACTAGAGCTAATAGTAAACCCATCGTTCACAAGAAAAAAAGGTTAGGATAAAAATGCTCACCGGATGTTCCAACTTAAAATCCAGTAATTGCCTGTCATATGGTGAGGTGGTATTGTCATATTCGACACAGATCACCGTTTTTACTAGAAATAACCACAAGAGTACACCACGTGCCCTCGCCATTGCAGATCAGACTAATAACTAAGTACTCACGATATAAATCATATTGAAGAGATTTGATACCATTTAACAGAAACTAATTGGATATAATTTACTTAATTGCATACTAAAGTTAATACTTGTTGTTAGTACAGCTAATTTCATGGATAAACAATGTAAAGAATCCGAATGTACTTGATCGCTAGTGCTCCACTTTTAGGCTCGAAATAAAATACTTTATCATGTAGGTAAGTAAGTAGTTCCTAAGTAATTTGGTACATATTTAGCATTACAGTGTATGTGAAAAGTGAGGTAGCTATAGGTTATAGGTAGGTACTAATTTGATACTATTCATCATCTTCTTGTCCTAATCCCAATAATTTTGGGGTCGGCGCAACATGTTATGTTAGAATGGAATTTAGCTTAGTTTTACGCCGGCCGCCGCCTGTCTGATGGTAACTCTCATTGGGAATGCTATTGTTAGAAGTATTACCGTTACGATGCGGTTGAACATGCGATGCAGATACTCAGCTATGGTCAAAAATTCTACGTCATCTTTTACGAGTTACGACACACCCTAAGTAGACTAAGGGTGGCAATATGCTTGGACGCTACCACACAGAATTATTCAAATACTTTGATTCTGTACGTTTATCAAAAAATACCAAATTATCTTACTCATCTTGCACATTTCTACAAAATATTTTTATGGCTCTATCAATCAGTTATTATCCATTATTGTTTCACTATTATCTAAAAGGTTCAACGATCATTTGATTATTTTCTTTGCCAGCATTTGCAGGGGCTTGGATTTGCATATTTCTTTCGTAGTTGAAAGTTAAGAAATAGGTCTTCGTCTAAAACACATATCAAATAAGTACCACAAATTACATATTTTATGATTAAATAGTTATTGGTAGTAAGTGGGTTTAAAATTTTGCCGTGTATTTACAAAAAGTTAGTAAGTACGCACTTTTAGGCAGTGTTTAAAATATTATTATAAACAAATTGAAGCTGTAAATTTTTTCTGTAATACCGTTGATGTTTCAAATAATGAATGTTCTTAAAAAATAATGCTTTTACATTTTAGTTATAGTTTTTCAGATGAAGAGAAGATAATGAAATATTTTTATAATAATAAATATATAAAATGTTTAATACATACATACAGTTTATTGTGATGTGATGAGTAATAGTTGTACAAACTCAAGAAAATATTATGAAGAGAAGATATCTTGTTTACTGCTTACCAAGTGGTATTAGTTTTCATATTCGGTTATGTATTTCGATGGTAAAGAAAAGCATTTTTCATAATAATCAATAAAATTTATTTTATAAAATTTATTAAACTACAAAAAATTACTAACAGCAAATTTAAATCTAAGAGGTACTTATCTTTGGGCTCATTTATTTTCAACTTTTTGAAATAACAACGAAAACAATGTGCAATGTGCTCTTTTTTCATAATATGAAATTTTCATTTTGAAAACCTCAACGAAAGCGTTTTGCCGCTTATTTCTACACTGACATTTAAAGAATTATATATTGCTTTGCGTTGTTTAAAACCAGTGCAAATTATGACCAGTTCTTGTTATTACTAGCTTTCACAACTTTGATTTCGTAACCAGTATTCAAATTCTGTGCCTGCAGCCCAGCAACCACACGACGAGTCAGGTCCTTACTAACAAGGCTCAATAGTTTCACAGCTCTAACACGGATCTTCTCAACAGACTGCTGCAAGATCAGAACTAGGTTATCAGCCAGCCTCTGCCTAGCAGCATCATCTGGAAGTCTCTCGTTGTAGTAATCAGCTGGTTCTTGTAGATCTATTGCGTTTGTTTCAAGTATCATCAAATTTTCTTTTGGCCTATCTTCATTTACCAGGGGTATTGGACCATTGAACGTATTGGGATAATATATAGGAGAATCTTTTCCATTTTCGTTAACTGGAGCGTGACCATCTCTGTTGTAATTTTTCACGTACTTTGGGCTGTTAACACCAACTCTTAAGTGATTGCGACCGATACGATAATTCTGTGTGTCTCTGTAAGCGTATCGTCTACCTCTAAATAGTTGATCAATGGGACCTGGTATTCCCGGAACTAAGTTTGAAGGATTGTAAGCAGCTTGTTCTGCGTCTCTAAACTGGTTATCAGAATGTTGATTGAGAACTAGACGACCAACAGTGACAGTCTGATACGTGCCATTTGGCCAAAGTCTGGTGACCTCAAATGGATTGAAATTTACGGTTTGTATGTCATGCAAAGACAAAATATCCATGTCTAATCTCCAAGTGGGATAAGTTTTGTTTGCTATAGAGTTATATAAATCTCTAACAAAGTAGTCGGGATCAGCAATCTGCTGAACCTGTTGAGTTGTAAGAAACTCTCTACCCTGTTCAGTTCTCCAGTTGAATCTCGCATACCATCGCTCACCGTGCTTGTTGACAAGTTCGTATGTATGAATAGGGAAGAAATCTGAGTGTCTCCAACCATTAGGAATTCCGGGATCAGAGAATAAGAAAAATAGAGAGGTCAACGATGCAGGTTTCAATATAACGAGATCCCACAGGGAATTAAAGTCGAGGAGATGGGTTTTTGGGTTTCGTCTAGCAAACGCATGCACAAAGTCAGGAAAGTCCAATGGGTCTTTAAAAGCAAACTGTTGCGTTTGAATATTCAAAAAATCTAGAATTCCATCTTTAGTATAAAGTTTGACGGCAAGATCCTTGAGGTCTCTGCCGAGGTCAGTGCCACCATTTCCTGGGGCCCCGACGGAAAGTCGTGTAAGGGCTTGCGTTTTCTTGCCGACGCCATTAAATACGTCAGCCTTTGTATACTTAGATACGTCGTTCGTTACTTCAAAGTATCCCCAGGCTGCAACACCTTTACCAAGAACTATTCGGTGGGGAACTATTTCGCCGTCAAGGTGGCCTTGGTGATCGAAAAATAGTTCATCCTTGAAGAGATCAGAGTTTGTTGAAATAACATCACGTATTTCAACTGGGGCTCCTGAATTTAAAGTCCAAAGACCGATCGGTTTCTGAAAAAAAAAGCATAAAATATTACATGGGTATAAAGTAATTACAAGTAATTTGACCGTAGTGGAGACACTTATAAAAATTACAATTCTTCACTTTTAGATAAAAATGTAATTTGAAAAGGTTAGAGCAATCTTTAAAATTCTAATTCAATATACATACATACATACATACATACATATATCACGCCTTTATCCCTTGCGGGGTAGGCAGAGCGTAAACGACCGAAAAAACGGCCACTTACGCCACGTCTGACAAACGTTTGAGGGTCATTCGGAAAACTGTGTATCGCCATAGTGACAGGTTGTCAGCCCATCGCCTAAAATTGCTATACTCACCCTCGAGTCCCTAATATAGTAGCTATTTATTTAAACAGAACATAACAATAATCACTAGATAATATGACTCATTCGCCAGGTAAAATTTCCTTTATAAAGTACACACATTAAAACACAAGTTACAAGGACAAATAACTAATTGGTACAATGTAGGTAACATTGGCTTTATTGCGTGTAGCAATAAGTATCCAGTAGTATGTTAATAAGAATACTGATAGGAAGGATGGTACTTACTGGATGTTCCAATTTGAAGTCTAGTAATTGTCTATTAGAGGGCAAAGTGCTGTTGTCGTTGTCCCAACTGATCGCCGCTTGTGCCAGCAGGCACAACAGTGCACCTCTGGACCATGCCATTGCTGATCTAAATCTGTATCACTTTACAGTTTCACTGGAACATGTACCTAAGTATTAGTTCTAACTTCAGTGTTTATCCTGCTAACACCCGCTACGGTAGCGCCACTTCGTGGTATAAAAATATAACTGAAATATATATTACTCGAAATAATAAATAATAATTCAGAATTACCAGGATTATTATGAAAACAAAACGCTCTTTCAAATTTAGAAAACAGATGAGGCAGGTTTTCAGTACCATTTTTTCATTCTGAGAAATTCTAAATAGTACATAAAATATTCTTTGCGTTGCGAAAAATTACTGATTTACAAAATAGCGCTATTGTTGTGGATGTACTATTAGGATGAAGACAATTATACCTTGTTAAATTGTATCCTGTTGAATGTAACTGTTAATAAGTAGCAGATTTTACTGCGCATGTCTAAAACAACATTAATAATTTGATAAGCTACAGTTGTAATTAGATAATAGTATACTGCCTGTATGCGATGCCACCTTAAAATATAGTTGCCATACCTGGCTATGGCTAGTCTCTCTGGTTCCTAGTTATTTTGTTCGATGGCGTTCATCCTATTTTATTTCTGTTAGCTTGTCGTTGGTATATTATCTTATTTATTTATGTATGCATGTATTTATTTTATGTATTTTTATTTTATTATGTTAAATTATTAAGTATAGCATTTTAGTTTATTCGTTTTTATGAACTTTAAGTACGATTATATATAGTATAAAAAAAAAATTGTATGGGCACCCGCCTTGACTCTTTCTGTTTATCTTTTGGTTGACCGGTAGAGAATGCGGCGTGGCATTATTAGGCCCGCCCTTTGTACCTTTTGTGCAATAAAGTTTAATAAATTAATAAATAAATGCGATAATTATTGTTAGTATTTACAAAACAGTAATAATAACAAGGTACTGCAAGCAGACCCACAAATAACAATGAATCTGAAACGTTTTAATTCTGAAGTAACATACTAGTTCAATTAAATGTTTTGTCTTCTTTGGTCGCGTGGGGTCTTTTAAAGCCGTTTTGTTTGAACAATGCTATTATTTCTTTTAATCGATTATGTACGTTCTTGAATAGTATGTAATTTAATTGTTGTTATAGTTATATAGTGTCTTTTTGGCCCTTCAATGGCTTTTAAAGACCCCACCACGCGAGCACGCGACAACAAGTTTTTATATAGTTTGCCTACATGGTTTTAAAATAGTTTTTTCGTAAGTTTAATGAGGAAACAAAAATAATAATAATTGCTATTACATACATACATCAGCCTATTCCAGTTTAATGCTGGACTTAGGCTTCCCCCTTCCTTAGCTATTATTACGGATGATTAATTAAACGATTTATGAGTGGATTTCTAAAGCGAAAATTTTTCATGTCCTCGCTGAAAACGAGGTGACGCTTTGCAGATATGACTATGATATTTTTTTTCAAAATATAAGACACTTGTTCTGATATGAAGCCATATAAATAATGTTTCGACAGTTATTATGTTTTTAGAAAAAAAATAGTAAGTGTCGAATTTCAATGTTCGGTGGCTTGTCCCCAATCCGTTTTTCACAACATATTCATCTCTCAGGAAAATTATGTCCAACATATTAAGGAAAATTAATTTTGATTATGTTAAGGATAAGTGACCCTACGAGAAATTATAAAAAATTGAATTTTTAGATGAAAAGTTTATGAACTATGTCAAAACTAGATTTGTCCCAGCAAAAATAGCAATATCGGTGGCAATTTTGTTTCGACGCTCCCTGCTCACACTGTTGAGTATATCCAGACCTAAAACCCCTTCCCCGCTAGGATCAGCCGAGCACTCACGCGCAGTGTGAACGGTTGTGCACTACCTCATTGCGTCTTCCCGACAAAAATGTTAGTAAACTATTTCCGTTTACTCGGAATCAAAATTTTGCAATTTCGGTGCTCGGGATTAAAATGTTTCCTCAAAGTTTAAAAATATTACAGTAATGCATTCTAAATAGCCTTTAGGTACACTTTTGAGATTTAAGTTGCAAACTGGAATAACTTTGATACTTTTGTATATTTTTTAAATAAATGACTAGTTTGCAATTTCGGTGGGCACATTTCGGTGGCTTTTATGGCTGCTAGAAGCCCACCGAAATTGCAAAGCTCCACCGAATTTGCTCAATTAATACAAATTACAAACATATTTAGAAATATCATGCTTTCACTCCTTGCGGGGTATAAAGATCGAAAAAGCCTGTAAAATGCGGTCGCTTTAGGTCGTTTGTTGGACAAAAAATTGCGGTTATTTCAGAAAAACTAAAATCTGCGTCGTAAAAGAAGACTAAGGGATAAATTCATTTAGGGGAATGGACAACAACGTTCCCCCTGAATGCAAAATTTTGTACTTCGCTCGCCTATCCGCCAGCCGAGCGTGTAGAGGATGGCAATACTCCTGATAAGGGGAGGCCCATGTCCAGCAATTAATTTTTGAACTAGCCCGGCGATCCCTCGTGGCCCTCCAGCCCGGTGCACCCACGAGGTCCTACCGCACGGCGATCCCTCGTGGCCCTCCAGCCCGGCCATTCCTCGTGGCCCTCCAGCCCGGCACTCCCGCAAGGTTCTACCGCACGGCGATCCCTCATGGCCCTCCAGCCCGGCCATCCCTCGTGGCCCTCCAACCCGGCGCTCCCGCAAGGTCCTACTGCACGGCAATCCCGCATGGCCCTCCAGCCCGGCGATCCGTCGTGGCCCTCCAGCCCGGAGCTCCCGCGAGGTCCTACTGCACGGCGATCCCTCGTGGCCCTCCAGCCCGGCGCTCCCGTAAAGTCCTCCTGCTCAGTCATTGACACCCGTCAGCGATAGCCGAAGACGTGGCTACTATTTGTAGTCGCAGGTATCAGTTGATTTGTCGACCGGCAGGTGCTAACAGGTGTGGACGGATGCCAATAACAGCGGGGTCTACGGCTATCTTCAACACAATGCCATCCATTTGTAAGCAGCCAAACAAGCCTTTTTTTTATTAAGGATGGGTTTGCTCTTGACTCTTGTCTAGGTCATAGAACAGAGACAGAGTCTAAGATGGAGCGAGCTCACCCAGAAGATGCCTGTTCACTCTTACTTTGAAGAGATTAGGATTGTATGCGTTTGGAAACACAGACGCAGGTAGTGAGTTCCACTCGCAAAGCGCATTATTAATGATGACTGGAAGCGCTTAGTCCGAATTGGTGGGATGTCCGATGGTAGAAGGGAGCTGGTGAAACAAGGTCGTGAAGCTCTTGAGCACACTCTCCGAAGTACAATCTGTAAAAAACCGACAAACAGGCAACCTTGCGACGATGTACCAGGCTATGTAGCTTGGAGTCCACCAGTTTTTTGTCGCCTATGAGCCTCTTGGCCCTGCGTTCCACTGAGTCAAGAGCGGCAAGTTGGTATTTGGCTGAAGCATACTAAAGAGACTGCAATACTCCATGCTGGATCGGACTTGTGCTTTGTAAAGAGTTAAAAGCTGTCCAGGCGTAAAGTATCGCTTCAGTCTATTCAGAATGCCCAGCTTCTTAGCCGTCGTTTGAGCTTTGTACTCGATGGTCGCGCCGAAGTTTAGATTTGATGTCAACTCCATACCTAGAAGCTCAAGCCTGTCAGTGACAGAGACAGATGTACCCCGAAAAGTAGGTGTCCAGTCGAAAGGACTCCTTTTTGCAGTGAAAAGACACGCCTGTGTTTTGGTGGCGTTGAATGAGACCAGATTGTCGTCGCCCTATTGGGAGACTAGACTTAAGGTCAGATCTGTTCGCTCTAACATGGCCTTTCTTAACGAACGTATTTCATCCCCACTGATTCTTGCACCTGTCAAGTATCTCTCTGAAACGGTACTATCATCTGCGTATCCAACAATACCGTGCTGAAGGAGGTCATTGATGTGCAGCAGGAAGAAAGTTGCAGAGAAAACAGACCCCTGAGGAAATAAGGTCGGAGCGCAGCCATCAACGACTACTCTAATGGACCGTTTATTATGGAAGTCTGTAATCCAAGTACAAAAATCAGCTGGGATGCCATAAGCAGGAAGCTTACTGAGCAGACATGCATGCCAGACCCTGTCAAAGGCCTTCGAGATATCGAGTGGAACGGCAAGTGCTTCGCCGTTCTTCTCGACGGCTTCACCCCAGCAGTGCGTGACATACACAAGAAGATCACCAGTAGACCGCCAATTAAGTACCCTCTCCATGACCTTGCATAGGATGGAGGTAATGGCAATTGGACGGTAATGGGCAGAGTCAGCACGGTCGCCCTTTTTGGGAACTGGTTGCACATTAGCAAGCTTCCAGGCCCCCGGCACCGTTCTTTCTTTAAGAGAGAGGCGGAACAAGCGTGTGAGCACAGGAGACAGTTCAGGCGCACAAAGTCTTAACACTCTCGCTGGTATGCCATCAAGGTTCACGTCTAGACTGCACAATACTTTTCGAACCTATTTAGTGTGTACTGCGATCTCCGACATCGAAGAATCGCAACGAGGTAAAGTAGGTGGTTGCTTGATGCCAGCGTCCAGACGTGAGTTGCTTGCAAACAGGGCTTTCTCACTTGCAGAGTGAGCCAGCGATCCATCAGGTTTCTGCATTGGCGGATCTGAGGCACAATTGCAACTTCGGTGGCACAAACCCAATTTCGGTGGCATGAATTCAATTTCGGTGACAAGGCAATTTCGGTGACCAAAATAACTCTCTAAATACTATTGTTACATATTTCCCTGTTAATATATTATATTCAAAATGAGTATCTTTTGCTATACAGCTACAAAAAACATCAAAAAAGCAGAAAATTAAAAAATCCACCGAAATTGACAAAAATATGCAGTTGTTGAAAATGACTCTTATATTTTTTCCATTTATCATTCCTAATACGTTAATTTCCTGTGGGAGTCGTAAGAGGCGACTAAGGCGTATTGCAATTTTAGGCGATAGGCTGACAACCTGTCACTATAGCGATACACAATTTTCCAAATGACCCTCAAATATTTTGTCAAATCAATGTACGTGGTGTAAATATCCGTTCTTTACGGCCGTTTACGCTCTGCCTACCACGCAAAGGATTATATTCTTGATATGTGTGTGTATTTCGTTAATTATTTACATCTGTTAAATAAGGTATTCCTATTTTATTCAACTGATATGTTTCCTTGTCAATTATAGTATAGGTAACTGTTCAGTTCGTGGTTAGTATAAGTATTATTTTTGAGTACTTAATTTGCAAAACACTTCAAAGTATTGGGTATAACTAAAATTTTTGAGTACTTGCAAAATTGCACCGCAGGCAGGATTTGAACCTGCGACTTTCGCTATCACTATAACTAGACGTCACAGGTACAAAGGTGCAATTTTGCAGGTTCTTCAAAATAATATAATTTTTAATGTTTTATTTATAAGTTAGTAATTGTTCTTGTATTTTAAAGAAAATATCGTAACTAAGTAAATTTATGAACAAGACTTGGACAGAACACTATAATCACATTAAATATTTATAAGTTAAGCAGTACTAACCTACTTAATAAGTTTTCGTGCGTTTGTAGTAATATCAGAATACCATCGTGATGCATTAAGAACAGATAAACAATCAGTTTGCATTTAGAACGGACATGAGGTATATCATTTATAAAGATCATGACTCGTTTACTCCTTCAATCATCGCCCAAAACAATTTAACTATGTTAATTTTTAATTATATCAAACCTACGGTTTCTCTATTAAATCAATATGAAATCCGTCATGGCAAGAACAGGCTGTGTGCTGCTGTTTTCGCTTATAATAATACAGCATGTGTCATGTCAAAATAACAATGCTGGCTACAATAAACCTGATGAGGTGACTGTAGCAAATGAATCAGGAACTGAAACGAGTGAAGGAAGTAAAAAAACTGGACCAGGTACAAAGGCACCTGAATTTGACAATAATAATAAAATTGGAGCTACAGCATCAGAATTTGAAACCCAAAGAGGATCCACTGGTTTATCAGAAAAACCTGATTCAAAGATTACAAGCAGTACTGAAGACACAAAAAAAGAGGGAAAATTACCAGAATCAACAGCAAAATCTGAAACAGGCTCGCTGCCTTCTGTGCCATCTGCTTCAGAGTCTTCGATAAATGCTGAGCCTGGTGTTGATTCTCCTTTTACAGGCCCTAAAGCGTTTCCAAAAAATCAACCAATATTTGACAATACATCTCTTCCTACCGAAAGACAACTATTAGATTTTAGGACGGATCATCCAGTAAGTAATTTTTCACTTGTTTCAGTAATAACACAATTTTTTATCTTCTGCTGGTACTGCTACCCTTCCTATTTAAGGAAGGCGGATTGCCATAATACAAGTACTTGAATATTCGTATATATAAATATATAGGAATAAATGTTGATATCTGCTAATCACTGCGTTGTTATTTTTTTTAATTGACGTAAGTTTTTTAATTCTTCAAAACCAAAAAAGGTTAGTGAATAATCTGATATATTTTTTTTCAGAAACCAATTGGATTCATAACTCTTGGATCAGGTCTTCAAGTAGACATAAGGGACACGATTACTTTTAACTCAGATCTTGGGCGAAGTGATTATTTTTTCGACATTCAATCAAATGCTGATGGACAAAGAGTTCCGGAACGTATTGTACATGCCAAAGGAACAGCTGCGTGGGGATACTTTGAAGTTACTGATGATGTATCAAATTATACGTATGCTGATGTGTTTAACGGCATTGGAAAGAAAACGAGAGTGCTAGGACGACTATCTGTAGGAGCACCAGAAAGGGGGGTATCTGATCTTATGAGAGATCTCAAAGGCTTTGCGATGAAGTTCTACACTAAAGATGGAATTCTAGATTTTCTAAACCTACAAACACCTGTGTTTGTTTTTAAAGATCCAATAGACTTCAACCCTTTTGCACGTGTGAATGCAAGAAACCCGATGACTAACCTTCCCGATCCAACTGCACTATTGGACCTTCTTTCACTGCGACCGCATTCATTACCCTCAGTTCTTTATTTGACGTCAGATCGTGGTATACCAGATGGCTGGAGACATGCAGACTTTTTCCCTATACATACTTACGAACTTGTTAATAAACATGATGAAAGGTGTTATGTAAGATTTAACTGGAGGACAGAAAGAGGTTTGCGAAATTTAACGTTATTACAGATATTTGCAATACAAGGCATCACACTGGATTACTATGTAAGAGATTTGTATAATGCAATAGCCAATAAAAACTTTCCTTCGTGGAGACTAGAAATGGATGTATTATCCTTACAAGATGTACAAAAAGTGGATTTCAATCCTTTTGATGTCACACGCTTGTGGAAAAAGGGAACTTATAAAACAGTCAATGTAGGCCGTCTTACTTTAAATAGAATATCTGATAATCACTTCAGAGATCAAGAGCAAGCTGCATTTGACCCATCACACTTAGTTCCAGGCATTCCAGGTCCAGTTGATACACTGTTTAGAGGCAGAAGATTTGCATATCGTGATGCACAGAACTATCGTATTGGGACGCATAATTTTTACAAAAATGGAATAAATGAGCCTTTTTATGAGAAATCATACAAAAGAGATGGATATCCTCCTGTTCGTGACAATGGAAAAGATTCTCCAACTTATTACCCAAATTCATTCAACGGACCTTTGCCTTTGGTTGATGAAAGAAGACCAGAAGAGTATTTGCAAGTTTTGGAAAGTAACGCTGTTGATTTGGAAGAGGCGAACAGATTTTATGAAGAATTTGCTCCAGACGAAGCTTCAAAGGATCGAATGGCCCTAAACAATGCGTCATTGCTAGCACTAGTAACAGAGCCTGTTCGAACTAGATTCTTGAAACTTTTATATCTTATAAATCGGGATCTGTATCGACGTACGCTTATTGCAGTAGAAATATTTCGTACCATTTTAGCAACAGCTCAGGCAGGTATGACCGTTTCTGCAAACACATAAATTTCGTTATTAAATCACGATTTCTTCATACTGAATTTCCAAACCTGAAAAGTATTTGATTGAGTAATGATGTTATTAGTATGATGATAAACAACTTGTACTGTAAAGTAACTAACTACCACAAGTACTTTAAAAGTGGGATGACAATCAACGGTGCTTTTTATAAACTGTACAATCCAAAGTTACAAATGTCTTTTTTTGATCTGCGACTGCTTAACAATAAACCCAACTGGTACCTGCCACATATTTAATATCGTCTTTTTTAAACGAAAATACACATCAAATCAAACCAAGTTATCAGATTAAGATAATTATAACACTTTTTTAAAAAGATACTCGGAGGTAGTAAATATAAATTGGTAATTTTCATAATTTTGCACTTAAAACACATACGGTCTTATTACAAAAAAAAATTAGACGTGGTTTAGGCTTTTTGACAGCGTCAAATCGTATAGAAAAATATTTTAAACACTGCCTAAAAGCGAGTCAAACTTTTTTGTAATAATACGGTTAATGCGACGCTAGGAAATGAAGAAAAAGATGGCGATAAAACAATATAACATTCTAAATCATGACATCCAAAACATAAGTCATCAGTGACTCTGTAAAGAGGTCGAAAGAGGAGGAAATGCAGAATTCCAAAATAAACACAACTTAAATCCGTTAAACGTCGTTTATTGTGATGAGATGAGTAAATAAAAATATTATCCTATTGAAAACCTTATTGGTACTCTAAGGTGCAGGTTGTTAATAAAATTATCTATGAAACTATGATATTTTTAACATAACATCAATACAATAATTAATCAATAATAAGGTGGTGTCAGAGTTTTCAACCGCCTACTTCTAGTAGTAGGGTACATCGAATTGTTCGTCGACTCGTTACCCCACACGAAAGAAGAAGAATGCTGAATCCTACATGCTGAGACAACTCAGCTCTGTCGATTTCAGTTTAAGTAGGTAAAAGCTTCACCTTCAAACATTAGCGATAATAAATATCAGTTTTGTAAGGAGTAGTATCCTTCAGCGCTTTTAAGCCAACATGCACACGGTGAGCGAAGTCTTTGTCAATTAGCCGAAATAGTTTTAAAAGCCTTTTGCGTGTCTTCTGTAAAACTAACCAAAGCGACTCAACTATGTTATCAGCCAATCTTTGTCTGGCACTATCATCTGGAAGAACTTTATTGTAAAAGTCTGCGTACTCTTGAAGATCTACTGAATTAGTCTCTAAAATTTGAATATTCTCTCTAGGCCTCTCAGCATCTACGTAGGGAATCGGACCGTTAAAAGAGTTTGGGTAATATATAGGAGAGTCTTTTCCATTGTCTCCTACAGGAGCGTGACCGTCTCTATTATAGTTTTTCATATAATTTGGAGAATTAACACCAATTTTGAAATGATTACGGCCAAGGCGATAGTTTTGTGTATCTCTATACGCAAATCTTCTGCCTCTGAACAATTGGTCTATCGGCCCGGGAATACCAGGCACCAAATTAGCCATATTAAAAGCAGCCTGTTCACTGTCCCGGAAATGATTATCAGAGTACTTATTCAAAGTCAACCGGCCAATAGGCACAGTGTGATACGTACCGTTTTTCCATAATCTAGTAACATCGAAAGGGTTGAAATTAACCGTTTGTATATCTTGTGACGATAGCAAGTCCATTTCCAACCTCCAAGAAGGATAGTTTTTGCTTTCAATAGCATTGTACAAATCTCTTATGAAATAATCTTCGTCATTTATTTGTTGCACATCTTGTGAGGTGAGGAATTTGAAACCTTGTTCAGTTCTCCAACTGAACCGTGCGTACCATCGGTCACCATGTTTGTTAACCAGTTCATAGGTATGAATAGGAAAATAATCTGAGTGCCTCCAGCCATCAGGTAGACCATAGTCTGACATTAAATACAATATTAAAGAAAGAAATCCGGGACGTAACGGAATTATATCCCAGAACATGTTATAATCCAAGAGAAATGTTTTCGGATTCCTTCTTTCAAACGAATGTACAGATTGAGGAAACTCTAAGGGGTCTTTTGTATCAAATAGAGGATTTAACAACGAAAGGAAGTCCAGGATTCCTTCGTTAGTGTAAAATTTTACTGAAAGATCCTTGATGTCTCGTCGTAAATCACTTCCTCCGTTGCCTGGGGCGCCGACCGCGTGTCGTGCCAGAACTGGCGTTTTCTTCCCGATTCCATTGAAGACATCTGCTTTGGTATACTTTGACACATCGTTGGTTACTTCAAAGTATCCCCATGTAGCTACACCTTTGGATTGTACAATTCGGTGCGGTATTATTTCACCATCTAAATGGCTCTGGGCATCGAAAAAGAGTTGATCTTTAAAAAGATCAGAGTTAGTCGAGATAAGATCGCGTATTTCTACCGGTGCTCCTGAACTTAACGTCCAAAGGCCTATCGGTTTCTGAAACAAAACACAAATAAATTACAAAATAAATTACTTTGTTTCTTGATGTAGGTTCAGGTACGCGACGTACCTACTTGATTATTTTGAAACTTTACGAAGGTGAACAAGGAAGTGTGGAAGGAAGATGAGGGTCTTAACCAGCTGAAACAGAGGGCTAAACTCTCTACCAAATAATAAATAAGTAAGTCACGTAAACATACACCATGAGTGATCCTTGTTCGTTTAATAATAACTTTGTTTCTTTATAATAATCAAAATTTGACAAATTCAGTACTAACGGAATGTTTAAGTTTGAAATCAAGCAGCTGCCTGTTAGATGGCAATGAGCTGTTGTCGTAGTAAGCGACAACATATTTAAATGCCAAAATACACAACAGAGCACCAATCCACGCCATAACTTCTGCGAAATGAGTTTATTCTCATTTAGTTTATAACTTTGTGTAGGTGGGTACTTTATGTATCCGATTTAGGTTATACGAAGTGCAACATTATCAAGTTTCTAATCCATTACAAGTCCAATCATCCGTACTAATATTATAAATCTGAGAGTTAGTGTGTGTGTGTGTATGTATGTATGTTTGTTACCTCTTCACGCTTAAACGGCATGACCGATTTGGATGAAATTTGGAACACAGGTAGAGTATAACCCGCAATAACACATAGGCCACTTTTTACCGAGGAAAAACGAGTGGTAGCGGGTGAAACCGCTGGGCGGAAATCTAGTAACATATAAACGCAAACGTATGTAATTAAAAGTATGTACGTAAAAATGTTATTCATTTTGTAATGTTTACCTTTTAACGCTGAAACAAATTGACGGATGGGCTAGGGTATAAAGTTCATTTTTTATGTGTGGGACACCAAGTCGTCTAACGACCCCATGGACCCTAGTGTAAAGAGTTTTTGAACCGCGTACTACTAGAAGTACCTATGCCTCTGACAAGGGTGAGTAACGACCCCCGTCTATGTTATTATAAACACCAACCGGGGCCGACGGCTTAGCGTGCCCTCCGGAGCACGGAACCATATTTTTTTTTTGGAAAACAAGGTGGTTAAGCCTGTAATGTTTTTACCAGACTTAGAACAAATTTACAAAGTGATAAATATCAATCTTTGTGAGTGCCCCACCGAGAATCGGACCCAAAACCTTTGCGTCGCCGGTAGTCGCACTACCACTGCGCCACATCAGCCGTCAGGACCTGAAATTAGTTATGATATGGTAATCTAAAGTTAAAAACTAATAAACTTTAAATAAATATATAGCAGTAGGTACAAGTATAGTAGATATCGTTATCCAATAAAGAAGCGAGTGAACCAGCGGGCGGGAACTAGTATTTCCTGGTAATTCATTGAAGGATAAAGGAAACTTACGTTTACTTAACTACACCTGATTAAATTTTCTTAATGTTTTTGTCGGAGTTTTCATTTCATAATTCATTCTAATTAGCTTATTATAATCTTCTATGAAAAAATATAAACGCACACGATTCCCTGTATCGGGGTGAGGCCGCGTATCCTGCGCCTGTTTTTTCTCAACAAAATAAAAAAACGATATACATTGCGGCGTGGCCATAGACATTCCTTTTGACTTTGTTTTTGCGACCGATGCAAAGCAATGTTTTTGTAGTTTGTTTGGAGAAACATCGCGCCTTCACATGGACATACACTTGAACGCACAAAGAACACCCGGACTTGAGAACAGATGATTAAATTCTTCATTCAAATATCTAACACAGATCAATTTGAATCGAGCGCCCACATTAGTAAGCCTATACGCCTCTTAAGATCATCAAGACACGTTTAAAACGTATAGACTCGATTTACAATAGATTTACAATCCGACGTTTGCTGGTTTTCTTAAGTAATTAAATAGAACCAATTTTGAATCTATGACTAGGCGGTTCACTCAATTGACGTCCGTCGTTCCGTTTTTTAACGTGACGTAACGCATGCGTCTGTCAAACGAAAAGAAATTGCGAATTACAATCTTATTCCAATACAGACGGTGCGTTACGGTGTGTAACGGACGCGTGTGTCAAAAGACTTGACAGTCGCCTTCGTAACGCACCGTTAACCCACCGTGGCCGTATTTATATGGGAATAAGATTGGAATTAGCAATTAAACGTTACTTTGCGTTAAAAAACGGAACGGTAGACGACAAGTGAGTAAACCGCCTATAAGTATTCACAAAGTAGTCTAGGCGTGCCTTTAAAAAAGTCTAGAAGTTCACGCCGTGAATTACTGTCCTAACCAAGGTCATAAAACACTTATTCCCAACCATGCATGTTGGGCCCAATTTGTTGTTCATTGCCGGTGATCTTGAGTATGTTGTAAGAAACACAGATGTTAACCAGTAATGTAGGCTAAACTGGGACAGACAGAGTAGTGAGTAAGGTTTACGCGCGGCGCTTGCGTCATCCCGTATTATGCAAATAGCATTCTAAAAGCGGAGGTTATTCCGCGCCCATTGTTTTGGAAAACCTCCCCTCCCTGCCCCCTCCCGCCTGTCATATGCCCTACCTCATTGGCCATCCTTCTCTCCCTTCTAACAACACGTCCAGTGTAGTGTAAGTTTGTTTTTTACACTCAACTCACATATTCTGTTCATATAACGGAAAGATTTTTAAAAGTATTTATCTTGTAACACCCGCAAAAAAAGATATTTTGAATACTCAACCGATCTACCTAAAGAAGTTTTTTTTTTTGATAAGGCTAATTTAGTTACTAATTTATTTATGCTCTAAGTTTTCTGAATAGTTTCCCTAGTTTCTAAGCCTTTTCCTTCGATTTTCCTTTTCTTTTTTACATACATTAAAATTACCTCTGTCAACAACTGGACGTTATCTAATTGAACAACTGCTGCCGTAACGTCAAACATTAGAAATATCAGCACGATATTTCTAATGTTTGACGTTACTACACTATTTAATTTTAAATTTTGTTCATTGTTACGAATTTCAAAGCTGGGGCATTTTTTATCTGTTTTTTTTATCGCAATTGCAATTGCAATGCCCTTTTAAACAACCAATGTTTTATGAGTCTTTGCTTTTTCATTGCGTCATGCGTTTGTAAAATAATCGTATACCTATTAAGTAAAGTTTTACTAGTGACCTACACAAAAAAGTTAGAAGGGTGTGGAACAAGAAACAACTTTTCCCATGGAACATTGGAACATTGAAAATGGACCAGTTGTTCAAATTAACCCTCACCGCAAGTCAAGTCTATTTACCGGAATATCCACTCGGTCCGTTAAGTCTATTTCCCTGTATGTCTACTTCCTTGAACGTTCACGTTAGAATCATCTTAAACTCATTACCCATGTCAAGCGCCATCTTTAGCACCTTTGCTGGACTACTATTTTCTGCATAGAAGTTGTATTATCTTGCCGAAAACTAGAGGTACATTATAAGTCACTGTTGTCCAACTGCAAACTCGTTTATCATAGCAACTAAGCATGCTAGCCTTACAGATTTTTTGAGAAAATTAAAGCCCTTGACAAGATGAAAGTAAATTTCAGATAGCGGCTGTCAAACAAAAATCTATTTTTTATAAATAAACTTAAGTAAGACTGAGATCTTGACTAGGCCTACAACTTCCTTAAAAAAATGGATTCTATATAGCATTGTTAGTTTCCGAAATAAATAAAATTTTAGTTTGACAGCTGTCACTTAATGCCATGCCAAGATTGCCAAGCCCTACAACTTCCTCAAAGAAAATAGAAGTCTCGCTTCATTCGTTGCCAAGATCAACTAGGTTTTAGGTTGACAGCTGTCACTACAAATGTAGTACTGTTTAAGGCGTTTTACGTGAGTAATGATATTTGATGATGGTTCAAACATGGAGGTTAAGTGATGTGGACGTTCTGGGGATGTGGATGTTCAGGGAAGTGGAAATTCAAGGAATGGAAGTTAAGGGCAAAAAACGAAACGGTCTGCTTAGTCCACTGAACTGACACATGTTGTATAGGAGGTCCAAATTATTTTTTTCATGCATCGACCTATGTTCGTCAGTTTTTTTATCGGTCACTAGTATAATTTGACCCTATATCGAGTAAAATTTTACTAGTGACCGATACTGAAAACAGAGGACGGCACGGTGATAAGGAACAACTTTCTCCAAGGAACATAGGGCGAAATATGACAAAAATATTTTGAGCTTCCATAGTAACTCGAATCAGCTGATCAGCAATTTTGTATGGGAGAACCAAATGTTTTTTCATTGTCCGACCTATTGTTCCTTGAAAAAAGTTGTTCATTATCATAAATTCATCACCAACCCGAGTTTTCACTATCGGTGTCTAGGAAAATTTCACTCTTTATACAGGGCATAGAGAAAGGAAGTCGCGCGCATGACGTTTGGGTGTTTTGTGATACTAGTATTTCGTCACGATCCCGTCAAGCGTCAAGGGATAAAAACTGCTCATAAAAATAATCAATTTGAAATAAAAAGTTTATTGTTTAATATCCTCGCATTTAAAACTTTTTTGTAATAGGGTAGGCCCATTGCGTTCATTATAGGAAAAGACTGTTTCTTGGTGGTCTTCACCCCTGGTAAAGATTGTGATACTGATTAATTAGCAGTAACCCTGAATATTTAAACAATATCGTCATCTACGTATTTGTCAAATCAAACCAATATCTCAACAACAATCAACATTTAAACGATTAATACATACATACACATATCACGCCTGTTATCCCTTGCGGGGTAGGCAGAGCGTAGATAGCCGCCAAAAACGGCCATTTACGCCACGTTTGGCAAATATTTGAAAGTTATTCGAAAAATTGTGTATCAGTTTCACCATAGCGACAGTTGTCAGCCCATCGCCTAAAATTGCAATACACACCCTCGAGTCCCTTAGTCGCCTCTTACGAGTCCCACAGGAATGAAATGGGGTGATGCTATTCTAAGCCGGCATCACACGGAATAAACGATTAATGAAGTATGGCAAAATCAATGATTCGGATGAATTTCTTGGTATTCGGACATATGCCGGAATATAGCAAAATCGTAATCTTCACTCTACCATCGTCCTAAACAAATGCAGAAATTCGACAAAATTTCTAGGATTTTGACCGAATTCCTGAAGCTGTTTAGGAATACAGTAAAATATTTCATAAAACCCTTTGCCCCATTTTGAGAGTTGTTATTTTAAGAAAATGGTACTTATGGTTCTATCAGTAGCATATCAACCTACCCTGAAGGGAAAAGTGATCCCTTTTTTATAAATTGTATGAAAAAACTATTTAAGTTGATCTTCTAATAGGCTAGGTTCATGGTACCTTACCAAACGTATATAAGTAGGTACTTAATACAATTAATCTTTTTAAAAGACATTTACAAGAATTACAAAATAATATAAAATTACAATACGCCGTGTGATCCCGGCTTAGAATAGCATCACCCCATTTCTTACCCATGGGTGTCGTAAGAGCCGACTAAGGGACTCGAGGGATGTGTATTGCAATTTTAGGCGATGGGCTGACAACCTGTCACTATAGTGATACACAGTAATCTGATTGACCCTCAAGCTCTTGTCAGACGTGGTGTTAATATCCGTTTTACGGCCGTTAACGCCCTGCCTACCCCGTAAGGGATATATGTATGTACAAAATAATATGCACACTTCTCAAATTGCCTCCCTTGTTAGAAAAATACTTACAATCAATATGAATGAAACAAATGTTATGTCATTATTATTACTTTAGACCAAATTATTTAACACTAGCAGCCCGCCCAGCGGTTTCACCCGCCGCTAACAATATCCCCCCGGGAATAAGACAGTTTAATATAGCCTATGTTCATCAGGGATAATGCAGGATTCTAAAAATCTTGACTTCAATTTGAAACAAATATCGTTTTCAGATGGTGGTGGCGTAAAGTTACATGCCGTGTGATTAACCTGGCCAGCCCCATGACAGTGCCTTTATTTTTATTTTTTTATCCCGCCCGAGCCGGTTTTCTATTAGGTCATAACAAAATTGTAATAATAAAAAAGAAAATTGTGTGATAGAAATTTATTTTTTTAGAATGACGGTTCATGACGTCAATAAGTGATAATACTATCCTACATTGAATAAAGAATTTCAATTTCAATTAACGGTAAAAGAATTGTTTAAATCGGTCCAGTAGTTTCGGAGCCTATTCAATTCAAACAAACAATAAAAAAAACCTGTTTCTAATATTAGTGTAGATTATATTATTATTATTTTAGTGTGATGCCGGCTTAGAATAGCATCACCCGATTTCTTTCCCGTGGGAGTCGTAGGAGGCGACTAAGGGACTTGAGGGTGTGTATTGCAATTTTAGGCGATGGTCTGACAACCTGTCACTATGGCGATACACAATTTTTCGAATGACCCTCAAACATATTATTTCAGACGTGGTGTAAATGTCCATTTTTGCGGCCATTTACGCTCTGCCTACCTCGCAAGGGATAATAGGTGTATTATTTTAGTGTAAATTTTTTTAATGCATTAATGTTTTTTGTCGTCTTTTTTTATACCGAGTAAGGGACAGCCCTTTTAATACTGATAGGGTGCATGAAACAAAAAACTGGTCAACTTTCCCCTAGAAACATAATGTCAGGAAACGCCAATAAAATGACCTTCCATACAAAATCACAATCAGCTGACTGCATTCACTATGGGAAGTCAGTTTTTTTTACGTTTCCTGAAATATGTTCCTAGGGGAAAGTTGTTCAGTTTCATGGTCTGCATTATTTTAGTGTAGATTTTTTTAATGCATTAATGTTTTTTGTCGTCTTTTTTTATACCGAGTAAGGGACAGCCCTTTTAATACTGATAGGGTGCATGAAACAAAAAACTGGTCAACTTTCCCCTAGAAACATAATGTCAGGAAACGCCAATAAAATGATCTTCCATACAAAATCACAATCAGCTGACTGCATTCACTATGGGAAGTCAGTTTTTTTTACGTTTCCTGAAATATGTTCCTAGGGGAAAGTTGTTCAGTTTCATGGTCTGCATGTACCCTTTCAGTATGCGGAGGGCTATCCCTGACACCCTTTAATACAGTAATGATTAAATGTAATCATTACACTGTTACGAATAATGTGGCGTAGTTTGTAAATTTTTAAATGAAAAAGTAGTTATTGTGGCATAACTATAATAGTTAGACATATGGTATCGCGGACATTATTATACATATTGATGTCTTCTATAAAACTGTAGTACATCACTTTGCTCTATTGTCAATAATGTCCACAGCGTACGCGATAAAATATATTTTTTTGGTACATTTTTCACACGGTGGGTTACATTATCGAAATTTTCAAGATGATCCCTATTTTTTTCTCGTATAAAATATAGCCTATGTTCATCAGGAATAATGTAGGATTCTAATGGAAAAGAATTTTTAAAATCAGGCCAGTAGTTTCGGAGCCTATTCGATGCAAACAAACAAACAAACATACAAACAAACATACAAACAATCAAATCTTTCCTCTTTATAATATTATATATAATATATATTATATATATATAATATATATATATTATATTATATTATATATTATATATATTAGTGTAGATAGGTATCTCATGCTTTGTAAGAAGGTCATAGCTGACACAATATGGTTGCGATTAGTTCGATTTATCGTGGATGGAGGTTGAAAGTACTTAATATATTATTGAATATGAAAATAAAACTCTGTCACTAAAGCCCTAAAACCCTATTCTATTTTACTGTTTTACTCGGCATTGCGTATCATTTCGAATCGATATCTAAAATGGACTAATTTTGCATAAAATATTATTATCAATCTCGATCTGGCTAATGTGAATTTCTTTGCGTAAAATAAGTATGTCGATGTGTTTTATTTAAGAGAACCTCAATAAATGAATTTGTCAAATTAATGCCTGTTCAATATTGCTATTTAAAAATTTAAAATTGTTGTTTATTGGTATTCATGACGAATATTTCCTTTCAAATGAATTAAACTTTTGGCACTGACAGGAAAAAGTTAGTTGCTGCTTTTTTTGCTTCCTGATGATATCTTCTGTTTATTGCAATTATTTATCGCTATATTTCACCTACATTCTATCCGATATGTAAAGCAGTATACTTACCGCGGGTGTTACATCAATTGCAACCTCGGAAACTTTACGCCCTCACCATCGGGCATCCACATTAGTAGCCCATGTTTCAAAAATATTAAAGTTGTTTATTTTTGGCTTATAGTTTCTAGACCATTGGCCGAACCCAATTTAATATTTTGTGTCATTTTAGGTGTATGCTAACATAGGTTAGCAATCTACTATTATAATTCTCAGCGTCAGTTGGCGATTTATTTTTAATTGATTAGATTGTGTAATATATATATAATATATATATAGACATCAAATCTAAACTTCGGCGCGACCATCGAGTACAAGGCTCAGACGGCGGCTAAAAAGCTGGGCGTCCTGAATAGAGTGAAGCGATACTTTACGCCTGGACAGCTTTTAACTCTTTACAAAGCACAAGTCCGATCCTGCATGGAGTATTGCAGTCACCTTTGGGTTGGCTCAGCCAAATACCAACTTGCCGCTCTTGACTCGGTGGAACGCAGGGCCAAGAGGCTCATAGGCGACATAAAACTGGTGGACACCAAGCTACATAGCCTGGCTCATCGCCGCAAGGTTGCCTGCTTGTCGGTATTTTATAGATTGTACTTCGGAGAGTGTGCTCAAGAGCTTTACGACCTTGTTCCACCAGCTCCCTTCTACCATCGGACATCCAGACGCACCGCCGGATACCATCCGTACCTGGTAGCCATTCCACCAATTTGGACTAAGCGCTTCCAGTCATCATTTATAATGCGCACTGCTAAAGAGTGGAATTTACTACCTGCGTCTGTGTTTCCAAAAGCATACAACCCTAATCTCTTCAAAGTAATTGAGTGAACAGGCTTCTTCTGGGTGAGCTCGCTCCATCTTAGACTCTGTCTCTGTCCTATGACCTAGACTAGAGTCAAGAGCAAACCCATCATTAAAAAAAAAAAAAAAATAGTTGTTGGAAATCAATGGATACAAATTAAAAGATGAAAAAGTAAACATACATACATACATACTGCCCTACTAAGAAGAAAAACCGTAAGTCGGTAATTTACGGAAATTGAGTTAAATACAGTTTTGGGATCAGTGAAAAAAGGCCTTTTTTTCTCTCTAGGAACGGTTGATATTGAAGAGAAACTGCCAATTTTAGAAACCCGTAAGTCAATACTTTCTAGGACTTTACCTCTAATTTTGTAGCTCTTACTAGCAAAAAAAGCATATGTCTTGTGTCAGAAGCAGAAAAGCCACAAGTACTGGACTTACGGTTTAATCACTATACGAACACTAAGCAGAAAAACCATATGTCACTATGCATACAATAAGACTTACTAGATATTACCAGATAATGGTTATTTTGTTATTATTCGTAGTATGATAAGAAAAGTAGAATGTTTTTACGTTGTAGACAGGTGTGTTCTCATAATTTGAGACATCAAACTATTATTTTGTTTCAAAATTCCTGGTCGCAAATCCACACTTTCACACTATCCAAACTTCCACACTATCCACACTAATCCACACTTAATATTATAAATGCGAAAGTAACTCTGTCTGTCTGTCTGCTACGCTTTCACGGCCAAACCGCTGAACCGATCTTCATGAAACTTGGCACACAGATTGCTAGCATACCGAGAACGGACATAGGGTACTTTTTATCACCATTCAAAGGTCTGGAGTATAGATGTAGACCACCAGGTGTGCCACCAGGAGCCCAGCTAAACTATTAGAGATACAGGCATGGTTCTAAAACAAAAGTTGTTCAATATGATGGCCCGCTTCTTTTCACAAGGACATCGAGGATCTGGAGTACCTTATGTAGAACACCAGGTCTACCATCAGGAGCTCAGCTAAACTATTAAAGATACAGAAATGGTTCCAAAATAAAAGTTGTTCAGTATGATTGGCCGCTTCTCTTCACAAGGATATTGGGGATCTGGAGTACCTAATGTAGACCACCAGGTGTACAGGAGCCCACGTAAACTATAAGAGATACAGAAATGGATCCAAAACAAAAGTTGTTCAGTATGATGGGCCGCTTTATTTACACAAGGACATTGGGGATCTGGAGTACCTTATGAAGACCACCAGGTGTACCACCAGGAGCCCAGCTAAACTATTGGAGATACAGAAATGGTTCCAAAACAAAAGTTGTGTTGTATGATGGGCCGCTTCTTTTCACAAGGACATTGAGGATCTGGAGTACCTTATGTAGACCACCAGGTGTACCATCAGGAGCCCACGTAAACTATTAGAGATACAGAAATGGATCCAAAACAAAAATTGTTCAGTATGATGGGAAAAAGTTGAGAAAGTACATTGCCTTCTTTACCGAGGACAGAAAAACAAAAAATGTGGTAAAGAGGTATCAAAATGTATTACAGTAACTTAAATTACCTTTTTATCTGTCTTATCTACTTATGCTGACCATTTTAGCGTGCTCAAATCGGCACCTCTGGAGTAAGTACTCTGTTATCTACTGACTTTTGTATTCAATGGTTATAAATATTGATCTCTCAGGCCGGATAGCAAATTTTGAATTGTCCCTTTAACAACAGAAGCAAGCAAGTCATCTTTAAACAGTAGAGATAAGAACTGTTCTAATATCACTGTCACACTTACTATGAATACACATACCTACATTAGAACTTCTGCCTAAAAAAAAATCTAACGCGGACGAAGTCGCAGGTAAGAGCTAGTAGACTATATTTACTTAGGTTTTAGAGTTAGATGTTGTAGTTATTATGTTCAATGTACCTCAATGTCATCTCAAAACTACATTAATAAATATTTCAAATTATAAAAATAATCTTGTTTTATTTTAGGTTAGCGCCTAAGTACCTCATACATTAATTGCTCCCTTCTAACTACTTTTTGACCCAAATTGAGAAAAGGGCTAACTCAGCTATAAGGGGTATCTCACACACACATGTCGTCGCTGGGCTGGCGGCATGATAACGCAAGGGGCGGATGCTTTCAGTACTTTTGCTATATGGCATGCCGCCGCCATGGCAAAGGCATCGAGGTCCATACAATATCATAAAGTAAGAACTAAAATTAAAAGATTGAAAGAGAAATTTAACAACCAAGAGGAGATGTCTGACATTGAAGAAGGATGGAAAGGATTTAAGAAAGGTGTTGTGGATGTCGCGATAGAAGTGTGTGGAGTTTCAAAAAGGATGAAAGGGAAAACACAACGGAGTGCGTGGATGACCAAAGAGGTACAAGAAGTTGTGCAGAAGAAGAAGAAAGCATGGTTGGATTGGTTAGCTACCAAAGCTAACCGAAGAATGTTAAAAGCGACGGATGAAGATGTAGAGAAAGCAAGAAAGGAGTATAAAAGTGTGAAGGATGTAGTTAAAAAGACTGTTGATAAAATGAAAGATAAGAATAAGGATGAATTTGACAGGAGGCTATCGGAAAACTTTCGTTCCAACTTGAAAGTTTTCTGGAAATCCATAAGGACAGCTCGAAGTAAAACCACGTCGTCCGAGTTGAGTAGGATTCGAAGCCAGGATGGTAGTGTAATAAAAGGTGAGGAATGTGTGTTGAAAAGATGGAAGGAATATTTTGAAAGCTTATTTGAGAAAGAAGATCTAGCGCAAGAAATAACTACTGCAGAAGTGAATGAAATTGAGAACGAAAGTGAGATTGAAATGGATGAGATTGTGAAAGCGTTAAAAAGTATGAAATCTGGTAAAGCTGCAGGGTATGATAGAGTGTCGGTCGAAATGCTGAAGGCTGGCGAAGGCGTTGTGGCTAGTCAGCTGTACCTCCTTTTTAACCTTTGTTGGAGAAGCGGTCGAGTGCCAACTGATTGGTGCAAGGCTGTAATAGTGCCATTATATAAAGGAAAAGGGTCACAGCTGGACTGCAAAAATTACCGCGGTATAAGCCTCCTCAGTGTCGTCGGCAAACTGTATAAAGGTGTTGATTGAAAGAGTGATGAAAGAAACGGATGAGAAAGTATGGGATGCTCAGGCAGGATTTCGTAAGGGGATGGGATGTACGGATCAGGTCTTTTCCTTGCGCTGCATAGCTGAAAAATTCCTGGCCAAAAACCAGAAAGTCTATTGCGCATTCGTGGATTTGGAAAAGGCCTATGACAGAGTGGTGAGGAATGAATTGTGGTCGGCACTATCCATGCATGGGGTGAGCAGTATCTTGATACGAGCACTGAAATCCTTATATAAGGATTCCAGTGCTTGTGTCAGGATAAACGGGGCGTACAGTGAACTTTTTAACATCGAGAAAGGTGTTAGACAGGGATGTGTTGCGTCACCGTGGCTGTTCAATCTATTCATGGATAGTTGTTTGGCGGATTTGAAAGAGAGTGAATGTGGTCTGAGAATGAATGGTTTACTCGTCAAATGTCTTCTCTATGCTGATGACCAAGTTATCCTTGCGTCGTCGGCTGAAGGGTTGCAGGAGATGGTAAATATTATGACTGAGGCTTTGAAAAAGAAAGGAATGAAAGTGAATGTAAGTAAGACGAAAGCAATGGTTTTTGAGAAAGAGGAAAATATGACAGAGTGTAAAATTATGATAGAAGAAGAGAGGGTGGAACAAGTGAAAGAGTTTGTGTATTTGGGCTCCATGTTCACATCAGATGGAAAGTGTGAAAGTGACATCGAAAGAAGGGTGAATGCCGGAAACATGGTGAATGGAGCGTTGCACGCTTTTATGAACAGCCAGAAAGTCTCTGATAAGGCTCGTCTGGCTGTGCATAGAGGGGTGTTAGTTCCGACACTTATGTATGGGAGTGAAAGTTGGGTATGGCAGAAAAAGCATGAAAGTAGAATAAATGCAGTACAAATGAGAGCGTTAAGAAGTATGATTGACGTAAAATTGAGTGACAGGATAAGGAATAGCGTGATAAGGGAACGTTGTGGTATAAAAGAAGACGTAGTGACTGGTGTAGAAAAGGGTATGCTTAGATGGTTTGGTCATGTAGAGAGGATGAATGAAAGAAGATTAACGAAAGAGGTGTATATGGCAAGTGTGGATGGGAACGTCGGAAGGGGAAGACCTCGACGAACGTACCTTGATCAAATCGGGGACGTCCTAAAGAAAGGTCAGGTCAAGAGTACCCTAAACCGAAGAGCATGCATGAAGAGATTGATGAATGTGGAGGAGGCGAAAGTAGTATGCCAGGATCGTAGTAAGTGGAAGGAAGTAGTCTCTGCCTACCCCTCCGGGAAAGAGGCGTGATTTATGTATGTATGTATGTAAGAACTAAAATTTCGTAAATCCAGCAGCTTCCATCTCTTTAGCCCGGCGGCGGTATGTGTGAAAGCTGTCTTGGAGCATAAAAAGAACATATTTGCAAAGAATTTTGAAGCTCCATAATAAATTAATACGATACTATTAACAACAACGCTTGCGTAAAAGACATGAGATGATACTTATGGTTTATTTACAAGTGGATCCGTTCACAAAAAGCCATATGTCCGACTTATGGTTTTTCTGCTTAGTAAAGTGATAAATTTTTTTCGGAAAATACTTATGAGTTTAATATTTTTGCCTTTATATATAAAACTATTAGGAATAGCGCAAAAACACTGTACCCAAAAAAAAATATGTCAATTCTCCATACATAACAGTAATTTGTAACGTTGTATGTTTATTGAATTCTGAATTATTAACGTTCAAAGTCTTTTGCGTTTTTCTCAAAATGAGTCGCCACTGACTTACGGCTTTTCTTCTTAGTGGGGCAGCATAAATCACGCCTATATCCCTTAGGGGGTAGGCAGAGAGTTAACGGCCGTAAAACGGTTATTAACACCACGTCTCACAAAAGTTTGAGGGTCAATCAGATAACTGTGTATCACTATAGTGACAGGTTGTCAGCCCATCGCCTAAAATTGCAATACAAATCTAACCCTCGAGTCCCTTAGTCGCCTCTTACGACACCCACGGGTAAGAAATGGGGTGATGCTATTCTAAGCCAGCATCACACGGCAAAAAGTAAACAATATTTTTATTTAAAAAATCTTATAATATTAACGTTAAATTAAAATAATAAATAACAAAATAAAAGTAGAACGTGTGATAAATGATTATCATATGTTTAAGAAGTATATAATATGAGGCTCCTAAAATTTTGCACGGTGAAACAAAAGTTGCGGTCAGTCACTTTTCCCCTACATTAATGAGTGCATTCTCTCAGTGTCATAAAATTTAAGTCTGATTTATAGTTTCACATTCCACAGAATTCGATTTCTCTATAGTGATCCTCGCATTGTATTCGTTCCAGCTAAAGCTTGTTTCAGACCGATGACTACTCGTCGAGCTAGTTCCTTATCTACTAAGCTCAGGTACTTCGGAACCCTGGTCCGCAGTGGTTCAGTCGTCATCAGCAAAGTCTCCACGATGTTCGCAATCAACCTTTTCCTCTCGCCCTCACTCTTCAAGACCTCATTGTAAAAGTCGTGTGCTTCCTGCAGATCAACTGCATTCGTTTGCAGCAACATTAAGTTTTCTTTAGGTCTGTCTTCGTCGACGAATGCTATTGGACCATGGAATGAATTCGGGTAGTAGTTAGGAGCATCACGCATGTTGTCCCATATCGGAGGATGGCCGTCTCTTTGATACAGTTTTGAGTATTTAGGTGCATTCACGCTGACTTTGTAGAAATTGGTTGAAATACGACGGCTTTGCGTGTCTCTATATGCCAATCTTCTTCCTCGGAATAAATTGTCTACAGGTCCTGGAATACCTGGCACTAAATTAGATGGGTCAAACGCAGACTGATCTGCGTCCCTAAAGTGATTATCCGTCATTCTGTTCAAAACCAAACGACCAACAGGTACAGTATGGTAAGTTCCTTTCTTCCATAACCTTGTTACATCAAAGGGATCGTAATCAATGTTTTGAATGTCATGTAACGACAACAAATCTAATTCTAATCTCCACGATGGGTATTCCTTTGTCTTTACTGCGTTGTAAATGTCTCGGATGTAGTAATCGCTATCAGTGCTTTGTATGTTTCTAACTTCATCGGCTGTTAAATTTTTCAGGCCTTGTTCGGTTCTCCAATTAAATTTGGCATACCATCTCTCTCCATGTTTATTCGTCAATTCATAGGTATGTTCAGCAAAATAATCGGCATGTCTCCAACCGTCTGGAGCTCCATAATCTGACAGCATATACAAATAACCTGTTAAACCATGAGGTCTTAGTGTGATCACATCCCAGATTGCGGTATAGTCGTATAGATTGGTAATATCACTTTTCTTAAACGCCCTAACTAAAGGTACGAAGTCTATAGGATCTTTAAAAGTGAAGATAGGTATTTGTAGATTGAGGAAGTCGAGATTGCCCTCTTTGGTGTAAAATTTGAGAGAGAATCCTTTGAGATCTCTGGTTGTGTCTGGGCCTCCTCTTTCTGTAGTGCCGACTGAGAGACGAGCTAATACTGGAGTCTTTTTTCCAACGCCATTGAACACATCGGCTTTTGTATATTTGGAAACATCGTTGGTGACTTCAAAGTGTCCCCATACGGCGGTGCCTTTTGGGTGCACTACTCTGGGTTGTGTTCTTTCTCCATCCACATGCATCTGTACGTCGAGGAAGAAATTGTCTTTGAACACGTCCGAGTTAAGCGTGAGCTGGTCTCGTATGTCCACAGGACTTCCAGCTCCCAAAGTCAGCAGCCCTATAGGTTTCTGAAACAAACACATTACTGAGTGTGTCTTTTTGTTCATTTTCATCACTATGAATTAGGGGTTTGCTGACTTTACTGTGAGACGAGACATTGTTGATTCGATACACTTTGTGGTGCGTAACTTGCATGGTTATGCAATTAGCAGATTGCCTACCTAGCAGTAGCAGATTATGATAACCTATGACACAATATTATTAAGATACCCTGACTAATACACTAATAAAATCGAATCTGCTGTTTTAGTAAGTAAATTTAAAAAATACACCGATAAATAAACTAGTATCGCACCATGACTATCGTGCTTGAACTTTAGAAAAAATCCCTTACTAGGCTCACATACATGTACATAAGAACTTACATCATGCTTTCATCCCTTGCGGGGTAGGCAGAGCGTTACGGCCGTAAAAATTAAGTCGCTATCGCTACGTCTGACAAATATTTCAGGGCCGTTTCAGAAAAATCATGCAGCACTGTAGTGACAAGTTGTAAGCCTGTCGCCTGAAATTGTAACACATGAAACCCTCGAGTCCCTTAGTCGCCTTTTACGACACCCACAGGAAAGAAATGGGGTGATGCTATTCTAAGCCGGCATCACACGGCACATATTTACGGGGTTCACTTCTTGGTTAACGTAAATGATGAAAAACTTACCGGATGATCGATTTTGAACTCTAAAAGCTGTCTCGCAGTAGGCAAGGTGGCATTGTCAATGACATGATAATGCCGATCTCGATAATGGTCATCTCTGTACCCAGCCACAAACTGTAGTACCACCAGGAGGCAGAGCAAACGCCTACCCAACTCCATGTCTCTAGGCAAACGGACAGAACGCCTTCAAACACTTACTTATGCAATAAAGCCTATCCACCTACTCCAGTTTAAGGGCTAAGTGAAGATTTCCGTTATATTATCATACGGTAATGTTGCAGTCCGACAAGAAAATTACTGTTACATAGTAGTTCGGTGTTTAATCACTTCCATAATGGATTGTTCATTGTTTTCTTCCCGTACCTAATTAATAATTGGTACTTATTTTTTTGCAATATTTTTTGTGTTTTTCATGAATAGTAGAAAAGATTTTCGCTTTCATCTTAAGTCTAGGTAAATCAATAAATTCTGCAACTAGTTTAAAGAATATGAAATTTAAAAATACGTTTAGTGGTGATTATATAAAAACTTTCCCCAAAGAACAGGTTGAAATATGAAAAATGATTTTTCTCCCACACAAAATGAAATAGCTCCCTACTCAGATACATTTTGTATGTGAAGAAGGTGAATTTATCCCAATGTTCCTTTGTTTCTTGAGGAAAAAGGTTGTATAGAATATTTTTTGTTTTTTTTAGATAGGTAGGTAGGTTGCTATTAAAGTCCCTTATTGTTACAGTTCCGTCCTTATATAGAGGTTGAAGTTGAATAAATGTAGCCGTACATACTCGTGCATACTCATACTCAAGGAATGACGCAAATTTCTTATTTTTTTTTCTACATACATACATAGGCATCAATTCGAGATTTAAATTCTCCTTACTTGCCTTATATTAGTGCTGTCACTTTCCATCATATAGGTTTAGAAAAGGATAGGAGATATTTTAGTCGTGTCATGTCTTATAATTTCATGCAAAATACGTGTTATCTGTCAAAATAAGGCGACGATCAACACAATCGCGACTAAATGGACTAAAAAAGGCGAAGAAACCATTGACGTTTTTAAAAATGACAGGACTTAGATATCTCCTTTCCTTTTCTTAACATATTTGACGGAAAGTGACAGCACTAAATTAAGGCAAGTAAGGAAAATTTAAATCCCGAATTGACCTCAATATCACGCCTATATCCCAGCTGGACTAACATGCGTGCCACAATAAAATTTTGTCATCGCATTATATCTGTCTGTGGCTCACTTCACTGTGAGAAAAAGGTACCATTCATCACTCGATAAGTAGGTAAATTTGAGGTTCTTCTTTGACGCTAACAATCCTGCAACACTTTCTGGGTAAGTAGTTGCATACCTAACCGTAGGTACTTAATATTAAACAAGGTACTATTAATATCAGTGCAAATATGTTTAGGGTGAGTTCTACTCGTAAAACTGAACAACTTTTTCCTAAAAACATGGGTCGAAATATAAAGAAAATATCGGACCTCCTATACAAAAAAGTAAAAAGAAATGTGTGTCACCAATCAAAAATGTGTGGGTGGACCAATTTTTTAATTTTATATTTTGACCTTGTTGTATGTTTACTAGGAAAAGTTGTTCAGTTTTATGAGTAGATCTTACTCTCAAATATTTGCATAGAATTTAATAGGACTATATACCTAAAACACTAGCGCTAAGTTTAAGGTAAGCCATCTGCGACACAACGGCCCGGCGGCGGCAGCGAGGCGGCCGGTAGATTTCCCTGGTGACGTCATACCCTCCACACCTGGCACACAAAGTCGTGCGTAATTTTATTTCATCTCGTCCTTTATATATTACGCTCGGGCTGGCTTGAGTACGTGCGCCTTCATATTGCATAACTTCTTCAAGTAATGCTGACAATTTTTTATCATTTAGTCTCACGATGAAAATACCGTCAAATATCAAATTTACAAAAATTCAAATCTTATTTATCGCGTGTTACAGAATAACAGATAGGGCCGAAAGGTCCCTTGTGACGAGTCTATTGCCAATAAATTGAAGCCGTAGTGTCGATTTTGAAAATTATGGAAATTTATTTTTTAAATCAAATTACACAAAAATGTTATCGATGCATGATTATTTTGACAATTTAAAGTTCAACTGAAGTTGCCAACGCGGCGTGCCGCGGCGTAGCGAGATTCAGATTAGATTCCTTGTTACTTCATAGTAGTCTTCATTTCAATAATCTGAAGATAATTAGCAACGTATGCTAAATCGATATTATTATTTTTGTGTTCTTTTGTAACCGATTGTATATTTTATGACTATTGTCATACAGCATCTCATATTTGAAGGAGCTAAAGAGAGTCAATTAGGTTTAGGACAATATTTGAGGAAGCTAAAGAGAGTCATTTATGTTTAGGACAATATTTGAAGAAGCTAAAGAGAGTCAATTATGTTTATGACAATATTTGAAGGAGCTAAAGAGAGCAATTATGTTTAAGATCGGGGCACACCGGCTCCGTATCCGTTCCGTATCCAGCTCTCGTCCGTAGTCACGCACGAAGTTATGACGTTGTAATGTATGGGACTGTATGAGATACGGCACACCGCTTGCGTGCAGCACGGAACGGATACGCAACGCAAGCGGTGTGCCGTATCTCATAACGAGTTGTGAAATTCAGTTGCGATGGCGGCCGGAGGAATACAGCCCCATACATTACAACGTCATAAGTTCGTGCGTGACTACGGACGAGAGCTGGATACGGAACGGATACGGAGCCGGTGTGCCCCGCCCTTTAGGAAAATACGTGAAGGAGCTAAAGAGAGTCAATTATTTTTAGGGCAATATTTGAAGGAGCTATTAGTAGAGCTATAGGTTAGATGATCCGTGACAAAATTTAAGAGTACTCGCTGGAGAACATAATTATCACGTTTAGTATGCAGTACGACTAAATCAATAATACAGTGATTTTAGTGAAAAAACTAAAAAGGCACTTTACACGGAAAATTGTTTGGTATCAGACTCCAGTCATAGAGATTCCTGCAAATAAAGTTAAATAAAAAAACCTTTTTTATTTAGGAACAGTCAGTAGGCACCTACTTTTATGTTTTTTATACTCGGCTGTCATTATTTTGAGGGCATAACTTACAAAAATGCTAAAGTTGCTCATGTTTTGTATAATTTCGTTATTTGTGACTGTAAAGCACATTATATTTTGTGTCATTTTTGACCATTGGCAAAAATTTAGATTCAATGTACGGTGGCTCATTTATAAAATGAATTTTTGAAGTGTCTCTTATTAAATTAATCTTATTAAATAAACCAGTTTTGTCTATTTCCATTAACACAGTTTGAGTCGTTTTTATCCAGTGCAATCGGAAGTATGTATGCATACATCTAAAATGACAAAAATAAATTAAGTTCGGCAAATGGTCTAAAACTATTTTTTTTAAATATTTTTTAAACCAGAAAAGCTAGCTGTTTATACTAAACAAGGACTTGCGCTGGAGCTGCCCTGCCTCCCGCGCCCCTCACACCACCGGGCCCCGACTCGCCGCGCCGCTCGGTCATTCGTTCATTCTAACTATCACCGCTCTCGTGACAACTTATTTAAATGTTGAAGACATTATAATAAAATACTATTTATCAAGAAAACTTTATTTCATTGAAGAGGAAATCCTACAATTTTTGGCGACCGTGAAGTATTTACGTCAGAAGAGGCGTAACTCGAGCTGCAATCTACGTGTGACAAACGGACAGCGTAACCTTCGATGACTTTGAACGAACAAAGGAACAAAGTGCAACGACGGATTTTTCTGGATTTGGAAGCAAGGGTGCAGCAGTTTGAGCTGGCTTCTACAAGGGAGGTTTGCCCATTCCTTATCCTACCTATTTTTTAACCGTGTAGCTTGCTATTTGTGAGAGAATTGACCGTTGGTTTCCGTTCAATTTGAGTCACGTTACGTCATCTACCTAGTTCCATATTCAAATAATCAAGTTTATTATCGGTTTTTCTGTGCTAATTTTGCCTAGATATATCTAATAAGTTACGTAATTACGTATTTCAACAAAATAATTTTAGTTTTATTTCGTGTTTTCGATCTATTTTCAGCCACAGTATGGGTAAAGTACAGTACGTTGTATCGACGTTTGTATGTACAATCTTACAAATTTACAAGGTTTAACAGTGTTAATTTTACAGTTGGTTCAGTAAACAAGCATTATAGCGAGCTAATTTTTTTAAATAATAGCGATTAGTTCCAATAAAATTATCATTTCCCTTTGGTACAATCAACGCTTTGCTTACCTACTTCTTATTGATTTTACTGTGGTCAAACTACCCAATTTTTTTTTCTCGCGCTTGCTTTAGCTTTTCCTTTTTCTGCTAAATTCCAGGGTTGATGCTTACGGTGCACAATTTGCTGATTGCGTAGATAACGCACTTATCAATTTGGTAGCCACCTATTTACCTGCCTACGGCCTGCTTACGTAACGCGGACCGGCCGGCTAACGACCCGGGCTATTGTTCGCAGCGGACATCACAGCTGATTCGTAAGGTTTACTACATTTTGAGGTATTTATACACTTGGTATTTTATTACAGTTTTTTCTGATTTTATTAGTAAACTTTTATCCGATTCTTCTTTGCAATGTCTGCCACGGAGCAATTGAACGAACTGTTTGGTAAAAGGAAATCTACTAAGGAGCGTTTAGAGACATTTTTAAAGGTTCTTGAGGAATTTAAGGCTAAACAGAGTAAGGAGAAGTTGTCAAAATGCGAGTTAAATGAATTAAAGACTAGATTAAAGAAGTTAGAATCAATATTTGGAGATTATGATTTAATTCAGACCAGTATCGAAATAAAAAATGCTGATGATCCACACTCTGCAGAGGAAAGGGAGGAAACTGAGACTAAGTTTTATAGGGCCATAGCCCAAGCTATGCAGCTTATTGACATGTGTAATCAGAGTGAGTCGAGCGGTTCAAGTACGGCGTCAGTGAAGTTTAATGAGTATGTCAAATTGCCTAAGATTACCCTTCCAGTATTTAATGGAGATTCCAGTAAATGGCTTGATTTTCGGGACACATACCTTTCAGTTATACATAACAATGACTCATTGCCCGATATTAATAAATTTCAATATTTAAAGGGTTCTCTTTCCGGTACTGCGGCCGCCGTGATTGAATTGCTCGAGTTATCCGCCAGAAATTACGAGGTAGCTTGGAAATTAATTACCGATCGTTTTGATAATAAGCGTCAGTTAGTTTACACTCACCTTAAGTCATTATTCGATGTACCTGCTATCAATAAGGAATGTGAAAAATCCCTACGCTCTCTCGTGGATCACATATCAAAAAGTCTTCGAGCTTTGAATAGTTTAGAGGAAAATACGGATAATTGGGACACTTTAATAATATTTTTGTTTTCCGCTAAATTGGATAATGTTACAAATGCCAAATGGGAAGAACACAAGAATAATTTAAAACAAAGTCCAAACCTCGAGGAATTTTATGATTTTTTGCGAAAACGAGCAAATTTGTTAGAATTGACTTCCGCAAGTTGCAGCAACACAAATAATAAACAAGTGCAACTACAATTTCAGCCATTTAGGCGCATAGATAAAATACAAAAATCATTCGTCGCTGCATCTTGTGAAGGCCAAGACAATAAACATAAATGTATGGTTTGCAATGGTGAGCATCTGATTTATTATTGTGATAAATTCTTATCGATGAGTCCCGCAGACAGATTAAACTTTATTGTAAAGCAGCGCGCTTGTATTAACTGTTTACGTAGCGGCCATTTTGCTCAACAGTGCAAGGCAACCCCTTGTAAGGTATGTAGAAAAATGCACAATTCTCTCCTCCACTTGCCTAAAGAGCCTGTTAAAAGTGAAGAAGAGAAAAAGGTCAAAGCGATGTCTTTATCGACCTGTGTAGCTAACCGAACACTCATGGCGACAGCTTTGGTAACTGTATCCTGCGTTGAATCCGAGAAGCAAAGTGAAGCACGCTGCTTGCTCGACAACTGCAGTCAGTCATCATTTATTAGCAGAAAGTTCAAAGACAAACTAGCGATTCAAGGCCAAGTGGTAGAATCCGTTTGTATTACTGGTGTTAATGGTATGGCGTTTGAAGTAGTTGAACGCTGTAAAATATTAGTACAATCGCGCGTGAATGCATATAGCACGACAGTCGATGCGTTCATTGTAGATAAGGTAACCAGTGAGATGCCAAATTATGAAATAGACACATCTGGTTATACTATACCTTCAAACATAGCTTTGGCAGATCCTCACTGGAATAGCCCTGCAGAACCAGATCTGCTTTTAGCAGCTGATGTATTTTGGGACGTAATTACTAGTGGAAAAATTAAGTTGGGTCCAGGTAATCCAATAGTACATAATTCGATGTTCGGTTGGCTAGTAGCAGGCTCGGCTAGATTCCATGACGATTTTGAACAAAGAGGCAAATTTGTTTGTAATTTTAGTCATAGTATTCGTACCCAACTGCAGAAATTTTGGGAGCTGGAAGAAGTTCCCAAGATACCAGTTTTATCTCAAGAGGAGGAAGCTTGTGAGCAGCACTTTGTGCAACACACCCGCCGTCTTGAAGATGGGCGCTTTTGCGTCATGTTGCCCCTGAAAATCGAGCCTGAACATTTAGGTGAAACATATTGGTTAGCTAGAAAAAGATTTGAGCATTTAGAAAGGCGTTTTCAACGGCAACCTGATGTAAAGGCACAATATGTCGATTTTATTCACGAGTACGGTGCCCTCGGTCATTTGTCGGAAGTTGAGAGACCACAGTTTGCTGTATTTACTCCTCATCACCCCGTGTTCAAGGCGAACAGTGAATCGACTCAATGTCGTGTAGTTTTTGATATGTCAGCCAAGACGAGTAGCGGTCTCTCCCTTAACGACACAATGATGGTGGGTCCTACAGTACAAGACGACATTTTTTCTATACTCACGAGGTTTCGGCAACATACATACGTCATAACTGGTGATATAGAAAAGATGTACCGTCAGATTATGGTCGAGCCGGACCAAAGAAATTTGCAGATGATCTTGTGGCGAGAGAATGAACATGCACCTATCAAGTATCTTCAGTTGAACACGATAACGTATGGTTCCTCGTGCGCTCCTTTTCTGGCCACAAGATGCCTAGTCCAGCTGGCACTTCAATGTAGCGATCCCTTGATAAAAGAAATAATTTTGCATGATTTTTATATTGACGACTTCATCTCGGGTTGTAACGATGAAGATGGATTGAAAGAGATTTATCAACGAGTTACTGAAGAGCTAGACACTGCTAAATTTAATCTACGAAAGATAAAAAGTAATTCACAAGATTTGTTGAAAGACATATCCAGAAATTGTAAAGAGAAAGAGCAAGGGAAGCTAAAAATATCAACTGCGACTAGTACGTTGGGTATTGAATGGGACCCTAACAATGATTGTATACTAATACCCATCGCAAGGGCAAAGGTGCGTGAAAATGAAAGAATCACGAAGAGAATCGTACTTTCAGTATCTTCATGCATTTTTGATCCTTTGGGTCTTTTGTCGGTATGCACAATCACATGTAAAATGATATTGCAGTTGCTGTGGTTGGAAAATATTGGTTGGGATGATGAAATTCCTGCCGATATAGCCAACATGTGGCTTAAATTTTTGAACAATTTAAAATGCATTGAAGAATTGTCAATCCCACGGCATGTGATGTGCAGTAACCCGGTTACTATTGAACTGCATACTTTTTCTGATGCCTCAATTCATGCGTTTGCCGCGTGCGTGTACGTTCGAAGTATCGATGCATCGGGAAACGTGGCAGTAAGACTTTTGTGCTCTAAGGCTAAGGTGAAGCCTTTGAAGAGTACAACCATTCCAAGACTCGAATTATGTGGAGCAGTGCTAGCTGCGCGATTATGTAAAAAGGTAACAGAGTCATTACGAGACTTAAATATGACCAAATATTTTTGGTGTGATTCACGAGTAGTCCTGGGATGGTTGAACTCACCTGCATACAAGCTAGATACGTTTGTGTCTCACCGCGTTGCTGAAGTAAACGAGCTCTGCGCCGACGCTCCTTGGATGTATGTTCCTTCTGCATCAAATCCCGCTGATCTGGCTTCCCGTGGAGTATATCCTGATGAAGTTCAATCTCTGTCGCTGTGGTGGGAGGGACCTACGTTTTTAAAGGAAGCGCACGAGATGTGGCCGGGTCAGCATCATGGTGACACAGAGACTAACCTACCTGAGCTAAGAGTGCACGTTTGTAATGTTGATATACCACCAAATCCGATAATAAAATTTGATAAATTTTCCAAATTTTTAAAACTGCGACGCATTTTTGCATATGTGGTTCGGTTTATCAACAATTGTAGAAACAATGTAAACAAGGAATTAGGAGCTTTGATTGTCGATGAGTTAGAATCTTCAGAACTGAAACTAGCTTATTTAGCACAAAAAGAAAGTTTTCCCAAATCTAAAAATAATTTCAAAGATATGCCGAAAATGTTTAAACTCACGCCATCTATTGATGAGAATTCAGGATTAGTTCGAGTAGGTGGTCGAATTACTAACAGCCCTGAATATACTTACGACAAGAAACATCCGGTGTTGCTAGACGCAAAACATCATTATTCTAGATTACTTTTAGAGTATTATCATGTAAAGCTGATGCATGCGGGACCGCAACTTCTCCTTTCAGTCGTGCGAGAAAAATATTGGCCCATTGGTGGCAAAATTCTGGCTAAGAAAGTATGTAACAGCTGCATTATATGCAGACGAATGAAAGGGGCAGTTGCACATCAAATATTAGGTAACCTACCTATGCAAAGGGTGACCCCTGGGTTCCCCTTCGAGGTTACAGGGACTGATTACGCAGGACCTTTTATGATTGTAAATAAAAAGGGACGCGGAGCAAAGCTGTTAAAATGTTATCTCTGTGTGTTTGTTTGTTTCAAGACTAAAGCAGTACACCTTGAATTGGTGAGTGATTTAACCACAGAAGCATTTATATTGGCTTTGCGCCGCTTCCTCTCTCGTCGTGGGAAACCTCGCGAGATATTTTGTGATAATGGCACAAATTTTGTTGGTGCCAATCGTGCCATATGCGAAGTCACAGCTGTGACAGACATTGCGAGTGAGGAAGGTATAAAGTTTAAATTTTCACCAGTGTATACGCCTCATTTTGGTGGTCTTTACGAAGCAGCTGTGAAATCGGCCAAATTTCACATGAAAAGGGTTTTAGGTGACACGCATCTCACATTTGAGGAACTAGCGACTCTTTTCTCGCAAATAGAAGCTATCCTGAACTCCAGACCATTGATACCCATGTCACCTGATCCTAATGACCTTTGTCCTTTGACTCCTGGGCACTTCCTGATCGGGAGACCACTCACGTCACTGCCCGCGCCAGAGTTGCAAAACGCTAATCCAAGTCGTCTCCACAGATATGCACGTATAGAACAAGTACGACAACATTTTTGGACCAGGTGGAGTCAAGAATATATCTGCGAGCTTCAACAACGTACAAGGTGGCAAGATAGACAGCCAAATTTGGAGGTTAACCAGATGGTACTGATCAAAGATGACAGCAGCCCCCCCATGAAGTGGCCGCTAGGTCGTGTTGTAGCTGTTCACCCAGGGACAGACGGAGCTTGCAGAGTTGTCGACGTCAAAACCAGCAAGGGCATCTTGAGACGAGCCATCCACAGGCTATGTCCATTGCTAGATGAAGAATAGAGGGAATCCACAACTTTCAAGGAGGTGGAGATTGTTTATACTAAACAAGGACTTGCGCTGGAGCTGCCCTGCCTCCCGCGCCCCTCACACCACCGGGCCCCGACTCGCCGCGCCGCTCGGTCATTCGTTCATTCTAACTATCACCGCTCTCGTGACAACTTATTTAAATGTTGAAGACATTATAATAAAATACTATTTATCAAGAAAACTTTATTTCATTGAAGAGGAAATCCTACACTAGCCATACTGGCTAATATCTACCTCTCCAGCAAGACTGCAAATAAAGATATTGCACTGAATATCTCATCTGAAAAGAGCTTTCAATCGAATAGCGCTCTACTGAAACGCTTTATTGAAAGTCTGAAGAGGTTCCCGGGATTCTTGTCCACTGCACTCCATCCAGACATTTTTATACATCCTAGCTTGTATGGACAAAACATCTATGTGCCCCGAAAGGGTCGCCCGTATCAAATAGCGTGGACCTTCTCGGGACTCCAATAGTACGCTATGGGAATCTTTTTTGTTATTTTATTACTACGAACAAGAAATTATCTTAAAAATAAACTCCCTTCAGAGGGGGATTTACCCTCTGAAGGCAAACAAAAAAACAACATAAAAAACCTGTAGTAGGTACTAGGTCTTGTCAACATATTTGATACCGAGGTACCTGGCAATCAATACCTACTTTACGAGAAAGCAATATTCATTGTTTAAGTGTTCCGTATCTCAAAAGGAAAGACGGAACCTTCTGTTTGTTCGTCTGTCTGTATGTCTGTTTGTCAGACATGCGGGAACACGTAAAGATATCGAGTTAAAAATACAAGTCTACGGCCCTTTTAAGGAAATCAAGATTCAGATGGTACTTTTCGTGGATCTAGAACTATGAAATTTGGTAGGTAGCTTTGTTTTGAAGTACAAGTTCAGAAAAGAAAATGACGCTTTTTTTTCAATATGTTTCTTAGAGGGTCGAAAAAGAACAAAAATATTCCAGCAGTGGACTGTTGTGGTTGTTAATTTTAAGAAATGTTGACAAGTACAGTCAAGCTCACGTCTGGGAAGATACTCGAACCGCCACCGCCGCCAATGTAAATCTTATGCGCGCGGCATAAGTACGGTCCAAAGTCCAAACTGTCAAACCTAGTCTGAGCTTGACTGTACATACAAAAAGAAACTTCATCTGCTACTTCCGACAACAACTGTGGGTAATGGAAAACCACTCTACCTATCGATCATGTTTCACTCCGCCTTCGATACCGGACCCATTCGGTATACATTGCTGGTATTTGCTGCTATACTATAGTGAAATATTCAGAATAGCCAGCAATGTATGCTGAATCGACCTCTTCAGGATATTGCAGTAAGACCTTAGTACTGCAGGTACGCTGCAGTATCGATCTAGGTCATTGACCTCTCGCAGGCGACCACCGGTGTCACAGTACGAGCGCTACTTCACGAACAAAATATAGCTTTCCATGCAAACAAAACAACACCTATCCTATGTCCACGTTTTTAGTAGGAAGGTTTAAAAAAATCAACTAAAGGTTAATTGAACCTCTTCAGACTCAGTGTAATATTCGCAGTAATTTGAGTTATAACAAATTAGTACCAAAAGTGGCGGTTTATTTACAGCGTATATTTTAAAGCCTTGCAGGTTTAAATTGTGCTTTAAGATACCTAACACCAAAAACTTCTGCAAAGGACATTCTAGTGTATTAAGTATTTACATTTTTAAAGAAGTGTTTTTTTTTTCGTGAAGCAGCGTTAGTTTTTTTCTCTAGCTCTCTTCCCTTACTAACACTCAGCTTAGAGTGTTTATTTAGAGTTGGAACATTTCTGGATAGTTTTTGTGCACTTAGGTCAACGGCAGGCTAGCCACACATTTCGGATTATCCGTTCTGTTTTAGGCATGTTGTAGGTAATACGATAAAAAATAAGTAACACACACACATATCAGTTTATAATCCCTTGGGTGGTAGGCAGAGCGTAAACGGCCGCAAAAAACGGATATTTCCGCCACGTCTGACAAATGCTTGAGGGTCTTTGGGAAAATTGTGAATCGCCATAGTGACAGGTCGTCAGACCATCGCCTACAATTGCAATACACATCCTCGAGTCCCTTAGTCACCTCTTTCGACTCTCACAGGAAAGAAATAGGGTGATGCTATTCTAAAACGGCGTCACACGGCAAACTTAAGTAAGGTACGATTAAAAGGAGTTTGACACATAGGTAGGTACTATATTTGGTGTAAAAGCACGCAAGAGGTCAGTTCAACTATAAAACATTTTTAGTCAAGGCAGGGCTGGGAGTAAAAATACGTCGCCGTCCATGTTGAAACACATGACCATCCAACCGGATACACATTCATCGCTCCGACTGGCAAATCCAGTATATTTTGAACCGCCTCTCCCTTTTCATTATTCCGCAAGATTGGAGGTTAAAGAGGTCACGCTAATATGGTCAAGCGAGGGTACGTGTAGGTAGGTACCCCATTTGCACATCAGCCCATTGTGCCAGTTACTGATCCTGGCCAGAGGTACCTAGGTTAGATATTATCATTATTTTTACTACACCTGCTTATACCAAAACAATAAATTTATGTTTATGAATAAGAAGTTTTTTTGGTTTGGTAGTTATTTCCAAATTTTTCAATAGCTGATATACTTAACCTACCTACCTACATATTTATTTCAGTATTTTGTTGGATAGGTAGGTAGGTAGGTAGGTATATCAGCTATTGAAAAATAATGAAATAAACATAACTTAAAAAACTTCTTATTCATAAACATAAACTATTCATACATAAACTGTTTTGGCGTAGGAAAAATAATGATTATAATAATAATAACCATAAAAAGTGTTCAAAATATTCAAAACAAATATTTCCCGTACCGGGAATCGAACCCGAGCCTCCTGGGTGAAAGCCAGGTATCCTAGCCACTAGACCATACGGGAGGATGTAATGTAAATTGAAATAGTTGTTTGCGTGCAAACGTACAAACAATGAGACGGTTTTGCGTGAAGTTGGCTGTTTTGTATTTACGTACCATGTTGAGTTGAGCGAGCCTAATAAAATAAAGGAGAAAGAGGCCAAGGAGAAGGGGGAAGATAGAGGCAACTGGCGGTTACTTCACCGACAAGAGCAATGAGCTCCTAAATTTATGAAGAAGAAAAGTAGAAAAAGTTGGTAGAGTACCTAATCGAATATCGAATAATCGTACATATGTCAGGCGGAGGCTTTTGTCCGTGAAGTATCCCAACGGTTGAGGCGAAGTGGTGGCGACCCGCGGGCTGGCAGTTTTCTGGCCCAACATATAGCTCTCGCCATCCAGCGCGGAAATGCCGCAAGCATTCTGGGCACTTTCGGAAGGGACGCGTTGCAGGGAGGTCTGTTTGACTGAGAGAGGGTTGTTTTGACAATAGACATGTAAATTTAGTTTTAGTTAGTTTCTAGTTTTAATTTGACATGTGATTTTATATAATTTTATGGTAGGTAGGTATACATCATACATACATACTTAGTTTTTACTTTTACAAACCACATCATAAAAACAAACAGCACAGCTTTACCAATGTTGAGTAGAGCTGAATCATAAATTCACTTTAATGGGTTTTATTTTTAAATAAATAAGTAGGTACATAGAATAAGTAGTAATTTTATTTATATACCTACTAGCGACATCTAAGTAAAACTAGAGTGTATTTACACGTCCTAAAAGCGACATCTGTCTCATGTTTTACAAACTAAATGGCCAGGTAGAGTTTGAACAGAGACTTAGAGGTAACTCTACCGGTAAGTGGTCTGTTCGCAATGTGGCGTAAATTCCTCAGTGAGATTCTAGATGGCGCTAAAAATGAAAAACCAAGAAAAAAAACAACGGCTAGTTGCTGTGTGCTGTCCCCATCACTTAAAAAATAATAACACGATGTAAACGTAATATTTCGATATCCGCTTCAGTCATTTGCGTTTAAGTCCATTGAATTTCAGTTTTTCGTTTGTATGTTAAACGACTCACCAGATGAGATGTAGAGCAATTTCTCAACAAATGCCTATGTAAAATGAAAAAAGCACGCGCAAATTTGTCGCAAAACTACTTTTTGTTTAAAGATTTCCCATAACAATAAAATCAAACTAATTTTTGACAGTAATAAATATGCAAAAATATTACTGTAGACAATACATAGAACTTTGTCTTCTTTATTTATGGACTTAAGACAATTTTAAATTTGGTACCTATGAAAAATTACTATACAGTCTGCAGTTGTAAATTAATGAGGTCTTTGAAAACAAATGAAAACAAAGAAAAAATGCTGATTAAATATGAATATCTCTTTATTTTTTAACAATAATCTCTAGACAGGAGGTACTTTATTTATTTATTACTTACAGTAACTAAGTAGGTAACTATTAACCTACTTAATATTTTTCCACATACATCAAAGTAACATTGAATTGTTACAGACACATTAATAAATTTTATAGCTGGGATTTTTTTAAATTATGTATGCCGATAAATTGTGTCCCTCAAGCTGTAATCCTCACCTATGAAAACTTACCGAAAAGCAATTTTGGTTTTGTCAAAAAATAGTACTGAAATAGTGACAAATAGTGACATATGCAACAAAATTAGTGACTTCATATTTCCCAAGATATGGCTAACGTTTGGTGAGGATTACAGATCGAGGCTCACGCTGTAATCCCAACTCTCGTGTGAGCAAACGGTGGGGTATTTTCACTTGGTCTACATTCCAAAAAATAGTGCCTAATTAGTGACTAATAGTGACAAAAGATGAGAAATAGTCGCTTTATAATTCCGAAGTTATAAAGGCATCTTTGTGAGGATTATACCTATAGCAATTTTTGCTGTAATCCTCACCTCATTTCTGCTAAACGCTTAGGTCTTTTGACTCAAATTTAGTATCAAAAAATAGTGCTTAAATAGTGTTCTTAAACTGCATTGATATTTATTTAGTTTATGTAGTAGAAGCAATTAAAAAAACCGTAAGAACTTCTTCATACAAAATGGTCAGGTACAGTCGCGAACAATACTTTGTATTGTCGTACTTGAAGCTCAATACTGGTTTGTTATGTCGGTAGTATTTATTTCTGTAGGTAGGTTCGTATGTTTATTAATATATTACTACTCGTACGTCGGTAACTATGTACATACATTTATATATTAGTGCATTAGTCTTGCTTTAATGTATTTTACCACATAATATGTTTCTTGTTATTATTGAATGCCAAACTATACATTTTTATCTATTTATTTTTGTACTAAACTGATAGATATAAACGAAAAACTTGAAACAAAGCTATTTGTTTGTTTACATACCTTCTATATTGAGCTTCACAATACGAAGTATTGTTCGCGACTGTACCTGACCATTTTGTATGAAGAAGTTCTTACGGTTTTTTAAATTGCTTCTACTACATAAACTAAATAAATATCAATGCAATTTAAGAACACTATTTAAGCACTATTTTTTGATACTAAATTTGAGTCAAAAGACCTAAGCGTTTAGCAGAAATGAGGTGAGGATTACAGCAAAAATTGCTATAGGTATAATCCTCACAAAGATGCCTTTATAACTTCGGAATTATAAAGCGACTATTTCTCATCTTTTGTCACTATTAGTCACTAATTAGGCACTATTTTTTGGAATGTAGACCAAGTGAAAATACCCCACCGTTTCCTCACACGAGAGTTGGGATTACAGCGTGAGCCTCGATCTGTAATCCTCACCAAACGATAGCCATATCTTGGGAAATATGAAGTCACTAATTTTCTTGTATATGTCACTATTTGTCACTATTTCAGTACTATTTTTTGACAAAACCAAAATTGCTTTTCGTTAAGTTTTCATAGGTGAGGATTACAGCTTGAGGGACACGATAAATTATAATATTATATATCTATTTATATTAAATTTTAAGCGTTTCTTAGACAGCTTTTTATAGTTTTTGAAATCTTATAACAGTAATAGATTTTATTTAAAATTACTTTATAAGTTAAGGTTAAAAGGTTTTTGTTTTTTTTTTCAATAGCAAAGTCAGTATTTATGGTACTCAAAGTACCTAAATCACAAAAATATTTAGGTACATAAGTATAGGTTTTATGTTAAAAATTAAAGTAAATTGGTTTTTAAATAAAAATATGTTTTAAATAAGCCTAAGGTATGGAAAAAAAGGTATATACAGATAAGCACCTAAAACATTTTGTATTTTAGGTTTATTTGCAATCTAAGTATTTTCACTTACAGATTAATACGTAATTTTTCATCATTTGGGACTATGCAACTGTTATAATTATTGTTACAAGAAAATTTATCAAAAAGTTTTTAAATAATTTTCACCCCAATTAGCATAAGTGCACAAATTATTATTAACATGTTGTTTCAGAATAGTATTACTCTTTAAACACTCTCTATATTTTTTATGATCACGGCTTTTTTATATATATATTTTTTCGTATTGTTGCAGAGTTTAAAAGGGAACATTTTCTGAAACAGCGCGTATTTTGATTACAATTAGAACCACAGTAAGATTTTACAAGTAACAATTTTCAACTATAAATTGTAAGCTCAAGGTGTAGGTAAAAGGTGTTAAATTGTAAGTTAATGTGATGATACCAGCCAATTTTTTTGATGAATGAGATGTTTGAGGCGTAGTTACTGCTTTATTGGCAAACTTTCATGTCACTAGATTATTTAGACAACGTACGTAACACAACATTATTACTAAGGATATAACCTTATTGAATACCAAATTATAAAACACTTCGCGCTTAAGGAATACAAATTTAGAAAACTTGCAGTGTTTTCTACCGTAGTAAGCAGGATGTACCCATATTTTACTAATGCGCTCATTGTAAATACATGATGTAAGGGACAGCCCTCCGAATAAAGGGTGCATGCTGACCATGAAACTGAACAACTTTCCCATAAAAACATATATCAGGAATCGATCCTTTTTTTTATGTTTCCTGAAATATTTAATAATGGGAAGTTTTTCAGTGTCATGGGCAGAATGCACCCTATCAGTATTTGGAGGGCTTACACCCTGTATAGGGCAGATCTACTTTTTTTTGTTTGTTTTAGTACCTTTCTTTTCTTAGTAAGTAAGTAGGCGCATGACACGTCAAATTACAGCTTTGTTTTTTTAATTGATTTATTTATTTTTGTAAAACCTGCAAAAAGAATCTTGATACAACGTACGACAGTAGTCTAAATAAACTTGAGACGTGTATAACGCGTTTAGTGTGCGTCGCGGCGCCTCCTGCCGGGCCCCCCGGAGGAGTGGGCGGCGGCCATGCCCATCAGGTGCTTGGCATGCAGGGAGCCGGAGTAGCCGCGAGTGAGACCCAGGTCCAGGCCACGCTTGTCACTGGAATCACAAAAAGCAAATGTATTTTTCTTCTGGAGCGTTACAAGCGCCCATTTCAGGCGAGTGTACTCGTGAACGACCTCGACAGTGGCGCCCATGGTGCTCTGTGGTAGCGCTACTTCATAAAAAAAAGTTTTGTCCTTATACAGACAATCTATTATTATTATTAAACCGTTTATTGCACACAATAAAACATTGGACACATACATATCAGGTCTACTTTTTTTCTAAAAGGAAATCCTTTCCAGTAGACAAAATCTATCAGGATGTCCGTGGCCCAACTTTTCATTATTAAAATTAGAACCTGCGGACTCAATGAAATATTCGCTGTAATTAAATTTATGGCAATTAATACTAAAAGTGGAAGTTTTGAGGCACTTTTTGCCATAACTTTCACGGCTACACTCGCCTTAAAAAATGATAACTCAATAAAATCCTAATTGATCGAAAATCCACCACTGTCAGATTGAAGTACAGATGCTAGAGCTTATTTACAGAATGTTGTATTTATAAAGGTAGTGTCGCTGTAGTTACAGATAGCGAAAGTGCTAGTCACTTTGAGCAATTTCGCTTTTTCTAACTAAGTATCTTGTTTTTTTTGTTCACCATTCGGTAAATAAAAAAGAAAGTGACTGTCTAATAGATTGCATACGTATGCAGGCAGTAAATCTTTTTCACTGAGCGGCGCTAGCATCGTTTTTGTAAGTCGTTTTTCAAACTAAAGTTAAATTGACTTATATCTTTGAAGGAGACAAAATTCATTTAAAAAACTCAATAAGAAGTCCATAAGATTCACTTGTTAAACTGATTCGCTCTTATACACTAATAGATGTAGCTACTTCTGCAAAAATTAGTCTGATTTTATTGTGGCTGTAAATACTCTATGTCTTTTAATATAAAGTTTGTTTTTTTTTTCGTTTAAAGGTGGAGAATGTAGGTAAAAGAATAACTAAGCTCAAGTAGGCGTGGGCAGGACACTTGGTAAGGCGGGAAGATGTAAGGTGGACCAAAGCAGTGACAGAGTGGCGGCTGAGGACAAACTTTACTTTACACACGGCGCTAAAGTTACTACAGTTTTTTCTTAAATACCAGTACTTCAATCTGACTTGACTTGAAAAAATACAGTCATAATGTTGAGTTCAAACTGTCTTCTTTTTCCAAAATAAAGGTTGGTTTAGGTATCTCTATAAACTAACGAGCTAGGAATGTAAGACCATGCTAATAATAAAACCTTAAAGAGTACCTAGTGATAACATCCTTATAGCTGAAAACAGACGAAAACACATATTAAATTTCACACAACATAGGAGACAATTTGTAAGAAATACAAAATCAGTGCACCTGTAATTGTTAGTTAAATGTCAGTTAGAAATTTTTGTTCTAAAAAACCAAAAGAAATGTCCTGCAAGAGAGTTTAGAGCACGATTTGATTAAAATGCGATTTAAAATTAACACATTACATTAGCAGCCACAACAGTCCACTGCTGGACATGGGCCTCCCTTATTGGGGGGTACTGCCATACCTGCCACGCTTAGCAAGCCGATTGGCGCAGTACAAGATATTGCATTCACAGGTTACGCTGCTACCCATTGCCTGGATGAATTTATCCTTCATTCGCTTTTTACGACACCCGAGGGTAGTATTGGGGTGATGCTATTCTAAGCCGGCATCACACAACAAAATAAACACAACAATATTTTTTAAGACTAATTTGCCTGCTTATTGAGGATTGTAATTAGGACGACCCATTTGCATATATAAATTTAAATAAGTTCTTCAAAGGACTTTCTTCAGAATTAAAGGCCAAGGTTGCTGAATACAATCAGATATTAAAAATCTAATTTTAACGTGGGTATGATAAATGGGTATTAAAAAGTGTAGGTACTTATTTTAATACCCGTTGTTCATATCCACCACAGCTGTTTAAAATAATGTTTATGATTTTAATGAAAAAAAAAGCAGGCCGCACCGACTATCATTAGCTACCTACCTATGTTTGATCACTAATCTGTTTTAAACCTTTGCAGTCACACGTAATTAATCAAAACACTAACGAAAACAAATACGGCTACGGTGCGATCGAACGATTGAACAGATGCATACGTTACGCACCGTAACGCTTCGTAAGTAAACACACGGTAGACATTTTTTAGACGTTAGACAGTTTTAAACACGCTTTCAACCCGCGTCTAGCTTGTTTCTGGTGAAGTCTTATGATATGAGTGACTTCTACACTGTAAATCAGTATACAGGTAGTAACAAAAAGCGTTTAATAAGCCGAAAGGTATGTGTTTTCTTCCTTACTTTCTTTCTCTCTTTCTAAAGGAGGTCAAGGGACCTACTCATGAAACTAAACAACTCTCCCCATGGAAGATGGGTCAATTTTTTTTTATGGCCCTCTATACAAAATTGCCGATCAAATTGCCGCTATGGAGGGTCAAATTTTTATTCACATTTCGACCTATGTTCCATGCGAAAAGTGGCTGAGTTTCATGAGTACCTTGAACTCCTTTCGGCGTTTTCTCTTTTTGAAAAACTGCAAAATTTTCAAGCGCGGACAGGATATGACTTTCGTCATCACCAGTGGCGACGCCTGTACCATCTGGGCTACCGCAGCTTATCCCTTGCCCGCGAATTTCGCAAGTGTATCTTAATGCCAATAACGCGTCGCACGGCTCCATTTACCGGGTTAGCTTTGCAACTAATACCCAGCAACTAAGTCATTCTTTATACATTGAACGTAGTCTAAGCTATAAAAACCCGCTGTAAATTGAATACCAAATTTTAAAACACTTCCCGTGTATACATTTCGGCTTGTTTTACCCTTTTAGTTACTCGATGTATTTTTTTTATATCCTGGACGTTTCACACAGCGCCATCTATCCCCAAACTAAGCCTAGCTTGTACTATGGGAACTAAATAGCTGATATTATTACATGTATACTTTTTAAAATAAATACATAGAAAACACCCAGACTAAACACAAATATCGGAAATATTTACTTTACAAATATTTGTGTCTTGTGGGGATCGAACCCACGACCCTCGGCGTAGAAGGCAGGGGTACTATCCGCTACGCCATCGGGCCCTGTCTTATGTGACGAAGTTTTCCCTTACTTGTCAACCCTGTTCTCGAACTGCATGAGGCTGTTGAGCCGGTTCAGCATATCCAAGATCTCCTCCGGTTCGTACTGGGTATCCTCTCTCAAGTAGTTACTGGGGCTGGAAGTAACAAAAACTTTCATTATAAATGGGACAACACAACAACACTCTAGAGGTATAAGAGGACCTTTGCTGAAAATATTCCAACGGAACCCAGCCGTATTAAGTTTTCCGTAATAAATATATTTTTTGGACGTGCCTTGTAGTGCCGGCTTAGAATAGCATCACCCCATTTCTACCTGTGACCAAGGGGTGAATCCGGGGAATCGCCAGCAGCGTTCTTTGTGAACATCTATAACAACTTGTACTACCCTCGCCAATCCGCCTGCCAAGCGTAGTAAGTATGCTAAATATTCCCCAATAGGGGGAGACCCATGAAAAACAGTGGACTGTTGTGGCTATGGCTAGCAAGCTTTTTTCTTTAAATTAAACATCATCATCATCAGTGGCCTCACACGTCTGTGACAGACGATTTAATCAGTGTCTGAGACACTGCGTACTGCCTGGGACGCAATTATGGAAAACACAGGGCTGCCCAGGACCCACCCTCTCGGCCTTCCTGGCTGGGTTCGCAGGAACGACTAGTCGATACGTGCGGAGCCAGGTCTGCTGCAGGAATCTGCCGCGCGGTAGATCTCTGTCACACGCGCCTGACGAAGGCCCCGTCCCGGGTTTAATTGTGGAGTTGGATTTAACATCAACAGCCAGTACAATCCACTGCTAAACATAGGTCTCATCCTATTAGGGGTATTGCCGTACACATCACACTTGGCAAGCGGATTGGCGAGCGCAGTGCAAGATGTTGCATTCATAAGAATCGCTGCTGCCCATTTTCCGAATGATTTTATCTATTTAACACTTTTTACGACACCCATGTGTAGAATAGAGGTCATGATTTTCAAAGCAACACACGGCGATTCTTTTTTAATTTAGGAAAGTTGTAGAGTTTTACAGGCTGGTTCACCTCAATTTTTAACCCATGTAAATAATATATACAAATATGAGTAGGTACCACTACCTGGGGTAAGCTGATGCAGGGGCTACGAGTAACAGCGCTCCTAGCGCGCAGCACGCCACCAGACAGATTGATCGCACCATTCTGAAAGTAAAGCAACGTTCCAATTTTATTACAAATCATTTGTAAAAAGCTACTTAACACGGTTGGTACAAAAATATGTTTTTATTAGTGATTATTTTCTGCATATTACACAATTTTCCGAATGAACCTCAAATATAGTTGAAAATATGATAAGACGTGGCGTGATTGCCCGTTTTTGCGGTCGTTTACGCTTTACCTACCCCGCAAGGGATGATATATGTATGTATTATTTTGTTCCTTGGTGCGCACGTACTTTACGGCCGCTATGCTACGTGACAAGACGCAACGACAGGTTTTGCTGTGTCACGTATACACATCTATCCCATATAAAGATAATAGTATCTATCTATACGCATCACGTCTACGTTCCACTGAAAGGCAATGAGACGGTTTTTTTAGACTTCAATTGTAGATTGACTGATTGGCAAAGCATTTTATCGAAACGTTTCATTTGAAACGCGGCATGCTCATGTAATGAAGTATCTCTAGGTATGTTGGAAATTTGTAGATATTATAACTATACAGAAACCATTTTTTTAAAATATTTTCAGGTACTCGTACACAAAGGCAGACAGATGGTATGAGGAATATTAATATTACAGTCCCAGAATAATTTTACAAGCTTAATGTAACAAAGAATTGGAAAGTTTGGAAAAGTTCTAGTTGGAAAGGCAAATAATATTTTTGGATCCAAAATATTTAGACAAGTAATACAATCCGTGCAGGAACCTGGCAAACTTATTTTTTTGGTTTATGCCTTTTATTGCCTTACAATTGAATTTTTGTTGCCTTGTAATTATATGCCTTACCTGTAATTTATTAATAGGCCTTACATGTACCAGCCGAAAAAGACAATTTGTGTGGCCATGCCATACGATTTTCATTTGTTTTTCACATGATTTTCGATCTGAGTTCTTCCGGGACACTTGTTCCTTATCACTAACCCGTCCTGAATTTCAATATCGGTCATTATTAAAATTTCACAATTTATAAGGAATCACTGCAATTGCTATAACGGCTTCAAAACCTAGTTACTAACTGGTTTCAGTTAAGACAATGTAGCTGTGTAGTGCAAGTGCAACTTGGACAATCTCAAACTGTGTAGGCGTCTAAGAACCTCTTTGCTTTGAGTTTACGCTTGGTTGGACATCTTGTAGTGGACACTCAGTGGACACTAGTTGGTTCAAATCGTTTAGTTTACGGGTATTTGAATATAAGATAGGTAGGTTGGTAAAGTAGTTTCTCAAATTGTCTTTTAGTGTAGACGATGAAATGCGTCCGTCACACGTTGTGACTAGGGTTGCAAAATTACGTATTTTTTCCGAAAACGCGGGTAAAATTTTACGGTAATTTATATAAATTATATATAAACATAGTCATAGTTAAAGCTGGTGAAAGTAAGAAAAAAATACAAAATAAGTTTTATTGCAAGCATAACACTGTCTTCTTGCTGTAATTGCAGAAACATTACGAAACAGGTTACTGAAGCTTCCACTTCGAGAAGCTTTGAAAGCTTGAACTTTTGTTCTCGTATACAAGCAGCCACCAGCTAAGCCTACCCATTCAACATACACTGGTTATTCATGCAGTTATTAAGAATAACCAGTTAAAATAGATCCCTTAATTGTGAAACTTTAGTTTCTACGGTCTGTACAGTCGTGCGCACTTAAACTTACGCAATTGACTTAAGCTTAAGCCAATGGAGGTGCCATTAAGTTCACACACGCACCGGACGATATTGTGGTTACTGGCAGCTTACGAATGGCAACCTGTGACAGCCGCAATTTGAAACAACGACGTGTCCTACGGCATTCGGTTTTCGTATGGTAGGTATTTCGTAAATTATTTTCGTTAAAAAGCGGATACGGCATTTAACCCGGGAAATTATGCAATGCGTGTGAGAACCGCCTTCTATGAAGTTGTACAATGGAAATGTCGGTAGGCAAAACTCTGACATGGTGTAACAAAATCCCTGTGTAATTCGAATAATTTTGAGTTTACACAACGGTACCCACGCTTATATAGATGAAAATAAAAACTGATACCATAAAAAAGAGTCCGGGTTAGTGATAAGTAACAACTTTCTCTTGGTACCTTAGGAACAGGCCAAAATAAGACAAAAATCTTTGAGCTTCCATAGTAACTGAATCAGCTGATCGGCAATATTGTGCAGGAGGCCCCATAAAAAAAAGCACCTATGTTTCTCGGGGAAAGTGTATATATAATATATTTAATATTCATAAGTGAATTTAGTATCAAGAAATAACTAAGGTATAAGTAAGTACCTACAATAATTATTGTATTACTTACCTACTTACAAATAATTCCTACAACATTTTATGAGAAAAGAAAGAATTGAGAATTTAGTGTTTTCTACCTACTTACGATTGAATTTTGTAGTTTCATGAAGTGTATAAAATATAAGTGAATGTTTTTTATGGTTCTTCACCTAAAGAAGGGCTTCTTCACCAGAGAGAAACAAATATTCATGTTGCGCTAAACTTTTCGCGAGATTTTACGGTTTTTCCGACATAAAAAGGTATTCTAATTTAGGTAATTGTACTAAAAAGGTGTATATATCTAACTTAAAACATTTTTTTGTAATAGCTATAAATCTGTTGACATATTATTGAAAAATGTTTTAAATTGAGGGTAGGTACTTTGTTTTTTTTCTATCGAGTAAAGTTTGTCAAATTATGTAACTGATAGGTATATGTTACCTGTTAGATTCTCGATAAAAACATAATATATATTTTAAGAATGTTATGGCTGTAATTGTTTAAATAAAAACTGGTTTAAAATCTTCATTGCGCTATATTCCCGCCATATAATGTTAAAGTTGCTGCTAGAGTTATTTAATCATGTACTTGGTTTAAAGAATATGTAGATATCTGTTGTTCAGGGACCACCGAGTTTCGCGCTGTAAGGTAGCGAAACAAATTGACTTTGAAATATTTTGATTCCCAAAGGTTCTATTTCACTTTATTGGATCAGGCAATAACAATGTATTGTTTGAAATGTTTTTTGTAACGAACTCAGAGTAAAATAATTTTCCTAAAAAACATAAATTACCTTATGAGAAGCTTGACTAAGAGTAACATAGTAGACCAAGGTTCCTCGGGTCGTCCGTCGACACGGTGTCCCACCCATTCACATGGGTTCTATAACACTTTCTTGGATAAGGTAACAAAATTCTATTGTTTGAGATGTTTTTTTGTGAAAAAAAAAATCTAAAAAACATAAATTACCTTATGAAAAGCTTGACTAAGAGTAACTTAGGAGACCGGGGTTCCTCGGGTCGTCCGTCGACACGGTGTCCCACCCATTCACAAAGGTTCTATAACACTTTCTTGGATAAGGCAACAAAATTCTATTGTTTAAGATGTTTTTTTTGTAAAAAAAAAAAACTAGAAAACATAAATTACCTCATGAGAAGCTTGACTAAGAGTTACATAAGAGACCAGGGTTCATCGGGTCGTCCGTCGACACGGTGTCCCACCCATTCACAAAGGTTCTATTACACTTTCTTGGATAAGGTAACAAAATTCTATTGTTTGAGATGTCTTTTTGTGAAAAAAAAATCTAAAAAATATAAATTACCTTATGAGAAGCTTGACTAAGAGTAACATAGGAGACCGGGGTTCATCGGGTCGTCCGTCGACACGGTGTCCCATCTATTCACAAAGGTTCTATTACACTTTCTTGGATAGGCCAACAAAATTCTATTGTTTGAGATGTATTTTTGTAAAAAAAAAAACTAAAAAACATAAATTACCTTATGAAAAGCTTGACTAAGAGTAACATAGGAGACCGGGGTTCCTCGGGTCATCCGTCGACACGCTGTCCCACCTATTCACAAAGGTTTTATTACACTTTCTTGGATAAGGCCACAAAATTCTATTGTTTGAGATGTTTTTTTGTAAAATAAAATAAAAAAGATAAATTACCTTATGGGTCGTTCGTCAACGCGGTGTCCCACCCACACAACATAAGGAAACCATGTTTTACGAGTTGCTCTTTTATGTGGAATTGTTCATTTACTAATTGGTGTTTATTTATTTCGCAGTAGAATCATTGCTATTCTCCAAAGTATTGAAATAAATATACATACATACATACATACATACATATATCACGCCTATAGTCCCTTGCGGGGTAGGCAGAGCATAAATGGCCGTGAAAAACAGCAATTTACGCCACGTCTGACAAAAGTTCGAGGGTCAATCAGATAACTGTGTATCACTATAGTGACAGGTTGTCATAATAAATATACAGATGAATTTATAAATGAAAATAAGAAATTTAAAAGATGTTAGCGCCCGCCGGGACTTGAACCCGGGACCGTGGGGAACAGTTCCATTGCTCTGCCAACTGAGCTACCAGCGCCTCGACTGAAACTTCCTATTTTCAATTTTCAATCTCTTGGTACTCGTCTGAAAAAGACGTATAAGCTACATCTTGTATAAGTAAAGTTATAACGAATATAATGGTTAGTCCACAATAACAGTAGGAATTCAAATCATGCGATTAAGCTTAATTACGAAACTTTTTGAAACATTACTTTTTCCTACTCGTAAATGCGCAGATTACGTATTTTTGTGGCGTGGTAATTAGCTTGACACACACTTCGCTTGAACATCGCTTTTTGCGACAAAGCTAGCTCAGCGCTGAGCCTGCTGTGCCTTTGGGACTAGCAGACATGGAGCAGCACTTTTAAACCTTTTTTACGTAAAACTCAGTCATCCCCGAAATTGTTCATGTTGTAAACTACCGTGACTAATACCAAATTTTAAAACACTTCCCGTGTTAGGTATACAATTTAGGAAAACTTGCAAAATTTTCATTAAGTGACATTTTATGACCATGTGATAATACCTTGCACCACCCCAGATCTTGCCAGTAGGTGTCTTCTAAAAGGCGACTTACGAGAGTTTCATGTGTATCACAACCTTTTAATTCATTTCAATGTCTTGTTTTGCGGTGTTATTACTGGTCACACAATTTAAATGATCTTCAAATTCCATCCTTATTTTTGACACGGATTTTTGCGGTCATTTACGCTCTGTTAAGGCATGTATGTTTGTAGTAATATTTTACTAACTATGACTTGCCCTTTTATTAGTTGTGGACCCTACGATTTTAGCCCCGGGGCTGTTAATCTACACCTGGTTTTATTATAGCAGAACAGTAGGCCGACACCAGAATTGTTTATTTTAATAGGCTTTTTTTAGGTCGATACTAAAATAAGGTTCCTAGTTAAATTAAAAATTGATGAAATTTCGGCATCGTGTATCAAAGGCATTCTTTTTTGAAGCCATTATTGTAATTGAAGGAACAAGCGCAAGAAATTGGAAACTTCGTTAAAAGTATCTTTCAGAAAAAATTTAGATAACGTACCTAGCAAGATGTGTACTTAAGGTGAAGTGGGCTTAGAAATCGAACGCGCAAGGTTGGACAGTGTTCGGAATTTTCAAACAGCTTATTTAAAACAGCAAGTTACGAAATGATATTGTTTTCAGTATATACTTCCAGATATGTGTCACAAAACTATGGGGCCCAAAATACAAGTCTCTCGATATAGAAAATAATCGCGAAGTAGTTTGCGATTTTGGTCCGTTTTTTAGATTAAAACGCTGATTACTTTGATTGTCATCCAATATGTCATATTTGTGTCCTCTTCTTTCTCATAAAATAAGATATGTAATTATTCTATTATTTCTTCTAAATTGTTTATTGATAAAAATACAATAGACAATATTGTTGTTGTACGACTCGGTGTCTCACACGAAAAAGCAGAAGAATATCATTTACTAATAAACAAATGTTTCGTTTTCCGAATCTTGGCCATCATCGCCTGTGTCTATCAAAGGAAATTACTTTTTGGGACGGGTATTGCCATAAAAAACTACTATAGGGAATTTTTTGGCAAGGTCTGATTTACCTATAATAGATGAAAACGTAATTTGTGAATTCACATGGGGTAATAATATGTACCTACTCGGGCGATAATATGTATACTCCTTACTAATGTTGGAAATTAGATAAATAACGCTTTAAAGATAAGCTTGACAGGACATTGCAAGCAGAATTGCATGTTTGTCTTGGTAGGTGTAACTCTTTGTGTGTGTATGATATTCTGTGTCTAAGAGGTTGTGCTGATGCCCTTTACTATGATTTATATAATACTCATACAACTAAAGAACTCTCACGTGACATTTGGGTGATGTTTGGGTACTCAGAAGGAGATAACTTAACCGTTTCGCTCGCTTTGAGCTTTAGCAGGTCATTTCAAAGTCTGATACGAATGATTATTACCTTTTGCGACTAATTTCCACTCAAAAGAAAAAATTGGTTTATATTCAGATATGCAACAGATACTTACTCTTATTTAAACAACACACAAATCTCTACCACACAAGCCCTTCGCCAGTACTGAAGGGCCTGCCATTATCGCAGGATATTATACATAACCAGGCGATACCCGGTGCTCCATATCAGTGTTATCGTGTCCAGCAGAGCGCAGCGAGAACACAACCCTCTTAAACTCTAATTAGTTACGAAGGTAACTGTTGGTCGGATAAGCGGTCACCATATTTCCAAAAAAGGGGTTCTGTTCTCTATTTAAAGAACACTAGTGAAATGCGGGATATGGGAGTCTCCTTCAACTACGCTGTATTTGGTATAGGTATACCTTGGTAATAGGTATTCATAGGCCCATTTCGCTGCTATAGGTATCAAGGTATTGGATGCCAGCGCCGCAAAGCGTCATTTCAAAGCGATAATCGCATATTCTCGACACCTAAAAAAAACTAATTTAAGTTTCAATTCAATCGTCATTTACTGAAACCAATGTCATACTTACGAAGCAAAACTGTAAAGCCAAATATTCACGGTCGTAAATGTTGTTTTTAGATACCTATTTTGAATGAAACTACGGATCTCTAAAAGAGATAGTTATCCAATCAGATTTTACAACCACAATTTCCGTTATTTGAGTATTTTCTGGCGATATCGGCAAATTCAACAAACCAAATGATATTGTTCTTGAGCCATGAAGTTGTGGGCGAATATCAATACATCTATTTGTTTGTACCTTTTGGAGTTATAGGCAAAATTCAGACCATTTTCTAAACAAACACAAGTTTTGCGACCTGAGAAATTTAGTTGTTATTTGACGCTTATTAGCTTATTTTAGCGTAGCAAATAGAAACGAAGTATTCATGGTCTCAAAATGCGTCGTGCGTCACAAATTTATCGTCAATTTAAAGAATAACCACGGAAACTGTTGCACAAAACAGGGAAACTAATTTATTTTTTAAAAGTTCATTAACAATTAACAATTTTCACCAAAGATAATGGTGATTTGAACCTTTATCCGGGGGGGGTCTATAAAGCTAAAAACGATGGCTGGGTTTTACATGGAATTACGATGCCGGAGTTCGGTCGAAGTTACGTATTTTAGATGTCAAATAGTATGACAAGTATCTATATACAAAGTTCTTCATGTCATCGGGTATTTGTCCCTTTCTACGATTTTTTTGTCTCTGATGTCGAAATGTAGTCGAGCTATGACAACCAATTTTCTGTCATTGTGCTTGACCATGAGCAGTTGATGAGAAGTCTCAAGCACATCCCTTGTTTACCTAAAATAACGCATTTGGAACGAAATACTTACACGAAATAGAATGAAATATGTTTATTTTTTGTCTCGTTTAATACCCAACATTAACATGAAAAATCTCCATAATTTTTCATTAAAACATCTGTTTATATAACTATTTAACTTTGGATTCAATGCAATGCCTCTAGATTGATGCAAAATAGTACGAGCATCCATACTTTCGTGGGTATGATCTTTTAACCTAATCTTGATAAACAAGATGATTTTCTACTGATGCAGACGCCTTCGTATTCTGCCGTAGTCAATTGCTCATAGACTGTTTGTTTATATTTTAATTTTTGACACACACATATCACGCCTTTATCCCTTGCAGGATAGATATTAGGACTGTTTCAGAAAATACTAGGGTCACTAGGGTGACAGAATGGCGGCATGTCGCCTGAAATTGTAATGCAAATAAAACAAACGAGTCCTTTAGTCGCCTCTCAAGATACATGTATGCATGAAATAAATGAGATGATGCTATTCTAAGCTGGCATTAGACGGCGAATTTTGATGGAGTTCTTTTCAATAATAAACTTCTAATATTTACTGTCAAACACTGTTCAACATCTCGTCTGAACTATTAAAAAGGCAATTCCGAACTGGCAACGCGTACTGCATTTCATTAGTTGATGAGCTGTACAGTCCACCTCAAAGTTGGTCCACTGCACACCTAGTTCACAGGATAATTTGCTATGCAAACTGCAACACCAAGTCGACGCAACCTTTGTTGATATTGTGTACACAAACGTAGAGACAGTTTTAAAATGGATTTTGTGTTTGAGGTGTAATGCAAAGTTTTAAAACATTTTCTGTGTGATCAAATTGTTTAAATGATACAAAGCCTCAGACGGGGAAACAAGTGTGTTTGAATTATTTTTGTTTAATATGTATACCGTGTCGTGTGATGCCGGCTTAGAATAGCATCACCACATTTATTTTCCATGGGAACTAAGGGCGACTAAAGGACTTGAGGGTTGCAATTTTAGGCTATGGGCTGGCAACTTGTTACTATGGCGATACACAATTTTCCGAATAACCCTTAAATAAATATCAGACATGGCGTAAATGTCCGTTTTTTGCGGCCGCTTGCACTCTGCCTACCTTGCAAGGGATAATAGGCGAGATATGTGTGTGTGTATACCCTCTGAGTGGTGTTTTGTATATTATTACAAACTAGAGGCCCGCCCAGCGGTTTCACCTGCTGCTAACCGCTTTCCCGCGGGAAAAATAAAATTACGCTACATACCTTACGCTAAAAACCTTTCTCTTGAACCATTCTATTTACCTAAGAAAATTGCATCAAAATCCGTTGTGTACTTTCAAAGATCTAAGCATAAATTGAGACACGGGCAGCGATTTCATCTAATCCTATCTCCATTTAGTGAAGAATACAAATTCACAAAAACAATACGTAGATAAAATCTTTTAGATATTTTATTAAAAGAACTCTATCAGTAGGTACTATAGTCATTTTAATACCTAAAGCATGATAGTCGTGTTTATGGCTGAATATTATTGTCTTGAATGCAGTTCAATGTTAATGACGGAAGTTGTAAAGAATATAGAGCCGTAATACTTGCATAGAGTTATAAACTTTTAAAATAGTGTCATTGAAAATCACAAAACGGTTACAAATTTAGAGCATGGTACTCTATTGACCGTTAAAAACACAATTGCAGATAATGACAAAAGAATTCTATGCGTCTCCACCAGTAGGTAAATAATTGGAAATTGGTGGTTGTAATTATAAATGTAGTTCTCACACTCACCACATGTTTTTCCGGTGTGCTGCCGGCTTTATCACCAGAGGAGCTTATGAAATCCTATTTAATATCCGGATAGTATTGCACACGTCGCCGCATCAAATTGCGGTTGTCACAGGCCGTTATTTGTAAGGTGTTTGTCACAAACTGCAATATTCTAGAGCTATTCAAGATATTAATAAGCCGTGTGATGCCGGCTAAGAATAGCATCACCCCATTTCTTTCCCGTGGGAGTCATAAGAGGTGACTAAGGGAGTCGAGGGTGTTTATTGCAATTTTAGGCGATGGGGGACAACCTGTCACTATAGCGATACACAATTTTCCGAATGACCCTCAAATATTTGTCAGACGTGGTGTAAATGGCCGTTTTTTGCGGCCGTATACACTGTGCCTATCCCGCAAGGGATTATAGGCGTGAAATGTGTATGTATTCAAGATATTCCCACCTCACTCTTTAAATAGAGAGTGAAAGAGCATTTTATTTCATCTACATCATTGTGTGTGTATATTTACATTATTTATTGTATTATATTTTATGCGTTTGTATGTAAGTTTTATAGTGCGTATCCGTCATATTAGTATTAGTTTTTAATGTATGCTAATATTATGTTAAGGTATTAGGTAGTTTTTAATTTGTTATTCATTTGTTCCCGTGGTATCCCTTCTTCCACCCTCACTAGTTGGCTGGAAAAGATTTCTCATATAGATATGCTCGCCTTTGTATTTAATTTCTTATTTAACATGCTCTATATTTTTGTAATAAAGAATATATAATATATCAAACGGTGCATGTGTAAGTAGTTCACCCTTAGACCGCACCAAACTAAACAAACTAAAATTGTGTAACAAAAATATCAAATACAAGTTTCCGGAGAAAAAGGGACAAAGGTTTACCTCAGTAACTGATACGGGACCAAATAAACAAGGTTATATTGCGTAAAGGGAAAAGCCGGTGAGTACCGCAACTGGGGATAGTTCAGTTAGTGAAACGATTTATTGTACGAACAGGTACCTATACAGGGTGTAAGGGTTATACTGAAAGGGTGCAGTCGGTTGTAGCACATAAGGTTCCAGGGGTACTACAAAAGAACTAAATTATTTTGGTCCCCTGCAATATTTTTTCTTGACAGTAATAATGTATTAGTAGAAAATCACTTCTTTTATGTGAATAAGTTTCAAATTTTAGTAATGTATTAACTGGGGATACAAATAATTTAGTTCTTTTGGAGTACCCCCGGGTACTTTATGTGCTACAACCGACTGTGCCGTCAGACCATTCTACTGAATAACTTTTCCATTGGAACATATGTCAGTAAACGAAAATTAAACGATCTTCCTCATAAAATCACGATTACGTGATTGGGTTAACCATGGAAAGAATTTTCTTACGTTTCCTGAAAAATCATACTAAGGGGAAACCGTTCAGTGTCATTGGCTGAAAGCCATCAGTTGAAATTTGGAGAACTGTTCTTAATCCCCTGTATTTGTTGGAAAAAGAACTAAGAATTAAAAAACACAATCACAACGATAGAAAACACTAAGATTCTCTATATTGGGATGCTATGCAGAGATACATAAACAGACTTGCGTCCATCCGACTTTATTAGATCGTCTGAGACTCTGTCATGGGAACATAAATTACCGTGGGAAACGTGGAATTCGCTCAACCGATTACGTACTCAGGTAGGCTGGTGCAGAAAAGATATGGTGACATGGGGTTTCGCCGACAACACGCAAACAAACTGCGACTATGGAGCTCTATCTCAAACCATGGCACACTACTTGCTTGCCCTTTGTTACTCCCTACTTGTAAGTAAGGAAGAACTAAACTTGGCAACTAATAAAGCTACTTCGCTAAGTACAGGCAGAGGATCTATCAGTTTTGAACTATTAATATGAAGAAGAAGAAGAATTGAGAATGACAAGTGTATGTTAGCCCATCGCTTCAAATTGCAATACACATGTAACCCTCCAGTCCCCATATTTTACGACACCCACGCAAACATCACATGACTTGAGAACAGGAATAATAATTAAAATACATACATACATACATAAATCTCGCCTATATCCCTTACGGTGTAGGCAGAGCGTTAAAGGCCGTAAAACGGATATTAACACTACGTCTGACAAAAGTTTGAGGGTCTATCAGATAACTGTGTATCACTATAGTGACAGGTTTTTTTTTTTATTAATGATGGGTTTGCTCTTGACTCTAGTCTAGGTCATAGGACAGAGACAGAGTCTAAGGTGGAGCGAGCTCACCCAGAAGAAGCCTGTTCACTCTTACTTTGAAGACATTAGGGTTGTATGCGTTGTCAGCCCATCGCCTAAAATTGCAATACACACAACCCTTGAATCCCTTAGTCGCCTCTTACGACACCCATGCCGTGTGATGCCGGCTTAGAATAGCATCACCCTATTTCTATAATTAAATCATTGGAATATAAGCCTAAGTCGAGATTCGAACTCAGAACCTTTTCATAGCAAGCCTATGAACTCGTACTACCACTGCGCCAGATCAGTAGAACCTTATGCTAGCACTGTAGCGGTCTTAATTCGTCTTTTACTGAGGATGTACCTAAATTAAGCAAGATAATTTTTCGTTCATCGTAAACGAAAATATACAATGAACAAAAAACCCTAGTGCTTTTTTATGATAATTAAGAACGGGATTATGTTACCATAACTTTTAATATTTATTTTTTTAGTTTGAAGAAGACGAAACTGGGTAGAATTTCCAAGGGTATTCTCCAGGGTAGTTTCTTCGGGACCGTGACAATAATTCTATTTAACAACTCTGTTGAACGAGGTGCTTTACACTACGGAAGAATGTCTACGACGATATACTCTGCGTCTACGAAACCCCTACGGCGTAGCTTTGCGCTACAATGAATCGAGAATACTTCTTCGGGTAGTAATTAAATTACCAAGTGACTTATAATGTTACAAATTTACTTACGTTAGTACATAAGTAAGTTCCAAAAATATTTTTTGTCTTATACGCAAATAGGAAAAACTATTTTTATTTGTCAACTTAAATATCACGACGAGTAAAATTATGTGGCGTGTAGCACCACTCGGGAATACCAACAAGCGCTGATTTGACATGAACTTTACAAAAAGGCAATATAAGTTACATACCCTGTGTCTTGAAAGTTACTAAAGTTATTTTATTGTAAAAAGAAACCCTTTAGTAGTTTGTGTGGTATGTGAGGACAAGCATAGAATCAAGCACGATTAATTACAAGTCTTTCTTTCGCATAAGATCAAAATATCAAAATATATAAGGCGGTTCACTCTCTAGTCGTCCGTCGTTCCGTGTTTTTAACGCAACGTAATGCATGCGTCTGTCAGACGAAAGTAAATTGCAAATTCCAATCTCATGTGCATACAAATACGGCTACGGTTTGTTTACGGTGCGTAACGGAGGCGTCTGTCAAGTCTTTTGACATGCGCTATCGTCACGGTAGCCGTATTTTTATGGAAATAAGATTGGAATTCGCAATTTCCTTTCGTCTGACAGACGCATGCGTTATGTTGCGTTTAAAACACGAAACGACGAACGACAAGTGAGAGAACCACCAATACATTTTAATAAATGCAAATATTTAAGAGTAAGTTCCACTCGTGAAACTAAGAAATTAGTTTTATTTTATATAAAAGAAATCTCACCTTATAAACTGAAATACTTTTGCACCTTTCTGGTTGTGCGGTAAATTTTTTTTTTATATTTTGATAAAATGTTTCTTTGCACGAGTAGAACTCACACTGAAAATATTTGTACTTAATTAAATATAAATGTAAAATAGTCACATTCATATTTCTTTATACGAACCTAAATAAGTTGCCGTGTAATGCCGGCTTAGAATAGCATCACCCCATTTATTTTCCGTGGGAGTCGTAAGAGGTGACTAAGTGACTCGAGGTTATGTATTACAATTTTAGGTGATGGACTGACAACGTGTCACTATTGTTTTTCGTGTCTCGATTTTCTGAATGACCCTCAAATATTTGTCAGTAGCGTAAATGAGCGTTTTTGCGGCCGTTTACGCCCCGCCTACCCCGCAAGGGATAAGATTCGTGATATGTGTACTTATGTATGTAAAAAACGCTACAAAGAAGACTACACGTATCGAATTTCCTTACTTTTATCTGTGAATAAAACAGCAACATACAACCACCTACGTTCACCGCTAACCAGTTACGACTGGTAGTGACTCCCGGGAGAGCCGGCGTGTACTGAGAATGGTTATGGTATCACGTTTGGAATCAGTTAAACGCCACTTTACGCCAGTAGACGCCAGTTTTACGCCAGTCAGGGGGATAAGTGTCGCATAAACGTTGCAGTTATTGCTGTGTAGGTTTGCTGGTGCAAGAGAAATGCGCTATGTATCTATGGGTAAGAGCTTCATAAGATTGCCTGTAAAATCAGGAACATAGAACTTATACATTTTGTTACAAGAAATGAGCTCGATTTCCTTAGGATTATAAATTGGCCAACATTCACATTATTTATTAAGTCTCTTACGAATTCCAATTTGCTTACTCCAGTTTTTTCGTATTTCCCAAACAGTAGGAATATGTATTACTATTTCATTAAAATATCTTAAACGTTATACGCAGAAATATTGAGACCACACCACCACCTTCCCTAGCAAAATTCATTTTTAAAAAACCGGTAATCTCTGACAGTGAAACAAAACGTAATTTAAAAAGTTATAGCGTCATATCATAGTCTTTGCTCAAATACTTACCTTGTCATTTATTTTTGACAGTCAGCTGTTTTGGAGATAAGTAAAAATGTTTGATGGGATACGAGCACGCCTAAGCCAATACTTACTTTGTAATACGAGGCCTTACCACTCGTTGCGAATCACTTGAATTCACGGTTAGAAAATAGAAAATTAGGAATTGCGCATGCGAAAAGAGCCATTGCGTGCGGGATTTCAATTACGGAAATCGAGCTCGCGTTGCTATGTTGGTTAGTGATAAAATATGGTCATTAAAATCAATATAAATATTTTCTCCGTGTAAGTTTTCCACACTCGCAAGGTCTTATTATTATTTTACCCTTGTTCCATGTTTATGCTGGCGCAAGAAATCAAAAATTATTTCTTTGACTGTAACATAAAAGGTAATTTACAACCCCAATTTACTCTGTTTGCATGATCTTCCAACACAAGCCCGGATGGACCGATTACCACGATATTGTAACCCCCAATGATACTTCTATTGAGATCAGAGGTAGAAATATGTTTTAAAATTTCAAACTAGTAAAATTAGACTGCGTACAATGCGAGAGTACTAGACGAAGAATTTCAATGTACGCAATGAATGGCCGACAGCATTCTAACATCCGAACGGGCTTCATAATGCGACGAATTACGCAGTGTATTACGAAGGTAATTTGGCTAAATTCTTGTGTTATTGCGCATGTCGAATTGGTCAAACTGGGGAAACGTACGTACATAAGTACAAAAATATATCACGCCTTCATCACATCCCTTTCGGGGTAGGCATAGTGTAAGCGGTCGTAAGAAACGGACATTTACGCCACGTCTGACAACCATCTGAGGGTCATTCTACTGAGAATCACCATAATAACTGTCTGTCAGCCCAATGCTTAAAATTGAAATACATATGTTACCGTCTCATGACATCCACGGAAAAGTAATGCAGTGATACTATTCCAAGCCGGGATCACTCAGCATTTCAAACACGGCATCACACAGCATATAATATGCAAACATGTAGTTTAGTTAGTACCGACATACATACATACACATATAACACATCGCAGCTATATCTTTTGTAGTGTAGGTAGAGTGTAAACTCTATCTGTTAATTGTTATCGCCACGTCCGAAGAATATTTGAGAGACATTTCAGAATATTATGAAGGTAAGCCAGGTTATCAGCCCATCGTCTAAAATGCAACAACATAAAACCCTCGATTCTTCATGAAATGTAGTGATTTAAGCTAGCTATTTCAAGTCGTGATGCACAGCAAATAAACACTTTATTCATTGCAGGTAAAAAATTGTTGCAGCTGATAGTATCTAGAAGTAATTATCAACTAGTATTGAACCCATTTACGTTTGTTACGTGCATCTAAGTTTACTCCAAGATTACATCCTATAAAAAATGTTCCATCGTAACCCTGGACCGAGTCGAACCGGGCCCAACTTTGCGGTAGGTATGGCTGTTTCATTTCAGTCCGGCATTATGCAGTAATGAGTAGGGTTTGGACCTTACAATTTCAATGTCTCGGGAATTCCCGGGATTTTGTTTTTGTTGTAAAAATATTTTTTTCTATTAATATTAGTTTTCTTTACAGCATTTTAGATGTGGTTATTTTCGGTAAAGCGCATTGATAAGGCAATAATTTGTAAAAATCGACATGCAATTAGGCTGGATCGCGCCCCGTGAGCGCGATAGGGATGGTTGTTTGAAGAAATACACAAACGTCTCCTGCTGAGCCCTAGCAAATAGTCAGGTGTTGGTTTCAAAGCACCGGGGCTAAAATCATAGTGTCAAGTCTATAAAAATATTGATCTGAATTAAAAATGAAAATCCCAATAATTATCCCCCCGCGTTCATTTAAATTTCGTTATTGCTTTGTTATTTTAATTTTATTTCACTCATATTAACTTGTTAATAGTCAAATGTTAAAGTATATGTATGTATCTATATGCTCTTATTCCATTGAACCAAATTTCACAAAAAGCAAAAATAGTTAAAAACGTACTTTTTTGTAATAATTTTAAATTATCCTATAATTATTTTATTTCATCAGCTATCTTTTTTCGTATAGAGTCTCGACCCACAAATCCCGGAACTCGGCCAAAAATTTACGTAGTCTCGGGAACTCGAGACAACAAAAATAACGTAAAGTCCCGGGACTTCGAGACAGAATACGTCTCAGGACCCAAACTCTAGTAATGAGACATTTTGCAATTCGTTCCCACCGCTTTATGTCGCCAACAAAATCTTTGTAATTTTCAGGATTTATTTTCGGTGTTTTGGGATTTGTCATAATTTAATCTCTGGTCTCAGACTATATTATTGGTGTCTTTATTCCTCGTTTTTATAAAAATCTTCTAGGTAAGTAAAGTTACATCTAACAAGATAAAGTTTATAGAAATCTTCTATCGATTAATGAGTAGATAGAAGATTTCTATCCATTCGTCTATTTAGGACATTCATTAATAAATTCATGTCATTTTTTTTGCGTTTTTCTCTGATTAAACCCTTATGGACTTATGTTTGTTTTTTACAAAGCCCTGAAAGGTGTAACGCTAACAACTCACCTACAAAGATTCTAAATTTGTTTTTATTCTTGTTGATCTATTATGTTTTCCCACTAACTTAGATAGTTACGATTAAATGTTGACCTGGATGTTAAAGTAAAGATGTTAAATCTTGCTTTCATATTGCCTTCACAAAGCTTTTATCAATTGTTTTACCGGACCAAGAGCATGAACTTGTAACAATATTGTATCTTACCATTGATCTACAACAACCCTAGATTACGCGCGTACGCTCAAAAGGTGGGCCGGTAAAGTAGTGCACAATTTGCAAGCGAGCACTTCTTTCCCACAGTGCGTGGCTGGCCGCTAAACTGTTAACATGACCAAGTACGGGCTAACAAATAAGGCTGAATTCAATAGATTATGGTGAGGTTCGTTGTGATATTTTGAATCAGGCGGACGCAATGAATCTATAAATCGCTATGTATGACTGTATAGTTCAGTAGGTGACAAAATCTTAGCGTAATTTTGTATGAGGCGCTAAATCTAGGGTTGTTGTAGATCAATGTATCTTACACACAAACATACTGAGTGCAAGGAACAGTGTACTGAAAACTTTGCTGGCGTGAATCTACCATCTCTCTCTCTTTTCGCGTGGGACACCGAGTCGTCCAACGACCCGATGAACCCTGGTATCAGAGTTTTTCAACCATGAAACTGGTCTATACTTCAAACTCTTAGCAGAATACAAAACACCTAGAAGCATGCCACTGACATGCTATCTACATACAAATGAAACAATTTTCATTTTGCAGATTTCGGGCCTTGGACAACCATAGTTAGCTGAAAAATGACTTCCCATACAAAATCATTCAGCTGATCACGAATAACGTATGGAAAAATTTAGTGTGTTGTAATTTTTTCTCGTTCTCCATCATTGGCTCTATAGCGAAAGTTGTTTAGGTTCATGGTCTGAGCATGCCTGCAAAGTTTTCGGTACACCGTCCCTAACACCCGAATAGACGGGACGAATCCCTGTTCGTAAGGTAAACATCACCTTTAGGGCAAACCTAATTCCTTGCCAAATTAGAATTTATTTGATTGTAACACGACCCTTGCCAGCCCAAAAGCTATTTCGTAAATTACTGTATAAATGCTGACCTCTAGAATATTGCATATTATGTCAAAACTAAAGATTTTTATTTTTCAAATACATTTTAGTTTTATTGTCTGAAACATTGTTATGATACATCAATAGTTTTTTAGCTTATCGCGTTATTTTCTCAATGTAAAGTGATAACGCATTAAAATATATTTGTTACCATCGATAGAATTACATTATGTATAAAATAAAATCGAGATTTATAAAAATCGTAGTTGTGTCTGCATTACATTTAATTAATTGACCCAATGCCCTTTCGACTGATTAACGATACAAATTCAGTACTTACCTAATCTCCCGACTAATATGTAGGTATTATCTACCCTGGTTGAAAAGCAAATAACTGTTTTATCTATCATAGTATTGAAAGAAACTGAATACAGCCGTACCCAAATAAAACATAGGTAACCTTTTCGTAAGCAAACGAAATCTTAATAACATTAAAAGGATTTGGAAATCATTGTTAGTATGGACACAGACTAATAACACTACTAGTGTATAGGCTATATTATCTGACCCGAAAATGTTCATTTTTATATTATTTTCAACCAGTGTAACATAAAAATATAGAGATGTGCTTTGTTCTGAAAATAAACGATACTTTGTTCAAACTATATTAAGTGCAATTTTCCGAATGACCCTCGAATATTTGTCAGACGTGGCGTGAATGTCCGTTTAGCGACCATTTGCGCTCTGTCTACCCCACAAGGGATTATATGCGTGATATGTGTGTATGTTGATGTCTTAAAATTCAAATAGAACATATTAGTAAATTGTTCTTCAGGGTATGATAAAAGTAGATTTTGTCTATGGTTTTTGACTTCTCTTCTAGCCTGTTCATTGAAATCAATTAAATGATGCCAGCCGCAATAAGTTTGATTCCGCTGTTCTCCAGTATAAAACCTCTATCGACCCCCAGAGGAAGTACAAACAAAATGCAAGACAATAGTAAGTGTCTCAGCATGGCAACACTGAAAGCACGTTTTGTCTTTTGGAAACCAGACTCTTCTTGTCTTGTCCGAGTAACTTTATCACGTTTTCAGAAACAATGCTATGGAAAGAGATAAAAAAATACAATGCCTCGTCACGCATTGAAAGATTTTGATGTTTCGTTTCTTTTTTAATATTTGAGAATAAAAAAAGTATTTGTGTACGACTATGTCGCTTTGAGAAGCATAGCATGAAAATTTGGGAATGGTACCCACAGGGTACTATAACCTTATATAGGTGGTACCTGAGGCGCCAGTCAGTAGTATCGGGTCCGGGTTCAAACCCTGGCCGCCGCTAACATATTTTCAGTTTCTTAGTATCATTTATACAAGTTAGGTGTCGGTAACGTGATTTTAATAAATAAACAACAGCCACTACAGTCCACGGCTGGACATGAGCCTCCCCCTATCGGGAGGTATTTGCCATACTCACCACGCTTGGCAGACGGTTTGGCGAGCGCAGTACAAGTTGTTATAGATGTTCACAAAGAACGCTGCTGTCCATTCCCCGGATTTATCCCTTAGTCGCCAATGAGAAAAATGTGGTGATGCTATTCTATGCCGGCACCACACGGCCAACGGTGGTATATTTTATGCTTTGTTGTTTTAAATTATAGTCACATATGTAGCAGGAATATTTCTTCAAGTGCACGCCTCAAGACCTTACGCCTCTTATGCTGCATGACTTACGTTTGAGCTGTTGTATATTAATTTATACTCATTTCATGTCAAAATGCTGCGCAAAAATGTAAACACTTTATTTCTAGGTACCTATTTGAAACAAATAATAAAAGTAAGCATTCGTTTGCCGGCTGATTTATTCGTATGTGTAACATAAGGTGAACAGCGTAACAAGACGTTTGATGGATTTGAAGTGTTTTATTCGTGGCATTATTGACTTTGGTTCGGGATTTTGAGAGAATTTATTTATTATAACCTTACTTTGTGTAGGATTATAAACTTATAACCCCAAAAATGTTTATGTGGATGAAGAACATAGTAACTGTCCACAACATCCTTTAAAAGTAAGAAAATTTTATAAATTATTGTACTTATATCCGAAACAGCTACAATAAATCAGGATGAAGCCATAGAAAACTCGACATACAAATATGGAACCCTTTAAACATGACTAAATCACAAATACTACGAAGTAAGGTATAAGGAGGGCTAATAAAAATAATAGTTCTTGTATATTTTTGAAGTTATAGCACGCGCTTTGTCTGATTGCGACGTGTGTGTGTGTGTGTGTGTGTCTGTGTGTGTATGTGTGTGTGTTGCTGGTTATTCGTATGAGTTTCCAAACATCCTAGCTTTGAGATATATAATTAAATATTGCAAAGTTTTCATGGTGTCATTTGCAGTTCGTTAGCGGCAATTTAACTGAATTACGTTTAAATTATTCCAAGCACGTGTCCTGTGGTGGAAAAACGAGCTAAGCGACTGTTTAATTACTCGGCTGTTAACTGAATACCATAGACTAGAAAACTGAACGACTCTAAAGGTGGGAACACACTATTGAAATGCCACGCTATCCGATGCGTGTTTAGTCAATCAAATCTTACCATTTTCTCAGAGTCACACTGTAAACACACAACGCAACATGATGCTCGATGCAAATAATAAGATTGGATTGACTAAACATGTATCGGGTGGCGTGGCGTTTTAATAGTGTGTACTATCCTTGAATGTACTATGGTTTTATTTGCACTCACAGTTCACTCACCCTAGACCATGGGGTACCGTCTCACTGTTCTGGCAACTAAGCTACAGGAACCTCGACCGAAGACATCCAAATCAATCTTTAGATACTCGTCTCGAAGCGACGTACAAGCGACACCTAGTGTAAGTTATTTTAACTACTAGGTGTGGTTTTGTTTTTTATTTTTTCTTTGGACGAATCTACTTCAACAAAAGTTCTACTTTTGTTATATGTGTAGTTATTTTTCATTGGAGTACCTGCCAATACTAAAAAAATAAATAAAAGTAAATAACTTTTTTATTTTATTAGTAGGTACCTAAGTATTAAAAAAAAACTAAGCACCCGTTCTCTATGTGCTGGCTATTTTTTATTTTTTAACTCTCTATTACAATCGGTTTAAATAATCATACATTTCTGTAAAAATTATAAACTTTGAATGAAATGTTAGTTTCTAACTTCTTTTTGAATTTATTACTTGGTCTACAAATTCATTACGTAGAGTCTGAAGTAAATCAATCGATGGAGCGCCTCCTAAACAGTTTGTAAATATTTGTGTTTACACTCTTGTGGTACTGGCATACAAAGCATTTTTAAAAGGGCTTTACTTGCCCGAAGAAAGTTACCTAGGCTGCCTCGCAGAATCGAGTCCATTTTATAATTTATTTAATTAAATAAAACCTGAAACTGTTTTAATATTTTTCTTTAAGATTACATTTCTAAAAAGTTACAAAAGTACATTTGGAGCGCACGAGAGTCGGCTACCGAGCTTTTAAATAAATATTTCAAAGACCAGGGCCGTATTTAAGAACTACAAGATAAAATATAAAAAATTCAAGTCGTTTATTATATCTTATAAACCTTTATTGTACAAGCGTACAAATGGCGGGCCTACTGCCACGCAGCATTCTCTACCGGCCAACTATGACTAAAACAGAGAGCTCAAAGCAGGTGCATTTAAATATGGAAAAAGGTGAAAAGAGAAATAACTTCCTAATCCACACTAATATTATAAATGCGAAAGTAACTCTGTCTGTCTGTCTGTCTGTCTGCTACGCTTTCACGGCCAAACCGCTGAACCGATCTTCATGAAACTTGGCACAGAGATTGCTTGCATACCGAGAACGGACATAGGCTACTTTTTATCACCATTCGAGGGTCTGAAGTACCTTATGTAGACCACCAGGTGTACCATCAGGAGCCCAGCTAAACTATTAGAGATACAGGCATGGTTCCAAAACAAAAGTTGTTCAGTATGATGGGCCGCTTTTTTTCACAAGGACATTGAGGATCTGGAGTACCTTATGTAGACCACCAGGTGTACCATCAAGAGCCCAGCTAAACTATTAGAGATACAGGCATGGTTCCAAAACAAAAGTTGTTCAGTATGATATGCCGCTTCTTTTCACAAGGACATTGAGGATCTGGAGTACCTTATGTAGACCACCAGGTGTACCATCAGGAGCCCAGCTAAACTATTAGAGATACAGGCATGGTTCCAAAACAAAAGTTGTTCAGTATGATGGGCCGCTTCTTTTCACAAGGACATTGAGGATCTGGAGTACCTTATGTAGACCACCAGGTGTACCATCAAGAGCCCAGCTAAACTATTAGAGATACAGGCATGGTTCCAAAAAAAAAGTTGTTCAGTATGATATGCCGCTTCTTTTCACAAGGACATTGAGGATCTGGAGTACCTTATGTAGACCACCAGGTGTACCATCAGGAGCCCAGCTAAACTATTAGAGATACAGGCATGTTTCTTAAACAAAAGTTGTTCAGTTTGATGGACTGCTTCTTTTCACAAGGACATTGAGGATCTGGAGTACCTTATGTAGACCACCAGGTGTACCATCAGTAGCCCAGCTAAACTATTAGAGATACAGGCATGGTTCTAAAACAAAAGTTGTTCAGTATTATGGGCAGCTTCTTTTCACAAGGACATAGAGGATCTGGAGTACATTATGTAGACCACCAGGTGTACCTTCAGGAACCCAGCTAAACTATTAGAGATACAGGCATGGTTCTAAAACAAAAGTTGTTCAATATTATGGGCTGCTTCTTTTCACAAGGACATTGAGGATCTGGAGTACCTTATGTAGACCATCAGGTGTACCATCAGGAACCCAGCTAAACTATTAGAGATACAGGCATGTTTCTAAAACAAAAGTTGTTCAGTTTGATGGACTGCTTCTTTTCACAAGGATATTGAGGATCTGGAGTACCTTATGTAGATCACCAGGTGTACGATCAGGAGCCCACCTAAACTATTAGAGATACAGAAATGATTCCAAACTAAAGTTGTTCAGTCTGATGGGAATAAGTTGAGAAATGACATTGGCAACTTTTTACCGAGGATTTTTTTGTTATCTACTGACTTTTGTGTTATAAATATTGATCTCTCAGGGCATACACCGGATAGCAAATTTTGAATTGTCCCTTTATCAACAGAAGCAAGCAAGTCATCCTTAAACAGTAGAGATAAGAACTGTTCTAATATCACTGTCCTACTTACTATGAATATACATATATACTTTAGAACCTGTTTCTAAAAAAACTATCTAACGCGGACGAAGTCGCGGGTAAAAGCTAGTACATAATAAATATAATTTTATATTATAAATACATATGTAAGATACGGGGTGTAAGGGCAGCCCTCCGAATACGTATAGGAAGCACGCAGACCATGAAACTGAACAACTTTCCTCAAGAAACATATGTCAGGAAAAGACAAAAAAATCGAAGTCCCATACAAAATTGTAGTCAGCTGACTGCATTTAGTCTGGGGACTCAATTTCTTTTTACGTTTCTTGAAATATTTTCTTATAGAAAGTTGTTCACTTTTATGGTCTGAATGCATGATCAGTATTCGAAGGGCTGTCCCTTACACCCTGTGTAAAAAGTAAATATTGCCCTCAATACGGCATAAAATTCTCTAAATTTACCTTAAATTAGTGCTGTCACTTTCCGTCAAATAGGTTATGAAAAGGATAGGAGATATGTAAGTCCTCTCATGATAAAAATGTCAATGGATTCTTTGCAGTTTGTAGCCATTGGTTTTATCGTCGCGTCGCCTTATTTTGACAGTTAACACGTATTTTTGCGTAAAATTATAAGACACTAGCAGCCCGCCCAGCGGTTTCACCCGCCGCTAACAGTTTCCCCCCGGGAATAAGACAGTTTACTATAGCCTACGTTCATCAGGGATAATGTAGGATTCAAAAAATCTTGACTTCAATTTGAAACAAATATCATTTTCAGATGGTGGTGGCGGTGGCGTAAAGTTACATGCCTGTGATTAACCTGGCCAGTCCCATGGCAGTGCCTATATTTTTATTTTTTTTATCCCGCCCGAGCCGGTTTTCTATTAGGTCATAACAAAATTGTAATAAAAAAAAGTAAATTGTGTGACACAAATTTCTTTTTTTAGAATGACGGTTCATGACGTCAATAAGTGATAATACTATCCTACATTGAATTAAGAATTTCAATTTCAAATTAACGGTAACAGATTTTTTTTAATCGGTCCAGTAGTTTCTGAGCCTATTCAATTCAAACAAACAATAAATAAAATCCTGTTTCTAATATTAGTGTATATTATATCACTAGCTGTTGCCCGCGACTTCGTACGCATGGTGTAGTGACTTGTGAGTTAGTGAAGTTGATGTATGCATATTGTTTAATATTAATATCATGTTTGTATAAAGTTTTTTCTCTTTAAGATGTGCAATGAATAGGTACTGGTTAACTTGTTTTTCGGTTAGGTACTTGGTTTTGATACTATGGACATCAGCTACAAAACATCATTATAAACTACTTTGGTAGTTTTACCATCGGGTGCTAAAACGTACAAATTTTCAGGAGAACTGATTCGAGAGCAAGCGACATATAGCTGCCCGTGTGATAAACAGGGAATCGTAAGACCTACGCCTGCGGCTTTCAACGTCTGTCCTTGCGATTTGTTTACAGTCATTGCAAAGAAAACGCTGACGGGAAACTGAATGCCCTGAAATTGAAATAAAAAGTGGTTGGGAATGAGTGGTATACGCGTCACAACCAGTGAAAATATCCGCCTCGAATACATTCATCTTTAAGCTTAAGATCTTCAGTCTGGTTCCATTGCACAGCTTTGGCGGAGTGAGATTGCAAAGAAGCATGATAGGAACACCAAGTTTAAGTAATATTTGGTGTGCAGAAAGACCATTCGCACTCAAGGAGTTTAGGAATTCTATTAGGTAGTTAGTGGCTTTGTCTTGATTCATAATAGTGGTAATTGACGCGTATACCACCATATCCCCAGTGATTTGTGACATAATGGTATGGTTTATTGAAGCAATCTGATCATTTTTGGGTGCAAAAATAGCTCTTCCACGTAGCTACGAATCTTTCTTTTGAAGGAAGGAAGGTTCGCCATACACAGAAGAAATGATTCTCTTTAGACCAGAAACTATTTGGCAAAGCGTTTCAGGCAGACTTACTTGACCGTTATCCTCTGGTAAAGTACCTCTGCCGAGTTTTAATAAAGCTTGTGAAAACTCTTCAGCCCGTGGATTACCTCCGAGACGGGTTCGCATGATCACCGTCATGGTCAACTTGTGAATTTGTGGCCAAAGAGCCAATGATTTTAGTGATGCATTCACCTCATCAGCCCTGGTACCTCGAGTAACAACTGGAAGTGTTTGGCGAAAGTCACTGGAAAAAGATCAGTGATATGGCCCTATTATCTCTGCGTATGTCTTTCAAAGTCCTATCCATAGCTTCTACTGTTTTTTTGTTGGCCATCGTACACTCGTCACATAACTACCAGACAACAATATCAGAAAACCTTTGCCTTGTAACTATTACGTGATACAGTACAGCACATATTGGAGTATCGTTTGTGTCCAAATCGATTAGTATTTTGAAAGTTGTATGCGCCGTTTTCTCTCCTGGAAGCAGTGTGGCAGCGATACTTGAAGATACTACAGCAAGTGCAATCCTTCCTTGCCTTCTGATCTCTGCAAAAATGTTTAAGGCGAGTGTAACCGTGAACGACCTCGATAGTGGCGCCACTTCACAAAAAAAGATTTATCTTTAAAGAAACAATCTATCAGAATATCCGTTGCCCAAGTTTATACTTACATACGTATATCACGCCTTTTATCTCTTGCAGGGTAGGCAGAGCGTAAATGTCCGTTTTTTCGGCCGTCTGACATATATTTGATGGTCATTCGGAAAATTGTGTATCGCCATGGTGACAGGTTGTCAGCCCATCGCCCATGTGAAAGTCCCTTAGTAGCCACTTACGACTCCCACGGAAAAGAAATGGGGTGATGCTATTGCAAGCCTGCATCACACGGCATAGTTTACAATACTATATTATTATTTTTTTAGAAAACCTGCCGCGTGTCAGTGGCTTTGTTATATAATTTTGGAGAAAACATTTCATTAGCGGGTTTCACAAAACTAACAGCGACATCTATGAAGTCATTTTAAACAAATTTTACTCTAACATTTTTGATTCTAACTAATGAAGGTTATTTATATTTTTTTAGGTTCCGTACATCAAAAAGAAACGTACAAAAAAACGGAACCCTTATACGATCAGTTTGTTGTCCGTCCGTCCGTCCATCCGTCTCGTAAGACGCTTTATTTCGGGAATGCGCAGAGATATCGAGTTAAAATAAAAACTATATTGGTAAATAGGTTTTAGGCTGCAATATGGAACCCTTATAGGTTCACTCACTTTGTTGTCCATTTGTCTGTCTTTCAAGACTCACTATCTCGGTTACACGTAGAGATGTCGAGTTAAAATTAAAAGTATTATAACCTTTAACTCAGGCCAACGGCCTCTTGTAGTTGTAAAAAAATTAACTAATTTTACCCAAATCATAATTTGTCTTCGCAATAAAACAATTTTCAACGGATTTAAGTTGTGTTTATTTTGGATTTCACAAATTCCTACGTTTCCACAATAAACACAACTTAAATCCGTTTAAAATTGTTTTATTGTGATGAGTAATAGTTGTGCAAACTCAAGAAAATATCACAATTCATCTGTCTTCCATCACATACCTTGACCATGACCAAAGGTCAAAGTAAAAGTCCGAAACATTTCTGTAATAGTTAGAACGGCCCGCATATATGTCAGACGTGGCGATAGCGATAAAATACTTACGGCCGTTGACGCTCAACCTACCCCGCAAGGATTAAATGTGTGATTGTTTGTTTTTTGTTTGGTTAGGTCGTTTCACGGGGTCGTTTAATTTAGAAGTTCAGATCGTATGTCAGTCAATACGTGGTCAATACCGCGTTTTACAAAACTAACAGCGACATCTATATTATTTTTTAGGAAAAAAAAATCGGAACTCGCTTTGCGGAACCAGTTACTGTGTTTTACCATGGGAATGAAAGATTTTTTCGAGGTAAAAAGTATCCTAGATGTTGACCCGGGTAATAAGCTACCACAGTATAAAATTTTGTAGAAATCTGTGCAGTAGTTTTTACGTGAAAGAATAACAAACATACCGACAGACAAACAGACAAACAGACAAAAATCAATTTTACTTCTGTTTTGATGTCTGTATCTTGAACACAATTAGAAGCAAAAACCCTTTTTTGAATCTATTTCATGTACAGAATTGGTTTCGTTTCTGTTTTATTATATGTATAGATTACTAGCTTTTACCCGCGACTTCGTCCGCGTTAGATAGTTTTTTTAGAAACAGGTTCTAAAGTATATATGTATATTCATAGTAAGTAGGACAGTGATATTAGAACAGTTCTTATCTCTACTGTTTAAGGATGACTTGCTTGCTTCTGTTGATAAAGGGACAATTCAAAATTTGCTATCCGGTGTATGCCCTGAGAGATCAATATTTATAACACAAAAGTCAGTAGATAACAAAAAAATCCTCGGTAAAAAGTTGCCAATGTCATTTCTCAACTTATTCCCATCAGACTGAACAACTTTAGTTTGGAATCATTTCTGTATCTCTAATAGTTTAGGTGGGCTCCTGATCGTACACCTGGTGATCTACATAAGGTACTCCAGATCCTCAATATCCTTGTGAAAAGAAGCAGTCCATCAAACTGAACAACTTTTGTTTTAGAAACATGCCTGTATCTCTAATAGTTTAGCTGGGTTCCTGATGGTACACCTGATGGTCTACATAAGGTACTCCAGATCCTCAATGTCCTTGTGAAAAGAAGCAGCCCATAATATTGAACAACTTTTGTTTTAGAACCATGCCTGTATCTCTAATAGTTTAGCTGGGTTCCTGAAGGTACACCTGGTGGTCTACATAATGTACTCCAGATCCTCTATGTCCTTGTGAAAAGAAGCTGCCCATAATACTGAACAACTTTTGTTTTAGAACCATGCCTGTATCTCTAATAGTTTAGCTGGGCTACTGATGGTACACCTGGTGGTCTACATAAGGTACTCCAGATCCTCAATGTCCTTGTGAAAAGAAGCAGTCCATCAAACTGAACAACTTTTGTTTAAGAAACATGCCTGTATCTCTAATAGTTTAGCTGGGCTCCTGATGGTACACCTGGTGGTCTACATAAGGTACTCCAGATCCTCAATGTCCTTGTGAAAAGAAGCGGCATATCATACTGAACAACTTTTTTTTTGGAACCATGCCTGTATCTCTAATAGTTTAGCTGGGCTCTTGATGGTACACCTGGTGGTCTACATAAGGTACTCCAGATCCTCAATGTCCTTGTGAAAAGAAGCGGCCCATCATACTGAACAACTTTTGTTTTGGAACCATGCCTGTATCTCTAATAGTTTAGCTGGGCTCCTGATGGTACACCTGGTGGTCTACATAAGGTACTCCAGATCCTCAATGTCCTTGTGAAAAGAAGCGGCATATCATACTGAACAACTTTTGTTTTGGAACCATGCCTGTATCTCTAATAGTTTAGCTGGGCTCTTGATGGTACACCTGGTGGTCTACATAAGGTACTCCAGATCCTCAATGTCCTTGTGAAAAAAAGCGGCCCATCATACTGAACAACTTTTGTTTTGGAACCATGCCTGTATCTCTAATAGTTTAGCTGGGCTCCTGATGGTACACCTGGTGGTCTACATAAGGTACTTCAGACCCTCGAATGGTGATAAAAAGTAGCCTATGTCCGTTCTCGGTATGCAAGCAATCTCTGTGCCAAGTTTCATGAAGATCGGTTCAGCGGTTTGGCCGTGAAAGCGTAGCAGACAGACAGACAGACAGACAGAGTTACTTTCGCATTTATAATATTAGTGTGGATTATTTTAGTGTGATGCGGGCTTAGAATAGCATCACCCGATTTCTTTCCCGTGGGAGTCGTAGGAGGGTGTGTATTGCACTTTTAGGCGATGGGCTGACAACCTGTCACTATGGCGATACACAATTTTCCGAATGACCCTCAAACATATGTCAGACGTGACGTGACAAATGACCGTTTTGCGGCCGTTTTCGCTCTGCCTACCTCGCAAGGGATAATAGGCGTGATATGTGTATGTATGTATTATTTTAGTGTAGATTTTTTTACCGTGTGATGCCGGCTTAGAATAGCATCACCCCATTTCTTACCCATGGGTGTCGTAAGAGCCGCCTAAGGGACTCGAGGGATGTGTATTGCAATTTAAGGCGATGGGCTGACAACCTGTCACTATAGTGATACACAGTTATCTGATTGACCCTCAAGCTTTTGTCAGACGTGGTGTTAATATCCGTTTTACGGCCGCTAACGCTCTGCCTACCCCGTAAGGGATATAGGCGTGATTTATGTATGTAGATGTTTTTAATGCATTATTTAATGTTTTTTGTCGTCTTTTTATACCGAGTAAGGGACAGCCCTTCGAATACTGATAGGGTGCATGAAACATAAAACTGGACAACTTTCCCCTAGAAACATATGTCAGGAAACGCCAAAAAAATGACCTTCCATACAAAATCACAATCAGCTGACTGCATTCACTATGAGAAGTCAGTTTTTTTACGTTTCCTTAAATATGTTCCTAGGGGAAAGTTGTTCAGTTTCATGGTCTGCATGTACCCTATTAGTATTCTGAGGGCTATCCTTGACACCCTTTAATACAGTAATGATTAAATGTAATCATTACACTGGTACGAATAATGTGGCGTAGTTGGTACATTTTTAAATGAAAAAGTAGTTATTGTGGCATAACTGTTATAGTTAGACATATGGTATCGCGGACATTATTATAGATATTGATGTCTTCTATAAAACTGTAGTACATCACTTTGCTCTATTGTCAATAATTTCCACAGCGTACGCGATATAAGATATTTTTTTGGTACATTTTTCACACGTTGGGTTACATTATCGAAATTTTCATGCGGATCCCTATTTTTTTCTCGTATAAAATATAGCCTATGTTCATCAGGAATAATGTAGGATTCTAATGGTGAAAGAATTTTAAAAATCGGGCCAGTAGTTTCGGAGCCTATTCGATGCAAACAAACAAACAAACAAACAATCAAATCTTTCCTCTTTATAATATTAGTGTAGATGACGTGACTAAGATATCTTCTTTCTTCTTCTAAACCTACTTGAAGGAAAGTGACAGCACTAATTTAAGGTAAGTAAGATAATTTATAGTCCGAATTGAGGCCATTATTTAAACTACATATAAGTCGTTCGTTTGTAAACAAAAATAAATGTTTTAAACGATATTCTATGTTTCCTACCATGAAAGATGATGAGCGCCAAATTCCGTTAGAAGATGGCATCCGAGGAAGAAGAAGATGGTTCATGACCAACCATGAACTGTACTTTTGAATTGATTTTGATAAATTTGAGTTTAATTTGACAGTTTTTTGCAACTCCTACGACAAACCATTCCTAAACCAAATAGAGATAGAGAACTGAAATCTTAATAACGAATTGACAACCTCATTTTAGTCCCACCTATATACTGAATGATAAAAGTGGTCCTATGGGTCCCCTAGTAGTGAGTAAGTGATTGTTTGAGATCAGACTATTTGTGTACTTTTTATTTTTTGTAAGTTGTATACCTAACACTGGAATTGCTTTAAAAATTTCGTATTCAATTCGGTATTTGTACTTTTTACAAAAAAATATCTGATTTCGGATTTTAAAATACTGATCAGAATTCAATGGGAAATTTTGTATTATATAATTCTATATTTATTTTATACTTTATTGCACATGGTACAAAAGGTAAACAGAGAGAAAAATACACGGGTGCACTCGGATGTGAAGTCATACTAATAGAAAATAACAAATTGAACTACCAAATAAATATTAATAAATAACTTCATTCTAGTTTACTAAGATGGCGCTTGGTTTAACTGACAAAGTAGCTTTTTATAGAAACGTATGTAAATAGGTAGATGTATTTATGACTCAAATGTCAGAATTTTTACTTAGCACAACGCCATCTGGAATGATATTTAAAAAAACTCGAGAGCGTGTCTTTTCACTGCAAAAAGAAGTCCTTTAGACTGGACACCTACTTTTCGGGGTACATCTGTCCCTGTCACTGACAGGCTTGAGCTTCTGGGCATAGAGTTGACATCAAATCTAAACTTTGGCGCGACCATCGAGTACAAAACTCAAATGGCGGCTAAGAAGCTGGGCATCCTCAATAGAGTGAAGCAATACTTTACACCTGGACAGCTTTTAACTCTTTACAAAGCACAAGTCCGATCCTGCATTGAGTATTGCAGTCATCTTTGGGATGGCTCAGCCAAATAACAACTTGTCGCTCTTGACTTGGTGGAACGCAGGGCCAAGAGGCTCATAGGCGACAAAAAACTGGTGGACATCAAGCTACATAGCCTGAAATATCGCCGCAAGGTTGCCTGCTTGTCAGTTTTTTACAGATTGTACTTCGGAGAGTGTGCTCAAGAACTTCACGACCTTGTTCCACCAGCTCCCTTCTACCATCGGACATCCAGACGCACTGCCGGATACCATCTATACCTGGTTACCATTCCACCAATTCGGACTAAGCGCTTCCAGTCATCATTTATAATGCGCACTGCTAAAGAATGGCACTCACTACCTGCGTCTGTGTTTCCAAACGCATACAACCCTAATTTCTTCAAAGAGTGAACAGGCTTAGGCGTAGTAGAAAAAGATCTTTCTGCCGTTGCTGCGACGGGCACGGGGCTACGGTTTGACATAGATAGGATACGAGGAATGTGAAGTTACGTGACGAGTGAGGTGATGTGATCAGCTATTTTCGTTGAATCTCGGAAAAATTGGGTGAAGCTGATGAAAGGCGGTTCAGGGCAGTATCTTTTTTTTTCTTAGGTTTCGGGGGGGGTCATGACCCCAATGACCCCCCCCCTGTGACCGCGCCTGGGAATGGGTTTGGCTAGGATCCCTTGCCTGTGAATGCAACAGCTTCCACTGCGCTCGCCAACCGTGGTGAATTGACCAATGCCCCGATAAGGGGAGGGCATAGGCCTCCCCACATGTACAGTGGACATAGGTCCAGCAGTGGACTGTTGTGTCTGTCATACATTAGATACTAGAATGTATGCTATGTCATACATTAGATACTAGATCTGATATTAGATCGCGCGCTTTAATCTATCAGGGGGAATTGGTGGGAATTTATGAAATGATGAGACCCTAAACTGGCCAATCAGCATGTACTCATTATGGGGTTGTCCCACATGTCGTCTGTCGCTGAGTATTTTTCACGCACCGTACCGCATGCTCCATCAGACGAATATAAATTGCGAATCCCGATCTTATTCCCTTACAAATAGTACGGTTACGGTTCGTTACGGATGCGTCTGTCAAACGACTTGTATGGAAATAAGATCGGTATCGCAATTTCCCTTCGTTTGACAGACGCAGTGACGGAAGACAAGTAGGAGAACCGCTTTACTGTGCCCGACGGCACAAAGTAAGTATTGGCGGCGGCGCGTCGACTAGCACGTCAGCACTAGCACTGAATTGTTTGCTTAGAGGAATCAGCACATTAGGCGTCTTGTAGGATGTGTGGTCATTGCATTGTTTACATCGCGACTGACTTGCTAACTGCGAAGGCATTTTCAATTACCGACTAAAATTATTTTCTGTTTATGTTAACGTATTTTCTTTACCTGCGTTCAAAGTTCGAACTTGGATATTGGATATTGTTATCTAACCTACCTACTAGGTAGTACTTACACTACCTTTGTAAATATTATGCTACGGTTTTGTAAGTTTTCACTTTGCACGGGTTGTACTTAAGTATGTATGTATGGTGGGAAGTAAGGGTAATGAGACATCCTAAAGAGTGATAACAATCTTACTTTACTGAGTGATAGGCATTATGATCTGTCATATGGTAGGTTAATGCCGTGTGATGATGGTTTACAATAGCATCACCCCATTTCTTTCCCGTGGGTGTCGTAAGAGGTGATTAAGGGCCTCGAGGGTTACAAGTTTATTACAATTTAAGGCGATGTGCTGATAACCTGTCTCTACATATAGCGATACACAATTTGACTCCCAAACTGTTTGTATGTATATACCTGTAATAGACGTGGCGTAAATGTTGGTTTTTTGACCTTTTTTGCTCTGCCTACCGTAATGGATATAGGCTTGATAAATGTATGTATTTGGCAGATATAATAGCAATTATCTCTATCTAGTTTGTTCTTTATTTATTTTAATTTTTATCTCATCACACATCTGACGTACTTTTGTAGGTGGGAAACATCAGTTGTCTAGCAAATCGTTCGCATCTTCTTTGAGCGTTTATTTTTATATGTAATGGCTTTGATCAACTGCACAAAGAGTCTCGCTATGTACTGACGTACCTATTGTTGTCTTATCAGCTCCTTTTGACGCGATTGTCTTTTTGCCCTTCTGACATACCACCTTTGGATTCTTGAGAGCAAATTCTTTATATCTACTAACCTATGTATGTTTAAGTCCTACCTACTAGTAGTAGGCGGTTGAAAAACTCTGACACCTTCAACGACGGGTTCAACGGGTCGTTGGACGACTCGGTGTCCAACATGAAAAAGAAGATAGATAGAAGTCCTACTCGTACCTTACGTCGTGGGTCAACGGTTGCATAAAAATAATCATGCATAGGTAATTATTAGGTACCTTTACTTATTTATTTATTTGCAATCGCAATTTAACATAACAAGTATACATGTACAATTTATTCTTCTTTATATTTAGGACTTTGCCCTGCAGTGGGACACAGATTAGGCTAATAAAAAAAATACGCCTTATCTACACTAATATTATAAAGAGGAAAGATTTGATTGTTTGTTTGTTTGTTTGTTTGCATCGAATAGGCTCCGAAACTACTGGCCCGATTTTTAAAATTCTTTTACCATTAGAATCCTACATTATTCCTGATGAACATAGGCTATATTTTATACGAGAAAAAAATAGGGATCCGCATGAAAATTTCGATAATGTAACCCAACGTGTGAAAAATGTACCAAAAAAATATCTTAAATCGCGTACGCTGTGGAAATTATTGACAATAGAGCAAAGTGATGTACTACACTTTTATAGAAGACATCAATATCTATAATAATGTCTGCGATACCATATGTCTAAATATTACAGTTATGCCACAATAACTACTTTTTATTTAAAAATAGGCAATAGTAACGTCGCACCGGTACAAACTACGCCACATTATTAGTAAACCAGGGTAATAATCATATTATTTAATCATGAGTGTATTAAAGGATCTAAGGGACAGCTCTCCGAATACTGATAGGGTGCATGTAGACCATGAAACTGAACAACTTTCCCCTAGGAACATATTTCATGAAACGTAAAAAAAAAATTGACTTCCCATAGTGAATACCTACAGTGAAGTGATTGTGATTTAGTATGGAAGGTCGATTTCTTTGGCGTTTCTTGACATATGTTTCTGGGGGAAAGTTGTTCAGTTTCATGTTGCATGCAACCTATAAGATTTGATTGTTTGTTTGAATTGAATAGGCTCCGAGACTACTGGACCGATTTAAAAAAATATTTTACCATTAGAATTCATTCCTGATGAAAATAAGTTATATTTAATACAAGAAAAACATAGGGGTCCGCGTGAAAATTTCGATAATGTAAGTGTATTCGATAACCCAATGTGTAAAAAATGTACCTTTAAAAATCTTATATCGCGTACGCTGTGGAAATTATTGACAATAGAGAGAATTGATGTACTACAGTTTTAGGTATAGAAGACATCAATAGCTTTAACAATGTCCGCAAAAGCATATATATGTCTGCGCCGGTACAAACTACGCCACATAATTCGTACCAGAGTAATAATAATCATATTTAATCATGAGTGTAATAAAGGGTGTAAGGGACAGCTCTCCGAATACTGATATGGTGCATATAAAGTAATTTTTTGTAATATCTTTAAGTACACAATAAATAAATAAAAAATGTAGACCATGAAACTGAACAACTTTCCTCTAAAAACATATTTCAGGAAACGTAAAAAGATTTTTTTTTACCCATAGTGAATACAGTCTCTGATTGTGATTTTGTATGCAAGGTCGATTTTTTTGGCGTTTCTGGACATATGTTTCTAGGGGAAAGTTGTTCAGTTTCATGTTGCATGCACCCTAACAGTATTCGGAGGGCTGTTCCTTACACCCCATATAAAAAACGACCATAAACATAAAATAATGTATAACAAGAAAAACTTTTAGTCAATAAAAAAGTGTAGGTATATAATAGTAGCTGTAGGTAAGGATAAATAATTTGTCCACCTGTGCGAAGCCGGGACGGGCTGCTATAAAAAATAAAACATTTCAGAGTACGCTAAGTTGTAAAAAATTTAAAAGTTGTTTTTACCTTGTTTCCAAATCCATTTATGAAATGTTCTTGGTCGCGTTATTGTAGAATTATTAAGAGTTTTGAAAACTTGGTTTTCCTCTCTTTGAAAGCAATTTAAAAAGATAATTCGGTAGTTATAAAATGTGCTATTTTTGATCTATCCTATCAAGAAGAAATGATTCTTACTTTTATTAATAGGCAGGTATGTTATTGTTTGTTAAACCTGCTTATCTATTTATACTTTCCGGTTCAGATCTTTCTGGCATCACATCAGTTCTATGTTCCAGATGTAAAATTGCGCACATTGGTTACTTAGGTACTATACCTACTCTGTAAATTTTGGGATGATTCCCTTGACAGCAGGTAGCTAGATAGGGACCTAAGTGAGAGTAAAATAGAGGTTAATTTAGTTTTTTTCTATGGACTAAAGTTTGTCAGTTTGTAAAATTGATACGTGTTATTTGTGAGATCCTCGACATTAACATATATTTTTTTAATTTTATGGCTGTAATTGTCATGAAAAACCAGACAGTCATATCATTGTCGAGGAGACCTATCCAAACTAACTTACTATAGCCATAGAATTATTTTTTGAATTTAGAAAAAGATTATGCTTATAAACATTATGTATCTTGTAGCTTTTTTGTGTTTTGATAGTTGACTGTTGTGGTTGTATCTATTTCATAGCTAGATACATTATAATAACATAGGTTATCATTTTAACTAACTTTGCAGACGATCTGGTAAATAACTTGTATTTTGCTTGTGCTCAAAGTAACAATGTCAACTACGCTTTGTAGTAAGTAGCTTTGTTTCAGTGTCATGTAACCGCTTACTAACTCTGTTGTGTAGTGTGCCTGGAGCCTTGGACTCTTGATCTAGAATTCAGGAGGATCTGGGTTCAATTTTTTTTGTAAGAACAATTAAATGATCTTTGCTGCAGGCTTGTATGTTCATCTGAGACTTACATACACGCAGAAACACACATAAAAAACAAACACCTACTCCCAAGAACATATAAGTATTTAAATTCATAATTCAAATATTATACATTACGAATTGTAAGGAACAGCTCTCCGAATACTGAATCCATGCAGACCAAAAAACTGAACAACCCCTTGAAATTTATGTCAGGAAACGTCTAAAAATATTTGACCTCCTATACACTAACTGCCATTACTGTAGGAAGTAATTTATTTACCTTTCCTGAAATATATTCCAAAGGAAAAGTTCAGTTTTATGGTCTGAATGCTGGTCTATTGGTCTATCTAGTTTTCGAAGGACTGTTCCTTATACCATGAATATTCGGTTGAAATCTGAACCCGGGATCTTTAGCAGACGGGATACCACGGCACCACATTTGGTCGTCACAAGTCGTAGGTATTTAAACGTATTTAAATAAGAAGAACACTCCAAACCTGGATTTGCCATCTCTACAAATTACATCAAAAATGGATCATCCATTAGATGTTGGATAATGAAACTTGTACATGGTGGGCAAACTGGCAGTATTGCATTATAAGACAACCGGCCTCCTTGCCTCGGGGAATACAAGTTCTGATCCTGTTATTAGTGAGTTACAGCTACTAACTACTGTTGAAACATACATTTTGGTTCATTGTTGCTACGAAAAAGCCAATTTTTATATCTTATTACTTTTATTCCTATCAAGGAATACAAGGAAACAGTCATGAGGTAATGAACAAAAATCTGAAATCAAATAAAATAAAATGAACTCAATTTAGGATTGTAGGTACTATCATGTCACGTTCACTGTGTAGCTCCAAATTAGGAATTGACCCCTCACGTGCAAATTTTTTTTCGTAGGCGCATTGGGATTTTGTTACTTGGATTTATTATAACACTTCCGGTAAAAACTTTTTTTAATAAATTCATAGCCCATACGTGTATGGCAGTTATAATTCTTAAACTCACACGTGCGGTTTTTGGAGCATGACCCATATATGTCGCACTCACGCCTCATTCAAATCTCAGAATGCCACACATATGGGTCATACACCAGTGAACATGATATATTGAATTCATGATAAGTCATTATAAAACAATTACACTTTCACTCACTTATCATCGCGTCGTTCTGTTACTCTGCGTAACGGACCGAAAAGCCCACCGTAGCCATACTTGTATGGGAATAGGATCGAAATTCGCAATATCCCTTCGTCTGACAGACACATGCGTTACGTTGCGTTTAAAAACGAAACGCCACGACGAGAAGTGAGAGATGCGCTTATCTCTTAATCTATTTTGTTTCTGATTGACCCTCAAGCTTTTGTCAGACGTGGTGTTAATATCCGTTTTACGGCCGTTAACGCTCTGCCTACCCCGTAAGGGATATAGGCGTGATTTATGTATGTATGTATGTATTTTGTTTCGACAGACGTATTTTAACATAAATCATTTTTGACTATGTTTTTATTGTACCTTCGAAGCTTGAATGGATAGGGAAATAATAAACCCATACTGTTTCAATAAAACCACACCAATAACATTGTAAATTTTACAACTTGCAATCACACCCACAAAACAAACATCAACTTTCCCTTAGGTCGACATTTTGTATGCAAAGTTATATTTTCCTCGAGATGAGTTCAGTTTTATGCACTGATTCACTTTATGAAATCATTTCAGTATTTTATTATACTTTAAACCTATTTTAAAAAATGGTTTTTAATTTGTCATCATCAATCATAATATTTCATTATTAATGTCATGTGCAATTTCATTAATTATCGAGAGTAACAATCGCAAATGACCACTTGACAAAATGTATTTGGTTTTTAATAAGTAGATACACAGTGAAATAATCAGCGAAGTCAATTTATAGGAATCAAACGTGAAAAGGCTCGACAATTTCTCACATGATAGGATTCGATTGGTATCAGTTAATAGTTTTCCGTTGACCGAGAAATTTCATTTCACGGCACGAGTTCTGAGCTACAATCATTGAAATAGTAGCACTTTTGTGATGGATTGGATTTTTGTTGGCGTGTGATTGGCAACAATGATGCTGATCGATTGATCTTTCAGTGTCGCCAATAGAAAATTCTTGTACCAGGGCAAAATATACCAATGAGCAGTAGATTAGCTTGAGCACTGTTCCGCCTGAAACTTCCTACATTAGCAGGAATGTCAACAAATCAAATTTGCGAACACGAATTTAATTGACGTTACAATTAGGTACTGTATCCCCTGCTACAGTAAAAAAAAACAATGACTGTCATTGTTATTTAATCTCTCTCTCTTCTCGTGTGGGTCACCGAGTCGTCCAATGACCCGATGAACCCTGGTGTCTGAGTTTTTCAACCGCCTACTACAAGTAGTAGGCCTCTGACATGGTTGTGTAACGACCACCGTCTAAGTAATCATAGACAGCAACCGGGACCGACGGCTTAACGTGCCCTCCGAAGCACGGAACCATTTCTATTTCCGACAATCAGGTGGTTCACCCTGCAATGTCCTAACCAGACCGGGAACAAATTCACAAAGTGATAAATATCAACTTTGTGAGTGTCGCACCGAGAATCGAACCCGGAACCTTTGCGTCGCAGGCAGTTGCACTACCACTGCGCCACATCGGCCAATATGTTATTTAATAAGTAGTTATGTTTCCAGGTGCCTATGTTATCAAACTACAGGCTACAAGTCTACAGGTGAAATTCTTAGTACATTGCGTGGCCGGTTCATATTCCTGGTATCACAATGGCTAACCGACTACGTAATGAACATCAAATTTCACTTGTAAAATTGTAGCCTGTAGTTTGATAATATCGCCTCCTGGTATTAATTTTACCGATTTCTCGATACTCAAACGAAAACGCGCGGCGGCAGTGCGGTACGCTGTGACACGAGCGGCACGAGATTCTATGTAGTAGTCGTGTACGTATAGGTTGGACGGGCGTGTGCATGTGTGAGTGCGCAAAACGGGCGTTAGTATGAAGTCAAACTACTGCTCCTTTGTTTATTGTGAGCATTTATGAAATGCGTCTCAGGTTTGATTCAGTGGGCCATTCTGGCCGTTTCGTATTTCGCTAACAGTTTGAAGTATAAACATCACATTGGCAATACAATGACAGTTGAGTATCGATGGCATTACAATGGCAAAAAAATAAGAGTATCGGGGCCTTGTAATAAGGGTCGGAGTACTCGTAGTCACCTACAGTTGCGCAGAAATTTTTTGATGTCAAAAAACCGGTATTTATAAACTCAAAAAGAAATTGCTAGAATAAGTGAAGAGATCTAATTTATATATATATATATATATCTCAATTACCATTAAAGACGTGTAATGTCGGTTTAGAACAGCATGAACAGAAGTAAGGTTTTCAGGGGATTCTTCAATAAAACTCAATAATTTGGAGATCGTATGTGTCTATTGTACATTCGTAACAAGAAGAAAAAAGGCAGTGGGTAGCGGAGTACATAGTACATTTAACGTAGAAGCCGCCTTTAATTAAGTTGAGAGCAATTGTATCAACATACAAAATAGTTGTGTTAACATTGTAAGGCAAAAAGGAACACAGCATTACCCCATTTCTTTCCCGCGGGTATCATAAGAGGCGGCTAGGGGATTCAAGAGTTTCATGTGCAAAAGCGAATTAAACGAGCGCTTACACACAGCAACTTTTTCATTTCCCTCTAATATCGGCGACAACAAAAGAGAGATCAGCAAAGTTCTCAAACCGACATTGAAAGTACTTACGGTCTTCTCATATTTTATTTCTCCTCGGAACATCTAAGCCTGTAATAATATAATTTGAATACTAAACCATTGCGCAACTTCCACATTAGTAAGCAGATGACATTTGAATAATAAATTCCTTTGTCATTTGGGACCGATTGTAAGAAGACTCAGGTGGGGTAATTTCAACGGGACAATTCGAAAACTTTTGCCGCGTTATTACAAAAAAAGTTGGATGTGGTTTAAGCTGTTTGACAACGTCAAATCCTACGTAACGTCTTAAAGCTCGTCAAAAGCTTTTGTAATTCCGTTAAATGCGAAAGGTTTGAAAAATACAATCTTATTGTTTTTCCTCAACGTACGTAACAAGGACAGATATTATAATACTACTGCGTTCTACTTTAGTTACTGAGATTGACAATTTTGCTATTTCTCGGGCCCAGGGAACACAACCTTGCATCACTTGTATCAAATTAACAAAATGTAAATGTACACAGGATCAGTTTTCATCTTTAAGTATATTATTTCATTATTTTAGTTACGCACGTCATTTGAAATTCTGGAACTTTCTGTTTTCTAAGTTGGTATTCCCGCCATCTACTGTTGGGTAGGATAACTACTAAGAATGCAGGTGGGGTTGCCACCACTCTAAAATATAAAATATACTTATTTAGATATTATTTAAATATTTATAAGGATACAAAAAAAAAAAATTTGCTTGTACTTCCGAAAGTTGGATTTGCCGAATACATTCATACACATATACACATCACGCCTATATCCCTTGCGGGGTAGGCAGAGCATTAACGGACGAATATATAGGGTGAAATTTTACTACTGACTGATAGCAAAATCTCATGTCGGGCTGGTGATAAGGAACAACTTTCCCCGAGTACCTTCAAAAAGCATCAAATACATTAAAATACATTAACAGCCACAAAAGTCCACTGCTAGACATATATTATGCCTGCCCTATACCCTCGTATTGTCATACTCACTACGCTTGGCAGGCGGATTAGCGAGCGCAGTGCATTGCATTCACCGAGCCGGTTTTCTATTAGGACAATACAAAATTATTATAAAGAAAGGAAAATTGTGTTATACATTTTTTTTTACAATGACGGATTATGACGTAAATAAGTGATAATACTATCGTACATTGAATCATGTTATTTCGTTTTCATTTTTCATTTTACAGGGAACGCTGCTGATATCCCTTAGATTATTGTTCCTTAGTCGCTTTTTAAGACACCCCAAGTATAATTGTGGTGATGCTGTTCTAAGTCGGCACCACACGGATAAACAGCACAGCTAGCCGCATACGATTTTATGCTGTCAAAAAGATTAAACAATGTCGTACTTTTTAGTATAAACACGTTATAGTTATATCTGTTATACTAATCGAAATTATTCTGAAGCTTGCTTTCAAATTGGAACAAGAATTTCAGTAGATGACTGAAGCTGGTTGATGTCAATGAGAAAACGCAAAATATCCATATCCTCACACTCAACTGAACAAAAGGTCTCGCTGAAGGCTGAATAAAACTAAAATGACATGACACTTCATCTGAAGGATGACAGTTGGTTTCTTTAATTTATATTCTCTTGCAAGAAGATTTCTAAATCGAAAGCTGGAGCGATTCTTGTGAACAGCCGTTATTAAAGTTTTAAAGTTTTAAAACGAACAAGTATCACTCATGATGTAGGTTTACGCGACTTACTTGTTTTTTATTTGTTACTAAAGTGGTTTTCAGATACAAAAAATAAACATAAATATTTTTTGACATAAACATAAATGAACATAAATACGCTATTTTCTTACAGCATTGCGCTTTTCTATAAGGTCAATGCAATATTATGCTAATTAAATTCTCCAATGTCATACGGTACGACTCATATCTTACATATTGTCACCTTAATTAACAAAAATAGTTAGATTACAAAGAAGTTTTTGCATGCTTTCTACAAACCACTGTGGAAAAATAATAATTAATAGACCCGATTCCATGTTTTAATCATTTGAAGTTTCTAATGCTAAAATCACTAAAATAAAACCCCTAAACTTAGAGCTTTTAAGTGTGGCTATTCCACAAAAGCCATGTTTTTGGAAAGTTTTTGACAGGAATATAATTTGATTTTGACATAGCTATTTTTAGCAAATTTAGTGTTGCAAATTTAAAAATATATAAAAGTGTTGCAAGAAAACAAATATTTTTTATACAACACGAAAAAGCATTTTTCTATTATTTGGTAAAATAATTAGCCTGTCCCTGTTGAGGCTTTGGGGGAATTTGCTTAACACACCATGCTTGTTAGATGGATTGGCGAGCGCAGTACGCAATAATGCTTTAATGTTTATTTGGTGCATTTTTGTGTAAAATCGCCAAAAAGAGATGAAATTGATAGATAAACATTGTACAATGTTCTTAACAATCCTAACGCGCCCATCTACTTGCGCGAAAGGTTTGAGTTGCGCACAGTGGAGGCGGGCTCTCGCCTGCGTTCCTACGGCGATTTATCTCTCCGGATATCGGTCTGCTCGTCTAAGATGTACGCTGAGTCATTCACTGTCCGCGCTGCGCGCTTATGGAATCAAATTCCTTCTGATGTAAGGAAAAGTATAAATGTGTTAGGTTTTAAAACTAATATAAAGAAAGTTTGGGGTTTTGGGTCGGATAACTCGGACAATTTGTAGGGTATATTAAGTATGTAAGTAAGTCTATTATATTTACGTCGTATTTATGTAGTATATTATTAAGTAGATAATATTGTATTCAGTTTGGTCCCAAGTATGTATATAAATAGCTTTTCGTTCACCTTTTCATTCTAGTTTACCTGCTCACATCGTATCCTCAGAGTTTCTCAAGGGTTGACTGGAAGAGATCCATTAATGGGATAAGTCCGCCTTTGTGTCATTTCTTGTTTTTGATTTAATATATGTTTTCTGTATTAGTTTTAAGAATGCACAATAAAGGGATTATACATACATTATACAAACATTCGTTCGGTACCACTCTAGTACTTTCCGACCCGGTGCCATTTTAAAACTTTTCAACCCGGTGCCAGCCTAGAATATTCTGACCCGGTGCCACTTTAAAACCTTTCAAACCGGTGCCAGCCTAGAACATTCTGATCCGGTGCCACTTTATATCTTTCCTACCCGGTGACACTCTAGGACCTCCCAACTCAATTGATCCCACTTTAGAACTCTCCTATCTGACCGAAAATCACACAGAAAACTCCAACATTGCAACCATTTCGATTTGTTTTGACAGTTCTATTTTTAAGCGGGACCTTTTTAGTGGCCGCTAAGATTAGTAAATTAAATCTTTTTAAATATTTAAATTGATTAATTTTGCACCTCCTTGAATTGCACTAATCGGCTAAAGCTAAGTTTAATCCTGTCAGTTATTTTTAAAGATTATAATCCTGTCATTTGAGTTTGACAGTTACATGCAGAATAGGAAACGGCTTTAGAAACGTCAAATTAGACTTAGTAATAATAGAAGTGCGTCTGGAATAGGGTCTAATATAAATTATTTCTTTGATGACAAGATTATTGTAATTTTTTTTAAATATAAAACTATTTATTTTTACGCAAGCAGCCCACCGAGCGGTTTTAACCGCTGCTTTTCGTGTTGTTTGTGAGAATAAACCATTTTCCCGTAGTAACCTTCCTCTTAAATGACAGCATCTATTTAAAAAAAACGCATCAAAATGTTTTAAAGATCTAAGCATACATAGGGCAAGCGGAAAGCAACTTAATCAGGTACTATGTAGTGATTATGATTTTCCATTTATTCGATACTAGCTTTTACCCGCGACTTCGTCCGCGTTAGATAGTTTTTTTAGGCACAGGTTCTAAAGTAAGTATGTATATTCATAGTAAGTATGACAGTGATATTAGAAAAGTTCTTATCTCTACTGTTTAAGGATGACTTGCTTGCTTCTGTTGTTAAAGGGACAATTCAAAATTTGCAATCCGGTGTACTGCCCTGAGATATCAATATTTATAACCATTGAATACAAAAGTCAGTAGATAACAAAAAAATCCTCGGTAAAAAGTAGCCAATATCCTTTCTCAACTTATTCCCGTTATACTGAACAACTTTTGTTTTGGAACCATTTCTGTATCTCTAATAGTTAAGGTGGGCTCCTGATGGTACACCTGGTGGTCTACATAAGGTACTCCAGATCCTCAATGTCCTTGTGAAAAGAAGCGGCCTATCATACTGAACAACTTTTGTTTTACAACCATGCCTGTATCTCTAATAGTTTAGCTGGGCTCCTGATGGTACACCTGGTGGTCTACATAAGGCACTCCAGATCCTCAATGTTCTTGTGAAAAGAAGCGGCCTATTATACTGAACAACTTTTGTTTTAGAACCATGTCTGTACCTCTAATAATTTGGCTGGGCTCCTGATGGTACACCTGGTGGTCTACATAAGGTACTCCAGATCCTCAATATCATTGTAAAAAAAAGCGGCCCATCATACTGAACAACTTTTGTTTTAGAACCATGCCTGTATCTCTAATAGTTTAGCTGGGCTCCTGGTGGTATACCTGGTGGTCTACATCTGTACTCCAGACCCTCGAATGGTGATAAAAAGTAGCCTATGTCCGTTCTCGGTATGCTAGCAATCTCTGTACCAAGTTTCATGAAGATGCACCAAGTGTGAACAGTTTCAAAAATAGACTTGACAATCATTTAAAAACTATACAATCAAAAAATTAAGACACAAGTGCAGTGATATACACGCATCAGCTCAATGCGCTGCTAGTGTATTAAATAAAATAATAATACAGATCGGTTCAGCGGTTTGGCCGTGAAAGCGTAGCAGACAGACAGACAGACAGACTGAGTTACTTTTGCATTTATAATATTAGTGTGGAAGTGTGGATTTAGCCCAATTTATTTGATTGAACATGTGGTGCAGCAGAAATATCAATACATTGACTGTCTTTATCCAAATAGTCATTATTTTGAATTAATTAATTATCTATAATGAATGATTGTCATGGTAGTGAGTTTATTTTATCATGAATTCAATTTCCAACTGAACTACTTGTGGTTATCGGTTATCAATATGACTGCCATAAAACAATCTTTACGTAAATAGAACTTTACGACAAATAATCCACATAAGTGCGCATAATTTATTTTCAACTAACCATTTTATAACTTTATAGATGCTTTATGGTCAAATGAAGAGCCACCTTAGGTTTAAAATTGCATGACGGGATTTCATAAGCGAGGTGCTGCCCGCATCACTTAAAACTGTATCGTTTGATTTAAACGTAATTTATCGAAATCAGCTTCTGTCAAATTGAAGCGTATTTGGCCATGTTTATTTACCGAACGTCGTATAAGTAAGAAATAGTTTATGACAGTCAATAACTACAGTGCATAGTTATGTTACTACAGCTCTACTACCATTATTAGAACAGCATGTATGTAAACATAGACCAAATGAAAATAAACTTCATTATGTACATGTTATGTACACTTCAATCTGACAGAATCGGTTTTTTTCTGCGATGGGGGCGCTAGTGATGCGGGCGGCGCTAGTGATGCTCAGGAATCCCCTATGATAGTAATACGAATATTAGAAAAATAGCGTAGAGATAATTATAGTTCAGGAATTTGATATAGACTCTGTCTCGTCCCGACAATACTCGTCTACCATGTTTATATACGCACTATCAACAGCACATCAAGTTACTTTTAAGGGATCAATTTACAGGCACCAAATAGACAATCGTGACTTAGAAATATAAGAAATAGCTGTAATTTATAGTTAGCATTTCCAATGCGTAATCCATCTTGGCTACTGATTTAATGAGTAAAACGGACCAAAAGACGTGAGGGTGATATAAATAATAAACTTCGAAGGATATTATAAACGGAAAGGTATTGAAATAATTTAAAACTTAAAACTTGATAGGTATCACAGAACTCAGAACTTGCAATCTAGTAAAACTTAAGTGCTCGGTCATTAAAAGGTGGTAAGATAAAAACTTTATTTTATGTAGAAACTTGTTAGAAAGAAGTCGATAACGCAGTCTGGCTAAGTGGAGACTTAATTGAACAACTTTATGCACCTTCAGTATAAAATACAAGAATCGTTTTGTGAAAAAAGCCACGTGGAACAAGACAGTTTTCTAAGTAGGTTTCGTAGGAAGAAGTTAAATAAGGTGAACTTTAAAAGACCGAGATGAGATATTATTATTTGTTGCCTCGTCTTTGAAAGAGAAAGGTTTCGCATCATACAATATACCTACTCGGGTGGATAAGACATGTTTGCTCCGTAATCAGCCTTTCTCTCAAAAATTTATCTCCCAATTTTATTTAAAAAGAAATAACACGCCAACACAAATCTCAAAGTTTTAATAATATTTAGCAATGCACAAGTGATGCATTTTTAGAAACGTGCAATTTTTTTTGAAATTGTATTACCTAACAAACATACGAAGTGTTTTATAAATTTGGTAGGTATTCCACAACTGATCCCTTTGGCATTCTAGCCGTCCATTGAGTAAAGCAACTAAACATCGTGTGGGTCAAAAACACTGAATTTTAGAAAGATTGCAGTCACTTTCATCTGCCCCCTAATACGAAAACTAAGCGTGAATTTAATTATTATTATTAGTGTAGAAGTTCAAATTACAACGGTTCAATTAATTCTATAGAAACCCCAATTACTATTAACAATCACAACTACCCACGTGGTAGGGCGTTTGGGCTGCGTTGAGTAAAAGCAGTTTTGTAAATAACAAAATCTTAATATAAAAACGCGGTTCTTCTTCTTTGGGACACCGAGACGATTAACGACCCGATGATCCCTAGTGTCAGAGTTTTTGGACCGCCTACTACTATGAGTAAGCCTCTGAAATGGTTGTGTATCGATCGACCACCGTCTAAGTAATCATATCCATCAAACAAAACCGAAGACAATCAGGTAGTTCAGCCAAGCCAAAACCGCGGTAAAACAGAGTGAATAAATTAGAAGGCAAGATAACCAAATTGTTTGGTGTCTTCGAGGCATTATAAAAACAAAATTAAAAAATTTACTCGACCCCTTACCATAAAGTCAAACTAGGGACCAGAAATTGCTTTTTAAAGGCTGGTAGGCGTTAATTTGATTCTAATTTTTATTTGAAATTTCGTCGTCTAATATAGTTGTTTTGCACGAAAATTAAGTTAAAATTTGAAGGGGACTCTACAATAAATTTATCTCCACACTATCTTATAAGTACAAATTTGATTACGGCCAATTTTTTTCTCAACGGTATCCTCATTGCGCTGAAACTTTCATCAACCGCATACAAGTGAATCAAAAACTTTTTTTCCCATGAAAAATAATTGAATGGTTCCCAATATAAAACTTTGGAAGCCTCGTTGTCCCACACGAAAGAGGAAAGAAGAAGATTATTAACTTTTTAAGACTTACGATTTTAAGCCTACAAAAAGTTTTAACGGACATGACCACAATTTTTCTAATATATTGTATGTCCTACAATCCAATTATCTGTCGTGATTTTAAATAATGTACTTATATGCATTAGTATGTAAAATAGTTTATTAGTATATGTAGATGTACCTATGCACTATCCCGCTTAACCATACATACTCTTTCTTTTTTCACCCAAAGGTTGCCTGGTAGAAATTGCTACCTCAGCAATAAGGCCGCCTAAATTGTACCGATCGTTTTTAATTTTTTGTATCTGTTGGTTTTGTTGTGTTTTGTACAAATAAAGAATATTGTATTGTATTTTACTAGGACAAGAATAGATGCTTGTCATATTCAAATAAAATAATACTGCATGTCGTAATCATAAACGCAATTGGTGAATTATACTTAGTAGCACGTATTTAATTTACGAACGCGGAAAATTTAGAAAATTTAACCTTTGCGTTCTTAGAAACTCTATCAAACGGCGTTTGAAAATTTAATTAATTGCCCACTTGATAGGAAGATACAACATCCCGTACCTACGTAACTGTTGTATGAAATTAGTGAAACACAAAATAAGTACCTATCTTAAACACCTACTCACATACGGGTTTTAATTTAAAGCCTATCTTTATCTATATTTATACAATGGCGGCCTGCCCAGCGCTTTCACCCGCTGCTTACCGTTTTCCCGTGAGAATAAGTCATTTAATATACCCTATGTTCATCAGGGATTATGTAGGATTCTAAGGGTAAAAGTTTTTTTTTAAGTTGGTCCAGTAGTTTCGGAGCCTATTCAATTCACTTTTTATAATTTTATAAAAGAGTAAGTGAGCAAATAATTGTGTAGGGATACCTGAAACTGCTAACAAAACACGTACCAACACTTTTTTGAATTTCCGCCCGTTTGATTATATATCTGCGTAGACTGTCTCAATTGCTGTCTATGACTAGGTTAGAGACGACAAACAATACAAAAAATAATCACGTCAGGGACCAAAGTAGCCTACGAGATGTAAAGTTTTTTTTTTTTTTATAATTTGTTGAATCGGTGTTCCCACACGGTAAAAGATAAAGCTAGTCAACTCAAAACATAAATATTATAGTCAATTCAGTTTATGGCCCAAAAATATTTGCGTGTAGCCGTATTCTACCAAACCATTGAAAACTAGTCTTTTAAATTTAATCTGTTTCCAAATAGAACTTCAGTTTTCAAACTGAACTGACGAAGTTAATCTACTACTTGTACGGTCACCCTCAGGTCCTGCTAGACACTCGAACCGCAAATATAAGTCTTATGCGCGAGGCATAAGAACGTTCCAAAGTTCAAACTGTCTTATCCAGCCTGAGCTTGACTGTACCTTTTTTATCGATATCACATCCTACGTATTTATTTAATTTTTAATCAACAGGAAGAAGATATACTGTAAGTGTTAAAAGTGCAATTGTTGTAGGTTATAACATCCGTTTTATCGTGTTATAAAGTTGTCGGAAATAAACCACGGATTGCTCGTTAAAGCTCAAAATAGAAACTCGCAGAGTAGAAACAAGGTTCATAAATAAAATATTTGATAAAATATAAATTTATAAGATTTTATTCATCATCATCATATCATATCAGACTACATGTACCTACAGCTGAGTGTAGGCCTCTTCTTTTTCTCGCCAACTACGAACTACCACAATACTATAAACTAACATTTATATATAAATAAAAAATATATATATATAATTATATAGAGGTATAAAAAAAACCTTTATAACAAAATGAAATATGTAAGAATAGGTAGAATAGGTAAAAATGTGTAAGAATAGGTAGACACACAATTTTAAAACTTTAATCTGAAAAACCATACCTAATAATGTTGCCAGCCTTAAATTAAAGTAGCTTACTATGGGTTAGTCAAGGTGTAATAAAAATTATATACGGGTCGTGTCCAGTAACTTTTCCCTTTGAAGGGAAGATGGTTAATTAGCACAAAATCTTATGTGGGCTTGTTGGGTCTACTTGTGTATGGAGTATACAACAAGAAAATATTTTCGTAACGCACGAAATATTAAGCAAACACATGAAAATATTTAGTTATGCTTTTTTAAATTAATGGATAGAGATAGGCTACGGGATGGCTATAAGATACTTAGATAGTTAGATGAACACTTTATTGCTTACAACATACACAACAGAAACAAAACAATACAGAAAACTTAAGACTAAAAGTAAGCAAAGGCGGCCTTATTGCTTGCAGCGATCTCTTCCAGGCAACCTTTACATAGAAACCTTTACTTTATGCTTGTTTTCTTATTTCGTGTGCGGCACCGAATTGTCCAACGACCCAATGAACCCTGGTGTCAGAGTTTTTCAACCGCTGATGCTAGTAGTAGGCTAAAAGCTGATATGATAATGCTGATTAATGAAGGAATAATGTTTTCTGTTACCAAGGCATATTAAGTGGTATCTTGCGTAATAGGTAGCCAAACACAACCTCGGCATGTGAACGTAAACAAGACAAGAATCGAATCGATTTGATCGATTGCGTTGAACGATTGCTCGACACACACTTGATTGACACGACCGATAGAACCTTCTCGATACAATTACATTTTTCAACGCCTAGTTCCACTTTTCTTGCTTCTACTTCGAGTTACCCGTTTAAAATGTTAATCTAAACAGTTTTTTGTAATACATACATAGATACATACATAAATCACGCCTATATCCCTTACGGGGTAGGCAGAGCGTTAACGGCCGTTCAACGGATATTAACACCACGTCTGACAAAAGTTTGAGGGTCAATAAGATAACTGTGTATCACCATAGTGACAGGTTGTCAGCCCGTCGCCTAAAATTGCAATACACACCCTCGAGTCCCTTAGTCGCTTCTTACGACACCCATGGGTAAGAAATGGGGTGATGCTATTCTAAGCCGGCATCACACGGCAAAGCCGGCATCACACGGCAAATAACTGCTTAGAAACTGCTTTTTTGTAATAACTGCTTAGAAATGCTGCGTATGTCGACCCTTCGTCGACTTTTATTAATATTTTTAATAGTGAGATTGGTTTTTTTTTTTTTATTAATTATGGGTTTGCTCTTGACTCTAGTCTAGGTCATAGGACAGAGACAGAGTCTAAGATGGAGCGAGCTCACCCAGAAGAAGCCTGTTCACTCTTACTTTGAAGAGATTAGGGTTGTATGCTTTTGGAAACACAGACGCAGGTAGTAAATTCCACTCTTTAGCAGTGCGCATTATAAATTATGACTGGAAGCGCTTAGTCCGAATTGGTGGAATGGCTACCAGGTACGGATGGTATCCGGCGGTGCGTCTGGATGTCCGATGGTAGAAGGGAGCTGGTGGAACAAGGTCGTGAAGCTCTTGAGCACACTCTCCGAAGTACAATCTATAAAAAACCGACAAGCAGGCAACCTTGCGGCGATGTGCCAGGCTATGTAGCTTGGTGTCCACCAGTTTTATGTCGCCTATGAGCCTCTTGGCCCTGCGTTCCACCGAGTCAAGAGCGGCAAGTTGGTATTTGGCTGAGCCATCCCAAAGGTGACTGCAATACTCCATGCAGGATCGGACTTGTTGTTGTTAGACAAATTTATGGTCAATGTTTAATTAATTGTGAATGCTGTGTGATGTCGGCTTAGAAAGGCATCGCCCCGTTTCTTTCCCGTGGGAGTCGTAAGAGGCGACTAAGGGACTAGAGGGTGTGTATTTAAATTTTAGGCGATGGGCTGACAACCTGTCACTGTAGCGATACACATTTTTCCGAATGACCCTCAAACATTTGTCAGACGTGGTGTAAATGGCCGTTTTTTGCGGCTGTTTACGCTCTGCCTACCCCGCAGGGGATTATGGGCGCGATGTGTGTATGTGTATGTTTAATTAACTTTTTAATAAAACCCAATTAAAATAGCCTCCAGTACGACTATAACAATGTTTTTTTTTCTATTATACATTCACATTTAGGCCCTGCTGATACTTTTTCGAATGAAACATCACTTGTGAATACAACACAGGCGGTTCTCTCACCTTCGTCCGTCGCTGCGTAACGCATGCGTCCGTCAGACAAAAGAAAATTGTGAATACCGGTCTTATATTTATGTGTTTTTATTTTTAGGTGCGTAATAGATGCGTCTGTTAAGTCGTCCTAAAGACGCATGCAAAACAGAGCGTCAAAAATACGCATCCGTATGATGAAACGCCGTAGCAGCGTAGGCAAGAATTATTGTCGATGCTCTCCAAAATGTCATATCTAAATCAATCAAATTCAAAACAATGAAACGTGTAAGTGTGGATGTGAGTGAATAGCCTCGTCTCATGTCTCGCACGACTTTGTTTTATAAATGTCGACCCCTTTACTCCGTTTGAGTGGCAATGGTAGAAAGTAGTATATATTTCTCAATTTAACTGTTGATTTTGAATAAAGTTACCTGTTTTCTGGCATTGGTTGGGTTATAATGTTCTAAATGCTATTTTAACTCTGACACCAGGGTTTATCGGGTCGTTGACCGATAAGTTGTCCCATAGACCGAAGCTGAAGAATTGAATAATGTGAATAAAGAGGTTATGACATTTAAAAGTAACGAATTTGCTCCAAAATATTTAGATTTTGCGCATAAATATGCTTACTGAAATGTGTCAAGCACATAATTAATCTTTTGCTTACTTAAAAAATAATATATTTACTAAAGTAGAATTATTTTTCTTATTTTTAATAATTTTCTTATTTTCTTATTTTTTACTAATACAGGTTATATAAGTAGTTAAATTAAGTAAGTAAGTAAAAACACTTTATTGCACAAAATAACAAACTAAAATATCAGGAAAATATTATTGCTAACATGCGCAAAAGCGGCCTTATCGCTACAAGCGATCTCTTCCAGACAACCTTTGGGTGGAGGAGAGAGTATTGAAAAACAGAGCAGTGCGAGAGTAATCACGAAATAAATAAAGTAAGTATTTTAAATACTAAAAAGTCCTACGTCTCTTGTGGAACTTCGCCGGTCGCTGCCGCGGCACGTTCGCTCCGATCGCTTGGCGCATGCGTTGTAGTCACAGTTATAATTAGAGGTATAATCTGTCAACGTCAGGATATGTCAGGTCATGCCTATAAACCTATTTTAAATAATCTTGATAATTTAACCGGGCTTAAGGCGATGATATTAAGGTACATAATTATCCATTTACCTGGGCCCGACGTAATTCATAAAATAAAAACGCGCGATTCATCCTCGGACCGATCGTCGGACGTATTGAAAGTTGTGTGTCGGTCTAGTTTGTAATTTTAGAAAACTTGCAAAACTTTCAACCTAGCGCCTACGCCGTAGTAATGAAGCTGGATGCAGAACAATAACCTAAAAATTAATCTAGATAAAACAAAACTTGTTCATTTCAGCCAGCGAAAGCTTAACCCTAACCTAAACATAAACTATAACGGGACTATGATTGAAAAAGTAGACAGTGTAAAATTTTTAGGTATCTCCATAGATAAAAATATGTCCTGGGAAACGCACTCCTTAACTGTTTGCAATAAACTATTCAAACTATCCCATATGCTCTACATGTTGAAGAAAAATGTTTCTCAAGATGTAGTTTTAATGGCATACTATGGGTTCGTTGATTCTGTGCTACGATACGGAATAATGTATTGGGGTAACACAACTTACAGAGAAATAATCTTAAAAGCCCAAAAACGATGTGTACGCTCCATTTGTAGTTTAAAACCGACTGATAGTTGCCGCCCACATTACAAATCACTCAATATACTCACATTCCCATCTCTGTATATTTTAGAATGCGCTTTGTATGTAAAATCTAACTCCAATGTATTTAAAATAAGACCCATAACTCAGAACTTCAACTTGAGACCTAGAAACACAATGATACAAACAAATATGTGCAAAACTGCTTTAATGAAAAAAAGTGCTCTTGAAATGGCACCCAAACTATATAATAAGCTTCCGGAAAATATCAAAACTATTGGAGCACCATCCAAATTTAAGTCAGTTTTAACCCGCATATTGCAGAAAAAATGCTATTACAGTATAGAAGAATATTTAAGTGATGATAGCCTGTTATAATTGTGTTTGTTTTTAATTATTTTAGAATTTTGTTTTAATTATTTTAGTATTTAGGTCTACTAAGTTAAAGTATTTTTTATTATTAATTTTAATTTTGTTAATTTCTAATTACCTTTAATTCTTTCTTGTTACTGTGTCTTCTGTTTTTTTTTACTTTTTGCAATATTAATTTTAATTTTTTAGGAAAAAAAACCTAAATTGTCCTAAGAAAAATAATTCGTATGCCAAAAGGTAAACTGTAGTGATACCAACTAGTTATATGATCTTTGTTTATAACCTACAGTTACGAATAAACTATATTTGATTTGATTTGATTTGATACAATTCGTAGACAAAACTACTACGCCGTAGATCCTAACATGACTCATAAAATCAGACAATACATTTTTATAAAAACAATGTCAATGACCGCTACATGTGATAAAATTTAAGATAGCTTGATAAATATATCTTTGAGTTTCTTTCAAAAACACATTTGATTATCTTTACAAACGCTTTACCTACTTGTATTATAATCTTGAAGTTAATTCCTGCGTGTAGGTACAAATTTTTCATTCATGTTAACTATGAACCACAAGTGTACCACCTATCGTTATATTTTTTCACAGGTTTTGAACTTTAAGTGAGTGAAGTAAGGTTCAAATTCACTGTTACTCACGCTGTACCACGGGTAGTTGATGGTTTAAGTGAACACAATAATGTCAGTGTACCATAACACTGTTTAAGTAATTTTACTTGCATTGTTTATCTTTGTGCGAAAAATTGTTTTTGACTTATCTACTTACTTTCTTAAAATAAGTTTTAAGTCTGGGTTTTCTCTGTGTATAATTATGTATGTTTATACAAAACAAACATATGAGTACTAATAACAGTTGTCTAGTTCCCATAGTACAAGTTTTGCTTAACATTGTGTTCTTTAGGCACATAAAATCTACCACAAAACGGCTTAACCAAAATTATCACTTTTTCATAATGACTACTCTTTGTCCGTGGCTCGTCCAGGACAAAGATTATCTTGTTCTTTTACCCTTGCAATGCTAGCGACACTTAACTGTCATTTTATTGTCACCATAATATTCTATCAGAATACGAAACGCGCAATACTTTATTGGTGATGTTCAACTAAATTTAGCAGACTTCTGGCCCAGGAATATTTATTTATTTATAATCTACTCTACTTATGTCTTGTCTTGTTTCCAATCAGTTCTACGGGCCGTGGTCGCGCATAACTCAATAAACCCAGTTTCCTATCAACTTCCTATCCTTTCCGTTCCTATGTTCCCAGGTTCGTATGCTAAGAAGGCACTTACAAAGTTGATATTTATCACTTAGTAAATATTTTCCCAGTTTTTTTTTAATGTTGCAGGCCGAACGATCTAACAAATCGTCCAAAATGAAATATGGTTTCGTGCTTCAGTCTTCAGTTGATGTCTATAATATCTTAGACGGCAGTCGTTACAAAAGCCATGTCAGGGGCCTACTACTAGCAGCAGGCGGTTGAAATCTCGTAAACCAAGGTTTTTAAGGCCGTTCATCGAATCGGTGTCCCACACGACTAGAAGAAGAAGACTGTTTATCAAAAATAGTACTCTACCAAAAAACTACGCCACATTTTCATTCAGTAATAGCTCAGTGAGGTGTCAAGAAGTCAGAAGACGCTCATTATAATCTAGCTGTTGGTACCATTGGTACCAAGAGGTTGTTAGTGCAAGAGTCGTGAGCTGGCGGGGCGACATTTTTTTAAATGGTTCATTACCCACGCTACAAGTTGAAATTTTTAAAACGAAATGTGTTTGTTGGGAAATTATTTATTCTATAGCTACCTATTATTTGTAACTCGTAGATAGGAATTGAAATAATTTGTATAGTCAATTCTACCTGTATTGGCGTTCTGCCCCGTTGCTTTGTGAATTGGCTACTCAACTTACAGGTCAATAAATGAGATACTCTTTTTAAAACGTTTGAATACATTCTGTATGAAAAATTAAATATGGCGTCTATTTGGATTGCATCAAAACACTTTTTTTTTGTTATCAAATTGTTTACTTTCTCGTGTACCTCATACTATTAAAACACTTTTGCGAATCTAAGGTGCAATCACACTGGTCTATACAGCAACGCATCGACACGTAAAGTATCACTCCACGCCTAGTTAAATACTTATTCTACTAACCGGTATATTCGTTTTTTATATCTGCAATGTAATTCCATTCATATGTTTGACGCCTATTCAAAAGCCAATTCACAGATTACGAGTGATGGATCGTCCTAATTTCGACCTCCTACTCGTTTATCTAATTAGCATCTGATACGCAAAAATCGGCGAATTTTCACTATAATTGCTAATACTTATTTTTGTATTTTTATACTGTTAGTTTATTTTCCGCTTTATTCTTCTATCGGGTCGATGGCAAAGTTCCAAATAAATTGTCTTCTCTTAATTCTTCACTTAGTACTTCCCCAACCTGATTGCGTTTTTGGTGGTTTACAGGAAGCTATCAAGAGTTGCTTTGATGAAATCAAGTGAACCTATAAAATATTGACTGGCCCGATGGCGTAGTGGTTTGCCTGCTACGCCAAGTGTCATGGGTTCGATCCTCATTATTGAGTTAATTTTCAAATATTTGTGTTTAGTGTGGGTATTTTCTATGTGAGGTACAATAATTATTTACTAACAAAAATAAACTATTTAAATATTAGTATCAGCTATCTGGTTTACATAGTACAAGATCTGCTAAATTTGGGGCTAGATGGCGCTGAGTGAATTTATTATTATAATGTTAGCCTAAACTGTCCCACTGTCGATGATACGAGTTTTGGAGCGGAGGGTTGTGTGTGTGTGTGTGTCTGGATTATCCAGTTTATTTTGTATATTTAAAACAAAGACCTCCCCTCTCTCTTTCCAAACGTTGCGGTCCATGGCTTTTTGCGACCAGTTCAGGTTGAAGTCGACCAGGATTTTTCGCTATCTTTTGCTAGGTCTCTCTCTGCGTCGACGTTCTTCTGGGACGAAATCAGTGGCTAGTTTGGCCCAGCTCTCCGCGTACATTCGGCACACGTGGCCGGCCCAATCCCACTTGAGTTTTGCAGTCTACGTCGATAATACGAGTTTTGGAGCGGATAGTCGTGCTTGTGTGTGTGAATTAGCTCAGCTTATTTTTATATTTAAACCAACATTACAAATAAATGTTATGATTCAAACATGAAAAAAATACAAGTTTCCTACAATCAAATAGAAAGAAACAAAATCAAATTACCTTTCTTGGCCTTCGCTCAATCAATGTGAGTCAAGTCGAATGTGAGTAAGAGTTGGCCTCACTAATTTGCTAATGCAATCATTCAGTAAAAGAAAGTAACGGAACCTTCGATAACTTTCAATACAACCTATACTTTAATACCGAAAATGATTATATAATCAGTCAATGAATAAAAATACTACTAATTAAAAATAGTAATAGTAGGCGGTTGAAAACCCACCAGAGTTCATCGGGTCGATAATTGACTCGGTGTCCCATATGTAAAGAAGAAGTTTTAAAATATAGTGGGATTTTCTGTCATATACGGGATGTTAGAGCAGCCCTCTGAATACATGAAACTGAACAACTATACCCTAGCACAATATGCCAAGAACAGACAAAAAAATACTTTCCATACAAAATAAAGATCAGCTGACTGCAATTACTATGGAAAGTAAAAAAAATACGTTTTATGAAAAAAAACATAAGAAGTTGTTCAGTTTTATGGTTTGAACGCACCCTATAAATATTCGGAGGCCTGTCCTGTACACCCTGTATCTAAGCATAGTTTTCGTTTAACTAAAATAGCAATACCTACTTATTTACGACAGCACCTAAAAATATACCTGCTTATAGCACAGATAAGAGCACAGCAACGTCATGCTTGCGCGGCGAGTTCTTTGGTCTGTGACAATAATTATGTATACAGAAGCCATGATAAGAAAATTTAGAAACCAAAATTTCACATGTACGGAATTCGAACATAGGACATCCGTACTGTGCCATGAGTAAATTATGTTACAAAACTTGGATGTATTAACAATCGAACATCGATCACTTGTCATCGAAGAGTGTTCTGTGATGGATCGTATCGTAGAAGATTATTTTTGTGTAAGACTTTCACGCTTCGTAAACATGGTCTATTTAGTAGTTATGGCTGCAAGTAGTTTATAAGATTATAAAAAATTCAAACAAAGGCTAATCTGCAACAGGCATCGTGAGACATTATTCTAAAGACACAGAACAAATCAGCAACAAGCTTCGTCGAAAACTGTGACAATAATAAGTTTCAGCCACATGCTTCGTCAAAAATAAGATTGTACACATTATTATGATTTTATCGGAGCTACGCATAGTATGTATAGTAGGTAAACATGCGGACGCGTGTGGTTGCTCTCGCGACCAAGAGCGGTGCAACCCGCTCAAAATGTCGAGGTAAATATCAGCATGTGTACCTACTAATCATTAACATAACATATCATAAATATACTTAATTGCACAAAAACAAGAAATGAATATACAGATAGAAAAGAAAGAGTACAATATAGGCGGCCTTATAGCTAGGTGGCCATTTCTACCAGACAACCTTAGGGTAAAGGAGAGTATTTAAGAAAGATTTAAGATGCGTTTATGAATTGTTTTTTGAATTTGCAACATTTTCAAGTGCGGACAGGATTTGAACTTGCGACTTTCGCCATTACTAGTGGCGACGCCTCTTCGCAGGTTCAAATCATGCCCGCGCTTGAAAACTTTGCAAGTTTTCAAAAATTTTATTCCTAACCCGGTAGTTTTAAAATTAGACTAAGGGTTTTAAAATTTGGTATTCAATCCTTTATAACATGTTCTAAAAACTTGAATCGGTGGATGTTATTTGTTTAAAAAGCAACCCTATAAAATGGAAAATGCAAAACATAGAGGTAAAGTGAAACAATTGGTTGGGACATGGCGAGAGAGACCGAAGCACTGAGTGCGTAGTATTCTGTAGTAGGTAGTGTTTCAAATTAATGGTAGGTACACAAAATTGACTCCCTAATTTTACATAACCACAGCTACTTATCAAATATCTACAGTCTAAGTATAGACAATTACTACATAGCACAGTATTAGTATACATACATACATAAATCACGCCTATATCCCTTAATGGGTAGGCAGAGCGTTAACGGCCGTAAAACGGATATTAACACCACGTCTGACAAAAGTTTGAGGGTCAATCAGATAACTGTGTGTTACTATAGTGACAGGTTGTCAGCCCATCGCCTAAAATTGCAATACACATCTAACCCTCGAGTCCCGTAGTCGCCTCTTAAGAAATGGGGTGATGCTATTCTAGGCCGGCATCACACGGCTAGTATTAGTATTAAGTGTGTTAATCAGTGCATACCATTAAAAAATGCATAATAATAATAAATTGATTTGGATAGCATAATTACATAGGCTTAATATAAAATAGAAATAGATTATAGATAACTTAAATAAAATAAACTATCAATAAAAGCAGATAATATAAACTAGAGGTGGAGCCCCGTCTGTACCGTGCCTGGTCCGAAGGTGCCCATGGCGCTCACTGCATTGCCCCGCTGTATTGCGAGGGATATTTGTTGGACCAGGTACGATCCAGAACGGGGGTATAATATATTTATTCAGAAAAGCAATCAATATAGCACGCGTTACATTAAAATGCATGGTTGGACCCCGTTTGACTAAGGATTTGAGTATAAAATATATTTCTCTCAGTTTATCACGGATTTGTAACGTGAACTACAGGTACCTTCCATGTTTTTTTAAGCTCTAAAATAGAATGACAATGTACGAGTTTTTATAGTACGTGCGACGCCTTCTATGAAAATACAATCGAACTTTATACGCCCTATTAGTACAAACCCTTCGCACCATTTTATGAAGACCTCCTTGTTGTAGGTAAGTATGTACATACTTGTAGTATCTTGAGAATGGACAGTAATAGATCATGTTAGAGAAATCTTGTGAACTGGGGTTCCCATTTTCAATCTAGATCCCCACGGGTGGTTATGGTTTAGTGGTCTAAGATAAATCTCACAAGGTGTCGTAAGTAACTGTCTACCCACACCAGTGTCATACTGTCGTGCGACAAATAGTGTGTATGGCGCACGAGCAAGATTATTTAACCGGTTCAATATAGAGTCACAGAATTCTAAAAACAGAAATTATTATGACACCTAGACTAAGCGTATACATACATAAATCACGCATATATCTCCATACGGAGTAAGCAGAGCGTTAACGGCCGTGAAACGGATATTAACACCACGTCTGACAAAAGTTTGAGTGTCAATCAGATAACTGTGTATCACTATAGTGACAGGTTGTCAGCCCATCACCTAATATTGCAATACACATCCTACCCTCGAGTCCCTTAGACGCCTCTTATGACAACCATGGGTAAGAAATGGGGTGATGCTATTTTAAGGCGGCATCACACGGCCATACATAATAGACTAAACACAAATACCAAAAATGGATTTAACGAATAATTATGTCATGTCTTATAGGGAAAGAACCCATGAATCTGGGCGTGGCAGGCAGAGCTACTTACTACCCGCTACGCCATCGGGCCAGAGTTATCTTGTCAATGTGAAATAAAGTAAATTTTCTAAAAGTTATTTGACGAATGCCGACGCAGTCGCAATGGTTTCCAAATCAATCAAGTTTGTACTTCAACTAAGTGCGTCAGCTCCGTATAATCTTTCCAAATCTGTTACACTGTTCTGATTACGAACTTTCTAAATAAACTAGGAAACTAATAGTTGTTCATGTTCAAATTGATTCTATGTTTTAAGATTTGAAACAAGTTTTACCAATCTTCTTTAAGTTTTTGGCACAGGTGAAACGTTTCCTCATACTTTCCCAAGTATTAATCTGTTTCCAGTAGATATGACGCGCCGTATTTCATCATTGTGTTGTGTAATTTCTTTGTCATGAATTATATCTTGTTTGAAATGGGTGTGTACGAGCGTGTGAAGAATAAAGACATAAATTTTGCAACTCTCCACCTCCCGCCAGAGTTTTCCAGATTAAAATATAAATTAATGATATAGATACCCGAGAAATTAAATTGAGCCTGTGGGACTGAAATTTTCTGCCACGATTCAATTTAAATTAATTATTTTTGAATTCGTGAAGTGATTGTTTGCAAAAATAGTCACTTCATCGATAATACTCAAATAATTATTTAGTTGTATAAGTGGTCTTGTATACTTTCACAGTTTTACTATTTTTCAAACAGTTACATAGAAGAATTGTTACCACTTTTTTTTCTTTTTATATGGGTCATTTTAGGATATCTTTTCATAGACTCGTAAATAAAATTCCGCATCGGCAACTTTCCCACTCAGCCAAGTTCTTGACTGCTTCATAGTCAATCTGATCGTAAGGATTAAATTGGATATAAACTGGATTGATATCAAATAGGAACATGCAATAAAAAGACAAAGTCTCAAGACGCTAATAAAACTACAAACGGAAATCAGAAAAACCATAATCGTGACTAGTCGCCACCGATCGATCGATCTGAAATTAATATTTGTGATGTGAACAAATTATCCGAACTTTACATCGGTCGCTGTCACAAAACATGACTTTGTATCTTGAATGCAACTACAAAATACAGACATGACTTATATTATTTTACATTTTGAGGCAATCTGAGTCGTAGTCAACAAGTATTTACGTATTATATCTCTGTGCAACAAAAAAAATCGCGAGTAAAATATGTTTTTTAATCAGCGCTTACCCAAGCCAACCTCTAAAAATACAAACATGTAGAAAAGTGAAATCTAATTAAGAAAGTCCAGGCCTGCTGATTGTTGGCGGAGAGATTTAACTCAATTAGATAAAGTTCAAATTGCGTTACCATTACCACTAACTTTGTTTAGGGGGCCATGTAAAGAATTACTTTTTAGCTTTGTTAGTTTTTGTACCTACCATGTCAGAGTGCCTGGATTAGACCACAGATAAGATAATACAATAATCACTGCAGAAAACTATATTAACCTCAAAAGTGAAATTACGCCGTTTTGAAAATATAGGTTTTTCAAAATTGACATTTCCCTAGATCATCAAAAAGTAAATCAAGTCTGATATAAAAAATTACAACATAATTTGCCGTGTGATGCCGGCGAGTACCTTGTGATGCCGGCTTAGAATAGCATCGACCCATTTCTTTCCCGTGGGAGTCGTGAGAGGCGACTAAGGGTGTGTATTGCAATTTTAGGCGATGTGCTGACAACCTGTCGCTATGGCGATACACAATTTTACGAATGACCCTCACATATATGTCAGACGTAGCGTAAATATGCGTTTTTGCGGCCGTTTACGCTCTGCCTACCCCGCAAGGGATAATGGGCGTGATATGTGTGTGTGTGTGAAATTTGCATAAAAATCGTTGTTACCACCTAGATATAAAGAAAATATATCATTTATTATTACATAGATGATTTTCTGAGTAATAACCTAGGTCACACAGTTTGGAGTAAGTAGGTATAATACTAGGTATTCGATTATATTAATTAGTGTACTAAGTGGCACTACATCATAGTATACGAGATAATAGCATGCCACTTATCGTACTAAATGTAAGTTCAGTCTACTAGTTCCGTCCTATTTATTTTTATTAGGAACTCAATGTACCTAATAAAAATAATTATATTTAACTGGTCTTGGCATAAATAAAGTTGGTAAAAAAAAGATCATTAATAATATAGCCACAAATTGAAAGTCGGAAAATGATTTAAAAATAGAGTTCAATTTGAAGAGGTCTTAAACTCTTTTGATTTTACTCTTGGCTTCCGAACGAAGATTAGGTAATATTTCTATACAGGGTGTAAGGGACGGTGTGTACCGAAAACTTTGCAGGCGTGATCAGACCATGAAACTGAACAACTTTTAGTATGGAGCCTATGTCGGGAAACGAATTTTTTTTTCGAGTTTCCATAGAAAGTCAGTCAGCTGATCGGGAATTTTGTATGGGAGGTCGAAAAAAATTCTCGTTTACCAACCTAGCTTCCATAAAAAAAGTTGTTCAGTTTCATTGTCTGATCATGCCTGCAAAGTTTTCGGTACACCGTCCCTTACACCCCGTATATGTAAGTACTTACCTCTATGTAAATTTTGTATAGTCATGGATTGAAAACTTAGATACAGGGCTTTAGAGCTAACCGGAAGACAGCCGTCCCAAACTGAATTTGAACTATTACGGATTATACAAAACCCTTAATTAGAATTCAGGGGAACTTCCTGTACAGTCGAGATTACGTCCAGTACGGCAACTGTTACTGCGTTTACGTAATAACAACAGTACAAAGTGTTTTGCCGTGTGATGTGGGCTTAGAATAGCATCAGCCTATTTCTTTCCTGTGGATGTCGTAACAGGTGACTAAGGCGCCTCACACACTGGGAACGCGCCCCGACGCGTAGCGCGGAGCGGCAGATCCCGCCACTGCGCGTTGACGCTTTGTCGGTGTGTAGCGCTAGGCGGGTTTTCGATACGTACTGATGTACTTGCATACAACTTTAAAATCTGCGATCCCGCGCTACGCGACGGAGTGCGGTGCAGTGGGAAAGCCGCCTAAAAGACTCAAGGGTTGCATATGTGTTGCAATTGTAGGCGATGGGCTGACGAGCAACTATGGCTATACACAATTTTCGAAATGATTATCATACGCGGCGTAAATATTCGTTTTTGTACGGCCGTTTACGCTCTGCCTACCGCAAGAGATAGATACGTGATATATGTATGTATGTAGTGTTTTATCGAAGCTTAGCTCGACTGTACCTACAGGATTTAACTAGCCTTAGGTATGCATGCTTAGTAAGGTAAAATTACAATATGTTATGTAACAGTGCGCAATTTACATAGCGTTCCTAATTTATATGATACAATTTTTATTTAGTTCTACTACGAGTATTTTACTTTATTAGAAAAATTTACAGCTTAAAATAATAATAATTTTGACTAGGAACGGTGAATAAAAACAACGTAATTTATGATTGCCGTGTGATGCCGGCTTAGAAAAGAATCACCCCATATCTTTCCCGTGGGAGTCGTGAGAGGCGACTAAGGAACTCGAGAGTGTGTATTGCAATTTTAGGCGATGGGCTGACAACCTGTCACTATGGCGATACACAATTTTCCGAATGCCCCTTAAATATTTGTCAGCCGTGGCGTAAGTATCCGTTTTTTGCGGCCGTCTACGCTTTGCCTACCCCACAAGGGATTATAGGCGTGATATTATGATGTGTATGTACTCGTATGTGTGTATTTATAAGTTTCCGTCTGTGTGATATGACATCATTAACCTAATACGTCATGGACACGTTTCGTTATTTGCTTAATTTTCGTACATGTGCCGATGTAGCGTCACAACTAGGTCAAGCCTACGGCCAGGTTACTAGCCTGTACTATTTAGACGGTTTTGAGTATGCTTACTAACATGTAAAATCCAAATTAGAAAAAAATATCAGAAACTTACAAGGCATGAAATATTTTTTTAAAATAATCCGTTTCTCGACATTAAAACACATTTTTCAAATTCATTAAAATAACAGAAAACAACTCGAAAATACAATAAACACTGGTTGGACGACTCGGTGTCCCACACAAAAAAGAAGAAGAAGAAACATTGTGTATTTACTTCATAACCTATGTATGCCAATACTGTTTCTGTTTTGTTGAATGTATGTGTGTGTTGTAATTTCATGCAATAATCGTTTCAAAGAACACGAAAAACGACCAGAAGTAGCCCTAGCCATACAACAATGACGAGGATTTACGAGACAATGACAACGATGTAAAAAGTATCTTTATACTGTAGGAAAAACTATAATTATCCCTCAAAACACATGCCATCTATTGAAACTGATACTTACACACTGTATCGATTTCTAGCAACACCTACATGAGCCATGTTTAGCAAATTCGGTAATGGATCCTACCCCACTTTGGTGAACAAACATTTCTCGTGGTAATATTGATAGCTCGCCATGGGCATACTGGGTCTTTTGTATGAATAAATTACAGGCTGAACATTTTCAAGTGATCGATGGTGTAAACTGATGACGGACTGGGGATGAGAAATGAACTGTCTCTAAGGAATATACGATGGAATAAAAAAAAATGTTTAGACCCTTTGTATAGAACTGTCATTCAGCCACAAATACACATACACACACGCACACATATCACTCTTATATCCCTTGCGAGGTAGGCAGAGCGTTAACGGCCGTAAAAATACAGTCTAATTATTTAGGTAATTTATTAAAAGAAAGTTACATTAAAGTGCATAAAACTGATTAGAATTATGAACTGAGGAAGTGTTTTTTTTCATATTTCACACACAAGTTAACAGGACAAGTTGTTCAAACAACCGATCCTCAGTTTTCAGCAAAGGTCACCAGTGAGATTTTCAACTTATACTTCATAGGGTGCGACGCGTTAAAATTTATTAGTGACCAATAAACCAAACTTAGTCCAACTTTATTTGAACGTTGAACAAAAGTGTAAATTTACATACGTGGCATTTTAGAATGTGAGATTCCAAGCTGTATAAAACTACTTAAAAGCTACTTTCGTATAGAAAGAACAAATTGATAAAAATAAATAAAAATAAAGGTTTAGTGATTTGCTTACGACCCACATTCCTTGCACGAGAATGTCTTTTATTAATAACCTTATTTGTGTAGTATCAGGTTAGTGAATAATGTTATTTTTGGTTTAAGTATCTACTGATTTTCATATAAGATTTAGTCATAATTAATGGAACAAAAACATCATCTGACTTTACTACTAAGTTGATATGTATTTACCTGTTGGTGAACCTAATAAATAAATAAAAAAGGCATTTTAGATCATGGTACATACAACCCAATCTAGGCAGAACTTTTAAACTTGTAGGTTTTTGCGTGGATTCAGGGGCGCGCCCAAGACACATGGACGGCTACGACAATATGAAGGAAACGTCAATATTTCATGCACACATATAAACCCCGTTTACGGGCAAAACCGGATCTTCCTGGTATCGCAAATAGTCGAGTAGATAGTCGTCAACAGCGTTTGGTGCGCACGGTATATGACTTCTCATAAATGTAAATATGACTACAGTATTTATGTTTGTGACAACAGAGTCAACAAAACAATATTTTCAAAATTTTTGATGTTCGGTTTAAAACTTAACGTTTTGTTTGACAAAACATAATAAGGTGGTTATTCGAAATCGCGTTCTTCGGCTGATTCCCGTAGTCGTTTTCATTTCTCATGATATGACTTAATATGATACTCCAGGTCAAATTCTAGTATAAAACAAAGGTATACTTGAAATAGGCACTCATCCAAGATTGATAGCTTTCGAGATATGGGCATTTAAAAATTAACCGCCTTCGGGAATCAGATTCTGTGACACGGGAATCAGAAATAGGATATTTCTGGTAATAATTGTGTAAAAATGTCTTAGATAAGTAGGTAACTAAACAAGTAGGCACTTAACTAGTTTAGACGTGAAGCTATTTAGGTTCGGTTCTTATTTAATACCCTAACAACTTAGCTACGTGTCGATATAAGACAAAAGGGAAAACGACAGGGAAAAATATTTGCAAAAGTGACATTTTGCATTCGAGATGTTTTGCAAAATAGACGTTTTACGCAAGAGGATAATGCTTTTGAACGATTTAGGCACAAACAATGACAAGTCTGATGTAAAAATGAGTGAAAAGCTGATTCCCGTAGTCTTTTATACACGGGAATCAGTGTGACGGGAATCAGAAAAAAACGAAAAATGGCGATTGTTGCGAATTGACGCAGTCTTATGCTATAATTTTAACATATAAGTTAGTAAACCTTAGGGTCTTTAAATTTGGTATGAAGTAGTCACCTTGTTACTTTTACTTTAATTTAAAACCAACAAACGGGAATCAGTTTTCAACCGAAACAAACACACGGGAATCAGTTTCTTAACTTCGTAGTTCGGGAATGCTGCACAATCGGTACCTCTGCTTCCCACGACGCACAGAACACTTCTTCTTCTTTTCGTGTGGGACACCAAGTCGTCCAACGACCCGATGAACCCTGGTGTCAGAGTTTTTCAACCGCCTACTACTCGTAGTAGGCCTCTGACATGGTTGTGTAACGACCGCCGTCTAAGTAATTATAGACAGCAACCGGGACCGACGGCTTAACGTGCCCTCCGAAGCACGGAACCGTTTCTTTTCGGACAATCAGGTGGTTCACCCTGCAATGTCCTAACCAGACCGGGAACAAATTCACAAAGTGATATATATCAATTTTGTGAGTGTCCCACCGAGAATCGAACCCGGAACCTTTGCGTCGCAGGCAGTCGCACTACCACTGCGCCACATCAGCCGTCACAGAACACTACTAAGAGATAACGAGGTGTAACTTTTGGGGCGTTTAATTTGGGATGTGCGCGGACTTAAGTGACGTTCCACGGGAATCAGAACTTGTTGCCGGACATTTTTAAATTAGCTTATAGAACAAAATCTAATATTTTCACAGAAATGAAATATTTTTTTCCTTGACTATTGCACATCTGTTTTATCATGTAGAAACAGTTTGAATAGATAAGTAATACAGAAAAAAAGATATATGCATTATTGTATCGAATTTTGGGGCGCGGACACGTTATGGGAATCAGATTTCGGTTTTTAGATTTTTTAACTATCTTGGCATGATCCTATACTTAAATTTTATAATGTACCAGTTAGAATCAAGTATGAACTATCCAATAAAAAATATATCGTGTCTTTGTTTTGTAAGAACTATAGCGTTTTGGCCCCGGACAATGAAAATTTACGCTCCGAAGAAGCACCCAATACTTAATTTCAAATGAATAGGTGAAGTTTCAATGATTTTCTCGCCTACTAAACTAGTGATACACAATGGTTTTGAGTGCTTCTTCAATTCTTAAAGTTAAAGTGAGTCGATCAATGCAACGGTTTTTTACTTAGCCCTTGCCAAAAATCCGGAAAAAGGGATCAAAATTATATCAAGTGAAATCCGTGGAAATGATCGACACACTTTTTCGAAATGTCGTCACTAGTGTAATACAGTCGACAGCCACGTAAAATAAGTTGTATGTATATTTTTTGATATCATACTTACTACATACGGTGAAATTTACTAGTGATCTTTGTATAGCAAAATACCAAGACGAGCTGTAATAACAAAAAAAAATCCCCAAGGAACAAGTTGAAATATGAAAAAAATATTTGTGTTTTCAACTCAAATGAGCTGTTCGGCAATTTTGTATGTGACATCCTAATATTTTTTCGTATTTCAACCTTTGCTTCTTGGGCAAAGTTCTTCCTTATCACCAGTCTTGAGTTTTCGCCATCGGTCACTAGTAAAATTTCACCCTGTTTGCTATTGTCAACGTTTCTGTAAGTACCCTTTTCAGGACACATAAATAGCAGCCTATGTACACTATAGTCACGTTTGCCTACATTTTTAAAACCTTGATAGAATGCATCTTACAATAATTTTCGTATTTTTTCAAAAAATGGCAATATATATCATGATTTGGCTTGTTTACCAGAAGATCATGAAAATATTCTAGCGACGTCGTCGCTAAAGTTAATTGCCTTGATAACCATTAACCGGGTAAATTTTGCTACCACGAATTATGTAAGCACGAAACAAGCTTTTAAGCCTGAGCTACAGATTTGAGAACTTAAGAAGGGCATGGGTTTGACTCTCTTGGGAAAAACATAATAGCAAATTCATACATACATTTATCACGCCTTTATCCCTTAGGTTAGCTGTAGGTGTTGCATTGAGCGGGATGCACGCGCAGGTTACCGCGCGGCTTCACATTATAACCAGTCCGAATGAAAAAGGCGCATGTTGCCGTGCCGCAAGATGCCGTGTTTGTACGGGTTTTACTATACGTAGGTACCCGCGCGGCGAACTGAACGACGCGCGACACACAGCAGAGCTCTGCTCTTGTATTACGTCAAATCTAGCGAGGCTTACCTACTTTGTAACTAAGTAAACATTCCTGTTTGGATTATATGTCACTATCAGCATAAAAAAACACACAGCCACTACTCGTAATAGTTTTTAACTCAATTTCTTATCACAGTTCATATTTGGGTTAGTGGCACTAAAAAAAGGGACGCCTCTCGTAGTAATAGTAACCCACTTCTGTGAGCATCACCTCTTGAACTCTAACATCAGTTTTTTTTAAGTTAAATGTACAAGGATGATAAAAGTCAATTGAATAATTTAGTTTATGTACTGTTGAGTTTAGTCCTGTGTGATGCCGGCTTAGAATATCATCACCCCATTTCTTTCCCGTGGGTGTTATGATAGACACCGCGTCCAGTTATTCGTTAAAAATATCCAGTAATACAAGTAAAAATTTAACAGATTTACTAATTTCATGAGATAAATATATAGTACAGATGAACAAATTTTCATAGAAGTTCTTGCATTTATATTTTTATATCTTGACCCTTTATTAAGAAAAGTTATTCAGTTTTATGAGTTTTTCGACCCCTTGAAATATAAGGAAATTACATCGGACCCACCTAAATACCAACTTTACTGTTTCTGTTTCTTTAATTACGGGAAGTGTTGTTCTGGTATAACGCGAATGAATTTAGATGATGTATTCGTCCCTCAGGAGAACCACGCAGGAAAATAAATAGTCTTAATAAGTTATACTGTACTGAGTGACTTGCTAGTACCTACCTCTTTTACCCGTGGGAAAGAGATATGTCCCACAGTAAAAATAGCGGCAACCAAAACAAATTTACGAGCTTTGTATTAGAATTTCGAAACTATTTGATTCGATCCAAAAGTTAAGATATACGAGTAAATACCAACAGCACATTTTTTCTTAGGCACTCTCTTTCGTGTGGGACACCGAGTCGTCCAACGACCCGATGAACTCTGGTGTCAGAGTTTTTTAATGATATGTTACACTCCGTATCCGGATGAACCTCCATGTAGATATAATAGGAATAACTGGACAATGATGATGTTCGAAACTGGTCGCATTTACCTAGTTCAAATAAAACAAATTTATTTAATAAGTGAAACTCGTGAAAAAGTATTTCATTATTAAATTAAAAGTAATAATGATAATTCAGCAACTTTGTTTTTTAGTTGTTTAGTCTCGGAAGTGATCATAGTAGTCAGTTTAGTGCGGACACTTTCGTGCCTTCTGTAGTATCCATGAAAAAATACTTTCAACTTTCGCACTTTTGGCGCTTATCCTTCAGCGCTGCGTAAAAACTGACAACATATGAAAGTTTGGTGTTTATGACCAACACTAGGGTAGATATCAGGATATAAATTATCTAAACATACCTACCATAAACTATTAGTTATGTCCTTTCCGTCAAATAGGTTTAGAAAAGCATAGGAGATATGTAACTAATATCTTGTCTATGGTATCTCTATAATGGATAGATTCCGGAATGAGACTATCCGCAAAAAGACCAAAGTAATGGAAATGTAGCAAACGGAAGTGGCAGTTCGGGTTCTCGAATGGAGGCTATGCCTCAGCAAGCGTAGTGTTGGACGACCTGCGGCCAGATGGACCGATGACTTAAAAAAGGCAGCTGATGCGACTGGATGGCGAAAACGGGAAATCGTGCCCTATGGCGTACGTCCAGCAGTGGACTGCAATAGGCTGATGTATGTATGTATCTTGTCTTATGATTAGACGCAAAGTACGTCAAAGTTAGGTGACGATGATAACAATGGTGACTAAATTGACTATAATTCCGAAGAACCCATTGACATATATGAACACGACAGGACTTACATATCTCCTATCCTTTTCTAAACATATTAGACCGAAAGCGGCAGCGCTACTTTAAGAAATTCCCTGGAGGGCCATATCCTAGCTGACGCAACTCTTTCAAGACACTCAACAGATTGATGCTTCGCAGATTAACACCAGTAGTGAATTTGTAGGTACGTAATTAAAAATTACATCTTCTTCTTTGAAATTTTCTACAGTATTTTAGTAGCGAGCTCATAATTCCTTCACCTCAGGTGAAAGTTCCTGAGACGACGCTGATCTAATAACCAGGATTGGATCCGGAGTTAACGAGTTCTCGCTTGGCCAACGTCTAATCAAAATTATACAGGTAAACGGTGGAAAGTCAGTAAAAATATGCTGCTCTCTATATTGCGTCGTTGATTTTGAAGTCACATTTAAAAAAAATGGAAATGGTCTTCAATTATTCTTTGTATTTTTTTATTTTTTACCCGACTACGGCAAAGCAAAAAGGAGGGTTATGATTTTGACCTGTATGTATGTATGTATGTATGTGGAAACGAAAACGTTTGTTCCGTCCTAACTTCTAAACAACTTATCAGAATTTGATAAATGAGGTATCATTTGAAGCGTCTAAACAGTCCGCTGGTTATAGGCTACGTTATGTCACTATACATTACATAGGGCGCCCTCTAGAGCTAAGAATTGAAAAAGTTTATACTACTAGTAATGTCGTGTTGGGTATCAAATGAAAGGGCTTAATAAGCACAGTTCAAAAAATAGTTGCCGTGTGATGCCAGCTAAGAATAGCACCACCCCATTTCTTTTCTGTGGGTGTCGTATGAGGCGACTACGGGATAACGGGACGCGACGGGTGTCGTATAAGGCGACTAAGGGACACGAGGAGTTCATGTGAAGGTATTACAATTAGGCGACAGCTGACAACCTGTCACTTAAGTGAAACACGATTTTAAGGGTTAACCTATTATAGTCTTTGAAGACTTAATGCAATTACCACCCGTATCTGCAACTCGTGTAGGCGCATATTGTTACAAACAACCTGACATTTATGCAGCTGAACCACATTTATGGAGAACGTTCAGATTTCTTTTCCGTGGGTGTCGTATGAGGCGACTACGGGATAACGGGACGCGACGGGTGTCGTATAAGGCGACTAAGGGACACGAGGAGTTCATGTGAAGGTATTACAATTAGGCGACAGCTGACAACCTGTCACTTAAGTGAAACACGATTTTAAGGGTTAACCTATTAGTCTTTGAAGATTTAATGCAATTACCACCCGTATCTGCAACTCGTGTAGGCGCATATTGTTACAATTATACTTCGCGCCTCGTCCGAAGAGATAAGTATTTAATTTTGACTTGTAGTAACACCTAGGTACTACCACTCTTTGCACTTAGTTGAGATTATTAGTTTTTTCTTTTTCTTTATTTGGTATCCCCCTTGGCCCGTCAGCTGTCACGCTGCGCAATGTCGTCATTGACACTTTAGTGCTCGACCACTCAAGACGCGATATTTCCTTTTATCTTTCGTGTTCGTGCAACGGTTCACCATGTCGAAAAGGAAAACTTCGAGGACGTGCGAGGAAGACTTGGAACGTTTGCTGAGTAAAGTGCGCAAACTGGAAAGGAAAATTCGGGATCGTGACGATAACAACCCGGCGACTACCGCGCCGAGCGAGCAGCCGCTGCCATCGTCGCAGCCTGTGCCGCGACCCGCGCGGGCGCCCACACCACATCCCGCACCCGCGCCTCAGCCCGCGCCACCGCCCGGGCCGGGGCCCGAACCTGCAGCCGCCGAACCCGCGCCCGGCAGCCCGCCGGCGCCGGAACAAACAGGTTAGCTGGCTATGAATTTTTGTCATGTGCTTAACTGTAATGTACGGAAAACAATCGATTTAGCCATTGGGGCTACTTCACGTTTTTCAACATTATAATAGCGGTTGGCGTATAATCCATTGGGGATTTTTACCTAACCTAGAAAGGATAACAGTCGTTATCACAAACAAAAAATTCATTAATAATGGTTGGCGTTCAATCCATTCGGGATTGCTACCTAACTTATTGATAAGATAACACTCGTTATCTCATACCTACTTGCAGACACGTTATGCAACTACCCTCTTTTTTATTGCACATGTAAAAAATATAATAGGTACATACTAATGTATGTGATATGCAGGCGTTAGGCGCTATGGCGTCTTATATCTTTATCGTTACTATCTGCTGCTGCCTGCTTTTTGAGAATAAACCTAAACGGTCATATTCCAAAACCTCTGACGGTTACAGTAGGCAACACAATCCTAGAGCAGGTAAATTCCACACGCCTTCTAGGATTCCAAATCGACAGCGCCCTTGTATGGGATAATCACATTGACGAGATTTGTTCAAGACTGGCGAGATCGTGTTACGCATTACGCCGCCTCGCTGCTAGCGCCTCTAGGGACGTGGTCAGGAGCTGTTATTTTGCGACAGTACACTCTGTGCTGACGTACGGTGCCGAGCTGTGGGCGCGCGCCGGCGACTGGCGGCGCGTGTTCTCTATGCAGAAGCGAGCCGTGCGAGCAATAGCGTGTGTACCTGACGACGTCTTCGCGCAAGAGCATTTCAAAGACCTCCGAATCATGCCACTACCATGTATATGGATTTTTCAGATGGCTTGGTTCACTCGCGATCACCTTCAAACCTTTGATCGTAGAGGAATAAATAGCAACAGGAACCTTCGCAGTAATAAACGTAAGGACGAGTTGGCTGCACCGAGACATAAATTGGCGAAATCGGAGCAGTCTGTGTACATTGCCGGCTCGGCAGTATATAATAGACTACCGGCTGAGGTGCGTGATGCGGCTACGACACCCGTGTTCAAAAATAAGCTAAGAAAGTGGCTGCTAGATCAACAATTCTATGACTATAAAGAATTTATGAATCTAGACGTTACAACGTAAACCGAAATAACGTACTTATAATGTATATAATTAATCAGATTGTATTTTAAACTTACACACTTGTAAGACAACAATTTACGAATATTATTATCATAAAAATGTGATTGAATTTGTAACCATGACATGTAATATTTATTACCAATAAAGAATTGTATTGTATTGTATTGTATCAGTAACAGACAAAGATGTTTGCAATTCCAGGCACATACGTGGTAGAAAAATCAGACTGGGTGTCTGACGCGCTCGATCCCGAGTCCTCTGAGCATACCAACCTAGATAACGTCAACGAGGGCCCAGAGGCCGGCGACGACCCTACGGACACGCCGATGGCTCCAGGCCAGATCAGTTTGCTTCCTGCGACCCAGTCTGAGGTGGCTGCCGACGTCATCGAATTGGATGCGGATACTCTCGAAATCCTAGGCGAGGATCCGTCAAATTCAGATAAGCATGGTAAAAATATTTTACGAGAATTAGCCACCCGCCTCCAGCACATAGCTACAGAAGGGCTTAACAAAGAAATTCGTAAGGAGTTAACAGAAAAATACCCTGTTCCAGCGAATTGCTTGAATATTGATGCCCCTAAAGTAAATCCTGAAATAAAAGTAGCTATCCCAGAAAACATAGCTAAACGTGAAAAGGGTATAGAAGCTAAACAAAAACTAATGGCAAACGTAATTTCTTGCTTAAGTGACATCATTTCTTCTGAAATTAATTCAAAAAATAAAAACAAGGTCACCTTACAAAAGCTTATGGACGTAGCCCGCTTATTGTGTGATATTCAGCATGGCGATTCTATTACCAGAAGGAACTTCATCCTTTTCTCATTAAAAAAGGATCTGAAGGAACACCTAAATAATACCAAAATAGACTCATTTCTATTCAGTGAAACCTTGGCAGAAACGCTAAAGTCAGCTAAAAGTATTAATAAATCAGGAAGTGAACTAAAGGCGGCTCCAGCTAATAAAAATTTAGCTGCTAATAAGCCCAAATCTTCAAAGAATTTAAACCGCAAGGCTCCGGGTCCAGTGTACAGGCCACCGACCCAGACAGCGAGGAGCCGCGAGCCTGCACCTCCGCGAGCGCCTCCGTCGCAGCCGCCCGCGCACTCATCGAGGACGTGGCCGCGTCAACCGCCGCCGCCTCCACCACGCCGCCGTTAGATACAGTTGAGTATGCAGGACGTTTACACAATTTTCATAGACAATGGTCGCTTATCACCAATGATCGCACCATTCTTTCCTGGATAGATGGATATAAAATAAATTTTACCTATCCTGTATATCAGGAATCATTACCTCCTGTACAAAATCATTCTGATTCAGAAAAAATACTTTTCTATGAAGCGATAGGTAATTTACTGAGTATTGGTGCCATTTCTGAATGTGCTCCATGTGAGCATCAATTTATATCCAGTGTTTTCCTAACGCCGAAGCCGAATGATAAAATGAGATTTATTTTAAATCTTAAAAAACTTAACAAGTTCATACGAACTGAGCATTTTAAATTGGAGGATATGCGAACAGCTCTTAAGCTTGTAACACAAGACTGTTTCATGGCAACGCTTGATCTTAAGGATGCTTATTTTTTAATAAAAATGCACGAAGATTCAAAAAAGTACATTCGGTTTATTTATGATGGAAAACTTTACCAATTTAATGTTTTACCATTCGGCCTCAGTACTGCACCTTTTGTCTTTACAAAAATAACGAAGCCCATTGTAAAACTACTAAGATCTGCCGGTATGTTGTCTACATTATACTTAGACGATTGGCTTTTGTTTGGTTTATCACCACAACAATGTAAGTTGAATGTTAACACTACAAAGAAGTTACTTGTATCACTTGGCTTCATTATTAATAAAGAAAAGAGTGCTCCTCAGCCTTCAAATTCGTGTAAATTTTTAGGTATGATTATCAATTCTCACGCTTTCAACCTTAGCTTACCGCAAGAAAAAAGGACGCGTATTAGGACCGAATTAGAAAACTTTTTGAAGTTAAGACTCTGCCAAGTTAGAAAGTTGGCTCAACTAGTAGGGTTACTTGTATCGGCTTGTCCAGCCGTGGAGTACGGCTTACTTCATACCAAGGAAATGGAACGGTGTAAATTCCTTAATTTAAAAAGTCACGACAATTATAATAAAATTATGACTGTACCTGCTTCATTATTACCGGATATACATTGGTGGCTAGAAAACATTGATCTTTCTGTCCATCGTATACTGAATGATAATTATTGTAGAGAGATACGTTCTGACGCCTCATCTACGGGGTGGGGGGCTGCCTGCGATAGCTTGACAGCAAATGGTCAGTGGTCTAATACGGAAAGAGAAAAACACATAAACTATCTTGAATTGCTCGCTAGTTTTATCGCCCTCAAAACTTTTGCTCGAGATCTTTACAACTGTCAGATTTTAATGCGTATAGACAACTCCACCGCGATTGCATATATCAATCGTATGGGCGGAGTTCAATATCCTCATCTAACGCAAATTACTAGAGAAATTTGGCAGTGGTGCGAAGGACGAAAACTCTTTATTTTTGCATCGTACATCAGATCACGCGACAATGTGGTCGCAGATGCAGAGTCCCGAAAAATGCATCCAGACATCGAATGGGAGTTAGTTAGCTGGGCTTTTAGCTCATTAACGGACGTGTTCGGCAAACCTGAAATTGACCTGTTTGCCAGCCGCATAAATAACAAATGTACTAAGTACATTTCATGGCAGCGAGATCCGGACGCAGTTGCCGTCGACGCGTTCACAGTGTCGTGGCATAATATATTTTTCTACGCCTTTCCTCCCTTTTCAGTCATTCTAAAGACGGTTAGAAAAATAATTTCCGAGCAAGCTAAGGGTATAGTTGTAGTTCCGGTATGGCCCACGCAACCGTGGTACCCCATCTTTCAATCCCTTATTGTCTCGGAGGTTATTACTTTTCCACCTCACAAACATGCAGTAATATCTCATTGCAGCTCACGTCGGATCCACGAGTCGATTACCCTGGCTGCAGCAGTCTTATGCGGGAAGCGTTGTCGAGACGAGGTGTACCACCGTCTTCCCTTGGAATAATGTTGGCTTCTTTATCAGAAAATACTGTCAAACAGTATGATGTCTGCCTTAGAAAATGGTGGAACTTTTGTACAACAAACTCCGTTGATGTTTTTTCTGCTTCTGTTCCTAACATTATTTATTTTCTTACTCTTCTGTACGACCAAGGGTGCCAATACGGAACACTTAACTCGTGTAGATCCGCATTAGCGTTAGTACTGGGTTCTTTTGTGTCCAATGATGACAGAATTCAAAGATTTTTCAAGGGCGTGTTTCGTCTCAGACCTCAGTTACCCAAGTATACAACAACTTGGGATACAAATCGTGTATTAAATTTTCTAAATAACTGGTACCCTAATAATGATTTATCATTAGAATGTTTAACAAAAAAAACAATATCTTTGTTAGCTTTAACTACAGCCCATAGGATACAAACCCTTTCGAAAATAAATATAAAAAATATTAGTATATCTCCTCAAAACATAAGCATACATATCCCTGATATGATTAAGACTTCACGGCCAGGCTCAAAGCAGCCTTTACTATACTTGCCATTTTTTCCGGAAAAGCCGTCAATATGTCCAGCAAAAACTTTAATGGCATATTTAGATAAAACCAAAGACCTTAGGAAATCAGACTCTTTATTTATAGGCATTAAAAAACCACACAAGCCAGTTGGTACACAAACGCTCAGCAGATGGGTTAAAAACACGCTGAGTCTTAGCGGCATCGATACATCTGTATTTAGTGCGCACAGTACGCGGCATGCTAGCACGTCGCGTGCGTACTTGTCTGGCGTCAACATCGACGCGATACGGAATACCGCTGGCTGGAGCGGTAATTCAGCCGTATTCGGTAAATTCTATAATAGGCCTATTCTTAATAATTCACACTTATCTCTAGCTCAGGCTATTATAAACAATAATTAGGTTTATGATAAAATCATTTATGATTATTACAGGATTTTCTATTAGAAAGTCATAATTTCATAGACTTAATAATTACATTAAATTTACAGTAATTTAAAAATAAATGTTAAATTAATTAAGGTAACTATTATAAGTATTATAATAATATATTATAAGTAGTAAACCTATATGTGCATTTCCAAAATAAAAGTTGATTTGAAATAGTTAGTGGTGTCATTGATGATATTTCCCTACACTCTAACTCTCAAAGTCTACAAGTCAAAATTAAATACTTATCTCGAGGACGAGGCGCGAAGTATAATTGATGATTAAACGAACTTACCTGTAAGTGAAGTTCTATCACAATTATGCGAAGCGCCTCGTCCGAAGAGATAAGTATCCCGCCCGCCCACAGCTTACTGCTTTCCCATAAATAAGGAAATACATCAATGTTCATCTCTAAACTTAATGACGACATTGCGCAGCGTGACAGCTGACGGGCCAAGGGGGATACCAAATAAAGAAAAAGAAAAAACTAATAATCTCAACTAAGTGCAAAGAGTGGTAGTACCTACAAGTCAAAATTAAATACTTATCTCTTCGGACGAGGCGCTTCGCATAATTGTGATAGAACTTCACTTACAGGTAAGTTCGTTTAATCATCAAACAACCTGACATTTATGCAGCTGAACCACATTTATGGAGAATGTTCAGTTTCTGTGAATTGGGTCAAAATATGCGACAAGTAAATGACAACAGTTTCGTTGATCTGTTGAACAGCATCAGAGTAGGGAAGTTGACAATGGAGCAATTAGCAATATTAGACACAAGAAGAATTGTAAACGACACAGTTGAATACGATGAAATTGTACATTATTTCCAACTTTAAAACAAGTAGACCAATTTAACAAAAAAAATTCAGAGCGCTTGGCATTACGAACAAAAATCTATACGCTCAATGCAATAGACACTTCAACAGAGTCTAAAACATATGGACAAATACCTAAGCAAGAGCACATACCAAACGATCCAAATAGAACAGGCGCTATTATAAAAACTATTCAAATCGGTCGGTCAGCCGTGTGGTGCCGGCATAGTAGAATAGCACCACCCCATCTCTTCCCGTATCCAGCCAGGAAGGCCGAGAGGTTGGCGCAGGTCCTGGGCAGCCCTGCGCGTTTTCCATAATTGCGTCCTAGGCAACGCAGTGTCTGTGGAGAGGACACTTCACCCGCGTCACGCGGATACGAACACGGGAAGTGGCAGTGATCGGTTATAAGATCTGCGTAAAACTGCCATTATTGACGCCGAACTCAACAGACTTAACATTGTTGTTTGTGCCTTACAAGAGACCAGACTCCCTGACGAGGGTTCCTTGCGTGAGACACATTACACATTATTTTGGAAAGGAAAGGACAGCAGCGCTGTGTGTGTAGGCTTGGCTATCCGCAACGATCTCTTAACATCAATAGAGGCTCCTTGCGGCATATCGGAACGCATTATGTTGGTGCGGTTAAATACGAATCATGGATACGGAACACTTATTTCTGCTTACGCACCAACATTATCCTCAACGGATGAAGCAAAAACCCAGTTTTATGACCAGCTCGACCAGTCTCTACGCGGGTTAAGACCATCTGACCACTTATACAATCTGGGCGAATTTAATACAAGGGTTGGGCAGGACAACGTAGCTTGGCCTGATTGTATAGGTAACCACGGTATAGGGAAGTTAAACGAAAACGGCCAACGTTTATTAAAGCTATGCTCTAAACACCTACTGTGTGTTACCAATACCTACTTCAAAGGCAAATCATCTCGCAAAGTATCCTGGAAACACCCTCGTTCTGGTCACTGGCATCAACTGGACCTTATCCTAACCAAAAAGAAAAATCTCCGCGAGACCCTACACACGCGTACATTTCATAGCGCTGATTGTGACACAGATCACTCCTTGGTGGCTTCGCACGTTGCTATAACTCACAAAAAGATCCACTTGTCCAAATTGCCCGGTAGGAAGAAGATCGATCTTCCACAAAACCAGGGATGATGAGTTTGTCCGAAAGTTTGAAGAGTTGGGACGCGATGAAACTGCCACCTGGGACGTAGACGCTCCTATATAGGAAGACTGGGGCAAAGTAAAAAAGTTTCTAACAGATGTGGCTGGTACGGCTTTCGGCCACCAGAAAGTCAAAAACCAGGACTGGTTCGCTGAAAGTCTCGAACACATAACACCCCTGCTCGAGTCCAAACGGCAAGCTGCGCTTACTCATCGCCTTAACCCTTCCGAAAAGTCGCGTGTCAATTTAGCGAATGCAAAAGCTGTATTACAACGCACATGCACATCACGGTACTTTGCTAATGCATGCTGGACCGAGCTTTGCCAAAGTATCCAATCGTGCGCTGATGTCGGAAATTTTGGTGGTGTGTATGCTGGCAGTAAAAAGGCCCTTGTTCCTTTGCCTAAAAAAACAGCCCCCCTTAAAGAAGTGGATGGCACTGTTATTACAGATGCCCAACGCCAACTCGAACGATAGACAGAACATTATATCGGTCTCTATTCGGAACCAGTTAATATAATGCCGGAAGCTGCAGACTGCATGCCAAAACTAGCTACCTGGGCCGAGTTAGATGACCTTCCTACCATAAGGGAATACCACAAGGCTGTTAAGCAGCTTAAGACCGGAAAGTCTCCTGGAAATGATGGTACCCATGCCGAAATCATCAAGCTCAATATTACCCATCCTGCACAATCTGTTGTGTAAATGTTGGGAAGCGGGATATATACCACAAGATATGCGCGATGCTAACATCGTTACCCTATAGATATGTTAAAGATAAATTATCTTTATCTTATCTTATCTTTATACAAAGGCAAAGGTGACCGCGGTGACTGTAACTGTTATCGTGGTATATCCCTTTTAAGTATAGTAGTTAAACTATTTGCTCGGTTAGTCTTATTAAGACTCCAGAAACTAGTTGATCGTGTATATCCCGAATCGCAACGCCGATTCCGCGCCCAGCGTTCCACAACAGATATGATCTTTACACTTCGCCAACTTCAGGAAAAGTGTAGAGAGCAGAGAACACCTCTGTTTGTGGCGTTCGTAGACCTTAACAAAACCTTCGACACCGTTAGCAGAGAGGGCCTTTACACTGCACTTGTAAACATCGGGTGCCCGCCAAAACTTCTGAGCCTCGTTAAATCCATCCATATGGACATGAAAGGATCTGTTGTATTTAACGGCAATACATCCGAGCCGTTCGTAGAGGTGTTCGCCAAGGCTGCATGTTGGCTCCTACCCTATTATGCATGGTCAAACATACATACATACAAAGATAAGATTATGATGAGTGTATTTTGTTTAATTAACGAGTGATGTTTAAATTGTGAATTGAGCTGCATTTCTATCCAGAAAAAAAAGTACATACCAAAGTGTTAAACTTACCTTCAACCCCAAAACAATTTAAAAAAAAAAACCAGTTCAAAAACTAACACCCGACTACTGAGATATCGCGCTCTAAAAAGTAAGAAACAAGAAATCTGGAATATTAACTACAAACAATTTAATATCTATAGTCCACGAAATTTATACGAAGATATGACATATAATTATATATTTAAATGTATATTTAATAAAAAAAAAATATTGTCATTTATAGGTGATAACCGTGGTCGTATGCCACCTACTCTAGTACTTAGTAGGTGATATCATAAACTTGCACAACATAATTAGGTCACAAAATAGAGAATGTACAGAAGGATCACTCGGGCCTTTTTTCGATTATTTCCGCTTTCGGCAAGGGCTGCCACAGTTTTCTTACCGATTTTATTCAATGGAGTAGGTACCTAAACAAACACACAGGGAGTAACAGAAAGGGTATATCAAGCCGAAAGGTGCTCATGAAACTGAACAACTTTCCCCATTTTCCCACTTTGACCTCCTTTCGGTTTGATATACCCTTTCTGTTACTCCTTGTATTTACATTACTTATACTTTTTTGCTGGCATGGTGACGATCCTGACTGGCGGTGGCGGACTGAGTGACACAGACGTGACACACAGACATGACAAATCGACAAATTGACCTTCTTTTCTATCAATTTGGTTCCGCAGGTTTTATAATCATAATAGGTTGATGTACTGAAATGTACGTAGTAATATTTAGGTATATTAAACAAAACATACATGAAAAATGAGGTGCCGTTTGATGCCGGCTTAAAATAGCATCACCCTATTTCTTTCCCGTGGGAGTCGTATAAGGCAACTAAGGGACTTGAGGATGTGTATTGCAATTTTAGGCGATGGGCTGACAACCTGTCACTATGGCGATACACAATTTTTCCGAATGACCCTTAAATTTTTGTCAGACGTGGCGTAAAATTGCGTTTTTGCAACCGTTTACGCTCTGCCTACCCCGCAAGGGATAATAGACGTGATGTGTGTATGTATGTACGTCAAAACTGAAAAGATGTTTTTAGCCTTTATTTAAGTAGAAACTCAAATAACATATTAAAAAAATAAACGGATTAGAGTTATTAATCTTGTTTGTTTTTTTATAAAACCAAGTTTTTATTTATGTTGGTACAAAGTATGATAGGAACATTGTACAAATCACATCTTATACTACTAAACCTATTTATTACCTATTTATATTTTGTGTGAAGCCATTTTGCACGTCCGCACCAAACGCGGTTGACACTCGACTACAAGTGTGTTTGGATTGGTTTGGATTTCCTAGTAAACGGCGGCGTGTCTAATTGTGGAGAGTTTCGTGACGTTTGCTTGAAGTGAGCTCTCTGTATTCGGCGCGCAGCCGCCAATACTTACTTTGTGATTAGGTAAGGCAAACTGGCATACGACCACGGCTATCACCTATAAACCACAATAATTTTTTATTAAATATACATTTAAATATATAATTATATGTCATATCCTCGTATAAATTTCGTGGACTATAGATATTAAATTGTTTGTAGTTAATATTCCAGATTTCTTGTTTCTTACTTTTTAGAGCGCGATATCTCAGTAGTCGGGTGTTAGTTTTTGAACTGGTTTTTTTTACATATTGACTCTGATTATTCATTGACACTACTTTTTTCATATCTTGACTATTTGGGCAAAGTGGTTCACCATGGTTTTTATATTCAGCGATTGTTTTTTACTATATCCGTTGTAGTGGGTAATCTATTAGATCCGTATCAAGATAAGTTCATATTTCTGACTAAGCGAAAGCAATAAAAAGTACTACCTACTAATGTATGTATGTATACCTGTAAAAATGCATCTGTATGTTTGTCACTTCTAGCTGTTTCCATACCAAGTGCTCCATGAATGAAGTGCATTTCCAACAAAGTAATAAATTTCTAAATTTATTGCATGGAAACTTTTATAAAGACAATGTGAAATTTATGGGTTGGATGTTATCTACTGCGAGTTGTGAGGATCTTTAAAACCAAGCATATTCTAACAGATTGTGTGTGTAAGATACATTAAAGTAGGTACCTAAACTTATTTTTAACAAGTTCAAAGTTTTGTCTACATAATGATTCACCTAACAATGGTAAAGTTACCTACTTTTGATCTGAATGTCATTTTTTTTCTAAAACTCAACACAAGAAAGAGATTTTTATATAACGCCTTTTTCTCTTGCGAGGTACGCAGAGCGTAAACGGCCGAACATTTACCCCACGTCTAACAAACATTGAAGGACATCCAGAAAATAATTTACCGCCAAAGTGACAAATTGTCAGCCCATCGTCTAAAAATAGCAATACACATGAAACCTTAGTCGGCTCTTACGACACCCACGGGAAAGAAATGGGGTGATGCTATATATTGACATCACACGGCACCAACATTTTTACTAAGCCAAAGTAATAATACAGACGAAGCCAGTAAAGAAACTAGGTAGCAATACATTTCCCTAATTCAACAGTGCTTTTACCTTGTAACATGAACAAACAGTTTTCCAAGACCTCAGCGAGACTTCGACACATTTATTTTAATTTCTAAGGAGGGAATGTGCCGAAATTCTAGTTGATATAGCTCATACAATAATAATAATAGTATACAACAAATCTCCTTTAATGTGCGGGCTGGGAGGTCTCTTAGATTCCTCGCTATAGTTAGTGCCCTCGAAGGAATGCGGGTCCTTTGCTTAGGAGGCGAATAACCTGGTGGTATTGTGGTGTCGTAAAGGCAATGTTTATCTAAGCGCAGTGGTAAAAATATATAGGTACTTTCAGCAATACACCAGCCTACCCATTTAAGGGACCAACTTTACTGGTTTTGCATAAATTAACAAAGAATAATCAGTATACATTGATCCCTTAAATGAGTAGGTTGTTGTGCTGCTGAAAGAACGTACCTTGTTATCACTGGTACTTAATAATAACTTAACATACAATTGTACTGGAAAGGTGTGAGATTTCAATAAAAAAAGTAACACGTACCACGGATAGAGAGTACTGTTTTAAATTAATTGAATATTACTAAAGCACATCTTCAGATAGATCAACACAAAAGACAAAAAACGACACAAAAAGAGAACCTGAATTGGCGATGTGTATCTATGAATAATAGTTACTAGATTATTTGTAGTAAAAATAAACAGAAAATAGTGTCTATTGTATTTTTTGATGAATTGTCAAAATAAATAGTTTACCTTTGTGCTAACGAAGTAAATAACTAAAGTCAAATAATACATGAGCTGAGCAAATAGACCGATAATTTTATTTTTCAGTCACAAAGCTGCACTCCAACAGAGCTAATAGTTTTCAAACAAAAACTATGAATGAAAAACAAGCAAATATACACAGAAAATGAGAATCTGCATACAGATTGCAATTTAAATGCTTGCTGTCTGCATCTGTGGGATAGTTCATTATCTTGGTGAATTCAATTCAAAAGTAGTTGCTTTGAATAGCTTTAAATGGAGTTTCTAAAAAACATCTGTTTGTAAAAATAAACTGCTGAGAATACTTTAGGAACCAAACCTTTTCTACGGAACAAGCCGAAAAAATAAAGAAATGCTCCTCTTATGCAAAATGTGTGAGATTCTGAGTAATTTTGTACTAAAAACCAACATCTTTCATGTAGCGACTTGATACCCTTGCTTCATACTTCGACCTATGTTTTGAAGAGAAAGTTGTTAAGTTTCATAATAATATGCTGGTTCACTCCTCGGTATAATTGCAGTATTTATTACACCATGCTATTAAATCAGATTCTGGTATTTTTGTAAATGAACCTATCTAAATTAAAACATTACATTGTATAAAAAGAAAAAGAAGAATAATGTAAAATGAAGTAGTTTTTTGCGTTTATCTGTCGGTCTGTGTGTCATGGACATTGCTTACTCCTTCTTCACTACGCAACGGATTTGAAAGCGTTTTTTTTATCGATAGAGTGGTTGAAAGTGTGAATAATATATGGTGATAAAATTTATTATTATTAATATGGGGAAAACGGTAAGCAGCGGTTGCATCCTTTTCATAATGTATTAAGTGGTATCCTTTTTTTTAAAGTATATACCTAAGTTCAGAAAAAGTACTTATCTCGTAGTTCCCGTTCTATTTACGCAGTTATAATTAACTTTCACTTTAATTCTGATTCTTTTTAATTTTTCCATTTTGTTTCCGAAAAATTCCATCAAAACCATGAAAAGGGAACCAGGGAGGCCTGGAAAGAAAATTAATCGTTTTTCCTTTATGCCAACTTTATTTTTATTTTACCCTCGGCCTTTAGGTAAGTTGGTTACAACACGAGTGCCCAAATATGAAGGTTTTAGAGATAAGTAATGCATAAGGCGATTCTCCCACTTATCGTCCGTCGCTGCGAATTTTTAACGCATGCGTCTGTCAGACGAAAGGATATTGCGAACTCAGATCGTATTCCTCTAAAAATACGGCTACGGTGCGTTTACGGTACATTTATCAACCGGCATCGTAGTTTTTTTTAAAGATACGCAGCGACTTATGGTATCCCCGAGTCTTAGGACAGCCGTTTTAATATACTATGAGAGCAATCTTCGTTTTTGTCAATAATTCAGTATCACGCATTTTTTGAGATTTTTATTCTGTTTTAATAAAAATCACAAAAAAATTGCGTGATTTTTGTAAATCCGCCGAAAAGTAGACCGGTTTATTTTGCACTCACAGTGCTATATTATTTTCATCAATAATAGCGCTAGAACCGATTCGCTAAGAAGAAGATCAATAAATATAACAAATTGAAAAAAATTAAGTATCAGCCGGGGATTGAACCCGAGACCTGTGGGACGAGTTCCAAGTTCAATCAAATCAATTTATTTTTTCATGTCTTATTTTAATTTTTGTTATATTTTGAGGGATTTTAAAAGATTTGTTATTATCAGGATTACCCTTCGTAGGCATTTATTCTGTTGGATTCCTTTTATTTTAAATATACTTTTATTTAACTAAGTAAAAACCAGAAATTCTTACTGATTTCAGGAAATTGTTCAATTCCCATCCAAAGTAACACGAGCACGACAGATTAGGATTGCTCTCACAGTAATATGGCAGTCGTAAGACATGTGTTTTGCTATTGTTGCTTGGGGTAGGATAATTTTGAGGTTCCTTTGTATTATAATATCAGGGTTTCACGTAAATATGTTTTGCTATGATTTAAACATTTGTCTGCATATAAAAAACAGGTTTACATACATTGTTTATTTTTTACTGCGCCTGTATTCCGCTAGTGTCAGTTTTGTCTCGATAGAGTGTTATTTGGATGTGTTTTTCTCTCAAGACGACTACAGCATGGTCATTTCGTATTTCGCTAAGAGTAGTTATATTTCACTGCCATATTGGCAATTAAATAGCAATTGTATCTCGCTGGAATCACTATGGTAAAAAAATATATAATTTGGACCTCGGTTAAGTAGCTACGTGCAAAGAAACGAAAGGAGGTGACCGCGACAAAATATTAGTCTTGTCGCCCGTCGCCAGGGGGCGCTTGGTCACAGATTACAACGAGTTTCCGGCGTAACCGGAAAATTATATAAAAATATTTTTCATAAAGGATATTTGAAATTGAAAATTAGTATGATTAAAGGACGTGACACAAGCGCAGCACAGAGGAAAAACACTGCCCGAATATTTAAAAATAAACCATCAATTCATAAACCAATTTCGATATATTTCGAAATGAAACTCAATTACTTACCAACCTAGTTAAAATTACGCAGTCTTTACTGCTGAGAAACAACTTTTTGCGAGCGAATAAAAATTTGAAGTAATACATATAGCATCTTATAGTGATGCCAACTTACGCATCCTACTTTACAAGTCACTTTACAACTGAGGTTTGAAACATAGTAAAATAATCTGATAAAATGTGTAAAAAATTGCAACTTGTTCTGTTTGTAGCTACACTCCTTTCCTTACGGACCGAGGACAATAATATTAAATTCCAGTTTCATTGTTATTGTTTATGGTTCCCGTAGGTACGACTGACCACTTACTTGCGAATTACACCGAAATGAAAATGTTCCAGACATTTAGTCACCTAGAATATTTTATTTGTTTTGATTCTTCCAATCTTTTGTTAACCACAATAAAATTGTTATGTTTATTATAGGTATGGAACTTTACGTAAGACTAGTAAGCTTCAAAATCAGTGGTACATAAGCTATACCATAGGTAAATGAGGGGTTAAGCTAATCTCTAGTCAGTTTTGTTTACTTCACTATCATCACTATCACTACATAGTATAAAATAAAGTCGCTTCCCGTTTGGTGTCTCCTTATATCTTTAGAATTACCCAACGGATTTTGATGCGGTTTTTTTTATTAGATAGAGTAACTTGAGAGGAAGGTTTATAAGTATAATTTATTCCGGGAAATTGTCACATTCTCATGGGAAAACGGGTAGACCAACTATTAGTAAACTTTAGACCCCCTTTTGACACCTTTAAGGATTAAAATTTCAAAAATGCTGAAACACGTATTTAATTATTTTAATTTATGAGTCTAATCAAAATTTTTGAAACTTATCACATTTAAGATAAAAAACTTTCATACAAACATTTAACCCCCTTTTCACCCATTTAAGGGTTAAAATTTCAAAAATGCTGAAACACGTGTTTAATTATTTTAATTTATTAGTCTAATCACAAATTTTGAAACAGATCACATTCATTTAAAAAATAATTTTTCATACAAACTTTTAACCCCCTTTTGACCCTATTAAGGGTTAAAATTTCAAATATGCTGAAACACGTGTTTAATTATTTTTCAGTCATAAGTCTAATCACTAATCTTGAAACGAATCACACTTAAGACAACGAACTTTCATACAAACTTTTAACCCCCTTTTCACCCCTTGGGGCATAAAAAAAACGCATTTAATCTATAATAAAAAACTTCATGTTCAATTTTTATCCCTCTAGCTTCAGTAGTTTAGCATTTATACAATCACGAAAACTGAGAAAAAAATATAATTTAGTTCCATAATACAAAGATAGATGTCTCTGTTAGTTTTTCAAATGCACTGTCGTTATATTTTTTTCAAAAACTATAAGGTATTAGGATTAAATTTCAAAAATGCTTAAACACGTATTTAATTCTTTTAATTTATTAGTCTTTTCAGAATTTTTTTAACATATCACATTTAAGATAAAAAACTTTTATACAAACTTTTAACCCCTTTTTCACCCATTTAAGGGTTAAAATTTCAAAAATGCTGAAACACGTGTTTAATTAGTTTAAGTAATTAGTCTAATCACAAATTTTGAAACAGATCACATTGTAGTAGGTTTTATTGCATATGAATTCAAATATTTCAAAAATCTTCACAGTATAAACAAACTGGAAATGTTTTACTACGAATTTAACGCGTGCGAAGCCGCGGGTAAAAAGCTAGTAAGTTTATAAAAAAGAACATAAAACTTTAATTTCGTTGCTAAGGGAGTCACTAAAAATAAATGATACCTACTTGAACCAGAAAGAGTGATAATACGTATATTTTATTATAAATAAATAAAAAATAAATAAATATCCTGGACAAAACACACAGCACTATCTAGCCCCAAACTAAGCAAAGCTTGTACTATGGGTGTACACAAGATAGCTGATATTAATACATGTATACTTTTTTTTGTAAATATATTCATAGGAAACACCCAGGCTAAACACAAATACTTGAAATTGACTTTACAAATATTTGTGTCTGATGGGGATCGAACCCACGACCCTCTGCGTAGTAGGCAGGGGTACCATCCACTACGCCATCGGGTCAGTCGAATTTATGTGTAAGTAAGTACTCTTATCCAATGAAAATAATAATTTTCGTAGACAGTAGTCGTTAATCAGATGTGTAGGAAATGGTTACGGCCTCGTAGAAATATTAAGGCAATAATCTGTTTTCGTCAGAAAATGAAATAGACAGTTTTCGAACTTAAATTTGCTGCATATATAATTTTTGTTATTTTTATATAAGAAAGGCAGTAATACATGCTGATAGGTCCTTGTAGTGTGGGTTTTGTTAATTACATTAAACATTTACAGCCACAACAGTCCACTGCTGGACATGGACCTCCCCTTTTAGGGGGATATTGCCATACTCACCACGCTTGGCAGATGGATTAGCGAGCGCAGTGTAAGATGTTGCATTCACAAATAATGCTGCTGCCCATTCCCAGAATGATTATCCCTTAGTCGCTTTTTACGGGGTTACGCTATTCTCTTTAGCATAACCCCGTAAAAATTTATTGGCATTATTATTAGCTTTTGTTAATAATAATGCCAATATTTTATATATATTTTAAAGAGGGCGTCTGGTAGCCACTGGATAACTGAGAAATCGTGCTTTATAAACCCTGGGAGAGAACTAAGTCCAGCAGTGGACTCCTATATGCTGATGTGATGAATCGACAAAACTAAAAAAAAACACTTCGATGTACTAATATTTTCATTGCTGCAATATGGTTTATCAACACCAACGGTCATAAAAGTCCACTGCTGGACATGGGTCTCCTCCTACTGGAGGGAGTTCGTTATACTCATCATGGCGGTCAGGCTGGTTGGTGAGCGCAGTGCAGGGTATAGTATTATACAGGGTAAGCTGCTGCCAATTTCTTGTATTCATCTCTTTGGTCACTTTTTACGATACCTTCGGGTAGATTTATTCTAATCCAGCATCACATGGAAAATGAACCATTTGTTATTATGCCGTGTGGTTCCGGTTTATAATAGCATCACCCCATATCTACCCGTGGGTGTCGTAAAAATCGATTAAGGGATGTGTCCAGGGAAGCAGCGTTCTCTGTGAATAAAATACCTTGCACTGCGCTCGCCAATCCGCCTGCCAAGCGTGATGAGTATAGCAAATACCCTCCTAAAAAGGGGAGGCCCATGTCCAGCAGTGGACTGTGGTTATGGTATACTTATTGTTCCTTGTTCCTAAAAATATTGTTATCTAAATAAAACACTTTTGGGAGGTATGGGATAGATACCATGTGATGCCGGCTTAGAATATCATCACCCCATTGCTTACCCATAGGTGTTGTAAGGGACTCGAGGGTTAAATGTGTATTGCAATTTTAGGCGATGGGCTGACAACCTGTCACTATAAAAATATACAGTTATCTCATTGACCCTCAAACTTTTGTTAGACGTGATGTTAATATCCATTTTACGGCCGTTAACGCTCTGCCTACGTTATGATTTATGTATGTATGTATAATCCTGCTCCGTGGTATAATCTCTTTATTGTGCACTAGCTTTTTACCCGCGGCTTCGCACGCGTTAAATTCGTAGTAAAACATTTCCAGTTTTTTTATACTGTGAAGATTTCCGGTTATTTTTGAAATATTTGAATTCATATGCAATAAATTTACCTACTACAATGTGATCAGTTTCAAAATTTGTGATTAGACTAATAACTTAAACTAATTAAACACGTGTTTCAGCATTTTTGAAATTTTAACCCTTAAATGGGGTTAAAAGTTTTTTATCTTAAATGTGATATGTTAAAAAAAATCTGATTAGACTCATAAATTAAAATAATTAAATACGTGTTTCAGCATTTTTGAAATTCAATCTAAATACCTTATAGTTTTTGAAAAAAACATAACGATAGTGCATTTGAAAAACTAACAGAGACATTTATCTATCTTTGTATTATGGAACTAAAATATATTTTTTCTCAGTTTTCGTGATATTATAAATGCTAAACTACTGAAGCTAGAGGAATAAAAATTGAACATGAAGTTTTTTATTATAAATTAAATTAGTTTTTTTTATGCCCCAAGGGGTGAAAAGGGGGTTAAAAGTTTGTATGAAAGTTCGTTGTCTTAAGTGTGATTCAATAATTAGTGATTAGACTTATGACTTAAAATAATTAAACACGTGTTTCAGCATATTTGAAATTTTAACCTTTAATAGGGTCAAAAGGGGGTTAAAAGTTTGTATGAAAAATCATTTTTTAAAATGAATGTGATCTGTTTCAAAATTTGTGATTAGACTAATAATTCAAAATAATTAAACACGTGTTTCAGAATTTTTGAAATTTTAACCCTTAAATGGGTGAAAAAGGGGTTAAAAGTTTGTATGAAAGTTTTTTATCTTAAATGTGATATGTTTCAAAATTTCTGATTAGACTCATAACTTAAAATAATTAAATACGTGTTTCAGCATTTTTGAAATTTTTATCCTTAAAGGTGTCAAAAGGGGGTCTAAAGTATACTAATAGTTGGTCTACCCGTTTTCCCATGGGAATGTGACAATTTCCCGGAATAAATTATACTTATAAACCTTCCTCTCAAGTAACTTTATCTAATTAAAAAAACCGCATCTAAATCCGTTGGGTAATTCTAAAGATATAAGGAGACACCAAACGGGAAGCGACTTTATTTTATACTATGTAGTGATTCTTAAAACTAATACAGAAAACAAATATTAAATCAAAAACAAGAAATGACACAAAAGCGGACTTATCCCATTAAGGGATCTCTTCCAGTCAACCCTTGAGAAACTCTGAGGATACGATGTGAGCAGGTAAACTAGAATGAAAAGGTGAACGAAAAGCTATTTATATACATACTTACGTATGTATGTATTAGGTATGGTTTTGTAATTCAAGTTATGTATAGGACTCAGAGGCTCAGGTTTATTCAGATAAAGAATTTTAGTGGACTTTAGAAAAGTCAAGTTGTGATAAATTACCTACTCAAGTCTTTTTAAGAAAACACTTTTTTTGCACTTGTTCCGAAAAAGGTCGCATTAAAAGCATTTAAATTAAAATAATAGTGGAACTAGTGTAAAAAAGCACATCAAGAAATCACAATACAAACTGTAAATCACCTACTCAATTGTTGGTTTCTGATAAAAATATGTACAAAAACGAATCTTTTGCAAGATTTGATATGGTACTTACATTTCATAAACATGAAAAGACTTTAGCTATAAAAATACCTGCCACACGTTTCCAATGCGAATATTCGCGTCAACGCAAAAGCCGTGTCACCAGAGGGTTTAAATCATCGTGTGACATATCACCGAATATTGAAAACGAAAGAGGGAAAGGAAATTCCTGTGGGAGCCGCTATTATGGTTAAAACCGTTGCGTATACTTGAGCCGCAGAGTTTCAGTTAATATGGCGTTAAGACAACTTGGCACAAATCTTTGATGTCAATCAAAATCTGAAAAGAAACTTTCAGAATATGTTCGATTGATGACGCTAAAAACATTTTGGAGTGCCGCCGTTCCGATAAATCTTATTTGACAGCTGTCATCTCCATACTAAAACAGATATCAAAACACATTGAATGGACCCTCTGCCATAGTATTATTTTAATTATTTCAAAATAATGTTATTTATTTCTATTTCAAACATTTTTCTAAAGTTTTGAGGAGGTGATGTCATTGTCACAATTATGAATAAAAATAAACCGTTGTTGATAAAACCTACAGAGAACATTATTACGAAAACTGTATATTTCATTTAGATTTTTTTTCTATTGAATATAAAGGTACCAGAACAAACAAAGTGACTTTACACTGACGTTTCAAAGGAACCTTTGTTTTAGAGAGAGATGAAAACTAACACACAGAAGCTAAGTGGATAAAAGCACCAGCGTGGTTCGCTAGGTTCAAATCCCACTCGTGTAAACATTGTGGTTTCTCCATTTTCATTTATGAGAATGCAAAAGTTATACACATCAGATTTGCCAAATTCCACTTATCAATAAGCAAGTTAATAATTATTTTTGTTATAAGAACACCCGCTGGTAACAAAGTAAAGTTTGCAAAATACTGTGGCTCCTTATTTAGCATTCTGTTTCCCTACTCCAACCTGAGGTCACCAAATATTGCGTCGTATGATTGATATGATAAATAAAATAACATAGATAAATACACATTATGCTGATTGATGCCGGCTTAGAATAGCATCACCCCATTTCTTTCACTTGGGAGTCGTAAGAGGTGACTAAAGGATTCGAGGAAGTGTATTGCATTTTAGAGGCGATGGGCTCACAACCTGCCACTATGGCGATACGCAATTTTTCCGAATGACCCTTAAATATTTGTCAGACGTGGCGTAAATGTGCGCTGTGCCTACCCCGCAAGGGTATTAATTATACACTTAATTATTGGTTTTATTTGGGACTTTTATAATTACTGTATTTTATATTTTTACGTTATTACTTAATTAATATATTTAGAAAATTTTGTATATTTTGAAATAATTTGTTATTTGTGTAATTAGTTTTAAGACATTCGAACACTGTGTAACTGTTTATGAATAAATAAATTTTAAAAAAAAAGATATAGGCGTGATATGTGTATGTATGTGTATATACATTTATAGTACCTTATCATATCATACCGAGTGAGACATTTTATAATTGAACCATATTTTGTTACATTTATTGGAAAAAGCTTATAGGAAGGACTTCTCACCTCCAGCTTGACAAAAAATTTTACTTATTCCAATAGAATTGGTATCTGGTGAGGAATATTTATAAAATAAATATTTGATATGTTGAGTTGAAACGTTGAAAAGGTTGAGGGGGTGTGAATAATACGAATTCATCCAGTATTATTCAGATGTTGGAAGTGGGTGTGATTCTTATTTAAAAGGTATCGTAGAAACAGATTTATTGTTATTTTAGAACGAGTATGGTATGGTTGGAGGAAAAGTTTAATAATATATACATACATACATATATCACGCCTTTATCACTTGCGGGGTAGGCCGATCGTAAACGGCAGGATGAAACAGACATTTACGCCACGTCTAACAAACATTCGAAAGTCATTGGGAAAACTGTGTAGCGCCATAGTGACAGGTTGTCAGCCCATCGCCTAAAATTGCTATACCTACACACCCTCGAGTTGTCGCATTTTACGACACCCACGGGAAAGAACTGAGGTGATGCTATTCTAAGCCGGCATCACACGGCATTTATAATTAACACTTGTAACCTATTGTAAATTCTGTTACTTATCTATATCTATACATATAATAAAATTATAACAACCTCATGTCTGTACATTAAAGATATTAAAGAAAAATTAAGATGGGGGATCTTCATACAACCAATAGAAGCCAAAAATATAATTTATTTATTTTTTGTCTGTCTGTCTGTCTGTCTGTTTGTTGTCCGCTTTTCACGCAAAAACTACTGGACGAATTTTGACGAAACTTTTTTTGTTATATAGCTATTAGTCTTCGCTAACATATAGGCTATATTTTTTCTGGAATTTCGCTCTTTAAGGGGGTAAAAAGGGGTGGGTAAGTTTGTATGAAACTCCGTCAGTTTTGAAGCTAATTCGATAAAAAATTATATTTGGCTATTTGGTTAGAAATTAAGAATGACGCAATAGGGATCTTTGGAAATTTTGTCCTAAAGGGGGTGAAGAAAGGGGGGTTAGTTTCTATGAATCTCCGTCAGTTTTGAAGCTAAATCGATGAAAATTAAAGCTGTTTACGCGAATACTAAGCTTTTCTGGCCTTCGTTCTGTGACGGTTACCTGTTCAAAGAACCATAATAATATAAGCTGGTACCTCGCTAGATGACGATCGAAATTAACGACGACAACGACGACTCTTGAAGCGGTCTTAGTCAGCGACACTCCCATGCGATTGCGACATTTGTTTAATCATGATAATGTTTTGCGGACTTGCCCATCCAATGCAGCTATGAGAAAAATACCAACGGCATCTATCAGAAGATTTTCTTTTAGCGGCTAGGCGCGCTGGTGGAGATAGTGTAGCAGAGTCTGACGAGCGATTATTAATCGTTGCCTTTGCTCTGTGATTCTCAATAGGTGGCAATCCTTTGAGTCATTGTGGTCTTCCAGAGCCGCAGGAAACCACTAAAGTACGGCGTGTTGGTCGATAGTATGCAGCTGAGACAAATCATTATCGTGCCGCGATGGCCGAAATTGTGAATAATAATATTGTCACCCTTATACATGAACAAAAGTCTGTATATGACCGAATTTTGAGAAGCGTCGGTCAACAAGATGGTTGATTATTTTCCTCGACGCCCCTGGTGGTACAGGCAAAACTTTTTTGACTAGAAAAATTGCACTAGCGGTCACCTCTTCGGGTATTGCGGCCACTTTACTTCCTGGAGGTAAGACCGCCCCATTCCATGTTCAAGATACTTTTGGACCTGGATATAAATGAAACAACAGTTTGTGCCGTATCCCGAAAGAGCAAAAAGGCAAATATTCTTGCAGACTGCTGCCAAATCGTTTGAAACGAGTGGACGATGGTAAACAAGAAGGCCGTGAAAGCCGTCAATCGCACTCTACAAGACATCCGGTGAAATGATCACGTTATTGGAGAGGTAACAGTTTTATTTTGCGGTGATAAGACTCTAAGCGTGATTACCAGAAGAACTAGAGCTGATGAGGTTGGGGCATGTCTAAAACGCTCCGTGCTCTGGCTTCGGATAGGAAAATTGAGTTTGACGCAGAACATGAGGGCTTACTTAGGTGGAAACCCCCGAGCGCAAGAATTTTCATTGATTTAGTTTACGGCGATGTTTCTCAATTAATGAAAGTAGAATAAATGCGGTAGAAATGAAAGCACTAAGAAGTATGATTGGTGTGAAATTGAGTGAAAGGATAAGGAATAGCGTGATAAGAGAACGCTGCGGTATAAAAGAAAACGTAGTGACTGGTACAGAAAAAGGAATGCTGAGATGGTTTGGTCTTATTGAGAGAATGAATGAAAGAAGATTAACGAAACAAGTGTATATAGCGAGTGTGGATGGGAAAGTTGGAAGGGGAAGACCAAGACGCATGTACTTGGATCAGATCGCGGACGTTCTAAAGAAAAGTCAGGTCAAGAGTACCCTTAACCGACAAGCATGTATGAAAATATTGATGCATGTTGAAGAAGCGAAAGAGGTGTGTCAGGATCGTAGCAAGTGGAAAGATGTAGTCTCTGCCTAACCCTTTGGGAAAGAGGCGTGATTATTTGTATGTATGTATGTTCTTAATTAATACATCAAGACAATTCATGGCTTTGTAGGAGAGCAATACTTATGCCCGAAACCGACCAAGCCGCTGCCATCAACCGAACTATTCTCGAAAGAATTGAAGAAGACCAAGTGGTATACCAGTCTATAAATACAGTGGTAGACCAAAGTGACTTTATAAATTACCCGGTTGAATTTTTAAACTCTCTCGCTGCACTTGGACTCCCCGCACATAATATTACTTTGAAAGTAGGCATTCCCATAATGTTGCTTCGAAATTTAACACCCCCGAAGCTGTGCAATGGTACTAGGCTAAAAGTAATTGCACTTCGAAGTAATATCATAGAAGCGGAAATTCTTACGGGTTGTGGATCTGGTGAAGTAGTATTTATACCATGCATACCGCTAATCCTAAATAATTTCCGATTTCAATTCAAGCGCGTGCAGTTTCCCGTTACTCCATGTTTTGCGATGACCATTATCAAGTCGCAAGGTCGTCAGACACTTCGTATAGTTTTTTATCTTCTGTTGGCGCATACGAGAATATCCCTTGGCGAGACGAAGTTCGCGGGCACCAGCTAGTAAGTAATAATAATGAAAACAATTTTAAAATATTTTATGATAGACAACAATGTTAGTAATATAATATAAAATTTATATCTGAAATCTAAATACAAAGATAATAAACAATAACAGAAAAAAAAGACAAACACAACCTTCATCATTAAACTGCAAATTGGAGGAAATCGAAATATAAAATACATGTGTGATGCCGGCTTAAAATAGCATCACCCCATTTCTCTTTCGTAGGAGTCGTAAGAGGCGACTAAGGGACTCGAGGGTGTGTATTGCAATTTTAGGCGATGGGCTGACAACCTGTCACTATGGCGATACAAAATTTTTTGAATGACCCTCAAATATTTGTCAGACGTGGCGTAAGCGTCCGTTTTTTGCGACCGTTTAAAGCAAGGGATTATAGGAGAGATATGTCTGTGTGTGTAAGTAATAGATATCTAACTTATTACTTTCCAAGATAGTGTAGTGCAAGGCATGTAAATAGCTTACAAGTCTCTAAAGGTTTATTGCTTAATCGTTTCATTACCTGTGCATTATGTTTAATTTTTATTTAACCAATAGAGTAGAATACTTCAATAGGATTCTAGATCGAGGCTCTTTCTCAAAAATGGCACATGTAAATACTTCCTGATTTGAAAGTGTCGGTATTTGCCTGTGAATCTGTGATACTGTCGTTTTTCTCCCAATGGGATTCCTCTATCCAAATATATTTATAACTGTGAAACCCTTTTAGGTACCTTTCCTTTAGTAATACAATCTGTGGAACTCGGTAGACTTGTAGTTGTAGCCGTAGCTGAGTCAAATCATCTGAGGGGTCGTTTGATCTATCGGGTTGGTATTTATTTTTGTAAGTATTTTGTTGTGAAACAGAGGTGTAAGGCGGTTGTCCCACTTGTCGTCCGTCGCTGCGTATTTTTAACGCACCGTAACGCATGCGTCTGTCAAACGAAAGGAAATTGCTAATTCCGATCTTATTCTCATTCAATTACTGCTACGGTACGTTGACGGATGCGTCGCATCTTAGCAACGGACGTCAGGTGTGATCTCCGCCTAAAAGAGAGATAGTTTTAGAAACTTACAAGATTAGTGTCAATAGGTATTTGGATGACAATACTCAAGTTAGAATTCAGGGAGTAGTAAGTGGAGAAACAGTTTGTTCAACAGTGACGTCATACCGATACAGACACAATTCCTGTCATTACTAATAAAAATGAATCCAATAATTCATTAACTTCTAATATCATATTTATTGTGTGATGTCCACTTATAACAGCTTTACCCCAATTCTTACCGTGGGTAAAAAGAGATAAATGTATCCTTGGAATGGGAAACAGCGTTCCCTATAAATGCTACATCGTTATATGCTCACCAATCCGCCTGCCAAGCATGGCGAGTACGGCTATACCACACGATAGGGGGAGGCCCATGTCCAGCAGTGGTCTCTTGTGGCTATTGAAGTTGAATTAATTTACAATTACTTATATATCCTCTATGTACCAGTATGCGTGTGAGTAAATCTATGCTGTTTATGTAAGCGAGCATTGTTGATTTAGCTCTTAGAGGTCCTAATTTAATAGCTAGGACTGTTCAGATGGATGGATAGGATGTTCTGTCCATTAAGTGGAGTATGTACTCTTGACAGGGATATCAATGACGTAGGTATTAACTAGAAGTGTACCACCTTTTTTTTGTATTAATGATGGGTTTGCTCTTTCTTAACTCTAGCCTGGGTCATAGGACAGAGACAGAGTCTAAGATGGAGCGAGCTCACCCAGAAGAAGCCTGTTAAGGCACTGGCACTCCCACACACTGACGGAACGCAGCAAGCTACTTGGCGCCAGACTTTGGTAGGATGGTGGTCGCGAGCCAGGCGGCCCCTTACGGAGCCTTCCACCGCTTAATGGACTTATCCACAGTCAAGCCTGTGTTGCCGGTGCCCGGGGTGGACCGCTAGGACATAGTATAAAGAATATGGCTAGGAGGTAGATCCCATACCACCCCTAAACCTATTGTTATGTTCTTTAAGTGAGGGTGGTAAGGTTCCAAATCACCGGTACACACGCTCATCTATATGAAGTAGATGTAAAGGGGTAGATGTGGGGTTAAAATCAAGTGATGACGTCATTATCACGTACTCTTACCTCTGTGTGGTATTCTTATTTAACCCCAGCTTTCAATGTTATTATTTACCACTAGTGTGTTTAAGGAACACACTACATGCAGCAAATCTTTATCTACTTACATAACAATCGTACTTTATTTAATAACTTAGAATACTTCCACATGCCTTAGAGTCGACTGGTGGATAATGCCAAATGGCACTAAGTCCACCCATTTTCACATTTTGTGAATAAAGTTAAATTCAGATGGTGTGATTACAAAAAAAAGTAAACAGTCATTCACAAACTCATAGTCAGTCATTTTCACATGAAAAAATAATTTAAATAGCGTCTAAATGCGCGTCTAACATTTTTGTAATAACGAGTAAAAAAAACAGTCTTTCTGATAATAGAGCTTTTGAATGAGTAAAGTCGGAACAAGAAACAAGATTGATACAAATTGTCGATTAAGAGGATATTGCAAAATTCTTTAAATGTCAAATTCCTGCTACTACAACTACCTTCGATTTAAGGAAATACCGTTCCCTAATTAACAAACAAAACAGATGGTTAATGTGCGTACATTTACAAGAAATTCTTCGGACGCTGTATTGAGAAACATTGAAACAGAAGCATTGCTCGCAGAAAATTAATTGAAAATCGACGCCTGACCGAACATTTCCAATTGTAACTTACCTAAGAATATAACTGGCACCTTGTTAAAATATATTTAGTTTGTTTCCATACTACTACTTACTACTCTACAAGACTTTACCGCAACAAGTAAAAACTATGATTTTGTACAAGTTTCCGCTTCACCATAGTTTTTAATCTTACTTAACCTTACGTAATCTGTAATTTTACTCATTTTGTAAAATAAGCTTACAAAAATTCTGATAGATGCTTATCAAGTTTAACACTAAATAAGCAAGTGGTTAAACTTTTTAAAGGAAGGTTTGTTGAATACCCATATTATATTCGTTTGTATGGGATAGGTATAATCTTATCTATTCATTTGGGTCACCGAGTCGTCCAGAGTTTTACAACCACCTACTACTACTAGTAGGCCTCTGACATGGTTGTGACACGATCGCTGTCTAAGTAATCATAGACAGCAACCGGGTCCGACGGCTTAACGTGCCCTTCGAAGCACGGAACCATATTTATTTCGGACAATCAGGTGGTTTAGCCTGCTGTCCTTACCAGACTGGGAACAAATCACAAAGTGATAAATATCAACTTTGTGAGTTGAACGAACACGGAACTTTTACGTCGCAGACAGTTGTACTACTACTGCGCCACAGCGGCCGCCTCGTAATCTAAGGTATAATAATTAACTGTTTATCATACACAAGGAACATAAATAGACACATACATATTATACAAACAATGACGATACAACAGGACAACTTATTAGGTAGGCGGCATAGTAGGCAGTTTTGAGGTTAACTTTTCGGCCGGAAAGATAAGAGTGAATGAATGTGGGAATTGGGAAATCTCATTATTATATTTTAAAGTAGATTGCTTTGTCACTTTCATCCCTGAAATGAATAAATATGTCCTATTTATTTGACATACATTTGAAAACCAGTATTTTTTATGTTTTATATATTACGGAAATGTAATGTCAAATTTGTAAACTAATTTACTTGTACTAATGTTTATCGATTACGGATTAACAACTTGCTGCACAAAAGAAAAATAGAAAATGAAATAGTTTTGATGTTGTGTCAATCATTCTCTTTAAACACGCCAATAAAACCATCTGCGTAACTTAGCAAACAGCAATTCCTAGCCAAATTGCATGACCAACATCCAAACACGCCGACAAATCGCTAGGCCGTTTAGCAATGTCCCTTTGCCTAACTGATTACATCCATGCACAATGTGGATAGTAAACTGTCGAACAATCATAATAAACTTGGTGGTATGTACGAGTGACGTCATTAGTGTGCATGCGACGGATAGACGAACTTGTCAGTTTCATATGTTGGGTATTCGGTGCAATAATAATTATTATAATGTTACTTACTTTGGTAAGACTGTTGCTTTTACTGTCGGTGAAAACAGAACCATTCTTATTCATAGACAAATAATTGGTTCAGCCTGCAATGTCTTAACCAAACTAGAAACATTCGCAGAAACTGAAAATAAATAGCAAAATGTGTCGATTTTAAACAATGGAGGGTAAAGTAGGGTTTATACGGAAGGTTTTAAAATAGTTGTCCATTTAACTTCTGTACGAAAAGCTAGTCAATTATAATTTCTGAAACTTTTGACTAAATCAAAACTCTAGCAATATACTCTGAAAATGAATTAGTCATAGAAACGACTTTACACAGATAACTAACCACATGGCAACAACCTCAAGTCTCAAACAACAAATTTTGTTTTATGTTTGAACAATATTTCTCTTAGAATTAACTTGCCTACCTATTTAAATAATGGATATAATATTATGAGAACGTTTGCCAAAAGGATTCCGACAACTTGTTAATGTTTGTTTTTGTTTTTACAGACATGCCTTGCCTATCTTTTAACAAAAAACCGAATGGTCCTCAAATAATTGTCAGACGTGGCGCAAATGTCGGTTTTTAGCGGTCGTTTACTCTGTGCCTACCCCGCAAGGGATTATAGGCGTGATATGTGTATGTGTGTATCTGACATAGGACTCGCTTTAATATGCAAAATGTGTTGCACAAGAACACAAAATACATTTATTTAATATTAGTGTATTTAAATGAAAAAGTGGTTATTGTGGCATAACTGTAATAGTTAGACATATGGTGTCGCGGACATTATTATAGATATTGATGTTCTCTATAAAAATGTAGTACATGACTTTGCTCTATTGTCAATAATTTCCACAGCATACGCGATAAAAGATATTTTTTGGTACATTTTTCACACTTTGGGTTACATTATCGAAATTTTCACGCGGATCCCTATTTTTTTCTCGTATAAAATATAGCCTATGTTCATCAGGAATAATGTAGGATTCTAATGGTAAAAGAATTTTTAAAATCGGGCCAGTAGTTTCGGAGCCTATTTGATGCAAACAAACAAACAAACAAACAATCAAATCCTTCCTCTTTATAATATTAGTGTAGATGTAGATAGTGTAGATAACAATCTTACAATTTTTAAATCTCTTTATAAGCGCAAGTCTAATTTGACGAGATTTTCATCACTTCACTTTTATGAGTTTATAAGGTTCCATCTGAAATATGGTGAGAGATCTTTGTCCGAGCCTTTCAAAGAAAGGAGTTCATTTTCAAAGGAGTTCTATCGGAACATGTTCTCACTTGGTATCTCGTCAGCTTTCTATCAATATTTTGTGGGTACTTCATACAATTTGGCCGAGGTAATGTAATAAAACGTTTCAATAAAAAGTTACACATCGTATTTTAAAAATAAAGTATAAAGGGATCGTTTGTTTTCGGTTCCTACCATTACGTATTTAACCATACTTTATTATTGATAGGGAGAAATTATTTTTAAAAAAGCGACTGTGCCTAAATGCACCAATAAGAAACCGCTTCACTTTGACATTGCCGCGAGATGCCGGCTTAGAATAGCATCACCCCATTTCTTACCCATGGGTGTCGTAAGAGGCGACAAAGGGACTCGAGGGTTAGATGTGTATTGCAATTTTAGGCGATGGGCTGACAACTTGTCACTATAGTGATACACGGTTATCTGATTGACCCTCAAACTTTTGTCAGACGTGGTGTTAGTATCCGTTTTACGGCCGTTAACGCTCTGCCTACCCCGAAAGGGATATAGGCGTGATTTATGTATGTATGTATGTTCACTTTGACATTCACATACTGCCATTATTTTCCTAGTTGTTTTGTCATTTTGATAAATTTAACAATAACTGCCAATAACTGAAATTTGATTTGCGCGTCTCCTATTTATTTACTATTAAAACATAATTGATATGGACCACATTCCAAGTTAATTTAAGTAAACATTTGGAAACCTTGTAGACATTAATATCTGTTGGTGTAAATCTAATACAGGGTTGCGATATATCTTCCTAGTCAACAATAGAGTATATCGTTGATTATGCACGGAAACGTACACGAAATTGTAAGTTTATTTGCTAGCTTGTCTTATTAGAACAGACGTTTTTATTCTTTTAGAAATTTACAATCGGTTGTAGCACATAAGGTACCAGGAGTACACATAAGTACTCCAAAAGAACTGAATTATTTTTGCACCCGACAAGATTGTTTTCTTGACATAAATATGTATTTGTAGAAAATTACTTATTTTATGAGGATAAGTTCAAAATTTTATTATGTACTAGCTTTTACCCGCGACTTCGTCCGCGTTAGATAGTTTTTTAGGCAGAAGTTCTAAAGTAGGTATGTGTATTCATAGTAAGTGTGACAGTAATATTAGAACAGTTCTTATCTCTACTGTTTAAAGATGACTTGCTTGCTTCTGTTGTTAAAGGGACAATTCAAAATTTGCTATCCGGCCTGAGAGATCAATATTTATAAACATTGAATACAAAAGTCGGTAGATAACAGAGTACTTACTCCAGAGGTGCCGATTTGAGCACACTAAAATGGTCAGGATAAGTAGATAAGACAGATAAAAAGGTAATTTAAGTTTCTGTAATACATTTTTATTCCTCTATACCACATTTTATGTTTTTCTGTCCTTGGTAAAGAAGGCAATGTCCTTCCTCAACTTATTCCCATCATACTGAACAACTTTTGTTCTGGAACCATTTCTGTGTCTCCAATAGTTTAGGTGGGCTCCTGATGGTCTACATAAGGTACTCCAGATCCTCAATGTGATCTCAATGTGAAAAGAAGCGGCCCATCATACTGAACAACTTTTGTTTTAGAACCATATCTGTTTCTCTAATAGTTTAGCTGGGCTCCTGATGGTACACCTGGTTGTCTATATAAGGTACTCCAGATCCTCAATGTCCTTGTGAAAAGAAACGGCCCATCATACTAAACAACTTTTGTTTTGGAACCATTTCTGTATCTCCAATAGTTTAGGTGGGCTCCTGGTGGTACACCTAGTGGTCTACATATGGTACTTCAGAGCCCCAATGTCCTTGTGAAAAGAAGCGGCCCATCATACTGAACAACTTTAGTTTTAGAACCATATCTGTTTCTCTAATAGTTTAGCTGGGCTCCTGTTGGTACACCTGGTGGTCTTTATAAGGTACTCCAGAGCCCCAATGTCCTTCTGAAAAGAAGTGGCCCATCAAACTGAACAACTTTTGTTTTTGAACCATGCCTGTATCTCTAATAGTTTAGCTGGGCTCCTGATGGTACACCTGGTGGTCTACATAAGGTACTCCAGAGCCCCAATGTCCTTGTGAAAAGAAGCGGCCCATCATACTGAACAACTTTTGTTTTGGAACCATGCCTGTATCTCTAATAGTTTAGGTGGGCTTCTGGTGGTACACCTGGTGGTCTACATCTATACTCCAGACCCTCGAATGTGATAAAAAGTAGCCTATGTCCGTTCTCGGTATGCTAGCAATCTCTGTGCCAAGTTTCATGAAGATCGGTTCAGTGGTTTGGCCGTGAAAGTGTAGCAGACAGACAGACAGAGTTACTTTCGCATTTATAATATTAGTGTGGATAGTGTGGATTAACTGGGGATAAAAGAGTTTAGTGTTTTTGGAGTACCTCCTGGTACCTTATGTGCTACAACCGACTGTACACAATAAACTGCTTATCAATTATTTTCAACAAGTAACTAAGTATGATAACATTAAACATAGAATAGGTAAATAACTAAATAATTTCAGTTAGCGTTAGTCAAAGAGCCCGTCCCGAATGGAACCTGGGGCTGATCTGCCCGTAACTCTTGCAGTTGCACTGCACCGAGATCCATTTGACATGTTGTTCTGAGCCCCGGTTTCTAAAGCTCAGCCCAACCTTTAGAAAAAAATCCTCTGCGCACCATGGCTCGCTCACTTTAGGATATATATTTTTTATATTTAGAGCAGGAGCACTTCTGGGCAGGTTTTTGGGGACTTTTCCTGTTCAGCGGGTCCGGTTAATTATACGCATCTAAATAACAACTTTTCAAAATCATGATTGTACTTTGAAACAATTATTGTTCTCTGGTAGTGGTAGCGTAACGTTACATGCCGTGTGATTAACCTGGCCAGCCCTGAGGCAGTGCCATAGAGTAGAAATCACATAGAGATGACACTCCCGCTCCAGACGCGCTCAAGGTCAATCCGTCTGGCTGTCTCTTAGCGCACAATCCAGTCGGGAGTGCGCTTCGCCGCGGAAACGTTCGTCGTGCGGGTCGAATTTTCATTTTTTGTGTAAAATTTAGCAATGCAAGGTGTTGTATTCATAGGGAGAACGCGTTTTACAAAAAGAATGCTGTTCTAATCTGGCACCACACGGCGCCATTTTTGCACCTAGTTTAAAATTCTGTACCTACCTATTAACAATAAAATGGTAAGGTAAGACTTTAAAACGGGTAAATATTTTGTTCCCACGGGAAGACTGTTAGCAGCGGTCGCAACCGCTTGACTGGCCGCTAGTCGGGAATAAAATTATTGGCACGTGACAGCCCCGACTTAAAGCGCAGGAGAGAGCGGGGCGTTACGGGCTGCGGGGGGAAGTAGGTATTTAAATCGCGGCTTTTGGTGCCCAGACAAAGGAGTTTCGTTTCTATACGCCAGTATTATTATCTATTCTTATGGCAGTGCCTTTAAAAGAAAATTGTGTTAAACAAATTTATTTTCCTGCAATGACGGATCTTGACGCGTCAATGAGTGATGTTACTTTCCTACATTGATTATGGTATATTTCAATTCGTTTCATTTTATATCACCTTCACCGCAAAAGGTAAAAACCGGTACGCAGCTTTCAGTGTAGTGTATCTACCTACTTGTAATGTTTTTACCCGTCAGCCTATTCCGCAGCTGCCGTGTTGTGCTTGGAAGGTGTGATGCCGCGAACGTGCTCACACACGTCGCGTCCCATACTAACGAGCGTCCCTTCTCTCAAGGGATCATCGTAAGGCCATCTAGTTCTTATCATTGTCACAAACGTAGTTATGAAAGTAAGACGAATCATCGTAGTCATTAGCTACGCAGGCTCTACGAATATTGTAGCACATGAAACTATGCATGGTTATAAGAATTAAGGGCGCGCCGGGAGAAATATACAAAAACGCAATTTCGTTGGTGAATACGATAAACACCTTATTTTCATGTACGATGATTTTTCTTTATATTATCTAGATTATGGTCGCAGGAAAACACGATCAAAGAAAGTTTGCACTTTAGATTTATTTTTCAAAGTATGGTCTATTTTTACACTGTCTTGCGTAGTGTTTAGCAATCTAATGAACATAACACAGTATTTTTTGTGAATACGATACGTCTTGTACATTACTAGATTTTTGTCGTACAGTTTTTTTTATTACTTGTTTATTTGGCGAGAAAATTCCAAAAGAGTGTTAAGGGCGGCTTAGTGTGAAAAATGTCGAATCGACCTATTTTTGGTTGAGTTTTAAAGCATTATATAGTATTTTATTTGAACCAGAAAAAATATATGTTGTTGTTTATGAACTGTTCTTGATTATTTAATGGACAAAAACACGATTTCTATAACTTTTCTCGATCATAAAAAAATGCAAAGATACGTTAGCTTATGACAATTTTTCAAGTATTACTCAAAGATTATTTACACTTAAAATTTTTAAAATATGCCAAAATGTAGAAATTTACAAGATGTAAATGAAATAATGGATAGATTTTTTAAATTGTTTTTTAGGATTTTTTTAAACCCCATTATTCCCATTATATAACCAAACGACGCGCGCGCTGCGCTTCAGACACCCGCCGGGCATCACCGGAGCAGGACCTATGCCAATTTTTCGATCGCGGCGTTCCGCAACCTGCTTTTTTCATCTTGCGCGTAATATTAATAAGATATATTATGAATTTTATGATATCAAATGGGTTGGCTGGCGTAGAGATATTTTCTTAAGAGATAAGCTCGCCTTTGCTACTAAGTTTTAAATAAGTGTTGTACATTTTTTGACTGTAAATATTTTGTGAATGTGTAAATATTTCGTTAATTTATTGTAAATAAACGTGTACATAGTCTGTAAATAAGTAAAAATGGGAACTTAAAAATAAATACAAGAGGGTACCAATATGTCAAAAGCGGAAAGACCGGCAAACAATATCGTAAGTACTGAGCATAATTCTAACCAGTTTTTGACCTACCAAAGTAACTACCTACTATGAAGTAAGTATGTATAGGTATCAATTTTAGTGAATAGGTAAGTTGACAAAGAATTGTATAGCTGATCTGGGTAACTAAACCAGAAGCAGTTTTAGGTTTAACAACAACAGACAGTGTTGAGGTAGTAATATTGTTGAGGTGCATGATGATGAAATGATGAACTCCAGAAATATATTAAGGCCTTTTGTATTGCGCAATACTATTTTACAAAATGATTACATGTTTGCTACTGAACTGTACGGCGGGCGAGCGACGACTAGCGTCCACGCGCCGGGCTCTGCTGGAAGTGTCTAGATGCTGACAATGCAAAACGTGACATAAACATGTGTCCCTACAATATTCCCCCCTTTTCTCAAAATTTTACCCAAAATTTTCAAAAAACATTTTACATAAAGCTAATTGAGCATTAATTTAATCAAAAATCATCTAAAATTCGAAACTTGGGAACATAACCCATACTTAAAAATTTCATTACGATACATTTAATCTTACAAATTGCAACAACTTACAAATCGAATCACACAATATACACTTGCTATAACTATGTAGCACAACAGTTCACTCGCGACGCGCTTATCACATTCCGCTGACCGTGCAAGTTGAACGCTGCTATCTTGGTTCTACGAATCCGACCACGTGTGTGATTTCTGTTCTAAAAATAGCTCCTTCCGCACCTCCTGTCCATCCTGGTAGGAAATTCCATAAGGTCTCCCGAGTTAGCTGTCTGAGATGGGTGATCAGTCCATTCTAAGCCGAAGTCAAGAGCCTTGCAGCCAAGCGGTCCACAAAAGCTTGCTGATTCCAGACACTCTCGTGCGATTACCATTTATCTATGACCTTCCGTCAAAAACGCGCAATCCAGCACTTGCTGCGTGTCTCTCGTCCAGGTATGAGGGCGTTCACGTGCTGATTCTGTTTGCTGTCGTCTGAATGCTAAAACTAGGGGTTCTGCTACCTTTACAGTACTTCGGTTTTTCTAAGATTGTTCCGGTTACTTGTTCTTGTTAGCTGATGTTGTTCGTTACCCCATGGCCTTACTGGGGGAGTCGTCCTCGTGAGCCACGCCGCCACGCTGCTGCGTCATGACCGTGCTGCCTCCAATTGAAATTTTGAAAGTTGCGTCTTCAAATCACGTCGGGGTCACCAGTGTTGAGGTAGTAATATTGTTGAGGTGCATGATGATGAAATGATGAACTCCAGAAATATATTAAGGCCTTTTGTATTGCGCAATACTATTTTACAAAATGATTACATGTTTGCTACTGAACTGTACGGCGGGCGAGCGACGACTAGCGTCCACGCGCCGGGCTCTGCTGGAAGTGTCTAGATGCTGACAATGCAAAACGTGACATAAACATGTGTCCCTACAACAGTAAAATTAAATAGTATTGCAACCACAGTATCTAACATTGTACCTACCATTTGATCTAGTGTCATTTTATTTATTAAGTGGTTCATAAACTGTTGCCATGCTAAAAGTAAACATCATAATACATACACAGTAGAAATAAAACCAGTGGTGCAACCACAGTACAAATAATACGACGACAATGTACGATTTTACATAATGTAATTTTATTATTTATTAGTGAGCCATTCTATAAGTAATTATCAAGTACATACACAGTAAAACAAAATCAGTAGAACAACCATTGAATTTGTTTGTAATGTAATAGTATATTTAATAAGACGGTAAATATTGTACCGATAACCTTGGCCTTCTAATCCTTGTAGTGCTTCAATACCAAGAGACAAAGGTATTCACATGCAAACAAATTACTAGGTACTGAAAAGTTAAGTCTGTTCAAGATAGTGTACTTTTTGATAAAAGACGTTCCAGGTCTTCAAGCCTTCATGACGATGACCAACTCTGCAAGTTCTGGAGTCACATACATCTCCAAAACAACATAGTCAAACATATCGCAAACTGCGAGGTTGTCCAATCCTACGTTTATCTGGGAGCGCTGATTTCCAAAAACGGCGGATGCATAGACGAGGTAAAAAGACGTATGGCGATAACTAGCAAGCTTCATAAGATTTGGTAAAATCGCAATATCACGAAAGCCACCAAAACACGACTCGTGAGAGCACTCATATTCCCCGTGTTCCTCTATGCTGCGGAGACGTGGACTTTGCGGGTAATTGAAAAGAAGAGGATAGACGCACTGGATATGTGGTGCTGGAGACGAATGCTTGGAATATCATGGACAGCATTCCCCATTCATTTCCCCATTCTTTTTTTACAATGACGGTTCATGACGTTAATAAGTGATATGATAATACTATCCTACATTGAATAAAGAATGACTCCATTCTCAAGGAACTCGGCATCAAGCAACGCCTCTCCTCCATCGTGCAAACTCGCATCCTTACATTCTTTGGACACGTCGCCCGACGCGGGGACATATCTATCGAGCGGCTCGTGGTCCAGGGGAAGGTCGAGGGTGCGCGCCCTCTAGGAAGATCAGACGGACCAAATTAAAGCCGCTACACAAGAAGGTTCCGTGACAGAGTGCACCAGAAAAGCAGCCATCCGTGAGGAATGGCGACGGATTGTAAAGCGTGCCACCAACCCGGATTGACGACCACGACCGCTCTGTTAAGAGTGTATCGACGAAGAAGAGGACATCTCCACGCCAATCAACTCTCCAGTCTAATGAGTAAGTTACGAAAATTAAATGTTTTATTGTTCAGCTAATAAACGATTGTTTCTTAATAAGACTTTGATATTTTTCATATTTATATATAGATTTTCACTTATTTATACATACATTTTTCCTGTAGTTCTATACAGCAGCCTCACCATGTAGATATTAGCTCTCAAGCAGAAAAGGCAGATTCAGATAGAAATACGTAAGTTACACTGTTTAGGACAAAAAGTGGAAATGACGATTCTTAATGTTATTTAAATACTGCTCTGTGTGAATATTGATGTTTCAAACATGTTTCAGAGCTTCAAACTTATGTGATGATCAACCCTTATTGCAAGTTATGGACTCCCATACATTTCCACTTCAATCGACTTCTAAATATCATAAGTAAGTTACGAAAATTATATGTCAAACTAGTGGCCCGTCAGCGGTTTTACCCGCTGCTGCTCATTTTCCCGTGGGAATATTTGTTATACCGCAGTAAACAGTAGCATATGTGTCAAAACACATGATAATACCTGGTTTTCTGGTCTCGCTAACAAAAGGCAAAAGCGTCATCTAAACATGCATGTGCCAGTCTCAAATTCCATCTTTACTTGTAGGGCGTGCGAAAAATTATGCCGCTCGCGTATTGGCTTATACAGCCATGAAAATTCTTGCCTCAGACACTGATTAAATCGTCTGTCACAGACGTGTGAGGCCAATGATGATGATGATGATGTGTCATACCAGGTTATACTCTGTATGTGTGTGTACCAAATTTCACCCAAATCCCTCAAGCCGTTTGAGCGTGAAGAGGTAACAAATATACACAAACACACTCATTTTCATTCATTCATTCATCAGTCCACTGCTGGACGTAGGCTTCCCCCTCGGTACGCCATAAGGCACGATCTCCCGTTTTCGCCATTCAGTCGTTACCAGCCGTCTTTTTTAAGTCATCGGTCCATCTGGATTCTGGCCGGAGGGCGTCCAACGTTACGCTTGCCAAGGCGTGGCCTCCACTCAAGAACCCGCTTACCCCATCGTCCGTCGGTTCTACGACAAATGTGGCAATCCCACTCCCACTTCAGCTTGCTACACTTCCAGAAAATGTCCGTCACTGGCCTTTTTTGCGGATGAGGTAGATGATGACTGGTAGGACACATTGATCGAACACCATGGTCTTGAGGCATTGTCTAGGATATGACGCAGCTTCCCAAATGCCGCCTAGCCAAGCTGCACTCTTCTGGTGCTTTCAGTCTCAAAGTTGTCTCTACCCAACTGCAACGTTTGCCCAAAGTACACATACTTCTGGACAACTTTAAAGCAGATTGGGAAGAGATGCGGCACTTCTTTGCATCTTACCCGTGGCGTCAAGTGTGCTTCTCTTCGCGTGACCCCTCGTGTTGTTCAGATGCGGTTGCGGACGTGATTCGGCAGGGGATGGAATATTTTATTCCATTCTCCAACATCCCGCTCGGTCACAAAGCCCAGCCTTGGTTTAACGCAGAATGCGCCCAAGCTGAGGCGCGTAAAGAATCGACATACCAAGCTTGGGTCAAGGCTCGCGACTGCAAATTAAGAGCACGTAGGGTTCGCGCGAAGAAAAGAACCTTCAACTCTGCCACTAAGTCCTGCAAACGGGTTTTACGTAAGGCACGTTTTGACCATGTCGGACGAATAGGGGCCAAACTAGCATCACACCCTCCGGGTAGTAAAAAGTTTTGGTCCCTGTCCAAAGCGGTTGAAACTAATTTCTGTCGTCCAACCTTACCTCCAATGCTGAAACCTGATGGATCGCTGGCTCACTCTGCAAGTGAGAAAGCAAATTTGTTTGCTTCCTTGTTTGCAAGCAACTCACGTCTGGACGCTGGCTCCAAACAACCACCTACTGTACCTCGTTGCGATTCTTCGATGTCGGAGATCGCAGTACACATTAAAGAGGTTCGAAGAGTATTGTGCAGTCTAGACGTGAACAAGGCCAGCGGACCTGATGGCATACCAGCAAGAGTATTAAGACTATGTGCGCCTGAGCTGTCTTCTGTGCTGAAACGCTTGTTCCGCCTCTCTCTTAAAGAAAGAACGGTGCCGGGGGCCTGGAAGCTTGCTACTGTGCAACCAGTTCCCAAAAAGGGCGACCGTGCCGACCCTGCCCATTACCGTCCAATTGCCATTACCTCCATCCTATGCAAGGTCATGGAGAGGGTACTTAACAGTAAGTTGCTGACCTACCTTGAAGACAATGATCTTCTCAGTGACCGTCAATATGGCTTTCGCCGGGGGCGGTCTACTGGTGATCTTCTTGTTTATGTCACGCACTGCTGGGGCACTTGCCGTTTCACTCGATATCTCGAAGGCCTTTGACAGGGTCTGGCATGCAAGTCTGCTCAGCAAGCTTCCTGCTTATGGCATCCCAGCTGATTTTTGTACTTGGATTTCAGACTTCCTTAGTGAACGGTCCATCAGAGTAGTCGTTGACGGCTGCTCCTCTGACCTAATGGCCATTGATGCCGGAGTTCCTCAGGGGTCTGTTCTCGCTGCAACTCTTTTCCTGCTGCACATCAATGACCTCCTTCGGCATGGTATTGTTGGATACGCAGATGATAGTACCGTTTCAGAGAGATACTTGACAGGTGCAGGGACCAGTGGGGATGAAATACGTTCGTTAAGAAAGGCCATGGTAGAGCGAACAGATCTGACCTTAAGTCTTGTCTCCCAATGGGGCGACGACAATCTGGTCTCATTCAATGCCACCAAAACACAGGCGTGTCTTTTCACTGCAAAAAGGAGTCCTTTCGACTGGACACCTACTTTTCGGGGTACATCTGTCCCAGTCACTGACAGGCTTGAGCTTCTAGGCATGGAGTTGACATCAAATCTAAACTTCGGCGCGACCATCGAGTACAAGGCTCAGACGGCGGCTAAAAAGCTGGGCGTCCTGAATAGAGTGAAGCGATACTTTACGCCTGGACAGCTTTTAACTCTTTACAAAGCACAAGTCCGATCCTGCATGGAGTATTGCAGTCACCTTTGGGATGGCTCAGCCAAATACCAACTTGCCGCTCTTGACTCGGTGGAACGCAGGGCCAAGAGGCTCATAGGCGACATAAAACTGGTGGACACCAAGCTACATAGCCTGGCACATCGCCGCAAGGTTGCCTGCTTGTCGGTATTTTATAGATTGTACTTCGGAGAGTGTGCTCAAGAGCTTCACGACCTTGTTCCACCAGCTCCCTTCTACCATCGGACATCCAGACGCACCGCCATTCCACCAATTCGGACTAAGCGCTTCCAGTCATCATTTATAATGCGCACTGCTAAAGAGTGGAACTCACTTCCTGCGTCTGTGTTTCCAAAAGCATACAACCCTAATCTCTTCAAAGTAAGAGTGAACAGGCTTCTTCTGGGTGAGCTCGCTCCATCTTAGACTCTGTCTCTGTCCTATGACCTAGACTAGAGTCAAGAGCAAACCCATCATTAATAAAAAAAAAAGGCTACACCTTCGACGGAGACTGGCTTGGGAATGATTTATTGATTGAATTTGACTTTTGTCTTGTCCAAGTTCATCCCGAGTCTGTCACGTCTCGAAGCTGCGTTAAGACTGGATAGCATTTTTGCACACACTCTTCACACCCACTATATATAATATTAGTACGGATAGTAAGGATTATTTGTCATTGTCCTTCGATTTTCAATGTTTAGATGATTATAAGTAAGTAATGAAAAATTTCAGATGTACCGACGGTGATGATAATGAGGATATTTCCTATGCTAGTAGAAGCTGAAACCAAGGAAGACGAATTTCAAACTGACACGGGACGCCGCCGACTTTTTGACATCAACCATATTTTAAATGAATTACAAGAGAAAGCTTATCATAATGAGTTTTTCAACTACGCATTGCATAATACTAACATTATTTAAATTTATATTTAAATAATATTACTACTATTAATAAGTATATATACAATAATTAAAAATTAATAATATAAAAACACATCTTCTCTGTTTAATTTTATCAATCCTACAATTGTACCAACATATTTTTCCTAAGTAAATTACGTAAACAATAAAATTAAAGCTATATCTTGGGAGTTATTGACCTACTGCCATAGTTTTGTATACTGTAACGCGCGCGCTCGCTGTGGAAGCTGCGCTTGCCGCCCGGTCCGTACCGCAGGGTCAAGTGAGTTCACCGCAGACTAGCTCGCGCGATCTTTTCTACGCGACGGGCGGAAGGCCGTAAATGCCTACTTTTCAGCACTAAGCTGCCCTTAAATCGTCTGAATATGGGAATTCCGCTCTGTTCTTACATACAGGAATTTCTATTAGTGGGAGAGAGACGTTTGAAAGTTCAAGGCAGGCCCCGAAATACGTATGAATTGAATTGTAACTGACTCATTACTTATCTTTAACTTACACGTTCGATTCAAACAAGTAAATAAACGAATTATCGCACGCTTTTCCCAATTATCTTAAACAAATTAGTAAATTAACAAACCGAACCTTTTTTTAAATATTTTTCTTGATTGATTAAGCATAATTATAATACAGCTTTGACGAGCTGGTAATTGTTTGATTTTTTTAACATGGGTAAGTAGTTGATTAACGAATAAAAATAAATTATTTGTCATTATGTTTGGGCAACTTTTTTCATCAGTCAGTTCAGGTAACTTTTTGTCTTTTCCAATAATAATTGTAATAAATTCGGGATTTTCCGACGCGCAACCGTCCTCAGTTGTATATTTTCAGTGTTTAATGTATTCTAAACCTAAACCCGCGCAATGAATACTGTATTTTCATGTCATGCAATTATAATTTCATGAGGTTGGGTCGTACTTTATAAAGTTATTCTATATCGAGGTCAAAAAGATTTGAACATAGGTCTCTTCAAAGTAAATAGTAGAAAGTGTGTACAAGCAAAAATGCAGAGTAATAGAAATGTATTGCATTCCACAGTTGACTTCAAAAGGTAGGTTTGCTCAGGTTTCCACAAGCTAAAGACTAAAGGAATAAAATGTGTACTTACTTTCAGAAGTATGTACCTACTTCTGAAAGAGTAAATAGAGGCTTAGACAATGAACTAGAGCATTTTTCAACAAAACAGAAAAAAATTTTGCTGTTGAAGATTTGTCGTTTTTTTTTAAAGCTAAGCGTGAAACTGCAGAATTTATTTCTACAAGTCTGCGTTATGATGATGGTTTTAACTGTTTGATAAAACACGTCTACTTCTTCTTCTTTTTTATGTGTCGCGGCGAATAAATTTTGTCGGACCAATAGTTGCCATACGAACGGTATTTGTAGTGGCTGCCCAGAGATCTTCTAGCGAGCAGGTATTGGGGCACGCAGGGCAGCTCAAGAGGTCTACTGCATTTTGTTAAAATGACTTATGATTTCAGTAGATTCTAGTAGTTCAACTTGTTAAGTATTTATTCGCATAACTTTTTTCAATTTTGTGAATGATTTTCTGTTAATTACATAATCAACTTTATAATAAGTAATAAGAACTGGGTGAGTTAATGATTTTTCTCGAAGTTTATAATCGGTAATAACTGAAACCATACGCCGCCGGTTAAGTGCCATCAACTTATCTCATAATAAAAGTTACGAACTCGTAAACCGACGATTAGAAGTTATCTCGACGGACATTTGAAAATCATATGTGGGCCGATTCAGCTTTGACAACTGTTGAACTAATTTTGGCTTGAAACACACGTACTGCACCATTTTGCGGTAATTTGCCCAATTCTGGTTCTTGACATTTTGATGATGGGTAGATGAGCAGATGGAAAATCTAAGAGAAAAACCGAATATCATGTCACCGCATCAAATTGCGGCTAACAGATGCTGTAATTTCTGTCAATTCTTTGGTGGCTGTCACAAACCGTAATAGATGCGTGTGCTAAAAATGAATCTTAATATTATGAGGAAGCTTATTCTAAAATATGGGTCTAGTTTAGCCTCGGCACGGCATAGAGATACCCACTAATAGGTTAATTCCTTAAGGGTTATGTGTAAGAACGAAACGGTACCAAATCCGTTAAATTACTCGTTTTCACAGAATTAAGATAAAACATTTATAATTGTTTCAGAAATTAAGGCATCTTTGCATTTGCAAAGATTGCATTATCTTAAGTAACCATAAATTCGCATTGTCGCTTTCCGTCAAATAGGTTATGAAAAGGAAACTTGACACAAAATACGCGTCATAAGGTGACGACGAAAACAATGACGACTAAATAAACTAGAATTGGCAAAAACCCCTTGACATTTTCAACATGACAGGACTTTTATACTTTATATTCTTTTATACTTTATATTCTAAGTGTTGCTATACCCCGACGGGGTGTCATAATTAACATATAGGATCTATGTAATTATACATAATACTCGTAAGAATGTACATTATTGATTATGTTACGCAATACAATTTATGATTATGATTATGGATAATATCTTACATTCTATTCATTACATATTTGACGGAAAATGACAGCAATAAGGTAAGTTTAGTGAATGAATTTGTAATTAATTTCCTGAATTGAGGCGTTTTTTTATTTTATGTGGGCCGTATCAAATGCACTTGAAAAACTCATTCCTTTATTTAAATCACGTCGTTTACTTGTTTGGTTTAAAGGTAAAAGTAATTTTAAGATGAAAAAGGATAAGAATAATTCGGCATGAATACGTAGTTAAGTCTTGCACTATGGATTTTTTTCTTTTGCCCTTGAAAAACATGTTTTACTAAATTGATATACGAAAAAGCATATGTTAATCAAATACTTCGGTAAATTTATCACAAACTTACCAAAATTATTGTGGAAAACTTAGGTAGGTGAGTAATGTTGCAAAATTGAGAATTCGAACAATAAATAAACAATATTGCTATAATTTTATGGTTTATTATGTAACCTGCAATTTTATCTAGAACCGATAACTTTTAAGAATATCTTACAGAATTCGTGACGCGAAACCGTCTGCTAAGATAAACTTTTAACGAGTGTTTCATAAAACTTTTTGTACTTCTAACTCTTTACTTTAGGTATCTTGATAAAAATACTTTTAGTTTAATTCTCATATAACCTAAGAGTATGATATAGTGGTCATAAGTATCAAAGAAAAACTTGAAGTCATGACATAATTTCATGTCAAGTTAAAACACAATGTGACATTATGAAATAGTTCCGAAAGGCTTTTGTTGCTATTATTTGCCAATTTACTTTAATCGTAGCGAAGTTTTTACAATCATATCCATTTTGGCCACTTTTAGAAAAGTAATTTCTAAACAGATGAATAAATTTTCAAAATTCACATTTCATTTATTTTTTTCATGTAACTTTTACGAAACTTTATCACTTAAACTATCCACTAACCTGCAGCGTGACGGAGTCCTCAGTCGGCGGAGGGCTGGGGGCAACAAGTGTAGCCCGCTGTCTACTCGCCGCTTATATACGCGCCATCCGCCCGCCCATCGCGCGCCGCCCAGCAGCGTAACAACCCGCTTTGCATCCCAATTCCGGGCGGGCGGAGAAAGTCATGTTCGGTGATGTCACAAGTTCACAAAAGTTGGATCTGAAAACTGTTTGATTGTGAATGAGGTAGGTAACTATTTGAGATGTTATGGTAGCGAAAATGCGTATTTGTAATTCTAACAAATTCTGTTTTTTGTAGATTTACACAGACACATTATTTTTCTATTAAAAATTATTTTTCTATTTTATTGTTTTTTAATTACGTAAAAAATATTGATAATCTGCCCGATGGCGTAGTGGATAGTACCCCTGCCTGCTACGTCGAGGGTCGTGGGTTTGATCCGCACAAGACCCAAATATTGTTAAGTCCATTTTCAAGTATTTTATGTTTATTCTGGATATTTTCTATGAAAAATATGTATTTTTAACAAAAAAATAAAACATTGTTTATAAACATTAACATCGGCTTTCTAGTTCCCATAGTACCAGCTTTGTTTAGTTAGTGGTTAGATGGCGCTGAGTGAAGTGTTCAGGATATGTATTAAAGTCAGTCCTATGCTGCAATCGTGACTCTTTTATTTGTCAATTGTAAATAATAGATAAAAAATAGCCATAATATCATTATCATTAAATTTAATAAAATGTTAATTTATTATTAACCAAAGGAATTACTTACTGTAAAACTATACTAAGGTACACATAATTTGTCTTGAAAGATATCTCTAATTTATTTATAGATCTTGCTTTTCGATGTTTTTTGAAATGAAGTAAACAACATCTACAATTTTTTAAAGAAGTCACTTCTTTTTCAGTGATTGAATATTTAAGTTGTTAAAAGACAACGTGCCCCTATTTACTTACATTAGGTGTAGTAACGTAACTACTGAAAGCCCTAAATCATTCTTTAGGGCTTTAAGCAAAAAATATTATATTTTTACAAAAATAGTTATTACTGGAAAAAGATACTGAAAACACAGCTGAAAAATCAAGCAGATTGTAGATTATAGAATATAAAAGGGAGGTGAAATCACGTTCCGAAAAAATAGACACGCGTGCCAATTATCATTTTTAGAAATTCTAGGGATCATCCTGGGTGTTCGAGTTACTACCCAGGATTTTACATACATACATTAATCACGCCTATATCACTTGCTGGGTAGGCAGAGCTAAGATTTACGCCACGTCTGATAAACATTGGGAGTCATTCAAAAATTACAGGTTGTCAGCCAATCGCCAAAAATACATATAACCCGCGAGAAGTTGCCTCTTACTTGCCCACGGGCAAGAAATGGGGTGATGCTATTTTAAGCTGACATCCCTGGATTTTAGCTTACAGTTGTGAAAATGTTAAGGTTCGATTATCGTAACTCTACGAACTATTTAGATTAAAACCTTAGAGCAAGACGGTCATCCGTCCCGTTCCGACATAACCTACAACAACTGTAAGCTCAGCCTTCTTCCTTTCACAGTTAATATGGTGCGGAAGCAAGATCTTTTTTTTACTGCAGCAAGGATTCAATCGAGATTTTTCCGTTGATTCCCATAAACTTTTTATTTTATTTCGTATAGTCTGGAAGTGTAGCGAACTGAAGTGGCAGTGGGCTGAACACATTTGTCGTAGAATCTTTAGACATTGGAGGCAAGCTGGTTTTCGAGTGGAAGCCACGCCTCGGCAAGCGTAGCGTTGGACGCCCTCCGGCCAGATGGACCGATGACTTGACAACTGGATGGATAAAACGGGAGATAGTGCCGTATGGCGTACCCTTGGAGAGGCCTACGTCCAGCAGTGAACTGTTATAATAATGTGCTGAAATAGTATGGTTACTAACCATGCCCCAAGTTTCACGTCTTTTATTTGAATTTAATTATAGAAAACATTAAATTAGATTATGGTGAATAATTCCCGGTGATTAATCTGTCTCAGTGGCAATGGCAAGCCTCATCAAGGATGCAAAGTAGAGTGACGTCACAAATGCAACAAGTAATTAAGGACCTTGCGAGTAGGTTTAATACGTTTCTAATTATTAGAGTTCATAGCCGTTTTTTTATCAAAGCTATTGCACAAGTGTTATAATAAAGAAAAGAAAAAATTGTGATACTTAGATATCTACTACACCCGCTGCCACTCATTTTTATTTGGTAATAGTCGTTTTCCAAAGTGGAATATGTGTTATTCTAGGTTATACTCTACCTGTGTTTTATATTTCATCTAAATCAGTCAAGCCAAGGTAACTAACATACATACATACATACACACATACGCACACACAGACTCTCAGATTTATAATATTACTACGGATAGTACGGATTTACAATGACGAAAAAAATTACCACAGTACGTGATAAACTCTTAATTAAAGAAATTTTGACTGTTGACTTTGACGTGAATTCTTAACCGTCTAACAAATTTAATCTGATCGTTTATATGCATTTGTTCTATAAACTATACTGTACTTGCCAAATAATTTGACACTCGTTGTGTCCCGAGATGTTTTCAATAGAAACCTGAAAATAAACTCAATCTCAATTGAAATAAAAGTGATATCGGATATAATAGCAAACGTCGCCTCGCGATTCATTCGTTAGCCAGAAAAATTACATATTTATTTTAAACAAGAATCTTTCAATTTCACTGTAAACATTCCGGGACAAATGTCCGGTCTTTCTCTTTTTCGTGTGGGACACCGAATTGTCCAACTACCCGATAAACCCTGGTGTCAGCGTTTTACAACCGCCGACTACTAGTAGTAGGCCTCAGACATGGTTGAGCAACGATCGCCGTCTAAGTTATCTTAGACAGTAACCGGGAGCGACGGCTTAACTTGCCCTAATCATCTTTCTTTTCGGACAATCAGGTGGTTCAGCCTGCAATGTCCTAACCAGACCGGGAATAAATTCACAAAGTGATAATAGCAACTTTAGGAGTGTTCGGTGGCCCTTAGGCATTTTCTTCGTAACTATATCAAACTATACTTAGTCGGTGTTATTGTTATAAATAAACACATAGGACCTAACACCCACAGCAAACATAGTGCGTGGTCCCGTGACAATGACGCCGTGATCATACGGAGAAGGGGTAAGTAGGAGAGACGGTGAACAAACAATAGATACATGATTGGCGCGACTTGGCGCCCACGTCTCGCCATCACTGAATCTTGTACATAGAGCGAAGAATAGAAAAATGAGATCAATGATACTCGATATAAGGTACAAGGTATAGCGTAACATTTAGTTGACTTAGGTGTAGTCTTTTGATACATTAATATATATTCTTTTTTGCAAACAGAGTGTTTAACTTAAAATAAAATACATAAGCGAGTTTATCTTTAAGAGAGAAGGGATACCAAGGGAACAAAATAAATACAATAATGAAAACAAAATTAACAAACAGATGAACCAAAATACTAACATACATAGAAACATATATATTTACAGTAAACCAATGGGTTTTTGTCTATCTGACAGCGTTCGAGCTAATTTATATTTCAAACCAGATGGAGTTATGTTAAATTGAAATTTTGTCATTTTAGTCACAGTACATTTTATCTATTGACTTAATAGTAGCAGGTATTTTTTCTGTTTAACTCAGCGTCATCTATGTACACTTGAAGATTGACTAAAAAATGTCCTATTGTCATCAAGTTTAGAAAAACCTTTCCAAAATCGTTTCTGCGTCGTTTATTTACCCAGGTAAAGTTATTGAATTACTCAATATAGAAATATAAAGAGAGACGCATTTCCCCACAGTAACATGAGGTAGGCTCGAAAAAAATATTTTTGAAAAGATGCTGATTTTCCCCAGTCCAATAAATAAAGCTGGTAAGTACGCACGCAGGTAAATACAGTACGGTAGGTTGTATATGCACCGCACATCTTGCGGCATTTGAAAGGCGTTTTTTTAAATCACATGGGAACGCCGCATATAATGGAACAGGACGCCGTATCGCCGTAGGCTGTCATTGCTGACTGAATGTCAAAAACGCGAAATGGTTTGGCACGTGTGCGATCCGTGTATGTTCACGGTTGGACGATTATCACACACGGCACGACATTCAGGGATCGTACTGGGGGCGAGTGATAAAAATAGTGTAGGCTTTCATGCCCTCACCACAATGGGAGGCATATAGGGTAAGAATGATGCTTAAAGAAGTTACCGATACAGTTCTAAGAATTGAATTATATCTGCGCGAAGTCGCGAAGTTTCGGATGGTTTCCATTTGAATTTAAGAATTTTGGCGCAGGTTATTTTACCCCATGATATGTAGAATTGAACTGTACCTATATAATATAAGTAAGTAGATGTCAATCATTTTAATTTTTTCATTAAAAAACAGAACAATGGCTAATGGATCTAGAATCTGATCACCACAGTGGCAGATCAATTTGGTGTCTGTCGTGCTGGCAAGAACACGATCCGGAACAGCGGACAAACAGACATGACAGATTGACATTAGGACGACCTTTCATACAATAAAACAGTTGTTTACAGTAACCCAAGCACATAACATCTTTAACAAAGTGATCATGGTACCTCCTACACATATTATTTCGCCTAAAATCCCTTGCGGGTAGGCAGAGCGTAAACGGCAAAACGGTAATTTACGCCACGTCTGACAAATATTTGAAGACCATTCGGAAAATTGTGTATCGCAATAGTGACAGGTTGTAGGCCCAATACGGCGGCAATACACACCCTCGAGTCCCTTAGTCGCCTCTTACGACTCCCACGGGAAAGAAATAGGGTGATGCGATTCTAAGCCGGCATCACACGACATACCTCCTACCTAATTATTAATGTGGTACCTATTTGAAATATTGGTATAATGACATCCAATATCCAATGACAATCTGTAGGTCGTTATACGAGAACAATGAACAGCCGATTCCTAACCTACGTCCAGATACTTTCTTGAGAAAACACAATGAAAATGGGGCGACGAGAATGTATGACGCTTTTCTTGTCTTTATTATTAGTTCCCTTATAATAGACTCATTATTTTATCTAAGAGGCACGTCTATCCACAGCCATCAGTTTTATAGATATGAATAAACCTGAAACAAAAGGTTTGTCAGTTCACAGTTTTCATTGCTGGTAGATAATTCAGATGATTCTTACTGAGCGAAAGCTATAGGTAATACAGAAATAAAAAATCAGTAGTATCGCTACATCACAAATCAAATGATGTAGCGATACTAAAAATCAGTTAGCTTGTACCTCTTTTGGCGAAAAACTCATCTCCAGATATAATTAGAATTCTGTCGTAGAACTTATTATTATTTAGTACAAATCTAAAATATCATGCCTCAACTTACAGGAAATGAGATTTGACCCTTAATTCTAAAGTAACGATTTTATATCAACAATTTTAATATTTGTAGTCATTGAAATACAAAAGTAGTAAAAAGTAACCGGTTGGTAGCATAATTATCAATTGCGTTTTGAGGTTTTTTGACGTCCAAACATAGTGAAAGCGTCAGTTTTCTGAGGGTGCAATTGATATTACACCCACCTGTTTACATATCGAATAGAAACTAATTGAAATAAAGAAATAAATCAGCAAAAATGAATATAAAATATGGTTGTATCGTTTGTAAACAAAAGTATCACGAAACTCTTTTTCTATTGATCACTAAAGTTACTTTATTTGAAAGAAAATAATTCAAGGTTAATGTAGATACGTCATTAAACTACACTTTAGACCAAATATTGAATATTAATACGACAAACTCATTTCTGTTATTGAAATACAGATTAAAATAAAATTTTCTCCTTACGTTTTAGTCATTATTCTATGCAATAAAATTCGTACTGGCTAGTTCGATATTGAAAATAAATTATTCAATTTTGGATCTATTGGGAATGACACTCAATGCCGTGTAAAAATAAAAAAAGAAGACGTTTTATCGGCTTTTTATGACGGTTCGATTTTAAATATCTATGATATACCTAGTTTCAAAACCTCTACGGTAAATACCACTTACCTAACACAAGGGCTGTATGTCCCTTGAACCCCTGAAATATGTAAAATGATAATAAAAAAACTAAAGTGTTCATCTATCAATAACAGAAAATTGCTTTAGCTTTAAAGTTCGTAACTAACCTGCAAAAGTTTTTTTCATCTTGTTACAAATGATGGTTTCAAAACTTCAATTCAGAATTCGATTACTTGTGTCTGATTGTTTATAAAAGTAAAAGATTTTACTCAAACAAAATAAAACTTTAGCACCGCAAACTACATGTGTGAATTACGATCAGGTAAGCCTTGAATTATTATAATTTTTTACATGGAAATTTTGCAAACAAGATTGTGTGACCATTTTTCTCTGATATGTTTGTCAAAAAAGTCAAATCGACGCTTAGACCATTTGCCATTTTGACAGTCTCATATCGGATAACAGATATCAAGCCAGCTAAATTTGGCTTAAAGAAGTAATGCGAATATAAGGCGGAAGTACACTTGAAGTCCGTTGCTCTGTATTTCTAGCGCATCCGTAACGCATGCGTCTGTCTAACGATAGGAAATTGCGAATCCCGATATTATTCTGACAAACGACGAATACGACGCATCCGTTAATGCACCGTCGCGCGGTTTGTATGGAAGTGAGTATGAGTAGAGCCTATTTTAAAGGCTATTTCGTCAAGAAATAGGTAGGTATACGACTGATGGAGCTCTACCAATTTGTAAAAATTCCATATTTAAAAATAATTTTCTGCTAATTCCGATTCCTAGAATGCTCAAGTGTCATTGTGTTTATTGTCAGTCAAACATGTGGTCTGGTAATTATTAGGGGCAATCCACAAAAATGTTATGTTACGAATCCAAATTTATTTCTTAATGATGGCCACATCATAAAAAATTGTATGGAGAGCTTTGTGTCAATAGCGTTATTAGATCAGTCGCATAATATTACTTACTTGTTTCAAAGATTTGGTTGTCTTCTTTATTAAATGAACCATTAAAAACTAAGTATTTTTACAACTGTATCAAGTAGTAATCAGGGGAAACAGTCTTGAATTTACATGAAGTTCACTAGCCGATGAGTTAAGTCATTGCTACACTGTTTCATGTTAATAACTTCTTCATGGCTAATTTAAAACCGTCCGGCAAAAATATTAAAATACCTCTTAAACAATTTTCCTACAATGTGTAAGAACTACTTGCTAACACGATTTTTCGCACGAGCTATGTAACACTAATATTATTTATCTCTCTCCAAAATGTACCACATAGTGTAAAATGGCTCACAGACCCATTCCTTGGCTAAATATTTGTCGATGCATAATAAGTTTAAATTTAAATATTTAATATTATATTATAATTTATATCATTATTCAAACATGATATGAATACACTCTGTCAGTATTCGGAGGGCTGTCCCTTACACCCTGTATATTACTTTTGGCGGAACAAAGGTAAAGTTTAATGGAAAAAGAGTGCGTTCAAATAATATCCCTTTTTAATTAGTGAGCTACCAGTTATTTGATCACTTTGTAAGGACAAGGTTGGCGCCTGAGATTCTGCTCTATGGGCTATTACTAAATAAATTATCAAATTATGAGCAATTTCGTCGTCGAATAGTTCAAAGGTTCAAAGGCAAGTTTTTTCAAATTGCTTTAATCCAGTCATAAGCAAGGTTTATTGGTTTTCACTTTTTTAATACTGAGTTAACTGCTGTTGTTTAATTTAGTTGTGGGAGGATATATTTTTGGCGATGATAATGTATGTGGGGTAACATTATATAAAGGGACACAAATCTGTAGCTGTATTTATGCCCAATAGGAAAACAAACAACTACTTTCAGTGTTATAAGTAAAAATTTGAAGTTGCCTCTGTAAATATCACTCAATTTAATCCTATCGCAAGTAAGTAGGGAACTACCTACCACCGGCGCTTGAAGCCGATTCAAGTTAAGCTGGACACCGAAATACTTTGTCAATAACAAACATACGTTGGCTACTTCTTGAGCAAGGCTGATGCCCTAAGATCTAACTTTCTACCGCTGTAGCGGGCAGGGAGAGTAAAGGAAAACGTAGTGCACTTTATGCACTGAAAACAAAGTACGCTTAGGTCTTTGTTCACCTTTGGATTTACTTTGTTCAATATTTATACAGAAAATTAGAATATAACGCATTAACAATTTATTCACAACGACAGAAACAAACTTTTATGACTTACGTATATTATGGTGTTTTGAGTCATTATGTGTGACAGCGAAAGTTTAAAACAATTAATAACAATAATAGTTAGTTAGGTACATACGAGTATTAAAATAAATATGCCAAGTACCTGAAAATACTTGGAAATCTTTGTCATGATGAGCACTATTTATTATTTATCTTAATCATTAACAACCTTACGACGTCCACTGCTGACCACAGCCGTCCCCCGGGCGCTCATACTAGGTGTTTCGTTGTGAAATGCCCAAAAACGCCGACAGAATAGTTCATCTGCAATCCTTTCTGCCTGCATAACACTTCCCATGCTACACGGTTTTTATTTGTATTAATCTTACATACATACATAAATCACGCCTCTTTACCGGAGGGGTAGGCAGAGACTACTTCCTTCCACTTACTACGATCCTGGCATACTTCTTTCGCCTCCTCCACATTCATCAATCTCTTCATGCATGCTCGTCGGTTTAGGGTACTCTTGACCTGACCTTTCTTTAGCACGTCCCCGATTTGATCGAGGTACGTTCGTCGAGGTCTTCCCCTTCCGACGTTCCCATCCACACTTGCCATATACACCTGTTTCGTTAATCTTCTTTCATTCATCCTCTCTACATGACCAAACTACAAATTAATCGTGTACTATATTTTTACATTTAATAAATTAAAAGTTTATTTCATTTCATTTTCATTAAATAACAACTTTTATTTTACACATTATATAACATTAATCTATATTAATAAAAAAAAAAAAAAAAAAGTAAGTTAAACACAAATACTAATGTGGTTTAGTGTGAGGTTGTACCAAATTCAAAATGAATAATCCAACACGGCGACCTGTCTTTCTTTAAAGATCTAGCCACCTGATTGCGACTGTTGACCATGAAGCTATTCAGTGTGATACTGAAATATTAGGCAGATAATAGGTATATCATTCGATATAGTTATAAAAAAAGGCTCACAAGACTGCAAGTACACGTATTAACGGTTACTTAAACCGCACGTCGTCATCTGTACATCTCATATCCCTTTTATAGCTGTTTATCACGCCCTTACAAGTTTTACAACTACGCTTATCTGCATCTCAGTACAAATTGTCGTCTAGTGGAATGGGGCACATCTTTTTCTTTTGCTGTAGGTTGTAGGTTCTCGTGTACTTTGGCATTATTTTAAGTCTGTGAAAAGATTACAAATAACTTTGTCCGTGAAACATTAGGTAAAAAATATGAAAAACAAACTTCGTGGTGTAAATTTTGATGCACGAGCAAAATATGTTTCATACGTGTTTCTATGAGAAAATTTTTGTTATCCTCAGCACATACCTACCCAGTTTTCAGCGTCGAGCAAAGCAGCATTATAATATTTATTACTTTTAATTTATTACATCACTAGATTTCCGCTCAGTGGTTTCACCCGCTGCCACTCATTTTCCCGAGGTAATAGTTGTTTTCCCTCGGTAGAAAGGGGCCGTGCGATGCCGGCTTCGAATAGCACCACCACATCTCGTCGCAAGAGGCGACTAAGGGACTTAAGGATGTGTATAGCAATTTAAGGCGATAGGCTGACAACCTGTCAATATGGCGATACACAATTTTCCGAATGACCCTCAAATATTTGCCAGACGTGGCGTAAATGTCCGTTTTTGCGACCATTTACGCTCTGTCTACCCCGCAAGGGATTATAGGCGTGATATGTGTATGTAATGCATCATTCCATCATGTGGATATTCCCGTAGTTGGAGCTCATGTCCAGCAGTGAACCGTTGCAACTGTTGATGAATAGCTTTACAGCAAACAGTTTTGATTATGATAAGTTAAAATAATATTAAGAAACTATGATTCTGTAATATTACATGATCCTATTTTCCATTTAACCCTCAAGTGGAATCCCTATTTAGAATCATTTGCCGAGGTTTTACGAGAAGTCTCCAAGACGAGTGATCACTTATATTGGTGCGTTTATGCGTCGTAAACGCGCCCTAACCGATTCGAGGCAATAGCCATGACAATTGTGCGTTATATGGGACGTTTTGTGGTCCCAGATAGTGCTTGCAAGATCTAATGAACGGCTGAGTGCCTAGTTCTAGATTCAGAGTGGTTTCTGTGACCTAAATATCGTGTGTAGTCCAGTTATAGCGGTATAAGTCTAGGTTTTACCATGCTAAAAATTAATTCACGGGTAATTCAGGGCAATTACTTTTTGTCATTAAGATACCGGTAGAACGGGGTGACTTTGAGAAACGGGGCGACTTTGATGATTACTCAAAACTTATGGTTTTTTTTAATTATCTGCTTGAAACGAAACGTATCAAAAAAAAACTTTTTTGTTTTGGCAAGACTGTCTAATCGGCCATATTTCATAGAGGTCTCAAAACGTGGGTACGTCGCGATTAGATAAAAAATTAAATTTATTGCAGTAGTCTCACAGAGTGCAAAACTTTGGGTAGAAAAACTTTAAATGTGCAGCCGTAAGTACTTATACTGTGTTTTTTGTGTATGATTTATTTAATTATTCGTTTCTTTGTGTACACAAGCGTTTTTTGTCAAGTAATAACTCGGCGGCCATTTTGATTGCTATGATTGCATTTGTAAATAGGGGCTACTTTGATACCATGCATGAGGCGACTTTGATAGAAAAGAATTTCGCACCAGTAAGCAATGTCCAGCTACTATTTGATCAGTGTACCGCTTATCAATGTAACCCCGTTTTAATTTTCTTTGTAGGGTCAACACGGTTCGCACATACAAGAAAACGCCAGGGACGCGAAATTATAGAAATTACAGTGATGAGACTTTAAGGAGATCTGATATTAATCTCTGTAGATTTAAGTGAAGAATTTTATATAAAAATGTTCTTACATTTATTAGATTAGTTTTGAAGTTTTTAATTAGAATTAAGAATGAGAAAAAGAGACTGTCTTGTTGTATTGGTAATTAATAAAACTTTATTCAATAATTTATTGCACTTTTTATTCCTGAGTCTTAATATTAATGCTCCAACATACAAAAAAAAAGGACTCCACTTATCATCAATTTCGCCCCCAGTATCAAAGTAGCCCCGAAAATATTAAAAATTTAATATTTCCGAAAGTAAAATTCTCAATTTTGTTTTTTTTTATTGTTTTGTGATCTCAAAAGGGGTGTCTTTCCAAATCCATGAAAAAATTGAGTGGTATCAAAGTCACCCCAATCGTATTTTAACTTTGATAACGAATATTTTTTTATTTTACTCCGGAACAGGTCATGATTTTTCATTGCTTCTCATAAAATACTAAAGCAACTATTCAGTCCATCATTAATGTATTTTTTAAGTTTCGATAGAGTTAAAAATGAAGTAACAGAAATGATTTTTATTTTAAAATTAATCAATTTAACCCCGTTTTACTACTCGAAGTCGAAGGTTTGAAACGTGACCCTACAAAAAATAAGTGCACACGTAAAACATCATTCAACTGCGACAGTGGGAATTGTTTATCGGATTTTTTGCATTTCTCATGACTTTAGGTATTTCATCCCCTTATGTGAAAGAAGACCAACCAGCTGCAATTAATAATGATTAATGATAGTAAAAAATTATATGTGTTGCGTCTTTGAATGACGATTGAGATCTTGTCTTCAAATGTTATTTACTGGTGGTGGTGGTAGCGTGAAATTACATGCTGTGTGATTAGCCTTGCCAACCCTGGTTATCAGGACTATACAAAATTGTTATACATACATACATCAGCCTATTGCAGTCCACTGCTGGACGTAGGCCTACCCCGGGCCAACATTGTTATAAAAAAAATATGTGTCATTCAAAATTTATTTTTGCAATGACGTATCATGACATCAATGAATAATATTACTATTTCATTTCAGTAGGTACCAATTGCCTAATAATCTTTATGAAGATTTTACTATTGGTATAGCACAAAAGATGTAAAAACTAAGTATGAAACTATTAAAAAGTTGAAATCGAAATCTAAGTTACAATATATGCAAGTTAGTATAAAGTTACAAATCCAGAAAAGTCGTAGCGCCTGGAAATACTTATATAGCAAATATGCAAAGGAACGTTGCAGTGAAGTTCAGTGCGGGTGCTTAACTTTTTAACAGACCTATCCGTGTCTGAAGTTTGCCCGTAACACTAGTACTCGTTGTTCATATTTTTATACTCGTGGCTTGAATATGAATAGACGTTGTCAAAAGAACGATAGGTAGGTAATAATCCATGGCTCATGATAAAAATGACTAAATTTAAAGATGAGTTAATTGATTTGCTTTACCACTTTACCTAACCTACACTAATATTTTTAATTTAAGCCAGGTTATTGTATGATCATATAAGTTGGTCTCTTTAAGGTGGGACGTTTTTCATACAAATGTTAAATGGACTTATGTCTTTAAATAAGACAAAATTCTATTAAACAACTCGATGAGAAGTCCCGTGTTGATAGAACATTTTCGCAAAATAATAAAAATAAATTGTAAACCACAAGATTCCCTTGTTAAAACCGATTCATCACTTTACGCCAATAGATGGAGCTACTGCTGCAATTTTTTTTATTGATTTTATTGTGGACGAAATACTCTTTTCTTTTAAGCAAAAGTAGTTTTGCGCCAAACTTACTTGGGCCTTCATCATTTCGCATACCTAAGCATTTGTTTTAAAATTGCTCTTCATCGCATGTACAAGTCCATCGAATATCAGTTTTTCGTTTGTATGTAAAACGTACTACCTTAAACTATAGCTTGAAGTGCTGCTAAAATAGTTACTAATTACTTTTTAGTCTTTTTAGGCACTCGCGAAAAAATTATTCGAATTCTAAAATGAGTACTTTCTAGTCGAATCAGTGAGACTGAGTAGAATATTAAAATTCTAAGATAAAGATAAAGATATTTTTATTCGCAGTAAACATGGTACAATCAGATGAAAATTAACCATAAATAGGTATAGAATCATGTGTTTAGTCAAATAGATTAGATTAGACATGACATGCAAATATTTACATAATCAGTTATTAATATTTACATAATTCAACCTTCGTAAATGTCTCAATGTTCAATCATACTTTTTTATCACCTTAGCCAATGCTATTTCTGCGTCTATTTACTCACGCCATCTAGTACATTGCGTGAGAAGAGCGAATCACGATGGAGGGTGAGGGACTGAGGGTCGCCCTCTTGGTTCCTAAGTTCACCCGTGTACCGACAGATTGCAGGAATTACATGTTTTTGTAATTCAGTGAGTAGGTATTTTAAATTATTTTTACTTATTGGTAATATAAACATCAAATTATTAGCAAATACCATCTTGGTTGTTAAAACATGGTTGTTATCACAAAACTAACTAACTATGACTTTGACCACTTGCATTTGCATGATTTCAATAGCATGTTTTAAAAATTGCTAGATCTATATCCAGAAAGTGTATGTACCCTAATTTGTATAAAATACACAAATCGGCATATTTTTTTCATTTTTAGAAACAAGGGTCCTATTACGTTTAAATTGCAACAGTATTTGCGTAATCGAATTTGTTTAATTTCTTTTTTCTTGACCGCATTGCATGACATTTTAATAACAACTACTCATGTTTTTTTCAAGTTTAATTAAATAAAAATTAGTCTGGTTTATTAGAAATATAGGTATAAAACTCTGTAGTGCGTAGAAACTTGGATAATAAAATAAAGCACCTGCTTTGGTTTGTTTACAAAAAGATAATTACCTATACTTTTAAATTATAGTACCTAAGACAACATAAGACATTATATCTTACAACTTAAAATCATATGCACTAAACGCATATATTCAAATAAACTATATTAAAAAAAACTAATAAAAAAAAGTTTCAGTAGCTGTACTTTAAACTTTTGCTAAATGACTTTTCTTTTATGTTGCATTAGAGTAATCTAGTTTGGGACTGGTACGTCTTCTCTTTGTGGTATTCGAGTATTTTCCTGTTTGAATTGTTTACATTTTTGCAAAAATACCTACAGCTACCTACAGTTTGATAAAAGTAAGTTCAACAGACGCGTCACTTACAATATCTTCATAACACTTCCGAGAATTCTGCCCCTTGACTTCAGATAACTTGATTATTAATAATAACTATTATTTACGTGTTTTTATTAAGACTAATGAGAGAAATGGATAGTCAATTGAAAGTATTGAGTGAGAGTAGTGCGTCGTAGTGTTTTCGAAATGCAAAAATTATTTGTGTTTGTTTGTTTTTTGGCGGTAAGAAATAATATCTTGTCTTTCATTAACATAAAACTCAGTCGCAAATTTTTGGATTCGTATAAGTTATGAATACTTGCGCGCGCAATATCCATTGTTTGTTAGTTGTTGTTTTGTCATAGGTTATAAACTTTAAGTGAGAATATTAAGGTTCAAAATCACTGGTACACACGCTGTATCACGGGAAGACGAGGGGTTTAACAATCCAATAAACCGCGATTGAACTAATTAATATAATAAATTATTTATACGCAGGCAGGTGTGCTTCAACACTTATACTCTTCATTTTTTGTTATTTGTGTTCAGGAATCTCCTTTAAAAGTAAAGTTAGTGTACTTTTATTATAGTTATCTCATGCTCCAGTCACCTGCCAAAGCCAACGAAATTCAAACTTTATTAAATTCATTCAACTATAATCACATGGATGACACTGACATAAGACCGCAACGAATGGAAGAATGCGGTGGAGGCCTTTGCCCGGCAGTGGGATCAAGCAGGCTAATTAATAGAATAGAATGTAGTCAGATGAACTGGTAAATAGTACCCATTTATTTTCCAGGTTACCTCTGCCGACTTACTTACAAAAAGACAACAGCAAAGAAATAAAGCAAGTCTGGTAAGCAGAGTATTTTTTAAGTTCAGATCAGAACTCAAAATGCCGTGTGATGCCGGTTGAGAATAGCATTTCCCCCATTTCTTTCCCATAGGTATCGTAAGTGGCGATTAAGAGACTCGAGATTTACATGTGTATTGCAGTTTTAGGCGCTGCTGGTCTGACAGCCTGTTACTATTGTACACAACTATCTGAATGATCATCATGTTTGTCAGACGTGGCGTAAATGTACGTTTTTACTGCCGTTTACGTTTTGCCCACCCCGCAAAGGGAAAAAGCGTGACATGTGTATGTAAATGATCAGAACTCACGTACACGGAATTTTTTGATTTGTATGGAACATGAAACTTGGACGGAAATTTACCAGTGACAAACTATAAATAATATATTAAATAAAAACTGTCCTAAGTGTTATTTCATGTTACCTACTATATGTGTGCCCAATTTCATTACAATCGGTTTAGTAGTTGTTGCGCGAAGAAGTTTCAAACAAACATACAATCTTTTGCATTTATATTATTATATAGTAGGATAAATTCTGCTAAAGTATCTAATTAATGCTTAGTAATACCCAATTGCTTTCAGAAACCGCTGTCTGCATGTTGTGATATCCCGGAATTGGGAAACCCGAAGCCCTTGACCGAATGTTCCAATCCAAGATTACCAGGACCGGTATGAAATATTGTCTTAGCTTTTTTTTAAAACTTGCAAAATTTTCAAGCGCGGGCAGGATTTGAACCTGTGACTCGCGCATTACTAGTGGCGACGCCTCTTCCATCTGTCTTAAATTATTTTTTTGTTCTGTCAAAAGAAGGTGTAGCTTTCGGTGTATCCTTAAAGTGTCAGTAATAAATCCAATGTAATTTTTAGATATACTTAAATCCTTTATTAAATCTTAGTCATTTTAATTGTCCAATATTTGATACAGGAATTTCCTACCCGACTCCCAAATGATGACTTCGACCACTCTTTCAAGAGTGTTACGCCTAAGAAGAAGAATTTTCCTTTCGTGAAAATGGCTCGGCTGTCTAATACATTCACTATGGGAGATTCAATCAGCACGAGCAACATAAATTTTGAAAATAAACTTCTTTTCCAGTGTAACGATGTCCAGTGCGTCTTCGAAAAGTCAGGATTCCTCGTCAACAATCAGACTTTAAACAAGGATGCTTACAAGAACCACCTTCGCCAATGGGCTGAGAACCATAAGGGCTGGTCAGATGCCCTAGACAAAGCTATCCAGGATTGTGTGGATAAAGATATCAGACAATACCTGGACTTTCCGTGCAAGGCTTACGATGTATTCACTTGTACTGGGATTGCAATGCTGAAGGTGAAGAATTTCTATATTATGAAGTTTTATGATTGAGTCATAAACTTAAAAAAATACATGAATATAATGAAAATAATAATTAATAAGAATATCGCCCATCGTCGCTCGTACAGTTTGTAAGATTTTATGATTTTACATAATACAAAGTTGTCTTTTCTTTTACAGAAATGCCCGAATGAAGCATGGAAGTGTTAGATGACTTATTAGATATGAAGAAAAAATAGATCTCACTTTATCAATTTCATTCACTTTTAGAATAATAAAATAATTGTTTGGACTCGTAAAAAAGTAACTGTATGAAAATAAATTATGATACTGATTTAAGAGTTATTATTATTTATTATTATGATGTGCAAAATCAGTTTAATATAAAGAAAAAGAAGTGTGTCCAAACATTGACCCTTGTGTGACGCCAATTATAATATTATCTTTATACTCGCGACTCGCATATCCGTCAGTTCATTGTACTGTGACTACTGTCTTGCGAAGTCCCATCCTACACGCACTGCAAGTATGATACGTGTGGGACTTGCAGTGTCGTGTAATTGTCTACGGACGCATTATAGGAGGCTTCGCCAAGGTTTGAGCCCTACCTGACACTGATCACGAACCGTGAGTCTCCTTGACGACATCCGATGTCATGCATATTCGTGACAAATCTCAAAATTGATTGCCGAGTTATATGACGGATTGATTAGGTTCGATGACATTTAAGAGTTAATAGGCATTGGTGTGATTTCCTCTTTGCCAAAGGTCAATTTTATTGTATGTATGTATGTATTAACTTTATTGTACCACAAAACAAATTTACATTATCAGTAAAGGATTAAATAAAACAAGAGTATTGTATACTATGGACTTTTTATTTAGTTGCTGCATCATTAGGTCAGGGTGTAATTTATGTAAGTATCGGATCAAACACACTATTTATGAGTTAAGATTTGGGTGTTAATGAAATAGTAAGACAAAATCTGGAAACAATCTAGAAATCATAAAACTAGACCAGCTTGCAGAAGAACCTCCAAATTGGAGTTCCTGTCAAATCACAATCTGTTACCTTTATAACGATAACTCGTTATCTGAAAGCAGGTAAGTAAATATACGTTAACGCTAAATACCACACTACACATAACATAAATAAAAAATAAAATGTAGCAAAACGTGACAAACTTGTGGCTGTTATTCATGTACGTTTCCAAGGGCATTAAGAATTGCTCACACAATCATGATTAAAATGATAAAAATCTCTAATAAGATAAATTTACACTACAAAAGCACATAAAGACTTGTATCTAATACCTACATCAGTACCTCCTACTGATGTAGGTACTACCTCCTAACATCTAAGATTTGATAACATGACTATCAATTTGCTATTGTAGTAGGATCAGGATTTCCAAGACTTCATAATTATGATCGCTAACTAAACACATTCTGTATTTAGACCTAAGTTTGTTTTTAAACCAGACCATTGTCACTAACTAGCTGGAATCAACAGAAAAGCGGGCTTCCTGAGACACGAAAAGTATGTGGGTATGATCGTTAACTCTTAAAATAATAGGGGTTCCAAATTTTTATATTTTGTTAAGAATTGTTGTTACCATCATCGCGCACCTAGGTAAGTGCAAAAATCACAGCATTTGTTTCATTAGGTTCCATAGCTACCTACCGACTGAAATACAAATCACGAAGGTGGTTGGAAGGAAAGAACTAGCTGTTAATATTTATAATAAGTGCTTGAATTCGATTATTCGTCAACTCCTTATACCACACGATTAGCAAATAAGCGATGCTGATTATAAGTTAAAGTTCCATGTATTGAGCTAAAAAGAAGAAGCAGATCAAAACTACTTTTTTTTTTTGTTTCTCAACATTGGCTGCATGGTAAAAGTAGTTCAGTTTCATGGTCTGATCATGCCTGCAAAATTTCCGGTACACCGTCCCTTACACCCCGTACATTCTTAACCTTTAAGAATATCGTACACCGAAGAGCCTTGGCTGCGAAAATAGTACCCAGAAAATGTTCATCACGTCTACAATATTATAATTGTTCATAAACTTTCATAGTCCCCCAACAATGATATTATGATGTTCTTAGCAATTGCTACAGTGTGAAAAATATTCTAAAAATTTGTCTATCAAAAAGGTAAACCAGCCTGTGTAAGAAAAACGAAACAGAGTCACAATAATTTATTAGAAAATAAAAAAATTGCCTATTTGTTATTCCCCAAATTACTTCCTTATACATCAAGGCGTTTCAACGTGAAGAGGTGCCGAATATTCATATACATACACACAAAGTCTCGTATTTATAATATTATTATGGATTTATACGAACGTGTCTAACATGATGAAAAAATGTAAAATGATTTAGTATTTGGATGTCACTATTCGGGCCACCCTGTATGGTTTTACCAATTTTTCAACTCGAGCTCTTTACGCGGTCTCGAGATAAACGGACAGACGGACGGACGGACCACACAGTGATCTAATAAGGGTTCCCTTTTTAAGGTGAAGAACACTAAAATATGAAAAATATGTACTTTTTAAATTATGTTAAATTAATTATGGCCAAAATAATATTTAAAAATTCAGGTAAGTAGTTCAAGTGGGGTATCATATGAAAGGGCTTGATGTGTATGTTTTGGAACGATCGCACTTGGCCTGGTTTTTTTATAGAAAGAGTGATTCTAGAGGATGGTTTTTAAGCTCTTAACCTCGGAAAAATGCTTTATTCCTACATGAGAACAGGAAGCATCGGGTGCAACCGCTAGGCGGGCCGCCGCAAGTTCATGATAAGCATACAATTTAATATCATATCGAATATCTTAGAGATTTCACACAGCTATCTAGACCCAAACTAAGCAAAGCTTGTACTAAGGGAGATAGAAAGCTGATAAAATACATAAAAACTTTTTTGTCAATAAATACATACAATGTTTATGAAATACCCAGACTCAACACAAATATTTAAAAGTACAAATACTTGTGCTACGTGGGGATCGAACCCTCGGCCTTCGGCGTAGCAGGCAGGGGTACTATCCACTACGCCACCAGGCCAATTCATAACGTTTCTTTGTATTTTTTTATCCATGGCAATTTGAAGGCTGTAGAACAATGAGGATACAGCTTTAATGACTCAATGCAATCTGCTGAGCTGCAACGGTTGCACAAATTATGGTAAGGATATTCATGAGTACAATGGGCTGAAGCTCGAGTTTCTCTTTTAGAATTTTGTTATACTGGTTACCACATAGTTATACAGGAATGACCAGTATTTGATAATCCCTTCAGGCGAGTGTACCCGTACTTTATACAAACGATCCATCAGAATATCCGTTGCTCAAGTTTTTAGTATTATCCTTAAGTAAAATTTGAACTTGTAAACTCAATGAAATGTTCGCTGTAATTAAAGTAATGGAAAAAAGTCAGCACCACCCCATTTCTTTCCCGTTTCTAGTTTCTTTCCCTTTCTAGAGGCAACTAAGGGGCTCGATTGTAACAAGTGTATTTCAATTTAAGGCCACGGGCTGACAACCTGTCTCTATGGCAATACAAAATTTTCCGAATGCCCCTCAGATGTTTGTCAGACGTGGCGTAAATTTCCGTTTTACCACCGTTTATGCTCTGCCTACCTTGCAAGGGATTATTGGCGTGATATTATAAAGTGTTGTTCAAAGAAAAAAGTACGAAGCTTGTGTTTGAATTTCAGAGAGGTAGGTATTCTACCAGGCAGTCAACTTTTTCCTAGGTAGATAGGGGAAGATAAACAAATCTTTGACATTTCACACAGCACCATCTAGCCCCAAACTAAGTAAAGCTTGTACTATGGGAAATAGATAGCTGATATAATACATAAATACTTACTTTAGTAACTAAAAACATACAATACATAGGAAACATCCGGACTCAACACAAAAAAAAAACAAACAAACTCAATTAAAAAGTAACTTACAAAATTACCTACGACCCTCGGCGTTAAAAAGTTAAAGGGTATAATAATGCAAAAACCTTCTGCAAATAAAATTATTGTAAAATATTATTATTGAGATAAACAATATTAAATAATAAAAAATCTTAATTTGAACATTTTGAAAACGTTTCTAAAAATAAACTTCTGGAATGGTAATTAAATCTGATCATCATAATTAACTACGAGTATGTATAGTAAAAGTAATTTTAATGATAATGACATATATTTCACTCGTATGTGATTCAACATGTGACAGGCGGGGATTTTTTCAGTGGTATGTATTCACACCATATTTACGGTAATTTCTAGTTGTAGTTATAGTATATCACCGGAAATACTTCATATAAAGTATTGTGTTGTGATTGTGACTAATTTTAATGGTCTATTAAGGCGGTTCACTCACTTGTCGTCCGTCGTTACTTTTTTTAAGGCAACGCAACGCATTCGTCTGTCAGACGAAAGGAAATTGCGAATTCCAATCTTATTCCCGGAGGCGTCTGTCAAGTTGTTTGCGTCCGTTATGAACCGTAAACCCACCGTATCCGTTTTTGTATGGGAATGAGATTGGAATTTGAAGTTTCCTTTCGTCTGACAGACGCATGCGTTACGTTGCCTTAAAAAACAACGTATGACATGGGAGTGAACCGCCTAAACTGTATTAATTATAAGGGGCATCTTTATTCAGTACCTCAAGATAAAATAATGTTAATCCAAATCACGACACACCAAGATCTGATACTAAATTAAATTTTGCAACCAACTAATGCAAAAGATTAATCAACTTTAAAATAAAAGTATAACTACAAAATAAATAAAGCCAGCACAGAAGCGACAAAAGGGAAGTCAAACTTAATACCTACATTTAATCAAGCGCTTCAAAGGAGAGCAACAAAACAACACATTCATATTTTAGAAATGCAAATTTAATTTCTGTATGTCTGTCCGTCTCTATACCCTGCCCCAATATTTAATGCATTTTCGACGTTTTTGCATCCATTTGCATCTATTGATATGTATTCGTATGTAAATAAAGCATATTGACGCAAATTTAAACAATACATTGATTGATCTGCGCCATAGTCTCGGTTAAATTTTAAAACTACTCGCGACTAGGTATGATACCGCATAATTTCAAACTTTTGTATTATTTGTAAGTGAAATATAACCGAATGACGCTTCTGCTTTTGCCTACCTACAGTTAGTCTTTGACAACACCTTGATGGCTTCCCGTGTGGACAATGGTCACGGTAAAGCACTAGCAGGTATAAAACTACGGGCGAATACGTCACTGCATCATTTCAAACATGTTTTTACTAAGTAGCGTCGTTGTGGTAGCTGCAAGCTTACAGGTAGGAATTTTGGAATTTTTAAAATATACCTAAAACTATTATTATTGTTCAATATGATAAAGACTGTTTAATTTGAAAATATTGACAGATGAACCATCAATGATAATATAGAGAAGGAATGTGTTAAACACGACCAGCTGAAACAATTCCTTCGATAAAGTTGTTGAGTTTTACAAGCAGAAATTTAAAAGATTAATATAAAATTTATTTAAAATCGTTACAATTTTGTTCAGTTGCAGTATTTTAGATTGTTCGAATTTGACACCAAACTTGTAATAACTCATACATTTTAAAATATAACGACGACTGTTTCCTACGAATCTATATTAAAACATAACAAAAATAGAAACAAAGAATAAAAATAAATTAAAAAGAGCTATAAAAGTATTTAAATACATCAGATAATAATTATTTACTGTAAATTAGTAGGTATATAGTATGAATTAATTTAATTCCTTTTTTCAGGTCATTACATCACAGGGACCTCCTGATATACCGCCACAATGCAGAGTACCTCCGCCAGGTGTGGTAAGTATAATTTTGGTTACCGAAATGACAAGAAGAAACCGAAACACAATGTTATAACTAATGGTTTGACTCGAGTAGGTACCTTTCCACCTGAAACTACCTACAACAGGGATGTAAAAAAATTGGTTTTGCGAACCCGAATTTAAGCGATATCAACTAAGGTACCATAATGCTAAGCTACAGTAAAAAGGGCTCGTGCATGTGTGAGTGCGCAATCCCGGCGTGAGTATGAAGTCAAACTTCTGCTCCTGGGTAAATTATGAGTATTGTGACCGAACTAACTCTCAAACTAGTTTTCAAGTGCAAAGGCCAATAAAACATTAAAATTAAAAAACAAAGATTTGCGTAAAACTTAGGTAGTTTGCCAATTTTGTTTATCATCAAGAATCGATGACCTATGTGAAAGTCATGGCAAGTCGTTGGACCCTCATCTTCATCATCAACAGTCCATTGCTGAACATGGGCCTGCCCCATTGGAAGTATTTGCCATACTCACTCCAGCTTGGTAAGGCATTAGGAGCGCCGTGAAAGGGAATCTCAGGAATTGCTGCTGACAATCTCTATGATGGATTGACTAGGGGGTCGCTGTTTACGACACCCTAGTTAAGGAATGATTTGATGTTATTATAACCTAACACCAAATGTAAAATATGTACTCAACTCATCTAAAACGCAATAAATAATGTGAGAACACTGCAACTAGCATAACAAAGGGCGCAGGTACATAATGCAACTAAATGCAACATACCGGATAAATTTTATCGTTTTGTCATCTGCTTCCTCGTGTTGAACTATAATTGCATGTTTATTGTACCAACTCCAATAAAAAACTTAGCTACTCACTTGCTCCCACCACCAAGTAAAGCTGCATGTTGGAAAACAAAATATTGTGTTTGGATTGTCATATATTTTTGATATCCAAAAATTTCATTCAAAAACTGAGACAGAGTCGACGCTGTGACGTAGTCATCTAAATTTACTTTATACTAACCAAGTTATTACCCACATTTCAGGAGCGACCAGCAGACTGCTGCAAGATACCGCAGCTATTTGAAGCTGAGGATTTCAAAGACTGCGGCTTTGAGATGAAAGGAAACGGGGAAGGGCCAATAATACCAGCTCATGCCCCCCCACCCCACGATGTTAGTACGGCTTGAATTATTTTCGATCGCCAGCCGTTAGCGAATCGTCACAAGGTTATAAGAAATTGGCCGCGCGGCCAGCTGTCATAATAATCCATCGCATACGGTTTTCTTGTCAAGTTGCGATAAAGCGTCATTTTTTCTTCATCTAAGAGTGTGTAGAAGGAAAGGGTCATCATCATCATCATCATCATCAATCGCCTCACACGTCTGTGACAGACGATTTAATCAGTGTCTGAGGCAAGACTAAAGGGTCATACAGCGAATAAAAATAGTAGTGCGTTAGTAGTATATTTGCTTAAACTTGGTTTATGTTTACGTTTTAGTGTACCAAACAGCAATGCCTATTGGAGAAGAAGAAGCTGCTTAAAGATGGAGAAATAGACAAGGCAGCGGCATCAGCATTGTTGGACCAATGGGCTGAGACTAACACGGACTTCAAGCCCACCATTGAGTCTGTGAAGGAAAGGTGCATTCAGAACGAAATACCAGGCCCCCCACACATGTGCGCTGAAACCAAATTATTGTTCTGCGTTGGAATGACTTTGTTTTCCGTAAGTTCTATGTTTATAAAAACTAAAGTATTTGGTCCAGTGATCTTTCAGACCGAGTTCGTTAAGAATTTAATTTTTCCGCGTTCATTATCGCATTCAAAAGTGTTGAATCATTGGAAAAATAATTTAATGTTTATCATCAAGGCAAAATTAAAGCCGTAGGTATACACAAAAATTAAAACGACTATATTAAAGATAATGCACTAAGATAATGATAAATTTAGGGGATGAAATTCGTAAAAATTCTTCCTTAACCTCGAATTTTTCAAGAATTTCAACAAGATATGAATCTGTTAAAACTTTTGCACTTTGTACATATTATTATAGTTTTACCGGATCTACGCGGAGATTTATAAGTAGGTAGGTAGACCCGATAAAACTGTAATAAAACATGCCTAATATTTCAACCTACCTATATTTATGTTATTTTTACAGGAATGTCCAGTTTGGGAAGAAACCGATGAATGCAAAGCTCTAAAGGATCACATGCAAGAATGCGCACCTCATTTTAAGAAACACTGATATGGCAAGAAGCAATTATTTAACCTGCATTGAAGTATAATAATGTAATGACTTAATTATATCATCATGTTATGACATTTGTTGCGTCGGAGCCTATAATGTTTATTTTGAGATTTTTCACCTTCATTTCGACCACCTATTTATGTAATTGTAATTTATTTTATTTATCCATTTATTTATGAAGTATACATATTACTTACATTCAATAATTATATGACACATACATAATTTTCTTAATAAAAATAAAGTATAGAAACATTACCGGATAATTGACTTTCGCAATGTGCAAAAAAAAATTGGGAGATGATTTTGGTTCAAGTTTAATAAAATCCACCACAGATAATATAAAACTACTACCTGCCGCAAATTAAAATGTTATTTCTTTTCGTGTGACACCGACGACGACTCGATGAACGAGTCGAAAAGAAACCGATAATGCTTATGTATATTTTGCTTCTTTATAACGTGTTCTATGCCACTGAATTTAATTTAGATGTTTATACAAAAAAATAATACTGGTTTCATTGACCGCCTCTTACGAGATAAGGGCTAGATGACAAAACTGTAAATTTGAAATGATTGTTCTATTACTTTTTCTACTCATAATTCTACCAGGTAACAAGGTAATAAAAGTAATATATTTGATTGTTTGTTTGTGGAAGCTCACATATAAAAGATGTAGTATTGGGCTGAAAAAGATGCAAGAACTATCGGATTTTATTATTTTGCAGCTTCTATCATCTGAAAATGTTCTTAATAATATTTCTACTATTGGAATACCAGCCGATTGTAACCTAGCACCTGTTGTAAGTAAATCTCAAAATCATAAATTTTTGAAAAGTTACTTAAATATTAGATTCCATTAATATAATCAAGTAACCATTTCAACGTATATTCAAGTTTACTATACTCTCTTCTTCCACCAAAAGTTGCCTGGAAGAGACCGCTTTTTGCGCATATTATCTATAAATATTTTTGATATTCTTGTTTTTTTTTTTGTGTAATCAAAGCTTTTTACTAACTTACTGCAATCAACAAATTACAAACCTCGATAGACTTTAATATTAAACTGTTTTAAACTTATGCGTTTTGCGGTCACACATAATTACTCAAAATACTGAAACGGGGTCCTTACCCCGATACTTATTTTTGCTGGATTGTCCGCTATTTTGACCCAGTAGCATGGGCCATGATCGCGGAACAACTGAATAAAACAACAACAGACAAAATTAAAATAATAATTTAAACAAAAATAAGTATCGCGGTAAGAACCCCGCGGTTCAGTATAATGAGTTAACTTAAATATTTGTTTAATACAAAAGCATAAAATTGTAGAAAGTACAAGTAGATGATTGCTGTCAGATCCTTCCAGTATTTCATGAGAGCAGTTATTTAGAATGCGGCTTCAAGAGTTTTCACGAATCGGATCCATCTCTAAAAATACCACGGAATGCATCAGATCCTAACGTAAGGTATCTTTAAGAAAATTTAAATTATATTCTTTTTTTAAATACCATATTATAATATAATAGTAGTTTATATACACTCGTCTCATAATGTTCGAATTATGAATTCGAAAACAGATGCATAATGACCTACTTTATGCATTCTGCCTTTATAAACTAGGGTTTACTATAAATTACAGAAGCGTAATGACTTAATGAGAAAACTCTTAATACGATAAAGTTGAGAAATGAAACGATTTTTTTTTTCCAATACTCAAATCGCTATCTTCCGCCGCACCTGACAGTTGTTGTTGTACGGTAATTTTTCGGATGTTGTTCAGTTGTTTTAATAGGTTTTTGTTCTGTTGTTGTTCAGATGTTGATTAGTTGTTGTTCAGATGTTATTCCGATGTTGTTCAGTTCTTGTTCAGTTGTTGTACAGATGTTGTTCAGATGTTGTTCAGTTGTTGTATAGATGTTGTTTCGATGTTGTTCAGATGTTGTTCAGTTGTTGTTCAGGTGTTGTTCAGTTGTTGTTCAGATGTTGTTCAGTTAAGTTATTGTTAAGACTCCACATCTAAACAACTTCTAAAGTAAAGATTTTTCAAAAATTCATATCAAGCCATATTACGTTCTCGTATTGAATTTGTCCTTGTATCGGGCCTTGCAATGGCCGGTGCGTACGTTTAGAAAAGTGTTTCTGAGTTTTTTTGGAGAGTGTAGATAAAATAGTGTATGCAACTGCTATAATTAGGCATTAGAATGCTCGTGTCAAACTATTATCACACTCGGCTGCGCCTCGTGTGATAAACAGACACTCGCATTCTAATGACCCCCATTATACGACAGTTGCATAAACTACTATTATACAACTGTCGTATAATGGAGGTCATTAGAATGCGAGTGTGTGATAATAGTTTGACACGAGCATTCTAATTCCTAATTATATGCAGTTGCATACACTATTTTATCTATACTCTCCAAAAAACAAAACGTAACGTACGAGAACGTAATATGGCTTGATATGAATTTTTGAAAATTCTAAACTTCAGCAGTTGTTCAGATGTCGAGTCAGCAACTTAACAACAAATTAAACTAAACAATTGAACAAGATCTGAACATTATCTGAACAACATCGGAACAACATCTAAACAACAACTGAACAACATCTGAACAACAACTGAACAATATCTCGACAACAAATGAACAACAATCTTATAAATTAACTGAAAAACAACCGAACAATAAACGAACAATTACCGCACAAAAACTGACAGATGCGGCGGAAGATGACGCTATGAGTATTGACAAAAAAAACTTCGTTTCATTTCTGCACTTTATCGAAGTAACAGCTTTCTTATTAAGACAGAATGCATAAACCAGGTCTTTATACAACTGTTTTCGAGTTCATAATTCGAACATTATGAGACTAGTGTAGATAATAATTATTTGTACAACAAGAGGGCAAAGGTAATTTTTGCTTCGAGTGCTAATTATGAATCCCGGTAGCGAAGGACACTAAAAGTTGTATCCTGAGCTCAGGCTCAGTGAGGGATTCAACAGCACGAGGTACGAATGAATTTGTTCTCGTGTGGTACACACAACTTTTCACCTCTACCAGTGAGAAAATTCTGTCAATGTCAAGTTTGGGAAATTGGCTGTACAGCTCGAATGCCTCACACAAAACAAAAATACCCGTCAAATTATTATTTTTCAAGATTTGTTCAGAAATATTACATAATATGTACCATTAATCAGAAATGACACAAATATTTAATAGAAAGAAACGCTTACAAAAAGAAATAAATAACTGTCTGAAATAGTTTTCAGAACGCACCGCCGCCATTGTCACGATTAGTTCTGATAAAATGAGATGTTCAGAATTCAAATCACTTTTCTCCATCGAGTGGATAAAAACGACATTTGCCCACTGGATTTACGCTGCAAAACTGTTCTTTTCAAGCTGGAGAGGTGAAAAGATTGTTTTTATTTAATGGACGCGAAAACTGAACTTCGACATACGCTACTTCGACAAAAAACATGACTTATGTAAATGATTGAAATTTTGGTATACCTGTAGATATTATATAGTATTTGGGGTCGAACATTAAGTACTCTGTTATTTTATCTTTTTTACCTCAAAATATTATCAATTCCTTCATCTTGTTTTTAGTGCGCAAAGTATTTCTGTGTTCTAGAGAAAAATTCGATAGCTGAAAATGGAAGAATCATGTACGATCATTTGGCCGATTTTCTAGATGAGTATGATAGAGAACATCCAGATTTGAGTGGAACTGTTAATTACGCAAAACTGGCATGTACGGAGGAATATCTATCGTTTGAGGAGAAAAACGTATGCGATGCTATTGCGGTTATAGCTTGCTTGATGGCTACATTTTTTGCTGTAAGTACCTACCCTACCTTACTTCATGTACATTAAACTAAGTTTGATAATATAATACATAGTAACTACTAAGCAGTCTACTATGCTCAAAAATTAGGTTTGTCGTGTATTATTGAAGTTTCGCAAGCCTCAGCAAACGTAGCGTTGGACGACCTCCGGCCAGATGGACCGATGACTTAAAAAGGCGGCTGGTCGTGACTGGATGGCGAAAACGAGAGATCGTGCCCTATAGCGTACCCTGGGGGAGGGCTACGTCCAGCAGTGGACTGCAATAGGCTGATATGTATGTATGTATTGAAACTTAAATGAAAGCTTCAATACGTACGTACGGACGTAGGCCTCCCCCAGGGTACGCCATAGAGCACGATCTCTTTTACAAAAATATTATGAAATTTAGTAAAAAAAAACAATATTATCACAAAATTAAGGTCTCCATATCAGGACATCGACTCAACGAACAACCCGACAAACTTTTCAAAGGTACTTTAATTCGTTAGTCTTATCAAAATTTTCAAACAGATTACATTATATTTCAAACCATGAATATCCATTTGTATCTCCTTTTTATTCTGGTTGTGTACCATAACACAATAAAATCAAACTTATTTCTTGCATCAGTAGCTTTATCTATTGGAGTAAGATGGCGAATTGGTTTTAGCAAGAAAATATTATTTATTTATTTATTTATTTATTAAACTTTATTGCACAGAAAGTACAAAGGGCGGGCCTAATGCCACGCGGCATTCTCTACCGGCCAACCAAAAGATAAACAGAAAGAGTAAAAGCGGGTGCCCATACACAAAAAAAAGAAATATAATCGTACTTAAATTTCGCACTAAACTACAATACATAAGAAGGAATAAACTAAAATACTATACTTAATAATTTAACATGAAAAATAAAAATACATAAAATAAATACATGCATACATAAATAAATAAGATATACCAACGACAAGCTGATATTATGGTTACAATTTATTTTTATTATTTTGCGTAAATTTTATATCAACACGGGGGGACTTCCCATCGAGTTTTTTAATTAGCTTTGTCTCCTTTAAATACATAACTCCATTTAACTTAAAATATAAATGCGTAGAAAAATATCGCATGTATTTCATAAAAAAAGGAACGATTGATTTTAATCGTCAACATCTTGTGTCATTTTGTTTTAGGAATGTCCAGGGTGGGACCAATCATACGATTGCAAAAATTTGTTTAACCACTTAAGCCAATGCAATATGTTGTTTATGAAAAAAATTATGAACGAAGATAAAAAGAAACTAAAAACGGCATCAAATATGAATTTAGTGAATTTTTCTTCTATCATGTGGCCAACGAACGACCCTATGAACCCGGATTCAATTTGATGGTGAAAATGCAGACTTACATATTATGCAGCATTTTACAATAAATACTAAAATGTTTTTGTATTGTAACAGTTTTTACCCGTACTGTCTTTATCTGTACAATGCATGCCGTCGTTGCCTGTAACTAGAGTAACATTTAGACACTATAACTAAGATATTCGTTTTTGTATGTAACTCTGTTTGGTGACCTATTAAATAAATTAATTAAATAATTAAAGAGATTGAAAAAAAATTATCACTATATACTTACGCATACAAAAGCCGATCAGAGTTATATTAATATTTTATATACTTAGACCATAATTTCCCTTGAATTATTTGAAGTGAGTTTTGTTTGTAATTTTTATCACTAGCTATTTATAAATAGGCATACCCAAAATTTTGCAGCGGTTACCGTAAAATAATACTGTCGGTAGTTAAATGTACTCGTAGTTTTAACATTTAGGCGGATTACCTACTTACTTGTCGCCCGGCGCTGCGTTTTTTCAACGCACGCGTCTGTCGAAAGAAAGGAAATTGCGTATTCCAATCTCATTCCTTTGTAAAAATAAGCGACGATGCGTTTATGGATACGTCTGTCAAACGCTTAAACGCACCGTAGCCGTATTTGTATGGGAATAAAATCGGAATCCACCATGCGCCATTTCCATTTGTCTGACATACGCATGCGTTATAAATACGCACCGACGGACATCACGTGGGAGAACCGCCTTAGGTACTGATTTTGTTATAATGTGTCTCTAAACTAAATGCATTACTTACTGTCTGTAGTTTCTTCCAGTCTTTTGTGGTTGACTTTCTGTCAGTTTTTAGACAAGAACACCATTTGGTGTTGTATATTTCACACGAAACTGGCAACAAATTTGGAACTTGACTCGTATATCGGGCTACTGTTTTATAAACATCGAAAATTTTTCATAACTCAACAGCTATTTAGTACAGTAAATTAGTCGAACCAAAATCAATCCTAGTACTTATTGTATTCTGGTCACTTCACTGTGTAGCTTTTATAAAATTAATTTACCTTTACAACGTATTTTCAAAGATGTTTGCAAAATTAAAGCACATAGCGAAATTTTTTGCCCTATCATTAGTCTTATATAGAGTAAGTAAGTACTTATTATTTAAAACTATTGTTATACAATATACAATGAGCATTTTCCCTATTTGTTGTTTACAATTACCTATTTACAGACTATTAATTGTGTGAAGTTTAACATGGAAACCCTAGAAAACATACCCAGATCAGGAGAATATCCTCGAAAGCCTTTAAAATGTTTTGGAACTGACGAGATTGAGGTAAGTACACTAGTATTTATGTTCGAGCTGGTCCTTCGAGCCGGATCAGGAATGTACGAGCTGGTTCACTCGCACATAGATTATGTTGATATAATCAAACTCTTATAGTCAATTTATGATTTTATTGATGATAATTAACTATAGAGAAATGAATGTTGATAATGAGTACACGCGTAATGAGTGCTGATCGCGGACTGGCGAATATTGACCTAATAACTCGCAGTGTAGAGTGAAATGCTGAGAGTGCAATCCGATGTGCGGCGTACAGACCGTACAATTTATTTTCCTAATAAAACCAAATTCTATGCACACGAAATAATTTATATTACGGTGATCTTAAAGTGAAAACTTTTTGATGTACTTAAGGTTCTAATAATTTGGCATCATGGTTTATGGAAATGTACGAACGATAGAAGACTCAACTTTAAGGCGAGGGTACTCGTGAACGGCCTCTACAGTAGCCACGCCACACAAAAAAACTAAATTAATAATAAATATCCTAGACGTTTCACACAGCGCCACCTAGCCCCTAACTAAGCATAGCTTGTACTATGGGAACAGATAGCTGAAATTATAGAAAATCAAACGAACTTACCTGTAAGTGACGTTCGATGACTATTAAACGATGTGATTCGCCCGAGAGATTACACCTTTATTTACTTGTAGTAGCACGCGCATGTGCTGCCATCTTACACGATTTTAGAGCAACATTTCACTAAATAAAAATAAATAAAAAATGTTAGCTCTTAACTGTGGGTACTTTCATACACGTTTAGTACCATCCAGGCCTATCGTAAATGCTGTTTCGTGATGTTCTGGGAGGACCGATGCTAGAGGTCTCGGTTTGGGAGGGAGGGGGTGTAATCTCTCGGGCGAATCACATCGTTTAATAGTCATCGAACGTCACTTACAGGTAAGTTCGTTTGATTTTCTATTAAACTTCAGTGATTCGCCCTTCGAGATTACACCTTTATTTACTTGTAGATGTTTAAAGATTGTCGCGAAACAGCACCAACGGAAATATTACACTAGTAGATAATAGAGGTATAAGTATGAAAAGTAATTATAACCAACTTTGTTTATAGATAATAATTAATGTTTATTTTGCGTTATTATATTATAAATAATAGAAAAAAGGGGTATTTAATTATCTAGTAAACTAATCATCAGATTGATCTAAGCAATCCTGTAACAGAGAGCGAGCAAACTGATCGGATCTATCAGCATCAAGTTCTCTATTATAGAACCGTGCGAAAGTCTTCGAGGTGCCTGTCCAGCCTGCTGTCCTCTTTATAATGTCTATGCTCACGCCGAGCCTGTTGGCTGCGGAAGTTGAAGCGTGCCGGGTACTGTGTGCGTTGAACACAGTAGTATCAATCCCGCTCTCAGACAGCATCGCTTTGATCCATCTACTCAAAGTTTGTGAACAAACATGTTTGAAAGGTTTTCTATACGAAATTAACAAAAAATCACAATCATTCTCACGTTTTGCTACAGATACTTTTAATTAACAAACTAAAGTTCTGGCCGGACATATCGATGGCCTCTCATTAAAATAGGGCAAAGTAAGTACAGGCTGATCCCTGTTTATAGCTGATGTCTTAATTTGATCGGTAATGTTAATTATAATTTTTTCATTAGCTATAAGTCTTATATTAGAGACTCTGATAAGAGAAAAGGTTTGCACGCGGTGTGCCGTAATTAGAGCCAGTAGGGTCACTAATTTCTTGGATAAAACATTAAAAGAGAGAGTCTCGTTCGGATAATGATTGCTAAGAAAGTCCAACACTGTTGCAGGATTCCAAGTATAATCATAACGGGGAGTGGGAGGTCTTAATTTATAAAACCCCTTCATGAATCTTCTTATCTGTGGGTTATTCATAATATCAGATCCAAGTATGAGTGATAATGCTGCTTTTGTGCAATTGATGCTACCATATTTTTGCCCATGTTTAAACAGTTCAAATAAGAAAGAAATTATATTTGGTACAGAATTACAATAAATACTCAGATTTTTTTCTCTGCAATAAGAGTGCCATTGTCTCAAGCTAGTATTATACTGTTTTAAAGTATTTTTTGCCAAAGAAGCTAGCATTACATCCACAGCATCAAGTGGAGTTCCCTGATTTAAGAACGCCTCCCTGATAATACTCCAGCAACCAGGGTAAGACTCCGATGTAAATTGTGTCGGGCACTGTAAGGAGAAGATAATAAACTTTTGTTAGGGGGGAAAGCAATTGTTCGAGAAATTAACAATTTTTGGAAAAGGGGATACCAGGGCTGAGTGGGCCATAAAGGGACTACAACTATTCCTGTAGCATTGTCAGTTTGAATTTTTTGTAATACTTTTAAAATCAGGCAAAATGGGGGAAATGCGTAAAAATAGTACGGGAGCCAAGATATCGTAAATGCATCTACTCTGTACGCTTCAGGGTCACGATGCCATGAAACGAACTTGATGCATTTCTTATTCAATCTGCTTGCAAATAAGTCTATCTGTGGTCTAGTAAATTTTTGACAAATTTGATCGAATGCGTAATCCGCTAGTTCCCACTCAACATCGGCATGTATGCGACGAGATTCCGCATCAGCCCTGAAGTTATCGGCCGAACTTACATACGAAGCAAAAATGAATATGTTCCTTTCTTCGCACCACTGCCATATGTCACGACTCAGATCATTTAAATGGGGGAACTGAATGCCACCCATTCTATTAATATATGCAATTGCTGTAGTGTTATCAATTCTTAACAGGACCTCGCAATCCCGTAGAGTCCTCGCGAACATTTTTAAACCGAAGAAAGCGGCTGTTAATTCTAGATAATTAATATGTTCGGCTTGTTCCTGGCTAGACCACTGCCCATTTGCCGTTTTACCGGAACAATAAATACCCCAGCCAGATCGCGAAGCATCCGAGTCTATTTCAAGCTGAAAATTACCTGACCGAATCGGGTTACCGGGTACTTCAATATTACTAATCCACCAATTAAAATCCGATTTTAATGAATCAGGCAACTGTATGTACTGATTATAGTCATCTGCTTGTTTTAAACAAAGAAATTTTAATCTCTCAAAGTTTTTTGTATACAGCCAACTGTAAGGTACTGCAGGGCAAACTGAGATTAACAAGAAGATCAAATGTGCAAAATTTCGAAGCTTACACCGCTTTATGGATGAAAAATATAAAAGTTCCTCTTGAATTCTTTGTTTCTTATCTTGTGGAATACTGAGTAGAAGATCGGAAGAATTAAAGACAAATCCTAGGTACACAACCGACTGACTAGGAATAGATACGGACTTGTCATAGTTTATTGTAAATCCCAGAGAAATCAGCAAGTCTCGAGTCACAATGAAATTATGTTCACATTGTGAGTGTGAGTCTGCAAGTAGTAATAGATCGTCGAGATAAATTACTGATAATAAACCCTGACTACGTAGGGAATGCATGACAGGGCGCATCAACTTACTAAATACAAAGGGGGATAGATTTAACCCGAAAGGAAGGACCTGGAATTCGTACAGCTTTCCTAGCCATAGAAAACGTAAAAGTTTCCTATAATCTTTGTGTATACTTATAGAAAAATACGCATCCTTTAGATCTAGACAACACATGAAAGTGTTATTCTTTGTTATAAGTCGCATTGCAGTCCTGTAATCCTCAAGCTTGAAATGCGAAGTAGGTACAAACTTATTTAAAGCTTTGAGATTTAATATAAATCTATTTTTACCATTACTCTTTTTGACAAGAAAAATACTGGACAGAAATTGACCCTCACAAGGCTCACACTCACTAAGGCGTAAAACACACACAAGCGACGTACGGCAGCAGGCGTGGGACAGGCATGGGAAAGATACGGCGCAGACGCGATTTGAATTATATCAGAAGAGGCGTGGAACAGGCAAGATACGTTCAGATGCGGCATTATACAGGCTGACTTTGGTGCGAGATGTCTTCGTCTTCAGAAGACGAAGATGCGCTTGCTTTGCTGCAATTAATTAATATGCAAAGGCCTAAAATATATTGAGTGCACCCAGTGTAGGAATTGTCACGAGAGCACAGATATTTTAAAATAATGGAACAATTACATGAATACTCTGATCGTTTTAACGACGTATATAAAATATCACCAGAATTTTACGATTTTATATTGTCAAAAGTGGAAGTTGGGCTTCAGAATACTGAGCATACCGTATAAGAAGCGACGTGCTCCTTGCCTGACTCACGAGTAGCGACTGCTAGCGACGTGGCGCAGGCAACGAAGCGACGTGCCTGCGCCACGTCGCTTCAGTATAATTCAAAAACGTCGCCTGCATACATTTTGTATGAAATCGTTTTGCAGCGGCGCACGCCTGCGCCACGCCTGTCCCACGCCTGCTGCCGTACGTCGCTTGTGTGAGTTTTACGCCTTATGGCACCGAGTTCAAGAAGGGAACGGATCTATTCCAACATTTCTTGTTTATGTGACTCTGACTCGGGTTTATTTGTCGGTATATTAAACTGCGTTAGGTCACCACAAGTAGGTATCCGCAAACCGGTTACCCATGATAATATAACAGGGTCGTCAGTAATTTTTAACCAATTTTTATAATAAAACTGTAATCTACCAGCCTGTGGAGTGACGTCATCAGCAGCTAGCGACGCGAGGTCCGCGGCGGATGGCGCGGGGCTCTGCGGTCGCTCGGCCGGCGCGCCCGTGGCTGCTGCCTGCGCCCACCAGCCGTCGAGCTCGGCCTCGCCGGGGGGTGGCGTCGAGGCGGCGGCGGCGGGGGCGGCGGTGGGCCCCTCCAGTTTAAAGCTCGTGATGTTGAAGGCTCCGCTTGCCTATTTTTAGGTGCTGGTTTTATTTTTTCAGAGACTGGTCTAAGTTCGGCTCCCGTCTTCGAAATTGCCTTCATTGATTTTAGATTTTCTTGCAAATTGTTACCAAAAAGCAGATTATCTCTTTTTAGATCTTTTATATTTTCTTTCACATCCTTACTTAGGGAGGCTAGCAAAAAATTGCGTCTCACCTGTGTCTCTGAATAATGAATATGGCACAAGAGCCGTCCTGTGTCGCTGAGAGATTTCAAGGCATTATTTTTTATATCAGTTTCGGCGTTGGATGATAAAAGAGCTGAAATTGTAGATGCGACCCCCGTGATTGCGTTAGCAAGCAGCTTTTGTTTATCAACAAGTATGTAATCTCTTTTTAGGACGTTCTCGTTAACAGCTGCCTTGATTTCAGGATTAACGATTGGGGCTTGGACAATTTTGAAATTTTCGGGTATGTTGTAGTCTTTGACAATGCCTTTCTTGGTCTCATCCTGTAGCCCATTCACTAATATATCCGCCCATCTGCTTGCAATATCTTTTTGGATAGTTGGACCGAATATCTCCTCGGCAATAGGTTCATCACCTAGAATACTGAGGACACTGGGATCTAACTCAGCAGCAGACGAAGTAGCTTCTTGCGTGACGTCATTTCTCGTTGCAGGAACTGGAGCTTGTACCACTACCGAAGCCACGGCTGGCCTGAGTGGCGAGCCTGGGGGCTTTTTGGACGTATCTTGATCTGAATGAGCAGGCTGTACGTTGCACAAGTTGACAAAATCGTCATCGTTATTGACAACGGGTGCTCCTGTAAGCAAACACAAAGAGACTATTTTGTAAGAGAAGACAAGCTAATAAAATCACGATGCTAGCCTCGCGGGCTGCACTCTAGATAGCTAGGTATGTGTGCACTAACTAACATGTCGTGACGTAGCCTCTCGGACTACGTTCTAGACAGTCGTGTTTATGTAGCGGTCAAAATGAATATGACATGTTATGTCATGACGTAGCCTCTCGGACTATGTTCTAGACATTCGTGTGCATACCATATTATACAATGATCAATCTCCCGGATTGAACTAGTGTATTGTATTTGGCTGGTAATAGCCTTACAGACTATACTCGTTGCACTGAACTATGTAATTAAGGAACTGACTGTACCTTGACTTGTGGAAGTCTCCTGATTATCGTAATCCACGTCATAGCAATCACTGTCTCCTTTGTCACTATAAGAACGTTCACAATCGGAATGAGAACTAGAACTGTAACGGCGGCGATGACGTCGCCGCTCGTACCGTTCGTCGTGTCGGCCGCGGCGAAGTTTGTCACGCTTTTTCTTCAATCTTCGTATTTCCTCGTCGATGTCGTCCTCATCCGCATAGTATTTTCGTTTTCCCATTGTGAACCGCACAAAACTTACTAAAAACACTGGAAAGTAACACTTTTTTACAGTAAAAACGGATATTAAACTTAACAGACGTGTTCGATGGCCGCCACACAAAACGTGTATGGAAGTACCCACAGTTAAGAGCTAACATTTTTTATTTATTTTTATTTAGTGAAATGTTGCTCTAAAATCGTGTAAGATGGCAGCACATGCGGGTGCTACTACAAGTAAATAAAGGTGTAATCTCGAAGGGCGAATCACTGAAGTTTAATTAAATTAATACATAATATACATAGAAAACACTCAGACTAAACACAAATATCTGAAATATTTATTTTACAAATATTTGTGTCATGTCGGGATCGAACCCATGACCCTCGGCGTAGAAGGCAGGGGTACTAGCCGCGATCGGGCCAGTCATCACTACATAGTATAAAATCAAGTCGCTTCCCGTTTGGTGTCTCCTTATATCTTCAGAATTACCCAACGGATTTTAATGCGGTTTTTTTATTAGATAGAGTAACTTGAGAGGAAGGTTTATAAGTATAATTTATTCCGGAAAATTGTCACTTTCCCATGGGAAACCGGGTAGCCCAACTGATAGTAAACTTTTGACCCCCTTTTGACGCCTTTAAGGATTAAAATTTCAAAAATGCTGAAACACGTATTTAATTATTTTAAGTTATGAGTCTAATCAGAAATTTTGAAACAGATCACATTTAAGATAAAAAACTTTCATACAAACTTTTAACCCCCTTTTCACCCATTTAAGGGTTAAAATTTCAAAAATGCTGAAACACGTGTTTAATTATCTTAAGTAATTAGTCTAATCACAAATTTTGCAACAGATCACATTAATTTAAAAAAACTAACTTTCATACAAACTTTTAACCCCTTTTGACCCTATTAATTGCTATAATTTCAAATATGCTGAAAGTGCTGAAACACGTGTTTAATTGTTTTAAGTCATAAGTCTAATCACTAATTTTGAAACGGATCACACTTATGACAACGAACTTTCATACAAAGTTTTAACCCCCTTTTCATCCCTGGGGGGATTAAAAAAACGGAATTTTATCTATAATAGTTGCTTTATTACATTAAAAAACTTCATGTCCAAGTTTTATCTCTCTAGGTGATCCGTTTCAAAATTAGTGATTAGACTTATGACTTAAATTATTTTACTCTATCTAATAAAAAAACGCATCAAAATCCGTTGGGTAATTCTAAAGTTAAAAGGAGACACCAAACGGGAAGCGACTTTATTTTATACTATGTAGTTTGATGTAGTGATACAATTTTAGCGTCCACCTCCGTCAATGCACCTTGCCAATATACATACATACATACATATATCACGCCTATAATCCCTTGCGGGGTAGGCAGAGCATAAACAGCCGCATAAAACGGACATTTACGCCACGTCTGACAAATATTTGAGGGTTATTTAGAAAATTGTAATAATTCCAATATAAAGTCTTTAAATTACCTCTTATCTGGGCTTCATACAAAAATTTATCTACATTTAAGCGAGACGGATTATCACTACATAGTATAGTCGCTTCCCAAGTCTGTCCCTGTCTGTTTGTTTGTATGCTTAAATCTTCAAAACTACTAAACGGATCTTGATGAAGTTTTTTTAAAAGATAGAGTGATTCAAGAGGAAGGTTTTTATGTTTGATTTATGTCGAGAGAAGGTCTCTTTCCCGTGGGAAATCAGTTAACAGCGGGTGAAACCGCTGGGCGGGTCGCTAGTCTCTTTATACAAACAATCTATCAGAATGTCCTTTGCTCATAAAAGAGAATATTTCATTAAGTTTGTAGGTTCTAATTTTACTTAAGTATAATACCAAAAATTAGCAACGGACATTCTGATAGATTGTTTGTTTAAAGAGATTTTTTTTTGTGAAGTGGCGCCACTGTCGAGGTCGTTCACGGGTACACTAGCCTTAAATTCAATTTTCATTTAATTTCAGTTTGCTAAATGCTGCATTGCACCGCCGTTCTTTTCTAGAGAAATTGCTGAACAATGTGGAACGACAGGAGCTTTTAGATACCATGTCCCTGAACAAAATGTCACGGGATTTGCTAGAATAGGCCTCTCAGTAAGTATATTGCTGCTTAATAGGTATAGAATTGTAAACTGTAAATATTTGAAGCGTTAAACAGTTCAACCAGTCCATAAAACTGAGTAACTTTTCCCCAAAAAACATTGGTTACAACCACAACAACAACCTTACACACTTGACAACCTAACTAGTTTAAAATATGAAAAAAAAAACAAAGTAATTCAAGTGGGAGAGCCATTTTTGATGCCTTAGTTACTTGGGACAACTTGCTCATTTCGTGGACTGGTTTACACCTTAAAATGTTTGAAGCTAGGTGGTTAGTTTTATTTCAATTTCCATGTAATACTTTGTCAACTTTCTTTCTCTGAGCCTTATGATGCCTTCTCTTTTTTCAGTGCGAAAGTTGGACTTGTATATTAGACCAGTATCATTTGTTGGTCAACAAACTAATGGATGACAAGAGGTTCAACATGCATCTATCCAGATGGGTGGAACTGAACCCCGAATTTAAGGAGACTATCTCAAACGCCAAAGAACATTGTCGGCGAAATTATATTCTTCATTTTCCAATGGACCCCTGTTATTACCGACACTATCATTTTTGCTACAGAAATTATATAAATGTGGTAAGTAAAGTAAATCGCTGTCATGTTTGAGTTTAATGTGTATTACAATTTTAGGTGACAGGCTAACAACCGGTCACTGTAGTGATACACGATATTTCTGAAACGGCCCTCAAATATTTGTCAGATCTGCATTACCCGAAAGGGATTAAACCACGATTAAACCGTATGGTGTGTATGTATGTAATATACAGGGTTATTTTTTATTCACCCCGGAAATTTTACAGTGTGATTCTACTCATGATTCTGAACAACTTTTATTATGGAGTCACCTGCGAATCACGAAAAAAAAAACAGCTGCTCCATAGAAAAATTCATACCTACTCGAACAAAATGTATGGAACATCTGGATATTTTTTCGCGATTTCGCAGTTGACCCCATACTAAAAGTTGTTCAGAATCATGAGTAGAATCGCCCTGTAAAATTTCCGGGGTGAATAAAAAATAACCCTGTATACTATGGTTTTATTTCGCACTCAAAGTGCTATATTACTTTCATAAAATGAAAATAATTAATACTAGATGTCGCTTGTCGTCGCTTCGAGACGAGTACCAAGAGGTGAAGATTTCGTCGGCTTACGTCGGGGCGCCGGTAGCTCAGTTGGCAGATCAGTGGAACGGTACTCCACGGTCCCGGGTTCAAGTCCCGGCGGGCGCTGTAATTTTTCAATTTCTTATTTTCATTTATGAAAGTAATATGGGGCATTCCACGTCAAGCGGGCAGGTAAAAAATTTTGATGTCTCCGATTTTAATAATATTTTAATATGTTATTGGTATATGTGTCCTCATTCTCGATATACAATATTTTTGGAATACTTTGTATAGTTAATAAGATAGAGGACATTGGAGTTTTTACTAACTCTAGCCAATTCATTATTTCAAACGCAATTACTCAGTTTTAAACAGTTATAATCAAATCGACACGCCCAATGAACAACAACGTAACTTGAGTTACGACAAAAATGAGTTAATTACATATCCTTGTTCGTTATAATTTTCTCTACACGTGTGTCCAACAAACGTATCTCTAAGTACAATAGAACCGAAGTTAGCGAGAATCACAACAACGTAACCTGTGGTTGCCTTCTGAAAAAAAATATTGTTTACCGGGTAAAACATGTTATATTGATTTACAATTTTGTTATACGGATCAAATATTCTCCCTTAAAAAATATAACAACTCATGTTTATTTACAATGATTGATACTATTTATTTTTTACCTAATTTACATGCAAATAGATTGCAGATTGAGTTACGTTGATTTTCTCCGTATTCAATTCATAGTTCTCCAATGCGACTAGGTACTGATGAGGAAGATACTGTTTCGATACACGAAATCCAACCTTCCAGACAATGTTGTAAGTAACAACTTCATTTTAGTATTTTTTTGTTATTAATCTACACTACTATCATCTTATAATATAATAAAGAAGAAAGATATATTTTTTTGTTTGTTTGTATGTAATCGATAAACTCCGAAACTACTAAACCGATTTCCTAAATTCTTTCACCATTAGAAAGCTACAATATACCTGAGTAACATAGGCTACTTTTTACTACGCGAAAATTCCTCATTCCTACGGGAAAACGGTTAGAAACAGGAAAAGCGGTAAATATAGCGGATATTACCCAAATTAGCCAAACCGATTTGCAATCTTCGTGAAATTTGGCACTGATATTGGTGGTATATTGAAAACGGACTTGGACTTCTTTTTGTCAGCACTTGAGGATCTGGTGTACCTGATGGAGGGCACCAGGAGCACAGCTAAACTATAAGAGATACGAAAATGGCTTCATAGCAAACGTTGTTCAGCATGACGGGGCGCTTCTGCTGACAGATGGTTATCGAGGATCTGGAGTACCTGATGCAGACCACTAGCATCCCATCTAAACTATAGGAGATACGGTAATGGTTTCAAAGTAAAAGTTGTTTATCATGACGGGCCGCTTTTGTTGGCACTTTGTCATTGAGGGTTTGGAGTACCTGATGATGGGCACCAGGAGAACTGCTAAATGGTTTGATAGCAATATTTGTTCAACATGACGGGCCGCTTCTGCTGGAACATGATCATCAAGGATCTGGAGTATCTGATGCAGACCACCAGCATACCATCTTAACTAGAAAAGCTACGGTAATGGCTTTAAAGTAAAAGTTGTTTAGCATGACGGGCTGCTTTTGCTGGTACATGGTCATCGAGGGTCTGGAGTACCTAAAGCAGACGACCAGCATCCTATCTAAACTACAGAAGATAAGGTATCGGCATCAAATTAAAAGTCGTTTAACATGACGGGCCGCTTTTGTTGGCACTTGGTCATTGAGGGTCTGGAGTACCTGATGGTGGGCACCAGGAGCACTGCTAAATGAGATACGATAATGGCTTGATAGCAATAGTTGTTCAGCATGACGGGCCGCTTCTGCTGGAACATGGTCATCAAGGATCTGGAGTACCTGATGCTGACCACCAGCATCCCATCTAAACTACAGGAGATAGGGTATCGGAATCAAAGTAAAAGTTGTTTAACATGACGGGCCGCTTTTGGAACACTTGTAAGTAGCAGCGGGTGAAACCACTGGGTGGGCCGCTAGTAGGTTATATTAATGAAAAAGAGTAAAAGTATTAAATATTCATACATACATCAGCATATTGCATTCCATTGAAAGTAGCCATCCTCCATGGTACGCCATAGGGCACGATCTCCAGTTTTTGCCATCCAGTCGCTACCAGCCGCTTTTTTTAAGTCATCGGTCCATCTGGCCGGAGGACGTCCAACACTACGCTTGCCGAGACGTGGCCTCCACTCGAGAACTCTTGCGAATATCTCACACATCTCCGCTTTGCTGACGATATAGTCATAATGGCTGAATCACTACAGGATCTGCAAAAAATGCTGACTAGTCTCAACGTCGCCTCGGAACTTTTGTCGTTTGACTCGGGATGAACTTGGACAAAAGACGAAAGTCATGTTCAATCAACACATCATCCCAAAGCCGGTCTCCGTCGAAGGTATAGCCCTTGAAGTTGTCCAGAAGTATGTGTACCTTGGGCAAACTTTGCAACTGGGTAGAGACCACTTAGAGACTGAAATCACCAGAAGAGTGCAGCTGGGTTGGGCAGCATTTGGGATGTTGTGTCATATTTTGGAATTACCCTTGCCACAATGCCTCAAGACCAAGGTGTTCGATCAGTGCGTCTTGCCCGTCATGACCTATGGAGCCGAGACGTGGAACCTGACAGTAAAACTGGCCCACCGGTTACATGTCACTCAGAGAGCTATGGAAAGGTCTATGCTCGGTATCTCTACCTCTATAATAAATAAAATCCGGAATGATACTATCCGCAAAAAGACCAAACTAACGGACATAGTCTGGAAGTGTAGCAAACTGAAGTGGCAGTGGGCTGGGCACATCTGTCGTAGAACCGACGGACGGTGGAGTAAGCGGGTTCTCAAGTGGAGGCCACGCCTCGGGAAGCGTAGTGTTGGACGACCTCCGGCCAGATGGACCGATGACGTAAAAAAGGCGGCTGGTAGCGACTGGATGGCGAAAACGGGAGATCGTGCCCTATGGCGTACCCTAGGGGAGGCCTACGTCCAGCAGTGAACTGCAATAGGCTGATGTTTGTATGTATGACAACGCTTACGTAAGTCTGTTACCGCAATTACAGCAGCTAAATATAAAGACTTATGGAGTTTGTGCCCGTCAAAAGCAATTTCAACTACATATTATCACAAATTTTATAAGAGTTTGCCTGTTGCAAAAAACGATAATCGGAAAGATCTGAATGAATCTGATGATAATGATGATGGCTTATTTTTATTATCATTTCTTTTAAAAATGGCTTCATTTATCTATGGTAAAAAAGAAGTTTTGTTTTGTGTGACACATATTTGTTTTTTGTATAACATATATTAAGTAGAAAAGCATTAATATTTAAGATTTTATGAAAGTGTTTTATTTCATTGCATTATAGTCAGTAAATTTCATACAAGACTTACGCTTCTTGGATTATTTTGATGTCAAAAGGTAATAAGTGCACAAGACAACTCAAACGTAAATCAGACATACACTGGATTTAATCGTAAAAAGGTAATACGTGCATAAGACAACTCAAACGTAACTCAGACATACACTGGTATTTACCGTATTATCTCTATCTTTGAAGAATCACTATCTCAGCTTACATTGTTATTGCAAGTAATATGCATCGTAGCCCTTCATTGTAAGTCATAAAACTCAATGAAAGCAAATTATTATGTTAAAAACATATATAACAACATATAAAACCCGATACATGTATTCTTTAAAACAAACAATCACTTAGATTAATAAAAAAACAAAAGCGTGAGAATTTTTTTTAATCTTAAAATCGCTGTACTGTAAAGTTTACAAAAATGAGATACGTTGTTGTTCATTGGGCGTGTCGAAATACACTAACCAATGAAATATGTACTCGACTCAATGGGCTTTTTAAAAACATTTTTTAAAATTAAAAATTATATTTTTTTTTTGAAAAAATTATGACATTTATTTTTTTAAATTGATTTTTTTTAAAGTTGGACCCGTTTATTTTTTCTTATTTTTTTTTCTCAATTAGATCTTAGTATACAGATAATCCATACCAAGTTTCATAATGGGCCCAAAAGTAGTTTAGGAGCTAGAGCAGTTACAGTGCCGGAAGGCAGCGACGACTGCGCTCCTGACGAACTATGAAGTTACTGTTCGTTCAAATTATTTGTCTGTTGATTACGAGTAAGAATAAAACAACATCATTTTATTATTGAATCAAAATCAAAATATCTTTATTCATAGTAGGTTTACCAAAAAACATGAGCAGTAAGTTTGTCTTTATTCTATACTTAATAATAAGTTTATTAACAAATTTTTACAATTTTATAATGTTCACTAATACTTGTGCACTTTATCATGATACCTTCAGCAGTGGGAATAAAAGCATGATATTTTTTTGTCCCCGGTATTGTAACTGCTGAAGCGAATCTGCTTTTTAAAACACGTCTATTTTCTTCGACGTCTTCTTTTGAAGTGTAATATACATTCGTTTGTGGCATCGAATTCTTAGCCCACTCATATAACCGTTCGGGAGTTGTGATGGCTTTATTTGCCGCTGACTGTAAACTGGCCCGTGTTGCCAGACGTTTTAAATTTCCACCTAGACCGTCACACGGCCCCTTGCCGTGTGCAGTTGCATGGAAATGAAATTCTGCATCTGCACCGAAGTCTTGTTTGAAATTGAAAAGATTGATAAAATTGAATCTATTTTTAAAATGTTGTGAAGCCCCATCAGTAACAAAAATATATTTATTTGTAGGTATATTATTTTCCTGAAGATGTTGGTGTAATTTTTTTTGGAATGTGTAGAAAGTAGCAGTGTCATGTTTTAAATCGTCTGATATCAGCACGATACTTCCATGACTTAAATTTTCATCCTTTCTGTAATAATATACTGATGTCAAGAGGGTGGCTTGGTCGTTATTCCAATGGAACGATTGTGCGGCATCTTGAACTATAAAACTAAAATTTTCTGCAAAATCGCATTGAACCATAACGTCGCCTTCTCCAATCGATTCTTTTAATAATTTAAAATAATTAGCTTGTTGATCAGCTATGTACGCATGTGGCTTTAAAAGTTCTATGGCCGAGCAAAAGCTATCAACGAAGTCATCAGATGGCAGGACTTGTGTAGCGATGGTGAAACGGTCTGTACCAATCCATGTATTAAATTGCACACTAGTTATTTGATTGTCGTCAAACGTTTTTTTTAGGTGCTCTCGAATTTCTTCAACGCCGGGGCATTTAATACAGCGTTCGCTTAGTGGTGTTTTTTGCGTCATTAAATGGCAAGCTGGAGTCGGATTTGCACACATAATTTTTTTAAGACAATCTTTATAAGATGTTAGAGAAATCACCGTCCCATTAGTAAGAGTTGTGATATCTCCCCCACTTAGCATTAATTTAATATTTTGATGATAAATACACACACAAACTAAATGCGTACCAGAATCCCCAGCAAAAATGCACTGTTTAGGTCGCAATGAAAAAAATTTTGATATGCCAACTTTTGCAGTAGGATACTCTATTTTAAATTGTTGATACAGTTCATCAACATTGCACATTAAAAGCTGCTTTTGCAAATGAACTCTTTGTCCGTCATCCAGTTTGACAGACACAAAGTCTTTTTTACCAGGCATTATCCGAGAGTTGTCTTCTCTAAGATAAAATGACTTTACCAAGTCTATCACTTCCGATGTCAATTGACGTCCCGCCCGCGGATTAGGTGATGATAAAATACCATTCTTCTCAACCAGCTCCTTTGCTTTTTTTGCTTGCCTTCGAGATGTATTGAACTCTTCAGCAACCCTTTTTTCGCTCCATGATTTAGGCACCAAAGTAAGGATCATAGTTTTCACGGAAACAGTTGTAGAGGGATCATTAAACTTCTCTTTTAATTGTAAAAGTATTTCGCTGTCGTTGAATTTTAAGTCGTCTGTCTGTGTCGATTTCGTATTTTCTTCCGGAATAAAACATGAACGTTGCGATTGCTGTGAAAATTGGATTGATGATTCGCTTGATTGGCTGCTGTGGGCTACATCAGTCACTGGCGGTGGCAGCGGCATTTCAGCAGTAAGACGTTTTCTGCACTGTTTACACACATATAAACTTCTGCTTGTAAATGACCACTTATCTGCTAACACTTTTGATAGCTTTCTCAAGTCTTTAGATTTTTTATGCAACGATAATTTAAATGGATTAAAACAACGATCATTATAAGGTCCCGGCGCCATAATGTTTAGAGTCAAATAGCTTAATAATCACAAGATAAATATCAAAGTAACTTTCACGCGTCCGTTGAATAGGAAGATGCTGAGGCACTGACTAAAATAACGGCGTAATTTAAATACAAAGCGTCATCATTGTCTCTTTACACGATTGACGTTTACTACAAAATAGTTCTGCTTAGTTATCATAGATGGAGCCACAGTGGCTACCTTAGGTGGTATGGTATTAATATACTAGCGATGTCTCTCCCTTTTTCTGTCTCAATTATTTTTGCCATTCTCATGATATCTGTATATTATTTGGACGTAGTTACACAAAAAGGACTCAAGCCACATTGAGTCACTTTTGAGCAATGACGTTTTAAAGTTCAGATTGGTATTCTTCAGGATAAACGTATTCATGGTTTTTTATTATATTTTATATCAATGACTAGTTAAGTAAACATTATATATTTGCAAGAAACATGCTAGTTTAATTGTGCGTTTGTCTGCAAATTTGATAAAAACAGAGTTGAGTCCTTTTTGTTAAATATGTATTTGTATGAGACAGGTTACAAAAATATTTCTTAAAAACGATTCAGAATATTACTTGCACCAAACTATATGTATTTAAATAAATAAAACAAGCAATTTATAGCAAAAAAAGATTTTTAATCAAAGATTGAGATCATGATTGACTGAATAAATCGTCTGTCACAGACGTGTGAGGCCAATGATGATGAATAATAGTAATAGTAATATCTTCATAGTCCTGTTCTGACAACAGCATTTCAAAATCAGTCTCGGGATTCATAGAAATGTAAACAAGCCTTCGGTATTTAAATGGAACATTGACTTCAAATTATTTTATTTTACTTCTGCTATTTATTTGCCGTGTGGTGTCAGCGTAGAATAGCACCAACCTAGTCCGCCCGTGGGTATCGTAAGAAGCGATTAAGGGCTTACGAGAAGTGGGCAGCAGCGCTTTCACTGTTTGACAACATAGTCCAGAACCACACACTGCGGTCACTAACCCGCCTGTCTAATGTGGTGACTATTGGGCAAAACCCCCTATGGATAGAGCTAAAATAAAACGGCCCCTAGTTCTCGGCCACCCTACTGCCCCGGCCCCAGTAGCGGCCCGGGTCATGGTGGGGCAGGCGGTGCGAAGAATCCCCGGGCTAAAGACAATGGCTTCCACAAAATGACCCTGGCGACAGATGGACGGACAGAATGGACGCAGTTTGCGGCTTGATGAGAGCCTCCAAATCCTTGAGTTAGCATTAGAAAAGATACGGTGGCATGTTGTTGGGTTGTCAGAAACCCGAAGAGTGGGGGAGGACACTATAACCCTAGAATCAGGTCATCTATTCTACTTCAGGCAAGGGTTCCTCGTCAACAAAGTTCTCCGTGACAACGTGAAGGAGATCTGCAGTACCTCGACCAGCGTAGCGTACCTCGTACTGAAATGGACCGATAGATACACTTTCAAGATTGCCGAATTCGAGCAGCTCATACAAAGAGGTGGAGGCCCTTTACGACGCAGTGACGAGGACCATACACCGTACTATTAAGACCCACTTCACTGTTGTCATGGGGGACTTCAACGCTAAGGTGGGACAGGAGCGCGGCGAATTGAGGCTACGGGACCATAAACCAAAGGGGCCAAATGCTGGTCAACTTTCTCAACAGGCAAAGGATGTTCTGTATGAACGCCTTCTTTCAGAAAAAGATGGAACGAAAACGAAAGTGGAGCTGGAAGAGCCCTCACGGTAGGACGAAGAACGAGATTGACTTTATCATGACGGATAAAATATATTTATTTAGGGATGTCTTAGTGATCAACAGGTTCAATACCGGAAGCGATCACCGACTTGTAACAGGTACCCTAAATATCAACTTCAAGCTAGAATGAAACCGCATAGTAAGCCCAGTTCTCCGTCCCAATCTGTCCCAAGCCGGACATGGTGAGTTCCTAGAGTTCCAACTCGAATATAAACGGGAGGGACTCACTTTCGGAAAAGGCGAACAGAAAGGCGGGAAACACCAGAGGATGCTATGCCAGATCCCCAGTCGAAAAAAAAGATCTGAGGTATGGTGAGACGCAACCTCCGAAGCTGGAACACTCGCTTCATAAAGGAGGCGATTGAGAAAAATCGGAGGTCGAAAGTCTTTACCAAGACATTGGAAAGAAGTCATCTAACAAAGCTAACTACCTCGAATGGTGTAACTGTCACATCGGTTCCAGATATTCTCGCCGAAATTGAGGACTTCTACGGAAATCTGTATGCCTCTCATGCGCAGAAACCTCCACCTGACGCGACCCCAGATCCCAGAGCTCCACTCTCTCGTCACTTTACAGACGATCTCCCGGGTGTGGATATAGACGAAATCGGGGCGGCTCTTAGACAGCTTAAGAATGAAAAGGCTCCCGGAGAAGACGGAGTGGCCTCTGAGCTACTTAAGGCTGGAAGAAAGCCTGTCCTCGAAGAGCTGAAAAGGCTATTCAACTCCGTTATAGCCAAAGGGACAACCCCGAAGGCGTAGAGAAGAGGTGTTGTGGCATTGTTATTCAAAAAAGGAGACAAAACCCTACTCAAAAACTATAGGCCGATCACACTTCTGAGCTATTTCTATAAGCTGTTCTAGAGAGTCGTTACGAATCGTTTGGCATTAAGATTTGACGCCTTCCAGCCACGCTGTAGGATCTGCAAAAAATGATGACCAATCTCAATGTCGCCTCGAGACGTGTTGGACTCGGGATGAACTTGGACAAGACGGAAGTCTTATTCAATCAACACATCATCACCGAGCCGGGCTCCGTCGAAGGTATAGCCGTTGAAGTTGTCCAGAAGTATGTGTACATTGGGCAAACTTTGCAGCTGGGTAGAGACAACTTTGATGCTGAAATCATTAGAAGAGTGCAGCTGGGCTGGGCAGCATTTGTGAAGTTACGTCATATTCTGGAATCACCCTAGTCACAATGCCTCAAGATCAAGATGTTTGATCAGTGTGTCCTGCCAATCATGACCTATGGAGCCGAGACGTGGAAACTGACAGTAAATTGGCTCACCGGCTACAAGTCACTTAGAGGGCTATGGAAAAGTCAATGCTCGGTATCTCTATAATGGATAAAATCCGGATTGAGACTATCCGCAAAAAGACCAAAGTAACAGACATAGTCTAGCAAACTGAAGTGGCAGTGGGCTGGGCACATCTGTGGTAGAACCGATGGATGGTGGAGTAAACGGGTTCTCGAGTGGAGGCCACATAGTTTGAGTCCTTTCAGCTGAATGAAACCTGGACGTATATATTTATAAGAAAGGACCTAAATGGTTTGAGTCGTTTTTGATAAATAAGAAATTCTACCGTATAACACAAGAATATTTTATGTAAAGCGACTCAGGTGGTTTGAATCTTTTTAGCTGTATTTGAAATGGAACTGGTGTACTGAAACCGAATAAATTAGAAACGAGTCAAGAAGTTTGGGTCTTTACTGTTGATAAAAAATACTTACTCCTCTAAGAGTGGATTGGTTCCTTGTGTTCATAACGCTGCCTTTGGCTTGTCTAAGCGTAAGTCTCTTCTGCTAAATGAAAGATCTGACCTTATAGACCCCTCTGGTAACACTAACTCATTTTTGAGAATTTTGTGGATTGGGTCCTTTCTGCGTAACTACGTCCATTTATAGCCCTTCCACACGAGCGATTTCTCGGCGGAGCGATGTCGCGACGGTATCGCGGCGATGACATGACATGACATCATAATTAATGTTTTGATCGCGGCGTTATCGCGATGGCGCCGCGATTTCGCTCCGCCGAGAAATCGCCGTAAAATATCGCTCGTGTGGAAGGGCTCTTATTCTTCTTCTTATCGAGTGGGACACCGAGTCGACGACCCGATGAACCCTATTAAAGAAGTAACAAAATTTTGAACCACTGAAACATTGCTACGTATAAAATTATTTTAAGTTAAAAAAGATATTTGCCAGCGAGCATCAAAGACAGGCCGAGGCGCGTCGCGTCGCTGCCCAGTGCGGTCGCCGCCTTCCGGCACTGTAACTGCTCTAGCTTCTAAACTACTTTTGGGCCCATTATGAAACTTGGTATGGATTATCTGTATACTAAGACCTTATTGAGAAAAAAAAATAAGAAAAAATAAACGGGTCCAACTTTAAAAAAAATCAATTTAAAAAATAAATGTCATTATTTTTTCAAAAAAGTAATATAATTTTTAATTTTAAAAAATGATTTTAAGAAGCCCTTTGAGTCGAGTTCATATTTTATTGGTTAGTGTATTTGATTATAACTGTTTAAAACTGAGTACTTGCGTTTGAAATAATGAATAGGCTAGATTTAGTGAAAACTTCAATGTCCTTTTTCTTATTAACTATACATAGTATTCCAAAAATCTTATATATCGAGGATGAGGACACATATACCAATAATATATTAAAATATTATTAAAATCGGAGACATCAAAATTTTTTACCTGCCCGCTTGACGTGGAATGCCCCATATAGCACTGTGAGTGCAAAATAAAACCGTAGTACATTTAAAAATAAGCAAAGCTTCATCGCATGGTTCGAATTTCACTCTTAAGTGGAGTGACCATAAGTATTAGTTTCAAATAACTTATACTACTTGTCGCTTGTTGTCGCTTCGAGACGAGTACCAAGAGGCTGAAGATTTCGTCGGCTTACGTCGGGGCGCCGGTAGCTCAGTTGGCAGAGCAGTGGAGCTCCACGGTCCCGGGTTCAAGTCCCGGCGGGCGCTGACATTTTTTCAATTTCTTATCTTCATGTATGTATATATGTTTAGATTCGTTGAAAATTATTCGACCACCATTAGGTACCAAATAAGTTTGCACTCGTGTAACCTCAAACTGTTTCACTCATGATGGTTTTATATTGTAGTTAATATTTTTTCCAGGATTGTCCTGTACGGGTTAACTCTAGTATTTGCGATGAACAGAAGAAATTTTACGATGAGTGTCGTCAATTTTTCATATGAATGTTCTTGATAATGTCCGTTCACTTAACCACAAAGTAAACTGTTCAAACAATATTCAAATAATACCTATTATTTTCAGACCAAAGTAACAGAATGTTGGCTTACTAGATCTAATTTATTTGGAACAAAAACAATGAAATACAAATGTTAAGTTTTCTCCAATGAGTGAATTTATTCTAAATTGAATCTACATAATGACGAAATGACATGATTTAAAGGTACTTGACGCTGACTCTAAGCAGACACTCATCATTACATTGATTTCCCTTCTACTTACCCATATTAATATGATTAAGATAAAGGTACGCAGACCGGAGACCTCTTGGAAAGCTGTCTGCATACCGATACACTTATAAATAATACTGTCACGTAAATGCTCATCGATTAACAACACTTGCAGGTATATCACACGCGTCAGTATATACTTATCACTTTCCTTTCAGGAATTAAACTAAACTAACAGTCTTATCTGACGCCTTCAAGGCAGAAGGCGTGGATTGTATCGACCGACATAAAGTATCATTCCAGTCGGGTTGTGTCGCACAAAGTAGAGAAATGGTCGATCGAACTTTAATCGAGCTGGTTGTGCATTCCTTGATGGTAATCGTGCCTGTCTTGGCCGCAGATGAAGAGGCAAATTCATGGCTTCTCCGACATCGTGGGGGTCATGAAATGCGCGTTGATAATCTCGTGGCTCGTCCCATCCAGTAGCCCATCTGGATGTTCGGCGGCGTTGAGGTCCATTCAAGCTCTCAGGATACTCTTCAATGTGATGTTGTTCTCCGATAACACCTTCACCACAAGTAACGAATGTTGTTGACTGAACCATATCTGACAAGTAAAGGTCTTTTGATGGACCGTTTAGACCACCCAGATCGGCGTGCTCTGGATCAAACAGTTCCTTCAAACCCATCTTTTGAAGTGTTGTAGATACATTAAAAATTGATTTATGTAAGAATCTTGGAATCTGAAGCTCCAGTCCAATTCGAGGTAAAAGCGTTCTAAGAAGTCTGTTCCACGCTGGTGTAGTTGGATTTGAATCGAGCAATCTTTTCTCCAATGCTTCTAAGTCTTCTGCATGAACAACGTTTCCTTGTTGCCCAGGCATTAGAAACAGCGTACTGATTATTGAATTAGTGTTTCCTAGAGCAGCGGCTGTAGCATCTAAAGCCGGGTCATATCCTGCCAAGAAGCCGTTTCTGTACACAACAGCAGGCACTGGCACCAGTCTTCGCTGTCGCACGTTCGGAGATACTACGAAGTACATTTCTCCGTCTCGACCTTCCACTGATGACCCGGAGCAGTCAGTCTGAAATAAATAAATAAAACGTTCAAAACACATTGCTAATCCTAAGTAACAACGCTTTGAGACATACAGAGATGTAAGCGGTCATTATTACAATGCCAGTGGGCTAAGAACCCCAGTAAATTATTTCGCACAGTGATGGATAGATTCCCAAGGTTTCGGGTTCATATTCAGGCATGGCGATATTTTTTTATCATTAAATTTCTTACAAAATAAATAAATTTTGCTAGCAGGGAAATTTACCTGGAAGATGTTTGCTGAGAAAGCAGCCAGAGGTGGTTGCATGGTGACCGTATTAGATTTCATGTATTCTGCTATTCTTCCCCAGGTATATCTCTTTACTAATAAGTTGGTTCTCCTTCTAATAATGTCACTGATCAGTTTAAAATTTATTTCTTCAACGTGGCCGTTGTAAAAGTGCTGTGCTCTTTCTTTGTAGAAAGTCAAGATTTTCCCTTTACTTCTATCACTGAATAATTCTCTTATGAAAGCAGATACAATTACACCAGATCCAGGTGAAGTCTCTATTGAATCGGAAATATTTTTCAAAGTGAAATGTGGATTAAATGTAACCATATCGTCTAGTTTGAGGATTTCGTTCATTTCTCCAGATGTTGCACCTCTTGCTCCCATAAACATCATTGCTAACATTGAAGTTATAGAATATGGTGACAAAACAAAACTTCTTCTCTTTTCAATACTCTCTGTCATTGTCTGCCAATATCGAAACGCTAGTTCATTACATAGTTCTGTAAATTGTGCAATATCCTCTCCTAAACCTTTTGTTGTCACTTCCAAACCCTGGTTTTCTTTGGAAAAGTCAAGAATAATGTCCTTATCAATGTTTTCTTGGCTGTCTGTTTTAAGTTTGTCTTTCGGGATGTCATTCGTTTTAGGCGGAGAAACGGTTGAGATAAGTTTCCATGAATTGTTTCTATCGTTTGCAAGTTCCTTGTCATCAATATTTACTTTTTGAATTTTCTTTTTAAACTCATCTATTTTTTGTGGTTCGTCTGATAATTTTTCATTTACTTTAGTATTACTTACTTTGTTTAATTCTGGTATAGAAACTTTATTCGCGTTAATCAATGCAGTATCGGGTTTCTTCATATTATTATAAGTCTGCTTTGTGGATTCATTTTCTTTCAAACCCTCTGATGTAGCCATTACTTTTGTTTCCTCATTTTTTTTTTGTACTGGTTTAGTGTCTTTTTCTACAGTTTGTTTTTTATTTTGGTGATTGCCTTTATCTTTATTTTCGTTTAAGTGTTGTTTTAAAGTAGTAGATAGAGAAGTTGACTCAACATTTTTTTCTCTATTGGCTGTAATTTCTGGTATCTTAACAAGATTTTCTTTATCTTTTGTTGCATTTCGTGCTTCTGTAATGCTGACTGATTTATTTTGCTCGGATGCTTTTATCGAATCAACTGGTTCAATTTTTTGTTCGGGTTTTTTAATTTCATGCACAACTTGTGGTATTTCATTGGTCATATTTTTCGATTCTGAAATATCTTCAGATACTATCTCTGTTTTGTGCAGCGTTTCTTTCTTTTCTGAAGTATTCAAATTTTCTTTTTTATCTTGATTTGTATAACTTTGGGCTTCAAAGATTGATTGTGGTACTTGATTCACAATTTGAGAAAATAAATCATCCATGGACTCTGATAAAACCGGATCTATGGTTGAACTTATCAATGTAGATGTCGTAGTCAATTCAGCCTTTGATGTTGTTGCTTCTGTTGTTTTACGTTCGATTTTCGTAATGTAATCCTTTGTTGAAAGTTTGTTGTCATGAGGTTCTATAGTTGATATTTTGACAAAGTGATCAGTAAGCTTGTCATTTTGTTCTGTTATAAGTTCTTCTGTGGGTTTATCACTTGAAATAGGTTGGTTTGTAGGTGTTTTAGTTGCGGCTGGTTTTTCTTCTGGTTTCGATACTTTACCAGGCTCAGGTATAAATTCGTCGTTCGTATTTGTAGTCGCTTTGGTTTCTAATAAATTTTCATTTTTAATTGGTTTTTCACTTGAAGGCTTTGGCTTATCTGTATATGTTTCTGTTATTTCAAGTCCTTCCGTTTTTGTCGATTCTTTTATTTCAACAGTTTTTTCAATGTCTGCTGGAATTTCAATTTCCACATTTTCTTTACTCTCTAGGTTTATATCATTAAGTTTTGTGGTCTCAAGTAAATCACTTGTTGTAGGTAGAGCTTGATAGTTTCCACCAAGATCTGAAGCTATTTGACTAAAGCTCTGGGCAACGTCAAATAAATTTACTTCTGGATCGACTCCTTTGATATCGTTAGCATTGTCAGGGTTTGGTTTGGGGTTTTTCTCAGTTGGACGCTGATGTACAAGTGAAATGTATTCGGTTGAAGAAACTGTCGTAGATGGAGAAACTGATTGGGTCGTAATTGTTGTTGAATTAAACTTTTCAACCACTTCTTTTGGTGTCGATGACACAAACGCTGTGGTACTTAGCGAAGGCTTATAGGTAGTGATAGGTGGTCTATATTTAACTGTCGTGAGCGGAGCTTTTGTTGAACTTAGCTGAGCTTTAGTACTTGACTGTACTTTTGTGGAAATTGGCGTGGCTTTAGTTGAACTTGGCGTAGCTTTAGTTGAACTTGGCGTCGCTTTAGTTGAACTTGGCGTGGCTTTAGTTGAACTTGGCGTGGCTTTAGTTAAACTAGGTATGGCTTTCGTTGAACTTGGCGTCACTTTCGTTGAACTTGGCGAGGCCTTTGTCGAACTTGGCAAGTATCGTTTAGTAGTAGTTGCAGGAGACTTTGTAGTATAGTCTGGCTTTTGTGAAGTTCTTTCAGTGACATAGGCTGCTGTGGACAGAGGAACAAAAGTGCTTATTTTCTCGTATTGTAACGTACTAGTTTTGCTTGTTTCTGATGCAGCATTAGTAAACGTTTGAATCTTTGTGAAATTTGGTTCAGTTTCTTTTAGAGTAGTAGATATTTTTTTAGTTGTTACGATCGGCTTTGCTGTATTAGATTTGTGTGTGGTTCTTACAACTTTTGTGGTTGGTATGATTGTGGTGGTAGTGGCACGAGGTTTATCTGTAGTTGTCGTTTTCGGCCGACTTATGAATGTTGTAGGAGTGGAACTAGTTGTACGCAATTTGATCGTTGTAGGTTTGCTAGTAGTTGATGTTTTAATGATGAATGGCTTAGCAGTTGCCGTAGACAGTGGTTTCAGCGATGTAGGTTTAGGTGTAGTAGTTGTAGATGTTGTTGTCGTCGTTGATGAAACTTTCAGGTTTTCTGTTGTAGAAGATACTGCCATTATTGTCGTAGACTCTTTTAAATGTATGTTTTCTTTAGTGCTTGAACTACTCGGAATTTGGCTAAGGCCTTCTTTGCTAAGCGAATTATCGTCCAATTCAATGGTTTCTGTTTCAGGTGTTGTAAATGTTGCAGACGTTTTGTCAGGTACAATATCTACACCCGTATTGCCAAATATCGAAGGCAATATAAGGCTCCAGGAATCTGAAACATCAGGTGTGTCTAAAGTTGGTTGAGTATGTGGTCTGTTCTTGTGAGCTTCCATTTGTGCTTTGAGTACATTTTGTACGTTTGTGACTACACTGTGTACTTTCGTGTAAGGCGGCTGGCTAAAGTTAAATGCAATTGTTGGTTGGTTTTCGTTTGCAAATGTGACCAAACCCTCGTTTTCTTCACCTGCGGCTACTATGGCCTGTATTTCTTCCAAGGTCATAAGTCGTTTGACTAGCTCGCCAGATTCGTCGAAAGTGTAGAACTCATAGCGGTCTGGAGTGAGGAGATTCACTGGGCTGCCAACTGTTGCAGGGCCATTTGCAGGAGGTGGCAGTGTGTTGCCAACTGCATCAGCGATGTAGGGCAGCTTCGAACGCCTGAAACGTTGTCAGAAAAAAATACTTTAATTAACATATTAATGGTTTTTGGAGGGTTCTTATCTAAACTTTCTTTTAATTACGACTCGTATGAGCAGAAATTGTATAATATGTAAGTAAACTGAGAAAGAAAAGGCTCTTCTGCGTGTGCTTGATCTATGAAAGACCTTTTTCCTGTGACGTTACAGTCAAGACTAAATAAATAACTTATTGAAAAAAAGAAAGATTCTTCTCGTTTCGTTGCATGCACAATATGTTAGTCCTTAGGAGTTGGCTTAAAACCTTAAATAATAGATTTCATCAGGTTTACACTACAAGAGATAGGGAAAAACACACCTGGTTTCGCTGTCGTCGGCCCACACGCAGGCGGCGGTGAGCAGCAGACACAGAAGCGTCCGCATCCTGCCTTTCCTGCCTCAGCGCCTGGAACTGAGAAAATGCAACACTTGAGCTTCTGCTATCAACTTTTATACAGGCTCTTATGCCTAGTCCTATCAAATAAACGAGTTAACTGTTTAAATTAAAGTTTGGTGGTTAAATCTAATCTAATCTAATCTATAGCTTGAAGTCATAATATATTTTAATGTATAATTTAGGATTGTTCAAAAGGTACATGTTCGTTGGCTGAAATATTTTTCAGTATTGGTCATTACCGCAAAATAAATTGGCCCATTTTTCTTTATTCTTATCTTCTTACATCTTGAAGTAAAATAAAACAAATTAAATAAAAAGAGATAAGTAATTGTTATGTAGGTAGTGAACAAGCATTATTTATCTTAATTTTTCCCAAGATGCGATTATGATGATTACGGCTCACGCTCTGCTGAGCCACAAACGATGTCTTTAGGTGTATGGTACTCTAAATTACTTAACGATGTTATAAACACCTATAATTTAATAAACTGTTACTCAGCGACAGTATCATTACATATAATCATAACTGCATCTCGCCTCCTAACGTCAAATAACCGTTAAAATTCCCAGGAATTTATTAATATTATCCTTACATAACTGAGATCATAATTATCATAAATCACCAAAGTTTAATGACCCGAAAAGGCGTCCACTTCAACCAAAATAACATTAGCTCTGACTTGGATAATAGCTTCTATTGTACGTTTAAGCTTCTGGGGTCTTTTTCGGTTGGTCGTTTAAGAGTGTCAGGTGTCCTACATTTTTGTCGGTTAACAGCCACTAAACGCTTGTCAAAACACAACGGAACTTGAAGTGTAAGGTCATGGCGGTGAACCAGCACAGGTGTAAGGAAACCCAAACAAGTTTGCAAAAAAATATGCCCGAAAAAGTATTTTATGTTTTGTAGATGGGTTGTTCTCATCGACCGCGTTTTTCGTACGTTCCGCTTAAAAAGTGCTGCTTCCTCTGGGACGAGCGTTATAAAATTTTACTTCAAAATACTTCAGCACTTCTCACATATGGTCAAACATTTAATTCATCAAATATGTGGTCAGTTTTTTGTAAATTTCCTGTCAAACATGCATTCTCTCACATCCATGGCATGGTTCTTTGCTACCTTGCGCTAAATAGACTGTTATAGATCCTAAAATTACAAGTGTATGTCGTGTTAAGCTTTCTTATCTTTTAAACAATTATATTTTCTATCTTTTAGCATGTTTTTAGTTTCCACAACGGCAGAAACTTTTTTATAAACACGGATTTTAGCTTTGAAGCCCTGAATCAGCCCACAATTACCTCGCGCTACTCTCTCACTCATATATTCATGACGGTAAAAGCTATCTGTCGATTTTACTCACGAATTCGTAGCGGCTAGTACCACCGACAACGTCGTGGGGGACACAGGCTCCACTCGCCGCTATATCTTCGATGGCGAGAGTAAGTTTCTCACATTTACGACTTTGTCCAGTACCAACCTCATTTCCATGCTAGTCGATTACCAATTATTCAGTTATTAGGTATTATCGATATTTTTTCTGAGGAATACCTTTGATATGCTTAAAATAAGAGGCGGTGCTGTATTAAATTTTAACGAATAGGTTTTAATTAAACTGCAAAATAAGCTTTCGTTCTCATTTCCATGTTCTCATTTCCATGTCTTTCCATGGTTCGAGATGGCATGGAAATGAGAAAGTGACATGGAAATGAGAGAATGATTAAAATTTTGCAGTCCACAGTTGGACAAAGTTTTTAAACTATGAATATTTATTCTTTAATTAATCCAATGCCTGTTTTAATCGTAAATATGTGGAAGTACGGGTATTTATCATTATTACCTATTTTTATGAAATGAAAGATTTTGTAGTTAATTTTATATGTCTTATTACCGAATGTCTCAGAAGGAGGGTTAAAGTTTTTCGGGGGTCTGTCTGTATGTATGTATGTGTTTATGTATTATGTATGTATGTATGTGGACATGCAATTTCATTTTCATGGGTTACAGCCCAAACAGCTAGATGGATATTGACATGTGGGGTGTCATGTGATTCGCAGCGCATCAGCGCGAGTGACATTTTGCTACATTTTAAACAAGATACCGGTAAGACGCGGCACTCCCACCCGCTCTCTGATATTTCACCGCCCTGCGCTCGCCTGACTTAGAAGCAGTCTGAAGTGGTTATCTACTGGTTACGCGCGCTTTATACTAGTTTAGAGTGCGTTGCGGTTTCGGTAGCCCTAGTTTTGGCACGCACATATACATGTAGGAGTTTTGCTTCTAAGCGGTAGCCATTATTATGTATTCTTTTCTATAAGAGACATTCTATAGAAAAAAGTGGTTCTATTCCAGGTACTGCAAACCCGCGATATCTGTACGCCAATAAAAGTAGTCCATCATGCTAACCACTTTTTTCTATAGAATGTCTCTTATAGAAAAGAATACATAATAATGGCTACCGCTTCGAAGCAAAACTCCTACATGTATATATGTGCGTGCCAAGACTAGGGCTACCGAAACCGCAACGCACTCTAAACTAGTATAAAGCGCGCGTAACCAGTTGATGACCACTTCAAACTGCTTCCCAGTCGGGCGAGCCTATATTAATATTATGTTGGTACTCTTTTCTATCTTGGGGGGTTTTTCCTGTTCAGGGGGTCCGGTTAATTATACGCATGTTAATAACACGCTTTGGAAATCTTGACTTAAATTTGAAACAAATGTCGTTTACAAATGGTGGTGGCGTAAAGTTACGTGCTGTGTGATTAACCTGGCCAGCCCCGAGGCAGTGCCTTTATTTTTATTTTTATTTTTTTATCCCGCCCGAGCCGGTTTTCTATTAGGACAATACAAAATTGTTATAAAAAGAAGAAGATTGCGTTATGCAAATTTCTTTTTTTTACAATTACCGATCATGACGTCAATAAGTGATAATGCTATCCTACATTGAATAAAGTTATTTCATTTTCATTTTCATTTTTTCATTTTCATTTTTTCCTGGCCACAAGTTACTTTAATACAAAGTGTTATAAAACTGTTTGTTGCATTCTGCAGTCGGTCACTATGTAAAAGTTATCAGTATCCACACCCTCATGTTCGTGGGATGCTAAATAAATATTTAACTAAGTAAATAAAGCTTATTTTCTTTATATTTCCTACAAATCAAGTAGTGGACATCTCATTTGCATGACAAAAAATAGTGGCCCTCCTTTTTTTTATATTTATAATTGTAATATATTAATTATTTTAACTAAAATACGTTCTTTAAGCTCTAGCAAACATTACTGACTACTTATATATTAAAAAACATTTTTAATTATTTTAATATCAAATAAAAGAAAAATTGCCATGGAATTCTCTCATTTCCATGTCCGCAAATAGTGGACATCAAATAACTCTGAAACTAGTGGTCCAAGAACCGGGCAATTTCAATCTAGTGTTTGTAATGAGAAAAACTTTGATAACGTATATTCAGTTATCCATAAAAACTAAATTTGAAAAATGACATGGAAGTGAGAAAATTCCGTGTCATTATGAGAATGACCCAGATATGTACTTTTACACACTTCTTTTTTTTATTCTAGCCAAACTTCAAACCATAGTAATCGGAAACATTATCGATTTGCTGTTCGATTTATGTGTGGTTATATGGTTTGGAAAAAATTGTTTAGAAGGCAGTAAAAATAAGTTTGGTCAAATGGTTTAAGAGGTTTTCACCTTTGCAGATAGATACAAGTACACCCTCTAGATTTTGCATGATCGAGCCAACTAGTTAACAAGTTGGCAATATTATTACTTGCTTAAGCTGCGTTTATCCACACTCATGAAGAAACCAACTCAATTGTTTGGCTCTACTATCTTCTATGAATGGAGGCTGTCGCTTTCTCAAGACTCAGCAACACACCTCTGTACAGATTAGCATGGAATTTCAGATTGTTTGAATATGACATAAAAGATTTTCCGTGTAAGTTGTCATATCCCATACTACCTAAAACTCCGCGGCCGAACTATTACGATAATATTAGTAACTGAATTGCAATGCGACGAGATTACATACGATGAAAATATACATCTACAATCTATCCGTTTACTTCCCAGGTATACTGTACTTTATCCAAAATCCAAAATATTTTTTAGAATTTTATTTCCAAGGTAATCAAAGATCTGTCAATATTTTGCGGTAATTATGATTTGATTCATCTACTATAGGATGTGGAAAATAGGTTCCTTGACATACGAATAAATTTGTTCCTAGGAATTAGAAAAATAAGAGGTAACTAAACGGTATCGATCTTTGAATGAACGGGATTGGCAATTGTCTCACAAACAAGTTAAAACAAAAATTTCTAGCGCGGGCAGGATTTGAACCTGCCACTTTCGCCATCACTAGTGGCGACGCCTCTTACATCTGGGCTTCTGGGTTTTGCAAGTGTATCTTGATGCCAATAACGCGTGAGGCATTAAAACCGTCATGATTACCTACTGGCGCCACTTAGACCTAAATAGCGCTCGTAGAGGCGCTAGCGACCCAGATCGGTTTACATGGTTACATCAGCGTGTCAATGTCAGTCATCTCGGTGTAACTGTCGCGTAACGGTAGTCAGACGGTGCGATTGTTGGTGACCGTCCGCGTGTGACGGCGAAACGGTGGGACGCAAGTTCGAGATCACTGATGTTTTGTTTACATAGCGGTAGGTGAAGCTGTAGTTGTAGATGCTGTTTCTGAGAAACTTTTATATTTTTTATCTCGAAGATTTGTGTCAGATAAATATCAGAATAAGATCGGATGGATTTAACTGAGCCAGTATTTTTGCTATAACTTGGCGTGTAAAATTAAAACTAGAATGAATTATCTATTGAGGTGCATTTTGCCAGTTGCTGGAATGGGTGACTTTCTTAACTACGTCAATATTTAGGGTGAAATTTTACTAGTGACTGATACTGAAAACAGAGTATGGCAGAGTATGGTTAGGCTGGTGATAAGGCACATTTTTCCCTCAAATGTTTGTCAGACGAGGCGTAAGTGTCCGTTTTTTGCGGCCGTTAACGCTTTGCCTACCCCGAAAGGGATAAATGCGTGATAATGTATGTATTACTAATTTTGCCTAGTCAAGGGTGGGTCAAAATGTTTAGGGCTACAGTGACGTAGCTCTAGAGGGCGAAGGGAAGAGTTAGGCAAACCGGAAGGCGATGGGTAAAGGGAGTCGGAAGCCCTGCAGAGCGATGGATGGCGTGTGACGCCTTAGAAGGTGATGGGTAGCGTTGGAAACCACGGAGGGCGATGGGTGCCGATGGACGCTCTTGAGGGTAATTTCAAACACCCTGGAGGCGTTGGACGCCCTGGAGGGAAGAGGGCTGAGTTAGTCAACCTCAATGCGTCGTACGTCCTAGGGTAACGGCGGGTAGCGTCGTACGCCCTGAAATGCAGGGGGTAGCGTCGGTAGCTGTAAGGACTAGGCCAAGCAGGTTTATTCTAAAATGTACCTATTCATATACGGCTTTACCAGTTCAACCTAGGATAAACTGGTATCGCCTATGCCTTAGGACAAATAAGTTCAGCCTAGTCTGTACCGGTTTATCCTAACGCATGTAGGATAAATTTGTTTGACCGGTAACATATACTGCCCAATCTAAATAACTTTTCACAAGTTCAAAATTGTGTTCTGCAAATATTGTGTCCTGCCTACTATGACTAACTTTATATTTGTGAAATTATTGGACGAAGTGGTTTCAATGTTAACCAACTTTCAACTCTGTTCTAAGTGTACGAACATACATTAACAGAACAGGCCACTGCTTGACATGGGTCTTCCTCTATTGGGGGGGGGTACTGCCGTACTCACCACACTTGGCAAGCGGATAAGCGAGCGCAGTGCAAGATATGCTTTCACAGGGAACGCCGCCATTCTCTTTGGGTGAATTTATCCCGCAGTCGCCTGTTACTACACCCACGGGTAGTATAGAGAAATTGTAGGGGACAGCCCTCCGAATACGTATAGGATGCATTCAGACCATAGAACTGAACAATTTACCATAAAACATATTTCATCAAAACTCTATACAAAAGAATTTACTTCCCATAGTAATTGCAGTCAGCTGATCTTGATTTTGTATGGAACATAAATTTATTTTACTCGTTTTCTGACATATGCTCCTAGGGAAAAGTTGTTTTTGTTTCATGGTCCTTATCAGTATTCGGAGGGCTATCCCTTACACACCGTATACCTTTGCAGATGTATCACACAAACAATTTTTCATATCGTCAAGTTTTATATCAGAATCTTGAAGCACCTGCACTGCAATGCAAGTAAAGTCTGAATAACGTTCTACATTTTACACAAGAGGCATGCCAGGTGAACTCTGAAATATTTATTTTACGGTAGGTACTATGGCTGTCAAAATTAGGTACAGTTACAGTCAAGCTCACGTGCGGTTAGGCACTCAAACTGCCAATATAAGTCTTATTTTCCGGGTGCGTATCAGTTCCGCACCCAAAAAAACTTAAAATTCTAGACCACCAAAAAGACTAAAATTCTAGAGCCCAGCCCTGAAATAAATTCAAGTCAGTTCAGTTAGTCAATTTAGTAGTAATTTTGGAACTAAAAACGATCGCACTAGATGGCTTTAAATGTGCGTTGGCCTTAAAAGGAGAAGGGGGTATGGGGGGCAAGGTAAACGCTACCGAGGGAAATTTATATTCTGTGACACCGCTGGGTGCCCAAAGCTTGGACGTGATATATTTATGGCTTGTTGCTCGTCTAAGTACGATTTCCATGCATCTATAGCACATCCATGCATCCTTTGCCGTGAGATGCCGGCTTTAAATATTACCCCATTTCTTTCCCGTTTTTATTGCGTTATTGCTATTTTAGGCGATAGGCTGATAACCTGTCACAATAACGATACAAAATTTTTGATGACTATACTGTTAAGTGTTAAATAGTTTTAAGACCAAAATATTTGTATGCTATTTTGTGATGGCAAATTATGGAGGGCTGTACCCAATTCACCTGTTATCTGTATTCTATACTATACCCATAATTACAAATAAAGTTCTGAATATGAATCTGAATCTGAAGAAATTTATAAAAAATAGAAATGTTCGCCACGTCCGAAATCGGTCGGAAGCATCAGCATCATCATCATCACACAATTTTCTGTATTTATTTACGGACTTTTACGCTCTGCCTACCTCGCAAGGGATATAGGCGCGATAAAAATATGTATGTACAACAGGACCTGTGTAGGTAATAAGCACACAGACAGATAAGCACAATTTAAAATATTGTTGCTCTTTTCGCGCAGAAGAGTGAGGTTTATTCTTATTTCGATTTTATCAATAGAAATATTTGTTTACACAAATTTTAATGAACGCTTTAATTATTCATTCTTATTCTCTTCACAAAGTGTACGCCCAACTTACAATAAACTTCAAAAGTTGTAAAATTACTTTACACAGAACTCAATCAATTCTAGTATTCAAATCACCGCCCGACCTAGTTCCGATGTCTGGAGTACCAAACTCTATCGAAGCTGGAAGCCTAGAGAACGGCCATGGTTTAAATATTCATTAAAAGTAAACTATTCTGGCTGCAAATTACATTCAGTGGTTATTTAATAGCTTATTAATTATTGCAATTACTTTCGTTCACTGTTTTCAGAATGGATTCATCGATACGCAATATTTTGCATCTTTATTGAGCAAAACATTTTCCAAAATTATTCATAGTAGGTACTTATCAATCTCTTCTCTGTATTTTGAACCAGCCAAGCAAGAACATAAAGTTTTAAATTAATATTCTGAACCATTTGAAGTAGGGTGGTCTCGCAAAACAGTGGAGCAAAGTTTTCGAAATAACAAGTTTATCTTTGTTCTTCGTGAAATTCTCACAGTCCACATCAGGGTCTTGGAACAGAAACAGGGTCCTATCTACTTCTGGATGCGACAAAGTTCTATCTCGCAAACAAAGTTAAAAGTTTGTGAACGAAGTCTGCGGGGACTTCCTATACCTACTTAAAGTGGTTATGATTAACTGATCGATGTTTGAAAGCAGATCTATATTTTATTTCGAATAGTTTTGAGATTTGAGGGAGCATCTTGACGACAGGTTTGTTCTCTAACTACGAAGTCACTTTACCTTAGCGGGGCAATACCAAACTTTAGCCTTCATTCGGGATATAAATTAACTTACCTTAAATTTGTGCCGTCACTCTCCGTCAAATAGGTTTAGAAAAGGAAAGGAGATATTTAAGTCATGACATGTCTTATAATTCGACGCAAATATGTCTTATCTGTCAAAATGATCTGATGAAAACATTTGCCTAAATTGACTATAAATTGCGAAGAACCCATTGACATTTTTAAACATGACAGGACTTAGATAGCTCCTGTTCGTTTCTAATCCTTTTTGACGGAAAGTGACAGCTCTAATGTAAGCTAAGTTTGGAGAATTTATATTCAAAGTTCAGGGCAAAGCCCCTAGTTTATTAAATATAGATTGAGTTTTGTGATAGATGTCAGATTCATACAATTTTTCTTTTGTCCTTTTCACTCTCACTTAGTTTCCTATCAATCTGCCTGCTGTCGAAAGAATCATACCATATTTCACGAAGTATGTATAGTCAGTAAAGTAATAAATATTTGCAAACTATAATTGTGAGACCTTTCAAACTGTAGTCTGTTTATGGTCATATGAACAGTATAATTTTGCTGTAGTGCTGATTTTAAATGTCTAGTTATTCACACCTAATGCCGACATGACTTTTAAGATCAAATACTAAAACCATAACTTATCGTTAAGGTTAACTCACATGACGATATGAAAGGTCACATATTAATTTAACTAACCATTATTGACAGTGATCATAAGGTCAGTTCTGCTAAGGTTACCGTTGTAGTTCAGAAAATTGTTACAAGCAGTAAACAAAAATTATCAAAAATTTACTACATTTATGTATTATAATATATTGTATAGGTATATATAGTTATAGATATGTGTATTTTTATTTTTAGTCATATATTTATTTGATTTGTGTTTTGTTCATGATAAAATTATAAGTAAACTGTTATATGTGCACGTATTATCCGTATATCCTTAATCTACTCACGCTTCTTTAGGTCTGCTGGAAGAAATTTCTTTAGAAATAAGCAGTACCTGTTGTACCATTTTTCCATATGTTCTTTCTATGTTTTTGTATTTTCTTGTGTACAATAAATTGTTAAATAAATAAATACATGCAAGCAAGCAGATTGAAAAGTGCCGAACATGCTACGAAACCAGTACCTAATTCCTTTCAACTGTCAAATTAATATTCACATGGTTTTTTGTGTGTTTTATGTTGACATATTCTTTTGATGCAATTTTCGTAGATGTATAGCGTGACAGCATGCAAGCAAGCTTAATGAACAGGGATTGAACACGTGGGAACTTATGTATTACACTGCAATATCCAGGTAATATGTTGAGTAAAATTTAAGATACCTATCTTAGTGTTTATAAAGATTGGGTTTGAAATTATTCAACATCAATGTTTAACATGACAGCAGGTTATCGAGACCACGACAATATAAATAGTACAGTACACTTCTTGCCGCGTGATGCCGGCTTAGAATAGCATCACCCCATTTCCTTCCCGTGGGAGTCGTAAGAGCCAACAAAGGGACTTGAGGGTGTGTATTGCACTTTTAGGCGATGGGCTGACAACCTGTCACTATGGCGATACTCAATTTTCCGAACGACCCTCATACTTGTCTCACGTGGCGTAAATGTCCGTTATTTGCGGCCGTTGACGCTCTGCCTAACTCGCAAGGGATTATAGGCGTGATATGTGTATGTATGTAGTACACTTCTTTAGGTATAAAAAAGAGCTATTTTGATCTTCTTTGATTGTCTTTAGAGAGAACTGACAAGAATGTGTTACAACACGAAGAACTTTAACGTTTCATAACCCCTTAATGCATGACAGCGAACTTTGATAAAAGTATTTCTCCTGTTACTAGAGAGAAGGTTCTACTATAGTATAAATGAAATTATTTAAATTTAAAATTTGTTGGTTTGTAATTTTGTATTTATTAATGACAATGTAGGTGATTGATTAGATAATGTTGACATTTTGTATTATAATTGTAATCGCATGTTACGATTTACGTGACTGAAAATGTAGAACTTTAATTTTAAACCTATCATCTGTAATGCCATTTTCTTTGCAAATAAACGTATGAATATGAAAAAATGCTTCATTTCGACTAATTTGTTTATTCAATCTCTTTCATACGTAATTAATCTGGTAAGATATTAGATATGCTTTATTTTACTTTGAGGAACGGCTGCTCAAACCGCCAAAACGACTGCTCGAGGCGGCTACATATTCCATTCAAAGCTTTTGGGGTTGCTTTAGAGAAATTTGGATTGAAAACAGCTAGTTTGAAAACTTTTGCTTAAAATAATAATAAACTATAAAAAGAAATATTTTATTACAAATATAAAAACACAAAAAAAAACGAACAGAGATTTAGTGAGTGAGTAATTTAATTAGAATATTGTTGCAATAGTAGCAGTAGATAGTTGAATAATTCGCTTCTTAGGTTAGTTTTAAAGTAACAGAACTAAGCTGTTGTTATTTATTTCTAACAATATCTCTATTTTATTTCAAAAATAACCAGCCTACTTAGATGAAATTGTAAATAAGTAGATACCGGAATCATGGTAGCCTAGATCGATAAAACTACACTTGGCCTGATACCACTAAAACGAAAATATTTAGATTGAACGTTAGAAATGCAAAACGTTAGGGATATAGCAGAAATCAAAGTCATAAAACAAATTGAAACTATAGTTTTAATATTCAAATTTTTAACACATATTTGTGTATTTGCAAGTCCAGTCTACTATACTGATTATTATTACAGTCTGTTTCGTAATATTGCCGCCGCCGCCGCAGTGTCTCGGCAAGCAAGCCTTAGCCTAAAATTATCTCAGTTGTTGTTCAAAAAGACACTTGAGATATGAGGTATTGCCCCATTTTCTCTCTTCTTCTCTCTTTTCGTGTGGGACACCGAGTCGTCCAACGATTCGATGAACCCTGGTGTCAGAGTTTTTCAACCGCCTGCTACCAGTAGTAGGCCTCTGACATGGTAGTGTTACGACCGCCGTCTAAGTAAACATAGACAGCAACCGGGAGTTTACGTGTCATCCGAAGAACGGAACCATATTTTTTTTCGGACAATCAGGCGGTTCAGCCTCCAATGTCTTAAAATGACTGGGAACAAATTCACAAAGTGATAAATATCAACTTTGTGAGTGCCCCACCGGGACTCGAACCTGGAGCCTTTGCGTCGCAGGCCACTGCGCCACATCGGCCGTCAGCCCCCGTTTTCTAAAAACCCTGTTCATAACTAACATCAGATTTCAGATAAGTGATTTATCCCGTTGGTGAGATTGGGCCTCGGTCTCACTAGCTTCGACTACAAAGAGGATTTGTCCACTTGTTCCAGTCTAGCTGAAAGTAAACTCGCCAACGGTACTCCATTATGCGACAAGGGCAACGAACTTTGGTCAGCCTGCACCGAGAAGATAGTCCAGTTTCTATTTTTATTTGATCGATAAAATGGAAATTTGGAGCGTGACTAATTCGTAGGCGTTTTGTGGTTTTTATGTGAGGATAGAACGGAACTGTACTAAAGAAATTGGTTTTAAGGTTTCATCCAACTAGTTTTACTACGCGATGACGATTTTACTAAAAAGCTAAAAATAATCCCTGTGGCGGGGGCCAAAGACTTTTTACATTAAGTACCTACATCTGACCCAGCCGGAATACAATTCACGGACCAAGAAAAAGATGGGACCGAAGAAATATTGGAGCAAACTTCAATGAATATTGAACTACCCAGGATTCCCGCCTCGAAGGTCTTTGTTATCTAATTTCAGAATTTGTCTGCGTTTGACATACAAATTAGAATTTCTTCACAGCACCTAGAGATTCAACCGACGCTGCACATTACGATCTGCTTCAATTGCATCTCAAATAAACGGCATTGTCACAAAAGCTGTAGGTAGGAACATACATAAGTAATTCAGCAAGGCGTGACATCACTGCGAGCACTTTCAACCCGTGCCCCTACATTCAAGTTTCGAGAACGAAGACTAAAATGTTCTGCGTGCAGGAAGTACCTACTTACTGGATGCGCAAAATGCATTCTGGGATTCAGCTAAGAACTTTACGTAAAGGAACCTGATTATTTACTTCCTACTTTTTTGTTCTTAATACCGATTGGATTGGATTCAGTCCTTACCAGTATATACTATAGCATGCAAATATGATTGAATTATATTTATTAAGCAAATTTTTGAAATGTTTGTAACTAGACGATATTTTAAGGTATATAATAACAATAACGAATAGTTAGCCCTTGTACATGCTTTATCATTTATTAACTACAAATCAGATTATTCAATTTGGTGGTTAATAAATTTGTGAATTTAAATTTTGTAATAAATAAATACAAATACTGCGCTCTTTGCTACCTCCGGCTATGAAAGTGGAATACTGTTATAAAATATGAATCTAGACATTATTTCCATACATAATTAGGCTGAATACACTAACACAAATCTTATAAGATAAGGGACCCAATTTTATTTTCAGCCGAAGATGAAACCCAGGAAATGTCGTTCGTTTTTGAAGGCATGTTCACCCTTCGAAAGAAACGCAGAACAATATTTTACATTTTGTGTTTTAATTTCATTTGGTCGTTTCTAATAGAAAGAGTTTGTTGAGTAAGTGTTGCGATTGCGATGCCTCCAAGTCTTTTCATAACAGTTTCTCGCAGATTACACTCTCCGCCGTATATCGCAAGCTCTGACTTGGTTTCATAAAACTTCCCGTTTCATATTTTTCCGTATGAAAACTTTGCCACAGTAGAGAAAAATGAATTTATCAAGGTCAAGTGTTGGTATTGCGACGCCTCCAAGTCTTTTCATCACAGTTTCTCGCAGATTACACTCTCCGCCGTATATCGCAAGCTCTGACTCGGTTTCATAAAACTTCGCGTTTATATTTTTCCATATGAAAAGTTTTCCACGGAAGTGTGTAATATTTTTCGGCCGTTTTTGGTTGCTCGATTTGTGAATTTTATCAATTCTTCGCGTGGAATGAGAAATAATCAAAGAATAATCAAATAATCAAAAAATAATGAATTAACATAATCAAATAAAGCACTAGAATAGCCTTTTCCTATTCCTTTACTTCTTGGTCATTGCGATTCTAACAAATGCAATTCTATTGTCACTATGACTAAAACTTTTACCATAATACTGAACGGCCAAAACCATCTAACTGTCTCATTTTCGACACACAACAGACGCTTTTCAATCTTATCTCAAGGTAGACGAGCATGAAAGTATACGGAGCGCGTTTAAACATACTGCTCTTTCTTTACTGTGTCTCCGCAGAAGCCACGGCTTTCGCAAAGTTCATTTTAGTGGAGATATGATACTGTTACTTTGCGAGTTACGCCTTCATTGTTCACAAAGAAGATCAAATAAAGTATTACTTGGAAATATCCGTCGCTATTTCACTGACTTTTATGACTGAAGTATATATTGTTAACATTTTTCCGTTAGGTAGGTAGACATTGGCCTCAATTCGGGATATAAATTTTCATTTTCTTAAAGTATCTCTGTGGCTTTCCGTCAAATAGGTTTAGAAAAGCATAGGAGATTTCTCAGTCATTTCATGTCTTATAATTTGACGCAACCTACGTCTTATCTGTCAACTTAAGGCGACGATAAAAACAATGGCAAATACATTTACTAGAAATTGCGAAGAACCCTTGGACAATTTTAAATATGACAGGATTTGGATATCTCCTGTCATTTTCTAAACCTTTTTCGCAGAAAGTAACCACTAGCACTAGTTTAAGGTTAGTGTATAGAATTTATTTCTCGAATTGAGGCTAGTGTTAGCATTGACATCGGTACCTATAATGCCCATCAAGTAGGTAGGTATTTATATTTTTTCAATATTATGTAAATATTTGAAAATATGTTGTTCTAATTGTATTATACCTTGCATAGTATTTTTTGTGACAAGACTGAAATATAAAAAAAACTAAGTTCTCTCTTTGTTTTACTGTTGAGGCGGCCATAGTTGAATCTATATGTTAATTAACTTTTGCAAACGTTTTGATTTTAAGACGATTCGACCATTTGTCATCCGTCGCTTCAGTTTCCTATGATTTAAGTTAAAAGATTTAAGTTTTTTAGGAAGATGGCAAACCGAGTTTCAATAGATACTTTTTTCCAAATAGGTGTCGTCATGACTATTTTTGTGTAGACAAAAAAAAACTTACAAAGAAAATAAATGATAAAATATATTTTACAAAGAAAGACAAACTTCAAGTCAGTTACAGATTGCTTGCAAATTGAATTTTCAGAAATATGAAAAAGGAAATCAACCCATCTGGAACCTTTCATTACAGCTATGCTCCAACAATTGACTATTAATTTTAGTTAAGGGATCCATTCGTAGAATATAACTAAATAAAATTAATTCAATAATTTATTTCCTTCGTACGCTATCGTTTCTTTCTTTCCTTGTTAAAAAACAAGGAAAAACCATCAAAGTGAACTCAAAAGTAGTCGAGATAATATTTGATTAGATTAAACTAACTATTGAACTTCGTTTTGCCATATGCTTAAACTATTAAAGATTTTTTGGATTTGTTTAGTAAGATGGTGGAATAAAGTTTACAATCTTATTTTCTGGCTTCTGGCCAAACTCCTAGAAAATTGCCTGAATTCCTGATTATGCCATAATACTGCGATATTTAACTCAATTAAGTATTGTCTACTGGTGATAATCAAACTCATTATCACCAGTAGCCAATACTTGGCAAAAATTGGTACATTTTGATAATACGTACGCACAATTACAAAGTCAGCACGTCTCGATCAAGGAAATTGTCCTGGATTGCCACAATTTGCGTTCGGGAAATTGAAAATGGTAACGTGAGAGCGATGTTCACATCTCCCAGTAAAATACGACGAGACTTATCTATATTTCAACATGCTATCTTCCATCTGAACACATATTTAGATGTTCACTTCAAATTTTGTGGAATACTTAAATGCCCTGCAACTCAACTGCGTAACGTTTAGGCACTGAATATTAACATTCACCATGGTGAATTCTTTTTACTTGCAAAATTTTCAAACGCGGGCAGGATACGTGAGTTGTGTCAACTTGTGCGGAAAATCTACATACATATAACACGCCTATATCCGGACGGCCTTTGTGGCGCAGTGGTAGTGCGACTGCCTACTACGCAAAGGTTTCGGGTTCAATTCTCGGTGAGTCACGCAAAAAGTTGATGTTTATTACTTTGTTAATTTGTTCCCGGTCTGGTTAGGACATTGCAGGGAGAACCACCATATTGTCCGAAAAGAGATAGTTAAGTGCTTCGAAGGGCACGTTAAGCCGTCAGTCCCGGTTGCTGTCTATGATTAATTCGACGGCGGTCAGAGACCTCCTTCTAGTAGTAGGCGGTGAAAAAACTCTGACACCAGGGTTCATCGAGTCGTTGGACGACTGTATTATCAGCATAATGACAGGTGGTCAGCCCATCGCCTAAAACTGCAATACCCATGTAACCCTCGAATCCCTTAATCGCCTCTTACGATAACCAAGGGAAATAAATGGGGTGATGCTATTCTAGGCCGGCATGACTCGGTATTTTAAGGCGACATCACACGCCATATTACAACTATCCGGAATACCACGACTGAACTTTACACAGCAGTGTTTCCGAGACATTGAAAAGTACCTCTTGACTACTTTACAAAGCAGTAAGATAGTCAAAGAACGGTACATATTTATATTTCCATATTTACCAAAGTGTCTCTGACGGCTTTCCTGTTTTGCAAAAATATTGATGAATTACCTGTAAAGAAAAATAAAACATATATATACTTTGTTTTTAAGTACCTACCTACCAAGTAAGTACAGATAAAGGAGATTGATGCAAATAGTAGCGCTTAAATCGGAGTTTACGACTGTCTGGACGTAATCTATAGGCCATCTAAAGTGCACTTAGTTTACTTTTCCAAGTCGGCTTAGCTAAAGACGGAGTTTTAAAGCCATTCCAGGTTATAGGAGAAAAGGTGTAACTGTTTGTTTGTATAAAGTAATGAATACACAACAAACAGTTATTACTTAGTTAGTTTCAACAAACAATTATTTTATACAAGGTCTTGGAATATCAAAAGTCACAACTTCTGGACAGTGGCCTAACCTTAATGGAAATATTTGCCATATTCACAAAGACTGGCTGGCGGATTAGCGAGCGCAGTGCAAGATGACATATATACTGGGAACACGCTACTTCGTAATGGGGCAATGCTACTGTTGGTATAGGTATTTAGTCCTTATTTAAGATTCGGTCTTAAAACAAGACAAAAGCTTTTCGGTTTTATAAACTGTGACAACCCTTGAAATATTACAGATCTATGCAATCTAAATGCATTGTTTATGTTATTATTTTCACAATATTAAAAAATGCATCAGTATTGTCTATGTCACAGTGTAAAAACCCATAAGTACCTACTTAAAATGATACAACATAATGAAAATGAAAATGAAACAATTTTATTCAATGAAGGATAGTATTATCACTTATTAGACTTTTTTATAACAAATTTGAATTTTCCCAATAGAAAACCGGCTCGTACATAATGAATTGGTGAGCCAAAAATTATTATATTATTCCTCCTCCATAGTATTAGCCTACATTGTCCCATTTCTGGGAAAATGCTCTCTCTCTCTCTCTCTCTCTCTCTCTCTCTCTCTCTCTCTCTTTCTCTCTCTCTCTTTTCAGGTTTTCCAGTCTGTGGCTGTATCTGACTAGTTGAGGTCGTAGTCGACCAGGTCATCCTGCCAGCGTTTTCTCGTTCTCGCTCTTCAGGGATAAAATTGATGGTTAGTTTAGCCCATCTTCCTGGGTGCACTTGGCACACATGGCCAGCCCAATTCCACTTGAGCTTAGCAGCTTTCTTACCGACATCAGTGATGTGAGTTGTGTTTCGGACGCGGTCTATCCTTTTGACATCAAGTAGGTACGCTCCGCTTCATCGCTCGTTGACATATCCCGAGTCGAAACTTCTGTAAACCAGTTAAATACCAGGTTTGCGCTGTGTAAGTTAGGATTGGCAGGAAGCCAAAAATAAACAACTTTAATACTTTTGAATCATTAAAAGCTAGCCAAACTGAGCTCTAAAGAGTATTGCTACCATAACACTGAATAAATTATTCTAACTAACTAATTTGTAACTGTAGAAATTAGAAGTGGAGAACATTGTTAGCAGGAATAATTTTACATGAACAAATGCTTTCAGTGTTCAACATTAATATTTTTCAGTGCTTTTATAAGGTTGATTTTAATTGGTTGGCATCGAAATTTTATTATTTTTGTCTTCTATAGAGACTTTTAGATCTTAACGTTTTTATACACTGGCGACTGGCTAGGAATTCAATTTTGGTTATATTCTTTATAGATACAGTATCTACAAAGAAAATCGTTCAAATATTGTCTCAAAGGCGAGCTTACATCTTAAGTAGAGATCTTTTCCAGTCAATCCATGATTGTAAGGGAATATAAAAAAAATTGGGTAATGAGCTGGTAAACAGGCAATAAAAGTCGAATATCAAATCTAACGAAATAATAATAAGTAGCTCCGTAAAGTTATAAAACCATCTTTAATATCATACATACATAATAATATGAAAATTTATTTATATTTGCCCAATATTTGAGTAGAATAAAGTAAGTGGTGGTGAAACTGTAAGGCTTAAGCTGTAACGCACGTAATTGATAGGTATTTTACTCACCCGAAACATTTAAGACACAGGCAATGATATAAATTTTAATATCCTATCAATGCTGTACTTGTATTAAGTAGCATGTCGAGGTGTGTATAAGAACACGAAGCTTTATAAGACTGTGTGTAAACACACGCGAACCCTCGCTTGCACAGCTGAGATACCTGACATTGTGCAAATAAATGATTTATTATGAATTTTCGCATACAGACCTCGTGCCGGTGGGAATTCTGTTGACATGCAGGTGTAAACACTTGTATTGTTTACTTGATGTAAGGGTGAAATTAATTCGAAATTTAATTTGAAATCGGAGGAATATTGGTGTGGACAAAAAACAGTAATTATTTGAATTCCCTGGTTGTTCGTAGCTTGCGTCTGATGATGGTTTAACGGGAACATATCAACCTACCCATTAAAGGAACCAACTTATACTGGTTTTTCTTACAATAAAGAAAATCCATTATAAGTTGATCCCTTAAATGGGTAGTTTGATGTGCTGCTGATAGTACCTTCATACTTTCCTGATTACAAATAATACTTGATTAAACGATCTTACCCGTGACTGAGGACTTACTTGATTGAGGACGAGGCACGAGTATAATATTAACTACTAGCGGCCCGCTGTTAACCGTTTTCCCACAGGAAAAAGACTTTTTCTCGGCATAAATTGTACATAAGACTCTTTTTGTTGAATCACTCTATCAACTTAAGAAAACCGCATCAAAATTCGTTAAGTACTTTTAAAAATCTATGCAAACATGAGGACACGGGAAGCGACTTCATTATATACAATATAAGATACAATTTATTTATTATGCATGATCTACTTCGATTTCAATGATAAATTATCGATGTCCCATAAAACATTATGATTGTTTTTTTTTCGTAATTAATAATTTTTATAACTGTGAAAAATCAAGAAAATACTAATTATTGGTGTCCCACACGAAAGCAGAATAAGAATATTGACAATTACTTCAATAATCTACAGGAACATCACAAAGTACCTACCTACTACCCCAGTGTCTAGAGTACAATAGGCCTGTAGATATTTGTCTAGAATAATACCTACATAGTGTATGTTTATCTTCCATTCGACATGTAAAAAATTATTATTTACCAAATAATATATGAATATGATATTTTCTTCTGCTAAAGTTTCACAATGGGAAATTTTCTAGGGATTGTTGCTTAATTGAAGTAACGTTTCTTTATACGAAAACTGTACCTCTTTAAAATATACTTTATATTGTGTTTATTGAATTGTTCTAAATTTATTATTGGTTAGTTGTTTACTTACACGAATGACACTCAATATAATAGCAAGGCGATAAGTTATTTTGTAACATAATTAATTGGTAACGAACACAACTTGAAACGGAACCTGTGACAAAACTATGGCTGACGCCAGCCATATTGAAACGTCAAAATTTCAGTTTAGCACAGCGCCCTCTGGTTTGACTATCAACAGCAAAACTCCCATTAAAGTCATTTTAGCATTAACTCGCCCTACATTTCGTATCATTTTTTACACTTCTCAGTCGTAGCTCCCATGATTACTCGCAGCTCCCTACAGACTCTCTCTTGATCAGATCGCGAGCAACGTTTAACCTCATTTCACTTCCTTAACATCTAATTTATAAGGAATACACATTGCCAAGCAAGTGGAGGCTTGTCACACTTTTTCTTGGCTTTCTTTACGTTGAATCTGCATCGACAGTATCGGGGGAATCGACTTAATAAATAAAACTATGAAATATGTAACTGGCCCGATGGCGTAGTGGGTGCCCCTGCCTGCTACGCCGAGGGTCGTGGATTCGGGTATTTGTAAGTTACTTTTCAAATATTTTTGTGGAGTCTAGAAAACATTCTATGTATTGTGTGTATTTATTTACGTTCTATTAATTAATGTAGAAAACTTTGACACCAAGGTTTATCGGGTCGTTGGATGAATAGGTGTCCCACACGAAAAGAAGAAGATATATAAAAAAAAGTATGTAGGTATCAGCTATCTAATTCCCATAGTACAAGCTTTGCTTAGTTTGGGGCTAGATGGCGCTGTGTGTAATGTCTAAGATATTTGTTGTCTAAATATATATATATTTTTTTTTATGTGATCTTGGCTTCGAATATTATTACTCCATTTCTTTCCCGTGGGTGTCGTAAGAGGCGACTTAGGAACTCGATTTTAGGCGATGGGCTGTGCAATTTTAGGCGATGGGCTGTGCAATTTTAGGCGATGGGCTGTGCAATTTTAGGCGATGGGCTGTGCAATTTTAGGCGATGGGCTGTGCAATTTTAGGCGATGGGCTGACAACGTGTTACCAGGGCAATCAAATTTTTTGGATGTCCCTCAACTACCTATTTGTCAGACGTGTCGTGAATGAACTGTACGTATAATTCTGTATAATTCAAATGAGATTATATTTTTTTTGCAACATCTTTGTATCAAAATGCAGTAGTAGGTAAATAAAGTTATCTCGATATCTGATTTGCTGATCAGTAGTCTAGCAACACACTCCATTCATCATAGAGTTTCCTTGGGGATATGGGATGATTGATGAAGGTCCGCAATGCCAATACTAACCTCACTGTATTTGCATTCTTTATTCGAAATGTAGCTTTTGGCCAGTGTGAATATTTATAAAGGAGGATTCTACATTTTAAACTTCGTCCATGCAGACGAGTGAGATCCGATTCTCTTAATTCTTTATTTTGTAATGTAATGCCATCAAAATGGCGTTCTATGGCCATCGAGATTTGCTATGCTTCACACTTTTAGCGGAATACGAAACGGCCAAAACCACCCAACTGACACGCTATCGAAAAACAACTGAAACGATTTACATGTAGCAGCCTTCCCTGGTACGAATCGGTGTCATGAGTTTCTTACGAAAACTCGGTATGAGTTTCGTCCCTTAGGTAAAGTTTCAACACAAAATTCTAACCCAATCGGAAGCAAATCAGTTGCCTATACTACTTATTTTGCAAAAATACCTTACTTCTTTCCTCCTTGTTTAGCGTAAAAACTGAACTAAATAAACTATATAAGGACTCTACATTTTATTAAAAAATAAGTTTAATATGGTGAAAAGATATTATGTACAAATTATTCCTTTCGAGCACGTTTTTTTTGTCTATGACGAAACGGTTAGCCTCTATGAAAAGGACCCCGTTGATTGACTCACTAGTCTCACTACGCATTATGTCCTTTTAGTAGAATTAAGGCCCTGTTGTAATATGTAACATTTTATAGACTATCAATTTATCAATAATCTTGCGGAAGTCGTGCAAAGCCGACCACACACCAGCCGATAATCGCGTCAAGTTGCGGTCGCCCGCAGCGTTGAAGCGTCTAGTCTTATCTCGCGACTTACAGCGCTTTATTGCTGCTTATTCTGCTACTATACAGCTATTATAGCTAAGATCGCTGATGTATCGCTACCAGTCTAATGAGACGGGCGCAAATGGCGGAAAATTGCCTTCGATAGGATGTCGAGGATAGATAGTGTATTGTGGAAGTGCATGATTTATCTTTGTTAGAAACTCCTTTGCCATGGAAGTAGACTCTATAGATGATAATTGAGCTCGGTTAAGTTGTTGTCTTTAAAGGACAATAATAGTGTTTAAGATAACTTTTTACACGACTGCTCAACCCAAAAAAGAGTGTAATGTTTTTAGAGTTCATGTATGTCTTCGTAGTCCACAATGTTTCTCAAGCACGTTTGATGTTAAGGTTCTCCATTTGTTTCATGTATTTTATATGTATGTATTTATGTGCACTTCATTAAAAGACTGAAACTCGTTAATCACTGAACAGATTCAAATGGGAATTGTATCTGAAGAATCCTCACATCATCCCGAGTGTCATAGGCTAGGCTTAATGTCAGAAAGCAGTCTTGTTTTTAAATTTTTGTAATTTGATAAGCTTCATAAATTAAAGAAATTGATAAAATGACAGCGCCCGCCAGGGCTTGAACCCTATGATAGCACTGTGAGTGCATAACAAAATCATAGTACGTATAATATGAATATGCCGCCGCAGACTTAAATAACCGTGTCGTGCCGGCATAGAATAGAATAGAAACCCCATATCTACCCTTGGGTGTCATAAAAAACCGACTAAGGGATGAATCCAGGGAATGAGCAGACGCGTTCTCTGTGATTACAATACCTTGCACTGCGCTCGCCAATCCACCTATGGCAAATACTACTCTTATAGGGGGAGGATCATGTTAAGCAGTGGATAGTTGTGGCTGTTATAGTAGTAGTAGTAGAAAGTTGCCCCATGCGTTATAATTTTTTGTAAAGAAAATTTCGTCTAGCTCTTAAAACGTATAGGCGCATGCATTATTAGTATCAGAGTTCACCTACGTATAGTTCGCGGAATCATAATTAAATATCCTTGGACAATTCACACAGCGCCATCTAGCCCCAAACTAAGCAAAGCTTGTACCATGGTAACTAGATAGCTGATATTAATACGTATATACTTTTTTTCAATTAATACATAAATTATACACAGAAAACACCCAGATGAAACACAAATATTATTTTCAAAATTACTTAATAAATATTTGTATCTTGTGGTGATCGAACCCACGACCCTCGGCGTATCAGGCAGCGGTACTATCCGCTACACCATCGGGACAGTCAAATATTAAATAAGATGACAACTTTCACGTAATATCTAAGATAACATTAATTCATTCCAAAGCTCTGCTACTAAACATTTCGCATGTATATTTTGACGTTTTATGAATGATTTAAGACAAAAATCTAGACTTATTTACAAAGCTAAAATCTTTTTCAGGTTTTGCACGTTCTGAACGAAAGGGCCATAAATACAAATTAGAGAGAAAAGTGGTGTTGTATAAAAACGTTCGCTGCTGTAAGAATGTGCTGACTGTGCTAAAAGGGCAATTTGCGTATCATCAATGTTCATTAAAGCATACTTAACTACTCGATTAGATAAGAAAAAATGAGGTTCAAACAGTTTTTAGATGACTAGTCGATAAGTAGATGTTTTAGCCTGAAATAGGCATTTAATCTTTGAAATTTTATCGAACTTCGAATAAACGGGCTTTTCAAAGCAGTTTCTTTAATGATTGAGTAGTTAAGTTGGCACTTAAATGAAATTTATGAAATCAATGATTTGTTTAGGGAAAATTGATTTCGATAAAAAATACCTGCTACAATCGTATGCTTGTGAATCAAACTTACGACCGTGAGGGTAAGATTCCGTGACTCAAACGTTAGTACTATTATATATTCTGTGCTCAAACTACATAACCACCGAGGTGATTTAGATGCGGATAATTATTAAAACCTTTGTTTCTCAAGTATTTCTTCCCTCTATTTAGTAACCACTAGGGTATTTTCACCTCTTTGTTAATATAAATTCAGGGCTATTTACTCAACAAAGCGTTGTGAAGGTAATAATCACCGTAACAAGCTTGGAAGCAAGTAATTAGGGAGCTCCCGTTTACAAAAAAACTCCGTTTAATTAGCTCAAGATGAGTTATAGAAATGAAAAGGAACATAATATTTTTTTGCAGGTTTAGGTTCAGGATTAGTAATGATGGGGCAAGTCGGCCGAAAGACAACTTTGAGAAGAACAGTATGCTACCCGCCTGGTTGTGTGGTGGGCCCAGGAGACCAATTGGTTCCTCCGAAAATTTGAAAATTGTATAAACTTATAGCGATCGGCGAAAACACATCGATACCGCGTTTCAGCACTTTTTTATACACGGCAGGATAGGACAGGTTTTTTATACGAACCGCCACACAAGCTTGCGCTCAGTCAAAGAATTTAAGGTTTTATGAGGTATAACTAAATGCAGAAATTCTTTAAGTGTATTCAAACAATTCGAAATTTCAGTATCTTGAAGATAAACGTGGAACTACACAACTTTTTGAATCACTCATACGTATTCGTTCTTGAATCCTGACAGCCGCGCAAAAAACTAATCCTACAAAACCAGCTAGGTACAAAATTCAATAACTAAGTACTTTATCTACGTACGGCATATTTTCCCAACACTTCGTCCGCATATTCTTAAAATAGCTTCCCTAAGACAGTGAGACAAAAGGTCTGAATGGGCCCTATTACTGCCAGCGTCATTAAACCTCGTTCCGAAATACTCTACTTGTCTTTCAGAGAATACATTTCGCGTTAACTAAATCCGTCTTTGTAGAATGTAGGCCACAACTCATGATATAAACCTATTTTGCCGTGTAATGTCGGCTTAGAATAGCATCACCCCATTTCCATCACGTGGGTGTTGTGAGAGGTGACTAAGGGACGCGGGGGTTACACGCATTGATATGGTTACACGTGTATTGCAATTTGAGGCGATGGGCCATCGATGGGCTGACAAACAGCCGATTTGGCGATACCCAGCTTTCTGAATGACTCTCAAATTTATCAGACCATTTTAAAAACAACATCAATACCATATATTTGCCACGCAAAACAAGAAAAAAAATAGGTAAAGTACAGGTGGGTCGTATATACTATACATGTCGGTACAATGACTAAAGAAATTCAGTCAATATCACGGTCAATATAAAGAGAAACCATCACAATCTGACGTGGCGTAATAGATGATTTCTGTTTAGGCTCTGCCTACCCTGCAAGGGATAAAGACATTATCACAGCATGCTCCAAATAATAAAGGGCTTTGAGACGATAGGTCCCTAGGGCTAGGGCCAAAAAACTCGTAAACGAGGTGTCAGCGCGCCTCAATGAGACCACTAGTGACCGAAGAGCTGGCAGTTCTCTCGGCCAACGGCTAAGTTTGGCTATCCAAAGGGGGAACAGTGCCAGCGTACTAAGGTACCCACTAAGGTCTCATGGAGGCGCACTAGACGACTTTTTTAGCTTAAATTTAGGTTAGTCACTAGGATCTTTATTTAATTTTAGTCTAGTTTAGCTTAGTATTAATTGTTATTTGTCCCTTTATATTACCCTTGCTTGCATTAAAATAAAGAAGGGAACTACGGAAATTCTCAAAATAGCTTCCATAAGATAGAAGGTCTGAATGGTTGTTCTGGAATACTCTCACTTGTCTTTCAGGGAATACGTCTCGTTTCAAAGCCGTGTGGAATCTAGGCCGCGCCAGTGACTCGGTGACGGAGTAGACCTATTTATTACAGTGCTCAAAAATAGGCTGCGGAAGAGAGGTGCTTTTTTCGGAAAGTATCAACCCACTGCCACGCGTTTTTTGTCGCTCTACATTCGTCTGAAGACGCTGTAGGAAGTTGATAGATACCTATGCATCGACTGAAAATATATATGTTTTCGATTCGGTTTTCTTATTCTTATAATTTAACATGACAAATTGGGTCAATAAGGTGGTTTTTCCGTTGACCGACTGACGGAGTTATTTTGACGCATCCGTGTCCGTCTGTCAAACAAAAACTTTCAAACCCTAATTTAAAAAAACAGATACCATGACAAACTGTAACGCTGCATTTTGACGTAGGTGTTTGACAGACGCATCCGTCCGTCCGTCATAGTGTGGGATCTGTCTAAGTATGTGAAACGTTTTACAAATCAACTCTTAGCCAGGTTATGCCTAGCTGAAATCAAATAAAATAAGAAAGAAAGAAAAAAAACAAAATCTTGCTTTTGATTTTATTTCTAATTCCCTTTGGTACCCAGCCAATGGGATTGTATAAATAACAAAATAAAATCAGGTCACACACACAATTGAAACATTTTTGGGATATATTTTCTTACTGATCTATCCAAACAAACCTACGTCGATGTCTAGTATTTTTTTTTATCAACCATGTAGATATTTTTCATGTCATGTAAAGAATTCTTACGTAAAATCGCATTATAATTACTTAAATTAAAAGACATATAAGAAACGCTTTTAAAGCTGCAGGCGATAAATAACTGTAACAAAATTGCAGCTTCGCACATCGACTAAATTAAGATAAACGTACCTACATCGACTTCCCGCCCCCATCGAAAAGCGCTTACGGCGCTGTAGCGATCGTTATCGTGCACAGCGTCTAGCTGGAAAAGCTGGGAGATGTGAATATCATGCTGTGAAAGTAATAACTAACTACCTACGAGTACGTACCTTCTTTTATGTCAGAAGCGTTAGTCAGTACAGTACCTAAACAGCAACCCCTTCTAGCGAACGATGAGCACAAGTGCGAATTTTAGCAGTTTTGTCGATTTCATAAACACATTTATGTGATAAACATGTATTTTTTATCCAATGTTGCTTGAATCACTTTTAGTTTTACTGCTTCCGAATATCTTAGACCGTTTAGACAGGTAAAATATTACAATGATGATGATGATGATGATGATGATGTCCATCCTAGCCGATTTCGGCTACAGCGACTGAATCAGGAGCCCCCTCTTCTTTGCCCGCTCGTGCGCCCTTATGTGACTGCAGTAGCCAATCTAGTTTGTCAGTATAATAGGTACCTAGTGGCGAAGGGAGGCAGTAGCGAAGAATCCATACAACACGATTCCCATCGCCTTCCCTTTTAATAGTAGGATACCTAATTTTATTCAACCTATCTCCTTTTGTTGGGTGAATGCCGACAAATTACGTTTACGTTTACGTTTCTATCACATTACACCCAGATAATATATCTTATAATACTTATGATAAAAAACGGTATAAGATATTTGCGTTTAATTAAAAGAATTGTCCAAAAAACACAAACGACCTTATTAACTGTGTTTTACTTGTATAATTTTAATGAGAGAGTCCTCTAATTTAAATTTCCTTTGAACGCTTGTTATTTTTAGGTTTCCATTGCAAAACGGATCTTCAATATCAAATAATGTAATTCGGTACTCATCCAATTCATAACTTTGTTTTCAATCTGAATATCACAATTTCACGAAGTGACTAAATATTCTTTTCTTAATTTATTAGACCAATACCAAGACCAAGACCCACGTGTTTGGATCAGATCAGGGACGTCCTAAAGAAAGGTCAGGTCAAGAGTACCCTAAACTACGTTAGTACTATTATATATTCTGTGCCTAAACCGACGAGCATGTATGAAAAGATTGATGCATGTTGAAGAAGCGAAAGAGGTGTGTCAGGATCGTAGCAAGTGGAAAGATGTAGTCTCTGCCTACCCCTATGGGAAAGAGGCATGATTTTATGTATGTATGGACTAAATATTCTTATATCATCCATTATACATATACACATCATTGTAGCGTATTTGTAAGTAAATAAGTTCGGGATTCGCAATTTCCTTTCATCTGACTAAAAATTTAAATACGCAGCGACGACGGACGACAAATTGGAGAACCGACTTACAGATGTGCACATAATATTACTTTGTAAGGTTCCCACCCATTCTGAGCAGCGCAAGTGACATTGAGTGTACGTAAATTTCATAAATTCAAAATTGTGAACTTACATACATACATAAATCACGCCTATATCCCTTACGGATTAGGCGGAGCGTTAACGGCTGTAAAACGGATATTAACACCACATCTGACAAAAGTTTGAGGGTCAACCAGATAACTGTGTATTACTATAGTGACAGGTTGTCAGCCAATCGCCTAAAATTGCAATATACATCTAACCCTCGAGTCCCTTAGTCGCCTCTTAGGACACCCATGGGTATGTTAATATTTCAATTTCACGGGCTATAGCCTAAATAGGACATGTGGAGTGTCTTTTACATAGAAACGTACACATATCATGCCTTTATTCCTTGCGGGGTAGGGTCGCCACGTCTGACATTTGATTTGAAGGCCGTTTCAGAAAAGTCGCGTCATTATAGTGCCAGGTTCTCTAAAAATGTTATTCACATGAAACCCTGGAGTCCCTTATAATCGCTTTTTACGACACCCACTGGTAAGGAATGGGGTGATGTTTTTCTATGCCAGCATCACGGCTTTTAGATTCGTTGGGATTAGTTTTAAGAGCGCAAGGTACACAGAAGCAGTTTTTGTTCTTTAATATTTGAACCTGTTTTACTGTTAGCTATTTGTCAGCTGATCTGGATGACGAGATAGCCATGGCTAACTAACCATTCGCTATGCGCTTCATTACGTAATTCCAGTGCTCGGAATCCTTGATTATCTGATGAATTGTGATGGCAGATAGCTGGCATACACCCGGACATTGCCAGCTATTTATGTACGGCTAGTTATGTGCTTATTACAGCTTTCTGGAATTCAGATACTTATTATGCATACATTGCTGGTTATATTCAGTGTTTCATCCGTGTTAGGCAGTTGCAAAGGAGTGTATTTTAGTATAAATTAATTGTAAAATAATAACAAAAAATTTACCGTGTTATTAGAAAAAAGTTGACGCGCTTTTACGCAGTGTTTAAAACCAGTATTTTCCTAAGTCAATGGTCTAAAATATTTTTCTATTCGATTTGACGCTGTCAACACAAAGTAAGTATTGGCGGCTGCGCGCCGAATACAGAGAGCTCACTTCAAGCAAACGTCACGAAACTCTCCACAATTTGACACGCCGCCGTTTACTAGGAAATCCAAACCAATCCAAACACACTTGTAGTCGAGTGACAACCACGTTTGGTGCGGACGTGCAAAATGGCTTCACACAAAATATAAATAGGTAATAAATAGGTTTATTAGTATAAGAGGAGGCCGATCATTTTGTACCAACTTAAATAAAAACTTGCTTTCATAAAAGAACAAACAAGATTAATAACTCTAATCAGTATATTTTTTTATAATGTGATTTGAGTTTCTACTTAAATAAAGGCAACTTTTCATTTTTGATGTACATACATACACATATCACGTCTATTATCCCTTGCGGGGCAGGCAGAGCGTAAACGGCTGCAAAAACGGATATTTACGCCACATCTGACAAAAATTTGAGGGTCATTCGGAAAATTGTGTATCACCATAGTGACAGGTTGCCAGCCCATCGCCTAAAATTGCAATACACACTCAAGTCCCTTAGTTGCCTTTTACGACTCCCACGGGAAAGAAATGGGGTGATGCTCAGTTTCAATAGCCCCAGAGCAGATATCTACCTACTCGTCATTCCCCATTTCATAATAATTGTGCTATGTAGGTAGTATATACGTAATATAAATACAGGGAGTAACAGAAAGGGTATATCAAGCCGAAAGGAGGTCAAAGTAGGGAAATGCGGAAAGTTGTTCAGTTTCATGAACACCTTTCGGCTTGATATAGCCTTTCTGTTACTCCCTGTATGTTTAGGTACCTACTCCATTGAATAAAATCGGTAAGAAAACTGTGGCAGCCCTTGCCGAAAGCGGAAATAATTGAAAAAAGGGCCGAGTGATCCTTCTGTACATTCTCTATTTTGTGCTGTCAAAAAGCTTACCACGTCTAACTTTTTTGTAATAAGGCAATTAGTAAACAGAAATACAAAAGTTGTGTAACAAGTATCAAATATCTTTGACAAAACTCCTTAAATAAAGATTTTAAAAAAATCGTAACCGAATAAATTTGTTGATACCGCATAATCAAATGCAAATATTGCAATAAACTCTGATCACATTTTCTCTCTCACTAAGCCCTCAAAGGATCACGATTATGTAGATAACACCATGAAACCTACCCCTAGGTACCTAAACTACCAACACCTAATCAAGCCATTATCTTAGAGCAACTAACTGAATCAGAGGAACCACATTTACCAAATCAACGCAAAAAATTAAACTTCAATTGTTTAGGTACATTTAAACTATGCAACACGTCAAGTACAAATAATTGCACAAGGAGACGAAAACTCTCTTCATGTTTTCAAATTGCTGCTATTAAACTATAATTTTATCTTGTGGGCAGTGCTTTATGTATACCTACATAACTTTACAAGATAGTTCTTTGTCTTCGAACTCATGGTCGGGAAGAGTTTTGTTTTGAACGGCTTCACTCGGTTGTTCTTAGGGTTCCTTCTGAAATCCGAAGCAATGTTACTCTGAAATCGATACTCATAGTTTATGCAACTACCAATTTGCTTATTAGGTAGGTATTCAGAATTTCAGATTGCAGATGGAGCCTGATTGGTGGACTGTTATGGCTTCATCACGTCCAGCAAAGAGAAAGACGTTAAAAGACAATTTAAGTCGGAAGCACATCAAATAACCTCTTTTAGGGATCAACTTAAACTGGTTTTTCACTCAGTTTATGAGAAAAAACATTAAGATTGACCCCAAGCTATAAGCTTAAAGGGATAGATTGAGATGCTGCCGACAATTCAAACAATGTTTTGAGATGTTTAAATGCTTCACCGGATCATTTGCGATAGAATTTTTAAAACGTATTTGAGAAATAATTTCGGGTCGGTCTAAAAATTTAGTGAGTCAAAGCAATAATATTTATAATATTAGTCTTCGAGTAAGTATTCAACAAATAATATTATCAAAGAGAAAGCTGTTTTATTTACATGACGTAATATTTTAAATCAAGTTAATTGTTGCATATGCCGTGTGATATCAGATTAAAATAGCATCACCCCAACACTACCCGTAGGTGCGTAAAAAGGAAAAATTCATCCAGAAAACAGGCAGCAGCGTTCCCTGTGAAGGCAATATCTTATACTGCGTTCGCCAATCCGCTTGCCAAGCGTGGTGAGTATGGCAATACCCCCAATAGGGGGAGGCCTATGTCCAGCAGTTGACTGTAGTGGCAGTTAATGTAATGTTTATGTAAACGGTTCCATTTCTGTAAACACCAATATCCTAACACACACACATACACATATCACGCCTATAATCCCTTGCGGGGTAGGCAGAGAGCAAACAGCCGCAAAAAACGGCCATTTACACCACGTCTGACAAATGTTTGTCATTCGGAAAATTGTGTATCTCTATAGTGACAGGTTGTCAGCCCATCGCCTAAAATTGCAATACACACCCTCGAGTCCCTTAGTCGCCTCTTACGACTCCCACGGAAAAGAAATGGAGTAATGCTATTCTAAGCCGGCATCACACGTATCCGAACAATCTAAAATAAATTGGTAACCGAATATTTTACAAGAATTTCCGATCTCGTTTATGTGCTCATTAATGGCATCTTCAGTAACAATCTTTTATCGTAACTTAAATACACAATTAATTGAGCTCTAGAAAGACTGTTCGTACTTATAAATTGGTGATTAAGTGATTGAGTGTCTTTGGATCGATTAAAAAGCGTTTTTTCTAAAAAACTAGGTTTTATAAAGAACTTAGCAATTTTCTTATAAGGGGGATTATAATCCCTATAGAGACAAAGATTGATATTCGATCCTGCGTTGGAATTCATTGTAAATACCTACATTTTGATGTAGTTCATTTTTTATAAAAAAAATAGGGTAGGAAAGTCGATTAAAAAATTCATGAAAATTTTTAAACTTACTATTCACCTCTCCAGCTTGAAAAAAACAGTTTAGCCACATAATTTCAGTGGGCAAAAGTCATTTCATCCCTTCGATTAATGCGGCCTTCCGTACCCTTACCAGAACGAGACGGAAGATTGCGTTGCTAAAGTTTTATCCACTGGATGGAAAAAAGTTATCTCACGATATCAAAACTTGACATTAGCAGGATTTATACTATTTAAACTTAATTGAAACATAATTATAACTTGTAAGACAAAACGGATCGAACGCACTATTATTCGTCTTACAAGTTATAGCAGAATTTTCTGACTGGTTGAGGTAGAGGTTTAAAGTTGTGTGTACCATACGAGAGTAAATTCATTCACAACTCGTGCTATTAAATCCCTCACTTAACTCAGGATACTTCTTTTGAATTACACACACACACATATCACGCCAATTATCCCATTATATTATTATGGGGTTTTGTTTTTCAAATGTCTTTATTCAAGTATGAGTTAATAAAGTACATAAGTTGTAAAATATATAACAAATTATGACTTAACATCTAAATAGACTAACTTTATCAGACTAAAGCGTCTATAAAAGTATATTATAAATGAGAATTTAAAGCATTTTAAAATATTATATTTTTGGTTTGTTGTTAGAAACATTCAGTCCATGTGAATTTGTAAAACTGTACGGCAGTCTTACTTACAAAAATGACAAATTAATTAATGAGATTAAATAATGTAGGTACATACCATAAGATTTAATTTTTGTTGTAAATACGGTAACGAAATAAAAACAGTAACATTACTACTAATCTATCAACAGTACCTATCAAGTACACAGATTCAAACAATAAATAAAATATGCTTGCGAATTTTAAATTGTGATTAGAAATAAAATATATATCATTTAAGTTATAATTATAATATAACGCATACATCATCAATCATCATATGTGGGTAAGCGTGAAACTCCAAATGGTTTGGTCCTGTGCGGACGGCAAATACGCTAATAAACCGGTCGGGCGATACAGTCACTGGCGGGCGAGGTATTCGCCGGCGGAAACAAAGCGTAGTGCTGCGGTAAACGGTAAGTGCCGTATCTATCGATATAAGGCAAATCTTCATGATTTGATTTAGCTATGCTGGAAATTAGGCTATTATTATGGTGCTTATTATTATTATAAAATTTATTTGCCAGTCTCAATATAAATTCGCGTAACGCTGGAAATTTTATTTTAACATGTAAGTTTTGAATATTATAAAGTATCGGAGTATTAAATGCAATTTTTAGGGCTTTGTTTTGAATCACTTGCAAGCGTTTATAATGACAGTCGTGTATGCTACTCCACACTCCTTATTCCCGGGTTCACAAGCTACAGGCAGGACAAGCATGTGACAGGTCGTGGCCAGGGCGTGGCAATCCTTGTGAAAGATAATATTGAACATAGTTTGCTAACTATCCCTAAAACTAAACATCTTGAAGCTATTGCAATCAGTGTGAAGGTGACAGGTACTGATTGTATCTTTGTATCAGCATATCAATCGCCAAATCTCTCACTAATTGAAGATGATTTGGATGAGGTGTTAAGACTAGGTAGAAATGTAGTTGTAATGGGTGACTTAAATACGAACCATAGATATTGGCATAGCAGCAAAACGGACTTACATGGTAAAAAGTTGTTTAATCACATGTTAAAAAGTGATTACAACATTCTGGCTTCCGAAACACAAAGTCAAGTTAACTACTGCCCTAATAAAAAATCTACAAACCCAGATGTAATACTAACAAAGAATATCGAAAGTGTGAATAACGTGCAAGCTATACCAGCTCTTTCATCAAACCATTTACCGCTGTTCTTTACTATTGGAGGGACTATTCAGCGCAAAAACCAACTATACTTTAACTTTAAGAAAGCCAACTGGCAAGGTTTTCGTAAAACACTTGATTCTAGTATATACTTATCATCTTTAACGTATAACACCCAGGAGGACGTCGATAACGCTGTTGACGACCTTCAAAAAAGTGTTATAAATGCGCGAAATAAGAATATACCTACATTTTCTCACAATATTGGCCCAAGTAAACTTCCTAAACATATCGTAAAATTAATACGCTTAAAAAATCAATTGCGACGTTTCGATCAAGGTCTGCCATCCGGCAATCAAAAAAGACTCTTGCGTACATACATTAATTATTATCAAAACCTTATACAAGCCCGAATCAAAAATTATAATAATAAAGTCTGGGATGATAAGCTCTCGAAGGTTGATAATCCCAGCAATGATATCTGGCATATTGCTAATTCACTTAAACCAAAATCAACCATCATTCCTCCTCTTATTCTTGCAAATGGATCCACAGCAACTAGTACCCTGGATAAATGTGAAGCTTTAGCAAATGCTTTCCATAATAATATGAGTCTAACAATAAATTGGATTACCTCTGAAATTGAAAATGATGTCTACATATCCAATGTCACAATAGATCAGCACACTAATGACGTCCTCCGTAAACCGACTCGCCCACGTGAAATTACAAAATTTTTGAGACAGTTAAAACCTAGAAAATCACCCGGTGACGATACTATTCAAAATTTACTATTAAAAAACTTATCACAAAAGGCAGTTGTTTGCCTTACCAAGATATTCAACGCGTGTCTTTTCTTAGGGTATTATCCTAAGGCGTGGAAGGTTGCCAAAGTGATACCATTGAAAAAGCCAGGTAAGGAAAGCACTGACCCCATTAGCTACAGACCCATTAGTCTGTTACCGACATTAGGAAAGCTTTTCGAAAAAATAATATATGTACGACTAAGAACAGCTACTGAACACCTTCTTATTCAAGAACAATTTGGGTTCCGTGAATCGCACTCTACTGTACAACAATTAGCAAGGGTCACAGAACATGTTGCACACCACCTTAATCTTAAAGAATCGACAGGTATGTTTTTACTAGATTTGGAAAAAGCGTTCGATACAGTATGGCATGAGGGACTTTTACACAAATTAATTACCATCAAAACACCTCTCTACTTAGTAAAATTGCTTAAATCTTATATCACGGACCGCAAATTTGCCGTACATCTCGCCGATGTGAAGTCCTCGTGCCTAAATGTGCCAGCTGGGGTACCTCAAGGATCTATTTTGGGACCATACCTGTTCCTACTCTATATAAATGATATGCCTATACAAAATCGTACTAAACTGGCAGTCTTTGCAGATGACACGGCATCTTTTACAACCTCTGATGATATTGATCTCATTGTTGGTAGACTTCAGCTTTCGATTGAGCTTTTGCATGGTTACTTCACTAAGTGGAAGCTGAAGCTGAATGAAGGCAAGACCGAAGCAATAATGTTTACTCGTCATCGTAAACCACCAAAGCGGCAGCTTAAAATTGCCGGTCACGAAATTGCCTGGAATAAGAGTGTCCGCTACTTAGGTGTAAATTTGGATTGTAAAGTTAACTGGTCTAACCATGTAGAAAAAATAGTTACTAAGGGTGCACGGGCATTGGGAGCCCTTAGCCCTATCCTGAATAGGAGGAGCAAGCTAAGCCCTTTCACTAAGCTGCGTATTTACTCAACACTAATTCGTCCCTGCCTGACATATGCTTGTCCCGTGTGGAGTAGCATACACGACTGTCATTATTATGGGGTAGGCAGAGAGTAAACGGACATTTACGCCACGTCTGACAGATATTTGAGGGTCATTCGGAAAATTGTGAATCGCAACAGTGACAGATTGTCAGCCCATCGCCTAAATTGCAATACACACACTCAAGTCCCTTAGTCGCCTCTTACGACTCCCACGGGAAAAAAATAGGGTGATGATATTCTAAGCCGGCATCACACGGCACAAAATTAGAACTCGAAGAAAAAATAAACTTTACTCTCTTGTTGTACAAATAAATTTTGAAAAAACAATCGACATGGGTTAAGATAAAACAATAACCCACCAACCAACACATTAACTAAATCAACCTGAAACATTATTTCTTTGGTGAACCTGACCCCACACCACAACGATAACACGGTACATCGATTTATATCAATGAAGGGGGGTCCGTGGTTGGAATGAGCAACGTTGTGGGTCACACGGTCCAGTACAGTCCCCTGTGGGTCACCAGGGACTGATTCAGTGATTTATATCAATGAAGGGGGGTCCGTGGTCGGAATGAGCAACTTTGTGGATCACACGGTCCGGTACAGTCCCCTGTGGGTCACCAAGGACGGATTCAGTGATTTATATCAATAAAGGGGGGTCCGTGGTTAGAATGAGCAATTTTGTGGGTCACATCGTCCGGTATAGTCCCCTGTGGGTCACCAGGGACGGATTCAGTGATTTACATCAATGAAGGGGGGTCCGTGGTCGGAATGAACAACGTTGAGGGTCACACGGTCCGGTACAGTCCCCTGTGGGTCACCAGAGACGGATTCAGTGATTTATATCAATGAAGGGGGGTCCCGGGTCGGAATGAGCAACTTTCTGGATCACACGGTCTGGTACAGTCCCCTGTGGGTCAACAGGGACTGATCCAGGGGTGGGTCAACAATAACGCAGTACATCGGTTTATATCAATGAAGGGGTCCGTGGTTGAAGAGGAAGTCAATGAAGGGCATTCGGAGGGTACTTGGCACAGCATGAGCTATAGGTTTTACGCATGGTCTAATGCAGTCCCCTGATGGCTACCAGGGATGGATCCATTGACCCACCCCAAAGTATAAACTGGGTGACTAACGAATGGCCTAAGTTGTGGGTCACCAAACTATGGTACAATCGTCGCGAGGGTTGAAACTTATGATCCACCGCACAGAACATTGCACAGAATTCCCTTTCAACTATCATATAAATAGAAACTGTTGTAAACGAGTCCTGCGTCATTATCTGTTCAGTATCGTTTCGCACGGCGTACAGACGTGCAAACCAGACTACGGAGCACTTATCCCACATAACCCACCTCTCCTAATATTGCGTTGCCATTTGTCGGTTCTGACTGGCACATCGGCAATTGTTGCCACAGCACGCCCGCTACGCTCGCTAGATGGTTCGTCACAGTTTAAACCAATTCTTTTTCTTCGTCATATCCTTTATATAATTTTGGACCAATGTTTGGTGACATATAAGGTCCAATAGAGTTCGCTTCTAGCAGTTCAGAAGACACCAAGCGGGCATGTGCTTATACTGTCAACCTAACCTAACCTGGCATTTGACGACAGATAGGGAATATGTTGATCTAGCTCCGGCCCTGGCACACACAGTCCGATAGGGCAGGCATAAGTAATGGCTGGCTACTCGTATCGTACTACGTTAACCCACACTCGCAAAACGCTCAGGGATTTCAGTTTCAATCCGAGCACACCTGAAATTGGCAAGTCCTATTTCGATGTGAATTGAAATAGAAGAGTGGGCTAACAACACCAGTAACTGACTATGCAAAGCTTTTGACTGGTTGAACGGTTTTTGAAACATTTATGCTGGTTTATCCGGTAATAGAACATGAAAGTCTTTTTCGATTGGAATCCATTTGTGTAGTCGGATTTAACAAAATCTTAGTTGAATTTCGCGGAACTGTAAATAAATTTATATAAATAGTTTTGCTCTTTTCAGTCAGTTAAGTTTATCAATTCCGTTGAGTTTCTCTAGGACCACAAATGTCTTAAGCCAGAATTTTGATAATTTTATAATAAAAAAACCACGATCATCTTTTTACTTAAATGTCCTTTTGAATTCTTTCATAACATGTAGGTACTGATACTGACTGACTGAGAAGTGTTCAACTCATATATAAACAAAAACTGAAGAGTCCCGCGCGCCTTAGGTACGTAGTTTCGTAAAACGCTGTTCAATGTCATATTAAAGATGCATACCCTGAACAAACTGCCAAAGAATATTTGCCTTCTGAAAATTACAAGTGGTAGAAGAAAATGCTCTTTTAAATAAAACTCACCCGAACTATGCTCAAGCCAAACCACACACGACCCGCGGGCTGCTTGCAGACCGCGTACTACCCAACCAACTAGTTTGTGCCATAAAGGTGAATTTGTAGAAATTGCTAATAAAACTGAATACAATTCAGCTCATTGTTATAAACTCTCTATTGTCATACGCGAAATTAATGAATTCGACAATGCAATTTACAACAATGAATTGATATTTCGCCAACACTTCGACCTACGATCACTCATAATCATAATACTAATCCACGCTCCTATAATCCATCAAAAAACTAACAATAGCCATTAACTGTATAATGTGTAAGACTATTGGTATTATCCGTATGCTATTGTATTTGGTTACGTAATACATGCAAAGAGTGGTTTGTTTATTAGACCCACTGCCGATTAGACCCAGTGGGTCCCACTTGTATTACCTAATGAATGAACCTGTCACCAATCAAATCTACTGTCTAAATCAGGTGAAGTAAGTTTGTTACAGTAACACGTAAAATCTTAAATAGTGGCATTGCCAATATGATTATTTTTCAGCTTTTATATATAAGTTTTTTTTTATGGCATGTAAGTTTTTTTTATAACTTTGTTTTAATTTGTTTAATGGTAGACTGTACTTTGTACAAAATTTTACATGATTTTGCAAGTGGTTTTGAATAAATTAGTGACTGGTTTAGTCGACAAAATGCATTGTCTCATTGGACTCACAGGGTCTTATCGGCATAGGGTCTAACAAATGAACGAATTCAACGCCTAGCATGTATAGCGCTATAAGCAAAATCGTGAGAGGTTATTGTATGAAAATTATGAACAATAAAGGGTTGGACAAAAGGACCTTCCTGAAAGTAATAAATAAGTCTTTATGAGTTGCGACAAAGCAATGATTCAGAGATTCGGTCATATAAACGCCCACAACCGCCCACTTATGTAGGAAATGTGCCTGTTCTTTAATTAGATGAACAGTTTATTGCTTACTGATGTAAGCAATAAACTAAACAAGAAAAATAAAACAATACAAAAAACTTAAAACTAAAAGTCAGAAAAAATAATGTTATCGCTTTCAGCGATCTCTTCCAGGCACCTTATAAACAAAACAAACAGAAAAGATTTGCAAGTCTTTCCCTAAGTAACTAAAACTTAAGGTGGCTTTGTTTGATTAATTGCTATTTATTTTATTTTCACTTGTCTCACAATATTCGGATTACAAAATCGAAAACAGTTGTATACAGACCTGCTTTTATGCATTTTACCTCTAAAAAATGTTTTCTTCACAAAAGCTAAAGCGTGGTAGTAAAATTTAGATTTACTTTTAAATCATTTTTAACATACCTTTTAATTTTCGATTCAATGGAAAAATTTAACTATTTTTGCGCCTATTGATATCTGTGCCAACAAAAGTCCAATGAAAAAAAATTAAAGGAATTTCATCCGTAACGTGACTGGAATTGCCGTGTGAATAAAAAGGTTCTTTTGTGGGCTATAGTTTGCACTTGTTTTTTTTAAGGAAGATATGTTTAGATATAGTGTGAATAAAAAAGTGTATGCAACTTCATATACGGTAAGGGACAGCCCTCCGAAAACTTATAGGGTGCATACAGACCACTTTACCCTAGAAATATATGTCAGAAATCGACAAAAAAAATTACCTCCCATATAGAATCACTATTAAAACTAACTTTGAACTATTCTCAGATCAGAGTTTGATAGAGCTTTGAAAAGCATTCAAAATGGTAAAGCAGCTGGAGAGGATCGAATATATATAGAGATGATCAAATATGCTACCTGTGAACCTATACTAGATATAATATTTGAAATCACAAAGGAGATGTATAATACAGGACAGTTACCAATAGATTTCAAAATTAGTAAAACAGTAACATTGCCTAAAAAACTAAATACACTGAAATGTGAGGAGCATAGGACACTTAGTTTAATTTCGCAAGCATCCAAGATACTTTTAAAAATTATTCAAAATCGCTTAAGAACAATTGCAGAAAACACCGTCGGACCGGATCAATATGGATTTAGGCAGAATAAAGGCACCAGAGAGGCAATTTTAGCGCTTAGACTAGTCGTAGACAGAAGAATGGAACTGAGCCTTGATACCCACATCGCTTTTATCGATCTAGAAAAAGCGTTCGACAAAGTGGATTGGAGGATAATGATGAGAGTGCTGAAGGAAGCTGGACTTGATTACAGGGACAGACGAATAATTTATGAACTATATAGAGAACAGGAAACAATAGTAGAAGTAGGGGACGAAAAGGGTACAGCAAAGATAAGACAAGGCGTCAGACAAGGATGTCCACTCTCACCCTTAATATTTAACATATTTATAGAATGTGCCATCAGACAGATATCAGCTGCAGATAAAGGGGGGATCAAAATTAATAGGGAAAAAATCCAATTTATCCGATTTGCGGATGATATAGCGGCATTCGCAGAAACAAGTTCACAACTACAAGAATTAATTGAGTCAATGGATAACATATTTAAACAAATTGGACTAAAAATAAATATAGCTAAAACAAAAACAATGGTAACTTCAAAAAAAGCCACTCTACCCAATAGCCAAATTCACTTAAACAATATTCCAATAGAAAATGTAACTAGTTTCAGATATTTGGGTAGTCTGATAACAAACGACTCAAGATGCACTCCGGATATTGTCTCAAGAATTGTAATGGCCAAAAGAGCCTTCCATAATAAAAAACACCTTTTTATCGCAAAAATAGCCAAACGAGTTAGGAAACGTCTTATAAAGACATACATTTGGAGCATAACGTTATATGGGTGTGAGACGTGGACGATGACGCAAAGAGATAGAGAGAGGTTGGAAGCGTTTGAGATGTGGTGTTGGAGAAGGATGGAAAAGATCAGTTGGACAGAGAAGAAGGCAAACGTAGAAGTGCTGGCACTGGTAGCGGAAGAGCGTTGTCTTCTGAAGACCATAGAAAACAGGAGAGGGAAGATGATTGGCCACTTGCTACGACACGACAGCTTCATTAAGAACATTATTGAAGGGAAGGTGGAAGGAAAGAGAGGCAGAGGTAGACCTAGACGCACTTACTTTACCCAGATAAAGGAAAAAGTCAATGTCGTGTCGTATCAAGAGGTCAAGTCACTGGCGGAGAAGAGAGAAGATTGGAAGTTACTCCACCGACAAGAGTTTGACTCTTAAATTTGAAGAAGAAGATAGAATCACAATCAGCTGACTGCATTTACTATGTTTCATGTTTTTTTTTATGGGAAGTTGTTCAGTTTCATAGTCTGAATACACGCTATCAGTATTCGGAGGGCTGTCTCTTACATTCTTAATTAGGCATTATATGACAGTTGCATAAACTACTTATCCGTCAATCCATCATTATTCATGCCGACACAAACTAGTTACTTAATTTTTGTTTGTCCTGTGTATCATTTAGAGCTATTTCTTGTATTTTTTATTATGAACAAAGATACCTCAATATATTTTATGCATGTCAAGATTATTTCACGTAACCACAGAAAGAATAACATAGAACATCGGAAATGAATGCGAGCAACCAAATCCCAAGGGAACCCTTATTTCATAACTTCTTGGGTGTAACTTTTAGTTTTGTTTGCCCCTAGGCAGTAGGATAACCTACTTTAGATATCTTTACCTTTTTGTAGAACTGTTTTTTTTCTTCTTTATATCTTACAAGTGGTTTTTCTTTTGTTTTGCATAGTTTTTGTGATTCTAATACATGCCTGAAGGGTCAAAGAAATTGGACATTGTAATACAACAGTCATACGAGAAATATTATTGTGTCGGAATTACATGCAATATAAATAAAATATCGGCGTACGGGGCGATAAAAGGTAGGTACAATGGCAATATATCAATATGTATTTCCTAGCTGTTACCTGCATTGTTGCACCCCGCTCCGTGCATGAAGATGCAATAAATTTTGTCGCATCACACACTAACCGGACTATATTGCGGCTCGTGATAGTGACGATACAAATTACAACCCGGCGACGTGTGTATGATATCTGGTTCTTGTATGGGTTTTCGTCATGTTCTTTTATCTGACAACCGGATCCGGAAAAAACCGGGTAAACATTCTGTAGGTATGAAAACCACCTTGGTCGTGAGAGCTTAAAAATATGCAGCAGGAATCTTCGATATAGCTCACGCGAGAGAGCGACAAATTGTGAAACAAGGGAGTGGAAAATAAGATTTTACACCCGAGAACACTTCAGTATACTAATACGTTTTAAAACTAAAAATGTTTTCATTCGCTGGTTGTTATTTTTCTTCAGTATCATGGAGCGGAAATCTTTGTTGGCTATTTTCCGAACGGATAACTTAGAAAAGGTTCATGGATTTGTTAAATGTATATAATTCTTTCAAGAAGATATAATATTTTTCGCAGAAGAAAAACTTGAGCTAATTGAATGATACTATTTTTGTTTTCAGAGAAAGAGTTTGCTCTTCAATTATTGATAATGCCTTAAGGCAGGGATAGCGCGCAGGCAAGATCTTTGGAACCGGTTTTATTTAGACAGTTGTGTAGTGTTTCTAGTAACAATAGCTTAATAAAACATTATAACGGTATTGCTCTAGTTTAAATGTCAAAAAAAAACGTAAAATCTCGCGGAAATTTGAGCACATAAAGATTGGCTGTACTTTTTTTTATATGGTTCTTGGAAAATAACTTTTTAAATCCTGTTAAATCATTATATCAGTAGAAAAAGCTTATATTACATTCGTCACATTTTTAGTTCGAGTTTGATATTCCCAGCTACCGATGTACGAACTTTAACCTGGGTAGGTTTAGGTATGGGTTCAATCTGTACAGGTTATTTGTGTTGATCCTTTAAATGGATAACGCAAATAGCTACGTGCGGGTTAGGCGGTTCTCCCACTATGACGGACTGACACACGCAGTTATCACGCATCCGTCTGTCAAAAGATAGAAAATCGGCCATGTCTGAGTCGGACTCAACCATCGTCATCTATCGTATCATGCACATAAAGCCGTTTCATATGATACCCCATATGAAATTTCAGCCTCAATTATAAATTTTATCACATATAAAAAAATCCCCAAACTTATGCTTTATAATAAAGCTACTTGCCAAATTACCACTTAAAATTAATATAAAGGGTGATCCTATGCAACGAACATTATCATTATGCTATTTTGATACAAAATGGTACCGAACGACGACTCGCACTTGACTTTTTAACGTTAAGCTCGGAGCTTGATCTTTTTGAACTACAAACGACCGTAGACTTGAGTATATTTTAGTTTCAACTCGATATATCTTTATACAAGACAAAGGATCGTAACAAACGGACGAACGGACAACAAAGTGATTCTAAAAAGGTTCCGTTGAGGTACTGTACTCCAAAATTGGGTACCATGGAAGACTGTAATGCTGCGATTTGACTGAAGTGTTTGACAGACGCATCCGTCAGTCTGGCGTGGTGAAGGGCCTTATGATTACCTATACATGAGAAGATGAGGCCCGTCCGTACCCTATCGCCCAATCTATTAAGGCAATTGCCGGCTAATCCCGGTACAAGATTGATGTGAGATTGAGTGGAATTTACACAGGCTTGTGTGGCATGTTTCCCGATAGGTTTATTTTCGTATCAATATTCATTAGGTACTAAGCACATCGACCTATCATTTAAACAATAATCAAATACTGGTTTTTCATACATACGCTAAGAATAACCAGGATACGTTGATCAGTTAAATAGTTAGGGTGATGTGCTGCTGATACGAGTAGTATAATATGCTGATTGAAGTTTTATTTTTTACATAAGTAAACGTCGAAACCTCACGATAAAACAGCAGACGCAGTGTTTTTTTTTTACATCCATGTTTTTGCCTATTTACTCATACCATACAAACAAACTCGATGAACCATACGCAAGGTTCGTAACCATATCAATAAATGTAAAAATCTGTGGAAAACAAGCGTGTAAATCACCCTCCTGAATTTTTAAGCTCGATATTCCTACCAAAATATTACACCATTGTTGGTGAATAATATTTTTAAACACGCACACCGTTTTATTCATCATTTCACTGGTTGAATGAAATATTCTGACTCACTATGAGCATGAAAAAGAGCCTTTTTTGCCGGTGAAAGAATTTTTATTCAAATATTTTTGGAAAATTAAGAGCGCCGTGCTGTAATTACTTACCCACAGAATAATAATTTTGTTTGCGTTCATAAACTGTAATTTTTAATAAAAGCCCTGAAATATCGAAATCTGTATCAGATGCACGGCCCAAAACAAAAAAGAATGTATTACAATGTACTACCAGTTGCACAAAAATAAATTGGTAACTTGAGTTTCTACTAAATAATTATTACCGCAAACACCGAATACAGATGTTCAGAGAACTGTAGTTCCCATACCTACATCCTGTAGATATTCTCGTGATATGAGTTGAGAAATACTTTTATTACATACCTGGAACAAAAAAGTTCATCGTTAGATGTAAAATCAATAAAAATCTATGAATAGGCAATAACCACTTCGTTATTGAAACTAGCACATAGGTGTATGACGAAACAGAATCTAGCACTTCTAAGCCATTTCCTTATGTTTCTTGACTTTGAATAGGTAATGATGTACCATTATCCACTCTAATAAAGAGTAATAATGTCAATCTAAGCGTTTAGATTCACTTCGCTGAGTACAGCTATTCACTCAAGTTTATCAAAAGACTATGAGGAAATTGGGTGATATGTTCTGTCACTGGGTGGTTCATTATACATTCTAGATGTTGCACTTGATAGCAATTATATGAGAGGTAACAATAAGAGGATGTCTCGAAATATCGTTTCAGCAACAGCCAATCTTTAGCACTGTAAGTGTTGTAAAACCAATTCGTGATACGATTGTGCAAGTGGTTGAATAAGGCGAGTGGAAGATTTTATTTTTGATTAGGATTGTATCATTAAATTCTATAGATTAGTACAGGAGAAATAATATCACCCAAAAGGTGTTGTTATTACATTACAGTTGCCCCAGTAGTTGATATGACCAAAAGAATATATGGCTTAGGGTTTAAGCAATATTACTATTCAAGTTGCAGAACATAAGTATCACAATTACTACATTACCGTTTAAATAAAAAAAATTAGGTATGCTATATATTTTTGCATAGACAAGAAGTACTGTGGGTATTAAATGTAAAGGTTACTTATGATTATACGGTCATTTTATTTTATAATTTTAATATTAACAGGTGACCTTTTAAAACTCTCATATTTTTTTATAGTAAATGAATTAAATGAACTTTGAATGTAATTGCAGCATATCTTAAGTTCAGTTTTGAAATAAGAAATAATTAAATATAGCCCATGGCATGAAAGAAAGTTCATTATCGTTGAATCATAAATTTATACTAAAGGTGAATACAAACTAAGGTTCCTAATAATTAAATGCCGTCAAAAAGATGGCAAGCATGTATGTGTAATCTTAGGCCTTAGACTCTACTTGTGTATTACAAAAAACAATAGACGAGATTTTAGGCTGGGCTTTAATTATTTCTTCATAGGAATTGACGTTGTCAAATAGGTAAAATCATATCTTACTTTTTTGTAATAACGCGGTACGATTTTAAATCACACCACAGCTTCTCATCATCAAATAAATCTGAGACGGAAGCGCCACTCCAGATCCACCTAAGTACGAGCATTTCTTGAGGACCTTAATCATTAGTCAAACCATTACCCTCTAAGCACCAAGCTTACGAGTCATTTACACCGGTTTGATGAGACTTAACCTACATATAGTCTGAGTAGTTCACATATTAGACCCAATAACAAAATCAGGTGAAACTTGGTACAAAGTACATCAAACGGATCAAATAAATTTTAGTAATGATTCTATAGACTCTAAGTTAAAATCATAAAATCTCACTAACTAAAAAATAATGCAGAAGCATTTTGTGCTTCCTCTACCAAGCTTCATAATAAATGTGTTTTCTTCTTTCTTTCTTTCTATCTTAACCTGATTTCTCAGCGAATCTAATTTATGACAAGTTCAGTAGGTAATGCAAAACGCAGTGTCACTAATTAGACCCACTGGGTCTAATCGGCAGTGGGTCTAAAAAGTGAACGACTCAACAGAATGTCACATAGTAATGAAAGTAATTACTTGCATACCGCTAGATTCAACATTTCTACCGAGTTTCTATCCTATCAATATCTCTAACAGGAGATTCACCTAACTGCACTTGTACACTTGTTCTTCTTACCATACATTCGAAGACAGATAACATACATTAGCTAAGTAATACGTTAGTAACACCCAGCACTCTATAGCTTATTACAGCAGTATAGTGTAACATTCCTCATTTCTACTCTAAATAGTTAGAAAGCGCCGTTTTACATACATATGTTGGTACGTATACATAACAAAAAACTTCGTTCATATTTTGTTGTATAGGTATAGAAATAAATATGTTCGTAGAACTGTAGGTGAAAAAAGAGGACGTTATTCCGCTCAACAAAACATCAACACTGCCTGCGACCACAGCTGATGTAATTCAGTTGAAACGAGCGGATCCAGGTACATCGCATAAGTTGAAAAAAAAAACTATCGTGAAGACGCGTTTTAATAAACATAAAGTAATCGCGTGTGCTTTTAAAGTTATAAAATCACTAGGTCAACAAAAATGATTGAATAGGTTGCTATATTTATTTTTAATAAAACTGTATTTAATAGAATATTTTATAGTTTTAAATTGCAAAAGAAAACTTTTGATGTCATATTCAATCAATATTTTAATTCCACGACCTAATTACATGCACGCAGCTATCTGTCAGTAATAAATACATTACCATACGTTTATGACTGTTGTGTACATTTCCTGTCAAGTTACAAACTTTTAATTTCCATAAAACTGTTTATCGTATGATATTCATTTATTTACCATACCAAAAATCACCATTATAATGTAAATTTGATAACTAAACGCACTAACAGAATGATGTTGCATTTCATATTTCTATTCACAGACATTAGCCGTCAATACATTTACAGGCTAAAGTTTCGTGTCAGTGTTTGCGCTTGGCCACATTAGTCTCACGGCAAGATAAACTGTCGTCATGTCCAACAGCTGTTATGGTCTTAGTCAAGAGATATAGCGTTTTAATTATAAATCTTACCGAAGATATAAAATGTGAATCAATACACGAAAAAATAATTTCACAACGACCAAAACAGTTTGAACATTTAGTACACATCAATCATTTATGTTTTAAACTTTCGTGGGCACACAATATGTCATAATGAGTCAAAATACTAAAATGGGGTCCCGCGGTATTTGTTCGCGGTAAGAACCCTTCCAATTTTACTGAAAAAAGGCAAAAGTACATATCCCAGCCCTTATCACAAATTTGTTTTGACTCAGCGTACAATATCGGTAGGTTAGTTTTACAACCGGCTGGCTACCTGCTGTCAACCCTCTATCTCTCGTCTATCTAAAGAACTCATTTTTGTTTGAAGACAACAAGTCCTATGACCTAGAGTCAAGAACAAACCCATCATAAAAAAACGAACGTGTCGATGGATTCTGGTGTCAGAGCTCTTCAATCGCCTACTACTAGTAGGCCTCCGTCTAAGTAATCATAGACAGCAACCAGGACCGACGGCCCTCAGAAGCACGGAGTCATCTTACCCGAAAAGTTTACCACGAAATACAAATATCATCATATAATTTAACTAGAATGTCTTGTCATACTGGTAAAATTTCGCGCTTCATTGTTTCACTTGAACCACAATCCAATATGGAATAGTGGACGCTCTTAATGCCATTATTACGAGGTGTCGTCTAACGAGACATGTACTCGTAGGTACATTGTTCATGCAGGAACACACAGTATAGCACCAAATACGGTAATGAACCTTATCAATTAAAAATGTGACCGCTCTCAATTTTCTTCTTCTTTTGTGAGGGACACCGAGTAAACAAACAACCTGATTAATCCTGGTGTCAGAGTTTATACCTCCTACTACTAATTGTAGGCCACTTTCATGGTTGTGTAACGACCGCGGTCTAAGTAATCATATACAGCGACCGGGACCGACGGCCCTCAGAAGCACGCAACCATCTTTCTTTTTGGACAATCAGGATGTTTAGCATGCAATGTCCTTACCAAACTGGGAACAAATTCACAAAGTTATAAATATCAACTTTCTGGATCTGACACCAACGGTGAGACCGCTAGACTACGGAAGCAGTTAATGAGTGCTAATAAAATAGATACTAGTTTATTTTGTAAAAAAAAATGGTATGTAATATTTTAGATATTTTTTAAGGAACGACTTCTACAATGATCTAATCAAGATAGCAGTGCCAAGTGCATTCAAGGACTTCCCCGCACCTGAAAAAGCTTATCGTTCTACCTTGTACATTCTCGCATATCTACATCCTACATGCCAGTACGTACACCTTTAAAACGAGTTTATCCATTTCCTAACTCGTCCACTTCGTCAATCTATCCACCTGCTATTCTCATCTCGTCCACATCCAAACTTGTCACTTTTCTAAGTCAAACACATCTAAACACAAAACTTGCCTATGTCGTCCACTTGCCTCCACATGTGTTACTACATTTCTCACATCAAGACTCCTTGTTTCTACTACTAATACTGAATCTTTTCTATATAGAGTGAACTTTTACTAGTATCCGATAGCGTAAACTCAGTATAGGTTGGTAATAAGAAACAACATCACCCCAGTAACATAGTTCGAAATGTAAAAAGATTTTGGACCTGCCATACAATTAACTCAGGCAGCTGGTGCATTTTGTACGGGATGTTTAATTTCTTTTCATTTTCCGACCTATGGCTTCTTGGAAAAAGTTGTCCCTTATCATCAGCCTGTCCTGAGTTTTTAGAATCAGTAACAAGTAAAATTTCACCTTTCCAACTCTGACACCAGGGTTCATCGAGTCGTTGCACGACTTGGTGTCAAGAAAAAAAAACCCTATACAAATCACCTTGTAAAAATATTAGCTGCAATTTATTTTAATGGCTTAACCAGTCCATGAAAACAAACAACTTTCCTCAAGGAACATAGGCCGAAATACAAAAAATTTGACCCGTGCGGCAGGAACATTTTGTATGGAAGGTCTTAATATTTTTTGATATATCGACCTATGTTTCTTTTGTTAAGTTGTTCAGATTTATGAGCTGGTTCACCCCTTACAATATTTGCAGTTAATATTTTTCACAAAAACATCCTGATTTCGATCCGCATGTGGAAACATGAGAATAATTTACTTTAAACACCTTTCACATTCTCTCTCTCTCTTTTCGTGTAGGACACCGAGTCGTCCAGCGACCCAATGAACCCTGGTGTCAGAGTTTTTTATTCACATTTATAATATTCGTATATTAGTTTTCAGCTGTACTTGTTTATATTTCTTGTGTGGCGCCAGTTTGTCTTGAAACTTGGCTTTTAGTTCCAAAGTCTTTACCGCGACTTGAACTTCGCACTTTAGAACTTAATTACAGCTAACAGGTATAATTTGTTAGCTCTTTAAGCCGTTTTGAGTTTAGACGCGCTACGTTTGATGTTATTTCTCCGTTTACTCAACAAATAAACCTACAAAGGAGAGTTCAATGGTTTAGAAACACGGTTGAAACAACAAAAAGACTTATTCAACTGTAAAGGACTAAGATTTAAGGGACCCATGGTACTCCACTAAACATTCACACGATAAACTTTTTTGAAAAGAATAAAATATATGAGGTGAAATTTTACATGTGACCAATAGCGAGAAGTCAAGACGAGTTGGTAATGAGGAACAACTTCCTAGGAGCAGGTCAAAATACGAAAAATAAATTGGATCCATACTGGTTTGAGTTACGATTTCAGAACCTCAAAATATTTCTGCCATTTTCAACAAATGTTCCGCTATTGTTTCTTACCACCAGCCGTCATTGAAATTTCTCTATCGGTCACTAGTAAAATTTCACCCTTTATACTAAGTATAAAAAGTATTGTTCCTAAATAAGCCTCAACCGAACGCAATTTCATTGGTTTCTAATCCATCTGTAGGTAATCCAATTATAATCAATCGAATTCCAAACGTAAATCCCACATAAATGCAAATGTTGGGTTTGCCGGACATATTTTGAGTGCATGAGTACATCTACTAGGTTGGTATATATGGTGAAATTTTACTAGTGACCGATAGCGAAATCTCAAGAGGGGCAGGTGATATGGAGCAACTTTCTTCAAGGGTCAAAATAGGAAAGAAAAATTGGATCCACACAAAATTTCAGTTACGATTTGAGAACCTTAAAATATTTTTGACATATTTCAACCAATGTTCTTTGAAGAAAGTTGTTCCATACTACCAGCCCGTCTTGAGATTTCGCTATAGGTCACTAGTAAAATTTCATCCTATATATTTTGAGGGGTAAGAGTAGTATGCCAACTTGCTCGTTTCACTGACTGACACAAATCACCAAATGGCTTGACTTGCTTACTTGCATGATAAGTGATTATTCTACTTCCTGCAAAAACTTCTCATGGAATAAAAAAACGCACAGAAACCCTGATAAGGTCACTACTTAACCCACCAGACCACTCTTGTTGGTTTAAGATGACCGGTGTAATGACACACAGGCACTTGACACGTAGCATCTAAAGCTTGGACTCGTTTCTTCTGGACTATTAAGGCCTCCTTAAGTCTAGTGGGACAGTCCACTTTTTATCAGGTGTCATAAAACTACGTCTTGCTCGTCCACTTTTAGAACGTATACTTAGGACTCTAAGAAAATGAAACGAAATAGCATACTATATCATCATATACAGTATGAGAAAGAGCGCGTAGAACCGGCCATCGTCTGGTTCGAAAAGTACTAAAGTGGCGGCCATGAATCGAAAAGTACAGCAAGGATAGTCCTCTTACCAGGTAGACTGCCGACCTTCTAATTTTAGTGTTGTATGCCAAAAAAATATTTCGATTAAAACAGTAAAGGTTACATACCGAAATATTGCGATATCATAACTGTATATATATTTGCTGCATTGTTTATGGTACCGTTATTTATTACAGTACCTAAATCACCAGCCAAGCGGTTTTCTAAGTAAATCTTCTAAGATTCTGCAACTAAGCTTGTAAGAGCGCAATGTGTATTTCGATATCGAAATTATTTCGGTAGCGATATCGCTATTCTCTTCCTTTTTCTACCAGTACCATTACCCATATAATTACCTTTTCCGTCTAACTTTGAAACGTATACAGGTATCGGTTTTATAAAGGTAGCTTAACCCATACCTTATTGAAAACAATTCTTGTTGTATACACTCAGGATGCACTTATTTTACTTTATTGTCTATGGTCATGGCCGATACCCTCAAAAGAAAAGTCAGCTTGGTATCAGCTCCATATCTTTCCTATGACTATACAGCTCTGTCTACCCCGCAAAGGTCGTTATATTTCGTATCCACTTTGTAATAATCACACGTACAAGCCACCTGCTAAATGCGACACCACATAGTAACGTCATTATGAATAAACTGGATTACTTGCGCAATAACATACATGACATTTTGTTGTTAGTCTGTGCGGAAAGAGAATTGGGCAAAACTAATATTAACTACTATGAACTAATATTTTTTTCATAGGTCGTAATAACATTTCTTATCAAAATATCGCAACATCGTACGGCACGTGTGTCGACGAACATAGTTTTACCTCCTATCTCGTATTTCCGTCTAACCTATTGAGAGAAGCAAAGCTTTCAAACTGTTTAAAGCTGTCCGTATTCTAGAGTTGTTGTAATTGAAAAAGAGTAAACCTAAAGTTTTAGCTAAGGCAATCAGTAGAAAGTCCCATTTCATCGGCCATTAATGGACGGTCATAATATGTACAGTAAATTGTTACTATTGGTGTTGTTGTGTACAGTAAATTGGTAAATAAATAAACAGCTGAGATTGTCTAGCCCTACTGCCCTAGAGTATTTTGCTTTTGCACTATCTATCTTGCGTTCGACGTTAACTAAAAACTACATTTTCTATAGTAACTAATCTTTCCTCATATAAAAAATACACGAGGTAAAAATAGTAGCTGCAAAAAATTTAAAGGGTGAACTAATTTATGAAACTGAATAACTATCCCGAAGGAACATAGTTCAGAATATGAAAAAAATTTACACTTGTAATTTTATATAATTCTACCTAGTAGTATGTTCCTAAGGGAATGGTGTTCAGTTTAATGGGCTGGTTCCCGCCTCAAAATATTTGCAGCTAATATTTTGACATCCTGTACACGCCTGAACTGCAATTCATCGTTCACACTCATTTTGTAAAGAACGTTTATGTGCGTTGGCGAGCGCAGATTTTAAATTATTATAACACGAGAAACAATTAGTCATAGGCAAATTTTAATACCACAGTTGATAATATTTCGAATTAAAGTCTGTGCGGAAAGAGAATAGGCGTGGGCAAAAAGTTTACTAATAATTTTTCATAGGTTGCTATGACATTACACACATTGACAGATGGTGGTGGCGTAAAGTTACATGCCGTGTAATTGACTATATTGCCTATATTTTAATTTATTTAATCCCGCCCGAGCCAGTTTTCTATTAGGCCAATACAAAATTGTTTTAAAAAAAAGGAAATTGAATTATACAAATTTCGTTTTTTACAATGACGGATCATGACGTCAATAATTGATAATACTATCCTACATGTGCCGTGTGATGCCGGCTTAGAATATCATCAACCTATTTCTTTCCCGTGGAAGTCGTAAGAGGCGACTAAGGGACTTGAGGGTGTTTTTTGCAATTTTAGGGGATGGGCTAACAACCTGTATCGCCTTACACAATATTCTGAATTATCCTCAAATATTTGTCAGACAAGGCGTAAATGTCTGTTATTTGCGGCCGTTTACGCTCTGCCTACCCCGCAAGGGATTGTAGGCGCGATATGTGTGTGTGTGTTTATCCTACATTAAATAAAGTAATTTCATTACTCATACTGAGGCACAGAGACGCCCTCAATTTCCACGATTATTCTCTTGCCGCACTGACTCTATTTTCAATTGTCGAAATAAATAAAAATGGTGAATTCACTTTATTTTTTCGTCCATGTAAAGTGTTTTTTTTATTAAAGCTGGGTTTGTTCTTGACTCTAGTCTAGGTCATAGGACAGAGACAGAGTCTAAGATGGAGCGAGCTCATCCAGAAGAAGCCTGATAAGGCACTGGCACTCCCACACTCTGACGGAACGCAGCAAGCTACTTGGCGCCAGACTTCGGTGGGATGGTGGTCGCGAGCCAGGCGGCCCCTTACTTACTTTGTATGCTAAGTTTTCGCATTACGAATATGAAAACGTTGCCTGAAGTCATTAGCGTAGGTGCTCATTTGAACCTCTTGAAACTTAGGGTCCCATTAATGTCTTTAAAACGCTCCCTTGAGCTTAATGACGTTATTAGATAAAAATATAATGTCTCAAATGTCAAAAGAAGACAGAAACATAATTATTATGAACGTAAAAGTTACATACATACATAAATCACGCCTATATTCCTTATGGAGTAAGCAAAGCGTTAACGGCCGTAAAAGTAAAAGTTATTTAGTTTAATTCTTTGAATTTACTGATAACTTTAACTTGATAAAGGTAGGTAGGTACTTTTGGAAATATTTAGGGGAGGCCTATGTTCAGCAGTGGACGTCCTATGGCTGATATGATGATGATGATGATGACATTAAATTAACAGCCACAACAGTCCACTGCTGGACATGGGCCTTTCCCTCATAGGGTGTATTGCCATACTCAGCACGCTTGGCAGGCGGAGGCTGCTGCCTGAAATTTATCTTTTCTATTTATCCTTTATAGGTAGAATTAGGATGATGCTATTCTAAGCCGGCAACACTCGGCGTATTCTAAGCTAGCATGACTCGGTAGACTTAATTGCAGTGGCATTATCCACCAGTCTACCTTAGGGCATGTGAAAAGTATACCTCAGTCTTTAACCCTGAGCTAGTAAGTGAAATGAGCTACCAACACATAGAGACATTAACTTAAAACGACACAAATTTAAAGTATGCTGATATCCACATATACATTGCCGTGATGCCGGCTTAGAATAGCATCACCCCATTTCTTACCCATGGTTGTCATAAAAGGTGAGGTCGAGGGTTAGATGCGTATTGCAGTTTTAGGCGAGGGGCTGGCAACCTGTCACTAAAGTGATACACAGTTATCTGATTGACCCTAAATTTTTTGTCAGATGTGGTGTTAATATCCGTTTTACGGCCGTTAACGCTCTGCCTACCTCGTAAGGGTCAAAGGCGTGATCTATGTATATATGTATGTACATATACATTATAAGGCTCAGTAGACTTACATTAAACTTTTAGCCGGCGCGTAAATGCTATTTACCTAAAAATGATACTCCATCTGTAGAAGATTCGGAATAAACGGAAAAAGGAATGTTTAAATAATGAAACAGTAAAATATTTCATATCACACAGTACAACATAATATTACAAGCTAAAAATGAAACGTGCCAACAGAGCCTACCTCAAATAAACTCCGTAAACAAAACATCCGCAAATTTCATACCCCGGAGTACTCCCGAGGGTATAAGTAGATACACACAGCTGAAGTGTGTGTCTCCATTGATAAGTCTGTACGATATTGCAAGTCAGTGACGTTGGAAAGAGGCTCGTAGCCGAACAGTTTTCTCGCTTTGAAAATTTGGAAGATGAAATACGGAAGACTTCTTATCCAATTCAGAAATTTTACATGATATCAAACATTTTCTGTCCTCACCGTCATAATTCATACAAATAGAAAACCCGCATTGTCGTTTCGCGGGAATCTTATTATTCATTATATAACTTTATGTAGTCAACTTATCTATACAATACAATCTTATAAATTTGAAAGTAACTCTGTCTGTCTGTGACGTTTTCACGACTAAACCACAGAACTGATTTTGATGCAATTTGGCATAAGCATAGACAAGAACCTAAGAAAGGACAAAGGCCACTTTTTACCGCAGGAAAATATAGATTTTCCTTTCCTTAGCAATTCCACGGTAAATTGTAATATCAAATTCACGCCGCGCGTACGAAGACGCCGGGCACCATCTAGTTCCATATAACGAAAGCTCCAGCTACCTCTTTCGTCTAGACCAGCCTTTGATGGACTCGCATTTCAAATCACATCGTGAGTTACATCAATCGTTTGTCGGATGAAAATGGAAACAGCCCACCAGAGGAAATGAACCGGATAAAAAGAGGGGCACAGCCGACGCAGGTGCCAAGCGAACGGACGCCAGGACAAACCTAATAACCTGAATCAACGTCTTACTAGATAAAACGACAGGGTTTTTTTAACGGAGATTGCAAATGGCGGAAACAACAATGGTTGAAAGGATAAAATAGGATCGTAATGGTAAAGTGACATTACAAGATGAGTTTGTGACTTCTGAAGAACAACCTATGCTAGTTTTTGTTGTTAACTGTATGAAAAGTTTGCTTTAGTTCATCTCTGAATGGGGAAGGTTGATATGGTCCTGTGATTGTTCGTATTCTGTTTTAAATACTTGTAATTTTACAATTCTATTGAATTTGCCATTTTTTTATTATTAAAGTTCTGTGATATTTTTAATTTAAAAACGTCGAGATAATCCAGAAAAAGCCCTGGGGTTTTATGATTCCATTTATTTATTTTATATAAAACTTGTATCGATTTGTGCGTAGTTGTTTTTGCTCAGAGCTTTTTGGTAAAGTAAATATATATTTTATTAATGCGGAAAGGAAACCGGTTGACGCTACATGGTTATGCTTATATTGCCCAGACTATATATTTATTTTTATTTTCAAACACAAATACAAATCATGCCAATTACGGACTCGATCATTCATTACGGACGGATCAAATGAAAACAAAACATACGTGTTCATTCACCGTTCTTACGGGTCTCATTCATTCAGTATATTATCCGTATCCGCGTGTAGTAATAAAAAGCTGATTAATTACCGTAATATTCCCACGGACTCAGTCCCGGTTTGCCGCGATTTTTTATCTATACATTGAGTACAAATTCGCCACACTCAATAATAAATTAAAATAATGATTTATATTTAAACTAGTGGCCCAGCTAGCGATTTCATACACTGTGAACCGTTTTCCCATGGGAGCACGACCTTTTCGCGAAATGCTTTAAAATATTCCTCTTGAAAAACTTCATCTTTTAAAATTTAAACTAGCGTTCCGCTCAGCGGTTTCGCCCACTGCGAACCGTTTTCCTGCAGGAACAAACTTTTTCCCGACATGTATTTTAAAACCTTCCTCTTGAAACACTCCATCTATTTCAAAACCGCATCAGATTTGTTGTGTTGTTTCAAAGATCTAAGCATACAACTGGATAAACACCCACGGGAAACGACTATTTGTTTTACTATTTCGTGTTTTTTTGGTCCCAGTTCGTCTCAGCTTGAATATTTGCATAGTGATTTGTCTAACTGTACTTCAGAAGCCTTAGGTGAATTGTTACGAGCGGGACTATTATTTTTTAGGATTGGTATGTGACAAATCGGGACTGTGATTTAGTATGTGTGACGAACGGGGACTGCGACGAACCAGACCTTATTATTCCCACGTAGACGTAGAGTTTTCTCATTATCATTAGTCTACCAATATCGATGTTGATAAAGCCTAATCTATTGTGTGTTTGACAGTTACTGTTCGATTAAGAACAACAACAATGCGAAATTACAGAAAAGTTGGAAGTTGTGTTATAGCTTAGACAGATAGATCAGATATCTATCAGGGCGTGATGTCTGCTAAATGAAAATCGTTTCAGTGGTTTGTCAATGGCATGTCAGTGGGACAGTCATGGTCATTCCGTATACTGCTAACAGTTTGATGTATAGATACTGGCATCATAATAAGAATTGACATTCAAAGGCATTACAATGTCTTAAAAATAAAAAAGTGAGGGCCATGACTATTAAATAACTTTGTCATAATGATTTGGAGTATGGCCTGTTTTCGTTGAAAAATTTTCATCTCAATAAACGACAAACTTATGTGCCCGATCTAAGCTTCTGCTTTATAAAGTGCAAATAATCCCTTGACCTAATAATTGTGCCGTGTGATGCCGGCTTAGAATAGCATGACCCCATTTCTTGCCTGTGGGAGTCGTAAGAAGCGACTAAGGGTCCTGAGGGTGTGTATTGCAATACTAGGCGATAGACTGACAACCTGTCACTATAGTGATACACAATTGTCTGAATGACCCTCAAATGTTTGTCAGACCTCGCATAAGTGGCCATTTTTTCGGCCGTTTACGCTCTACGCCCGCTAGGGATATAGGCTTGATATATGTATGTAATAATTATGTCTTTATCAAAACTAGGTACACATACGTATACACACTGCTAAATACACAGGGTGGCCCGAATAGTGACGACCAAGGACGAAAGGGGTATCGAACCAACACCATGTATTTTTTGGAGTTACCGAGTTATTCGACTTTTAAGTTTGTATGGGAAAGATTTGGAAAGCAGTTTTTTTTATTGTATGCTAGAAAGGACCAATTCACTATAGTCTATACCTATACCTACATACAACGGTTATGTAATCACTAATCAATGAACAATATACAACAATCACGCCTTTTTATCTTTCTCTGTAATTGCTAAGCAAAAACAGTCTCTATGATTCAATTATACCGGGTGTTATTGAATTGAACTTGTCTTAATTGCATGGATGTTACCTTTTTACAAGGTGTTTGGACAATTATATTTAACAGTTATCGTTTCCCAACGGATAACTGTAGGGACAGGGTGGTAGTCAGGCATGTCATGAGAAGGCGCAAAATATAGGTGGTACTAAATGGCAAAATTATTATTTTTTAGTTTTTATCTTTATAATAACATAGTATGAAATTTTAATTTTTATCCGGACTTTGTCACCAATACAACTGACATCCGGGGGCCAAATCTGTGGCCACATCGCTGAAGCGATTTGGCGTGGCGGTTCTGGCTTCGGTTAAGGTTTTGGCCTTATACATTACGGATATTTGTCAGACGTGGCGTAAATGTCCGTTTTATCGGCCGTTTATGCTCTGCCTACCCCGCAAGGGATAAAGGCGTGATATATGTATGTATGTATGTATTGTTACCTTAATCGTACTCGTTTTCTTTGGAGTCAGCAATGTAGGACCATATTTTAATGAATGATATCCCTTTTTTTACTTATTATTTCGAACACTTCCTTATTTGCAAAACAACAATTTAGTATACATTGATTGTCATAAAGCATTTTCTATTTTGTTTAGAAGAAAATTTTCAATGTATTGCTAGCCAGAAGCCAAAGCTTTCATATCTCTTTCTTTACATTTCGTGAGCAACTCAAATTTGACGCTTAGATGATGGAATGATATGGAAATCAAAGAATTTTCTATTTCATAATGTTCTGATAATCACCTAAGTCGAACATCATGTTTAATTAAGAGTACTACCAATTATCACGTCACTAGATCGGTACCAGCACGTTACGACTCTACCCTAATAAAGGCCTAATCTAAAGGGCCCCATTTTTCTACCCAATTACGTATCTGGCCAACAACGGTTTTGGGCGATTCGGGTAATTCTCACGGTACGCAATTTAGATAGCGTTACTCCTAAAACTCAAGATGTAATGGCCGCGACGAACTAAACGGGGAACACTTGTTAATGGCCAGAGAGCTAACCGCAACAAAAGGTACGATTCTCAGCAACGGACAGCGATTTTAAATTAACAGGTCATAGCGTTTGGCACATTTCCAATAAAGAGTTTTGGTATATGGTGAATGAAAAGCTGTTAACATAAAACAAAAATAAACAAACATTGTACAAAAGCGGATTTTTCCATAGGTTTAAACCTTGACTGGATAGTCTACCTACTTGAAAATCTTTACCACTGATATCTTCACATAAATGTCACTAGTTTTTTCCGGAGCCTGGAGGGGTAAGCATATGATGCAATCACGTAAACTAAGGCAATGTATGGTAAAGTAACGTCATCGTCTTTTGTACTGTTCTTTCAATTCTTTCTTAAAAGCATTGAATTTCAAATAATTCACGTATTAAAAAACAAACCAGGTAGTAAAACAACAAAGTTCATCAAAAAGTCGTACCGCAGTGTTGGACAAGGACCTTTAAACAGTAGTGATCACCATTAAAAACAGTTGTAAGAGATGTACCAGTTTTATTGGGTGCTATCATGGCATAGTACGGCACGCAAATGGCTCTGAGTGTTTGTTAACATGCTTCGAATATAAGCTTCAGAGATAGTCGATTCCGTTTCAACTTATGTCTTAATAATACGGTACTATATTGCATACCAAGTTTCTTAAAACACTTCCCGTGTTAGGTATACAATTATCCTGCCCGCGCTTGAAAAATTTGCAAATTTTCCAAAAAAATACCATTTTGCATGTTGAAAACTGTTGCCAACTGTTGTGGACAGTCTTGATATGTGGTAATAGCGTAATGGTTTATTTGGCTTTGCGATGCCTTAGAATCACCCTAATTCTACCGGAGGCTTTCATAAGCGACTATGGGATAAATTTATCCGGGTAGCAGCATTCCCTGTGAATGCAGCTTTTAGCACTGCGCTCGCCAATCCGTTAGCCAAGCGTGGTGAGTATGGAAAAAACCCCCGATACGGGAATGCTCATGTCCAGCAGTAAACTGTTGTGGCTGTTAATATTCATTGATAAGGAATCACCTAACAGAAGGCTTCATTTAATGGCCAACATAATAAAATAGTCACCATAGATAGATAAAGCTAAGAATAAACCAACAAATTATTCTTAACAAAAATATAACTTATCCATTATTTCTCTTGTTAGATAGGTTACAGGAACATAAAAATTATAATTGTAATTATCTACCAAGTAAATGCGATTAGAAAACATTCGACATCACTCAGAAACCAATCAAATCAAATCAAAGATGTTTGGAGAAATACGAGCCGAAATTACGAAGAGTACGGATTCCTTTACCTCTTTCAGGATAATTAGAAGATATTACTTACCTGTTAACAAAAAAAAATCACAGTATTAGATGATTTAATTCACAGGGATAGGTTAAAATTGTTATAAAAAGGATTACATCAGAATAACTACATATATTTTGAATCTTTCAAAGGTGGACTGGAAAAGATCCCTTACAAATATAAAATATAAATATATTTATTTCTTAAATGAGTTTCGAGACGAGTAGGTACCAGGAGATTGAAAAATTGGCAAGGGTCAGTCGGGGCGCCGGTAGCTCAGTTGGCAGAGCAGTAGTGGAACGGTACCCCACGGTCCCGGGTTATAGCACTGTGAGTGCATAATATAATAATAGTACATATTTATTTTCCGTCACATATGAGGTACACAATCGATAAATACAGTGCAAATAGACAACGTTTTTATTCCTTTCTTAACTGTTATTACGTAAATTTGTTTTGTGGTACAACAAAGTTAATACTTACATACATACATAATATGTCGTGGCCTTATCGACGAATTGGCCAGATCATGAAATTTTCGAAGAGGTTTCGAGGAGGATTTCACATTTTCTGAAAAGGCCAATTGTCTATTGACCACATTATGATGTGGATTGGCCAGACCCATGGTAAAATAAGTTGCAGTAGAATTATTTATACCCTTGAATACACACTGGATGGCGAAAACCGGAGATCGTGCCCTATGGCGTACCCTGGGGGAGGCCTACGTCCAGCAGTGGACTGCAATAGGCTGATGTATGTATGTATGTATGTATGTATACACATTATAAATACTTGTGCAGTAGGCAGAGCGTACATTAGTAGTGAGAAAAATTGCACACAGAAAGCTATCTTTCTTTTAAACAATTCAAAACTCTAAACACAAGAGAGCCAGTTGAACTCACCTGAGTTCAGTTAAGATTTCGTTCTCGCTGTAACGAGTACAAAATAGGAAAGTGTACACCGAATGGCTTGTTGCGACGGTAAACTTTGGACCGATGCCAAAACATACCTGCAGTACAGCTTTTTTAAAAATACACGATGTTTTCAGCAAAATATTAGATTCGATTCTCAGTTAAAGTGACAAGGCTAAAATTAACTTTATATATGTCATTTTTAGTTAACGTATGGAGATAAATATTATCGTGTATATCTATAATACATACATACATACACATATCACGCCTATAATCCCTTGCGGGGTAGGCAGAGAGTAAATTACTAAAAACGGACATTCACGCCGCGTCTGACAAATATTTGAGGATTATTTGAAAATAGTGTATTGGCATAGTGACAAGTTGTCAGCCAATTGCCTAAAATTGCAATACACGCCCTCGAGTCCCTTCGTCGCCTCTTACAACTCCCACGGGAAAGAAATGGGGTGATGTTATTCTAAGCCGGCATCACTCGGCATAACTACATCTATAATTTACGCCGTTATTTAAACGTTTGGTCACAAGTGGTGGGCAAAAGATGGCGGCCGTATGCTTAAATTTTTGCAAAATGGCGTCATAACGTCTATAGCGGTTAGCGATAAAATTTATTTGTCTTTTTTATGTGTTCGAAGCTGTAACTGCAGTTTTAGCAATTTTGGATAGTCTATCCGAATCGAGTCTAATACGTAGGTATATCAGACCTGAAAGCTATCACATATTAATGCGCAAGATGGAATGGAATACATTTCGTAGTAGCCCAATCCTATTTTCATCGCTGGTTCTATGTAGGTTAGTTGATATTGAGGCTGCCTTATTTACAGACGTAGAATATTTCATCATGTTTGATTAAGTACTTGAGGCAAAAATCTAAAATAATGCCCGATTTAAGTAACGTTGCCATTCCACTCCATTCCATCATTTATAATGCGCACTGCTAAAGAGTGGAACTCACTACCTGCGTCTGTGTTTCCAAACGCATACAACCCTAATCTCTTCAAAGTAAGAGTGAACAGGCTTCTTCTGTGTGAGCTCGCTCCATCTTAGACTCTGTCTCTGTCCTATGACCTAGACTAGAGTCAAGAGCAAACCCATAATTAATAATAATAAAAAAACGTTGTTGTACGTTTATTCTTCTTTCTCGGGTCTGCGGAGCTCGCAGACGGGTGATGAGCTCTACTTGTTAGGAACTATTTCACCCGTTTAAGTTTAATTAACTTAAAAACCATTAGTCTGCGTTGACATTTCAATACAAGTCGATATGATGGTCGACAAGTTCACGGTTTCCACTAAAAGTGTGAAGTTACCTTTACAGCCTATGAAAACCTCTAAACAAATATTAAAAAATTAAGTAATTGCTTAATTTACGAGACTCGGTTGTCTGTCTGTCGTGTATCTAATAACCTCTGATACTTACACAGCAAAAAATTCAATAAATGTTGTATATTTAAAGCCCATATAACAACAAATCCAGAGGTACTCCGAAATAACTGAATTATTTTTATTCCCAGTTAATAAATAATAAAAATAAATACTTATTCTAATAAAATAAGTCATTTTCTACTAATACACACTCAAGTCAAAAAAAAAATATTGCTGGGCATAAAAATAATTTTGTTCTTTTGGAGTTACCCTGATACCTTATGTGCTACGACTGACTGTACATTAAGAAATAAAATATTAAAGGGGGCTCCCAAGGGTTCCCAACACAACAAGGGTTTCATTTTTCGTGTATTTTTCATGTAGTTGCATCGCGTGGTCGCATACATCTTTCATGATGAACTGTGTTAGTTAGATTGTTGAAATTTTAACAAATTATGTTTTTCTGATACCCCGATAACAACCAATAGGTACAAACAAAATATTTAAGGGGGCTCTTATACAAATATTTATTTTTCGTGCATTTTTCATGTATTTGTAGTCGCATCGCGTGGTCGGGTTCATCTTTCCCTGTTGCATTCGCATTGTAGCTAGTCAACGAAGGTTATCATAAGAGCAAGGTAAAAGGTATAACAGTATTATTTTACCACAACTCCAAACCACTCTATTTTATACGCACGAGTTGTGTTATGTGAGACCGACTAGTTTGCATTCCAAACGAAAACAAACGCGGTTACACAAGGAAATTGAAAAGCTTTCTGAAATTGCAATTCATTTCAATTTGCTTAGTATTCTCTAGGTTTAGTATTACAAGTAGTTATTTAGCAAATATGTATTAAACCAACTTTGCAAAGGAGTTAAGTTAAGTGCCTACCGAATTAGTCGTAATATAATATTTTGCTATCGTTAGAAATTTTATGATCGAATTGATCGGTAGTAAAAGCAGTAATATCATAGATTTTAAAATTAATTTAGCGAATGCGATCGAATAGCATATTTATGCAGATTATATTTTGTTTTTTAATCCGTTAATACAAAATAGTATTACTATGAAATTTTGGATTATCAAATAATGTTCATGTTTTATTTGCAACGATTATTTGGTATTTCTTACTTGGTATTATTTAACATACACAAACCAGTCCTTTATCCCTTGCGGGGTCGGCAGAGTGTTAACGGCCGTAAAATACGGTCGCTATCGCCACGTCTGACATGGTAATAGTATTTTATTTGGCTCATAAACTTGGTCGTTGGTTGGTAGAAGACGTAATTCAAGTCCCACACATAATTTTCTTGACTATTTTCGAAAAAATTCTTCTGCCGAGACTGTGCTAAAGAACAAGTTTCCTACACAGCTATAAGCATAGGTGGTAGTAATGCAAACGATCGTTAAACGTAACTATCTACTAGCTTTTTACAGCGCTAAGTTGCTGTAAAGTCACCTGAATGTTACAACATTAACGGTTGTTTTTACAAGGTACTTTTTTGTGTTTCTTGTACCTTTTTTATTACTTCTACTTCGGGTGCATTTCTCTTTTTAAGTCCGTTCCGCAAAAGCAATCAAATCCGGAGACGCGGGTTGAAATCCCGCTCGCAAAAAAGTAATATTTATTTAATAATTATATAAAAATATCAATAACATCAATTTTTAACACACATGCTGTGTAGAGTTAGTTCAGACGCGGATTTTCGGATTATTTATCATCATCATCGTGCTAAACAGTTTGATTTCGATTTATTTAACACAGGTTGCGATTCGGCGAGACGAGTTATTATTCGTTCATTCTTTGGCGGTGATCGTCATGATTAGTATAAGTATAAATTTGATTTTTTGGTTTATTCTGTCGATAACTAAGCATGTTTTTCCGTTATAACACTGTGTTGTTCTATTATCCTGAACTGTAAATTAATTAAGTTTAATTTGTTCGCCGTGTGATGCCGGCTTAGAATAGCATCACCCCATTTCTTGCCCGTGGGTGTCGTGGGAGGCGGCTGGGGGACTCGAGGGTGTGTATTGCGGTTCTGGGCGATGGGCTGACAACCTGTCACTATGGTGATGCACAGTTGTCTGATTGACCCTCGAACTTTTGTCAGACGTGGCGTAAATTGCTGTTTTTCACGGCCATTTTTGCTCTGCCTACCCCGCAAGGGACTATGGGCGTGATGTATGTATGTATGTATGTAATTTGTTAATGTGTTGTGTGCTTCTTGGTGTTAGTGTTTTTGTGAATGCTTTTTATATCTACTCAATTATCTAGTGGTGAAAACCTGTAATTGGCTTTCTGGCTTTACTATTGGTGTGTAAAATGTTACAATTTCTGTTGGTTTTCCAAAATAAATAAAATAAAATAAAATGAAGATTGTACGCGTGCGTTGTCATATTTCATACTATTTAAAATTCAGTAAGGAACTGATTTTTCGCGCTAATGTTTGGACCCTATGATATCATCATTTTAAATACACTTCTAGGCAGGTATTGAATTAACGAATGCAGACCATCAATCTAGGCAAATATTACACTATGAAAAATTATTTTTTTGAAAACTTGCAAAATTTTTAAGCGCGGGCTAGATTTGAACCTGCGACTTTCGCATTACTAGTGGCGACGCCTCTTCCATCTGGGCTACCGCAGCTCGTTCCTTACCCGCCAATTTTGCAAGTATTTTTTGATTCCTGTAACGCGTGGCACGACTGGTAACCGGCGACTACTTCTAACTTTACAGATTGAATGTAGTCTAAGTGATGAAAACCCGCGATAAATTGAATACAATTGAAAGGGAAGTGTTTTAAAATTTGGTCCCAGGTTCAAATCCTGCCCGCGCTTGAAAATTTTGCAAGTTTTCAAAAATGTTATTCCTAACACTGGCAGTGTGTATAAAAATTTGGTATTCAATTAGACTAGCTGTTACCCGCGGCGTTGCCCGCTTAAAATAAAAACTACCCTATGTGTTAATCAATGTCTCCTTCTATATGTCTGCCAAATTTCATTACAATCGGCGCAGCAGTTATTGCGTGAAGAAGTAACAAACATGCAAACTTTCGCATTTATAATAATAGTAGGATAAAATACATAAAAAAAACTAAGTACTTGCCCATCAACCAATTTGCAATTCACCCAGAATAGCTCTTAAAAAGCACTCGATCAAGTCTCAAGTAATCTCAGACGGAGGGAACTGGCAGATGATCATTTGCTGAACCCAGTTTCCCGGAAATTGGGATAACTTTTTTATTTATCATTGTACCTACCTTGGGATTGATACTTACTAGAATTTTAGGAACAGTATAGATTTAATGCATTTTTTAATCAGAATGATAAATTCTCGGTTGGTAAATTAAGTACTTTTCCCAAGTAAAGGTACTAGGTCATTCTAGAGGTCAAAATAAGGTGAAACGACTAGCCACCTGACAAGTCGTTCACTTTTCTTATACATATATTCTTCTAATCTTCATAATTTGTTATCACACTTATCACTTAATTCATCATCATCATCTTTTCCTAGGTCACCCTAAAAATTAATCGCAATTTTATTCGATTAAAAAATAAAATATATTTCGAGATTTAAGAATAGGTATACGAATCTTGGATTTTTCACTATTCTAAGCAATATTAATTCCAGATGTTGTGTCGACAAGTCTAAGAACTTGATAGCTAAAACTGAGGCAAAGAATACCGCAAGACTCAAAATTGGCTAATAATATTGAGGGCACGAGCTGTACTGCTCCTAAAATAAAAACTACAAAAAAGAAAGAAAGATATTTTAAGTAGACTCTGTATCGTCAGTTATAAGGACATCTTCAAGTTACTTGGTTCGGTTCGCCAAATCATTACACGCGAGACGTGTCCTCATTATGGGGCTCAGCTCTGAACTGAACCTGATGATAGGAAATTTAAGGTTATGTGTGAGGTTGCTGATATAATAAATTTTGCGAAATTTATCAGAATTAGTGAACTATATTATTAAGTTAAAGCTACTTTACTAAGTATTTAATGAGATTACATTAGTGGCAAATTATAGTATCAGCAAAATATTAGGTATATTTTCAACTTATTTTGCTCGGTTCACCAGATGTTTACTGAGCGTATTCTCAACTGAACCTGATGATTGGAAAATTTAAGGTTATGTGTAAATTTGACGAGATAATAAATCTAAAGATGTTTATGTGAAACTTCAAGGTCGAGAGTAACCTAATCCGACGAGCATGTATGAAAAGGTTGATGCATGTTGAAGAAGCGAAAGAGGTGTGTCAGGATCGTAGCAAGTGGAAAGATGTAGTCTCTGCCTACCCCTATGGGAAAGAGGCGTGATTATATGTATGTATGTGAAACTTACTTTTATCAGAATCAGTGAACTAAGTTAGTAAGATAAAAGTATTTTTTACTAACAATTTAATAAGTAATATTCTCTATTATATAAGTGACAATTTATACAATGATCAGCCATTTAATTTCAGTTTTATCTTAGTATATCTCTAGCAACTTTGATGCTTCTGAGTATCTTAGTTTACTCAACAACCTCAACTCTCGCAACATTACCGTCGCAAATTAGAAAAAAAGAAAAACAACTTGACACACATTTCTCTGACAAACAATTACAACCTTATCGCGCTTATCAGTCTTATCACAATAAATCTGACCTTACTATTGTTCTTTTAGTTTCTTTTCCCCTGCTATGTCTAAATTGCATGCAAGGCACGTAGATTCTACCTAAAGAAGAGCAGGTCACCTCATTATGCCTTCACAGAGAAGCGACAATTTTTCTCTAATGTTGGAAATCACAAGTAGCTACTTTTTAAAGTCAGACATTTGTAGGCGGAGTATATCTGATAGGTAGCGACTTTAAACTTATAATTTATTTGGATCCGAAAAAACACTCCTGAAATTGATATTAAATAAAATCTGTTAACTAATATTTACCACAATCAAATCGTCTAAAAATAGAAGTGAGTAATAAATTCTGGAACAAATTGGATTTCTCGTTCCTTTTGTCAGTTCGCAATTTACATTTTGCGAAATCGCCATAATTCATTACATTTTACCTTTTCCGCCGAGAATTTGTTATTATTTATCTGGAGAGCCACAAGATGGATCGCCAGCCTACTCGCGCCTGCCCACACCTTAAGGTTGTTTTATTACTGGCACATTGTAAAAATATTCTTTGTTTACGTTGAAGTATTAAAATAATAAAAAGGATTCATACTTATAAAATTATCACATACATAGTATTTGTTTTTATTGACAAATGCTGTACTCTTTACAGGCGCGAATTATGTACATAATTGGAATGTTACCAATTTCATATAACGGTAATATTACCGCATGTTTCCGGATTAGAAAAGCATTTTTATTTTTAAACCAGGATTTTATAAAAAATTTACTAAGAAGTACATCCAGGGAATGGGCAACAGCGTTCTTTCCCAGATAGCAATGGGGGTTCTATATAAGATGTATAGTCGTTTACATGTACTCCACAAGCTGTGTAAGTTAGCTATATAAGAGCTGTATAGCTTGCTATAATGCTCTTAAAGAACCAATTTGGGCACAAATTAGACAGCCTTAAGTTCACAATGGCTATATATTAGCTCTATAATAGCGATGTAATAGCAGTTTAAGTAGTAACATAGGACTTAAGGCTGACTAACGGCGCTATTTAGGAGGGAGTGTGAACCATACAACGTGTATGAGTGGAATAAAGAGTAACATGTGGTTAAATATACAGCCTTCACAGTTATAAAATCTGACAAACGTACTCCAGTACTACCTGAAATTCACATGTGTCCTTAATTATTTCTTTATTTCTATATCATTCCATTTAGTTATTGATTTTATGAGTGCCCAGACATAATATAACTCCGGCGGACATCAATTTGGATATTTTTAATGATAATACGCAGAAAGTACCACTTTCAATACTTAATGCCTTGGGAATGCAACTTTATCGTGAAACATACACATATTTACAGCTAAAATATTTACGCGCCTCTATAAAAACGCCGTATTCATGATAAAATATTTAAAACTGTGTGAGAGGAAATCTATAATTTTCAGGTTTTGATGTTATTCGAACATTTTAATATTACTATGGTAATCAATAATAACATCAAACCGAACCTGAATCGCTTTTTATGAGTATTTTGTGAGAAATCTGCATGATAAGTTTGGAGATTTATTTGGCAAATTGTAGGATAAGTAGAACAAAATGGTGGAAATGAACAGTGGCTATGTGAACTGTTATAACTCCAATTTAATGCGGTAGAGCGTATATAGGTTCACATGTGTTCTGTTAGAATGCTGTTAGCTATATAAAGTCTCACATTTGTACCACTACAGAGCCAATGTCTGTAAATGTATCCAAATGTGAACTTATGTACAGCTTTAAGATGTACTTCATGTCTTGTGGGATGAGTGAAATAGAATATCACATTCACATTCATATTCAGCTTAAAGCAATTAAGAGTAGTAATTGTGGACAAATGAACTGCTATTGATGTTATAAGACAACACATTTGGTTCTTTTAACAGCCCATAGCGCTCATGCGAACCATTCAAACACTTCTATATGGGTAGCAAATAAAGGTTATTTTAATGATCACAAACAAGCCCTACTCCAGCTACTAGCTGCATCGAAACTAAAATAAGTAAACATAACAGCTTTTGGTTGTATAACTGACCACGTGTGTTCTATTATAATGCTAGCTCTATAACATCGTAGAAGTAGGCTGTTAAACAGCGATTGCCGTATCTCTACCCTCCTATATTGCTCTTAATCAGACGGCTGACTAAAGGATAGTTGTTAGAGTATTAAAACACCAACAATCGTATAAAAGTATAACTCTACACTCTTATAAGTCCCTTACACAGGTATGGGGGTTAATAATCGCCATAATGCAGCTCATAGATCACGAGTGAACTGTTTTAATGCTTCAAGTTCACATGTGAACTAAATGTGTACTCTTAAATGGAGTAAAATGTTATTTGGGTTGTGAATGCAAAACCTAGCTCTGCAGTTGTCATTCCGCCTACCAAGCGTGACGAGTAACTATTGCAAGTACCTTCAATAGGAAGAGGAGAATTGTGTACTGGAAATTTTGTGGTCGGTGATGTGTTTTCTTAACTTACCTTAAATTTGCGCTGTCCCGCTGTATCTGTCAAATGGGCTCAGAAAAGAATAAAAGATATCTAAGTCATGTCATGTCATAAGTTTTAATACAAAATACTCGTTATCTGTCAAAATATGGCGACCAACAAAACAATGGCGACTAAATTGACTAGAAATTTTAAACAAGACAGGACTTTAATATCTCCTATCATTTCTAAACCTATTTGACATATTTTAAGGTAAGTTAAGGGAATTGTTATCCCGAATTCAGGCCATTGTCATAATTTCGAACTTATTCCTAAATCTGCACACATCTTTGATCGCCGGAGCGTAAGATTCACAAAGACTTTCTTATTGAATGAACCCCAAACCCAAATATGTTTGTACGGAACCCTATTTACATAGACGTGTCTCGACTTATCAATGTTCCTTTCGATATGTCTTATGATTTTAATATTATTTCAGGGATGGGTAAAGAATTGGAATCAAAATCAATTGAATTTGAAATAAGTACATTGAGGATTTGATGCTACTATTTTAATGTATCTAAAATACCATAATTGATACAATTCGATAATACGGACAGGAGGATGGATACGGACGGAAGGAGGATTCTGTGATGGATGAAGATGAGGTCAGGAAATTGCCGTGTGATGCCGGCTTAGAATAGCATCACCCCACTTTTTTCCCGTGGGAGTCGTAAGACACGACTAAGGAACTCGAGGGTGTGTATTGCAATTTCAGGCGATGGCTGACAACCTGTTACTATGGCAATGCACAGTTTTCCGAAAGACCCTCAACAATTTGTCAGACGTGGCGTCAATGTACGTTTTTGCGGCCGGTTCACTCTGCCTACCCCGCAAGGGATTATAGGCGTGATATGTGGGTGTCGTAAGAAGCGACTACGGGACAAGAGGGTGTGTATTACAATTTTAGGCGATGGGCTGACAACCTGTCACTATGGCGATACACATTTTTCCGAATGATCCTCTTGAATGATGACTAGGGTTAAAAATGGGGTGATGACATCCCTGTTTTAACCAAAAGTTATCGGCTCGTGAACGTTTGAGCCCCTCATTTGATATTCCATGAATTCATCACATTCCCAATGTATTTATTTACCCGCAAAATCCACTCTGCTCAATAATTTAAACATTTGCATCTTTTATGGTAAGTAGGTAACTGAATTAAATTAGTTTATTCAATGTAATGTGCCGTGTGATGCCGGCTTAGAATAGCATCACCCCATTTCTTACCCATGGGTGTCGTAAGAGCCGACTAAGGGACTCGAGGGATGTGTATTGCAATTTTAGGCGATGGGCTGACAACCTGTCACTATAGTCTTACACAGTTATCTGATTGACCCTCAAGCTTTTGTCAGACGTGGTGTTAATATCCGTTTTACGGACGTTAACGCTCTGCCTACCCCGTAAGGGATATAGGCGTGATTTATGTGTATGTGTATTCAATGTACATGTAAAAATCCGTAATAATATTATGAATCTGAGAGTTTGTGTATTTGTGTGTGTATGTTGGTTACCTCTTCAAGCTCAAACGCCTTGACCGATTCGGATGAAATTTGAAACACACGTAGTATACCTGGAATACCACATAGGCTACTTTTTACCGCAGTAAAACCACTGTTAAACGGGAAAACGAGTGGCAACGGGTGAAACTGCTGGGCGGAAATCTAGTGCTTAATATATTCATTTTAGTAAACCTATGGTTATAAGTTGCCGTGTGATGCCGGCTTTGCCGTGTGATGCCGGCTTATAATAGCATCACTCCATTTCTTTCCCGTGGTAGTCGTGAGTGACGACTAAGTGACTCGAGGGTGTGTATTGCAATTTTAGACGATAGGCTGACAACCTGTCTGGAGAAACAATTTTCTGAGTGACCCTCAAATATTTGTCAGACGTGGCGTAAAGTCCGTTTACGCTCTGCCTACCCCGCAAGGCGTGATATGTGTATGTATGTGTGTATGGTTCTAAGTTTTCTTTTATTTTGGTGGCTTAGTTCCATTTTGATATTTTTTTGAGTTGTTTAGTTGTTTCTTTTCTGAATTTACAATTAGAACCAGGAATTTTTCTAGTATTATATAAAATATTCATGTACAAATTAAAGATACAATACGCCAAACGAATAGAAAAGTGATCTTACTTTACTGCGTTAATTTTGTCTCACTCAGTTATTGTTAAAATAAGTCACACTTTTAACATTTCCTTATGAGAGTTGTAATTTTTTTTATTATTTTACCAATGTTACTTTTCTTGGGTTATGTTGTTCAGTTTCACGAGAAAAACTCACCCTAAAAATATTTGCACTAGGTTTAACAGCCTGCAGCGTGATGCCGGTTTAGAAAAGCATCACCCCAATTAGTACCCATAGGTGTCGTAAAAATTGACTGAGTGTTAAATTCATCCAGGGTATGGACAGCAATATCTCACACTGCGCTCGCCAATCTGCTTTCCAACTGATACCCTATAATAAGGGAGATCGATATATAATATAGCAGTGACCTGTGTGTGGCTGTTGATGTATGCATGGAATGTTAATAGGACCTTATGAATTAGAGAATGATTATATTTGCGCAATTTTATTTGAACAGCCAATGTAAACAATGGATATAAAAAGAAATGTTATTTGAACCGCAAATAAAAAGTAATCAACATGATCATCATTCTCGCACCTTATAAAACTGGCCGTAAACATAAAATAAAACTTTTATTGCTCTTCTCGAATTGCCAATTTTTCAAATATCGAACAGAATTTACTGTCGTTTGTTATATGAAATAACAACTTCTAAGCTCATGCGTTGTGTTTCTCAATTTGAATGTAGATTTGAATAATAGATAAGGTAAATGTTAGCTTAGCGCTTTTGTGTAGTACAATTTCAGGAGCAGAGCAGACGTGATGGAGAAACTAAAAATGTATTGCTACAGCTCCTTTTAGTTTTATTATAGTAGTAACGTTTCATTTAGCACAAAGCATTATCAAAGGCTTTAATTATAAAGGAAACTGTGCAAAAGAATTAACAGTGTTATTGTTAAAAAAGTGTTGCAATAATGATTTAGACAAGTACCTATCTAGATATGTCTATTCACTTAATTTTAAATAGATTTGTAATTATTTTGTAATTTTTCTGGCATATTTTGTAAGTACCTAGCTAAAATATGTACTTTTACCCACCGTGTGGCTAAATTCTAAACGCATATTATATAAAAAGAATTGTTATGCCTGGCAAAGACGGTGCTACATAACAAACAAGAGATCGCAAAAAATTAAAACAAAGATATATTTTCCATTTTTGACCGAAAAATAGTATCACTTGCGAACTGAGCGGTACAACGCACAAAGTTAAGTCAGTGTGTCAAACGTGTGTCAAAGTGAAAAGGGTCACCCGAGATCGTGAGAGAAAGCCTCACTGTTACATTTATGTTATCCACTTTTTATTTCAATATAACTGTCAACAAAATACAAACGGGATAGCAAAAAAAGATACTCATTGAGAAGCGCCGGTGCGACAGTTATCTGTGGGGAAAAAATAAATACAACCACGAATTAGGCTGCGCTGAGCCGTTGTAAAAGAAATTGTAATACTAAGTAAATATATCATTGTGTGTGACTTGGAGCTAAAAAAATATTTGACTGGCTGTTCGATGGAGCCATTTCTGAGGATAAGGAGGTTTGTCAGTTGTGTACGTATGTAAAAGTCTGATATGTGGCGTGTGTATGGTGGCGTGTTATAACCCTTGGAAAAACAATAATACATACATACTCATATGACGCTTTTATCCCTTGCAGGCTGAGCGTTCATTCCTTAATTAAAAGTCTGTGGCCCATATTATGTGCATAAACTAACAAATGGCAAGTTTTTCAATGCTAACTGCAACTTTAGCATATTTTTTGGCATGGTTAATTTTTTGAGCTATTTTTCCGCAACATCGGATCTACATTTATCTCCGTAACTATTACACCTTATATTGTAAAAAAATTTCCTCTATCACATTTATACCTAACAATAAAATCATTTCAAAATGGTGGTATCATATCTGATTGCACAGATTATTGAATCGGTGTTCAGTTTTGTAGGTTGCTTTTTTACGTTCCAATGGTTTGATGTCTCTGTAATTACGTGAAATGGATTTTGCTTGTAGAGCACTTGTAGAGTCGGTCAGGTATATCACAAAGTAGTTTCTTTATTGTCATCAGTTTTACTGTTAGGTACACTTGATTTTGAGCAAAAAGTTGATTCATTTCAAGAAGATCGCGATCTTTTTTATAAACATCCAAATAGCAAAGTAGCTGGTGTAACTTAGAAAACCCAGATTTATGATGAGAAATCTCGACCAAAAATGAACTATACAAATTGTAATTAAATAATTGTTTGATATTGAGGGTCTACAATTTCAAAGCAGAACTATTTCTGTGAAAATAGGAAACGAAGAATTGAAATGAAAGAAAGAAATAAAATAATAAAAACAACAGAGAAACGTATTTCACTCCATGTAGTCCATTTGACTGGGTCAGCCTGACCACTTTTATGGCTGTTTTACTGTTCGCAATTCAACCGGAATCGCTAAACTCTCCAACAACAATGATAGCTATCATGTGTTCTAGATCTAGCAAAAAATATGATGTCGTTTTATAAAAATTACTTGAAAAGACAAATAACAAAGAAACATAGAGAACAATATAAGTATCTACAAAACAAAAAACCGAAATATTCTTTTGAAAGAAATAAATAATAATATAAGAAAAAGCATATCCCTATACCCATCTCGCTGGCAGGTTGGGACCATGGCGCCTACTTCTATGGCTGTTTTACTGTTCGCAATTCAACCGGAATCGCTAAACTCTCCAACAACAATGATAGCTATCATGTGTTCTAGATCTAGCAAAAAAAATGCGATGTCGTTTTATAAAACAGAAAAATTACTTGAAAAGACAAATAATAAAGAAAAATAGAGAACAATATAAGTATCTACAAAACAAAAAACCGAAATATTCTTTTGAAAGAAATAAATAATAATATAAGAAAAAGCATTTCCCTATACCCATCTCGCTGGCAGGTTGGGACCATCGCACCTGTCTACTTTTATGACTGTTTTACTGTTCGCAATTCAAGCGGAATCGCTAATCTCTGCAATAACAATGATTGCAATGCTGTGTTCTTTCCGATATTATGGACTAGCTTTCCGCCCAGCGGTTTCACCCGCTGCTACTCATTTTCCCGTGCTAATATTTGTTTTCCTGCGGTAAATGTGTTATTCTAGGTTATACTCTACCTGTGTTCCAAATTTCATTCGCATACTAAGACACACACAAACTCAGATTTATAATATTAGTACGGACTTGTATAATGTTGTAAATGTGAGCATCGACGAGAGTAGATTTAATTTAATCGAATATATTTGTAGGTACGAGTACGAGTACTTCAAGCATTTGCGGTTTACGGTACAAGTCGGTAGGTACGTTTTAAAAACCGTAATACTTCTATGCTATGATTTGAGGTCTTTATTCTTTTCATAATAATGAGGTCAATTCGGGATTTCAATTTTCCTTACTTGCCTTAAATTAGTGCTGTCACTTTCCGTCAAATAGGTTTAGAAAAGGCTAGAAGATATCTAAGTCCTGTCATTTTTAAAAACGTCAAGGGTTTTTTCGCCTTTCCTAGTCAATTTAGTCGCCATTGTTTTGATTGTCGCCTTATTTTGACAAATAACACGTATTTTGCATGAAATTATAAGACATGACACGACTAAAATATCTCCTATCCTTTTCTAAACCTATTTAACGGAAAATGACAGCACTAATTTAAGGCAAGTAAGGAGAATGTACATCTCGAATTGTGGCCTATCTGTCAAGGTGACGAGAAGTAAGAAATTTGATCTCTAAAAGGGTTCGAGGATTTGTACTTTCTACAATATGTTAGGCAAAAGGTTCTTGTTTCGTTTTCCTGTATTTGGCGTTTTGGATTACAAAAACGGTGTTTTCTATATTCTTGCCTTTTTGAAAATCTATTTCATGGCTGCATAACCTTTTTAGGCTCGAGTTTTGTCTAACCACTTGAATGGCGTTAAACTGCAGCTAAATTTCGCTGTCAAACTGCGCCAGTACCTGACCCCGACCCCAAACATCGATTTTCTTTGGAACTTATTGATAGACCGACTTATTATGCCGTGTGGTGCCGGCTTAGAATATAAACACCGCATCTCTAGCCGTGAATGTCGTAAAGTGAATACAGGGAATAAGCAGCAGCGTTCCCTGTTAATACAACACCTTGCACTACGCTCTCCAATTCGCCTGCCAAGCGTGCTAAGAATGACGAATATGAACCCCCCAATTGGGGAATGCCCATGTCTGACTGTTGAAATTAAGTTGAAGTATTGATAGAGCCACTGATTAAAGTTCGGTAAATAGTAGATTTGTCAACATTATGTGTGAAGGTGGTTCAGTCACGGAATGTTACATTGTATGGTATTGGATATATTAAAATACGAGTAGAATCCTTGACATGATAACACTCAAATATTCTAAAATTTAATGACACTAAAATTTGATACATTTTCGACAAGGGGTGGGCTTAAAACTAGCAGTGTGCTGTGCCTACACCAATTTCAGCTCATGTTCTACATTTGTACTGTATTTATTGATTGTGGTGCCTAAGATGTGATGCGAAATAAATATATTTGTATTTGTATACTTCATGGTAATGCAATTTTTTTTTAACTCAGTCAATTATTATTCCTATCATCGTAAAAGTTCTTCAAATTGGGTAAGGGTAAAATCGGGTTTAATCTTTCGATCAATTCGATCTGCAATGCAGCCGTGAAGAAAAATCGTGTAACTGACATGGTTCGATAACGAGACACTCGATCAGTTTGCGATATACGAGATTGTGACGTAACAGGGTTTTGATCTTTTATTTGAAAGAATAAAGATTGATTGAGAGACATTATAAGTGATTGTAATATAGTTCTTAGTTATTTTATTATGTACTTCGTTTTAAAGTTGCAACCGTAATATCATTTTTTTTAATGATAAGATCCGACACCTTGTGAATAACTGTGCTAGTTTTCAGTTGACCTGAATGCAATGCTTACCTAACACATTTATAAAGAGAATGCACTGGCATAAAACTTAATAGATAAAGATAAATAATCCATCAGTTACAAAATTAATTATCACCATACTGTTCTTAGGCTAATTGCTTCAATGCGGCGTGTTGGAGGAAGTATTTGAACCCGGGAACGTGGGGTACGGTCCCACTACTCTGCCAACTGCGCTACCGGCGCCTCGTCTGAAACTTCCAAATTTTCAATCTCTTGTTACTCGTTTCGAAGAGGCAAAAATTTGGATGGTTTAGTCGAAGCACCGGTAGCTCAGTTGACAAAGCTCTAAAAAAATCCAATTACTTACTTATTTTCATTTATGAAAATAATATAGCACTGTGTGAGCATAATTAAAGAAGAAATTACCATCTACAATTTACATCATAATACCTATCAGAGGTCATCGGTCCATTTCTCCTGACCTGCCATGTAGCAACCTCTAGTCATATTTGTGAGAATAGGAAATTGCACCAAAACAATGAGATGAAGAAACCACTTATTAGGTTACCGTGGTTTCGTGACTCGGTAGCCGGCTGCTGTAAAAACAGACTTATGTAGATTTGAGAACTCTTTTACGCAAATTTGATGGATTAACTCATTTCCGCGATACAGCAACGAACACGGGTTGTTGGCGTTCCAAACTATTGGAATTTGACAATAATGAAATACCTAAGGAATAAGTTAAAACATTCTTTTTCTTTACGTGTGGGACACCGAGTCGTCCAACGACCCGATGAACCCTGGTGACAGAGTTTTTCAACCGCCTACTACCACTAGTAGGCCTCTGACATGGCTGTATTACGACAGCCGTCTAGGTATCATAGACTGCAACCGGGACCGACGGCTTAACGTGCCCTCCGAAGCACGGAACCATTTCTTTTCGAACAATCATTTGGTTTACCCTGCAATGTCCTAACCAGACCGGGAACAAATTCAAAGTGATAAATATCAATTTTTTGAGTGTCCCACCGAGAATCGAACCCGGAACCTTTGCGTCGCAGGCAGTCGCACTACCACTGCGCCACATCGGCCGGTAGTTAAAACATTGATACAAAAAGATAAGGAGAAGAAATTTTATGTTTGCCCACATTAAAGTTCGATGTTCAAAATTCGTCCGTAGGAACCCGTTAGCTATGAATAATTTTAAAGTTACCAATTTATTAAATACTTAGATTATATACGATTTAGAAGTTGATCTATCTTTTGCCTGTGTTTTTATTTTAGGTCCTGTCTTAAATACTTATTTCTTTATATTTAAGCTAAATATTTTGTAAGAAAAATGTTTTGCTCAGCAGATTTACTACGCAAATACCCTCAAAACTAACTAACACACTAGAAATTTAGCGAGGAACACGTAACTCGAAACTGAAGGAGTTACTACAGTTTATTCGCCGAGTGAAGTTATATCAAAGATTTGCTAGTTGGCCTTGGCACGAGAGCTTATATTTTGATGTTTTTGGATAAAATCAAGTATTTATTTTAATACGGTTATAATATAAGCTACAAAATATAGGGTGAAATTTTACTAGTGTCCGATAGCGAAAACTCAAAATGGTGATAAGGACAAGTTTCTCCAAGGAACATTGGGCAATATACAAAAAAATAATATGGAAACTCAAGGAATTTTTGACATAGCTATGCCACTTCGAGAAAATTGTTCCATATCAATGATAAGGAACAACCCTCTTGAGATTTCGCTAGTTAAATTTCACTCTATATGCGCTGATGAAAGATTAACAACGTCACATTAGGTATGTTTCTAGTTTTTTTGATATACTTATAGTTTTTAGCGTGTCAATCATTTGGACGTAAATTTAAATTCGACCTGCGCATCTGCGCACTGCGGCATCAGTGGCGTTGTACAGGTCTTGGGACATGCAAGATGTTGGACACTCAGGGCACGACAACCAACAGTTTTGGGCATATGTGCCGTAGTTTGAGGCGAGGCACCGTAATCTCATTGGTCATCCGAGCTATAGCCCTACTACTGGCATAATATTCCTTCTGCAGCAACTCGACCTGGATTCGAAGTTAGCTAGCTACTTCCAGGTCAGCCATCGGAGTTTATGATCAGGAAAGATTCTCTTTTAGCTGGATTGGAGAAACCGCTGGATGTCTTTCCAACCACCCTTGGCTTTTGCGGAACTGTCGTCCGTCAGTAATGACAACTGCGCGCTTTTGAATTACTTATGGGGGTTTAAAATTGAAAGCTAAAGTTTTTAATTAAACTGACACTCTTACGTTAATGCAACGAACGTGCGGTGTCAGAGTTCCACAAACACGGACAGTGTTTTTATAACCGCGTGCGACGTGACAGCGTTCCCAACTTATGTTCTAGAACTTTCCATCCCAAGTTTTAACTTTATTTTGCTGCACTTCGCTGCAACCCGCTAACATGAGAAAGTAGCTTTGACGTCAAAATATATAAAAAAAAACACATTCCACTACCTACTACCCATCACACAGGATTACCTTGTGTGGGTAGCAAAATAAACCTTGTGTTTTTAATATAGAGGTAAGTTAAGTACGATCTAAGATGCTTGAAATTCATGTTAAAACTGTAATTGATTGATTTAAATAAACGCGATTTTAAATGTATTTAATATTCATGTATAGGAATCTATTGTGTTTAAAAGTATGGCTTGACGAGTATATTAATTTATCGGCACCTGCACCTGCCTATTTGTTTTTTAAAAGCTCATTAAGTGAAGACCATAAACTATTCATACAACAAAAAACAAACATGATTTTTCCGCGTTATCTTCACCTAAAAAGGCGATCTCCCAAAAAGCAAAAGTTCCTCAAAAGAGTTCCACGACTCCCTTTTAGTGTGACCTACAAAAAGTGGCTTTTTGTGCACATCGCGATCTTGTGCTAAAAACATATCTTTTACTTTCAAGACATAAAAGGAGATACGACCGTATTTAGCAAAGACGAAAGTAATGTATCGTAAAGAACATTTAAGATCTTGATGGTCATGATGACGATTTTAAGCGACCAAGATCACAATTTTAAAATCCATTGCAATTATTCAAAGTCCTTTTCTAACTATTTTCCGTAAATAAGAGGCAATGGAAACTAAAAAGCTCTACTAAGAGCTTTTTGCATTTAAGCAGGAACGTTTGAAAGTAATGGGTCTGTGCTATTTCCTTTCTACGGTAAAGCAGCTGTATTAAAGGAATTCTTTAAAACTGGCTTAATGTTGTATACTTTACTCCTCAGAATAAGGGTAGAAAATGTTTTAGTAGTTTTAAAGTCAAAGTGATAAAATTTGAATTATTTTATTCGTAAAATGCATATACATATTTTTAAAGTATTTTTTATTTCTAAAGCTAAAAGACTACAAATTTATGTCAAATATACACAAAAAGATTGTTGTTTGGGATATAAATTTTCTTAACTTACCTTAAATTAGTGCTGGCTGTCCCTTTCCATCAAATAGGTTAAGAAAAGGATAGGAGATATCTTAGTCATGTCATGTCTTATAATTTGACGCAAAATACGTCTTATCTGTCAAAATAAGGGGACGATAAAAACAATGGCGACTAAATTGACTAGAAATTGCGAAGAACCCAGTGACATTTTTCAACATGACAGGACTTATATATCTCCTGGCCTTTTCTAAACCTTTTTAACGGAAAGTGACAGCACAAATTTAAGGCAAGTATGGGGAATTTATATCTTGAATTGAGGGCATTTCTACCTAGGTTCGTTGGAAATACAACAAGATAGTTAGCAATTGCCATAAAGCAGTAGGTATTATTGCCAATATTGTTCTGTTGCACCGATAGCTCGTCAATAACAAACAACTGGGCAATAATACTTCTCGAACTGCAATCTAAATCATGAATTTTGGAAGCAATGTATTGTCACAGTAAATTATATAAAGCAGTAGGTTACATCACAATGCATTTTTGTGAAGTGTGTGAGTGTGTGTGATGGATGTTATTTAATCATTACTTAGATTCACCGTCCCATAATGGTAAGAGTTATAGTTACTGATGGTCATAAACAATTTAAGGATGGCTTGTCTGCTCAGCATGAAGACAATAATCTATGGGGAATACCCATAATATTTAAAAGGCAATATACCTACATACCTTAACTGTTATAAACTTTTGATATAATATCGATCAAATCAAGATAATCGAGTATCGCGATAAGAACACAGTTTTAGTGTCATAATATAAACATAATACTTGTAGACAAAAATTTTGTGGCAAATCACAGAAGTCTATGTTATATATATGCTATAGCACTTACTGCCATTAAATTTTACTGTGTACAGTATTTTGACAGTTTATCAAAATAGTACTGTAACACAGATAGATAATAAACCTAGGATGGTCTATAAAGCTGTAGTATCCGGGGAACAGATGGCGGTGCTGAATTTAACCTCAGTGCAAAATAATATTTGAGAGGGAACCCTATGAACAACTAAATTAAAGCATTGAAAATCTCGTTGCGATAACACTCTGGTCGCACTAATACACAAATGAACACAGAAACACATAATATTCTCTATCAAAATTCGAATAATGACTCAAGAAGTATTTTGTATTCTTGTGCATTCACTTTTTTACTTTGTATTCTTGTTTTCCAGCTTGCCAAGTCTGATTGTGACGAGATATATGTGGGCATCAATTTGATTGTTAGTTCGAAGCTTTCTCAGTTATTTCCTCGCTCTGAGAATTCGGCAATGTTGCTCCGGAATTTATGAAGTTTACAGATCGTATTTTCTAGCAGTTTTTAGTGTCATTGTACTAAGGTTGACGAGCAATGTAGCGCAGTCGTAGGGCGAGTGTCTGCGGTGCAAAGATTTCTGGTTTGATTTCCAGTATGGACTCACAATTTTTTTATTATCACTTTGTGAATTTCTTACCAGTTTGTTTAGGACATAGCAGACTGAACCACCTTTTTTTATCAAAGGTGGTTCTGTGCTTCGGAGGGCACGTTGAGGCGTCGGATCCGGTTTCTGTCATTGATAACTTGGACGGTCATGTCAGAGGCATACTAGTAGTAGAAAGCGGTTGAAAACTTTGACACCAGGGATCATGAGGTCGTTCGTGAACTCGGTATCCCACGCGAAACAGAAGAAGAAGATTAAGAAACTAAAGACAAAGATCACTCTTGCTCAGACACTTCTCTTGCCCCTTTTAGACTACGCCGACACCTGCTACTTGGATGCCACTGAGGAGTTATTGAGCAAACTTGAGCGTCTCCAAAACCTCTGCATCAGATTTATTTTCGGCTTACGCAAATACGATCATGTCTCACAGTTTCGCTCACAACTCAAGTGGCTTCCGATCCGGCATCGACGAAATGCCCACGTTCTTTCTTGTCTTTACAATGTTCTGTACAACCCTTCCTCTCCTTCTTATCTCAAAGAACGCTTTAAATTCTCTCGATCACTGGACAAGCCCTGTCGCTCACATGTTCGAACGCTTCTTTCAATACCGATCTATCACTCTGACTTCTACAGCTATTCCTTTACTATTCATGCGGCCAGACTGTGGAACTCCCTCCCGCACACAGTGCGTGACAGCCCTTCTATTACTATATTCAAAAAACGAGTAAAAGAGCATTATCTTTCTGTGTCATAATAATTCGTATAGGTTTATGTATTTATGTACGTAGGTATATATATATATTTATTATTTAAAAATAATTGTATAATATGTAAGTTTATCTTATAGTTCATATAATTACGTATACTTTAGGATACAGTATTACTTTATTTATTGTACTTAGTATTCTTGTTTTATTAGCCCATTTTTTTTTTCTTACTAAGTAAGTTGTACACGTCAACTGCCTCACTTTATGCCTTCTCACTACCCTAGGTCTGCTGTAAGAGATTTCTTTTTAGAAATAAGCTGACCTGTTGTGTATTGTTCTATATGTTATGTCCTTTGTGTTATATTGTGTACAATAAACGGTTAAATAAAATAAAGATTCAGGTACAAACGGTACAGCCGTGTATTTTGGCAATATACATTTTTAAACTACAATAAAAGAACTACCAGGATATCAGATGGCAACCTTATATTTTCCTCAAGTCCTAACTATTTTTATTTTTAAATATACTTATGTTCGGTAACCATATGATACGGAATCGGTAGACTTTTTCAACGGGCGCTTAATCTATTTTATCACAACTTGGAAAGTAGTAAAAATGTCTTTTCAAATTGTATCATGTATAAGACATCATCATTACATAACATCAGCCTATAGCAGTCCACTGATGGACGTAGGCCACCACCAGGGTAGGTATACCGTAAGGCTCGATCTTGCAATCCGATTGCTACCAGCCGCACTCTTTTGAGTCATCGGTCGTTCTCGCTGGAGGGCGTTCAACGCTACACTTGACAAGGCGTGGACTCCACTCGAGAACCCGCACCACATCGGCTCTACGACAGATGTGACCAGACAGAGTCAGCCCACTGCCACTTTAGCTTGCTACACTTCCAGACTTTACCATGTTTTTTTTTGTCATTTTTGTAAATGTATTAAAAAATATAAATGCCGTTTGATGCCGGCTCAGAATAATATCACCCCATTTCTTTCCCGTGGGTATCGTTAGAAGCGACTAAGGGACTCGGGGGTTACATGTGTATTACAATTTTAGGCGATGGGCTAACAACCTGTCACTATGCTGATACACAATTATCTGAATGACCCTCAAATGTTTGTCAGAGTGGCGTAAGTGTTCGTATTTCACAGCCGTTTATGCTCTGCCTACCCCGCAAGGGATATAGGCGTGATGTGTATATGTGTAAATATTAAGAAATAAAAAATAAAATTACAAAAAATTGCTGCTGTTTAAGTTATTTTTAAACATCAATTGACCTTTTCAAACGACTTAGACACTGTTTAAAATATTTTTGTAATAACACCGTTAGACACATTAAAGCATAAACAATATTGTATAAGGCATATCCAATAAAGCGAGTGCAAAAAAACTGGGAGAGTCCATAAACTTGCATTATCTGGCATCAGTGTTATACAGAACTGCGCAATATTCCCTCCGCGAGTGGGAAATTTAGGCCATTTTAGTGAATATAGGTCATACTGTGTCGCTGACATACTTCAGTTTCACTTCACTTCAACAACAGTCCACAGCTGGACGTAGGTATCCACAATTGGCGGAAATTTAACATACTCACCACGCTTAGCAGGCAAATTGCCGAGCGTAGTGCAAGGTGCTGTATTCACAGGGAACGCTGCTGCCCATTCCCTGTATAAGTCTCTTTGTCGAAATTAGGTGATGCTATCCTAAGGCCGGCAGCACACGGCTCGGATTTTATTTTTTTGTGTATATGCAAAAGCGAGAATTTCTTGGATCATGGTGAGCCCTCATGATAGAGAATATCCTTACCTTAAAATGTAGCGTAAAATTTTACTAGTGACCGATTCTGAAAACTCAGAACTGGCTGATGATAATAAACAACTTTCACCAAAAAACATTTATTGAATCCGAATAAAATAAGAATTAAACCGTATTGTCTGTTGCATCGGTTATCATACAGAATCTACCGCAAACAGTAATGTCATGCGCAAGAGACGAATCAATTGGATACTATAAAATCGATTCCTATACTAAAGACATCAACGCACATTGGCGTTTATTTTTCTTCAACATTTATTTCATAAAGCTTTTACACACTTTCACGTCCAATTACACCTTAAACGTTTTTGAACGCATTTAATTCTAGAAAATGAACTTTCGCGAGTAAAGCTCGAAAGCTCGCGCATTCAACTTTTAAGTCTTTCGCAGTCTAAAAGGCTTGCACATTTTACTTATAATATTTTTGACGTTATTATGTTTGGAGTTTGTTATACTGGAAATACTATTGCCTTGAAAGCTCGCGAAAGCTTGGAAGTAATAAAAGTTTTGATTCCCTTTCTGCTCACGTACGTAATCAACACGGTTTCATAATAAAACCTTCGTAGAGTTATTGAGAGGAACAACAAATACCCGACAAGATAAGAACTTTTAACTTCGTCTTCTGAATTTTGAATCAAAATTAAAGCTACAGCTTTAATAAATAAATGATCCTTTTTTTACTTAGAATTAAAATTATCCAGTTGGCAATAATCATACACGACTGAACGGAAATTGTACTAAAAAAATCTAACCAAACAGGATAGAGGCAGTCAAAGACAGGATTCCTATAGGAACATAAATAGGGCCCGCAGGATGAAACTATACATATTAACTTACCTATACAACTGATGCACTGGCTGGAAAAACTCGAATGGCAGCTCAAAAAAATAAAAACATCTCAATGCAAAAAACTACACGGAGAAACAATACTGTTCTGTTTCTAAAATTTTGAAATTGGAAGTTTTATTTTTTCGTCACGAACGTGTGCGGGCGGCGAGCGCGCGCGAGGTTTCACGGGTAAAGGCAGAGGTACACTGATCTGTCTGGCTGTATGGCTGGCTGCGGCTGTTGCCTGCCCCTCCGGCTATCGCACGACACTCCACTTTCGGTTCCTCACGGGAGCAGCGTCGATTCATCACCCGTATCTAAGGTGAGGTCAGCTTTTGTTAGTCCTTGATGTTGCATCGACAATTACGTCGGTAACCGCAGGATAATCGTAATTAAGGTTAGGTGTTGATATTTACGGCGGCATAATGGAAAAATTACTTTGAATTTTGATGAATAAACCGCAAATATTTATTTTGCTGAAGGTGAACCTCTAATTATTGTGATGAGCTGTAAGTATCGCTGCTGTAACTATAAATAACTAAAAAGTAACTGGTCCAATAAACAATAAACATAATTTAAAAAAACAAAGGTAACTAAAATTAAAGTTCATCTGTGTATTTTTCATTTTCCCTATTTTCCTAATTTTTTAATAAAATAATAGCATAGTGCATGTAAAAGATCAAATCATACTTATACTTACATTACATTAAAAACTTTTACGGTCTATTTCAACCTTGTTATAAATCGTTTTGTATCCTTAGCTAAAAAGCTCGAAGATCTAGTTTTTATTTAAGTATTACATCTTTTCCAACTGTTTTAATTTTATAATATTATACATTGCAAACTCTATCTAATTTCTTGCTCTACGAAGCGCACATTTCTGAGCTAGTGTTTTTGCCTAGATCCTCGGCAATCGAGCGCGTGACAGGTTATCGACCTTACGCGGCGCCCATTGATGAGAATGACCGTCGCGGCGATTAGTTCGCGAGCACTCGGGCGTAAGTAGTGACCAGGATATTTACACAAATAGGACAAATAGGACTCCTTGTACCGTTGAACAGCCGCCGCGCTCATTGATGAGGACACGATAAAAGGAAAATAGGAGAGTTAGTGAAACTATTTTTATTTTATTTTATTTTATTCGGTAAATACAGTTACGAATTCTTTTTTTTCATATGTACAAAATCAATATACAACAATATAAAGTAACATGTCACCCTCAGATATATGTCAACTTATAACTAGAAACTAACTATAACTACACGGATTAACTATCAAATGAAAATGCTTGTGAATATTATGGTGGAAGGCTTTGTAGGTATCCAAGCTTCAGCAACAGATGGTTGACACGTTTTATTATTTAACGAACAAGTATCAATCATGATGTAGGTTTACGCGACTTACTTGTTTTTATTTGGTAGACGTTTCGGCTGCTTTCGGCAGCCTTCTTCACGGAGGTTGACAGCTCACATACGCCCGCCCGTCAGCTGTTATAAACTCTCTACCAAATAAAAACATGTAAGTAAACCCACATCGTGGTTGACAATTGTTTTCCAGAATCATAGAATACTTTCAACATTAAAAACAAATGTTGATACAATCAGTTTTGGTCTGAAGAGCGCATTCAAGATTACTGAAAATATTCATTTACAGACCATGTATCCCCTAAAATTTTCACATACGGATAGGTACTTTCGCCCGTCTGTTATCCAATAGCCTAGTCACCCTAGTCGCGAAGCAAGTGTAACTGGTTCCACTAACGTGTAAACACGGATCGACGCATGAACACATCACACTGGTAATCGCTTTTATTGCCAAAGTAAGGCCATTCCAATAAGCTATATTTGACAGCTGCCAGTTCCATACTAAAGGAGATGTCAACAAAGGAAAACTATGATGGCCGTTTTGTATTATATTCAATGTATGGTAACTCATTAATAAAATTAAATTTTGCAGTGCATATAATTAAATATCTAATTATTATAAAATATACCAGTATTGTGTATGTGTCAGTTTAAACAGTGTGAATACCGTGTTTGGGTCATTGTTGTTAACTGCAAACGAAATTATGATAGCACAAAATAATAAATTGCGTTCGGCCCATGGTCCAGAATCTTTAAGCCAAAAATAAACGACTTTTATATGTTTGAATCATGAAAAGCTAGCCATACTAGTCTATGAGTACCTACGTCCAATTTATTATAACAACGTATAAAGGGACAGCTCTCCGAATACTGATAGGCTACATGCAGACTATAAAACTGAACAACTTACCCCTAGGAAAATATGTCAGGAAACTACAAAAAATATTCGACCTCCCATACAAAATAAAATCAGCCGCCTGCATGTACGACGGGAAGTCCAAATTTTTTTGACGTTTCTTGAATTTTTTTTGTGCAAGGTTGTTTCGTTTCATAGTCCGATCAGTATTCGGAGGGCTGTCCCTTACACCCTGTATGTACCACGCAACACAACATGAGTGCGTCAAATTCTGCAAGTCTCTGTCTGGTACGGTCGGTTTTATATTCATTCGAATGTGCCAGCCTGAATACATCATAAATGTTGACCACTCTACCTTCTAGTGATGGGAGAAATGTATTTAAAATAATAAGTTCTTTGTGAGTAGGTAATCTGGTTCATCGAATCAATTCCTTGGGTCTTATTTTACTATGAATAAAGTGGCGGTGGCTTCATTAGCATCACAGGTAGGAGTGAACTCCTAAGTCTCGTTAAAACGACTAACAGATTCAACGATCTAGGGAAAGAGCAAGAGAGTTCCCTATTAACACATTATCTTTTACTACGCTCGCCAACGCACCTACCACTTGTGGTGAGATCCTCCCGATGAGGGATGATCATGTCTAGCACTGGACTGGTGTGGCTGTCTATAAAGATGAGTTGACTCTTTAATACTCACGAACGTCACTTCACTACTGTCCGCTGGGACATCACAATGGCAAGTGCACTTGAATTTCGAGTACTTAGCCAGATTCTTCTCGTTATGACTCTTATATAGATGACATCGTCATGCCCATTCAATTATCTGAGTAACAGAGTTAGCTCGCACCATATAATACTGCACCCCATAGCATCACCCCATTTTTTTTCCGTGGCTGTCGTAAGAGGCGACTAAGGGACTCGAGAGTTACATTTGTATTAAAATTTTAGGCAATGGGATGACCATCTGTCACTATAGTGATACACATTTGTCAAACGTAGCGTAAATGACCGATTTTACGGCTGTTTACTGTACTCTACTACCCCGCAAGGGATAAAAGCGTGATATATGTATATACTAACTGTTCCCCGCGGCTTTGCCTATAAAACTATCATATGTGTGATTCCATGTTACCTTATATATGAGTGCCAAATTGCATTACAATCGAATCAGTAGTTTTTGCGTGAAGGCAACAAACAAACAGAAATACAAACTTTCGCATTTGTAGGTCGCATAATATTAGTAGGATGTATATAATACTCAAGATACATCACTTCACTGCAGCATTGTATGGCGAGCTTCGTCCGCTGGGCACACAATGACAGGTGCACTCGAATGTCGAGTGACCGGCCAGTTTGTGCTCGTAATGACTCTTACGTAGACGACATCGTTATGCCCATTCAATCATAGAGGAACTGAGTTAACTCGCGTCATAGAATACTCAGACATGTCACTTCACTACAGCCTGGACATTCGTATGGCGAGCTTCGTCCGCTGGGCACACAATGACAGGTGCACTCGAATGTAGAGTGACCGGCCAGTTTGAGCTCGTTATGGCTCTTATGTAGACGACGTCGTCGTATCTCTTCTGGTACCGTATGAACACTTCTTGATTTGACCTGTTCCACTACAATGAATTTGTATCCAAAGCAGCTAAAAAGGCAGTGAATGAGATGGTTTCTGGGCAGGGATAAGAAAAATAATAAACTAAAATATACAATGTTTCTTTTATGTTGGCCACGTGCTAACCGGACTCACTAGCCGAGGGTTTCATATGTTTCATATGATAGCCCACTTGAACTCCTTATTTTATTCTTTTTAGGCAACCAAAAATATTGTTTTTCGATAATGTTTTGATAGTTTATTAAAGAACTTGTACTTCAAAACAAAGCTGTTAACTAAATTTCATACATTTAGGCCCGCTGGACGTACCTCTAAATTTTGATTCCATCGAAAGTGTCAAAAACGTGCGGTATTTTCAGCACAAATTGTCGCATCTTTTAAGAGCTTGAATTGTTTACGACTTCAAGCGAGCGTAGACTTGAGTACATGGTATTAATTTAACTCTACCTATCTTTACGAGTTCCTCAGATAAAGATTCATCATTCAGTCTGACAGATAGATGAACGAACAGACGGTCAGACAACAAAGTAATTCTAAAGGATTCAATTTTAAAAACTATTGCAGTACGCAGGTGCACGCATTATGTCGAATCTGGCTGAAAGCTGTGTTATCAATGGAGTCCAAGTTGATGATATTTCCAATCCAATCATCATCATCATCAGCCCACATCCACTCACTACAGGGCATAGGCCTATTCTCTATTCCGCCAATCGTCATGGTCCTTCCCCAAACAGTATGTTAATATTTGGATGTTTTTAAATTTCTATTGCTTCCCGTACCTTTCTAGGAATTAATCTCTTCGAATCTTTTCTCTCTCGCTAGGGTTGCAACCTTATCGAACCTGACATAATGGATGAACTTACATAAGACTAAGTTACTGCTTTTTATTTAAATTTGATTCAACTTTATATATAATTTAAAATGGAATCAGAGCGAAACAATGAATAAGCATTCTTAGATATTCGAATAATTAAAACAAGTGCTAAATTCACAAATAATAGCACTTTACTTAACATTTGTTTTAACCGCACAGTTTTAACCACAAAATTTCATATTTTTGCCAAGTGATACACATTAAATCAATATTGTAAAAAAATATGACAAGACAAAACACACGTATGACAAGATTCATATTGAGACATTTTATCTGCCTTCACTATTAAAATAATAAACATGAAATTAGCACTATTCTAAAATCCGTTAAGCTCACATAAAACCTTTCTCTTTACAAACATTAATACCAGCAAAGATGATAATAGTCATAATTGGCGTGGGACGATGGTAATCACAGTAGCAACTTAGAGCAACGAAAGGCTTCAGAGTGAAACCTACAAACAAGTAGCGCCACTTTTCCACTTGAAATTCGTCTCAATTATGTTTCAAAGAGTGGCAGATAGAGAGTCAACAAAATAGAAAAAATATCACTTCATTTGATTGAAAAATCAAATTATAAATTAACGACATTCACTAGCCACAAAGGTTATTTAGGGACCCATAAACGTAGCCTCGGTGGATTTCAGTATCTGATTGTGACGAACTTCTCCGGGTGAGCTCCTTCTCCCCACCGAACAATCAGGTGTAGATTTTTAGGCCCCGGTACTAGAAAATTGAAGAGTCTAATAAAAAAAATTGTGATGAGTTTTTCATGGCTAGCTCATGGTTCCCTTTTTAATTTTCTCTCACTCTGAGAGTTGCAAGTTCTCTGAAACCCCCTAAAACGTTGTTGCGGTGGATCTCGGTTAGCCGAATGAAAGTAGGCTTAAGTTTTCCCGCGCGAAGCACCGCAGAACGCAAACTATGCCCTTCATCTACCATTCTGTGGTGCTCAAACTGTGCTCAACGGGTAGAAATTACTATTTTTTAATAAATAAAGGGCGCATTCACATGTATAGTTGTACCTACTTGGTAAACCTATAGAATGTATGAGACAATTAAGCCGCCCAAGGCCCAACTGATGGGTCGTTTTCCTTATTTATGACTCAGTTGCTGAAGTATTGCTTATTTTTATGTAGTTTTTAGGCTAACTGTACAACTGTAGTGTACATCCGAGAGAATTTTGTCCCAATTGTACACTTAAATGGTCTACTCAAGTGTACCTTGCGGGAGTGTTACCGAGTAATTTTTGCAATATTCACCCGCTGTTACTCGTTTTTCTGTGAAAATAAGACAGTAGCCAACTAGCCAATATGCTATAAAAGTATAATGTTGCTTTAGCGTTTTAGCTGTTTGAAAGATTTTTAAATATTCACAAAAGAAAATATTGTCTACTTTGTTACACTACACATATTATGATGTAGGTTCACGCGACTTCCTTGTTAATTATTTGGTACAGGGCTACATACTCTACCAAATAATGAAGAAGTAAATCGCGTAAACTTACATCATGGGTGAAATTGAAATTGAAATTTTTTATTCAATGTAGGATAGTATTATCATATCACTTATTGACGTCATGAACCGTCATTGTAAAAAAAAGAAATTTGTATCACACAATTTTCTTTTTTTTATAACAATTTTGTAATGTCCTAATAGAAAACCGGCTCGGGCGGGAGAAAAAAATAAAAATCAAAGCACTGCCACGGGGCTGGCCAGGTTAATCACACGGCATGTAACTTTACGCCACCACCATCTGAAAACGATATTTGTTTCAAATTGAAGTCAAGATTTTTAAAGCGTGTAGTTTACATGCGTATAATTAATCGGACCTCCTGAACAGGAAAAACCCACCAAAAAACCTGCCCAGAAGCGCTCCTACTCTAAATTAACAATCTTACTAGCCCCTAAGCTACCCTAGCTAATTCTGTTAGTAAAAAAAAATATGTTAAGACCAAAAATGGCTATATATTTTTTTTTTGTAAAAATTGAAGTAGATAAATCTACCAGTTTTAACTTATAAAATATTTACTTTAAACAATTGAAATTACATCCATGCAGATTTGTAAAATTATGTCAGTTGTAAACTCCACGCACGCCCCATTTTGGTATTAAAAATGAGTGCGTGTTTCTTGTGCTGCGCTGGAATTTCAGAGCTCCATGCCTCTTTGTCATTAATGTACTCATCTAACTTATAGTAAGCTTTATAACATAATGTTTTCTTGATAACAGACTTAAATTTACTTTCTGATAAACTCAATATATCTTCCGGTATTTTGTTATAGTATCTTATACTTAGACCTTCAAATGAAGTCCTAACTTTAGCGAGTCTATGCTTAGGTTGATCTATTTTATTTTTACTCCTTGTACCTATTGCGGTTATGCCTGTCACAATTTCTAGTGAAAGTATTTATATTTTTTCTAACATACATGATATTTTCATAAATATATTGACACGGTACAGTCATAATATTAATTTCCTTAAACAGTTCCCTTAGGGAATCACGACTGCAAAGTTTATAAATTGCTCTAATGGCCCTCTTTTGGAGAATAAAAATTGTTTCTATATCAGCGGCGCGCCCCCACAGCAAAATTCCATAGGACATAATGCTATGAAAATAACTAAAGTAAACAAGTCGCGCAGTTGCAATATCCGTGATCTCTCTAATTTTACGTACCGCATATGCAGCTGAGCTTAATCTTCCCGACAAAGATGTAATATGAGGGCCCCATTGGAGACTTGAGTCGAGAGTAATCCCTAAGAAAACTGTACTGGTAGTAAACTCTAATTTTTCATTATGAAGTACGACATGATTATTCAAAGAATGTATTACGTTAGGTAAAGTGAATAATACACATTTAGTTTTTTTCTCATTAAGAACTAAATTATTTGCAGTAAACCAACTATGAATTTGTCCAAGAGTGTTGTTTACTTCGTCATAGTTATGTGCATGTCTATCGACCTTAAATATAAGGGATGTGTCATCAGCAAATAGTACAATCTTGGACAAATTCTCTATCTAGTGATACTTATTCGTTTAATAATAAAACTACACATCTCTCCATTATGTATCAAGGAACAAAAACAACTACAGTTTGAGCAACCCTTAATCTAAATTTTAAAGCAGTGGCTGCCTCGCTAATTGTTGGCACAGATTCCTACCCTGTATCAAGTGGAAACTCTACCTGCCAACTTTGCGGGTAGGCAAGTGCTTTACAGTATAATAGATGGAAATAAAAACTGTGTAAGTACGTGTTGTATTTTAGTCACTTGTGACCCGTAATTTCCATAATATCAGACTTAGTATTCGTACCTATTTATCAGGCAAAGCATCGCATATAGGAAGAAATTCTGAAAAATACTAATTCTTATTCATTAGTTCAGTTTTATCATAGTTATACATATGCGTATTTAGTATTAGGTTCCGCTAGGTTGGCTGGATGAGATCTCCTAAAACGAAAAGCTAGCCTGTTGTTTTATTTTAAGTTATAACTGTATGTTAACTTTTTTAAGTACGGTAAAGGATATAATAGAGTCTGAGTAGGAAACTCATGCGTTTTTCTTTGTAACTGTAACGTTTTACACAACTAAGATGCCATAACAATTTTTATTACACATACACACCAAGGCCCAGGAGGCTCCAAATAATTATGAAAAAGAACTTGATTCAAAATTATTCATCTATAACACGCCTTGAAAACGAAGTTTTAGACTTTGTTACCTACAAGTTCGCCTACTGTTAAACCCTTGAGGACACTTTCGGTGATTTTTATGAATATTTAATACCTTGAAGAAGATAGAACTTAATAATTTCTTGGGAACCAACCAGAACAGGAATTAATGGAAGGGAATTTATTCATAAAATAACTTGGTCTGTGATAATTTTGAGAACCCTTCTTCCTTGTCTTAATATCCTACCTACTTGATGTATCATGCTATCTTATCGACTTTGATATAAAAAATTACACCTCTAGAATAAATTAAATACATTTTTTAAACCGATCTAGCGTATCGATGCATAGTGTGGTAAATAACGTGTCGGCAATTGTTGCTAACAATCGCTGATACTGTGTTGTGCTAGATTAGGATATTTATGTATCATATTCTTAATTTATTTAGTCGCTCTCGTGTTCCTATGAATGCTTAGAACTTAAAAAATAAGGATTTTGATGCGGTTTTCTTTATTCTGGTTGATTTATACTTATAAATCTTGTACATTTGTTTATACATATAATATCTGGTTTCGTGGGTTGGTCTCGTTTCTGTTGCTATTTATTTATAAACATTCATGATACTTACTTACTCATTAAATAGGGTTTATCTTACTTCATGTCTCAATTTATAAAAAAATACTTCCTACAGAGGATAACTATTATTGTTGGCTTTTATTTTAGTTCAACATCCCTAGGCGAGTGTAGCCGTCAACGACCTCGTCAGTGGTGCCACTACACAAAAAAAAAGATTTCTCTTTATACAAACAATCTATCAGAATATCCGCTGCCAAAGTTTTTAATATTATCCTTGAGTTAAATTAGAACCTGCCTCAACCTCAATTAAATATTCGCTGCAATTAAAGTTATGAAAAAAGTAAATAAAAACGGCCACTTTTGGTACTTATTAGTTTGTTATCCAAATAAAAAATGAAAAATAGCTTAGTCCCATTTCTACCCGTGGTAGCCGATTAAATCCAGGGAATAGCACTCTCTGCACACTACGATCACATTTTAAGTTTTTATTACTCCTGCAATAATATCAACCTCCAACAATATACCAAAATCCTCAGAATACCTACCAAAACAAATCCTAAATAAAAATACAAACAGAACAAGTTATTATAAAGTGAGCTATTGACGAAAGTGTGAACTATTTTAACTAGATGCAAAGCGCGCTATGAATGTAAATTAACTATATCTAGCCATTGTTTATGTCTATTCATGACACAGATAATAATAGGTGGTAGGTATTACTAAGCTAGAGTTCACGAAAGCCAAATTTGGTTGCCTAATAGTATGCAATCGTTCTTAATTATGTGAATAGCCATTTTTCGTATTTTTTGGCACGTAACTCTGTCCCTACAGAAAAATAACATGATGACCTATATGGTAATTTTATTTTAGATTAGCGGATTGCCTAGCAGTTTCACCCGCTGCTAACCGTTTTTCCGCGAGAAAAAGACATTTTAATATAGCCTATGTTCATCAGGGATGATGTAGGAACCTAATAGTAAAAGATATATTCAAATGGGTCCAGTAGTTTCGGAGCCTATTCAATTCAAATAAACAATCAAATCTTTCCTCTTTAGAATATACTTAAGTGTAGATTCAAAATCTTTTTGTACTGTTACATGTCTTTTAGCAGTTAAGTTGTTGAGGGTAAAAGGTAAAGTTCCCAACAATTATTTATTGTATTCCAGCTTCTTGGTCCTCGGTAGTAAACTGTGCACTTTATACAACTTGTTCGATTATTATGGAAATGTGCTGCTACAATAACCTAGCTATTTTGTGTTCGCGCCCGATTCGGCATACCAAATATGAAGACTTTTGAAAATGGTCTTATTAACTTACACATACATACACATATAACTTCTATAATCCCTTGCGGGGTAGGCAGAGCGTAAACGGCGGCCGCAAAAACGGACACTTATACGCCACGTCAGTCAATTTTTGAGGGTCATTCAAAAAATTGTGTATCGCCATAGTGACAGGTTGTCAGCCCATCGCCTAAAATTGCAATATACACCCTCGACTCCCTAAGTCGCCTCTTACGACTCCCACGGGTAAGGAATGGGGTGATGCTATTCTAAGCCGGCGTCACACGGTGCTAACTTAAGTGTTAACACGTATTAACTTAAGTTCACAATATTCTGTGTATTTAATATTTGAATATTAATAGTTACAGTAGTCCACTGCTGGATATCGGTCTCCAATAAGGGGATATTGCCATGCTCGCCACGCTTGGCAGGCAGATCAGCGAGCGCAGTGCAAGATGTGGCATTCACAGGGAACGCTGCTGCCCATTCCCTGATGAAATCGATTTTTACGACACCCACGAGTAGACTTGGGGTGATGCTGTTATGTGCCGGTACCACTCTATATTATGGGTATTACTTACTCCATTTTGTATTTAATAGGTACATTGATTGAAAAGGTACTTATAATACAGTTAACCTAATTTTATATAAACTTACGGAAACACTCTAGATTTGATAAAAGTTACATACTTTGTAAAATCTGAGGTAGATAAAATGAGTGAGTGATTCTTCAAGAAAAACTAAAATCACTTTTATATATTTTCTTTACATACTTAGATAAATTTTTGTCAAAAGATCAATATTGGATTTTTCTAAGCAACAAAATCATGCCCATCAACATATGTGAACAATCAGACCAGTGTTTTTATTAAGCTTTGTTATTGTTTGTAAAATCCTATAATTGTTTTTTCTATTTTCATAACAGTTGCCAACAGTTTCCGCACGCAGTAGGACACTGTTTTCAAATGCAAAAGTTTTTCATTCAAAGAAATGCTTAAGGAGTGTATTCGTTAAACTCAATGAAATATTCTCTGTAATTAAAGTTATATTTATGTTATGTTTTAATTTGACTTAAGGATAATAAAACGAAAAACTTGAGCAACGGTCATTCTAATAGTTTGTTTGTGTAATGATAAAATATTTGTTTGTGAAGTGGCGGCACTGTCGAAGTCGATCACGACAACACTCGCCTTAAAAAATCTATCGGTGCTCGGTGCTGACATTATCTCCGCCAACCATGGTAAAAAGCCATCGTCACGGTGTTGCATCGATCGGCATATTTTGAAGTCAACAGAAAAAGGCATCAAAAACCTAAGTGTATCCAATAGATGCCACCGGATCCCGTTGATCACTGCGGTTGTTGGTTTCCGTTCGACAACCAGAAGAAAAATGTTGGTGTTTATGGTCCGATAAGCGCAAAAGATCAGCGGTTTTGGTAAGATTGAGGCGTATTTCTTAGTTTAGTTTTTTCTTTATGTTTTTTCGCCGAGCCGGTAGTAGGCTGCATTAGGATGCATATTGGGAAGCATTCGCATCGGAAGTTTTTACGAAGCGATTTACACAGGTAAATTTCTAGTAAAATACCAGGAGTTCAACTGAAGGCAGACAATGGCAAATTTATGTCACCAGCACAAAGTAAGTATTGGCGGCTGCGCGCCGAATACAGAGAGCTCACTTCAAGCAAACGTCACGAAACTCTACACAATTTGACACGCCGCCGTTTACAAGGAAATCCAAACCAATCCAAACACACTTGTAGTCGAGTGTCAACCGCGTTTGGTGCGAACGTGCAAAATGGCTTCACACAAATATAAATAGGTTATAAATAGATTTATTGGTATACGATGTGATTTGTACAATGTTCCTATAATATTTCGTACCAACTTAAACAAAAACTTGCTTTCATAAAATGTTTAATTTAGCGTTGCTATGCTGGGGTAAGTTAGGTATTAATGACGGTCTATGAATGCGCCGCGATTTCGCACGCATCGCTCTGGGCATATGTTGTCCCTTTCTCGCTCGCGGGGCGAGGGTGGCGGCGTGCGCGCGGGCCGCCTGGTAGGCGCCAAGCGGTGATTTCTGCACCGCACTATCAGTCACTCAAAACCGTTCGGACGAGAACGTATTGTGTTTTGTACGGATTTCCCGCCACGCGTTTTGTGATGCCGCGTGTAATGGACGATTCAATTTGAGATCGCGCGTGTTGATGCATCGTATTATTGTGTTTCTCCTGGGTTGTACTGGAATGCCAGGCTTAGTGATTGTTGGATGTCTCGACGTCTTCCACGTGAGCGTCGCGTTGAATAGGCATCAAGTGGCCATATCGGCTCGCGTTTTGTACGGCCCTAGTTCGTGTTGGGTCACGCGTAATGACTAATATCAAAGTGGAATACGAACAGAAGCTGTGAGTGGTTTGAAGTGAATAACGCGCCAAGGCTGTAGTGGAATGCTGGGTGTCGATATCTTTTCCACCCAGCCCTGTAAGTACCAACGGAATCCCTATTTGATCCATTCCCTGTACTTCCTTTCTCCGTTGGGTATTTTATGCATTTGCGCCGGCGACGTGACTGTAAGTGTGAAACCTAGTTGTTTTAGTATAAAACTGTTTCTTTGTGTTAATGGTGTGTTCCCTTTAGTCATTTTTGTTGTACCATATCATTGTGACTCCTTAGTACGAATTGCGGAATTCGTGGGGTGATATAATTTGGAGGTACTTACTTATAATCTAGTGCTTATACGTGTGACGTAACGCCAGATCGGCAGACGGTATTTACTACAGAATTGAGTTATGTAAAGGTCAGAACACATCATTTGCCAATTTCACTCAACTTAGTTAATTAAGTTAAATAGATTTAGGTTCACGTTTAATTCATAGTATGCGCTGCTATATTGTGCAGCGTATGCTATTTAGCGCTGCGTAACGCGGCCATTGTCTGCCTTCAGTTGAACTCCTGGTATTTTACTAGAAATTTACCTGTGTAAATCGCTTCCACTGCGGGAGTTTAGCTTGGAATTAGACAATTTTTGGTAGCAGAGCGTGGTTCAGAAAACCACTAGATTTAAGATTATTTTAGTATAAGATTTTTAATCTACCTACATAAAAAAAATATATTTATTGTGATTGTAGTGTGTGCCCTGTGTAGAATATCCTATCGGTAGGATCAGGGCCAATCAATTAGTGAATTGCTTGTTATTATCGTTGTGTTTACCCTGTGCGGATATCCTAACGGTAGGATCAGGGCCGATTGTCTATTATTTTTTTTTATTGTAAGGTTCGGTGTTACTTTGAGTTGGTACCATGGCTCCCACAATTACACAGCTTCAGGCAAAAATTAGAACGCACCTAATTTGGTTCGCGACTAAGCAGGCGATGGTCGGTCGCGGGGACCGAGAGGACGCACTCATCGCTTGTGCGCAACGGATTGACGAACGGGTCGCGGAGGTGTTGGATTGCCTCACTGGATGCGAGGAGTTATTTGATGGGACGCCTGATGAGGAGGTCAAACTTACGGTCCGGACGAATGTGACCCAGTGCATGGAGATGGGGCAGGAGATCCAGCAGGCGGCTGCTGTGATCACCAGGCGTAGAGCTGGGGAGCCGGACCCACCCCATGGTCCGCGGGGACCGGGGGTGCAAGTGCCCCTGCCGGCTGTGGCGATTCCGGTCTTCCACGGGGACTACACGGATTGGACCCGATTCCAGGATCTGTTTGACAGTGTGATTCATAACCGCACTGACTTGCAGCCGGCATATAAAATGGCACAATTGATGGCCAAGCTGCAAGGTGAGCCCCATGAGCTGGTAAAGCATCTACCAGTCGATGATGCAAGTTACGAGACGGCTCGCGGTTTGCTGATCGAGAGATACAGCAACAAACGTCTCATGATTGACCAACTCCTGGAACAGTGGCTCACCGTGCCGACCATCACACGAGGGACGGACCTCAGGGCCAAGGTCCTAAACCCTGTCTGCGTTGCAGTGAACGCTCTTGAGAGACAGGGGATGCCGGTGTCGGGCTATGATTATATCCTGGTCCACACGTTGTTGCGCCGCCTGCCGAGCGACATGGCCGCTCGTTTTGAACAGTCACACGGAGGTAAGACATCTGATTACCTCCCGACCTTCGAGGAGCTCAAGTCCTTCCTCGAGGCCGAGTGCAGGCGGGTAGATGCCCAATTTGGAGAGTCGCCTCACGCGGAGTCTGCGGCCGCTCGCCGCCCGGAACGGCCGGGTGCACAGGCGCGAGACGGTAAGAGTAGGCCACCCAGGCGATACAATGTCGCTAATTTGGAATCGAGGTGTGCCTACTGCAGAGAGGCGGGGCATCAGGTGACTGCGTGTGAGGAGTTCGCTGCACAGCGGGTGCAGAAACGTCGTGGTGTGGTGCAGCAACGGCGTTGGTGCTTTAGGTGTATGGGGCCGCATCAGGTGCGAGAGTGCCCATCAAGCACCAACTGCAGGTACTGCCAGGGTGCCCACCATCAGCTCCTATGCATGAACCGCAGCGGAGATTACGGAGGCAGAGCTGACGCGGGTCAGAGGACGGAGTCTGCCCTACCTAGACGGGAGCAACGCTCCCCACCCCCTCCAAGGAGGAGTCCTCTTCCACCAGGGTTTCAGGGACGAGGCCAGGGACATCAGCAGGTGATGCCCCCTTCACCACGCGCGAGACAGTCACCACCTCGGCAGCAGGTGCCGGAACAGGGTAGGTGGTCACAGGTCCAAGGTCAGAGGCACCCATCACAAGTACGTGATGCTACGGGCGGGTGCCAATACCAGGGCCAGTACATGCAGTACTCGGCGGGACTGAACAACATGGTGAGGTCTCATGACCCACGCATGCCTCTCCCCTTGGCTGAGCACCCGCGGCTACAGGCGCATCCACGGTACGCGCGCCTGCCGCAGGGTTACTATAGGCTGCCAGCCATGGCGTACAGGACCAGAGGTCCCTATCAGCAGGAGTGGGACCCACTCGAAGGTGTACGGAGAGAGGGGACCCCCCCGCAGGACGCGGACACTCCGCGCTTAGGTTCCTGCTAGGTAATCGCCGCCTACACGCCAGCTTCGGCCCCCCGGCCAATTACGGTATTGTTGCCTACAGCAATGATTTGGGTATGGGGATACGGTGGCCGCAGCATACAGGTAAGAGCCTTGTTAGATACAGGGGCTCAGGGTTGTATTGTGTCTAGTAAGCTGGTGAGTAGGCTACGCTTAAATATAAGGCCCACAACGGATGGGGCTGTAGGTATTGGAGGTGTAGATGTGCCTGACGTTCGGGGTCAGGTGAACTTCGAGTTCACATTAGGTAATACAGGTACAGGGGTCAGCTATCATGCCTCAGCAGTGGTGCTGGATGAAGTGGTAGGGAAACTTCCTCAGGTTCGGTTACCGTCAACGGTACGAGGGTTAACCACAGGCTTAGAGTTAGCTGATCCTGAATTTGATACTCCTGGTACGGTGGACGTTCTCCTCGGGTCAGACGTCCTCGGGAGATTCTGGTGTGGCAGAAAACGGGTACTTCAGCAAACTGGTTTAGTGGCCGTTGATACCACAGGGGGTATGTTATTTTTGGCCCAGTTTGGAGACCTCAGGACCTACCAGAGGGCGATACGGTTCTCTATGGTAGTGTGTTGTCGGAGGTGCTGCAGAGGTTTTGGGAGTCTGAGGAGCCACCCACAGCGGATAGACGGAAGCCAGAGGATGACGAGTGCGAGCTGTTCTATCAGTACAACACTGCACGAAGTTCGTCAGGTAGGTTTGTTACCAGGCTGCCATTTCTCCCAAACCGCCCCTCCTTAGGTAGTTCGCGACAGATCGCGGAACGGAGACTACTGGCTATGGAGAGAAAGATGAAGCGAGATGCAGCACTTCGGCAGAAGTATATCGAATTCATGAGGGAGTACCTAGAGTTAGGCCACATGTCGGTGTCCAGCATAGATTGGAGGTGTGTCGAGCATTACTATATACCACACCTGGCTGTTTTGAAGTCACCGGAGGCGAAGATACGGGTAGTGTTTGACGGTTCTGCTCCTACATCGAATGGTGTGTCTGTGAACCAGTGTCTGCACGCGGGTCCCAAGTTGAACCGGGACATTGTGGACATCCTCACAGATTTTCGGTTGCACCAAGTAGCGTTCGTCGCAGACGTCAAAATGATGTTTCGCCAAACAATTATACACCCGGATGACCGTCGGTACCAGCTGATTTTGTGGCGTGAGAGCCCTGACGAGCCGATGGTCACTTATGAGCTTAACACGGTAACGTATGGTCTGAAGCCAAGTCCGTTTTTGGCAGTACGCACGCTGCGAGAGTTGGCCGCACAGGAAAGGGTAAGATTCCCTCGAGCCGCAGCAGTACTGGATCGCGACGTCTACGTGGATGACATCTGCACGGGTGCAGATAGCGTGCAACAAGCACTGCTACTACGAGACGAGCTGATCGCGATCATGGAATCAGGAGGTTATGAGTTGCGGAAATGGCTGTCCAGCTGTCCAGAGCTCCTGGCCGGGTTGCCAGGTGAGTTCCAGCAGGACCCGCACCTTTTCGAGAACCCGGACAATCCAAATACGTTGAGCATCCTAGGGGTGCAATATAGGCCAACGCATGATGTCTTTACGTATCAGATCGAGCCAGACCTTTTGCAGAAGACTTGGACGAAGCGTTCGGTATTATCGACGATCGCCAGAACTTTCGATCCTAACGGGTGGATCGCACCGGTGACGTTCATGGCGAAGTGCTTCTTGCAAAGGTTGTGGATAGCAAACTTGGGTTGGGACGACCAGCTCTCCGGAGAGCTGTTGAATGATTGGACCAAGTTTGTGACCACCTTACCAGGGATCGTACGCATCGCCATACCTCGCAAGTTGCTCCCATCGGTGGGATGTAAGGCTACCCTACATGGGTTTTGTGATGCCTCGGAGCGAGGGTACGCGGCAGCTGTCTATTTGCGGACAGTCAGTTCAACGGGAACTGTAGACGTGCGTCTAGTTATGGCCAAGAGTAAGGTGGCTCCGGTTAGGACAAGATGGACCATTCCAAAGTTGGAATTGGCGGGAGCAGCGCTTCTCACGCGCTTGCTACATTATGTCGCTAATAATCTACGCGGTACCATCAATTTGGATGAAACGGTGTACGCATGGACCGACAGTAGGATAGTTCTGTGCTGGTTACAGACGTCGGTACATACTCTTGAGGTTTTCGTGGCAAATCGGGTGTCACAGATTAAAGGATCGGAAACTCCGTTGGTATGGAGACACGTACCGGGAGAACAGAACCCAGCGGACTGCGCCTCACGGGGATGTAGGGCCCCTGATTTGGTAGGTCACTCACTGTGGTGGGGACCTCAGTGGCTGACTGAGTCACCTGAGAGATGGCCATACAATGAGTGCGGGTCGCCGCTTGGGCCACCTGATCGAGGTTTGCGAGTGAACGTAGGGCAGATCGTACCTAAGCCTAGTGCGGCTTTCTTGCTGGAACGATACAGCTCCCTCGACAAACTTCTAGGGGTGACAGGTTGGATCAAACGGTTCGTGAACAACTGTAGAAAACCTCAAGCAGAACGGAACTTGGCACCTGTCCTCTCGCCTGCGGAGCGGAATGCGGCTCTAAGTTTATTGGTTAGGGTCGTCCAGGCGGAACATTTTGAGGAAGAGGCCAGGCTGCTCAGGGATGGCCGTGGAAAGCTGAAGGGAGGTCTTGTGCGCCTCAACCCGTTCGTGGACGAGCATGGAATGCTCCGGGTTGGAGGTAGACTTCGGAACGCTAACCTGCCCTTTTCAGCACGGCATCCGCTGTTACTCCCAAAGAAGGGACCTTTGGTAGAACTTATAGTTAGGGATCGTTACCAGAAAAACTCGCATGCGGGCTGCAATGCACTTTTGGCTATTCTGCAGCGCGAGTTTTGGATCTTGTCTGGACGACGTACGGTACGGAGCATTGTGTTTCGGTGCTTGCCTTGCTATCGGTTGAAGGCAGCCACAATGCAACCTCAGATGGGAGACCTCCCACCGGACCGGGTGACGGAAGCCTGGACGTTTGCGGGTGTGGGAACGGACTTTGCGGGGCCTTTTATGGTAAAGGCATCACGCCTTCGCAACGCGAAGTCAATCAAGGCGTATTTGTGCGTGTTTGTGTGCCTAGCAACCAAGGCCGTCCACTTGGAACTCGTGGCCGACCTCACTACGGAGGCTTTCTTAGCAGCTTTAGATAGATTTGTGTCGCGAAGAGGGCGACCAGCGCTGATCAGGTCGGACTGTGGTACCAACTTTAAGGGCGCTGATCGATGTATGAAAGAAATTATAACGTTTTTATCGGAAAACGAGGAAGCTATCGGCACGAGCCTCTCCCGTCAGGGCATTAACTGGGTGTTCGATCCACCAGGATGCCCCCACTGGGGTGGTATATTTGAAGCGGTTGTAAAGTCCGCTAAGACGCATTTGATGCGCGTTATAGGTTTAACGATATTAACCTTTGAGGAGCTAGCGACCGTGTTTTGTAAAATTGAGGCCGTTCTCAATTCACGTCCTTTGTGTCCGCTTAGCTCAGATCCGAATGATCTGGAGGCCCTGACACCAGGGCATTTCTTAATTGGCCGACCACTTAACGCCTTGCCAGAATACCCCTACACAGAGGTCAGTAGCAATCGTTTGACGCGTTATGAGTTGCTGCAGCAAATGTCTCAGAATTTTTGGAAGCGATGGTCGCTTGAGTATTTGCACATTCTGCAGCAACGCCTTAAGTGGACGGACAGAACTGAACCCCCTCGCATCGGAGATCTCGTTCTGGTTAAGGATGCCAACCTGCCGCCACTGCGATGGCGCAGAGGGCGCATTCTCAACTTGTTCCCAGGTAGTGATGGCACTCCTCGAGTCGCGACAGTTCAGGTAGGGGATTCAGTTCTTAAGCGAGCAATAGCAACGCTATCTCGTCTCCCCAGTAGTGAATAGGCCTAAGGGATTCGGCCTAGGGCGGGTGAATGTTTAATTTAGCGTTGCTATGCTGGGGTAAGTTAGGTATTAATGACGGTCTATGAATGCGCCGCGATTTCGTACGCATCGCTCTGGGCATATGTTGTCCCTTTCTCGCTCGCGGGGCGAGGGTGGCGGCGTGCGCGCGGGCCGCCTGGTAGGCGCCAAGCGGTGATTTCTGCACCGCACTATCAGTCACTCAAAACCGTTCGGACGAGAACGTATTGTGTTTTGTACGGATTTCCCGCCACGCGTTTTGTGATGCCGCGTGTAATGGACGATTCAATTTGAGATCGCGCGTGTTGATGCATCGTATTATTGCGTTTCTCCTGGGTTGTACTAGAATACCAGGCTTAGTGATTGTTGGATGTCTCGACGTCTTCCACGTGAGCGTCGCGTTGAATAGGCATCAAGTGGCCATATCGGCTCGCGTTTGTACGACCCAAATTCGGGTTGGGTCACGCGTAATGACTGATATCAAAGTGGAATACGAACAGAAGCTGTGAGTGGTTTGAAGTGAATAACGCGCCAAGGCTGTAGTGGAATGCTGGGTGTCGATATCTTTTCCACCCAGCCCTGTAAGTACCAACGGAATCCCTATTTGATCCATTCCCTGAACTTCCTTTCTCCGTTGGGTATTTATGCATTTGCGCCGGCACGTGACTGTAAGTGTTAAACCTAGTTGTTTTAGTATAAAACTGTTTCCTCGTGTTAATGGTGTGTTCCCTTTAGTCATATTTGTTGTACCATTATCATTGTGACTCCTTAGTACGAATTGCGGAATTCGTGGGGTGATATAATTTGGAGGTACTTACTTATAATCTAGTGCTTATACGTGTGACGTAACGCCAGATCGGCAGGCGGTATTTACTACAGAATTGAGTTATGTAAGGGTCAGTACACATCATTTGCCAATTTCACTCAACTTAGTTAATTAAGTTAAATAGATTTAGGTTCACGTTTAATTCATAGTATGCGCTGCTATATTGTGCAGCGTATGCTATTTAGCGCTGCGTAACGCGGCCATTGTCTGCCTTCAGTTGAACTCCTGGTATTTTACTAGAAATTTACCTGTGTAAATCGCTTCCACTGCGGGAGTTTAGCTTGGAATTAGACATAAAAGAACACAAGATTATCTCTAATCAGTATATTTTTTAAAAATGTGATTTGAGTTTCTACTTAAATAAAGGCAACTTTTTATTTTTGATGTACATATATATCACGTCTATTATCCCTTGCGGGGTAGGCACAGCGTAAACGACTGCATAAACGGATATTTACGCCACGTCTGACAAAATTTGAGGGTCATTCGGAAAATTGTATATCGCCATAGTGACAGGTTGCCAGCTCATCGCCTAAAATTGCAATACACACCCTCAAGTCCCTTAGATGCCTTTTACGACTCCCACGGGAAAGAAAAGGGGTGATGCTGATGGTCAGTCTCAACAGCCCCAGAGCAAGTATCTACCTACTTGTCATTCTCCATTTCATAATAATTGTGCTATGTAGGTAGTATGCGTAATGTAAATACAGGGACTAACAGAAAGGGTATATCAAGCCGTACGACGGAGGTCAAAGTGGGGAAATGAAGAAAGTTGTTCAGTTTTATGAGCACCTTTCGGCTTGATATATATAGCCTTTCTGTTACTCCCTGTATGTTTAGGTACGAACTCCATTGAATAAAATCGGTAAGAAAACTGTGGCAGCCCTTGCCGAAAGCGGAAATAATCGAAAAAAGGGCCGAGTGATCCTTCTGTACATTTTCTATTTTGTGTCACCAGCCTCACTCATTACAAAAAAAGTTTCGAAGTCGTTTGAAAACGTCAAATCTTATGGAAAAATAATTTGAACAGCGTCTAAATTAAAGTACGGTTATAATTTGCCATATCGAACAAGCTTGCAGTGTTTGTAAGTATCTAGGTAGAGGTAGATATAATACTACTCTACCGTTCTTAGCAAGTAAGTACTGGTCTAACGAATTACATTCCAGGGAGTATCAGGTTCAGAAAAATACACACTTTTTACACTAGTTCCACTACTATATTTTTAAATTATACTAAAAAGTGACCGGTTTCGTTACAACATCATCGGGCAGAAATATATCTTTAAAATCATAGAAAACGTTTATCTAAATAAAATGCATGATTCATGAAACAGTCAATTATCTATTACCATTTGAATGGGTTCTTCTTTAAATAGTTAAATAAGATGAACATTTAACAAAGAGGCAAGTATGTAATAACTGCACTAGATTTTGCGGTTGGTATACCTGTCAAGGTCGTTATGATGGCAAGGTTGGCTGCATGGTGAAATCACAATGAAGATGGCAGAGGAAACCGAATGTAATTCCAAACATTGAACTATAAAAAAAAAAATCTTTATTTCAGGTCATAAACCCATAGACTTAATGGTACTACATTTAAAATTATATTAATTTTATTAATCATTCAGTTTCTATAAGTCGCTTTATTACGCGAAAAAGGAGTGTGATGATGTTTTTTGATGAAAAGATTTAAAGTTTGCACTAAGCAGCAAACTCCAAGAATCTTGTTTCCTTTCACACAATTGAAAACTGTTTTACATTTTTAAGGTCGATTCCTGCCACTAAAGCGTTGTGTTTTTAATTTTTAATGATTACTTTGATGAGCAAGCGATTATTCTTAGCGATTTCTTAACAAGATCCAACAAACCATTAAGGAACTATAAAAAAAGCTTGTTACTTTTAAACTGCAAAGTTGGATCAAATTGAATTATCTTCCACTAGCTTAGCGTCTCTAGATAAACTGACCCGGTTTCTACAAAGCATTGTTCATTAATATTTCTCTATCCTTTGTAGGTCATTCTGAAGAATTGAAGCACGTACCGTCCTATCAGCAGCACTTCAACCACGAAGATCAATATTTACTGGTTTTTCATACAGTTATAAAGAAGAACCAGTATAAGTTGGTCCCTTGAATGCGGAACTTTACATGCTGCAGAGAGTACCTTACAATCTACTTCAATTTATCGGAAAAAGTTCGAGATCCGTAACGTTTTGTATTCTGCTTTGATATTCATTGGCTCTCCCATTTAAATTAATTCATCGGATTCAAGACTATTGCTTGAATAGTAACATCTTTTTTAATTTGGTGAGGATCATTATCTCCTTCCTCTTACTCCAATGTTTTGTACACAATATCATGTTTCCCTTAGTTTTACGACTGACCTCAACCCTCTTTGGCGATTAAGACTGCTTGGCTGCTATTGCTTGAAAAGGAAGATCTTTTTTTTAATTTGGTGAGGACCATTATCTCCTTTCTCTTATCCCAATTTTTTGTACACAATATCATGTTGCAAAAGAATTCCCCTTAGTTTTCTACCCTTTAGACCTCAACCCTCTTTGGCGAGGATACTTTTACAAAAGACGGCCACCTAAATGAGAAAATTGACCCGATTTTTCCTAATCACAGTGTAATCAACCTCTGTTCCCAGGAGAGTAGATAAATCAGTGGCACTTTGCCAGGCCGCGGCATTGGCTACAGATAATTTACATACATTTTACGGGCGCGTGCCCGGCATCGCGATACCTTTGAGTTTCAAACGCTGCGTGCGTTTATATGTCGCAGTAAAATGGCAAAATCAGGCTAATAATTTGGACAAAAGACCGATTATGGCAAAGTCGTGACTTTATTCTGCCATCATCCTAAACAGATCTTGGTATTTGGTCAAATTTGTTTCGCTTTATTCCTTAAAAATGTTTATAATTTCAGCCAATATCCTAAGAATTGTTCTAATTCCTAATTTGTTTAGGACGATGGCAGAATGAAGTATACGATTTTGCCGTATTCCGGCTTCAGGCCAAACTCGTAGAAATTTTGCCTAGTTCCGCCATATTAGGTACTGCGACATATATGTCCTTAAAGGGTGTTATAGAAATAGAGCGAAATTCTCTGGTTTACGCAGTTTATTAAACTGTGAAACTCAACTCCTTTTGTCCTACTAAGATCTAGGAAATCTAAAATACCTTATTTTTTTCATAAACTAAAATATTTTACAATCTTGCCATAACTTAATAAAACCATTTGTACATTAACAGTCACCACTGCTGGACATTGAAACCATACTCACCACGCTTCGCAAGCGGATGGGCGAGCACAGTGCAAGATATTGCTTTCGCAGGGAATGCTGCTGCCCATGCTAAATAAAGTTATCCCTCAGTCGCTTTTTACGACACCTACGGGTAATGCTATTCTAAGTCCGCATCACCACAAAGTAAGTATTGGCGGCTGCGCGCCGAGCATCACACGGCAATCCAATATCGCATTTGTGTGAGGGGGCATTATCATATCTGTCATCCGATATATCTCTGTCAAAAATGCCAAATGGATGATTGCAGCCAATGAGCCGTCGATTAAATCTTTTTGACAATCATAAAGTTTTCCAGTTATATGGTGTTAATGTAACATCATCGCCCTTACGTCTTCTGACAAGTACATCTGAGGGAACTGCAGTGACATGATGACGCAATATAAGCTCAAAAATCTTGGTTCCAACTTATACTCATCAATAAATATTTTGATTAGATTTATTGCTTGCAACCACGAATGTAACATCGTCCAATTCACACTTGATTTGATACAATACCATGTTACAACATTCACAATCACAACACAATAAAAAAACTATTCTGATAATTTCCTCCAATCAAAATCAAACAGCAGTTGGTGTAATGGGCGACAGAAAGATTAATTTGATTTTGGTGAGATAGAACTTAATCTATGCGATACGAGTATCTCGTGAGAAGATGAGCATTGTAAAGGATCTTTTACATTACGGTTTTGTATGTTATAGTATCAACCTAATATAAAATAAAGTAGCTTCACGTGTCAGTCTCATGTATGCTTGCTTAGATCTTTAATACTAAGCAACGGATTTTGATGCAGTTTTTATAATAGATGGAAAAATGAAAAGTAAAGTTTTATGTGTACTATATACCGGAAAAAGATCTTATTTACACGGAAAACTGGTTGGCAGCAGTTAAAACCACCGGGCGGACTAATAATGATCATTTAATACCTTCTACTAAAAATGAATTAAATGCACAGCACCCACTCAATTTACTTAAGCGACCACAAAGTGAGTAGACCCAAGTCTTGTCTTGTCTTGTCTTGTCTAGCCCGCACCATCCCACTGCTGGGTAAAGGCCTCCCTCTTCTCCTTCCATCCATCTCTATTTTGGGCTTCCGCATGCCAATTATTGGCATTTAAATTACCTGTACTTCTAAAATAAATTGAGAAAGTTCTCTTACTAAAAACTATTATATTTTTAAAGAACTTGCAATTATTCTACCGCGGGCAGGATTTGAGGTGATTGTACCCGCTAATGACCTCGACAGTGGCGCTACTCCACAAAAAATATTTTCGTTCACGAGTACACTCGCCTTAAATCTCGTTTTTGCCATTCACAAGTGGTGACGCCTAACACCTAACACGAGAAGTATTTTAAAAATTTGGTATTTAAAAACTGTTATCTACATGACGAGAAAAAAAAACTGGTTTCCAAGGATTTACTCGTAAATCTAGTGAAGTTTCTAGAACAGCCGCATGTCCCCGAGCGACCAACATTTCTCCTCGCTTGCGTCGCAAATGGCGCAATGCATTCTGTAATTTTTCAAAAAGAATGGTTAAAATAAAGAATAGGTTGCACGTTTTCCAATAGCGATAAAATGTACCATAGTACTTATGATCGCCTGAAGCAAATACGCGGAGAATTTAGTTTTAAATCGGTTTTACACATTTTCAAAAACTTTTATGATAGGGCTGACGCATCTCATATTATAAGTGCGTCACTTTATTTCGGCATACGTTCAAATGAATGCTCCGCGCGCCGTTGCCTTAATTAATGGTACCTTTTACTTAATTCTAATGTAAAGTCTCTTTAAGCTGGTTAAGTTACTAGTTTGATGAAACAGTTTTATATAAAGACACAGGTTTTTCATTAGAACAGCGCGGTTAACACGTAATAAAAACATCATTGTTAGAAAGATAACTTCAAAGAATGGGTAGAGATAGGTAAAACAGAGGTGATAGAAGTCAAGATTTGAGATATTAGGAAAAAAGTCATACAAGAAACACTTGCAATAATAGTTCTGGGATACAATAAGCTTATTATTTCAAACTACTAATACTCATGCACCTCCCTTCAAAAACGATATACTTAACATCACCCATGCTCCCGATACTCTTAGTGAAGAAGCTGGTGGGAAATCCCTATGAAAGTCAAAATACCATCTCATCAGTATCGGTCACTATATGAACATATACACAATGATAAAGTATGACCCTAAATAAACCCAAAATAAATTTAATTTGTCAAAGGCTTTATACAATTCCAATGAATCATATGAAGCACAATCGCAGAATATTCAAAATGTGTTCGGAACAGGCTCGGTCATACGAACAGACGGCTTATATTGAAACAGGCAGTGCGGACAGCTTATGAAACTGAAACAGAATTCTACGCCGGTAGTCCAGAATTAATAAGTACTACAGTACCGGCAGTGCAGTATTCTACCGTTTTGTTCGAATAAATCATGGTCCCACTTGACGGCCGATGTGGCGCAGTGGTAGTGAGACTGCCTGCTACGCAAAGGTTCCGGGTTCGATTCTCGGTGAGACACTCACAAAGTTGGTATTTTTCACTTTGTGAATTTGTTCCCGGTCTGGTTAGGACATTGCAGAGTGAACCAACTGATTGTCCGAAAATAAATGGTTCCGTGCTTTGGAGGTCACGTACGTTAAGCCGTCGGTCCCGGTTGCTGTCTATGATTACTTAGACGGCGGTCGTAACACAACCATGTCAGAGGCCTACTAGTGGGAGTAGGCGGTTGAAAAACTCTGACACCAGGGTTCATCGGGTCGTTGGACGACTCGGTGTCCCACACGAAAAGAGATGGTCCCACTGATTTTATTTCCAGTTAGGAAAGCCGTGTGATGCCGGCTCAGAATAGCATCACCCCATTTCAGTCCCGTGGGTGTCGTAAGAGGCGACTATTGGACTTGAGGTTGTGTAGTGTAATTTTAGGCGATGGGTTGACAATCTGTTGTTATGGTGATACACAATTTTCCGGATGACCGTCAAATATATTATGTCAGACGTGGCGTAAACGTCCGTTTGTCCGCGCAAAGGATAATAGGCGTGATACTATGCGTATGTATGAAGGAATAAGTTTGCGTGGCTGTCTTTTTTTCTCTTCATGAACAAACTAACTTGTAGGCGTCTGATCTGACGTGGGTGTGTAAAGAAATTATTACTAAGTATCTAAATTTTCATCTACATGAACCGAGAGTTTGACTTGCCCTTCGGAGCACGAAACAATTTTGCGGACTATCAGTAGTTCAGCTTGCAAGACTCTAACCGAAATTCGAACAATATCCTATTATTTAGTTACAGTTTTGGTAAGGTAAGATAAAAAGATAAGCAAAGTCTTGTACATTATTTTTTTCTTTATACCGGTGACTAACCTGCCCGGGGCACTTTCTCTGGAACGAATGTCGTACAAAACACGTGACTAATTAAGTACTACGTGCATTACAGAGACAGTACCTTATCTGTTGCCAAGAAGAACAGCCATTGTACAAACCGATGAGTACATTTTTTCAGGCCACCACCCCATGTGAAAGTGCAAATAATAATGGCGCAATAGACCGTGTGGTGCAGAATTAGAATATCATCACCGATTCTACCCGTACCAATATGGGCAGAGAAATAGTAAGGGAAGTGGGCAGCGCGAATGTGTGAACAGGTTACTCGCGCTGCTACTCGTCATGCCGCTGCCACTTCCCGTGCTCCCTCGAATGTCGGCTTTTCGTGCGCGAGTCAAAGGAACGGCAGCACGAGCGCTAGTGGAATGTATTGCTATCTCGCTCACTCGTATTGGTGCGAGAAGAGTATAACGGCAGCGTGTGAACACTCACTCGCGATGATACTTCCGCGGAAGTATCTCGAGCAATATTCGCGACAGCGGCAGGAGCAGTTGCATGTGTGAACGTGCTATAAGAGATAAATCCAGAGAATGTGCAGTATTTGAATAAAATCTTGTTTGTATTTCAATAGCACGACTCAGCACAGCACACACAGAACGTCATTCAGACTGAAACACAAACTTAAGCGACTTCAAACTTGAGCGAAATTTAATATTCAGTACAACGTTGAAGTACAGTCACAGAATATATAATAGTACTAACGTACAGAAGAATCACTCCCTAAGAAATTACATGTTTAGGTATAAATTAATACCTACGCTCGGTGTACCCAACCGCTCACAAACAAAATTGAAACTTATGAACGCGCGCGAACGCTCAATCTCCCTTGCGCATCGCAGTTTTATGACTGAGCCGCCGGCGAACTCCAAGGGTTGTAACTTGTCATCATGTTATTCGTGCACGAAGATTTTTTGTTATTGATTTTGCTATAATATCTTATTTGTTCACTTAATCTACGGAAGGAATTGTAAGATTTGTAAATATTTATAAACCTAAACGAAATTATTAATGACTACTGTTTATATAGAAAAACAATTAATTATTCTTGTGTCTAACTGTTCTTTGTATCGAGTGGGACGCCGAGTCGACGACCCGATCGATTTTTTAACGAATAAACGTACTAAAACACAGAAAAAAATTAAGTAAGTGTGCGCGCGAGCAGCACGTGCGTGCGAACAGTGCGGCGGCTAGCGGCACACTGGCGGTCTGGCGACGACAAGTGACAACCCGCGGAGATTAGTCCCCGTAGGGAACCCGCCGGCGGAACATACCTAAACCGTGGAGTGTGACCCCCCTGGTACAGTCAATATCAGGCTGGGTTAGACAGTCTAGACTTTGAAACGTTTCCTCTAGTCCTAATGTGTTCTCTTAATGTTAGATTTTTGTGGTGCCATATGTCCAAATTATGACACTCCCAACTAAAAATCTCGACTTGATAAATAAAAATACACCAGAATATTACAAAATTCAAAAACAAACAAAATCCTGCCACGCGCATAAGACTTACACTGGCAGTTTGACTGTCTAACCGCACGTGAGCTTGACTGTACATACTATTTCCATGCGAAAACTATTTTGTACTGAAAACGATGGATAGAATCTCCTTAGTTTGACAACAAATGACCAAATGACATCGTTGTCAGCAGTTGTCAGCTAGTTGTGTTATTTATATGGCGCCTTTTTGAACGCTTTTTAGGTCAATTTATTTTTATAACTTCGTACTCTTTGTACAATTATTTAATTTACGTTTTTTCTGGGTATATTTTATCTTTTATACCAATTTTTTTTTTTGAGGATTTTACTAATATCGACACAATATAAATAGGTGAGTTGGGTTTTTTCTACCATGACCTATCTAGACTTCTGCTCCAGAGATATGGCACGATAAATACCTGGTAAATTTTTCACATATCCCTCGCAAGGCATATTCTGAATCACTTAACAAATGTGCAACTGTATAAGATATTGGAGTCCACTGCTGGACCTAGGCCTCTCTCGTTTTCGCCATCCACTCGCTACCCGCCGCCTTTTCTAAGTAATCGGTCCATCTGGCCGGAGGTCGTCCAACGCTACGCTTGCCAACTATTATCTATACTGTGACCAAATCCTGTTAAGATCAGCTCAGATCATAATTTACATCTGAGCGGCTTACTCCTACTACTGTACGAAACATAAAAGACAAAAATATAGATGATGCTATCGTAACTCTTCAAAATCACATCGTCCACGTACACAGCAATTCACCTTCTTTCTAAATTCAATAAACACCACAATCCGTAGGCAAATTTCACTCTTTCTCCATAAATAATGCATGTGGACGGTTGACCATGACCACGAGACTGTATTGAATACGAATGAAAGGTACACGCCTATACAATAGCGCATTTCTCCGGCTGATTTCCCGACTCCTTTTACTTTTGACCAACTGTCTGCCTCTGAATATGAACTTGGGAGGATTTTTATTTGAGTTATTATTAGAATTCATACATGCATACATCACGCGTATATCTCATGAAAAAACGGATATTAACGCCACGTCTGAAAAACATTTAAAGTTCATTAATAAAATTATGTATCAGCATAGTGACAGGTGGTCAGCCCAGCACCTTTAGTTGCAATACACATGTATCCCTCGAGTCCCCAAGTCGCCTCCTACGACACCCATGGGAAATTATAAGAATCAGACGTATTTGTTACTTAGTTTTTGATAACATCAATTTTACTTTGTAGTTCCTCCTAGTGTAAGAATGTGTTGATAAATTTAATTAAGGAAACTGTAGGTCTATAATCTGATAAGGTCACACTGTATTACATATAACTATATATGACTGTTTGTTTCTTATTAAATAAAATAATAGTTAAATAAAATAATAAATTACTTACGCATTTTGAGATTGATCCGCAAAGCACTGGAAGGGTTCCTAAAAATTACTAGAAGAACAACAATACAAAAATCTATTTTGTTTTATGTTGCGAAGGGATATTCAAACCCGGATCTGATGATGTAGCATGAAAGTAGCGATAAGAACTCTGAAACCGTACCTAGTACCTATGTTTCAAACAAGGTATTTGATTAGACGAGTCTACAACGATTGATTTAACCTCTTGTACCACACTAATAACCGAATCTATTTTTTTTAGATTATTAAAACTGCTTGGAAACTGCGACTGATACTTCTGACAATATGGATAACACTATGGGACAGAAAAGAGCTTCTTTTATTTCTAAGTAAGTTAATGCCAATTTTACTCTAAGCCAGAGATTTAGCATTGTAACACTCCAAGACCCCACAAAAAGAGTCGTTTCGAGCTGTCACTGATAAAAAAGCGATACGCTGCCTGAAATACTCGTAAATTGCAACTTTTCATCGCCTCGTTTTATGTTGCGTTCCGGTGCGAACTGTCCCTTCATCAGCAATACTCACAACAGTCCACTGCTGGATATGGATCTCTCCCTAGTGGACCCTGTTTGCCAAACTCAGGTGTTATTGTATTTCACAAGGAACGCAGCTGGCCATGCCAGTTATACATGATGTAAGGAACAGCCATCCAAATACTTTTAGGGTGCATTTAGACAATTTAACTGAACAACTTCCCTTAAGAAAATATTGTGAGGAAACGTCAGAAAATGTTGTCGTTGATCAGTCAGCTGATCGTGATTTTATACAAACATACATACATCAGCCTATTGCAGTCCACTGCTGGACATTGGCCTCCTCCAGGGTACGTCATAGGGCACGACGTGTTTTTGTACGGGAGGTCAAATATGTTTTGTCGTTTCCTCACATATGTTCCTGGGAGAAAGTTGTTACATTTCATGGTTGTATGCACCCTATCAGTATTTGGAGGGCTGTCCCAACACCCTGTAAAATAATAGTTTTTTTATGATCCCCACGGGTAGAACTAGGGTAAATCATGATGCTATTGGCTTATTCCTCTTAAGGCTTTATCCATGAATATATATAACATAGGCTACATAGTACCGCAAAAACAAATCATGATCTCAAAAAAAACATTATTTTTTGTATTTATTTTGTTATGTTTTTAAGAGGTCCAGACTACCAATCTGAAAGGAGAAACACAGCGACCACTTTATTATCTTTGGCAATTGTAAAGCAGAAATCTTCGTAAGTACCTACCGAGTAAAAAAAATTATACATACACAAAAAATATATATATACATATATACAAGATGTCAGGAAAAGTACTGCGTTCCTTTCAAGGAATGAACCAGCCCATGAAACAGAAAATCCTACCCCAAGAAACATATCGAAGTATAAAAAAAAATAAGACCTCCCATACAAAATGTAGCAGCCGACCAAGTCTGGTTTTTATGGGAGGTCTAAACTTTTTTGTCTCGTTCATGGGCTGGTTCATTCCTTCAAAAGGAACGCAGTACTTTTCCTTACACCCTGTACTGTAAGGGACAACCCTCCGAGTACTGACAAGCATTCAGATCATGAAACTGAACAACCTACCATAAAAAAATATTTCAGGAAACGTAATTTTTACTTTCCATAGAAAATGCAAGCTATTTGTTATTTTGTATGGCAAGTCGTTTTTTTTTTTGTTGTTTCCTGAAATATTTTTCTACAGGAAAGTTGTTCAGTTTCATGGTCTGAATGCACCCTATCAGTATTCGAAGGGCTGCCCCTTACACCCTGCATATTTCTAATGAATGTTGGTATACCTACAGTAGTGTTTCATATTTTTTTATGAATACCCATCAAAATTTACTTCTTAAATAAACACTTTGAGATGCAATTTAGTACTGCGGAATGGCTATGATACTTACACAAATCGCTCCTTCATTAAATAGCCACTGAAAATGAAAATGAAATTACTTTATTCAATATAGGGTAGTATTATAATTTATCACTTATTGACGTCACGATCCGTCATCGTAAAAAAATTTGTATACCACAATTTTCTTTTTTTTATAACAATTTTGTATTGTATAATAGAAAATCGGCTCGGGCGAAATAAAATAAATAAAAATAAAGGCAATGCCTCAGGGCTGGCCAGGTTGATTGCACGGCATGTAACTTTACACCACCACCATCTGTAAACGACATTTGTTTCAAATTGAATTCATGATTTTCAATGCGTGTTATTTACATGCGCATGCAGGCAATGCCGCGAGTAACAGCTTTAGTCAATAAAAATGGCTTTCTTTACGGAATCCCCCAGCCGATGATCATTCTGTAAGAAAACGATCAAACCGATCCAGGTCGATGGAGCGAGCTCATTCGGAGGATACCACCTGTTCGCTCTCACTTTTTATTCGCTTATTCAAATTTTTATGCTACATTCTGCCCTCAATATGCTCTTCTCGCAGCAATACGAGTGAGCGAGATAGCAATACATTGCATTCGCGTTCGTGCTGCCGTATCTTTGACTCGCGCATGAAAAGCCGATACTCACACGAGAAGTGGCAGCGGCATGACGAGTAGCAACGCGAGCAACCTGTTTACATGCTCGTGCTGCCCACTTCCCTTGCTATTTCCCTGCCCATGTAGGCATAGTGTGAACGTTCTGTAAGAGTTGGTAAATAAATACGCTGCACATTGTAAAAAATATTATTATTGATGGCGTTATTTTTACTATTGTTTTACTCTCAAAGACCCTCAAATGTTTGACAGACGTGGCGTAAATGTCCTTTTTTACTGCCCTTTACGCTCTGTCTACATCGCAAGGGATAATGGCGTAATGTATGTATGTATGTTTACTCTTAATCTCCTATTTTCCAGAACAGAAACGTATCAGCCGTCTCAATGGGAGATAGTGATGCGGAAATTCTCATATGATCTTAAAATGGGGTTAAGCTGCTGGTAAGTCCATTTCAAGAATTTTAACATTAGCAGGGAAGAGACAGGATCAGAAACTGCCCCGCCCCATCGACAAGAGCTAATAAATTAATGAAGTTTTTGTGGTCGTTAATAATCGCCTTTCAAATTTTGAACTAAAAACTCAATAAAGTTTTCCGAGGATAAAATTTTATTAGTGACCGATAGCGCAAACTCAGTACGGGCTGGTGTTAAGGAACAACTTTCCCCATGGAACAATAAGAACAAAAATTTTGGACAATACAAAATTACTGATCTATATATATTTGTCATATTTCGACCTATGTTCCTATGGGAAAGATGTTTCTTATCAGCCCATCTGTTTTCAGTATCAATCACTAGAAAAATTTACCCTGTATTTGTAAAGTCATTTTCAGATATTTGTGTTTATTCTGGGTGTTTCTATTTACACAAAAAAGTATAAAGGTATTACTATAAGCTATCAAGATCCCATAGTACAGGCTTTGCTTAGTTTGGGGCTAGATGGCGTTTGTGTGAATTGTCCAGGATATTTATTATCATCAATTTTGTTATCTATTCACGTTTGTGCAATGAAATGACCGCTTCCTAAGGGACCGACGAGTCAAAGTGATCTCTTTTACGAAAAGTCAGAAGTTTCAGCTTACAATGTCTTAACCAAACGGGAAATAATCTCACAAAGGGTTGACCAGTAAATTGTGTTAGTATATTTACAGCGCTCTTCCTAATGTCGACCGTATCACTTGTGAACATCGCCCATTAAAGAAGTTTCCTACCGGATCCACCTACGAAGGTACATGGGACGCCATTGGATTATGTGGCTATGGCATCTACACATTTCCTAACGGTACAGTTATTTCATTCAGTCTACTTAGTAAATGAAATTCAGTGCTAGAATAGTCAGCCCTTACAGCCCTTTTCCTTTCGTGGGTGTCGTGATAGGTGAAGGAGAGACCCAAAGGGTTTGATTTTAATATCATACGATTGGTTGACAGATAATTCATCCGTAGCACACTCAAAATATACATATATACACATATCACGCCAAAAATCCCTTGTGGGGTAGGCAGAGCGCAAAAAAGCCGTAGAAACGCCACGTCTGACAAATATTTGAGGGTCATTCAAAAAATTGTGTATCGCTATAGTCCACACCCAAAACCTGAAATTTTCATTCTTTATATTGAAATCAATTAGTCACACGTTCGTCAGTTTTATACAGCATGTAAGGGACGGTGTACCAAAAACTTTGCAGGCATGATCAGACCATATAACTGAACAACTTTTTCCTATGGAGCCCATGTTTGGATTTTCTTCGAATTTCCAAAAAAAATTCAGTCAGCTGATCCGGAACTTTGTATGAGAGGTCGAATTTATTTTCACGTTTCACATATCCTCCATAAAGAAAGTTGTTCACTTTCATGGTCTGAACATGCCTACAAAGTTTTCGCTACACCGTCTCTTACACCCCGTATAGTAGACCCAATTTTTCCTTAGTTTCTTCATTTGTTTTCTTAAGATACTTAAAAGGCACTCAAAAAAAATTTAAAAAAAAAATTACAATAATCCGCAAAACTGCATAGTGGTTTGTCGGCAGACACAATGCTTTCTGTTATACCTAGTTATAAATATTAATAGAAATTTAATACCACTTATGGTCTGCCAGTACTGCCCAGTACCAACCCGCAAGTGATGAATGATTGACGTGCAGAGTCATACGCGTAGAATAGTATTTTTTTCGTGTGAGACACCGAGTCGTTAAACGACACGATGAACCCTGGTGTCAGATTTTCAACCGCCCACTACTATTAGTAGGCATCTAACATGGTTGTGTAACGACGTGGTTGGCATACACGCACTAAAACGCAGTATTCCTGAATACCGTACACAGTTCGACATACATTGCTGGTTATCTTGAGTTTATTGAAATGACAGTCGTATAATAACCAGCAATGTATGCCGTGCACGGTATTCAGAAGAGATAATTTCTACAGGTGTAATCTATGAAGGTCAATTCGACGAAAACACGTTTCACGGCGATGGTGAGATGCGGTACCCAGACGGTACCATACTGAAGGGAAAGTGGATTTACGGGGAATTAGTCGAAGATACGAGGACTGTCATATTTTCTGATGGAGTCCGCTATTCTGACAACAACTGGACGTATTGCTACCCTAAAGATAGAAGGTGAATTACAAGTACAAATTTCTTACTTAAAAATATGTACTTATATAATTGAAAACTTGCAAAATTTTCAAGCGCGGGCAGGATTTGAACCTGCGACTTTCGCCATTACTAGTGGCGACGCCTCTTCCATCTGTCCGGGTGAGCTCCTGCTCCCCAACATACAGTCAGTTGTAGATTTTCATAGCCCCGGGGCAAGTATAAAAAAAAACTTCCATCATCTGGGCTACCGCAGCTCGTCTCCTGTTCGAGAATTTACGGAAATTTAAGAAATAAAGGAAAATTTTGCACTTTTTCAAAATTTTTATACTTAACACGGGAAGTGTTTTAAAATTTTGGTATTCGAAAATTAGCTACTATGAAATAGTTAAAACAATACAAAATAATTATGGGACTGAACTATTTCCTAAACTATAATTTGTTCTCAATAATCACTGCAACGCATAATACCTCTATAAAATTAAATTCTTCCCTACGTCCCTATATGCTTTAAAACTATTCAACTGATTTAGATGCAGTTTTTCAAATAGAGATGGTATATAATGCACGCACATGTTCTCATGTTAAAGAATAGAAAAATAAGTTATAATCGATTTGGAAGCTGGAATTCCTACATTGTTACAATGAAAGTTTAGAAAAAAATACAAATAAATTTAAAAACCCTCTTGAGGTTGAGTTAGCTCTATTCATATTTGATTTTGGTTCAGGAGCCTTTGACATAAAAGTATTTGCAGGCCAAAAAAAATAAAGCTTTTTATTAAAATTGCCTAAAAAAAGAGCTGCATAATTATATTTAATTAACTTACCGACACCTTGAAAAGCCCATGAGAATATAAACAGTTTTTACCAGAGCTTGGTAGGTAGGTACTCGCCGATACATCTTCCTACTTACAGATAGAGAGAATATGAAACATAACCCAAATCTATAATATAATCGTATATTTTATATATTAAAAGCCGAAAACTCCAGGTAAGATTGCGATAAACTAACGTATCTCTGAATTAAACATACCCCCCAAGTAACTTGAAACATTCAAAGTTCCGGTACTTAAAATATCAGATGGAACATTCGAGAACATTCCAGAAATTGAATATCCTACGGAACGAGATTAAATCTGGAGTTGTATGAAGCTAGCGGTCGCATGGGATCGGCGACCCAGTCTGAAACATTTTTACCCAAACTTGAATATCTCTGTAAATATTTCCCGTGAACTCTTACAATAAAAGACTCCAGTGCTCCACAGAGGTTTAAGAAGTTTATACACTTTGCGAATGTTTTGTCCTAAATATGAAAATACGTTTGTACTTACCCACCAAAACGTTCCATCTGTATGTTTTAGGCTATATTTATTTTTAAGGCTTGTTTTTTTTACATACCTACCTAGACAAGATACCTACATATTTCCACAAATTTTCATTTAGCAGAACCTACTTATTAAAACGTTATTGCATTGCCGTGTGGCGCCGTTTTAAAATAGCATAACCGCTAAGTTTTAGTGTCGGAAAATGCGACTAAAGGATGCATGAGTTCAGGGTATGGGCAGCAGCGTTCCTTGTGAATTTAGGACCTTGAACTGCGCTCATCAGTCCGTCTGGCTAGCGTGGTTAGTATTGCAAACATCTACCCCCAAAAAGTGGAAGCCCACTTTCAGCAGTAACTGTTGATTTTGTTGTTCTAAGACGTTGTTTAGGAGATGGGCTGACAACCTGTCACTATAGTGATACACAGTTATCTGATTGACTTTTATCAGACGTAGTGTTAATATCCGTTTTACGGTCGTCAACGCTCTGCCTACCCCGTACGGGATATAGGCGTGATTTATGTAGGTATGTATGTAATAGACGTAAAAAGAATGACTAAATCCTCCACCATTACGGATTACGAACTGTATTCTATTTTTTTTCTCCCAAAAGCTATCATTTTCGCCGTAAATATTTTATCCTTAGCGGTACAATTACGACTCATTTGCGGGTAAATGGCCCGTGTGCGATGAAATATTGTGGACCACAAAACACAGGTATTTTTCCTGTGCGTAAATTAAAGGCACTCCTTTGTCTGACAGGATAAAAGTTGTAGAGGATAATACCTATGATAATACTCATTTCCTTCGTCGTTTCATTTCCTTTTTCAGTAATCTGATATGTTGTAACACATGAGTTAGCTGGTAGAAATCTTTTCTTTAGACATTGGCTCGCCTTTGCGGCAAAATGTAGATTCATAATTTTCTGTGTAATTTATGCAATGAAGAATATTATACCGGGTGTAAGGGACAGCCCTCTGATCTGAATACTGATAGGATGCATGCAGACATGAAACTGAACAACTTTGCCTTAGAAACATCTCAGGAAACGACAAAAAGAAATCGAAGCTCTATATAAATTTTACAGCTGACTGACATACTATAGACTGCATAAATACTATAGGGAGTCCATTATTTTTTCGTTTCCTGAAATATTTTTATTTATTTCAGTATTCGTAGGGCTGTCCCCTACAGCCTGTATATAATATTGAGCTTAGGTTTTGCGTTGTGTTCATTTTGGGTTGTATACATTTCGCTCCATTGAACCTGAATGCCAACCCAACTATCGTTCGCGCGGCAACTTATTGGTCCGAAAAAACGTTTCACTATGGTTGTTGAAAACTAGCAGAATTTTAGGGCAGGATTTCAAAATTTGCCGTGTGATGCCGGCTTGCCGTGTGATGCCAGCTTAGAATAGCATCACCCCATTTCTTGCCCGTGGGAGTCGTAAGAGGCGACTAAGGGACTCGAGGGTGTGTATTGCAGTTTTAGGCGATGGGCTGACAACCTGTCACTATGGCGATACACGATTTTCCGGATGACCCTCAAATGTTTGTCAGACGTGGCGTAAATGTCCGTTTTATGCGGCCATTTATGCTCTGCCTACCCCGCAAGGGATTATAGGCGTGATATGTGTCTGTATGTATGTGTATGTATGATTTCAAAATTTTGCAAGTTTTCTACACTAATATTATAAAGAGGAAAGATTTGATTGTTTGTTTGTTTGTATGTTTGTTTGTTTGTTTGTTTGTTTGCATCGAATAGGCTCCGAAACTACTGGCCCGATTTTAAAAATTCTTTCACCATTAGAATCCTACATTATTCCTGATGAACATAGGCTATATTTTATACGAGAAAAAAATAGGGATCCGGGTGAAAATTTCGATAATGTAACCCAACGTGTGAAAAATGTACCAAAAAAATATCTTATATCGCGTACGCTGTGGAAATTATTGACAATAGAGCAAAGTGATGTACTACAGTTTTATAGAAGACATCAATATCTATAATAATGTCCGCGATACCATATGTCTAACTATTACAGTTATGCCACAATAACTACTTTTTCATTTAAAAATGTACCAACTACGCCACATTATTCGTACCAGTGTAATGATTACATTTAATCATTACTGTATTAAAGGGTGTCAGGGATAGCCCTCAGAATACTAATAGGGAACATGCAGACCATGAAACTGAACAACTTTCCCCTAGGAACATATTTCAGGAAACGTAAAAAAACTGACTTCCCAAAGTGAATGCAGTCAGCTGATTGTGATTTTGTATGGAAGGTAATTTTTTTGGCGTTTCCTGACATATGTTTATAGAGGAAAGTTGTCCAGTTTTATGTTTCATGCACCCTATCAGTATTCGAAGGGCTGCCCCTTACTCGGTATAAAAAGATGACAAAAAACATTAAATAAAGCATCAAAAAAATCTACACTAAAATAATACATACATACCTACACATATCACGCCTATTATCCCTTGCGGGGTAGGCAGAGCGTAAAACGGACATTTACGCCACGTCTGACATATGTTTGAGGGTCATTCGGAAAATTGTGTATCGCCACAGGTTGTCAGCCCATCGCCTAAAATTGCAATACACACCCTCAAGTCCCGTAGTCGCCTCCTACGACTCCCACGGGAAAGAAATCGGGTGATGCTATTCTAAGCCGGCATCAAACTAAAATAATAATTATATAATCAACACTAATATTAGAAACAGGATTTTATTTATTGTTTTTTTGAATTGAATAGGCTCCGGAACTACTGGACCGATTTAAAAAATTCTTTTACCGTTAATTGAAATTGAAATTCTTTATTCAATGTAGGATAGTATTATTACTTATTTTTTTAACGCCTCCACCATCTGAAAACGATATTTTTTTCAAATTGAAGTCAAGATTTTTAGAATCCTACATTATCCCTGATGAACATAGGCTATATTAAACTGTCTTATTCCCGGGGGGAAATTGTTAGCGGCGGGTGAAACCGCTGGGCGGGCTGCTAGTCTACAATAATTGTGAACCTAACACGGGAAGTATTTTAAAATTAGGTATTCAATTTTACCGTGGTATACTTTTCAGATACTCCTCTGAACTAACAGATGAAGGTATGCAGCCAGCAGGCAAGTCACGGATCACCAAGAATAAAGAGCCGAAGAAGATACCTGACGGCACCTTCGATGTGGGCGACGGCATTTTTGACCCTATCTCCGGCAATGTGGTTGACTACAATGATCAAACACGTGTTATCAGGTTGGCATTTAAAAAACTTTGGCAGATACAAGCTGCCACTCGCCACCGTCTAATAATTCTGACACCAGGGTTCACCCGGTTGTTCATCGACTCGGTGACGCATACGAAAGACGACGATCAAATAACGCCCCAGAAACAAAAGATACCGCGAATATAGTATGTTTACATTCTTAGTAGGTACACTTACGACGCCTCAATGTTATTGAAAATCTGCTTGCTTTGATTTAAATGCAATACAAGTCTTTGAAAGATCCTTTGCGAAATCCCCTTCTACAAATGACCTTACAAAAGGACTGACGCAAAGAAATGTACCAAACGGTACTTGTGAATTACAGAAAATAATGGTTAAAGATCTTTAAAGTAGTAATGTAGTAATAACCGCTAGCAAGCTTTAATTACTAGTCACGAATGAACAAACGAAATTGCTCTGATAATTGGTCAAATTACTGGACCCTTAATCTTTCATTGCCTTTTTCGTAACGGCAATTGTCTATGCAATTATCTGATTGGCGCCGGGCCACCTTTACTTATATTGGATTTTGTAATCGTCGTAGAATGATACATTTTTAAGGAAATTATGCCTACTTATGATATGATATAAATGCAAGTTTATTATTGCCACAATTGTCGTAACTAGAAACGGAAATAGTCTGGAAGTGTAGCAAACTAAAGTAGCAGTGGGCTGGGCACATCTGTCGTAGAACCGATGGACCTTGGAGTAAGTGGGTTCTCGATTGGAGGCCACGACTCCGCAAGCGTAGCGTTGGACGACCTCCGGCCAGATGGACCGATGACTTAAAAAATACGGCTGGTGGCTGGATAGCAAAAACGGGAGATTGTGCCCTATGGCGTACCCTGGGGGAGGCCTACGTCTAGCAGTGGACTGCAATAGGCTGATGTATGTATGTATAATTGTCTCGTAAACCTCGGTTACTGGCTTAGAGTAGGACACTCGACTAACCAACCAATGAACTCTTGTGTCGAGAGTTTTCGAACCGCTTACCTATTAGCACTAGTAGATCGCACGATATGAATCTTTGCCAGCACCAGTACTTGCTCATAGCAAATGTTGAAGTCTCCAACAATTCATATTTACATATAATAATAGTTGATGTATTTACTGCTTTTCTCAGAAGTCCAGATTCTCAATTATGTTCGTGGATAAAAGAGAACTGCCGCACGAGTCCAGACCATCCTGTAGGGCCGGTGCTTGGGTTGTATAAACAGTGGGTTGAACCCACTTTACACCTGGAGGTGCCGCCGACGCCGACCTGCCTTGCAGAGGAGCTTTTGGACGACACATATGACGAACAAAGCATGTTATCGTATAGAAGTGTTAGTATGGCCTAATATTGAAATTCATTTTTAACAACATAATGCCAAAATGAACAGTTACACCGAAGCTTACATTAATAAAAATAATTAAATATTATAAATTCATTTCATTATTAAAAGTGATAAATAAAATTATGATTTACAAAGTTATTAAATTAAATTAAATGTCTTATAAATTAATCGAACTCGAATAGGTACAAATTTTGAAGCACTTCCCAAGTTGGGTATACATTTTTTTTGAAAACTTGCAAAATTTTCAAACGCGGGCAGGATTTAATCGAACTCACACACAATCACACATGTGTGAACCTCACACATTCCCTTTCGATATTAAATTAGACTGGACGGTGTGCATTAAGGTCGGTACTAAGGGTAGGTAGGTTCTGATGTAGCAGGTAACCAAGAGTTTGATGGGGAAATCCCACCCTACCAGATGGATCAGGGGCCGTATTCCGCTATTTGAAAGTCATCTCAGTTGTGTTTCAGGTGTATGATTTTGGCCGTTTCCGCTAACAGTTTGAAGTATGGAAAATTGCAGTGGCAATATAATTATAATTTTATTTTTTTTATTAAGGATGGGTTTGCTTTTGACTCTAGTCTTGGTCATAGGACAGAGTCTAAGATGGAGCGAGCTCACCCAGAAAAGTAGTTATAGTTGAGTTGAGTGTCAATGGCAAAAAATAAGAGAGTTGGGGATCATAAAATGTGCATTTGTCAAGGTTTCCGTTGCATTAAGTCGGCCCTTAGTTACCGATTGTGTGTGACCTCTTTATTTTGCTTCAAGATAGTTACTATAGTACCGCCGCCGAGAAAAGTCGGTTTTGACAGCTGTCATCTCCATACTAAAAGAGATGTCAACGAAGGAAAATGGTCCCTATGCCATAGTATTATCACGAATCTGACAGCTGTCAAAACCGACTTCTCTCGGCGGCGGTACTTTAACTTACAACATTCACTATCACGCTGCAAGAAAAAAACTAATCAATATTACACTCCGCAGAGTGCATGGATTGCACCAAAATATTGCGCACCCAATGTACCGTGTGCCAAGAAGTCGAAGGTGGACCAGGATATGCCAGTAGCCTCCCAGTATCCCGTGGAAGTCACCATACCGATGCTGGATCAGGGAGACACATTACCACAATTAGTACCACCACAACCATCTAACCGTCAGTACTCCAAATCGTCTCTGATGTCGCGACAGTCGCAAATGAGCAGGCTGAGGTTACAACTTGAAATGATGAGAAATAGTACTGTAGATTCTATAGAAGAATAAAAAAATATTCATTTTTAAAAGCTTTTATTTAACTTGTTAAAGTTGAAGTTTTAATGGAGCGTTAGAAAATGTAAAAGCGTGCTAATTTTTAAATGAAAACTCGCTTATAAAGTAGTTTATCTACACTCGTCTCATAATGTTCGAATTATGAATTCGAAAACAGTTGCATAAAGACCTACTTTATGCATTATGCCTATATAAACTACGGTTTAATATAAATTTCAGAAGCGTAATGACTTAATGAGAAAACTCTTAATACGATAAAGTTGAGAAATGAAACGAAGTTTTTTTTATCAATACTCAAATCGCCATTTATTTATTTTTTATTTATTTATTTAACTGTTTATTGCACACAAGATAAAACACAGAACAATTACATTAAAGAAAAACAACACAACAGGTACTACTTATTTCTAAAAAGAAATCTCTTCCAGCAGTCCTACGGTAGAGAGATAGCATAAGGTAAGGCTGATAAATCGTGCACAATTAAATTAATGAATATAGTTAAATAAAAGTTTACTCAATATACTAATATATATCTATATTATATATACCTAACACTAATAGTACATATATATATATATATATTTATATATATATATATATATATATATATATATTTATATATATATATATATATATAAATACGACTAATACGAACTAATTAGACAGTGAAAGGTAATGCTCTTTTACTCTTTTCTTGAAGACTGAGAGTGAAGGGCTGTCACGTACTGTGTGAGGGAGGGAGTTCCACAATCTGGCCGCATGCACAGTGAAAGAATAACTGTAGAAGTCGGAGTGGTGGATCGGAATTGAAAGAATGGACCTTACATGTGAGCGACAAGGCTTGTCCTGTGGTCGGGAAAAATTAAAACGTTCTTGAAGGTAAGAAGGAGAAGTAGGGCTGTGAAGAATATTAAAAAGACAAGAAAGCACATGAGCATTTCTGCGAAGTCGGATAGGAAGCCACTTGAGTTGGGAACGAAACTGCGAGACGTGGTCGTACTTGCGTAAGCCGAAGATAAATCTAATGCACAGGTTTTGGAGACGCTCGAGTTTGTTCAACAACTCTTCAGTGGCATCCAGGCAACAAGTGTCAGCGTAATCAAAAATGGGGAAAAGAAGTGTTTGCGCGAGAGTGATTTTAGTTTTCAGAGGCAGGAAATTTTGGAGGCGCTTCAGCGAGTGAAATGAATAAAACACTTTCCTACTCACGTCATTTACCTGAGGAGTCCAACTAAGGTTGTGGTCCAGTAGCACACCCAGGTTCTTAGCAGTCTTGGTATAGGCAATTGGTGTTCCATTATAAGAGACAGTTGGGATACTAGTTTGATCGAATTGCCTACACATATACGAGCTACCTATCAACATCGCTTGCGACTTTTTGGGGTTAACTACAAGACCAAAAGTTTCAGCCCAGGTAGCAATCCTCCTCAAGTCATCGTTGATAGCTACAGTGGCACTAACGATATCGTCAGAAATAAAATGACGATATATCTGCAAATCGTCTGCGTAGAGATGAAAACTAGAGGCGATCACAGATGTAACTGTGTTAATGAAAACAGAAAAGAGAAGAGGTGAAAGGACGCCACCTTGTGGAACACCCGCAGAGAGATCACGCCATTCAGAGAACACCTCATCAGAGCGGATCCGCTGCGAGCGACCCCGAAGATATGAATCGAACCAAGCTATTGCCGAGGGTGAAATGTTAAGGGAGCGAAGTATGGCAAGAAGAACATCATAGTCAACAGAGTTGAAGGCGTTACTAAAATCCAGTAAGATAAGAATAGTCAAAGACTTGTTCTCCATAGCAAGTCGAATGTCGTCAGTTACTTTAAGAAGTGCTGTGACTGTGCTATGACCAGCGCGAAAACCAGATTGAAACGGAGATAAAAGATTGTGTGATGTTATAAAGTCGGCTAGTTGCTTGTGGACAATGTGCTCGAGGACTTTGGAAAGGAATGGTAATATGGAAATGGGGCGGAATTGGGAGAATGACGTGGGATTGGAAACTTTAGGGAGAGGAATGACATCAGCACGTTTCCATGCCGAAGGGAAAGAACTCATTGCCAAGGAAAAATTGAAAATGTGTGTAAGTATTGGTAAGAGTTCGGTTAGGATAAAGGAGATCATACGGGAGGATAGCTCATCATTGCCCACAGCAGTAGATGTGATGGATAGGATATGCTTCTTAACATCCTCCTCGGCAACAGCATTAAAAGAGAAAGAAGTACATTGTGGAAGTGGTTTGCTGTTTATGTTGGCAATTGTTGTAGACCTTACAATGTCACTTAACATAACAGGTGGCAACGAGAAATGAGCGTTAAGTGCGTTTAAATCAACGGCTGCACCACCAGAAGTATTTGGCGATTTACCAATGCCAAGCGACCGTAAAAATTTCCAAACCTGCGAAGGATTGCAGTTATCTATAGAATCGTGAATGTGACGTCTTTTCGCAACTCTACACAGACGACTACAGCGATTTCGGAGAACTTTGTACTGATTCAGATTATTCTCAGTGGGTCGCTTCCTATACCGCTTTTTAGCTCTGTCACGCCTTGCCATCAGATCAAGAATTTCCTTTGTTAACCAAGGTGTAGGAGCATGTTTTAATCTAACCCTTTTGACTGGTGCATGAATATCATACAGTTGGAACATGATAGAGTGAAGCAATTTAATCTTGAGGTCAATATCGTTAGCAGAAAGCACTGGTCCCCAATCAATACTTGAGGCATCTCGCCTCAACGCCTCCAAATCAATGCCTCTAAAACTACGGATAAGCATAAACTTGGCTTTGCGCTTAGGTGGTCGAATTTTAAGAGAAAGAAAAATCAAATCATGATAGGAGAAATTGGCTGGAAATTGACCATGAGCAGCAATTTTATCGGAAGAAGAAGTAATTAACAGGTCGAGAAGAGAAGGAATGCAGTTTGGAAAATGATGCGTTTCTGAAAGAGGGAGAATCTGCAGGTTAACCGCGGACAAGAGTGAGCGTAGCTTCTGTGCACGAGCGTCGTTCTTGATGAGGCATGTATTGAAGTCACCTAACAGAAGAGTGTGATCGTAGTTAGGGCAGTAAGTTCCAAGAAGATTCTCCAACGAGTTGAAGTAATCTATCTGGAGAGACGGACTATAAAAAACCGCAACCAACACTTTCCTGTGGTGCAACGTGATTTCAATAAATAGATGCTCTGCCGAATGTGAGTACTGGCTCGGCGATACGCTGTTAACATTATGCACGATATCAGCGCGCAGGTAGATGGCGACACCACCGCCACCCTTGCCCGTGCGGTCATTCCGGATAAGCTTGAATCCGGGAAGAGAAAACTGAGAAGAAGGCAGAGATGGTTTTAAGAAGGATTCAGAAACTAGAACTGCATCAACAGTTGTATTGCTAAAAGAAGCCAGTAAGTCGTTATAATGGCTAGGAATACTTTGAGCATTTATATGACAGACATTAAAATTGTTTTTGAACGGAGAGAATACAGCATTAATCTGGTCATGAACAGACAGAAGTGCAGAACTATCACCATCACTATCAGCACTAGAAAAATGTTCAGTCGAAGAAGAGCAAGAGAAAAAGCTTTCATCCAATACATCATCCATATAGTACCTAGTAATAAATTATTATAATATACATACATATAAATAAATAATATAAAAAGAATAAAAACTGTAAAACAAATATATATCGTCGCATTAAAGGCAAAACCGACTATCTCGAAATTTTTGATGTTTTTACTTTTTTACACCATGCTGCTTAGTTTGGAATTCTCTATCTAGTGGTAAAACCGATTTCTGTCTGTGACCATTATGTACGAAGTTATCGAGTTCTAAAAACAGCTATTTGGTTGATTTGATTTGATTCGAGAAGATAAAAACCAAATTACCAGAGATAATCATAAACATTCCTCAAACATACCAGGCAAAATCAACAAACTGGTGATAGTTGATTTTGGCTGTCAATTATATCTTAATCTCGAGTTGTTATAAATACTATCGGGATATAATCGCTTTTTACTCTAGACTTGTGTGCACCATTCAGGCAATTTGAGAGGAAAACCAACTACTGCTATTTACCGTATATTTGGTCACCAGTGTGTAGCCCGTAGGCTACAGGTAAATAATAGCTGGAGAGAACATGTTGTAGAGACTTCTTTATTTATTTATATACAAGGATGAGCGTAAAAGACAAACTCTAAAATAACAAGTTTAATTAATGTGGCGATGGGTGAAAGTAGATGAGCTAGGTGTAGGTAAATAGATGCAGGTAAATGGATGTAGGTAAATAGATGTAGGTAAATATATGTAGGTATATAGATATATGTACCTCTTTGAGTTCCTTGTTTTACAATAACGCCACTAACCGCAAATGTGTTGTGCGGTATCTGCCAGCGGCAGGTAAGATTGGCCTTATGGCCTAAAAAAATGACACAATACTGGGAATGCCACAACTAAAGTCGTCACAAATCCAATTTGATTTGATTTCAAATTTAAAATAATTCGAGATAGAAGAGGTTACTTGGAAAGGATATCGACGAAGAGTTTTCACTCTGCTACAGTACCCGGGGGGGGGCAAGAGAAAAAAAAAATTACCCTTGGGTAATTTTTATTTTTGCGTGAAGTGGTTGAGATGAAATGATGTTAATTGGTATGAAATGCTGATTTTTGGCGTATGTTCTGAAATGCTGTGTGGTAAATAAGTGTGGTGTAAACGTTAATAAAATAAATAGAAGTTACTTTAAGTTAATCAAAATAAATTAATATTAAATGTAAGTGGTGAGTGATTAAAAATTTTGACTGTGTGTGATATCTACAGTGAGTATGTACAGAGTAGGAATTCGTCACCAAAAAAAAACGCTTAGTCCGAATTGGTGGAATGGCAACCAGGTATGGATGGTATCCGGCGAAGTGTCTGGATGTCCGATGGTAGAAGGGAGCCGGTGTAACAAGGTCGTGAAGCTCTTGAGGACACTCTCCGAAGTACAATCTGTAAAAAACCGACAAGCAGGCAACCTTGCGGCGATGTGCCAGGCTATGTCCACCAGTTTTATGTCGCATATGAGCCTCTTGGCCCTACGTTCCACCGAGTCAAGAGCGGCAAGTTGGTATTTGACTGAGCCATCCCAAAGGTGACTGCAATACTCCATGCAGGATCGGACTTATGCTTTGTAAAGAGTTAAAAGCTGTCCAGGCGTAAAGTATCGCTTCACTCTATTCAGGATGCCCAGCTTCTTAGCCGCCGTTTGAGCCTTGTACTCGATGGTCGCGCCGAAGTTTAGATTTGATGTCAACTCCATGCCTAGAAGCTCAAGCCTGTCAGTGACAGGGACAGATGTACCCCGAAAAGTAGGTGTCCAGTCGAAAGGACTCCTTTTTGCAGTGAAAAGACACGCTTGTGTTTTGGTGGCGTTGAATGAGACCAGATTGTCGTCGTCCCATTGGAAGACAAGGCTTAAGGTCAGATCTGTTCGCTCTACCATGGTCTTTCTTAACTAACGTATTTCATCCCCACTGGTTTCTGCACCTGTCAAGTATCTCTCTGAAACGGTACTATCATCTGCGTATCCAACAATACCATGCTGAAGGAGGTCATTGATGTGCAGCAGGAAAAGAGTTGCAGAGAGAACAGACCCCTGAGGAACTCCGGCATCAATAGCCATAAGGTCAGAAGAGCAGCCGTCAACGACTACTCTGATGGACCGTTCACTAAGGAAGTCTGAAATCCAAGTATAAAAATCTGCTGGGATGCCATAAGCAGGAAGCTTACTCAGCAGACTTGCATGCCAGACCCTGTCAAAGGCCTTCGTGAAACGGCAAGTGCTTCGCCGTGTTTCTCGATGGCTTCGCCCCAGCAGTGCGTGACATACACAAGAAGAGCTTGTGGGATAATTACGTTTCCAAACTATATTGCCAGGTTTAAAATCTAGGTTTTGACGATGTTTATTGTAGTTGGATGCGTTATTTTGGTGTATGGAGTGTAGTCGTGATTGTACTTTGTCGAAAATAGGAATAAGTTGGCCGAGATTTTCCGCATAAACATCTTTAGGCGCGAAGATGAGGTCGTCCGTGGTGTCCTTTTGGGAGTAAGTAGAACCACTCGGTACTAGTTCGCGACCGAATACTAGAAAGGCTGGGGTAAATTTGGTGGATTCGTTACATATGAGTTGATAGCAAATTGTATTTTATGGAGGTATTTGTCCCAGGTTCTGTGGTCATCATCGACAAATGATGCGACTGCCGTGATTATGGTTCTGTTGTATCTTTCGACAGTATTTACCTGAGGACAGTGAAGAGGTTGGAAATGTATGTGTGGTATTTTGTATGACTGAAACATGTCTGTTAGTTCTGAGCTTGTCATTTGGGGACCGTTGTTTAAAATGACTGTTTCAGGAATACCGTAGTGCATGAATAATAAGTCTTCTAGGATATGTCGGTTTGTTTGTTTGTTTTTAAACTAGAACAACCTTAAAAATGCCTAAAATATACAATAGTCCACTTTGCTTCTTAAGTGTCTATGTGCTTTACACAGCAAATCTAGAAGCAAATCCAACTTACTTTTGTTTATTTTTTAAATAACACCTTATTTTTTTACTTTATTTTGAGTGTTATAACATAAATATGATGCATACCTGTATAATGATAAGAAGACTACATACGGTACGTCTATGCTGGTTATTTACGAAGTTAAACCAGATTTTATGATCTAGAGGCAAAACAAACTATTTAGGGGTTAATTTTTAATACGAGGGTAATTGCGGATTAATTAAGAATATTATTTTAATAAGTATTTTACGACGTCTTTAACATTGAATCATAGAACAACTTGACTAAATATGGAAATACTAAACCAATCATTAATGACACAACTTAGTAAATAAACATTCGGATCAAATTTACTCATGATTTTACTTTGTGATTTTTGGCCTAGTTAGTTGGTTTTGCCTTTAATGCGACGATATATACCAAGAATAAACAGTTAAGCAGATGCAAAACTGTGCTACCCTCAGCGTATCAACACTATCCGTGGTGTGGTGAAAGAAATTCGCATAACACATTAACATCACAAAATAAAGTTGAGAAGAAAATAAAATTTAAACTATGTATCCTGACTTGACACTTTCTGAACACAACTTCTGCGGTTGCGGCCAAAATGACGAGAGTCCAGACCGAAAATAAAAACAAGTTTTGACAGTGTGAACATGGACGGACGAAAACAAGTTGAAAAATGTATGCGGTGTACGAGAAATTGGGTAAAGAAAATAAATTAAAGATACCGCACAAATTATACAAGTGGTTAACGCAAAAGAACACAGATATTCAAAGCTGATATGAGGTCATTTCTTCGCCGCCGCCCTCCTTCCGTGGGAAGCGTTCGTCAAAATTTGCTGCGCCGGCGCTTTTGTGTGTTTGGTTTGCGCAGGCGGCACAACTTTGGCCGCATTTACCTGGGCCGGTGAGGGTGTGCTGCCCGACGGAGACGCGCCCGAAGCAGTTGGGTTGACGTTGGCTGACGGAGAGACTGGATGGGACCGCTTTAACTTCTCCAGATCGTCCATAACCTCAATCCTCCGGCGGGACTTGTCGGCCAAAATGAGGTGGATATTGCCTTCGGATGTCCAGACGTTCTTGACTCCATAATATTTTCGTGCCGAAACAAACACATCATGACGGGACTTGGTTAAGAACTCTGATATGACCACGCCTGTGTTCTTGAGAGTCGTCTTGGCGTCCCACACTTCCCTGCGATGGTCGAGATCACGGAATCTTACTAGGATTGGCCGTGTCTTGGTAGAAGAGGACCCTAGTCGGTGGCAAGCTCGTAGATCCATACAGGTAATGTCGCCTATATTCATTTGGTCGCTCATTAGCTTAGAAATCACCTCTCCTAATTTTTCATTTTTACTTTCAGCGACCCCATGGAAGAGCAGCACTTTTCTTCTTAAGAAAGTCTCATGTCGCTCCAGACCAAGGGACAGCAAGTTCGTCTGCGCTGAAAGAGTAGTGAGCGCTTGGCAGACAAAGTTCTTAAAATCTGCATACTCACTTGCAAGTGTCTTCAGATCAGAGTGCAGAGGTGCACCAGTGGCTTTCTGCAGACGCACTTCAAACTACCCCATACGGCTGAACAACTTCTCAAGGCCTTCTTTGTTTGCTGTCAACAGTGCTGATGTGTCCATTTTGGTAGAGGTCAAAGTGTCACAAGTCCAAGGAAGAGTAGAATTGATTGTGATGTTGTAAATTAATATGTGCGGATAGTGGTGATATGCGTAACCTACTTAGTGCATGGAAGTGTTAATATAAACACTGTAAGTATTTTTAATTAATTAAAATAAGCAGAGCTACAAAAGTTGTTGTTATTGCCACGACTACCCGCCAAAAAAAAAGCCATCTTCCGCCGCACCTGACAGTTGTTGTTGTTGTACGGTAATTTTTCGGATGTTGTTCAGTTGTTTCAATAGGTTATTGTTCTATTGTTATTGAGATGTTGTTCAGATGTTGTTCAGTTGTTGTTCAGATGTTGTTTAGTTGTTATACGGATGTTTTTCTGATGTTGAGCAGTTGTTTTGATATTGTTCAGGTGTTATTCCGATGTTGTTCAGTGTTGTTCAGTTGTTGTTCAGTTATTGTTCAGTTGTTGTTCAGTTGTTGTTCAGTTGTTTAGTTATTTGTTGTTCAGACTCGACATCAAAACAACTGTAAGTAAAGAATTATCGAAAATTCATATCAAGCCATATTGCGTTCTCGTATTGAATTTGACCATGTATTGGGCCTTGCAATCGCCGGTGCGGACGTTTGGAAAAGTGTTCAACTGAGTAATTTTTTTAGAGTGTAGATAAAATAGTGTATGCAACTGCATATAATTAGGCATTAGAATGCTCGTGTCAATCTATTATCACACTGTGCTACGCCTCGTGTGATAAACAGACACTCGCATTCTAATGACCCCCATTATATGACAGTTGCATAAACTACTATTATGTAACTGTCGGGACGCTTTGTAATCCGAACATTATGAGACGAGTGTAAATAAAATATAAATCAAATTCTGTTCGAAGTTGTGTCTTAGGCATTTAATTTCTTATAAGGTATCAAACCTTTCTCTTAATTTTATTGCGTTTTCATTTCAAATTTTGCACATATAGCTTTGAACAACATAGGAAAAAGTGAACTAGGACCAATATATACATTTTTATAAGGGTTTTCCTATATTCAAATTTTTAAAGACTTTATTGTCATTAGAATCACTCGGGTAAGTGAGGATGTAAGGTTGATTGTGAAACAGCCACGTCATTTTATTACACATTACAACTTCTCCTTACAAGGGCATTTTATTTATACAATTTGAAAACAGCTTAATTAATACATAAAACTAAACTCAAATAAATGAACTGTAGGATTATCTAAAAGTAGAAAATGTGTACTAAATGGTAGCGTTTGTAAGAAATAATTATAACGTAACGCAAAATGTTTGAATCTTCAAAATAGAGACCATATTATAAATCTGTAATTGAGTGTGTGTGTATGTTTGTTACCTATTCACGCTCAAACGGCTTGACCGATTAGGATGAAATTTTGAACACAGGTAGAGTATAACCCGGAATAACACAATGGCCACTTTATTCCGCGGGAAAACAACTATTACCACGGGAAAAAGAGTGGCAGAGGGTAAAACCGCTGGGCAGAAATCTAGTAGATTCTTAAGGTATTAAAACACTGAATAGCTAAGTATGTGGTTTGGTGAAGATGGAAAGACCAGAGGTCTTTTTACGTAACTATTGAGATGCCTCAAATTCAAACAAAAGTAGAGTATTTGCGGAAAAAGAACCAGCGTGAGATTTGGGGGCGGCGCCTCAGTGCTTCAGTAATAAAATGAAATTTAATTTAATAATTCCATCTACACTAATATGATAAAGAGTTTTTTTTATATTTTGTGTGTGTATTGAATAAGCTCCGAAACTACTGCACCGATTTAAAAAAATCTTTTACCATTAGGATCCTACATCATCCCTGATCTTTTTCTATTCGTGTGAGACATCGAGTTGTTCAACGACCCGATGAACCCTGGTGTCGAGAGGTTTTCAACCGCCTACTACTACTGATGCACATAGGCTTTATTATAATGTCTTATTCCCGCAAGAAAACGGTTAGCAGCGTGTGAAACCGCTGGGCAGGCCGCTAGGGTAGGATATTACTATCGTATACAAGCTTTAGAAAGGCCGTGCTTGAAGTTATCATCACATCTAATGCTATCATCAGTCTTGTTTTAGATTTGCCGGCAAATTACAATTAGTTCAACGACATCATCATCATCATCATCATCATCATCATCATATCAGCCATAGGACGTCATCATCATCATCATATCAGCCATACGACGTCCACTGCTGAACATAGGCCTCCCCTAAATATTTCCACCTCGTCCGATTAGAAGCGGCCTGCATCCAGCATTTCCCCGCGGACTTCACCAGATCGTCTGTCCATCTCGCGGGGGTCGTCCTACGCTACGCCTGCCGGTACGTGGTTTCCACTCAAGAACTCTTCTGCTCCACCGGTTATCAGTCCTTTAAGCTCCACCGGTTATCAGTTCAACGACGCCATACAGCAATGTGTTTATGTGTGTAATAAAGCCTTTTTGCAATTACTTTAACTTTTACACAGTTACCATAAACATTGACCATTGGCATTGACATTTGACAATTATCCGAGTATCGATCTTGTATTTGCGATTCAGAGTACTTTAATCACAAATAGGTATATGTAGACTTTAATATTTTAAAGGTGATACACGGTTGTTCTTAAAAATATATCTATCTTAGAGGGATATTATAATACAAGTAATATTCATATTATATTTACATTATATCAATACATTAATTGGCACATAAGTCCACAGCTGGACTCAGCCATACAAGCAAGCAGATAGGCGAGCACAGTGCAAGATATTGCTTTCACAGGGAACGCTGCTGCCCATTTCCTGGATAAATTTATCCTTCAACAATTTTAAGATACCCGCGGGTTATATTGGGGTGATGCTATTCCAAGCCGATATCTCATATTGCATTTTATTTGGAAACAACACTGGTTCTTGTTCTTACCTATAAAACAAAGAAAATTTAAAAAATGTTATTTTAAGTATTAGACTGGGTCTATCGCGATAGTATTTAGGTAAATATTAGTAATTTACCTGTGTCCCGACGTTTCAATACAGTCAGTCAACCCGCGACCACAATACATGAAACTGTATTGAAACGTCGGGACACAGGTAAAAATTACTAATATTTACCTAAATACTATCGCGATAGACCCGGTCCAATACTTAAAATGAGTGAAAGTGATCGCGAGTGCTTAAAAAGTTATATTAAAATATGTTGGTATTTTTAGGGCCTCAATGTCGGATACACAGGATTCTGGACATAGCTTTGGATCTAGGGACTCTCGATATGAAAGGCAACCAGAAACATTGAGTCTTTCTCGAAGTCGCACTCACAAACATAACTCGTAAGAAATAAGAGCAATCTACTACTTTTTAATAATGAAATAAGAAAAAAGAACTATCTATATGAAAAATGTATTCATTCCATTGGCCATGTTTTAGTTGGCAAGCACAGTAAAGCAAAAAATAATTGTGATTATGATTGATCTGTATGCAATTTTCCTGCAGCCAAGGCAAGTGTACCTAACCACATTTTGCCTACGAAGATCACCAATAAATTTCAGACTTAATCTTTACCAATTATTTTCCCAGGTTAATTACCAATTAGAAACACATTTTTTTTCAGGCCTGCTTTTATCTCTATAAAGCTAAACACTTTTATACTTAGGTACTCTGATTATTGTTATGGCATTTTGTCTACGCGAGTGAGTGTTTACACACTGCCGTAATACTCTTCTCGCAGATATTGCTGCTGTTCATTTAAATCGCGCACGAAAAGCCGACACTCGCGGGAGCACGGGAAGTGGCAGCGGCATGACGAGTAGCAGCGCGAGTAACCTGTTAATTGCTCGCGCTGCCCACTTCCTTTACGATTTTACTGCCCATAGATATAGTGAATGTGCTATAAAATTAAGTTAGCTAAAGTACCGCCGTTCCAATCACCTCGATAGGCACTGTGATCGTGTCACGTTAGGTACCTATTTCAAATTCATCCTCAAAGATACAAACTTGCTTGTTTTAAGTAGTATTAGATTCAAGCAACTCGGTCTTCCGTCTCGTTCCGACCCGGAAACGGAAGGCCGCGTTGATCGAAGAGTATTAATTAATAGTATGTATTCAAAATAATAAAATATGGGAACTGGTAATAAATATTTACTGCATTATAGAAACACGCGATCACTATTGCCTGGAACTGCACAATGGGAAACCATGATGAGGAGGTTTTCACAAGCCCAGAAAGAGACCTGCCGGTTGGTATTATCATCATCTTCAGCTACCTGTTTTTAGTTCATACCTTTATTCTGGTGCTCATCTAAAGAATGAAACCTGTGACCAATAAAGGAGCTGGTGATATGATAAGAAACAACATTATCTTTAAAAAAAGCCTCGGACCTCTTATTAAAAATTGCCGATCAGTTTATTTGAGTTACTGTGGAAACTCCAAATATTCTAATCATATTTGAACCTACGTTCCTTCCCATCAGCCCATCTTGAGATTTCGCTATCGCCCAGTAATGGGACGATGTACGCTAAGTAAGATAAGACAAGATAAGTATTTACTTGACGTGCCAAGTACCTTCATGCTTGGCTCTCCTAGATTACTTACATAGTTTTGTAAATCAATGGATGTCTAAAATAAAAATATAATTCCGTTGATTTCTATAATAACTTTACATGTTCGTTAACGAAGACAGCAGAACTAATTCTTACTTCAAATAAATATTACTTACATCCAGGAGTGTGCCAGAAGAACTGCCGAAAACAGCAAGATCTTTGAAGACGTTTCCTACTGGTTCCACCTATGTGGGCTCCTGGGACCCACTCGGCATGAGTGGCCAAGGCACCTACACATTCCCTCAGAAAGGTACAGTCCAATAGTTCAACAATACATACACACAGTCTATTTTAGTATTATAACTTTTTAAGCACTCGCGATCACTTTCACTCATTTTAAGTACTAGACCGGGTCTATCGCGATAGTATTTAGGTAAATATTAGTAATTTACCTGTGTCCCGACGTTTCAATACAGTTTCATGTATTGTGGTCGCGGGTTGACTGATTACTATTTGCAGGGTACGCGGAGCGTAAACTGTCGTAAAATGCAATTGTTATGGTCACGTTTGACAAATATTTGAGAAAAATCGTCTATCAGTGCCAGGTTGTCAGCCTGTGGCCTGAAATTGTAATACACGTGAAACCCTCGAGTCCCTTATTCGCCTCTCACGACACTCGCGGGATTGAAATGGTGTGATGCTATTCTAACCCGGCATCATACAGCATTCTAAGCCGGCATCACTTTATGCACTTTAACGGAATTTACAAGTGCAATATTAGTCCACTTGACAAAATAATTATAAGTATGTACTAGAGGATTGTTGTGACTGATAAAGGAGTAGTAGTAGGAACTTAGTTATTTATAATTTCGTTTGTGTGTTTGTTCTGTAAACATTGACATTTTAATATATTATGTGTGAATTTAAAATATAGTGTTACTTTAGTTTTATAATACTTTAGTGACAAGTTACAAAAACAAATAAAATGTTATTTTCATGTGCTAGGTTTATTGTATGTAAATAGGCACTTAAATTAAATTAAATTAATTTGAATATAATGCATTGTCGCCTTGGGACTCTACCTGTAGACATTGTCAATTGTAAAATTTAGTAAATGAATTGAATTGAATTGAATCACACAGCATTCTAAGCCGGCATCATACAGCATTCTAAGCCGGCATCATACAGCATTCTAAGCCGGCATCATACAGCGTTCTAAGCTGGCATCAAATGGCATTCATTAGTATTTTAAAAAACTGACCAGTCGTTTACACGATTACAATTATTTTTTATCTTGCTTTTCTGGATGGCTAAGTTAGAGTCGGGCGGAAAGAGTAAGAATAGACGTGGTCAACAAGTGAAGTACTCAATAATTTTTTCATAGGTTGCTACGAAATTTCTCATACTGAGGCAGAGGCGCCGCCCGCCCTCAATTTCCACGCCTATTCTCTTTCCGCACATACTCTACATACATTCAATATCGTAGAATATTTACTGACCTTTTTTATAACGAAAATATTTTAGGCGTAGTATACAAAGGTGGATTTTCTGACGGAACATTTCACGGGGACGGTGAACTTTCTTACGAATGTGGTGCCGTCATCAAAGGAAAATGGAATAGAGGGAGGCTCATTGAAAGAAAACTTGTCTTTGCTGACGGTCTAGAGTATGATGAAGAGGAGTGGGACTTCTGCCGCCCCGCTGATAGAAGGTCAGTCAGTTATCACGTACACAATTTTCACATCACGGAAGGTGTGGGTTTATTTAATTAGTCACCAGTGCTTTATTAGAACACTTTTATTTTTGCATTGTTTTCTCATGTCCATCCACTCCACATCAACTTTTTAGGGTTCCGTACCCACAAAACAGGACCCTATTTCTGAGACTGCGCTGAAGCTGTATCTCATGAACCGTGATAGTTAGAAAATATAAATTTTTCACAGATAGATGCCGTATTACAAAAAAGTGTGATATTTTATCGTTTTATCTATAATAATGGTTCGGAGGCTAAGGATGTAACTCATGAACGATACTTATTAGTTAGAGAGTAGCTATTTTTAAAAAAACTTGGTATTATTGTTGCCGATTTAACCATAAAAATTAAGGAACAATAATATTATAATATCTAAAAGGGCTCCCATACAACATTATGATACGGGACCTCAACTCGCACAATATGTGATAAATAAACTGCTATCCTATATTTAATATAGTTAGTGTAATTTCATTTCACTTGGCCTCTTTTCTCTCATACTATGTATTGCATCCAATGTTAGAGTAACACGGACGGATGACTAGACGGCCGTATTTGCTGTAAGCCTTCAAGTGACTATATTCACACAATTCATCACGTGGAGCCTACCTATAGTTTACATGTAACACCTACGACACAATATACGGGGTTCAAGAGACAGCCCTCCGAATACTTAAAGTATGCAACTGAACAACTTTCCCCTAGAAGCATATGTCAGGAAACATAAAAAAACGAAGTCGTATACAAAATTGCAATCAGCTGACTGCATTTACTGTGAAGAGCAAAAATTTTTATTTTCGTTTCCTGAAATATTTTCTTATGGGAAGTTGTTCAGTTTCATGGTCTACATGCATCCTTTAAGTATTCGGAGGGCTATCTCTTACATCCTGTGTATGCTTTGCATTACAACAAAATGCTTATTATGTGCTGTAGAAACTTCTAAAGACACAAAATTCCCAATTTAAAAAATCGTTTTACTTTTTTAGATTTACGATTGAACATGTCAATGGCTTGCTACCAGCCGACATTACGTACAAAACAGCTGATCAGCCTACAAGACAAATTCCACCTGGGTTCTATGATATTGGATACGGGTTCTACGATCCTATCACTAAATCTATTTACAAGTACGATGATCCCACCAGTATACATAGGTAAGGCCGCCATTGCTATTTTATTCGTATACTTAAATAATATTTTGCCCTAGGTACAGTCTCTTATACCACTTAAGGTAACAGGCATGCATATGCGAAGTATCAAAGGAATTTATTCTCTGTTCAACACAAAGATGGCACCACCAGCGACACTAACTATAAAATTACAACCACATACCACCACATAAAACTCTTCGCCAATATTTAAACTTGGTGGCAGCACTGAGCTAGTTAGCCGGAATCTACTAGCGTTGCATACGTCACTTAAACCTGTTTAAATTACTTGCTGGAAACTTTCTCGCAAGCCAAATACGAAGTATAATCGAACTCGCAATCATTCACTTAGGAACTAAAATTTTAACATAAAAATATGACAATTACCACTCTGGCGCAGGTCGAGATTCGAACCGTGGCTATGCTGCGTTGTATCCGACAGCGAAGCCCCTAGACCAGATGCTTGTTACGTAGAACGTTAAATTTTTTAACTGGTTGCTACAAGCTTATCAATAACATGGCGCGTCATAGATAGTCAGATCAGAAATGGTTGAATATACCGCGAGTCTTATAAAATTGCAGGTAGTCAATAAAAAATACTTATAAATAACCAGTTCAGCTTGAATGAATTCGCTTCTTTACTATTGATCGTCTTCTTTGGAAGCGACAACAATGTTTTTGAATTCTAACAGAACTTTAACAATTTTTATTATAATGCATAATTTATCAATTTTTATGAAGGCTGAAATTGTGGTGTTACATGAACAGGAAATGTCAATGAGTGCAATCGCTCGTAAATTAAATATTTCGGTAAGTAAAATATTGTGTTACGTCATTGTAATATAATTATGTGATCCTCATTTCAATAGTAACCTACAATGTATTTTAATATTAGGTTTCAATAAATGTTAAATGGTAGGAAGATAACTTTGTAGGATCATTCTTCTAATTTAGGATTTATTTATTTGCAGAGAAAAGCCGTACGATTGTGAATTCAGCGTCATGGTGTTTTGCCCCCAAGATGTTCGCTCCTCAGTCTGCACGCCATCGGGATGTTATTGCAACGCACACTGCGAATCCATTTGCATCAACAAAGGAAACAGCAATTGCACATGGTATATCTGTACAAACCGTGCTAAGATTTGCATGCGAAAGGATTCAAAACATACAAACCGGTAAAAAAAAATCGCCTTGTCTATTAGACATAGTCAGGACATAATCAGGAGTAATTTTACAGACCACATTAACCTAACGTTACGTTTGTTTAACCTAAATGTATTAAAAATATCAGAGGGAACCCTACAAATAACCGGAGTGAAGCCAAGACAAACGCTCAAATATAATTTGATGCACTAAAAATACACGAGATACTCTGTTTATACTTACAAAAAAATTAGCTTTTATTTGTATTTGAGCGTGCATTATTATATGAATGAATAAGTTTTTATACATTGTTAGTTTCATTTTGGTTGGTCGTAAGGTTCCTTCTGGAACATTTCTTTACCCTAAGATGTGTGACAAAATTATAATAGCTGTGCAACTCATTCTTAAATAAGCGCCAAAGTGATGTTATTGTATTTAACTATACATGTTTATTCACTGTGTGCTAGCAAAGGAAGCAGTTGTAAACTAAGTTTTTTAAATCGTTGTTTTAAACCTGTCTAATAATTAGATAGATATACCTACCTATATTGTTACTAAGCATAGCACCTATATGAGGCTGTAAACAATCGTTGTAAATAAATAAATACTTTCAATTTATTGTTCACTTTTATTTCTTTCTACTTTTATTTGTATTGTATAATGTTATAAAAGATGATATCGTTATGATTAAATAAGATTACCAATAAATAAGTATAAAAACCTGCCTAGCAATAAATATAAAAAACAGGTATTACATATTTTTAATTTGAGGCGATATTTTTAGGTATAGGTAGGTCTACCTATACTGCCCGTTAATACGTTAGAAACATCTATACAATGCATATATACCATCAGCTCAGGTATACCTCCCCTTCAGACGCTTGGCTATGACCAGAGAGAACATCGTGTTATTACTACTGATCACCAGATGTCGCTACTTTCATACAAATTATTTTTTTCTGTAATATAGCTCCGTGCTTACACTTACCATACTAACATTACTTAGTTAACACCTCATGTTTTAAAAGAAAGCATATAAAGCTTTCTTATTGTAGTTAAAATATACTTACGCCTTATTTTTATATCCCTGGAGTCACCAGCTACCGACAAAAACATAATACAACAAAAAATGATTCAAAATAATACACATAAAAGAAATACAAACGCTATCACAACCCGAGGATCGAACCTCGATCGTGGCTTTGCTTGAGTTTACGACCGATCAGTTAGACCATTACACCACAGACCTTCTGTGTTAAGGCGTAAAATAGTTAGCCTCTTTCACACAAGGCACACCCGTAGTGTTCGTTTAATACCACTTATAATGCCTGTTACCTTATGTTATATGAGCGACTGTACATCATCATTATCAGCCCACATCCACCCACTGCAGGGCATAGGGCTCTTCCCTATTGCGCCAATCTTCACGGTCCTGCGCTAAACTCATTCATAGAGATCCCGTCGACTTGGTAATATAATCCACCACCGGGCTGATGGACTGCATACTGTCATTTTTGCTCCTCTTGGCCACCACTCTGTGACTGCTTTTGTCCACCGTCCGTCAAGCCTCCTTGCCACGAGTCCTGCCCACCTCCACCCCAATCTTGTGATTAGCTTTCATATTTTATTTAGGATTGGACTCTACTATTGTAGCCCCAGGGCTCTCAAATCTGCACATTTGGTTCGGAGCTAGGGCTCACTCTTGGGGTGCGACTGGACTTAAGAGTTGTTGTGGGTAGAACGGATTAGACTCAATCTATCCCGGCTCATGCCGGTAGTTTCCAAAATGGGGAACAACTGAGGGACCACCGCGCCCCCTCCGGCGGGGCATTCCTTTTTTTTACGTAATTCCTTTCGTCTACGTCGAAAGTCGAGTTTCGTTACGTGCATATCTCAGCAAAGCAAAGCAGACTTTTGTATTCTGGTCACCTTATGTAGAAGCTGGCAAACTTTTTTTTTTTACTTTTTAATTACCCTTTCAATATTTTGATCGAGTGGTTCTATTCTTATCTTAATAGCCGCTAGCACAGTGTGATAATATGCAGGAAAAATTTACAGTCAGTGCTATGAAACTGCAGGCTACTAGTCTACAAGTGATTTTTTTGTACATGGCGTAGCTGGTAAATATTCCTGGTATCAGACCTAACCTAACCTAACCGACTACAAAATAAACATCTAATTTCACCTGTAAAATTGTAGCCAGTAGTTTAACATAGTATCGGGCATTGATCTTATATCAGGGTCTTATTTCTGTCTGATTGATCTACTTTATTTACATAGATATCAACTAAAAACTATTTCCAGTTGTACCGAAAAGCGCATGGCGAGCTGGATTGAAAGCAACTGCCGCAAAAACCCGGATCTTCCTGTAGGACCGTGTCCATTCTTGTATGAGAAATGGGCGGAGCCCACCGAACTGTTGGACCCGGATATGACTCCTGTCTTCCATTGTGCCTCTCCTGAAAAAAACCGTGAAAGTCGTGGATCTGTAACGGTATTTTTTTGTAAAATCGTTTTTTACATTTATCGTCTTAAAGTATGATTAAATAGAATTAAGTCGAGAGACATCACTTAATTCAAGGATTTGGTAATATGGCGAAGCGCATAGTACACCTGCCTGCTACGCCAAGGGTCGTAGGTTCGAACCCCGCAAGACAGAAATATTTGTTAAGTCCATATTCAAGTATTTTGTGTTTAGTCTGGGTTTTTTCTATGTATAATATGTATTTATTTACAAGAAAAAAGTATTCATATCAGCTAACTACTTCCCATAGTACAAGCTCTGCTTAGTTAGAAGCTAGATGGCGCTGTTTGAATTGTCCAGGATATTTATTTATTTTTGTAGAAACTTAATTCATATACAGAGTGTAAGGGACAGCCCTCCGAATACTTATAGAATGCATTAACACCATGGAATTGAACAAATTCCCATAAGAAAATAATTGAGATAACGGAAAAAAAATAAGTTCCCTAGTAATTGCAGTCAGCTGATAATGATTTTGTATGGGAGGTCGTTTTCTGACATAACTATGTTTCTAGGAGAAAGTTGTTTCAGTTTCATGGTCTGCATGCACCCTATCAGTATTCGTAGGGCTGTAACTTACACCCCATTTAATGTTTCATTTTAAAATATTCCTTAGGTTCATATTTACCTGGTAAGTGTTATTATTTCTAGTAGCCGTTCCCAGTCTAACTTCATTATTTTTGACCTAACTTTAATGTTCTTTTTCAGAGTGTTTTCTCAACAGATTCCAAACAATCAGAGCAAATGCAGAGGCCGAAGGGTAAACTTTTTGAAAGCCGTAGTAAGTTGTATGTGAAAACTGGGTTTTATGATCCACGCTTCCTTTTAGTGTCAGAAATGGATTTCTCAAAGTCTAAAAATGATAAGCAGTACGAAGAAGTTGAAGACGCTGAAAAGATGCATCAAAAAACTGGTAGTAGTGTAGCATTTAACTTGCGTGAACCTGAAATGGCGAATGAAATGACAAAAATACAAGCTGTGGCTCAAGAATATTACAACACGAGGAGTCTTACACGTGCTGAGGGCCATGGTGCACAGGAAAATGCAGATTCTATTAAGAGTATTACCAAGTTACAGAACGTTTATGATCAAAGTTCAGAAAACGTATACGTAAGTGGCACATTTAGTGTTGGTCCTGATATCCGACCTCAGGATAGTTTAAGCAACCAAAATCTAAGCGTATCAAAGCATACAAATATTGAGAATTCGTATCCCCAAGAATAAGGCGTTTATGGTAATATGAGCACCAGCGCTGAATCTGCATGTGGACAAAATGTAGAATACCCGTAATCTAGAAATGGAGAATAGTCACCACCTGAAAGTATTGAGTCCCTAAGCAATGGTATTGATTATTATATACCTAGAGCAAGAGGAAAATCCGCTGGATCATGCTTGGTTATATCAACGAAATTCAGAACCAGAATTTCAGAGGTCCCAACTGCAAAAGCAAGATCCAGAGACCGTTTGAAGAGCCTACAAATAATACAAGTTATAGACGCTAGTGCAAAAGACCTACTTGTGGGTGATTATGATAATGAAGAAGCTCTTAATACCACTTAAGAAAATTAACAAATGGTTAAAGTAGGTACCTCTAGAAATAGCAAACCTAGCGATGGTGACTTATTAGTAGGTATTGTTAGTACTAATTCTTATAATGAAACGAAAGGAGATACAAGGTAGGTAAATACTCCATTAATATTGATTTTAACAAAGATTCCATGTTTAGGATTAACATCTTTTAATTCTATATTTTTATAATCTACCTACATTATTTTATGATCGCTATTATTCTATTCATTTAGGTTACTTATTTTTTGTTTTACTTATCCTGAAATGATGTACGAATTACCACTTACTAGTTGATGACGATGTACGGGTAATAAATAATAATAAATGTATAATTTGTTTGATTGAAACATTACCTCTTTTGGTTTATTGGTTAGGTTCTTAGTGGTACGTATTACGTATGTATACATTTGAAAAGAAATCGGACACAACCTCATAAAATTCATTTTTCTTTAATAAAACACATCACTTCCCTACCTATTCGAAATATGCTGCTATTCAAAGCCTGCTGATAATGAAAAAAATTAAAATGAAATTACTTTATTCAATGTAGGATAGTGATGATAGTGATATCACTTTTTGACGTCTCATGATCCGTCATTGTAAAAAAAAAGAAATTTGTATAACACAATTTTCTTTTAAGTATAATATTATGGGGTTTTCCAGTCATTAAACAAATCTATCAGAGGCCTACTAGTAAACTTAGGTTGTCTTTCCAAAACCTTCTTCCCAAATCCCTTTGGAATGCAGAGCGAGAAGGTCCATACCTTTTTAGATTTTGACTTACTTATATTGTACCTTCAAGACAAACCTAGAACCACCATAGAACTACTTAATGAGCAGTAATTTTTACTTCGTGACAACAAGTCCGCACTGTTAGTTTTGCAAAACATAATTACGCGAAAATAGATCACGGCTCCAAGACTGGGGCGTTCCGTTGCAAACAAAGAAACTTTCAAAATTCCTATGCAGATCAGAAAACTGGGTAGTCTTATAACTACTTACAAATCCCCAGTACCAGCAGCATATGAACCTACCCGTTTAAGATAGATATCAAATAAATCTAACATAGCACATAAAAAACCTTGATGGGGTAGGTTAGGCGGTTGACGGTTGCTGATTAACAAAAGAACTAAAACCTAAGGCCACTCAATTTGGGGTAGGTAGGCGAGATATTTAGATCTTCAGAGTTGGTTCAACAGCTGGTTGTGGGGGCCTCCGGCAAAGTGGGCCTTCGATTCCTAACAGAGGGTCCCGGGCGTTGATTCCTAACCGAGACAGAATTATATTACCTAAGTATTTAAATGCCTTTAGCACTTCTACATGTAGCTAATAGCATACATACATACACACATACATCGTATATCACGCCTATAATCCCGATTATCCTAAGTAGCTTTTTACGACAACCGCGGGTAGAATTGGAGTGATGCAATTCTAAGCCGGCACCACACGGCAAGACGAATTAAATGATCGCTATCTCCGTGACCTCTGCTGTAGGTACCTACCTAGAAATTTCGGTCACCTTTAGAGGAAATCTGTAAATCCAGAAAAGCCAGGCCTCCGTGGCAGCGTAGTCGGGTTTGCTATCTATTTATCCGTACTAATATTATTAAATTACACACACACACACACACATATCACGCCTATAATCCCTTGCGGGGTAGGCAGAGCGTAAACAGCCGCAAAAAACGGCCATTTACACCACGTCTGACAAATGTTTGAGGGTTATTTGGAATATTGTGTATCGCCATAGTGACAGGTTGTCAGCCCATCGCCTAAAATTGCAATACACACCCTCGAGTCCCTTAGTCGCCTCTTACGACTCCCACGGGAAAAATAGGGGGTAATGCTATTCTAAGCCGGCATCACACAGCGAAAATTAAAAACAAACATTATTAAATTAAAACAGTAATTTTTTAGATGTCACATCCAGAGTGACTTAAACGTTAAACACGCTAATTTCCATACAAACTAGTCTATAGTAATTTTCATCTGTTGAGGTAGAGGCTTGAAAATTGTTTGACTCGCTTTGGTTTGGTAAACATAATTGAAGGATGAACGATGTTCTTTTATAAACATAATCACATAAATTCTGCATCTTTGTATGATTGATTTTTGAAAAGCGAACTAATATAAAAATGGAAACTAATTTACCTACATAGACTGATGACTTTTGTCTCACCCTGTACCTACTATGTGGTCACAGCCTATCTACTTTTTGCTTTGTTGCAGTTAGGTAAAAATTATTACATTTTATAAAAACGCTGAAAATAAAACACTTTTGTGCTGGACAACGAACTACTTTATTCCAACGTTATGGCGGGAGTGCAAGAAAATACAACCGTCACTTGTTTGTCCAAAATGCAATAACTTTTTCTAAACTACAAAATGGCTGGCTGGCTGGCTGGCTTGGTATACAGAGTAAGGCTTTACTCTGTATACGGCTTGTCTTCAACTCCACCAAAGGCTTCAAGGCTGCGGGTATAGATGGCGTGACTTGGCTAGGGCTGGCAGGTGGAGCTGAGACATGGCTAGGCTGGCTGGCAATTCGCCGTGGCATGGCGATTTGGCAATGGTCTTACAATTTATTTTGTTTTGTTTTGTTTTGTTTTGCTCTGCTCTTCTCTGCTATGAGAAACCTATATCCCATCATGCCCCAAGGGGTAACCCCGTCTTACCCCATGGGTGGCTTTGGCACTTTGGCCGGCTTCTTAATCGCAATAAGTAGTTTCTGTTGTCAGATAATCAGTCTCCACTTTTTGTTTTTATGAAGGTATATAGCAGGTACTTGCTAGTTAGTTTTCAATTTTCTATTTAAGTAGTATTAATTTATTTCTGTTTACATTAGAGTATGTATATTAATATAAGTAAGTTTATTTTAGTAAGTATTTGTGTAGGTATATTTTAGGAATGATATGTATGTTATATATTTATATTTATTTCATAGTAGTTCAATTTGTTATTTTCCATTATTTTGATTTCACACCCGAGTGCACCCGTGTATTTTTCTCTCTGTTTACCTTCTGGTTGGCCGGTAGAGAATGCCGCGTGGCATTAGGCCCGCCTTTTGTACCATGTGCAATAAAGTATAAAAATAAAAAAATAAAATAAAAAATGGGGCAAAGTAATGTTTTGATTTTTTAATTATTTTTAGAAGAAGTTGTTTATTTTTGCGTTATTGTTGATTATAATATTGAAAGAGTATAGACTGACGGATTTTCAATTAAAGTACCTATGTCCTAGCATAAAAACTTCGTAGTTATTTTTCTGTTTTTCCTTAAAGGCCCCAACTTATACCACCTTCCCCTACTATTTGGTCACAGCCTATCTACTTTTTGCTTTGTTGCAGTCAGGTAAAAATTATTACATTTATTTTGTTTTGTTTTGTTTTGTTTTGCTCTGCTCTTCTCTGCTCTGCTCTGCTCTGCTCTGCTCTGCTCTGCTCTACTCTGCTCTGTTTTGTTTTGTTTTATTTTATTTTATTAGGTAAAAACAACAGGTAACAATCAATATTGTCTGTTGTGGATACAAAAATTGTTTAGAACTAGACTGATACCCTAAACGCATTTACACAGCTTGATAATAGCATATGACAGTGAATAATTAAAAAAGTCGTAGGTACCTGCAGGGTAGGTACTGAACTTGTAACTAAACAGAACAAAAGAAAAAAAAATTATAGCTTTCTCATTTCAGAGTGTTTAAAACAGCTTTTTTAAAAGCGTGAGATCGTGAGTCGTATACATGGTGTAAAAAAATTAGCTGAGAATATTTTAAGGGGTGAACCAGTACGTAAAACTGAACAACTTTCCCCAAGGAACATAGGTCGAAATATGAAAAAAAATTGGCCCTCCCATACAAATTATCCCGGCCGGGTAACACACTCAGTATGGGTCAAATTATTTTTTCATATTTCGACCTATGTTCCTTGAGGAAAGTTGTTCAGTTTCACGTACTGGTTCACCCCTTAAAATATTCTCAGTATTTTTTTTTACACCTTATATATCGAGATCTGCATTACTAATTATATCGATATATTGTGTGTGTATGTGTGTGTGATACCGGCTTAGAATAGCATCAACCTATTTCTTTTGCGCGGGTTTCGTAAGACGCGACTATGGGACTCGATGGTTTCATGTAAGTATAATTACAGGCTGGCTACCTGTCATATACCTACGATTTTCTGTAGGTAATTACCCTAAAATATTTCCCTAGGACCACTAGAACCACCAGTGGTTGTTAGACGTGGTGATAGCGACCGTATTTTTACGGCAGTTCGTTAATTCTCTGCCTACCGCTAGGGGTAAAGGCCGGATATGGTTGTTTGTTATTATTTGCACTACCCACTGTACTGCCATACTCAGTCAGACAACCATACGACCATACCAGTTTTAGCTTTCAACTATGTCTTTGAGATTTCTCCATCAGGGTACCACAACATCGGGTGAAAACGCATGACGTTTCGGTGTTCTGTGGTACCCACGGGTGGCGGGTGGTGTAATCTCAAGGATTCGAAAGGTGATGTGATGACATACGAATTAAGATCCCCTTGATTTGGCAACCCTTTATCGCCTGAGTGAGCGATATCGTCAAGGTAGATAACGAGCGCTCGTCCGTCTGTGAAGACTGCCGATATTATATAAAAAGATGTATCGGGCGATATCACGCTATGCGGCAATACCAATTTGTTGAGCCAAACAGCTAGTATCCACAGCAAACCTTATTTTTAAAAGTTTGAATTGCCAAAATGATGTTGCTATGTAATAATAAAAACCCTAGTTTAGGACTAAGATCTTTTTTATTTTACCAGAAAACGTTTTTCTTTTAGGTTGATATTGAACAATATCACCAGTTTCTTTACCTCCTTCATGAACATACTTAATTTTTATTTTTACATATCCAACCTTATGCCACGTTTGCACAATGGCAATATGGGCAGCGCGAGTATATATAGGTTACTCTCTCTCACTACTTCCCGTGCTCCCTGGAATGTAGGCTTTTCATGCGCAAGCGCAAGTCAAAGGAATGGCAGTACGGACGTGAATTGAATGTATTACTATCTCGCTCACTCGTATTGGTGCGAGAAGGGTATGACTGCAGTGTGTGAATACTCTATCGCGTTGATACTTATTAAATATTTCGAGCGATATTCGCGACTGCGACGGCAGGAACAGGAGCAGGTGCATAGTGTAAACATGCTATAGCATAATAAACATCGTTAACTCTTATTTTGTTTGAAGCTGATACTGCGAATAAAATAAAGCCATGACCATCTCTTTTAGTATGGAACTGATAGCTGTCAAATATGGCTTATTGGGACAGCCTTACCACAGAAAATAGAAATAGTAATGCCGTAATGCTGTCAGAAGGGCGAATTTGGGTTAAAGGTAAATAGGCGTAGGATATGGTAACACTGAACGAACATTAAAAAAAACTAAAAAGCATGGACGACGTTTTCACTAAGTATTTTCGCGAGTTCTTTTCAAAATAGATCGATAAATAATTTTTCTTGGCGTATAGAACTATTTAACTCAAGTTCCTCTTTAGTTTGTAAATAGTTTGAGTTTAAAACTCAAGATATATTGTTGTGACTCGCTTTAAATTTATCTAATAGTAGATAAAACATTCAGGTTATATTTTTCGCGAAGAGTATCAAGTCGTATCTATTTATTGTGTAAGATTTTTCAATAGTATGGTGTGAAAATGAAGTGCCATTACGAAGTCTTGGGGCTTGTGCGAGACGCGAGCGCGTCCGATATCAAAAAAGCGTACCGTCGTCTCGCACTGCAGTGGCACCCGGATAAAAACTTAGACAACTTGCAGGAGGCTAAAGAACAGTTTCAACTTGTCCAAAACGCATATGAAGTCCTCTCAGACCCCCAGGAGCGGGCCTGGTAAGCCCTAAATGCATTCCCTTACGCACCTGTCTGTAATATTGATTTTGTTTTCATGATCAGCTGTTTTGCTGCAATATTTTATAGTGACACGGTTTTGAAATCTAATGCAGATTTTGTTGTTCAGTAACATTACCAAACATGTTGTGTTTGATACATCTGAAATTACAGTCTCTTACCTATTCACTTGTTGCAATTTTAGTTTTATAAATCCTTTGTTTAATGTAACATGAATCTTTTTCTAAAATAATTGTTTGAATATTGTTTAAGTTTCTTCTGAATAAACATAAAGACTGAGGTCATCAGCTTATGTGGACTTACAGCCAGCGACCTGCTGTCTTATATAATTTTTATTTCGAAGTGAATCTAAAAGTAGGTAAATTGTATATAATAAATTAAAACTTATTACAGGTATGACAACCACAGAGAGCAATTGCTAAGAGGAGCAGGCAAGTCTTACAACGATGACAGCCTGGATGTATACCCATACTTCAGCCCGTCTTGCTACAAGGGCTTCGGGGATGATCCACAAGGATTTTATGGAGTTTACTCTGAGGTCATTATTGCTACATTTTCTATTACTTAGAGCTCTGCTCCTGTTTCAGTCACTGTATCTTTTCATCATGAGATTACTTGAAACTAAACTTTTCAGCTTGAGGAGATTCTGGAGCATAACTTGTGCCCTCATCACTTAAAAATTCATAACATGATAAAATTATATTTATCAAAAATCCGGTACAGGTTGTGGTCTTGAATGGTGTGCCATAATCTCATGCCAGGTTATTAGAGTTGCACTGGCAGTAATATTTGCTTTTTTTTCCAGAATAGTTGATGTCCAAGAATAAAATAATTTATGACTCTATTAACTTTACATACATACTGGGTGATACCAGTTAAATTGATACCCTCTATTTTTAAGTCAGGCAATAAACATCCATATGAACCTACCAAAAAACCGAAAAATCTTACTTGAGTTTTCGCATTTTTCAGGTGTTCTCAAAATTATCATCAGAAGAGACAGATTTCCTGGATGATCCTGAAGATGTTGCTAAGATACCCAAGTTTGGTAACTCCACCACTCCATACGAAGATGTCCATGAGTTTTACGCTTACTGGATGGCGTTCTCCACTAATAAGAGTAAGAGTTATAACAAGAAATACATTTTTGAAAACTTGCAAAACTAAACTTTTCAGAAATTGTATACCTAACACGGGAAGTGTTTTAAAAATTTGGTATTCAAGAAAGAAATTTTTCAAAACACTTTCTCAATCATAATTCACAGGCTACGTGTGGCTAGACCAATACGAGATCCAGCAAGGCGACAACCGTCGCGTGATCAAACTCATGGAGAAGGAAAATAACAAGATCCGGCAGAAGGCCCGCAAGGAACGGAATGAGGAGATCAGGAGATTAGTCAGCTTTGTCAGGAGGAAGGATAAGAGGGTCATCGAACATACGAAACAGCTACAGGAGAAGGCTGAGGAGAATAAGAAAAAGGTACCCTGAAGTTTTAGAATAGATATGAATATACATTTATTTGATTCTACAGGCATACATACATAATTTATTTATTGGTGGGCAGCAGCCATACCTGTGAAAGCGATATCTTGCGCTGCACTCACCAATCTGCTTGCCAAGAGTGGTGAGTATGGCAATACCGGAGGCCCATGTCCAGCATTGGACTTTTGTGGCTGTTAATGTATGTATGTATGTAATTTATGTAGTATTGGAAACAATCATAAAATGGGGACGCAATTTTCATTCCAAATAAAAGCTATGGATCAAAAAACATGTTAAGAGAAACTTGAATTTTCTTACAAACTTTTATACACAACTGCTCGATCTTTGGTGATAAAGAAAGCCCCACGGGTTGAGGCCCGCAGAGAAAAAATCAACTGTATGGAGACATGCTTTATAATATCTAGCTCATGATTCATTCAACGCAATAATCAAGTAGTGATACCAAGGCAGAAACTGAGCAAGTCGAAACAATCGGTGTATGTTAGAGGGCCATGAGTATACAATAGCTTACCAGACAAAGTCAAGGATACAGCTTCTTCTCAAACTTTCAAAAATAAACTAAAAAGACGCCCCGCCTACCCCGCAAGGGATATAGGCGTGATATATGTATGTATCAAATGAGCTGTAATGCTATTAATATCAATAATTTTTTGTTGATAATAATAATATTTGTTATTGTATTGCATTGTTATTCTAACCACCAAAATTCCCTGTCAATGGCAGCGTCACATCTGCAGTGTTCTTTTGTAGCGCAGTTCAAGTATTTTCTATTTATTATTTTGTTTCTTCATTCTAGGCCGAGCAAATGCGAAGAGACAGGATAATACAAAGACAGAAAGAGATAGAGGAAGCGAAGAAACGAGAGGGCGAGAGCTCTTTCCTACAGAGTGAAGATTATCAAAAGAAATTAAGTGAAATAGAATCTCTATTGGCTGAGGAGTTTGGGCTGTCGTCTGATGATGATACCATTAGTGAGGGTGGGATGGAGAGTAGCAATGAAGAGAGTTCCAAGACTGAAGAGGTATGTAAAAGACCGGTTTCTATTGTGTGACCCAAAGACCGGTTTCTATTGTGTGTTCATAGACCTAAAGTCAATTGTCCTAATATTTGATTGACGTAACTACTGACTATATAATAATAATAATAATAATAATTTATTTTCAGACACAAGATCCATTGATACAGACATACTATAGTAACATGATTGTGTGTCCAAATTTTTTGAGGGTTCCGTACCTCAAAAGGAAAATAAGGAACTCTTATTTATACGATCATTTTTTTGTCCGTCCATCTGTCCTTCTGTCAAGACCTTTTATCTCGGAAAGGCGTAGAGTTATCGAGTTGAAATTGAGACTATATCCTTAGGTCTGCGACCGCTTTTAGTTCTAAAATAATCATGCTCCTAAAATGTGTTGATAAAAGATACGCTTGTTTATGCTATAAAAAATGCTTGTTTTGACTTTATCTAGGGAATCAAAATTCTTTGAGTACTTCAAGAACTATCAAATTTTACATGTAACGGTTTTATTTTTTATTGGGGTAAATAAGAACAAAATTAATTTTGAGGCTATAGACAAACCAGATAAACCCCTCGACACCCGCGGGGCTAGAAGTAGGTGGGAGCGCGGTCAGTCCGGCTGTCCACTCTCTGTAGGTGTTTTATTTTGCATTAGAGTAATATCTCAAAATGGATTTTGATACCCCCGCCCACCTTGAGAGGTATACGGAGCGTAATCGGCAGTAAAAACGTTTCGTGTTTCGCCATATCTGACAAAACAACCGTCGATAAAAGGCCAGAAGGTACTGAAATGACGGCCAGTAGAAAGCGCAGTTCAGCGTGAGACGGCTTCGAATTTTGCTTAATGGAGAAGCATTAGTCCAGCAGTGGACATCTTACGACAATAAATTATGTTGATGTGTTAAATTAACTATGAATTTGTAGCAAAGGAACTGTATAAAATGTGTTGAATATGAATTGTGTTATGACTCTTACAATTTAATTTTGTTTGTAGGCTAGTGAAGCGTCAAAAGCAGCTCCAAAATCATCGTCAAAACCTAAACAAGCCATGCGCAATCTATACTGCTCTGCTTGCAACAAACTATTCAAAAACGTCAACTCCTTCGAAAACCACGAAAATAGCAAAAAACACAAGGAGAACGTCGCAAAAATGGCCATGGAGGACGATGTCGACATATCCGATCATGGAGAAGAAGAGGAAGAAGAAGTAGATGGAGAAGTTGAAGAAGAATTGAAGGAAGAAGGGAAAGTGAACGGGCAGACTGAAGAAGATGAGAACTCAATTTCTGATTTAGAAGATAATGATATTAGAGAGACTTTGAGTGATGATTCTGATAAAGTTCAGGTTAGTTTGATATCTTTTATCAATTTATTTATTGGCCTGCGTGGTGCCAAATTAAAATACCATCCATCACCCCAACTCTACTGTTGGGTGTTGTTAAAGGCGACACATCATTCCAGCAAATTAACGTCAGTTTTTCTTTAGTACTATTACTCTTTTTCATGATCTTTGCGGTCTTGTTTAAATCAGCATAATTCGAGATATAAAATGATACCAGAGTTATATGAGTGTTTGAGATTTAGTAGAGCTTTACTCTTTAAATTATAAAATACTCATTTTACTCTGTTACGTCGTAAAACAGAATTGGTGCCTTTATTACAGCATCTTCTTTATTTTTATTTTACTGTCTATTTGGGATTAATTCTAAAATTCGTTTAATTTCACAGGCTCTACCTAAAAGTCACAAAAAGAAGAAAAACAAGAAGAAATCGTTCATCGCAATGCCAGAAAGCGAGGGCAACGACAGCCATGACGAAATGAGTTTCAACGAAATCGAGGGACCCGCGCGCAGCAGAAAAGCCAAGAAATTCAACATGCTAAAGAGCCAAATACAGGCTAAAAAAGAAGCTAGTCTAAAGAAAGGATCTCAATCACAGACCTCAACAGAAAACCTCTGTGAAGTCTCCAGTACGACCCCAACAGACGATGCCTTAGGTGAATCCGCTACGCCGAAAGAAAAACCAACACTGCCTAAACCACAAAGATGTGTTAAAACGAAGAAACTAGTAGATAGAAAGCCTAGGGGTAAGAATACGGAAACCGAAGACTCAAGCACGGCTCTCAGTCTAAGATGTGCAATCTGCCACCAGGAGTTCCCATCAAAGAATAAACTATTTGAACATCTAAAGAAGACGGGACACTCTGTAGCATTACCCCAAACTAGTTCCAGTATAACTAAGAAAACAAAGAGGGCTAATAGGTAAATGTGCAATGAATTTAGATAGGAGAGTATGTATGAAATAATCCGTGATAATCTATGTTGATTTTCTTCAACTATCAGTTGTAAATTGACTTATCAATATATTTATTGAATGATCACTGTCATCATTAAATTATGCCTAATGAAATTTATGTTGCAGTTTTACTTCCTTGTAGCTAAAATAAGTGGTACTGTTATTTAAGTAGAAATATATTTATTAAATACTTAGGTAACATTCTAAACATGTAATTACAATCACATTCAAATAAAGAATTGCACTTCATGGTCATACATAACCTTTTTTAGCCCTAACACAGAATATTAACACAAAACTGATCAATCTGTTTCTTAATTAACTGGAAGATACTTAACCTTTTCGCCGCCAAGCCATTCGAGTAAAAAATTGCAACCAGCGCCACACCAATTTCTTGGTAAAGAAATACTCAATACAATAGAGATGTCCAACAGTTCATATCGATAATAAATCTTTACTTTTTAAACCGAGTTTTAATTAATCTAAAACCATTATTTTGCCCCCTACTTTTCAGTTCTGATTTCATATAGGTCAAAATAATAATATAGGATAGTGGTAGTAGTGGTAGCCTCGTAAACAATACTAGGCATATTCAACAAGTTTATTTTTAGTTCAGTTTTCGATCAGCACTGGCGCATCTCTATTACGCGTCTCTATATCGCGTTGTCGGTTATAGACGACTGTGGCGTCGGTGGCATTTCTATATTCTCAAACCCTTAGGACAAATAAGGATGTAATATAGAATATCGATAAAAAAATTAGAACACCATAGGATTTATGCTGGTATTTATTTTAATATTTTATTGTGACTATTTATTTTCTTTCATTTCTTTTTCTTATTTTACTTACGTTGAATATTAATTAAAAACGATTTTAAATGGCACAAATTTCATGTTAACTTAATTTAACGGGTCAAATTGTGATACAAGATTATTATTAAATAATAAGAGATAAGATAATTATTTATTTAATAAACTTAATAACAAATACAATTATATGAAATAATTCTGTGGCTTAACCATTTCTTAAACTAAGAATATGAATTCCTGTATCTCAGGCAAATGGGAAACCGACATAACTATTATTTTAAGATTTATGATATATTATTAAATACTTTAATTTTTTTTCTCTTCCTGCCCGGTTTATTTGATTATTTCTTAGGTTTGTTTCTATTTACTTTTTATAACGCCCTTCGTAAGGTATTGTACTTATATTAGCGGTTATTTATTAGCATTTCACAGTTACTTATAAAGAAGAGGCCTATGTCCAACAGTGGGCTAATATAGGCTAATTAGATAGATAGATGGATAGTTACTTATACGTTTATCAAATAAATAATTATCTTATCTCTTATTATCCAATAATAATCTTGTATCACAATTTGACCCGTTAAATTAAGTTCACATGAAACCCTCCCAAACGCTCCTAATTTATTTATTATTATTTATGATTATTAGGTATTTACTTACCTCTAAATCTTATTCAAGTAATTTATTTATTTATTTATTTATTTATTTATTTGTATTTGGAAGATTTACAGACAAATTTTAACTGCATATGAATAGATATATAGAATATTACAATGCTATTAACAAATCTCCGCAGATAGAATTAAAGAAGACATAATACTGAAAAAGAAAGAGAACTTTAGACAGAAGAGAAAACAAAAATGTTAATAAAATTAAAAGAAAGAGGTTACGTACAATCATTTCGCTTGGTTGAGGTGAAGTGGAATTTTGTCATTGATCGTTTAACAGATGTAGTGTTTGAACAGAAGAGATCAAAATCAATAGGCAACTTATTGAAACTAGAGCATGTTCGAACTAAAAACGAATTACGCCTATAGTTGGTTCTGGCTGCTGGCACGCACAAGACTGGTCGCTGTCTGAAGCGTCGCTGGTTGGTTCTGAGGGAGATACTACTTAGAAGTTCACTACAATCCAGGTTACCATTTGCAATCTCAATTAAATAACAGATATCACTTATATGCCGTCTGGCTTCGAGTGGTAGAAAATGATACCTACTACAACGCTGAGCATATCCTGCTGTCTTCTGTCGCGTTTTAAAATCGAGGTATCTAAGAAATCTCTTTTGGATACCTTCAATACGTAGATTATATACTTTGTAATTGGGGTTCCACACTTGCGAAGCATATTCCAAGTGACTCCTTACAAATGCACAATATATAATTTTAATGGCTTTAATATTTGAGAAGCTAGCGCAAGTTCTCATTAAGAAACCCATGGCTTTAGATGATTGGGTGACAATGCTATCTATGTGTCTATCAAATAACAACTTCGAATCAAAGAGCACTCCCAGGTCCCTAATAACTTCCACCCTTTCGATCTTCTGGCCTTTCAAGGTATAAGTGTGATTTATAGGATTAAGTTTTCGCGAAAAACTTATGTAGGCACATTTTGATACATTAAGATCTAGTTTGTTTTGATCACAATAGGTAACAAACCTATCCAGGTCAGCTTGGACGAGGTGACAATCATACATATTTTTAACAGTTCTGAGGACCTTCATATCATCAGCAAACAAAAGTATTTTTGAATTACGAAAACAAGAGCTAATGTCGTTAATAAATATTATGAATAAAAGTGGGCCAAGCAAGGAACCCTGCGGTACTCCTGATGGTATGGTAGTCCAGTTAGAAGAAAAACCTGAGAGTACTACTGCCTGACTACGGTTTTCAATATAAGATGAGAACCATCTGTATAGATCTCCGTGTATGCCTGCGTTAAAAAGCTTGGTTAGCAGTATATTGTGGTCAATCCGGTCAAAACATTTGCTGTAGTCGGTGTATACTACATCGACCTGAGCTCCTTCATCCATACCTTTGGATATAAGATCATGAGCTAGGATAAGGTTAGATGTAGTTGACCGCTTTTTGAGAAACCCATGCTGCTCAGGACCAAACGTGCATTTAAGAGCTGCATAAAGTTGGTTGTAAACCAGTCTTTCCAGGATCTTTGCAAAAAGACACAGCTTAGAAATAGGCCTATAATTTTCTACATGCATTTTATTACCCTTTTTGTGCACTGGCGTTATAAAGGCGGACTTCCATATCTTGGGTACTATCCCTTCTTTCAGCGAGCGTGTATATAAAGTGCAAATAGGGGTCAACAAGGCGTCAGCGCAATTGACAATATACATCGGTGAGATGTGGTCAGGTCCGGCAGATTTGGATAAATCCAGCGATTTTAGGAGTTTAAGTACTTCCTCTCGAGTAACTTCAATTGCTGAGAGATAACATGTAAAGTTAGAAGAAGAAGCACCTAAATTAACACATGTAACATTATTATTTTTATTAGTATTTGAGAACGTAGAATAGAAATATTCTGCAAACATATCCAGGTTCTAACGACAGATCAACGTCATCCTCTACGCCTTATAAAATCTGTAGAAGTTCTGCTGAACTAAGCTCGTCGGCACTCATTTTCCCATCACTATTTTTATGTCATTACTGCAATGACGTCAGAGCGTGTCGTCTTAACCCGACTACGGCGTACAGTGCACTCACAATGGTCAAGCAATTATCGCTGTGCACGAGTCGCCGAAACCGGTTTGTCGATACTCAATCAAATAAAGAAAATAATGTCTAATACTTGGCGTATTTCTACAAATCGATGTCGGGAATATTTTCAATATACATTAAAATAATAAGAAAATGTTATTGTTATGACAAACTTGACAAATATCTAGGCATAGTATATTCCGTAAATATATTATAGATGTATCGATATTTCACATTTGAGAACGTAGAATAGAAATATTCTGCAAACATAATCCAGGTTCTAACGACAGATCAACGTCATCCTCTACGCCTTATAAAATCTGTAGAAGTTCTGCTGAACTAAGCTCGTCGGCACTCATTTTCCCATCACTATTTTTATGTCATTACTGCAATGACGTCAGAGCGTGTCGTCTTAACCCGACTACGGCGTACAGTGCACTCACAATGGTCAAGCAATTATCGCTGTGCACGAGTCGCCGAAACCGGTTTGTCGATACTCAATCAAATAAAGAAAATAATGTCTAATACTTGGCGTATTTCTACAAATCGATGTCGGGAATATTTTCAATATACATTAAAATAATAAGAAAATGTTATTGTTATGACAAACTTGACAAATATCTAGGCATAGTATATTCCGTAAATATATTATAGATGTATCGATATTTCACATTTGTACTAGTAAGGAACAACACTTCCAGTCGTGTGGGGCCGACTACGGCGTGTGCGAATGGTATTTCTGACAGCTTCAAAACGTAATCAGTATTTTTCTTATTTATACTACAAATCTTATAAATATCTAAGCGCAAAAGTTCATAAATCAAAGTAGAGGGTACAATAAATGCAATATGCGAAAAAAATAAAGATAGATAGGGTTTTAAAATGCTAGTTTATGAACATAAACTTTAACGACGTTTTGTCGGCTGTACCCGACCGTGGCGCTGACGGCAAGTCGCGGGTTGTCGGCTATACCCGTCTGTGGCGGTGAAAAGGTTAAATAAATACTCCTTTTGGTCAGAATATCGACTGCCACAGTCATCTAGTCATGACTAAACATTTATGCCTCTAATATTGTTGGCTGTCCATACTGAATAACTGGATGAATAAGTTATACTCTGTCGCAACTAGATGGATTTGACAGTAAACTACGAGTATATTAAACAGTGCATGGCTCTCCTTATACCACTAAGAACAATTTGTGACATTAAAAGTTCTATTTAAGAATAACAGTGATTTTAAAAAATACAATAGCAAAGACACAAGAACAGTGAAACAACAACAATAATACTCAGCACCAATCACTCAAATTCAGGAATGTCTGAAAAACTGTAGCCAGGGTACTCTTTATATGCATAGTACGCTATCCTAATGTGATAAGCCCCAGGAAGGAACATTATACCTCCTAAAATTATCATTGGCCATAGTCTATCAGAGTATTTACTATCAATGTGGCCTGAGACAATCAGGCTGCCTACTATAAGGAGTACAGCACCAACAATGAACAGGAATGTGGCTAAGGAGATTGCTTTCCAAGGTATCTTTGGTGGCGGCATCTCGAACTGGGCGTCAGAGAAGCCGCTGTCGTCTGTAGGCACTTTCGCGTACCCATCGTGTTGCCGACCGAACCTCAACCGCGACATTTTCAGTTTCGACAGATGTTCTGTAAATAATAATCAATACTATTCATTCATTATATATATTATATTCATTATATATATTCATCTCAAGTGTCTGAAGTGCATATAGACCCTACCGGCGTTTGTATATTGTCTATAAAAGTTTGTACCTTTTTTGATTTCAGGCATAATATTCATCTCAAAATACGACATTGAAAAGATAGAATTCTAAATCCATGTTAACCGTAAGGTAAGACCGTATATAGCACAATTAATAAAAACGATGGTTAAGAATTTACGGTAAACTTCTTTAACTGCAGTTTACTTACACAAATCTGTAGATAATTAGGAAATAATTTAATATTTTCAATCGATTTTTACCGTTTTTCAACGGAAAACACCAAAGAGAATATAATAGAACTAGGAAAACACAACAAAACATGTCAAACTCAGCTGTCATGCAAATGCCAATCGGGGTTCCTGCTTTTTTTATGAGTTAGATACTAGCATTTTGGCCCGTATTAGGCTCTCCTTGATAGTCTGTAGGTGTTGGTAGAGAGGTATAAATATTTAATGATTACCAGAATCTCAGTCAACTTGACTCGGTTTTTTTAATAGACGTATAATATAAAATCACCTTTGATATGTAGTGGTAGAAGCGTCATTGGAAGCTCAGTAACAACTGCTTGCCAGCAGCTGTTTCCTCCAGTCTTCAAATGTCCATTGCCTGTAAAAATCAGCCTGCCTGAGGAAAAAAATAACATATGAGTCTAGAGGGTCTACCCTGAGCTTAGCGTTAGTTTTTAAATTTGGAGATCCTGGGTTCGTTTCTGGCGGATACAGTGGCGTATAAAGCTTCAGATCATGCGGGGGTCACAACACATATTATATCTAGACTACCATTCAGCGAAAGGAAATATGTATCACAAGAGCAGCGAGCTAGATACTTTACGTTAAAAAAAGGCAAGGCAAGGCTCTACATTTACGTTGAATATGTATAGCGAGGAACCACACTAGGTATGCTACACGAACATTACTAAGAGAGAGCGAGCGAAGAGTTCTCGAAATTTCACATTAAATAGGCAAGAGATTTCTGCGCTTCAGCAGCACTAAACGTGTTGCAAGCGAAGCGAGTTCGCCATTTTACGTTTAAAAAGCAAGTGACGTACACTACTACCAGACGTATCGCGAGCGAAGCGAGCTCTAAATTTCACTTTAAAAAAGGCTCGATAGGTGACACACTGCCTTACGCCACCTACGTATTGCTAGTCAATCGACATTCCACATTAAATAATCGAACACTGTATCAGAATGTCTTTATTGCTAAATTAAATCTGTTGTAGACTACGCATATCACACGCTTTTTTATTGCCGCCCCTTGGGCACATCTTGGGTTTCTGCCAAAACTTTTATATCGTCCTAGACCTTGACAGCCCTATAATATGCGAAGACAGGCGTGCGTAGTGACAAACGATCTGATAGTTTAGAAATAGAATTTATCCAGATGGGAAAAAGTTTTATTGTTTTCTCGATAAGCTACGCTTCCGACACAAAATAGAGAATGTAGCCGCCAATACTTACTTTGGGCTTCCGATATTAGAATAGTGGGAGGTATACCGCGGGTATACATAATTAATTAGTAGGTAGGTGCGTATAGTTTCTAGAAGAAATGGTTGCCTACCAACAAGCTGAATATTATATATATGAAAAAAAAAATGTATCAGCTATTTAGTTCCCATAGTACAAGCCATGCTTAGTTTGGGGCTAGATGGCGCCGTATAAAATGTCCAGGATATTTATTATTAGGAACAATGTTCACGAATTTTTCATGTCATCATAGCCCGTAGTCCCTTTGGTCTAGCATAGCCACGGTAGCCTAGCCAGATAGCCAGTTATCTGAATCCAGGCCACAGAGTACTATATTTGCTCCAGACTAGGCCAGCCAGCCACTCGCTAGTTTGAGTAAAGTATTCTTTGGCCCATCGTCTACTCTACATTTAAGTATCAATCTCTAATAGGACGATATAAAAGATTTTTATTGGCAGTGGCCCAGAACCGGGTCCTTTACGTCATAGATTAGGGTACTGCACCAGCCTTGACCTAATGCGTCGCTGCAGCAAACATACCCACGGTCAAAATAATGAACCCCAGTATGCTCACGGAAAAACAAAACGTCTGCAATTCAGGCGTTTAAGTATATGCAACCAATTATGTGGAAATTCTTACACGTTAAACACTTTTGGCCTTGACTATACGGACGGTACCTCACTAGGTAAAATCAAGAGGCCAAGAGCGTGTCGGATACCCGTATTAAAGGGTTTCGTAGTTATTAAGTATGAAGTAAAAATGTATTTCAATGCTATTAAGATTATTTCACCTTAACAGGTTTGGTAGAGTTTTGATAAACGGTTTAAGGATTTAGTTTTATTTTATACTAAGTATGTAGTGCTAGTAATTGATTAGACGACAATCATAATTTCAATACAACTGTTACAATAACAATGGCTAAATCAGCCATTTTTATTAGAAACGCTATGCATCTAAATTAAAGCATAATAATTATGGCAATATTTAACTTTAGGTAAAACTGTAGACATAATATTGAAAAAATGTTTCAAGTAAAGATGACTGTAGATTATTTTTCTATCTAGTATATTTTGTCAATTTGTGTACCTGATAGTATCTATTAACTGTTAGATCCTCGAAATTAACATGCAAATTTTTCAAAATTTTATGTCTGTAAAATTGTTTGAATAAAACTGGTTTATAATCTTATCAGCGCGCTATCTGCCCATATATGAAACTGAACTAACCCATAGGAACTTAACACCTACCATTTTCCTAACACCATGGTAACTAAATAAAACAGAATATAGCATGATTCATAATTCGTTTATCTGCTATCACATTGAGTAATTCTTAAGGTCTATTTATTACACATGACCAAAATATCAGTCGAGAAAAAAAATACACTCGCGAATTCAAAAATAAAAGTAAGTATACAAATTAATTAAATTATAATGAGATATTATTACCAATATATTTATAAAATTTAAGTTCCTAGGTAGTAGGTTCGTAATAAACCAGCCGCGAAAATTTTAACATAAACCAACCGTGTGTTAGATTTTTTATCTTTGGAGAGCTCGTTTACGCTGTATTAATATGTTTTTGTCAGGAATGATTTTAAAAGTGATGAGATATTGATGTGAGTTGCTGGCTTGTGATGCCAGATTAGAATAGCATCACTCCAATACTAGCCTAGGGTGTCGTTAAAGCTTTTGAGGGATTAATTTCATCCAGTGAACGGGCAGCAGCATTCCCTACGAAGGCAATCTTTGACTGCGTTCGCCAATCCGCTTGCCAAGCGTGGTGAGTATGGCAATACCCCCCAATAGGGGAAAGTTCATGTCCAGCAGTGGGCTGTTGTGATTGTTAATGTTATGATGTAATGTATGATATTGATGACTTATTTGATTTCATAAATTATCTATTACGGTAAATTTCGTAGGTACCTACCGAAGGCCTTACAGCTAGACAATCCTAACACAACCGATTTCCAAGCTCATAGATCCGTACCTCACTCCAATAATTTCAACCTCAGTGTTCACATATCGGAAATATGTCCGAAAAAATCAACCTGGTAAGGATTATTACCTGCTTACTCGTATTAAGTTACATGATCTACCTACAGTATATAGAATCTGACAACGTATTAAAACGGCGTTTTTTAAAAAGATCCTATGGCATTATGCTTGCATAGCAACAGCCCGTGGCAACAGCCTATCAGACGCCATAGGTCTGGATACCCGCCAAAACAAAGAGTTGACGCGCGGAGAAAGTGGCGCCAATCGATACCGCCCGCGCCCTACTGACTAGCCGAACAGCTGATTCCTCGAAGCACACTAACAAAAGAATTAGAAAACCACAGGGAAAAATGGAAAATCACTTTGTTTAGCTTCACTTATAAAAAGACAAATCACCAAACGGAATAAACAAATAGTTAGGTTGCGATCGAAAGTTTAACCCACATAACAAAGAAACAGGAAGCGGAAGCGATCAACTTAAAAAGTTCGTAAAAGATTTCTAAGTAGGCACAAACTTAAGTGACTAAAACGAATAGAATACCATAAAATCATGGCTCACCTCGAATATTTATGCAAATGCAGGCCAATATAGCACATGTAGAGACGCTGCGTGTTGTATGCGAGCTTATAATCGGTGGTGGGTGGTAGGGCGCATGCGTGGTGGTGCAGGCGCGCGCACCCTCGCCCGCGCGCCGGCTGGCGGCGGCTGACTGTCACCTCGTCACCTCGCCTCGCGACCACCGGCCACTCCGCCGGCAGCCCGAACCCGAGTCACACGCGCGCCACCGCTCGCTTGCGCAACGCCGGCCCCTCGCGGCCAGGAGCCCTCGGCGCTCTACCAGCTACCTACACACACACCGGGGGCAACGCGCCACGGACGCCGGCGTTTGCACACGGGGCCCACTCTCAAAAGGTACGCGACCATTACTCCGACACATCCGCCCCGAATCGCCTTTCACTGCCATATCCAATTCACTATAAACACTCACCCCAGGTGCCAGGGTAGCTGCATTATGACAAAAAGCGATATATCACATCTCTTTGTGCTGACACGGCATCGGTTAATCCGAATGACAAGCCGAGCATTGTGTGTGACCTTCCCTCATTCCGGCTTCTATATTCTACAATTCACATTCGTACGTAAAGCAAAGGCACTCGTGTTTTACGTTTTGCACCCCACGTCGTCTCTCCACCTGCTTTTATTCGGCTATAATTAGGTACCTGGTTCTCTTTTTACTTTTCTGACCTTTACTTATTTGTCTCCCAAATGCCAGCCTATGCCTGTCTATCATTATTGTACTATACCAAAAGGATTAGGAAGTAAATCTGCATTTTCAGTTTCAGTACCTAACACTGACAATCAACATGTCAACAAAAGCTTTCATTTGTAAAGTCTTTGCGTATTAAAAGCCTACTTGATGGCAGTAAAATTGACGTTGCCACAAAACGTGATAAATTATAGGCAAATAACTGCTTTGTTTGAAATGTCTAATGCCATAGCTGAATAAATAGCCATAAAAGAGAACACTATTTTTCGACCATTGATAATGATAACTTAGGGTCAATTTAGAAGAAGTATGTGAGGTTAAAAGAAACTATTAGATTAAACACGGTAACGAATGTAAATTAAATTTTATCACACTTTTGTTACCAACTGTACCTAATTAAAATTTATTGTTATCGAAAAAAAGTTTATTAATATTTCCCTTATGTGACGAAACACTTTAATTTGCCCTGTACCCAGTGGTTACATATCAATATCATCTGCCCTACTGCCAGTGCCTTTATGTATTTAAAAAAATACGAACACACGTAGACCTGAATAGGATTCCCTGGCCGTAGGTACATAAGTAGAACCATGCTCAAAGAACACCCAGACCACAGAATATATAATAGTACCCAGACCCAAGAACACGAATCCGGAACACTTGCGTAGCAGGCAGACGCACAATCACTGTGCCACATCGGCCGCCGCGCCGGCCGTCGAAATAAAAGTTATACAACAAAGGGGAAGAAATATCAAGTGGTTGCGCTAAAGGAGTCCGCATTGCGTAAAGGATAAGAATCCAGAATGTTCAGATGAAGGCAAAATGTCATTAGCTCCGGGTATCTCCCTCTCTTTCAGGGTAAGCCTCCAGTTTAAGTTTGCCTTAAATAATTTTAATGGACGGTTTGCAATTCTGATCTTCCTTACCATGAACATATATGCCTACGATTTCAGAATTTTGACCTTGGTATTTTAACTTTTGAGGCTAGCGATGCTATGCGATGGAGATTTAAAAAATCAGGGTGTAAGGAATTCTATAGGTATAACAAAGTTGTTCAACCCTTGGTCAAAACGCGATACTGCGAGTCGTATCTCGGACTATCTTGTACCGTTCCTACGCCATGCGTAATAAGATATACAATAGTGCAACGACAGCTGAACTTGACAGTACCGCTGCGCTTTGTATGTCACGTTCTGACCTAGGGCTGAACAATTTAATATAAAGTGGATTTGTAAAGCCTTTGTAAAGTAGATTTAATTACAAGTATTTTTATTTATGTTTTAAAACACCTAAAGAATGCGTGGTTTAAAGGAACGCAGTACTTATCCTAACACCCTGCTTATAATTTTTTTTTTGGTTTTGCGTCCGTAATAAAAAACACTACTTACGTTTGTAAGATACTAAAAAAAGAAAAAAAAATTCGTCGTCTCTCAGTTTTTGAACACACATCCTCATACTTCTTTAAATTCACTGAATGTCCTTGAATTCATAGGTACTTAATAGGCTTTTGTTAGCCACAATAGAGATATAGGGTATTCAGCCTATCCCATTCAGACTAACGATTTCAGACCGTTCAATTCAAAAGAACTAAAAGACGATTGATTTGGCGAAGGTCCAGATTTCAAACGAAAATCAAAGTTATCTAATAATAATACTTATATAAATTTATAAAAATCAATAGTACTAGATACTTGTATATAATCTGGCGATTCTTAACCAACACGACCATCTCCCAACCATCAGTTGACGTAGCATTGGGCATTGGATCCAAGTCACTTAGCTTAGCCTGATTTTGGTTCCATAAATACTATAAACAATAACTTACTTACTTACTTACTCCTGTGGCTCAAGGACCCAAAATGGGTCTTGGCCTCCGACACGAGTTTCCGCCACTTGTCCCGATCCTGGGCCGCTTCACGCCAGTCTATTGCCACGTAAATAAAAACTACTTATAAATATAAATAATCGACACGAAAATAATAACTAGGTACTTATAAATAAAATTATAAATTGAGTCAAAGGGATTAATTTATTTGCGATGGATTGGCACAATATTTTCGCACAAGGATTACTCTTAACTCTACATCATCTAGCCGCCTTCTTATCAAGGCCCAGCTTATAAGATTTCTATGCTCTATGCTTAAGTGTGGAGACCTTAATCGACTAATCAACAAGATTTTAATTTCCATTACTTTATTCATTTCAATTAACAACGTAACAGTTACAGACACCAAAACATAAAAAAATAAAATAGAAAGCAAATATTTATTACATTAGTAACACATTTCTTAAACTACTGTTTTAGTAAACATCGTCTTATACAGTGAGTACTAATAATAAATAAAGATAGACATAGATAGATAGATGAACACTTAACAAAATTACACTTTAATAAATGTACTTACATTAATAATATTAACCTATAAGAACTTTAAATTTTATTTACATTAACTTAAATTACATTATCATTAATTCATTAGTCATGTCATCATTCATCATTAAACTCTATAAATTTTCACAATAAATTTTAAACTGATTTAAGTTGTGTTTATTTTAGATTTTACAATTACAATTCAAATCCAAAATAAACACAACTTTAATCCGTTTAAAATAGTTTTATTGTGATGAGTTATAGTTGTGCTAACTCAAGAAAATATTATTAGCCTGTTGAATAAAGCGCTCAAAGGGGGGTCTAGAGTGCGTGGGCGGTAAGCTAAGTTTTTTTTTCGGAAATATATTAAGCGTCCTTGTGTAGTAAACATACTAAAAGCCCTGGACACTGGAAGGTTAGCCGGAGTGGGGGGAGGGGGGGGGGAAGCGCCCATTTTTAGGTTTTTCATTTATATTTCAAAATTGGTGCGTTCTAGACAGAAACTTTCAAGGAATAACAAAAGGACTATAAAATTATCTACAAGTTATACCTATATACCTTTTTCAGATTTGCAACCGTTTTCGAGCTACACCTTGGAAAAGTGAAAATGGTGTAACTTTTTATTATACCAACGTATTACTGTTGTTAATCTTGTCAATTTTGTGTGACTTTTAAAAAATTGTGACTCCAGTGTTCATCGGGTCGTTCACTGATTCGATGTCTGACTTGCTATGATGACGATTACTTTTTCATCCTTTTAGATTTAGAGGGTCCTGTTTCAAGATGGTCAAGGGTCAAGATTTCTTCTTCCTCTATGATTTGCTCATCTTCAGTTGTAGGCATTGCCTGTTGTAGATCTTCATCGTCACCATCGTCATCTTCTGGGATACACACGCCATTGAGGCATTTGCCTTGACAGTGAAGGCATGCCGCTGAACAGTTCAGCATTGCTTTCCTACATCCGCATTTGCGACTACTGCAATCCTTGGTGCAGCGACAAAATATTGTTTGCAGTAAGGCCTCTGGTGCTGGTGCATCTTCCGTTTTTATGGGCTCCAGGATGTTTTCAACTGATTTCCACCCCCATGCCTGTGGAGGCAGCTCGTTCCCAAGCCACTGCTGCACTTGATAGTAGGTGCGCCGGGAATGCTGTTTTAGCGGCACTTTCAGTGGGTAGGAGAGAGCTGATATCAGGCTTTAATTTTGCTACTGACCTCATAAAAGACAGGAACCGGTAAAGGTTAAGGGAGGTCACTTTAGTTGGTGCTCCATACCATTTTAAGAAGCAAACCTGCCTCTCAAACCTATATCTCTTTGGGCTCTATTTTAAAGTTTTGCTCCTGCATTAAGGATAAGTAGTTACAAGAGCAATAATAAATGCTATTGGAAAATTCGGAACACATAAGGCGCTATGACGGTAATTGGTAGCCCCCACGGCTGTATAAAGTGTTTCATTTGATCTGTACAGTCGCCATACAATTCGCAAATAAAGCGCTTAAGGCGCTACTGAAGAGTTATACAACTCTACTATACATTAGGAATGCCTCTTTACACTCTTAAGCACTATGGAAGCAACTTACAGCCTCTTTAACTCTTTGCCCTTATCCATCTCATGGTGCTATAAATTTATATTTTTAAAATGATGTAACTCGAAAACGATAGGATAACTGAAAAAATGATCTAGCAATCATTTGTAGAGAATTTTATAGTCTATCTTTTAGTGTTCGAAAGTTTTTCTCTAACACGCTCCGTTAATGAGATATAAGCGGAAAACCAAAAAATGGGCGCTTCCCCCCCCTCCCCCCACTTCGGCTAACCTTCCAGTGTCCAGGGCTTTTAGTATGTTTACTACCCAAGGACGCTTAACATATTTCCGAAAAAAAATCTTAGCTTACCGCCCACGCACTCTAGAACTGCTTATCCAATGGGCTATATGTTGTTAATCATTTATTATTGAGTCAAAAATATTGTATTGGACTTAAGATTTAAAAACCGTAGCATATCTTCAATAATGCTAAGCAATGAACCACACTCTCGTTGATCATTTTATCCGTCTCGTCAATACTCTCCTATATCCACGTGTTTGATATACAGCGGCAATGCCAAGGCAACTTACAGTATGGCCATCGCAATAAGCCATATTCGACTGCTGTCGGATCCGTGCTAATGCTATAGCAGAGGATCTATTTTCCCTTGTTGACATGTGTTTTAGTATCGATATGACAGCTGTCAAATGTGGCTGATTGGGATGGTTTCACATCGGAATGGTGACTTCGCGTCATACTTCGTTGTAAATGGTAATTTTATGGCGTGACCTTGGAGGCCAACTTGTTAATTTGACCGTTGAAATTAAAGGTAAGTAAAACGTCTCATAAGCAAGTAGGAATTGCAATCCGGGAACCCGCCGGTCCCGGTGACATCTGATCGGATCCGTCACCGGATTCGGAAAACGCAAAAACTATAGGGAAAATACGTTTTTGATGTATAAGCCGGTTTGTCATGCGATGTAGCGACATCTGCAAACAGACGTGCTAGCTTGATGTGCTTAGTGTTTTTTATTTTTTTATTCATGTAGGTATTTAAACATAGTATATTGGTTTAGTTAATAATTACCGGCTATCTTCTCGCACTTATCAAAGCGCCTCGATTTTGTGATTCGTATCACATCGGTACAGTTTGACTTTAGTTTACAAGAAATCTGCAGGTGAATTCACAAAAAAGGGATTAATATTTACTTATTAACTTTTACAATAAATTACCTAGTCATCTCAACATTCATAAAAAATATTGATAATACGTGCTTTTATTGTAGTGCCAATGCGGTCCGGTTCGGTTGAGGATCAGAGATTGAACTCTCTAGGAGCAAGGAAGGTACTTACATGATTTCAAAGAAAGAATATCGTATGAAACCGTAGCATACTAACGTACACATTTTATGCAAAAAGTAAACCGTAGCATTAAACATATGTGCATACAGTTTAATAAGTAAATAAAAGTGCCTGATGTCCCACACGAAAAGAAGAAGAAGATTAGAAGTGCTAAACCAAGATCTTCTGCATTATTTCTAAGTAAATACTTATACACTATCAGCGACACTTTATTACTTTCTCAATTTCTTTTCAGTCCGATAAGATATTCGCCACAAAAGGATTAAAATGAAAAAAATACGATGATAAAATTCACAATGTGGATCAATTTTGTGAATTTTACTTGAACTTCATAAGATTTTACCCATTCTTATTCATTTCTTCTGTGTAAGTATGAGTCAAGGATTTACCAAAATGTGGTATTTCGTTAATTTAAACATACTTCATATTAAAATAAATTGGCGGCCGATGTGGCGCAGTGGTAGTGCGACTGCCTGCTTCGATTGGTTCCTCGTTCGATTCCCGGTGGGGCACTCAGTAAGTTGATATTATCACTTAGTGAATTTGTTCCCAGTTAAGTTAGGACATTGCAGGCCGAGCCACCTGATGGTCCGTAAGAGAGATGGTTCCGTGCTTCAGATGTCACGGCAAGCCGGATGTTCCGGTTGCTATTTATGATTACTTAGGCGGTGGTGGTTACTCAACCATGTCAAAGGCCTACTAGTAGTAGTAGATGGTTAAAAAACTCTACAGCAGGATGCATCGGGTGGTTCGTCAACTCGGTGTCCCACACGAAAATAAATCACTCAGATAAATTACCATTATATGAATATAATTATGTTGGGTTGGTATGTCGCTATGCAACCAGTCACTATGGCGATACACAAGTTTCCGAATGATCCTCAAATGTTTGTCAGACGTGTCGTAAATGACCGTTTTTTGCCTGCCTGTCTGCCCTACAAGGGATAAAGGCGTGATATAAGTACGAATGTATGGTGTGGTGTGTCGCTTACGGGACACCGTTCCACCTCCTACCATAAGCTCATGTAACCTCGAACGAAATTCGCCTTGACAAGTTGCTACATGAAGTGCTCATCTTCATCAAACTTCTGTCCCATTATCAACTCTCTCAGAAACTTGGATTGTGGAACTCAGAGACTGTTCCAGATTTTCCTTGGTTTGTTCCACAGTAGATTGTAGCAGGTTGTGTAACTGGGTAACTAGTTACTCCCGACAGAAGTCTCTATTATTATAACATTTTAAATAAAATTGCTATTTGTAAAAGCTCATTGAATGAAATTTCATTGCATCTGTACTTGAATACCATTTTTAAGACACTTCCCGTGTAAGGTAAACAATTTTAGAAAACTTGCAAAAGCAATTTCTGCCACGAGTTATTGGCATCAAGATACACTTGGAACATTTGCTGCCAATGGATGTGCCGCGGTCGCCCAGATGGAAAAAGTGTCGCCACCAGTCATGGCGAAAGTCACAGGTTCAAATCCTGCCCGCGTTAGAAAATTTAGCGTGTCTCTGTACTTATTGTAAACCCAATTATGATACATTATATTTACTTACTCGCTTTGAACGTTATTGGAACAGGATTTATCGAAATTTAATTGGCAAACTCTATTGTAGTTTACTAAAGTTACAGAAAGTTGCAATTAGGTAGATAGGTTATGCTGTTTTAATGACACAGAACAATATTTTATACCACGATACCCACCACCACTTCAAATCTGGTTTTTGGTGACGTTTTTGTGAAAAATAAAATAAGGCGGCCGTGTATAGCGTGAAATTGATGTTGTTTATCAAAATAAAGTAATGCTTGGTAGAACTTCAAATTTGAACTGGAAAAAAATACTACGTGACGGGTAAAGGAATTTCCACTTGACACAATTATAAGGACCACAAAACATTTACTTTGTTTAGTTGTTTTGATACTAAATCATATATTATTTTAATACACAATACAATTAAATACTTTTAAACATGAATATATGACCTCTAAATAAAACAAATATCACGGTACAACATATGCGTGACGGTGGTCATACGATTTTTCTTTTATTTGACTAATCGTTTGTTAATAATAGTTATAATGGTAAATTTATTTAATAATTTTAACGTTTAATACTAGAAAAATATGTCCTGATGCAACGTTTAGCTAAAAAATAAGTCTAAAGACAGTGGACAACCGGATTTTCTGCGGGCAACGTTTGAAAAATCCGCCCACCTATCTGAGGCGTAGTATCTAAGAGTTTTCCTTATAGACTTTTAAGCTTATCTATCGAAGCCTTCAAGCCTTTAAGTCTTCAAGAGGATTATATTTCTAAAGTTCTCTTGAGTCTAGTTGAGGAAATTATAAATAAAGAAAACGGATGTAAAACAAGTTTTTTTATTTGCATTAGGTGTCTACTATCACCTCAGAAGCACTTCGAAATTAGGTAGGTACACAAAGGTATTCAAAATAACTGTATGAAAAATCAGTTACTTTCCTACTTAAAGCTTATTTTTCGTGTGGGATACCAAGTCGATGACCCGTTTTTTCAACCGCTTACTACAACTAGTATGCCTCTGACATGGTTGTGTAAGGACCGCCATCTAATCAATCATAGACCTTAATCGGTACCGATGGCTTAACGTGCCTGCCGAAGCACGAAACCATCTTTATTACGGACAATCAGGTGGTTTAGCGTCAATGTCCTAACGATACTGAAATAAATTCCCAAAGTGATAATATCAACTTTGTTAGAATCCACCGGGAATCGAAACGAACTTTTGAGTCGCACTACCACATCGGCCGTCATGATTATTACCACAATTATGACCTAGGATTTAACCTAGTTTTAATATAATTCAAATGTAGAAGTAAACAAGGTTTCATAACTCTAACCTAATTATTTGTAATAATGCTGAAACTTTTCTCATTTAGCTATTTTGGAAAGTGTTACGGGTCTGTGATATTTTGCAGACTTAACTAATTGAAATTTTAATGAGATTCCCACCCACTAGTCCAGTCTACCGTGTACGTTTTTAAATCTTGACTGCTAGCTTTGAGCTTTTTAAATACTTTTGCATCAATTTATGCTTAAACACTTAACAACAAAATTCAAATTCAGCACAGCAAAATAATGCGAAAGATGCTTTCAAATTTTAGCAGTGCCAATTTTACCCGGATACAAGGTGTAAAAAATTCTGAATGTTAAAGTTCAAGGGTTGAACCAGTCTATGGAACTAAACATCTCTTAACAAGAAACATATGCCGATTCAGTCAGCTAACCCATTTTGTATGGGAACACCGATGCTCCTTGGAAAAAGTTATTTAGTTTCATGGGCTGTTTCAGTTTTTCAAATCTTACAAGCAAACTAAGCACACTTACACTACTTTTACTTACCAACTTACAATTGACAATGTTACCGACAATCAATTGTTCTCATTCCCGGGACTGGTCCGCTTCCAGACGATTTGGCGAGAACCCTAGTTGACTGACTCGCGTGGCTTACTGCCAATCTTATAAGTAACCATCTTTCTGAGGTTATCGAGTTTTACTATCACATGCCTGTGAAGATGAGTCGTCTCGCTCTGGTAATATCAGTTTGGAATTAACATACATACATACATAAATCACGCCTATATCCCTTAAGGGGTAGGCAGAGTGTAAACGGCCTCAAAAAGCGGACATTTCCGCCACGTCTGACAAATATTTGAGGGTAATTCTGAAAATTGAGTTTCGCCATAGTGACAGGTTGTCAGCCCACCGCCTAAAATTGCAATTCACACCCTCAAGTCCCTTAGTCCCCTCATACGACTCCCACGGGAAAGAAATGGAGTAATGCTATTCTAAGGCCGGCATCACACGTCAATTTGGAATTAACATTAATAAGTAAGTACCGGGACAATTCACACAGCGCCATCTAGCCCAAAACTAAACAAAGCTTTTATTATGGGAAGTGGATAGCTGATATTAATACTTGCATACTTTTTTTGTAAATTAATACATGTATTCTACATAGAAAATACCCAGACTGAACACAAATATCTGAAAATTTACTTAACAAATACTTGTGTCTTGTGAGGATCGAACCCACGGCCCTCGGCGTAGCGACAAGGGAACTATCCGCTACGCCATCGGGTACAGTTACATACAGATCAATTTCAATAGGTGAATGCAAAAGTTGGCATTGAGTTACTCGTAGCGTACGAATTCATAAGTTCAATTTAATAGAAACTGCCTCCAATATATGATCATTAGGTACATAATAAGGGGCTCAAAGTTGATTCGATAATCCCTTTCTCGATGAAACAAACAATTATGATGGATTTTTTTTGCCAACTACGGCGGGAATCACATTTGAAGTCCGTTGCTGCATATATTTAGTGCATCCGTAACGCACACGTCTGTCAGACGAAAGGCAATTGCGAATTTCCACCTTATTCTCATACAAATACGGCGATGTTGCATTGACGGATGCGTCAGTCAAACGACGCATCCGTCAAACCACCGTCGTTATCGTCGTAGCATCGTCACCGTGTTTGTATGGAAATAATATGCGAATTCGCAATTCGTCGCAAATAAGCAGCAACGGACGTCAAGTAGGAAAACCGCAAAAGTAACAGATATTCCAAAATCAATAAAATGAATCATCAAATAAGTAATTACCTAACTTGACCTATGCTTAGAGAATATAGTACCAGTTTGGTTAGAGACTACACTTGGAATTTTTAAATCAGCAGAACCTTTTATTTGGTTGGACCCCAAATCTTCGTTTTTGGTCTGCGTTGGCTGACCTTTCAACTTTTCATATTTCCCCCAGTCAGCATTAAAAGCCTGTCAACACAACACTTTACAAGTTCCAAGTGCAATATTTTGTAAATTGGCTGCACCATGTGGCTTGGAGCCAAGATGGCGAAGTGAGTAGGCGTTTTATTAGAAAGCAAATATGAAAAGTACCTAACTACCTTCATGGATTTGGTCTGAGCGTTGGTCTCGGGATCCGAAGGACCCAATTTCTATTCCTGGAGGAGGAGGACCAAAGTTGATATTTGCCAATTTATCGGGATATTGCAGTTTGACCCACCTGTGTCCGATATTCTTAAACTACAGGCTACAATTTTACAGTTGAAATTCGGTGTTCATTGCGTAGTCGGTTAGCCATTATGCTACCGGGAATATCAACCGACTACGCAATATACTACGAATTTCACCTGTAGACTTGTAGCCTGTAGTTTTATAACATAGGCACCTGATCAGACTCATAAATATGCGTGAAATTCTTATTATTGTAGTGTAAGTATTGCAACACTGGAATTCATAACCTAAATAAACATATTTGAATTTTGAATGTTAATCTCTAAAGGTTTCTGAGCAATTTTTTTTTTTTTACATGTGTGTATAATAGGTAACATATCTCAAACACTGGCAAACCAATTTCAATGTTTTGTTTATGAATCATCGTATAATCTGTTCTGATTTCTGTTTCCCTACAATTCTAAAACCCTCCAAGATATTGGCTAGTTACATTGGCTCAACAATAATTGGTTAATTGGCATTGACGGCCGATGTGGCGCAGTGGTAGTGCGACTGCCTGCTACGCAAATGTTCCGAGTTCGGTTCTCGGAGGGACACTCACAAAAGTTGATATTTATCACTTTGTGAATTTGTTCCCGGTCTGGTTAGGACATTGCAGGGTGAACCAACTGATTGTCCGAAAATAAATGGTTCCCTGCTTTAGAGGGCACGTTAATCCGTCGGTCCCGGTTGCTGTCTATGTTCACTTAGGCGGCGGTCGTAACACAACCATGTCAGAGGCCTTATAGTGGTAGTAGGTGGTTGAAAAACTCTGACACCAGGGTTCATCGGGTCGTTGGACGACTCGGTGTCCCACACGAAAAGAGAGACAGATTGGCTGAGCCATATGGCAGCCAGCCAGGCTGAACTGTAAGCTTTCTATCTTCGTTATTCACCAACCTTAGTCCTCATGCCTTCGGGGAAGGCGGATTTCAGGAAATTAATCCCATTTGTCTTTTTGCTTTAGTTGGTAACCGTGTTTGTCTTTAGGTTTATCGGTATTTATTGCAACTAATTTTACTTATCTGAAATCTGTTAACATCAGTTAAAAACTTATTTTATTTCATGGAGCTATCCATTTTGGGCCGTCATAATTTTTTGTTGTTTTCCATGATATTCGTGTTTATTTCATTTCATACATTTACGAAGGTACGTTTTTATTCCTATTTAGTATCACAGAGTTATTTTAAAACCAATTACTTACTTTTATATGAGTAGGTTTAAGAGCAAATGTCTATTCACGGCATAGGGAAAGCCTACGCTGCAATTGCTACGAGATGTTATTGCTACACGCACGAGCTACGCCGTAGACAAAAGCCTACAGAAGTAATCCTGCGCTCGAGTTGTTTTCAAGAAATCTATTTGAAGATGTCATATACACCGTGTAAAATTTCGGAGAAAACACAAACCCACCCCCCACAAAGTAAATAACTGCTAATCGGCTAGTTCTGATTACTTACGTGATATTTTTTTTAATTTATTTGTTTTTCATTTTCCATCGCCTTGGGGAGCATTGTTTCAAAATTATAAAAAGTTTGTGTATAAGTACAAATTGTACCTACCTATAATCCTCTTCGAATATAATTTATTTGTTTGGAAATTTCACATAAATGCCATGCTTCTGCACAATCTAGTTCATTTTTTAAATTAAAATAATTAATATGAAAACTATAATTTATCAGCCTTTTGAAATAAATCTAGAAAAAATCGCTAATTTTTTGGATATGTAACAAAGAGATAAAGTATGAGCATAAAAACTAGATTTAAAGTAGAAGTGAACTGTTATGAGTTTGATTGAAAAAGTTTTCAGTAGTAAATGAAAGAAAGGCTCAACTAATAAGTCGTTGAGTGTATTCAGCTACTTTTGTAGAGTTTTATAACTTAGTTGGTAGTATAAAGTCAAGGTGAGACCATTTAGACACTCAAACCGCAAAAGTAAACTTTTATGCGCGCGGCATTAAAACTGTCCAACCCAGCCTGAGCTTGACTGTACATTTGTGCCTTTTAGATCTAGGTTCGGTGTATGGCTGTTTAGTTTTTTTTTACTTAAATTACTAGGAGGATTTTTCTGTGACTGTGTTGTTTCTTATATGTTTAGTGACTAAATGAAAGCTATTTATTCAATAACTCCCTATATTCGCGGTACTCAAATAAGCCAATTTTAACAGCTGTCAAAATCATGCTAATGCTTCATGCTGATGATAGAGTTTTTGAATGTTGCGGTGTGGAAATTTCATGTTTTAAATGTATAGTTCTATGCATTTACAGAATACCCGATAATAATTTAGTTAACACTTTTTTCCATCGATTAGAATCAATTCTGTATAAGCTTACTTCCAACACTAAAAAGAAAATTATTATAGCGGGAGACTGGAACGTACACACGGAAACAGAGAACAAGGCTAAACAAACTCTTCAAAGAATTTTGCACAACTTCAATCTAGAATTACATATTACGTCCCCAACTCGTGAAAGGGCGTGTATTGACCACATTGCAAGTAACATTCCTGAAGCTTATGGCAGTGTTCATGATCTTCAACTATCGGATCACAACACAGGTCAACTTTTAGAATTCTTTGCTGAAACTGCAGTCACAAGACCCCAGTTTTGGTATATAACAAAAAGAAATTATAGCAAAGAAAATTTAAGTTATTTTATCAAATGCTTAAAAAGCCTTTCGTGGTCTGAAGTGTATGAGAAAGAAGAGCTAAATAGTGCATTTAACTCATTTCATGACTTGTTTCTAATACTCTATGATTTATGTTTTCCTAAAAACAGAATAAAAATCAACGCAAACATGACCAAACCTAAGTGGGTTACAAAAGGTCTTAAAATATCAAGTAAAGTAAAAAGAATTTTAAGGTTTAATTATTACCAGCACAAAACAACACCTAACAAGAAAAAATATAAAATATATGATGCGTTACTGAGAGCTTGCGTAATTCAGTCAAAGAAACAAATAAACAATAAAATTATATCTAAATCTAAAAATAAATGTAGAGCCACATGGAATGTTATTCAAAATAAGCAGGATGACACAAAAATTCCCTCTGGAATTGAGTCAGTTCGAGTAGATAATGTCACTTTATATGACCGTGTAGAGATTGCAGAATCGTTTAATTCGTATTTTATTCAATTGACCAATAATATTAATAATAAATCTAATAATTTTACAACCATGACCGGACAAGTAAGGAACAGCTTGTTTCTTAACCCTTGCACAGAGGAGGAAATTGTGAAAGTGGTCAAAGCATTAAATAATACTCCATCAGTAGGTTATGATGGAATATCTACATACGTTTTAAAATCATGCATTGAACAAATAGCAAGCGTATTAACATACTTAATCAATATTTCTTTTACACAAGGCTGCTTTCCGGAGAGACTAAAGTGCTCTATAGTAAAACCTTTACATAAAAAGGGACCGAAAGACTGCATGGACAACTATAGACCTATTACATTAGTTCCCATAATGTCTAAGGTATTTGAGAAGGTTTTTCACAAAAGACTTCTTGACTTCCTCAATAAACATATCTCAATTACTAAAGAACAACATGGGTTTCAAAAGCGCAAGTCGACCACCCTTGCTTGTTATACGTTAGTGCAAAAAGTTACTCAATATGTGGATAAGAAAGTCGATGTAATAGTTATGTTCCTGGATATGACGCGAGCATTTGATTATGTAGAGCATCGTATATTGTTGCAAAAATGTGAAAAATATGGAATACGTGGATTAGCGTTGAACTGGGTTGAAAATTACCTGAGCAATCGTTTGCAGAGTGTTGAAATTTGTGGACTTAACCCACAAAAGGAAGCTGTTTCTCAAAGATCAACATTTCAATATAATAGAGTCGGTGTTCCGCAAGGATCTGTCTTGGAACCATTATTATTTTTACTTTATATTAATGACATTCCAAATGTAACTTCAAATCAATTAGTTCTATTTGCAGATGACATTTCCATAATTATACCGGACATTGACAAAAATAATTCTTACCTAAATAATATAAACTCTACAATCAATTCTATAAATACTTGGCTTAAAGATAATAATCTTAAATTAAATGTTTCAAAAACAACGTTCATGCAATTTTGTAATTACAAAACCAGGAAACTTGAAATGAACATAGAATGTAATGCACAAAATATTCAGCGAGCATACAAAACACAATTTTTAGGTATCACTTTAGATGAATACTGCTCATGGAAACCGCATGTCCAGTCAGTTTGCAACAAATTAGACAGGTTTGTTTATGCCCTAAGAAACCTCAGAAAAGTAGCTGGAGAAGAATCTGCTATATTGGCCTATCATGGCTACGTTGCCTCGGTTATAAGGTATGGGTTAATTATCTGGGGAAACTCTACCGATGTAAGAGATGTTTTTACTGTTCAAAAAAAGTGTATTCGAGCCTTATGTGGTGTAGGTCCATTTGAGCATTGTCGTCCTTTATTCCGCCGCCTAGGACTTCTCACTTTAACAGGAATATACATACTGGAAATAGCCACATTTGTAAGAAATAACCCAAGTTATTTCGAGAATGTTACGCAAAATGCCAGAGTTCGGGCTAGAGATGTTACATTATTAAAAATGCCATCCTGTAGGACCGCCCTATGCAAAAAAAATTGCTTTATAATGACTATTAAAATTTACAATAAGGTTCCACAACAATTCAGACAGCTGCCTAATAGGTATTTTTTGTCGAAATTACGACGATGGCTTGTCCAGAAATGTTATTATGATGCAAATGAATTTTTGAATGATGATGATATTAACTCGTGTATTTTATAGTCTATCATCGAGTGTAATCATGAAATTGTGATATTTTGACATTTAAATAATTATTACCTATGACCTAATGTAATCAATTAATCAAGTATTGTATTTTTCAATAGTGTTTCAAAATGTGTAAATAATTATTGCATGCCAAAAACTGGCGCATCACGCATGTACTAAAATTATGTAAGTAATAAGTAAATTATTTATTACTTATTTTAAGACCTTTGTTACCTTACCGTGTATGCAAGCTAATAAAATATTTCTTTCTTTCTTTCTTTCTTTCTTTCACATAAGGTCAATTTTACTTTATTGACATGTGGGTTTGATACATACCAAAATTGGCTTATTAGAGTGACGCGAACAAAAGGAAAATATAATCAAAACATTTATCTGTAACATTTTAAAAAGAAAAGTTAATTAACTGCCTTGTTTAATACCTGTTATGCTGGAAGCTTCTAAGAAAAATAAAATTGTTTACACAGTAAGAAAATATTCCATCCATTACATTTTTTTATCTACTTATTTAATTATTATGCTGACCAAAATAAAGATAAATACTTTAGCTGATGAATTAAAAATAGAGCCCTAATGATGAGGAAAGAATATTTTTATTGTTGGAATGACATAATACTATGGTGACGTCATAAAATAAGAGCGAAATATTTCTGAACTTCCCGTGGAAGGAGGAGAGCTCGTCAGATAGTGAACTCATGAGTCACTTAATATGTAATTAAAGAAATCCATCAGTTGAGTTCGCAAAATGAAGACATAATTCGGTCAAAAAAATAGTAATCGTTTTTTTTTTATCGGTAGGTACTCAAAATGTTTGACTACACTTGATAGCTATCGGTTTAAAGCTTACTTTAAATTTTATTCACCGCTTATTTCCAACAAATGAAGTAAGATATTCATAAAGTGCCACTAAGCCGCCCGGTGAGTCGAAGAAAGCACCTTTGTAATCACCAACTCTGAAACCTAATCACGCTATTTCGTCACGCGATGGAAATTTAGTAGGCTGTTTATATTAGTTTTTTTATTAAAGAAAAACATACAAGACAGTTTATTAATCAATCATAAGAAACGTTCATTAGATTTTTAAATAAATTGACCCGCATATAGATCGGTTGCGTATACATAGTTAAGTAGCATAGAGGATTTAAGAATGATATGTTGCACTGAAATAAATGCTTTCTATTCTATTCCATTCTACATGAACTCACGTATCACACACATATCTTTTATATCATATTCAAGCAATCCGAAAATCCGCAATTTGGCACATCGTGAACAAAATACGTTAAACGATTTAATTTTGGAGTTAATTATCTCAGACTTCAGCTCAGGGTAGCTCAGGTTAAAATAATGTGAACTCTCAACAAAAAAAAATGAATTCTAAAGATCTTCTACTTTCTAGAACAAATCACATAACGTCGCGTAAAAATAAAACGACCAACTTGTCATCAATGAGTTACTTTCAAGTTACTTTTAACTTCAACTTCAATTCAACTTGTTATTTTTCCGTTTTCAATTTGTCAATGTTCTATTTCTGAGTCGAGCCCCGACGCCTTACAAATAACTCGGAACTGTAAAACTTTGCCTGGAAATTCAATTTTCAGTTTTATTTGTCGTGAACGTTTCTATTTAAGCTCTTTGAGCGTTTGCTTCGTTAGTGATGCATCTCTGAGCTTCACTTCAGTTGTGAAATGTTTTTCTCCGTAATGAGACACGGTTCAGATGATTGTGGACAATCCGGGCTGTAATTATGACAAGTAAAGTAGACCAAGGTCGTTTCCTACCACATTTTGTTTGAATTCCACCCCACACATTTCCTTTTTTGGCAGCTTTTAAACTTTAGTTACGAGGGTTCGGAGGTCGGTTAGGATTTTTGGCAGTTTTATTTGCACTGTTCAACTAGATATATATTATGTCGCAATAAAGTGGAAAATAGGAAATTGGCCAAAAACCGGAATATGGCTAAATTGTGACTTCATTCTGCTATAGATCGTCCTGGGACCAGATCTAGTAATTATGCCAAATTTACAGGATTTTGTCAGAATTCCTGAAGTTATTTAGGAAAATGGCAAAACGAGGTTCCAAAGAAACTTTTTTTTCAACTAGGTGTCGTCATGACTATTTTTGTTTACATGAAAAAAAAATAACAAAGTGAAATAAATGTTTAAAAAAAGGCAGAACCAAAAAAGCTGTACATCTGTGATTGTTTGAGAATAAAAATATTTTCTTTTATATTCAGTTGATTTTGAAGATTTTTATAATAATAGCGGAGGAAATCAACACATCTGGAACCTTTCATTTCAACTGTGCTTATGGATCTTTAGAATATATCTCAATCATAAAAGATTGCAGTGACTTATTTCCTTCGTAAGTTATTGTTTCTATGTTAAGAAATACCATAAAATTGAACTCATAAATAGTCATGATGATATAACTTTTTATTTTATTTATTGTGGTCAACCCGCGACCACAATACATGAAACTGTATTGAAACGTCGGGACACAGGTAAATTACTAATATTTACCTAAATACTATCGCGATAGACCCGGTCTAATACTTAAAATTAGTCATGATGACATTTTGATTGGAATAAGGTATAAAACAATGTTAAAATATTATGGTGTTTTATCTTAACAGAGACATCATTCGATTATGTTGCGAATTGCTTGCTCTATTTTAAAAGTAGGAATCCACTAAAGCCGTCTGATATTCAGCCTTGACACGAGTCAAACGTATAATTCAGTGAAAGACTAGACTTATGTAAGCAAGTTAGTAAGTAAAAACACATTATTGCACAAAAATAACAGGAAAATTCATACCTAATATGAGCAAAAGCGGCCTTATCGCTACAAGCGATCTCTTCCAAACAACCTTTGGGTGGAGGAGAAAGTATAGAAAAACAGAGCAGTGTTCAGTACATGAACTTGAACAGTAATCAGAAAAGAAATGGTAACTTGACTAAACGTTTGTTATGTAGTCGCAAATTAAGCGTACCAGCGATAATCCTTTGCAGCATCAATGGCACTATAGAGCCGTAGAGCTAGGAGCCCGGATAAAAGGAAATGACACTGCACCAAAATTTGGTCAGCCAATGAGGATCGTTACGCAGAATTCTGAGGACTCAGATAATTTATAGAGATGCAGAGATTGTGTTGCGAATTGCTTGCTCTGTTTTTTAAGTAGGAATCCAATAAAGCCGTCTGTTAATCAGCCTTGACACGAGTAAAACCTATAATTCAGTGAAAAACTAGACTTAAGAAGTATGTTATGTAGTCGAATATTGAACGTACCAGCAATTGCCCTTTGCAACATCAAGGGCACTTTAGAGCCGTTTTTCTATCTTCGTCATAGGTAATTACTGAATACCAAATTTTAAAACACTTACCGTGTTAGCTATACAATTTTTTAAAACTCGCAAAATTTTCTAGCGCGGGCAGGATTTGAACGTGCGACTTTCGCCATTACTAGTGGCGCGCCTCTTCCTACTGGGGCACCGGCGCAGCTCGTTACTTGCCCGCGATTTGCAAAAGTATCTTAACGCCGTAACGCGCTTGAAAATTTTGCAAGTTTTCAAAAATTGTGTACCTAACACGGGAAGTGTTTTAAAATTTGGTATTTAATTTATCGCGGGTTTTCATCGCTCCTTTAGACTTCTTTCAATCTGCAGTTAGATCTGCGTAGTTTTCAAAGGTCATAATCACTCCTGGTCCTGTCGAAAGTACGGTAAACTTTCTCCTGAGTAATTTTGTCAGGAAACCGACAAAAGAGTTTCGACCTCCCATACAATATCACGATCACCCAACTGTATTGACTAGGTATGGGAAGTCCAAAAATTTTTGACCTTTCTGATATATAAAAAATATATATTTTTTTATTGTTCAGTTTTGTGGTCTGAATGCATACTATCAGTATTCGGAGGGCTGTCCCTTACATCTGTATATGAGACAGTATGAGATATATGAGGCATATATGAGCCAGTACATCGATCACTATTTTCCTGCAATGCCGTAGTCCTTCGCAGCCTCAAGGGCATAAGTGGCGTATTTCACGCAAACGGTCCAGTATACTCTCTGTGTCGTAAAAACGCACTTGTTGTTCCTGTTGAGGGTAGATCCGTGAATGACGCAGCTTTAAGAACAAAAGCGGCGTTTTTTAAGCAGTCCAGTTGTATCTTTGCGTCTTGAGGGTAGACCCGTGAATTTCGCAGCTTCAAGGACAAAGGCGGCGTTTTTCAAACAATGTAGTTATCTCATTGCGTCGTAAAACCGCACCTGTGTTCTTTCGGAAGGAAAACAGTAGGCTTGTGAGCGCACTTTTCCTACAATGTCATAATGTCTTAACCACAAGCGGCGTGTTTATTCAAACAGGAGCCGTATTCCGCTATTTGAGAAGCGTCTCAGTTGTGTTTCAGTTGGATGATTATGGCCGTTTCGTATTTCGCTAACAGTTGTATAGAAAATCACAGTGGCCGTAGAAGGACAGTTGAATGTCATTACAATAGCAAAAAAATAAGAGAATCAGGACCAAGTTGCTCGTCTGCGTCATTACGCACTTACTTTGTTGAATAGTTTTAATTTATGGATTTTATAAAATTTCTATACCTAAATAATTATATTAAATAATCACAGACTTTTTATTCTTAAGACATTGATTTAATTGTTATATTTGACATCTTGAAACTTACGTCTTATAAATTCTATTAGATTCTTTGCAATGTTTATTTAAATTCTATTTAATTTTGTGTGGAAATGTATTGTACACCTTAGTCAGGTAAATCATAGCGGACATTTTATTTTATAAGAACTTTTGTAATTACTACCTATGGTTATACAATAAAAGCATTTGATTTGATTTGATTTGATTAAATCGGCCGGCGTTCCTTTGGAGGGCAGATAGCAGGCGTTACCTGCGGCACAGTGATATTTGTTTACCTGCAATGTGACGGCGGCAGTTTTCATACAAGCTTTCAAGTTGTTTCTAAACTCTATCGCACAAAATCGCGCCTGTGTTCTCTTAGAGGGTCGACTCTAGGTGATTGTAGTCAGGTAGCACATCAATTGCTGTTACTTGCTATGTGACGGCGGCCGTTTTCATACAAGCTTCCCAGTGGCTCCTCTACTCTTCTTCATAAAATCGCGCTTGTGTTCTCTTAGAGGACGTAGACTCTAGGTGACTGCAGTCAGGTAGCACATCGATCGCTGTTTCCCAGCAATGTGATGGCGGCAATTTTCATACAAGCTTCCCAGTGGCTCCTCTTTTTTTTTATTTCATAAAATCGCGCCTGTGTTCCCTTTGAGGGTAGACTCTAGGTGACTGTAGGCATGTGTGGTAGCACATCGATCGCGGTTTGCCTGCAATGCCGCAAATTCAAGGGCACTAGCTGGCTTTGTCCGTTGGCGTTTCTCACGCCAGCTTGACCCTTACGAAACAAAATATTTAATAAACATTTGACGAATATTTCCAGCGCTCCATTACGTGAAAATACACTTATACCGCCTTGCAGGGTAGGAACAGCGTTAACGGCCGTTGAATACGGTCGCTATCGCCACGTCTGACAAATATTTGAGGGCTATTTCAGAACAATCGTGTTACACTATAGTTACAGGTTGTCAGCCTTTCGCCTAAAATTGTAACACACATAAAACCCTCGAGTCCTTTAGTCACTTCAATGATGAATGATGCTGTTCTAAGCCGGCATCACACGGGATTACGGCAATATGCTGGCAATACATACATACATAAATCACGCCTATATCCCTTTCGGGGTAGGCAAAGCGTTAACGGCCGTAAAACGGATATTAACACCACGTCTGACAAAAGTTTGAGGGTCAATCAGATAACCGTGTATCACTATAGTGACAAGTTGTCAGCCCATCGCCTAAAATTGCAATACACATCTTACCCTCGAGTCCCTTAGTCGCCTCTTACGACACCCATGGGTAAGAAATGGGGTGATGCTATTCTAAGCCGGCATCACGCGGCAAATATGCTGGCAATAATAGACATTATTTACCTACATGTTGCCAACTTGTTAGTTGCAACACTGAAAATGAAACGGATCCTGTTTGGTGGGTGATGGTTATTTTAATTATCTACCTATCATAAGTCAACAACAACCTACCCTTTAATCATCATAATCATCCAACAATGAAATCACTTTGAAAGAAATACATGTATAAATATGACATTAAAGACTTCCCGGGCAAACATTATCGTATGTCATTTTTCAATCTAAATTACACGACTGAGTAGATGAGCTTCAACTTACGTTTGAAAAAATTGCAACTGGATCAATTAATTCAAATTTTCATCTCAAAACAAACTATTACGATTATTACTTTTTGGGTTATAAGCGATCACAATGATGATTCTAATAATAAAAAGAAACGGCTGTTATATTTAACTATCTTCACGGCCGCCGGTAGTCTATTTAATTTCCATTCATCATCATCACTATGAATTATCACAACCTATTTATCAACGGTTTATTATTACGTTAATACATCAGCATAAAGTCTTCCATTCAAGCTTGGAGTACGACGCGATGTCAAATAATTCACTAATACATGTTACGGACCAGCGCCAAAACAAATCACGCCTGTCTCCTCTGAAGGGTAGGAAGATCACCAATGACCTTATACAGCAGTTTATTCTACATATGAGAGAAACATAATTATTGATTACGTTCAGTTTTTAAATTCAAAAAACATTGTGTTACTTTTGGATTTTATAATTTTTACGTTTCGAGATCTTTTCAGAGCTCATAGTCACGTATGGCTTAGGTGTTAGTAGACATTATTTAGAAATTAAATTAATATTGTTCTACCGCCATCGTTTTTTAATTTCTTAACGTTACGTCCCGGTTATACGCAGAATGCTGACACCGTATCTTGTGTAGTAAGTCTTATTTGATATGACTCACACTGTGTAATCAGTGGAGTCCAAGTTGATGAGATTAGTAGAAATTGAAAAATGTAAAATAAACACAACTTCAATCCGTTCAAAATTGTTTTATTGTGATGAGTAATAGTTGTACGAACTCAAGAAAATATTATGTATTTTAAATTAGTGCCAAGCCTCGTGTAGAGCCTAGATCGAGCAGTGGACTGCAATAAGCTGATGTATGTTTGTAAGTACATTGGTCTGGTAAAGGCATGGTGCGCGGATACGCCAGAGCCGTTTCCTTATGGCAGCCAATATTGACCTCAAAACATCATACCTAAACTGTTCGACCAACAAATAAGCTTCATCATAAACTGACTCGCTGCTAAGGTACTTGACAGGTGACATACATTTCCTATTCTGTTTGCGGTCGGAACAGGAATTGCCTCGCTTTTCCATTTCCAAGCGGCAATGGAAAGCTTAATTAGACGGCGGCACATTATCACGCTTATCATCGCTTATTCCGAGTCGGTTCAAGGTTTGCAGTGACGTCACGACCACACGACAAATAATATTCACATACATAATGTCTCATAGCTATACAGTATACCTACCTACTGACTTCATACATAGCTGCACAAACCAACATAATACAGGGTGTAGGGGACGGCTTAAAGATGCTGATAAAAGTTTAGAATGATAGATGTATTCAGCTCAATAACTATAAACTAAATCTTACCACTGAAAATCTTCCGAAGCAAATTTCTAAAGATATGGCTGAAAATAAGCTGTCGGAAACTTTCAGCCGCTGCGATGCCTCTTCAGTATGATCAAAGCTTTTCAAAATAATAGCAGGTTCATTCATTTTATAACTCTTCTTTTTCTGTGGTGTTGGGACACAGAGTTGACGAACTTTAATTTAAAAGACCGCTTACCATTTAGTCTCACGGCACAAACTTTAACAAAACGTTAATCTCTAAAATTTTCTATGTGGCAGTTGCGCATTAAAAAAAGCTATTTATTTAAATTTTATATATTTGAAAATGATTAGCAAAAATAATATTATATCTACCACCCCTCGGAAGTTTTAGCCGCTGCTACTCATTTTCCCGTAGGAGTAGTGGTTTTCTCGTGATAAAAAGTAGCCTGTGTGTTATTTCAGTTTATATACTCTATCTGTGTACCAAATTTTCTCCATATCCTTGATCAGGGGAGGAAAAAAACACACAAACACACGGATTAATAATTTATAAGTATGGATTATTTTAAAAGAGCCTTGTCTCTTTAACCAGTATAATTTACCGATTTAATATCCCTTTTTAACTTATTTGTGGTTTATGGCCTTATGGTTAGAATAATCTGTAAATTATGTGGTTTGTAGGGGTAATACGAAGGAATAAGGTATATTACTATGGTACCTATTTGTCATTCATTTGATAAATCATATATTCTTTGTTTAGTTCAAAGACCCTATAATAATGATTTAACTATCAAAGAACATGCAAGTTGTGGTCTATTTCTATCTTGGTCACGATATGAGATTATTAGAGTGGTTGTAACTTTTTCATATCCATTTTATTTTTATAAATATCCTGAACTATTGACACAGCGCCACTAGCCCCAAACTAAGCAAAGCTTTTACTATGGGAACTAGGATAGCTGATATTAATACTTATATACTCTTTTTTCTAAATATATACATAGAAACACCCAGACTAACCACAAATATCTGAAAATGACTTAACAAATATTTGTCTTGTGGGGATCGAACCCACGACTCTTGGCGTAGCAGGCAGTGGTACTATCCGCTACGCCATCGGCCCAGTCAGTTTATCACCGTCTATGTGGCGTAAATGTTGCTTGAGTTAGTAGGTACCTAATTATATACAAAAGAACGATATTTTTGCCATTGATGTACTAAAATTAATAATTTTGTAACTAATTCTAATGTATACGTAGGTTATATAACTAAGAGTGTTAAAAAAGCCTTTTTAACTGTTATGTAGATTTATATTATACAGCCAATTACAACCTGTCACTCACTCTCACTAATTGAATAAAGCCAGCTGAAACTTTTAAAACTTTGATGTAGGTACGAGCGCTACATAAAAAAGGGACTTTCATTATTTTTGTAGCGTTTCCCCAAGAGTTTTTTACAGTTATTAAAGCAGACAGATATACCAAATTTTAAAACATTTCCCGTGTTAGGTATACAATTATTAAAAACTCCCAAAATTTTCAAGCGTGGGCAGGATTTGAACCTGTGACTTTTGCCATTACTTGTGGCAACGCCTCTTCCATTTGGGCTACCGGTACTCGCATGAAAACATACAAAACCGAAGACCATACAAGTTCAAGTTAAATTAACCTCTTTCCTTTTAGAAGTCTATTAAAAATACATTATCATGAACTTGCACTATAATTACGTACGAAAAACGTTTAACATGTAAAATAAAAGCGCATAGCGTGAACGCCATGTTGTGTAAACTGCCTCGCTTGTTGCCCTTGACCTGCACCGTGTATGCAGTCGGATGCACGTTGCATTGCACTGCAAGATTGGCCCATTATCAGGAATTATTTATCACAATACTTGTTACCTACATGCGATACTGCAGTATCTACATTATGTTCGTTAATTATTCAGTAAAAAGCCGTAGCGGCCTTTGAAGTTAACATATTAACTTGTGGTATAACCTTCGACCTTTAATCTGTTAAAAGGTTTAATAAACGTAACTAGTTTATACTTAGGTACTCATTATCGTATTTGTAGGTACGAATTATTTTGGAGTGTACGATAAAAAGTAAGCAATTAATCTACAAAAGCTGAGTAGGTATTTTTAATTAGTTCGTCAACAGCCTACTAATTAACTGCTATTAAAATAATCTTGCTCGTTAATTCAGGAGATTTCTACGTAAAATACGCAATGGAAAATTACTTACCTAGGTAGATTGATCAACAATAGGTAAGTGTAGTTAAAAATATATTAAGACGTGCTGGAGCTGGACTTAAATATGTCTACGTAGAAACTCATTTATCAAAAATGAAAATAAGAAATTGAAAAAATGTCAGCGCCCGCCGGGACCGTGGAGTACCGTTCCACTGCTCTGCCAACTGAGCTACCGGCGCCCCGACGTAAGCCGACGAAATCTTCAACCTCTTGGTACTCGTCTCGAAGCGACGACAAGCGACATCTAGTATAAGTTATTTGAAACTAATACTATGGTCAGTCCACTTAAGAGTGAAATTTTTTTCAATTTCTTATTTTCATTTATGAAAGTAATATAGCACTGTGAGTGCAAAATAAAACCATAGTACATTTAATTAAGCAAAGCTTCATCGCATGGTTCGAATTTCACTCTTAAGTGGACTGACCATAGTATTAGTTTCAAATAACTTATACTAGATGTCGCTTGTCGTCGCTTCGAGACGAGTACCAAGAGGTTGAAGATTTCGTCGGCTTACGTCGGGGCGCCGGTAGCTCAGTTGGCAGAGCAGTGGAACGGTACTCCACGGTCCCGGGTTCAAGTCCCGGCGGGCGCTGACATTTTTTCAATTTCTTATTTTCATTTATGAAAGTAATATAGCACTGTGAGTGCAAAATAAAACCATAGTACACTCATTTATCAACTTTCTAATAAATATTAGAATTAGTTGATTCTTGTATAATAGTTTGACAACTTTATTTGTCATGAAAAAAATATGACAGCAGTCTTTGACTTGCTTGAGTCACAAATTAGGGAGTCAGCGTGTGACTTAGTCTGACATCGTTTTACGAAATTGTGTTCAACTTTCGCAAAACTATATAATGGATGGATAACTAACTTTTAATAATATTTTTTGGTCCAACGTGTACTCCCAACACTTAATATTGCTTGTAAAGATGTTTATAATATAAAAGCGATCACGTAGACTAAACTTGTGTCTATGTTTGTTGCAGAGATGGAAATCGTGCCCGAGGGGAGAAACTTTCGATTGGTAACCGAAGACGAGCTCCCAGCTGTGGCCGACACGCTTGTTCAGTATATGCCTGAATCTCTAAAGGTGAGTCCTAAAACGCGATATCAAAGTTTTTTCGCCGCTCGGTATATAAGCTTGAGAATGGGTACCAACAAACTACTTCCCTAGGCCTTTGAATCGGTAACCAAAGCCGAGTTCCCAGCTGTGGCTGACACGCTTGTTCAGTATATGCCTGAATCTCTAAAGGTGAGTCCTAAATCGCGATATCAAAGTTTTTTCGCCGCTCGGTATATAAGCTTAAGAATGGTTACCAACAAACTACTTCCCAAGGGATTTCGATTGGTAACCGAAGACGAGCTCCCAGCTGTGGCCGACACGCTTGTTCAGTATATGCCTGAATCTCTGAAGGTGAGTCCTAAAACGCGATATTAAAGTTTTTTCGCCGCTCGGTGTATAAGCTTGAGGATGGGTACCAACAAACTAGGGCTTTTGATTGGTAAACGAAGACGAGCCCTTAGCTGTGTATGCCTGGAAACCCTGAACGTGAGTCCTAAAACGCGGTATGAAAGAATTTTTGCCTTTGGTATATAAGCATGTGTATTGTACCATCTAAACTGCTTCACCAGCTGTTACACCGGCTGTTAAAATTAAGACATAGTTAAGCTCATTGGTTTACTAACTTGACCTCCATGCTCAATACACGCAAGTACTAGCGCGTACCGACATTTACGCTGGTCGCCAACTATAAAAGCGAATGAACTCTAGGTATCTAAAGCATAGATTAGGAAATAGTTACGAGTGATTATGTTACTGAAAAAGATCTCACAAAGTCTTGACGATAAATACTCATAAACGACGCCCCAAAAGTCTAGACAAGCCTGGAACGCCCTTCAGGCGTGATACCACTCAAAACTTCTACAAAATATGCTGTAGCCTGTACCTACTACTCCTAAAGAAACTTTTCTTACAGTGAAAATTGGGTTATGCCCCTCTAGTGCCTGCAAGCTCTTTTCATATTTACACAAGGTGTAAAAAAAGTACTTTGCCTGTTTTTGTTGGTTGCTGGCTACATTTCAAACAATGAAACAAAATGAACCTACCCATATTTCCCTCAGGAATATTTTGGACCGTGCAATAAATTTTGCATCTCCTAAAACCAAACGTGAAGTGACGATACATAAATTATTTATTTACGTCTTACTGTTTTTTGTGTAGCATCAATGAAAAAAATATTTTAAAAAACATATGAAATTATTTACTTATAACGATGATTTGTCTTATTTGAACATAGTTTCATTTAGGTACTCTTTGTGTCCAACAGAGCGTAATTGAAATGACAGACAATATAAATACCTTCGCTACGCAGTTTTGCGCTACGCCGTAGTCATAGCCGGGCCTAGCCCTGCCTTGCGTAGTTAGTAGTGCTCGTAACGATTTATAACCGATTGTCGTAGCCGCCAGCTACGAATGGTGATCTTAAAAGTATAATAGACCGTGTTACGAGAATGTAGCCTGTCATACCTATAAGAAATCGAAAAAAAAACAGTTGAAACCACCACTTTGCTTGAATTTACTTTATACATATGTAACAGATGTTTACATACTAAGCATTCGCTAAGCGGCTTAACTCAGTAGTACCTAATAGGATTTTCTGTTGAACTAAATATTTTCTCGCGGTAAAAGTGGTTTATGCCTCGTCTCTCTATTCGTAAAAATGTTTGCTTCATTTTCAGAAAACCCGTAAATTTTCGTTCCACTTGTTTATTTCAAGTATTTATATTGTCTTCCGTTCCGATGTGCACAAATTGTTCTTTTAGTTTAGAATGTCACCATGTCGTATATCTTAACGCCGAATCTCTTTACGCCGATATTTCTATTAAAATGTTTCAATATTTTTAAAAGAACCACTTATAAATAATAATACTAGATAAATAATAAATATCCTATACATTACACACAGCGCCATCTAGCCCCAAACTAAGCTAACTCTATGTTACGGATTAAATAATATACCTAAACACTAAGTAACGGCACTGTACACATTATCTTTATACTTCTGATGCTTATTGCTTATTGCCTTGTCAAGAATAAAAAAACTAACTCATCGCAAACAAAAAAGATGGGAAGCATAGTTTAGTCGTAGTATTTTAAATTGGATGAGCTATGACACAATATTAGATGTCATATTCAAACAATCCAAAATTACGCGACTGTTAGATGATCTAAGTACTTATTTATTGACAAATAAAACGCCTTACCTTATTTATGAGGTTTATCAAAGGCATTTAACGGAATTGTACGTTTATGTATACTATGTTTAAATAAATAAATAAAAAATAAATAAATGTTTGTCCACAGTTTCATCAAACGATTCAAACATACCTCAACAACAAGGTTTGGGATTTCCATTTTTATGTGGCGAAGAATTGGCCCGAGGACCCGATCTGCGTGCATTTCCCTGGCTGTACTAGTACGGTGAGTTAATAGCTATAAACATTTCTGTAGGACCTATGTATGTATGGTTCAGTCCCGAAATTATTTAAAGTATGAGATATGACAACTTGCTAGGAATTTTTTTCGATCCCATATTCATACAATCGAAAATTCATTAATAGATAATTATTATTTATACGATATGTAGATATCACTTACCTATACGCAAATTTGTATCGACCATAGAAAAAATCATTTCGACACTAACCGATTTTACAAACTGATTATATGGCGTACAATCTAGACGTAGAAAATCAACGCTCCACGAGCTCTCTAGGCAGATGCACTTATAATTTTACTCACTGTCGGTAAATATTATAGCACAGTTTCAGCCGCACGTGTGAAAAATCTCTATTGATCTAGGTATATTATCCAACACGTTATCTAATCACCCATATAAATTGGATCGAAAACATTTGACAGTTCATTCGAGAAACTACGACTTCATAAATGCAAATAAGAAATTGAAAAAAAAATGTCAGCGGCCGCCGGGTCTTAAAGAGACGAGTACCAAGAGATTGAAAAATTGGCAAGTGTCAGTCGGGGCGCCGGTAGCTCAGTTGGCAGAGCAATGGTACGGTATCCTACGGACAGTCACGGGTTCAAGTCCCGGCAGGCGCTGTCATTTTTTCAATTTCTTATTTTCATTTATGAAAATAATATAGCACTGTGAGTGCATAATAAAATCATAGTATAAAACTACGACTTCTTCTTGCAACAATGAATGAAGACGTGGAGATAAAGCCATAAGAAATACTGCGCTGGAAAATCGTCTTACTTACGCCATGTTGCATTTACTCGGAGAGCTAAGTATTACACCACTTATTAACGGCTATAAAGTCGACTGCGTTCTTCAAGGGAGGGAATTTAATTTAATAATGTTGTCGTCTAAGTTAAGCTCTACATTGCATACCTATTACGCATTTCATTTATGGCATAATATTATTGCCTTACTATATATACTAGTACTTTGTCTTTTTGTATACTATAATATACAAACAAATGCTATTTGTAACCTTGATCCGTGTTATTACAAAGAAGTTAGAATGCAGTGTTTAAAATATTTTTCTATACGGTTTGCCGCTGTCAGAAAGCGTAAACCATGTATTTTTTTGTAATAAGGCCGGATGTTTTTAAGTAAGTAGGTAAACCATTTAAAAAACCTCAACTAAAAACTTTGTCGAGCTTGGGACAGTGACGAAACAAGCACGCATTTTTATTCATATGACATGCAATGAATGAAGCTACAGTAGAATCAACCAACCTTCCTCCTGACAGAATTCCAACCGTCGCATAAAATCCGGTTACTCCGTTAAGTGACAGCTTGACATACATCGCAGCTAATACATCGCGGAAAAATGCTTTCAAGGAAGTCGATATTTTACTAGTACCAATGTCAGACGTAGATTGTAATCACGGAGTGCACTAATAATGAAATAACTATAAAAAAAGCCGCGCCATAGCTGCGGAAGTTTTAAATAGTTTGATATGACAGTATATATACATACCTACTAATAATCTCAAAATTCATCTTACAAGAAGCAGGATAAAAAGTTGACATCCAGTTTTTCCAGTTTCCAGTGAGCAGTCACTCATATAAAATTCAATATCTCTGCCTTTGTTCCAAAATTCACAAGGCGCGCTATGGATGTTAAAATCCGGAAGCATACATTGCTAAAATCAGGTTAGTTTAGTATGTGCAAATAAAACTCAAATATTGAATGAGTAAAGTCTCATTTGCGCAATTTTTTAATGGATCTACCTGTGACTTGTGAATCTTATCTCGGAATAATAATGAATTTTTTTTTTTACCGTGTTAAATTATTCCCATATCTAACAGACACAATTAATATATAAATATACGTGTATTTATATGTAGGTTTATATTTATATCATAGTTTTGTATTCTGTATTTATTGCGTCTATTCAAGTTACCTTTTCTTTCGTGATTACTCTCGCACTGCTCTGTTTTTTCAATACTCTCTCCTCCACCCAAAGGTTGTCTGGAAGAGATCGCTTGTAGCGATAAGGCCGCCTTTGCGCATGTTAGCAATAATTTTTCCTGACATTTTTTTTTTTTTTTGTGCAGTAAAGTGTTCTTACTTACTTACACATGCGTTACTATGCGTCAAAATACGCATGGACGGAAGACAAGTGAAAAAAACACCTACAACTGTAACATGATAAAGTTTCCTTCATTACTAATCCATAAACAATTTCGCTTATAGGTAGTTCGTAACACGCTACATACAGTCTGAGACTACAGCTACCTATATCAAGATTGCTTTGTAACATTGTTATTTCTTAAATTGAAGTTATTTTATAATTGTATCATGTTATGTTGTATGTTACCGCGTGATGCCGGCTTAGAATAGCATCATCCCATTTCTTACCCATGGGTGTCGTAAGCGGCCACTACGGGACTCGAGGGTTAGATGTGTATAGAAATTTCCAACACAGATAACTGATTGATTGTTTTACGGCCGTTAACGGTCTACTTACCCCGTAAGGGATAATGGCGTGTTTATGTATGTATGTATGTATCATTTACAACGAACTATTGTTGCTGTTAAAGATGATGATAATGGATACACAAACTTATTCAAAGTAAAGGTTCCTAACTACTAACATTTTTATTTTCGAGAACTATTCAGTACCGCAGTACATTCAATAATGACAAATGGGTAGAGCAAACCCATAAACGTTCGCTGAACAAATGGAGGCTTTTTTGTGTCAGTAGTGAAACCAACCTACTTAGCTATACACTAGGTGTAAAGCTATAAATATAACGTAGACTGTGTTGGTTCCGTTAACAAAGGAATATTCCGCATTTCATCGAGAATAGCTCAAATTATACATTCTGGGTGAAATTGATAAAGTAATTATGGGATACGTTACATTCATGTAAAAATTTCACTAACAAAACTTTAATTTCGTATTTTGCAGATTTCCGAATAACTCATTTGTGTCGATATGGTTAGCTAACCTTATTCATTCTAATAATGCAATTGGATTTATTATTCTGCAGTTTCCAGTAGTATCGGATCGCTCGTTGACTCGCTGACAACCGCGACAGAACAAGAAGTAGTAAAATACAATTGAATGTACACTCACATACCACGCCTACGTAAACGGCAGCAAAACATGGTCATTTACGCCACGTCTGACAAACATTTGAGTGTCATTCGGAAAATTGTGTATCGCCATGTGACAGGTTGTCAGCCCATCGCCTAAAATTGCAATACACACCCTCAAGTCCCTTAGTCGTCTCTTAAGATTCCCGCGGGAAAGAAATGGTTTGATGCTATTCTAAGCCGGCATTACACGGCAACATACAACATAACATGATACAATTATAAAATAACTTCAATTTAAGAAATAAAAAAGAGTCTATAGTACTGATAGATGTAGATTCTGAAGAAATTGAACGAATAATAAATGGTCTAAATACTGATTGTGCTGTAGGATGGGATAACATCTCCTCTCGAATCATTAAAGAATCAAAGAGTATTTTCATACCATTACTTACACACATTTGTCAACTATCTCTTAACACCGGGACTTTTCCACGAGCTTTCAAAATTGCCGTAGTTCACCCTATTTATAAGGGAGGTGACAAAGATGTTATAAGCAATTACAGGCCTATCTCTGTCCTTCCTGTTCTGTCAAAAATATTGGAGAAAGTATTGAACTCACGGCTAATTAACTACCTTGAATCAAAAAAGATTCGAGCTGAAAATCAGTTTGGATTTAGGAAAGGTAGATCCACCGAAGATGCCGTATCGGCGCTTGTTGACAACATCGTAGAGAACCTTGACAAGAAAAACAAGTGTCTTTCCATTTTTCTTGATCTATCAAAAGCGTTCGACACTTTGTCTGTCCCTATTCTCATTTCAAAACTTGAATTCTATGGTATAAGAGGGAAACCCTTAGAAATCTTTAAAGATTACTTGTCAAACCGCTCTCAACACTAACACCTATAGGCAAATTGAATCAAACCTGAATTTCGGCGTCCCTCAGGGAAGTATCTTAGGGCCCACCTTATTTATTGTGTATATTAACGAGCTGTGTGGACTAGAATTGCCTCACTGCAACATCTTCACTTACGCTGACGACACTGCAATATTCGTTCAGGGCTCCTCATGGAGTGAAACTAAATTGAGGGTGGAACAGGCGCTTGCTGTGGTAAAGTCATGGTTAGCCTGTAACTTACTAACACTCAATCTAGAAAAAACAGAGTTCGTTACGTTCACAGCAAATAAAACAACCCAACCCCCAAACAATACATTTAATATCAAGGCTCATTCTTGTATGGACTCTTCCCTAAATTGTACCTGTCAAAACATAAACAGGGCTCAATTTGCCAAATATCTTGGCATTTATTTAGATCAAAATCTGACTTGGCAAAAGCACATTGACACCCAGGCTGCGAGAATCAGAAAATTAATATTTATATTTAAAAGGCTACGACATATTGCTGATATAGATACACTTAAAATGGTGTATTTCGGTATGTGCCAACCAGTCATAAGTTATTGCTGTGCTGCGTGGGGCGGTGCTGCAAAAAACACTCTTTGAAACTCGAAAGAGCTCAAAGAGTTGTTCTAAAAACTATGACTATGAAGTCCTGGCGCTATCCCACAGACCAGCTGTACCGTGATTGCAGGGTGTTAACGGTGAGACAGATATTCATACTACAGACAATACTCCGACAACATTCCTCGTTAACATACAACCCTCAAATGCTCATGAACAAACGTCGTAACGATAGAGTATGTAAAACAATTCCGCACAGAACAGCTTTAGCGAGACGTCACTCACTGATTTTAAAGGCTCATCTTTATAATAAAGCTAACCAATTGCTTAATATATATCCTAACACCTATTACGTCACGAAGAAAAAAGTTATTAATTGGTTGCTTAACATACATTTTGACCAAACGGAGAAAATCCTGAACTTTAAATACATACATTAGTACACTATACACACCAAAAAACACTTTACACAAACACAAACAAATCACCTATCTACACATGCCACACTACCTCATTCATTTTGGTGATCTTAAATAATGTTTTATTTTATTTTTCTTTGTTCGTGTTATACCTAGCATAGTCTTTGATAAGTTTAAGTCTAGATCTATAATTCTCATTTCCCAGAATTCAGTCTATACTAGTCTGGGAATTTGATAGCATTTAAACAGTAGCCTACGTACTACAAAACAAAAAATAAAAACTTCAATATGTACTCGGCACGAGGTTGCTCACACTACGATACAGGTTCACTCCTAGTGTAGTGAGGGTTGCTAAGGGCTACTGCATGTTGGAGTTTCGATTTCCCATACTCTTCTTGCATTTTAACGTTATCACTTAACTTAATGTATGTTATGTAAGTTACACATGTTTTTTTTTTAAATAAATATATTTTGTATTTTTGTATTTGTATTTGTAAAAATGTTACAAAACAATCTTGATATAGGTAGCTGTAGTCTCAGACTGTATGTAGCGTGTTAAGAACTACCTACAAGCGAAATTGTTTATAGCTTAGTTATGTAGGAAATTTTATCAAGTTACAGTTGTAGGCGGTTTTCTCACTTTTTGTCCGTCGCTGTATTTTTCAGAGTACATTAATTTTCTTATTAATGTACTCTGTGGTACAATCTGCTAGTTAGTGAACCGGATATCTGAATGGCGACATTTACGTGCTCACGGCGGCAACGGCTCACTGAGAGTGCCACTTGGCGTCATCGCGACATTTGAGTGCTACTTTTCGCTCTTTTTACCTTTCTCAGGCAGTTTCCTTTTTGAATTTCTCGTTGCTACGGGATTTTTAAACTTTTTGGCATCGCGTTGTGTTTTTTGCTAATTAGCCTGGATCATTTGTTCGAATCCGCTGTGGGTCGTTGCAGTATATCATTTTCAAATGCGTGATAGTTTACTGAGCAATTTTACGTCTAAAAGATGTGTAAGACTAATACGACTTTATCCCTAGCGAAGTGAGCGGAGCATTAGCGGCCGTTTAAGTGTTAAATGGAGCTCTACGAAATCTAAAATCAACTTTACATTTTGAATGTTTAGTAGGATAAAATGTTATTAACATCAAAATCAATATTCCATGAACCGTATACGCATTTTCTATAAGAAAGGGTAGCTTTTGTTGTTTGAAAGTAAAACTGAAAATCAAAACCCACTTAACAAGAGTTTTTTAGGTTGGATTCTGTCTTTTTGTTTCGTCGCGGAATTTAGAATTGTTTGAATACGACATCAAAGTTTCTAAGCACAACTTGTGTATCTCATTCATTTTTTCAGTTGCAGAAATCTTTCGTTGTCTGAAACATGACATCTTAAAGGCAAATATTTGATGTCATATTACAACTATTTCCACGACTGGTGCACAGTGGGAATGCGACCAATATATGGATCAAATGCCTTTGAAAGTTTTGTATTGGACACATTTTATTTTACATAGGAACATAATATAGTAAAATAAACATCTCCCATAAATTACATAGGTACTTAAACATGCTATAGAACCAACGACCTTCGTTGGTCTTCAGTCGATGTAACGCGTCGACGTCATGATTTAATGTGCTCGATAAAACGTAAGAATAGGCTGTTAAATGTAAGTTTTTTTTTTTTGTTTTATACACATATTCATTCACATCACGCCTTTTTCTCTTGCGTGGTACCTAAGCAGAGCGCTAACGGACGTAAAAATGCGATTGTAATCGCCACGTTCAATCAAAATATTTGAGGGCTGTTTCAGAAAATTCGTGTAGCGTGTTTCATTAAACAACATAAACACATTTCGTGGTAATAGTTAAAAAATCACGTAAGACCATATTATGTGCACTTATGTTTTATGTAAATAATTTCAAAGAATACTGAGTAAATTTTCATGCTAAGTTATTGTAAAACAGTGCCAAATAATATAAAACTACACGTATCCGGGTTACCTTAGTGACATAAATAGCTTAGCGGCTACGCAATGAAAATCGAATTTTCACTACGTAGGTGTAGGTTTATAGTTTAATAATGTCGGGCATGGTTAATGTTCATTTGATTATCCAGGGCTTGGTTCACTAAGGGAAATACTAATAACAACAATACGGTAAAACCTGTTATTATCTAACTAAGCTATGAATACTATTGTGAAATAATTACCCGTCATTAACATTTCACAACATCTAGGAACCTACTAGGTAAAGGGTGAATAAAATAGCTCTATGTAATTACGTTCGTGATAATAATTGAAGAGGAATTTTAACTAGACTGAACTTTCTCATATACATGTTCATCTACATATTAAGTAAAAAAATATAATAAACTGAATATTTATGACTATTATTAAAAGCTAAACCAAAATAAGCTGAACGCCAATATTTTAAAAAGGAACTCTTCTTAACCCTCTACAAAACCGGCCGAATATGCTACGGCGTAGCAGATCCACGTAGCTACAAAATACGCGTAGCCCTTGTTGCAACTATAGTTTTTGCACAGACCAAAGAACTCGCGGACGGCTCGTGATATTTGGGTGCTCTGCACTTTTGGGACAAACAGGTGGTTTAACCTGTAATCATGTTGTTATTTCAAGTCAAATTATAAAAGAGCTTATGGAATCACAAAAATATACCTAGAACTATAAAAAATGTATCAAAAAGGTAAAAATAATACATCTTTAGGAAAAATTATCAAAGCTCCATAACTCTTTGCATGTATTTTCCGAATTTCAAACTCTAATAGGATGTCGAATATTCCTAGTAAGTTATCCGGATAGTCGTTCGTGAGCATTTGAATGCGATTGTTGGAATTGCATTGAGCACAAACATGGCAAGGTCAGGCGGGAGAATCGATAATAATAATGTGATACGTTAGTGTGTAGGGTTAACTAGGTTATTGTTCTTAATTGTGTAGTCATTTCTTCTATGTTCTAAATACAAAAATAATTATGTGTACCCACTTTATTTAAAGTGCCATCGCGGCCAAATTAAAAGGATGATTATACCTTGATCATATTCATACAATACGATACAGTCACTTGTTAGCCCCGACCACTAATTTTAATTGTAGGTTTGACAACTTGCGCGAAGATTTTTGTATGTCATTAGAGTAATCCGAAATTCGTACGAATATACGCAGGAGTGAGTTTGGACATACACGAGGTCCTAATGAGCCTATCTTGAATTCGACTTAATATAGCCCAGGAGCTGGCTACGTCAGAGGAGATACATTTTGACGAAAAAATATTATACTCGTACATTCCCTTAAAGGCGTTATCATCTGACGGAGCTTTCAATGAAAGTTGACATTGGGCAAATAATTAAAAAAGGGTATACTTGTTTCCAGCCCAACCCAGAAAACATCTTCGAAAGCGTAACAGCATTCTGTCCTTCCGAGCGCGCAGAGCTGATTGATCTGGTGACGTCCGAGGACATCCTTCTGGATCTGTCGCAGCCACTGTACCTGAACTTTACTCATGAGGCAAGTTTGCCGTAAAAATGCAATATTTGTTTAAGAGTTTCCCGCTTTGTACACATTATAATGTTTTTAGTTATACGATTCGAGCGCCATGAAAAAATATGAATATCTATATATTTTATCCTACATAGAATAAATAATTTTCATTTCATTGCAGGCGATCGTCGACCGGTTCGAGAAGCGCTATGAGGCGCACGAGAAGATCACTGGCGACGTGTATGTGTGTGAGAGCCCGCCGGAGGATGGAGACGATGAGTAAGATGCACTCTCATATAGCGAGCTCGTCGTATGACATATGCGAGCTAGTCTATGTAGCATTAAAATAAGTGGAAGGGCTCTACACTATAGTACAACAATACAATGTCTTACGACCTAAATAAGCTCATTCACAATATCAACACAATAGAGAGGGGGCTAAGCGGCGCCAACAAAAAACTTATTAAGAGCGAAGAGGAAGAGAGCTTGACATTTCGTAGTATACAGGTTAAGCACAAGCACCAAAAATGTTTGCCTCAAGGCCTAGTAACCTAAATCACGCGTCCTATTTTCCTATAGGGTAATTAAATACGCCGCTTTTAAACTGTCTAACTCCAACTATTTTGTTTATTTCAGATTGCCACCGGCCGTGGAGTTAGTGCGGCTCCGACCCGAGCACATGAAAGCCGTACACGACTTGTACCCAGCCAGCGACATCGAGTGCCGTGAGGTGTTCGAGAAGCTGGTCGCCGAGCTGCCGGCGTACGGCATCTTCGTCGAAGGCCAGCTGGCCGCCTGGATGGTGCAGTCGTACTACGGCGCCATGTTCTCCATGCAAACCCGCCCCGAGTTCCGCCGGAAAGGCTACGGCATCTACCTCGCCCGCAAGCTGACTAAGGAGGTCGCCGCGCGCGGGTACAAGCCCTTCGTCGTCATTCGTCCGGAGAACGACGCTTCGCGCTCGCTCTACACAAAGCTAGGCTTCGTCCGCGCGTTTCGAACGGTGCGCGCCGTCCTCCGCCCGAAAGCCGACAACGCGACCGCCTAATAGTTGATCACTAGCAGATTTTATTTTTTTAAGACTTTTGAAAATCAATTTAGCTTGCGATCTTTGATCGCTTAGAGAATTCTAGTTCTTAGTAGCTTTAAGATTGGAGCGGCTAGTGCTCTCGGTCTGTGTGATTCGACTTTAGCTAATCGACTTATAGCCGGCGAGGTAGCTAATTAAAAATGTGTACATACAATTTGCAAGGGGTCATATGTTGTCAGGCGAGGTAGGTGACATAGAATCTAATGATTAACTTTCAAAACTAATCTATGGCGTCACCACTCACTTCTATGCCACCAACCAAAATGCATGTTATATTACTAGTGCAAAAACTTACACTATTAATTCTTATAAAAAAACGCATGCGTATGGTACCCTACTTTAATCAAATACATGAAAAAACAGCTCACCTAACACAGCACAAGAAAACAACACCACTGCCCGCGGGCTGACATAACTGGCATGTTAAACCGTACACGTTTTTACGAAGCTAGCTCTTCGGCTACCTATGGAGATGGCCTTAGCTTTTTTAAAATTCTAGAATCTTCTTGTCTTTATCTCTCGACGACGACAACGAACGGCTTTCTTGTTGATTGTTCCTCAAAGTTTTGCCTATTTTGATACAAGTTCACTAGATGCCTATTTCTAAGCTTCAGGGGCAGACTCGAGAGCTTTAGCCGTTCGCAGCGTTGTGACGCTGGCCTAGATACTGATCTCAATGATTCAGGGGTCTACACATCGAGAGATATTGTCCCGATAAAGCCGCACATTGGCTGGTTCTCACACGTGCTGCAACGTTTTGCGGTACTTTACGTTGTTAGTGAAGAAATGAGTTGTATGGATCCAGCTGCACAGAAGGTGTACGCCTGTCACATGTGGTAATTTGTTAGTTGGCTGTCAAATACCGCAAAAGCATGCCGTACGTGTGCGAATGGCCTTAGCCTGCTCGTTAAAACGTCGACTAAAAGTTCTCAACCAGGAACTTTTGGTAACTCAATCTCATTGAATAGGGCAAGATAAATTCCATTGAAATTCGTTGAAGGGTACTTAGGGGACCCAGTATTTCTCGATGCGAGAACACCCTCTATTATAGGCGAACGCTTCATTGCCTCTCGTTGATCGAGCGGATACTGTTCTGTCTCATGGTTTATAAAATTCTGGGACCCGTTATGATCTGATGTGTGATACAACGTTTAGCTTACGTGTTAAATAGTGTTAAATATATAAGGTTATTTTAAACTCAGTGCAAATATTTACAAGAATTTAAAATGACCTTATATATGAGAGGGGAAATTTGCTGACCTTGCACCCGAGTCTGCACAATTCGAAAACATTCAAGCACCGTACGTTAAAACAACAAGCAAACAATTAAATATCGTATTATAAGAATAATCTACCTTTCTTTTCGGACTTATATGATAAAAATAAATAATGTTCTATCTATGTTTTTGCGACGGTGGCAATAGAAATGTTCAAACCTGCGTATCTAGAGAAAAATGTTTATTTTTAAGCACCTTAAATATTTTAATTTTTCTAAATAATCTTGTCCGTTGTTAGGTGCTAAGCATTTTTTTATTTAGACACTCAATGCATTCAAAACTTGTTATAAAAGATATAAAAGTTGGATTATTACGTGAGAACCATTAAAATTTGATACGAAAAAGTAGATAGGTAGGTATTTTAATACGGGAATGTATTTTACAACTATTATATTGAAGTATTGTATTGGAAAAGTTTGCTACTAAAATTGTATTCGACTTAGGGACAGCTTAGGACTTTTAGTTTGTATTTATTTATTTAAGTGAAACGTGTGATACTACCGATTTATTGTATTTATTTGAATTTTTAATCAGCAGTTTAGTTTTTTGTTGACTTTCCAAGTCAAATGTAGAGCTCGAAATAATATTATGTGATAAATCAGCTTACCTAATTTGAAATGCATGCCGATAAGAATAAAACAAAATAAGAACTAAGTAGTTCTAGGTAGGTAAGTACCTAGATACCTAATTTCAGCGACTTGTCTTGTTATTTAGAATTTTTAAACGTGTTTTTGCTTAAACTTTGCTCAACACAGAGAGCTTCCACAATCACTTTTATTGAAAAATAAACAAAATTAATTGCCAAATTATTGATGATTTTATCTAAATTCTAGATTGATTTGTATGTTTAAAATTGTGCTTGTCTTATCAAAGGATTTAAATAATACTAAACAGAACAGGATAACATAGGATAATGGACAATTTATCGATATTGTATATTTGATTCCAAAAATCACAATTTTAACTTTCGAGGTAAAAGTGGCTGAAAATTGCTAGTGGTTGGTACAAATAATTAAGACACAAAACGACAAAACAAATTTGGTCACTTTTACCTCGGGATGAAACATTAACTTGCAATCATGCTAAATGCTTCCCTACTCTCTAAGTAGGTTTGTCGACTAAGTAGTTCAAGAATTTATGAAATTATTAATTGTAAGGACGTTTTCTGAACACAATTCGTAACTTAAAATAAAAATAGCCAAAGGACACGTTTTCCGTCCTTAATTCCTTCAACGGAGCCCGAATCGCGTACCTACCGAGTATATTTTGAAAATCCAGCAGCCGTTTCAGATTGTAGTGTCCATTTCTGTATTGTTTGTCACTTAAATACCTTGGAAAGGTACGACAGCGAAAATAAAAGAATATACGAACGTATGTGTTTTATTTTACCCTACAATTTATACCTGCTCCTCTAATTTTATAGGTGTGTTTAAAATTATAAGTACCTATGTTACGTTACCACATCTGTCATGCTTAGAGTATTTAATGTATGTTATAAGTACATGAGCCCTGTCTGTCTAAAGGAATTTAGAAAGTACCTACGCAATCAAATACTGTGACATTTATGATTATTTATTAATTACAAAGAACATACCTCTATATACAAACATTACAGGAAAGCCCAGGGCGATTGCATATAATAGCACCTTCCATTTCTACCGGTAGGTAGTTGATGTAATGCAAAAGAATAAATAATAATAGGTACCGTAGTAATGCTACTCTGCCACCAGAATGCTATTCTATTTAGATTCTCTTTGCCTGCCACTGCCGCGAATATTGGCTGAAATACTTCCGCGGAAGTATCAACACGAGTGAGTGTTCGTTCACACACTGCCGTCATATTCTTTCCCGAGAGCGACAGAACAATACATTTATGGCGGGTGACAGGAGTGATGCCAATAGGCAGAATGAAGGGTTCCAGGTGGTGTCGAGAAAAGGGTAGCTACCGACTGGTCCACCTGGATAGAATTGGAAGTTGTATATATGCGTTGTGCGGTGAAACACTTCGATACCGCGTTTCAGGCTCTTTGTTCTGTCACGTGGCGCCATCTTGCAGATGTGTTGGAACTTCTGTTGCGTCTTGCTTGCTCGTGAACCACTTTGAGTGAGCTTCTTGCTGTAGCTCCCAGAGGTCGCTACACATTCAACTCGCGGTCATGATGCCGGTCATTTGACTTCCGGTTGAAAAGCCGAAACTCGCGGGAACACTGGAAGTGCCAGCAGCATGACGCGTACCAGCGCGAGTATCCAGTTGACATACTCGCGCTGCTCACTCCGCTCTTCTCCTATTTCCCTAGCCATGACGCGAACATGTAGGTAATCGTGGCTTAAAGCCATGGAATGGTCAGCACCTTTCCCTGAGAAAACAACATTACGCCGGCGGACCCGACTGTGAGACGTGAGCTACCGAGCGGCGAGCGTTAAAATTATGCCATATATACTCTCATTGAACTCTCATGTGATACTCGTACTCTAGGTATTTACCATAACATTGGTAAATACCTAGAGTACGAGTTCACAGTTTTCTGGGTTATTTTGTAGTTTATATTAATAGGACCTCTTATTGTAGGTACTTTTTAAACCGGTATCTGCTAACAATCTTGAGCAGCGACATTGCAATGAAAACGGATGCCCTCCGATACTTACCATCTGTTTCTAAGTGCCTACTGCCTACCCCGAGTGGGTGCTTTCCACCCTAAGCTCAAATTCAAAATCAATATACTTACCTACTTTGATGTGCATAGTTTCTACATAGGTATAAACACAAAGTAAGTATTGGCGGTTGCGATTCTCTATTTTGTGGTATATACAAACAAAACAACCAAAAAATTACAAAAAGATTACTTTCTCAAACAAAATAATATTAAGTTGAAATTCAAATATCGCGCCACCCGCCAATAGAGCTAAGAAAAAAAAACTTGAATGATAATCGGAATGTCGATATTAAATGGAGTGTATGCAGGTTACCGATTCTAAATAGGTACACTTACCCATGGTACACCTCTAGAAACGTCACTACTTTCAACATGGCGGCTGCCAGATTTGGTGCTGCCATTAGCAACTTTTTTATAGCAGTTGATAAAACTATTTTGTGATATTCAAAGGAATTATCTGCAGAATGTAAGATCCGATTATTTTAGTTATATTTTAAATGTCTAAAAGAGTTCTAGCTCTTTTTTTAAGTCACTCTAAGTGTTATTACATTCATACTTTCCGAAGTAACAATAATTATTCGACACTTTAACAAGAGTTTCGCACATTTTGACTCAAAACTTATGGCAACAGTGACTTCTGCTGTCAAATCAAAGTGGTTTTGTGTGGTGTTTGCATTGCACTCGTATTGTGTTTTGCTGCAGATGTTCAGTAGTTTATCGTCCCCGTTCAGTTTTGTAGGCAGTTTAGATGCCATGCGTTCCGTACAAGATCAAAGGAACAGGTTCCGATCATCCTAACGTATATCGAGGATGGCCGCGTCGGGGTCGGAGATCGAAGAGTTCTTGAGTGGGCCTCTGGTTTCGTGGGTGAGTGTCGAGTCTGTCGAGTGATCAACCATCCGTGCCTATTTTATTTCTTTGTGCGTAAGAATGAAGCGTGAGACAAAATTACCCAGCCGTTCCGTATCAATGAACGTGTGATTTTACTCTTATTGAGGTGACAATATTCGTAAGTTTTTGTTATAATGCTCGAGAATTTTAATATTTTAGGGATCTGGTTGCAATTATCATTCATGTTCTGTGATACCGTATTTTATTTCGACTGTCTGTAGTTGGGTGCCCTCAAGTAATAAGCAATGTATCTATAATGTTTTGCTTTGTTAAGCTGTGTTTTTGCAATATAACCAGATAGGTACATACAGGTTTTGAGAGTACATTTTTATTCCCTTTTTAAGTTATATGTTAAGTTAAAAGTCTTATTTTGCAACAACTAAAGTTTGCAGCTCAAGAAGATTATTATAATACTAAGTTAGAATGATGAGCCATGTGATGTCACCCCATTTCCTTCTTACACAACAGGTGAATAAGGGACTCGAGGGGTTTATGTGTATTACAATTTTAGGTGCCAGGCTGACAACCTGTTACTATACTGATACATATATTTTTTCTGTAATAGCCTTCAAACATTTGTCAGATGTGGCAATAGCATCCATATTTTACAGTCAATAAAGCTCTGTTCACCCCACAAGGCCAAAAAGCGTGATATATGTATGTATATGTTCAATTTCATTGCAGCTAGAGTGAATGTAAACAAAATATATATTCAATTCTAATTCTAAGTTACTCAATAAATGCCTATTGCATATCCTCATATCTTTACAAATAACATACCTACAGCCTATAGCATATATTTCAAAACATCTCACCCAAGAGCTATCACTATCACATTGTGAATGCACCATGAGGTCAGCACAAAAAGTGCCATAATTGCAACAGAAGTGCATTCAAGCCGCATCATTTGTGTTGTTATTGACAATATCTTGCTTGCCCCACATTCCGACCTATAGTTCCCATCTGGCAACACAATATCTCAATGTGGAACAGTTTCTAAATGAAGAGAGACTGTTAGTTTCACATAAATATTCAATATCTACTCTACTTTGTTCTTTATAAGTTGTATTACATAACTTTCTGCTTTAAAAAAGTTACTTCCTTATGGAGATAAATTATGTTTTTGCAATCAACAGTTTATATTTATAATTGTGTCTAATAAACAATAATTATGGATGAATGGATAATCATTCATTTCTTTGAACAGCATGTCAGCATAACATGTAATACTTTAATTGGAATTTGATGGAGGAACTTATAAACTTCCTAGAAATAAGTTTTTTGGGTGACTGTGTAACTACTTTGAGTAATAAATTACTAAGCAAAGAAGGTTTTTGAATTATATGTATCAAATAAATTTTAGAATTTCAAATCACAAAAAACTGAAAATTTGAATGCAATAGGAATGCTTTTCAGTCTTTAAGTTACTTTTCATCACTAAACAACACAACCAAAAGTAATATTTTTTGTGTTGTCACTGTCTTATTCACATACTAAAGGTTTAGTTTTTTGGGTGAAATGGTAATACATTTACTATTAAATAAACTAACAGGTAAATTAACAAAACCCATCTCCTTTTCAGCTAAAATCATGCTTGCCCAATCCAGAATGCATCACCGACTACCCATCTCTTTCTACTGGAGACATTTTACACCAAGTGTACCTCCAGATAGACCCGGAGCCATCCTGTCACATAACAAAACTGGCTGGTCTCGAAGACCAAGCCCTCACCTTAGGGAAGATCAAAAACTTTGATGCCATCATTAAAAATGTCAAAAGCTTATATGAAGAAGAACTTGGCATGACCCTGCTAGTGGTTCCAGAATGCATATGCTTAGGAAAAGCCCCAGAGTCTCGCGAGGGTCTGGAGAATATGAAGTTGCTGATTTTGTTACTCCTGGGTGCGGCCGTGCAATGTCCCAATAAAGAACTATTCATCACAAGGATAAAAGAACTGGATTTGGAGTTGCAGCATAGCATTGTGGAATGTATTAAGCAGGTTAGTTGTTGTTATTAATTAAGGTCATCCTTTAGTGTAACAGCATATTTGAGCAATAACCCAAACAGATTGCTTAACTAATCAATTTGGTGCAAGTAGTACATTTACTCCATAAATTCAAACTTGTAATTTTTGCCTATAAAGATCAATTTATAATAAATACATCTCATGACTTATAGATTTAGATATCTAGAGGCTATAACCTTATCTGGCTTTTTCTAGTCAAGGTGAATGTTAATATTAATGAAATATAAACATGGTTTTATGTAGGTATAAATTGTATGCAGTTTATTCCCAGCTAAAGCTTTCTGTAATCTTCAAATTTTACGATACGACGCACTTTCTCGGGTGGTATATGGCGCAAGAAGCTTAATTTGTAAAACTTAAAGAAAGTGTACCAGTTTATTTAATAGAAAATAACTTATGCTAAGTGAAACTCTAACACTGAATAACTTGATTAACAAATAGTGCAAAAGAAACAGGAAATTCTAATTTATGCTAATTAATTGATTTATTTACTTGATAAGACCTGAGCTTCCTTTAGTGTGAATAGCAAAAGAACTATTGGAAACAAAGACTGGTGTGCTTAAAATTAAGAATGCTTATATCTAAAATCTACTTAATTTTAAATATTATGGCACATTTGTGTAGTCTTACTTACTATGCGAAATTCAAAATAAGAGACAGAATTATAAACAAAGTTCCTTCTTTCATCTTATTAGTCCTATATATATAAATGTTGATGAACCTTAAAAATTCGACTGTTATAAACGACAACATTTTTTTTTTTAATACAAATCGAAAAATAATTTAACAGAGGAGGGATCTTCCATACAAACTTCACAAATGATAGCATACAGGAAATACTTAAGGTCTCAAAATTACTTTGTTATTCAAACTGTCGTAAACTCTCAATGCTGGCAGCACGTTTTCTGAGCTAAATACGTACTATACAGATATATTTTGCTGTAGTTCTACTTTAAAAAAAAGTATATCAAATTCGTTCGGCAATTTCGTAGTTAATTGATTGATAGTGATATTTTATCTCTATAAATTAAGTACAATATATACCTATAGCCTGCCAATTTATGGCCTATATAAAAATGCGTTCCATAGAGAATCAAACATGAAAAACGTGATAGCTGCAGTTTCAATTTTCGTTTTTAAGAATAAGAATGCCACAAGGAATAGTCCAGTCAGAATCGATGCCATTATTTCGTCGTGACTAAACCTTGTAATGTGTTTAACATGTTACCCCTATAGGCTGTCTGTAGGTAGACAATACATTATGGGAACCAGCCATGCATATCGAAATGAAGATAATGCCATAGAGTTAAAAATAGCAACCACTTACGGGTCGGACAATAACATACGCTCGTACCTACTGCCATACAGAGGCGGCGTTGCCAAACATGGGGCTTATAAGACTCCCTTAGGCTTAGTGGCGCCAACATACATACATACACATATCACGCCTATAATCCCTTGCGGGGTAGGCAGAGCGTAAACAGCCGCAAAAAACGGCTATTTACACCACATCTGACAAATGTTTGAGGGTCATTCGGAAAATTGTGTATCGCTTTAGTGAGAGGTTGTCAGCCCATTGCCTAAAATTGCAATACACATCCTCGAAGCCCTAAGTCATCTCTTACGACTCCCACGGGAAAGAAATGTTGGCGCCAACATAAAAATAAAATTACCATACACATACATCGAAAGGAACCGCCAAGCTACAAAATAATTAAACCATTTGGTTCTTACTACAATAAAATTTGCCATGCGTTGAACGTGTGTTTAAATGAAACCTCCATTTAAAAAAAAACGTTAAATACGTGTTCAATGTATGTTTAACTTACTTAGTTTTTTTTGGTCGAAAGAAAGTCTTTGTAGTTATTGAGATACATTTATTGTTTCCGCTTATTAAACTAGTACATAGATCAGCGGTTTTGCCAATGGTTAATATTTTTCCTCGGAAAAAGTAGCTTTATGTTAGTCGAGTGTTATTGTAGAATTTACTCAATCTGTCTAGTAGATAGCTTCTAACTTAATCGATTCAATACTTACTTACAAATAAATAAATACAAATGGCTCTGCACTAGCAATCTGATTACCTGCCCAGCGTAGCGAGTATTGAAAATAGTTCCCATTATGTGGCGGCCCGTACCATGGGGCATACAATGGCACGTTAACTCGAAAAGTTATTTATGTTAGCGCCATTTAGCCTAAAGAAGCCCCAAAAGTAAGGATCTGACTAATAATTGAAGGTTGATACTTAAGTACTCGTTGTTATGGCCTTGGTTGGTACTAAGGTGACAAATTTCACAATTAGCTTGAGCAATTTGTGGACCGAGAACTAGCTACGTTAAAGGGTGTAAAATGTGACGAGCATCGAAACTTACTACATAATAACTTATAAACTTACTACATACGCAGTGAAGTGAGGCGGGAAAAACAATGGCGGAAATATATCCAATTAGAGTTTTTACATATAGGTACGCCTTTTTTCTGGTATGGCAACGCTTGCGTTCTAACACCTGTTTTCTTGTTGTATCAAGCGTAAATGTTCATCACATTTATAATCAGCAAAAATGGAATCGTGTTTGTCAAACCTTATAATTTTTCAGGTGGTGTCAGATTAATTCTTTAACCCACCAATATTTGCCAGGCACTTAGCTAGACTTTTAAATAATTAAATTGTATTTGAATCATTCACCACCAAGTGAGTTTTGCTACAATAAAGTCGTACGACTTATCAAGTAGCCAGCTCTCTGGCTTTACTGCGCGTAACCTGTAGTTTACCGTAAAATGATGTAACGTAGTAGCTTGACCTTTTAACAGTACGAGAAAATAGGCTTTCGATGTTTTGTTTTTATACATTACGTTACACAAAAGAGTTAGTAAAACCCTGTTTTATCGTAACTAATTTTGAAAACAAAGAACACAAAAGGGAAAAAAATACGTTAATTAAGGTCGCCGGGTTGTAATATGATATCTGACACAGTTTGTGCTGTTTAAACTCTTCCGTATATTCTTTATAGATTAGTGCAGAAGGAAGCCAGAATATCGTCTGTATTATATGAGGATACCGGATTCTGGCTTTTGATTCGATATGTGTTGTTGTAACCACTGACTTTAATTACACATATGTTACTAGGTCGTATTGTGGTCCAGTTTCTTTTTATTTTTTTAAACCTATCGTGTGGGGTATCGAATGAAAAGGCTTTACGAGATGGTTTCAAAAGTATATCGCATTAAAACATTTTGGCTTCACAAAAATTGTTCTGGGTTAGTTAGTAGATGGATGTTTCAGAATATACCTTACTACAATAGGGAGCATCACGACTTGTACTCTGCAAGGCCTATATCTGCGTTTATGGATCTACATCTTGTCCCCTTTATCTATTTCCACTAACATAACTTAGCCTTAATATTGTCTAGAATAAAACACTATCTAAAAACTATAAAATAGGTAAATTTAAAAACATTTTACACTAGTTTCACTAAAATATTTTTAAATTAAACTATTATGCGACGGGTTTCATTACAACATCATCAGGCAGTAATATAGGTAAAGTTTTACTAGTGACCAATAGCGAAATTTTAAAACGGGCTATAAGGAACAAGAAACATAGTTTGAAATATAACAAAAATATTTTGAGTTCCCATAGTAACTATCGACTACAACAGTAACATCAGCTGATCGGCAATTTTGTATGGGAGGTGATTTTTTTTTTCGTATTTCGACCTATGTTCTTTGGAGAAAGTAGTTCCTTATGACCAGCCCGTCTTGAGATTTTGCTATCGGTCACTAGTAAAATTTCACCCTATATTTAAAAATCAAAAAGTTTTAATGTCACTAGAATATGGTATGGTATAGTGTATGTTACATTTTGCGTTGTTATTTTGATGGATTTCTTACTATTATTTTATTTCTAGGTAACAGACATGCAAACCGTAGTACTAACCCCGGACGCGATCGATCTCTTCCAATCGCCAACGATGTTCAATCATATGCGGCGTCTCGCGAAAGAACGTGATCACTACCTTCAAAACTGGGCTTCAGTGGTCGTCAACGAGGGCTTATATGAGAACGACACCGATAACAAAAACGGCAAGAGTCGTTCAACTCAAAACGTCAGTCAGAGTAATGGGGAGAGTCAGCATTTGGCGGTGGAGCTGGCGGATTGGAAGGCACGGTTACGGAAACAGAGGCAAGAGCTGTGAGTGTTTGGGTATTGATAACATCAAATGTTACGTTTCGTTCGACCTCCATATTTTCGTGGCAAAATTGTTAAGTGAATATTTTTGTAATAAATATGTAAATTAATTGCAGTTCTGATAATACGGTTGCACATATTGCACAATCATGTGAAGTAAAATTTACTTTCGGTTTGCAGATACATATTTTGAGTGACTAAAATATCTTTATTCATAAAAGCTGGTAACGATTTTTTAATACGTTTTAGTTTTATGGTATAAGTAGTCGAATCTTTTTTCTACTTACTTGCCTCAAGTTTTGTATTTTACTCGTTTCGTTCTTACTACATAATACGTGTCATATTTCAGAGAAGAGAAATCGGAACAGCTGTCAGAATGCCGCGAAGAATTGGAACACACGAAGCTAGTACTGGCAAAGTTACGCACTGACAGCCAGGAGTGGTTCAACGAAGCCAGGAAGTCCACCAGCTATAGAGACGAAGTTGACGCGCTTAGAGAGAAGGCTGAGAGATGTGACAGGTTTGTTAGAGATTTGTTTGCTCTTGAATGCAGCTTGGCTCAAATGAGGCGAGGTACACGCCTATTGTCCCTTGCGTGGTAGGCAGAGCGCATACGGTCGCAAAAACGGACATTTACGCCACGTCTGACATATATTTGAGGGTCATTCAGAAAATTGTGTATCGCCGTAGTGACAGATTGTCAGCCCATCGCCTAAAATTGCAATACACACCCTCAAGTCCCTTAGTCGCGTCTTACGACTCCCAAGGGTGATGCTATTCTAAGCCGGCATCACATGCGACAGGCGAGAGCAAGTTCGTTCAATCATAAGAAACTATTTTAAGCGCATTTTAAGGCAGTCGACAATAATTCAATCTATCAAAAACCTGGCACTCACAATCTGAAGGAATAATGCGAACTGCTTTGTGCCAGACTACGCTGGGGAATCGTAGACTTTGCCGCCCTCTTTTTTTTGGACTCGTTGAGTCAGACTTTACTACACTTATGATTTCAATACTTTCTTAAATTTCGGACTAGATCTCATAATATATCACAGCCTATCTTGTGATTTTAGCGAGTGAGACATCTAGTCCACGAAACCCAATTAATCCAGGTGTAAGATTTCTTTTTATTTATTTATTTACCTCGATTCGGTACATCCAATAATTCCAATTCATTTCACCAGTATTACGAGATGATGCAAGTCCCATAAAAACTAAATTAAATAGTGTATCTTTTCTCGTTATGTTTTGTTGTACAGTTATTTGATAGCGAAACCCATGTTTAGTAAAGTATTTTATGATTAAGTTACGCGCTATTCATTCAAGGTATTTGATTCCCACAGTTAACTCTCTTGGTTAACTATTAATTAAACTTGCATCCACTGTGATTTTCTTTAAAAAAATATGATTTAACGAGAGAAATGCTGTAGTTAAAACAATATTGTATGATCTTATCGGTATAGTAAGGCCGTTTTTCTGTGTAAGCAATGAACCATATCAACCGCTGAGATTCTTGGCACGATACTTAGAAATTGGTGTTATTTGCAATGTTATAATGTTTAGTTATATGCAAACTTTCACGCAGTCATATATTTTTCTTTGCACACTGTATTGCCTCAATATTGGACTGCGCCACGCAGTTGGTTTTTATAGTATTTCTGTCTACTTTCTGTTAACTTTTTATTTTTTACCTTTAGCGTGTTACAGAGGCTGTCATCTTCTAGTGGGTTCTCCCAACGAAATTAAACATTTTTGGCTGTACAACGTTTGAAAAACCTCATTTTTTTACATTTAAATCGACCTAAGCGTGACCTGAGATGACGGCTCGGTAGGCGCAGCATTCGTAGGATGTGATCCTGAAAGAGAAACCCCTGTTGTCACACGCAAATTTAAATTACACCACTCCTGCTCTGTATTTCAAGCTGAGTTGCTGGCAATACAAGAAGCTTGTAGATGGGCAACAAATAATAAATATCCACACATACATAATGATTTTTACCGATTCACTAGCATCAATAAAAGCTATCCAAAACCGAAGTAATACACACCCACTAGTAACCCAAATTCATAGAGTATTGTACGATTATAAGGATAAAGGCATTTTAGAAATCAATTGGGTGCAGAGCCATGTGGGCATAATAGGTAACGAAGCTGCTGATAAAGAAGCTAACGACGCTTCCAAACTGTGTAGAGAAAACGACTACTCGCAGTTTCCTATTTCCTTTGTTAAACAACAAATTAACAAGGAAAACCGAAACGCCAGGCAAGAACGCTATACCAATGCTGAGCAAGGAGCCCACACGAAAAAATACTTCCCACATCCCACAAGATAGTAAAAACCAGTTTTCAGCTAACACAGATTCCATAAAGCTTATCTCCATCGTTTTAATATAACCCCAGATGATAAGTGCCCCTGCGATGTTACATCCGTCCAAACTATCGATCATCTGCTTGAACAATGCCCGAGATTTGGCAGTCTCCGTCACTCACATGAGACTCTGTGTACAAATCGTCGAGTGGCCCCTTATGGAATTCAAGAGTTGTGTAAAAAAGAATCCACAATTGAATCATATGTCTACACTAATATTATAAAGAGGAAAGATTTGATTGTTTGTTTGTTTGTTTGTTTGTTTGTTTGTTTGTTTGTTTGCATCGAATAGGCTCCGAAACTACTGGCCCGATTTTAAAAATTCTTTCACCATTAGAATCCTACATTAATGCTGATGAACATAGGCTATATTTTATACGAGAAAAAAATAGGGATCCGCGTGAAAATTTCGATAATGTAACCCAACGTGTGAAAAATTTACCAAAAAAATATCTTTTAACGCGTACGCTGTGGAAATTATTGACAATAGAGCAAAGTGATGTACTACAGTTTTATAGAGGACATCAATATCTACAATAATGTCCGCGATACCATATGTCTAACTATTACAGTTATGCCACAATAACTACTTTTTCATTTAATATTTTACAATCTACGCCACATTATTCGTACCAGTGTAATGATTACATTTAATCATTACTGTATTAAAGGGTGTAAGGGATAGCCCTCCGAATACTGATAGGGTACATGTAGACCATGAAACTGAACAACTTTCCCCTAGGAACATATTTCAGGAAACGTAAAAAAACTGACTTCCCATAGTGAATGCAGTCAGCTGATTGTGATTTTGTATGGAAGGTCATTTTCTTGGCGTTTCCTGACATATGTTTCCTGACATATGTTTCTAGGGGAAAGTTGTCGTGTGATGCCGGCTTAGGATAGCATCACCCCATATCTTTCCCGTGGGAGTCGTAAGGGGCGACTAAGGGACTCGAGGGTTTGTATTGCAATTTTAGGCGATGGGCTGACAACCTGTCACTATGGCGATACACATTTTTCCGAATTACCCTCAAATGTTTGTCAGACGTGGCGTAAATGTCCGTTTTTGCGGCTGTTTACGCTCTGCCTACCCCGCAGGGGATTATAGGCGTGATATGTGTATGTATGTATGGAAAGTTGTCCAGTTTTATGTTTCATGCACCCTATCAGTATTCCAAGGGCTGTCCCTTACTCGGTATAAAAAAAGACGACAAAAAACATAAAATAATGCATTAAAAAAATCTACACTAAAATAATACATACATACACATATCACGCCTATTATCCCTTGCGGGGTAGGCAGAGCGTAAAAACTGACATTTACGCCACGTCTGACATAATGTTTGAGGGTCATTCGGAAAATTGTGTATCGCCATAGTGACAGGTTGTCAGCCCATCGCCTAAAATTGCAATACACACCCTCAAGTCCCTTAGTCACCTCCTACGACTCCCACGGGAAAGAAATCGGGTGATGCTATTCTAAGCCAGCATTACACTAAAATAATAATAATATAATCTGCACTAATATTAGAAACAGGATTTTTTTAATTGTATGTTTGAATTGGATAGGCTCCGAAACTATTGACGTCATGACCGTCATTCTAAAAAAAGAAATTTGTATCACACAATTTTCTTTTTTTATTACAATTTTGTTATGACCTAATAGAAAATAGGCTCGGGCGGGATAAAAAAATAAAAATTTAGGCACTGCCATGGGGCCAGGCTAATCACACGGCATGTAACTTTACGCCACCACCATCTGAACACGATATTTGTTTCAAATTGAAGTCAAGATTTTTAGAATCCTACATTATCCCTGATGAACATAAGCTATATTAAACTGTCTTATAACCGGGGGGAAATTTTTAGCAGCGGGTGAAACCGCTGGGCGGGCTGCTAGTGTCTTATATAGAGTCAATAGTAAATAACCTGAAATCTTTTAACAATACGTAGCATAAATAATAATCTAGATGTACACTATAGCAAGTAATAATTGTAATAGTATATAAATATGTACTTATATAATAGTATGTATAATATCTATGCCCTTGCTGTGTTAATAAGAATACCAAAGCCAGTATCAAATAGCTGCGCTTTAGTTTTAAATCATAATTTGTAAGAAATAAAATGTGAAACAAATAATAAAAAAAAAGCGTGACCTGAGCCGATGATCATTTTGTATGAAAATAAAAAACTGCTTCGTACTTTTACAGACTAGAACAGGAGATCCAACGATATCGCGATCGTCTAGCCGATGCAGAATACTACAAGACCCGAGTGACTGAATTACGCGAAGATAACAAAGCCCTCATGGAAACTAGAGACGCTTTGGAAGAACAATTGCAAAGAGCCAGGAAGAGGGCGGAACAGTGCCTGACTTTAGAAGCTGCTATGATTAAATTGAAGAGGGAAGCCAATGATATTGCTTTGGTAAGATGTTTTATTTTTTATTTGGGTTCTCTATTTAGTCCTGGGGCGGATATGGCTGAGACAGATTCGACGACAAATGCTGAACACGGCATTCCTAAACGAAAATATTTTTCCTCAAACCTCGATATATTTAATTTTCAGGAAAGGGACGCAGACCAGCGAAAAATACAGGAACTAATAGAAGAGAACAACCATTTACAATACATCACAAAATCTGTTCTAAGTGAAAGCAATAATAGCAACTTAGATTCCGACAACGAAGGCGAAAGCACACTCGAATCAGGCGAAAACAGCCTATCGGAACAGCTGACTAGCAACGCACAAGCCAGAGCTTTAAAACTCGAATTAGAAAACAAACGACTCCTTTCAACTATCGATAGTCTAAAAGAGCAATCCCTATTGGAAAGCAGTGATAAGATTTTAGAACTAGAAAAAGAAAAGAAGAAATTAACATTAAAATGCGAACAGTTGCAAGAAAACTGTAACAGGGTAATGCAACAAAACGCGGAATTAGAAGAGGTATTCAGAAATGCATTAGAAGAAAACAGAAAGCTACAAGATTCGTTGGACAGTCAAAAATCATTAATGGACAGACAATCTGTAGACAGAGATTCGGAAAAAAATAAATTGCAAGATTTCGAGAAACATCTAGAATCAATAACCAAAGATAAGCAACGGATACAGATGCTCTGCGACTCTATTCAAAGGAGGGCCGATGATTTAGAGAAAACTTTAGACGCCAGAACTAAAGAGCTTAATCATCTGAAACCAGAAGCTGATAAAGTAACTGGGCTGATCATACAGACGGAAGAATTAAAAACAAAATTAACATACGCTGAAAAAGAATCGCATAACCTTCAAAGAGAAGTCAACAAACTAAGAGAAGCTGTTGAAGAAAAAGATGTTTCACTCGATAAAATTACAACAGAAATTGAACTAAAGAAGAAAGAGCTAGAACGTCTAAGCAGAGAACTAGAAATAAGTCAAAACATGATTTATAAACTACAAGATTTCGAACAAAAGACTCAAGAACTAAAATCGCAAAAGAAGGTAGACACGGAAACTATACAAACCTTACAGAAGGATCTTATTTCAGAAAAAGTTAACGCCGATAAATTAAGAAATTGTATGGATAAACTTGGCATCAGCGCTTCTGAAATAATAAGTAGAGATGTTAGCGTCGAAGATCTGTTGGAAAAGATAATGACAAATTCAGACCATGAAGGGCTAATATCAGAAATCGCTGGAAAAGCTAACATAACTAAATTAGTTCCATGCGAATGTAACCATAAAGAAGAAGACGAAGAAGATGCGAATGAAACCACAGTCAATCCTCAAATCGAACAGCTTACATCAGATTTAGCTGCTTTACAAGTTTCTTTAGAAAATTGCCAAGCAGAAAATGCCAAACTGCAAGTTAACATAGCAACACTGAACTCCCAGAACGGTTCCTTGATATCGCAACAAATGACATTGCAACTTGCGAATAGTCAGCTTGCAGCAGAGAAAGAAGAAGTCATCAAACAGCTTGAAGCTTTGAAAGATAAACAAGACGAACTTCTAAGAGATCAAGTGGCTTTACAGACGCTTCATGAGCAGTTGAATACTGAATATGAAATGTTGTTGAGTGAAAGAGAACCAGTGAAAAGCACTGTCAGAGATTTGAAGATAGAAAACCGGGAACTGAAGGAAAAGCTGGCGACATTTGAAAAGAAAGTCACAGATTTTGAGCTAGAACGCGAAAACCTAAAGATTGAATCAAGAAATCTGACCAACCTTAGAGCTGAGCATTCGAAGCTAAAAGACGATTTCAGAAATCTTTTCACCGCGAGCGATAGACTCAAAAATGAATACAGAAATATGCAAGAAGAGTACAGAAACCTTAGGACGGAAGTGACTCAATTGAAACTAAGAAATACAGAAATGTCTGGAGATCTGAACACTAAAATAGAAGTCATTACGAGTATGGAGCTTGAGATCAATAAAACTAATCAACATTGCGAAATGCTTGTGCAGATGAACAAAAGCTTAGACGCCGATAGACGATCTCTGATGGATCATGTCTCTCAACTGTTGACTCAATATCACGAACTTTTAGCGCATTCTCTAAAAGATAAGCAACATTACCACGAGGAAGAGAAAATGTTCGCCGACAAAGTCAACGCTTTGTGCCGGCAAAAAGAAAAACTGGAAGAAAAAATCATGGAACATTACAAGAAGCTAGATAACTGCACGACAAAACGAAGAGGTTTCGGTGCATCTTTTGTAAAGAGAGTACGAAAAGCTGGGACAGATTTGATGAGTAAAGTACCGTCGAGGAATAATAAGAGAATGGAAGATGGGCGGTCGAAATCGCAGCTGACTCTTGCTGGGTCAGAATCGGGAGAATCAGATCCGGGAAGTCAAGACTTAAGCTTGGACAAGATGTCCAAATCGTCCGATTTCGACCAAGGCTCGTCCAATCCCAGCGTCGAATCGCCCCGACACAGCTCCGATTCCAACTTCAGCAGGCGCTTCGAAGACAAAATCATCAAAAAATCTGACAACAGCGAAATGTCGACTTCCATGACCGGTTCCATACCGAGTTTAGATACTTCGCGGTTGACGTCGGAAACCAACTTCGTCAGAAGATTATCAGCTACGTCCATGCACAGCGGGATCAGTGGTGGCGGCGACGACGCGCTCATCCGGGCTTCTCTGAGAAGAAGACCTCACAAGGCAGTACCGCCTTCGCATAGGAACAGTTATCAGGGTCCTAACCCTACTTTGGAAGTCGATACTGGATTGCCTGCAGGTAATGGTATACCTTTTTACTAAATTACACTTAGTTCCGTTATGTGCCAGTTTTTTCGTAGAGTGAATGGTCTATCTTAGTTCAATTAGCAATCGTGGTCTATAGGGCAGTATAGGTATATAAGAGATGGTATGGCATGACGAGTAAACAGATAAATCAATAAACTGTGGTGTGGAGTTTTTAAACTATTGATAATAAACACAACTTAAATCCGTTTAAAATTGTTTTATTGTGAAATAGTTGTGCAAACTCAAGAAAATATTATTATCGGATTCTATTAGTGTGACTAAGCTATTATAATAGCTAATAAACGGATTTAAGTTGTGTTTATTTAGGATTTTACAATTCCTACGTTTCCTAAGACTTGCATTAATTAACGTTATTAATTAATTAATTCTATATTTCCCAGCCTCAGCGCCGTCCCCCGTCTTCGGCACGGCGGGGTCGCGGCGCACCGTGTACGTGGCCGACGACAATCCCGAGGTGAACCTCAACTCCAAACCACAAAGCACACCTTTGAAAGAGAACAACCCCACTTACTTAGTCTACAACAGAATTTCAACGGTCATCGGTGACGGGGCCTGTCAAAGCTTGAACGATAGAGGCGACCGCTCCGTGGAACCTCCGCCTACGGAAGATAACTTGCAAGACAGAGAACCCCGGCTCGATAGAAGGCCCAGAAGCGACAAGCCGGACAACTCTAAAGAATCAGCCATTTGGTACGAATATGGTTGTGTATGAATAATGAATACGTAGAAGGTATGGATTATTGTATTGGTATGTTTGAGACTGAAATGTTGCCTTGAGTGTTTTACACCATTCTTGGGAAGTATGAGATGAAATGTATGTGATTTTGTGACCCACATTGTCGTGTTAAGAATCAATGGCAAATAATTCGTAATGAATGGTTACTCTAAAACAGTATTAATTTTGGCATTTAATTTTAAGGAAGCTGAAATGAAATTCCGTTGAGCTTTAAGATTTATTCCAAGACTTCCAATTTTTATCGATTGATATTATACTTTTTTAATATTATGTCCATTTATGAACTTGAGATTTTGCTCAGTATATTTGAGGCTATTTTATACCAGCTGATATTAAGGTTGAAATAAAATACATAATGGATTTAGAAGCAGGGTATTTAAGCTATGAGTAGCTTTTTGCTAAATCCGATAGCGAATACTTTGTCACACTGACGCAATTCGTTTTTTGCCGTTTCCCTCATTCTACAAGCAAGGGAGCGTATACGTATATTCTTCTTTTGTAATGTGAGCCCCGAGTGATTGGAATCTAAAACCATAATTAAAATCAAAACACACGTTACCGCCAAAATGTTTAAGAAGATTGATAATGTTGTTTGGCCCTCTTCAATAGAGATCGTCGCAATCGCTTAGTGCACGATTTTAAGTTAACGTCACTATTCGTATAAGTGTGACGTATTGCAACCAATCCAAATAGAAGTAATTTTAAAGGAAATGTGATGTGAGTTTCCTGCGGCGTGTAAATGACGTGTAACATGACATGACAAGCAGCAAAGTGTGATGGATGTAATGGGTAATGGTACATTTCCTTGCCAGTGAAACTGTGACAGCTAATATTAGGTTATTTCCCAGTTCAATAATTATTATTAGTTAGATCGCATTAATTATGTACCTACTCTAAAGCATAATGTGTTATTTGTACAATGCTATATTAATTTTGAATATTAATTTTAATGAATAATTTGTACATCTCTTTTGCTAGCAACGAAGCTTTTACTAATTATTATAATTCATTTAATTTAGAAGCATAGCGAAGATCATGTGTTTATGTCGAAATCTACCTGACCGAATCCAATTTTACACACAGTACAAATATTTTAATTCGACAGTGTCTGTTATAGTAAAATACTTGAATGAGGTTTAATTTTAGAATAACAATAAGGTTTTCCTAATTTGTAATTTTCATGATTTTTATGATGAATTAAATCACCATTTATATTATATTAAGTTTCTACTTATAGCTTATTTTATTACAATTATTTTTATTGAATAACTATGCTTTCTGTGAACCATGACTAGTATAATGTAACTGTCTGTAATGCGAAGCAAAGAAATTATATAGTGCCTTCATTTTAAAGTTGACTTAGGCAGCACCTGTGTAGAAATTTTGTAGGTAATAAATTGGTACTAACGACTTTGGTGCTAATAAACAGAAAATGAGCTCTCAATTTTTTTTATAAGCAATCAGTGTAAACATCAAAGAATGTTCGTTAAACTTAACTCTGTATGTACTTATAATCGCCTCTCACCGAATTTATACGTAATATTAGCACATGACACAAATTCTTGACCACAGGTCTTTACTTTAAAATAAACTTTCAAAATACTTTAAACTTGTTTTATTGAGATTTTAAAACACTAATAATTATTTTCAGGATTACAATCTTTGCAACAGGCATAAATGAGGTCGCAATTCATACAAACATTATTTCACACAGCTAACTTGCAAATAAACATTTATTTCCCTACTAAATACTGAGTCCATAGATGAAATAAATTATTTAATAATTTCATTAAACTACTTTCTAAAGAGATCCGTTGCAGTCCATTGCAGTCTTGATCTCCCATTGAAGAACAGGTGATGGTATGGGCACTTTGAATGGTTGACCAGACACCACAGCTTTCCGCCCTGGGTCAACTTTGGGTGGGAGGTAGGATATTATGCACTGGAACAGAAAAAACACATTAAGAACTAGTTTTTCCGTAGCTATAAAATTTATCTTTTTAATGATGCTAATGATTATTTACCTTTGGTCTGTCACTTTCAGTAGACATGTATCCAATACACATTGTCTTTGTTGTATGACCCCATAGCAATTCTCCTTCTCCATTCTGAGGGTCATATTTCAATGCTAGAGTACCCCCCAGCCTGTCAGGGACATCCCATAAAAATGGTGACTCCAGGAAGTTTTCTTTGAGGCATTTGTCTAGGCCTAATACTGGTGATGAATGTAGCAGACTTTCAGCTGTGCATTTAGCTAACTGAGTCCTGATTAAGTGTTCTCCACACCCTGAGGTACAGGAAGCTATTGAAGGTTTCACTCCATCTCTGCTCATTACTGCCCACACTCCACTCCCAAATGAGGCAGCCTGACCCACTCTTCCTTCATGTTTCAGTGAAACTCCTCCAGAGCTAGCTCCTGACACAACCACACCATTTGAGTCAACGCATATAGCCCCAACAGTGTCCAGTGGACTGAACTTTATATCATTCTGAAGGGAATAGCGTTTCAGCTTCCTTTTGCAATGCTTGTAGTTCCGAAAGGCGCGTGCTGAGATCATTTTGCGGTCATCAACAATTTCTATGCCCATTCTCTCCGCCCAAGATCGAGCTCCTTGCCCAGTGAGGATGCAGGGTGGTACTCGGCCCAAAGACAAGCTGTCGCATTGCTTGACGCAAAGATGTTTGGCCAAGCTGATGGGATTCCAGACATTCGCGACAGCTCCACAAGCTCCAAAATGTAATGTCTGCCCATTCATGATTGATGCATCACACTCAACTGAGCCATGCCAGCTCAAATTTGATCCATACCCGGCGTTTGTGAGTGGACTATTTTCCAATTCTAAAGAAAGGAAGGCAAAAAAAATTAGATTACGTTCATGACCATAAATCATTTGATTAGCTAAGGGCGTGTTTCGACTTACCGATTATGGCTTTTTCTACAGCATCTACAGCATTGCCACCTTGCTTGAGGGCATCTGCAGCTTTCCTACAAGCTGTGTAGCACGTTTTTTGGTATTCCTTCTTCAACGCATCGCTATGATAGCCCGCGCCTGCGAAATGGATTAAGGTTTTATTACGATATTATTTAGCGCATCAAGGAATTAAAAATTTTTTACTTACCGCAGTGAACAGCGATGAATCCATTCATTGTATGTTCTAAATTAATTTAATACAGTATACGCATGAAATTGTCTTCAGAAAAATGTAAATTGCTCACAAGCATTTTACTTTTGTTTACGATCTTTGACAATATTTTTTTTCTTTTTTTATAGTGCTGTAAATGCCTATATGATACCATTCAATTCTAGTACTAGTTCCGGGTAAACTGAAATTAAAATGCAATGTACATTACTGCAATTTCTCTTGATAATGTTAATTTGGCGAATGAAAACCACGCAATGTAAAAGAAAATGGAGGGCAATGGTAGAGGTCCTCGCCACGAAATAAGTCCCGCGGCCGAGAGAAGTTTTCAATACAACGGAACCATAACGGACTGGTGCTCTATGCGCATATAGGTCGAACTAAGTTTAAAAGAATTGGACCTACCAAACAAAATGTACCAGCCGACCGAGTCAGTTTGCATGTTTTTTAAATATCCTTGTCAGGGATACCCATCTCAGCTTCTGGATCGAAAGTTGTGATGTGGTATACGGGTACGCGACCCCGGCTTCCCGAGCTTCTACTGGCTTTGTATACCTTCCAGTCAGTAGTATCCTACTACCTATGTTCCTGTCCCAATTTCACCATATTCCCTCCTATTCCTATTCCTAGTTCCCTTCCCTCCAGATCCAACATAAGCAGCTCCCTCCTGCTATTACAAAGTCTGTTTCGGTGAGAATGGCAACCCAATACAGATAATGTGAACGGGTTTGGCGGACTCAGCGATTCAGCAAGGCAAGGTGGATGGCTTAGGGCGACGGTAGAGGGCGCGTGTAGTTACCGTCGGCCAGACACTGCATCTGACCTCTCCTTCAGTCGTAGTAGCGGTTTTCCGTTCCACTGAGTCGAGGAGGGGGAGGACCAGAGGGTGCGCTTGCGTTTGCGCGAACGTCTGCGCACCTAAATATATCCTGCGCAACTGACTGCTTCCGATTAATGGACTCCGATGACGCTAAGTCCTGTGGCGATGGGTTGAAGTAGAGAGGTCTGGCATGGTGCAAGCTGGGCTTTGTCTGATTCCTGCACGCAGGCGGTCCCAGGGGTGTGAGTACACGCCGTGGTCGCTTTTGCATTGATAATCGGGACGACAATGCAAATTCGGCAGCACCTGGGGTGACAGAGCAGCCCTATTCAGGGAAGCACTGCTCTCCTCGCTCAGCCGAGGAGGGGGCTAGAAAAGGTGCCCTAAGAAAATGCTCGTCCCTACCTGGAAGGTGGTAGTAGCCACGGCTGCCATCGCATCACGAAACTCGTGGTCGACGCAACACAAATAATAATAATAACATGAAAACACCTATCATGAAATTTGGCGCGTGGAATGTGAGAACACTCATTGATAGAGATGGCAATGCCTGTCCTGAACGAAAAACCGCCATAGTAGCTCGGGAACTTCGTCGTTATGACGTGGATGTGGCTGCGCTCAGCGAAACGCATCTTGCCGATGAAGGAGAACTGGTGGAAGATGGAGGGGGCTACACTTTCTTCTGGAAGGGTACCTCTGCATCCGAACCTCGACGTTCAGGGGTAGGCTTTGCCATCAAAAATCATTTATTAAAGCGACTACAAGAATGTCCTGTACACATCTCGGACCGCATTACCACGCTGCGCCTTCATCTGGACAAAGACAACTACCTTAATGTCATCAGTGTCTATGCTCCAACGCTTGACAAGTCTGATGACATTAAGGACAAATTCTACGAGGAAGTATCTCAATGCCTTGACAGCATAAACGCCAGAGAGCAGATCTTATTGCTTGGCGATTTCAATGCCAGAGTTGGTCGGGACTATGAGGCTTGGCCTGGAGTTCTGGGGCGACACGGAGTTGGTAACATGAACAGCAATGGTCAGTTACTACTTAGTCTTTGTGCTCAATACGACCTTGCGATATCGAACACCATGTTCAGACTTGCCGCTAAGCACAAGACGACGTGGATGCACCCGCGATCCAAACACTGGCATCTGATCGATTATGCTATAATGCGGCAAAGAGACATCAGTCAAGTCCAAATCACCCGTGTCATGCGCGGTGCTCACTGTTGGACTGACCATAGACTTGTTGTCACCAAACTACGACTCCGCCTCCGTCGACCTCGTAGATCCATAGTGAAAAAGCCGGCGGGTCTAAACGTGGATAGGCTTAAAGATCGCGAGGTCAGGGTGAAATATGCTGAAGCCTTAACAGAAAAGCTGTCACCAACTAATGAGACTAGTGATGTCGGTGCTGCTTGGGAAACTTTGTCATGTCATCTCATGGAAGCCGCTTCTGCTACTTTGGGTGCGAAAGACCGACATAGCGAGGATTGGTTCGATGACAATGGCGAGGTTCTACAAGCAGCATTCGACAAACATCGAGAGCTCCTGCGACAGCACAATAGAAGAGGTGGAAGTGTTGCGGTGGTCAAAGACAGTGACCAGGAATTACGAAGGCTGTCTCGACAGTTAAAAGACAAGTGGTGGCGGGACAAAGCTTGTCAAATGCAGTGGCTTGCCGATACTAACCAGCTTGGGGAGTTTTACTGTGAAGTGCGTAAACTGATTGGTGCGTCCTACCGAGCAAAAGTGCCTTTGAGGTCTTTAGACGGAATGCAACTCCTGACCAGCAAGGAGGATGTACTTAAACGTTGGGCTGAACACTTCAAAAACTTGCTTAACGTAGATCGTTCAGCTGATCTGCATCATATCAGTTTACTGCCTCAACTCCCATTAAACACTGAGCTGGACAAGCCCCTGTCGTACGATGAGGTTGTTACTGCCATCAGACAGCAGCACAATAAGCGGGCGGTCGGCATTGACCTTATACCGGGTGAGCTACTGAAGTACGGTGGTATGGAGCTGCACACGTCGGTATGGAAGCTATTTGTTCAAATGTGGGAAGAGGAGCGAGTCCCGGATGATTTCAAAGTTTCTCGCATAAGTGCTCTCTACAAGAACAAGGGTGACCGTTCCGACTGCAACTCGTATCGTGGTATTTCATTACTGTCGGTCCCTGGAAAGGCTTTTGCAAGAGTTTTATTGAACCGCCTGAAAGACCTGTCCGAAAAGATTCTGCCCGAAACCCAGTTTCGCTTCCGACCTGACCGAGGCACATGTGAAGCTATTTTCTCAGTGCGTCAACTGCAGGAAAAAAGCAGAGAACAAGGGCGTCAGTTGTACCTCTGCTTTGTTGACTTAGAGAAAGCATTCGACAGTGTGCCTCGCGAAGCTCTCTGGATGGTGCTGGAAAAACTAGGGTGCACGGATAAGTTTGTTCGACTTCTAAGACTCCTGCATGACAATATGCAGTGCTGTGTCTCTGTAGATGGTGAACAGTCCGATTTCTTCCCCGTCACCTGTGGGGTGAAACAAGGGTGTGTTCTAGCGCCTACACTGTTCGCCTTATACTTTGCAGTAGTAGTCAAGGAGGTCTTGAATACTGTATCCGAAGGAGTCCGCATCCGATTCCGCACAGATGGCAGTCTTTTCAACTTGGCTAGACTTAGGGCGCGCACTAAGGTTTCGTATGCACTGATTACAGAGATCATGTATGCTGATGACTTGTGCTTTCTTGCGGAATCCCCAGACGGCTTGCAACAGCTGATGTCCGTTTTTCACCAAGCATGCTGCAAATTCGGCCTGAAGATCAGTGTCAAAAAGACGGAAGTAATGTCTCTAGACACACATGGTCGCGAGACACTGGCCATTAAGCTTGGTGAGGATATGCTGAAACAAGTTGATAAGTTCCGTTATCTTGGGAACACTGTAACATCTAAGTGTGACCTTGATGCCGAGATCAACAGCCGAATCAGTGCTGCAGCTGCAGCATTTGGAAAGCTGCGTTCCAAGGTTTTCTGCTCGCACGACCTAAAGTTAGCCACAAAAATATCTGTCTACATGGCGATTGTGCTGCCAAACCTTCTGTACTCCTCCGAGACCTGGTGTGTCTACCGCCACCACATACGTACTCTGGATCGTTTCCACCTTAAATGCCTTCGCACCATCATGAAGATCAGATGGTCCGACCGAGTGCGTAACACCGAAGTTCTGAGACGAGCCAATGTCGGTGGCATTGAAGCCTATCTAATGCGTCGGCAACTTCGATGGTGCGGTCACGTATCCCGGATGGCGGAGGAGAGAGTGGCGAAGCGCATCTTTTATTCTGAACTAGAGGAGGGCAAGCGAAAGCAGGGTGGACAACTCCTCAGATATAAAGATGTTCAAAAGCGCCACATGAAACGTTGCAACATCGAGCCCACTCAATGGGAGGGTCTGGCAGCACAGCGCCCAGAATGGCGCGGGATGGTAAAAAGGCGAATACGCGAGTTTGAGGAGCAGCGCAAAGCAGACCTCGACGCTAAGCGCGATGAGCTGAAAGACCGTCCACCTGCAGCCATTAACTACAATTATGTGAACGGCAAACTCACCTGCCCGCATTGCGCACGAGACTTCATAGCAAAAATTGGCTATAGTAGCCATCTCCGAGCGCATCAACGCCTCTTTGATTAGGAGTTGAAGTGGTCGCCATGGCTGAAATCGGTCGGAAAGATCATGCGCAACAGAAAGTGTGCACTAATTAGAGTCAAAAATAACTAACGGACTGCACATTTTTGAACGCCTAATATTTACTGCATTTTCTTTTTGCATCGCCAAACTTTGACACGACGGTAACTCCCTGTATTTGTATGGCGATTTCATACATACCTACTATACGGTAACTCCCTGTATTTGTATGGCGATTTCCTATGGGCGATTTCATTCATACCTTTAGGACATATATATAAGAGATCTGTGCCTACTACTAGACTAGTGACGCGGTTTGTTTCGTAATTTTTTTTTCTTCGGAGACTCTTTGCTTCGGTCGGAGTCCCGAAGAACGCTAGTTCTATTTAGATTATGTATCTTTGTTAATAATAACTGCTTTTAAAGGTTGGGAATTGATCGCAGAACAACATTCAAAACAAAATGGGTTGCCTAGCTGAATTTGGTTTCTAAGGTGTTAAATCATCATTAGAACAATTTACTGTTGTTCTGATGGTGATCCCAGGGCAGGGAAATAGAAAGGGAAGTGGGCAGCGCGAACATGTGAACAAGTCATGCCGCTGCCACTTCCCATGCTCACTAACTAAACAACCAGCCACATAACCCAGTATGTTAAAGCAGTGGACTGTTGTATCTGATAGTGTATGTAATGTAAAATTAATGATGCTTTATATCATACAGTGATAAACATGGTTTGTACCTTGATTTTAACACCATAGGAACCAAGGGTAAGGGTAGAACCTTTTTTTAGGGATCTTTCAAGGAGCCCAATAAGATCGTTTAGCTAGGCATGCTCTGCATCAACTGTTCTGTCTGGTGGCTGTTCTATAATTTTGAAATTAATAAACCAATTTTATCTTACATTCTGCTACAAATCTGTTTCAAATTATACAAGTACCTACAACCAAAATTTACAATTGACAACATCTAATTAATAAATAAATAAGCACTACACATTGCGCTTCATAAGTGTGTATTTACAGAAAATATAATAAAATTGTAGGTATGCTAAACCATCCAGTATCCTTCAGTTAATATCAATCTATTGTAGGTATTTAAATTACTACTTCTTTTCTTTCAAGCTATTTGATGTAGTCATCATGACTCCGAGGACCAAGGCTGTGACGGTAAAGCCTTGGGCTACAATTCGCCATCTCATCATTATTTGGGACATTTTTGAGTTGCGGGTTCTGAAACACCACAGGCCATACGACAGAGCTCCAACTGTAGCCAGACAACCTTGAACAAAAAAAACAGTATTAATTTTATGTTGTGCAATAATTGTAGAGCATCTATCTGCATTTTATAGTGGTAGATTTATAGAACGGCTAGATAAACATAGGTACTTATGTAATAGCTATAGATAACATTCAAAACATTAAGCATCGCATCTCAATTCAACAATATTATTGTAGAATTTCTACAATAATATTGTTGGAGAAAACCATAAATATTGAGTTGCAGCATGATTTTTTACTGTTGAAGTTAGGTTCAGGTCAATATAAGCATGGTGTATCATTTCAATTTCTTACCGATGGGTACAAAGGGGTTCTCTGTAAACTTCCTTCCAAATTTTTCGGATGTTGTTTCGATATGATGAACAGTGCCCATATCTTTGCGCAGCTGCACCCAATCTAAATCGGTAGGTTCCTCCTCTCTAGACATTTTAAGAGTAAATCACAAGCACTTTATTCAAAAATCTATAAAACAGAAAATTAATATTCTGAATTTTATTTGATCCCGAAAACAGTCAAAAACATTTATCAAATTAAATTGTCAATTTTTTAACCTCCAATTCATCAGCTGTTTGTTAGTTTGTCGGTCACATTCGTCTTTGTCACACTTGTCAAGTAATGAATAAGTGCATCTCTTTCTATTGTCATCCAATTCAAATATCAGTTCGAAAAGTTCTTATACATTGCGTAGAAACTATAAAGATTTGCATTGCGTGCAAAAAAAAAAACTTTATTGTCTTTGGAATAGTAACGGACATGGGTGTAACTCTGATAACTATAGTCGATATCGATAGTTTCAAGTTGTAAAAGTTAGCCTAGATATGAAATTTTTCTGAGTGCCTTGATGAGTTGCTATACCGCCTATTTGCCTATTTGCGAGGGCCCATTTACCCAATTAATGATATGTAATTTTTTGTGGAGAACATTGGAGAAAACCTACAGTCAGTCATTTGGTGGCAACGGGTTGAAGAAGAAGATAATTATTTGTCAATGTAGTCAAAACTTAAATTGAAACATTAACTTCCGACGAACTTGTTAGATACGATTTTATAAAATAAGCAACATTGTGCCGGCTAGAAGTTGCAGATTAAAAAAAAGCTGATATCATAAAATCCTTGTTTAACTAACTAATCATCATCAACCTACTGCAGGGCATAGGCCTTTTCTTCATTGTACCAATCTTCAATAACTAACTTAAAAGGTATTTATAGGTTTAAAAACTTACGCATTATTACGCTATCAGATGGCGTTAAACAACCGAGGTTTTCTCAATTAGCCACGCAAGGTTATAAAATAAGCGTTCTAGTATGAACAATTTTCGTCCTTGTTACTGTAATGAGGACGACGACGACGGTGGCCATATATATACTGATTACTGATGGAATTTGGTACAACCAAATAGAATAGCAAGCAGTTCTTTTTCTATTTGAGAGTATGATTGTTGTGCCTGAGTGAGAGAGGCAGAAAGCATTATGCAATGGGGTTTTTATTATGACTGATGAGAACTCCCATAGCATATTTAAAAGAATCAACTGACAGAATGATATCTTTGTTTTGATTATAATCAGTAAGGACAGGGGCTTGTATGATAGCTTGTTTCAATACATTGAAATCTTGGCTATGAATGTCTTGCCAGGATCTTTACTGGCGTTTCTTTGTTGGACTCATAGTCCTTATTCATTGTAAGCAATATCAAAATACGCTCAAATAAGCGCCCCTAGTACCGTGAATATTATGTCCAAACTTTCAATCAAATTCCAATTATAACTTCTAAGTAAGTAAGTAAGTAAAAACACTTTATTTCACATTCAAAACACAAATAAATAACAGGAAAACTTAAACTAAAAAATGCGCAAAGGCGGCCTTATCGCTGAAAGCGATCTCTACCAGACAACCTTTGGGTGGAGGAGAAACCAAAGGGAAGAAGAGAGTAGTGCATAGACAAAAATATATATATTTCTAAATATATTTTCAAGGACATTCATTAGGTGGTTAGACGTCTCAAAGTCCCACACAAATAGAATATGAATCAAATTCTCCAGTAAAGATGCCCCCTAGATGTTCTACGCCATCCTGAGTATGCTTACGTTATTTTTTATACAGCTGTCAAAAAGGGCCTCAATGTGCATAATGAAATCATCTAATGCAATAAAGAAATATGATAGAAATAGAAAGTGATTGTGATGCTTTATTTTCAGCGAACAACACGACTAATATATATGACTTGTCAAAAAATGATCTAGAGGATTTCATTCTTTAAGAAATTTTTAGGGTGTGGTCAAGATATCGATATCGAGTCAAAAAAAATGGTATCACATCACTTTTTCAGTTTGACATTTCGTGACACCATCCCCATCCATCGTTTTCGTCTGGTTTTCGTTTGCGTTGCGTGTCCTTCGACAGTGGAATCGAATTGTTGAATTATCGGTTACACAGTGTTAAAATGTTGGTTACGGCTACTTTAAACATTTTTATTGAAAACGTAAGTACAAAAGTCTTAAATAAACACATTTTACTTTGTTATACTGCCTCGCTAAGTAGACATTCAAGAAGTTCATTTCGTAATTTTTTCTAGGCTTTTTGCACGTGTTTTCTTGTGTTAATTCACATCGAATGCATTTTTAATGCCACTACGTAACATTACACTATGAGCTTCAACAAATTTATCCGTAGAATGCTTTAGTATGCCTGCAAGTAAAGTAGGTTATTCATAGCAACTAAGTATGCCTTCTACTTTTACTATGCCTATAAAACGGTAACAATGCTCTGTATAATTTATTTATGTAATGTGATATTTTGGTTCAAGTGTAGTAAATGCTCTTCCCCACATCTCAACATCTTGCACCTGTTTGACCTGAACTAAGAGATGAAAACAAACTTATTTGTAGATGTTAAGCCTTGATTGTGCGTAGCGAGTACAATACAGAGGGCAAGTTGATGCACTTGCTGTCTACTTGCCTAAGTTTCCATACCAACACTCATTAACATGGGTGTTTCCATACCAACACTCATTAACATGGGTGTTTCCATACCAACACTCACACCCTTCAGTACAAAAAGGTCTCTGTGCTGTTGGCTTGAGCCTCTCACATGCCTTCAAGGACCAGGTCCCTGTGGGCCTTCAATTGGAAAGAATACCAACATAATAATTTAGTTCATATGGCAGCCTTCCTAAATGCATTCAAACTGAGCCTCGCCTGTTTTACCACCCTCTAAATTTAATTATGACTAGCCGCCTTTATTGTAGCTCATCTTCAGGAATGACAATAACAGTTCTAAAACAGTTTATCCAATGAAAAAAAGATCTAGTACTTATTCTGGGTTGGTAATATTTTACCAGGGTACTAACAAAACTAGGGCCTAAAGAACCAAAAATTAAATTGAAAAAATGGTGCAAAATGATATCTGCTAAGTCCTAAAAAATTGTGTCCAAGGCTGGTACCACATTTAAAACTAGTACCTACCTCAAGTTACATTACATGTAACAACAAAATCTAGCTACACTAAAATGATCTCTAAAACTAGTGCGCTTACTACACATACAAGTATGTATTTGCACAGACTGTGTATATGTATAAACTCCACAGTATTGTTTACAGTATAATGTTTGTGTTTGTTTCAGATGGTTGCCTTACCTGTCAGTCTTAAACCTGGTGAATCCCAAGTGTCTTGAGCACTCCTTAAGCCAATAAGTTCTTTAGGTTATTCAATCTTCTGTGTTTACAACTCAATTTCTTTTTAAATGTCAATGTCTGCCCAAAGCTTTGCCAACTGAGGCAATCTTATCATTTCTGCTCAAGATAACACATCATTTGCACTCAGTGTTTCAGACAAGACAGTTGCTTTTTGTCTTGTTACATAAATATTTACAATCAAGTTGTTACATACTTTTTTCCTCTTGTGTAGTCTTCATAATTTTGGGAAAATGGCATCCAGCGACCCAGAAATCAAGGATGGATTCCCCATTCCTGTTTGGCTGAAAAACAAACCCAATAGGTATGTTAATATTTATAACTTTTCTTTTATCTTATCAATCGGTGGCCAATGTGGCGCAGTGGTAGTGCGACTGCCTGTGGCCCAGGTCTGGGGGTTTGATTCTCGCAAAGTTGATATTATCACTTTGTGATAATATCAACTTTGTTATTTTGTATCATGGCAGTCAGGACTTTGCAGGTTGAACCACCCGATTGTCCATAAGAAAGATGGTTCCATGATTTGGAAGGGCATGTTAAGCTGTCAGTCCCTGCTGCTGTCTATGAATATTGAGATGGCGGTTGTTACACAACCATGTCAGAGATCTACTACTAGCTTTTGAAATACGAAGCAGTTGAAATACTCTGACACCAGGGTTCATCGGGTCGTTGGACGATTTGGTGTCCCACAAGAAAAAGTAAGTAAGAACAGTAAATATTTTTTACTCTTATCAATTGTTTTATTTACAGGGTTATCATTTTTCTTAAACAAACTTATAAATTTGGATACTCTGTTGTCTGTATAAGTTTTATTCATCTCAAGAATATTCAAAACTATTATTAGAATTTGTAGCATGCATTCTTGGCACAGGCTGTTATTGCAACGATTTACCATTACTTACTCTATTGCCTTCTGTATTAGGTCTTAAATGCTAACAAAACAATACCTACTTATTTGTTAATGGTTTTGGCACTTATTTGACCACAGAAATGTGCTCACTAGGATTATGAATAGGTTAATGGTATTTATTACAATGTTGTTTGTTTATGTTTACATATAATATGTTTATGTTTACATATGATATAAAAAGGTAGAAGTAAAACAGGTTTTACTTAAATGGATGAAGTTGCTCTGTGTTGACTTTCTGAAATGGTCAAGTTCAAGTGTTTTGTTTGACTGGATATTGTATGAAACAATTAGTTCAATTGGCCTTGATATTGAAATTAATCTTCAGGAGAACTTAGGCACGTATTTTAGAACACATCTCAAGCGCTGATCTAGACTTAAAATTAGTTTTAAGTAGAGATTTGATTTTAGAACGTTGCTTGAGACAAGATTCAATAATCAAAACTCACCTGAGTAAAATCTTATTCCAGAAGGATTTTCAAGTAACAATCCTAACTCAAGTCGCGATTTTAGATTTGATCATCGTTTACGTAAGTTAGGTCGATACCTGACTTGAGAAGAGATTTGAAGGCTTTGGAGGTTATGTTGATAAGTTTGTTTGGAGTTTAGAGGTGATTTTTTTTAAAAGAAAACGCCCTAAAATCTAGAAATTGAATGATATTTGTAAAAAAAAGATATTTTAAACATATTCTCCGGCCAAGGATAGTAGATAATAGTGTTCTGTGTGGACATTTCCGACGGCTACAACGACATATTTTACACCAATTGTTGAATTTGTTCCCAGTGTTATCAGGATATTTCAGGCTGAACCACTTGATTTTTCGGCAGAAAGATGGTTCCGTGTTTTAATATGCCCTATAAAGCCGTCGATCCCGGTTGCTGTCTACGTAGGTACCTACACGAACACGGCGGTCGTTTCACAACCTTATCAGAGGCCTACCAGTAATAAGCGGTTTAAAAACTGAAGCCTGGGTTCATCGGGTCGTTCGCCGACTCGGTGTAAAACATGACAGAAGAAGAAGCTACTTCGATGTCGATGGTTTACGACAGTCTTCAATAACAAGTTTAGTAGTAATAGGTAGCGCTGCACTTTGTAAAGGCACTATAGGTTTCTACCTACTTAGTTGCACACTGCTGAGTAAAATAGCTCCCACCAAGCGGAGCTGATCACCCGTCTGCGGGCTCCGCAGACGTCCCAACCCCTACTTAGTTGCACCGCAGCAGAGCGGCACGGCCCTTCTTGCATTTGCAATGCAACATGCTCGTAGGAGCATAGGCATATTTTTCAACTCATCACAGATGAAAACCAACCCCTACTTTTTGCTAATAGGTAGGGTAGGGTCTATTATAAAATTGGTGTTATTATTTGACGTCTCAAAGAATGTATAGTAATAAAGTAAACAAAAGATATTCAAATATTACATTTTTAATTATGGACCCATTACAACATAAATAAACATTGAAGCAATCATGTAAGGACAACCAACATAAAGACTATAAACATAAGGTCTTACAAAAATAATTGAAACCCTAAGAAATTGTTTTTCAAAATTGTTCACATTGATGTTCAACAATAGGTCCAGTGGGCAGCATCATCATCATATGCACTGCTAATATAAGCCTCCCAGATTTCTTGACTGATTGGAAGCCGCTTGCATTCATTGTTTCACAGCAGCTTGATCTGATTGTCTGTCAATCTTGCCAGGGGCCCCTCCAAAATATACTGTCTTATGTATCATCCATTTTTTCAGGGGCTGTAGGTGGTTATTAACTGTAACAAAGACATATACAGAGCATTTATTTATTTAAGCATTTTATGTTTACAAGAATGGGATGCAAATTTCTTATTTATTATGATGGTTGGATTATTATCAATAAAAAATCCTAACAAAAACTGGACATGGACAAGCATGCTACATAAAGTTCCTCCTGTGTAGGTATTATTTAGAATGCTATAATAATGGGCATAATATGTGCACACTTTATCACATTGCACACTTGTAGTAGTATTATTTATGAAGTATGAATTATAGTTTAGTTTGAACAATTAGCTACTTGCTTACCTATGAAATCCGAGTCAAATACATCCAGTTTTTTCACATCTGGATTCAATATCAGCATCAGAACATGGCCTTATGCCGCCGATTGCCAATCTATATTGCCTCTTTTTGGAAATAGCATTCCTTTGCCAGGTTTTTAACTGGCTCCAGAGGCGGCATTTTTGATCTGTTTATTGTGGTAAGCCTGTAAATTATATAACTAGCATGATTATCTAATAAACTTCAAGAAATGGTAAGAGTGGCAATTTTGAAGCGGCAGAAATATACATTTTAACGAAATGCGAATACGATACATATCACACCAATGTTACTGCCCACCATGGTCAACCAAATTAGTGGGGGTGAATCCACTGAACAAAGCATTTCCAATGAGGATTAACGTCAGGTAGGAGGCCGGTTGCAAAACAAAGCTAAATTCTTTGGTACATTAACGTTCAAGTAATATGTACAGCCGACCTATAAACTGTAAACTGCAATATGGGTAGGCAGATGACGTTGTTGAATGATAAGATCGCTGCAAGAAATTGTAACCATTGCAAGAACATCTGAGAAATCGAATGTGCTTATCTATAAAGTTTATACACACCTGTGTCGTGAAGTTTTTCTACTCCGACACGATGACACGACATTTCACAAACAAACTATTACAATATTTTCAATTGAATTTCTTGTTTTACTGTGAAAAATTTGAAGCGGTAAATTAGCAAGTCAAACATGTGTCAAACTCACTCAACTCAAGCGCACAAGCACAGATTATCAGAAAAACAGAATAAACGTTCCGTTACATATAAAATTTGGTGATGAAAAACAAATTATGGCGTAAATGATTGCGTGAATTGGAAAATTATTGTCAATCGAGCCTAAAATGTGCCTTCAATCATTCTTAAACCACAGATTACAAAATAAAACTATACTTGGCGGTAAAATCAGAACTTGAGATTCGATTCAGCTGAGTAGAACTTAAGAAAGGTTCTAAAATAAGGTCACCACTTAAGTTATGATCTGGACTCAAAACTAGATTCGCCTGATCGGCACTCAAACGTGATCTGAGTTGCGTCTTAAAATACGGGCCTTAGACAGTCTAGAGTAGTCTAGACATTTTGTCTAAGATTTCCTTCTTATCGATATCAAAGTAGGTACTAGATAGGAAATCAAACATATTCCGTTCGTAACAAGTAGGTATCTACCTACTTACTTACACCTCTAGAAAATGCAAATAGCTTTAATGAATTTAGAAATAATAACTATTATCAAAAGACAAAGTGAAATGTATACAAAGCCTCTGATTGATATACATTTAAGTGATTGATCTTTTACAGTAATATTTGGTAAAGATGATGAATAGATGTGACGTTTTTATTCTTATACCTATTATGATTTGTTATAATTATGAGAATAAATAACTGGTATTTCACAATAGCAGACACATGGAATGATTTAGCAATGATTCGCTATTATTGTATGATTTGCCAATATGTTTCGAAAGATGGTATTTTATAAAAAGTACTCTAATCACTGAGGTAGAATAATATAAAGGTGGATGGTGTCCCGTTGTACGGATATTTAAAACTACGCAATAGATTATTTTTTACAGATACAGTATTCAACAGACAGGTTTTTAAGTACCTTATACCGCGGAAAAAAGTTTTCCCACAGTAAAACGAGTAGCAGCGGATGAAACCGTTAGGCGGGTCGGTAGTTCTAGTTTGCTTTAAAACAAAATCAAAGGGGATAATAGGTAGAAACTCTGGCTTAGTTCATAATTCTTATACCTACTTGTTCGTTACGAAAACGCGTGATTCGCGGCTGGTTTGTTTTCTAGCACAATAGCTCTTGCTGCAGAAAATCTTTAATTTATCATCAAGCTAGATTCTAGTTTACGATGAGATCTGTTAAAGTACTTCATCGTCGACCTTGTCTCCATCATCTCTTGACCTTAGAACAGGCTCAAGAGCAAAGACGTTGCATTACAAAGTAAAAATTCTGTTGAGAACTTGTGAATGAACTGAATACAGATCTTGTCGGGATCAGTAAAGTCGTCTTGGCATTCCACAAGCTGATTGCCTTCGCTTCATAGAGAAAGGGAACCACTTGCTACCAACCTGGCTAGCACTAGCTCGGCCCAACGTATGTCCGGGCCATTGATCTTTCCTTTTACGTAGATGATCTATTTATTTTTGGAGCGAATCCAAAAATACCTTTAAAATACGTAGACTTATTGTCATTAGACGCAAATGCCAAGAATAAGAGTTATACGGCGGGTGGTAAAGTTGTGATAACGATTTGTTCAAACAATTATGTGAAAGTAAATATTCTATTTGCAGTTTACGTAGTAGTAGGTATGTTAATCTTCAAGTACTTCTAAAAATCTACCTTAAGGTAATACTTATCAAACTTTATTTCTTTACATGATATGGACTCTTCTCTGTCTAAAGTATTTTTGTTTTGTATATATCGATTGCATGATATTTGTTCACTTGTTCTTATTATTACACAATGTGTTGCTGTGGCATATGCACCTGCATCTATGTTGGGGGGAACTCAGTTCGACATGTGATCGGAAAATGCAAATCTGTTTGGGTTCAAGGAAAGTATTAATTTGTTTTGCAGGCCCTCTACAAGATTTGCACATTAGAAGTTATTTTAGAACAAGCGTTGGGAAAATGCCAGTAATGCCGCTTTAAAGTCACATCACAATGCACACTCGTCGGAGCAATTGCGGAAAATTCCCCTGCGTACACGCACGCACACATGCACACCCTAATAAACACATGCACACCCGCCTAATGAATGCCCGACTGTAATAATGATTGCGTACCTTGACGAGTGTGTGTCACCTAATCCTATCATCACGCTTGTGTGCAGGCAAATGATTGTTTAGTCCTATTCAATGGTCTAGACTAGACTGCACTATCAAACATTATCTTACTGTCTTGTGACTTGTTAAGATTTTTCTAGTTTGAATTTTCGTGATAAACCGACGCGTCACTGCTTTTGAATTGAGAGGATTGTGGTTTCGGTATGCCGTGAACATGCGACATGCTTTATAACTCTGATATCATATATCAGGGTTTATCGGAGCGTTCTCCGATTGGATGTTTAATATAAAAAAGGATAAACTAATTCGCTTCGCTCTTGCATTTATAATGCAGATAGCGTAGTAGGAGTACAATTCCTTTTCTATGACTTTGTTTTCGGAACGTTTAAAGTTGGCCTTTATATTGTAAAAGTCAGTATCTTTTTTACTGTGTATACATGATACATTAGAAACAGCATCGTCATATTCCATCACATATACTTGATTGCTTGTCTATTCATTACAGAGAAGAGAAAAAAAGAAGCGATTGTAATCCTAGCTAGTTATAACAAAAGATGAATTATTTGCTAGTCTGTTGGAACCAAGCAACAAGGTTACTCAGGCAGATCACAGATCAAGCTAAATTCGATAGAGAATGTTCAAGTAAAGTACCTTACCTACCTCTACTTGTCTAGGACAAGTTACGAAATTCTTAAAGCGAGTAGTGCCGCAGAACTAGCGCCACTTCACAAACAAAACATACTGCATAACAGCTCTCACTCAATGCAAACAGTACCTCAGAATTTGCTTTACAATTTTTTATGGGATAATCATAATCGTTCTATTAGACCTTACACACTCGGTGAAATATTTGCGGTAATTTGAGTTATAACAATTAGTACCAAAAGTAGCCTTTTTTGGCACTTTTATCAATTTAATTACAGCAAATATTTCATAGCATTGGCAGGTTTTAATTTTGCTTTAAGATAACACAAAAAACTTGCGAAAAGGACATTCTGGTGTATTGTTTGCATTAAGAGATATGTTTTTATTTGTGAAGTGGCGCTAGTTTCGCGGAACCACTCGCCTTAACCTTGCGAAGTGGGTCAAATTGGGCGTACAGTTATTAGGGCAACTTGTTCTATTTTGTATTTGATTTAGTTGATAAATCGTATGATAATTTAGTCGCTGAGATATTTAGGTATTGGTATTTGAAATGTTTCACCATAAACTGGGTCGTATGCCTATTTATAGGACAACGTTTGTGTTTCAGTCTGTATTTACTTGATATTACTGCTTTGTTTTATTTATCATCTTATATCAGTTCATTTTCTTTTTAATATACTTATTATATAGAATTCGAAATACAATAAAATGTAATGCATTAAAGTTTAAATAACAACTTAAGTTGTAGAGGCGGGCCAGACAGAGAAACGTAACGAAATTATAGAGGATGCAAAAAGAGCAATTTTAAGGGCTCAACCCACAGGCTCAACCAGTCAGCAAAAACTGAACAACTGTCCGCATGGAACAGGTCGATATATAAAAAAAAATGAAGACCGCCCATACAAATTGACCCAGTCGGATGGAATATTTTGTATGGGAGGTCCAATTTTTTTTATCATAATTCTACCTATGTACCTCGAGGAAAGTTGTTCAGTTTCATGGGCTAGTTCATCTCTTGCAATAAAAAGAGTATTTATTTTACACCTTATTCAACGAGAGGAATTTATAGAACGTAAAAGAAGGTGAAACCAAACAATGAAAATAAGCAAAATCAACGGTTTTAAATTCCACCAAAGATGTCATTTTGCAAACTAGTTTTTAAAATAGCAATGACATTTAGCAGTCAGTTTTCGAAGAAAGACCTCTACTTGTATTTAGTATTGATATTGTTTCTGACTTTCTGAGGGGGACTAGGTCGTTCTATCTTGGACGTCACTGCCGTCGATCTATTTTGATATTGGTTGTTCCAAATGGACTTTCCTTAGCCAATTTGGGTCAATTCTCATAGAACTCTTTTTATCATGTTTTATCGTCGTCTGCTTTCGTCGATATAATCACGATTTGATACATTCTTTAGTCAGTGGATTAGTCACGCTGTTACGCGTGTAAGTCCAGTGGTTTCTTGCTGATGCTTATTAGTGATATCATCGTGCCTCGTGATGCTGGCTTAGAAAAGCATCACCCCGTTCCTTTCCCGTGGGTGTCGTGTCGTATGATGTTCGTTTTTCACGGCCTTTTACGCTCTGCCTACTCCGAAAGGGGGTATATGTATGTATGTTTTTTGGGATCCTCGAATATTTGTCAGACGTGTTACAGTTTAGGCTTTGTCCATACTGCAAGTGTAATGAGCGTGATAATTATGTGCGTGGATCAACCACGCTGTTTCGCGTGCAGGCCGGGTGGTTTCAGCTGTTGCTAAGTGTAAATACAATACGTTATCAAGTCGTCACGCATCACACAGAAAGGTGTGGGTGTGAAATCAGCTGAATCTGCGAGTCATTATCGGAGTCCTTCACTTTTCTAGAAAGATTTTTTTTAAATATAGGTTGATTTTATCTAGTGACCGATAACGAAAACTCAAAACGGGCTGGTGATAAGAAACAACTTTCTCCAAGAAATAAAGGTCGAAATACAAAAAAGAAATAAGGAGCCCCCATACACATAATGGCCGATCAGCTGATTTGAGTTACTATGGCAACCAAAATATTTTTGACATGTTTGAACCTACGTTCCTTGGGGAAAGTTGTTTGGTATCACCAGCCGGCCTTTGTATTCAGTATCAGTCACTAGTAAAATTTTATCCAATATGATGTAATTTTGATTTTTAGATTGTTTAATTTTCTCACATACTTGCTGTATTTGTAGCTCCATGTATTATCAGATCAGTTATCTTATAATTTATAATATGAGTCTAAACAAGTTTTATTTATATATACACACTTATAAACAATAATGACAAATAATGTAGGTAATCAATAATCTAAGTTGATTGGTCGGTAACACATGTCACATTCTGTTATGTAAAGATAGCGATTGTCAATATTATTCGCTAGGTTTCATAAATTATTATTATAGTATTTTACTACAGTACAGCGCACAACATGCAAGGGTACAATCAGGTCCTATTTAAATATCTGTAAAAGCTATAATTCCTTAAAGTGCATTGTTTTGGATTCGATTGTAAAAATGGATACCTTGTTACTACTTAGCTGTTTATGGCTTTTGTTATATAAATAAAATATAAGAAGAATGATATTAGTTTCCTTAAAATTACTTATTCTCAGCATAAGCGGAATCAGATAAATTTCGGTCAAACGTCACAAAAACTGATAACTGCAGATTTCGTGACATATTTCTTTTGCTTGAATCTGATAATAAAAACATTGCACTGTTATGCCGGCTTAGAATAGCATCACCTCTTTTCTTACCCGTGGGAGTCGTAAGAGGCGACTAAGGGACTCGAGGGTGTGTATTGCAATTTTAGGCGATGGGCTGACAACCTGTCACTATGGCGATACACAATTTTCCGAATGACCCTCAAATATTTGTCAGACGTGGCGTAAATATACCTTTTTGCGGCCGTTTACGCTCTGCCTACACCGCAAGGAATTATAGGCGTGATATATGTATGTATGTATGTTGCACTCCTTTTTTGGGTGGGCAATCGCGTAATTAATAGGTACCTAAGAATCTACGGCAGTGTGCTGTCAGAATCGAGCCCAAAGTCACACACCCATATCTGTAGTTCGCCACATTTGAACGCTTATCGGTTAGGTTTAATCGATATTGTTCATTATAGTCAAAATGGTGAACATTTTTACGTGTTTAACTGAGGTACAGTCACTAACACCCAGTATTGTTTGGGTTCGGAATAGGTTTATACCTTTCGCATCTAGAGTTGGGTAAAAGGATCGCCTCAGATTTCCATACAAACCAACCAGACAGAATCGAGTCGTTCAGCAGGTATACTTGTCTATGGTTTTTATGAAAATTCGTGTTATTTGCACTATGCATAAGGGCTTTTTTGTTTTAGAGTTCCGTATCTCAAACCATAAAAAACTTAACTCTTACTTTGTTGTCTATCCGTCCGTCCTTCCGTCTTTCACGACCCTTTATTTCAGGAACGCGTAAAACATACCGAGTTGAAATTAAAACCATATACTTAGGTCCACAGCTGCTTGTAGTTGTAAAAATATCAAGCTCCTAACTTAAAATTAAAAGAAAGATACGGCTGTCTAAATAACGTGTGAACTTCTTAGAGATTCAGAATTCAAAGGGTACTTCCAGAGGACCTAGAAGTATGTTAATTTGGCAAGTAGCTTCGTTTTGATGTGCACTTTTGGGAAAATTTCAAAAATGGTTTTTTAGGGGGCGGAAAATGAACATTCAAAATTGATACTATTTGTGTCATATGAAAGCTTGATGTGAATGTGCATTTTTTTTCTTTTATCGTTGAAGGTATGTGTCTGTTGTTAATTATGCAATAAACGTTTAATCTATCTATCTATCATGTTATAAACCCTCGGTGGCAGAGTCCGACTCGCACTTGGCCGGTTTTTTTAAACACATTGCTGGTTAAGTGTCCGTTCTCACCTATAACACTCGTTCTAGTCAGATTTGTTAGGTATTGCATAGTTTGTTTTGAATGCTGCATAGATTGACCTATTGGTGCATTAAGACTTATCTTCCTTTCATTGCACATACGTAAATGTAGAGTTTATTGCGTTAAGCAACTCCGATGCCTGTTTAAATTTACTTTGGATACAAGAAGGTTATCTTTAATCTCTAGATTATTATCTAGGTTTGTTTATAACATTCAATATTAGTTCAGCAAATATTTTTGTTATTTGTGGTCACTGTTATTTGTTAAAATGTAAACATAAGTTACTAAATGATTATTATCAATAATCTGTTTATTGTTTTATCCGACTGGCTCAAAAGGAGGGAATTTTTCGAGAGTATGTATGTACGTATGTGGACAAGAAAATTATTTTACACAGGCTACAGCTGAAACGGCTAAACGGATGTTGACATATGAGGTGTCGTTAAATTCGTCTATGCAGCGCGAGTTATACGTCTTTTGTGACTTTCTTTGTAATGAATGTCTCTCTTCCAAGGGTCAGCTGGCAGAAATTTCTACTTGGAAATAAGCTGTAAGTATCTGTTGTGTCGTATTTCTTTATGTTTTGTGTCTTTTCAGTAAAGTTTTTTGTGTGCAATAAACTGTAAATAAATAAATACTGGCTATATTATAATGTCATGAATTCAAAATGGTGGATTTTTAACGAAATACATAATATTGTTATTTCTTTTTCGCGAGCCGCAGTCGGGTGTTTGTTTTTGTTTTTTAATGATATGCTTGTTAAAGTACTGATGTACATAATATTCCGTTGCTAAGCCTTTTATCTGATGGAAAGAAAATTCAGGAAACACATTATTATTCGTGTCGTTTTTTTCCATTTATTATATCAACTTCCTTTGTGTAGTGATTGATTTGATAACAATTTCATGGTACTCAAAATAGGTCCTCTGATAAAAATCTAGGTTTATTTGCCGCATATTTTCACCATTTATAAACATGGTCCTGTTAATGTGATTAAAGGTGAGAGGCACGGTTCTAGACTCTGACGTACGGCAAACTGTACTAGCTATGACAATTTGTTTTTGTATTAGTTCTATTTATGACTTCTGAGTTTCTGTCTTTGACCTCCAACAGTTCGGTCGTGTTCGTGTCATGCGCCTGCGCTCCTCGGTCGGGGGAGTGCGTTCACGAACGCCTATGATTGGCCAGCCAACTCTGACGTCACACGCATTTCTGCGTACTGTTTTCCCAGAATGTTTTCGCTGTTATGTTATCGCGATAAGATTATACTTGTGTCTATAAAACGCGTTTATGTAGGCGGATCCTTTTCAGTTCGCGTTATATCGTTCGCATGAATTGAGTCCAACGCCATCTCGAAGTTTGCTAGTTTCTGTGCCGCGATATAAATAGTTCGTTGCAATTAGTTGCATGTGATTGAGGGCACCACTATTTACTGCAGCTCGTTCAATACGTACTAAAGATGCAGAAGAGAAACGTAGTAGCACAGTTTAGCTTACTATTGGCCGCGTAAGTGTATTCACATGAATGTTCTCTTCCTATTAAAGTATACTTTTTATCTGTTCAATCTGTTTACATAATACACATAATAGAATTTCATTATAATGCAGCTCACAACCCAGTTACATCATAAATAACATTGGTCAAAGACTAACCTTTGTTCTCTATTGTCTACAGAGAGTTCGAGCCATTCGCGGCCTCACCTCCAGCCCCTGAGGATTCTTTCTTCTTCATCCGCTACCCAAGAAACGATCTGTTGGGGAACACCAAGGTCAACATAGACAGAGACGTGCCTAAAGTTGATCTGACGCAGGCGAAAGAGGTTGGGGCTGCGTCGTATGCGAAGAAGGACTGGTCTAACCACACCAAGCCTTGCCAGGATGTGCTTCACGGAATCCAGCCCATAAATACTGCAGGTTGGTGCGCTACGTTTTTTCATTTTATTTTATTAAGTATGGGTTTGTTCTTGACTCTAGTCTAGGTCATAGGACAGAGACAGAGTCTAAGATGGAGCGAGGACACCCAGAAGAAGCCTGTTCACTCTTACTTTGAAGAGATTAGGGTTGTATGCGTTTGGAAACACAGACGCAGGTAGTATACTCATGTATTCTTCTTGATTCGTTACCTACCAACCAAAAGTCAACATAAAAGGTAAGGGCGCAAAACAACAATTTTCGTGGTTAGGATTCAAACAAATTTCTTCTTGAAATAGTTACATTAAACTCATGAGTATCATAAGATAAAGTGGCAACTTGCTAACATGTTTTTAAAAGTGATATTATCACATGAACTAAAACCCATAATATTTACGGTTTTCCTCATTTGTATTACCTACTTATATTGTAACTGTAAATTTTCTCAGTCTGGGAATCAGTCGGTGACACAATACATAACATAAATATTGAGTACAATATGTAGCTAACAAATGTTTAAAGTATTTGTCTGTATTATCGCTTTTTAAGTTAAAAATGTAGGTTTGTTGTTCAGTTTGCAATATTTGGCGTATTTTAACTAGTTAATTAGCGGCGATATTTGAATACTTGGGAGTAATTAATCAATCATGACGAACAACAAAATAGATTATGACTTTCAACAATAAGCATAATATTTACCGCATCTCATTATTTAATTGGCGTATCAATTTGTGGAAATTTAATGTCCATTGCCAAATGATACATAGTTAGATAAGTAAGTAGGTTTTCACTTATGTTAGGATGTCAGTGTTGGCTGTGTGATGCCGGCTTAGAATAGCATCACCCCATTTCTTTCCCATGGGAGTCGTAAGAGGCGACTTAAGGACTCGAGGGTGTGTAATATAGTGTGTATTGCAAATTTAGGCGATGGGCTAACAACTTGTCACTATGGCGATACACAATTTTCCGAATGACCTTCAAATGTTTGTCAGACGTGGCGTAATGTCCGTTTTTTGCGACCGTTTGCACTCTGCCTACCCCGCAAGGGATTATAAGCGTGATTTATGTTTGTGTTTGTGGCAGTGTAACGGATTATGGCTTATTTTATGGCTATTCTTTTAGGAGACAGCTCCAAAGTAGTAGCATCACTTACTTACTCTCTGATGGGAAATTTATTTTCATTAAAAAGAATTTGCAAACGAAGAATATAGAACAAATTGTGTTGTTTTGGCGTGTCCATAGCGAACAACTGCATTGTTATAAGTACATACATGCTATATACCTAGTTACGTATATCTGCAGTGATTAAATGCAGTCGTATTGGTTCAGTATATAGAGTAAACTAATGTGCTTCGGTCATGTCTTTACGTAATCCTAATCCAACTTATTCATAGTCGTATGCAGTATAGTATTGTTCATTGTGTTATGAACAATTGCTAGCTAAGTAAGTGGAATTTTCTTGTGTTAAGCTGTCAGATTCGCTATGGCTATTGACGAAGGTAATAATTATATTATTATTGCTTATGTATATCGTAATGTTTATCGTTGAGAGATACGTGAGGTGTGAGGTCTCGGAATGAGGAAATAAGATGCATTGTTTTTCCATTACGTGATGATTTAAATACAACTTTTCTGTGCACCAGTTTCAGATTTCGCTTGAACTTTAAATAAAGAAAAATACCTATGTGGATTGTAGACTGTAGGTAGTCACCAATTTGGTTTAGTAAATCAATAAAGTACCTAGCTTTACGTTCTTTACTGTCAAAATCACAAAAGTCTAGATTAAAAATAAATAATAAATATTCTGGACAACTCACACAGCGCCATCTAGCCCCAAACTAAGTAAAGCCTGTACTATGAGAACGAGATAGCTGATATTAATTCTTATACTTTTAGCTGATATTAATACTTATACTTTGTTGTAAATAAATACATATTATATATACAATCACCCGGACTTAACACAAATATCTGAAAGGGGATCGAACTTACGACCCTCGGTGTTAGCGGGTGGATCGCAGGCAGGGGTACTATCCGCTACGCCATCAGGCCAGTCACTTAATTGTTCTATACATAAAGGCTCAATTGTATTTTTTCTTTTTCAGCAAAATCAGCGAACATAAAGCCGAAACCAGCGGGCACTGACGATGGTTTTAAGGGAGAGGGCGCCGCGTGCGGTAACTCTGTTGTCAAGGTTAGTACCCCAAATGCATTGGTAAATTTGAATTTCATTGCGCACTAACAAAACATTACTTATATGCTGTTAGAGTAAAAGCTGTAATGTCATCGCAATCATAATGTAACCGCTTCTAAAAACTGACTTCCGGGGGATCGTTGCGCATTTTGATCGCCTATTAAGTGGCACTATAGGTACTTGTATAGTACCTACGTTATGTATACCTACACGTGTAATAATCTTATCGCCAACGAAGAAATTGAAAATAATGTCCATTTATACGTAGACGCATTTTGTGCAACCATCGAACACTGATTAAAAAAATCTGTTAAAACTACTTGATATTTTGAGATCTTATCTACAGGATGGTCCTTGCTACAGGGGAAAGATTATGTAGTACTATTTTTTGATTACAGTGCAGTTTCAATGTGATTTCATTTCGAAATGTGGATCGTCACCATTATAATCCATGCTAATATTATAAATTCGAAAGTAACTCTGTCTGTCAGTTACGTTTTCACGCTTACACCACTGAACAGATTTTGATACAATTTGGCATTAGCATAGACAGGAACCTAAAAAAGGACATTGGCTACTTTTGTACCGCAGGGAAATCTATCAAACCCAAGGGATACAAAGTAAATCATAAGAAACATGCGGATTGCTTTGCTTTTTGTGTCAGGCAATATATAGTTGTTTTACTATCTAATGCGGACGAAGTTGCGGATAAAAGCTAGTAATTTATAAAAATAACAGTTGTCATGTTATTCTAGCTATAATGTGCTGGTAGCTAACCTAACCTAACCTATATCCACTGAATAAACTGCAATTGTCGGCAACCGTTCGGACATTGCCATTCATCTGAAGGTTGTGAGACATTTATTGTTGAGGGGAGGTCAACGTTTTCGTTAGGTCATTGCATAAAACTGTAATATCTAATGGAATATTTGGCTTGAATATAAATAGCTTTTGATGGCATGATAAAGTACCTTACACTACCCGTTTAAATACTCGTTTGGTCACAGTTTAAATATACGAAATACATATGTCTGAAATTATTATATAGTATTTGAGTCTCTCTCTTTTCGTGTGGGACATCAATTCGTCCAACGACATGATAAGTGTCAGAGTTTTTCAACCGCCTACTGCTAGTAAGTAGGCCTCTGACATGGTTGCGTAACGACCGCCGCCGTCTAAGTAATCATAGACAGCTACCGGGACCGACGGTTCACCCTGCTATGTCCTAACCAGATAAGGAACAAATTCTCAAAGTGATAAATATCAACTTTGTGCGTGTCAAGCCTATAGATGGGAAGCCGGTTAATAACGATTTTAACCAGGTGGTTATTAACGGCTTTTTTGGTTATTAACGGTTAATAACCAGTCAGACTGGGTTACTACGGTTATTTTCATATATTTTTTTATTGTATGAAGTTTTTAATAAATGTTTTTAAAAGCAGTTGGTTAAGTGTATAATTAATTATATTTGTTTTCAGTTAAATATTTTTAGTCTACAAGTAAAAGGTACATTTAGTCCGTTCACACGTTGTTTAGGTACCCCGTAAGGGATGTAGGCGTGACTGTAGGTGTACCTAGTGCCTGATCGACCGAGATCTAGCTTAGTAAACTACCATGAGAAGTAAAAGAAGCGATGGTAGGTAGGTAGGTAGTTCAATATCATGTAATGCAACGTTGCCACGTCGTCGTCTCGTCACCCGCCCCGCTTGCTTCTTTACTAAAGGAAAGAGCCAAAGAGTCGACGTAAGTAGTTTTCCGCCTACCCGCTGCTTCGTGCTTACTAGTGGAGGTTTCCTAGGTACCCTACGCTACGTGGCCGTCGTCTTCGAGATCGAGACGATCACTGGGGGGGCACCAAACTAAACAAAAGACACCGCCGCCACCACAACATCAATGACTGTCGCTATTTGGTTCGATATCGAAAATACCTTCCTATCTATTGTAGTAACAAAAATATCAAAATGTTTTTTAAATTTACCTAGTGTTACTATATACCTACAGTTACTAAATACGTATGAGCACCTACATCTTTAGAATAAAATTGGTATTGTATTCAAGCAAAAATGAAAAACTCGAACATTTATCTCTGTTACTTTCTCTAAATGCTTGTAAGGGAGTATTCGAGCAACATTTCAGTATTATAATGTGACCGATAACAATCATCTACACATAACAAACTTAAAAACTCAATATTTTGCTTCTCCGTTTCAATACCGCACTCGGTTAAATAACCATAGTTAACGGGTTAAGTATTGGTAGCTAACGGCGAATTTAGTTAAATAACGGTAGTTAACCGTTAATTTACATCTATAGTCAAGCCGAGAATCGAAACCGGAACCTTTGCGAATGCGCAGTCGCACCACCACTGCGCCACATCGGCCGTCAGTATTTGACTATTCGATGATCATACATAACAAAAGTCGCGACGAAATGAAAATCTCCTTTTTTTAAGTCGGTTAAAAATGCAGAACGATACCTTTACTGTGTCGACATAACTGGTGTTATTTTATAACTTTAAGAATCACGTGTATATCAAATCACAGTTTACGTCAAACTGACGTACCTAGCTACATTTTTGTAATTGTGGTAAATTTGAGATTTTTCGGTCCATTCATTCGCATTTTGTGACTCACTAGCACGCATAAAATTATAAGCAATGAAGCAAGTAAGTTTCTTTGTACTCGGAGAAATTATTTTCGACTTGGTTCAATGACTTATAATTTCGTTACTTATTTGTCACTCGAAATGTGAGATTTTGATTTTTCTCGGCGGTAAATCTGGACTTGTAAGACTTATAAGGTAAAGAGCAACTTGATCACTGGGACGCCTTAATTTCTAGACGACATCTCATTATTTATTCTAAAAAAATATGCTAATAGAAACATACATCGCTCTTAGCGTTAAGACCGCCTTTCCGAATATTAGCTTCTTCTTCTAATTTCGTCAGTAAATGCGGAATATTACTTATGCTTTGTTTACAAACATTGCACATGATAGTAGGTATGCAGTATCACGTTACTCATAATTGGCTGAGTCCATACTTTACAAGGTCACACGATGTTTATAAAACCTTCATACCCATACCTATTAAATATACAATATTTTGTTATTAAAAGAACAAGTATCACTCATGAATGATGTAGGTTAACGTGACTTACCTACTGGTTTATGATTTGGTAGATAGTTTAGCTCTTTACGTTTTGGCTGGTTAAGGCCTTCTTCACGGAGGTCGACAGATCACATATGCCCGCCCGTCAGCTTTAATTGCCGACCACAATTCAATCACACAATTTGGCAATCACAGCTGACAGGCGAACGTATGTGATCTGTCGACTTCCGACAACTTGAAGGCCTTAACCAGCCAAAACGTAGAGGGCTAAAGTTTCTACCAAATTATAAACAAGTAAGTCGCATATACCTACATCATATACAATTTGGTTTAAACCTGCTGTTTTGTAACGTTATATTGCACTTGATAGTATAGCGATTGTCACGCAATGTCAGAGTCTTTGACTCGGTGTTTTAAAAACTCGATAATGAAGTTTGATGGGTCGTTCTTTTATTCAGTGCCCTCGCGACAAGAGAGACCTCTATCATTGATCGCTATCGAAACGAAAAGAGTTCCGTCAAGTCATTTGTTTATTATACAGCCAACCCATAAAATATCCTTTTGCAGTGAATATGAGCAAAGTCTTGACCAAGGGGTGGCCAAAGTAGGGCATAGAAGCGTAGGTCTTCCCCCAGCTAGATGGGTTGACGACATAGTAAAGATTGTCGGAAGAACCTGGACAAGACTGGCACAGGATAGGGATATAGCAGAAGAGAAAGAGGGCTTATTTATACCCAGCAGTGGGTGGATAAAGGCTAAAATAATTAGGATGATGAAAGAATATTCTAATATATACCGTCCCCGTTCGTTACACTTTAGTCCAAACTTTGACACCAGGGTTCATCGGGTCGTTGGACGACTCGGTATCCCACACGAAAAGAAGAAGATTCCAAACTTGATAAATAACTTAAATAGCTAAATCAAATTTAAGGAAGTATACTTCCCATTTGGAAATAAAAAATACATGCAAAGCTGCAAGTGCAACATCAATCTACATACATACACATATCACGCCTATAATCCCTTGCGGAGTAGGCAGAGCGTAAACGGCCGCAAGAAACGAACATTTATGCCACGTCTGACAAATAATTGAGGGTTATTCGGAAAATTGTGTAACGCCATAGTGATTGTCAGCCCATCGCCTAAAATTGCAATACACACCCTCGAGTCCCTCAGTCGCCTTTAACGATTCCCACGGGAATGAAATGGGGAGATGCTATTCTAAGCCGGCATCACACGGCAAACATCAATCTATGTGGGCCCCTTATGCATGTACGAGTATTAATTAAACTAATAAGTTAATAACTCGTAGACTTTAAGATAACCTATGTTAAAGTACGATAGGGGGTCCCTCTTATCGCGTACTCCTTACGAGTAGGTATAGAAACCCTGATAAAGAAGTAGTTATTTATGTCACGTTGAGAGAAACCTGGTGATTTGAAACTTATCGTCACGATTTCGTCAGATTGCATTTTACAAACAAAGTTTATAGACTGTGCATGTTCGTTTACTACTTTGAATAATTGTTTGCAAGTAATTCTGCTTTTATTTCTAAAAATACTTCGTTATCTTTATGTTCATTTCGTGGTATTCACCATATTGCTCATTTTATCTGAGGTAAGTTCCGTTATATTAAAATACAATGTTTGATACAGTAATCTTTACTTTCTCCCATTTTCTTAAAGTATTTAGGACTGGGCGGCGAGCAACCAACTAAAATAAACAGAATCTTCTTATAATAACAATTTATTAAACAAGTCTACCTTCTCAACTCCTTCCATCTAGGCATCTTGGCACTCGTCTGACATCTTCTCGTATTATCTTCATCCATTTCAATCTTGTTTTTCACACATCTACCACGAAGATTTCACTCCTATACATATAATCCAACAAAGGCTTAATTTCTATTTCGACATATATCGATATCGTAAATATCTATTACTGTAAGCTTATTGATTCATAGATGATTACAATTCAGTCACCGATAAAAAGTTACAATTGAAAGATATGAATGACTATTCATATCAAGTGGAGGCCACGTCTCGGCTAGCTTCACGTTGGACGCCCTCCGGCCAGATGGACCGATGACTTAATAAATGGCGGCTTGTAGCGAAAACGAGAGATCTTGCACTAAGGCGTACCCTGATGGAGGCCTACGTCTAGCAGTGGCCTGTAATAGACTCGTATAATATATGAGTGAGAGATACATATTATGTATGTAACCGATATAAATACTACAAACCGAAAGAAAAAAGAAAAGAGACAGAATACTTTATGAATGCACCTATTTCGCGAAAGAGGCATGGCATGTATTTTTAGTTTCAAAAGATCTTATCAATATATTAGTGCTGTGAAAGTGACGGAAATAAATTAATATGATATTATAACTCTGTTCTTTATCAGTCATTGTCACATGATAATTACGATGATGATTGATGCCAAATATTGATAAAGGCCATGGGAAACCCTAAACAACAAGTGACATCACAGAAGCATAGTGTTTACATTATAAAGCCAACAATGCATGAAGTACTGTCTAACTATTATGTTAATAATGTATAAGGACTGGCGCACACCTAGTGTCATTTAACGTGAACCTTTTTCAGCATCAAACTGAACTGTAGACAAAGTCCATAAATAATAATCCGTGTTGCGCCAGCTTAGAATAGCATCACCCTATTTCTACCCGTGGGTGTCGTAAAAGGCGACTAAGAGATGAATCTGTTGAGGCAGCAGCGTTCTCTATCACACCTTCCACTGCGCTCGCCAATCCGCCTGCCAAGCGTGGTGAGTATGGCAAAAAACCCCCAAAGGGGAGAGGCCCGCGTCCAGCAGTGGACTGTTGTAGTGTATACATAAAATAACTGTTTTACAGAGCTATTTTCAGTCCGAGATTTGAATCAGTTTCTTATCATATCCGTCATTTCATTTCCGCTCATTATTGCACGTGCTTGTTTATGTATGAATAATAGAGCGATTTCTCGAAAATATTCGTATGGTTTTGTAGGTAATGACTAGGATCGAATATTATCATTATAACTGTGCTTTTGATCATAGATATCTTAATGTCCTATTTTGCACTTAAGGAAGATGTAACATCGAAATTCTAATTTAACAATGAAGTAAATAAGAGACGTGTTAAAACAGTATTAAAGCTGCTTTCTCCAAAGCAGAAAGTTTTTTAGCTATTGGCTGTTTTGTATGTGGGATATATATGTATTATTTAATGCGAAAAGTTGTTCCCTATAAAGTTTACGCTATTACATTTCATGCATAGGTACTTCGAATTTCTGATCAAATTCGGCTATTACGAACAAATAATATTTATAAAAACTATGTCTTTCCAGGTGGCCAGTCAGATGATATCCACCCGTTCCCCGCGCGGCTTCACAGTGGCTTCCCCTGACGAGGAAGAGGCGGTACCACCTACTGCTAATCAGTACAACCTGGCCTCCCGCCGCGGCAGCAAGAGTCTGCCGACCAGTCCTACCAGCCGCAGGAAGATGCAAGCCAATTGGTGAGCAAACAATGAGGTCAATTCGGGATTTAAATTTTCCTTACTTGCCTTAAATTAGTACTGTCACTTTCCGTCAAATAGGTTTAGAAAAGGCTAGAAGATATCTAAGTCCTGTCATTTTTAAAAACGTCAAGGGTTTTTTCGCCTTTCCTAGTCAATTTAGTCGCCATTGTTTTGATTGTCGCCTTATTTTGACAAATAACACGTATTTTGCATGAAATTATAAGACATGACACGACTAAAATATCTCCTATCCTTTTCTAAACCTATTTAACGGAAAATGACAGCACTAATTTAAGGCAAGTAAGGAGAATGTACATCCCGAATTGTGGCCAATGTCTTTAAGTCAGTGGTAGAGCTTCGTCAGGGGCCGCCTGGCTCGCGACCACCATCCCACCGAAGTCTGCCGCCAAGTAGCTTGCTGCGTTACGTCAGTGTGTGGGAGTGCCAGTGCCTTAACAGGTTTCTTCTGGGTGAGCTCGCTCCATCTTAGACTCTGTCTCTGTCCTACGACCTAGACTAGAGTCAAGAGCAAACCCATCATTAATTAAAAAAAACTGGCTAAATGTCGAGGGCCAATTTCAGTCCTCATATCACTAAATAGTATAAAATGAAGTCGCTTGCCGTATCCCAATGTATACTTAGATCACTATGTAGATCACTATCTTTTGAAGTACGCAACGGATTTTGATGCAGATTCTTTACAAGATAGACTGCTTCAAGGGGAAGGTTTTTATGTATACCGGGAAATGGTCTTTTTCCTTTGGGAAAATGTTTAGCAGTGTGTGAAACCGTTAAGCGGGCCGCTAGTTAACAATATCCTCAGAATGAGACGGGATGATGCTAATTTTTCACATTTTTGTTTGTGTTTAAGGAAGCCTTGGATTTTTCCCAGTGACATATTACTATGGAGTTATATTTTTGTTTACTTGTGAACGTTTCTTACTAATGTAGGTTTATAGACTCCATCCGGCCAGTGCCAATAAATTGGAATTGTAATCAACAATTAATGTAAACAAATTAATTCAATTCATTGTATCGATGGAAAGATCCGAAGTTGTGATCCCATATTCAAAAAACTTAAATAACCTTATTCATTTGGCGATACCAACGTCATAGTCCTATTTCATTAATCTACATTTTAAGGTCACGTTATTTGTTTTCTATTCTAGTTGTAACTTTTCCATCAGTAAATAAACTACAGTATCGCAAAGACCTTTTGTCGAAGTCAGATAAATAAAAAAATTATAAGTATCAAGGTTAAAAGGAGAATTATAGTTTAAATTCATTTGTATGAGAATGAGTCATCCTATTCTGGTAAATTACTGACATTCAAAACTTGTTTTGCAATTCTAAAGGATCTTGTTTATATTAATCCTCATAGCGACAAAGTTTATGCAAATTATTAATTATCTATTCACGATAAGTCTGTATGAGGTTGATACAGTAGTTTTATCACCCAGCAAAACACATGTTTAAGTTTGTATAGGTGTGTAGGTATAGGTAGATAAAGATAAGATCGTCGTTTGGCGTGCACCGATTCTAGTAGCAAATTAATAATGACCTGTGTCGTGCTTGAAATGACAACCTGCCACTAAAGCGATACACAATTTTCTGAATGACCTTCATATGTTTGTCAAACGTGGCGTAAATGTTGCAATGCAAGGGATTAAAGGTGTGATATGTGTTGTATGTATACAGGGTATAAGGTGTAAGGGACTGGTCTCCGCATACTGATAGGGGTAACCAGTATACAAGGAGTAACCAAAAGGGTATAACAACCCTAAAGTAGGTCATGGTATTCATGAAACTGAACAACTTTCCCCGTGGAATACAGGTCGAAATATGAAAAAAATATATGACCTCTCGTAGTTAATTAATCAGCTGATCGGCGATTTTGTATGGGAGGTAATTTTTATTTTTATTTTGACTCATGTTCCATGTTCCATGGGGAAAGTTGTTCAGTTTCATGTGTACTTTGACCTCCTTTTTGGCTTGTTTTACACTTTTTGTTACTCCCTGTATACCTTTATTTTTAAAAAGCCACTAGTACGCCTATAATATGTGTGTTTTCGTTGACTATGCTCTGCAATATAATTAAGCTTTACACATACATACACATATCACGCCCATAATCCTTTGCGGGGTAGGCAGAACGTAAACGACCGCCAAAAACGGACATTAACGCCACGTCTGACAAATATTTTGAGGGTCATTCGGAAAATTGTGTATCGCCATTATGACAAGTTGTCAGCCCATCGCCTAAAATTGCAATACACATCCTCGAGTCCCTTAGTCGCCTCTTACGACTCCCACGGGAAAGAAATGGGGTGATGCTATTCTAAGCCGGCATCACACGGCATTAAGCTATACGTAGCCTCTTAAAATTCGTTTGTATTAAATCTCTTTCTCTTTTTTACGCTTTGCCTACCCCACAAGGGATATAGGCCTAATAATATGTATGTATGTTCAAACGCGTTACGATTCTTTGTTTCATCTTTTCATCACCCAGTTTTATTTTCACTTAACTTACGTGCCATTTTATATCTTTTCCAGTTACTTCACATCACCGTTCGAACCCACTGAAGACCCAAACAGCAACCGTTCCTGGCTCACCATGGCTCTACTCGGCTTCAAGAAAGACCTCACCACCTCATCATCTACCCTCCATGAGGAAGATGACAATGGCATCGAAAATAGACTTCAAGGTGAGTTTACACAACTTTGTCTTAGATACAAGATAAGAGAGGAGTCCAGACTCGACGAACAATCAGATTAATACTATTAATTTAAACATAGTATACAATTCCGCCAAATGCCTTCGATAAAATTCCGCTATTAATATATCCACACTAATATTATAAATGCGAAAGTAACTCTGTCTGTCTGTCTGTCTGTCTGTCTGTCTGCTACGCTTTCACGGCCAAACCGCTGAACCGATCTTCATGAAACTTGGCACAGAGATTGCTAGCATACCGAGAACGGACATAGACTACTTTTTATCACCATTCGAGGGTCTGGAGTATAGATGTAGACCACCAGGTGTACCACCAGGAGCCCAGCTAAACTATTAGAGATACAGGCATGGTTCCAAAACAAAAGTTGTTCAGTATGATGGGCCGCTTCTTTTCACAAGGACATTGAGGATCTGGAGTACCTTATGTAGACCACCAGGTGTACCACCAGGAGCCCAGCTAAACTATTAGAGATACAGGCATGGTTCCGAAACAAAAGTTGTTCAGTATGATGGGCCGCTTCTTTTCACAAGGACATTGAGGATCTGGAGTACCTTATGTAGACCACCAGGTGTACCATCAGGAGCCCAGCTAAACTATTAGAGATGCAGGTATGGTTCCAAAACAAAAGTTGTTTAGTATAATAGGTCGCTTCTTTTCACAAGGACATTGAGGATCTGGAATACCTTATGTAGACCACCAGGTGTACCATCAGGAGCCCAGCTAATCTATTAGAGATACAGGCATGGTTCTAAAACAAAAGTTGTTCGGTATGATGGGCCGCTTTTTTTTACAAGGACATTGAGGACCTGGAGTACCTTATGTCACCAGGTGTACCATCAGGGACCACGTAAACTATTAGAGCTACAGGTATGGTTCCAAAACAGAAGTTTTTCAGTATGATGGGCCGCTTCTTTTCACACGGACGTTGAGGATCTGGAGTACCTTATGTTGACCACCAGGTGTACCATCAGGAGGCCAGCTAAACTATTAGAGATACAGGCATGGTTCCAAAACAAAAGTTGTTCGGTATGATGGGCCGCTTCTTTTCACAAGGACATTGAGGATCTGGAGTACCTTATGTAGACCACCAGGTGTACCATCAGGAGCCCAGATAAACTATTAGAGATACAGGTATGGTTCCAAAACAGAAGTTGTTCAGTATGATGGGCCGCTTCTTTTCACAAGGACATTGAGGATCTGAAGTACCTTATGTAGACCACCAGGTGTACCATCAGGAGCCCAGCTAAACTATTAGAGATACAGGCATGGTTCCAAAACAAAAGTTGTTCAGTATGATGGGCCGCCTCTTTTCACCAGGACATTAAGGATCTGCAGTACATAATGTAGACCACCAGGTGTACCATCAGGAACCCACGTGAACTATTAGAGATACAGAAATGGTTCCAAAACAAAAGTGGTTCAGTATGATGGGCCGCTTCGTTTCACAAGGACATTGAGGATCTGGAGTACCTTATGTAGACCACCAGGTGTACCACCAGGAACCCACGTAAACTATTAGAGATACAGAAATGGTTCCAAAAAAAAAGTTGTTCAGTATGATGGGCCGCTTCTTTTCACAAGGATATTGAGGATCTGGAGTACCTTATGTCACCAGGTGTACCATCAGGAGACCACGTAAACTATTAGAGATACAGAAATGGTTCCGAAACAAAAGTTGTTCATGATGATGGGCCGCTTCTTTTCACAAGGACATTGAGGATCTGGAGTACCGTATGTAGACCATCAGGTCTACCATCAGGAGCCCACCTTATTGGGGATACAGAAATGGTTTCAGAACAAAAGTTGTTCAGTATGATGGGAATAAGTTGAGAAAGGACATTGCCTTCTTTACCGAGGACAGAAAAACAAAAAATGTGGTATATAGAGGTATAAAAATGTATAACAGTAACTTATATTACCTTTTGATCTGTCTAATCTACTTATGCTAACCATTTTAGTGTGCTCAAATCGGCACCTCTGGAGTAAGTACTCTGTTATCTACTGACTTTTGTATTCATTGGTTATAAATATTGATCTCTCAGGCCGGATAGCAAATTTTGAATTGTCCCTTTAACAACAGAAGCAAGCAAGTCATCTTTAAACAGTAGAGATAAGAACTGTTCTAATATCACTGTCACACTTACTATGTATACACATACCTACTTTAGAACTTCTGCCTAAAAAAAAACTATCTAACGCGGACGAAGTCGCGGGTAAAAGCTAGTATAAAAATAAAAAACAATACCAAACTTAAGCTATTACATTCAAGTACTTAAAATATACCTAATAATATGCAACAAGCTAACTAGCTGCAGGAGTCAGGAGTAGACAATTTATTTATTTATATTATTCATTATAAAGCATAAATACAGAATAAATTTCTTTACACCATTAAATCTAAAGGTTTGTGTCGGTGCTGCACATTAGTTAGCACAATAGTTTTATAAACCGTCCAGAGATGGCGCCCTCACATGAATAACACAGGCAGTTCTAAAACGCGGCAATAGAAATGTCTGTTTATACATACATCGGTTTGGTTGCTGCTAAAATAAAATCAAGGGTCGGTAGATATGATATTGCCGTGTTGTATTTGTATGCGATCAATTGTCATTAGGCTTGAGACCTGTAGTCTACGAGCTATTTTTTAAACGATATCTTGTATGAAAATCTGATGTTGTGACGTCAATCACGATTTAGGATGGCGTCAAAATAGAAACTTTTAAATTGTTTCTCAGTTTAATCAATCTCATCTTACATGTTTAAATAAACCATAAATGAGAACAATTCTACTTTTGGGCACAAGCATCGCGATAGTAATTACCCAGTACACAACCCTATTTTAAGGGCTGCCTCACGAATGTTAACACCGATTCACTTCATACAATTCTATCGCTAAAAACTGCCATTACTTATACAAAATGTGTTTCCTTCCAGGCGTGTCTCTCGCCCAATCAGTGGAGAACCTCGGCCCCGCCCCCCGCGGACACAGCCTGGAGCCCTCCCCCCTCTCCCACAACCCCGCCGCCCCCACCCCGCGCCCCCTCAAGGCCCCCACCACCTACAGACCGAAACCTTCCGAGCTTAGAGAGATGAACTTCTGGTCGCCCACTTCTATGTAAGATTGTTTCTATTTATGTATGTAATAGTTGTATTTTGTAAGGGTAAAATTTATAATACTCGGGTTTGGAGTTTGTTTAGATGTGTTTGACGCGTAGCGCCATCTGTGCGTTGCTGAAGAAGTAACAATCCACATTGTGCAAATCAAAGTATAGGTAAATTGTATCAGAATATTATTACGGAAATTAGAAATCAGAATATTCGCCCAGTCGCTAGGTGTGAACCAGACTTTAGAATGACGTTATAAGCTTTGCCTACTGAACCAGAGACTCACAGACTTGGCGAATATCTTGGTCTCTTAATGATGACAATATGTGATAATAAATATCCAACATTAAATCACAAAAAAAAATGGAATATGTTTTAGATGAAACAAATTGGCGGCGTCTGTGCGGAAAAAAAATAAGCGTGGAAATTGAGGGCGCCTCTGTGCCTCAGTATGAGAAATGTCATAGCAACCTATGATAAAATTGTTAGTTCATTTTTGACCACGCTTATTCTCTTTCCGCGCAGAATCTATCAATATCGATCTTCACTGAATCTTGTTTAAATGTTACGTGTTCTATTGGATTTGCCAAAATAAGATTCCAGTTCAAACACACCTATATCTGACTCCAAGTGATAAGCTTTGTGTCGTTGATAAATGTTCCGACTGGTATTGGCAGAGAAAACATTAGGATGGATTCTATCATGTTTCACTTGATAATTTGATGCTCTATGAAAACCCAGTTGTTGACCCCTTATAGTAGGATTGTGTGCTATACATAAACATGACTTTCCTTTATCCCTTTCGGGATAGGCAGAGCGCTAACGGCCGTTAAATTCGATCGCTATCGCCACGTCTGATAAATATGTACTGAGGATAATAAATACGTTGGTTACGTATTTATTATATTATATTCATAGACGTTTTCACTAGTTTACTCAAGTCATGCTAGCTAGTATCCACTCCGCCTAAACGCTGCGATTTCTATAAGCTAGCAAAAACCCAATATAAATCTGAACAAATACAGGAACAGGAATTTATAAAAATAATCCTCCTTTTTTCACTGAAGTAGGTAAATTTACTTAAAAATGGTTGTGCTTATTTCAAAGCAGATTTTTATCAAGTGAAACTTAGGAATCCCTAGAAATTATTCCACTATAGCAAAATAAGCCTGTCATCATGTTTGTATTTATATATAATCATTTAGCTAGATACAATTTCAACCATTTTCATTTAAGCATAATTTTATATAATTTTGTTTATTTATATCTGATTGTGTAATTTTTACTTTGATTAAAATAACCATAGTATACGAAATAGAACTTAGTAGTACAATAGATAGATAGATTTAATTTAACTATTTGTACTATAAGATCATCAAAACTCTACTTACTATCTGAAACCATTTTGTTTAGAAAAAGGTGTTGATATATTTTGTGACGTGTTTTGTGGGAAAATAAGAAGCGTTATTTTTGATAGCATTTCTTTCAAAGTATGCATGAATTTGGTATGATTTTTGACGAGATTTGAATGGAACTTGATTGGACTGAAACATGTCTTCATTTCGACGATTAAGTATTATAGCTATACTTATGTGTTTAATTTTAATCTGCTCGCTTAACCCTTAATAGTTATAATAAAAAATGATACAGAATTTATAATAATAATTGATTTTTGAGCAGAAATTATAGAATTGTACTCTAAAAAATAATAATGTGGAAGTTTTTAAGCACAGAATTATTTTAAGAATAATATAATATATATAATAAACATTTTCGTTCCAACGAAAACGTTGTTTTAATTCAGTGTTTAATGATACCTACCTACCACTATTTTTAAGTTTGCTTTCGTAAGGAGCTCAAAACGTATTTTTAGGCGAGTTTAGCCGTCAATGACCGTGACAGTGGCGCCACTACACAAAAACAGTTTTCTTCTTTATACTAACAATCTATTAGAATATCCGCTGCCCAAGTTTTTAGTATTATCCTTAAGTAAAATTAAAACCTGCAAACTCAATAAAATAAAGTTATGGAAAATAGTACCTAAAAACGGCCACAACGAATATTTAATTGAGTTTGCAGGTTCTAATTTTACTTAAGGATAATACTAAAAACATGGGCAACGGACATTCTAATAATTTAACGTACTACGTTTACACTTAGTAAACTTGATTTACAATGCTTTTACTGTACCTACCTTCTGGATATCTATCAAAATAAATATAGGGTGAAATTTTATTAGTGACCGATAGCGAAATCTCAAGACGAGCTGATGATATGGAACAACTTTCCCCAAGGAACATAAATTGAAATATGACAAAAATATTTTGAGTTTTCATAGAAACTCATATTACATGATCGTCATTTCTGTCCCATACAGATTCTGCAATTCTGGTCCATATTTTTTGTCATGATGCGACCTATGTTCCTTGGGGAAAGTTGTTCCTTATCTATCACCAACCCGTCAACAGTGTTAGCTATCGGTCTCTAGTAAAATTTCACCCTATATAGGATGTAATAACTCAACCGTGAACAATTTCTATTCTACTGAACAAATGCCACTTGTTATAATACGTCGCGTGCGTGCCGGGCGCGATGGCGCTTTTCTTGCGTCGAAAATAGGAATTCGTAAAAGTAAACCTAGGTTTGCTTCGAAAACATCGAAACCTCGAAAAAATCGTCACGCAAGATCTGCTACGAGGCACGCAAGCTATGAATCTAAATGATTACCCATTTGATAAAATACAATAAAAAAAAGTCTAAAAAATGTTAGGAATTCTTGAATGAATGGATGAATATGAATTAATCCCCTGCCAATGCAATGCTGCTAGTATCTTGGGCACTTTGCCCCGATGTGGCGTGCTGGAGGAAGTTTTTTATTTATAAGTATGGATTTCTTTAATTTAATTTTGTAAAGGTTTTCATTATATTCTCTAGATTCTGATTCAACTAGAACATTTTTCACAGTTTGGTTGGTTGTATTGTAGTTGCTCTTCTACGAAATACGTAGCGTTGACGAACTATCGATAGTTTTCATTCGAGAAACCCTATACTATAGATAGTTCAAATTGTAGCAATACCTATCGAAAAAGTGCAATACTATCGCTGGCGAGCTAGTAAGCAAACACAAATATACACATATCACACCTTTATCCCTTGCGGGGTAGACAGAGCGTTAACGGCCGTTAAAATACGGTCGCTATCGCCATGTCTGACAAATATTTGAGGGCCGTTTCAGAAAAATTGTGTATCACTTAAAGTGACAGGTTGTCAGTCTGTCGCCTAAAATCTAAGTCCTCACGCAGCGGTTGGTTATATTATTCTGACTTCTGTATAACCAACCTGCTGCACAGTATGGAAGTGTCCACGACGCTGAAGCCTTCACGAAACCTGGCCTGTATCGGTGGCTGGAAGGTGTCAAATCTTAATGCAAAACGATTCGTAACGAATCTCAAGACAGCTTGTAGACCTGGCTCAGAAGCGTGATCGGCCTTTCATTTTTTGAGAAGCGTTTTCTGTCCTTTCTTGGCAACACCTCTGCTCCACGCTTTGGTGGTTGTCCCATTGCGGCAGGTAGACATAGACATAGACATAGACATTTATTTATTCACTAATAATAGTACATAAAGAAGCATTTAGTTTAGATTAAATATTACAGTAAAAGAGTTACAATGAAGACAAACTTATGTACTATACCTACTAGTGAAATGGTTCTGACTCAGCTTTAATGTCACGGCAGAAGCCGTAACGCTGATATTCTGTCAAAACCACTGCATGAGGCGGGACTGACACCAAGTGAACATCGTTAATTTAGTAAAAAGAAAGGATTGCAAGTTTATATTTATATAAAAGTAATGTAGGCTGGTAGGTACTCCAACCAGCCTTAAGTAGCTCACGAGACCACCCCAAACCGTTTGAAAATGAAAATGAAAATGAAATAACTTTATTCAATGTAGGATAGCATTATCACTTATTGACGTCATGATCGGTCATTGTAAAAAAAAGAAATTTGCATAACGCAATCTTCTTCTTTTTATAACAATTTTGTATTGTCCTAATAGAAAACCGGCTCGGGCGGGATAAAAAAATAAAAATAAAGGCACTGCCTCGGGGCTGGCCAGGTTAATCACACAGCACGTAACTTTACGCCACCGCCATTTGTAAACGACATTTGTTTCAAATTTTAGTCAAGATTTCCAAAGCGTGTTATTAACATGCGTATAATTAACCGGACCCCCTGAACAGGAAAAACCCCCCAAAAAACCTGCCCAGAAGTGCTCCTACTCTAAATTAACAATCTTTCTAGGCCCTAAACTGCCCTAGCTAATTTTGGAAATAACGAATAATATATATGTATAGCCCAAAAATGGCTACATAAAAAAAAATTATAATAATAACAAAAAATTGCAGTAGATAAATCTACTTGTTTCGTCTAATAAAATATTTACTTCATACATTTGAATTAAACCCATGGAGATTTATCTTGCATATAGTCTGATATTTCATAATAGCCTTTCTTGTACAATTTTTGTTTAATTACTGGTTTAAATTTATTTAAGGGTAAGTCTTTTTTAAAAAGCATTTGATAGTCTGACACACACATCCATATTCACAGCCCTCGAAAAACAAAACATTCCCACTACGTATATTAACCTTATAAGAAACATTTACAATAACAGTACAGCTCATGTAAAACTGCAGGCACCTGGGCAAACATTTCCAATAGAAAGAGGTGTAAAACAGGGTGATCCTCTCTCACCCAAGCTATTTACGAGCGTTCTCGAGGAGGTATTTCAAACGATTGCTCCAGAATGGAAAAGCAAGGGTCTCCAAATCGGCGATGCCAAACTAACCAACCTACGTTTCGCGGACGATATTGTTCTATTTTCTTCAACAGCCTCTGAGCTGCAACACATGCTACAAGATGTAAGTAAGGCAAGCCTCGAGGTTGGACTAAAGATGAATATGTCAAAGACTAAGGTCATGACAAATCGAACTGAGCAAATTGTGGAAGTGGATGGGGAGAAAATAGCATATGTCCAAGAGTACCTTTACTTAGGCCAAATAGTCTCTTTCCAGGCGAGACAAGATAAGGAAGTCGAAAGACGGACTGAGAACGCCTGGAAGAGCTATTGGGCTATGAAAGACCTCATGAAAGGTAACTTGCCAATATCTTTAAAACGCAAGCTTATGGACATGTGCATTCTTCCCATCCTTACCTACGGAGCTCAGACCTGGTCTTTGACTGATATTCAGAAGTCCAGGCTTGGGGTTTGCCAACGTAATATGGAACGCAGCATACTTGGAGTCAGACTGATCGACCGAATTCGGAACTCAGTGCTGCGTTCACAAACAAAAATTCAGGACGTAGCTCAGAAGGCTGCCTGCTTAAAGTGGGATTGGGCTGGCCACGTTACCCGCATGCCAACTGCTTTATGGGCTAAAATAGCAACGGAATGGGTGCCCAAGAATGTTAAGAGGCGACGTGGACGGCCCCGAAAGAGGTGGAGCGATGAACTTAGCGCCTATCTACCGAACTGGCAAAGCCTAGCACTGGACCGAGAGAAGTGGAAAAAGAGGAGAGAGGCCTTTGCCCTGCAGTGGGACAACCTGGGCTCTTAAATAATAATAATTAAATAAAGTCTTGAATATCTTTAGGAAGTTTGTTATAAAAGCGTATACAATTGCCCTTAAAAGTTTTGCTTACTTTACTAAGCCTGCTCATGTGCACAGCAAGTTGCTCCTTATTTCTAGTGTTAAAATTATGCCTGTCACAATTTTTCTTAAAAGAATCTATATTTATTTTTACGTACACTAGATTTTCGTATATGTACTGTGACACAAATGTCAATATGTTGATTTCTTTAAATTTATGTCTCAAGGAGACTCGAGGTCCCAATTTATAAATTGAACGAACAGCCCGTTTCTGCAAAACAAATATATTGTTCACATCCGCAGCATGGCCCCATAATAGTAAGCCATAAGACATTAAGCTATGGAAGTAGCTAAAGTAAACTAGTCTTGCAGTGTCTACATCAGTGAGATGTCTTATTTTTTTAACTGCGTATGCTGCTGAACTCAGTCTCTTCGACAATTTCTCAATATGTGGCCCCCATTGGAGCGAGGCGTCCAAAGTTATGCCTAAAAATACAGTTGAGTCCGCAAGGTCCAACTTTTCATCCTTTACCTTAATAATTGTAGAGCTTGGTTTAACATTTGGTAATACAAATTTGATACATTTAGTTTTCTTTTCATTCAATAGTAGGTTATTTACTGTAAACCATTGCACTACTTCGGTAATAGCTTTGTTCACGTCATCATAGTTGAGTTGTTGCCTCTTTACTCTGAAAAGTAGAGAGGTATCGTCCGCGAACAAAACTATATCATGTTTTTCTTTAACTAGATATGGTAGATCATTAATATATACAAGAAACAAAAAAGGACCAAGAATCGAACCCTGCGGAACGCCCATTCTTATCTTTGATCCAGATGATCTTTCACCGTTGACATCGACCTTTTGGATTCTATTGTTAAGATATGATTCCAAAAGACTAAGAGCGTGGTCTTTTACGCCGTAGTGATGTAGCTTCCTGACCAGAGTATCATGATGAACACAATCAAACGCCTTGGACAAATCACAAAACACACCTACTGCATCATGAGATTCCTCCCAGGCTTCGATTATATGATTGATGAGATCCACACCTGCATCAGTAGTAGAGCGACCACGTGTGAAACCAAATTGCTGCAGGTGCATTAAGTTATTACGATAAAAATGTCCTTGCAATTGATTTAAAATAACTTATTCAAAAATTTTACTTAGTGTTGGTAGTATTGATATAGGTCTGAAATTAGTAGGGTCAGTAGTACTACCAGCTTTAAACAAGGGAATAACTTTACTATGCTTCATCAAGTCAGGAAACACGCCACTGTCTACACAGTCATTAAAAATACATGCTAGGTATGGAGAAATGCAATCGATTATGGAACTAATAATTTTAACAGAGAGGCCGTGGAGATCTGAAGTATTTTTCATTTGTAAACTTTTAAATACTTTTATAATTTCAATGTTACTAACGTGAGAAAATTTAAAATATTTATCACAATGGTTTACATTATCTTTTAGAATAGATTCAGCGAGAATAGGGCATGAGTTTAACGATTTGGTAGTCGAAACTGGAATATCAGTAAAAAATTGTTCAAAAGCGGAAGCTACTTCCAAATTAGTATTTTTAATTTCATCGTTTATCATAAGTTTATAATTTTCATTACGACGTTTAGATTTTCCAGTTTCATTATTTACAAATTTCCAAGTGGTTTTGATTACGTTTGTACTATTCTTTATATTATTTTTGATGAAGTTAGATTTAGCTATTGCACAAACGTTTCTAAAAGTTTTAGAGTAACGTTTTACATAATCAGCAAAAGTTTTTGATTGATTATATGTTCTTTCTTCATACAGATCGTATAACTTCTGCCTGCTTCTATGAATTCCAACTGTGGCCCAGTCACTAAATGATAATTTTGTGTTAACTTAAATTTTCTTAGATTTAAATACATTGTCATATTCTTTTTTGGCAAGACTATATACTGCGTTATATAATTTATTTGGATTTTCGTTATATGGCAATTCAGGTAATTTTTGCAAATTATTTTCTCTATATCGATTTAGCCTACTTTCATTTACCGGTACACACGTAATATCTTGTTTAGGTGCCTGCTCAATGTTAATTTTGAAAGAAGCTAATTGACCCGTATGGTCGGAGCTTCATTTATTTATGACAGTCGCATATTCAGGTTTAATGTTGGTAAAGATATTATCTATGCACCTGGCTGAGGTAGGTGTGATTCTCGTTGGCACCGAAATAAGATTCACTAGGTTGTAACATAAAAATAATGATAGAAACCTATTACTGATATTAGAATTTTCAAGAATATTTATATTGAAATCTCCACATACAATAATCCCTTTATTGGATTTTGTTGCTTTATCTAAAGCTACATCCATAACTTTTTCAAAGGGTTCATATTTAGCATCAGGTGGGCTGTATACGCTCATTATAACAAGATCTTCAAGTTCTACGCAGGCTATTTCAATAGTTCGCTCAACTGAGAGGCTTACGATATCAGGCCGTTCTTTATATTTTAACTCGTTTTTAAGTAGTATCAACGATCCACCGCGTATTGCTGTTGATCTGTTGAACGAACTTGCCACCTGGTGATTACTAAAACTACACTATTCCAAAACCGTTTCATGCGCAAAGCTACCGGGGCGCCCTGGTACATGCGTGACGCCAACCTCCACATCGATTTAGGCCTCCCTACCATTAAAGCGTATATGAAAGATTCGTTCGTTCTTCGACAACGCTCCCCATCATAAAAACCCCTTGATAGTGATAGTTGCCGCGTCCAACTACTTCCCCCATCCAACCTCGCGTTTTAAACACCTTCCGAGACACATCCTTACGGAACAAGATGATGAAATCACAGTAGCCACTGCTACAGCCATTGCGAGTAGATCACACTCCACAAGCTAGATTCAGTCCAATACCTACGTTCTTCCCAGAACAACTCGTAAGAGCTGCCTAAAGCTGGTTGTTTGAACAACCACAAACTTTTCCGGGTGAGCTCCTGCTCCCCACCATACAGTCAGGTGTAGATTAAAAGCCCCGGGGCTAAAATCATAGGGTCCACAACTAAAAAAAAAACACGAGGCCACACCGTCTTCATCGAGAGCCTTTTCATTCTTAAGCTGTCAGAGTCGCCCCGTTTTCGTCTTTATCTACGACCGGGAGATCGCCTGTAAAGTGGCGAGAGAGTGGGATTCTGGGGTCTGGGGTTGCGGCAGGCATACAGATATTTATAGAAGTCCTCAATTTGTGACAGTTAGACCATTTGACGAAGATAGCTTTGCAAGATGACTTCTTCCCAGTGTCTTGGTAAAGACTTTTGAACCCTGTTTTTTCTTAATCGACTACTTTATGAAGCAAGTGTTCCAGCTTCGGAGGTCGCATCTCACCATATTTCGTATCTTTTTGTTAGGTGATTGGGGATCTGGCAAATCATATTCTGGTGTTTCCCGTTTAATTCGCAACAGTGTCGTTTAAACTTCTTATCTGTTTCCCTTTTCCGAAAGTGCCCGTTTCGCTTATAGCCCCAATTATGTCTTCTAAGTCCTTGTCAACATTTACAGGAGTCTCAAATTCTCCAGGGCAGCGAATCGATTTTTCAATTCCAGTTAGACGCCATCGTCCAGCTTGGGGCAGATTAGGACGGAGTACTGGCCATACCAAGCGGCACTCTAGTTGATATTCATGGTGCCTCTTACAAGGCGGTGTTTGCTTCTAGTATTGAACCTATTCGCTATTCGGATATCGCTGAGATATCCCTAAATATGTGCCTTTTATCCGGCATCATAAAGTCAATCTCGTTCACCATTATTGAATCGATTTTTCAATTCGAGTTAGAAGCCATCATGTCTAGCTTGCGGCAGATTAGGACGGAGAACTAGCCTCACGTTCTAGCTTGAAGTTGATATTTAGGGTGTTTCTTATAAGGCGGTGTTCGTTTCCGGTATTGTTCCTATTGATCACTGAGACATCCTTAAATATATGTCTTTTATCCGTCACGATAAAGTCAATCTCCTTTACCATAATTGTCCAACGTTAATCAATCAAGAATCACGTTTGTAACTTCATCTACTCCATAAAATAAAACTCATTACGGAAGTAAATATATAGAGGGACCTTAGAATTAAATTAAATTGAAAAAGCAGGATAATATTATCATCTAAAGAATTGGAGATAAAAATAACGTCCTCTAAAAAGCCTCTTTCTAGTATTACCGTTCATTAGAGAAATTAAATTTGACGGAACGAGTCCAGGAGGAATTATAAAATAACCTGCGAGCAGAAGAAATACATTTTGTGGAACGGAAGCAGCCTATTGCTCTACAATTTTATGCTTAATGCAAAGAATATTGCGTCTTCATCTAAGTAAGTTTTTGCATTTTTTGTTCAACTGAATTAACTTATTTTTCTTTTTTGTGCTGACACTGAGTCGTCCATCGACCCGATGAGCTCTGTCCTAACCAGACTGGGAACAAATTCAGAAAATGATAATAACAACTTTGTGAGTGCCCCACCGAGAATCGAAAATATTATTTTAGTTATAGTTGTTACTGATGTTGCGCAGTGGTAGTACGACTGACTGCGACGCAAAGGTTCCGGGTTCGATTCTCGGTGGGGCACTCACAAAGTTGATATTTATCAATTTGTGAATTTGTTCCCAGTCTGGTTAGGACATTGCTGAACCACCTGAATGTCCGAAAAGAAAGATGGTTCCGTAACGTGCTTCGGAGGGTACGTTAAGCCGTCGGTTCCGGATACTGTCTATGATTACTTAGACGGCAGTCGTTACACAACCACGTCAGAGGCCTACTAGTAGTAGAAGGCGGTTGAAAAACTCTGACACCAGGGTACATTGGGTCGTTGGGCGACTCTGTGTCCCACACGAAAAAATAAAAAGAAAGTTATAAGTAAGTAAGCACGGATAAATGAACCATTACCATTACTACCTAGTGGTTTACCCAGCACTTACACTAAGTTTTTTCGTAAACTTTAAATTTAAATAAATTAAATATCCCTTTTTCTCTGACCTTCCATTTTAATTCGGCAATGCTCTCATGATACAAAATAGTATGAAATTTTTGTTTTTCGTTAACTTATAATAAAAATACATGTCCTATCCCTTTAATTCGGCAATGTTGCCATGATAAAAAATAGTATAAAATTCTTGCTTAAATATCCATGTAAAGTGGTTTAGTAAATATCAGCTATTTGCCTATTAACTTTCGACGTTTACCGACTACGGAAACGTAATCTTATTATTTCATGCACAACATGTAAAATTTTACCTCAGGGCATATCGACTGTGGAAATATGAATTAATGTAAGGGACAAAATACCATTTTTCAGGAGAGCCAAAAAACGATTACATTTTTTTTATACTCCTTATATATTTATTGTTTCTTATCTGATTTAAATGACCTATAGAGCAAAAATGCTTAGAATTTTAAATTGTGTATGCTAAAGATATCATTATCTTAGATATCCCTGTAGTTTAGAAATTAGCATGTCCCTTACTTTATTTTTTTCTGTCAAAATAAGTGAAGTTTACGAAAAAAAGTAATGTAACGTACATCTCATTATCAAATTCAAGGTAAAATTGCAGTGACGGATATTTTTCTAAAGTTTTTTTTTAAATAAAATGCCCAACACTATCATAATAATCTATTCTTAATGAACATATACTCAAAAATGCGTTACTGACGCTATGTAAAGAAAAACGAACATAAACAAACTTCTTTTGTAATTAAGAGTCTTAATCAATATTTTTTTAAGTAAGAGAATCCTTTTTAAATATTGAAAAATTACCGTCATTTACACTGTCCCACATGAAAAAAGATCGTGTAAAACTCTTTAATGCCGTCTACTTTAATTAAACAATAAAAGCTTCGAAAAAATTCAACTGCGTCTAAATCTTTGTAAATTTATAAAATTTTAAACCATTTTCTTAGCCATCACTAGAAAAATACCTATAAAAATTATATAATACTTATAAAAATTAAATAAATATGCAACAGTAGTTTTGATAAATTAGGGGAACTATGATTAAGTTTATCGTAATTGTTTGACTAAACAGGGAAAAACATGATAATTGCTTCAATTCACTAAAGGTGACTGCAAAAAACAAATCTTGCATAGGTGTAATCTTGGTGTATTATAATGTAACTTTCCTTGTGCTGTCATATTAAATTGACCAGATAATATTGTTATCTTATCATCTACGTAAAACTAAAAGGAAGGAACTATTGCAATCAGTCACAATTTGTTACTATCAGTATAATAAAGAAACAATAACAAGTACGTAATAAAATTTTCAGTCAATGTTAAACACACAGGCACCTAAACATTCATGATTCTACCTATAAAAAACATATAATACATACCATTAGGATACTAAATATTAACATGACAATAATCTTGATTCTCGATCCTTATCTTTTAAGTTGCTTGTGAGTATTTAACAACAAAATAAAAAGTAAAACCTGCGACAGATAAAAACTGGCCTAGAAAAATTGTTAATTTAGAGTAGGAGCACTTCTGGGCAGGTTTTTTGGGGGGTTTACCTGTTCAAGGGGCCCGGTTAATTATACGCATGTAAATAACACGCTTTGGAAATCTTGACTAAAATTTGAAACAAATGTCGTTTACAAATGGTAGTGGCGTAAAGTTACGTGCTGTGTATTAACCTGGCCAGCCCCGAGGCAGTGCCTTTATTTTTATTTTTTTTATCCCGCCCGAACCGGTTTTCTATTAGGACAATACAAAATTGTTATAAAAAGAAGAAAATTGCATTATGCAAATTTCTTTTTTTTACAATGACCGATCATGACGTCAATAAGTGATAATGCTATCCTACATTGAATAAAGTTATTTCATTTCATTTTTTTCATTTCATTTTCATTTTTTCATTTCATTTCATTCATTTAATTTCATATAAATAAATTGTAATGTGTTTAAGACCTTCTTGTGTTGTCCAATCAAAGTAATCGAACTATTTTAATTGTAAAAATAACTTCAATAATGTTTGCCAGAATTGACATATATATTAATATCAAAACAATAAGAAAATTGTAACAGTACAGTGAAAAAAAAAACAAATGCGCATTTGTCATCATCTATTCATTCAAGGTTAATCCTTAATGTACTCTTAGTCTTCATTCTCTACGTCTGTTTCCAATAAAGTGTCTAAAACTGCACCTTCTTCAAAATCTTCTTGGAATTGTATTCTTGTCACAAAGATTTTTATGTCCTTGTATTTGGCGTAATCGAAATAGGTAATCTTCTATCATATAGACGAGGATGCCAATTTGCTTCCAATGAAGATGAATCCAGCTCTTCGGAAGTGCTCGGAACATGTTCAGGTAAGCTTTTTCCTTTGCGTTTGACAACAGGAAGAGGAATAGTCCTCTTCTCGTTGAACAGTTTGGTTGCTTTTTTCATGTTGTTGGTTTTCCAGGCTTTTTCAGGCATAATTCAATATCGTATAATGTGCTCTCTTCCAGCATGCTGTATTTGACTTTCATGTTATTCAAGTCCGTTTTCTTGAAAGTACATACTCGCATATTCCTGAGGCGTAAATCTTTACTCTTCATTGTAGCGGGTGTAAATGTTCTTTGTCTGACAACTTTTCCCAGTCAATAAAATCCTGATGTTCTAACACTTGAACTTGGTAAAGGAATGGATTTTTTCTAGCTGCTTCCACACAGCTTGGCCACTGGCAAGGTGCCCACACAATGAGCTTTCAGACCTCTTTCTCAATCACAACATGAACACAAACTCATGATGGACAATTTTGACGTAAGGAAACAAATATTTGTATGGTATAATAAATTTGATGCAAGGGTCACTTTTTAAGCTACTTAAAATAATCTGAATGGTTTACATATGAATGTAAGGTGCAAATAGTTATAATTATAAAACATCATAAAGACGTATGTGGTATTCATTCATGAATTAAGTAATTTTAACTTAAAGCAAGGTGCAAAATTATTGAATTACAATACAATTTTGTCCTTTGCTTTATTTTAAGTACAAAATAAACAAAAAAAATATTTGATATTGACATAGTTTTTAAGCAAATAAACAAAAATATTGATTACCATGCAATATAATGTTCATTGTTTAGCTATTTATTTATTTAAATTTTAAAAGCTAATGCAAAATGAATTTACATTGGATTGAAAATTTTGTTAATGTACTTTTTATATTAAAACGATCTTAAATACCAAAAAAATATATATTTTATTCGTGTTTCTTACTGAATTATTAATATTTGTTTTCCTGCGTAAGGGCTAGTGTGTATAATTGTAAAAGGATGTAAGGTGCACATCGGACTTGAAAAACATAAATTGCAATAACGTAAGGGAATTCAATTTGTCAATGCGACCTGAAACCTAATGTAAGGGACATTTTTCATTTTTTAAGTCCGTTAAAGTAATTTTTTCCCCCAATATATGACATTTGGTTATTCATTTTTTTAAGGTAATCGTCATTTTTTTCAAGATATCAAAAAGTTACTTAAAGCATTCAATAGAGCTTGAAATTCTGAATCCAACGATATATATAACTCAAAATCGCCAAAATGTCCCTTACATTAATTCATATTTCCACAGTCGATATAAAATAGCATCTATCTGCAGCGCTTGGAAAAAGGTTTAAAAGCGCTACACAGCCCCTACACTTAATTAAAAACTTCACAACAGGTTGCTACCCGCTGTGGGAAAAAGAAGATTGCGATTTTGTTACTACGGTTAACAATGGGGGCACATACATCCGTATATACACATAAGCTTACTTGCAAATAAAAATGTATCGACTTTAGTTTTGGTAAACTAGGCAACTAGCAAAAGTAAGTAAAAACACTTTATTGCACAAAATAAAAAACAAAAATATCAGGAAAAATTATTGCTAACATGCGCAAAGGCGGCCTTATCGCTACAAGCGATCTCTTCCAGACAACCTTTGGGTGGGGGAGAGAGTATTTAATAACAGAGCAGTGCGAGAGTAATCACGAAAGAAAAGGTAACTTGAATAAACGCAATAAATACAGAACCCTCAGGAACGATCGGTCTACTTCCCGATCGGTCTACTTTCCCGATCGGTCTACTTTCCTGATTAGTCTACTTTTGCAATCGGTCTACTTCCCGTTCGGTCTACTTTCCCGATTAGTCTACTTTCCCGACTTTTCCAGTCGGTCTGCTCAATCAAAGTAAAAATTACTCGCCAGGCTTGGTGTTAGTTGTTATCTGAATACACAGTAAATTCTGCTGCTCATCCTCTGTCAACGGGGCTTTTCACGGGAAAATATGTGGTGCCAGGAATTCTAAGCAACGAGCACACGAAAAATTGGCGGCTACAAAACTATGATATAAAAATGGGCAACTAGTCGGGTTTCCTAAGCCTATTATTACCTCGTTTACGTTTGGGAGAAGAAATCGTGTTCTTTTAGCCTCGTCTACCAATAATTTAACAGTTGTGGTTTCAGATTGGAACATTTCATTTTTATTATTATACGAACAAGTATCACTCATGATGTGGGTTTACGCGACTTACTTGTTATTTACTTGGTAGAAAGTTTATCCCTCTTTGTTTTGACTGCTTATGGCAGCCTTCTTCACGGAGGTCGACAGATCAAATTTTATTTTAGTTTCTGGACTCTTCAATTGTATAGCCTAAAAATCTACACCTGACTGTTGGATGGGGAGCAGGAGCTCAACCGGAGGACAGATCACATACGACCGCCCGTCAGCTGCAACGGCCCAATACTCAAATAAATAAATAACAAGTAAGTCACGTCCTCTTCATTCCATTTTTAATTTTTATATTAAAATTCAATGTCTTTATTATCACCGACTACTTTCCGATTTTCCGAATAGTCAGTGCATGTCTACTTGAAAATAAACCAGTGAAGTAAAATCTCGTTTTAATTCCGGGTTTTCTATCCGTGAAATGAATCCCAAGCTAACCCATTTTCTCTCACTGAACATAAAAGTTATAAAATAATGCCAGGAAGACAAAATAATTTCTATTACTTTTGCGCTCAAGTCTTGCTAACTACAAGTGCCCTGTTATGAAACTACAGGCTTCAAGTCTATGGATGGAATTCTAAGTACATTGCATAGGCAGTTAATATTCCTGGTATCATAACGGAGAAACGAATACGCAATGAACATTGAATTTCACCTGTAAAATTGTAGCCTGTAGTTTGGTAAAGCTCGGAACAGGTCAGGCTTTACTAGATTGTAAGCAACATTCTTCAAGAAGCGTATGTCAAGAAAAATTATATAATTTCGATATATTGGTGTGATGGCGGCGTAGAATAGCATCCAGAATAGCAGCCAAAGATAGAATTGGGGTATAATCACCCCAATATATATCCTTGGGTATCGTAAAAGGTTACTATGGGATAAATTTATCCGGGGAATAGACAGCAGCGGTTCCTGTGAATGCAACATTTTGTACTGCGTTCGCCGATCCGCCTGCCAAACGTAGTGAGTACCTATAGCAAATTTCCAGCAGTGGATTGTTGTGGCTGTTTGACGATATAATAACAATATCTTATGAGAAAATTGTTTAGTTTTATAGGTAGAACCACGTTGTTCCGCTGCTACTTAAATAGAATTTCAGTTGGTACGTGGATATAAATGCAGAGTGTGTCTTTACAACTCTCAGTAGTTTCAAGAACTCGGCTTATACAACTTCTACAAGTGCGACTTCTGCGGCGCTGGTGATAAAATTTGTTCGTATTATAAGTAGTTTCGCCAACTTCATTGAGGTAAACGTTTAAAACAACTGTTGTATTCTGCAGTAACCCATGATTACGTATATAAACATAGCTCTAAATCTATACAGGATTTGTTGTAATATTATTACGATCTCGTCTGGGGGTGACTCGGCACATGAAAATGAATAACTTTCCCAAAAAAACATACATACCAAAACCTTTTTAATATGATAAATATTGTTTAAAAGTACTGTGGTTTTAATATAAATATATCATTATATTACTTAACTATATACCAAAATAGGACCTCCTATACAAAATGACTCGGTCCAATGATACATCTTGTAACGAGTTATTTTTTATAATCAGCCTCAACAATCCACTACTGATCATAGGCCTCCCCTATTGGGTGGGTATTGCCATATTCATCATGAATTGGCGGGCAAGGAACGAGCTGCGGTAACCCTAATGGAAGAGGCGTCGCCACTAGTAATGCGAAAGTCGCAGGTTCAAATACTGCCCGCACAGTACACAGTACAGTACTTTTACAGTATATAGATATATACTTAGCTTTCACAGGGAACGTTGATGCGTATTTCCTTGATGAATGTATCCCTCAGTTGCTTTTTACGACACCCACGGGTTGTAATGGAGTGATGCTATTTTTTCGTATTTTAGAAATATTCATGGTACCTATAATAAAAAAAATGTTAATTAAAAAAAAATATTATAGTATAGAATATATTTTTAGGGTAACGGTTCAGTTTCATGTCTGGGTTCACTCTTTAACGACGGGGCCGTGACATATTACCAATAAACCTGTTGGTATACGAAAACAATACAGATTGGTAGAGATAGCTAAACGGGCCACGGTGTCGCCTCGCCGCGCCATCTGGCGTTTGTTCTGATGCAAAATGTCGTATCGCTAAAATACGAGATACCAAAATTAAATCATCAATTGTGGTTCATACACGGCACAGCACAGGCGCACGACATCTTCTGCTATTATTAATTTCTTAGTTCCGGGTTCTAATACAGGAGCACCCACAAAGTTGATATTATCACTTTCTGAATTTGCTTCCAGTCTGGTTAGGACATTGCAGGCTGAACCATCTAATTGTGTATTAAAAATTTTGTTCCGTGCTTCAGAGTTACCTCTAGAGGGCACGTTAAGCCGTCGGTCCCGGTTGCTGTCCATTATTTCTAGACGGCGGTCGATACACAAACATGTCAGGCCTAGTAGTAGTACGCTGTTGAAAAACTCTGACACCAGAGTTCATCGGGTCGTTCATCAACTTGGTGTCCCATACAAAAGAAGAAGAATTAATTTCTTGCTCGACCTACCTCTACGCGTGCCTGTAAATCCTTTATACTGAGTTTTCTAAGAACGTAGCAGCAAAAAAGTAAACACTGCTTTTTCTTTTTGCTTTGTTACTCGGCACGTGTACAAGAAAATAAGGTTTAGTGTTCATGTTCACAGAATAACGGGATATTATAACCTATGCCTGAAGTTATTAAATGTAAATTATAAACAGCCATAATTTGGTAATACCACTGCAAAATGTGTGGTAGTGCAAAAAGTAGGTAGGTAGTATTTTAACGCCGTATGATGCCGGCTTAGAATAGAATCACCCTATTTCTCTCCAATGGGTGTTGTAAGAGGCGACTAACGGACTGGAGCGTTACATGTGTATTTAGGCGATGCGCTGATCTATACTATGTTGATACATAATTTCTCAATGACGCTCAAATGTTTGTCAGACGTTGCGTAAATATTTTTAAGCTTTGCCCGCAAGGGATATAGGCGTGATATATGTTTAGTATTTTTACTCGTAAGCGAAGTAAAAGGGGAGGCTATTTAGAACAGATTACTGAGAATACCTGGGCTAGCTCTCTCTTTTAGAAAATTGTAGAGTCTATGCAGCAAAAGAACCGTATCGGGTTTCTCATACTGAGGCACAACGCGCTTAATTTCCACGCCTATTCTCTTTCCGCACAGATACTACCAACTAAGCGACTTACCTACTTGTCGACTAGAGTACCTGATGTTACCAAAATGACTGCACGTCGACATATAAACGATGTTGTAACGCAAGCCACAGACGCGACCACAGCACTGCGGTCGACCGTCGCATACTCGACATGATGACACGTCCGGTACTCACCAACCCAACTGACCACTATGCCCTTTATGATAGCCTGACATAATGGCCTCAGTAAGGGAAATAAATTATCTTAACTTACCCTTAATAAACGCTGTCACATTCCGTCAAATAGGTGTAGAAAAGGATAGGATAAGGGATATCTATGTCCTGTCATGTTTAAGAATTATAATAAGTTCTTCGTCATTTCTAGTCAATTCAATCGCAATTGTTCATCGTTGCAATATTTTATTTTATAAGACATGTCATGATTTAGGTGTCTTCTATCCTTTTCTTAACCTATTTGACGGAAAGTGACAGCAATAATTTAGCGTAAGTAGAATTTATTTCCCGGATTGAGGCAAATATTTGCATTTACCGATTCGCTATTATTTTATTACAATACATGTTAGCACCGCTAAATATTTATCTTAGTACATAATTGAAATAAAATTGTAATCAGAGTTGGGCATTATTCGATTATTTGAATAACGTGTAATGTCCCGAGAATTATTCCTTATACGAATAAATATTGTGTATTTTTCGTAAATACAAAAGTCTTACATTGCTCATTTCAACACATTGTTTAAATCTCTCGTATAATGTTAGTCCAATAATCCAACACGACCATTTCCTGACTATTCGAATAGTTCATCGAGGAACCCAGGTGAGTTTGTAAGTACGTACCTACGTAATGTTCCTACTAATCCTACTGAAAGTTTGATAGGGCAAATCCTCTCTGAGCATGTAAAATGGTGGTCTGCACTGGAACTGGCGAGGGTGGAATTCCGTTCACTAATCGATACTAATTCCTCTGTACGTTGCTGCTTTAGGGGGTAGAGCTATCTGAAATTTTAGAAAATGTTTCTCGCCGTCGATTTAACTGTAGATTGAAAGTAATCTACTTTGCGTACTGTTAAGTTTAGAAGTATAGGGTGAAATTTTTCTAGTGACTGATGGCGAAATCTGAAATTGGGCTGGTGATAAAGAACAACGTTTCCCAGGAAACATGGGTAGTAATATGACAAAAATATTTTGAGTTTCAATAGTATTTCTAGTTTTGGAGGTCCAAATATATTGTTTCGTATTTCGCCTTAAGTTCCTTGGGGAAAGTTGTAACATAATTTTTATTTTCTTGAGTTTTCATAGGTCACTGGTAAAATTTCACCCTATACGGGGTGTAAGGGACGGTGTACCGAAAACTTTGCAGGCATGATCAGACCATGAAACTGAACAACTTTTACTATGGAAGCTATGTTGGTAAACGAGATTTTTTTTTCGACTTCCCATACAAAATTCCTGATCAGCTGACTGATTTTCTATGGAAACTCGAAAAAAAAATTTCGTTTCCCAACATAGGCTCCATAGTAAAAGTTGTTCAGTTTCAAGGTCTGATCATGCCTGCAAAGTTTTCGGTACACCGTCCCTTACACCCTGTATAGCGAATTGTCTAATTTATAAATTGTGTTGTGTTAATTGCCTACCCCGCAAGGAATTATAGGCGTGATATGTGTGTGTGTGTTGTGTTGATAATATATCAAGTAATTATTTCTTTTGCTCATACTTATTTTACATATTCTAGTAAGTAGGTATTTAATAGTAGTTTATGCAACTGTCGTATAATGAGGGTCATTAGAATGCGAGTGTCTGTTTATCACACGAGGCGTAGCCGAGTGTGATAATAGATTGACACGAGCATTCTAATGCCTAATTATATGCAGTTGCATACACTATTTTATCTACACTCTAAAAAATTTACTCAGTTGAACACTTTTCCAAACGTCCGCACCGGCGATTGCAAGGCCCGATACATGGTCAAATTCAATACGAGAACGTAATATGGCTTGATATGAATTTTTGAAGATTCTTTACTAACAGTTGTTTAGATGTCGAGTCTCAACAGCAAATAACTAAACAACTGAACAACAACTGAACAACAACTGAAAAACAACTGAACAACAACTGAACAACACTGAACAACATCGGAATAACATCTGAACAACAACTAATCAACATCTGAACAACAACTGAACAACATCTCAACAACAACAGAACAAAAACCTATTAAAACAACTGAACAACATCCGAAAAATTACCGTATAGCAACAACTGTCAGGTGCGGCGGAAGATAGCGATTTGAGTATTGGCAAAAATAACTTCGTTTCATTTCTCAACTTTGTCGTATTTAGAGTTTTCTCATTAAGTCATTACGCTTCTGTAATTTATAGTCAACCCTAGTTTTTATAGGCAGAATGCATAAAGTAGGTCATTATGCATCTGTTTTCGAATTCATAATTCGAACATTATGAGACGAGTGTAGATAAAATAAATAATCTATCTTTAGCTTTATAAGGACATGGTAATTTACTGCTAAACACAAGTTTTCCTCTATTGTGAAATTGTGCAAATCTCTCAGGCCACGACACTAAACTAATTTTGTTCCAGAACTTTCAGCTTCGGATACGTCTTTTCTGATAGCAATATTCATTTCCAATCGACCTGTAAACCGACGCTAACGGTATTAGGTGTGTATTTCCAAATGGGGCTCCAAGCCCCCAGGTTTGTATGCGCAGGAGCGAGAAGAGATTTATGGCAGCATTAGAAGCACATTTGTAGCGATCCGTAGCGAACGTGCTCTGAGCATCCTGTCTGCAGTGGCGCAGTAGTGTGAGTCTGAAATCAAGCTGATGGATTCGATTACTAGTTTCATTGGTATGTGTGTGCCAAAATATAAATGGTTTGGTTTGTATGGGTAGAACATGCAAATTCATACAGCGCAATAGATAGACAGCGATTGTTTTTTCTTCAATATTGTAAGGCCCGATTTAATTTATCATTCTTAATATTGGTTCGTATTTCGATGAAATACGCCCGCAGTAGGATATACAGGGTTTGTTACGTGCTACGCAACTACAAATACAGCGCTACGAGTTTCGTAGCACGGTACTATGATCAAATATTAGCAAATCATTTTGGTATAATACTTCTTTGTAAGGAATGTCGAATCTCCTTGAATAACATTAATTCTGTAAAGGGATAATTTCTTGAACCATGTGTTCAAATTACACCCAAATACCACAAAGTTACCTCTTTGCTAAAACGGCCCAAATCTGCTCCAACAATGAGCAACCCGACCAATTTACGTGGAACTCTCATCGCCAACTTAATTTCCCCAGTTGAGTCTTATTTATACCCCTTCTGAAGTACAAAAGTGTTTCAGACCATTGCACAAAAGATTGCTTTACATTGCGCCTTGCTAAGGAGGAACGAAGCATGTGGCTTTTGAGTAAACGGCAATGTAGGAGGAAATTGGTTAAAAGTGGTTGGTAGATCGTCCTGTGAGTAATTTAAAGGGCATTAGGTTCAAATTAAAATGGAAGTTGTGCAAGCCGAGAAGATTGATGAAACTGTCGCGTGATTCCGGCGAGTTCGAAACCCAAAATTATTTACCGCGGGAACTTTGCAATAATGTATTAAAATGAGAGAAGTGACGTTAATAGGAAATTATCACTTACTGGCTCTTACTTGGTAGGTCCTTGAATTAATTTTGGGGAGATTGATTTGGTTATGCTAAAATTTAATAAATACCAATAATGTTTTAAAGATTTGCGAATTGTTTCAGACGGATAAACTAAAATGTTTATTAATAAGTACGCTCCTCAGTTAGCCTGGCAGCCCTGATATATAAAATACCTTCCGGAGACGCCCATGTCTCCAGTGGACTGTTGCGACTCATCATGAAACGTATCTTTTAATCGTTGTGCCAAAGTTTTCAATTCGTCATTAAATAGAACACAATATATTTTGAATAATGTACTCGTATCTCAACGTTTGTCGCATCACTATAATGGCCATGTAGGTACTAAGTCCTTGGGTCGTTACTCGTATATCGCCCAAGTTGTTGCTTGTTTATGAATTCCAGGCTAATGAGAGTTCGCGCCTCATTGTGTTGCTCGTGCTGCTCACTGAGACAATGTTGCCAACTTCCACAAACTTGAGTAAACTCTAATTTATTATTAAACATTTACATTAATCTGCGCTTTGGCGGACCGAGGACCTAAGTTTATTTATACGTTCGCAACGGTGGAGTTTGGTGAGCTAATACAAACTTATTATAGATTACGTTATTATTTTGCAGACTGAGTTATATTTTCCAAACAGATCATCATCATCGTCAGACATTCGTGGTCCATTCTTGGGTATATATAGTTAGGTCTTTATTATTCGTATGAGTATGAATAATACAGGGTGTAAGGGCCCATAAAACCCTTGATATTAGTATTCAGACCATGAAACTGAACAACTTTGCATTTTTTTCAGGAAACGTATTTTTTTTACTTCCTATGTAAATGCTTGTGATTTTGTATGGGAGGTCGATTATTTGTCGTTCCCTGACATATGTTTCTAGGGGAAATTTGTTAAGTTTCATAATGTGTATGGACCCTATCAGTATTCGGAGGCCTGTACCTTACACCCCGTATAATCTATATTATTCATACTGATACCAACTCGCAAGTATAACCATGACAGACGCTACTAATACAGGCTAGTGGCAGGCTTGGTGTTATTTATATTCATACATACATAAATCACGCCTATATCCCTTAAGGGGTAGGCAGAGCGTTAACGGCCGTAAACCGGATATTAACACCACGTCTGACAAAAGTTTGAAGGTCAGTCAGATAACTGTGTATCACTATAGTGACAGGTTGTCTGCCGATCGCCTAAAATTGCAATACACATCTAACCCTCTAGTCCCTTAGTCGCCTCTTACGACACACATGGGAAAGAAATGGGGTAAAGCTATTCTAAGCCGGCATCACACGGCTATATTTTATATTTATATTCATGTGAACTTTTTTTGAATACAGGTAGATCCTTCCGAATATTACACATTATATACGAGTAGTATAAGCCTTTTCAAAGTTTAGTTCCAAAATTGATAGGTGATATGATATTAAAGTTCAGACTGGCTTTTTTATTTCAAAGACAATTCGAACGAACTGTTGTTACCGACTAAATAAATTGCCGGCTTTTTTAAGGCTTTACGCGTTACTGTGATCAATGGGCAGGCTTTGCAGTTTGTAATGGAGAGTTTTGTTGTCGTCTTTTTCATCCGCGTATTAAATAGCATTGTGCCATCTCGCTCTTTTTTACGTGGATCTTTTTCTAAAGGTGAGCTGTCAATTCTTGTTAGTAAAGGTAAAGCCTGGGTGTTGCTAAGATTTCGGAGATTACAGAAGAGCAATGATGCTGTTTTTTCAGGAGTTTACTCAGTTCGAAAGATTTTACTTGTTGGTCTTCATTTATTAACAGCCATAACCGTCCACTGCTGGACATGGGTCTCCCCAATTGGTGGGTATTGCCATAGCGCATTACACGATACCTATTACTTTCACAGGGAACGCTGCTGCCCATTCCCTGGGTGAATTAAGTCCTCAGTCACTTTTTACGACACACACACGTAGTATTGGAGTGATGCTATTCTAAACTTGCATCACACGGCGGAAAGATCCTTATTTGTATGATGAACAATATGGTTACTGCTTTAAACTACTCGGCGCTTTGAATTTTTTTTAAGAGGCAATAATGTAGTCACAGCGCTTACCTTTCAAAACAAATATGATAAAGTAAAATGCATAATATTTGGTTGGCCGGGACCAATACACTTGTCCAGAATTTTTATTTGATTTTCCTAGGATTTTCCACAAAATTAATTCCGGCATGTGATAATATTTTCCGTTCATACACAAACCTGATTTTCAATTAAACGAACTTACCATGTATATTGTTTAACTCACTCGACCCAACGTTTGACAGTTTAATTAAGCATGTACTAAGTCCTCTACGAGGGTCTAACGTGAAATCACAGACCAATCAATCCTGTCTCTTTATTACAATCCTTTACCTTAAAAGTACCTTATCACAAAGGCGTTAGGGTACATTTCTCAAAACTCAGCTATTTCGAGATATCGCGTTTTGCTTTGTAACGAAACGGCATCAACGGTCAGCGCAAATGAAACTGTGTGTGCACGTAGTACGATTGATATTTCTGTAGCGGTTTGAGTGTCTGTTAGGATGCGCATGGTTTCGTGTGATTGTGGATAAGTCCGGATGCGGCCGCTGTCAGTATTCAGTTATACGGCATGTCAATGGATATTCGCTGATGAATTATCCGGCCGCGGGCAAATTTTGGGGTTAGCGCCTCCGCGTTGTTAGAAGCGACGAATGTGGAAGGGTGAATGGATGTGTCGTGTCATGTGACACGTCGTCGCTTTCTTGGAGTTACGTGATCCATCAATGTGGAATATGTACCTATGTTTGACTGGCCCGATTGCGTAGCGGATAGTACTGCCTGCTACGACGCGGGTCATAGGTTCGATCCCCACAAGGCGCAAATATTTGTTAAGTCTATTTTCAATTAGTCTAGGTGTTTGATATGTATTACAATATAAAAGAAAAAAATATTAGACAATTTAAAGTAATATTATACAATTTATTGACTTCTAAATGCTATTATACAATTAATGATTTTTTAGTAGATAATTTAAGTAGTTTTAAGGAATGACATTGTTTGTTTTATGTAGTTCTTAGTATAGTAATGTGATGTAATGACTGTTGTTCTTTATAAAATCTTTATGTAGGAAGAAATCACTAAAATTATGTAAATATTGCATGCTGATACAAGTAAGTTACAGTGAAACTATTATAAAATGTACCATAAGATCGTATGTACCTGTTGACTGCAATAAATAAATTATGAATTATGAATTATGAATTATTTATTTTTTTTTAAAAAGAAGTATATAAGTATTCTCTCTCTCTTTTCGTGTGGGACACCGAGTCGTCCAACGACCCGATGAACCCTGGTGTCAGAGTTTTTCAACCGTCTACTACCACTAGTAGGCCTCTGACATGGTTGTGTTACGTCTAAGTATTAATTTGAGCTATCTAGTTCCCATAGTACAAGATAAGCTTAGTTTGAGGCTAGATGGCGGTGTGTGAATCGTCCAGGGTTTTTATTATTATTAAAGGTATTTCGATGGAAACGGTTTTTCTAATATTCTCGATCTGAACAGGTTTCATTCGTAAACCTGAACCACAGATAGATAGATAAGAGAAGTAATAATCATCTCAACATTTTGTACAACACGGTATTTACCATGACAAACATTTTCGACCATTTTTAAATGCAATTTTAGTTAATGTCGACAGCTTGAAACTGGTTTGTAATTTTTCTGTTACAACGAAATGCTTTCGTTACAAATTCGAAGCCTTAAATAGCTCTCCAAATAGTCAGTTGGATATCCAATAAACTAATTAGGGGAGCGTGGAAATAGCCCAGCCATTAAAGATGCAAACACAAAGTGCACTGCATTTGGCCTGACTACCTGACAGCTTGTGATAGGCCAGGAGATGGAGTAGAAATAACTAGCAAGTTGTAAGTCGAGAACTCGGGTTGCCTATCTGACAGCTGCTGAGAATAGACCAGGAGTCTGGGTAGAAATACAATTAGGTACCTTATCAGATACTTACGCCACTAAAGTTTCTGAAACAAAAGTATGTTTACTAGGTATTTGTTTCTGAAATATTTTGCCACAAGCATATACAGTATTAGACAGGATTTGGTACTACGAGTACCACTAAGTACATCTATATCTATATCTATCTATCTATACATATAATAAAATTATAACAACCTCATGTCGGTACATCTATATCTATATCTATACATATAATAAAATTATAACAACCTCATGTCTGTACATTAAAGATATTAAAGAAAAATTAAGATGGAGGATCTTCATACAACCAATAGAAGCCAAAAATATAATTTATTTATTTTTTGTCTGTCTGTCTGTCTGTCTGTCTGTCTGTTTGTTGTCCGCTTTTCACGCAAAAACTACTGGACGGATTTTGACGAAACTTTTTTTGTTATATAGCTATTAGTCTTCGCTAACATATAGGCTATATTTTTTCTGGAATTTCGCTCTTTAAGGGGGTAAAAAGGGGTGGGTAAGTTTGTATGAAACTCCGTCAGTTTTGAAGCTAATTCGATAAAAAATTATATTTGGCTATTTGGTTAGAAATTAATAAATGCGGTAGAAATGAAAGCACTAAGAAGTATGATTGGTGTGAAATTGAGTGAAAGGATAAGGAATAGCGTGATAAGAGAACGCTGCGGTATAAAAGAAAACGTAGTGACTGGTACAGAAAAAGGAATGCTGAGATGGTTTGGTCTTATTGAGAGAATGAATGAAAGAAGATTAACGAAACAAGTGTATATAGCGAGTGTGGATGGGAAAGTTGGAAGGGGAAGACCAAGACGCATGTACTTGGATCAGATCGCGGACGTTCTAAAGAAAAGTCAGGTCAAGAGTACCCTTAACCGACAAGCATGTATGAAAATATTGATGCATGTTGAAGAAGCGAAAGAGGTGTGTCAGGATCGTAGCAAGTGGAAAGATGTAGTCTCTGCCTAACCCTATGGGAAAGAGGCGTGATTATTTGTATGTATGTATGTTCTTAATTAATACATCAAGACAATTCATGGCTTTGTAGGAGAGCAATACTTATGCCCGAAACCGACCAAGCCGCTGCCATCAACCAAACTATTCTCGAAAGAATTGAAGAAGACCAAGTGGTATACCAGTCTATAAATACAGTGGTAGACCAAAGTGACTTTATAAATTACCCGGTTGAATTTTTAAACTCTCTCGCTGCACTTGGACTCCCCGCACATAATATTACTTTGAAAGTAGGCATTCCCATAATGTTGCTTCGAAATTTAACACCCCCGAAGCTGTGCAATGGTACTAGGCTAAAAGTAATTGCACTTCGAAGTAATATCATAGAAGCGGAAATTCTTACGGGTTGTGGATCTGGTGAAGTAGTATTTATACCATGCATACCGCTAATCCTAAATAATTTCCGATTTCAATTCAAGCGCGTGCAGTTTCCCGTTACTCCATGTTTTGCGATGACCATTATTAAGTCGCAAGGTCAGACACTTCGTATAGTTTTTTATCTTCTGTTGGCGCATACGAGAATATCTCTTGGCGAGACGAAGTTCGCGGGCACCAGCTAGTCAGGTATAATGTAGTATTCAAATGGTAAAAGAATTTCCTAAAACGATTCAATATTCAATTCAAATAAACAAACAATTAAATGTTTCTAATTTATAACTAACTAGCTGGTGCCCGCGAACTTCGTCTCGCCAAGGGATATTCTCGTATGCGCCAACAGAAGATAAAAAACTATACGAAGTGTCTGACCTTGCGACTTAATAATGGTCATCGCAAAACATGGAGTAACGGGAAACTGCACGCGCTTGAATTGAAATCGGAAATTATTTAGGATTAGCGGTATGCATGGTATAAATACTACTTCACCAGATCCACAACCCGTAAGAATTTCCGCTTCTATGATATTACTTCGAAGTGCAATTACTTTTAGCCTAGTACCATTGCACAGCTTCGGGGGTGTTAAATTTCGAAGCAACATTATGGGAATGCCTACTTTCAAAGTAATATTATGTGCGGGGAGTCCAAGTGCAGCGAGAGAGTTTAAAAATTCAACCGGGTAATTTATAAAGTCACTTTGGTCTACCACTGTATTTATAGACTGGTATACCACTTGGTCTTCTTCAATTCTTTCGAGAATAGTTTGGTTGATGGCAGCGGCTTGGTCGGTTTCGGGCATAAGTATTGCTCTCCTACAAAGCCATGAATTGTCTTGATGTATTAATTAAGAACATACATACATACAAATAATCACGCCTCTTTCCCATAGGGTTAGGCAGAGACTACATCTTTCCACTTGCTACGATCCTGACACACCTCTTTCGCTTCTTCAACATGCATCAATATTTTCATACATGCTTGTCGGTTAAGGGTACTTTTGACCTGACTTTTCTTTAGAACGTCCGCGATCTGATCCAAGTACATGCGTCTTGGTCTTCCCCTTCCAACTTTCCCATCCACACTCGCTATATACACTTGTTTCGTTAATCTTCTTTCATTCATTCTCTCAATAAGACCAAACCATCTCAGCATTCCTTTTTCTGTACCAGTCACTACGTTTTCTTTTATACCGCAGCGTTCTCTTATCACGCTATTCCTTATCCTTTCACTCAATTTCACACCAATCATACTTCTTAGTGCTTTCATTTCTACCGCATTTATTAATTTCTAACCAAATAGCCAAATATAATTTTTTATCGAATTAGCTTCAAAACTGACGGAGTTTCATACAAACTTACCCACCCCTTTTTACCCCCTTAAAGAGCGAAATTCCAGAAAAAATATAGCCTATATGTTAGCGAAGACTAATAGCTATATAACAAAAAAAGTTTCGTCAAAATCCGTCCAGTAGTTTTTGCGTGAAAAGCGGACAACAAACAGACAGACAGACAGACAGACAGACAAAAAATAAATAAATTATATTTTTGGCTTCTATTGGTTGTATGAAGATCCCCCATCTTAATTTTTCTTTAATATCTTTAATGTACAGACATGAGGTTGTTATAATTTTATTATATGTATAGAAGATAGATATAGATAAAAATGATCTGACTCTAACAATTTACTGCAAAATGTTATCTACATTTGCGTGCTTTTATAGTTTTTTATACCAATTATTTAGATACTCCTCAAAAACAGCTTGACAGGAAATATCAATTTTACTAATAATTTGAATAATCAATCAATCTAGACTATGAATATTAGAAATTAAAAAAGTTGTGACAGACTTTGACTAATGATCCGAAAACTGTTCCCAACTTTATAGTGGCGCAAATAAATTATTATAAAACTTTTTTTAAGACGTTCTGAATATTCTAAGACTGCCGATTCCTGCACTATAATAGAGTACCAATCCAGACAAAACTAAAAATAGCGACCTGCAAACGTGCAAATTGATTTTGACACGTGGCTATATCAGCGAGCGCTGCAGTCGCTGTATAATGCACAGCCTATTTCCGTATCCGTCTGTCACAGTCAATGTAGGGTTCAGTACGGCAGGCACTGCGTTCTCTCTCTCTTTTCGTGTGGGACACCGAGTCATCCAACGACCCGATCAACCCTGTTGTCAGAGTTTTTCAGCCGCCTGCTACCACTAGTAGGCCTCTGACAAGGTTGTGTTAGACCGCCGTCTAAGTAATCATAGACAGCAACCAGGACCGACGGTTTAGCGTGCCCTCCGAAGCACGGAACCATTTCTTTTCGGACAAGCAGTTGGTTCACCCTGCAATGTCCTAACCAGACCGGGAACAAATTCACAAAGTGATAAATAAATTAACTTTGTGAGTGTCCCACCGAGAATCGAACCCGGAACCATTGCGTAGCAGGCAGTCGCACTACCACTGCGCCACATCGGCCGTCACACAGGCACTGCGTTGGCCGGTGGGGACAAATTGAATATGTGTGCTGATTCCTTTAGTTTTGCAAAAATCATAAAGGTTGACGCTGTGCCCATTGCCGTGGGCACTTTTGATTTATTTCATTGTTACATTTTTTATTCGGTAGCTTTGCACCATGTAGCGAGTGACTCTTGTTGCACTTTCTGAGCTGTGCCTGCTCAAGCATTCTATGCAACCAAAGTCGGCTTAGGGTTGGAGAAAGTTTGGATTGCAATAATTCATTAATTGTATTATATTTTTTTATAAAATTTATATTTAAGGTGCATACTATATTGTATACGTTGTTTTATTTTTCTATTCTTAGTCTCTCTTTTCGTGTGGGACACCGAGTCGTCCAACGACCCGATGAACCCTGGTGTCAGAGTTTTTCAACCGCCTACTACCACTAATAGGCCTCTGACATGGTTGTGTGTATTCTTAGTAAGTTCATATCTCTAGTTTAGTTTTGTTTAGGTCTATTTCTATCGTTTGTACGAAGACTTTATACTGGACTTTTCTTCTACTGTGGCTGTACCTCACTTCGCCGAATATGGCTTTTAAAAATTGCCTTGTTCGTTTGCTCTACACGCGACGTTTCGATGTGCAAGTTTACTTGGCTATTAAAAGTTTTTCTTGGCTTGGGTTAAACCCTTTTCTCTTGGAAGATTCGATATCGTCACAGGAATATTAGTGATTTGAAAACAAAAGATGTATAATATTAAGAAGAGATTTATTTATTTTATGACATCAATGATAGAAAAGTTACCTGTCACTAAACTTAAAAATCATATTTTGCCTTCTTTTTACCTGGTCTATGTTTGAATTGAGTTTTTAAACAAAGAGCCTTATAATAAAAGTCACAACGATCGATGCACTTACTAATAGCAAACCAGGCACCACTAACAGACGATCAAATTCCTAGGAATTTGGTCAAAAGCCGTATAATACGGCAAAACTGTTGACTTCATTCTAATATCTTCTTAGAAAATCCAAGAATTTGGTCGAAGTTTTGTGGTGTGTGTCCGTTGTTAAGTTGTTTAAGAATATGGCAAAACGAAGTTCCAACGTCATTTTTTCCTATGCAATGTCGTCATGACTATTTTTGAGTTCACTTTTATAACTATAACTTACGAAGGAAATAATTCTTTAAATTACATTTTCTTCCTTACTCTAAAATTCTTTCAGTTTGCAAACAATCACTAACAGACATGAAGTTTAAAACAAATTATATATGTATCATTTATTTCCTTTGTCGGTTACTATTTTTAAAACAAACACAAAAATTGTCGTGTCGACACTTTTGAACCTCGTTTTTTCGTGTTACTAAATCATCCAAAATCCTAGGAATTTGTCAAATTATTAGACCTGCTTAGAATGATGGCAGATTAATGTCACGATATTGCTATATTTCGGCTTTTGACCAAATTCCTAGGAAGTCCAGATTTTTCCATTTTACTGCGACAGATACAAAGTGTATTAGTAATTCGTATCTTGCTATACCAAAGAGAGTAGAAGCTAAACAACTTTTGCGGCTTAAATATGTTCCCGGCAACTTATGGGGAACAACTTCCGGCCAAGGCTTAGCAAACAACTAGTTGAGACTTAGCATATTGCTTAAGGAGCGCATTTTGATACGAGCTGAAATGTTTTGGTAGTGTTTAGCAATTGGATTTTCTTCTGTAATAAATTGTAGCCATAATAAGCTCTTAGACCATAAAGCCTTATTGTATGAATCAATCGTTGCTGTAGCAAGTATCATGAGTTAGTATTATTTATCCAGTGTAGTTAATATTTCACCATGGTACTTAATTGTGGGTCTACTAAAGCGAGAGCGAAGCACGTGCCGCACGACGCTGCAGGGTATCGCTTTATTCAAGTGATACACAAGCAAGCAAGACGCAACAGCAGTTCCAACATCTCTGCAAGATGGCGCCATGTGACAGATTGGCAGAGAACGATGGGCCTGAAAAGCGGTATCGAAGTGTTTCACCGCGCAACGTATATTTACAACTTTCAATTCTATCCAGGAGGATCAGTCGGTAGCTACCATTTTCTCGACACCACCTGGAACCCTACAACTTGCCTACTAGCATTCTTCCTGTCACCCGCCATGAATTTTTCAAAACGAGTGCCGCCAACTACTTAACCCTGTAAAATATCTGCTGGTGTCAAAAAAAATCTGCTGGTATCCCGGCGGCACAACTTAGCGGCTTTCTTACTCTATGTGAGAGAGGGATGGAAAGCCGTCGGCAAAAATATAGCGTGAAGGATTAACACTGCTCGTGGTTTGTAGGCATATTTTAGGCCTTCTTGTTCCTTCGTACACAATTTTCTGAATGAACCTCAAATGTTTGTAGACGTGACGTAAATGTTCGTTTTTACAGCCGTTTACGCTCTGTCTGCCCCACAAGGGATATAGGTGTGATATATGTATGTATAAAGGTATGTTGTTCCTTTGTTTAACACAGTCATTTCTGTTTTCAGCTTTATCTGAAGAATACCTGGTTTGGAAACCCAACTTCATTCCATGTGAAAATTTGAAGGTAAAATTCTAAATGATCCAAAAGAACTGTTTTCTTTGTTCAGAGCCGAAGTTTTCGGTCGGAGGGATATTTATTTAATGACCCTACTTCCATTTCGCTTTAAATCTTCCTAAGTGGCTCTTGACTGCTTCCAGAATTTTAAGCATAACCGTTATGCTCTTATATTGCGGAATACTAATTATTCTCTCTTTAAATTCCTATTTAACTTGTCTAATTGTTGCAAAAGTAGGTAATAAAGGTGTATTGTTCAGTATAGGGGGGAAAAGTGCCTCCTAGAAAGACTACCAAATGCGATGGATATAAGTGATACAAGTCGCATAAAAATTTCGTAAAAGTAACAAGTCCTAGCAGGCCTATTTCGTAACATACGAAACATCTCAGAAGTAAGATATTATAAATCATCATTTAAGATTGCCGAGATGAAAAATATGCCGTGTGAGGCTTAGACTATCATCACCCCATTTTTTTCCTGTGGGTGTCATAAGATACAACTAAGGGAATCGAGGGTTACAATTTAAAACCTGTCAATATAATACACGACTTTTCTGAAACGGCCCTCAAATATTTGTAAGTCGTGGCGAAAGCGACCGCCCTACCTACCCCGCAAGAGATAAAGGCGTGATATGTATATGTATGTGTATATTATAAAAATAGCTTTTATCACAAAACGGCATCGAAAAGCTTTCCAAGATTGTTTTGTAAAGGCTGGAAGTATTTCGACGAGCCATGTCGGCGCGCAAGTCGTGTTAGCAACAAACTTGGAGATGCATTGGCCAAATATTGTCGTGTAGTTGTGCAGCCTGCGGTCGGAAATCATTGAATGTTTCCTCGGAAACTTTGCTTTACCAACTCTTACGAACTTGTTTCCTTTTCATTGGTGAGTTGTTTTCGCCGTGATCTTTTTGTTTTAATAGTATAACAACAACGTCCCACACATCACTCGATGACTGGCTCGATGTCTTAGCGGATAGTACCCCTGCTTGCTACGCCGAGGGTCAGGTTCAATCCCCACAGGACACAAATATGTGTGAAGTAGGCCGTACGCTCGCTACTCGGCCGGACGGCCCGCGCGGGCCAGATTTGACAAAACACAAGATTGGTGCCCCGTGACGCGGCCTGGGGTCACCCGCACCGCGGCTTCAGCAACCCGCGACATAATATAACCCGTACGAACTCGACGACACTTGCCATATTACAACTACCTAGGCAATATGCGCCTTCTAAATTTGGACGGGTTATAATGGCGGCGAGACCGCCGCGCCGCGCGGATCCCGTAAAACGTGAAATCGTGAAACGTGAAACCGCGTAAGCGAGCGTACGGCCGTAAATTTTTAAATAATTATGTGTTTGGTCTGGGTAGTTTCTTTATATAATATGTATTTATAAAAATATATAAAACTTAATATCAGTTATCTAGTTCCCTTATTATAAACTTTGTTTTGTTTGGGGCTAGATAACACTGTGAGGATCGTCCAGGATATTTACTATTATTTATCATGACATTGTTAAAAGATGTTTGCCATCTCAGTTATGGCGTCGCACCACCCTTTGCGTGCCGTACATTTTTATCTCGGAAGGAGTTACTTCTTTATTAAGATTCACTTTTAATTCTTTGTTATTAACAAAGGCAACGGGCTATTTAATTGAAGCGTAAACCGTATTTCAGTGTACAAAAGCTAATGACGGTTATATTTCTTTTTATCTTTTTAACGACGGATGCTTATCATCACGAGAATTTTAAGAGTTTTCAAGAATGATCATCAAACAGTGAATAAAACCCCTATTCGTTTGTGTACTGGGTAGTCATAATCTTTGCTAGCCATAACAGTCCACTGCTGGACATAGGCCCCCCCTTATGGGGGTAATAGACTTACTCACAATGCTTGGCAGGCTGATTGACGACCGCAGTGCAAGTTTTATTACAAAACGAACAAGTATACCTCATGATGTAGGTTTACGTAACGAACTTGTTAATTAATTACTCAATCAATCAATGCAATTATAACTGACAGGCGGGCGTATGTGATCTGTCTACCTCCGCGAAGAAGGCTGTCTTAACCAGCCGAAACGTAGAGAGCCAAGCTCATACATAAACATACACATATCACACCTATATCCGTTGCGGGATAGGCAGAGCAAAACAAATATTTAGCAAAGCAAAGTTACTAGTAAAATTGTGCCCCATATATACCGGTTCCCACATCCACGTGTAGGAATGGGATGCTATGCTAAGCTGACATTACACTGGTTGTTACTGAATATCAAATTTCATATAATCTGGTATTTGTAGGATCTATTGTCGTTTCCGGCGATCAATAGCCTGCAAGGGGATGGTGAAGTTGGATAATTAATTACAGCTGTAATGTCCCTTGGCTACTGCGTCCCTATAATGCCCTATTGAATAGCGGACTTTTGAGTAATAACAATCATAATGGATTATCAAATTGCTTTGACATTTCTCGTAGATATTTCTTGTAGATAATCAAGTATTGGTTGTGATCTAAGTCTTTTCCTGGTCAAATAACGATTTGATGTCTTAAAAATTAATTAAGACTCACATTAAGTAATTAGAGTACAAGTATATGCAATAAAATATATAAAATACAAATTAAACGAATAACGAATACATATTAAACAAGTTTACAATTTTCTTTTAACAACCAAAAATCAAGTCCTATAAATCCGTAGGTAATTTATTGAAAAGCTTTATGGCTTGATAGATAACGTGGAATGTGCTTAATTACTCGAAGTTTGGGTTGGATAAAATGAAAGGGTACTTTTATTTGTGAATAATTACATCTCTTTAGAAATTAAAAAAAGTAAGTTTTAGCGATCTCTTAAAAATAATTTACTGAAATATTTATTACAAATCTTTCAGAAAAAATATATTTATTGTAATGAGTAATATTTGTTCAAATTAAATTTCTGCACCTCAACATTTTTAACTTTATGGTTATACTAACGTTTTGCATTGTACCATAAGATAAGAAAAACCTAGTTTAATAGGAGCACCTATTACTGCCGACAAACTGTACTAAAAGTTTGGCAGATGTAACCATAGTCTGTAAGTTTTTTTTTTTCATTTTTGTTACATAAAACGTTGTCGACATTATAATATACCTAGAGCTTAAATAGGTGCCTACTCAAAATGGAACATTGAAAGTAATTCAAACAAATTATAGAGAAGGTGGATGAGGGTGGGCCATTGAGCGCGTGCTGTATCTACATCTAGTTGAAATGAGACGCGGGTACCCACCTGCTGGTTGCTGGCAAAAGATGTTTAAGGGTGTAAAAGTTAAAATACCTACCTTTTTTTTTTTTTTTTTTTTATTAATGATGGGTTTGCTCTTGACTCTAGTCTAGGTCATAGGACAGAGACAGAGTCTAAGATGGAGCGAGCTCACCCAGAAGAAGCCTGTTCACTCTTACTTTGAAGAGATTAGGGTTGTATGCTTTTGGAAACACAGACGCAGGAAGTGAGTTCCACTCTTTAGCAGTGCGCATTATAAATGATGACTGGAAGCGCTTAGTCCGAATTGGTGGAATGGCTACCAGGTACGGATGGTATCCGGCGGTGCGTCTGGATGTCCGATGGTAGAAGGGAGCTGTTGGAACAAGGTCGTGAAGCTCTTGAGCACACTCTCCGAAGTACAATCTATAAAATACCGACAAGCAGGCAACCTTGCGGCGATATTTCACTTGTTTTAGCTTTTTAGCCGTTCTAGCAAATACGCTTTTGTTTAATACAAAGGACGGACCCCTGGCAACTAGACAAGGGCGAGAAACCTAACGTGTACGCACAGAAAATAATGACCAATCTGTTTAAGTTTCGTCCGTGACTTTTTCGGCCTTTAAGGCAAATTGTGTTCTTCAAATCAAGAGAATCAGCATTTTGTTCTTATAGCACGCATACACTATGCCTATTAGTTCAGGGAAATACATACTAAGGGAATAGTTTATTGGCGCTGCTACTCGTCATGCCGCTGCCACTTCCCGTACTTTTCGTACATGTGCCAGTCAAAGAAACGGCGGAACTAATGTTTTGTGATCTCGCTCAGTCGTATTGCTGCGAAAAGAGTATGACGGCAGTGTGTTAACACTCACTCGCATTGATACTTCAGCAGAATTATTTCAAGCAGTATTCGCGGAAGCGGCATAGCGGCAGTATGTGCATGGTGTTAACGTAGCATTCAATGTCTTACCGTACTAACGTGTTATCGTGGAGTAAAATGCAATTTTACTTAATTACACGACTGCCCAACCAAAAAAGGAGTGTAATGTTTTTAATACAGTTCATGTATTTATGTGCGATTCTTTACCGACTGAAACTCGTTAACCACTGAATAGATTCGAATGGGAATTGTATTGGACGAATCCTAACAGTATCCCAATTGTCATAGGCTAGGCTTTATCTCAGAAACATAATTTTTTTCGTCTTTTATAGTAGCCGCAGTTTTATATTCGTGGCGCTTGGCGCACCCGGGGGCGTTGCTGCGAATATCACTCGATTAGCGGCGGCTAAACTAATTGATCGAGTGCCTACTTGCTACTGCTGACCGAATTCCGCTAGCTGGCTGGAAATTTCGAGAAAACGACGAAACGTGGGCTATATAATGATTTCATGAAATTGAACCGAATATTTGCCGTGTGGTGTTGGCTTACAATTTCATCACCCATAGCTGTCCAACCGTGAGTGGATGTTGTAAGAACCGACAAAGCTCATGTCCAGTAGTTCAGTGTTGTGGATGTTATAGTAATATTTTCCTGAGCCCCGCTAGTTTAATACCTTATTAATTTTTTTATATTTTTAAGCGAACACGTATCAGTCATGATGTAAGCTAACGTGACTTACTTGTTATTTATTTGGTAGAGAGTTTATCCTTTTACTTTATATTGGCTGGTCGTTATCGCCGTCATGAAAGCCAGTGTTAAGAACGTTATCACCAGCGTCAACAAACTTAGTGAAAAGTGATCATGTCGTTAGTGTAATTTATTCGCACTTTTCGGTGACAGACTCTACAAATTAACCGCAACTACCGCAACATCAATTCACTGCGGCTACTGCAGCGCCACCTACCGTCTAGGCGCGAGCGCAGCGAGCCGCGGCCCGCAGTGTTCGGCAATCATAGCTGACAGGCGGGCGTATGTCATCTGTCGACCTCCGTGAAGAAGGCTGCCGTAAGCAGCCGAAACATAGAGGGATAAACTCTCTACCAAATAAATAACAAGTTAGTCGTTTAAACCCACATCAGCTATTAAGGTTGCCAAATTAATAGCAGTAGTCATATATTGGAAGTTCTAGGTACATATGCTGCTATTTATGTGTCTGGAATGAGGTTTACAGAATTATCTTTAAAAAATATAAACCTATGGCATTAAAACATATGGCTCAGTAGATGGAAAACACATTTTAATTCATGTGGTTGTCATCTTTATAACATGATTTTTTATATTATTTTTCTTTAAGTCCCCAATTCCGAATATATAAATAGCAGTCCTCGTACCGCTACTTACTCCGTCATGCTAAGTCTCTGTTCCATTACATTAGGACTTATTCAATGTGACTGCAAACTTCTTATTATTTTCAACACGATTCCCGACAACAATTGCTACCAGAAACTGTATAATTAGATGAACAACTCTGAATCCGAGCTTCATCAGCGGGCGGAAGATGAATTTACAGATTTAATTATTGTCTTTAATTACAAATGAACTTATTCAAGTTTCACAGTACGGCCTGGAAATCGTAAAGGCGCAGTGAATTAAGATATACCACCTAGAATCATAGCCTAGAATAATCTTAGTTGAATCAAATTATAAATCATCTTAATGTTTAGAATATTTTAATGGTGGTAAGTAAATACTTACTGAATAGTACCTTCTGAATATCAGGTGAGAGGCCGAATTGTCAGTCTCCTGATTGTCAGTTGTTTTCTTGACTCCAATTTGAAACAAATGTAGTTCGCCGGCGGTGGTGGCGTACATGTTGTGTGATTAACCTAATCAGCCCCATCAGTGCCTTTTTTTATCCCGCCCGAGCCGGTTTTCTATCAGGACAGGAAATTGTGTTATACAAATTATTTTTTTTACAATTATGGATCATGAAGTCAAAAAGGTGATAGTACAAATCTTGAATTAACCTAATTTCATTTCATTTAACGTAATACGGGCTTGGGCCTGAGAATCTTACCAAGGCGTCGCTAATACTGATATCAAAGATCACAGGTTCAAATCCCGTTTTGGCATTAGAAATTCGAAAGTTTTGTAAAAGAAAGTACCAATTCTCGGAATCGGAAAAGTTTGTTGACCTTACAAGACTATTACATTTGCCACTGCCTGGGACAATTACACCCGGTGGCAAAAATAAATTTTATTTTACTTCTGGCGCCATCGCCGCTGCCACCTTCAACGGCAGTTTTATTTCAACTTGCGAGCCCCAGAAATACGATACCCACTTGTCTCTTTCCATTTTTAACCTACTTTATATAGCCTTTATAAAATATTAAAAAGACTCTGATCAACAAAGTTAGTCAGGTCTGACTGCACTTAGTAGCAAACAGATGATGGTTTCTTACAGCAATTTGGACGGTAATGAAATTCTTACAATATTTCTGAAGTAGGTAAGTAACTACAAAATGTGAAGTGAAGAATACAAGTGCAGACAAGATTTGGTAGTGCATTTCAAACATTGGTTATTATTGTCGAATTATATTGAGTGACTCGGCCGCTGCGGCGCTATAGCAGTTAGGAATTTTGTCCCGACATTACAAGGATTTTTTAACAACAAATTTTACTGCGTGGCATATATATATTCTTTCGAACATGTTTTTGTAATCCCGCGATGAAACTGCATGGCCGCACTGTAATCCGACTTTTAGAGTGATATAACCATCATCTATTCTACTATGTCTTATGTCTCATAAATTTTTTGGTCCATGTGATGTCGGCCTAGAATAGCATCACCCCATTTCTTTCCCGTGAGCATCGTAAGAGGCGACTAAGGGACTCAAGGGTAACATGCGTATTGCAATTTTAGGCGATGGGCTGACAACCTGTGACTATAGCGTTACGCAATTTTCTAATTGATCCTCAAATGTTTGATGTCCGTCAGGATGGCGGGTGATGTTGGTATAATGGGTTATATTTCTAATAGGGATTCAGAACTATTTAGGTACATTTGTTAACTAGATGTAAAAAATAGATACCTCATAGATTACGTGAATATCGCTTTAAGAAAGTGTGCCCGCCAACCTGATGTCAGAATGGCACGTATGATATAGAATCGAATCGAACAAGTGGATATCGAGTAGCTATATTTGAGTACTATTTAGTACCTTTTACGAGAAATGTGTCACTACCATACAATATGTTTGTCAGGCGTAAATGTTAGTTTTTTACGGTTGTTTACGCTCTGCCTGCCCGCAAAGTATATATAGGCATGATGTATGTATATGTCACCGGAAGATAACAAGAATCGCAAATTTATAAATTTCCTAGTAGATTTATAAACTTTCGTAAGATTCTAAACGAGAGATAAATTGTATTATTTTACGGCCACATTTTCGCAAATTTATCAATTTACGACGTCTCGTGGTAAATTTATAAACTGACGGATATCCATTCGTAAGATTTTAAACGGTTCGACCAATCACGGAAGATCTTTTAATTTTACGCTTCTTTAAAATACGGAAAATAACACACTGCTCTCTGATTGGTCCATGTTGACAGTGGCAATGCTTGTGTCATAGACTTAAGTACAATCAGACTTACCAAACAATAAATTTATCAGTTTCGATTACCTACCCCTTAGTATTTTTACTTTAAAACTAGGTAGGTACCTATAATAAAGGGTTACTTTTTTAGAGTTCCGTACCCAAAATGTGAAAACGGGACCCTATTACTGAGACTCGGCTGTCTGTCCGTCTGTTTGTCTGTCTGTCACCAGGCTGTATCTCATAAATCAAAATAGCTAGAGAGTTGAAATTTTCACAGAAGCTGTATTTCTATTGCCGCTATAACAACAAATACAAAAAAAAATTACGGGGGGCTCCCATACATTTTTTTTTAATTTTTATTCCATTTTCGTACAAAATGGTACGGATTTTTTACATAATGCACTAATGACCCCCTACTTCACTCTACGAAAATAAAACAACAGAAAAAATTGAAAAAATCTGCGATATTAAAGAGGTTTATTAAAAAATAATAAAACAATCATAAAACATTATAACCGGCCTTCTGCCAAAAAAAACAAACACTATAAAATTAAATTTAAAAAAACCGTGATTCTCAGAAAAATTGCTGGCCATTGCCAAACAGACGCTATAGTGGTAGCTAGTCGTACACCCAGAAATAGCTGCAAACGGCGTTAAAAGCATGGAAATCAGAACGATATATCTTTAGGCCATATAAAATAAATTTATATTTGGCCCTTATCACGAAAAAAAAACTAAAAAGGAGAGGAGTTAGACGTAACGACTACTAGGTAAGTAAGAGCTTTATAAAAACATGCTTAAAAACATGTAACAACTTAACATTAGTATAAAAAAATATGAAATTGAAACTAAAAGTTTTATGTAAGTACTCGTACCTACCTACTAGTTTCCTTATTATCTACTTATTGCAACATGTCAAAGATTTGTGGCACCTCGAATTACACAAAATATTAGCTTTTTTACAATTGCACTTATTACTATGAACTTTATTCAAACTTATAATACCAAACTTATATAAAACAATTGCACTTATTAGATAAACATTGTCCCTTAGAATATTTTTTGCAGTTACATTGTTTCAGGACCTGCCCACCAAATGTAGAAGACATCGCAGATATTTTTCTTAATGGTAACTTGGCCTGTAAATATAAAAATATAGAACTTAAAAAAATTAAATTAACGTTTATACGTATAATTGTAAAAAAAAGTAAAGTAATCTAACCTCTGGAAGATCATCAGTCAATATTTCTCCTGGGGTTGAAAGGACAGCGTTTCGAGGCAACCAGTCATTAATGACTCCATAAGTTGTGCCAACTTTGTATAGTTAATTCCTTTTCTGACTGACTTTGCCAACTTTATTTTGCTATCTAAAGGCCCTCTATCTACTTTTGGAACTTCGACTAACACAGTAGCGCCAATATCAATATTTCTAAATTTCTTAGAAGAATGTGCTGTCATTTTTTCTGCTGCTCTTTTTAAATTCAAGTGCGAGTCCTTCCTTTCTCTCAGAATGTTTATTTCGTTTGTGCACAAATTACATAACAACTGCGAACCATATCCTTCGTCATTGTTTTCTGTTGATTCTCCACAGATTACGTGTGTGAAATGTTTACATTTAATACACTTTTACAGGTTTCTCGATTTCAGTATTAGTCATGCTTTCCGTCATTATAATTGATTCTGTGCCAATATCAAGAGATTTACAAAGATTTTCTTGATCGTAAGTTATGTTTTCATCGTAATTTACGGTCTTATGTTCATTTTCATTTGTAGTTTCTAAAAACTTCTCCAAATCCTCTTCCATTTCAAACTGAGAAATTATATTCTTAGATAAATGCGTAGAAGTTAGACCGCATCTTGGATCATCTCCAAACAGGGCTTTAAACGGTGTCCTTGCAATCGTAGATTGGTAAGATGATTTTTTTGGAACTGGGCGAAGTAACAACCTATTGACCAATTAGTGGAATTATTGTCCACCATCCAAGCTCGAATCATATTCTTCACGTCTTGGTTTGAGCGTTCTACACTTCCCTGGCTTTGGGGATATCTGGGTCTTCCATTCACCATTTTGCAAGCTGGCCATAAGTTTACAATTTCTTTCAATACCGAGGCCGTGAACTCCCGTCCATTGTCGCTTTGAAGGATATTGGGACAACCAACTTCTAAAAATATCTTCAAAATCTCTATTGCGACTTCTTTTGCTTCTTTACTCTTTAGTGGTCGTAAAAAACAAAATTTGGTCAAATGATCTTGGTACTGAAGCATCCATTTGTACTCCCCATCTGGAGATGATTGAAAATCAACAAGATCTACCTGTCCTCTTCTATTAAAGTCTTTTCTATGAAATGAGTGGTTTTACGACTATCCCAGTTTTAGGGAACATTTTCTTGGAAAGACAAGTTTTGCACAATTGGAGAAAAATATTTATAGCAAATACTGGAATCATGTACTTGTCTTTCAAGGCATAAATAATTTTGTCACGCCGTCCGTGACCTGTAGCAACATGAGTATCGAGAATTCGTTGATAGTATTGACTGCTTGGAACTATTTGTACCACTGGATCTTGCTGAGATTTCCTTTTCACGATCAAGACTTTTTCGTCACTAAAAGTCATAATGTCATACTTTTTGGCGTGATAGTATTCTTTGTCTGAGGGCCGAAGTCCCAAACTTTAGCTTTATTAAAATCTTCTATCATTTTAATGACATTTTTAATTTTTACCTCTGTCCATTCCGACTTTTTACTATTTTGGTCATGGCCACTATAAAACTTTCGTAGCTCTGTGGTAAATTTCTCTTCGTCAACAAATGTTCTTGCATTTGCCGCACTATCTTCACCATTTTGGCTGTCCGCAGCTTCTAAGTCACTCATTATGGGTCTACTTTAGTAACCTCAGCAAAATAAAACTATTTTCACAATAAAAACATTAAAACTTTATAAAAACACACAAAACACCGGTTTGTTTATCTCCGTGACAAACAATGATGGCGGCGAAAGAACACGTGACTTATTCAACCAATCAGAGCGCACATGGCGTTTGGTTATTGCTTACTTATTATTTTACGCGTGAGTTCGGTAAATTTATCAATTTGCGAAAATGTGGGCGTAAAATAATACAATTTATGTCTCATTTAGAATCCAACGAAAGTTTATAAATTACCTAGGAAATTTATAAATTTGCGGTTCTTGTTATTTTCCGGTGACATATATACATTTCGAGCTATGTACTGCGTTTTGGGCTGAATCATTTCAAGTGTAAGGAGGAATGATGAGTTGTAGCCAGTTGGCTCAATGCTGCTTGATGGAAAAGGGGAATTCCTGCTGAGCGAGGTGTTCAGCTACGGACACGGACGAACGTGGATTTTGTATTTATGCTAAGTCTTCGACAAACTTCGTAACCGCGTTTTAGGCCTTGATTAGCTAATCTTCTATGACGTATCGTGTTAACATTGTGCAGGCAGCGTTGTTGTTGTTGCCTCGTCAGCACTGGCGCGCGCTTCATATTTCATTGCAATTCGCGCCGCTACACAAGTAAAGACGCTACTGCGCGCCTTAGTGTTCAACGTATTTGTACCTTTGTACTAACATGCGCACAACACGCCTTAAGCCTGCGTAAACCAGCCTAATTCCACCCTTACGAATCTTATGGTACTGATTTTAATGTAGGCTTCTTAACCCGAAACAAAACTCCAGCAAAAATTAAAAGAAGAAAAGAAGTTACAAAGATTCGTCATCAATAACGTGTGGGCAGGAGTTGCCAACTGCGACGCACGTGGTGTTGTTGAGCTGTTCTATGAAATATTACTGTTTGGCAACTCCGAATGTTGTTTAAAAAGTGTCGAAATCGCTAAATATTGCCCTGTGTTTGGTGTCGTGACTAGCATACTGAGTGAAATAACTTCGAAAGTTTTTGTGGCGCAAAAACTGATCAAGTTTCAAAATGCCGCGGCAGTTAAATATAAACAAAAAATAAGTACAGTTTGCCGTGCCGTGAAGGCTAAAAAAGCATTACTCCTATCATGCAGGGAATGGGCAGCAACGTTCCCTCTGAATGCAACATCTTGCACTACACTCGCCAACCCGCCTGCCAAGAGTGGCGAGTATGGCAATACCCTCCAATAGGCGTGCTATATATACATAATATTAATTCAATACCTATATTAATAACGTGTATGTCGATATTGAAGCAACACAAGATTTAAATAAAAAACATAAAATATAATTAGTTTGTCGGCTTTGATTCTGAAAGGTGTGGAACTATTTATAATCCTTATTAGTAAGAAGCCAAATTAATGTAGTTTATTTAACCCCTAAATACAGTTGATAATATAACCTACAAGAGCGATATATTCAAATTAAAATAATAGTTAAGAGGAATGCAGGCCCTCTGCGGTTGTGGTAGCTCTTTGAAGTGTGCGGGGAGGGGAGGGTGGGGTTAAATGGCTTTGTTACTCGTGCAATTTCGGGGATAAGGGAAATCTGGTCAAATTGGACATTGACAGTATTTAATTTGTTACACCGTAACGTGTATACTTATGTTTACCTCATTATGATCACTGTACAAGGTACTATTAAATTCAGTGTAAATATTTTAAGGGTGAGTTTTACTCTTGAATGTGAACAAATATCCCCAAAAAACATATGACGGAATTAAAAAAAGATATTTTTCTGGAAAGTGACTATTTTTTTGTATAGGTGGTCCAATTTTATTTCATATTTCAAGTTATGTTTTTTGGGGAAAGTTGTTCAGTTTCACGAGTAGAACTCACCCTAAAAATATTAGCACTGAATTTAATACGACCTGATTTTGGTATCATATTTATTTGAAAAACTGACCAAAAGCCCTTGAGACCCACTCAAGTCGTGTGGGTTTTATGGTTTTGTAATAAATTGATATATTTCTAAATGTACTTTGTTTCATCATCTCATTTTTTGTATTAAATTGTCGCTTACCTATATAAACCGCTGCACGGCTCTCAGTGTTCTACTTTCAGCTCTACCAAAAAATAACGAGAGAAGATTCTTAGAATTTAGATTTCTTTGCGGTTAAAAATGTTTTCGTTTATTGAAAATCATGTGACAAAAAAAGTATTGAATATAAATGTGGATGGATGCAGAAGGAGAGGAAGGCCTAAAAAAGTTTGGATGGATTGTATAAAAGATTATATGAAGCAAACGGGTGTAGACGAAAATTTGACAGCTGATAGAGATGAATGGAAGAAAGAAACATGTTGCGCCGACCCCAAATAAATTGGGATGAGGGCTGGCAGATGATGATGTTATGCATATCATCATATCAGCGCACATCTAACCATTGCTGAATATAGGCCTCTTCTTATGCATAAGTTAGGTATTTAAAACAATTAAAATTGACAACTTTTCTAACTATACTATGGACTTGAGGACGTGATAATTAAGCGGGAAATCAAAGGACGGGACGAATTAACAAGGGATCGCGAAGGTCCAGGGACATTTGGGGTTCCGTAATAGTTAACGACCGCACAGACGTCGTACTACAGGCGAATACTTACTAGCAAGACATCGGATCTACAATCCTGGGCCTGAAGTATTAGAAATAAAAAAAGTTTCAGTTGTGTGTCAATGGCCTGAAGTCAGCTAAATGAAAATCGTTTCAGTTGTATCAATGGCCTGTCAGTGTGACAGTTTTCGTCATTTCGAATTCCGGTAACAGTTTGAAGTACATAAATCACAGTGGCAAAACAATGACCATTGACATTCGATGGCAAAACAATGACCAAAAAATAATAGAATCTGAGGCCTGATATATGTTTAAGACTTTTTGCTTTCTACAAATTAGAAACTCGCGTGCGTTGTCCCAATAAAACCATATAATCAACACATAGTATAAAACAAAGTCGCTTTTCGTGTCCCGGTGTCCTGGGTGGGTGGATCAAGTGTGCATGTGCCAGCTGATGTAGATCTTTAAAGCTACGCAACAAATTTTGATGCAATTGTTTATGAGATAGAGTGATTAACGAGATTTCTTTTTATATGCCGCGAAAAGGTCACATTCCCACTGGATAACAGGAAGAAGCGAGAAACTGCTGTATGAGCCACTTGTTATGTAATAATACAATCTTGATGTAAGATTTAGAAGATTTTATAGATTGTACTTCGGAGAGTGTGCTCAAGAGCTTCACGACCTTGTTCCACCAGCTCCCTTCTACCATTGGACATCCAGACGCACCGCCGGATACCATCCGTACCTGGTAGCCATTCCATCAATTCGGACTAAGCGCTTCCAGTCATCATTTATAATGCGCACTGCTAAAGAGTGGAACTCACTTCCTGCGTCTGTGTTTCCAAAAGCATACAACCCTAATCTCTTCAAAGTAAGAGTGAACAGGCTTCTTCTGGGTGAGCTCGCTCCATCTTAGACTCTGTCTCTGTCCTATGACCTAGACTAGAGTCAAGAGCAAACCCATCATTAATAAAAAAAAAAAAAAAAAAAGATTGCGCGCTAATGAGTCTGACTAATGTCAGAGGTGATTAATGAGATTACGCGACCGCTGCGCTAGCCAGTCAGCATGCACGGATTAGTACCCTGCCCTACGCGCGCACCTCAGTTTCTTGACAAAATTGACTGTTTGGAGAAATTGGTACATTAGGCGTCTAGTAGGCTGTGTAGTCGGTGGTAACAGTATGGTAAGCATTTTAATAGAACCCTGCCCAATGTTCTATGAGGGCTTAAATGATTTCATGCTAATATAAAATCAATTTTGACCTCAAATTCTGACAAGTCAGACAAGATCACGCAAGTTGAGTTTTAAACGGAGGGTTTTGTAACCAAAATTGCTAAAATGTGGTTCGTAGAATTTGTGATCATCCAGCTTCATACTAATTGTAATCGTCGAGAATATTGACTTATTTCAAGAATTTTCCTGGTAGAGCGCTGTGGCTTTTCTAACTGTATAATACGTTTGAGAAAATAATCTTTAGTCAAGCTGATTTTACAGTTGATCCTGAAAAGGATGGTATTATTTCCTTTCTTTTAGCAAAATAAAAATGTTATAGCAATTTTTAACGAGTTCTTCGGGAACGAACTTCGGAAGGCACGTTTGAGCCGTGGTTCCGGTTGATGTCTATGATAGGTGATTAAATAGGATGACTTAAATGGCAGTCAGTATCCAACCATCACAGAGGTCTGAGAGTTATCTACTTAGTATGATTTAAAAATCGACACTATAGGGTTCATTTATCTTTTAATGGCCATAGATCCTCCATCTACACCATAAGGTAATAGAGTCGTGACTTTATGTTAAGCAGTTTCAAGCTGAAATGCAAATCCGGTTTGAGTAATAAAAGAGGACTAATTAAAAAGCGGGAAGAGAAATTGTGGGAAAACAAGGCTTTCTTAAGGGTGCTATTTATTTAAGTCTAGAGTTTATTGCTCTACCTTTTTTAAGTCTGGAAACTAAATAAAAAATTCTTTTGTGATTTAGTTGTTGTCACCAGTTTAGTTCAATTTAAACTCCTTTTAATTTCTTTATATCACACACGACACTACACAAACCACAGCTACTTAGTGATGCCAGTCGCATCATGTACTCGTACCTATATTGATTGTACATTGAATACTCAGCGAAAATGCTACGATTCGTAGCAAAGAGCTACATTTAAATTATGCAAAGGTAAGTAAGCACCTACTTATAGTACTTGTATAAAAATACTGTATTCTTAAAAAAATAAGTTCTTGGTACCTGTCCACTGTTTAGGTTTATTGCATCCTCATTCAAAACCAAAGATCTCCAAGTAAGTATGCAATCTATCGTATCCGTTAATCCCCCTTAGCCGGTAATATCGTTAGAGAGCGCCTAAGCAACTTGGCGTGGATTATTTTCTTACGTACGCAATTTTCCATTTAATACAACTGCATCGAAAGAGATTCTCACATAACGTGTACTATACGGCGTGTAATGGACGGTGTACCGAAAACTCTGCAGGCATGATCAGACCATGAGACTGAACAACTATTTATATGGAGGATATGTTGGTAAACGAGAAAAAAATTCGACCTCCCATACAAAATTCTCGTTCAGCTGACTGATTTACGATGGGGAAAAAAGAATCTTTTCCCAACATAGGTTCCAGAGTAAAAGTTGTTCAGTTTCATGGTCTGATCATGCCTGTAAAGTTTTCGGTACACCTTCCCTTGCACTCTGTGTACTCAATTTTGTAATCAACGAGGTTGCAGCAGCGGTAAGAACGCACCTGCCAAGTCGTTGTTTGATTGTAGGTGTCATATGCATACAGTCTGATATTTCGCAACTGAAATAGACGCAGGTTTGTTTCGACACCTCAATTATTTTGGGTGAAATTTTACTAGTGATTGATAGCGAAATCTCAAGACAGGCTGGCGATAAGGAACAAGTTTCCCCGAAGAACATAGGTGAAAATAGGAAAAATAAATTTAAACCTCTCATAAAAAATACCGATTAGCAGATTTAAGTTACTGTTGAAGCCCAAAATATTTAATATTTTCTTGAGTTTACGCAACTATTACTCATCACAATAAAACAATTTTAAACGGATTTAAGTTGCGTGGAATCCGGATGTTACGTTAGGCAATTAAGAAATAGATGGCGGTAGAACAAAAATAATTTATATTCTAAATAATGACGTCTAACACCTTAGTCATCCGTGACCACGAGCTCTGTAAAGATCTCGAAACGTAGGGATTATAAAATCCAAAATAAACACTTAAATCCCAAAATATTTGTCATATTTCAACCTATGCTCCTTATCACCAGCTTATTTTGAGATTTCGCTCTCGGTCACTAGTAAAATTTCACCCTATATTTTTCTCTACCTCTTGTTTACTCACACTTCTGGCGTTTTTAATTAGACCCATTTCATTACCCAAATCGGATTTGGTTTCGCACCCGAAGCTTTTTAAAGTCGGCCTAATTTACAGTGGGCGAAAATCTTGAGGAAAAAAAACTTTTCTTCTTCCGGAATTTAAATGAGTGGGGCGGGTGTAATTTTTAATTTTAGTCATGTCGTGATCGTGATTCATTTAGGTTCCTATAGAAAAGTGTTCATCACGTGCTGGAAAAATGTTGGTCTTTCGAGCTTATTGTGTAGTCTTTTCCACAATGCGAATTACGTCCTTGGATGTCTATATGATAATTTGTTGTCGTGTACTCGTATTGTATACATACACATTTGAACGGCCGTAAAAATACGATCGCTATCGCTACGTCTGACAAATATTTCAGACCCGTTTCTAAAAACAAATCGTGTATCACTGTTGTGTTTGGTTCTCAGCCTGTCGCCTAAAATTGTAATACACATAAAACCCTTGAGTCTCTTAGTCGCTTCTTACGACACCCGCGGGAGAGAAATAGGGTGATGCAATTCTAAACCGGCATCACCAGGCAAAGTGCTCTAGTACTCAAATAACGGTAATACATTATTTATATTTATATAAAATTATGACAAAGAAGAACTGACTAATAAATAATTTTAAATAATTAAAAAATTAGGAATCAATTGAAAGTAAAATATCAGTTAGAAATCAAAATATGACCTGCAATTGATTTGAAATGATCGGATGTGTCTGGGGAACTATTGTGTAGCCAGCATTTGAAATCCGATCACGTATTCTCTCCACGCGGGGCTAGTATGGGTTACATCGCCTATTATTGTGATGCCTGATGCTGCGCTTGATTGGGAAACTGATAGCTGAACTATTGATTTTCAAATGGAAACCAACTCAAACACCGTTGGAATTTTCAAGGCGACACACATCATCAACATTATCAGCCTATAGCAAACAACATACATATCGATGCAATTTTATTGATCAGCTGATTCATAGATAATTTTAGAAAAGGTAAATTTTTGATGACATATTAAATCAAAGATTTTCTATTTGTATTTTATATAATATAAATACAAACCGAAAATCTTTGATGACATAATTAAAACAATCTGAAGTACCAAAACTATTTATAAACTACACGCACGTGTTTTCATTCTTATTTCAAAGAATGAAAACTGAGATACTTAGTATGAGAACTTGCGCGATTATACTTGATGACATATACATGTAACCAATCTCAAATTCCGCTATTGAACGCTCACCCTATTTAACGAGACCAGTTTTGCTTCACCAGACATAACTAAAACTAATTTCAACTGAGTCATCATTTAGTTTCGCTCCACTCTTGGCTGGCTGGCATTTAATAAATGTACCCTTCCCAGTTTACAGCAGGACGCATCAGTCGCGCTGTCACTTGCCGCTATTCCCGGCGCGGCGCCATTTCACAAATGAAATATTTTTAAGGCCATTCGCTAGAGAGCCTTTGGTCTAGCGCCGCCAGGGCTAGCTCTATTTATTTATCTGTACTGCGGCGAGGTGCTCTGAGGAATTGAATCATAACATTTTTATTTGCGACACAATTTGGTCGCATTGTTAGTTTTAGTTTATGCTTTGCGACAATATAATATAACTGGAAGAATACCTATACAGGGTGTAAGAGACAGCCATCCGAATACTTATAGGGTGCATGCAGACCACAAAACTAAACAACTTTGCCCTAGAAACATAATGTCAGGAAACGACAAAAAAAACGAAGTCCCATATAATAGTATGGGGAGTCAATGTTTTTTCGTTTCCTGAAATAATTTCGTATGGGAAGTAGTTCAGTTTCATGGTTTGAATGCAACTTATAAGTATTCAGAGTGCTGTTCCTTACACCCTGTATATTGTAGGTATAGTTATGAAATGACTTTCTTTCAATATAATCTCAGTTAATAAAGAGTGATCAGCTTTATCAAAATGAAATTTGACAAATGGGGTAATCCGATTGATAGACTCTCTAGAGTTTTGAACTTTAATAAATTTATTTTTCAATCTTTTTCTTTCTGATCATATAAAATTCTTAGTAATTGAGTAATGTTAGAGTTAACTTATGTTATTCATTTGTCATCGATCCAAAAAACTTGAACATACTATTTCTAACAAAAAAGTATTGATTGTTTTGATGAATGAGAAAAATATTGTGACCATTTGTAACCAACAACACTTCTATATTAAAAACATACATACATACATACATACACATAATTATCACGCCTATTGTTCCTTGCGGGGTAGGCAGAGCGTGAACGATCGCAAAAAACGAACATTTACGCCACGTCTGACAAACATTCGAGAGTCATTCGGAAAATTGTGTACCTATCGCCATAGTGACAGGTTGTCAACTCATCGCCTAAAATTGCAAAACACACCCTCGAGTCCCTTAGTCGCCTCTTACGACTCCCACGGGAAAGAAATAGGGTGATGCTATTCTAAGCCGGCATCACACGGCAAATTTTACATTTAATGATCTTGCAAATAACACAACAAACATACATTAATGTAATTGTAGATTTCACGAGGCTTCATTAAAGCTGCCTCTTCATTAAGGTTATTGAATGTCAATTTAGGGCGTGTGGGCACTCTGGCGGGCAGGGCGCAGTGGACCGCGGCGTCGCCATCAAACTGGGTTGTTCCACTGTGCTACAAAAGATACTTACTTTCCTACCTTTTTCTGAAATTCATTTATGATTTCCGTGGCGTCGCCATCAAAGTGGGTTGTTCCACTGTGCTACAAAAATACTTACTACCCAAAACTTTTTCTGAAAATTCTGTACAATGTTCAATATAAACAAAAGTAAATTAAGGTAAATCTTCAAGACGTGTGGAATTTCGAGTCGATGAATAAACTGATGCACCTCGTTGTCAGAATTTTTGAACCGTCTCGTCTAGTTGGACTCTAAAATGTGTTTGTGTAATGTAATGATGTAATTGATCATAAACAGCAATAGATCGACGGGTGAATGTGGCAGTATGTAAACAAATCATGGATACCCATTAGGTAGGTATGTCAGGTTCGATTAGGCTGCAATCCTAGCGATAGAGAAGAGATTTATTCCTAGGAAGATACGGGAAGTAATAGAAATTCAAAATCATCCGAATTTTAACAGAGATACTGGATGGGGTATCATCTACACAAGATACGGGGTCAGCATTCTGCGTAGAACCGGGACATTACGCGAGGCAATTAAGAAATAGATGGCGGTAAAACAATAATAATCTAATTCTAAATAATGATGTAACATCTTTGTCCTCCGTGACCACGAGCTCTGTAAAGAGCTCGAAACGTAGGAATTGAAAAATCCTACATAAACACAACTTTGATCCGTTTATTTCTTTTATTTTTTTGATAGGAAAACCAACAGCTAACACAACAAAGTACTTAAAACTATCGAAATTAACAGCTAATTAGAGGTTACCACAGATTGACAACAAAGTATGTTAAAGAAAGAACACTATAATACCATTAAAATACAACACATACCGCGAAACATAAAATAATGAAACATTCATGCAAATATTATAGTAAAATTAATAGAAATAAGAATGTTTAAAAACATTGAGTTGGTACGTACTTACATAGTAAACTGATTAGTCACCGCTACAAAACAACTGGCTAACTGATTCGCAACTCGTGTTAAATAAATCTAGAATAAGCTCAGTAGATAGATTATTAAAGTTATTACAAGCTCGGCACATGTTTTATGGTGTTGAGACAGTTAGTATTAATTAAATTAGTATAAAGTTTTTTTTTTCAGACGGGTGATCAGCTCCACTCGTTGAAACACTTTCATCCAATACCCAGGTTTGGGCACTGGGTTCACTGGTGCTCAGGCTAGCACTAAGGCTAAGAGCATTGAGGAACCCACTCTAAAGCCCGGTCAATATGCTGGGGATTAACCGGCTTTGTACAACTGATGAATAATTGTGTCCACCATCCGACCCGCACTGGCCCGCTTCTGCGTATTTCATTGACAACCCTATTGATACACAAACGAGGAGGTTGTAACAAACATAGTATCACTAGTTTATTTTTATTTTTATTAATGATGGGTTTGCTCTTGACTCTAGTCTAGGTCATAGGACAGAGACAGAGTCTTAGATGGAGCGAGCTCACCCAGAAGAAGCCTGTTCACTCTTACTTTGAAGAGATTAGGGTTGTATGCGTTTGGAAACACAGACGCAGGTAGTGAGTTCCACTCTTTAGCAGTGCGCATTATAAATTATGACTGGAAGCGCTTAGTCCGAATTGGTGGAATGGCAACCAGGTACATAGTTGGGAGGAAGTGTCGTGTTTTCGTAGACTAACTCGCTAGTCTATCCCTCAAAGGATTTAAAACAGAAAAGGTCTGATTAACCAAAGGTTCCTAATGCGGGGAACACACGCACTGCACGATTTGCTTTTGAAAACCAACAAGCAAATGACAGCCTTTAACTGCAGCAAGTTAATGCAGCGTCGTCTACCAGCGTTGTTTTATATGGGATAACATAAACTGCTTTAAACAAAAAACCGGATCCGGAAAAATATCGGAAAATCCTGCAGTGCGTGTGAGAACGACCTGAAGGTCTGATTATCCAAAGGTCTCTTACATGAACTTGTGTGTCCAATAAAGCTTTTTGACTATCCCCGCTTCAAACGTTGACCACAACCGCAAAGTGCCCTTCTTTCTATCTCACCATTATTTAAATTTGCATAGCTCGTAGGTAGTAAGGTAATTTGCTATACTTCAAACTATCCTTTTAAGGGATCAACCTTTATGGTTATTCTTAATAACTGTTCGGAGAACCAGTATAATAGTGATCCCTTAGTCAATCGCATATAATTATATTTTTTTCTCTTTCTACTACTGTGACTGTTTTTATTTTTTATCTTTTAGGGCTGCACTCTGCTATTTTAGCTCCGGAGCTTTGGAATTAAATAAGGAAAAGTATTTTAGGGTGCGGCTGGGCTTACGAGTTGTTCTGGGAAGAACGGATTGGTCTGAATCAAACCAACACGTGCCGGTAGTTTTCAATATTGGGAACAAATGAGGGACCTCCGCGCGCCCGGCGGCGGGGGCGTTGGTTGCTTGAAGAACTTGTGGAGTGTGATCTACACGCAATGACTGCAGCAGCGGCTACTGTGATGTCTTCATCATTTCTTTTTCGTGTGGGACACCGAGTCATCCAACGACCCGATGATTCCTGGTGTCAGAGTTATTCAACCGCCTACTATTAGTCTGACATGGCTGTGTTACGATCGCCCCGTCTAAGTAATTATAAAAGACTAAGATAGCAACCTAGACCGACGGTTTTACGTGCCCTCGGAAGCACGGAACTATCTTTATTTTCAGACAATCAGGTGGTTCAGCCTGGAATGTATTAACCAGATTGGGAACATATTCACAATGTGATAGATATCAACTTTGTAAGTGCCCCACCGAGAATTGAACACGAAACCTTTTCGTCACAGGCAGTCGCACTACCACTGCGCCCCATCGGCCGATTTTTTATCCGAAGGGACGTGTTTACTGTTACTGTATGGACCTTGGTTGCGGAGTCCAACACCCACATGTAATTCATGAGGAATCATTGAACCAAACTTTCTTCCCCTCTTTTAATTTGTGAGTTTCGTCGCCATGGAAGCGTACCGCAAGTAGGCGTATCTTGACCGCAAAGTTGTACTTAAGGTGACGTGGGCGTAAAGATCAGAGTCGTATGGCCTCGCCCTGTGGTCAGGTTCAGCTTATATCATGTATTTCGAAGGTTTAATCGATAAACCTTATTTCTTCCCTCAGATATATATGTTGCAGTAATAGGAATAGGCAGGAATATCGATTTTGCCAGATTTCTGGACTCGTTTTGGAAGATGGTAGAAATAAGTCTGGGTTTATGCCATATTACGTCTTTTACCCAAATTCCCAAGATATTGGTTGTCTTTCTTATTCTGCCGTATTATTGCGACAAAGCTATATAGGTTACATTTATTTAAGTACAAATATGTTTCATATATATTGCGTTAGTATGAAAGAAAATGTGCCACCCTAATTGTTACAAAAAAGTTGTTTAGTTTTACGAATAGAATTCATCTTTCTAAAATTTGTACTATAAAATTTTTACCGTATATATTAGCTTTAGAATATTTAAATACATAAAAAAGAAACTAAAGAAGATTGAGAGGTAGGATTGTATATTAATTTTCATTTTTTTTTTCATACATTATTCATGAGGTATGGCGTAGTAGAGATGTATCCTGAAGAGGTGGGCTGAAAAATATACAATGGGAAATTTACAAGCCAACCTTCAAGGGTATTAAGATGGTGCTTAGCAAAGCTAAAATAATTTTCTTACCATAGAAACGTGTGAATAGATGAAATGTATGACTCAAATGTCATTCAATTGCTCCCAACGCCATCTGGCACAACATAAAAATCACGAAAACTGTCAGTAGAAAAGTCTCTATTAGAACGACAATTTCTACCCCCACATACATTAAATCATACATAAATCACGCCTATATATACGGGGTAGGAAGAGCGTTAACGGCCATAAAAAGGATATTATCACCACTTCTGACAAAAGTTTGAGGGTCAATCAGATAACTGTGTATTACTATAGTGACAGGTTGTCAGCCTATCGCCTAAAATTGCAATACACATCAAACCCTCGAGTCCCGTAGTCGCTTCTTACGACAACCATAGGTAAGAAATGGGGTGATGCTATTCTAGGCCGGCATCACACGGCTAATCTACCCCCACGTCACCTTAAAATGAAACAGGTTTATTAACCCAAACTCTACGGGCAACTTTGCTTGATACTTCTGAAGTCTATTCAGTTCTGACGTCTAGTTACTTCAGAAGCGGGTTTCAATCCTATCCGGCTGCCAGAAATTGCCGGATGAAGCCACCAGCCGTTTGTTACTTAGAGCAAGCTGTCCAACTTTCTAGATTGGAGTTGCTCTTATATTTTATTCTGAGGTTATTTTAGTAGCTCAAATAATAAGCTCAAGTAAAAGCTGCACCTATTTATTATATTTTCATGTGAAGAGAACTCTACAATACTATCAACAAATAGAAACAAAGTCCTCAAACAAGCAAGCGTATTGTAACATGCATGTTACCTTATTTTAATTAAAAGAATACATAATGTAGTAAGCATGGTAAAGTGGAAACAAAATTAGAGAAATCGTTTCATTTGATCAAATATTATGGTGTCTTTGCCTAAGCTACAATTTTTAACTTAATATTTTGGATACCTTAAGGTGCGTGTCTATTAAGGCGAAGCGACACGGAGCGGAGACCATCAGTGCATGAATTGTCCAATCATAAACCTTAAAATCTCCGCTCCGCGTCAGCGACTGGTCAATTAATGCACCGCTGGACTATACTTTGCGTCGCTCCGTCTCATTATAGACGTACCCTTATTAAACTATGCATATAGAGTAAAATTTTCTTAGTGACTTATAGCGGAATCTCAAGACGGACTGATAAGGAAAAACTTTATCCAAGAAACATAGGTTGGAGTATGACAAAAATATTTTGAGTTTCCTTAGTAACTCAAATCAGCTGATCGGCAATTTTGTATAGGTCTAAATCTTTTTTTTCGTATCTCGAACTATGTTCCTTGCAGAGAGTTGTTGCTTATTACCAGCCGTTTCGCTAAAAGTCACTAGTAAGAATTTACCCTATTTAAGAAGCTGACCTCAAAACTCTCTCAACTCGAACGCGTAAAGTTCAATCACGGAAATCACTTTATTATTTCTCATCTAAAAATCGTAAATGTCGTGTATTCCTACGAACGGTAACCATTTTGACCTTTCCGATCAGTTGATTTAGAAAAATACTCTATAGGTAAGTAAGTATTGGTTTTCCACCGCCTACTCGTTGGAGTGTTCTCAATCACTTTCCGCCAGATTTAGCGTTGATTGATCGATTGGACGTTGATTTTTAAATAACTGCACCACGGCTCGTTGGTTTTGCTTTAAGAATGGAAGCTCTATTTTTTATCGACCCAAAATACCTTACTTATTCCCACTAGGTTTTAGAGTACAAAAATTATCTGGTGAACACAAAGTTTATGGTTTTTGACATGATTATGTTGTGAAAAGACATAATTTATAATTACTCTTAAATGCAATGATTACTTAGGCGGTTGCGTTACGTACGCGTGTGTCAAACGACTGGACAGACGCCTCCGTTACGCACCGCAAATCCACCGTAGCCGTCTTTGTATGGGAATCAGATTGGAATTTGCAATTTCCTTTCATCTGACAGACGAATGCGTTACGCTGCGTTAAAAAACGGAACGACAGATGACAAGTGAGAGAACCGCCTTAGACGGCGGTCGTTACATAACCGTGTCAGAGGCCTACTATTAGTACTAAACGGTTGAAAAACTCTAACACCAGGGTTCATCGGGTCGTTGGACGACTCGGATCTGGGATATTTTAATTGCGATATGCATGGAAAATACATGTAAATATAACATATAATATGCATTTATTCATATATTTATCTTCTATGGTATATTATAATAAAATTAAATGATATGATTAAGTATATTTACCAATGTAAACTGTCTAATCTTACCGTTATTTTATGCACTTATAATTTTATTATTTTGATTTCTCCTTTACCCAAAGGTTGTCTGGTAGGGATCGCATTCAGCGATAAGGCCGCCTTTGCGCATTTTGAATTAAAGTTAAGTTTTCTGTTATTTATTTGTGTTTTGCATGTGCAATAAAGTCTTTTTACTTACTTAAATTATTAAAATAATGTTTACACATATGCCAGGTCAATATCATAGGCCAAGCCAAGTAATACCAGTGCTTAGTCATTATAATCCATTGCGGTTGTAATTCAAAGACGTATTACCGGGATTCAATAGGGTATTGTTAGGGCTACATTGCTCTCCAGGCATAGAGTAGAAATCACATAGAGATGACACTCCCGCTCCAGACGCGCTCAAGGTCAATCCGTCTGGCTGTCTCTTAGCGAACAATTCAGTCGGGAGTGCGCTTCGCGGCGGAAACGTTCGTCGTGCGGGTCGAATTTTCATTTTTTGTGAAAAATTTAGCAATGCCGAATTATTGTGGTGTGTATGGCTGCAAAAGTAAGTTTTTTTAATTTGCCTAAAGATGAGCCAAGGTAAGTGATGATTTTACAGTAAATACCTAGGTACCTACCATTCGTTATTATATGTAATTGTTGTGTGTACTCCTATTTTTACTTACGTAGGTACCTAGTTTCCATTTTCTAATTTAAACTACCTAGGTGCCTAAGTCATTGTTAGCTGATAATGATAAATAAGCACATTCGTATCGTAGGTATGTTTTGCACCTATTTTAAAATTCTGTACCTACCTATTAACAATAAAATGGTAAGGTAAGACTTTAAAACGGGTAAATATTTTGTTCCGACGGGAAAACTGTTAGCAGCGGTCGCAACCGCTTGACTGGCCGCTAGTCTGGGATAAAATTATTGGCACGTGACAGCCCCGACTTAAAGCGCGGGAGAGTGCGGGGCGTTACGGGCTGCGGGGGGAAGTAGGTATTTAAAGCGCGGCTTTTGGGGCCCAGACAAAGGAGTTTCGTTTCTATACGCAGTATTATTATCTATTCTTATGCTCCAGGGCCGATCCTGACGCATAAATTGAGCACCTGCAGTTACCCAAATCGACCCTTTTTGCAGTGCTTTATATAGCCAGGGGTAATTTTAGATAGGGTAGGTACGAAAGAGTTTTAGGAAAGATAGAAGAAACTTGAAACGCTGTTGCTGTTAGTACTAAAGTCCTCATTTCGGGATATAAATTCTCTTAACTTACCTTAAATAAGAACTGTTACTTTTCGTCAATTTGTTTTAGAAAAGTATAGAAGTTATTTAAGTATTGTCATGTTTAAAAAAATTAAGGCTTTCTTTGCAATTGCTAGTCAATTGTTTTCATCGTCGCCCTATTTTGACAGATAACACATATTTTGCATAAAAATATAAGACATGACATGACTTCGATATAAACGTATTTCACAGAAAGTGACAGCACAAATTTTAGGTAAGTAATGAGAATTTATATCCCGAATTCAAGCCGTAGTTACACATACCTATTTGTTCAATTATTGTAGCCTTTTCTATAACTTTACTTACCTCTTCTGTAGTGTTAGGCATCGACTCCACTAGCTTACTTTGATGCAGTAGGTGTCAAAGAAGGTCAAGGTTTTGTTTGTATTCATCGTTATTTGATTGTGTTAACAAAATATCATCGATACTCTATAAGGCATTGTAATAGCCATATTTTCCTTGAGATATTACGGCAGTAATTAATTATCTAACTTCTCGGTCCCTTCTATCAATGACCTGTATCATTGATCGCTGCAATGACAAAGGAACTGGCCCATATCAGATTATTTGATAGGCATTTTTTATTCAGTTCAAGCCGTTAATAACCTAAAAAGGCAACGATTTGTTTTATCAGATGTTTTTCTACTGTCTGGTGTCCTGAAAGATACTGATAGGTTCTCTAGTAATAATGTCGCCAATATTACAATTTTGTAATTTTTGTGAAACTTAAGTACCTGTTGTACATTAAAGTATATTTGATTTAATTGAATTGTTCACAAAAAATGTAGGAACCATCTTAATACAAATTGTTTATGCCGTGAAGATAGTTTAAAATTGTAAGATTAAAATAATGCCATCTAGCCCCAAACTAAACATTTAGGGGAGGAAAGTCTCCTCCATCTCAGGGTTTCTTCTAAAATCAAAAGTCTTTGGGTACGTTCGCCACGTATTTAATCAGTATCACCAATCATACGTTTACAATCAAAACTAATAATTATGATCACAATGGATTGGATTAGTTACGTTAGGAAAAACCACATGTATCGACATGCACCCTCGAACAAGCAGAGAGCAGAACAGAAAACGGAAGTAAGAATGACGTAAGAGTGAATGTCGATAACATGACCGATCATCATAGATAATCGATTAAGAATGTAATGAATGACTTCCGGCGGTTAGCGCCATCTATGACTGAGTTACTATGGCAACAGTTTTATTAGTTCCGCTACCCGACGCGCAGCGGCGCGTGGCCTTGGCGCCTACGCCTATGTCCTATAGCGTGCCGGAACATTACCCCTACTCGCCCTGAGAGGGAGCCTCTGGTTCGCTATATACTCCCCCTCCAGTTCATGAGAACGACCCCGTTCATGGACTGGCACGTCCTGAGGTTCTGGAGCACCATCTGCAACCTCAACTGGACTATCCAAGTCCGAAACACGACGCTGAGGACGACCCCGATTACGTTTAGGTACAACCGGAGCTGGTAGGTGATCATCATCAACACGGCCGCGAAAGAGTGTTAGTTCTTTAGAGTGAAACTTTCCCAAACTCTTGCTGGGTTCGTCGACAGGAGCAATCAGGTACGTAGTAGGGCTAACCTTCTTGGTAACTACGTATGGACCATCTCTCCTAGGGACAAATTTGCTGCTGAACGCTTTCGGAGCACTGCTGAGCAGATGCGTAGCGAGCAGCACCTTATCTCCGACTTCAATATTTTCCCCGACGCGACGAGCCTGATCCGCATATTCCTTCCTTTTGTCTTGCTGGATTTCAACCTTTTCGCGGATCGCAGCCAAAGAACTCAAAAAACTCTTCAAATATGGCGTTATTTGCGGCACAAAATTTTCTTTATCCAATATCGCTCTTGGATCATGCGACACCTCTAATGGTGATCTTAGCTCTCTAGCTAATGTTAAATAAGCTGGAGAAACACCTGTAGACTGACATCTAGCTGAATTCATAGCAAACCTCACAGAAGGAAGATGCCGGGGCCATGAGTTGTGTTCGGTTCCAACTAACAGAGATAACTGTTCAAGTCTCTGTTTTTCCTTTCTGCAGGATTCCCTTGTGGATGGAACAGCGGCAAAAGCTCTTGCTTTATGTCCAGAAAGAACATTACCTGTTGCATCACTGCCGAAATAAATTGGACACCATTATCCGACACAATACGCCGCGGCAGGCCAAATCTCAGAAAATATTCTTCGATCAATACCTTAGCACAAGCCTCCGCAGTTGCTTCGCGCAACGCGTACAACTCGACCCATCTAGTGGCCGTATCTTCTACCAGCAAAATCCATCGTTCCCCACCTTCACCTGGCGGCAGCGGCCCAAATAGGTCGATTGCCAAGACCTCATTCCGCTGGCTCATTACTGGTGTCTGCAGCAATCCAGGTGGCTTCTCATTAGACGGCTTATAACGTTGACAAGATATACACGATTTTACATAATCGACAACAGCACGCCGCATCCCAGGGAAATAAAAGCGTTGAGATAACTTCTGATAAGTCCTTTCCACACCAGGATGACCTGCGACGGGTGCGTCGTGGCACTCCTTTAGAATCTCCATTCTAAGGTCGACAGGTACGACAAGCTGAGGTTCTTCGTTGTCCGAGTCTGGGTTGTAGCGGTACAGAACTCCCTTTTCCATGAGATATCCACGGCCAGTCCAACAGTGAGCATTAATCTCCACTCCTCCTTCCAGATCTTCAATAATCTTCTTCAGATCCGGGTCAGCTAACTGTTCTTCGCGCAGCTCTGTAGGACTTTTCGCCGGTAAGTCGATGACGACCGAACAGACACCACACGCGTTGGATGTCTCTTCGTCACAGTTCGGACGGCTGAGAGTGTCGGCTACGAGATTAGCTTTTCCTGGAGTATATTCGAAGTGTAGATCAAAGGCCTGTAGCTTTAATGCCCACCTCACAAGGCGGCCTGATGGAGACTTCAATGACAACAACCATTTCAGCGGCTGATGGTCAGTCCCCACAACGACAGGATGTCCTTCGATGTAGCCACGAAAACGTTCTACCGCCCAGACGACGGCTAAAGCCTCTCTCTCGGTTGTTGAGTAATTCCTTTCGGCGGACGTCAGCAGTCTACTTGCGTACTCGATAGGTCTCTCGTTCTTGTCCTTCCCCTGCAGAAGAACAGCTCCCAAAGCGTACGAGCTCGCGTCTGTTCTAAGGACGAACGGCTTCGAGTAATCCGCTTGCACAAGAATCGGCGCTGAGGTGAGAAGTTTCTTCAGTTCCTCAAAAGCGCCGTTCTGCTCCGGTCCCCACTGCCATGGTTGATCCTTTTTGGTAAGTCTCGTTAGCGGTTCTGCGATGCGAGAAAACCCGGGAATGAACTTCCGAAACCACGAGCAAGTCTGAAGGAAGGTCCGGAGATGTTTCAACGACGAAGGTTGCTTCATTTCAGCGACAGCCTGAACCTTCTCTTGATCGGGCGAGATCCCTTGCGACGAAATGATGTGCCCCAAATACTTCACCGAGTCACAGGCGAACACACATTTCTCCCTATTGACGCGTAGCTTAAACAAGCGAAGTCTCTCGAAAACAATGCGCAAATCTTCCATATGCCGCTGCATATTAGGCGAGATTATAAGGAGATCGTCCAAGTATGCCCTGATAGTAATATTCTTCATTGATGCCCCTGAGCGAAAACGATCAATAAGGCGCTGGAAAGTAGCCGGCGCATTCTTTAATCCGAACGGCATCCGCTTAAAGCGGAACGATCCCAGTGGTGTCGTGAACGCTGTCTTGTCTTGGTCTTCCTTACTGATAGGTACCTGCCAGTACCCAGCCCGCAGATCCAGCGTGCTCATGACACAGCCTTCAGTTGTCACTTGTAGCAGCTCATCAATCAAGGGCATCGGGTATTTATCTGATGTCGTGACGGCGTTCAACTTGCGGTAGTCGACGCAAAACCGGAATGTACCGTCCTTTTTTGGTACGAGCAGTGCAGGAGCAGCCCACGCAGACTCACACTCTTCTATGATGTCCTCGGCCAGCATGCGCTCCAACTCCTTCTCCATTACCTCCTTCCTCGCTGGAGTCAGGCGGTAAGGCGGCACTGCGATCGGTCTATGATCTGCTGTTTCGATCCGATGCTCAGCATATTCAGTTGGTGGTCCAGTTTCCTTAAAAACGTCTTCAAAATCAGCAAGCAGTTGGGAAAGCATCACATTTTCATTTAAATCTTCCCGCGCATACTCATGCAAGTTAGTATTATTAGTGCTCACAAAGCCTTCATACCGCAGCTCGTGTAGCTGACCATCACCCTTGAACCACCAAACATGATCAATATGATCACAAACAATACGCGCTTTTCTAATAAAATCCATCCCCAACAATGTTTCATTATCTTTTGAATCGGGCAAAATCACAAATTCAATATTAACAATTTTGTGTAAAATTTTCACATCAACGTTGGCCACAAGAACCTCCATTGGCCGAATAAACCCATCAGCAAGTTTAATGTTCCTCGTTGAAGTTTGCAGAGGATGCCCCTTTGACTGGAGGAAAGCATATAGCGAATGCCCAGCAATACTACCCTTAGCGCCAGAGTCTAACAACCCAGTACCGTTAGACCCCAAGATCTCAATATTCATAATAGATCGGCGGTAAGGTGTAAAAGAAAGTAGAGAAGTGTCCGACTCCCCCTTGCCGCAGCCCATCATTGTTTCACATGAAACCACCGGAAATGATGAAACTGACAACCCTTCCTTCTTTGTACACAAAGGCTCCCCCTGCTCACTAGCATTATTACACCCATAAAAATTGTTAAAAACTTTTTTCACATCACCAATAAATTTTTTAGATTTTTCAAAATTAATTTCCAAATTTTCAGAATTATTTTCAAAATTAAAAACATCACCATATGTGTTAGAAACATTAGTTGAATCATTTGACAAACATTCCACATTATTAGAAACAACATTAATATTGTTTGAAATTATTTCCAAGTTCTGAGAGAATTTTCCCATGGGATTGCTAGGAGAATGACTCTTAACTATGTGGGATTCAGGAGAATGACCCTTATTGAAGTTGACTTTTTCAGATTGAATTTTACTAGGCTTGGAAATACTTCCAGTATCAAAAGTATGAATTGGATTAATTGTATAGCAATTTGAACACATATTTTGTTTTAAAATTAAATTGTTATTGTTCAGCCCGCAAGCGATTTTGTAAGAAACACTTTCATTTTGTTGGGGTGCATCAATAGAGTAAAAAGCATTAGAATTATTGTTATTGCACTTCAAACACTTTGCCCTAGTCACACCAGGCTCATTACACCCATAGCAAGAGATTTGTGACAGCGGCTGTCCACTTTTATTTTTCAACCGAGGGCACTCACTTTTAAAATGTGAATTATTCTTACAGTAGAAACAAAAACGTTTGACAGTACCTGTTATTCCTTCTTTGTCACCTGTCTGCTGAGTGACCTTGTTACCCAAGGCACCTGGATCCTGCTGTTGAGAGTGTGATCCTCCACGCTGCACTCCTGACCGAGGCTGAGAAGGCTCCCATGTCAGCGGCGCCTGCGCACCGCGGGCAAGCGGCGCGCTGGGCGCGGGAGTATGCCAGCTGCGCAGTGGCGGGCCGCCGGCCGGCGTCCGCGCGCGCTGCTGCACGCACCCTACTGGCTGGTCTTCCTTGAGCGAATCCTCCACGCTCCTCGCTCGCCGTAGTAGCTCCTCGAAGGTTGTCACACTGTCGCGCTCGACTCTCTTTCTTATGCGTGAATCCAGCATACCGTAGGCCATATCTAGTGCTACTTTTTCACTTATATCCCCTTTGGGCAGTTTAGCCAGTAATGCCCGCACCTGGGCAATAAACAAATCTGACATTTGACCATTTTGCTTCATGGTACGGAGGTCATTATATATTTGAAAAGGTGGCTTTCTCTCGCCAAACGCACTTTTCAGCATGTTCAGTGCATCATCCCAATTTTCCACATCTTGTTTGACACCTTGCCACCAAGTTCCTGCTGTACCTGACAGCAGCAGGGCCAAACCTTTCACTGCACTCTCATCGCCGATCCCTGTGGCCGTTTTATATATCTCAACAGCGTCGATGAAGTTCTCAACAGACTCGCGGGGCTCGCCGCTAAACTTTGCTTGACACAGAGCAAAATTAGCGCCCGCCAACGACGCGGCCACACCGGACGCGGCCTCCGACGACCCAAGGGGCGTCGACTCACGCTGATCACGACGAAGTTGTGCAAGTAGGTGAGTGGTCAAGTTTGTCTGATGTTCTTGAATGGTTTGCATCAAGAGGGCGAAGTTTTCCGATGACATGGTGATACTGGATACGTCAGGATTCTGCGAGGCGGCGCCATGCTCGGCATCCTCGCCATCGCAAGACTGTTGGTGACTTCTAAGTCCTTCTCGGGGCATCTTGAACCGAGCCTACCAAACGCGTTAGAAATCCACAATTTCACTGGAGTCACGTTGAAGAAATTAGCACGAAAGTCACTTATTACACGGCAAACAGTCTTGGCAAATCCTATGACACGGTGGGTGCCATTTTAGGGGAGGAAAGTCTCCTCCATCTCAGGGTTTCTTCTAAAATCAAAAGTCTTTGGGTACGTTCGCCACGTATTTAATCAGTATCACCAATCATACGTTTACAATCAAAACTAATAATTATGATCACAATGGATTGGATTAGTTACGTTAGGAAAAACCACATGTATCGACATGCACCCTCGAACAAGCAGAGAGCAGAACAGAAAACGGAAGTAAGAATGACGTAAGAGTGAATGTCGATAACATGACCGATCATCATAGATAATCGATTAAGAATGTAATGAATGACTTCCGGCGGTTAGCGCCATCTATGACTGAGTTACTATGGCAACAGTTTTATTAGTTCCGCTACCCGACGCGCAGCGGCGCGTGGCCTTGGCGCCTACGCCTATGTCCTATAGCGTGCCGGAACATTACCCCTACTCGCCCTGAGAGGGAGCCTCTGGTTCGCTATAAACAAAGCTTTTACTATGGCAACTAGATAGCTGATATGAATACTTATATCCTTTTTTTGTAACGTTATAGTTGTGTATATATTATACATAGAAAACATTCAGACTAAACACAAATATCTGAAAATTTACTTAAATAATATTTGTGTCTTTGGGGATCGCACCCGCGACCCTTGGTGTGGCAGGTAGGGCTACTATCCGCTTCGCCAGCGGGCTAGACTGCCATCTGCTATACACTATACAAAAACAAAGATAAAAACGAGACTACTTTGTAAGTTGCTGGCAAAGTTCTCTAGGACACATTCAATGATTTCCGACCGCAGGCTGCACAACTACACGACAATATTTGGCCGATGCATCTCCAAGTTTGTTGCTAACACGACTTGCGCGCCGACATGGCTCGGCGAAACACTGACATCCTTTTACAAGGTTCAGTTCAAGAATACATTTATAAATCGCACTGCTAAAGAGTGGAACTCACTAACTGCGTCTGTGTTTCCAAACGCATACAAACCTAATCTCTTCAAAGTAAGAGTGAAAAGGCTTCTTCTGGGTGAGCTTGCTCCAACTTAGACTCTGTTTCTGTCCTATGACCTAGACTAGAGTCAAGAGCAAACCCATCATTAATATTTTTTTATCATATTTCGAAAATTGATACTAATTAAAGTTCACTATCATGAGTAGAACTTTAAAATATTAGTACTTAATTATATGTAATGTAAGTATGTTTTATTGTCATGTTATGTTGTAGGGATACAGGCGTGATAAGTGTATGTAGGTATGTGTGCATGTATAATGTTGTATGTTAAATATAGGAACGTATAAGTAAGGAATAACATGCTTAAGGGTGAATAACATGCTTTAGGGTGTAACTCAGATTTGTATAAAACTGTGACAATAAGAATGGATTTTTTGATTTCATATTAATACAGTTTTTGATTTCGTCAATAAACTTTCTGTAGGTATCGTCTCACTTCCAAAACTTACTAACTAACCTTTATGAATTCTTGCTTCCAAAACTAATATTCATTTTTCCATTCACCATAAAGTTGGTCCTTTACATTTTTGATGTGCTAATGATGTAACTATCTAAACTCCGTTCATTTAAGAATTACCTATAATGTAAACAAACTTTGTATGTAACTGACAGTCGCGAGCTGTCAGTTACATACAGTCGCGAGCTGTCAGTTACATACAAAGTTTGTTTACATTATAGGTAATTCTTAAATGAACGGAGTATATCTTCACTTATTTCACAGAATAATCGATTTCTTTTAATTTCTTTTATAACATCATATTAATACAATAATGATATTAGCCGCTTTTATAATGTTCCCGAGAAGTCGAGAGGCACTCACAAAGATTCAAGGCGAATGGAAGTAAGCTCATTAAATAAATATTTTCCGTAAACTTCGAAGAGCTTCTGGTTCAGAGTTCGTTTCTGAAACAAACAAGAGAGATTAATCGTCGTCTTTGTATTTTGCACTAAGTTATTTTGTCTTTGTATTAGCCTAAGCAGGAAATCAGTGACTCAATAAAAGATGGAATAAATATAATTTGTAAGAACCCAGAGCCACCTCGTCCCAAACCAAGCAGAGTTTGGTGACTTGTAGTCGAGATGGGGAACTACATTATTAATATAAATACCTAAATTCACACAAAAAGATAAACGAGACTCAAAAAACACAAATATTTAATAAAATCCTAATATGTTGTTGAGTTTGCACAACTTTAACTATAAAACAATTTTAACAAACATAACAATAAAACAATTTTAACAAAATTTCAGTCAACATTGAAAAATCCTAATGAAACACAACTTAAATCCGTTTAAAATTATTATTATGACTGTGGAAAATTATATAATTTCGGGTCTATCACGATTATAGAAAGGTAAAAATCATGTTTATACTTTATTTTTATCCTGACGTTATATTCTTTATACTTAAAAATATTTGTTCTGTGTGGAGATCGAACCCACAAGTTTGACGTGGCAGGTAGAGGTAATCAATTTCGTCATCGCGGCCATTACTGAGAGATTTGATGAAATACGCCATGAATCCTAAGGGGTTTTGAACAATTTCGATACCCTGCTTGTTTAGGACATCGATCTAAACATGCTGACCATCAGCGCATTTTTTTACTATATGACCAATGCAAACAAAAAAACAATCTCGCATACAAAATTCGCGATCAGCTGACTGATTTTGTATGGTACCATGAAAAAAAAAACTTGTTTTTTACAATTGTCCCATACTGAAAATTGTTCAGTGCAATGCAATTCAATGCATTACTACCGATTCCTAGGTAATACAAACAGTTAAATTACATTCTTAATAAAACCAATTTCCTTATGCTAAGTCCCAACTAGTTTGTTAAGCTGCTATCTGAACTTGTTCCCTATAAATTGCCGCGAACATATTTTAGGAGAAGTTGTTTAGTCTCTAATCCCTGTGGTATTACGTATAAACTTGCAACTTGCTCTTGGAAAATATAAACTTGCAAAATACTCACTACAAGTTTGACAAAACTTATTACTTGCCCACTAAAAAACTTGGGTCCAATTTCTTGTTGTATTTTTTACGATGGCAAATAGTTAACTATTTTTATGGTGTAGTCTGTGGCAGAGTCCTGCATTAGATTGTCAACACGTTTTGTGATTGGTTTCATAAACATGTTTACATTAAGTCTTTTTCAGTACTTACCGGTAGCGGTTTTCTATGTTTTGACACAATGTCACAATGAAACTCGAGTCCCTAAGTTGCCTCTTACAAAACTCGTAGCAAAAAATGGGGTGATGCTATTCCAATCTGAGAATACACGGCACGTTACATTAATTTTGTGAATGTGTGTATCTGATTTGGGGGGATTTGGTTGCAACCGGACTTTGCACTGATGGTCAGCATCCGCAAAACAAAATAACAAAACTGGATAACTGCCTCGCAATATCTTCAGATATTCGTTTCAACATCCAAGTCAAACCCTGTCAAAACATAGTGAACCTCACAGACTAGTTCTTCATATTCGGCTACGAGACAGGGCGGATACGGAAATAGGCTGTGCATTATACAGCGACTGCAGCGCTCGCCGATATAGCCACGTGTCAAAATCAATTTGCACGTTTGCAGGTCGCTATTTTCGGTTTTGTCTGGATTGGTACTCTATTATAGACCAGGAACCTGTACTTAAACCAATGTCTTGAATAATTCATGTTTTTATCTGTGATGTGTGATATGACGGCCAATATGTGGCGCAGTGGTAGTGTGACTACCTGCGACACAAAGGTTCGATTATCGGTGGGACACTTACAAAGTTTTGTTCCCAGTCTGGTTAGGACATTGCAGTCAAAATTTAAGCCGTCAGTCCCGGTTGCTGTCCATGATTACTTAGAAGGCGGTCGTTACACAACCATGGACGACTCGGGGTCGCAAACTAAAATAAGAAGAGACCTGTGACCTGTCACTAAGGCGATACACAATTTTCAGAATGACCCTCAAATGTTTGTCAGACGTGGCGTGAATGTTCGTTTTTACGGCCGCTTTTGCTCTGCCTACCCCGCAAGGGATATAGGCGTGATATATGATTGTTCGTTTGTTCTGTGATTTGTTAATTCTTGATCCAAATAAAAGATTACCCACGAGTATTTCTCTGATCTTATTTTAAGAATCTTTTAGGAAAAGAGTGTTCTTCGAATCGCGTTTGTGAGTGTTCCACCGAGAATCGAACCCGGAACCTTTGCGTCGCAGGCAGTCACACTACCACTGCGCCACATTGGCCGTACCTAAGCACTTTTTCTTGTTATTGTAAAATTTTGAACATTTCCGGTCTTTCGAAAAGTTCGAATCTTTTATGATTGACGCACGCTTACCATAAGCACATAATTCATAAAATTCACAAGCAAGTTAAAAATGCATAGTTTTGAAGTACTTAGATAGCAGTTCTCCAGCTCCTGGCCTGCCATCCCACCAGTCTATTCCAGGGTCTGGCCGGCAGACGTCAGGCCGAATGCAGCGACACTGCTCTGCACTTTGCGCCTGAATCTTTAATAGCCAGACTATTTTCACGCCGTCCCGCTAATTAGTCGACTGCAGTATCCAAACGGCAATTAGTGTGGTTATAAAATTCTGTTCGTTTTTGACTAATTTCAACGGAACTGATGGGAAATAAAGCTTTTTGATGTTTTATGGAAATTGGGATTCAAGTTGATTACTTACAGTTAATAATTGTGATTTAATGAACCACTATGGGAAATTGACAAAAATTTAAATTCTGATTGTAAAGTTAAGTATCCAAGTAAGTAGTTAAAAAACTTGCGTTACAAAATTTCTGCATCATTCGGGAGTTTAGAGTTCCTATCACAATCATAACAGTTTATCATCCTAAATGACTTAACAACTTGAAGCTACTATTGCGATAGTAATGTAAAGGAAACATATTTTTGTATAAATTATAGATTCTTTCACTAAAAAGTTTTTACTTCCGAAAAGCCCTGAACTTTCTGTGAATAATAAAAAGTGCCACCATTTCCTTTACTAATTCGCGCACTCCATTACAACGCTGACAAAATGTAGGTGAGTATAATTCCGTCCCGGGGACGCCATTACAGAAATGAGTTGGTGTAAAAAATCTGCTTACGCGCGTTATCTGGGCAGACATCAAAATTTAATTTGGTAGAGAGCGCACTTCGCCCGTAATGTATGCCGAATGTTGCTCGTAGCAGGGAGCTACGGAGGTCGTAGAAGTTCGTAGTACGTCGCGTAGCTTGTTCCGGTTGAGGTTACGATAGGTGGGCTAAACAAAGCCTATAAAATGTAATTTTGATCATAAAATTCGTAATATTTTACCCACTCAAAAATGTCTTTGTCATACTGAAAACCACTTGCCAGTACCTGGCTAGTTCTCTTCGAAACGCGTTCTCCTGATAATTCCGTCATCATTTTTCAAATTATGTTTTTTGGTATTTTGGGGGCATTGCGTCATACTTTAGAGGAATACAGATAAAATTATGTGAAAGGCCCGCTTTTTGGTCGAGTAATTACAAAGTTATAGCTTGCCCACTATTAGCTGTGATGGAATCAAGAGAACTGTATTCGGTGTATGACGGATCTAACAAATATGGTTCAATTGGCCTTGTTCATTAGTTTTAACACGAGTAACATATACATACACATTAATTATAGTGGTATAATGAAAAATTTAAAATCCATTTTGAATTTGAATGAGATTTTCATGAAGAAAATTAAGTCCCACTATTTAGGTGACGGATCTGAAAAAAATGCCCACGATTTGGGTGACGGATCTGATAAAATGTAATAGTGTTTTTGTAAAACATAGTTTTAGTTTGTTTATTTTATAATAAAAAGGAATATATAGTAGTAAAAGAAGTGAGAGAAAGTAAATAAATGAAAGAAAAGAATATGTTTAAATCTGAATATTTATTTTGAATGATTTTTTTGGGCTCCTGGTTGTTTACATCAAATACTCCAAACCTTCCATGTCTATTTGCAAGCAGAAGCTACCCATCAGGATAAACAACTTTTGCTTTGATGCCATATCTGTATTTCCTATAGTTTAGGTGGGCTCCTGTTGGTGCACCTGGTGGTCTTTTATCAGGTACTCCAAAACTTAGAACTCTATATGCTTGCAGAAACGACCCATCAACCTGAACAACTTTTGCTTTGGTGCCATATCTGTATCTTCTATAGTTTAGGTGGGCTCCTGGTGGTGCACCTGGTGGTATACATCAGATACTCCAAACCTTTAAACTCTATAAGCCAGCAGAAGCGACCCATCAAGCTAAACAACTTTTGCTTTGGTGCCATATCTGTATCTCCTATACTTTAAGACGGCTCCTGGTGGTGCACCTGGTCGTCTACATCAGGTACTCTAAACCTTAAAACTAGATATGCCAGCAGAAGCGACCCATCAAGCTGAACAACTGTTGCTTTGGTGTCATATCTGTATCTCCTATAGTTTAGGTGGGCTCCTGGTGGCGCACCTGGTGGTATACATCAGGTACTCCAGACCCTCAAGTGATAACAAAAGGTAGCCTATGTGTTAATCCATGTTACCTCGATATGTATGCCAAATTTCCTGCAAATCGGTTCAGTAGTTTTTGCGTGAAGAAGTAACAAACATATCGCATTTATAATATTAGTAGGAAGGATATATTAGTAAAATATAAACAAAAGACCCAACCGTGGGCACCGATTTAGTCCCACTTTTACCGAATCTCTTAATTCCATCATCACCTTATCAGATCCGTCATTGCACTGATGACGGAAAGTGATGGATCTGTTAAGAGGGATCTGATAACCAAAGCATATTTTCTGGCTTTGTGGCAAACTGATAGCAAGCAAGTACGAATGTTACACACAATGACCTTCAATTAGCAGTGGTACATCATATTCCATTGAAAGAAAAACTCACATTTACATAGAATTAGAGAAAATCGCAATGAAAGGTATGACAAAATCATGAAACAAAATGACAGATCTGAAATGTCTTAGCTTCTTGTGCGGATTTCCATTAATTTGCAACGTGTCGGCCTCATTCAGATCCTGGGAGGTGACTAAGGTAACGTGCAGGCAGGGTTATCATATGTCTCAATCTAACTGTTAACGAATGACAAGCGCCATAAAGGGTGCGTTTGGATATGAGACGAGTTCTTGACACCAATGATTAAACGAGATTATCTATGGCAAAATTACTTTTCAATTACTATCAAATGTCACCATATGATACTCTCCATCACTATCCAACAATATGTAAGTAAATCTATGTACGTATGACCAAAACACAAGATTTAATTCAGTTTCACTTTGCAAAGTAGGGTTGGACACCACCTACGGAATCTAGAGAACGACGTTTTAAATAATTATTTAAAAATATCTATAATAATTACAACCATTTCGTGAGTTTGCTTAAGGAATTAAAGGTCTTTACTTCCAAAAAAAAAATCGAGAAAAATATATTATCATCAGATCAATGTGTTTTCTGGTGCCACTCATCAGTTCCCTCATCAATGAGAACTAGCCACCTACAAGTAGCCTTATACTCTTAGAGCTTATTGGTATCGCCACAGTATTGCCTAATATAATCTTAAGTATAGTATCGCCGTTCTAAAAGAAAATTTCCGAAATCAAAATGTTACCCACTATTGCTGGTATAAAAATTTTTCTTTAATTCTGAAGGACTCATCATAATTAACCAATTTTAAACGGATTTTAGATGTGTTTATTTTGGATTTTACAATTCCTACGTTTCGAGCTCTTTACAGAGCTCGTAGTCACGGGTGATTTAGGTGTTAGACTCCATTATTTAGAACTATTTCTTAATTGCATAAAGTAACAAAAAATCTTTTGTTGTGATAAAGTAACAAAAAATCTTTTGTTGTGAGTGCAAACTCAATTAAATATTCTGAAAGACATTTCAGAGTTTCATATTATTATTTCTAACCTACTTGTAGGCTCTCTTTTCGTGTGGGACACCGAGTCGTCCAACGACCCGATGAACTCTGGTGTCAGAGTTTCCAACCGCCTACTACCACTAGTAGGCCTCTGACATGGTTGTGTTACGACCGCCGTCTAAGTAATCATAGACAGCAACCGGGACCGACGGCTTAGCGTGCCCACCGAAGCATGGAACCATTTCTTTTCGGACAATCAGTTGGTTCACCCTGCAATGTCCTAACCAGACAGGGAACAAATTCACAAAGTGATAAATATCAACTTTGTGAGCGTTCCACCGAGAATCGAACCCGGAACCTTTGCGTCGCAGGCAGTCACACTACCACTGCGCAACATTGGCCGTCTAAACTTGTAGGCTGTAGATAAGCTATTAGCTACAATATCATTTTTCTTTTTAAAACTGGGATATTTTAGGTACAATGTGTCCCGAAATCTTTTCTTGAACTACTTTATTACTTGAATACTATTGCATCTTTGTAGCGAAATCTTTTCATAGTTTAAACTGCGCTATATTTAACATAAACTTGAATAAAAGATGTCCTCTCTCAACGCCCAGTATTTTTGTGTGAATTGCACACGCACCGTCGATTTTGCGTCGTGTGACAGCCGCAATGTGATGCGGCGACGTTTGCTATGATATGTGGTTATTGTATTTGATTTCGTGAAATTCTACCGTCGAAGAGCCGGATCCGGCAAAACACCGGATAATCAGGCGATACGTGTGAGTACCGCGTTTGTGTGGTTCGTGACAGCTGCCATAAAAATGACAACCTGTGGCAGCAGCAATTTTATGCGGCAACGTCTGCTAAGATACCCAGTTTTTGTATAGGATTTCGTAAAATCATAAGGTGCGTGTGCAAACCGCGTTTGTGTGCAGTGGCATTTTTTATCGCAATGAACCTTCCCGTGGTTTGCATAAAATAATTGCATACATTCACCGCAAGCGGTGATTCCCTAGTGTAAATGTTGCCGTCTTTAAAAAACATGCCGATTTTTGTGAAAAATTAAATACTAAAGCTTTGTATGAGAATCACTTTTTGATAAACATCGTTACATGTCGTATGGACATTTTTGTATAGGAGTACCAAATTTGTTTTTCATATTTCGACCTGTTATGTTTATTGGGCAAACTTTAATAGTTTAACGAGTAAAACTCACTCTAAAAAGACTTACACTGCATTTAATAGGACGTTATATTCGCGCTTTTGCGTTTTGTTGCGCTTCTCCTTATAAAAACCGACAATGCTTAAGCGGGAACAAATGTTATATTAAATTTTATACAGTTGGGCTGCACGCTCCATCGTGAGGAAAATTTAATAATCTTGATTAAATATCACATCTTTTTAATATAAAGTTGTCTGAAAATGTTTTAGCTCTGGCAGATTATTTTAATAACATGATGTTAATAAACAATACATATATCACGCTTATATCCCTTGCGGGGTAGGCAGAGCGTAAACGGCCAAAAAACGGTCACTTACGCCACGTCAGACAAATATTTGAGGGTCATTCAGAAAATTGTGTATTACCATAGTGATAAGTTGTCAGCCCATCGCCTAAAATTGCAATACACATCCTCGAATCCCTTAGTCGCCTCTTACGACACCCACGGGAAAGAAATTTGGTGATACTATTATAATCTGGAATCACACGGCAAGAAATTGGGTGATGCTATTCCAAGCCGGCATCACACACGGCATTAATTCACAATTATGACTGGAAACATCATTTTGCAAGTTGCTTATAATAGCTATAAGTAGTTTTTTGCAAAAAAATACGCATATTGGGCCTTTCAGTAAATAGTTCTTTAATCGCAAACGTACTGGAATATACTGTGGTTCGTAAAAGCCACCAAAATTGACAACAAGTGACAGCCTGAATAAGATGCGGCGACGTCTTAGAACAACAAACACAGTCTTCTGTCCCTGAAGGCCGTGATGCTTTGAGGGTGTCGAGGGCCATGAATGCGGTGATATCCGTTTTTTATGACTGCAATGCGGTTAATTATACGCATGTAAGTAACACTTTTAAAAGTCTTGACTTCAAATTGAAAAAATAACATTTACTGGTGGTGGGGGTGTAATGTTACATGCCTTATGAATAACCGAGGCAGTGCCTATTTTTATCCCACCCGAGCCGGTTTTCTATCAGCCAATACAAAATTGTTATATAAAGAAGTAAATTAAATTGATCCGTCATTGAAAAAACATAGAATTCCATTTTTTATGACGGATCATGTCATCAATAAGTGGTTGTATCATTGAATTATATCATTTATTATATCATTTAATTTCTTAGACTCTAATCGTTACAAAATACTGGATCCGGCAAAACAGCAGTAAATAAATGCTTTTATAGTTTAATCCAATGAATAGCAAAATCTAAAAGAAATATGAAAATTTGCGACATAGATAGGTTCTTGTAATTCCCTCGGCATAGTCTCATGCTGCGCCATATCCAGATTATTTATGATTTCATTTGGTGGTCCGTATTTTAGCGATGCGGTATTTTGCATCGGAACGGGCGTAATATCGCGACACCGTGCCCTACCGACTTACACTTATTGGCTTAATAAATTCTTATAATAGTATTAAGGTTTGCTTATTTTAAAAGTGGATTAAACCGAATCTATTATGAGAATTGATTATTGGTAACAATCAAAATACCAAATGTTTTGTTTTAAATAATTTGGTAAATGAAAAATGTCGTCATTGCAAGAGAAAGAGAATCTACATAACCAACAAATTATTCCAGTACACAGTCAGAAATAAACAGAGCAAACCTTTATTTCGTGTCCAATCTCATATATCAGAATAAAATTCGAAGCCCTACGATTCCCCAGTGATTCTCCAGTTCATAAGTTTCTGTTTGGTCCACCCGAAGAGCATTTATACTTTGGAAAGTAATCAGAAGTAGTTGGGCTGGCAAAGTTAGATACTAAAGTATGATTTTGCAAAGGATTTAGTGTTATTACTTGGATTTTTAACTTACAAAAAGTATTATTATGTTTTGAATAATGTTTGGTATTTGCGATGTATATACTATACATATTGTTAATAGTTTTGTTTTGGTTCTAGCAACATTCTTTTTACAGCTACCTACTGTACAGCTAATCAAAAACAATTGTTGCAATTACTAATCAAACTAGAAAAGAAAACGGAATAAAATAACAACGTTTATTAACCTTTGAAGTAGGTGTTAGTGGAAACCATTAAAGGTTTTAGTAGCAAATTGATACCTTCATAAATAACTCTTTCCCGCGGTATTGGCACATTTACAAGTAAGCTTAGCCATCAATCTCACGAGGGTACATAAATAGTGGTACCAGGGATGCATCAGTTTCGGGCGTCGGGTGGTAACGCAACGACTCAGTGCCGGTATGCCACAGTCGAGCAGTCCCGATTCGTCATCAAAACTTACATCCATGAAATGAGTCCCAGTTTGTCACACTCAACAATCACAATATAGTACAAAATAAGGTCACTTTCCGGTATGTGATGTCTTGGGCGATAGTATGCTTTGATCTTCTTAACTACGACACGGATTTTGATGCGGTCCTTAATAATTGGAATGATTCAAGACAAAAGTTTTACATACATATATGCTACATACATATACATATCACGCCTATTATCCCTTGCGGGGTAGGCAGAGCGTAAACGGCAACAAAAAACGGTCATTTACGCCACGTCTGGCAAATATTTGAGGGTTATTCGGCAAATTGTGTGTCGCCATAATGACAGGTCGTCAGGCCATCGCCTAAAATTGCACCACCCCCTCCAGTCCCTTCATCACCTCTTACGACTCCCACGGGACAGAAATGGGGTGATGTTATTCTAAGCCGGCATCACACGGCAGACAAAGTTTTAATGTATAATAAAAATACAATGCCGGGAAAAGTCATAATCTTGCAAAAAAATGGTTGGGGGTCGGAAAACCGCTGGGTAGGGAATTAGTGGACTAGGTGCTTTTATACAGGACTATTTTTTAGTCAGTGCGCAGCTTCAACATACGTAATGGTTATCAAATTTTAGAAAATATGTATTTATTTTTTACACCTGACTTAGAACAAAAAAATTGAAATAATCGCACTTAAACTTATCCCAGTATCGTACGTAAGTGTGGATCACCCTATTAGGTTCACTAGCTATCTTCCGGTATGGCAACGTCGCGCGCGGCCCAGTTATACCTATCAGCTGACTGTGTTCTAGCTTCTACCTACAGCACAGGTCAATGACCAGTCCAGGTTAATGACCGCTATTGGTACCGGGGTGCGTGCGGGTGATACCTACAACAACTAAGTACCTATCTCACAAGTACCTACACTTAAACTGCCTCCGTGGTGTAGTGGTTTAAAAGTTGGTCTCTTGATATGATGGTCCCTGTTTCTAGTTTATGCGGAGAGACAAGATTATTTTGTTAATGACGTAGTTGGATTTTTCCCAGTTTGGTTAAGAATTAGCAGCTACTACTAGCATAAGCAAGACATGTAAATGTTTAATCCATAACGGTAACTCGGGATTGTACAGCACCTCAAGTAACCATCTACGTGATCAACTTAAGAATGGTTTTTCTTACAGTTAACAAGAATAACCAGAAAAGATTGATACCCATTTCAAAAGATCAACATTCAAAGGTTTTTCTAATATTCTTTAAAAATAACCAGTAAAGACTTTAATGGCAACTGGAGCCGTTGCTGATAGTATCTAAAAAGCCTACACAACCTGCATACAACAGAGGTTGTGATGGTTTGACAACGTCGCGATTAGTCACCGCGTCTTACAGCGCCAGACATAGTGGCGCCAACGATTCAATTTTTAGAAGAAATCTGCCGCCGGCGCAGCGCCGGCGTCACGGCGTGGCGGGAAATTCATCTGCACTGCTAGAAAGCTTTATGTACACTGATGATATGAGGTACCTCGTATCGCGCGTGCCTGCCCTTCGATGATTTTAACCGAATTATCCTTAAAGCACAACTGCATTTAAAGTAAAGTAAACTGCAAAAAGTTTACCTAGAACACTAGGTAGGCAGTAGGTAGCTAAGTACAATAGTCGTTTAATTAACAGTTACTTACCGTAAACTGCCCGTGATCCAACAGCCGCTGCATAACGTTGAGGAATGTTTTTGGGTTCGGTACACGAGGGTCCACAACGCCAGCATTACGCAGTCGAGGTAAACTTTCGTCCGCGAACATTCATTGGGCTGCTCGGGTATTTTCCCCACTTAAAAAGTACGAACGCACCATTTCGTAAAACTCGCGCGTAAAACTGTGTACCGGTACTGTGGCAAACTGGGCCTATCGCAACGCAACGTAAACGTAACGTGAGCGGAGCGTGAGTTACGGTTATGGCGGGCGGCCCGCTTCCGGTGCGCTGCCCTTCAATATCCTCTGCTGGACGGACGAGTACGTATCAATATCACAGTTTATATTTTTGAACACGACTACAGTGTAACAATTTTGCATGCGTATAATCAATGCATGTTGTTTTAGTTGTATAGATAGATAGATATACACATGTACACATATCACTCCTATGATCCCTTGCGGGGTAGGCAGAGCGTAATTGTATAGATAGGTTACAACATACAAATATCACGCCTATAATCTCATGCAGGATAGGCACATCGAGGATTAAACGAAGATTTACGCCACGTCTGACAAATATTTGAGGGTCATTCGGAAAATTGTGAAAGATCATAGTGACAGGTTGTCAGCCCAGCGCCTAAAATTGCAATACACACTCTCGAGTCCCTTAATCGCCTCTTACGACTCCCTCAGGAAAGAAATGGGGTGATGCTATTAGATAGATAGGTTGCAAGGCTTTAAAAACTGATTTAACAATCTAGAAAAAAATGTTTTACATATATCCACTTCCATATATATCCATGTGCTAAGTATGGAACAAAGTAGGTAGATAAGACAAGGACACGGAATTATTGAGTATTGCCACGCAATTCGTAAGTATGGTAAGTAAATAAATTGCGTATCAAAAAGCGAACGAAGACGAAGTAAAATTAATCATCACCCGACACTTTTCCCTAGTAAGTAGGAGAAAATTGATGAAAAATTGCGTGACAGGTTTGTATGTATATGTTATAACATTTTGAATCATTCTAGATATCATGAAATCTTCTTCTTCGTGACAATAGTAGTTCAAAACTGTTAGATTATCCCCTGCCAGTACTTGGCGTCGTAAATAGCATTATCAGTTGCCAAGTTTAGTTCTGCCTTACTACAAGTATATATATAGTAGGGGGTAAGAGAGTGCAGGCCAGTAAATGTGCCATTGTTTGAGATGGGGCTCCACAGTCGAAGTTTGTTTGCGTGTTGTCGGCAAATCCCCATTTCACCATATTTTCTTCTATAATAAAATGAAAACTCATGTGTTGAATGCCCGGTTTTGATATGTATCCAGAGTCACAGTCATAGGACTATAAGAACAAAAAATATATTTCTGACTGTACTCAAAATGGCGACTCACAGTAAACTGTATCATAACATCAAACTATAAACTCCCTAAGTACTTACTTTTGATTTCTAAGGCGGTACATACATACATACAAATACGACTACGGTGCGTAATAAATACATCTGTCAAGTCGTTTGTTTGTATTTGTATGGGAATAAGACCTGAATTCGCAATTATATTGCGACTGACAGACGCATGCGTTACTTAGCGGTAAAAATACGCAGCGACGGACGACAAGTGGGAGAACCGTCAAACAGTCATTAACAGGCAAGCAAGTTTATATGTTACTTTTCCCGTAGCTAAAGCCAACGTACGTGATATTAATAAAAGCGTAACATTAATAATGACTGATCTCTTCCCTCCATGATATGTACCAGCTACGAGCCAACATGTGGCGCCCTAATCCTGTTATGAGGAGAAACTTTGTTAATAAGAGTGCTGTTTGGACAGACGCCTTGTGTAGTTTCACGGTATGCCCGATGGAGAAAACCTTGTTCATGACATTAGTACTGACCCTGTATTAATTTTTAAATGTTCTACGATATTTGAAACGCCACAGACAAAACAGAGCATCTTTGTTATTTTTTACTTATTTGGTTTCAGTGTAAAAAATAAATACGTTAACGTTTTAGAGGCATTAGAATGCGATAGTTTGACACGAGCATTCTCATTCGATCTTCACAAAAAATCCAATCCAATCCAAAAATCAACCAAGTGCAAACTCAAGTTCACACAACAAAGTCCAAGTCACGACCCGGGTGACATTCGTTTTTGTTGTATTGGATTACTGTTTGCACATGCCATAACAAGGCGTCAAATTCGTTGAATTTATCCATTGCCTCGTTAATGATAATGATACAAGTAATTTTGAGAGGCATGATGCGTAAAGCAGGAATTTATAGTCGAAGAACTGTTTTTAAATATGCAACCACATTTGAATATGCAAGGACGTTATGAGACGGGTGGAGATTTAAAAGAGTGGATTTCTCAAGCGGAAATTTTTCATGTCCTCGCTGAAAACGAGGTGACGCTTTGCAGATATGACTATGATATTTTTTTTCAAAATACAAGACACTTGTTCTGATATGAAGCCATATAAATAATGTTTGGAGAGTTATAATTTTTTTAGAAAAAAAATAGTAAGTGTTGAATTTCAATGTTCGGTGGCTTGTCCCCAATCCGTTTTTCACAACATATTCATCGCTCAGGAAAATTATGTTTAACATATTTAGGATAATTAATTTTGAATATGTTAAGGATTAGTGACTCTACGAGAAATTATTAAAAATTGAATTTTTAGATGAAAAGTTTATGAACTAGGTATGTCAAAACTAGATTTGTCCCAGCAAAAATAGCAATATCGGTGGCAATTTTGTTTCGACGCTCCCTGCTCACACTGTTGAGTATATCCAGACCTAAAACCCCTTCCCCGCTAGTATCAGCCGAGCACTCACGCGCAGTGTGAACTGTTGTGCACTACCTCCTTGCGTCTTCCCGTCAAAAATGTTAGTAAACAATTTCCGTTTACTCGGAACAAAATTTTGCAATTTCGGTGCTCGGGTTTAAAATATTTCCTCAAGGTTTAAAAATATTACAGTAATGCTTTCTAAATAGCCTTTAGGTACACTTTTGAGATATAAATTGCAAACTGGAATAACCTTGATACTTTTGCATATTTTTTAAATAAATGACTCATTTGCAATTTCGGTGGGCACATTTCGGTGGCTTTAGGGCTGCTAGAAGCGCACCGAAATTGTAAAGCTCCACCGAATTTGCTCAATTGATACAAATTACAAACATATTTAAAAATACCACGCTTTCACTCCTTGCGGGGTATACAGATCGAAAAAGCCTGTAAAATGCGGTCGCTTTAGGTCGTTTGTTTGACCAAAAAAATGCGGTTATTTCAGAAAAACAAAATCCGCGTCGTAAAAGAAGACTAAGGGATAAATTTATTGAGGGAATAGAGAACAGCGTTCCCTCTGAATGCAAAATGTTGTGCTGCGCTCGTCTATCCGCCAGCCGAGCGTGTAGAGGATGGCAATACTCCCGATAAGGGGAGGCCCATGTCCAGCAGTGGATTTTTGAGCCAGCCCGGCGATCCCTCGTGGCCCTCCAGCCCGGTGCTCCCGCGAGGTCCTACTGCAGGGCGATCCCTCGTGGCCCTCCAGCCCGGCGCTCCCGCGAGGTCCTACTGCACGGCGATCCCTCGTGGCCCTCCAGCTCGGTGCTCCCGCGAGGTCCTCTTGCACGGCGATCCCTCGTGGCCCTCCAGCCCGCAAGGTCCTCCTGCTCAGTCATTGACACACGTCAGCGATAGCCGAAGACGTGGCTACTATTTGTAGTCGCAGGTATCAGTTGATTTGTCGACCGGCAGGTGCTAAAAAGTGTGGACGGCTGCCGCTAACAAGGGTCTAAGGCTATCTTCAACACAATGCCATCCATATGTAAGCAGCCAAACAAGGCATTTATTTTTTATTAATGGTGGGTTTGCTCTTGACTCTAGTCTATGTCATAGAACAGAGACAGAGTCTAAGATGGAGCGAGCTCACCCAGAAGAAGCCTGTTCACTCTTGCTTTGAAGATATTAGGGTTGTATGCGTTTGGAAGCATAGACGCAGGTAGTGAGTTCCACTGACTGGAAGCGCTTAGTCCAGCTTAGTTAGGAATGGCAACTAGGTATGGATGGTATCCGGCGGTACGTCTGGATGTCCGATGGTAGAAGGGCGCTGGTGGAACAAGGTCGTGAAGTTCTTGAGTTCACTCTCCGAAGTACAATCTGTAAAAACCAACAAGCAGGCAACCTTGCGGCGATGTGCCAGGCTATGTAGCTTGGTGTCCAACAGTTTTATGTCGCCTATGAGCCTCTTGGCCCTGCGTTCCACCGAGTCAAGAGCGGCAAGTTGGTATTTGGCTGAGCCATCCCAAAGGTGACTGCAATACTCCATGCAGGATCGGACTTGTGCTATGTAAAGAGTTAAAAGCTGTCCAGGCGTAAAGTATCGCTTCACTCTATTCAGGATGCCCAGCTTCTTAGCCGTCGTATGAGCTTTGTACTCGATGGTCGCGCCGAAGTTTAGATTTGATGTCAACTCCATGCTTAGAAGCTCAAGCCAGTATCAAAGTAGGTGTCCAGTCGAAAGGACTCCTCTTCGCAGTGAAAAGACACGCCTGTGTTTTGGTGGCGTTGAATGGGACCAGATTGTCGTCGCCCCATTGGGAGAAAAGACTTAAGGTCAGATCTGTTCGCTCTACCATTGCGAATCTTAACGAACGTATTTCATCCCCACTGATTCTTGCCCCTATCAAGTATCTCTCTGAAACGGTACTATCATCTGCGTCTCCAACAATACCATGCTAAAGGAGGTCATTGATGTGCAGCAGGAAAAGAGTTGCAGAGAGAACAGACCCCTGAGGAACTCCGGCATCAATGGCCGTAAGGTCAGAGGAGCAGCCGTCAACGACTACTTTGATGGACCGTTCACTAAGGAAGTCTGAAATCCAAGTACAAAAATCAGCTGGGATGCCATAAGCAGGAAGCTTACTGAGCAGACTTGCATGCCAGACCCTGTCAAAGGCCTTCGAGATATCGAGTGAAACGGCAAGTGCTTCGCCGTTTTTCTCAATGGCTTCGCCCCAGCAGTGCGTGACATACACAAGAAGATCACTAGTAGACCGCCATATTGACGGTCACTGAGAAGATCATTGTCTTCAAGGTAGGTCAGCAACTTACTGTTAAGTACCCTCTTCATGACCTTGCATAGGATGGAGGTAATGGCAATTTGACGGTAATGGGCAGGATCAGCACGGTCGCCCTTATTGGGAACTGGTTGCACATTAGTAAGCTTCCAGGCCCCCGGCACCGTTCTTTCTTTAAGAGAGAGGCGGTACAAGCGTGTCAGCACAGGAGACAGTTCAGGCGCACAAAGTCTTAACACTCTCGCTGGTATGCCATCAGGTCCGCTGGCTTTTTTCACGTCTAGACTACAATACTCTTCGAACCTCTTTAGTGTGTACTGCGATCTCCGACATCGAAGAATCGCAACGAGGTACAGTAGGTGGTTGCTTGGTGCCAGCGTCCAGATGTGAGTTGCTTGCAAACAGGGATGCAAACAAATTTGCCTTCTCACTTGCAGAGTGAGCCAGCGATTCATCAGGTTTCAGCATTGGAGGATCTGAGGCACAATTGCAACTTCGGTGGCACAAACCCAATTTCGGTGGCATGAATTCAAATTCGGTGACAAGGCAATTTCGGTGACCCAAATAACTCACCAAATACTATTGTTACATATTTCCCTGTTAATTAGTATCTTTTGCTATACAGCTACAAAAAATATCAAAAAAGCTGAAAATTTAAAAATCCACCGAAATTGACAAAAATATGCAGTTGTTGAAAATGACTCAAAAACATTATGAACCTATAAGGACCCATTTGGATGCAATAACCATATGTTCTTAAAAGGAAAAAACTTAACTCTGATACAAAAATCTTTCATCCTGTATTTCAGCTGGCTAAGGAATGGCGATACAATTATTTCTGCTTGCTAATATCTTTCCTTGTGTTGTGTTGAATTTGTTACATAGTAAATGAGTTTTGTGTTTACTTTTGTTTCCGGATGTAAGCATGTCTAAGGTTTTAATAAATGAAATAGTTTATGTTTAAAAAACTTGTAAATTCATTTATTTGTCAACAGTGCCTAATCTCAAATATAACTAAACAACACAAAATGATGACAATGAGATTATAAAAAAACTTACTTCGAAAACAAATAGCACTGAGGAAATTATACGTTTAATTTAATTCGTTTTTGCAGAATGTAGTGCAAATGGATTCATAATTTAAAACTCAAGTAGCTTAAAAATAATTGGCTTCACCATTTTTTTTGCTACGTCAGATACTTATAGTAAAAATCTGTTATAACGGCGTATTAGGTTTAGTTCTACCGCTGGTGGTGAGGCAGCTGGTGGTAACAGCTGGTGGTGATGTGGCATGTTTTGTGTTAGTCCATGTTTATTGCATTCAAACTATCGCCAATGCGGTGGAGCATGGGGATGCCCAGGTCGTGATGGATATTGGTGCGGAGGCGGCGGTGGATAGTTGTGGACCTGTGGTGGATGATGAATGTGGATTGGTGGCTGATGGTGAGGTGGCTGGTAGTGAGGTGGCTGATGGAGATGTGGCGGGTAGTGAGGCGGCTGATGGTGATGTGGTGGATAGTGGTGTTGTGGGGCAGGGGGGTAGTGATGGTACGAAGGCGGCCCTTGCTGGTTCCACGACATTCCTGGAAGCAAAGAAACGTAAAAGATAAATATTCTGCTATGTTTTCTTTCGAGTATGCGATTATTATGAAATTTATCAGCTCGATGTAAATAAAATTATTAATGAAATATTAGATACCTTCAGTTTAGGTATATATACATAGTAAAATTTTGTGAAAAGTAACTAAGACAATTATTTCATATTGCGGGATTCTTGGTACATACTGACAAGTGTGATGTAGGTATTTTTTATAATATTAGTTACTCTTTACAGTTAAAATACACTCTTATTCTTTTAAGCGCCGCTTTTGGCGTTAGATCCACCCGTGTGCATTTTTGTGCATATAGTTAAATAAATAAATTGGATGGACTCGGTGTCCCACACGAAAAGAGAGAGAGAGAATAAATAAGACTAAGTTTAAAAGAAAAGTAACGTATGATACGGTTCTTAATATAATGCTGCACCTGGTGTATTAACTCCCAAGTGAATGTGGTAGCCAAAAAGCTGAAAATCTTTTCGCATCTCTGTGGTGTGAAGAGTTAGCTCACCGTCTGTTTCTTTTCTTCGATTGTTTTTTTCAATACACTGAATAAGTATGTTCACTTTTCTATTTTACTGCGTACTACACTGATAGTCCATGAAAATTGATGTTTTTATCATAAAACATTCCAATACTTACCCGATACGATAATTTATCAGATACTTCTTATCGGAAACTGATAAAAACATAAATGGATAGTGTTTATTTTTGTAACATGTGTTGATTCATCATGTAGGTACGTACTTATTCGCAATCCAAATTGTTGGAACATGACTACCCCATGATGTCATATTGAAATAAAATATGCAAACAAAGTTTTTATCCTATGAATTGCATACCCGTCGCAAGAATGTGCGGTTTTCAACGCTAGAAAGCAAATGACAACCTGTTTGACACCCTAACTTTAAGCGGCGTCGTGTTCCATGATATGCGGTTTTAAAAGCCGAATCAGGCTATATACCGAAAAATCATTCAGTGCCTTATCACAATTTAACAAATGCACACTCACCACAAGCTTTTCAAAATAATAACAATATAGAGACCGTGCCAATGAAACCGCAAAACTTTATCAAACAAAGCGCAAACCGAATAAAATATAAAAGGGTAAACAAAAACCGAACAGCTTACAAAACATCCTTTTTGAAATCGATTGGGAATTCCGCCGGCTTTAGCCCAACAGGAAAATTCCATTTGCAAACACGAAACAGGGAACAGACGACTCAAACCTAAATACCTTGTAAGCAAACGAGGCGCAATAAGTAAATAGCGTTTACCGCTTTGTGGGTACTTCAAAACAAACCGGCGAAAAACTCGTAAACGACTTTTAGCGGATTGACATTCTTCGCAACAATATGACGGACGGGGTGCATGAGTTGTCTGAGGACATGAATGATATATTAATAAAATGAAGCATTACGTTTCATTCATTACGTAGGTAAAATTTTGATACCTATGAGTAGTTTTTATTTCTTACCTTAGTTATTATTATATTTTTATACAAAATAGGCCCGCATTTGTCTGCTATCTTACCTGATGGTAATGATGTAAGTAACAATGCAGAAAATTATGAAAATCCATTTGATCTTTCTTTCATATAATTAATTTGTCTTCTGTATATAGTGCAGTTGCGGATAATCTGATTGTTTGAATAAGAAATCAAAGATTTATAATACGAGTTGTCATAACTCATTCAATCTATCATTTTATGCAACTGGCCTTACATGCACATAACATTAAAGTTTAATTGAACTTTACATTTTGGCGGTTTCCTACTATGACAGACTGATGGCCGACGCCTCCGTCTATGAGACGAAAGGAAATTTCACATTAAGAGACAAGAAACGGATACCATTGACAATGTAACGCATGCAATTTGATCAAAGTGTTTGACAGACGCATCATTCAATCGGGCATAGTGTGGGATACGCCTTTATTTTTTTCTAAAACTACACATACTCACGATGATGGATGTATTACACAACTCATAATACATATTGTTACAGAAACACACATTGTTTTTGCGTTTGTTTGTTGTGAATGACATGAGGCTATTATACGCACTGTTGGCTTAACGCGTTACAAGATATATTTTCCTGTGGATGGTCCGGGGCGTGAGAGGTTTTGTTACGATTATTACAAACGTGATATACTTCTTCCTAAGTTTAGATCGCTACATGATTCTCGCTCGTGGTAAATCTAAAATGGAAGGCTAAAAATGAGACAAGATTGGAAAGCGTCAAGTAAAAAGAAAATTTACGAAGTCGTTCTTCTGCTTCTTAATTTTTTCGTGTGGGACACCGAGTCGTCTGACGAACCGGTCGTCCATGGTTAAGACATATGACCAGAATAACTTAAAGTTCATAGAACCGACGGACGGTGGAGTAAACGGGTTCTCGAGTGGAGGCCACGTCTTAGCAAGCGTAGCGTTGCACGACCTCCGGCCACCGATGACCTCATAAGACGGCTGGTAACTACTGGATGGCTAAAAAGAAAGAATATGCCTTATGGCATACTCTGGGGTAGGCCTACATCCAGCAGTGGACTGCAATAGGCTGTTATATGTTATATATATAGTCAAAACAATTTAAGTACCTACATATTATTATGACTTCAAATTTTGACAAAAGCTGCGTCTACTGTTTTAATATGCACTCATAGTGCTGTACATATTGTTTTCATAAATAAAAATAAAAAATTGAAAAAAATTTTACCGCCCGCCGGAGCTTGAACCCGGGACCGTGGGATACCGTCCCACTGCTCTACCAACTAAGCTACCAGTGCCTCGGCTGACACTTCCAAATTTTCAATTTCTTGGTACTCGTCTCGGCGCTAACATTTATTTAATATCTTATTTTCATTTAGAAAAGCTGCGTTTTTCTGTATACTATGTTCTCTTATCTGTGCTTTGTTCAATCGCAGAGTTTTAGATTTTATAAGATATAACCAAGTGCAAGTGTAGGTGCATAGTGCGAGTACAGTAGACTTAATTAATGGTAAGCAAACTTTCAAAGTTAACATTGTATTTAGATTATTACCATGCGAAGCCGGGGTGGTAAGGCGAATACCTTTCTATCCTTAAAGAATTTCTGGTAATGATGGGATACAAAATACTTAGCGGAAAACAAGAAGAAAATAGATACTCGCGTCTATTTACTCCAATTGACAGGTATATCCGGTGTGTCGGGGGATTATCCTTATCGACAACACTCACCTCGGGGACTACGATAAGAACGTACCTATATACCACCTAGGTAATAAAAGGGAACAGTATGTTGTCTTCTTAACCGATAAATAAAATGCTTCTTTTGTTATCTGTTTTCAAATTTCAATACTTTTCGTAGTTTGAGGCTAGGTGGCTCTATGCCTTTAATTCAAATATGTGCATGTTATTTATTCGTTTACTTTATTTGTTGCACCTTGCCCAGAGATCTTCTTTATACTAAGGCCAGTTTTTCTACATGCATTAAGAGACTAACTGCGATTTTCACCGAATTGTTTGTGAAAGCGTACAGAAATGTGGTCTTCCGACCCATTTTTGCCACTTACGAACTTTTCTGGCCCGTACAACTACTTACTTGACTTGTGAAGGGTTGCTTGGGTCTGGAAGACGAGAAGACGTCTCCTTCTGCTTTTCATGTATACTGTGTCTAATGTTTCTCTCTCTCTCTATTCGTTCGTTCGTTCGTTCTCTATTCACTCGTAGATCTCTCATCCTACCACTCACTTTTGTATCTTTGACGAACTTCCTCGTTTGGGATTCTAGCTGGAAACAAAAGCTTAGAGTACAGAGCACCTCGAAATAGCATATAATGTTAAAATGTTACCTGCAAATATTTTAGGAGTGAACAAAACCAAAAAACTAATTTACTTTCCCCAAAGAACATAACTCTAAATATTAAATTAATTGATTTCTCATACAAAATCTTCCAGCCTACCGGGCCAATTTGTATGGCGGATCCAAATCTTTTTATGTATTCCGTGGGAAAAGTTGATGAGTTTCATTAGCTGGATCTCTCCTTAAAATATCTGCAGCTGATATTATTACAACATAACCTGTACAAAATAAGTATTTATTCATGTAATAATACATCTTTATAATAATATAAAATGACATTCTTTAAATAATAAAATGAAAGAAAGACACGTTATACCTACAGTAAATTAAATTAGTGAGTTAATTAGGAAAAAGTCGGGGCCGACGGAGGCCGGAAACTGGTCAATTAATGCGAGGCGTAGCCGCGTCCACAGTTCGTAGCTAACATCGTAGCCGTAGTCTACATCGTAGCAATTATTGACTACGGAGTGACCGTTGGCTGCAAGACAGAAAAACTGAGACAACTTTGCTTTTCATTATCACTGTAGGACGGAATTGTAACTGCTCATGAACTTGGTTTTCTATTTAGGTTCAAAGCACACTTTTTTTACTATGCTAAAACAGCATTTTCTTTTTCTAAATTATCGACCCTTAAGTTCTCTGTGCACTTGTATACTCTCGCCATTCTACCCGCCAAGTTCGATGCGAACCACATATCCTCCTATAATGGAGTGCATATTACGTTATTCGGAAATGTACTTAATGCATGACCGGTTAATATTAATCTATTTATTTATGGTGATCATGTCCGTCCTGCAATTGATTCATGTTACAGTATTTTCAACTTTACTAAACGCAGATAATTTTTTTTTTGTAAAGTTTATGTAATGTCATGTATTACATGACCGGTGAACTAATATCAACAGACTCATTCATCGAGGTTCATAGGGCTGTGAACTGCGGGTATTTTTTTTGCAGCTAATCACCTTTGCCAATACTTTCAAATAAAATGTATAAAGGTAGCTTCCGTAATGAACCCTTGTGTCAGATGTACATAATCGCAAAGCTATTTGGGTTACGATTACAAATAAGAGGGATGGCGCGCGGGGTGCCTTTCATGATACTTATCAATTATGGGACAGAGTTGGAATTATATACAAGGAAGATATTACCAGTCACAGCAGTCTACTGCTAGACATAGGCCTAAGGAAAATAAAAAATTACTTTAGATACAATTATTTTTCATGTTGTACTTTTCAGTTACTTTGTATGCAATTAAGTCCGCGCACAAATGAATTTATTACTTAGTTTTACAGGTTGGCTGCAAGAGATCTCTTTATGCGTGAACTACTTATAAAACAAAAGTTATTGTATTGTTCATGCACAAGAGTGCTATAACAATGTTTCTTTATTGCCTAATGTTAACGTGGAGAAAGCTGTTCGGTACCTTTTTTCGTACACAGATAGTCTTTTTTAACCGGTTCCAGATTTAAACCGTTTTCTAAGCCCTGGTACATCGGCACTTACTGGTCCGTGAGAGAGGTGCGGTGACCGTGGTCCGCCGCTTGCGGCCAATGGGAGCACAGATTGAAATGTTTACCCACACAATGGGATGTGTGGATAGAGCCTTTTTTATAAGAAAAATATTGGAATTGAATATCGATATGAACTGCGGTAGATAGCATTTGATATTTTTGATTCATGGTTTTAAACAAAATATTACGATGGGAAGGAGAGAGATTGAAATTTCCGTGGACATTGAATGATTGTGTATAAAACACGCCTGTATGTAAAAAAATATATATTTGAGGTGTTATTAAATTTAGTGCAAATATTTTTAAGGTGAGTTTCACTCGTGAAGCTAAACAACTTTACCCGAGGAACGTACGTCAAAAAATAATGGACCGTCCATACAAAAAAGTAAAAGATAAGTCAATTTGTATGGTAGGTCAAATTTTTTGTAATTGTTAATCCTATGTTACTTGAGGAAATATTTGCACTGAATTTAATAAGGCCTTTTATTTGTAAGAATACCAGCCATGACATGATAACAAGATCTAGAATTAAAGTCGCAGGTTCAAATTCTGCCCGCGCTTGAAAATTTTGTGTGTTCATAAATTGTATACCTAACTCGGGAAGTATTTTAAAATTTGGTATCCATGTCAGTCTAATTTCTCAAGTTAATTATTTATTTAACAAACCGTTTGTACGCAGTGAAATATACTACTTCAGTCTCGATTTATTACAGAACGTCGTACTCTACGAGGTAAGCTTTTTCAGAAAGCCAAGGATACCCTTAAAGAAATGCACATTTCTCGCCGTAGAGTTGTTTTCGCAAGTTAATGCGAGCCGGGGGTTTTCAGTGTGGTTCTCAAGGGACTCTACATCTAAGTTAGGTTTAAGTTAGAGCTGGCTCCGTGCTATATGTCCCTCTAGCGGCACATCTCGGGCGCAAATTTGGACATCGTATCCACAACTCTGAGAAAATAATGTTACCTGGCACTCCACAGGTGCGAACGTGATAAACAGGGTAAATAAATTTGTTTTATGCTCCATACTAAAGCTAAACAGAGCAAACAATTTTCCAAGAAGTCTTTGAAATTTCTTACGTAGTCAACAAAGTAAAAATCTTTCCTGTTTAATCAAATTGAATTATTCTGTGTATTACTTAAGTTAAGTTGTACTGACAACAAAATACGCAACTTTGTAACTTACGGTATTGAATAAAGGAACACAATGTCAAGTGAAAATACGGAAAATATTTTATAGAAGCGGAGAGGAACGACCGGGCTGCGCTCATATCACGTACAACCTTCTTTGGGAATGTAAGAATAAAACACCAGACAAAGAATACGAAACTGCACTGCAATAGTAAAATACTGGCAGCCCATGCAAGTATTCGGAGTTTAAAATTCGAGCAGGATGCACTGGAATAGCTTATCCATGAGTCGGCGCGCGCTTGAGCTGTCAATTTGGTTTATTAATTAGTCTGTCTTGCGCCAAAATAATCACAATTAAATATTCAGATTTGGAAGTGCAGAGCAATGTCGCTGCAGCAGCGAGTTGCTACTCGCTAGTCAGCTAGCTCTGTCAGGACTTGCGTTTGGGTTGTCGGTGAAATGAACATGTCTGCTCGCGTATGGTTGCCAAGCCCAGTGAATGATTGCGGTAATAAATCTCGCGGCATTATTTGTGCGCGCAATATTTCAAGAACGACAATTATTTACTTTAATTTGAAGACTGAAATGTGGACGTGTAGACGTGGAGTAGGAGAAACTTTACTGATTTATTGTTCAAGTGTAAAGTGACCTTCATTGTCTAATTAGAATTCTGGGAAGTAATTTATTATAGCTATGAGCTCAAAGAAGCATATGATTATTGTGTGTAGTAAATATTGTGTGCAGTCTACACACAATATTCAAAGCACCGTTTTTTCTTAAACATTGCTCAAGGTATTTGTTTGCGTACACTACTTGTTCTTTTGGTGGCTTGGCATCGAACGGGCCAGGTCAAGCGGAAATAAAGCAGCTGCACTCAGCAGAGTTTGGACATGTCTGATAGCTTTACTGGCGGCTCGTGAATAAAATACACGCCATTTCTGGACGCGGACTTTTGAATCACTAGAAATCCAATTCGTATGCGTAAGACTGCAAAGTCTGGTCTAATCAACCGTACCACTCTTTTTACTGCTGGAATGTGTGCATATCAAAGGTAATGTGGAAATGGATGTATATCAATGTAGTGTGATATGATAGCGGCAGTTCAATAATTCTTGACAGGGTTTCATATGCATATTCAAAAATGAGGTTCCTGTTCATTTTCAACTCGACCCGCGCTATCGCAATTGTAGTGTTTGGAAATATTGTAGGATTTGTTATTTTTTGTGAATCGTTGCAAAGTATGACTTGTCCGATGTTCAATTCGTATATTTTTGCCATTACAATGCCATCAAAACTCAACCATTGTGATTGTCTTCAAGCTATTAGCGAAATACAAAACGGCAAAACCATTCAACCGACGCTGTGTTAAAACACAACTGAGAGTCTTTTCAGATAGTGGAATACGGATCCAGGTTATTGGTAATATAGATAATCCCACCCTTTCATTTAGATCTCTCTTGTATCTCTAAGACTGCTTGGGCGCATGTGGCGTCGTCGGGTTAATGCAAGTGTACTCGCAATTTGAGCGCACTCGGCCCCACGTCGGGCGCCACTCCACCTTGTTAATTTACTTCGCGTAAATATGCACTGCTTATTACGTAGTGGCTTGAGCTTGTTACAGCTGTTTCATATATGATGTTTTGGTGCTCTTTAAGATGTTGAAACTAAAACATTTTTGTGACGATTCACAATGGTCTGGATTGGGATTAGCGGTGGGTAACTCACGAATGAACGAATGAAAAGAGCGCGCTCTTTACAAAAAGCTCACTCACTCTTGCGTTCAGTGCAATTCGTATTAGCTCTTGCGCTCCTAGCGCTCTTCAGCTCTTTTCACCCGCCCGAGAGATCGCGAACGAATGCGAACGCGAAACGAGCGATCAACGAGGACAGATGCATACGTTACTTTCTCATGAAAGAGTAAGAGCGCTATAGCGCTCGCTCGATGTGGGGCGCCGAGCGGGCGACTCGAGAGTCTCGCGATGCTTTCCCGCGGTTTTGGCGGATTTGATTTCTGAGTTTTTGCATTGTAAAATAGACATTATTGTGTAAGGTCATGGCTGTAATTTGGTTACGTAATAAAGGTTTTCTATAACTTTGTTTGAATGAGTGATGAATTGACGATTGTTTTAAATGTCAATAATTTAAGTTATTAAATAAGTCGCGCGGGCGTGAGCGTCACCTTGACCTTCGAGTATTTAATTACGATTTTTGTGTTTTTACTATTATTTTATAGTTAAAGTTATTAAAGTAAAAACTTTAATTAATTCCGCCAGTTAATCATAAGATCGCTTACTCATCAGTCACTCGTAGATTCGCTAGCTCTATTAACTAAAACACATCCTATAGATTAAAATACTCAGCTGAGCGAAAAGAGTTACTGAGCGCAAAGAGTGATGCACATCTTTAAGTACGAAAGATTCAAATCGCTCTGCTCTTTTAAGTGAGTTGTTTTTCCCACTACTAATTGGGATAGGTGTTTTTTGAATTCCTGAATTAATTTTTTGGTGAAATTCGTGAACTTATTCATATTATACAGGTTGCATTTGGACCATGAAACTGAATAACTTCAGAAAATATTTCGGGAATTGTCAAATTGCAGTCAGCCGAATATTCTTTGTCGTTTCCTGAAATATGTTCCTAGGGCAAAGTTGTTCAGTATCGTGGTCTCCTTGCACACTTTCTGTATTCTGAGGGCTGTCCATAACACTCCGTATATAAGAAATAAAAATATTATGAACACTAAACTAGTGGTATAACGCGTTCACGGACTGTGTTCTTATTATGGTTTTACCTAGTAGAGTATAAAATTAAACGCGAATTTCTTTAGTAAATACACTATTGATTTTACCACACTTGCACTATGAAAAGTTTGTTTATACATACATACATACATACATACATAAATCACGCCTATATCCCTTACGGGGTAGGCAGAGCGTTAACGGCCGTTCAACGGATATTAACACCACGTCTGACAAAGGTTTGAGGGTCAATCAGATAACTGTGTATCACTATAGTGACAGGTTGTCAGCCCGTCGCCTAAAATTGCAATACACACCCTCGAGTCCCTTAGTCGCCTCTTACGACACCCATGGGTAAGAAATGGGGTGATGCTATTCTAAGCCGGCATCACACGGCAAGTTTGTTTATTTTTATTACAAATATGTACAACCTCATATTTTGAATGCAAATAAATTCACCGAAATCGGTACAGAAACTCAGCAAATTGCCGACCGTAAACCGATCCGGACCGTCACAGGCCGTGAATAAACAACACTTTTGAGATCCGAATGAGGAAATGTGGAACATGTGTTAAAATATTAACTCTTGCACTGCGTCGGTTAGGCTCGGAGACTTGTGCTACGCGAGTGGCTACGAGAGTGCTACGATGCGATACACTGAGCCACAGTAGAAACTGCAGCTTGGGCTCAAACTGAGCTACAGACAACTCGTAGCCTGCTCTACGAAAACATACATTATGGAAACATTGGATACATTTTTGAGAACTTTGAAATGGACAGGCGAAATAAGTTGGCAAGTAGGTATTGAATAAATTGTGTTATTTATTTAAATTGATTTTTTAAAATGACTACGTAATATGCAAGTCTCAAACGTAAGGACAGAGATATTTTGAATAATTAAAAGTATGGCAACATATCTGTAGTTCAATCTCGGAAATTCAGATTGTTTAACTATGACGTCGAATATAGACACGTTTGTTACGACGCCAAAAAAACGTGAGCCAAATCTCCTAACCACAAATACACTCGGCTTGCCCTTACTGCGCGGAATACAGCAAGAAACGGAATATAATAAGCTGACACACGTATTTATGTAGCCGGCTGGCTGCGGCACGTTCCGGCAATATTTGCTGTATAAATATCTGGTGTATAAAATTCAGCAACTGCCGCGTGCGTGTTAATGTGCCACGCCGCAACGATGCAGCGTTTTTTGCAGCAAACTGTTCGTAAGTTCCTTTGAGATATTGTATTTAGGTATGTTTATGTCTAGTGAATATTACATACATACAGAATATGACGTAAAAATCGGACATTTATGCCGCGTTTGACAAACATTTGAAGGTCACCGCCATAGTGACAGGTTGTCAGCCCATCGCCTATAATTGCAATGTACACCCTCGAGTCCCTTAGTCGCCTCTAACGACTCCCACGGGAAAGAAAAGGGGAGGTGCTATTCTAAGCCGGCATCACACGGCAACGTTGTTGGTTTTAGTAAAGTACCTGTAGGTTCCTAAAATCATTTTAAAATAGGTTGGTCTTGTATCATCGCTTTCCTGAACGCCTAGTTCTATAATAAACTATTAGGCAGTTCTCCCATTAGTCGTCCATCTCTGCGTATTTTTAACGCACCGTTACGCATTCGTCTGTCAGAAGAAAGAAAATTGCGAAAAAAGATGCGTCTGTCAAGTCGTTTGACTTGTATGGAAATAAGATCGGAATTCGTAATTTCCTTTCGTCTGACAGACGCATGCGTTACGGTGCACTAAAACGCGCCGACGGACGACCAGTAGAAGAACCGCCTTAGGTTCAATAAAATAAGGGGAGTCGTAATAAAATTAAACTTTTGAACGTTTCTACTTATATGGTAGGATATCATAGATCTGCGTCCTTCATATCTAGTTCAGTCGCAAAAATGTTTGTACGCAATATGAATACTCACACAAAATTTCTTCAACACACAACACTCCTTAATTCCACTTCACGCTATAGATACAACCAGATTATATTGGCAAAAAATTAACGCTTATAAAAAGTTAACCACAACCTATGTTAGCTGTTAGTGATAGCGTGGTAGGCTGTTGTGTTACCACGAGTTATGCAACCGTAAAGAATGTTAAACTTTTTGTACTTTTTGCCCGCTACTTTCTAGTATTAAATCAAAAAGTAGGTACTCGTGCAATATATTTCCCATTAAAAAAACACATTATAAAAATGTTGTAGGCAAAATCAAAATCAAAATCAGCCAAATTCCGTGGCTGAAATTAACGCAAAAATAAGTAGGAAAATTCTAAAGAAGCATTCACACAGCGCGTTGCGTTTCTGGTTCTCCAATGGTCCATCAGGCACCATTCACTTTCGCGATGACTGTACAAAATGCTAGTATTTACGTAGGAAAATTCATAAAATTTAATATTATGATCGCAGCATGCAAAATATCCAAGAAAATTGAATTTAGAATCAGCTAAGCTGCTGCAAACGAGTTTAGAATTATCCCAGAGTGGGTAGTTTGGATGAAAACTGTAGTATGTAGTATTATAGATTTAAACATACTTAGTTGGTACAGTCAAGATCAGGCTGGGTTAGACAGTTTCGACTTTTGACCGTTCTTATGCCGCGCGCATATGACTTACATTGCGTTTGAGTGTCTAACCGCACGTGTGCTTGTCTGTACCTGTGGGTAACCGTGTGATTCCGGATTAGAATAGCATCACCTCGATTCTACCCGTGAGTATCGTAAAAAGCGACTATGAGATAAATCCGTCCAAGGTGTGGGCAGCAGCGTTCCCTGTGAATGAAACATCTTGCACTGCGCTCGCCATCCACCTGCCAGGTGTGGTGAGTATTGCAATACCTCCCAATAGGAGGAGGCACATGTCTAGCAGTGTTATTGTATATATGTAAGTACGTATCTGTTTAGTTATTTACTTCTTTGATATCTTTTGTGCTATGTACATTAATACATGGAGATGCTCGCACTCACAGTTCTTTATTTTTCAATTATTTAGTGTCGAAATACATCGTATGATGCGTTCAGTCTCGTCATATATATTATTTGTATATATGACATCAGTCTGCACAAATCATCATAATCACAAAACGATACGTAGGTGTGTACCGACCCTTTATAATATAAACACGATTCTTTTGAAACTTGATCCTACTTTTTATCATGACGCTAAAAGAATTCCAGTCTCCCGAGATATTTCAATAAAATGTTTTATAGTATGGCAGTAATTTAATTAAAGTGATATTTAAAATTTAGATGAACCGACACGACAGTGAGGCTCAAAATTAAACAACAAGTTTTATTAAAGTTTTTTAATGTAAAAGTGGTATCTGCAGCTGCAGAAGATCAAATTTCTTTATTAAATTGTAAAATATTAATTGTTTCTCACTTTTTATTACTGCTGTACCACCGTGGTATATGTTTGTATGTATACACTGTCGCGGGCACACTGGTCACCTGTAGTAACTAGATTATATTGACTTTACCTCTTACAAGTGAGCGTATTTTCTTACTCTACCAATTCTTTAAAGTTTTATAATAATTATCATTCAGCGATGTTTAATGTCAATAAACCATTTAATAATCAATCGGGCTACTTGTTTAATGGGGTAGCCATAACAATATCAGTTTTTGGGACGCCGTAAATAATACCACAGAGTATACCGTACCTCCTTACTAGAGTTTCAAACAGTTAAGAACATGACTGAAGAATATTTACAGTTTGATATATTTTATGCCTATTTATAGATACATCGTAGGCTTGGGCGGTTCTCCCACTATTAAGGAGTGACGGACATATTTGTGACGCATCCATCTATCAGACGAAAAGGAATTTCGAATTCCTATACAAAAAAACATACCATGGCGCCATGTAACGCATCATGCGATTTGTCCAAGGTGTTTCACAGACGCTTAGTGTGGGTTTCGCCATAGTAAATGAACTGCAAACGAGATTATCACGGTCCACGTGATAATGAAGAGGAATGTACTCCCCTGCGCTCGCCGGTTACGTTGTAACAATATTTGAAGATTTTGAGCGCACTTTGTTACGGAAAGCTGGCAAAACAGATTTTGCTTTTATCTATACTTCACATTAACACTCCGTAGTCCGTCAGAGTAATAGCAGGAATAGTTTATGTGCACTTACTATACCTATTTATAAATACCTATGTTGTTACCTTTTTGGAAATTACCAGCCGAAAGTTATATGACGGAATCTATAGTTATTACATGTAGGGCTGATTTCTAGTGGCAAACCGCGACCTTCTTCTTTTCGTGTGGGACATCGAGTCATCCAACGACCCAATGAACCCTGGTTTCAGAATTTTTCAACCGCCTTCTAATTGTAGAAGGCCTCTGACATGGTTGTGTAACAACCACCATCTAAGTAATCATAAACAGCAACCGGGACCGACGGCTTAATGTGCCTTCTGAAGCACAAAACCATCTTTCTTTTCGGACAATCAGGTGGTTCAGCCTGCAGCGTCCTAACCAGACTGGGAACACATTCACAAAGTTATAAATATCAACTTTGTGAGTCTCTCTCTTTTCGTACAAAGTGACCCACCGAGAATCGAACCCAGAACCTTTGTGTCACATGCAGTCGCACTACCACTGCGCTACATCGGCCGTCGTAGCCGCGTGCTTAGCGGTGAATGTGAAATGCTCCATAATTATAATTAATGAAATAGGTACAAAGAAGACTATAGCGGCGGACGCGTGCTTTTTTCGAGCGCCTGCGTGTGTGAAAGCAGCCTACCAGTTTGGACGGTATTTTTGATGTTGGCATATAGAGTTTCTTTTCGCTATGTAGTTCAGGAAGTAGTTTAGTAACTTGGTCGGCTCTTAAGCAAACGTGAAGATAATTAAAAAGTTTCCCTCCGCGTACGTGCGGCCGTTGCTGTTTGATTGGCCGGTAATATGTGTTTGCTACCACACACAGCCGACGCTCAAGGAACTATCTGAGTCTTGAATTAAATATAAACCATCCAGCCCTATGTTTTGTACATTATTTTGTCTTCAAATTATTTAGTGCCCTGTGATGCCGTCATGTAATAACATCATGAAATTCATTTCTCTGTGGTGTCGTTAGTAACGCAATTTTAGGCGATGGGCCTACAACCTGTCACTATGGTGATACACAATTTCAAAATGACTCTCAAATGTTTGTCAGTCATGGCCCAATGTCCGTTTACGACCTACCCTGTACCCCGCAAGGGATATAGGCGTGATATATGTATGTATGTTTTCGACAACACGCCCAATGCCAGTAAGGTGTCTACTCCAGTCTTTTCAGACTATTGGACTAGCAACGTAGCAGTAATACTAAATTATAAAAGGGAAATGTTCTTATACATAGTATTGAAATATTTCTGCGTGTTTCTGGAAAATATTTCATAGGAAAAAGTTCAATTTCATGTTTTTCATCTTGTTCGTCGAGTCGATAGCAACAGTAAATTTTTCGTAATCAATATTTAGCAAATGAAATGTCCCTAGGGCTCGCCTCTTACTTTCAAGTTTAAAAGTATCAACGGGTCGAAACTCATCTGTGTCTAGTTCGGTCGCGGAAAATCTTCAATGTACTTACATCACAGCCACAATAGTCAACTGCTAGACATGGGCCTCCATATATCGTTGCTGAAGGCGGTACACTTACTTGTCGTACGTCGTTCCGTTTTTTTAACGCAACGTTACGCATGCGTCGTGTCAAACGAGTTGACAGACGCCACCGTGTAAAACCACCGTAGTCGTATTTGTATGGGTATAAGATTGGAATTCGCAATTTCCTTTGGTCTGACAGACATGCGTTACTAACTTTTTTTGTCAATTTAAGGCTATGGCAACTATCTGCCCCCCTATTGTTTTGCTGTGCCCTTACAGGGCGTCACTTGTACTTCTATATTATGTAAGAACTTTTTTTAACTTGTGACTTTGCAATAAATGAAATGAAATGAAACGTTGCGTTAAAAAAACGGAACGATGGACGACAAGTGACCGCCTAATATTAAAAAAAAATAGAAATATCGCTACTGACGTACTTATAGATACGCAGTTAGAATCAACCTATGCCTAATACATATTTAAAGAAAACCGAGGCTATCTAAAAAGCTACCATTAGACTCGCTGAAGACGAAGGAAACCGAAAATTCGAATAATACGAATTTATAAACGAGCCAACCCATTATTACCATTAGGTTTCAAAACACTTTATTATACTTATTTCATTGACGCATATAAATTACTAGCACCATTGTCGTCTCTAAATAAATATACATTAGCGTTTGAACACACACAAACATATTTCGTTGTAATTTAGTTGAAAGCTAAACTCCGTTGACGAACGATTGCATGTTGAAACTATCGACGTATGGTTTGTCAGAAAATTTATTGCCTCAAAATGTCTACAATGTAGGTCGCGTCGCGTGTGTATTTCGGCAGGTTTCGAATACCTGAAGCTGAAAGTACTAATAAATATGAATAGGAACATTAAGATTATGATAATTGTCCAAGCACTCGTGGTTATACACAATCATTATAATGGTAAACCAGGTCACTCGTGATAGTTTTTGGTGAACAACGTATAGTTATTCACCTTTTTCCCGTCTTCTGTTTTGGGTTTCGTGACTTGAGCGCATGGGTCGACTGACGTCCGAGCAAAACAAACAAGTGTCTAGGTCTTTTCTTACCGTGCCGATTGTTGGCACCCGGTCTTGTTGACCCGGTAAATCATTAAAATGTATTAATGTATATTAGCGATGTCTCTGAATTAAATGTTTAACTTTGTGCAAACTTGCATGCAAAGTAGTAGGTAAATATATTATATTCCGCTTTTTATCACAGAAACGTGACTATGGCTGAATCTTCCTCTTCCTAGTTTTAGTAAAATAAGGAATCTTTACCTTTTTTCGCGGCATTTAAATGTTCTGTCTGTGGGGTTGGTGACGTATTCCTCCAGTATTTACATAAATAACAAATATTGAATAAAATAAATACCTTTGGATAAAGGCTCCTTAGCAAGGTCAGTTAAAAATAATTTTACCCAAAAATTTGACATTTTGAAAAAAAATATAGGGATATTACGAGGCAGTTAGAAATCCATACCACCCACCCTTACTAACTAATATCTTTTTCTTTTTACTAACATTTAGACCCCACTCTGGTAACGGAAACTTTACTGAGATTTCGCCTATTGCTCAACCCTACAGAATTTATCAAGCATAACGAACGACTGTTTTGTATTCAGTGCCATAAAATAAAATACACCGCCATCATTTAGGCATACAAATTGGTTTACAGTTTCAAACGTTCATTTGAAGGGAAATTTATTCGTAGCTGCCTTCAGCGTTCAATCCGAATTGTATCAAAGACTTTACATCTATGGACTCGGCATACTGTGTATTAGAATTGTAACTGGCTTTCAGATAGAGATAGAGATAGATTTGCCGAGTGATGCCGGCTCGTTGCCGAGTGATGCCGGCTCAGAATAGCATCACCCCATTTCTTTCCCTTGGGAGTCGTAAGAGGCGACTAAGGGACTCGAGAGTGAGTATTGCAATTTTAGGCGATGGGCTGACAACCTGTCACTATGGCGATACACAATTTTCCGAAGGACCTTCAAATATGTGTCAGACGTGGCGTAAATGTCAGTTTTTTGCGGCTATTTGCGCTCTGCCCACCCCGCAAGGGTATATGGGCGTGATGTGTGTTTCAGATAGAGTCAGGTAAACCGACATTATAACGAAACCCTGGCCTTTCCTCTTTTACCCAATAATTATCGGATCAGATAATTTAGGAGAGTAAAGATATATAAGTGTTATTATCTCCGCTCCATACTCGGGTAAATTGACGTATTTACAATTATTGGATAAGTGGAGACACAGCGTAAACACATTTTTTAAGCTTTCAATCATACCAGATTATTCTGAAACACAAAGCCTAGTCTCTACCTGGGAAGTGGTCTTGGTTAAATATCGCATGATGGTTTTCTATTAGTCGTAAATAAAAATCGTGGTCGGTATTTAAGAATAAATCTGTGGATCGCGTGAGGCGCTTTTTGTCGTGTGACACACAATGTGCGGGTAAAATAAAAATACGGGAAATTACCGGGTTTTAGCTAGATGCGGGTAATTAGGGGTTATGAGACATTTCGTTATACCTTGTTATTAATGTCCTTGTTGTTTCATTATTTTATTCAAGTTAATTTTAGTTGGTTACTTGAAAAATTGGTCTACTCCATGAAACCTGGCGTTAAAGATTTTGGAGCGTCTGGTCCAGTTTGAATAAAATAAGTCTTACCTTTCTAAATAAGGGTTCGTAAACAATAAAATAACTGAACATGAATATCTACTGACCACATTTGCAAGAAGATTCACACAACTTATGTCTGTAATCTGTAAATACATTATTTGCTTTCTTTGAAGTGTCTGAAGAATCTATTTAATAATTTCTTTTGCGTTTTTAATTCAAGAATTAAACACTCAGAATCATGCGCTTTGCATTTCGCAGTGAGCATCAAAGTACGCTGAATGAACGAATGGTTAATTGAATGGCGTTCGATAAGTAATTTAATTTATGCCCCGTCGTACTCGTTACCTTGGGCTTGATGTAGGAGGAAGCGGGAGTTGAAACTTGTTTTGATACAGTAATTTTATATATAATCGGTGTGCTTGCCTCGCAAGGGACAAAAGCGTAAATGTGTATGTATATACACATACAGGTATCTCTATTATATAAGTTATATAATTAAATCTTTAAAAGTAGGGACTATATGTATTTGCGATCCATAGACACTGTGGTAGATTTATTTCATCATTAGTATAATAGTCTTTTCCACTCTACTTTCTACATTTTCCTTACATTTACGACACTATACGAATGTATACTTTGATTTATTTGCTTTTATACCTTTAGGTCCATTCCACATGTTTTCTCTCCCCCAATCTAGCAAGTGTGCCAGGTAGGCGCAAGTATAACATTTTTACATATTTGCTATCTCAATATCTCGCTTATTTTGACCGACAAGGTTTCCGTGTTACGTTGGTGTTACTCATGTAAGCCAAGCTGCTTCCCCGCTCTCGCCCACGCTTCCGATGTGACCGTCACCGTACCCCCAGGGTGCCAGGGTGCAGGCAGCCGGGATAAGAGCGGGTGTAATTTATTACCAGGTGCCGGAGATTCAGCCATGCTCAGATCTAAAATTATAAAACACATTTTTTCACTCTATTTGGTTTGAGCGGATATTAAAGCATTAGGTTATCTGCGATACAAAGAAAGTAAGTATAAACTTCGTAGTGCTCTAATACAATATATCGTACAGCCGATGTGGCGCACTGCCTGCGACACAAGGGTTTTGGGTTCGATTCTCGGTGGGGCACTTACAAAGTTTTTATTAATCACTTTGTGATTTGTTCCCAGTTTGGTTAGGACATTGCAGGCTAAACCACCTGATTGTCCGAAAAAGAAGATGGTTCCGTGCTTCGAAGGACACGCAAAGCCGTCGGTTCCAGTTGCTGTCTATGATTACTGAGACGGCGGTCGTTACACAACCATGTAAGAGGCCTACACTTGTAGTAGGCGGTTGAATAACTCCGACACCACTCTGGTTCATCGGGTCGTTGTACGGTGTCCTACACAAAAAGATGAAGACGTGGTTCTATTGGTGCCACTTACCATGCCTTTTAGACCGTGTACGTTACCTACATACTTACCACAGATACATAATAGAAGTTTCCGTAACGAATCCATTTTGTTTGCAAAGGTTAAAATAGAAAAGTGTTTTTCCTGAAATAAACTGTCCCACTTGTATTCAGACCTGATCGGAGAAATTTCTAGGAAAATATTTATCGAATCATTGGAAAATAACTGACTCTGAATACGCTTCATTTGCCTTCAAGTTTATTTGCTTATTAAGAGGTAAAATTTATTATATTCAATAAAAATGTGGCGTGGTTCCTACTTGTCGTCCATCAAATCGTTTGACAGACGCATCATGTAACGCACCGTAAACACACAGTTTCCGTATTTGTATGGGAATAAGATCGGAATTCACAATTTCCTGTAGTCTGATAGACGCATGCGTTACGGTGCGTTAAAGTAAGCAATGACGAACGACAACTGGAAGATCGGCCTTTACCTTGTCACACGGTTCGAATTTGATGTTAATAGACGTAGAAAAATTACTGTAAAATTATTATAATTTGAGTTACGTTATTTCGCATTGTTTGAATATAACATAAAATATTTTTCTCGCAAGTTGTTTTATCGCACAGTCGAAAGCTAACCGCGATTTAGGGCTCCCACGCATAATTGCGAATTCGCATTGCCACGCTACCGCACCGTATACGAAAGAGGACATACGTAGCTAAGTTCCGATCTACTTTAAGAAAATCCGTGATTTTGTGACAGTTGCCATTTTCTACTACGAGTTAATATAATTCGTACTTTGTAGCAGGTCATCATATGCCTCATTCTAAAGCTGGACTGGGTTTATAGCGGCACAATATGATGCATCCATAAAAATCCGAACATATTTCGTTTACGAACCTTCAGGGGCCTTATCTGGTGGAGGATATATTTTTATGACTAGGTTATTAAATTTTAAAATTGTATGTCAAGATTTTGGTTGGTAAAATGTAACAAAGAAGTAGTTTTTAGTACGCTGAGTCTATACTAACATTTGTTTATTATTCCAGCAGATATATCTTTATTTTTTTAGCAAACAAATCAGCATAAGGATAGGTTATTGATTGTTAGTAAGTTGGTTTCCATATTTGCAGGTACCTGGTTTTATTGACGAAAGAGTTGAATCAAGTGGCCTAAAAACGCCGCATAATATCATGGCACTATTAAGCTATCACAGACTGCCATCTACTTATGAGCTGTTGAAAACAGCAATATCGTGATGCACGTGTGCGAACCTTCTAAGACTCGATTACCAACTCTTTGTAAGAAAAACGGAATGAAATGATAAAGTAGCGCAGAGGCGACAAATCGTAGAGTACATAACGCGGCGGGTGTTCGGTAGTTGGTTGGCAATTAGTTTTTACTGGCGGTAATTAGGGAGGGCCGATTGCAGCGCCGCCACTCGCTTGCCGGCGACTTACAGACCCACACATCTATTGCAACTGGCATTATACTAAAATTCAATATTGTATTTTTGCCCCAAAAGTTTAAATTCTCTCACAAGACATCGGTTGTCTAGAAAAGATCTCTTCTTTAGAGATAAGCTCGCCTTTGCGACAAAAATTGCATATATTTTTGTGCAATAAACAATATTATTAATTTTATCGTCAATCGATACTTAACTTTATTATTTTCAATTTCATTTATTAAGCCTTAAATTGTAAGTGTGTACAGGTACATGATGGTAGGTGTTAATACAATAAACATTTGAGTCCTCTACAATTTTACCCCTTTTGTCTAGGGTGTAGCTTAAAAGTATTTAGTTTAAATTATTTGATAGGTTTAAATTAAATTTATATAAAATTAAATTGTATAAATGTGAATTAAAATTACATTTTGAATGTCTTACTTTTACTTACTACTTATTTATTCGATTTACAAGTTATTTATGTCATTATTATACTATTTGTTAAGTCTAATTTTAAAAATTCATTCAAGTCATATGGGCAGTTTTTAATAAGTATAGATTTAACTTCATAAAAGAATTTATTGTCTGGAAGAGACTTAATACGTTCTGGAAGTTTATTATAGACTATGACAGCATTATACATAGTTGAACGCTTAAAAGAAGCAGTTCTACAAAGAGGCTTCACCAATTCCCTACCATGTAAAGTATTTAGCCTGCTACTCTTGTAAGGCTTTCTAAATGGGAATTTGTCTGGGTAGCGTCTCACGAGTTTACAAAGTTCGTATATATACAAGCTAGACAGAGTCATCAAATTGAGGTCCACAAAAAATTTGCGACAAGAAACTCTTCTTGATCTGGCGTTTCCGAGAATTCGAACGCATCGTTTTTGAAGCAAAAACAACTTCTCAACTTCTACAGAACCACCCCACACCACAAGTCCATATAGAATCCTGGATTGGAAGAAGGCATAGTACGCCTGCAGTGCTGCCCTTCTCGTTGAAATTTCCATTAAGTTTTTCAAAGCAAAGCAGAAACTACTCAGTTTACCTTCGAGGCCTTCAATAGGTATGCTTCTTCCAGTTCAAATACTCATCCACCCACAGTCCAAGGAACTTCGCGTCTTGGACAAACTGGATATTCTTACAGTCTAGTTGTATATTTATGTCAACCATTCGTGTGTTATAGTTTCTAAAGTGTAATATCTTTGTCTTACATGGGTTCACCTTTAAGTTAAGAGATAGCAGCCAATCACTCACAGATGATAAAATACTCTGAATATGCTGCGTAAGGGAGTCTGCATTTTTTCTGGGGAATTTGAAGAAAATTGAGATATCATCGGCAAACATAACCGTTTTTTCAGTAATAATGGAAGGTAAATGATTGACGTAAAGAAGAAAAAGCAAAGGTCCCAATACGCTTCCCTGCGGCACACCACGTGGAATGCAGAACGCCTCTGACTGGTAATCCTCAAGAGTTGATGTTTTTGCGTTTAAGGCAGATATAACTACACATTGTTTTCTATCCAAAAGATAAGACTGCAACCAATCCAGCGAGGGTCCCCTTATTATTCAGCCTTCTTTGATGAAATTATAATAGAATTATAACAGCTACTTAATAAACATATCCTTAGACTTAAGTAGGTTAAGTAGATTGAGTATTCGTTTAAATAAGCACTAGCATTCCAATTTTAATTATTACTAAGTTTGTTAATATTTTATTAGCCCTCTCACCTATTGCAATACCCTACAGCCCCTCTGTAAAAATGGTTACATGTGCTGGAAATTATATATTACCTACCACCTTTATGTACCATATGATTCGCAATAAAGATTATGATTATGATTATTATGATTAATTAAGAAGGTAAAATAGTATTAAGGACTGCACAGTACACAGTTTAAAAGAACAATGCTTTTATAAGAATCAGATGATGAGATGTCTGTAAAGATGAACGACAGTATCCTTACGGCAAAGAAAAGAATAAAAAGTGCGGACACGAAGTCGGCCATTACTCAGGCACTCCGCACGCCACAGCTGATCCTTATCATTTCAAATGCAGACAATATTTCCTAGAAAACACTGAGGTATATACAATTCCAAGGAGAAAACTTTTGCTTTAAGCAGGTATATGAAAGTCTAGGGTAATAAATAAAATATTGTGTAATGTTTTGCCGTATGGTGCCGCTGTAGAATAGCATCACTCCTATTCTGCACGTGGGTGTCGTAAACGGAAAGTAAGCCGCCTGCCAAGCGTACCACATATCACACCTATATCCCTTGCGGGGTACGCAGAGCGTAAACGGCCATAACGAGCATTTACTACTTCTGACAAATATTTGAGGGAAATTCAAGCTTGGCTAATAACTATGGTAAATACTCTAAAGGCAGGCTTATTTCCAGCAGTGGACTGTTGTGGCTGCTCATGTTGATTTTCATGATACTTTTTAGCTGAATAACTAATTAAAATCAAAGTGAATTTATTTCAAAGTAGCTGGTGGATTTGACATGAAGCTTTTTCCGTACATCTTACAGTTTAACAAGGCCTTGGTGGTCTGCATCTTGTACTCCAGATCCTCGATGTGATCCAGCAAAACCGGCCCATCATGCAGATAAACGTTTCAATTGGAGACATTTTAGTTAAGCTGTGCTTCTGGTTGTCTGCATCAATCAGGTACTTCAGATCATCCATGTTTATTTAGCAGCAGTTGGACGACTTGGTGTCCCAAATGAAAAGAAGAAGAAGCAGAAGCGACCTGAATCCAACATCCTACTGAATATCGATTGCTATAGAACTCTTTTCGTATCTCTTATAGCTTAGCTGGGGTCTTGTTGTCCATATCAGGAACTTCAAACCTTCGAGTACCTACAAAAAGTATCTTAAGTCCTATTTTAACGTTTCCTCTATATTTATTAAGACACTTTGTAGACCAAGGTATTAACATATAATTTTCTCGAAGAAACTTCGTCGTCCTCCTCTGATTTACTTTGATTCACGTGGGAGTGAGATATTTTCCCGCGGTATAAAGTAGCCTGTTTCGTTTCTTGATGTATTATCTATGCTTATGCCAAACATTATCAAAATCCGTTCAGTAGTTAAGGCGTGAAAGCGTGGCAGACAGACAAACAGAGACAGTTATTTTCGAATTTATAATATAAGTATGAATTTAAATCTGCTCTAGTAATTCATAACTCTATTTTTCCAATAGGGAAGTACCGAAAATAAAAGTTGCCATCATTGCCACATGCGAATCGGAATTAGCAAGAACTTTGTATTGGCAATATCTGAGTTTTGAGTTCAAACTGGACCTTATTCTATACACAGTAGGAATCAAAATAAGAATAAACGTTATTAGCTAATGTAGTTCAACTTACTAGAAATAATAAGAGTTTATCTATTGCATTGATTTCTATTGCAGTGAAAAAACGTATTTGCGCGTTTTTGGCGAGAAAGTCAAGTTAATTTTATTTTTAGATGCAATATTTTTGTAGAGATACTTACTGCTTTTTTATAATAATTTTTTTTTCAAATTATAATTAGCATACTGTGAGTACTAAGACTACATGTACTGAAGGAATGTACTAAGTTTCAAGGCATGTTTTACACGTGAAACTGAACAACTTTTCTTAGTACCATCTGAAAAAAAAGTTTGAGTGTCTAATATAAAGTTAGTTACAGCTCGAGTTTTTTTATGGCAGTGCTAATTCATATTGCGATAAAAAATATTAAAGTTGTTCAATTTCTTGTCTAGAACATGCCTTAAAAGATTGTAGGTATAGGTATTTCCACTGTATATTTCAATTTTCAATTTAAATTTCTATCTCTTAATTTATATTATATATTTATAGCCTTATTCTTATTGAATCATTTTGTTTTTTAACTATTTGGATCGGTTTACTGAAAAAATAGAGTCTGCTCGGATGTTGTTTCTGATTCTACAACCGCTTGCTAAATGAGAAACCAACACAGACCTTTGATGTTTAAAAATGCGACCGAGTAAAAATTGGTGCATGGTTATTCTGAACTGATTGTTATCGACTTTTAGTAACATTTAATGAACTAGGTAACAACAATTAAAAAGACAAACAAACACGTATCACTCTTTTATCCTTTGCAGGGTAGGCAGAGCGTTAACGGCCGTAAAATACTGTCACTATCGCCACATCTGACAAAGTTTTTGTTTTTAGGCCGTTGCAGAAATATCACTAAAGTGACAGATTCTCAGCCTATCGCCTTAAATTGTAATACACATAAAATCCTTGGGTCCCTTAGTCACCCGCGGGAAAGGAATGGGGTATTGCTATTCACTTAAAGAAGGTTCATTAAATAGGTGAAAAACGAAATAGGCTAAGTATTTTCATTACGTTCTTTTTCACAGTTTAAATAGTTATTATAACTTCGAGAAATTATTTCAGCCAATACAACAAACTCTCTCACTCAAGAGCATCTCAACACGCTCATATATGAGATCTGACTGTATTCGCTACCCTTAGTAACTACATGAAAAATCAAAATATATAGATCCCAAAAACGGTTTCTACTGCTGAGCGCATACTTTATTTACCAATACAAGAACTCGAGATAAGGCTACAGTATTCGACGCCAGCCAAAATAACTGGCCGGGTTCAGCCGTTGGCAATAAATCGTGGAAACGGGCGCTGCCGATGCATTTTTTATAAAAAACGAAAAAGGAACTTGTTTCCCTATTAGCTGGTCGGTTGTGCTTCCGATTTACTCGTGATATTGACTGAGCTAAGCAAATAATGCGCTATTGCTTGGTTTATTGTTGTATTCATGCTTGTGGGTAAATTGGGTCAGTAATTAATAAACTACCTACATACTAAGTAAATAGCTAAAATAAAAATACCAAAGATCCGAGATTTTAAGCGGAAAATACTATTCTTTCGATGTTTTAGTATTATGCCGGTGGTATTAAAGAGTACAGTTGGTCACCACCGCCGTGTGGCTGTCACAGACTGTCATTTACCGCAAAATCGTGCGATACAAACGTGATATGAAACTTTACGTCACCAAGGGTAAAGATTATCTCATGTCAAAGAAAAGTGACGATCCCTTGTGTAGGGTACTCGTTTTGTTGTTGTTTGTATGTTATTACAAGTTTTAACCCCTAAGGTAGCAGACCATTAACGTACTATATTGATAGTATAGTATAGTCCAATAGATTAATGAAGTTTGTTTTGTAACTCATTAAGTGCTTTATATGCACAGCAATTGTGTTCCGAAATTGAATCGTTTTGCGGGTGCAGGTTATAACCGCATTACGTTTAATCAACGGGTATGCCTATGCATTCGTATTGGGTTAAATGAAATTCGATACATTTAAAGAGATAGAATATGTATATAACAAGAATAGGCGTGAGATTTGAGGGCGCTTCTGTGCCAGGCGGCTCTCCAACTTGTCGTCCTAGGTTTTTTCTACGCACCGCAGCCGTATAAGATCGGAATTTGCAATTTCCTTTCGCCTGACAGACGAATGTGTTACGACGCGTTAAAAAACCCGAGAGAATCGCTTTTAATACACATGCTAGTTCACTGTTTGCCTATGTCCATTCTCTTTCTGCACATATTCTATCTCTTCAAATTTATAGAGTCTAGAGATAGTCCCAAACGATATATTTTCAAGTGAACTGAAGTGTCTGTAGACGACCGTTTCTTTCGTTCAGGTATCTTAGACGTAGTCCCGCCCTTCTGATTTTTATCCCATAATAGTAAAAAACTACATTACTATAAATGTAATTAACAAATGTAAAATAATCACCTAGTAAAACTACCTCAATACTGATCGTGGGTGTTGTAAAAAGTTACTGATGGAAAAATTCAGGGGAATGGGCTGCCGCGTACCCTGTGAAAGCAATGTCTTACGCAGCGCTCGCTAATACCCCCTAATAGGGGAGGGCCCAGATCCAGCAGAAGAATTTTGTGGCTGCAATGTACTGTATGTATGTATGTAAAACTACTTATCTTAAAATTCTAGAACCATAGCCTGGGGATGTTGCCAGAGCAAGAAAAACCTAAAATAACAAAGTTGAGGATAGTAGCAGCCGGCGGGGTGAGATGTGGAACAGTGCACGCGCGAATGTAAAGTAGCCCTGTAGCAGTGTTGCCAACACTTTTTAAATACCTTCCCAATGAAAACCAATATTTCTTCACTTGTAATACTTTGTAATTTGATTTGATGTGTAAAATTATTGTTGGCAAGTGATGTTTTATGTTTTGCAGTGGCGATTGGAAATAAGTAGTTACAAGAAAACATGAAAATGGGTTTATCGACTTTGGTATATCTATCATCTTAAACCAGTTTTAATAAATTAAACATTGTGGGTACGTCTAACAAACGTTAAACGCTAGATTAGTATGAATGAAGAAGAAAGAATGAAGAGGAAAGCTTAAAACTTTTTGCAGATGGTAGCAGGTGCAACCAACTAATAAGAAGTAACCTAACTATGTCAATCACAGAAAAAGCTAAATCCGAGAGTGGCGCCATTAGTGCCCCAGTTTTCTACCTCATTAAGAATTTTAAAATAAATATACTTAATCCCTAAAATGATCCCCATCATAAAGATAAGGCAGCTATTATCACCACATCTGGCAACCCTTTTGCCCGAGTGTTGCCATGCGGCTCTCCGCACGTGTAATGGCGCGCGTGACGTCACGTCCGGACACGACGCGCGGTTTGTGTATCACAAGTTGCAGTAAAAAAACGAGCCGGCAACGAAATGGATAATTTTTCTACTGTTCCTTTTTTCATTTTGACTTTTGAACCGAATGTTCTGTTTGAATGAAACAAAAGTTTTCAGAATGATTCATGATAATGGAACTAATAAATTGTATATCACAAAAAGTAAAATTGAAATATTTAAGTAATCGTCAACAACAAACAAGTCCACTGGTGACCGGAGAACTGGCAGTTTTCTCAGCCATCGGCTAAGTTTGGCCATCCAAAGAGGGAACGCTGCCAGCGTACTGGGTACCGCGCACTAGGATCTTTATTGAATTTTAGTCTAGTTTAGCTTAGTATCAATTGTTATTTGTCCCTTTATATGACCCTTGATTAAACAACAATATAAAGATTAAAACAACAAACTCATTTTCAATGTCGGAAAAACCGTAGAATCTCGCAAAAATTTGAGCGCAAAATGAGTGTCTGTTTCTCTCTGGCGCAGGGCGAATGAAAGGGACAAACCTTTCAGGTGAATCAGGGCCTTAAGATTTGTTTTAAGAATTATTCTTACTGGGTACAAAAATCATTAATTTCTTGTGTCGTTCCCCTGTGTAGCATATTGTTTGTTTATGTGTAGGGTACAGAGTATGTTTTAAAAACTAGATGTGTCTTTTATCTCAGACATATACAGATGACAGGGGCTGGGACTGCCTGTGGTCGGCCGTGGGTCAGCCTGAAATCGGAAACCCTCAAGCCTAGCTCTTGTTAACAACGCTTTCATCGGGCCGAAACCGACATGCCCCGGCGAGAAACACTCTACAGCTTTTTTAACCCTTTTTTCGGTTTCAAGTTGATTGTGTAACTTAGCTGTTGTTGTTTCTGACTGCTTTCTACTTGCAGGGGCTTGTTACAAATTTGTAGCAATGCGACCTCCGGGCATCGCACTATTTTGTCAACACTGTCCACCACCAACTTCTATCTCATCTTTCACATTTGAATTTTGAATCGCTGTCGTTCCAAGACGCCATTTTCCAGCAGATCAGGCAGTCTAAAGTAAAACCCAGGCTGGACGAGACTTCCAAAATGTTTTTAAGTTATAACCGTATGCAAGCCCTCGTGCAGTAGTTTGTGAAGTGTTCACCAAATCTTTCCGGATCACTGTTTTGAACCCTTAGAGGTAAGTCGCCTGCCTCGGCCTTATTTATACCAGACCTTTGTTAAAATAGTCCGTAAACCTTGTAAATATCATTCCTAATCATTGTACATTTTCTAGGTATCTTCCCCCCATATAAAATCTTCATCAACCAAACCAAGAGTTTCATTGCCTACCCTGACGATTGTCGCGGCGACGACGTGACCCTCTCATCTCATAATGACAACTTCGCAAAATGACAACCGCTCGCAAAATGCCAACTTCTCAAAATGCCAACTTCTCAAAATGACAACTTCTCTAAATGCCAATTTCTCAAAATGCCAACTTCTTAAAATGACAACTCTCAATCAATATCATTCTAGTATGATAAATGCGAATGTTGGTTGATGGCTTGAACTTATAGCGGATACAATGATAGGCTGGCAGCTGTCAAAATAGTCTTTAAAAGTGGCCCAATTGTAATGAGCCAAATCATAAGAGACCCGCTAGTTTTTATTAAAATGCTACAAAATAATGCGATCGCTCTCGCTGTCATTTCTATCAATCACTTAAATTATTGAGAATTGTTTTTTAATAATAATTCTAATAAATACCCTAGACAATTCACACAGCGCCAATGTGTGAATTGTCTAGGGTATTTATTAGAATTATTATTAAAAAACAATTCTCAATAATTTAAGTGATTGATAGAAATGACAGCGAGAGCGATCGCTTTATTTTGTAGCATTTTAATAAAAACTAGCGGGTCTCTTATGATTTGGCTCATTACAATTGGGCCACTTTTAAAGACTATTTTGACAGCTGCCAGCCTATCATTGTATCCGCTATAAGTTCTAGCCAACAACCAACATTCGCATTTATCATACTAGAATGATATTGATTGAGAGTTGTCATTTTGAGAAGTTGGCATTTTGAGAAATTGGCATTAAGAGAAGTTGTCATTTTGAGAAGTTGGCATTTTGAGAAGTTGGCATTTTGCGAGCGGTTGTCATTTTGCGAAGTTGTCATTATGAGATGAGAGGGACGTGACAAATTCTGTTGAATGTTTCCATACAAAATGGAATAAAATAAATAAAAATGGTATAAAAAGTGTTATTACATACATACATAAATCACGCGTCTTTCCCGGAGGGGTAGGCAGAGACTACTTCCTTCCACCTATTACGATCCTGGTATACTTCTTTCGCCTCCTCCACATTCATCAATCTCGTCATGCGTTTATTGGGTCGTAGCACGGATCGTAGCAAGGATCGTAGCCAAAACAAATCGTCGTAGCGAGCGAGTTAAAGAACACAAGGACTTTATACGGAAGTGTGCTTATAATATAGTCTTAAAGAAACTATTGCTAATGCAAAAAAAAAACAATTAGTAACCCTGCTACCTAGTTGAAATGTAAAAAAATTGGAAATTAATGAACCTAATCGACACTAATATTTTAAATTAGAAACATTTAATTGTTTGTTTATTTGAATTGAATATTGGATCGTTTTAGGAAATTCTTTTACCATTTGAATACTACATTATACCTGATGAACAAAGGAATTAAAATGTCGGATTCCCGCTGGAAATCGAGGGCATATATATTTTGATCATAGCCTTGAATTAGATCATATATACCTATTCGGGTAGGTACGTATGAAAAGGACCTATTCAGGGCCAGATGTATAATGAACTTGCTCGTGTAATTAATACGAGTAATTGGGTCGCCCTACTTCCCTTTACTGAAGGTACAAGAGTAAGGAACTCTTGTAATTCTACCTTTTTTTACTTTTCTGCGCATTGCGTGCAAATTTGCCAAGTGATATATGATATTTTTCATTTGGTTTCATTATACTCAATCACATTATAAGAACCTAAGTCGTCAGATATTGTAATGATTCATCATCATTTTTAATTTCTGGAACGATTTGATTTAACCTACCTATTTTACATCAGCAACACTGCGATGTTCCAATACTAAACCCCCAAAATGTACAATGTTCTAGAACGAGACGAAACCAACCCATACATTTACTCCTCTTGATAGTGGAAAGATATCCCCGAAGACTTTCGTACGTAACCAATCATTGTTGGTGTTAATACTCGTAACAATTATTTCATGTTGTTACTTATGTGGTTCTCCCTGCTATTGGTTATTTGACGCATCCATCTGAACAAGGAAAGGAAATTTTGAATTCCCATTCAAGAAATGGATACCATTCACCAAAGTGTTTGACAGACGCATCCGTCAGTCCGTCATAGTGGACGATTTGCCTGCAAGATTCTAGCATCTTTGTTAAATAGCTCGCAGCTCCAACTCAATAATGTGACAAGATAATATTATCAGGCGAAACCTTTTGACTAACGTTTACACTCATAAAATGTCTTTATCTTGAAGGTGTTTACAAACGAATTTTTATAATTATTTCTCCCCTTATATATCGAAACTCCAATATTACGATGAATTTCCGATAGATATAAGAGTATACCGTATGTCTTTGATGTGGCAACGTAAATTTAGACGCTAAGCATACATCTTTAGACGTCTGGCATACGTCTTTCACATGTCGAGGCGACCGAAATGATACGCGATTTAACGGATCAACGTTCTGTTTACGGTACCTCTCCTGAATCTATTTGAGACGTATACATAACATGTCTTCAGATGTTCAAACACTTTTAGTAAATTTTTCGTCGCATATCTAAGCGTATCTCTTTGAGGATTAATAAAATGCCAACGCATGTTTTTTCTCGTTTCGCATAACATAGTAAGCCAGAACTAATCTCCATCAGTTTCACTTTTGCATGTTCGTAATATATAAAAAAATGCTATCTGACCGTTTCAACATCATCAACTGCCGCAACTGTTCACTGCTGGTCATTGGCTTCCCCATAGTATATGCTATACTAATAATACCTTGGCTGTTGGTGCCTGGCTGTTTGTAGGTATTACCCAGAAAATGACTAATAATCATACTTACGCATTACCTACCATCACATCCTGGATCGTGGATAACTTTTGCTCTTCTGCGTTAACTTGTACGGGACTGATGATGGTCTAGTTTTGTTTTGTGTAGATCTACTCGTTGTGGAATTTTTGTAATAATACCATTTCTGTTGCCTTTGTCTTAGAGCAACACGAGTACAAAGCTACCACCGATGGAGGTCTGTGTTGCTCTAAGACCTTTCTTAGCATATGACTTATTTTCTATTAGGTAGGAAAATAATCAGTTTTTAGTGTATATGCATTTCATACCAGGTAAGGTTTTCATAAAACCTAATTTTCAGGAGACTTAATTTATCACCAAAAATCTCCATATTAATTTTAATTATCTTTTTCTTTGAGCTTTTAAGTTTTCATTGATACTTATCTACCAACTTTGTACAACAATGCCACGAGTGACAGGTGCGTTAAATCAAACAGCGCCGCCGCTCGCCGCTACATTGTCGTTCATACATTAGCCAAACTTAATTAAAGTACAGCGGTAAACTGTTTTAACGAGTGGACCAAATGGGGCCCAGGCAATTTGCGAAGTAAAAGTCCTTTAAAAGTTTATCCTCTGGAGGAGTATAACCGGGATGCTGCGTACGCAAGCTAACTAGAATAACGGGTGTGTCTTTTGTATTGTGCGACTTGTACGTGGTCTAAATACATATGTAGCACCTCAAGTTGCCTATTTCAGGATCAACTTATAGTGGTTGTTCTTATTCTTGTAACCACTATAAGTGGATGGGTAACCTCAAAAGTGGCAATGGCTTCTTGATAAAAAAAAGTTTCTTAATAACTGTATAAAAAACCAGTGTTTTCTGGAACCCTTCAATCGGAAACTCAGGGAGTTGTCGAATTTGCAGAGAAAGTATGCCATAAAAAGCATCAGCCAATGCCTTTGACAGCTATTTCGCCACTTTTGAATGTCTTACCTCAGGCTAAGAAAAGCTAAGTATTTCATTTCCTGATTCGCTCTATAAAAGTTTTTTTCTGGAACATAGAAAGATATTTCCACTAAAAAGACAGTTGATTACTACTGATAGCTACCTATTTCAGACTTTCTTGTTATTTTGTCAGTATGTTGAATATGTTTAAGCTATTCACATGTTTCCGTACGCTGCAGTCGTCTAGGGAGTCCACTTTGCATATGCATGCACAATGCGCTACCGCACTTGCGTTCACTGCGTCTGCAACTTTCGCCATATTTCCTCATCGAATGTGGAATATTTAGCTGCTGCGTTCGTAAAAATAACACGAAAATGGTTATAACAGGCTAAGTGGCGCTAGCCTTATCTGTAAATCGAAGAAATTCAAAATATACCAGCGGAAAGTTTAGTCGTGGAATTTTAAGGATTGTATAAGTATGACATCACAGTTTAGTCGACTAAGTTTACGAAAATTTTCATTCCAGGTATTTCTTATTTCACGCATACATTTGGAAAATTCTGCAACTGAACTTTATCTACGCAGTGAGTTTTCTCAAGAGGTGTGTGTAGTTACATTTTCATGTTATTGGAACTTTTTCCTTGGTAGGTTTCTGTCTATGTAAGTTTTCCCTATTGTGTTCTTGTTACAGATATTTGCGTGTCGTTCAAGTGGCGTGTTTATTATTTTACTGACAGCAGCGCCACTTAACCAGCGTGTCGCTTAATCTATTCAGGGCACCTATGATTTACGTTTCTTGCCAAATGCGTATGGCCCAAAAGGGAAATCCGGCTCTAATTAATTAGTAACATAATTTAACTCCGCTTCACGGTCCCCGGCTAATGCGATATTAATGATATTCGCAGTAATTTTGTGGTAGTAGTGAGGTCTCGGCAAGTTTTGCCTGAATACAGGGGGTGAAAAAGTTGACTAAAATATTTTAAAGGGTGAACCAGCCTATAAAACTAAACTAAAATAAATATGTTTTCAGTTAATAAAAGGTTTATATAAAAGGCACAAGGTCTATCTATTGTTCCGATTCTGTCTTCTTCACCCTTTGAATATTTTTAGTAATTTTTTACAAGAAAAACAATCGCATAGAAGATCATTTATATAAAGTGGTAACATAATTTTACTTCTGGAAAGTTATTTGTTTTTGTAAGTAAGGTATAGGTATATTCAACATCCTGTATGCTGTCTAAATAATTACCACCTACGCGGGAGCTAGACTAGTTCCACAACCCCAAACTTAGCGCTAATTAGCTTGTAACTTAAAGTACACATGTTTTGAGGAACTCCATTTCCTTCATCTTCCCACTGCTCTCTGTGACATCTCTAAACTCAAATTACTACAAAGGAATTTTGTTTCACCGCAGTATAACTGAGAAAAACAAAAGATAATTTCTCACATAATTTTATTCCCAATCTTTGGACCCTATAATGCTTTAAAACTAATAATAATAACATAAATACAACACTGCCATCAATTATTATCGAAATCCAGAGAGTTCATAGCCGTTTCACTGATACTCATAACGGAGGGATGCGTCGTCTAGGTAAAACCAATTTACGAAATATTTGAAACAAGCACGTTCATCCTTAAGAGCTTTGAAATTGGTTTTACAAGATGACGCATCAAGCAAACAAGCCTACAAAGCAAAGATAAGAAGCTCAACTGTCCATTATCATCTAATCTCAGTAATCCTAAACTAGACACCTATAATTTATGCTAACTTTTAATTATTACAGAATATCGAAGAAATATAAAACACAGTGATGTATGTTTTCAATAAAAAACAACTTTAGTAGACAGTTATTGGGACAGATCTTTTGGATTAATGACCAGTGGAAAATGAATTTTCGGTGAAAACGGAGTTAGTGGGTGTTTTACATTGTAAACAGATATTGTTCGAGATTTTTTTTTTGGAGACTAAGTCTACAGCTAGTTCAGTTAAGAATAGACTGAGATCCGAACAGGGAAGTCCATCGGTGGAATAAAAACTTCGATTGAGGATGAGCTCAAATTTATTTGAATTAACAATGACGTCTCCAATACCACAATACTCCATGAAGTAAGAAAAGAAAATCAATGAACATCTATAAAAGTTGTAATAATGATAATTAAGCTAATTTTATCACTATTTTTTACAATGTCATTATGTTTTTCTCTTAAACCACAATAACACTTTACCATTGCTCTAAAAGCATTTAAATAATCCAAGTCACACAAATCTAACAATTAATTACTAACTATATAGTTTTGTAAAGTTTACTTTGCTCGATATACAAATAAGTTTCTGCAACACACTAAATCTTGCCACCGAAAATTAAAACAAGGTCATTAATACTGAATCCGAAGCGAATATTAAAAATAATTTGGTAATTAAGCCATAATTATAATATTAGTCTACAGTAACAATAAAAGTAACGTTTAGTTAAGATCTAAGCAGGTGAGTGAAAGTAATCCAAACCGCGCGTCACTACTCGGGTACTTAACTGCAAACTGCTCATTAACACAAGCTAATCGACATTATTATTTCATCAACGTACGAAAACAACACTTAGTAGGTATTTGATACTCCAAACGATTATTTTGTTTCTTTTATTCTATTCATATGTATCTCTTACATTAGTATTTAACTAAATTTATTAAGGGGCACAGAATTGATATGTTTCCGATGCACGGCGTTTGTGTGTTACCGCTTCACTTAACCTAACTTGCAAGGCGATGCTACACCCCTACACTACCCTATCACATGCGGGCCAATGTCACTTAGACAACCTTACCAACATCAACATCGTCTACTCGATTTCACAGTATACGTCAACAACGTGTAGCTGCAGGATAGCCTCGCGCCCAGTCCGGCTTCGGCCGCTGCTGAGTGGTGCCGTCAGATAAATCAACTGAGCTACACCCAAGCGGAGATTAGTTCGGAGGACCAGCTTGCCGAGTGATAATGTCGATAAAACACAAATTTCGAATTTAGCGTGACATATAGCCGATTGCATTATAAGTAGTAGACGATAATACAGAATAAACGTCTCTATGAAACCGCTCTTTATTTCTAATTACATTAATATTACACGATGATATGTATCGAGTAGTCCCGCAAAAGGTGACGTAGCCGTGTCCGCAGCCACTGGACGTCTCTTACTCGCTATCTAAGGTTGTTGGACGGAATCATGGCGGCACCGGCGCTCGAGCAGTCCGCGCAACTCGCCGCCATCTTGAAACGCCATCGCGCGACAAAATGGCGACGACGACGGTTACGCGCAAACCAAAATCTCCAAAGTCTCCTGGTGGCTCAAGACATTACATAGACAAATTCTTACAAGAGAGCTTATTTTCGATCATCTCAGCCATCAAGGAAATCGGAGTCAACAGAAAAGAAAAATCTAACTTTTCGTTGTATTTTTAGTCTGCTTTTGAGAGCACCGGACGCCGAAGGTATGGGAGATCACTACTACATTATTACACAATTACTTACATACGAATTAGCATTAAATATCGAATAAAATAAGTAAACATTGACTTAGCTTAATTATTAAAACCGACAATGAATGACGAATATATTATAGTAGTTTTTACAGCAGTGACTCAAAACAAATGCTGTTTGTATTATGATAAAATTGATTAGAAACGTAACAGTTAAGTTACAGATTCGGTTTTAATGTTAGTCATGGCCGGTATATAAAATAGTAGAGTCTTATGCTCGCGGAATGCGTAGTGCACTCTCAGACTTCAGATCCAAGCTGACTTTAATTTACTATGAATTTTGATATTAGTCTTGTGTTGCCAGATCCTTTGCTTTCCAGAAAAATGTCTGTCTGTTACAAAAATCTTACCGCCAGTACATTTACCTATAAAATATAAGTTTGGTACGGTCTGAGGTTTAGTATTAAAAATTATATTGTATATCCTTTATCTTTGGTTTAAACGCCACGACACTCGGTACATTACAGAAGTTCACAGTCATTATAAACAACGTATAAAATTTTGCTAAGTCAAAAATTGACGAAATTTCTATATTGACTAAGAGATTTTCATAAGAATTCACATGCGGATTCTCCAGCCGACCGAAGTCGGGAATACCTCGTAATAATATATTTTTGTCGCGTCAACATTTAACCCAAATATCCAAAACCTTATTATTATAGCCTAAGCAGGGTATTTTTTTTTTTTACTTTTTTTTGTATAATTTTTACATGTTTACATCAGCAGAATACGTCACTACCTACGATAACATTAAGACTTCATTTTTGGTTTATTGCTATCCCGCGTGTGTACTTAACGTCTCGTCTCGAACTTGTTAGGTAACTAAGTATTCCATCTGTATGCGATAGTCAACTAGCTAAAAATAAAAATATATTAATCTTTCATTTTGATTAATCCTAACACTTCAGTAAATTTAAATTTCATTACATTGTTTCATTATTATGTATGAATAACTTTCATTAAATAGTAATGTAACTATGCTGATTGTCTACAATAAATACCCTTATCTAGTTATATTATTGACCTAACGATTACACAATTAAAGTAACTACTAAATTTTAAATTAGATTATTACCAAAAAGCTCGTCGAAGCATGCAGATAGTAGAATAATTGTTTCACTATTCAGCGTTGGCGCGCTTGTCGCCAAGTAATTAATTACATTTATTTAATATATTGATTACATTTAGTTATTAAACTCTCATAAGGCCAAGGCTAAATTCTCGCAACAAGACTGAACCGGTCTCGATTGTACCGCACGCATCGCACACTAACCGTAGAACCCGGACGCTGCCGGACGCCGCGCCGGCAAGAAAACTTGGAAAAATCGAAATCACAAAATTTTTATCGAAATTTTAGGAGAATTGTTCGCAAGGCACAAGAAATATTGGTGTGTTACCTAAATATAAAATAGAATGTATAAGAAAGGAGATGATAAAAAGGAACGCGCCGCGATGCGAGTGTCGACCGCGACTGAGCTCAGCGAGTGTTGCACTCTCCACAGCCACGCACCGAGGCATCCGCGCGCATCCTGCACGCACGCAGCCGTGCGCATCCCTCACTGGGACTCACTTACAATCTTTATAATTATTGCAATAATACCATATACAGGTAGAAAGGATCGTAAGACCAACACTAGAGTGCCAGCGCTTTAACGAGTGATTGAACATTATAAAAATTACTAAGAAAGTAGGTAAATATAATTTGAAATAGTCATGAAATCCATTTAATACGCTAACATTATCGAGGCTAAAACAAAAGTATCGTAATAATTACATACAACTTCATTAAAATCATTCAACTTGAAATATTATATTTAACAAAACGTAATCTTTCTATGAAGGGCACCTTTGGTTTTTAGCTTATTCGAATGAGATATTATCCTAAAATGTTTAATTTCTGGTAATACACTATATTCAATAACAAATCCTCTCAGTTGCATACATCGGCCTTGTAGAAACAAATATACAAACTTTACCGTACAATAAGTTAGTTGTAAATAAATCTTATATTACACAATAAATGAATAATATTAAATAAACAGTTTACATTTCTATGAAATTAATAATTTCAAATAAAAATATTTTCATTATGAACGGTAAACAATAACCTGGAATGTTAATAATAATACAATAACCCTTTATACTAAATTTGGTATGAACGTAAAGTACACCACATCGACCTGACGCTGGGAAAATAAAATTGTGAGGAGATAGAGCGAGACTTGTGTGGGTCTTGGTGAATCTTGATCCTTTAACCGCAGTGTTGACAGATGCTCGCTCCGTCCCCTGGTGCGGTTGCGATGCGAGGATCAAGATCGCGCGTGCCTCAGTTAGCTGGTTGTCAAGTGCCGAGCGCCACGAACGAACTAATGCTGTTCGGCCTCTTCTCCGCCTTTGGCTCCCTGGTAATATAAAAATATTTCATTATTATAAGTGAAAAAATAAAATAGGCTTCGGATTGAGCCTCTTCATTGTTTACTTTGTCTCGCTCCCCTGAAGTCTTACTAAAGTAAGGACAATCATTTTAAAATAAAGTATAAAGATTTGGTAAGTAGATGATTCGGATAAAACTGTACTCCAGAATTTTTCATACTTTCAAACTATCTATACTATCTATGTGCTGGTGCATCGTGAAAACATTATTAGTAGTGAATTTTAATTAAGTAAACTGGTTCAAAGATTCGTCACAAGAACCCTGGAAGCTTCAGTTTTCTTACAAGTGGTATACACAGATGCAAAATATTTTTCATAATACTTCTTGAAATCAGTTATATTGATTCACAACTTGATCTGTTTGTACCACTCTGAGTCTATTGTCTTAAAAACTCGACCAATCCTGTCGATAAATTAATACTTATGTTAAATTCCATTTTAAAAGTGAACTAATATGTAAATATAAGTGTGCGAATGTAATAATTTTACGACAGAACCAGTAAAATTTCAGAAGCAGTTTACTTTGCGCTCTCAAATAAACTAAAACGGTGCGCGTGCATACTTCATGTGCGAGAATCCAGCCGTTGTGTGCCATTTTATGTCTGGCGTATTCAAGATGGATGGCGCCTTCCGAGCTGAGCAGCAAGGCCCCTTGCAGGCGGGCCATAGCCGCGGCGGCGTCGGCGGGGGCCGCGAAGTCCACGAAGGCCACAGGCCCGCCGCTGCCGCCGTTGGAGCCGCTCAGCAGCCGCAGCCGCGAGAACCCGGCGCAGCTACACCACACTCACATAAACCCACCCGCCCGCACTCGCACCCCCCGTGTGTGTCTTTGTTTCGACTTTGTTCTGTGATTCTCGAATGTTCTTTAAATTACTCAACCACTTGCCGCGTTACATAATATTTCTATAAGTTCTTCTCTAACATAGTCTGAAGTTTGCGTTTTGCTATGTGGCTCGAGATTCGTGCAATAAATTTGTCGTGTCAAATTATAAAAAGAAAATCAAAATGGTGCAACACTGCGATATTTAATTCACGTTCAAACATAGCAACTGTTGTGGACTAGTGCGACGCAAATTTGAGATAAAACGTGATATTTATTGCGCTTATTATTTAGTGTCGTGCTATTACGCTAGTATCAATGACAAGTGTGAAAGAGTGACGTTTGACTGTCATGCTGGGTGGTACGGGTGCAGGTTTTTGCATTTCACACAAACAATGTGGCTTTTGAATTTGTAAAACGATTACAGAAAGCGATATTATTTGTGCAAAACAAAATCAGAACATAAAAATTAGACAAATATACGTAGACGACATAATAATAGTGTTCGGTGCGACATGCTCTGTGTAAGATATATTATACCTAGTACTTCACATCACATGTTTAATACTTATGATATTACTTGCTTATTTACTATTTGGCTTCAATTGTGTAGTTATAGTCATTAGATCAATGACTATAACTACACAATTGAATAATGATTACGTTGGTCATATTAATCTAAGTCAACAAAAATAGTTAGACTGATCTAAGTCAACCGGAAAATTGGAATAATTTCTGTCAGAAAATGATTTTCGGTCGTTTTTTGTGTCAGTAGCTGCTCCTCATTAATTTTAGGATTTAATAATAAGTACCAACCCACTAAGCTACGGGCCAAAAAAGGTGGGTCTTTGCCATGATACCCAATGCTTCTGTTAGTTAAATGAAATGTTTGAAATATTATATTATTGGATTTACGACATAATTAACTACACCAATACTACACCAAACCCTTTCTTGGTTTACCAAAATGTTATTCTAAGTCATGTCATGTATGATTGTATCAAAATTTACCAAGAAGCCTAGTGAGGCAGCTGCATTAAAGGCTTTCTATGTAACGTGTGTTTCACTGAAACCTGACTCTGCCTCGCTATGGAATGCCTCACAAGGCCTGCGGTCAAGGCTTCCACGCTAGGCTTTTGATTCAGTTTCATGATGATTTATGAACAACTCTATTTTCCAGTCAACACTTTTATAGCTACAGATGCTCACCTGCTGAATATCTCCTTGAGCTCATGCTCGGAGACAAACTGGCCAAGGTTGGCGACGAATAAGGTCGAACAAGGGGGCCCCGGGTGCGCGGCATGGGTCTGCTGGGGCGCATGGCCAGGGACTGCGGCCCCCGGGGAGCCCAGGGCCGGCGCAGGCAGCACGCACGCGCCCAGCGTCAGGGGGGTCTGGTGGGATAGTCAGGTATGTTGATATGGAGAGCAGAGGTCCTTTTTCTAGAACAGATGTTTCTAAACGCTTAGCGAAACGTGCGGGTAAACTTTGTGTGCAAGATTTGGAGGAAGCTCCAAAACTTTTTAGATGAAGAATAAAACCAGAACTATATTATTTTATTGCCGATGCTATAAGTACAAGGTGGTTAAAGAAATTATTGTTAATTTAGTTAGACAAAAAATTTAAAAGGTTCTTTTTATTTCCTTTTACATGCTACAGCAACATAATTTTCTTATTTTATACTAGCCTACATCGCAGCGTCGCAATGCTGGGCCAAGGTGTTCTTAAAATTATCCACTTAAATTTTAGATGCACTTAATTTATGATGGGATAGCAGTCGTTAAAAGGACTGCTTAATGCCACAGGATGGTGATGCCACGCCTACAAATACTAAACGGTGCTTTTGAAAAACGACTTTGAGGCGTTTTTTTTTTAATTTTATTTATTCAAACATAGTATAAATACACATACAATTCAGTGGATAAACTTGCTCTATCATCGTCAACTTGAATCCGTCTCAGGTTTTTCAGAGCCTGCTGTCAACCGTCAATCTGTTTAAAAAAGGACACAAGAAAACTTACGTGGTGTGGCCTATCGGCGGCAGCTAGTCAGAGGTAGGAACGGACCGGAGCCATCTGTGGGTGGATGGCTGGGTGCACCAGTCCGTGGGACAGCGTCGGCAGCTCGCCGCCGTATGCCAGCGGGTGGTGCCACAGTTCAGCGCCCCCTCCCGGGAAGAATGGGCTCGCTAGGTCTGCACATGCACCAGCATACATCATCTCTATGAACAAAACACTCCAACGTGTCTTCACTTTACTTGTTTTCACAATTGTGCCGATCTAAGCGTACGTTGCGATACTTGTGTCACAAAGGAAATCTTAGCTGTCACTATACCTGATCATAAAGACGAAACGTAATTTAAGCAGTTATAATGACAGCTGCAATTCTTATTGCTTTTCTTCTTAGTTAGCGACCGAAGAATTTACGATATTAAATAAATACTTCGTACGCTCAAACCAGCATCATTAGACTACAGAAAAATATTAATATTTACAGTGTGCTAAACATGTTTTCACGTTTATCAAAAAACTACAATGAAACTTAGTCTTAGCCCAAAGTGCCCCATACAGCGGTATTTACGAAGTGTTATCATGAAAACATGTAGAGAGTTTTACAGTAGTGACAGAAAACCCGACAGATCTGATATATTAGCTTCGCGGAGCTCTAGGCCTTGCGTGGAACGTGTAAGCTCACAGATACTTGCCCGGGCCTGCGCTAGCTCGACTACTTGACACACCTCATCCTATCATACCTATGTATCTACAATCTCTACGTTTGATACAACTGTGCAGGTAATAAAGCTTTCACGGTACTGCTTGTCGACACTTGGGGAAGAAAATTACGTTATTTCGACAAATAAAATAGATAGTTTTAGGATTTTATTGCAATGTGAACTCTTGTTTTGGAAAACGGCGTAATTTTCAAATTGCTTTCATTGTCGTAATTTTCAACCTTGGAGGCAACTAGCACTATCGCGCGAGCATTCGTCACTTCGGTGTGGGGATCACACGAACACATGGTTGTAGGAATATTAGTCGTATGAGAAGTGGGCGTGGGCGGCGGTCGAGCTCGCGCGGGCACGGGCGTGTGTGCGTCGGCAGTACTTACGTCCAGTGAGAGGGTGCATCAATGCGGGGTGTGCGGCTGGCGCAGCGGTGGCAACTGCCGGCTTCGGCTTGCTGACCTTCGTGTTGCTTTTAGCGAACTCCAGCCGAATCGTTTGCGGCATGTCGGGGTCGAACCGGACGCCCTGCTGTGAACAGCCGCGAGCGGTGCGGCGCTCCGATATAATGACGATGGAGGGGTCAGGTCGTGCTCCCGGTGGCTAAGGGCCGACTACGGGACGCGTGACACTCGCGGGGACAGTGGGGGGTAGGGAAACTGCACTTGGTTTTGTGATTACTTCGAAATTTTGACTGAGACCCATTTGCAGTGACCCCGAAAATTCAAGACAGTATAAATCATCATTAGATCCTATCAAATATTTTTTATTAATATTCTGCGATGTATTGGTATTGGTTGGAATTGACGTTCGATAATGTTTTGTATTCCGCGCCTGCGCCTGCTATGGTGACGTAACACAGTGCTCGGGGGTGTGACATCAAAACCTGTCAAACAGTGACATGCAATTGCATATTTACACCGTAATATCATCATCACACTCCTGTGTCTGCCGGCTTAGCGCGCCGTCTCGATTACCCGACGTGGTCTATTCGATATGTGCATGGGTTTAGCATAACTTACGATGCGGTTACTCGAGTCAGGAAAATGTTATTCCAAGTCTACAATGAGAATATTAACTATAGTGCTCGTTGGCTGTGTTGAGGCATGTGATGAGAAGAGGTTTTAGTAACACCGTGCGTCTTACATGTTTTAGTATTTACAGTAGCAGTTTGTTTTCGAGTATCTCAAGTCTCTTACAGAGATATTGTCTGTTGTTACTTGTGGTATCTCAAAGTGTCTTTAAGCCATTCATAGTATGTTATAAGGCGAGTGTATATGTGATTTCTCTTTTACGGTCCTACTGTGTGTCTTTAGAAGAAGTATTGCCTAATTAGTCACCTAGCTTTTTATTTTACTCGCATCGTTGTTTTGTTAAAATGTTTCGGTGAGAGAACTTCAACTTGATCTTTTAAAAAACAATGCTGTTGAAACAATCTCATTGAACAGAGTAAACAAAGTGTCGATAGGGGTAAATTAATTATTAGAAGCATATCTCTGTAATGTCAAAGTTACGTAAGTGCTAATCCGTGTTGAGCAGGTACAGTGGTAGATATAATTATTTCAATGTCTACCTCAGGGAACATTACAGTGTTATGCTTCTACGATACAGTTTCAGAAGTAAGTTATTTGGAAACAGATGAGGATACTAACCTGAAGGTCTTGTTTAGCTGCTTCTGCTCCAGCTCTTGTATGAAAAGTGACGAAACCCACGGGCTGCAAAAATATATACAATTTAGTGGAAAAATCATTTTGGACATAGCAATTACAAAAAAAAAATAAGAGTTTCTTACCGATGCTGTTTTTCCATTCTTACTGGTGACTTTTAATAGTGAACCCTCGTAACCCTGCGGAAAGAAAGCCGTAATCAAAATTCGATCAAAACATCCCTAAATCACGGTTAGCGTGTGCATTGTTCACCAAACGTTTCCGTTAATATTCAATTTATATGTCGTTTAGGCCTTATTACGAGATGGCTTGAATCGTCAGTGTCATTCCAAGTTAAAATTCTATTCAGACAGATATTTAACTACCCACCGAAAATGGTGTGCAATCGTACCAGCCACGGAACGAAACACGCGATCCACTAAAACTAACCCCCGGCTTTAGCCACCTTTATGTCTGCGGTGCCATCCGTGCCAGCCAAGAATCGAGTGTAATCCCCCTTATCGGTACACCAAATCGATTCAATCCAAATATTACGAATCGGGGCATGACATTTGATATTTACGACACAGTAATCCGAAAAGGGATCTCGTCGGTCGCGTGACAGGACGACTTCGGCTCGGGTATTTTCTTTTGTGGCAAATATTTGGAAGTTTGTCAAATACGATACCGGCTTCCGGAAACTATTCGCGTCTCGTGTTTTCTTTTTTCTTTTATTGAAATGGGATTGATTTACAGAGACGTATTGCTATTGTAAATTATTACACTTCATCGGACATGGAAAAGGCTTGACTATTTCACGCATAGGGGTATGGCAATTTGATTTACTGTTACGAGTATCAGTCTAGGTAAGGTAGTTGTGTTACATACCTCATATGCTCGAAATAGAAGATACAGCTCTCGTGGTTTTGCGTCCATCGGCAGCCCGCTCACGAACAACGTCCGCACCTGGAACAACATAAATATGAATTAGAAAATCATCCACATAAGTCAAGTTCTCGCTATTCAACTAAGTAAATTCTCGAAGAGACTCTCGTTTAGAATTTTTACTCGAGTGTAAAGTATGCATTTGAAAGCTGTGTTTTGTGTGAAATAGTACTAAAAAGATTTTCAAAAAATACATGGTTGAAACAAATCAGGTCAACAAATTTCAAAAGATGAAAAGATTAACTTTAGATATTTCAAATGATTTCTGGTAACACATTTTTGCCGTTTCTTGTCTCTATTTGTAAGGTCCATTGAATAAAATAAAAAAGAGTCGGTAATGGCACGATTTGACGAGTGCAGTAAGTGGAGATAAATTGCTAGCAACACCGCGGCTGATTCGGCGCCGTTTTAGTTTGCAGGTTATTTATATGTCTGCGTTTCAGTACCTTAGGTGTCGTAAAAGGCAAATAAGGAATGAATCCAAGGAATGGGCAGTAGAGTGCCCTGTTAATACAATATCTTGCACTGCACTCGCCAATCCGTCTGACAAGCGTGGTGAGTATGCTAAATACCCCTCAAATGGGGTACATGTCCAGCAGTGGGCTGTTGTGATTGTTGATGTTGAAGTTTCACTATCTTGTGCTGAAGATAAGTAGGTGAGGCAAATTTAGGACAGAAGAAATAGCCATAAAACTGAAACTTGGTACGTCTTTAAGGTTTCAAATTGTTAGATTAGTTTCAAATAAAGGTTTTAGTATTCTATAAAGTTATTTTGCATGAAAGCACTGCAAGCAAACAGGCAAATGCAAACTAACATTTACTTGAAGGGCTAATTTCTACAAACTCTGTGCCTTTCCGCAAACACGTAAGGATGAATTTGGAAAAACATGTGGTAAGTTCTAGATAGCAAGCTATGCTTACTTTACCGTTTGCAGAGTGCTTTTCTGTGCATGTAATATTATTTATTCCACGGCTCGAGGGGGATATATTTTATCGCGCCCGACCCCGGTCAGTATCAGCCTGCCGGACCTTTATGTCGGCTATTTTCCGGACGAGTGCCCGGGAATTCCCGCTCCCATCGATATCACATATTTTACTTATTTTTCACTACATTATATCTACGTATATAAAATTACCTACTACTATGTAGTAGGCGGCGCAACGTCTGATAAAATAGAATCTAGATACTCGTATCATGTCAGACAGACGATCAGCCCTTCACTACCTCGAAAAAATATCTAGAGCCGAATGAACCTGCCTATAAATTCATAGGCATTGTTCTATTTATGATAAAATCTGCTTTTAAAGTATTAATTTTCCAATTAGAAATGATACCCGAATTGCATTAAATTTAGGTACTTGTTTTTGTTAGGAAGACACCATTAAATTTGTTCGGATCCTTCGAAGAATTTTGTGTTTAGATTATGCCAACTTAACTGTAAGTTTTCTGCTGACTTAGGCCTCCCCACCAATCACCTTAAATCGCAAATGTATTTGCTAGTAGCAATACTAGATGTCACATTCTCCGTGAAGTAGCCGCCTCTTACGAAAACCACTACAGATTTTGGCTATTTCATCACAAGGTATCTCTGGTACTTTTTTCACGCGAAGTTCTGTACAAAATACGTCGCATATCGGAAATCTGTTTTTATTTGGTTCTGTTCGCTGTATCTGAAGGTTGACAGTTCGTGGTCCAAACCAGTCCGGACGTCCTTTATACTGTTATTTCATGGTTGAATGCTTTCGTTTACTCGGAAAATATTCCACTGTGATAGGGAACAAACATTAGATAAGTTTACGTACGAAGTACAGCGGCATAGAAATGTTTTCATGAATATTATAAGTATGAATGTAGCTACGATATGAGAATGAATGCAGCTACAATATGTATAAGGACACATGCATAAGTATTGAAAGTAAACTTATCTACAATAATTATAAAGTCTCTCTTTGATAAAAAGACTTTTGCGCTATCGCGGTCATTTTCAAGTTTGCAGATCTAATCGACATTCTTAAGACCGATTCTCAAAAAATTGGCCCCAAGTTATTATTTTTGCATGTTTTCAAAAAGTTAATGTTTTCGCGAAAAAAACAATTTTGTTACCTAGAAAAGTGGTTTTTTATTACATATTTAATGGAGGGAAGCTTTTTTTGAAATTACTTTAGGAAATATAGGCAATCTCAGTTACGAGATTGGCAGGTGAACGACAACGTCATCAGGTTAACGACACGAGGTGCAGGTTATCGACATTTCAGTACAAATTTACTAAGTCACATCAGCAGGTTAACGACAAGGGTTAGCAGTAGTAATAACTCTGCAATAAAAACACCAAATACAGAATCATTTATTAACTTTAATTCTTACAGTGCATATAAGAACCTTCTTGCACTTCAAATAAATAAATTATATATTATAATAATAAATAAAAAAAATATTTTCCTCATATACAGTTTTTGAGAAAAATCATGATATTGTTTATATATTGTTTTTTAATAAATATAGGACTATTTTGGTTTATTCAGAAAGCTATTAAACAAGTAATTAGATCATTACTTCTACTGTAAATCCAATATTTCTATAATAATTGTCGCTAACCTGTTATCTATGTCGTTCACCTGTATTCCTCGGACAGGTGAACGACATGCAGGTAAACGACAATTTAGTAGTTATTTTGTCATCACAGGAATATTATTACGTATATGGATTACCCACTCAGACACAAGAAAGCAAACACTTTTTTACACCATAATGCCTTCATATCAATTGAATAGATAACACAGTACTTCACATACAAAAGGCATAATAACGACTACTTACCCGTTACAAACTCCAAAATCCAATATAAACGTCGCCTTTTCTCCGGGAACTGGACAACTGACGCGGCCTTCTCCTAGCAGGTGTTTGCGAGTGATTGGCTCGTTCAGCTCGTGAGGAGTGAGGCGGGGGAGGTGAAGTGGTACTCGCGGTGCGATCGTGTTTTCGCGTTTGCAGGTTAACGGCAAAAATAGGCGTACAAAAACTTAAACTTGTATAAATATATAAAAACCACGGATATAGAGTTATTAAATTGTGTGATTCTAATATTGAGGATATTTGAAAATGAAATGGTGTTTTAAAATATTTTTTTATTTGTATATAAATATCTTTTTTGGATGCTTAAACTTGAGGATATCGTGTCAAGACACACAAGTTGGCGACAAAATATGCTTATAAAGTAATTTAAAACAATATAATGTACCTTAATTTATATCATTAACACATGGCCTCTATGCAAGAAACCTCTTAAGTATCGAATGTGGTAAAAGGTATCAGCTGAATGCGTAAATAAAAAAAATATCTGTTGAAAACTGATGTACAGGTTGCGTGGCCATTTTTTTGAGAATCGGTCTTAATAGTTTTATAAGGCTCCTGACATATTGATGTCTACGTACAATGCGGTAAGATTAACTCACATCTAAACAATTTTCACTTTCAAATAGATGGTTTATTCTAATTCTTAAATATCCTAGACGTAATAACTTAAACGCGTAACGTCAAATATCCGCTCACCTCACATATTTCATCAGGTCCATTCAGACCCAGGCGGGCATACCCGGGCATCGCCAGGGCAACCGGTCACTTCGAAAATGCCCCTCCATGTCGACCATTTTCCACTCGGTTGCCCCTGAATCCCGACGATCCACTATTGAGTTATGTTTCATACTCCGAAGAGAAAATTCCACATATAAAAGTCGAGACTCTCCTAGATTATGAGTCGATGCAATTTGTTCTCGTATCCGATTTTCTGATTGAAGTTTGCTTTTAATCATATTTTCTAATTTCATCTCCGCTATACGTAACGCAGTCAAAAAATTGTTTATGATCACAATTTCATACATACATACATACATAAATCACGCCTATATCCCTTACGGGGTAGGCAGAGCGTTAACGGCCGTAAAACGGATATTAACACCACGTCTGACAAAAGTTTGAGGGTCAATCAGATAGCTGTGTATCACTATAGTGACAGGTTGTCAGCCCATCGCCTAAAATTGCAATACACACCCTCGAGTCCCTTAGTCGCCTCTTACGACACCCATGAGTAAGAAATGGGGTGATGCTATTCTAGGCCGACATCACACGGTATCACAATTTCATGACATCATTTTAATATATTTGACGCAAAAGGGTCCTAGCGGTCCACCCCGGGCAACGGCAACACAGGCTAGCCTGTGGATAAGTCCGGCTGAACGATCCCACCAAGCGGTGGAAGGCTCCGTAAGGAGCCGCCTGGCTCGCGACCACCATCCCACCGAAGTCTGGCGCCAAGTAGCTTGCTGCGTTCCGTCAGTGTGTGGGAGTGCCAGTGCCTTAACAGGCTTCTTCTGGGTGAGCTCGCTCCATCTTAGACTCTGTCTCTGTCCTACGACCTAGACTAGAGTCAAGAGCAAACCCATCTTTAATAATAAAAAAAAAAAAAAAAAAAAAGGGTTTCAGATTATAATGAACTCTTTTGGGCATTTTTTGCACTCAGCCTTGGCCTTTTGCATCGCTGCAGCACACATGTGCTTTTAACTGTGTAAGTATTTACCGTATTAACTCTTTCTTTTCTTTTACTGTTAAATATATGTGTGTGTTGTTAATTATGCAATAAACGTTTAATCTATCTATCTATCTAATGATATTCATATTACTCGTTCAAATAAATTTTGTGTAAATGGTATGTTGAAAAAACATCAAACTGATATTTATATTTAATCGTTTTGCAGAATGGTAAAGACTAGCGTGACGCGTCTCTTTTAAAATTAAAGTAAATTTTCTGCTCGCTCAAATACAAGGCACAGGGAATTCTTGATATGTATAAAGGATGATTATATCTAGAAGGTGACTTTGATGAGACAAATACAGAAAGAACCGGACAAGAGCACTTTGTAAACAGTTATACTTTTAGTTTTGAGGTAGACAAATCTCGGGATATACTAGTCTAAGTTCAATATGTCATACCTACCTACAAGATGAATGCATCACAATGGTGGGTAGATAATGAATTCGTCAAAATTCTGAACTTAGATCGAAATGTAGGGAAAGTTAACTAGAAACGTCTTGTAATTTATAACGGATTTACTCATGTGGAAAGATAATAACCTTAGAGTAATCTCTACTTGGACACAAAGCCCTCAATAACGAATGGTTCTAATCGAAGTGGATTACTGAAGTGGATGTTCATCAGTAGTCTAACTAAATGCTACTACGGTGTAATGGTGATCCTGCATGCTTTGATTAATGAATGAACAATCCAAGCGATGGACTAAATCATTAGCTTCATACACCGCTAGATAATTGTTTAGCCGATTGAAGTACCTACATATTATTGCCTCTCTTAAAAAAACAACTTATACATACATGTGTCTGTCACGCGTATATCCCTTGCAGGGTAGGCAGAGATTTACGCGTCTGACAAAAATTTGAGGATCATTAAGAAAATTATGTATCGCTTTAGTTACAGCTAGGTTTTCTGCCCATCGCCTAAACTTGTAATACAGTATGTAACACAAGAGTAACCTCTTACGACACCCACGATAAGGAATAGGGTGATGTTATTCTAAACCGAAATCACACGGCAATACATAAACACGAAAATAATTGTAGAAAACTGCTGAATCGAGAACAAAGCGAATTTTGCCGTGAGCTAAGGTAAGATATTAAAAAAGAATTATAAATAAAGATAAATAAACTTATGCGAATAATAAACGTAGATACATGTGAAATCGATTACCCTACTCTCCCTAAGTAATAAAAACTAAAATATTTATCTTAAAAGGGTTCCGAAGAAAAATAGAGGTAGCAAAAACCAAAGTGATACATTGCTCTTATACAAAGCCAATATGAAATCAATCACCCCTAAGAGACAGATCCTGGATACTTCCTATTTACTGTGGATAAACAGTAGTAACGGGGTATCCTATCAGGTTTTAGTTTTACAACTTTATGCTTTTGTCTTTGTAAGTATAACAGTCCAGCCGTTCAGTCTACTGCAGGAAAAACCTTGTCTTTTATTCGTGATTATAATGATTTATGAGTGACTTTCGTATTTCTGTTGAATAGTGATAATGCACAAAATATAGAAAGACATTTTTAAACATTGGATAAAATTAAGATGATGATTTTGTTCATCATACACTTCAAATCAGCAAAATGAAATATACACAAGCAATTCCAGATTTTTAAACAATAACGGACAATAACGCCAATGTTTCGGCGCCTCGCCAGAAATTAATTTAAAAGCGGGAGTTGTTGAGCGTGATAATGGTGATTGGCATGATAGCTTCCAGCCAGCAGCCAGAAATTTAAAACAAAAAGAATTAAACTTTTCGAACGTACTCGAACCGTTTTAAAATTCGAACGTTCCCCGTGCGTGAGACCGCGGTCGGTGCGGTAGAAAGGATTGTTCCGTTGAACGAACACGACGTACAATTTTGTCTGTATTGATAAAAGAACAGATTCCGATAAACTTTTTGCTGCGGGCATATGACTTGAATTAAAATCTGAGACGCATTGTAGAGTTTTGAAACAAAATAACTGACAGCAAAACATAACAGAAACCAAAAGTGTAAATAGTGTTGTTATTCAGAATATCTCAACATATATATACCTATACAAAGTAGATTAAAATAAAATGAGGATAAAGGTGTGTTCACATGACACGATCGATCAGGCGGGCGTGCACCCGGAGCGAGCGAAGCGGAAGCACCCGGGGCGCTGCACAGCGAATTTATCAACAGCCGCACGTGTGTTTGTGTCCTAGCAATATGGCGTTATACTTAGCTATACGGTAAATATTTAAAAAGTTTATGTAATCATGAAAGGAAATGATTGCTGTTTAATCGATTTTTTTACGCAAGAAATCGTAGAGGTAAGAATAGATTTGGAGTCACCATGAGTAAGAAAGCGCTTTAAGTTAAATCAATTTAATTGTTTTCTCACAATATTATGGTGACACCTGAGGAAAAGCAGCGAAATCAAAATTAATCGTTTAAACAATGTACAATGTTCTTACCTCCAACCAAGAATAACGCACTCAAATCAGTATTAACCAATGACATTTATCAAAGAGTTACTCAGATAGAACGGGAGCCGGCTCAAAAAAAAAGACAGAAAACTAATTCGTTAGCGAAATGAAAAAAAATGGCATCGCAAAAACACACATGCACACAAAGTTAATCGAATTGAACCGTCGCGTGCCTATTGGCAGTAGCCAGTACGATTTCCACTTGCGCAAAAAGTACAATAATGAAAAACGCTTCCACGTTTCAGAATACACGGTCACAAAGGGGAATTGAAATTAAATGTCAGGCGTCTGGCGCCAATAAAAAATAATAATCAACGATTTATCATCCCGACCCCTAGTCCGGTAAATGAGAGGTTTGGGACCGCATTTCTTACTTACCGCTCACGAGTAAACAGCAACTACTTTTCATTTTATTTATACGCTAACAAAATGGCACTGGTTTTCCAGTGGCAGTGTTACTAGCACTTAATATATTTTATGATACTCGCAAAGGTGAATCAGCATACACAGTTATTGATAACACAGCCAACGCCTATATAAAGTATTTTGAAATAAATGTTTGCCATATTTGTGGTATAAAGACCCTGTAATTGAAATAGAAGACCACTGACATAAAACGTCAACCACCTAAATAAAGTTTGTTTGACTGACTGGACTATCTGTTTGCAAATAGCAAGGGTTTTGTGTTTATTGTGAATACTTTCTATTTTATTTAACAAACCTTTGAAAAGTGCTCCGAACTCGGGCAGCATTCAAATTACAGATTCACCTCTGTTTGAAATACGATTCAAAGCTCTCGGACTAATTTCCTGTTTACAAACAACTTCATATTTCGAATCAAATGTAATATTTTCCACTCATTTCTCGTGGTTTTGTTTTGAAAATAAAATGCAAATAAAATAACTCCGACGAACTAAAAATGAAAACCAATAAAAACATTTTCTTTTGATAAGGTAAACATTGGATAACGTTTTGATTTTATTCAGTGGCCATTGTACGACTTCTATTTTTCTCCGTGATTGAAACAGCGTTCAGTTGAATAGAAAATCGGCGGTTACTCGCTCGCCCACTTTAGCGTGATCTGTGCTCGGTCATTTGTTTTCCACTTTCCTCGGCTCAAGTGGATAAACTGCCGACAATTCAGAGCTCATTTGAATTGGTCAGCACGACCTCTGTTTTACGAAAACTCACTATTTGTAAGACACATTTAGAAATGAGAACATCATAGCCTTTTATTGAAAAGAGAAAATTGCGTTGTAATTCCATCGGCCTCATTCACAACAACGCTTTTTATTCAGCCTTATTAGCAATTCTAATCGGTCTAATGTGTTGTATAATTTACAAAAATGGAAATTAATGACAGAGCGATGAGAGCAGGCTCTGAAAGTTTGTGTGTGTTTGAAGCTCAATCAATAACATGGTATGAAAATGTTGGCGTTGTATAGAGTTAGAGAAAGGCAATTTTTCTTGAGGCGTCAATCTGGGCGGCAATAATTCACAAGTTTCTCTTGGGCGCCGCTATCGGGCGGCTGCTGGCGGAAGCCGGAAGGCGCACAATGTATGCCGTCTCAAAGTTTCCCTTTATAAATGGTTTTCTGATGCACTCACTCAATCAACCCCGCTCGGATGTTGCGAAATACTTTATTCCTTTTATCGGGTATTTTTCGAATAGTTACATCAATATGATTTATATTCAGTTGAAGACTAAGACAAATTGTATTTAAAAATAAAACTGTATAGTAAATGTGAATATAACGTGGTAACTGATTCCTAGAAAATTCAATTTAAACGCTTACATTTTTCCGGGGCACAAATTTCGAATCAAGTATTTTCCAAAGAATAAAATAAAAAAAACTGTTAGAAACGAGATTGAGATGTTTCCAATTTTTCGGTCGAGTTGTTCAGCGCAAAGCTCCGGACCTCGCTAGAACAAGACTCAAGACAAACAGGGCGGAAGGAAATGGCGGAAAAAGTTACAACTTTCGAGCTTCACCCGCCCGGCGCTAATTAAAATCATTGGCTTCGCTTTATAACACTTCCACAAATATTTAACTCTCTTGTTGTAAAACTAGCTCGCTGGCAACTTCTGGGGCAGAATCATGGAATTTTTCCACCCGTAAAAAATATGTAAGTCCTTTTTGTGAATTTATGGTTTTCTGCGTTATGAAAGAATGTTTGAGAGAAGCATATTTTGTACTTTACGCAGTTTTCTCCATAAAAAATATTGGCTTTAGGTATACAATAATCATGTCGGTACGGGATCCACAAAAACATGAAGTTGTTTACGAATGACATATACTTTTAACAAATCTATTACGTTTTGTAAAAATCCGGGTCAATGGAACAAGAAATTTGAGTGCTTACCAAAACTGATCTCCATTAATAATTCGTTTCCCTTATCAGAGATTACTTGCAAGAAATATTTCCTTTACGAAAAATTATTCAAGATTTAAGGAAATCGAGTCCAAAATATAATGTACAGTCGGTTGTAGCACATAAGGTACCAGGGGTACTCCAAAAGAACTGAATTATTTTTATCACCAATTAATACATAATAAGAATTTAAACTTATTCTCATAGAAAAAGTAATTTTCTACTAATTAGATTTTAGAGTACCCCTGGTACCTTATGTGCTACAACCGACTGTACATAAACATAAAAGTATAACTACGATTACGCGGGCATCTTCCTTGTTTTGAAATTCTACGCGTACGCATGTTTACCAAATAGTATGGTAAAACATTACAATTTTTTTTACGTACTTACGTACATACGTAGGCACTAGAATAATATTCTTTCGCTGTTGACAATCAACGAAAACTCGTTAAATTAATTCGAGTCAAGTAATTCGAAATATCTATTGCACCGCTGCGCGCTGAATCTATCAAATCAAAGGTATATCACTACCGACTGGGTGTCCACAATCCGCACTAGATTAATAGTATTTCCACATGACAAACCAGTGAGCTAACAGGCATCGGATCGCATTCGATTATCGGGTCCACCAAGCGCCAACCCAACAAACTCACACCGCCGGCCGATTTACAACTTTAATTAAAACACAACAACGTTCAAAATTAAATCATGCTCCCGCAAACAATTACGGGCGAAATCCCAAAAAGGAAAGAGTTCCATTGGGCAATATTGTCCACCACCTGCTCCGGCAGATAGGGATCATAATGTTAATTTAATTAAAGGACTAATCTAAATTGCAGACGACCCGACACTCAAGCGGCCATTAAAAGGATATTTCGCCGCCACCAGCGCGGGAAAGTTTCGACTATAAATATCTTTGGGTACAAGCAGACGGGACGATTCCTAGCAGACTAAATAAGAAAATTGAACAAGTTTGAATTTTTGGGGGGACTTTCCGCTTTTTTGATTAGGTTGTAAAGATACTCCAAGATAGCTGAAACAAAAATCTTGAAAATGAAAACATCGTTTCAAGAACGAATTGATCGTCTTAACCTTTGCGCCTACGCATTTTTGTACCCATTATCTTAGTTACTCCTGTGACGTTTTTAATATTATAGAAGAAAATAAAAAATACTTGTTACACTTTTGGCGCCATAAGATAGTCACAACTCTTGATTTACTATTTCACTCTTTTTTATAATGTTAGAGAGTAGTGAATAAATAAGTCATCAGACTCAATACCATTTTCTTATTCACTTAATATGGTAGTAAGTAGTAGGTACTTAAGGTAAATTGAATTATCACGATTATGTAGTTAAATTTATAATGACAATGTTAATCAAACAACCATGAACTGATTATATTAATTAATTTGCCATAGTTAGTTTAATATACAACCGCATAAGTACTCTATGCATACAGGGTGTTAGGGACAGCCCTCCGAATACTAAAAGGATACATTCAGACCATGAAACTGAACAAATTCCCATGAAAAAATATTCAGAAAACGGCAAACAAAATTTGACTCCCCATAGTCATTGCAGTCAGCTGATATTGATTTTGTTTGGCAGGTAATAATTTTTTCGTTTCCTGATCTATTATACCAAATTGTTACAATAAATTTGAATATTAAACGTAGTCACAAAGGTGAGCTTATCTCTATGCAGAGATCTCTTCCACCCAACCAGTACAGTTGAATTAGAAAATAATATATTAGGGAATGATAAAACCGTGTACACATACAGATAGGGACTTGCATATAATATAATTATAAACAATACACTTATTGATAAATACATAAATAAATATATATTTAAATACCCCTACACCCTGTATAAGTACCTACATACTTGAAGTGACTAGGTTTATTTTTAAAAAGGGATGTTTGTGTCCGCATTCGAGACAGGAAAAGTTTTCATTGATAAGGATAGCTCGCTCCCCCCCGCCAGTAGGAAGTAGGCGAAAAACAATTTATTGTTTCCTTTGAGAGTCAAGACTTGGGGAAATTCAATTATTACTGTAAAGTCACACTTAGTAATCATATTTGACTCGAGAGGGGTACATAAAAAATCACTTGTATTTTTAGGTTCTGGTATTCAATATTCTTATCCTATTTGTTGCGTAGCCGCAAGCGCCACATTGGACTCGGACTTAAAATGTTACTTTTGGCAAAACAAAAAAGTTTCGCTAATATCCAGCGCGTCAAAAAGTATGGATATAAGCTCTTCAAGTTAAATTTAAATACATTAAAGCTTACCTTGAAAGCTGATATTGAAACTGAAACACACAGACTAACAAACAATACCATAAATACTAGCTTAGTTCTTGCTATACTAGCTCTTTATTTAGGGTAATAACGGGAGAGCGCCCTCGCACCGACTGGGTCCGCCCGAATTATGTTCGATGGATAATTAATCGTAGCAGTCCCGACCAATAACAATGGCTGCCATATCGAGATGATCATTACGCGCAGCATCACCAATGAGAGGCAATTTACCTTGCTATTAATCGGCACATTATTCTTAAATAGATTTCCATCTAGCGGTTCCACCCGTTGCCACTCATTTTCCCGTGGTAATAGTTGTTTTCCTGCGGTAAAAAGTGGCCTAAGTATTATTCCAGAGTATACTCTACCTTTGTTCCAAATTTCATCTAAATCGGTCAAGTCGATTGAGCGTGAAGAGGAAAATAATATTAATAGTACACAACTTATATCTGTTTAAAATTGTTTTATTGTGAGAATCATTCGTATTCAGAAACAATGACCATCTAGAATGGACATGTCGTACAAACACGAGTTGTATTCGTATTTGTAAGGTAATTCGGTAGTTAGTTCTCGTACAATGTTTGAAATACGTGTTTAGTAGATTCACCATGGAGTTCTTCCAAACTGTTCATCTACACTAATCTCCCCTAATATTATAAAGAAGAAAGATTTGTTTGTTTTTTTTAAATGAATAGCCTCCGTAACTACTGGACTGATTAAAAAAATCTTTTACCATTCGAATCCAACATTATCCCAGACGAAAATAGGCTATAAAATTGTCTTATTCCCGCGGGAAAACGTTTAGCAGCGGGTGAAAACGCTGCGCAGGCCGCTAGTTAATTCATGTAGTAATCAAAATTTGTAGACATGAAAAACCATATTAAGCATAAAATTGCTACCTTTATTTCGAAAATATATTTCGAACAGACCACTCAATGACTTTTTGACGAAGCGACTTTTATCTAACCCTAAAATGCTGTCCAAATTCCCGTCTAAGCTTCTAACACCTTCGACTGCGACCCCCTTTCGCTATTATCCCCAACTGAAAGAGCTTCAACCTTGTTATATTATTTTAATTGAAACCCAAAGAGGGTCGTTTGCAATTAAAATTTTCCATTTTATTAAATTAACGACTAAAAGAGCGCGTCAAGTGTTTCACTAACTTAGTCTTGACTACTAAAGAATTTCACAGGTGTTGTAACGACTTCACACTTTTTTTTAACCGTTCAGACGTTTTTTGAAGCAACTATGACGATCTTTCTAATTACTTTTTAATAGCTTTTATCGAGTTCAGTAAAGAATATTTTCAATGGCTGAAATATTTTAAAGTTCCAAGCTTCCGCGCCAACTTCTTTCAAGCTCTTTTTGTTATGGAAAACTTTTAGATGTGGACGCCAAGAGCATGTTTCTTGTTATAAGTAAAGCTTCATTTTTTGGCTACTTTTATTTTCCTAATAAGCAAGTTCCACAAAAATAGGTGCGTCCGCATTTAATTAGAGTTATCCGGAAAAACTCTTTTTTTTTAAATGAAAGTGCTGTTTCATAACTACTTGGCAAGTTACTACAAGTCCGTAAGTAACAACACATGCTTAGACAAAATATTGATTTGTAACTAAAATTGCTACGTGCACTACGCCGTAGCTAAAGTAACAATCCTGCTACAGCAGCTGGTCAATTCAGTTTTTTTGGCTTAGTAAGGCCGTAAGTAACAACATGCATAGAGAAAAGATTTATTTGTAACAAACATTGCTACATTTGCTACGCTGTACATAAAGTTTATAATTCTGCTACAGCAGCTGGTAAATTCAGATTTTTCGGCTTAGTAAGTCCGTAAGTAACAACATGCATAGAGAAAATATTTATTTCTAACAAACATTGCTACATGCGCTACGCCGTACCTAAAGTTTACACTCCTGCTACAGCAGCTGGTAAATTCAGATTTTTCTGCTTAGTAGAAGGAACAGTTGCTACAAAACATGTGCTCAATCAGGTCTCAGTTCACCCATTTTATTGAAATTTTAAGATAACCAAAATCACAATTTGCTTAGAAATCTAGGTACAAACAAACTTGTAAGCCTGTGCGGCGGATGGGTGGAACTATCGCCGATAAACATGGTCCTAGCTACCACTACAACAAGGTAATACCCCGCTCCATCTTATTTGAATTTCAGATGCGTTGCAGGTGAGGACTGCGACGCGATTGGCCCAACTTCCCAGCTCCCACACAGTTTAGATTTATCAGAATTGAATTTAACACCGCCGGCGCAGATGCTTCTGAGAAACTTGGGAGTGGTATTATGAAATGGACCCTGTTATTCAGTTGGCGAGCGTTCTGGCTAAGAAATGGGAGGATATCAGAATTTTTTGGTATCTTGTTCATATCAACATATTTAAGATTTCTCAAATTTTGCAAATAGCACACACAACATTTCTGTCGGAAGATTAACCGAGTTGATTTTCTAAGTATTCTAAAATATCGTAAAACAAATAATGGTATACACGTGGTATACACAAATTTTTAATGCCCAAAACCTTGAAATATTTAATGCCCAAATCTATGAGCGTTTTCCCAGAATAAAGAAAAACTGAAATTTTATTATAAGATTAAAATTCTAGAGCTGAGTTTATTGTAGCGTAAAGAAAAATTGCAATTACAAACGAGTCTATCGTCTTATTAATCTTCTTTCAGTTAAAACTAACAAGAAGCAAAAACATCTAGACAAGTTAATTAGATGAAAGTCCAGTAATTGCAGAAAGAAAAACATGTTTTTCTGATAAATACGTTGTAATAAATGAGTTCATTTTATATTAGAGAATGACAGAGAATGATACTTAAGTGAATAATAATAACAACATACTTAAAATATTACTAGATTGAGTAAACAACTTGGGATATTGAACATGAAATCGAGCAAATTATGATAAGGAAATACCATTTTCTATGGCAAATAGTATTTATGTTAGTGAGGTGTAGTTATAGTAAGGATGTTAGTTAATAAAAAGAAACGTTTTATTGCTGAATACGTTTATAAAATTCAATACACACACATATCACGCCTTTATCCCTTACAGGATAGGCAGAGCTTTAACGGCCGTAAAAATACGGTTGCTATCGCCACTTCTGACAAATATTTGAGGTCCTATTTAGAAAATTGTGCTTCACTATAGTGAAAGGTTGTCAGCCTGTCGCCTTTAATTGTGTTATACAAGAAACCCTCGAGTCATTCAGTCGTCTCTTACGTCGCCCGCGAGAAAGTAATGGGGTAATGTTATTCTAAGCCGACGTCACACGACAAAAGCGATAATATTCATGAAAGATTAAAATAATGCATAACATACTGAAGTATTTTAAGTATTAGACCGGGTCTATCGCGATAGTATTTAGGTAAATATTAGTAGACTGAGTTGAGTCAACCCGCGACCACAATACATGAAACTGTATTGAAACGTCGGGACACAGGTAAATTACTAATATTTACCTAAATACTATCGCGATAGACCCGGTCTAATACTTAAAATGAGTGAAAGTGATCGCGAGTGCTTAAAAAGTTATACATACTGAAGTAATTATAAGCATGACCTAGACTAGAGTCAAGAGCAAACCCATCATTAATAAAAAGAAAAAAAGAAAGCAACAATAAGCAAGTACCTACATACTGTTATATCTACAGACTGGCTATGTATTAGCACTGAAACTACTTAGTAGCCTAATCCGAGATTACCCAATGCTAAAGAAGGTACGAATTAAGCTGACAGCGTAGGGACCTAATCTGCATTGCAAATGTTGGTACACAACGTGTGAGCTCAGCACATTCTAATGTGTGAAAGTGTCCTTTTACAGGTTAATAAATAATTAACCCGGGATATACCTACTTAACAAATAAATTAAATGAAACACGCATTAGACCTTTTCGAAGTAAAGAGCAAAAGGTAACTCAAGCTTTAAATTACATTTTTAAACTTGAGTTTGTTTTTATAACAACCAAAAAAAGTTACACAAATAATAATGTACATTTAAAGATCGAATTTTCAATGTTGAGCAAAATACAAATCCGTTCCTAATGTAAAATGGAATGGAACGGAGATGCGAAGACATGAACTTATAGACGCCGGCTTATAAATTGACAGGAAATAAACAGAGAGAGCCATAAATAACGTTCCCATAAGGACGATTAAATTCTCTAGTCGGGAGAGAGGAAATTCCTCCACTAGACGTCTACGTTGGAGCAATTTTTCACAACTCTGTATGGCTAGACGCCACACTCGCATGCTGGAGTAATCGCGATAAGATAAGCGAACAAATGCTCACTCCATTTATAAACAGTAGTATGTGAGTAGTGTAAGCAGGCGGTCAAATAAAAAGCTACCCTCGTCGAAATATTGTTTAGCGGTTTTTTTTTGTAGGATTTGTTTAAGTTTTGAATTAGTATCTAGCTAGTTAGATAGTCATTCTCACGTCCGGTCAGACAGTCAATCCACCAATGTATCTAAGTCTTATGCGCGCGGCATAAGAATGGTCCCAAGTCCAAACAGTCTCACCCAGCCTGATCTTGACTGTACTTAAAAAAATAATACTGAGTTAGAAAAAAGGTAGACATAGCAAATAATGTCAATCTAATGTTTTTAATACTTTCGATTGATCTTATTTGTGATTTTACGGGTCAAAGATGTGAATATTTTTTGATTATTGACTTTTTGCCTACCTTTTACGATACAACTAGTTTATTGAGTTAAAAATATTATTGTCACCCAAAAATTGCTGTGAGGTATATTATACATGACTATAATAAAATTATGTAATTTTGCAAAACCTAATAGAAAACATGTTAAAAGCTATTAGTTTTATTCCCGCTTAGTGTTCACTTCTTAAACCACAACTGATTGAGATATCTCGCCAACCGCTTCCTCTACGGCATCTGATTGATGGGTCTAATCTCCTGAGCTGAAGAAATCTACCAGCTATACATCACAGGCTACAACAACAGATTCTACTTAAAAATATACAACACTTTTGTAAACATTTTGTTCCCGAAATCATATACACAGAACACCATTGAAAGTTCCAGCCCCTAGTCGTCTTTTGAAACGTCTACTACCAGAGCGTTTAGACGCGTCTTTTAGCAGATTAAACGTCATCTACATATAAAAATATACGATTAAACCTTGACACAAATCGATCAAGTGTTACAAACGAGAGGAATATTTGTGCGAGTCACTTTAAGAGCGAATTCAATCAGTCCAAACAAGCAGAAAATCGAACCCGAAATCATCCAATCGTGGCAAATCCCGAATACCGAGTACGCGGGCTAAGGAGCCGGCCATCCCGACCAAGTCCCTGATTTAAATTGTAGATGCCCCGGGGAACGAGCGCCGACTCCCGCGATATGCTAATCATAGTCAAGCTAAGGATTATCCCTGTTTACACTCAACAAACTCACTTAATTTCGCGCCGACCGATGTCTGCCATATTTGTTATCCGCAGATTCGCGGCCGGCAATCAGGGAATACAATATAGATGGAATTTCGAGCTCTTTGGTCCGGATTCAAAAACTTTAATGTTAAAGTTTATGCGACAACTATACATTGTTATTCTTTAATAACCACTCTACATTGTTATCCTTTAGTGACGTGATCGTATTAAAAACTCAAAATGTTCTTCTTCTCCATCCAAATTTGAAATTGATAGCCAACTCTTAATAAGAGTTTTCGTATCCTGAAAGTGTTCGGTCCGTGAAGAATTATTTTTGTATTTAAATCTTCTGCTCACTGAACAAGGTAATAAATATCTTTCCTCAATAATTCCGTAAATTACAAGTCTTGTAGCCAAAACATGGCTGACCCTAAATTTATTAGCTAACAAATCTCGTCTTCATCAGAACAACACCGTAGCTGGTCTTTCTATGCAAACGTGTATAATGAACGTCAGTTTTGTGTATATTTTGGTCGGAAGTTTGAATGCGGAGATCTGAAACGTCAGCAACTCCGAGGAGTTTCACTTTGAGTCCGACCCACACATTGTTGGATAAATTACACCGTGTTTAATCCCACCGTAATATATTACAAACAGATTAGGCGCTAGCTAGTTTGTATAACAATGCAAATTATTTACTAAAACTATCTTCCATAATTATTTACAATAGCTTTTTCATGAGTTTTATCAATATAATATTGTTTTATTATCAGTTTATAAGACCACTGCTAACCTTTTTACACGATTGCCGAACGAAAAAGGAGTGTAATGTTTTTAGAGTTCATGTGTGTAAAAAATTGCGATTCTTTAAAGGACTGAAACTAGTTACTCACGGAACAGATTCGAATGGGAATTGTATCGGAGGAATCCTTACATTATCCCGGGTGTTATGGGCTAGGCTTTATTTCAGAAAACAGTCGTGTTTTAAAAAAAAATGTTATGCTTGATGATTTTATTAATTTACTAATATAAAATAATGAACGCTTGCAGTTCAGATACCATCATAGAAAAAATAATCCTTTTTATATTCTGGTAACATTTAACATGCCGGGTAAATATCTAGAGCAACCAATAAGTACGTCGGAGGCGTCGTAAAGTCTACCAGAGGTGGCACTAATACGAATTTATGTCGACGGACCCGCGGGTCGAGCCGTATCGATATCGACCCGATACCACCTATAAACGTTTCAATTTCCAAACCGTCTTACATGTAAACTTATATATATTTTATAATAACTTCCAAGCGATAAGAATAAGGGCTGCCACTACTGATATGAAAACTCATATTATCTGTCAGTAGTACATATTATTTGGAATAATGGGAAATTTTCAAGGGATTCTTAAATTTCATGTAGACAGCAATGAGCCTATCTGGAATAACGTTTCTTTACACGAAAATCTGTCTTACTTTGTCAATTATTATTTATTGTGTGTTAGTAATTATTCAATTTTTATAAATGATTTTCTGTTTGCAGGAATGACACCAAAACGACAAGTTTATTTCGTAGCAAATCAAACTTGTGGTAATTTTTACGTTACGAACACAACGTAAAACGGAACCTATGTCAAAAGTACGAATGGGGCCAGCTATATTGCATTTTGCTGATTGGCTGGTACCTATAACGTCAAACTTACAGTCTAGCATTACGCCCTCTAATTTGAAATTAAGACGCTGACTCAGAACTGTCAACAGAAAATCTCCCATTCCGTCTAGTCTTCGGGTTAAAAATGCAATCTTAAGTGTTGGTGAGAGCGAGCCTAAGTAGACAGTGCCTTCTCATTAGACACTTCATTCATCTAGGTAATAAAAAGACAGTAGCAACACGTCTTACTAGAAAGTACACTTGTTTGTTATTTTGTGCCACGCATGTGGAATACAAATACCTTGAGTGTTCGATAGAAGGTTGTAAGCAGTAATTATTATCAGAATTTTTTCGACAAGTCGGAAATGTGAGAAGTCAGGCAGTTGTCAACACGCACAAGCTCGCCGTTTAACTTTATATATCGAGTTTGGAGAGGAAATCTCGGAAATTTACATAAGAAAGGCTCGTGGAAAGAGGGCGCGTTCCACTGATCTTGAGCTCGTCGTCGTAACAAGGGACAGGAATGTTTGAGGTATCTGAAGCAGGCATGCGGAATATGACACGAATATTTGATCGAACGCGTTTTTGGAGTCTTTACTTGATTGCTTTTCTGAGTATTTGAGTACTACAGGTACACAGTTGACACTACTAAATATTTTCCTTCGTTCAAAAATCCCTTTAGCGGACGCTCAATGTAATCACAAACTTTTTCTATTATCCTAGTTTGTTACCAAACGAGATTAACCGTATCCCTCTCAGCTGACATTAAAATTAATAGATAAATATGGTAGTGTGGGCTTATGTCGGGCGCCAAAGTTCGCGATATGCGGCGTGCCACACGAGTAGTAATTAACACCACCCCCTCCTCTTAAGCTTAGGGTTGCCATGCGGTACGCTTGTTTTTGACTTATTTTAGTACTAAGTTGCACTGCTTTGCTTTTAGGCAGCATTTGTATGGATCACTATTTGGCTGTAAGAATATTACGCAGTGGGTATTGAGTAATATTGCTGATATTGTAAAGGGTGAATTAAATGTTTATTGTATTTTACAATATGCATACGTTTATTATGCCTATTTAACTTGCGGGGCAGGCAGAGCATAAAAAGCGGTCAATTACGCCACTTTTGACATGCATTGGAGAGAAATTCAGAAAATTGAAAATCACCATAGTGTCAGGTTTTTTTTTTCTTCACTTTATTTGGGTTAATTAACAGTAACATAACAAAATATTGCTTAACTTAGTTGTAGTATAACAAGCTATAAGTAGGTAGTTACGTTACCAACTCCATTAACCACAGATTACCTAAGGGTTTTCAACCCATTGCCTGAAAATGCAATACACATGTATCCCTCAAGGTAATGCTATTCTAAACCGGCATCACACGGCACACGATATGATCGAATTAAAGGACCATGTTTTTTAGTTGCTAGTCCCATGAAGCTGACCAACACTTAAATTAATTTAAAATGGCAACTCTGACCACTCAGTGAGGCACACCGATTGAATTAAACTTCGGCAGGGCCGCCGTTGCGGTCTGAGGTCGGTTTTGTCGCCGCATTCTGCGCAGCTGCGATTCAACTGGCAATTACTTGTCCACCGTTTATTAGTTTAGCTCACAAGTTTTTGTACTACATCGACCAGATGTGTCTGTGTGAGTATGACCTGATTACTTTTTTTGTATTGATTGGTTAGCGGTTAAGAGAATAGATTATTTAGAGTTGTAATTGTACCTATAAATTCATTGAGTCGTCTTCTTTTCGTGTAGGACACCGAGTCGTCCAACGACACGATGAACCCTAGTCTCAAGAGTTTTTCAACCGCCTACTACTAGTAGTAGGCCTCTAACATAATCAGTGTAACGACCACTATCTAAGTAATCATAGACAGCAACCGAGACCGACGGCTTAACGTGCCTTTCGTAGCACGGAACCATTTTTTTTTCAGACATTGAAGTGGTTCACCTTGCAATGTCCTAACCAGACCGGGAACAATTTTACAAAGGGATAGATATCAACTTTGTGAGTGTCCCACCGAGAATCGAACCCGGAACCTTTGCTTCGCAGGCAGTCGCACTACCACTGCGCCACATCGGCCGTAATTGTTGGGTGGTGGATTTTATCTGCCTAATGTTCCAGTAAATTATTTTAGACAACAGGAAGGGTAACGAAATATAGGGTTTATGAAGTATCATGTACTAGTTTTTGTATTTATAGATACTATGATGAAAAAAAAACATCACTCGAATTTGAAATAAACCTATCTTAAGTAAAATAAACAACTTCAAGCAACTAATTGTAACCGGAATTTTTCCTAATACAAAAAGCGACACTTGCGGTAGACATCCATAAATTCAGCAGCGGTAAGGCTGAGATTTAGGGTCCCGTTAATTAATTGAACTCGTTAAATTGACAAAATAGCAACCAGCTACCTGCAAGTTACTTAAGCTTTCTAAGGCCCATTAACAACCGACACAAGAGATTGTATACAGGATGTGACAACAGTAATAATCTCCTCACTTTGATGTGTAAAGCGTGAAATTCCACAAGTTACTGATTTAAAAAAATGAGGCTGGGCTGGTAATAAAAATCTATTTTCCTTAAGATAAGTACTTATGTCAAAATATGAAAGCAATATTAAAATATTTACACTATAGTAAATTATTTTTAATTTTTTTAATTTTCCGAATGACCCTCAAACATTTGTCAGACGTGGCGTAAATGTCCGTTCTGCGGCCGTTTACGCTCTGACTACCCCGCAAGGGATAATAGGCGTGATATGTGTATGTGTTTATAGTAAATTACTGGTATTTTACTATGAGAGGTCAAAATACCTTTTCATATTTTGACCAATTATATTTAATTAAAGTTTTTCTTGTCACTCACGTTCAGTTACAATTCAAGCATTTTTACGATAACGAACAAACCTTAGGTTTATATGATTTGTTATAAATGATGGAAAGCTACAAGTTGTTTTCCTATATTTCGTCCCATGTTCAAGGGGGACCAAACGTTAAACCGTAACATACAAAACAGTAAAGGATTTGTAAACACCCTGTTTGTGCGGATCTGTTATAGCGCCCACATTTACGCCATTACTACCTCCACCGGCGCTTTTGTAATGAAATCCTAGATTAGGCAATTTACCTGCTTATTGTTGTATAACCTTTCATGTATAACCTTCTATCATCCTTGTTTGTTCGTAATATACGCACAAAAGGAATCTCTGAAACAACAGCTCATACTAAAGGAGAAAAATCGAATAGTCATTTAGCATTTAAAAAGCTTTGAGATGAAGTTGAAACTTTGCTAACGACGTGAGAACAAAAACATTTGAAACAGAATTAAAAAGACTAAAGTGACGGAACTATATGAATGAGCCGGTAGCTCAATGTCAACAGTTGAAAGTTTTTTGCTCTCTACTGCAATTGAGACGCCAAAACAACGAATAATAGAGCACTAGGCGAGTGTGTATAATCTTGTTGTAATAGGGTTGGTAAGACTTTACCAAAGTTACACATCAAGCTAGTAGGTGTCAAAACCCAATAGAAGTTTTGCATCGTTTAATATAGTATGATTAAATAATCAGGTCAATCTTTTCTGTTGCTTGTCTTCCTATATTTGATCTATTCATCAGGATCTATAGAAAAATATGACTTTGTTTTTATATTCTGTGCAGTGTTTATAAGAAGCAGATGTTGACTCTTTCCCGCGTCATTAGCAAGTCCGTCTTCTTTGCGCAAATTAGCAAGCTACTAGAGTCAACCCTGTCAAGTACCCACCCTACTAGTACCAGGCAGTCAGCAGTCGGCAGAGGCAGAGGTACGCCCAGAGCACAATTAGCGCGCGAGTCTCGACACGGCTTGAGTTTTAACAACACGACTCACTCGTACCGCGCACTACAGGCTACACTCGGCATCGTTCACACGAGATATACCTCCAACCTACCTCCTTTTACCTCACTCTACGGGGAGAAATGTTAAAGGAATGCGAGCGTAATTTGAGATCCGTATTTCGGGCACGAACCACTTCCCTAATGATACACTTACTTAGTTTTACGAGAAATAAAGTAGTGGTTAATGTATGGTGATTTGATTACTGGTGCAAATGGACCAAAGGTTGCGTGCGCTAGATGTTGCGTACATAAGATCTGTTCATTTCAGGAATGTTTAAGGCTAATTTTGAATAAGTATACAGAGATACTAATTGATCTCTGTAGTCTCTTTTCATCATCACGTTTCTTTAAATGTGATAACATTATTGAGCTTTAAAAATTTGTATTGAATTAATTGCGACAACAACTCATTAACTACAAGGCTTAATTCCAAAGTAACTTTCTCTAAATCTAATAATGATTCAAATATTCATAACATGCCATCTAAATCTATTTTGCTAATGACTTAGATTATAGCAATTAAAACTAGTAAGGCAATCGTAGTAAACCAGCTAACCGGAGCACATGAATGTATAGAGCCAGTTAATCTTCATAGCAATTAACACCAGTTTTGCTGGCACGCTTATCTTACACAAATTCGAGAAGTTAAGCTTAGGCTTAGGTCTAAGGAACATTATAACCAAGCCACTAGCAATTTTTTTACGAATAGATGCATCTGATCATGCTTTAGGCGCAGTAAAAGATGCCGCGTGCCAATAGTTAGTCAAGTGACATCTAGAAGCGTGTTATGTAGTTATTATTGCTTGTAGGTACTAAATCTTGTTTCACTGACATGTTTATCTTACGTTAACTAGATAACTTAGGCGTTTATCTTTTGATGCATGTGTTAATATAGACAAATATGGCGTACACTTCAAGTGGAGTAAAACATGTTATGTATTGATGGTAAGGCATATCAAAAGCATGTTAGATAACTACATACACCAATGCATGAAGGCTGTAAATCTCTTTTATTAACAATACGAGTAGTTTCGCCGACATGCTTATCTCTGGCGATGCACTCACTTAGACACCAACTAGAGTACTTAGACTAAGGAGACTACCAGCATAGCCAGTAGAGATAACCTACGTTCTAGTTATCTTGCAATTTGACGGACACGTACACATATACACAGCCCCAACAGTCCTCTGATGGACATAGGCCTCCCCCTATTGGGGGTGTTGCCCTACTCACTGCGCTTTACAGGTTCAGTACAGTTCAAAGCAAAAAATATTTTATTTTTTTCTTTGCTATCTGTTTGAACCAAGTTAAAAGCTACTAACTTAGATGTGATCTCTATGGTCTTCTGTCAACGTGTGTAATGCATATTATGTACCTGCGTTTTGGAGGTATCGTTCTTTTTCTTTTTTCGTGAGGGACGAGCCGACGACCGACCCGATGAACCCTGGTGTCAAGAGTTTTTCAACCGCCTACTAATACTAGTAGGCCTCTGACATGGTTGTGTAATGACCTCAGTGTAAGTAATTATAGACAGCAACCGTAGTACCTTCTGAAGTACGAAACCATCTTTATCTCTTAGGTATCGTTTATGAATTCAATCTGACATTTAAATATGAAAAAACAACAATGAAATTCATTAACCCATCTCCACACTGAGTAAAACACAGTGAAAGTACAACCAGCAGAACAATACATCGACACAGTACAGTAGAGCGAAAAAAGAGCATAGCATCTTCATACAAACCAAGAATGTGCCATCAAGCAAATTTAAGTTTCAAAAAAATATCTAGAAACGTTGTACTTCTAATAAATGTTTTAACAGCATACATACACATACCATGCATAAGCAAGGATCATAATCCTTTGAGGGGTAAGCACAGCGTAAAAAGCCGCAAAAACGGACACTTACGCTACGTCTGACAAATATTTGAGGACCCTTCCGAAAATTGGGTACCATTCGGAAAATTGTGTTTATAGCATGACTATTCATAAAGGTACTGTATTGTATTATACTGGTTGCTAGTTTTCCTGCCTTTACCTAAAAATATTGCTTGCTAGTGCACCGTTAGGGTGTTTTTAAAAAATAATTAATTAATTAAAATAGTGGTACATAATTTTCTACTGTGGCCCAGGCAAATACTGAGGGAAAAGTGCAAACAAATTCAAACAGAATAACCGACGTGCCAATTAACACTTTCCATTAGCTGTGTATCGGGTTAATGTTTATTGCGAGCTTTTGGAAGTCCTCACTGAGCGCGACAAAAAAAGTTTATATTTTTATTTTTGAAATATTCAGGTAAAGCAAGAAATGGGGTTGAACTGTTCTGTAAATAAAGTAAAAAATGCATGTAATGGATTTTAGTTTCAGAGAACTTAGCATGCAATGCACAATATTATTACGTCAAGTGTTATTGCCTGTCAAGGAAAGACAACGCATTTCGTAATCAAGTGTTTAACCTATAACATTCTTTAATAATAATTTCATTCATTTCATTGAAAACTTGCAAAACTTTCTACCGGGAGCAAGATTTGAGCCTGCAATTTTTGCCATTACTAGTGGCGACTCCCTTTCATCTGGCCTACCGCGGCTTATCCATAGCCCGCGAATTTTGCTAGTGTATCTTCGCTCATATTGTAAAGCGCGTATTATGAGCGAAGTGAACTTTGCAATACTGTTGCCTATTTTCTTGAAATGTAAAAAGCTTAAAAACCCCATGTATCTTGAAACCATTACACATTTCTCAAGTGTGAAGAACGTGACAGGAGTACAGGTGACAAAGACCTTTAGGAAACCATGTCAAGTGTCATTACGCTAATAGTGAACTGAAGAAAGTAGGACAGGACTGTAGACGACCCGTTGTTACTACGGACGTGCTGTCGGACAAAAACATACCGCTGCTTAAAAAAAACACAGCTTAAAAGTGCTTTCAGTCTCGTTATTTCCGTGGATTTGAAAGCGTTTTAAAAGTTGTGTTGTTAAAGTTTCAATGTGTGCACTGCTTTGTATCAACTTGATATAGATTTAATGAAGAGTATTTTCCTTTGCTTACTCATCGTATGGGATGAATGAGTTGACAAACGATCAAGTGCAATGATATATTTTATTGTAAAGAAAAATTTGTTATTAAAGCAAAAATGTAAGTAGAGCATGAAGAGTTTATTAAACGAAACTTTATATTTTGTTCTTATTTACACTACTATGGATTTCAACTTAACATTAGATATGGGGAGACACAAAAATGTTTTTGCTCCGAAAGAAGAAAAAACATGTATCTTATCTTAAACTTTCTTGTTGCAGAACTCTCCAAAGATTAACAAAACGATCCAAAAAGTTTAATTAACGGAGTTTAGTAATACAGCTTGGCTGTACATCAAGAGCAATTTTTTTGTGTATTCGACTGGTATTCAACTAAATTTGTAATTGAAATACAGTGTCCCGCGATAAAAGCTTTCGTGGCAGAAAAGAGGTGTAGACACTTAAAGCTAAGGTGACGAAAGAAGTATGTATGTACCAAGTCATGTTAATATGGGTACCATATACCACACATAATTATTAAAACCTTTATAGGAAATATTCGCTCGGCGCTCACAAGAGGTACTTTACTTAGAGAACATTCAGCGAATGAGTGTAATTTACTGTTTACAAAACACATGATATGCCAATTATATACTTAGTGCGGTTTATAAAATGATATGGACAGAAATAAATGAAAAAACTACTGAAAAATTAATCACGCAAGCGTAATACAAACCTTCAACATCGGCGATTTCAATAATCTACCAAAGTTAGTGCTTTGAAAACTGCACCAAGAAAGTAACGAGAGAATGATATGAACCTGCAAATTTAGCAATCTGGGCATCGAATGCTCTAACCAAACAAACCCACGCTTGAAAAAAACTTACATGATAGGTATATATTTTTTTACGCAGCATATTCATACGATAATTAATAAAAAGTCGCTGCCTAGACGGGTTGAAAAGCTGCGGGTGAGTGTCAAGCGCGCGCACCGTTTTCTACAGCACTCGACTCGTTGAGACACTCCAGCTCCTTTATAAGCCGAGTAACCCCTACCTCATTCTGTGAGCCTAGTACCTACTTTTTTATTCACCACTCTTTTATTTAATATTCTGTATTGTCTTGCAAAGGATTAATTGCCGTTTTATATTTGTATGCTGTAGTCTTGAAAGATCGAGACGGGTGGCGCAAAAGAGACAATTGTACAGACTACATGAAGATTTTTTTAAATTAATAACTTTTACTTTAAATGGATTCTAAATAATCTACTTTCCAGTCTCAAAATACTATGGGTATTCCAGACACTTTTAATACAACAACAGTACAAAGACGTTGTGACCTTATTTTAAAGGTACCTACTGATATATGAAAATCAAAACGAAATGGGCGGAAAACCGCATTATCGGGTAATATCATATTCAGATAACATTCGATCTGCCATATTGCCGTGGTGCACGCCAGCTCGGCTGAAGACCTAGTTTGTATAAAACTCGATAGCGTCGACGCTACGAAGGGTTTTCCCAAGCGTCTACTACTCTCAAGTACTGTACGCCTGGTATTCCAGGAATCCAAATAGCTGCGTTAGCATTTTATAATATGAAAAGATCTCCCCATAACACTGAATCGGATCCACTTCTGTTGCAGATAGAATTTCAATATCCAATATCTCCCAAATGGGGTAGTTTTCAACTCAAGTATTTTGATCGTTATTATTATTGTTTACAGTTACAGTAAGTCAACAGAAGTTAGATTGGTATGGCGTTTAGGGGAGTAGCTGTTTGTGTTTGTTGGTGTAAATGGAATCTGTAAATTACGTTCTCAACTCGGCCGGTAAGTACTGCAGGTCCGGTTTGCGTTTCGGTTTCTGTGCCAACAGGTCTCGACGAGGAGGTTAACTGCCCCCCCATCCTCTACAGCTCAACTATTTAACTATTAAACCGGACCGCTGGCAGACTAACGTATTCATGAGTTTGAGAATACTACCCCGTATTTTACGAGCGGCGGTCGCATTGAATCGGAAAGGTAACCTATTCGGACCCCGCCCACGTGAAATATCACGCTAGCATATGCTTCGTAATTTCGGGGATTCACGAAATGTTTCAGAGGGGTTTGTCCCGAAAGTGGGTTCGTTTGGGGTAAACCGTTCGATTTTACAATAAAAAGATATGTAGGTAGATTAGATTCAATACGTAGGTGCTTGAAAAATATTTGCCAGATCGTAAAATTAGCTTGTGATTCCTGTAAAATGATACAAAATGACTTATTAACCACGTTGAAATTTTCACCAATATCGCAGAAGTTGTTTTATTCTGATTTTTTTAATGGTTTTCTATGTGGTGATGGATTATTTCAATAATATCAATAATCTTTTATTAGTCATCCAAGAAAACCCAATTTACAATTCTCACGTCACGTACAATCACGTATAATTTTATTCACTTAGCGGGTTCGCATTGGAAGGTTTAAATTTAGAACGATATTCTGACCAATTAGTGAGCCGTTTTCAAATTGGCAGTTGACGCTGACAGTCGCCACGTCGCCAGGTGGCACCCACACGTGGAAGTTGTCCCCGTCACCAAAATTTATGCTCCTGACATTTTAACGACCCTCTTTGAAGTGTAACAAAGTCAACCTATAAATTATTTTGAAACGCAAAATAATGAGTTTGTTGGAAAACTGTTGCAATAACATACCATGAAGATCTCTTCGCTCGTAGCAAAAATGCACTTTTGTATTTACCTGAAAGAAAAAGACAAGTACTTTATTAATCATTCTTAGCTACTGTTATTCTGGAAACTCTGAACTACATATAAATAATTGTGAGTAAGTTAGTTTGTTATTTAGGATGAAAACTTTGATAAAACATTTTTTTATATAATCTGGCTCATGGATAGGTTTTGACCCTGCTATAACTGTTGAAACATTAATATTCGTTAAGTCATTTTCAGATATTTGTGATAAATCAGGGTGTTTTTATGCATTGTATATATTTATTGGTGCCGTGTGATGCCGGCCTAGAATAGCATCACCCCATTTCTTACCCATGGGTGTCGTAAGAGCCGACTAAGGGACTCGAGGGATGTGTATTACAATTTTAGGCGATGGGCTGACAACCTGTCACTGTGGTGATACACAGTTATCTGATTGACCCTCAAGCTTTTGTCAGACGTGGTGTTAATATCCGTTTTACGGCCGTTAACGCTCTGCCTACCCCGTAAGGGATATAGGCGTGATTTATGTATGTATGTATATATTTATTTACAAAAAAATTATATTAGTATAAATATCAGCTAATTTTGCATAGTTTGGGGCTAGATAGCGCTTTGTGGATTGCACAGGATATTTATTTATTATTGTTACCTATTGCTTGTCTACGCCCAAATATTAAAAACATGTATATGTACTCGTATATGAGTTGAAAGGGTTATAATGTTCTGTATCGAAGCGCCACCCGCCAGTAAAGGCGCTTTCTCTAAATCGTCGAAACTCCCAACACACTATCTCACGCTCTCGCAACGCATGAACTATCCGCAAACTTTCCAACCTAAACGGCTTAGCAGATTCTTGGAGGCTCAACGGAGGGAAACAAATAAAGCCGTAAAAAGCGAGAGGCTTACTAACTACAGTACACGAGACATCTGTCTGCGGCTAGATTTATCCCGGGACAAATTGCATCGGCGAGCGAACGTCGAGCGCGCTCACACCGCCATACCGCCGCCGCCGCCGCCGCGCTCGGGAGGTGCATTTTTGAATCATCTGCAGAGCATTTGCAACTACGATAATCAGTTAATTAAATTAGTAAAAGAAATTAAAGTTATTCCCGTTTACAAATTTTGTTTGTAATAGTACAAAGCTGTGATGCCGATTTCTTTGTAAAAATATTGATACTCCACCATGACAATACATCGAAAAAGGTGGTTCGTAAAATCGAAATCTAATAAACGAATATAGCTTGTAAATATTTAAATTTTAATAATCAGATGCAAATAATGATTTTTACCCGTTTAAAAACAAAATAACAGAGGTCTTGCTTAGTTCGACGGGTAATTTCATTTGCACAACCGATTTATGAGATTTCTTGCAGTTCAATATTTTCTACTGGATCAGAAATAAGCCACCAGAACGCGGCGAGCCGCCATTCTCTGTGCAAATGAGAAGCGAAACAATGTCGAAAATGGTCTCGCAAATTAATATGTTTGCACAGCCTTAAATTATACACCGTATACCAAACAAACGTGGTTAACGAGCTACTGTTTGCTCAATGTTAATTTAAGTTTGCGCGTTCCTTTAAATAGCACAGTCGTCTTTCAATTTTAATGTTAACCCCTAAAACAAATTAAGCTTTCTTTACATTCAATAAACATTTATTAGTCATCAAAAGTGCCGTCACTGCCTAATTCTAAAATAGGTACGGAAGCTTCGACGTAAGACCATTAATAAAGCTTACTCACTTCGGGGCAAGTATCGAATCGACGGTGAGTAAACAAACCCTATAAAGGCACAACAAGTTGACGAAATCATCCCTCAGAGACGGTCTGTATAAACGTTAATTATCCTTTTATTTATGTTAGGAATATTCTAATTTACCCGGAGCTAATACCCGTTCCCGAGACGAACGGGACAAGACGAGACGAGACAAGACGCGTCCCGTCCCGCGGTTGACAGGTGTCTAACGCGCGGTCGGATTTATCTTAAGATAAATTGCTTTGGGCTCCATTGCCACAGTGGTGGCAAAGAACAGTAAAGAAACTTCGTGTAAGCGAATATAACCCTTCGACCTTGTCATAATATACCTCTATAACCCATTTGGGCAGGCATACACAGTAATCAGAAATGCTATATTACTTACAAGTTGCAGATTTTACAGACAAGAAAATCTTCATTTTTCTTTTCTTTACTGTGTCAGTTACTATTCACAATCGCGCGTTGTTAAATATAACACGCGTATATGCGACGCCTGATAAACTTCTACACGAAAATTGTACATATACGCGAAGATTAAATGTGTTGGTAAATGGTGCTGGTGTTTACTTGCATAACTATCTGTAGTAGTTAATCTGTACTTATACCTATCTTAAGCCCGATCCTACCGTCTTCAATTAAAGCAGAAAAACTTAGCCTTGACTTCAAAATATAACAACATTTCAGTTTTCGATTGTAACAGAGGGTAAAACATATGTATTCTTACATTATGGAGACTTAAACGTTCAAAACTCAATAGTAATGTATTAATACCAATAGCTTGAACATCGAGTAAATATAGTCCAAGAGAAAATCGTAAAAAGTGCTGCTATTTTTTTATAAACAGAATGAAATTGTGTCATCAGAGTTTATAATTTACTGGGTCGTCTTCTCGTCATTTACTCTAGGGGGAGCAGGGGTCCGTCCTACCCTCTATTGTTTTAAATATGCATCGCGACGTCCATACCCGGCGAGCGTCTCAAAAGTGCCCTGCCCTGGCACTTGTTTGAATATTTAAGAGGACGTACTCCAATCGAGACACAATTTCGTTCGGGTGCAAGTTGTTTTCCTGTCGCTACGATACTCGCGCACCTTCATTCCTGTTTCACGAGAACCGACGAAACGAAGTCTTTTAAGACCCGCAACTCGGTCAATTTTTAACTAAACAATTTCTACGCGACCACGGAATTGGTGCTCGGTTTCTTTTGTTAGAATTCCTTAAGTACGGGATTGATCATTTCGGGACAAAATAACTTAGTTTTTCACTAGCTTTCGAAACTTTACATCCCTAGGGCTTAAGTGTCTGCCTAGATTAATATAGATGTCCTATCCATCCGCAAATGATGCCCAAGAGTAATTTAAATCGATGGTCTGTGTGAAATAAATGTCCACAGTCAGTAATTGAGGGGCTGTGTTAATGCAAATGATGTTTATGCGTCATCACACCAGTGGGTGGACAGATGAAAACATCCACGAATTAAAATGTCTCGCGAATTGTCCAATTACAATTGCATAATTTGATGACGTCATGCGAAATATACTTTTCATTCGAAAAAATAAATGAGTACGAAATTCGGTATAAACTTTCCGGGAAGTAGTGTAGCGCCGTAGAAAACGTAATTTCAATACATTAGTAAGAAACTTGGCTACGCCGTAGCACGCGATCGTAGCAATGTACCTAGAACTGTAGCTCTAAAAGCATCAGTTCAGCTCTTACATACTTGAATTTTACTTTTGGCAAGTAATTTTAATAAAAAATTACAGCGGTCAGGGATATCATAAAATTAAACTATTGGTAATAAACATTTTAACGACACATTAGACAACACGTCCTACAGAAACTCATGAAGAAAATTCGATTTGAAACCTCTCTTAATATTTTTTTTTTATACCTAACACGGGAAGTGTTTTAAAAATTTGGTATTCAATCTCTCTTAATATTTTATCATAAAATTATCAAAGTGAAAATAAATGTCTAAAATGTCTATCAAGCTAGTGTTGACTGAACATACAAAAACTTACGATAAGTTATAGGAACTTAATGTATGTACCTACAAAAATTGTCTAATTCCAAGCTAAACTCCCGCAGTGGAAGCGATTTACACAGGTAAATTTCGAGCAAAATACCAGGAGTTCAACTGGAGGCAGACAATGGCTGCGTTACGCAGCGCTAAATAACATACGCTGCACAATATAGCAGCGCATACTATGAATTAAACGTGAACCTAAATCTATTTAACCTAATTAACTAAGTTGAGTGAAATTGGCAAATGATGTGTTCCAACCTTTACATAACTCAAGTCGGTAGTAAATACCGTCTGCCGATCTGGCGTTACGTCACACGTATTAGCACTAGATTATAAGTAAGTACCTCCAAATTATATCACCCCACGAATTCCGCAATTCGTACTAAGGAGTCACAATGATATGGTACAACAAATATGACTAAAGGGAACACACCATAAACAGTTTTATACTAAAACAACTAGATTTATCACTTACAGTTAACGCCGGTCCAAATGCATAAAATACCCAACGGAGAAAGGAAGTTCAGGGAATGGATCAAATGGGAATTCCGTGGGTACTTACAGGGCTGGGTGGAAAAGATATCGACACCCAGCATTCCACTACAGCCTTGGCGCGTTATTCACGTCAAACCACTCACAGCTTCTGTTCGTATTCCACTTTGATATTAGTCATTACGCGTGACCCAACCCGAATTTGGGCCGTACAAACGCGGGCCAAAATGGCCACCTGATGCCTATTCAACGCGACGCTCACGTGGAAGACGTCGAGACATCCAACAATCACTAAGCCTGGCATTCCAGTACAACCCAGGAGAAACGCAATAATACGATGCATCAACACGCGCGATCTCAAATTGAATCGTCCATTACACGCGGCATCACAAAACGCGTGGCGAGAAATCCGCACAATACGCGATACCCTCCTGTCCGAACGGTTTTGAGTGACTGACTGCGGTGCAGAAATCACCGCTTGGCGCCGTCAGGCGGTCTGCGCGCACGTCGCCAGTCTCGCCCTGCGAGTGAGAAAGGGACAACACACGCCCAGAGCGACGCGTGCGATCGAGCACCGCGCCGCATTCATAGACCGTCATTAATACCTAACTCACCCCAGCATAGCAACGCTAAATTAAACATTCACCCGCCCTAGGCCGAATCCCTTAGGCCTATTCACTACTGGGGAGACGAGATAGCGTTGCTATTGCTCGCTTAAGAACTGAATCCCCTACCTGAACTGTCGCGACTCGAGGAGTGCCATCACTACCTGGGAACAAGTTGAGAATGCGCCCTCTGCGCCATCGCAGTGGCGGCAGGTTGGCATCCTTAACCAGAACGAGATCTCCGATGCGAGGGGGTTCAGTTCTGTCCGTCCACTTAAGGCGTTGCTGCAGAATGTGCAAATACTCAAGCGACCATCGCTTCCAAAAATTCTGAGACATTTGCTGCAGCAACTCATAACGCGTCAAACGATTGCTACTGACCTCTGTGTAGGGGTATTCTGGCAAGGCGTTAAGTGGTCGGCCAATTAAGAAATGCCCTGGTGTCAGGGCCTCCAGATCATTCGGATCTGAGCTAAGCGGACACAAAGGACGTGAATTGAGAACGGCCTCAATTTTACAAAACACGGTCGCTAGCTCCTCAAAGGTTAATATCGTTAAACCTATAACGCGCATCAAATGCGTCTTAGCGGACTTTACAACCGCTTCAAATATACCACCCCAGTGGGGGCATCCTGGTGGATCGAACACCCAGTTAATGCCCTGACGGGAGAGGCTCGTGCCGATAGCTTCCTCGTTTTCCGATAAAAACGTTATAATTTCTTTCATACATCGATCAGCGCCCTTAAAGTTGGTACCACAGTCCGACCTGATCAGCGCTGGTCGCCCTCTTCGCGACACAAATCTATCTAAAGCTGCTAAGAAAGCCTCCGTAGTGAGGTCGGCCACGAGTTCCAAGTGGACGGCCTTGGTTGCTAGGCACACAAACACGCACAAATACGCCTTGATTGACTTCGCGTTGCGAAGGCGTGATGCCTTTACCATAAAAGGCCCCGCAAAGTCCGTTCCCACACCCGCAAACGTCCAGGCTTCCGTCACCCGGTCCGGTGGGAGGTCTCCCATCTGAGGTTGCATTGTGGCTGCCTTCAACCGATAGCAAGGCAAGCACCGAAACACAATGCTCCGTACCGTACGTCGTCCAGACAAGATCCAAAACTCGCGCTGCAGAATAGCCAAAAGTGCATTGCAGCCCGCATGCGAGTTTTTCTGGTGACGATCCCTAACTATAAGTTCTACCAAAGGTCCCTTCTTTGGGAGTAACAGCGGATGCCGTGCTGAAAAGGGCAGGTTAGCGTTCCGAAGTCTACCTCCAACCCGGAGCATTCCATGCTCGTCCACGAACGGGTTGAGGCGCACAAGACCTCCCTTCAGCTTTCCACGGCCATCCCTGAGCAGCCTGACCTCTTCCTCAAAATGTTCCGCCTGGACGACCCTAACCAATAAACTTAGAGCCGCATTCCGCTCCGCAGGCGAGAGGACAGGTGCCAAGTTCCGTTCTGCTTGAGGTTTTCTACAGTTGTTCACGAACCGTTTGATCCAACCTGTCACCCCTAGAAGTTTGTCGAGGGAGCTGTATCGTTCCAGCAAGAAAGCCGCACTAGGCTTAGGTACGATCTGCCCTACGTTCACTCGCAAACCTCGATCAGGTGGCCCAAGCGGCGACCCGCACTCATTGTATGGCCATCTCTCAGGTGACTCAGTCAGCCACTAAGGTCCCCACCACAGTGAGTGACCTACTAAATCAGGGGCCCTACATCCCCGTGAGGCGCAGTCCGCTGGGTTCTGTTCTCCCGGTACGTGTCTCCATACCAACGGAGTTTCCGATCCTTTAATCTGTGACACCCGATTTGCCACGAAAACCTCAAGAGTATGTACCGACGTCTGTAACCAGCACAGAACTATCCTACTGTCGGTCCATGCGTACACCGTTTCATCCAAAGTGATGGTACCGCGTAGATTACTAGCGACATGATGTAGCAAGCGCGTGAGAAGCGCTGCTCCCGCCAATTCCAACTTTGGAATGGTCCATCTTGTCCTAACCGGAGCCACCTTACTCTTGGCCATAACTAGACGCACGTCTACAGTTCCCGTTGAACTGACTGTCCGCAAATAGACAGCTGCCGCGTACCCTCGCTCCGAGGCATCACAAAACCCATGTAGGGTAGCCTTACATCCCACCGATGGGAGCAACTTGCGAGGTATGGCGATGCGTACGATCCCTGGTAAGGTGGTCACAAACTTGGTCCAATCATTCAACAGCTCTCCGGAGAGCTGGTCGTCCCAACCCAAGTTTGCTATCCATAACCTTTGCAAGAAGCACTTCGCCATGAACGTCACCGGTGCGATCCACCCGTTAGGATCGAAAGTTCTGGCGATCGTCGATAATACCGAACGCTTCGTCCAAGTCTTCTGCAATAGGTCTGGCTCGATCTGATACGTAAAGACATCATGCGTTGGCCTATATTGCACCCCTAGGATGCTCAACGTATTTGGATTGTCCGGGTTCTCGAAAAGGTGCGGGTCCTGCTGGAACTCACCTGGCAACCCGGCCAGGAGCTCTGGACAGCTGGACAGCCATTTCCGCAACTCATAACCTCCTGATTCCATGATCGCGATCAGCTCGTCTCGTAGTAGCAGTGCTTGTTGCACGCTATCTGCACCCGTGCAGATGTCATCCACGTAGACGTCGCGATCCAGTACTGCTGCGGCCCGAGGGAATCTTACCCTTTCCTGTGCGGCCAACTCTCGCAGCGTGCGTACTGCCAAAAACGGACTTGGCTTCAGACCATACGTTACCGTGTTAAGCTCATAAGTGACCATCGGCTCGTCAGGGCTCTCACGCCACAAAATCAGCTGGTACCGACGGTCATCCGGGTGTATAATTGTTTGGCGAAACATCATTTTGACGTCTGCGACGAACGCTACTTGGTGCAACCGAAAATCTGTGAGGATGTCCACAATGTCCCGGTTCAACTTGGGACCCGTATCTTCGCCTCCGGTGACTTCAAAACAGCCAGGTGTGGTATATAGTAATGCTCGACACACCTCCAATCTATGCTGGACACCGACATGTGGCCTAACTCTAGGTACTCCCTCATGAATTCGATATACTTCTGCCGAAGTGCTGCATCTCGCTTCATCTTTCTCTCCATAGCCAGTAGTCTCCGTTCCGCGATCTGTCGCGAACTACCTAAGGAGGGGCGGTTTGGGAGAAATGGCAGCCTGGTAACAAACCTACCTGACGAACTTCGTGCAGTGTTGTACTGATAGAACAGCTCGCACTCGTCATCCTCTGGCTTCCGTCTATCCGCTGTGGGTGGCTCCTCAGACTCCCAAAACCTCTGCAGCACCTCCGACAACACACTACCATAGAGAACCGTATCGCCCTCTGGTAGGTCCTGAGGTCTCCAAACTGGGCCAAAAATAACATACCCCCCTGTGGTATCGACGGCCACTAAACCAGTTTGCTGAAGTACCCGTTTTCTGCCACACCAGAATCTCCCGAGGACGTCTGACCCGAGGAGAACGTCCACCGTACCAGGAGTATCAAATTCAGGATCAGCTAACTCTAAGCCTGTGGTTAACCCTCGTACCGTTGACGGTAACCGAACCTGAGGAAGTTTCCCTACCACATCATCCAGCACCACTGCTGAGGCATGATAGCTGACCCCTGTACCTGTATTACCTAATGTGAACTCGAAGCTCACCTGACCCCGAACGTCAGGCACATCTACACCTCCAATACCTACAGCCCCATCCGTTGTGGGCCTTATATTTAAGCGTAGCCTACTCACCAGCTTACTAGACACAATACAACCCTGAGCCCCTGTATCTAACAAGGCTCTTACCTGTATGCTGCGGCCACCGTATCCCCATACCCAAATCATTGCCGTAGGCAACAATACCGTAATTGGCCGGGGGGCCGAAGCTGGCGTGTAGGCGGCGATTACCTAGCAGGAATCTAAGCGCGGAGTGTCCGCGTCCTGCGGGGGGGTCCCCTCTCTCCGTACACCTTCGAGTGGGTCCCACTCCTGCTGATAGGGACCTCTGGTCCTGTACGCCATGGCTGGCAGCCTATAGTAACCCTGCGGCAGGCGCGCGTACCGTGGACGCGCCTGTAGCCGCGGGTGCTCAGCCAAGGGGAGAGGCATGCGTGGGTCATGAGACCTCACCATGTTGTTCAGTCCCGCCGAGTACTGCATGTACTGGCCCTGGTATTGGCACCCGCCCGTAGCATCACGTATCTGTGATGGGTGCCCCTGACCTTGGACCTGTGACCACCTACCCTGTTCCGGCACCTGCTGCCGAGGTGGTGACTGTCTCGCGCGTGGTGAAGGAGGCATCACCTGCTGATGTCCCTGGCCTCGTCCCTGAAACCCTGGTGGAAGAGGACTCCTCCTTGGAGGGGGTGGGGAGCGTTGCTCCCGTCTAGGTAGGGCAGACTCCGTCCGCTGACCCGCGTCAGCTCTGCCTCCGTAATCTCCGCTGCGGTTCATGCATAGGAGCTGATGGTGGGCACTCTCGCACCTGATGCGGCCCCATACACCTAAAGCACCAACGCCGTTGCTGCACCACACCACGACGTTTCTGCACCCGCTGTGCAGCGAACTCCTCACACGCAGTCACCTGATGCCCCGCCTCTCTGCAGTAGGCACACCTCGATTCCAAATTAGCGACATTGTATCGCCTGGGTGGCCTACTCTTACCGTCTCGCGCCTGTGCACCCGGCCGTTCCGGGCGGCGAGCGGCCGCAGACTCCGCGTGAGGCGACTCTCCAAATTGGGCATCTACCCGCCTGCACTCGGCCTCGAGGAAGGACTTGAGCTCCTCGAAGGTCGGGAGGTAATCAGATGTCTTACCTCCGTGTGACTGTTCAAAACGAGCGGCCATGTCGCTCGGCAGGCGGCGCAACAACGTGTGGACCAGGATATAATCATAGCCTGACACCGGCATCCCCTGTCTCTCAAGAGCGTTCACTGCAACGCAGACAGGGTTGAGGACCTTGGCCCTGAGGTCCGTCCCTCGTGTGATGGTCGGCACGGTGAGCCACTGTTCCAGGAGTTGGTCAATCATGAGACGTTTGTTGCTGTATCTCTCGATCAGCAAACCGCGAGCCGTCTCGTAACTTGCATCATCGACTGGTAGATGCTTTACCAGCTCATGGGGCTCACCTTGCAGCTTGGCCATCAATTGTGCCATTTTATATGCCGGCTGCAAGTCAGTGCGGTTATGAATCACACTGTCAAACAGATCCTGGAATCGGGTCCAATCCGTGTAGTCCCCGTGGAAGACCGGAATCGCCACAGCCGGCAGGGGCACTTGCACCCCCGGTCCCCGCGGACCATGGGATGGGTCCGGCTCCCCAGCCCTACGCCTGGTGATCACAGCAGCCGCCTGCTGGATCTCCTGCCCCATCTCCAGGCACTGGGTCACATTCGCCCGGACCATAAGTATGGCCTCCTCATCAGGCGTCCCATCAAATAACTCCTCGCATCCAGTGAGGCAATCCAACACCTCCGCGACCCGTTCGTCAATCCGTTGCGCACAAGCGATGAGTGCGTCCTCTCGGTCCCCGCGACCGACCATCGCCTGCTTAGTCGCGAACCAAATTAGGTGCGTTCTAATTTTTGCCTGAAGCTGTGTAATTGTGGGAGCCATGGTACCAACTCAAAGTAACACCGAACCTTACAATAAAAAAAAAAACAATAATAAACAATCGGCCCTGATCCTACCGCTAGGATATCCGCACAGGGTAAACACAACGATAATAACAAGCAATTCACTAATTGATTGGCCCTGATCCTACCGATAGGATATTCTACACAGGGCACACACTACAATCACAATAAATATTTTTTTTTTTTATGTAGGTAGATTAAAAATCTTATACTAAAATAATCTTAAATCTAGTGGTTTTCTGAACCACGCTCTGCTACCAAAAATTGTCTAATTCCAAGCTAAACTCCCGCAGTGGAAGCGATTTACACAGGTAAATTTCGAGCAAAATACCAGGAGTTCAACTGGAGGCAGACAATGGCTGCGTTACGCAGCGCTAAATAACATACGCTGCACAATATAGCAGCGCATACTATGAATTAAACGTGAACCTAAATCTATTTAACCTAATTAACTAAGTTGAGTGAAATTGGCAAATGATGTGTTCCAACCTTTACATAACTCAAGTCGGTAGTAAATACCGTCTGTCGATCTGGCGTTACGTCACACGTATTAGCACTAGATTATAAGTAAGTACCTCCAAATTATATCACCCCACGAATTCCGCAATTCGTACTAAGGAGTCACAATGATATGGTACAACAAATATGACTAAAGGGAACACACCATAAACAGTTTTATACTAAAACAACTAGATTTATCACTTACAGTTAACGCCGGTCCAAATGCATAAAATACCCAACGGAGAAAGGAAGTTCAGGGAATGGATCAAATGGGAATTCCGTGGGTACTTACAGGGCTGGGTGGAAAAGATATCGACACCCAGCATTCCACTACAGCCTTGGCGCGTTATTCACGTCAAACCACTCACAGCTTCTGTTCGTATTCCACTTTGATATTAGTCATTACGCGTGACCCAACCCGAATTTGGGCCGTACAAACGCGGGCCAAAATGGCCACCTGATGCCTATTCAACGCGACGCTCACGTGGAAGACGTCGAGACATCCAACAATCACTAAGCCTGGCATTCCAGTACAACCCAGGAGAAACGCAATAATACGATGCATCAACACGCGCGATCTCAAATTGAATCGTCCATTACACGCGGCATCACAAAACGCGTGGCGGGAAATCCGCACAATACGCGATACCCTCCTATCCGAACGGTTTTGAGTGACTGACTGCGGTGCAGAAATCACCGCTTGGCGCCGTCAGGCGGTCTGCGCGCACGTCGCCAGTCTCGCCCTGCGAGTGAGAAAGGGACAACACACGCCCAGAGCGACGCGTGCGATCGAGCACCGCGCCGCATTCATAGACCGTCATTAATACCTAACTCACCCCAGCATAGCAACGCTAAATTAAACACGGATGTAAAACACAATTTTAATGATACTTAGCGTACTTATAAGACCATTTTAGTAGTTACAGAGTTAGCCTAGCACCTAACTCCCTTAGTAATGTACTACCTACCACCCTAAGTCGTGGAAATTCGCATTAAAACGTAAAATTTAGCGCTGGCAGCCATTAAACAAAGTAGACTAGAGTTAGTACGCTAATGTAACGTACTATGCAGCGGGTGTGGGAGTCGCATCGTGGCAAAGACAGTGTTGCCAGATTTTTGAAAGCAGTAAAAATCGTAAAAAGAGCAAGTCGAATAAAAAACTTCAAAAAATCTATAGAAATTTGTATGTGGATTTCGTATTTGAATTCTGAATAATTTTTAGGGCTCGATCTGGAAAATAGATATTTCAAAAAAGGAAATTCAAAACTATGCCATTACATTAACATGGCTCTGCTAGGTGTCTTTGTCCTATTCGGTTAAAATGTAGTAGCTGGTACATGGCCCATACACTACTAAGGAAAACTAACTATTAAGGAAATATGTTTGAAAAATCTTTGGAGGTTGTTCAAAGGGGGAATTTATTATTTAGTTCTGGACTCTTCAATTTTCTAGCCTTAAAATCTACCTGACCGTTTAGTAAGGAGCAGGAGCTCACCCGAAAAAGTTCAAAACGGCATAACATTTGCACCGAATTATATATCGGTATGACATACGAAAATCCGTATGGATCATGAGAAATCCGTATATCTGGCAACACTGGGAAAAGATGCAATCTGCATACATTACCCTAACGTCTCTTTAGTTTTGACACCTGCTCTCAGCGAAGCGGAGATGGATGATGCGAACTCGTCACGAATGGAGATAGTTGAAAGGTTGAAAGCTCACAGTTGAAGAATTGCCTCAAGGAAATATATTGTTTCAACTCGTTTACTCGCCAACTTCGGATGTCACGAACGGTGCAAACTTTTATTTCCCTGCTGCAGTCTGCTTCCAAATAGATTTACCGTAAACAAAATGTAAAGGTAACAAATGGAAATAATGAAATTATGTTTTCTAAACAAAAAAATTGAATATCATTTGGATTTCATTTATTATTTAAGTCTTCCTTTGAATACAATATTTATTTGCTCAATAAGCGATATTTTATGAAGAGAGAGTTCAGCAGAAATTATTTCTTTAAGAGTTCAGCAGAAATTATTCCCTAATTAAATAAGATTATTTTTTTACACATACATATATCACGCCTTTATCCCTTCCAGGGTATGAAGAGCATTAATGGCTATAAAATACGGTTGCTATCGCTACATCGTTTTTGAGATAGGTAATCAAATTACCTTTATTTGTATAAACGTCATGCAAAAATATGATTTCTAAATTAAATCGTTCCTGCCTTGTCTCTTATGTGGAGTATATTTATTTATTTACGCGTAAATACCTACTCAGTTAATATTAACACAAACTGATACCAACATGCGATGCGAGTGGGCGAGTTGGGAAGTGGGTGGAATGATATCTAAATCAATAATCCAATCCATTATAGTTCGCTATCGGTCATGTCGAACCAACTTTGGATAGCGTTCCCGAATACCCAACTTATTACTATGCTCTCGATAGAAGTACATTATTGATTCCAAATAAGAATACTATGCATGTTGTGTATGTTATGAATGTGTTCGTTTAAAACTTGAAAAACTGACCTATTTTAGTATTGTAGTGCACTACAAAATGCTAATATCGACTAAAGATAAGATAAGATACTTCTTTATTCAATAAACTTACTTATAAATAGGTACACTTATACAAAATAATTACGAGGCTTTCCTATTTCCTGAACTAAGAATGTGAATTCCTGTATCTCAGGTAAACAGATGGCCGACATAACTATCCTCTTTAAAGATGCTCGTAATGTACAGTTACTGACACGAACAACCTGATCACCTTAAAGACCATTCATCGGGGCGTTTGTCGACTGCCCCACGCTACAAGAAGAAAACAGACTTTTTATTAAAGTTCATAAATAAAATTTAAAACCGGAAACGAGCCATTTGTTAGACCCACGGCACCTACTTATAAGACCCGTAAAACTTTTACGACTTGTTGCAAACACAATTAACTGATGTATGTTGTGACAGCGCCCTCTAGAGTCATTACTGTAAATTAAATAGAGGCAGCGCCGCGTAAAGACAAAAGCAATTACATTAATACGACGCAAATGGCACCATTGGCGTTATTAACTTTATTTATATTGGCGTACATCAGATTTTTCACCACTGGCTTGGAGGCTTCAAAGAACCAGCTTTCCACAATATGTTATTGTGATTCTTTAAGTATTTCCGGCCAAGATAAAGCTTTTATTTTTTAATGGTTCGAAGGCCAAGATCCTCTTTGATCACTGAGCCACCGCAGTAAGTAATAAAGGTAGGAAGTTTATGGTCAAAAATAGCGTTGGCTTAGTCTATAGAAGCTTTTTTGGTCATATTCGCTGAGAAATTTAGTTACAGCACCAAATATTCATCATGCATGAGTATTTCCAGTGTAGAAAAGTGACTGTAAGTTTTATTTTAGAGTACATAAACAACAAAAATAAAAACGTAATTATAATGTTGATTTACGTCTTACTTGTTTATTATTTGGGAGGTTAGCCCTCTATGTTTCGGCTGGTTTGAATTGGCTGGTGGCTTGGTTAGTGGCGTTTCAGTTACAGCCTCTACAATGAGTCAAAGAGAAAGAAATGAAGGCTGTCCTAACCAGCCAAAACATACAGAGCTAAACTATCTGCCAAATATTAAACAAGTAAGTCGTGCAAACCGAAACTATTAATCATGAGTGGTATTTGTTCGTTTACTAATAAAACTTCATCATAATGCAAAGCACCTTAGAAATGTTGGGCAACAAGTTTCATATTCATTATAGTTTACTGACGTATAACCAAGCTCAAGTAAGGTTAACGACATAAACTGAGGTAGTATAATGCATTAATTATACTAGCCTCCTAGTTGGAACTAGATGTCTTAAGCTCAGAACCTCTGAAGGCGGCTAGGGCAGTCTTTCCCAAACTATTATGTTGGTATAAAAAGGCGTGACCTGCCTGACTGATTGACCTGCTTAGGTTCAATTTAAATTTCGTTTCTTTCAATATTTTGACATTTCTCACTCCAACTAAAATATTATTGTGGTTGTGCGTCCACTTACGCAAAGGGACACGAGTTAATTCCCAACCAAGCCAAGGCATGAATTTAAATAACGAATTTCTTTATGTACTCCGTATGGTTTGGTATGTATTTTTTGTGTTTTTATATAAGTTCCATGACACAGACACTACTACTACTAGACAGTCCAATACGTTCTTCCCAGAACAACTCGTAAGCCCAATCGCGCCCCAAGGGCGAGATTGAGCTGGTTGTTTGAACAACCACAAGCTTTTCCGGGTGAGCTCCTGCTCCCCACCATACAGTCAGGTGTAGATTAACAGCCCCGGGGCTAAAAATCGTAGGGTCCACAACTAAAAAAAAAAAAAAAACTACTACTAGAGATCCTAGTGGCAATGAGCATGAGCCGGTATCATCCTAGACACAGGACTAGTCTCCGTTCTTGATTGTGTACCTATTGATAATGAACTGTCAAAATAGTTGTGAAACCACTGTACAGAAGGCAGCTAGGGGCATCAATAAGGCAGCCAGAGGGTGACCGTCGCCAGCTAATTTTCATACTAAATGGACGGTGCATTATCAAAACGTATCCTAGCGTGACAGCTTTCAAACTTGATAGTGGTTCTGTTGAGCCATTATTCAAGAGATATCAGGGAATATCCTAGTCTTCTTCGAGTTTTCAAACGACCCAAAGAACCATGGAGTTAGAGGGTTTCAGACCATTTCTGTATTACTAAATGTAGAAACTTTTTAATGGCGTTACACAAATATGATTCTTGTGGTTTTTTTTTTATAAATGTAAGCTTTTGGCTTGTAAGTTATTTTTTTTATATTTTATTAATTTTGGCTCGACTTAAAGTGCTGGAGGTCTACACCTTAACACTGGCGGATTTGTCGCTTTGGATGGACAGAGGGCAACATATTGTTAGAAAATGATATTTGTCACGGTGACGACTAATACGCGTGGACGGAATCAATAAAATTTTCTAAGTTTCCAAGTGAAGCCAGAGTAAGTTGTTGTTCTGGTGGTTTTCATAATTTTCCTTATAAGGATAATATGTTAAAAAAAAAGAATTAAAGTATCTTATAGAATGTATGGAGCATTAGGTACATTTCGGAAAGTTATATTATACACCAACAATTTTGCGAAATAAAGCCTAACCTAATTTTCATCTCTCCAAAACAAATATTGTTAAAAGCAATCTATTTTTCATAGCTATGAGACGTGAAAAGCACTTTGAATATTACTACGAGTAGGTATTTATGTAATGTAATAGACATGAATAATTCACAATCCAACATAAAAATTGAGGTGAAACTCTAGCCAATTATTTAAGTTTTGTATTTGATTGATTATTTTCGTCAGAAATATACTTCAAAATGTATTTTATTCTCAATTTAAGGTGTCGGCACACTGCAATCAGAGTAGGAGCGTTATGGAAAATTTACATCAATATGAGTTACTATAAAATTCGCCATACTTAGCTGAAAGGCAGGACAAAAGTAAAAAAAAACAACCTATCTGCTACCGCTTCGGTCTCGCGATTATGTGCGGTAATGTGCCGGCACGTTAATCTAAACCACAATTGAAATTTATGTATCTGAAAACATTGTCAAAAATTACAAATAATTGTATTCGTTAGGTTAGGTTAGGTTAGGTTGCGCGATGCGCCATAAATATAATATAACCGTCACCATCCCCCGAGATCGGAAAGTTAAACTGTTTCAATTTTTTCCACCCCGCTCTCATATCTCGCTCGTGGATCTGCAACCAATCGCGAAATAGTACCTTCACGCCTGCGATCCCGGCACGTGACTTGATTCCTTAGTGATAATCTCTTTGTGCCATACGGAATAAGAACTTCTTGGAACTAGTAGAGAAAAAAATCTTTTTTTTTTAGAGGCAGGCAGTCGTTGTACGACTGATAATGCCTGTGTCAAGTCACTTAACATTATACATGACAAAATATCTATTGAGTCTATGACCGCTAGGTAATACCGGTTTGGAATAGCACTAGGCCATTTCTATTCGTGGATGTAAGAAAAAGCGACTAAGGGACAAATACAGAGAATTGGCAGCAGCGTTCCCTGTGAAACACATCACTGTGCTCGCTAACCCACCTGACAAGTGTGATGAGTATGGCATGTTTTAATCAATAAAGCTGGAACCTGTCTGGCAACACAAAGTCCTCAAATATTCACGCGAGTGGAAATTCAATTTGTAGTTTTCCCCAGTTTGAGTATTATGATAGTTTAATGCCGGAAAGTAAGCGAACTCTACTGGTTTTTGCGTAATTCCTTTATGGCTTCACCGAGCGGTGGTTTCAAGTTGAGGGTAGTTAGTTGGAATGAAGTTAGATGACAGAAGCAAGTGAAATGAAAACTTTTCTATCTGACAGGTCTCGACCTTTTTTGTATTCATACTAGATGGTGTCGTGTTATGTTGGTATTTTGACATTTGTGTCACAAATATATTTCATCTATTTCCATAGATACGAACTTTTCAGTTTAGCTTAGCGCCATTTATGTAAACATTGTAAACTTGAAGATTGGCTAGCAAGCCAATCACATTGGGAGTCGTAAAAAGCAAATGAGGGACTATCATCCAGGGAATGGGCAGCAGCGTTCCCTGTGAATGCAACATCTTGCACTGCGCTCGTCAATCCGCCTGCCTAGCGTGGTGAGTATGGGAATACCTCCCGATGGGGGGAGGCCCATGTCCACGTCCAGCAGTTGACTACTGTTGTGGATGTTAATTTTATATTAGAAAATGTTGCCTCTGGATCTACTTGTTGCATTACTCTATGGTGTAGTCATTGTAACTGAACTATCAAGGTGATCCATTTTATAATATTACTATATTATTTATTGTTTTATCATAAAATAAGTGAAATTTTTAGTAAGTAAAGAAATTGAGTGAGTGTGGTCTGATTTAACAGTAATTGTTCGTGCAGTTTTGTGGACACTGTTTCATATAATAACTTCAAACACTGTATTTACCATAAACAAATCATAATTATAAATTCGAGAGTTTGAGTTTATATGAGATGGATTTGGATAAAATTTGGTACTCAGGTGGAATATAACCTGGAATTATACAAATTCATGCCGTTCTCACAGGAAAACCGAAAAACAGCTGCAGGTGATATCTAGTTAATGAATATTAAGTACCTAAATCCTATCGTTACCTCTTATCGTTAAACTTCTCTACAAGGCACCTAATAAAAAGACATTCTGCCTAATCTAATTTAAAAGGCAAAGGAACAAGAACTTGGTTAAATTTAATTAATGGCCAAAATATCAGTTTCCCTATTAAAACCGCAACAATAAAAATGTAATCTTTCGCTTAGATTTTCAAATTGATCTACCCAAAAATATCAATTGTAATAGCACCAGTAGGGTTTGCATTACTTTCCGGATAATTTGGATATTAAATTTATAACTATCCGAATTTCCGGATAAAGTGGATATTTCTTAGATTAGAATTAAAATTGAAAAATTCATTGAATTTGTTAGTGAAAATATGCTTTTTTATTACAACACAAATATAAAATTCCTTACAATAATATCATAAACGCGCATTTAACACTTAAGTGGCAAATCTGGTAAACCAATCTTTAATTGGGCACCCTGAACTTGCTAACATACCGGTCATGAACACGTTCTTTATTTTATCAGAACTTGAGGGTATATATACCTGATATAAACCACTATGAGTTCAGGACTATAAAAAATGCGGAAATTGGCTTCATAGCAACAGTAAATCAGCATAATGGAAATAGTTAAAAAAAATTCAATAACGCACGAGCCAAATATTGAACATTAAACATAGTCTAATTTTAATCATGTCATTTACAACATTTTCAATTAGTATGAATAATCTGATGAATTTATACATTTTCTGTCATGACTTGATTAAAATGATTCCTCCAAAGTAACAATTGAATTATCCTGATATCCGAATAATTAAGTACCAACTATCCGAATTTAAAATTTGGTGGATATCCGGATACATCGGATATCCGGATTGCAAACTCTAAGCACCACCAGTCATTTCGGTTCTTCAATTAGGCAAGCAAACTCAAATCCTCGGTCCGCCCGCCTGTTACCGATGTCTCCCATTAATCCTGTATTCTCTTGTTTTGTTTTATTTTCTTTCCCCCGCTCGGCTCTGATTGTTTGCCATTTCCTTCGGATTTTCCATTTATCTAAAAAACGGCCGCGATCGCATTTCACCGAACCAATCGAATCAGAATTAATATTTTAACAAGAGAACGCTTTCGAAAAATTAATGTTATTATTCCCGTGGAATGTTTGCGCGATCCTGTTTCTTGGATTAAAATTAACGGCTCAGTGAGATCCAATAATGCAATAACAATAAAAAAAACGTATTTAAGGTTTGTGAAAATAATGCGATTACAAAACATTTTGTTTCGTAAGGTTTTGTTTCCGTTTGGCTCGATTTATATTGAAAATAATTAGACAAACAATAATTGAAATGTTAATTAAAACTGATTCCTTATGAAGCTGTCTGATGATCAGTTATTAAATAAGATCAAGTCTAACTTTTTGTATTCCGGACAAATAATGTTAAAAATCAGAATGATATAGACGACATGGAAGGGACACACCTTTTATTTTTCAGTAATAGGTATAGGGTTGCTAGGAGACATTCATCATTCCAAAATACTTATAACTACTTTTTTATTTTATTTGCTTTTAAATATTTCGTAAGCTTTCAAGTTGCCTTAGATATTTTTTATTTAATTTAAGAGTTATGAGCTAACTTAAAAAAATGTGTTAAGGTAGGTTGGGAACTGAGTGCTTTAATAATGTGTTAAATATTGTCAAAAGTGGCCGTTTTTGGGATTTTTGGAATAGATAACCAAGTTGCACAGTTTAACATACGCATACATACACACATATCACGCCTATAATCCCTTGCGGGATAGACAGAGCAAAAACGGCCGCATAAAACGGACATTAACGCCTCGTCGTCCCCCCTCGGCAAGAAAGGGGATGATGCTATTCTAAGCCGGCATCACACGGTTAAATTGAATTCAATTGATTCTAAATAATCTTTGTAGTTATTTATTGCCAGGAATTGATACTTTGGTTTCCCGATGACTAGCGTGTCCAGCGTTTTTCCTGTTTGGGGGCGCCACTGGGCTCTCGAACCACCTGAAGTCTATCAGGAGTGATAACTCCTGGAGCAAGAGTCCAAAACTCGAGTCCGTTTAGGATGATTGTCTCCTAGCAACCCTAAACCTATTTTTGAAAATAAAAGGATTGTCTCTTCCAAGTCGTCTATAATAACTCAATAACACGAATATTGAACAATCTTCCACAGCGTAATCTGCGTCGAAGCGACTTCTAAGAATATAATAATCAAGGCCCACTGTCATTCCGCGTCAAAATCGGGTCGGGCCGTTACAAATTTTCCGGGTTCTTTAACGGGATTAATTCATAACTTACGGGCGAGTGGAGCGTTCAAATATTTCAGGTTGGCGTGGGCCCCACCTCCATAAATTCCGCGCGTCGGGTTGCCAAATTAGGCGCGAGGAACGTCGACTTATTCCCCCCCATTACTCCGGGCGGCCAGCGCACGGCGCCCCCCAGCGGAACCGAACAAGACTTTCACGAAAACTTCCACACGTTGTCGCAGGTGCTAAGGCAATAAATTTCGGCGCCTCGTCGCTTGAACACTGAAAAGTGGTGCCGTTTGAAAGTAGCTGAAAGTGCGCTTCAAGGGTTAGTGACGTGCCAATCAATAGTCTACAACACGTTTCCGCAGTTCCGCCGTTACGTCATTTTATATTATCCGTATTCCGCTCATTACTCTGGGCTGGTGGAACACACCGAGCTGCACAATGGAACGCGCCACGCTATTCAACGCTGACACTAAATAGTATTGTCTGCTGCATTCAATTCCTACTTATTGTAGTTCCATACGTGGAATAAATACGGGCAAATTAGCTACAGAGAAAACGTGCATTATTGTCCATTCTGTTCCGTTAAATCTTGATAATAATATATAAACCGGATGATCTATCAGGTTTTAATGTCAAGCTCTAGACTAATAAACTGTTTGATAGCGTAAACTTTACCGAATCAAATAGTTTACTCACGGGAGATACAAACCAAGTTGACATAGATAATCGCTTTGTTAAGAACTGCCACAACTTACACCAGAAACACATCAAAAAGTAATTATGCGTGTCGCAAACTACCAACTAAACTACAACACACTTTGACTAACAATCAGATGAGCTACCAGCCAATTCACTTTATTATATGTAGCCCATTATTATAATTGTGTACACTTTGCAACTTAGGGGTGCTTTCGAGAAACTCAAATTGTATTAACATAAGTTTTCATTTCGATCAGTTTGCTGTATTCGATTCAGTTGCTCTCTTTGTAGGTTTAAAATACACTTGAATCGGTTGCAATATTTTGTGAGCTGAACCATGAATTATTTTTATTTGTGTGTGACTTGTTTTCCTTGTAAGGGTTAAACAATCTCATGGGTTTTTTAAACAAATATTGATAACTAACCTAATTGACCAAAGCATACACAAGAGTCTTCCAAAATCTTAGTAGTCTGACAAACGTAAACATTCACGCATTCACTGCTAACCAATCCCGCGTAGCGTTTGCTACAAGTAAAGCGTAGCATTTACTACGGCGATATCGACGTATCACGTACAAAATCAGACTTATTCAATCCTAATAGAAAACTGTACAAATACTGATCATTTGCCAGAAAATTAAATAATAAATATTTTTTGAAAATTAGTTTATAAACGTAGGGAACTAAATAGTAATCATAATATTAGTTACATTTTTGTGGATAATAAAGAGAGAGAGAGCGAGAGAGAGTTACGCCTCAAAGCAGAACTGATAATCATTTGAACATAACAGTATTTATATATGTAATATTACTTTCCCCGGTGATATGAGCTCGGGAACGTATTCTGGTAACAATTTGTGTCGCGATGCGAGCTCGCGAGATTAGTACTACCGCAATTTATGGAACTTGGATCGCGCGCTAACAGACGTACACGTAATTAAAGATAAGATATATCTACTCGCTGTTTCTGGATAACACTTCACTTTGCATACTAGCTAAACCATGTTCTGAAATTAGTAATTTCTGTTATCTAGTGAGTACTTATACATACATCAGCCTATTGCAGTCCACTGCTGGACGTAGGCCTCTCCTAGGGTACGCCATAGGGCACGATCTCTCGTTTTCGCCATCCAGTCGCTAACCAGCCGCCTTTTTTAAGTCAGCTGTCCATCTGGCCGGAGGTCGTCCAACGCTACGCTTGCCGAGTACTTAAAGAACTTTTACATAACATGTTACAAACAGGGTTTAACAATCTGAAAAAAGTTCAAGTACTTCTAAAACTGAATTATTTTCTCTCACGAACGAGGCCCTTGAAATATTGTCTCTTTATACCGTTTGTGTAAACGGTAACAGTTTAAGAACAGTGTTGTTTTACAAAGTTTGCATTTATCATGAATAACCAGTATGGACTGATCACTGAAATATACCTAATTATCAGCCATTAATGAGGTATTACGTAACCAGTATTTTTAGTTGATCCTCGAAATGCCTGATTCAAGCTGCTGGTGTCTGTACATGTCAAACGAATAAAAACTTGAAATACGGAATTAAAGCATCAGTTACAACACCTTCCTTGAACATCTTTGGAGCATCAATTTACACCAAAAGGAAGTGTTCTTATAAACATCAAAGTCACTTGAGGGAGACGAGATCCGGGATAAATTTGAAAAGTGCTTGTAAATAACGAGAAGTAGAAATCAATTTTTAGATTAGGACAAGCGACATTCTATATAATTTCTGTAGTCATGGGGTCGTATTCTGCTATTTAAAAAGTCTCAGTTTTGTTTCAGTTTGATGTCAGTTGGATAGTTTTGGTCGTTTTGTATTCCGCTGATAGTCTGAAGAATAGAATATCGAATAATAGACTTTCGATGGCATTACAACGGCAAAAAATTAAAAAAATCGGGGGCGTGATGTTTAAATGATGTACATATTTTACCACACTTACTAGAAAATATCATACAAGTGGGATTTAAACTCCGAATTTCTGCGTACTTTACCAACGCTTCAGCCTATTTCTATTTAATATTCACTAAGTGTTTACAAAAAAAGGGGAAAAGAGGCTTGGGAGGGAAGGGGGGGGATGGAGGAGTAAAATATGACAACAATGCTGATCACGTCACTTGAGCATTATCTTTACGTGTTCATCAATTATACTGACATTCGGGAGAAAAAAGCTTTTTCTTGATGTAATATTTGATTTAATACAAATTATTTTGAAGATGGATGGAATTATTGAATCGATATGAATAAAATGTGACTTCGTTCTGCCATCGTTTTAATCAGACCTAGAAGTTAGGCTAAATTCCTAGGATTACAATGCCTAAAGTTGTTTAGGAAGATGGCAAAACGAGTTTCAAAAGATATTTTTATTGAATTTAAGTGTCGTCATGATTATCTTTCTTAAAAAAAACTTCTATATACATAGAAAATCAATTATTGAAAGATTTTAACAGATTGTTTGCTACTATTCTGTATAGTTTTTGAAAAATTTCAGTATTAAGGCAAAGGAAATCAATCCATCTGGAACCTTTTATTACCTACGCGCGAATAATTAACTCAATTTAGGATATAATCAATTCGTAGAATAGGTCCAATTCAATCGGTTTATTTCCATCGCAAGTAATTGTTTCTTTACTAAGCATCAAGGGATAACTATAGAAGTGAGCTCAAAAATAATTAAGACGATATTTAATTAGAAAAAAGTAACTTTTCGTTTTCGTTTCGCCATATTCCGAAACCACCTGTTTCAATGGTTTTTGATTTTATTTATATTTGTTTAACCGTTTAAATAAAAAAGTTAATGCGATCTGTTAAAAAAAAGAAGTTAGGAATTCGATTAAAGAACTAAATGTCGTGTTTCTTCAACATTTTCTAAACTTATACCACTTTATGGTAAAAAGAACGTTAAAACAGTTTGAAGGGCAAATCGTAGTTTTCAAATGCGATCTGTTCCAGAATATGTAATTATTATACGGAGTGAAAATAAAAAAATACGTGTTTCAGCGTTTACTAGTATAATTTATATATCTTGAAAAAATCTGCAAATATTGTTAGCGTTACAAGAAAGTTATAAACTTTCGTATTGATGTCTGATTCTCGCGTACCTATTTCAATTCTGTTTAATTATAACACGAAAAACAATTAAACGTGTCTGGGACCCTTTACAATAAACGTGGCACAGAAAGCGATTTAGTAAACAAAGCTACAATTCGAAACTCAAAGCGCTTATTCAGAACACAAGGTGTATTGTTGAAGGCGTTTCCTCCAATCGAAAAGAAGCCGTACGCGTATTACGGTAACAAGGCAACGTGCAAAATGCAAGACTAGCGCCACTTCATTAAAAAACTCTTCTTGCGAGCAAAGAATATTAACTATGGCTAACCGTGGCGGGCAATGCATCAGAATATCGTAAATAGGTCACTTTTATTGATGTTTAAAAAATAATGCAAACGAGGCCATTTATCATTATTACCTATAACTATAGATAACTATAGATAACGGCGAATATTGTATTAAGGTTGCAGGTTCTAATTTAACTTCAGGCTTAAATATCATGTCGGCAAAGGGCAATATTGTTCATGTAGAGTTATTTACAGCGTTACAGAGTTACAACCTGTCACTGTAGTGATACACAGTTATCTGATGACCCTCAAACATTTGTCAGACGTGGCGTAAATGACCGTCTTTTACGGCCGTATGTGCTCTGCCTACCCCGCAAGGGATTATAGGCGTGATATATGTATGTATGTAGGTATGTATGTGTAGAGTTATTTCCTCTCGTGAATTGGCGCTAGTTTCACGTTCCCTTAAACAGTTACATTTAACATTCGTTACGAGTTGAACACAGCCATAGAATTAATTCAATCGGCAACTTTACAACCAGCCTTGAACAATTGGACCCCAGCTTTAAAACAAGGAAAGCCTCAAAGGGTTAAGCTGGCTCCGCAAAATGATTGATGAATACGCCTATTTAAATTTATTATACGTAATTGTATTAATTTATCAAACTGTGTCCGAGAGTTGATTAATTTTAGGCGCAAACAATGCATGGCAATGATCAATTTGGGAACAGGGTAGAGATAAATGAGGCGTATTGTATTGAATTCAATAGTGGATCCTGATTATTCCTGATTTTGCTAGCACAACAGCGGGCAGTAAGCTGAGGTTTGTAAGTAGGTAATTAATAACCAAATCATGTTGTAAGAAAAACGGTATCCATATTAAGGCGAGCTTATTAAACTGAACAACTTTCTAAAAGAGATCGAAATATAAACATAGATATGTTCTATTTTATGTACTTATTGCATTCAATGTCAATTGTCATAATTACGCTGTGAGCACTTTTCACCGCGAAATTCGACGACCGATGAGGCGGAGTGGTAGTGAGACTGCCTGCGGCCCAAAGGATTCGGGTTCGATTACCGGTTGGGCACTCACAATGTTGATATTATCACTTTGTAAATTTGTTTGCAGTCTGGTTAGGACATTGCAGGCTAAACCACTTGATTGTCCGTAAGAAAGATTCTGTGCTTCGAAGGGCACGTTAAGCCGTCGGTTCCGGTTGTTGTCTATAATGACGGCGGACGTTACACAACCGTGTCAGAGGCAGACTAGAAGCAGTAGGCGGTTGAAAAACTCTGACACCAGAGTTCATTGGGTCGTTCATCGACTCGTTGTCCCAAACGTAAAGAAAAAGAAGAAGAAGAGCTTACAAAACTTAATAACACAATTCATAATATTTCGTACCGCAGAAGCGGCGAGTTCACCCGCGGTTACCATGAGTTATAGCCGAGGCGGGTTATCCCAGATAAAATTAAATTTACCAAACGCCCGGTCCGGCAATTTACCGGGCACATACCGCGTAAATACCGGGTATTGTGGACGGCAGGGTCACGAAAACACCCGGGTTATACCGATTATTGTCGATGATTATTGTGACGCCCAATATTGGTATTGATTCGACAGGGATCGAGGATTCTGTGCTCATTATCTGTTGGTGTATAATATTTTTTCTTTCGCACTGTCTTCTTTTTCTTTTTGCAGTGCAGGAAACTAATTTCACGACCGAGTTAGAGTTTACTAGACCTCTGACATGGTTGTGTAAAGACCACCGTCTAAGTCATCATAGACAGTACAAAGATTAACGTGCCCTCCGAAGAACGTAGCGTAGTTTCTTACGGACAATCAGATGATTTTCGCATTATGTTAGATACAGTTTTTCTATAATACATATACGGAAATATCAGGTATTGCAAGCTAAAGTTGAAGTTTTTACTACTCTATAACAGGGAATCTAATCAAAATTTGTGGCAACACGAGTAATCTCTACTCGCGGAGAAATGTGGAATAACTGGCTGTACTCGAGTCTACTCGAGTCTGGAGACGAGACGCTGCCAGGATTGCCTTGTTCATTCACTTGATTAGATGCCATTATTCTTACAGTCATTTTGCATACGAGTTTTATCACCGGATTCCAGGTGTTTTATTGTTTCTCGTTACTACTTTCTAAAAGTATAATGAAAATTGTAGGTATTAATATTTGTTCTTATATATTACTAGCTGTTACCCGCGGCTTCGCCCGCGTACTCATAGAGTTTTATTAATTAGTTGTGTATTCTAAACGACACATCGTAAGGCGAACAACTGTGTAAACTGGGAGGGCACTAAAATCACTATTCACCGATACACAGACGACACTACACTGGAATGGTTCACTTCCTTGAAAAAGTATATAATTTGTGGTACCTGGGCGCTACCATCACTAATACAGGCTATTGTAAAATCAAGTAATGAGGCGCAAGAATGATCCTTGAGTTCTTTTGCCACTTTGCACTCATGATCACTGGAAAAGTCGATGGCAAACGACCAAGAGGTTTCAGTACAATTAGGTGGTCTCATTAAATACACTCAGCGCTCTATGTCGCCAAAGATACGCAGCGATGGAAAAGAATCCTGAATGAGAAAAATATTTCAATTGGACTTTCAAATCATGTTTAACTGTAGAAATTAACTTTACTACTGTGGTAAGAAGTATCTCAAGTACATACCCACATCACCCTTAAAGCCACATTCATATCCCAAAACTCATATTCAAGAGACATTCTCATAGTAGTGCTATACAGGGTGTAAGTGACAGCCCTTCGAATACTGATTGGGTGTATTCAAACCATGAAACTGAACAACCTGCCATAGATTAAATTCTTTTTTTCTATATCCCATACAAAATCACAATCAGCTCACTGCATTTACTATGGGAATATCAGTATTCGGAGGGCTGTCCCTTACATCCTGTATATACATCTTTTTTATGTGGTATGGATGTATTCTATGCTACACAATAATCAGTTTTCCGATGGGAAAAATATGTTTTTCCGAGATAAAAAGTAACCTATGACACTCACCAGCTTTTCATCTAACTGCTTTCCAAAAAAAAAATGCTTTACATCGCTGCATGATACTCATTTATGTATGTAGTATGGATGTATTCTATTGCTAAACATTAATCGGTTTTCCGAAGGGAAAAATATGTTTTTCCGGGATAAAAAATAACCTATGTCACTCACCAGCTTTTCATTTAGCTGCTCTCAAACAAAAAAAAAATGCTTTACATCGCTGCATGATACTCATCTATGTTCGTAGTATGGGTGTATTCTATTGCTAAACATTAATCGCTTTTCCGATGGGAAAAATATGTTTTTCCGGGATAAAAAGTAGCCTATGTCACTCTCCAGCCTCTCACCTAACTGCACACCTAAAAAACACTGCATGATATCGCTCTGTTGTAACGTGAAAGAAAGACAAACAAACAAACAAACAAACAAACAAACACACTTTCGCATTTATAATATTAGTATGGAAGTATGGATTTGACTGTAGTTGCTTGTACTTAGCATAAAATATTGTTTCTTGATATTAATATTGTGGTCAAGTACACAAAAAAATCCTAAAATTTTTATAAATATTTTAAATTTGAGATTGAAAACTATGGAAATTTCTGATAAAACGTAAATGAAAATGGAGTAAAATTTTCAAATAATTAAGTCTATGTCTCTCTGGGAAAACTTGTTACAAATGGAAAATTTCAGATGAAAAACTATAATTAAATGATCGTGAAAGGGATATTGTCGTAACGGCGAGGGGTACGCAATAAACCGAGGACAAGCGAAAGAGCGATAGTAACCGACAGTTAGACAGAACGGAATTATCGCCCAAGACGAAACGCCGATCAATCACTCAGTGTTAGGATTAGGATACGCTGACATAGTCTACTATCTACTATAACAACCCAACAGTCTTCTGCTGAACATGGTCCCCTAATAGAAGGGTATTTTTCATACTCACTACGCTTGGTAGGCAGATTGGCGAGCGCAGTACGAGGTGTTGTATTTACAGAGTACGCTGTTACCCGTTCCCTGGATTCATTCCGTAGTCGATTTTTACTACACCCATGGTTAAATATAGGGTACCAAATGCTATTCTAAGTAGGTACCACACAGTTTAATCAAAATACTTGAATTTGTAACAAAATATTTCATAAAAATATGATATAAAATAGTACAAAAAGACTGAAAATTTTAAGTATGGATTGATTGTCAATAAATGCTTGAAAATTCTTAGTGTGTCTTCATACCAGAAATAAAATAAATCGAAACATTAAGTGCTATTTTCTATGATGAAATAACGTTTAACCGGCAAATCTAGCTAGGCAAACATTTTTGGAATTTATCTGAATTTTATTCAACAAGCCAGAGTTTATTTTCATTGTGTTTTAATAGAATTGCATGTTGACGGTGACTTCACTAATCTGAATGGAATTTCGGTCAGGTCCGTGTAAAACCATGCAAATCCTTTTGCATTTTAATGTCACCGCTGTGCTTGCAATACAATGGCATAAACACGACGTTGTTTTTTCGACCGTATATAGAGATACTTGTTTTATATGAGCGCTACTACGAAAAGTCTACGCGCGTAGCTTACGTAGCTTCGTGTAGACATTTGCTACAAACGGGCGTGTATATTGTTGAAAAATAAGTTTTACAATAAAATAAAAGCGGTTTTTAGTTTACAATGTTAACTAAGAATAAAATTAATAATTGTTAAATAAATAAATAAAAAACCGCCATCAAAACCCACACTCAATTGAATAGGAAAGGTTCTGATCACTCAAGTATCATCGATATTGGCACCTGATTATTACCCTTCACAGATCCATCGGTCTCATCTTACCCCTGTCTAACCGGTTTTATCCGGTTTATTTGTAGAAGTTATTATCCGTACCGCCAATCGAGACTAATCCGTAATTACTCACTGGATTATACTTAATTGCAGACCTAATTGAGTGCGAATTAAGTAAAATTTGTTACTAACATTGGATATACATAATTAGAATATCCTGAATAATATAATTCAAAACGTTTAAATAATAGAAATTTTTCATTCCATGAACGAAAAAGTATTTTTTTTTATAATTTAATGTGCTTACTACTTGACCAAATTACGAGTCTCTGTTCTAATTAATAAAAAATCGTGTTCTGGATTCGCCAATTAAATTTCCGTAACGTGTTCATTATAACCTATTCCGAGGAGGAAGCGAAACGCGGATTAAATACGAAAAAATGTCGCGCTTACGAAACGAAACGCTGTACGATCGGTCACAATTAAACATACGCGTAAAAACTTCGTATGTTCAAGAAGTAAAGACCCGTTTTGTACTAAACGGCGTATTTTTCCGTGTGGCCGACCACCCAAGCCATTAAGGATTCAACAAACGAATTGGGGACATCGAATCGACAAAATTGAGCTCGCCTCATCTTTTCTTACATCGTGTGTTCGGGTCCCAAAAGAAAGATATTTTAATATTTTCCCTTTGCTCAAGGGACGAAACCGCTGTTTTGATCTACGACTCGTAAAATACACTTCGCTACAAACATAGAATATTCTCGTTTCTTTCTGGCACATAACTTTGTGAATACGCCCCGGAATGATACGGTAATCTTTTATGAATGAGATTCTATGTCGGAGAATTGTAGGGCAGGATGGTTGTAATGGGCGTGTATTTTTTCAACTTACTACAGACCCGGGGGGCTGTATGTTCCGAAGTTAAATATTACCTGAAACAAAGAACAAATACTCATTAGATGGTGTTTAAAGAGCGAAATTTTTGTTGGCAAACATTGAGGCTGGATGGTGGTTTATTCAGTGTAGCTCTAATCAACTGAAAGAGTATGTCTCCAAAAAATACTATTATTCTAATTTGCTTGCTAACCCACGAGTAATATACTGAGTACTTATTTCAGTTGTAGTCAGTCATGCGCTGTCACCCCTACTGAAAATAAAAAAAAATGAAAATGAAATAACTTTATTCAATGTAGGATAGCATTATCACTTATTGACGTCATGATCGGTCATTGCGCGAGTTGTTCGGTTTGTAGTGAAAGTGTACCGAACTGAACTTTAGCCCTAAACTAGTTACGGTTTTTGCTTCAAGAAAACAACAAATTCATATGGAAGCTGCATATGTAATATTAAAGTACTGATTTTTCAGAATATTGTAACTTTGGTATTTTTTTCAAAAGCTAAGCAAATTATAGCTCAGTTTTGTTGTCAAGTACTCGTATGTATATTAATAGCTTTCATTCTAGGTTACCTGCTCATGTCATATCCTCAGAGTTTCTCAAGGGTTGACTGAAAGAGATCCCTGAGATTAATGGGATAAGACTACCTTTGTGCCTTGTCTTGTTATTGTTTTAAATTTCTGTATTAGTTTTAATATGGTACAATAAAGAGATTATAAATACATACATAACACTTTTTGTAGTTTGACAAATAAAAACTGAGCTTTAAAAACATATTATTACTATTATCATGAGAATATTATTAATATTTCTATTTCAATATATCGTACCCATTTGTACTGAACTGATAAAACCCTTATTACGTAAATCAAACATTTATTTGATTCAGCCACATACTGCACCCAGAATTAGACAAGTTAACATTAGCATAGGGCCCTTCACCCTTTACCTCCATTGCCCCCATTAGCGTCAGGGTTCGTAGGGTCAATGGTATAATTGTTGTGGTCACATACCAAGGGCCTGCGGTCCATACCCGCTAGTAGTGGTGTGATCTAATTGAGGTACGACTCCTTGAGTGACTCATTAACCCAAATCTAATGGCTTTGATAAAGACTTGCCAGAAACTCAATGCGGCACAATGCCAAGTTTGATTATAATCTTTGGATTGGGATATCGAGTTGACAAAACGAACGACCCAATAAACTTAGGTATCATAATTAAAACAACGCTTAAAAGGCTCTTTGTATGCCTCTGACGAGGTTTTTCAGCGAACGCTACCTAAGTTATGTTAAAAATAGCATGGAACCATATTTTCGGTGCAATCAGGTGGTTCAGCCGGCAATGTCCTAACCTAACGTGGAACAAAATAATTGATGTAATAAAATTATACTTGACTGGCCCGATGGTGTAGCAGATAGTACCCCTACCTGCTACGCCGAGGGTCGTGGGTTTGAACCCCACAAGACACAAATACTTGGTAAGTCAATTTTCAATTATTTGTGTTAAGTCTGGGTGTTTTTACGTATAAAATGAATTTACTTAAAAAAAAAATATCAGCTATGTAGTTCCCATAGTATAAGCTTTGCTTAGTTTGGGGCTAGATGGCGCTGTGTGAAAACTTGCAACTAATACATTTGCTACTAAACCAGATCTAAATTACAAATATAACCTATTACTCTTAGAGCAGTGGTATACTGTATCAATGCCACGAACGCAGCAACCCTGATATCCGAGCACAAGTGATATCACCTTGGCAACTGAACGGAGCATTTCGGATGCACACAACACTAGGCACAGACTAAATAACAATAAATAGTAGAAGATAACTCTGAATACAAAATTTTATAACACTTCCCGTATTAGGTATTCAATTTTTGAAAACTTGCAAAATCCGGCCCGCGCTTGAAAATTTTGCAAGTTTTTAAAAAAAAGAAGATAACTCTACTTAAATCAATTGAATCACTCTACATGCTAAAAGAGCATTGTAAAAAGACAGATAATCTTTATTAAGCGAACTATCTGTAGAAAATAGTTATCTTTGTGACAAATATGTTATCTGTAAAAAACACTGGCAAGTCTTTTTGGAAGCTAAAACATAACATCCTTGAGCCAAAGGTAACAATATGCTACATTTTTACAGTGAAAAACCGCCTATTTCCACTAAAAAACGTTGAAGCCTAAATGATAATAATAAATAATAAGGAGATTGATAATAATCGCACTTACAACTTCGAATGAAACTTTAAATGCCGTGTTATGCCGCTTTAGAATAGCATCACCCCATTTATTTTCCTTGGGAATCTTAAGAGGCGACTAAGGGACTCGATAGTGTGTACTGCAATTTTAGGCCATGGGCTGACTACCTGTCCCTATGGCGATACTCAATTTTCCGTATGACCCTCAAATATTTAGTCAGACGTGGCGTAAATGTCCGTTTTGCGGCCGTTTGGGCTCTGTCTATTCCGCAAGGAATGATAGGCGTGATGTGTGTATGAAAGTATGTAAAACTTCGGGAAGCGCTTGGAACAAACTTTTGAATACAGTCTATTGGGCAAGCGAACTCTTTCTTGTTGCACGATCTATGTAAGGAACTCTGGGGTTTCACAAAGCAACCAGCCCTGGCAGTGCTCACTGATTGATAATAACTCGGGTTTCCAGACGTGTACTACTACCGTATATTAGTTTTGATTGTTCGTGTTAGTTTATAGAGTGGTTGTACTTAGTGTTTGATGGAAGCTTATGAACTGCTTAGTCTACTGTGTAATTAAGTAAATTTGTTAGAGATCAGTTAGCCGATTGTATTTTATTATATTATTAATTTATTGTGTTATTATGCCGTGTGATGCCGGCTTAGAATAGCATTACCCCATTTCTTGCTCGTGGGAGTCGTAAGAGGCAACTAAGGGACTCGAGGGTGTGTATTGCAATTTTAGGCGATGGGCTGACAACCTGTCACTATGGCGATACACAATTTTCCGGATGACCCTCAAATGTTTGTCAGACGTGGCGCAAATGTCCGTTTTATGCGGCCGTTTATGCTCTGCCTACCCCGCAAGGGATTACAGGCGTGATATGTGTATGTATGTATGTTTCTTGTTCAAAAATAAAAAAAGAGTTACATTTGTTTCACGATAAATGGACATTGGACTGATGGGATAACTGCTTGATTGATTTCCTTTGGTGTTTTAGTATATTTATTGAACAATAGAAATTGGTGCGAGTTGTATGTGTATGTATTACAAGATGCATTAAAGAGATCAACAGTTTATAAGAATAAGCAGTAACGGTTAAATTACAAAATCGAAATACCAGCACCTGCTGCCCCAAACAAATTTACCTGCACTCGGGACAATGAATCTTGAATATCACGGAATTATGGTGTGTGTCAATTATATCGACCCGCTGTTCGGTAATCCCAACAACAATGGACTATCGAGGGTAGCAGACAGTTTAACAGCCCTCAGAGGATCCAGTTTCTAATGAACAAGATATATGCACGCAATACCTTGCACGCCGATATTATGGAATTTCAGGTAGCGAGAAACGCTTTGGCTATTTTAGTTGTAAAATTTTGAAAGTAAGATCTTCCGTGTGATGCCGGCTTTTCCGTGTGATGCCGGCTTAGAATAGCATCACCCAATTTCTTACCCGTGGGAGTCGTAAGAGGCAACTAAGGAACTCGAGGGTGTGCATTCCAATTTTAGGCGATGGGCTGACAACCTGTTACTATGGCGATACACAATGTTTCGAATGATCCTCAAATATTTGTCAGATGTGGCGTAAATATCCGTTTTTTGCGGCCGTTTACGCTCTGCTTACCCCGCAAGGGATTATAGGCGTGATGTGTGTATGTATGTATGTAAAATTTAGGAATTAGGATAATCAAGCCGTTGCAATACTTCATGGTCGTTATAGCGGTATTTATTATGTTTATTATGCAGTATGACTACTTATCATGGCCTTTGTAATCCGCTGCTTGCAAATAATATTTTATTCTGGCAATAGGTAATTTTGTTGCCATCTCTTAATACTGTTAAAGTAACAAATAAGATCAGCCGAACATGGATGCGAAGAAAATGAAGAAGTCGGTATATCGGTTAAAGTACACTCATACATTGCCCACGAAAAAACTGAAAACACTTGTACGTACAATCTCACAAAAAAATCACTGACAAACTGTTTGTTGATACACATCATGTTGCACCTCCAACGACACACAAAGGATGTTTGCAAATCTTGGGGGTAAACACTAAGTGATCGGATCCATGTCACCGGCACCTTATACCTCCCGATAGTGATGGCAAGAGCAGTGTGTAAGGACCCTACACGAGCACTTCATACAAAAAAGATGAGGCAGCCTTATTTGGCAGTAAAGTTTAAGGGTCGACATAATTTGTTCGACAAATCAGGTATCACAGGTGCGTTTGTTTCTTTTTTTCTTAGCGTTTTCGGACAAAGAAAAAAGGTGTATTCACATTAGATATAACATTTCGGGTAGTGTTCTTCATACACAATATGAAATGAAAGGTTGACGACGACGGCGTATTAATAAGAGTATATAAGCAGTCAAATATTTCCCACCACCTACAATATCCTGAAGAGACATAGACACGTATTGTTTTCTTAACTTTTTATACTTTTAATTAATATACTCTCTTTATTTTTCTCTTAGTTAGTTAGGTTAAGAGATAGAACTATTTTATTGTGTATATGTATAAGATATTTACTGCAGGTAATAATACCAAACAGATATCTCATAACTCTTTATTCCACACGATATAAAACGCTGGAACATTCTAGGAACGATATATCTACTTCACTCAACTGAAGTAAAATGTTTTACACAACATTTCCTCGTAAAGAAATTATAATAATTGCTCCACTCCATGATCACGCAACGTTATCATAACACAAAAGGAAAAACAATTTTCAGGAGTCCCGAGTTATAAGATTACAACAACAATGGCAAAATTGGTGACAAAAAACGACCCTCACGATGTGGTGACAAAAGATAATACGTACATCGTTACAATCTTCCACGACATATCAAATTTGTACGAGCTTCTGCATACATGGCCAACAAATAAAGACATTCTAATAAAAAAATGAAGCGTGTGCAAGCAATGTATGCGTACGTGAGTTTGTAATAAGCGCCCGTCACATAAAGGGCCTTACTTATATCAGGGTGTTGGCTATTGTTAGGTTCGCGACGTGATCCCGGATCGCCGGCGGACTCGTTTGTCCCGGGCATATCCCTCCGCAAACATCGCCCAAACCCGAGATTCACTAGACCTTTGCACAAGAGCTTTGTCAACGATATAAAAAATATAAATAGAATGTCTTTTTTACTGAACTCATATTCCAGATTATTGTACGATCACGGATGTTTTCCGCGGCCGAAGATCTTTTCAGAACGTTCGGAGCCTTATGTTTGAATTATGAATTCCTCAATCTTTGTGAATAATCCACACGGGTACCTGAACTTCTTCAAAAGAGTCTATTTCCGTTGTACTTGATAGGTATTTAATTTAAGAACAGCAAAACAATGAGAAATACGAATACTTAGTTATTTTCAGTCTCGAGACTCGCGTTTCCAAACAAGTGAAAATCAACTGGAGTATAAATCTCACTTTACAAGGAACGCACTTGAGAGCCCCGTTCAAAGATCACGTCGCTAACTCGAGAGTGCAAAAAGAAGACGGAGCGGAGCAACTTCCACGGAAACATCCAATAAAAAGGCACCGCCTGCGCTGAAACTTTCTATCGCACAATCAGTCGGGCGATCAGTTGCACGATAGATACAGTTGTTGGGTTATTTATAGATTTCATCGCAAGATGACACAAATAAAAGTTGAAAGCTTGTACAAAAAAGTTGCCTTTGTAGTATTGAAATGGAAACTATTTATTGACATTAAAATGTTGCAGAAATAAGTTAAATGGAGTCATCACGTATCAAAATAATTACTGCAGGCCAAAAGTTTACAAACAACCTGACAAAGCACAGAGCACGTGGTTCGGTAACCCATCATTTAATCATCCCAGCTTGGATATTAGTTCTTCGGTGATCGATCTGCCCTCCGTTTGTCAGTTCCGATAGTGACAGATGAGATGGCGAAACTTAACAATTTACAAATACTATCGATATACGATGAGCAGCCAGTACATTATTATGAAACCAGTAATATCTAACTCTTCATATCATAGTAAAATATGATGTGCTTGATTGTGATTTAAAATCAATATTAACAACGGGAAAATGTTTAAACATGTAACTCGGGGTGCTACTGATTATTAAGTACTTGTAGGAACAGGTTTTTTTTACAACTTAATTTGAGGGTTAGATGTGTATTGCAATTTTAGGCGATGGGCTGACAACTTGTCACTATATTGATACACGGTTATCTGATTGACCCTCAAACTTTTGTCAGACGTGGTGTTAATATCCGTTTTACGGCCGTTAACGCTCTGCCTACCCCGAAAGGGATATAGGCGTGATTTATGTATGTTAATTGTGAAAGAAATGCGTAAACGCTTTACTTTATCTCCTATGTTTTTTGATAAATGCTGAAGTAACGGGCATTTTATTCAAAAATAACAAAATATACTTTTACTTAAAGAAATTGTGGAAAACTCATGAAATTTTCTAAATGCAAAAGCCATAATCAAAAACCTAACGGGATCATCGTGACAGCATAAAGAGTTTTACAGATCAATTGTGGCCGCTCAATTGTACGTTCAACGACTCGGTGGCCTACACGATCAAATAAAATAAAGAATAAAATCGCTATTTTCTTGATGTGAATGAAAACTGAACTTTAACGACCTACAAATTTTATTAGAGATATTTAAAATCAAAGCATACTCTGTGAGTTCCTCCTGCGGAAAAGTCTCAAATGGGGCAAACATAAAATAAAAAGTACTTCTGTAACAAGTACTCATGTCAGTGATGCAGAATCAAAAATAAATAAATTAGATTGAACTCTGTAAAATCTGCAAAGCTCCATCAAAGTCCCACGTAAGTCCTCACAAAAACTTGAACACGACACGAATGGTGGGCAGGACTCGAGGAATACCTCAAACCGCGCTTACAGTTCAAGTCTTATCGATTGGGTAAATACGGCTTTAGCTGGGAAGTAGACATCCCTTGCGTGGGGGTCGAGAAAAACAACACTACGTAAACAATACGAGACAGAACGTTGAAAGCATATAAGTGCATTGTTTGCTCTAGGTTTATGTAAAAATGGACAGTGTTTTGTGTTGTGTAATATGATTATGAGATTTCGTCGAGTTTTGAGCATATGTATAAGTTTTGTTAGCTTCTATTTGAGTGAGTTCATTCATTGTGAGTCTGTGCTAACAAATAAAATCTAGTTTTGTTACTACTTACGCATGTGTTAGGGAATTGACTGTATAAACTATCGGGGCGTATTATAGACGTGAAACTATAAAAATATTAGTGCCAAGTTTTAGAAATAGGAAAAAGAAAATTGGTTCTCACGTAAAAACTACACGCACGGCTAGAAAATTTGTGTGGGGGACAAGAAATTATTTTCATATTGCGAAAAAATTTTACAAAGAAAAGTTGTTCAGTTTCACTTCCAGAACACGCCCCGAAAGTTTGTACATGTAATTCAATTTACAATAAAAGAGCAACGCAAGTGATTTTTATCAAACTGAAAATTCGCTTGTTGTTGTAAGCTGCAAGTTTTGCTTATACAAAAGACTACTATCAGAGATGAATGTTACTTGAAAAGCACCTGGGGTAGGAAACGTAAATCTACCGTAAAGCAGAATAACTTTAAAGTTACTTACACTACAACAATAGCTCTATAGCTGTATTAGTTTAATACAAATTAATTAAGTGAAAGGAATGTAGGTAAGTATATTACATGTAATACGGAAACTCACTCATACAACTTCATCGAAACGACTCGTGAATAAACTCGTTCCTGCAATATTTGAGTACGATTTCAGTGCTTTTAATTGAAACAATATACATTAATTTGAAAGTAAAAATTAACAGTGAAAAAGTTCGAATTCAAGCTCAATTGGGGAAATAAATAAAGCCAATCATCATAAACTTTATAAGACTGGCTTCTAAAAGGTTGATTACAAAGAAAATCACCCGAAGCAGAAGAGCCAAGTTTAGAAATGAAGTATTATAAATTGGACGGCTCTTGACGATCTCAACGCCACTCACTTGCCAAAATTAAACTTAATGCTCCCTTGGCAGCCTGTTTCATATGAATAATACGAAACTAATCTTAAGTGATGAAAGCAGCCGCAAAACTCAAAGTACATTCGGAAGCTTATTTTATTAGCATGTTTAAAAAAAAATGCTCATAGGCATTTACATGGCACTTACATGCCAATAATACAAACATACATGCCAATAACACATATATCACGTCTATATCCCTTGCAGGGTAGTTAGAGCGTAAACGGCCGTAAAAGGCAGACATTTTCGCGACATCTGACAAGCATTAAGGGCCATTCGACAAAATTATGAATCACTATAGTAATAGGTTGTAGACCCACAACGCCTACAACTGCAATACACATGTGATCCTCGCCTTTTACGACATTCATGCGAAAAATGGGGTGATGCTATTCTATGCCGGTACCACATGCCAATAATTCTGTTATAAAATGTTGACACACGTGTGAAAGTGATATTGCATTTCAATATTGAATTCGAACGGATTATCGTGAAACTACATTCAATACAACTTCAAAATCCGAGCTCAAGAATAATTCAGCACTTTATTGCTCTATAAACATTCCGTTGGCCAGAAACTATCCACTTTGTATGCGGGAGCGTCCGCGGGAACGGTTGAAGAAATCGAATTTATAGCCGCAGAACAGATGTTCGGTTTAATTTGGCCGCCAGTACATTGCTAAGTATTCCGGAGCTCTTTTGTTCAGTAGAGCATTGTTGCCCTTCCCGATCTGTTGTGTGGAAGTTTGCCCGAGTGGGTCGATTGCGCCAAGTTCTCGAATAAGACAAGTTGCGACGTACTTGCGTCGGCTTTTCCCTTTAACTTGGCAGTTGCGTGACGCTGATTCGACCCAAAGTTTGTTGTTTATTTCGCCTTTAATTACTAAGAAGCAGAAGTAGGAACTTACACCTATTGAAGCCGAAATAAGTTAGGTAATTTACGAGAATCTTTCCAGCTGGTTTTTGAGATAAAATACCTAAATACACTAAGTTAAACAACTGTCAACGAAATTCTAAGAAATATTGTCCTCAATGGAAAATCGATTTAACTGTAATGAAAGATGTGAACTGATAAAAGTAAGCGCATTAATTTAACACGAACGTTTTTGCCTTACTTGGGATTAAGTAGGTCCTGTACAATAATCGACAAAAAAACCATATGGGGTGGTTTAAATACATTCATATATCACGCCTATATAAATCGCGGTGTAGGCATAGCATAAAATAAAAGGAAATTTACGCCACGTCTGACAAACATGAGAGGTCATTCAGAATATTGTGTATCACCATAGTGACAGGTTGTGTTGGGTGGTTTACACTGGGTACTATTGTAATGGGTACCTACTAACTAATCAAACCGACGGTAATCAGTGACATTTGCATAAACACATCGATACGACCTAATCAATGATTAACAGTGTAAAGTAGGTACATAAGTTACAGAGATTGTACTAGAGACTGCTAATTATCATGATCATAAAAAAACGTTGTACAAAATATAAAAGATGATTAAATTAAATATTGCGATACTACGGTGCTTATACAATATGAAAAACTTTGTTTTATTTGAACAAAAATTATAATTATAGAAGCGGGTATAGTTAGTATTCTTTGGTATGGAAGTGGTATTCGTTTTATAATAATCAATCTCTGTAATAATTTTTCAAAAGATATAACAGCACTTGTGTACCAATATTTTAAGGAATATTTACTGAAAACAACGTGTACTTATCCTACCTACCGAACGCTATATTATCCACTCTTTTTCAACAGCTATCTCGTTGCAAAAATCCCGCCAGCACTTAAAAATCTTAGCATCAGCTTTCGATAAAAAAATGCACTCTTCTTTAACCTTTCAACTAGGCAACGTCTGACGATAAATATCGTTTGGCGCAGTTTGGCGCAGTTTGGCGCCCACTAAATTATTTCAACCCATTACCGCGACAGCCCCGACACAAATTAATCACTTAAATGACAGTAAGTCGTTTAATACTTGCTTGAGACCCGGTAGAATAAACTTTGTTATGGCTTATTGGGTTTTAGTTTGGATTTTTCTAATGCCATATTTTATTGATTTATTTATTTTATACTTTATTGCACATGGTACAAAAGGCGGGCCTAATGCCACGCGGCATTCTCTACCGGCCAACCAGAAGGTAAACAGAGAGAAAAATACACGGGTGCACTCGGGTGTGAAATCAAAATAATGGAAAATAACAAATTGAACTACTATGAAATAAATATAAATATATAACATACATATCTTTCCTAAAATATACCTACACAAATACTTACTAAAAGATTACTAATTTTAAAAGACACAAAACGGGTAAATCTACTTTTGAGACCAATTTCAGGTTTTATTTGGAAACTGATGATCATACTTTACAACACATTTGAGACTAGCGCTGCAATATGGCACCTGAAATTTTATTTTTAAATATTCACTTTTTGAACCCCTCTCCGTAACACCTAACCCCAGAAATCCTGCACGTACATGTAGTTTTTTTATCATCCAGAAAATATCAAACAAGCTAAATTGGTTATCCTCAAAATCTAAATCAGAAATCAAAGTGAGGCGCTATTGTTTCGTATCTCCAAATGTCAGTACAATTGCTAAACTATTTCGGGAATTGTAATTTCAAGCATTGTTCTGAATACTCTTGTCTATTAGTTAGAGGTATATATCAACATCGATGTCGATGATGTGGAATAATTACCTCCGGTTACAGCTATAAACAACTCTTGAGACAAAGTTCAATTAGACCATTGGATTTTTTGTAATATTGATCACTCGCATACTAGTGTAGGATTCATGATAAATTAATTAACTATTGAGAAAGTAAAAAGAGGCGGAGTTTAAGTATTAGTAGTTTTTAAACCTAACTTATTAGTTTCAGATAAATAAATAAATATAAACTTAAAAGAAAAATTACAGAATTGAAAAATAAGCTATAATTTAGTTTCTGCAACATGCTATAAAATAAGTATAGGCACAGTTGCCATTAACGGTAATAAAAAAGAGAAAAACTTTCAGCTGTGAACGCCTACATAGACGTCTATCAAAGAGCCTTAAATGCCAAGTCATCCATAAATAAATGTAAAATCAATATACCGCTGGGACATGACACACCTGTGTAACCTAGCGACGGATCGCAAACATTACGTACACACAGACATACAAACATCGAATAGCCAACATAATAATGTACTAGCTATTACCTACACACGAAATTGCCCGGTAAATAATGATAGAGTTGGTAAACCACCTATTAGGTCTTTATAACCAGTTGCTCCAAATAAAATGATTGATTGAATACCCAATTTCAGGTTTCGCTGTTTGAATTTCACTTTATTGAAACATGTCTATTTTATTCGGTTGAAAAAACTCTGAAATATTTAGTTCATGTTTCACAAAGGGACTGGAAATAAAACGCTTAAAATGCAAAATTACGTTACACGTCGAAGAGATAGAGGATGGTTTGGCAAAAATAGCGTAACAGAGTCTACAGAAAGAGGAAACCCATCGTCGGGTCAGTAAATATTGTTCTTGAAAAAAGCCAAAGAGTCCGATAGAGTGCGCTGCGGCTCAAAGGCGTAAAAGGTGGCCTATTACAGCGCACACCGCACGTCCACGGAAACCACAAAAGACCCAATTATTACGGCGTGTGAAGCCGAAAAAGGGTTGAACTTAACTAGGGATGTGAAAAATCAAATTTTGAAAACCCTATGTTTGTTCGGGAAAACAAATCGATTACAAAAAAGAAATTACAATTGGAAAGAAACGATTATATTTTGAAATACATAAAGAGCGTTTGCAAATACAAATAGCATTAATGTTGCATCAAACGTTTTGCCATGCTTAAGGATCAATCGGAACACTAAATACATTATACAAATAAAGATCAATTTTGGTTTAAATTAAGTTAAATTTTTATCGTTTTTATTCTCGACCAAAAATAGTCGATTACAAAACATCATTTTTTTCATATCCCTAGACGTAACCAAGGCTCACTTGGACCACACTTTTAAAGTGCAATTATAATTATGTCATAATGGACACAAAAGACATTTGGGCTAATGCATGAGTTTCTCTCTCAAGGGCTGTAGGTAGGCAAGTTTACCAGTTTTGTTTTAAAAGCTATTAAATTTAAATCCACAGCATTTTTTTCAACAAGCTGTTTCGACATCGTAATTCTGATCTAAAGTCACATCCTTTGTTCCTATAGTCACATCCCTAGACGTAACTTAGGCTCACCTGGACCACACTTTTAAAGTGCAATTATAATTTTTTTATCTATGTCATAATAGACGCAAGACATTTGGGCTAATGCATGACTTTCTCTCTCAAGGGCTACAGCTACAGCAGGTAGGCAAGTTTACCAGTTTTGTTTTAAGCTATTAAATTTAAATCAATAGCATATTTTTCAACAAGCTGTATCGACATCGTAATTTTGATCAACTAATTTTCAAAAATGGGAAATGAAAATTTTATTTGTGATTTTAATCACGGCTGACAATATATTTTACCTCAAATTGAGCGAGAGGACACGAATTGACTGACACGCACACGCACCAGATTTATAACCTTTCGATGCGAGTGAAAAACGACCGAGAAAATGCCGGCATTCTAAATAGAAAACGATAAATGGAGGCGAGGGTTTTACCTACATTGATCATGTTAATCCCAAATGAAGGAATTTAAACGATATCGAAGGATACGAGTGCGAGTATCTCCATATTTCACATAACTTGCTTTTATAGGGATTTGGTGGCGCAGTGATTACGCGTATAAATGGAAATTGATATTCAAGTAAGACCGTATTTTACGATAAAATGTACTTTATCGATGAGAAAGTTTGGAAAATTTGCACAATATGCCGCGTGATTTATAATCGACCACGTATGGCCAACAATTTTGTGGTTGGAATGGGAGTAATGTATTTAAGGTTTTCTTTCTGAATTACATGTTTTACATTGGTTCTCAAAATATGCAATCCCACAATTTATAAAGCTACACTCTCAAAGACCTTTCTATCGCCCTAATAACATACAAGGTTAGTTTTTCTAACATTGTGGAAAAGTCCTGCTGACTGAAAAGTATGCCTACTTTGTGCACCGTCAAAGTACCAACGTACAAATTATCAGCAAGCAGGGCTCAGTGTATTAACAGTATAAAATTGACTCGGAAAGAATAAAAAAATCCAACAAAATCCTCGCTAACAGCAATTAGCGCAGGTTGACATCGGGGAAATATTCTTTCGGCTTTTCGCAACATAAACTTTGCCGGTGAATAAATCACGGAGAAAGTTCGCTTGAAACACTGGACCTCGGGCGGGAAAAATACGCCATTTTCATAAGGGGAAAAACAATAACTGGAGGCGCAGAGCAAGGGCCGCTTTTAAGGCCCATAAATCAAAACACGCTACAATATTTTCGGTACGGCGAGCGAGCACTTTCAAGCGGGATTTTTTCTTTTCGGGACACATCGGGATTAGTGTTGTTTTTACGATTCACTTCTACTTTCTGTTGTTTCTTTATTGGTGCGGTCGTAAAGGGATCCAAATGGGTTTCTTGTGGGGTTGCGGGCACAGACATACATGTCGCGGGTTTGGTCTCAATCGAATCCGGCATTAAAATGGGTGTGGGAACAAAATGTAAAGACAAGAACAAGTTTTATTGCTTCTGAAGGAAAATCAAAGAAAAGTATCTGCCACTGTATAAATAACATTGAGCAAATCTTGAAGATAATTTCAGTTAGAATAGTGTACGTATTATAGCCGTAACAATTCGGTCTATTCATAAATTCAATATCTAACATCTTGCACTGGTAACATCGCTGCAGGCACGAACGGAATGAGATTCTTCCTTTGTACCTTCATATTTCATCTACCTACCGAGGATCCTGATGCATCTAAAATGCACGGACACTGCACTCGAGAAACAATCCTTATACCAACAGATCAAGGTTGTATTTCAAACGGCAGGCGTTGTTGAGTAACTAACACAATGTTCTGGCGGTGCACATAGGAAAATTTGCTTTTAGGAAATTTGGTTCAGAGGCTAGCGCAGTAGATAATTCAGTATAAACGGATTTGTACGAGATGCATATTGTTTAATGCGCGGAGTCCACGTAAATATGAATTTAAAAGCTCCGTAAGCTGGCCGGTTATTCCCGTAGTCGCAGCATATTCGGAATTTTTAAAGGATTTTTATCGTGAATTTTTGGAGATTACTTGCAACAGAATGCCTGAGCCGGCATTATGTAAATTGAACAAATGTGAAATAAGCTTTGAGTGTATTTAACTTCGAACGTTACATAACAAACAAAAGCTATTAAGCAGTGTAGTTAAAAATGTATGCTTCTGATTTTTGAACTCCACATACGATTCACATCCAAAATACAAAATAATTATAAAACTCGTCGCCTTTTCATCCCCAAACCCACACGGTTCAAAGAAAACGTTACGCTAAAATCCATGGCTCGTTATAGCGTGACAAATTGACGACATTTTTCCCCCAAAGCTGGTAGAATTAGCGTGATCAATTGCATTCTTCGGCACCTCTTTGCATCTCTTTTCTTCTTACGGGGGGACATATCTGCCGTCTCAAGCGACACTTCCGAACAGAGACTGATACTCACGGCTCAATCGAAGTGTTCATTTGTTTTTATTATTTGAAGCCCTTGCTGCTTAGCTACGATCAGGGTGATCAAAACTCGAAGCTTTTGGTGTGATACTTCTGATACTTGCTACGCCTACAGCTACGGCGTAGCGCGTAGCAATCTTAATGCGTAGCGTAATTATAACACGAAATAAGATTTAATTAGCATTATGATCTTATTTTTATTTGTATTTCGATTTTATAGTGCTTGACACAGATTGTATCTGTATTTTTATTTTTTGCGCACTCTTGACGAAGCAGTGATATTTTTTTCAACATCAACTGTGTGTAAATTTAAAAACACTTTCACCGTTAAAGTTTCAAAATAAACCAAATAAAAAATAACAGCTAAAATAAACTACAAAACATTTGAGTTCCAACCCTCTCAAAGGCGAGCTTCGACGGCGCGAATACATCCACACTGCGAGTGACAATTATGAGACACCAGTTATGGATGGCGGGCTCAGGACCTCTTGGGCCCCTTCAGGCCCCCCAGGCCCCGACAAGCCCCTCCTTGGCCAAGATAACGTAATTACAGGCCAGTTATTAACCGCCAGCTATTATTCATTGTTGAGTCCATCAAAATGAGTTCTTGTGTTGTATTTAAAAAGCTTAATAAATGTGTTTCAAAATAATATAATATTAAAATCAACTTTGCGTATGTTTATTTTTGCAACATAAACTGTACGTTTCACCTTGGATAGTGTTTTCACATGGGCAGACAATTGTATATACATATGCCAACAAAATAAAAAAGTCGTTTAATATAAATACATATTTAAAACGAAACGATAAACGGCAAAGAACGCCTTAAATGCTAAGTGCCGCACACAAAAAAGAAGACGTACTTTTAAAGTCTAGGCTCTTAGCTCGTTATTTATTGCCTACTTTAAAAAATCGATTTAGCTCTCTATTTCATCTTGTTAGGCAGTAAACCGTGTTTTCTATTACCTGGGCAAACTTTAGGCATGATTGAACAAACACATTTAAAAGTGAAAGTATTTGTTAAAGCAGTCTGGTATATTGAAGCAAAATGACACTTTGTAGGGAAGCGATGGGGTAGCGCGACAACCTTTGTTACTTACTGTATAAATGTAGAACGAATTTCTATCACATTAGTATTTGTATTAATACTTTATAGCTTGTTCTATGGTTTGCGATTGCGATTATGATCGTATTCCCTCTTTTTTTAATATCTTCCTCCGACTAAAAAATAAATCTTCATCCTCAAAAATATTATGGCAAATTATTTTAAAACTTTGAATATTTTATAAAAATATATTTGTGTTATTTATCACACTAAAACAATTTGTGTTTATTTAGGATTTTACAATTCCTAAGTTTCCTAAGCTTGTGTTATTTACGTAACAGAAGTACACCTACGCGGTTGATTACTACTTACACAAGGTGAGTAGGTATGTCGTAATTAATTTCTGTCACAACCGCAAGTATTGATGAAGCCGATGTGATGATAATATCAATCTGCTTGGATATTAGGTTATGCCGCAATAGACCGCAATTGACAGCCCGGAGAATGTCAAGATGGCTGCTCAAAGCATATCTAATCAGTGAACGGTGCACATACGCATATTTCCCATTTAACCACTGATAGAATTCACTTGGATTCTGGTCGCACCAATTTGTTTTATTAGAAAATCAGTATCATAAAATATATTTAAAGGTATTTTTTTTTTTGAAAAATTGCACAATTTTCAAGCGTGGGCAGGATTTGAACCTACGACTTTCGCATTACTAGTGGCGACGCCTCTTCCATCTGGGCTATCGCAGCTCGTTCCTTGCCCGCCAATTTTGCAAGTGTATTTTAATGCCAGTAACGCGTGGCACGGCTCCATCTACCGGGTTAGTTTTTTAACTAATACCCCGCGACTAATTCTATCTTTACAGATTGAATGTAGTCTAAGCGATGAAAACCCGCGATAAATTGAATACCAAATTTTAAAACACTTCCTGTGTTAGGTATATCTACAATTTTTGAAAACTTGCAAAATTTTCAAGCGCGGGCAGGATTAATTTTCTGTGCATGTTTTCAAAAATTGTATACCTAACACGGGAAGTGTTTAAAAATTTGGTATTTAATCATAAATTATCTCCCAGAGATTACTACTCAATGTCAACATAATGTTAAGTTTTTTTTTCGGTTTCTTATAAACTAGATTAGGTATTGAATGACAAGATAACGTTTTTAGAGAAAGTTATTCTAAAATTGCGTCTCTTTACTCAACCACAAATATAGAGCCAATATCGATAAAATGTAAATATACACCTACGTATACATTGTTAATTTCTCTCGATCGCAGTCTTTGGTCGAGTTGTCTCCTTCAAACGAATTCCACTACACTTTTGAGATGTTTGATCTTTACATCTGATCGTGTATATAAACAAAATGTGCATTTTTAATAACTTTCTTGGGTAACTGGAGGAGAAAACACAGGACCGGATTTCACGAATTTGTTGAGACTCAAAAATTCAGACTAGCTATAGCTTTCATTTGGCCAAATGCTATTCTTTAAAATAACCAACACTACTTTGACGGCCGATGTGAAGCAGTGGTAGTGCGACTGCCTGCGACGCAAAGGTTCCGGGTTCGATTCTCGGTGGGACACTCACAAAAGTTGATGAGTGCCCATAAACATTGTACATAAAGCTTTGTGAGTGCCCCACCGAGAATCGAACCCGAAACCTCTGCGTCGCAGGCAGTCGCACTACAGTTGCGCCACATCGGCCATGTATTTTACTAACTACAACTCTGTAGAAAATATAGCGTAAGATATTCCGCCGAGCGTCGAAGTCCCCAAATTATTCACGTTAAGGCGCGTTTTCTCCGAGCTATTTCTTTATTACACCCATTCCGCCGTGCCTCGTGGCGCACGTTTTATTGTACGCTGAAAGGTTTACTATGTTTCACCGACAAACATAAACGGCGTCTTGTTGTCATTTACATAACGAGGCAATGTTTTGATGAACAACATTATGTGCAGTGAAGGTCAATGACGTGATTTGGTCATTAAAGATCAATATGTCATTTTTTATTCTTATCGTATCGATGGGATACGCCTAATGCAGATTGTACAAAATCTATAGCAGGGATTGCCAATGCATGGCAACAGCTATCGCCTTTGAGTTGGAGCTTTGTCAAAGGACAATTTTTTGAGAAAGGAAGTTCAGGCCACTTACAAATATTATTAATTTAGATCTCATTAACTGTAGTTAGCAGTGGTGACACTATATTTGCCAGATGAAACGATTCAGGCGGTTTGGAGCGTGAGGTTGTGTTTACTAGTGCCTATAGAATGCATTTATCCACTTTTACAATTACAATTTCCAAAATGTTTCAATTAATAACAAATAATTTTGTTAAGGAATTTAATAAATAAAAATTTCATTTAGGTAAAATTTGGTATATGGATAGAATATCACTTTAAAAAAAAGCTGCTTTTTGTGGCTAAGGTTAAAAACGGTTATTCCAATATTTTAACCAAATTATTGAATAATTTTAATTTTTATAACTATTAAGGTTCTCAAGCATAACCGTTTGGGTGGCCTAAGATTAAGGATCACCTTTTATATGTTTTACACTAAATCTAAAGACCGAATATTAGGTATTGCCTGAGTCTGACTTGTGACATGAGGTGCAAACGTCTCAAAGAGCCGTATGATGATTTTAATGTATGAAACTTTCGGTGGCGAATAAAACGTATATGTATATCCCATAGTGATACACAATTATCTGACGTGGCGTAAGCGACTGTTTTTTCGGTCGTTTAGACTCTGCCTACCTCGCAAGGGATATAGGCGAGATATATGTATGTATGTATATCCCATGACATAATAACTTCTTTGACATCCTTGTCTATGTTATCAGCGGTTTCAGGAAACAGTTTGTTTATCGTTTCTCGTTAAATGCGTACACGTATTGTATTTGTTAGGTTTCAGCTTATCAACGGTGTGCCGTCTGGCTAATGAACCAGCTACATTACTCACACAAATATTTACAAGAATACAAATTCAGGCTTTTTATTTCTTATTACAAACTTTTAGCAGCAAAAATGTAATGTAAACCTTTATTACAAAATACGAGTAAATTCAAAAGCGACCCTCACGTTTGCTAAATTGAATTTCGAACTTTATCACGGTAACGTTTACTTACCGTTTTGCTTCAACATCGCACCTAATCCAAGCTGCTCCATCTCTCACGGTTGTTTAGCAATATGGCCGCTATACAACTTCGGCGGAACATCAACATTCAATCTAACTAGTGCTAAACTCTAAGCCTTAGACGAATTTGTGTCACCCCAGACCACCTCAATCTGTCGGGCGCAGAGTAATAGCATCGACAGAGGCACAGAGCAAGGAATCTAGCGCCTGTCATTGAGAAGTCTACCGAGAAGGAAGTAGTGTCGGATCATTTTAAGAAGTCAATTTTGACAACTGCAAATCCATGCTGATGCTGTTTGTGGACCTATATTCTATTAAGTCAAAATGGGTTTTGTAAACTGTAATAATACAACGTGCGGCTAGCAGAAGGCGAAAAACTCATATACACCGTCGCCGTTAACAGTTTATATTTCGTCCGTAAGTTTGAGAGTAGACTAGTTAAAATATTCGTAAAAATGACTCAAAATATGCTGTGGTTTGGTATAACATTATCAGTAAAAAAATTAATAAACAAAGTTTTACGTAACATGGCAGAAAAACTTTTTTGCATTTTCTTTAATTCAATTGAAACACAAAACCTCGCAACAAATTAAAGAGGCACGCTTGTTTTGTATTTCACTTTTTCAAAATGCGTCATTCCATGCTCTGTGTGTCGGACACAGAGTAATAGAATCGACAGAGGCGATGGTTGACTGCCGGCCCGACCCGGATATAACCTGTCATCCGGTCAACTGACAGCACTGCGGAAGGGGAGACACAACGAGACCTTGTTTACTCTTATTATATGAGCAAACAATGCTCAAATTTCCTATGAGAAGTGAGTCTGATAAATCATTGGTTTAGAAATTATTCGTTTAATAAAAATGACCCTTTAAATTTTTCATAAGGAATCTGTTTCTTTTTTAAATTCAATTATATAAACTACACCAGCTTTAAACCAAATTAAAAAATACTTGTTAGGTACGTATAAAATTATGTGCGTATATTCAGCAACAAGCCTAATTTACACAACAATTTCCGGGCTAATCTAGCTCAACAAGCGTCAAATATGCGGTCCCATAAATAGGTAAAGTGTAACCTAAATTTAAGCTGCACAAGCGTCCTATATCGCTGTACGGCAGTTTGTGCCAGTTAATTGTTTGCGGGTTCGCTTGCCGCACCGGGGGAGTACACTCGCTCGCCCCACTCGCCCCGCTCACCCGCTAGACCGCTGTCACTCGTCCAACGTTTATACTTACTTACTTATACAATACTCTGTACATCGTATGACACGGGGATAGAAAAGCTATTATATTCGCTACCGAAGGTTACAGTCACTTAGAAAAGAAACCACATGGTTCAACTAACTCTAGTCTTTGAACTTTCTTACCAACCAGTCTTTTTCTAAAAGCTTACCTGCAAAAGAAATTTTGTAATTAGAATCGAGAACGGAACCAACTCCAAAGCTTTTGATTTATTCAAATCTATTTAATTGAAATTTCCATATCTATTGGAGTCAATGGTAATTTGAATGCTGAAGCATTTCCCGTCTAAGTGGGGCGTCCCTCGTAATACTGTTTTGATAAGCAATGTTACAAGATGCTAATTAGAATGCTCTGTATAATATCATGATTTATTAACAATCAGTATGAAATACAATGTCCCGCATAAGAACATGAAACGCTAGTAAACATTTTGCCAGATTTGTTTTTTGTTATTAGCACAATGCAAATTTCAAGTACCTAATAGTTTATTTATTAACTAAATAAGTCATAGATAGAGTCACCTCTTTTCGTCATGGTTACTCCATGTTTGTCATTATCGACCGACAAAGGCTTCCTTCATCCTGAGTACTTAATATCGAAGCAATCATAATAAACCTTAAACCAGCCATAATCATTCAGGAACAAACTCACATAATTATTCTTTTTAAGAAAAGAAACTAACACAACATATGAATTACCGTGTCATGAATGGTTTGCTTTATTTCCCACACCTCAAATGAAGTTTGTTTATTTATACAATACCACCAATTTCCGATCAAACACTACAACATACTCGTAGTAGGTATAGTTGTGTGTCAACAGAAGATTATTGTGGTCCCCAAAAGGAAAATTCCTTCTTAGTCGTAGAGATGGCTACAGAAGTTCATGTATGGTTCAACGAAAAACAAAATCTACTATAAACGCAAGTCATAGTTAAAAGTTACAATATTATATAATAAAGAACAGAATGAGTAAATAAGTATTTCGCGCTTCTTAGATGGCGCATACCTGCAGGGATCAATATTTTCGCAATTGGAATTAGAATTCATACACAGGTTTTGACTCAAACTTTCGAGTGTTAAAATTAAATAGTAGTCTTAATTCTACGTTCCCTACTTATAACCGCTAACTAAAAATAGCACTGTCACTTTCAGGTAAATAGGCTTCAACAAGTAAAAAGGTGATCGCCTCTTAAACTGTCATTGATTTTACGCATTGTACGCGGTATCTGTCAAAATTAAGCGGTGATTAAAAGTATGGCGGTAAACAAACAAGGAAATCTGCAAATTGGCGCAGAAATCATAGACTGCTTTAGACATGGCATCACCATAATTGTCTACGACATCTATCCCTTTTTAAACTAATTTAACGGAAAGTGCTATTTTTGATTGCCCGTTTTATTTGGAGACAAATATCTTTTTTTTTTCGCAGCCAGCTCTCTAATTTGATCCAACTTATATCTATGGGAAGGTTCGTAGTTGGTCCTCGTGACCGTCGATCCCTAGTGAACAGTGTGTCAGTTGATTGGACAGCGGACCTGACGCGAGTGGATTGATTCCGGGGGTGACTAGTGTTGGCGATAACCGGAACTTACCCGGTTTGTATTAGGTATATAACTGGATATTAAAAGAAACGGTTAACTTTATAGTCCACGTTCCGATAGTTATTACGATAGATAAATAATATAGATAGGTGTATCAAATGTTTTGATATTATAAATGTTCTATAAACTACACTAAAATCAACTCAAAAGGGATACCCCCCCCATCCATGAGCATTTAAATGTATGAGTTCTTCATTATAAAAAATGAGAAAAGTATTTTAATATTGGACATGTACAACTTTAAACGTCCCTAATCAGGCATATGTACAAAATCTTCACTTTACGAAATAGTAAAAAATTAAGTCGCTTCACGTGTCTTTATGTCCCTGTGTATGCTTAGGTCTTTGAGAGTACTCAACGGATTTGAATTCGGTTTTCTTGAGTAGATAGAGTAATTCAAGAGGAAGATTTGATGTATAAATCATGCTAGATAAAGGTTTTTTTTTGCGAGAAAACGATTAGCAGCGGGTGAAACCGCTGGGTGGGCCGCTAGTTTTAAATAAACGGTTAAATTATAACCGTATTTTAAGCGGTACAACAAGCCGCTGTCTCCCCTCTTTAACCGAACGCACCCGATAGCTACGACAAACGTTATTACTGAAACTATCTCGACGCTTATTGACCCGACACCGTTTTTCATTGTTTAAGTCTATTTGTCAGCTTGGTCGTTTGAAGAAGACATTTTTAAATACTGAATAATAATAATGATGTTTTTTTACTACAAAAGTTTGGAGTGAGTGGTTTTTGATGAAACATTTATTTATTGCCTAACAGCTGAACTGTTACGATATAAATATATCATGATAATATAAAGGTAGGTCCACCAGTCTCTATGATAACTCAAAAATGTACTTGCTTCATTGAGATCTAAAACCCTGCACTTTTCAGTTGAATAATATCTCAAATGTAAAAAATCATGTGCTACGAAAGGCTACGAATAAAAATTGAGTCGAGTTCAATAGAGCAGATTTGAAAACAAGTTGTAACGTTGGAACGCATAACGTTCCTGAACAAGTGAAAACGTCGAGTTTATCCCGAAGGGCGGTTGGCGGAGTTATATTATAATGAAACAGATCTAGTTCCGTACTTTTGGGGTGCAATTTTTGGTTCACACAGTTTAAACGCTTACTATAATAAATTGTAAGTTCAACTTTTCATACTTCATTATCAACAAAGGAATCTGCAAGGGAATGACCTGAAGTTTTGACTACAAAGTTATAATGTAAGATGAAAATCATACTATTGTGCCTGCAAGCCTGCAACGTAGATATACACAATAAATAATGAACACGACTAATGTCCGTTAAAATTAATTTACTACGCTGTGTAAATTAAATAGTTCTGCCTGGTTTAGGATAATTATATTAAGACAGTCCCGGGTTGAAGTTCCGGCGGGCGCTTATATAATTTCAATTCTTATATTCATGTATATTAAGATAGGTTCACGTAATTTGAATTTTTGGTAGGATAATATTCTTCCCACAAATAAAATTCAGCAAATCTATAAAAGAATCGGTAATGTTGATGCTGCTTTTTTTAAGACTGCCACAATGTTTATCATTTCAGTCAAACACAGGCTATTATATTCATCACCTCCCACGAAATGGACGGTTCAAAAATCGGTCCCAATCGGTATAGTTTCGATGCGGGGCTTCGGCGGATTGTGCGCTTTCCCGGTCCATTCGTTTTCGTGTTCCCTGCCTATTGCTAACAAGCTCAGCTTTAGGCCTTTTGTTCAATGTTTGTTTTGTGGCTCACTTTGATATATTATGAAAACCGCAGCTATAGACAAGCGAAAACCGCCAGCGTTTTAACAAGGGTTCGGTTAGTATTGCAGGAAAAATGTGCGTTGCTTTTACAGTGGCTACTTATTCAACCAGATAGTTTGGTTGTTGCGTTCATATGTTCTGTTGCTTGATTGGTTCGGTTGCGTCGCAGTAGCGCCGTCATTTTGATTCTTATTGTGGTCGAAAATATAATTCATTTTAAAGATCTTTAAATTTTACAAGGCCTTCTTCAACAGCCACTAAAGTCTACTGCTGGACATAGTCCTCCACCTATTAGGGGGGTATTTGCCATACACACTACGTTTGGTAGGCGGATTGGCGAGCCCAGTGCTAGATATTTTATTCATAGGGAACACCGCTGCCCATTGCCTGGATTCATGTCTAAGTCGACTTTTACGACACCCACGGATATAAGGTATACTCTTCGTAAAATAACATTCTTTCAACGTTAGAACCTAAGGTCGAGAGCAAACCAGACCAATTCTGACTTGAAAAAATGCCCTATCATCAACCGGCATCCATCCTTGAATCATGTAGCGTAACAATGTGCTCCGTGATGTATGTAAGCCATAACATTTCAATTCCATCGGCCTACGCGTCACCTGCGCGCAAATTGTGGATCATGTTTCACGCGGAGGGAATCACGAAACATTTTAGTGGATGGCAATTTGACGGTGACTATATTTTAGACCCTACAACCTATATACGTGATAAAAAATTTAAATTGCGTCAAAAGAAGACAGATAAGCATGTTTTCTCGTAGCCAAATGGTTCAACAGACTATAGCAAAATGTTACAGAATATTCTACATACTTAGTATAAATCAAAGTTGCTTCCTGTGTCTGTCCCTATATATCCCTAGATCTTAAAAAAATTTCAACGCAGTTTTTTAAAATAGATAGAGTGTTTCAAGAGGATATTTTATATGTTTTAAATTCCACGGGAAAACGGGTAGCAGCGGGTGAAACCAAAATAAAATAAAGTACACCTAATTAACAAGTTGTATCTACAATTTTAGTGTATATTAAATGGTAACTCATATTGGCTCGATACATCAGAAATTAAGCAAGTATGTGGATTTCCAGTAGCCTTTATGAAACTCCAAAAAACCACTTTGTAATTTTACAATGTCTTTAATATCGTTCATATCAATGTTATCAAAACATTTCAGTCCATGTGAAGTTGATGTTGCACATCTTTAAATTCAAAGGTCCACAAGCAATAAAATCCTATACCGGATTTATTCTTCTGGAAAAGTGTGTTGACCCTCATTAAAACTGTCCTATCACGTCATAATTTGCGTCACTTTGTATGAGAGGTCAATGCCCTTCTCACGAGATTTAATCATACCATGTATAGGTATTCTTGGAGTTACGGTGCGGTGAACTGAGAATTTCATGGACACAACCCTAAATTATAGATAGGTACGCCCACGAGTAAGTATTTCTTGGTAAATATACCTACTTAAAATAGTTTTTTTGAAAAAGTAGTCTCTGTGGAGAGCTTAATACATGTCCAATACACGTAGTCTCAAATTCCACCTTCACTTGTAGAGCGTGCGGAAAATTATGCAGCTCCCGTATCGGCTTATACAGCCATGAAAAGTCTTGCCTCAGACACTGATTAAATCGTCTGTCACAGACGTGTGAGGCCAATGATGATGATGACACGTAGTATAGATTCCTTAGCACACTAACGGATCTCTACTAAGTCCGCCTTTGTGCCTACACAAACTCTTAGTTTACTTAATTTTTATTCAGTAATTTTTTTTTGTACGGTAAAACAAAGCTGATATCACATACTCCTATTTACTTGTAATTATTTTAAGCATGACTAATCAATTATAATAATTGTCAAAGAAGTCAACATAGGTATCTATTCTGAATCTCAGTATAGGTAGTTGTTAAAAATTGCCAAAATAGGTTATCTCTATAATGAGTAGGTTGAAATGTGACAAAAAAATCAAAATCATCAAATCAAAATCAAATAATTTATTTCTAAGTAGGAATTTACAAGATTCTCTTTTAGAAAGTCATATCTAGGTACTTAACATAATACATAAAAAAAAGAATAGTAAACTTACAGTAATGTAAAAAACAAATACATGTCAAAGTTAAACCTATGTCAATGTTATTAAATCTATGTCAAATTGAAGTTTAAATATGATATGTCTATCTACCTGATACATTGTGTTGGAGCTACAGTTGGTACTGACCAGACGTCTTTATCTGTAAGATAATTTTCTGGCTTGTAATATGCCTTTGAACATAAAATATTCTTGATTTTTGTTTTGAATTGATTATCATTCAACTGTAAAATTTCGTCTGGTATTTTATTATAGTAACGTATACAGTTCCCCATACATGATTTTCTGACCTTACTTAATCTGGTTTGCGGCTGTACAATTTTATTTTTATTTCTTGTGTTTCGACAATGAATATCAGTGTTTCTTAAATATGAATTAGAATTCTTACGCACATACATTATGTTATCAAAAACGTACTGCGAAGGAAGCGTAAGAATGCCTATTTCTTTAAACAATTCTCTTAAGGAATCACGACCTCGCAATTTATATATAGCTCTTATAGCCCTTTTTTGTAACACAAATATAGTTTTAATGTTAGCGGCTTGACCCCATACTAATAATCCATAGGACATTATACTGTGAAAATAACTAAAATACACAAGCCTGGCTGTAGCGATATCGGTCAACTGTCGGATTTTTCGAACAGCGTATGCCGCAGAGCTAAGTTTACCAGCCAATGCTAGTATTTGAGGGTCCCATTGAATATTTGGGTCGAGTGTGATTCCCAAGAAAACTGTTTCAGTTACGTAATCTAGTTTTTCATTATTAAGAACAATATCATGTTTAATACTTTTTACATTAGGAAGAGAGAATTTAATACATTTAGTTTTCTTAGAATTTAATACTAAATTATTAGACGTAAACCATTTATGAATTTGATCAAGTGCAAAATTCACTTCGTTAATATTTTTAGCCTTTCTGTCCACTTTAAATATTAAAGAGGTATCATCTGCAAAAAGAACTATCTTGGCCAGATTCTGTACCATGAAGGGCAAGTCATTTATGTACACCAAAAACAGGAACGGTCCTAAAATTGATCCTTGGGGTACACCAATTTTGACTGTAGATCCCAGTGACTTCGCACCATTTATCTGGACTGTTTGCGTTCTACCTACAAGATAGGATTCAACCAAATCGAGCGCTTTTCCTCTTATCCCGTAATGGTCAAGTTTTAACAATAGTGTCTCATGATCAACGCAGTCAAATGCTTTGGATAAATCGCAGAACACCCCTATCACATCCTGCGATTCCTCCCAAGCATTGTATATATGTTCTAGAAGCTTGACAGCAGCGTCGGTTGTCGAACGCCCTTTGGTGAAGCCGAATTGTTGATCATGTAGTAATTTGTTTAAATTGAAATGTAGGAGCATTTGATTTAGTATAATTTTCTCAAAGACTTTACTCAAAACCGGTAGTACAGACACTGGTCTAAAGTTACTGGGATCCGTTTTATCCCCAGCTTTAAAAAGAGGTATGACTTTACTGTGTTTCATGAGATCAGGAAATATACCATGATCAATACAAGCGTTAAATATACTGGCTAAGTATGGTGCTAATGTATCTATTAAAGAATTACATACTTTTACTGACATGCCCCATAAATCCTCTGTTGTTTTTGATTTTATATTTTTAAAAGTTTTTATTATTAGATTTGCATTGATGTGCCTAAACTCAAATCCCTTTACACATGTCTGGACATTCGTTTTTAAAAGAGCTGACGCAATGACAGGCGAAGAATTAAGAAACTCAGTAGTTTTAAATGGTATATTACTGAAAAAGGTTTCAAACTCTTTAGCTATCTCGGTGTCTTTAGTAACAATACCCTGAGTAGTCTTTAAAGAATGTGATTTCTCAATTGGTTTAGTTCTACCAGTCTCTGAATTAACAACTTTCCAAACGGTTTTAATAACATTTTCAGCTGAGTATATTTTATTTTTGGTGTAAATAGCTTTAGCTTGTAAACAAACATTTTTGAAAATTTTCGAATATTTTTTAACATGTTCAACAAAAGTTTCACTGTGATTATAAGACTTTTCGTCATACAGCTCGAATAATTTACTCCTACTTGTTCGAATACCTACAGTTGCCCAGTCACTGAATTTAAATTTAGGATTAATTGTTACTTTCTTAACTTTGAATTTGTCTTCAAATTCATCACGTAGCGTTAAAAAAAGTTTTGTATAAAAGTTATTTGGATTATTAGTATCATAGTCAAGAACTGGTAGTTTTTCTGATAGTGCGTCATGGAGTTTTTCTACTTGGTTGGAATTTATGATTTTTTTACTAATAACAATCTTTTCATCCTTAGGACGACATGGAAAAAGCACAGATTGTCCATTGTGGTCTGATTTGCAACAATTTACTATTTCTTGGTCTGAATAGCCACAATCACAGTAAATATTGTCTAAACAAGTAGCTGTGGTTGCAGTTATTCGAGTAGGTTCTTTAAATATGTTATTAAGGTTAAATGATTTAAACAAACTGACAAACTGACTTCTGAACGTAACATTTTCTAATATATTTATATTGAAATCTCCACAGACTATATGAAATTTATTCTTTGATTTTAGCAATATCTTTAAAACATCTTCCATGATGCGTTCAAAACTCTCATAGTTACTATTTTTAGGGGGCCTGTATACGCACACTATAATATGTTTCTCCAACTCAACGCACGACAGTTCACACACACATTCACTCGAAAGTCCAACAATATCTTTTCGTTCTTTAGCCTTTATATTTTTGTTCACAAGTATAAGCGTGCCTCCACGAGTAGTGGACTTTCGATTGAAGGCACTGACTATTTCATAGTTTTCGTAATTTATGAGCATTTCATAATCTTTCAGCCAATGCTCTGAAATACATAAAATGTCACATTTTCTTGACTCCAGGAACAACTCAATCTCAAGTTCTTTGCCGGGAAAGCCCTGAATATTCTGATGAATAATACTAAGTGGCATTCCCTCTGTCTTTCGGTTTAGTTTAAATGTTGAGATTCATTATTTCTGGATGCAAGAGGGCTAAGTATAATGTTATCTGGTATACAATGTAAAACCGGGTCAGAAATATTCATAGCTAACAGATTAGCTAAACGTTTGCGGTAAAAAAAAGATAAGTACAAAGTACTGTTGGTCAAAATAAAATTATTGAAAACATTAATGTCGACTGTATATAAGTTGTCACTATGACTACATGTCAGATTATACAACATGGTATTAAATTTATAAATACGACTATTATATTCATCTTGTCCCTTAATGTAAGGTAATGTGCCTATAATACAGTTATGGACATTTAGGGTGGCACATGAATTAATAAAGTTAGTCAACGCCTGCTTATCGACACCACTACTATGACTTAGTAATAAGATGACTGACAAGTTATAGTACCTACCTACATACTCAATTTTAGAATACTGAAGTGATTATAATCCTCATTTCAAACTTTAGCAAGTATGATTACATCCAACGAGTACACAGCTCCCCCACCTACGCAAACACACCTACGCCTAAAAGGTTTTACACTTCCTTCAGTAATTAGTTTTGACAAAAGTGATACAGGTACAACAAATATTAAGACTACATACATACACATATCACGCCTATAATCCTTTGCGAGGTAAGCAGAGCGTAAAGGGTTGCTAGTTTTGTTAAGATTAAGACCCTGTTATCCTGAAAATTTGGTCTCTTGCATTCGCGCTGCGCCACAAAGAAACAGTCAATCATTTTCCACTCCATTTTTTCCTAGATTTAACGGTTTTTTGGACCAAGAAACTAGAGAAATAAAAATCATTTTTAACATAATAAAAAGCCTTAAACTTAGATTACACACAACTATTTTCATCGTATTTTTATGTTATTTTGTTGTAAATCGGTTTTGTAATTGTTTGAAGTTTTAGCATACAATTGGTTTCTCGGATAGGTATAGTTTCTCGGATACCTATAGTGGAAGAGTACGTTGTTTTAATATTTTATAAAAATGATCATACTTAATTATGATATCTAATCTCACTTTAGGTAAACATCTGAAACTCTAAACAAATAGTCGTAAAACCGCACGTATCACTAGTTTATTAAAGTCCACACTCTAAAAACAGGGCCAGGCCCTTTTGCCCTTATTAGGCAATCTACCCCGGCAACATTTAGGGTAGTTCTGTTGTGGTACCAAAATAAGCGTTGATTAAGTATTTTATTATCATGCTTCTCAGTCTTTCTTATATCACATACGTATATATCACGCCTATATCCCTTGTTAGGTAGACAGAGTGTCATCTTAATAATTTGGTCGAAAAAAATGGACTTTCGCGCCACGTCTGTAAAACACTTCAATCGCTGCACTACTTTATTTCACAGCGTTGCAGTCTGTTCTAACAAAATCTTAAATAAATATAAAATTGCTTCTTAGAGATGTGGTCTTTCGACACCACCGCAATAACAGGCTTAAAGTTTGAATCGAACGTAACGCTTTACTTCATTTTCTCTTATAACATCGCCTTAACAGACAGTGGTACGGAACGTTTAATTTTCTATGAAGTTATTTCGCACCTGTACGCGCAGCCTTTGCGCTATGCAGTCGGTTCGGATGCCTTGTTCATTTGTTGCTATTGTTACTTTACGTAACTGCTTCAATTTAACATTTTTATCATTTCGGCTTGTAAATACATAAGACACTGAAATCAAAAAAGGTAAAGCAGTGGTTCAGTTTGCCATTGTTGTTCAGAATTTCAGGCGCTAGTAGTAGGATCAACATTTTCAATAATTTCATTGCCAATGTTGTAGTAGTTTGTGAGTAGTGGAGAAGGAGCATTATAGAAATACCCGCAACACTTATCAGGGTGACCACACACTTGTTTGCTTAGGACTGTTGTTTTAATGGACGTGAGGGTGATATGGTGGGGGGATCCCCCCCTTTAATTGCCTAAATCCGGACCGATGGTCGACGTCAGCTCGTTTTTTACCCGCGAAATGAGCTGTGTTTGTATAACACTTCGTTAAAATCAATGTCACCCTTTACCGCCAGATTCAGCGAAGAGAAAATCATAATTTTATTTGCGTAAGGATTTAACTATGGAATGTAGGAAGGTAGATTAGGTAAATTTCAAATGTTACATTTTAAATACTTAGACGTTTATTTTGTATTTTCAAACATTCTTGTTATATTTGAGCTAAAATAATCGCGTGTAGCTCAGATCTTTGTAAGAAATCCACGCTTCTTATAAAAATGACAATAAATTCAATGAAACTTATTTAACAAGCATAATAAGGTTTAAAAACTCGATTACTTTCTGAGATAAAGTCTAGCCTATGACGCTCGGGATAATGTAAGGATTCTTCCGATTTAAATCTGCTCACGAGACGCAGCTCTTTAAAGAATCCCACATACATACATACATGAAGTCTAAAAATATTACGCTCCTTTTTTTGTTGGGCAGTCGTGTAAAAAGGGGCGTCCATTTTACCGTGAACTTGTTCAGATTTGATCATCATGTACCTACCTAGTTGTAACATCATCTACTAACATGAGGCATATATGGCTATGGGTATGGCTGGTATGTATCGGGCGCGTTGTGATAGAAGGCTCAAGGATGCTCGTTACAAGCTGTACAGAGAGGAAAGAGAGCTGCCAGCTTAGCTTGACAGCTTTGTATATTCATAAGCAGGTACCTACATCATTTTTTTTCCGCGAAATCCTAAATTAAATATCTGTTCAGGTAGGTATATACAAATTTTATGAGGGTTATGTAATCGCGTTATTGGCACTAAGAAGATATACTTGCACGACCGACGGCAGGTAAGTCGCGGTAGCTCAGTCGGTAGAAGCGTTAGAGTACTGATACCGAAAGTCGAAGGTTCCAACTCTGAATGCGGTGCAATTTTGCAAGTTCTCTAAAATTATAAACTGCTATTCTCTTATCTACCTATCTGCATTAGACAATAACGATTACTTACTAAAGTGAAAACCCCGCCTTCGTAAATACCGTAGTAGGTAGGAACAGTCAAGCTGACGTTCGATTAGACATTCGATCCGCCAATGTAAGCTTTATGCGCACGGCATAAGAAAGGTTCAAAGTTCTTACTGTCTAACCCAGCATGAGCTTGACTGTAGGTACATAGGTTTACCCAACGAGTCAGGAAATACGTAACGACCGCAGCAAACTTCCACCTTCCGACATCAAACACTGAAAGTGATACATGTCTGCTAATAATACGTGATGGATCGCAAATATGAACGGCGACATGGAGTCGTTCACTTATTAGACCCACTGTCGATAAGACCCGTGGGTCTAACTGGGGACATTACATTTTATCTACTAAACCTGTCACTAATTGTCCTGTCTTCGTCTTCCGAGATTTACACCTATTAACACGAGTAGTACTAGACACATGCTGCAAGCAACTCGCACCAGTAGTATCCAAAGCCAAAAAAGAAAAAAGTGGCAACTTCCGTTGCCCACCCTTCCCATTTGGCTTTCCAACCCAGGAGCTCATTCTTTTCCGTGCGCGCACGGCGATCGCACTACTAGTGTCTTTCGGGACCGTTTATACTTTCCGCGATGTCTAAACGCAAACGCAAGGATAAAAAAGAGGATCGTAAACGTAAAGGAGAAAAATTAAAATCAGTGACGAAAAGAAGGCGCATTCGGCCGATTATTGACTCCAGTGACGACGAACAAATTGTGAACCATGAAGGTAAGCAGATATTTTTCTTAAAATTAGATAAAATTCTGTGGCGTGTTTCGTGCATTACGAACATTTTTACCTCGAGCTAATACGAGATATTAGCCAACGGTAACTAAAAACTCCGAGTTAATACGAGATATTAACCAGTAGCAATTTTTCTTTGTCCGGCCGCAGTTAGCCGCAATTTTTGCCGCCTACCTACATTATGTATACGTATGAACAAGAATGCAGGCAGTGCACGTTTTATGATGTATTTTTTTTGCTCCGAGTTAATACGCGATATTAACCAGCAGCAATGTTTAATTTTTTCATTTTGCCATAACCGAAATTGCAAAACTTCCATACATATAGTACAAGTTTCTTTTTGTGCACGGCCACGCTCGTATAATAGTTTTATGAAACAAAAGATGAAAAATGCTTTATTTTTATTTTTAGACAATAATGTGGGCACTGAGAGGTCTGAGAGACGGCAGAATGTGGACCATGCCCATGTTCAAGTGCAGCATTCTGCGCAAGTGCACGCTGCTCCGCCTACATCCAGGCCCCCGGAAGTGCACGCTGCTCCGGCACCCGAGCCCCTTGATGTTCCTATGGACGAGGTACCGCCCGAGGTTTTATATGACGACATTCTACCGTACTATGACGTTTTCGGTGAGCAACCGCCCGGCGAGAAACCGCTCGGCGAGAAACCGCCCGGTCAACTTGAACTTCCTGATTCGCAACCACCGATTGATAATTCGAGCGCGGCAAACCCCGATATCGATCCAGAGTTACTAAAGGCCCTCGGCGATTTCGAGGAGGAAAGCACAGAGTGGGGGGAGGACCACCACGAAGATATCGCGAAACGCTTCCAGCAAATCTTGCTGAATGGCTTAAAAAAGGAGGCTAGAGAAGAACTTCAAAAGAAATTTTTATTTCCAAAAAACGTATCTTTTGCAAAAGCCCCAACTCTAAATCCGGAAATTTCCACCATGCTGACGGAGGCTTGTAGAAACCGAGATAAACGGATTCAAACAAAACAAGATCAGCTTGGAAAAGCTTTATCGGCCTTAGGCAAGGCAATGTCTGGACTATTGAAGAAAAATCCTGATATACCTGAAACTCTTCGTATTCTAAATGACGCCGGCAAACTATTGTCCGACTCCCATCACAATGAAACAGAAACAAGGCGGGCATTGATAATTCCTCTTGTAGATAAATCTTTGATAGATCCGTTTAAAGATCGTAAAAGAGATCATTTGCTTTTTGGCGAAAAACTAGGAGAATTAGTCAAGGACTCACGAGGCATCAAACGAACAGGACGACTTATTCAAGCTCAAGGATCATATCCAAGTGGATCAGGTTTAAATTGGCGAGGCCCATCGTCTCGCGGCCGTCAGCTGCGGGGCAGTCAACCGTACCCGAGCCGAGCCGGTGGGCAGACCGGGCAGAGATTCCAGTACGCGGGTCGGCGTCGAGCGCTGCCTCCACCGCCGGTGTTACGGCGCGCAGCCGCTCCCCCGCCGCCTCCACCGCCCGCACGCCGACAGCCACCGCCGCCACAAGCGCCGCGAGCGCTTCCTCCGGCCGCGGCCCGTCCGCGCAGCTAGTAGAAACACAACAGGTACATGCCGGCCGACTGCAGTATTTTCTACATGCTTGGAAATCTATAACTGACGATGAATTTATTTTAAATACGATATCTGGATATCGGATTCCGTTTATAAAGCTTCCTCAGCAGACTCCGGATCTTTATCCCAAACATAAGTTTTCTATGAATGAATCGTCAGCTATAGAAAAAGAGCTGGTACACTTGTTAGAAATTAACGCTATTAGAAAATGTCAACCTACACAAGGTCAATTCGTTTCTGATATTTTCCTTATTCCTAAGAACGATGGTAGTTCACGTTTTATACTAAACCTGAAAAAATTTAATAAATATGTTTATTGTGATCATTTTAAGATGGAAGATATCAGAACTGCGACTCGACTTATGGTTCGAGACTGTTACATGGTTAACTTGGACTTGAAGGAAGCCTATTTTCTGCTACCAATTCGTTCGGATGATACAAAATACTTAAGGTTTTATTTCAAAGAGGTTCTGTACGAGTTTACTGTCCTTCCGTTCGGGCTTTGCTCTGCACCATTTATTTTCACAAAAATACTCCAACCAGTTGCTGCTTGGTTAAGATCTCAAGGGCTTATCTCCGTTAGGTATCTTGATGATATTTTGTGTATAGGGCATGATTATAAGGATTGTTCACAAAATGTTAATACGACTATAGACTGCCTCACAAGTTTAGGGTTTATAATTAATTATAAAAAGAGTAATTTAGAGCCTAGAAAACTGTGCAATTTTTTAGGTTTTACTTTAAATTCAGAGTCTATGACTTTACAACTACCCGAGGAAAAAAGAGTAAGAATTTTTCAAAAGGTAGAGATTATGACTCACCATGTCTCTACCCAAAAAGAGATTCCCATTCGGGATTTCGCATGTTTTTTAGGCAATTTGACATCGACATGTCCTGCTATTTCCTACGGATGGTTGTACACAAAGTCATTTGAAAGAGCTAAATATCTGGCACTACTTCGGTGTGGTGACAACTTCGACAGCCCTATGAAAATTTCTCATCATTTATTAGAGGACTTACTTTGGTGGAAGAATCATATTTTATCAGCCAATAATCCTATTCGGCAAAACAAATATGAACTTGAGATCTTCACCGATGCTAGTTTAACAGGATGGGGTTGTGCTTGTAATAATGACCGAGCTGGTGGACACTGGACTGAACTAGAGCGTTCCTATCACATAAATTATCTAGAGTTGTTAGCGGTTTACTTAGGCCTTCAGACTTTCGCAAAAAATCGGGAAAATTGCGATATTCTACTACGTGTTGATAACACGACAGCCGTATCTTACGTGAATAGGATGGGTGGAGTCCAGTACCCACATCTGACTTACATCACGAAGCTTATTTGGAAATGGTGCGAACAAAGAAACATTTTTATATTTGCCTCGTATATCAAGTCTAGTCAAAATATTGAAGCTGACAGTGAGTCGCGTAAACTTAACATTGATACTGAATGGGAGTTAAATTCTAGGGTATTTTCACAAATCATAAAATCCTTTGGGCATCCTCAAATTGATTTATTCGCTTCACGAATAAATGCTAAATGTGAAAATTATGTGTCCTGGAAAAGAGATCCGTATGCCTATAATATAGACGCATTCACATTAGACTGGAAAATGTTTTTCTTTTATGCATTTCCACCATTTGCTTTAATTTTGAAGGTATTGAAAACTACAGGTATAGTTGTAGTTCCATATTGGCCGGCACAACCCTGGTTCCCGCTTTATAAATCCCTTTGTATACGACAAGTTATTACTTTTCCGCCTGAAAAATACCTTTTGTCTTCTACTTTCAGAACGATACACCCAATGCATCGCCACCTTTCCCTGGCAGTGAGCGTGTTATCCGGGAGGGATTTTTAAAGCAGGGTGTTCCGGAATCTGCCGTTAATGTGATGTTCTCGTCTTTATCAAAAAATACAATAAATCAGTATACTTCCAGTCTAAAGCAATGGTGGGAACATTGTTTTAAACATAATGTTGATTTCTATATTGTAAATATAAGTTCATTGTTAGAATTTCTTTCAAGTTGCTTTAATGCAGGCGCTTCCTATGGAACTCTGAATAATCATCGTTCAGCGATATCATTAGTTAGTTCAGTAAATATAAGTCAAGACAATAGGCTTAAACGTTTTTTTAAGGGTATTTTCAAAATAAAACCATTTTTTCCTCGTTACAATATAACTTGGAACCCTAACATAGTGTTAAATTATCTGGATAATATGTACCCTAATGATTCTCTTAGTTTAGAGTTATTAACAAAAAAGTTAGTTGTCCTACTGGCTCTAGCTACTGGCCAAAGAATGCAAACTTTGTCTTTGATTAGAATGCCGAATATTCACACATTTGAAGATAGAATAGTTATTACAATTAGTGATTTAATAAAGACCTCTGGAGTGGGTCGAGCCCAACCATCGCTTAATCTGCCCTTCTTCCGTCAGAGAATAACGGTTTGCCCAGCTGCTGTTTTACAAGCGTATGTTTCTAGATCATCGTCTAATAGACCTAGCTCTACAAACAAGTTGTTGCTTACATATAAAAGGCCTTATAGAGCAGCAACCTCTCAGACCATTGGACGGTGGGTTAAAAATATTTTGAGTGCAAGTGGTGTTGATACATCGATATTCCATTCACACAGCACACGCCACGCCTCGACTTCGGCCGCTTTGCGAGCGGGCGTTTATATAGATATTATTCGTAGAAGTGCAGGTTGGTCTGAGAGCTCCGCAACATTTGCAAATTTTTATAACCTACCTATTGCTCAAACAGATCCTAGCTTAATTAATCATTTAGAATAATCTTTATGCTTAGAATGTATCGAAGTGTTATTTTTTTTTGTGCTCTACTTAAATAAGTCTGTTATTAAATAAAATCAATTTATTTTCAATATTCGTAAATTTTATTTTTATAATATAGCATTGAATACCTATTCAGAGAATTCTCTAAACATCTACTCGTGTTAATAGGTGTAAATCTCGGAAGACGAAGACAGGACAATTGCAAGATCAAACGAACTTACCTGAAGTGAAGTTCGATCTAAATTGTCCTGTCTTCGTCGAAGAGATTTAAGGTCCCGCCCTACCCAAACTTCTTTCTTCCCTTTTATTTTTTCATAGGTATTTCAATGCTCTTTAACTCTGAAAAGAATGAGCTCCTGGGTTGGAAAGCCAAATGGGAAGGGTGGGCAACGGAAGTTGCCACTTTTTTCTTTTTTGGCTTTGGATACTACTGGTGCGAGTTGCTTGCAGCATGTGTTTAGTACTACTCGTGTTAATAGGTGTAAATCTCTTCGACGAAGACAGGACAATTTAGATCGAACTTCACTTCAGGTAAGTTCGTTTGATCTTGCAATTATACCAACTGACGAAATCAGGTAAAGTTTGGAAGTCTGTAGACTTTAGATGTATCTCAAAGGATAAAAACTAAACTATCTTTTCGTGTGGAACACCGAGTCGTCCAACGACCCGATGAACCCTGGGTTCTTTTGACATGATTGTGTAACGACCGCCGTCTAAGTAATCATAGACAGCAACCGGGACGAGCTCTCCGAAGCACGGAACCATTTTTTTTACAGACAATCAGGTGGTTCAGCCTGCAATGTCTTAACCAGACTGGGAACAAATTCACAAAGTGATAAATGTCAACTTTCGAATCAAACTCAGAACCTTTGCGCCGCAGGCAGTTGTACTACCACTGCGCCACATCAGCCATCTAAACAAAACTAAAATAAGAACGAAATAAGTAATGATTTTCTAAAAGTACAAAAAGTGATAAGTCGATAAATAATATTATTTAAGATCGGTAAATAAAATCATGAAGAATGTACGTGCTCACTGTTGCAAACTTCATCTGATTTTCTCAGTGGCTCTATTTAGTGTCAGTTTCAGTATGTATGATATAATGTCACCAAATAGAGCCAATGGGTCTAATATGCAGTGGGTCTACTAAGCAAACGATTCGCGACACGAGCAAACAGCTGCAATTCTTGGAAGCACTCATCTTTCATGAAGATTGTGTATGAATGAAGTTAATGAAACAGGAACAGTCTGATTGGAAGTGGCAGGGCGTTACCAGGAATTATAGACAAGCATTTTACTTTGGCTTAATTTGATTTGTCTCAGTCCTTGTACGTCTACCTACACTTTAAAATTAGAAGATTCGAAAGGGTCAGTCGACAAAGGTACCTTTAAGTAGGAGGTTCTCAATCTGTCGGGAAGTTTTGAAGTAAATATGTTAACCATTCCATGTCAAAAATACCTATAACAAATCTGTAACTTTCGTCTTCAAACCGTATTTACACTTTTAGTGGGACCAGGCCATCAATTCCAAGCTTTTTGTACGAAAACCGCAACGGCTCAACCTCACGATTACGATCAAACCCCTCATCGCGCTACACGAAAACCAATAGATAAGAATCCTCGAGATACTAGAATACCGCAGACTACAAGTTTCACACCCACACACGCAAACCAAACTGCTTGTTCACACAGCGTCCGACGCACACAAGCACACGTTGCCGTGGCAACCACCCTGATCCCTCGGGAGTGAGCAATAACTCGCTCCTGGTTAATAGGGTGTCGCGAAAATTAGGGAAAGCACCCGACTTCGAGCACTAGCTGATTAGAGGCGGGGAAAGGCGGAAAATTACTTAAATACTTGATGACAGTGTGTTGCTCGCAAACTGCTGCGCTGTAAATATTTACTCGCTCGCCATAAACCGCACCGCACTCGACAAAGTTTAGAATTAACAGCGTAAGAGTAAACAAGCTTTCCATTAAAAGCGTTTTATGATGCGACATGGAAATGATAATTCCTAACTGACCCGTGAAGTGAAGCGCGAACGAATATTTGGGGTTGCGGAGCGCCTGTTCAAATATTGTTAGCAAACGTTTTCTATGAGCACAACCGCGTTTGAGCAGGAACTTGCGGTGTCGTTCAGTGTAACTAGTTTTATTGTTGTGAACTTTACTATCTACTTAGTGTTTTGTGATACTTTAGCCTCGTAGCTTGCGAGATACGCGCTAGTTTATTAATAAAGGTTGTAAGTTTCCAGCGAGACAAGCTGAACAAAAGCTTATATAATATAACAGCCAGCTGAGATAGGTACCTACACATGGGACTACCCACCCCCCTACGTCATATTGTCTAAATATAGGTAATAGAAATATTATAGTGAATTGATTTGAACCCATTTGAATAACCTATTTTAATACTGCCCTCCAATTTGGTATCGATCAGTTTTATTGGTTATTCAGAGGTCATCTAAGAGATCTTACAGTGTCCTCGCTTGTAAGACTCAAGCCAGATATCCAAAATACACTCGAGAGCATCACCTAAAGTCTTATTTTATCATATATTTTTTTGTTTTTGGCGTATTTATACATTTATTAAGAATTTAAATACAGATATTTAAAAGCATTAAATTTTAATGACAGCAAGCAATCTTAGTTTCCGAGATTTTAAGGATTTTGCAGATTACCCTTATTTACTGCTCTTTAGTGTAGTGTATGATTTTCATTACAAAAACTATAATAGTTAGTTACTTCAACAAAGGAAAATATAAATATAATATAATAATAATTGTGATTTTTGTCGGTCTCTAAATTATTCGTAAATTGAAATTCAAATTGATAACTGAAGTAGATTATTTTCTAAAAATTAATGGTACTTTCACCAATCTTCGTAGAAAGTTAATTAAAATAGGTTGGATAATATTGAATGAGTTTTATTTAAAACTACTAAGTATCAGTTTTTATCAACGCTTTCGTTTGTGTTCTTCTTGAAGGTTTATATTACGAGAGACTGACACTGCATTGTAATTTCCACGATTCATTGAAATCTATTATGTCAGTATCAAATTCGCGATTCAAAAGCCTTCAGCTTGCGAAAGGATAAACGATCAAAGCGAAAAACGCAATCTAAATAGCGCAGTAACGCTACCGGTGCCGCGAAAACTGTACCGTGTGATGCCAGCTTAGAATAGCATCACCCCAATTCTTCTCGTGGGTGTCATTAAAAGTGACGAAGGGATAAATTTGTTCAGGTACAATGGACAGCAGCGTTCCCTGTAAATGTAATATCTTGCGATGCGCTCGCCAATGCTCATGCGAAGCGTGGTAAGAATGGCAATATCCCTTAATATAGAGGGATGCTCATGTCCAGCATTAGACTATTGTGCCTGTTAATATAATTAGCGAAACTGAATAAAAAATAATTGTAATAAATATAGAAAAATCATAATAAGAAAATTGTGATTTGTGAGATCACAATATTTTGCTAGATGTAACTTGCTATAGACTTTGTTTGAAATGTGTGATATTTTTACGTCAACCAAAACTGCTAATTGTAGCTACAGGTACCAATTTTCGACAAATTTTAGTTCTAAACGATGTTTGTTAGCTTTTGTTGCTTATTCAAATTGATGTTTTTTTTACATGGTGGCGCTGTTTGCACAAATGTTGTGTTTTAAATCAGGCTTTTCACTTTAATACACTTCCCGGCCATTGAAGTTGAGATGGATTAATTTCGCCGAGTCAAGGCCCGCCTGTCGCAGCCGCATTCAGCCGCCAAGAATACTACTTTGCCACTCACAGACCAAGTTCGGATTGAAACTCGGCTGAGAGCAGACATTTTGCAGCTGAGATCTGCGGAGGCACTACAGGAAATTAATGGAGACTTTGAATTGAATTTATGAGAAGATCGCTTTCATATTTCAAGGAAGATGGTAAACAAATCTAGATACAACGTAGGTATAAACCTGCAATCTCTTTTCGTGTGAATATAAGAAACTCATTCTATTGGTAAGCATGGAAAATTCTCTGCATACAACACCGAAGTCCTTTAATATCTGCAGGCGGTGCACTTTCAGCAAAACCTTTCAGCTTAAAATTCATGGCTCGACAAATATTTATACATGAAAGGCAAAGTCACGCACATAAGTTTCTCTGGTAGTCATTACCCGCAAGTTTCTAGGCAGCCCGGGGCTTACACGACTTGAATAATTTAACCATTTTTTATCAAGCGTCTATCGATTCCGCTTTTACGTTAAAAAAGTGTTTTATGGCATGTTCCCTTTCTGCCCTTTCATTGGGACAGGAAGGAAGGGCGTCCTCCTTTGATAAAGTGAAAAATAGCTTCAGAATGTGCTTCACTTTACCCTTTAAAGGTGTCTGGCACGTTTGACTAAAGACGGGCCTAAGGTCAATGTTGCTATGGAATTTTTTACCATTAAGAAGCACATACTTTGTGACAGTAGAATGTTGGATGTAAAAATGTAAGCTACAATTTCTTGATGGATTAAACCAGCCCATGAAACTGAACAACTGCCCTCAATGAACAAAGATACTAATATAGTTGTATGGTTTTGTTCAACTACTTAAAATTTATCTAGCTTTTTGTTTATTTCTTGTATCATTTTATTCTGATACGTCAAATTTCGGTATTATTAAGACCCATATAGGTATTAACGAATCTATTATGACCATTGATCAATGGCCAGGACTGATAAAATTTCATCACTTGCTTCAACAATAACACTAGCTTCTCAACCTTACAATCTCTTAGGTTGTCAATGTCAGAGTGTAATAAGACGGGTAGTGTTACCATGTCACTCAGCGCAGACAATCTGTAACCAAAACTAATTAATCACCAGATTGCCACAAGCTTATTTCCCTGTTGTACAGTCAAGATCAGGCTGGGTTAGACAGTTTGTACTTTGGACAGTTCTTATGTCGCACGCATAAGACTTACATTGGCAGTTTGAGTGTGTAACCGTATGTGAGCTTTGTACTATCTGCAGCAGCACCAGTTTATGGATCAGCCTTAACTGGTTATTTCTAACATTTTGTATCGTAAACAAGTAACTTTTGAACCAGCATATTCAATGTTGTATCGCAACTTAAGTGATCATTGACAATATTTATAAGAGTCAGATCACTGAGATCTATTGTGGCAGGTATCTGTTCCATTTATCTGACATTTAACACTACAAGGCTCTTCCTGAGCTTTTGTTATGATAAGTTATATTGTAATGCTTTAAGGACATCAGGTACATTGATCTCTTTCAAATATAAGTCTTCCTTGTTCTTCAAAATATATTTATAAAGACTGAACAACACTGTGTAAAGGGAAGTATGCCGCTTGTTTTTTCAGTACAAAACATGATTTCTTAAAACTTTTAGACGGATCTTTTCACGTGCTCGTTGAAGTTTCCTCATTACTGCAGGGCTAGCGACGGTCAGAAAAACAAACTTGGTTAACGATATTTTTTAAGAAGTATTCATTTTTAAGTACCTATTTAACGAGTCTTACGCTATTAGATACACAGTTTAAATTTTAGGACTGTCTAGTCAATTTAATAGTTCTGTAGCAGAAGGAACTTGACGAGAATTGAAGAAATTGAAGTTTCCTTAAATAGCATATAAGTCCATTATTTCTATGTGAAGAAAAAGCTAAACCTTTTCTGCAGACTTAATTTGTAGCGTAATCAGAGTCAATGCAATAATAGTTTGTACCTAAGAATACTCTAATGATTCGCTCGACACATTGCACCGACTAGTACAAGTATTTTTTTCTGCAGACGTTATTGTACCACCAAAGTCACCTCAATACGACCTTTAGTCGCGTTACACAAAATCAAGAAATGAGGTTTTCAGTTTTCTGACGTTACTTGTAGACGTTTTTGTAGACGTTACTTGTAGCGTCATCAAAGGCACTTCACCCCGGGTCGCGAAGGTACGGCCCTAACAATACGCCCTTTGACCCGCTCGACGCTTTGTCGCCTCACGGACAGATATGACGTGCCTGTCTGTATAACGGTCTACAGTACAGCTTCTCTACAGCTATCTTGTATTAGGTAGTAGCTGCATTGTACGGGACTGTTTGCTCCGGGCTATTCTGTGTTTGCACGTGGATTGGATTGTTTAAACGTAGGTGCGATGTGCAATAGATGTTTAGTAATATGTTTTTGATCAAAATTAATGGGATCAAGAGTTTCATAATTTACGTATGATTTATTATTAGTACAAAAAATGTGTAAAGCGCACAACTTCAACAGTGTCATTGTATTCGTAGATTTAATTATATATATATATCATTTTTATTTATTTATTGTTTTCAATACTCTAAAAAGTAATAAATCTTGATCTTATATTTTCAAGTTTTGACGAATACTGGGACACTGTCGAAGTTGTTTACAGGTGAACTTGTGTTGCCACCACTTGAAAGATTTCACTAAGAAACTCGCGGAGAATCCTCATATTCCAGCGTTCTTCAACTGCTCGAAATACCTCTCGTCGTTCCCGACTCGCGAGCCTACGCACACAATCCAAAGAGAACACAAGTTACGTTTCCTCGTTAACCCCCGAGCACATGCAAAAACTTCCTTTACACGTGGAAAAAATACGCGTGTTTCCTGTGTAGTTTTTATGAGAAAAACGTAAGACATAAAATCGCACGGCGACGAATGTCTGGAGATAAAGCCGTCTGAAACTCGTAAGTTGGTGACTGCGAGCAGTCCTACTGAATGCACCGAAGCGAAAATGTACGCCGTCTTTAAAAATTGGTCCCGATGTTTTTTTCGAGTAGGTATGTTTCATGAATTTGTTCAACTGAAAACGGAGTGAATTAAGTTTTGGTAGAAATTTGTGTCTTGGATTATTTTCAATGTTATAATAAGATATGACATTAGAAATACATCTAGGAAGGATTATATAATTGCACCATGTGTCTATCCCTACTTGCAAATTACCTAGTTTCAGTTTTTTTTTCGTTTTTCAGTTTCAATGACTCTTACTTCTAGTAAAAACATTACGCGTTAAATTTAGTAAACTGTAGGTAACATTCAGAAAAGAGAGGGCGGCGCAAAAATCTACATTTCATCCACAAACAAGAGTTGAAATATAAATCCTGATGAAACTTCCCACATGTAGAGAATTTTCATCAAAAAATTGCGCCAGTTCCGCAATTCCCCACACGTTTGGCGACTTGATATCTAATATTCGGTGGCGACAAAAAACAGGTTCACAAAAGACTTGTGACACGCGCCATGAATACATTGCACATTGCTCCGTACGTATTCATGATAATATACTTTTATTCTTGGCAAGTGTATTGAGAACTGTGTTTTTGTACAAAACCGGTACGTTATCTATCATGTTTTTATTTTGTAGCAAAGGCTGCAGTGACACTAATGTCGGAATTTTTCTGCATACAGAAAGAAAGATTCTAGAAAAAGAAAGCAAGCACTCGATCACATTGTTACGTAAAGTTATCTATATCAGTTATCACACGAAAGTTGGCACTAGTGGGACAGTAAAACTACTCACTACGAGCTATAAGATGAATTGCCTCATAAAAAATAGTAAGTTATCTGGCTCAACAAAACTGGCAGCGAATGAAAAAGGCTATAACCCCGTGGAAACCCAACAGAAAGTGTGGACAAGAAAAATGAAAAAGTTTCAAGTTTAATTCCGAGACACTTGAGCCAACTTGCCGTTTTCACGTCTGAAGAGATTTAATAAGTCTTTAAACTTTACAGGTGTTTATGATTTATGGTCTCTTACGTTGAACTATCACTGTGAATAAGTGAGCAACAGTGCTTTTAATAAACTGCAGCGTAAATATCATATAAAATTCTCTGCATCTACATAAAATATGAAACTCCGTTCATTTTGCTGCTTTCGTACACCAACAAAGTTATATGCAGAATAATTTATAATTATTAAATTCTGTTTATCTCATATTTCATTTCTTGTTAATGTTTGCATTATGAGTAAAAGCACTGTATTTTTTTAATCTTCGCATAGATAGTTAATGAGATGTTACAAAGTAAATCAAAAAATATATATTTAAAGAATTTCATTCTTCGCAGCTTACGGTGACAGCGCCACATGTAGCTAGTAAATTTAGAGAGTTCTGTGGAATCATGTCAATAGTTAATCCTCATAAAACGCATCGTTTCGCAATTCAAATTCGAAAATTGTTTATTTCATCCCACACCTGAGTGAAGCCCGAAGCCAGTAGGTACCAGAGTGACACGATAACCCCACCGGGATGAATATGCCCCCAATCCAGGAGATTAGCCTGCAATTTGGTGGACAGTCTGTCCGACAGGGTAGGTAATCGATGTCGGTCATTCAATTTCCTGGCTTATTGTGATTTTGTGAAAAACCCTGCCCATATTCTGTGCTGTTGATGAGTCTTCTAAATTATTCAATGTGATTTGTTTTATGGCATTAAGTATGTAGGTAAGCAGGTATCTCTGTAAACAGGGTATTTTTTTGTCAGCACGCAGTTTTGGAAATAGTTTTAGTCATGCTTAAATATGATCATGATTTTTTTTTCTATAGGACTGTCTTCGAAATTGCTTAATCGGCAAAATATAATTTTCGAGGAAGTAAAATCAGTTTTTATGACGCAAATCACAGTCAATTCAAAGATGAAACCGTAGCACAAAAATTACACACTCCGACACCCCTCGTCTTATCACTCTCAGAAAATCGTTACACTTAAGGTGAACCCCTCACGACCCCCACCACGGCAAGTATAGGTAACAAGTACCCCTTCAGCCCTTTAACGGAGTTAGGCCCGGTTCGCCACAGTTTCAGTTCGTGACACATAAAAAGATACGTATTCGTCACACAGCTTTCTCCCGTCAGACCAATCATTAAAATGATATTTTTTGTAATAAACGAACCGACACATATAAAAACATATAAATATCACGTCTATATCCCTTAATATAGACCCTATCCCGATAATACCTATCCCGGAAGGTAGAGCGTAAATGGTCGTAAAAAACTAACATGAACGTCAAATTCAAATCTGACAAACAATTACGAGTCATTTAGAATTTGTGTATTGCCATAGCGACAGATTGTCATCCCATCGCCTAAAATTGCAATACACATGTAATCCTCGAGTGCTTCAGTCGCCTCTTACGATAACCACGAGAAAAAAATAAGGTGATGCTATTCTAAGACAACAAACTACACAACAAAAATAATCATTTATTTTTGCGTGTGACGAACCGGGTCTCATTGTAGTAGGAATGAAACTTTTGATGACTAAGTGGGACTGTGGCAAACTAGGCCCAAATCCTTCAGCCCTTCAACGTTATTGGAAATTTCCCTGTAATTCATTACTGCGGTGATAAATGTTCGTTGGGCCATTGAAATGGAGCCCTTTTTGCTTGGATGGTAGACGGTGATACGCAAAAAAGGGTAAGGCACGGGTGAAGGTAGGTTGGGTGACGTAATCGATCCAGGGTCGTACTGTCACTTGTCAAGGTACTTAGAAAAGCGGTACATACTAATAGTACACCAACCTACTCGTTTAAGGAACCAACGTAAACTGGTTTTCGACACATTCGAGTAACCAGTATATTTGATGTGCTGCTAAGTATATGTTATTTTATTCACATAACAATTGCAAAAAAACATAATTACTTAAATACATGTTCACACATACAGGATGTTAAAAATATTTGCTGCAGATATTTAAGGGGTGAACCAGTCCATGAGACTAAACTAATTTTCCAAAGGAAAATAGGTCGAAATATGACAAAAAAAATCTACGTCCTATACAAATTGAGCCGACGGACGGCTGCAAAATTTTGTATGGGAAACATTAATTTTAAAATTCGACCTATGTTCCTCAGGGAAAGTTGTTCAGTTTCACGGGCTGGTTCACCGCTTGAAATATTTGCAGTTTTTTTAACTTCTTGTTACGTTCAATAGCAGTATCTTAATACAGGTAAGAAATAAATACTGTTCACAATCAACTCGACAAAGAAAAAGAACTCTTACTCTTACCTAAGCTTTCCATACTAACACCAATGAACGCAAAAGCGATATTTACCTGGAAAAGACAAACATTTCATTAATAAAAACAACAACATTAATTTAGATGAATGCCGTGATGCCAGCTTAGAATGCCGTGTGATACCAGCTTAGAATAGCATCACCCTGTTTCTTTTCCGTGGGAGTCGTAAGAGGCGACTAAGTGACTTGAGGGTGTGTGTATTGCAATTTCAGGCGATGGGCTGACAACCTGTCACTATGGCGATACAGAATTTTCTGAATGACCCTCAAATATTTGTCAGACGTGGCGTAAATGTCTGTTTACCTCTGCCTACCTCGCTAGGGATTATAGGCGTGATATGTGTATGTATTTATTTAGATAATTGATGCAGTCATACACAGTGCTTTTAAATTGCTCAAAATAGTCTACATGGAAATCAAAGTGCCTAATAGCATGATGAAACTTCCATAAATTATATGTACTCCAGGGTTCATCGAGTCGTTGGACGACTCGGTGTCCTACTCGAAAAAGAAAGTGATAGGCACAAGTACGTTTTAACCTATTTCTTACATCAGCTAAGACTGAAATAAAAACATTAGCATTTTTTGTAGCACCTTTCTTGAAATTATGAAGTTCATTAGCTTTAATTACGTCTAATAGGTAATCTACTTAGGCATTAATTCTACAAACATCAAACGCAAAATGTCTTCCTAAAAATACTTTTTGGGGCATTAATGAAGGTTATAGAGAGTGCGAAGACAAATTAGTATAATTGGTAAAAGGACTTGTTTCGGGTCCGGTTTGGCTAGTAAGTCTTAATTAGAGTGAGACGTTTTACATAGATGTCCCCCGTGAGATCGACTCCCGCTCAGAAGTTTGCGAGTAGACGACCCGTAGATTTAGCGGCAGAATTTGTAGTATTCAAAATATATTGACGAAAACTTGAGAAGATTGTTCTAGCAGAAACTCGTATTTATATGGAAATAGCATAGTTGGTACAGCACTGCTAGGCAGAATTCAAAAATTCAAAATTCAAAGCATTTATTTCTAAGTAGGAATTGACAAGATTGTGTGATAGCATCACCCCATTTCTTACCTGTGGGTGTCATAAGAGGCGACTAAGGTACTCGAGGGTTTCATGTGTAAGTATAGCAATTTTAAGCGACAGGCTGACAATCTGTCACTAAAGTGATACACCACTTTTCTGAAACTGCTCTGAAATATTTGTCAGACGTGGTAATAGCGACCGTTTATTACAACTGTTAACTCTCGGCCTACCTAGCAAGGAATAAAGGCGTGATATGTGTATGTAATTGACAAGATTGTCTTTAAGAAAATTACAGTGAACATAACATAGTACATTGAAAATATACAGTAAATTTACATTAATGAAATTGCCATGACAAACTTTGAACCTATGTCAAATTCATATTTAAATATGATCTATCTATCCGTCTCATGCATTGTGTTGGAGCAACTGTTGCTACTGTCTAAGGTAGACTGGTAGATAATGCCCTCGGCATTAAGTACGCCCATATAAATTTATTGCATAAAGTAAAATAAATAAAAAATGAACCTCTTCCTACGTAGTCCGTGTTTGCCATATTCTCACCACACTTGGCAGATAGGCAGGTTGTTGAGCGCAGTGTAATGTCACATTGAACGTTGCTGTTGATTCCTGGTTTTGTAACTTAGTCACCTTTTACAGAATCGCACGTTCATTTATATATATAGTTTCATATAGTAAAGTTTTTGAAATATTGTGTTTAAAATACAGGCGCGTTCCTTTTTAATCATTTTGGCGATGGTTGCAGCGGCAGGCGCGCACGAATAAATCAGTACGCAATGCACAATCCCATGCAACAACCAATCCCATTCAAACCGTGTCACCACGTCCACGCTCGTGTTTACACGTATAGATAACCCAGAGATAGACAACCAGACTAAAATATGCACGTGTATGGACGTACACATAACCCACGTATATCCTACCTTCCAACTATTCTATTTATGGCAACGGTTTCCGCGAACAAAACTGATAGGCGCAGTTTGTGTGTGACGTATGAAAAAAATGGCTCCATCGCACAAACTGATGTTACTGAAAATGTTTTCGCTGTTTCTGGAGTATGTATTTTTTTTCGGTTAAGTAATAGGAATTCTTATCAATAAAGAGCTTGGGAATAAACCACAGTGTTCCAATTAGTAATAGTGTCTTACAAAATGTAGAGACGGATAGTGTATCCGCATGTCGTCACGTTCGCTGGTAATAAAATCCATTTCGATCACATTCCACGGCGATGTTTGCAAACTGTGTCGATGTATTGTCGCTACAAGCCTGGGTAGCCAGCAGCCGGCAAGCGGTGATCCCGAATACCGCCATATTTACCACTAAAATCTATAAAGCGCTACAACGTTACAGGCATCTCAAACACGTACCCGCCTTCTTTACGGGGTAGGAAGAGCGAAAACGGTCGTAAAATCCTACAACCTAAAATGGTAACACACATGAAACTTTCGATTCTCTCTAGAGCCTATGTTACGACACCCGCTGGGAATAACATGGGGCGATGCTTATCTAAGCCAGCATCACACGGCAATCCACATACCGACACATTCACAGCAATAACTCTATAATGCGCTACAACGTTTCAGGCATTACAACAGATTCATTTCCCATGGGCGCGCATATCGCAGCGCTCCGTGTCAAACGGAATTTCAAAACTCCGCGCTAAAACCGAATCTCAGATTACGAAGCCCCTTCTTCGAGCCGCACTTATCTGCGGCAAAGCCTCTTAAATCAGATTTGGAGATCTCCAACTTTAAACCGATGCAGGGAAATTTAAATCAATTCCTGCGGTCGGAAAAATGAGATCGTACATCATTAAATATCTCATCGTGGATAAGGTTGCCGACGTCATTACGTAAGCAGCAAATTGGGAAAATTGACTGAACCCGATAACGGCAATTCATATTTAGTCATCTACCTGCCGTTGCAGCAAGGGTGGGTAATTCGATGATGCGAGGTTTCATAATTTACTTCCTGCTAACCGACTAGTGATTGCATTAGTTCATTGAACCGAACTTTTTCACAAAAAACATGGGCAGAGTCTATGATGTCGGTGCTGTGCTAGTAACATTCATTTTATTAAACAAGAATGAACAGTGGTAAACATAATATTTATGCAGTAGTTCGAAAAACATTAAGTTGCATAGTAAACGTGCACTATGGCGCAAACAAGTGGCAATACATCACGTTAACACTCAGTTTGCAAATTCTAACGGTCAGTATATACCGGATTATCACCATTATGTATTCTCTGTCGATATATCTGTCAAATCTGAACTAATGAGGGCCAAACTAGCGATAAAATCAGCGCAAATTTCGTGCAAATGGGACGAAAATCTAAATTTGTCATTACTGCACGTGATTCACGAGAAAATCGCGAGCGTGCGTTACAAAGTAATTTACTGAATGCGACTTGGCGTAGTTGAATGTTTCAGTTAGAAAACAACTGCAAGGATACTGCAACGCTTTGTGTACACGGCTCATGTATGGGTTTGATCCATTGCGTTTTCGTTTCGTATCGGCCGTCAAATAAATCAGCGTTTTCCTTCTCGCTCTATACAAACGTTTGTCTATCTGTCAATAACTAATAAGGCTCTTTTTCCACTGCTCCGGTAACCGGCTTTTATCGAAACAGTAATTTCCAATCCGATTTAGAAATCTATTAAACTTCTATACTCGCTTTTCCACTGCTCCGGTATCCGATTTTTATCGTAACGGTAATTTGCCAAACCGGAATCGTATTTTATCGGTCCGAAGTGGCAGACGTACAAAATCTATGCATGCTTTTGCACTACCTGTTTCCGGTCCGGCATTTACCAGTTAGATACAAACGAGTGCCGGTATATGCTTTTGAGGTTAGGCTGTTTCTCCCATACAAAAATGTTCAAAAAATGTGTCTTTTTGAATGGGAAGTCCAGTTTTTTTAGTTTTTCGGAAATATGGTACTTAGAAAAGTTGTTATAAGAGATGCTATCTTTGTTCCAATAATTATTAAAATAAATGTTGTTGATTTTGTACCATTTTGTGTCATATACTTACTTACCTTAAAGTCACTGAGAGCATTTCTTTAGGAGTAATGCAATACCTAAAGTTAGTGTCATGTCGAGCAATTGATGGTTTTATGTGATGTAAAACAAAATTGAATGTAGCAGGCGTCATTCTATAATAAAGGTAAAATTTTCTTTCGTCTTCCAACATTTGTTCATAAGAAGTATAAAATGCTCCTACTAGGCATCTGTTCATAAATAGAGGATGTATCCAATACCGCTTCCGTCTTCTGAGTCTCCTAGCATATAACAAAATCGCTAGAAGTTGTTCACAATTGAAGGCAGGATACATTTCGGATGGCACGAATGAAGAATAATTAAAAAAAGATACTGAATATTAATAATCGGTACCTACTGAATTCTACCACGTCCGTCGAGATAATGAAACTTTAACGTCCGTTTTTTACCGGATAGGTGGAAAAGCGTTGACCGGTCTTTCGATATTTTACTGAAGGCTACTTCCGTCATCCGGTGACGGATCGGAGCAGTGGAAAAAGAGCCTAACTCAGCAATATATGGTCGTGAAAGCATCGATGAATATCTTAACATTTTGCTCCAGTTATGTCACGGTTGGTTAACTTGCAAAAACTTTATTTTTTCGAAGAGGCCTTTCAGAGCAGATAAAATTGATTTTTCGCATGAACTCTTCGCGAGTGTAGTTGACACATCGGAACCGTTCTATTTTCGTTCGAGTATCAATACGTACGTCAAATTGCTAAAAATAATGCAAAGTTGAGCCGAGTAGACGGTTATCATCCACGTAAGTCTGTCAGCGGAGAAGGTATTATGGTATTATTGGCCGTCGATGTCAACAGCCGTCACAGTCCAGGAACTTCGATCGAACAGACATTAGACAAGCTCGGTAATACGACATGACGAGACTTTAGAAAGTCACCTCAGTGAAACCGAACGAGAAAAAAGTTATTTTTCTAGACATCGACGGCACCGCAGAAATGTTTTTTCCAGACGATTTCAGTTTTTATGAGGTTAGTGGTCTGGAAACTTGACAGAAACTAATATTACCAAATTGTTTGTGTGACATCGTTTGTCCATCTGCATGACGAGCTAGAATGCCATAAAACAAGCAAAAGTAGGTTAACATAAACAATTTTTAACCACCCAATTTTTAATGGGATTGAGTATATTTTTGCAGCTTGTGAATCAAAGTATCCAGAGTATTTAAAATCAAAAATTTACATTCTTGATTGAATACTATGTAAATATCTATTCCAATTTCACTTTCATGCATTAATGGAAAATTTCAATGCGTAAAATGTCACGTCCTTACCTACTTAATCAAGAATTAATTCGGAAGCCGAGGAATGTAATGAGAAAATATCGTCCTCAGGGTTGACTCCATTCGAGAGTACTCTCGAAATTATTGACCGCCAGACGTGAAATCATTCGGAGTTTGGCTTTTTTCACCTTTTGGTCAATTTAAAACTAGCATTATATAATCTGGTTATTGTTATTGACAATCAGCAAGTGCTTTTGCAAATATTCCATTTCTTAGATCGGTGTTTACATATGCACGATTTTTATGTTTCTGCTGTTTATATAATCAACAAAATTCGCGTATTCTTATATGAACTAATGCTCTTACTTAAAAACAGACAGAGGCAACTGCCCTGTAGTAGGACATGCCTGACTTAAAATAAATAATACTCACTAATGTATATTTATACATATTTCAAATGGCCCTCAAACGTCAGAAGTGGCGTAAATCTCCGTTTACGTTCTGCCTACCTCGTAAGGGATTTTAGGCGTGATATATGTATGTATTTGTATTGGCAAGTGCCAACCCTAGCTGGGCATACTTCGGGTACATCGTCTGTCGCATAGCAAGCCGTTTATGACTTCCCGTGTCGTCGGCGGACGGCGGCCGAACAAAAAACCATCAAAGTATTACTGGACGGTATAAAAACTAATAATACCCCGTCACTAGCATGATCCAGCGCTAATTTCTATGACTCGGTAGGTATTCGTTTTCACTGCTTCATTTGGCACGGTTATTTCATCATACTGGACGTACTGGTGACAAAGATGAAAGATTTACTGGCTGTCATAAATTCATTTTATTGTTTTGCAACAAATACGAAAATTGTTTTTCCTCTGTATTGTCTCAAAATCAAGTAAATATAAGAAAACTTGTAGCAGGGAAGAGTGAAACTTGGCAACTGATAATGAAATTGATGTCACAAAGATCTAGCATTTTTTTACACCTATAGATACCACTTCACTGGCAGAGAAGAGGGAAAATTGGAAGTTACTTCACCGACAAAAGAGTTTGACTCATTAATTTAAAGAAGAAGATACCACTTAGAACCATTTACACGAAGACGAAAAAGACAAGAAACGTTTCGATAAAGAAAAACCTAAAACTGAAAATATATGTTTTAATTAGTAGGACAAGCAGGCTTAGGTTAGTTCAATATTTATTATGTAAACCACTATTGAAGCAAAACATCATTAGCACGAGAATTCGTGATGAAAGTTTTAAACAGTTAAGTGTACCGAGGAGACATTGTTTTTTTCTGATAGCTCACGAGCATGTCCCCATGATTATTCATGATTACATGATGGCAAAGTTAGTCTGTCACGATGGGAACCATTACATCTAAGATCACGTACATAAGAACCAGCCTGCATGGTCTTGTGGTATGAGCATTATTGGTCTGAGGCTCCGTAATTGGTAAAATCTCTTGTGATATTAAATTTGTCTACAGATTTACGTTTTATAAGTAAATCATAGTACGAATTATATCATTTAGTTAGACGAATGCTATAACCTACACAATTTGTCTGCTAATCGTTATAATTTTCTGTTAGTGTTCACACAAGCCGATGCGTCTTCAGAATTAGTTTTAGGCACGGATAATTATTAGTTATCATTTTCTCTATGAACTGACACGTACCTAATACTTGTAGACGTGTGCAGAAGAGCCGGGCAATGCAGTGTTGGACGCAAGCGCATGGGACTTGCGCGGTGAATCATGCGCGCACCGTCACACTGGCGACCTCGAAACGAGCCTAGGCGTGCGCGCAACGTTTGCGGTTTTGCATCATGTCGATAATTAGATATAAGTGCTGTGTTTATTATAGTTACTTTGGTTAGCTAGTTTAGATATGGCTTGTAGCTACACTGGTAACTAAATAAAAGAAGATGCTCTTAATTTGAACATGCTGATCTTATTTATCGAGTTGAAAAAGGATTTTATTAATTTACTTGTTATGGTTCTTAATTAATATCCATAATCTAAAAAGTCATAAAAGACTGTCCAAACAGTCCAGACTCAAGGTGAGAGTTTGCTTTAAAAGAATATATTTTTATACCGCGTAATATTTATTTTGAAATGATTGTCAAGTTGTATATTTTCATGATGGGTCATGTCCCAGCAGACATCGCAATGTTAGACATTACTTATTCAAATATAATTTCCAGGCGCGGTCGGCTAAGCACCCAGAGGGATCGTTTATCCTGTATAACTTGTACTTTTGTGCTAATACTTGATGCAATGAAAAAAACGTCTATTATACTTAGTAACAGTTGGTTTTGTACGCCAAAAATCAGCAATTGACGTCTTTATTTGTGACAGTCTTTAACTTCTAATGCGCTATCAATAAATATTAAAAACTTAGCTTTAAGTTATATTTTTCACGAAACCGCGGAAAACTGAACCAGCATGTGCGTAGAACAGTTTCAAATGACAATCCAGATGAGTTGAGTCATTGAAGAACAGATTTATTATAATCGTTTTTATCGACAATGTACCCCATCACTATCACTATGCTAATCTCTCCGGGTGTCATCTTGCGCAACAGGCGGTCGCAAGTGTGTACTCGGCTTAAGCCGGTACTAGCTAATCCCAAGAATATCAGCTTACTAGGCCTTGTCATAAAATAACAATGTCACCGCAAAATTTTTCTTGAAAATTACAACCCTAAAATCAAATTAGGTACTGGGCTGGAGCTACATTTTCAAAGTAATACCTAGTTTTCCGTCCTATAGCTAAACTAAGAATGAACACAATAAAATACGTAATTTTTTGATATTTTCTCATTTCGTGTACCAACTGATTATTTATTTGAGATTTAGCCATGGAATGTAAAGAGTTTCCGTCCCTGAAAAAATATATAAAGCCTCAAAAGTATCACGTATGGACTACTTTCGTACCTAACATTTTATAAACAGTAGTAATGATACATTTATATAAGTACATACTTACACATATCACGCCTTAGTCCCATGCGGAAAAGGCAGAACATTAACGGCCGCATAAATACGGTCGCTATCGTCTCGTCTGAAAAATATTTTAGGACCGTTTCAGAAAAATCGAGTATTACTTTAATGACAGGATGTCAGCCTGTCGTCTAAAATTGTAATAATCATGAAACCCTCGAGTCGCTTAGTCGCTTCTTACGACAACCGCGGGAAAGAAATAGGTTGATGCTATTCTAAGCCGGCATCATACGGCAAGAGATAAAAGATATAACTTTTGCACTCAACTTAAAATGAGTGAAAGTGATCGCCACTTTCACTCATTTTAAGTATTAGACCGGGTCTATCGCGATAGTATTTAGGTAAATATTAGTAATTTACCTGTGTCCCGACGTTTCAACACAGTTTCATGTATTGTGGTCGCGGGTTGAATTACTAATATTTACCTAAATACTATCGCGATAGACCCGGTCTAATACTTAAAATGAGATAAAAGATAGTTATCAAAATTACTTTAGTGCCACATTTTGCGAATTCAGTGCCACATTTTGCGAACTAGACAATTTTAGAAGTCTAGCACTAACCGCTGTCATCAGCACAAGTCTAGTTTTAGTGGTTTTAGCATAATTTAGCAATTATTTTCAAGGATGGCCTGGATTCTTCATTGACCGCTTTAAGGTTAGTATTTAATGCGATGACAGTTTTGTGATTTACTTGATGTCAGATATATAAATATTAATGTCATCGGAACCACGTTTTATCCAAATATTAGACCTAGTGACAGTATTTCTAATACTTACTAGAAATTCGTGTGCTAAATGATAGCGTTAACATAGGAACATAGGTAAAGTAAGACAAATAATCAATAAATGATAGGACTAAGTATCTGTGAACTAGAATTATCGATCACCTGTAATTTGTCCTACATTTTATTATATTTCTGGACGAAATATATTGTTCAGTAATGTTTTAAAAAGAGTTTATTACTTCATTATTCTTCTATAAAGTCCTATTAAATTCAGTGCAAATATTTAAGGATGCTTTCTACTCTTGAAACTGAACAACTTTTCCCCAAGGAACAAAGATAAAAATATTTTTTAAATTTGGACCTCCCATACAAAGTGACATTTTGTCTAGAATATTTTTGTATTGGGAGGTAAGAATAATTTATTTTTCTTTATATTTCAACCTACGGTCTTTTGGGAAAGTTGTTCGGTTTCATGGACTAGTTTACCTCTTAAAATATTTGCAACGAATATTTTTACTTACAATATTATATTTATATTACATACGAATGTATCGAAATCAGTACAAATACAATCTATCTATAGTTTTGCAGTCCAGTCTCTTGATTATTCTACGCCAGGTTTATAACTTTTGGTAACTTGGCTTGCTAGTGTTACACTATTAAAAAATATATTTTGTCTCGCACCCTGTATATCTAAGACCCTGTATATCTGCGCTATTGGGCGCGCACGGGCCCGGAAGTCAGCAGTTTGGGGGCACACCCGCTTCCGGCGGTCGCGGCGCGCTGCATGCAAATGATTGGACGGAGGAACGGACGAACGGACGACAGGTGACGAAAGCAAACGTATGGATAAGACCAGTGGAATAGGCTCAAGGCAGAGGCTTAAATAAAAACAATTCTGGTAGGATTTACTGAAGAATATCGTCAGAATATATGTGGAGGCGAGTCAGTTTCTGAAGACGAACGACGACGAGACACAAGGTGAAAAATAGCACACTTATGGACAGGACTACGAAATAAGCAAGCAAGAGGCATCAGTGAATTCAAATGTAAAAACAATCTGGTTATACTTAAAAAAAAGTCGGGCTCTTCGATAAGTCAGCTTAACATGCGGATGGACGGACGGAAGGAAGACGGTTGGCATAAGTACCAATGGATAAAACCAAGTATGGCCCTTGAATCGACCCAAAGCAGACACTTATGTAAAAATCGTTGTTAAGGTAAATTAAATACAGAAAACAAAATTACTGGAAATTAATTTCATCACAAATTTCAAACAAATTACCAACTTCAGGTAAAATTAACAACGGGATCACAAACACCGACGCAGTTCATAAATAAACAATCAAAAATTCATATTTCGAACAGCTCGTAATCGCAGATATTCATCAGCACTTTGCAGGAAATGTAGAATTAACCGGGGTGCTTCCACGCATGTTACAGTTAGGCAAAACATATTTTAACAACGATCGATCATTTCGTGCTTCGGAGGGCAAGTCTATCACGGTTGCTTTCTATGATTACTTAGATGGCGGTCGTTAAACAACCATGTCAGAGGCCTACTAGTAGTAGTAGGCGGTTGAAAAACTCTGACACCTAAGTTCATTCGGTCGGTCGTTCAATGACTCGTTGTACCACACGAAAACAAGAACAACGATCATCTAGCGTATTTCATTCGTAGGCCCCAGGCACCCCTGACATAAAATTATTGGCCTGTCAAATTCTTAATCAACTGTAGCTGAAGAAACTGTAGAGGAAGCTGCATTGATAAAATCTAACTAGTAGATTTCGTTGGCAACGTTTCATTTCGTAATCCTCGCTGTTATCAGCCAGATGAATTTCAAAATAGGACGCAAAAGAATACGCAAACTGAAGCAAAAAATCATAAATAAGAGCTTTATCTCTTTATAACTATCGGTCATTCATGAATCATTATGTTAATGAGTCGTAATTACAGCAACGTATAGTTGCTGTACTAGTACTAGTACTACTAGAACGACTGCTATGGACTAGGTCAGTAAAATTATCCATACTTAATTTGTCCGCACAACCGTACCACTCTGTGGCAGAACTACGAACGCACCCGTACCTAGTGACGTCATTTCCGTCGTCCGGTATACCGTTGCCAATGTTGGCATGAATTTTTTATTCCCTATTATTGCCCTCTTGGGTTGATCCGGTCCGGTTGGCGTCGGGAAAGGTTCAACGGACGTGAGCCACGGTGCAACGGTTAATTGGTTCTCGGGGTAAAGCTGGGATGCTTGTCATTCAAATTCTATAACCCAGGTGACAGAGGCGTCGCCACTAGTTATGGCGAAATTCGCAGGTTCAAATCTACTAAGTAGGTACAGTACAACTAAGCACTCTTTACTATAATTAGCTTAATAAACAACTTTTCTTGAATTAAAAAAGAGATTTGAAAGTGAAAAACAAAATATCGCCTAGAGGAAATTTCCATCTGATAAAAACATGCGTATTGAAGTAAAGATTAAGTATGAATTCCCTAGAAAAATCGCTTTATAAACCTTTACATCTAACTATAGTGTGTTTTAAGTAAATAAGGCAACAATAGAACGTAACTTAGGCGTTACTTTGCTAACACTAAACTGTATTAAACAAGAACCCAGAAGTACCATAAAAGTACCAATTTAAGTAACTTCTAGTAGGTAACTAACCGCTTTATTGGACAGCTAAATTGCCTATCTCGAGTCCTAAGATGGGATGTTTACCAGTCATGCGGTTTTGCTTCTAGAATAAAATGGAAGTACAGTGATGTAGCAGTTTTTCGCATAACATGAGCTGTATATTCTCAGATAAATTGACTTTTATAAGTGATACCATTAGGTTGCACTATAATTTGCTTTAAAGCTTTACCAAGCCAGTATTTTAGATCGTGTAATATAAGAGTGTGTCTAAAATTATGGGTGGATGATACGCGTATCTACCATGGCATTGAAAATTGCGCATATTTTGCAAATTAAATATTAAAGATTATGCCAATAAAATCCAGAAATAAACTTACAATTATAGTAACTTACAATGTAAGTTAGCCGTGTGGTGCCGGCTTAGAATAGCATAACCCCAATTCTCCTTGTGGGTGTCGTAAAAAGCGACTAAGGGATAATCATCCAGGAAATGGCAGCAGCGTTCTCTGTAAATACAAAATCTTGCACTGCGCTCTCCAATCCGCCTGCCAAGCGTGGTGAGTATGTCAATACGTCCTAATGGGGGGAGGCCCATGTCCAGCAGTGGACTTTAGTGGAATTTATTGTAAAAAAAGAGATTAGTAAAAATGCTGAATTGAATGCGCTACATTTTACTAGTTACTGATTTATCGTAACATAAACGGGCCTCTAAAGCAAAATAAATAACGCGTTAGACGAAGCTAATTCTTAGCGCAAAAAAACCTAAGTATATCAGACAAAATCGTAGAACAATAGTCAGCCGGCCTTGAGGCAGTAATCAACGCGGACAATGCGATTCTGATACCTACGTTTCCAGTCTGTGTTTGTAGGCTGTCGTAAGCAAAACTATATTAAAACAGCAGTGAAACTAGGCTAGTTTTAGTCGGTAATAGTAGGTATTCGTCGCAACGGTTTTTAAACAAAAAATATCAAAGGTTTCATTATGGAAGAAACGATTTTAATATTAAAATACAATTTAATCTTATTTGCGGAATGAGATGATCCAGAATAGTTAGATCTGGAAAAATAGCATCACAAAGAAAGTACTACATAAAAAAAAATGGTATTTTTTTACATGTTCTGGGGGAGGCTACGTCCAGCAGTAGATTGCAATAGGCTGATGTATGTTGTTTAACTTCCAACTTTCTAAGGGTTTTTCTGGATATGACAATGTTTAATACTTCACAGCAGACATAGCACTTTGACTTGGTTGATGCTTGTTTTGACTTGAGTGGTCAAAAGATGCTAACTGTAAGCCAAACTATGCCGATTGTTGTATACAGCTCAAGTTGCGGTAGGCTGTGGTTACATGGAACGCTACAACAGATTTGAGTATCTGTATATCTGTACCAGCCCACAAGTAAATTTGTATGGAAGCTATTTTTTTTGTTTGTTTCGGCCTATTTTTATCGGGGAAAGCTGTTTCTTATCCCTAGCCCGTCCTAAGTTTTCGGTATCGGTCACTAGAAAAATTTCACCCTATATATCGATTCTCAGCATAGACTCCATAACAGAACGATGACTAAGATAACTCCTGATATTCTTTCCGCAATCTCATAATACACCTCATAGAAAAGGTTGTTCTTATTGATAAGAAATTTCACCAGGCAAAGTTTGCGTAGGTACTGACTTAAAGTGAAGATATAGTCAACCATAGGTGGTACAGTTTTCAAGTAGAAGTAGGCTGTATCTGCACGGGAAGCTCGAACTGGGGTAGAGAAACTAAGTGATTGTTTTTGTTCCAAAGTAAGGTTTGGAGTCAAGATAAGTTGTTGCCATACTGGGTTTTAGCGCTGCACACAAGCACAAATACGCTTTAAAACTTTTTAAACAACAAAATGATGTTTGATTTAAAGCATTTTAAACCAAAATACGATTTAAATCATTTGCCATAAGAAAAAGATGAAAAATACAAACTAATTTAAGAAATCCATGGCTTATCTTAAATTTGGGTGCAGGTTATTTATGAGATAAGTAGTTAGAGTAAGTAGCAACGTCGTCGACGTACACAGATATCAAGACGTAAACAGCCTCACCGCATTAACCCGCTACCGTGTTTCAAGCTCCTTGCAACACAGCCCTGCCGTTTGAGCGTTCCCACGACATTGGTCGCCAGAATTACTGTTATTTGCTGAGCTCGTACGTTTCGGTGGGACGTGATCATAGCAATCCGGCAGTAAGCAGTAATCCGGTGGCCACGACGTAAATGCTGGAGCATTGACAATGCGTAGAGTCTGGGACGTGTTTTTGGAGCACTGCGGTGGAGTAACAACGTAGGCAATAAAGATTACCTACTTATCTGTTAGGATTTCACTGCAAAAGGATTTTATTGGTTCGCTTTATTCTAATCTTTTAACCTGTTTTATAACACTGAAACCCAAATTTTTTTGTGAGATGTCTACTGCTGGAAATATACCGCCTCAAAGATCCCAGTTTTTGGTCAACTACCGCATTCCTTACAAGGTCGTCTGACCCACCTTTAAGGGGGTTTTCCCATGCCACAATTCCCGTAGCGTGGCCCCCACTGCAGAACCTTTCTGTCCAATCGACGACGGTTGTACGAACTAACGAAATATCTGAAACATTTTGAATGTTTTGTATGTTCCCAGGGCTATATTAAACAGACCGCTAACTGATTAAGATTCCTTAGTAATCACTGGCCTTAGTCGTTGAACTACTTAACAGATTGCTCGGCACTAATCTACCCAACGATCGCTAAGCCAAGTACGACGTGAACTACGATCTTAGATAACTACATGTTTACTACAAACTTGCGTAAATAGAACCTCCTTAGATAGTCAACAAAAGCGAAGAAAAGCGTATTCCGAATAAACTTGCAAAGTGAAAATTGCTTAGGAACAACAGAAGCAAAACAACAAGCCAAAGATATAAGATTGCACATTTTTTACGCGCTCTAAACGTCAACTTGTTGTCTCAGTGCAGACAAAGCTGGCATTGTTTTATGGTTAGATATTTTTAATTGTTAAACCTGTTTTATTTACATTTATTGCTGTAACTTGCTTTGCCAAACACGTTTAAGGCCGGCGTCTGATAAAGTTTGGTTTATTGGATATCCGTTGTGCAAGAACATTTGAAATCCTTAGACAAATGACATGTCGGCAATAGTTGTGCAACCGACAGCTCACAGGTGCATACCTATTATCGGAGCTTGATCTGCTCAAACTCGGATTACGAGTGTCCAAATCGATTACTTATTAGACCCACTGCCGAATAGACCCAGTGTGTCAAAATGTTGACATTGCATTTAATCTCAAAATTAATCAGGTAAAGTTTGTCTCCCTCTTATATTTAAAACCAAGCTATTGTCGGTAAAGTAACTGCTAGTTGGCTTTGTTTTCTGCCACTTCATTGACCCACGATATGACCATTATTTTCTTCTTTACTTGAAACGATGTCAATTCACTATACAGAATATTTAAATATTTTTTGTGTCTTTCTTGTTTACTTTTCCTTCCTTCCTTTGTACTGTACTTGGACCAAACTTTACCTGGTTATGTCAGTGAGCGTCATTAGGGATTTCAACAATAAGATACCACTGGGTCTAAACAGTAGTTGGTCTAATTGGCAGTGGGTCTAATTAGTGTCCGTCTCGATTCGAATCACTACGGAATCCGATCCGTGTGAGCCGTAGTGAAACCCGCTCGCCGAGACTAGCGAAACCGTACACTATGCGACTTCCGTCCACGATATGTCGGTGTCCAATGACTGGATTGTGGCCAGGAAATGGATTGTTATGAAACAACAATACTACTGCTTACAATAACTGCAAAATACGCAATCACTGCGGAGGTATCAAAAGCAAAAACAAAGAAATTGAATAAGCCCATCCCACCCGCTTTCTTTGTAGTAGTACTTAACTGACTAAAATGTTCTGTGCAGTTTACAAATTGCTATATTGCAGTGAAATGCCGGCTTAGAATAGCATCACCCCATTTCTTTCCCGTGGGTGTCGTTAGAAGCGACTACGGGACCCAGGGGTGAGTATTGCAAATTTAGGCGATGGGCTGACAACCTGTCACTATGGTGATACATAATATTCCAAATGATTCTCAAATGTTTGTCAGACGTGGCGTAAATGTCCGTTTCTTACAGACGTTTACGCTCTGCCTACCCCGTAAGGGATTATAGTCGTGATATGTGTATGTATGTATTATTGCTATAGTTTTATCTCATGCGTGTGAAACTAAGCTATGTTTAGCATTAAACATAGTGCTGCTACCACTTTCTGCTTTCTTCATCTCATGATTTAAGAAGAATCAACCACGCAACATAGGAAAGCAAGAACGATTGGCAACTCGCTTCTGCTTATGACGAGCTTATGACTGCTCCCGCTTTCCGCTGATTTTGTGCCCGTGCCATAGACGCAGTCCGGTCGCTGCGGTCTGCTGCGGCCGTCATTCATACTTCCATGTGACGTAATTAGACAGGGCCTAGCGTGTTAGTTCATTTGTCTTTTTAGCAGGAAACAACAAAGGGTTAAGCATACCATGAATCCTGTGTGGTTTTGAGGGGCGGGACGGGCAAACCTATGGGCTTAGGGGCACAACATTCGGTCTACTATTTTGTGGGACTTAGCGACTGTCAGACAGATTTTATCTAGAATTTTCTTTTTGTGTGGGATCGACAATCTGGTTGTAAAAGGGAGAAGTAAGAGTATCGGCACTACAAAAAGTCTAGCAGTTGCAAAGAAGCTTCAGATGTTTGTAAGTACCTACAATATGTTGCAGTGCTGCTCATTTAAAACGCATGCATCGGTCAAAAAGTCGAACAAAAGGTCATACTTGACGAACGTGCCTGTAGACATAAAGCATCGTTCATTTGGTCAATAATTAAAAAAGCGAGGCGCTGCTGTCGATTATACTTACATACATACACATATCACGCCTATAATCCCTTGCGAGGTAGGCAGAGCGTAAACGACCGCAAAAACGGACACGTCTGACAAATATTTCAGGATTATTCAGAAAATTGTGTATGGATGTGACAGGTTGTCAGCCCATCGCCTAAAATTGCAATACACACCCTCGAGTCCTTTAGTCGCCTCTTACGACTCCCACGGGAAAGAAATGGGGTGATGCTATTTGTATAAACTTTATGTACAAAAAGTGTCAACAAGCTTTTCTGTCAAACTACTTCCTCAAAACTGTCTTTCCATTCGAAGTCGTAACAGAAGCAATATCAGTTATGTACAAGTATTAATATAAAATGCGAAAGTTATGAGGGACAGTTGGTAGGAGGACAGCTGGGATAAATACTCGCTATCTTCCGGGATGGCGATAAAAAATTCATAACTGCGTAGGCGACGCCGAGTAGGTAGGTAAGTATACAGGGTGTATGGGACAGCCCTCCGAATACTGATAGAGTGCATTTAGACCATGAAACTGAACAACTTCCCGACTATTAGTAAATGCAGTCAGTTGATTGTGATATTGTATGTGAGGTCGATTTCTCTGGGTGAGCTCCTGCTCCCCACCATACATTCAGGTGTAGATTTAGCGCCGGGGCTAAAACTGTAGAGTCCAGAACTTAAAAAAAAGTGTGAGTCCGATTTCTTTTTGTCGTTTCCTGACATATGTTTCTAGGGAAAAGTTGTGCAGTTTCATGGTCTGAATGCACCCTATCAGTATTCGGAGAGCTGTCCCTTACACCCTGTATAACTAGTGAGACGAGGTGACACGCACGAATCCCAAAGGAACTGTTCTGGATACCTAGTTCTTCCTTCAGTTCATCTACATAAGAGCTTTGTTGCCTACGTAAGAGTTTAGCAAAACATGATGTGCAGGTATCCTGGGAAAATGTCATAAGAGATTTGAAAAATAAGTAACTCCAGATGTTTTTTTTTTAAGTAATTGACGAGTTAAAAAAAATCAAAAGCCTGTCTGACTACCCCATTTGAACAATTAGCCTCAATTTATAATCGACAAAAGAAATTTGACGTTTTCCTAAAATTTTACTTTAAAACGTAGAATCTTGCCAAATTTCATCGGTCTTAGTCCACGGGATGTAACCTATGAATTATGATTCTCTTGCGAGGATCAAAAACACGTGATTTTAACAGCATAAACGGTCGTATCTTTGTTACATACATACATAAATCACGCCTATATCCCTTCCGGGGTAGGCAGAGCGATAACGACAGTTCAACGGATATTAACACCACGTCTGACAAAAGTTTGAGGGTCAATCAGATAACTGTGTATCACTATAGTGACAGGTTGTCAGCCCGTCGCCTAAAATTGCAATACACACCCTCGAGTCCCTTAGTCGCCTTTTACGACACCCATGGCTAAGAAATGGTGTGATGCTATTCTAAGCTGGCATCACACAGCAGCATCTTTGTTAGGAGTATATATTTTTTTACAATTTGAAACGGCGGCAGATCTAGATATAGGTATAGTTTTTATTTCAACGTTTTGAGAGATGGAAAACATAGTAATTCTATAAGGGTTCCGTTTTCTTACCCTAAAAATCTAATTTGTACACGCAAAGTCATAATTCGAAAATTTCTGACAGATGAGATCATACAACTATATTTTATAGCAGATATATGTAGTATGTACCTCAAATCTAACTCGTTCAAATAAAAACTTTAAATACTTAACTACTCTTACGTTAACTTTCCTCACGTAGACCAATTGTTGCAAAAGCGATATTTACCTGAAAAAGGAAACAAATTGTCAATAAAACAATAACATCAATTTAGAAAGCTGAAACAATCACACTAATTGCTTTTAAATTGCTCCAAATAATCTACATTAAGATCAATGCATAATAGCGTAATGATTATGATGATGATATCTAAATTACAACTTTAGTTTGTTCACTGTAGCACTCTAAAATATACCGAGAGTAATTCATTCAAGGTGAATCAAATTGTTCGTTACAATAATTTTAAGAATTAATGTTCACACGTACGAAATAACTACTAAGTTGTAAGTTGTAACACAGGTGAAGTGATAAAATTATTATATGAACCACCTGTAGTTGAATTGGACAACCAATATTCGAATATAGAATGTAAGGAGTGTGTCTCCATTTCAAACCACCGATGACGGATAATTTTTGATCCAACACAGATTGGGAAATAAGGAAGGAGGAATTAATCTTTCCTGCTACTCGGACAGGATTACGAGTCCTGCGGTTCTTACTTAAGTAATTTTTTCAGTTATGCAATTTCAATTATCAGCGTTCCACCTCTCATGTTCCTACTGGCAACCTCTCGGTCATCAGTATCGTGCGTTAGATCGAAACAACGGGACACCAGTAAAATGCCACTGTCTTAAAATTGCAGTCCGATCCGTTTTGCCAAGAACAATTCAGGCGCGATTGGGCTGATTGTTATAACAACCAAACAAAGTTCTCCAGGTGAGACCTTGCTCCCCACAAATCTGTCAGGTGTAAGGTGCAAAGCCCCGGAGCTAAATCAAAGAGACCAGTCTTTAAAATGTCTTATCAAATTATTCCAATGTTTGTACAAGTAAAATCTAAAGATTTTAAATACTTTACGACCTAACTACTAAATACCGATACATTTAAGACCTTAATCAGACAAATATCGGATCGATATAGTGGACAAACACTCTAACACGATTATACAACATATTTACGCGTGTGCTGCGTTTCAATTGACACATCTAGGTAGGAATGTGTCAGACGATATCATAGGTGTTGTTCAGATGTTATTTTATGCCAGTTGGCACTTTATTAAATATCAGCAACGATGAATCTATTAAAATCTCACCTACTACATTCACGATGCTTTTGCTTACCTATACAAGCTTATTTCTACGCAAGACTGAGTACATATTTGCTTCAATCATGTTTTCAGACCTCTACCAAGCATACAAAAGCTTTTCTCCACAATTTTTGTAAAAAGTAGATTGCTCACTAATTTAATTTATTAAATCTAATGGTTTTGGCTAGTTCTAAAGTATAAAATGACAGCTTTTCGCAGAAGAGTGAGTAGAAGTAGATTTCAGTATCCAAGTGCACAAATAACTAAAACACATGTTTTTCGTTACGGAGAAAATATCTGCAAGGTGACTTCTTAACATAAATATAACGATTTAGTGATACGTTGCTCTCAACGGAGGAATGTTTTAATTGTTAAAATAACAAATTTGCTATTAATAAAACTTTTTAATAAGCCTACCTGTTCATCACAAAAATATAAATCAGACATTTCATTCTACTGGTAACAAAATAATCTTCCTCAAAGAAAACGTTTAGACAAGAGAAAGATTTAAGGTCATAAATATTTCAAACAAACCAGTAAACCCTATTGTGCGAAATTTCATGTAAATATACACATTACTACATAATAAGGACGAGATTACACCCTTCCCGGGACTTCACTGTTTAGACATTTTAACTTCGAATTTTATCTCGAGTTGGGGAAAAAAACGGGAAACAAGAGTGACTGTAAAATTTCAACGGTAGCTGTTTACATCCGACCTTTTTTACGATGTTGTTAACTGTTGATTCTTTTTAAACATCTGCGTTGGGAACTGTAAACTACATTGTTCGTCGGAGCGGTAAAATGTCGCCTTAATGACGTGGGTATACAACATTTGTAGGATGTTATCGGTTCTGTATGTGGAATCCTATTGACGTGATGTCTAAATCAGGCGCTACGAAATGTGAAAATAATAAACTTCAAAAAGTATTTTGGCGTCATTGAATTCCGTAGACATTTCTGGCATTGTTACACTTGAAAATATAAAACTTGGTCTTCAAGGAAAAACTTATGTATATACTTCAAAAATACCCATTACCAATTGAAGCTCAATAATTTTTATGATACATGAAACGAAACTCATTAACTGTAGCATCATTTTATCAATCCATATTTTTTGTGATGACTTTTGACTGTTAGTTAAGTAGTTGGTCCCCTGGCTTCTAAATAGCCCGATGACAGATATGTTGTTCAAGTAGTTGAAATTTGGTTTATCTCAGGGGATATTTACGCGATGGGAAAGAGGGGTCGTCTTACCGCCACAGCGATCATCTTAACAGCTTTTGTTTGTTTTGACACTGAGCTAATTTAAGTTTATGGTGCCGCTCTGTTGTTTCAAAAAGACTGATTATCGCGAATTGCGGCGCGAATATTAACTACCTACATTTTTTTAAGGGAGTTTTGTTATTGTAAATAAATAGGAGGGATTTTTCAATTTGTCGCTCGGAAAAGCTGAATTCATTTAGCGTGCGCGCTGGCCGGCCGGGTGACAAGCTTTCAAAGCGATGACGGACGTAGGATACGCACAATCAATTTTATGTAGATACACGAGCTCATTCGACAACGCTCCAGTTACCTTTCAATCAGCTCAAAATAAAAACTTCGACGCCGTTTGAAGTCGAAATTAAAAACTCGTCATATTGACAACGTCTGTCCTGTTGCATCCCAGCACGAAAGTTTTACGTCAACTTGAATAAAATTAATGAAAACAGCACAAACATGTCTTTAAAGAGGAATTCAACTAACGAACGGTGTCGAGCAAACAGTAAAAATAGAGCTGGTCGATTCTCGTGAAACTAATTTTCCTTTTTCCGCTGTCGCTCTGACTACAAGCGCGGAAGCCTTAATCGCCCCCAGCATCGATACAATTTAAATCGTAACAAAACGAGCAAGCCGAATCGATCTCTATCGCCCGAGAGCAAATCGTTCCCGGGCGGAATGCTCCGAGCAATTGGAAATACTTGTGTCTCAAGTTCGGGAAGGGAAAAAAGTTAATTGCCAGTGTTTTTGTCGCACGGTCGCAGCCCCGTGCCCCGTCTAATCTCTCAATCGGACGAGCTCTCACCTACTTTTACACGGACTTTAGTCGCGGAATGGAGAAGTCTGAAAAAAATACGAGCTCTATATTAGTCTCGCCTTCGAATCGATTTCTCCTGATCTCCAATTGAATTCAAATTTGTCCACAGAGGACTTCACTTGGAATTGAATTGTGTGTGAAAGTTGCTCCTTTGTAAGCTTACTTATTGTTCATGGGGATTGGTATCATGTTTTATCATATTTCCTGCTAAGATGTTATTTGGCGTCGTTTTAATTCTTGTAATCTTGGGATCCGCTGCGAAGCTTTCTCGAATAGAATTTCGGAATCAAAATGTTAGAACTGAGATTGAATGTTCCGTGGAGTCAATGAATAATAAATCATAAGCCTGCTCTGGAATATCAAGGGGATCTACAAAGTGCTCACTTAAAACAGTTATTAAAGAGCCGTGTAAATGAGGGCTAAATGTTAAGTTCACTTAGCGCAAGCGACCAAGCTAACTGAATTAAAATCTTAAGATGCGATCTAAATAAATAAATTACCGAAATATAATATACATTTTCTGCAAAATCTTACAATGTTTCAACTAAAATATACCGCATAATTGAAATATCTTACTTTTTCAAGTTGCGAAACATAATTAAAATTGACAGACAAGTGACACAGATAAGTTTTCAATATTATTTTTATGTCCCTCTCTAGGAACGGTTGTCCTAGTGCTTAAAGGAGAATGACCATTCATGGTCTCAAAATGCGTCGCGCGTCACAAACAAATTACAGCAATATATAATACGATATCATCAACTTTAGCGAAGGATAGACACGGAAATTGTTGCACAAAACAGAGACACTAATAAAATTTTGAAAAGGTCCACAAACGGTTAACCATTTTCACCAACCTGATTACCGAAGATCTGTCCTGATCAAATAAGCATCTGTTTAAAAAAGTAAAGCATTAATCAGACTTTATAATTATTAATTTTGGTCTTTCATCTGAGGCCTGCAACTGCAAGTTTTGTTTCAAAATTGATGCAAAATAGTACGAGCGTTCATACTTTCGTGGGCACGATATTATTCTCAAAGTATGATTCCTCGACTCCTTACAAAAAAAACAGCCTAGTGTTCATTTAAAATTCTTATAAAATCACTTAATTTTTTTAGTCGCCAATCTTTTACAGCTACTATTTACAGTGTGTTTTTCAATGTTTTCTTTTAGTGTGTAGGGTTGCCTGGAAGAGATCGCTTAAAGCGATAAGGCCGCCTTTGCTTATATTGTGTTGTTTGTTCTTGTTCTTGTATATGTTATGATTATTAATGTGAGCAATAAAGTGTTTCTGTCTGTCTGTCTTTTTATGGATCGAGTTGTTAAGAAAAACCACGAAAGCTACTTCTACTAACTGTATTAAAATCATAAAAGCTACCTGTACCTCTCATGCGTTTGCGCACGGTAGGTAGAGCATGAACCAACGCGCATGTTCACCGTTACGCGCATGCGCGTCGAACGATGCGCGGTGTGCGCATGACCGCTAATGTTGCCTCGATTTGCTGCCACTAGTACATCTTTTGAGACCACGCTTATTTTTGTGTACAGTTATGCATAAGTGGATTATGGTTTTGTTGATATGATTATAAACTGTATCTGCAACATTTTCAGATATATTTTTTTTACGTCGTTCAGATATTTCGACAATTTCTTTGTTAGTTCCTGTATGAACTAGAGATACTAATCCATCATCATTGTAGTCACACCGACTTTGGCCACAAGGAAAATGTGATTAAATTTTCGTGTGGTTTAGCCCTCGAACAAAGACATCACGGGAAGCCATCAGTCATTACCGGAAACAATAAAGTTGCGAGTCAGTGTCGTTAGGACCTGGCAACATTATGCGTAGGGCCTATTCAACTCTTGCTAAGCGAATATTTTGGGAAATAAAGCAAAAAATCAGGTATTTTAGTGTTTCTTCTAAGTAGGATATGGAGAGAGACGGAAGATATTTTATCAGTTTAATATAAGTTGGAATTTTATACCCTGTCCTGATGTTCGTTTCACCTGAAGACATCGCATTCATGTATTATGTTTGTGAGTATTCTTATTTTAAATATTGATAAGCCTAGACTTATTTAAATATTGCGGGGGCACTCAAAAATAATTGAAAGGTAAATTTTAAGTAAGAGAATTTATTTCCCGAGTTGAGTGAGACCACTTTACTTTTCGTTTTGACATGATATTAAATATGTAACAATGAAATATGATACACATTCGGTTCACATTATTGAAAATGTGATAATATAATGACTAAATGGTGGGAAATCAATAAATTTAATACATACACACACATATCACGTCTATATTCCTTGCGAGGTAGGAAGAGCAAAAACAGTCATTTTCGCCACGCCTGACAAACAATCAAAGCAATATCACTATAGTGGCAGGTTGTCAGCCTGTCTCTTAAAAACACAGGAAACCCTCGACTCCCTTAGTCGCCTGTTACGGAACCCGTGGGAAAGAAATGGGGTAGTACTGTTCTAAGCTGGCATCACACGGCAATTCTAGAAATTTATTGCAAGAATAATCGGATCAGATATTACATTTTTAGATGCTGATTAGACTAGACGTTAGAAATCGAATGGTGTCATAAGATGGTCGACTATGTACAAAACTGATTGCGAGAAAAATCGGGTACTATAGTAACAGATTCTTGGAAGTTGTATTTATCTTCAGGATCAGGACACCATAATCGCAATCACATATAACAAGCCAAGCCAGTCCAGTCTAGTCTCAGCAGTTCATGTAAGTCCAGACACCTAAATTCCAGCCACCGATATGTTTAAAACTCCCACCATTATTAACCCCTAACAGCTACAATAATCACCTCTGCTGCTAGCGAAATAAGGACAGTTTTAGCTGATATAGAGTTTCACGTCGTCAAGACCATTAGAGCAAATCACTTTACTACGGCAGACTTTTAGACTAAAAGAAAGTATAGATAGATGAAATGTGTGAAACGACTCATTTTAAGAATTAAAGACAAAGTCATTCCAATGTGATTTCTCACTACCTGTAGAGGCAGATGATACATCAGGAGCTTTTTCAGATTTTTATGAGTATGTCGGTACACCTTCGCTAAAGATTAGACATATTTTTCAATTAAGTTCTTAGTTTTTTTTTTGGATTAGACTTCATATTTATTTGCATAACATCAGCAGCTGAGCTTTTGGTAGGCAATTTAACTAGGCACGATCTGTTCAGTGCTAAATAGGTGCATCTATATAATACAAAGATGGATATTAAATTAACAAATTATTAGAACACGGCTAACGTTGTATTATTTTCGCAGTATCCGCCATTTCTACCCAAGCATCTCCCCATTTCTACCCGTGGGTGTCTTAAAAGGTGAACAAGGGATGAATCCAAGGAATAGACAGCAGCGTTCACTATGAATATATTCAAAACCTTCAAATGGGGTCGCCAATCCGCCTGCCAAGCGTGGCATGACAAATAGGGGGAGGATGACCAGCAGTGAACTGTTTTAGTTGTATTAGTTTCGTAGAATCAGTTTTACAGTTCCATACCCCATCTCCAGTTTTGTTTTAATCTAAGTGGATGTACTAGGACATAAGACCCGTTAGCGTGTAAGAGATTTTCGTGACTAGATGGGAGTGAGTCATTGAACGAAGAAGTTCCTGGCTACTGTCTTACGAAGGGTTTATTGCTAAACAGAGAGAGAAGATTGGTTTCATTTTAAAGAAAATTTACTCTCGATATTGTATGTTTTCGTAAAAAAGGAAACATTAGATACAACTACCAAATTTATACATAAAGTTGCCTGCTTTTTATGTATTTTAGTATCGTAAATTGAAAACATCAGTTTTCTAAATTATTTTATCATTTAAGGAACAATGCAGTATTGGTAGGTGGGCCCAGACTATTTCTTTCGTAAATTAAAATAAAATTATTTCTTTCGTAAAAAATATATTTTTTCATTTATGAAAATAACACTTTACTTTTCGTTTTGACATGATATTAAATATGTAACAATGAAATATGATACACATTCGGTTCACATTATTGAAAATGTGATAATATAATGACTAAATGGTGGGAAATCAATAAATTTAATACATACACACACATATCACGCCTATATCCCTTGCGGGGTAGGAAGAGCGTAAACGGCTGCAAAAACAGTCATTTTCGCCACGCCTGACAAACAATCAACAACAATATCACTATAGTGGCAGGTTGTCAGCCTGTCGCTTAAAAACACAGGAAACCTTCGAGTCCCTTAGTCACCTCTTACGACACCCATGGGAAAGAAATGGGGTAGTACTGTTCTAAGCTGGCATCACACGGCAAATCTAGAAATTTATTGCAAGAATAATCGGATCGGATATAGCATTTTCAGATGCTGATTAGACTAGACATTAGAAATCGAATGGTGTCATAAGATGGTCGGCTATGTACAAAACTGATTGCGAGAAAAATCGGGTACTATAGTAACAGATTCTTGGAAGTTGTATCTATCTTCAGGATCAGGACACCATAATCGCAATCACATATAACAAGCCAAGCCAGTCCAGTCTAGTCTCAGCAGTTCATGTAAGTCCAGACACCTAAATTCCAGCCACCGATATGTTTAAAACTCCCACCATTATTAACCCCTAACAGTTTACAATAATCACCTCTGCTGCTAGCGAAATAAGGATAGTTTTAGCTGATATAGAGTTTCACGTCGTCAAGACCATTAGAGCAAATCACTTTACTACGGCAGACTTTTAGACTAAAAGAAAGTATAGATAGATGAAGTGTGTGAGCAAGTCATTTTAAGAATTAAAGACAAAGTCATTCCAATGTGATTTCTCACTACCTGTAGAGGCAGATGATACATCAGGAGCTTTTTCAGATTTTTATGAGTATGTCGGTACACCTTCGCTAAAGATTAGACATATTTTTCAATTAAGTTCTTAGTTTTTTTTTTTGATTAGACTTCATATTTATTTGCATAACATCAGCAGCTGAGCTTTTGGTAGGCAATTTAACTAGGCACGATCTGTTCAGTGCTAAATAGGTGCATCTATATAATACAAAGATGGATATTAAATTAACAAATTATTAGAACACGGCTAACGTTGTATTATTTTCGCAGTATCCGCCATTTCTACCCAAGCATCTCCCCATTTCTACCCGTGGGTGTCTTAAAAGGTGAACAAGGGATGAATCCAAGGAATAGACAGCAGCGTTCACTATGAATATATTCAAAACCTTCAAATGGGGTCGCCAATCCGCCTGCCAAGCGTGGCATGACAAATAGGGGGAGGATGACCAGCAGTGAACTGTTTTAGTTGTATTAGTTTCGTAGAATCAGTTTTACAGTTCCATACCCCATCTCCAGTTTTGTTTTAATCTAAGTGGATGTACTAGGACATAAGACCCGTTAGCGTGTAAGAGATTTTCGTGACTAGATGGGAGTGAGACATTGAACGAAGAAGTTCCTGGCTACTGTCTTACGAAGGGTTTATTGCTAAACAGAGAGAGAAGATTGGTTTCATTTTAAAGAAAATTTACTCTCGATATTGTATGTTTTCGTAAAAAACGGAACATTTGATACAACTACCAAATTTATACATAAAATTGCCAGCTTTTTATGTAATTTAAAAACATCAAGGTAAACACAAGAACCTAGATTTCTAAATTATTTTATTATTTAAGGAACAATGTAGTATTGGTAGGTGTGTCCAGACTATTTCTTTTGTTTGACAAATCTCCAATTATCCAATTAGCTCATAAATTAAGATTATAATATTTTAATTAAGTTTCACTTCGTTAACTACAAAGTGTATAAATAGCCTTCATTCGAAAAAATATATCTCAACTTTCCTTCAATTATCGCTGTCACTCTCCGTCAAATAGGTTAATTATAAGATAGGAGATATCTTAATCCTGTCATGACTGAAAATGGTAATGATTTCTAGAAACGCCATTTTTAGTCAATATAGTCGCCATTGTTGTCATCGTCACTTTTTTGACAGATAAGGCGTATTTTGCGTCAATTTCTTATATATGACATGATTTAGATATCGCCTGTCTTTTGTTTAACGTATTTGACGGAAAGTAACAGCAATAATTAAAGGTAACTTAAGATAATCTATTTCCCGAGTTGAGGCCGTTGAATCGATTTAAATAACAAAATGGCAAGTAACCTAATCTTGTGACAGGTATCATTATCATCAATCAACATTAATAACTTTACAATTGAGAAATTATATTCTAACGTCCATTTCTTTCACTTTCTAGTCGAGTTTTAATTAGTAATTAAAGGAAACCTTTATGTATGATGTTAAATCTTAAATGGGTATCATTATCTCTATTTTAGTAGTAACTGGAGGGCGAAAACGGGTGATTGCACCCTATGGCGCTCTCTAGGGGAGGCGTATGACCAGCAGTGGACTGCAATAGGCTGATGTATGTATGTATCTATATTTTATGGAACATATGCAATAAAGGAGGCAAAACACGTATTTCGCACGTAGTTCGTCAATGCCTGTTTTACCTGAGAGCGTAAGTACATTAGGGTGAAATTCTGTAACAACTTATCACTATCACTACATAATATAAAGTAAAGTCGATTCCCGCGTCTGTCCCTATGTCTGTTTGTATGTATGCTTAAATCTTCATAACCACCTAACGGATCTGGATGACGATGATGAACTTTTTTAAAAAGATTGAATTATTCAAAAGGAGAGTTTTTATGTATGAATTATGTCGGGAAAAGGTCTTTTTCCCGTGGTAAATCGGTTAGCAGCGGGTAATTTATATAAACAGCTCAGTCAGTTCCTACAACTAACTGGCCATTGGGTTATATAGAATTTCCATAGATCGGTCCTGTCGTAGAGTTTCAGTTTAATTACATGCTGAACATAATTACATACATATATCTTATAATTACTGTATCAATGTAAGAGATAGTAAGTATAAAGTTTCGTTAATTGATTTATGGCCCCGATCTGTGTAAAAAAATAACTAGCTTTGTGATGACTTGGAATTTTATATTTGAATAAATCATAAATGTTGCGGCAAACCTACGTATTATTATCATCACGGTCAAATTAATGGCTACACCAGCCCATAGGGCAGATGAAAGATACAAAACAGGACCAACCAACGTGAACAAAATATATACATAACTTTGTCACGCCTAGATAATCCAAAGTTTGCTAGACAAAAATAAATAATTAAAAAATAATAAATATCCTGGTCAATTCACACAGTGCCCTAAATAGGCCCCAAATAAGCAAAGCTTGTACTATGGGAACTAGATAGCTGATATTAAAACTAAAATACTCCTTTTTGTAAATAAATACATATTATACATAGAAACACTCAGACTTAACTTAATATCTGAAAATGTTTTAACAAATACTTGTGGGTGGTGGGTATCAATCAACTAGATAGCTGATATTAAAACTTAAATACTTATTTTTGTAAATAAATACATATTATACATAGAAACACACAGACTAACCAAAAATATCTGAAAATGACTTGACAAATATTTGTGTGTTGTGGGGATCAAACCCACGACACTCGGCGTAGCAGGCAGGGGTACTCTCCGCTACGCCATCGTGTAAATGCATTTTTGTCACAAAGCATTAGACTGTACTATTTCTCTACCTGCATCAGTTATACCAATGTCCGTCCATAGGGCAGACGAGAGACACGAACTAGACCCGGCACGGCGCAATACGTGCATCACATCGACACGACTGTAATGTTTGGGAAATTCGTCACAAGTCGCCAACGTGCGGCTGTAAGTGCTGCTTTCATTTCGCTGTTATTTATTGCTAGTCATTTTGTACAGTTATCGTGGACATTACATTCTTATTGTCGCAATATCTGAGAAGCGAAAGCAATAGTGAGTAGGTGCTTGAAGCTAAAAAGATCGTATAACGTTACTATATTTCAGCTAGGCACTGACGATCTTTCAATAAATTAAATATATCATGTAGGTTTTAAAACTTAAAACCTAATAAATGAATTCCTTGGAATGACAGGATGATACCAAGCAAAGAAACTATACGTATCACATCGACTACGTCAGACTGCAAGTTAAAATATAGGGAATCGGACGTCGTTGTATTGCACGAAGGGCATGAAGTGGAGTGAATTACGTAATCTATTTTTTATAGCCGGGCGGAGGCAATGCACTTGAAGTGAGCAGCACGAGCAACACTGCAGCAAAACTAGTTTCAACATCACGCGATCTAAAAAACGACCGCATCAATCATTAGAGCACTTTCTAAACTCTTTGTGAGTATTGTTACCGATGTCTTTTGTATGGACAGGCTTTTCTTACCGATTCATTAGATGAGATTGTTTGTGTTCAGTTTTTGGATCAATATTTTTCATTAATTTTATCATTATTTTTATCAACCTGTATAGATGGTTCCATGCTTCGGAGGGCACGTTAAGCCGTCGGTCCCGGTTGCTATCTATGATTACTTAGACGGCGGTCGTTACACAACCATATCAGAGGCCTACTACTAGTAGTAGACGGTTGATAAACTCTGACACCACGGTTCATCGGGTCGTTGGACGACTCGGTGTCCTACACAAAAATAAGATCAACCGATATACGAAAGCTTTCGAAAGAAATTGTGACTTTTTAGTTATTATTATTAGCTTCATTCATAAATTCACCTTGCTACTAATTTTGCTACTATCTTAGCAAGAACTACTGCACATTCACAAGGAGAAGGTCATTGACACTATAGTTAGTAACATACACTACAGTACAGCTCCAAAGCGCCTTTTGAAGGTCCGTCTTCAAATATCAATCTTTTTTCTACTTATTTAAATTTAAAATAAGTACGACAATAAAAAGCTTCTGAGTAAATAAGATAGTAAAAAACAAAATAAAAATACAAAATATTCAGCCAGTAATCACTTGAGCCTCTCAGCCTCGCGCCTTCGGCCTGAGCTTAGGGCTGCCAGCCAGAAAAAGTTTCTTATTACAGTAAAAACAAAATTATACTGTGTTCAGTTTGTTCGGTTATTGTAAGGATGAGAATCATAGCGATGAGCGCTAGATATCATCGGCTGAACATTCTACATAAACTGTTTACTTGAAAATTTACTGTATATTGTTTTAATTTCCCTATTAGTTTTAAGGGAAAACCTAAAAGTTTCTATCAAAATAAATACACCTTTTCTTATTAGTATTTTAATACATTTTCATTATCAGGAATACCCAAAGTCAGAAAAATTAAAAAAGATGAGGTTTGCAAAAGGAATTTCAAAGCGAATATCAGGCCAATTTCTTTTTTAGTTCTTAGCGCTGGCAACCCTATTCGAGCTCGACAAGACAATGCGCGGGAAAGTTTAATGTTGTTACTTTGCGATATCTATCGACGGCCGACGTACAATCAGCGGCGCCTTGAGTTACCACTTTAGAGGCCAACTTATACAGGTTAACATAAATAAAATGTATAAAAAACCAGTACACGTTGACCACTTCAATATTAACTCGAAGTGCTGGCTGATAGTACCAACACTTGCACCGATGTGCTTTTCACGGCCAAACGATGTCGATGTATAGAGATCGAGATATTTGCGTGTTTATAAGGGGTCATAATAGGCACAGATTATAGGGTAGTCAGAGGTGGAGGTGGTTTCATCGCTGGAGAAAGTTCTGTCATGCAATATTTAATGTACAGTCGCTCATATAACATAAGGTAACAGGCATTATAAGTGGTATTAAACGAACACTACGGGTGTGCCTTGTGTGAAAGAGGCTAACTATTTTACGCCTTGGCACAGCAGGTCTGTGGTGTAATGGTCTAACTGCTAGGTCGTAACCTCAAGTAAAGCCACGATCGAGGTTCGATCCTCGGGTTGTGATAGCGTTTGTTTTTCTTTTTTGTGTATTATTTTGAATCTTTTTTTGTTGTATTATGTTTTTGTCGGTAGCTGGTGACTCCAGGAATATAAAAATTAGGCGTAAGTATATTTTAACTACAATGAGAAAGCTTTATATGCTTTATTTTAAAACATGAGGTGTTAACTAAGTAATGTTAGTATGGTAAGTGTAAGCACGGAGCTATATTACAGAAAAAAATAATTTGTATGAAAGTAGCGACATCTGGTGATCAGTAGTAATAACACGATGTTCTCTCTGGTCATAGCTAAGCGTCTGAGGGGGAGTTATACATTGAATATATTATGTTTCTAACGTAAGTATATATACCTAAAAATATCGCCTAAATATTAAAAATATGTAATACCTGTTTTTCATATTTATTGCTAGGCAGGTTTTTATACTTATTTATTGGTAATCTTATTTAATCATTACGATATCATCTTTTATAACATTATACATATACATATTAAAGTAGAAAGAAATAAAAGTGAACAATAAATTAAAAGTATTTATTTATTTACAACGATTGTTTACAGCCTCATAATAGGTGCTATGCTCAGTAGCAATATAAGTAGGTATATCTATTTAATTATTAAACAGGTTTAGAACAACGATTTAAAAAACTTAGTTTACAACTGCTTCCTTTGTTTAGCTAGCACACAGTGAATAAACATGTATAGTTAAATACAATAACATCACTTTGGCGCTTATTTAAGAATCACAGCTATGATAATTTTGTCACACATCTTAGGGTAAATAAATGTTCCGGAAGGAACCTTACGACCAACCAAAATGAAACTAACAATGTATAAAACCTTATTCATTCATAAAATAATGCACGCTCTAATACAAATAAAAGCTCATTTTTTTGTAAGTATAAACAGAGTATCTCGTGTATTTTTAGTGCATCAAATTATATTTGAGCGTTTGTCTTGGCTTCACTCCGGTTATTTGTAGGGTTCCCTCTGATATTTTTAATACATTTAGGTTAAACAAACTTAGGTAATAATGTGGTCTGTAAAATTACAAAAATACTCCCGGGCAAATCGAATTACGTCCTGACTATGTCTATTAGACAACGCGTTTTTTTTTTGCCGGTTTGTATGTTTTGATGTGCAATTGCTGTTTCCTTTGTTGATGCAAATTGATTCGCAGTGTGCTTTGCAATAACATCCGGATGGCGGCGTGCAGACTGAGGAGCAAACATCTTGGGGGCAAAACCAGGCTTAATACGTTGAACATCTCCAGTGTCACCATGACGCTGAATTCACAATCGTACGGCTTTTCTCTGCAAATAATTAAATCCTAAATTAGAAGAATGATCCTACAAAGTTATCTTCCTACCATTTAACATTTCTTGAAACCTAATATTAAAATACATTGTAGGTTACTATTGAAATTAGGATCACATAATTATATTACAATGACGTAACACAATATTTTACTTACCGAAATATTTAATTAACGAGCGATTGCACTCATTGACATTTCCTGTTCATGTAACACCACAATTTCAGCCTTCATAAAAACTGGTAAATTATGCATTATAATAAAAATTGTTAAAGTTCTGTTAGAATTCAAAAACATTGTTGTCGCTTCCAAAGAAGACGATCAATAGTAAAGAAGCGAATTCATTCAAGCTGAACTGGTTATTTATAAGTAATTTTTATTGGCTACCTGCAATTTTATAAAACTCGCGGTATATTCAACCATTTCTGATCTGACTATCTATGACGCGCCATGTTATTGATAAGCTTGTAGCAACCAGTTAAAAATTTAAACGTTCTACGTAACAAGCATCTGGTCTAGGGGCTTCGCTGTCGGATACAACGCAGCATAGCCACGGTTCGAATCTCGGCCTGCGCCAGAGAGGTAACTGTCATATTTTTATGTTAAAATTTTAGTTCCTAAGTGAATGATTGCGAGTTCGATTATACTTCGTATTTGGCTTGCGAGAAAGTTTCCAGCAAGTAATTTAAACAGGTTTAAGTGACGTATGCAACGCTAGTAGATTCCGGCTAACTAGTTCAGTGCTGCCACCAAGTTTAAATATTGGCGAAGAGTTTTATGTGGTAGTATGTGGTTGTAATTTTATAGTTAGTGTCGCTGGTGGTGCCATCTTTGTGTTGAATAGAGAATAAATTCCTTTGATACTTCGCATATGCATGCCTGTTACCTTAAGTGGTATAAGAGACTGTACGTACCTTCTCACTATGATAGTTCTGTATTATAAGATTGATGAAACTGACCATTATTCCCAAAGAACATACGTCACAATATGATAATAATTTTTTGACGTCAGACGTAAAAGTAATTAAAAGTGCTGATTATCATATGATTGCCTTACAAAAGTCAATTAAATAATTGTTTTGGATTTACAAATAACTTAATTTTGATCGAGCCATCATCAAAAATACGAAATGACAGATCGGCAGACTACCGTCCTGTTCGCACTCGCGTATTTTGCCGTTTGTCAAAAAGGGGGCGTTTAAGGTCACCAGTTAATTTCAATCGCAAAGGGCACAAACCAAATACAAACATCAGAGACTGTTTACTATGAGTTTAGGTTAAATGTATAGCAATAGCAAGGTAAGAGGTAGGTACCGTTGTTTTCATGTGAAGTTATACGAAAAATTATCGGGTATGAGGCAATATTAAGGCGTCCTTAATGATAAGAGTATGGTCACGATATAACCTACAATTTTCTTTACTATTTTTGTTAAATAAAACAATTTTAATAAGCTTAATACCGTGTGATGCCGGCTTAGAATAACAGCCAATACTACCCGTGGGTGTCGTAAAAAGCGACTAAGGGATTAATTCATCCTGGGAATGGGCATCAGCGTTCTCTGTGTAAGCAATATCTTGCACTGCGATCGCCAATCCGCTTGCCAAGCAGCGTGGCGAGTATGGGAATACCCCCCAATTGGGGAAATAGGTGTAATAGGGAAGAAAAGATGTCGATAAGAAATCTTCAGAGTCGCGTAACAATTTGGTACTTATTATTAATTAACCATTTATTGCACTCAAGAAACATTGCAAGAGACATAATATACAAAGAATGACCACAAAACAGGACAACTTATTTCTACTAAGACATTTCTTCCAGCTGGCCTACAGAAAGTGAGATTTTTACAAGACAGGATTGGGCGTGCACAATTACACACTTAAAAAATAAATGCCAATAAAATGAACCTACATGCAAATATATTAAATACAGTAGGTAACGAAAAATATATCAATACTTTCATAAATAAACATAAATATATTTCATACATTACTTTATTACTTTTACTACTTCTTTACTTACTTTTAATTCATATTTGTTTAAGAAATTGTTTTCAAAGACTTCAAGGAGTAACATAATATTCAAAACATCAAACCTATCATCTTGGTCTCTCTTCGAGATCCCATGGTAGTGGTCGGTCGTTGCCCCCAGTTCTAGTTCACTATAGTACGCGATAGTGGATAGGGCACAGTCAACATGGCGGTCAAACAAAGGCACTTGTTTTGTTTCGCTTCGTTTTATTTCGCAACGGAGATAATACGCCGGTTTTCCGTTTGCCATTTAGGGAGCGTCCATAAATGACGTGAGGTAGTGAAGTGACTTGGTCACCTCACTAAAATCTCACGGGTAATTGACCCAAAAAGTAATAAAATTTCGCATTAAGAGGACCAAATGACGTGTGTTATATATCTATATAGTTATTATCCTACGTAAAAACAAACTGGAAAGTTGAGAGTTTGATAAAATTTAATAAAATTATACGTCCTTAAATTATTTCATAACTGTGATTTTACTAACCGAATCGCGTCTTATAATGAATGCAAAAAGCACAATTCAAAGTATTAACAACTACTAAGTATGGTTACCTAATCAAAATCTCAGAGAATTTGTAAAGTAAGCTCACGTTATTAATGAATGCTCCCCTACGGCGCAAGGAAGAGTTCTGATTCTGACCAATGTTTTGAGTTCATGGGTCAGTGCAGTTTGGATTTAATTCAAAGGTTATTTTGCATTGTGTTGTAGTATTATTTGTTATAATAAGATTCTATTAGTTCACAGAAGTCGGAAGTATGCTCTATATTTTGGTACGGTGCAAATGGATTAGTCGCGTTTTACCTCGCTAGTTCAAGCACCTGGCAAATCTAAGCTATGTAGAAAAATAGAATATGATAGAATGAAATTTTGCAAAAGGCCTACTAGTAGTAGGAGCCTGTTGGGAAACTCTGAAACCAGGGTTTATCGAGTCGGTCGGTATCCCACATGAAATGGAGAAAAAGATGAAATTATTTCCAACTTGGAACATAAACATTGTTATGGATTATTTTTGACAAAAATGAATAGAAAACCAGTACTTATATGCTGATCCCCTCAACAAGTAACTTGAGTACTACACCAAGGCAAATATTTTCATACCTAAGAATAGTTTATCTACTCGACTTCTTTAATTTTCTTTTTACTGTCGTGTTATCTAGGCTCCGAGAGGCACCGGCGCTCAGGGAGCCAAGGTAACCGCAGGTGAATACTTATAGCTAAGTATTTGTAGAGTGGTCTCGCGAACACGAGTGCCTGTGACCCCGGAGGGCGTGAGTGAGTAAGTGTGGGTAGAGTGTCCTGTGTGTAGGCACCCTAGCAAGCCTCGCGCCCGCACGCTAAGTGAGGGGCCGAGGGAGTAAAAGAGGGAACGTAAACGATAAGGCTTTATTAAAGAATTAACAGATAACCACCTCCTGATACGAAAACCAAAATTATAACCTGGCCACTCACGTTACCGGCGGCGCGTCCAGCGCGAGGAGCGTCTTCGCAGCAGCTGTATCTTCAATCCGACGAGTCGTAGGCGCTTGAGGGGAGACTTTTAAGCTTCCGTCACTTGAGGGGAGACTTTTAGGACTAAAATAGACTGTTACAGTGGTTACTCAGTGAGAGACTATACTGGGAGTCTTCGAGATCACAACTTAGAGTCCAGACCAAACTGATCCCCTAGCTGCTTGACGTGGCTTTTATACCCTCGTCTGACGCTGACTGTCACAGTCTTCATTTCGATAGTCATGTTCATTTCCAGAAGCTTCGATGACGATCGCGCTCTTCATTTCGATCGTCATCCTCTTCGGTTCTAGAATCTTCGACGATCGTCGACCTCGTCAGCCGTAATTTTGAGATCATGGAACTTGTCAGTGGCCAGTCGTCGCTGTCCATGGAGATCTGTTGGCATCTCATGTTAGCTTGATGATGAGGTGGTTATGAGGATGGCTCCGAGGCACGCTGGAGGGCTCGGGACCTCAGTTCCTCCGGAGGGAGAGGGAGAGGGAGAGTGCCAGGCGTAGTAAATTTAGATACAAGTACCAGGAGGTCAGAAAATACGAAGAGGTAGATCAATGTATAATAACTTTTTAGTAGAAAGCTACGCGGCTCTATGATGTATAGATAGCCGTCAACTTTGAGAGGTTGACATAACATCAAGAAAGTAAACAAACAAATTGATAAAATAAAATGGATTTCAGGAAATATTTAGAAAAATGGTAGTAATTGTAGCAGAATGCTACATTACTTATTAGGTATCTCTACAGAGTGAAGGGAAATTCGATACGTTCCCTGGAGGGGGTTAGAGGGAAAGACATACCCAACATATTCTTCCATAGAACTTTGGCGGAAACCATAAAAAAAATATTTCGGACCTCTGATCTTTTGCGAAATTGACGACAGGCCTCAGTCGTTTGCTGAGGCGCCACACGCCTTTTCTGCTTTAATGCTAATAAGTTTTATGAAAATCCGTTTAATGGTAGTTTTTTGTTTCTTTTCGATGAGCTGATGAGACAGAGAAGGAATTTATGTAGTTTTTACACAAATTTTCATAGTGTTTTTTTTACAACAGAGTAAGTACCATAAATGCAACTGACTATGGTCCGTTATTCATTCGTTATTTCGCAAAGGAACATAGGTCGAATTATAAAAAAAAAAAACCGCCCATACGAAATGTTCCAGCCGACCGGCTCAATTTTTATAGGAGATTCATGTTTTTTTTTTCATATTTCGACTAAAATTACTTGGGGAAATTTGTTCAGTTTCATGGACTGGTTGATTTTTACATCGTGTATAAGTAGTTAGCGTATCTAACTGTGCAATGCCCTAGATACAAGATAAAAGTTTCGACAAAATATATTCGTAATTAACATACATTGTCACTCCACACTGAAGACAGTGAAAAGAAAAAAAGAAACTTTTTCTAACGAAGGCTAATAGTTGTTGAAAGCCGCCCCCCGGTTACTCAACACTGAGCGGCTCATTAGAACCGGGCCGTGGGAAGCACAACTAGTGATGTGCATGCTACGATAATTTAATATCGATAAATATTTATCGAAAACCGCCCGGCTGCAGGCGCGACTGTAAATCATAAGGATTTTCTCACGTTTATGCGAATTGAGACTAATTTATAGGTTGTTGTCTACTACTGAAGGCTGACCGATTTTACAACGTTATTAAGGGAAATTACTAGGCACTAGTTGTAGCAATTTGTCTGTCTTATGATTCATAAATTAATAACGAAACCCTAATAATTTGTAGGTAGTATACGTTTATAGATAAATATGAAATTTTATAAATAATAGGTGTTTACACACTCAGTCGTACAATCCAAGTAATTTTACAAAAACTAAGCCATAAATATCATTACTTGACTTACAGTGACTAACTATAAAAATGTGATCTTGAACTAGTTTTACCTAGGTTAAAAATATGATTGCAACAATTTGCATAATTTTAGCAAAAAAAACAACCGGACGTTTTCAATTGTTGTGGATTGTCTAATCAGATAAATAGCAAAAGTAAATGTTTCACCTTGCTTCATATTCAAAGGCCGTTTCAGATTATGATGCTGATCGCTTGGGCCTTGGTAACTTTACGAGTATTCGTAACAAACATTACGAGTTCACACGCCATGATCGTATCGGACACCGTGTATCCATTGTATGCGCTTTATTCTGCAATTATTACCAGCTGATATCCTAGATATCAGCTTGTATCGCCCTTGGGCTGTATCATCTTTATTCACGGAGTGTAGTCCTGTGCAACTTGCACAACTACGCGATAAAAAAAAAACTCTGATATTATTTCTCAATTATATAAAAATTTCCTTCGCACACGTTTCAATATCATCATGCACTTGCGATGCGATTAAAATGAGTTTTAAGTTTTAAAACAATGTTTGCTGTTATTAAAGTTATGAGTAAAAGTGTTTAAAACGGCCTAAATTGGTCTAAATGCTTGATGCAGGTTCGAGTGATCTGTATTTTAAAATAATACCAAAACTTTAGGCAAAGGACAATCTGGTGTGCTGTTTGAATGAAGAAATAGACTTTTCTTTCATGAATAGGCGCCAGTTTCATGGCTATACTACTCGGTATAAAACAGTGATGATAAAGCAAGATTCCAAGATGGCTGCTGGAAATAAGAATTGTTTATTTGCAAACAGGTTACCTATCTCACGTCTTGTATCAAATTTAATTACGTGTTTTTGTTCACACTGATTATACCTACGTTGCAACACCTTAATAGTTCTAATCAGCAATATAGCTGCAGTAATAAAATTTTAGTCACACGTATATTAATGTCTATGAAATTGTCCTAGCAACAGTTGTAGCATATATTTATTTAGTTATGATCTTATTTTGAGCAATAAAGAAAACATTTTAAGAACTCGCAAACCTTTAACGCATCAAGCTTAGCTCTTTTGGTAAAGGTATACGGCTCCGTATCCTAGTAACACCCTATTCCACGACAAAGCATCGAAAGGGATAATTAAACTCCGTGTCTTTATATAGAAATGGTGATTCCCTTAAAGAAGCGGATGCCAGGATAGTATCGATATTGTTTATCTCCCACGCATGTGGACCATCTCTATCTTCCGAGCGCATATACAAGCATCGTGAATGTATGCATGCGTGCAGTAGGTACAGTAGTAACGCGAGTGCAGTCGCTGAATGCGACTAGTTTCGACATGCACCAGAATTGCAGCTTTGCTTTGCTTACAATTCGCATGCGAGCTGAAACAAATGCGCTAAATGGCAAAAATGGGCGGGATGTGAAACGTATGCAGAATGCTACTGTGCCATGGCGTAGAAATTCACAGAATAGTATTTTCGAGAATAATATTGTTGTTATTTTAAATGTGATAAAATAACATAAAGCTGGAAAAAAATGGAAGCGTGTTTCTGGGATTTACAAAACCTGCGGGATTGCGAAACGCGAAGAAATACAGTGTAAACATAATATGAAAGTTAAAGTGTCAAGCGTATGTCTACTGACACTCTGCCTGTCCTCCACTCCAATGGATAAAAACGTGTTTACGTGTGTGTGATGGCTACTCATTAAAATATTACGATTAACTCATAAAAGTGAATTGGAAGTAGAAATGGGGCGATGCTATTCTAAGCCGGCATACGGCAAACAAATTCTACAACTGAAACAAATCAGCGCTCACGCGACATCAGGTGACAAATCATTCGCCAAGCGTTGTTGTGGGAATGATTGTCATTCGGCAGGCCCGGCATGAATAATACAACCGACCATGTCCAGACGAACCGTACACATGAATATTTATGTGTACATTTGAGTACTACTTAAATGGGCAGTGGAAATTGACAACTTCTTTGTGTGGCGACGTTCGCGATCTTTGACAGTTGTAAGCGCAACCTGTAGCACTGTGGTAGACATTGATACGGCCATGAACAAGCCATGAAAATTAACATGCGTTTTCATTTCATCTCATATGACTGAAATATTTTCAAACCTAGAAGTAAGTAAGTAAGAACTAAACTAAATTCGACATGACAATAATGTTTCAACGTTTGTTAATACAAAAGCAGCAACAAAACTATTCGGTTAGTACACCTAAATAGTTGTTGCGTAATTCGGGAGTACAAATTACACACATTTAGTGCAACATTAAGGCTGAGAATTCAAAATCGCGAGCGTATGCAACTAATTCACTTCTAGTGCAACTAATGCACTTCTCTCGATTATGTTACGTCGGCAAGTAAAGTTGGACTTCAGCATGTTTGCAATACCACATACAGGATGTATTCTCAAAGTTGAATGCCCATTGAAAGTATATATTTTGTCATGTCTCGTTACTTAAGTATTATGGGTATGTATGACAATAAGAGTTATCTTTTATATTCAAACTTGGTCAGCTGGTCAATATCTACAAGTTATGCACATGTTTAAAAAGTTGCCTGAAGATTTGCTTGATGTTGCCAATATTATTCAATACTAGATTTCCGCCACCACTCATTTTCCCATGGAAACAGTTGTTTTCTGCGGTAAAAAGTAGCCTCAGTATTATTCCAGGTTATACTCTACTTGTGCTCCAAATTTCATCCAAATCGGTCAAGCCGTTTGAGCGTGAAGAGGTAACAAACATACATACACACACAAACTCTAAGATTTATAATATTAGTATGGATACGGAAGTACGGATTATCTAAAATTGACTTCAACGATTTTACCCTTCTAATAATAATCATTGTCCAATCGACGAAAAGATGTTGCCAGGTCACAACCTTCCCTGGTCCACCTGGAAGGCGCTGAATAGACTCCTGTCAGGTGTTGGCAGGTGTAAGGAGCTCAGAAGGAGTTGGGGCTTCTCCCAAGATGACATATGCGAGTCCAGCACCCTTCAATCTATGCCAAATCTTAAATCATGCTCTACCACTCCTGCTGCTTGCACACAGAAGGACCTCCATAAAGCCAACCAAAATGCCATTGACGTGACCACATCTTAGGCACAACAGCTGTAATCAAGGGTTGAATGCTATTGACCCGAGAAGAAGCAGAATACCCTTTTTTGAGGACCCTGTAAACCTACTCTGTGAACTAGTTTGGCACAAAACCGGGTATCTAACATGAAAAGCAAACTCAGCACTAAACTCATTAGCGGAATCACGCGAAAAAGCTATCAAACAGCTATGATTCATTTCCAAACGAAATTCACGAACAAAAGCGACTGATTCATGGAAGATTTAATTAAAAAGTTAAACTTGAAGCACTTAATGCCGACTTGATTAGGATCAGGCGAGATTTTTAGATAACTTTCCAGAAGGGTTTTTAGACGACTCAATTAATTGTAACTTTCAGACAGGTACGTTCTTTTTTTATAAGATAGGACATCCGACTTTATTTATTTTGCTCAAGTCTCTAAAGCGAAGAGGTCGTCCAGTGTCGATTATTGAGCAAGATCACGACTTAATGCATAGTAAGACAACACGTAAAACATTATCAAACTTGTGAACTTACTTTATGAATAAAAATCACGCAAAAATGTATTTGACACATTAATTGATTATTCAATATAAATCGATTAGGAATCGGACATTGGACCTCCTGCAAATCTACTGCAAAAATACTGCGCCACAGCAGTCCTTCAGCTGTCAGATTTGTGATGATACTATGGCAGAGACTCCATTTTCCTTTGTTGACATCTCTTTTAGTATGGTGATGACAGCTGTCAAAAACGACTTATTGGAACAGCCGGTACTTTAAGCATGTTCCAGCCCAAAACCTTTCCCAACGCTCGCCTCGTACCCTGAATTACAATTGAACGACCGAACAAGCGGCTTTAAAAGTTATCTAAATATCTGTCTGACTGAGAACCCGGCGGTTGTAAGGCCTCACTTACATTAGTTTAAAAAGTAGCATTACAAGGAAAATTTCATCTTGTTTAAGTTAAACCGTTGGTTTTTATGGCGACCTCCACGGATCCACTCCCGAGCGAGTAACAAGTAGACGCAAGTTTGTCTTTAAAAAGTTTAGTAAGCCGAGATTTTTTCATATACTTATTATAAATCTTGCGTCTCACTCAGTTAATAAGTATAAATAAACAGACTTCCAAAAGAAGCCTTGAACGACAATAAGTTATATTTGTTACCTACTTAACTTTATTGATAATTTATCTTACCACAGAATAAAATACACGATTCTAGGTAAAAAAAGTGGCTCTATGTTCCCACAAAAATGATTGAATAAATATAAAGTTAATTTTATTTTATGATAAAGATTTTGTTTCTGACTGTAATTATTCAGACAATAATAAGAGCATGTTTAAATAAAAAAATCAAACAAAGACTACTCCGCAACAGGCATAGACATTAATCTAAAGATACAGAACAAATCGGCAATAATAATGCTTCGTCAAAAATAAGAGTTAATTACATTACATTAGTAACGTGTAATTGGATAGCAATAAGTGGCCAAAAAAAGGAACATTGATGAGTATAATACGTTAGTCAAAATACCTGTCCTATATTTAGGAACGATGACAGAATGAGGTGCAAAAACTTAATAATCATAATTTATGCTAATTTCGCACAAAATCGTCTGAAAGCCGCAATAAACAGTTCCTTCGCACCTGGACGCAGTCCAAAGTGTCGGCTAGAACGCGGAATTGAAATTGACCGTTGCTCTTTTGACATCTCCATTACTAAAGGATAGAATATAGTCTTGAAAAGTTAAAACAGTACCTTACCAGTGACCCATTTTGAAAACTGAGGTTGGGTTGGTTTAGTGAAAAGTGGAACTCACTACCTGCGTCTGTGTTTCCAAACGCATTCAACCCTAATCTCTTCAAAGTAAGAGTGAACAGGCTTTTTCTGTCTCTAACCTATGACCTAGACTAGAGTCAAGAGCAAACCCATCATTAATAAAAAATATAAAAAAGTGATAATAACAACTTTTCTCAAGAAACACAGATCAAAATATGAAAAGTATAAGTATTTTGACTCTCCGTACACATTGGTGATTAGCTGATTTGAGTTAGGCATCAATGCATTTTTCTTATTTCGACCAATGAACTTTGGGGAAAGTTCTATATCACCAGCCCAATTTCAGTTTTAGTAAAATTTCTTCCTACATTCTGTAACTTACTACTTCTCTTGCTAGCATATAGCCTTATATTTGAGACGGTGTGTGACACTTTGCCAATAATATGTTATTGTTATATCTAGTAACCTTGTGTCAAGATCTTGAGTGCGTTAATATGTACCTAATACGACATACTCTATGAAAAAATAAAAATAAACAATTGACAACTTTTTGAATAAATACATCTTAGAATGATTATTTAGAAATATCTAGCATTCCATTTTCACATCATGTCTGTAGACCGTGTCATATTGTATAACAGCATCTAAAGTAAATATTGAACAACCCTTAGATTCGGTTTATCAGATAAAACACACTTTTATGAGATTTATTCGGCAAAAACTCGGGATATTCTCAATTCTCATATTTGGAGTATTTCGCTCACGTACCGGCTGAACCGAGTTATTTGGAAGGTCAAATGTTAGCTACGAGACTTGAACCCTGAACCGCTAGTTTGTTATGCTCATTCTAAATACTTACACGACCCTGACGAGCGGCCAAAAATGTTGAATTTAGAATTTCAGCCCTTATTTTTAAGATTCTAACAAAGTTGATGTTTTTCAACAATTTTTATTACACTTTACAAATATTAGAACGGTTTTTCTTTGTTGTTTGAAAGTGTGCATCCAACTTTTGCTGTTTGAAAAATGCAGAAAAAATGCAAAAACGTAAAGAAATAATTGGTGTCCACAGACCACCACCCACATCACCAGGTCGACGGGATCTCTATGGATGTGGGCTGATGATGATGATTTAAAAAAAAAAACAATAAAACAAGTTATAATTTTAAATTTAACCGCAAATTCAAATAAAGTAAAAAAATTCAGAGGTACCAACCATAGAAAATTTGAAATAAGTGCTTTTTATCTTTATCGTCTTATCTATCTATATTATCTTCTGTTTAATATTGTTCCAAGATCTATCAGTCAATAATTACTAGTAGGTACATTTGCTACGTCTGAAAACTCTTAGCAAAGAAGCGCACTTATTTCGAGTGAGTGAGCTTTTCTAGTCTATTCTCTATTTCATCTCAGCCTCAAGTCGTATAAACTTATAACTAATGTTGTATATTGTGGAATTTCAACTGCACTACTCAACCGACTTTCATTTCACGGTACGTAGCCAATCATATATCATTGAAGATAATTATAATTTAGTACGCACTCTCTATTTAGAGTGGATATAATTAGGCAGCGTCAGCAAACACGTTAGACGAATAATTTATAGCCACTGTTGCAAAATTTTCAAATTGATTTCCATTTTCATATTGTTTTCGCTGAGATAAAAGCGGTTGCGGTCAATGCGCGACAAATAATATTTAAAAAATTATGTACACAGCGAGAATGTGCAACAAGAAATCGGCAACCATACATTGGCGAGACAGAAACAGTACGTACCTGTGGTGGTCGGCGATTGCTGGTTGCTTTGTTGCACATTACACAATGCAGGTTTTGCTTTCAACATTATACAGGCTCACTGTCGTAAACACAGGCCACTCACAAAAAAAGAAATACTTTTCAAATAATCCAGCAATAAATATGACGCCAGTCAGAATGTATCAATCAGCGATCAAAGTTCTGCCGCTTAAAAAAGTGTGAGTAAAACGAGTAAAACCCATCTGTTGGATATCGTTGGGACGCGCCATATGGGCGACATCAAGACGTTATGGAGGGTAATCCGGATCATATGTTCCAGGCTAAACTATCGGCTTGAATCGAGATCGATTCCGGCTAGCTAAAGTCAATTCAGGAATCTTTGTAGGTATATGGTAAGTTGCATACGTTGTTTTTTTCTTTAATTTTTACTAAGGTAAGTAGGTCAGCGTCTGGGCAGAATCTTATTGATTTTTGGGTTCCGTACTTCAAAGTAAAAAACGGAACTTGCCGTTTCAAAAGAAATAAAAAAATCAAGGTAGTTTCCGTAGAACTAGATAGATAGATAGATTATTAAATTTGGCAAAGAGCTTCGTGTTTAAGTACACATTTAGGAAAAAACTTAAATTGGATGTATATTTAAAAATTGTTTTCCAATGGGCCGAAATTGAGTCTGTGGTTCAAGGGCTTTTTGTTTGATTATTATATTTTCTTACAACCAACTAAACATTCTCAACAAGCTGTTACCCGTTCTAAACGTAAACAATATCAGAATCGTCTTGAATTTTACTTTAACCTGTGATCCCTTTTACCCAAGTATATTGCAAATAAATCTTAAAGTAAACAACTAAGTAGGTATTAATCTAATAGCATCTATGTGTCATTACGCAAAGATTTGGCTTGAAGCCATAATTATCTCCTAGGTATATAGTGAGTGCTCTACCAGCTAACTCTGCCTAAGTTAGTCAAGTTGCCTCAATACGGCGAAACCTTGCGTTCAGTTTACACTAACTTTCCAGAAACTTCGACTGACGCGATTCCGGTCATGATCTTACTCTCTCGTAATTCAACAACTCTTCGATTCGAGCTAATTTCCGAACGTCACTTCGTTCTTTATTTAATTTCCGATATTGGGATTTCGGGTGGTTCTGTTGTGCACTCCATTTACGTTTTTCAAGTGACTATTATCAATCGTTTTATATTAAAAATAAAGTTACACGTGGTAGACGTTGTACAATTTAATATTATTGCAATTGATACTGTGGTTATATCAAACGTATGTAATTAATTTTTAACTTTATTAAAATGAAAGTATGCCAATTTTGTTTTTATAAGAAGTACCTCTATAACTCACCCGATTAGAATGAGCTGTCCACATCGCCCGTATACTTCGTTGTTGTTTCACCATATACCGTAACACAAAGTTTCAGGAAGTTCAGTTCAGTTACAACATTGAAGTAATAGTTTAAGAATTGTTTTTACCTGTAAGGCTTTTTGAAACTATGTATGATTTCTTTAGTTATGTATATTTTATAGGCTGCAACTAGGCTATAAAGATCTGTGATATCAAGATTCATCAGATCGTTATTGAACTTAACAACACAAAACAAAATAAAAATTCAAGAAATACTCACATTATGTATTCCTATGGTGAAAGCAGTTTCTTGAAAAAGGAATTTAGAGCGCTTTGGAATCACCCGGAATTTTCGCTATCGAAATTTAAACTTATACTTTTTAATCGCAATAAGGCTCGCTCGTGATAGAATTACAAACAGCCAGTTTTATTTATGTTTGATTTATTAGAAAAATAGATATAACTGTTCATCTGAGTATGAAATGCAAAGAGAGTAATAATTTTTTTTTATGGAGATTAACATTGTTTCTGAATTAGTAGCGCACTTATACAACCTATGTTAAAAAGTCGATATTAGGTAAATTAAATTTTACCTATACATATTCATAGTCATACCTAAGACCTAAATCTACCTAACATTTTCTTGTATATTTTAACGCAGGTGTAGACTGTAGAGCAAGAGACAAAGATAATGCGGATATAATAAGAAAACAGGAATGATTGATACACGGGAGCCGTGAGTAAAATTTTGCATTTTTCTGTGAGAGTGCCTCCCTTCCCCCTCCCCCTACACCCTTCAGCCCCCGCGTCATAACAACCATCTCGGCCGAATATTAAATTTGCCTCGTCAGGGAACGCCAGTACGTTTCGCAATATTGTGACTTTTGTAAGGATAAATGGCATTTTCTCTGCTGATTACGAGCGAAATTGTTGAAATAACTTATTTTAAATAACGAACTTGGTGAAAGCTGTTTGTTTCACGCCTGTACCGAGTGTGAACAAATAGTAGAGTAGGCCATTATAATTTGTAGCGCTATGCGTAATTGGTTGTTTCACTTGTTACTATTTGTAACTTCCTGTCGCTTTTGATAATTGGTCAATTTCAAAAATAGATCAAATAGGTACAATGCATCACTAGAGCTAAGCCTTTGTTTAAGCAATAAAATCTGTCATCTAGGTAGGTATTTTCCTTTGTGGCATTTATAAAAATAGCAAAGATATTTGTTCTTACCGACTGATATCATCATCATATTTATTTACAAAATACAAATACAAATATATTTATTTCGCATCACATCTTAGGCACAACAATCAATAAATTCAGTACAAATATACACTATGAGCTGAAATGGGTGTAGGCACAGCACACTGCTGGTTTTAAGCTTACCCCTAGTCAAAAATGGGTGTTCTTAAATATTTCATTTCATAAAAAGTAAGTAAGTAAGAATAGTTAAGTAACAAAATTAAATCAATAATTATACATTTAAATATCAAATAACACGTTTTGACATTTTGTTTCCGTTTTTTGTTGGTATTGAAGACTTACCTGCAATGAAAAAGAAAATATTTGTCATGGGTTATACAACAATTACAGATCTATCAACATTTTAACAACCCAAAAAGTTAGATTGTCAACATAATTTTCAGCAAAAAATGAAATTTTGTAATGGCATTTTCCCACAAATACATTCTGCAGGTATGACTTTTTGCATGCATTCACTAATTATAATCAAAAGTTAAATCTCCACCTATACGTCCAATAGTTAGCAGTCGTAATATCTAGATTTAAATAGTATCGAACTGTTCAAAGTGTCTCATTATCTGGGCCTAACTTTCTAGACTAATCCCGCAGGTAAAGACGTCTGGCGATAAATCTAGATTTCTAAGAAGAGCTTCATCTGTTACTAAATCCCTTCCTAAGATGAGTTCGTCTAGTATAAATAGCGAATAGATAATTTTGAATGATGCAAATACTATTGGAACTTTATGTATTCTTTTTTTAAGGTACTTATTCCGAAATAAATCCTGTACCCTAAGGTTTACTGGAAGAAATCGCTACCTAAGCGATAAGGCCGCCTTGTGTACACTTGAACTTGATTAATTAAGATCTTGTTTTACTGCGATTCCTGTGTCCAAAAAAGTATTTTTGAGTTTGAATTGAATTGACATATTTATTCATGAAATATTTTTTGGTAGTTTGAGGTTCAAATCCTGCCTACGCTTGAAAGTTTTTTCAAATTTTTAAAGATTTTATAACTCACACATATCTAAGAAGATCAATTTTAAGATTCTTGTTACCTACTTGTTTGAACTCACTCTATAAAGCCATTACTTGCATCCATACCTAGATTTTTTTGTTGATTCGTTGCTTTTAAAATACATACTGTAGTTTTGTATGCACGTAGGCTTTAGTAAGAAAATCTTAAGACTGTGTTAAAATAACATTTGAATTAAGCATGATGGTGTGTTGTTTCACGTGTGATGCCGGCTTAGAATAGCATCACCTCATTCCTTCCCGCGGATGTCGCAAAAGGTGACTAAGGGACTTGGGAGTTTCATGTGTATTACAATTTTAGGCCTCAGACTGATAACCTGTCTTTATAGTGATACACCATTTTTCTGAAATGTCCCTCAGAGGTATTTTACGGCCGTTTTGGGATAAAGGCGTGATATGTGTATGTTTGTGCATCGTCTGTTGTGTAATTTTATAATTCTTCTTCCTCACCAATTTGGTTAAACTCATGTTGAACAAACGGGGAACAAGTCGGTAGTCTGTTTAAACACACACACATATCAAGCCTATAATTCCTTGCGGGGTAGGCAGAGCGTAAACAGCCGCAATAAACGGCCATTTACACCACGTCTGACAAATGTTTGAGGGTCATTCGGAAAATTGTGTATTACCATAGTGACAGGTTGTCAGCCCATCGCCTTAAATTGCAATACACACCCTCGAGTCCCTTAGTAGACTCTTACGACTCCCACGGGAAAGAAATGGGGTGATGCTATTCTAAGCCGGCATCACACGGCATGTTCTGTCTGTTTAAAAGTGAAATTTTATTTGTGATTTACATTTCTCTATCGCAGTTTAGTCTATTAAAGTCGGTGGTAGCACTTAGACTGTAATTTAGAGGCGTTTAAATAAAATTATAGCCTGTATGTAGGACGGAAGTCGTAGACAGAATGTACTTTGGCGAGTCACACAGGTAAGAGAAAATAATTTTGATAGCACTAGGTAGTACATAACAAATCTACATCTACCTTAAATAATAGTATATGTCATAAAAAGGACAGACTTCTTCTTTTTTTCTAGATTAATGTCAGACAAGAGTTACACTATGTACGTCGCCTTAAGACAATTTTCAATCTCTTGATACTATCTATCCTTTTATGACATAGAGGTATATATTTCAAAGATTTCTTCTCTTTTTCTTGATTAATTTCAGACAAGAGTTACACTAGCGGTGGGACGGGACTTCACAGGTCTCGGGTTCAATACACGGCCGTCGCTAACAATTCTTAAATTTCTTATTTTCATTAAATTGTTACACTCATTAAAACACTCCCCAGTAGTAAACATCGTATATTAAGTAGCGATAACCTATAAGGGTCGTCATGTAATTAAGAAGTAACAATAAAAACAACAGGCATAAAAAAGAAGAGTTGGTAAAAAACAGAAGTGCCTGTGCATGCATCGGCAGATGTCGGCGGCCGGGGCACGCGTTGAGTGATAGCGGCAGGTGCGCGCGCGCAGGGCTGCCTGCCACGCGCGCCAACTGAGATCCGATTCTCTAAGATTTTTAGCCATTGCAAATCCAGCATGGCCGAACTGAGACACTGCGACTTGAAGGTGTGACGTGTATTGCAATTTTAGGCGATGGGCTGACAAGCTTTTACTATAATACCAAACCATTTTTTTAAGAAAATTTTACTCAAGTACTTATTAGTCAGATGTGGCGATAGTCGCCGTTTACGCTCTGCCCCTGCGTACCCAATATGTAATATAGGCGTGATGTATGTGTGTTTGTATGTGTGTTCGTTTGTGTGTGTGTGCCTGTTTGTGTGTTTGTGTGTAGAGACACAACTATCTATTGCAGCTGAGACACTCTACGATATGACTAAATAGCGAAGTACGATACGGCCAATACTATTGATAGAAAATATGTCGAGACACAAACAACTCGGCGACGCTTTTCAAATACCTAGCGGAATACGTTCCCCGACGTGTGTGACGTCACAGCCAAACATGCGCTACAGACAGCACAGGTAATGTTTACATAAACAAGTGTATTTCGGGGATATACTAAAATCGTAATAGGTATACCTATACACCTACACGGTGCTTAAGATAGAAGTCTTCTTCTCAAATAAAAAAAAAAAACAGTATAAAAATACAGGGCGATAATTTTTATATTTATTCGGGTAGTTACAGGATGTTTGAGAAAAAGGACCTATTTTCAAACTAAAAATTCAGGTGCCGTGTGATGCCGGCCTAGAATAGCATCACCCCATTTCTTACCCATGGGTGTCGTAAGAGCCGACTTAGGGACTCGAGAGATGTGTATTACAAATTTAGGCGATGGGCTGACAACCTGTCACTATAGTGATACACAGTTATCTGATTGACCCTCAAGCTTTTGTCAGACGTGGTGTTTATATCCGTTTTACGGCCGTTAACGCTCTGCCTACCCTGTAAGGGATATAGGCGTCATTTATGTATGTAAATTCAGGTGAGCATTAAGGTGTGGATATGGGATTTATCTACTAGCGGTCTGATCCGGGAAACGGCACCACAGACTTTTGTATGTGTAGAATAGTCCGTAAAGATCCATCTGCTAAGATATTTGCGACCCCTGAATTTGTTCTCGAATTATAGTCAGTAGTAGTAGTAGTAGTCTGTGTCAGTCAGGTACTCACTATCGTCAACTGACTAAAATTGCGTTAATATAAGTCAAATGTTGCAAAAAACTACTTATTGAATCAGTAAAGAAAAATAGTAGTGTTTTAGATTGATTTTGAAGAAATATTTTTGATTAAAGATGTTAACTATGTTAATATTTTGTGCTGAGAAATTTATTTTTTTCGATCGCATTGCACGTGAAAAGTATCAAAACCGCCAAAAACGCGCTGAAATTAGCAAGAAATCTGATTGAGTGTTTCTCTCATACGCAGCGGCAATAAAAGGCCCAGTCGCTTCACCATACTTAGCGCCTTAAACTTATTTAGCAACCACTGAAAATTGTATTAAATATACTTACACAATAACAAAGTAAGTAACTCTATGCAAACAAGGAGTGTTTACGAGGTGTAAGGGACGGACGGAAATTTCAACTCCCCATGCGAAATTCCCGATCAGCGGACTGACTTTCTACGGAAACAGAGGTTTTATTTTCGTTTCCCAACATAGGCTCCATAAACGTACTATGATTTTATTTTGCACTCACAGTGCTATATTATTTTCAAAAATGAAAATAACATTGAAAAAATGTCAGCGCCCGCCGGGACTTGAACCCGGGACCGTGGGGTACCGTCCCACTGCTCTGCCAACTGAGCTACCGGCGCCCCGACTGACACTTCCCAATTTTTCAATCTAACGAGTACCAAGAGATTGAAAAATAGGCTCCATAGTTAACATTGTTCAGTTTCATGGTCTTGTAGCGGCGCGGATTGCAAAGAAATATGAAGCGCGCGCCGCATACAGAATGCGCTGACTTCGCTGGATGCATCTACTGCTGACGAGGCGACGACGACAACGCTGCCTGCACAATGTAAACACGACGCGTCATACTCGTCATAGAAGATTAGCCAATCAGAAGTCAAGACCTAAAACGCGGTTACGAAGTTTGTCGAAGACTTAGTATAAATACAAAATCCACGACCTACCAGTCGGGCTGCGGTCCCCGAGCTGAACACCTCGCTCGGCGGGAATTCCATCATGCAGCATTGAGCCTACTGGATAACACCTACACAACTCATCAACCATCCTTACAGTCTGATCATGCCAGCAAAGTTTTCGGTACACTGTTCCTTACATCCTCAAACATAAATAACCCGTCATCGCAACATTGGCCAGTGACTGAATCATTATAACACTTAGTTATAACACAACATTACAATAAAATCGAATGTTGCGTCTGCCAACTATTATTATTTATGTAACCGCGAATAGCTTTGTGGAATGAAAATGTGCAGTTCTGCCTCGGTAACAGATTAAGAAAAAATAATAAACTTAAAAAGAGATCATACGTTATATAATTATAGCTCTTTTAGTTACCGACTAGCGTAGGACAAAATAATACAACTTTCATAGCATATTCGACGAAGAAGAAGAATCGTATTAATATTGCGGATATTATGGTACGTACCTACTTTATATCTTTATTTTCGTAGCATGCACTTTTCCCATGGAACATAGGTCGAAATCTTTAAAAAATCAGTTAGACCTTCCATATGAAATTGCCGAACAGCTGGTTAGTTTAGAATGGGAGTTCCAATGTTTTTATTATATATTTCGAATTTTATATTTTTATGTTCCAAAGGGAAAGGTTTTCAGTTTCATGAGTACCTTGACCCCCTTTCTTAAGAGAAGAGAAGAGAAGAGGAGAGAGAAGGCTTGTTACACCCTTTTTGTTTCTCCCTATTTCAGACATTTCAAGAGGAACCCAACTCAATTTAACTGTTCAACTCAACTGAACCTGCGAAACATCACTTCACGTGAGTACACGTGTCACAAACTTCAGTAATAGTAGAATGTAGATCAATACAGTTAGGAAACTTGCCCATGGAGAGACAAACAACGTGTGAAGACACAATGTTACTTGCAGATAGATACCAACTACGAAACGTCCGTTTGAACTTCGAGATCATACAATATTAGTGATTTGATTTTATCAGAGAAGACATTAATAATAGTCTAAATATACGACTTTTAGGTACAAAGCATAGCATACTTGAACATAACTTTATTACTATCATAAAGGAATCAAAACGAATCTAATAGTTGAAGCAACTAGGTATAACAACGCATAATATTCTTGTTGAATATGACGAATACAAAACTGTCCTATGGTTGCGAGGTTTGTGAAAGTCTTTCAGCAATAAATGCGCAATCGTAAGTATTAACGTTGTATATGCAGCAATCTTAAATTAGTATAAATCATATTTGCAAGACTTGGATCACATAAAAATCATCACCAAATAATTTTGATTTGCTCTGAGTTTCCTGCACCTACTCTAAGTAGTTCTAAAATATTCTAGATTGAAGCAGAAGTCACTCTCAGTCATGTGAGCTTTTGCCATTTGAGCACGTCACTCGATTCAATACGAGTTTAACGTTTCCAAGTAGTTTCCAAAACAGTACAACGACACTTTACGAATGAACGTCTACGAAGAAAATTATACAACATTTATCAATTAAATACTACGAATGTTTTAGGTTGGCAACGATTCATCGGGAAATATTTCAAATTGAGTGATACAGTAGTATTAGGAATGCAATATTAGACAGGTATGCTCAGTTCAGAAAAAGTGACGTAAAAAGCAACACATGAGCAAGTGAACGTGCTTGAAACTAAACAACTTTTTCAAAGGCTGCGAAGTAACCTAAACAATTAAACTACTTAATACGAAGATTAAAACATGTCTTTAAAAACAAGTTTACATTTAAAAAACTAAGAGACATAGAGAGAAAAAAAAAACAATTTCCGTTTAACCTGCAAACGGCTGTAAAGGTTATTTATTATAAATAGAAGCGGAACAATGGCAAAGGCGAAAGATTGCGTGTGTCTCTTGCACGCCATTTTGTACGTAATCCAATAGTGGGGAAAGATAAAAGCAGGCAAGATAAAAGGGGTGGTTTAATGGAATTAAACAACGGTTGGGGGGTGTTAGTCCAGTCAGTCTAGAAAATATTTTGATGACCAGGGTTGCGTTTTGTGCTAGTGGAACTTTGTTTGCAATGTTCTTCAGTAATTTTATTCCTCTTTTGTTATGTGGGTCACCGAGTAGACAAACAAAATTTAGCAAAACACGGAATGTGCCCATAGATCTATTTTCACCTAGCTGAACTTGATTTTCTTAATTATTGACCATCTAACTTTGATATTTAAATTATTAAAGCATGAAAATAAACGCTTATATTACCTCAATTGGCATTTTGTTTTCAAACGGTATCAATTCTATTTTCGACGGTTCTAATATCTAATTACCCGTACCATAAGAATAGATAATAATACTAGCGTATAGAAACGAAACTCCTTTGTCTGGGCCCCAAATGCCGCGCTTTAAATACCTACTTCCCCCCGCAGCCCGTAACGCCCCGCACTCTCCCGCGCTTTAAGTCGGGGCTGTCACGTGCCAATAATTTTATTCCAGACTAGCGGCCAGTCAAGCGGTTGCGACCGCTGCTAACAGTTTTCCCGTGGGAACAAAATATTTAAATACCTTACCTAACCAAACTACCTACCTACTGCGTGGTATTGACGGACGATCTAGGTTATTCTCGCTCGGCACACGGCACAAAGCACACCGCCACCACGCCGCCGCCGCCGCCTCCGTTTGATACCTACCTATTCGCCGCCTCGCCGATTGACCAAAATGCAATAATTTTAAAAGATTTGCGATGAATATTAATTGTTTGTTATACCTATTCAAGGATTTCTTATCAAATGAACTTTTTGTTGCAGTCGAGCAGTGATGAGTAGGTACCTACTTACCTACGTTAAATGACTTAGGCACCTAGGTACTTTAAATTAGAAAATGGACACTAGGTACCTACGTAAGTAAAAATAGGAGTACACACAACAATTACGTATAATAACGAATGGCAGGTACCTAGGTATTTACTGTAAAATCATCACTTACCTTGGCTCATCTTTAGGCAAATTAAAAGAAATTAGATGCGGAGTCTTCCTCGCATCACTTTTGCAGCCATACACACCACAATAATTCGGCATTGCAAAATTTTTCACAAATTCGACCCGCACGACGAACGTTTCCGCCGCGAAGCGCACTCCCGACTGAATTATTCGCTAAGAGACAGCCAGACGGATTGACCTTGAGCGCGTCTGGAGCGGGAGTGTCATCTCTATGTGATTTCTACTCTATGCCCGTACTAACACTATAACTTTTTAAGCACTCGCGATCACTTTCACTCATTTTAAGTATTAGACCGTCAACCCGCGACCACAATACATGAAACTGTATTGAAACGTCGGGACACAGGTAAATTACTAATATTTACATTTATTTTAGACATTAACCAGACCATTTCATTTATTGTTTCATCTATGTATCTGGAACTTTTAGTTCACTGGACTATACTGCAAGCCGCGGTCAGGCCGGTCGTAAGCCGGACTAAGGAATGTCTTTGTAGGAATTGCTTGGTATTATAAAGAGTTTGGCGACTGTTGATCCGATTCCTTGTTAAAGGGAAATTCTGATTATTTCAGGCATTTTGCAATTAGAATCTTAACCGTGATTTTCTACGAATAATCATTGATTTTCCACGGGAATCATACACTTTACATCAGTAAAGTTCCGTGTCAGTTTTAAAGATGGATTGTATTTTAAATAGGTACACCGAATATGGTTTTGGTAGTTCAGTAATCATACCTGACTGAAAAATCTATTAGATAGAGAAGTTTTTATTGTAATAAGATAATTAATATACAATGATATGAATGCCGTTCTGCTGAGCATCTTTGATAACAGTTAGTATTAAATTTGCAAGTAAAATCAATATCTCATATTGAGGTAGTTATTGGCATTTCTTTGGAGTCTACTTCTCAGCCAGTATATTTATCTGGTTGTTTAGAGATTTATGTAACCTACTTTAACACTTTTAAAAGTTCTTCTTTAGAAAAAAAAATTAGATTATGCTGCTTCTAAGTATCTGTTTTACTTCATTCTACTTACATCTAAAAGCTTTGAAGAATGAAAACGAATTTCAGATCTTGGTATGCAAAATTATAAATATAGAATGCGTGAATGCAGGTAGGTGCTAAACAACAGGTGATTTTAATGCAAATGATCAGAATTTTGTTCCGTAGATTTGTGATCAATTAATATTGTAAAGCTAATAAATAAAGGTTAACCTAACACCCCGATACTGACAAAGGCCAGCAAATGACCGACGGCTTTTGAGTATTTATCTCAGTGGATGGAGGGCTTAGTCGACGATTAATAGCTCGATTAGCACGCGGCCAAGTACGAGCCGCTTGCGATTCTTCCTCACAGGGCTGCCAGCCTCCTGCCAGTGTTGCCACCAATAAAAATACTATAATTAATCGCTGACATCAATCTCCGATCAGGAGTATAATTAGAAAACTCTTGCCGATTAATCTTCAATCAACACTAATTTGTTTGTTGTCGGGCGTAGAGTAATTGGCGTCAATTGTGTTGTGAGATCAATAGAGCAGGAAGGTGTTATTTATTTGCTAGGATAGTTTAAAAATATTTCTATCGAAATAGTTTATAAATATCTAAAAGAGCTGTCGAAATATAAACGGTTGCCTGGTAGAGATGGCTTTTAAGCTGTAATGCCGCCCTGTTGTACTGTTTCTTTCTTTGAATTCTCACCCTCTGTATATCTTTACATATTAGTTGAATAGATATTATCAAAATAACTATCGGGTCAAATAACTAAAACAATTTATAGCGTATATTAAGTATGTAAGTAATAAGTAAGTATATTATATCTACTTCGTATTTAAGTAGGTAGATAATATTGTATTCAGTTTGCCTCAAGTATGTATATAAATAGGTTTTCATTTACCTTTTCATTCTAGTTTACCTATTATTAATTTTATTTATTTATTATTTATCAAAAAGACATATAAACTTTACTTCGTGCCGTTAAACCTTAGAAAAGTTTGCTGCACATTCCTCAGTTATACAAAATAAATAGACAAACCAATTTCAAAGATAACCTAAACTTATAATTATACATTACCTGCTCACATCGTATTCTCAGAGTTTCTCAAAGGTTGACTGGAAGAGATCTCTTAGTGGGTTAAGTCCGCCGTGATTTAATGTGTGTTAGTTCTAAGAATGTTTAAAGAAATTATATATACATCACATCATACATACATTAAGAGCTGATCACCCGTACATGAATCGTGTACAAACTCATTAGTACGAGAGCTAGTACCGGATGATAACGTATCATTTGCAAATTACAGTCGAACTGCGACGATTAGTGATAATTGCTCGGTTTGCCAAATTGTGAGATCTATGTGCTGTAGGGCGGGAGGGTATTGCATCGAACTCTAATTGACACTGTCGTTTAGTGCATTATTAAATTACTCTTTGACTCGACTCTTGTTAGGGGGCATACTACATTATCATATCTGTCATCCGATATCATGGTTGTCAGAAATTAGAAATGGACGATTGCGGCCTCTATCGCGTCGATTTAGGCTTTTTGATAATTATCTAGCATCAGGAATATACCTTTGATAATGATTTAATAACCCCAAGTTTTGTGATATGGAATTTAAAAGAGTTATGTGAGATGGCGGAAACGGGAGATCGTGCCCTATGGAGTACCCTAGGGGAGGCCTACGTCCAGCAGTGGACTGCAATAGGCTGATGTAGATGTGAGATGCAAAAGTAATAAATAACCACAATATGAATTATTTCATATTTCAGCGGAACTATAAATAAAAGGACTAAGGAAGGAATAAGGGACTCGAGGGTGTGTATTGCAATTTTAGGCGATGGGCTGACAACCTGTCACTATGGCGATACACAATTTTCAGAATGTCCCTCAAATATTTGTCACACGTGGCGTAAATGTCCGTTTTTGCGGCCATTTACGCTCTGCCTACCCCGCCAGGGATTATAGGCGTGATGTATGTATGTATAAATAAAATAGTCCAATGAAAACTTTTTTACCTCAATCACAGATCCTAAGAGCTTGCATCGTCACTTACCAATAGGTAGAATAAGGGTGGACTAGAATGCTTACCTGAAATTAAACAAATTAAAATTATTAGTTATTTTAAAATGCGATTATCAAAAACACAGGTGTTAGAACGCAGTGAAATGTATTCAGAGGGTTGCTCTGACTTGCTCTTACTAAGTAGGGCTGTTCGTTCAGAGATCTGTACTTTCATTGAAAAATTTATCCGACATTGATAGTATCTAGGGTCACTAGTCACCGACACTATGACCGATACTGAAAACTCAGGATGGTGATAAGGAACAACTTTCCGCAAGCAACAAACCTCGAAATATAAAAATAAATTTGGACCTTCCATGTAAAGTGTACCAGCTAAGTCAATTTGTACAGACTCGCCAATGTAAACAGATTCGCCAGCAATAAAAATGTACATAGGATGTTTGACTAAAAAAAAATTAGGGGTGAAACTCAACAACTGTCCTCAAGGAACATTAGTCGAAAAAAGAATTTTTTTTGACTTTCCATACAATTTTTTTCTGCCGATCTGGTCAATTTGTATGGGAGGTCCATTTTTTCAATTCACTGTAGAATTAAAATAACATCAAAAAAAGAAAAAGCCTCCTAAACCATGTATTATAGAAAATATCAGGTAAGTACCTATATTGTTTATCTTACACTATCGGACCATCCAGCACTTTTAACCTCTGCTACCAGTTTTCCTGCATCTAGATAATTACCCATTTAAGAAGTTAACATTCACTGGTTCTCATACATACATACATACATAAATCACGCCTTTATCCCTTACGGCATAGGCAGAGCGTTAATGGCCGTAAAATGGATATACACACCACGTCTGACAAAAATTTTAGGGGCAAACAGATAACTGTGTATCTGTATCTGTCAGCCCATCGCCTAAAATTGCAATACACATCTGACCCTCGAGTCCCGTAGTCGCCTCTTACGACACCCATGACTGAGAAATGGGGTGATGCTATTTTAGGCCGGCATCACACTGGTTCTCCATACAGTTACCATGTGATGCTTGATTAGAATAGCATCACCCCAATACAACCCGCGGGTGTCGAAAAAAGCGACTGAGCGAAGTATTTATTCTATTTTCACGCTACGAACATAATGTACTCACCATAATTTAAATACATAACATTTCGACTTCGTTCCATAATAATGTATCTGGTTTCACATGAACTCTGAACAAATAATAACCATTATTTAATCTGAAACAGTACATTAACAATTACTGAGAGAAATACTCCTGCATTTTGCATGCGAATTTCTCATACATATTTGAAATGGTTGAGGATATTTAATGTCCATTTTGAAATTTACGTGGCATTTCATATTAAACATGAATGTACTTTAGGTATAACCTAGACTTATTTCAATTGCCGTGTGATGCCGGCTTAGAATAGCATCACCCCGTTTCTCTCCCGTGGGAGTCGTAAGAGGCGACTAAGGGACTCGGGAGTGTGTATTGCAATTTTAGGCGATGGGCTGTCAACCTGTCACTATGGCGATACACAATTTTCCAAATGAACCTCCTTATGTTGCATTTAATCCGGTCATCAATGATAAAAAATCACGAAGAAAGACCACGGTTGAAGGAAATTGGAAATTTTGAACTTTGCTGTTACAATATCAATCATATTATATGCGCATATAATTTCGTTAAAATTGTGTACAAGCGCAAAAAACGTCTTTAATTTTAGAAGAAAGCCAAGCACGTAGCAGGAACGCGCAATACCTATCCTGCATAGTCAGCCAAAGTGCACAACTTGGCCATTCTAAGACTTACATACATACATACAAATATCATGCTTATAATCTATTGCGGGGTAAGCAGAGCGCAAACAGCCGCAAAAATAGGTCATTTACGCCACGTCTGACAAATATTAGAGGGTCATGCGGAAAATTGTGTATCGCCATAGTAACAGGTTGTCAGCCCATCCCCTAAATTTGCAATACACACCCTCGAGTCCCTTAGTCGTCTCTTACGACTCCCAAGGGAAAGGAATGGGATGATGCTATTTTAAGCCGGCCTCACACGGCACTTCTAAGACTTGGACCAAGAAAAGCAACTCAACTGTAATCTATTCTCAAGAGCGTTATCAAAATAATCCAATCAATCCCGAACAGTGGAAACCTCTAGTGCCGGTAACAACAATTTCCTTAAACATGCCGCCCATCAAAGTGATAGTGTAAGTTGTCGTTCAAGTCGATTAGGGTAAGTAAGGGAACTAATATCTAATATGTTTCGTTAAGGTGGTACGAGAGCCCAGTGGCGCCCCCAAACAGGAAAGAAATACCTGGCTGGACACGCTAGCCAACTTGAAACCAAAGTATAAATTCGCGGCAATAAATAACTACAAAGATTAGAATCAATATAACCTTGTAAAACTGTGCGATTTGGTTATGCATTCCAAAAATGCTTCATGTGGCCACTTTTAGCAAAATTACAATACATAAGTTATGTATTGTAATAAACACTAAGCGCTTAGTTTTTACAAGATCTTATTGATTATAGGTATTGATTGCCGCGAATTGATTATTTGTTTTCCAGGTGACTAGCGTGTCCAGCCAGGGTTTTTTTCCTGTTTGAGGGCGCCACTGGTCTCTCGAACCATCTTAACGGCACTTACGCGAGTTTGGCTGCGGGAACATTTGCTTGAGCTGGCAACATAGTAGTTGCCTAACTAACTTTGTCGTTCCACGCGATTCAATATGTGACGCTTCATTATGTGTAACCAAATTCATTAAACTATAAACACGCAATGATAAGAGATAGGTTGCAATTAATTTTATTTGTTAAATGATGCAAACCGTAAACTCAAAGTTGAATAATGTGAAACACTACTGTGTGATTTTTTTCAATCTTTAAATGTCTGTTGCAGGTCTTATAATAGTATCTATTAGATAGCTATTTGTCTCGCTCTGTGGGTCAGTCACTTGAATTGTAGTAAGAGACACCAAATATCAAAATTATGAAACTTTTTATCGTGACTATCTATTTAGTATAGTTTTCGGGTGGGTCTGAAACGGACGTTTCGCGATGAGTTGACATTTCATAAAAGGGACATTTTGCATCTTTAGGGATCTAAACATACTTAGTAAGTACGTAGCACGAAATTCCTAAACTAATTGTACTCGCATATTTAGTCGACGTAATGAATACCTAGTACCTAACCTACCTACTAAGGTCAGTCAAGATATCATTCGCATAGGAATCTATACTATTAACATAACATACATTGGCATGCGAAGGGGACCTTACAACTTCATATCGACAGCCTTCATTTAGACGTTGAAATTGAAAAAAAAATGAATGTGCGCATTCTTCCCGCACTGACACTGCACATACAATAATATGTGCGTGCGACGTGTCTAGCATGCAGTTGAAATAGGGTTGGCGCGAACTCATGCAGAAAAACCGGGAAAGTGCAACTTGGACCCCGCCACCAAGGGTTCCGTAACATGCTCATCAATCCCTTTCACAATGATACCCCACTTGAACTACCTTTCTCAATTTTTAAATGTCTATGTGTTTTTCAGCTCCCTAAGAACATGCATTTAAAATTTCCGATGTATATTTTCATCCTTAACTTGTACTTCAAAACGAAGCTACTTGCCAAAATTTCATAGTTCTAGGTCCACGGGAATTACTCTATGACTTCCGATTACCTTGAAAGGATCAAAAACACGCGTTTTTTACAGCATAAACAGCCGTATCTTTTTTATGTCCGGTTAGGAGCTCGATTTTTTCACAACTACAATCGGCCTGAGAATATAGTTCTAATGTCAAGTCGATATCTTTATGCGTTCCTGACGAAGTAAAGAATCGTGACAGCGGGTGACGGACGGACAACAAAGTGATCCTATGAAGAGCTCCTGTTTTTCTTTTGCGGTAAGGAACCCTAAAAATTACATAATATTGTAACTAAGTTCACTGTTATAACCTGCGTTAGTGATGTGAAAACAAAGTGAAAGAAAAAATAAAGTTTAGTTTTTGTTACTGACTCTACATATAAATAAGATCTTATTAGTAGGACTATTTGAAAATCACTGAAACAGTAATTTTCTGATAATCTGAGTGATACTAAGAATATTCTCTTACTATTATGTATTTAAAGCCCGGATGGAAAATGAGTAGGAAAGTAGAAACTTCTCGAATTCATCGGCATGCACGGTTAGAAAACCATGGTGGTATATTTTATTAAACATTTACAACCCTATGGCCAAGAAGGATTGATTACGTTTCAAGTTCCATATTCAAACAAGCCACTCACTTTCCAGTGCGCACCAAATTGCGCAGACAGTATCGCCTGCCCGCGCGCATGTGCGCCTTGGAACCATCGCGTGCATGCGCGCAGCTGTCAACATTGCGCGCGGCTATCAACTTGACAGATTTATTGATCTTAATTATTGACGACTCCGCACATGCCACTCTTCGAAACAATATCATAATTTCTATGAACTATTTATTCTACCTCATGTTATTGGGAACTCATCAAAATCTTACGTAATTTGACAAATTTTGACTTTATGAAAGGCTTGATTCATACAGCGACATTTGGGTCGTGGAAACCCAATAAACACACAAACCACCATTTACAGAGTTTGATTACTCGTCGATTGACACACTCCGACTTCAAGTGAGGGCCGAACCCTATTTGGTTTTACGTCTTTCGCAGCCGTAAAGCGTCGTCGCCGCACATCAATCGGGGCTATCGAGCCTAAGCCACAATTAATCTGCTGAAACCAAACCGGGCCCCAGACGATGACGTGGGCATTTTGTACCCCTTTGTGTGAGGATACACTTTGATCAGAGCATCGGAACGATCCGGAAGGTCGCGTAATCAACTAGCGATTGTGTCAGCGGCGGGGCAACACTGAAACTTCCATTTTGATGCTTGTGCCAGGTTCATCAATAACTCCAGTTTGTGCGGAAAATATCCTGCCGATACGAGATTTCTGATAAAAAAATAATGATTTCTACATCTTGTATAGATGAAGGAAAAAGTATCCACATAACAATAAATGAATCAGGTCAAGCACACGACATCGTAGACATAAAGTAGCAAGACAGCAATCACATCGACAAGATATACATTAAGATTGGCAGTAAAGCTGTACAAGTAATTCTATGGAAAGTAGAAAGCGATATCAAAAGGGGCAATCAATATAGCACTGAGATCGCTGTGTTTATCTATACTGAGCATATAAAGTGGAACAACCTTAAGCTGAGCATTGAAATCCATAGGGGTCCCCCTCTTATCTTTTGCACGTGTAAGCACGCGTAAGTAAGCAGATACTAGTTTAAAATTAGAATTTGTAATTATAAAGTAAGAAGGTAAGTAAAAGACAGTGCCTACACGAAATTTTAATGATCTAGTAGAAGTGAAGTTTAAGTCGTGTAAAGTTGTTTCTTTATTTGCATTGATGAATATGCTGTTAAGTAGAAAAAGATCACAAAAGTGTCACAAAATCTTTGTCTGCTATTGTTCAGCCCTCTGTAGATATAATTTTATGATCGCTGTGTAACATAATTATAACTATCTGATAGAAAGAAAGTTAAGCAATTTAGATCTTACTTTCCATACCATAAAATATCTAGATTTAATCTGAAATGTAGAGTCATGACGTCCCCTTCAATTTTCCGAATGAAATGCAGATATTAAAATTTCTTCTAAACGCTCTCTCCTTCTATTACGGCTTCGAATTTTCAATCTGTGGAATGAGGAGTCCAAATTTCGCTGTGTGTTGCATTTATGTATCTTGAAAAATCTTCTTGTAGGTAATCATTTTGATACTGGATGTAGTAATTACGGACTCATAATGGAGGTCTTATCTGATGTTGTTGGAATTCATACACGATTGAAGAATTTATTCTCTTGTAATGGAATTATTTGTCCTTTGTTTTACCAATACAACTTGCAGTAAAGTACCTAAAGTTTGTATCACCAACCTAACCGTATTTATAACTTGGGTCCAGCTTGGGTCATTACTTTTATACAGCCAATTATAAAATGTATTAAAGTATTTCATTTAGAAAAATAAACGGGAAAAGCCCCGTGGCTCGTTAAATTGCAATTGAAATCGCGCTACCACTGCCGTTAAGTGGTGGATAATTTATTCCACATCCGGGAAATAGCGATGAATCGATTCCGATGTCGAGACACCCCCTTAATCCTTTGATGGATTTCGTCGGAGACGGCGGGAAAATACCGGAAAAGTGCACTCGATCCAGAATAATATAAAACTTATCTTTTAGAGATTTCACAGAGCAAACTTTTCATGTCTGGAATATTATTAAACATTGAGCAAATAAGCTTCCGACGAGTTTTTGAACCGACATGAGTTCGTTTCGAGCCACATTTTACTCGAATTTTTTGTTCGTTAATGAGAAATTATGTGTAAATTAACGAAGTAGCTCAATTAATTCAGAAGATAGCGCGGCAACAGGTTGCGCACGCGCCACTGCTGTCATCAGCAGAGAGCAGCTGGCCAATGGGAGCGTCTCCCGCCGAGTCAACGAACCTTGCGACAACCAATAGCAGCATTCACCAAGCACAAAGTGATCTAGCACTCGTCAACCGAAACTAATTGACGTAAGTAGTTCAAACTCATTTTATTTGTCACGTTTCGGCGTCGACGTGATAAAGGCCTTCAAGCCTGTTGCTTTAAGAAATAGATTATTACAAATGTACCTTTTCATCCCGGATGTTTAAATTTGGGTAATACAAACTATAGAGTAGTCACAGAAGACAGAACACAGAAACCTAGCGAAACATAAACAGGATAGAATAAATAATCTTACATGATCGTCCAAATTTAGGGTAATGAAGTAAAACGCAAGGAATGCATAACACTTAGAGCAGCTAGACGATAAATTAAACTGTTTATACATTATTATTACAAATGTGTACGGAGTGTGCCACAGACGCGCCTCAGGGCTCGTACATAGCGTTCTTGTACCGAAATCAGTCTCCTCAGTACAAACCACACAACAAACAAACTAGTGTAATGAGCATGTGAGATAATTATTCGATCTTTGTTAGATATAAATAACAATGGATTAACATTGTGAGGCGGTAAGACGCATGCAGTGGACGCGGGCCAAAAGTCAGCCGGGCGAATAATGCGACCACCCCGGGATAAAACAATTTGCAAGCAGACGTAGGCAGACAGTTCGCTTAGGAAATAATAATGGAAACAATAACTTTAAAAAGGTCTTAAATGTAAATAGGGAAACAAAAGGAAAAGGTAATTAGGAATTGCTGGATTACTAGCGGCGGTAAAAAAGGTTTAAGGTTTGCAGTGTGCAAGCTGTTTTAATTCTGTATGCGAATTCCCTTTCTGAATGGAAAAACTTTGAAAAGTATTGTAAAGAAGTTGACAAGATCTTCTTCAGAACAGAATTGACGTAAAAGAGCAAATGTGTTACTAATTCCACAAAAATGCTGCAAAACAACAAAGGCGAATATATTTACGAAATTCGGAAAATTCGGCATCTCAAGTGTGAGTTCCGATCTCAGAGCAAACCGCTCAGCAAACACGCAACCATCAAAGACAGACAGTGTGTTATGAAAACAAGCAACCGAGAACAAACACAAACAAACACGAGAACAATTGATGAGAATGAGAGGGGAGCGGGTGGAGGGGGTAGGGCTGCCATTTCCTAAAATATAAAAGCCATACGCATTGCTATAAGGCGACGGTTATTATATTCTGAGATATTTTGACACTACCCGGTGTAATATACATCTTAAAGTATCAAAATACATGCATTGAAATACGAAAATCAGGCCAGACACCAAATTATTTAGCAAAAAAAGTCTGAACCGATCGGCTAAATCTGGATATCTGGTAACCCTAGAGGGAGACTCTTCATATTGCCAGATGAAGAATTTCACAGGTAGCTGTAAACCTATCAACACTCGTCTTTGTAAAGTTTCAGGGGGAAAGTAAACACTTCCAACATGAAGGTAACGAGAAACACAAAAGTTGTCACATACGAGGCAAGGCGGACGTATTGAATTGAAAATTCAATTGTACAGAAGAATTTGTTCAACAGGTGAACATAATGCTGAACGACGCAGTAATTTAACTCGCTTACGACTTTGCGACACATCACGTTCTCCTATCGGTAGGAATACGACTTTCCTGCATTGTAAAGGAACCGGGAGTGTCGTGTGATAGAACGGAAATAAACACCTTACTATAATAGAAGGTCTCAGGTTGTTAAAGAAAACTAAATGCCATGCGATAGCATAGGTTAATTATTGGGCAGCTGTGACATCGTGGCTGCGGAAATTTCAAAAACAGATACTCGGCTCGGAAAAAACAAAATGTTTGTGAAATTTCACATAAAATCAAAATATGTAAATAACTTCGCCATAAATGTTATATTGGTATTTACAAAGGCCAACCGACACCCTTGAGAACGCCTGCACACTTTCTATTTATAGTCCAGATGAGCCCTTATTACTTGGTATGAAAATAGCGACCTTTACGCACTTTAACAATGCTCTATTTCATAGAAATAGGTAGCTATTAGAAACATCTATTGAGAAACCAACCGCATTCGTATTAACACCGTGGTCGACCTTCTTAAAAGCTTTACAAATTTCGATCACATTTTAATTATGAGGCTTCCTTATTTTTCCCCTGTATTTTTGCTCTCTTAATAATGGGCATATTAATTTCCATCATTGCGAAATGGGGAAAAATTCTCTCGGAATTTATTACAAATATTTGTCAGCGTGTGTTTTTATTAATGTTTATCCTCATTTTACGTGTGCATTATGTTGTATGGTAATAAGTTTAAATTAAGATGTTTTTTAATCAATGCTTTTGAGCATTTATATCAAAGCCAAATATGGCAGCTATGTTTTTAGTACTTATTTATATTTGCAGGCACTCTAGTTACTACATTAGGTACTAGTTTTTCTAGTTAAGTGGATTTGTTTTTCATGTCTCTAGTTACATACTTGTAATTGTATGGTACGATAAAACAAGAGACGAACCCAAGGGCCCTTTTAGGTTTATGTATCTATCGACGAGCAAGCCGCGCCGAACTAAAACGTCGACTAAATTGCAAATTGCGTTTGGTACTAACTCGATAACGAGAAACTTTCGCGCGCAACCCTACTTCCCACCTTATCCAAATAATCCGCATTTAAAAATAAAAGACCAGCACGCTAGGGGTGTCCGTGTACTAAACTAATTTGGAGGCGGCCATTTTACAACATGGCGGTCATCATAACCTGACTTTATCGACTCCATTTGGCCGGTGCCAGTCTTTTTAATAACGTGCTTTAATTTTATGTCTTTGTATCTCGAGCATTATACACTTTAATCGAGGTTTTTCGTGGTTATGTTTTTGCTAATTCGTTTTAGTATTCAAACGGTCGTGATCGCATAATGGTGTGGTTTAAATATTCTAATAGATGCATGAATAATTGAATGCAATATACATAGAGATTAAAACAATCAAATAATTATACAATCCGTATTTTTGTATAATTATTGCTGTAGCCAAATAGTGTGTTGAAGAAACCAAATCCAATAGAATTCAAATTGTACAAAGGAACAAAGTTTAAAGATAAACGACCAGGCAGTAAAGAGACTTAAAATGTAAGGTAAACTCAGAGCACAGTTGACGACATCGTAAATCCTTTCGCTAGTAAATCGCGCCTTTATCATCAATGGGCCTTAATTTGATAGGTTTAGAACCAACAAACAAACACACAAATTGTATTGGTGTTTGAGCGCATAAATTGAAAGGTGATTTTTATGTGCGTATCAACGAAAATGTTTGATTGTAAACGCCCGTCTGATTGTTTTCACTCGTAGTTAACGTTCCGTTTTACGCTATAGATAAACGACAATCACTACGGCACGTTGATTATGACGGCGTAAAATTTGATCGCTTTCAGTAATTGGTTTTAGTTGCTGCAGATAGTAAAAGCGAAACCGGAGTGTTTATGGCTCTTCGGTTTGCCAAATATTTTGATGGAGGTAGGTATAGGTACATATGTAGCTAAACATCTTTTTGCAGAAGATACCTATATTATCTATTTCAGAACAAATATGAGTGACTTCAAATTGCAATTAGAAGGCTGTATCACATCCATGCCGCAGTTTGGGGATGGCAATGGTACGGAAGGTACGGATCGTACGGACTTTGAACACATAAAAGCGCTTCAAAGAGCCTCTCTAAAGTTTTGGTACCAAATGCATACCAATAAAATGATGAGAGAAAATCCTACTCATCAAACAAACTAGTAGCACTTCCAAGAACAAGTGGATGAATGTACATTCGCGGGGGCACTAACAAGCGCCGCGTCACATCGCCGGGGCGCTCAAGAGCTCCAGTCAGTAGAATATTCACATTGCAAACACGTACAGTTCAAAGGCTGGGGCCACTGGAAGCGAACTCCACGAAACGCTATAAATTTTTACTAAAATAAACAACGAGTGCAAACAAACAGCTGGGCACGGGATCGTATGAACTTTGCAACCTTTAAATGTAATGAATGTCCGACGGAATACCGCAGCAGCGCCGATTTCAACATTTTGCTGATATGTGGGTCTGTAAAAATTTACTTGTTTTTTATGCTCTTTATGCTGTCTGTGCGCTGACTTTTATTATACTAGATAACCTGGGCAATAACTGATACACTGCCCTTATCCTTTAGGCTAAGATTTGGTTGGCCTGTAGGATTAGGCCAACTACAATTTTTATGACTTTACAAGCTCTTCAAGCAACCGACGCCGCCTCATTTATTCCCAGTTCGGGAACTAACGGCATGTCCCTGCTAGATTCAGTCCGATCCGTTCTTCCCAGAACAACTCCTACGCCCAGTCTTGCCCCAAGGGCGCGATTTGGCTGTTTGTTCAAACAACCACACAAACTTCTCCGGATGAGCCCTTGCTCCCCAACCAGTAAGGTGAAAGTTTCAAAGCCCCGAGGTTAAAATCGCAGAGTCCAGTTATATTTCAAAAAATATTTTAATGACGAGGCAAAATAAACGTACTTTAAAAATACATTCAAGAAACACAATAACAAAAGTAAAACAAAGTAATGATTTGCAATTTCCAATTCTAAATCAGATGTATTTTTTGCTTCCTCCATAATCTTTTGCGGGTAAATACTTGTAATGAGTGATAGACAAAATTCTATTAAAATGAAGTTTTCAGAAACGGATAAAGAAAACTCCTCAACATTCGAGCTCAAAGGCGAGTCGCACGATCCAAGTTAAGATTGATAGATGGAGATCAAAAGGAATACCGGGATTAAGAGAAAGTTTGGAGGAAGGCTGCATTGGTTGGTACAGACGTTCAAAGAACAAAGCACAAAACAGAGCCACAGAAAGCTCTAGAACTTTCTAAAGTATTTGATGATGATAATTACAAGGCTAAAAGAATGCTAGCAGCAGTAAACTAAGTCATGAAATATTACATCACAGCGGTTTTTACGACGACATCGCGTGCCGCTTTTTGTGCTCCTGACTTTTTTCTGAACAATTATCTTCGACCTATACTTCTAAGGTGTCAATCTACAAACAATCTTATTGTATAAAGATAAGTGCTAATCTTGTTTGATAGAACTTTTTCACACCAGTCCGTAGCATTTGTGTCTGACTATCAGAAGCACTTCAATCTAAAACCTACTCAAAGAGCTCAACGAAAACTGATTATTCCATACTAACTGTATGAAAAACCAGTTTAATGTTAGTTTCTCAAATGAGTACACCTTCAAAATGTTGCTGATGGTTGGAAGATGTACTATTTCTATGATTTGATCGGTGTTCCCATCTTGGCCGTGTAATAGACAAGTAATTGCGTGCAGCGGCTCAAACGCCGCGTGGTAAAGTTGTTCACCTTGAGGTACGCCATGCACTGGTTGGTCACTTATAACTACTTGCCTAGGTAGAGGTATTATCACAGAATATTATGTTACGCGATTGCTCGTAACCGCAACGAGTTCGTGTACAGCGAGTAGATCCCGTTTGGATGCATTTTGTTTATAATGAGAAATGAAGTTACTAAGAATGTGTCTTATCGAGATATTCATTATAGACTTAGGCATTCATATACAATATAAAGGTATATCATGAATTTTTCGAAAATAATATTTTTTCAATACCATGATGAAATTATTATGTTTGACAAAACCTAGTACTATAAACAGGTCCATTTTATTGTCCAACAGGTAGTGATAGTAAATTTTAGAAGGCGTTAACATATTATCAAATAATAGAGTTTGGTATTTTTATCGAAAAGTTAGAATATTCCAAATACTCATATATTTATCATTTATCTAACTGTTCTGTATGATACACCGTCAAAAGTTTATAAAAGTTGTAAATTTGTACTTATCTACCTACATACGAGTACCGCGGCCAGACTTAGCCATGCTTTTTAAAAGTCCCTTAAAATAAATCTATTAGACTTAAGAATTGTAATACTTTAGATTCTGATCATGTTATCTATCAAAAAGATTTATTGAATGTTTCCCATCTGTAGAGCAAAAGCCCTCCAGGGCGTTGGTGTTTCTATACAAATTATGTGTGGGTAGCACAGAACTATTCTTGACTGACCCGATGGTGCTGCGCATACCCCTGCCTGCTACGCCGAGGATCGTAGGTTCGATCCCTACAACATATAATACGAATGTTTGTTAACTCACATTCAGATGTTTGTGTTAAGTCCAGGTGTTCTGTGCATAATATGTATTTATTTTTCAAAAAAGGTATATTAGTTGTTAGTATTAGCATTCTATTTCCCATGGTACAATCTTTGCTTAGTTTGGGTGCAATACGCTTTTTTGTGCACTATTTTGCAAATAACTAAGTATCAAATTAATACAATTTTGTTAACACTTTCCGGGTTGGGTATAAAACTTTAGAAAACTTGCAAATTTTCTATTGCAGGCAGAATTTAAACCTGCGCGACTTTTGCTATCAGTACTCGCGATGTTTCTTCCATCTGGGCTACCGCGGCTCAATCTTTACCTACGGAATTATGCAATTGTATCTTAATGCCAATAACGCAAAAAATGCAAAACTATCCCGGTAGCATCACAGCATAAGAAATAAAAAATATTTTATCGATTCAGCAACTATTCTGCCTAAAAATTTCATTATAACACCCGAACTCATAAAACATTCAAAGCACCGTCGGAGCCACATACCACGCCTCACCTTACCAGTAACATTTAATATTTCCCTCCGAGGGTGGAACCCTGAGGGGACAGACGGGCAGGTGACTTCCACATATGCCTCCCTAAATGCCAACGACCCCGTTATAAAAAAAAAACCTTTATTGATATTTGTAGCCAGCTACAGACAGCTGATCTCGAAAGCCATTAAAGGGGTTAGTTGGTTATAAACTTTTAAAACAACGATGGTAATTCCGATATGAATAATAGGGTTGAAACAGGTTAAGGGAATTAAGTGACATGCACAGCAAAAATATGCAAGTCGAGTGTGCAGGACAAAATGAACCAAACAGAATAACATAACCAAATTATTAACTAACTAAGTATACAAAATAGATTCAATTTGTCTTAAATAACACATCAGCTAGCTACCAGTCTTCCGAATATAGTGTTTTATGTAAATAACACAGCAGGCACCATATCTGCAACTAATATTGTTTAAACAAATATAGTGGTATGTAGAAAACCAAAGAGACTCTACTGAAATGTAAATTTGCGAGTAGTTTATGAAGCAGATGGAAACCAAACATCGTGTAATCAAAATATGAAACCAAATACAAATGTTTAATCATGTAGTAGTTTGATATTAGCATAATCATTAATTTGGTAATGCTATACTTAAGCCTGGATAAGTTTACATTGCAGTTGTAATCGATATATAACAACATCGGTATGTTTCTATGAATAGGTATATAACAAAATGAATATGTATCTAGGTATTGATAGGCGCTTGCCAATAAGTATTAACCACCTTCATCTAGCTTTGTACTATTTACACGAATCTTCTCTGTGACAACAAAAATGATGTGCAGAATTTAAAAAGTATACAGAGGAAAATATTATACGGCATTATTTTGTGAAAATAAACCAGCACAGTATTTCTGTTCAGGCAGATATCCACTTCCTTTAATATTATATGAGTTTTCTTTGAAATCCCGAAAAACTCGAACAAAAATACGCCGACCCCAAAAGTTGTTTTGGCAAAGTTTGGCAGCATTGGCGGATGTTGGCGTCGGTTAATTAATAACTGAGTTAAGCCTCGGTGCAGAAGCTTAACACATCGGGTGGGTTGCGCAACTTCCGGTCAAATCCCGCGTTTCAACCCGCAAGCACTTCCGGCCAGCGTAACTCCGCCGGGAGTGTGTGTAGATAAATGTCTATAACATCGTCTATGTATGCGTGTTTATGTATGGCTTCACACTGTATAAATACTGGTTCAGTTCAGTAATCAATGCTGTTGGTGACGTTGGTGGAGAAGACTTTGAAGGACGTAACTTGAGTACCAAATAAGACTTAGCCTGAAAATCCAAACTGTGTATAAGAGGAAATATAAATTATAATAAAGTACCTGAAAAAGTGTAACTTCAGATAATAAAATTTGTAAAACTCCAAGTAAATTTACCCTCATCATCTACATTTCCACAAAAAACATTCAACTCTGAACGTATTGCGGGTTAAGATAAATTTGAATTTCGGGAGAACCGAGGAACCGACCGCTGTAATTTCAAAATCACAGCATGAAATTCTTGCTACCAAAACTCGGAACAAACGGAGTAGGTTCTAATATTTACACAGCATCGCTAGAAGTAGGTACGTAAGCGAACAATTACAGTTTGCTAACATTTGGAGTTGTCAGTCGGTTGGTCATAGCGAAACTTGCGCCCGCGGCGCAACTCTGTGGCAGACCGCCGACCTTACCCTGGCACAGATTAACAGACATCTGACACGAATATGAAGCCCTGGTACTCGCAGCCAGCAATCCTAATGAGAACACTCGTCAAAAGTAAGTAAACACAAGTGAAATGTTCATAGAAATGTGGAAAGCATTCGGGATTTGTAACAGCCTGATGAAATCCAGCACTCGTTCCCAATTCAGCGACCCAATTATATTCGCCACCCGCACTCATAGTTAGCAGTGCAACCCCAAAAAACCTAATCAAATATGAACGAGGCCGCGCCAGGTGACTGGCAGGTGTAAAACAAAACCCCTTTGTCTCTTTCACACCTACGCACTTTCTGTTATATCCTTCCCTTTTTGACATATCGTTCCGTGTGATATTAGGTTTTTGGAGGGTTGATACAGAAGTTTATTTGACTTTATGAAGCAAAGCCCTTTGCTTTTGAGTCCAACAGAGCGCGCATTACATCATAGAATTTCTGACGTTCCAGTGTATTCGTCTGCGAAAACTAGCCAGAGGCAACGTAAGTTGGAAAGTTTTTATGTTAATTAAATTTCGCGTTTACTAGGAAAAGTTACTCTATGCCGAGTTACAAAATATATCCATTTTCAACGACGGCAAGAGTATGCATGTTTCATGCTGAAAGGGTCAAATGTAGTGCGCGAAAATAGAGATTTTCACAATTATTCTCATGTTTTGCTTGTTTTGTTGGAAACATTGTGATACGTAATGGCGTCTATTGCATTGCAAAGAGTTTTCTGCACAAAACAATATCGAAAAATATACAGCCATAAAACAAAACAATGTGTACATTTTATTCCACTAGCCAATAATGCTGTCGGTCGTAGATAAATGTAGGCGATAAGTTATCACTGGATCAATACATCATAATGAAACCTTTTGTACCAAGCGTAGGTACGTAGGCTTCTGAAATAATAGTTGTTTACTTCGTGTTGAAATCGGTATCAAATGTTGTTGCTACATCAAATTGCAGATTGTGGTAGCGCCATAGTGGGTGGACGAAATTTGTTTTGCCTTTTGAGTTGAAAAACTATTTGTCAAATCCGTACAAGTGTAGATAGAATACAGCAATTATGCTAAGCTAACCGTATAGTTATATTTTCAGCATAAGATAATAAAAATCCAACAAGCAAAAGTAAGCAACCTTGATTTGATATATACGAGCAGTATGTTGTACTTTTCCCATATTGAAACGCTGCATTATGACAATGAGATTTGTTTCTACATTGATTCACTGATTTGCTAATAAATTATGTACCATTTTCAGTATCTAACACAAAACTGTTCTATTATTCGTGGTTTTAATATAACATTACATTTTCAGCCTGACCGCATCAGTGCACAAAATAATTGTACCTGCGATTTATTTATTAATATTGTGTTGAATACAATTCACATTTCCATAATAGGAATCAGTACGGTTTCAGAGATATTATTGTGGTTCAAAAAAGCTTCCATTTAAAATTGGTATTCATTTAAAATATTTATCTCCAATCGAAATACGTGGTTCTCTTTACAAAATATTTTCATTTGATTACCTAGCCCGGCATTCACAAAATATTCAGAGAATATTCAGCAAAATGCCACTTTCGTGTCCATTTGGAATTCAAATGGCAAATATATATTTTTTATTATTGTGAAACATTGCGAATTAATGACGAAGACTTATACAGAGTGCGATGACTATCGAACTATTGGGTTCTAGGCGTAAACTGTACAACTTTCCCTCAAGACTTTTTCTAAATAAATAAATTAACCTGATACAAATTGTGTTGCTACTTGGGTTATTTTGGGAGGACCAAATGTTTGCTTGTATTCCGAAATAAAAGTTACAAAAAAAATTAACCCAAAGAGTTTATAAAGTGCAGACACACTGTAAAGAGAAGAAATATTAGAAATCTTTACGAATCAAGAAATCAAAGAGTACTCACGAAACGCATACTTACGTCAATGATTTGTGTAAAGTGTTCTCAATTTATAAATACCTACTTCAAACGATACTAACTAAACAGCTTGACAAATCGCATACACAATTTACAACAGCACAGTTAGTATTTCTACTAAGAAACTATATTAATAAATCGCACTACGAAAATCAAAAGCTAATGCCACACAGGTCATAAAGCGTCGAGGCGGAAAAGCGTAACATTTTACATATTCCAGCCACAATTAAAGAGAAAAGTTAGGCGTAAGCTCCAAGCGTGGATAATTTATTACAATAATTTAATATGGCATTAAATGAATGTCTCCATTAAATCTACCCTTCCTAAAGTCCAATAACAGTGATTGCGATTAGGTAAGTACCTATCTCATAAATGCGACCGCGCCTCTGTCACAACTCGGGTTCCCAAACCCCTTTATTGAGTTGGTATTTTCTGACTCATTACCAAAATGGGGCTGACTGGGGGCTGACCGATAAAACACGGCGAATTAGGGTTCGGCTGGCACATATTTGAGGATTCTATCATTTTACTCGGCCTTGTATAAATTGAGTCATTCTTATAACATTACATCAGTCAGACCAATGTACTATTTGACATAATAAGTATTATGCCATACAATAAAAATAATTAAATTACAATATCGACCATGTATATAAAAGTTTTGATAACATTTCAAGTGGGGATGTCCCATTACATTTCTAACTTTAAATTACTCTGGAAATCAATATGAACATAAATATTTAAACTCTTTGTAGGTACCGGAAACAGGACTCGAGCATTTAGGAACAAAAGCTAGAGTAGCAAATTTAAAAACTTCTCCTTTTTTTAAGAGTAATATCAAATCCTATATAGAGTTATGTATGTTTTCATAACCTACCAAACTGTGGTATATATATTGCCACGTCACATACATATTATATGAGGAAATGTGAAATATTTCTTGTGGAAGTTAATGTGCCGGTCGCGTGTAGGCGCGGCCTTATGCTCCGGACGTAGTCGGTGTGGCCGCACCTTTAGATAAGCTTGTGTTTTGGGAACGAGGTTGATATAGATGTAATATTAAAGAACTATATTTTGTGATATCAAATTAAAAATTCCGCATTTCAAAATAAAGTAAAGTGAATCTTCCTTCCTACTGCGACTGGAATTCTGAATGCCTAAAACACAGATCCAGACTTAAAATTTGAGTGAAACGCTACTTTCGAATTGATTAGGTCTACCTATAGTGGACTTTGTATGTCACTTTTGGACTAGAAGACTTGAGCTACTGCAGAAATGAAGATATAATTATAAAAAAAAGTCTTCAGCTACTACAAAACATGCAAATATTGTAAAAACAAAATTGCAGACGATTTAGTACATTTAATATGATAAACACGATCGCAATTTTTGTAGCTGTCCATTTGCCAAGACAGCAAAACAAATTCTGGAATCTACTAAACATTGGTTTTTCTGCTGCAATAAAACTTTGCACTAAATAAAATTTATGAGTTCACGATTCGGATTAAAATATCAAAGAAATAAACAACTAGACCGGAAAAGTAGTTCATCGCATCCTAAGTGAAATCGTTTACTTTGCTAACGAGATCAAAACAAAACAAATTTAAGATATTTAAACATTTTCTTAGTTTTTATGTGTTTGTATATTTTGAACCGAAAAGTTGACTAAATAATCCATAAATAACCCTATGGTTATGATAATTTTAATAAACCCAACGTAACTGCACTTGTCCTACTTTTTACCCGGATATGTCTTTAAATTTTGTATACTTACTACCTAATATACAAGTCTAAGGATAAAAGTTGGAACATAGAAAGCTAGATTTAAATAAGAATGAAGCAGGTAGTTTAAATGTTTACGTTGAAAATGCAACTTGATTTTGAGCACGCTTTTAGGTTTACTGCACCCGATGATTGAATATTTTGTGGAACGAATAAAATTTAAGAGGATCTGTAGTGCAAAATTTTGGCACAGAAAACGCAAAGCTTAGTCTAGCGCCACATCTGCGGAACGTACGGCGCCGAATCTTCCGCTAAATACGCTCGTAGTGTATTTCAAGTTATCTATGACACATCTATGACACATTACGCCGCGTTCTGCGTAGTGCGTAACCTTCCTTCGGGCTGTTTTTTCAGCCAAAACGCATTTAATGTATTTTGCATAGCAAGCGACACATCACGCGACGCGTTGCGCGACCGAAAGTTCGGCGGGCAGCGGGCGTAGCTGAACGTGAGGTTGTACGGTAGGCTAGGTAGGTTAAGTAGGTTGTATGTATGGTAGGTTGTTTGGTAGGTTAGTTAGATTGTATGGTAGGTTGTATGGAAGGTTGTAAGGTAGTTTTTATGGAAGATTAGGTGGATTGTATGGAAGATTCCTTCAATCTACCATTCAACCTACCATACAACCTATCTAACCTACCATACAACCTACCATATAATCTACGTAACCTACCTTATAACCTTCCATACAACCTACCATACAACCCATCATTCAACCTACCATACAACCCATCATCTACCATACAACCCATCATTAAATCTACCATACAACCTACAGTATTAAATTTATATAAAAAATGTATCCAACTTATTTTACAATCGACGACGCCACGTAACTTTCCGTCGCGTAGCGCACTGAACAAGACGCCGCATTTAGCCGAACGTGCGGCGCCGTACGTTCCGCAGATATGTCGCGAAACTAAAGCCGAAAGTGCGGCGCCGTACACTCCGAAGGTTCGGCGCCGTACGTACCGCAGATGTGGCGCTAGCCTTACCTATTCCAGCTATTTCCAAGTCAGTCATACACAATGTATGACAGGTAAATGACTAATATTTACCTAAATACTATCGCGATAAACCCGGTCTAATACTTAAAATGAGTGATACATAAACTATATGTCAAATACCTAACAATATTCAACTAGGTTTTCGTCACCTTAATATCAAAAATACCACCCCGGATCATTCCCGGTCCAAACGTCCCCAACAGACTGGCTGTATTGCCGCGTTGGATGGCCACAGATAAGCGTTGGACCAGGAAAGAACCTAGCCTAGATTTACTTTTGTACATACATACATAATAGAGCTCAAATACCTAGATTTCCTTTTGTACGTACATACATTTATATATATAGGTACATACAAAAGTAAATCTAGGTATTTGCGATCTACTTTCATCAAGAAATTACCACCTGCTCGCTAAAAGTTGAAGCAAATACGTTAATAACTAACTTGTATTTTCTTTGTACCAAGCATGTGTCACTGACTGATTTGCACTGTTCTAGGTCTAATATTTACAACACGTCTGAATATGTATAAATGTGCTAAATGTTGTCAAACATAGGTACATACATACATACACATATCACGCCTTTATCCCGCAAGGGAGCGTTAACGGCTGTAAAATACAGTCGCTTTCGCCACTTCTGCATATATTTGAGGGCTGTTTCAGGAAAATCGTGTATCACTATAGTGACAGGCTGTCAATCTGTCGCATAAAATTGTAATACACATGAAACCGTTAAGTCCCTTAGTCGCTTCTTACGTCACCCGCGGGGAATAAATGGAGTGGTGCCATTCAAAGCAGACTCGGCTACTATTGTAAAATTTTAAAATAAAGTAAAATAAATAAATTAGCATCTAAGAGTTTAAAAATGTAGCCTAAAATTCGACCTTAAACGCAACATATATTACTAAACGAAATCAAGTAAAAAGATACTTACAAGTGCCTTTTTTTCTCTATTCGCGAAGGCTTTTGCAAATTGCATCTTATTTTGCCACAAAATGGGTCTCACGTACAAAGTTTATCTCTTTGTTTTACTTTGTTGTACACATAGCTAATAACACTTTAGCACAACTAAAGCCGAAACAGATTGGAATCTAAATGGTATTTCTCACTGATAAGCCAATTAGATACAAATTAAAAACACGGTCTGTACTGACCGAGTACACGGTGTGTAGTGACCGAGGGTCGTCTCCAATATGAGTACACTGTTATTTAATATCATCATCATTAATTTAAGAGCCTCGCTCTTGTCGAATATCCAATCTGCTCTATTTTGAGCCTTTTCTTTGACTTCCTTATACTTCTTTAATATAGTAAACTAAATATACTTTAAAAAATGAAAAAGTTTGGGTATGTTTTGGAAGATTACTTATTTACGTTTTATAATTTGAAGGCTGCTAAAATTGGAAGTTCTGGTTGGTTATGTTATGGGAAAATCATACAAATTTCTCAACGCCCCCAAAACCCCATTATATTTTGAAATGAACATTTTAACATAACTTTTTTAGCTTCGGAAAATATTTCACACACAATAAATAAGTCATAATATAAAATTATTTAACGATAAACGTCCAAATTAATGCAAAGTCCCGTGAGAACACGAATGTCCATCACACGAACAAAAACTCATTATTTACGCTATACAAGCAATTCACAATTGCGCCATATGAACTACAGCATTTTTCGCGTTACAACCAAACAATTGTGTACAGACAAAAATGATTCTTTATTGTTACAGCCGGGTGCAGCGTGGAAATGTTCACGCGTGGTCTGTACATTGTTGGAAGACAATGTCGTCTTGTGCAATATTGCTGAATTCGCACAGGTTGCAAAATCTTGTGTGTGGCCGGCCACAGTAAAATAAAGTAAGTAGTGAAGGTTAGCAAAACATGTTTTAGCTTCCATTTTAGCTTAGCCCTGTGTCATGCGTGTTATAAAAGTACTCCTCTAGTCAAACAGTCACCAATAGTTTGACGAAAGTCTAACTAGTTAGCAAGATCTAGACATTGAGGAGCTGAGCTAGACAAAAATTTCCAAGACTCGCGGTAATACCCAAAACTCTGCGCCTGATGATTTTTGAAGCAGTAGTGGATTTCAAGTAAATTTCTATATAGCAGTTAGTAGTTACACGTGTTTAGATCTTTTAAAGTAAACTGGCGCAGGTGAAGTAGTTTTTTATGTCAGGAGTATGTGTGTATTTATAAGGGTATATGTGAATGGATGATTCATATAACGTATGATACGAGCACAAATTAGTAGCAACTTTCGCATGCTAAAATTCAAAAATAGAGTTCCTGGCCTATGAAATTCTGGTATGTTAAACCGTCTACAACTATTATCGTGCATCGGAAGCACGTTCGCAACGTTGGCAACCTCTACATACATACATACATACACATATCACGCCTATAATAAGTAAACCTGTTGTGTCTTGTCTCATTGTAAATTGTTCCTGTGTATGTTTTTGTGTACAATAAATGGTTAAATAAATAAATAAATAATCCCTTTGGGGGGTAGGCGGAGCGTAAGCGGTCGCAAAAAACGGTTATTTACCCCACGTCTGACGAATATTTGAGGCTCATTCGGAAAATTGTGTATCGCCATAGTTACAGGTTGCCTAAAATTGCAATACAAGCCCTCGAATCCCTAAGCCGCCTTTTACTACTCCCAAGGGAAAGAAATGGGGTGATGCTATTCTAAGCCATATGTTATTCTTAACAGCCCTGTTTCAAATGCGAAAAAACTATAGATAAATATCATTAACTTTAAATCTTGTAATGACAAACGAACCTTTACCCTACCCTATTAAGTATTACGTTTCATAGCCAAAATATGGTAGACCGGGTATGACAGACATGGCGTGACTAACCGACAAAACTTTAATGCCCCGTATTTTTAAAATGCTGCCCTCCGAAATGGAGTTTTTTAATTAAGTAAGTAGTTCCTGCCATTTCATTTAAGAGTTATGCCGACATCAAGATAATTTATCTTTATGAAACGTTCCTAACAAATCTTTTTGTGACTCATTGTTATCATTTATATTTAAAAGAATTATTAGTAATTGAGTATCTTCTCGTATTATTTTTATTATAATCACAAACCCAATGCATTTGGGCTGTGTGTTTTAATTATATACGTTAGAATAGCAGTGTTAATTATTTATTTTTTATTATTATGTAAATTTTAATTATTCATTGTATTTTATACTTATGATAAGTTAATTATTATGGAGTTTGTTTAAAATTAATTATTTTAATTATTTTTTTCATAGCATTAGTTAACATTGCCAATGTGCCTTTTTAAAGCTTTCTTCGTTCATCGAGAGGTACGTTATTTCTCTATTCTAGTTTCCTTAATCTACTTAAAATTCTGTCTATCTGTTTTATATAAAGCATACAAAAATATATAAATAATTAACAAAACAACTAATAATCCAAATCAAAAAGCGTAGCACCAAAGTAAATTAAAATACCTTCACGCAATCTAAAGCAAATTAACACAAAACTATTTTACCATCAGGTGCAATTTCGAGTTAGTCCGGGAATCGAATTTACGACCCCGAGGAATGTTCTATCGATCTCTAGATGCAAAGCTCAAACTAGTTTTAGTGCTCAAGTAGTTTAAAACGGTTTTATTGGTAGCTGTTTGCCGGAAGACTGGTTATCCTGCTACACTAACGCCAGCAAAAAAAAAAACTGGAAACATATCTTTCATTGAACTTGAAAATCTCTGGCATCAAGGTTTATCGGGTCGTTCTCCGACTTGGCATCCCACGCGATGATGATCAAAACATGTCGTAGTTTACTCAAAACTATAAAGGGCTAAAGTTTATTTTGAATTCAACCATACATGTACTTAGACTCTGTCTCTGTCCTATGACCTAGACTAGAGTCAAGAGCAAACCCATCATTCAAAAAAAAAGATGCTATCGTTGTTGTTTTATCAAAAAAAATTCATTGCGTGGCACCAGCGCTGCATTTCCTTGCAGGACCATAGTCAGGCCATGCGAGTGACGTCACTTTTTCGCTCTCATGGGAAAATAACAAATCGTAACCTTTTATTGGGCGAGTAAAATGTTTTATAGGAATGGCAGAGTCATTTTAATCAGATATTGTGCTTAGACACTTAAGCTAAGTCCGATGACCAGGATCTCGGTCTATATACTTACCTCTAGTTTATTATAAGTACCTACTTTTATATAAGTTCCTATATAATTCAATGCAAAAAATTTTTAGGGTTCTACTCATAAAAATGAACTACTTTTTGAAGAAAAATTGGTCGACATAAGATAAAAGATTGGACCTCCCATAGAAAAATTTATCAAATATGTGTCACTCTGTATGACTAGTGACTATGATAGACCTGGCATTAATGTCCGTTTTTACGATGCTTTACGCTCTGCCTTCTCCGCAAGGGATATAGGCGTATGTATCTACTAATTCCTGCTTAAAAGGTACCTCTTATCTAGCCAATATTTAGTATTCTTCTGTGCTGTTGTGTGTGGATATTGTGGCAACAACAAGTTGGTAACGGCCAGAGTGCATGTTGCATAAACACTGAGTGAGCAGTATGCAGTGTTGCCAACGTGGGATTATTCAGAGTCGAAAATGAAACGTACTTTTCCAGGAGCCCAAAGAATTCACACACAACGATGAATCACAGCAAGCTGTGTCAAGCCAAGGGCTACATTTATAATAAAAATATTACAAACAAACATCGTTTATTTTTTAAAGCCTTTTAGTTCGGACTACTGTTTAGGCAACCCTTTTTTTAGGCTATTTGCTACCTTAGCTTAGGAAATTGGGCGAAATGGCCTCTGTCGTTGGCAACACTGACAGTGTGCACTGTATGCACTTCAGGTAGTTAGCTGCTATTATGCGTTTTGTGCATATTGCACTGTTTACGTCGCAGTAGCAAAAATTGCAAATAAAGGTACTTTGCAATGTTGTTCGTGTGAAAACTGGGAATATTTAAGACACTGTTGCAATTTTGTTATTGATGCTATCTATCAGTTTTCTTGTTATAGTTTCAGTACGCAATCTTAGAAAATAACATTGAACATTTCCTGTTACTTATTGTGACCACTTAACTTACATACATACATCAGCCTATTGAATTGACTTAACCTAGATGTCTAATATTAGCAAGTCTTAGGTAAATACATAATATAGGTACATACAGTTCTACATAAGCTCTCTTTGTATCTGCAGTTGTGTACATACCTGAAACAAATAACAAAATAGGGTCAGTATTTATCTCTCAGTGAACAGACACAGTAATAAGCTTAAAGGCACTTTAACGAGACCTCCCATCTACATTTACATGCAACAATGCTTTTAATTCGGGACTCAACGATCAAGCTAATGAAGCGGTCGTATTCTGAGCGCACTGAAAAACAAACTCGTTTGAATCGGATCTGACGGCCCAAATAAACGACTTTCATGCAATCATTTCATTTTTTATACAGACACGTCTATCTATCGATCCATAGCCATACTAGCCGGCATTCTGTTATTTACCAACGCACGGATACCGATCACGAATGAATCTGAAATGAGGCAAATAAGCAATTATGCGCTCATATTCGGGCTCGATTACTCTGCGGGAAATTTTAGACGCCCCGCTGGACATCGGACGTATACAACAACGGCTATGACGAGCACATTCATGCAATTCTTAACGAGCGAACTATGTGTGTACAAAGCGGTTCGCTTCATCGATATACCAGAATAAGGTCGGATAAAACGTTTCAGTTGACTCAAACAAGCTGTTGGAAGAGTAAGATGCCAATCCTTCGCTTTACTTTGTTGGAAATTGACGTTCAGTTTTCTACGTGTGAAAGATACGTGTAATCTTGATCATACATTGTAGAAAACGGAATATAGGTACCTACCATGTTCAGATCAGTGAACTGGGCTAGATTATTTTCGGCTGTCTCTACTGGGTCTGTATTCCGAGAGTTTCGACACAAAATGCACCAATTTCATAGTCAATAAAGGGATGAAGAGCATATCACCATACTATGACTCCTATTTGGTATACCAGGCAGGGTGAAGTGTGAAAAGCGCGTACAATTTTATCAACAAAACACATGAGGGATCGCATTTACATAATAAGCCTTCGCCCGCATACGCACCGCGTCAGATATACGAGTATTCAGATTTTCGTTATTATTTTACCTTTCATTCAATCCGGACGAAATTACATCACGGCTGGAACAAAGCGTTGATGATAACAACAGTTACTGTAGGTAGGTATGTATTCCCGTTTACATACAAGTAGATACATATGAGACCAAGGAAAGCTGCGTCTGTGGTTAAGAGGCCTGTTCCAATCTGATTGTATCCAATTTGATTGCTAAAGTATCTCTCAACTCAAAAAAAGTTTGGAGTCGATGATTCACCAAAGCAAGAAAACGGTTTTGCTAATATGGTTTCATCCAGTAAAATAAGGACAATTTATACCTTATTATTCTGCAGGTTGTGTGAAATGGTCAATAATAGTACTTAACTACCTATGTAGGGTTAATCGTGTCGTTGGACGACTCGGTGTCCCACACGAAAAAGAAGGAAGAGTATGTAGATTTCTTATTTAGCAACGCGCACATTATTAGGGTTGATTTTAACTAAAAGTTTTATACAGTGGTTTGCTCAGGACTTTCTTCAATCGTATATCTGAGACAAAATAACTGTATTTGTAAGTCAGTACACAATTACGTCCGACCTTCTCATATCGTGATAGATGCCTATATCTACCTAGGTATACCTACTTCCTACGCTGCACTCATCTTCTGGCATTATCTTGAGTAGCTAATGCCACTTAATACTTCGTAATCAGATTCACCTATTTACGGTTTAATAGGATAATGTGTTCGTGATTTGCCACATCAGCGTCAGAAAACCGTTGATGAATTCAACCAAATCGTCAATATAGGTGCATTTAGTAGCACTTATTTCATAGATTCAAATGTCAATAGATCGTCACCAGCACCTTAACACTTTTTTTATTACCATTTATGAAAAGTGATGAGATTAATTTCAGAAACATCGGCATTGTGTAAATGACAGCTGGTAGTCTTATCTACGCAAACTCTTACCTTACATTTATATTTATACGCCCACTAGATTTTCGCCCAGCGGTTTCACCCGCTGACATTAATTTTCCCGTGGTAATCGTTGTTTTCCCGCGGTAAAAAGTAGCCTATGTGTTATTCCAGGTTATACTCTACGTGTGTTCTAAATTTCATCCAAATCGGTCAAGCCGTTTGAGCGTGAAGAGGTAACAAACTCTCAGATTTATAATATTAGTTTGGATTTTGGATTACCTCCCTATTTTTGAACCCCTATTAAAATATCCCTATATTTCAGTAGATTCAGAAGTGTTCTTAAAACCGCACGATCCTCTCCCAATACTCAACATTATTTCTGATACAAAATAAACCGCTGATATCTTAATTTCACACAGAACAAGGTTAATAAGGGCCACCGCCGCGTCGAATTAGACATTTTAGAGCCGCTATTTCTTGGGTCTACGAGCTGTATGCCGTAATTTACTCGTTAAAGGTCCTGATGAGAGTGTAAAATAAAACCGAATGGTCAGTGTTTGTCGGCTCGGCGGGCGGTGACACCGCATTGGTACCGAGCCAAAGTCGACGAGGCGATGTCGAATTATATCGCTACTCAGACCATAGCACACTTATCAAATTGTCGAACGTGTTTAATAATAGGTAGGCGCCTTCATTTTACGTTGACATACTTTGCAAATAAAAAACAAGAAAATAAAATAGTTCCTTAACCGATTCCTTTTGTAAATATTTATGTTATGTTGTTACTTTGAAATGACCGCCGATGTGGGAAGTGGTAGTACGACTGCCTGCGATACAAAGGTTCTGGGTTCGACTCTCGGTGGGGCACTCACAAAGTTGATATTTATCAGTTTTTGAATTTGTTCCCAGTGTGGTTAGGACATTGCAGGCTGGTCCACCAGATTGTTCGAAAAGAAAGAAGGTTCCGTGCTTCGGAGGGCACGTCAAGCCGTAGGTCCCGGTTGCTGTCTATGATTACTTAGACGGCGGTCGTTATACAACCATGTCAGGACCTACCTACTAGTAGTAGGCGGTTGGGAAAATCTGACACCAGGGTTCATCGGGTCGTTGGATGACTCGGTGTCCCACACGAAAAGAAGAAGACTTTGAAATGAGAAAAAAGAAAATTAAACTTGTTAAAAACTCGGTTCGGGTATCGTTGACTTATCAACAACAACAGCTTGAGAGCCTATCGAAAAAAAACTCTTCCTCTTTTTTGTAGTCGACTAAAATCAGTTGAATTAAAATTGTCACAGAACATTAGAGGGCATCGTAAATGCGACAGTGTGTATTGCCATTATTTGCCATAAACAATTATACCTAATCTTTCAGGTTATTCATTGGACATTTTATTACGCTTTTGAATGCTTTTTTTCCTACCACATAATAAAGAAGCCATTTACTGATCTTAAGGTTATAAAACTTTCATTGTAATGTAATAAAATGTACGTTTTAATACCACTTGGCCCCTGACCACTATTACTTGTATAATCTTAGAAATAAATAAAAAATCATGTAAATAATGTCAAGGTTTCTGAAAAAGTTTTCAAGACATTTTGAAATGTATTTGACCACATTGACGAAAAGGCTTTCTCTGATATTGACATACATACATACGTATATCACTTGCGGGGTAGGCAGAGCGTAAACGGCCGTAAAAATGGGCAACGGCACGTCTGACAAACATTAAAGTGTTCATTCGGATCATCTTCTATCACCAAAGTGACAGGTTGTCAGCCCATCGCCTAAAATTGCAATACACGTGTAACCTTCGGGTTCCTTAATGCGATATACACAGGAAAGAAATGGGGTGATGCTATTCTAAGCCGGCATAACACGGTACTGCCCATAACCTTGGCACACCGTGGTAGGTAATTTAACACGATGATATTACGATACGTTCCCAACTTTTTTGAAGATGTTTTCTCAAGACTTCTCTACTTTACTACTTTTCCGATAAGATAATAAATAGTTTTCTCCGAAAATAATATCATCAATAACCTCGTTACACCAAAGTCATCCGAAATGATATTAAAAGTAATACGCTCCACTCATAAATCTACAATTATCGAGCAATAAAGACGCTACTGCCGTGTGATGCCGACTTAGAATAGCATCAACCCCATTCTAACCGTGGGTTTCGTATATAGCGGCAAAGGGATAATCGTGCAGGAAACAGGAAGGAGCGTTTCATGTGAATACAACACCCTTCACTGCGCTCGCCTGCTTAGCGTGGGGAGTATGGCAATACTCCCCGATAGGGGGAGGCCCATGTCCAGCAGTGGACTGTTGCGGCATTATGTATGTATGTACAAGTACCTATTATAAGAAGCGTATGTATGACGCCTTCGTAACTCGCACAGAATAAAGTCAATCAACTCAAATACTTGTCAATATTTAGTTTCACCACATTTCTGTTGTGGAATAAATTTATTTTATTATCGAATCCTCTATAACCTCGCTTCACTGAAATTATAACCTATAAATCTGGAATTACACCACTATAATGATGCTACTTGGGTGCTCGTAGAATCCCACCTTCCTAACTCACAGAATAAAGCTTCTAGACGCAGTAAGAGACACGCGTGTCGAATGCTAATGCACACACACGCAGTCACGTATACATATACGCACAATTGTGAATTATTCACACACACACTGTTGTACAGTAAACACAATGGAATCATTTGATTTGATTAGAAGGACATAAAATATCAATCCAGAAAAGGGACGATGAGAAAATTTCAATCGGTTAAAATAAGACGGGTCAACTTTTAGATAAGGTTGTTTTGGTATGAAAGATAAGTTGATCCCTTAAATTGGAAATTTTACGTGTTTCTAATAGAACAAGATGTATTGACTGAGACTTAGTTCATGCTCCGCATAAATTATGTATTGAGCGATTAATGAAACAGTAACTTTCATTGATGCAAAAATACACACGAAGATATCACGGAATATGGGACTAGACCACAGTAAAATGATGAAATCGATGATAAATCCTTGTACGTCCATAAATTGTCCCAAAGCGATGTGGTTACAATATGTATATGTACTTGTATACCCAGTAGTGTAGATAGGGGGGCAGCGGGAATGGTCCGCATCGGGTGTCACCCTTTTTAGGTGACACAACTATAGACTCCATTCTAACATTGACTGATGAGTGCTTGAAAAACCGTCAAATATGGCACTCCATATCCCTCTCTGACTGTAATGTGGACTGACAACCCCCGTCTAAGTTTTCCATTTAAGTACTGCCTGCCCCTTCAATTTAACTACGTGATTTAAAGTAGCTACGCTTGCAATACACACAGTGTTGGTGAGGCGCCACTTTTGCCCCTTTTAACGTGAAATTTCGCCCATGTGGCGCCTCTCTCTTAGTTCTACTCACACCTGTTTAACGTAAAAAGTCAAGCTCGCTTCGCTTGCATTACGTTTTGCTCGCTCTCCCCGAGTGGTGCTCGCTCTACACCACTATAAACGTGAAAAGTCGAGCTCGCTTTGCTTGCATTACGTATTGCGCTAATGTGGCGCCTCTCGCTTTCCCCGAGAACTGTTTGCACTACACCACTTTTAACATGAACAATCAAGCTCGCTTTGCTTGCAAGCACCACCAACACTACTTGTTCTTCTAAGTAGGTATTTAGATTGTATGTGTTTAATTTAGCGTTGCTATGCTGGGGTAAGTTGGGTGTTGGTGACGGTCTGTGAATGCGGCGCGGTGCTCGATCGCACGCGTCGCTCTGGGCGTGTGTTGTCCCTTTCTCACTCGCAGGGCGAGACTGGCGACGTGCACGCAGACCGCCTGACGGCGCCAACCGGTGGTTTCGGCGCCGCACTACCTCAGTCACTCAAAACCGCTCGAACAAGCGTATTGTGTTTTGTACGGATTTCCCGCCACACGTTTTGTGATGCCGCGTGTAATGGACGATTCAATTTGAGATCGCGCGTGTTGATGCATCGTATTATTGCGGTTCTCCTGGGTTATACTAGAATACCAGGCTTAGTGATTGTTGGATGTCTCGACGTCTTCCACGTGAGCGTCGCGTTGAATAGGCATCAGGTGGCCATTTTGGCCCGCGTTTGTACGGCCCAAATTCGGGTTGGGTCACGCGTAATGACTAATATCAAAGTGGAATACGAACAGAAGCTGTGAGTGGTTTGACGTGAATAACGCGCCAAGGCTGTAGTGGAATGCTGGGTGTCGATATCTTTTCCACCCAGCCCTGTAAGTACCCACGGAATCCCGATTTGATCCATTTCCTGAACTTCCTTTCTCCGTTGGGTATTTTATGCATTTGGACCGGCACGTTGACTGTAAGTGTAAACCTGTTTATTCGTGTTAATGGTGTGTTCCCTTTAGTCATATTTGTTGTACCATATCATTGTGACTCCTTAGTACGAATTGCGGAATTCGTGGGGTGATATAATTTGGAGGTACTTACTTATAATCTAGTGCTAATACGTGTGACGTAACGCCAGATCGGCAGACGGTATTTACTACCGACTTGAGTTATGTAAGGGTTGGAACACATCATTTGCCAATTTCAATCAACTTAGTTAATTAAGTTAAATAGATTTAGGTTCAGGTTTAATTCATAGTATGCGCTGCTATATTGTGCAGCGTATGCTATTTAGCGCTGCGTATCGCGGCCATTGTCTACCTTCAGTTGAACTCCTGGTATTTTACTAGAAATTTACCTGTGTAAATCGCTTCCACTGCGGGAGTTTAGCTTGGAATTAGACAATTTTTGGTAGCAGAGCGTGGTTCAGAAAACCACTAGATTTAAGATTATTTTAGTATAAGATTTTTAATCTACCTACATAAAAAAAAAAATATATTTATTGTGATTGTAGTGTGTGCCCTGTGTAGAATATCCTATCGGTAGGATCAGGGCCAATCAATTAGTGAATTGCTTTATTATCGTTGTGTTTACCCTGTGCGGATATCCTAGCGGTAGGATCAGGGCCGATTGTTTATTATTGTTTTTTTTTATTGTAAGGTTCGGTGTTACTTTGAGTTGGTACCATGGCTCCCACAATTACACAGCTTCAGGCAAAAATTAGAACGCACCTAATTTGGTTCGCGACTAAGCAGGCGATGGTCGGTCGCGGGGACCGAGAGGACGCACTCATCGCTTGTGCGCAACGGATTGACGAACGGGTCGCGGAGGTGTTGGATTGCCTCACTGGATGCGAGAAGTTATTTGATGGGACGCCTGATGAGGAGGCCAAACTTATGGTCCGGGCGAATGTGACCCAGTGCCTGGAGATGGGGCAGGAGATCCAGCAGGCGGCTGCTGTGATCACCAGGCGTAGGGCTGGGGAGCCGGACCCATCCCATGGTCCGCGGGGACCGGGGGTGCAAGTGCCCCTGCCGGCTGTGGCTATTCCGGTCTTCCACGGGGACTACACGGATTGGACCCGATTCCAGGATCTGTTTGACAGTGTGATTCATAACCGCACTGACTTGCAGCCGGCATATAAAATGGCACAATTGATGGCCAAGCTGCAAGGTGAGCCCCATGAGCTGGTAAAGCATCTACCAGTCGATGATGCAAGTTACGAGACGGCTCGCGGTTTGCTGATCGAGAGATACAGCAACAAACGTCTCATGATTGACCAACTCCTGGAACAGTGGCTCACCGTGCCGACCATCACACGAGGGACGGACCTCAGGGCCAAGGTCCTCAACCCTGTCTGCGTTGCAGTGAACGCTCTTGAGAGACAGGGGATGCCGGTGTCAGGCTATGATTATATCCTGGTCCACACGTTGTTGCGCCGCCTGCCGAGCGACATGGCCGCTCGTTTTGAACAGTCACACGGAGGTAAGACATCTGATTACCTCCCGACCTTCGAGGAGCTCAAGTCCTTCCTCGAGGCCGAGTGCAGGCGGGTAGATGCCCGATTTGGAGAGTCGCCTCACGCGGAGTCTGCGGCCGCTCGCCGCCCGGAACGGCCGGGTGCACAGGCGCGAGACGGTAAGAGTAGGCCACCCAGGCGATACAATGTCGCTAATTTGGAATCGAGGTGTGCCTACTGCAGAGAGGCGGGGCATCAGGTGACTGCGTGTGAGGAGTTCGCTGCACAGCGGGTGCAGAAACGTCGTGGTGTGGTGCAGCAACGGCGTTGGTGCTTTAGGTGTATGGGGCCGCATCAGGTGCGAGAGTGCCCATCAAGCACCAACTGCAGGTACTGTCAGGGTGCCCACCATCAGCTCCTATGCATGAACCGCAGCGGAGATTACGGAGGCAGAGCTGACGCGGGTCAGCGGACGGAGTCTGCCCTACCTAGACGGGAGCAACGCTCCCCACCCCCTCCAAGGAGGAGTCCTCTTCCACCAGGGTTTCAGGGACGAGGCCAGGGACATCAGCAGGTGATGCCCCCTTCACCACGCGCGAGACAGTCACCACCTCGGCAGCAGGTGCCGGAACAGGGTAGGTGGTCACAGGTCCAAGGTCAGGGGCACCCATCACAAGTACGTGATGCTACGGGCGGGTGCCAATACCAGGGCCAGTACATGCAGTACTCGGCGGGACTGAACAACATGGTGAGGTCTCATGACCCACGCATGCCTCTCCCCTTGGCTGAGCACCCGCGGCTACAGGCGCATCCACGGTACGCGCGCCTGCCGCAGGGTTATTATAGGCTGCCAGCCATGGCGTACAGGACCAGAGGTCCCTATCAGCAGGAGTGGGACCCACTCGAAGGTGTACGGAGAGAGGGGACCCACCCGCAGGACGCGAACACTCCGCGCTTAGGTTCCTGCTAGGTAATCGCCGCCTACACACCAGCTTCGGCCCCCCGGCCAATTACGGTATTGTTGCCTACGGCAATGATTTGGGTATGGGGATACGGTGGCCGCAGCATACAGGTAAGAGCCTTGTTAGATACAGGGGCTCAGGGTTGTATTGTGTCTAGTAAGCTGGTGAGTAGGCTACGCTTAAATATAAGGCCCACAACGGATGGGGCTGTAGGTATTGGAGGTGTAGATGTGCCTGACGTTCGGGGTCAGGTGAACTTCGAGTTCACATTAGGTAATACAGGTACAGGGGTCAGCTATCATGCCTCAGCAGTGGTGCTGGATGAAGTGGTAGGGAAACTTCCTCAGGTTCGGTTACCGTCAACGGTACGAGGGTTAACCACAGGCTTAGAGCTAGCTGATCCTGAATTTGATACTCCCGGTACGGTGGACGTTCTCCTCGGGTCAGACGTCCTCGGGAGATTCTGGTGTGGCAGAAAACGGGTACTTCAGCAAACTGGTTTAGTGGCCGTTGATACCACAGGGGGGTATGTTATTTTTGGCCCAGTTTGGAGACCTCAGGACCTACCAGAGGGCGATACGGTACTCTATGGTAGTGTGTTGTCGGAGGTGCTGCAGAGGTTTTGGGAGTCTGAGGAGCCACCCACGGCGGATAGACGGAAGCCAGAGGATGACGAGTGCGAGCTGTTCTATCAGTACAACACTGCACGAAGTTCGTCAGGTAGGTTTGTTACCAGGCTGCCATTTCTCCCAAACCGTTCTCTCCCCTCCTTAGGTAGTTCGCGACAGATCGCGGAACGGAGACTACTGGCTATGGAGAGAAAGATGAAGCGAGATGCAGCACTTCGGCAGAAGTATATCGAATTCATGAGGGAGTACCTAGAGTTAGGCCACATGTCGGTGTCCAGCATAGATTGGAGGTGTGTCGAGCATTACTATATACCACACCTGGCTGTTTTGAAGTCACCGGAGGCGAAGATACGGGTAGTGTTTGACGGTTCTGCTCCTACATCGAATGGTGTGTCTGTGAACCAGTGTCTGCACGCGGGTCCCAAGTTGAACCGGGACATTGTGGACATCCTCACAGATTTTCGGTTGCACCAAGTAGCGTTCGTCGCAGACGTCAAAATGATGTTTCGCCAAACAATTATACACCCAGATGACCGTCGGTACCAGCTGATTTTGTGGCGTGAGAGCCCTGACGAGCCGATGGTCACTTATGAGCTTAACACGGTAACGTATGGTCTGAAGCCAAGTCCGTTTTTGGCAGTACGCACGCTGCGAGAGTTGGCCGCACAGGAAAGGGTAAGATTCCCTCGAGCCGCAGCAGTACTGGATCGCGACGTCTACGTGGATGACATCTGCACGGGTGCAGATAGCGTGCAACAAGCACTGCTACTACGAGACGAGCTGATCGCGATCATGGAATCAGGAGGTTATGAGTTGCGGAAATGGCTGTCCAGCTGTCCAGAGCTCCTGGCCGGGTTGCCAGGTGAGTTCCAGCAGGACCCGCACCTTTTCGAGAACCCGGACAATCCAAATACGTTGAGCATCCTAGGGGTGCAATATAGGCCAACGCATGATGTCTTTACGTATCAGATCGAGCCAGACCTTTTGCAGAAGACTTGGACGAAGCGTTCGGTATTATCGACGATCGCCAGAACTTTCGATCCTAACGGGTGGATCGCACCGGTGACGTTCATGGCGAAGTGCTTCTTGCAAAGGTTGTGGATAGCAAACTTGGGTTGGGACGACCAGCTCTCCGGAGAGCTGTTGAATGATTGGACCAAGTTTGTGACCACCTTACCAGGGATCGTACGCATCGCCATACCTCGCAAGTTGCTCCCATCGGTGGGATGTAAGGCTACCCTACATGGGTTTTGTGAGGCCTCGGAGCGAGGGTACGCGGCAGCTGTCTATTTGCGGACAGTCAGTTCAACGGGAACTGTAGACGTGCGTCTAGTTATGGCCAAGAGTAAGGTGGCTCCGGTTAGGACAAGATGGACCATTCCAAAGTTGGAATTGGCGGGAGCAGCGCTTCTCACGCGCTTGCTACATCATGTCGCTAGTAATCTACGCGGTACCATCACTTTGGATGAAACGGTGTACGCATGGACCGACAGTAGGATAGTTCTGTGCTGGTTACAGACGTCGGTACATACTCTTGAGGTTTTCGTGGCAAATCGGGTGTCACAGATTAAAGGATCGGAAACTCCGTTGGTATGGAGACACGTACCGGGAGAACAGAACCCAGCGGACTGCGCCTCACGGGGATGTAGGGCCCCTGATTTGGTAGGTCACTCACTGTGGTGGGGACCTCAGTGGCTGACTGAGTCACCTGAGAGATGGCCATACAATGAGTGCGGGTCGCCGCTTGGGCCACCTGATCGAGGTTTGCGAGTGAACGTAGGGCAGATCGTACCTAAGCCTAGTGCGGCTTTCTTGCTGGAACGATACAGCTCCCTCGACAAACTTCTAGGGGTGACAGGTTGGATCAAACGGTTCGTGAACAACTGTAGAAAACCTCAAGCAGAACGGAACTTGGCACCTGTCCTCTCGCCTGCGGAGCGGAATGCGGCTCTAAGTTTATTGGTTAGGGTCGTCCAGGCGGAACATTTTGAGGAGGAGGTCAGGCTGCTCAGGGATGGCCGTGGAAAGCTGAAGGGAGGTCTTGTGCGCCTCAACCCGTTCGTGGACGAGCTTGGAATGCTCCGGGTTGGAGGTAGACTTCGGAACGCTAACCTGCCCTTTTCAGCACGGCATCCGCTGTTACTCCCAAAGAAGGGACCTTTGGTAGAACTTATAGTTAGGGATCGTCACCAGAAAAACTCGCATGCGGGCTGCAATGCACTTTTGGCTATTCTGCAGCGCGAGTTTTGGATTTTGTCTGGACGACGTACGGTACGGAGCATTGTGTTTCGGTGCTTGCCTTGCTATCGGTTGAAGGCAGCCACAATGCAACCTCAGATGGGAGACCTCCCACCGGACCGGGTGACGGAAGCCTGGACGTTTGCGGGTGTGGGAACGGACTTTGCGGGGCCTTTTATGGTAAAGGCATCACGCCTTCGCAACGCGAAGTCAATCAAGGCGTATTTGTGCGTGTTTGTGTGCCTAGCAACCAAGGCCGTCCACTTGGAACTCGTGGCCGACCTCACTACGGAGGCTTTCTTAGCAGCTTTAGATAGATTTGTGTCGCGAAGAGGGCGACCAGCGCTGATCAGGTCGGACTGTGGTACCAACTTTAAGGGCGCTGATCGATGTATGAAAGAAATTATAACGTTTTTATCGGAAAACGAGGAAGCTATCGGCACGAGCCTCTCCCGTCAGGGCATTAACTGGGTGTTCGATCCACCAGGATGCCCCCACTGGGGTGGTATATTTGAAGCGGTTGTAAAGTCCGCTAAGACGCATTTGATGCGCGTTATAGGTTTAACGATATTAACCTTTGAGGAGCTAGCGACCGTGTTTTGTAAAATTGAGGCCGTTCTCAATTCACGTCCTTTGTGTCCGCTTAGCTCAGATCCGAATGATCTGGAGGCCCTGACACCAGGGCATTTCTTAATTGGCCGACCACTTAACGCCTTGCCAGAGTACCCCTACACAGAGGTCAGTAGCAATCGTTTGACGCGTTATGAGTTGCTGCAGCAAATGTCTCAGAATTTTTGGAAGCGATGGTCGCTTGAGTATTTGCACATTCTGCAGCAACGCCTTAAGTGGACGGACAGAACTGAACCCCCTCGCATCGGAGATCTCGTTCTGGTTAAGGATGCCAACCTGCCGCCACTGCGATGGCGCAGAGGGCGCATTCTCAACTTGTTCCCAGGTAGTGATGGCACTCCTCGAGTCGCGACAGTTCAGGTAGGGGATTCAGTTCTTAAGCGAGCAATAGCAACGCTATCTCGTCTCCCCAGTAGTGAATAGGCCTAAGGGATTCGGCCTAGGGCGGGTGAATGTTTAATTTAGCGTTGCTATGCTGGGGTAAGTTGGGTGTTGGTGACGGTCTGTGAATGCGGCGCGGTGCTCGATCGCACGCGTCGCTCTGGGCGTGTGTTGTCCCTTTCTCACTCGCAGGGCGAGACTGGCGACGTGCACGCAGACCGCCTGACGGCGCCAACCGGTGGTTTCGGCGCCGCACTACCTCAGTCACTCAAAACCGCTCGAACAAGCGTATTGTGTTTTGTACGGATTTCCCGCCACACGTTTTGTGATGCCGCGTGTAATGGACGATTCAATTTGAGATCGCGCGTGTTGATGCATCGTATTATTGCGGTTCTCCTGGGTTATACTAGAATACCAGGCTTAGTGATTGTTGGATGTCTCGACGTCTTCCACGTGAGCGTCGCGTTGAATAGGCATCAGGTGGCCATTTTGGCCCGCGTTTGTACGGCCCAAATTCGGGTTGGGTCACGCGTAATGACTAATATCAAAGTGGAATACGAACAGAAGCTGTGAGTGGTTTGACGTGAATAACGCGCCAAGGCTGTAGTGGAATGCTGGGTGTCGATATCTTTTCCACCCAGCCCTGTAAGTACCCACGGAATCCCGATTTGATCCATTCCCTGAACTTCCTTTCTCCGTTGGGTATTTTATGCATTTGGACCGGCACGTTGACTGTAAGTGTAAACCTGTTTATTCGTGTTAATGGTGTGTTCCCTTTAGTCATATTTGTTGTACCATATCATTGTGACTCCTTAGTACGAATTGCGGAATTCGTGGGGTGATATAATTTGGAGGTACTTACTTATAATCTAGTGCTAATACGTGTGACGTAACGCCAGATCGGCAGACGGTATTTACTACCGACTTGAGTTATGTAAGGGTTGGAACACATCATTTGCCAATTTCAATCAACTTAGTTAATTAAGTTAAATAGATTTAGGTTCACGTTTAATTCATAGTATGCGCTGCTATATTGTGCAGCGTATGCTATTTAGCGCTGCGTATCGCGGCCATTGTCTACCTTCAGTTGAACTCCTGGTATTTTACTAGAAATTTACCTGTGTAAATCGCTTCCACTGCGGGAGTTTAGCTTGGAATTAGACAGTATGTGTCTTAAAATGTTGAGTGCATTGTCAAAAACTGAAAATTTATTTAATAATAGGAAACACCAACTGTCGCACCGGGTAGTCCGGGTACCATCCAAGCTAGCTACGCTACGCCACTGTGTATGTTACCCACCTACCTATTTTGCCGTGCGTTTGTGTGCGTGAGCCACCGGAATATGTTGTAAATCATGACACCTTTTACGGAAACTACTCGTCCGCACACGACCATTGACCATCCATTTGACTGTAGTAGTGGAAATAAACTGGAACCATAGGACCTTTTGTTTCGATGATCTGTTTGGAATCTGACCGAAAAGGAATAGTTATCGTTTAGCAACTTTGATACAGTGAGTGTTATCTTGATCGATCATAATAAAATCTGGTTCTACCTCTACTGATCTTAATGAATGAGACGACTTGACCTCTTTTGTTATTTTTGTGCTAATTTTTCTCCGTATTATATAAGGTCTTATTAAATTCAGTGCAAATATTTTTGTGGTGAAGAAACTGAACAACTTTTCTTTAAATTTTTTTTTTGAAATATGAATCAAATTACTTAAATTTGGTCCTCCCATACAAAATTGTTAAATAAATGCGTTCTCTTCCTCTTTTCGTGTGGGACACCGAGTCATTCAACGACCCGATGAACCCTGGTGTCAGAGTTTTTTCAACCGCCTACTACCACTAGTAGGCCTCTGACATGGTTGTGTTACGACCGCTGTTTAAGTAATCATAGACAGCAACTGGGGCCGACGGCTTAACGTGCCCTCCGAAGCAAGGAACCATTTCTTTTCGGACAATAAGTAGGTTCACCCTGCAATGTCCTAACCAGACCGGGAACAAATTCACAAAGAGATAAATATCAACTTTTGTGAGTGTCCCACCGAGAATCGAACCCGGAAACTTTGCGTCGCAGGCAGTGGCACTTCCACTTTTTTTTTTGCATGACTAGAACAGGTTAGGAGAACTGTCAACAAACGCAATCGATGTGCCTTGTACAGCTGTCAAATCGAGCTTCTTCAAACTGGCTCAACTGTAGCGTGTGGCGGAGCCCTATGCCGCACCCCCAGAACATTTGAGCAGGTACACACACTAAGTATGGGACGTGCGGATTGCGTCATCGCGAGGATTGAGTGCTCAATATGCCCCATAGGGCAAGGGAGAGGTGCCATTACAATTCTTTGGCCTAGTGTTGATCGTGGATGCAATCTTGAACTATAATCGTTATTAATCGAGTTTTTTGTGAAACCCAATACACTAATACAATACTAAATGCCAGCTTTTGTTGTTGTTTCCTATGCATTTGGGATTTGGCAACTAAGTAACGATTAAACCAAGAAAAATTAATAGTGTATAATACTTGTTGTACCTTGTGCCTACATACATCAACTAACACAACAGTCCACTGCTGGAAATGGGCCTCCCCCTATTAGGGAGTGTTACTCATCATGCTTGGCAGACGGATTGACGAGTGCAGCGCAAGATGTTACATTCACACTGCTGCCCATGCCCTGGACGGATTTGACCAAAGACTACGATTTGACGCAATCATTTTTAAATTACGTTACGTTTCACTGTCGGAGATTACCGTTTTTTTTTAATCAATGAATGTTGCTAGTTGCTGGTGGTGAAAATGAGAAAGTTCAACAGATATAAAAAGAAGGCAATACAGATTTCTACTGTTTAGGAAATACGAAAAAACTGCAGTAAGCGAATTGGATTTAGTGAGAGACTTAATTAAGAATGTGAATGTTGGTCAAATTGATAATACTTAGGAAATCGAGCTCACTAGACTAACGCACGAGTACCTACACTTCATGATAAGAAATTACGCAACCTTGCTATAGTATTATTTTCTACTCTTAAATTGATTTCAAAACAATAGAACAATGCCTCTGCAAATACCTTGACAGAGAAATATTTCATCAGATTCTTGCACGCTATAGACGGTGAAAATTGCGATTACCTACAAAACATAATTAATCAAAATTGTAAAGTAAAACCTCTTGTCTAGACTAATAAAGGTGTATAGAAATAAATGTAGCGAATTTAAATGAAGCTATGAGATGACCTATAACTAACTGACTTTAGATAAGGTATGGATATAGGATCATCGGGTCGTTTGTGGACACGTTGGCCCACACGAAAGGGCAAATGAAGAAGAAGAGTGACTATTGATTACAGCAGTAGAAGGTACATCTCTCTACTGATGGTGCTGTGCCGATAAAAGATTTTGGAATGATCTAAAAAATTAACATAGAATGTGGCTATGTTTGGGTACATTTTCTTGCATCAGGGATACCTAGTGAGGACTACGAGTGTGATCCTATTTTAATTGAGTGTCACTTCGCGCCATTATAGGTTTGCGCCATCGTAGACTCTCCCTGCGTTCGCTTTTAAAATTTAGAATTAAAAGTAAACGAAAACACACATCACGCCTATATCCCTTGCGGGGTAGGCAGAGTGTAAACGGCCGTAAAATACGGTCATTTATGCTACGTCTGACAAACATTCAGGTTGTCGGCAGATCGCCTAAAATTGCAATACACATGTAACCCCCGAGTCCCTTAATCCACAACATTTCAAATTTCTAACAAGACTTTTTTGTATTTTTAATAGATAGTTTAACGCATCATTAAATAAAGGGCAAGTTATTTTTATTTTATTTTGTTTCATAATCAGAGATTTTAAAAAGTGCTTTAGTTTAGTTCCAACAACTAGGCTGCTGAAAACAAAATTCATTTGCCTACCACATCTTTGACCTTTATTAAAAAAAAAACTGATTGACATTGACAGATGAATGAATGAAGTCTTCTCCAATTTTTTTTTCTACTATAAGCAAAGGATTTTTTCAGGGTAATCCTAACTTTGGTAGTTTTTACATCTTTTCAAAATATTTCAGAAACGATTGCATTAAAAATTATGAAAATATGTGTATCTTAATAAGCATCCCAAACACTCTAAACGATATATTATATATTTTGTATCTAACGTAAAATGAAATGTTGTGGATTGCCTCTTACGATAGGTACCCACGGAAAAGAAATGAGATACACGGCAGTAATACATACACAATATAATATAAAAACAACACTGTCATAAAAATTATCTAACCCAAACAAACAATGGTCAGTATGACCTCATTTCAATCCTCATGAGCTCAAGTATGACCAGCATTCTAATTGTTACGATCTAATGCAACAATACAATCACCTATGGACCATCTGAGGATAATTGCAATCATGGACACTGATTCAGAACAGTATGCTAATCGAAAACGCAATCCTGCGCAATTTGATTTAATACGCATATTGAATTGAAATCACATAATTACAGATGCAGGTAGTAGCAATTATTTTACGCCTACTTGATTATTACGTGTTTACCTGTGTTAGAAAAAGGCCAAACGATAAAATTTTTGTGGAGAAGACATGAAAATCCTATTAGAAACCTCAATTTACAATGAAACCAATGGGTCAACTTTTATTGAGGTCTACGTGAAGTTGTATATAAAATATGTACATCTTTCTATGATAAGGTATATAGATAGATTACACCTCTATAAGTTGGGATAGTTAGAAAGAAGCTTAAACGCATAGGCACAGGAAAATAAATGCACGTTTTTCTTAGAAGTAGAGAACAGTCATCAAGATAGAAGAGACGATAAATGGCCTCTTAAATATTATAATAATATAGAAGTCATTTGTATAGTCATAAAAACACTATAAAGCAAACTCTACTCCTACGGTTCACTATGGTTCTTCATACATTCTTTAGTGCAGTATAGAGTATTGCTCAATATTTGGTCCAAGTCGCGGTAGGATTTATGGTAAATGAAGAATGTGATCTAAACAGATTGTAACCAACTCGGCACTTAACTGAATCGTATCATCGATCACCAGTATTACCAGAAGCAGTCTGTCTATTGTCACATTACATTAAGCAAATCGACTGCATAAACTATCAAGCACTGGAGTACATACATATATGAAACTCAACGCATTGGAAGGTACTAGTGTTGTAGCGCACATCGGCCTTAGTAAATACGAAACTTCCGGAAGGATTCATACCTCGACTCCTAGTCTACGTGTTTCGCAAATCGACCGCATAAACTACCAAACAGCATTTAGGTACATAGCACCGTGGTTTTAGTGTTGTAACGGAACTCCGCAAATTTGGAACTTCCGCAAGAATTTGTAACTGAGGCTCCGCAACAGCTACTGACTGAAAAAAAGAACGTAATGGAGGCAAAGAAAGGTGTTGTATGTTTCTTAGTTCTTCCTATCGTTATATATTTTTTGTCGCAAACAGCTACTCAGATCACTTAGTAGCACTAACCATCAAGCGATCATACTACATACATACATATACATAGTAGGCAGACCGATGGCCTTAAACTTACGGTCTCTATCGCCTCGTCTGACACATATTTGACGGCCGTTTTGGACTTTATATATAATTTATAAATATATGAATTTTTAGCAAAAAAAATGTTGCAAATATCGAAAGCACACGGCACGACAAGGGTTTCCCCTTTTTGGGGAGTATATATTAGTTTGTTGTTTTCACATCCGCCTCCGTCAAACCTTTAAATCCGCGGAATACAAATTTCTGCCTCCACTTCCGTACCCGCCTCCGTCCCAACACTAGTTGGCACACACAGCCCTGCCCCGACTAATTATGCATCTCTGCCGTGTTTATTAAACATAACAGAACAGATTAGAACAGCTGTAGTGAGTTTCTGCACCTCGTTACTGTCTGCAGGCCCTGGTGCCCTGGTGTCGCGTGAACGATAAAATGTGACTAGCAGAGTACAAGTAGGTAGTCTAGTGTTCCTAGGAATGCAAACTTGAGTGAAGACAGCGCACTGAACGTGGACCTTTGTTGTACAGATCTTTTTGTGCTCGCATTCTTATTTATTAGTAATCCTAAATTTAACCTGAATAAAAATTGGTTTGCATCAGGAGCGGCGGTTTTACCTGCTACGTAATGATTTTCCGTATTTCCCTGTTTCTTTTGTTATTCGGTGAAGTGTGAGTTACTTTTTTTTTATTCGGTGAAGGCAATAGTAATCTAATCATAATCATGTTTTTTTTTTTAAATTTCAATTGTCTTACCGTTCATGAGATATAGCCTCCAAACAAACAATAGACAAAAAAGTTTTAGATTTTCATTTAACTTTTATTTTTACTATTTTTGTTATAGCGGCAACAGAAATACGGCAACAGTGAAAAATTCAACTCTCTACCTATCACGGGTAACGAGATACAGCCTAGTGGTGACAGACAGACGGACAGCCGAGTATCAATAATAAGGTCCTATTTTGACCCTTTAGTTACGGAACCCTAAAAAAGTCAGTTTTTCGCGTTCAGTGATTGCCTTATACTGTAGCACCACCTTCTCAGCAAATATTGACAAATTTTAATTGCTTGGTAAGAAATAGTTTAAGTGTTATTTTGTGTCCGAACAGAATTTCATTCGAATCAATGCAGCCGTTTTGCGCTCACTGCTAACAAGTAGACACACAAACCTTGGCCTTTATTATAAGTAAGATTAATTGATCCATTATTCGACCTCTACGCATTATGATTCAAACACGCAACGACGCCATTCGTTCTCCCTTGTTCAGAATCAGGACTAAAATAACAGTGGGTGTCCCTATATGGGAAACACTTGTCACTAAAATGCTAATTCATATTTCGGTCACGCTTTTATGCCAGACAGCGGGAAGCTTATGTAAGGTCATGCCCTTTTAAAGACGACGACACATTTAACATCACACCATAAAGTATGCTAACTATGTAGTGGAAGCTAAGAGAAATATTCGGCACATTTAAAGGATTACATCAGCCTATTGCAGTCCACTGCTGTACGTGGCTCTCCCCCAGGGTACGTCATAGGGCACGATCTCCCGTTTTCGCCATCCAGTCGCTACCAGCCGCCTTTTTAAGTCATCGGTCAACTAGGGGTTAAGGGATCAATATATACTGGAATTCAATACAAATATCAACAATCACCAGACTGAGGTGATCCCTTAAACAGGCAACATAATTACGTAACTGAATTGCACGAGTGCTAACAAAAGGGGCACGAATTCGCGGGCACTCTGGGGATCTAGTTCAGGATTACGTTGTTCATTCAGCCGCCGCCTCGTTAAATCGAATTGTGCGTCGCAGTTATTGGTATGGGAGCACGGGACAATATGCATGACCCAGTGCTGCAAGTTTAATATTCAAGAGGGGTGTATCAGCGACGCGCTCGCTGTAATAAAAGCACGCTCCGACGCTTAACGAGCCTGGCCGATGAGCTCCTTCGTATTTCAAACAAGACGACCCCGTACGTGACCACAACGGGCCAACTTAATTTGAGCAGTAACAAGGAGATTGGGAATTATTGTCCGTGTAATACCTTGTTAGGAGAGAGCTCTTGCTGCCTCGGCGATCGCGATTCGTGAAACGTTTGCCAATTGCCGCACGGTAGATAGCCGGGAAAGGAGAAATCGTGTATATTTCGACACAGATATGAAACCGGCTGCGATGAAAAATGATGACAACAAATGGACAAACGCAGATTTATGCAAAGATAGTACATTCCGTTGCAAATTGCAGAAACTTGTCAGTCCAAAGCTCTACCACTCAATTATAAGCTATCATTCGCTAAGAGGGTGGATCTGGCCCACTATTGCCCGAGCAGCAGTTCGAAACTTAAACTTGCCAGACTCAAGGAAAGTTATCAGCAATCGTGGGGCCATTGATTGCACACAAAGGGCGTTCGTCCCGCGACATTCGAGTTTGATTTTCCGCTTACAATGCGGGCGTCGAGTTTCGTCTTGCATTCCGGATTATACTTCTACGGTTCGTTCGGTCCCCGTCGGCATTGTCCAACGTTTTCGTTTAGTTCAAGCTCTGGAAAGGAGTATTGAACAGTTTTTATTGGACCTACTAGAATAGTTTGAACGTTTGTTTTGAATCACGGTCATCTGAGAGTGTGATTTGATAATGCAGGTGGTTTTACAGGTTTTATTGGACTATAGAAAACAACGTTGCGCTGGGAAATATGCAGCATTACAATTGTTCCTTATACGTTGACGACATTTTGTCAAGCTCAGCATAACAATATCATCGAATTACACTGGCCGTGATTCATAAAGCTTGCGTCCATTTTGGCTTGCTTCCAACGGTTGCACAATGCACAATAAATACCTACTACCGTAGTACTCTTAATTACTTCAGTGCCATTACCGAGCACAATACGGCTCGTTCGGAGAGTACTTACGGAGCACACATCAACTTGATGGGACTTTAAGATGAAGCGGCATTAGCAAAGTGAAGTTTACTATTATGGAGATATGCAGTTGCGTTTGTGCACAATGGAAGATACTGGCTTACAAAATGACTGACAGACAAGCTATCATTGACCGTAGTAGTCTCTCAAAGTTATAATTGAAAGATCTTGGTCAGACATTCGAAAAGCAAAATGAATTTCACGACTCGGTGTCCCATACAATAGATAAAGAGGTACAATTACACAACTATTTCAAACTCTAATTAAAGAAAAGCAAGCTCCCACTGGTATGGGTAATTAACTTTTTCTTTTCTTTTACAGCCTTAAAACATCAAATGGGCAGGTTTTGTTCTTTTTCCCGAAGGCGATCGGCCGTGAACCGAGGTGCAAAGGCGCTTGGCTGTCGAGCTGCGCTCAGCGCATTGGAAAACTGTTACCGGGCCATTCTCGGCTACTAGTCGCGGCCTTATGTGCATTTTACGATTAAACTAACTCCTATAGGTATTAGAAAAATACTGAGAAAACGATTTTTGCTAGATGTAAGGTCAATCAATATAGGTAGTGACAAAACAGATTTAGAGTAGGCCTGAGGTTCCAACTAGAAGCATGTCAGAAGAGCTTTTGAGGAGTTTCAGACGTCACTGACTCAGATCTGATGATTGTGTCCTGTTTGAACAACCCACAAAAATAAATAAACGAACCATTCTCTCAAGCTCTACATACCAGCAGAAAAGTTATCTGAAGCGATCCCAAACTTTTAATTAGTTGATTTAACAAAAGAAAATTAACAATTTTAATATTAAGCATTAAAAATTCAACAAGAAACTTTACGCCTGGAAGGTAAATTCATAAGTGAAACTTTGAGTGAAACCTAAAAATTGTTTTAGACGGCGCAAACTCCCCCATCAAAAAGGCAGAATCGAGTACAAATTCAATTAAAAGTTTCCTGTGGGTAATCCAAGCCGGGAACACTAGATAGACAGATCTCGATTAATTATTCCCCAGTTAATGGACAAAGGAACCTCTTCGCAACATCTGATAAACAAGAGTCGGGAGTGATAGACAAAAGCGTGGACGTAACCAGCAATCGCCCATTCAAGTAGGAAAAGCGTAGCTGGCGAAACTATCTTTCTCTTTTCATCGTTGGCTCTGAATACAGCCCTCTTTATCCGGCGGGAAATACGGGAGCAGCTATTTGTTTTTACAGTCGAGAGACGACGAACAAATTAGGTGGACAAACTGTTGAAGCGGCCGAGGTGTCTATATTCCACTCGACGAGAATTCTCTCAGATTCTGTGGAAGGTCTCTCGATCGGGCTTGAGCGCGGTAATAATTTACTCTTCAGTTCCAATGGAGACGTCGTTCGATTTGCGTATTATTGACAGATGCTTAAAGGCTTTTTGATAATGGAGAAAAAGAATTTCATGGTTTTCTTGTGCTGCTGTATGGTATTGTTTATAAGAGTTTCGATTACTTTTGCATACTTAGTTAAGGCCCTGATTCACCTGATAAGTTTGTCCCTTTCATTCGCTCTGCGTCAGAGAAACAAACACGCCTTTGCGCTTAAATTTTCGTCAGATTTTACGTTTTTTCCTACATAGAAACTAGAGAAATACCGTTACAATGTCTAATTTAGGTATTCGTACTGAGAAAGGTATGTATCTAAATTGCAGCATAATTTTTTTTATAACTTTTAAACCAATTATGTAGTCATAATATTGAAAAAATGTTCTAAATAGAGCTTTGTTTTTTTTCTATCGAGTAAATTTTCTCAAATTGTGTGACTGATAGGTATAGGTATGTCATCTGTAAGATCCTCGACAACAACATAATTTTTTTTTTAATTTATGGCTGTAATGTCTAAATCTTGCTCGCGCTACATCCCCGCCGTAATTAAAAGTGACATTACCAGTTTACTGAACATACGATCTATTTAATTTTTATTTACCTAAAGAACGTTTCAGATCGTGGGAGGTTGAGTGAAATGTATTTATCGTTTTTCAAGCAAAACTTTCTCGAGACCTCTTGACTTTAAATCTATATTAAATTTGGAGTCTATAAAGGGTTATTGAGCATGATTGCTAAAGTAATTCTTGTTATAAAGGTAAATTCGATTTTCTTCGTCTATTTTAAAGCAACAATAGGCAGATACCGAGTTATTTAGGGAAAAACAAAATACTCGATGAAATACAAACGTATTTCTGAAATTCAGATGAAAGCTATTGAAATAAATAAAATTGAACGTATTGACGTTAATTTTGAACCGAATTCGATAAAAATAAACTTTTAAAAGTAACCAAACAGATCGCTCTAGGTCCTAAAAATTTGGCTCACGAATGTCATATAAAACTGTTAGGAACATACGGGATTGTAAAACAAGTTTTGATAAATAAGTAATCGTTCTTTTTCAATTATTTATTCATCGTTTATAAACCTGTTAATGTTCGACATTTCAAAAAAAAAATTATAACAATAACACTATAGAAAATTAAATAATATCACAATGCTTTTGCAATTCCTTAAGTCATTCGTCAAATCAGTGTCCTTAAAAAAAAAGAAGTCCTAAGAAGAAGAGAAGTCCTAAGAAGAAGAAGTGTCCTAAAAAATAAGAAGAAGAATACTAACAGTATTGATCATTAGTAAAAGAAGAAGTATCACCGTCCATACAAAATAACCCCACGTCGAGCTTCAACAAGACGTAGGTACCTCAAAAATAGCAAAAACGTTGTAAAACAATATGGATTAGGTATGTATGAATTACATCCTTACATGTTATCAAAAATCGCTATGAAAGATTGTTCAGGAGCTCTATGAATATTCGTTTCTAGAAAGAAAAATTGAGGTACACGTCTCTGTAAAGCCCAAAGTGGTACATTTTTGATTCTTTGTTTTCAGCGGATATTTGGCTCAGCCATCTTGAAGATGGAAATGAAATAAAATTCAATTAAACTGAATCGAAAATGTGAAGTTCTCAACAAAACACAATGTCCCGTATCGGAAAAGCATATGAACTGTCGTTATAAATTTAAGTTTAATACAGACAAGGATCGTTCAAGGAAAACAGTAGTTCGGCGCCAGACTAGACGGCGCCGTGCGTCGCGTCTACGGGCGGCGGCGGCGGCGGGGCGGTGTGACGTGGCCTTTACATACCTTCTCTCTACAATACTCTACTGAACCAACAGGTTCTGTTTTAATTGTGTTCATTGTACGACCTAATCAAATCGTTGAATGATTTCATTTACCTAGCGAATGTAAAGGCTTCAAATTATTTGGATTTCAAATGTTATGCCGTTATTTAATTTTATTTTATGGGCTTATCTATCCATCTACAGCGTGTGTACCAGTCACTTTAAACCGTACTACACATGCATACTCATATCACGCCTTTTTCCCTTGAAGGGTAAGCAGAGCGTTAATAGCCTTAAAAACGTCTGACAAATATTTGAGGGCCGTTCGTTCCCGAAGAATCGTGTATCACTTTAGTGACAGGTTATCAGCCTGTCGCCTAAAATTATTACACACATAAACTCTCGAGTCCCTTAGTCGCCTCCTACAACACACGCAGGAAAAAAGAGGTTGATGCTATTTTTAGCCGGCATCACACGGCAACCTTACTACTACCCTCACTTAAAGTAAAAACCTATGATATAAAATAATATAAGTTAGTGCTGCAGTTTAATGTCGCATGAAAATTCTGAGAATATGATGATTCTGAAAACCTCGTGCCTATCTCAGCAATCTTGGTACTTTACTATATTATTAGATACTTAGTTGTTTTGAGACGACAACATAACGATTTAAAACTCACACAGAAAACTGTTAAAAACATTGTTTACAAGAAGTACCAAAAGGGGATATCAAGCCGAAAGGAGGTCAAGGTACTCATAGAACTGAACAAATTTCCCCATGGAACATAGGTCGAAATATGAAAAAGTGGTCTTCCTATACTAAATTAATCAGCATCGGCATAATTTTTTGGGAAGTCCATCTTTTTTTACATTTCGGCCGATGTTCCATGGGGAAAGTTGTTCAGTTTCATAAGTACCTTGACCTCCTTTCGGCTTATTGTACCCTTTTCGTTACTCCCCATATAACGAACAAATTTTAAGGATTCGATAGATTCAACCTTGATTTGCACTTCAAAAAACAAGTGAGTAAAAAAGCTCGCGTTACCGTCTTTGCAGATGATGTGGCTAAATGTTTTGCAATGTTTTTTATGTTGTGGTTGTTGCTAACCAATTAAACAGAATCAATCTAATATCGGATAGTGACGTTAGGTGATGTGAGTTGGCTTACCTACGCAACATTCTGGGAAATGTTTCATAATTATTAGGTATAGGTATATTAAAAAAATAAACATCCTTAAATCGCCTTGATTATAAGAGCGTTCATTATTGCTGTACTTTTTTAATAGGCCCAAAATGGTTTAAATATAAATTATATTATGTTGACCCATGCCTCTGTTAGTACATAGAAAATATGTCTCAACTCTCGGCCTTTAGTATGATTTTCCAAAAAACAGGCCATCTGACTGAAAAGTAAAATAAGTATTTCATATCTGTCCGCTTTTACTCGTCAAATAGAAAAATTATTTGGTGCTCTAATATATTACAGCATGCTTTAAGGATAGATATATGAAATACTACGAAACTACGAGACAGTTATCAAACTAAAGTAAGACTAGTTCTAGATTTTTTTCCAGATATTATTCGCCAGACGTGTGCTGGCTTAAACTTGGCGGCTTAACTGCGAAATCCCCACTCACTTCACTCGCGAAGTTAAGCGTAGTCAGCGGGGAAGTCTATGAACACCTCAAACATAGTTAACACACCTACTTATAGTTATGTTCTCTTGTAGAACTTTGAAGGCATTTGCTGGGGATAATTTATGTAACTAAATAATGTTCCAGCAAAAGTGATATGAGAAATATTATAAATTATGCTACGGAAAACAGAGACGCCATATAAAGATAATTTTGTGAACCTTTTCAGTGGGTACACACATATCTTTCTCAATTCATACTTAGAAAAATTTAGAAAGCTTACATGCTATAAGTGATAAAACGAACTTTGAAATAGCATTTCAAATTTTCAAGTCTTTATCATTGTAAGTTATGCCACCCAGAAAAGGAAAGACGTTGTCTATATGTATGCCAATACCTATATTTGGTTCTTAGCTGTTATTTAGCAATAGCAAAATTGAACGTTCTGAATGATTTCAAAATGGTCTCATGGTACCCCTAGCTGCGCAAATGTATGCCCACAGTTACCCGCATGACTGATTGCACCGCGCCTCGTAGTTTCCAAGCAAAAGGCCGTGTTTACACTACCCCCTCTCCAGTGTTGCCATGCCGCTATGCCGGTGTTGCCAGTGCACGAACTCACATCAAAGCAGCGGTAAATCAACACAAGCAAGCTTAGACCCCAAACTGACCCCAGACAGGAGGCCACTAAGATTACTATCACCTTGTGTTCGGCAAAGTAAAGTGGTTTATTATAGAAAATTTTGCCAGTAAACAGCTTAAATAAAATACATTTTGTGCAATCATTGAAACAATACCCTTTCAACTTGCAAATAGAATTTCTATTGCAATCAAAATATTATTGAAATTGAGGTAGCAAAAGGCAGCCCTGTCTGACACTCTAAGTGAGAATTCCTTGGTGCAACAAAGCATCGGATATTACACCAACTCTAAAGCAAACTAATAGATCATTATATTAAGAGCAACTAGTAGAACAATTTATATTGGCACTTAAAATCAAAAAGCGAATCACATTCAAACAAACGTGCAGAAAAGGGTCTAAGTGCACTTTGCTCTCGGTCGATGGCTTACTAGAGCATTGAGCCAGTGACCATCCGGCGCCGTTATAGCAAGGAGAACGTACGCGATATCAATAAGCATGCAGCTTTCAAAGGACTCTCAATTTGCAAATATCACTGCTACGGTTGCTTCTACGCTTTTATTTTTATTTTCTTGTTTTTTAATCCCGATCGCCGTTTCGAGTTTTCTCTGTGATTCCGATTTTGAAATAAAAAGGCTGGCTGGTAGCTGAATTAATTGAAATCGGTTGTTTACCTAATTCTTCAAACACGTATGTTCAATATTCATATCCGCTGGGGTTTCAAAGGTGTAATCAAAAGGATAATATCACGTTATAGTGTGTAATATTGTTATATTTTAAAGAGCTTGAAGTGTTTAGTATCGCACTATGTATGGAAGCGTAATTTGCAAAGCTAAATAACACCAAAATATATGTAGACTACTAAATACAAAAATTAAGACTCAGAAAAAGTTGTACCTACAAACTTTCCAAAGCGTATGAGGCGCAAAGTCACAAGGTTAGGCTTGAAGGAAAACTTCATCATTGCATAAACGGGGACAGCAACAGGAAAAGCCCTCAAGCTATGCCTCAAGGCTTACTGAGAGGGGCGCAATGAAGCTTGGGGGTAAAACAACCTATTTATAAAGCTGTCCGTACACGAGGGAGCGGCTGAAAGCGCTGAAGCGACATCTACTCTATTTGTCTCTGTAACTCGGCCGCTGCCCACTTCTCGGCGCCTATTCTAGTTTGCACTAAGGATTTTGTAGCTTTTTTCATAGGGTTACCCTTGTTACTCTGTTTTTGGGTCGACGACTTAACATTTACACCGCCACTAAAAACGTTTGCTGCTTTGCATTGCAACCCAGATTTTGTGCGAGCCAAAGTTTATGTGCGTATAATTTTTTGTTGGTTGTTGTGCTACTAGCTTAAAATAAAATTCAAATTCAAATTGGAATCAATGACAAAGCCAAACTACAAAAAGAACAAAGTAATCCTCTGATTCCTTCAGCATACAAAATAACTTACGTATGAAAAAAAAATTGTATCTTTTAAATATGAAATGGAAACGTTTGCAGAAAACAAGTCGAGATCCTGCCCGAAAGTGACATGGCGCCGCGTGGCCCCTAGAGCTGTCACCGACATATCGATAAACTTGTACAAACCACCCTGAATACGACCTTTGCTTATTGGAAATAAGGGTTACAATACATTGTAACGTAAAGGCAATATAATCTTTCGCTCCGCAGCAGCCGTCGTCGCGAGGAAAATTTCCTTTTATTGTGTTAGCGAATGCTTATTGTATATCCGAACGTTTTTCCCCATTGTAACGGCTACGGAGCCGCGCCTCTCTGGCATTACTTTAGAATTGTACGATGACAAATCGCTTGAGCGATACATTAAGTTTACTTCGAAAACGGATTACGAGACGATTCGTGCTTCTATTAATAATGTATGCCGAGGTTTAAGAATAGAATAGCTTTACAAATTCAGAAAGCTTTGGTATTTGGTGGATATTATATATTGGAATTACAAAAGCATGCAAATCTGAAGTTCTGGTGTAAAGAAAATTCAGTACATACCTCTTCCTCAGTGGTGGCGGTGTTGACGGAGTCCATGCTCTGGCACAGCGCGAGCTCCATGTTCTTGTGTTGCGGGGTGTCGGGCCGCGGCGAGGGTTGCTGCGGCGGCACCAGCGCGCCTTGTGTCGCTCCTGCCGCCGACTGCGCACCACACCCACCCGTCGCTACAGGGCTTTGCGCCGCTTGCAAGCTCTGCTGCTGCGCTTGCAGGTTTTGCTGGGCTTGCAGATTCTGCTGGGCTTGTAGGTTTTGCTGAGCTTGCAAGTTCTGCTGAGCTTGCAGGTTCTGCTGAGCTTGCAGGCTTTGCTGAGCTTGCAGATTCTGATGCGCTTGCAAGTTCTGCAGCGACTGATGTGCTAGATTCAACTGGTGCTGCTGCACGATGCTCTGTTGCACAATGCTTTGCTGCACTTTGATGTGTTGATGCACGGCGAGCTGGTGAATGGGGTGAAGGGACGGTGGGGGATTGGGGTACGGGGGGGAGAGCCGCTGGCGTTTCACTTGCGCACTCTGAAGCGCTTCGTGCAGCCTCTTCACCGGGATCGGGCTTTGGCCGAGGTTATCCACGGCTGTGGCGGGGCGTGCCGGCCGAGTCGCGCGACTCCGGCGAGCACTGAGCGGGGCTGCAGGCGAGGGGCCGCGCGCTAGGCGACGCGGTATCGATATCGGCGCACCGACAGCAGCGCGCCTCTAAGCAACGTCGGATTACGTCTATTAATTGACTCAACAGTTGACTTAATAAAGATTACGCGTCTTTAAGCAAATGTTTTGTTTTTAGATTTTCAGTGCTTCAGCACTGAGTTGATCATCTGTGTGTAAACCACTCCTGTAACAAAGGAAAAAATGCATTAATTTAACGTTCGCAGAAAAAGGAATATAAAGCTAATTAAGTATAGTTAATAATTTTCCCCAGTATATAGAAAAAAGGCAGCTGGATGATGGCTAATTAAAACGTAGTAAAATATACGCATGGAAATTAAAGAGTTTCAAATTCTGTAACAATTAAGAAATAACCTTGACATATCAATAAATCACAGCCCAAAGAGAATATGGCTCTAAAGTTTGTGTAGACGGATTTTGATGGAAAGACTTCAAAGCGTTCGAACGCTAATTATAGCAACAAGTAAGATCGTCCTTGGAAACGCCTTGAGATCATAGTTTCATCTTACCATCGATAAAGATATCTACGAGATTCTATTATCAACTTTATTCTTGAAACCATCAGGTCTATATTTGTATGTATTGATGTCACTGATTCAAAAAAGTTGAAGAGTGGTGATTGCACTAGCGTGGGTGTCGTTATGCCAATAAACAACTAGAATCATCTAAATTTATCGCTGCACTGATGATATCAGGCAAAAATTTTCACTAACGTGACCGTGACTGATGATTATTATGCTGATGTAAAAAAAGCTGTACGGTCGGATTCATAAGTGGAGTCATAGTTAGACCACTTGACAGATTGCAATACGGGTTATTATCCTCTGTACTTACTTTACTAACTTACGCACACACGTAAGATTATCGACTGTAAGTAGAAAAGTCCACCTTAAGGCGTAGCATTAAAACTTAAACAGATTACCACCTATAAGCGACATCTATGTAATCTTTGAAATAATTACTCGGTGATAGCCTATTCGCCACCACATCACCACAAAGTATACATCACACTGGTTTGTCTAAAACCGTATTATAGTTATCCTTATTCGTTCACTTGTAGTAAAGCAATAGATTACATATCTTTATTTCGTCGTATTGATCACAAGCTACCGTAGCTTAGCGGTAATAGTTCTTACCTTCTAATCAGAACGGAACCGGGTTCCCATCCGATCTCTGTATGTTGAATAATGTTTTTTTAAATGTTTTTACCATATTTTCTCCAGTAATAATTATTTTATATAATATTGTTCTATTTATTCATCTATGTATTATATCTATAAATGTTTATTGTAAATTATGTATCTATTATATCTAAAAACATAACCTATAATTTTGTAATAAAACAAAAAGTAAGGTAAGAAATTATTTTATTGGTAGGTATGGTATCACTTTATGTAAATAACATAATGACATGAATGAGAACTTTTGGTAACCATAAGATACGAGTATGTGAAACTACATAAAATACTTGCTGTCGTAATACTTAGTTAATAGTTTTGTTTGAATGATAAAACACAATATTATGTAAAATGATATTAAGTGTTCATTAGCTGAAACATCGATAGGTAATTATTTATAAGATCATAGGAATGATCCAAATCTTGGATTGAATCTTTCAATAAAGTTATTTAAGTAATAATTTCGTTAGTAATTATTTTATTGTTCTATGTTTAACGATGATGCACTTTCCTCGGAAGTAAAAGTAATTGTAATAATAATAAATCAGTTATTTGCCTACATCTCAAGGTTTAAGCTTAAGTACTCGTTTTCGTAATGAAAAGATATTGAAGCAAGGCCTTAAGATAACTGACTAATAATTATCAATCTTATATAAATATAAATCGATGTTTTAGCATAATTTAATTGCTAATGTAATGCTCCACAAATACCTACTGCAATAGTAGGCGGGTAAGCAGGTAAACAGAGGTTGAGTGAGCAACGATTTATCAGGCCCGCTTCGGCATACATTGCTGATTATTTTGTGTATATTCATATATTATAATGAAATACACAAGATAATCAGCAATGTATGCTAGATCGGGTCTGATTGGAATCTTAAGTAAAAATCGCCGCTTACATAATTAGTATTTGGTGTTACCTCCGCTGTTTTCAACAACACTTAATAAACACTTAATAGACTCGATCAAATAAGTGCATATATCTGTTCCTCTGGTACTCTCCCACACTCCCAGGCAGTGAGCCTCTAAAGCTTCTGTAGTTCTTTCATTGCGCATGTCCCACCTTTGCACCATTAAACCCCATACATTCTCTATGGGATTTAAGTCCGGAGATTTTGCTGGCCAACGAATAACTTGGATATCTGGGTGCTGGCTAAACCAATTATACACCACGGCAGCTCGATGAATTTATCCTGGACAAATGCAAAACGAGGAACTTCACTAGCAGGATAAACAGTTAAACATTTCGCACCGTCGTCGGTAGCATGCTTTCCTGTAGCATATCAACATAATTAGCGGTAGTTGCACGCCCTGTTTCTTGTGCTACTAATTCGTCTGGACCAGCGGCAGAACCATTTTCTTCATATTGTTACACCATCATCCTCCGCTGTGAATCATTAATAAGACGAGTCGAGTTTTTACGCTACCTTCCTCTTCAAAACGTGTAACCCAACGTTTAACAGTCTTCCACTAAAACAAAGTAGCATTATTAATAAAAAAGTTTATACTAATCGGTTCACAGCTACCAACATACTATGAGTCAAAGTTTTTAATATTTAAAATACAATTGTAATGAAATAAAACTATACTTACGGCCAGACCAGTCTGATTAGCAATTTGAGTTAAATTAAATCCAATATCATGCAGCGCCACAGATAATTGCAGCGCAACAATACGCTGCTTATCCTGCAAACTGATAATAGTATGCATTTCGAAGAAATAAACACTGAAGTTTAATAAATAAACTTAGGTTAAAAAAAATCACTTAGCACACGCACTATCTCGCAAACGATCTAGCAACAACTAAAATGTAATTCAAAATTTACTAAATTTTGCTTCATTTGATAAAATAAAAACTAGAATGAAGAAATCGGGATTCGATCCATTGTCTCCACAATAACGGTCAAGAATTTGCTTGACCGCGCTACTGACCACGCTACCGAAGCTAATGATTCATGTAGTGAAATAGTCAATACTACTCAGCCTATTATACAATGGTAGTTCGTCAAATAATAGTATGTTATACGTCATTTGTGTCATTGTGTGAGTGTCGCCGCGGGTGCGAGCGACTTGTTTTCTGAGGTTTGTGTTAACTATGACTCCACTTTAGAACGCGACCGTACATCATAAAACTGAAAATATTGCTGAACTTATGAAAAAAAATTGAATAGAACAATGGCTGGTAATTGTAAAATAATATGATAAAAAATACAGCTACATTGCGTTGGAGATAATTTAAGAAATATCATTTTCTTACTCAAATATTTTCTCAATTTCACCTTTATAAACAGTATGATACAGAATGCTCCGCTACTTGCGTTGGAGTGAAATATTTATTTGTATGATGGATGACAGATAACCCAAAATGTATTTCTGAGTAGGTCTATGGAATGAGGCAATTTTCAATTCTATATCATCAATAACTACAAAACAGCTTGATATGCTTACAAAAGACATTACAACACTTATCATCAGATGTGCAAAAACATATACGTATTTGCCAAACCGCTCATGTCGTCCATAAAAAAGCATCAAAGAGACTCGGAGTAAAAAGATTAATGTAACAAAAATCACGTGCAAGAACATTAGTGGTTGGTATACGCAACACAAGGCCATAGTTTTTGTTCCGGCGTGACTAACTGGCGGACAAAAACTGGAGTACTTCACTTCACATACTGCCCGGACACCTGAGGCTCTCTTGGATACAACATACAACAGTTTGGTTGGAAAAATACATTGTTTGGTTGAAAATGAGGCAAAAGGTTTTGTAAGTTTGGCCCTGTTAATAAAACTGATAATGGAAAATCGCGCATACGTTGACATTAAAAATAAACTCCTTGTAAGTCATAGATCCAAAGTTGATCAGCTTCATGGGCTAATTTGGTTAAGTTGATCCACGTATTTATTATTTTGTAATTTTCTACCAACTCGAATAGGTCTTAGGAAGTTAGTGAGGGGTTGTCCACCAATCACGCAATTTAGATGAAAGAGGGGGTTCAACGAAGCGTTACCTTTCATACTAAAATAGCGTTACGTCCATACTTCCATACAAAAATGTGTAATTTGGACGAGCCCCGAAGAAGGTCAGAGATAAAAAAACCTGGACAGAGCTAGTTATTGTGGTTTAGATTTTGATAGTAATCATTTTGAATATTGATGTCATAATTTAGTACAGACGTGATGTATATAAAACATAATATTTTGTTTGCACCTAAATACAATCCAATTTGCAAAAATGTGTAGGCAATATGGATTTATCAACAAACAAATAAAAATAATCGCCGGTGACACATTCTGCTTATAATTTCTTCTACGACAATGAATGAAATTTATAAACTCAACACTAAGTACTAAGCTTCAGTCGCACAGAACAACGTTCCATTTTCTTCTGCTGACCAGTTTAATCCTGCTGTATTTATGCTGTGGCTGGTCCCGTAAATAAACCGGGAACTCTCCCACTTTCCATTTGTTATAACTGTAAGTCCCCGGAGATCCGTCGAAGTACGGACTTTATCGTGACCAAGTTCGTATAAGACCGTACGCCATAAATATGTTGAAGTTTTTAAGCTATGGGACCGAACAAGCGCTATTTTCAAAGTAGTTTTCGAGAAAATAAAATACCAACAAATTTTGAGCCTCACTCGAGTATAATAGGTCTGTCAGTGACATCACTTATGATGCAAACGGATGAAGCAGATTAAAATTAGGTCTGTTCTGATTTCAGCTACAACTAGTGAAACAATTTTTTTTACATAAATACTACTTAGCATGCAACAACTTTAGCTAAATTAACGAGAACCTTAAGAACCTTAACTTTTCTTAAGACCAAGTAAAAAGACGAGAGTTTGCTAGCATAAAAAGAAGGATGCTAAAGCATAAAGTTATCACGACATGAAATTTGTAAAAACTTTATGGTAGCCGTATTGGCAGACGTGAAGTATTTAGAAAAATAATACATTGTGGCTCCCACGCAATGCAATATATCACCACGCAAATGTTGTTTTTATTTATAGTATCTATTCATTCAAAATATTTTCGCAGACTCTAAAATAGATGAACTAAAGTACCGCCGTTCCAATAAGTAGTATCTAACAGCTGTCAGATTTGTGATAATATTCTGACAGAGGGTCCATTCTCCTTTGTTGATATCTCTTTTAGTATGGAGATAACAGCTGTCAAATACGACTCATTGGAACGGCGGTACTTTAGTACAAGTATTTGGTGTAATTTTTTTGTCATACGACTTCGTAGACTCTCCCACGCTTCTCGAAACGCTCAATACAATGCAATATATTACAACTGTATTGATGCAAGTAATGTTTTCAAAGCATACACAAAATGACTACCAACAATCGTTTTATTTTGATTCTTTGACTACTATTGCGCATTATAATTTAACACATGATGTACCTACCTAGTAACTGCAATGTCATCGATTATGTCACTCCAGTATCCATTGAGTCATCAACTCCATTAATAGACACTGGAAGTCCAAAAGTAAACTAGTCGAAGGAAACTAAGCGGTTTCGCCGAATGTGTAGATACCGTAGACAAAGAAGCCATAGTATGCGAATAATGTGATAATGGGCATATGTTAATGCATAGTGTGTACGCTATAAAACACAATCTTAATAGAAGGGCAGAACGAGATTTAAATAAAGTTGCTTTAAGAAAAATATCGTACTTATAAATAGACTGAAATTTTATTGCTAGCTGATGATGCAAACCGGGGATAGCCTGGTAATAAGAAACAACTTTCGCCGAGAAATATAGGTCGAAATATTAGAAAAATATTATAACTCCCCCTAATAACGCAAATCAGCTGATCGCTACTTTTGTATTCCAGAGCCAGTATTCTGTATGCATATTTATATAGCAAAAGTTGTTCGTAATTACCTGCCCGTCTAAAGTTTTCTAATCAAATTTTAGCCCATATATATTGAAATGATGGTTAGTACTAAAAATATAAAAGCATCTATTTTTAAAATAAAAAACAAACAATGTTCAATACTACACAGCTACATCTAAAATCGATGCCGAAACCAGAGCGCTCGCCGTTCTTCAAAGTAGGTAAGTAATATATTCGCGTTGCGAACCCAACAGAATGCTTTAACTTAATTTGAAAACTATGAGGACGGGCTCAAAGAAATAGTTTCGTACGTTCGGAGGGATTCCTCCTCTGAGATTGTACTCGGAAAATTCGGAAGACTGAAACTGGGAAATGAAATTTTGAAATAATTTATTACATTTTTATGGTATTCATTTTATTATAAGCTGTCGATAAAACTGATTTATTGACGCAATAAATATGTTTTAGTGACTTTACAATGATTGGTAAGATTAGATGGGTTTCTTCTTTGACTTTGGATTTTTTATTTATTTCAACCTGTAATAAGTTTTAATATAATAAGTTCAAGGTAGGTAAAAATGTATATAATTTCAAATACGCAATAGCTAGCTCATTCAATTAAATTAACTATACTGGGCTTTCAATGCCGATAATGGACCCATTATAGTACCTAATGAAATTTTGCCAGACATGCCTACACAAAATACACAGTGTTAACAGAATAGAACTGAAAGTTTTTAATAACATATATATTGGTAGCAGCGAAAGTAATTATAGCAAGTGAGAAGTGAAAGTGGAAAGTTCTAGATAGGAAATACGAAAAACAAACAAAAATTACCACGTATTTGTTCTAATTTGTACAGAGCGAACCTTTGTTTTGCGCGATATTCATAGTGGAGCGGCGTGCGAATTGAATCTAATTGCCTGAACGAAGCGCTGAATCAGACGGGCTCTGTCCTAAATTGCGCCTATTTACCCACTTAGGATGAGAACACCCACTAGCCACCTGTTTATGGAACGAAATTTTGTACCCGCCAATGACATCAGCATCAGCTGTTCAACCGACGACAAATGCTATAATATAACTTCCATTTTTCTATTTACTTTCATAAGTATTATGCAAACACCCACTAGCCATCTGTTTATGGAATGAAATATTGTACCAACAAATATTATCACCTCTCTTTTACAGACATCTTGATATCCCCTTCAATTTTTAAGCAATGTTTTTCAAATGCGCGCAGGATTGTTAGAGTTGCAATATGAAATTACAGTATTTTACTAAATTAAGTCGGAATCTAGCGATTTGTAAGCGAAGCCAGTGCCCATACAAAATAGAAGCAGTCGATCGCGTAAAAAGATAAACCCAATTGCCTCGGACGTGGAGTACCTATTTGTGGATTACGTAAAGCTAAAGAATAACGAGCAAACTAATTAAATGTCCCAACTAAACACGTTAAGCCACTTAATCCACAGTTGAAAAGGATTTTTCTTTCTTTTTTTCAGTACCGGAGCAAATAGCGATCCCGACTGGCGAGTGAAAGAAAACACGTCATGTTTCATCTAATTAATCACCTAAATAGACTTTATTGCGGCAAATATTTACATTCACCGTAAAATGGTGCGTATGCTGACCATCGGCCCTGGCTTTTTGGTAACACGCTTTTTTGAGCATATTTAGAATAGCTCTCGCGGATAAATGTTATGTTATGAAAAATGTATATTTCGCGTGTGCTCTTTCACTATCTGTTTTATTAGTGGTGTGAATTTTCTCACATCCAAACTTCCTTTTATTTATGAGTGTAATAAAATTTAATTTGGTTCAGAGCTAGGCAAGAAATTAGTTGTTTGTTGTGGAAATTGATATGAAATATTATTTTTCCGGAGCGTTGCGGATACGGGTCATTTGCAGGTTGTGAAACAACAACAACGCTGAAAGCGTGACGAAGCAATATTTTTATTGCAAATCTATGCCGTTCAATAGCGCTTCAGAATACACAAAACGCATAGATTTTCATAAAATTCTATCGCCTGTACTATTTTAAGAAAATAAATTTTATCACACGTCAATAATGTCCAAATAAAAATTATTTCAGACTCATCAATCAATATAGCGGACAAAATAATAGTTCGAATTTGTTGATGCAAATCAGCTCAATTTAAGCGTGAAAATTTTGAATCCGTAACAAAACGTAAAGTAACATTGCAATTTGAAAATGAATTGCAAAATATGTTGCAACGTTTGTCTAGTTGTATGATTTAAGAAAAAAGGTAGGTACTTTAGCAATTTTCAGCTGATTGAGTTCTCAAAGAGATAACTAAAGCGAGGTTGGCTCCACTCAGACTTCTATGCACAGATCTACATTTAGATCTGCAACAATTAATTTAACAAGGTACCATTAGTTTGAAGAACGTGGTATCGGAACGGAACATCGTGACGCAATGGAAACCAGCACAATGGCAGGCCTTGTAATGTACTCAACTAGATACCTCTATAGACCCGCCTTAGTAATTACCAAGTACAGAACGGATTGACAACAAAAAAAACTTCAATAATAGAGCCGTGGACTCGACACAAAAATGTTCCAACGAGAACGTGTGACACAAAATGTAATGTGATGGATGATAAATTATTTACTGGATTTTGTTCGAGAAATGTGATTGAGACGCAAGATCGAAGAAAATTGACAACAGGTAGGTACTTAAAAATACATTATTAGAAGATTTCCCAGCTGAGTTCCAGTTCCATGAAAAGATCGTGGGAGCCAGGTAATAACATAAGTAACGAGCAATAGCGAAGATCTAAAGGATGAAAAGCATTAACGTTATTATTTTTAAGTAACGTCGGACTCTTGCAACGGAACGGATAGTATAAATAAAAGGTTTACTTTGCTGATTGAAAGAAACAATACCATTGTTTCAATTGCATAGTTTATTCGCAATATACAAGCTATAAAATGCAATCTACCGATTATACTTTGTTCGTTGATAAGGCTAATAAGCGAGCCATTACTATTGTTTTTCGGTGGCATTTTGATAAACTGATTGGTACACTAGTTTAGTATTTTATATGTAATTTATGTTTTCTACTGTATTAAATAAAAGCTTATTCGGTGTCCACTGCTGGGAAAAGGAACACATTAAAGCGGAGTTAAGCTTCAAGGCAGCTGGCTATGATTATGACTAGCATTGTTCGTTAATTCGATTAACCTCCCATTTCTTTCGGGAGCCACTACTAATGGTGTAGACGCTCCTAAGGTCAATCTTATTCATTGGGATCAATTAGCAAGGGCAATTCAATTCAAGGGTCACTATTCGTCATTATTTCCGTATTGTTGAATTGAACGTCATTCCATGAAACATTTTTAAGGCATTTGAGCTAGTGTTGGTTGTATTCTCATTTGATTATGGCAATCACGTTGGTAGATCGATGGTGCCACCCAAATCATTATTCGTGGCTTGCATGCCGACCTAATAATAATGGTGGTGGCGCTGTCCGTACACGTATTACGTCCGCGTCCACACCGCCATCTGTCTGTCTGTCACACCGGCCATTTGTAGAACCACCAACCGTGAAAAATTACACGACTATACTAAACGCGGCCATTCTCTCGTCGTTTTCCTTTCATATAGAATTTTCTTTGCGCCACAACATTTTGTTTTGTCATAATCGTTTCGTTGTTCGATTTCTTCGTTCTGGTTCGATACAGCGGTACCAGTTGCATTACATGTTGTGTGAACGTGTTGTAACTGAAGTCGCGTTTGTGGGTAATAGGAGCCGTCATTACAGCGTACACTCGCTATATCGTCTTACGTATCGTTCTTTGGTAAACTAATTTCGTAATTTTTCGGAACACAAATATGGAAAACCTTATAATAAAAACAATCTAGATCTACATTTTCAGACGTTTTCGTTTCATTAATTTTGCTTCCAAAAACAGAAACATCATTTACTTGTTTCGCTTGATTCCACAACAAAATATTTTTTTTTTAATCTGGGCTACAAGACTCTTGAAGATGGCTGTAAGCAAATCTTGTTTTGTTATTTAGATTAGGTGTATGAGTTTAGAGATGGCAGTTTTCACAGTGGAAATTAGAATAAGTAAAATTAGTTACGTGCCATGGTCTGCTAATTTTGTTATTTTCATCTGACATTAATAGTGTTTTTATATAGAAATCTTGAATATTTACAGCCTATGTTTGGTTTTATCTTACATTTACATCATCAACTAAGTAGAAAAGATTATTACTTTAATATAATTTTTTGTCTTTGACAAACTTTATTTAACAAATTTTATTTCTTTGCCATTATTGTCCATAACGACTGATTTATGCTTTACACTCTAATCAAATGTATGAGTTTTTCTTTTCCTCTTTTCATTTGTATCTGAACTTTAGCCATGGGTACCAAGTTTCGAGTCCACTAGGTTTCCTCATTGTTTGCTTCGTACAATGTGTGTGGTTTCAAAAACTGCTCCGCTCTTCGATACTTTGTCTGTAATTACTATGTTGGCTTCTATTGTTGTGTGCCTCTCTTTTGTGTATCATATGAATGACACAACTTCGCTGGTTTCTCATTTCGACTCTTATTCTCTACGCACATTGGAATCTTCGGAAAATGTGTCTTTTGTATTCGTTTCTGCGTTTTTGTATTCGTTTTGCGTTCATAATTTTCTTTCATAAATTTTCATTTTCATGGACTGGTAAATTTTTGCTTAATGTCTGATTATATTCCTTTTTTTTACATGACTTGCCAGAGTAAAATTCCCAACAGTAATTTTATGTCAGTTGAGTTGCGTTAGCATCACTATACAGTTTGTTAAGCTTATCTAAAACGGCGGCAACAATTAACGGATCATAAATTCGTGCGCACAAGCGTCGTGTGCCTTAATAAAACTTCGCCACAACAAACATGTGCCGGCGGGAACTAATTCACTCTCAAACCAGTACGCCAGATGCCATCACACCTATGTTTTCCCTACAATGCCTCCGTGGGAAACCTAATAAAAGTGAAATTAAAGAGCCGCCAACAAGTGCATCGGTAAATACATCGCATCCAGCTGCCTTTTTTCAATGTCAACCTCCGTTACCTAGAAAACAATAGCACATCTCACAATCACACACACTGCTCTGGTCGGAAAACGCACATGCACAATTTTCCGAACACCGGTTACGGACACTGCGTCGGTCGCGTTGGAGCAAAGGGCGGCACATACAAGCGCTGCCTCTGCGCGCGAAAGACTGACAGCTCGCTCGCGGGCGGACTCGCGCGCGAGCGGGACGCGCGGCGGGCGTGCCGGCTCGCTGCGCGCGCACCAGCCTTCCCTGTCCCTCGCGAGGCCTCTCGATAGCGCCCTCCCGCTCGCCCTCACTCGAGCACACCTTTCGTTCCCGAGACAGGTGTTCTCATCCCTGTGTGCGTCTAGATATGGCGGGCTACGCGTGTATGCGCGCTTCCTGCGGCGGCGGATCGTTTTTTATGCCCGGCAGAAATTATAAAAAAGTAAATGGAGGGAAAATTAAATAAAACGTTTACAATGAAGCGTTTTCCTGTGCGCTTTCAATGATTCAGTATGCGCTATTTTTCAGGGTTGTTATCATGGAGGCTTTATGGCGTTGGGTGATTACGGGGCTTTTTACGGATGTTTGAGTGATGTAGGTGGGCGTAATTAGGCACGGGCGGAAAGGTATATTGATTGCGGTGACGCAGCTCTGTGGGTAGATCGATATTTTTGTATTGTTGGTGGCACGCGACGTGTCCGGCCGGCATGCGGTGGTGGCGTACGCCGTGCGTCCACGGCCGGATAAGTAAACCTGCGTATCGATCCAACAACCGACAACTTTCGACCCCAGGTTATGGCGCGCGCTATAACTTAGACCGCACTTGCCGCCGCCATTTGAAGAGCTCTAAACTCTATCGTCGGCTATTTTCCCTCCAACTATTTCAGACATACGTGACTGCTGTGAAATCTCGAAATTGGTGCTCCGTAGCGCCATGCTTCGAGAAGAAAACTGCAGAGACATTTTCTGAAAAATTCCATTAGAAATTATAATAAGCATTGCTCTAGACGTCTTATTTATTATGCACCCTTTAGAGGGGGAACTCGAGAGTATCTATCAATAGCCAAATAGAATTTAATTTTCTTAATATCAATTTTATGTCGAATCACTACGTATGCAAGCAAAGAGCACAGAACGATTCTAAGACATTCTTTGTATTCGAGAGCCACATAAGTACCTACGTCTACATACCTTAATCTTCCACACCAATCATTGATACGTGTTTCTAAGACACCTCGAAATATAAGTTCAACGTTTTCAACACAATGCTTATTCATATTATAATATCCCACCTAAACCTTAACAGATATATACCTAGCATGAGCTTAGAAGTTTAAAGTTACCTACCAGTATAGCATAGCATAGCTTAGAATTGGGGAAGCAGTTTCAAATAATCGCCTACTTAAACTTTACAGCCGGTAAATCTCTGAATGGGTCCTTAAAGGCACCAGATCTGAACCGAAACTGCATAATGTTGCCAGTGATGCTCGTTTATAAAAAGAAAATCACCAGAAACTTTAATAAACTAAAAATCTGACAAGAATTCTTATTTATAGAACTCTGTGTATATTTTATCTCTGTCAACCCACACAAATAAAGGAAATAATGCTACACCTTCATATTTAATTCTGATCATTGGTCAACATTTTGAATTTTAATGGATTATATACAACGTAGGCAGACGCATTTTTGAGCCGTAACTATGATATTACAAGGCAATCATGATTATCATGATGATACGTCCACGTTATCCTTTATTTTAAAGTTCTTTTTGTAACATTTACACTAAACTGGCGCGATGGCGTAGCGGATAGTACCCTAGGCTGCCCGATTCGCCGATGGTCGTGGATTCGATCCCCATGAGACACAAATACTTGTTAGTGTATGTATTAATATCAGCTATGATCTAGTTCCCAAAGTACAGCTTTGCTTAATTTAGGGCTAGATGGCGCTGTGTGAATTGACCAGGATATCTTATTATTTATTTTATTTTACTTTGTTAACTAAAACTAGTAAATATACAAAATGCATCATAATCCACACATTATGATTGAACTACTAAAGCAGCAACACTGCTCTCCTTACGGCACATTAATTTAAAAGCTGCTTAGATTTCATCATGGAATTCTTTCGTAGAAAATGGTTTACTTCTGAGAAGGTTCAGAGCAAGAGAATATTTCATAAAGAGCCCTTCGTACAACTAGAATGAAGCCATGAATTTTTTTAGGAGTGAATGGCGAAACTCGCTGGTTTAAATCCTGCCCGCGGTAGCAAATTTTACAAGTTTAAAAAATATACACCTAGCACGGGGAGTGTTTTTAAAAATTTGGATTTCATGCCATTCATGCGCCACGCAAGCAGACATGCTGGAAGACAAAAATATAACACTAATATATGCAAAAAACCAAGCTTTTCCTGCATGTTATAGATATAAAAAGCATTCATACTTGACTAAGTAATATTCAGTGATGTTGAGCAAGTTAAATCAAATCAATACATTTATTTCTAAGAAGAAATTTACAAGATTATCTTTTATAAAATCATAGTCTACATAATGTAACATAGTACATTTAAAAAATAGTGCTGTATAATATAGTAGTTATTTTCATATAGTAGTTATTACAATAAGTTTTTCATGGTTTATTCCGACTGCCCGTAAGGTAATGGGGTTCCCTTTCAAACATTTCCTTGCTCTAAGAGACGAGGTAATAATATTACGAGTATTCAGTAATGCTTTCTCACGTTTGCTGAACTTATTATTTGAAAAATTAACTGTTACAACTTTTAGATGATAAAATAACCGATTGAAAATTTCCTTAATGACAAAAATAATATGGTTTAGAATTCATGGGTAAATAAATTCAAACATTATTTTTTTACTGCGATAAGATCGCACACACACACACATACATATCACGCCTTAATCCCTTGCGGGGTAGGCAGAGCGTAAACGGCCGCAAAAATGAACATTTACGCCACATCTAACAAATATTTGAGGGTTATTCGGAAAATTGTGTATCGCCATAGTGACAGGTTGTCAGCCCATCGCCTAAAATACAATACACACCCTCGAGTCCCTTAGTCACCTCTTACGACTCCCACGGGAAGAAATAGGGTGATGCTATTCGAAGCCGGCATCACTCGGTGATAAGATCGGCTAACATTAAGTTATTTTTGACCAGAGATAGACACAAGTATCTATACTTTTCTTTAAATTGTCATAATCATAACCTTAAAAAAAACAAATATATCAAAAAAGAGTGTCATTACTAACATGTACTGTGCCTATGCTATGAAACTACAGGCTACAAGTCTACAGGTGGAATTCTTAGTACATAGCGTAGCCGGTTATTATTCCTGGTATCATAATGGCTAACCGACTACGCAGTGAACATCGAATTTCACCTGTAAAATTGTAGCCTGTAGTTTGTTAATATCGGGCACTGGTAGTCCTTCCTGGACTTGAAAAAAAAATTGTTAATTTTATGCAAGAGAATATTATGTTATTTGTCATTGGACTTTATCTCAATGTCTCTATGTATGACTCATAAATATTATAAATCTACATCTAGCTGTACTATGGTTATTTTCGTATACATCTAGCCTTAGAAACCTTATAGTATTCTATCTCAATTATGACAGTAACACATTAGGAGTAAAAATAGCAACTCTACAAAGAGTAAAAATAGGTAACTATGCCCACATTTGAGAATCCCTTCTTACTTACTGGAAAGACTCAAACACATGCTGCATTGTACTTTTTGCTAAAAGAGCTTATTGATTTTGTTTTTTTTTAAGTTTTTCTTTAATTTACCCTCAAGTACTCTCATGATCAATGTAATACATTAGGAGGAAAGTTGCAAGTCTTTTCTTGCTATGTTTCAGCCGGAGAGGGTTCCAAGAGACGGTGTTTTCAAACAGTACGGACTTATAATTTATTGCTGAACATATGGGCATGTACAGACCTATAGAGACGACACGAAACCTAGGCAGTTATTTACTCTCAATAGTAGACAAATGAAGCCTTTTAAAATGTTAAAAATTAAAAATCATTTATTTCAGACAAAGTCCATACATTTTACAAGGTCATACATTATCACATTCAAAAGAAAAACAGTACAATAATACATTTACATTCATTTATGGGCCTCGGCGTATGACTCACAAATGCGCAGGAGTTTTGCAGTCCACCTCAGCAATATTGTCTTTTATAATTAAATTAAGTGACTTCAGTGCTTTTTTTTTCAGACTTAATCGAAGTATGTTAATTTTTTCACATATAAATATGTGAACAAAAATCTAAATCTATATTGCTAGTTTATAACGTCGAAATTCTCAGGAAATCTGTGTAACACATTTTCAGCACAGTTGAAAGCCTTTACTCGCTACGTTTCAGCTGGTAGCTCCAAGGGACGATGGTGTTTTCAAACAGTACGCTTTAATAATTTATTGCTTTGGATGTATGGGCTTGTACAGACTTAGAGAGAGAGACACGACGGTGTAAGAGAAACACCTCCTGGGTTATTGATCTTGTTTGCCTTTGTATGGTTTACGTATGAAATGCAAACTCATTCTTTAACGTTACGTTCGATTGCATAATAATGTAGTAGTACCTTACGAGTCTAACGTCATGTAACTACCTGCAACTTTGTATGGTAATGTCAGGAAATCAATTTCCTTTTACGATTTTAGCCCATTGAAACAGATGCATAAAACTGAAAGAATGAAAATACAAATCTATAATCTATCAGTATTCGATATTATCAAACTACAGGCTACAATTTTACAAGTGAAATTTATTTACCATTATGATACCAAGAATATGAACCGCAATGTACTAAGAATTTCACCTGTAGACTTGTAGCCTGTAGTTTCATAACATAGGCATCAGGTTATCTTTTGTGTAGTCTTTTTACGCATTACCTACCATTATTACTTGCTTTGCATTACTTACTTGGGTTGGGACAAAATAGATATCACATAGCATATAGCTATGTGATATCAATTTTGTCCCAACCCAATTAGTCTGTACTCTCCTTCAGCTATGAATGCTGGGGAAAAGTGAATTTGTTACGTTATGTCATATGTTAAATTCCCGGGACACGCGTTAACGTTACTCGCTATGTAAGAGCTAAGTAACCTGTATGACATATGGCAATGCTGGTAAGTAGGAAAAATGAAATATAGCTCACGAAATGAGCTAAAAGTACCCATGAAGCTATTCCATATAGGTATATTATATCGTGTATTTATTTTTAACCCCGCAAGGGATAAAGGAGTGATATATAGATGTATGTATATATTGAAACCGTGGATAGAAGATCAATGTTTATCATTAAATAAGCAAAAAATTATTACGTAATCATTTTTCTTTTTTTAAAGCTTATTTTACGCTCTTTAGTCAGCCATATTTTTAATCCTTGAAGGTATTGCCAAAATTAGTGTCAAATAAGTAGAAAATAAATATCTTAAGCCTTAACACAAAAAAGTGAGAGCATGTCGAACGCGTGTTTAAAAAAATCTATTTAAAAGTTTTGCTAATCACGCGTTCAACGCGCAGACAGAGTCTGCTAAGTCATTTACCGAGTGAGATGTCAGGCAAATATTTCCCTATCTCTTATCCAATACCTATAAATAATTTAATAAACTTATATTTGTCTTGCAAATTTGCAAAGAATTTTTTCGAAGAAAGTAAAATACAGTGAACTTTTTCTAACAATTTCCTTTCGCCAAACAAGTAGCGAAGCCTTGTAAGGAACTAAATTTATTTATAAAATATTTATTTTAGTTTCTCTCGTTTGAACGTTTGTCCAATGGTAAACACAGTGGAAGTTTTATGGTAAGTAAGCAAGCAAAAGCACTTTATTACACATTTAATACACAAATAAATAACAGGAAAACTTACACTGAAAATGCGCAAAGGCGGCCTTGTCGCTGAAAGCGATCTCTACCAGACAACCTTTGGGTGGAAAAGAAATCAAAGGGAAGCAGAGAGTAGTGCATAAAATAAAGGTAAGATTAGACAGTGTTAGTACATTTATATCAATTTTAACTTCAACAGACACAACACTTTACTGTTGGTCATGGGCCCCTAAAAGGGGGGATTTTACCATAATCACCAAGCTTGGCAGGCCAAATGGCGAGCGCATTGCAAGGTGTTGCATTCACATAGAATGCTTCTACACATTCCCTGGATTCACCCCTGAGTGACTTTTGCGACACCCACGGGTAGAAATTGGCTGTGATGCTTTTCTTATCTGGCAACACTCGGCAAACAGACTTTTGTGACACCACGTTTTCCTAAAGTAAGTAAGAAACTATTATTTTCACTTTTTGCACAATCTTACTATTTTTTGAGAATTGTAATACGAAAATTCTAATATCTATTACTTACATACATACATAATATACACATATCACGTCTTTGTCCCTTGCAAGGTGGGCAGAGCATTAACGGCCGTAAAATAGGGTCGTTATCGCTACATCTGAGAAATATTTAAGAGCGCATTTTTCATTGTTCAGAAAAATCGTAAATCACTATAATGACAGGTTGTTAGTCTGTCAGCTAAAATTTTATTGCACATGTAACCCTCGAGTCCCTAAATCACCTGTAACGATACCAGCGGGAAAGAAATGGGGTGATGCTATACTTAGTCGGGATTACATGGTCAATCTCCTACTTATGAAATTATGCTAATTATACAGGGTGTAAGGGACAGCCCTCCGAATACTTATAGGGTTCCGTGGTCGTAATGAGCATGGAACTGAATAACTTTCAATGAGAAAATATTTCAGAAAACGTTAAAACAAATTGACTTCCCATAGTAATTGCAGTCAGCTGATCGTTATTTTGTATGGGAGGTAATTTTTTTTTTCGTTACCTGTCATATGTTCCTAGGGGAAAGTTGTTCAGTTTCATGGCCTGCATGCACCCTATCAGTATTCGGAGGGCTGTCCGTTACTCCCCGTATATAATATTTGAGAGAAGTAATTTCTCTCTATCGTAGTAAGATAAAATTGCAATAAGATGTATGGCCTTGCTATGTAGACCAGGGCATGGGTTATCTCCAGTTATAATAGAAATTCTATTCAACAATATACGCTTGTATCAATAAATTACTGCATTCAATTAGGTATGTAATTTATTACAATCATAGTGATAAGTAGTAAACAGAGAAATTGTTTAAAAGCTCACGTATCTATCCGTACCTATATTAAATTTCACCAGTTTAAACGTATAAAATAAATTATGTTTTGTTTAAAGGTTTTGAATTGTTGGATCAAAAAAATATTGCTTTCTTAATTTTACTATTACATTGGAAGGTGTGTCTGGCAAAGATTAGTTAGATTAGCATTCTAAACTAAACCTGCAATACAAAGATATTGCAATAAATATCTTTTCCACTTAAAAGCAAAATTTGCTTTTTGCTTTTAAGTGGAAAAGATATTTATTGCAATATCTTTTGCTTCAAAAGTAGCTTTTAAAATATAAATAAGCCTTAAAAATATAAATATTTATGAGAATGTACAAAACCTACCAACTACAGTTAATGAATTAAGCACAATAATTTGAACCAACAATTATAACTAACAATGTTGTAGCTTTTGGTCAACGACCTCTACAATGTAGTGCTTGATTCATAATTAAACACGCAAATGAACTAGGTGGCAACACTTCTATAAATCGTTCTAAAATAGCGGAAACGAATGGCAACACTAGGTACAAGACTACGCCAAGGGTCTGTGTCATATTAGCACCATAGTAGAAAGAAGAGCCCGATGAACCATGGTCTTAAAGCCCTGAAAAGTTTGTTCCTTTCATTCGACAGAGAAACAGACACTAATTATTCGCTCATGTTTTCGCAAGATTTCAAGGTTTTTCCGACATAAAAAAAAGATAAATACCGTTACAATGTCTTATTTAGGTACTCGTGCTAGAGAATTTATGTATAAAAAATATAGCATATTTTCTATGTAATAACTTTAAAACGGTAGACATAAAATTGAAAAAAATAACGATTAGAGGTTATTTTGTTTTTTTTTTGTATCGAGTAAAGTTTGTCAAATTTTGTAACTGATACGTATATTTTATCGGTTAGATCTTCGAGAATTACATCTATATTTTTCAGAATTTTATAGATGTAATTGTCTTAATAAAACTGGTTTAAAAATCTTGCTCGCGCTAAATCCTCGCCTTAAGCACAGTATAATTAATAGTACTAGCGTACAGTATGGTCACTCCCTGCCTCCCCCTACAAGCGCCGCCCACCCGCGCTCGGAGGACGCTCAGACACCGGCTAGCAAGGATGCGTGAACGAAGGTCATTTCATACTGCCGCACATTGCATTCCTGATTCGCGAACGCAAAATGGCGGCAACCCTGACATGTTGTCTCACACACACAAGCATGGTCTGCGTTCACCTACGCGAGCTTAGACTGTATGCGTAGCAACGCGTTTGTTTCATACATTTGAGCGCCAGTGTCCGAGGTGTGCCTTAAGACCGCCTAGTAAGGCCCTGATCACAGCCTTGACCGAAGTTAAATAACATTTGGCATAGGTATACAACTAATATTCTAGACTTTCTGATGACGGTAGTTTCATCATATCTTTCGCACAATGTAAAGGCAATTCAATCAGGAACAGTAAACTGGCAGATAACGAAATCTGGTCCAGGAAATCTACGACACTTTGTATAGATGCACTTATGATAACTATGTAGGGGCCTTTAATAATTTGAATGGTTTTAATGGTTGCCAGAAAAGCCCTATACATGAGCAAATTTTAAAAAAATAGGTAGGAGATATGCAAAAAAAAGTAATATACGAAAGTAGCCTTTGCCCAGCAGTGGGATCCTGACGGCTAGATAAGATATAATAGGATAAGTTTTCGTCACCCCATTTCTTTCCCGTGGGGGTCGTAAGACGCGACTAAGGGGACTCGAGGGTGTGTATTGCAAGTTCAGGCGATGGGCTGACAACCTGTCACTATAGTGATACACAGTTATCTGATTGACCCTCAAAATTTTGTCAGACGTGGTGTTAATACCCGTTTTACGGCCGTTAACGCTCTGCCTACCCCGTAAGGGATATAGGCGTGATTTATGTATGTATGTATGTAGTTTTCGTCATGAGCCTTTTCTTTAAATTTCATTTTATTTTATAAAAAATACTATTTTTGAAGGTCAGTCGAAGATCGTACATCTTAAATACCTGTTCGTTTCTAAGAAAGTTTTTTCTTTAGGAAGGAACTCATAAAAGATACATCCTTCATTATTATTTTCATAAATTTACAGCCACATCAAACAGTCCACTGCTAGGCATAGGCCTCTCCTTTATATTGCCAGGGGGTAATGCCCTAATCCCCAAGCTTGGCAAGTGGATTGGCGAGCGCAGTATCAGATACTGCTTTCACAGGGAACGCTGCTGCCCATTCCTTGGATGAATTCATACCACACTCACTCACGAGTTGTGTGTGATGATGCTATTCGAAGCCGGCATCACACGGCAATTTATATAACAGTATAACATATATCATATGATTTAACAGTAAAATTCCTGAAGTGTAGCTACAGCCATTAGAATACTAAAACTTTTTCACCAAATTGGCCTTGCAGTAAGAATTTTAGTTTATTCGAGAATGGCGTCAACACGCATCAATTGCAATGGCTACGCACTACAGCGAATAAAGAGTGCAGTTAATTTCTATAAAGAATCTAGCGAAGCAGCCTACTGATACTTTTGCCTACTGTGCCTTTGCCATACAACAGTATTTCGTTGCCCAGATGTTAAACCACTTAGCGGCTGCAGCGCTTTTATTATGAATAGCAACGGAACTAGTATTTTGCGGTTTCCCTGTGAAGCTAGACGCAAATTAATGCCCAGGCTTTCAGCGTGAAATTAATGTAATGCACCCAAGTTACGTAGCCAAATTGTCGGCATCCAGTGCATTTTGTAACAGACCAGCAATAGGTACGGCGTATTTTATAATTGAATTTTTGATTCGAGCCTTGTGTGGCTTGGTTGTCGTTTCTATTTTCAAATATGGCATGGCACCGAGGTCGGGAAAAAACAAATTAAAAGTTTGTACGTGTTACGTATGTGGTGCATACACTTTTTTTTACAACAACGCGGTGTAGAAAGTAAGCACGTCAGATTGTAAACGGGTAACGTATCGCTGACTTGATATTGTAAAACTTAAATTACTTGGGTAGGACACTATTCTTTACTATACTTAAGTATGTATCCATTTTCCACAGAAAGTAGCGCTACTTCATAAAATAATAATAGCTCTCCATGCAAACAATACCTCAGAATGAATTTTGCACTAGTTTATGGCAAAATCTTAATGTTCATTTAGAAAATTTGAGTTACAACAATTAGTACTAAAAGTGACCGTTTTAGCACTTTCATCCATAACTTAGTAACAGCATTTATTTTATAACATTTGCAAGTATTAATTTTGTTTTAAAGATAACTTTTTTTTACTTCTGGACCCTATGATGATTATATTACAATAAATTTTTATCATTGCATCGTAGCAATTACAAATTTGTCAATTTCAAAGTTCAACAGAAGTTGCTGCATACATTGCTAGTTATTTCATAGCCACTTGACAGTCGAAGGCAACTTTTGTTGCCAAAAACTTAATGTTAGTTTGTCAGTTCGGACTGTCAAGTGGTTAGGTGTCATCATTTCAATAAACCAAAGATAACAGCAATGTATGCTAAATCTAAATTCGCTGGAAGGGAAGTGACCTAGACCTAGACTAGTGATAAGATTATTTCATCGATTGATGATAATGAAGAGTATTATTATTTTTGGGTTCTTTAACTAAACACCTTGTATAAATAAAAAACCATAGCTTAAACGTCCATGAGCTATTGTGGCATTGTATAAATTAATCGTCTTTTAAAAAAACCACGCGATATTTACTTGTAAGACCGGGGTCAGAGTCCGTTTTAAAGTTAGCCGTAGTGGAAAAGTTGTCACGACAAAACTTGGTCCGCGGCCTTTAACCCCCTCAAGTAGCCGGCCATTACACTTCTATTTTTCTTGTATATTTAGAAACTAGATGTTTTTTTATAAAAGGTGAATTTGTTCTTGCCACGCGAGGTCGTATGTCATTGCCGAATAAATATTTAACAATGTACTGACAAGCTGCAAAACATAAATTGTCGACGTTAACTGAAGAAACACATTTGCCATGAACTTCATTCCATGCTTCATTTGTTGTATTTGAATACTATGGGACATAAGTAGGTGGAGTTTACAAAACTACCCTTTAAGCTTGAGGGCCCATTTCCAAACCGTCTTCTGAGCATCAGATATTTTGGTAACTATTCAAGCATAGCGTAGGAGATCCCCAAGTGGGTCGATGACTTAAAGAGGATTGGTAGCGACTGGATGGCGGAAACGGTAGATCGTGCCGTAAAGCGTACCCCTCGGTTAGGTCTACGTCCAACAGTGAACAGATATAGACTGATGTGGAGTGATTGAAATTCTGTTACGGTTATAATATTTTATGCATGCAAGGTGCACAGCTTGATGTAAAATTTACGACGTACTATTATAACTTCGGCATCGGGACGGCAATGATTCGAAATAGAAACCACAGAAGTCTGATTACGTTTTATATTTTTAAAGATTTAAACACATTAACAAAAACGATGCCCTGCGTACGTCACTAAATCCTCCATGACATTCAATTGACGTTTACAAAGTGAGGTACAATTTACAGAGTTTTTAAAGAAAGCTTTAAATATTCTAACAGGCGGCCATTCTGCAGGAGGGATGTCCCCATCCGCAAAACTGTTCGGCCATTCACTGTTGTGGATGTCCTCATACACTTTATATTTTAAATATACAACTGTTTTTTAAGTTAAACTAGGTACAATCATCGGCTAGTTAATAAAAAATCTTCATGAATATTTTCTATTGATTGCAGATGGCGTTGATAAATTCGACAACAAACTAAATGATAGTAATTACATTTTCGAATAATAGTTAGTTTACAATAAGAGAATGCTTAGCGCATAGCGCCATCTATAAGATACTTTAAACAAAATAAAATAAAAAATTAAAAAATAGAAACTATTTCATTAATTTTATCTGCTCATTTCAGAAAAGAATTCGTTAAGTAACGAAATGGAAGGCAATTATATTGTAGGTACATTTTACTACCTGAATCATTATACAATTTTTTCATAAAGAAAACTCTAATCAAGGATGATTTATTACTAGTAACGCATAATAATTGTTAATAAGCATTAACATTTAAGCAAGACAAAGAACAAAATATTGTGGATATAATGATTTACTAATAGCAGTTTTTTTTTTTTTGTTTTATGTAACAATATTTTCACTTCTCACACTAAAGAATTTCACCGTTGTATTGACACATTGGATCCAATACATTATAAGTCATTTTAGCCTTACACTAGGTTAGTAAATTAATGGCTGTCAAATTACAGTGCTTCCGATTTAAAACAGTAACATTTTTTTTATACCTCATACTAGAAAAATCAAGTTTTGTACTGACGCACTGGGGCCGCAAACTCACATTACTTTTGGCCTCGAACAATAATACACATCACACTAGGGAACTCAAGTTTTGTAGTGACACACTAGGATCACTACATTACATAATTTTTGGTGTTGAACGATACCACATATAACATCACACTAGGGATCTCAAATCTTGCACTGACACACTGGGGTCATTACATTCAATTTCATTACACTGGGGCCACAAACTCACATTACTTTTGGCCTCGAACAATAATACACATCACACTAGGGAACTCAAGTTTTGTAGTGACACACTAGGATCACTACATTACATAATTTTTGGTGTTGAATGATACCACATATAACATCACACTAGGGATCTCAAATCTTGCACTGACACACTGGGGTCATTACATTCAATTTCATTACACTGGGGCCACAAACTCACATTACTTTTGGCCTCGAACAATAATACACATCACACTAGGGAACTCAAGTTTTGTAGTGACACACTAGGATCACTACATTACATAATTTTTGGTGTTGAACGATACCACATATAACATCACACTAGGGATCTCAAATCTTGCACTGACACACTGGGGTCATTACATTCAATTTCATTAAACTGCCACACTGGGGCACCACACTAGAGGTAAATGTAATTATACACGTCCACCGTATTTTCAGTCAATTCTCACACCACACTTGAGGCGCCACATCGAGCCCATCTAGGCTGAAATTCTCTATTTAAATTTCCATTATGTCGTCCACTCTAGGGGATGACACACATAACCTCGAATGCACATGGTCTGTCTTCAGTCTGTTCATACAGGCATCTATGCTGTACATGTGAGGATAGGACGGTAGGATTTTACAATGTGTCAGGTTAAGTATTTCCTTTATAATTAACAAAATGAATCAACAAATAATATAAGCAATTTAACTTATATAATAATAATAATGAACATACTGAAATATTTACACTGAAGAAGACACATCGCTATTCAAATCAATATTGCTACTACTGCTCGGAGTATGCATTGTAATCCAGAGTTTCAAATGATCTGCAGGGTAGATTTTTATTTATTTGTATAATTACATTCTAATGAATGGCCTTGTTTGCTCACTATTTCGTATCTGTCATAATCCAAAATACGTGTAACCTTGAAAGGACCGCGGAATGTTGGTGCTTGTTACTAGCAGTGCAAAGCAAATCATCTATATAAGGTATGGTCAAGTCAATCTTTCTAGCTCTCAGGGCCTTAATGATTATGCTCTGAAAGACCGCAGGAGCATTCACGAGACCGAAAGGCATCCGGGTATAGTCATAATATATGTGTGTTTACGAGTTAATTTAGTAATGTTTGTGTCTATAAATTTGCATGATTTTAACAATCTAGAAAAAAGCACTTTTGTTACCTTTACCTCCCATCTTTTAAACTACGTCTTTGGCAAATAAATATAATTTATCATTAAATGGCCATCAGGGGTAACAAACCCCGTGATGTGCATTGAGTTCTCAGCTACTGGAATCTGATGATACCCAGATGCCAGGTATAAACTTGTCTAAACGAAGCACAAGACGCGCAAGCTACCTGGTACTGCCTAAGATTCGAACAAATTACGGCAAAAGTATGTTCACTTACGAAGGCGCAAAGATCTATAACAATCTACCGTCATTACTAAAAAAAAGTGGAATCGTTTAATAAATTTAAATCTAAACTATCGAATTACGTTCTTACTAAAATTAAATGCAATTAAACTTAAAAGTGGTATGAGTGATTTCTTGCGGAAAGGTAAACAATTACAAGGTTTCGGACTTTCAGTTTAAAACATCTACTTATTACTAAGTATTACCACGGAATATATAGGTAATAGTAGTTCCTTATCACTGTTATGTGTTGAGAATCTGGACTGTATGTGACGAATTGAACGATGTACTTCTATTTTTTCTAATTTATATTATTGTATATTCTCATGTAAGTGACTTTGTATTTTAATGAGAAAAATAAATATCTTTGAACCTAAACTTGTAAATACAGATTTCCCGCTAAGTTTATCGAGTTGATCCTCAATTAATGGCAAAAGATAACTATATTTTCTTGTTTTCTTATTAAAAGCTCGATAATCCACGCATAGTCGATACTCCCGGTTCATTTTACGCACCAATCATTTCCCTAGCCTTAGCTCGTTCACTAAATAGGAGCCTATAAAGTTTGCTGGTGTGCTGTCATTTAAATGAATGTTCATTTCGGTTATGTTTGTAAACCCGAGCTCCGAAGTTTCAAGGGCAAAACAATCCCTAAACTAATGCTAGCAAAGCATTTATTCTTATAATTAAAAACACAAATGGTACAATCTGTCATTCCGTATATAGAAAGCCAACCCACATAGATAGGTACCTCAATGGTAACTCCAACCATCATTCGAGTCAACTAGCTGCCGTTGGCTTCTTTGTTTTTCACAGAGCACGCGGTATCTGTGACCCTTAACACCTAGACGATGAGCTCAAGTATGTGAGACGAGTACTCCAAGAAAATAACCTGAAGCCAAACCAACCACAGTCGAACGACAACCAGCGCACTTGCCATACTTGAAGGGAGTAACTTATAAGATCGCTAGAATTCTGAAGCGAGCTTCAATCAAGACCATTTTCAAGCCGCCGAGGAAGATTAGCCAGTAGATCAGTCAAATGCAACATCCCTCTCCAAGATCCTGGAGTTTATAAGCTTGACTGTGACTGTGGACTCTCATACATTAATTATACTGTGCTCATACATAGAAGAAACAAAGATAAATGTATCTACACGTCTGAAAGAACATATTGCCGATGTAAAAAAAAAACCGTCGTGACAGACATTCTGCAGTGTGTGAACATATCATAGACCCCACCCATTATGTCAGGTTCGATAAGGCAGCAATCCTAGTTAATTAATTAGTAATAGTTGTTAAAATAAATTTCTGTACCTTAATATTTTTAACTATATGGTTGTAATTGCGTATTTCATTGTATTTACTGCCGACAAACTTAAAATTTTGGCAGATGTAACAATAGTCTGTAAGGTTTTTTTAAAGTCTAATATACTTACTTTCCATTTTTTCGTTTCACTTAGTGAGAGAGAAGAGATTTATTTCTAGGAAAGTACGGGAGGAAGCCATAGAAATTCAAAAACATCCGAATTTTAACAGAGGTACTGGATGGGGATCTCATCAACTTGAATTCCACTGATTACACAGCGAAAGAACTAAATCCAACATACTGTAAGACCTACTACACAAGATACGGAATAGATAAAGGTAGAACAAAAATAATTTATATTCTAAATAATGACGTCTAACACCTTAGTCATCCCTGACCACGGGCTCCGTAATGAAGCTCGGAGGATCAATCGTGCATGAATGTCATTTCTGCCTACGGACCTCAAATTGGATTGTCGCGGGGAGAAAAAAACAAGTCTTCTGGGACGACTTCCATGACTAGCTGCAATCCATTCCCAACACGGAGACCAAATATATAGGAGCCGATATCAATGGACATGTAGAGGTAACAACGACAACTCACAGCGAGGTCTATGGGAGCAGAGGCTACGGAAAAATAAATGCTCAGGGAGAAGAGCTGCTCAACCTGCCAACAACTTTAAATATGGCAAAAATAAACACGATGGGCTGACAACCTGTCACTATGGCGGTACACAGTTTTCCGAAAGACCCTCAAATGTTTGTCAGACGTGGCGAAAATGTCTGTTTTTTGCGCTCTGCCTACCCCGCAAGGGATAAAGTCGTGATATATGTATGTATGTATGTATAAACACATTCTTCTCAAAACCACAAGGACATCTCATAACATAAAAGAGTGGTGGTAAGTGCAATCTGGTTGACTTTATTCTTGCAGATATACGTTTGTTGAAAGCCTTCAGAAACTGTAAGGTCATACCTGGCGAGCCTCTAACATCATAACATCGTCTTTTGGTAGCAAACTTTATAAAAAAGAGCCCAATAAAAGTCGAAACTGAGAAAGTTACAAAGATTAGATGGTACAAACTTCACCAAGCAGAAGGCGAACGCTTGTGTGGAGATCTTGCTGCTCACATCGAAGAGGTGATTACAAATAATTGTGCAAATACCATCTGCAATGACTTCCACAAGTGCTGCATAAAAAGGGCTTCGGTTCACTTTGGAGTATCTAACGGTGTAGCGAGAGAGGGTAAGAACTCTACCACCTGGACACCAGAAATTCTAGAAAAGATCCAAATAAAGCGAAACTGCTTTAAAACCTGGCAAGAAACAAACAGCAAAGAGGACAGGAAAACCTATCGTTGCGCAAAGAAGGATGTTAAACGCACAGTAGCACATACTCAGGCTATTCACAGACAAAATCTCTACTCAAAACTGGAAAATGCCACCAACGATAAGGAACTATTCAAGATTGCTAGGCAAAGACACCGTGACACCCTAGAATACCCAGCAATCAAGAACATCAAGGACTCGCAAAACATCCTACTTACATCCAATGAAGATTTGAATGACAAGGGGTTGAATAATACTCCGCACTACTAAATGAAACCTATCCCTCCGATCCCAATGTGGAAACTCCACCAACTGAGGGCCCTTGGAAAGAATTAACACCAATGGAGGTTAAAGTAGAAATCAGAAAAATGGCCAATAATAAAGCCACTAGATCGGATGACATCCCAGTGGAGCTTTGGAAGAGCTTAGGCGACATTGACGTACAGTTCCTACACATCCTGTACAGCAAAATTCCTCATGATGTCATTCCAAATGCGTGGAGAAAAGGCTACCTGATACCATTCTTCAAAAATAAAGGCGATATTAGACAATGCGGAAACCATCGAGCAATAAAACTTATATCTCACACCTTTAAAATTTGGGAACGGATAATTAATAAAAGAGTTCTGGAACTGACAACCATAATCGAAAACCAGTGAGGGTTTGTATCGGGAAAGTCTACCACCGACGCAATACACACCATTCGAATTCTGATGGAGTCATATAGAGCTAGAAAGATAGATCTAAACATAGTATTTATAGATCTAGTAAAGGCGTCGTTCGAAGGCGTCCCAAAACCATTGATCTGGCAAGCACTCCGCACCCAAAACATCCTCGAATACTATATAAGTCTTAATATGGACATGTATGCTGGAGTCACATCTAAAGTACGTTCCCCTGCTGGGACTAGCGGAGAGTTCCAGGTAAACGTGGGCGTGCACCAGGGATCGGCACTTACCCCCTTTCTGTTTAACATTGTAATGAATTACCTGAAAGCCACAATACAATAGCTTACACCTTGGAGCCTCCTCTACGCAGATGACGTTGTCCTGATCGATAAAGATCCACAAAACTTGCAAATTACACTGGAGAAATGGAGTAGAGCTTTAGAATCTGCAGAACTCAGGATACGCAGGGAGAAAACAAAGCGTCTTCATTGCTACTTCTCAAACAGTAACACCTGTCCTATAATTTCCTTACAATATACCACGCTCAAGACAGTGGAATACTTTAAATACCTTGGTTGTGTACTATCCAGCGATGGCAGCATTGACGCTGACATCACCCACCGTAAAAACAGGATGGCAAAAGTTGAGCATAACAGGCGTACTATGTGATGCACACAAATGTCAATTACCACCAAGGGCAAAGTTTATAAAACCGCAGTACGACCCGCACTGACATACGGAGCCACCAAGAAACAATACGTGGATAAAATGCATGCAGCCGAAAGGAAAAGGAAAGGGCCGGATGAAGTAGAAGAATAATTCTTTTATTTTGTTGGTTGTCGTACGTAGTGCAATTTTTTTCTTTATATTTCAACTATAACAATCATGATACCTAACCAAACCATTACTTTAGTTACCAGTAGTAGAATCAATTGCTAAACGTAACGTAACGTAATCACTAATCACTATCTATAACTAATACTAATTGTGGCGTGCATACTCCTTAATAATTAAAAAAACAAATACTTCACTGTTCGTAGTCGATATAACATAATCCTACATAAATATGACTAGTGCCTACCCGAGTTATTAACTAACATATGTACATACATACGTACTTGAACTGAAGACCTAGGTACGGTACGACATACGCATCACTCCGGAGGTAGTAGGTACACAGCAAGACTTAATGTTGCTTGTTACTGTGCCTGATGAGCGGGTGAGATCAATATCTCAGTACATATATATACCTATATACTGTGTCAATAATGCACGAAACAATATTTACCCACAATAACTAACATGCCTTGAAGACAGTAAAAGTCAACCCAACTAGGTGTCATTCCCGAGCCAGGGGCGTTATGGATATAAGTAAGTAAAGTACCTAATTAGTACTTACGTATATCGCATTTGATTACAAAACAAAACAAAAAGTATGTATAGATTTATACTAGACATGTGCGCTGGGGCACGGGAGCTGGGAGTATCTCTGGCGCGGCAACGGTGACCGGACGGAGCCGACCAAACATATAGCGACATGGTATGGCGGCGGCGGCGGCGCGGCGCGTCGCGCGGCGGTGCCTGCCGCAATCGTAGCGGTAGCAGCGTGACGCAAACGCAACGGCGCACACCCCTAAATCTACCTACTTTTCCCTTGTTTTATTTTACAGATCCTACTTTGATGAAAATCGCAAATTGATAATATAATAAGTGGCATTTTATCACTTTATCAAACAACGCTTTTTAATATGTTATTAGTTAATAATACTGCTTCATTATTTTTCTTCCTGCGTAGGTAGGTAAGGTAGATATTCACTTTTACCCATCGAACGACAAACGTAGGGCATTGTCAAATAAATCGATATATGTACTTAGCTAGCTGGTGAGTAGTCTTCTACTTGACGTGTAGGACACCCAGTTGACAAACAACCCGGTGGTGAGTAGTAAAGACTAACGAGTAGGTACAAAAAAAAGTTAATAGAAAATTGTTTACATACCAGCAATTTTTTTCCAACGTTCTTACCACTTCTGAAATATTATAACTTCGGCATCGGGACGGCAATGATTCGAAATAGAAACCACAGAAGTCTGATTACGTTTTATATTTTTAAAGATTTAAACACATTAACAAAAACGATGCCCTGCGTACGTCACTAAATCCTCCATGACATTCAATTGACGTTTACAAAGTGAGGTACAATTTACAGAGTTTTTAAAGAAAGCTTTAAATATTCTAACAGTACGCAATATGTAAAGTCGCAGTCGGGTATTTCAAAAGTGTAGCAACACTTAAAGAGATTAAAGCTCTTATCGTGTGAGCCTTCCTTGCTCGTTTTTCATTCGCTCTTTAGAAGCTTTTACTTTTCTTCCGGCTGAGTTTACATGTTGTTCTGTTAAGAGATTAAATTTAAGGTCCCTTTTATTTTACGTTGCCGTATTTTACCGGTTTTTGGGAATCCGTATTTAATAAAACCTTTTAGAATCACTTCATTTTCCAAATGTCCATCTATTAAGACCCTGTTTTGAGGTGCATATAGCCAGCGTGGCGTAAACAGTAAAACAAGACATATTATTATATAGAGTAAATTTTATAGTGACCGATACTGAAAACAGAGAACGGGCTGGTGATAAGGAACAACTTTCCCCTTGGAACATAGATCGAAATATGACAAAAATATCTTGAGCTTTCATAGTAATCCAAATCAGGTGATCGGCAATTTTGTTTAGAAGGTCCACATTTTTTTATTCATATTTCGACCTGTTTTTTGGCGAAAGTTGTTCCTTATCACCCGCCCGTTTTGTGATTTCGCTATTGGTCACTGGTAACATTTCACCCTATTAAAGCAGATCCACATAGTACTTGGCGCTGTGTCCCAGAACTGTGTCTTTTAACACGTGGAATCAACTGAAATCTCACTATTCAATTCACGGTATTTACACCTCGTTTTGGCATGTCAAAAGGTTTAAAAGCACTTACTCGTATACCCAAAACAATTCACTTGACTGACAATATATAGTTAGCTAAACATTTCAAGTTTAGACGGATAAGAAACGGTGCACAATGTCAGCACTGTTCCTTTTGTCATGTGGCTTATATCTCCAAACAGTATAGTATATTCACTATGTAATTAGGTAAAAACGGCTTATTGCGCCGCTTGTGTCTAAATTATTTACGTGAAACGTACAGTCAGTAAAAGTTTTGAACAGTATGGAATTTTTCAAACATGTATTTTGAGTGTTGCTCGGCGCTGTGTTAATAAACTCGTTTAAATATTTCTTCAACGAAACAACGTGGCGGGAAGGGGTCTACTGTTCATTGTGGTATCAGCAACAAACTCAAGAAATTTATTGAAGGGATGGGAGGGACATCCATTTATGAAAACGTACCAGTATAAAATGATCCCTTACGTGAAAATCAAAATACAACTGATAAAGTACTTGCTACGCCGTAGCTAACGTCTACGGAGAATTGTTTAAGCTGAGTTATTTTTCTTATACCAAATATTATATACGGGCAAGGATCAAACAGGAATAGCAAATTTTTTATTTTTTTCTTTGCAACTCACCGACGAATTATTGTAAATGCGAGTTCCCGATATTTCGACGCTGTTGCAAGCGTCCTATTTACGGGTAAACTTAATAATATCGAGAACTCGCATTAAAAATAATTCGTCAGAACCCGTTTAAATTATAACTACAAATAGTGTAAACAACCGCGAAATTTTAAAATTTAGTGCTCCGCAACTCAATTTCTCTTTCAATAAAAATAAGTGGGTTAATCAGCAGCTGACCACCTAGAACTAGGTTTCAAAATGGATGTCGTAAAAGAATAAAACTTCCCCTATCGTGGTGATACGGAACCACGTCCGACCAGCCCAAGAGAAACATACAAAAGGTCAAACTCTGCACTAAACCTCTTACATAACAGTAGCTGACCGACCACATATTTATACTAGCCAAGTTTTCAATCCTCGGAACTCAGTTCTTATTAAAAAATACCGGTATTAAGATCGACTTGAACCAGTGAACGGGGCTGTTCTTTTCTTAATAAAATTTACTCAAAAGCAATGAATTGCAAAAAAATGTCACTTGCAAAATCCTGAACATGTCGTGAACTAAAAATGCTACATTAGTTTTTTAATAAAATATGTAAATTAATCGGAAAATACATTTCAAATATTTTATTTTTCGTGAAACAAGTACTTATAATGAAATAGAACGCAACCTTTAATTTGCCAATGGCTACGTTGGATCGATGTAATCATACAAAAGCAACGGACTGACGGCTTAACGTGCCCTCCGAAGCAGAGAACCATCTTTCTTACAGACAATCAGGTGGTTCAGCCTGCAATGTCTTAAGGTAACCAGACAAGTAACAAATTCCCAAAGTGATAAACATCAACTTTTTAGTGCCCCACCGAGAATCGAACCTGGAACCTTTGTGTCGCAGGCAGTCGCACTACCACTGCGCCACATCGGTCGCCGCTTTGCACTGTCGGGTAAGAAATAATTCAAAACACAACCAGCACTCCGAAAAAGCTGAGCTAATTGCAGCAAGACACCGACCTTCACTAATACGATATGTTACTTGGGAGCGGCCTACCCCGATTTGCACCACACAAACGACCCACACACACGAACGAATTCAAATCTAAACATGATATTTTAGAGTCTACTTTAGTGTGGCACCGTTCTAATTTGGGTCGTTCCTGCTTCGGCTACGCTTAATGGAAATTGTGAGCCGTGCCCGTGTCGTTACGCGCTGCAAATGTACATAATGTGTCGTCAAAAGGGTGAAATATACTTTACTAGGCCGTGATTTCGTTCAAGCCGTGCCTTACCGGCTTTTAAAAGTTTCCCCAATGAGATTTACATTAGTCAGCCGAGCGCCATCTGTCCCGCGCAGGTGTTAATGTAATGCAAGGTCTTTTCAGCGATTTTTCATTTTGTCACTGGCTGATTTGACTTTTTCTTTCCTTTATTTTTTTCTATCCGTTGGCACGTTCTTTTTGGTTTGCTTTAAAGATAAAATCTGTTCGTTTGATACATGAGGATTTCGCTTTTTGACTGAAGGTATTTATAACATCAGGCGGTAAGCAAATGCTTACCTCAACCACTGGTACATAGCTGTCTAGGACATCAAAAATAAAGGTAGAAAATTTTTAAAAGGACTGACAATGAAGACATTTTTGAAAACCTGCAAAATTTTCAAGCGCGAGCAGGATTTTGAACCCGCGTCTTTCGCATTACTAGTGGCCCCTTCCATCTGGGCTACCGCAGCTCGTTCCTTGCCCGCCAATTTTGTAATTGGTATTAGTTGCAAAACTAACTCGGTAGATGGAGCCGTGCCACGCTTTACTGGCATTAAAATACACTTGCAAAATTGGCGGGCAAGAAACGAGCTGCGGTAGCCCAGATAGAAGAGGCGTCGCCACTAGTAATGCGAAAGACGCAGGTTCAAATCCTGCCGAGGCGCTTGAAAATTTTGCAAGTTTTCAAATATTGTATACCTAACAAGGGTTTGTGTTTTAAAATTTGGTATTCAATGAAGACATTTTCAAAGTGATTGATTGACTCGATCGAAACTCGTATTCATTCATTATATTGTATTATATAAAGTGCATAATAATTACGTTTTTTTATGTATTTAATAAAGTTAATCACTTTCCTTTCTTTTTTTCATACTGACTGAAGGCTTTCCTTTTTTATACCTTTGGGGACGCAAAAATAAGGCGTGTAAAATTTATTAATGTAATAAGATAAAAAGTTACTAAGTAAAATTCGATAATTCTGTTCTGAGCACAATAAGTTACTTTAAATAAGCTGTTTTTCTCTGCTTAGAAAAAAAAGCAAAGAAGTCCTCTCAAAATAATAATGCTTTTATTAAATTCTTCTTGCATATTATTAACAGGGGAGGGCAAATGCCGACTCTCAACGCTAAGAAGAATATATAAAATAAACAAAAGTTTCATGCTTCTTCAGCTAGGAATTTTATTAATGTTGACTCGAGTGTTTCTTGTTAAGAAACAATTGCGTCGATTCTTGCGAATGCATTCCTTAGCTAATTTATAGATATTTACATATTTCAAAAAAGTATCTTAGAAAAATGGAACCCTTAAATCTACCCTCTCATGTGCGGGTCTCAGGTCAGGTCTTTATTTCTTTTAAATATTCTATGGAGCCTCTAATTTGATTTAATTTTAGGAATCCGCCTAAGCTGACTGCTATATAGATTTTCGGTTTGATTTCTGTTCTTTAAGTAAGAAAGCGATACGAGTATCTTCGAATTCAAAGAGGAAGATACAACTTTTGTAGGTTTGAACCATACAAATTATATAGTATTTTTAATATTGGTACTTTCGGGGTCCTATCCTCCTTTGGTATATTTAGGCATAGTTCTTCGTATGTCGTGTGGGACACTGAGTCGACGAACCCGATGAATTCTGGAATACTCTTAAAGACTGTGTAAGCTACGCCGTAGCAATATTTTCTCGTTATTTGCAATTTCAACTTATGAATACAAGAATTGGCCGAATCGAGGCTATTACTTCGAACAAAGCAGTGGTCAGGCACGATGTTTCTTAGTGCAAGTTTGCGGGGAGTATCCCCACTGACCGGTCATACATTTTAAATGGTTACAACTTTGTGTGAGCTGAATTGCCGAGTCGTTTACTTAAGAAGTTTCGTTGCACTACTATCGGAACGAAGGTGTTTCAACTTCAACTTCAACAGCCCCAACAGTCCACTGCTGGACATGGGCCTCCCCCAATCGGAGGGTATTTGCCATACTCACCACACTTGGCAGGCGTATTGGCTAGCGCAGTGAAAGGTGTTATATTTACAGGGAACGCTGCTGCCCATTCCCTGGATTCATCCCTTAGTCGCCTTTTACGACATCCACAGGTAGAATGTGGCGATGCTTTTCGAAACCGGCACCACACGGCAAGAACAAAGGTGCAAATAATACACACTAGTTCAGGTACCTACAACTATTGTCTTCTTCTTCAAATTTAAGAGTCAAACTCTTGTCGTTGGAGTAACTTCAATAACACCTTTTTCTATTACCTTTTATCAACAGGATGTAAAAATATAAGCTGCATATATTTTAAGGGACCAGTCCATGAAACTGATCAACTTTCTCCAAAGATCATAGATCGAATTGTGAAAAAAATTGACTTCCCATACAAATTGACCCGGACGGCTAGAATATTTCGCACGGGAGGTCCATGCACCTTTGTAAATATTTGCAGATAAGCATATTTTTACACCTGTATTATGGGTTGTGGGCAGCCGTTGGATTGGATGCCTAAAATAGATAAAGGTCAATAGTAGATGCCTGAAAAAGACGTAGTCATCTTTAAAAAATCACGAAAACACACAAAGCCCATATATACCCCCCAAAGATCTTCTGAATTAGAGTGCCATGGACCTAAGCATGCACAAAGTCAGACAGCCACGAAAACAAAAAAATATATTCATTCAGTCATCGACGAATCGAGACCGGTAATATAGCGGAGCAGGCATTCAGTACCATTGCTCCATTTTTAAAGACTAGACCCTACCATTTAGCCCCGGGGGTTTGAAACCTACATCTGACTGGTTGGCGGTGAGCTAGGGCTCACCCGGAGAAGTTTGTGTGGTTGTTCAACAACCAGCCCAGTCAAGCCCTAAGGACTGAAGTTGTTCTGGGATGAACGGATTGGAATAAATCTACTCGGTATATGCCGGTAGTTTCCAAAATGGGGAACAAATGAGGGAGCTAACCGCCCCCGCCGGACAAGCGTTGGTTGCTTGAAGAGCTTGTGGAGTGTGATCTACTCACAATGGCTGCAACAGCGGCTACTGTGATGTCGTCATCATCATCCGAAAGGTCACCACCATTGCGCCACATCGATCGTATATGGATATAGTTTATACACGTTTCAGCTGAAAATAAAACAAGGTAAAGACCGCTGTCTGTAATCTGGTAATGTTCCAAAAAGCCTATTAAGGTCACGCGGGCTCACCCATTCCTATTATAAATGTGAAAAAATGCCGCAATGCAGTTTAATGGTAAGTGAAATTATAGGTACTATAATTTTAAAACGAGAAAATAAAAATAGATGTCATGTAGTATAAGGAAGTCAAAGACAAGGCTCAATATAGAACAGATTGGATATCTCCACCGACAAGAGCGAGGCTCTTAAATAAATGATGATGATAATTTTTAATTACTTACTTTAAGAATATGAGTGTTTTTGTGTGAAGGTGCTTATTTGGCACCAAAAATTAAACTTTAAAACGAGTACGGTCTCTAGTCGTCACATAACTGTTAAACCTAAACAATAGTTAGTGCTTAAAATGTGTATTGTCATGCATTTTTGCCATGTACTGTTTTTTTCAGTGAATAAATGATTTTATCTATCTATCTAATTATCTACATTGTTTTAAGTGGAATCACGCACCAAAAAATTTATATAAGTATTTCCCATGTTCTTGTTAACTAAAATAGATTTGAAATGTGGTTTTTAAATTAAAATTGTATTCAACGTATTGCCTAAAACGATAGCTTCAACAAATGCAATTGTGATGAGCTTCAATCTGTAATTGTGCACCCGGATCACACATAAATCCGCAATTAATTTTACGTATGCAATTATAACTAAATACCTACCAATTGAACTTTGATTGAGGGATAAACTAACAAAATGATTAGCAGTTGAAACTGGATATCACTGGGTAACCAAACGCATGTGAATTTTGTGCAATTTTATTTAAGATACGAAAATATAATTCTTTTTATTATGATTATTTATACCTCTAATACACTAGCAGCACACTATGCTGATGCGTGTATATCACTGCACTTGAGTCAAATATTTGTCTTTTTGTTTTGTTATAAATATTTATTAATAAACTTTATTACGAATAGGTACAATGATACATACATGTATTCTTTATGCCTTGCGGGGTAGGCAGTGTAAACAGACATAAAACAGACTTGTGCATCACTACAGTGACAGGTTGTCAGCCCATCACCTAAAATTACAATAAAAACGTAACCCTCGAGTCCTTAGTCGCCTCTTACGACATCCACGGGAAAGAAAGGTAATGAAATCTTACACCAGCATCACACGGCAGAAAATAATTATGATAAGAATAACATTATCCTTCATACAAGTAATAATGAATGAATGAGCAATCGCTATGTTTACGGTTAGAACCAGGCTAAAACCACAAGTAGACTCCCGGTAAAACGGCCAAGTGAAAAAGCTGGTATCTCTAAACAAACCACACTCCCGCACAAACTGTATTCATACAGCAGCGGGAACTAACAGCGGATTTATGCTTTTGTATAAAAAACCTTTGTAAAGGTATCCCTTTATATTTTATGTAGGAAAAATGAAGGCAGCACTAATTACGCGTGGGCTAAAAGGATAAAGAAAAGTTTCCTTTAGCAATGTCCACAATAGGTATAAGGAGTTTGCTCTGCCGACATTGTTAAGAAAATGCAAAGATCAAAGACTGTTTTACAAATCCTGTCTTTGTATAAGATAATATTTAAGAGTATTATAAGGAATAAAATATTTATAGTCATTAAAGTATTTAAGATATGAAACAAATATCGGAAAAATCCTAACATCATCCTGAGTGTCATAAAGTAGGCTTTATCTCAGAAAACAGCCGTATTTTTAAGTTTTAGGTATAATTTATTATTAACACATGTTTTACAGATCATGTATGTACCTACATGGGTAAACCTACAATGTGTAATAAATTATAAAATTTAGAAAATACTATCAATTAAGGATTCTGTCGATGCCATTCCCATTCGAATCTGTTCAGTGGTTAACGATTTGCAGCATTCTAAAGAATCGTACATATACATATATGTATTAGAATCCTTAAATGATCCCGAATGGCATAGGCTAGGTTTTATCTCAGAAAGAAGTCGTGTTTTTAATTTTTCTAAATTTTTATACAATGGAAGTTACCGTAATAATGTACACTCATGACTCTTGCCAGATAAAAGCTAGGTTATTTCTTACATCGTACGACTAAACTCTACAATATTCTCCTTGCTTAACAAGGTACCCACTTATCTGTTCTGGCTAGATTGTCCACCCAAACTTTCTACGCTCAGCGGACAGATTTTAGTAATGAATCATAGGCGAAGATGGTCTGAATTCCCCAACTGAGCTATATATCAGTGTCAGTACCATTTCTATTAAACTTCTACACAAAAGAAAGCAGAAAAAGCGTGAAAGTTTATCTGAAGGGGAGTTTTCATTACCTTACAAATAGGGTCATGTATGTATCAAGCACTTTATGGATAGTATAAAAGCACATTAGGTAAATAACTACAATTTGCATTAGAATAAGCGAGTGGCATTTTTCTCTCCGTTTGATCTTTCTACACATATAGTTACATATAGTAGACGTGAAGGACGGTGTTGTACCAAACACTTAGTAGCCTTAGGTTGTTCCCAGTCTGGGTAGGACATTGCAGGCTGAACCACCTGGTTGTCCGAAAAGAAAGAAGGTTCACTGCTTTGGGGGCACGTTAAGCTGTCGGTCTCGGTTGCTGTCTATAATTACTCAGACGGTGGTCGTTACACACTAATGCCAGAGTCCCACTGTTAGAAGTAGGTGGATAAAAACTGACACCAGGGTTCATTGTGTCGTTAGGTTACTCAGTTTCGCACTCGCAAAAAAAGGAGCCTTGATCAGACTATGACATTGAGCAACTTTCCCAACAATATTCAAATTCCTACAGGTCGCCAGTTGGCTGATCCTGTATTTTGTTAGTTGATATTTTTGTCTTTTCCCAACACATGATCCCCTTTTTATGCTCTGTATAATTTAATAAAAAAACACAACTAACTTCCAACTGTCATTGACGTAAATGTACTTTTAAAATAACCAATTTTTCAAGGCCTATCATCAATTAGCTATCAAGTATCTTGAATATTTCATGCGATTAAAACTGTTTTAGCGTGTACTAGGACGACACGTGTAACACACCTGAGGTTTAAAGTATTCATTCTTGAAGAAAACTTGACACTGTTTTCCGAGTTTGTTGTACGGCCAGGTGTGAATGACAGTTTTGGAAATTTTGATTTCTCTTTCGCTGTTGTTTTTGCTACAATAACAGTATTAAATTGTAAATCTATTTTCGTTTGTATATTTTATCGCTTACCTACATTGGAACTAAACTATTGAGATATGAATTTGACCCAAGAAAAACTATAAGTACCTGAAGTTCTTCAAAGACGCGGTAGGAACAATGTACCTCTTAATTTTCCAGCTCACTTAATCATTATAAATACAAACTTTACATTGTAAAGCTAAAAGTAAGAGACACACAGTTTCATCCACCCATTCGTATTTAAAAGTTTAATTGTAGGTTAATGACGGCAATTAGCTACCTCCATCTATCGTTACTTTATCTGCTTCATCAATACTGTTGGTGGTAAACACAAAAAATATGATTAGAAATTATAATATATACTAATTAATTCTAAATACAAACGCAAATCTACACAAAGATGTTTTTACGAACACTCTACCCACATTTCAAATTATAATAAGCTCATAAAAAGATTTTATATGAATATCTCATAATGTAATTACGAGACACCCAACTGGAAACGAATATCTGTCACGAACAGAACATGCAGATTTTTTTGTCATTCAAACCGACAGATGAGGGTTACCTATATCATGGAAAACAGGTGGAAGAACCCTGTTCGTCACTGACAATATTGTTCAGAGGTCGACGGGTCAGCTGGGCGACCCACCGGGTGGGAGGGGGTTGAGTGGGGGTCGGTTGCCATGGTAACCGTACCTCACAACACGCCACCGCGGCGCCACCGGGGCTATACACGACGACGGTACCCATAGAATGTTTTATGTGTTTGCTACCATGGACTAATGAAACAAGAGGACTGGGAAAGTAATAAATTGATAGTGAAAGTTGGTATGTTTGGTTTTATGCTACGAAAATAACAATGAAATATTGATTTTCACTTTACGACCCTAATTGAATTTTATATATCTGACGAAATAGGTAATTACTATGTATTTGTTTCACCGCGAACGAATCGCTCTCATAGACTAAAGCAATATTTTATTTGCAACATGTCATCCCTAAATACACAGCATGGCATGTTGCCCTCGTGTTCCGGTAGTGAAGTCCAAATATCCTACTTTAAATGATACTTTGATTCAATTCAGTCCAAATACTCGAAATGAAACGTTGTTCAGTTTCAGTCCATAGTTGTTTCTTTGTGTGCAAACAGCAGCTGCGTGTGTGTGCGTGCAAGCGTGCGACATGACAAACATTTCAACCGCGTGTTTTGATAGGACGATATTAAATATGTACCGAACGCCGCTGCTCGATCGTTAAACAAACTAGAAATCAAACGATTGATTCTTGATATCATTTTTATGTCAAGCTTATTGATTCCTACACCATATGGTGTGTATAGGTGAAATGACGGGAAACAGAACAAAATTTTAAATTTAGTTATTGTACTGATAATTTGCTTATGCAACTACTTGCAAACCTTTTCATTTTTGTCTATATTTTAATGTAAAGGTTGCCTGGAATAGATCGCTGCAAGCGATAAGGCCGCCTTTACTTACTTTTAGTCCTAAATTTTCTGAATTGTTTTGTTTCTGTTGTGTATGTTGTAAGCAATAAAATGTTCATCTGTGTATCTATCAAACTTTTCTTAGTACCATTCTTTCGAAATATGAAATAAATATTTGTTCCTCCCAAACACATTTTGTTGCTTTTCGAGTGATTTTGTATGGTACAACCAATTATAATTTTCGTATTTCGGAAATATGGTACTAAGAAAAGTTGTTCAGTTTCATGTCTACAACAAGCCGTAAAAGTTTGTCTAGTCATTTTACTTACAGACTGTATAAATTTTACCATGCCACATTGAAAAGTTTATATTTTGAACGTTTGTCTTTTAGAAATTTCTCAAGTATTATTATGGTTTTTAAAACGTAATGAATGAACCAAACGACGACAGTACTTTTAATAAAATAATCAATCAGAATTCTAAGTACATATGGAGTAGTTCTGTGACCTGATTCTTTATACCTAGAAAACATACAAATAAACTTATAAAACAACTGGCAGATCCCACACACATTAAAAGTTCTGACATAGATTTTTAAGTGAGCACTTATTCCTAGAAATTGAATATTATTTGCTTTCCATTATAAAGAAGCATTACCTATGTACCTTTTCTATGAAACCAGGAATGTTTTATTTTATCTGTTTTTTGATAAACTGCTTCAACGTTGACCCGACTCCAAAAGTTCAACCAACCGAGATTTCAGTTCCATAATAAGCAGTTTTCTTTTTGAGAATTAAAAAAAGTTTAAGTATTCCAAGAACTCTGTAGATGGCGTTGAACTGACTACGTTACTAAATGTCAAAGCCGAAGGGTATAAAAAAGTAAATGTTCTTTCCGAATCTATCCTCGTTTTTTGCGCTTTGTTATTAATTAATATTCTGTTTTGTTTGTACGTTGTTTTCGTTAATTTGCAGGGAAACCAATGACAGTGAATATTATTGTGATGCGAGTGATGTAACAATTATTAGATACATTTCGTTTTACGATCTCATACAATCAAGTAAAAATCGAAAAAATATGTGGCGTTCCGTTCATTATGTTACCAAGTACAGCGCCATCTATCCAGCCCCCAGAGAAGACTTTGAAAAAACTCCCTATTATTACAATATCGGTTCGACGATATCGTCAAGCTAACAGGACGGCACTGGACAAGGCTGGCACAGGACCGTGAAGATAGAGAAGAGGCCTATACCCTGCAGTGGGTGGATGTGGACTGACGATAATGATAATGATAATGACGATAACAATGTACTTTAAATTCAAAATGCATTCCTTCATGTGAAATTCTTCATTTGATTCTGAGTACGAAGAGTTTTTAGTGGTGAACATTTTCTTTTCTCTGAGAGTCTCAGTCATAATGCTTAAAGTAGGTACATACATCACATTAGTAGCAGCTGAGCGACCATCTTATTCCTTTGTAAGGAGACATTACAAGATAATGAAAGGCATTACTTACATCTGCTTTACGAGTAGGTATGTGTTGCGGTAATTGGTGCCGTGAGAAGGCGTTTAGTCTTGGTGGCTATTACTGATATAGCGCGAGCAAGATTTAATTAATAAGTAAACAGGTTTATTTATTTAATACAAAATTTTTAAAACACTCACCGTGGTAGGAATACAAAAGGGAGATTTTTTTTGATTTTTTTTTACTAGTTCCTAGTCGCTGGATAGATGGCGCTGTACTTGGTACGTTAACGTAAGGAACGGAACGTCACATATTTTTTCTTTTGTTTTACTTGGATGTATGAGATCGTAAAACAAAACGTAACTTATCTTTGTAACATCACTCGCACCTCAAAATATTTATTTTCATGAGTTTCCCTGTATATTAATGAAAACCACCACGAAAACAACGAACAAACAAAACAGAGTATTACTTAGTTCATGACAAAGCGCGAAAAACGAGGATAGATTCGGAAAGAACAATAACTTTTTTTTCATGCCTTTTGGCTCTGGCATCTAGTAACGTAGTCAGTTCAACGCCATCTACACAGTGCTTGGAAACTAAAAAAAAGAAAAGCCCTATTTAAGAAAACTTGTTTTTTTGTATTAGTATAATTCAGGTTTATTTATTGGAATAAAGTTATAGCAACTCTAGTTCACATGCCAGTTTCTGCGTCGCTAACTCGCAACCCCGTTCGTTACTTTCCACTTCAAATACCTAAACGTGAACAATTTTAATGTGGCATACTTGTGATTCATATACTAACTAGTATATACCACTCTAATTAGATCAAATACCGTCTGACCACCTCCGTAGCTCGCTACGCACGCATGCACGCAACACTATTAGGTCAAGTTACACTAGACGTTTCTTGAAAGTTCAGGACATGACCAGCTTAAATTAAGCTTTGAAGACCTTGAAGCTAAATTCTTTATCCGTTAGGTATGTGCGTGTTCATTTAACTAATAATTAATAAGGTTTTCGTGTGTGCGCGTAGAAATGTCATTTATAACGAACTGTCGGTCTCTTTAAATAAGGAAAATTGGGAATGATTTTCACATTAGCACGGAAACGAGAAAATAATATTTACGTAGCAGAGAAAGTAAATAGATACAGATTTGATATAAGAAAATTTCATTGAAATTAATTTCATTCGCAAAAGGTTTTGTTACGGGGTGCAAACTACAAACTACAAGCATAATAACATTGATGGTAACATGTAATATTGAAAAAATTGTGACAATTCAATGATATAGAGTCTATATCATTGGATTGTCACAAATTTTTTATAGACGTATTTGTCGTAGATTTTGAAAAAAGGAATACAGTTTTTCATATTTTTATTTTTTATTTGGTACACTTATTGTTATTTTGTAGGTAAATTCCAACACGTTCCAACTAGTAATAGACCGATTTAATTTACCCACGATCTTTATCTCTAGACCTAGCACGGCTAGAAGCAATTTCGTGTCATACCACCACCAATTTTATGAAAAAAACATGATTCATGAGTTTGTACTTACACGTACAGTTCATACATTTCAGCAACGTGACCAACAGAACCTGCGTGCCTCACGCACGTCCTAAAATGTACCTATACTGAAATTTACCTACCCTAAAAACAAATTTACCTACCACGAAATAAAAAATAATAACTGCGTTAACAGCCGCTATAAAATTGTTATTTCTAATTATAAATATAATATTTTTCATTTAACATAATTAGCTAGTTGATTCTTTGAGGTTGGGTTTCATAAAAACGTTTTATTAAGCCTAAGGCAATGGTATTAAAGATCTCCAGATTACCAGCACTTTTAGACTGCGTAGTCATAAAAATCCATTGCAAAGATATAGTTTTCTTAGTCTAGAATTAGAACGGCAAAATCTTATTACGAGAAAAAATATTTACTCAAATATTTTCTTCCTTCAGGCCAACTGAAGGAAGAAAATATTTGAGTCAATTACTTTTCTTGTATGGAAACGACATCACTACCTAGTATGTAATAAAGTCACTCTTCGTGTTCCTATGTATGCTGAAATCTGTTATACTACGCAAAAAGTTTTTTTTTAATCTTTATTTAATTTTTGTCAAAATATGAAAAAGTTTTTTATTAAATAGCGAGAGATTCAAAAGGAAGGTTTATATGTAACAAGTTAGCTGCGAGTGAAACCACTGGGTGGGCCCTAAGTTTTCAATGAATGATTTTTTGTATGTAGCGAACAACATGGCAGTTAACCTGAACTTAGCTAGCATAAGTAACGAAGTTTGGCTATTTACTAGAGTAACCTATTTATCAAAGCTTAACGACAAAATCTACTGAATTGATTAAATAATAGATTTCAAATCACCTCTCAAATCATTACATATGACCCCAATGGCGAGTCGCAGCATAATCTATCGACAAACGACTACAGTAGTACCGGAAATAGGCGCACGGGTCGGCGCGCGCGCAGCACTGCAGGAAATGAAATCGCGTCCGACACGCTCATTGGTCCTTTGTGGAGCGCCCATTGGCCCATTGTGGCGGGCAAACGCTTTGTGTTCAACGGCTGAACCCATTCTGTCAGATGCTATTGGGATACTATTTAACACGATCAATTTGGAATGGGTTGGGAAATCGTGGAAATGTAACTATGAGATGATGAGGACAGGTAACGGAATTTTCCGTTAGGTTTCTGTTTGCACCGCTATAAATAAATCATTTTAATAATATTTTTGACAATACACAACACAATCAAAAGAGATCTTTATCTGAGTTTAAAATTATCATCGGTTTTCCCAATCGGTGGGTGTATTGTGTATAAGTGGGTATTGTATTGCATGTGTAGTTATGGTGAAATACATAGCTAAGTATACAATCAGTTTTCCATGTGAGTTAATACGGCGGGTGGTACAAAAAGTTAATAAGCTGGTACAAAAACAGAAATAAATAATAGACGTGTAAAACGAAATAGCAACTAAGCTATTATAGTAACAACGCAATTCACTTCGCTTTTAAACATTGCATGCGAATCAGCATTACAAACAACTATTGCGGCATACTTACGTTTAACTGGAAAAACTAATACTAATCTGCGTTAAAAGGTATTATAATTGTTATTAGAAATCGATCAACGGCTGTCGGTCACGGCTGCGCAACTGTAGGATTCGAAATTTGAAATCGGCCAATTAGGGCGCTCTATGATGCGTTACGAACTGTAGCTACGTCCGGCATTGGCTCATCGCTAGAGGATTTCTGATCGATTTCTAGGGCCGTTGCAAAATTCACAGTGATTTTTATTCTTCTATGATGTGTAGTTTCTTTCAAGTGTAAATTATATAATGATATCACCTAGTACGTACCCTAGGTGCGGGTCAGTTACAGACCCTAGATACTCACTTATCTTTGGTATCTTTGAATTCACCTTATTTTGGCAGTATATTTAGTGCAGCATTTAAAGTTATATATTTATGTACAAGGGCTAGTGTTTATGGATCCAAAATTGGGCACTTACAGAATCATATTTTTAAAAAATAGATGAAATTAATAAATATAGCTTATTAGATTAAGAATACGTTTTAATTCATGTGACTGTCACTTTTTTTACACGTGACGACATTTAAAAAATTGAGTTTTTGCCGTGTGATGCCGGCTAAGAATAGCATCACCCCATATCTTTCCCGTGGGTGTCGTAAAAGGCGACGAAGGGACTCGAGGGTGTGTATTGCAATTATTTTAGGCGATGGGCTGACAACCTGTCACTATGGCGTTACACAATTTTCCGAATGACCCTCAAATTTTTGTCAGACGTGGCCGGTGGCGTAAATGTCCGTTTTTTTGCGGCCGTTTTTGTTCTGCCTACCCCGCAAGGGATAAAGGCGTGATATATGTATGTATGAGTTTTTGTATGAGGGAAAATTGCGTATCTGCACAGAATAATAACTAGTAACTAGCGTTACAGAAGCTTTACTTCGCAATGGTTTTCAAAGAAATATGTACTCAATCTTATAGACAATATGATTTAATTTAGCTCGCGTTCCAGTCAACCACGTGTTCATTTGCATACCTGCCAAATATTTTTTTGAGGGAATATGAGCCACGGTCTAGGGTTGCTTACTTCGAGAAACTACTTACGCCATCTAGCGCACAACACGAGCGTTTACTCCTACTTTTGGCGGGCACGCAGCAGGCAGCGACGAGTACGTTCATGTAGTCTAAGGCTGCCCGCACGTCCGATAATCGGTGACCGATTTTTTGTAGGAGTAAAATGGAACGTATTGATTGCAACGGTGTAACGCCCACATCCTACAAATAGTCGGTCAGAAATAAAATCGGTGCATCCCGACCGATCCGATTGTCGGTGAAAAATGGAACACTCGGAAATGTATGCGTTAACGCACACTACTCACCGACAGTCGGCCGTCCATGACGTGCTACTCCCTCGAAACCAACAGACAAAGTGACGGACGTGTGCTTTGAGGAAATGGAAAAAAAGGAAAATCTGCCCAATTATCGGTCCTATAAAAAGTATACTTGTGCGGGCAGCCTAAGACCTAGCAGCATAATTGTATATGCTATACGATTATTGCCGAAGATTTAATTCAATGAAGTAATAAACCTGAAATAGTCCTTGCATCAGGCGGGTGCTGGCTCTGGGTGTACGAGTACTTAAATAGTGCAGACAGAGCAAGTATTCGCTTGATGTACACATTATTTGGTATAAAAAAGGCCTCTGTGCTGTTGGCTTTGGCCCCACACATGCCTCAAAGGACCGGGTCCCTGTGGGCCCGAGATCCGAAAAGCATACCAACATAATAATAAAATGTATACTAATAATAATAATATTATAATGTATACTATTTTTTTTCCCGTGGGTGTCGTAAAAGGCGACGACGAACAATTTTAGGCAATGGGCTGACAACCTGTCACTATGGCGATTCACAATTTTCTGAATGACCCTAAAATGTTTGTCAGACGTGGCGTAAATGTCCGTTTTTAGCGGTCGTTTACGCTCTGCCTACCCCGCAAGGGATTATAGGCGTGATATATGTATGTTTTCGTCTGTCCATCTTGCAAAAAATTGTCGAGAAAGTTGAACAAATAGCGCACGCGTGTGACTTCTTTCGCTTGCGGCAGCCCGCTAGATTAGCCCTTTCGCAGTGGCCGGCGCCTGGAGGTATGTTTTCAATACCTACACGCGGAGTGACACAGGCCTGGTATTTGTTAACATTTTCATGCCTACATTCAGCAAAACCTTTTTTTAACGAGAAATGTTTTTTTAATATCTAATGTTTGTGTAAGATACATATGCCTAGGGACGCCTCTATCTAACTCATTCGTATAACAATATGTAACATGATGTTATCGCATTAAGGCGAGTGTAACCGTGAACGACCACGACAGCGACGCCACTTCACAAAAAAAATCCCCTCATACAAACAATGTATCAGAATATCCGTTGCCCAAGTTTTTAGTATTAATTAGTTGTATTAACCTTGAGTAAAATTAGAACCTGCAAACTCAATTAAATATTACTCTACACTCGTCTCAATTAAAAGAAACACCTGCTTAATGCATTCTGCCTATTGAATTTACATATTAGTTTCTTCTAAATGAGAAGGCACTCTTTGTGAGAAATGAAACGAAATGTTTTTTGCCAATACTCAAATCGCCATTTCGCCGCACCTGTCAGATGCTGTTGTACGGTAATTGTTCGGTTGTTTTGTCATGTTGTTGTTCAGTTGTTGTTGAGATTTTATTCCGCTGTTTATTAGATGTTGTCGAGTTCTTGTTCAGTAGTTGTTCCGAAGTTGTTCAGATGTTGTTCTGTTGTTGCTCAGTTGTTGTTCCGATGTTTTTCACCAAAAATCAAAGATACTTCTTTAAAACAGCTCGAGTGAAATCCGTGGAGATGAAGACACATATTTTTCACAATATCTTCTCAAGTGTAAAACAGTGACAGCCATATGAACTAAACTGCATTTTTCACTACATTCAGTTACTTATAATTTTTGATGACATGTTTGTGTTTTTTTATAAATTTTGCAGTTTATGTAACAACCTATTTGGTGCTTGTAAAATTTTATTAACTGCATATTTATAGTACGTGTATACTAACTTATCGTCCAATAAAATGTCTGTTCTATACAAGTCTATCTATTTTATGGAACAGTATTTTCTTTGTAGTAAACTAGCGTATAATTGGTCCCAAAGGGAACATATACAGTGGTCAAGGACGAAAAAAACATACATCCAAAGCGAGCTAGTAAACGAACAAGGGCTGGGCAAATTTGTTAGACGGCTAAAGACATTATATGAAAACATAAAAAATATGTAAATTAGGTCTATGAAAAGATATTTGCCATTTGATGCCGGCTTGGAATTGCATCACCCCATTTCTTACCTATCGGTGTCGTAAGAGGCGACTAAGGGACTCGAGGGTTAGATGTGTATTGCAATTTTAGGCGATGGACTGACAACTTGTTACTATAGTCATAAGAATAGATAATAATACTGCGTATAGAAACGAAACTCCTTTGTCTGGGCCCCAAAAGCCGCGCTTTAAATACCTACTTCCCCCCGCAGTCCGTAACGGCCCGCACTCTCCCGCGCTTTAAGTCGGGGCTGTCACGTGCCAATAATTTTATTCCACACTAGCGGCCAGTCAAGCGGTTGCGACCGCTGCTAACAGTGTTCCCGTGGGAGCAAAATATTTACCCGTTTTAAAGTCTTACCTTACCATTTTATTGTTAATAGGTAGATACAGAATTTCAAAATAGGTGCAAAACATACCTACGATACGAATGTGCTTATTTATCATTATCAGCTAACAATGACTTAGGCACCTAGGTAGTTTAAATTAGAAAATGGAAACTAGGTACCTACGTAAGTAAAAATAGGAGTACACACAACAATGACGTATAATTCATTAATAATTTCATTAATAATCAGTTTTAAATAAAAATAAAAATAAAATAAAATAAAAAATAAAATAATAACGAATGGTAGGTACCTAGGTATTTACTGTAAAATCATCACTTACCTTGGCTCATCTTTAGGCAAATTAAAAAAACTTACTTTTGCAGCCATACACACCACAATAATTCGGCATTGCTAAATTTTTCACAAAAAATGAAAATTCGACCCGCACGACGAACGTTTCCGCGGCGAAGCGCACTCCCGACTGAATTGTTCTCTAAGAGACAGCCAGGCGGATTGACCTTGAGCGCGTCTGGAGCGAGAGTGTCATCTCTATGTGATTTCTACTCTATGCTATAGTGATACACAGTTATCTGATTGAACCTTAAACTTTTGTCAGACTTGATATTGTCGTGTTATCTAGGCTCCGAGAGGCACCGGCGCTCAGGGAGCCAAGGTAACCGCAGGTGAATACTTATAGCTAAGTATTTGTAGAGTGGTCTCGCGAACACGAGTGCCTGTGACCCCGGAGGGCGTGAGTGAGTAAGTGTGGGTAGAGTGTCCTGTGTGTAGGCACCCTAGCAAGCCTCGCGCCCGCACGCTAAGTGAGGGGCCGAGGGAGTAAAAGAGGGAACGTAAACGATAAGGCTTTATTAAAGAATTAACAGATAACCACCTCCTGATACGAAAACCAAAATTATAACCTGGCCACTCACACAGAAGGTAACGGCGGCGCGTCCAGCGCGAGGAGCGTCTTCGCAGCAGCTGTATCTTCAATCCGACGAGGCGTAGGCGCTTGAGGGGAGACTTTTAAGCTTCCGTCACTTGAGGGGAGACTTTTAGGACTAAAATAGACTGTTACAGTGGTTACTCAGTGAGAGACTATACTGGGAGTCTTCGAGATCACAACTTAGAGTCCCGACCAAAACTGATCCCCTAGCTGCTTGACGTGGCTTTTATACCCTCATCTGACGCTGACTGTCACGCTCTTCATTTCGATCGTCATCCTCTTCGGTTCTAGAATCTTCGACGATCGTCGACCTCGTCAGCCGTCATTTTGAGATCATGGAACTTGTCAGTGGCCAGTCGTCGCTGTCCATGGAGATCTGTTGGCATCTCATGTTAGCTTGATGATGAGGTGGTTATGAGGATGGCTCCGAGGCACGCTGGAGGGCTCGGGACCTCAGTTCCTCCGGAGGGAGAGGGAGAGTGCCAGGCGTAGTAAATTTAGATACAAGTACCAGGAGGTCAGAAAATACGAAGAGGTAGATCAATGTATAATAACTTTTTAGTAGAAAGCTACGCGGCTCTATGATGTATAGATAGCCGTCAACTTTGAGAGGTTGACATAACATCAAGAAAGTAAACAAACAAATTGATAAAATAAAATGAATTTCAGGAAAAATTTAGAAAAATGGTAGTAATTGTAGCAGAATGCTACAATGTTAATATCCGTTTTACGGCCGATAACAATCTGCCTACCCCGTAAGGGGTATAGGCGTGATTTATGTATGTATGCAAAGAGACTCACGAGGCGTTTTGGTTTTGAGGTTTTAAACCAGGTCTAAATAGCACGGCTATTAGTTAAAATCAATAACCTACCTATCACCTTGCGCTTACATGACAATCAGATGAATCAGTTATTTAGAGCAATAGCCCTACAATGAATTCGCGCGTACACTTATACAATAATTGACCAATTTTGATACTTTATACTGCAGGAACACGCCTTTCCCTCATGATGGAATGGCCCCATTTTTCAGCGGGTACAACATGCAAGGTGGAGCTAAACACGCGAGCCGCACCCATGCGGCATGGTCTGACCACACCGGGATACGAGAGAGGTTTTATAGGTACCTGTTTTTAACTCTTTATGGAATATCCCTGTTAACAATCTGGATAGGAGAAAAAGAGGGCGGGTTGTATGCGGGCAAGTTACTGTCCAACCGTAACTTGCCCGTTACCAATATTAGTAGCTGTCAAACCTATTCTAGAAGACCATGTCAACAAAGATTTTTTTTTTTTATTAATGATGGGTTTGATCTTGACTCTAGTCTAGGTCATAGGACAGAGACAGTGTCTAAGATGGAGCGAGCTCACCCAGAAGAAGCCTGTTAAGGCACTGGCACTCCCACACACTGACGGAACGCAGCAAGCTACTTGGCGCCAGACTTCGGTGGGATGGTGGTCGCGAGCCAGGCGGTCCCTTACGGAGCCTTCCACCGCTTAGTGGGATCTTTCAGCCGGACTTATCCACAGGCAAGCCTGTGTTTCCGTTGCCCGGGGTGGACCGCTTGGAGGTAGATCCCATATCACCCCAAAACCGCCAAATATGCCACCGCCCCGAGGGTGGCCTCAATGAAATGTTTGATAAGTCGGTTATAGCCTACACTAGTACATCACTTCAATCACTTTGATTTCCCTTTCTTCTGATTCCAATAACCCCACTACAAATTCTTGGTCCGAGCTAGTTATTGAAGACCATCAAATCACCGTGTCGTACACAACAACAACGTACGACATGTTGTACAAAACAGTGTCGGGCATGATCGTATTTTGCACAATCAATGTAGTGCATTGTTGGTTCCCATTGGAGTGACCGAAGAGCAGCTATAACACACGGAATGGTGCCTACACAAATGACTGGCGGCGCATAGTGGCACCTGGTAGTAAAATGCAAAACGACTTGTTCTAGTGACTGATCTGACAAAATTAATAACCACTTGAAACGCTTACAAAAATACAAGCCTTTTTGAATTCTATAGGAACTAAATTTATATGGAATAAGTAAATAAAACAACAAACCGTACAATAAATGGAAGATAAATTGATGTAGTAATTGGTCTTTTCACTTGCACAAGGGAAATGCCACTCAAATAACTGAAATCATTCTATTGAAACAAGTTTGTTCGCCTGCATGCTCGCACGGAGCCTAAAGCATTTCATTACAAATATAATAGCGTAAAAAAAACTAGAACTTAACATTCGTTTTCACGCAATGTTTGCACATTCTGCATAATTGTTGATTGGCAGTGACATTGTGCGCATCTGAGGTGCGTAATAGCGCGACGATGAGAATATAATGCATTGTTTCACAATATGACGTAATCGACATTGTTGTCGGCCATAATTTAACTGCGTATTGATGTACATATATACATACATGATATAACAGTTTTAACTAAAATGAATCTAAACATTTGTCTGCCATCACCATTGACGGTGGGTGTCTGCAGAGGCAGCCAGCTTGCCAAAAGCATTTACTGATTCATCACATCACATCAGATTGTAGTATAGTCCACTGCTAGCCGTAAGCCTCCCGGATATGCCATAAGCACGATTTTCCATTTTGGTCATCCAGAACACTTAGAATATAAATCAAAAAGTTTCAAGAATATTTTAATCGGTTGAGATTTGTAATTTTAATTGTTAACTATTTTATTACACTCTGTTGCGACGCCCCCAACGGGGTACAAGGTACAAAACCTAACAGTCTACATCTTAATAAAGATCTATTTTAAATGCTTGTACAATATGCAACTTGAATAAAATCTCGAAAATGCATAAACTTGTTTTCTAAATCTTTATGTCATCGGTCTATCTGGTGGGAAGGCGTGCAACGCTACGCTTGCCGAGATGTGGCTCATGCGCTTACTCCACCGTCCATCGGTTCTACGACAGATGTGACCTGCTGGTCACTGCCACTTCAACTTGCTACACTTTCAGTCTGTTATTTTGGTCTTCCTGGACTATTCATCCCAAAAAAAGTCATATGCAGGAGTTAATTTTGACAATAAACACATGTACTCGTTTCACAGTTTTATTGCGGGGTAACCCGACCGGTTTCGCTCACATGAGCATTTTCAAGGATTTTACAAAACACAAATCATTAATCAAGAAAGAACATCACATCCACTAAATTATAATTATTTACATACTTATTTGTTGTATCTGTGTGATAAAAAACCGGTCGGGTTACCCCGCAATAAAACTGTGAAACGAGTACAAGTGTTCTTTGTCAAAATTAATTAAACATGGAGTTTCACCAAGCGCCAACAATCGCAAGTATTAACCATATGCAGGAGAGTTCATGAGCATTATACATGTCACTCTCGCTCTAAAAAATATATTTATATTTTATTATAAATCCAGTAAATTTGAATTGGTCACTAGTACAGCAGTATAGCTATAAAATATTTAATTTTTCTTTTATTTAGGTGTCTGGCAATATCACGAAAAACAGTAATTTGATCGTTGAGGGGTGGCGTGTCTTGGCTCAGCACACCTTTGTTTGGCTTCCATCACCTCCTGTTATTTCTGGTTTTCACTCCGCAAAGGAAATGCCTTACAAAATTAAATGTCTTTCCTTGCATATTATTTTCGGAGTTCATTTCAAAAAGCGGTGGTTCTCAATTCGACCCGTATTTTTTTAGGCCGGCTTTGTAAGAACTATGTAACAAAAGTTATGTTTGTGTGCCAGCAGAAACGGCATAGCTTGCTGAACAACTTATGCTATGAAGCTATTTTTGCATCTCTTATAGTTCAGCCGTGCACCTGGTGTTCCAAATCAGGTACCTACTCCAGGCTCTCGATGTCTATGTGCTAGCAGAAGCGGTCTATCATACTGAACAATATTTTCATACCCCGTATGGTTTGGCCAGGCTCATGGTGTTCGACACCAGGTCCTCCAGACCCTTAATTTCTACCCTAGCAGAAGCGGCCCGTCATGTTAAACAACTATTGCTACGTAGCCATTTTTGTATGTCGTATAGTTTAGCAGGGCTCTTGGTGTTCCACTTCAGGTACTCGACCCGGAAACCCTCGAGTGCTGACTAAAGTTATTTTAGATGTTGACCAGGACATTCAACTATACATGGTGTAATAAAATTTGCTGAGTATATTTTAAGGGGTGAACCAGAACGTGAAACTGAACAACTTTCCCCAAGGAACATAGGTCAAAAATTAAAAAAATTTTGGCCGACCCATACAAAATAACTTGGCCGGGTAACACACATAGTATTAAACGGCAAAACTTGCATCAAAATCCGTTCAGCGTTTTCTATTTATATATCTATATACACACTCATTTTTTTTATTGTTTGAACATGTTCGGTTATAAATTTCATGTACCCACCTATCACCAAAAAAAAAAGTATATCTTCTATGTACAGACTTTTGACCCATTTTAGCTTTATTATAATATGTATAGATAGATAGCAGAAGATATATCTATCGGCACTACTCCTGACTGCCTTTAAGAATTGTGATGTTGGGGTGCATCTACATACGAGAACAGATGGCAGATTAACATCGGTCTCCTAAAGTCAAAACGACTACGCCTGAGTTAATTGCTAGAGACCTGCTATATGCTGATGATGCTGCACTTGTCGCAAACTCAGAAAACGAGCTTCAGGAGCTGGTAACGAGATTTGGCAGGGCATGCCACTTATTTTCGATGAGTGTCAACACCAAGAAGACTTTGGTCATGGTGCAAAGTGTAGATCGGCTGCCTAAAATTACACTCGATGGTGTGCTGCTATAGGACTGTACAGCCATCAACAACGGTGCGGCCGTCGTACATCATCATATCATAACCCACGAGCGCTGCAACAATCATCTAGATAGATGCTGTCGCCAATGATGAGATAGAAGAAGATGCATGCCGGGAAAAGGTCTTATCCCCGCGGGAAAACGGTAAGCAATAACATATATTTTTTCAGAATCTTATGGCTGTAATTGTCTAAATAAAATTGGTTTAAAAAGCTTGCTCGCGCTATATCTCCAGCCTTAATGCCAATAACGCGGCATACATCTACCGGGACGGTTTTGCAGATAGTTCCCAGCGACTGATTCATTATTTTAGAATGTAGCCGAAACTACATCCTACTACAAATCCAGCGATAAATTGAATACCAAATAAAACACTTTTCGAGTTGAGTATACTGTTATTAAAATCTTGCAAAATATTCTACTACGCGCAGCATTTGAACCCGTGACTTTAGCTATCAGTACTCGCGACGCCTCTTCCATTGCTCAATATATGCTCCATTGCTCAATATATACCGTGGCTCAATCGTTGCTTGCTTTACTAGGATGTCTAGGATATAATAGTTTATTTTGCAAGAATTGGTGAATACCTATTTACCAAATTAAGGTTGTAATAAGTAATAAAGTCAACTGTAAATATTTCGAGGGGAACCAGCCTATGCAGCTAAACATTTTTTCCCAAGGAACATTAGCCGCATTCTGAGAAAAAGATTAGATCTTGTATTCAAAGCCTATTTTCACAAAGTAATTATTGGCGGCGGCGGCGCGTATTTTGTGCTATTTGTAGGTAGCAGCAACGCACACTCCACACGTCGGCGGCGTGGGTCAAGCTTTTATCGTTTCACGAATTCATAACCTCACTTCATTTGAAATGTAGGTTTTTAGTGACCGATAAGTATGAACATAAACTTACAAAAATATTAATAGTATTAGCAGGTACTTACCAAATGTCCGTCTCGTAGAGGTAGTTCGTAGCAGGCCACTTCGTAGCACTCCGTAGCCGTACGTATAAATATTGATATTATTATGTTTACTCGCTAAGAAGATTCAAAACATTAATTTGTAAATTTTATGGTAAATATAATCGATATTAACTCTACAGGCACAGTTTTGATATGTATTTCGTTTGATTTATCACTAGAAGCTAAGTCATTAGAGCTAGTTCATTGCGGGGTGTCTACACTTATATCATGACAGAGTCACTGTTTATCACAAGTTTTCACAGTTCTTCAGTTCAAGAGTCACTGGTCCATTCATTTTCGTAACACACCAAGCACTTCCTGGCTCTATTTCATGATAATTCAGCTAAGTTATGGCGGCCCGATTGTTTGGGTTGGTTACTCAACGAAACCGCCTACATAACAATCACTATAGAAAGCTTTCTTTGTAATATTGTTATTCTAAAACCACTGCTGCAACTAGCAAACGTGTTGGATGCTTTGAAAAATATAAATAGGGTTTGGAAAATTGGATATTTTCTTGTGTTTTTGGCGTGATATTGCTACGCCGTGATTTTCTACGCGTGTGACAGCGCTGTCATTGGCGCACATGCGCACTGGGGGTGTTTTTGACAAGTTGCGTAAACCGGAAAGTCGATAAAACAGTGGATGCGGAACGCGGAACCTGTGGAGCAGTTGCTGAAGGTTCTAGACGGAAAGGTGGTTCCTTCTTATCAAAGTCTTGCGTGGATAGGACCGACCGCTTTGCAAAGTTTTGGGGTTTTCACCAAAATCCTTTGAACTCATTATACTTCATACAATTTACTGCCTGTGCATACATGTTTTGGAGTTATGGTCTAGCTTTTAAAGTTTACCCTGTCTATTATACTCACATTGACTGTAATTTGTTTTGTGTGCTAAATAAACAAAACAAAATAAAAAATAAACTCAATAGAATGGTACTCGCAAAAAGTTTATAGAAAGTTACGTTCGCAATAGGTATGGATTTATTATGATGGGTTTACGCGACGCGTTTTTATTTTGTAGAGTTTATCCCTTTACGTTTCGGCTGCTTTCGGCATCCTTCTTCACGGAGGTCGACAGATCACTTACGCCCGCCCGGAAGCTGTGATTGCCGACCACATGAGTCATCATGAGTGATCCATGTTCGTTTAATAATAAAAATGGTTAAATTAGGTTGTCTACTGAGATATATTTTTAAGTTTTTTGTTTTGGTTTTGCCAATCCGCCTGCCAAGCTCTTCTTATTTTCGTGTGGGACAACGAGTCGACGAAGCGTGGTGAGATTTCTTTCAGGGTGTGTATTTCAAATTTAGGCGATGGGCTGACAACCTGTCACTATGGTGATACACAATATTCCATCCAAATTACCCTCAAATGTTTGTCAGACGTGGCGTAATTGTCCGTTTTTACAGCGGTTTACGCTCTGCCTACCCCGTAAGGGATTGTAGGCGTGATATATGTATGTATGATGATTCGTTTTGGTACCTACGCTGCGATTGGGAACCATTTGTAGTTGGTTCAGTGCAGTTTTACAGCAAAGTAATAAGAGTTGTAAAAGTGTAAAAGTTATTGTGCTGTTTTGAATTGCAAATGTTTCAAAGTACGTAAACCAGCTGAAAGAATCGTTAGCTTGTAATTTTATATATGACTCTACAATGTTTTTAGTATAAAGTGTTTCGGTCGCATGTGCCTTACTCTTTAGTTAGCGAAAAGGCAAAACTAATAATAAATATCTAAAAATACAGGATTTTTTAAGATACAGGAATTCTCATTCTTAGTTTAGGAAATGGTCAAGCCTCAACACTATTTTATATGTGTAGGTAACTATTTAAAATTAAACTTATGTTATTTTATGTTATCTTCTTAATTATTTATTTATTCACAAATTATAAAAGCCTAAATTACTAAATATAAGAATGTAGTGTTTGTCAAAAAGTTCGCCTCGAACGGTTTCCTGTGCAAATATGCCAATGAAATATGCCCATAACGCTGGCCGCGTTTCCACGTTGGATTACCAGCGATATGCGCTGCACCAGGAACCATTCAGCGCGGGGATCTGCACCAAGGTTTCTATAGTCTCAAATCTGATTAATTGTACTTATATATTTTTTCTCGGCAAGCGTAGTGTTGGACGACCTCCGGCCAGATGGACCGATGACCTAAAGAAGGCGGCTGGTAGCGACTGGATGGCGAAAACTAGAGATCGTGCCCTACCTATAGCTATGGCGTACCCTGGGGGAGGCCTACGTCCAGCAGTGGACTGTAATAGGCTGATGTGTATGTATGTATATATTTTTTTATTATTCAGTGACGTTATTTTATTATTCAACTTAAGGTACTAGACCACAAAGAAACAAATCATAAACGTTTTAACATTTGAAATAATAAGAGAAATTGCTTCTCTGCGTGACTGTGTTTGCACTATAAATCCCAATGGCAAGCAAATATAAGGTTTAATGTATTTTACCACAACATTCTCTAAGTTTTTTATATGTAACAATTAATTGTTATTCTTTATTGCACAAGCAAACCGTAGCATGCAAAATTACAATTGTCCGATTTTCGAAAAAAGTGACCAAATTTGGTAAATATCTTCTTTTGTGTGTGGCTGACCCAGGTAGGTATAGCTTTTTCCATTGAGCTAAGCTAGATTCAAGGGCAAACTCATCATTAATAAAAATAAAAATAAAATAGGAACTTTTTCATTCGTTTAATCATTCCTTCTGAAATAAACAAAATTTTCTTAAGCTTCTCATATAAGTATACGTATGAAACTAGCTAAACCTTACCTATATAGGTATATACTTACTTTGTAATCGAGGCAATTCACGCAATAGGTCTTATCGTCTCTAAGAGTCCAATTAGAGAATAAAATCCTTCATTACTTGTACACGCGAGCAAGGGCACAGGCAGGTCACCTGATTGCTAACTATTTTCATACCGACTCGATGAAAAACTAAATAAATGAAACGGCGAAACAACACGCTATGCATGAGAAATAAATTGTAGATATTACACTGAGACCGAAAGTTTGATTGGTTCACAAATTATCAAATACGTATTCCAAACTTAGTAATCTCTATTTGTCTTCTCATTTCGTGTGGGATACCGAGTCGTCCAACGACACGACAAGCCCTGGTGTCAAGAGTTTTTCAACCGCCTGCTATTAGAAGTAGGCCTCTGACATGATTGTATAACGACCGCCGTCTAAGTAATCATAGACAGCAACCGGGACCGACGGCTTTACGTGCCCTCCGAAGCACTATAATGAGCATAATACGTTACTACTTCTTTCTATGATAATTACAACCAAATTATAGGTAAAGTGATCAAAGTGTGTGTGTAGGGATCTCGGCTTGGAGGCGCGCCTCAAAAGCAGTACTTTGTTCCGCTCAGCGGTTCCGCCCCATTAAGTGCTTACAACGATCAATAAACCGAGAAACTGTACGCAGTAATCGCTGATCACAAGTAATCACATCAATCATGGACAGAACCATACATAGTTAAATTTTACTGGGTTATCGTATCATATCACTGTACAGGGTGTAAGGGACAGCCGTCCGAATACGGATAGGGTGCATTCAGACCATGAAACTGAAACACGGGAAGCGAAAAAAATATTTCAGGGAACGTCAGTTTTTTTTTATTTCCACTAAATGTAGTGAGGATTGGGATTTTGTATGGGACGTTGATTTTTTTGTCGCTTCCTGATATGTGCTTCTAGGGGAAATATGTTCAGTTTCATGGCCTGAATGCACAGTTTAAAATAAAGTCGCATTCCGTGTCCCTCTGTAAACTTAGATTTTTGAAACTACACAAAGGATTTTGATACATTTTTTTAATAAATAGAGTGATAGGTGATAGGTAGGTTTTTAGATACCTTTTACCGCGAAAAGCTTTGTTCCTTCAGGAAAACGGGTAGCAGCGGGTGTTACTCTAGTACATAATAAACCTCATAATCCGACCGGAGTTTATGATGCAAGGAGACAGTATTATATAACTTCGGATTCTCGGCAAGCTCAAGAGCAATCACAACCAAAGAAAGGTTGTATTCTTCTTCTTCAGGTGTCAGAGATTTTTATATAAGTATTGTAATCATAAAGATTATCCAAGACAACACAAAATATATATAACATGCCGCCACTCGCCATAAAGTGGCCTCGGCGGAAAACATTATTTTCGTATGAAAAAGTAAGCTAGCGTGCAGGCCGCGTATTTGCGAACCGGCCCCAAAGCCCTGAACAATTTACATTTCGTATTAATATTGAAGAATAAGCATGTTTGTTATACCCTCGGAGCAAGGAAATGTTTCAGAGAGAACTCCACAAACAATTAGAACGAAGCCATAAAAAGTCGTCGCATGCAAACTTGACACACACTAAATGCTCAAAAAATTAAAAATAGGCACTTTGTTCAACTGCGCGGTATTAAACGTCCGCGGGCTCTACGCAGATTGTTCAAGGTAAGTACAAAATTATCCATGCGTAGCCCCGTGGGCTGCGTGAATGAGTACTTTGTAAAGCACAACGCTGGCTGTAAGGCGCGGGTTGGCCCGCAAAATACAAGAGCGAGCAACCCGAACGAACACGACGACACCTCGGGTCCGCGTATGTTTGAACGCGCTCAAAGTGCTTTTTGAACCAGTTGTCGGGATTTGACGAGTTTTTGAGCATGTAGTTGTGTTCTGACGTGCCTCAAGTTTTATTGCGATGAGTTTTACATGGCTTTATTCACCTTGTTCGTATAGAATACCCTCTGAAACATTTCCGTACTCTGTGGTAATACCCAGATGAAATGGATCCCGCGGGTTCATATATCCACGGTACTCATGGTGTAGTGAGGGGGTTGACGGGTGCATCAATTTCACGAAAATAATTCTAAATGCAAATTAATGAGTTCAGCAAAGTGCTACATAAAATAAGTGCTGTATTTGACGGCCGATGTGGCAGGTAGTGTGACTGCTTGCGACGCAAAGGTTCCAGGTTCGTTTCTCGGTGCGATAATCACAAAGTTGATATTTATCAATTTGTAAATTTGTTCCCGGTCTGGTAAGGACATTGCAGGGTGAACCAACTGATTGTCCGAATGGTTCCGTGCTTCGGAGGGCATGTTAAGCCGTCGGTCCCAGTTGCTGTCTATGATTACTTAGACGGCGGTCGTAACAACCATGTCAGAGGCCTTCTAGTGGTAGTACGCGGTTGTAAAACTCTGACACCAGGGTTCATCGGGTCGTTGGACGACTCGGTGTCCCTCACGAAGAGAAGAGTGCTGTATTAAAGTTACCATTGACTTTTTAGAATAACTTCATGATCATCCATCACAATGCAAACCTCCCATTTTTTATGTAATTAGTAAATAAATAAGTGGGTATAGAAAATAAATAAGGTATTAACAACAAAAAGGATTATAAAAAAATTTGCTCGAGAAAACATACTTATTACTCAGGCAAGTGGATGTAGTGCAACTGCAACGCCTGTCGTGTTATCGTCACTTATACTGGAAGAGCGTCAGTGACATGATATGAGAATTGTGAATGCCATTGTGGTAATTTCAAAGTATTCTACTTAGACAAAAAGTAAGTATTGGCGGCACTTAGATAAAAGATTTGTCCTCGGTGAGCGCTAGCGAATCAATCATTTAGGTCTATTTGATTTTTGGTGAAATTCCTAGAATACTAAGATTGGATAACTGGATATTTTAGGGTCATCTTGGGAAACACTAGAATGAAAATCTTAATAAAAGCGTAGGTATTCCAAAGGTTTTTAGCACAACATTTTAATACTTATCAGACTAGTACTTTACCCGTACTAATTCGTGTGTTATTTATAGTACTATATGTGCTAAATCTTTGGTTATTTGCCAGTATACCTTCACTTAATAATTGGCCAGGAAGATACACCATAATATTACGGTGTGTGTATGTCATCTTATCGTAGTTATATGGGATTGTTTTTGGTTCACCATTTTTTAAATTAAGTATAGAATTATTTTCTAAAAGGGAAACAATCCTCTTCCTTATAAAATGTTTCCTTTGATATTTAAGTTTTTGAACTCATAACGACTTGATTTAAGAAAATATATATATTGAAACAAAAAGTATGTCATCTTATGCACAATTTCCCTACTTACGTAATTTGATATACTTAGTAGTAGTGCAGATAGATCGCATAAGTGCGTTTATTCTGTCTACCCCGCAAAGGATAAAGGCGAGAAGTGTATTTTTACTCTGTTATACTATTCACGCTACGCTACATAAAATCAGCCATCTTTTTTTAAATGAGATACTATATTCGAGAAACTTAATATACTTAGAACTATACATTATCAAAGTTAGGTATTTTAGGTAAGTGTACTTGCGTATCGTTTTTTTTAAGATTTTAAGAAATGGCATAGAAAACTCTGAACACTACTCCACCTTTGCTCGGTAGATTTCTAAGGTCACCTCACCTTAACTTTTATCGTAGAAAGTAAGTATGTATATTGTATGCATAACATAAATGTGCTTAATTTATTTATATGAAATATGAAGCCTACATATTTTATAGACCTATAATGGGCCTTTCAAACCTTTTGTTTTTATGCTTGTTGGTCCAGTGGTTTTGTTATGCAACATCAGCCATGAATTGGCTATGGCTGGGTGAGTGTATAAGTGCGTGTAACAGTACTGGAACGGAATACCATTACTTTAGATCGTGCGTTATCAAACCATGAAAAGTCTACGGGTAGGCAGAGTATCAATGATAGCCTTAGTCCCACACGAAAAAAAATATATAAAATAAAATGAGAAATCGGATCTGTAAGATGTAAGTAGTATGCGTGCAATGGACCCACACTTATTTCATTTCATAAATGACAGAAAACCTTCGGCTTTCCTCTGACTTCGTAGTGACAAGTAGTAGTGCAATGCTTAGCTTCTACCTACTTATACATACATACAGACACACATACGCATATCTCGCCTATAATCCCTTGCGGGGTAGGCAGATTGTAAACGGCCGCAAAAAATTTACATTTACGCCTTCACGTGTGACAAATATCAGAGAGTCAATAAGAAAATTATGTATCTCCATAGTGACATGTTGTCAGATAACCACCTAAAAGTGCAATACACACCCTGGAGTCCCTGAGTCGCCTCTTTCGACTTCCGCGGGAGAGAAATGGGCTGATGCTATTCTAAGCCAAAAAATACTAGTTCTATTAATAGTTAAATTTTTAATACGAATATGGACAATTAGTATCACTTCTCCCGGACACCAGGGTTCATCGAGTCGTTGGACGTCTTGGTGTCCCACACAAAAAGTATGAGAAGTATCCCTTCATCCTTGAAATCCACAGTGGACCCACTATACTCCTCGCAGTACCACTGGGGTGATGGTATCTACCTTACCTACCCATATATCCATTATATCCCATAATGTAGTAATTAGGCCTTGACTTGAACTATGCAGTTAAGACCAGCTACTTAGAAACATTACTCGAACTCCTTTGCGAGCAGCCGAAAACAATTAGAACTACACTGAGAACCATTCACGGAACGATTTACATAGAGATAGGTACAGAATTCATTTAAAACCATCGTTTTCTTGGTGAACTTCAAGGCATTTTAAGTATTTAACCGGGTCTATCGCGATAATAATTAGGTAAATAGTAATAATTTACCCGTGTCCCGCCTGAAGTTTCAACACAGTTAGATGGTTAGATGTGTTTTGTTAGAGGTGGTAGTACGAAAAATCTGAGCAGTATTGTTAAAAGTTTGTGAAAATGACCACAACACATGAAAATGTGCTGAAACGTCGGGACACTGAATAATATTTACCTAAATATTATCGCGATAGACCCGATTTCATACTCAAAATGTGTGAAAGTAATCGCGAGTACTGAAAAAGTTATAGAATTTAAGTTTGTTTCCATTTTCCTATTTTCAGCCTTTTCATTGACTTCTTTAAACGACATGATATCAAGGCCACAAAGAGATGGTTCACAATTGGTAAGTACATGTACCTCACTGTACTTATTGTAATCATAAAATCTACCAATAATGGACTACTTTCAGGAAAGTGGTTCAGTTTCGTGGGTTAGTTAGCTATTTAGGTAGAATCAGCATCTTTAACATCTTGTGTGTGAAATAGTACTAGAATCGTTAGTTGTAGATATCTGTTGGTTGCCCAGTTATGCTAGAAGTTTATTAGCGATATTAACATCCCCGTGCAAGTTTCGAGACTGCAACTAGATAATGAGGTATGATCACCGTTGTCCTACTTAGGTACTTAAGGCACAGAATAAATAATGGTACTAGGGTATTGTAGGTATGTAACTTAAACATAGAAAAAAAGTCCTCAGCTCGAGTGATATCCATAAAAAGTGTACGATGCAGCTTTTGGAGGATCATAAGAAAAAATTAAATTTGGAGAGTAGAGAATTAGACTTTAAACTAGAGTGTAAGGTGAGATAGGAGTAGGACAATAAACTTAGGTATCAAATACGAATTGTCTTATCTAGTTCCACACCATCTTTAAATCAAACCTAGCCATCCGTACTTATACTTATTATAAATCTGAGAGTTTGTGTGTGTATGTATGTTTGTTACCTCTTTACGCTCAAACGGATTGACCGATTTGGATGAAATTTGGAACCTGGAATTACTTTTACCACGGGAAATCAACTATTACCACGGGGAAATGAGTGGCTGCGGGTAAATCGCGTGGCGGAAATCTGCTGGTCATAGACCTATTTGAGCATGCTTGCCATATTCACTATGCTTGGCAAGCGCAAAGCAAGGTTATTTATTTTCACTTGGAGCGCTGCATTTATCCCTTAGCCTCTTAACACTCACGGGACGATGATATTCTAAGCAGGCATCACATGGCAATCAATAAAATCGTAATGAGCTGGTAAAATGGTAAAAACTGTACGCGTGCGCGGGCGCAACTCGATCCGCGCCACCAAGATGGCGCATAGAGCACGGCGCACACGCCATGTCCGTCGCGCTTGGCCAGCCAACCGCGGACCGCTTTGGAGATCCTTACGACTAGAAGTAAATTAATAAAACATAATATAATACCTTGCGGGATAGGCAGAGCGTAAACGGCTGCAAAAAACGGACATTTGAGGGTAATTCGGAAAATTGTGTATCGCCGTAGTGACAGGTGGTCAGCCCATCGCCTAAACTGCAATACACACCCTCGAGTCCCTAAGTCGCCTCTTACGACACCCACGGGAAAAAATGGGGTGATGCTATTCTGAGCCGGCACCACACCACATAAATTTATAATACTTTAAATTTTAAGTAGGCTGTGTCAACCTAGAAACCATCACACACAGCCATTCGTTTCTGCGAAAGTCATGCCATGATACCAGTCATTTCATAAAGGTTCCACATTACCAGTCGTTCACGTAACAGTGAACAACACGATGCAGAAGCGACGCAAGTGTCAGACAACTATACTGGATTGTATGGATTTCTTTACAATCAGGACCCACCTCAACAACAAACGTCACTTACACACTGTAGTGTCGGATGACCTTAGAACATAGTAGCATAAGTACAAAGATAAATAATTTCATATAATTCTAGATCGCATATTTCTTTCCCGAAGGTGTCGTGAGGGGCGACTAAAGGACTCAAGGGTAATATGTGTAATGCAACTTTGGGCGATGTACTTACAACCGTTCACTATGGCGATGCACAGAACGCATTCATTTCTGAATGACCCTCAATTTTTGCCAGACGTTGCGTAAATGTACGTTTCTAAGGCCGTTTACGCTCTGCCTACCTCGCAAGGTATGTAGGTGAGTTATATGTAATATGAAGGTGATCACAGCATCAGCAGATGGCAGATCGCATCATCTGCTGTCCTGATTTATCGTTGCGTTCTTTTGTCGAGACCTTCCACGAATACAAGCTCTTATACCTACTGATAGACTTATAAGTACAAACAACAGTAAGTAAATAAGTTTTTTTAGATGTCTCCGAAACCCTCAGCAAACAGTTACAACTCGCACTAGCCATGTATTTTTTTCTACATGAACATTGTTCGCAGTAGAAATCGACGGGCGTAGCGTCGCCGCCATTGTTGTATGCTGACTAAACGCTGGAGATATCAGAGCGTGATAGGTACTGTCGGCAGCAGATCCATTTTTACTGGTTTTTGTTAACAACTGTATAGAGAACCAGCTTATCATGATCACTGGGATAATCCTAGTTGAAGCTTATTGTGGTCCTGTAAGTGGGTTTGAAAAGCGTTACTACTTTTGTGCGATGACCCCAAAATCCATCCTCTTTCCTAAAGAGATACGCTGCGAGGGACGAACGGAATAGCCGAAACATCAGAAGACTCCAGCTTATAGTAATATATCACGTGCTTACTTAGAATTAAACTGCAGCAAACTCTACGATGAGAGCAAAGCATAGAGCCGCGCGTGAAACTGCCACGTGGAAAGCTAGTAGGTAAGGTACCAAGGAGTACCTTATTATATTAGTAGGTTCGTCTCCTGAAGACCATAGAAAATAGAAGAGGGAAGATACGACAACTTTATAAAGAACAATAATAAAGGCAAATTACAAGAAAAGAGAGGCAAGGGTCACAAAATAAGTATTGGCGGCGGCGCGCAGAGGTAGACCTAGACGCACCTTCTTTACCAAGATAAAGGAAAAAGTCAATGTTGTGTCGTATCAAGAGGTCAAGTCACAAGAGGGAAAAGTGGAAGTTACTCCACCGACAAGAGTTTGATTCTTAAATTTGAAGAAAAAGAAGGTACGTATGTAGGTAATTCATAATCATAATTTACAAACATATCCTTCGAAACCGGTCCGTAAGTACATCATTTCCGCTTGTTATTCTTTTCTTATTGCTTACCTTTGTTCGGAGTTGTTCAAGCGCATCGTTCAAATTGCGCATATCTATGCGCATGCCTGATGAGCCCGTATGATAGGTACATTATCGATCTTTTACTGCTTACGTAATTAGCTACTCGCTGTTTTACTTTTCTGTTGGTACTGCAGTAGGCTGAAGCTGCAGTTGCCAGTCCATCACCAGCTGTGAGACTTCCACTGCTGTGAGACTTCCACCCTCCTCTAATAGCTTCCCTAGACTTTGGAGCCGACTGCATCCATACCTGCAACCCTTACGATAGGAGACTACTCCCGACTCTGTTAACTTTGGGTCTGTGAGCAACATGACATTTCTAAAACCAAAACGAAGTAAACTGATTACCGTAAATATACCGTTGGTTGTCGGTCGAAGACCTACTTACTTCCTCGTCATGCTTAGCTTACCGTTTCCAGGTAAAAAAAGGCTTATTAAAGCTTTCATTGGCTTTTATCGGGCTTATTCTAGACTCGTTAATAGGATTTATATAACCGTTTATTGCTTTCATTAGGCAAATTGTAGTATGTATATACCGATAAAGGTAGAAAACAGCAGAAAAAAGAAATGTCGCCATATTTCGTTTTTATTTGTACAAGTTTTGCTAAGTAAAACACAGTCAGTTTATACATTTAATTAGAGGAAACAAACATTTTTCCATTACTATTTTAACCATGGGACTTGCTTCGGGAAAGTTGTTTAGTTACATGGACTGGTAGGTACGCCACTCGAAATATACCTACTTTGTCTCAATAATAGTTACAACTATTTTTTAACTGAAATACAAATAATGTATTAAAGTTATTTTTTTCCGTAGAGCCATCATTATAGATTGTATTTAGATCCACAGTAGGTCATTGAAAAAATAAACAAGTCTGTTATCAAATAATGTTTTAAAAAAACAGCAAGTCTATTATGTCATTATTTCCTAAACCTTGCAGCCATATAATATGGCGTCCTTCGACAACCTGTATTATGCTTTTCCAAGTAAATTAAAAAGCATATGTCTTAGTTCTCATTGCTTGAATGTTTTATAAGATTCTATCAATATCTTTTTCTACTATTCAACTACTTTAAGTAAAAGGATCAATAAGGTAGATTATGTGACCTACTAACTAACTATAAACAAATTTGGTGGCACGATCCGGAGGCGTTTATAATTTCCAAAGTAGCTAGGTAGTTATACAGGGTGTAAGGAAAAGAAATGCGTTCCTATTAAGGGATGACCCAGCCCATGAAACTGAAAATCTTTCCCCAAGAATCATAGGTACAAATTGGAAAAAAAAATTTTGACGTCCCAGCAGCAGCCGACCAAGTCTTGTATACAACAAGACTTGGTCGGGAGGTCTAAATATTTATTTTACATTTCGACCTATGTTTCTTGGAGAAAGATTTTCAGTTTCATGGGCTGGTTAATACCTTGAAATGAACGCAGTACTTTTTCTTACACTCTGTATAGGTAAGTACATACTATCAGCAATACCTCGACTCAAGTCACCACTTTGTGGGGTGTACCTATGCTATCCTGTACTCGTACCGACTGGTTATTTTGGTGCTTCTGATAGTACTATTAACCTGGATAGGTAAGGATCACCAGAAGACCATCATCATCAGCCCATATCCACCCATTGCAGGGCATAGGCCACTTCCTATTGCCCCAATCTATGTCCTCACGGTCCTGTGCTAAACTCGTTCATAGAGATCCCGAGGTATGATAGCATACATTTTGTAAACATAATTTAACTTTTCGTGTCTGCTTAATGTGATACTATTGTCTAACTACTTATTGTACCGACTTTTATTTAACTGTATGTGTTCCTTTTATTGTGTTTTGTACAAATAAAGTATATTGGATTGTATCTAATTGATCGCTTTTTGTGTAGTTCGTTCGCGTTTTACACATTAACATTACCTTTCCTTCATACTGAAGTAAAATTACCTACAATTTAAAATAGGCACGGTAATTTTGTCCTGGCATTCCCTACGTATGTTGCTTCTAAAAAGCCATTTGCTCTAGTTTGATAACGGCTAACAATACTTTCCACTCTGTGCTTTGTATTTTTTTATTCGAGCTCCGAACACGCAACTATATTTTTTGACACGAATATTGCCGATAAAAGCTGCTACATAGTACCTACCTACGTAGTAAGTAAATAGCTAGCTAACTGAGTTAAAAGAATAACAAGTACTTTATGCAACAATAAAACATAGGGCGAACGTACCAGTCGCGAACAAGACCTGGCTTGCAACACATTTTTGTAAGCTCTTTTTTTATTTTACTGGCAGAGGAAGGAAGGTAACCAAGAACAGGTAAGTTAGCAAAGCTTCATCTGTATTTAGGAAAGCTCACGTCCCACCCTGGTACTGGTACTTAGGTATAGACTACAGGTAATCTTCTGCATCGTTATAACGTAAGTATTACTTTCGCCACTAGCGATGGCGAAAGTCGCAGTCTCAAATCCTGCCTACGCCTGAAAATTCTCCATATTTTCAAAAATTGTATACCTAACAGAGAAAGTGTTTAAAAATTTGGTATTCAATTAAGTAAGTATTTCTTTTTATTGCATTTCACCCTCAAGTGTCCCGCATAATGTCACATTTTCGGAGGGAAACTCAATGTGACATTTCATGCACAATTAGCGCCGTCCGTCCACGGAAGAAACGGCTGCGGAGGCCTATAGAATTGTCGGTGGAGCTTGAGCTAATGTGTACAAATTATACGTAATATTTGTTGGATGATTGATCAAATTATGTGGTGATTAAATACTTTGTAGCCAAATAGATCAAGCAAAGTACCTTGCCTAGATTTTATAAGTAGTTATGTAAAGTCTTTTCCATCCTTAAACGTCTGTAAATTGATGGCAACTTAGTGAGTAAGGTACCGCAAAATCTTGATATTTTAAGTATTGAGAGATACAAGAGAAATTGGTCCAGGACTTAATTTGCAATAAGTACGGCCATCGTACTCCCTCCCAAGAAACTTAGCCAATACAATATCACCCAAACTTACCTACCTATAAGTAAGTAGGTACAATACTATCTTTTACACCCAGTATACCCTAATCCTTTCACATTGAGAAAACAACCATAAAACTTCATTTTTCTTCCCCCTTTACAATAATAAAATTAATGTTGCGTTTCCAGCCAACAAGCGTTTCCGCGACAAAATGGCGGGCGAGCGTCGATAGCTTTGAATGTTTGATACAGTCGGCGCCGCCACGCGCCCTGACGCCAGCAAGCGAGAATGTTCGTTGCCAGCTAATCAAGAGCTTTGTAAATTAAACGAGTCATCCCGGCTATGCTATAAAGCTACCCCACAAGGGAGGTATGACGGGTCTACGTACGCTGGCGGTAGAAGCGCGCCGCGCGTACGTCGCATTAAATATTAAACCTTAGCCCAGTTTTCATAATACCCGCTTTGAATACACGTTTAATTCCGGCTAATTGGTAAGGTAACAGCGGACGTAACTCTTTTTCCACGAAATGGGATTTACTTATGCGATGTTACTGCATGGTAAAGTTCCTACAATAGTATAACTTTTTTATGAGCAAGTAAGATTGTAGTGTAGGTCAAGCCTGAATACATAATTTGTCGAACACGCAAAATTTTTAGCAAAAGATGCGCCTAGATAGTGATTGTAAGGCTATTGCTACATAATTCTTGATTAATAGATAATTCTGGATCAGAGGATCCAGCATGAATCAATATACTTAGGCTGGTGAATCACGTGAAAGTTGGCCTTTCAAGTGACTCTTTTAAATAAAGGAATGAAAATAGCCGATCCTAATTGGTAAGTTTCTGAACGCATAATTATGTCATGCAGAGCTAGAGTGAATACAGAGCCGCGTTTTATTTGGCGTCTATACTCTATCAATCGCTATTTATGGGATTTAGTCGTCTAAACGTGGTTAAGATTCTGACGCTTGGCAAACGGATTGGAAGTTAGAAAAGTCGTTTAAAAATACAACAATTACTCGAACTGTCTACGCCCTGTCCTAACCAATTTCAAAGGTAGCAATTTTCGCCGAAAGTGCACCAAATACCGGCAAATAGTAAAATCTGTATTATAAGTAAAAAAAATGTTTGTTTGTTTGTTTCTCCAATAAGATTTTTTCTAGCCAATCTTAAAGTGTAGGTTCTTAAATGGCGCTGAACTAAACTGAAAAAAAATCTTACCATTAAAACGAATGTATGTAAATAGATGAAAATATCTATTTATGACTTATATGTCAAACTTTCAACTTAGCATAAAGCCATCGGTATTACATCTTAAATAAGCACAAGAACTGTCAGAAGAAAAGTCCCTATTCCAAAATTATGACGATTTCGAAAACCTGTTCACCTTTCAAGAGCAAAACTAACCCAAAATAACTTAATTTGCCTGTCTATTACCGGTGAAAATACCAGATTCCCAAGGGAAAACAGGTCACAGCGGGGGAAACCGCTGGGCAGATCTCTGGTAACAAATAAAAATGGCTTATTCGCGTGCTTCGGCCCAGGTTCGGAGCTTCGGGCGTCATGCGATCCGACTGTTATGAAATTATCGTGCAAACAAAACCAGTGCTCTATTCCGGGTTTCGCAGATAGCACTGCAGATATTGCTGAAATAATTGGACTGAAACAAATAGGTAATGTCGACGGACAGAACTAAAGCAGATTCTTAAAATGCTAGATCAAAACATTAAGAAATATTTTTGCATGATAATGTCAATCGATTAACGAAAGAATGGCTTTTAACCAGGTTTATTATATCTATGCTTTTAACCCATAAAGGCATACAGTCAAGCTCAGGCTTGGTTAGACAGTTTTGACTTTGATCGTTCTTATGTCACAAGCATAAGACTAACATTGGCAGTTCGGGTGTCAAACTGGACGTGAGCTGGATTGTACAATTTTAATATATTTAGGCAATTTTGGTCCGTCACTGGTGCCCAGGGACCGGAAGCGCTTTCCCTTTAAGGGGTTTTTACCAGGGTTTAGAAGCAGAATATCTCTATTATTTGATAAAAATACACGGCGATATTGCTTGATATTTTAATGACTATTCCTTCACACGGAAACCCAATGAAAGGCTTTCCCAACGGGTAAGTTAAATTGTTGCAAAGCAGAACAAAAAAGCCTATTGATCGACTGTCCTAATCCCCTAGGGAAACCCTTCGATAGCGCTTCACGCGAGATAATTCATGCGAGTTAGTGCCGTATGCGTAGTTAATATGAGTGAAATTGACTTTGCAATAGTGCCGCTTGGAGAAGGTGGAGATTCATTATCACTAGACATTTTCTTCAACCAAATATTGAATAAGTACGAAAGAAAACATATATTTATCAAATTTAAGAACAGGATATTATTTATGTACCGTCAGATTTTGAATTTTTCAAAAAACATCATTTCTAGTTCAAGTTCAATCTACCCTTATTTTGTTATAATTTATAATCAACAGAGTTCGTCCGTCCGTCCGTAAATACCAAAAAAGCTGGGTAAGCCTATGAAAGACTTTGGTTAGCGCTAATCACTTTGATTTGTAAAGTTTTCCCAAAATAAAAAGGGAAAGCTAAACATTTAGCTCGTTTACCAACGCGGTTAGCAAACGTTGCGCTAGCCAAATGAGTGGGAAACCCCTTCAAAGGGTATTAAAAATTAATCCGCTCGTCCGGTCCCTGCTGGTGCCTGGTTTGCAACTGGTACGTCAACCCTAACATTTTACATAGGAAATTTTTATGTAGCAGAGCAGATTTTTATGTAGTTGCCTTGCCTTTTTTATGTTTACCGAGGATATATATAAACTCATTTAATTAACAATAATAATCAAAAGAACATAGTACCTACCTACAATTCGGTAGGTATTTAAAGCTTTGCTGGAAGACATATCTAATAATAAGAAAACTATTTGGAGATATTTAAATCATTTTTTATATTTAGTTAAAAAAAGATAAAGATTACTCTTATTTATGAAAGTAACGAAATAACCTTCATTTGACCTGTGTGCCGTCATTCATACTGACCAACTTCGAGCAACGACGGCCTCGGAACGAGACGGAAGACCGTGTTGCTCGAAGCTGACCAAGAATGAAACGAATCTCTTTCATGTTATCCATTGACATTAGAAACTATAAATCCTAGTACGTCAGTCAACGTTCAGTGTCAAATTTATTAAACAAAGTCTGATTTAATGGAATTTTTACGAATTCAGTTGTTTGTTGCAATGGTTCTTCCCAAATGACGTCATCTAACAGTTAAAAAAAAAACACAGTTTAAAAATCAATTATAAACTCACGGATGATCAAATAAACAAATAAGTTCCAATGGTTAATTTATTGAGAAAATATATTTAAAAACAAATTACATACCAAACAACAAACGCCTAACGATTATTTTAACTAACTGCTTACCTACTAGCGAAGCTTTGCTCAGTCATATTTCTCAGGAAATGGAGAAAAACCTGAATAAAATACATACAGGTCATATTAAATTCAGGGCAAATATTTTTAGTGTAGGTACGTTTAACTCGTGTAATTGAATTTTTTTTCTTAAGTAGGTAACAATAGGTCGTTATATAAAAAAAAAACTACCTCCCATACAAAAATGACCAAAAATGACATTTTTGTTCCTAGGGCAAAGTTGTTCAGTTTCACGAGTAGAACTCATCCTAAAAATATTTGCACTGAATAATATAGGGCCTTATAAATAGAAATAACGCCAATCCTCTCTCGCGTATTTGATTATCCCATTAAACTGGACAACTGTTGTTGTAAATCTTTTATACAGACATACATACATAAATCACGCCTATATCCCTTACGGGGTAGGCAGAGCGTTAACGGCCGTAAAACGGATATTAACACCACGTCTGACAAAAGTTTGAGGGTCAATCAGATAACTGTGCATCACTAGGTATAGTGTCAGGTTGTAAGCCCTTTGCCTAAAATTGCAATACACATCTAACCCTCGAGTCCCTTAGTCGCCTGTTACAACACCCATGGGTAAGAAATGGGGTGATGTATTCTAAGCCGGCATCACACGGCATTCAAAACTTTTATTGCTGGTATTTTCACTGACACCTCGTATGCTTAAAGTGTTTGTGTAGAAAAAGATACAATTTCTTATTGGGCACAAATGGTTTATTGCTGTATGTAATGAGATCTTGTTACAATCTATGTTTTTTTTAAATATTATTACAGGAAATTTGAACAACTGTCGGAAAACATTAGGTCGATGCTCAAAAAAATAATTTTATAAATTAGCTAATAACCTATGCACCATAAAGCGTATAATTATTGTTGCAATTTCTTACTTATTGCTTTAATATTATACTATTTTAAAGGCAATGGGGGTTTGAGGTAATAATTGTACCTATACCTACTTAATTGTATATTCGTTCCTCCAATGTGTAAAATTTGCTGAAAATATTTCAGCGTGTAAAACTGAACAACTTTCACCAGGGAACTAAGGTCAAAAATTATTTTCACTATCAATCCTTCATCAGTTCAGAGGTATAATTTTCTTTTATGTTCGTAAAGGAGGAAGTTGTTCAGTCTCAAAGACTGGATCGACCCTTGACGTATGTTCAGCGGTTTTTTTTTTTCATTCTGTATCTAGAGGTAGAGTAATTTAAACAACTGCCTTAATTTAGCGGTAGTGTCAGATAAGATTGATAACAAAACCATAAATTCACCCTTTCCTAGAAATACATTAATCCGATAGATTTTTCGATCAAAATGTATAACAAATTAATATCTATAGACTAGATGAAACTTTCAAATAATATTAATATTTAATACCAAATTTTAAAACACTTCCCGTGTAAAGTATAAATTTTTTTAAAAATTGCAAAATATTCAAGCGCGGGCAGGATTTGAACCTGCGACTGTCGCCATTACTAGTGGCGTTACTAGCATTAAGATACACTTGCTGCGGTAGCCCAGATGGAAGAGGCGTCGCCACTAGTAATAGCAAAAGTCGCAGGTTCAAATCCTGCCCGGGCTTGAAAATTTTGCATGTTTTCAAAAAATTATATTAATATTAAGTACAATGTTATCAATCAATACATATCATTCAATATACATACAATACGGGGTAGGCAAAGCGTGAACGGCCGTAAAAACAGTCGTCTACACCACGTCTGACAACTTAATTAGGGTCAATTCATTGAAAAAATAATCATAATTTTATATTATATAATTATTACTTATATAAAATAATTCCGCCTGGGTAAAAACATAAACAACACTGGATCTAAACAAGGGCAAAGATTTATATACAAATGGTACTAATATTTTAACTAATACCTCATTTAATTAGCTGGGTATAAGTTATGTTCTTGTAATGGTTAATCATTGGTAGGAAAGTAATTAAGTAATGGTAACACACTTCGGTACTTATGTTCTTCAATTAAGGGCACTCTTCTATCAATATTTTTGAAATAAAAACTCGAATCTATCGAGATATTTTAACTCAAAACATAAACAAAATCTCCTCTTATCGCCCAAAATGCAATAAATAACTTCATAATCACCGAATTAACTACATTTTTATCAGTGACCTTACCACGCGATCCATGGAGGTTGGTTCATTTTAGTAATATGAATATGGGTCATATTAACTGGTAAATTGATTATTGCGTATTTCCTATTGAGTTTTCTCAAGGTGCGGAGTATGGTGGCGCCGCTGCGGCCTAGAAGGAAGCCCGCTGGTATATTTACATCTAGCTCCATTCTGGAAATAAGAAAACGACAAATTTATTGTTATACATTTATTACTTTTCTTAGTCTATTGTACCTTTCGTCAAGCAGTGGACTGCTATAGGCTGATGTCTCTTGTAAGAAATTTAATGTCTGTAGGCAATCTATAAATAATTAATTATGGTCTTGGTATTTGTTGCAAACTAAACCGGTAGATGGAGCCGTGCCACGGGTTATTGGCGTCAAGATAGACTTGCAACAATGGATGAGCCGCAAGCAATATAGATAATATTATTTAAAAAAACTTTTTATCAAATAATAACATACAAAATGTTCATGTGGGGCTGGTTAAGAAAAGTAGGACTTGGGTCCTAATATTTGTATGTCCTAAATATTGATTATCCTACCTAACATATTGTTTGTCCTAATGTTGGTTCTAATGTTGATGTTCCTAACCTTTCGAACTCCTAATTTTGATTCTCCTATGAGCCAGTAGTCCTAATAAGTAGTTAAAACTAACATGTAGTTATTCTTATTATTTTATGAAACCTCAAACCATATTCTCACGGGAAAAATTTAACTTACTTACGCTTATTTCGAATAAAAGAAACCCAATGACCTGATTTATTAACTGCCATGCTACGAATAATTAGTCACTGTCACACCACAACAATCCACTGCTATGTGCAGCAGTGGATCTCCTTCCTCCGCTTGGCAGTTGGATTGGCGAGGGCAGTGCAAGATGTTGCATTCACAGGGAACGCTGCTGAATGATTTTATCCCTTAGTCGCTTTGACATCCACGGTTAGAATTGGGGTGATGCACATGTTAGCCGGCATATCACGGAAATTTGGTCAATGGTACAATGGGTTCATATTTTCCGCAAGCTGAATTTCGATATATAAGTCGCCGTGTGAACTACATACCATAAATTTATCCAAATACTTTACTTCTACCTGCAGTTTTTTTTTCGCGTCTATCAGAATAACAAACAGGCTTTGTGTACTTGACATTTGTTTTTACAGAGCACTTCGTCAGTTAATTTAAGGGTTGCATTGGATTTCAAATTTTAGTACCTACTTTAATTATTAGGACTACAAAAATTCGGACGTTATATAGTTAGGATGAAAAAAATATAGAAAAATGACTGTATTACCATCAAAATTAGGATGATAGAGCATTAGGGGAAAGGATAGTCAGGACTATAAAGCGGAGGACAATCTACTTTAGGATCATCAAATTTAGGTGAAAATACCAAGAGCAGGTTATGATGCACCTATGATGATATTCTATGCCAGCTTTAAGCTACTTAAAAAAATTTATATGACAGAAAATTTTAAAATATGATCATACTTATCATCTACCATCTCTATAAGATGGTCGAGCGCTTCATCCCATCTGTCAACAGACTCCGTGATGATCATTGCTCGAGCGCCCGCCTCTTGGGCTTTCGCTGTTTTATGTACAAATGAACACTCCCTGAAAATAAAGCAATAATTGTTTTACTTATAAATTGTTTCACTTGGTCCTTATATACGACTCACTCTTTGTTCTACACAAAAAGAGAGAGCAAGAAGACTTATATAATAGTAGTTTATCTACACTCGTCTCATAATGTTCGAATTATGAATTCGAAAACAGATGCATAATGACCTACTTTATGCATTCTGCCTATAAAAACTAGGGTTTACTATAAATTACAGAAGCGTAATGACTTAATGAGAAAACTCTTAATACGATAAAGTTGAGAAATGAAACGAAGTTTTTTTTTCCAATACTCAAATCGCTATCTTCCGCCGCACCTGACAGTTGTTGTTGTACGGTAATTTTTCGGATGTTGTTCAGTTGTTTTAATAGGTTTTTGTTCTGTTCTTGTTGAGATGTTGTTCAGATGTTGTTCAGGTGTTGTTCAGATGTTGATTAGTTGTTGTTCAGATGTTATTCCGATGTTGTTCAGTGTTGTTCAGTTGTTGTTCAGTTGTTGTTCAGTGTTGTTCAGTTGTTGTTCAGTTGTTTAGTTATTTGCTGTTGAGACTCGACATCTAAACAACTGTTAGTAAAGAATCTTTAAAAATTCATATCAAGCCATATTACGTTCTCGTATTGAATTTGACCATGTATCGGGCCTTGCAATCGCCGGTGCGGACGTTTGGAAAAGTGTTCAACTGAGTAAATTTTTTAGAGTGTAGATAAAATAGTGTATGCAAATGCATATAATTAGGCATTAGAATGCTCGTGTCAATCTATTATCATACTCGGCTACGCCTCGTGTGATAAACAGACACTCGCATTCTAATGACCCCCATTATATGACAGTTGCATAAAATATTATAAAGGCGTAAGTTTGTGTGTTTGTAAGATTTATGTGCTAAGATAACTACATAATGAAGTTTCATACATAGATAGAATAGCAAAGATAGAACAACAAAGGACTCATACTTGTAAATACTCAACAAAATAAAACACAATCATAGTAAAATAAGGCCAAGCTTTTATATTGATTTTCTCTTGTGAAAAAGATTTTTGATTATGTATAAAGTTGCCTAAAACTTTCTAGTTTAGGCATGATAAAATATGAAGCTAAACTTGTATATATACAGGGTGTAAGGAAAAGAACTGCGTTCCTTTTAGTTTTTATCTACACTCGTCGCATAATGTTCGAATTATGAATTCGAAAACAGTTGCATAAAGACCTGCTTTATGCATTCTGCCTATATAAACTACGGTTTAATATAAATTACAGAAGCGTAATGACTGAATGAGAAAACTCTTACTACAATAAAGTTGAGAAATGAAACGAAGTTTTTTTTTTGCCAATACTCAAATCGCCATCTTTCGCCGCACCAGACAGTTGATGTTGTACGTTAATTTTTCGGATGTTGTTCGGTTGTTTTAATAGGTTTTTGTTCTGTTGTTGTTCAGTTGTTGTTCAGATGTTGTTTAGGTGTTGTACCGATGTTGTTCAGATTTTGAGCAGTTGTTCAGATGTTGTTCAGTTGTTGTTCAGTTGTTGTTCCGATGTTGTTCAGATGTTGTTCAGTTGTTTAGGTATTTGTTGTTCAGACTCGACATCTAAATAACTGTTAGTATAGAATTCTCGAAAATTCATATAAAGCCATATTACGTTCTCGTATTGAATTTGACCTTGTATCGGGCCTTGCAATCGCCGGTGCGGACGTTTGGAAAAGTGTTTAACTGTTTTTTTTTAGAGTGTAAATAAAATAGTGTATGCAACTGCATATAATTAAGCATTAGAATGCTTGTGTCAAACTATTATCACACTCGGCTACGCCTGGTGTGATAAACAGACACTCGCATTCTTAAAAAAAAATTACCTCACATACAACCAGACTTCGATGGCTGCTACATTTTGTATTGGAGGTCTTAATTGTTATTATTTAATTTCGACCTATGTTTCTTAGGAAAAGTTTTTCAGTTTCATGGGCTGGTTCATTCCTTGTAAGGAATGCAGTACTTTTTCTTATACCTTGTATAGGATTTAGTTTAATGAATCAAGTATATGGCTTAGAATAGCGTCACCCCATTTCTTACCAATGGGTGTCGTAAGAGGCGACTAAGGGACTCGAGGGTTAGATGTGTATTGCAATTTTAGGCGATGGACTGACAACCTGACACTATAGTGATACACAGTTATCTGATCGACCCTCAAACTCTTGTCAGACGTGGTGTTAATATCCGTTTAACGCTCTGCCTACCCCGTAAGGGATATAGGCGTGATTTATGTACGTAATCAAGTATACATCAACTTACCCTCTTTCAGAAAGTGCAATATTCCCAAGAATATCCTCTTTATTTTTAATTTCAGTGCAGCTGTTCAGTGGCACTGTCGGTACAAGGCGCACCTTCTCCAGCACCAAACTTTCATTCTGTAAAATGCATGTAAAAAGTATCACTAGATAGTATAAAATATTGTTGCTTCCCTTATACATAGGTAGAGTATGCTAACGTATTTAAAAGTATGCAATAGATTTTGAGGTTGTTTTCTTTAATAGAGTGATTCAAGAGGGACGTTTTTGTATATTATTTATGCCAGGAAAAAGTCACAATCCCATGGAAAAACAGGTGGCAGCCGGTGAAACTGGGCGGGCCCCTAGTTAGTAATCAACAACAAAGATAAGCATGTAAATAATGTATTGTGTAGCTATTGATATAAGCTACCTGAACCTAGTAAGTAATTAGTTGGGTACTTTTTTTTTAAATACATATATCACACCTATAACCCTTGCAGGGTAGGCAGAGCGTAATCAACCCATAAAAAAGGGTATTTAAGCCACGTCTGACAAACATTTGAGGGTCATTTAGATCATTGAGTATTACCTGACAGGTTGTCAGCCCATTGCCTAAAATTGCAATACACATGTAACCCTCAAGTCCCTTAATCATCTCTTACGTAACCCACAGGAAAGAAATGGGGTGATGCTATAAGCCAGCATCAAATGGCATTGCTATTCTAAGCCGGCATCATACCGCGGTAGTTTTTTTTAGCAATATCACAATCGCAACACATTATTCAATTTAGTACCACACATCCTCTGTGCTTCGTCAAACATGGCTCAAAGCACCAGGTGTCCATGGGCTGGCGAATCTAAAGAGTGCCAACATAGAAAAAAAATACAATGTTTTATAAGCAATTACTTACAAAAGTAGTGCCGAAATCTTTAGCTGGCCTTATTCGAAAGGAGTATCCTAGCTCTGGCGGGTCCAATATTTCAAAAAACACATCGCCCGCTATCACATCGGCGGTAGAAGCTCCATCATGGAAATGTAAATCATTTGCTAAAACATAAACATGAATCCAAAAGTAAAGTACCTATAAATATGTAAAAAGAACTGCAGTGTACCTCAACACCTAAACCGAGTGAAGTGTTCAAGGTGGGTATTGCTTCATTGCGACAAATTAAGTTATCAACACTAAAACCCTCGGAAAGTCTCAAGGTAGATATATTCTCAGGCACATTGCGATTTGTTTACTTACCTCCAGGACAAACAAAGTCTACAAGAACTAAAAGGAATATACTAAAATAGAGGGGCAGCAACCTTTTAACAGAACTCATACTTTAATTCAATAACATTAAATAAGCGTAAAATCACATAAATATAACCAAAAAATTGGCCCAAAGAGCATATAACCACTTACGTTCTAAGAGTTGGCACTTTCCTTATAGCTAGTGAACCGAATTATGAACGTACTTACTACCAACTTACCGATCATCTACTACCAACATAAAGAATCAAACTGTCACACATTTTGACATTAGGATAGGGATTGACACACTCTATTATAAAATTCTATCGATATCGATATATTTGCGATTACGCTCGCTTGGATACACGGAAGCATCAAAATTAGACAGGTAAATGTAATTTAATATAAATAAATTAACACACTAGTATTCGTTTATTTGTCTTTAATGCAATGCAATGCAATCAATTTTTTCTAGTCTTCTATTTAACAACAATATCCAGTTTCATTTGAAATGACTTTCTTTCTTCTTTAAGCTATCAAATACATCCGTCGCACACATGGAACTATAGGTGAACCGTCGTACATCATTCTTTGTTACTGAAAAAAAAAGCTATAATTTTATAACGATACTGAAATTCAACGATATTTTGAAGAATAGAAGACAAATGTTTAGAAGACAAAAACATACATCACTGTCCAATTCAATATGAAATGACCTTTTTTCTTCTTAAAGCTTTCCACAGATGAATTTGTTTTCATTTAAATCTGTATAGGAAAATACGCCAAGTCCTCATTTCCTGTTAACTCCATCCATAGGCGACATCTGAACTAAAATAACGTTTGTCGATAAATATAAGCACATCACTATTTGTTATGAGGTTTAATTTGAATATAAAAGAAAAGATTACAGGATGATTCGTTCGTTGCTTTTCCGTAATGGCGGATGTGATTTGGTTATAATTTAGTTTTTCTTGTTTATTTGAGTGTTTGGTGAATAAATCTGATAGTGTTCTAAGCAACAAACTATTCTTAAACTGAACATTAAATAGGAAATTGTAATTAAGGCATATATCTGACATTGTGTAATAGTGACGAGCGGATCACCACGTGGAGCAGAAAATTTTACTATCAGTTTTCTGTTGCTACACAAACTGCGCAACACAGCCCCTAGTCGTAAGACTAGGATCTCTGGGTTGTGGACTCTCCCTCGGCGTAATGCCACATACCTTACTGACTTACGACTTTTAACCCACAAAACTAACCTTACTTAGATGGCAAAATACGACTCTACAATAGAGTTGTGGCGCCAGTGGCTCTGCCACCATTAAATAATAATAATAAAGATTACAGTATATTAACATAAAATATGAATAACCAGACATAAAATCAACTAGAATTATATGTTATAACTGCTGCAAACTCATAAGTAAGCAAATATTGAGATCTCAACGATTATTTTACCTGTCGGTGTCCAGTGGGAATCTAGCCATAAATATGTCCAAACTTCTTCTTCTAACACCACAAAGTTCACATTCCCGTAAAGATTTACTCCCCATGTTGTAAACACAATGCCCAAACACGACAAAACAATATAATTTATCGCAAATATCGCAACTTAACCTGCACGACAAAACAAAATGGACGGGAGGATGAGCCACAGATTAAAATAAAACCCAACAGGGCTACCAACAGAACCATGTGTATAATGTGTCTAAAATGAGTTGTTGATATGAGACTCAGTTCTAAGAGTCATCAGAACATATTTTAATTTGGTAAGATTATTTTGTTCGTTATGTTGTTATCAGATACGTTCATAATTCCCTATAATTTCTTAAACGAAGGCAGTGTCGACGGCCTGAATTGGCCCAGCTGACTACCGTGGAGTACCGAGCTGTCAAATCTAACGAGAGAGCCAGGCAACAATGCGCAACACGATATTACACGAAATTGTAGTATCATCACTATCACTACATAGTATAAAATAAAGTCGCTTCCCGTTTGGTGTCTCCTTATATATTTAGAATTACCCAACGGATTTTGATGCGTTTTTTTTATTAGATAGAGTAACTTGAGAGGAAGGTTTATAAGTATAATTTATTCGGGGAAATTGTCACGTTCCCATGGGAAAACAGGTAGCTCAACTGGTAGTAAACTTTTGACACCCTTTTGACACCTTTAAGGATTAAAATTTCAAAAATGCTGAAACACGTATTTAATTATTTTAAATTTATGAGTCTAATCAGAAATTTTGAAACAGATCACATGTAAGATAAAAAACTTTCATACAAACTTTTAACCCCCTTTTCACCCATTTAAAGGTTAAAATTTCAAAAATGCTGAAACACGTGTTTAATTATTTTAAGTTATTAGTCTTATCACAAATTTTAAAACAGATCACATTCATTTAAAAAAACGAACTTTCATACAAACTTTAAACCCCTGTTTGACCCTATTAAGGGTTAAAATTTCAAATATGCTGAAACACGTGTTTAATTATTTTAAGTCATAAGTCTTATCACTAATTTTGAAACGGATGACACTTAAGACAACGATCTTTCATACAAACTTTCAACCCCCTTGGGGGATTAAAGAAAACCGGAATCTAAAGAAAAGTCGCTTCTCACGTCTATCCCTGTCTGTTTGTTTGTTTGTATGCTTAAATCTTCAAAACCACTTAACGGATCTGGATGAAGTTTTTTTAAAAAGATAGAGTGATTCAAGAGGAAGTTTTTTATGTATGTATGTATGATTTATGTCGGGAGAAGGTCTGTTTCCCGTGGGAAATCAGTTAGCAGCGTGTGAAACCGCTGGGCGGGCCGCTAGTTCATAGATGTAACGAAATGTAATAGAACGAAAATTATTTCAAACTCGCATTTTTTTGGCTGTGCCTCCGCTGCCGGTACCGGCATCCAGAACAATTGCCGGTACCGGTTGCAGTGACGAATGATGTAACCCGCTACTAAGGTACAGTTGCTGTAGTAGCCTAATTTTACGGGAAACAAATTCACAAATTGATAAATATCAACTATGTGTTGATAAAAATTATATCCATGGGTGTCGAAAAAGTGACTAAGGGATAATCATTCAGGGAATGGGCAGCAACGGTCCCTGTTAATGCAATTGCCAAGCGTGGTGAGTATAGTAATACCCCCATTAGAGGAAGGCTCACTTCCAGCAGTGGATTGTTGTGGTTGTTAATGTGTGATGATGTGTCTGGCCTGGAGGGGCGGACTATCATTGACATTTATATTTATATGATTTCTTTGACCTCAGGGGTGAGTGTCATGTGTGTAAGCTCTGGATAGGGTTCGGGTGGTCGATTAAAAACACACGGTCCTGGTTACACTGGTGGTTTTTCTACACCTGCTTTATTTAATAAGTACCTAAGACTTAAAATATCTGGACTTATCTCTATAAAGCCACGAGTTATGACATCAGTCGGTACGCTTATTCTTAATAATAATAATAATATTCTTTATTGCACACAAAAATAACATCGACAAAATAAAATTAAACAAAGACAAATCACAGTACAATAAGGCGGCCTTAAGTATGAAACAAGCAATCCTATGCAAGGCAATTAAGCTGATGCGATGGGAGAGGCGGCGAGTTAAACTAATAATACGACCTGTCAGGCAAGCGTTTTGATAAAGCGAAGTAGCAAGCAGCTATCCAGCAGTTCGGGGGTCAGTGACGCGTGGTCATAGCAAGAGCTGTAAGCACTAGTACACAGTTGGACATGTCGGCGAGTGGCTTCCCTACTGGGTAACATAAAACATGGACATGGACGCAGGGCGAGTCAGGTTTGACTTAGGGTCTTGAGACCGTGACTAAATACCCGCACGTAAAGGCACACTGGTCAACTGCTCTGCAAGCACATCGGTTCCCACATGGACATAGTCCGTGGTCTCCCGGTACAGTCCAGCTGCACACAGAGAGACGACCTCGGGTTACAACACAGCTACTGGTACGATCGAGTCCCCACTGGATTAGCTCGGCGGACGGAATATTTACGGAAACGGAACTGCTGATCCAGGACAGACTCTGACCCCTGGCTCGGTAACTGGCCGGTTTTATACCGGCTCTTCGCAGAGCACCAGTGTCCTGCGCTGAATGCTCTCAGTGGCAGGGATCGTGCACAACTGGGTTTTCAGCGTCGCTTAAACATAGAACATGAAACTAGAGCCACCTGTGGTCTCCCGGTCCAGTGCCAGGCTGGACGCAAGGACACAACAAGCGGAGGCACGGTGAAGTGCTAGCCAGATCTCCCGTGAATAGGCTCGGGACAAGAGCATTGAAGCTATACTGCAAAAAGCTGACTATTCACGAGGGGTCTCCCGGCCGCGAAGCGCCACAGAAATGTAGACACGTCTCTAAACGGGGATTCCACACCTGCCAAGTTCAGGGAATATCACGAGCGGAAGGCTTATCAAGACAGGGCGGAAATCGCACACACAACGGTCACCGAGCGAGCGATCAAACGAATGATTATATATTTAACAAAGGAAGACGGTAAACGGTTTACGCGCCGGGCCGCGGAGCTCTCTGCTGGCGGTGTATCTTCACCCGAGACTGCTGGAGAACTGACCACGGAGCAGCCGTGCGCGGTGTTATATGCTCTAACGCTGGCCGCTTCCCCCACCACCTAACGCGCAAAGGCGTGATCGCTACGGGCCGGACTAAGGAGTCCACCAGGGCCGCACACATGCGGGCCGGCGGGCATTATAAATGTTATGCTGTGTTGTAAGTCGTGCCCCACAAGCTTCTTGTGTCCCACCGAGAATCTTTTGTTAGCAAATGTTTTGAGTGCTACTATCTCATCTTGATGACACTGTTGGGAAGTTAGTCGCCGTTAAGATAGGCGCTCAAAGTATTTTTGAAAGAGTATGACTTTGGCGTAAAGTCAACCGTGTACATTTTTGTGCATAAAGTTAAATAAATTTAAAATGATTGATCAATCAAGTTTCGTAAAAGTTAGATCTTGTTTGTGTTGTGTCATGTTAATTTTCTATTAAGTGTCAAATTTTCGTCCACCCCGAATAAATCCTGTATGCTAGTATTTTAATTTAATCTTCGACACTGCTTACAACCTTCCAACCGCGTTTCTTTATATATTCTTTATTGTGCATTAACAATACAAATTACAATAATATTTGTTTTAAAAGTAGTTCACAAAGGTGAGCTTATCTCTATAAAGAGATCTCTTCCAGCCAACCTGTAAAACTAAGTACGAAATAAATACGTGCGGGGACAAGATTGCACACAAAGTAAAAAATAACAATATGATAAATAATAATTTGATAATAGTCAAATAAATACACATAGCTAAACTAATAGAACAATAAATACAAAACCAATATATAAATATAAATACAAAATCACAGATCCCTTATAATATAAAATATGTGCTCATTTTTCTCAACTAATCATAGAGTCCACTTATTGTTTAGTCTCGGTACCCGTCTGCTTCTTTTTTAAAACCGGTAAAGGCAGCTGAGGCACAGCCCTTTTTTTCGTACTGAACATCATGTCAAATAACAACCCGACAAACCTACTAAAAACTTAAAATACGTACTTTATCTCCTTAGTCTAATCCACAGATCACTTAAAAATACAAAATGTTTGAAGTGTCTATATAGCGGAGCGCCCTGTCAAATAGTCTTAAAGTCTATAAGTAAGTAATCTGTCACATTCTTAAAGACAAGTGATTTTGAAGTTAAATTTAAAATGTTTAATTTATATTGATGAAAATAGGAATATTTGTATGCCAAATTGCTGGACATTTTGAATCTTAAATGTATTAATGTAAAGTCAATATTGTACACATGTTTCCACGAATAAAAATTGGATTGAAAATTTAAATAGGCTTATGAAGAAGTTACTGCTAATTAAACCTTACTATTGCATAACTGACTTATTGAATGGTAAACCAGTTAAATGACAAAATTTTAAAATAATAAGATAGGCAAAATAAGATAAGCAAATGTTCATTCATTCTTTCTTGGCCATTACGATTCTTGAGACAATATCCGGCGTGTGTGTGCAATTGTGCATGCACCCGGAGTCGTTTATAATCTGATCAGACTACCCAAATATCTGAAACTAGTTACATTTTCTATGAGAATATGGTGTAAATGAATCTGGCTATTGGTTTGTGAGGCTTTTGTTTGAAGTGATCATTGTTTTTGTTTTAGCCATATTTATTTTGAGTCCAATTTGTTTTAATTTGATATCCATAACTTCTCATAAGTCTTGTAGTTGTGAACTAGTTTCTGCGAATGCCGCTATATTATCCGCAAATCGGGTAACTTGGATTTTTCCTTGTTAATTTTGATCCCTCCTTTATCTGCTAGTGATATTCGCTATCAGATGAGCATTCTATGTATAAAAATGTTAAAAAGTGAGAGTGAAAAAGGAAATCCTTGCCTTATGTATGCTGTCCCCTTCTCCTCTCCTACTTCCATTTTTGTTTCCTGTTCTCTATAAAGTTCAAATATCGACGAATACGTCTATCTCTGTAATTAAGTCCAGCTTCTTTCAGCACACATTCGAACCCATATATCAAGGAATACTAGAACCATTTTTAATTGACAGGAATTGAATTGGATTGAATATTTAATGTGAATTTTAATAAGGTCTTTATTTGCAAAATTTCTCCAAAACAACTCAAGTACTTCAGTTTTTTTCTGCACACAGTAAAATGTATTAACAATATAATTTCTTTCATTAGAGGTTTCATTTTTATGTCTCCCAAAAATGCACAGAAATTAGCAAAAGATATATTCGGGTTTTTCTATCTGACGCAACGGCAATGATGGTTTCTTTCAAGTTTTTTATACTATGTGGAACTGGCAAGTTATACACAGGCCTAACTGGGAAGTTATACTGCAATTTTTTCATGTAGCCATTTTTAGGCTTTACATATATTTATTTATTATTTCTAAAATTATTTTATTAAATTAAGAGTAGCTTAGAGCCTAGAAAGATTGTTAATTTAGAGTAGGAGCATTTCTGGGCAGGTTTTGAGGGGGTTTTTCCTGTTCGGTTAATTATACACACACATGTAAATTACACGCTTTGAAAATCTTAACTTCAATTAAACTGTTGTTGTTGGCGTATACATACTTGCCGTGTGATTAACCTGGCCAGCCCCAAAGCAGTGCCTCTATTTTTATTATTTATCCCGCCCGAGCCGGTTTTCTGTTAGGACAATACAATATTGTTTAAAAAAAAGAAAATTGTGGTACACAAATTTCTTTTTTTTTTCCTTGCCGGCTGGGCTACTCAGTGAAATAGGGAGTTTTCTTTTTGAGAATTAAAAAAAACTGTTTAGTTTCCAAGCACCGTGTAGATGGCGTTAAACTGATTAAGTTATTAGAAGCCAAAGCCAAAAGGCATGAATAAAAATGTAATTGTTCTTTCCGAATGTATCCTCGTTATTCGCGCTTTGTTTTTTATTAATACTCTGTTTTGTTTGTACGTTATTTTTGTTTTGGTTTTCGTTATTATGCAGGGAAACCTGTGTAATTAATTATTATTGAGATGCGAGTGATGTAGCAACGATTTTACGTTTCGTTTTACGATCTCATACATCCAAGTAAAAGAAAAAATATGTGACATTCCTTTCCTTACGTTAACGTTCCTAGTACAGCGCTATCAATCCAGCTACTAGGAACCAGCAAAAAAAACCTCCCTATCTTATATCTCGCTTTGTCTTCGTGTGCAATACAGTGTCGGGCAATATTATATCAAGGTCGTGCAGTGTTGTTGGTCAGCCAGCTGTCAAAGTTTGCTGTGAATGTTGCCAGCAGTAAAACTTAATTTAGATTACAATATTCTTGAAAAAAATACCTTATGAATCATATTGGATACACGTGTCCTTTCCAGATAGGCTCTTTAAAGTTGCTCACATTTTGCAATAATACTTTGAAACGCAATATGTTGCTATTTTTAAGCAGAAAGCTAAGCACTTTGTACTGTTTTTAATCTACATTGAGACACTATGATAGGGGAAGTCCCCAATCGACCGATCAGTACCAACCGCCCCGAAGATTCTAGAAAGTGAATGTAAAAGTTCAATGCTCTCTTGACGCAAACCTTATACCATTTAGATACACACTACAGAAAATATCGCCGCGGTTTAAATTTTTATCAGATTTCTGTTTTAGGATTATCTCGCTCGCTTTTGAATTTTAATGCGAATAATTATGTAAGTATGATTGTGTTTTTGTCAATGACGGTTGCTTTACTTACCCTGAAAATAAATAAAAGAGAGTGAGATCTTTTTAAGTTGTTTGTATGGGAAGCTTATTTTTACAAGGTATAAAACATACATATAAGTATTTACAAAATCATAAAAAAATAAAAACTACTTACAAATAAAATATATATTCCAGTACTTCGCATCGAGGCAACGACACCAGCTGCATTCCCTCTTTGCAGAGCCAAACTAATACGCTGTTCAAAGAAAGAACCCGTTCTATGGTCCGACGTTGTTTCGATTTAAAGTTTATGCCTGCGTATTTTCGCTTAGCCAACTCCGCAGACATAGTGGTAGCTCTCGAGAAATCGGAAACCGCGTGCCTGTGCCGCGTGCTTAGTGAACTTTGTGTGTACGTACAACAATGCAACAAGGAACTTATTAGTACAAATTATTATTACTGGGTATTTGTAGCTTGGCAAGTTGGCAACACTCACCAGTCAAAGTTGGTTTGGTTGAATCGGTCGACAAAAACATAAAACCAACAAAAAACCCTTGTTGCCTGACTGACTTGATAAGACGAACACAAAACAAACGATCAGTCCGGTGGTGGTCCGGTCCGGTAGCTGGTGTTGTCGTCTTGTCGTGGTGCAGTTTAGTCTCTCTCTGCAAGTTTGCTTTTCTTCCGGCAGTGTTCCAAACCGGCAGGCAAGAAACGTCTATATTTTCAGGTAAGACAATTAGTTTATCTCAATTTCCACTAGTTTTCTATTGTAAGTGGCTTTGTCTATTGTAAATGGTTTATTTCATAACATTGTAGAAAATTACAATTTATCGACTACAATAATTTTTGTTTGGCCTGCACATAAGGGGCTGACTTTTTAAGCTAGGTACTAAGAATAGTCATAAATCCTCATGTAAGGTTTTTTTGATTCAACTTCTGGTTTGAAATAAGTTTACCAGTTGATTAATTATTATGAAATCGTAAGTGCACCCCCACCTATGATTTCGCCAGTTTTTACTCTTTACACTGAGTCGTCCAACGACCCGATGAACCCTGGTGTCAGAGTTTTTAAACCACCTTCTTTTTACTTATCTTACTAGAAGATTTTATGTAGCCTAGAAAAACTTATAGAACATGTTCAGCCATGTCATGTCAGTGCTTGTTTCATCATAAAATTTTAATAATTGATAAAAAACCTTGAATAATTCCCTTGATTAACTAGGATACTGTCATCAGATCCCTCCTGTCCTAGTTACTTTCGAACCACTCTTTCAAATAATTTTAGGCTCTCTCTCTCCTTGGCAATGATTATTTTTTAGGCTGGCACATAAAAAAATGAATGATTAATGAACCTTCTCCTATTTTTTAACTGGTTTATAAAAATACGACAGACTTAAGCAGAACTCACTGTCTTTTGTTCATGGAAAAGTAAGATCTTGTGAAAGTGTTATATGTTTATGTGTTGCCTCTAGAAATAAGGAAAGCCCCCAGTCGCCGGGTGTTCAAGGCCAAATTACGTGAACACTTTCTTAAGTCACTCCAATCGTCTTGATCGGATCTATTACATACACATTTGGTTGTGTAACTTCAGGAATTAATTTCTTAATCCAAATATTATTATTATTATTTATAATACACTAGCAGCACATTGTGCTGATGCGTGTATATCACTGCACTTGAGTCAAATATTTGTCTAGTCTGTTTTTAAATGAGTTCACTGAGGGAGCACTGATCACTGATTGCGGTAGTTTGTTCCACGAGTCCACTACACGATTTGGCAAAAAGTGGTGCCTGGGATTGCTTGTACTCGAGGAGCGTGACAGTTTTAGTGAGTGTCCTCTCAGATTTTTGTTCTGGTTGAAGACGAAGATACCATTGAGTTCTGGGACATTGTAATGCTCTGTCAATATTTTGTAGGTTTCGATGAGATCGCCGCGCTGTCTTCGTTTCTCTAGTGTTGTCAGTCCAAGCTGTCTGAGGCGCTCATCGTACTCGGTGTTACGTAGACATGCGACCATTTTGGTTGCTCTTCTTTGTACCTTGTCTAGGAGGATAATATTTTTTTGAAAATAGGGACTCCATATTTGGAATCCATACTCCAGTAATGGACGCACATATCCTTTGTAGATTTTCAAAAATAGGTCTTTGTCTAAGTGGTGAAATGCCTTTCGTATAATATAGAGTAAGGAGTTGGCTTTCTTTGTAATGTTGAGTATGTGTTCATCCCATTTTAGGTTATGAGTTATGGTTATGCCAAGGTCTTTTTGATAACTGACAATTTTGAGATGCTTGGAGTCAAGAGTGTAGTCTTTTACAGGGTTGTTATTTCCCATATGCAAGACAGTGCATTTATCAATGTTCAGTGTCATTAACCAGTCTTTGGTCCATTCAATTATACGATCAAGATCATTTTGTATTATGTTGTGTGTAATTAGTGGGTTACCCATTATTTTTGTGTCATCAGCAAACAGCGAGAATTCAGATTTAATAATTTGTTTTAAATCAGTCAGGAAGATTCCAAACAGAATTGGTCCTAAGACCGACCCCTGTGGCACGCCGCTATGGACATTGTGGGGTTGTGACAGACTGTTCCCAACTCTTACTTGAAATGTTCGTCCTGTCAAAAAGTCTTTAATCCAGGAGAGAAGGTCGCCACGGATTCCGAAGTGTTCAAGTTTGCAAATTAGTCTCTTTAATGGTACACGGTCAAAAGCTTTTTCATAGTCCAGGTATATGATGTCTGTAGGTTGTCGATCATTCCAGTTTCTAGTCCATTTATCAAGACAGAGTAGCAAATTAGTTACTGTCGACCGTCTGGGTACAAATCCGTGCTGTTCTTCAATAATAACATTTTCTTTTTCAAGAAATTTTCTTATTTCATTCACAATAACTTTTTCCATAATTTTGCATGCTATGCAAGTCAGGCTTATAGGACGATAGTTCCCGGCAGTTAACTTGTCACCTTTTTTGTATATTGGAGTAACTATGGCCTCCTTCCACACTTTAGGTAACATGTGTTGTTTAAAAGATAACTGCATTATAATTGTTAATGCCTCGGTCAGATCAGGAGCGCATTTCTTGAGTAAAATGGCAGGGATATTGTCAGGTCCCATTGCAGTGGTCTCATCAAAGGTTTTAATATATTTGGCCACTAATTCAGGAGTAAATTTTATAACTTCTATGGAATTCTGGGCTCTTGGTACACATAGTGTAGGTATTGCAATATTATCGGGCTCACGAACGTACGACTTTTCAAATTGCTTGGCAAAAAGATTGGCCACTTCTGTTTGATTGCTCGTGATTTGAAGTGTGTTTTCATTTTTAAGAGATGGTGGCACTGACACTTTTGATGTTATTTGTTGACGAACATAAGCATGAAAAGATTTTGGACCATTCTTAACTATCTCTCTTTCATATTTAATTCTTTTTGTTCTTGCTAAGCTTACAATTTTGTTATTTACTTTTCGAAACTTCTCATAGGATGATTTGTTAGATTTATCAGTAATATAAATATTCCACAGGGTAGCTTTTTCTTGAGTCATTTTTATAATTTCAGGTCCGATCCATGGTTTGTTAAGATTATAAGCCTTTTTAGGTCGCTGCATAGGAACATAAAGAGAAATTGCCTTGTCTATTTGTGTCTGTAAATCACTCCAGGCCTCCGTTACATCAGCTGTTTCTAGCGAAGGAGGTTTGTCTTGTAAAGATTGGGATATAAGTTTGTAGTCGGCTTTAAAAAAGTTTCTACGTGGTAGGCTTAGTATACGTGTTTGTGTATTATTCACCTGTACTTGTATGGTCAGCATAAGTACCTGGTGATCACTTTTACCTATATTTGGTAGGTGTTCAATGCTTGTACATAGATTTTCATCATTGCATATTACTAAGTCCAAGAGTGATTCTTGCTGGTTCCTTGTCCGAGTTACTTTTTTCACTAATTGGTATAAATTGGTATCAGTTAAAAGTTCGACAAATTTGCTGTGTAATGTGTTGTATCCATCTAATTTTCTCAATGGCCAATGTATGTCAGGTAGGTTGAAATCCCCAACAATGAGTAGGGTATTATTGCTTTCTGATGCAGTTCTGATTGAATCAAAGAGAATTTTATCTGATTCTTCGTATGTATAGTGTGTAGGGCGATAAATACCAGCTACAAGTAAAGTAATGTTAGCATAAGTAAAGTTAATCCATAAAGCCTCAACATTGTTGTTAGCGTTGTTCAAGGTGGGATGTAGGGTAGCTTGTATTGGAATGTTAAGGTGACTGTGTGCTATATATATTGCTACTCCGCCCCATCCTTTGCCAGCTGCCCTGTCACGTCGGAATAATACATAGCCTTTTATATTTATCAGGTTGCTACTTATTTCAGGTTTTAGGTGTGTCTCCGTTATGATTATACATGTTGGTTTAAGATTATTGATTTCTAGTAAAAGCAGGTCTCGTTTTGCCATTAGGGATGCCAAGTTCGTGTAAAAGATGGTAAGGTTAGTGATTGGAGAGTCTACTTTTTTGCAGCATCATCCCCTTTAGTGACTATCTTCGGAGTGTTGCCTACATATTTAATAGTAAGGTTCAACTCACCATTGGAGGTTCTCTGGTCTAGTTCCACACGCAAATTCTTTAGGTACTCACGTTGATAGGGGGTAAGGTCATTTTTTACTTTGATGCTTGCTGGTAACTTTTTCCCATTTTTTAATATGTTTTTAGCTGGTCGTTTGTTTGCAAATATCACCTTAACAGGGCGAGGAGATAAGTCCTGTTTCGGCTTCCCGAGACGGATGATGGCAACAGGTTTTTCACTTTCGGGAATACACTGCAACGAATTTACTACTTGCTCAAGGTCATGCCGCTTTCGGACCCCTACATCGGTTTCCGCAATGAGTTCAGGGACACCAAACATTATAACATTGCTGCTCCTTGTTTCCCTTTCCGCAATTTCAGCTACCACTGCTTCGAGGCTGGTACATTGGTTTTGTTTGTTCCTAAGTTCTTTGACCTGAATTTCCAGGTCACTCACTAGCTTCCTCAGTGCTGGTAGTTGGCGAACTCCGAGTTCACAATCGGGGCACAAATACTTTAGAGTAGGTGATTGTAGTACAACCACACGCAACTCGGTAGCAAGCAATCCACTACACTTTACACAAATCTGCCGTTCACATCCATGACAGGTGATTTTAGGGTTCGCACTGTCCGGTTTTGTAATCGGTTTTGTACATTTCAAGCAAGGCGCCATAGTTTATTTTTAAAGCAACGAACGCGAAGTAACGTTTGCGAGGTTATGTTATTTCCGCAAAGTCACTGTGTTTTAAAATTGCTAAGGATTGCTTTGCAAACACTTTCACTGCAGATTTACACAAGCACAAACACAATCAGACGGTTTTTAGCTCTAAAAACGACTTCTAAACTAGAATAATACGAAATTATTTTATGTTAGTTCAAAGACACAAGTGCACTTTCCGAACGCGGGTAGAAGAAAAAATAACTATCTTCTATCTTCTTCACCTTGCCCGATTATTGTGCCCTGTGATAAGGTATACCTAATATTTATGTATATATTTTATATTATTTATATGTGTATATATGTATGTATGTATATATATTTATTAATTACATATATTAGTGTTCGTCATACTCATACTAGTTTATTATTGCATTTATTTTGCACCTGCCTCGCCCATTTCCCATGCCCTAAGGTAGACTGGTAGATAATGCCCTCGGCATTAAGTCCGCCCATGTAAATTAATTGCATAAAGTTAAATAAATAAATAAAAATAAATAAATTATATCTAATTTTTTAAGTATAGTACGCCAATAAAAAAAATAAGATTTTTCTAAATGCTGTCCTAATTAGAAATTTAGTATTTAAAGCAATTGGTTTCTATCAGCTACAGATTATTCCAGGCTCTTAGAAATTATGTTACCCCAATTAACTTAATGAAGAACAACAAGCGAAAGGCCAATTACTGTGTAATATAATAGTAATAATATTTTGTATAATAATATTATCTTTTAGGGATGACCATAAGAGATCAACAACTACTCTACTGTGAAGATCTTTTTTGCTAGGGCTAACATACTATTTAACAGTTATTTTATAGACTGTTCTAAAATCTGTAAATAGGCAAGGTTGCTAATTTACCAGGGATCTAAATCGAGAAATATGTTTGCTAATGCATGTCCAAACTGGGTTATCCTTAGTAGATCTAGGTTTGATACCATATGTTGAGTTACCGTGTTACACTGATTGTGAAGTTCTGGGTGACATGGTTTCAATGTGTGGAGCTGATTACCCATCTGCGAGCGTCGCAGGCGTCCCACCCTAAGGGTGGTGATGTTAAAATGCTTAGGGTGGGACGCCTGCGGAGCTCGCAGATGGGTATCAGCTCTGTTGTGATGTTGAAATGCTGTTACACCCATGTTTTTTTGTTACAGATTCATCATGGAGGATTATGATCCGGAGGAGCAACTTAAATCCAGACAATATCAAACTGAGTTAGAGGAAATTGCGATGGCAAAAAATACGATTATACACCTACCAACTGGTATGTGATAGATAAGTTATCTATACGAGAATAATGAATTCACTTAAGTACTGGACTAGTGTCTAGCCCTGCTAATATCATTTATAGCTAGGTACTTTACGATCATTTATTTTAGTAGGTATTATTTTCCTTCCAATTAATATTAAGGCGAGTGTAGTTGTAAACGGCCTCGACAGTGGCGCCACTTCACAAAAAGTATACATGGTGTAAAAAAATTAACTAAGAATATTTTAAGGAGTGAACCAGTACGTGAAACTGAACAACTTTTCCCAAGGAACATAGGCCGAAATATGAAAAAAAAAATTGGCCCTCCCATACAAATTATCCCGGCCGGGTAACACACTAAGTATGGGAGGGTCAAATTATTTTTTCATATTTCGACCTATGTTCCTTGGGGAAAGTTGTTCAGTTTCACGTACTGGTTCACCCCTTAAAATATTCTTAGCTAATTTTTTTACACCTTATATTTTCTCTTTATACAAACAATCTAACAGATGACCGTTGCTCAAGTTTTTAGTATTATCCTTAAGTAAAATAAGAACCAACAAACTCAATGAAATATTTGCCGTAATTAAAGTTACGACAAAAAGTGCCTAAAAAGTGACACTTTTGGTATTAATTGCGATAAATTTAATTACAGCGAATATTTAATTGAGTTTGTAGGTTCTACTTTTTCCTGAGAATAGTTCTAAAAACTTGAGCAACAGACATTCTGATAGATTGTTTGTATAAAGAGAAAATATATTTTTTGTGAAGTGGCGCCACTGTCGAGGCCGTTCACGAGTACACTCGCTTTAATGTTATACCTACTATTTTACGACATTCAGTTGCCACTTTATTTCTAAGTGCTTCAGGATATATCATTTTCATAGCAAAATCATGCAACAGTGAAACCATTGGGTGTGTCGCTGGTTTATTTTTTGCTTATGGTAACACTACATCAAGGGAAATCCCCCAAGCCTGTTGTGCCAAGATAAGTACTGACATTATACACAATATGGCCTTGTTTATAAATTGATTATTTGTGTACCTTTTGGAAATAGGGTTATCTGAAAATTTTGTTTTCAAAACACATACATACATAAATCACGCCTCTTACTCAGAGAGGAAGGCAGAGACTACTTCCTTCCACTTACTACGATCCTGGCATTTAAGAAACATACAACAAAACTAAGGATAAGATAAAGATTTTTCCTCCTTTAGTAGGTAACTCAAATCAACTGATTAACAGTAATAGCACAGTATAATTAATAGTACTAGCGTACAGTATGGTCACTCCCTGCCTCCCCCTACAAGCGCCGCCCACCCGCGCTCGGAGGACGCTCAGACACCGGCTAGCCTGGACGCGACGACGAAGGTCATTTCATACTGCCGCACATTGCATTCCCGATTCGCCAACGCAAAATGGCGGCAACCCTGACATGTTGTCTCACACACACAAGCATGGTCCGCGTTCACCTACGCGAGCTTAGACTGTGTGCGTAGCAACGCGTTTGATTCATACATTTTTGCGCCAGTGTCCGAGGTGTGGTAATAGTACATTCTTCACGCGCGAAGAAAAATATCGATTACTAACGAACGACGGTGTAGTTTGAGATTTCGGGCCTCCCTTGATGCACACGAGTTAGTATTCGTACTTTCTGCCAAGTGATACATACGGGGTGTAAGGGACAGCCCTCCGAAAACTGATAGGCGGAAATCTAGTCTATAATATTTTGTTAACACAAAATTGCCGATCAACTGATTAGAGTTACTATGGAAGGTCAAAATATTTTTGTTTTATTTCAACGTAGGTATTTTTTCCTTATCACCAGTCCGTAAGTTTTCAGTATCGGTCACTAGTAAAATTTCTCCCTATATTTTTATAGGCTCAGGAAAAACCTTCATCGCTATCAGAATAATACAACGAAACCGGCATGATCTGAAGGCGCCGTGGGGATGCGGCGGAAAGAGGACATTCTTCCTTGTGAACACCATCCCTCTTGTCACACAACAGGTCAGTTCAGTTAAACTGCATTCCCTTATACTTATAGCATGTTCACATTATGCACATGCTCCTGCTTCTGCCGCTGTCGCGAATATTGCTCGAAATACTGCCGCGGAAGCACAGATTACCTAATAGTTACTACGTAACAGATAAATCACTCCAAGGAAAAATGTCAATACCTACTGTTATAATAACCTACTCTTTTGACTAGCTAGTCGCTGCAAGCCAAAACGAACCAAAACTCACGAACATAAAGTTAACTTTCCTCTGTAGTTGCGCGCCGCCATGTGCTGAGGGTGAATTGCCAGGGCTGCCTCTTTCGATATTTAAGTCAGTAGGTATTTACTGAACACTTTATAAATGAAAGAATAAAATATTTTTACTGTTTTGACATGTTTTATTTTTTAATTATATTATAATATAAAAAAGATAAGTTCTTGTCTCTTCTCCTGCTGGATCTGCATCCTTCAACTGCACATAGTGTGCCACTTTTATTATTACTATTAGTCGCCACTCGCCATGTCAAGTTACCAAGTTACAAATAAAGAACGTCGGGCTACAAGTGTCGTTACACAAAATATTTTCGCACGTACGGACGCTCAACGCGGCTGTCGACAACCCACTGAGCTATGGGCAGCCGGCTGCCCGGCGGCCGGTAGGTACTTATCGCGCGCAAGTACATGGAGTGAAAGAGGCCTGGCGGAAGTATCAACGCGAGTGAGTGTTCACACACTGCCGTCATACTCTTCTCGCACCAATACGAGTGAGCGTGATAGCAATACATTTCACTGTTCTTCGTGCTGCCGCACACTGGTTCCATTTAATAAAAAAGTGGACATTAAGGAATTTCGGGTCGAAGGTCAACGGATGTGGCTGATTTTCCAAGATTCACACGTATTCAAAAGAAAACTTAGCACAGCTTGTAGAGGGGCTAATTGTTCACAACTTTGTCATAGACACTCAACTGCGCATTTTTGCGCGTTTTGAGTTACAGGCACTTTAAATATTTTGTCACCGGATGAGCATAATTTTTTTTTGTAGATAGCTGACGCAATTACGAGTCACTTTTAAATATGATGTTTTTTTCAAATATGCCTTATCGACAGTGATAAAAAATTATTAATTATTTTTTTGTATGGATGAAATCAGAATTTTGACTATTTCTTCCAAGATTCACACGTATTCAAAATAAAACTTAGCGCAGCTTGTAGAGGGGCTATTTGCTCACAACTTTGTCATAGACACTCAACTGCGCATTTTTGCGCGTTTTGAGTTACAGGCACTTTAAATATTTTGTCACCGGATGAGCATAATTTTTTTTTTGTAGATAGCTGACGCAATTAAGAGTCACTTTTATAGATGATGTTTTTTTCAAATATGCCTTATCTACAGTGATAAAAAATTATTAATTATTTTTTTGTATGGATGAAATCAGAATTTTGACTATTTCTTCCAAGATTCACACGTATTCAAAATAAAACTTAGCGCAGCTTGTAGAGGGGCTAATTGCTCACAACTTTGTCATAGACACTCAACTGCGCATTTTTGCGCGTTGTGGGTTACAGGCACTTTAAATATTTTGTCAACGGATGAGCATAATTTTTTTGTAGACACCTGACGCAATTACAAGTCGCTTTTAAGACACCCACTATTACTCAAAAAAGTAAAAATGTCCAAATTAGTAACAAACGTAGCCATTTTGATACAAAAAAATTACAAAATTGTTGATAACAAATAAAAAAATTCAATTTGGTAATAGTTGATAAAAAGTTGTGTAGTTTTTACGAGCACAAGACGCGTAATGATCGAAAACAGATTGCATTTGCCTTATATTACTGCAAGTGATGTGGTAATTAGACGATGAGTCATTACCAAAAAATTCCTGCAATCTGGATGAGTCACACAATAATTTACCTGTACAAACATGTTTAAAGATTTACATGTCTGTTTATGATCTTATTATCTTTTAAAATAAGTCTTTTTTATATAAATAAACATTAAATTCATACAAAAGAATTATTAATAATTTTTTATCACTGTAGATAAGGCATATTTGAAAAAAACATCATCTATAAAAGTGACTCGTAATTGCGTCAGCTATCTACAAAAAAAAATTATGCTCATCCGGTGATAAAATATTTAAAGTGCCTGTAACTCAAAACGCGCAAAAATGCGCAGTTGAGTGTCTATGACAAAGTTGTGAGCAAATAGCCCCTCTACAAGCTGCGCTAAGTTTTATTTTGAATACGTGTGAATCTTGGAAGAAATAGTCAAAATTCTGATTTCATCCATACAAAAAAATAATTAATAATTTTTTATCACTGTCGATAAGGCATATTTGAAAAAACATCATCTATAAAAGTGACTCGTAATTGCGTCAGCTATCTACAAAAAAAAAATATGCTCATCCGGTGACAAAATATTTAAAGTGCCTGTAACTCAAAACGCGCAAAAATGCGCAGTTGAGTGTCCATGACAAAGTTGTGAGCAATTAGCCCCTCTACAAGCTGCGCTAAGTTTTCTTTTGAATACGTGTGAATCTTGGAAGAAATAGTCAAAATTATGACTTCTTCCATACAAATAATAATTTATTATTTTTTATCTCTGTAGATAAGGCATATTTGAAAAAAACAATATATATAAAAGATACTTGTAATTGCATCAGCTATCCACAAAAAAAAAATCAGCCACATCCGTTGACCTTCGACTCGAAATTCCTTAATGTCCACTTTTTTATTAAATGGAACCAGTGTGTGCCGTTCCTTTAACTCGCGCAAGAAAAGCCGGCTTTCGGGAGCACGGGAAGTGCCCTGCCCTGCCCATATTGGCATGGTGTGAACGTGCTATTAGATACGCGTGCCCGTGCATGTGTGTATCGAACATGGAGTCCAATTTACGCTGGTAGTGACACGCGAATATGCTTCACTCTCAGCTCAAACCAGGCCTGATCTAAGATCCGAACTAGGGTATAAAAAGTGTTTCATATTTTAGTTAGTAGGTATGTCAGACAATGGCCTTAATTCGGGATATAAATTCCCATAAAATTATAAGCCATGACACGACTAAAATATCTCCTATCCTTTTTTAAACCTATTTAACGGAAAGTTACAGCACTAATTTAAGGCAAGTAATGAGAATTTATATCCCGAATTGAGGGCAATATCTAAACTAAAAATTTTCCGATATATTACGAATAGGTTGCTGAAACAAACCGGTCTAAACTATAAATTATCCGATATAATATTACGAATAGGTTGCTAAAACAAACCGGTCTAAACTATAAATTTTCCGATATTTTAAACCGTCCGGACGGAAAGCTGAAGTGGAACTGGGCAGGTCTATCTTTTTCAGTTACATTTACATCCCTATAGGTGGGATGTTTTACCTACCTAATGGACATCGGTCGACGGTCGGTAATTCGGTTTCACCGTGCTCAGAGAAGATGACGAAAAAACTTCTTCTAGTCAAAATATTATTTTGAAAGATCACGACCAGGCCAGGTGACGCGAGAGAGGGCATTTGCCCTTCAGAGGGACAGAGCTAGAGACAAAAAAAATACATAAAAATTACTTGTCTTGACCGGATTTATTTAGGCAACCCGTTCTTATACATTTTCTGACATACTAACTACAATATGAAACACTTTTCATCTATTTCACAAATGGATTCGAATTGACCCCAGTTCGAATCCTCTACTAAAGGAAGTTACTCTATTCGCGAGGTGAGTTAATAAAGCGCTGTCTTTAGTGCAATTTTGTATGTATGTGACAGATGAAAAATGGTACCAATGGCTTCGTTTCAGTAATAATAATAAAAAATATTGAATGTGCTCACTATAGCTTAGTAGATAAGAACGTCGAAGAAAATGAACTAACTGTACTGTATCGTAGGTAATGTAAGATTTGAAATAAATTCTATACTGGCTGACATTAGCAAACAGATCGGCTTTATTTCAATCTCTATACAGTTCTTTTAAGATTAATATTGAAGGCCGTTTGCATCAAATGTACCCTAGCCTTTATGTGCTATTATTGAATAACAAGAAGCTTGATATACCACAATAGGTGAATTTCATCGAATGTGCCCTGGCCTTTATATGCTACTTTTGAATAACAAGAAGCTTAAAAAGGTCGTGTAATGCTGGCTTAGAATAGCATCACCCCATTTCTTTCCCTTGGGTGGGTGACTCGAGGGCGTGTATTGCAAATTTAGGCGATCGGCTGACAACCCTGTCACTATGGCGATATACAATTTTCCAAATGACCCTCAGATGTTTGTCAGACGTTTCGTAAATGTCCGGTTTTTACAGTCGTTTACGCTGTGCGTACCCCGTAAGGGATTATAGGCGTGATATATGTATGTATGTTTGCCAAAATGTACTATGGTTTATTTTGCACTCACAGTGCTATATTATTTGGGGCGTCGGTAGCTCATTGGCAGAGCGGTGGGACGGTACTCCACAGGTGGTCCCGGGTTCAATCCCCGGCCGTCGATAACATTTATTCAATTTCTTATTTTCATTTATGTAAATAAGAAGCTTCTTATAACATAATAGGTGGCTTGCATCAAATGTGCCCCAGCATGAATGTGCTATTTTAAAATAACAAGAAGCTTGTTATTCCACAATAGGTACTTGGGTATATACTCAGTTCTTCGAGGCAATAGTACATCAAATATTTATCAACAAAAGTCATAGGTACCTACATCGCTGCTTATGAACACCTATGAGTCATTCGCCAGAGCTAACAATGTATTGGTCAAATTAAAATGAGAATAAATAGTTGTGTTAACAGTTACCAGAGTGTCAACTCAAAAAGAGCAACAAATTGTTTATCTATTGGTCTACTTATATTAAGTAATTTTTGGCTTAGAATAGCAACACCGTTAAAGTACCGCCGTTCCAATAAGTCATATTTGACAGCTGTCAAAGGCCAACAAAAGGGAAATAGACTCTCTGCCATAGTATTATCACGAATCTGACAGCTGTCAAATACGACTTATTGGAACGGCTGTACGATATTGTTGTATGGGCCGTCATAAATATTCGATGGTTTCATGTGTATTAAAGTATCAATTCTCGCACTACTGACGGGTTGGCTGGAGGAGAACTCTTCTACATAAGCTCGCCTTTGCTCCCACTGGTTGTACATAATCCTTTTGTTTTTATGTATTATATAGGATAGGATATATTTATCTCTCTCTCTTTTCGTGTGGGGCACCGAGTCGTCCAACGACCCGATGAACCCTGGTGTCAGAGTTTTTTAACCGCCGACTACAAGTAGTAGGCCTCTGACATGGTTGTGTTACGACCGCCGTCTAAGTAATATATTAATAAAATACTGCCCCGTATTTCATTAATATATTACCGACCGACCGGCCCAGCGGCTTCACTCGCAGGTAACCGTTTTCCCGCGGGAATAAGACATTTTAATATAGCCTATGTTCATCAGGGATAATGTAGAATTCGCATGGAGATTTTTTAAAATCGGTCCAGTAGTTTCGGAGCCTTTTTTTTTTTTTTTATTATTAATGATGGGTTTGCTCTTGACTCTAGTCTAGGTCATAGGACAGAGACAGAGTCTAAGATGGAGCGAGCTCACCCAGAAGAAGCCTGTTAAGGCACTGGCACTCCCACACACTGACGGAACGCAGCAAGCTACTTGGCGCCAGACTTCGGTGGGAGGGTGGTCGCCAGCCAGGCGGCCCCTTACGGAGCCTTCCACCGCTTGGTGGGATCGTTCAGCCGGACTTATCCACAGGCAAACCTGTGTTGCCGTTGCCCGGGGTGGACCGCTAGGAGGTAGATCCCATACCACCCCACAATTTCAATTCAAACAAATCGTAAAATCTTTCCTCTTTATAATTAGTGTAGATTTAGATTATAATATTAGTGTAGATAAAGTGATTAGCTGGCGAACTGTCACCAAAGTGCTAAATAAACGACCGATTGTTATGACAGTTGTAGCATTGCCTACTTTGAACGGGATTATTGTTTGTATCTGTCTTGTCTAGTGGCAGTAGTCTTTAAGATTAGTAATGGTAACCACATATTATCAGACATGTTGACAGTCGTAGGCTTGTTTGTCACATTCACACATACTAAGCCGGCATCAAACGGTCGCTTGTATGTCACACATGACACCTATATTAATGTTTTACGTGTATCAAACATAGGTTCACAAAATATCAGATAAGTATAAAATTGGCGGCCTTATTGGTGGCGCAGCGATTTCGGCCAGTAGGCCTAGGATGAGCTACGTGATTTCGGTTTTCTCTTTACAATACACCGTGGCTAGTCTATCCCAGGCAAGCGGGCTACTTCGTGGCAAGGCATTTGAATTGGCCCCATAAGAAAGAAGAAAGAAAGAAAGAAAACACATTTATTTCGGTCCACACAACACAACAACAAAAAAGACTACATTATATAACTTAAGTTATCGTAAGCACAGGTTATTGCGCATATGTACCTCACTCAGCATGTGCGGCAGATAGCAGAAGCTATCTACAGCGCTGGTATTCTGTGAAGCCATATTGGACGGAGAATAAAAATAAATAAATTTTAAAGTAAAATAGATATTTTCTTGAGACTTATAAACTATACAGCTATACGATACTATCTTATGCTATATAACGCTACAAACAATTAGAGACATCTAGTACATATTATGAAGTTTTCTTTAAATTATAAATTTTTGACAAACGCATACATTTGAGTTGCTTATTTTATACAAGAGAGAAATAAAAACAGCTAGAGGAACGTAGTTATAGTTATTCCCAGTGCAACTGCTTGTGGAACAATCAATTGTACATCAAGTAAATGTAATTTTAATTTAGTTTTAAATCTACTAACGAATATATACGTCACATTGAATAAAAATAATGGGATTTTTATTACATATACAAATTTTGTGTTTTGTGTATAATTAATTACCGCACGCGTTTGAATGTCGCGACGCCGTATACCTGGGAAATCTGATGGCCCGCCCTTGCAATATACCTATGTCCCTTCCTACACTATAGAATTAAAATGCATACAGTTTTGACGTGTCTGACGCCTTAATGGTTTATTTCACCTTAATATACAGGGTTATTTTTTAGTCAGTGCGCAAACTTATACCATGATATCAGAATCGTTAATAGGACATTTTAGGCAAATAAAAAAAAAGTTTTATTTTTATTATTTTTTTATTTTTGTCTGCCCCATAAAAAATAAATCATGGACACACTACTTTTCAATCGGGGGTGCGTGAAAATGGCAACAGCGCTCGCGCAGCGCACCCTTCAGTCAGTTTCATTCAGTTCTCGCTTTGATTCCGTCGCGGGCGGGCGCGCACATGTGTGACACTACTTTCCCGCCGATCCCGAATTGATTTCGCGATGTCGAATTTTACGTTTCGCGAGTTTTACGAAATGGTGCGTTCGTACTTTTTAAGTGGGGAAAATACCCGAGCAGCCCAATTAATGTACGCGGACGAAAGTTTACCTCGACTGCGTAATGCTGGCGTTGTGGACCCTCATGTACCGAACCCAAAAACATTCCTCAACGTTATGCAGCGGCTGTTGGATCACGGGCAGTTTACGGTAAGTAACTGTTAATTAAACGACTATTGTACTTAGCTACCTACTGCCTACCTAGTGTTCTAGGTAAACTTTTTGCAGTTTACTTTACTTTAAATGCAGTTGTACTTTAAGGATAATTCGGTTAAAATCATCGAAGGGCATGCACGTGCGATACGAGCTACCTCATATCATCAGTGTACATAAAGCTTTCTAGCAGTGCAGATGAATTTCCCGCCACGCCGTGACGCCGGCGCCGCGCCGGCGGCAGATTTCTTCTAAAAATTGAATCGTTGGCGCCACTATGTCTGGCGCTGTAAGACGCGGTGACTAATCGCGACGTTGTCAAACCATCACAACCTCTGTTGTATGCAGGTTGTGTAGGCTTTTTAGGTAACATCAGCAACGGCTCCAGTTGCCATTAAAGTCTTTACTGGTTATTTTTAAAGAATATTAGAAAAACCTTTGAATGTTGATCTTTTAAAATGGGTATCAATCTTTTCTGGTTATTCTTGTTAACTGTAAGAAAAACCATTCTTAAGTTGATCACTTAGATGGTTACTGGAGGTGCTGTACAATCCCGAGTTACCGTTATGGATTAAACATTTACATGTCTTGCTTATGCTAGTAGTAGCTGCTAATTCTTAACCAAACTGGGAAAAATCCAACTACGTCATTAACAAAATAATCTTGTCTCTCCGCATAAACTAGAAACAGGGACCATCATATCAAGAGACCAACTTTTAAACCACTTCACCACGGAGGCAGTTTAAGTGTAGGTACTTGTGAGATAGGTACTTAGTTGTTGTAGGTATCACCCGCACGCACCCCGGTACCGATAGCGGTCATTAACCTGGACTGGTCATTGACCTGTGCTGTAGGTAGAAGCTAGAACACAGTCAGCTGATAGGTATAACTGGGCCGCGCGCGACGTTGCCATATCGGAAGATAGCTAGTGAACCTAATAGGGTGATCCACACTTACGTACGATACTGGGATAAGTTTAAGTGCGATTATTTAAATTTTTTTGTTCTAAGTCAGGTGTAAAAAATAAATACATATTTTCTAAAATTTGATAACCATTACGTATGTTGAAGCTGCGCACTGACTAAAAAATAATCCTGTATTTAAATCGCTGTAAGATTCAGGATCACCAATTATAAAAAGTGGAAAGTTCTTTTTATGATCTGTATACATGGTGAAGTTTTTTCTAGTAACTGATAGCGAAAACTCAAGACGGGCTGGTGACAAGAAATAACTTTCCCAAAAAAAACATAGGTCGAAATACCAAAAAGAAAATTGGACCAAAATTGCCGATCAGCCGATTTAAGTTACTATAAAAACTCAAAAATTAATTGTCATATTTCAACCTATGGTCCTTGGGGAATGTTGTTACTTATCACCAGTCCGTCTTGAGATTCCGCTATCGGTCACTACTATTTCACACTATATTTTTTTGTTTATAGAAAAAAGTGATACAGAAAATGTGTGCCGTGAAGAGTGTAGCCGGATACAGCGGAGAGGATGGCGTGGATTACTGGGACAAGAACAAATGGGATGCCGAGCTCTCAGAACATGAGGTATGTCTTCTCCATTATACAGGTAGTTATAGCACGTTCACACTATGCCTAATTCGACAGGGAATAATAATGGAAGCCAACGCGAAAGCCAAGCGTAGTGTCTATTGTAATAGGAAGAAGCCCGTGTCCAGAGGTGGACCAGAGGTGTTTGGCTGTTGATGTGGTGAGTTTAGCTGGGCTTTATGAGTTCCTATTCAAGATCCTCTACAGTTAAAGCAACTAATTTTGTATTGGACCCATATTTGTTAGGTATAGGATTCTAATGTTTCACTTCAGGTACTCCAGACCTGAAAAAACATCCTGGATATTTTACACAGCGCCATCTAGCCCCAACCAAACTAAGCATAGCTTGTACAATGGAAGCTGATATTATAAGTTATATATTTTTTATGTAAACAAATACATTATATACATAGAAAACACCCAGACTAAACACAAAGATCTGAAAATGATACTGTACAAATAATTGTGTCTTGTGGGGATCGAACCCACGACCCACGGCGTAGAAGGCAGGGGTACTATCCGCTATGCCATCATCCCCGTCAAAATGTTTAGTTTGTAATCAATTAGCGACCCGCTTAGCAGTTTCACCCGCTGCTATCCTTTCCATGTAAATAAGACCTTTTACCGGCGTGTACCTATATGAAAACTTTTCCTCTCGAATCACTCCAACTATGCAAAACTAAACTCATCAAAATCGCAGTTTGACTATGAAAACAACAGGACCCCACCATACTTTATTTTATATTATGTACTTACTGATTCATTGTCGACGGCCGATGTGGCGCAGTGGTAGTGCGACTGCCTGCGACGCAAAGGTTCCGGGTTCGATTCTTGGTGACACACTCACAAAGTTAATATTTATCACTTTGTGAATTTGTTCCCGGTCTGGTTAGGACATTGCAGGGTGAACCAACTGATTGTCCGGAAAGAAAAGGTTCCGTGCTTCGGAGGGCACGTTAAGCCGTCGGTCCCGGTTGCTGTTTATGATTACTTAGACGGCGGTAGTTACACAACCATGTCAGATGCCTACTACTAGTAGTAGGCGGTCAACAAAACGCTGACACCAGGGTTCATCGGGTCGTTGGACGACTCGGTGTCCCACACGAAAAAAGAAAGAGACGGGACCCCACCATACTTTATTTTACACTATGTAGTGATTCATCATCCCCATTCAGGTGATCGTGATGACGAGCCAGATCCTGGCTGACATGCTGACCCACTCGTATATCAGGATACATGACATCAACCTTTTGATCTTCGATGAATGCCATCACGCGGTCGTCGACCATCCCATGCGGCTTGTCATGAAACATTTTGAGGGTGTTCCTGTTGAAAAACAGCCTAGGGTTTTGGGTAAGAGCAATCAGTTACATACACACACATACACATATCACGCCCATAATCCCTTGCGGGGTAGGCAGAGCGTAAACGGCCGCAAAAAACGGCCATTTACACCACGTCTGACAAATATTTGAGGGTCATTCGGAAAATTGTGTATCGCCATAGAGACAGGTTGTCAGCCCATCGCCTAAAATTGCAATACACACCCTCGAGTCCCTTAGTCGCCTTTTACGACTCCCATGGGAAAGAAATGGGGTGATGCTATTCTAAGCCGGCATCACACGGCAATCAGTTAGTTTCATACAAAAGAATCCACAGGTATTGGGTAACAGCAATCAGTTTGTCTTATACAAAATAATCCACATGAACATTAGTGTTGCAAAGAAAATGTTTGATACACTGTAAAGACCACGATACTATGTCTGTCTTTATTTCAACAAAATGTTATAAGGAATTTGTTTGTCATTGCAGTCGAAAAAGAAAAAACTAATTTTTCCCGAAATAGTCCTTTAACGCTACTTGTTTCGTCCCGCGAATGCCAGTCACATCTATCATTTCTAAAAATACATTCGTTGGTTAGTGATCATCAAGTAAATTGTTTTGAAGATTTAAGTGTTTCTCCACTTCAATATACTCGTAGGTTTAAAATTTATTTATTTAGTTATTTTGTTGTGTGATGCGGGCTTAGAATTGCATCATGCCATTTCTTTCCGGTGGGTATCGTGAGAGGCGATTGAGGGACTCAAGGGTAAGATGTATATTATAATTTTAAGCGATGGGCTGAGCTGTGCGCAGAGCTGATACACAATTATCTGAATGACCCTCAAATATTGTTAGACATGGCGTACGTTCTACATACCCTGCAAGGGATATAGGCGTGAAATGTAAGTCCCTCATTTGTTCGCCATTTTGGTAACTACCGGCACGTGCCGGGTAGATTCAGTCCAATCCGGTCTTCCCAGAACAACTCGTAAGCTCAGTCGCGCCCTTCGATCGGGCTGGTTGTTTGAACAACCACAAAAACTTCTCCGCGTGAGCTTCTACTCTCTACCAGTGTAGATTTTACGGCAGCATGACTGGACTGAGTCCAGAACTAAAAAAAGGCGTGATAATGTATGTTAAGATTAATGTAAAAATTCTGTTCGTAGGATTGACGGCTACACTTTTAAACGCGAACGTGAATATCAATAGAGTGGAGGAGTCTCTACGCGAATTGGAGACCACGTTTCATGCCACCATTGCCACTGTCAATGAACTCGGTGAGGTACTGAGGTAAGTGTAGTTAAATAAATCAATTTATCTTTATCAGAAATGACGGGCAGAATGTTCTCGAGTGGCGATCCCAAGACCGTTTAGATAGACCAATAATCAGTTATTCTTCCGACAGTAACCTAAATGTGCCTACATAAGCGCGCAGTATTCCTATTGGCCCAGAGAAATTACTCCAAAAGCGCTTAAAAGATACTCTAGCACAAAACGCCCAAATATTTCACCCAAATTATGACTATAAGTATTTTTTTTTTAGAGCAATGATCGGTTATTCTTCCGACTGTCACCTGCATGTGCTTACATAAGCGCGCACTATTCCTTTTGGCCCAGAGAAATTACTCCAAAAGCGCTTAAAAGATACTCTAGCACAAAACGCCTTGTCCAAATATTTCACCCAGATTATAACTATAAGTAATTTTTTTAGAGCAATGATCGGTTATTCTTCCGACTGTCACCTACATGTGCCTACATTAGCGCGCACTTTTCCTATTAGCCCAGATAAATTACTCCAAAAGCGCTTTAAAGATACTCTAGCACAAAACGCCTTGTCCAAATAGGTATTTCACCCAAATTATGAATAAAAGTCATTTTCTTTTAAAACTTGCACAATTTTCAAGCGCGGGCATGATTGATGATTTTATACCTAACACGGAAAGTGTTTTAAATTTTGGTATTCATGCGGCATCGTTATTTTCGAATGTCAGCAACATGTCAAATTATATTTTAAACTGATACTTTGATTTTAGCTACTCGACAAACCCGAATGAGTGTGTGAAACTATACCGCAGCTCGCCACCGACTCCGGCGGCTAGGGAAGCCATCAGCATACTGCAGGAATTACAGATGATCGTCATGAAAGTAACTCTACCCGCCATGACTGGTGACCCGAACATTAAGCTGGAACGGGGGCAACGTGACATCAGCACTGACCCGAAGAAAGTAAGTGCATCTCTCTCTCTCTCTTTCTCTCACACACACACATGGACAATTGGACACACAGTCACACATTCACTGCATTGCTTGCACCACTACAACTGTAAAAATGTGACTATGAAAGCCATTAACACTATGACAATATGACTACCTACTGAGAACCTGTCACACGATTATAGTGATACACGATTTTTGAGAAATTTCATATCCTTTTATAAAGACAACATTTCATTCCACCACACAGACGAGCGTTATTATATAATAAAAACAATTAGTACAGTGTCACAATACCTAATATTAATTTCTTCATAATGTTCACTTGGCGATAACGCTCGTGTTTTTACGGCAGTTAACGCTCTGCCTACCCCGCATGGAAAAATGCGTGATGGGTATTGTAATAAATTTCCTGCAGAAAACTGCTCAAAAGAAGATAAGAATTTGTAACGCACGGCAACAGTAAATCAACGGTTATTTCTTGCTTGTCACAGATTTTTTGCCCATGAAATTGGATTAGTTTGTATTCATCGTGGTATATCTTTTATTTTTTCAGTATAGGCTTTTTACCCACGACGACAAGACGGTATGTATATGCGTTGAGGTGAGAGAATGTGTGTTTGTGTGGAAGTTTGTGCTAATTAATGTTGGCATCTATCTCCAAAACCAGTGCTCCGAATTTATTGCGGTTTTCAGTGATGGGTTTTTGGATTGAATTTGATTGGAGCGTGTTCTTGTATAGGGTGAAATCGTCTTGAGATTTTCCTTTTTCTTATCACCTGCCGGTGATAAGGAACTTTTCCAAAGGGACAAAGGTTGAAATATGAAAGAAATATTTTGATTTTCCATAGCAACTCAAATTAGCTGATCAGCAATTTTGTATGGCAGGTCCAAATATTTTTCGTATCTCGACCGTTTTCTTGTCCGGCACCAACATGCTCTGCCTGTTTTTAAATTTTTGAAACTGCGTATATAGTAACTATTAGCAGCCCGCCCAGCGGTTTCACCCGCCGCTAACAATTTCCCCCCGGGAATAAGACAGTTTAACATAGCCTATGTTCATCAGGGATAATGTAGGATTCTAAAAATCTTGACTTCAATTTGGAACAAATATCGTTTTCAGATGGTGGTGGCGTAAAGTTACATGCCGTGTGATTAACCTGGCCAGCCCCATGGCAGTGCCTATATTTTTATTTTTTTATCCCGCCCGAGCCGGTTTAGTATTAGGTGATAACAAAATTGTAATAAAAAAAAGGTGTGATACAAATTTCTTTTTTTAGAATGACGGTTCATGACGTCAATAAGTGATAATACTATCCTACATTGAATAAAGAATTTCAATTTCAATTAACGGTAAAAGAATTTTTTAAATCGGTCCAGTAGTTTCGGAGCCTATTTAATTCAAACAAACAGAAAATAAAATCCTGTTTCTAATATTAGTGTAGATTATATAATTATGTGCCGTGTGATGGCGGCTTAGAATAGCATCACCCCATTTCTTGTCCGTGGGAGTCGTAAGAAGCGTCTAAGGGACTCGAGGGTGTGTATTGCAATTTAAGGCGATGGGCTGACAACCTGTCACTATGGCGATACACAATTTTCCGGATGACCCTCAAATGTTTGTCACACGTGGCGTAAATGTCCGTTCTAGGCGGCCGTTTACGCTCTGCCTACCCCGCAAGGGATTATAGGCGTGATATGTGTATGTGTATGTATGTATATAATTATTATTTTAGTGTGATGCCGGCTTAGAAAAGCATCACCCGATTTCTTTCCCGTGGGAGTCGTAGGAGGCGACTAAGGGACTTGAGGGTGTGTATTGCAATTTAAGGCGATGGGCTGACAACCTGTCACTATGGCGATACACAATTTTCCGAATGACCCTCAAACATATGTCAGACGTGGCGTAAATGTCCGTTTTTGCGGCCGTTTACACTCTGCCTACCCCGCAAGGGATAATAGGCGTGATATGTATGTATGTATTATTTTAGTGTAGATTTTTTTAATGCATTATTTAATGTTTTTTGTCGTCTTTTATACCGAGTAAGGGACAGCCCTTCGAATACTGATAGGTGGTGCATGAAACATAAAACTGGACAACTTTCCCCTAGAAACATATGTCAGGAAACGCCAAAAAAATGACCTTCCATACAAAATCACAATCAGCTGACTGCATTCACTATGGTAAGTCAGTTTTTTTACGTTTCCTGAAATATGTTCCTACGGGAAAGTTGTTCAGTTTCATGGTCTGCATGTACCCTATTAGTATTCTGATGGTTATCCCTGACATCCTTTAATACAGTAATGATTAAATGTAATCATTACACGACGGGTACAAATAATGTGGCGTAGTTGGTACATTTTTAAATGAAAAAGTAGTTATTGTGGCATAACTGTATTAGTTAGACATATGGTATCGCGGACATTATTATAGATATTGATGTCCTCTATAAAACTGTAGTACATCACTTTGCTCTATTGTCAATAATTTCCACAGCGTACGCGATATAAGATATTTTTTTGGTAAATTTTTCACACGTTGGGTTACATTATCGAAATTTTCACGCGGATCCCTATTTTTTTCTCGTATAAAATATAGCCTATGTTCATCAGGAATAATGTAGGATTCTAATGGTGAAAGAATTTTTAAAATCGGGCCAGTAGTTTCGGAGCCTATTCGATGCAAACAAACAAACAATCAAATCTTTCCTCTTTATAATATTAGTGTAGATAAGTGTCTTACGGCAACTCAGTTTCGTTCTCTATGATGCGCTTATTGTACCCCCGCGAGGCAATCGCTACACTTTATGAACCTCACGTTCAATAAGCATAATAAATTAAAATATTTAAAACACGACTGCTTTCTGAGATAAAGCCTAGCCTATGACACTCGGGGTAATATAAGGATTCTTTCGATACAATTCCAATTCGAATCTCTTTAGTGGTTAGCGAGTTTCAGTCCTTTAAAGAATCGCACATAATATACATACATACATCTACATACATGAACTCTAATAACATAACACTCCTTTTTTGGTTGGGCAGTCGTGTTAAAAACACGTTCAAACGCATGCCTAACTTTTTTGTTGTAAGGCCCTTTGTGGTTTAGTTCAGCTTTTAATTAATGTTGCATTGTACTTTGGTTTATTTTGCACCCACAGTGCTATACTATTATTTTCATAAATGAAAAAAGGAAGTTTAGAAAATGGCCGCTACCTCAGTGGCAGAGCGGTGGGAAGGTACTCCACAGGTCCCGGGTTCAATCTCCGGCCGACACAAAAAAAAACTTATTTTTATTTATGAAAATGTTGCATTGTTTCAGATCGTAAAGGAAGTGCGTAAAATGCTGTTATCATTGGTAATGTTCATTGAAGAGTTGGGAGCGTACGGCGGCCAGTTGAGTTGTATTGCATATTCAATACTCCTAGAGAGATTGAAACGCAAAGCTATTACTACGGAGGAAGAACATCTGTACAAAATTGCAGTTACTCATATTACTATGTAAGATTTTACACGCAGTTATGATCTTATTTTTCATAATAAGTACAGTCGGTTGTAGCACATAAGGTACAAGGGGTACTCCAAAAGAACTGAATTATTTTGGTCCCAAGCAATATTTTTTTTATTGACATGAAAATGTTTAGTAGAACATCACTTCTCTTATATGATTATGATAAAATATTTATTTTGTATTAAATTGGGATAAAAATACATCAGTTCATTTGGAGTACCCCTGGTACCTTCTGTGCTACAAGCGACTGTACATAAAAATATGGTAAGCATTAATCGAAGAAGATAATTACGTTACAAAAGATTTGAAGGGGTGAACTAAACCAGTTCTCTTTCTCCAAGGAATATAGAACAAAATAAAAAAAAATGTCGCAAACCACATGGGTTAGCGTACCAAGTAATTTTGTGTTTACGTTTAAAACGGTCTAGTTAACTTCTTATTTTTTCTCACTTTCGACATGATGTCCAGTTTCATGTGCAATTTTACCCCCATAATACAGGGTGTAAGGGACAGCCTTCGGAATACTTAAAGGGTGCATTCAGACCATGAAACTGATCAATTTTCCATGAGAAAATATTTCAAGGAACGTCAAATAAATTTGACTTCGCATAGTAATTGCAGTCAGCTGATTGTGATTATGTATGGGAAGTATTTTGTTTGTCGTTTCTTGACATATTTTCCTGAAGGAAAGTTGTTCAGTTTCATGGTCTTCATGCACCCTATCAGTATTCGGAGGGCTGTGACTTACACCCCGTATATTAGCCCTTGTTTTCAGGGCAAGAATGATACTTCTAAGATCAATGAATGGCGACGAGGGTTATGAAAGAATCGTCCGACATTCTTCAGAAAAAGTTCTACTGCTGCTTAATATTTTGAAGGAGTTTAACCCTGAATATTACAACAAACCTTTAGGTAGTGTTTGAATTTTTATCTGATTATTATAGAATGAATTTGATGGAATATCTCATTACAACGTAACTAATCTATATCAACTACAGCCATGACAGTCCACTTTAAGACTTTGCCTTTACTTGTGTGACACTGAGTCGATGAACGACCCAATCAACCGGTTTTTTAATCGGGTTTACTACTATTGCTGTGTGATGCCGGCTTAGAATAGCATCACCGCATTTCTTTCTCGTAGGTCTCGTATCAGGAGATTAAGGGTTACATATGTATTGCAATTTTAGACGATAGGCTTACAACCTGTCACTATGGTGAATGGTGATACACAATAATCTGATGTTTGTCAGACGTGTCGATAATATCCATTTTTACAGCCTTTTACTCTCTGGCTATGCTAGGGATATAGGCGTGATATACAAGGTGTAAGAGACAGCCCTCCGAATACTGAAAGGATGCATTCAGACCATGAAACTGAACAACTTTCCCCTAGAATCATATGTCACTAAACAACAAAAAACTGTCTGCATTTACTATGGGAAGTTAAAAAAAATATTTTTTTTATGGAAAGTTGTTGCGTTTCATGGTCTGAATGCACCCTATCAGTATTCGGAGGGCTGTCCCTTACACCCTGTATATATGTAGGTATGTTTACTACTATTAGTAGGCCTCTGGGGCAAAATAATACAAAGGATAGGATAAATAAAAAAACAGCGATTATTTAACATACTGTATTCTTTCAGCTCATCTCAGAGTAAACCAAGCTAAACAACCACTATCCGGAATCATATTTACGAAACAAAGATTCACAGCAAAAATCATTTACAATCTTCTCAAAGATGTCAAAGATGCTAACCCGAAAGAATTCGGCTTTCTGAAACACGACTTCATCGTTGGGTTCAATATAAACCCATACAAAGCGACCAGGGAACAGTTTTATACGAAGAAATCTAGCCAAACTGCCTTGTTGAAATTCTCGAACAAGTAAGTAAAAATTACCAGAATCCGTACTAATATTATAAATCTGAGAGTTTTGATTAAATATGGGACACAGGTAGAGTATAACCTGGAATAACACATCGGCCACTTTTTACCGCAGGAAAACAACTATTACCACGGGAAAATGAGTGGCAAAGGGTGAAACAGCTGGGCAGAAATCTAGTGTGAAATTTTATATAGTCTAAAATGTTATGTAGTGTCGTGCGATGCCGGCTTAGAATAGCTTCACCCCATTTATTTCCCGTGGAAGGCGTAAGAGGCGACTTAGGGACTTGAGGGTGTGTATTGCAATTTTAGGCGATGGGCTGACAACCTGTCACTATGGGGATACACAATTTTCCGAATGTCCCTCAAGTGTTTGTCGGAGGTGGCGTGGATGTCCGTTTATGCGGCCGTTTGCGCTCTGCCTACCCCTCAAGGCATTGTAGGCGTGATATGTGTGTATGTATTTAAAATGTACATTCATACATAAATCACGCCTATATCCTTTAACGGCCGTAAAACGGATATTAACACCACGTCTGACAAAAGATTGAGGGTCAATCAGACAACTGTGTATCACTATAGTGACAGGTTGTCAGCCCATCGCCTAAAATTGCAATCCACATCTAACCCTCGAGGCCCTTAGTCGCCTCTTACGACACCCATGGGTAAGAAATGGGGTGATGCTATTCTAAGCCGGCATCACACGGAACGGTATGTAAAATGTAAGACTCACATCGCCAATATAGCAAACGTCACGTAGATGTCAACATTTCTAGACCGCTGATTATTACAACTCGACAAATTGTGAAAAATTCTAAAATGTACCTACCATATTTTCCGATTTTTTTAAGGAATTATTAAAGTTCGAATTACCAGATGAAGCCAATCACATGAGCCAAAATAGCACGTTCACATCATTCTCCTGCTTCTGCCACCAGCCACTGCCTACCCCGCAAGGGATAAATGCGTTATATATAGGGTGAAATTTTACTAGTGACCGCATAGCGAAAACTCGAGACGGGCTGGTGATAAGGAATAACTTTCCCCAAGGAACATAGAAAAAAAAATGTCCTGGAATTGCCGATCAGCTGAAATGGGTTACTATGGCACCGCAAAATACTTTTTCATATTTCCATCTATGATCCTTGGGGAAAGTTGTTTCTCATCACCAGCCCATCCTAAGTAAAATTTTTCCCGATATGTGAGTGTAATACTATTTTTACCCGGGTAATGCTTTTGTTATTGCAGACACATTGATAAAAACATTAACTTTAAGATCTTAAATCTTTGTAAGTACAAGTGTTTCAAGCAAATAAATAAATAATAAATATCCTGGACAGTTCACACAGCGCCATCTAGCCCCAAACTAAGCAAAGCTTGTACTATGGAAACTAGATAGCTGATATTAATACTTATATACTTTTTTTGTAAATAAATACATATTATACATAGAAACACCCAGACTAAACACAAATATCTGAAAATGACTTAACAGACGTCGTCGAGACGACCTAGACGGTTACTCAAAGAACTGGTATGCGGAGGCACAGGATCGAGATTAGTGGAGGAAGGGGAGCGAGGCTTTTGCCAAGCAGTGGGATCCCGGCGGCTCTATACGATAAGATAAGATCAGGAGATCGAACCCACGACCCTCGGCGTAGCAGGCAGGGATACTATCCGCTACGCCATCGGGCCATAAATGATTGATTGATTGATTGATTGCAGGGAACTGAACTGTTTGATATCAACAAGCGTGATAGAGGAAGGTGTGGACATCCCGCAATGCATGCTCGTGTTGCGATACGACCCGCCGCTCGAATACCGATCTTATATCCAGAGCAAAGGTATCATTTTATGGTATTTCATTATGAAGTGGTATAAAAGAACCGGTACCCGCTTAAAGTGGTACAAAAAATCTAGATTCTACACATCCGAAGCTACTAATAATCAAAAAAAGATTTATTGCATGAAAGAATTGGACCTCTCATTCAAAATGCTCAGCAGAGCGAGAGCAGTTTTAGCTACAGTGGAATGGGGTTACTTTTATTTTCGGGGTAGCTTTGATCGCAGATCTACTACTGCAATAGAGTGCATAAATAAGGTTTAAAGAAATCATAGCCATCCACACACATTTAAGTTGGCTGTGCAAACATTCAAACCATATTTTTGCGCTGTATTTCAGAAACTGAACTACGATCAAGTTACCGAAAATCAAAGTTACCTTATTCCACGATAGCGACAGCTGGAGCACAAATTCGAAAAAGAACTCTATCGTATTACAATAAATGTGACATTGGATAGAATGACAATCGGGTCTCACGGTCGCCCGAATGCAACCGGCGGCGGCGTTTGTTATTCTAGGTAATGTCACCTTTATTTTAATAATATTATGGCTCTTTTTTGAATTTCTATGATAAGTGCTGGAGCTGTCACTCGCAATAACGTACGTTTGGTCTGCGGCAGCCCTTACACGGAGTCAGCATAATTGGTAAAGTAGCTTTATTGGCATTTAAATATACTTGAAAAATTTCACCAACGGCAAGTTATCCGCGGTGATATTCTATACTTCAAACTATTAGCAGAATACGAAACGCTCAAAACTATTTCATTGACACGCTATCTACATGCAACTGAAACGATTTTCATTTCTGATTTCGAGCCCTGATATACAGGGTGTAAGGGACGGTGTACCCTTTTTATCGAAAATATTTCAGGCATGATCAGACCATGAAACTGAACAACATTTACTATGGAGCCTATGTTGGGAAACGTTTTCTTTTTTGAGTCTGTCAGCTGATCGAGAATATTGTAAGAGAGGTCCAATATTTTGTCTCGTTCACCAACACATCCATCATTGAACAATATGTTCTGACCGATAGCGAAAACTAAAGACGGGCTGGTGATAAGGAACAACTTTCCCCAAGGAATATAGGTCGAAATACGAATATAATTTAATGCACGAAAAAAATAAGTTTTTTTTTCTCTAGGTCGTGCAAGGAGTTCAGATTCAACATTCGTCTTGTTGGTCAATGAGAGTGACAGAGACAAATTCATGAAACAGTTCCAAAGCTTCCAAATAACCGAACATTATATTCAAAAGGTAAGTTATTGCCAGTTTTCATTTAATTTAAGAATCATAAGCAGTACTTTTCCTTTTAATAAACATATTTCCCTGTAATATTTATTCTATTTTTTTTTGTGCCGTGTGATTCCTGCTAAAATGTGGCGTGTAATGTCGGCTTGGAATAGCATCACCCCATTTCTTTCCACCCCAGTTGTAAGAGGCGACTAAGGGACTCGAAAGTTATATGTGTATTGCAATTTTAGGCGACAGGTTGACAACCTGTCACTATAGTGTTACAGGTTTTTTTGCTACCTAACTTTTTAATCACGCCTTTAATCCTTAACGGGTTAAACGTAAAAATGGTCATTAATACCACGTTGGACAAACATTTGAGGGTCATTCAGAAAATTGTGTATTGCCATAGTGACAGGTTGTTAACATATCGCCTAAAATTGCAATACCTACACACCCTCGAGATTCCCTTGGTGGCTTTTTACGACACCCACGGGAAAAAATGGGGTGATGCTATTCTGAGCCGGCGTGACACAAGATAATTTAATGTTAAGAACCTTAAAAACTTATTGAACTTCAGTTTACTATATAATAAGATTTTTTTTATAGCTGAATGTCAGTATTTACCTATAAAGTAAAATTATTTAGAAGTACTTTAATTCTACAATTTACCCTGAACTAGGATTACCTTGTATCTCAGGCAAACAAGGTCATATTTATTACTTAAATAATACGTATATTTTTATAAATTATATAAAATGCCTTAAATATTTGCATTATCTAGATGAATACAGTTAAAATATTAATACTTATCATATCAACGATATACAATTTTCCGAATGACCCTCAAAAATTGTCTGACGTGGCGTAAATGTCCGTTTTTGCGGTCGCCGTTTACGCTCTGCCCCGCAAGGGATTATAGGCGTGATATGCGTATGTATGTATATATCATCAACTATGTGTGCAATAATACAACAAAGTATATTTTTATTGTATAGTCTTATAGTTCATTTTAAATAATAGTTATGTCGGCTATCTGCTATCCTAAGATACAGAAATTCTTATAGGTACTTAGTTTAGGAAACAGCAGCCTCCTAACTATTTTGAAATGTGTTACCTATTTGTAATTAAGTTTATTATTAATAATAATGAATTATCTAACAGTATAATTGTATCAGGTGCTGGTTGGCAACACTGAGGACCGCGACGCTCCAACACAAGAGAATATCGAAGATTCGCTGTACAACGAGGACGAAATCCCTCCGTACGTCACAAAGCACGGTGGTAAGTCAATCGTGGGACTTCAAAGAACCCATCCCACCGAAGTCTGGCGCCAAGTAGCTTGCTGCGTTCCGTCAGTGTGTGGGAGTGCCAGTGCCTTAACAGGCTACTTCTGGGTGAGCTCGCTCCATCTTAGACTCTGTCTCTGTCCTATGAACTAGACTAGAATCAAGAGCAAACCCATCATTAATAATAATAAAAAAGTTTCAATTCAGTGCTATTTTCTTCAAATCCCCGTGTATCTTCCAAACTCGACATTGGCAGAATTGGCCCTGTTGACAGAAGCCTTTTTTTGAATTGACGGCCGATGTGGCGCAGTGGTAGTGCGACAGCCTGCGACGCAAAGGTTCCGGGTTCGATTCTCGTTGCGACACTCACAAGTTGATATATATCACTTTGTGAATTTGTACCCGGTCTGGTTAGGACAATGCAGGGTGAACCAACTGATTGTCCGATTAGAAATGGTTCCGTGCTTCGGAGGGCACGTTAAGCCGTCGGTCCCGGTTGCTGTCTATGATTACTTAGACGGCGGTCGTAAGACAACCATGCCAGAGGCCTAGTAGTAGTAGGCGGTTGAAAAACTCTGACACCAGGGTTCATCGGGTCGTTGGACGACTCGGTGTCCCACACGAATAGAGAAGAGTGCTCTTATTTTCAGTATGTTGTAAGAGGCTACTAAGGGACTGGAGGGTTTCATGTGCATCACAATTTTAGTCGACAGCAACCTGTGTTACACGATTTTTTCAAACGGCCCCGAAACTTTTGTCAGACGTAGCGATAGCGCCCGTATTTTTACGGCCGTTGACGCTCTGGATAGGCACGGCGAGTAATAAAGGCGTGATATGTGTATGTATAATATCTTGTCGTGAAACTGAAAACTCATTTTTTTACAACTGGAAATACGAAAAAATTAGGCGTCTCGCTGGGCGTTTTGTTTGCATTTGAACAAAACGAGGATAAGACCAATCGGATCTACTTATATTTCGTCTACTACTTACACACACACACACACACACACACACACACACACACGCACACACGCACACACACGCACACACACACACACACACACATCACGCCTATAATCCCTTGCGGGGTAGGCAGAGCGTAAACAGCCGCATAAAACGGCAATTTACACCACGTCCGACAAATGTTTGAGGGTCATTCGGAAAATTGTGTATCACCATAGTGACAGGTTGTCAGCCCATCGCCTAAAATTGCAATACACACTCTCGAGTCCCTTAGTCGCCTCTTACGACTCCCACGGGAAAGAAATGGGGTGATGCTATTCTAAGCCGTGTGATACTTACTTACGTTGTATAAAATTCCCCTTCCAGCCCGCCTGTCATCCGTGCAAGCTATAAGCCTCCTCAACCGGTACTGTTCGGTGCTACCACACGATCAATTCACCACAATCAACCCAATGTGGGTCGAGGAAAAGATTGATGATCCGAAGAAAGGTCGTCTGAGGGTGATCAAGATCTACATGCCGATCGCCTGCCCTGTCAAAGATTTGATTTCCGTAAGTTGTTTTTTCGAGTTTGTTTCAGAGTTGTATTCATAATAGCGAGATCGATGCTTAAGGCGAGTGTAGCCGTCAACTACCTCGACGGTGGCGCTACTTCACAAAAATAAAGTTTTCTCTTTATAGAGGTACAAACAATCTATCAGAATGTCCAATGCCCAAGATTTTAGTATTATCCTTATGTAAAACTAGAACCTGCAAAACCAATAAAATATTCGCTGTAATTAAAGTTATGGCAAATAATACCAAAAGTGCCCGTTTTAAGGCACTTTTTTCCATAACTTTAATTGCAGCGAATATTTAATTGAGTTTGCAGTTTTAAATTTTACTTTATTTTAATACTTTACTTTAAAACTGCAATCGGATATTCTGATTTATTGTTTGTATAAAGAGAAAATATTATTTTTGTAAAGTGGCGCCACCACGGGCGCCACCGTCAAGATCGTTGACGGCTACACTCGCCTTAACAACTTTGTCAAATTCAATTTATTTATTTTCATTTCCCTACACATTTTATAATTTTGTGTAAGTGTAACTGTTTACTTTTTTACAGAACGATTACACGGTATTTATTTCAAACATTTTATATTATTGATAGCGTACATTGTCAGTATTGTTTTGGGGTAATGTTTTCATTCGTACGACTATTTGACGGTCTCCAACTACTTCCAAAGAGCTTGATTTTATACATAAGTACAGGGTGTAAGGGACGGTGTACCGAAAACTTTGCAGGTATGATCAGACCATGGAACTGAACAACTTTTACTATGGAGCCTATGATGGGAAACGATAAAAAAATTTAGTACGGGAGGTCGACATTTTTTTCTCGTTTACCAACATAGTCTCCATAGAAAAAGTTGTTCACTGTCATGGTCTGATCATGCCTGCAAAGTTTTCGGTACACCATCCTTTGCACCCCGTAAGTAAGTTAGTAAGTAAGTAAGTATGTATGTATGTATGTATGTATGTATAATCTCTTTATTGTGCATTCTTAAAACTAATACAGAAAACATATATTAAATCAAAAACAAGAAATGACACAAAGGCGGACTTATCCCATTAAGGTATCTCTTCCAGTCAACCCTTGAGAAACTGAGGATACGATGTGAGCAGGTAAACTAGAATGAAAAGGTGAACGAAAAGCTATTTATATACATACTTGGGACCAAACTGAATACAATATTATCTACTTGAAAATATACTACATAAATACGACGTAGTAACACAAAGTAAGTATTGGCGGCTGCGCGCCGAAGATATAATAGACTTACTTACATACATACTTAATATACCCTACAAATTTTCCGAGTTATCCGACCCAAAACCCCAAACTTTCTTTATGTTAGTTTTAAAACCTAACAGTAAGTAAGTAAGTATTTGTTTTTCTTGTTGTCAGGGTGAACCGAAGGCCCAGCTGAAGACTGCGAAGCGCTCGGCTGCTCTGAACGCCTGCATCACGCTACATAAAGCCGGAGAGTTAGACTATTTGACTCTACTACCTAAAAATTACGGGTATGTATGTATGACATAATACGTAGGGTGAAAAGTAATTAGGTAAATACCCTGGAGAGAGTAAAAGAGGGGCTCATCTACATCTACACTAATATTATAAAGAGGAAAGATTTGATTGTTTGTTTGTTTGTTTGCATCGAATAGGCTCCGAAACTACTGGCCCGATTTTAAAATTTCTTTTACCATTAGAATCCTACATTATTCCTGATGAACATAGGCTATATTATATACGAGAAAAAAATAGGGATCCGCGTGAAAATTTCGATAATGTAACCCAACGTGTGAAAAATGTACCAAAAAATATCTTATATCGCGTACGCTGTGGAAATTATTGACAATAGAGCAAAGTGATGTACTACAGTTTTATAGAGAACATCAATATCTATAATAATGTCCGCAATACCATTTGTCTATTACTATTACAGTTATGCCACAATAACTACTTTTTCATTTAAAAATGTACAAACTACGCCACATAATTCGTACCAGTGTAATGATTAAATTTAATCATTACTGTATTAAAGGGTGTCAGGGATAGCCCTCCGAATACTGATAGGGTACATGCTGACCATAAAAACTGAACAACTTTCCCCTAGGAACATATTTCAGGAAACGTAAAATAACTGACTTCCCATAGTGAATGCAGTCAGCTGATTGTGATTTTGTATGGAAGGTCATTTTTTTGGCGTTTCCTTACATATGTTTCTAGGGGAAAGTTGTCCAGTTTTATGTTTCATGCACCCTATCAGTATTCGAAGGGCTGTCCCTTACTCGGTATAAAAAAGACGACAAAAAACATTAAATAATGCATTAAAAAAATCTACACTAAAATAATACATACATACACATATCACGCCTATTATCCCTTACGGGGTAGGCAGAGCGTAAACGGCCGCAAGAACGGACATTTACGCCACGTCTGACATATGTTTGAGGGTCGTTCGGAAAATTGTGTATCGCCATAGTGACAGGTTGTCAGCCCATCGCCTAATTGCATACACACCCTGAAGTCCCTTAGTCGCCTCCTACGACTCCCACGGGAAAGAAATCGGGTGATGCTATTCTAAGCCGGCATCACACTAAAATAATAATAATATAATCTGCATTACTATAGGAAGATTTATATAAGTAAGATACGTCCAACAGAGCGAAGTGGAGAGAGAAAACCAGAAAGGCAGACCCCACCATCAGATTGGAATAATCATTGCCAAGGAGAGAGAGAGAGAGAGAATCTACACATATTAGAAACATGTTTTTTTTTATTGTTTGTTTGAATTGAAAAGGCTCCGAAACTTCTGGACTGATTTAAAAAATTCTTTTACCGTTAATTGAAATTGAAATTCTTTATTCAATGTAGGATAGTATTATCACTTATTGACGTCATAAACCGTCATTCTAAAAAAAGAAATTTGTATCACACAATTTTCTATTTTTTATTACAATTTTGTTATGACCTAATAGAAAAACGATAATAGTTTCAAATTGAAGTCAAGATTTTTATAATCTTACATTATCCCTTATTCCCGGCGGGAAATTGTTAGCGGCGGGTGAAACCGCTGGGCGGGCTGCTAGTTTCTAATATTATTCTTTCATAAATCATTAGTTACAAAATTATTAGGACCTTTGATTAAGCGAAATGTATGACGGACCGTAGTCAGTTTCATTTATGGTACTCTGTTGTAAAAAATCACTATGGAAAAATGCGTACAAACTACATAAATTACTTCTCTGTTTCATCAGCTAACCGAAAAAGTTCAAAAATCTACCACTAAACAATATTATATAAAAATAATTAGCTTTAAACCAGAAAGGAGCGTGTGGCGCCAAAGCAACTAAGGTTCGTCGCAGATTTCGCATAAAACCAAAGAAGTACATCTTATTTTCATTCTTTCCGTTCCCTAGTTGGAAAGAAGAATTTGTTATAAATAGCCTCCTCTCTCCTCTGGGGAACTTATTGAATTTTGCCAATATAGTATTGATGATCGTCGAGATATGTTATTTTTCATAAATCTATTAAAAGTTATGGGTTTATCTAGTAAGGTATGTCCTCTTTTTTTCAGGAAGTACTAATACAATGCATGTGTTTTCCCCGTGGTTTTCCCCATGTTCCCTTAAAGAAAGTTGATCAGTTTTCTTTCATAGGCTGGTACACCTAGCCAGCCTCGAGGCAGTGCCTTTATGTTTATTTTTCATCCCGCCCGCGCCGGTTTCCTATAAGGCATTACAAAATTGTTATGAAAATAGAAAATTGTGTTATGCAAATTTCTTTTATTTTTAAAAATAACGATAACGTCAATATTGAATTTCAATGACACCATTTGAAATATTTGATTGAATTGAATTTTGCTAGCATTATACATGAAAAGTCTTGCCTCAGACACTGATTAAATCGTCTGTCACAGACGTATGAGGCCAATGATGACACATACATACACATATCAGGCCTATAATCCCTTTCGGGGTAGGCAGAGCGTAGACAGCCGCAAAAAACGGCTATTTACACCACGTCTGACAAATGTTTGAGGGTCATTCGGAAAATTGTGTATCGCTATAGTGACAGGTTGTCAGCCCATCTAACTTTTTAAGCACTCGCGATCACTTTCACTCATTTTAAGTATAAGGCCGGGTCTATCGCGATAGTATTTAGGTAAACATTAGTAATTTACCTGTGTCCCGACGTTTCAACACAGTTTCATGTATTGTGGTCGCGGGTTGAATACTATTGCGATAGACCCGGTCTAATACTTAAAATGAGTGTCAGCCCATCGCCTAAAATTGCAAAACACACCCTCGAGTCCCTTAGTCGCCTCTTACGACTCCCACGGGAAAGAAATGGGGTAATGCTATTCTAAGCCGGCATCACACGGCATTATACATTTTCATGTTTATTTTGAAATTCACTTTACTCTTCTTTCCTGTGACTTTCTAACTTCACAAATCTGTAACTGTGTGTGTGTTTCCATAGTACGGTAGACTTCGAGCAGCCAGAACTGATGTCCTGCTTCCCCAACTGGCCGACGGATGAGAAAAAATGCGACAGCGACAAGAAACCCGGCACCAAGAAACGTGTGCGGAAATACAAGAAAGTGGTATGAAATACATTACGATATTATGTTTTATGATAGTATTTTGCTGGCCTTAGAACAGAGTTTGGACCACGATTACAGTAACAATTAATTTGTACACAAGAAAATACATTAAAATGTAAGGAACAATATGGTACAGTAGATACCCGCTAAGCGCTTTTTCGATCAAGCGCTTAAGTCTCCCACCCTTTGCTTGAACACTCCCAATCTTAATGATAACCCAATCCTAATGATAACCGTTTCATTTGCTTCAAGTTTATCGAAAGGGGAACCCTATCGAAAACCCCTTTGGGTAGCGCTTTATAAGGGTTGCGCTCGTACGCTCTGCAAGTAGGTTCAGCGCGGTGACTGTTTGCCGCTGCGGCGCGCCACAATCGGTAATCTCTTCCGTCTCTGTCACGCAAGCAAGCCGCTTGGCGCGTTTCTCTTGATTTGAAGTGACTTGGTTCCCTCATCATTCATTAAAAATGGATAAGTACCTAATCATACGTATATGTGCATGATCGTGGGAGTAGTAGATATACATTTTATTTTTAGGGTTCCGTACCCAAAGGGTAATAACGGAAACCCAATTACTAAGGCTCGGCTGTATCTCCTGAACCGTTATACCTAGACAGCTGAAATTTTCACAAATGATGTATTTCTGTTGCCGCTATAACAACAAATACTAAAAATTAGAATAAAGTAAATATTTAAGGGGGCTCCCATACAAACTATATTTTTTGTACGGAAAAAACTAGATTTTTTGTATAGAAGCTCTATCTTATGAACCGCGAAAGTTAGTCAGTTGAAATTTTTACATATGTTGAATTTCTATTGCTGTTATAACAACAAATATTTAAAACTATAATTAAATAAATATTTATGGGGGCTGCCATACAAAAAAAGTGTTTAAAAAAACGTGTTCCGTTAGCTGAACAGCCAGTGTGTTAGGATGATTTTGGAGCCTTTCTTTGTACCTCGAGGAGTGCAGTTTGATCTCTTCAACAACGGTGTTAACTTCAAGATATTCATGTAGTTGAAAGCGTCTTCATTCAATATAGCATTTTAAAGTCTCTGTTTTTTTATTATTATTAAGGATGGGTTTGCTCTTGACTCTAGTCTAGGTCATAGGACAGAGACAGAGTCTAAGATGGAGTGAGCTCCCCAGAATAAGCCTATTCACTCTTAATTTGAAGAGATTAGGGTTGTATGCGTTTAGAAACACAGACGCAGGTAGTGAGTTCCACTCTTTAGCAGTGCGCATTATAAATGATGACTGGAAACGCTTAGTCCGAAATGGCAACCAGGTATGGATGGTATCCGGCGGTGCGTCTGGATGTCCGATGGTAGACGGGAGCTGGAAAAAGGTCGTGAAGCTCTTGAGCAGACTCTCCGAAGTACAATCAGTAAAAACCGACAAGCAGGCAACTTGCGGCGATGTGCCAGGCTATGTAGCTTGGTGTCCTCCAGTTTTTTGTCGCATATGAGCCTCTTGCCCCTTCGTTCCACCGAGTCAAGAGCAGCAAGTTGGTATTTGGCTGAGCCATTCCAAAGGTGGCCGTAATACTCCATGCAGGATCGGACTTTTGCTTTGAAAAGAGTTAGTTGAAAGCTGTCCAGGCTAAAGTATCGCTTCAATCTATCGCTTCACTCAGGATGCCCAGCTTCTTAGCCGCCGTTTGAGCATTGTACTCGATGGTTGCGCCGAAGTTTAGATTTGATGTCCACTCCATGCCTTAAAGCTCGAGGCTGTCGGTGACAGGGACAGATGTACCCCGAAAAGTAGGTGTCCAGTCGAAAGGACTCCTTTTTGCAGTGAAAATACACGCCTGTGTTTTGGTGGCGTTGAATGAGACCAGATTGTCGTCGCCCCATTGGGAGACAAGGCTTAAGGTCAGATTTGTTCGCTAAACCATGGCCTTTCTTAACGAACGTATTTCATCCCCACTGGTTTTTGCACCTGTCAAGTATTTGATTGAAACGGTACTATCATCTGCGTATCCAATAATACCATGCTAAAGGAGGTCATTGATGTGCAGCAGGAAAAGAGTTGCAGAGAGAACAGACCCCGGAGGAACTCCGGCATCAATGGCCAAAAGGTCAGAGGAGCAGCCGTCAACGACTACTCTGATGGACCGTTCACTTAGGAAGTCTGAAATCCAAGTACAAAAATCAGCTGGGATGCCATAAGCAGAAAGCTTGCGGAGCAGACTTGCATGCCAGACCCTGTCAAAGGACTTCGAGATATCGAGTGAAACGGCAAGTGCTTCGCCGTGTTTCTCGATAGCTTCGCCCCGAGGGGTGACGTAAAGAGAAGCACACTTGCCGCCACGGGTAAGATGCAAAGAAGTGCCGCATCTCTTCCCAATCTGCTGACTCGTATCTCCAAACTCGCCTCGTGCCCCTGGGGCTGTCATCCAGAGGAGAGCAGGTCGATACGGATTTCATCAGACAGTGGTCGGACGTTCCCAGCGGAATGAGACCGAAACTGAATGACTGTCCGGATCAGTTGTCAGCAGCAATTGGGTGTATGGCCGTCGATATCCGGTATCCGCGTTGCTACATTCATCAGCTGGGTCAGATCTAGCGATAATGCAAACTTGCGCGCCTCTAAATCAGCATGAATGATACTTATGTTGGAGTTACTGGCTGTCTGCTTTTGAGATTTTCTTTACAGAATAATTTGTTGCTTTTGTGGCAGTCAGAGTTTGTTGTTTAGCTTGCAAGGTTCCATCGCTAGAGGTTTGTGTTAGTTTTTTGAGTTCAACAATCATCATCATCATCATCATATCAGCCATAGGACGTCCACTGCTGAACATAGGCCTCCCCCAAATATTTCCACCTCGTCCGATTAGAAGCGGCCTGCATCCAGCATTTCCCCGCGGACTTGACCAGATCGTCTGTCCATCTCGCGGGGGGTCGTCCTACGCTGCGTCTGCCGGTACGTGGTCTCCACTCAAGAACTCTTCTGCTCCACCGGTTATCAGTCCTTCGAGCTATGTGACCTGCCCATTGCCACTTCAGCTTACTGACTCTCTTAGCTATGTCGGTGACCTTGGTTCGTCTACGGATCTCTTCGTTTCTGATTCGATCACGTAGAGATACACCGAGCATAGCTCTCTCCATAGCTCGCTGAGTGACTCCGAGTCTATTTAGGAGGCCGACAGTTAGAGACCACGTCTCGGCACCGTAGGTCATCACTGGCATCACACACTGTTCAAATACTTTCGTCTTGAGACACTGAGGGATTTTGGACGTGAAGACGCTGCGCAACTTCCCGAATGCTGCCCAGCCGAGTTGGATTCGCCGAGTGACCTCTTTCTCAAAGTTAGATCTTCCTAGTTGAACTGTTTGTCCTAGGTAGACGTATTTGTCCACCACTTCGAGTATCGAGTTTCCTACTGATATTGGGGTGGGTGCTATATGAGAGTTGGCCATGACTTTCGTCTTGTCCATATTCATCTTGAGGCCCACTTGTTGGGAAACCCGATTGAGGTCTTGTAGCATTTTGCTGAGGTCTTCAAACGACTCTGCCATGACTACGATATCGTCGGCAAACCGAAGATGAGTGATATATTCGCCATTGATATTGATGCCAAGTTCTTCCCACTCCAGGAGCTTAAAGGCATCTTCCACCGCATTGGTGAAGAGCTTTGGAGACAGTACATCTCCTTGTCTTACACCCCTCTGCAATGGAATTGCCGCCGTGGTCTGATCTTGTATTTGAACTGACATTGTGGCGTTTCTATATAAACACTTCAACACTTCGATATACCTGTAGTCAATGTGGCACCGCTGTAGAGCCTGCAGTACTGCCCACGTCTCGATAGAATCAAAGGCCTTTTCATAGTCCACAAACGCTAAGCATAGTGACAAATTGTACTCCTCGGTCTTCTGTACAATCTGCCGCAGTGTAAAAATGTGATCTATGGTACTGTACCCTTTTCGGAAGCCGGCTTGTTCGGGAGGCTGGAAATCATCAAACCTGCGAGCTAGACGATTCGTAATAATTCTCGAAAACAACAATAGCCCTATTCAAAGCTGTACTGTCAGCTGCTATGCGGCTGGTTTGCCAAACTCGACGGAGTCTACGTTTTTCAGTAATTTTGCGTTTGATTTCTAGAGGGACAGGTTAATTTTTGTGTACGTTAATTTTCTCTTGTGGAGTGCTTCGCCAGCATGCTTCCTGAATCACATCAACTAGTGTCCTTGTAGCATCCTCGACCTCTTCTGCGGTCTTTAGTGGTACGTTTAGGTTATGTTTTTGGGTACGAGGGCACTTAATTGGCCCATTTTTAGGGCTTCGTACCCAAAGGGTAATAACGGAAACCGTATTACTGAGGCCCGGCTGTCCGTCTGTCTGTCCGTCCGTCCGTCCTACAGTTACGAGGCTGTATCCCCTGAACTGTTATACTAAGACAGTCGAAATTTTCACAGATGATGTATTTCTGTTGCCGCTATAACAACAAATACTAATAGATAAATTAGAATTAAGTAAATATTTAAGGGGGCTCCCATACAAAAATTATTATAGGGTCTGCCATACAAAACACATGTTTTTTTGCGCGTTATATCGATAATTGTTTGGTAAAGGTATAATGGTACGGAACCCTTCGTGCGCGAGTCTGACTCGCACTTGACCGGATTTTTTCTTGTAGGATAATTAGGGCATGTAGCTATGCAATCTCGTTTTTATGGTGGCATTATGCTTATTTTATTACTATCAGCTACCACAAAAAGATAACAAATACCTAACAAAAAACGCAGGAATACTATTAAACGCAACTAGACGCTTCCCATTACTACAATAACATTCTTTCGTCGCACGCACCGCACACGCACCGTGCTGTAGGTAGGTGGCGTCGGTCGACTGTCGGCTTCGCGGCAACGTCAAAGCATAGTATAAAGAAGGGAGGAAGTAAGCCAACTCCGGCCTAATCCGCGCTATAATTGCCTACTCTCTTAGGGTTGTCACTTTCAACGAAATTTCAATTCAGGCCTAGGATTGGCAAGCGTCAAGCAGTTGCATTTTTAAATTGTATTGTGCCAAGGTGTCTGAGTCAGTTTTACCATACCACACGATGATGAAATCTATCTTATAAAAGAAAGAATCTTGTTTGGGAAACATGAGACAATAGGCGGCGTGTTTCCAAGGAACGACCAGCAGACGTGCGGGGTGGTGTTGGTTGAACATGTCGTCTTTGTTAAATAAATCTAATTCAGTGATGATCATTTATCCATCAATGAGTCCTTATTCGCCGAGCGTTGTTAGGTCCAGCGGTTTCCGAACTTTGAACCTTAATATTTCGCCTGACCAATAATGGCAGCAAATAGACAACTAATAAAATAAATCTCATCATCGTGTTTAACAAAGTTAATATAATGTTTCATGACAAAACAAATGAATTCCTCGTACTTAGGTACATTTCCTGGTCAGTAGGTAATTTGAAGAGTGACAAATCTGGAATTGATGAATAATTCAGACATCCAAACACACAACAAGCTAAAATTTATAAAACACGACTGCTTTCTGAGATTCAGTATTAACGAGTTTCAATCCTTTAAAGTATCGCACATAAACATACATGCATACTTGAACTCTAAAAACATAATAGGTACTCCTTTTTTGGTTTGGCAGTCGTGTAATAATAATAATAATAAAATTCTTTAATGCACATAAAAAGAAGCAAATAATATCCTTAACACCTTAACATAGAAATATGTGAAGTAGGTACAACACAGTAAAATAATTACTTTCTTTTGCAATAATCAGCCATTTTACTATCGTAGATTCGCCTTACTAGTAAGCCGTAACGCGTGACCGTGATTGTCGCGCGGTGTCGACTGGCGGCCCCGTCAAAGCGCAGTCCGAACCCCCCCGAGATTTGTCCGCGTGTGCGTGCGGCGACGCATAGATACTATCGCGCACACATACAAGCCGCGCGCGGTGCGTTTGTATGAAGATAACGTACTTCCCCCTTCTTTATACTATGGTCAAAGGCTTTGACCGACCGGCTCACCCCGCCTCGCGGCGCGCGGGCAGTAATAGTCCGTATAAATGTCACCGTAGGGATCAATTATTTAAAAATTGATCCCTACGGTGACATTTATACGGACGCCTAAAATTGCAATACACACCCTCGCGATAGACACCGCTCAATCAACTAAAATGTGTTTATGTACAATAGTTATATAACATTTTCAGTTCTCTGAATACCTCAAAGGCTTGCCAATGAGCGAACCTCGCAAATTCTACCTCCACGTGATCGCATTAGACGCGCGGTATCCCGAACCAAGCGACTCCCGACCGAGAGCCTTGTACAGACTCTTGCAGGAACGGAAAGGTTTCGGACTGCTTACAATGCAGGCTTTGCCTAGGATTTGCGAGTTCCCCATTTGCGTGAATGAAGGCGTTCGTTTTTTGCGGCCGTTTGGCCTCTGCCTACCCCGCAAGGGATTATAGGCGTGATGTATGTGTGTGTGTGTGTATATTTTAGTTAATAAACGGGGTCAATCATTTATATTTACCTCAAAACTATCGCGACAGACCCCGCTTAATCAACTAAAATGTGTTTATGTACAGCAGTTAAATAACATTTTCAGTTCTCGCAATACCTCAAAGGCTTACCAATGAGCGAACCTCGCAAATTCTACCTCCACGTGATCGCATTAGACGCGCGGTATCCCGAACCAAGCGACTCCCGACCGAGAGCCTTGTACAGACTCTTGCAGGAACGGAAAGGTTTCGGACTGCTGACAATGCAGGCTTTGCCTAGGATTTGCGAGTTCCCCATATGCGTGGCTGAAGGCGAGGTCAACACCAAGTTGCTCATGAACTATGCGGCAATCGAATTGAATGACAAGACTTTTGAATTGGTGAAACGGTAAGTGTCTAGTGGTCTAATTCTAGTGGTCTGAACATTGGAGCTACGGAGTTCCAGGGTTCGATTCCCGAAGAAGACTTATAAGTGAAAGTGACGGCCGATGTGGCGCAGTGGTAGTGCGACTGCCTGCTACGCAAAGTTTCCGGGTTCGATTCTCGGTGGGACACTCACAAAGTTGATATTTATCACTTTGTGAATTTGTTCCCGGTCTGGTTATGACATTGCAGGGTGAACCAACTGATTATCCGAAAAGAAATGGTTCCGTGCTTCGCAGGGCACGTTAAGCCGTCGGTCCCGGTAGCTGTCTATGATTACATAGACGGCGGTCGTTACACAACCATGACAGAGGCCTACTAGTGGTAGTAGGCGGTTGAAAAACTCTGACACCAGGGTTCGTCGGGTCGTTAGACGACTCGGTGTCCCTCCCACACGAAAAGTTAAGGGGGAAGTGAAATGCTTCCAGTTTTATTGTAACTAAATAGACGGCAACTATCATTTATACAGGGTGTAAGGGACGGTGTACCGAAAACTCTGCAGGCATGATCAGACCATGGAACTGAACAACTTTTACTATGGAGCATATGATGGGAAACGAAAAAAAAATTCGAGTTTCCATAGAAAGTCGGTCAGCTTATCGGGAATTTTGGTATGGGAGGTCGAATATTTTTCTCGTTTACCAACATAGCTTCCATCGAAAATGTTGTTCACTTTAGGGCTGGTCCACACCTGTATAATTAATAATATTGCCTGACCCATATGGAGATTAAACTGAGATTGGAATAAGGGGATTTCTCTTACTTCCAGCTTCCACTGGTTCATATTCGACCAAGTGCTAGCGATCAAGAAGAAGTTCACCGTATTCGACGGTCTTGATTACGCGCTTTACGCCGTGCCTGTCACTTCGACTGCCAACGTGACAGGCACATTGGACCACGATATCGACTGGGAAGTTATGCAGACGCACACAGAGATACGGCCGGTGGTAGAGCCCTCTTTTGAGGTATGTAGAACCTGTTAAAACTATACTGCTATAAATAGTCAACTAAAGTAAATAGTGCCGTTTGATGCCGGCTACGAAAAGCATCACCCCATTTCTTTCCCGTGGGAGTCGTAAGAGGCGACTAAGGGACTCGAGGGTGTGTATTGCAATTTAACGATTTTTACGATTCAATTAACTTTCAATTTACTACATAGAACAGCGTCGAATTGCGATGTGCATCATATTTTGCTGCAATTACTTTATTCTTCTTCTTTTCGTATGAGTCTGAGTCGACGAACGACCGTTGAACCTTGGTGTCGGAGTTTTTCAATATAATGACTTTATTTTTAATTCTTTATTTTTAATTCTTTCTTTTAGGAAAGAAGGACGCTACGTGTCACGGAGGAAAGCCACAGATATCGCGTAGTCTCCCCGTGGTATAGAGGAATCATTCTTCCTTCTAGGTCAGTATATTTCTTTTTATTTTTGTTTAAGCTAAACTAATCTTAAATCCGCTATAGATTCTACTAGACTTATTACTGGCACAACAGTATTTTTGTTTATTTTTAGCAGTATTTGTTTTATTTATACATACACATATCACGCCTATAATCCCTTGCGGAGTAGGCAGAGCGTAAACAGCCGCAAAAAACGGCCATTTACACCACGTCTGACAAATGTTTGAAGGTTATTCGGAATATTGTGTATCGCTATAGTGACAGGTTGTCAGCCTATCGCCTAAAATTGCAATACACACCCTCGAGTCCCCTAGTCGCCGAGTTTATAATATCTTGTAATCCCACTAAGCTTATAGACCAACGCGTAATGCTGTTTGAAATTGTCTGGCTAATTCAAACCATTACGAACTGTAACATCTCTCTTCTCTTTTCGTGTGAGACACCGAGTCATCTAGCGACCCGATGAACCCTGGTGTCAGAGTTTTTTCAATCGCCTACTACTAGAAGAAGGCCTCTGACATGGTTGTGTTACGACCGCCGTCTAAGTAATCATGAACAGCAATCGGGACCGACGGCTAAACGTGCCCTCCGAAGCACGGAACCATTTATTTTCAGACAATCAGTTGGTGCACCTTGCAATGTCCTAACCAGTCTGGGAACAAATTCACAAAGTGATAAATATCAACTTTGTGAGTGTCCCACCGAGAATCGAATCCGGAACCTTTGCGTCGCAGGCAATCGCACTACCTCTGCGCCACATCGGCCGTCAACTGACTCGGCTGTAACATCAACAGACTGTGTTAGGAATAACCGACTAATATTGATAGGCCTAGTAGTGTGTTGATCTTTATGCCTCAACGGAGCTTCTCCACTGTGTAATACCACAATATACCAAGGAGCACTAGTTTAACTTCATATTAACGCCCGGTTTGCGCACTCACACATACACACGCCCGACCGACCTATACGTATACGACTACTACATAGAATCTCGTGCCGCTCGTGACACAGCGAACTGCACTGTCGAGGCGCGTTATTGTTTGAGTATCAAGAAATCGGGAAAATTAATACCTCGAAACCTAACTATTTATTAAATAATAATGTAATCTATTGTTCTCTTTCTGTTAGCATTATGGTACCTAAGTATGACATTACCTAAATTCGAGTTTGCAAAACCAATTTGTTGATATCCTTGCTAATGTAGGTAGATTCAAGTGGAAAGGTGCTCGAGTTAAACTACTGTTCGTTGGTATATTGTGTTAATACTAATGCTTCATATAATTGTGGCTTTAACAGGTACATAGTATCAAATGTTCTGGAGTACATGACTCCCCAATCGCAATTCGCGCCGAATTCAGAAACTTCGTACGCGGACTACTATTCGAATAAATACAACTTAGAAATAATGGGAGACAAGAACCAACCCTTACTTGAGGTATGTATGATTTCAGAACAGTTTACAAGATTTTTGTATTTAAAACAAGTTGCATTTGGTGCAGGAAACCAGTGGCAAGTATTTTTTTTATTAATGATGGGTTTGCTCAAGACTCTAGTCTAGGTCATACACAATTTGTTATAAAATCTGCTTCTGTGGTCTAGCAGTGTGAGTGTTGGTCTCGGGAACTAGAGGTCCCTGGCTCGAATCCGACACACAAAGCTGATATTTGTCAATCTATCTCATTGCGAGTTCGTTACCAGTTTGATTAGGACGTCGTAGACTGAACCACTTTTTTAAACAACGTGTAAGTTTTATACAGCTTGTAGAAGGCATCATCACGAGATTCACGCATACAATATTCGTAAGGTAAATAAATACCTAAGTTATTTTTGAGCACTCACTAAACAGCCAAATCCATCAAACCATCGCAGCATAAACAAGCATAATTATAATTACACAAACATAAATATCACGAAATAGTATAAAATGAAGTAGCTTTCCGTGTTTGTCCCTATATATGCTTAAAACTGATAACGGATTTTGTTGACTCTTTGAAAATAGATGGAATTGTTCAAGGAGAAAGGTTAATATGTATAATACATGCCGGGAAAATGTCTTATTCCCGCGGGAAAACGGTTAGCAGCGCTGGCTGGCTGCTATTACTATATCCTAATAATACTCTAATAGCTTTTTTTCTTTCCAGGTCCAAAGGCTAACCTCTCGTGGATTCAACTGTTTACTGCCGGCATCCTCTACCATCAAGGCTTTTTCAGAAAAACAAATGAAAATGATTGCCTTGGCGCTAGGCGAAGACAAGCTTAAAGGCTTTCCAGAGGTTTTCGTACCAGAGTTCTGTATCTGCTACGATTTCCCGAGCGCTTTGTGGTACAAAGCGGGTATGTTGCCGAGTATCATGCACAGGTTAGTTGACCTTGAACTTGGTTATAATGACCTTAGGTCTATACCTAAGGTCATTATAATAAAATAAAAAAACTAAAAAGAGTTTCCAGAGATTTTCGTACCAGAGTTCTGTATCTGCTACGATTTCCCGAGCGCTTTGTGGTACAAAGCGGGTATGTTGCCGAGTATCATGCACAAGTTAGTTGACCTTGAACTTGGTTATAATGACCTTAGGTAAAGAAAGGGTTTCCGGAGATTTTTGTACCAGAGTTCTGTATCTGCTACGATTTCCCGAGCGCTTTGTGGTACAAAGCGGGTATGTTGCCTAGTATCATACACAGGTTAGTTGACCTTGAACTTGGTTATAATGACCTAAGGTAAAGGGTTTCCAGAGATTTTCGTACCAGAGTTTTGCATCTGCTACGATTTCCCGAGTGCTTTATGGTACAAAGCAGGTATGTTGCTGAGTATCATGCACAGGTTAGTTGACCTTGAACTTGGTTATGATGACTTTAAGTAAAGGGTTCCCAGACATTTTACTGCTACGATTTCCCAAACAATTTATGGTACAATGAGTTCTGAGCGTCTTAGCGAAAATCCATGACTTTTCGAATTTCTAGCAAGTATTTTTTTATTTTATTAATACACAATTAATGTAAAATGTTGCGGATCGTTTAAAACTGGGTGGACACAAGCGCCCAAACGACAACAAGTAGTGTTCGCGACCGTACCTAAACATTTTGTATGAAGAAGATAAATGACGGTTTTGAACTGCGTCTACTACAAAAATGTAATAAAAAAAATTCAACACTATTTTCTGATACTACATTTGAATTAAAAGACCTAGGCGTTTAGCAGAAACTAGGTTTGTGATATCAAACAGTGAAATTGCTATAGCTATAATCCTCACCAAGATGCCTTTATAACTTCGGAACTATAAGGCGACTAATTTTCAAGGCACTAATTAGACACTATTTTTAAAAATTTAATCCAAGTGAAAAAACCCCACCGTTTCATCACACGAGAGGTGAGGATTTCAGTTTCACCCTCGATCTATAATCCTCACCAAAAATACAACTATATCTTCGGAACTATTATATAAGGGCTTTAATTTTCTCGCATAATGTACTTTTTACTTTTCTAGCACTGTTCTGTTTCAGGTCAGGACTATTTTTTGGCATTACCAAAATTGGTTTTCGTTCAGATTTCATCAGTGAGGATTACAGCTTGAGGGTATTCAGATAGCAGTAGCTATCTTCAGCACTGGTATTCTGCGGGGTCATATGGACGGAGAATACATATTACCTTTATATATAATTTCGTTTCAGGGTGACCATGCTGTTAGTGGCATATGAGCTCCGCGCTGAAATCGCGAGGCAAACAAAAATCGGCGTCGTGCATTTGCCTGCAGGTAACTTCTTTTCTCTTTTTTTGAAACTGTATGTAATGTTTGATGCTATTAAACCAGGTGCAAGTTTTAAAGCCGTCTCTATTTACTAATAACTGATGTTGAATGTAGTCTATGATTTGAGAAGGGCTATGTCTGACGCTTAAAAAAATTCTATATCTACAGTCGTCTCATTATGTTCGAATTATGAATTCGAAAACAGTTGTATTAAGATTAAGACCTACTTTATGCATTCTGCCTATTCAGTTGTTGTAGACATGTTGTTCAGATGTTGTTTAGTTGTTGTACCGATGTTGTTCAGTTATTGTCCAGATGTTATTCAGTTGTTGTTCAGTTGTTATTCCGATGTTGTGCAGATGTTGTTCAGTTGTTGTTCAGTTATCAAGTTATTTGTTGTTCAGACTCGACATCTGAACAACTGTTAGTATATAATTTTCGAAAATTCATATCAATCCATTTTACATTCTCGTATTGAATTTGATCTTGAATCGGGCCTTGCAATCGCCGGTGCGGACGTTTGGAAAATTTTTTTTTCGAGAGTGTAGATAAAATAGTGTATGCAACTGCATATTATTAGGCATTAGAATGCTCGTGTTAACCTATTACAAACCAAACAGACAACCGCATTCTAATGACCCCCATTATACAACAGTTGCATAAACTAGGTACTATTAAAAAAAAAGATAATCGGCTTAATCCGTTTGGTATGAAGAAGCTATTCTATGCTATTGCTATGCTATGGCCTCGATAAGCACTCAAAATGTTTAGCGCTCTTACACCCGTGGCTATTTCCCTAAACGTATAGCTGTATATGTTAAAATTTTACTTGTGAGCGATAGCGAAAACTCAAGAAGGGCTGGTGATAAGAAACTACTTTCTCCAAAGAACGTAGGTTGTTTTTTTTAAACCTGTGAAATTTTTAAGCGCGGGTAGGATTTGAACCTGCGACTTTCGCCATGACTATATAGTGGTGAAGCCTCTTCCATTTAGGCTACCGCAGCTCGTCTGCATTCATCTGTAAAGAATGAATTAGTCGCTGGGTATTAGTTGCAAAACTAACCCGGTAGATGGAGCCGTGCCCCGCATTTAGACACACTTGCAAAATTCGCGGGAAAAAGACGAGCTACGGTGGCCCAGATGGAAGAGGCGTCGCCACCAGCTTTTTAGTTTATCACCAGCCAATCTTGAGGTTTCGCCATCGGTCATTAGTAAAATTTCACCCTTTATTCTTCTACATAATATTATATCCATGTTTAGGACAAGAGTGGAAGCCGATAGAAGTGAATGTTGAAGTGGCTGTGCAGTCCCTTCTGTCGTTCGTCGAGCCAGATGAAACGCATTCGAATAATATTGACAGGTAAAAATATACCTACAGTCTTACATTTCATTTGTTCAAATTGTGCCGTGTAATGCTGGCTTGGAATAGCATCGATCCGTGTCTTTCCCGCGGTGCTGTAGAAGGCGACTTGTTTGTAATATACAGGGTGTAAGGGACAGCCCTCTAAATACCGAAAAAGGTTGCATTCAGACCATGAATCAAACCGAACAACATTCAACTTTCCAGTCAGCTAATCGTGATTTGGATGGGAGGTTGAATATTTTTTGTTGTTTCCTGACATATGTGCCTACCTAGGGGAAAGTCGTTTAGTTTCATGGTTTGCATGCAACCTATCAATATTCAGAGGGCTGTCCCTTACACCCCGTATAGATGCTAATAAATTTAGTACAAAAATTTCGACCAATGCTCCCTGGGAAAAGTTGTTCAGTTTCACGAGTAGAACTCAATATATTTGCACTGTATTTAATAGGACCTTATATTATAAACTACGAAATTCGTACTGCACTGTAATGGATCTAGGTGGTTGTAAATTGTTACAGTTACAAAATTATAACTAGATAGCACCACTAGGTTTCTATAGAACCCAACATGAGTGATAACTTTCGTATAATAATAATTTCCTTATGAAATGTTTATAGGGTCCGGCGCCAAATATAAAAATCATACGTAATTTTTGGAATCAAATGATAGCTGACTTTCAGTTTCTTTTCGTTTGCTTATTTTGAAGAAGCATAACTAGCTCAGACTTTACCTAAGGAGGTGTCCTATCATGTTCGAGACCACAGTTTATTTATTTATTCTTATTCTTACAGAATAAACAACCCTATTGATGAAGACGCACCGAGGCCCATGAACATTGTATCCATGAAGGAGAGCCTATATCAATTGCAGAAGAAGAAGATAAGCGAAGAGTATAACTGGGATGTGAGTACCGCAAGATACAATGATATTGACATTAAGGCCCAACGCTCCGCTAAGCGGATTGCACGCGCAAGCCGCCCGCGCGGCGAGCCGGCGCCTCTTGACATTATTATCCGTCCGCATTTAAAATGCGCATCGTGCCTAAGTAGCTATAAGGCCGTACGCTCCCTCACGCGGTTTCGGGACGGCCCGCGCGTGCAGCCCACTCCACACAGCGTGGGCGCTAATATAGAGGTTATTTATTATTTTATTTATTTATTGTAATTTATTTATTATAGTTACTGGTATGTATACTTTTAGTCTTCAATAGTAAATGAAAGATGAAATCTACTAAGTATATCATTGAAAATTGAATCCCTACTCAAACAATATTTTTCGCTATTTCCTACCATCATCATTGGCCTCAAACGTCTGTGACAGACGATTTAATCAATGTCTGAGGCAAAACTTTTCATGGCTGTATAAGCCGATACGGGAGCGGCATAATTTTCCGCACGCTCTACAAGTGAAGGTGGAATTTGAGACTGGCACATGCATGTTTAGATGACGTTTTTGCCTTTTGTTAGCGAGACCAGAAAACCAGGCATTATCGTGTGTTTTACGCCCATCAAACACACGCTTACGCCATTCGTCCCTATCCTCAGCAAGCTTCTCCTAGCTTTGATGGTCAATGTTAAACGCAGCCATGTCCCGCTTGGCGCAATCTTTGAAACGCAGCATAGGTCTTCCATACCATTGCCCTATAATAAAAGTTGTTCCTTTCAATGAGTAGGATCAAACTGCAAAGTTTGCGTACTGGCTTGGAAATAAACATGTGCTGGTGAATTCTATATATAATCATACATACACACATATCACGCCTATTATCCCTTGCGGGGTAGGCAGAGCGTAAACGGCGGCAAAAACGACCATTTACGCCACGTCTGACAAATATTTGAGAGTCTTTCGGAAAATTGTGTATCGCCATAGTGACAGGTTGTCAGCTCATCGCCTAAAATTGTAATACACACCCTCGAGTCCTTTAGTCGTCTCTTACGACTCCCACGGGAAAGAAATGAGGTGATGCTATTCTAAGCCGGCATCACACGGCATTATATATAATCAGAGAATTGTAAAAGAGGTTACCTAGTTACAATTTTTACTTACCATATTATCGACCTTATAAAACTTTTTGAATATGATTTTAAAGGAGAAAACCGAGCCTTTGGACATCGAGCGCAACATATCGTCCGTTACCGTGATGGACGTAGAATGCTACGACGAATTCGTCTCGACTCCGATGTCGGTCGCGCCCGACGCTACCTCGCCTTACCGCTCGCCGTCTAGGAAGCTCGCTGCCATACTGCCGCCGCCTGTACAGTTAGTGTTTATCTTTTTTGATCTTTTTTGCTGTTTTCATTTGTCTCAACTCCGGTCGCGCCCGACGCCACCTCGCCTTACCGCTCGCCGTCTAGGAAGCTCGCTGCCATACTGCCGCCGCCTGTACAGTTAGTGTTTATCTTTTTTGATCTTTTTTGCTGTTTTCATTTGTCTCAACTCCGGTCGCGCCCGACGCCACCTCGCCTTACCGCTCGCCGTCTAGGAAGCTCGCTGCCATACTGCCGCCGCCTGTACAGTCAGTATTTATCTTTTTTTTCTTCTTTTTGTGCTGTTTTTATTTGTCTCAACTCCGGTCGCGCCCGACGCTACCTCGCCTTATCGCTCGCCGTCTAGGAAGCTCGCTGCCATACTGCCGCCGCCTGTACAGTTAGTGTATCTTTTTTCTTCTTTTTTTGCTGTTTTTATTTGTCTTAACTCCGGTCGCGCCCGACGCTACCTCGCCTTACCGCTCGCCGTCTAGGAAGCTCGCTGCCATACTGCCGCCGCCTGTACAGTTAGTATTTATCTTTTTTTTCTTCTTTTTGTGCTGTTTTTATTTGTCTCAACTCCGGTCGCGCACGACGCTACCTCGCCTTACCGCTCTCCGTCAAGGAAACTCGCCGCCATACTGCCGCCGCCTGTACAGTAAGTGTTTATCTTTTTTGCTGTTTTTATTTGTCTTCACTCCGATGTAAATAAATAAAAATAAAATGTCGGTCGCGCCCGATGCTACCCTGCCTGACCGCTCGTCGTCAAGGCCGTTTTATTTTTTCATTTCCTGATAGATTTGCTCTTGACATGACTGTATATTTACCGAGGCAGACTAGATTAGATAAGATTTGAATTATTGACGATTAATATCTGCCTTTTTGTGTGGGACACGAGTTGACGAGCAACCCGATGAACCCTGGTGTCGGAGTTTTAATTTTAAAGATAGTGACTAATCTTAAAGTAGACTTTCTTACTTCTTCTTTATAAAGAGTTTAACCGTAGTCAAATTCTTTGGTCCTAGCAAATATTAAACTGAATTGTGAATAAACTATGATTGCTACGCGATCAGCTTTAGCACATGATTTATTTCTTATGCAGAACTATTTTAGAACGTAATTGTAATTAACTTATTTTTCTCAGGAAACTCGTGAAAATCGAAATACTCGAAAAGAAAGTGTCGGCCCGAGGGCCTGAATTGCGCGACATACTAGCAGCCATTACAACCATAAACTCTCACGATGCTTTCAACTTGGAAAGAGCCGAAACGTTAGGAGATTCCTTCCTGAAGTTTGCTGCTTCGCTATATCTGCATCACAAGTTCCCATCGATGAATGAAGGACAGCTCACCAACATCAAGGGACGACTCATTGGAAACAGGTATGAAATCTGAAGCAGAGAAAATTTTCTTAATAATATCATCCGTACTAATATTATACATTTGATAGTTTGTGTGTGTGTGTGTATGTAAGTTTGTTACCTTTTCACGCTCAAACGGTTTGACCGATTTGGATGAAATTTGGAACACAGGTAGATTAACCTGGAATAACATATAAACTACTTTTTAGGCAGCGGGTTAAACCGCTAGGCGGTGTCATACAATCCCTTGCGGGGTAGACAGATCGTAAACGGCCGTAAACAATGGAAATTTTACGCCACGTCTGACAAACATTTGAGGGTTATTTAGAAAATAGTGATAGGTTATCAGCCTACCGCCTAAAATTTTATATACCCTCGAGTCCCTTAATCAATTCTTACGACACCCACGGCAAAGAAATTGGATAATGCTATTCTGAGCCGAAATCACACGGCACGAAATTTTTTACACCATCTTTCGTCTGGAAAATATTGTTTGCTACATAAGATTCTGTCTGGTGGTAAGGGATATTTGTAAATATGACCAGCCATATTGAATTTAAAAAAAATATATTCTTCTAATATCTCTCCATAATATTAACTTCCACATGCTCAGTTACGCCACAATATACCAAGGAGCTGTTGTTTTACTCGAATTCCGCTTGAAACTACCTACATTAACAGGGATGTCAACAAATTGGTTTTGCGAACCCGAATTTACGTGATGTCACACGTAGGTATCAATTACCATAATGCTAAGTTACATTAATAAAACAATGAATCACATTATTATTTAAGGCGAGTGTACCCGTGAACGACCTCGACAGAGGCGCCACTTCGCAAAAAAAATATTTTCTCTTTATATAAACATAGTTGTTTGACAGATTCGAAAGAGTGTGAAAATGGACTGAGAATGAATGGGTTACTCGTCAAATGTCTTCTCTATGCTGATGACCAAGTTATCCTTGTGTCGTCGGCTGAAGAGTTGCAGAAGATGGTAAACATTATGAATGCGGCTTTGAAAAAGAAAGGAATGAAAGTGAATGTAAGTAAGACGAAATCAATGGTTTTTGAAAAAGAAGAAGGTATGACGGAGTGTAACATTATGATAGAAGAAGAGAAGGTGGAGCAAGTGAAAGAGTTTGTATATTTGGGATCGAAGTTTACTTCAGATGGAAAGTGTGAAAGTGATATTGAAAGGAGGAATGCCGGCAACATGATGAATGGAGCGTTGCATACCTTTATGAACAGCCAGACAGTGTCTAATAAGGCACGTCTGGCTGTGCATAGAGGAGTGTTAGTTCCAACACGTATGTATGGGAGTGAAAGTTGGGTATGGCAGAAAAAGCATGAAAGTAGAATAAATGCGGTAGAAATGAGAGCGCTAAGAAGTATGATTGGAGTGAAATTGAGTGACAGGATAAGGAATAGCGTGATTAGGGAACGTTGCGGTATAAAAGAAGACGTAGTGACTGGTATAGAAAAAGGAATGCTGAGATGGTTTGGTCACATTGAGAGAATGAATGAAAGAAGATTAACGAAACAGGTGTATATGGCGAGTGTGGATGGGAACGTTGGAAGGGGAAGACCAAGACGCACGTACTTGGATCAGATCGGGGACGTTCTAAAAAAAGGTCAGGTCAAGAGTACCCTAAACCGACGAGCATGTATGAAAAGATTGATGCATGTTGAAGAAGCGAAAGAGGTGTGTCAGGATCGTAGCAAGTGGAAAGATGTAGTCTCTGCCTACCCCTATGGGAAAGAGGCGTGATTATATGTATGTATGTATGTATGTATAAACAATCTATCAGAATATCCGATGCCCAAGTTTTTAGTATTATCCTTAAGTAAAATTAGAACCTTTAAACTCAATGAAATATTTACTGCAATTAAAGAATAGTTAGCGCCTTACTTAATGAATAGTTAGGTTTGATTTACTGATACCTACTCAAACAAAAACGCGCGTCGACAGTGCAGTTCGCTGTGACACGAGTCTTGTAGTAGTCGTATACGTGTAGGTCGGTCGGGCGTGTGTGTGCGCATACCGGGCGTTAGTATGAAGTAAAACGACTGCTCCTTGGTATATTGTGGTTACGGGCAACTGTTGCATGCAGTCAGCCCAAAGGAAGCGTCATAAAGGATCGCCTATGAGTCTTCCTTATGTCCACCAGTGGAGGTCTTACTTCTATCAATTTCGCTGCCGTCTCCACTTAGTTAGAATAGGTTTACTGTAAAGTCTATTTAAGTATATTTTTATTGCATAGTATAGTTCATTTAAAATAATAGTTACCTTTTCGCCGCCAAGCCATTCGAGTAAAAAATTGCAACCAGCGCCACACCAATTTCTTGGTTAAGAAATACTCAATAAAATAGAGATGTCCAACAGTTCATATCGATAGTAAATCTTCACTTTTTAAACCGAGTTTTAATTAATCTAAAACCATTATTTTGCCCCCTACTTTCAGTTCTGATTTCATATAGGTCAAAATAGTAATATAGGATAGTGGTAGTAGTGGTGGCCTCGTAAACAACACTAGGCATATTCAACAAGTTTATTTTTAGTTCAGTTTTCGATCAGCACTGGCGCATCTCTATTACGCGTCTCTCTATATCGCGTTGTCGGTTATAGACGACTGTGGCGTCGGTGGCATTTCTATTTTCTCAAACCCTTAGAACAAATAAGGATGTAATATAGAATATCGATAAAAAAAATTAGAACATCATAGGATTTATGCTGGTATTTATTTTAATATTTTATTGTGACTTTTTGTTTTTTTTCATTTCTTTTTCTTATTTTACTTACGTTGAATATTAATTAAAAACGATTTTAAATGGCACAAATTTCATGTGAACTTAATTTAACGGGTCAAATTGTGATACAAGATTATTATTAGATAATAAGAGAAAAGATAATTATTTATTTAATAAACTTAATTACAAATAGGTACACTTATATGAAATAATTCTGTGGCTTAACCATTTCCTAAACTAAGAATATGAATTCCTGTATCTCAGGCAAATGGGAAACCGACATAACTATTATTTTAAAATTTATGATATATTATTAAATACTTGATTTTTTTTTTCCATTCCTACCCGGTTTATTTGATTATTTCTTCGGTTTGTTTCTATTTACTTTTTATAACGCCCTTCGTAAGGTATTGTACTTATATTAGCTGTTATTTATTAGCATTTCATAGTTACTTATAAAGAAGAGGCCTATGTCCAACAGTGGGCTAATATAGGCTAATAAGACAGATAGATGGATAGTTACTTATACGTTTATTAAATAAATAATTGTCTTATATCTTATTATCTAATAATAATCTTGTATCACAATTTGACCCGTTAAATTAAGTTCACATGAAACCCTCCCAAACTCTCTAAATTTATTAATTACTAGCTTTTACCCGCGACTTCGTCCGCGTTAGATAGTTTTTTTAGGCAGAAGTTCTAAAGTAGGTAAGTATGTGTATTCTTTGTAAGTGTGACAGTGATATTAGAACGGTTCTTATCTCTACTGTTTGAAGATGACTTGCTTGCTTCTGTTGTTAAAGGGACAATTTTAAATTTGCTATCCGGCCTGAGAGATCAATATTTATAACCATTGAATACAATAGTCAGTAGATAACAGAGTACTTACTTACTCTAGAGGTGCCGATTTGAGCACACTAAAATGGTCAGCATAAGTAGATAAAAAGGTAATTTTAGTTACTGTAATAAATTTTTATATACCACATTTTTGGTTTTTCTGTCGTCGGTAAAAAGTTGCCAATGTCTCAACTTATTCCCATCATACTGCACAACTTTAGTTTTAGAACCATGCCTGTATCTCTAATAGTTTAGGTGCGCTCCTGATGGTAGACCTGGTGGTCTACATAAGGCACTCCAGATCCTTAATATCCTTGTGAAAAGAAGCTGCCCATCATACTGAACAACTTTTGTTTTGGAACCATTTCTGTATCTCCAATAGTTTAGCTGGGCTCCTGATGGTATACCTGGTGGTCTACATAAGGTACTCCAGAGCCCCAATGTCCTTATGAAAAGAAGCGGCCCATCATACTGAACAACTTTTGTTTGGAACCATTTCTGTATCTCCAATAGTTTAGGTGGGCTCCTGATAGTAGACCTGGTGGTCTACATGAGGTACTCCAGATCCTCAATGTCCTTGTGAAAGAAGCGGCCTATCATACTGAACAACTTTTGTTTTAGAACCATGCCTGTATATGTAATAGTTTAGCTGGGCTCCTGATGGTAAACCTGGTGGTCTACATAAGGTACTCCAGATCCTCAATACTCTTGTGATAAGAAGCGGCCCATCATACTGAACAACTTTTGTTTTGGAACCATGCCTGTATCTCTAATAGTTTAGCTGGGCTCCTGATGGTACATCTGGTGGTCTACATAAGGTACTCCAGAGCCCCAATGTCATTGTGAAAAGAAGCGGCCCATCATACTGAACAAATTTTGTTTTAGAACCATTTCTGTATCTCCAATAGTTTAGGTGGGCTCCTGGTGGTACACCTGGTGGTCTACATAAGGACCTCCAGATCATCAATATCCTTGTGATAAGAAGCGGCCCATCATACTGAACAACTTTTGTTTTATAACCATGCCTGTATCTCTAATAGTTTAGCTGGGCTCCTGATGGTACACCTGGTGGTCTATATAAGGTACTCCAGAGCCCCAATGTCCTTGTAAAAAAGAAGCGGCCCATCATACTGAACAACTTTTGTTTTGGAACCATGCCTGTATCTCTTATAGTTTAGCTGGGCTCCTGGTGGTACATCTGGTGGTCTACATAAGGTATTCCACAGCCCAATGTCCTTGTGAAAAGAAGCTGCCCATCATACTGAACAACTTTTGTTTTGGAACCATGCCTGTGTCTCTAATAGTTTAGCTGGGCCCCTGGTGGTACACCTGGTGGTCTACATAAGGCACTCCAGATCCTCAATATCCTTGTGAAAAGAAGCTGCCCATCATACTGAACAACTTTAGTTTTGGAACCATTTCTGTATCTCCAATAGTTTAGCTGGGCTCCTGATGGTATACCTGGTGGTCTACATAAGGTACTCCAGAGCCCCTATGTCCTTATGAAAAGAAGCGACCCATCATACTGAACAACTTTTGTTTGGAACCATTTCTGTATCTCCAATAGTTTAGGTGGGCTCCTGATGGTAGACCTGGTGGTCTACATGAGGTACTCCAGATCCTCAATGTCCTTGTGAAAGAAGCGGCCTATCATACTGAACAACTTTTGTTTTAGAACCATGCCTGTATATGTAATAGTTTAGCTGGGCTCCTGATGGTAAACCTGGTGGTCTACATAAGGTACTCCAGATCCTCAATATTCTTGTGAAAAGAAGCGGCCCATCATACTGAACAACTTTTGTTTTGGAACCATGCCTGTATCTCTAATAGTTTAGCTGGGCTTCTGATGGTACACCTGGTGGTCTACATAAGGTACTCCAGAGCCCCAATGTCCTTGTGAAAAGAAGCGGCCTATCATACTGAACAACTTTTGTTTTAGAACCATGCCTGTATCTCTAATAGTTTTGCTGGGCTCCTGGGGGTACACCTGGTGGTCTACATCTATACTCCAGACCCTCGAATGGTGATAAAAAGTAGCCTATGTCCATTCTCGGTATGCTAGCAATCTCTGTGCCAAGTTTCATGAAGATCGGTTCAGCGGTTTGGCCGTGAAAGCGTAGCAGACAGACAGACAGACAGACAGACAGACAGAGTTACTTTCGCATTTATAATATTAGTGTGGATAGTGTGGATTATTTATGATTATTAGGTATTTACTTAACTCTAAATCTTCTTCTGCGAGTAATCCAGGTTCAAACAACAGATCAACGTCATCCTCTACGCCTTCTAAAATCTGTAGAAGTTCTGCTGAACTAAGCTCGTCGGCACTCATTTTCCCATCACTATTTTTATGTCACTACTGCAATGACGTCAGAGCGTGTCGTCTTTACCCGACTACGGCGTACAGTGCACTCACAATGGTCAAGCAATTATCGCTGTGCACGAGTCGCCGAAACCGGTTTGTCGATACTCAATCAAACAAAGAAAATAATGTCTAATACTTGGCGTATTTCTACAAATCGATGTCGGAAATATTTTCAATATACATTAAAATAATAAGAAAATGTTATTGTTATGACAAACTTGACAAATATCTAGGCATAGTATATTCCTAGATGTATCGATATTTCACATTTGTACTAGTAAGGAACAACACTTCCAGTCGTGTGGGGCCGACTATGGCGTGTGCGAATGGTACTTCTGACAGCTTCAAAACGTAATCAGTATTTTTCTTATTTATACTACAAATCTAATAAATATCTAAGCGCAAAAGTTCAGAAATGAAAGTAGAGGGTACAATAAATGCAATATGCGAAAAAATAAAAGAAAGATACGGTTTTAGAATGTTAGTTTATGAACATAAACTTTAACGACGTTTTGTCGGCTGTACCCGACCGTGGCGCTGACGGCAAGTCGCGGGTTGTCGGCTATACCCGTCTGTGGCGGTGAAAAGGTTAATATGTCGGCTATCTGTTTACCTAAGATACAGGAATTCTTATTCTTAGTTAAGGAAACAGCAGCCTCATAATTATTTTGTATCGTGTTACCTATTTGTAATTAAGTTTATTATCATCAATAAAGAATTATCTTTTCTTAATTAAATACGATTATAATAAATCAACATTTTCCCAACAGGAACCTGTTCTACGCAGGTACCAAAGTCCAACTCGGTGGTCGTATGAAAGTGGAACAATTCACTCCGGCTACTGACTACCTCACGCCCGGGTTCTTCGCGCCGAGACAGGTGCAGAAGATGATCGAAGATAAACAAGTAAGTTGATCACACATCACGCTGCATCCCTTGCGGGGTAGGCTGGCGTATGAAAGTGGAACAATTCACTCCGGCTACTGACTACCTCACTCCCGGGTTCTTCGCGCCGAGACAGGTGCAGAAGATGATCGAAGATAAACAAGTAAGTTGATCACACATCACGCTGCATCCCTTGCGGGGTAGGCTGGCGTATGAAAGTGGAACAATTCACTCCGGCTACTGACTACCTCACTCCCGGGTTCTTCGCGCCGAGACAGGTGCAGAAGATGATTGAAGATAAACAAGTAAGTTGAACACACATCACGCTACATCCCTTGCGGGGTAGGCTGGCGTATGAAAGTGGAACAATTCACTCCGGCTACTGACTACCTCACGCCCGGTTTCTTTGCGCCGAAACAGGTGCAGAAGATGATTGAAGATAAACAAGTAAGTTGAACACACATCACGCTACATCCCTTGCGGGGTAGGCTGGCGTATGAAAGTGGAACAGTTCACTCCGGCTACTGACTACCTCACGCCCGGGTTCTTTGCGCCAAGGGAATAAGACATTTTCCCTTGGTAGAAAGTAGCCTATGTTTCTCAGGGGTGTTGTAGCTTTCTAATGGTTTAAAAGATTTTATTTCATCGGTACAGAAGTTTAGCAGTTTATCGATTTACATACAAACAAATCTTTCCTTTTTATGATAGTTCATAGCAGATAGTAATAAAGATTTAGAGGTATTTATGTACCTTTATGCCAGGATATAATTGTAGAACTTATGTAATTTTATGTTAAAAGTCTACTTGTTGATGTTAAAATCCTTAAGATATCTTACACGACTTAATAATTAACACCGTCAAAACTTCTTTTCCACTTTTTCAAAAAATGTCATTGTTACGAGTGGGTATTAGCTTTTCCCGATCACACAGAGTATCACAGATCACTTATATATGTCCTCAGAGTACTGTCAAGTCGAACTAAGAAAATCTTAAACAAAAGTCAAATCACCACCGCCATCTATGAGAAAATGCCATACCTGGCTAGTCTCTCTGGTTCTTAGTTATTTCTTTTAGATGGCGTTTATCCTATTTTATTTGTGTTAGCTCGTTATTGGTATATCTTATTTATTAATGTATGCATGTATGAGTTTGATTTAAAGTTTTGACATAATATTTGTGGTGCTAGTGGCGCTTATCTAGGCGTATTTTGATATAGCTAACAATTAATAAGGACACGTATCCGAAAAATTAACAGCAGCAAGGTTACGAGGAAGAAAGGAGTTCACAACTACTAAAACACGTTGTTGTAGTTGCGGAACACCAGATGTTTAACGCCATCTATTGGCGGTATAGTGCGTAACTTTTGTAATCTGTTAAAAAATGCCTTATAATATGGATAAATATCAGTTTTTTTTGCATACTTAGGTTTTAGCTACCATACCTTCCTTACGCTACCCTATCCTTGCGTAATCTACTATTCCAACTATTCCAAATTTGATTACTCTTTTTACAATTATATATTTTCGTTCAGGCTCTTTTGCACAATTACATACATATACATACATATAATCACGCCTCTTTCCCGTAGGGGTAGGCAGAGACTACATCTTTCCACTTGCTACGATCCTGACACACCTCTTTCGCTTCTTCAACATGCATCAATCTTTTCATACATGCTCGTCGGTTTAGGGTACTCTTGACCTGACCTTTCTCTAGAACGTCCCCGATCTGATCCAAGTACGTGCGTCTTGGTCTTCCCCTTCCAACGTTCCCATCCACACTCGCCATATACACCTGTTTCGTTAATCTTCTTTCATTCATTCTCTCAATGTGACCAAACCATCTCAGCATTCCTTTTTCTATACCAGTCACTATGTCATCTTTTATACCGCAACGTTCTCTAATCACGCTATTCCTTATCCTGTCACTCAATTTCACTCCTATCATACTTCTTAGCGCTCTCATTTCTACCGCATTTATTCTACTTTCATGCTTTTTCTGCCATACCCAACTTTCACTCCCATACATAAGTGTTGGAACTAACACTCCTCTATGCACAGCCAGACGTGCCTTATTAGACACTGTCTGGCTGTTCATAAAAGTATGCAACGCTCCATTCACCATGTTGCCGGCATTTACCCTCCTTTCAATGTCACTTTCACACTTTCCATCTGATGTCAACTTCGATCCCAAATATACAAACTCTTTCACTTGCTCCACCCTCTCTTCTTCTATCATAATATTACACTCCGTCATACCTTCTTCTTTTTCAAAAACCATTGACTTCGTCTTACTTACATTCACTTTCATTCCTTTCTTTTTCAAAGCCTCATTCATAATGTTTACCATCTTCTGCAACTCTTCAGCCGACGACGCAAGGATAACTTGGTCATCAGCATAGAGAAGACATTTGACGAGTAACCCATTCATTCTCAGTCCATTTTCACGCTCTTTCAAATCTGTCAAACAACTATCCATGAATAGGTTGAACAGCCATGGTGACGCAACACATCCCTGTCTAACACCTTTCTCGATGTTAAACAGTTCAGTGAAGGCCCCGTTAATCCTGACTGACACAAGCACTGGAATCCTTATATAAGGATTTCAGTGCTCGTACCAAGATGCTGCTCACCCCATGCACGGATAGTGCCGACCATAATTCATTCCTCAGAACTCTATCATAGGCCTTTTCCAGATCCACGAATGTGCAAAAGACTTTTTGGTTCTTAGCCAAATACTTTTCCGCTATGCACCGCAAGGAAAAGACCTGATCCGTACATCCCATCCCCTTTCGAAATCCCGCTTGAGCATCCCAGACTTTCTCATCAGTTTCTTTCACAACTCTTTCAATCAGTACCCTTGCATACAGTTTACCGACGACACTGAGAAGGCTTATACCGCGGTAATTTTTACAGTCTAGCTGTGACCCTTTTCCTTTGTATAATGGCACTATTACAGCCTTGCACCAATCACTTGGCACTCGACCGCTTCGCCAACAAAGGTTAAAAAGGAGGTACAGCTGACTAGCTGCTACGCCTTCGCCAGCCTTCAGCATCTCAACCGATACTCTATCATACCCTGCAGCCTTACCAGATTTCATACTTTTCAGAGCTTTCATAATCTCATCCATTTCAATCTCGCTTTCGTTTTCACTGTCATCTTCTTCATGTATGTTCACCTCTTGTACTTCTTCTTTTTCAAACAAGCTTTCAAAATATTCCTTCCATCTCTTCAACACACATTCCTCACCTTTTATTATACTACCATCCTGGCTCCGAATCCTACTCAACTCTGATTGTGCTGTTTTTCCTCGAGTTGTTCCTATAGATTTCCAGAAAACCTTTAAGTTCTTGCGAAAGTTTTCTGATAGCCTCCTGTCAAACTCATCTTTATTTTCCTCTTTCTTTCGTTCCACTGTCTTCTTTACTACATTCTTTAAACTTTTATACTCCTTTCGTGCTTTCTCTACATCCTGATCTGTCGCTTTCTGCAATCTTTGGTTAGCTTTAGTAGCCAATAAATCTAACCATGCTTTCTTCTTCTTCTGAACAACTTCTTGCACATCTTTACTCATCCATGCAGTCTTTCGTTTATTACCTTTCGCCCGTCTAGTGACTCCACATACTTCAACAGCAACTTTGACGATTCCTTCCTTAAATACCTTCCAACCATCTTCAATGTCATTCATCTCATCTATCTTATCAAATTCATCCTTTAACCTTTTGACATATTCCTTTCACAATTATGTGATGAAAATACATAGACAACATTTCTAAAATATTCTGAAAATGGAAAAAGTTAAAAAATAGCATTTAACATTAGCATTAAAAAGTCTTTATTCATTCACCTTAAAAATTAATTATGTACAATAAATTGCAAAGCCAAAAGTTCATAAAAGTATTTCTTCAGTCACAGTTTACTAAAAATAAAAAAGTTTTACATTTACTATAATTAACATGCAATATACTTGGCACTATTTTATTACATTAGCATTCATGCAAAGTCACATCTTTATATCACATCACATCAGCCTATATCAGTCCACTGCTGGACGTAGGCCTCACCCAAGGTACGCCACAAGGCACGATCTCCCGTTTTCACTATCTAGTCGCTACCAGTCTTTTTGACTTTCTATAGCTTATTCATAACAATTTCTGCCATTTTTACTGATACGGGAAAAAAGGTGTGTAATTGTTCTACTAAAACTGACGTTTGATTCTGTAAATAAGGCAAAGTTAGCGAGCGTTTTCTTCGATCTTTTGAACAAATACGTAACAAAGAATCAATCGTCACGATAGTAAAAAAAAATACTGCTAATTATTTAAGAATGTGATAAATAAGTATACGTTACAAGAGTCCACGGAAGACGGCATCAAGAATGACTAGAATCCAAAACGATTATTAGCAAAACGTCATAGTAGAGTCGGAGATTTTCTGACCATCAAACTGAACAACTAATTATTATTCTACTTTGCTTTCATGAAAACCCCAAATCATGCTTTTTCAAATAGTAATTTTAAGTAGGTATCTTACCTTCCCATACAATTCAATTTCTATTGTTCTTATGGAAGTTCAAAAACGCAACTGTTGCCTCAAAAACATCGTCTACTAAAGCATCGGGCGTATGTAAGGCTGCAAAATGGCCGCCAAAGTCAAGAGTTGTACTGTGAACTAAATTATGGAACTTATCTCTTAATATAAAATCGAATTGGTATACTACTTCGTACTTCAAGTTGAGTGCTGCTGTTGGTACTTTAGTTGGGATCCTGAAATAGAGAGACATAATTTATTGTTTAAAACTTAAAATTAACTACCTCTGAAATATTTTAGACCTACAAGATCTGAAAGTAGACGGAAGGATGTTTTGATTATTCCTTAGCGAAAAAATACCTCGGGGACTTATTTTGATAAAATAACCCAGCGGATGCCTTCATAAAGTGTATGCAAGGGTCCATAATGTCCAATACAATAAACTTGCGAGAACATTGTAGATAACTGTCAAAACGATCACACTAGTTAACCTCGCACCCTTGAAGCAAATATGTACCCAAAATTTGCCCATATCGCAGCCGTCGCGTGTGCTTAAGACATCATAGCTGAAATACCAGCAGAACTCTCACATCAATTATCCAGTTGAGCTGAAGCATCAGTTCTTATGGCAACTCGTGAACCTTATTCCGAACCTAATTTCAGTGAAATTGGAAAGAAACCCAGGCCTTAGTACGTGCTCATCAACATCGTGGTAAGAAGGAATATCACTTCATTCCATAAACGCCCCAACATTTTATTTACCATTATTGAGAAACAAACAGCATTGTTATTACATGACAATAAACAAACTTAAATAACGCATTTTCCAGCACAGTTTCCACTACTTAAATAATACAAAATCAACGATTTTGACAACTTTCGTTTAGAAATTACGAATTTTTATAGAAATACTTACCTACTATTTGGTATAGAAAATACTTACTTATGCAGTATGCCGGTCTCAGGCCACTGTAGAGACGTTCCCTCGGCGTAAAGACGTGTAGCTGTTGTTACACAGTTGTTAGTCCACATAATAGTGATAGTGTCCAATACGTCATCCAGGTCCAGGTTGTCCAGGCCACCGTGCGGGGTGTCCAGTTGGTCACTGTTGACGCATATGCCGATTTTCTCCATCAGATATCCGGCTAGACCGGCCGGGGAATCAGTCAGTGCTACACCTGGAAATTAGGAAACAAAAGGTTATCTTACTAATATTATCAATGCAAAAGTTTGTATGTTGAACCGATTGTAATGAAATTTGGCACACATATAGAAGGTAACATGGATTAGCACATAAAATTGTTTTTTTTTGCGGCAACGCTGCGGTTAACAGCTAGTTTTTCCATATATCTATACATAAATTATGCATATGCATATCCGCGTGATGCCGGGTTACCGGGTTAGAATATCATCACCTCATGCCTTTCCCGTGGGAGTCGTAAGAGGCGACTAAGGGACTTGATAGCGTGTATTACAATTTTAGGCGATGGGCTGACAACAGATGTCACTATGGCGGTACACAATTTTCCGAATGACCCTTAAATATATGTCAGACGTGGCGTATATGTCCGTTTTGCGGCCGTTTACGCTCTGCCTTCCCCGTAAGGGATGATAGGCGTGGTGTGTGTGTGTGAGAGAGAGTAAGTGAGCGAGTGAGTGTGTGTGTGTGCGTGTGTGTGTGTGTGTGAGTGTGAGTGAGTGAGTGAGTGATCCATGAAACAGATTTTAGATACTTTATACCGCGAAAAGCTTTGTTCCATCAGCAAAACGGGAAGCAGCGGCTGATACCAGTGGGCGGGTCGCTAGTATCCTATAAATGCTATCCAGCTCCCTTTTACCATCGGACATCCAGACGCACCGCCGGATACCATCCATACCTGGTTGCCATTCCACCAATTCGGACTAAGCGCTTCCAGTCATCATTTAAAATGCGCACTGCTAAAGAGTGGAACTCACTACCTGCGTCTGTGTTTCCAAACGCATACAACCCTAATCTCTTCAAAGTAAGAGTGAACAGGCTTCTCCTGGGTGAGCTCACTCCATCTTAGACTCTGTCTCTGTCCTATGACGTAGAATAGAGTCAAGAGCAAATCCATCATAAAAAAAAACCAATACACCAACTTACCAATAGTATCGGGCTTAGTGGCTTGCAGGTGGAAATACCCAGTTTCCCTCACAAGATAAGCTAAGGTTTTCGGAAGAGGAAAGACCCTTTCCGAGTGCTCGAATAGGAAAGGTACCAAGGCACTTAGTAAGAGTTTGACCATGCTTTTGGGCATCGATGATAGCGGCATGTTTGTGTGGAATCTGGAAACAGGAATAAAATGTGAAAAATTGGTGCGATAAAAATGTTTATGACCGAAATTCTATCTTTATCGCAGAGTGTCCTGTTAGATGTATTTGATTTAACAAATTCAACATTGTTTATATTTTATAATTATGGGATCACTATGCCTTTTCCTAATCATCCGCTTTTTAGTGCACAAACATAACTTATACAAGTGTTACAATTGTTTTTGAAAAACCACAACAAACCTACGTATACAGGTTGTAAGGAACAGCCCTCCGAATATTGATAGGGTGCAAATATTTGGATTTCCCATAGTAAATGCAGTCAGCTGATCGTGATTTTGTATGGGTGGCCGAATATTTTTTGTCGTTTACTGACATAATTATGTTCTTAGGGGAAAGTTATTCAGAATCATGGTCTGAATGCACCCTATCAGTATTCGGAAGGCTGTCCCTTACACCCCCCATAATCCTAACCTCATCAGGTGATACTCATAATTTACTATTTGCCTCCTGGTGCCTATGTTATGAAACAACAGGCTACAAGTCTACATGTGAAATTCTTAGTACATTGCTTTGCCGGTTAATATTCCTTGTATCATAATGGCAACCTATCACTATGGCGATACACAATTTTCTGAATGACCCTCAAACGTTTGTCAGACGTGGCGTAAGTGGCCGTTTTTTCGGTCGTTTACGCTCTGCCTACCCCGCAAGGGATAAAGGCGTGATATATGTATGTATGTATCATAATGGCTAACCGACTACGCATTACGCAATGAACATCGAATTTAGCCTGTAAAATTGTAGCCTGTAGTTTGATAATATCGGGTACTGTTCGCACTGAACAACCTAATGACCTACCCGAGTATTTCATCCGGAAACATGACCGTCATGTGAGTGGCGCACTGTGAGCCCCAATCGCCTGCTTGGATGTAGTACTTTTGGAATCCAAGCCTCTTCATCAAGTTTCTCATGATGATTCCGATCTGCACCGTTGTCAAGCCTGGCTTGGCGCTGCCCTGGAAAATACATATTCTATGAGTTACGAAATGCTTCCCTGGTTTAGTAGCCATGAGCTTACGATTACGAACCTAAGTGTAGTGGATGTTAATAAGAAGGCGAGAAATGGTCTTCATGGAGCGCGTTCGAGAGTGTTCGCGGCGGTGATTTTCTCTAGACTGACTATAGGTGGCGCTTGCGCGCGTCAAAGATTGAAAGTCGCGAAGAGTAATTAGAAATGGAAGGATCTAATCGATGCTCGACCACGCTCATGTTTATTTAACATGATAAATGCAATAAATAGGTAAAGTACATAATGACCACATGTAAACAAAGGGTAGGAAAGTGCAGTGCGTCGCCTACACTAAGTATTTGATATCGAGTGTACTGGAAAAAACGCGCGAGGTTAATACTTGTAAATTTATCAGTGTGTGAAATGAATCCCATGTTGATTACGATCTTTATGTCTTTTATATTTTTAAGTTAATAATCTTATGTATTACTTGCTGTTACCCGCGGTGTTGCCCGCATAACCCTCGAGTGGTGATAAAAACTATCCTATGTGCTAATCCATGTTACCTTCTATATGTGTGCCAAATTTCATTACAATCGGTTCAGTAGTTTTTGCGTGAAGAAGTAACAAACAAACAAACAAACCTACAAACTTTCGAATTTATAATATTAGTAGGATTTGTTACACATCATTCTTATAATAAAGACCTCTGGAAGAGTGGATCCTTATGGCACAGGCTTTGTCATGCTTAAAAGGAGGTTCCGATACCTAGCTTTTAAAGAAAACTAAGAATGAAATAAACATGTTTTATTTCTTATTTATTTTTATGTAACATTGCAGGCACAATCACCTGATTGCCTTGCCTTTATAAAAGAAAATCCTTTGCTTCGAAATTCATGTTAAATTGTATTATCTAATATAAAAAATACGATCTAAGTCACACTAATCTTGCTGAATCTTGGCTGTTCATGGGCAACGGGAATTGTCTGTGTTTACCTATCGTTTTAAGTATTTGAAGTAAGTGCAAGAAAGAATGTAATATAATGTTATGTCACTACGTTACGAAGGTTAAATTTACGATACAGGTAGTTTAATGGAGAAAAACGATGTTGCATTAAAATAGCTAGTTGAAACGAATTCACATTTTTTGTGATTTAGATACGCTTATTACAACTGGTATTTCCTGTCATAAATTTTATTCGAATTCCTATCATGCAAGTGTAGTGTAGGTGGTAAAAAATAAACAAAGAACTTGATTGATTGAGGAATAATAACAAAGTAGGTAAATACCTTTCGATATTATTTTTTGACACAGTCATTTCTATCGGATATAAATATGTAAGTAGGTAATAAAACTGATTTTAAAGTGTCACAGAACGTGTTCTATAAGACTAAGCAAGATATGGCAGCGTCAGCTTATATAATTACATACATACATAAATCAAGCCTATATCCCTTACGGGGTAAGCAGAGCGTTAACGGCCGTAAAACGGATATTAACACCACATCTGACAAAAGTTTGAGGGTCAATCAGATAACCGTGTATCACTATAGTGACAGGTTGTCAGCCCATTGCCTAAAATTGCAATACACAACCCTCGAGTCCCTTAGTCGCTTCTTACGACACCCATGGGTAAGACATGGGGTGATGCTATTCTAATCCGGCATCACACGGCATATAATTAAAAATATTAAAAAATGTGACCATACAAAGAGTAAGAAAAAGGGTATAACAAGTTGAAAGAACGTCAAGGTACCTACTCATGAAACTGAACAACTTTCCTCATGGAACATATGGCAAAATATTAAAAAAGAAAGTGGAGCACACATAATTAATTAACCATCTGATCGGCAATTTATTTTTAATATGTCGAGCCATGGTGCCGTGTGATGCCGGCTTAGAATAGCATCACTCCATTTCTTTCCCGTGGGTATCGTATGAGTGTATTAAGGGACATGGAGGTCACATGTGTATTGCAATTTTATTTGGCGATATGGGCTGACAACCTGTCTCTAAGGTGATAAGCAATTATCTGAATGACCCTCAAATGTTTGTCAGACATGGCGTAAATGTCCGTATTTTACGGCAGTTTACGCTCTGCCTACCCCGCAAGGGATATAGCTGTGATGTGTGTATGTATGTTTCATGGGAAAACTTGTTCTGTTTCATGAATTCGTTTCGGCTTGTGAGGGCCGAATATATTCAGCGGCCAAGCCATTTCTCGCGAGATTACAAAGACTTGCGCGCAACGAATAACATGAATGAATTGAGTAAATTAATGTATGATACGAAGTTTAATTCGTTGCAAAAAATCCTTATAATTTCGCGACAAACGACCTGGCAGCAGCGGCCAAGTCGCTGACTATTATCCGACCCATAAACCCATTTTGTGACTCCCTGTATACAGGGTGTAAGGGACAGCCCTCCGAATACTGATAGCTTGCATTCAGACCATGTAACTGAACAACTATCCATAAAAAATATTTCAGGAAACGTCAAAAAATTTAGGACTTCCCATAGTAAATGCAATCAGCTGCACGTGATTTTGTGGAGGTCGAATATTTTTTGACGTTATCTGGCATATGAAGCGAAAGTTGTTCAGTTTCATGGTCTGCATGCATCCTATCAGTACTCGGAGGGCTGTCCTTTATACCCCGTATTATTTGCCATCGGAACTAACTGATTAATGACTGGTGGATCAATCCTAATGGATCAATTATTATTATTTGTACATAAATACATACTTAAATCACGTCTTTATCCCTTACGGGGTAGGCAGAGCGTTAGCGGCCGTAAAACGGATATTAACACCACGTCTGACAAAATTTTGAGGGTCAATCAGATAACTGTGTATTACTATAGGTAGTGACAGATTGTCAGCCCATCGCCTAAAATTGCGATGTACACATCTAACCCTCAAGTCCCGTAGTCGCCTCTTACGACACCCATAGGTAAGAAATGGGGTGATGCTATTCTAGGCCGGCATCACACGGCTAATTATTACGGCTATTATTATTTGTAATTAAAAGTAATTACTTTCCCCGCCGTCTGCACACGTGGTAGTTAAGCTGGGAATTGCACGTGTGCTCGTTGTAAGGTCAGGTTCAAGGTGCACAATGCAATCGTAATCGTATCTTTTAAATACGCGAGTAAAGTTTTCTTTACATCTTTAGTCGGGTTTTATGACTCTCGACTTATGTTTTTTAGACGGCCAATATGGGGCAGTGCTAGTGCGACGCTAAGGTTCCGGGTTTGATTTCGGTGGGGCACACACAAAGTTGATATTTATCACTTTGTGAATTTGTTCCCAGTCTGGTTAGGACATTGCAGGCTGAACCACCTGATTGTCCCGTAAGAAAGATGGTTCCGTGCTTCGGAGGGCACGTTAAGCCGTCGGTCCCGATTGCATCACACGGCGGTCGTTACACAATCATTTCAGAGGCATACTACTAGTAGGCGGTTTACCAGGGTTAATCGGGTCGTTGGATGTCTCGGTGTCCCACACGAAAAGAAGGGGATATTGTTTGGAAATAAAAATCACTTGATTTAGTTATGAGGATACCTATTGTATACAGGGTGTGAATAAAATGACTTGCAACTGATTCATATTATGACTTATGTACGAATACTTTTGGATTCTTCTAAAAGGTAATGAAACCGAAGGATTTTTGTCCCTTATCTGTTTTAAGGCGATGCTTTATTATTTAGTATTCTCGTAAAGTAGCCTCCATCCAACATTTTTTTTAGTTTTTGATACTTAGATAACTGGAAATACATTTCGTACATACCTCAGAGAAACCATATCCTGGTAGGTCCACCGCGATGACTTCGAAGACAAAATCGTATTCTTTTCGCGGCGTCGTCAGCTTCGGTATGACTTTGACGAATTCCTTCGACGAACTTGGCCATCCATGTAACATCAGTAGCGGCAACACCTATACGAATTATTTCAGTCAAATAAATGTGCACGTTTAATAAGTTACGGCAGAATGAAAAATATTTGACATCTTTTGCTACAATGATATCACTGTCTTGAAACTTTGATGGACATCAGTGACTTTGACCGGCCCAATGTAATGTACCCTGCCTGCTACGCCCAGGGTTGTGGGTTCGATCTTCACAAGACACAAATATTTGTTAAGTAATATTCAGATATTTGTGTTTAGTCTGGGTGTTTCTATGCACTTATTATATGTATTTATTTACAAAATAAAAGTGTTTAAGTATTGATATTAGCTATCTAGTTCTCATAGTACAAACTTTGCTTAGTTTGATGCTAAATGGCACTGTGTGAATTGTCTAGGATATTTTTATTAATATTACCTTTTAACAACGTCTTTAATTTGTCTATTTTTTAAACAGATTATTATTTTGGTAACATTATATTTAAGGTGTTTTACTTTTAATTTACTGAATATACTCGTGTCAATACATACATACCTTTTTATCCTTTGCTTCGGGTTTCACTCTAATGAAATGCATATCTAAACCTTGTATTCTAGTCTTGTAATGTGGGAATTTGTTCAGTAACTCGGCTCGTTTCTTGAAGTCGTACTGCTCGAGCCAGTAGTTAAGTTTTTCTTCTAAATATATCGTGTTGATTCCATACTGGGATTGTATTCCTTCTAAGGGTTTTGTAAACGGCCGTCTGTTTCGTAATCTTTGCTTTAGGTCTGCGATCATCTGTAAATTCATAATTTTAATAATTATAGACCGATAGCGAAATCTCAAGACGGGCTGGTGATAAGGCACAACTTTGCAAGAAACATATTGAAATATATCAATTATGTATGAGGTTTCATAGTAACTCTAATTATCTGATCAACAATTTTATATGGTAGTCCCATTTTTTTATTTATTTCGATTGTCACTTGATATGTTTCTTGAGGAAAGTTGTTCCTTATCACAAGCCCGTCTTAAATTTACGTTATCGGTCACTAGTAGAATTTCACCGTAACCTGGGACGTCCTTTTTATGGCCGTTGATGATTTGGGACAGTGGTTGGATGTGGTGGGTCCAAAAGCGCGGTATAGGATACGGAGATTAGAGGGACCAGAACAGAAGTGGACGTTTTATTCATGGCTGTCGATGTGTGGACCATGATGATGATTATATTTCGAGATATTTACTATCGTGTATGATTCTTGACCCATTGATCTAATCAAAATTTTGCACAGCATAACAAAGTGCTTGTGCTCATGTTTTATAATCCTTACTACCTACATTAAATAAAAAGATTATCGAGAGATAGGGCAACACGTGATTGGTCGAACTAACTTTACAAAATATCTGTGATATCTGATATGATAACTTAAATAGAAAAAATATACGTATTTTTGCTTCAAAATATACGGTACCGCTTGCGGCACTTGCCATGGGGTGGGTAGCCGTAGGGTGAAACTATCGTGAAAAGTTGCATATTTAAACATTGGTCTAAATTTTTTGGGAAAAAATTATCTGAACTTAACCTTACATTAGCGCTGTCACTTTTCGTCGAATAGGTTTAGAAAAGGATTGGAGATATCTAAGTCATGTCATGTCTTATAATTTGACGCAAAATACGCATTATCTGTCAAAATTAGGTGACGATGAAAACATACATACATACATACATAAATCACGCCCCCATCCCTTACGGGGTAGGCAGAGCGCCAACGGCCGTAAAACGGATATTAACACCACGTCTGACAAAAGTTTGAGGGTCAATCAGATAGCTGTGTATCACTATAGTGACAGGTTGTCAGCCCATCGCCTAAAATTGCAATACACACCCTCGAGTCCCTTAGTCGCCTCTTACGACACCCATGAGTAAGAAATAGGGTGATGCTATTCTAGGCCGGCATCACACGGTAAACGATGAAAACAATGGCGACTAAATAGACTAGAAATTTCGAAGACCCCATTGTATTTGTTATACATGTCAGGGTTTGGATATCTCCTATCCTTTTCTTACCCTATTTGAAAGTGACAGCGCTATTTCAGTTGGAGTCAATGATGTCCTTACCGAATCATTAAATTCTATTTTGAACGGCCTTATAGATGTATCCTCTTGCTTAGGATTCTCTCCTTCACCCCACCATCTTTGAAGGTCCAGGTCTGGTATTTCGGGAACATGCTGAATCATATATACCACTATTCCAAGCAATAGGAAGATCAGTGCCAAACTTATTGTGAATAATTTCGACATCTGAAATAGAAGTGTTTTCTAATTTTTGAAAAATTACAAAATTTTCAACCGCGGGCAGGATTTGAACCTGTGACTTTCGCATTACTAGTGGCGACGCCTCTTCCATCTGGGATACCGCAGCTCAATCCTTGCCCGCTAATTTTGTAAGTTTATTTTAATGCCAGTAACGCGGGGCACGGCTTCATCTACCGGGTTAGTTTTGCAATCTTTACAGATTGAATGTAGTCTTAAGATATATTTTTTAAACACTACCGGTGTTAGGTATACAATTGAAAACATGTTCAAAATCTTTTTTTTTCTAATTTTACAAATTGTATGTAAGAACGATGTAAGACGGGATGATTCCGCGATAAAGACAAGATAACAGAACAAACATTCATCATTTCAATACATACATTATATTAACAGCCACAACAGGCCACTGCTGAACATGGGCCGTCCCCTGTTGGGAGGTATTGCCATGCTCAACATGCTTGGCAAGCGCAGTGCAAGATATTGCTTTCACAGGGAACGCTGTTACCCATTCCTTGGATGCATTTATCCCTCAGTCGCATTTTGTGACACCCAAGAGCTGTATTGGGGTGATGCTATTCTAAGCTGGCATCACACGCTATTATTCATCAATTATTTTATATATCTGCCAGGAATTGAACTATGGGCCGTGAAACACCCTGAGCAAATAGTTTCACTGGCAATTAACTGCATGATAATTAATAATAGATAATTTTGCCCTACTTATTTACTTGCTAAATACAATTTTATCGGTCATGTTGTTTTTGGTGGCGAAATTCTGCAGAGTAGATTAAGCGACAAGCGTTACCTACATGATAATTGGCATATCAATAATAGATTACATCCTGTTGAAACAACGATAGCTCTTTCCAATAATAAATAATACGAATTCTAATTATTATTCAATATGCATTTTTATACATACATACATCACGCCTATATCCCTTGCGGGGTAGGCAGATCGTAAACAGACATAAAATACGTACCTACATTTACGCCGCGTCTGACAAACTTTTGAGGGTCATTCGCAAAATTGTGTATCGCCATAGTGACAGGTTGCTAGCCCATCGCCTATAATTGCAATGCACACCCTCGAGTCTCTTAGTCGCCTTTTACGACACCCACGGGAAAGATATGGGGTGATGCTACTCTAAGCCTGCATCACACGCATGTATTTTATACACCTGCATTGATCTTCATTTTGCTTTGACCACAATCGTTCTATATTGGTATTTACTGCGTAAAAGTTTGCACTTTTTAAAGCAGGTCCATTCTTGGGCACTTTCACTTTGCCCAATTTTGTAACCGAAATTCATGTTTTACTACATGCACTTATTTTTATATTATCAGCTGCTCCATAACGCTTTCACTGTTATAAATTTAACGATACAACAAATTATTTAAAAAAAAATATCGATTATATTTATGTGCTGTACAAAACACCTTTTTAACTAAAACTACTGAACTGATTTTTATAAAAAAGAAACCGACCAATTGCGAGTTGTACTCGCCCATCGAGGGTTTCGTAACATGAACATCAAGCCCATTTCTATGATACCCCACTTGAATTACAGCAACAATTTTAAAATTTTTGTTTTTTTTTCGGCGCCTGAAAAAAAAACATGTTTGTAGATTTTTTTCTTAAACTTGTACTTCAAACCAAAGATTTGCCTATGGATTTAATTCCTTTGACAGGGTCAAAAACACGCGTTTTTTTACAGGATAAACGGCCGAGTCTTTTGTAACGTTAATATAGGAGTTTGATTTTTTTTTTACAACTACAAGCGGCCTCAGCCTGCCTGTCTGTCTGAACTTAGTATATGGTTTTAATTTCAACTCGAGACCTCTACTACGCGTTTCTGAGATAAAGGGTCATGAGTCGTGACTCGTGACGGACGGACGGACAACAAAGTGATCCAATAAGGGTTCCGCATTGACCTTTTTCGAGGTTTCGGACCCTTATTCCTGTACTTAGTTAGGTTGGTGATTTAAGTCCTGCCCGCGCTTGAAAATTTTGCAAGTTTTCAAAAATTGCATACCTAACACGGGAAGTGTTTTAAAATTTGGTATTCTACTTCTATAAAAATTTAAACCTGTTTAATTATGTGTAGGTACTTTTTTGTGTCGGATGATAACTAGATATCTGTTTTAGATTCAAATTAATAATCAAAATGCTACGTAAGAAAGATCACAAAAATATAGTTACGGAAGTAGGTATATCGGAAAGAAATCTCATAAGAATTACCTCGGAAGAATTCGGTCAACAACCGCAGGAAAACCAGCACAATTACAAATAATCGATAACCCAACTTTATAGAAGAACGTCCTTCGCTTGAAAAACACAAATAAACTGTTACATAAAACTTTAAAAAAAAAAACACGATCACTTGGTGCGTAAAAAAGGCGACTGTGTCGATATGCTCAAAAATCACAAATGAATATAATGGAGTCGGCAAACGAAGTACCTTGGCCTTGTAAAGGCTAGCGCACACAGCCAGATAAAATATGATACTATCAGAAACGTTGATACTTTTTTTATTTTATTTTTTTATTTGGGAAACATACAGTCTTAAACAAAACAAGTAATAATAAATGGAAACAAACAGACCTTGAGTTCCACTAATTAAAACTTAAATATTTCAAGAGCACAATAATTGCGAGTCAAACAACGCACATGAAAATATACAATCAAGAAAGCACTTTACTAATCAATCTCATCATTATTACTTGGAAACAAGATATCACCAATACGAGATTTAAATCGACCTAAAGACAACAAAAGATGTCGACATCTGTGAAGCGCCGATACTTGTGAATTTTCATTATGTGCACGTACGTACGTTCTACGTTTTTTGGGACAACGGATTAATGCCCGATGTATCCTGGTGACACAGTTGATAAACTATTGGTTTTATTTTGCCCGCCATAAGTGTTATTATAAGACAGCGACATTACGTCCGAATCGCGAAACCATCTTCCTTACGGACAAGTATGTGGTTCAGTGATAAATTGACAAACATAGTATTTGTTTTGTTGACTTTTACTAAACGCCAAGCGCCTTAAAAGTAAGACAAGTGTTGGAACTCTTGTTTCAAATAATACTTCATACAAATAAACACTTATTTTATGTTTTTTTTTGTCTAACTTCACTTGTCACTTGTCTTACTTTATTGTGGTAAGATCTTTAATCTGTCTGTACTGCATGTTACCGTGTTATTTACTATAAGTACGTAGAAACTATGATAGATCTGATTTAGATCTATATTTAAATAAGTACCTACGTATCGAAAGTTCTAGTAATTTCTTTGCATACTTATCTATCTTAAATTCTATGAATTAAGGAATAATTTACTCTTTGTGCGTACTGTAACCCTAATGTGCATTAACCTTTAGAATATTCTTGAACACAACATTGTAGCAAGTTCGGTCGTAAGAAGGTAGATGATAGATCATAATGGTAGATAAGTTGGTACTTTAAGAAACTGTTTGTGATCCGAAGATTTGTAGGTTTGTACTATATTTACCTTCATTGGACTATTGGACTATACCTACTTCTTACTCGCTACGATATCTATGTGCATAGATGTATGATTTACGATCATAGACCTACTTACGAGTGTTACAAAATTACTAAGGGTTCATTCATCTAACTGAGCGATTAAATGGCTTCATAAAATATACAATACATACATACATATATCACGCCTTTATCCCTTGCGGGGTAGGCAGAGCGTAAACAGACGCAAAAAACGGACATTTACGCCACGTCTGACAAACATTTGAGGGTCATTCGGAAAATTGTGATTGTAAAATATACAATACCATTGCGTAACGTAGCTGCTTCTTCTTATTTTATGTGAAGGTGAGATTTCTTTACAAATTAAACTAATATTGGTACTAAGGGTTAGGAAAAGTAATGCGTTCCTTTTAATTAAAGACATGAACTATCCAACCATAACACTTATTTCTCGAGTGGGTCGATAAAAATATTAACCACCTGATTTTTTTCTTTAGTTTAGCCTAGGCGCTTTAAGGAACTACTTTTAGAATATTAGCAAAAAAAAAAAACTAGTATCAAATGTAATGTAACATAATTCGTTACTCCCCGTAAACCAGACTTAGCACAATATAATATCCACCATTAAATTTGATACATACTTTTCTCCAAATTATTAATTTTATCCAATAACATGAATGAGTCAAGAATTAAATAAGAACATGAAATCCGAAAAACCGTTATTGCATATCACGTGTAAAAACACCTCCTTTATTTGCATACTCGTGGAATTTATTATCGGTGAATGACACTATGTTCCTAAAACAAGACGATTAAGGTGGTTCGAGAGCCCAGTGGCCCCTCAAACAAACAAAAAAGTTCCTGGTTGGACACGCTAGTCATCTGGAAACCAAAGTATCAATTCGCGGCAATTGATACTTTGGTTTCGTAATAACTACATTAGAAGCAATATAACCATGTAAAAACTGTGCGATTCTTTATGTATCCTAAAATAAATACATTATTACAGTACATAATTAAAGCGCTTAGTTTTTACAAGGTCTTATTGATTGTACATAACCTTTGTAGATATGTATTGCCGTGTGATGTCGGCTTAGAATAGCCTCACCCCATTACTTTCCCGTGGGAGTTGTAGGAGGCGACTAAGGGACTTGAGGGTGTGTATTGCCATTTTAGGCGATGGGCTGACAACCTGTCACTATAGCGATACACAATTTACCGAATGACCCTCAAATATATATGTCAGAAATGGCGTAAATGTCCGTTTCTGCGGTTGTTTACGCTCTGTCTACCCCGCAGGGGATAATAGGCGTGATATGTGTAAGGGTATATGGGTCACAGCAATCACACACGAGATCCAAGGCAAGACTGACTTTATTAATCATGTAGGTAATACAATAATTATTTATTTATGACTACCTACCTGACAATATGTGTATGTATTGCCGCGAATTGATAATTTGGTTTCCAGATGACTATCATTTCCAACCAGTTTTTTTTCTGTTTTGGGGGCGCCACTAGGCTCTCGAACCACCTTATATATTGTTGTCGCGACCAGAGAACTAGGTTGCGCGTATGTATTAGCGTTAGTCATATTATATACCTAGTAGGTATCATAGCGGTACTTAAATGATGGTATAGTTTAGTAGGCGTAGTGGACGAGGATTTACAAACATTGATGAAAAACCTGAGCTAGTATCGCGTTGCCGTGTGATGCCGGCTAAGACTAGCATCACCCCATTTCTTTCCCGTGGGAGTTGTAAAAGCAACTGAGGGACTTGAGGGTGTGTATTGCAATTTTAGGCGATGGGCTGACAACCTATCACTATGGCGATACACAATTTTCCGAATGTCCCTCAAATATATGTCAGACGTGGCGTAAATGACCGTTTTTGCGGCCGTTTACGCTCTGCATACCTTGCGAGGGATAATAGGCGTGATATATGTATGTATGTAGTATCGCGTAAGAACCCCGTTTAAGTATTTTCAGTCATAACCTGAGCTAGGTTTTATTATTCAAGTAAAATACAGAAAATTGTATGGTAAATATGAAGATTAATAAAAATCAATCTACACTAATATTTTAAACAGGAAAGATTTGATTGTTTGTTTGAATTGGTTCCGAAACTACTGGACTGATTTAAAAAATATTTTACTATTAGAATTTTACATTATCCCTGATGAACTTATGCTACCTATATTAAAATGTCTTATTCACGCGGAAAAACGGTTTGCAGTGAGTGAAATTGTTGGGCAGGCCGCTAGTAGTTCATAAATAGGTTATCAATGATTTTACTTTTGATGAATCTTTTTGAAAACATACTTGACGTATTTTTATTACTCTATTCAGATCCGGCCGACATGTCTCATCGGCTTAGAACTCCCTCCAGAAGAAGTGCTAAGTGGGAATCTCTCCGAAGAGAGCTTGCAGCTGATACGTCAAAAGTTGTCAGCTGATAATGAGTCTACGTTGGAAAAGGAGCCTTTCGACGGTGTGCAGGTTGCAATGCAGTGCCACGTCCGAGCGCAGGCTGTGGCGGACAAAGTATGTACACACATCGGGCCTACTTTATTCACCACCACATTTTGTTCGAGTAGGCATGAACTTTTCTATGGAGCAGCTTTTTTTTTTCGCGATTTTGCAGGTGACCCCATAATAAAAGTTGTTTAAAATCATGAGTAGGATCGCCCTGTAAAATTTCCGGGGTGAATAAAAAATAACCCTGTATATTCCGGGGTAGGCAGGGAATAAATTTTCACTTTTTACGCCAATTTTGCAAGTGTATTTAATGCCAGTCACGCGTGGCACGGCTCCATCTACCGGAGCAAATGCGAAAAACTAACCCAGTAGATGGAGCCGTTACTGGCATTAAATAGGTACCTACACTTGCAAAATCGGCGGGCAAGGAACGAGCTGCGGTAACCCAGATAAAGAGGCGTTGTCACTAGTAATGACGAAAGTCGCAGGTTCAAATCCTGCCCGCGATTGAAAATTTTGCATGTTTCAAAAAATTGCTTACCTAACACGGGAAGAGTTTTAAAATTTGGTATTCAATTTCACTTTCTAGTGCACCTGTGGCGGCGCGCATGCGCTCCACATACAAGCCCTGAAACGCGGTATAGAAGTTATTCTGCCGATCGCTATATATACAACTTCCAAACATGTCCGGTTGGAACAGTCGTTCCCCTGGTCACATCACCCGACAAGTACCCGATATTATCAAACTACAGGGTACAATTTTACAGGTGAAATTTGATGTTCAATGCGTACTCGTTCGCTTTGCTATTACGGTACCAGGAATATGAACCGGCTACGCAATGTACTAAGAATTTCACCTGTAGACTTGTAGCCTGTAGTTTTATAACATAGGCACCAGGTGGGTAGCTACCCTTTTCCTCACAGTCGTCACTCGGCCTACTGGCCTCATCATCACTCCTCCTAACACCCGCTTCATTTTCTTTCTGTTTACCCTCTGGTTGGCCGGTAGCGAATGTCGCGTGTTATAAGGCCCGCCTTTTTGTATGATGTGCAATAAAGTATAAAAATTAACTATCCCCGCGTCTGAAAAATATATAAGAGCATTGGGTATTGACAGCGCGTCGCCATTATAACCCAACTGCCTATTTAGCTGTAATAAGGCAAGGTATCGTCTTTCGTACGGGTTGTAAATCACGCCCGCGATTGCTTTTGTATTTTGTCACTAAGCGAAATAAGCTCGATATCAGCGTTAGGCCTTAAGACTCATTTCAGAAAATTTTGTGTCACAATGAATACTTAGTAAATGACACAATGCATATTCTATTTCATTCTATCTATCCTTTCAATATGAATTCTTTCAATTCTTTGCAAAGCTATTTAACTACAAAAACATCTGACTAGGCTTAATGCCCCTGATCTCTTCTTCTTATCGTGTGGGATACCGAGTCGACGAACGACCCAATAAACTGACTTATTTATTTGCAGTCGCTGGCGGACTGCGTGGAATCACTAGTGGGAACTTATTTACTCAGCGATGGAATCCTGGGCGGTGTCAAGGTCTTAGAGTGGCTCAAAGTTCTTCCACCACAGGTAATTTTATACAGCCAATTTTATGGTATAGCTGATTCGATATATCGGGTGAAATTTTCTAGTGACCGATAGTGCAAATGAAGGCTGGTGATAAGGAACAACTTTCCCCAAGGAAAAACGTCGAAATTAGCTGATCAGCAATTTGTATTCGAGACCCAATTATATTCATATTTCGTTTTTTTGTTTGGTTGAGCAGTCGTGTAAAAAGTTTATCCGTACGAACCAGTCCAGAATATTTACAAACATGAAAACCTCGAGTCCCTTAGTCGCCTCTTAGGACACCCGCGGGAATGAAATGCTGTTCTAAGCCAAATCATCATACGGCTAAATATGTCACTAGTAAAATTTAATATTTTCAGGACAATTTTGAGGCGCTACTCACCAGGAAGGTTCCAACGATTCTTACCGAGAACAAGACCACCGCTGCCGAAGTTAACCGAGTAATGGACTACTGCCGGGAGGATATTGAAAAGATACTCAATTATAAATTCAAGGATCCAGCGTTTCTACTTGAAGTAAGTGTCTATTATAGACTGTATAATCACTCGTCTGTCGCTTCATACTATAACAATTTCATTGGTTTTGTATTTTATTGTGGGTAGTTAAGGTTCAAAATTGTTGTCCGGCTCCCGGTACGTGACAGACAAGTGGTTAAGCGCCAACGCTGTGTTGAGCGCGCTCCACTCTGCACGGGCTAGATTCGGAAAATACAAGAGCATTGCTGTGTGACGCGGTACACCTCGCCGCAATACAGCTACTTAACGGGCCTACTTCCATGAAGTGAGGTGAAAACGAGCTACGAGAATGCATTTTATACATAATCTAAGGCACATCACTGTCAACAAAATATTGTTTTTTAATCTTAATGATATGAGGAATAAGCCAGGGCAGCGCAAAATCTCATTTTATATTTAATTACGGAGAAATTAAAATTTGAAGTTACCTCTATTTTTCAGTGATGAAGCGTGGCGTAAGAGATTTCTTCCGCCAGTGCTAATCGAACTGTATTGATCTTAGTATGATTATTAATGGCAATTTTACGTTGAACCCGCCCGGGCGGCTATTTTTTGACAAAACAACTTAGTTATTAAGAAATTTAGCAAAACACTTACTGTTTCCGGCTGCTTTCCTTGGGAGTAAAAGGTTTTTGTTTTGATGTGTTTCCTCTGCTGTCAAAACTGACGTGGAATTGATCATAGATAAACGGAATATGATGCAGACGCGACACACTGTACATTTGTTCGATATTTTGACCGTGAAAAATTATTGTAGCTAGAATTTTGCCGTAAAATATATCAACTATCTACAACAACGGCATTCTATCCGCTATGGATAATTTTGCCAATGTCAATACTACGTTGATTGGTACATCGAACGAAACGCAAAATATGAACCGATTAGACGTAGGTATTAAAAATATTTTTACGATCAAATAATAGGATGACGTGGTTGCTAGTGCAGATTAGTATGAAGTAGTAAGGTTCGATTTATATGCAACACTAGACGGCGACACGGCGGCACAAAAGCAGTTTTTTAACCGCAGCGGAAATTTTTAAATGTATATATAGAGCGCTGCGCACACGGTCACCACCAACCACAGTTTTAGGACAAATTATAAGAAAGCAAGTATTAGTACATTGTTGTCGAGGTATGGAAAAATAAGACTTTGCTGGACGAGTATAGTTTGAAGTCCGAGCCGCAGGCGAGGACTTCAATTATACAAGTCAAGCAAAGTAATTTTCCCCGAGGCTTACATAGTGCTTTTCTCAAAAAAAGGCTAGGAAATGAAAGATTGTACTTCTTATAAAAGTTAGCTAGCGACCACAACACAACGAAACAAATAAAAATTTACAATTTTCCCACCAATTGTAATTTTTTAAAATAAATTTGCCTGTAAGGCACAGTATTACGTAATATTCTGCCATACTAAATGTTTAGTTCATTCTTTTCTTTTTTAATTCTGGACAGGCAAGGGTCTTCACATCATACAGCCTCGTCTTTAGTTACCTGTTTCATACAAAATTACGTTCCGTTTCTATGAGAGTCATCGAGATAATTTTGAAATCAAATTATGTGGGTTTAGCGTATAACGAATTTATCTTAATGGACACCAGCAAAGGATTTCCATACAACTTTGCTGGCGTGATCTGAGACGTGACAAACAATGTGAAACTTCGCGGTTTCTTTTTTTGAAAGAAATGAACACATTTCCTAGCATGTTTGAGAAAAATAATTATGTACATGTACTTACGTACATACATACATACACATATCACGCCCATATCTCTTGAAACTTGCGTACCTAGTATACAAAAGTATTATTTATGTAGTAAAAGATTTACAATACCAGGATGGACAAAAACGAAACAAAAATATGTTCGCGCAAAGTGCGTAACATGATACTGACCACTTGCATTTTTAAACCTGAACTAATAAGTTGGCTTTATTTAGTTTAATGACTTTGCTTCTTCTGAAATAACGTAAAACTAAAAAGTTGTAAATATGATTTGAGATGTTATGAAGATAAGTGTTTTGTGAACTGATTAAGCCCTTATTTTTAGACCCATTCTTTTCATGTACTGAAAGTGGAAGAATAACAAACAAACATACAGTACAGTTTATACAGTTCATAATTAATATGGATACTATGCGTTCAGCTAAGTCTTGGCGAATGGTTCAGCTTATTCCAAAATATGGTCCTTATGATATAATGTAGGTTAATATTCCTTCCAAGTTATAATATCAACTTTGTGAGTAGTCCACCGAGAATCGAACCCGGAACCTTAGCGCCGCAGGCAGTCGCACTACCATTAGTCGTCAAGTATTGTATCAGTACCAGTTAGACTAACATTATATGAAATGGTGACACCTCTATAATATACTCTTTGACATGACTTCCGAATTTCATTTGAATTTCGTTCCTTCCGGCGAAGTAGGACTCTTAAGGCACGATGCGCCTGCTAAATTTGAACGGATAATAATGTCAAGACGCGCGTGCAGCCCGCTTTACGGAGGGTTGGGCCACAACCAATAATCTGTATGTTGCTCTGTGATGGCGGCTTAATCATCCCAATTCTAAGAGATAAATACATTCAGGAAATAATAATAATAATTTTATTTCAGACTTACATTACATATAAATACAATACAAGTCCATATTTTAATTCAAAGATACAATAAATTCATCAAAAATTAAATTCACATTAATAAAATAAATTAGATAATTGAAATTATTTGTGGTTTTCGTTAATATGCAGTTAAACCCATGAAAGTAAATATTTTTGAGATGCGAGTGATGTATTTTCAATTAAGATAATAAAATCAATATTAAACTAAATTAAAATATCAAATTAAGAGCGGCAGCAGCGTTCCCTCTGAATGCAACACCTTGCACTGCACTCGCCAATCTGCTTACCAAGCGTAGCGATTAAAGCAATACCCCCTAATAGAGGGAGGTCCATGTCCAGCAGTGGACAGTTGAGTATTAGTTGTTCCTGTTTCCAGGCGCTTTCCCACCCGTCGTACATCCGCAACAGACTGACCCGCTCCTACGAAAGATTGGAGTTTCTCGGCGATGCCATTTTGGATTTTTTAATAACTTCGCACATCTTCGAAAGCTGTCCCTCGCTGAATCCCGGAGACCTAACGGATCTTAGATCGGCTCTCGTCAACAACGTCACTTTCGCCTCGTATGTTGTCAAAATGGGTTTGCACAAGTGAGTATAAAATCAATCCTAGCAAACTTACTATCTTAGACTTCAGGAGTTTTATTTGTGAAAATTTATAAAAGGTTTGTGCCGTGTGATGCCGGCTTAGAATAACATCACCCCATTTCATTCCCGTGGGAGTAAGAGACGACTAAGGAACTCGAGGGTGTGTATTGTTATTTTAGGCGATGGGCTGACAACCTGTCACTATTGTGATACACAATTTTCCGAATGACCCTCAAATATTTGTCAGACGTGGCGTAAACGTTCGTTTTTGCGGCAGTTTACGTTCTGCCAACCCCGTAAGGGATTATAGGCGTGATGTGTATGTATGTAAAAAAGTTTAGTTTCCAAGCACTTTGTAGATGGCGTTGAACTGACTACGTTACACGATGCCAAAGCCAAAAGGCGTGAAAAAAAGAAATTGTTCCTTGCTAATGTATCCTCGTTTTTCGCGCTTTTTTATTTATTAATACTCTGTTTGTACGTTGTTTTAGTTAATATTCAGGGAAACCCATGTATTAACTATTGATAAAAATAATTCAGTTCTTTTGGAGTACCCCTGGTACCTTATGTGCTACAACCGACTGTACTTATAAAATAACAATTTCCAGATACCTATGCTACCAGCTGAACCCCTGCTTAGAGACGGCTATAATGGCGTTCATAGAGCACCAGGAGAGAAGGGAGCATAATATACAGGAAGATGTGTTGTATCTGATTGACGAGGAAGATTGTATGATCGCTGAATACGTGGAAGTGCCCAAGGTAAGGCTTTTTAAGGGGTTTTAGAGGGTCTATTTTGGATAGTTCTAAAATACGCGGTTAGAGATTGAAGTACAGATAAATTAAGTTTTCATCGTGTTACAAATTTATATGTGATAGCCGAAAGAGGCATACCTAATCTATGAAATAAGCGAACGAAATAAGTTTATTTTTGTTTCTTTGGTAATTATTGTGATAATTTTTTAGATAGATATCCACCTGATAAAAACTAATTATAATTTTACAACAATATACCAAGGAGCAGTAGTTTAACTCTAGTACCTTTCCACCTGAAACTACTTACATTAGCAGGGATGTCAACAAATTGGTTTTGCAAACCCGAATTTAAGTAATGTCATACTAAGGTACCAAAATGCTAAGTTTCAGTAAGAAAACAATGGCTAACATTATTATTTAATGAGTAGTAAGGTTTGTAGGTATGTATTAATTTTCTCGGTTTCCCGATACTCTGTAGTGTATGTAAGTAGATATATTGCAGCAACCGCGTAGCACCGTAGTACGTAAGCAGTTTTTCGTATTATAATATGCACCTTAGCACTCAATAAACCAGTATCGATCCGAACGCCGTTCTTTCAATTACACTCGCCTTTATATGGCGACCCTGCCTCGTCGGGCATGGGTGCGTCATCGCGTTCGCGTTGCGTGCTATAGACTTTTATATGTGAATATATAGACAATTTTGGAGAAAATTAATATGGACTAATAAAAATATGGTGCATTTTTAATTATGAAAATAATTATCCAGTGACAAAAAAAAAGAGACATTAAAAATAAAAAAACTGTGTGTATTTTTGTTCTGAACTTTAAAAAAAAAACTATATATACAAAATGGGAAAACCTCAATCGAGACCAAGTGCGGAGGAAGAACAAGTTATAACTTCACAAATCGGGTACCAGAACAGAATGGACGTGCACAACACCATGGTGATGGGACAGCTTGGCCAGCTCAGCGTAGCTATTATCGCGTTTGTTGGAATTTTTGGTATAGCGATAATATTATACTTCTGTCGCTACTTGAACGCGCAATTTAACAAGCGTGTGGATCGGAGAGCGCAGGCCATAGCATTTAAGGAAAAAAACACCTCAGACGTCTAGCTGAAGATAAAGTGGTTGACCGGACCGGATGACTTCGCACGAAACCTTAATGAAGATTATCGGCGTGTAGCTGCTAAGCAGTTTTGAAGATTAGCCTGTGGGAAAGATGCGTTTTCAAGATATTCGGCGTGTAGCGGCTAAGCAGTTTTGAAGATACGCCTGTGGGAAAGATGCGATTTCAAGATATTCAGCGTGTAGCAGCTAAGCAGTTTTGAAGATTAGCATTGGGTCTACGCCGCCAAGGAAGAAGAGGTCATCAGGTCATCATCAAAAACGGTTCAACTGGTTATGCGTGTGGCGGAACAAAAATAAAAATTAAAAATAATAATTATTATTATTATGGACCTTTTAACAAAGACTTTTAAGTGAGCGTAAAAAACGTGGGTTCCGTCACGACGTGGTGTATTTTGTGAGAAACGTAATTTAAGTACCGGGATGCGACATTTTTTTTATTATTGTTTTAATATATGAGTAGTTATTTTATCAATTTTAAGAATATATAGGCCCATAAAGACTTTTGCTCAGCAGTGAACAAATATTTTATTTTAATATGAAAATAAAACAGTAAGTAAACAAGTATCTTTGTCTATAAGTCTTAGTTAAATGGCTAAAAATTTATCCAAAATTTATAAGGAACTTGAAAAAATTAGATATTACTTAATTAAAGAGGGTCAACGTAGATATAAGGGTGACACATGTCAAATTAAGTTGAACGAAACTGAAAATATAATTTTACGATTAAAAGAGACAGTAGATAAGTTCACTCAGTCTATTACCGCTGGTATTTTAAGTGAAAAAGATATTAATAAGGGTCAACAACTTATTGATTTAATAAAATCATTATACGAAGAAATAAAATCTTTGTGTTCGCCACCAGAACATCCCGCTTCTGAAAGTTCTCATTCAGAAAGTGACGAACATTCTAACGACATGGATAGTTTTGAATTAAAAACCGCAGCTGGGCTGCTGCCGGTAATGAATGACGATGAATTAGTAACTTTACAACTTATTGATTCAATTCAGTTATACGAAACAATGTTAAAAGAAGATCAGACAAAGCACTTGATCAATTTCGTTTTAAAAACTAGACTCTCTTATGGCGCGAAGTTGCGCATGAAGGAAACATATACCTCTGTGACAGATATGGTTAAAGATATGAGAACCCATCTTTTAACAAAAAAATCTGACACGGCGTTGCAATCTTGCCTTCAAAATGTTAGGCAAAATAATCGGTCTGTTTCTGATTTTGGTGCGGAAGTGGAACGATTATTTGTGGACTTGACAATTTCGCAGGCAGATGGCAAGGCCGCGAGTTATGAAGTTTTGAGACCCCTTAACGAAAGAAATGCTATTAAGAGGTTTGCAGATGGGCTGCGTGATAGAAGGTTAAGTACCATCATTGCAGCTCGCAACTTCACGTCTTTGAAGGATGCCATCAGATCAGCCCAGGATGAGGAGGTGTCATCGTCATCATCAGCCCCACCGCCCGTGTTTCAATATCAACATCGAGGTAGGTCTAATTTTAGAGGACGAAGTTTCAGACCCAGCCGCGGAAATTATCAACGTGGCCGAAGTTACACATACTTTCAAGGTAATTATAATTCACGTGTCGCAGGTGTCAACTTCAATCCGCCCGCTCGGTACTTTCGTGGAAATCGTCGCGGTTCGAACATCAATCAGAGGCCGCCGCGCGCAAGGCGCAATACACAAAGGGTGCATTTTGCTGAGCACAGCAGTGAGCGCAGTGATGGCGAAACATTAGAGGTCGATGAATACAACCTGAATCAGTTTTTTCGGTCATAACCAACATCAAATATGTCATTGTCATAACATCAATTCAGCGCAATTCTATATCTCAAACGTGTTATTAGATTGGTTAATTGATACCGGCGCGTCTCTGTCCGTCATCAAATTCGAAGTATTACAACGGTTAAACAAACCTTACCATAAAGAACGTATGCAAATAAAAGGAATAGGTGGTAAAGTTACATCTGAAGGTTACGTTTATTTAAACTTGAGTAGAGATGGCAGAGATATTAGACACAAATTTTACGTATTTAAATATTTAACTTGTAGAGGCGACGGCATTATTGGACAAGACTTTTTAAGTAAATATAAATGTCTTCTAGATTTTGAAATTAATACCTTGACTATAAAACACGGAGAACCAATTGTGGTGCCATTAAAAATGGGACAAATTGGTTACAATTGCTTTTTAAACTTACCACCTAGGTGTGAAAAGATTTTTTATATTGATTCAAGGGCACAAGGTGAGCGTGTGATCGAAAGTAGAGAGTTGTGTGATGGTGTGTTTCTAGCGGGAATGATATCAACAGTGGTGAATGGAAAGATGCCTATTAAGATTTTAAATACAAGAGAAGTTGAAGTGAACCTCAGCTATTTTGACGTTCACACCGAGAGCTTAGAACTTTATAACATGTGTAGTTTTGAGAAAGAGAATGTGAATGCTGACAGGGTGAAAAAGTTGTTTTCCATGTTAGATTTGAAACATTTAAAAAGTTATGAAAAGGAATCAATTGAAAGTATTTGTGCAAAGTATTCGGATGTCTTTTATTTGCCAGGAGATAAGTTAGGTTACACTAGTGTAGGTGAGCAAAAAATCAATCTGAAAGAAAACGTTACTCCGGTGTACACCAAACCTTACAGATTGCCACACTCACAAAAAGAGGAGATTGATAGACAGATTAAGAAAATGATAGAGGAAGATATTATAGAAGAGGCTCAGAGTGAATGGTCGAGTCCACTTCTTCTAGTACCGAAAAAGCTGGATGCTGAGGGAAAGAAAAAGTGGCGCGTAGTGATCGACTATAGAAAAGTTAATGAAAGAGTGAAAGATGATAAATTTCCTTTACCCAATATTACCGAAATTTTAGATTCGTTATCAGGTGCCATATATTTTTCTCACTTAGATATGAATCAAGGTTACTACCAAGTAAAGTTAGATCCCGAGAGTAGAAAATACACAGCCTTTACAACAAATAAACAATATCAAATGAAAAGATTGCCGATGGGTTTAAAAATCAGTCCCAACGCATTTAGTAGAATTGTTACCCTTGCGTTATCCGGTTTGAACTATGAAAAATGTTTTGTTTACTTAGACGATTTGGTTTGTTTTGGAAGAAATTTAGAACAGCACAACAAAAATTTAATGGATGTTTTGAGTAGATTGCGAAAAGTAAATTTAAAGTTAAACCCAGCAAAATTACAGTTTTTAAAAAAAGAAATGTTATATTTAGGGCATGTCATATCCGGAAACGGTATTCTGCCGGATCCGTCCAAAACCAAGGCTTTACAAAATTATCCCACTCCAAAAAACAGTGACGAAGTTCGACGTTTCGTCGCGTTTGCGAATTATTATCGCAAGTTCATACCTAAATTCGCGGAAATTTGTACACCTTTGAATAAATTATTGCGAAAAGGAAATTTATTTGAATGGACTGAAGAGTGTAAGAATGCGTTCGGAAAGCTAAAGAATTCGCTAATAAATCCACCAATTTTGCAGTACCCCGATTTATCTCCAAATAATAAATACATTTTGCATACTGATGCTTCCCAAGTGGCAATTGGATCAATGCTATGCAATGGTAACAACATGCCAATTGCATATGCTAGTCGAGCGTTAAATAAAGCAGAATTAAACTATCCAACCATAGAAAAGGAGCTATTAGCGATTGTTTGGTCTATCAAATACTTCCGTCCGTATTTGTATGGCAGAAGATTTAAAGTTATGACAGATCACAGACCACTCGTGTATCTTTTTAATATGACTAATCCCACAAGTAGATTGATAAAGTTTCGTTTATGTTTGGAAGAGTATGATTTTGAAATAGAATATGTGAAAGGAGCGAATAATGTGGCTGCAGACGCATTATCTCGCATAATATTAACATCTGAGGATTTGAAAGAAATGAACGAGCATGTAGTGAATGTTATGACGAGGAGTATGAGAAGGAAGGAAAGTGAGAAAAAAGACGACAGCAGTTTGGCTGATAAGAATATTGACAACGATTGGACTGATCACCCGAGAGTGGTTGATGTTCTTAAAAAACCAAACAGCTGTGTTGAAATCACTTCAATATCAGAAAAAGAAATAGGGAAGTTAAGGAAAAATAATTTAATACAATATGAAACTAAAAGTTTGATATATGTACCTAGTAAAATGAAACTTTATGTAAATCCAACATCTCGAGCTTTAGTTACGCGAGTCGGACTATTGAGGGAGTTGAATTGCATTTGTTCCAAAATAGGTATATCAGAGGTCTACATTGTAAAAGATAAAAGTAATTATAAATTTATAGAAGAGTTAACTCAAGAAATAAAAACAATATCAAATTGGGGGGGCCCTCGATTATGTATAATTAAAGGAGTAGTAAAGATAGAAAATGTAGACGATATTCGAGTAATTTTAAATGACTTTCATCTATTGCCGGCGAGTGGCCACGCAGGCATTAGAAGAATGTTAAACAATATAAAGAGATTTTACTTTTGGCCGTCAATGTATAAAGACGTAGAAAAGTATGTTAAAAACTGTGAAAAATGCCAAAAGGAAAAGTATTTTGTAAAGACGAAACAACCCATGATAATTACAACTACGGCGAAATCTGCATTCGAAAAAATATTTTTAGATATTGTAGGACCGTTGAACAAAGATTATTATGAAAACGTTTACATTCTAACATTGCAATGTGAGTTAACTAAATTTACAGAGGCTTATCCATTGCATACAAAAGACACTGTGTCGGTAGCCAGAGCATTTGTAGATAATTTTATTCTCAGATATGGAGTGCCGAAAGAAATAGCCACAGATCGCGGGAGTGAGTTCATTTCCAGCACAATGAAAGAGGTATGTAAGCTCTTGAAAATAACTCAAACAACATCCACCGCGTATCATCATGAGAGCATTGGTGCACTCGAGAACTCTCACAAGGTATTAGGTGCGTATTTAAGAATAAACACCAACAACCATCAAACATCGTGGAGCAGCTGGTTGCCGTACTGGTGCTTTTCCTACAATAACACAGTCCATACTGAAACCAAATATACCCCACATGAACTAGTTTTTGGCAAAACTTGTAATTTTCCTAGTAATTTTCAATCTGATGTAGTTGAACCAATTTACAATGTTGATAGTTATCCATTAGAGTTAAAATATCGTTTGCAGTTATCCCAAAAAGACGCCAGAGAAAACTTAATAAATAGTAAGGAAAAGAGAAAGATCATTTATGATCAAGACGCTAAACCAATGTATTACGATAAGAATAGTTTAATAGTTATAAGAAATCCGTCTAGTGATAAGAAAGACAGCATTTATTTGGGCCCATTCACTGTCATAGAAGATAAGGATCCAAATGTTATAATTTTAAGAAACGGGAAGGAAGAAATGATTCATAAAAACAGAACCAAACTGTTTTTATCGGGTTCGCAGATAAAATAAAATAACTACTAAGGTAGCTTATTTTATTTTTTCCCTTTCCCCCGTGATGTAGTGTATGTAAGTAGATATATTGCAGCAACCGCGTAGCACCGTAGTACGTAAGCAGTTTTTCGTATTATAATATGCACCTTAGCACTCAATAAACCAGTATCGATCCGAACGCCGTTCTTTCAATTACACTCGCCTTTATAACTCAAACAAAAACGCGCGTCGGCAGTACAGTTCGCTGTGACACGAGCAGCTCGAGATTCTATGTAGTAGTCGTGTACGTGTAGGTCGGTCGGGTGTGTGTATGTGTGAGTGCGCAAACCGGGCGTTAGTATGAAGTTAAGCTACTGCTTTTTTGTATATTGTGCTTTATTTATTTATTTAACTGTTTATTGTACACAAGATAAAACACAGAACAATTACATTAAAGAAAAACAACACAACAGGTACTACTTATTTCTTAAAAGAAATCTCTTCCAGCAGCCCTACGGTAGAGAGATAGCATGAGGTGAGGCTGATAAATCGTGCACAATTCAATTAATAAATATAGTAAAACACCAGGCCTCATCGGGTCGTTGAAGACTCGCTGTCCCACGCGAAAAGAGAGATAGTAAAATAAAAAAATACTGAATATACTAATATATATCTATATTATATATACCTAACACTAATAATACATATATAATATATATATTTATATTTACCTTTTTTCCTTGAAACAAAACTAATCTAATTTTATTCTTAGGTTCTCAGCGATATATTCGAGTCGTTAGCCGGCGCTATTTACTTAGACAGCGGCGGTGACTTGAAGGCTGTTTGGGCAGTCTTCTACAGAATCATGTGCAACGAGATTCACGCGTTCTCAAGAAACATCCCCAAACAACCTGTGCGACTGCTGTATGAGAATATACACGCCTGCCCTCAGATAGGGTAAGTTGTAGTTGCATGAATGGTTCAGAATAGTATGAACTCATTTCTACCACTTGATGTTGTAGGAGGCGATTAAGGGTTAAGGCGAGTGTAACCGTCAACGACTTCGACAGTGGCGCCACAAAAAAAGTTTTCTCTTTATACAAACAATCTATCAGAATATCCGTTGCCCAAGTAGTAGTATTATCCTTGAGTAAAATTAGAACCTGCAAACTCAATTAAATAATCGCTGCAATTAAAGTTATTGAAAAATAAAGTGCTTAAAAACGCCCACTTTTGGTACATGGTAATTGCCATAATTTTAATTACAGCTATTTTAAGAATGAAGTTTCTAATTTTAAGGATTATACTAAAAACTTGGGCATCGGCCATTCTGATTGATGTTTGTATAAAGAGAAAACTTTTTTTTGACGTAGCGCCACCGTCGAAGTCGTTGACGGCTACACTCGCCTTAATTAGTTACTGAATTTTCTATAATTAACCACTTCGCTCAGGTCGAATTTTGCAATAATAGATTTGTATTGTACTTCAAGGACACATGTGAGCTGTTACGAGCGGAGTAGTTAAACTAACCTTTCTTCATTTCACAGCAAACCCCGGTTCCCCAACCAGAACCTCCAGAAGGTGATGGTGCCTATAACGGTGACCAAGAGCGGCAAACAGTACACCGTGCACGGCTGCGGGACCAACAAGTTCCAAGCCAGGCGCGCCGCGGCCAAACTCGCGCTCAAAGTGCTCGCCATTTAACAAGACATATTTGACAGCTGCCAGATTCGTGCTCATGCTATGGCAGGGTCCATATTTTTATTTTTTATTCATGATGGGTTTGCTCTTGACTCTAGTCTACGTCATAGGACAACCGTGCACGGCTGCGGGACCAACAAGTTCCAAGCCAGGCGCGCCGCGGCCAAACTCGCGCTCAAAGTGCTCGCCATTTAACAAGACATATTTGACAGCTGCCAGATTCGTGCTCATGCTATGGCAGGGTCCATATTTTTATTTTTTATTCATGATGGGTTTGCTCTTGACTCTAGTCTACGTCATAGGACAACCGTGCACGGCTGCGGGACCAACAAGTTCCAAGCCAGGCGCGCCGCGGCCAAACTCGCGCTCAAAGTGCTCGCCATTTAACAATACATATTTGACAGCTGCCAGATTCGTGCTCATGCTATGGCAGGGTCCATATTTTTATTTTTTATTCATGATGGGTTTGCTCTTGACTCTAGTCTACGTCATAAGACAACCGTGCACGGCTGCGGGACCAACAAGTTCCAAGCCAGGCGCGCCGCGGCCAAACTCGCGCTCAAAGTGCTCGCCATTTAACAATACATATTTGACAGCTGCCAGATTCGTGCTCATGCTATGGCAGAGGGTCCATTTTTCTATTTTTTTTATTAATGATGGGTTTGCTCTTGACTCTAGTCTAGGTCATAGGAAAGAGACAGTCTAAGATGGAGCGAGCTCACCCAAAAGAAGCCTGTTCACTCTTACTTTGAAGAGATTAGGGTTGTATGCGTTTGGAAACACAGACGCAGGTAGTGAGTTCCACTCTTTAGCAGTGCGCATTATAAATGATGACTGGAAGCGCTTAGTCCAAATTGGTGGAATGGCAACCAGGTACGGATGGTATCCGGCGGTGCGTCTGGATTTTCTTTTGTTGACATCTCTTTGGTTCCAAGCCAGGCGCGCCGCGGCCAAACTCGCGCTCAAAAGTGCTCGCCATTTAACTTAATTTACTATGGGAGGTCCAGTTTTTTTTCGTCGCTATCTATGTTCCATGGGGAAAGTTGTTCAGTTTCATAAGTACCTTCACCTCCTTTCGGCTTGTTATTATCTTTTTCTACAAAATCTATCTCCAAAATCACTCCACAAAAACTTTATGTCCATGACAAACACTAATTCCATGTTACCGACCGATGTTTAGTTAAATACGCTTAGACAAGGGTAAAAGATGATCGCCTCTTAAATTGTCTATGATTTTACGCGGTATGTGTCAAAATTTAGCGGCGATTAAAATGGCCGTTAAACATATAAGGAAATCTGCAAAATGCCGCGGAAATCATACACTGTTTAAGGCATTTTATGACATCTTCTATCATTTTCTAAACCTAATTTTACGGATAGCAACAGTGCTTTTTTTAATAATAAGTAACGTGAAATCGAGGCAATTATCATGTTTTACTATAACAACTCGTCTGTCGCTTCATACTATAACAATTTCATTGGTTTTGAATTTTATTGTGGGTAGTTAAGGTTCAAAATTGTTGTCCGGCTCCCGGTACGTGACAGACAAGTGGCAGGGTACTTCTAATATTATTTTGTAATGTCACTTCAGTCATTTTCTGACATGTCATATTCAACTGCAATAAATGACGTGTCATATTCAACTGTAGTTACATATATTTTAGAAAAATTTTTGTTCTTTCTATTCTGAACATAATTATTTATTATATGTTTGGCGTTTTAATAACAAAATGAGATTTGCACGAATTTACATGAATACTGTTGGGTGCTTTATAAAAAATTGTTGTGTTTTTAATAAATATTATTTAGGTTTAGTCTTAAATCTTAATTTGTCACTAAAATATCTATTTATATATCTACGTAAGCTTAAACTAGAATTTAATGGAAAGTATTGCATTTTTATTTGTACATGTTTCTAAGGAGGAAAAAAATCAACTGCTAATATTCTAAGGACTGAGTCTGAACCAGCAAAGACAACTGAACAACTTTCCTCAAGACATAGAGGTCGAAATACAAAAAAAATATTTGGTCCTCCCATAATAAGTGTGTTAGCCGGCCGGATTAATTTGTATAGGAGGGCCAAATTTTTTTACATTTTGACCTATTGTTCAGTTTCAAGAAGTGGTTCACCCTTAAAATATTTGCAGTTAATTTTATATTTTTTTACACCATACATACGATAATGTAATTTAAAACATAAATGCTAAGTAGGCGCCGAAATGAATAATATCCACACTAATATCCACACTTCCACACTAATATTATAAATGTGAAAGTAACTCTGTCTGTCTGTCTGTCTGTCTGCTACGCTTTCACGGCCAAACCGCTGAACCAATCTTCATGAAACTTGGCACAGAGATTGCTAGCATACCGAGAACGGACATAGGCTATTTTTTATCACCATTCGAGGGTCTGGAGTACAGATGTAGACCACCAGGTTTACCAATCAGGAGCCCAGCTAAACTATTAGAGATACAGGCTTGGTTCTAAGACAAAAGTTGTTCAGTATGATGGGCCGCTTTTTTTCACAAGGACATTGAGGATCTGGAGTTCCTTATGTAGACCACCAGGTGTACCATCAGGAGCCCAGCTAAACTATTAGAGATACAGGCATGGTTCCAAAACAAAAGTTGTTCAGTATGATGGGCTGCTTATTTTCACGAGGACATTGAGGATCTGGAGTACCTTATGTAGACCACCAGGTGTACCACCAGGAGCCCAGCCAAACTATTAGAGATACAGGCATGGTTCCAAAACAAAAGTTGCTCAGTATGATGGGCCGCTTCTTTTCACAAGGACATTGAGGATCTGGAGTACCTTATGTAGACCACCAGGTGTACCACCAGGAGCCCAGCTAAACTATTAGAGATACAGGCATGGTTCCAAAACAAAAGTTGTTCAGTATGATGGGCCGCGTCTTTTTACAAGGACATTGAGGATCTGGAGTACCTTATGTAGACCATCAGGTGTACCACCAGGAGCCCAGCTAAACTATTAGAGATACAGGCATGGTTCCAAAACAAAAGTTGTTCAGTATGATGGGCCGCGTCTTTTCACAAGGACATTGAGGATCTGGAGTACCTTATGTAGACCACCAGGTGTACCACCAGGAGCCCAGCTAAACTATTAGAGATACAGGCATGGTTCCAAAACAAAAGTTGTTCAGTATGATGGGCCGCGTCTTTTCACAAGGACATTGAGGATCTGGAGTACCTTATGTAGACCACCAGGTGTACCACCAGGAGCTCAGCTAAACTATTAGAGATACAGGCATGGTTCCAAAACAAAAGTTGCTCAGTATGATAGGCCGCTTATTTTCAGGACATTGAGGATCTGGAGTACCTTATGTAGACCACCAGGTGTACCACCAGGAGCCCACCTAAACTTGAACCTGTTTCTAAAAAAACTATCTAACGCGGACGAAGTCGCGGGTAAAAGCTAGTCATACTATAATATTCATATTGCCGTTGACAAGTTTTTTTTTTACCTACAATATTCAATGATTGTTTTAAGTACTTCTTTCTTTTGCAGTACTAAAAAATCTGTAGGAGTTTGCTTTTTCTATTTTAATATACAGTGGACCATATAACTAAGAATATTACCTATGATATATGTTTGTATGAATCGTAAAAAATGAACGAAACCATCCTATGTGCTTATATATATTGTGTAATGATTTCGATGTGTAGTTAAGAAGTGATATTATATTATTTCGATACATAATATTGTTAATGTTCTTGTAAGTCATCACAAGACAATGTTTTGATATTGAATAAGTTTACGAAATTTAAAATTTCCTGTTTCCGTTAGTATATTTAAATTTATTATTCAATTTCTATTGAACCCGGCGCACATACAGCGCCATTTGGCGCGCTATCCGTTCTTGAAGATGAACTGTATCTGTAAGAAGTTATGATTGAAATAAAATAGATATTGGCTAGCAGAATCAGCAATCTTTCGGCGTCTGTGTGGTTGGTTAAACCCCGCTAGATACGCGCCAACCTTTAGACCTGAGCTTGAGAGTTAAAAAGTCAATTCGTACTCATAGTTGAAACGTATGATGATATGTGTTTCTTCGTTTTATATAAAAAAAATATTATTTTTAGAGTTTGAGAGTATGTCATAAGTATAAGGTGTGAAATGAAATTAGTTTAATAGATTCCTATGAGTTTTATATACTCTTTTAAACGAGAAATTATACGTAGTGTGAAATAAAATTATTGTAATGGATTCGTATGAGTTTTGTACTTTTAAACAATAAATGATACGTAATTGGTATTTACTTTGTTTTTTACTCTACTATTAAGGCCGTACGCTCGCTTACGCGGTTTGACACCAAAATGACACGCGCCCGCGCCGCGGCCTGCTGAAGCCGCGGCGCGGGTGACCGCAGGCCGCGTCACGGGGCGCCAATCTTATGTTTTGTCAAATCTGGCCCGCGCGTGAAACCGCGTGAGCGAGCGTACGGCCATAATCGCCAAAATTAAAAAACAAACCGATTATTTCGCAGATTTTACGATTTTTGACTGTTTTGTTCCACATTCACCATCACCACTAGTATACAGATTGGAAAAGCGAGAAGAACTAAAACTACAAAATTTGCCACGTCAAGTGGATTTTATTATATTTAGGTATTGTAAGATTACAAGAAGTAGGTGTTGGGCCGCTTGAACGCGAATTTGTTGAGGCGCTTGTAGTGGTGCACGCGCTTGGGCAGCGGGAACTTGATCGCGCTGTTGTGGAACTGCTTCACTTGCGGCCGTCTGCACGCCGCCGCCTTGATCACCTCCACTTTGATAATCTGTGGACAAGATGTATCATGACATCAACAATTTACTCAACGCGAAATCTTCGGGTCGATGCTTGTTGCTTCGATGCACTACTTTTCTCCATGAGGACATTACAAAGTTTAGCAGTTATGCCGCTTAAATGTTGCTGATTTCTGTGGTTATGTACTGGCTTCTGGCCTTCAAACATGCGCTGATTAACTGCAAAATTGCTAAGAGACTTGCGAATTTTTAACGGTCGGCGCTATTTCATGCGCGCCATCTTTAGTAGCTAATAGAAAATACTGCATCGTGAGTGAAGAGACGATTTTGGCTTTTTCTTGTTGTCTGAGTCGACGAGCGACGCGATAAATGCTGGTGACGGAGATTTTTTAAGCCATTCAGCCTGCTACTAAAACGGCTCTAGATGTGTACCGACCTTAACGCTGTTACATCTTGTATTGATAGTAAGAATGTAGCGACATTTATGACGGCTCCACACACGAGTATGGGACGCCAGTACATGCCGCGTCGCTCTGCCCTTCCTGCCGGCGAGTGACCAGTAAGTAACACGCGAGGGCAGGCGAGGGCGCAGTGTGGTAGACACATTGCCACAGAAAACAGGAACGGAGCGATATAAGAAAATTGAGTGATGGCTTTTCTACAAGTACACTGAACTTAAGATAACCCGTGTCGATGTAATGTGACGTGATGTGCGATTTCAATATGTCTTTTTGGCGCTGTTAGCTGTTATTACCTCGGCTTGGAAACTATATTTTACAAAGTAAGAAAGTATTATTGTTCTACTGGATGTAAGAGACAGTTTGGCATCCTGAATTCTATAAAATAACGAATGCTCATGTCAGCATAGCATGGGCCACATCTTGTATACATGTTTGTTATGGCAATTCTCAAAAACTTAAAGCTGATAAGTTTTTTTTTTGTCTTCATCATCAATAGCCATGCTGGACATGTTAAAGGCGTCACGTTTTGGCGTAAAGTTACATGCCGTGTGATTAACCTGGCCAGCCAAAAGGTTATAAGGTACCTTTTAAAGAGAAAAGCTTTGTTCCTTCAGAAAAACAGGTAGCAGCGGGTGAAACTGCTAGGCAGGTCGCTAGTATTTGCTAAATTCAACTTGTGGTATGTTACCTGTATGGAGTGAGCGCGCGCCCTGTGGCGGGCGCCCATGTCGCGGTAGCACTGCGTGACGGCGCCGCCGACGCTCAGGTCGCGGTACTCGCGGTACATGTTGTGCACACCGGAGCGGGACTCGTACCGCAGCCAGATACCGAAGTTCTTGATCTTCACCGGGCTCTTCTCTGGGATTTCCTGGAAACAAGAGATTATATTTTTACTGTTAGAATGTAGTAAGGACCAATAGTAAGATCAATGTTGAAAAAAATCATTTTTTAAAATCTTATTTCAGATCAAACATTGGACTCTCATAGAACAGACAGGTCAATTGATAAGACAAAGACTCTTAAGTTTGTACCTTCTGAGAAACCCATAAATAGCATTTTCATCAATAAAAATTTAGGCAATAAAAAGGGTTATCTGCAGACATCATTTTTAAAATCTCCACATATAAAGAAAACTTTGCATTTCATACACACATCACACCAATATCCTTTGTATTTGCAGGGTAGGTAAAGTGTAAATGGCCCTACAAAACAAACATTTACACCACATCCAACAGACATTATGAGGGTCATTCAGAAAATTTTGTATCACCATAGTGACAGTTTGTCAGCCCATACCCTAAAACTGCAATACACATGTAACTCAGTCACCTCTTACCCAACCTTGGGAAAGAAATGGGTGGTGATATTCTGAGCCAACCAACTTTTTATTTAATTTTTAAAAAGCCAGACAACACTTGGCAATCATAGCATCATTAATTCCTTCTTTTACTTGTGTGAAAATCATCACCCCATTTCTTGCCCATGGGTGTCGTAAAAGGCTGCTAAGGGACTTGAGGGTTAGATGTGTATTGCAATTTAAGGCGATGGGCTGACAACCTGTCACTATAGTGATACACAGTTTATCTGATTGACCCTCAAACTTTTGTCAGGCGTGATGTTATTATCCGTTTTATGGCCGTTAACGCTCTGCCTACCCCATAAGGGTAGGTATGTTTACTTGTGTGAGAAATACAAGATAAGGTTCACATAATTGATTGATAAATCAATTTTTTTTTTTTTTTTTTTTTTCGTTGTATTTTAATTTACGATCAGTACTGAGACTATAAGTAAATCTTTTGAGAGATTTTCGCCAGTTTGAGTGTGTCCTCCAATGAGGACATCTACCCATTTCAGTTTAGCTTCATGCTGTGTTTTGGTACATTTTTTTCAGATGATGTCCTTTCTTTTTAATCGCTTCTTGTAGCTACGTTTTGTTAACTGTGTTGCCAGCTCATTGGGATGATTCTCCAACCGCTTTCGATACTTTTCTCCACAATTTGAAATTTCCTGTTTCACTGTGTTCATGTGGAGATTTTCATGTATTTCATTATTAGTAATGAACCATGGTACGTTGCTTATAGCTCTGAGAATAGAATTTTGCATTCTTTGCATAATACTTATGTTGGTGTTACAGGCACTACCCCATAGCTGAATGCCGTGCATCCAGACGGGTTTCAGGATTGTTTTATAGATAAGAAGTTTGTTGTCAGTCGACAATTTGCTGTTCCGGCTCACTAACCAATACAAATTTCTGTATTTCATGTTCAGTTCGTCTCTTTTCTTCTTTATATGAGGCCTCCAAGTCAATCGACGGTCCAGGTGTAAACCGAGGTATCTGACGCAATCTTGATGAGGGAGTGTTGTGTTTTCCAACTGTACTGGTGGACAATCGCCTTTCTTTAGCGTGAAAGTGACTTGAACTGATTTTGAAGCACTGGCTCTAATTTTCCACTTCTTCAACCATTCTGTTACTGCATCAAGTCCTTTCTGTAATGCCGTGGAGGCTATGGTCGGGTCTTTACTGCTAGCGAGTAGGGCAGTATCGTCAGCGAATGTTGCAGTGATCACACCATCTACTTGTGGTAAGTCAGATGTGTATATTGTGTACAACACAGGGCCTAGTACCGACCCCTGCGGGACTCCAGCTTTAATTTCGAAGAAGCTTGAGGTTGCGTCAGATTCCTTGACTTGAAAAATTCGGTCTGTCAGGTATGAGTGTATAACTGTGAAGTAGCTGTGCGGTAAGCTAGATTTAATCTTACAAAGTAGGCCTCTGTGCCAGACGCGATCAAATGCTTGTTGTATATCCAGAAAAGCCGAGGCGCAGTATTCTTTATTTTCGAGTGTTTGTCTGATTTTATCACAAACCCTGTGGACCTGTTCAACTGTTGAGTGTTGCTGTCTGAACCCGAATTGATGCTGTGGTATTATTTTGTTAATTTGCAGAATTGGTGTGATCCTGAACAGGAGTAGTTTTTCAAATATCTTTGATAAGATCGGTAGCAGGCTGATAGGTCGGTAAGATTTGATATCGTTGACTGGTTTGCCTGGCTTGTAGACCATCAGAATTTGCGACACTTTCCATAATCGTGGGAAATACTGGACTCTTAATATGCCATTGAATAGCATGGTAAGAAAGACTGTAGCTTTTCTTGGAAGTTCTTTTAAGATCTCTTTGGTGACGAGATCAAAACCTGGTGCTTTTTTGTCTTTAAGGTTTGTTATGGTCTTCCACACTTCTCTTACTGATACTGGTTTAGGAGGAGGTGACAATTGAAAATCTTGGTTTAAAATTTCATCTATACTCATATAGTCACTAGCTGTGCCGGTTTCATTTGGTGTGAATACTTTAGATAAATGTTCAGCGAAACAATTGGCCTTTTCTTGAGGTGTTCTCGCCCAACCTGCATTAGTTCTTAGAGGTGGTTTGGCTTCTTGTGGTCTATTAAAATTGTTTGTAAATTTCCATAAAGAGTAGTTAGTGGAAGCAGTGGCAGTTAAGGATTCTAGTTTTGTTTCCAGTGTATCATTGTGCCATGTTTGCAACATTTCCTTAAGTTCAGCGGCAGATTGACTGAATGCTACTCTGTCTGCAGTTAACCTACTAGAGTGCCAAACGCGGCGTAATCTTCGCTTTTCCAAAAGAGCCTTTTTTATTTCTAAGGGCTTGTCAGTATGCCCCTTTTTGCTGTTAATTGTCGGTGTGCTGATCCAGCACGCTACTTGTATTAGCGATGTTATGTATTTAGTAGCTTCTTCAATATCTTCAGGCGTTTTTAATGCAATTTTAAGTACTATATTTTCTTCAATATAATTTCTGAATGATTCCCAATCTGTTCTTCTATTGTATAATGATTCTGGAAGCTCATATTCAATCAACATTGTACTAATTGTGAGGAGTACTGGAGTGTGATCTGAGGAACTGTCATGACAAGGTTCTGGTTTAAAATAGTGTCTCGATAATCCTTTAGCGACAAAAAAGTCTATGAGATCAGGTCGCTTATTAGCATCTGTTGGCCAATACGTTGGTTGCCCTGTAGATATCACGAACAAGTTTTGTTGGTCTATAGCTTGTTTAAGTTGTCGTCCTTTGGTAGTGATGAGCCGGGAACCCCAATGTGTATGTTTTGAGTTCCAGTCTCCTCCGATCACGTATCTAGAACCTAGTGTTCCAAAGAAGTCTGTAAACATTTGTTCCGTTAATTTGTGTCTTGGTGGACAGTAGACCGCGCAAACATTAAGCGGCCCCGTTTGATCTTCCACAGTAACAGTCGTTGCTTGTATTGCATCAGATTTATATTCTGACCATAGGTGATGTTTGATACTCTTTTTTATTACAACTGCAGTGCCACCGTGACCAGTGCCATCTGGATGATGAGTTGTGTAACATTGGAAGTCATTAATCTTAACTGACGTTGATGCTGTGCAGTGGGCTTCTGATACTAGTAATATGTCAAGCTTATGTTCTGCGAGGAGTATTGTTACTTCATGCGTGTTGGGAGCAAGACCATTGACGTTCCAGGTTGCAATCCTGAGATTAGTCATTTTGAAAGTTTATCGACGAGTTTGGCTACTAGACTCATTAGAGTACACATTTGTTGTAAGATAAGGTCAAATTTCTCAGATTGTTTCATTAGCATATGTTCAAGTGCTGATACCGTAAATTGCTTTTGATTGGTCTGTTGTGGGTGAGGTTGTGGGAGGTTTTCTTTGTCTGTGTTCTCTTGAGTGGGTTTGAGGAGTTGGGCAAAAGTTACATCTTCGGATCGGGTTCGCGTCTTTGGCATAACTAGGTTTAAGTTAAGAGGGTTAGGTTTATCGTGTGTTTTGATTGCTGCAGCGAATGTTTTGCTTTTTCTGGCAAGAATTTCTTGGTATACCTCGCATCCTTTGTAATTAGCTGGATGTGGTCCTTCACAAAGCGCACATACGGCAGGGGTTTTTCGATCTGTTTTGAGGCAGTCCGATGTTTTGTGTGGCCCAGCGCATTTGACACAACGATACGGTCTCATGCAGTAGTTTTTCGAGTGCCCATATTGCTGGCACCGTTGGCATTGGACAATCGAAGTTTTCTTTCTTGGATCTTCTATCACTATGGATTGGTGATATATATATTTAAGCTCTTTTGCAGCTTTATTGTTAGGGCCAGGAAGTAAGTTGACGAAAAATGTCGAAGTAGGTTTCTTTTCAGGACCATATTTTGCATTAATAATTTCTCCTTTGATAGTGTTCCCAGTTGCTTCTACTTCTTCTTTGATAGCACTCAAAGGTGTTGATGGATGGAGGTTTCTAATGACAATGCGAAAACATCGCTCCTCTTTTCTATTGAACGTGTGGCCAATCAAGCCTTCTGCTCGAATCAGAGAAATAAGATTTTTGTAAACTTCAAGGTCTGCGCTACTGATTCTCAGTTGGTTTTTATTTACGATTTTATATGTGAACAGGGTTTTTTCAGCTACAGTTTCTAGCAGTTCAGTAAGCTTATTAACATCATCTACTCCATATAGCACGATAGGCGGGGGTCTACTTGGTTTTTTAGTTTGATGTTTGGTATTACTAGGCTCATCGGGATCAACATCCAGGGTATTGAACCTGTTTGTGGTTTTAACAGGTGAAGGGCTATCAGTTTGTTTCCTTTTTTTGGTATGTCTTTTAGGTACCCTCTGCCATAGAGGCGGGTTGGTGTTGTCACCTACTTCATCATCTGTATCTTTATTCTCAGGATTTTCTTTTTCTTGTTGTTTGTTTGTTTCATTTTGAGCTCCTTGATGTCCCGTTGTGAACATACTTTTATGGAAAAGTTGTTGAACTAGTGTTTTGTTCCCAGTTCCGGGGTTGGGTTGGTTTACCCCATTTTGGGGCGTTTGGCTCATTGCTGGCAACACTGTTATGTCAAAAAATTATTGGCAGCTAACATAGTGGGGTAGAAAAATAATAAAAGAATATGAGGGTAGTCTTAAATTTTCGGCCGCTATCGACCGAAGAAGGAGCAGTTTTTGCACTGTTTCTTGTTGATTTGCACTGAGATAACACTATATGTGGCGCACTGTGATGTTATTGGCACGAAAACACTTCAGCACTATCAAATAAAACAGTATTTGCACGATTTGCGAGTAAAATTTAAGAGCACGAAGTGACGCGGTAAACAACTTTGACAGTTCTCCCTAAATAAATCAAATATGAAACTTGTGTGGCAAACTACCCAGTGTAGATCATTAAAAAAACAGCAATACATACAGAAATGGAATTATTATAGTAGAAACACATGTAAAGTTAAAATAGAAGTCAATATAAATTACTTGGCAATTCAGTTCATGGTTTTTGCGTAGATCAGAGTATATTATTCTAGCTTACCCTGATGGAGACAATTTCTCCAGTGGTCTTCTTGAACTTCTTGAGTTGCCGGAGGAAGTACCAGAAACGGGATTTGGCCACAATCGGGTCCGGGGAGAAGATCCTCATTTTGTATAGAGGCGTCTTGGGCTCTGCCTCCGAGGGGAGCTTGCGCCCGATCACCTCAAATTCCTTCAACTGAAAAGTAAACACAGATTTTTTAGCAATTGGATTATATACATTTGAAATATTTTTTATGACTGCTCTAGTATTTTGTAGGGCTGTTGGGCCAGACCCTGCCTGGTATTCCGTATAGCTAAAAGATTCATGTAAACAATTTCATTACAAGTCTAAGTAGAAGTGAATATTATAATGGACGCATACGAATACAATTTGATACAGAGAAACTGGACTTCTCAACAGACTATGCGAGTATGGGCCATCACAACATGGCATAACCTCAAAATGAGTCTAATGTTGGGAGTTTTTTATGTGTGCAGACTTGTTTACCCCAATGACTGATTTATTGTGTAGCTTACTTAGACCATATCCTTGTAAAACACGCTAATTAGGGCAAGCATAGTCTCCAAAAAACACATTCTTCACAAACGCTAAGCGGCAACGTGTATGACATATCCATTGAATGCACTAGCACGAACATATTTTACAACACTTGTATCACATTTAGGGCACTAAATACACTTTAACCAAATAGACATTGTCCATGTCTTCACGTTATTTTCACGAATTTTACGAAACTTACCTCTCCTTTGGCCTTCATTGTCGGAGGATTTTGCCTGAAAGAACTGTCAACGGAAGCGGAAGGTTGACGAAAAGAAAGATGGCGCAGCTAGTTGTTACCATTTGAAAAATATATGTAATGGTCTCTTCACACTGCGCGACATGAAATCAAACCAGCATAATTAAAAAAAGTTGGTCATGTGTTTATGAAGAATGGTATGGGTATGTTTTAGCTGTACCATCTGTCAGTGACCGACTGAGGCCGTGTCAACTCAACATCATGTGTCTAGAGTAGAGTAGGGGAGAATTTAGAATCTCTTGAGTAAGTTCTTCATTTAGTGGAATTCTATCCTCCTGCCACGCTCAAGACAAAGGCCAAAGATCACACCCTCGTCAAGGAACTCAATACAGCAAATAGTTATGTGATATTACGAAAAACAACAGCAATGTTCTCAAAGAAAGTGGTTCGCGTTATCAAATACGGTTTTGTTGGTGGTCTGGCTGTCGGTGGTGCTGTGGCTGCTTCAGGAAAGTTCAACGATGATATAAGTTCTAATGCAGCGGTGCGTCTTACTAGGGCAGCATACACAGCTATAGATATAGGCCGGACTTACAAATCAATGCTGTACAGCAAAGAATGGGACAAGAATTCCAAAGAATATGCAGAATTAAAGAGTCAGGCTCATCAAATCGGTGCGAATAAACTACTAGAACTATGCCAGGCAAATAAAGGTGTGTACATAAAAGTTGGTCAACATGTAGGAGCATTAGATTACCTACTACCTAATGAATATGTACACACTATGAGAATATTACACAAAGATGCACCCAAAAACGATGTGGAGGATTTGTACAATGTTATCAGAGTAGAGTTAAATAAAGATGTAAGTGTTTATTTTAATTTTGTATTTTTTTACTACGCTAATTGGTCTGCAGTTTGACAACCTACTTTTACATAAATATTTGTTGTTTTCTAGCCTAAAGAAATATTCTTAGAATTTGATCAAGAACCTTTAGGAACAGCGTCCTTGGCACAAGTACATCGAGCTAGACTAAAAGACAATACAGAAGTAGCTGTAAAAGTCCAACACTATTTTGTACGAGACAATATAAAAATGGACCTAATCTGGATGGAAATGATAATCAAAATTATGTCCAAAGTATTCCCTGATTTCCAAATGCAGTGGCTTGTTGATGAGACAAAGAAGAATATTCAAATAGAATTGGATTTCATGCAAGAAGGAAGAAATGCTGAGAGGGTGGCGGAACTTTTTAGTCATTACAAGTGGTTAAAAGTGCCAAAAGTGTTCTGGGAATACTGTACAGAGCGAGTTCTTGTTATGGAATATGTTCAAGGAGGTCAAGTTAATGATGTTAAGTACATTGATGTAAGTGTATACTTAAGTTTCTTTGAATATTTACATTATAATTGCTTATACCAAATAAGGTACCTTTAAGAAAGTAATGGTAATTGTAATGGTTGTATGGGCTATTTTCTGCAACTTGACGACTACCTGTGCCTATTTTGTATTAAAGAAGGCACCAAAAGTAGCTCTTATTTTAAAACTTAAAGGCTTTTTAAACCCCTATGTGTTTGCATTTTCGAGTGTTATGATTTGAGTAATGCTCTAAAAACATGACACTCCAACTTGACATTGATAATTTCTGACACCAGGGTTCATCTGGTCTTTGTATGACTCAGTGTCACACATAAGAAAACGTGACTTTCATTGTTCATTTCATATATTCTCACCATGATACCTACTGTCCTGACCAGAAATTGAAAAGATAAGCAAGCATAAAAAAATCGAATACAAAGTACAAAATACCTTTTTTTATCTGATACAACAGATATCAAACCAATAATTGTATTGTTAATGAATAAATAAATTGAATTGATAATTTGTTTTAAAAATGTTGAACTTGAAGTACAAGGATAAGAATTACATAATAGATAAGTTAAGGTATAAGTATAGATCTTGTAGATAAGACAATTTAATGCCTGTCCATAGAACAATCATATTTTTAAAGGCATACATTTATGATTATGAAATGGTGCCCTTGCTCATCCCATATAGTATCTACTTGTATAAATAATAGATTGGTGTGATGGATGACAAAACATTGCAAAAATCAATATTGCAAGTAGCCACTTTCGTAACTTAGCAATGTTTACTTTGCTTAGCAAATATGTTTCTTTTTAGAACCACAATATCAACAGAGTGGAATTGGCTAAGAAACTTGGTGACTTGTACTCCCACATGATATTTGTGACGGGTTTCGTCCACAGTGATCCGCATCCGGGAAATATCCTTGTAAGGAAAGATCCGGGAGATAAAGAACTTTCTATCTACCTATTGGACCACGGTTTGTATGCTGTAAGTTTAAGTATAATTAGTATGCAAACTTTACTTTTGTATAGTTATTTATTATGCATGATGGTAACAGTCCTGGAACCAATGTTGGTTATTTAAATCACACCTTCACGTACCATAAAATACTGATGATCTGAATACAATACACTACAGTCAATAGGTATTGTAATTTCTTTAAAATAGCTACATCTAAAATAGTGCTTCAAGTAAGTATTGTAAGTATTGCCTTAGAATAGATAATTATAACACTAGAATATTAATTTTTAATAACAGTAAATGGAAATGAATTATGATTCATGATAGAAATAAAGATTATGAAATTGTTTATTTAATCTTTTGACTGATAAAGAGATTTGATTTACGGTATATTATTATCTTCAGAACTTTTCAAATGTGGATCTATCGTGAACTTTTCAAATGTGTTATTAACCTAATCAAGGCTTATAATTCATGACGTTGAAGATAATGGGACAAGGTACCTATATGTCTAAGCAGTGCCAATTCACTCTAATTGAAAATATCTAAAAAAAAACTGTCTTTTTCTCATCCACAGCAACTGACAGATAAGTTCCGCTTCCACTACTCCAATCTATGGCTATCGATTATTTCCCGAGACACGGACGGCATGAAGGTACATGCTAAAGCCCTGGGCATTAACCCGAAGCTGTATGGACTGTTTGCTTGTATGGTGTCCGGAAGACCTTGGGAAACCATAATTAAAGGCATTGACAAAGTCAAGCCTTCGGATGATGAGGTTTGTGTGCTATAATTTGTTTTTAATTTTTCTTTACTAATTATGCTGTGTGATGCCGGTTTAGAATAGCATCATCCCATTTCCTTCCCGCGGGTGTCGTAAAAGTTGACTAATGGACTCGAGGGTATTATGTGTATTACAATTTGAGGCGGCAGGCTGACAACCCATCATTATAGTGATAACATTTTTCTGAAATAGCCTTCAAATATTAGTCTGTATCATATTGTGTTCGTTTTCTTTTTCAGAAAGCCATTTTCCAAGACCAGATGCCGAACTTCATGGCTCAGATTACGGAATGCTTAGAGACAGTAGACCGGCAGGCTCTACTCGTGCTGAAGACCAACGATTTGATCCGAAGCATAGAGTACGCGCTCGGCTTGCAGGAGCAGATGGTCGGATTCCTAATCATGACTAAATGTTGCACTGAGAGTGTTTACCTGTTAAATTATAAAGTAAGTACTTCTACACACACACACACACACACACATCACGCCTATAAGAACGCAAACGGCCGAAAAAACGGTCATTTACGCCACGTCTGACAAATATTTGAGGGTCATTCGGAAAATTGTGTATCGCCATAATAACAGGTTGTCAGCCCATAGCCTAAAATTGCAATACACACCATCAAGTCCCTTAGTCTTGGAAATAAATGGGGTGATGCTATTCTAACCCGGCATCACACGGAAGATACATACCAATTTCCCACAAGATAACTGATTTGACTGTAATAGCACGTTTGCACAATTCCAATATGGGCAGGTAAATAGTGAAAGGAAGTGGGCAGCGTGAGCATGTAAACAGGTTACTCGCGCTGCTACTAGTCATGCCGCTGCTGCCACTTCCCGTGCTCCCTCGATTGTCGGCTTTTCGTGCGCGAGTCAGAGCAACGGCAGCACGAACGCGTGGAATGTATTGCTATCTCGCTCACTCATATTAGTGCGAGAAGAGTATAACGGCAGAGTGTTACTGCGTTCCTTTCAAGGAATGAACCAGCCCATGAAACTGAAAAACTTTCCCCAAGAAACATAGGTCGAAATATTTAAAAAAAAATCTTCCAAACAACCAGTCACACTCTCGCGTTGATACTTCCGCGGAAGTATTTCGAGCAATATTCGCGACAGCGGCAGGAGCAGGAGCAGGTGAATAGTGTCAGCTGCTATAAGGTCAACCATTCTAAAGTTAGTTTTTTTATTGTTTCAGAATGCTTCGACGCCGAAAAAGCAGCTCTTAACCTTAAAGTATGTATGGAGTTTATTATTACTCTACATATACGGATTTTACTTGAATATAGTTTATAGTTTCAATTTAAGATAAATTAATTGAATTTTATGAAATAATATATAATGCTTTCTAAGGTTTAACTGTATATGTTGGCTGACATAAACCAAAAAAGTATATATAACTCTTATTTAATTAAAATAACATAGGTTTTAAATGGTGCTCAAATGTAATGTAAAAATCTAGGGAACAATCATTCCTAGTCAGAACTTTAGTCTTCGCTGTTATACCTCATACCACCAGTGAATTTTACATTTTGTAAATAAGTTGTATTTATTTAATCTACAGAGTGGTCTAAAAAGGTGTTTAGGGGTTAGATTTATTAATTTCCCGAAAACTAGCCAACCGTTGCAACGTTCATATGAACAAACCAAACTGTCGACACTGGTGCACAAGATGAGTCAAAGTTTAACGTCTACTTCACAGCCCAAAACTTTTTTCATGTGGGCTGCTTAAGGACATACGTTTTGTGGACTAAAGAGGTTGCGCAGTGACTGTAAGCTACACATTTTTTTCGAAATACGCGCGGACACAAAATAGCGCAGCGCTACAGTTTAAGGCTCATTGGCACAAAAACTTCCATAAGACAAGGATTCCTTAAATATCCCCCCAACATCCACTGCATCGCGCTAAATATTCGAGAAATAAAAGAATCAAACCCAGGACACCCTTTTGGGCCACTTGTATAACGTTGAATGTTTTGTAAACTGACACAATGTTAAAGTTTGTACTAGAAATATATTTATTTAATAACAAACAATACTTCTCGTTTTATTTATAAAAACCATGCTTTGAAAAAGATTTATACCATTTAGGCTACAAAAATTGATACTTTAAGTAGGAATTCTAGTTTCCAAACTGGACAATTTGGTGCTCAAAGAAGACAGGTCATTCTGTATTTTCAAAAGGACATTTGTAAAGTTGTTGTTACTTTTCTTGCCTTGTAATTTCAATAGTATGGAACTGGCTGAAATTCGCGTATTCAGTTCAGGCTTGTTGAACTCTGCTGGCGTGAAAGACATTCGGCTTTTCTCTTGGGCATGCCGTTTGTGCAACATTAAAGAGTTCTCCGTCATTGTTGCTGAAATAAACCAATATTTATAATGTAGACAACACTGCAATAAATCTCGGATAATAATTTATCACGAGTGGGAATAGTAGTGGTCCCAGAGCGCTACCTAGTGGCACGCCAAATTGAAATCTCTAGAGCAAGACCGGTAACCGCCCCGTCCACACACATCCGGGCCTTTTTCGAAGTTCCCAGAGCAACCAATCATAGGTCAGAAAAGTGCATGACCCGTTTAAGTGTAGAGCAATAAGGAATTTTATTTGATCAAACATATATACCTACAAGACATTAACATTTAAAAAACTACAAAATAAAAGCTTATTCCAACCACTAATAAAATAAAGCAATGGATTTTATAAACATTATAGTTTGTTAAAGAATTCATAAATTAAAAAAAAACCGGATGTGTGTGTCTGTAGACACCATGCGTTACACTGAGGGTAGCCGCGTGACGCACAGCTAAGTAAAAACAGAATAATTCAGTACGTACCTACTTCATTGGGTCATTAATGAAATACAAAAGTTGTATGCTTACTATTTTTCAAAAATACTATAAGACTTAGTTCAACGTTATTTAAAAATGAGTGTTTTCAAAGCCACTGAAATTAGTGAAATATGACGTCATATTTCTATATTTTCCATACAAAATGTTTTAAGAAGTAGCTCATTTTTGACCCGTCAGTGAAGTACGTACTGGTGCCTATGTTATGAAACTAAAGTCTACAGGTGAAATTCTTAGTACATTGCGTAGCCGGTTTTTGTTCCTGGTATCATGATGGCTAAACGACAACGCAATGAACATCGAATTTCACATGTAAAATTGTAGCCTGTAATTTGATAATATCGGGTACTGGTAACGAAAACTTACAATTACTATCTTTAATGGATGCTTTGATATCGCGCTCCTTTTCCTGGTCGGAGCCCATTGAAGTCATGTCGTCGTCTTCCTCAATGCAGCGGCCCATAGTTAGCATGTGGTTGCGCACTGACGTCATCGCTGCGGGTAAAGTAGTGGGTTGCGATTAAAACTCCTAGAGGTAGATCTCTTACAAACACAAAACGAGAAGGTAATAGTTTTCTTTGCACACGGTCAATTCTAGCGATTCTAGGCCTCAGGTTTCAATGTCTTGGACACCATCTACTTATGAGAAGAACACAGAAAGTGGGAGGCGTTTCAAATCAGTTTGTAGGTTGGGATCCGAACATAGGAATAGGTCTCACTGCATGGCAGTCACACTGTCTAAGTGTCTACTAATAATCTTGGACAAGTGCAATGCGGTTACGCCTAGTAGTACGAGTGATATAAACGTAGGTACCTGGTCAAAAGTGCAGCTGATTTAGTTCTAATAAAAAATAAAATAATAAAAAAAATAAAAATAAAAATAAAAATTGTTTATTTTCAGACAATTACAGTCCATAGCTTATTAGTAACATAAAGCGAAAAAATGACCTAAAAACTATGTTAGTCCAATGTAATATATAAATCAAATTATAAATTAATGCACATGTAAAAGAGTAAAGGTGCTGTTCCAAACCGAGCGGCCTACGGCCGACGGCCGACGGCCGACGGCCGACGGCCGATGGCACATGCCGCGGCTATCGGCCGTCGGCCGTCGGCCGCCGCGGCAGATGTCATTCCGAAGGCAGCGGCCGACGGCCGACAGCACATGTCAGAGTATAGTTTTCAGGACTTAGTTATTATGTTTATTAGGTTATTATGGTTCATCGGGTTATCATGGTTCATCGGGTTATCATGGTTCATAGGGTCGTTGGGTTCATCTTGTCGTTAAGGTTCATCATGTGGCCAGAGTTCATCGGCTTGCTAGGTTGGTCGGGTCATCATGGTTCATCGGGTTATTATTTTTCATACATACATAAATCACGCCTATATCCCTTACGGGGTAGGCAGAGATTAACACCACTTCTGACAAAAGTTTGACGGTCAATCAGATAACTGTGTATCACTATAGTGACAGGTTGTCAGCACATCGCCTAAAATTGCAATACACATCTAACCCTCGAGTCCCTTAGTCGCCTCTTACGACACCCATTGGTAAGAAATGGGGTGATGCTATTCTAAGCCGGCATCACACGATATTATTTTTCATCGGGTTATTATGGTTCATAGGGTCGTTGGGTTCATCTTGTCGTTAAGGTTCATCATGTGGCCAGAGTTCATCGGCTTGCTAGGTTGATCAGGTCATCATGGTTCATCGGGTTATTATTTTTCATCGGGTTATTATGGTTCATCGGGTCGTTGGGTTCATATTGTCGTTAAGGTTCATCATTGGGCCAAAGTTCATCGGTTTACTAGCTTCATCGGCTTATCATGGTTCATCGGGTTATTATGGTTCATCGGGTCGTTGGATAAAGCCTAACGACAAGATGAACCCAACGACCCGATGAACCATATTAAACCGATGAACCATGATAACCCGATGAACCTAGTGAAACGATGATCTTTGGCCACATGATGAACCCTAACGACAAGATGAACCTAACGACCCGATGAACCATAATAAACCGATGAACCATGATAACCCGATGAATCTAGCGAACCGATGAAGTCTGGCCACATGATAGACCCTAACGACAAGATGAACTCAACGACCCGATGAACCATAATAACCCGATGAACCTAGTGAACCGATGAACTTTGGCCACATGATGAACCCCAACGTCAAAATGAACCCAACGACCCGATGAACCGTAATAACCCGATGAACCATGATAAACCGATGAACCATGATAACCCGATGAACCTAGCGAACCCATGAACTCTGGCCACATGATGAATCCTAACGACAAAATGAATCCAACGACCCGATGAACCATAATAACCCGATGAACCATGATAACCCGATGAACCTAGCGAACCCATGAACTCTGGCCACATGATGAACGCTAACGACAAGATGAACACAACGACCCGATGAACCATAATAACCCGATGAACCATGATGACCCGATGAACCATGATAACCCGATGAACCTAGCGAACCGATGAACTTTGGCCACATGATGAACCGTAACGAAAAGATGAACCCTAACGACAAGATGAACTTAACGACCCGATGAACCGTAATAACCCGATGAACCATGATAACCCGATGAACCATGATAACCCGATGAATCTAGCGAACCGATGAAGTCTGGCTACATGATGAACCCTAACGACAAGATGAACCCAACGACCCGATGAACCATAATAACCCAATGAACCTAGCGAACCGATGAACTATGGCCACATGAAGAACCCTGGTGACATGATGAACCCAACGACCCGATGAACCATAATAACCCGATGAACCATGATAACCCGATGAACCTTGCGAAACGATGAACTCTGGCCACATGATGAACCCTAACGAAAAGATGAACCCTAACGACAAGATGAACCCAAAGACCCGATGAACCATAATAACCCGATTAACCATGATAACCCGATAAACCATGATATCCCGACCCGATGAACCTTGCGAACCGATGAATTCTGGCCACATGATGAACCCTAACGACAAGATGAACCCAACGACCCGATGAACCATAATAACCTATTAAACATAATAACATAATAACTATATTCCGACCCAACCAACGTAAAGCCGCCGCGGCTATACTGGTCTGCAGTCATGTGCCGTCGGCCGTCGGCCGTCGGCCGCCGCGGCAGATGCGCGGCGGCCGATAGCATGTGCAGTCGCCGCTCGGTTCGGATAGTATCCCATACAAGTCCATACGAACCAGTAGTGCCGCGGCGGCCGACGTCGGCCGCCGCGGCATCTGCCATCGGCCGTCGGCCGTCGGCCGCTCGGTTCGGAACAGCACCTTAAAGCGATGGAATACTGCTGCATCCATCCTATCCACTAACAGTTTCAGGATCCTGTTGTTGCTACCCCTCACCCTTCGCACTAAGGAGGTTGATTTTTTCCTCATAATTGCATAGAAATCATCCACACAAGCATCTGCATCATTCTAAGAAGTATAGTTTTGTTTTGTGTTGCGTACTGCGAACCACAAGATTGAGGTAGAGGTGGGCAGGACACGTGGCAAGGAGGCTTGACGGGCGGTGGGCAAAAGCAGTCACAGAGTGGTGGACAAGGGGAGCAAAAAGGTCAACGGGTAGACCATCAGCCCGGTGGTCCGATGATATCACCAAATCGACGACGGGATCTCTATGGTTGAGTTTAGCTCAGGACCGTGAAGATTGTCGTACGTGATAGAGAAGAGACCTATGCCTTGCAGTGGGTGGATGTGGGCTGATGATGAGGGGCCTTGCAATCTACGCCGGCAAGGGCTCACCCGAAAAAAAGGTGTACCTAACGTAACAAATAGCAAAGTCAGACCTGTAAACTAGGGGTACTGCAACTTTTATGGGAATAACCCCTAAAAGTCGTCCTTAAAGTATGTAGGTTTAAGAATAAGAACTAAACTTACTTTCCAAAGCCAGGACCGGCGACCACACTTCAAGAATAAACGGCCGATTTGGCTCGTTCCCTTTACGCAGCGCCGTGAGTGGTATCTCCACATTCTCGCTGGTTTTCAGGACTATGATCTCGTCGCAATAATCCGGAAGGTCCAACAAATGCCATATTTTCTGCCGCAAAACCTTTATTGGTGCGCTCGGCTTTACGGATATGTAGCGGATAAGATCTTCGGTCACTGAAAGTAGTTCAATCTAAGGTACTTACAATGAAAAAAAAACGAAAGGCAATTCATGACTTATATTTTACATAGGGTAGGTAGAGCGTTAACGGCCGTAAAACGGATAACACCACGTCTGACAAAAGTTTGAGGGTCAATCAGATAACTGTGTATCACTATAGTAACAGGTAGTCAGCCCATCGCCTGAAATTGAAATACACATCTAACCCTCGAGTACGAAGTCGCCTCTTACAACACCTATCGTTGGTTAGCCTAGCTTACGACTCGGTGTCCCACACGAAAAGAGAGAAGACGACAGCTATGGGTAAGAAATGGGGTGATACTATTCTAGACCGGCATCACACTTATATTTTCTTCCCTCTAAATAGTTGAATAAGCCTTAGAACTACTTATAATGTTTGAATTAAGTTACAGGGTCCAACTTAACAGAGACTGTTAGAAAGTTGTATTTCGTAGTATATCCTTACCATGTACTTACATATCTTGCAGTGGACTGTGACTGATGTCTAATTGGACACGTTTCATGCCATCCACGGGTCGCCCCTTTTTAGGTATTTGCCATACCAATGCCTTGGTACGTGGGTTGGCGAGTGCAGTTCAGAGTATGTATTCACAGGGACACTACTGCCTGATTCCAGGACTTACCCGTCGTCGTTTTGTACGACATCGTGGGAAAATAGGCTGATGCTATCGTAGGCTAGGCTGGTGCTAACATGGAAAGTTACTTACGACCCAAATCGTGCCTTCTGACGATAAGAAACGCGATGACATGCTTCTGGAACAGTTTCACTGGAGCACTCATCAACAGCTTTACAAAAGACATGACGCTGCCTTAACCATGCCTAGACAATTTTAACAAAATCTGGCGAATGCACACAACATTTACTTATGTATGCGGGATTTGCCTTAGCATCCTACTTTTCAGAATGGAACATGATTTTAGATTATGAAATTATTCAACCCCTGATTCAATTCAATTTCTTGTTTTGTAGAAAACACAGGCCGAAAACAAACTTTTTCTATTGAATTGGCATACGTCTTGATCTTGACTTTGACAATTTATGGTTTTAATAGAACGCAAATCTAACTTTGATTGAGGTTGAGGTTTTTATACCGGACCAAGAGAAGGATTTGCCTTAGCTGTAAAGGCCGTATTTCTCCAAGGAAGGTATAGTCACAAAGTATTGGCGGCGGCGCGCTATTTTGTGGTATAGTACTCGTAGACTGAACAAATTTGAAATGTTTTTTATTTTATATTTACAAAATATAAGAAAAAATACTTGCCATTCAAGAATTAATATTTTTTCTTTCGTATTTCGAAACATGATTCTAACAAAAGCCGTTCAGTTTCACGAGTGAACTAATCCTTACAATCTTGAATAGTTCCCCACTTTCCGCAAGGAAAATAGGCAGAAATATGAGAAAAATTTCAAGACCAACCATACAAAATGTACGTAAATGTGTTTAATATTGCATACATTTTGTGTTTGTTTCATATTTCGACCTTATGTCCTAAGGGAAGTTGTTCAGTTGCATGGACTGGTTTACCCATTACAGTATTTTCAACATTTTTAAGGCTGTCGTCTACTATATTAGAAGGAACTAGCATTTAGATAATTTTAAGCAGACTACAAAACAAAGATATTTGTTTCTTGTGCCATTTTAATAATAAATCAAATAGTAATAATTTATAACTCTGGCTACTAACATAACTAAAGAGAATCTCTGCTTATGTGCAATACAACTATTAAAAACTTAACAAAAGTGTCCCCAGCAAACATTATTGGTTTGTTTGTAGAGTTTTATGAGTATGGTTTCTAGGGGGAACGGTTAAGGTGGTTCGAGAGCCCAGTGGCGCCCCCAAACAGCAAAAAATCCCCTGGCTGGACACGCTAGTCATCCCGAAGCCAAAGTATCAATTCGCGGCTATAACTAACTACAAAGATTGTTTAGAATCAATAAAACTTTGTTAAAACTTTGCGATTTAGTTATGAATTCCAAAATGCTAAAAGTAGCTACTTATTCACAAAATTACAATACTCGTACATAACTAAAGCGCTTAGTTTTTACAAGGTTGTATTGAATCTGAATCATTTTTGTAGTAAGTTATTGCAGATGAGTACCGTGTCCAGCGAGGGATTTTTTTACTGTGTAGGGGGCGCCACTAGCTCTCGAGCCGCCTTAATTCAATTATACTCATGTAAACAACGCCTTTTAAAAATCTTGATTTAATTTTTAACAGATGTCGTTTACTGGTTGTAGTGGCATAAAGTTACATGCCGTGTGGTTAACCTGGCTAGCCCCGAGGCAGTGCCTTTATTTATTGCCAGTTTTCTATCAAGATAATACAAAACGTTATAAAAAAGAAAAAAAATGTGTTATGAAATTGTTTTTTTAATGACGGATCATGATCTCAAAATATATCAACAGCTGTTAGTTCTCCAAAATAAATAAATGGTATTATCCTACTTATAGACATTTTAATTTCTCACACAGACCTACGAACTTGCGCGCGGTTACAGCGCATATCGTTTCAGTGTTCTGTGGTAGCATACATACATACACATATCACGCCTATTATCCCATGCGGGGTAGGCAGAGCGTAAACGGCCGCAAAAAAAGCGGACATTTACGCCACGTCTGACATATATTTCAGGGTCATTCGGAAAATTGTGTATCGCCATAGTGACAGGTTGTCAGCCCATCGCCTACAATTGCAATACACACCCTCAAGTACCTTAGTCGCCTCTTACGACTCGCACGGGAAAGAAATGGGGTGATGCTATTCTAAGCCGGCATCACACGTAATAAACCTACATAAATACATTTTAATTTCTCACACAGACCAACGAACGTGCGCGGTTACAGCGCATATCGTTGCGATGCTCTGTGGTACCACAGATAATGCTCTCAATTCGGGATCTAAATGCGCCTTACTTGCCTTAAATTAGTGCTGTCACTTTCTGTCAAATAGGTTTAAAAAAGGATAGGAGATATTATAGTCCTGTCATTTTTAAAAACGTCAATGGTTTTTTCGCTTTTCCTAGTCAATTTAGTCGCCAGTGTTTTGATCGTCGCCATATAATATCTCCTATCCTTTCTAAACCTATTTGACGGAAACTGACAGCACTAATTTAAGACAAGTAAGGAGAATTTATATCCCGAATTGAGGGCATTATAATACAACTGCGTATTAGAGGTACTCTCAGTATTGTGTTCTGATTGCTTGCAGCGCGAAGACGAAGGATTGTGTGTTGGACCAGGACCACCGGTTAGTGATCGGGTTGTACATTATACCGTGCGTCAGCTCTACGAAGCATTTATCTGCAAATAGAAAAATAAACTGCATTCTATAACTAGCTGTTACCCGCGGCTTTCATAAAAACTATCGTATGTGTTAATCCAGGTTACCTTCCTTAAGTTTGCCAAATTTCAATACAATCGGTTCAGTCGTTTTTGCGTGAAGAAGTAACAAACATGCAAACTTTCGCATTTATAACATTAGTAGGATGTCCTATTAAGTTCAGTGCATATATTTTCAGGGTGTGTTCTACTCATAAAACCGAACAACTTTACTTTGAAACTCTTTATGAAATACGAAAAACAAAATTGGAGCTCTCATACAAAGTGACACATTTTTTTAACATTTTTGTATGGGATGTAATATCATGCGAAAGGTTGTCTACCATCGCCTAAATTTGCAATACACATTATTACTCATTTATTTATTTTATAAATTATTTATTTAACGACAACCTCGGAAAAGAAATGGGGTGATGCTATTCTAAGCCGGCATTACACGGCTAGGGATCACTGTTTCTTTTATATGGTTTGCCATGCTAACCTAGTAACTGGACAAGGCTAATATGCGATAATTATTCAATGCTGTTAAATTGTTTTCAATAAATAAATAAACAATATAAAAATACAGGGTGGCCCGTATAGTGACGTTCAAAGACAAAATTTAAATGCCTTACATATAATGTATCCAAATCACCCCCATGTTATGTACCGCGATTTTTGTAGTTTCCGAGCTATTCAACTTTTAAAGTTGTATGGAATAATTCAACAGACTAAATAAAGAAATCTGCTAGTCCAATTTTACCTATACAACTTTTAAAGTTGAATAACTCGGAAACTAAGAAAAATCGCGGAACATCATGGTTCGGATACCCTTTTTAAAATTTTGTCTTTGGACGTCCCTATTCGGGACACCTTTTACAGTCAACTCACTTCTTTCCAACATAAACTGAATTTCATTCGGCGTCACAAATTTCTCGATCTGATGCGTTCCTTTCGGCACCACCCTAAGTACATTTTCTGCTAGGAATATGACCCCGATCCGCGCCAAGCGAGTCCGGTTTGGTGTAGTGAAAAAAATACGCCCGCGTAGTTTCAAAGTTTCTACGCAGGATTGTATAAATAGTTCTTTATTTGTGACATGTTCTATTATTTCTGAACAGACAACTCCGTCGTATTCTTGTTCGCAGTTTTTTGCATGTTCCTGAAAGAGATGGAGATACAAAATCACGCCATTATCTTTTGTTGGTCAGGTCATAATGACAGAATATTGGAGGATAATTTCAGAAATTATCTATTACCCAGTATGAATGAAAATTTACTAGTGACTTATACCGAAAACTCAGTAGGGGTTGGTGATAAGGAACAACTTTCTCCAACGAAAATAGTTGAAATGAAAAACCTCCCAACCTGCAAAATGCACGGGAGTTTTTTTTTTTAATTTGATCTGTTGTTTTGAAAGTTGTATCTAATCAATTACCAGCCCGTCCTGAGTTTTCAGTATCGGTTACTAGTAGAATCTCGCATATACTTTGCAGACTAAAAATCCCGATCGCACCGGGTGACACACTGGCAGAAGCAAAGTGAAATTAGTGAAAGACAAAGAAGAAATCATATAATGAATATGTTATACCAACCTCCTGCCCGTAAGGCCATTTATAGAAAAAATGTATATAATATGTGTATTAAAATTTATAATAATCTTCCCGAGGATATTAAATCACGGACTGAAACTAGCTTTAAGACGAACCTGACGAATTGGCTGATACAAAATTGTTTTTATAGCGTTAATGAATTCATGAATTATGGAATTAATCTTAGATATCAATAATTGTTTATTTTGAAATTTAAAGTGACATCATATTTAATTGGACATAATATTTAATTTGACATAATTATTAATTTTATATTTTGTAAATTGTAACTGACATAATTATTTAATATTTGCACGCTTGCATGCGAGCTGAACATTATGTGCTTTTTATGGAATAATATCTTGTGTAACTATGTTCTGGCAAATAAACTTTCTTGATTCTTGATTCTTGACAGCGTATAGCCGCGTCCACATAGGCTGAGCAGCCTCGGCCGCGGCACAATGCGCGCGGCAAAATGCTCATGTGCGCCTGAGGCAATTCGTTTGGATCAAATGATAGGGCGAGGCAGCCTCGGCCGCACAACGCGAGCCAATTTGCTCGGCCAGTTGACAGATTAAACAAAATGGCGCCGTACGTACGCACAGCTGTGGCAGCTTATGCTTTTATTTTGATATATAATATTAAAAAGCGAAGAAATGATTTAAAAAGTTGAAGATATTGGGTCAGAACATGTACAAAAACAGATTCTGTTACGGAAATCGCCTTTATAAAATTTATAACCTCAAAACATTCTTACCTGATCCTATAATAAGGGACCGGAATATTCATTTCCTGACTGATTTTTAGCCAGGAATCCTCTCTCAACCCCCTATTGGTATAATTAGGGTCTTTCGCACCCCGCATCCCAATTATTACTTGCGTATAAACTTATTAATCGCCGACAGTCACTTTTGTTCGTTGCACTGTGATAATTATTATGGTATGGTACTTGGTTGCACCTTTGAACATAAAGCTAGCTACAGGTGATTGAGTACCGGTACCCTCGAACCGCTTAGATTTAAACAGACCTTAAGATGTTGCCAGAAACAACGACTCGCGCCTCATATGTTGGTTGCCCAAAAGGTATACAAGGAGGGAATATTTTTCTATCACACACAACTGTACCATGATAGCAGTTACATTTGTAATCGGACAAGTAATAGTAATACTTACTTCAATAGTTGTGCAAAAATATTTCGGTTTATTGTTACGCAATTTTTCATTATTTTCACTGTGTTCTTGTGCCATATCAATGAGTACTTTGCTTGCGTCAATACCAGTCACTTCTGCTCCTAGTCTAGCAAGAGGCTGAAATAGAAGAAAAAAAATTGATTCGCTCAGAATAGCATCACCCCATTTCTTTCCCATGGGTGTCGTGAGGGGCGACTAAGGGACTCGAGGGTTACATGTTTATTGCTATTTTAGGCGATGGACTGAAAATCTGTCACTATGGTGATAAACAGTTTTCTGTTCTGAATGACCCTCAAAATGTTTTGACGGCCATTTACGCTTTGCCTATCCCGCAAGGAATGTAGTATGTACGCATATTGCTGTCAATTCTACTGGATTTACTGAGCTAATTGTAAAAAAAATCTTCTTTCTATATAATACAATATCTTTAATTCATCATCATAACTGCTTCTATAAGTCCACTTATGGACATAGGCCACACTTGATAGGATATTTTCCTGGGTAGCTAATAATATACTTAACCTGTTTGGTTAAAATAATTACTATTTTCATTTAAAAGTTATTAAAATAGCCATGTATTATTAAACTTAATACAATAACAATCTAAAATTTCTCGTTTGATGCCATTATTAATACATGACATCATATTATGATTGTATTTCAATACAAAATATTGTTTCTAAAGATAACTCATTTGACTACAAGGAAAATACCGTATTTAAGGAGTATATTTGTTGACATCATATTGTGATTGTATTTCAATATAAAATTTTGTTTCTAAAGGTAACTCATAAGGAAAATACAGTATTTAAGGAGTATATTTGTTATGCACTCTCATTGTGGCTGCCACAGCCACAGCCAAATACATTGTTAAAGAACCCTGCTATTCCCTGGATGTTTCTATTTCAACAAATACTGGATTTGGGGTAATGATGTTCTAAAATAACAGCATCATCTGCAAAATACTGAAAGTATTTTTTCTTTCAAAAAATGTTTAGAATTTCAAGTTATTTTTAATACCTCCGACAATATGCCCCCTCCGCAGCCTACATCCAGAATCTTTTTGCCTTTCAGTGGGAACATTGTTTGTGAATGTGATGGATCCGTCAATCCATTTCTGATGAATGGTACTCTGTAATGTAGAAATATCTATTATGTGAAAAACTAGTTTTTTTTTCATAATACCTTGCTAATATGTATAGTATTTATTTGATGTCACATAAACTAGAATAACACACAGATATTATGGAATCACAAACATATCTCAATAAAAACCATATGAAAAATACAATCACCTGTTTATTTATGCAGGGGTTTATGAGAAAGTATAAAAATTGTGACAAAAAAGTCACAATTTGTGGTAATTTTAAAGTAAATATGAATAAAAAGGAAATTCATGTACATATCTAAAAAGACTCCAAACATTTAGTTACAAAGGAGGTATTTTTAATTTTGAGATATTGAGAGATCTGGAATTAATTCATTAGCTTCAGACTTATCTCGCAGATATTCTTTTAATTTTGAAAATGGATTTTAAAATTATTGTCTCACCGTATCAAGTTATAAGTATGAAGTGCTTTCATAGGGCCGAAGGGGGACCACCAGTCCTTCACCATTTTAGAATGTTGTTCTACATCTTGTTGGTCCACCGTGGAATTGTGTGCTGCATGTTTCGTGGCTGTGCTGCTTAGTGCTCTTGATGTGTGGTACTCTCTGCTGGATAGTGTCCCACTAAAAAATAAAGAAGAAGTATAATAAAGCTAAATTGATTTTAGAATATTCATTTGTAGGTTTTTTTTTCATCTATAGAGGGGTCAAATACAAACACTTTTTGTTCCTTCTCATTTTGAGCAAGGATTCCAAGGATACACCTAGGCTGACTTACAGCCATTTTAATAAACCTAGGTTTTAAAAAAATCAGGGCATAACTCAGCCTAGGTTCGTTCTAGCCAAAATTACAAAGGACAAAAATTGTTTATATTGGGCCTCTCTATACAAGAAAAATGAAAAAAACAAACAACAAAGTATTATTCCAATATTTTCTATGTGGCAAAAAAAAAAATGGGCTTTTTAAAGGGCCCCAAAGCGTATACTCCAACACCCCCTTCCCGCCCCGAAAAGTTTACTCTAACCCTTATTTACTACTTAGTTTTGAAAAAACATCATTCGTTTAGTATGAAATTAACAAAGTTTTAATAACTAAAATCGGGATAGATAGTATTACTCACGGATTTGTAGTAACTCTGGTTCTTCCTACGATCCACATAGCGTTTTTTATGACACCCATCTTATGGGAATCTGCAAATAAACGAGGAAAAACTGTGAGGCTTATGTCTGCACACGATGTTGTCGTATTTGCTCGTTTTTATTAATTGAAATAAGTAGAGCACAGGAGTTTAGATTGCCTTTAGTGGTTAATAGATATTTCTATCATGTTGTACAAGAAAAAAAATATTTAAACGAAAATATCACCCACCCCGGTAAACGGCGAACCACTTTGGTATAGAACAAAATAAAATACCTAACCAAAAATTATGTTTGCCAGATTGCTCCTCCGGTTTCGGACGGACATAATATTTCTTCAAAAGGGATGTCTTTTGACAAAAAGAGACGGTTTTAAAAAAGTTTTGAGGCGCGTTCATGTTGTTTCTGCTCATGTCGGTATTTTCTCCGATGACAGGTCATAAAACCGCGTTTTAGCACGCCAGTAAAGAGAATTTTTCTACCATGCGCTCCAAAACGCGGTTTTGCGAACTGAGTATATACAAAGTATAAAAGAGCGACAAAAGAGCTATGAAAGATGGCTGCTTGAACGTGCCCTATTCAAAACTTTTGCTTAATTGACACCGGCCTCGGCATGATTGTATATAATACCAATTTCTGGAATAATACAGTCAAACTCAAACAAGCGGGTAGAGACACAGAGACAGGAGAGCGATCGTGATTCGTGAATTTGGTGACACTATACTTCCTTATTATACCTACTATCGTGCGCTGTAATGACTAGATAGAAAAGACATTTTAGACTAAAAATAGGGTCGAGTGTACTTTTCGGGGTGGTCTATTCTAGACCGATCGTCCGAAAAGGAACGGTTAATGCAAACGGTTAAAAATGGTGATAGTCCATCGCTAAAAAGGACAGAAAACCATTCGATTCGGGACGGTCTGGCAGCGCCGTTCGCACGTCATGTCAGTGACGGGTGCGCTTTATGTGCAACAAATATTGCGCCAAAAAACACACGCGCCGAGTTTTGTGCAGCAAAAAGTTGACGACATTGACAAGAATTCGCGGTGTGCACATTTTTTTACGCTCATTTTGTGTTGCATTTTACTGACGTGAATGAGGTTTACGCGGCGTTTATTATGCAGAGAAAAATAGACAACAAATTAAATGCACCCCGAGAATTTTACCTGATAACACGAAATATTTGTTGCATGTTTTCTGTTGCGTATTCTTCGCGCGCTTGGAAAGTGTGCAACACGAGAATTCATGTTAGCTGTCATTCGTTTTGTTTTTAATTTTTTAGAGGTGAACCCAGAACAAAGTCAGAAGCGATTCCATAAAATCTAAATCGATATCAGTAAATTAAACATGATCCTTGTTTTATCGGATTTATTTGTTTTTGTCTTTATCTTATTCTAAAGCGGAAAGATTATTTGGGGTTTACTCTTTTAAATTGTCATTGATTTGTTTTTATTGATAGATATCTGGCGAACTTCGTTTCGCTAACTGAATAGTAAGTGTATTATATTCTCTTGGAACTGAATGTTATGGTGTGTATTATATTCTCTTGGGTTATGGTTAGCCTTCCATCACCAGTGTGTATCTTGCCTTTGACTTCAACTGAATTCCAAGGACACCTTAAGATGTTAAATTTCTATTTCCGAGCCATCGTCCTTTCATTTACTTGCTATGAAGAAGAAGAAGAAAATGTCCATCACGACGCTAATAAGCTTTTGCTGAAGCTTCAGTTTTAAGCCACAGTACCTATCTACATTGGGTTGTTCATCGACCTAATGCACATAAAGGAAAGCACTTCTGCATCCATACCTACGTATAGTTTATTTTTTATAATAATTATTATTGGAAGAATTTAGTTTTGATCCGTGTGCCGTGTGATGCCGGCTGGGAATAACATTACCCGAATTCTATCCGCGGGTGGGTGTCGTAAAAAGTGACTAATGGTTGAATCCCAGAATTTGGCAGCAGCGTTCGCTGTGAATACAACATCGTGCACTGCGCTCTCCAATCCGACAGTCAAGCGTAGTGAGTTTTGCAAAAGAGGGAGGCCCGTGTCCAGAGGTGGATGTTTAGCTGTTGATATTAAAAGTTTTAGCTGATGCTTTGGGCTATTCAAATGTAGGTAAGTACAAATTGAAGCAACTTATTTTGATTTGGATCACTCCATTTGCATTATTTGTACGGTATAGGCAGGAATCCAATGATCCACTTCAGGAACACCAGACCCTCAATATCTGTGTGCCAGCAGAAATAGCACATCATGTAACAATTTTTACTTTCAAGCCATTTCCGTATCTCGTATATTTAATCCTGGTGTTCCTCATCTGTTGCTCCAAACCCTCGATGTCAATGTTCCAGCAGAAGTGGTATTTTATGCTAAACTAAATTTGTTATGGACCACTTTTCGCATCTCCTTTACTTTTGCCGGGCTGCTGCTCTTCCACATGTGGTACTCCGGACCCTCGATGTCAATGAGCCATGAGAAGCTGCCTATTATGCTGGGGTGCGTTCAATGGACCACGGATACTATATCTTTTGTTGCTCTTTTATACTTTGACAGTTCGTAAAACTGCGTTTTGGAGCGCATGGTAGAAAATTTGTCCTGACTGGCGTGCAAAAACATGGCTAAAACGCGGTTTTATGACCTGTCATAGGAGAAAATACTGACTAGGAGAAACAGCATGAACGTGCCCCTGAACAACTTTTGCTATGGAGACATTTCCGTATCTCACTGTCCTGGCGACCTAAATTTTTTACGTTTAATCGTATTTCCCGTTGGAATAAGCGATTTTCCCGTGGTAAAAAGTACTATAGATTTTTATACGAAAGTACTGGCTGAACCATAGAGCTCATATCAGCTGACCTTAGCGTTGGGTGGCTCTACCTACATATCGACGGGCTGGATTGGTCCTATGGCCCGCTCCCCGCCTTGATAACACAGACAGGATGCCGCCGCACGCGTGCGTGCAAAATTAGTATGGGGACGATAGGAGATTCGTGGTGTGCGCGTTAAATCTTAATATTTATTGTACTAATGCTACACGCACGCACACGTGCCGCATCAGGTCTGTGATAATCATTAATCTGCACTAGAGCGACTCGGCGCAGCGTGGCGGCGGACACAGCGACGCGGCTGCCACGCTGGGTATTCTTTTAGAAAGTGCCATGCCTATTAGATTGTCTTTGCCATTACGGGCCGCTTCGCTACACCACTGTAATGCAGTTTGTTTGACCTGCACCTATGGCGTTTTAACTGTAGAGACATGTCTCTTAGGAGTGTATTTTTCGAAACATTACATACCTACATGTCCTTCCTGCAAACTTGCGACGAGCAGCTGCCGAAACGCGGTCTCCAAACCGTACTACAACGGCACAGCTCAACAATATTTTGATAATGGAATGCTATCAATTCTTGAGGTGCACCTCTAGTAAAGTTCAACGACATGACACCAAATCTCGGGTTGCACTCTTTGTGTTGCGTATTTTTGAAGCGCTCTGAGAATTGATGTTTCATCAAAACACGAACTATTTACTGCGTTTTCCATGACGCGTTTTATTTCGTGCACAATTTCTGACGTTAATTCACCGAACGCAACAAGAAAATGCAGTAAATATTATGCGTTAAAAAATGTGCAGTCCGATAGTTCACGACAAGATTACGCTCATTTCCGTGCTGCATAATTTTTGACGCTTAATATTTAGTGCACATTTTCTGTTGCGCATAGTGGCAGCCCTCAGTGACTTGACTTTATTATTTTTTCAATTTCTCATTTGGAACAGGCTCAGGCTTAGGTCTGTGATTATACCGCCTTATTATAAATAATATTAAAATATATTCCATAGTTAAGTGAGGACCCATTAAAATTAACAACCCGTACTAATATTATAAATCTGAGAGTTTGTGTGTGTGTATGTATGTTTGTTACCTCTTCACGCTCAAACGGCTTCACCGATTTAGATGAAATTTGGAACACAGGTCTCTCTCTACCTATAAATAAGATAGTCAAAAAATAAATAAATTGACCAAGCGTAGTTTTTTAGCATGTCACAATTTGGTTTATTTAGATCCCCACAAAAGTAGCCAAAAGTACCTACTTTTTTGAAAATCTTGCTTGTATTTATTTCAGACCTTGGTCAAGTTTATAGACAACCCCATTTTAGAATATATGAAAGTCTATGTTAAACAAAACCTCAAAAGTCTCAAAACTCATTAAAAAAGCCTCCGCTTTCTAGTTAAGATGCTACCTCAAATTAGTAACCTTAATAGTTTATTAATTAAATTTACTATCCATTTTTAGTTTTTTAAAGACCCGTAATGGTATAATTTAGTCGCCGCGTTAAATACATGCCGTATGTTTCTAACTAACCCACCGCGGCGCTTGTGTCGATTTATTTACAAAATGGCTTCAGTGCAGGCGTTTTTGATCGTATTTTGTTATTTTGAGACTTAAAATTAAGTAGGTACCTTTTTGATAAGCTGAATGAAACATAGAAGTTTATGTAGTTATTAGGAGTTTGTTCTTAATGATTTTTTACAACAGAGTAGGTACCATTAATGCTAATTATTATGGTCCGTCATATATTTCGCAAAATAAGGGGTTTTTATAAGTTTCCAACCATTGACATACATGTACGACGTCCATGCATGTACCTATACGTCCATGCCTATTAGGGTGGGTCGATTAAAAAAATATATATTTTTGTATATTGGGTAGGTCTTAAAAGTTGCATTTAGTTGTAAGGTTCTCGCTAAAAATAATTAAAAAAATATTCGATATGACTTTTAGCCCTCTACTGGCATCTGAAGTTTCATAAAATTAATATCTTAACCTTTTTTTTTTAGACGCAATATTCTAATAAAACATACTTCTTCGTCTTCATTTGGCAACATTTTTATATTCTGTGCACTAAAATGTTATTGGCGCGAAGTAAAAACCATATAAGATTTTAAAAAGAAAAACAGAAATTGACATTTCTTTTCAACTAATTTCGCGCCTTTTAGTACCATTTCGCGGGTGCAATTGTATTACGTCGAGTGAATCACAAATGTTGTTTTAAAATATTACTGGTCCATTATCTTACTTGTTTTGAGTTAATCACTTGATAATTGTGTTAATTACATTATTTTAAACTCACCATTATGAGTAAACTAAAGACTATAACGACGAGAAGTGAAGTGGATTGTCCTATGTTCGGATCGCCCTCGCAGCTTAATTCAAGGAAGTTACCTACTATATCGGACGTTATAAAGAATATTCTTTACGTCAGATACGATTTACAGTTTCAAAATTCCGGAAAACAGCCGTCTACTACTGACGTGTTTGCTATAGTAAACCGGGATATTGAAAATATATGGACTTCGGCTTCTATTCCTATGGTGAGCTCTAAACGTATAAAAGATCAACTGAAAAAGCATTATGATGATTACTTGAAGCTTATTAGATACCCACAAAGTAAACGCTCGGATAACTACCTAGAAAAAGTGGAAATATTTAAGAAGATGGCACTGAAACAATTGTTTGATGTTGCAGCATGTAAGTGTTCAACTTTTACTTCGTGTATTTGCCCCAAAGACAGTAAAGTGCCTCCCATCGAACAGCAGTTTCTTCTTGATCAAAGATCTGAAAGAAAGATGATTATAGCAAGTTTGGATAAGATTGAGACAAAAAAAAGTTTGTTGAGAGATGAGAGGAAGCAAAAATGTCAAGAACGATTTAGAGAGTATTTAGATTCCCAGGCAAAAGCAACTGCAATTCAGACTCGAAAGATACTCAAAACTTCAACTATTACACCTAATTCTGAACCAGAACCCATACCTTCAACTTCGACATCTTATAATACTTTAAAAATACCTAAGCTTGCTAGAATTTGCGATCGATATGGAGTGTCAAATCGGTCAGCTGCTGCTATCACAACTGCAGTTCTCGAAGATTTAGGGTTGGTCTCATCCGAAGAAAAAAGCTTGGTTGTGGATAAGAGTAAGTTGCGACGAGCTAGGAATAAGGTACGAAATAACTTACAGACAAGCATTCCTGATTTGAAATTAGAGGGTATATATTTTGACGGACGTAAGGACAAGACTTTGTTGATCGAAACAACTAATGGACGTTCTTATCGAAGGGTATTTGTTAAAGAACACATATCACTCGTGGGTGAACCAGATTCGTTTTATTTGGGACATACTACACCGCTTACCGGAACTGGAAAAGGCATCTCTGATTCAATAATCAATTACTGCCAAACAAGTAAAGTTGATCTGAGATTAATCAAATGCATAGGCTGTGATGGAACCGCCACAAATACAGGCTGGAAATCAGGGGCCATTCGTCTCACGGAGTTGAAGTTAGGCAGACCTTTGCAATGGTTTATTTGCCAGTTGCATGCGAATGAGTTGCCCTTACGGCATTTGTTCAGCAGATTGGACGGCGGCACAAGTGGCCCACGTGGATATTCCGGTCCTATCGGCCAAGCGTTAGAGACGTGTGAATCTTTGCCCATACAGAACTATGCAAATGTTGCAGGGGATAAGACTGATCTGCAGCACGACGTTGTAAAGACTTTAAGTACAGATCAGAGATATCTGTATGACATATGTGAAGCAGTCTCATCTGGAGTTTGCAGTGTAGAACTTGCGAACAGGCAACCTGGAAAGATGGCACATTCTCGCTGGCTTACCACAGCTAATCGGATACTGCGCCTTTACGTTGGATGCCAAGAACCAAGCGAAAATTTAAAGATTATAGTAGAGTATATTGTGAAAGTGTATTCTCCAATCTGGTTTTTAATTAAAAGAGAACCAGCTTGTCATCAAGGTCCAGAGCACGTATTTAAATTAATACAATTATCACGGTGTTGCGATCAGAAAGTTAAAGAAATAATAGATCCTATTATCCAAAGAAATGCGTTCTTTGCTCATCCAGAAAACTTACTGCTGGCTATGGTATCAGACAGTCGTAGACATATTAAGGAGCTTGGGTTGCGACGAATCTTAAAAGCAAGAAAGAATAATACGCATTCCATCAGAGTTTTTAAACTTCCAGCGTTGAACTTCAATGCAAATGATTATGTTGACATGATTATTTGGAATGAGCGTCAAATAACCTCCCCACCTATTTTAATCGACTTGACAGATGAGGACATAATGGAAATGCTGGAGAATAGGAAGCCGATGGACATTACCTTTTCATCGTTTCCTTGCCACACGCAGGCGGTAGAACGTTGCGTAAAACTTGTAACTGAAGCCTCAATCACGGTCGCTGGAGAGAAAGCTGGAGATGGTATCATACGTACAAAGCTGGAATCTCGATCTATAATGCCGACATTTGAATGTAAAGGACAATATAAGTGCTAAATACATATATTTTCAATTTTCTAACAGGTGTTTCAATCATTTTCATACTTACGCATAGGGAAAAAAATACAATTTTTATAACTGTTTGTAGAGGGCTAAAAGTAATAAGCTATGAAAAAACTAAATACACTATCTAAACGTATTAATCAAAAGGCAACTTTTAAGCCCTACCCAGATATAAAAAGTAAAAAAATAAAAATAAAACTGAAAATCGACCCACCCTAATGCCTATAGCCGTCTCGTCCGCCCAAGGCATAGATAATTTGTGGGGTGACATGATAACAGGGGTGAAATGAAATGAAATGAAAATTCATTTCATTTCATTCATTTCATTTCATTTCACCCCTGCCTTCCAAGGAATGTATCGAATTACCTTTCACGGCACCCAATTTATTTAGTTTTGTCGTCAATTTAAGCCTTTTAGATGGTGTAGTAACAGATGAAGAAAAGGCACTGGGTTATAATACACAGATTTTGTTCTTATCACTCACAACAATCCTTTTTATACTAACACTACTACTTGCTATAGTTAATACAGAGGTAAGTACTTACATTACAGTTATTAAATTTGCAGGATAAGCACGTTACAAGAAAAGTTGCTTGTATCGCTTGTCAAGCCAGAAGCGACCGACCGATATTATCAAACTAACGCTATAATTTTCCAGGTGAAACTCGATGTTCATTGCGTAGTCAGCTAGCCGTTATGGTACCAGGAATATTAACCGGCTACGCAATGTGCTAAGAATTTCACCTGTAGACTTGTAGCCTGTAGTTGCAAAACACAGACCGCTGGTTTTTAGTCAGCTTGCGACTTAGTAAGCCAGCGGCTGTCAAGGTTTATTGTCATACGAGCCAATGTGAGAACCTGACGCATCGGTAAAAACTCCTTCGAATTGGGGTCGGAATGAACCAACATTGTAGTGGACGACAAACTTTCCTTACAAGTGTTGAAGTTCTTCAGCTGCGGCGTCCACAGGAAAGATTTTTTGCGTTGCCGTGACCTCATCGTTAGGAGGAACGTGGAATTTAGCAGTATCAGGTAAGAATCGGTGCATGCCTGCCTCTGTGAAAATCTATCAGATCTTTGATGCGGTCTTTAGGAAGGCAGGCCCCTTGCAGTCACTCGGTAACCCAGGAAGAACGTTTCTTCCGCACCGAAGACACACTTGGCTGGGTTCGCCACAACTCTAAACTTTTTTGGACGGCTGAAAAGGATTCGCAGGTGTTCTGCATGCTTAGTGTGATCCTTTGCAAAAACTAGTATGTCGTCAATATAGGCTAAACCCAGTGCCCTATGCTATGAAACCACAGCCTACAAGTCTACCCGTGAAATTTTTAGTACTTTGCGTAGCCGGTTAATATTCCTGGTGTCATAATAGCAAACCGACTACGCAACGTACATCGAATTTCACGTGTAAAATAGTCTGTAGTTTGATAATATCGAGTGCAGGCCTCGTACCAGCTCGTCCACGAAGCGCTGGAAAGTCTGTCCTGCGTTCTTCAATCCAAAATACATGTATGGGAATTCGTATTAACCGAAAGGTGTTATGATTGCAGTTTTGCAAATGTCATGTGAATGAACCGGGATAATTATGTTGGTATGCCTTTACCAGGTCTATGGTACTGAACATGGATGATCCAGCCCAAAGAATGCTATCGTGGCGGCGCGCATGCGCTCCGCGCTCCACATACAAGTCCTGAAACGCATCGGTATCGAAGAAACATGCAGTCTCCTGCATCATCGTCTCCAGTATCACCCACGTAAAATCTATTTGCATGAGAAAAAGACATGGAAAGTCTTGATGACAGTTATATGACAATAATATGTCATCAAATCATAATCACCAAATAATTTGTGAGGGTCATTTTAGTGTATTCTAACGGAGTAGTATAGATGGCGTGGCAGTTTACAAAGTCAATGTAAAGACTTTTGTAATAGTCTGTATTTATTAGCTAGTGTTGAGATGTTACATGTAATCAGAAAAAGTTTAGATTGACTTGTGTTACTTGTATCTTCTTGTGAAAAAACAGTGTCAACAACATGTGCTATTTGTATATTTTCCGAAATAATTATCTCATATATCGTAAATATATTCTCTAAATATATTCCACCGCCAGTGGCCTATTTAATAAAACTGACTATGTGACAATTTATGTCATGGTTGACAATTCCGACAATTTGACAAGTTTCTGTTCAATAATACTTACAGGTGACAAAATTGTCATGGTGGAAAATTTACAAATATGTCGGATTATCGTGACAATTTGTCAATTTTCTGTTTAATACAACTTTTTGCGCGACAGGTGACAAATTGTCGTGAAAAACTTGTTGATTCTGATGTGGGTTTACACGACTTACTTGTTGTAAATTTGGTAGAGAGTTTTATCTCTCGACGTTTCGACTGCTTACGGCAGCCTTCTTCACGGAGGTCGACAGATAACATACGCCCGCCCGTCAGCTGTGATTGCCGTAAGCAGTCGAAACGTCGAGAGATAAAACTCTCTACCAAATTTACAACAAGTACCTAAGTCGTGTAAACCCACATCATGAGTGATACTTGTTCGTTTAATAATAAAATTGTTGATTCTGCTTTATTAAACGGATAATTGTCGCACCATATTGACATATTTGTGGAATTGTCGGATACTATTGACAGGTGCTCTTACCCTGTGTCGCGCAATCAATTAAAGGTGTATAAAAGCTTATTTATTACAAAAATTGTGCTTACGTCTAGCAGCGAGAGTAGTGATGAAGAATACATAGGATAAATTACAACCGATTCGTCAAATATCTAGTGCTCTCAGTTGGTCAGCTTCAGGTCAAAATAGCTTGCGGTGTACCTACTGGTTCCGTGTTCGGTCCCGTCGGGTACATCATGCATGTGAATAGCATGTGTAATGTTATAAAAAACTGCAGAATATACATGTATGCAGATGATACATGCTTAGTGTACTCTGATAAAAATATTGACATAATTGAAGACCGTATGCAACAGGATCTTAACAACATAATAAGTTGGGCCCATGATAACGGTATCATAATTAACTTATCTAAGACAAAGTGTATGCATATACACTCGCCGTACAATAAAACCATTAGCAGGCGGCCCGTTATCAAGGGTCACGACTACAGCTGTTTGCACAATGCCTTAACTCACGCGCAATGCCGCTGTGGGGAGGTTGAGCTGGTGGAGGAGTACAAGTACCTCGGGCTAACTGTCGATTCGAGTTTCTCGTGGAGTAAACATATTGAAATAATGTGTGAAAAGTTACGAGCAGTTCTTGTAAAGTTCCACCAGCTTAAGTTTTTCATTGACCGAGCAACATTGTATACAGTATACTACGCTTTAACGGACTCGATAATCTCTTATGGACTTGGTACATACGGTAGAACGTTTCGTACGTACTTGGATAAATTAAAATCATTGCAAATAAGATTCATGAAAACATTGGCAGATAGCAAAATTAAAGAGCAGTGTAAAATTAATTATGACCTGTTATTTCACGTTTGCAAAATATTACCTGTCCATGAGAAGTTTAAGGTGCTGTTCCGAACCGAGCGGCCGACGGCCGACGGCCGACAGCATATGCCGCGGCGGCCGACCTTGGCCGCCGCGGCACTACTGGTTCGTATGGGCTTGTATGGGATACTATCCGAACCGAGCGGCGACTGCAGATGCTATCGGCCGCCGCGCATCTGCCGCGGCGGCCGACGGCCGACGGCCGACGGCACATAACTGCAGACCAGTATAGCCGCGGCGGCTTTACGTTGTTTGGGTCGGAATATAGTTTTCAGAACTAGTTATTATGTTTAATAGGGTTCATAATGTCGTTAGAGTTTATCATGTGTCCAGAGTTCATCGGATCGCTAGGTTCATCGGGTTATCATGGTTCATCGGGTTACTATGGTTCATCGGGTCGTTGAGTTCATCTTGTCGTTCGGGTTCATCATGTGGCCATAGTTCATCTGTTCGCTAGGTTCATCGGGTTATTATGGTTCATCGGGTCGTTGAGTTCATCTTGTCGTTAGGGTTCATCATGTGGCCAGACTTCATCGGTTCGCTAGATTCATCGGGTTATCATGGTTCATCGGGTTATTATGGTTCATCGGGTCGTTGGATTCATTTTGTCGTTAGGGTTCATCATGTGGCCAGAGTTCATCGGTTCGCAAGGTTCATCGGGTTATCGTGGTTTATCAGGTTATCATGGTTCATCGGGTTATTATGGTTCATCGGGTCGTTGGGTTCATCTTGTCGTTAGGGTTCATCATGTGGCCAGATTTCATCGGTTTGCTAGGTTCATCGGGTTATCATGGTTCATCGGGTTATTATGGTTCATCGGGTCGTTGGATTCATTTTGTCGTTAGGATTCATCATGTGGCCAGAGTTCATCGTTTCGCTAGGTTCATCGGGTTATCATGGTTCATCGGGTTATTATGGTTCATCGGGTCGTTGGGTTCATCTTGTCGTTAGAGTTCATCATGTGGCCAGATTTCATCGGTTCGCTAGGTTCATCGGGTTATCATGGTTCATCGGGTTATTATGGTTCATCGGGTCGTTGGATTCATTTTGTCGTTAGGATTCCTCATGTGGCCAGAGTTCATGGGTTCGCTAGGTTCATCGGGTTATCATGGTTCATCGGTTTAGCATGGTTTATCGGGTTATTAGGTTCATCGGGTCGTTGGATTCATTATTTCGTTAGGGTTCATCATGTGGCCAGAGTTCATCGGTTTGCTAGGTTCATCGGGTTATGATGGTTCATCGAGTCGTTGGGTTCATCTTGTCATTACGGTTCATCATGTGGCCAGAGTTCATCGGTTCGCTATGTTCATCGGTTTATCATGGTTCATCGGGTTATTATGGTTCATCGGGTCGTTGAGTTCATCTTGTTGTTTGGGTTCATCATGTAGCCAGAGTTCATCGGGTGGTTAGAGTTCATCAGTTGGCTGGGTTCATCGGGTCTTTAGGATCATCTCAACTAAACAGTCGCATTCGACCATTTTCGATAGTAGAATATTACTTGTGTATCGTATCTTGTTGTTTGCCTTGTGATGCCGGCTAAGAATAGCGTCGCCCCATTTCCTTGCTGTGTGATGCTTGCTTAGAATAACATCACCCCATTTCTTTCCCGTGGGAGTCGTAAGAGGCGACGGAGGGACTTGAGGGCGTGTATTGCAATTTTAGGCGATGGGCTGACAACCTGTCACTATGGCATACATAAATACATACATAAATCACGCTTTTATCCCTTACGGGGTAGGCAGAGCGTTAATGGCCGTAAAACGGATATTAACACCACTTCTGACAAAAGTTTGAGGGTCAATCAGATAACTATGTATCACAATAGTGACAGGTTGTCAGCCCATCGCCTAAAATTGTAATGTATGTATTGCTATTCTAATCCGGCGTCACTATGGCAATACACAATTTTTCGAATAACCATTCAATCATTTGTCAGACGTGGCATAAATGTCCGTTTCTTGCGGCCGTTTACGCTCTGCCCACCCCGCAAGGGATTATAGGCATGATATGTGTGTGTGTGTGTTGTTTGTGTATATATCGTAAAGCCGCCGCAACTATAGTGGTCTGTATATAGACTCTGGACCTGGTCTGTCATGATCATGACCAGTATAAAGTTAAAATTATCCTAAAGACCCAATGAACCATGATAGCCCGATGAACCTAGCGAACCCATAAACTCTGGCGACTCGATGAACAATAACGACCCGATGAACTCTGGCCACATGATGAACCCTAACGACAAGATGATTCCAACGACCCGATGAACCGTAATAACCCGATGAACCATGATAACCCGATGAACCTAGCAAAGCGATGAACTCTGGCCACATGATGAACCCTAACGATAAACTGAACCCAACGACCCTATGAACCATAATAACCCGATGAAAAATAATACCGTGTGATGCCGGCTTAGAATAGCATCACCCCATTTCTTACCCATGGGTGTCGTAAGAGGCGACTAAGTGACTCGAGGGTTAGATGTGTATTACAATTTTATTTTAGGCGATGGGCTGACAACCTGTCACTATAGTGATACACAGTTATCTGATTGACCCTCAAACTTTTGTCAGAAGTTGTGTTAATATCCGTTTTACGGCCGTTAATGCTCTGTCTACCCCGTAAGGGAAATAGGCGTGATTTATGTATGTATGTATGTATATAAAATAATAACCCGATGAACCATGATAACCCGATGAACCTAGCAAAACGATGAACTCTGGCCACATGATGAACCTTAACGACAAGATGAACCCAACGACCCTATGAACCATGATAACCCGATGAACCATAATAACCTAATAAACATAATAACTAAGTCCTGAAAACTATACTCTGACATGTGCTGTCGGCCGTCGGCCGCCGCCTTCGGAATGACATCTGCCGCGGCGGCCGACGGCCGACGGCCGATAGCCGCGCCATGTGCCATCGGCCGTCGGCCGACGGCCGACGGCCGACAGCATATGCCGCGGCGGCCGTCCTTGGCCGCCGCGGCACTACTGGTTCGTATGGACTTGTATGGGATACTATCCGAACCGAGCGGCGACTGCACATGCTATCGGCCGCCGCGCATCTGCCGCGGCGGCCGACGGCCGACGGCCGACGGCACATAACTGCAGACCAGTATAGCCGCGGCGGCTTTACGTTGGTTGGGTTGGAATAAAGTTTTCAGGACTAGTTATTATATATAGGTTATTATGGTTCATCGGGTTATTATGGTTCATCGGGTTATTATGGTTCATCGGGTCGTTGGGTTCATCTTGTCGTTAGGGTTCATCATGTGGCCATAGTTCATCGGTTCGCTAGGTTCATCGGGTTATTATGGTTCATCAGGTCGTTGAGTTTATCTTGTCGTTAGGGTTCATCATGTGGCCAGAGTTCATCGGTTCGCTAGGTTCATCGGGTTATCATGGTTCATCGGGCTATCATGGTTCATCGGGTTATTATGGTTCATCGGGTCTTTGGATTAATTTTGTCGTTAGGGTTCATCATGTGGCCAGAGTTCATCGGTTCGCTAGATTCATCGGGTTATCATGGTTCATCGGGTTATTATGGTTCATCGGGTCGTTGGATTCATTTTGTCGTTAGGATTCATCATGTGGCCAGAGTTCATGGGTTCGCTAGGTTCATCGGGTTATCATGGTTCATCGGGTTATTACGGTTCATCGGGTCGTTGGGTTCATTTTGACGTTAGGGTTCATCATGTGGCCAAAGTTCATCGGTTCACTAGGTTCATCGGGTTATCATGGTTCATCGAGTTATTATGGTTCATCGGGTCGTTGAGTTCATCTTGTCGTTAGGGTTCATCATGTGGCCAGACTTCATCGGTTTGCTAGATTCATCGGGTTATCATGGTTCATCGGGTTATTATGGTTCATCGGGTCTTTGGATTAATTTTGTCGTTAGGGTTCATCATGTGGCCAGAGTTCATCGGTTCGCTAGATTCATCGGGTTATCATGGTTCATCGGGTTATTATGGTTCATCGGGTCGTTGGATTCATTTTGTCGTTAGGATTCATCATGTGGCCAAAGTTCATCGGTTCACTAGGTTCATCGGGTTATCATCGTTCATCGGTTTATCATGGTTCATCGGGTCGTTGAGTTCATCTTGTCGTTAGGGTTCATCATGTGGCCAGACTTCATCGGTTCGCTAGATTCATCGGGTTATCATGGTTCATCGGGTTATTATGGTTCATCGGGTCGTTGAGTTCATCTTGTCGTTAGGGTTCATCATGTGGCCAGACTTCATCGGTTCGCTAGATTCATCGGGTTATCATGGTTCATCGGGTTATTATGGTTCATCGGGTCGTTGGATTCATTTTGTCGTTAGGATTCATCATGTGGCCAGAGTTCATGGGTTCGCTAGGTTCATCGGGTTATCATGGTTCATCGGTTTATCATGGTTCATCGGGTTATTACGGTTCATCGGGTCGTTGGGTTCATTTTGACGTTAGGGTTCATCATGTGGCCAAAGTTCATCGGTTCACTAGGTTCATCGGGTTATTATGGTTCATCGGGTCGTTGGGTTCATCTTGTCGTTAGGGTTCATAATGTTGCCAGACTTTATCGGTTTGCTAGATTCATTGGGTTATCATGGTTCATCGGTTTATTATGGTTCATCGGGTCGTTAGGTTCATCTTATCGTTAGGGTTCATCATGTGGCCAAAGTTCATCGGTTCACTAGGTTCATCGGGTTATCATGGTTCATCGGGTTACTAAGGTTCATCGGGTCATTGGGTTCATCTTGTCGTTCGGGTTCATCATGTGGCCATAGTTCATGGGTTCGCTAGGTTCATCGGGTTATCATGGTTCATCGGTTTATCATGGTTCATCGGTTTATCATGGTTCATCGGGTTATTACGGTTCATCTTGTCGTTAGGCTTTATCCAACGACCCGATGAACCATAATAACCCGATAAACCATGATAACCCGATGAACCTAGCGAAACGATGAACTCTGGCCACATGATGAACCCTAACGATACAAATACAAATACAAATACAAATACAAATATCTTTATTACTCTCATTCTTCACATAACACATAACAACACAACATAGAAATACACAACAGCATTGAGCAGTAAATGAAAAAAAAAATGTTGCCTATAAAACAAAAAAAATAAATAATTTCTGAGAGCAAACGGTGAGGAACTCAGGTTGCTTGCTACTATGTTGCTCTAGTCAACATAGGTAGCCCTGATTTTCAGCCCTTACCTATTCATATTAATTGACACAAATTAGCAGAGGGTACATATAGTTTATAAAAAAACAAAAACATTCTTTTAAGTGCATATAAAGGTAATTTACAAACAAAAAATAAGTTCTATCAAATAGCTGAACTACACAAGAAACAAGATATGTATGAGTGTGTAAGTGTGTGTGTGTGTGTGTGTAAATGCAAACTGGAAAGAAATGATTTTACAGGAAACAGGAGCTACCTTGCATACAATTGCGCTGATTAGCAAGTAACATGATTTTCAACTTCTTTTTAAAAGTGATAGTAGACATTTTCCCTCTTAAGGGAGGTGGAAGGGTATTCCACACACGCGCTGTTTTGTATTTAAAGCTACCCCTGAATCCAGCCGTCCGATGTTGAGGAGCCTTCAATAAATTTTGATGATTAGATCTCAAACAATGACTAGTATTTAGGTCTTTCTTTTCAATTTTTGCAAATAAATATGCAGGAGTTTTATTCCAAATAACCCTATGTGTCATGCACATGAAATGTAACTCTCTTCTGGCCTTCATGTTTAATATTCCTCTTTCATTTAAGAACGGAGTAATATGTGCTCTTTTAGGAACCTTGTAGCAGAAACGTGCACAAGCATTTTGTACCCTTTGTATGGCTTTTTCGACTTTTGTCCAAACACGAGGACCGTAAACAGAATCGCAATAATTAAGAGGAGACAAAACCAAAGAGTCGACAAGCAATTCCCTAATGTCAACACTCAAATACTTCCTAATCCTATAAAGTACCTTTAGTTTAAAAAATGCGTGTCGAATTTTAGCATTCACATGGGATACATATCTAAGTTCACTGTCCATTGTGAGTCCCAGATTCTTAGCTTCATCTGCTCTTGGAATATTTCTGCCATTTACCGTAATTGCAATATTTTCCCCAATTTTATCGCATTGGCCTTTAGAACCCATTACTAAAAACTTTGATTTAAGCGGGTTTAATACTAGGGAATTTTTATCTGCCCAGTCAAATATATTTTGCAGATCAGAATTAATCATTTTAATTTCTTCCTCTGCATTTTTCGGGTCAAAAGAATGATATACTTGGGTATCATCAGCGTACAAATGATACCTACACGTTAATATTTGTCTAGGCAGATCTGCAGTGTATAGAGAAAAAAGAATTGGGCTAAGTATCGAGCCCTGAGGCACTCCTCGTGATAACTGACCTATATTAGAAAACACACATTCACCATTCGGTCCATCAACTCTGACTACCTGCCTTCTGCCAGTAAGAAAAGAGCGGAACCACTCACAAGCTGAAACCGAGAAACCATAATATTTAAGCTTAGCAATCAGGAGGTTTTGATTGAGGCAATCAAACGCACGTGAAAAATCTAGCAGCACCAATATACTACCTTGACCTTGATCCGAAGCTGTAAGTATATCGTCAGATACTTGAAGCAATGCTGTTTCTGTACTATGTCCTTTTCTGAAACCTGATTGGTATCTTGGAATAACATTAGACTTCTCCAGGAAACTATTGACCTGCCGCTCGACCACCCTTTCGAGAACCTTTGACACCACAGGAAGAAGACTTATGGGTCTCAAATCTTTTAAGCTGTCAACTGATGATTTTTTAGGTATTGGCTTTACTACAGCCAATTTCCAATCCTCTGGAAAAGAGTTTGTAGAAATAGACTTATTGACAATACCAGTAATAACTTTGAGAGTCACCGGCAATGTCATCAAGATCATTTTAATATTGATGTTATCATGCCCTGTGGCGTTGCTTTTGATGTTATTCAATATCTTAAAGACCTCTTCTTCCGTAGTGCGTTCAATATCAAACTTTATGTTAGAATAAAAATTACTGTCAAAAAACCTTTCCAATGAACTATCTACACTATCATTACCAGGAATGTCAAGAAAATAATTATTTATACTATCTGGGTCGCTAAACTCCTCTGGAATCAGGTCAGATGTACTAGGGTTATCTGTGACGGAAGTAGTTTCCCTAAAATTTTTCCACATGAGTACAGGGTTATTTTTATTTTTGTTTACAAAGTGGGAAAAGTATGCCGATTTTTCTCTTTCCACCGATGAATTTACATAGTTTTTTAGTGTTTTATAAAATTCTCTGTCGCTGTCGTTTTTAGTCTCTAAAGCCTTATTGAGTGCCTCATCCCTCAATAACATCATGTATTTTATAAGTTCCGTAATCCAAGGTTTAGGCTTATCACGTATCATTCGTCTCATGAGTGGTGCATGAGCGTCAAAAAGGCAAGTAACATAATAATTAAATACTGCCACCATTTGACTGACATCAGGACCGTCGAGAATCGAATCCCATGGAATAGAATTTAAGTCCTGTTCAAAAAGTGTCAAATTTATTTGGTTAAGAGAACGCACATGGATGAACTTTTTTACAGGCTTAGGCCGCTTTATTTTGAGCTCAGCTGTAATAAATGCATGGTCGCTAAGATCATGATTATGATAAACTGCAACTGATTTAACTTTTAGAGGCGAATCTGTCAAAATTATGTCTATAAGTGTGGAAGTTGTATCAGTAACTCTCGTTGGTTCTGTGACAAGCTGTGTAAGATTTTGTTGAAAAATAAATGCATTTAGCTGCTGTGCATTGTATGAATTTTTAAGTAAGTCTATATTAAAATCTGTTAGTACAAACACTGAATCACAGTATGAGAAAAAACTAATTGACTCACCTAACTCCTCTATGGCAGTTGAGACCGGATATTCACCTGGTCTGTAGACTGTTCCAATGGCTATTTTACAACAATGTATATTTAGGACTAACCATAGCTGCTCCAAGTCCGAAGAAGGGTGTTGTACTATTTTTGCCTTGAGGTTCTGGCGCACATAAAAACCCACTCCCCCACCCCATAACTTAGGACTATGAGACGGCCGAGGAATATGTTTCAGTGTATAACCAGATATTTTAGGTGCTATAATATCACCACCGCTCCTCAGCCAAGTTTCATTAAGCGCTAGAATGTGAGGTGAATGCCTGCTTACAGTAACCAGGAACTCATCTTGGCCTGTATTTATAGATTGCAGATTGATAAGACCTAAAATCAAACTAGATTTATTTTTTTCCATCATTGTAAAATAAAAAAAAATTTGTAAACAAAGAACATCAAAATTCTATGAGTTGCTTCCCCATAACAGGAACATTCAGTTTGGCTGTGTGTGTATGTCATTGTGTATATAATGTGTGTATGTGACATGAGAGTGTGTGTAAAAGTATATAGCTTGGATAGGTGTGTATGTTGCAAGTATAAATTACATATAAAATAACACAGATCTTTCAGATAACTACATTCATATAGGCATTTATATATTACTGTAGTGAAATATAACTCAAACAAATTAATTATTAGTTTTTTGAAATATCATTGTTTTCAAAAATTTTAAAGTCTGAGTCCTTTGTAATATGAAAAACTTTACACTTTCCGTCAGCTTTCTTTGCATAAATTTTCCCATTTTTGGTCCACACAAATTTCCAGTTGGATTTCTTTGCTTCCACTCTGGCACATTTAAATAGAGCCCTATTTTGCTTGGTAAGCCTCTCATTAATGTAGATGCGTGTAGCCGGCGCAGGGAAGTCAATGTCAGTAGACTTGAGGTTTCTCCGGACGCGGGAACTCTTCAGTATTGCATCACGAGTGGAGCGACGAGCCAGGCGCAATATCAAAGGCCGTGGGCCCATAGATTTCTGCTCCAAGGTATTATCAGGATGCTGCCCAACACGATAGACGTCCACAATATCTTGGTCTTCCAGGGGTGTCCCAATTCTCAGTGCCAGAGCCTGCATTATGTGGTGCACATTTTCACCATTACATTCTGGAATACCTGTTATCTGCAAGTCATTCAAAAGTAACTCCTGGGATGTAGTATTCAGCTTTTCCTCTAGGTCAATTATTTTTGACTTTAGCTCTGGTGATCCAGCCTGCAACGACTCAACAGCTTCAACTCTCACTTGCATATCTTTTATTTCCACTTGGACCTGTTGAATTTGTTGCTTGCATGACGTCACATTTGCATTCAAAACTTTCATTTCCTCACGGAATGTGTCAATCTTTTCTCGCATTCCAACAAGCTCAGCATATATCTTATTCAGTTCTGCAAATATATTTGTACTCGGTGGCGGCGGCACAGGGGAACTTGCGGCTGATGGTGTGTCCAGATTATTTTTCGACATCTCAGGGGTCACAAGCGATGAATTCGGCACTGAACACCCAGGGCATGTCCATTCATAGGCTTTAGGTCCTGTCACCCGCAGATTAACGCATTTGTTGTGGTAGCTCAGCTGACATGAAGAACATGTAACGCCTCCTGTAGATGCTAAAGTTCTGTTACAAACAGAGCACGCCGGACGGCTACCCATTGTTTAACGCGAGTGGGGGTCAAAGTCCAACAACGACCGCGGGGAATTTTCGCAAAAAGATTACCCGTTTACACCTATAGATCGCCGCAATGGGATGCGAGTATTACGTTTTAATATGCACTGGCCACTATATTATCGCACAAGTCCGAGTATTAAATAGCACTTAGTTCATAAGGCAAAGGGATATTGAGGTTATGATGTTGACAACGCCGTTCGTATTTCGCCCGGAATCTATTGTTTTTCCTCTGGATAACAGTTAATACGGTTTTTCACATATACTGGAACACTTCGCTGACGTTTTTGTCCCAGAGAATATACTTTAAACATTTATTTTAGCAAATTATAACGAAGAGCAAAAATTATAGATGTTCACTTGGGGATACCCTCCGCAAAAAAAAAAAGATAACATGAACCTAACGACCCGATGAACCGTAATAACCCGATGAACCTAGCGAACCGTTGAACTCTGGCCACATGATGAACCCTAACGATAAGATGAACCCAACGACCCTATGAACCATGATAACCCGATGAACCATGATAAGCCGATGAAGCTAGCGAACTGATGAACTCTGGACACATGATGAACCCTAACGACAAGATGAACCCAGCGACCCGACGAACCATAATAACCCGATGAAAAATAATAACCCTATGAACCATGATAACCCGATGAACCATGATAACCCGATGAACCATAATAACCTAATAAACATAATAACTAAGTCCTGAAAACTATACTCTGACATGTGCTGTCGGCCGTCGGCCGCTGCCTTCGGAATGACATCTGCCGCGGCGGCCGACGGCCGACGGCCGATAGCCGCGGCATGTGCCATTGGCCGTCGGCCGTCGGCCGTAGGCCGCTCGGTTTGGAACAGCACCTTTACGATGTCAATGGCCGTTGAGCAGTTAGGTAGTAACGAGTTTAAGATACGCGTGAGTCATCCACGCTTGCATAGGAAGGTGGAGAATGAGATACTAATTGTACCTAAAGTTGTAAACTATTATGGCCAATGAGCCCGTCCATATCTTGTACCAAAAATTTATAATGACTTACCGCTGGAAATCAAACAATGTAATACCAAACAAACGTTCAAAAAAAAGTCAAATAATATCTTCTAAATAAATTTAATAACAGTTTAATGGAATTGTAACCAAAAAATTTAAAAATCTTGTAATCCTTGTCATATATACATAGGTAATTTATAGTAATTACCCTGTAAATCTATAATAGATAATTGGATAACCTATTTGTAATTAATTAACAACAGTACCTACCTAAAATGGGGAGTTATATTTCTGCCTAAAAACTATTGTATAGTTTGGCGGATTTCAGTGTAAAAACTTGTGCTGATTTTGAAATAAAAGTTCATTTATTATTATTATGTAAATATCTTTCTATTTAAAATCTCTCCGAAGAGGTAAAATTGCACGGGCCTGAGCCAAGTGCTATTGTGAATCTAACGACAAAAACTTTCTGACTATCCTGCAGGTATTAAGAATAACAGCTTTTTGTAGAAGAGCGATTGTGGATTTGTGCATATTGAGTGATTGTAGACTGGTGTTTAGGTTTTTTGGTATAACTCCTGTACTAGAAAGAATTATTGGGATGGTTCGAACTGAGCTAACTTGCCATTGCTTTTTTATCTCTATGGATAGGTCGGTATACTTCGCAATTTTTTCAGTATGTGTTATTATTATTAGCTATTTCCTTCCACTTAATATTTTTTCTCTTGTGTCACTTGTTCACTGAACTTGCCAAACAGTAAATCTTTATTTCTAAATATCAGCCCCAAAGTGGTCATTTTATTGTTTATATCCATAATTGAAAGGTATCCAAAAATACCGACAAAACAAGAATTATAGTCACAAAAACCTCTTATTCGAATAAACATTAAAATTGAATTAATTATGTTAGTGTAAGGTACACTAACATAATTAATTCAATTTTAATTCGATTTCACCAATTAAATATTTGTCAATTTTGTCAGTAGCCGACAAATTTATCACGATTATGCGTCAATTTTTTCACTGACAATTGTCACGGGGCTCGACCATGGTTTTTGATAATTGTACAGTTTTATTAACGCATTTACAGAAGCGACAATTTGTCAATTCTTTGGAAGGGGGGCCAGGAAGATAAGATGTCACCAGTCTTTCGTTTTGAAATAAGACGATCGAAATTGTTTAGACATTGATATGATTTCCATTTCAAAAGTGTAGTAAAAATAAAATGATTCCGCTACGGAACAACGTATACGTTTAAATTTCTTTATATTATTTTATTTAGTTGCATACCTTTTACCAGAAGATAATTAGCTATAGATTTATGTACTTATAGTTTTATTAATTAAGTTAGTAGTTTCTATTGTGACCGTATATTTACGGCTTTTAATGCTCTGGCTACCCCGCAAGGAATAAAGGCGTGATGTGTGTGTAGTTCCTACAAGGTTTAAGGTAGGTGCTACTTACGCATTGCCAATTTTGACAGTTATGAGAATTATGTATGTATAGAATATTAAATTTTAAAACACTTCCCGTGTTAGGTATACAATATAAGAACACTTTCAAAATTTTCCTGCCCGCGCTTGAAAATTTTGCAATTTTTAAACTATACTGAGTTGACAAATCAAACATACATAATATATAATATATTGTAAGTGATCTGTGCTTATTTTTTACAAATATTAATGCTTCAACTTTCAGACTGGCGAAATCACAAAATGTTGAACGCCATTATTAAAAATATAATAGAATAGAACCACTGCCAAAACAACAAACAGCAAAAAGCAAAATAGCAAACGAACACAAAATAACCATAACTTTCGATTATTTTATTCTAGTACACATTTGCCATGGCAGAGGACAGATTATTATCAGTGAGTCCGGACAGTCTATGCAAATATGAAAAAAGCTCCTTCACATTGACTTTCGCAGTGGAGATCATCAATCAGGAGGTCTGGAGCGACCACAAGGATGGGTGGGTGGAGCTAGGCCCGCCGTCAAAGGGATATAGGCTCACATACAAGATGTATCATGGGATGACTTTTGATGTCCAGATAATGATTTACGAGCAAGCAGCAAAGGTAGATGTGAAACAGATATAGGTACTTACTTCTGCTTGCAAGGTTGTAGCAACAGATATGAGGAGGATCGTTGAGTTTTGTTTTGTTTGTATGTTCTCGAAACTCTGAAGCAACATTGCATTAGGTACAAAACATTAAAAGCCACATTACATAACATTATCTCTGAAGCTACTGGATCAAAATTGAAAAGATTAGATTAGATTTGGATAGTAAATCCTTGAGAAAAATTTACTGCCGTGGCAGGATTGACTTTTTAAAAGTTTTTAGTAATTATTACTTTATTGTACTAAACAAGAAATAGGGACAAAATAAGATTTAATAAGAGATTGTCTAGGCAGAAAGGGGGCCTTATCCCACTAAGGGATGTCTACCAGTCAACCTGTCAGTAATGTAGGTGCTTAGACGATCTGATGCCAGCTCATATAATTGGTAGGAATATTAGTTGCTCATATAATTGGTAGGAATACTACCGTGTTTTACAGTCAACCACAACTGATTCGTAGATAGGTACCTAATATTCTTAAATTAAGTGTATGAGAATAAACTGGACTATCTGGTTCCTAAAATTAGTTGTAGCATACACTTAATTTAAAAAAGAAACCAAAAGCCAAGCACTTTTAATGCGAAATTCCTGAAGAGCTCACATTTCGTGAGCGTCAAGCTCTTTTCAGTCTCAGTAGAACAGAAAAGTATTAACCAAAAAATGCATTTTTATGCAGCTTTCAATTTGAAAAGCAGCCTAAATAAAATTTTGCAGAATTTAAGGCACTACTTTTAGTAGAAGATAACTGAAATTCCACATCGCGGCGCCGCCGGTAAAAAGTTTGTTACAAAAGTGGATGACAGAGTTGAGAGCGAGAAAATATTATTCTTATAATAATTTACGCCGTTGTTGTACATAATAATCGACCCCTCATAAGATTGAAGATGAGATTTACTGTCGGTATTCACCACAGGCATTTTTTTATTATCATCCTGAGACCGCATGTCCTCTCATGAGTACAGCAACATACAGCATCGTTTCTTTCGATCCTCCGATTCAGCTGTTACTAACGACAGAAGAAAAATGCCGTCCCGAGGAGTCCCGACTGTCCCGATGGCGTAGCGGATAGTACCCCTGCCTGCTACGCCGAGGGTTGTGGGTTCGATCCCCACATGACACAAATATGTTAAGCTATTTTCAGATCTTTGTGTTTCCTATGTATGATATGTATTTATTTACAAAAAAGGCTATTATAAGTATTAATATCAGCTACTTTGTTCCCATAGTACCTACAAAGCTTTGCTTAGTTTGGGGCTTCAGCTAGATAGCGCTATGTGAATTTTCTATGATATTTATAATTATTATTATTAATCCATGCGTGCATGATAGTGATGTACAATACAATACAATACAATATGCTTTTATTGTACACCAAAATAACAGAATAACATTAATAGCTTAAAACTAAATACATTAGTGCAAAGTTAGGCGGCCTTATTGCCATTAGGCAATCTCTTCCAGGCAACCTAGATGTAACGAATATATTCGCTCATTTTTAGATATGCGCATTCGAAAAGGTTGTGCAAACGTTTTGCAAATATGAGCACCAGAAAAATCGATCAATTTGAAGACGATCCAAGGTTAATAAGATTAAAGATTGATAAATTACACTAATTTAAAATCACTTGTTTTTCTTTACCAGCAGGCCACAGTGGTGTAATGTGACAGTTCGGATTTAATTCAGATTTATTCATCCACTCGGCAATTCTTGGAACAAGACGCAAACGGATTGCAACTCGTGCTAACGAACTTGTGTTAGACTCGACACTGCCGCCAAACCATAGACAATAATGTGCAAATTGACCACAAAACCTGAATATTTTCGAATGATGATTGCAAATTATATTTAATAAAATTAATTCGTTACATTCCTAGCGTAGAAAACACTTCAAAACTTATACAAGAACGTTGAACATACCAGACAGGGTGTTTCTACTCGTAACTGAACAACTTTTACTATGGGTCCACCTGCGAAATAGCAATATTTTTTTTGGATTTCGCATGTTGCCCCATAGTAAAAGTTATTCAGAAACACCCTTTTTAGTATGTTCAATGTTCTGGCGAAAACCCTGTTAGTTGTCGAGTGCGGCTTTTGATGCTCTTTTGCGTCAATCCTTGTATTTATATGTTCTAGGTAATAAAACACTTTTTTACACTAGTTCCACTTTATATTAAATTAATTATATTCTTCAAAGTAAGAGTGAACAGGCTTCTTCTGCTCTGTCTCTGTCCTATGACCTAGACTAGAGTCAAGAGCAAACCCATCATTAACAAAAAAATAAAAATTTCGTTACTTCATCGTCAGGCAACCTAACCGGTAACGAAGTAACGAAACTGGTCGATTTAAAGCATTTTAATTTAATATATAGTTGAACTAGTGTAAAAAAGTGATTTATTACCTAGAATACTATGCAGTTCCATCAAGAATCACAACACAAAGTGTAAATTATTTCTATATGTTGTTTTTTCTAGATAATCTGCGGTTCAGAATCATGTTGGGTTCGCACGTGGAGATTTCTCGAGCGTCGGTGGTTGACGTTTTCTATTCGGCACGCGTTTTCTGTACGAGTTGCGGATTTGAAGCCATTTGACATCATCATAAACATAAACTCAGATACTTCTATTGGTGCTGGCGTTGCTGATGTTGGCAGGTTTGTTAAAACAAAGAAAAGAGATGTCACTTGCGCTACAACTAGAGACTACTTAAGAATAACGCATTTTTATTAGGTGCGCTACACTGTAGCCGCTAGAGTAGCTCTCTCCGGTGTTGCTACTAGCGGCCGTTTGATACATTGGTTAAAAAAAATTTGCAAAACGAACCTTTTGATCTCAACTGTATCTACGCTTTTTTGGCGCATATGTATGTGTCTTTAAGGATGTCAGTTGCGGCAACACTGACATTCAGTCAACTCAGTGGTCATCATCAGCTGTGACGGTAACGGCCACTGACACGCTTGTTTGTATGAGATTTTCTGAAAAGGCGTCTCTAGTAGCGCGCGACATCTCTCCTCTATGGTAGATGGTAGTACAGGTTCTAGCACGTGTAAAACATACTGGGGGATAATAGAATGGGCATGCAGACTAGCGTCTCCTATAATAATACATCACAGGCACATTTAACCGGCCACTTGCATTAGCATGGAATACTCTTGATTCTTTTGATTATTGTTAATTACAGTGAAAGTAAATTAAAAAGCAATTAATTAAACGTTAATTAAAGAATTGGTGGCTTAACAACAGTAGGTCTTAAATATAAAAAAAGTATCATTTTTCAGAAAGTCTCTTAAGAGGTGAATGTTAACAAAATGTTAAAAAAATGAAAATGAGGACAATCTTAATAGTGAGTATTGCCTCCACGAGCTCTTATGACTTCACGCATACGGTCAGCCATCCCGTCTATGACGTCTTGGATATCTGACTGCGGGATATTGTGCCACTCTTCTAAAACCGCACTTGTTAGGTCACTTGGCCGGCAACGTGTGCTCGGGCATTATCGTGCACAAGCACAAAATTTTCTCCAATAAATGGAGCAAATGGTACCACATGGTCTTGAAGCACTTCCTCCACGTATCTTTGAGCGGTCATACTTCCTCTGGAATCGACGACTAGGTCCGTGCGTGCTTCATAAGAAATTGCTCCTCACTCCATTATTGACCCCCCCTGGTAACCAACAGTTTCAACTATAGCACGTGAAGCAAACCTCTCAGATCGACGTCTGTAGACCCGCTGGCGACCATCTGGAGCTTTTAAAGCTATTCTGGACTCATCACTGAATAAAACGGTCTTCCACTGCTCCATAGTCCAATGCAAGTGCTCGCGGGCAAATTGTAGTCGAGCTCTTCCATGATGTGCCTCCAATTTAGGAGCTTTGGCAGGTCGACGTGCTAGCAAGTTTTGTTCAGCTAGTCTTCGTCTTACCGTTCTCTCACTTATACTAACGTCACGAACTTCAAAAAACTGATTACGTGCTTCAACAGCTGTAGAGAAGCGATTTCTCAAAACTTTACTTACGACAAAACGGTCATCTCTAGCTGAAGTACACCGATGTCGACCTTGCCCAGGCCTTCGAGTATAGAGGCCAGTCTCACGAAATCGTCTGATAGCGTCTTGTATTGTTGTTCGAGGAACACCAGGCATCCGACCTATGCGACGATGGCTAAATCCAGCATCAGCAAGAGCTACTGCTCTTGCTGCTCCAGCAGCATCCAGGGGCATGTCGTATGAAAAAACTGGTTCTCCAATTCACAATTGATCAAAATAATGCAGTGCACATCCAAAACAAATTAATACCGAAACAAAACCATTCGATCCTAAACAATTTGAAACTCAATGATTTTTTACTTTTTCTTTTTATTCATAAAAACACAATTTACAAGTTAACAAATGAGGTCATATGTGTTTGATTTATCGTAAAATTAAATCCTGCCAATTTACAACATATTACGGACAGCGTTATTTCTAATCACCACGAGATATACCATTCGAGGGTGGTGGCCGGTTAAATGTGCCTGTGAGTGTATAAAACTGAATTACATTTTGGATTTGAATGCATGCATCTCAATCTGAAATACAGAAGTAAAAAGATATTGATCTTATCGAAATAGTCTATGGAGACTATTGAGCTTCTGAACCAATTTCTCATCAACAATGATGTCTCTGGGCTGGGTCCCGGGTCGCTCAGACAAGCAGGTAATGAGGCAGCCGATGAACTGGCCAGGAGGGGACCCCTCGAGACCCTTCTTGGGCATTAACAGAACTGCACCTCGCAGGGCCCTAGGCATATGAGCAATCCAACGAGCTCAAGAGCTTTGAAAGCTTTTTAAAAATATCTTTAGGTTGATTATAAGGGCTCTTTAATCTGGCCATTGTAATCTCAACGAACATCTCTGCAGAAAGGGACTGATCGAAACCCCACCGCAGAATCTGCGCCACGGATGACGAACATCGCTGCATATGCTCTGCGAATGAGATTCACTTGTGCAAACAAGGAGCTAGACTACAGGTGGCCACTTGTTGTCCCCGAAAGAGGTCCAGGCTCAAGACCTCAAATTAGTCTTGGCCTTCCTCAGACTGGCCCGAATTGAGGTATAAGGTCACATACATATATCACGCCTAATTCCTTGCGGGGTAGGCAGAGCGTCAATGGCCGTAATAAAAGAACATTTACGCCACGTCTGACAAACATTTGAGGGTCGTTCAGAAAATGACGTTAAAAGGTTCAGCAATAGTAGATCTGCACAGGTCGCAGCGGCTGTTGGTCTTTTAACTCAAACACCTATTTAATTTACACTTGGAATCCATGTATCGGGGTTTAAGTGAACATACAAGAAAAGACACACAAATAAAAGCCACGAGCCGTTATTATTCAGTTATTTTTCTTTATGCCGTGTGATGCCGGCTTAGAATAGCATCTCCCCATTTCATTCCCGTGGGAGTCGTAAGAGGCGACTGAGAACTCGAGGGTGTGTATTGCAATTTTAGGCAATGGACTGACAACCTGTCACTATGGCGATACACAATTTTCCGAATAACCCTCAATTATTTGTCAGACGTGGCATAAATGTCCGTTTCTTGCGGCCGTTTACGCTCTGCCTACCCCGCAAGGGATTATAGGCGTGATATGTGTGTGTGTGTGTATTTTCCCGGCTGGAAATCGACTCCAGGACCTCTGCTCTACCATATCAATGACCACATCGTTTGTCTCGTCACTGGCTGGCTGGTGCTTTTTGGGAAAATAGGGGAGATTGCTCATGTCTCAGACACTCAGATAATTCTTCAAAGTGAGCTTAACTACATACCTATTAACCCGTTGTATTGTTGTAAATATACTTAGTAAGAATTTTATCAAATAATATTTTTATTGTAAATTGTGGTAGTTACAAATTAATAAAACACCGCGAGAAAAAGTTAAATTTCCCGTCACTGCAAGGAACTTCGTAAATTGTTTTCCCGCTATCTAATGCAAGCGTTTTTGGAGCTGCATACGTTACGTGGCTTAATTTAGTTTTCAGTTTATCATTTTTGCATTTCCATATCTAATTTAATACTAAATACATGCAAACGTTTTTTTTTTTGTTTAAAATGTAAGGCATGTTACGAATGTTTTATTACGAATATGCTACAATTGTATTACATGTATGGAGGTTCGGTAACACCTGTTCAGGTATCTGCTGGCAGAACTCATAAAATTGCTGTATGCTAAGAAATAACAAACCTTATATTGAACGTTAAGCACAATACTTTTATGTTATCGTAATAATATAGGTTTCATTATGGTTGACGACTCATAATATGGCACAACCGTAGGACACTAAAGGCAAGTCTTGCCTTCGGCACTATGGGTCAAATCCTAGATTACCTACTTTCCCGACTGGGACAGAAAAGTTATTTGAATGAGGAATCCATAGGTTAGCCTGAATTTCTTTGTTGGGGTTTTCCCGTGCCAATGCGTGAAATGTATTGATTTTAATGTAGCTGTGGTTGAACTAATTATGTTTCCCGACATTTTCTAATGGTACATAAAACAATTTTGCAGAGGTCCAAGCCGAGTCTTTTACTCCCCTCTAGAATTTGGTCAAAGGCGATATTTTGGAGAAGTTCTGAATAAAATTCCTAATGATGAAGAGATATTCACGAAATGGATTGTAGAGTGGATATGGGGTCTGGTACTGGATTACATACCGGCAACTCATTTGGATGGAAAATTTAACACGCCTTATCCTGTAGCAGGTATTTTAAATTTGTCTTATGCTCCTTAGAAGAAGTAAAAAAGAAAACCTAAAGTGGGAGCCATTGGAATCCTTTTAAATAAAATATAAACGTACCTGTAGGTATTAAATATACTTACATATTATATTTAGTAGTCTATTTGTCTTTAGATTTCATTGTGACGTTATTTTTTCTCCCTAGATATTCGACATCAAGACTCGATAATATACAAAATACAAGAGGAAATTTTAAATGCTTCCACAAAAGTTAAAGAAACAATAGATGAATCTCCCATTCCCATAGACAGAACATCCAAAGTAATCAAACATAAATCAGTGGAACGGGGGCCTTTTTTCTTGAAATTATCAGGAAATATACTCCTAGCAGGTCAGTAGGTGTCAAATAAAATAATTGTGCCATGGTGTTATTTTTTATTTATTTTATAGTTCTGGACTCTTATATTTTTTGCGCCGGGGCTTTGAAATCTACACCTGACTGTTTGGTGGGGAGCTGGAGCTCGCCCAACATTGGTATCCCCTGAGGTATTCACCTAATTTACAGGGTGTAAGGGACACCCCTTCCGAATACTGATAGGGTGCATTCAGACGAGATTCAGACCATGAAACTAAACAACTTCCCATAAAAACATATTTCAGGGAACGTCAATAAATATTTGTCTTCAATTATTTGAATTTAAAAGAAATGGATGTAAGACAAACAAGGCATCAACGTGAACGGCGATATCTTACGCATCTTCGCTTAGCTGACGACATGGTCACGCTGCAGGATCTGCAAAAAGTTCTGTCCAGTTTAAATGCTGCCTCGAGGCGTGTTCGACTCGGAATCATCTTGGACAAAGATCGTGTTCAATCAATTTTGGAATTATCCCTGAGCTGGTCTATGTTGGAGTGTAGCCCTTGAAGTTGACCACAAGTCTGTACAGTTTAAGCAAACTTTGCAGTTGGAAGAGACAACTTGGAGGCTGAAACTACCTGAAGAGTACAGTTTGGCTGGGCAGTATTTGGAAAGTTGCGTATCCTTAAGCTACCCTTGCCACAATGCCTTAATGACCTGTCATGACCCATATAGCCGAGACATGGAGCCTGATAATAAAACTGGCCTGCCGGCTCGTTCATGGAGCTATAGAAAGCTGTGGTCTGACCAACAGGCCTGTACTCTCTGCAACACTATTTCTGTTACCATTAAATCGACAAAGAAGTAGAACTATTTCTGCTGAACATCAATGACATGCTGACGCCCGATACCTTTGGATATACATAATATGACAGCACCTTTGTTGACAGATACGTATCCAGTGCAAAGGCCAGCAAAGAAACCACTCAATCTTATCGAGAGTCCATGATCGATAGGTTGATCTTGACACTCGAGTTTCGGAGTGGAATGATGCTAACCTTGTAAAGTTCAACCCTTCGAAAACACAGGTCTCTATCCTTTTAATCTGACTCCGACTTTCCGAAATGTATCCATACCAATTTCTGACCATCTTGATCTTCTTGATATGGCCCTTACAGCAGATCTAAATGAAACTGAAAATGATCTAAATGAAATGAAATGAACTGAATCCCTGGCCACGACTGCAGTTAAAAAGCTCGGTATTCTATCAAAGGTCAGGCGATACTTCACACCGGGACAGCTTCTGCAATTATATCAAGCTCAAGTCCGGTCGTGTACGATAGTATTGTAGCCCCTTTGGGATGGATCTGCCAAATACCAGCTGTTGGCCTTGGACTCTGTGGAAAAACGCGCCACGAAGCTCTGAGACTAGACTCCAAAGGCTGAAACACCGACGCAAAGTTGCGAGCATGTCGGTATTATAAAGGATAGATTTCGGTGAGTGTGCGCAATCACTCTACGACCTAGTACCCCAAACACCAAAGTTACAGGCACTGTATTGAAGTGTAGAAAATTGAAGTGGCAATGGCTGGTCCCATCTGTCGTAGAAAAGATGGACGGTGGAGTAAATGAGTTTTCGAGGGGAAGCCATGCCTCGGCAAGTGAAGCGTTAATACAAAGAATGCGTTGATAGACCGATGATATAAAGAAGATGGTTCAATAGCAGCTGGTTGGCCAGAATGGAAAATCTTGTGATAGAAATGGAAATGGACAAGTCAACGAAGCGGACAAGTTGGAATAACAACATATAACTGGTATAGGAGTGCTGCTCAAGTACACTCTTTAAGCATTTTGCTGAGCGGGTAACTTTTTGTTATCGTGTTTTAGTTTTCATAAGTGCTTATTAATTTATGTACTATAAATATTTGGTAACAATTAAAAATTTCTTCTTTCTTTCTTTTTCTGTACATTCTTAAAACTACAATGAAATAAATACACATACAGACACACACACACACACATCATGCCTATAACCCCTTGCGGGGTAGACAGAACGTAAACGGCCGCAAAAACGGATATTTACGTCACGTCAGACATATTTGAGGGTCATTCGAAATTGTGTATCGCCATAGTAACAAGTTTGTCAGCCCATCGCCTAAAATTGCAATACACACCCTTAAGTCCCTTAGTCGCCTCTTACGACTCCTACGGGATAGAAATGGGGTGATGATATGCTAAGCCGGCATCACACGGCGTGCATCACAGCACAATTATCATATTTATAAGATTGTAGTCTTAGTATTTCATATTTTAGTATGCTGTGATATTAAACAGAGGAATTGAGACACTGACGAGTTAAGAGTTGAAGGGAAAAGTGGAAGATTTGAAAAAAACAAGGTGTGTTGAAAAACTAAAACCTATGAAAATTTCTTCAATCTAGAATTGTCTCTTTGTAGGAGCGGGAAGAATAGTTGCATTTGAACCAGCTCCTTACAAACCCTCTGACATTGGTGCAACCATCGTCATAATTAGCAGTTCTAATTTACCAGCTGAAGATGACGTGCCTGTGGTTTTCATCAATATAGACGATTTGTTCGATGCACCGCTGGAAGAATTCAGGAAACTTGAGTTAGTGTGAAATCCCGGTCACAATATAGCCCTCGCCCTGATATTGTGTATTATAAAGATGTGCTCTTGAACATTCGAAGAACACCCGTGGGTGTTTACTATTTATCTTCAAACGCAACAGAACAAATACTCCGTGAATCAATAGTTGGGTATACCTCTATGTTGGATTATTGATTTTTCCGCGTTTCACGTAAATAATATTTTATAAAGCAGATCGATCAAAATATTTCATTGTTTTTTTTCGACTCTAGAGTGGGACAGATCTATGTTCTAGATAAACTGAGCTCACCCAGAAACCCACAAGAGGACGAGTATTCCCGACAACGACGGAAACCTTATGATGTTTGGTGTTGGTCTCTTAAGGGAGGAGTGGAAGAGTAGAGTAGTATTTCTACAACCAATTTTGATAAGTTTGCGAAGATGGTATTTACTTACCTTTTTTTAATTCTTTCAGTATCTCCCATTTATATACACGATGGACTTTGGGAAAAGTAGCTCATGATTCAAAACATGTGGACATTACATCTACAGAAAGGATGGATGTGAAATTTAAAGACTGGATGTCTATACTTCTGACCCCTGCTAGCGCTACGGAAGTCACTGCGACCTTTTTAGATAACCCATACAATATTCAGGTTGGGAGCATTTATTAAATGTCACTCAGAGAGCTATGGAAAGGTCTATGCTCGGTATCTCTATAATGGATAAAATCCGGAATTAGACTATCCGCAAAAAGACCAAAGTAACGGACATAGTCTGGAAATGTAGCAAACTGAAGTGGCAGTTGGCTGGTCACATCTATCGTAGAACCGACGGGCGGTGGAGTAAACGGGTTCTCGAGTGGAGGCCACGCCTCGGCAAGCGTAGTGCTGGACGATCTCCGGCCAAATGGACCGATGACTTAAAAATGGCGGCTGGTAGCGACTGGACGGCGAAAACGGGAGCTCGTGCCCTATGGCGTACCCTGGGGGAGGCCTTCGTCCAGCAGTGGACTGCAATAGGCTGATGTAGATGTAGAGCATCTATTTACTTCACATGGATAAGGTTTTCTAAAACCATTTAAAAATTGTGTTGAATTTCAGCTCCGTGGAAGGAAACTTCCTACAGAGAAGACAACTAAAGCAAAACTGTTCGGTTACGATAAACAGGATCGTGATTTTGGAACACGTCCACAAACTGAAACAAACTTAGAAGGCGATCAAGTAGATTTTGTTATAGCTGTTACAGAAATAGATGCGCGAGCCGTAGCTAGAGGCCTAAATGCTTTAGTAAGAGGCGAATATCCCATGTACCCACCGAAACCAAATGTCGAATCTTATCTACGTGAAGGAGCTTGTACGAACGACATTAATTTAATACGAGTCCCACTGAAACCGAAACTTATTGTCCCAGGAAGTTTGATTCTCCGATCACAAATGACCCTAGAAGTAACCATCGGTGTCGTTGGATGTAGACCACCGAAAATTACATCATGTTTTTCTAGATTCTTCTGTATCGTTAGTGATCCACAAAGTATCATGGCAATTCTGTTAAAAGTGGGAAAACTCAATGATGACGTAGCCAATGAGAAGGGCAATGAAATGTTGACAGGTTTTGCATTGGATGCTGGCAATGTTATTATATTATACGTGGAAGGTCCAAGAGATGGGAATATATTGAAAATTTGGGACATGACTGAAGAATTTTATCCTAAAGTTAAACCAGTGTTTTCTACTTCAGCAAGATTTGCAACAAGAATTTATCCTGGTTAGTATTACACAGAGTGTGAATTTATATTAAAAATTTTAAAAAAGTTTACTATCTTTAAAGATAATAAGGAGATTTTTTTAAACTTATGTTTTTATTACTTCCCAAGTCGCTGGATAGATGGCGCTATATGTACTGGTACGTTAACGTAAGATCACATAATTTTTCGATATTCTCACTAGTGTTCTAAGATATATTTTCACGAAACGTAACTAATCATTAGGTACTATATTTACTTTCATGGGTTCCCTGCATATTCACAAAAACCGCAACGAAAACAACAAAGAATATTATTAAATAATAAAGCGCGGAAAATGAGGATAGATTGGGAATGAACAATTCCTTTTTTTCGTGACTTTTGGTTTTGACATCTAGCAACGTAGTCAGTTCAACGCCATCTACAGAGTTCTTGGAATACCTTCTTAACATGTTTTAATTCTAAGATTATTTCCTATTGATAAACTATTACGTATCGAATATAAAATTGTACCTATATAAATGGTACAGTCAGTATCCTCATGGCAGAAGAAGCAGAACCAAATTGGATCAAAACGTAAAAGTTATTATATTACCTTTTGTACATACCGATGATTTCGCCATGAGTTACGCTCCTCATACTAAATACATTCAACTTGTCTCGTGGCTGTGTAATATTACCCTTGTATTTGTACATTTATGTAGACGATTTTTTCAGAATTTCTTAAAGCAATCAAGCCGTTTATCGTGCTGAAATTATACGCTCCATTGACCCTACTGCTAGCGTGCCCTTCAGTGTATGCTCGTCCGGCCCTGCCTATTCCCGCAAGGATTGTAAGTAAATCTTAATAATGAGCACTAGAAACTGATTTTAGTCTGTCTTCTAGAGCTTTAGCGCTAAACAGGTTTTTTGAAAAAGAGAACTTTTTTTTCTACGAATGCAATAGCTGTCATACATACTATTAGATCAGCTAGCGCACAAACTGTGTAAAATATTTTGTCTATGCGTTGCCTCCTGTTTTCTCTTCCACAGAGTACTTTATGTTACTAGATTTCTAAATTTGAAAGAAAAGTTATTATAGCCTGGACGGCGAACTTCAAGCTAGTGCTGCGTAGTACTACTATCAATAACAAAAGAGAAATAGGCTTTTCCTAGAATATAAAATGCCTTATATCCAAAAGTTTGTTCAAAAGCATTTGATAAGAATGTTAGTTTAAAAGATCTATGAGGTTTATTCTTGCAAAAGATTATCTTTTTACAGGCAGCACTAAAATTGGGCCGTCTAATGCAGTATCCCTACCGAAGCTTGCCTCCACGTTGTGCGTTACCGACTGCCGCAGAGCTGAAGAGCTTCAGGCTGGAGCTCTGCGCGCCGCCACGATCATACCCTACCCCTCATACTGATAAAGGTAGTTCTCACACCATAAAGCGGCAAAGAAGCCATCTGTCACGCTGACTCAGTTTAGGAAATTTTGCATCTAACGGGTCCTTTCAGTGTGTTAGGTAAATGACTGTACAAACTTTCAGGTCGTGTTCTAGACGTGAAACTGAACAACATGGTACAAGTTTTCGAAATTTGGTTCTCCCATACGAATTTTGTTGCGACTTGAATGATTTTGTAGAGGACAAAATATTATTTTTGTTTTTCGTAAAGAAAAAAATCAAAGAATAGTTGTTGTGCACAGTTATTTCCCTGACAGTCTGTACAGAAACCACACGAGTGGGGAGTCTAGGTTTGAACCCGCGTCTCTGATGATCCGGTACGGAAGTCGTGCGCTATAACCTTTTTTGTCCAGGGATATCTAGGATGTAAAGGCTTCAAATCGCTGGCTGTTAAATTTCTCAAGTTGCCACCAACACACAGCATTTGAAGCATTCCATAAAACACCGTTCGAGAGTCAACTTTTTTATTGACTAATATTGAAATTGAAAGCAATATTAGGTTCTACACTTCCTATGGTTTTGTATCTTTTGCCTTAGTTAGTGCATTTGGATGCTGTTTTCGTGAAGCGCTCCAGTTACATTCTACAAATCAACAATCGATAGTGTTTAAAACAGTAGTCCCTAAAACTATAATTTTGTTATAATATGTAATTTTGTTATACCTTCTCAGAGCAACGTAGAAACAGCTTGTTAACCCGTCACAACACTCGCTGCGTCACCAACATGACGGGACCCGGCCAGGTCAACTGCGTCGTCAATGCTAACGTCAATTGGGAAAAAAACTGAGCTTGGTAGGTAGGTTTCATTTGTTGATATTATTGTGTATTTTGTTTAGGTACATGTATTTGGAATTCTATTTAGGTATTAAAAATCATGCCTCATTCATGATCACAGAATATCTCATTTATTATAGGTATGTAATTCCTAGGACTATGACCGAAAGCCATAATTATGACAAAATCATAGATTTCATTCCACCATCTTACTAAACAAATCCTAGGAATTTGACTTAATTTCTAAACAGCTTGTTAACCCGTCACAACACTCGCTGCGTCACCAACATGACGGGACCCGGCCAGGTCATCTGCGTCGTGAATGCTAACGGCAATTGGGAAATTAACTGAGCTTAGTAGATAGGTAGCAGTATTTGGAATTCTATTTAGGTATTAAAAATCATGCCATACACAATATCTCATTTATTATAGGTATGTAATTCCTAGGATGATGGCCGGAAGCCGGAATTATGGCAAAATCATAGATTTCATTCTACCATCTTCCTAAACAAGTTCTAGGAATTTGTCAAAATTTCTAAACTGGTATATGGAATAACAATTTTCAAAAAATACTTTTTCCCAAACAAATGTCGCCATGACTATTTCTGAGTTCACTCTTAAGGTTAGTCCTTGTTTTAAAGAAACGATAGTTTACGAAGGAAATAAATCATTATATTAAATTTCATTAAGTTATATTCTACGAATTGATCCCTAAATTGAAATTAAAAGCAAATTATTGCCGCGTATAGTAAGAAATGTAAGCGTAATGAAAGGTTCCAAATAGGTTAATATCCATCACCATATTTCTTAAGATTTTCAAAACTGGCTGTTGTTTTTTTCGTTTAGCGAACAATCACTTACGAAGTATTTTTAACTTTATCACATAATTTTCCTTTCTCTTGTAAGTTATTTCTTTTTTCAAATTAAACACAAAAATATTGATAAGGATATTTAATTGCAAAAAAAGTATCTTTTGGACCTCGTTTTGCCATCTTCCTAATCGACATTAGAGATTTTTCTAGTTCCGTTTAGGACGGTGAAGTCATTCTAAAGAGGTCACGATTTTGCTATATTCCGGCTTTTGCACAATTTCTTTAGAATTTGGCAGGATCCCTTGGAATTTAGTGAAATCCCGAAATATGGTATAGTCAGACACTTTATCCTACCAACTTCCTCAACAATTTTAGAAATCATAGAAACAACAAATAATATAAATAAAAATGACATGCTAAAGTAATCTGTTAAACCTCGTTTTGCCAGCATTCTAAACAACTTCAGTAATTTGGCCGATATCTTAGGAATATGGCTGGGTTACAAGATCTGTTTAAGACGATTGATGGCAGAATGCTGTCAGAATATACCATATTCCGGCTTTTGAACAAATTCGTAAGCATTATGCCGAATACCCGATTTTCCCATTTTACTGCGACAAATACATACAAGAGTAGAGTTGTGTCATTTGAAATTTAAGTATCCAGATACTTGCTCAGTGGTTTCACCCGCTGCAATCCGTTTTTTGTGGAAATCTTATTTCATTGGTGATCCCTCCCTAAAGTATACCTGCAATAAATAGGAGAAATTTTTCTAGTGACCGATAGCGAAAACTCAAGATGGGCTGGTTACCCATATAGAACAATTTTCTCCGTGGAAATATGAAAAAAATATTGGGCATCCCTATAAAATTTCCGATCAGGTGATTTGAGTTACTACGGTCTTTTTTGTCATATTTCTACCATGGTCCTCGGAGAAAATTGTTCTTCCATCTTAATCACTAAAATTGGTGAAATTAGTGACTGAAAGCAATATCTCAAGAGCCCGTCTTGAGATATTGCTATCAGTCACTAATTTCACCCTATACCTACTCTCGAGTCTACAATAGGTCGAGTAGTACCTTAAGTTACTCAAGTATAAATTCATTGTAGCTTTTAAACAATGAAAAAAGTTCGGTTCAGAAGAAGTTTCAAAGTTTATCGATTACTAAAATACATATTTCTCAACCTTTCCTGTAATGTACACAAGTTATGTTAAGGTATATTCAACTTTTGCTTGGCGCTGAATAACAACCAGTAACAGGCTATGAAAAAAAAATACAAGTTCCTTTGCTGAGTGAAACTTTAAGCATGTTTGAATTCAAGTTGAGCTTGCTAAGTTGGGTACAGTTCTATGAAACAATTTGATACGAGTTTGTGTACCAACTCACTACTTTATAGGTACTTTACAGTTTAAGCTAGGTAAGTTAATGTTTTACTTGCTTCCTATTTTCTTCTTTACTTCTGCTTTATTCGTCAAAGTATTATCGGTACGTTCAAAAAATATGTACGTACATTTACGATGTTCCTAATATGACACACTTTCGTAATAAGCGAGCACTTGTTGTAATGAACACAAATATGAACTTTTAATTAAATGTTTCATGCTCAATTCTCTTCCGGATATTAAATCATGTAAAAGTTGGTTTCATAATTTTCATGCAACGGGTAGTTTCCTGGTAAAACTTTTCTTCCTCAATGAATAAAACTTAAATAATAAAAAAATATCATTCGGCACATAGATGCTAACAACAGTTAAAAATAATTTAATTGTACGATATAATAATGTAAACGAATACTTCTAAATGCATCGGGGGCTGCTAAGTAAACCAAATAAGTAAGAAATTTCAATAAAGTCCAAAGAATACTCGAATAGAATGCCAGATTTCCAACGGTTTATGATTAGTAAAGTTCTTACCTATTTACTTAATTAAATCGTATAATTAAATATATATATATTTTTTAACCTATGTGCCGGTTTTTTTTATTTAAGTTCATGGCTTTACACAACAGACAAACGTTATTTTTAAACAATAATTATTCCTTACTTGAAAACTTGCAAAATTTTCAAGCGCGGGCAGGATTTGAACCTGCGACTTTCGTCATTACTAGTGACGACGCCTCTTCCATCTGGGCTACCTTGCCCGCCAATTTAGCAAGTGTATTTAATGCCAGTAACGCGTGGCACGGCTCCATCTACCGGGTTAGTTTTGCAAAATTTTACATTACTTACTTGACTTGACAATGACAAGTGTTTGACGTTGACTGGTTTGTTTGAAATTTTTTATTGCTTACGCAACTTTTCCTAAAATAGTGTGAAAATCGTTGTATAAAAACTTTCACAATATGATTTTGAAATATTTTTGAAGCATTTAACTTGTCTCACATTATTGATTTTTTTCGTCAAGAATTGAAGACCCTGTGAAGGAATGTTATTTAAATACGATAGTATAAAAATCATTCAAGTTTCAAGAACAAAAAAAATATTTTTGGCAATCTGAAAGCCATTTCAGAAGAAAGAAGTGATATCAATGTATTTCATAAAGGGGAAACAACATTTATCATAGCTTTTATAGTTGCAATCTGTCATTTCACACGTAATGGACTGCTTAGGTTTGATTATATCATACTGGATCGTCCGTAAAAGTAAGAATAGTTATTTGTACAACAAGAGGGCAAAGGTCATTTTTGCTTCGTGTGCCAATTTTTAATCCCGAGGTAGCGAAGGATACTTAAATTTGATCACGAGGGTAGCGAGTACATGTTGTATCCTTAGCTCAGTGCGGGATTCAACAGCACGAGATGCTAATAAATTTGCTCTCGTGTGGTACACACAACTTTTCACCTCTACCAGTGAGAAAATTCGTGTCCCTCAAGCTGTAATCCTCACCTATGAAAACTTACCGAAAAGCAATTTTGGTTTTGTCAAAAAATAGTACTGAAATAGTGACAAATAGTGACATATGCAAGAAAATTAGTGACTTCATATTTCCCAAGATATGGCTATCGTTTGGTGAGGATTACAGATCGAGCCTCACGCTGTAATCCCAACTCTCGTGTGAGCAAACGGTGGGGTATTTTCACTTGGTCTACATTCCAAAAAATAGTGCCTAATTAGTGACTAATAGTGACAAAAGATGAGAAATAGTCGCTTTAAAATTCCGAAGTTATAAAGGCATCTTTGTGAGGATTATACCTGTAGCAATTTTTGCTGTAATCCTCACCTCATTTCTGCTTAACGCTTAGGTCTTTTGACTCAAATTTAGTATCAAAAAATAGTGCTTAAATAGTGTTCTTAAACTGCATTGATATTTATTTAGTTTATGTAGTAGAAGCAATTAAAAAAACCGTAAGAACTTCTTCATACAAAATGGTCAGGTACAGTCGCGAACAATACTTCGTATTGTGAAGCTCAATATAGAAGGTATGTAAACAAACAAATAGCTTTCTTTCAAGTTTTTCGTTTATATCTATCAGTTTAGTACAAAAATAAATAGATAAAAATGTATAGTTTGGTATTCAATAATAACAAGAAACATATTATGCGCACACCATGTCTTCTGGATTTCTCAAAGGTTGACTGGGAGAGATCCCTTAATGGGATAAGTCCGCCTTTGTGCCTTACCTTTTCTGTTATTTGTGTTTTTCTTTGTGATATTTATTTGGTGCAATAAAGTTATTACATACATACATTATGTGGTAAAATACATTAAAGCAAGACTAATGCACTAATAAATAAATGTATGTACTCAGTTACCGACGTACGAGTAGTAATATATTAATAAACATAAGAACCTACCTACAGAAATAAATATTACCGACATAACAAACCAGTATTGAGCTTCAAGTACGACAATACGAAGTATTGTTCTCGACTGTACCTGACCATTTTGTATGAAGAAGTTCTTACGGTTTTTTTAATTGCTTCTACTACATAAACTAAATAAATATCAATGCAGTTTAAGAACACTATTTAAGCACTATTTTTTGATACTAAATTTGAGTCAAAAGACCTAAGCGTTAAGCAGAAATGAGGTGAGGATTACAGCAAAAATTGCTACAGGTATAATCCTCACAAAGATGCCTTTATAACTTCGGAATTATAAAGCGACTATTTCTCATCATTTGTCACTATTAGTCACTAATTAGGCACTATTTTTTGGAATGTAGACCAAGTGAAAATACCCCACCGTTTGCTCACACGAGAGTTGGGATTACAGCGTGAGGCTCGATCTGTAATCCTCACCAAACGATAGCCATATCTTGGGAAATATGAAGTCACTAATTTTCTTGCATATGTCACTATTTGTCACTATTTCAGTACTATTTTTTGACAAAACCAAAATTGCTTTTCGGTAAGTTTTCATAGGTGAGGATTACAGCTTGAGGGACACGAAAATTCTGCCAATGTCAAGTTTGGGAAATTGGCTGTACAGCTCGAATGCTTCAACCAAAATAAAAATTCCCGTAAAATTATTTTTTCAAGGTTCGTTATATTCAGAAATGTCAGAAATATTTAATAGAATAAAACGCTTACATAAAGAAATATAACTGGCTGAAATAGTTTTTAGAACGCACCGACGCCATTGTCACGATTTGTTTTGATAAACTGAAATGTTCGAAATTCAAATCACTTTTCGCAATCGAGTGGATAAAAACGACTTTTGCCCACTGGATTTCCGCGGTAAAAATGTTCTTTTCAAGCAGGGGAGTTGAAAAATAAATTCCAATTTAAAGATTTTTATCCACCCAAAGGTCTTAACAATAGAGTTCTTGGATGAAGAAAGTTCTTAACTAAGGCTTTCCATCGTACGGGCATTATCAAAGTTTTCAAAGTCTTTCGAGTTTAGAATGACCTGTGAGTATGAATAGAACTTGAATAACTTCTTTAGCATAAGGGCACAAAATGGATCTTGGCTTCCCGAAACGACTTATCTCCTGTAATCGCTCTCCTGCCAGTTCATTTTATTATGGTCACCTGTCCAGCTGTCCCATGCAGCAGTTGTTGCAATCAAAGATTGATTGAAAATGAAAATAAAATTAATGAAAATGAAAACACTTTATTCAATGTACGATAGTATTACCACTCATTGACGTCATGATCCGTCATTCTTTTTTTTATAACAATTTTGTATTGTCCTAATAGAAAACCGGCTCGGGCGGGGTAAAAAAAATAAAAAATAAAAATAAAGACACTGCCTTGGGGCTGGCCAGGTTAATTACACGGCATGTAACTTTACGCCACCACCATTTGTTTGAAATTTATGTCAAGATTTTCAAAGCGTATTATTTGCATGCGTATAATATTAACCGGACCCCCTGAACAGGAAAAACCCCCCAAAAAACCTGCCCTGAAGTGCTTCTACTCTGAATTAACAATCTTTCTAGGCCCTAACCTACCCTAGCTAATTTTGGAAATAACAAATGATATAATATGTATAGCTCAATCCTGCCCGCACTCGAAAATTTTGCAAGTTTTCAAAAAAAAAGTTCAAAAATAGCTGCATGAAAAAAATATTAAAAAATTATTGATTTCGCTGTTTGCTAATGGATTAGTGTATCTTGAAAATGTTTAGGTGCATTAGTAAAAAAACCCGGACCCATTTGCTTCATCTAAGCAGCTTGGCAACCAACAAATATATCTCAAACGACCAAGCAAAGAAAGCATCACCTAAAAAGATTAATTTAAGTTTTTTGCGTTGATTTATACCGACGGAGGGTTGGAGATTCAGAGGAAGGAAATGTTCTAAGAGGGATCTTTATGAACAACCACCATGAAGCGACGAAGAACTTGTCAATTTCAAACGCGACGCACGCTGAAACAAAAACAAATAGATAAAAAAAATAGTTGTCCAGATCGGTTAAAGTAGGCCTTAGTTCAAATAACTTACTTTTAGACATTGTTTCGAAAAGTAAGTAGGAGCTACTAGCTAAACATTTTGTTCATAGAAAACAAAAGCAAACAATATAAATCATTGACTTCACGGTCGCTGCATTAATCATCATGATATCATGGTGAACGACGAATAATTTTCATATTCACGGAGATCATCTTCCTAACCTGATATTTGAGCATCAAATTATATTTTAGTGCGAGCCTAGTCTGGTAGCGAAAAATATTTCATGCCTCCAGTTTAAGTTTAGGATGTTTTGTCTAGTATACTCACAAAATTTGAGGTCTGTAAAAATAATTTAAAGAAATATTATTTATAATTACTTATAATTATGTAGCGAGCACGAACACACTCACTTCTCGCATAAACCTTTCTTAGGTTTTAGATAAGTGTTTAATTACCTAAAACATGTATTTTTCTTTTATTGAACAATATAAAATAATAATAATAATAATTGTTCGTAGAACTCTCTTAAGATTATCTTCGCTCTGAGGTTGGAGATCGCAGCGCGCGGGCACGGTTGATCATTTGTCAGTGTCCGCGCCGTATCTGATCCGATCGGCAACCTGATGAATAGGGCACCTATTTTCTTTGCCTTGTCCGTTGCACATTAAAAATTAAGAAATTTAAATTAAGAATCTAAGCATTCGAATGGAGCGTTGTTTGTGGTGTATCAGTTGGGGTAACCATGTCTGCAAAGTGTCTGGTCTTCGCAATGAAAATTAAAATTTATTGCCTGTAAAAAATATGGTATCACTGGCTGTCTATGATTTGGTCTTTAGATCTTGTATTACATTATCGTCAAAAGCCTTTTAAAACATTTACACTAGGGTTCTTTTTGAAATTCTTTATTCAATGTAGGATAGTATTATCATATCACTTTTTGACGTCATGAACCGTCATTGTAAAAAAATAAAAATCAAAGCACTGCTACGGGGCTGGCCAGGTTAATCACACGGCATGTAACTTTACGCCACCACCATCTGAAAACGAAACTTGTTTCAAATTGAAGTCAAGATTTTTCAAGCGTGTAGTTTACATGCGTATAATTAATCGGACCTCCTGAACAGGAAAAACCCCCCAAATAACCTGCCCAGAAGTGCTCCTACTCTTCGGGCGTTCGGCAATACACAAGGTCTTACAAAAAAACAGATGTAATTAGTATTTACTTAAAAGGTATAGATGGCCATTTGAGCGACATGTATCTTGTAGAAAGATGTTAACATATTCGAATGTTACTTTTTTACTTCTTATATTATGAAATATATTCTATATTCTTATATTTGCCGTGTGATGCTGGCTTAGAATAGCATCACCCCATTTCTTACCCATGGGTGTCGTAAGAGGCGACTAAGGGACTCGAGGGTGTGTATTGCAATTTTAAGCGACGGGCTGACAACCTGTCACTATAGTTATACACAGTTATCTGATTGACCCTCAAACTTTTGTCAGACGTGGTGTTAATATCCTTTTTACGGCCGTTAACGCTCTGCCTACCCCGTAAGGGATATATGCGTGATTTATGTATGTATGTATATTATGAAAGTTTACCAAAACTGTGTGAAGATTCTCCAAGAAAGTAGATGGAAATGAAAAACTTTGTAGGTAACTGAAAATCATATTTGCCTAAAATCATCTGTTTATTTCCACCTGAAATACGATTTGTAATAAGTTTAGTAAGCGTAGAGGAGACAGGTAAATTATGGAAACATTAAAATTTCACTTTATGTGGCCAAGAGAAAGTTAATTCTAAGTTTATTTCGGAGTTCTACATTTGTTTGGTGGGGCAACCACATTTTCCTATACGCTTAAATTATTCCGCAGATATTGCAGTAGAACCAATCAGCATTAAAGATGATTTTTACCCTTTCAAAATCACATTATGACCTGACTTACTTTTAAAAGAACACCTGTCTACATGCTCTTATACATTTCTGTTATTCAAGTTAGATGCTTCCTAGTCGCATCAACTGATTATCAGTTCTAATGGAAAATAGATATTACTCTTACTACTAACAAAAGTTCCTGTTTGATAGTTCGGTTCATAATTAAATGAATTCAATGAATAGTAACATTTTTAATGAATACTTCTGAATAATAGTGCCCTAGGAATAGAATAACGTCACCCCAATTCTATCCGTGGGTGTCGTAAAAAGCGACCAGGGAAATGATAATAATCCAGGGAATAGGCAGCAGCGTTCCCTGTCAATGCAAAATATTTGCACTGCGCTCGCCAATCCGCCTGCTAAGGGTGTTGATTATGGCAATACCCCCCAAAAGGGCGAGGAGGCCCATGTCCAGCAGTTGACTGTTGTGGCTGTTAATGTACCTACTTCTTAATATTATTATGAAAATTAGATAAGTAGGTACGAGTATGATAGATGAAAAATGAAAATATTTCATCCTATATGAAACAAGTTTATGGCCACCCTATCTGCCTGCCTCCAAAAGTTTATCCAAGTTTTAAGTAAATTTTGTGTAATAATTAACTTCATTCACAAGTTACCGAGAAGGTGTGCGAAATGTTACCTTAAGTTACATCGGTTGAGTTTTAATGCTCCGCTTTGTATGTAGTTAATAAGTTATAATGAGTAGCATTTCTTGTGCTCGCATTTTCTCGCTGTAGAATTAGTAATAAGATAATCTAACACTACTCATATTATTATTATTATTATTTTGAGCCAGACATGTCCCACTGCAGGGCAAAGGCCTCCCTCTGTTTCTTCCATTTTTCCCTATACTGGGCTCATATAAATAAAATAAAATAAAAATAGCCTTTATTCTACCACAACTTTAGATCTAATCATGCAATTTCAATTGATGCAATAAAAATCTGTTAATTATTGAAATTAATAATATATCACCCCATTTCTCAACCATGTGATTCCGGCTTAGAATAGCATCATTCCCATGTACAGCAATTTTAGGTTAACAAAAAGACGATTTTTCTGAAACGGCACTCAAATATTTGTCAGACGTGGTAATAACAACCGTATTTTACGCTCTGCCTACCCCGCAAGGGTTCAAGGCGTGTAATGCGTATGTAACAAACCATTTCATACTAAAAAACAGTGTACTTATTTATTAATATTAACAAATTCATACCATTACATAATTTAAATTAATTTAAACTTTATACACTGCTAATTATACATTTTTGCTAATTAATTATGATTATAAATTGCCGTGTGATGCCAGCTTAGAATAGCATCACTCAAGGGTGTGTATTGCAATTTTAGGCGACGGGCTGACAACCTGTCACTACAGTGATACACAGTTATCTGATTGACCCTCAAGCGTTTGTCAGACGTGGTGTTAATATCCGTTGAACAGCCGTTAACGCTCTGCCTACCCCGTAAGGGATATAGACGTGATTTATGTATGTATGTATGTATGTAATTATAAATTTAGTACCTACTTGCAGAATATGAGGTTATTGAAACTCTGAAATTGTGGACCGCGCTATTTTGATTGCTAGTAATTGTCCTCGTGTCATAAGTTCTAATAAACTTATCCATTCACACATACCCTAGTAGAAAGTATTATACGAGTGGTTAGACCAGACTTTCCGAACTTTCGTGCACGATTTCACAAATTGAGCTCCTGGCCAGCAGTTACCGATTTTGCCATAAAACTTACCCCTCTCCCATCATTAAGCACCCTCTAAATACCCTTTAACTGTTTTCTCGACTAACAGTCCTCTCCGACTAAAGCTTAGGTACTTAGTTCTGGTAAAATAACTACAATATTATCAATATTTATTGACCAAGGCACCCACTCTTCAGCACAAGTGAGTGAAGCTCAGGCTGAAAAGTCGATACAGCTTCCTAGAGTCTGTTTTGCCAGATGCAGACAACCCAGATGAAACTCGTCGCAAATTATGGTCTTGAGAATTATCCCCGTCCTCCTGACTGCATTAAACCTGCTGAAGTGCTCCCAAAAGGTCATAAACTTCTATGGTCAACCTGGAAAACTCTAAAAGCTCGTCTCGACTGGACTGCAAACAGAAGTTGGTCGATGCAGGTTTAATCTAAATAATAGGGGATATAGCTAAATACTAACTTGCGACTGTGGTGCCTTGCAGACTATGCCACTCGTGATGTCTTGCAGTGGGTACCCTAGTACCGGCTCCTTGTCCGACTTGTGTAACGCCACCGGCAGCGCCGTAGCCGTGAATAATTTCTAGTATAAAATTATTTAAGTTATCGACACGAAATAAGATTAAGTACCTTTTTGTATTCTGCAACAACGGCTGCTCTTATGCTGCCTAGTCATTTTAATATTACGTGGGCATGTTAAACAAGTACGTTTGGCTTTTTGTACATTTACAATTCATTTTATTAAGTGGCTCAACACCCTAGTACACTAAGTCCTTTGTAGCGGAAAGTGAAAAGTAAGAAAACTACCAGGCTGGGCTCAGGCCGACCAAAGTATATCTGACTAGCTTACATTAAGCTATTATTAAGATTTATTTTCATTCTAATATTCGATGAGCTAATATATACCATGTCGGGAATTAATAGTGTTCAGACCGGGAAAACTGCCATGTTAGGGCAGACAGGCCGACCAAATTACTTATACGTAAACAGTTTTAATAAAACTATCATTACAAGCTATTTATTTTGATGAGGAAAAATGATCTTTAAGAATGTAAAAGTAGTAGGACCACAAAAAACTGCTAGGCCGGGGTCAGGCCGACCAATATATTATTTATATCAATCAGCTTAAACACACACACACACACATCACGCCTATAATTCCTTGCGGGGTAGGTAGAGCGTAAAAAGCCGAAAAAACTGACAATTAATACTGACTAAAGACAAACAACCTATTAAGTTATTACGATTTATTTCCATTCCATGACTCGATGAGGTAGAACTTACTCATCATGTGGTACCCACCCTAAATTCAGTCGGACACCGGAACCTGCCAAGATAGCGCTCGGCCGACCAAGATTTATACGCTTTACTTAGCTGCTTCTAGCGTTACAATCATGTCTGATTATGACGTTATTCGATGAGGTTTTCTTACGGTCAAACGAGAGCAAACTTTTTGCTGGTCCGACAAAGTTACTTGAGGTCATGTACCCGTAGATACTTAGCATAAAGCTAGGGTCACTAGCACCCGCCGCTCGGACTACTACAGAAAGGTGACATTGTAGGACTATACTTTATTAAGTTCATTTGTTGAAGTGATATAAATCAGGCTTAGTTGCACGCAGATAATATTTTTCTACGTTTTGTATTGTAGCAAGCCAGCTTAACTTAATGTAATGTAATTTGTTACGCGCTCGCTTACATGTCTGCATAAGAATGTGCGTCGGCTTTTGCACTGTAATGTAATTTAAATGTCTGCATTAGATTGTGGCTTGGCTCCTGCACTATAACTGTTTCCATGCGCGTACTCCGGTCATTTCTATTCACAGCTCCACTCTGATCCCATGGGAATCGGACATAACCTAGTTCTGCGTGGAATAGCAACTTGTATTGGACAACTTTAGTTCAATATCCAAATCGATGGTCTGATTTATAAACCGAAACTATATCTACTGTATTGAACGGTGCACCGAAAACTTTGTAGATATAATAAGTCACCAGAATTAGCTTGACCCATAGAGGTATATAATTAGCTTGGCCTTAGCCCAAAGAATAAGCTTGGCCATCCAAAGAGGCAATGCTGCCAGTCTTTGGGAATTTTGCCTCTTGAGTTTTAGATAAACATTTTGTTAATAAATAAAATTATAAAAACCCAGTCCATCTCAAAAGACAACGGTAAAGTCAAACATCTCGCGTAGTACCTACATCAGTAAGCAGATAGTGTATTTTTTTAGTGCAATTAATGTCATTATAACGGAATCCAATCCTTTTAAGCGGAGTGATCAAAAGCTCAGCAGGTTTAAAATTGTTCTATGTTGTGGTTAGGTTAGGTTGTATAGGGGGCATAAATTTATTTGATATTAAAACGTGAAACACTTCAAATTTGGCGTAAATACAGGAAAGTTTTTACATGCATACATAAATCAATATACAAGCTCATATTTGAAATCTATTTCTCCAACCAGCGTCGAATCCGAGCATGCGGTGCGTTTTCTGCTTCTGAACATAATTATTTGAAACAAAGTCGATGTTTTATTCCACCTTTTTCCATTAAATTAACTAACAATGTAGATTCATTTCGTGTCCAGAAATGAGACTTAGTAAAAAACAGAAATCCCGCAAATTATACCAACGCTACGAAATGGTAGTGTTTGTGCGCCTGTACCATTTTCTGTCATAACAGGAATCTGCCGTAACCAGAATCTGTCCTAAACGGAACGAAGGGTATCTTCGACCTTCCTTCGAAACCCGTATCTACCTAGTAGGTAAACTTATCCAGTTTCAATGAACTTCTGAGCTATTTCAATATCCAAACAATATTATGTAAAATTGTTTTGATATGATAATCAGATTAATGTTCAGTTCAAGAATGTTTGAGGGCTTAAAGCAAGAGTCTTCAACCTTTAGTAAGTCAAGGGCCTATTAGCAAGGCACGTTTGTATTTTTTAGATACGTATTTTTCTTCAGTAGCTTGAAAATAATCTATATTCTTCTATCATCACTAAACACATACACACATCACGCATATAATCCCTTGCGGGGTAGGCAGACCGTAAACAGTCTCAAAAATTGCACATTTACGCCACGTCAAACAAATATTTGAGGGTCATTCGGAAAACTGTGTATCGCCATACAGACAGGTTGTCAGCCCATCGCCTGAAATTGCAATACACACCCTCGAGTCCCTTAGTCGCTTCTTACGACTCTAAGAAAGAAATGGGGTGATGCTATTCTAATCCAGCATCACACGGCAACGTTATCAAATAATAGTTAAAGTCGGTTATCAAAGCGTATAAATAGTTCCACGAAGCATTTAGATTAATATTTATGATTAAATTGCAGGCATGCGAGTTTCTAGGTAGTGGAACCCCAGCCAGATGTAAAATCAAATCATGTAAAATACTGGCCCGATGGCGTAGCGAATAGTGCCCCTGCCTGTTACGCCGAAGGTCATGGGTTCCATCCCTACAAGACACAAATATTTGTGATTTTAATTTTTCAGATACTTATTAGTTTTTATTCTGGGTGTTTACTATGCATATTATGTATTTGTTTAAAAATAAAGTCTTTTTGTAATACTATTAGCTACTGATAATAGTACAAGCTATGCTTAGTTTGACTAGATGGCGCTGTGTGAAATGTCCAGAAAAAAGCAATATCACTACATAGTATAAAATAAAGTCGCTTCCCGTTTGGTGTCTCCTTATATCTTCAGAATTACACAACGGATTTTGATGCGGTTTTTTTTATTAGATAGAATAACTTGAGAGGAAGGTTTATAAGTATAATTTATTCCGGGAAATTGTCACATTCCCATGGGAAAACGGGTAGCCCAACTGGTAGTAAACTTTTGACCCCCTTTTGACACCTTTAAGGATTAAAATTTCAAAAATGCTGAAACACGTATTTAATTATTTTAAGTTATAAGTCTAATCAGGAATTTTGAAACAGATCACATTTAAGATAAAAAACTTTCATACAAACTTTTAACCCCCTTTTCACCCATTTAAAGGTTAAAATTTCAAAAATGCTGAAACACGTGTTTAATTATTTTAAGTTATTAGTCTAATCACAAATTTTGAAACAGATCACATTCATTTAAAAAAACGAACTTTCATACAAACTTCAAACCTCCGTTTGACCCTATTAAGGGTTAAAATTTCAAATATGCTGGAACACGTGTTTAATTACTTTAAGTCATAATTCTAATCACTAATTTTGAAACGGATCACACTTAAGACAACGAACTTTCATACAAACTTTTAACCCCCTTTTCATCCCTTGGGGGATTAAAAAAACCGGAATTTAAAGTAAAGTCGCTTACCACGTCTGTCCCTGTCTGTTTGTATGCTTAGATCTTCAAAACCACTTAACGGATCTGGATGAAGTTTTTTTTAAAGATATAGTGATTCAAGAGGAAGGTTTTTATGTATGATTTATGTCGGGAGAAGGTCTGTTTCCCGTGGGAAATCAGTTAGCAGCGGGTGAATGTTAAAGAGTTTGTAATTCTCAAATGCAGGCCACATAGAGCCAATTGTCGTGAATGACTTTGTCATGTCTTGCTGTTCCATAACAACTGAAAATTTTACACAAACAAATAAACTGTGCCTACGATAAACCTAGTTTCTATTTTTGTTCTTCTCTTCCACTGCCAAGACCCTTAGCCTCACAAAGGTTATGGGCCCAGGAAGAGTCTAAATTAGTTATTAGATGAGTAGTGAATAAAAGTTTATTGTGAAATTTAGGCGCAGAAGTCGAAAAGAGACGTGAGTATAAAATGAACTCTACTGCGCGTATAGAGCTGCTGGACAAGAGTAACTTCGACTCTTGGAGATTACAGATCGAGGCGATCTTGATAAAGAATGATCGCTGGGGATATGTAGATGGTAGCGTGAAGAAGCCTGTTGAGGAGGCTGCGGCGCTTCTTTGGGATAAAGAAGACGCGAAAGCGAAAGCTGACCTCATACTTTCGATCAGCCCTAGCGAACTACGGCATGTGCGAGACACGAAAACCTCGCGTGAATGCTGGTTGAGGTTAGAGTCCGTCTTTGCATCAGCGGGACCAGCGAAGAAGGCTACCCTGTTGAAGCGATTGATTCTACATCGGATGAGCGAGGGAGATGACATTCGTGAGCATGTTATGAGCTTTTTCGAAGCTAAGGATAAACTAGCTGACATGAAAGTCGATATCCACAACGATCTAACATCGATTATGCTTCTCTACAGTTTACCTCTGAGTTATGAGAATTTCCGATGTGCGATGGAAACAAGGGACAAATTACCAGATCCGGAAACATTAAAAGTTAAAATTCTCGAGGAACACACGTCTAGACGCCACCAAACGGGTGAATCGGATAAAGCAATGTTTATAAGAGGAAAGAAAGCCACCAACGCTAAGAAAACTTCTAATTCGGACACAAAATTCAAATTCAAATGCTTCAAATGCCATATTTTTGGGCATAAGTCTTCTGAATGCCCTAGGAGGCAAAACGTAAGCTGTGTTAATGAGTCAAGTGCGTCAAGTGCTAATGCTGAATATAACTCATGCGTTTTATCAGTTTCAGATGAAATATGTAACGAAGTGAATGTTCCGAAGAGTGGAGACTGGCTTGTTGATAGCGGATGTACTTCGCATCTTTGTAAATTTAAGGAGTCCTTTCAAAGCTTAGAGAAGTCAACTGGTAAGCTCAATTTGGCTACAAATGCGAGTACAGACGTTAAAGTTAAGGGCACTGTCAGATTGTCTGCTTGCGGCGAACAAAATTTAGCGACCTCTATTACATTACCAGATACTTTGTACGTACCGAACTTACGTTGCAATCTACTTTCTGTACCGAAAGTTACTCGCAAGGGGTATAGGGTACTATTTGAAAAAGAATTAGGCTACGTACTAGATCAAGAGGGTAATATCAAGTTAATTGCTGATCGTAGGGGGGATCTATATTTTGTGAGAGAGAGCCAAGCTTCTGTTTCTGCGGTTTCCGAAACGAAGGCCAACTTATTTTCGTGGCACGAACGGCTCGGACATTTGAACGCAAAAGATTTGATAAAAATTTTGAACAAAATAGGCGCGAAAGTTGACATATCAAATGTCAAGTCTGTATACGATTGCGAGGTATGTGCGCGCGGTAAAATGAGTTCGAAACCCTTTTCGATGTCAGGCGGGCCGTGTGACGAAAAACTAAAAATTGTCTATTCCGATGTGGTAGGGCCAATTCAAAAAGAGGCTGTTGGCGGCGCGAAATATTTCGTTACCTTCATCGACGATAGTACGCGATGGTGTGAGGTGTACTTGTTGAATAGGAAAAGCGAAGTGTTCAAAGTATTTAAAGAGTACAAAAGTTACGTGGAGAATTTAACCGGAAAGAAAATAAAGTATTTCCAATCTGATTATGATATTATTTAAATATATATTAGTATATTCATTGTTTTGTTTACACTATTATATATGTATTAATGTGTAAAATTGTTTAAGTAGTATATTTTGTGTATTTTAGTGCTCGTAGGTAATATTTGCACTATCCCGCTTCCAATGTCGCACTCTCTTTTTCACCCTAAGGTTGCCTGGTAGAGAATGCTACCTAGCATTAAGGCCGCCTGGTTGTACTGTTTCTTTTTATTTGTGTTAATCTACTGTTGTATTATTTATTTAATGTGCAATAAAGAATTTTGTTATGTTATGTTATGTTATAATGGTGGCGAGTACTGTAACCGAGATTTTGATGACTTTTTAAAGTCTGAAGGGATTGTTAGGAGATTAACTATTCCACACACTCCGCAGCAAAATGGTATGGCGGAACGGATGAATAGAACTTTAGTTGAGATGGCCAGATGTATGCTACTGGCATCTAACCTACCAGCGAATTTTTGGGCTGATGCTATATTGACAGCGTGCTACGTGAGTAACCGTTGCCCCACGAGCAGCCTAGGTGGTGCAATACCATATGAGAAGTGGTTCGAGACTCCTGTCAAAGTGGAGCACCTACAAAGATTTGGAGCTGAAGTCCATGTTTTGGATAAAGGGCAAACGAAGGATAAGTTTGCGGCCAGGAGCGTTAAAGGAATCTTTGTCGGATATGCAAAGAACCAGAAAGGTTATAAGGTTTGGATACCACGTGATCGGAAAGTTGTCGTAGCGAGAGATATAAAGTTCTGCACTTGCAATGAAAGTCTGAATAAGGAGACCATAAGTCAAAAGTCCGTTGGAGTCGACCCTTTCGAGACTCAGCCAATGCAGGCTGAAGATTCTGAAGCTGCGAGGAGATATATTGAGATAGATGTTGAGGCCAAACTTAATCGTGCTTCATCACCGGAAGCGGGTGACTCTACCAGTACATCTTGCCCGTCCATACCTGAAGGACCAGTGGCCCCACCTTACGAAACAAGTGAAGTGACCATACCAGAAGAGATAAGAAGAGATGGCGCTGGAGAAGGTAGTAATGTACTTGCACAGGAAGTGGAGCTTAAAAGAGGGCCTGGAAGGCCCCGGATCCAAAGAGGACAAATAGGTAGACCGAGGAAGATCTATCGAATGATTGAAGTACCAAGAGAAAATCAGGATGAAGTATCGCGGGATGAACGACAGAATGAAAATGATGAGAACTTTGAGGATGCTGATAACATTCTCAGATCATCAGATGAAGAACGTGCAGATTTTGTCGGCGTGGTAGAGACCTCTCTCAAGGACGCTCTAGATAGTACTGATCGTGAATTATGGGAAGAAGCTATAATATCCGAGTTAAAGAGTCTTCTAAAGAAGAAAACTTGGGATATTGTGAAGAAACCTGCTGATAGACAGAAAGTGGGATGTCGTTATGTGTTGACGACGAAACTGAACATAGACAAGACCGAAAAGAAAAAGGCGCGACTAGTGGCCAAGGGATACAGTCAGCGCTATGGTATTGATTATCACAATACTTTTTCTCCTGTCGTTAGATTGGACACCGTGAGGCTGCTTACAGCACTTGCAGTCGAGATGGACATGGAGATTCATCAACTTGATATCAACACTGCATACTTAAATGGACATCTCGAGGAAGAAATATACATGGAGATTCCAGAAAAGTTTAAGGATTTCTTAATTAAATTAACACGGGAGGAGGATGACGAAAAAGTCCGAACACAAGCCCAGAAAATGTTGGATGATATAAAAGCTGGCGGTGATTCCTGTCGCTTGAAAAGATCTTTATATGGCTTAAAACAAGCCGGAAGACAATGGAATAGAAGACTGGATGAAGTTTTGAAGAAAATGAATTTGAAGCAGTCTTTGAATGAACCCTGTTTGTATATTAAAGAAGTAGATAAAGAGGGTACAAAACTCTTTGTTACAGTCTACGTCGATGACATTTTGATTGCATCACAGAAAAGAGGTTGCATAGAATATTTTAAATCTCAATTGGCCAAAGAGTTCGATTTGAAAGACTATGGGCCGGCAAGTTACATTCTTGGCATTGACATTGTCAGAAACAAAAATGTCATAACATTGAAACAGAAAAAATATATAAATGATTTATTAAATAAATATAAAATGAGTGAGTGCAATACGGTTAGTACACCCATGGAGCCTGGAGCGAGATTTGATGATTCAAATAGCTCACCGCTCGAAAAGGATTGCTCGTATAGAGAGCTCATTGGTAGTTTACTCTACCTTTCTTCAGGGACTAGGCCTGATATTACTCATGCTGTAATTAAACTTGCATCCTTTGCAGATTGTGCTAAAAAGGAGCACTGGGTCGCTGCAAAACGCGTGCTCCGTTATTTAAAGAAAACAGTTGATTATGGCTTAATATTTAAGAAAACGGGAAAGAGTCTTTGCGGTTACTCCGACGCGGATTTTGGTAACTGTACCACAGATCGAAAATCTTATTCAAGTTATGCGTTCATTTTAGGGGGAGCTGCAATTTCGTGGAAGTCACAGAAGCAGAAATGCGTGGCTACATCGACATGCGAGGCTGAATATGTTAGTCTTGCCTTGGCTATGAAAGAGGCCCTTTACCTTAATAGCCTACTGACTGAAATTGGATTGCGTAAGTTCGCTAAGTTAACGTTGTACGCAGACAATCAGAGTGCCATCTTCCTGGCAAACGATCCGGTCTACCACTCACGGACCAAACACATCGATATCCAGTATCACTTTTTAAGAGATGTGTTGAGTAGGAACAGTGACATCATTCTAGGTCATGTTCGCACTGACGATATGTTGGCGGACATTCTGACCAAACCTTTAAGTGCAGGGAAGCACAACCTTTGTGTTTCAGGCTTAGGGTTAGGATAATTGGGTGGATAACTTAATAAAGCATTTGCGAATTAAGGGGGTGTGTTAAAGAGTTTGTAATTCCCAAATGCAGGCCACATAGAGCCAATTGTCGTGAATGACTTTGTCATGTCTTGCTGTTCCATAACAACTGAAAATTTTACACAAACAAATAAACTGTGCCTACGATAAACCTAGTTTCTATTTTTGTTCTTCTCTTCCACTGCCAAGACCCTTAGCCTCACAGTGAAACCGCTGGGCGGGCCGCTAGTCATCACTACATAGTATAAAATAAAGTCGCTTCCCGTTTGGTGTCTCCTTATATCTTGAGAATTACCCAACGGATTTTGTTGCGGTTTTTTTTATTAGATAGAGTAACTTGAGAGGAAGGTTTATAAGTATAATTTATTCCGGGAAATTGTCTCATTCCCATGGGAAAACGGGTAGCCCGACAGGTAGTAAACTTTTGACGCCCTTTTGACACCTTTAAGGATTAAAATTTCAAAAATGCTGTAACACGTATTTAATTATTTTAAGTTATGAGTCTAATCAGAAATTTTGAAACAGATCACATTTAAGATAAAAATCTTTCATACAAACTTTTAACCCCCTTTTCCCCCATTTAATGGTTAAAATTTCTTAAATGCTGAAACACGTCTTTAATTATTTTAAGGTTTTAGTCTAATCTTAAATTTTGAAACAGATCGAATTCATTTTAAAAAACGAACTTTCATACAAACTTTCAACCTCCGTTTGACCCTATTAAGGGTTAAAATTTCAAATAAGCTGAAATACGTGTATAATTATTTTAAGTCATAAGTCTAATCATTAATTTTGAAACGGATCACACTTAAGACAACGAACTTTCGTACAATTTTTTAACCCCCTTTTCATACCTTGGGGGTTTAAAACAAAACCGGAATTTAGAGTAAAGTCGCTTCCCACGTCTGTCCCTATATGTTTGTTTGTTTGTATGCTTAAATCTTCAAAACCACTTAACGGATCTGGATGAAGTTTTTTTAAAAGATAGAGTGATTCAAGAGGAAGGTTTTTATGTATGATTTATGTCGGGAGAAGGTCTGTTTCCCGTGGGAAATCAGTTAGCAGCGGGTAAAACCGCTGGGCGGGCCGCTAGTTTAATATAAACGAAGCGTGAATTACAATACTCACTAATGGACATGCTCTTACTAATACTTAGTGACTTTAAATTTGGTCTTCTTCTTTTTCGTGTGGGACACCGAGTCGTCCAACGACCCGGTAAACCCTGGTGTCAGAGTTTTTCAACCTCCTGCTACCAATAGTAGGCCTCTGACATGGTTGTGTAACGACCGCAGTCTAAGTTATCATAGACAGCAACCGGGACCGACCGCTTATCGTGCCCTCCGAAGCACGGAACCATCTTTCGTTTCGGACAATCAGGTGGTTTAGCCTGCAATGTCCTAACTACAGTGGGAACTAATTCACAAAGTAATAAATATCAACTATGTGAGTGCCCCACCCAGAATCGTACCCGGAACCTTTGCATCGCAGGCAGGCGCACTACCACTACGTTAATTACGTTTAGATTTGGGTAAAAATTAAATAGGTATGTCATATGAGTTTTGAAAACTTAAAAAATTTTCAAGCGCGGGCAGGATTTCAACCTGCGACACAAAATAAATAATAGTACTCGTACCTGCGATCAATAACTAGTGCATTGGCGGGCATTGGCTGAGCCGCGGTAGCCCAGATAAAAGAGGCGTTGCAATGGCGAAAGTCGCAGGTTCAAATCCTGCCCGCGCTTAGAAATTTTGCAAGTTTAAAAAAATTTATACCGAACACGGGAAGTGTCTTAAAATTTGGTATTCAAATAATATGAGATTTTACAACATTGTTAGCATCCGTCGAAAAACTCCTTCAACGAAAAAACGAAGTAACTTAGTTGCATAATCTAAAGAGGGACTCCACCGAAGCTTTCAGAATTCTTTTCAACAAACTTTTCCCGCAGAATGTTTGCTTCAAAGAATCCTTTATATTTTAGGCAAACAGTCTTTTGGCAGTAAGTCTTTTTCGATCGCGGTTTTGGGCAACAGAGTATTCCAGAGTCGTGATCTTTTATAGATTATAATATATCTATTTCTACGTTCACACTATGCTCCTACTTCTGCTGCTGCCGCGAATATTGCCCGAAATACTTCCACGGAAGTATTAAATCGAGTGAGTGTCCACACCCCGCCGTCATATTTTTCTCGCAGTAATAGGAGTGAGCGAGATAGCAAAACATTCCACAAGCTCCTTGCGGTGCTGGTCCTGACTCGCGCATGAAAAGCCACTATCGGGAGCACAGGAAGTGGCAGTACCGGCGTGACGAGTGGCAGCACGAGTAGCCTGTTTACAATGTTAACATGCTCGCGCTGCTCACTTCCTTGCCCATAGAGGCATCGTGTGATCGTGACATTAGAAGGAGATAATGGCGACGTGTGACCCTTTTCGGAAGTTTTCACAAGTATTTTGTTTTATGTTTCGGTGCCACTGTGTAGTGTAGTCCAGTGGAGTCTTGAGTTTTATAACCGGAGTTCTCTGGTTCGATTCCTACGCGACATTGTTAATACTTAATAATGAGTATTTTCTTAATTTTCTAATATTTTCCCAGATTATTTAGATTTTAAGACATTGCAGGCCGACTTAATGAAATATTCGAAAATAATGAAATATACTAACTTTAGTAAAGTAAAGATGGCGGTTGCAGAAGGTCGTTTGAAGACTCGAAAATAAAAGAAGACAATTTTGAATGAGTGTGAAGTCACATCAGGGAAAAACATAACAACGTAACATGGACATACAGATAGAAAAGAGAGTACAATGTAGGCGGTATTATAGCTAGGTAGCTATTTCTACAAGACCATCTTAGTAAAAAACAAGAAGGAAAACTCAACTTGACTTGTATAAAAATTCACCGACTGGGGATTATGTCTAAAATGGTTCTAAAATATGTATTAATTCTTGTATAATTATGGTAATTAAAAGCGTATTAAGCAGCGGAGAGCAGTAATGCGATGATAGATAACTTTTTCCCTAAACCGTCTTACCAATTTCAAAAACAGAACATTCTGCCATTACGTAGCTACGCCGCGCTACATGGCGCCGCACCGATAACTGTGAAAATATAACTTGCAAAAAATTGCAAACAGCGCGGCCAAGACCTGAACCTACGAATTTCGCCACTTCTAGTACCTAACGCGGTAAGTGTTTTAAAATTTAGTATTCAACTGTGAAAATAAGAAGTGAAAATATGAACTGAACTAGTTCAGTATGCTCCTTGGATGTACTTTTTCTTGAATGTACCAGCTTAGTACTTCAATCTTGGAGGATTTTAAACCTGTTAACTTAAATAACACAAAATGTCTACCTGATAAAATATAATAACAATAATAGTAAAAGTTTAGTACTTCGGAGTGCACGTTAAGTCACCGGTCCCGGTTGCTGTCTATGATTACTAAGATGGCGGTCGTTACACAACCATGTCAGAGGCCTACTATTAGGAGTATACCAGGGTTAATCAGGTCGTACGTCGGCTAGGTGTCCCACGCGAAAAAGAAAAAGACTAGATCGAGCCAATGCGTAATAATCTAATGAAATAATATTTTGCGAAATTCGCAGATTGGTAGAGTATTTCAGTTTCATTGGAAAAGGAGGAAAGTGTTTTCTCTATTTCCCTAACACCTATTTTTCTATCCCCTGTATATTATATGGGTGCTCTCTCACTACAACTAGTTTCCTGACGCTTATAAGATAATACAGTATGTGTGGGTAGATATTTTTTTTTTTTTTTTTTTTTTTTTATTAATGATGGGTTTGCTCTTGACTCTAGTCTAGGTCATAGGACAGAGACAGAGTCTAAGATGGAGCGAGCTCACCCAGAAGAAGCCTGTTCACTCTTACTTTGAAGAGATTAGGGTTGTATGCTTTTGGAAACACAGACGCAGGAAGTGAGTTCCACTCTTTAGCTGTGCGCATTATAAATGATGACTGGAAGCGCTTAGTCCGAATTGGTGGAATGGCTACCAGGTACGGATGGTATCCGGCGGTGCGTCTGGATGTCCGATGGTAGAAGGGAGCTGGTGGAACAAGGTCGTGAAGCTCTTGAGCACACTCTCCGAAGTACAATCTATAAAATACCGACAAGCAGGCAACCTTGCGGCGATATTATTATAGATTACCGTGTGATGCCGGCTTAGAATAGTATCACCCCTTATCTTTCCTGTGGGAGTCGTAAGAGGCGACTTAGCGACTCGAGGGTGTGTATTGCAATTTTAGGCGATGGGCTGACAACCTGTCACTATGGCGATACAAAATTTTCCGAATGACCCTCAAATATTTCTCAGTCGTGGCGTAAATGTCCTTTTTTTGCGGGCGTTTACGCTCTGCCTACCCCGCAAGGGATAATAGGCGTGATATGTGTGTGTATGTGTGTAGGTAGATATAGGTACTTGTTATGTAATCAAAGCCAACCCGGAAGCGCCTGGGCAAGGCTATTGTTGATAATGTGTGTAATTATGCCACCATAATTATCATCTCAACGAACGGAATCACGCGTAAATCTCGGTTACAGTATCTGTTTTGAGATGATACTTAATTTGAATCTCGTATTACAGCGTATGAAACCCGAAAATCTGCTTTGTCTCTATCTTATCATTGCCGTGTGATGCCGGCTTTGCCGTGTGATGGCGGCTTTGCCGTGTAATGCCGGCTTAGAATAGCATCACCCTATTTCTTTGCCGTGTGATGCCGGCTTAGAATAGCATCACCCCATTTCTTTCCCTTGGGAGTCGTAAGAGGCGACTAAGGGACTCGAGGGTGTGTATTGCAATTTTAGGCGATGGGCTGACAACCTGTCACTATGGCGATACACAATTTTCCGCGTAACCCTCAAATATTTGTCAGACCTGGCGTAAATGGCCGTTTTTTGCGGCTGTTTGCGCTCTGCCTACCCCGCAAGGGATTATAGGCGTGATATATGTATGTATGTTATCATAGAAAAGTTGATTAATTTAAATTTTTTAAAACACTTCCACATCCGCAGTTAGATCTTGTCAAGGCTAGGGTCCGAAAGCTTATTTGGATTTTCTACTCTCTCAGAGATATTGCTCAACTAAATCTATTAAAAACTATTTATTATGCATTATGTCAATCAATACTCTCATATTGTGTCATAGTGTGGGGTGGTGCTATAAAATCAAAGATACTTGAGATTGAACGCGCGCAGCGATCGGTTCTCAAAGTTATGACTAAACATCCTCGTAAGCATTCTACTGAATTACCTACTATACCAGGAGTGTCAAGTTCTCTCTGTTCGCCAACTTTTTATATTAAACGTCTTAACATTGCAACACTCAAAAATCATTTATACTCCATCTCCACTAGCTTTAAGTAGACGATACTACACCGTTTGTAAGAATACACTATTACCACAACATTCGCTTCTCGTTTTGCTGGGTTCCTTGGACCATATCACTACATAGTATAAAATAAAGTCGCTTCCCGTTTGGTGTCTCCTTATATCTTTAGAATTACCCAACGGATTTTGATGCGGTTTTTTTTATTACATAGAGTAACTAGAGAGGAAGGTTTATAGGTATAATTTATTCCGATAAATTGTCACATTCCCATGGGAAAACGGGTAGCCCAACTGGTAGTAAACTTTTGACCCCCTTTTGACACCTTTAAAGATTAAAATTTCAAAAATGCTGAAACACGTATTTCATTATTTTAGGTTATGAGTCTAATCAGAAATTTGGAAACAGATCACATTTAAGATAAAAAACTTTCATACAAACTTTTAACCCCCTTTTTACCCATTTAAGGGTTAAAAATTCAAAAATGCTCAAACACGTGTTTAATAATTGTAAGTTATTAGTCTAATCACAAATTTTGAAACAGATCACATTCATTTAAAAAAACGAACTTTCATACAAACTTTTAACCCTATTTTGACCCTATTAAGGGTTAAAAATTCAAATATGCTGAAACACGTGATTAATTATTTTAAGTCATAAGTCTAATCACTAAATTTTTAAACGAGTCACACTTAAGACAACGAACTTTCATACAAACTTTTAACCCCCTTTTCATCTCTTGGGGTATTAAAAAAACGGAATTTTATCTGTAATAGTTGCTTTATTACATTAAAAACTTCATGTCCAAGTTTCATCTCTCTAGCTTCAGTAGTTTAGCATTTTATACTATCACGAAAACTGCGAAAAAAAATATTTTATTTCCATAATACAAACATAGATGTCGCTGTTAGTTTTTCAAACGCACTATCGTTATGTTTATTCAAAAACTATAAGGTTGCATTTAATTTTTTTCCTTGCCGTTCTCAAAATGAATACTTTAAGGCGCACAATGAAAATCGTCGAATTTACTTTAGGGTATCGTTCATCGAAAACGAAATTCAAGGTGTCTTTTTTAGTATTTTGATTGGGTTGTTTGTGAAATTGATTTGTTTTTGGGTTTAGAATCGATCCAAATTGTGAAGTTTAACCATTAAAAAGGGTGGTAAATAGATCAACATGGTCGTAGAGATTCTAAACATTAATGGTTTCTTATTTCGAGCAATATCCTTTGTGTTGTATGTCACCCATTTCATGGCTAGGGAGGTGCACGAAAGTATTATTGCTTATATGTTATAGAGCAATGGAGCGAGTCTCCGTCCTATCACACGACGAAGATGGAAATAATTACGCTAATTTCTCTGAATATTTTGCGGAAGTCCCTACTGCATATTTATGGCGGTTTGTGTGAGTTAGTGGACGCTTCAAAAAAAATTCCTTGCGTCTTTGAGGTTTACAACAATGGAGAGTTGTATGCGAAATTCGGTGAAGATGGAAATCCCGTTCATAGGCTGATTAAATTCCGGTTATTTTTAATCCCACAAGGGATGAAAAAGGGGTTAAAAGTTTGTATGAATGTTTGTTGTCTTAAGTGTGATCCGTTTCAAAATTAGTGATTAGAGTTATGATTATGACTTAAAATAATTAAACGTGTTTCAGCATTTTTGAAATTTTTATCTTTAAAAGTGTCAAAAGTTTACTACCAGTTTTCTCATGGGAATGTGACAATTTCCCGGAATAAATTATACTTATTCCTCTCAAGTTACTCTATCTAATAAAAAAAACACATCAGAATCCGTTAGGTAATTCTATAGATATAAAGGAGACACCAAACGGGAAGCGACTTTATCTCTATTAGAGTGATTCAAGAGGAAGGTTTTTATGTACGATTTATGTCGCGAGAAGGTCTGTTTCCAGTGAGAAATCAGTTAGCAGCGGGTGAAACCGCTGGGCGGGCCGCTAGTCTTTATAATAAAGTAAATAAATGTCTAAACATATATCCACTTTGTAAATTTCTGTGCAAATCAACCGTGACTCGATGGCTTTTAAATTACCACCAAACAGAAAACCTACTTATTATTATTTCATAATTAAAATTATTATTTTTTATTTGTAATTAAATTCATTTTATGTAAAATAATGCATTTTTGTAAACTGCAAAAATTGGCATTAATTATCATAATAAAAATTGATTGTGTCATAGCCGAACTGATACCCATAGCACAGGACTTTCCTAGTTTGGGTATCAAATTCAATTGTAATGTGTGCATGCTTAAATGAATAAACTATTTTTATGATTTTTTTTTTTATGTTAGGCATAAAATTTCAGAGAACTTGTATCGCAGGCAAGATTGAAATCTGCCGCTTTCGCTATCGGTACCAGTGTCGCTTTTATTCACCGGGCTGCCGCAGCTCGTCTGATTTTACTGGTACGAGCCGCGGTAGCTAATGGATAGAGGCATCGCTTGTACCGATAGCGAAAGTCGCAGGTTCGAATCCTGCCTACGGTGTAAATTTTGCCAGTTCTCTAAAAATTAAATAATTTTGTATGACGCCACTTAGCACCCGACAACATTTTAAGGGATAAGGCTAAAACACGACGGTATTACTTAAGATGACAGATTTTATTGCTTCCCCGTTTTCGTTTTTATGACACCGCGAATTTATAGCTGGACGAATGCCCTCTTATTCCGTTTTTTTATGTCCAAGCCCTCTTAATTTGGATCCCGGTTTTGGAGGGCCGGCCCATTTTCTTTAAAAGCGGACACAAAAACTCGAGTTTTTAAAGACGTCGTTTCAAGTCTTGTCGATGTCACGCTTTAACTGAGGGTTGTGTGCGTTGTATGTTATTTGTCTTCAGTTGTACCTCATTTATGTATATGTATCATCCTTCGAGCAACACGGTCTTCCGTCTCGTTCCGAAGGCCGTCGTTGCTCGAAGGTGTCATCCATACAAGTTTGATGTGAAAAATACTTTATTCATGTACTATGGTTTATTATGCACTCACAGTGCTATATTGACGGCCGATGTGGCGCAGTGGTAGTGTGACTGCCTGCGACGCAAAGGTTCCGGGTTCGATTCTCGGTGGGACACTCACAATGTTGATATTTATCACAAATTTGTGAATTTGTTCCCGGTCTGGTGAGGACATTGCAGGGTGAACCACCTGATTGTCCGAAAATGAAATGGTTCCGTGCTTCGGAGGGCACGTTAAGCCGTCGGTCCCGGTTGCTGTATATGATTACTTAGACGGCGGTCGTAACACAACCATGTCAGAGGCCTACTAGTGGTAGTAGGTGGTTGAAAAACTCTGACACCAGGGTTCATCGGGTCGTTGGACGACTCGGTGTCCCGCACGAAAAGAAGAAGAAGAAGCTATACTGTTTCCTAAATAAAAAAAAAAAAATGCCGACTTGAACCCGAGAACTTGGGAAAATGAAAATGAAAATGAAAATGACATAACTTTATTCAATGTAGGATAGCATTATCACTTATTGACGTCATGATCGGTAATTGTAAAAAAAAGAAATTTGCATAACGCAATCTTCTTCTTTTTATAACAATTTTGTATTGTCCTAATAGAAAACCGGCTCGGGCGGGATAAAAAAATAAAAATAAAAATAAAGGCACTGCCTCGGGGCTGGCCAGGTTAATCACACAGCACGTAACTTTACGCCACCACCATTTGTAAACGACATTTGTTTCAAATTTTAGCATGCGTATAATTAACCGGACCCCCTGAACAGGAAAAACCCCCCAAAAAACCTGCCCAGAAGTGCTCCTACTCTAAATTAACAATCTTTCTAGGCCCTAAACTGCCCTAGCTAATTTTGGAAATAACGAATAATATATATGTATAGCCCAAAAATGGCTACATAAAAAAAAAATATAATAATAACAAAAAATTGCAGTAGATAAATCTACTTGTTCGTCTAATAAAATATTTACTTTATACATTTGAATTAAACCCATGGAGATTTATCTTGCATATAGTCTGATATTTCATAATAGCCTTTCTTGTACAATTTTTGTTTAATTACTGGTTTAAATTTATTTAAGGGTAAGTCTTGAATATCTTTAGGAAGTTTGTTATAAAAGCGTATACAATTGCCCTTAAAAGTTTTGCTTACTTTACTAAGCCTGCTCATGTGCACAGCAAGTTGCTCCTTATTTCTAGTGTTAAAATTATGCCTGTCACAATTTTTCTTAAAAGAATCAATATTTATTTTTACGTACACTAGATTTTCGTATATGTACTGTGACACAAATGTCAATATGTTGATTTCTTTAAATTTCTGTCTCAAGGAGACTCGAGGTCCCAATTTATAAATTGAACGAACAGCCCGTTTCTGCAAAACAAATATATTGTTCACATCCGCATATAGATAGGGATAGCGTACTACTGCTCTGCCAACTGAGCAAAGCTTCATCGCATGGTTTCAATTCCTGCTCTAATTGTGGGCTAACTATAATATTCGTTACAATAACTTATACTAGATGTCGCTTAAACGTTGCTTCAAGACGATACTTGAAGCAACGGAAGTGTCCGTAGCTCAGTTGGCAGAGTAGTGGGACGGTACCCCACGGTCCCTAGTTGAAGTCCCGCCGGGCGCAATTTCTTTTCTTATTTTCATTTATAAAGACTTAATCCTGTTCTGTTTTCTGTTCTGAAGAGATCTTCCATTATTATATTCCTAGCTAAGTCAAAACTGAATACAACTTTCTAAGCAATATTGCGACGACGTCGACATGGGAACAATATGTGCAAGCGACATATTGTGTAGAACGTCGTCGTGTGCAACCGCAAGGTGCAATTATGAGACGTGCAGTCTCAATTCGCTTGTGAATCTAGCAAACCTTTAACAGTGTATAACGTAAGTACGAGCTTCTTACCGTTTCAGTGGTATACGCCCAATGCAGATTGTACAAAATCTATAGCAGCGATTGCCAATGCATGGCAACAGCTATCGCTTTTAAGTTGGCCTCTTTAAGGTCCTTGAAAGAAGCCTCTCCGTGGCGTACCCTGAAAACAGCTAGATAAGGTAACGCAGTGTCGAAGCTGGCCAATTCTTTTACCACAATGGAAGATTCCCAATGCAATCAACCATTATGAGCTTATGTAAGTATATTGCTTGTTATTGCGTAGATAAGAGCAGCATCGTATACCTGTAAGATAACTAATTTTATCTGAAATTTAGGATAGTGTTATCACTTTTTGAAGCCATGATCCGTCATTGCAAAAATAATAATTGAAACTTAATTTTCTTCTTTTTATAACAATTTTGTATTATTTAGCTAGAAAATCGTCTCTGGCGGAATATAAAAAAATATATATAGGCACTGCCTCGGGCTAGCCAGGTTAATCATACGGCATGAAACTAGTAGGTGGGTCATTTTCAACAACGGCTTTTTTTTTGTCAATTTCGGTGGATGTTTTAATTTTCTGCTTTTTTGATGTTTTTTTTAGCTGTATAGCAAAAGATACTAATTTTAAGTATAAAATATTAACAGGGAAATATGTAACAATAGTATTTGGTGAGTTATTTGGGTCACCGAAATTGCCTTGTCACCGAAATTGAATTCATGCCACCGAAATTGGGTTTGTGCCACCGAAATTGCAATTGTGCCTCAGATGCCTTGTTTGGCTGCTTACAAATGGATGGCATTGTGTTGAAGATAGTGAGATAGTCAGCGGCAGCATTTTAGCACATGCCGCCGGTCGACAAATCAACTGATACCTGCGACTACAAATAGTAGCTACGTCTTTGGCTTTTGCTGACGGGTGTCAATGACTGAGCAGGAGGACCTCACGGGAGCGCGGGGCTGGAGGGCTAAGAGGGATCGCCGGGCTGGAGGGCCACGAGGGATCACCGTGCAAGAGGACCTCGCGGGAGCGCCGGGCTGGAGGGCCACGAGGGATCGCTGGGCAGGAGGACCTCGCGGGAGCGCCGGGCTGGAGGGCCACGAGGGATCGCTGGGCAGGAGGACCTCGCGGGAGCGCCGGGCTGGAGGGCCACGAGGGATCGCTGGGCAGGAGGACCTCGCGGGAGCGCCGGGCTGGAGGGCCACGAGGGATCGCTGGGCAGGAGGACCTCGCGGGAGCGCCGGGCTAGAGGGCCACGAGGTCGGTGTTATTTCACTTGTTGTCCTTGTCCATCGACTTGACAGACACCAAAAATTTGGTTGTAGAACTGATCTGTCAAATTTAACTACATACGTGTAATATTTTCTTGAGTTTGCACAACTATTACTCATCACAATAAAACAATTTTAAACGGATTTAAGTTGTGTTTATTTAGGATTTTCCGTTTAAAATTGTTTTATTGTGATACATACGTGTACAGAGTGGTGTACAGACAAGTACTTACATATACAGTTTTTTCTTCAGTTCAGTTAAAGTTTACTTGATACCGTCTTGCATTGCAACATGCAGCGTTATGTTCCTCTGATTTACAGTGATTTTCACCTATAAGAGTTTTGGAATTTTTAGTCCATTTCAGAAGTTCAGATTAAGAGCAAGGTTCTGAATTCGTAAAAATATTATTTTTTGCTTATAAGGACGTATTCTCCATGTAGTCCAATAGTCAAAAGGTCAAGATATGATAATAAGATCAAAGGTAAAAGGGTCTTGGATGAATCGCGTGATTTCTACAAATTTCGTAGGTAGATACAGTTGAAATTGGTACCAAAAGGTTTATTTGACAATACTACCACAACTAGAACGTAAGTGGTTATATGCTCTTTGACCACAACAACAAACAATCGACACAATTCAGGCCAATATTAGACTTAATGTCGCAAATTTTAAAGTCCAGTTCAATTTGAAGTGATGTTTTCTCGCCAATATATAGGAAAGTTGAATATCGTGTGGGATCCAGGGATTTATTTTGATCGGGGTCTGTTATTTGTGGCCACATCACGTATAAAATTTTCTAATATACTTTATTAAATATTTCAAGACTAAGTTTCTTTAAAAGCTAGTCTCTATACTTTGTTGTTGTTTAGCTATCAGATTACGCGAAGAAAAGCTAACAACTTCCCTGAAGCCAAGCTTAGTTTCACACCATTACATATACACATACCGTTAAGCAGTAAAACTATACAACTTTGCCCGCTTTTGTGCTTTATTCTAAGATTGACTTTATTAAATAACTTGTTAAACTAATGTATATCGTCCAACGTGAGGAGCAAGCTTGTTTGAACTATGCTCCGTTTATTTAAGGATGACCAATAATGTAAACAAACTTTGTATGTAAATGACAGCTCGCAACTGTCAGTTTCATACAAAGTTTGTTTACATTATTGGTCATCCTTAAATAAACGGAGCTTAAATTGCGCTATCTGTAATAATTTCGGAGAAAATGGCCGCGGGTCAAAACTTTGTTCTTTCTTGCAACTTTGCCCAAAGTCAATATCTTATAAACCCTAAGGTTATGATGAAATTAAAATATACCTCTATTTTCTAAAATGTTACAAAGTTGCAATATATCTTCGGATAATGCAAATAAAGAAAATATTGAGGGAGTGATTGTGGTGGGCAATGTTACACTTACAAGTGTAGACTCCCTCATACAAACCCGCATAAGGTGCTAGGGTTGAACATATGCAGATGAAAATAATAATTTTGGGCTCTAGTCACAGCCAATGTACCTGCTTTACTGGAGCCAAAAGGAGTAATTAAGACCTACGGCAAACGCACTGATGGCATGTCCTTAGTACCATGGAAGAATGGAAAATGCCTGGTGTGGGATGCCACCTGCACGGATACCCTGGCTCCATCCCATGTAAGCAAGACTTCACTGCGAGCTGGTGCCGCCGCTAGCGCTGCCGAAATATTGAAGACAAGAAAATATTCTGGGGGAGTTGTTTATCTTTGTTCCCCTGACGTTTGAAACAATGGGTCCTTGGGGCCCATTAGCTTAAAGATCTCTCAGGGTGTCTCATTGAGGCAACGGGAGACCCAAGAACTGGCAGTTATTTAGGCCAAAGAATTAACTTGGCCATCCAAAAAGGCAATGCTGCCAGTCTTTTGAGAACTTTGCCTCGGTGCGCCGTTCTGGGAGTAATATTTTACTTATAGAACTAAAGATAAAAATAAATTGAAAATAAACTTAAATAAGAAAATTTAAGAAAAAAAGAAAATTAGTAACTTTCCTTTTTCAATTAAATAAAACCTTTTATACATAATAACAATTATTTATTCAATGTATTTAACCAATCATCACGCTAGAAGACACATAAAATTAAATTTGAATTGTCTTGATTAAGTTAAAAATGAGTCTTTTTTGTTCTATATTACGTATTTATATTCAAGTTATAGGTAAGCATAGGTATCCTGTTGAAAATAAACAACTATCCAAAAGAAACATCAAATTTTTAGGAAATATCTTACATTAATTACAAAATCGAGTGATCAGCAGAATTATACAGGGTAAAAGGTTAAGCTCTTCGAACACTTAGGGTGCCTTCAGACCGTTAAACTGGACAACTTTCCCTTAGAAACATATGTCAGGAAACAACAAAAAATTCGCCCTCCCAAACAAAATCACGATCAGCAGAATTACTTTACTATGGGAAGTCCAAAACTTTTTGACGTTTTGTCTAAATACACCCTATCAGTATCCTGAGGGCTGTCTCTTACACCTTGTACATATATTTGCGTAGTTCGCAACTCCAAGGCCAATTTTATGACGGGCAATGTTGCAAGCATTTTTATGTGTTTGTCTTCTAACATTACCCACCCAAATATCGTCTAAATTATTGTACGTTGATTAAACAATAAGGTATTATTTACAGATTAAAACAGTTGCGCATTACTATATCAATAGATGGCATTAAAGATCTGGGGTAAAACAAGGTAATAACATTAGCGTTCTGGTAGTTGTAAACTTTTTTTTTTCGTTAACTTGCTGGCGTTCCTTTTCGAATTCGTAGTCCTTATTCTAGTAGCAATATCAAAATACGTTTAAACCCTATAGGGCGATGGACAGAATATTCTCACCAAAAATTGAACCTTAACTAACCGCAATAAACTTCAAAACTAATGAAAAAGTCGGTCATGCTCTGCCTGTTAAAGTGTCACTAGCACCTCAAACATGATGTCCAAATTTTCAATCAAACTCCAACTTTTTGATAAACTGTCATGGACGTTCGTTGGGTTGTTGGCCGACTCGAAAAGAAAAAGAATCGAACTACAAATATCAAATCACAGAGAAAGAAAAACAAACCAGCAAAGATGCCCCCCAAATTTTCAACGCTATCTATCGCTGATTTTAGTACTTTTTGTCCGATGCAGTATTTACTTTAATGCAAGAAAAACGTAATGAATTTGACCCCAATGCTGATTTTGCCCACGCGTGGTCAAAACTGGGCCTCTGTTTTGACACCATCTACGAAAGGACTTGAGGACTGTTGCCGGGCAACTGAGTAAAATTAGCGAGAAATTTTAACATAATTAAATTTTTCATATAACTTGCCCCTTCGAATAAACAAGATGAAGTTGATCGAGAATTTCAGAATATTGCCATAGTTTTTGCCCTCCAAGTAGTTTTGATTAATTTTTGATTTGGTGCAAAGTTATTTATTTATTTAACAATTTATTGTACACAAAAAAAAAATTTGGGGTGGTATGGGATCTACCTCCTAGCGGTCCACCCCGGGCAACGGCAACACAGGCTTGCCTGTGGATAAGTCCGGCTGAACGATCCCACTAAGCGGTGGAAGGCTCCGCAAGGGGCCGCCTGGCTCGCGACCACCATCCCACCGAAGTCTGGCGCCAAGTAGATTGCTGCGTTCCGTCAGTGTGTGGGAGCGCCAGTGCCTTAACAGGCTTCTTCTGGGTGAGCTCGCTCCATCTTAGACTCTGTCTCTGTCCTATGACCTAGACTAGAGTCAAGAGCAAACCCATCATTAATAAAAAAAAAAAAAAAAACACAAGAAAATACAAAAACATAGAACATATGGAAAAATGGTATAACAGGTACTGCTTATTTCTAAAGAAATTTCTTAGTTTCTTAGTTAAAGTTACCTGCCAAGTGCAAAGTTGTTTGGTTTTACAGCATCTCTACATGCGCTACCTATAAATAGATTTTGAAAGATGTTGTATACAGATTGTGAAGAGGTAGGTAGGTACTTTTCCCACAGAGTGTTTAGTATGTTACCTATATTTATAATAACCAGTCTAGTTACCAATTTTATACCACTTTAACGTGTTGGGTTTACTCTTACTACGTCGCTGCTAGTGATAGCGAAAGTCACAGGTTCAAACCCTGCCTGCGATACAATTTTGTGAGCCCTCCAATAAAGAGTTTGATTCCACTTCTTTATGTTTGTCAGTGACAGCGAAATAAAAAAATAATAAAATTTTCAAAAGTAACTCCAAATTTTTTTAAATTATAATCATAAGTGTTCCCGCTTCCCACGAAAGTACATCGTAAAACCCGCGGTTATCTTATTGGCCTGGATATGATTTATATTGCAACTCCAAGGTCCTCAAGTCAGCGACGCACGCAAAGGTTTATGTGTAATAAAGCACTATTACGATCCCTAAATTTACCTATCTCTGCTGTATTCATACAGTGGAACGTTTGATAAAGTCGTAAAAGGACCGCGTTCGCCAGAGGTTTCAAAATCGGTTAAAGAGTGAAACCGGTATAAAATTAAATTACCGTTGAACTCCTTTGCTTTGTATAATCGTCAAAACAAGGAGTGCTTTAGAAATTGGGTGCTATAGAATTAAATATTTGAGTGTTTTGTGTATTTTAGGGTTTTCTGTGTATTGGCGGGCGGTGGTGCAAGGCAGAAGGACGTGAAAATGAATTTAAACTAAGATCCCTATTGTAAGGAAGGACAAGTGTTGTAAATGAGTTGAAGAAAATGCTATCATTTTGTAAGTTTTTTCATGACGAAATAGCTAGTTTTATTCTGAGGTGCTACCAACTTTGACATTTGTATGCCTTTGGTTTGGAGTCACTATCGGAATGCCCTACTTTACACTGGTTTTAAACCGGTAAATCAATACTCTACTCGCATCCCTATAATCTCGTAGTGAAAGATCACATCTAAGGAAAACCGCGTCTCCGCTATCTTCGAAAAGCGATTGTGGAAGACTTACTGCCGGAGAATGTTTGCCTAGAATATCAAGAGTACTTCTACTTTTTACCAAACGAAAAAACGGGGTAGATTTCAATTCGTAGGGATTTTCTTTTACTCCTGGAGCTATGGGAAAGTAATTTTTTGGTTTGAAAGTACGTTTTCCAGATGGCCCCATAGTCAATCATAGAGGGTGTTAATTTATTTGTAATTCCGTTAGGCGTCGATTCTAAATTAAGAGTACTTAGGTATTCTTAGATTAATTTATGAACAAGCATATTAAGGTTGATTTTAAACTCATAATATTTCTAAAATATTAGTACCTAGCTAGAGTGAGTACCATGTCCAGTAGTGGACTGTTGTAGCTGTTATAGTTTTTAAGTTAATGTTATTTATGTTAAATATGTAGGTTTTATTGTATATGTATTTTGTATCTACGTAAAAGCACTATCCCGCATCTCAAATCTATTTTCCTTTACCCTAAGGTTGTCAGGTAGACAGAGCTACCTAGCTATAAGGCCGCCTACATGTCTTCTTTTTGTGCAAAAAAGTATATTTTTGTTATTTATGTTACGTTGTACATTATACTTAGTTAGTATCTGTTTTTGGCGGCTTATTTTCTTTTGTTAAAAGCTTTAATGTTGATACTCTAACCGACTTTTCTTAGACCTAAGAAGTTTTTTTTGTTTACGATTTTATTATGTCAATGCTTTCTCTTAAATTAAGATTTGTAAGAAAGGCATCTCGTGTTTAGATAAACAAGACAGCTTCACCGACTGTGACAGAAGGCCTTTGCTAATCTGCGCTGAATAGCAGTTCATTATCAAATACGAATTCTCATTTTGAATAAACCATAGATAGGTATAAAGTGCCTATATAGCTTGTTTGCCGTACGTGCAATTGTCGGCATTGTGCTCATAAACTTTGATCATCGAGAAACAAAGCAGTACATACCGATCTATACCTAATTAGCAGTTGCGCATTTGCACATTTGTCGCTTATTCCAATTGGGTTACCGCACCCTTCCAAGTACACATTCAAATATATAAAAATATAAATTGATTAGGTATAGCTCTTCGTTTGATAAACAAATCTTTCATTAACAATTAAATCTTAAAAGTTATAATTTAAACCCGTAATCATACATAGAGCTACATACATACATAAATCACGCCTATATCCCTTACGGGGTAGGCAGATTGTTAACGGCTGTAAACCTTGGCTTCCAACAAGCTAAACAAATCCAACAAAAAGAAACTAAACTAGAACTTATTAAAAAATTTCGACTTCGGCTGAACCAGATCCTGAAAACACACCTTAATTAACGCAACATAATTAAAGCAATAAATTCTTTCGCTATCCCTATACTGACCTACTCATTCGGTATAATAAACTGGACTCAAACTGATCTTAAAACACTACAGCGTACTATTAACACAAGTCTAAGTAAATCAAGAAAACATCACCCAAGGTCCTGTTACCAACGTCTTACTCTATTCGTCTATTTTAAGTAATTTTAAGGTTATTTAAAGTTAGATTTAAGCATTTGACGTGTAAAATATATTTTATTAATAAATGAACTGAACTGAACTGAACACTGCCCCGCGCTATTGGAGGTAGAGGCCTGATTGACCTGCAGAACTTGCATAACACCCAAATAAATACCCTTAGACGATTTTTTCACGAACGCGCGGAGACCTCAGCACTACACCAATATGTGACTAATGTAGACCACAAACTCACCCCCCTTAATTTAAACAATAGAGACCGGCAGATTAATGAGAAAATTACAACGACAGAACAGAAGATAGCAAGCTGGGCCCAAAAATCTTTACACGGGAGACACCGAACCGAACTGAGCCAACCCCACGTCGACAAAGATGCGTCGAACGATTGGCTCAAACGTGGTGAACTGTTTCCCGAAACAGAAGGGTTCATGCTTGCTATTTAAGACCAAGTTATTGCTACTAGAAACTACAGAAAGTATATCACAAAAGACTTAGACCGACCCAATGACCTCTGCAGACTATGCAATAGCGCACCAGAAACTATACAGCATATTACAGGAGCATGTAAAAACCTAGTACAAAACGACTACAAACACCGCCATGATCAAGTAGCTTCTATAATCCATCAACACCTTGCACACTCTACTAATTTCATCCACAAAAAATCCCCTTACTATAAATACAACCCAGACACTGTACTCGAAAATGACAAATATAAACTTTACTGGGATAGAACTATACTAACAGACAAAACGTTACACTATAACAGACCTGACATCACACTTCACGACAAAGACAACAAGATAGCCTACTTAATTGACATAGCCGTCCCTAATTCCCACAACGTAAAATCAACTATAACTGAAAAGCTCAGAAAATACCATGACCTAGCAATAGAAATAAAAACCCAATGGAGAGTTCATACAGTTCACATCGTGCCAGTAGTCCTTTCTACCACAGGTATAATCCCTAAAACTCTTCAAAATAGTTTGAAAACTCTTAAAATTCATCCCCATGTCTCTCATAATTTACAAAAAGCCGCAATTCTAAACACATGCCGAATAGTTAGGAAGTTCCTTACTACCTCAGTAACAACAGACTTCTACAGCGACCCCTCCTCACTTGGTTAAGGCCCGTGGGGAGGGAGATATACCTCTGAAAGGAGAGAATCGAAAGATAAAAACAAATAATAATAATTCCCCGTAATAATAATAGAACCCATTTAAATTATAACTATGAATAGTGTAAACGACCAAGAAAGTTAAAAACTTATAATCAAATGTTTCTCAGGCTGAAGCTCGTTTTCAAATGATAATAAGTAATATATTTTTATGATCTTGGTAAACTTTTTGAGGAATGCTGATTTATTGTTGTAAAGAACCTTGATTGGGCATAATGAAAATATTGTATGTTACTTATAAACTTGTATACCACACCTGACCTTTGTATACCACATGTTTTGCAAAAAACCATCTTGTATGTAGGTTTCTATGACATGAACGTAATACTTAATTCAAAATGCAAAATAATGCGAATGCATTAATACATATCGATTTAGGTCTTAAATAATTGAAATTTTACTAGAAATATAACTTTTTCATTGCCTCTCCGTTATGGATAGATCCGTACTCTTGTAGTAAAACTGCTATGGTAATGGATGATCCATTACCCGTTTTAGAACAAAAGAAATAGAGTGAATTTTCCTTTGAAACGTTCCTTGTGCACCTGGCTCTTTCTGCAATAAATAAATTAAACATAAAGCGTTTTAAAGCTTTCCTCTGTTTCATCAAAACATGCCAGGCGGAATTTTCTTTATTACGTCACAGTGTTAGAGTCCAGCTCAATAAAGAATACAGCTGCAAACTGATAGCAGACACCAGCTTAGCGGTTAAAGTTACACGTGTGTATAGCGCTTTACAGAATGCCTACAATAGGGTTGCCAGATCTGTGTATTGTTTAAACCTATTCAATGCAAAAATATTTTCGTTCAATTTTGTAAGCTCCTGTCCCGTTATAGCTCCTGCGTGTCGCCCGTAGATCCAGTATCACTCCCGGTCATACCCAAAACCCGGCTTAGTGGTTAGTTACTTATCACTTTGGATTACAGCAACGGACACAGTGGACAACCTGTACCAGATATTATCAAACTACAGGCTAAAACTTTACTAGTGAAATTCGATGTTCATTGCGTAGTCGGTAAGCGATTATGATACCAGGAACCGGGTAACCAATGTACTAAGAATTTCACCTGTAGACTTGTAGCCTGTAGTTTCATTGCATAGGCACTGGTCAATACATAAATAAATTAAGCTAAAGTACTTTAAAACAAGACATAATAACACTAATAGCTACTTTAAAACTGCTGAGTGCTGCCCCTAGAGGCGCTTTGCTCCGTTGCGACCAGCCACTGCACATGATATTGCGTCCAGTTTGTCGTTCATTATTAAAACACACACCGAAACACGGACACTGTGTTTTTTCCCCAAATTTACGTACTTTTGCGGAAACCGTCAGGCGGTTGTGTATAAATGAAAACACAACGCAAAGATAGGCGCGAAAATTGTGTACGCTTTTTGCTCGCGGTGATGAAATTTTATTCGAGTTCACTGTTTACGTAAATATTTCATTGTTACGGACGATTCGTAATACAAATTAATTTGGTTACTGTTACTCACTCAATTTCTTTGTTTCGTAGCGAAATTATAACAGAAGTCATTTTACTAAGTTGTATTAAGTCATTGTACAAAGTTAAGTTACTTTACATTTTCCATTTTTTATGCCAGTTTTTCGCTTGCTTGACCAAACTCAACACGACTTTAATTTTGAAAGCTTATTTAACAAGTGCTTTCCCCACCTTAACTTAATTATTTAACTTACCTATGAAAAGACTTCAGTTTTCAAGTCATAATGGGCTTAAAACATACAACTAATTAGCTTGGCAGCCACTCGTTCAAATTAAACAAGCGACTTGTTCAAATTGAACTAGCGGTGAACGGCTGTTTACTTGCAAATTTCACGAAAGGCGCTTGCAACAAAGACTGGGAACAAAAGAATCTTGATGTTAACATTTAATATAACATTATAGTGCTCACTACACTTACCTATTCACATATTATATCTATTTTTCCTTTTTTTTGAAAACTTGCAAAATTTTCGAGTGCGGGCAGGATTTGAACCTGCGACTTTCGCATTACTAGTGGCGACGCCTCTTCCATCTGGGCTACCGCAGCTCATTTCTTGCCCGCCAATTTTGCAAGTGTATTTTAATGCCAGTAACGCTTGGCATGGCTCCTGTTGCGCCCTAACATAAACAAGGAAATCTTAATCATAATTAAAACAAAAATATTATGTTAAGAAACACCTTTTAGATACGTACAATGATTACTGAAACGCCACAAACCATTTTTATCTCAAGTGCAGTAAGTGCTGAGATTTATCGGTTTTGTTTTGACGAATGGAGCAGACAGGAAAATAATTTGAAATATCTTGGTAATGTGAGTAAAGTGACGGTTTATCTAAACACCACGAATGTTGGCAAGTAGTTTCTGCTCACAGAATAGCATGAAAGAATCCGAAAGAAAAATATTTCGATGTTGTCTCTTCTTACCTACATCATGCTATTAAGACATAACATTACGGAAACGACCTCACACATGCCTTGCATGCTCTTACCTCGTAACCCTTCAGTTTTTAATAGTGGCCGGAACATTAAGGCACGTTCATAAATTCGGCGGGCGAGCTTCCATCCCAGCTGTCAGGCTCGTTCATAAATTCAGCTTGTGGGAGAAACGCGGCTGGCATTATAACAGCTACTACCTATGTGGTGCGTGATGCTGGTGTGTTAAAGGAAATGTCAGGAAATTTTAAATATGTGGTTTTATTTTTAAATGCTGTTTATTTTGCAAATTGAATGGAATAAATACCTCAACGCAGAGCGAATCGTAGACAACAGCAGTTGCTTTAATTTTATCAAAGCTTCAACTTTTCATAAATTCAGTCTGAAGAAGCATGCGCGGCCGAGATTATAACTGTGGTTTTAATTCAAAATGCTGTTTATTTCGTGTATTAAATTCTATTTAACGTCAGCATGTACGGTCGCATTCAAAAGTGGAGTCATAGTTAACACAAACCTCAGAAAACAAGTCGCTCGCACCCGCGGCGACACTCACACAATGACACAAATGACGTATAACATACTATTATTTGACGAACTACCATTGTATAATAGGCTGAGTAGTATTGACTATTTCACTACATGAATCATTAGCTTCGGTAGCTTGGTCAGTAGCGCGGTCAAGCAAATTCTTGACCGTTATTGTGGAGACAATGGATCGAATCCCGATATCTTCGTTGTAGTTTTTATTTTATCAAATGAAGCAAAATTTAGTAAATTTTGAATTACATTTTAGTTGTTGCTAGATCGTTTGCGAGATAGTGCGTGTGCTAAGTGATTTTTTTTAACCTAAGTTTATTTATTAAACTTCAGTGTTTATTTCTTCGAAATGCATACTATTTATCAGTTTGCAGGATAAGCAGCGTATTGTTGCGCTGCAATTATCTGTGGCGCTGCATGATATTGGATTTAATTTAACTCAAATTGCTACTCAGACTGGTCTGGCCGTAAGTATAGTTTTATTTCATTACAATTGTATTTTAAATATAAAAATCTTTGACTCATAGTATGTTGGTAGCTGTTAACCGATTAGTATAAACTTTTTTATTAATAATGCTACTTTGTTTTAGTGGAAGACTGTTAAACGTTGGGTTACACGTTTTGAAGAGGAAGGTAGCGTAAAAACTCGACTCGTCTTATTAATGATTCACAGCGGAGGATGATGGTGTAACAATATGAAGAAAATGGTTCTGCCGCTGGTCCAGGCGAATTAGTAGCACAAGAAACAGGGCGTGCAACTGCCGCTAATTAAGTTGATATGCTACAGGAAAGCATGCTACCGACGACGCTGCGAAATGTTTAACTGTTTATCCTGCTAGTGAAGTTCCTCGTTTTGCATTTGTCCAGGATAAATTGTCCAGTGCATCGAGCTGCCGTGGTGTATAATTGGTTTAGCCAGCACCCAGATATCCAAGTTATTTGTTTGCCAGCAAAATCTCCGGACTTAAATCCCTTAGAGAATTTATGGGGTTTAATGGTGCAAAGGTGGGACATGCGCAATGAAAGAACTACAGAAGCTTTAGAGGCTCACTGCCTGGGAGTGTGGGAGAGTACCAGAGGAACAGATATATGCACTTATTTGGTCGAGTCTATTAAGTGTTTATTAAGTGTTGTTGAAAGCAGCGGAGGTAACACCAAATACTAATTATGTAAGCGGCGATTTTTACTTAAGATTCCAATCAGACCCGATCTAGCATACATTGCTGATTATCTTGTGTATTTCATTATAATATATGAATATACACAAAATAATCAGCAATGTATGCCGAAGCGGGCCCGATAAATCGTTGCTCACTCAACCTCTGTTTACCTGCTTACCCGCCTACTATTGCAGTAGATATTTGTGGAGCATTACATTAGCAATTAAATTATGCTAAAACATCGATATATATTTATATAAGATTGATCATTATTAGTCAGTTATCTTAAGGCCTTGCTTCAATATCTTTTCATTACGAAAACGAGTACTTAAGCTTAAACCTTGAGATGTAGGCAAATAACTGATTTATTATTATTACAATTACTTTTACTTCCGAGGAAAGTGCATCATCGTTAAACATAGAACAATAAAATAATTACTAACGACATTATTACTTAAATAACATTATTGAAAGATTCAATCCAAGATTTGGATCATTCCTATGATCTTATAAATAATTACCTATCGATGTTTCAGCTAATGAACACTTAATATCATTTTACATAATATTGTGTTTTATCATTCAAACAAAACTATAAACTAAGTAGGTATTACGACAGCAAGTATTTTATGTAGTTTTACATACTCGTATCTTATGGTTACCAAAAGTTCTCATTCATGTCATAATGTTATTTACATAAAGTAATACCATACCTACCAATAAAATAATTTCTTACCTTACTTTTTGTTTTATTACAATATTATAGGTTTATGTTTTTAGATATAATATTTTGATACATAATTTACAATAAACATTTATAGATATAATACATAGATGAATATATAGAAAAATATTATATAAAATAAATAATTATTACTGGAGAAAATATGGTAAAAACATATAAAAAAACATTATTCAACATACAGAGATCGGATGCGAACCCGGTTCCGTTCTGATTAGAAGGTAAGAATTATTACCGCTAAGCTACGGTAGCTTGTGATCAATACGACGAAATAAAGATATGTAATCTATTGCTTTACTACAAGTGAACGAATAAGGATAACTATAATACAGTTTTAGACAAACCAGTGTGATGTATACTTTGTGGTGATGTGGTGGCGAATAGGCTATCACCGAGTAATTATTTCAAAGATAACATAGATGTCGCTTATAGGTGGTAATCTATTTAAGTTTTAATGCTACGCCTTAAGGTGGACTTTTCTACTTACAGTCGATAATCTTACGTGTGTGCGTAAGTTAGTTAAGTAAGTACAGAGGATAATAACCCGTATTGCAATCTGTCAAGTGGTCTAACTATGACTCCACTTATGAATCCGACCGTACATGTAGCATGTTAAATATTTATTTCACATTTGTATACACCTATATTATTAAGAGGAAAGATTTTATTAATTTTTTGTTTGAATTGAATAGGCTCCGAAACTACTAGACCGATTTAAAAAAAATCTTCTACCATTAGAAATCTACATTATCCCTGATGGACATAGGTTATAATAAAATGTCTTATTTCCGCGGGAAAACATGTAGCAGCAGGTGAAACCACTGGGCAGGCCATTAGTTTTACATAAAACTATTTTATCTACACTCGTCTCATAATGTTCGAATTATGAATTCGAAAAGAGTTGCATAAAGACCTACTTTATGCATTCTGCCTATAGATATCACGGTTTAATAGAAATAACAGAAGCGTAATGACTTAATGAGAATGCTCTTACTACGATAAAGTTGAGAAATGAAACGAAGTTTTTTTTTGCCAATACTCATATTGCCATCTTCCGCCGCACCTGTCAGTTGTTGTTGTATGGTAATGTTACACTTACACTTACACATATCACGCCTATAATCCCTTGCGGGGTAGGCAGAGCGTAAGGTGCGTTGGGGTAACATCGAACGAGGTGTAAGATCGTACAAGTGGAATATTTGGCAAACTAAGCCATATTTTTTATTACCGGCAACATTGTGCACGACGCCATTTTGTTGTTGATCGATTGTCAGTTCTCGCTAGTCGCTCCGATGTGATGGACGTGTGTTTCGTGGCAAAAAACAAAACAAGGTAAGTTTTCTAAATTTTTCGTCTGTCCGATCTTTCCCTAAAATTTTTGATTGCATTTTTCTGTGAAAATATAGCGTTTTTTGTTAATTTGTAAAAGTAATTCTAAGTTTTCAATAAATATAAATGCATCTACATGATCAGAATAGGCCTAGGATTACTATTGGCAAAGATCCGGTGTTCCCCCTGACAGGTAAAGACCGGATAAAATTATCCGCTCGTGACCCGTTACAAAAAATGGTTGTCAAACTTTTTTGAGTCATAAATATTTTTTGGTCAATTTAATTATTTTTGTCAGTATAATATAATATAAGAAGAAGTAATAAATGTTACGTATTTCTAGAATAAATGCGAAGTAAATAAAACGTGATCTATTTTTCACACATTCGTTTCATTGATAAGCACACACCACACTGATTATTGTATGAACGGAAAATCCACAATTCTGTTCTTAATAGTTTATCGAGCAAAATACTCCAAATAGAGTAATAACACTATTACACCTAACACTAATAACACTATTTGGAGTATATTGCTCGATAGCGCCGTCGTCCGCTAGTGTGCCCTCGCTCCACTCTGCTGCTTTTATTTTATTTAATGACATTGTTGATAAGGTGGTTTTAGTGGTCTCATAGGTTACTAGAACTTCCTGACTGACACATCACAACAAATACCACACAAAAAAGAAAACTATCCTATCTTCCCCCGACATAACACAAAACAGTTTGAGAAACACAGAATCACCAAATTTCAGCCTGAGGGGCAAGACCGGATGCCCAAACTCAAAAAATATAATAAACAATTGGAACATCTATGTCTTTTAAACAATCAAAGATTTTATTTCTCTACGTGTTAGTACGGAAAAGATCGGATAAATTCCTGCTATAGACTTTGGTCTACGTGTAATAGAGGAGGTTTTAAAAGTACGTCCGAACTTACCCCTTTACAGCAAAATTTTCATAATGCTCTGAAAAAAGAATAACGTGACTTTGCACAAGTGCAAAACGCCAAGTATTGAGTTTTAAAACAAAAACGATATTCAAGGTTAAGCTCCGTTTTATTGTCAAATATTTACTCTGTATTTCATCAATTTTGCGTTCATGGATGTCGAATAAATCAAGTTTTAGGAATAGTCCTCAAACTAGTCGAAAATCCGTCCGATGTTACCCCAACGCGCCTTAAACAGCCGCAAAAAACGGCCATTTTTGACCACGTCTGACAAATGTTTGAGGGTTATTTGGAATATTGTGTATCGCTATAGTGACAGGTTGTCAGCCCATCGCCTAAAATTGCAATTCACACCCTCGAGTCCCTTAGTCGCCTCTTACGACTCCCACGGGAAAGATATGGGGTGATGCTATTCTAAGCCGGCATCACACGGCACATGGTAATGTTGCGTTTGTTTTATTAGGTTGTTGTTGAGATGTTGTTCAGCTGTTGTTTAGTTGTTGTTTAGTTGTTGCACCGATGTTGTTCAGATTGTCGTGTTATCTAGGCTCCGAGAGGCACCGGCGCTCAGGGAGCCAAGGTAACCGCAGGTGAATACTTATAGCTAAGTATTTGTAGAGTGGTCTCGCGAACACGAGTGCCTGTGACCCCGGAGGGCGTGAGGGAGTAAGTGTGGGTAGAGTGTCCTGTGTGTAGGCAGTAGGCACCCTAGCAAGCCTCGCGCCCGCACGCTAAGTGAGGGGCCGAGGGAGTAAAAGAGGGAACGTAAACGATAAGGCTTTATTAAAGAATTAACAGATAACCACCTCCTGATACGAAAACCAAAATTATAACCTGGCCACTCACACAGAAGGTAACGGCGGCGCGTCCAGCGCGAGGAGCGTCTTCGCAGCAGCTGTATCTTCAATCCGACGAGGCGTAGGCGCTTGAGGGGAGACTTTTAAGCTTCCGTCACTTGAGGGGAGACTTTTAGGACTAAAATAGACTGTTACAGTGGTTACTCAGTGAGAGACTATACTGGGAGTCTTCGAGATCACAACTTAGAGTCCAGACCAAACTCATCCCCTAGCTGCTTGACGTGGCTTTTATACCCTCGTCTGACGCTGACTGTCACAGTCTTCATTTCGATAGTCATGTTCATTTCCAGAAGCTTCGATGACGATCGCGCTCTTCATTTCGATCGTCATCCTCTTCGGTTCTAGAATCTTCGACGATCGTCGACCTCGTCAGCCGTCATTTTGAGATCATGGAACTTGTCAGTGGCCAGTCGTCGCTGTCCATGGAGATCTGTTGGCATCTCATGTTAGCTTGATGATGAGGTGGTTATGAGGATGGCTCCGAGGCACGCTGGAGGGCTCGGGACCTCAGTTCCTCCGGAGGGAGAGGGAGAGGGAGAGTGCCAGGCGTAGTAAATTTAGATACAAGTACCAGGAGGTCAGAAAATACGAAGAGGTAGATCAATGTATAATAACTTTTTAGTAGAAAGCTACGCGGCTCTATGATGTATAGATAGCCGTCAACTTTGAGAGGTTGACATAACATCAAGAAAGTAAACAAACAAATTGATAAAATAAAATGGATTTCAGGAAATATTTAGAAAAATGGTAGTAATTGTAGCAGAATGCTACATTTCCCCCGCGACCCCGAGAAAATTTTTGCTGTAACAAAAATTTTGAGGTTATGAGCAGCTACCTTACCTAGCATAAATTTACTTTCAGGCTTCACCATTCATTCATACATCCAAAGTTTGGGGTAGGGCTCACATTCAATGGCTCCTACTCCAAGGTATGCTGCTCTCTGAGTATACCTCAGTTAATGACGCAAGGCTTGTTTTAGGAGTTGTCATCCGCTCCAGCTTAAAACCCACATGGTAGTGTTAAGGCTTATTTAGCGTGTCACTAGCCGCACGTGTAGAGTGTAGTAGTGTAGGCTTATTTTACGTGTCACAATCCGCACGAAGAGGTATGAACCTTAGCTCGAGTGGGGATAGAGATGACCCAACAGGTAAGGAACATTATAATAGACCCATTTAGTAAGAGTCTTTTAGGAGAAAGGGGTATAAAGAGAGCCCTTTAGAGTAGTGGAGGTTTTAGAGTCAGGTTCCTGGACTAAGAGCCCAATGAAGTAGTCCGAAGAAATTCAGCTAGGGATTTTGTAGTAGAACCGAAAGGCTTTGACTGGCTTATGAGCCTAAGTTAAAGGGTTGGCTTCGCTTTAGCCGAAATAGCGATGCCATGAGGGTGATGAGGTATAAAAGGAAATATTTACAAAGAAAAGAGTGAAATGCCTTAACTCAGTTTAGACTTTAAAGTCTTTAACGTGCCATTTGGCTCTTACACCGTTTGGGTCCTCCAAGAGGTAAACGAGTGGCGATATCTTTTGTATCACTCTGCATTTGATATACCTTGGGGCGAGTTTAGCTGAAAAGTATGAGCCTGCGTTACTAAGGGCGTAGTTTTTCCGCCAGACGAATTCGCCAACATTAAATTCCTTGAAAGGATGTTTCAAGTCGTACCGAGCAGCGTTCCTAGTGTGGGCTATGTAAAGTGACGTCTGGACCCTATCGAATATGTTGGCCAGCAGGCCTACGTTATTCGCGTATATGTCGCGAGGTAGCAGAGTTATTTCGTCCAGATTGTGTGTAGGTGTGTAGAGAGAACCACATGTGACGATTTCTCGTCCGTACACTAGGAAAGATGGGGTGAATCCCGTTACGGCGTTGACTGAATTATTCATGGCATTCTGAATAATTGGTAAATGAATGTCCCAAGAGCGGTGATCTTCGTTTACTAGTGATGCTAGTGCTGTTATGATGGTTCTGTTATATCGCTCTGTGGGGTTTACTTGTGGGCAGTAGTGAGGTGAGTAGGACGGGAAGGGTATTTTGTACTTTGTTATTAGGTTATTGAACTCCCTAGACCGGAATTGAGGACCGTTGTCCATGATTATGGTCTGTGGGATGCCGTGGACGAGAAACACCAAGTTTTCGAGGTTACTTATGATGTTTGATGCTAGAGCGCGTTTAAGTGGAAAAAGAAGGCAGTACTTAGTAAAACAGCAAGTGACGACGAGGATGTGCTGGTTGCGACGTCTCGACATGGGTAAAGGGCCTATCAGATCGAGAGATATGCATTGGAAAGGCCTGGAGCAGATTCTTGGTTTGCCCATAGGGCCGTAAGGGGAGTGATTAGAATATTTGTAGGCCTGGCAACGTTCACAATGTGAGATAAGTTTGGTTATGTCTTTAAACATACCTGGCCAGTAATGTGTTAAAGATAGCTTCTTAAATGTTTTGAAGACACCTAGGTGTGGCTCGGAGGCTGAGCCGTGGCAGTTTCTTATTAGATTTTCTCTATCTGGAGGGGGTGGAACCTCTTTCCATGAGAAGTCATCTTGTATACTGAATGGTGAAGTGATGTGGCGAAATAGTTTGTCATCACTGATCATGTAGTTTGGGTATGAGTCGGGGTTGCTACGGCAGCACTGGACGAGTCTGTTGTACTGCTCGAGCTCTGTGTCAGGGATAGGTCCTGAGATAGGGGCGATGTGAGTGAGAGTGCTGGCAGGTTTCGGAGTTCGAGAGAGCAAGTCAGGTACAAGGTTATCCTTACCTTTCTTGTGTTTTAATATAAAGTTAAATGATGAAAGGCGTATAGCCCATCGGGCAAGTCTCCCGGATGGGTTGGAGAGATTAAGAAACCATTTTAAAGCCGCGTGGTCCGTGTAGACTGTAAACTGTTTGCCGTTGTCAATGTAGCATCTCCAGTGTTCAAGGGCCGTGATGACTGCTAGAGTCTCGCGTTCTGTGGTAGAGTAGTTCTGTTCGTGTTTGTTAAGTGCCCTACTCATGTAAGCTATGACAACCTCCTTATCGCCTTGGGTTTGGGTTAGCATGGCCCCTATGCCGAAATTAGATGCGTCGCAGTGGACGGAAAAGGGGCTGTTAAAGTCCGGGCAAGCAAGGATTGGTGTTGTAACGAGAAGTTCCTTTAGTTTAAGAAACGCGGAATTGGCTTCGCTTGTCCAGTTGAATTTGGGAGCATTTTCGCCGGAAGTAGTTAATTTATTAATCGGTGAAGCGATAGTGCTGAAGTTTGGAACAAATCTGCGAAACCAGCTGCAGGTACCAATGAACTTTCGAACTTCTTTGCGCGAAGTGGGAACTGGGAAATCTAAGATAGCGCGTATTTTATCGGGGTCGGCACGGAGACCGTGCTCATCAACTATGTATCCGAGGTATTTTAGTTGACCCCTGAAAAATACACTCTTTTCGAAGTTTATGGTCAGACGTGCAAAGGTTAGTTTCTCCAGGACTTTAAGAAGTAAAGAAATGTGTTCCTCAAATGTTGAACTGATGATGATGATATCGTCTAAGTAACAGAAGACTTTGTTGTCAAAGTCGGGGGTGAATAATATGTCCATTAGTCTTTGCTGTGTAGCTGGAGCGTTAGTTAGCCCGAAAGGCATAACCACAAATCTGAACATGCCTCGGCCTGGTACGTAAAAGGCGGTTTTATCTCTATCTGCTTCGTTGAGTGGTATTTCCCAGAATGCTTTAGCGATGTCTATGCTCGAAAGAAATTTAGCGTTTTTTAAGTGGTCCAGGATTTCGTTGATGAATGGAAGGCTGTAAGCATCGCGCCTAGTTACGGAATTAAGTTTTCTACTGTCTACGTAAAATCGCCACTCTCCGTTCTTCTTGGGGGTGATGAGAACGGGTGACAGCCAGGGGCTTTCGCATTTTTCGATTACCTTCCAAGATAGCATCTTATCAACCTCATTGATAAGTGCCTTTTGTTTTTCAGGTGAGAGCCTATAGCAGCGTTGTTTGATGGGAAGAGTGTCGCCAGTGTCAATTCTATGGGTTATAAGGTGTGTGCGGCCTAGTTCGCCTTTCTCTTCGAAGGATATTTTCTTAAATCTATTAATTATATCATCAGCTATTAGTTTTTGATCAGAGGATAAGCATTCATAAGGGTGTATTTTTTTATTTTCTGTAATTGTGTTGCAGGAAGTTGTATTGAAGTTGAAAGCTAAAGAAAGCAGTTTAGGGATAAGATTAAACTTCTTCCAGAAGTCGACACCTAGTATTATAGAGGGCCTAATGTTAGGGAACACGAATGCTCGCAGAATTTGAGTTTCATTATTAAATGTAAAAGGTAAGTCAATAAAGCCTAGTGAAGTTGCTGTGTGGCCACTGGCTGAAGATACTGTTATCGTCCGCAACTTAGATAACGAGTAGCCGAGATTTATGAATTTTAGGTGGGAGTTATTCCCGAGGATTGTTAAAGAACTGCCGCTATCTAGGAGACCAGAAAAGGCTATGTTGTTTATAGTGAAGTGGAGGAAAGGGCGCTCATGGTCTTTTTCCTCATCGTATAGAATTGAAGTAATTCTGTAACACGTGTGGAATAAGCGGATATTCTGTAACCAGTTCTTCCAATCCTCAGCGTCAAATTTTGACTTATCTAAGTCGCGCTTTTCTAGTTTTTTTGGGAGGGGTTACTTCTGCATTTAGGGCATTTCGGGGTTTTGAAATCCTTTAGGCCACACTTGAAGCAAATTGGAAAGCGGGGTTGAGTACATGTTACTAAGGAGTGTCCGTTAATTCGGCACCGAACACAAAATAAGTTGGAGTTGTGTCTGCTGTTGATCGTGTTGATTTGCCTTAAGTATGAAGGCTTGAATGGTGATGGTGTGTAGGAGGCTTTAGGATTGTTTTGGTTGGGGTTAGGTCTATGCATATAGCCTGTTTTACTAGAGGATGGTGTGGGAGGCCCGAGAGGTTTGTAGTTGAATTCTGTAGCGAGTGGATCTGGGAGTGGTTCCTTAAAGTTCTTATTTTTGTCGATTACTTTCTCATACTGTTGGCAGGCAGTTATGAGTTGTTCTAGTGTCAGTATGTTCATGTGTGCTATGAAGTTAGAGTAGCAGGGCCTTATGTTCCTCATTATTATTTCTAGCTTCTCTTCGCTTGATAATGGTTTAGAAAGCTTATTGAACATGCCTGACATTATCGACACATAAATGATAATTGGCTCAGACAGACCTTGAGTTCTGCTTCTAATAGATTCTAGAAATTTGTAGTCAAAGTCATGGCCTCCGAAATCGTTGATTAGGTCGGCACAGAGTTGTTTCCATGTGTAATTAGGGTTCATGTTTGTTTTAAACCTAAGCCAATGTAGAGCTGAGTCAGTAAAGATGTCAAAGATTCTGCTCATAAGTGACTGTGGATCTATTCTCCTGGATACGCGAAATTCCTCCACATTTTGGATAAAGGACCGGGGACAAGTTTTCCCGGAAAAGTTAATTTTTTTTAATTCCTGAAGGCTTTTATCGAGTTGTTGTCCTAAAGGGGGAGGAATTTGCGGGTGGGAGTACTGCGGTGTGCTAAATATCTCAACGTATTGCTCCTGATCGTGCTCCTCTTGGGTATGTTGGTCTCGTGTTTCCTGGTTGTGTTCTGCCTGAGTGTGCTGGTCTTGTGTTTGCTGTTCAGAGTCTGGGTCAGGGGATGATGGTATGGCCGACAGAAAGATTTTTTCGAGGTCCGCGAATTTGTTTTTTAAATTTTTAAGGTCATCATTTAAAGAGGGGTCAGTGTCCGGGTCCATTCGTTCTATACGATGAAAAATATGATTAATATAGGTCTCCACCTTAGGGATAAGCCGAGTCACCCCTTCGGTGATTTGAGTAATTTTAGGTTCTAGAAAAGCTAGGGTAGCGTTTGTTTCCGCTATATCTTGTGCGAGGGAGACTGGTGAGTCGACTACGTATTCAGGGTTGGACTCAATGGGCCCAAGAATCTGCCTCTTGAGAGCCACGACCGTATCAGCTGGGTCACCTAATCTTAGCTTTATTTCGTACTCGAGCTCAGGTTTGTTAAGTAGTGTGTATTTTATTGGCCTCATTTTCTTTTAGTAATAAAGTAGTAGGAAAATAATTGAGAAAGAAAGGTTAATAAAGTAAAAATAGAAGAAAAATGATAAGGTAGTAAAGTAAAGTTTAGGCTAGTATAAGATTATTGTTAAGTCTATAATTCAAGTAAGGTCTTAAGCTGGAGGGTAGAGAGGGCTAAGAGGGCCAAGAGAGGAGGGCCAAAGTATATTATTTAGGCTACTAAGTTAAGTTGTTTTAAAATTTTGAGAGGGAAGGAGGGAGAGGACCGAATGAGGAGGGCCGAAATGGTTTACGCTAGAAGAAGCGTTATTTTTGAATTTAGAGAGGGTTCCTAACATGTTGGGCGCCAAACTGTCGTGTTATCTAGGCTCCGAGAGGCACCGGCGCTCAGGGAGCCAAGGTAACCGCAGGTGAATACTTATAGCTAAGTATTTGTAGAGTGGTCTCGCGAACACGAGTGCCTGTGACCCCGGAGGGCGTGAGTGAGTAAGTGTGGGTAGAGTGTCCTGTGTGTAGGCACCCTAGCAAGCCTCGCGCCCGCACGCTAAGTGAGGGGCCGAGGGAGTAAAAGAGGGAACGTAAACGATAAGGCTTTATTAAAGAATTAACAGATAACCACCTCCTGATACGAAAACCAAAATTATAACCTGGCCACTCACACAGAAGGTAACGGCGGCGCGTCCAGCGCGAGGAGCGTCTTCGCAGCAGCTGTATCTTCAATCCGACGAGGCGTAGGCGCTTGAGGGGAGACTTTTAAGCTTCCGTCACTTGAGGGGAGACTTTTAGGACTAAAATAGACTGTTACAGTGGTTACTCAGTGAGAGACTATACTGGGAGTCTTCGAGATCACAACTTAGAGTCCAGACCAAACTCATCCCCTAGCTGCTTGACGTGGCTTTTATACCCTCGTCTGACGCTGACTGTCACAGTCTTCATTTCGATAGTCATGTTCATTTCCAGAAGCTTCGATGACAATCGCGCTCTTCATTTCGATCGTCATCCTCTTCGGTTCTAGAATCTTCGACGATCGTCGACCTCGTCAGCCGTCATTTTGAGATCATGGAACTTGTCAGTGGCCAGTCGTCGCTGTCCATGGAGATCTGTTGGCATCTCATGTTAGCTTGATGATGAGGTGGTTATGAGGATGGCTCCGAGGCACGCTGGAGGGCTCGGGACCTCAGTTCCTCCGGAGGGAGAGGGAGAGTGCCAGGCGTAGTAAATTTAGATACAAGTACCAGGAGGTCAGAAAATACGAAGAGGTAGATCAATGTATAATAACTTTTTAGTAGAAAGCTACGCGGCTCTATGATGTATAGATAGCCGTCAACTTTGCGAGGTTGACATAACATCAAGAAAGTAAACAAACAAATTGATAAAATAAAATGGATTTCAGGAAATATTTAGAAAAATGGTAGTAATTGTAGCAGAATGCTACAAGATGTTGTTCAGTTGTTGTTCAGATGTTGTTCAGTTGTTGTACAGATGTTGTTCAGTTGTTGTTCAGATGTTGTTCAGTTGTTGTTCAGATGTTGTTCAGTTGTTTAGTTAAGTTATTGTTAAGACTCCACATCTAAAAAACTGCTAAAGTATAGAATTTTCAAAAATTCATTACAAGCCATATTACGTTCTCGTATTGAATTTGGCCTTGTATCGGGACTTGCAATAGCCGGTGCGTGCGTTTAGAAAAGTGTTTCTGAGTTTTTTTTGGAGAGTGTAGATAAAATAGTGTATGCAACTGCTATAATTAGGCATTAGAATGCTCGTGTCAAACTATTATCACACGAGGCGCAGCCGAGCTCAAAGTGTGGAAATATAAACAGAAACTCGCGTTCTAATGACCCCCATTATACGACAGTTGCAGAAACTACTATAATCACACGCGATTTATACAGACAGACACTCGCAACGTTCACTCTAGGGTAATGGCTGAAAACCAGTACTGCCTTCTTTTGGACATTCCCTGCACTGAGTTTTGGCCCTTTACACCGCTGCAGCTTACATGTGTGCGTTTAAATGTGTGTTTACCTAATACCTGTTTTATCGTAAACTACTTTTATCTACACTCGTCTCATAATGTTCGAATTATGAATTCGAAAACAGATGCATAATGACCTACTTTATGCATTCTGCCTATAAAAACTAGGGTTTACTATAAATTACAGAAGCGTAATGACTTAATGAGAAAACTCTTAATACGATAAAGTTGAGAAATGAAACGAAGTTTTTTTTTCAATACTCAAATCGCTATCTTCCGCCGCACCTGACAGTTGTTGTTGTACGGTAATTTTTCGGATGTTGTTCAGTTGTTTTAATAGGTTTTTGTTCTGTTGTTGTTGAGATGTTGTTCAGATGTTGTTCAGTTGTTGTTCAGATGTTGATTAGTTGTTGTTCAGATGTTATTTCGATGTTGTTCAGTGTTGTTCAATTGTTTAGTTATTTGCTGTTGAGACTCGACATCTAAACAACTTAGTAAAGAATCTTCAAAAATTCATATCAAGCCATATTACGTTCTCGTATTGAATTTGACCATGTATCGGGCCTTGCAATCGCCGGTGCGGACGTTTGGAAAAGTGTTCAACTGAGTTAATTTTTTAGAGTGTAGATAAAATAGTGTATGCAACTGCATATAATTAGGCATTAGAATGCTCGTGTCAATCTATTATCACACTCGGCTACGCCTCGTGTGATAAACAGACACTTGCATTCTAATGACCCCCATTATACGACAGTTGCATAAACTACTATTATTTTTGAATGTATGTGATGTTATTTATGCAATAAACGTTTTGTTTATCTTAATTCTACATACAATGCTGTTAAGTAGTATACCTTAAGTCATCAAGGATTTTGCACATAATTTTTTATTTTAGTAAATCTGTTTCGTATTTAAAATAAGGATACGTGGGCGTACGTTTTTGTGAAACTTCCTATATAATTCTACATTATGCGTTTACTTTTAGGCATTGATCTGAACATGCAATACAATACAAAAAGGTCAGTGGTTTTACGATATATTGAAGCGAGAAATTATGGTGGGGATAATAAAAGCTTGTACATACGTTATTGAACATAGTGGTTGCGTGGTCCGATAATAATGACATGACACCACTGACTGTTTGGTTATTGGAAAATTGGGAAAATGTACGCCTTATTTGCGGCTTATTCTGGCATAACTTAAGACCCCGATTCAACTGAAAAGTATGTCCTTTTCATTTACGCTGCGTCAGAGAAAAACGGACAATCGTTTGTCGCTGAAGTTTTCGCAAGATTTCACGGTTTTTTCGACATAGAAACTGTAACAATGTCTAATTTAGGTGTACGTTCTAGAAAAGGTATGTATCTAAATTAAAGCATTTTTTGTAATAACTTTAAAACTGTAGACATAAAATTGAAAAATTAATAAATAGAAGTTACTTTGTTTTTTTTTCTATCGAGTAAAGTTTGTCAAATTGTGCTACTGATAGGTATAAGTGTTAGATCCTCGACAGTCACACAATTATGTTTTTCAGAATTTTATGGCCATAATTGCCTGAATAAAACTGGTTTAAAAATCTTGCCCGCGCTAAATCCTCGCCGTAACTTTCGGTGAGTGTGCGCAATCACTCCACGGCCTAATACCTCTAACCCTATTCCACCTCCGGTGCACGCGTCGCCGGCTGGGGTTCCACCCTTATGTTATTATATACCTTTATATCTTAAGAAGCTATTTTCTTCAACCTTTATCATGCGAGCATCTAAGGAGTGGAATGCTTTGCCGGCGGATCTGTTTCCGGAACATTATAAAGTCTTATCAAGGCAAGAGTGATCATCATCGTCTGCATCGTCACTAACCATCAGGTGAGACAGCTGTCTGCTATCTCGGGCGGATTTAATATGTATAAAAAACTACATTAATTATGCATTTTTGTATGCCACTTATGCCCCGCGGTTGCTGACTGAAACTTGTAGAGAGTTTCATGAGCTGTGGAGTACGAGCACTTTCAGGGGGATTTTCTACCATCTAGGCACTAAATAAGTATTTTTAATATATCTTCTAATCGTTTTATCAAAGAAAACATTCTAATTTTTTCGAGTACCTCCGTAGTATGCACCGTAAATTTGCCTAGCTAGCACAAAGTATTTATCTTTCTGTTAATTAATTTATTTATTGGGTCATTTGTAGACTCGAATTCATACACGATACATGTAAATCAATCAATTGATGCCTACCATAAAAAATAAACCTTTCATAATATTTCTACATACAATACTGCAGCATAAATATTGCTCTAAGTACATAAAACATTTCCAAAGATTTATCACGAAAATCCAACACTGTAAATCGCACCTAAGTAGGTATTTTTCTCTAAGAGCAGTCGACGACTTCGCAAACGTTTGTGTTGTTTCTAACATTCCCCGTATAAAATATTCGGGTTGTTCGCTGAGGGACGAACGCGGTCACCGCCCCGCATGTATCTTGCAGATGTTTAGAATAGTCTACATGTGATTCTGGAATGTACTGGGTTATATTTGTTAGTTAAATAGTTCTGTGGTCCGTTCCTTTTTTCATTTTTGGTTTAAGATATATGAAATTTTATTGACAACGAGATTAATATAAATACTTTGGAGAAATAAATATATTTTCTTGAATCAGTACAGGTTCTAAGTTTAACAACTTTTTTAATTTATTTACGGATATAAGCAGTTTATTAGATCGTCGCGTTATGCCTAAAATACGTCGAAAATTTTGTATTCACTAAATAGTAAAAAATGAAGTCGCTTTCCGTGTCCCTATGTATGCTTAGATCTTTAAAAGTACGCAACGGATTTGGATGCGGTTTTCTTTACTAGATAGAGTGATTCAAGCGAAAAGTTCCTATTTATAATGCATGTTAAGGAAACGTCTTCTTCCTGCGGGAAAACGGTTAGTAGCGGATAAAACCTCTGGGCGGGCCGCTAGTAAGTAGGTATTATTGCAATGTTGTCGTACCGCGCGTAGTCATCTCAAAGGCTCGTAGAATCTTCGTAGCACTCATTGCAAGTACTTCTAGTAACTTGTGTGTTAATCAGCTCCATTTTTTGTAAAGATCTTACCTAGTGAGACGTGGTTTAAGGTTTATGACAATGTCAAATCGCATAATCGAAAAATATTTTAAACAGTGCCTAAAAGCGCGTTATGTAATAACAACACGGTTATTGCTTACGAAAATGTCTTGTTTCCAATAGCTTGAAATTCGAAGAAATGCGATACGGAATCCGTGTCAACATAAGCACATTGGTAGGTAACTAATAAATCCTTAACTGTTAAAGTTTCTAACACCCTAGGGGGTTTATTTACGGTTTACTACAGGTTTCAGCGTTATTGGCTTTGACTGTGTATTGAAACTTGGTTATTATTATTACGTATCAAACTTACAGTATAGTTTATAAGTTTGTAAGGTTTGTACAGACTGAAGTTTAGCCTACATAAATATTTTCTTGGTAAGTAGAATATAGTAATACTCTAATGGTAATCCTTATTTCCCGTGTGGTGTCGGATTAAAATAGCATCACCCTATTTATATCCATGTGTATCAAAAAAGTGCGGGCAACTTGCTGTGAGGTACCGGCTCAGAATAGCATCACCTCATTTCCACCCGTGGGTGTCGTATGGCGACTATGGGTTGAATTAAGGGAATGGGCAGCAGCGTTCCCTGCGAAGACAAAACAGTGAAATGCGCTCGCCAATCCGCCTGCCAAGCGAGGTGAGTATGGCAAATACCCCCGATCTGGGGAGGGCCAAGTCCAGCTGTGGACTTTAGTGGCTGTTGACTTTACGTTGACGTATCCAAAAAGTGACTACATTACAGGGAATGGGCAGCAGCGTTCCCTGTGAATGCATGTGTTTAAGCCGTATTATGTGTACGCTCATTCTAAAACTCTACAAAATTCAAAATGTCGTCGTATAGCGTGAAATAATTTATATTATGAATAAATGAATATGAATATGAATATGAATACACAGTGCATCCACAGAAATGCAATAAGCACGTTTACAATCTCACCGGATTGAATCAAAAGCTGATTTTCTCCGCTGGGAGTCGTGGTCCGGTAATGCACTAGTAAACAGAAGCTCATGCGGGCTGTTCACATACCAACGCAAATGTTTACGTTTCTTATGATTTGTGAATGAGCGACAAATTCGGGGGATATAGCACAAGCAAGATTGTTAAACCAGTTTTATGAAAACAGTTACAGCCATAAAATTCTGTTAAATTTAAATGCTATTGTCGAGGATCTAACATATAACATCTACCTATCAGTTATACGATTTAAAAAAACTAAGTTACCTGTATTTGAAACATTACGCCTACAATTTTAAAGTTATAAAAAAACTGTAATTTAGATAGAATGCCGTGTGATGCCGGCCTAGAATAGCATCACCCCATTTCTTTCCCGTGGGAGTCGTAAGAGGCGACTAAGGGACTTGAGGGTGTGTATTGCAATTTTAGGCGATGGGCTGACAACCCGTCACTATGGCAATATACAATTTTCCAAATGACCCTCAAATATATGTCAGACGTGGCGTAAAGGTCTGTTTTTACGGCCGTTTACGCTCTGCCTACCCCGCAAGGGATAATAGGCGTGATATGTGTATGTATGTATGTAATTTAGATAGGTACACCTTTTCTAGTACGAATACCTAAATTAGACATTCTAACGGTAATTCTCTAGTTTGAATGTCGCAAAAATTTGAGCGCAAAATGATTGTCTGTTTCTTTCTGGCGTGAATGAAAGGGACACACTTCTCAGGTAAATCAGGGCCTCTAGTAGGTGACACGAGTAACATTTTTAAATACATTATCATCGATACAATCAAAATACTTACCTTTATGCGCGTGACGCCCAGATTAAAGGTTAGTATTATAAATTGGTTCAGACCCATACTTATGTAAAATTTTTATTAAAATATCTACCTTTGTGATATTATTAGGTATATCCGGGAATAGTAAAGACTTCAAATATGTTTGGGCGTTACAAGAGTGTTTTATTTGGTCTCAAAATAAAGAATGTAATGCTCGAGATGGAGCCATTTTCAGTGGAAAATTAGATAAAGAGTACCTATCTAACTATTTTACAAATTGGTTAAATATAATATCAAAAAGACATGTCAGTAAGATTAGATTTGATTTAACTTAAGATATGAATCTTATAATACATACATTATTTAGAATAAAAAAGATGATTGATTTGGTCGCGATCAGTCTTACCTACTGAGATTTGACTGAGGCAGAATCAACCTATGTTCATATTATGGGAAAGTTATCGAGTTTCATTAAAACATTAACTTCCTTTGCGTTGCTTTACCCGTTTCGATACAACTTATTTAAGGATTCCGTAACGTAGCTAATACAGAACAGTAAATACAAAGTTCCGAAAAACTGAAGCAGATTATTTGCTTTAAAGGAAGTTTATCCATTTTGTTTTATTGCCACACAGTACTGAGAAAAAGGATAAAAACAACAATGTTGTGGTTTACGAGAACTCGTACTTTTGATACTTACTATTTCAAAAGTTTCAAAAGTGTATACAGCTACATTGTAAAAAGCAAGCACTGAATTTACCTACTTTACTTACATGGGCAGAAAGGGATGAGTACGCTACATTTTCGGGTTGGGTTTCTAAGTTATGGTATTTACCGCTTATTAACATACTTTTACGCACATTTAGGTTAATAACATACCTACATTTCGGGGTTAGGACAAAATTATTAGCACATTTTGCGTTGTTTTCACATTCGCAAAGTCTCGGATATGAATGGCGGCCGTTCATTTGCCGCTCAAATAATATTTTGGCTGCGTCATTATTTGCATTATGCTAATTTTATACATCATTACACATTTTGTGTTTTGTACGCGTTATGTAAGGGCGGCACGCGAATAAAATCGTGGTAATTTTTTTGCTGAGTTACAGGATTTGTGTGTGTAGCACCAAGTAGGTAGTAGTTTTTTTTGTTTGGATAGCTTTTTACTTTAAACTTCGCTGAAGTTGACTGAAACGATATCGACAATAGAGCAAATAAAATTAAAAATATGCGTTTTCACACACATTTTGATTTCATTCATAATGTTTTTGAAAAGCAAATAAAATAGTACGCTCTGTGAAATGCAAATGAAATTCATTCTTTTCCACCCTTATTTCGTAAAAAGCTTGTGTGATGGACAATGGACATCCCCAAGGCGTACCAGCCTTTTCCATTTCAATGACAACTCGTCTATTTGATTCAGATTTTAAATTTGACGACTAAATCCCTATCCACATTCATCCAGGAAGTGTCTCCTATCCAGAAGAAAAAAAAACTATATTCGCACAAAGTTTTATGAATTAGGGTAGTGCACTTTCCAGTTCTCTGATTTGTCGCGTTTGAAAATCGGGACACGGCCTGAATATGCGTGTGGATAGATAGTAGGGTATTTCGTGTACGAGGCACTACTATAACGTTTGATCACGTATTCATCTGTCCATAGCTAGAGGAGGGCTTTCAGTTAAGGGCGGGCCGTGAGAAAAATGGATATTTTTGAATGCACGCAATTTTGTTGGTGAATACGATAAACATTTTATGCTTATATATAATGATTTTTCATTATTTAGATTTTTGTCGCAGAAAAACACGATTAAAGAAAGTTTGCTCGATAGATAAATTTTTCAAAGTTTAGTCTATTTTCACACTTTTTGTGTTTTGTATTGCAATCTTAAGAACATAACACATAATTTTTTGCTAATACGATACGTCTTGTACATTACTAGATTCTTGTCGTACAGTTTTTTGATTACTTGTTTATGTGGCGAGAAATTTCCAAAACATTGAAAAATTGTCTAAATATGGCGATTCCGCTCTGTTCTCACACACATGATTTGCCATTAGTGGGAAAGGGACGTTTAAAAGTTCGAGGCAGGCCCTTAATGCCGCGTGGGGGGAGTCCGCCGTACTCACGAGGTTTGTCGGGCCGGTTGGCAAGCGTATTGCAAGGTATTCATAGGGCACGCTGTTGCCTATTCTCTGGATTCATCTCTATGTAACTTTTTACGAAACTCACGAGTAGGATTACTATACGCTGTACAGAGTTGGCATCGGATACCAAATTATAAAACACTTCCGGTGTAAGGTATACAATTTATGAAAACTTGCAAAATTTTCAAGCGCGGGCAGGATTGGACCTGCGACTTTCGCATTACTAGTGGCGACGCCTCTTCCATCTGGGCTACCGCAGCTCATTCCTTGCGCGCCAATTTTAGAAGTGTATTTTAATTTTTAGTGTATTTAAAGTGCCCGCGCTTGAAAATATAGCAAGTTAAAAAAAAAAAAGTTGGCATCGTTGCATGTTACATCTGACTATGTGAATCATAAATCCGGTGATGCACATGCTACTCGACTGTCTCTAAAGAAGGGTAACGTTTTTCGAAAGTATGAATATGTGTTTGTAAGTAGGTACGTATGTATGTAGACACGTGAGTTATTTTCATAGTCAAACATATATTGGCATATATGAGGTGTAGTTAGATTCGTGTAAGCAGCACGAGTGAAACCTGGCTGTATTAAAATTTATTTAAAAACGGACGATTTTCAACGAAAATTTTATCTGCTAAATTATCTTTTTCACGAGCCGTACTCAGGTTTTCGTTTTTGAATCATTAGTTTTACCACGAGTAAAGACGGTTTCTCCAATTTGCTCGGAAATGGCTTCATAATTTTAAAAAAAGAATACGTCAATGGGCTCATTTATGTAGTCAAGGCGCAGAGGACTGTAATAGAAATTTCCGGACTAGGCCGGAAAAAAAAGGTTCTTTAACTTCACACTTTCGTGTTTAGGTGTTTTATGGTACACAATACCATGTTCAGGAACACTTATACCGCGCGCGTTCCATTTTTTAAATTCTACCAAAATGGAACGCGCTTGGGCGCGCGCATGCGTGGTGCGACGGTGCGAGGTTGTTTTGGCGCCAATTTGGTTTGGCGCTAAGTCACGAAAATTTTGACTTTTTCTTCTGTGTAATTGAGTGAAAAGTAAACAAGGAAAAATGAGTTCATCGGAAGATGAATTTAACTACATAATTGTACAAACTGTAACATAACTTTCAACATGAATTAAGTGTCGCTCCATAATTCTTTTTTTCATAATAAATTAATTATTTTCTAAAATTACTGTATTATTATTGTTATTTCCTTGCAAATGAGAGAAAAATATTGTACAATCCACGGCCGAAATAACAATTTCTGGTCTCGTTTACTTTAGAAGGCCTCGACTTCGTCTCGGCCTTCCAATGCCACTCCACCAGAAATTGCTTTATACTCGGCCTGTGACGTAATGTACTATTATTTCCTCCTTTGGTTGATTACGCGTTATAGAATAAGCCATAAAACAGTTTATACCTTAACTAACTGAAGAATACAATTTTAATTTTATTTATAGTGTTCAATAATAAAAATCTGGTTTTATCTACATTTTTATATTTATGCCGTGCGCCGTGTGATGCGGGCTAGAATAGCATTACCCTATTTCTTACCTGTGGGTGTCGTAAGAGCCGACTAAGGGACTCGAGGGATGTGTATTGCAATTTTAGGCGATGGGCTGACAACCTGTCACTAGTGATACATAGTTATCTGATTGACCCTCAAGCTTTTGTCAGACGTAGTGTTAATATTCGTTTTACGGCCGTTAACGCTCTGCCTACCCCGTAAGGGATATAGGCGTGATTTATTTATGTATGTATGTTTATACTTATAATTTATAATAAAGCGAAAAATGTGTTTGTTAGTAATCGATAATCATCGAAATGGTGTGAAAAACGATCGCGTGTACAAACAGGTTGATTAAACCTGAAATAATATTCATCATCAAAACTAATTCTAACTTTAGGAAGAACAAGTTGGCCGCCAGCAAAGGGTAGTCCAGCTGTTTTGCCAGAAAATAATAGAACTAGCTTAGTATTTTATTTAAGTGTGCACACACAAGCATACAAATCTGCCCTATAGTCCCTTGCGGGGTAAGCAAAGTGTAAACTGCAAAAAACGGAAATTTACGCCAGGTTTGACAATCATTTGAGTGTCATTCGTAAAATTCGCCTTAGTGACAGGTTGTCAGTCCATCGCCTAAAATTGCAATACACACCCTCAAGTCCTTAAGTCGCTTCTTACGACTTCCACGGGAAAGAAATGGGGTGATGCTATTCTAAGCCGGCATCACACAACCTTTAATTTATTTGAGTGTAGTTTATCTGAAACATGTTTTGGCCCGAGCAGTAACAACTATTGGGAGAAGGAGAATGTTAGTTCACCCCTTAATGTAGCCTAGCCTAGAGCTATTCAGAAGTTTTACTTAAGAAAATACTTTATGCTTTGGGGGTCAGAATATCCTAAGGCAGTCGCAATTCTGAAAAAGACTAGCCAAAGTGAATACTAAAACATTTTCAAAAGTTTCAATGTTGGTTTACTTGGTTTTGCGCAAATCTAAATACTATGTAAAAGGAAATTCTAAAAGCACCCATAACGTTTTAATTATTTACTTATGCTACAACAGCTTTTGATAACATACATACACCCACCCATTTTTCGATGATTTAGAATTTATTATTTTCTTTTCAATTTCATTTCCAGCAACAATATTCCCAGCAATTTATGTTATCGATTGCAAGAAGAACGTTACTCACCCATTAAGTAACTAATTTTCATTCCGAATGTCTAACCCATAAAAACGTTTTAAAACCAATGAACCATTACTCTATGTTCACTGGCTCGTAACTTGGAACAAATAGCTTTTCAAACCCAGATTTGCAGTGCCAATTTTATCCGTTTTCTGAATTTAAAATCCGAAGTCTTTAACAAAGTTTATCTAACCCATTGACAGAGTTTATTTGACCTATTACATACATTCACAGCCACAATAATCTACTGCTGTACATGGACCTCTTCCTAATGGGGGATATTGCCATACTCACTATGCTTGGCAGACAAATTGGCGACCACAATGTACGTTGTTCGCAGGACACGCTGCTGCCCATTCCCTCCATCCACCGGTATAATTTGGGTGATGCTATTCTAAGCCGGCATCACACGGATATGACCTAGATACATATACACGTATCACGCCTTTATTCCTTGGGTAGCCAGAGCATTAACGGCCGTAAAATACGGTCACTATCACCACATCCGACATATTATTGAGGGCCGTTTCAGAAAAATCGTGCAGGTATCACTGGTATAACTATTGTGACTGCTTGTCAACTGCCTAAATTTAAAATTCACATGCAACTCTCGAACCCCTTAGTCATCTCTTACGATACCCGTTGGAAAGAAATGTGGTGGTGCTATTATAATCCGGCATCACACGGCACACATGCTATCTGACCTTACTCACAAACATTGACAGAAAACTTTATGTTAGACTAGATTTCCGCCCAGCGGTTTCACCCGCTGCCACTCATTTCCATTTTCCTGCGGTAAAAAGTGGCCTATGTGTTATAACAGGTTATACTCTACCTGTGTTCCTAATTTCATCCAAATCGGTCAAGCCATTTGTGCGTGAAAAGGTAATAAACATACATACACACACACACAAACTTATAGTACGGATTAATATAAGCAGAATAAATGTTGACTTGTTGGCCAACATTGTGATTGTGATTGTGATGCCGGCTTAGAATAGCATCACCCCATATCTTTCCCGTGGGAGTCGTAAGAATCGACTAAGGGACTCGAGGGTGTGTATTGTAATTTTAGGCGATAGGCTGACAACCTGTCACTATAGCGATACACAATATTCCCAATAACCCTCAAAAATTTGTCAGACGTGGTGTAAATGGCCGTTGTTTGCGGCTGTTTACGCTCTGCCTACCCCGCAAGGGATTATAGGCGTGATATGTGTATGTATGTATGTATTACATAACTTTGCCAAGCTCAGCTAATTTGGGTGCCACTAATACTCTTTTTCGACTGTTACATCTTTTAAGTGGTTTACAAATTAGAACTGAACAAGAGCATGCTACGAATGAAAGTACCCAAGGATATGTAAACAAAGTATTCTCAAAACTTAGAAGATATTATTAAGCTAGATTTTCATATTTTGCGACGCGACTACTCAATGCAACCCATTGCATGCATTTACTTTTGAATGCTAGGTTAGTATATATGTCGTGGGCTTATCGTTAGATTGGCCAGATCGAGATATGCCCGGGCACTTCTTGAAATGCCGGCACATCGTGATTCAGCCGGGCATGTCGCGATGCGCCAAGGAAAAGGTTGGGCAGATCGACGAGAATAACGTATTTGTCGATATTCCGAGCTAACCACACGGCGGATCGTGAAGTAGTTGCATTTCGCGCCGATAGTGGCGCTGTCTTCGCGCGCTCCGCTTTGTTTACGCGAGTGGAAGATGGCGGCTTTACAAACAAGTGAATGTGTTGATATTATTAAAATGGACGGACGGATTTATTAAGTAACTAATGTTTGTACGCTAAAGTTCCATTTTTTTTAGGTTATTGAACAAATCAAGAGAAGTAGGGTGACAATGCAGCGGGTCTCTTCGGACTATTATTGGAGTTCAAAATATGATGTCATGGAAACTTCTGACAAAGATTACTTTTCATTATTTTTTAACATTTTAATTTAATTCTAGCTGTTGCTCGACCGTGGCGTTCTCTATGTGATGGTTGTGTTAAGATTTTATTAAACTTTACTGTTAATTAGATACTTAATTTGCCTCAAATAGACGTTTTGTTATTTTCTCTCCAAAGAACTGTGATTTTATGTGCCAGATTTTGATGTAACAATAATTATTTTAAATTTGAATAAACATTTTATTTTTATTTGCTAAAACCTTGGACACTCTACATAATCGATATGCCTAAAGTATCGCTGGCCAAATCGCCAAACGTAAAGCGTTGAACGATATGCCCTGTGATGGATGGCCAGATCATGATGTGCCGGAGTATCACGTTGTGCCTGGGCATATCTTGATATGGCCAATCTAACGATAAGCCCACGACATATATATTTTTTTTGATCACGCTGTTTTAAAATTACCAATGGGAATTAGTACACAAAATACAAGCTTTTCTGTTTGAAATGTTGACAGTAGCGATGACTTTTAAGGTGGCTACATACGAAGCTATAAATGTTGTAGTGTTGTTGCCGTTCGGTAGTTAAAAATTGTAGTTTAGGAAGAGATTTTCGACTATCGAGAAGTAAAGCTACTACAACATTGCGCGTGTTATAGCTAAGTTTATGGCCACCTGTAATGACATCAAATAAGTTAGACGATGGTGAAAGCCATTGTGACTTAAATCAGTAGACGTTGCCTGGATATTTTTATACTGCTGATTCCATAGCCTCATCGTATGTATATGTGAGACGCATGCGACTGGTTGCATGCGGCTGCGATCGATCGCAATGCTCAAACTTGTACCTTAACTGCCAAAGCCAATAAAGTTTCTTTTCAGAGTCCGAAGTCTGGAGTATTTTACAAACTCTTTCTGACCAAGCGCGGAAACTGTTGGGGCGTGGATTTGGGATCCTTCGGAGAGCTAGACTTTGTCACGTATAGTGGTTTGTTATTTTGCAGGCAAGTAGTTCCAAGTAGAAATTTAGAAGTTCGTATTGTGCTTTTGTGAAGACGAATGTTGTGCATTTGCGTGTTTTACGGTGTCAAAGGAAAAGTTATATTTATTGCTAAGTTTAAAAAGATGGTCGGTTTTCGAAAAAGGATACAAGTTATTACAGAATTAAATGTGATAATTACATAATATAAAGTAAGTAAATTGTTATAATAATGGGTACTGTAAGTATACGGTGTGCCTTGAAACGACCGACTTTCCCAAAAACATAGGTGAAAATATTAAAAAAAATAATGGACCTCCCATTGAAAAACATCTGCTAACGGTGTTACTTTCTAGACAGGCTAAAAAAATTACCTATGTTTCTTGGGGAATGTTACTCAGTTTAACGGATTGATCTGGAAATTCGATTGTTCGTAATCACCCTGTATGTTATTTATCCGATCTTTGAGAATACGAAGATAATTATCTAAGTACTCCCCAGATCAGCTAGCGAATTAATAGCAAAATATTGAATCATCATTGGCCTCACACGTCTGTGACAGACGATTTAATCAGTGTCTGTGGCAAGACTTTTCATGGCTGTATAAGCCGATACAGGAGCGGCATAATTTTCCGCACGCTCTACAAGTGAAGGTGGAATTTGAGACTGGCACATGCATGTTTAGATGACGTTTTTGCCTTTTGTTAGCGAGACCAGAAAACCAGGCATTGTCGTGTGTTTTACGCCCATCAAACACACGCTTACACCATTCGTCGCTATCCTCAGCAAGCTTCTCCCAGCTTTGATATTAAAATATTGAATGATAATACGAAATTCATATGAAGTCAGAAGGAGACGAAGAAAATGGTTTTATAAATATCCGAGACTCCATTGACAATGTCTAATGGCTTTGGCCTTCGTCCAGGATTGCAATAATGGCATATTTAAACCTTCACTGGCAAGATTTAATGCCTTGCAGAATTTATACTAACCAAATATATTCTCCAGCGGTTAAGACTTTTTTAACACGTTCGTTGCGTTATGAGGTAGAAAAAGCCACATGCGTGTCTTCTTCCTGTTGCGGCGCACAAAATCGCGCGATCTCACTCTGTGCGGGGAGCTGCTCCATTGGTATTTCTTTAGATGTGACAGAGACAAATATACATTTTTGCTTCTCTCGTGAAGTCTATGTTAGTGGCACATTTATTTGTTAATGAGGTTGAAAAGGTCTCATACGCACTTAAGGTAAATTATTCACGTTCAGTGCGGATTGAGGTTTTAATTGCCTCATGAATTGTAGGCCTCACAGACGCACGGAGTGGGGCGCGAGCAGCGCGGGCGCCGGTCGTCTTCTTTTAGTGACGACGCGCTGAGTTTCGATAAGGGAGCACGCCGCGTTTCGCTACCACTAGCCCGCTCGTATCACATTTATTTTTAAGTGCAAGTCAAGCTGCAAAAAAGACTAAAAAAATAAATACTTTTTGCGGCCAGTGTGAAAAGCTCTTTGTTTGCCCTGTTTCAATGAAAAACATTTTGATTAAGCATATAATATTTCTCAAATTTTCTCATTTTGAATTTTTTAATTTTTCTTATATTAAAAAAAATATTGCTTTTTGCGGCCAGTGTGAAAAATCTCTTTGTTTGCCCTGTTTCAATGAAAAATATTTTGATTAAGCATTTAATTTTTCTTTAAATAAAAATATTATGATTATCGTAACTTGCAACTTTCTTTTGTTCCCATCACTAGTCGATATACAAACCAAACTTTCTTTCAGTACGTAATTGTATCAGGCGTTACTTTGCGGAAGTCCATCTTGATTGAATTAGATAGAAAGGTATTTAGCTTCTTCCGCACTTATGATGGCTAGTAATGCAGCTAGTTGAATGCACCACGCGTACGACCGCAAGTTAATGCAAATGCACAAGCGATGCACTTTACTCGCACTACCTCCACCGTTTTACACTCTACACGTGTTTCGCCCCTCCACGGAGCATCATCAGGAGATCTTCGACAGTCGAGTTCCGAGCACTGACTGAGTAACCGTCGTTGTCGGCTCGAGCTTATAAATGCTTCCTCCCCGCCACTAGGTGACGCAATGTACGAGAACCAATCAGAATGCAGATTGGTCAGGTGACTCTCTGCGATTGGTTATTTTGAAAAATACGCAGTAATGGAGAAGAGGAAACATTTACCTGCTCGTTGAAGATAGTTCCAGTACACCCGTGACGTATGATTTCTAATTGTTCCAACACGTTCAGCCTTTGGCCTTTATTACAAGTATGTAGAACTTTATAGGAATGGCTGTCTGTTAAACTATGCCCAGAATCTAGCAAATGTTTTGCGAAATGCGATCTTTCTGGACGTCCATTCCTATACGCAGAAGTGTGTTCTTTATAACGTGTATTAAAGCTACGACCAGTTTGACCTACGTAAACCCCATTACACACATCGCATGCAAGTTTGTATACGCCCGACTTCTTACCAACCTCAGTCTTTTCTTTGCCGTTGCAAACCGCCCGACGAATGGTGTTGTTAGTCCTAAAAGCCACATGAACATCGTTGTTCCTCAAAATTCTTGATATCTTTTCAGATATTGGTCCGACGTACAGTAAACTTGACCGATAGTGATGAACATCGCGTTCCTGTGGCGCTGAATATAAACGGCTAGAAACCTGCTGATTTATCTTTTTCCTGATTAACCCGTCCACCATTCGCCGGTCGTACCCGTTTGCAACTGCAATTGAGTAAATAGTATTCAATTCTTTATTATACGCTTGCGAAGATAGAGGATATGTTAATAACCTATTTACGTAACAATGAAAAGCCGCTAATTTGTGTTGCCAAGGGTGACAAGAAGTCGCCGGAATAACTAAATCAGTGTGAGTTGGTTTTCTGTATACTTCAAAGGCATGCTGACAACGCTCCCGTGTGATAGTCACATCTAAGAAGTTAATTGCGCAGTTCTGTTCGAGTTCTAACTTGAATTTGATTTTAGGATGGAATGTATTCAGACTACTAACAAAGATATCTAATTCTTGTCTCGTACCTGTCCAGCATATCAGTATATCATCAACGTATCTGTTGTAATAAAGGATATTACTGTTGCCCACGATGTACTTATTTTCGTAGTCTCTCTTTTACTTTCTTTGGATGTAGACAGTTTGTTTACTAACGTACCCTATGAAGAAGTTTTAGTTTTTCTTTCCGACATGTTAGAAAGAAAAAACTTACATCCAGAGGAGGTAAAAGAACTTATTGACCTAGCAACAATATGCATGAAACAAAACTATTTTAGGTTTAATGGGGCTTATTATAGGCAGAAAGAGGGTTTGGCTATGGGGTCTCCACTATCTCCATTGATGGCGGAGATATTCATGGATAACTACGAAAATAAGTACATCGTGGGCAACAGTAATATCCTTTATTACAACAGATACGTTGATGATATACTGATATGCTGGACAGGTACGAGACAAGAATTAGATATCTTTGTTAGTAGTCTGAATACATTCCATCCTACAATCAAATTCAAGTTAGAACTCGAACAGAACTGCGCAATTAACTTCTTAGATGTGACTATCACACGGGAGCGTTGTCAGCATGCCTTTGAAGTATACAGAAAACCAACTCACACTGATTTAGTTATTCCGGCGACTTCTTGTCACCCTTGGCAACACAAATTAGCGGCTTTTCATTGTTACGTAAATAAGTTATTAACATATCCTCTATCTTCGCAAGCGTATAATAAAGAATTGAATACTATTTACTCAATTGCAGTTGCAAACGGGTACGACCGGCGAATGGTGGACGGGTTAATCAGGAAAAAGATAAATCAGCAGGTTTCTAGCCGTTTATATTCAGCGCCACAGGAACGCGATGTTCATCACTATCGGTCAAGTTTACTGTACGTCGGACCAATATCTGAAAAGATATCAAGAATTTTGAGGAACAACGATGTTCATGTGGCTTTTAGGACTAACAACACCATTCGTCGGGCGGTTTGCAACGGCAAAGAAAAGACTGAGGTTGGTAAGAAGTCGGGCGTATACAAACTTGCATGCGATGTGTGTAATGGGGTTTACGTAGGTCAAACTGGTCGTAGCTTTAATACACGTTATAAAGAACACACTTCTGCGTATAGGAATGGACGTCCAGAAAGATCGCATTTCGCAAAACATTTGCTAGATTCTGGGCATAGTTTAACAGACAGCCATTCCTATAAAGTTCTACATACTTGTAATAAAGGCCAAAGGCTGAACGTGTTGGAACAATTAGAAATCATACGTCACGGGTGTACTGGAACTATCTTCAACGAGCAGGTAAATGTTTCCTCTTCTCCATTACTGCGTATTTTTCAAAATAACCAATCGCAGAGAGTCACCTGACCAATCTGCATTCTGATTGGTTCTCGTACATTGCGTCACCTAGTGGCGGGGAGGAAGCATTATAAGCTCGAGCCGACAACGACGGTTACTCAGTCAGTGCTCGGAACTCGACTGTCGAAGATCTCCTGATGATGCTCCGTGGAGGGGCGAAACACGTGTAGAGTGTAAAACGGTGGAGGTAGTGCGAGTAAAGTGCATCGCTTGTGCATTTGCATTAACTTGCGGTCGTACGCGTGGTGCATTCAACTAGCTGCATTACTAGCCATCATAAGTGCGGAAGAAGCTAAATACCTTTCTATCTAATTCAATTTCTTTCAGTACGTTATGAGGCAGAATAGATGACATATTTTATTTATTTATTTATTCAAAAACGAAATGTCGTAAACGCTGGCGAAGCTAGAATTCAACGAAGTATATATCTAAGTTAACACACGTCAAAAATCAATAACATAGAATCATTGTTGACCTGTATAAGAGGTTTTTTTTAAAAACCAACTTTCTGAGGCCGAAAAGGTCTCATACGCACTGAAAAGAAGTTCAACATTGGCCCAGAAAGGCCTCATCCGCACTGTCTGAAAGTCCTTACAAAATAGCGCCGCTGTGAACGTGTTAAATGAGCTGAATTTATTACTATCATCACTTTTATGTGATTCATCTACTTATTTCTTAGTTTCTTATCAGGGCAATTTCAAATCACCAACATGCCATATGGAGTTCCAGTAAGAGATTATCAATATGTACCGCAGAACAAAGAACTCGCCCGAATGATGAAAGCGCATGACGTTTTTTCGGTGCTCTGTGATAGGTACCTGCTAATTTACAAGTTGTGTTTTTGAACTACCTTTATAGTCCAACGGCTACCATTATTTGAGGGCATAACTTATAAAAATTCTAAAGTCGCCGATTTTTTATACGATTGCGTAATCTGGTCTGTAAAGCATATAATTATTACATTTTGTCTAATTTTTTACTGGCGTAAATTTTCGATTCAATGTTTGGTAGCTTATTTAGTATATAAATTTTTTAAGTGTCTATAATTATAATAACATTATAATAGGTTTCAGTATTGTCAAAGTAACAGTTAATACAGTGAACAAACCCAGTTTGAGTCGTTTTTATCCACTGCAAACGAAACTATGTTAGCATATAATAGTCCAGAAATTATAAGCCAAAAATAAACGACTTTAATATTTTAAACATGAAAAGCTAGCCATGCTGGGCTATTAGTGCGGCCCTAAGTTTGCCGAAACATAAACAATCTGTTCTGTATGGATTTCTCCAGACAAACGATTCTTACTCTTGTCGCGTAGGTGCTCTATTCTATTTATTCGTCCCAGTTGATTCCTATCAGACAACATAGTTTCAAATAGTAGGGCAAAGTGCAGAAACAAGGTTACGAGTATTGGCCTTCATCCAAAAAAGTAATAAACAAACATATTCATGTTGTTAGGAATAACATGAATCATATGTATAAGAAGTAATGGTGCGTTCACACCGAGATGCGATGCGATGTAAAGATGGATGTGCATTTTCACATCTCTTACTGCATTTAGATAGATGTTGCTACAAAAAGTAAACCAGGTGTAACAAAAAGGGTATAACAAGCCGAAAGGAGGTCACTTATCACACTGAATAACTAACTTTTCCCATGGAACATAGGTTAAAATGTGAAAAAATATTGGACCTACCATAGTAAATTAACCAGGTTAAATTAAAATGGTTGTACCTAAACTGCAGTAGGTCATAAAGAAATAAAATAAACAATTAAAAAAAGAAGTATTCTTTTTTCAAAATGAGAATGCGGCCTATCTAATATAGAGTATTGCCTCCACGAGCTTCTATGACTTCATACCATACCATACTCCTCGTACCATAGTTTACCTGCGCACACTATGTCCTCTAGATTTCTCAAAGGTTGACTGGGAGAGATCCGTTAATGGGATAAGTCCGCCTTTGTGCCTTACCTTTTCTGTTATTTATGTTTTTTTGTGTTATTTATTTGGTGCAATACAGTTATTACTACATACATACTTCACGCATTCGGTCAGTCATTCCGTCTATCACGTCTTAGATATCTGACTGCGGGATATGATGCCACTGTTCTAACTACTCTCTGGTAGAAATAAGGCCGCCTATATTGTACTCTTTCTTTTCTATCTGTATGTCCATTTCTTGTTTTTGTGCAATAAAGTATATTATGTTAAAACCGCGCTTATTATCTCACAGAGTGTGGTTGACACTTAGGTTTCTGACTCGTCTTTTCAAAATGCCACAAATGTGTTTAATTCCACTGAGGTTCTGACTGCAGGCTGGCCAGCGTAGTTTCCGTATACCAATAGCAGCGAGGTAATCATTCACTTTACCGGCAATGTTTGCTCTGGCATTTTCTTGCATCAGAACAATTTTTCTATGCTAAATGGAGCAAATGATACCACATGGTATCGAAGCACTTCCTCCACTTATCTTTAAGAGGTCATATTTCTTCTGGAAACGATGACTAGGTCCGTGTATGATAATAAATAGCTCCCTACGCCATTATTGAGCCCTCCTGAAAACAAACTGTTTCGACTATAGCTAAAAGAGCAAATCTCTCAGGACGACGTCTGTAAACCCGCTGGCGACCATACGGAGCTTTTAAAGCAATTCTGGACTAGTTACTGAATAAAAACGTTCTTTCACTGCCCCATAGTCCAACGCACGCGCTCGCGGGCAAATTATAGTCGAGCTCTTCGACGATGTGCCTCCAAGAAGGAAAGCAGCCTTGTCGACATGCTAGCACATTTAGTTCAATTCGTCTTCGCTTTACCGTTCTCTCTTTCAGTAACGCCACGAACTGCAATATATTGTCATTACTAATAAAAATCTTATAACTGGGATATGGCGACATGCCATTTTTCACCTAACCTAATTCAAAAATACCACTATTTATTCTTAGTTTAAAATAAATATTCAATTCCCACTTTTCCTAAGTATAAGATAAAAGTGGCGTTTTATATGAAGGTATTCTAAAAGGGTTGAATTTGGGATCCTAATAAATTCCGTAACGTCATAACTTTGTTTTATCTGTACCTCTACTTATATATAAAAAAATATGCTCTTGTGTGATATAAGATTTTTCTAATAACAATAAAAAATATATTTTTAGTACCAATAATATAATAATACTGCCAATATTTTTATCCGTTTGATGTGATAGAGATTTTTCTTTCATATGATAATCCAATGAGATTGTGAAGTTGTTGATTATTTATGATCAAAAGACCTGTACAGTTTAATTCCGGGCAAGTAAGCTAGGGGTTCGACGCCATCTTTAATTAAGCGCAGTCTAGAACGGAACGCAGACGGGTTATCTGATAAAAAAATGCGTTCTCCGAACTCATATTCCGTGATCAAATTCATTGAACATTAGAAAAAGATGATTAATATTTGCCGTATACACGCTATAGAAAAATCGACGTTACCGATAAAAAATAATTACACGTATATTGGAAGTGAATACCTCCAACTGATCTAGATAATAGCAATCATTCCATTGCACGACAAAACGTAATTTAAATCTCATTTAAACAATACGCTCCTAACAATAATTCTGCCCGCGCAGGAAATTAAGATTTGAATTCAAGAGATATTAATCATAAAAATAATTAGTCTTTGAACGAGTTTGATTCAAACAGCCATTTGAATTGTTAATTTTGGAAAAAGGAGTGACAGCTTCATTTCAACTTTTAATACGCGTTATTTGATCGGTTTGTTTCAGAAAATGATAATCTGAAATGGATTTAATAATGTTCCTCGATTTGCGTTTATATAGGCGATGGACCAGGGGACAGTCCGAAGTTGGGATATTATAAAAGTTGGTGGACAGATTTTAGAAATAGATGAAATTTAAATTATCAGTAGTTGGACGAGTTTTAGTCGACAGTGGCGCAACTGAAATGAATTTCATGTACATGCAACATTTTTTGTAGACATTAGCTACGGCGTAGGTAAATCGTAGCAACATTTCAATGTTTCTGATATCTTTTGATATTTTGATTTCATTTGACGTAATTAAATACATTTGGCTATCTAAGGTAGTGCGGGTAGTACATACACAGAAGTACTGAACTTAGGTACTATAAGTAAAATCTATCAAATCACTTTGTCGTTATTGAATAGGGTTTTATTTTTGTTTAGTAGGTTACTACGTCAACGGGCAAATAGTTACTTAAATAATTATTGAGTGAACTATAGTATCAAAGGACATTCAATGAGTAATTCCTCGCACACACCCTTTTGTTACTTATACAATAGTCATGAATCTGTATAAGTAAATACATATTCACCATTCAAAGGCTTACTCCTACAATAAACTTCTATTACAATATTATTCAAGTCTGATGTACCTTGCAAGCTGTAAACACGCACTCGACGTAAATTAATTTGTAAACACCAACCCGATTTTACTGATCGTTTTAAGTAAATAGAGAAAACTTCTTCTACATGAATAATTTCTGCTGTCATGTTTTCTCTAGAACTAGATACTAGGTATCCGACACCCATCCATGGCATGCATTATTTTATATTTTTATTTTGTCTATATTTTCTGCTTTATTACATAAAGCAGTATATTAGCATTATTTCTTATTCAAAAATTGAACTAAGAGCTCCTAATTATGACTTTTAGCCGAAGGCCGAATGGCCGATGAAATTAATTTACCCTCTGCCTTGTGGTTCTAGAACTGGGTTTAGTATACGTAACAAACCCTAAACCATAATTTTGTTAGTGTCGTGGCTTAGGTAATAAAGTAATAATAACTTAATTATGTAATGAATAGGCGCAAGTAACGTGACGTTATTTGTACATGGTGCTTGTAACAGTACAGCGTTTTCTTTGGTGTTTTCTTTTTTTACCGTGTGGGACACCGAGTCGACAAACGACCCGATAAACCCTGGTCAGAGTTTTTGAACCGCCCACTTTTATAAGTAGAACTCTGACAGACTTAAAACAAAATCACAAAAATAATATCAACTTTGTGAGTGCCGCACCGGGAATAGAACCCGGAACCTTTGCGTCGTCGGCAGTCGCACTACCACGTCCATAAAATGAGAAAAGATTTTCCAACAAAGGTTGTATGTAAAAAAAGAAAAATTTACGTGCGATTTCCCTAAAATCTAACCTTAAATCCGCGGGAATGATAAGTATTAGAGAACCCTACATTTTTGTTTTCGCGGACTGCCCGTGACATTCAACAAAGGAAGTATTACTTAGTTCAAACTTATATTAGTAGTAACATTTAACAAAGCTTTTATGGGTTGTTCTCATCGACCGCGTTTTTCGTACGTTCCGCTTAAAAAGTGCTGCTTCCTCTGGGACGAGCGTTATAAAATTTTACTTCAAAATACTTCAGCACTTCTCACATATGGTCAAACATTTAATTCATCAAATATGTGGTCAGTTTTTTGTAAATTTCCTGTCAAACATGCATTCTCTCACATCCATGGCATGGTTCTTTGCTACCTTGCGCTAAATAGACTGTTATAAATCCTAAAATTACAAGTCTATGTCGTGTTAAGCTTTTTTATCTTTTAAACAATTATATTTTCTATCTTTTAGCATGTTTTTAGTTTCCATAACGGCAGAAACTTTTTTGTAAACACGGATTTTTGCGTTGAAGCCCTGAATCAGCCCACAATTACCTCGCGCTACTCTCTCACTCATATATTCATGACGGTAAAAGCTATCTGTCGGTTTTACTCACGAATTCGTAGCAGCTAGTACCGCCGACAACTTCGTGGGGGACGCAGGCTCCACTCGCCGCTATATCTTCGATGGCGAAGGTAAGTTTCTCACATTTACGACTTTGTCCAGTACCAACCTCATTTCCATGCTAGTCGATTACCAATTATTCAGTTATTAGGTATTATCGATATTTTTTCTGAGGAATACCTTTGATATGCTTAAAATAAGAGGCGGTACTGTATTAAATTTTAACGAATAGGTTTTAATTAAACTGCAAAATAAGCTTTCGTTCTCATTTCCATGTTCTCATTTCCATGTCTTTCCATGGTTCGAGATGGCATGGAAATGAGAAAGTGACATGGAAATGAGAGAATGATTAAAATTTTGCAGTCCACAGTTGGACAAAGTTTTTAAATTATGAATATTTATTCTTAAATTAATCCAATGCCTGTTTTAATCGTAAATATGTGGAAGTACGGGTATTTTTCATTATTACCTATTTTTATGAAATGAAAGCTTTTGTAGTGAATTTTATATGTCTTTTTACCGAATGTCTCAGAAGTAGGGTTAGAGTTTTTCGGGAGTCTGTCTGAATGCATGTATGTATTATGTATGTGTTATGTATGTATGTATGTGGACATGCAATTTCTTTTTCGTGGGTTGCAGCCCAAACGGCTAGATGGATATTGACATGTGGGGTGTCACGTGATTCGCAGCGCATCAGCGCGAGTGACATTTGCTACATTTTAAACAAGATACCGCTAAGACGCGGCACTCCCACCCGCTCTCTGATATTTCACCTCCCTGCGCTCGCCCGACTTAGAAGCAGTCTGAAGTGGTCATTTACTGGTTACGCGCGCTTTATTAGAGTGCGTTGCGGTTTCGGTAGCTCTAGTTTTGGAACGCACATATATACATGTAGGAGTTTTGCTTCTAAGCGGTAGCCATTATTATGTGTTCTTTTCTATAAGAGATATTCTATAGAAAAAAGTGGTTCTATACCAGGTACTGCAGACCCGCGATATCTGTACGCCAAAAAAGTAGTCCATCATGCTAACCACTTTTTTCTATAGAATGTCTCTTATAGAAAAGAATACATAATAATGGCTACCGCTTAGAAGCAAAACTCCTACATGTATATATGTGCGTGCCAAGACTAGGGCTACCGAAACCGCAACGCACTTTAAACTAGTATAAAGCGCGCGTAGCCAGTTGATGACCACTTCAAAGTGCTTCCCAGTCGGGCGAGCCTATATTAATATTATGTTGGTACTCTTTTCTATCTTGGCCACAAGTTACTTTAATACAAAGTGTTATATAACTGTTTGCCGTGTGATGCCGGCTTAGAATAGCATCACCCCATTTCTTACCCATGGGTGTCGTAAGAGGCGACTAAGGGACTCGAGGGTGTGTTTTGCAATTTTAGGCGACGGGCTGACAACCTGTCACTATAGTGATACACAGTTATCTGATTGACCCTCAAACTTTTGTCGGACGTGGTGTTAATGTCCGTTGAACGGCCGTTAACGCTCTGCCTACCCCGTAAGGGATATAGGCGTGATTTATTTATTTATTTATTTATAAAACTGTTTGTTGCATTCTGCAGTCGGTCACTATGTAAAAGTTATCAGTATCCACACCCTCATGTTCGTGGGATGCTAAATAAATATTTAACTAAGTAAATAAAGCTTATTTGCTTTGTATTTCCTACAAATCAAGTAGTGGACATCTTATTTCCATGGCAAAAAATAGTGGCCTTCCTTTTTTTATATTTATAATTGTAATATATTAATTATTTTGACAAAAATACGTTCTTTAAGCTCTAGCAAACAGTACTGACTACTTATATATTAAAAAACATTTTTAATTATTTTAATATCAAATAAAAGAAAAATTGCCACGGAATTCTCTCATTTCCATGTCCGCAAATAGTGGACATCAAATAACTCTGAAACTTGTGGTCCAAGAACCGGGCAATTTCAATCTAGTGTTTTTAATGACGAAAACTTTGATAACGTATATTCAATTATCCAAAAAAACTAAATTTGAAAAATGACATGGAAGTGAGAAAATTCCGTGTCATTATGAGAATGACCCTTATTTATTTGAGTGCACTAAAACGAAAATAATGGCAAGACCATTCCAACGAGCTCAAACTCGATAGGGGCACATAGTTTCATCTCTGAGATGCTATGACCACCATCCGGCTCCATCATCATATCAACATTTCAGATCAATCGGAAGTCGTTAAGTGGCGCAAATTTTGCTTCCAAGATTTGACCCGTACAAACTACCAAACAAACAAACACGGGCAAGTCACAGAACAAGTCAAATAAGCTGGTAAAAATGAAAAAAGTTTTAAACCATCCATTTCAAATGACTTATTTTATCGAGGCGATAGCATATCCATACTTCAAACGTTATTATCCCAGTACTCAGCCATCCTCACCGCATTGTCGGTCGCCAACATTTGTTACTCCCGCGTACAAGTGTTCGGACATGAAGGGCAGGAGACGAGATGGAGCATGGTCTACTGAGCAGGTCCACTCCGTATTTGCACAAAAGGTCGGAAACGTGAATGAAACCCCATCTGGAACAATTATCTCTGCTCTGGCCGAACACTTACCACCTGACTCCTTAATTATAAGACATTTAATTATGATTTTAATTTATACCATGCCAGTTAGTTGTTAGATTAGCATAAACACACACACTCATACTAGCATGTCACGCCGTTATCCCTTGCGGGATAGACAGAGCGTTAACGGCCAAGAAATACGGTCGCTATAGCCACGTCTGCCAAATATTTAAGGGCTGTTTCAGAAAAATCGTGTGTCACTATACAGGTTGTCAGCCTGCCACCTAAAATTGTTATCCTACCCAACAAACTACTAGTCAATCCCTTAAGAAACGAGAGTATTTTTCATAACACCCTGTAATGTAGTCACGCCATACCCACACGTTTAGTGATTATATTACGTATGAATTTGAAATTATGAACTGTTTAAATGCAGCGGTAAATTTAATCAACTATTATTTTAAAATGAACAGTCCATATTTAACCCTTATCCAGTAAACATGCAACGGACCTCCGAGCATGCTACTGAAGAATAAAAAATTAGCCACGTCGTATAATAAAATGTTGGTACTTTCAGGATCTAATCCTGACTGAATAGCCCGATGACGTAGCGAATAGAACCCCTGCCTTCTACGCCGGGTTAGATTCCCATAAGACACAAATATTTGTAAAGTACCTAAAATTTTAAGATACATACATACATACATAAATCACGCCTATATCCCCCACGGGGTAGGCAGAGCGTTAACGGCCGTAAAACGGATATTAACACCACATCTGACAAAAGCTTGAGGGTCAATCAGATAACTGTGTATCACTATAGTGACAGGTTGTCAGCCCATCGCCTAAAATTGCAATACACATCCCTCGAGTCCCTTAGTCGGCTCTTACGACACCTATGGGTAAGAAATGGGGTGATGCTATTCTAAGCCGGCAATCACACGGCGCGGCACGGCAAATTTTAAGATATGTTTGTTTATTCTGGGTTTATGTGTTTATTTACAATAAAAAAGTAAATAAGTAATCATATCAGCTATGTAGTTCCCATAGTACCCGCAATGCTTAGTTTGGGGCTAGATGGCGCTGTGTGAAATGTCCAGGATATTTATATATTTATTTATTTCTAGTATGTACAGTAAAAATATTTTAGTTTAAGACAAGACACTCTATGTTCTAGAAAATTGATTCTCTGATCATTGTACTTCGCCGTGTAGTGCTCAGGTTCCAATAACTTAAAATTGGTTGCAGGTTGTGATTTTTTTTAAATAAACGAGGTAAACCGTCCTTTTTTGCAGAGCCATATCGTCTGAAATCGGCAGAGTAACCTGGCAACATCTGTGGTCTTTTAATTTAGAAATGAAAATAAGAAATTGAAACCCGGGACCGTGGGTAACGTCTCACTGCTCTGCCAACTGAGCTGCCGGACCTCAACTGAGACTTACAAATTTTCAATCGCTTGGTACTCGTCTCGAAGCGACGGACAATATACTCGTAGCACTGTGAGTGCATATAATAAACCATAACACATTTAGTTTCTTAGAGTTATATCGTATTTTGACGTCATCATGTACCTACATGTCTTTTTAGATAGCGCAATTTAAATTATTTTAATAAAAAGGGATAAAAGTATTGTTTTTTTAAAGTTATGGAATGATGGTTTTACTTGTTTACTAAAGTTTAATTTAAGCTTATAACATGGTGGGTAGGTTTACAAAATGAACTGTCATGAATTTGAAGTAAAGCATTCCTAAACTCCTAAGATTTTGAAGAGTTTGTGATGCTCTTACTTATCGAACAACGAGTAACTAATAGCGTGAACTAACAAGCTTAAAGCCAGTAACATGAACCTATGAAAGCAAAATCAATTGGATTATTCGATAATTAAATCAAGAACAATTCGATTGTTTCATGGTTGCCGTAGATTAGTTCTAAGTCCCGTAGTATTTTGTACCGCGCATGCGCTTTGAGAACTTTTCCTTCCATACGCCAGTCCTTTGCATGGAACGTCACCAATCGCACGGATAGACGTACCAAGGTTATTCAGAATTACGATCGCGTATTTTATTCGTCGGATCGAACACTAGAATTACAGTTCTAAAATTGTGAAGTTTTAAAGGAATTGAGTGGTGTTGGAGAAATATACTGATTATTTTTGTTATACTGAGTGAGACTTTATAAATAAGTAACCGGTGTTGAAAGTTTTGTGACATAAGTTTCGTGGTGTTTTGTGATGTATTGACAAGCGGTAAGTTTTTAGGTTACATATATCATAATAATTTATTAGATAAATCGATTAATCAAGGTCAGGAAAAAAAGTATTAATGTATAGGCATTTATAGACGTAAGTACACTGGTAAAAAAACCTGTAAATAAGTTTTTATTTTAGAAAAACTATAAAGTAAATGGCCTTAATTCAGGGTATAAATTCTTGTTACTTACATTAAGTTAGTGCTGTCACTTTCAGTCAAATAGGTTTTGAAAAGGACATGAGATATTTGAGTCATGACATGTCTTATAATTTGACGAATAATACGTGTTATCTGTCATAATAAGGCGACGATGAAAACAATGGCGACTAAATTGACAAGAAATTGCGAAGAATTCATTGCCATTTTTAAACATGACGGGACTTAGATATCTCCTATCCTTTTTCAAACCTATTTTACTGAAAGTGACAGCAATAATTTAAGGTCAGTTAAAAGAATTTATATCCCAAATTGAGCGCAATATTTACCTTTTTAAACCGACATCAAACGAAGCAGCAAAAGTGCAAATATTCGTTTAAATCCCAACTCATCTCGCCGCCGGAAAATGTTTTTGACGACAATTGTCGGAAATCCCCGGCTTGACGGAAATCTTGTTTCATCTCGCTTCCGTTTTCACCTGAGCAGAGTTGGGACCGGTTTGCTATAGTCCCATTTCGCAACACATAAAAATGTGTCCGGAAACATCACAGAGCTATTATTTATAAATTGGGCCCGTTTCGTCGCCCTATGAGTAAAGCTTCTAAAGTAAATCCAGACAAATCATTCAACGTACTACGCAAATATTAAAGTTGTGACAAAGTGGGATTTTAAATATTTATTATTTTGTTGGAACTTTTTCAAATCTCGGGCCCACAGGGCCAACTGGACAGAGGCTTTTTTGTACCAAATAATTTGTACATCACGCGGACACTCGCTTTTTCTGCACTATTGATGTACAATTATTATGATTATTGATTGTGATGAACTGAGACTCATTGTATGGATGTTTATGATGAGTGATGACAAACTGGTAATGTGGCAAACCGGGACCGAGTTCACCTGAACACCGTTCTGTTAGGGAGATTTGGTGCAGCTCAACAGAATGAAAATGAAATACTTCAGATACTTTCATCGTGACTGTGTTAATGGATAAGCGCACATTTTGAGTGTGTCTGTGGTCTACTGGCCCGTGCCTTTGCTCTCAATGTAGAGGTCACAAGTGACAGATGTTCTTAGGGCGTTCGGGGCCATTTTATGTCATTCATTATTTATTAAATACTGACTGAAACATTATATTCACACACACCTTGAGGATAAAATATTTATGTATAGTTAAGTATGCTTTTCAATTGTATTCTGTAGTAATTTATTCCGAAAATTTATTAAACGAAAATTAGTTTCTAATTATTTGGCCCACATTTCAGTAAATGTAGGGTTAATATCACCCGAGACTTAAATTAATGAGCTCTTTTCACAGCGTCAATAGATGACGCTTGTCATTTGAATTGGAGTCACCGAAGTAAAACCAAATTAGGGTCTGGAAAATTATATCATAAGTCTAAAAAAGCGCAGCTCAAAAATATCATCATGGAAAATATAGCGAACGCTTCTGGTGAACTTGACGAGAGTTCCTTATTTCTCTATCATATTTCAATAACCCGTCTCTTGGAATACTTATCTATACTATTACTCGCAAACATGCTCCTTATTTGGAATTGAATACATTATAAATCGAATCTTTATCTCTTTCCGGGAAAGCATAGCTTTAAAAGAGACAGAGTAAATATACAACAGGTTTCATCGTAGAGAACCTAACCCAACTTACTAACACTATCTGCAATGTACCCTATTTATAACTTGTAAAATATCCAAGTCTACAAAAACCTAATATTAACTAACGATAACATTAATCTAGCTGTATTTGATCGTATCCTGCTGGGTAACTGACATATTTAAAGAAAGGCAAAATAAAATCCAAATTTGACAATTATCTTCTGAACACAAAAATACCACAAGGTATCGAGAAGACACTTTAAATCACATCTGCATATCTACATTCGCTTTATTCGTCCTAATCATAACATTTTCTAAATTGTACACGTATATTAAGATAAACTTTACGGTAGCAGGGATAATAAAATGAGTTTAATTATATTGTCTCCGCTTTATGGACCCTTATACTAATTAGCTAAAATCTCTTAGGCCCCTGAATATATTTGACAATTTAAGAGACATTTTGTTCGTAATTGTTTTTTTTGTTGGATCTCCTAATGGAACACTTTATTAAATCGCTGTCTTTGTGTGAAGTTCCTTAATAGGTATTCTATTTCTCGGCTCTAAAATTATACCTCCTCTGGCAATGACAATTCTTGATTTTAACTTATTAACCTAAGATTGAGTATGGTTTAGCAACTTAAATAGTATGCTCTTTTCTTAAAGGAAATTCCTGGGTACCAACTATTCCCAAAGTGCCTAGTTTCCTATTTATTTGTGTCAGTTTTGCCTACACTAACTGCGTGAATCCACTTCACCCCCAGGAGACGTCCCAAAACTTACTGAGTGTTCTCGACATAAAGAGACGCCAAGTGAAAAAAAAAAACTTGACTTGGTCTTGGACTGCCAGTTACGGTATACTTATGCCAAATTATTGCTTTGTTTAGTTATTGGTCCTTTATAAACGTCTTGGTCAATGTATCCGAGCCTATTGTCTGAACTGTGAGGGCAACAAACATAAAATCCCCCCCAGAGTACATTACATTACAAATATACGTTAGCCACAAAAGTCCACTGCTGGACATGGGCCTCCCCCTATGGGGGCCTCCCCCATACTATTACGCTGGGCAAGCGAGCGTAGTGCAAGATATTGCTATCACAGGGAATGCTGCTGCCTATTTCCTTTGGGTGGATTGGATGGATTTATCCCTCAGTGGCTTTTTACGACACTCACAGGCTGTATTGGGGTGATGCTATTCTACGCTAGCATCACACGGCAAGACAGATACATTCAAGTTAAAGGCAGCATCTGTACCGAGTCAGTGCAGGTTCAATCCCACATTATACCTCTTCTATTCTCATGTTTAAAATATTGAACTACTGGAATATCATATTACTAATAAAAGTTTTCAGATCAACATAATATGATTCTTTCTCACGTATATCATACGATGTAAAATATACTTTATTTTTTTTATCGCTCTATGATTAATTTTATTTCATTGAATAGCACTTCAATTAAAACTAATGAACTAGTGCTTAAATTAATTTGAACTTGTTCTTATTTTCAATTATAAACTAAAACGAAGGCAAGAGATTTTTCTGTGAGTGACAGCCAAAGTAGAGCCTAATTATGCTCTACTTTTATAAATAAACACAGGGTTATAGTAAAAGTATAGCTTTCTTTGGAAGACTAGTCCATAAAACTGGTATGAAATGGAAAATTTTGGACGCCTCTACAATAAAACACATCTTTAATTTAATTTTAGACCTTATTTTCTGGGAAAAGTGGTTTGTATCATTGGATGGTTCACCTTTTGAAGTATTTCCAGCAAATATTTTTATGTACTGTATTTCTTTGGCAACCAACGTAAAAAGTTTCAGTCTCCTTCTTTCTTCGTTATCTTGTACATCACTCGAGGCGTGAATGAACTGAGAAACTCTGATGACGGTCTGTAGGCCGCTGACGTGTTTGTTAAAACCGACATCTAAGTATTTTCATTATTATTTATAACAGATACGAAGTTTTACGGTTTTTGCTGCATGAAAACTAGAGAAATACCGTTACAATGTATTTTTCAGGTATTCGTACTGGAAAAGGTATGCATTTAAATTATAGCATATTTTGTTTTGTAATAACTTTAAAACTGTAGACATTATATTGAAAAAATGTTTCAAAAAGAGGTAACGTTGTTTATTTTTTCTATCAAGAAAAGTGTGTCAAATCGTGTAACTGAAAAGTATATGTTATTTGTTTGATCCTCGACAATAACATATTTTTTTTAGAAGTTTATGGCTGTGTTTGAATAAAACTGGTTAAAAAATGCTCGCGCTATCCCCGCCTTAATAAACGAACAAGTAACACTCATGATGTAGGTGAACCTACATCACGATATCTAAGTAATTTTATTAGCAATCGGGATCAATGCTTGACATATTTTCAAAACACGAAACACGAAATCATCTGTTTCATTCACAACGTGACAAATTAACAAACAATTTCTTAAACGAAGTGACATCTGGATCCTGCAATCAACACTGAGACTACATGACTACGAATGTAGTTAGTTTAATCCTTCTTGTATGTTTTTGCCATTATTTTTCATGTGAGTCATGAAACTTTTATGCAGCTGAGTATAAAACTTTTAAATAACTGGGTGTGTTTCTTAGTGTTCCTTTAAAAGTTTATGACATCATTATATTTTGCAAAGCTGAACAGAACGTGTTTCATGCATGCAGACACAGTTTTATAAAACTCCTAAGAAAAGAAACTTGCATCAAGAAATAAGGTATCTTTGCTATAGTTTTAAATTTCGTTGAGAAGTATCTTCTATAATTCTAGAATCCAAAATTATGGAAACACAAGGATTTTTTTTCATTTAAGCATTTTCTTACACCACTAACTAAAAAGAGTTACCATAGTAAACCCAATGTTATTTTTATTGCGAAGTTTGACAGTTAATTTTAAAATTCACAAAATGCAATTAAAACTTTTATAATGTATCGAGTCAGGCTTAGTCTGATCGAAATTCGAAAAGTTGTAGAATATAAATGTTATGCAGTTACATGGAAATTTATTCCATTTTCTATCGAATATAACAAGTTAGACAGTTCAGAAAATAGGTACCTAGATATACAAATACATATATACAATAGTTACACAGTTTAGAAAATAGGTATCTAGGTATAAAAGTAGATTATTTAAGCAGAAGTCAAAAACTTTTTTGCCAACTAGCTCAATTTTAATTAAAATAATGTACATACTTGTACGTACACTCATTAATTGCAAAGGCCGATACTAATAACGTGAATTTTCAATAAAATGGGGGCTAAATTAATAAAGTTTCTAATTAATCGCCTCATACCAGAACCACATACCTATATTGTACTACAGATTGAAAAAGTTTAAGAGCAAAAACGAATAAATTGTAAAGCGTTCATAAATACTCCAAGAAAACGATGCCATGGCCGTGTGATGCCGGCTTAGAATAGCATCACCCCATTTCATTCACGTGGGTGTCGTAAGAAGCGACTAAGGGACTTAAGAGTGTGTATTGCAAATTTAGGCGATGGGCTGACAACCTGTCACTATGGTGATACGCAATATTCCAAAAGACTCTTAAAATGTTTGTCAGACGTGGCGTAAATTACCGTTTTTTACAGCCGTTTACGCTCTGCCTACCCTAAGGGATTATTGGCGTGATATATGTATGTAGAGGTATATATGTAAATCATGCCAAAATGCATAAAGTGGCCGTGTGATGCCGGCTTAGGATATCATCACCCTAATTCTTCGTGGGTGTTGTAAAAAGCGACTAAGGGATAATTTGATCTAGGGAAAGGGCAGCAGCGTTCCCTTTGAATGCCAACATCTTGCACTGCGCTCGCCAATCAATTTTCGTTTTCGTGATAAGAAATGACGGATATCACTTCATCGAATAACTCCTTACACCTTCATGTATTAATTACAAAACTAAGGTTATATTATAGTAGGAACTAAGTGGGAATAAGTTTTTATTTCATGAGTATCTTCATTCAATATTCCATCGGATAGTGCACTGAAAACAGTTCAAAGATCTTTAGATTCAACTAGATAAGTACCTGTAGGGACTACGAGCTAAAGAGACTTCAATTAAAACCAATATCTACTCTTGAGAGTTATAATTTAAAATAGCATATTCAATGTTGTGGTATCGATTTCATTTCTTCCAAACACAAGCAGGAGGTCATTGTACAGTTCGTGTTCCGAAAGTGAACAAGGGGCATGTCGCTTTATTCAGATAAAATGGCTTTCAATTCCTCTTTATAGCTAGGTACACAAGTGAATTCAATATTAAGAATCAGGTTTTATTCCCTGAAACGTCCTTTGCTCGCTCAATTCTCACATTTGTGTCCCGGGGTTTATATTTGTCATCTAATTTCGTATAATGGCAAGTGAGGGGGTCCGAAGGGGACATGGCCTGGCAGAATATCGTCGAAAATGGTTTTCTGTCGACAAATTATGTTCCTTCCACTCGCAAATGTTCCGAATTAGTTTTAATTCGCAAAACAATGTTTCCATTTTAAACTGGAAGATGTTATTAGAATGCTTGTGAACGTGGGTATAATACATACATCACGACTAAACCCGGGGTAGGCAGAGCGCAAACGGCTATCAAAACGAACATTTACGCCACGTCTGACAAACATTTGAGGGTAATTTCGAAAATTGTGTATCGCTATAGCACAGAATAGATAATAGTAGTACCTAGCTATAGTAACAGATTGTCCCATCGCCTAAAATTGCAATACACATGTTTCCCTCGAGTCCCTTAGTCACCTCTAACGACACGGGAAAGAAATGGGGTAGTGCATTTCTAAGCCGGCATCAGACGGTGACACGAATATAATTAGACGCAAAGAATACAAGCGTATTACAAGAATATTTTGCAGATAACAAATGGTACCGATAGCAGCCACCGCCACCCTTCTTCTTCTTTCTGTCTCCCTTTTATGTGCTGATAGTGCAATATATTGACTCGAAAAAATATTTCTTTACAAATAAAATCACAAAAATCTTTATTTTCGACTTATCTAGCTAAACTTTATATAGATCATATAATAGAACGATGGATTGAAATATAGATTGAAATAACTGATCGATCTCCTGTTTCGTTTTCGTAGTGAATTCAGCTGCAGATTTATTAAAAAAGTTAAATTACTACACATCAATTTTGGCTTAGCTATAGGTTACTAGACGGTTCCATGGTTGAACAATGAACTCTGTTTTTACTACAGATAATGTTTTTGTGTCTTTATGCGTATGTTTTTTTTTAAATGGACGTGATTATAAACCAAAATATTTCTAAAGAATTTTATTATCACTTTATTTAAAAGTAAAAGAGAAATATTTTCTAAAATTAGAAAGTTTTCTTATGTCTCATATTTGACAGAAAGCCTTTCTAAAAGACCGTGGGCGTTAGACGAATAAAGATTAAATTTGGAACTTATAACGATTTTCAAATAACACCGCAAACCTGAAACCAACTTATTGAATGAATCAATTATTTTATCCTAATCAAGCCTAAATTAATTAGAGAACCGGAAGGTGGGAATAAATGTTGACGGCCTAATGTAAAAGTTTGAACATAGCCATTGGCAAAGCAGCGGCCTGCCAAATAATTCAGCCGAGAAAATTAATCAGACTGGGTGTGAGCCAAGGACAAAGTTTTATTGTACAGACCACAATCACGCCTTTATCCTATGCCGGGTAGAGCATCAATGACCGTATAAAACGGTTGTTTAGACACTTTTGACAATCACTGAGTGTTGGTTGTAGATAAAATAATGCAGTATTAGTAGGTTTGCTAGGGAGTATGGTAGACAGTATGGTGTAACTAAAAAAATATATATTTTACATACCTACCTAATTAGTTTAAGTTTAGTTTTAAAACTATAATCCACCCAACAAAGTTCAATTATAAGTATTTAAATCAGTTCTCTACTTCCCATAGTACAAGCTTTGCTTAGTTTGGGGCTAGATAGCGTCATTTGTCTAATCCAGCCATATTTATTTTATTATTTATTCACTTATGTACCTATTTATAATAGGTATTAGTATCTATTTCATGAAGCGATGGTAGGTACAAAAAGCTTTACAGCGTTAACGTGAAAGCACTTAATGTTCCATGTTTTTTACCTTAAAGGATTATCAACATATCCTTTCAAACTGACTTTCAAAAAAAGAGGCAATCAATTTTATCCGTTTGTTAGTAGGGGATGGAAACCGCAATTTCGGAATTTCGAAAAACTAGAATATCAGAACAATTTTACCAAATTTTCTATTCCGGTTTTCAGAGCATTTTGCCACGCAAACTCATAACAACTGCTCACAAATCCCGCGAAAACTTGCTGAAATTGAAAAAATATTGACTTTAAAGACAATTGTAATTTTAAATATTTTTATTTTATAACTTACCTAAAACGGAATTCCAAAATTGAGCTCTAATATCGAAACACAAACTGGTTTTGAGAACCTTCCGATTTTATATGCCCATAATGAAAATATGGCTGCTTAGCATGTGTACAACTTTTTCAATGTGTATGGTATGTATTATCTATTTTTGTATGTTCGTCCTTGCTTATCTCATAGACCAATGGATTGGTTTCCATTTTTGTAACATCGTAAACTGTTTAACTTAGAAATAACTTTTTTAATTAAAATCGGCTTTAAGTGTATTAGACTATGAAATCGGTTTATCTTTTAAAAAATTTTACCCTTTGGATTTCAGAAAAAAGCAGCATTCATATAATAACATTAATAATTCAGGACATCACCGGTGTAGGTACCGCAATTTTCAATTTGTATGTAAATCATGAATTGAAAAGTTGTACTGCCAATTTGAGGGCGACATATTTGGAATGAGCAAAGAGCTTCAGGGAAACCAGTTACAAAACAAATTCAAATTAGATTTCAGCAACTTTGCGAATCCCTAGAGGATTTTTTTCTGTGGTAATACTTAATTTCTCATTTATAGAAAAAAGTATTCTTAAGATTTTGCTACAACATTTGTAAAGAAGAAAATGATGAACATAATAATTTCCCTTTACGGAGAAATACTTCAATTAACTAGTAAAGGCGAAGTCAAGTTCAGAATGGCACGTGTAGCAGTACGTACTTTATCAGTAGGTAGATACCAGATTTAGAGTACCATATGTATTCATGTATATATATGGTTCAATCGTTGCAACTATATAAATTGATATTTATCGGTGCTAAACTGTATTCATATCGTAAGCATCTCTTACAGGGACACCTTCAGAACAAAAATATGCTGTTTATCGTAAAGTTATTAAGAAAAAAATATTCTTGCTTGTGCCAAATGACATTGACTTTTTCCTTTATCTGGGTAAAGTAAGTGCGTCTAGGTCTACCTCTGCCTCTCTTTCCTTCCACCTTCCAGATAAAGGAAAAAGTCAATGTCGTGTCGTATCAAGAGGTCAAGTCACTGGCGGAGAGGAGAGAAGATTGGAAGTTACTCCACCGACAAGAGTTTGACTCTTAAATTTGAAGAGAGTGCCAAATGAGGTGCTTACCAGTACCAAAATACATTAGTTTGTTGTAAGTTGTTCCAATATTAAAATTCAAAATTCAGCTTTTCTCATTTTGCAATCACGTAAAGTACTTAATTAAGAATACAGAAAGGTATGTATATATAACGTCTTTCAAAGTTCAGCATTTGAGTTTGAGCGACAAAGGCACTTTATACGTCTCAAATGTTCACTCAGACCGGTTCGGTTTCGCGCTGGAGTTTTCTCAACCACAATGGTGTGTACGTACCCTTTCAAAGAGAAACGAAAGCCCCTATCCCCACAAGTGTTCTTTGAACTTCATGCTATACGTCGCGGTTAATAACTTGTTTACACGTCTAGTGTTAATATTTGTGTAAACTGTTTAAAATAGAAGTATTTTTGCCTTTACTTAAGATTTCAAGAAAGCGGCTGGTAGCAACTGGGAGCCCGTGGCTTACCAGTAAGTAAATTGCGTTACGGCTGGTAGTGACTAGATGGCTAAAATGGAAGATCATGTCTTATGACCCCATAAGGGCACTCCATCTGTAAAAGTTATTTTTGGCTCCTATTTGATCCAGCACCAAGTCTTCTTTTCATGTGGGATGCCGAGTCGTCCTAAGACCCGGTGAACCCTGGTGTCAGAGTTTTTCAAACACCTACTACTAGAAGTAGTTGTCTAACGAATGCCTTTTAAGTAATCATAGACTGACACCGGTACCGACGGCTTGTGACTCCGAAGCACGAAACCATTTATTTTGGGACAATCAGGTGGTTCACCCTGCAATGTCCTAACCAGACCGAGAACAAATTCACAAAGTAATAAATATCAACTTTGTGAGTGCCCCAAGGATAATCGAACTCGGAACCTTTGCGTCGTAGCAGTCACACTACCACTGACTTGGCAATGCACGAGTGGGGAAAGACCCTGGGCGTGTTGACATTGCACCTCAAGGGGGTAATTCACTTGAATTTCGAGAAAAAGATAAGCACATCACCGCACTCGGGTCGTAAACGAAACGGGCTTGAGACCACAAACATCATTCAGTTAATTCAGTGAATGTGTTTGTCCATTGGTTTTGTCGTCTCTTTTATTTTTATTGTAGCAGGAATGTTGTTAAGAACGCAGTGAAATTTCCTACAGTTGTTCGTTGCGTCTTATGCAATTATAGAACAATATATATTTTTGCAAAATGCGATAAGTTGATAACACACACATTTCATTGTTATGCTGGCCTAAAACGTATATTTTTCATATTGAATGTAACTGAGTCATTTTCAACAACTGCATATTTTTGTCAATTTCGGTGGATTTTTTAATTTTCTGCTTTTTTGATGTTTTTTGTAGCTGTATAGCAAAACAGGGCTACAGAGAGCCGCTTTGCTACGATGAATGTTAGGGGAGGAATGGTGGATAAAATAGATGAAGTATGTCAGATGATGGATAAGAGGCGCATAGATGTTTTGTGTGTGAATGAGACTAAGCGGAAAGGTTGCGACACGACGAAACATGGCCTTTACACAGCGTATTGGTCTGGGGTTTCTAGTTCCGACCGAGGTTGTAAAGGAGTCGGCGTGATTCTTTCCGCACGAATGGCTGAATGCGTGACTGAGTTCGAATGTGTGAGCCCTCGACTCCTCTGGATTAGGCTGAAGGTCGGAATCACTCGAATCTTTATCCTAGGTGTCTATGCACCGACGGATGTGGGTTCGGGTGGCTCCACAAAAGCAAAAAAGGAAAATGAGGAGTTTTGGGACAATGTGAGAGAAGTTTTGAAAAACTGCAAGGCGAATGAAAGAATTATTATGCTGGGAGATTTTAATGGATGGGTAGGAATAAAGCGAGATGGGTATGATAAGGTTCTTGGTACGTTTGGTGATGAAAGAGTAAATGAGAATGGAAAGAGTGTGTTAGAGATTTGTTTACAGTGGGATCTTTTTGTGTCGAATACAATGTTTCAACACAAAAAGATCCACACTTATACAAGAGCGGAAGGTGCATCAAGAACAATGATTGATTTTGTGATTGTGGATGAAAGATTGAAGAGTAAAGTTGTAGACACTCGAGTGTACCGCGGTGCTGGTATTGACACAGACCACTTCCTGGTGCTATCACGAATAAGTGGTCTCTTCAAACGGTGGCGGCACAGGGTAACTGAGCGAAGTAGTGCGTTGGAAAGAGTGAAAGTAGAAAATTTGCAAGATAAAGAGGTAAAAAAGGAGTATATTAAAAGATTGAAAGAGAAATTTAACAACCAAGAGGAGATGTCTGACATTGAAGAAGGATGGAAAGGATTTAAAAAAGGTGTTGTGGATGTCGCGATAGAAGTGTGTGGAGTTTCAAAAAGGATGAAAGGGAAAACACAACGGAGTGCGTGGATGACCAAAGAGGTACAGGAAGTTGTGCAGAAGAAGAAGAAAGCATGGTTGGATTGGTTAGCTACCAAAGCTAACCGAAGAATGTTAAAAGCGACGGATGAAGATGTAGAGAAAGCAAGAAAGGAGTATAAAAGTGTGAAGGATGTAGTTAAAAAGACTGTTGATAAAATGAAAGATAAGAATAAGGATGAATTTGACAGGAGGCTATCGGAAAACTTTCGTTCCAACCTGAAAGTTTTCTGGAAATCCATAAGGACAGCTCGAAGTAAAACCACTTCGTCCGAGTTGAGTAGGATTCGAAGCCAGGATGGTAGTGTAATAAAAGGTGAGGAATGTGTGTTGAAAAGGTGGAAGGAATATTTTGAAAGCTTATTTGAGAAAGAAGATCTAGCGCAAGAAATAACTACTGCAGATGTGAATGAAATTGAGAACGAAAGTGAGATTGAAATGGATGAGATTGTGAAAGCGTTAAAAAGTATGAAATCTGGTAAAGCTGCAGGGTATGATAGAGTGTCGGTTGAAATGCTGAAGGCTGGCGAAGGCGTTGTGGCTAGTCAGCTGTACCTCCTTTTTAACCTTTGTTGGAGAAGCGGTCGAGTGCCAACTGATTGGTGCAAGGCTGTAATAGTGCCATTATATAAAGGAAAAGGGTCACAGCTGGACTGCAAAAATTACCGCGGTATAAGCCTCCTCAGTGTCGTCGGCAAACTGTATGCAAAGGTGTTGATTGAAAGAGTGATGAAAGAAACGGATGAGAAAGTATGGGATGCTCAGGCAGGATTTCGTAAGGGGATGGGATGTACGGATCAGGTCTTTTCCTTGCGCTGCATAGCTGAAAAATTCCTGGCCAAAAACCAGAAAGTCTATTGCGCATTCGTGGATTTGGAAAAGGCCTATGACAGAGTGGTGAGGAATGAATTGTGGTCGGCACTATCCATGCATGGGGTGAGCAGTATCTTGATACGAGCACTGAAATCCTTATATAAGGAATCCAGTGCTTGTGTCAGGATAAACGGGGCGTACAGTGAACTTTTTAACATCGAGAAAGGTGTTAGACAGGGATGTGTTGCGTCACCGTGGCTGTTCAATCTATTCATGGATAGTTGTTTGGCGGTTTTGAAAGAGAGTGAATGTGGTCTGAGAATGAATGGTTTACTCGTCAAATGTCTTCTCTATGCTGACGACCAAGTTATCCTTGCGTCGTCGGCTGAAGGGTTGCAGGAGATGGTAAATATTATGACTGAGGCTTTGAAAAAGAAAGGAATGAAAGTGAATGTAAGTAAGACGAAAGCAATGGTTTTTGAGAAAGAGGAAAATATGACAGAGTGTAAAATTATGATAGAAGAAGAGAGGGTGGAACAAGTGAAAGAGTTTGTGTATTTGGGCTCCATGTTCACATCAGATGGAAAGTGTGAAAGTGACATCGAAAGAAGGGTGAATGCCGGCAACATGGTGAATGGAGCGTTGCACACTTTTATGAACAGCCAGAAAGTCTCTGATAAGGCTCGTCTGGCTGTGCATAGAGGGGTGTTAGTTCCGACACTTATGTATGGGAGTGAAAGTTGGGTATGGCAGAAAAAGCATGAAAGTAGAATAAATGCAGTACAAATGAGAGCGTTAAGAAGTATGATTGACGTAAAATTGAGTGACAGGATAAGGAATAGCGTGATAAGGGAACGTTGTGGTATAAAAGAAGACGTAGTGACTGGTGTAGAAAAGGGTATGCTTAGATGGTTTGGTCATGTAGAGAGGATGAATGAAAGAAGATTAACGAAACAGGTGTATATGGCAAGTGTGGATGGGAACGTCGGAAGGGGAAGACCTCGACGAACGTACCTTGATCAAATCGGGGACGTGCTAAAGAAAGGTCAGGTCAAGAGTACCCTAAACCGACGAGCATGCATGAAGAGATTGATGAATGTGGAGGAGGCGAAAGAAGTATGCCAGGATCGTAGTAAGTGGAAGGTATTCAAACGACAGTTTCCAGCAATAGACAAACTTTATTTTTTTACATGTCATAGACCAACAGATCTATTTTACATATTTTGATACAAGGTAATTTAGCAATAAATAACACCCCCACTTATCAAAATAAACTATGCTTATATCTCAATAAACATGAAAATAAAGTTAGAGCAAAGTTTTTCATTTCTTTACAATTCCTAACAAAGACATGAATTTGTAATGTTTTAAAGGTACCAAACCCTTGGTTAACAAGTCAGCAGGCATATCAGTTGTCGGTATATACTCTACTGAAATAATTTTATTTTTCACAATTTCACGGATATAATTATATTTAACATCAATATGCTTTGAACGGCTATGTGACTGATGACTTGTTGCCAACCTTAATGCACTCTGATTATCACAATGTACAGTTAATTTACATAGCTTTCCAGTTATTTCATGTAACAAATTTCTTAAATATACAGCCTCTCTACCAGCCTCTGAAAGAGCAACAAATTCAGATTCAGTGCTTGATAGCGAAACTGCTTTCTGTTTCTTACTTTGCCACGAGATGACAGAACCAGACATTGTAAAACAAAATCCAGTATAGGATTTTCGGTCCAACATATCACTAGCCCAGTCACTATCAACAAAACCTTGCAATTCTACATTAGCATCACTATATTTTAAACAATAATTTTTAGTTCTTTGCAAATATTGTAACACTCTTTTGGCATAATTCCAATGCATTTTATTATAGCAAGTATTAAATTGACTCAAGTAACTAACAGCATATGAAATGTCAGGTCTTGTTAATACAGCTAGGTACATTAAGCTTCCTATAAGTTTCTGATAAGGAATATCACTTTCACAATTTTCAGATCTCTCAATATTTAATTTAGGCTCAATAGGAGTATCTTTAGGTCTACATTCCTTCATATCAAACTTGAACAGTAACTGATCAATATATTGCTCCTGATCAACAGTTACAGTTTTACATTTTTTGTTTACATTTATTCTCATTCCGAGATAATTTCTTACAGGTCCTAAATCTTTTATCTTGAATTCAGAACTAAGAATCTGCTTGATGTTATTAGTTTCAACAATACTGTTTGAAAAAATTAAAAAATCATCAACATACAAACATATTACAACAGTAACATTATTTTGTCTCTTTGTAAATAAACATGGTTCTAATTCACTATTTTTATAACCAGATTTACATAGAACCTCTCTAACCCTCTCAAACCACATTAAAGAGGATTGCTTCAATCCGTATACTGCCTTTTTAAGCTTCAGTATTTTTCCATTACAGGGTTTATGAAAACCTTCTGGAACACACATATGTATGTTCTCTTTTAAATATCCATTTAAAAAGGCTGTACACACGTCTAGATGTGTAATGTCCATGTCCATTTTAGCACTAAGTGCAAACAACATTCTCAACGTAGAATGCCTCACCACTGGAGAAAATGTTTCTTCATAGTCAATACCATATTTCTGAGAAAAACCTTTTGCTACGAGCCTTGCACGATACCGCACTTTGTTATCTACACCAAACTTTTTATTTAGCACCCACTTGCACTGCACAATAGTAGCACTTTCTGGTATGTCCACAAGCTCCCAAGCATCGCTGTCATCAAATGACTGAAGCTCTTCCTCGACTGCCCGCTTCCAGTGTTCACCTTCTGGTCCGGTCATCGCTTCACGGAAAGTAATTTCCTGGTTGACAGGAACTTCATTGGAAACACACATATTGGAAAAACCAAATCGCTGTGGCAGTTTCCTCTGTCTCTTGCAACGATCTGAATCAGATCTGGTATCTTCCACTGGATCAGCTTCAGTTCCTACAAGATTTTTCACACTTGCATCTGGAACAGCTGGCTCCTCTGGATACAACTGGATAGGACTTGAGGATTCTTGCGTTTCAGACATCACCAAGGTACTATCACCATCCTGGTGCACTGATGTATCAGATAAAGACTCATAAGATGAACCATCACCAAGAGATTCATTGTTAAACTCCCCCACTGAATCTCTGCATTCTTCACTGAAGTTCACTAATTCTGGGTTGTTTTCAGGAGTCTCCCCCACTGAAACTGGATCTACCTTTGGCTCTTCAACTATTTGGTCATCATTATAACACCAAATCATACTGTTGTCGACAGGTTCCTTCTCAACAATCTTGTCTTCCATCACAATAATATCTCTGCTTGTAGCAATATTATTTTTGCTCGGATCGTACACACGATAGCCTTTCACGGTTCCGTGAGTAACCCACAAGTATATGCTGCTTGGCCTTCTTATCCCACTTCAACCGACGTTCCTTGGGGATATGTACCATTACCGGACTTCCGAATAACCGAATGTGACTCAGATCTGGCTTCTTACCATACCACGCTTCATAAGGTGTTTTATTGTTTAAGCCTGTAGCCACCGATCTATTTTTCAGGTATACAGCAGTATTTGCAGCCTCAGCCCAGAACTTTTTGTCTAATTTGGCATCAAATAATAAACATCTTGCCTTTTCGACCACAGTTCTGTTAGCACGTTCACAAAGTCCGTTCTGCTCGGGGCTGTAGGGGTTCGTTTTTTGATGTATAATACCATGGTTTGCTAGGTATTGATCAAATTCACCACTGCAGAATTCTCCACCGTTGTCCGTACGCAGTATCTTGATTTTCTTTCCTTGTTGGTTCTCAACCATTGTTTTAAATTCTTTGAATTTGTTTATAACCTCAGTTTTGTGCTTCAAAAAATATATAAATGTCATTCTACTATAATCATCCACAAAGAGTAGAAAAAATCTGGCACCTCCTATGGATTTAGTTTCCATAGCACCGCACACATCAGCATGGATTAACTGTAATGTTTCTGTGCTTCTCTCACTCACATGATTGTATGGTAATCTCATTTGTTTACCCTCACAACATGTCACACACTGTAATTTTGTGATATCTGCTTCTCCAGGGTAAGAAATTCCGGTCACCAGTCCATTCTTCATTTTATTCAAATCTGAACTGTTCAAATGTGCCATTCTCCTGTGCCACAACTCACTACTTTCTTTAGAAATTCCTGTAGCTGTTGCCACCAAACAAGCACTAGTTTTATTCAATCTGAGCTTGTAAACACCGTCAATTAGATCAGCAATTGCAACCAATCTATTTTTCTTGTCGAAAATGTTTACACCAGTCTTGAAAAATACAACATTGTTACCTTTTGCAAACAGTTCACTGACCGATAACAGATTTGTTGTTAGGCTTGGCACACACAGGGCTTCTTTGACTGTGATGGAATATCCCTGATCAGTCGATAATTCGACATCTCCCGTGCATAAAACTGGAACAATGCACTTGTTTGCTACCACAATTTCAGTTAAACTTGGTGAGTAGTCTGCCTCCATTACCCAGCTCTCGTTAGCTATCATATGGGTGCTCGCCCCTGAATCGACGTACCAGTCGGTTTTTTCAAATGCGCCACTTAGAAATACGGCACTGAAAGCCACGTTCGATTGCTTTTTCAACAAAGGACATTGATTTCTAAAATGTGGACCTTTACACTTGAAACAGGTTATTTGTTTTTCACCAACTGTCAGTTTTGACGTCTTGGGGTTGCCATTTTTCTTACGAAAATTATGTTTTGCCGCGAATGCAGCGCCACCGGATGATTCGGATACGCTCGCAACTTCCATGTCGAGCAGCTTCGACTTGATTGCGTCAGCCGAAATCGTAATGCCGGAATGCTCTATGGCCATGATCATAGGAGAAAACCGTTCGGGTAAACCTGCTAGTAATAGCGACCCAATCCATTCTTCTGTTATTTTGAATCCCGTGCCATTCAAACGCTGTGCTGTCTCGACCATTTGATTAACATACGATGTCATCGAATCGCAGTTTTCCATCCTTATTGATATCAAATGTCGCAGCAAGGTTATCTTTCTCGAAAAACCTGAGTCATCAAACATATTCTTCAGTTTGGTCCATAACTCTTCCGAGGTCTTTGTATCCTTGATATGCACGTATAACGACGGATCTATTGTCAAAATAAGCTTAGCCTTTGTTTTAGCATCTTCCACTGGCTTGATTTCTTCGTTTTCCTTTGGTTTTATATAGTTGGACATACCCTCCAACACCAATATATTTTCGGCCGCAAAACACCATTCATCATAATTTTCTCTGCCTTTTAATTTTGGCACACTCTGGATGTAGTTTGAGGTCATCTTTGCACTGAAGTTTAGCTACTATTTTTAACTGTAATTACACAAATTACTAAAAATATCGGAGCAAATCGCCCATAACCTATTCAAACGACAGTTTCCAGCAATAGACAAACTTTATTTTTTTACATGTCATAGACCAACAGATCTATTTTACATATTTTGATACAAGGTAATTTAGCAATAAATAACAGAAGGAAGTAGTCTCTGCCTACCCCTCCGGGAAAGAGGCGTGATTTATGTATGTATGTATGTATGTATAGCAAAAGATACTCATTTTGAATATAATATATTAACAGGGAAATATGTAACAATAGTATTTAGTGAGTTATTTGGGTCACCGAAATTGCCTTGTCACCGAAATTGAATTCATGCCACCGAAATTGGGTTTGTGCCACCGAAGTTGCAATTGTGCCTCAGATCCTCCAATGCTGAAACCTGATGGATCGCTGGCTCACTCTGCAAGTGTGAAAGCCCTGTTTGCAAGCAACTCACGTCTGGACGCTGGCATCAAGCAACCACCTACTGTACCTCGTTGCGATTCTTCGATGTCGGAGATCGCAGTACACACTAAATAGGTTCGAAAACTATTGTGCAGTCTAGACGTGAACCCTGATGGCATACCAGCGAGAGTGTTAAGACTTTGTGCGCCTGAACTGTCTCCTGTGCTCACACGCTTGTTCCGCCTCTCTCTTAAAGAAAGAGCGGTGCCGGGGGCCTGGAAGCTTGCTAATGTGCAACCAGTTCCCAAAAAGGGCGACCGTGCTGACTCCGCCCATTACCGTCCAATTGCCATTACCTCCATCCTATGCAAGGTCATGGAGAGGGTACTTAACTGGCGGTCTACTGGTGATCTTCTTGTGTATGTCACGCACTGCTGGGGCGAAGCCGTCGAGAAGAACGGCGAAGCACTTGCCGTTCCACTCGATATCTCGAAGGCCTTTGACAGGGTCTGGCATGCAAGTCTGCTCAGTAAGCTTCCTGCTTATGGCATCCCAGCTGATTTTTGTACTTGGATTACAGACTTCCATAATGAACGGTCCATCAGAGTAGTCGTTGATGGCTGCGCTCCGACCTTATTTCCTCAGGGGTCTGTTCTCTCTGCAACTTTCTTCCTGCTGCACATCAATGACCTTCTTCAGCACGGTATTGTTGGATACGCAGATGATAGTACCGTTTCAGAGAGATACTTGACGGGTGCAAGAATCAGTGGGGATGAAATACGTTCGTTAAGAAAGGCCATGTTAGAGCGAACAGATCTGACCTTAAGTCTAGTCTCCCAATAGGGCGACGACAATCTGGTCTCATTCAACGCCACCAAAACACAGGCGTGTCTTTTCACTGCAAAAAGGAGTCCTTTCGACTGGACACCTACTTTTCGGGGTACATCTGTCTCTGTCACTGACAGGCTTGAGCTTCTAGGTATGGAGTTGACATCAAATCTAAATTTCGGCGCGACCATCGAGTACAAAGCTCAAACGACGGCTAAGAAGCTGGGCATTCTGAATAGACTGAAGCGATACTTTACGCCTGGACAGCTTTTAACTCTTTACAAAGCACAAGTCCGATCCAGCATGGAGTATTGCAGTCTCTTTAGTATGGTTCAGCCAAATACCAACTTGCCGCTCTTGACTCGGTGGAACGCAGGGCCAAGAGGCTCATAGGCGACAAAAAACTGGTGGACTCCAAGCTACATAGCCTGGCACATCGTCGCAAGGTTGCCTGTTTGTCGGTTTTTTACAGATTGTACTTCGGAGAGTGCTCAAGAGCTTCACGACCTTGTTTCACCAGCTCCCTTCTACCATCGGACATCCCACCAATTCGGACTAAGTGCTTTCAGTCATCATTAATAATGCGCTAAAGAGTGGAACTCACTACCTGCGTCTGTGTTTCCAAACGCATACAATCCTAATCTCTTCAAAGTAAGAGTGAACAGGCATCTTCTGGGTGAGCTCGCTCCATCTTAGACTCTGTCTCTGTTCTATGACCTAGACAAGAGTCAAGAGCAAACCCATCCTTAATAAAATAAATGCCTTGTTTGGCTGCTTACAAATGGATGGCATTGTGTTGAAGATAGCCGTAGACCCCGCTGTTATCGGCATCCGTCCACACCTGGTAGCACCAGCCGGTCGACAAATCAACTGATACCTGCGACTACAAATATCGCTGACGGGTGTCAATGACTGAGCAGGAGGACTTTACGGGAGCACCGGGCTGGAGGGCCACGAGGGGTCGCCGTGCAGTAGGACCTCGCGGGAGCGCCGGGCTGGAGGGCCACGACGGATCGCCGGGCTGGAGGGCCATGAGGGATCGCCGTGCAGTAGGACCTCGCGGGAGCGCCGGGTTGGAGGGCCACGAGGGATGGCCGGGCTGGAGGGCCATGAGGGATCGCCGTGCGGTAGGACCTCGTGGGTGGACATGGACATGGGCCTCCCCTTATCAGGAGTAACAAACGACCTAAAGCGACCGCATTTTACAGGCTTTTTCGATCTTTATACCCCGCAAGGAGTGAAAGCGTGATATTTCTAAATATGTTTGTAATTTGTATTAATTGAGCAAATTCGGTGGAGCTTTGCAATTTCGGTGGGCTTCTAGCAGCCATAAAAGCCACCGAAATGTGGCCACCGAAATTGCAAACTAGTCATTTATTTAAAAAATAAACAAAAGTATCAAGGTTATTCCAGTTTGCAACTTAAATCTAAAAAGTGTACCTAAAGGCTATTTAGAATGTATTACTGTAATATTTTTAAACTTTGAGGAAACATTTTAATCCCGAGCACCGAAATTGCAAAATTTTGATTCCGAGTAAACGGAAATAGTTTACTAACATTTTTGTCGGGAAGACGCAATGAGGTAGTGCACAATCGTTCACACTGCGCGTGAGTGCTCGGCTGATCCTAGCTGGTAAGGGGTTTTAGGTCTGGATATAATCAACAGTGTGAGCAGGGAGCGTCGAAACAAAATTGCCACCGATATTGCTATTTTTGCTGGGACAAATCTAGTTTTGACATAGTTCATAAACTTTTCGTCTAAAAATTAAATTTTTTATAATTTCTCGTAGGGTCACTTATCCTTAACATATTCAAAATTCATTTTCCTTAATATGTTGGACATAATTTTCCTGAGAGATGAATATGTTGTGAAAAACGGATTGGGGACAAGCCACCGAACATTGAAATTCGACACTTACTATTTTTTTTCTAAAAACATAATAACTGTCGAAACATTATTTATATGGCTTCATATCAGAACAAGTGTCTTATATTTTGAAAAAAAAATATCATAGTCATATCTGCAAAGCGTCACCTCGTTTTCAGCGAGGACATGAAAAATTTTCGCTTGAGAAATCCACTCAACTCTCTAATGATTCGTCATGCATACTGGGTGCATGTCTACATTGAAACATTTTTGAAGAAACATTTTCTTTGTATTCTTAAAAGCAGAATAAAAAGCATCTGCAAGAACGTATTTTTTTGCTTAGGTAAACTTTAGTTCGTCTTCAGTCTATGGGCAAATAAAGCATGTCTATTGAATTTACTGGAATTGTAGTACAATTTCATAGTCGTGGGACAAATAAAACTTTATACACAACCTTTAAACATTAATTAAGCCTGTTTTATTTGATTAAATAGATAGTTTATGGCTGAGTACTGGTCCAAACAAATTTAGTAATCGCCAAAATCAATTCGCTAAGAAGAATAGATGGTTGGGCTATAATAAAACAGCCGTACTTCACAGTGACAGGATAAAAAGCATCATTTATTTTCCGACGTTTACCTACTAACAACATAGAGGGCGGAGCTCCTGAGCAAAGAGTTTGACATAAATCTAACACCCAAAAAAACCTCAGAAATGTGCAATTAAATATACGTTACTACATACAATGTTCATTGTGAAAACTTGTTATACTAAATATTATAGATGACTTAAATAAAATAAACTAACAATAAAAGAAGATAATTATACTAGATGATGAGAGCCCTGTTTGGAACAGGTACGGTCTGAAGGTGCCTATGGCGCTCACTGCATTGCCCCGCTGCTGTATTGTTAGGGATATTCGTTGGACCAGGTAATAATAATAGGCATGTACTTTTTGTTTCGCTTTCTATTCAAAGTAATAAAATCGAACAATTAGGCTGCCGGAAACAAATTCATTTGTCACACACTAAAAAAAAACATAAGTGCCGTGTACCGTAAAACGTTTCAATGTACGTAAACTACTTTTAATATTTTGTATAAAACCATTAACGTTGTATATCCACAATGATTTCTATTGAATTAAAATTGTTATTTGCAATAAGGTGTTTTTTAACACATAGTTCGTTATAATTTTTAGAAATATCGAAATACGCTTAAATACTTTCAATCAAACTTCAATTATAACTTCTCAATCATTCCTCAAGGGCGTTCATTTGGTCGAGGGACGACCGAGTGTCCCACACATGTCCCACACAAAAAGAAGAAATATTAAACTTCCTAGAAAAGGTGTCCGCTCCACTAATATACAACGCCATCTATCGATAATTTTTTGTATTTTTTATGCATTTTTGATATTTAAATTCCTGGGATAAATTTTATTACATGCTTAAACACTGCTTAAACTGGAACAAAATTAACAGTTAGATATACTTTGTTAATAGGCTATAGACAATCTGCCTTTTTTACCATTCAAAGAATAGTTTCGTTTTCATCCAACCGCGAGAGACTTTCAGATTTTTACAAAATATTTCACGAATGGTTGCTTTAAAAAATACGAATACGTATGATTTGATAACATGTGCATCCCCAACTTTCCGAATGTCATTTTTGTTGCAGTATCTAACGTTATAATAAAATTTCGTCCATTGGTGACTGGGATTGAGGACGAAACTGTTTTTTTTTCTCCGTTTTGTGCAAAATCGTGCCTGGATTTCCTAGTTACCGATTTGTACGAAGAGTGTAATAACTTTTTAATGGTTGACGTGTTTTGTGTTCGCAAACATTGAACACACCTACGGAACATATCATAAAAAGAGGGAGAAAAACGTTAATGAAAAAAACCTACACAGTTTTTTAAGACTAAGTACGATTTCAGCCCCTATGAAACCTACACTTGACTGATTGGTGAGAAGCAAGGGCTTACTCGGAGAAGTTTGTGTGGTTGTTCAAACAAGTTCTTAGGAGTTGTTCAGGGAAGAACGGATCAGGCTGAATCTACACATTCTATGCCAATAGTTCCCAAAATGGAGAACAGATGAGGAACCTCCATGACCCGTCGGGGCTAAAACAGTGACAGCCGTGAGATACAGTCAGCCTAAAAGTGCAATCTATGGAGGTGCCTTAGATAAACCTGTGTTGATCTCATGATGATGATGTAAATAAACATAAATCTTTTCTATGACAACAATTGCTAGCTACACAAATGAATATCGACCTAATAATGTTTTTTTAAGATAATGTTTGAGATCTGCTTCTTTTCGTGTGGGATACCGAGTCGTCGAACGACCCGGTAAACCTTGATGTCAGAGCGTTTCAACCCCCTACTACCACTAGCAGGCCTGTGACATGGTTGTGTAACGAGTGCCGTCTATGTTATCTGAGACAGCAACCGGGACCGACGGCTCAACATGCCCTCCGAAGAATAGAACTATCTTTCTTACGGATAATAAAAAAATATATATCAACATTGGAACCTTTGCGCCTCTGCAGTCACACTACCACTGCGCCACATCGGCCGCCATCAATGTTTGAGATTTGGATAATGCTGACATTTCCACAGACCTTTCTAGCAGGAATAAAGGCGGAAGAGTGGTATAAAACTCAAGAAACGAATGGGCACGCTATAGGAGCAATTTTGTTGGAATAATTACACTGGTTAATAGCTCCTTAGTTTTGATGGCGTTGTAAATTACACATTTGGTGGATAACTGCCTACTCATGATTTTTATTGCACAGTTGGTACTTTTACTGCCAAACTTAGTAAAGTACCGCATCATTGTTGCAGTTTATGTTTTTTTACTGCGTAATTTTTGAAATTTTACTCTATTCTTCACACAAAAGGCGAATACTTTCTGGCAACACTCAGTCCAACGTTTTTGATGTAAAATTGCGTGCATTATTAGTGGCGATTCATGAGATGACGCGATCACAGACTAATCAGCATACATGCATTACACTGCACCGCCCCGGACCCGCCTACCTCAGCTAGTTAACAGAAGTTTGTCATTCATTCACATTGACATATCACGCCTATTGTCCCTTGCGGGGTAGGCAAAGCGTAAATGGCCGCAAAAAACGAACATGTCCGCCACGTCTGACAAATATTTGAAGACCATTTGGAAAATTGTGTATCGCCATAGTGATAGGTTGTCAGCCTATCGCCCAAAATTGCAAAACACACCCTCGAGTCCCTTAGTCGCCTCTTTCGACTCCCACGGGAAAGAAATGGGGTGATGCTATCACACCAGATAGGTTCTAAGCCGGCATCACACGGCATAAAAGAAAGTGTTTGCTTGGAGAAATTGACACATTAGGCGTCTAACAAGGCTTTGTGGTAATCGTTTTAAAGTCTTATTTCTGTGCATTGTATTTACTGCAAGAGTTTTCAAACGTTATACGATGCTGTAAAATTATGTTTTGTATGCTGTTAATTTTATAAACGGTATATTGGTGTCAATTCGATAATTTCTCTTCACTTAAAATAGCGCTGTCAAATTATAATTGTGTTAATTGTTTTATGTGAAATTTATTCAAAGTATTGCATACTACCTACCTACGATATTTTATTAATTAATCCCACACTGATCCAAATAAATGTATTCGGTTCACTCCATAATCGTCAAAATTATCACGCCTATGGGATCAATTTAAAATTTGTTCATTTCAGTTTCATTGCAAACAATATAAATCAGTAAAGCCCCTATTGGTTTATAAGTCGATCAATTTAATGACCCCTAATGGGTTTTGGTAATCCTCCCCTTTAGGGAGCCTTTATTTTTTGGTCGGTTTATTCGCTCTATTAGCTTGTTCACCTAACAAAGATATATTACTACCTTCATTAATTTGGCAATCGCAATAGGGTTTAATAGGAAAGTCATTAATAAAACAATGAATTGTAAATTATTAGTTGTATTTGCTGCTATCTTGAATCTTTTGTTTCATTAACAGATTGTATAAACTTTCGCTTGCTAAGAGTTGGGACCAGTGTTTATTATTCATCTGACCTTTTAAAAAATAAGTTACGAAAAGGTCAATGTGCAGCAATAAAGGTTCGTCCTCATGATATTTAAATCTGTATAAGGAGTCTAATATAATTAATCCAAAGTCAAACTGCATGGAAGATGAGTTGAGGTCATGCCTCGGCAAGTGTAGCGTTGGATGCCCTACGGTAAGATGGATCAATGATTCAAAGAGGCCGGGTGGTACCGCCTGTATGGCAAAAACGCGAGATCGTGCCTTGTAGCGTACTCTGGGGGAGGCATCCAGCAGTAGACTGCCATAGGCTGATATGACATGATACAGAAAGAACATGGAAAAACCTGAAGTAACAAAACATATACACATACGGGGTGTAAGGGACGGCCCGCCGATACTGATTTGGTGCATACAGACCATGAAACGACAAAAAAAATCGACCTGCCATACAAAATCGCAAACAGCTGGCTGCATTTACTATGGGAAGTAAAATAAAATTAACGTTTCCTGAAAACATAAATGGGAATGGTTCAGTTTCATGGTCTTAACATTAGTATTTCGGGGGCTGTCCCTTACACCCTGTATTTCAAGCCTATATATCATGTAGGGTAGGCAGAGCGTAAACAAACATAAAAATGGGCATTTACGCCACGTTTACCAAACATTTGAGGGTCAAAATCCTCTCTCGGGAATAAATGGGCTGGTGATATTTTAAGCCGGCATCACATGGCATTGAAGTAAAATAAATGTTTATAACACTAATATATTGTTACAAGGTGTTGCAACTCAAGCAGCACTTTTGTAGTTATCATGATCATAAAGTCTATTTTGACACGCTTGGTAATTATTCTTTACCTGCGCTTTCATGAGATTCAATATAATTAACTGAGGTCCAATGCGAATCAAAGTTCAGAACGTGGCCGTAACTTTTGACCCTACTCTAAAGTTTGCAGAAAGCAAGACTTAAGCTACTAGTCTCATCGCTCTGTCAAAGCCCTTACCTTACTTACTTCTCATCCACTGGTAATCCCCTGAAAGGAACCCATTTGAAGTTTACCTATCTCCGTCATTCAGACAAAGGTGTCAGAAATTCAAATTATATTAAACTTTCGAATTTTCACCGTTCAAAAGTAATTTAAGTTGCGAATGTATCGAACATCGAAAGCTTTGTAAGTTGAAATTAAATTATGTGTCAGTTGGTCTTGGTTTGATTCTTGTGAACGAAGATGTTGTTGAAGTTTTACCGATAATAACTTATTTTAAGTTGTACAAACATTTTCGTAGCAATTTTGCTACGCCGTAGCTATTGCCGTTCAGTTAACACAATTTATTTATTTATTCACGTACAGATCCTAATGAATCTCAGAATGTAGTGAAGAATATCCAATTTAATCTTTGCTAAAATACTTCTTTATTATGCCATAGTATGCACAGGGTCTATGTTTGAATATTATTGTCTTGTAAGAAAAATTGCTTCTTGTCGAAATTAATTTCACTCTTGTTTTGTGAGAGAAAGGCTTGCTGAATACGTATTATATATCAATTACTTGCAAATGTGTCTATTTAGCCAGTATCTTACATCCAGTCAGACAGAATTTTTAAAGTAAAAAATTTAATTGTTTCGAAAAATTGTGTCGTAATTCTTTTTACTCCTTTATTATCACCAGGTCACAAGTTTTTAACTAACTTCGGGTGCTATAAAGATGGTCTGCAAACGTGAGGAAGAATAGCCTTTTCACCGCCATCCCCAAACTTTCCTTTAACTACTAATCCGGCCGGGTATCTGTGAGCCGGGCATATATCTCGCCAAGTCAGCGTCAGCCAAAGACCTTTAAGCAGTTGACACGGTAATAAAACTTAGATATAATACATATAAAACTTGGCCGTGTCATGCCGGCTTAGAATAGTATCACCCCATTTCTTTCCCGTGGGAGTCGTAAGAGACGACTAGGGACTTGAGGGTGTGTTTTGCAATTTTAGGCGATGGGCTGACAACCTGTCACTTAAGCGGTGCACAATTTTTTGAATGACCCTCAAATATTTGTCAGACGTGGTGTAAATAGCCGTTTTTTGAGGCTGTTTACGCTCTGCCTACCCCGCAAGGGATTATAGGCGTGATATGTGTGTGTATGTATGTATGTATGATTCTTTCTTTCTTTCTTTGTGAGTGTCCAACCGGGAATTGAACCCGGATCACAACCACTGCGCCACAATCAAATACAAAACTATACGCAGTAGTATTATACTATCTGTGACAAAACCATCAAACAATGTATAGGATGTTGGGGAAATATAACTTTTGACTTCGTTAACAAAAAAAAGACCTGTGTTTCTCAGGTTCCTACCTCTATTTATGTTGATTTAATAAGCGGCATCTTTAAGATAGGTCTGTTAATGCATCCATAGTTGGGGGCTACCCAATGTAGCCTGGACTGGCAACATACGGTCGCGATAAAAAACGATTTAGATAACGTTGCTATTTTCCTTAAACGTGAGGGATGGCGTGCTTCGAAGAAAGAATAATAGTGTTTTTATCTTGTAATAATCAAACATCATGGGATCTATGGAATCAGTAGCTATTAATTGAATCGCCATCATCATGATAACATAAATTATTTGACTATTAGATCTCATTTTACGAATAAAGTGAGAGTTGAGAGCCAACCTTTTAAAAGTAAATAACCATTTCCAATCTTTCGACTTATACACATACATACACATATCACGCCTATAATCCCTGGCAAGGTAGGCAGAGCGTAAAACAGTCGCAAAAAACGGAAATTTACGCCACGTCTGACGCCATAGTGACAGATTGTCAGCTCATCGCCTAAAAGTCCCTCAGTCGCCTCTTACGCTCCCAAGGGAAAGAAATGGGGTGATGCTATTCCAAGCCGGCATCACACTACTTATACAGAGGGATATTTCTAAATAAGGAATATTTCCAAATATAGGATACACAGTTGATAGGATTCGCATGTTCTATCGGTACGTGAGGCGTAATTGGCTCAGTTTGGGTGAATTGGCAAGACACCAATACACAATAAACTGAGGGATACTCTTGGGAAATAGTAGCCAAGGGAGCGACAGTAATGTATTGGCTGACCTGTTACCTATGAACATGAGGATTTTGAACGACTTGAAACTAAATTTTTTATGTTAACTTTCTAACATATACTTTAGAACTGTAATGAAATGAAAATGAAAATGAAAATGAAATGGATTTTAATTGTCTGAAATTAAATTAATTATTTTTAAGTGCTGTGTGATGCCGGCTTGGAATAGCATCACCCCATTTCTTACCCATGGGTGTCGCAAGAGCCGACTAAGGAACTCGAGGGATGTGTTTTGCAATTTTAGGCGATGGGTTGACACTACACGATCTGTCACTATAGTCATACACAGTTTATTTGATTGACTCTCAAGCTTTTGTCAGACGTGATGTTAATATCTGTTTAACGGCCGTTAACGCTCTGCCTAAATAGAATAAGACTTAAGACCTAAGACCTACCTAATAAGATAAAGGCGTGATTTATGTATGTATTATTTATAAACTTTACGTTCAAGTCCAATGATACATAAAGTCTGTGTCTGATACAAAAGTAAAAAAATATCCTATTTTCTGTCTAAGTTTTTATGTATACGACCTAACACAACAAAGGATGTTTCTAATAGAATGGTTCGCGTAAAGTTGCTCCTTGGCCTCATTTTCTTCTCTATATATATAAACTTGGCCCATAAATACTGCACTGCGCTCTCTATTTTTTCGTTTGGGTCGACTATTTTGCTAAATAGCTACTTACTTCTTAAGTTTCACTTCCTTGTTACTACTTATTTACTTGTTTATTTCATCGTTAAGTTTTGTTAAAGATTTAAGTTCTTTTAGTTTGTCTTTCAAATTCATTATTCAAAGTGCTACAGTGAATACGAAACTGTTCAGAGATCAGCTGCATTATTTATTTATTAAAGTTTGGAAGCTTTGTTCACAAACTTTGGATATCAAGAGTATAATAAACTCATAATGGTGTTATTCATAAAGTTATTTTAATTTTAATAAACTTAGGCAACCATGCGATAATGAGTCTTGCTCTAGAAAATACAAATTGGCTTACAATTTAATTAAGCAAGCAACTTTCTTCAGTTTATTCCTATACCAGCATGGAAACAAGAATTTCTTTAATTATAACATCCTTAGCAGTGGTCTGAGGTTGCAGCTAGTGCAGCACAAGTAGTAAAGTTTCTCAGTTAATCCTTTTAAAGTAGCTCCGTTGGCGTAACTTTAATTTATTGCTTGTCACATTTTATAAAAATATCATTTTCGTTGTTGCCCCAGTTACTGTGTATTCGGTTCGTCGCTGAATAATATTCGCATACAGATATTTTTGAAGCTACATTAGAAGTAGGTATAATAAATATGGATTTTAGATGTTTGTGTTTGGTACGTATATCACATCTTCGCGTGATATCAGACTTTCAGTGAGCATTTTCACCTGAAAATACGGTGAATATTTTTACAAACACACCTGTGTGAAGTTTAGTTATAAAAATGTATAATGGTACTTTGAATATGGCAACAATTTTCTACCCGCAAGAGTAGCGTTGGACGCCTTTCAGCCGTATGGATGAATGACTTAAAGAAAGCGCCTGGTAGCGACTGGATGGCGAAAACGGGAGATCGAGCTTTATGGCGTACCATTATAGGGGAAGCCTACGTCCAGCAGTGGACTGCTATATGTTGATGAGATTTGATGATTTCCTACCCAAGCAAACGGAATTGTGTTAAGCGACGCTCAAGCCAACTACCGTACACAAGTGTATGACACACGATATTGGGCCACGGATGTAGGTCGACCCCGCATGTGCACCAACATGCCTTACCTACTGCTGCTTTTCGCATACTGCAGACTACTAAAGATACAAAACATGTTCTATAACGTGCTAACTTGTGTTACTAACGAAGTTGGCATGGGATGGTTCTATGAAATTATTTACTTTGGTCATAGGAATAATGTAGGAAGCACCTTATAAATAATTTGTATCATTGTATCGTATAGGAAAATTTGTATGTAGGTATTCTAGTAGTTTATGCTAATTGTCGGAAACTAGCAGGTTTGATTTAAAATCGTTCGACTGTAATTTTTTTGCAGGCATATTTTTTCTTATTCTAGTTTGAATGCTATCTCTTTTTTGTTCGTGTGTTGTATGCCAAAGCCAAAAAAAGTAAAATAAGACTTTGTCCCGGCATGTCCATATTAATATTTCTCTTTAATTATCTTTTATACCTGTAAATTTACTATTTGTTCGCACTGCTTTGTTTTGAAATAAATTATCCTCTCTTTACCTTTCACATTTTCTATAAAATCGTATCAAAAGTCGTTGCGCAGTTTTAAAGATCTAAACATAGATACAGACACGGGCACCAACTTAATTATTTTATTCAATTATTTTAATTAGTGGTCGAGCTATCTATATTCCGAAAGTCCTAACAATATTATAATCATTAGAGGAGATCCTCTATAATGATCCTAAGACGGAAGACAATTAGCGAACTAAGTCTACGAGAGCGTCTTGATTGTGCATTTGGCGAATGCAAGCAGAATGCTGCCTTGCAGTATTAATATACCTCAGTCCGCATAAATCTTCCGCATATAACCGAAATCTCTTTCGTGGCATGAAATTTACATTCAATGATTCATCACCATGTAATGATGATAGATAAGTTAATAAGATGAGCCTTGTTCTTATCGATGGAGTAATATCCACACACCAATAGTGGTCCGCACAGTGGCTGCACCCACTGCTTTAAAAGATAAAAATCAACATCCGTCTTGTATAATTCTATTTACTAAAAAAACTGCAACATACAAGGTATTACTAATAAAACCTACGAATCATAAACAGATTGATGTGCCATTGCCCTAATTGTTAATGTTACACTATTTGGCAAGCAACTACGCGATCTCAAGATCGTAAAAGAAATTACATTTTATTTACAAAAATATATCTATTCCTAATACTTACAATGATTCAAATAAAATAAGTAACTACTTAACCTCTTGTCTGTCACGTACCGGGAGCCGGACAACAATTTTGAACCTTAACTACCCACAATAAAATTCAAAACCAATGAAATTGTTATAGTATGAAGCGACAGACGAGTGATTAGGGGCGGGCCGCGAGAAAAATGGGTATTTTGAGATACACACAATTTTGTTGTTGAATACGATAAACACTTTATTTTTATGTATTATGATTTTTATTATATTATCTAGATTCATGTCGCAGGAAAACACGATTAAAGAAAGTTTGCTCGATAGATTTATTTTTTAAAGTTTGGCCTGATTTTAAACTTTTTTGCGTAGTTTATAGCAATCTTATAATATGAACATAACACATAGTTTTTTTGCGAATACGATACGTCTTGAACATTACTAGATTCTTGTCGGACAGATTTTTGATTACTTGTTTATTTGGCAAGGAATTTCCAAACAGTGAAATATCGTCTAAATATGGCGATTCCGCTCTGTTCTCACAAACAAGATTTACCATTAGTTGGAAAGGGACGTTTAAAAGTTCGAGGCAGTCCCTTTATTGTAGTTTCTTATAATGTTTTTTTTGTTGGCCACCATTGTTTTTTACGAAGTACTAAGAGCTGTAAGAATTTCAGAAAATTCAGATTACATGAATATATTTTCATTTGTGATCTAAGTATCATCATTGATCAACATTATGTTTTTCTGTGATCATGGTCCTGACTCATTTAAGTTACATCGTTCAATAAACCCTAATATCTAAGAAAAAGGGCTCAGCCAAAGGGTACGATGGGCTATAAAGTATGTAATAAACGGGAACAAATTAATACCAGGGCCTACTTGCGCTGTAACGGCCTTTATTACGTCTTATGCTGAAAGGGTGGCTTTTCAGTGATGGAATATAATTGTTATTGCCCAAACGAAACTGTAGTTATCAGTTTTATGACCTGAAATTATTTTTTGTAATGATTTTTGTGATGATAATAAGTACCTAGTTAGCGGGAAGACTGAATTCAGCTGAGCAAATAATCTGGCATCTACAAAATAATTTCTTGAAATAGAACCGATACCTCTTCAGGTTGGGGTTCAAACTGGTGTCCCACACGATAAGTAAAAAGTATAAATTTTTTTTGTTTTAAATTTATTAAAATTCCTGTTGCGGGTATTATCTGGTGGGCTGAGTTTTTCGCATTTCGGCTTAGATCAACGCGGTTCTCGTCTCGTTCCAAACCATTTTGAGATGTTATAGTTCAATATTACCGATTAAGAACTCAAGACGGGCTGGTGATAAGGAACTTCTTCCCCCAAGTAAGTTCCTTGGGAGAAGTTCACAAGAAGTTGTTGCACCAGCCCATACTTTTTTTTTCGTTATTGGTCACTAGTAATATTTCACATCATATTTTAAAATATTAGGTAAGTAACTGGTAAGAACGTACGGTATACATACACAGTAGGTGAATTCGGTGGTGGTTTGCACCGCAAACATTTGGAAACGAGGCGGTTGTTAAACCGCAAAATATCTCGTTGCAGCCGCGCTGAGGAAAACCATGTGTGATTTTAGCAGAATACACTCTTGTTTGAATTTCCTTTAAGTTTCCTTCCATCTATCTATTCAATAATAGGCTTGTGTCCTAATAAGCTACATTTTACGATACGATACTTTGTATGTAGAACTGATGCTGTGACTTCACTATATATTATTTACGATGGCGTCTGTCTAATTCCAAGCTAAACTCCCGCAGTGGAAGCGATTTACACAGGTAAATTTCTAGTAAAATACCAGGAGTTCAACTGAAGGCAGACAATGGCCGCGTTACGCAGCGCTAAATAGCATACGCTGCACAATATAGCAGCGCATACTATGAATTAAACGTGAACCTAAATCTATTTAACTTAATTAACTAAGTTGAGTGAAATTGGCAAATGATGTGTTCTGACCTTTACATAACTCAAGTCGGTAGTAAATACCGTCTGCCGATCTGGCGTTACGTCACACGTATTAGCACTAGATTATAAGTAAGTACCTCCAAATTATATCACCCCACGAATTCCGCAATTCGTACTAAGGAGTCACAATGATATGGTACAACAAATATGACTAAAGGGAACACACCATTAACACGAATAAACAGTTTTATACTAAACAACCAGGTTTATCACTTACAGTCAACGCCGGTCCAAATGCATAAAATACCCAACGGAGAAAGGAAGTACAGGGAATGGATCAAATAGGAATTCCGTGGGTACTTACAGGGCTGGGTGGAAAAGATATCGACACCCAGCATTCCACTACAGCCTTGGCGCGTTATTCACTTCAAACCACTCACAGCTTCTGTTCGTATTTCACTTTGATATTAGTCATTACGCGTGACCCAACACGAATTAGGGCCGTACAAAACGCGAGCCGATATGGCCACTTGATGCCTATTCAACGCGACGCTCACGTGGAAGACGTCGAGACATCCAACAATCACTAAGCCTGGTATTCTAGTATAACCCAGGAGAACCGCAATAATACGATGCATCAACACGCGCGATCTCAAATTGAATCGTCCATTACACGCGGCATCACAAAACGCGTGGCGGGAAATCCGCACAATACGCGATACCCTCCCGTCCGAACGGTTTTGAGTGACTGAGTGCGGTGCAGAAATCACCGCTTGGCGTCTACCAGGCGGCCCGCGCGCACGCCGCCCTCGCCCCGCGAGCGAGAAAGGGACAACATATGCCCAGAGCGATGCGTGCGAAATCGCGGCGCATTCATAGACCGTCATTAATACCTAACTCACCCCAGCATAGCAACGCTAAATTAAACATTAATGCCAATATAGATACTTTTTAATTGTTTCTCAGTTTCATAATCTTATCTTGCACATTTTTCAAATCAATAAATGACAACTATTCTAATTTTAAACACGGATTTTAAACATGAAAGTCTCGTATTTTATTAATTATTCAGAACACAGGGGCTGGGCAAAGCACAAATATTGGTATGATATGTTTTTTTTTTAATGAAAAATGAATGATTGTTCCGGAAGTAATACCAGCATGAACTAGTACATCAACGTACTTACGCTAGTACGCATAAGCTAGTACTTACAATTTTTTTTAATATTACCACAAACGCATAACGAATCATGAAACTGAAGCGGAAATAAATTACTTATTCGCAAAGCAAACAGACTGCTGAACCTCCTCAATCTCAAGAGAATACTTTTGCTATATCTCTCGTTCCGGGGTTGAATCAAAATAGAATTTTTTATCATTGTGCTTGCCATTCATGTCAACGTGTAATAAAAACTTGTATTTTTCCTTGCTTTGTAGTTTTCGCTGTATTTTCCTGTATTTTTTGTACCAGTACAAAAATGATACGTAAATCTTGGGTCAACAAGCCAAGAAGTGGTTTGAAATTGGCTGGGCATGAGTTTCGTGATTTCTTAACTAAAAGTTGTGACCGATACAGAAAAACAAGGAAAAACTTTCTCCAAGAAATATAATAGATCAAATCATGAGAAAATATTTTAAAATGCCAATCAGCTGTTTTGAATAACGGAGGTCCGAACGGTGAAAGTTGTTAACCATTTGTCTTCCTCTTTCAGAACGCTCATAAACATATTTATTTTAAAAGATAACTGTAAGTATAGTTAATAAAGAAAAATATTTTGAAAGGTGAACTAGCTCCATTGTTGGCAATGTCGCCACAAGCAGACAATAAAAGGGGTTCTCAAAGTGTGCGAGTGGCTCGCTCGTGAGACGCGCTTGTTTACCGTCCTCCGGAACTAGGCTTACGTATTCGCCCCCTATTGAGCTTGTTCTCTTGCAAGACTTGACGCCCGTTTTCATGTGAATCCTTCAGGAGGTCGGTGAATAGGATGAGTGAATTGTTTTAGTGAAAATTATCTCAAGCTCAAGATTTTGTAGGGTCTATCACATTGTTGCAGGTGAATTTGAAACGCATGGTGCAGTCTTACACCCATTTCACAGTGACCATTACCATTCCTAAAATAAAAAGCATCTAATGTATATAATCATCGACATGTAGCCTTTTCACTCTCACCGCCCAAAGCCAAAGTTGTATGCAACAACTCTACTAATTTAAATTATAAAGGAAAAATAGAGACGCATGGAATTTTCACGTTCACTTCTCATGAGTTTTTCCTGGACTTTTCAAGAAATTAGCAATTAGCTGATTAAGTTCCTAAAAACCTTTAAGTTCCTAAATAATATTGTTTTTTTTCAAAACTTTGTCATTCCAGTGATATCTATCTCTCTCTCTATATCTTATAATAACTAGGTAATAAAGAAAGTCCGGCAAAGGCTCATTGTATCAACACTTGCACAATTTAAAAAAATCTTAATATTTGTACCAAAATATATTTGCGGTCTCACATTTCGAGTCGACAATCACCCGACAAAATTTTGACCCCAAAAGTTATAATAATTATTATTCACATAAGATTGAACTTTGATTTTACTTATTTATTATCTTAGAAGCATTATACTCGACATAATATTTACAAACATGTAGAAGATTTTCTTATTTGCGTTACACAAATCGACACGCCCAATGAACAACAACGTATCTCATTTTTGTAAACTTTACAGTACAGACAGCGATTTTAAGGTTAAAAAAAATTCTCACGCTTTTGTTTTTTTATTAATTTAAGTGATTGTTTGTTTTAAAGAATACATGTATCGGGTTTTATATGTTGTTATATATGTTTTTAACATAATAATTTGCTTTCATTGAGTTTTATGACTTACAATGAAGGGCAACGATGCATATTACTTGCAATAACAATGTAAGTTGAGATAGTGATTCTTCAAAGATAGAGATATTACGGTAAATTCCAGTGTATGTCTGAGTTACGTTTGAGTTGTCTTATGTACGTATTACCTTTTTACGATTAAATCCAGTGTATGTCTGAGTTACGTTTGAGTTGTCTTGAGCACTTATTACCTTTTGACATCAAAATAATCCAAGAAGCGTAAGTCTGGTATGAAATTTACTGACTATAATGCACTGAAATGAAACACTTTTATAGAATATTATATTTTAATAATTTTCTACTTAATATATGTTATACAAAAAACAAATATGTGTCATACAAAACAAAACTTCTTTTCTTACCATAGATAAATGTAGTCATTATTAAAAGAAATGAAAACAAACATAAGCAATCATCATTATCATCAATTTCATTCAAATCTTCCCGATTATCGTTTTTTGCAACAGGCAAACTCTTATAAAATTTGTGATAATATGTAGTTGAAATTTCTTTAGACGAGCAAAAACTTCGTCTTTATATTTAGCTGCTGTAATTGCGGTAACGGACTTACGTAAGCGTTGTCATACATACATACATCAGCCTATTGCAGTCCACTGCTGGACGTAGGCTTCCCCTAGAGTACGCCATAGGGCACGATCTCCCGTTTTCACCATCCAGTCGCTACCAGCCGCCTTTTTTACGTCATCGGTCCATCTGGCCGGAGGTCGTCCAACACTACGCTTGCCGAGGCGTGGCCTCCACTCAAGAACCCGATTACTCCACCGCCCGTCGGTTCTACAACAGATGTGCCAAGCCCACTGCCACTTCAGTTTGCTACACTTCCAGACTATGTCCGTTACTTTGGTAGTTTTGCAGATAGTCTCATTCCGGAATGTATTAATTATAGAGATACCGAGCATAGACCTTGCCATAGCTCTCTGAGTGACATGTAACCGGTGGGCTAGTTTTACTGTCAGGTTTTACTGTCAGGTTCTACGTCTCGGCTCCATAGGTCATGACGGGCAGGACACACTGATCGAACACTTTGGTCTTGAGGCATTGTGGCAAGGATGATTCCAAAATATGACACAACTTCCCAAATGCTGCCCAACCCAGCTGCACTCTTCTGGTGATTTCAGTCTTAAAGTTGTCTCTACCCAGTTAAGTTTGCCCAAGGTACACATACTTCTGGACAACTTCAAAGGCTATACCTTCTTCGGAGACCGGCTCTGGGATGATGTGTTGATTGAACATGACTTTCGTCTTGTCCAAGTTCATCCCGAGTCCAACACGTCTCGAGGCGACGTTGAGACTGGTCAGCATTTTTTGCAGATCCTGCAGTGATTCAGCCATTATGACTGTATCGTTACCGTCGATGACCAGCAATGGCAGCCCGTCATGCTAAACAACTTTTACTTTGAAGCCATTACCGTAGCTCTTCTAGTTAAGATAGGATGCTGGTGGTCAGCATCAAGTACTCCAGATCCTTGATGACCATGTTCCAGCAGTAGCGGCCCGTCATGCTGAACAACTATTGCTATCTAGCCATTATCGTATCTCATATAGTTTAGCAGTGCTCCTAGTGCCCACCATCGGGACTCCAGACCCTCAATGACCAAGTGCCAACAAAAGCGGCCCGTCATGTTAAACAACTTTTAATTTGATGCCGATACCTTATCTTCTGTAGTTTAGAAAGGATGCTGGTCGTCTGTTTTAGGTACTCCAGACCCTCGATGACCATGTACCAGCAAAAGCAGCCCGTCATGCTAAACAACTTTTACTTTGAAGCCATTACCGTAGCTCTTCTAGTTAAGATGGGATGCTGGTGGTCTGCATCAGGTACTCCAGATCCTTGTTGACCATGTTCCAGCAGAAGCGGCCCGTCATGCTGAACAACTATTGCTATCAAGCCATCATCGTATCTCATATAGTTTAGCAGTGCTCCTGGTGCCCATCATCAGGTAACTCCAAACCCTCAATGACCAAGTGCCAACAAAAGCGGCCCGTCATGATAAACAACTTTTACTTTGAAACCATTACCTTATCTCCTATAGTTTAGATGGGATGCTAGTGGTCTGCATCAGGTACTCCAGATCCTCGATAACCATGTGTCAGTAGAAGTGCCCCGTCATGCTGAACAACGTTTGCTATGAAGCCATTTTCGTATCTCAATAGTTTAGCTGTGCTCCTGGTGCCCTCCATCAGGTACACCAGATCCTCAAGTGCTGACAAAAAGAAGTCCAAGTCCGTTTTCAATATACCACCAATATCAGTGCCAAATTTCACGAAGATCGCAAATCGGTTTGGCTAATTTGTGTAATATCCGCTATATTTCCCGCTTTTCCTGTTACTAACCGTTTTCCCGTAGAAATGAGGAATTTTCCCGTCGTAAAAAGTAGCCCATGTTTCTCAGGAATGTTGTAGCTTTCTAATGGTGAAAGAATTTTGAAAATCGGTTTAGTAGTTTCGGAGTTTATCGATTACATACAAACAAACAAACAAAAAAACAAATCTTTTCTATTTATTATATTATTATATAAGTGTAGATTAATAACAAACAATGACTAGAATGAAGTTGTTACTTACAACATAGTCTGGAAGGTTGGATTTCGTGTATCGAAACAGTATCTTCCTCATCAGTACCTAGTCCAATTGGAGAACTATGAATTGAATACGGAGAAAATCAACGTAACTCAATTTGCAATCTATTTGCATGTAAATTCGGTAAAAAATAAATACGATCAATCATTGTAAATAAACATGAGTTGTTATATTTTTCAAAGGGAGAATATTTGATACGTATAACAAAATTGTAAATCAATATAACATCTTTTACCCGGCAAACATTTTTTTCTTTCAGAAGGCAATCACAAGTTACGTTGTTGTGATTCTCGCTAACTTCGGTTCTATTGTACTTAGAGATACGTTTGTTGGACACACGTGTAGAGAAAATTATAACGAACAAGGGTATGTAATTAACTCATTTTTGTCGTAACTCAAGTTACGTTGTTGTTCATTGGGCGTGTCGAAATACTAAAATTCCTTTTAAACCAAAGAATATTTTTCAATAACTTAAAATATATTAGATAAGATAACACATTCAGTTGAATGTTTTCAATTGTTGGAATATGTGAGTAATTGGCGTGTAGGGAATTTATTTTCGTACATTTATGCTTTTCGATTCTGTATTTTGTGGTTTTGGACCTACGGTCTGGGCTCCCCACTGATTTACTATGGCAATTGCGAATTCGTCTTGCACATTAAGTATCTGTAAAAAAATATAGTACCATTACCCCAAGTGGCAAGTTCAACACACTACGTTGTACTATGTGGAAAATCACTAGATTACGTCACCGTCGTGCTACGTTGCCGTCGTAGTAGTTGAATCGTAGCATTCTGCTACGGTATTTTAGTTTTACTTTTATAACGTGAAACAGAACAAAACTTGATTATATTACCATAAAATGAGGTTCTTTATTATGCTATCGTTGTGAATCTCTTTGACATTAATTTATTTGCTTTTGACGCTATTATAATGAAGATGGAATATTAAAAACCCTGGACAAAAGATTAAATATTAATTTTATCCTGCTTATAAAGGACTTTATAGCTTTTTTTAAAAACTTCTTGATAAAAAAATATACCCGTTAAACTTCATTAAAGTCTATGCCACAGTTAAAAACAGAGCATTCATTACTGCAGTAATATGTCTCATCTGTCCATACAATAAGCCCCTGATTGTACAACTAACGAGTTTTGAACTTGGTCCAGTCATAATTATGTATTATTCCACACTAATTTGGATACGTTGAGAATACAGTTTTAGGCTCAACTTTAAATATTCTTTAAATTATTCAACAATTATGCAACAGCTGTGCCTAGAATTTCGATGACGAACTTTTGTGTGCTTTGATAAATACCTGTATCCCGGTTCTCTCTCGACAAATTCAACCAAACTTACCTTCTTACCAACTTTACTCACTTTTCCCTCAACACTAATAGTATATAAAGCCAGTTTCAGTCACTTGTATGGGGTCACGTTTACTGTGCCGATGATATCTAAGTTCCTTAAGCCCGGTCACGAAGAAGTAGTAAAAGTAATAAAAACTAACGGCCGAGAGTAGCAATTACAGGGTTTTATGTGTTATTACAGCTATAATTGGACTGTTAGTATAACAATCGTACTAGCATACTCTTAAATAACAGCAGTACAAACTCTAACAGCCTTCCCGTAGCAGTGAAGCTTAGTTTTTCGCATATCGTGCAAATTATTTCAACGGGAGACCCAGCAAAAAGGACATGAAAAAAAATGTTCCTCCCAAAAAATTACTCGGCCTGCTAACCCTTTTTCGCTTTGCCCATTGGTGAGTGTTGATCAGATTTGTGGGCTGATCCATAATTTGAAATTATTTTTGGAAGTTTTTATTTCATGTTTAATGTCGATCAAAAATCTTTTCATATTTCTAAATACTTGCCAACGCAAAAGCAATAATTTTCCAAGTTTGGCTCTACTTATCGCTCCACGGAGTTATCGCCTATCGCTGAAAGAATAGCAAACTGAAGTGGCAGCGGGCTGGGCACATTTGTCGTGGTACCGATGGACGGTGGAGTAAACGGGTTCTCGAGTGGAGGCCACGCTTCGGCAAGCGTAGCGTAGGACGACCTCCGGCCAGGTGGACCGATGACTTAAAGAATGTGGCTGGTAGCGACTGTATGGCGAAAACGGGATATCGTGCCCTATGGCGTACCCTGGGGGAGGCCTACGTCCAGCAGTTGACTGCTATAGGCTGATGTATATATGTATGTATCGCTACATGGATTTTTCGACATATCGCGGGTGGGGGCGATTAGGGTGCTGGGGAGCGGGGACGACAGTGTCCGTTCTGTATGTAGTAATATTACTACACTAGCTGTTACCCGCGGCGTTGCCCGCATCATCATCATCATTGGCCACGACATCTTCTCAGATGATTGTTGCAGCGACCGTGAAGTCAGTTATTGTTGTTTGATTTGCCACATCTTCGTTTGTGGCTATGAAGTCCGATAGCAGCCCGGCATTTACGACCGCATCTTTCACAGACAAAACTTGAATCTGAAGGAGGCTGCATGGCGTTACGAAGCCTTTTCTGCTTTAAATTATTTAGCCAGGCTTCGTCATGTTTCACTTTTCCTGCTTTTAAGTGCTGACGCCATTCGGGTCTTAAATTAGCACGCCTCTCCCAATCCTCAGCCCCTTTCTCAAAACTCTCCATATCGCGCTTGCAGGAGTCCTTAAATCGTAGCATTGGCCGTCCCACAGGTCTTTTCGCGTGTGCAATCTGTCCCAGCATAATTTGTCGGGGTAGTCTGTCTTGATTCATCCTGTGCACATGTCCAAGCCAACGAAGTCTTCCTTGTTTCAGAGTTGCTGTTATGCTGCTAGAATTTGTTCTTGATAGAACAGCTTCATTAGACATTTTAGCTCTCCAGGTCACACCCAAAATTGATCTTAGGCATCGCATGTGGAAAGCATTTAGTTGACGCTCTTGCTTAGTGTATGTTGTCCATGTCTCCGATGCGTATAGTAGAGTGCTAAGGACGCAAGTCTGGTACACAAGAACTTTAGTAGCAATAGTTAGTTTTTCATTTCTCCAGACGCGATCTTGGAGCTTTCCAAATGTTGACGATGCTTTGCCTATACGGGAGTTAATTTCTTTGTCATTGCATAGTTTTGATGTTGTAGTGGAGCCCAGATAACAAAAACTGTCAACTACTTCAAGTGTAGCCCCATTGAGTTTGATGTTTGGTTTATAGTCCGTGCCTTGAACCATGATAACAGTCTTTCTGGCGTTGACGCTCATTGAGAACATTTCACAAGCTCTTCCAAATCTAGTAATAAGCTCCTGCAGGTGCTCTTCAGAATTAGCAACCAGTGCAGCATCATCCGCATAGAGAAGTTCTTTGGCAATCAAGTCATTACGTTTTGTTGCCGACTTTAGAAGGTTGATGTTGAAAAGCCTTCCATCTTTTCTGGTGTGCAGGTGAACTCCGACATCGCAATCCTTGAAGGCAACAAGCAGAAGTGCTGAGAAAAATATTCCGAAGAGTGTCGGTGCTAGTACGCAGCCTTGCCTTACGCCACGGTTCACATCGAAAGCTGTGGACATTTCTCCGTCAAACATTACAGAGCCTCGCATAGTATCATGGAAAGACTTTACTATAGAGAGCAGAGTTGGTGGACACCCAATCCTTTGAAGCACTTCGTAAAGGCCCCTCCTGCTAACGGTATCAAAGGCCTTGTTAAGGTCAACGAAGGCCATGTATAATGGTACCTGGTGTTCGCGGCATTTTTCCTGCAGTTGGCGTAGGGTGAATATCATGTCATTAGTAGATCTACCAGCGCGAAATCCGCATTGTGACTCAGGGTAGATTTTTTGAGCTAAAACTTCAAGCCTTTTCAGAACCACCTTTGCGAAAGCCTTGCCAGCAATACTCAGTAACGATATCCCTCTATAGTTGTTACAGTCGCCTCTGTCTCCCTTACCTTTATAAAGAGTAACTATGTCTGCATCACGCATGTCTTGCGGTATAATGCCTTCCTCCCAACAGCGCTGGAGTAAAGCGTACAGGGGGCGCGCAACACATTCAAGACGTAGGATCTCTGCGGGAAGATTGTCACGACCTGTGCTTTTTCCCATTTTAAGTCTTTTAAGAGTGTTGAGAAACTCGTCAAGCGAAGGTGGATCATCTAATTTGGAAGCTACGGGAAAGGCTGGCAGGCTCACCAGTGATTCAGGACTGATGCTAATTTCTACAGCGTAAAGGTTTGTGTAATGCTCAGCCCATCTGTCCAGTTGCCCCAGCTTGTCATTTATAGGTGTTTCATTTGCATCTTTGATGGGAGCTCGCTTTCTGATCGTTGGTCCGATGGCGCATTTGATACCTTGGTATACCCCTCTGAAATCACCAATATTACGGCAGTGTTGAATTGACTCGCATAGGTTTACCCAAAATTCGTTGGAGCAGCGACGTACTATACGTTGAAGATCTGCTTTCGCTGTTTTATAGGCTAATTTCTTACTCGTATCATTAGGGTTGTTATTAAGATCTATGTGTGCGGACCTTTTTTTCTCTATAAATGGTTTAAGTTCTGTTTCGTACTCAGTAAACCAGTCTTTGACTTCTCTGCGTGCTTTCCCGAATATTTTAAGAGCCTCTAACGAAACCACATCCTTAATGGTGGACCACATATCCTCAACACTCAGCAAGTCCTGTAGTACTTCAGGGGACAATTTACTGTTGATTTTTGTTACGAACTGTTCATATAGACTGTTATCTGATATAGATTTTGTGTTGAGCGAAAACTTGCGACTAACATTCTTGGCAGAGTGTATCTTCTTTGGAATCAGGCGGGTTTTTGCCATAAGTAAAGTGTGGTCAGTGTTGCAGTCTGCACTATGCAATGAACGAGTATTAAGTATGTCGGGAAGATCACGTCTCTTGGTTATTATAAAATCTATCTGATGCCAGTGCCCCGAGCGCGGATGTCGCCAGGACACTTATTGAATGTCTTTGTGCCGAAAAAAGGTGTTAGTGATGCAAAGTGAGTATGTGGCACACAGCTCTAGAAGTCTCTGTCCGTTTTCATTAATTTTGCCAATTCCGTGGCCGCCCATACAATCTGGCCAGTCCTCAGACTTGTTCCCGATTCTGGCATTAAAATCACCAAGAAGTAAAAGCTTGTCGGATCTTCGTACATTTTCGAGGCAAGTTTTTAAGTCCTCATAGAAACTATCCTTGACCTCGGGTGAAGCTTGTAATGTAGGTGCATATGCTGATATGAGAGTAATAGGGCCCGAATCAGTTAGTATTCTTAGTGTCATTATACGCTCGGAGACACCAAATGGTGATTCAATGCAGGATAGTAATTTATTGTTGACAGCAAATCCAACTCCGTATTCGCGTCTTAGGCCGGTATCTCTACCACGCCAAAAGAAGGTGTAATTTTCTTCGCGCAGGCTTCCCTCGTCTGAAAGACGGGTTTCTTGGAGAGCCGCGACATCTATACGCAGACGTTTCAGCTCACGGTCAATGATAGCAGTTTTTCGGAGCTCTGAGTTTTGGTCTGGTAAGTCTAAATTGCCAGGAAGCATAGTTCTTACGTTCCAGGAGGCAAATCGTGTCAAGTTTGTTTGAGTTATGGGTTTAGGTTTAATTTTCATTTTTCTTTTGCCAGGTGCTGATAATGCTCATCATTGTTCCAGAAAGTGTGACCTTACCGTTGCTTCACACACCCATAGAAGCGCAAGATGAGGGGCGGACCGGTACCTTACTGACCGGGGGCTGCCCGGCTTGAGGCGGGCGATAACTAGTCAATTAGCCGCGATAGGCTATCCCACCGTCGAGAGTCACCCCTGGCGCCCGCGCAGACGCCCATTAGCGCAGACTTATCACCGGTGACTGCGACTCCCCGTGTTGTGTCCACAACTTGTCAGTTGCAGGTGGAGTGGCCTCTCCACAGACGCTGCATCGCCTGGGACGCAGTTAGAAGCCACGAACTTGCCCATTATTCGTGACCCCCTCTCGACCGCGTCGACTTTGATCCACAGGAACAAGCAAGTCGTTATGTGTGGAGCCGAGTTGGTTGCAGAAGCTGCCGACTTGTTCAGGTTAAACCTTAATGTCGCCTACGGTGCTCCGTATCCGTTGCCCCATCCGCCAACATGTGCCGTACCGAAGCCCGCCTTCTCCGCCACATCTGCCGTTAGGGTCTTCACCCGTAACCCTGGGCACGGGGTCCGCGATATACCCCGCGGAACTGGGTCCCTGCCCGAACTCCGCCACCCACACTCTTCGGCCTACTGAATAGTGGGGTGCCCACCCCCGCGACAAGGACGCGCCGGACAGGACTAACCTGGGTGGAAGACAGGGAAGGTAACCCTGTTCTCCCAAAGGTCGGGTTAATGTCTCGTATGATTCCGAGAGCAAAGGCACTCCGTATCCGTTGCCCGCATAAGTGGTAATAAAAACTATCATATGTTACCTTCTATGTGTGCCAAATTTCAATACAATTGGTTCAGAAGTTATTGCGTGAAGACGTAACAAACAAACAAACAAACAAACAAACCTGCAAACCTTCGCATTTATAATATAAGTAGGATTATATTGGTTATTCACACACACACACACACACACACACACACACACACACACACACACACACACACACACACATACCACGCCTATAATCCCTTGCGGGGAAGCAGAACGCAAACAGCCGCGAAAAACGTTCATTTACGCCACGTCTGACAAATATTTGAGGGTCATTCGGAAAAAATGTATCACCATAGCGACAGGTTGTCAGCCCATCACCTAAAATTGCAAAACTCACCCTCGAGTCCCTTGGTCGCATCTTACAACTCCCAAGAGAAAGAAATGGGGTGATGCTATTCTAAGTCGGCATCACACGGCGGTGGTTATTGGTTATTCTGTGCTATATATACAATCAAGCTCAAGTTGGATAAGATAGTTTGGACTTTGACCTTATGCGTCGCACATTAGGATTACTTTGGCGATTCGAATCTAATCGGATGTGGGCTTGATTGTACATTCCTTCATTTTTCCGGTTCAATACACTTAGAAAGAATCAATCTTCCAATCATACTTTGTTCGCATTGCGCAAGACGTCGATAAAGGATCTTTTTATCAATCACTCGCGATTCACGAGAATTTATTGATGAAAGAATCAAATTGTTCTGGATTTATTCCCTCCGGCACGGTAAAAAAATACTTTGGGATAAAGAAACTGAGACTTAAGTCAACGTAAAAAATATTTTGTTCAATGAAAATGCCTAAAGTTAACTAAAGGGCAAGATCAAAATCTTTTGAAAAAGACCTATCCATCATAATATAACCAATACACATTGTATTGCAATTTTCGGCGATGGGCTGACATCCTGTCACAATGGCGAAACACAATTTTCTTAATGACCCACAAATGTTTTTCAGACGTGGCGTTTCTTTACGCTCTGCCTACCATGCAAGGGATATAGGCGTGTTATATGAGAATGTATGTTTAACCGACTTGAAAAATCCTCAATATTTAATCAATATTTGTATATGAAAGTTGTCATGCCTAGCGTTGCGAGAAAGAATGACAAATACCACCACATTTTGAAAATTAATGTTATAAGAGTGGTGATAAATAAATAACAATAAACTAGTACCTGCCAAAAAAAATCTGGCATTAAAGGAAAATTTCTAGTATTTTCATATATATTATAGACGGTGTAGGGAACAGCCTTCAGAGTACTGAGTGCATTCAGACAATGAAACTGAACAACTTTCCATGAGAAAATATTTCAGGAAACGTCAAAAATATTTTGGATTCCCATAGTCATTGTAATCAGCTGATCGTGATTCTGTATGGGAGGTAATTTATTTTGTCATTTCCTTACATATGTACCTAGGGGAAAGTTGTTCAGTGTCATGGGCGGAGGGCTGTCCCTTATATCCTGTATATTTTGTGCAACTATTTGTGGTCTCGTACCGCCTATATCTGACAGCCACCGGACCAGACCACTCCACGCTCGGCATACTTAAGTTGCTGTAATGTGATTATACTGTGTTGGGAAACAATTGGACAGGGCCGTTTGTAGTTCGATTTGATTCAAATTTCCTATAGTTTTTTTTCACTAAGTAGTACCATCAAATTAAATTATAAAGGGTAGATTTAAATCCGCACTACGATAATTGATCAAACAATGTGAAATGGTATGTAATTGTATTTTTACTTGAGTAATTTAAAGGCAAGTCAATCGTTTATTGTGACAGGCCAGGTAGCTGTTCAATTATTTGTCAAGCTTCAGATTGGCGCAGATCGCACTAAAGAAAATATGTTTTATGATGTTTCTGTCATCCTCTGAATCCATCTCTGTGCACTTTGGTATAAAAGGAGCTGCGTAAAATGCCAGCCACGGTGCGGGCACCCCTTTGTCGCCGGCGTAATTGAACAGGCGTAGACGACGGCGGCGCTCAATTAAAACGGGATCTGTTCAGGGGGCGTATTTTTGATCTTAGAATTTGTTTTCACAAATTGTCTTACCGTTTCTTTTTTATCGAGTCGTTGGCATTTCGAAACCACCAATGTTATTAGTCCAGTATTCAATCCGCGCATTGTCGGTGGCCAGCAGCAGTAGCTTCCGTATACAGGTTTGTATCATTGTTTGAGGGTCTTTTCCACATTTGCACCGGAATTTGGTAAAGTAAATAAAATCTTTACCGTGAAGTCTAACTGCTGCTCATATTCATGTGTTACTCTTCCTGTCCATTGGGTAAGGGGTCGATTATCCGGATTGACAGTTGTTTTTGCAGTTAAACAGTCAACAAGAAAAATTTCTTAATAGAAACAAACACAAAAAATAATAATAGAGTTTCACATAATATCTATTGATATGAATAGAATCGAGTAGTAGAAAGTGCAGTACGAGTGTTCTAACCACTCGTCACAGCATGAGGAGTCAGTGTTCTAATAATTCTAAAATATGCCTCCTCGTACGCTTTTTGTTTGCGCCCATTTGGAGCCGCGACCTTCCGGTATTTGTGTAGAGATTGACTTTACTTGAAACAGAAGTTAATGGGTCAGATAAATATGAAAAAAGTCAACGTCGCAGTATTTTGCTCCTTTATTCTATTTAAATGTCGTAATTTAGCAAAAAAATGCTACCGACTTTACAGTGGAAAAAACACATTATATCGTCTGTCTGTATCTTAGAAATTGCTAAGATAAAATTTATTGTTACTTATAAAATACCGTGAAAAAAAAAGAAATCGTTACAAAAAATATTAAAATTATGCGATAATCAAAGAACCATACAGGATATGTATATGAATTAATAATGTATGTACATTTGGCAAATTTTGCTTAAAATACTGTCTTCACAGATCAACGTTTCATACTTATCTTACTTGTATTCTTTTCGTTGGTCCTCGGTAGTGAAATAAATGATGGACTCCCATTTCTTTTGTTTATGTCGGGATCAAACTTGTTTTAATTTTACAAACAAACAGGTCTTTCAAAGTTCAGTTCATTTTATCAAGTAATTAATCTTTTTGAGTCTACTTCTACATTGTTTAACGTCGAAAGTTTAATTTTGTTCAACTTGTACAAAATTTGATGGAATTCAACATTAATGATTGAATTTTAGATATTTAAGTGCATATGATACGTACATTATGAAATAAAAACTTTCGTATTTTAATGCAAGCATTTTGTGTAAATATCTATTACTTACCTCTTTAAACACAACTGGAATCCGTTAAACATTGTTTTATTTTATTATATTTTATTATTCATTCATGTAAGCAAGATTTTCAACAATCTGTCTTTTAAGAAAATGTACTTTCTAGAGGCGTCGTCGGTAGTACTTATACCAGAAGTCTTTGGTTCGAACTCTGCCTGCGGTGCAATTTTGCAAGAACTCGAAAAAAAAACGCATGTACTTTCCTACTTTGGACATTTTACACGTTGCGAATCTATCAAGCCTAAAGAAGCTAATGATAACGAGAAAGGAAGAAGACAAACGATCACGCGGGCGCTTGCACCACGCTGGTTGACTTAAAAATATCTTACATATGCCGACTGGAGGAATCTAAAGACCTTGGAACAAGAGATTATCTGCAGACACGACCTTCAGTAATGAAAAAACGACGAAGATGAAGAGCATTAATGTACTATGGTTTTTATTATAAAATAAGAAATTTAAAAAATGTTAGCGTCGGCCGGGGATTGAACCCGGGATATGTGAAGTACCGTCCCACCGCTCTGCTACTGAGCTACTGGCGCCCCTGACTCTTCCAAATTCAAATACAAATACTTGTCTTGAAGCGACTTACAAGCGACATCTAGTAGTAGAGCAGTGGGAACGGTACTCCAGAGGACCAGGGTTTAATCCCCGGCCGACGCTAACATACATTTTTTCATGTAGCATGAATTTTGTACGAAAGGATAAATTGAAGGATACGACAGAGAAGTTGGCAAGTTTAACTATGGCATCATATTCTATGACTTTGTATTTTGTATTGATCGGTTTAAAATACATCTAAGGACACCTTCAAAAAAGACAACCAGATTAACATCAGGTGTGCCGTCTGTCTAGCTTTGTTTGCTATTTTATAAAAAGAAAAAAACATGAATGAAAATATGGGCCATGTTGATTCAGGGAGTTTATTTTCCGAATACAAAAGTGGGCTACAATAGGGCACAAGATTTGCTATTGTCCACATCGTTGGGATTAATGTTTTGTTACTCGTTCAAGTTGTTTTCATTTTATGCATTTCACTGTCACTGCATTTAAGCGGAACATTTTTAAAAAGGGAACTTGGATTGTTTGATTTTCCAAAGGCAAACGATCTGAAAGGCAGTTATCTACGCAGTTAATAAAGCAGACAGTTTTACAAGGGAGTACAATTGATAGTTGTACTTTATATCGATTGTACCTTATTATGCCGTGCGATGCCGGCTTAGAATAGCATCACCTCTTTTTTTTCCTGCGGGTGTCGTATGTATATTACAATTTTAGACAACAGGTTGACCTGTTGCCTAAAATGATACGTGATTTTTCTGAAACAGCCCTCAAATATTTTTCATACGTAGCAATACTTCTGACCTCCTTATCTTGTGGGACACCGAGTCGTACAACGACCCGTTGAACCTGGTTTCAACCGCTTACTACTAGTAGGAGGCCTCTGACATGGTTGTGTAACGACCGCCGTCTAAGTTATCATAGACCGACCGGGACCGAGGGCTTAGCGTGCCCCCCGAAGCACTGAACCATCTTTCTTTTACAGACAATCAGGTGGTACTGCCTGCAATGTTCTTACCAGACTGGGAACAAATTCGCAAAGTGATAAATAACAACTTTCTGAGTGCCTCACTGACAATCGAAAACGGAATCTTTGCGTCGCAGGCAGTCATTCTAACTCTGCACCACACCAGCCGCTATGTTTGATGGAATGAATTTTATTTTATTACGTAACTTGATATTGGCGGCTAACAATCAATCAATAGCATATATAGCCTTTGCGTTGCTTACGTATGAAAATTACGTCCAGTGGACACCCATAAACCTCAATTTTAATCTTTAATCAAAACTCGTTATAAGTTACTTTTTACTGACTACAACTTAAGCACGACAAATCGTTATAAATGGTTGTGTCAGATTCATCGGAGATTTCGATTAGGGTGCGATAGGATCAGACCCTTTGGCTTTATTTTTCCAATCACGTTTTTGTAGGAAATAAGTCTCTGCCAAAATGCCAATGTACGAAGAGTTAGATATAGGCACGTGGAAATACTACTAAAGGGCTTTAGAAGTAGGTACTGTGAGGTGCAGTCTTCGTGTAGCTGGCACCTCAAGCATTCTCAATTTAAATTAATTTTTCGGCTGTCGCTAGGACAGATCATACAATTTTGAGATTTTTGTGTAGGGCATAGTCCCAGACTCATTGTAAAGCATGAAGCATTGTAAATTTATGTATCATATTTCCCCTGAAAGAGTCTTTCAGTTTCAGTAAAGCCTCCCCGTACCGGCTAGAGTACCTACTATGTGTTTCAATTATCTAATTCATGCGTTTGATAAACAACTGAATGTGGTTGTCTGTTGAATTTTCGAATCACACAGTCATTCTTATAACGTTTTTGTCTGATTGCCGTACACTGAACACTTTACTGCGGAACGTAAGACTTTTGGAAGTTATATAAGGCTGGTTCGCTTTTACCTACCATGCTTGATGCTAGATTTTCCTTATATTCTTCCCTTAGTCGCATTTTAATTTATAAAGATGTAGTGAACAAACCCGAAAGACAAAAAAAATTCAGTCTTTACACTTGTGGGAAAAATAATCTGTCTGATATTTTCACATTTGCAAAATAGTCGAGACCGAACATTTCTAGAACCAATATTGAATATTTGGAAGCGTTAATGTATTAGTTCAGTATAATTTAGTGTTGGCAGTCTTGCCAAAAGTTTCTAAGTCGGTTGACCCTAACTGGCGGAATTGAAATGATAGCATCCATCTCTTTTGCATGCTCGACTTCTTGGCCAATGAGAGATCTATTATTAGTTTGGTATACTTACTCAGCAAAATCTATTACGCAGTTGTTGTGTCAAATACTATTCAAATTCTTAGTTCCATTTAATAGACAACGTCTTATAAAGAACTTGTTTTTTATACAGTTAATAAGAATAACCGGTATAGATTGCCGGGTTACTTGCTTGTCTTGTAAGAAATTGAGTTAAACAACAACCCTATAAACCCTATAAGAAGACTTCAAGCTAGACGTAGGGATTGGCAAATTAGAGAATGTATCTTGTCCTTTACTTACTTTTACTTAAGAAGTCGTATTTAAGTAAAGTAGAGTGAACTAAAAAAATTATCAAATAAATATTCTTCACCGAATTTCTTAGGAAACCGAGATATATTTTCAAATTAAAAGGCAGTGAGCTCGATGCAAGGCTCGATGAAGATGATATCTAATTTTATTGGAAATGCCAGATGCTCGTATCACCATGAACTTGTATTTGGATCGTATTTTCCTGATTTATGACAAAATTTTCCTATGTAAATGTACGTGTTCACTTTTTCCTCTTTTGAAGCTAATTTTTTACATGAATGCTTCAAGAATTTAATTAATTTGTTTGAAAGTTGTCTTATTCCTTTTACTGAGTTTTAATTCATGAGCGGGCGAAACGACGTGAATCTTTTGTACTGATTTGATCTCACATTTTTAATTTGGCTTCCACGAAAAAACCATTAAGGTTCAAAAATATTATATAATTGCTTGGTAAGAACAGTAGTTTATGCAACTGCCATTAAATAAGGGGCATTAGAATGCAAATGTCAGTAATAATAGTTTGACACGAGCATTGTAATGCCTAATTATATGCAGTTGCATGCACTATTTTACCTATACATACATACATACATATAATCACGCCTCTTTCCCATAGGGGTAGGCAGAGACTACATCTTTCCACTTGCTACGATCCTGACACACCTCTTTCGCTTCTTCAACATGCATCAATCTTTTCATACATGCTCGTCGGTTTAGGGTACTCTTGACCTGACCTTTCTCTAGAACGTCCCCGATCTGATCCAAGTACGTGCGTCTTGGTCTTCCCCTTCCAACGTTCCCATCCACACTCGCCATATACACCTGTTTCGTTAATCTTCTTTCATTCATTCTCTCAATGTGACCAAACCATCTCAGCATTCCTTTTTCTATACCAGTCACTATGTCATCTTTTATACCGCAACGTTCTCTAATCACGCTATTCCTTATCCTGTCACTCAATTTCACTCCTATCATACTTCTTAGCGCTCTCATTTCTACCGCATTTATTCTACTTTCATGCTTTTTCTGCCATACCCAACTTTCACTCCCATACATAAATGTTGGAACTAACACTCCTCTACGCACAGCCAGACGTGCCTTATTAGACACTGTCTGGCTGTTCATAAAGGTATGCAACGCTCCATTCACCATGTTGCCGGCATTTACCCTCCTTTCAATATCACTTTCACACTTTCCATCTGATGTAAACTTCGATCCCAAATATACAAACTCTTTCACTTGCTCCACCCTCTCTTCTTCTATCATAATGTTACACTCCGTCATACCTTCTTCTTTTTCAAAAACCATTGATTTCGTCTTACATACATTCACTTTCATTCCTTTCTTTTCAAAGCCTCATTCATAATGTTTACCATCTTCTGCAACTCTTCAGCCGACGACGCAAGGATAACTTGGTCATCAGCATAGAGAAGACATTTGACAAGTAACCCATTCATTCTCAGTCCATTTTCACACTCTTTCAAATCTGGCAAACAACTATCCATGAATAGGTTGAACAGCCATGGTGACGCAACACATCCCTGTCTAACACCTTTATCGATGTTAAACAGCTCAGTGAAGGCCCCGTTAATCCTGACACAAGCACTGGAATCCTTATATAAGGATTTCAGTGCTCGTACCAAGATGCTGCTCACCCCATGCACAGATAGTGCCTATACTCTTACTATACTCTACCTATACTCTACAAAAACTATTCTGACAAATCAACAAGGTACACTTTTCCAAATGCTTGCACGTTTGATCCAACGCCGCGTCCAAGATGTCAGGTGGTACAATTTCCCTTGTAAAAATGGGAAAAGTACTTACCTTTAAACACGTTGAATTATAAAATAGACAAAACCAAACAAAGCTAAGCACGCAACACAACAAGGCAACAAGTCTAGGTCTGGCGGAAGATAGACGCAAATTTGAGTATTGGCACAGATTGTATAAGTTTTTTTCTATTATGTGTCCCCTTCGTTTCATTTCTTTGTTTTATCGAAATAAATAAATTATTCTCCCTCGTAATGCTTCAGAATTTGAGAAGAAAATTAATTTCTATAGGCAGAATGCATAAAATTATACAACTTTTTTCGAATCTACAATCCGAACATTTTGAGACGAGTACAGATAACAATTGAAAAAAGCAAAATAAGGTACTTTTACAAAAATAAAATAAAAGGTTGATTAATATCGAAGCTAATTTGATGTTAATATCGCGTACTTTAATTTTTCTTTGCTTCTTTAAGACACGATACTCAAGTAAAGTACCGACCTAATACTTATTCAAAAAATAACCACTACCACGTTTTATCGCGTCAAAGTAACACGATATTATTCATATTTCGTACTCTCGTTGAATTTTAACGTCTTATAAAACAGCAGTGGAAGGTATCGTTGCATTTACCTACCGCGGTATGTTCCTATCGCGAATACGTGTTCAGAGTGGAAATGTGAAAGGCTTTGGTTTCTTCAGTACTCGTACACACAAGCACCCACAGCAGTATTATGTTCACAAGGAATCTCTACATTGGTGTACATAGCAATATGCATGAAACGTAATCATGACCCAAGAACACATTATATACATTTAACTGAGTTCCAAACTTGGGACTTCTGTGCCAAATACAGGAAGGAGCACTGCCACTGAACGCACGCCACGTCGGTTAAATTTTAAATTTGTCGAGGAAAACAGCAAAATAATCACTTATCTACCTACTTATAACAGCTATTTACAGTTCATTAATTGAGAAATGTGTTTCATGCTTAAACAAAGGATTATTATGTTAATTTACAAAGTCAGGTCAATCGCCAAGGCAAATCAGGTATTCAGCAACTAGACTCGTGGGTCCAATTTCAAACACGGTCAGTTACCAGAAGCCTCCGATACTTTTCTTTGATGTTATAGTTAAAGTGACCAGTGGGAACAAATCTGCAACCATCACCATCACGGAATGGCCATCAGTAAAAGCTGACTGACTGAACAGACCGAGGCGTTTTACAGACATTACGTGCTGAGAGTGTTAATGTAGATAGCACTCGTTATAGGTCATAGGCTCAGAGTAAGGAAGTTTCAGAGAACCCTACGAGTAACCAGAATAAAAGCCCTGTGGTACTTGTCGTGATCAGATTTGGCGCGTGATTTAAAGTAAATAAATAAGTACAGTACACACGTCATATTTTCAAGGCATTAAATAAATATTGTTAAACTTGAATGAGTGAGGCAATATTGTTGGGTCGGTGAAGTTATATCTTTTGGTTTCGTCAAAAGAAAAAAACGGAACCTCAATAGGAACACTTTGCCGTTCGTCCGTTCGTCCCTCCGTATGTCTGTTACGACCTTTTATCTCGCGAACGCATAAAAATATCGCGGAAAAACAACATACGGCTGTTTAAGCTGTAAAAGACGCGTGTTTTTGATCTTCTCAAGGGAATCAAAATTCTTAGTGTACTTCCCGTAGACCTGGAACTATAAAATTTTATTCAGTAGCTTCGTTATGAATCGCAAGTTTAGGAAAAAGTCATTTTTGCAAATTCCTACTAATCATGGTTCAGAGACTATCAAATTCATTCTTTGCATATTAAATGTAGCCTAAGAACGAAAAAAAATTTGGTATTTAATCTGATATATATTTTTTTAAGCTAACCGAGGAACAATATTAAAAAAATGAGGCTAGTAGTTAGTTAATGAGGTAATGAAACGGCTTGGTGTGCGTGTATGTCATGGAACACTCGGTGGACAAGTTCGACTTTGGCCACTTTTATTAAACTACTCAGGTTTAATTTCCGGAAGTTTTTTCGTTTTTTTTTTGTTACGAGCTTTGCTTGTCTTCATTTTCGTTGATCGTAAGGTGTCAGAAAATATTCCCTTGATCTGATGGTTGTAGAGGTTGTAGGTAAAACATTCTGAATTAGGGTCCGGCAACATCAAAGCATGAAACAGCTTTTGATCCCACACTCATTATCGCTGAAACGTGATTCTGTAATGGTTTCTGCGCAAGGTTTTGACTGTGTGATGACACATTTTCGAACATACTTAAACATCAAAAATACATATATTTGAATGAATTTGGGCGAGTGTTTTGAATACAGCTACGATGCGTTAATGGATGCGTCTGTCAAACGACTTAGACCGTTACGCACCGTAACCGTTTTAGCCTGGGAATAAGATCTGAATTCGCAATTTCGTTTCGTCGCATGCGTTACAATGCGTTAAAAATACGATGCGACGGTTGACAAGTTCCCACTTTTGTGGGTTATGAATGAGATCGTCATTGATTGATTGACCTTAGTTGAATTTATGTAGGACTTACCTACTTAAACTAACGCAATAACTTATCGTTTGTAAAATTTTATTTGATTCAATTTTATTTGACGCTGTTCACAAGTTAAAAATACTTTTGATTTTTGTTTGTTCTACCCACACTCTTTCCTCATACCCTTCCTATTCCTCTTTTCAGAAATGAGAGAGTTCCTATAAATCACTAAATAGTATATTATGAAGTCGCTTGCCGTGTCTTTATGTATGCTTAGATCTTTAAAGTTAGAGTTATATATTTCTTTAATATATAGAGTGATTCAAGAAAAGGGTTTTTTATGTACGATTCATGCCAGGAAAAGGTCTTTTTCCTGCAGGAAAACGCTTAGCAGCTGGTGAAACCGCTGGGCGAGCCGCTAGTACATAGTATAAGATCTACTCACGTTTTTTCCTATACTTCCAATCGTGGTCGTAAGACCAATTAGATATAAATGAATTCTAGATAAGTCTAGAATTCTCAATGAAGTGAACAGGCTCTATATCTCCAGCAAATAGGTAATAACCTACCCTTTAAGGCACTTTTAAACTGGTTTTGCATACAGATTCTAAGAAAAATCCAGTATACGTTGATATCTTAAAGGGGCAGGTTATACACTTCTGATAGTAAGTAGTGGCACCTACCGCAGCGTTTCTCGCGACGGCGTTCGTCTCGACGTGCAGAGCATGTAAATGCAGATCTAGCACGGACTGAGAGGAATTGCGAGGGTTTACAGACGCGCCGTAAGTATTGCTGCATGAGGTGAGCCGCCACTACGCTGTTGACGCTTTCTATAGTAATATTTTAAACTTTGTGGATAACTTCACCGGCGTATGCATAATGTGCAACGCCGTTGTTTTTGAAGATACAATTGCAAAGTCACATTCAGCTGCAGTTTTTTCTACTTTCTAGGTGTCCTTGTATGTAATTCGTAATAACGTACCTACATGGTTTTGGTCCCTGAGTGTATATGACCTAACAAAGATGTTTATTTTTTGCCACGTCTTATTCTATGATTATATAATTTTCTAGCCGTGTCTGGACTGTAAATGAAGAAACGTCGAACGTGAACGTCGGGACACAGGTAAATTACTATACTAATATTTACCTAAATACTATCGCGATAGACCCGGTCTAATATTTAAAATGAGTGTAAATGAAGAGTCCGCCCAAAGGCGTTAGACTATCAGAAAACTTCGTTATGTAACTTCTTTTAACGTAACTTCTATAGGACACGGTCACAAGATCAGAATTTACGTTTACGCAGAATTTTGGATAGGTTTGGACTATGACAACTCGTACGTAAAATCTAAAGATTCTATGTATATTAGTTTTACAGAGCTATTTCAGGCTACTAATTAGTTGTCGTTCAATTCATTAATCAAATAAGTTACAACATAACAGTTACAAAAGCCAAATTACTATAAACAATCGCTAGGAATTGCTAGGAGCATTTTCATATTATAAATACTTGTCTAGTTATTTTAGCCGGGAACTTCGTTTAAGAGGTTCTGAGTTCGATTCCTCAGTATGGCAACCCAAAAACATAATAAACCTACTGGCAACCACATTCCAATAGCCCAATAGACAGTTTGCAAACTCTGACAGCGGAATCTCTATCATGAATTTACAATACAACAACCGTGTCAGGTATTTGCACTTACTGCGGCGTGCCGAGGGTGTAAATCGCGTCAACCACATGTCAGAGGCCCAATAGAAGGTTTGCAAACTCTGACAACGAAGTCTACATTAATTTTCAATGAAACTGTGTCAAGCATTAGCCATTACCGCGGCATTACCCTATCGCGACGTGCCGAGAATGTAAATGGTAATGTAGGTAGATTGCATCCACTATCGTCGCACGGCGGATAGCGCGAATCATATTACACTATTACAATTTTTTAATAATGTGTTTGCATTTATCGTGTTTTTTCAATGGAATTGCAGCCACATGTCAGAGGCCCAATAGTCGGTTTGCAAAATCTGACAACGGAGTATTCATTAAGTTTCAATGAAGCTGTGTCGAGCATTAGACATTACTTATAATAAACCTTGGTTATATTTTTTTTTAAATGTTTTAATCTTCAAAATAAAGAACACATTAAAAAGAACATTTGCCATTACAAAACTGCAGGTAGTATCAACAGCACAACAGCCTTCCCCCTGTTATGGACTAACCGTTACTAGTTTTTCTTATAGCAAGTACGTTATTAGATGATATGAATATCTGATTCTTTCAAATTCTCAAGAGTACGGTCTCCAAACTTTACTAGAAGAAATAATATTGCCTAATTAATCATTAGTAAGGCTTTCTCCCAAGAAAGATAATGAAAGATAGCCCAGTCTCAATAATTAGGTAGGTAACGTAAGTACTACCTATTACTTATTCTGTATTATTTATTCTATCCGTACTATATATATAATATTATAAATCAGAGAGTTTGCGTGTGTGTATGTATTTTTGTAACCTCTTCACGCTCAAACGGCTTGACCGATTTGGATGAAATTTGAAACACAGGTAGAGTACAACCTGGAATAATACATAGGCCACTTTTTTAAAGGCTGCGGGAAAACTATTATTACTACAGGAAAATGAGTGGCAGCGGGTGAAACTGGTAGGCGGAAATCTACCTAGTATAATAATAATAACTGTACCTATGTCACCAATTTTTAAAAAACTTATGATATTTCCGAACTACATTTAGATATAAGAACTATTACGATTTTATCCATAAAACAGAACTGGAGAATGATAAAATATTTCTTCATTTTGCTTTTTTTATAGCGTGCACCTTTGTTACGTTCCAATCAACACACTACAGTTAACAAAGGCCACCTACCTTCCTAACTTTATGCCACGTATGAAAACGGACTCAAGAGAGATGACTCGTTGAAACTACAACCAGCAAGATACACTATTATCGCAGCTTGTCAGACAGTTCAAGTTCCACGGATAATTCTGACAAAAGCTTTATCTCGGAACTGACAAAAGCAGACTCACCCAGACGTTCTCTTCTTATTGTGAAGAACTACGAGTTGAGGTGCACTCTAACAAATTTTGATTGCTGTTTCAGACCAGGCAATCTGGATAAATGCGTCGTGGCTGAAATATGAGAAAATGTTAGATACCTATATTCCAGTATCGGCAAGCGGGTTGCAGAAAATACTGTCATATTAATACGTATTTGTAGAAAGTGCTTTACGACTTTACAATTCCTATTCCTGTATAATACTGGGGAATGTTTTGTAACTTTCTCTGAAGATGAAAATTAGGCAGCATCAAGTAATGGCCCAAAAGAAATTCGCATCATTGTTATCTGTGGGCGCATCAGGGTCAAAGATCGCATAGTTCGTATTGGCAGGCGCGCCCTAGACAGTTGGACAGCTGAAAAGAAACGTCAGTATTGCACGCACACGTCTACACGTCGCCGTCTACGCACAAAATAGTTCGGCGCGCAGCCGCCAATACTTACTTTGTGGTTTACGGGCGAAACCGGTTCGTACTCGCAAGTAGTCGAGTGTCAACAGCGTTTGGTAAATTATCTATACTTCGAGTAACCAAACCTCGCGACTGTACTATACATAAATAGACTTTTGCCGTGCAATGCCAGCTTAGAATAGCATTACCCCATTTCTTTCCAGTAACGATCGCGGTCTAAGTAATCATTAACAGCAAACAGGACCGCCGGCTTAACGTGCCCTCCAAAGCACGGAACATTTTTTTTTTCGGACTAAGGTGTGGTTCATCCTGCAATGTCCTAACATGACTGGGAACAAATTCACAAAGTGATAAATATCAACTTTGTGAGTACCCCACCGGGATTCAAACCGGTTGCCTTTGCGTCTCAGGCAGTCGCACTACCACTACCACTGCGCCGCATCGGCCATCAATAATCCGCCATTACAAAGCACAGTCAAATGAAAACATGCACGTTTTTTGACATTACCAAACTATTGTCACCTTTGTTGCCATAACTTCGTAAGTTAGAACTGCTTTTAGGTACTGATATACCGAACAGGCTACAGACATTTTTCGTGGAAATGTTACTTATCGTGGCATTTCCCTGATGAATCGTGCTCAGAATATAAATGCGGATCCTCAAGAGGAAAACCTCTTCATGTTCATGAAAATTATTGCGTTCCTTTTTCCAGATTTTTTGTTGTAAAATAAAGCAAAATCTTTCATGGTATGAAACACCGCAATTTTTTGCAATTGTATTTAAAGCTTTGAATCTTCTTATTGCCTTGACGTTTTCCTTAAAATTGCAAAATCAAAAGGAATAAATACCTATAAAGAGCAATAAATCTCATTAGAGTCAAAGCTGAACGAAGATTGAGACTGATCGTCACAGTAGAAATCAAGGCAGCCGTAAAAAGTATGACTTCTATAATGTCAACTGCTATAAATGACACGATCAAACCAGGAATTTGGACTAAATCCTAGGCACTCATCGGTCTAAACGAATCCAGGAATTCTACCAAACTTCCAGATTTCTAAGATTTTGATCGAATTCCTAAACATGTTTAACATGTTTACGAGTAGGAATATAGTAAAATGAAGATCTAATGAAACTTTTTCCAATCGAGTGTAATCATGGCTATTTCTTCCTTGATTCTTAGCAAAGAAAGACTTACGAAGGAATGATCTAATGAAATATAATTTTATCTCCAAATTTTTTTGTATGTAATGCTGTGGGATGCCGGCTTAGAATAGCTTTACAAAATCCCAACAGTAGGTGTCGCAAAAAGTGACTTAGGAATACATTCGGTCAGGAAATAGGCAGCAGCGTTTCCTGCGCCAAAGTGTGTCAACACGGGAAACCTTATGGTATTATCATAAATACAGAAAAAACGTTGTTTAGCCATATTTCTAAACTACTTTAGGTATTTGGTCCTAATCCTAGGAATTAGAAATATGACGATGGCAAAATGAAGATCCGTGAAGAAATAAGTAGAGCCTAACCCTAGGCTTGTGTCCTGCGGGGTTCACACGTTACAAACTACGTGACCAACTAGATTTTTAATTTTTATTCTCAAATTCTAAATACTTGAATTTAGAAGTACTTGCATAAGCACGTGTTTAGCTGTAGTTCAGATGTTGTTCAGCTGGTTTTGTTGAGCTTATGTTCAGTTGTTGATCAGTTGTTTCTCAGATGTTGTTCACATGTTGTTCGGTTGTTGTTCAGATGTTGTTTGGTTGTTGTTCAGCAGTTGTTCAACAACACAACCTGTACGACATCGGAACAACTAACTGCTTGCGTATTGGATTTTTAAAATTTATATTACGTATTAGGGTCCAATATGAAGTTAAATTCAATACGGAAATTGAATTTAACTTCATATTGGACCCTACAATCGCCGGCGTAGAGGTTTGTGACTGAGTTTTATTGTAGATAAAAACTGCATAAACTTAAGTAGGCACTAGATGACAGTTGCATTGACTACTATTGAGCCATGTCATTAACTCACAATATTTTCAGTTGTTAATCCAAGCTTGCCTACACACACACGCACAAATTTTTGCAAGTAAAAGTGACAGTTGTATATAATGAGCCCAATGTATAGAGTTTCCGAGGTGTGGCTGTAGTCTAATGGCCTGCGTATTGGGCTTTTAATCCATATAGGATTTGGCTGTGGGCTTTAGATTCAGCTCTAAATTTGCTACGACTTTCGTTGGTATCTTTGATTGATATCAGTTTGGTTTGATAAGTAATTTTATTGAAATAATGCGCGTTTAGGCCCTGATTCACCTGAAAAATTTGTCTCTTTCATTTGCACTGCGCCAGAGAGAAACATTCATTTTGCGTTCATTGGATCATGCCCATTTTTGGGCCTGCTTTGTCGCATGCGTCAAGATGATACTAATATTAAAATTAATATTATAATTAATCTACGTCCTCTTGCTACTTGAAAGTATGTTTTAAACCCGGGATTTTATTTATTACATAATTAGATCTTGCTTTGATTGGCCATGAAACACAGCATGTTTTTTCCCTTAGTTTTTTCCTGTCAGAGGGTAGTAAACTCTTTTTTCTACATGTATAGTTCCTTTTTGTTCTTTTCCTTTGACTTGTGTCTTTGACGTTGATTGACTTTTAGTGTTTTTCTTTCTTTAGTTTTGCTTTAGTTTCTTGGATTGTATTTTGTCTTTTCCTGAAATAATTTTCATTGAAATTACTGACGAAAACGGCTAATAAACAATACGTGGGCCAATATGGCCTTGCCAATAACATTTGATTGGCGAAATCGGTGTATTCCTTCCTAATTCCCCTAAATCAGTAACCACATATCGTGAAGTGTCTTCTCCTCGAATGGTTGACCTATTGCGGTCTTGGATATCTCCAACTCAGGTATTTATTTAGACAATATGAAAGACTACATGATTTTACTTTAATTCAATCACCCTTGATAGTTATGCCCCTATACCTAGTATACAACCTAAGCGGCTGGTATCTACTAGATGGCAAAAACTGGATTATTATAGACCACGGAGACAGTTTAATAATAAATTCCTTTATGGTGATTGATAGCAACATAATTTATTGTTTATGCATTTCAGGTCTCAAGAATGGAACGTGTCTGTGCCTCCTGTTATAGGGCTGCGACAAGGCAAATGGAACGAGGACAACAACACGACTTGAATCGCCCCAATATGGCAGACGCTAATATTCCAGCCAGAGCCACCTCCACTCCCACCACCGGTTCACCAAGCAGTTCCTCAAGCAGTTGTACCAAAAATTACATCTTCTGTGTATAGGTGTGCTGCTAACAAATCTTTCCACTGCGTATTCGTCAATTGTTTCGAACCTGAACGTGCCCTCCGAAGCACAGAACATGCTTTCTTACGGATATTCAGGTGCAGCATGCACTGTTCTGTGTGTGTGTGTGTGTGTGTGCTCTGGGGGCTAGGAATGATTAACTTTTTATTTAAGGTAAAATAATATTATTATGTGTGCCTCGGCAAGCATAGCGTTGGACGCTCTCCAGCCAAATGAACCAATGTCGACTGGGTAGTGACTAGATAATTAAAACAATATTTTTGCATTATTTGTTGTATTTTATTTCCTCTTCTTTCAATTTATACCTACTTACAACTGAGGAGGTTAGGAACAAAAGGTGTCATTTTATTTTTTTGCAACTAAGTAGGTAACATGTAGCTTGTGTTAGGCACAAAAGGTGACTTTTTACTAGGTGCACCACATAGCAGAGGTGCACCAAAAATGACACCTTTTGTTCCTCAACTGCAACAACTGTGCTATCCACTCCATCCTGCCCAATATGAATTAGTAAGTGGTAGTAAAAATAGTAGTCTTCGTCACTGGGGCTCGGGAGGGATTTCAGTGAGTGCTTGTTTTGGAATGGTCTACCTCTAGAGGTAGAATCTACAGTGTGTCCAGACCAGACGAGTTTCCCTGCCGTGATCTTTAAGGAACTCACTAGTTCACAAGAATTCAATCTAATGATTCTTGTTTACCTTCCGAATTATTAGGGTCAGTAATATAAACCTTAGGTAAGTATAAATACCATAGAAATCTCACCAGCTAGGCGAATGGCCTAGCAACTTCATGTCGATGATAAATACTCGTGTAAAATGACAGCAAATATGGGGACCTACATTTCTAGGTTATGTTACAATTTGATGAATTACTTTGAACTCCGGGTTTTTAACATAAAAATAATAACAGGAGGTAAATAAGAAGTTAATTATAAACCGTTTGAAACTACTTCTGCCTTGACGCAAATCTGGCCTGGAGTCCCTTACTCGGTGGGCATGTTCCTTTTCGCAAGATTTTACGGTTTTTCAGAAACTAGAGAAATATCGTTAGTATGTCTAATTCAGGTATTCGTATTAGAAAAGGTTATTCGTGTTTGACTGGTGTAAAGGTACCAAAGAGTCCGACTACTGATGCAAAATTATATTTAAAAGTAAAAATCAGGAAGCTTGTACTTACCATTACAAAGTTCACAACTTCTACTGTGGCGGTGCGGGCCAATCAAATTCCGCTGGCTTAATGCCTCTTATTTCGTCTGAGGCTCCAAGGACTAGCCAAACTGCTTCACAATTTTGTTGGAACAATCAACTATTGGCTTTAACTTTACGAGTAGTTGCGCGATTTTCACTTTTGTTCGGTTTGGTACAGGAAAAAATTTATAGTTTATTTTTACTCAAGAGATAACAATTTTTTTATATTGATTTATAATAATATTGTGCCTTGCCATTAACTATAGAAAATTAATTAGACCTACATAGTTACTCACTTTAGTTATTCATTATCATATTTAGACTGGCACTCTAAATTTATCCAAATACGAAAGTTTGAATTTCAGATTACTTCGTTACGCGCTAATAACAATTTGGGATAAATCTTCGTAGTTTGCTAGACTACTTTTGCGTAGGTAAGTATTTCTCAATGTAACTTTTAATGATCCGAGGATGCGAAGTTTAGTCATAAAATAGAAGTTTGATACAATTCCTATAAAAAAGGCGACGGAGGGTATTACGTAAATTTGGTCGCTCCTGCTTATTATTTTGAAAAAGTCTTAAAAAGTTGCTGAATCAACTTAAATTTATATCTCTTCCTTCAGAAAAAAAAACTGCTACATTGAACGAAGTAAAAGTTAATTATGAACAGTTGATAATATATGTAATGCATAATAACAAAATAGTCATCGTTATTTATTATTTATTTATGTTTATTTAATTCCTCAATTATTTAATCGGTATTTCCTGTACGTTTACGTTTATATACCAATTTTAATTGTTACTCCATTACACTTCACTTACACAAATTAATTAGATTTACTTATATTTTAACATTTTCATACTAGACTTAAACACGCTACACTGACACAAATTAAATAAAATCTTGCTTGCTCCCGTTACTCTTTGCGGGTAGTAGCTGAAAATCAGTGTTTTGCTCATCCGAGTAAAACTTTATGCTGAGCTATAGCCCTTTTGTCTTACTGCGTCGTCACACACACATTCTTTGTTTTTATTTTACTCTGTGTTATGTTATGTTATGAACTATTGTCTGTTTATTGTGAACTATACATTTTCTTCTGTCTGTAACAATATTGTAACATTTTGTGTGTGTGTGTGGTTTAGTTGCAAATAAATTTTTAATCAATCAATCAATCAATCATCGCAATTTAAGGATTGCAGTGATAAAAACGAGCTGAGTTTCGCTATACCTAAATTGTTTATAGCACGGACGAGAATCTTCCTGTTTTAAAAAAAGACCTTCTTTGCGTGTCGCGGCGAATTAAATTTTGTCGGACCAATAAGTTGCCACTCGAACGGCATTTGAAGTGGCTGCTCACAGCTCTTTTAGCGTGCAGGTATCGGGGCATGCGGGGCATTTAAAAAAAAAATTTTATGCACAGACTTTTGGCCATCTTTACCTTTAACATAGCATTTAGATATAGATCACCTTTCAAAGATTAATATGACCTTTTCTTTGTTGGACTCCCGGAAAATGGGGAGACAGTTTCTTTAGACGATTTTTAAATAATACTTTTCATACTACTCAACTGCGTTATATTATTTCGAACTTGAAGTCTGAATCAATTGTGATCTTATTATATCAATGGCCTCAGTTTCAATAAGGTTACGTTTGTATGGATTCTAAGCTTCAAGCACACCTGATTTAAGAGCCTAAGATTAAGATTAAATTACACCCGATTTCAGTGTCTACTCAGCGGAAGTAGGTAGGTATTAAAATAAATGAAACTTAAATACCTGCGCAGTAGTTTTGCTAGAAACTACCTGTTTTCTCATGGGAATAGGATTTATATTCTGGTAGTGAAAATAAGATTTTGTTGCTCAAAATAATGTAGCTTTTGGACAATGCACAAAATTTGTAACTGGGTTTGTTGATTTTAGAACTTAGCAAAGTGTCAAACTTAAGGACTCTGATTACTGTGTTCCATATTAATAAAACTTTTTCTTAAACCAGCAGTGCTATCCCACCGTTATTTAAAAACTCACGTATTGACATATTTTCCCCGTATTCAAAAACTCCTCCGCAACATTCAGCAATAAACTTGATGGAAATGGAAATATATTCCAACGTTTACTCACAAGTAACTACGTGTGTTGCGATCTATACTTACTGAAGTCGCTCCAGGTAAAGCCTGCTTATTAGCAAGTATCAAACTTTAAGCTCAGCTGTAAGTTCTGCATCTCGCCTCTATAGGAGGTAGTTTAACCTGCATAACAGGATTAGTACTTGATTGGCTTTAGATTGTATTTACATGATAGTATACTGACTAACTAACAGTATACGTTACCGTAGTAACATTTCAGAAAAACAGAGTTGTCCAAAACAATACGCATATTCGCCAGCAACAAAATATACGGGGTGTAAGGGGCAGCCCTTCGAATACTGATAGAGCATTCAGACTATAAAACTGAACAAAACCTAAATGCCTTAGGCCGAACGCTCCCTCAGGCGGTTTCCAGAATTGACAAAATACAAGATTGGCGCTACGTGACGCGGCCCGCGGTCAACCGCGCCGCGGATTCGGCAATCCACGGCGCGGGCGCGTGCCTGTTTTACAAAAATCAGTACTACCGCTACTCAGTACTAACGGTATTCAACATTTAAAGTTAAATGGGTACAATTCAACTAGGAGGCTATTTTCTTTTTTTGTACGCTAGAAAGAACAAATCATAAGGACTATGCTACAGAAACAACCGCTCGAAAAGTTCTTATACAAAAATTAAAAAGAAAAAAAAGCATGTCAGTCGGAATTTTCACAATTGAAAAAGTTTATTAGCTCGAAATCAGCAAAAAAATGTAAAATATACATGCGGGTTGTTCGGATACCCCTTGGTGTGAGGCATTTAATGTTTGCCTTTGGACGTAACTATGCGGGCCACTTTGTATAAATTAGTTTACTAATAGTATCCCTATTATATTAAAAAAAGAAACAGCCTCCTAAACCATACATACATACATACATACACATATCACGCCCATAATCCCTTGCGGGGTAGGCAGAGCGTAAACAGCTGCAAAAATCGGCCATTTACACCACGTCTGACAAATGTTTGAGGGTCTTTCGGAAAATTGTGTATCGCTATAGAGACAGGTTGTCAGCCCATCGCCTAAAATTGCAATACACACCCTTGAGTCCCTTTGTCGCCTTCTACGACACCCACGGGAAAGAAATGGCCGGCATCACGCGGGCATTATTTGCAATGAAAGGAAAACTCCCTAATACCTACACAATCATTATTATCCTGATCAAACATAAAGTTTACGTTACTGAAGGTTTCGGGTACTCGTTATCCTGGAATTATAATGACAAAGAAAAATATAAATCCCAAGATTCGCGATTACTTTATTTAATGTTTGAATTACCAACAAAAACGTCTTGCGGAAATGTATTAATATTTATACGTTAGAAATGCTGGTGTTTTTACAGTAAATGAGAATCCATACTATAACATTTTTAATCTGAGAGTTTGCGTGTGTGTATGTATGTGTGTTACCTCTTCACGCTCAAACGGCTTGACCGATTTGGATGAAATTTGAAACACCGGTAGAGTATAACCCGGAATAACACATAGGCCACTTTTTACCGCGAGAAAATAACTATCAACTCGGGAAAATGAGTGGCAGCGGGTGAAACCGCTGGGCGGAAATCTAGTAACTATTATAAATGCCGTATGATGTCGGATTATATAGTAGAAAATGCCGTGTGGCATTAGGCTCGCCCTTTGTACTTTCTGTGCAATAAAGTTTAATAAATAAATAAATTAGCATCATCCGATTTCTTTCCCGAGGGTGTCGTAAGAGGCGACTAAGGGACTCGAGAGTTACGTGTATTGCAACTTTAGGCGATGGGCTGCCAACCTGTCACAATGGCATTACACAGCTTTCTAAATGACCCTCAAATGTTTATCAAACGTACCGTAAATGTTCGTTTTACGGAAATATTCGCTCTACTTACCCCGCAAGATATAAAGGCTTGATATGTGTATGTATGCATGTAGTATAAATTCATTCTCAACTTGGGGTAAGACTACGATATTTTAACACAAAGTAACAAACAACAGATTTATCAAAATAGACCGTCCTTTATCAAACAGTTCATATAACAACTTAAAGGTAACTGAAGTACCTACTTAGGTATAAATTATTGTATTATTCCATTACCATAAACCACACAAGATATCATTGTTTACCTACTATAAATAACTATATAAAATAAAACGCACGTAATATTATAATAACCTCCTGTTTCTTTTGTTACAGGTAAGTTTTAACTATTTTCCTACTGGCTTGACTATCGGGTTCCCATAGTAAAGGTTCAACGAAGCGGGTAAGATGTTAATAACAATGTTTGTGTTAGCTATCTTTTATTGATTAATTTCAATTTTTATAAAGGCGGATGTTTGTGTGTGTGTGTGTTTGTGATAGGTCGTTAATAATTGCATATTTTACTCACATATATATTTTTTTTTATTATAGGTAATGTAACTTTTATTCTTTGAAAAGTACTCACTCATACGAAAAGATAACTGCGGAACGGAAAACTCAAGATAAAGGATAAAATTACTTGTTTTTTAAACTGTGTCTTAAATTGTTATAAGTTACATATTTGCATAGTTTCAACAGTTTACCAATTTTGGACGTACAATAGCATAACTTAACTTAACATCAATCTGTAGCTAATTTTGTTTTGCATTAAAATATTAATAAGGACAGCAATAACCTTAGCTTATAGCCATTTCTTCAAATTATATAAAAAAGAAATTGATAAAAATATTGTTCAGAAAAGTTCTGAGTAATGTGTTTGTTACTACTACTAAGGCAGGCTTCGCAGGCAGGTATGCTTTCGACCAGTAGCCAGCGTCGAAACAGGGGGTTAAGGGGGCTTGGCTCCCTCACAGAAAAAAAAACTGCAGACAATCGTTTTGAAAATAAATCTAGCAGCAAGCTTCAAAACGAGGGGTTAAGGGCAGCTTGAAAGGAGAACAGCAAACATTCGTGAGGTTTCGAGCTTACAACAACACAACTTAGTGTCCATCAGAATGGCGGGTGTATAATCTCGAAATAAACCAAGAATAAATGTGTTAAATGTACACTAAATGTTCGTATTTGTACTTAAATATCAACGTCGTACATTTATCGGATGCTTAGAAATAACGATTTAAAAGTGAGCAGCCATTCAGACGTCAGGATGGCGGGTGTATTTTAAACGGATGCACCAAACCTGACCATTCGTGTATCAAATAAATGTACGAGAAATGTGTACGCGGGCTGGCCCGCGCGTGAAACCGCGTAAGCGAGCGTACGGCCTCAGAGTTTTGATTAAATTTGATTCCTATTTGAGGACCTTATTTTGAGAGAAACTAGTGTTTATTATGTGAGGTGATGCGTACATTTCTCGTACATTTATTTGATACACGAATGGTCAGGTTTGGTGCATCCGTTTAAAATACACCCGCCATCCTGACGTCAGAATGGCTGCTCACTTTTAAATAGTTATTTCTAAGCATCCGATAAATGTATGACGTTGATATTTAAGTACAAATACGAACATTTAGTGTACATTTAACACATTTATTCTTGGTTTATTTCGAGATTATACACCCGCCATTCTGATGGACACCAAACGGCAATGGGAAATGTCTTTGTCAAACAGCAATTATGGCGCCTAAGAACGAGTCGGAAGTTTTTTTTTTAGTATGTTGTTATGTTATAGCAAACTCTTCAATACATACGGTTCGGTTAAGTGAAGACTCAACGCCAAATCCTCTAGAGTATTTAAATTCATTACAGCTGTCGGGGGTTCTATCTCACAACTTTGAACTAAATGTATACTAAATGCGTAACCGTGTTGCCTCAAAATTATGCAGTGACATTAGGCTGTGCAATTTTGAGCTGAAAATGTAAAGTGTGGTTGCTACTAATAATGTCACCGGCGAGGCAAAAGGTGAAACGGTTTTGATTCCACGAATCCCTATTGTCCCCCACAAATATGTGTTTTCAATTCAAAGAACTGCAATTTCCATTAAAAGTGGCCTTCTCAATCAGTATTAATTCAAGTGGCTGGAACTCATTTGAGCTATCCATGTTTTTTCCCATGCGCAACATAACGGTGGCTACTCGCGTGTATCTAAAGTCAGAAATGTCTTTATTTACGCAGAGAACAACAAATTCCGTAACAGTGTTACCAAAGACGTATTTCAGTATTTAGCTTTAATGTATTAACCTACTCATCTATAAGCTTATTTAATTTCAAAAATATTACTTATTGCTAATGTAGGTATTTTATTCGACGTAGGTATGTACAAAATCTTATTTTACTTTGGAGAAAAAATACTCACTCCTTAGAAGACTAACTAAGCTGCGAATGATACCGCAGGATAGGAAAATAATGTACAAATGTTTTGAAATATTTTGCCGATTCCGGTTTTTGACGAGAGTAGCCTAGGATTTGCCATAAGAAAACCGTATGTCGTGGCTGAAATCTTTTTATGTCATGTCACAGATTATCATATGTATGATGACTGTCACAAAGAGGAATATCGTGCGGTGCATACGCAATCCACCAATATGTGTTTATTTCGAGAATTGAGGGTTCATTGATAGATATTACCATTTAGTTCTAAGTACAAAAAAATTCTTCGAGATCATGACACTAAAAAACCTAAAACTTTTCACTATCCCACTCTTTTACAAATGCCCACTGTGCTTCAAAAAGGACACGTTCAAAATTTATAAAGGCGCGTTTACGCGACAGTGTCATTAGCCACAAGCTGTGTGACGTGAACATATCGCGTTTTGCTCTTTATTGCTACCAGTGATAAATGTGTTAGGCCCAGTTTGTCACACATAAAAAAACGAGTCCTGATTCATCACAGAACTATTATTTAAAAAATCTTGGTACCGGTTCTTTAAGGCTTCTTAAGTACTGTCAGGCAATTCACTAAGCAAATACGGGACTGCAAACTTACATTAAATCAAATCATTTATTTCTAAGTAGGAATATACAAGATTCTCTTTTAGAAAGTTAAATCTAGGTACATAACATAATACATAAAAACAAGAATAATAAACTTACAGTAATAGGTATGTCAAATTTATTAAACTCATGTCAAATTCATGTTTAAATATGAAGACATTAAAAAGCCCTATTCAGTTCTGAGCGATATCCCGATGGGTACGTGGGTACGTGGGTAGGCGGTATCCTGATTGATACAAATTGTCAAGTGATTGAGTTCTGCTACCCCAATAGATACAGCTCAGATTTAAATATGCTTTAACTTACAATCATTATTGAGTGTGATGAAACGGGTCTCACGGTATGGATAAAAAAATCGTGACGAACAGGGACTGTGCCAAACCGGGTCAGAGTCTGATAAATGTAGAGTTATAAGCGGTGGTGTAATTGTGGCCTGTGAATCGTGCGCCTAGAAGTATCCCTCATTTGTACACAACATAATTTTGGATTTCGGAAGACATTTGTTGCGTTGGTACCTTGAGACTCTGTTACACATAGTTTAATATTTCGTTCATTATTTCTCCTTTCAATATTGGCTGCTGATTTGATTTATGTGTTAAAATTAATTTGCTTGTAGTTCGTATGACCATCATGTCGTGCATCCTAATCTTGAGCGTCCATACAATTAAAAAACTTTGATGTCACTCCTAATTAAAGGATATACTTTGTATGAAGCTTAAATTACAATGATTTTATTTCTAACATATGCACCTTACTGAAGGTAATATGTATAAATTAGATAAAGGATAGCATTGGGTTGCACAAATACACTTTTCTCACCCAAAACGCATATTATACCGTCTCACTCCCGTCTCGTGGGTAAAAAAATTCATACCAACTTTATAGACTATAATTTATTTTATCTACACTCGTCTCATAATGTTCGAATTATGAATTCAAAAACAGATGCATAATGACCTACTTTATGCATTCTGCCTATAAAAACTAGGGTTTACTATAAATTACAGAAGCGTAATGACTTAATGAGAAAACTCTTAATACGATAAAGTTGAGAAATGAAACGAAATTTTTTTTTGTTAATACTCAAATCGCTATCTTCCGTCACACCTGACAGTTGTTGTTGTACGGAATTTTTTTGGATGTTGTTCAGTTGTTTTAAAAGGATTTTTTTTCTGTTGTTGTTGAGATGTTGTTCAGATGTTGAGCAGTTGTTTAGATATTGTTGTTGTTATTCCGATGTTGTTCAGTTGTTGTTCAGATGTTGTTCAGTTGTTGTACAGATGTTGGTTAGATGTTGTTCAGTTGTTGTTCAGATGTTGTCCAGATGTTGTTCAGTTGTTTAGTTAAGTTATTGTTAAGACTCAACATCTAAACAACTGCTAAAGTACAGAATTTTCAAAAATTCATACCAAGCCATATTACGTTCTCGTATTGAATTTGACCTTGTATCGGGCCTTGTAATGGCCGGTGCGTACGTTTAGAAAAGTGTTTTTGAGTTATTTTTTGGAGAGTGTAGATAAAATAGTGTATGCAACTGCTATAATTAAATTAGGCATTAGAATGTTCGTGTCAAACTATTATCACACTCGGCTGCGCCTCGTGTGATAAACAGAAACTCGCATTCTAATGACCCCCATTATACGACAGTTGCATAAACTACTATACACAAATATTTTTTCAAGATTGACAGAGGACCTTCAATAAAATGGCTCCAATAAAAAGATTTAATTGCAAAAGCCACTTGTGAAAATAGTTGGTTTAGAGGCTACAATAAAACAGTTGCACAAATAACCAGAGAGCGGCCGAGTTCCGGCATTTGCCACTTCTGCTAATTGAATTAAAACTTTTAACCTGGGTTCAGTTGAACAGGAAAACCGTTTTGTAGCAATTTTTTTTACTGCTGAAATCTGTGTTTGTACGCTTTGAAATATGCGCTTTGCCTTAATTGAATTGTGAAGAAGAAAATAGGTACCTAGGTAATAGTAGACTTTGTGAACTTTTACTTATTTTATTTTAATTAAAGATACGCAGGTTTTCAGTTTAAAAGTAAAAGTAGATAATAACCTTAAATATTTACAAATTATGTATTACGAAAGCGTTTGTGAAAAATTGAGAACTTTGACCATATTATAATTCTCAGAACGGTAAATTGTCATAAATGTGATGTTTGATTTCAGCGGTTTGGTATTGAATCCAATGCTAAAGGTGTCTAAATAAGGTCAAAGTACATTAAAAATTTTGCAACGTCTAATTTGCTTTAGGTAAATTAAATATATTGCAGAAAAAGAGTCAAAGAAAAGTCTTCAACAAGTATTTGTATTTCTCTTTCGATCAATTATTTTTAATAACTGTATGTTGTTTTATAATAGTTACAGCTAGTTATTTGGTATCGGTACACAGCCAAAATATAAAACTGGATACAAATAAAACAAGTCATTTGTTTAAATCAAACAAAGCGAGTGAATACGCGATCAACATTGTGTAAATAACGCTACCAGAAACTATTTGTTAAAACCGATTGGGTTATTCCCATTATCACTTGTTACGGACACTCGTAGGTTTACTCCTGTTACTCCCAGTCGCAACATCGCGTTCCCAGAGCAATGAATTTCACAGCCGTCCGATGCAGTTGTTTGTTTGAAATCTAGGACATCGCACCGTTGGGTATTTTTCTCTCAGTAGAACAGGCCTCTTATTCACGAATGGATCAATTCTGGATACTCGATGTCACGACGACATAGTAACTTTTTTTAAAACCTTTACCTACTTGGTCTTGCTTTTTCTTATTTTTTTATTTCAAATGCTGTTCAGTTAACATTAAAATAATTATTTAGACCAATGAAACCAAGATTTTTATTTAAAAAAATATTAACCTTATGTCACCCTTGAGTGTAAAATCACATTTTACAAAAAAGGAACGTTTCAATTTCTTACTGTACAAATACTCTTTAATTACCTGCCCTTTCACTACCTGCGTCTGTGTTTCCAAACGCATACAACCCTAATCTCTTCAAAGTAAGAGTGAACAGGCTTCTTCTAGGTGAGCTCGCTCCATCTTAGACTCTGTCTCTGTCCTATGACCTAGACTAGAGTCAAGAGCAAACCCATCATTAATAAAAAAAAAACATTTCGTCGTTGTTTTTATTTCGATTTTAACTGATAAATTATATTTGTAAGTAACTGGCTATGAATATACTCGAAATCTTTCCGTTATAATTCTGCTGATCTTTTGTGGATATTATTCATCTATCTTCTTTTGTCTCCGTCTAATATATTCTTCTTCTTCGTCGAGTCGAAATGGTAACTAAATGAGATTGGACCAGTGTTTGGCCACAGCGACAGCTGTTGGGTTCGCCTCTTTTAGGTCCTGGTAAGAGCAAGGCTGGGGACAGTTGGGGCAATATATTATATAAGACCGATAATATATTTTTATAGAAAAGACAACTTCTATCAATTGAGTATAATAATCTTTACAATTCATCAATGATGTCAAAGATGGAATATAATGAAATAAAGTCCAATACAATAAAGAATAATGTATCAAACTCGTATCATAATCAATGAAATAAAACAACTTTCGTATCGTTAATCTTTTTTTTTTTTAAACTGAAGTATTTGTATAAAGTTATCAGAATAAGGCCGTAAGTTCTATCTCGAGGCTACGCGATGAATAGAGTGTGGCGACCCTCATACCATCTCTAGAGGTTTTAGCCGTCATGTGTGAAGTGAACATAATACACACGTTATGGGCTTATGTTCGTGTCTAGGGTCTAGCGAATCGAGGGCAAACCTAAATTGGCAGTTGAGTTATTTTATCAACCCCAAATACAACCGCTGATGACCTTTGCCGGTATTACTAAGAGTTTCAGTACAAATACAGAGTTCTTAAAAAAATGCTTTTTGCTATTTTGAAATAGCAGTTGAAGAGATCACGACAGGCCACATTGTTTGGTATTCATGGAAAATAGAGATAATATAGCGCATTTGGTAATAAAGGCATCATAAACATTCAATTATTTTAATTTATAGTTGGTTTTGGTCTATTTTAGAACATCGTCGAACACCTGCTGTCGATGGTACATCATCTGCAGTATATCACATAGTTTTGGGGGAATATTATGTTAATGTAATGAACAGGAGCTGTGTAAACACAACGTACAGGAAACTGCAACAGACTGGTTATAGCACCGTATATCTATCTAGTATTTTAATAGCTCAATACCTAGGTACCTGGTAATAAGGAAATTGCTCAGTTACCCAGTTCATGAAGTTCAATCAACCGTAAACCCATTTTTACGTAATTATTATACGATAAGTAATCATTACTCGTATTCTTCATAATATTTCTAAAACAGTACTAAAATATATATCATACGTGGCGATAACGACCGATTTTCTACGGACATTAACGCTCTGTCTACCTCTTTAGGGAAAAAGACATTATACATAATAATGTTCTTTTTTGCTTTCCATGCTAAGTATTACGCCATTGGTATGAAAATGTTTTTTTTTTGTGATTTTCTTCTCTCTTTTCGTGTGGGACACTAAGTCGTCCAACGACACGATGAACCCTAGTGTCAAGAGTTTTTCAACTAGTAGGCCTCTGACATGGTTGTGTAACGACCACCAACTGAAAAGGAAGTTTAGACAGCCCTACCTTACACTTTTTCTTCGTGACCTCATACAAGGGTTGCGATCAAACCATATAACATCTCTTAATAATAATATACTGAATTAAAACTATAAGTGCCGAATAAGGGCACTTTCTGCTTGCTGTCGATAGCTGACCGTGTCGTTTAAATTTCTTGTCTGCGAGCGAATATGTTAATGACCTAAGTGGAATTGTGTCGACACAAAACACAGGAAACTAGAGTAATTTGTGAGACAGCGGAGCCATCTATCGTCCCAAGACAAGACATCGTATTTTAAGTAGGTTCTTACAACTAACTCTAGTTAGAGGGTGGATTTAGGTGTGTAAGTTAGGAATCCGTCATGTTATACAGAGCACAGTTTATTATTTAAAACGACCCTTCTGTACTCTTTATTTAACAAAAACAAAGTAAGTTTAGTGATAAGCAATTTTGAGCAATGTTTGGGCTTTACGTATTGCTATGGTTACTAAGTACCTAGCATAGAAACACAAGAACGTACATAGAAACATGAAGATCAAAGAGGAATCGATCCTAGTATCTTGTACATTTTGTACTTATTTGATTATGAAGCACAATTTCCTATTGTTTTATATGTCTGACTTCCACGAAAAGCCCATCTGATACGATGAACACTGAACAGTGTGTGATTATGTCTGATCTTTTGAAAACAAAGCTTATGATTTAAAATTACGTAACAAAATACACTACGATACAGTAATTAATACATTGTATCCTGCTTTTGTTGTTGTCCTACTGAGAATTCTGTGACAAAGTCACAAAGAGTACTGATTTGAACGGTTTCGAATTAATTTCTGTGCCAGCGTTCTCACCAGTTTTCCTGAAGGAACAAAGCTTTTTGCGGTAAAAGATACCTAAAACCCAGCCTCTTGGACGTATTTATAGAAAAAAGTATTCAAATTCGTTACGTAATAGATCTTTAAGATCTAAGCATACAAAGGGACACGGAAAGCGACTTTATTTTATGCTATGTAGTGTTGATAATAAAAGTCTTTAAAGAAGGAATCTAGTTCGTCGTAGTTGTTGTGTATTAGTCGCTGTACAATTATCCAAGAGCCGAATACGTTGTTTAAAATTGTTATTTAAGGAAAAATATTCAGTAATATTAAAATCATGAGGATTTTCCTTACACCCTGTAATATAATAACCATGCATTGTTGTTTAAAGCAATATTTAAGAAGCTGACGTTTGTTCAGCACCTCGCTTGGATTATCCCATACAAGGTTTGTGTGCAGAGGTGCGACCACGCGATTCAGCGGTCGTTTTGTCAGGATCAACTCTTTAGCTTATCTTGAGATTTTGGTACAGGCTAATCATTTATCAAAGTCTTCCCGTCTTACCCCCATTGTTATTCTGTTTTGCCTCGCTTTTGTTTTGCCGCCTAAAGGTTTTTGTTGTTATACAGTTTGGTGTTCGGAACGAATTTCATGCTCGAAAAGGTATGCTAATGGCGATTCGTTGTTTAAAAAAACAGTATAAATCAGCAATAACAATGTCGTTTTAAAATAAAATAAACATGACGTAGCTAAAGCTACGAATATTGTAGCTCGTTTTATCTGCAACAAAGTGCTTTGTTAATAAATGAAGGTATTACAAGTCATGAATATGATGAAGTAGTAACAGTTAACCTAAAGAGATAAAACCGATAAACCTATTAACATAATTTTTTTGGTTAGAAGGAATACGGTTCATGATGTAGGTTTACGCAACTCTCTTAACAATTATTTGGTGAGAGTTTATCCCTCTACGTTTCGCCTGCTTTAGACAGCCTTCTTCAGGTCGACAGATCACATACGCTCGCCCATCAGCTGTGATTGCTGAATACAAGTCCAGTAGCAGCTCCGTGAAGAAGGCTGTCTGAACTATCCGAAACGTAGAGGGCTAAACTCTCTGCCAAATAATTACAAATAAGACGCGTAAACCTACATCATGAGTGATGCTCATTCGTTTAATAATAGACTACGGTTCAATTAATAGAATAATAGTATCTACCAAACAATATTTAGGTTCAATAAGTTTTTGTTTATGTTCACAGATAATACATCAATTGGAATCTATGCAATAATTATACAAAATTAATCTTAAATTCATTGAAAACTTTAAAAGAACAAGTGAAGTAATTCTATCTAGTCTTGTAAAGCATCATTTTCAAAGTCTGTAAAAGTTTCTTAAGATAGCACTTAAAGGTGATTTTAAGCTAAAGGTCCCTTCGAACCTGAACACAAAACCTTAGGCTAAAAAGTTTGATTGAATTTCAAAGAATCTTTAGATAGTAATCCGTACTGAAAAACTTTTATTCTATTTTTATTCTGTAGAAGCCTGTTCTTACTTAGTTTTAAGTTACAAATCCAATTTTTTATACTAAGTTTAGATGCCTTTTAGCTGAAAAGCTGATACACCTGTTTTCTAACACTAAATTGAAAATCTTAAAATGTTTATGTTTGCCTTAATGCTTACTCGTGAGTAAGTAAAAACTTTTTAACAAGCTATCGTCTAAATTATGTAGAGTAAACAAATCACAATTCCCCACCGACTCAGTAGAATATTTGATGGGAGTTTGTTTGAAAATGTTTACCTTCCGGCGAGTAGGAGTAGGAGGAAATCCGGGAAAATTAGTCTCATAACGAAATTCCCAATTACCCCAAAACTTGTTCAGTTAATCGCCACTCGAGTCTGGCCCCGTCGAACGTGCAGAGAGCCAGTTGGCCTATAGTCAGTCTTAAAAAACGGTCGGTATGATTATGTATTTCTTAATTTAATCTACCAAAATTCCAACAACATTTGCTACTGTGGTTCAAAAAAGCGATACTTACACTTTTTATTTGTATACTAGCTGGTGCCCGCGACTCCGTTTATACGGCGTGAATTAGTTTGATGGTTATCGTGGCTTAAATGAAAAATCTTTCTATTTTATAGTTTTTAATACCTTGGAATAATAAATTAGTTTTTATCTACTCCCTTAGGTCCTTTTTGCGAAAAAAGAGTCATGATGATTCTTTTATGCGTCAAGTGGGATGGTTACTTAATGTAAAGCAACCTAGAGCGACCCTTAAACCCCCGTGTCGTTGGCTGATACCAGAAAAGTGCACAGAAAAAGCTTCAGTGAACAAACTTGCAAAATTTTCAAGCGCGTACAGAATTTTTTCAAAGAAAATTTTGCAAGTTTTCAATAATTGTATACCTAAATTTTTAAAGCACGGGAAGTGTTTATCGGAAGTAATACCAGCATAAACCAACGACACGGGGAGTCAAGGGAAGTTTGCCCCCGCAGAGAAAAAAGTATTTATGAAAAGTATATATAAAAATATTTATTATTGTAATGTATGGATAGGTTTAAATTTTACAAACAACATACTTTGTAATGATAGTTATTTATTAAACGTAATTTTCTTAAACTTGTTATTATTTAATCTATGTTTCAGATGAAAACAAACAAACGAGGGAACTTTAATAATAATGTGGTCCTACTGAAGTTAATAATCACCTCAAAACAAACATTCTAAAGGTTCTTACCAAATTATCCCTATGGGTAAGTTTGCTACTAAAATTGTTTTGTTAAAAGACTTTGAATGGGAAAGTCTGCGGCTTTGATTACATTTTATTGGGGTTGAACACGCGAAGGGAAATTGGTCATACTTTATGAACTTATTTGCCCCAAGTCTGATATTTTCCATCAATAACGAGGTTGCAGGGTTCCACCTTATTTAGAAAATAGAAGGAAATTGCGGTCCCGAATTTTATCATAGAACTAGCGGCCCGCCCAGCGGTTTCACCCGCTGCTAACTGATTTCCCATGGGAAACAGACCTTTTCCCGACATAAATCATACATAAAACCTTCCTCTTGAATCACTCTATCTTTTAAAAAAACTTTATCCAGACCCGTTAAGTGGTTTTGAAGATTTAAGCATACAAACAAACAAACAGACAGGGACAGACGTGGGAAGCGACTTTACTTTAGATTCCGTTTTTTTAACCCCCCAAGGTATGAAAAGGGAGTTAAAAGTTTGTATGAAAGTTCGTTGTCTTAAGTGTGATCCGTTTCAAAATTAGAGATGAGACTTATGACTGAAAATAACTAAACACGTGTTTCAGCATATTTGAAATTTTAACCCTTTATAGGGTCAAACGGGGGTTTAAAGTTTGTATGAAAGTTCGTTTTTGAAAATTAATTCGATCTGTTTTAAAATTTGTGATTAGACTAATAACTTAAAATAATTAAACACGTGTTTCAGCATTTTTGAAATTCTAACCATTAAATGGGTGAAAAGGGGGTTAAAAGTTTGTATGAAAGTTTTTTATCTTAAATGTAATCTGTTTCAAAATTTCTGATTAGACTCATAACTTAAAATAATTAAATACGTGTTTCAGCATTTTTGAATTTTTAATCCTTAAAGGTGTCAAAAGGGGGTCAAAAGTTTACTACCAGTTGGGCTACCCGTTTTCCCATGGGAATGTGACAATTTCCCGGAATAAATTATACTTATAAACCTTCCTCTTAAGTTACCCTATCTAATAAAAAAAACCGCATCAAAATCCGTTGGATAATTCTAAAGATATAAGGGGACACCAAACGGGAAGCGAGTAGTAATGAGTAAATACCTACGTAATCGGTGTGTTCCTAATTTGATTCAAAAATGGAATAAGAATTGTGTAACTGTTCCTAAACTGTCTGTCGAATTACTACTGTTGTGGCCAACACACGCCATAAAAGATTTCAAGAATTTGACAGAAGGTCAAAAGTTCCGCAGTGCCAGAAACGCAGCAGCAAAGGTGGTGACTAGAGATGCACCGGCTATGGTTTTGGCTGACTAGCCAACTTCCGACTAATCAGCTTTAATAAGCCGACTAGTCACCAACTAGTCGCCGACTACAAAAATGGTTGACAAGTCGGCTTTCCCGACTATTCGGCTGAGCCAATCATTGCTTTCGCGCCTGTACACGTTTTTACAGCCTTTCTAGGTTTTTCTGGTTGAAATAAATTAGTCTATTGCTCAATGCCGTTTTTACATACGTAACAAGTGACTAAGGGATATTCTGATTTTCATTGAATTTGCATTCTCAGGGAACGCAGCAGATGTTGCCATCTTGCAATGCGTTCGTCAATCCGCTTGCTAAGCGTGGTGAGTATGGCAATACCCTATTATAGGAGGAGGCCTATGTCCCATTGTGGACTATTATGGTTGTAAATGTTATGTTAAAAAATGACGTTATTGCAGCCGACTAGTCGCTCGCTATTTGCTGAATATAAAAATGGCCAACTATCGGCTTTTCCGACTATTCATCGAGTAGTCTGTGCATCTGTGGTGCATCTCTAATGGTGACATTTAAAGAACGCTGACACTTAGATTTTACTGGACATTTTCGTCGGTGTCTATCATGAAATGAACGAGCAGTGAAAGTCCTATGTTTTGTTTGCGGCCTGAATATGTTTTACACAGATTAAAACCGACACAATTTTAAGTAGGATTACTAAATTAATTACTACTTATGATGAAACTACAAACCTATATATTATCTAACAAGGGTTTCCTTCTTGCAACTGGTTTAATTTAAATTGGACTTGTTGAAATTCCTGTCCCTTATAAGCCTTACGAGACCTCTGAGAGACGTGTTTTCATTCATGTGGTCGTTTTACAACCCAAGAACCCGTCTCTGCGGTTCTAGGAAATAACTACGTATTTTACCTACCTATGTATTGGTTGGGGATTATCATAGCATGAGCCTGACATCAGTAAGATGAAAATAATCAGCTACATCTAGAGGCGAACCAGCGATTTCATTTTGCTGTTATCCGTATCCCGTGGGAGTAACATATTATTTTATTTATTTATTTATTTATTGAACTTTATGCACAACAGTGTACAAGGGCGGACTTAATGCCAGTGGCAGTACCAGTGTACCTTAGGGAATGTGGAAAGTACAGGCAGGTGCAAAAATAGATTAGATTAGATTAGATAGGCACCGTCCCAGCCAGGCATAAGCCAGTCCCCAGCAAGCTGGATAATACCGGGGGGTGCAGTTTTGTTCAGGAGGGACACGCTCTGGGATGGGAGAGGAAGATCAGCAAATCGCAACTCAACTGATCACATCCGACCGACTGTGCAGCCTAATTAGCCAGAATGGGATATTAGGATAGACGGGTAAATTCGAGTTGGAATGAGCGTTGATGCTGGGCGGTTGGGCCGTCATTGCCATAGGTGGGTTTGAAGTTGTATTCTTTCTTTTTTCGTAGTTGTTCTGTGTTGTCTCCTGTCTGCATTGGTTTCTTTCTCCTTTTTCCTGCTTCAGTTTCTTTTTTTCATCATGAAAATCTCCTGAGCTGCCTTTAGTTCTATTTTTCCTCTGCCAGCTGTTCCCAAACAGATTTTGTTTTGCTGAGGTACCGCAAGTCCTGTTTGAGTCTTTAGAGGTGAATATCGGACGGTCGATTTTTTTGCTGTATATTTTGATGCCGCATGGAGGTGGTGGGGTTGATTACGCCTTTGTATGTGTCCAAAGTAACATAAACGCAGATATTTGATTTGTTTTGTAATAGTTTTATTATTTGCCTTTTAACAATTTATGCGTACCTTGAAATTTTTTTTATTATTATATTATTATACTAGCCTACAGTGTCCCACTGCTGGGCAAAGGCCTCCCCTCTCTCTTTCCAGGCTTTTTTAAAGCCTTGATAAATGCGTGAATATAAAATTTTCCTATCGGCGAAGTTTTGTTGACTTTTATTATGGCTGCCGCTTTTTAACCGTAAGTAGTTATTGGTTTTATCACCATTTTATAAATGAGGCGGATGGCCGGCCATTTTTGTTTAAAAAAGCGGCCTGGTAGTACGTTAGATCTTCGTGTTTTATTTTTCTACGTGTTTTATTTTTCTAATTTATTTAACAAAAATCTTGCATGTATTCTATATACTGTACTGCAGATAGAAATTCTCCGAAAGTTATTAATCATTATGTGCGTTTTTTATTTTTGGAATAGGTACTCGAATAGTTAGTGTCCAAGAAGTTGGAATTATACTATCCCTCAATGCTAAGCATATAATATGTTTAGAGAATTCGCCTATAAATTTCCACCGCGGTTTATTTTATGAGGTTCATATCATATCATAACTATTTGACCTGCACCCGGGGCAGTTCCATTACGCATTTTTGATTGATCATTCAGCTTCGTGGGGTCTTCTTCCAGGTCATTTGAGTTTTCTTGAAGGTGGTGGGAATAGCGGGGGCTTTGCATTTTCTCAATTCTTCGTCTCAATCGGAATAAGTGCTGCTTAGTTCTTTTAGTTTCTGTCTGCTTGTGGCACCTGTAGAACTCGTAGGTGATTTTCATTCGTTGGGAAGGTTGAACAGATCCAATGTTTTCTTAGCGAATTCCAATAGCTGTTTCCAATTCCTCGCGATCTTCCGTAACTATTACAGATTGTAGTTTGCACCTAATGTCTTCGAATTTTTGTTTTTTTATCAATTTCTTTGTTATTTCAACTTGCTGTAACGCAGCCTGGCGTTCTTCTAAACAGACTGGTACGCCTGACAGTTCTTCTTGTGCTGCCGTTTTTAGAAAGATAATAAGTGTGTGGAATTATCGCAACCCCTTAGATTCATTTCCCTTCTTAGATCATATTTTTCCTCGTAAGTTATCGCGGTATTTTTTCTGGTGTATTTATCATAGTTAATATTCGTTCTTTTTTATAATTAAAATCTGAGCTTTCATAGTAAATATTTTTATAATTCATAGTGTTTATTTTTTTTAAAGTAATCAAATTCTGACCTGTGTTTTATTATTATTATTATGGTACGTGATTTTTGTCCTAAATCGCTTTTACCTATGATATTTTTATGGTCCGATACCCCCTTGACAAACTTCTCGCGAGTGGTTTGTCTTATGTGGTCTATTTGTTCTACTCTTCGTACTCTTTTGCTAGATCTCTACGTCGTCTTGTTTTTTAAAAATGTAGTATCCAGTCGCAGTTGATGCCGCATGGCGTCTTTTTTTTTTGGCATATTTTAAGCTTTCTTCTCTCTCTGCTCAGCGACATAGTCTTTTTCTATCATTTTATATGATTTCGTCGGCAACAGTTTCCGTCGGCTAAGGTTTCGTTAATTGTTTTGTTTTCTTATTATTAATGTAAGTAATTTTTTGTCTTTTCTCCGGTTTATTGGTAATGCCCATCTTGTATTGTTCCATTGTCGCCAGGGTGTTTTAGTTGTTTTCAGCTGTTTTACTGAGAAGGACGAAAATTTATTGCGGACACATGTGTGCTTCTCGGGGTTTACCCATGCGGAGTTTTGACAAGGGGCGTCGGAAACAATACAAAAAATGCAGTATCTTTTGTTTATTTGTTTTTTGTTTCTGGGTGTGATTGCGTTGTAGGTAGCGCGTTTTCTCTCGCCGTTACGTACTATCCGATGTATTGTTTTGAGGTTTGTAATTTTGGGCTTTGTGTTCTCTTTATTTTATTGGTGTTTTTTGTTTTCTCCTTAGGCCGAAGGATGTAGTTCCCAGCAGCAGAACAAATATTGCTTTGTTATTTTTTATACCTAGTTATTTTAGTTAGGTAATGTGGTGATTCTAGGCGTTTAGAGCGCGGTATTAGAGTTTTAACCTAGTTATATTATGTTTAGCTGTTTGTTACGTATTTTTCATTAGCATAAATTGTACGCCCGAAATATCAATGATTGTTTTAAGTTTTCGAATTCTTCCCTTTAAAGTTTTGACACAATTCTTTTCTCCTGAAAAATTAATCAATGATTTATTATATTGTTTGACAGGTCTTAGAACTAACTTGGTTGCCTACATTATTACTTTGTCGTTGATCGGTTTATATGTCGCTGCTCGCCGGCTGTGGTGCTGGTTACGTGTGTCTTTCTCCGCTATCTTGATCGGCTATGTCTATAGTAACTAGAAGTCGTAGAACAAGTGGGCTGGTGCTGTTATAGGAGGTTCAATTGTACTTACCTGCTATGATATTAATATTTGTTATGCTGAAAGCGGTAAAATTTCTTTTGCCAATTCCTTTTGGGTGATCTGCCTTCGACGATGGTGATCTTGGTAAGTAGTATATTGTTAGGGAGTTGTTCCTTGGCGTGGATTATTGAATCTAGTTATAAGCAAATGAGTAAATAATAAATAAATGAAACGATCTCACCGGGATTCTGCTACTTTGAGTTTCCTGCGATGTTATGGGCATGAAGATTTCCCCTATTTAGGATTCTGTATTTTAGATTAATTTAAAACTTTTTATTGTCCGATAGAACGTTCTGAATGAGGAATTTTGGATATTAGTTTGTAAGTATTATATTTGTTAGCACAGTTCAGTAGTATTGGCACGTAAATCACTGATTATTCTAGCAAGGTAGCGGCCGCTGGCTATAATATATCGGTCACTAGCTTTTCGGATAATTTTAATAAACACGTCAATCACTGATTTTACGGATCACTTAACAACAAAACATAAATACAGCCAATAAATACAAAAATAACCACTGACACTTGCACTAGATAATCTACAACCACAAGTTAGGAACTTTGGCGCTCGGGCGCCGCCGTACCGGCCGTTGCAATAGATAGAACAATGCGCGCTAACAAAGGGCTCTAGCACGTGCACCGCGGGTGCAGCGGGAGCAGCAGGCACGTCCGTCCTTTACGGCGGTCAACGAAAGATCTTCAAGTACAGGCAGGTGCAAAAATAATAATAAAAATCGAAATATACCAAAATAATACAGCTAAATAAATACAATGATATTTTATTAATAAATATATATAAATTAAATACATATTATATTATAAATAATAGACTAAATAACATATACCTCATGCATAGACATTTTGAACAAAAAAAAACATTATCTCATTTTTAAAGTAAACTCTATGTTACTTAAGAATGTTATGATATCCTGTGACTATTTATCCTGTGTTATTATCTTATTGTACAATCAAATGTTGTAGATTTATATAAGTGAGAGATTTTTTAGGCCGGCCAGCAGTTGGGAGTTTTATCAAAAAAACATATTTTTAATAGTAGTGTAAATAAGTGAAGATAGAAACTAAAACCCATATGGTTTATTTTGTATTTCAAAGTGAGCTATCCTTAAGGCGAGTGTAGCCGTCAACAACCTCGACAGTGGCGCTACTTCACAAAAAAAAATATACCAACAATGTATCAGAATATCCGTGGTCCAAGTTTTTGGTATTATCCTTAAGTAAAATTAGGACTTGCAATGTGAATGAAATATTCGCTGCATTTAAAGTTATGGTAAAAAGTTCCTAAAACGGCCACTTTTGGAATTAATTGCCATAACTTGAATTACAGTGAATATTTCATTAAGTTTGCAGTTTCTAATTTTATTTAAGGATAATACTGAAAACTTGGGCAACCGATTTTCTGGTAGATTGTTTGTAAAGACATTTTTTTGTGAAGTGGCGCCACTGTCGAGGTCGTTCATGGGTACCCCGCCTTAATATAAATATACGCAAACTAGCACTTTGACTCGAAGTTAAACACTTTATTACACGCTTTTATTCCTTTCGGGGTAGACAGAGCTTTAACTTCAGTAAAATACGGTCGCTTTCGCCAGCTCTGACAGCTATTTGAGGGCCGTTTCAGAAAAATCGTGTATTACCATAGTGAAAGGTTGTCATCTTGTCACCTAAAACTGTAATACACGTGAAACTCTTGCGTCCCTTAGTCGCATCTAACGACACACGTGGAAGAAATGGTGTAATGCTATTTTAAGCCAGCATCACACGCTTCTTTACTGTCACTCTTGAATAATAAACGTGTGAGACTTCACATGAATTTCAAGCAGAAATTTTGGTAACAAGTTAGTACAAAATTAGCTTAAATACAGGAGTAACTTTATGTGACTTGCATTCTCAGTACGTTCACGCTTTTGTCATATTCTACTCGAATTATAATTTAATATATAATTTTTGATTACTTTTGAGCTGCTATGTAAATTTTTATGTTGTTTTAGTAGCAAATTGTAGAAATCATTTTAGTTTGAAAACCTAAAATGATTTCTACAATTTGCTCTCATCTGGACGAACCCTGCGCTTGTTTTTGTGCAGACTACTCTTGTACTTATATAAGTATTATATCTATCAAACTACATCCAGTACCAGGCGGATTATCTGGCACCGGGATTCAAAGTGTAGTTTGTCTACTCGGTGTCCCACTCGAGAAGAAAAAAAGTTTGTAGGTGTCTATCATAAACCTTAGCTGTCAATGTGAATATAATATTCAACCATTGCTATATAGGAACATTCAACAAATTGATATTGTTTACTCGGTAATCCACAAAAAACTAACAACATTCAAAAGGCACATAAAATATTTCCAGACAAGACATTTTATTTCACATTTACAACGAAAATTTAATTCTGGCTAGCAGTCGTTCAAACGGAATCAACTTTTCCAACAATTTCGTTAGTTAGCTAGCCAACGTAGGGTTATCGTGGTTTTAACGTAGTAAAATGCTTTCATAATAACAGACCTTTCATTTATAATGTTGGCTAACTGTTGTAATATTCACATGCGTAGCCGGCTTTGTGAAATGTTAAACAGGATAAGAGGCTTTCACTACCTAGCGCGTTTTGATGGAGAATGGATTAAGTCTTGTCAAAGCTGTTGAGTCTAAAAGGACATAAGTGGTAGCTCACCGGTGATTAATTTTTGAGGAAGATGGATATTATATTTTAGCTTTTTGGACCAACCATAGTTACAACAAGTTTTTCAGTAAAATTTAAATGAAAAACGCTAGTCCATTCTGCCCGGTCCCAGATTTCCAGTATTTTTTTTCTATTAAAAAAGTAATAAGCTTTCATACGCAGGTAATAGGCAATTCAGCTTCCAAGAACTTAAGGTCGGATTTCACTTGCGTATTTACTTACCAGTTGAAATCAGTTTGTTTGTGTACTTATACCCTTGCACCTATGCCACGCAAGTTATCATACTTAACATTAACATAAACATTAACATTAACATAAACAGCCGCATCAATCCACTGCTGGACATGGGCCTCCCCCAATCGTAGTGTGTATCCCAAAGTAGGTGGATTAGCAGTGCAAGATTTTAGATTCACAGGGAATGTTGCTGCCTATTCACTGAACGAATTTATCCCCTAGTAACTTTTTATGACAACCACGGGTAGAATTGGGGTAACGTTATTTTTATACGTATAAGCCGGCATCCCACGGCCGTTGTCATACTTTAATCATACAATATTTAATTCTTCGATTGAACATTACGCAGGTGTATTTCTTTTTAAACTGATGGAGCAAAGTATGTTACACTTTGTGTTGTTACTTCTTGATGGAACTCCATGTTAATTTACTAATAAAACACTTTTTCACTAGTTCCACTAATTAAATATATTTGTTTAATTTGATATTAAACTAAATGCGACCGGTTTCGAACATCATCATCGGGCAGACAGACTGCCCGATGAACAAATATATTTAATTAGTGGAACTAGTGAAAAAGTGTTTTATTAGTAAATTATGGAACAAAACTTTTTGCACCACTTTTATTTATTTTTATTTCCACAATACTTCTCCTAGATCCCGCAAAACACTCGGCTTGTTATTGCAAGGAAAAACTTAGGCTTGGGCATATTTGTGAGGGATCTTTGCAATTTCTCATTTGAACAACGTCGTTGTCGGTCGCTGACATGATTTACGCGATTGAAAATAAAGCTGGCACACGCAATCCGTGAGATATTGCGAAGGAAATAAAAGGTGCCACTAATGCAAGTGAATAAGTGTTGGGATATTTTATCCTCCTTCACTTTGTTGTGTAATAAAAAAAAAGTCAGAAGACTCAAAAGACTTCCGACCAAAACATTTAGTGTTTTTATTTATATACAGAGTCTAAGGGACGAATACTCAAAAGCTTTATGTAGACCATGAAACTGACGAATTTCTGATATGCACTTATGACAGGAAACGAAAAAATAGACCAGCTCAGCTTGACCACAGATTATATAATACCACTTCTTGACTACCTTTACTATAACCAGTGTAGTTCCCCTAAGTATTCTAAATTAATTTCTAGTGGAAAATTGTTCAATATCATTAACAATTTCAATTTATCAGTTCAATATCACTAATACACCAATTTGTATTCAGAGGGCTGTCTCTTACACCCTGTATATATTGAAACCTATACTAATTTCAAATGTAATCCCTGAAGTTCCTTGCTGGATAGACGTGGACCTCTGTCTATTAGATATTGCCATATCTACTCGCCACGTTTAGCAGACGGTCAGGCAAGCCTCAAAAACAATAAATCTTTCGTCTAGGAACTAGACTTTGACAATAGGTCAAAGTAATGTATTTGTCAAAAAAAGGAGAAAAGAGAAAAGATGAGGAGAATACAATGAAAAGAGAGGCCTGAACACATACAGGCGCACGCGCTGTTAACTTTAGGATGCCGCCGATAAATCAGGATGACACTGAGTCAGTATACAGAACAACACGTCGTGGGAGTATACTAGTCGAACCCTGTAGAATACTGTATTGTAAAATGCTTTGTCCAGCCACTGAAATGATTAACCACCACGTCGATACCATTACGCAGTCAATTCTCACAGCGAGGCTGTTTTGACCTGGCAGGTCATCATCAGGCACGGTGTAACCGTACTACAAACGACCTATCTACCAAACCAACCTAAGAACCTCAGACACAGGCTGATCAACATCAACGTGTATTTAAAACACCACAAATACCGATTGACACCAACCTTTAACACTGAACACCATGAAATCCTCTGCCTGCAGGACTACAAAGAGACCATAGCAGTAACTGTCACCAAACTCGTACAATCTCTGCATTTCACCAAACTCAGCTACAACCTCGGTGAATTACAATAATATAACCAACACACACTTCATGATCTCCACAAATATTCCACTGGCAATACAAATCTAAAGATTCAAACCTACTACCTTCGAAACGACCACATCAAACGATAGACCAACCGGAACTGTCAAAGTTGTTTACCTACTCTGAAGCCCACCTCAGTTCCATTTCTCCATCACGAACGAAGCCAAAAATAAAGTGTGAGAACGCACTACAACGCCTCTAATGTCACTCCAGTTTATCTTATAGCCGATAACAAACTGCGCGCGAACAAAACGCATCGTCTATTAGAGTGCTTCCAGAAAAAAATATTAACTAAACGCGAATGGTCAAATAATTTCAGCCAATACCTACCAGAGTGTGATCGATCTCCGACATATTCTTTAAATACAGACTTTTTTGTTTTGTTTTTTGCACTTACAACGGAAAAAGTATTTAGGGCTTCATTTTTAAATAAAACCTCTAGAGAAATGAGGAGGTATTTCATTTCTTCGTGTTTCCTGTTTGATGAGGATAAAAATAAGAATGATTTGATTAAATTAGACGAGCATTGTACTAAGTAGCAGCGATGCTATGATGAGAAAATCAAATATTGTTTTATATCATTTTAATAAAAAGAAATGCTGTTTGATTTTGTATTGAAGTTTTCAATAAGTTATTAACCATAATGTTTAATACCAATTAATTTAATTTATTTTACTACAACCAACACTGAACAAATTGAATTGAATATTTTATGTATCGGTTACACACATGTCGATAAATAAAGCGATTATTCGTATTTTTTTCACCAATTTTTTTGCTTTAAATACTATCAATTTACATGATCAAAGTACACGTGTTTTTTATAAAATGAGTAATTATAACCAACAAATTATAGCCTTAAATAGAAAATGTTACACTGTGTCTACGTACGTTGCAATACTTGGCTAAGTTCTATCAGTACAAAATAGTATGTACCAGTAACTACTAAAGTACTAACTAAAGATTTGTTTCCAAAGTTGTATACATCACCATTTTAGCTGAAAATTGAAACGTTCACTCCAATCGCATTTATGGCTTCCGTCAAAAGTGAAAGCGAATAAATATTCCTGTATCGGGTTACGTCAGGGAAGTTTGTGTGTCGATAGTGCTAATGTCACTAGATATCGTAAAATGACGCATAAAATGTTTACAACCACGGTTTCGTGTATTAATGTTCCATTTATGATTTCCCTTCGTAGTCCGTGCGAATAAAAAAACCCTTCCTTTTGTGATTTAAAGAGCTTAGAATTTCAGTATTCTTTGAGTTAGTCATGTTTGGGATATCTTAAGTAAGATCACGTAAGATCCTACTACATACATTATATCACACCTATAATCACTTGCAGGGAGCAAGCATAATCAGCCGTAATAAAACGAAAATGTACGCAACGTCTGACAAATATTTGAGGGTCATTCGGAAAATTGTGTATCGCCATAGTTATTTGTTGTCAGCCCATCGCCTAAAATTGCAATACACATGTAACCCTCTAATCCCTTAAGCGCCTTTTACGACACACACGTGTAATAAATTGGGTGATGCTATTCTTCATCAAACGGCAATAATAAAGATGCTACAACTGTTACAATACTGTAAGATAAAATGTACCGGAACAAATGAGAGCGCTGTATACGTGCACTCTGTGTGCCTCGCCCAAAAAGAAAGAGCCAAAAAAGTGCAGAGGACGATGTGAAAAAAGTTGGGAGGAAATCCAGTTTTGGTCACAAGAAGTTATAATGGGTTTGAAAAATGAATAGTTTATTAAGACGAAATATGTCGTATAGTAATATGAGAATCATGAGAATAATAACGAATACACAAAAAACTACCTCCAAAATCTAGTGTTCGGAGTGTGGTCTCAGGATTCAAAGATACTGGTTGATTTGGTAGTCCAAACTACAAGGAAATAAAGCTTCTGTTCTGTGTTTTTCACTAAAACACAGTAAATATTACTTGTTGCACAAGACAAGATATTCAATGAAACGATCTATGATAGATAGTGTAATTCAAATTACACATGCCCAAGGCAGTCATTTGTGTTCCAATTTCGAGGACACCCTTCAGGCCCTTTGTTAGCAACTGTAACTACGAGAACGATCAGCCTATTGTGGCATTCAGACCTGTGGTGACTATCTATTCGGAATTTCGGTTGGACCTGCCTGACCGAAGAACCTACCTATAGAGTCCGATGTAAATGTCACATGTACGCTACCAATAGCTACGTTAAGATCTATAAATAAGCATTAATAACGGACTCTATGTGGGGCAACTCTACTAGTTCAAACTAATATGGTTGTCGGACGATAAAAAATACACATCTCACGCCTATAATCCCTTGTGGAGGAGGCAAAGCGTAAGCGTCTGCAAAAAACGGACATTTACACGTCTGACAAATATTTGAGGGTCATTCGGAAAATTGTGACAGGTTATCAGCCGACCGCCCAAAATAACAATACATATTCGAGTCCCTCAGTCGCCTCTTACGACATCAACGGAAAAGAAATGGGGTGATACTAGTCTAAGCCGACATCACATGGCACGATAAAAACAAACTTTAAAAAAAAAGGATTGCTCTATTATTAATGCAAAATTGGTAAAGTAACAAAAGTAAACGTGATGAAAAGTTCAAGTTGTTCAAAGATACTCAGCGCAATGATCTAAGATACGAAAGCTACGCGATACTCTTTATAAAACAACAAATTAAGAATATTTTTATTACTATTAGTATTTGCCCTATATGCCAGCCCGCACGAATTTATTATGACTGATCGGTTTATTTCACTCGGTCACCTACAATACCCGTAAAGTAGGTAATTGTGGCTGTAGCTCGAAATAATTATCGTGTAAAAAACAGCGGTATGTTGCGTGACTGAACCGAATAACCACAGTTAGTTATTTTCTCTCCGGGGTTCCGTAACATTATATTTTTTTGTTGTTTCATTTTTATTGTCGAACGAAAATAGCTCTACTTTTTATTGTTTGATGGTAAGTTGTAGTTTTAGTCAAAGTATAAAATTAGCTTTAAAGTCACATAATTGCTTATTAAATGTTTTTGTAGGTATTCACAAAAGAGAAGGCAAGGGTAGCAGGCGCTGTTTAGAAACCTTCTTATACCAAATTGTTATTTTCAAATGAAAATACTTTGATATATAAAATACTATTCAGGGTGCAGATTTTATTTTATTAAAAGGTTTTTTTACTGCAAAAAAACGACAATGGAAATTAAAATTAGGTATCTCTAGAAACTTCGATAGAAGGCGACCGTTGATAAGACAAAGTTGCTCATTTCAACTAAACCTCGGAGTTTCAAGTTGCTCCGGCGGGTGATACTGATTGCGACCAAAAGACGTCTCATCTTCTAAATTATTGTTTTATTTCTGGAAAAACTTTACTTATGAACTTTGTTTATCAAAATCAAGTCTTATTGGTTTAGTTCGTGTGTGAATCGCAGAAAAAAACGATTTGCTAAATAATATATTTTAGGACTACATATTTGCGAAACACAAATTGATATGGTTTCTTGTTTGTTTCTTTTGGCCTCCTTCAGTAACATGTACCTATTCTATCATATTTTATCCCATTATATTTTATCCTGTATAATGTGACGTAAACAGAAAATTCCAGAAAGCAAACGAAATTACGTTTCACCTTTCATCTCTTACATTACATTTGCAAAAGCTAGGATCCGTTAAACGTTATTTGTCTTATCAAAGGAAAAATATCATACTTCCGTTTACCAGGCCCGTTTAAGGAAAAGTGCAGTGCTCAGTACATTTAAAAGAAAGAAACACAAAAACGTTTATTGCAGCCAAAAACCTTTATAGTATACTCGATTGTTAGAGAACATGTCTAATAATAGGTAGGGCATGTTTACGAAAAAATTCAAAAGATAAGAGAAAATTGTCAATTATATTATCCACCAAATGTTACTATAAAAAAAACACTTTCTCATACTACTGTCCTCTGGATTTCTCATATTTTGACTGGGAGAGATTCCTTAATGGGAAAAGTCCGCCTTTGTGCCTTACCTTTTCTGTCATTTGTGTTTTTTTCTGATTTATTTGGTGCAATAAAGTTATAAACCACAAACATAGTACTATATTTTGTTTTGCTTAGGTAATTAGAAAGTTATGTTAAGTTATCATAAAAATAGGTCACTTTCTTGGTATTCTGCGCCTTTGAAGTTTAAAAGTTAATTACTAATGGCACTCTAGAAAATCATTATGAACTAGCAAGTTCTTTTGTTTCATCCCAATGTTTTTGTTCGGCAATTTTAGGACCGTGTAGCCAATACTCAATAGGTACATACATCCAACTTCGGAGAACTTCCTGTTAGCACCCTGAGGCTAAAAGCGGTGTGATAATTTTGTAGCCACCGGCGCTACGAACGAACTCAAAAAATATACGTATTGATATTTGTATATCTAGATACTAAAACGTTATTTTTCGTAATAAGTATTGCGTTTCACGGTTTCATTCGAGAGCTTTCCATTTTATTTTGTAAGAGTTGGGTTTGTTTGCTTAAATTTGGATATAATCATTTCGGCAAGGAAGTTGAGGCCACACACAAATCGTAGTGGTTAGTTGGTGTTTGGTAACGAAGCTTTTATTAATTTTGTTTTCATTCTCTAGTTTCCAGTGGTAATACAAGCTTTACCATATGATACGGAAATTAAACTGAAACTAGCATTTTAACTCAAATTGTTTGTTAAAAAACTCGGAATTCAAAACAGAACATTATTGTCTATCACTAATGTCTGCGTCAGAATGATAAAATCATCTTAATAAATGTCGTTGAATATGAGTATGTATAACCGCTAATCCACGGAATGAATTAAATGTAGGGGAGACGGGGCAAGTTGTAATTCGGTTACGGTTAAGGTGGTAGGTAAGCAATACAACAAACAAAACAACCGGATAAGAATATGTTTATCGTGTATTAGCATTTGTTTGTTTTGTGTTCGATAACTTGGATAAAATACTTTGGATTAACACAATAAATCAATTTTAGACGGATTAAAGTTGAGTTCATTTTGGATTTTCAATTCGTACGTTTCAAACTCTTTACAGAGTTTGTGGTCACAGATGACTAAGGTGTTAGGCGTCATTATTTAAAAATACGATTGTCCTAACGAAATCTGTATCTTGATTGTCTAGCGTAAGGACTGGTTCTACGCAGAAAGCTAACACCGTATCTTGTGTATTATGTCATGCAGTATATTAAATCTGGCTCTTTCGCTGTGTAGTCAGTCTTCTTTTTTGAATGGGATACCGAGTCGTCCAACGACTCGATGCACCCTGGTGTGACAGTTTTTCAACCGCCTGCTACCAATAGTAGGCCTCTGACATGGTTGTGAAACAACTGCCGTCTAAGTTATCATAGACAGCAACCGGCACCGATGGCTTAGCGTGCCCTCCGAAGGGCAAAACCAGCTATCTTTGCGGACAATCAGGTGGTCAAATACAAATTCATCAAGTGATAAATATCAAACTTATGTGTGCTGTGTTGTTTTTCTTCTTTTTCGTGTGGAACAACGACCCGATGAACCCTGGTGACAGAGTTCTTTTTATGTAAATTTGTTTAATTACTTACGTCGGCGAACTTTAGTAAATTCGAAAATTCTATCATCTATCATCTTTAGTAAACATTTTATTTTATTATTGCAGGTACGACATCACTCCCAATGACGCTCTTTCGACATCTAGCGAGGGAAGCAGAAGACACTACAGGCTCACGTTAGCAGCACCGATGTTCTTAAACCATGAGTGTGTGGTGCTGTATCGTGATAATGTCGGCCACGATCAGTACCGGCGTGCTCTCGCCGGCGCCTATCAAGACGGAGGCCAAGGAACCTTATGGTAAGGTCAATCTCAAATTAGATGTGCTGAAATACTCTCTCTTTTCGCGTGGGGTACCGAGTCATCCAACGACCCGATAAACCCTGGTAGGATTTTTCAACCGCCTGCTACTAGGTGGATTATGTCAGTCACGGTCAGTACCGTGTGGCTCTGGCCAGCATCTAACGAGACGGAAGCCAACAAACCTTATGGCAAGGCCGATTTAATAGAAACCTCGTAATGATATTGAATATTTGTATTCCCTCATTTGCTCTCATTTTGGGAACTACCGGCACGTGCCGGGTAGATTCAGTCCAATCTGCCTGCGCCCAAAGGGCGCGTTTGGGCTGGTTGTTTGAACAACCACAAAAACTCCGGGTGAGCTCCTGCTCCCCACCAATCAGTCAGGTGTAGATTTCAAGGCTACGGGGCAACAAAAAAAAATTCAAGAGTCAAGAACTAAAAAAGAGAAAAAAAGGAATATTTGTATAGTGGTGGACTAGTGATGTTCGTGAGTCATGCAGGTGTGGAGCTGCATCGTATCGGTGTGCTCTCGCCGGCGTCTTACAAGACGCAGGCAAAGGAGCATTTATTATTATGATAAGACAAAATTGTTTTAAAATTACCAAAGGTCATTTCAAGGTAGGTAGATGCTCGTAAAGAAATTTACACTTTTTATTAGCTATGGCAATACAAATGACGAGTGTTGAACAAACGAACAATCTGAACGACGAAATAATTTTCAGATGAGGCATTAATTAGGTAATCTAAAAACTTCAGAATCACAATGTTTACTTAGACCGCGGTTGTTACACAAACACGTCAGAGGCCCAATTAATACTAGAAGTAGTAAGTGTTTGCAAAAATGTTATTGTTAACCGGGTGTTTCGTTGACTCGGTGTCCCTCACGAACACAAATAAAAGCATAATTGCTCAAAGCAGTGCTGGTTGGCAAGTTCATAACAAGCAATGATTCTAAAATTCATCCCGCAACGAAAACATTAGCATGAAGACAAAAGATTTCATCCAATGCATATGGCCTGACTTCTACGAATTTCATCTAAGAAATCCAGACCAAAAAGGCAACAAAAGACAATGCGAAAACTACTTAATTATGTAAATAGCTTTTAATATAACAATGGTTTCCTTGCGCAGATCGTTCGTACTGGTACACGCAAGCTCAAGAGACCCTGCAGAAACGACTTCAGTACGCCTCAGACAAGAATCCTGTGGCAAAGTAAGTACTATTAGTATTATAATTAGGTACTGGGGTAGTACTAATATTACTCAGGATAAAATAACAGCGTGAAAGGAAGGCTAGATTGGAGTTTATTAAATCTGAATATTAAAGAATGATATGTAAATTAAACCTATCATAAAAACCTCGCCATTAAATATTAATCTTCTCTCGAATAATGCATTTGAAGATTTTTAGTTTTTTAAAGTAGCCAAACATGACTGCGAATTCTCATCACTTCAGGTATTTGTCAAAAATCACATACTATATTAGGGGAGTTTTACTATTGACTGTTTTGCGAGTAAGCCAGCGCCTTAATTTCAAATCAGAAGGCGTAGTGCAAATCTGTTAATTTAACTTTTTGCCAGCTTATTAGCAAAATACATATTATATGATTGGCTGGTGCCATCATAACAGTATGACAAAATTTGGAACAATTCAATAAACGTAAAATAAGAATAATGTATAAAATAGTTATTATACTTCGTGCAAAGAAACGTTATTTCCGATAACCTCAGCGTCCTCTTCATTAACTACAAAACTGCATATGGCCAATTAGATAAATATGCGTAGGAGTCCTAAAACTGACTTGAAAATAAAAAAACTAACGCAATAGATAGACAATGAAAATAAAATTTAAAGATGGTGCTACAGACTTTTTAGTGTGTCGCTGATTGCATTTTAGTACAACTTGTTTATTACCAAATTAGATTCCTGGTATTGGTTAAAACCTGGTATTAGCAAATATCAACCAGATTTGACAGCTCTAAAAATAACTGACTCAATATTCAAAGTAAAAAATGCAAAACTAAAATAAGAAGTGTTGAAAAGTTCACTCAGAAATAAGCAATCTACAAGATCAAAGAGGCCAGACGTGAAGTAGAATACTTATAGAAGACTGACATAACTATATTAGTTTGATTCCTCTGAGATACTAGCTATGAATTTAACGCAGATACAGAAAATTGTAGCAATGCTTTGACGCAAGAAAATGTAATAAGATTGTTTTCCTCTTCTATGTCATTCTTGCCTACGTGTCACAGCTATGTGTAGTGTAGTTATTTTATCAGCAGTGCCTGAACCTCTTGATTTAGGAGATCAACCTACTTCCCCCAACACAAGTTTTAATTCCCAACACAAGTTTTAAATACTTACTGGGAGGACTCAAACAAATTCTGTATCGAATTTTTGTCACGAAAGCTTTTAATATTTTACTGTTCTTTTTTTTATTAATAAGAACCAATTTTCTCCTAAAACAATAGAAAAAAAAATACAAGATCGATATCAAAATAGGTTTACAAATTACGTATTACGTATGGGTGGGCGAGTCCTAAGGGCATAATTCGCACAGCGCCATCTAGCTCCAAACTAAGCAGAGCTTGTACTATGATAGCTAGATAGTTCATTAATTGTTATATACTTTTATATTGTAAATACATACATATTATACACCCAGACTCAACACGAATGTTTAAAAATTTACTTAACTTATATTTGTGTCTTGTAAGGATCAAACCCTCGGCCCTTGGCGTGGCGGGCAGGGGCACTATCTGCTACGCCATTAGGCCAGTCAATTACTAATGAACCTATACAAATAAAACGACATCCCAGGAAATGATACGAATATTACATTCATTTTCTAGGACCCGGCCGCCACGTCACGTCTTGACGTCATATCGTTCAGTTGTTCTTGAACATATAAAATATTGAGTTGAATATCTGGATTTAAGATTTCGCTAGTTTCGTCTTTCATACTCATCATGCAAATGTCTTTCCTGAGTCTTGGCATAAGAACCAATAGTCAAATTTTTTGCGAAGCTGGCAATTCGCATATGCACGACAATGTTATTTTCAGCAGCAGCAGGTTTCCGTTAGCTACCCCTAGAAGAGAATAACATTTACCTTGTTTTCCATACATAATAATTATATTATGTTAAGAACAACCGCTATAAATTTTCTCCATGATTTAACTCGAGGCGATGTGATGCTGCTGCGGCTTACAACATCCTTGTTAAAAACAAAACAAAACATATTTAAGTTGAGTCAGATTGGAAAACAGCCTTTATTAATAAGTCACTTGTAAAGCAGTCATTTACTTAAAATATGGGCTATTTGAAATTCAGTGATAAGCTAGATCTACACTATATATATATATATATATATGTTTGCCGTGTGATGCCGGCTTAGAATAGCATCACCCCATTTCTTACCCATGGGTGTCGTAAGACCCGACTAAGGGACTCGAGGGATGTGTATTGCAATTTTAGGCGATGGGCTGACAACCTGTCACTATAGTGATACACAGTTATCTGATTGACCCTCAAGCTTTTGTCAGACGTGGTGTTAACCGTTTTACGGCCGTTAACGCTCTGCCTACCCCGTAAGGGATATAGGCGTGATTTATGTATGTATGTATGTATGTATATGTTATAAATGTTATAAAGAGGAGATATTTAATTGTTTGTTTACGAGTATTTGAATTGATTAGGCTCCGAAACTACTGCACCTACAAAAAAAAACTTTTACCATTACAATTCTTCATTTTTCCTGATAAACATAAGCTATATCAAAATGTCTTATTGCCGCAGGAAGACGGTTAGCAGCAGATGTCAGGCCGCTAGTTTATTATAAAATGCTGTTTTTTTAAAATCAAATCAAGTCAAGGCTCATCTTTTACAACTCAAATAAAAGATCAATATCTGGCTGCTAATTAACTATACAATCACAAAAGTACTTTAACAAGTCAAATGTAATTTTGGACGCTTTACCGTTAAGCTACCTATCGTATAAAGTGATTTATTATAGAAAGCTAATTGGAACTCGTTCCTTAATTCATAAGGTTCCAGACAGCTATAAATCAGAGCAAATAATTAAATTGATTTGTCAATTTAAAATTGATAAACATTTAATGTAAATATTTTAATGATTGATATTATGTGTCCTTCGTTTATAGCGTTTCGATTATCGCTTATTAAATATTTAATGTGAATTTAATTTCAATTTACGACTGCTCGTATAAAAAGTTAACATATTTTACAGGTTTTCTAAAAATCGCGTATAGGTTTGAAGCTAGGAGAAATCTGCCCAAGAAAACAAAAGAACTTGAGGATTCTATATTGATGAAAGAATAATGAATGTTTTTGCAGAAACCCTCGGTTCCAAACTTTACGTTTTATCTGCTGTGCAACTGTGCTTTTCTAAGCCTTTGTTTTTTGAAACAGAAACGTAATCTTGGTGGTGGGGGACGGCATGAGCCTGACCACGGCGACGGCAGCCAGGATCCTGCGCGGGCAGAGACGAGGCCAGAGCGGAGAGGACACCGACCTTGCCTGGGACACCTTCCCGGCTGTCGCCCTTGCTAAGGTGAGTATAGATCTCTTCAAAGTCAGAGTGAACAGGCTTCTTCTAGGTGAGCTCGCTCCATCTTAGACTCTGTCTCTGTCCTTTGACCTAGACTAGAGTCAAGAGCAAACCTATCCTTAGTAATAAAAAAAAGAACATCGATAACGTTACGACTAAAAACATCAAACTCAAATTAAAAAGGTATTTTTCTGCAATCTTAAAAACATTATGTTGATAATGGGAACAACTCCATATTACTTAGGTTTGAGTTGCAAATAATCATACCGGAAGAGTTTACCCACAATTTTGTAAACTAAGAAAAAGATATACTAGATTTAAGTAGTCACTCTGTTAATGTATCTATGTAGATAGGTCTAGTTTTTAGGTTAAGGAGTGTGCAGCACTGGGACAAATCATTTATGATTTAGGAGTGCCAAGAAACTAGATTGTAAACTTTTTTATACATACACATATCACGCCTATAATCCCTTGCGGGGTAGGCAGAGCGTAAACGGCCGCATAGAACGGACATTTACGGCACGTCCGACAAACATTTGTGGGTCATCCGGAAAATTGTGTATCGCCTAACTTTTTTATAACAAATAAATAAATACAATACAATATGTAGCCGTCTAGGCTGCCAGCTTAGGTGATGAGATATCTATGGTATAGAATACTCATTGAAACCTCAAGCTCAAAGCTCAGCTGCAGCAATTTCTTGATGATGATAGGTGACTCTGCGACCTCGAGATTGCTACATATCAATGAAAAAAACTCATAGGTTCTTTATTACTGCGAAAAAATGTCTTTCTTGCGCAGGAAATATTGCTTTTTTTTTGCGACGCAACTGTCGTAATGATGATTTAGGAAACTAAAAGTGATATCCCCTGTCGGCCTATACAATGTCTACTGCAATTAATAAAACAACCTAATTTGGCCATAATTAATTTAGCAGTGAGTCGAACCGCTGAGTGAAATGTAAGTTATTTCATAATTATATTTTGTGCGCGTTTTGCGGAGGTTTAAAGCGTCAATCAAACTGTACCTCGCTCGCTTATTTCCTTTGGTAGTAGGTAACAACAAATTAATGTTCAAGTAGCTATTACTTATAATTATATTGGGTGAAAATTTACTAGTGACCGATAGCAAAATCTCAAAACGGGCTTAATAAAGAACAACATTCCCCAAGGAACATAGATCGAAACAAGATGAAAAATAATTTAGACCTCCCATACCAAATTGTTGATCAGCTGATTTGAGTTACTATTTAAACTCAAAATATTTAACTCATTTTTAAATCTGATTATGTTCATTGGTGGAAATTGTTTCTTATCACCAGGCTTTGACATTTTGATATCGGTCACTAGTAAAATTTCACCCTATATGTATCATAATAAATTTCTTAAGGTTAAGTATTTATAATCTAAGTTTGAATTTCTCCTCCACTGGACCATCTGGCATGATAATGTATCGGTTCTATGAGCGCAAACTCAGTTAAGGCGGTTTTCTCACATGTAGTCCGTCTTTACGTTTTTTTAACGTAACTTAACGCATGCGTCTGTCAGACGAAAGAAAATTGTGAATTACAATCTTATTCCCATTGAAATACGGCTACGGTGGGTTTACGGTGCGTTACCGTCTGTCAAGTCGTTTGACACAAGCGTTATAAAAACGAAACGACGGACGACAAGTGAGTGAACCGTCTAAAAGTTGTAGCAACGGGTAAAGTTATAGAAGGTGTAAGGCAATTTAGCAGTAATAAATAATTGTTTGCGCTAAACAATAAGATTATGTTTATTTACTTTGTCTACTAGCAGTACGAACAGCTGTTTCACCCGCTGCTACCGGTTTACCTTTAGAAATAAACCCATTTACCGCAGTAAGAGATCATATAAACCTTCCTCTTGAATTACTCTATAAGTGAAAAATGCTTCAACATCCGTAGCGTACTTTTAAAGGTGTAACCATACAACGAGACACGGGGAGAGCGGGAAGCGACCTTGTTCTATATATCTATATTATTATGTATTACATATCAACTTCCCAATTGAATCGCTTCATATATTTATAAAAAACGCAATTACATTTGTTACGTAGTTTTAAAATAGAATAATAATACATAACAAGCCACTATGAACCAACACGCATTTGAAGAAGGATACTTGTATTAAGCCCGTACCAGATTCTTAACAACCGACTTTATGTCGAGTAAAAATCTTTTGCAAATAATATTACTAAAAAAGAAAGTCGCTTCCCGTGTCTGTCCCGATGATCCTTTGTATGCATAGCTTTTCAATTGATAGGTAATTTAATTACTTATTTATTTGGTAGATCATCTCATTTTAAGTATTAGACCGGGTCTATCGCGATAGTATTTAGGTAAATATTAGTATTTTTTTCCGTGTGTTGCCGGCTGAGAATAGCATCACCCCATATCTTGCCCGTGGGAGTCGTAAGAGGCGACTTAGGGACTTGAGGGTGTGTATTGCAATTTTAGGCGATGGGCTGACAACCTGTCACTATAGCGATACACAATTTTCCAAATAACCCTCAAATATTTGTCAGACGTGGCGTAAATGTCCGTTTTATTCGGCTGTTTACGCTCTGCCTACCCCGCAAGGGATTATAGGCGTGATATATGTATGTATGTATGTATGTAAATATTAGTAATTCACCTGTGTCCCGACGTTTCAATGCAGTTTTATGTATTGTGGTCGCGGGTCTAATACTTAAAATGAGTGAAAGTGATCGCGAGTGCTTAAAAAGTTAGATCATCTCCTTCTTTGTATGAGGAGTTACTATTTCCCTAACACCGTGCATAATCCACTTAACCAACTTTTGGACGAGTTCTACCGGTTAATAATCATGCATGAGTTGTTAGTTTGCTTAGTTTAATGTTTGGTCGAGTACCACTTTATTCTGGTCGAGAGCTTGTGTTTTGAATAAAATTTTAAATTGGTAGAGTTACGTGCCGTTTTTCCGTCTGTACATTAAAAGCCACAAAAGTCTGTGCTGTAGATAAGCTCCCTCTATTGAGGAATATCGCTCATAGCCTTTTAGTGATTTAAAAATAGCTTGTTTATCCTCTCAAGAGAATCAAAATTCATTGGATAATTTCCTTAGATCTAGAACTATGAAATTTTGAAAGCTGTATTTTAAAGTACTAGTTCAGGAATAATTTCAAATATTTGTTATTTTTTTTCTTAACTCGTACCGTTTTCGCGTTTGCCATGTCCCCTTTATGGTTACGTTACGTTAATACCGCCAAGGGGACAACGGGACGTCAGGATTTCACGTGTCGTTGTCCCCCATATATTGCTTCAAGCTACGTTTAAGTTCGTATCGTATCATATGAAAAGGCTTGATATGCAAGTAGCGGAACTCTCAGTGGGCGAGTCCGAGTCGCACTTAGTCGGTTTATTCTCACACTAAACATAATATAATAATAAAAAACATTATCTGTAACTATCAATACAGAAGAAAAACTATTGGATTTGTTTGGGTTGATATATGTAGCACGCAACAATAGGTCATTTTACAATGAAAAAAATAAAGTGTTGATTACTGGTATTAAATGTTGGTTGAACAATACATTACTTATGTTAAAAATTATTATTAATTTCTGTAAATCCTTTATGACAATTCATTTTTTTAACGTTTATCACGTAATACAAAACAGTTTTGATCGGTTGGGTCAATAATGGCGACACTTGCTTGTTAACCTAGTTTACCTTCTTAACGGTGCAAAATAACACAACCACAGGAACGTCGACGTCATAGACTTCCGTCGCAGCAGCGCCATATTGCATACACACACACGCATACACATATCACGCCTGTAATTCCTTGCGGGGTAGGCAGAGCGTAAACGGCCGCATAGAACGGACATTTACGCCACGTCTGACAAACATTTGAGAGTCATCCGGAAAGTTGTGTATCGCCAAAGTGACAGGTTGTCAGCCAATCGCCTAAAATTGCAATACACACCCTCGAGTCCCTTAGACGCTTCTTACGACTCCCACGGGCAAGAAATGGGGTGATGCTATTCTAAGCCGGCATCACACGGCAATTCATCACACAGCGCCATATTGTCAGAATTGTTATATTGCCGTGTGATGCCGGCTTAGAATAGCATCACCCCATTTCTTTCCCGTGGGAGTCGTAAGAGGCGACTTAGGGACTCGAGGGTGTGTATTGCAATTTTAGGCGATGGGCTGACAACCTGTCACTATAGCAATACGTAATTTTCCGAATAACCCTCAAACATTTTGTCAGACGTGGTGTAAATGGCCGTTTTTTGCGGCTGTTTACGCTCTGCCTACCCCGCAAGGGATTATAGGCGTGATATGTGTATGTGTATGTATGTATGTTATATTGCCAGCGCAATACATAAATTTAGTGTCTGAGGGACTCGAGGGCTTCATGGGTATTACAATTTTAGGCAACAGGCTAACAACTTGTTAATAGTGATACACGATATTTCTGAAACGACCCTAAAATATTTGTCAGACGTGGTGATAGCGACCGTATTTTACAATCATTGACGCTCTGCCTACCCCACAAGGGATAAAGGCATGATTTGTGTGTGTATACATTTTGTATTCGAAATGTTCTAGCATATAATGTAACAGCATAATCACTCGTCTGTCGCTTCATACTATAACAATTTCATTGGTTTTGAATTTTATTGTGGGTAGTTAAGGTTCAAAATTGGATAAAAAGAGTCACTTTTAGGTACTTCGTTCCTTAACCCTGGATTTTAAAAATAAGCCAATCTCGTTTGATTTCTGTTTTGCCAAAACTTTCGGTAGAATTACTACTATGAGTATTGATATGTTGTGAATATTCCTGAGCCGAAGGAAAATTTTAAATAAACTTATTAGTATTACGGACTTAGTAGGACTGTAGTTAATGTTGCTGATCACGTCCTAGTAAATTGTCCCTGATTAGTGAATCACCGCTGTGCATAGTAATTAAATTTGTTTTGCCCACTGTTCATTTGTTTTGCTTGCTTGCATTTGTACCTAGTTTTGGACTGACTCATAATATATCGAGTCTACGCCGCCGTAGACCTTTGCTTCTGCACGTAGACACGTTACGATTTATGCTACGAAGGTGCGACAGGAATGACATATTCAAGCTTATTTTGCGTATTATATTAACTTGTATAGTAAACAAAATATAGAATAAATCGTTAGTTTGTCGTGTTATCTAGGCTCCGAGAGGCACCGGCGCTCAGGGAGCCAAGGTAACCGCAGGTGAATACTTATAGCTAAGTATTTGTAGAGTGGTCTCGCGAACACGAGTGCCTGTGACCCCGGAGGGCGTGAGTGAGTAAGTGTGGGTAGAGTGTCCTGTGTGTAGGCACCCTAGCAAGCCTCGCGCCCGCACGCTAAGTGAGGGGCCGAGGGAGTAAAAGAGGGAACGTAAACGATAAGGCTTTATTAAAGAATTAACAGATAACCACCTCCTGATACGAAAACCAAAATTATAACCTGGCCACTCACACAGAAGGTAACGGCGGCGCGTCCAGCGCGAGGAGCGTCTTCGCAGCAGCTGTATCTTCAATTCGACGAGGCGTAGGCGCTTGAGGGGAGACTTTTAAGCTTCCGTCACTTGAGGGGAGACTTTTAGGACTAAAATAGACTGTTACAGTGGTTACTCAGTGAGAGACTATACTGGGAGTCTTCGAGATCACAACTTAGAGTCCAGACCAAACTGATCCCCTAGCTGCTTGACGTGGCTTTTATACCCTCGTCTGACGCTGACTGTCACAGTCTTCATTTCGATAGTCATGTTCATTTCCAGAAGCTTCGATGACGATCGCGCTCTTCATTTCGATCGTCATCCTCTTCGGTCCTAGAATCTTCGACGATCGTCGACCTCGTCAGCCGTCATTTTGAGATCATGGAACTTGTCAGTGGCCAGTCGTCGCTGTCCATGGAGATCTGTTGGCATCTCATGTTAGCTTGATGATGAGGTGGTTATGAGGATGGCTCCGAGGCACGCTGGAGGGCTCGGGACCTCAGTTCCTCCGGAGGGAGAGGGAGAGGGAGAGTGCCAGGCGTAGTAAATTTAGATACAAGTACCAGGAGGTCAGAAAATACGAAGAGGTAGATCAATGTATAATAACTTTTTAGTAGAAAGCTACGCGGCTCTATGATGTATAGATAGCCGTCAACTTTGAGAGGTTGACATAACATCAAGAAAGTAAACAAACAAATTGATAAAATAAAATGGATTTCAGGAAATATTTAGAAAAATGGTAGTAATTGTAGCAGAATGCTACAAGTTTACTCGTATAATTTCTACAAAAATAAACATTTCGTCCAATTTGAGTTTGTTGAAATGACAACAAATATTACCCTTACCATACTTTTGATAAGGGTACGACAGACTGTTTCCTAAGATAACAAACATACATTATGAACATCAACATGTACTATAGTAAGAGTATCCGTAGCTCGAGGCGTTGTATACCTTTCTCGTTCAGTTAAGGTAGATTGTGTGATTGAAGGATAGTTTGATTTGATGAAATCGTTTCTTGACATGAATATCTATGACCTAATCCTAATACCTAAAAGAAACTTCAATTTGAACCCATAATCACACAAATAGTAATTTTTTTGGCAACTAATACAACTTCATATTTAATTGTATCCCATTGCTGTTGATATCTTTTGATTCTTATTTCAGTGTTATAAAGAGAATATTAATTTGATGTTGAGCCTTTTAAAACAGCTATACCTACTTAGCTATTAAATATCAACCGCGTCAACGTTCAGTTAGCAAATCGCGTTGGCTAGTAAAACGAGCAATAACGAATACAAATTTTCCTTGCCAACAGACCTATAATGTGGACGCTCAGACGGGCGAGTCTTCAGCCTGCGCAACAGCTTTACTATGCGGTGTGAAGGCGCGTTATGAAACCCTCGGGTTAGACGCTGGCGGCCGCTTCAACAACTGCGCCTCGGCTATCAACTCCAAAGTGTCGTCGTTGGTTGATTGGGCGCATGAAGCTGGTAAGTATATAAATCTTCTTCGAAGAGGAAGAAATTAGCTGGACTGGCTGTTGGGTTATTGATAGACACAACGGGAGGCCTGCCAAATCAAATGTCTCAATCTTGATAATCTCGGCAGACGGCGACTCGCCGCCAGCTAGGTGGGCTTCCACTATTGGCGGTACGTAGAGCGTGGTGCCGGGACGTAATACTAGTGTGGGCGACTTAAGGGGTGTCGAGAAGTGTACACCGATTTCTGCGCAGAGGTCCTGGGCAAGGGCCAGAGAGAACATACCTCAACTCGCGACTTATTATGAGCCTAAAGGCTCTCTCTTCCACATTTCCTTTTCTTGAGCCTTCTTCATGTTCATACGACATATAGACTTCAAAATTAAGTTTGGCATTTGGAGTAGAGGGTCAAATGTGCCATTGTTTTTTTTTTGCTTGGACATCTAGTATACCAATGATGTTCTATCTTTTGTGGTATCTCTGCGTAGGTACGTGTAGGACACCTGCTCTTTAACAAGTGTAACGCCTTTTTTCTATTGAAACGAAAACTGTAATAAAACAAAACTGATTTGTAGAAACAAAATGAGACAAAGCCTATATTTGGTGAGTAGGTACTCTGTGTTTCATATTTCATCAAATAATATCCTTACAAATTGCAATAACGGTAGCCTCAAAAGATTCCAATTCTGTAAATAATATCTCGTTTCATCATTTCTCATCTTACTCGTGAAAAGAGCAAAATTCATAGACTTCGCATCTCTGAATACTTGAATAGCCTTTGCAAGTTAGGAAATGCTGTAAAATGGAGAACTTCGAAATCGTCATTATTCTGAGAAGTTGTGTGATCAATCGTAAATTACAAGCGTTTTTTTGGTTTCCAAGAAACTTTTATCTTTGCGGTTCTGTAGAAAATTTAAACTGGAAAACAGCATTGAAGGATAATTTTAAACAATTAAGACCTAATTGTGGTAAATGAGCCTGCTTTGCGTATTTCTATGATAAAACGAGAGTTTTGTAGATTAGGATTACCTACGGACATTTTATTACATAGGTATTATTATGATAGCGAATATTTATTTCATTGGTAATTACTAGATTTCAAGATGACGACGACGGTACGTCGCTTGTTCCTAAGTCTTAGATATTTGTAATTGTAATTTTGTGTGTGTACTATCGAAATAAAACTTCGGAATTCATGATTCTGAAAGTTTTGACAAAGGTTATAATAATTATTGATACCCGGTACTTAATAAGTTTACTGTGTCCAGAATCATGATTATGCATGAGTTATAGTTGTCGTCCTAAATAATGAACCACCAGAAGCTAAACTCAAAGTAAACTCGAATATCTACAAACTTAAACACAGGAAGGGAACCACATCCTTTTCAACGCACCGAAACATAGGGGTTTTAAACAGGTAGGTAGGTACACAAATTAAGTAGTTGCGGGCGCGCCCAATGCAGATGGATGGTTACTAGGAAAAGTCAATATTTCACGCACACATCTACTCGCTGCAGTTTACGGGCGAATCATTTCGCTTCCGGTGCGCACAGTAAGTATATGGCTTTTAGTAAATGTAAGTTATGAATAAAGAGTTATCTTATCTTATCTTAAATTAAGTTTTATATAATCAAAATACTAGGATTCAGTTAAGAACTTATCGTTTCGTTTGACAGAACATTATATTTAAATTTAAATACAGTAGAAATAGAGCAGTTTCTTTTGACTGGCCCGATGGCGTAGTGGAGAATATCCCTCCTGCCTGCTTCACCAAGGGTCGTGGGTTCGATCCCCACACAGCACAAATAATTGTATGTGAATTTTCAAATATTTGTGTTTAGTCAGGGTGTTTTTTTATTATTACTTAAATTAATTAATTATTAATATCAGCTATCTGGCTCCCATAGTACAAGCTTTGCTTAGTTTGGGCCAAATTGCGCTGTGTGGAACGTCCAGGATAGAATACATATTTACTTAATTTACATTCTTTATTTTTTGCTCGTAAAATAGTACTGTTTTAGGTAATTACCTCAGTAAAATTCGGTTCTTAGGTTGTGCTTGCGATTTAGCTCAGGTTAATAAAAACTTTTTAACTCTTTTACGGTGGCAATAATAACGAGATGTATTGTAAGTAGTGTAACTATGTTTTACCGAGGTAATCCATTATAAGCATTCAGTAAAAAACAGAAGTAACTTTAGCAGAGTAGCAGCTATCAACTATCGAAAAAGAGGCAAGCGGTCCTTCTGAAAATTCTATATTTTGTGGTAGATACTCGTACTTAATCAAATTCGTATGTTACACCTTTATTCCCAATATCTGAACATAAATAATGGGTGTGGTTCCTGTAATTTATTAATGAGCTTGAATAAATTTAAATACCCAAAAACCGGCTTCAATAGCGTTAAAGTGAGGTCTGCTTAGAAATTAACTGCACAAGGTTGGGTAGTGGAATTGTGCATATTTTGCGACTATATTTTTCTTAGAAACTTTAAAATATATGCTACAGAACTATGGGGTTCGAAACACGATTCATGAAAGTTACCTCGATAGAAAAATATTGCAAAGTATACTCTAGGACTACTGCGCTTTTTTTTTACTAAACCTGAACGATTGGATTGTTAACCATAATTTCATATAACTTTATAAGCACTCGCAATAACTTTTAGTAGCTAACCGACGTTATCGCTATATTATTCAATGTAAATATAAACAATTTATCTGAATACGGACTTTTCAGCTGAGTTTCATCAGCTTTGGTCGCGGGCAGACTGAAGTGCCAGTGACTTTATTGCCTTATTTAATACGAGTGTACTCGTGAACGAACTAGGCAGTGGCGCCACTTCATAAAAACAATATATTATTTATAAACAAACAATCTATCAGACGGTCCGTTACCCAAGTTTTTGAAATTATTCATAAATAAAATTAGAACCTGCAAAGTCAATGAAATATTCGCTGTTATTAAAGTTATGGCAATTAATACCAAAAGTGGCCGTTTTTAGGCTTTATGCCATAACTTTAATTGCAGCGAATATTTAATTGAGTTTACATTTGCAGGTTCCAATTTTACTTAAGGATAATACTAAAAACTTCGGCAACGGACATTCTCAATGATTGTTTGTATAATGAGAAATATTTTTTTGTTAAGTGGCGCTACTATCGTTGTCGTTCACGGCTACACTCGCCTTAACTATTTGTTATTGTTATACACTAGACCGGCACACAACATTCACAATTTCCGACGGTCGTTCTGATGGTAAATTACGCCGTTTTTATTTTGTCTATTAATGATTACTGGGCTCCATGATGTAAATAATTTAAATCCATCGTGCCATTTGAAGGAATTAGGGGTTGGTTATTGTTGTTTACAAATAGTGAAAGTTAATAAGAAAATTGTGGCTACCAAAAGATCTAGTCGCCCTACGGCCAGATGACAACAACTAGCAGTCGCAGGTATTTTAGCTGATGTGACTCTGCTGAAACGTTAATCCGTACTTAATATTATAAGACTGAGAGTTTGTGTATGTGTATGTATATTTTTTACCTCTTTACGCTCAAACGGCTTGACCGATTTGGATGAAATTTGGAACACAGGTAGCGTATAACCTGGAATAACACATAGACCAGTTTACTGCAGTAATACAACTATTACCACGGAAAAATGAGTGGCAGCGGGTGAAACCGTTGGGCAGAAATCTAGTTAACAAATATTCCAAAAGCAAGACCGAATATTTAAAACACATTCAATGAATAAAAGAGGACACAGTAGCATGTGTTATTTCAGGTTATACTCTACCTGTGTTCCAAATTTAATCCAAATCGGTCAAGCCGTTTGAGCGTGAAGAGGTGACAAACATACATACACACACAAACTCTCAGATTTATAATATTACTAGTACGGATTTTATTTTGTGTCCTCTTTTTATTCATTGAATGAGTTATAAATATTCGATCTTACTTTTGGAATATCTGTTAATATAATTTTATAATCAAATAGGTTTTCGGATCTGAGTCGTCATCGTCGTTTTATCTCTTACGCAGCAGAAAGAAAAGGGGCCGCAGGGGCTTACTTTTTGGCACGGGTACTGCCGTAAAGTAAAATAAAACCTTTTGTCTAGAAATAATCACGAGAGAGGGCAGAAGCCTGTTAAATGGTACGTAATTAAAGTAATTGCCGTGTGATGCCGGCTTAGAATAGCATCACCCCATTTCTTTCCCGTGGGTGTCGTAAGAAGCGACTAAGGGACTTGAGGGTGTATATTGCAAATTTAGGCGATGGGCTGACAACCTGTCACTATGGTGATACATTATATTTCAAATGACCCTCAAATATTTGTCAGACGTGGGGTAATTGTCCGTTTTTTACGGCCGTTTACGCTCTGCCTACCCCGTAAGGGATTATAGGCGTGATATATGTATGTATGTATGTATGTATTAAAGTTCGTTATTTAATGACTTCGAATTACCTTACCTTTTAATAAAGAACTGAATTAAATAATACATCGTGATGGAATTGCCGTAGGAGTCATTTAACAGTTTCTTGGAAATTATATTCGCTGGAAATAGCCACATGCTGCCATGCAGATTGGATTTACGTCAGCTTAGGTACGCTGCTAGTAACGTATAAGATCATTGGCTTAGGTAGTAACAGCTATTAGGCTTATAGAGGTCTATTGTGGTTCCAGCTGGAAATCAAATTTTGTGCATATTGCTATTTATAGAAGAATAAAAGAATTTACTAAAGCGACTAAGGGACTCGAGGGTGTGTATTGCAAATTTAGGCGATGGACTGACAACCTATCACTATGGTGATACACAATATTCCAAACGACCCTCAAATGTTTGTCAGACGTGGCGTGGATGTCCGTTTTTGCGGCCGTTTGCGCTCTGCCTACCCCGTAAGGGATTATAGGCGTGATATATGTATGTATGTACTCGTATGTATGTATGAAAGAATTTATGATTATGATTACGATCCTCAGCAGCGAGGCAACTGACTAGAAGAGAGAGAGAAGAATTTTTATTTGGTTTTTATCCCGAAATAGCGAGCTCACTTTGAAACCTACCTACTACATACTGTTTTTACCTGTTTTCAAACACGTCATTTTAGAGGAATTTTAGGAATTGCTATTTATAGATTGTTATTTAATTTGTTGTTTATTCCTATGTTGTTTATGATGTGATGAGAAAAACAGAGTCGAAGTTACATATTCTGCAACAGCACTGTTACTATACGAACTCTAATAAGTAGCAACTCCTCTATTTCTGAATAGTAATATTAAATTGTTGATTGTAGATTCAAGACGTTCTTAATCTTGTTTTTTATCAAATACTTACCCTTTTAATTGTTAGTGTTAGACGTGTAATAATCAGATAATTTTACTTTTATTTGTGGTAGCTTTTAATTGGCTTAAGATTGAAGATTGGATTGGATTTCTACTGTGTAAATAATGCTGTTAGCTCCCCGAAAACAATATAATAAAATAAAAATTTCCTCTTTCAGTCACCGATGGTAAACAAAAAACACACACAGACATGTACCTACATATGAAAGCAAAGTAGCCGCACGTCAATCCCTTGTACAGGAGACTGTACATTGCTTTTGGGGTTCATTTTAATGACAGGAAAAAATTATTATTATATTCTTTATTGTATGCGAGAAAATGAAAATCAAAATTTGGCGCTAAAAAAAATAAAATAAAATAAAAATAAATATTCTTTTATTCAGGCAAATAAACCCATTTTGTTAATACACACACCTTAAAATGCTATGTTAGAAAGTACTTAAAAACTAATTTAATTCTAAATTGATCACAAATTATTTGCTAAAAGAATAGATCTCTTCCAGCCAGACCATGTGTTGTAAGAGAGATTAAAATGTATGGAGTAAATAGGCAATGAAATGAAATTACAAATTTAACTGAATAACTCTTTCCTTTCTTTAAGGAACATAGTTCAAAATTTTAAAAAAGGTGGACCTTCTATACAAAATTGCTGATAACCTGATTTGAGTTACTATAGAAACTAAAAATATTTTCGTCATATTTCGACCGTTGTTCCTTGGGGAAAGTTGTTCCTTATCACCAGTCCGTCTTGAGATTGCGCTATCGGTCACTAGTAAAATTTCACCCCGTGCAAATATTACACAAAAAATACTAACTATTCCTGTGGTACCGATGGCCTGTAATTTAATTGGATCACTTGACCTCATCTAAATAATACTGTTATACTCCTAAACACTAGAGCATAGTAAAGTTAAATGACCTTATTATTTACTTCAGGTTTAAAGACATTTTATTCTCAAAAAGAATTGCCTAAATTCGCGTTTATTTTATTTTATGTAGCTTGTTCTGTGTCCCACTGCTGGGCAAAGGCCTCCCCCTCTTTTACGCCACTCTGCTTCACTTACATGAGAATATAATTCAAAGGGACAAAGGGACGTTTTTATACAAAAGTGAAATGGATTTACGTCTTTAAAGGAGACAAAAGTCTAATTAAAAACTCGATGGGAAGCCCCGTGTTGATATAACATTTTCACAAAATAATAAAAATTAATTGTAATCCATAAGATACATACATATATCACGGCTATTATCCCTTGCGGGGTAGGCAGAGCGTAATCGGCCACGAAACGGACATTTACGCCACGTCTGACACATATTTGAGGGACATTCGGAAAATTGTGTATCGCCATAGTGATAAGTTGTCAGCCCATTGCCTAAAATTGCATTACACACCCATAAGATTTCTGTGTTAAAACCAATTCGCCACTTTATGCTAATAGATGGCGCGCAAAAAATGAGTTTGATTTTTGTGGACAAAATACCCTTTAGCTTTTCAAATTTACGTGTGCCATCATAATTTCGCATTTGCATTTGTTAAACAATTGCTCTTCATCGCATGTTTAAGTCCATTGAATTTCAAATTTCCATTTGTATGTAAAACGTCCCACCTAAAGAGCGTACCTCATAATGTAGGTAGAAATCTAACAATATCGTAAACACTCGTAAACAGATTAAATGTAAAACAGTTCTTTATGTTTTTTCGAATATGATAACTCACAAGAATTGAAGTAAGTACCTATCTACTTTAATCAAGTAATAAAATATCCATAATGTAATGGATATTTCAATCAAAGACGTCTATAAAAGTAACGAGATTGTTTTTGGGTCGATTCGAAACTCAAGCCAAACACAATCCCCCGAGGGCAATTCTACTTTCAACAAATTCGCTCTGAGCTCTAAGAGACGTAGTTTGTACTTTCCTATCCCAAATAGTGGTCTTCAAGCCTACTAAGGGATAAGTTGGTGGTTTAGAAATTGTAAAAGTTTGATGGGGGTTTAAGGGTAAATAAGCGTGCGACTTGTGTTTGCCTTTAAATCGTCATTTCCTTTTTTCCAATTCATTTGGGGTCGGCACAACATATTTTATCACTCACATAACAAATCACCTATTTTTCTATAGTAGTCCACTGCTAGACGTTGACCTTCCTCAGGGTTCGCCATAAGGCACGATCTCACGTTTTCGCCATCCATTCACTACTAGCCACCCTCTTTAAGTCATAGATCCATCTGGACGGAGGGAGTCCAATGCTAAGTATTGTTGCGTATCTCTATCAACCTACGGCTGTTATTTTGAATATTGCTTTATTTCCCAGGTAAATCGACGGGCATAGTGACGACTGCGCGCATCACGCACGCGACTCCTGCGGCGCTTTACGCACATGCGCCGTCGAGGTACTGGGAGGATGACAGCCGCGTTCCACCTACTGTCAGGAAAGACTGCAAGGACATCGCCATGCAGCTGGTTGAGAATGAACCGGGCAGGAATATAAACGTAAGTATTGCCTTTAGAGGCCTAGTAGTAGTAGGTGGTTGAAAAACTCTGACACCAGGGTTCGTCGACAGACTCCCATACATACCATACCCATGGCACACCTCGGACACTGGCGCTCAAATGTATGAATCAAATACGTTGCTACGCACACAGTCTAAGCTCGCGTAGGTGAACGCGGACCATGCTTGTGTGTGTGAGACAACATGTCAGGGTTGCCGCCATTTTGCGTTCGCGAATCGGGAATGCAATGTGCGGCAGTATGAAATGACCTTCGTCGTCGCGTCCTTGCTTAGCCGGTGTCTGAGCGTCCTCCGAGCGCGGGTGGGCGGCGCTTGTAGGGGGAGGCAGGGAGTGACCATACTGTACGCTAGTACTATTAATTATACTGTGCCCATGGTATCTACTGGTTATATTAAGCAGGTGAATGAATGTCTGTTGCCTCCAAAAATACTGCATCAACACGCAGCTGATTAAGAATGACAGCACTCATGTGGAATTGTTCTTCTTTTTCGAAGCGGATCGTGACAGTTTTCGTGTATTATTTATGTTTGAGAATTACGCAAAAATTTAACATTTTCGCAATGTTTAGGAAGTAACAGCATCTGAAAATGGTTATTATAAATTAAGTGACTTTTTTGTTACTCCTTTTTTTACAATTTTAGTTCTTAATCATCATCTACTGATCCCAATTTGTTTAGGATCGACGCAACATGTTTTTTTTTCTACTCCTTAAGTTCTTGTTCATTTTAATTAGAATATTTTACTTTCATCACTTTCGTTAGTAATGTTTGTTTTTCATTAACAATGATTATTTTACTTTGTGTGTTTTTAAATCAGAAGAAGAGATCAGGTTTCACCAAAATAAAAATGCGGATTTTCTGGTTTTGGAGGGTTTTCCTGTTCGTCCGTTTAATTAAACGCATGAAACAAATTTTAAAAAATCTGCAGCTGAATTTGAAACAAAATAATACGTCGTTTACTGGTGGTTGTGGCCTAAAGTTACATGCCGTCTGGTTATCCTGGCCATTTCCGAGGCATGGCCTTCATTTATATTTTTTTGAGCCGGTTTCTATGAGGATAATACAAAATTGTCACAAACAAGAAGAAAATTGTGTTATTCAAATTTTGTTATTTTAGAATGACGGATCACGACGTCAATATTTGATTGTAATATCCTACATAAAAAAAGTTATTTTTTTTCTTCTCATTTCTGTTACAATGTGACCTTTATAAACATAAAACTAAGACTTTAATTCAAATTCTTGCCTGAAGCTGTATTCAACAAAATACAGACTTTAAGGTTCTATTTTCATTTATGAAACTTTTACGTTCTTTTGATAATTTTTCTTTTCTTATTGAGTTTTGTTATTGATAGGCAATTTATAAAAGAAATGATAAAGCACTTTTGAAGACAAATCCCAGGCGGGATCAAGTAAAGGTCTTTATTTAAAATTTAAATTTGCTATGTTACAATACTTAAGAAAAACTTATCACGAACACGAACTAAGACCGTGTTTTCACAGAGCTATAAAGAGACGAGAGGTTTAATAGACCTTTTGACAAGCTTACGACTAAATTTTTGCATTGACAGCTATAGTCTAAAATCGATAACGATAAATCTCAATTTGATGTCGGCGCTAAAACAGAGTTCAAGCTGTAAAAGCAGTAACTGTCAAATTTATATGACAGCTTAAAATTAAATTATGTTTTATTTTATCAAAGATATATAAGGTTATTAATTTTAAAAATGCTCTACCTGAGGAATTACTAGATTCAGATAGACAAAACCTACCCCCCATAAATGTTATCAAATAACCACAGATTAATTATTCATTAATATCGAGAAGGTAAAAGCACATATCCTTGTCTCAAGATAATTATGGTTCGGCAGTTGTAGCTTTTAAGCATTCGCGGTTACTTCCACACATTTTTATCTATCGAGCCGGCCCTATCGCGATACTATAGTGGCTGTTACTGGCTAATATTTTCTGACGATATGGCTGTCCAATATCGCTACATCGTAAATCGTATCACGTGCCTTCATCTAAATTCCTATAAATGAAAATAGATCCTTAAAGTCTGTATATTGTTGAATACAGCCTCAGGCCTATTTGTGGTAGTAGGCGGTTGAAAAACTCTGACACCAGGGTTCATCGGGTCGATGGACGACTCGGTGTCCCACACGAAAAGAAGAAGAATTCTTATGTTTGAATCCAGTATAAAGTTCTCTGTTGAATCTCCTGTTTTTGCATAGGTAATAATGGGAGGTGGAAGACGCCACTTCCTGTCCACAGTGACGGCAGATCCTGAGCACCCGAACCGCCAGGGTCGAAGGTTGGATGGACGGAATCTGGCCGAGGACTGGGCCAGAGAAAAGAAGCGTCGGCGGCTGCGAGCACAGTACATTCATACTAAGCAGCAGTTGGCTAAGCTTGATCCAAGAACAGTGGATTATTTATTAGGTAAGATAATAAGCTATGAACTTTAATAAGCCTTATCAATGGCTATGTTCGCTCCAGCACAAACTCTGTTTCTAGACTGTAGCCCTGACTTAGACAAGAGTCAAGAACAATACAATAACTATAAATAAGTAAGTATCTACATAATTATTATACACATAGTAAGATTGTGTTGGGAGTCTTCATACAAAAATCGTTTCTATTCTAATAGTCGCTACCATACTGTATAGTTCGCAAATTTAGCTGTTGAGAGTTAACAACTAAAATACTATATCACAAAGGTACGCTCTCTTTTTAAATGACGATGTTTTGAATATACCTTCATAAATTAATAGCCACAAAAGTCCACTGCTAAACATGGGTCTCACCCTATTATGGGTATTGCCATACTCATCACGCTTGACACGTGGATTGGCGAGCGCAGTAAAAGATATTGTTCTCACTGGGAACGCTGCTGCCCATTCCCTAGATGTAATGTTGATGTTCTAAATATAATTTCCTCCATTAAATTTCCTTTAAACAATTTTCCTTATATTAACTTCATTCAGTAAGTATAAGGTATACTTAATAATAATGTTCAAATTACCGCTGTAAACATTATTTATGATAATCTATCCTGACTTTTACATTACGAAGAAAATTCTAAAAACAATGTTAAGGAAAATTCTATTTCCAAGGTATAACGTATAGGTAATTCGAAATTTGAGCAGGTATTTAATGTTAACTTCCGCGATTAAAAAAAGCTTTTAATATAATATACGCTACCTCTTTACAATACTGACAATTAGTATTTTGCTTTGATGTGTTTATTGTTGCACATGTTATTGTAATGTAGAATTTTATTTACCTATTTTCGCAGTTTAATTGCTGAAACACGTATAAGCTAAATAATATATAAGTCGCAAATATCTGCAACATCATTAAAATATTTGCGACAAATAAATTTATCCTTAAATGGGTCAAATATTTGCGCCAAATCAATTTGAGATCCTTAATTAACCACAACTCTTTCATCAGTCATCATATCCAGGAAATATTTAGAATCTGGTTTATAATTATATACGAATGCGAATTTCTAAAGCTAAAGAAATATACAGGATGGCCGTATAGTCACGTACAAAAACAAAATTTGAATGCCTTACACTGATGAGTATCCGAATCACCCCCATTAATTTTCCGCGATTTTTGTAGTTTCCCAGTTATTCAACTGTGGACGTCCCTTTTCGGGCTTTTAGCATTTTTAGAGGAAATTAAATTATGAAGAAGCTTTCATTTAATCATAAGGTTCAAAATAATTTAAATATGGCGCACAATTTTTGTATTGACTATTTTTATTTTGGTACCCCAAGGTGGGTCCCGGCGCTGAGGTAGACCTCGTAAACGATGGCTTGACGAACTTTCGATACCTTTGACAAGGATTGGATCGAGTTTGCTTTGGACCAAAAAAAGTGGAAGAGCGCGGAAGACCTTTACCTCGCAGTATATTTAAATTGTGTTATTACTTTCACACAGTGTCAGTCACTTTGTGATTACACATACACATACATACACATATCACGCCTATTATCCCTTGCGGGGTAGGCAGAGCGTAAATGGCCGTATAAACGGACATATACGCCACGTCTGACATATATTTGAGGGTCATTCGGAAAATTGTGTATCGCTATAGAGACAGGTTGTCAGCCCATCGCCTAAAATTGCAATACATACCCTCAAGTCCCTTAGTCGCCTCTTACGACTCCCACGGGAAAGAAATGGAGTGATGCTATTCTAAGCCGGCATCATACGGCACTTTGTGCTTATCACCAGTAATAAACAAATATGTTTAAATGACTCAAAATACCGAAACGGGCTTCTTATCGCGGAATTAATTTTTGTTGAATTGTCCGATATTTCAGCCCAGTTGCATGGGCCATGATCACGGAACCACTTATAAAATAAATAAATAATAAAGGCATTTATTCATTTTAAACTTAACCTACTTTTACAAATTTTAAATTCGCGCCAAACTGTAGTAACAGTTTGTTGGCGCTTGCGCTCATTTATACATTCATCAACACATTCTTGCCAAATCATTAGTAATAATAAATAGTGATAATCGTTATAAAATAAAGTAGGTCTGAACTGACATGTAAATATTAAGTAAATTATTTAATTATGTCGGAACAAGAAGGTACACTCTCTTCAAGTAATTTATTTTTAAGTTTTGTTTCAAGGACAGGCTTACTTATACTTTCATTAAGTATTATCAACTAAGAACGCCGTTTCAGTATTTTGAGTCATTATGTGTGACCGTGAAAGTATAAAACAAATATGTTTTTCCTTAGGTTTATTCGAATATTCCCATATGGAATTCAACGCTGAACGAGGAGCTGTGACTGACGCAGACGAAGAAGCGACACTGGGAGTGACTGTCAAGGCAGATGACCCTTCCCTGGCCGACATGACACGAGCCGCCTTATCGATACTACTGAAGAACGATAAGGGATTCTTTCTACTCATTGAAGGTACGTTCTACCTTCTCTTCGTTTTCTTCATTACTGAAGGTTGTGTCCACAATGTTTCTGAAGCACGTTTCATGTTAAGTTTCTCGATTTGTCTCTGTTCTTGGCTTTTCTTAGAGCATCAGTAACAAGAGTCTGACAAGTTGTTTCACTTGGTCTACTCATCTCGATGGAGATGAAGGTGCGTTAAGGCTAAGTAAATTAACATACATATTCAACAGCTATAACAGTCCACTGCTGGACATGGACCTCCCTCTTGTTGGGTATTGCCATACTTACCATGCTTGGCGGCGGAATGGCGAGTGCAGTGCAAGATATTGCAATCACAGGGAACGCTGCTGCCCATCCCTTGGATGGCTTAGGCTTTGTGTTATGTTTTTGTATGTATGATCAAACTGATGATTATCATAATAAACCTGTGTCCATATTAAATGGATGATTTTATTTCCTAGTGTTTAATTTAGCGTTGCTATGCTGGGGTGAGTTAGGTATTAATGACGGTCTATGAATGCGGCGCGGTGCTCGATCGCACGCGTCGCTCTGGGCGTGTGTTGTCCCTTTCTCACTCGCAGGGCGAGACTGGCGACGTGCGCGCAGACCGCCTGACGGCGCCAAGCGGTGATTTCTGCACCGCAGTCAGTCACTCAAAACCGTTCGGACAGGAGGGTATCGCGTATTGTGCGGATTTCCCGCCACGCGTTTTGTGATGCCGCGTGTAATGGACGATTCAATTTGAGATCGCGCGTGTTGATGCATCGTATTATTGTGTTTCTCCTGGGTTGTACTGGAATGCCAGGCTTAGTGATTGTTGGATGTCTCGACGTCTTCCACGTGAGCGTCGCGTTGAATAGGCATCAGGTGGCCATTTTGGCCCGCGTTTGTACGGCCCAAATTCGGGTTGGGTCACGCGTAATGACTAATATCAAAGTGGAATACGAACAGAAGCTGTGAGTGGTTTGACGTGAATAACGCGCCAAGGCTGTAGTGGAATGCTGGGTGTCGATATCTTTTCCACCCAGCCCTGTAAGTACCCACGGAATTCCCATTTGATCCATTCCCTGAACTTCCTTTCTCCGTTGGGTATTTTATGCATTTGGACCGGCACGTTGACTGTAAGTATTAAACCTGGTTGTTTAGTATAAAACTGTTTATTCGTGTTAATGGTGTGTTCCCTTTAGTCATATTTGTTGTACCATATCATTGTGACTCCTTAGTACGAATTGCGGAATTCGTGGGGTGATATAATTTGGAGGTACTTACTTATAATCTAGTGCTAATACGTGTGACGTAACGCCAGATCGGCAGACGGTATTTACTACCGACTTGAGTTATGTAAAGGTCAGAACACATCATTTGCCAACTTCACTCAACTTAGTTAATTAAGTTAAATAGATTTAGGTTCACGTTTAATTCATAGTATGCGCTGCTATATTGTGCAGCGTATGCTATTTAGCGCTGCGTAACGCGGCCATTGTCTGCCTTCAATTGAACTCCTGGTATTTTACTAGAAATTTACCTGTGTAAATCGCTTCCACTGCGGGAGTTTAGCTTGGAATTAGACAATTTTTGGTAGCAGAGCGTGGTTCAGAAAACCACTAGATTTAAGATTATTTTAGTATAAGATTTTTAATCTACCTACATAAAAAAAAATATATTTATTGTGATTGTAGTGTGTGCCCTGTGTAGAATATCCTATCGGTAGGATCAGGGCCAATCAATTAGTGAATTGCTTTATTATCGTTGTGTTTACCCTGTGCGGATATCCTAGCGGTAGGATCAGGGCCGATTGTTTATTATTGTTTTTTTTTATTGTAAGGTTCGGTGTTACTTTGAGTTGGTACCATGGCTCCCACAATTACACAGCTTCAGGCAAAAATTAGAACGCACCTAATTTGGTTCGCGACTAAGCAGGCGATGGTCGGTCGCGGGGACCGAGAGGACGCACTCATCGCTTGTGCGCAACGGATTGACGAACGGGTCGCGGAGGTGTTGGATTGCCTCACTGGATGCGAGGAGTTATTTGATGGGACGCCTGATGAGGAGGCCAAACTTATGGTCCGGGCGAATGTGACCCAGTGCCTGGAGATGGGGCAGGAGATCCAGCAGGCGGCTGCTGTGATCACCAGGCGTAGGGCTGGGGAGCCGGACCCATCCCATGGTCCGCGGGGACCGGGGGTGCAAGTGCCCCTGCCGGCTGTGGCTATTCCGGTCTTCCACGGGGACTACACGGATTGGACCCGATTCCAGGATCTGTTTGACAGTGTGATTCATAACCGCACTGACTTGCAGCCGGCATATAAAATGGCACAATTGATGGCCAAGCTGCAAGGTGAGCCCCATGAGCTGGTAAAGCATCTACCAGTCGATGATGCAAGTTACGAGACGGCTCGCGGTTTGCTGATCGAGAGATACAGCAACAAACGTCTCATGATTGACCAACTCCTGGAACAGTGGCTCACCGTGCCGACCATCACACGAGGGACGGACCTCAGGGCCAAGGTCCTCAACCCTGTCTGCGTTGCAGTGAACGCTCTTGAGAGACAGGGGATGCCGGTGTCAGGCTATGATTATATCCTGGTCCACACGTTGTTGCGTCGCCTGCCGAGCGACATGGCCGCTCGTTTTGAACAGTCACACGGAGGTAAGACATCTGATTACCTCCCGACCTTCGAGGAGCTCAAGTCCTTCCTCGAGGCCGAGTGCAGGCGGGTAGATGCCCAATTTGGAGAGTCGCCTCACGCGGAGTCTGCGGCCGCTCGCCGCCCGGAACGGCCGGGTGCACAGGCGCGAGACGGTAAGAGTAGGCCACCCAGGCGATACAATGTCGCTAATTTGGAATCGAGGTGTGCCTACTGCAGAGAGGCGGGGCATCAGGTGACTGCGTGTGAGGAGTTCGCTGCACAGCGGGTGCAGAAACGTCGTGGTGTGGTGCAGCAACGGCGTTGGTGCTTTAGGTGTATGGGGCCGCATCAGGTGCGAGAGTGCCCATCAAGCACCAACTGCAGGTACTGCCAGGGTGCCCACCATCAGCTCCTATGCATGAACCGCAGCGGAGATTACGGAGGCAGAGCTGACGCGGGTCAGCGGACGGAGTCTGCCCTACCTAGACGGGAGCAACGCTCCCCACCCCCTCCAAGGAGGAGTCCTCTTCCACCAGGGTTTCAGGGACGAGGCCAGGGACATCAGCAGGTGATGCCCCCTTCACCACGCGCGAGACAGTCACCACCTCGGCAGCAGGTGCCGGAACAGGGTAGGTGGTCACAGGTCCAAGGTCAGGGGCACCCATCACAAGTACGTGATGCTACGGGCGGGTGCCAATACCAGGGCCAGTACATGCAGTACTCGGCGGGACTGAACAACATGGTGAGGTCTCATGACCCACGCATGCCTCTCCCCTTGGCTGAGCACCCGCGGCTACAGGCGCGTCCACGGTACGCGCGCCTGCCGCAGGGTTACTATAGGCTGCCAGCCATGGCGTACAGGACCAGAGGTCCCTATCAGCAGGAGTGGGACCCACTCGAAGGTGTACGGAGAGAGGGGACCCCCCCGCAGGACGCGGACACTCCGCGCTTAGATTCCTGCTAGGTAATCGCCGCCTACACGCCAGCTTCGGCCCCCCGGCCAATTACGGTATTGTTGCCTACGGCAATGATTTGGGTATGGGGATACGGTGGCCGCAGCATACAGGTAAGAGCCTTGTTAGATACAGGGGCTCAGGGTTGTATTGTGTCTAGTAAGCTGGTGAGTAGGCTACGCTTAAATATAAGGCCCACAACGGATGGGGCTGTAGGTATTGGAGGTGTAGATGTGCCTGACGTTCGGGGTCAGGTGAACTTCGAGTTCACATTAGGTAATACAGGTACAGGGGTCAGCTATCATGCCTCAGCAGTGGTGCTGGATGATGTGGTAGGGAAACTTCCTCAGGTTCGGTTACCGTCAACGGTACGAGGGTTAACCACAGGCTTAGAGCTAGCTGATCCTGACTTTGATACTCCTGGTACGGTGGACGTTCTCCTCGGGTCAGACGTCCTCGGGAGATTCTGGTGTGGCAGAAAACGGGTACTTCAGCAAACTGGTTTAGTGGCCGTTGATACCACAGGGGGGTATGTTATTTTTGGCCCAGTTTGGAGACCTCAGGACCTACCAGAGGGCGATACGGTTCTCTATGGTAGTGTGTTGTCGGAGGTGCTGCAGAGGTTTTGGGAGTCTGAGGAGCCACCCACAGCGGATAGACGGAAGCCAGAGGATGACGAGTGCGAGCTGTTCTATCAGTACAACACTGCACGAAGTTCGTCAGGTAGGTTTGTTACCAGGCTGCCATTTCTCCCAAACCGCCCCTCCTTAGGTAGTTCGCGACAGATCGCGGAACGGAGACTACTGGCTATGGAGAGAAAGATGAAGCGAGATGCAGCACTTCGGCAGAAGTATATCGAATTCATGAGGGAGTACCTAGAGTTAGGCCACATGTCGGTGTCCAGCATAGATTGGAGGTGTGTCGAGCATTACTATATACCACACCTGGCTGTTTTGAAGTCACCGGAGGCGAAGATACGGGTAGTGTTTGACGGTTCTGCTCCTACATCGAATGGTGTGTCTGTGAACCAGTGTCTGCACGCGGGTCCCAAGTTGAACCGGGACATTGTGGACATCCTCACAGATTTTCGGTTGCACCAAGTAGCGTTCGTCGCAGACGTCAAAATGATGTTTCGCCAAACAATTATACACCCGGATGACCGTCGGTACCAGCTGATTTTGTGGCGTGAGAGCCCTGACGAGCCGATGGTCACTTATGAGCTTAACACGGTAACGTATGGTCTGAAGCCAAGTCCGTTTTTGGCAGTACGCACGCTGCGAGAGTTGGCCGCACAGGAAAGGGTAAGATTCCCTCGGGCCGCAGCAGTACTGGATCGCGACGTCTACGTGGATGACATCTGCACGGGTGCAGATAGCGTGCAACAAGCACTGCTACTACGAGACGAGCTGATCGCGATCATGGAATCAGGAGGTTATGAGTTGCGGAAATGGCTGTCCAGCTGTCCAGAGCTCCTGGCCGGGTTGCCAGGTGAGTTCCAGCAGGACCCGCACCTTTTCGAGAACCCGGACAATCCAAATACGTTGAGCATCCTAGGGGTGCAATATAGGCCAACGCATGATGTCTTTACGTATCAGATCGAGCCAGACCTTTTGCAGAAGACTTGGACGAAGCGTTCGGTATTATCGACGATCGCCAGAACTTTCGATCCTAACGGGTGGATCGCACCGGTGACGTTCATGGCGAAGTGCTTCTTGCAAAGGTTGTGGATAGCAAACTTGGGTTGGGACGACCAGCTCTCCGGAGAGCTGTTGAATGATTGGACCAAGTTTGTGACCACCTTACCAGGGATCGTACGCATCGCCATACCTCGCAAATTGCTCCCATCGGTGGGATGTAAGGCTACCCTACATGGGTTTTGTGATGCCTCGGAGCGAGGGTACGCGGCAGCTGTCTATTTGCGGACAGTCAGTTCAACGGGAACTGTAGACGTGCGTCTAGTTATGGCCAAGAGTAAGGTGGCTCCGGTTAGGACAAGATGGACCATTCCAAAGTTGGAATTGGCGGGAGCAGCGCTTCTCACGCGCTTGCTACATTATGTCGCTAGTAATCTACGCGGCACCATCACTTTGGATGAAACGGTGTACGCATGGACCGACAGTAGGATAGTTCTGTGCTGGTTACAGACGTCGGTACATACTCTTGAGGTTTTCGTGGCAAATCGGGTGTCACAGATTAAAGGATCGGAAACTCCGTTGGTATGGAGACACGTACCGGGAGAACAGAACCCAGCGGACTGCGCCTCACGGGGATGTAGGGCCCCTGATTTGGTAGGTCACTCACTGTGGTGGGGACCTCAGTGGCTGACTGAGTCACCTGAGAGATGGCCATACAATGAGTGCGGGTCGCCGCTTGGGCCACCTGATCGAGGTTTGCGAGTGAACGTAGGGCAGATCGTACCTAAGCCTAGTGCGGCTTTCTTGCTGGAACGATACAGCTCCCTCGACAAACTTCTAGGGGTGACAGGTTGGATCAAACGGTTCGTGAACAACTGTAGAAAACCTCAAGCAGAACGGAACTTGGCACCTGTCCTCTCGCCTGCGGAGCGGAATGCGGCTCTAAGTTTATTGGTTAGGGTCGTCCAGGCGGAACATTTTGAGGAAGAGGTCAGGCTGCTCAGGGATGGCCGTGGAAAGCTGAAGGGAGGTCTTGTGCGCCTCAACCCGTTCGTGGACGAGCATGGAATGCTCCGGGTTGGAGGTAGACTTCGGAACGCTAACCTGCCCTTTTCAGCACGGCATCCGCTGTTACTCCCAAAGAAGGGACCTTTGGTAGAACTTATAGTTAGGGATCGTCACCAGAAAAACTCGCATGCGGGCTGCAATGCACTTTTGGCTATTCTGCAGCGCGAGTTTTGGATCTTGTCTGGACGACGTACGGTACGGAGCATTGTGTTTCGGTGCTTGCCTTGCTATCGGTTGAAGGCAGCCACAATGCAACCTCAGATGGGAGACCTCCCACCGGACCGGGTGACGGAAGCCTGGACGTTTGCGGGTGTGGGAACGGACTTTACGGGGCCTTTTATGGTAAAGGCATCACGCCTTCGCAACGCGAAGTCAATCAAGGCGTATTTGTGCGTGTTTGTGTGCCTAGCAACCAAGGCCGTCCACTTGGAACTCGTGGCCGACCTCACTACGGAGGCTTTCTTAGCAGCTTTAGATAGATTTGTGTCGCGAAGAGGGCGACCAGCGCTGATCAGGTCGGACTGTGGTACCAACTTTAAGGGCGCTGATCGATGTATGAAGGAAATTATAACGTTTTTATCGGAAAACGAGGAAGCTATCGGCACGAGCCTCTCCCGTCAGGGCATTAACTGGGTGTTCGATCCACCAGGATGCCCCCACTGGGGTGGTATATTTGAAGCGGTTGTAAAGTCCGCTAAGACGCATTTGATGCGCGTTATAGGTTTAACGATATTAACCTTTGAGGAGCTAGCGACCGTGTTTTGTAAAATTGAGGCCGTTCTCAATTCACGTCCTTTGTGTCCGCTTAGCTAAGATCCGATTGATCTGGAGGCCCTGACACCAGGGCATTTCTTAATTGGCCGACCACTTAACGCCTTGCCAGAGTACCCCTACACAGAGGTCAGTAGCAATCGTTTGACGCGTTATGAGTTGCTGCAGCAAATGTCTCAGAATTTTTGGAAGCGATGGTCGCTTGAGTATTTGCACATTCTGCAGCAACGCCTTAAGTGGACGGACAGAACTGAACCCCCTCGCATCGGAGATCTCGTTCTGGTTAAGGATGCCAACCTGCCGCCACTGCGATGGCGCAGAGGGCGCATTCTCAACTTGTTCCCAGGTAGTGATGGCACTCCTCGAGTCGCGACAGTTCAGGTAGGGGATTCAGTTCTTAAGCGAGCAATAGCAACGCTATCTCGTCTCCCCAGTAGTGAATAGGCCTAAGGGATTCGGCCTAGGGCGGGTGAATGTTTAATTTAGCGTTGCTATGCTGGGGTGAGTTAGGTATTAATGACGGTCTATGAATGCGGCGCGGTGCTCGATCGCACGCGTCGCTCTGGGCGTGTGTTGTCCCTTTCTCACTCGCAGGGCGAGACTGGCGACGTGCGCGCAGACCGCCTGACGGCGCCAAGCGGTGATTTCTGCACCGCAGTCAGTCACTCAAAACCGTTCGGACAGGAGGGTATCGCGTATTGTGCGGATTTCCCGCCACGCGTTTTGTGATGCCGCGTGTAATGGACGATTCAATTTGAGATCGCGCGTGTTGATGCATCGTATTATTGTGTTTCTCCTGGGTTGTACTGGAATGCCAGGCTTAGTGATTGTTGGATGTCTCGACGTCTTCCACGTGAGCGTCGCGTTGAATAGGCATCAGGTGGCCATTTTGGCCCGCGTTTGTACGGCCCAAATTCGGGTTGGGTCACGCGTAATGACTAATATCAAAGTGGAATACGAACAGAAGCTGTGAGTGGTTTGACGTGAATAACGCGCCAAGGCTGTAGTGGAATGCTGGGTGTCGATATCTTTTCCACCCAGCCCTGTAAGTACCCACGGAATTCCCATTTGATCCATTCCCTGAACTTCCTTTCTCCGTTGGGTATTTTATGCATTTGGACCGGCACGTTGACTGTAAGTATTAAACCTGGTTGTTTAGTATAAAACTGTTTATTCGTGTTAATGGTGTGTTCCCTTAAGTCATATTTGTTGTACAATATCATTGTGACTCCTTAGTACGAATTGCGGAATTCGTGGGGTGATATAATTTGGAGGTACTTACTTATAATCTAGTGCTAATACGTGTGACGTAACGCCAGATCGGCAGACGGTATTTACTACCGACTTGAGTTATGTAAAGGTCAGAACACATCATTTGCCAACTTCACTCAACTTAGTTAATTAAGTTAAATAGATTTAGGTTCACGTTTAATTCATAGTATGCGCTGCTATATTGTGCAGCGTATGCTATTTAGCGCTGCGTAACGCGGCCATTGTCTGCCTTCAGTTGAACTCCTGGTATTTTACTAGAAATTTACCTGTGTAAATCGCTTCCACTGCGGGAGTTTAGCTTGGAATTAGACACCTAGAATATGGTAAAAAAGGTCTTAAAAATAAAATGATCTTACAATATATTCTTCCTAAAATAAGACGTGGAAATATTAAAATTAGATAATCAAATTAAAATGTCAAATGAATTAATAAAACAAACGTATCAAAGAAGAATTTATTAATTAAATTTAAAAAATGACATAATTTGAAGATTTCGTTCCGTAGCTAACTATTATTTACAAACAACAATATGTCAAAATTAAAATGTCAGAAAGTGGTACGAAAATGAATACGGAATATGAGATACAAGAAGTTATGTTGGGAGCCTCCTACTAAGGAGGCCTATAAATGTGATTGGTCAAAACTGCTATGTCCAGCAATAAACGACTCACGGCTAAAGTATATGCTGATATAATACGACCGTGTTTTACCAAAATATCAACATCATATTGATCTTAGCGTAAGAACTTATTGGCTCCTGAGCAGAGACGTTTTATTTTACTTTAAAGGTTCAAGATTAAAAAACCGCCCAAGTCAGAGTGGACTTGACCACTGAGGGTTCCGTAACATGCACATCAACCCTCCATACGTTACTCTATTTTAACTACTAGCCTTAATTTGAAAATGCTGTAAATTTTTCGGGCTGTAGTGTTTTGGGTCTCAAAAAAAATATAGAAAAACAAATCCCTGACCTTCAAAACGAAAGCCTTCAGAAAGACCTTCAGAACAAAACCTTCTACTTGCTAAATTTCATTTCAATTCAGTTCTAGGTACACGAAAATTGCCTTACTAATTAAAAAAAACACGCAATTTTTACAGCACAAAAAGCGGAACATTATTTTTAAATTAAGTTCGTAGCTTGATTTTAACAAGCCGCCGTTAACCGGAGTATTTAATTTTTACTCGATATCTTTACACGTTTTCAAGATAAAGCGCCGTGACAGTCGGACGGACAGATAGACAACAAAAGTGATCTTATAAAATATTTGTTTTATTCCTTTTGAGGTGCAGTATAACTTAAAACTGAGACTAATATACTCAAAACTTAAACTTAAAAACTAAGATACTTTGAGATACTAATTTATAAATGACCTTTTTCAACATCTAGATATTACAGAGGAATTAATTCTCCTCTCAGACTTTTAAAAGTAAGAAAGCACTTAATAAAATTGTGTCACACTGCTTTGAGCGATGTCTTTTTCAATTAGCTGTACAATCTTTAAGCTTTTGATCATAATTAATTTGTACAAGAAATGAGTCATTATTACTTAATATTTTCCTCCCTACAAGACTTTAGGCGCCCTATTTCCAGAAAATATGTATCTTTAACAGGGTTATGTCCTGGGTAATTAATTAAATACGAGACTTGGATGATGATTTTCGAAATTCGAAAGTAAAATATTCGTAGTCCCGTAATATTTTTTAAAATATGCAAAATACGATTAATTAAATCTTAAGCTCTCCTAAATAGTGCATAGTGACTTCGCAACATCAGTTTTCATGCGAAATATCGATAAAAAAGTAGCCCGTTGGACTAGTAGGACACAAGCCTATTCTTATAATTATATTTAAGACTTTTATATTTACAGAAAGTTTATTAATATTTCTCAATTACCATTGTGTTATTATTTGTGTTCAAAAGGTGGAAGGATAGATCACGCTCATCACTACAACAATCCGTACAGAGCTCTTGACGAAACTCTGGAGCTAGAAACAGCTCTTCTGGCGGCTTTGGAGAGAGTGAATCCAGCTGAGACGCTTATCGTGGTGACAGCTGACCACGGCCACGTGATGACCTTTGGGGGACAAGCCACGCCTAGAGGACATCCAGTTTTGGGTGATTATAAGATTTAATTTTTCGTATAGTCCAATCGCATTTCGCAGTATAACAATATGTTATTTGGATAGGGAATACATCAAGATCGTATGAACTTTTATGATCTGGAACTAACGCTCTTATTGTAGAAGAGGAAAATGGGAAAACTTGTTTATTTTATCATTATGTATTCCCAAAATACGATTGCCGGAGTTAAGACTGATAAGAAATAAAAACTTGGGAATACAATTTGACATGTTTCTCCGTAGGTTCCGACACCGTCGTCTCAGATATCGACGGGCTTAGGTACACGACGCTGTTGTACGGCACGGGGCCTGGTCATGCCGAGCCGCGAGCTTTACCGCTCAACTCGTCCGCTTCCGCTCCCGCCGTCGCTGATGCCGTGCACGCGGCCGCTGTGCCGAGGCAATGGGCTACGCATGGAGCGGAGGATGTTCCGATTTATGCATTGGGTAAGTGCGTTGTTGAGGTAGGCTAAAGAAAAATGCTTTCTTAATTTTGCACGCTTACATGCAGCCAAATATTATGTTCTTACAACTATGATTTCAGCAATCTATTTGGTTCTTAATTTTTGTCATATTATTTTTCAGGCAACCATCTATTCTTTTTAGTTGTACTTAGCATAATTATAATTAGCAATCAAAAGTTGGTCATGTCTATGTATGAACTAGTCCTAAATTATCTTTATTTTTTTCTAGGTCCCATGGCAACAATACTGTTCGCTGGTGTCGTAGAGCAGAGCTACATACCTCACGCAATTGCGTACGCCGCTTGCCTCGCGCACCACTCACGCCGATGTCAAGAGAAAACCAACTTTACCCAGCCGCCGGTAGGCATATTTGATCTGTTCTAGGTACTTTATATTATAATTCTAGTAGTAAAGTAAGGTCTCTCCACCAGCCATCTAAACGTATTTATTTTCCGGGGCAGTTTGCGAATGTCAGAAGACATTTTAGGGATGGAGGCGCATTCAATACAATACAATACAATACAATATACTTTATTGCACAAAAGAAACATATTAAAAACAAAAGGTGAATTAATAATAAAAATTGTACAATTGGCGGCCTTATTGCTCAGGTAGCAATATCTTCCAGGCAACCAGGTAGTAAGGAGTAAGCTTTTAAAAAGTAGTTGATGCGGGATAGTGCAACTAATATATATATATATATTACTTACATCTAAATAAATTATACCTATAAATTGCAATATAAATATAAACAAATAATATATAAAATTTAATAATTATAAATAAATACATAAAACTATATATACATATCATATCATATATATATATATATACCCACACACACACACAAATGAATGAGAAATGTATATCTACGACGAAATTACACCTTAAAGTCACATTTTTGTTCGTAGAAAGCACGTACTTGATTTTTAAAGCTCTGAATAGTCTTAGCTACGCGTACAGAGGATGGTAGACCATTCCACAAGCGGACAGCATGCATTCAAGTTATTATTAAAACAACCTTGTTACTGGAGTATTTAAAAAAAAATACCTATGTAACATAAAATCAATATAAGCGAAATCAGAAGTATCAAGGTAATCCCAACTAACAATACGAGTCTGACAGGAAAAAGCTTCTATGTGATTTAAGAAGTCGTTTTCCTTTTCATGTTCGAGTGTTCCACTTTCGTAACATATTTGTTTAGGACTCCCCTATTTTCTCGTGAAATAGGCAGCATAAAGGTAGTTTGAAATACCAAAAGCAAGCTTGTTATGGAAACCTTATAAAATATCAATAACAGGAAAAATTATGGAAACTTCGGTCTTTTGACACGCACTAAAAACGTCATGAATAGTTTCACGTCTATCAATATCTACCTCCTAAATACTACCGTTACACTTTTTAGATTTGTGTTGTGTGTTACCTGCTAAGATTAAAGTATATGAACTGACTTTTTTTAAAAGGGGCTAATCTACTTTGATATTCTAGAGGAAAAATATGTTTATTTACTTTATGCACTGTCCACAGGTAAAAATACCGAAATGCGTGCCGCCAGAAGTAAGCAGCGTGTCGGCAGCTGATGACAAGAACGAGGCAGCGAGCGGAAGGCGCATTGTCGTCGCTTCAAGCGTCATGGCCGACGAAAGGCCGCCGCGATCATCCGCTCCACTTATCACCCACAACAACCTTATATCAAAACTTCTTTGTTTCCTGGCACCTCTGTATGTCGTCCCATTAATTGTTCATTGATTTGTAAATATGTTACGTCAAAGACATTTTGTACAGGGAGAGTAATAGGCACTAAAATTATTGTAAATAACTGGTGGATGTAAATAAAATTATGACTTTTATTTGGTGTTTTAATAAATATATCTTAATACTAGTGGCCCGCCTAGCAGTTTCACCCGCTACTATTTACCCGTTTTCCCATGAGAATCGAATCTCTGCCCGTGGAAAAAAGTCGGTTATACAAATTTTTCCATGAGAGATACTCACGACTAGCACAAGTGGCTTATGATGCTGAACAAATTTTTCCATAGACCTATTTTCCTAACTCTTGTAGTTAAGATGGGGTCCTGGTCATCAGCATCGGGTACTCCAGACCCTCGATTTTCATGTGCCTGCAGAAGCAACGCCTGATAAAGGAGTCAGTTGCGTATTTCCAATAGGTTAGTTGTGATCCTGGTGTTCTACATCAGGTACTACAGACTTTATAGTATAAGTGTAGAATTAGTAGTTGGTAACTAACTATATGGACCTACAAACCTATAGCTTACGTTTTTCATTTCTGTTATAAAGATAAGAAACAGCTGTTGCGAATGGACTGGAACTTCCTGGTCACCCATAGCCTAGGGTATCTTAGTTTGGGGACCAGAAACAGTGTCATTGTGTCGTAAAATATTGTCGTGTACCTAGATTTTTTTTAAAGAAATTAAGTTTTTTTCTACATAGTCATTCAGCGGATCAGGATTTTGTATGGAAGGTTGATTCTTTTTGTAACCTACAAAAATATGTTCGTTACAGATAGTTGTTCAGTCTCATGAACTAATAATGCTTGTAAAATTTGGGTAGGTACATCGTCTCTTAAAACCCAAAAAGTATTTTTTATATCTTTGAACGAGCAATTTTCTTATATGGCGACTTGTTTGTCGGTGTAAAAACCTCGACTAAAGTAAAAGACATTACAACGTTCGTTACGACTCACAAAAGGGATGTAGGCTTTTACAACACGCGTGTCAATGGGCTTTTAGGTGTTTCTTTATGTTTGGTGGCTGCTTTCAACTGACTTCGACACTTTTGTGGATGTAAGTACCTTGTTTTGAAACGTTGGTGGTGGTTTAAGGGATCTATAATTGACGCTTATTCAATATCAAGCGTAGCACACTATAAAAAATCAATGGAAATTAGGCGCGGTACATATGTATAAAGGTCGTAACAGTCACTTCTGACAAAAAATGTAAGGCTCCTTTCAAATCCTTAACAGTCTTAAAGACAAATTGTTAGCCCATTGCCTAAAATTGTAATAGGTACACATGAAACCCTCGAGTAACTTTGTAGCCTCTTACGGCTGGAATCACACGGCGAAAGGAAAACAGTAAGTAGGTTATTTATTAGTTATACAATCCAAGTGTGCAAGTTGCGTTCACTAGGTTTGCGATCAGACCTTAAAAAGTTAACTGAAATCATCATTGATCATTCACAGATTATTGTACAATTATAAGAATAAAGTCATTTTATGAATCAATTTAGTATAAGGGCATGTGGGCATAATAGGTAATGAAGCTGCTGAGAGAGAAGCTAAAGACGCTTCAAAACTGTGTAGAGAAAAAAACTACTCACAATTTCCCATTTCTTTTGTGACGCAACAAATTAATACGTAAAACCGCAACACCTAACAAGAATGCTGTGCCAATGCTGAACAAGGAACCCATACCTTAACACTTTCCATATTTAGATGACATAAATAAGTTCTGCAAAGTTGTTGTAAAACCAGTTTTCACTGCCCACAGTTCCCATAATGCTTATCTTTAGCGTTTTTATACTCGTATAATGGTAACATCCATCTAAATAGTCACATACACATCAACCTCCGCCACTCACATGATATTCTTTGCACCAACCTTCGAGTGTCCCTTTATGAAATCAAAGAGAAAGAAAGCTTCAATCAATCTGGCCTTCCGTACTCGTACGGATCGAGACGGAAGACCACGTTGCTCCAAGTATCAAACGGTCATACATTGAAAGTATATTTTGATTTTGTTGCAAATATACGGCTACTTATTATAATCTAATAGTTATAGTTAATTTCCGTTTTTGCGGCCGTTTACGCTCTGCCTACCGCAAGGGTTATAGGCGTGATTTGTGTGTGTTATTATAATCTATTCGTTTTATAAATGTAACCCAACTTTCGTGAGAAACGATATCAAAAACTAGGAATTTTTAAATTTCCAACTAGGCTAATCTAAATTAACTTTTTTTCCTTGATAGTATTCAGTAATTTAATTCCTTTACTTTGGTATTTCAAAAACTAGCTATAATTTTGAGCTTAAATCATATAGATCCTATTGTACTCTACTGTCTATACTATCTAAACTATCTACATTAATTATAATCCTATGTCAACCAAAACGAACATAGTTCCTTCAATTCGATTTGATTCGACTTTCGAGCCTTAATACGCAATTTCTAAGGCAATGTTTATTTAAAGCTGGCTTCTGCATACAAAGCTCTCCACATTTTACTATCGCAATTGGAACATCTTAGAGGATTTCAACAAAAATACGAAATAAATCAGGCTTTTCTTGCATATGGGTGGTTCTACGGAGTTGCAAATAAAAAATAATAAATTTCAAAATTAACTTTAATTAATTTGTTTTATGTTAAATTATATTTTGGTTTCATAAGAACTTGGGAAAAATAGTATGAGAGATCAATATTCAAAATTAACTTAGAAAAAATGAATTTTTACTTTCTGAACGTCGACAGACGTGACACAAATTGCGACAGATGTGATGAATATTACAAAATTTAATAAATCTAAAGTCAAACATAAACAAAAAATACTTCTAAAAACGTATTAAACTACATAAGACACTATGCTTGCAAATTAAACAGTCTTAGCCTTCTAAATTATAGTTAAAAAAATAAACAAAAAATGTCGACAGGTTTGACATCACTTTTGTCGACAATAATCAAAAATTATCTTCTTCTTTAGATAGATAGATACTACGATGAACTAAATCAAATTTTAAAGTTCTAGAAGTTTCTGCTAGCGACGATGGAGGTGTATCATTTAGCATTCGGTTTTCTATTTCTTCCAGCTGCTTTATTTTTGAGCAACTTTTCACCACTCCTCGTGTTTTTTTAATTGGAGCTTGGAAGATGTTCATGAATACTTTTAATCAATCCTGACTCTTTCTTCTTTTTTTAATCCATTCTTTCTGCTGTGCCGAACGTTTCTCCTTTTACGCATTTTTTTTCGTTCTGTTTACTTCTTTTTGACATTTAAGGACAAAATCAAACCTACTAACTTCCCTGGATGAACATAAATTAATACCAGAAAAGATCTTCTATACAAGAAGAAACAGTATGGGAAGTACAAATAGTATGTTACATCTCGACCTTAATTCATCCGAGAAGTTGTGCAGTTTCACGTGTTTATTTACTCAAAAATATTTCAGCTAGTAAAATGTTCAGATAATAATATCTCGACACCCTGTTGTATACAGAACAGAGTATGCATGCATACCACAAACCATGTTATTTTTCATGTAAATTTCAGTTATTATAAAGAATAATCTTTGTTAAAGGCATTCACACTTCTGTAGAAACAGCCTGTTTAGAAAATTAACCCGTTTTAGTATACTAGACATCACTTCTGTCGTAAAATGTCACTTCTGTCGACCAGACTGTCGACAGACGTGACGTCGACAGACGTGAGGAATTTTAGAATAGCGGCACTAAGACAATGTAATATTGACGTTATGTTAAATTTGATCAGTTTTAGAAGAAATATCATCGTTTACAACAAGGCCCAGCCATGCAAATATTTTTGAATTGTAACTTACCTTTTGTATATCAGTTTTAGAAGTGACTCGTGAACTTTGACACGGCTGTAGAACTAGTTTTCATATAAATTTTGAGCTACAAATAACAATTTGATCGAAATTCTTCGCGTTTGCCATAACAGGTGATTAAAGTGCTGCCATTTAATCCTACTAAATGAAGGAAATAAATAAAAATCTAAATATGGCAGTTGAATTTTCAATTGTCGACAGATGTGACAATATTTCTATAACGCTTGTAGAATCACTTGTTATTTCTTTTGTTTAGGCCAAATTTTTTTGTTCTTCTAGTGATTGTAAGTTCAGAATACAGAGGTTCAGTACAGAGGGTCTGTGGTGTCATTATTAAAAGTGTTTATTTTATAATTACTGCTAAACCTTAGTCGGCCTCACGCGAACAGTCGACAGAACGTGACATGTCACGTACTGTTAACTGGAAAAATCTGCGAAATTATAACATTATCGAATATTAATGTCCACTGTTCTGTAGTATATGTGGCATTTTAAAATATAAACAAAAATAAACCCACCTACAAGCAATAATTTTCAAATTACAAGACGCGAACACAAATTTCGTTGTATGGTAGAATGACCCATATTTGCGAGTAGAAAAGTCATGTGATTCTTTTTTTGTGTCGATGACAAACCTTAATTTTGCTTAGACCAAAAAGTGTACAAAAAACGGTGATTTTTTTACTGGCTGAATATGGCAGGATTAGGAATTTAGCCAAAAAACATAATATGGCATAGCCATAAACTTCATTCCATCATCTTCCTAAACAAGTCAAGAAATATCGCCAAATTCCCAGGATACCGTAAAAAATAATTCTCGCGTCAATGTCACTTTTTTCAATTAAACCTTCTTCTTCTTCCTTAAACCTTCGTCTTTACGTGTGGGAAACCGAGTCATGGAACGACCCGATGAACAATTGTGTCAAAGTGTTTCAACCAGTAGTAGGCCTCTGACATGGTTGTGTAACGACCGTAGTATACTTAAGTAATCAAAGAAAGCAACCGGGACCGACGGCTTAACGTGCCCTCTATGAAGCACGGAACCATCTTTCTTTTCAGACAATTAGGTAGTCCAGCCTGCAATGTCTTAATTAAATGATATCGAAGGTAGGTAATTCACTTTTATGGTTATTTCTTGTTTCCTAAGAAACAATTAATCATTAAATGAAATTTAATTGAGATACCTTTTGCGAATTAATCAATAGTTAAAGTTAATAGTAAATTTTGGAGCACAAATATATTGTTAGGTTTCAGGCGGGTTGATTTCCTTCGCCATATTTCTGGAAATCGTAAAAACTACAGAATATTCTTGTAATTTGGTAAGACGTGAAGTTTTTTTAAATAAATCACTGTAAAAATTATATTATTATACATTTTCTTTGTAAGTTATTAATTTTAGTAAAAATAAACAGAAAAAATAGTAATTACGACACATAATTGGAAAAAAGTATCTTTTGTAATCTGTTTTGCCATCTTCCTAAACAATTTTAGGAATTCCTAGATATGATAATGATCACGTTTTTTTTTTTTGATAATTTTCCCATAACAATCTGTCAAGTCGTTTGACACACGCGTCGGTTACGCAGCGTAACGCACCGTAAAACCCACCGTAGCCGCATTCGTATGGGAATAAGATCGGAATTCGTAATTTTCTTTCGTCTAACAGACGCATGCGAAAAAAAATTGAACGACACGACTACAAGTGAGAGAACCGCCTAAGTCTTTTACTGAAAATTGCTTCTATTCATACTGATCTCTAATAAGTATTTTTTCTACGAATAACTAAATTCTGTGTATTTTATTTTACTTGGAACTCAATAGCTGTATACAGTTTAGTCAATGGACAATAAAAATTTCCATTAAATTTACTCTTGGTGATATAAAGAAAAAACATTACTTAAGTCTCATTTTTGCCACCGAATTTCAAGTCATCGTCCGCCTATCGTAAATCTTCGTCAGGGCAACTCTGACCTTCATAAAGATACAACCTTTCATAAAAAAGGGCAAGATAGGTCGCTGGCTGCTAAAACGTTAAAACAGCTTCATATAAAGCTTCATATCGGCGTGGCCGATGACGTCATCGAAAAAATAAATAGGGTGTCCCGGAGTGCGGTACTGGATCACGACACACAATTCACGAATCTTTGTACCACGACATCGAATAACGAATCTCCTTGGCACGAATGTTCTTATACCCCAATAATGGTATCCCGAACGTTTTTAGTGATCCATAGAAAAAATCTAGTCTAAAGAAAGTTTACAGTTTTAATAAAAAATGTCGTGTGGTGCCGGCTTAGTATAGCATCACCCCCATTCTACCCGTGGGTGTTGTAAAAAACAACTAAGGGATTATCATTCAGGGAATGGGCAGCAGCGTTTCCTGTGAATTCAACATCTTGCACTGCGCTCACCATTCTGCCTGCTACTTACTCCTAACGTTACTTAGAAAATTCTAAAAAAAGATTGTTACTTACCTACTTTTTTCCGAATGTAACCCTATTTAGGGGATCAGATCTTTAGGATAGAATTTTGGTTTTGCACTTAAGTTAGAGTTTGATTGTAGTACCTAGTAATTTCGTTAGTTCCTACGAAGCGAGGCGCTCATTTGTTTTGTAGTAAAAACTAAAACATTTGTTATGTATTTTTGTTCTTTCTGTTTGTTACTTGATAAAAAACAGTAAATGTTATGTGAATGTTAATGTTCCCATGTAAACGCCATGCCAGATCTAGAATCTAGATCTTTGGACTACTAAAAATGATACATCCTGTATAAACATCACGCGATAGGCTGGTCTGAAATCCGTTCCCCGGGCGGGTTCACGATAAGTGTATAGATTTTTTCAACGAAAAACACTTACAAATCCATTAGCGTAAATCTCGGTTTCCCTTGGAATGTAGCAAGTTAGGACCTTACTCATGAAAGTACTTGTTTTTGTATCAATACAGGAATTGCATGCACTAATGTGTATGTGTGTTTGACTTTAGACTGTGTTTTATACGCAAAATCCAGCGTTTCTGAAATAAACATATTCATCTAGTTTTAGTAAGTATTAACTGTAAAACACGGATAATTCACTGACAATACAAATACGAATAGACACACACAAGGAACACATTTTCCTGCCTTTATCCCTTGCGAGGTAGGCAGAGCTAATGCTCGGCCGTAAAATCACTAACGCCACTGCTGACAAATATTTGAGGGCCTTTCAGGAAAATTATGTATCACCATAGTGAAAGGTAGTCAGTCTGTCGCCTAAAATCGTATTAAACATGAAATTCTCGAGTCCCTTAGTGGCCTCTTACGAAAGAAATGGGGTAGTGCTATTCTAAGCCGGCATCACACGGCTGCCATATCAGTTCTGCATTTTTTAGTTTCGTGATAATATCATGTTTCATTCTTCAATTACAAAAGTTACTAAGTATTTTTGAAAATCTTTAGTTTTCTATGTAAATTCAATCCGCGAAGCATGATTATAAAATTCAATTCAATGAATATCCTTAGGGCCGTGATGCACCTAAAAAGTTTGTCCCTTTCATTCGCGCTGCGCCAGAGGGAAACAGACACTCATTTTGCGCGCTTTTTGCGAGTTTTTACAGTTTTTCCGAACGTTAGAATGTTTAATTTAGGTATAAGTACCAGAACGTTATGTATCTAAATTATAGTATAATTATTTTTGTAAAAACATTAAAACTGGGGTCATAATATTAAAACAAATTGACAAATGAGGTTACTTTGGATTATTTTGAACAAGAAAAGTTTGTCAAATTGTATAATTGATAGGTGTATGTTATTTGTTAGATCCTCGACAATAACATATATATTTTCAGAATTTTATGGCTGTAATCATCTGAATAAAACTGGTTTAAAAATCTTGTTTGCGCTATATCCCAGCCTTAAAAAGGTTTCTTTCTGTTATTAACATATTTTTTCATAAATATATTTGCTTACAAATGTTTCTATATCACATCATACATATAGAACTGATTTAAATTACTAACTTGACGTTGAATTTGCGCTTCAGAAGCGTTAATAATATCATAGGTAGTAGATTTCGAGGGTCTGTTTTGGAAATATTGATAGGCATAATTAAGATGGAGTATGAGTAAGTATTAAGTACATTAATCATTCTGTTCACGTCAACGTACGAGTATCAGGTTAACTCCATTAAATATGACTTATATATACAACATACGGTACATATCTACCTTCTGAGACTCACGCGCGATTGAGTGACTTGATTTAAATTTGTTAGTGGTTTTTAAAAAAATCTACGAAATGCAGACACCTACATAACATGCAACCTAATGAAATAAAACTTTTGACACATACATTGACATATTATTATTTTAACCTTAATACAGTGACAAGGCAACAGGCTAGAATTTCTGAGATTAATTTCAAATAAACATACATACATACATTAGCCTATTGCAGTCCACTGCTGGACGTAGGTCTCCCCAGTCCTATTCAATCGCTAACAGCAGCCTTTTTTTATTGTAAAGTATTATTAAAATGTCAAAACAAACTCAGAACCACAAAAATTTTACATGTCTTCAACGCGCTCCTAATTCACAATTGTGACGAAAAGAAATCAAGGAAACTACTTCAGGGGTCCTCTAATAAAAGGACAATAGCACTCTCAAGTTGACCCTTCTATCAGATTGGCGGTCATTCAAAATTGAGCCCTCTACGTTTCCAAGAAAATCCTAAAAAAATATTTACGTACTTATTTTCGAATCTATCCAATTAACGGGGTCAGATCTTTAGGATAGAATTTTGGTCCTTAAGCACTTTTAGAGTTTTGACTGTACTACCTAGTTATTTTTGTCAGACGTTACGAGGCGAGGCGCACATTTGCTCTGTCTGTGCTGTAGTAAGAACTAAAACATTAGTCAATTATTGTTCCTCCTATTACTTCATAAAGAACAGTAAATGTTCTGTGAGCATGAGTGGTGCTAAAGCGTTAACCATTTTCAAACTGCATTGATGTTATATTAATACATTTTATCAGTGTACTGAGAGTGGATGAATTCACACACGTTGCATATTAAAATAATGTAAAAGAAAGAAATTAGAAAGGTTTAGTGTTTTTTTTACAAAGAGAAGAGACCTACCCCCCTTTCCGCTCCTCTGAATATCCTTCGTTTGTGTTATGTGTTTTGTTTTATCATGTTTATACTAGAAACTCCTCCAATATTTAAGTAAGTAAGAAGTTGGTGCGTTCGAGATTTTTACAATTATAAACTACTCTAAATTCTACATTGTAAACTTGCAACAGTGGCCAAAAATTTCGATTTCGATTGAATTCGATTTTACATCAAACGGCCTATACGTTGTATTGTACGAAATATTTTTTTAAGGGAAAAAAATATTGTGATATGATTGATGTTAAATTTCTCTGAGACCCATATCAACAACCCAATGTTAAAACACTGCATGGCTTCTATTTTCAAAGGACAGCTACTTGGCTCTTTCTTAGTATATAGGGATTAATTTGTATTTCTATAACGGGAGGATAAATTCAAACCCCACATATCCTTTCAATATTCCCTAAGCGATAAACCTTTAAGTTGTTTTTAGATCCATACACATTCAGATCAGCCACGTATCACTAATGCAAATATCCCTTACCTACGTGACTTACGTTAAATTCTCAAAGAAATAATGGCACAGTGATAATCAGCACCTGTATCGCTTTATAGTATTTACTTTATTAACTGTATGGATAAACTAAAATATTGTCGATCCTTCAAATTGGTAATTTGAGGTGTTGCTGATATATATGAGTTCTTGCTATTTATTGTGTGAATTTTATATAGCTCTTCAGCCCTGGCCGATACCCTCATGGTATTGTGCTTGTATATTGCTTATTTTCTTTGTGTAAGGCCTTTACGGGCGCAGAAATGTCACGCGTCAGGAAAAAAATATGGATACTATCATTGTTTTGTAAAGAAATTAAATGAATATGTATCTACATAAAACAAATACAATGAGAAAGTAGAGAAAACACTAACATAATCGACTTATCTAATGGAAAGTGGTTATCCCCGCCATTTGACATCACCAAAACTGGAGGTCTATTTTTTTCTTAAAATTTATTTTTCTAGATTGATGTTTTTAATTTTTTATTTATGAATACATTTATAAAAAACAGAAACAACAATTACAATAGAATGCAAAAAACCTAGCTTAGGAATATACAGGATTATTTTTTAGTCAGTGCGCAGCTTCAACATACGTAATGGTTATCAAATTTTAGAAAATATGTATTTATTTTTTACACCTGACTTAGAACAAAAAAAATTAAATAATCGCACTTAAACTTATCCCAGTATCGTACGTAAGTGTGGATCACCCTATTAGGTTCACTAGCTATCTTCCGGTATGGCAACGTCGCGCGCGGCCCAGTTATACCTATCAGCTGACTGTGTTCTAGCTTCTACCTACAGCACAGGTCAATGACCAGTCCAGGTTAATAACCGCTATTGGTACCGGGGTGCGTGCGGGTGATACCTACAACAACTAAGTACCTATCTCACAAGTACCTACACTTAAACTGCCTCCGTGGTGTAGTGGTTTAAAAGTTAGTCTCTTGATATGATGGTCCCTGTTTCTAGTTTATGCGGAGAGACAAGATTATTTTGTTAATGACGTAGTTGGATTTTTCCCAGTTTGGTTAAGAATTAGCAGCTACTACTAGCATAAGCAAGACATGTAAATGTTTAATCCATAACGGTAACTCGGGATTGTACAGCACCTCAAGTAACCATCTACGTGATCAACTTAAGAATGGTTTTTCTTACAGTTAACAAGAATAACCAGAAAAGATTGATTCCCATTTCAAAAGATCAACATTCAAAGGCTTTTCTAATATTCTTTAAAAATAACCAGTAAAGACTTTAATGGCAACTGGAGCCGTTGCTGATAGTACCTAAAAAGCCTACACAACCTGCATACAACAGAGGTTGTGATGGTTTGACAACATCGCGATTAGTCACCGCGTCTTACAGCGCCAGACATAGTGGCGCCAACGATTCAATTTTTTAGAAGAAATCTGCCGCCGGCGCGGCGCCGGCGTCACGGCGTGGCGGGAAATTCATCTGCACTGCTAGAAAGCTTTATGTACACTGATGATATGAGGTAGCTCGTATCGCGCGTGCCTGCCCTTCGATGATTTTAACCGAATTATCCTTAAAGTACAACTGCATTTAAAGTAAAGTAAACTGCAAAAAGTTTACCTAGAACACTAGGTAGGCAGTAGGTAGCTAAGTACAATAGTCGTTTAATTAACAGTTACTTACCGTAAACTGCCCGTGATCCAACAGCCACTGCATAACGTTGAGGAATGTTTTTGGGATCGGTACACGAGGGTCCACAACGCCAGCATTACGCAGTCGAGGTAAACTTTCGTCCGCGTACATTAATTGGGCTGCTCGGGTATTTTCCCCACTTAAAAAGTACGAACGCACCATTTCGTAAAACTCGCGAAACGTAAAATTCGACATCGCGAAATCAATTCGGGATCGGCGGGAAAGTAGTGTCACACATGTGCGCGCCCGCCCGCGACCATAAGAATAGATAATAAAGCGAGAACTGAATGAAACTGACTGAAGGGTGCGCTGCGCGAGCGCTGTTGCCATTTTCACGCACCCCCGATTGAAAAGTAGTGTGTCCATGATTTATTTTTTATGAGGCAGACAAAAATAAAAAAATAATAAAATTAAACATATTTTTTTATTTGCCTAAAATGTCCTATTAACGATTCTGATATCTTGGTATAAGTTTGCGCACTGACTAAAAAATAACCCTGTATACAAAGAATGAGCGCAATGAGCAGCAACTTTCCTTGTGGTTGCAACTTCTTGCACTGCGCTCGCCATTCCGTCTACCAATCGTACAGCAGTAGACTGTTATGACTGCTGACATATTGTTGGTGTATGTAATGTATCTGATAATGTATGTAAGGGAGGCCAATGTAAAGCAGTTAACTGTTATGACTGTTAATGTATGTAATGTAACTTAGGACGCCCAGAATCTATTATCCCGGTATCTATAATCCCGGTTTTCTATTAGGACATTACAAAATTGTTATAAAAAAAAGAAAATTGTGTGATACAAATTTCTTTTTTTTACAATGACGGTTCATGACGTCAATAAGTGATATGATAATACTATCCTACATTGAATAAAGAATTTCAATTTCAAATTTCAATTTCAATTTCAAATTTCAATTTCTAGCTTTTACTTTGGATTTAACGCGGGACACTGTATTATTATACATATTTCATTCGGATTCATTTTCAGATTTATTTGACTCATGTCAAAAAAAAAAACGTTGCGTAGAAAAACTACCAATAGTTATTCGCTATTTAAGTTGGTTTTGCAGTATCCGGAAAAAGGCGGAAAAGGACGTGTTTTATTCTGAAGGGTGTGAGACACCCTTTTTGGTTTTGAGGTCCGGAAGTTTGTTTCCGTGTTCATCCTTTCCAAACGATGTATTCTCATCAGTGATATTTTATATAAAAACTGCAATAGTGCCATAAGTACAAGAAGACTATATTCAAACTTTGAATTAAAATAGCTGTCCACTGAAAATCTAAGGAATAATTACAATGCAAAATTGGTATTGTAATACTCGGCTACAAGGTCGCTAAAAACCTGGCCATCTTTTAGCAATTCAGGCTTAAATAACTCTTACCAATTATTTTCTTTGTTATTGTAAAAATATTTGTGTTTTCCACAGAGTACCCTCATCATCTGCGAGTACCCTCATCAAAATAAAAATAAACTTTAGCTTGATTATTAATACGTTGATCATCACATGCTGTCACCTCTCCAAGCGAGTTCTTTGGTCTGTGGGGTTTTAAGATGAATAACGTATTAATAAACACTATTTAACCAAGCTAAAGTTTATTTTTCTGTTTGGAGCGCAACCAGTCTAAAGTTTAACCTTGAATGACTTTCAAATTGTCTTCACTAACTGTCTTATATTACAGAAATTGTGAAAGTTTCAGTGGCAAAAATGGTGGTTAAAACTTAGACGCTCTACTTACTATTATACTAAGGACATTTTAGTTTTCTGGATTTTCTATTTAAGTTAAGGCATTTTATACAGTCTACTAATGAAGCAAAGTGCAAAATTGTATATTTGAAGGCAAACTATCTGTTCTTTCCCAAAACGTTATTAATTTAATTATATAATACATTAAACATACACACACTCACACTCATAAACACACACAAACACATAATCACACTCATAAACACGTAAAAACTCTTTCACGTTACAAACAGTCATGTTATGTGAACAGTCATTTTTATTTCATAAAAACTAGTATATTTTCTGAAATTTTGTTTTAGACCTTAATGGGAGATACAACTGTTTCCTGTAACACAAATAATTCACCTAGCTCAGGAACCAGAGTGTCAAATTAAGTTGTGATAATTATTGAAATAAATAACTATAAAATATTTATTTATTTATTATCGTAAAAAGTCTTGGGGAAATTCTTTTATCCACTTGCAAGTTTCATTTTATTCATACAAACATACCCACACATATCATGCTTATAATCCTTTAAGAGGTAGGCAGAGCGTATACGGCTATAAAAACGGTAATTTACAAAAAATTTAGGGTGTCAGCCTATTGCCTAAATTTGCAATACACATGTACCTCTCGAATCCCTGAGTCGATTCCTACGACAAAATGGGGTGAAGCTATTACACATCTATTTTATGATAACGATAAATTACTTTATAATCCAATTTGCATTAGATAATATTTGGGTTGGTGGGTTGCTAATCAATTTGGGTACGTATTTTTTTTTTTTTTTTTTTTTTTAATTAATGATGGGTTTGCTCTTGACTCTAGTCTAGGTCATAGGACAGAGACAGAGTCTAAGATGGAGCGAGCTCACCCAGAAGAAGCCTGTTCACTCTTACTTTGAAGAGATTAGGGTTGTATGCTTTTGGAAACACAGACGCAGGAAGTGAGTTCCACTCTTTAGCAGTGCGCATTATAAATGATGACTGGAAGCGCTAAGTCCGAATTGGTGGAATGGCTACCAGGTACGGATGGTATCCGGCGGTGCGTCTGGATGTCCGATGGTAGAAGGGAGCTGGTGGAACAAGGTCGTGAAGCTCTTGAGCACACTCTCCGAAGTACAATCTATAAAATACCGACAAGCAGGCAACCTTGCGGCGATGTGCCAGGCTATGTAGCTTGGTGTCCACCAGTTTTATGTCGCCTATGAGCCTCTTGGCCCTGCGTTCCACCGAGTCAAGAGCGGCAAGTTGGTATTTGGCTGAGCCATCCCAAAGGTGACTGCAATATTCCATGCAGGATCGGACTTGTGCTTTGTAAAGAGTTAAAAGCTGTCCAGGCGTAAAGTATCGCTTCACTCTATTCAGGACGCCCAGCTTTTTAGCCGCCGTCTGAGCCTTGTACTCGATGGTCGCGCCGAAGTTTAGATTTGATGTCAACTCCATGCCTAGAAGCTCAAGCCTGTCAGTGACTGGGACAGATGTACCCCGAAAAGTAGGTGTCCAGTCGAAAGGACTCCTTTTTGCAGTGAAAAGACACGCCTGTGTTTTGGTGGCATTGAATGAGACCAGATTATCGTCGTCCCATTGGGAGACAAGACTTAAGGTCAGATCTGTTCGCTCTACCACTTATTTTACTATTATTTATTTTACGTATTTGGGGTGGTATGGGATCTACCTCCTAGCGGTCCACCCCGGGCAACGGCAACACAGGCTTGCCTGTGGATAAGTCCGGCTGAACGATCCCACCAAGCGGTGAAAGGCTCCGTAAGGGGCCGCCTGGCTCGCGACCACCATCCCACCGAAGTCTGGCGCCAAGTAGCTTGCTGCGTTCCGTCAGTGTGTGGGAGTGCCAGTGCCTTTGGGGGAATTGGAGGATGTCAGTTGCGCTATTCAGAACCGGTCTTGGACTCTGGGCGATACTGTACCGGGTAACTCATTCGGGAGGGTAGCGGGATCCGAAGCACGGTGCCAGCCGTTGGCCGACCGCAGTCAGTAGGGGGCCCAAGTAGCACGCCAGCCACGTGCCAAAGGCTGCCCCGCCAACTCGCGAAAAATCCAGATATGCTCCACCGTGCCAGCTGGCGACTGGATGGGAGGACCCGGTGGCCATATTCGGGGGGGTTCGGGCGTCCCCGCAGTCTCCAAATGAGTTTCCCATAGGTCGGTTAAGCTCTAGTGTTCCAGTGGTTAACTGAAATGCGCCTCGACAATTCAACTTTTTCCCCACAAACTCTAAAATTATGAAAAAAATAAAAAGGAGGATAGGTTTATACAACGGCTAAACTTCCTCCCAAAAAAAGTGCACCTCACTAACATCCGAGGGTTGCACTCCAATCTCGATCCGGTCCATCACCACCTTGAGACCGAGAAGCCGCACCTGTTCTTCCTAACGGAGACGAAGATAACAACACCGTCGGACGTGGCGTACCTCAACTACCCGGGTTACTCTCTTGAGCATAAGTTCAAGAAGCAAGCTGGGGTCTGTGTGTATGTCCGCGATGACATTTGTTGTCGTCGTCTCCGTTGCTTTGAGAAATCGGGTTTTTCTGCCATTTGGCTACTGGAGGACTCTGGCGTGGAGAAAACTCTATATGTCGGCGTCTACCGATCGCACAGCGGTGACCAGGAGACGACAGCGCTTTTCAATTATCTCGTTGAAACGACAGACGTAGCACAGCAAAGATACCCGACAGCGAAGCTAACTTTTCTGGGGGACTTTAATGCCCACCATAAGGAGTGGTTGTTCCCGTTCCAGAAAACTGACCATGCTGGGCTAGAGGCGCGCAAGTTTGCATTATCGCTAGATCTGACCCAGCTGGTGAATGTAGCTACGCGGATACCGGATATCGACGGCCATACACCCAATTGCTTGGACTTGCTGCTGACAACTGATCCAGACAGTCATTCAGTTTCGGTCTCAGCTCCTCTGGGAACGTCCGACCACTGTCTGGTGAAATCCGTATCGACCTGCTCTCCTCTCGATGACAGCCCCAGGGGCACGAGGCGAGTTTGGAGATACGAGTCAGCAGATTGGGAAGAGATGCGGCACTTCTTTGCATCTTACCCGTGGCGTCAAGTGTGCTTCTCTTCGCGTGACCCCTCGTGTTGTGCAGATGCGGTTGCGGACGTGATTCGGCAGGGGATGGAATATTTTATTCCATTCTCCGACATCCCGCTCGGTCACAAAGCCCAGCCTTGGTTTAACGCAGAATGCGCCCAAGCTGAGGCGCGTAAAGAATCGGCATACCAAGCTTGGGTCAAGGCTCGCGACTGCAAATTAAGAGCACGTAGGGTTCGCGCGAAGAAAAGAACCTTCAACTCTGCCACTAAGTCCTGCAAACGGGTTTTACGTAAGGCACGTTTTGACCATGTCGGACGAATAGGGGCCAAACTAGCATCACACCCTCCGGGTAGTAAAAAGTTTTGGTCCCTGTCCAAAGCGGTTGAAACTAATTTCTGTCGTCCAACCTTACCTCCAATGCTGAAACCTGATGGATCGCTGGCTCACTCTGCAAGTGAGAAAGCAAATTTGTTTGCTTCCTTGTTTGCAAGCAACTCACGTCTGGACGCTGGCTCCAAACAACCACCTACTGTACCTCGTTGCGATTCTTCGATGTCGGAGATCGCAGTACACATTAAAGAGGTTCGAAGAGTATTGTGCAGTCTAGACGTGAACAAGGCCAGCGGACCTGATGGCATACCAGCGAGAGTATTAAGACTATGTGCGCCTGAACTGTCTCCTGTGCTGACACGCTTGTTCCGCCTCTCTCTTAAAGAAAGAACGGTGCCGGGGGGCTGGAAGCTTGCTAATGTGCAACCAGTTCCCAAAAAGGGCGACCGTGCCGACCCTGCCCATTACCGTCCAATTGCCATTACCTCCATCCTATGCAAGGTCATGGAGAGGGTACTTAACAGTAAGTTGCTGACCTACCTTGAAGACAATGATCTTCTCAGTGACCGTCAATATGGCTTTCGCCGGGGGCGGTCTACTGGTGATCTTCTTGTGTATGTCACGCACTGCTGGGGCGAAGCAATCGAGAAAAACGGCGAAGCACTTGCCGTTTCACTCGATATCTCGAAGGCCTTTGACAGGGTCTGGCATGCAAGTCTGCTCAGCAAGCTTCCTGCTTATGGCATCCCAGCTGATTTTTGTACTTGGATTTCAGACTTCCTTAGTGAACGGTCCATCAGAGTAGTCGTTGACGGCTGCTCCTCTGACCTAATGGCCATTGATGCCGGAGTTCCTCAGGGGTCTGTTCTCTCTGCAACTCTTTTCCTGCTGCACATCAATGACCTCCTTCGGCATGGTATTGTTGGATACGCAGATGATAGTACCGTTTCAGAGAGATACTTGACAGGTGCAGGGACCAGTGGGGATGAAATACGTTCGTTAAGAAAGGCCATTTATCGTATATCTCGGTATCTAGTTGAAACAAGTAATTCTACTTTTTTTTACAAATATGTGTCGCTCTAGAATGTAGAGGCAAGGCAAAGACAGTTATCGTAGTTTCTAAATAAAGGTATACAGCTATCCAAATAGGTCTCTCTAGCCAGGCGGGTCTGGCAACGCACATAGCCCTAATACATATTTTTTTGATGATAAATAGACTACCTTTTTTGACACAGTTGCCCCACAAGGCGATCCTACATCTCAAAGTGGAATCCAAATAGCCTTGGCAGTTAGAGCTGTTTTATGGTAATTGATAATTTTTAATCGGTACGATGCAAACCCAAATCTATTTATAATACTGCAAACGAGTTTTATATGACGTTTCCAGGTTAAATGCGCATCAAAAACCATTCCATGAAATTATATAAAGGTTTTTTTGTTGTTTTTAAGTACGACTGAAAGATTTATTGGCTGATTATTAATATCTCAAACTGTTAAAAAGAAGTTTTGCTTAAATTAACTCGCATTATGATTGTATTCTTACCCTTCGACAAACTTGCCAATAATAGCATTTAAATCAATTTTTAACCATTTAAATCTGATAATTTTTTACTCTAAACAAAATATGACTTGGTTATCAGCAAATAAACTACAGGGATACTGGATTATTTATGGAAAATCATTAACATATAATATGATCAAAAGTTTAACAAGTTTTGATATTTTACTTGTGAGAGAAAACATGCTTGTGACACAAAGTAAGTATTGGCGGCGGCGCGCCGATTTTGATGTAGATTTACTTGATTGGAAGCCAAACTCTTTGTGTCGTATATTAAATATAATATATTAAATCTTCTAACAAAAGACACAATTCTGCCATGCATTACATTTTTCAAATTTTTGATAGTACTGTTATTAACGCTATCCGGTGAAGATTGCACATCTATCTTCTTTTTTTAAACAGCGGTGTAACTATTGTTTTTGAATGTATTTGAAAGAATATCGTGTTCAAATGAAAGATTAATGAAAAGAAGAAAGACAACAATAGTGTTTTATAAATTACTACAGTTTTATATTATTTTAGTATTAATATCGTTAGTTCCATTACAATTCGAAAAGTTGAATAAACTAATAATTTTTGTATGTCATAAGAGTAATTTGGTCTTAAATATTGTTTATCTAGTTCGTTTCAATTCATTTAAATACCTTCTACACAAACAGAGTACAGTAAGTACTACATCAAATATCACGTGTTAATACTGCAAACTGGGCAAATAGCAAGTGTGTATTGTATCAGAACATAAAAACATGGACACATCAGGAATGTCGATGTTATATAAGTACGAGTACATATGAAAAAATAAAAGAACGAGAGAATTGCACCAGGTGTTTTTGTCTTCTCTACGTAGTTCAGAATGCAACCCCCTTTAGATAGCAAAACCACCGGCAGCTCAGTGCATAATGAAACGCTGCCGAAACTTCGCTCACTTAAACTAAATGAACTCAGCTTAATACTCCAACTTAGAATTTTAGTTGAGTGCTATGAATAAATCAGCCTTCTCTCGTAAGGTGCTCTCGGAGGAAAATGCACTTGGTGACGAGGATAGAGGTGTCACGTAAGTTAAAGTGAGCGTAGATTATTCACGAACAGGTAACGCGTCCTAAATGAACGTGGCAGCTGCTTATACACTAGTGACTACAAGATTATACCAAGACCGCTGAATATTATTAATTGCCGATTAAAGTTGTGTATTTATCTCTATAACGACAGATAATTAATTTTTCCGTTGCAATCATTAGCATGGCAACAAACGAAACTTCTTATAGTTCAGTTGCGAAATAGACAGTAGGTACCCATAGGCACTAAAATAGGCGCAGGAAATCTTGGATGTCATATAAAAAATAATCTGATATTCCGTGACTGAACATAGGCGGTTTTCCCACTTTATGTCCATTGCTGCGTATTTTTAGCGTCTGTCAGACAAAAGACGAAATCCGATCTTATCCCATACAATTACGGCGACTGTGCATTTACGGTACGTTATGGATCCGTCGTTTGCGTCGTTTGACAAACGCATCCGTGAACGCACTGTCGCCGTATTCATAATTATTATAGGAATAAGTACGGAATTCGTAATTTCCTTACTTCTGATCGACACATGCGTTACGGATGCTCTAAAAACACGCAGCGACGGACATCAAGTGGGAGAACCACTCAATCGTAAAATTTCAGATTGATTTAATATGACATCTATGAATTTCTGCTCAAGTTTTTACCTTGTATGGCTAGGTAGGTACTGCGGCGATCGGTGCTTATACCGACCGCCTTGCGTACGTCTACTATCCGCGAGCTAGCTGGCAAAGCCGGCCACCATGATTCGAATCGCTTAATGTAATTTTTTTCATGCGACAGTGGAGGGATCCGACATTACATGTCGTTTATAATTTTTTTACCTTATATCTTCCAAATTAAACATAAAAGCATAGGACTTGCAACCCAATACAAAAGAGCGTAATGTCGTTGACTAGTTCACGAGAAAAAAATAGATGTCTCCGGTAGTAACATTTGTAAACAAAATTAGACTAATGAAACTGAGCCGCCATGTATGAGCTACACAAGTGCGAAATAGTTTAAATTTTTTATGATAGATGTCACCGCTCCAGTACAACCGCTATGGAGGTATAAATATTTTTACACATTTACCCTCTTTACTCTTGTTTTCTTTGAACTTGACTTTGGCAGAATCATCGTCCGAAAGCAATCCAAAGCAGCCTATCCTAAAAAAAACATCACAATATTGTTGTTTTGATTTCAGCGGCACAAATTGGACGTGGTTATGCCATAATGATCCAAGTGCAAAATGATGGTTTTGAGATATAGCAAAATTTGGTAATCAAAGTTTGGGAGTTGACAGCTCCTCGAGTAATACCTACCAGTATGATTTTATCATGCAAGTGTAGATAATTGTGCACATTTTTATATTAATAATTAAAAATATGATTTGTTCGTAAATTTGGAAAATAACCTTATTTTCCAAATATATTTATTTTAAAAAATTCACTTAGATCGTTTGGTAAAGAAAAAGTTTTTTTATAGTGCTTAATTTTCAGTAATTTCCTAAAATTTTCTACATGTTTTTTTTATTATAATAATGTATTCGTGATTCGTGGTAATTAAAATGCTTGTTTTAATATCTATAAACATTTTGAAAAGGATACAAGGTATGCGTATAAATATAATTAAAAAAAAAGTTTATCTCCTTATTTTAATCATTTTGTCTGACCTAGTCGGCATGCAAACTAGAAAAGGCGGCAATAGACCTAGCTAGTAGACAGATAAAGAGGTGGAGGCGTGACGAATGAAAGGCATATATGTATAAAGTCGAGGATGTCTTAGTGATCAATCGGTTCAATAGCGGAAGCTATCACTGACTTGTAAGGCACCCTAAATATCAACATCAAGCTGGAAAGAGGCCGCACCTTGTGAGCGAGACCTAGGAGCTGATACGACGAAGCCGAGAAATACCAGAGAATGCTTTATCAAATTCCCAGTTACTTTACAAAAACAACCTAAGTATGGTGAGACGAAATATTTTAAATTGTTTTGATATTTAAAAAACAGCTTTAAAATATTTTTGCAAACTAGATTCAAGTCGTCTATGTCGCTGGCACCCCAAAGTATATATTTTTCAAAGCTGAGAGGCCTGAGAGGCACATTTCCTTGGCATAGCCACCATTTTGGCACATTGTGCCGTAAACAAGTAATCTGATGATTTCTCTGAAATTTTAACCTAAACGCATGTCGACCGCTCCCCCAGTTTTTGACCTGAGATCTCAGTCTAGATAGCGTCAAATTGAAAACCAGTCTTGAAATAAGAGTCCATCCATTCGTCAGAAACGTTTGAGCCTCTCAGCTTTGAAAAATATATACTTTGGGGTGCTAGCGACATGGACATGATTCAAGTGACTTTGAAAATGAGCTTACAAAATACATGTTTTCCAAAAGGATTTATTGTATTTAGAATCATTTCAAAAAAATGTAATATCCATTTCGCCAATATGTGTTACAGAGATCCGCGCCACGCCGGCGCGCCGCCGCCGCCGCCGGGTCACAGAAAATCTCACGCCGAGTTCAAATTTCCCGCGCGAACCTTGTTTCATGCACGCGATCGATGCGCAATCAATACGCAACCTTACCTTGTTGTGCGATTGGAGGCGACACGCATCGCATCCCCCTCACCCACCTGTGCGGGTGAGGGCGGATTCACGATAATTATAAGCATACTCAGTAACCATTTTAATTAGGTACATAGTTTTCTCCTTCCCGGATCTCCCGGACGTGGATATAGACGAAATAGCTCTTAGACAGCTTGAGAATGGGAAGGCTCCCGGAGAAGACGGAGTGGCCTCTGAGCTACTTAAGGCTGGTGGAAAGCCTGTCCTCAAAGAGCTGAAAAGGATATACAACTCCGTTATAGCTAATGGGACAACCCCGAAGGTGGAGCAGAGGTGTTGTAGCATTGTTTTTCAAGAAAGGAGACAAAATGCTCCTCAAAAACTACAGGCCGATCACACTTCTGAACCTATAAGCTGTTCACGAAAGTCATTACGAATCGTTTGGCATTAAGATTTGACGCCTTCCAGCCACCAGAACAGGCCGGGTTTCGTAAAGGCTTCAGCACCGTGGACCACATCCATAAGTACTGTACGGCAGGTTACACAAAAGTCAGAAGAGTATAACCAACCGCTGTGTGTGTATGGCCTTTGTGGACTACGAAAAAGTTTTCGACTCCATCGAAACCTGGGCTGTTTTGGAGCCCTTGCAGCAATGCCAAGTGGATTGGCGATATGTGGAGGTGTTAAGAAGCCTCTATCAAATGGCAACGATGTCCGTCCAAGTACAAAACAGGATCCATCAAACTACTCCGAGGTGTAAGACAGGGTTATATCCTCTCCACCAATTCGCTTGAGGATATCTTTAAGACTTTGGACTAGGCATCAACGTCAACAGCGAATATCTCACACATCTCCGCTTTGCCGACGATATAGTCATAATGGCTGATTCGCTGCAGGCTCTGCAAAAAATGCTGCTTTAAAAAATTCTGGAATCACCCTTGCCACAATGCCTCAAGACCAAGGTGTTCGATCAGTGCGTCCTGCCAGTCATGAGCTATGGGGCCGAGACGTGGAACCTGACAGTAAACTGGCCCACCAGCTACATGTCACTCAGAGGGCTATGGAAATGTCTATGCTCGGTATCTCTATAATGGATAGAATCCGGAGTGAGACTATCCGCAAAAAGACCAAAGTAACAGACACAGTCTGGAAGTGTAGCAACTGAAGTGGCAGTGGGCTGAACATATCTGTCGTAGAACCGATGGACGGTGGAGTAAACGGGTTCTCGAGTGGAGGCCACGTCTCGGCAGGCGTAGCGTTGGACGACCTCCGGCCATATGGACCGTTGACTTAAAAAAGGCGGCTGGTAACAACTGGATGGCGAAAACGAGAGATCGTGCCCTATTGCGTACCCTGGGGAGGCCTAAGTCCAGCAGTGGACTGCAATAGGCCGATTTATGTATGATGTGTGTACATAGTTTTCTTAAAATAAAGTTTGATTTAGTACTTTGGGAGCTTTTTCTACCACCCGTTAAAAACTTTAAAAAAATCCGCCCACGCCGGCGGCGCCGCGCCACGCCGGGTCCGAATGCCGGCGCGCCGCCGCCGGACTTTTGGACTGCGGCGCGGACCTCTTTACACCTCACCATTTCTACAGATTAAAATATATCTTAATGAAAGTTAGAGAGCACCTAGATTAGAACACGTCAAGCCTGATGGTGTCTTTAACTCATTTTTGATCCAAAGTCACTTGGATCATTATTGCATAACTACGTCCAATTTATAATGAATGACAGATCCCTTCTAGAGCAAAAAACAGAACTGAAATTATATATACACGCCATCTATCCTCATATTGAGTATGATTTGAGACCTTCAGCTGTCTAAACGCTTACAACGCCATCTATTGATATTCGTTCTAATGCGGCGAAATGGGTTGTTACAACAAAATTAAATAATAATGATTTTCCGAGTATTTTATGACACTAAATAATTCCAAAATGACTTTTTGTTAGGTAAAATAAAAAAAAAGAGCTACAGTTCTTGAGCATACGCAAGTTTTATTCATTGGGTAACTATTTTTTAGCGCCATCTAGGTTTAAGACCAAAACAGTAAGGTACTATGGGGCTGCCAGTCCTCTAGTATTAATTGGTCCATGATAAAAGTATATTTCCAACGTTTTAGTGGTTTTTCGATAAAAGCCTTCACCAACTTGTTCCCACGGTACCTATTGTCTATTCCACAACTTAACTAAAATATACGAAAGTTCGTTTTGTTGCCAAGCTAAGAATTGCCACGTAAGAAAAAATATCTGTCGGTATAAATACGCATTTTTACTAAACATAAAATTATTCCATAAAGTCTTCAAAATGGAACGACCTGGTTTATTGAAATACCTTGTAGGAAAAACCTCCGTGAATCTTCTACCATGATCCTTAAAAATGGGGTCCGTAATTCTGAATTTATTTTCTCAGTGGGAGGTACGAAGTTTATGATATGCTTAAAAGTTGAAGTAAATCGGCTCAAGTGGTTTCTGCGATGAAAGAGGTTGAGGATCCGCTCTCCCTTATTCAGGATTCTTATTAAGCTGACAAGATGTTGAATGGAAGCCAAATTAAAATGATGTAAAACTCAGCTTTTTTGCAAGTAGGTATGCATTGCTCTGACTTACAAATAAAATAGGAAAATTTTAGTAACAAATTATACAGTAACCTCTTATTTACAAACAAAGAAAAGATTATTTTACTGATAGAACCTGCCTACTTAAAATTCGAGTCTAACAAAAAATAAATATTTTTTACTAAGAAACCTGACCCTTGACTTGATTCAGAATTATCAGGGTCATTCTCATAATGACATGGAATTTTCTCACTTCCATGTCATTTTTCGAATTTAGTTTTTTTGGATAATTGAATATATTACGTTATCAAAGTTTTCCTCATAACAAACACTAGATTGAAATTGCCCGGTTCTTGGACCACTAGTTTCAGAGTTATTTGATGTCCACTATTTGCGGACATGGAAATGAGAGAATTCCGTGGCAATTTTTCTTTTTTTTATATTAAAATAATTAAAAATGTTTTTTAATATAAAAGTAGTCAGTAAGTAATGTTTGCTAGAGCTTAAAGAACGTATTTTAGTAAAAATAATTAATATATTACTATTAAAAATATAAAAAAACGGAGGGCCACTATTTTTTGTCATGGAAATGAGGTGTCCACTACTTGATTTGTAGGAAATATAAATAAAATAAGCTTTATTTACTTAGTTAAATATTTATTTAGCATCCCACGAACATGAGGGTGTGGATACTGATAACTTTTACATATTGATCGACTGCAGAATGCAACAAACACTTTTATAACACTTTGTATTAAAGTAACTTGTGGCCAAGATTGAAAAGAGTACCAACATAATATTAATATAGGCTCGCCCGACTGGGAAGCAGTTTGAAGTGGTTATCAACTAGTTACGCGCGCTTTATACTAGTTTAGAGTGCGTTGCGGTTTCGGTAGCTCTAGTCTTGGCACGCACATTTAAACAAATAGGAGTTTTGCTTCAAAGCGGTAGCCATTATTATGTATTCTTTTCTATAAGAGACATTCTATAGAAAAAAGTGGTTAGCATGATCGACTGCTTTTATTGGCCTTCAGATATCGCGGGTTTGCAGTACCAGGTATAGAACCACTTTTTTCTCATCTAGCCGTTTGGGCTGTAACCCACGAAAAAGATATTGCATGTCCACATACATACATACATACATACATAAACACATACATAATACATACATAATACATACATACAGACAGACTCCCGAAAAACTCTAACCCTCCTTCTGAGACATTCGGTAAAAAGACATATAAAATTAACTACAAAAGCTTTCATTTCATAAAAATAGGTAATAATGATAAATACCCGTACTTCCACATATTTACCATTAAAACAGGCATTGGATTAATTTAAGAATAAATATTCATTATTTAAAAACTTTGTCCAACTGTGGACTGCAAAATTTTAATCATTCTCTCTTTTCCATGTCACTTTCTCATTTCCATGCCATCTCGAACCATGGAAAGACATGGAAATGAGAACATGGAAATGAGAACGAAAGCTTATTTTGCAGTTTAATAAAAACCTATTCGTTAAAATTTAATACAGTACCGCCTCTTATTTTGAGCATATCAAGGGTATTCCTCAGAAAAAATATCGATAATACCTAATAACTGAATAACTGGTAATCGACTAGCATGGAAATGAGGTCGGTACTGGACAAAGTCGTAAATGTGAGAAACTTACCCTCGCCATCGAAGATGTAGCGGCGAGCGGCGCATGCGTCCCCCACGACGTTGTCGGCGGTACTATTCGCTACGAATTCGTGAGTAAAATCGACAGATAGCTTTTACCGTCATGAATGTATGAGTGAGAGAGTAGCGCGAGGTAATTGTGGGCTGATTCAGGGCTTCAACGCAAAAATCCGTGTTTATATAAAAGTTTCTGCCGTTGTGGAAAATAAAAACATGCTAAAAGATAGAAAATATAATTGTTTAAAAGATAAGAAGGCTTAACATGACATTGACTTGTAATTTTAGGATCTATAACAGTCTATTTAGCGCAAGGTAGCAAAGAACCATGCCATGGACGTGAGAGAATGCATGTTTGACAGGAAATTTACAAAAAACTAATTACATATTTGATGAATTAAATGTTTGACCATATGTGAGAAGTGCTGAAGTATTTTGTAGTAAAATTTTATAACGCTCGTCCCAGAGGAAGCAGCACTTTTTAAGCGGAACGTACGAAAAACGCGGTCGATGAGAACAACCCATCAACGTACCTATCAACACCACAAATTTTCCATTTGTTTTCCCGTTCTGTCTATTCAATTTTTTTTTGCATATTTTATCTGATAGCCAAACTTATCATGTCATTGAATATCTTTTCAAATTCTGAATTTCTAACAGAACGGTATTATACATATGTATATATTGCTGTGTTATATATATATTCAAGCCTTTCTTTAATTTTTTTTTTGGTTAATGCACCTGCTTTGACCCTTTCCACATGCCCTAAGGTAGACTGGGAGATAACGCCTTTGGCGTTAAGTCCGCCCGTGTACATTTTTGTGCATAAAGTTAAATAAATAAATAAATAAAACGGTACTTACCTACGTGGTTCGTCAGAATTTAATTTCCTGCTTTGCCTCTATAAAAGCTGTGGGTGAACGCTTTGTACGCTTGAATAGTCTGATCTATGAACAAGCTATTGCGACCATGACAGGTACTTTAATAAAAACTGAACCGGTTAAAGCTAAAAGTTGAAAGAAGTGATAGAATATGTGTGTATATGAATATTAATATAAATAAGAATGCAATCTAACAATATAACTCGACAGCAAGTGCTTCGTTTTTAATCGAGTTATCTTGGCTTTTAATTATAGTGAATTTTTCGAAAATTACACTGTAAAAACATTTCAGGTAAGCTATGAACGGCCATCATCTGATAAATAATAATGTGTCTTTTATCACCATAAGTAAATTATTATTTAATTTTCTTAAATAACGTTAGATTGAATCAATATATTTGTAGTACGAGTATGATTGTTTATTGTTCTGGAAAAAAAGCATTATTTCAATTTTGCTTTTAACAAGATTACTTCTAACTAGCAGCCCGCCCAGAGGTTTCACCCGCCGCTAACAATTTCCCCCTGGGAATAAGACAGTTTTATATAGCCTATGTTCATCAGGGATAATGTAGGATTCTAAAAATCTTGACTTCAATTTGAAACAAATATTGTTTTCAGATGGTGGTGGTGTAAAGTTACATGCCGTGTGATTAGCCTGGCCAGCCCCATGGCAGTGCCTTTATTTTTATTTTTTTTATCCCGCCCGAGCCGGTTTTCTATTAGGTCATAACAAAATTGTAATAAAAAAAAGAAAATTGTGTGATACAAATTTCTTTTTTTCGAATGACGGTTCATGACGTCAATAAGTGACAATACTATTCTACAATAAATAAAGAATTTCAATTTCAATTAACGGTAAAAGAATTTTTTAAATCGGTCCAGTAGTTTCAGAGCATATTTAAACAAACAATAAAAAAAAACCTGTTTCAAATATTAGTGTAGATTATATTATTATTATTTTAGTGTGATGCCGGCTTAGAATAGCATCACCCGATTTCTTTCCCGTGGGAGTCGTAGGAGGTGACTAAGGGACTTGAGGGTGTGTATTGCAATTTTAGGCGATGGGCTGACAACCTGTCACTATGGCGATACACAATTTTCCGAATGACCCTCAAACATATGTCAGATGTGGCGTAAATGTCCGTTTTGTCAGCGGCCGTTTACACTCTGCCTACCCCGCAAGGGATAATAAGCGTGATATGTGTATGTATGTATTATTTTAGTGTAGATTTTTTTAATGCATTATTTAATGTTTTTTGTCGTCTTTTTTATACCGAGTAAGGGACAGACCTTCGAATACTGATAGGGTGCATGAAACATAAAACTGGACAACTTTCCCTTTAGAAACATATGTCAGGAAACGCTGAAAAATTACCTTCCATACAAAATCACAATCAGCTGACTGCATTCACTATGGGAAGTCAGTTTTTTTACGTTTCCTGAAATATGTTCTTAGGGGAAAGTTGTTCAGTTTCATGGTCTGCATGGACCGGTATCAGTATTCGGAGGGCTATCCCTGACACCCTTTAATACAGTAATGATTAAATAATGTAATGTATTACACTGGTACGAATAATGTGGCGTAGGTAGTTTGTAGATTTCTAAATGAAAAAATAGTTATTGTGGCATAACTGTAATAGTTAGACATATTGTATCGTAGTACATCACTTTGCTCTATTGTGAATAATTTCCACAGCGTACGCGGCATATAGTAGATTTTACAACAAGTGCACAAAACGGACCATTTTCATCCGAGACTTTTAGCAGCCCGAGCCGAAGGCGAGGGCTGATAGTAATGTCGAGGTTAAAATGGTTTTGTGGACGAGTTATAAACTCTGCTTTTCACTTTGATTGCGAGGAAATAAAACAATAGTATATTATATAAGTAACATTTATTTAATTAAAATTCAAAGTAAAATTTGTACAGTTTTGAATACTGAAAGAAATTGTTTTTTCTCGAGACTTTGGCGGTAGTATCTGTTGCACAACTCTCTGTGCATTAATTTCCATAAGCGTATTAGGAGAGAGTCTTAAATCCTCTTCTTCACTGGTCATTTTTAACAATTTTAGCAAATTGAAGAAATTACGAAAAAACAAGAGCTGTTTCCCGCCGCTTTATTTTTTTTTAATCTTACGACATTGGCATTAGGCTTGGGCTGCAGACCTATACAGCCTACTATTTAAGCCGACATAGTGCTATTTCAATTTTTTCATACATATAAAATGAAATAGCACTATGTCGGGCCGATATCGGCGTTCGGGGCAGACGCCCTTTGGCTGTGTATGGCTCATTTTCTTTGCCTTCATTTATAAGTAGATACGTTCTTGCACTTGTGCATAAAATGCGATTTTGTGCAGCCTATATCCTGCACCAATAAGCTCTTTCAGAGCATGAGAAGTGAAAAGATATTTTTTTGGTACATTTTTCACACGTTGGGTTACATTATCGAAATTTTCACGCGGATCCCTATTTTTTTCTCGTATAAAATATAGCCTATGTTCATCAGGAATAATGTAGGATTCTAATGGTAAAAGAATTTTTAAAATCAGGCCAGTAGTTTCGGAGCCTATTCGATGCAAACAAACAAACAATCAAATCTTTCCTCTTTATAATATTAGTGTAGATAAAAGGCTTTAATATTCGTTATATGACAACAAATATGAGAATGAATACCAAGGGATACAAAACCAATAAAATACTGCCAATAAATAAGTGAAAAAACTTTGAAAAAGAGATTAAATATCTCTCTAGATACGGTTTTGCTGCAAATCTATCACATAAATTACGATTAGGTACAGATTGCACTCTCGGAAAGTATGCGTTTATAAATTTATGAGGATATCTCGGTTTTTGTTTTCTAAAATCTATAAATTAAATTTCAGTTAAATTAAAAGTATTATTTTTAATAGTAAAAAACTAGGCGTTTAATTACATACATAAACGTAAACCGCTGTAAAAAACGAACATTTACGCCACGTCTGACAAACATTTGAGGGTCATTTGGATGGAATATTTTGTACTAGTGACAGGTTGTCAGCCCATCGCCTAAATTTGCAATACACACCCTCTAGTCCCTTAGTTGCTTCTTACGACACCCACGGGAAAGAAATGGGATGATGCTATTCTAAGCCGGCATCACACGGCTTCCAAAACACTTCAACGTGTAGGGTAAACAATTTCAGAGAACTTTCAAAACTGCATCGAAAGCAAGGTTTAAACCTGTGACTTTCACTATCAGACTACCGACGCCTGCACCGAGTGGGCTACCATGGCTCACTCGGCATTGGGGAAATTATGCAAGTATGCCAATAATGCGTGGCATTGCTCACCTACCGGGATAGTTTAAACTACTTCCTTGAGACTAATTCAAATTTTACAGATTGAATATAGCCTAAGCGATGGAAACCTGCCTGCTGCGATTTCGAAAGTTCTCAAAATTGTATACCCAACACGTTGGAGTGTTCAATTAAGTACTCAATTAACCGCAAGTTTTAGTCGCTGTGGCTACATTTTAATCTGTGAATAATGAATTAGTTGCTGGGAAGTTGTTTATACTACCCCGTAATTAAAACCATGCCACGCGTTATTATACAAATGGACGGCGGTAGCCCAGTCGGTATACCCATCGATTCACATTTGAAAATGCTGCAAGTCTTCCAAAACCATTTCATGCGCAACGCTACCGGGGCGCCCTGGTAAATGCGGAACGCCAACCTCCATATAAAACTAAGGTCTCCCTACCATTAAAGCCCAAATGAAGGAAGCGTCTCGTCGCTTTTTCGACAACGCACCCCATCATACAAACCCCTTAATTGTTGCTGCGTCCAACAACTTCCCCCACCCAACCTCACGTTTTTAACTCCGTCCCAGATATGTCCTTTCAGATGATGATGATGACGACATCTTAGTAGCCGCTGCTGCAGCCATTGCAAGTTGATCACACTTCACAAGCTCTTCAAGCAATCGACGCCCCCGCCGGCGAGGGTGCCGAGGTCCCTCACTTGTTTCCCATTTTAGGAACTTCTGGCACGTGCCCGGCAGATTCAGTCCAATCCGTTCTTCCCAAAATAACTCCCCCAACCCCAAGAGCGCGATTGGGCTGGTTGTTTGGACAACCACACAAGCTTCTCCGGGTGAGCCCTCGCTCCCCACCAAACAGTCGTGAGTAGATTTCAAAGCCTCGTGGCTAAGAATTGCAGAGTCCAGCCCCAAAAAAAAAACAGTCGATGGAGGTGTCGGTAGTACTGATACCGAAAGTCGCAGGCTTGAACCCTGCCTGCGGTGCAATTATATTAGTTCTCAAAAATGAAACTCATTTTAAAGCATAAATTAATATTATTATTATGATCTCGGCCCTATATTACGTTTTTGCAAAGAAATATGTTATGAGCCATATTAATAATATAGTTATTTATAAGTAAAATAAAGAACACCTCGTCTGACAAAAGTTTGAGGGTCAAACAGATAACTGTGTATCACCATAGTGACAGGTTGACAGCCCGTCGCCTAAAATGCAATACACACCCTCGAGTCCCTTAGTCGCCTCTTACGACACCCATGGGTAAGAAATGGAGTGATGCTATTCTAAGCCGGCATCACACGGCAATCTAAGCCGGCATCACACGGCAATCTAAGCCGGCATCACACGGCAAACTTTTGTCAGACGAGGTGTTAATATCCGTTGAACGGCCGTTAGCGCTCTGCCTACCCCGTAAGGGATATAGGCGTGATTTATGTATGTATGTATGTAAAATAAAGAAAATGAGGATGTCATAACATTTTGGTAACACACATCGATTTCCAAACAATATTGTAATAATTTTCAATATATTTGATTCCCTAAAACACAAAGGTGCCTGCAGAAGATGCAATTTTTTATGTAATTCAGATGTACTTAGTTAATAAACATTACCCAAAAACTTAATTAAGTAAATGCGGCGTCACCATGATACACGATTACATAATAAGTACACCGACCTAATCATGCTGAATACCATTAACCGAAAACGGTTACGTAGCTTTGTAAAACTTTAAAGTCATGACGGTACATTTTGTTTAGTAAACAAGTAGGACGTTTGGTAAGTTCTAGAAAAAATTTAAGCGGTTCTAGAAAAAATTTAAAATTTAAATGTGTGTGTATTTTTTATGTAACTAAATGAAAACATTATGATTAAAAATATTGCAATAAATAATAGGTATTATATAATGTTACTATATGTCATAAATATAGATAAACAAAGGTACATTTTCAGGTCCATATAACAACATCGTGGGATCAGGCCTTTGTAAAAATTTTCTGTGCCCGAGTTATTTTTATTCATACATTTGTTGTATCCCTTAAGTGGGATATTTTATAACCCTTCAAAACGGGTGCACAAAAGGTAGCTTTTAGCTTGGATAATGACAGTAATTTTGTTGTAAAAGTTATGAAGCCATGCTTGCCTTTTTTAACAACACTGTATTTAACGAGTTATCAAGATAATAATCGTAAACAGAAGTATTAGATTTTTGTTTTTATGTATAAAATGTATAAATGAAAAACAAATGTAAATGTATAAATAAAAAATGATGCCGTGTGATGCCGGTTTAGAATAGCATCACCCCATTTCTTCCCGAGGGAGTCGTAAGAGGCGACTAAGGGACTCGAGGGTGTGTTTTGCAATTTTAGGCGATGGGCTGACAACCTGTCACAATGGCGATACACATTTTTCCCAGATGACCCTCAAGTATTTGTCAGTCGTGGCGTAAATGTCCCTTTTTTACGGCCGTTTGCGCTCTGCCTACCCCGTAAGGAATGATATGTGTGTATGTGTATGTATGAAAAACAAATAGAAAGAAGGTGAATTAATCTACTAGTGATTCTTGAATCGCAAGCTAGATTCTAGATTCCAAGATGATTATATAAGATAATTTTGTTTAGCTTAATTTTGATTAAGTTTGATAAGTGTCGAGATAGTAAACGTCCATTTGGATTTTATACGTTTTGTGACTGCTTATAGGTTATGTACACTGTGCAAATGATTGTGGGTAACCTACGCTTCAAACAACATTCGCTCATTACCAAATGTTAAATTTTCTGTTGTTTTGATGATGATAACATTTTCTGTTGTATGTACTTTTATAAATATCATTCCGTATTGCCGCAATTATTGTTCGTTGACATTTTTTTTCAGTACACATGGCATCAGGTTGGCCGACCTTCAAACATAGCTTTTTTTTTCCTCAAAGAACAGCCTTCAAACTCAAACACAACTTTTAAATATTCGGGCATGTCGCTCAGAGCGCATGAAGCCATTAAATTGAGTAAAGCGGGAGCAAAGAGGCATGCCTAATGGAACATCCACCAACCGAACGAAAGTTCAAAGGAATACGAGAAAAAAGTAAGTTCAGAACGATATTTAGATTTTTTTATTGCAGAGTCAACATAAAGTCACAATGTAAAATATTCGAATAATAGTATATATCGACGCACATTTTTATTGTATAAATATTTTATTGAAATTCAAGATCAAGTTATTTCACACCATAATTTTCCTTGCGGTGACGTTGTGCAGTGGTGTTAAATACAATTCATAAAAAAGCTTTTTCATGGTGGAGATGAAAAAGTCCTTGAAATAATGAACCTTAGAGCTGACGTTAGACACCAAAGTAGAAGTAGATGTAATAATAATAATAATAATAATAAAATTCTTTATTGCACATATAAAAAAAAAACAAATAACATTCTTAACATAGAAATATGTGAAGTAGGTACAACAAGGCGGCCTTCTTGCTATGGTAGCAAGTTCTACCAGGCAACCTTTGGGTGATAGGAAAGCGCGTAAAGGTAAGCGGGATAGTGCATATAATATAAACATACTTACACATACTACATACTATTGTAAACACTAATACTTAAACAACCTAATAATATTATAGACTAATACATAAAAACTAACTATGATAGATAGGATAGATAGATATATATTCTGCAACGAAGGAAATAAAAGAAACAGAAATAAATAGCAGTTTAATTTTAAAAGAGACTGTTAGATAGGACATAGGTATTATACTAAACAACAATATTAGACAAAAAATGTTTTTTGACCCGATCTTTGAAGGATGTAAGGGATGGAGCTCGCTGCACGACTTCAGGCAAAGAATTCCACAGCTTGATTGCTCGCACTGTGAAAGACTTTGCGTAGAAGTCGGTCTTGTGCGGAGGAAGGTTGAGCGTGAGACTGTTGCTGGTTCGCAGATTGCGAGTCAGGGTTGAGGAGTGAAAAATAAAGCGCTCTTTAAGATAAGGGGGAGTATTAGGATTGGAGAGGACGGAGTAAATAAGGGAAAGGATATGGCAGTCCCGCCTACGGGATATAGGTAACCTTAGGTCAAAAATGACACCAAGGTTTTTAACCTTATGGCTAAATGGTATTGGAATGCCATCAAAAGAGATTTGTGGTAGCGAAGCATAGTCTATTCGAGACACATACCACTGGCTGCCAATTATGATTGTCTGAGTCTTAGTTGGATTGACCTTTAGTCCATACGAGCGACTCCAATCCGAGATGCTCTTGAGGTCTCTGTTTGTGACATCAATCGCGCCCGGGAGGCCAGAGAGTGGTGCTTGTGTATAAATTTGGAGATCGTCTGCATATAGATGATAGGAAGAAGTGAGAGGAAGTGTTATAGAATTTATGAAAATAGAGAAAAGAAGAGGTGACAGGACGCCACCCTGCGGTACGCCGGCAGATGTATCACACCACGCAGAGAAGTTATCTTCAATGCGTATGCGCTGTCGACGCCCATACAAGTAACTGTGAAACCAGTCAACCACCACCGGAGATATGTTAAGAGAACGCAATATAGAAAGAAGGATGTCAAAATCCACTGTATTGAACGCATTACTAAAGTCTAGTAACGTTAACACAGTTAAATTCTGTTCTTCCATTCCTCGCCGAATATCATCAGAGATATTGACTAACGCAGTAGTCGTGCTATGACCGGGGCGGAAACCGGATTGAAAGGGGTTCAACAAGTTGTTTGTGGTGAGGAAAGAAGAGAGTTGCTGATGAACCAACCTTTCGAGGACCTTGGAGAGGAATAGAGATAGGACGGTAATCAGAAGGAGAACTGGGTTTAAGTATTTTTGGAAGTGGAACAATTTGTGCTTCCTTCCAAGCGGTCGGAAACACACCAGAGGATAAGGAATTGTTCAGGATTTTGGCGATGATTGGAGAAAGGATATCTAGGATAGGAACAATCATAGCACGGCTAATGCAGTCACTACCGACGGCATTCGAGGAAATGGCATGCACATTCTTCATAACATCGCAGGCGGTGATTGACTGAAAAACAAAAGATGGAAAGGTAGGAGTTGGCAGAGTAGAAAGATGAGTCAAAGTGGCTCGTTTAGTAGCGCTATCAATATCATCCGAAGAAGAGAAATGTGTATTTAGAGTGTCGATATTAATATTATGAGCAGAAAAACAAGTACGCGATTTGCCAACTCCTAGCTTATTGAGAAAGGGCCAGATTTTAGCTGGATCTCCATTTTCAACCGACTGATGGATATGGCGTCGCTGTAAATCCCGTATCTTGGTATTGCAGCGGTTTCTGATCTCTCGAAATTTATTGCGATTTTTGTCCGAAGAATCAAGTTTATACTTGGTTTTTGCACGAGTCTTTCTAGCCATTTGTTCACGCATCTCATCATTAAGCCAAGGTGCAGGAAGGTGTTTAACGCGCACAGGACGTGGAGTGATGTAGATGTGAGTGGATGTAGTGCATTATGTTGCTCTGTTATGTTGAATTTACATCAATGTAACTATAATTGGATAACCTAATAAATATAAATAAACAAATACTTTTTCTATGACATGTTAGGTATACTTACTAAAACAGACGAAATTAGATATAGTTTGTAAATATGCCATAGCCATCCCATCTGTATGACGCACCATTCGACAACTCTTTAATCTCCAATCTTTTATGTTTTGCGCCAGTAGCCCCACCAAATTCATTTATGATATAAATTAAATACCATAAGTTTTATATGTGTTAAAGTCACAGTGCTATATTATTTTAAGAGACTTGTATCAAACATTTAAGTTTGTGTTTTATGGCCAACGCAAACAAGAAAAACTTTTTTAAATATGTCGAGTACAATTTCTTCTAAGATAGTAAATAAAGAAGCAAATCTAGGGTTAATTTTGTTATAACTTCTGGGGTGAAAATCTCGTCGTGCGATCGCTCTATATTCGTGTGTGCCATGATAGCTCTCCTAGCGGAATTTGGGACTCGGGACTAAGCGGGATGGGTGGATGTTTAAATGCAATAAAACAAACATTTGATATATAAGCAAACATAATTTGATAGCCTTTCCACCGAATTCCTGCAGATAGGTAGTCAGACGCCAGTTCAAAATATGGTTTCATATGAATTTCGTGATCCATGAATATTTTGCTGAGCCGCGCCAGGTTGGCTGATGTTGAATAGTAAGTAGGTACTTGTTAATAAAATTATGAAAAAAAAAAGCTTTTAAAACAAGCTTTTATTTAAGTGCTCTGAAAAGATGAAAATAAAATTTTGAATGACATTAACCACATTCATTTATGACTTTACAGAAATGAAAATATAATAAAAGCTTGTCGCGATGCCTAGAAGAAACTACCTAATTACAGTTAGGTGCGTACCTTTTTACAAAATTTCAATCACAAATTGAAAGTTTCGCGACAAGCTTTTATTATATTTTCATTTCTGTAAAGTCATAAATGAATGTGGTTAAATGTCATTCAAAATTTTATTTTCATCTTTTCAGAGCACTTAAATAAAAGCTTGTTTTAAAAGTTTTTTTTACATAATTTTATTTTATATTTTTTAGTTTATGTTACGATAGTTATTGATCAATACGAAAGTCTTTCTATAAAACGGAGAGACCTTCAATAGAAAAACTTAAGGCACGGGGAAAACTAACATTAGGATAAAGTATAATTATCTCTTTTATATTCTATAGAAGTAGGTTGGTACCTACTCCTCCGGCATCCCTAATAGAAGAATTAGCTTGTAATGTCTTAGTCTTTTCATTTCATTGATGGCGTCATTATTACATGGCCGAGTCCCAGTTAATTTCGAACAGTCTAATTCTTCTATCAGGAGGCCTTCTATTGACGTGGCCCTAATTCATGGTGGGCCTACCAACTGCCTATAATAAACGAATTCGTATACAAAATTGCAAGTCCCAGCAGTTGAATATTGAGGAGTTCCATAGTTCGCAGACAACCCTGGATGTAGCGTCTAATTCATGGTAGGCCTACCAACTGCCTATAATAAACGAATTCGTATACAAAATTGCAAGTCCCAGCAGTTGAATATTGAGGAGTTCCATAGTTCGAAGACAACCCTGGATGTAGCGTCTAATTCATGGTGGGCCTACCAACTGCCTATAAAAAACGAATTCGTATACAAAATTGCAAGTCCCAGCAGTTGAATATTGAGGAGTTCCATAGTTCGAAGACAACCCTGGATGTAGCGTCTAATTCATGGTAGGCCTACCAACTGCCTATAATAAACGAATTCGTATACAAAATTGCAAGTCCCAGCAGTTGAATATTGAGGAGTTCCATAGTTCGAAGACAACCCTGGATGTAGCGTCTAATTCATGGTGGGCCTACCAACACAAGCGGTTATAGCTGGGACACAAAATTTTGTGTCCCAGCTATAACCGCTGAGGAGATCTCTCGTACGGAGCCGATCCTGGCAGCAGCATCAGGTCAAATTTATGATTAACATGCATTGTCATCGGTTCTGGACCAACATGCAAAATTTCAACTCAATCGGATACCGAGAAGTGGTTCAAATTAAACTTGCAAGATTTGCACCGAACAAACATTGTTACTTACTTACATACACTGCAAGTTAAATAAAAGCTTTTAAAAAACATTTTAATCCAGTCTTCCAATTATTCAATCCGCCTGCAAGCTTTGTGAGTATATCTGCCCCCCATAGGGGCGGCTTATGTCCAGTAGTGGATTTTTGTGTCTATTGACGTTGTTGAAACGATAACAGATACTATTTTTTTTTGTCAATATATTTACATCTAAGTAATATAATATTTGTTGGCTGATGGGGAACAGTAGTAAGCAACTGCCTGTAGCGCAAAGGTTACGGTGGGGAATTTGTTCCCAGTCTGGTTAGGACATTGCAGGCTGAACCACCTGATTTTCTGTAAGAAATTAGTTCCGTGGTTTGGAGGGATACACAACTATGTCAGAGGCTTACTAGTGGTAGTAGATGGTTGAAAAAAAACTGTGACATCGCAGTTCACATGAAAAGATGAAGATAACAATATCACTTCCTAAAGCAGCACTCCGCAGTTCGTACTGAAGCCTTCTGCAAATCCTCTCCGTTACTAACAAAGTAGTCCTCACGAAGTTGAATTACTTAGTAAGGTTTGTTTATCAATGTTTGTTGCTTTTATTCCAAAGCAGCGACTTCCTGCTGTGAGGTGGTCATTTAGTTTTGTCCACTTATTTTTTTTTATGTTTGTTTATTTCTAAACCTTATTTATTTATTTTATTTGTAGAAGTATATGCCTATTTCTGTGTTAATTTTGAGTAGTAGGATTTGCAATGATAGTTGGCGTGTCAATATTGAATCACACGCACAGCTCAACTATCCTAATAGGTTTATTGTTAGCACATTTTCTCTGTATCCATTTTCACAACTAAAATTTGTGTTTCAGAATTGTGTCAAGCTCTCATCTTTTCATAGGTAAAGGTTCAATATCTAATACAGTCTTATCTTCCTCTCACAGATACGTCAGTTCACTATAAAACACACCCTCCTGAATAGAGTTCACCTTCCTATGACACTGACACCACAAGAATAGACCGTATCTTAGATCAAGCGGCCGTAAATTGAAGGTGTGAGATTGCACTCCCGATAACTTGTATAGGATCAATCGGATCAATGACAACCCAACATTTGGGGTCCTTTGTAAATACTGGAATAGATAGATATTGATCAAATAATAATGTCTATTGGAATTAATGTGGTAACTATATCACGTGTGTATGAGAATTCTCATTGGTTTATCTACGTTAACACATGAGCTTCATTTATTTCAGCTGTTCATTGATTTTACAATTTAGGTGCGCATAAATGAAAGATTAAAAACGGTTTCTTAAAGTTAAAAATACGTGACGCACACAGAAAAAGATAAAATAGTATTAACACCATGGTTCATCGGGTCGGGTAGGCAGAGCGCAAACAGCCGAAATAACGGTCACCTACGCCACGTCTGACAAACATTTGAGGGTCATTCAGATAATTATGTATTACTATAGTGACAGGTTGTCAGCCCATCGCCTAAAATTGCAAAACACATGTAACCCTAAGTCGCCTCATACGACACCCACGGGAAAGAAATGGGGTGATGCTATTCTACGCCGTTAGCACACGGCAAATCGCTAAGGCCGCTATCAACAAAATATTTATACAGTAAGTAAGCCAACTTCTAGTGGTTTCTTTAATATTTTCTTTTTAATAGACTTAAAAGCCACTCCAATCCAACAACTGCTAAGTCAAATCTCTTCTGACAGAACTTAAAAGGGTATTTCAAATTTAAAGTGCATTTAATGTAGCATTTACTTTTCCGCTACCAAAGCAATTTCCTTATCATTATTATTCGAAAAAGTGGAAAGCTTTCTTAGTAACCATTCTATCGCCGCCTTAACTCTTTAACCATAAATCCGGACGGATTAACAGTGCCATCGAAAAATGATCACTTTTTGTCTACTTAAAAGGGTGATTTTACATAGGCCGATGGCGACGTGAAGGAAAAAAGACAGTAACAGTCAACGGATACTTCATTTTCTTTTGAGCCATAAGTTAGGCAAAACAATATTTTTTACATGAGTTAATCATAAAGGACTAAAGTCATATATATGATATCCGCAAAAACCCCCAATGTTATTTTAAATAATGATGTTGTTGTTGTTAATGTTATTAAGAACGATGCCTCGCTTATTTGCATTAGTCATCCATTTGGACCAAAGCGCTATCCAGAATGACGGAGGTAAGTTTAAATAACTCTTATCAGGTAATGAGGTTAATTCGGGATTTAAATTTTCCTTACTTGCCTTAAATTAGTGCTGTCACTTTCCGTCAAATAGGTTTAGAAAAGGATAGAAGATATCTAAGTCCTGTCATTTTTAAAAACGTCAAGGGTTTCTTCGCATTTCCTAGTCAATTTTGTCGCCATTGTTTTGATCGTCGCCTTATTTTGACAGATAACACGTATTTTGCATGAAATTATAAGACATGACACGACTAAAATATCTCCTATCCTTTTCTAATCCTATTTAACGGAAAATGACAGCACTAATTTAAGGCAAGTAAGGAGAATGTACATCCCGAATTGTGGCCGATTTAACCATCATACATTCGGGTCATTTTATTTTATAACAAAGTTTCTACGTGAATCTAAGTTTGTTTTTCACGGTATTCCCGCAACACTATCAATAAAGCTGGAAAGACAAGACAGAAATTCGACTCTATTCGATACGAATAGAGCCTAACCCCTTCCAAGTGATGAATTGCGGGTACGTGAGCTCTGCTGAACTGTGTTTTATAGAGGTGGGCCACAAACTACGGTAATACAAGTAATCTTTCTCCGACAATGGGCTAGTCTAAACAAACTTACCTCGTAATACATCTGGATTTGATACTTAAAGCTTCTGTTCCAGTATTTGACTGGCCAAATGGCGTAGCAGATAGTACCCTTGTCTGCTACGCCATGGGTCGTGGGTTTGATCCTCACATGACACAAAATATATGTATTAGAGGTAAGTCAGCTTTCAAATATTTGTACAGTCTGAGTGTTTTCTATGTCATCATCTACCTGCCTTTATCCCAATTTATTTGGGGTCGGAGCAAACTGTTTTTTTCTTCCATTCATCTCTATCAGCTGTCAAGTGTTTTCTATGTAGGTATCATATTATATTTATTTTCAAAAAACTATAATTATGTATTAATATTAGCTGGTTACCATACCACTAACTTTGCTCATATTGGGGCGCTGTGGGGATTGTCCAGGATATTTTTTATTTCTTTTATTTTGTAATAGGTAAGTAAGAATTTATTGTTGATGGTTGAGGTTTACGCTTAGGTAAATTAAAGCTCAAATACCAATACGTACGTTTTAATTGTATCTAGTATCTTTAAACCTGACCAGTTTTTATATCGGATCCATACAAATATGTTTTTCACAAAATATTCGTAAAACTCTTTCTATCCTTGCTCAAAAATCTGACCTTAATTTACGATTTACGTGTAATAGTTTTCGAAGTGTTTCCGTTCCGTATAGTTATCGCGAATCGAGGTCAGAATTTATACTTTACTCATTGATTGGAACATTTTGATAAAGGTACAAATTGATCCAAAAGTTTGTTCCATTTCTGACCAACATACATATTCATTTTATTGGTCTTATAACAAAGAAAAATCGACGTGGCTTAAGTTTTTTATATGAAATCCAAATCTATAGTAAAATATTTTAGACACTGCCTACAAGCACGTCTTACTTTTTTATACTAACTCAGCTTGTACCCTGCCTTTTTTAGTTCAGATACATTCAGTGAAAAGAAGATAAATAGTATGCATAAAATCAACTTCATGAGTGCTTTTTATCATACCTAATAATTTACCTTTTTACTATTTCCCATGAAAAGTTAAAGCACTATGTTCATGTGGGTACTTAAAATATCTCAAGAACCAGATCTCTGTCATTTAAAACAAATCCTATTCCGTTTTATTGCAAGATGCAGAGAATTTTGTTTGAAATAGGCAAGTTTAGTCAATCGTTTTTAAATATTTCGCCGCGATTCGATCAGGATCGAAAGATTTGAGCTTTAAAGCCTCAGTCAAGAAACAAATTCACCTTTTTTAAACATCTTCTTACTTAGGATTCTCTCTTTTCGCGTGGAACACCTACTCGACTGACTACCCGATAACCTGATGTTGGAGTTTTTAAATAACCTCTTGAACAATTAGTAGACTTCTGAGTTAGTAATAAGTGGTTGAGTAAGTAAGTTAGCTATAGACAGCAAAAACCCTTTCATAGAAAACCAACAACTCTACCTCCCTTTTGAATCTATTTGATAATCAGTACAAGTCCAAAGACCAAACCCAGAGCGCAAGACCACGTTGATATTTTCATACCTACATCATCATCACCTATACATAGGTAAAAAATGTATCAGGATTTACATATGAATGCGTCTTTTAATCAGTGTTTTTAATTTAGCTCAATTCCTTACGGAAGAAAAGGGATAAAACGTTAGCTGAAGGATTCTCTCTTACTTGATGTTTGAGGCTGTTGAAGTAGGTAAACCCAGTTTGAGTCATTTTATCCTCTGCAAACGAAAGTGTAACTAATCAATCATTTACTTAAAATTACACAAAATAATAATTTGGGTTCGGCCAGTGGTCCAAAAACTATTAACAACGAAGATAATAACATTATTCTAATTGTTTATTGATGAAAACAACGAAAAATTTGTAGTAATCAGAAAATTCCAAGTACTTAATTTGTTCCTGTTTACACAAACCTAAACTTTTTAAAGGTATGCTTTTAATATTAGTAGTTTTTTAATGTTTATAATTATGTTATTCATCGGGTCGTTGGACGACTTGGTGTCCCACACAAAAAGAGAGAGATAAATTATGTTATAACTCTTTAAAATTTATATTAAAAGTAATTTTTAACCCGTTTCGCTTACGAATTAATTAAAATTATCCTTCATTGTTCATAATTATACACACATACACATATCACGCCTATAATCCCTTGCGGGGTAGGCAGAGCGTAAACAGCCGCGAAAAACGGCTATTTACACCACGTCTGACAAATGTTTGAGGGTTATTTGGAATATTATGTATCGCTATAGTGACAGGTTGTCAGCCCATCGCCTAAAATTGCAATACACACCCTCGAGTCCCTAAGTCGCCTCTTACGACTCCCACGGGAAAGATATGGGGTGATGCTATTCTAAGCCGCCGGCATCACATCGGTTCATAATCATTATTTTATTAATTTATTTTTAACTTGCCGTGTAATGCCATTTCTTACCCGTGGGAGTCGTAAGAGGCGACTTAGGGACTCGAGGGTGTGTATTGCAATTTTAGGCGATGGGCTGACAACCTGTCACTATGGCGATACACAATTTTCAGAATATTTTTTTTAAATTGAAATGGTATTTAAGAATCCTTTAAATTTTTCAATTGCTTTCACACTGTTAGAACGTAGCTTCGTACTTAAGGTCGATTGTAGAATTTGTGTGTGCCTAGGGTTCTTTGTAATACAACTAAGGCTTCACATACGATCACGGTGGCCACTTCCAAAGAGAGAGAGAGGAGCTTTCTGTAGAATGCAATTTCCTTCAGGGGATTTATTATATGCGACTCAAATAGCCTTCGAATCCGTTCTACAAGACTGACAAACGGCGGACAGGTCCTTTGTATAACTAACTATAAAATGCTGCATTGGACCCTTGCTTGCTGGCTTGTTAAAACGCTTTATGGACCATTACTTTCAAACATGAAACCCGCTGCTCGGTCAGAAGTTTTGCTTTATTGGCACAAAAAAGGAACGTCTTTCAAAATCACCCGGCGAAAATAATTTCGGTACTTCCGGATGACACATCACTCACTGTTTGATAAAATTTATGACAGCAATCCAAACGTTGCTAGAATGTAATACAATTTCCAGAGAGTTGAAATAAAAGTACTCATTGAATCTGAAACAGAGGGCTTCAATGAAATATATTATTTGGTGTTCATTGCCGTAAGCACCGACTCGTTTGTTTTGTGATGCGATGAAACGTTTTTGTTACATTTTTCATAAAACGCTTCACCAATTGGCTACTGATAATGTGCGTTTCAAGAGTTGATTTTTGCAGGGCTATAGGCGTGATTTATGTATGTTTATCTTGTAGCCATGGAGCTTTTCGCGCTGAATCGGAAACGAAAATTGCATTCTTGCACATGTATTCCATAATATCACGCATTGCGAAATAGACTGAGCGTAAACGACTGGAAAAGGTTTAGAACCCATCGCCTAAAATTATAACACAAATGAAACCCCCGAGTCCAACAGTCACTTTGCTTTTTACGACACCAGCGAGAGAAATGGGCTTACGCTAATGGTGACGTTCAAAGACTTAATTATTAATATAAGATAGTATAGTTTTGGATACGTAGAGTAGAAATTTGCCGCGGCAAATGTTGCCTAACAAAGGCAGTAGGTAGGTAATGATTGATTTATTAACGAGGGTTGGATTAGAACTTTGATCCTGTCGGATAGGTCCTCGCAAACCTTTGCGGCCCGGGAATTATTAAAGGAATCTCCACGTGCATTAGTAATTTTTGCCACGTAGATATAGTTCCACGAACATATACGAGTAGCAATCGTGTTTCGTAAGGCATAGGGATACCAGTTCCTATTATCTACTGATTATGATAATTGATGTGCATAATTGCGAACTCGCCTGTTGATAGCAGAAAGAAATAAAGGCTTTTTAAGAGAGGTATCGTGAGTGCACAAAGATATTTTGCTCCACATACAACAAATAATTCTGTGCCTCTAGTGTAAAAGGGTTAAACTCAGAAATCCTAATTTTACAGGAGAGCAAAAAACAACTTTGAAATCAGTTATCATGCTTAAATCGAAAAAAATATTGATATTTGATGAATGAACCACAAAGAATATTAAAACTATTTAAATTGTAGCGTACAGTTATCCTATTTCTTATTACCGTTGCTGAGATATCAGCCTTAGAAAATAAGTTTACTCCTTTTGCACGAAACACAACTTTGTTCATAGGGATTAAACTTAAGTTTAACTAATCAGAATATTCAACATCCGTTAGTTACATTTAGTGTAAAATGGATATTTTTCATAGTTTTTGAAAACCTATAGGATATTTTCAATTGAAAAGGATGGTAATGATGTCAATTATGGTAATGCTAAGCAATTTAGCAAAATTGTATTTATTAATTAAAAAAGGGCTTCAAAACAATTTCAGTCATAGGCCATGAGATCAGTGGCAACAATAAAGTACCATTATTCCTAATTTAAAGTAGGTAATTAGTAACCATGACAAGTACCAAAAAAAAAATTATAAACTCTTAAATCAAAACTGTAATTTTTAAATAATTCGTGCTGCAGACGGTACACTAATAATAATCAAAATCTTATCAGAGTCAAGAATATACTCATACCTAGTACCTAAGTAATAAAAAAAATATTAGAAAACAAATTTAAAGTTCTTGGTTAGTTATGTCTTCTAGATCGGGATCTACAAAAGGAATACTTTCATCTGATTTTAGATTAGAATAAAATTCTTGAGCCTGGCGATTAAGAAAACTGAACAATGACTCCAAATCCTTATTTATTCAGCCGATATTGGCAATGTTTCCGTATAGCATGGCTTCAGTTGTATTTGCTGATTATATGTTCTTCTTATTCATTTTGTGCAATCAAATGTTTTGGTATCAACTCCGTTTCTAGTCTTGTACATAACTTTTGGGAACAAATCTTTTTCGAATTTAAATTCACCAACTTCTGCGAATAAACATTTTTTTTTTAAACTTTGGTATTCTTATTAGTAAGATATCCCTGCCAGTTTGCCAGTGTGGTGTGCATCACCATCACCGCTCTTCTCACCGTTGATGTCGTAAAAAGCGACTAAAGTATGAATGCCGCGCGCGCCAATCCACCACCGGCCGAGCGTTGTGCATATGGAAAATAGACCCATGTCCAGCATTAGACTGATATAGCTGTGGCTGTTGAAGTTAAAGTAACTTCCGTCGGGTACGTAGTATGTAGGTAGAGGGGCAAACAAAAATACGACATTGGATATCCACGCGACTGGTATCAGCTTGTTTGCTCAGTCTCAAAGAAAGGCGCTATTGAAGTCATTGAAATGACTTACAATAGCTTCTACAACTTCAGCATGCTTTTGAGATCTGAGTTCACGGCCAAAAAAGTTAACAACAAAAAAAATTTAATACCAAATTTTTAAACACTTCCCGTGTTAGGTACTTATACAATTTTAGGAAAACTTGCAAAATTTTCAAGCGCGGGCAGGATTTGAACCTGCGACTTTCGCATTACTAGTGGCGACGCCTCTTCCATTTGGGCTACCGCAGCTCATTCCTTGCCCGCCAATTTTGCAAGTGTATTTTAATGCCAGTAACGCGTGGCACGGCTTCATCTACCACTAGTATTGCGAAAGTCGCACGTTCAAATCCTGCTCGAGCTTGAAAATTTTGCAAGTTTTCCTAAAATTGTATACCTAACACGGGAAGTAATTTAAAATTTGGTATTCAATTTTTCTTTTTTGTTGTTAATTTTTCTGGTTCGCTTTTTACGACATCAACGGTGAGAAGAGCGGTGATGGTGATGCACACCACACTGGCAAACTGGCAGGGATATCTTACTAATTAGAATACCTAAATATGATGAACTACTGAACAAAATAATACTAATCACTAATGATAGAAAGTTACACCCTTCCACAGTACGTCAAAAATATCTTACGATCAAAATTACTATTCGTGTAAAGTGATCAAACTTAACACTCACGGAAAGTATGTCGCCCGACGCGGGAACGCAAAATATCAATCCTTCACCAATTACCTTGCCCCTTGAGTTTACTTCACCCCCGCGCGTCTTGCGGAGTTTAATCGTTTAACACAACATGTCTGTGCCAGGTTTAGGTGAAAAAGGAGGTAACTATACTTTTACTAATTATGTTGAAATGAATAAGAATAGTAAAATAAGAGTTATCTTTATATAGATCCTTTTACACCAACATAGTTTTTTAAAAAGCATTTGTGTAAAGTGATCTATTTTAATTTTGATTCATTTGCACAAACTTTCACTTAAAGAACAGTTTGTTCAAAACGATTCAATTTGATTTTGACCGTTTTGAACAAAACTGTTATGCATTATTTAATACGTGAATAAAGAGCAAACTTATGTTTTACCGTTATGTACAAAGTTCATTTACAAATATGACGTTTAAAAACGATCAAACTCTAATTTAATCCATTTTCACTAGGATAAAGTGCGATTTTAGAGAGATTAATCGTTTTGCACAAATCTATATCTCAGCAACTAACACTCATAGAGATCCATGAGCCACACCATCGGATGCAGAACAGTGCCAAACGCACAATGGTATAAAAATCCACACATGGGTATAACTCGAGTTTGATCCTTTTACACTGGAGGCACAGAATTAATTTTGACAAAAACACAACAAATAAAGTTAATTTAGATGATTTGGGGAAAGAATTTCGCGCAATTTTTTAAAGCTCTGTTTATACGGTGAAATGTCACTAAACTAGTGGCTTATACTGAAAACTCAGGATGATGGATAACAAAAAAATGCGTTGAATATAAGTGAAATATGATGGCCTTCCTTCGTATGAAATGTTTGATCAGTTGATCTTATTGCTGTTCATACCAGCCAGCCAGAGTTTTCAGTTCAGTTCTCTTTACACTTTAGTTAGTGCCAAATTTCTGCAAAGAAGCTTGACTTCAATAATCAATGTTTAATAGATTAAAATTTTACCTAAAATCGTTTTATACTTCTCTGGGGGATTAATTTTTGTACACAAATTTAGATCGGTCTGAAAGCATATGAGGGCTCTATTTTAGTTTTGTCTGGTGAGACCATTTTATTAGATATTAAATACAGTTATAATAAATTTTAAACCATGTAATGACAGCACTCATAATAGTTCCACAAATTCAAGATCAAGTAAATTTGGTTCAAAAATATATAGGTTAAGATGAGCATGTTCAAAAATACGTCTTAATTTGGTCTCAATATTCGCCGAGTCCGTTTGATGGGACACCAAGGCGACAGTTGGCCCTTATTGAGAGAAATACATAAACATTCGGGGGAAAATATAATTGGGAAGAAGATATGAAATAAGAATATTGTATCGTATGACATAGAAATATGGGGAAATTCGGAAGAGAGTTCTTATTTTAGTTTATCGTCACGTGAGTACCTTTTATAAAAGCATTTGGTGATTGGCTCGTTTAATTGCAAAAAGCAAATTCAACTTAAGTACATACATATTATTAAACAATATCTACTAAACTTCAAAGAAACTGGTTAGGAAGTTCTCCGCGTCATCTCCCAATTTGAAGTCACTAACAAATGTTAGTTATTTTGGATCTTTTTTCAGGTGAGTTTCAGTTAAAAACCATCTGACCCCAAAAGTTGTCAATGGGGTTTAGATCTGGGCTTATAGCCAGCCATTCAATAACAGTGAGAGCGAGTCAACGTAAACGGGTCTGCAGAATGAGTAACCTCGTACCTACCTACCTACCATGTTCCGAAACGCCCGTATATGCAGTGGCCACAGGCCCAAACCAACGGTGGTCTGCATCGCCCTCTTCTGCATACCAATGTGCCCATAAACGAGCAGCTTTCTTCTGTGACCAAAAAAGTAAACCTTTACTAATATCACGAAAATTTAAGTCACAACCAACAGACTGATGATTCATAATTTAAACTATGATAGCATAATATACCAAGTAACAGTAGCTTAACTTAATACTAACGCATGGTTAGCGCACTCACACATACACACATGCCCGATTGACCTATACACGACTACTACAATAGAATCTTGAGTATATATATATATATATATATAGATATATCAACTCGGCAAATGTTGATCATACGGGTTGTAGCATCAGTTAATTGTTGATCCGTTGGCAATTGTTGATCCCGACAGCTTTTGTTGATCTAATGTATGACCCTGCATACAAATGTGGCTCCGATTGGATCAACAATCGCTGTCCCTTTAAAAGCACAAATACGATCAATTCACAACATTCTTTATACAAATCCGCTCCATCAAATGTTGATCTGATTCAAATGGACCAATCACAGGCCACCGTTTTTATGATTGGTGGTTTTCTTATGTGCGATGTTGCCACTTTGTTTCTTTGCTTTGTACAACGTCACAACACGTGTATGAATGAACGTCAATAACTATAGAGGAGAATTTTAATTTTGGCCAGGACTATGCACAGTATTCCAAATAAAATTTATTTTTTGTGTAGTTCAGAAAAAAATATTTTTTTTATTAAAACTTATTAATCTGTGAAAAATAATATTACTATAAAGTATAGCAATATTTTTCATGCATTTATGACAAATCTATACATATAATAAAAAAGTAAATTAGCGTGTCTGAACATTGAATATATTTACAAAAATCTTATTGGTGGCGATGTTAAAATAGTTTATTAAAATAGAAAAATGTGCAATGTTTTAGAAAGATTTTGTCTGTTTGTTTGTCCGTTTGTCTTTTTATCTGTTTGTCCGAGCTAATCTCCGAAAGTACTGGATCGATACTAATAAAACTTTTTGTGGTGTATAGCTACTAATCCTGGCCAACATCAGAGACAACTTTTATCAAAATCGGTTGAGCAGAACGAGATAAGGGCGGGGTAGACCGGCTCCGTATCCGTTCCGTATCCAGCTTTCGTCCGTAGTCACGCACGAACTTATGACGTTGTAATGTATGGGACTGTATGAGATACGGCACACCGCTTGCGTTGCGTATCCGTTCCGTGCTGCACGCACTGTAGGGTTACGCCGTAGTTACGCCGTACAGCTTCCAAAAGACAAACCGTTTGCGTACTCTTCGTGCAGTGATGACGTTGTATTCTATGAGATTCCCCATTGGACGTCACACTGAACACGTCCGAACACGCACAGCTCTGTCCTGCGCGTAGTACGGACGAGGTACGGACGAGGTACGGACTACGGGCTACCACAATGCGCATCAAAAAATGTGCACTATATTAAACGTCAAATATTATGCAGCATAGAAGTTAACGTAATCGTGTCGTGAACTCTCGGGCTGCACATTTTGTAATGCCTTCTAATTTCTGCATGTTCTTGAAGTATTTCGGGCCATACCAAAACATTTTCAGTATTGCTTAGATATCGAGGATTTGTAGTAGATGTCGAACGGGAAAAGATCTTATTCCTACGGGAAAACGAGTAGGAAGTAGCAGCGGAAGGATCCGCTAGACGGGCCGCTAGTTTTTAACAAAGATCTATTTATAATAGTAAACTTACAGAAATGTTAAAAACAAATACATATCAAAGTTAAACCTATGTCAATGTTATTAAATCTATGTCAAATTGAAGTTTAAATATGATATGTCTATCTACCTGATACATTGTGCAATATCACTAATCCCGAATAAGAGTGAGGGGTGGGGGGTGGTGATGGGAAGGTTTAATAAGCAAAGAGGGAGACCGGAGACGTATTACATCCGAGAAACACGCAATGTATTATGATCGTGTCAAAATAATCACCGCGCTACACGTAAAATCATATTTTCATCATCAGGTTAAAGTGACCATTAAAGTAGATTCCCGGAAATCTTAAGGCGGCGCCCACGTCTAGCTAGGATATGAATACATCTCTCTCCCTCCCGCCTACTTCTATTTTTTGTTCTTCTACTTCACGATACCTTACTATTTATGGTTAAGAAAATAAATAAATATAATAAAAAAAACAAGCTTTAATAGCTGTCATGTATTTGAAAAGTGGTCGGCTAGACGATTCCAACGAGCCCAAACTCGATAGGGGTACGTAGTTTCATCTCTGAGATGCTATGACCACCTTCCGGCTCCATCTTCAGACCCTGGCTACCATGTACATATTTGAAGAGTGGTTGGCAAGACGATTCCAACGAGCCCAAACTCGATAGGGGTACGTAGTTGCATCTCTTCGATGCTATGACCACCTTCCGGCTCCATCTTCAGACCCTGGCTACCATGTATTTGAAAGTGGTTGGCAAGACGATTCCAACGAGCCCAAACTCGATAGGGGTACGTAGTTTCATCTCTGAGATGCTATGATCACCTTCCGGCTCCATCTTCAGACCCTGGCTACCATGTATTTGAAGAGTGGTTGGCAAGACGATTCCAACGAGCCCAAACTCGATAGGGGTACGTAGTTTCATCTCTGAGATGCTATGACCACCTTCCGGCTCCATCTTCAGACCCTGGCTACCATGTACATATTTGAAGAGTGGTTGGCAAGACGATTTCAACGAGCCCAAACTCGATAGGGGTACGTAGTTGCATCTCTGAGATGCTATGGCCACCTTCCGGCTCCATCTTCAGACCCTGGCTACCATGCATTCTTCCAAGACCCGTACAAACTAACGAACACGGCAAGTCAAATAAAAGCTTGTAAAAATTAACACTTCTGTCTCACTTGTGCAACGTTGCCGTTCTGCAGTATCGGTTTAAAAGTTCACAGCAAATGTTGCTCATAAATGACTTTATATAGATCAACAAAGCATCATTTTCCTTAAAAAAGAAAGCCGTTACAGGATCAACAACTGCCGTGTCAGTTGGTGTCAAGGTAGCGACTTTTCCGTAAGCTTGGGTATTGCGTTACAAGCAGGTGAATAAATGTAAATCAAAAATAAAACGATACCCCCAATAATTCCCCAGTAAACTGCGGACAAAGGTGGATCAACATTTAACGCGTATTTCAGCCTGATCAACAACGGCCGAAAGGAGGACAATATATATATATATATATATATATATATCTCCTTTATTGCATAAAAACAAACGAAAAATGTACAAACAGTGTGAGCAAAGGCGAGCTTATCTCTAAGAAGAGATCTTTTCCAGCCAACCCGTCTGTAGTGCGAGAATCAATATTTTGTGGGGACAAAACAATGCAACAATTAAAACGAATTTTAACTAAACTACAGTACTTGACATAAATATATATATATATATATATATATATATATAATCTAGACACATATACATATACGTTTACATAAATACCTACAAATATATCAAAGTAGTTCAGATATGAAGTGCTCTTTAACTCTTTTTTTAAAAACAGAGATTGAGGGGCTTTCTTGAATAGTCTTTGGAAGACTATTCCAAAGCTGCGTAGCTTTGACAGAGAAGGAGTTGAATAGGAATTTGGTATTTGCCCTAGGGCACTCCAGCACCTTAGTGATGCAGTTGCGCCTAGGGCGGGGATCTGGAGGAAGTTGATGGAAACGGGAGCGGAGATAGTTGGGAGTGGAAGGATTGTGAAGGATGTTGTAGAGACTGGAGAGGATGTGCACATCACGACGAAGACGGACAGGAAGCCACTTAAGCTGAGCTCGAAATTCGGATACATGGTCAAACTTTCTAAGGCCAAAAAAATAAATCGTACTGCCAGATTTTGAAGGCGCTCAAGCTTATTACGTAATTCTTCCGTTGCATCCAGGTAACAAACATCAGCGTAGTCAAGAATAGGAAGAAGAAGAGATTGTGCAAGTAAGATTTTAGTTTTAAAAGGAAGAAAGTTCTGTAGTCGCTTAAGGGAGTGGAAAGAATAGTGCATGCGCCGGCTCACATCATTAATGTGTGCCAACCAAGACAAGTATCAAGAAATTAGGAAAATTAATAGCTATAAACTTAACTATTTATTTATTAATAATGTGATTTATTGTTTTCTTACTGTGACTTAGCATTATGGTACTTAAGATTGACATTACTTAAATTTGGTGACATCTCGCTAATGCTGGTAGATTCAGGCGGAAAAGTGCTCGAGTAAAACTACTGTTCCTTGCTTGGTATATTGTGATGATAGTGTGAAATGTAATGTATTCATTCATTCAATAATAGACTGCTTGTGTTTATTTATCGAGCAATTGGTACTTCGCTTGTTTGTTGTTAACTTTTGAATTTATTTCAAACCTTTTTTCATTTCAGCAGATTTTCCCTAGAAACTTTTGGACTATGCTACTTTGATAACTTTGTATCACGTGAGTAAAATACGCAGACAGAAACGCGTATTTACGGTGCAGAATGCGAGGTGACGCAACCTGCTGATTTATTTGACAGCAGCAACTTTGCAAGATTAATTGTCCAAGTACCAACAACACAGCACGGCTAAACTTTTTGTTTATTCACCCATTCAACCTGTATTTACGGAGATTATTGTTTACGTAGACGGATTGCAACAGTTATGTCTTACTAATCTGTCAAAAATGACATGATACACAGAGAACTAAACAATCCAATTGAAGTCTGCATGTTGTCTGTGACGTCATGTAATGTTTTCTGTATTCATTTTTAAGAGCAAAACAAATGAAAAAAATAAAAGAAAAAAGATGCGACTAAGGGACTCGAGGCACAAAATAGAGAATGTACAGAAGGATCACTCGGGCCTTTTTTCGATTATTGCCGCTTTCGGCAAGGGCTGCCACATTTTTCTTACCGATTTTATTCAATGGTGTAGGTACCTAAACATACAGGGAGTAACAGAAAGGGTAGGTATATCAAGCCGAAAGGTGCTCATGAAACTGAACAACTTTCCCCATTTCCCCACTTTGACCTCCTCTTTGACTTTTCCTCCTCCACTTTGGCTTGATATACCCTTTCTGTTACTCCCTGTATTTACATTGCTTATAGGTACTACCTACGTAGCACAATTATTATGAAAAGGGGAGTGACGAGTAGGTAGGTATCTGCTCTGGGACTGCTGAGATCTTTTTAGATGGCATGGTGACCCTGGTGCCAGCCGGCGGTGGCAGACTGACTGACACAGACGTGACACACAGACATGAAAAATCGACAAATTGACCTTTTTTTCTATGAATTTGCTTCCGCAGGTTTTATAATCATAATAGGTTGATGTACTGCAAAGTACGTAGTAAAATTTAGGTATATTAAACAAAACATACATGAAAAATTAGGTGCCATGTGATGCCGGCTTAGAATAGCATCACCCCATTTCGATACACAATTTTCCGAATGACCCTCAAATTTCTGTCAGATGTGGCGTAAATATCCGTTTTTGCAGCCGTTTACGCTCTGCCTACCCTGCAAGGGATAATAGACGTAATATTTGTATGTATGTACTTTAAAAAATGAAAAGTTGTTTTTAGCCTTCATTTACGTAGAAACTCAAATCACATTATAAAAAAATATATTGATTAGAGTTATTAATCTTGTTTGTTCTTTTATGAAACCAAGTTTTTATTTAAGTAGGTAAGTACAAAATATTATGGGAACATTATACAAATCACATCATATACTAATAAACCTGTTTATTACCTATTTATATTTGCGTGAAACCATTTTGCACGTCCGCGCCAAACGCGGTTGACACTCGACTACAAGTGTGTTTGGATTGGTTTGGATTTGCTTGTAACGGCGGCGTGTCAAATTGTGCGAGAGTTTCTGACGTTTACTTGAAGTGAGCTCTCTGTATTCGGCGCGCAGCTGCCAATACTTACTTTGTGCTCGAGGGTGAGATGTGTATTGCAATTTTAGGCGATGGGCCGACAACCTGTCACTATGGTGATACACAATTTTCCGAATTCCAAATATATGTAAAACGTGGCGTAAATGGTAGTTTTTTTTTCGGCCGTTTACGCTCTGCCTACCCCGCAAGGGATAATAGGCGTGATATGTGTATGTATGTACGTATGTTCCTCCAGCCATAACTTACAGTCTCCCGTTTTCACCATACACTAGCTAAAAATCGCCCTTTTTGTCATCGGTCCATCATGCTGGAAGGCGTCCAACGTTACGCTAGCAGTGGTGTTACGCTTTCATCAGACTCGTTATAGAAAAGTCTCATCAGACTCGTTATCTGGGCAGCCAAGTATAATTACGGCTTACGGTCTCAACCTGGTGTAATTAATCACAGTAGTGTACGCAGCAAACTCATTTCGGGCTCGTTTATAAATTGCGGCTCATTACTAGGGACTATTTGGACCACGGTTTCATTTAGGGCCTAAATTGGCCTGGCTTTAGGTAATTGAGCAGCCTTTTTATGAGGCTACTTTAGGTAAAACATACTCTAATGCAGTCAAATTTAGTAGAGTGAAAAGTAATATTAAGAAAAACAGAGACAGACATTAACAGGAAAATCTTTGTTACAAAGAAAATATATGAAAAGACATATTTTTAATTATAGTACTTTGGTAAATAAAATATAGACCAGCGGTCAGTTTATAACCAGCAAATTTCCGTAGACACCGTTGGTTGATGTGACAATTATCACTACTTATTTCATAACGTCTCTGAAAATAAATTAAATCACATCTAGGTAAGGAAACGTTGTGGTTGAATGTCAAGCAAGTTCAACGAACGTCTAGGTTCTGCTGCAGTAAAATCAAAGTAGACTTTATTTAGAGAAAATAGTATGCTATTCAGATAGGAATCCTTACAGAATATGGTGTAATTAACTGTACAAGTTGGCGCAGGGTGCATTAATAAGTCTGCACTGAATATCGCGGAAATTTAATTAAGATTACAGGTGCTCACCTATAATCCTTTCATCAACACCGTTACGGTTTGCGGCGCCGCAACACCCATACGCCAACGATAAAACGCTTTATAAAGTTTCATTATAATAAACTGAATCTGCGGTGCTGCACTGCACTCGGTGTGTCTGTAAACAGCCGTAGGTGAGAAGCTTTAGAAATTGCGATTAAAATCAGAATGCGAGCTATTTTCGTAGGTAAATTTTTTGTAAAAGAGCAAGCGGTAGTGATAATGTGTTAGGAACATAATCCCTAATACTAAGAGTGAATAATAAATATAAATAAAATAATTCAATGGGTGGCTATGATACTGAACAACTTTCGCCTAGGGCATTATAAGTATAACTAAAAAATTATTAGTTTTCCATATATAATTTGTGAATCTGCGGTGCTGCACTGCACTCGGTGTGTCTGTAAACAGCCGTAGGTGAGAAGCTTTAGAAATTGCGATTAAAATCAGAATGCGAGCTATTTTCGTAGGTAAAATTTTTGTAAAAGAGCAAGCGGTAGTGATATTGTGTTAGGAACATAATCCCTAATACTAAGAGTGAATAATAAATATAAATAAAATAATTCAATGGGTGGCTATGATACTGAACAACTTTCGCCTAGGGCATTATAAGTATAACTAAAAAATTATTAGTTTTCCATATATAATTTGTTAACTAGTTGCCTATTGGTGGTGAATTTCTTTTTCTTAAGTCAACAGTACGTAGATTGCAAAAAGTTATTTGGTTTTTTGGTTGGTGCTTACCACAGTCCACCCTAAGTCCATCACTTTACACATTCTCGCAATTTGAATGTACCAATAAAAAGTAAAATAAATCAAAGTTTATGGAAGGTAATTGATTAGAAGTGACGTTACTTTACTTGCGATCAACATTCCTCAGGCAAAGTTGTTAAATTTAATTAACACATTCATGTCCTACTTGATGTATTGTTTCAGTTAAGTTAGTTCGATTATAGCAAGTAACATTAATGTTTTTATTTCTTCAAAATTTCGTTCTAGATAATCTTTGGTTAGTTTTTTGTTCTATAGTTAGTCCAGATTTTCAAAACACTTTCCGTGTTAGGCATACAATTGTTATAAAACTTGTAAAATTTTCTACTCGGACAAAATTTGAACTTGCGATTATCGCCATCACGTGGTGATGAATCTTCTATGAACTGCCGCGGCTCACCCCTTGCCCGCAAATTTTACCAGCAAATCTTAGTGCCAATAACGCGTGGCACGGCTCCATCTACCGGGTAAGTTTTGCAAATAAAGTTAGGTAGTTTGTTATTTAGTGTTTTGTTGGGTAAACAAAGAAAAAAACTCAAAATACCAACAGCTCGAATCAAAGAATTTAAAATAGTTTGTACGTAATAGATTGTTTTCCAATTTAAAAATAAACAATGAGTGGATCACTACTAAATTGCTTTCTGTTCCACTTAGTTTGAACTAACTGGTTCTAATGAACTCTGGTTGTTCGACTGAACAATGATCAGACTTTTTCTCGGTGGCGTGAGTGCATTCGATACCATTATAGTATCAAAATTTGATAGGTTACTAAGAATCAAGATAGTATTTTATATAGAGCGAAAAAAAAAGAACGATATCGTTCCTAATTTTACTATTTAGTCACAACCAAGTCAAAATGCACATGTCATAAACTCAGTACTCTAGGGAGGCGATTCGTTGACTACACAGACTTATTCAGGCTGTGTGGAGTATCAGCCACTGTATCATCCAAATATACACAATCATCACCGGAAGAAATAGCAAAGAAAATTTAAACGATGAATCTCACAGCTCTAAAATCATAAATGGTGTAGATTAAGACTATGGCTATTTTTGGGTATGTGGGTTGAAACCATTGTTAGTACCGCGAAATTCTCTCAGACGGAATTAAATGTCTTCTAAGATTGACGACGGGCGTACAGAGGGTCTTTTATAAGGGATCTTTTCTCACCTAGCGGTGATAGATTATCCCTAGATTCAACCTGTCTCGCTGATGTGATGATACTTCAATGAGCCCTCTTTTTGCTTTTTCATTTTATCAGGCGTTTGTTCTCGTTGGATTATATTAACGAAACTCTCGTTTTATGAAATGTTTACCAAACTGAATAAATTGATGACTAACCTACATCACGTTTTCAGTTACTCTCTTCTCTTTTCGTGCGGGACACCGAGTCGTCCAACGACCCGATGAACCCTGGTGTGTGTCTTTCAACAACTTTTACTAGTAGTATGCCTCTGAAAAGTAATCATAGACAGCAACCGTGATCGACGGCTTATCGTGCCCTCCGAAGCACGGAACCATATTTCTTTTCGGACAATCAGGTGGTTCAGCCTGCAATGTCGTAACCAGACCGGGAACAAGTTCACAAAGAAATAAATATCAACTTTATGAGTGTCCCACCGAGAATCGAACCCGGAACCTTTGCGTCGCAGGCAGCAACCTACCACTGCAACACATCGACCGTCGTCGTTTCAGTTACTAAGAATCATTGATTTGACTAACCCCATGGCGTGGTAGATAGTACCCCAGTCTTGGGTTTGATCACCACGCATCACACGTATGTGTAAGTTACTTTTCAAATATTTTTGTCAGGTCTGGGTGTATCCACATATCGTATGTATTTATTTACAAAAAAAGTATTTATGTAGTATATCAACTATCTAGTTCTCATAGTTGAAGCTTTGCTTAGTTTGGGGCTAGATGGCGTTGTGTGAAATATTCAAGATTTTTATTTATTGCTAATACAACAAGGTGGCAAAAAGGTTTATTTAGACTTTGTGATATTCCCTAGACTGTATTCGGTTAGTTATTATACTTAGAACTGTGATGGGTCCCTTGATAACAACTCTTGCCGGTGGTAAATCGACCCCATGCAAAGTTTCGCATAATAGGTCCGGTGATTTATTGAGGACCCTCCATTTTCTAATAACTTTTGATAGCGCTGATTAAACGGAATAAATTTTCTCTCATTTAATTTTCCTATAGCGTTCACCGTTTGGAATTAAAATAGCGGCCAGTGCGGCAGAATGTACAGTGTAGCTCAGCTTAAGTTAGACATCATGTACCGTTCGTATGCTCTTCGCATCGGTGCTGATCTTGTCGCGACTGTGCCTTTACGGCACCGATGTTTCCTGAGGTTGGACATACCTGTGTAAATAATTGAATACCAAATTTTAAAACACTTCCCGTGTTAGGTATACAATATTTGAAAACTTGCATTTTTTATCAAGCGCGGGCAGGATTTGATCCTACGACTTTCGCATTACTAGTGGCGACGCCTCTTCCATCTGGGCTACCGCAGCTCATTCCTTGCCCGCCAATTTTGCAAGTGTATTTTAATGCCAGTGACGCGTGGCAAGGCTCCATCTACCGGGTTAGTTTTGCAACTAATACCCGGCGACTAATTCTATCTTTACAGATTGACTGTAGTCTAAGCGATGAAAACCCGCGATTAATTGAATACAAAATTTGGTATTGGCAGGTTCAAATCCTGCCCGCGCTTGAAAATTGTGTAAATAATTTTATCTTTTTAAAGTTTTTTTGGTCGGCTTAGAATAGCCATCACCCCATTTATTTTCCGTGGGTATCGTAAGAGGCAACTAAGGGACTCGAGAGTATATTACGATGGGCTGACCAGTTGTAACTACGGCAAACACAATTCTCATAAAAACCCTCAAAATGTTTGTCAGGCGCGGCTTTAATGTCCGTTTATTACAGCCTTTTACGCTCTGTCTACATATATAGGCGTAATATATTTTTAATAAATGTTTTTTAAACTATTTATGCGTCGTGCAGAAATTATCAGTTGGAAAATATTTATCACACCCAAAATCGTACATAATTGGCGGTATTTTGCCGGTCCGGTTTTTGTAAAAAGTAGTTAACGTAATTCTTTACAAAATTTGTATATTACATACGTTACCGCATCAAATTGCGACTGACTCGTAGACTATAATAAAAAACCGGCAAAACATCTAATAATCATGCGGTTAGTATGTTTCCGCCATATCCTTGAAAAAGGGTTTGTCTATTCTAAAGTTACCTTAGTTATCTATTCGATCCGAAACATGTTGAAACGCATTTTCTTTTCGATTTACCAATAGTCGTAAAAAGATTATCTTTTTATTTTATTTTTGCCTTTATCAGAGACAACCAGTGCCCGATATTATCAAACTATAGGTGAAATTTGATGTTCATTGCTTAGTCGGTTAGTCATTATAATGCCAGGAATATTAACTGGCTACTCAATGTACTCAGAATTTCACCAGTAGTTTCATAATATGGGGCACAGGTAGAATGGAATCAGAAGTGAGTCGATGCGATGGAATGAGGTCACTGATAAGCCTTTACCCCTAGAATAACCACTTATGTTATGTTTATGATAGGTTTTGAACTTTAAGTGAGGTTAGTAAGGCTCATAGTACCAGGGTAGAGGCCTTAAAGTCACTAGCATTTACAAACAAATATCTGTTTTACTCTACTTATTTTCAGATTTAGTAGAAAAGCCGATTGAATTCCGGTCAAAATCTGGAACTAGAGTGACGAAATTATTGAAAACCCAATAAAAGTCTTGCTGTAACCAGGTGTTACATGAACGCAGTTTTAGAATCGATATGTATCAAACAACGAGTTGGAACGCCTAAGTTATCTCAAAAATATTCCACTCGGATATTTCTCATTGGTACGAAAAAGTTTATGGTGCGTTGACGAATACGTTTGTCAAACGACACAGACAACGCATCCGTTAGCGCACCTTCATCGCCGTAGTTGTATGGGAATAAAATCACAATACGCAATTTCATTTGTCTGATAGACACATGCGTTACGAATGCGCTAAACGTACACAAGCAGCGTTCGTCAAGTAGGAAAACCGCCTAAGTAGGTAACAATAGCAAGTTAAATGAAAACTGATAAATTTTATGGACCTGACCAACAAACTCCTTCTTACTTCTACTGTGTCATACATAAGTTTGAACTGGTTGGGACAACCGACAATATATCAGGAGGTACCGCATGTCGTGATTTATTAAATGGGTGCTTAAATCGACTCCGTGTGGTTTCGACGGCTATCAAATAGATGAAGGGGTTTAGGGCATATTGATCTTGTAGTTGGTTTTTGTTTGCAATACCAGCTTCAACCTATTCATTCAGGGACTAACATTTACTGATATTTCATGACATTTATTATAATAGTTATTGAGTTATATTGGCCAACATTCTGTACTGTTATGTATGAAAAGCTCTCTTGAATATTTATTTTATTATGTTTTATAGTTTTTGTTGTTAAAGCGGTAACAATAATATATGTTCTGTGAAAATTTGAACAGTTTACCTATTGTTCCTGAGGTGCAGCTTGGTATCAGACGGAATGGCGGACGGATAGATAGCCTCAGTAACAGGGTGTCGTTTTGATAATTTGGGTATAAAACCTTACAAACCAATAAAGATTGATTAATTTGTTTTTTATATAAGGGTGAAGTTTTACTAGTGGCCGATATCAAAAACTCAAGATGGGTTCGTGACACGGAACAATTTTCCCTAAGGAACATAGGCAGAAATACGATGAAAAATATTTGACCTCCCATACAAAATTGCCAATGATTTAAGTTACTGTAGAAACAAAAAAACAAATGAAAAAAGTATTTTTGCCATATTTAAACGTATGTATCTTTGGGAAAGGTTATCTTTTTTATCATCAGCCGTTTATAAATTTCGCTATTGGTTACTAGTAAAATTTCACTCTATATACAAAAAAAAATGCTTTCCTTTCACCATTTTCAAATTTTAGCGTCATCGAAATTTGCTACACAAAACGGTGTGGTAACTGCTCCACAAATTTTCTTACAAAGCCAAACTTTTTATACCGAGTAACGAGAACAGCTCCAACTAAAAATTTAATGAACAGTATGAAGCGCATTTAAGGCTGCATAATGGCACTGCAATATAAAAATAAAGTTCTTGAAGTAAAAGCAAGAGTCAATATTTAATATTCTAAATTTTGCATGAAATATAAAAGGAGCAAGTTTCAGGTAATATTTAACTTATACTAGTACATAAGATACTTTTATTTTTCTAAAAGCACTAACCAAAAGTAACAACCATAACAACCTTGAAACACGTGGTTTGTAATTTGACATATTTGTAAATTTAAATGATTGCATATTTAATAAGAGAGTTGGAATAGTTCAAAAGCGAAGGACAAGATCCTTTAAAGTAAGTTTTCTGAAACATTTCATTCATGGTCCTAGACTAGACTTACATCAAGTAATAATTTACCTTGAACTCGTAAATAGTGAAATAAAAAACAGTTTTCAATTGGTGAGACGGTTTTCTCGCTAGTCGTCCATCCCTGCTTATTTTTAACGCACCGTGAAGCAAGCGTCTGTTAGACGAAAGGAAGTGTGAATTCCGATCTTATTCCCATACAAATATGTTAATGCATCCGTTACGCACTGTAGGCGTAGGTATTTGTATGCGAATACGATCGGAATTCGAAATCTTCTTAATTAGTCTGATAGATGCATGAATTTATGTGCGTTAAAACTACGCAGCGACGGACGACAAGAAGAAGAACCGCTTAAGAACCCGTTTAAATTGTAAGTAATGAATATTGTATTCCGAAATTTTGTACTAGACAAGTCAAAGAGATATATAAATTGTAGACAGAACAGAGATGTAAGTCAGATTTACATGAGGTAGAGGTTTATTTATTACAGTTTGCTTCAAGCCCAAAATAGCCCAATGACAGTTAACTACAAAAAAAAAGCATGGATCCGCACCTACCTTTAATGAAAATGTTCGCCATCAACAATTTCCTTAAAAACGTCCGCCTCAGCACATTCTGACCAAGCCACTTCCTGCACAGCGGTAGCAATAAATCCAGCAAGCAAGGGAGTACCGCCCACTCACTGCACTCGCTTCTCCGCTGGCCTTTACGATTTCAAAACACACGTATCAGCCTTTATTCTTTGCGGTATAGTTATAAAGTATGATACTTTAAACGACTGACAAATATGTGAAGGCCGTATATAGAACACATGTATCACTAGAGAGACAGGTTGCCAATCTGTTGATATACGCATGAAAACCTAGTCACTCCTTGCAACCTCCGCGGGACAAAAATAGGGTAATGCTATTCTAACCCTGCAAATCACGCGCTTCCTGCACAGCGGTAGCGATAAATCCAGCTGGCAAGTGAGCAACGCCCATTCATTGCGTTCGCTTCTCCGCTAGCCTTTACGATCGCAGTGATAACAACGATTTGCACCCATTACCTGTAATTGCCGTTGTACTCATTATTCTAATATGTTGATAAATTTGTGTAGTATGCAAATTCAAGTATTTAGAGGTAATTGGTTAGGGATGCTTTTAATAAAATACTAGCTGTTACCCGCGGCTTTGCCCGCGTAGTCATAAAAACGATCCTATGTGGTAATAAATGTTACCCTCTTTAAGTGTGCTAAATCTCATTACAATCAGTTCAGTAATTTTTTCGTGAAGAAGTACCAAACAAACCAACAAACTTGCGCATTTAAAATATTAGTAGGATTGAAATATCCTGGGTAATTCACGCAGCTCGTACCATGGAAACTAGATAGCTGATATAAATACCTATATTACATTACATTAACAGCCACAACAGTCCTCTACTAACATTCTTTTTTAATATAAATACATATTAAACTAAACATAGGAAATGTATATCTGAAAAAAAAAACTATAAAACACACGTATCACGTATATTATATATACTTATAGTATTTCTATAAAATCTGACTACTAAAAAATATGTATATCTGAAAATTTACTCAAGACATATTTGTATCTTGTGAGATACTATCACTACCCATGCATATGGAATCTATCTGTAAGCGGTCCACCACAAGCGCCAGCATTACAGGATAACATACAAACACGAACAGCCACAACAGTCCACTTTTCCATTTAACATTGGATAACGATTATAGTTATACTGTTCTTCTTAGAGATTTTATTTGTTGTGTTTTTGTGCTGAAATCAGAGATTCTATTTAAAATTTGATACTTGGATTCGATGATTACATTGGAAGGTAAAACGATCTCTATAATTATAATTAATATTCGTTGTAAAATGGAAAAGGACCTGCTATGCAAACACATTTTTTTCTAAATCAAATACGATACGTTTAATTAAATTATCAAAGTCGTTTAGTGCATTGAAATGCCTATTCATTTTCATATATTTCATTATTCTTTCCCTGGGAGCCCCACTAGATAGATATACACTAGCACTTTGGTGTAAAATTGAGGCGCTGACTCAAAACTGTCCACAGAAAAGTACCTACGTTTATTTTGGATGATAATGCACGGACGGTGATCTTGTGCTACATACATAAGAAAATATGGTGAGCTCACAAAATATAAATTAGATGCAATATGGTGTAAGCCGGTGGCGCAACGGGTCAGTGAAAGTGCGGCGGTCGTCCTGCTACGCCCCGTAGCACTTGCTACGTACAGCTACGCGCACATTTACAATGTTTCAAAAATTTACTTTGCTTAAACTTCGAATACATGCTTTATGTGGATAAGAAAATATGGCGAGCTCTCGAAATATTAACTAGATGTAATATGGTGGTAGCAGGCGGTGCGACGGGTCAGCGGAATTTCGGCGGTCATCCTGCTACGCCCCATAGCACCTGCTACGTACAGCAACGCTGTCTTTTTCATTGATACCGATTGTGTCGAAATTTCTAATACACGTTGAATTTAACAAGAATGTGTAGTGAGGTTGTGAAACATATTACATTAAATGCAATATGGTGGTGGTTCTACGCCCCGTAGCGCTTGCTACGTACAGCAACACTCACATTTACATTGAAACCGATTATGTTGAAACTTCTATTACACATTGAATTTAACTACTCCGCTCGTAACAGCACACATGTGTGCTTGAAGTACAATACAAATCTATTGTTGCAAAATTTGACCTGAGCGAAGTGGTTAACAAGAATTCATGGTGAAGTAGTGCAACATACTACATGTTTAATATTTAGCGTTGTTATGCTGGGGTAGGTTAGGTATTCATGACGGTCTATGAATGCGGCGCGGTGCTCGATCGCACGCGTCGCTCTGGGCGTGTGCTGTCCCTTTCTCACTCGCAGGGCGAGACTGGCGACGTGCGCGCAGACCGCCTGACTGCGCCAAGCGGTGATTTCTGCACCGCTGTCAGTCACTCAAAACCGCTCGGACAAGCGTATTGTGTTTTGTACGGATTTCCCGCCACGAGTTTTGCGATGCCGCGTGTAATGGACGATTCAATTTGGGATCGCGCGTGTTGATGCATCGTATTATTGCGGTTCTCCTGGGTTATACTAGAATACCAGGCTTAGTGATTGTTGGATGTCTCGACGTCTTCCACGTGAGCGTCGCGTTGAATAGGCATCAAGTGGCCATATCGGCTCGCGTTTTGTACGGCCCTAATTCGTGTTGGGTCACGCGTAATGACTAATATCAAAGTGGAATACGAACAGAAGCTGTTAGTGGTTTGACTTGAATAACGCGCCAAGGCTGTAGTGGAATGCTGGGTGTCGATATCTTTTCCACCCAGCCCTGTAAGTACCCACGGAATCCCGATTTGATCCATTCCCTGAACTTCCTTTCTCCGTTGGGTATTTTATGCATTTGGACCGGCACGTTGACTGTAAGTGTAAACCTGTTTATTCGTGTTAATGGTGTGTTCCCTTTAGTCATATTTGTTGTACCATATCATTGTGACTCCTTAGTACGAATTGCGGAATTCGTGGGGTGATATAATTTGGAGGTACTTACTTATAATCTAGTGCTAATACGTGTGACGTAACGCCAGATCGGCTGACGGTATTTACTACCGACTTGAGTTATGTAAAGGTTGGAACACATCATTTGCCAATTTCACGCAACTTAGTTAATTAAGTTAAATAGATTTAGGTTCACGTTTAATTCATAGTATGCGCTGCTATATTGTGCAGCGTATGCTATTTAGCGCTGCGTAACGCGGCCATTGTCTACCTTCAGTTGAACTCCTGGTATTTTACTAGAAATTTACCTGTGTAAATCGCTTCCACTGCGGGAGTTTAGCTTGGAATTAGACAATTTTTGGTAGCAGAGCGTGGTTCAGAAAACCACTACATTTAAGATTATTTTAGTATAAGATTTTTAATCTACCTACATAAAAAAAAAATATATTTATTGTGATTGTAGTGTGTGCCCTGGGTAGAATATCCTATCGGTAGGATCAGGGCCAATCAATTAGTGAATTGCTTGTTATTATCGTTGTGTTTACCCTGTGCGGATATCCTAACGGTAGGATCAGGGCCGATTGTTTATTATTGTTTTTTATTGTAAGGTTCGGTGTTACTTTGAGTTGGTACCATGGCTCCCACAATTACACAGCTCCAGGCAAAAATTAGGACGCACCTAATTTGGTTCGCGACTAAGCAGGCGATGGTCGGTCGCGGGGACCGAGAGGACGCACTCATCGCTTGTGCGCAACGGATTGACGAACGGGTCGCGGAGGTGTTGGATTGCCTCACTGGATGCGAGGAGTTATTTGATTGGACGCCTGATGAGGAGGCCAAACTTATGGTCCGGGCGAATGTGACCCAGTGCCTGGAGATGGGGCAGGAGATCCAGCAGGCGGCTGCTGTGATCACCAGGCGTAGGGCTGGGGAGCCGGACCCATCCCATGGTCCGCGGGGACCGGGGGTGCAAGTGCCCCTGCCGGCTGTGGCTATTCCGGTCTTCCACGGGGACTACACGGATTGGACCCGATTCCAGGATCTGTTTGACAGTGTGATTCATAACCGCACTGACTTGCAGCCGGCATATAAAATGGCACAATTGATGGCCAAGCTGCAAGGTGAGCCCCATGAGCTGGTAAAGCATCTACCAGTCGATGATGCAAGTTACGAGACGGCTCGCGGTTTGCTGATCGAGAGATACAGCAACAAACGTCTCATGATTGACCAACTCCTAGAACAGTGGCTCACCGTGCCGACCATCACACGAGGGACGGACCTCAGGGCCAAGGTCCTCAACCCTGTCTGCGTTGCAGTGAACGCTCTTGAGAGACAGGGGATGCCGGTGTCAGGCTATGATTATATCCTGGTCCACACGTTGTTGCGCCGCCTGCCGAGCGACATGGCCGCTCGTTTTGAACAGTCACACGGAGGTAAGACATCTGATTACCTCCCGACCTTCGAGGAGCTCAAGTCCTTCCTCGAGGCCGAGTGCAGGCGGGTAGATGCCCAATTTGGAGAGTCGCCTCACGCGGAGTCTGCGGCCGCTCGCCGCCCGGAACGGCCGGGTGCACAGGCGCGAGACGGTAAGAGTAGGCCACCCAGGCGATACAATGTCGCTAATTTGGAATCGAGGTGTGCCTACTGCAGAGAGGCGGGGCATCAGGTGACTGCGTGTGAGGAGTTCGCTGCACAGCGGGTGCAGAAATGTCGTGGTGTGGTGCAGCAACGGCGTTGGTGCTTTAGGTGTATGGGGCCGCATCAGGTGCGAGAGTGCCCATCAAGCACCAACTGCAGGTACTGCCAGGGTGCCCACCATCAGCTCCTATGCATGAACCGCAGCGGAGATTACGGAGGCAGAGCTGACGCGGGTCAGCGGACGGAGTCTGCCCTACCTAGACGGGAGCAACGCTCCCCACCCCCTCCAAGGAAGAGTCCTCTTCCACCAGGGTTTCAGGGACGAGGCCAGGGACATCAGCAGGTGATGCCCCCTTCACCACGCGCGAGACAGTCACCACCTCGGCAGCAGGTGCCGGAACAGGGTAGGTGGTCACAGGTCCAAGGTCAGGGGCACCCATCACAAGTACGTGATGCTACGGGCGGGTGCCAACACCAGGGCCAGTACATGCAGTACTCGGCGGGACTGAACAACATGGTGAGGTCTCATGACCCACGCATGCCTCTCCCCTTGGCTGAGCACCCGCGGCTACAGGCGCATCCACGGTACGCGCGCCTGCCGCAGGGTTACTATAGGCTGCCAGCCATGGCGTACAGGACCAGAGGTCCCTATCAGCAGGAGTGGGACCCACTCGAAGGTGTACGGAGAGAGGGGACCCCCCCGCAGGACGCGGACACTCCGCGCTTAGGTTCCTGCTAGGTAATCGCCGCCTACACGCCAGCTTCGGCCCCCCGGCCAATTACGGTATTGTTGCCTACGGCAATGATTTGGGTATGGGGATACGGTGGCCGCAGCATACAGGTAAGAGCCTTGTTAGATACAGGGGCTCAGGGTTGTATTGTGTCTAGTAAGCTGGTGAGTAGGCTACGCTTAAATATAAGGCCCACAACGGATGGGGCTGTAGGTATTGGAGGTGTAGATGTGCCTGACGTTCGGGGTCAGGTGAACTTCGAGTTCACATTAGGTAATACAGGTACAGGGGTCAGCTATCATGCCTCAGCAGTGGTGCTGGATGAAGTGGTAGGGAAACTTCCTCAGGTTCGGTTACCGTCAACGGTACGAGGGTTAACCACAGGCTTAGAGTTAGCTGATCCTGAATTTGATACTCCTGGTACGGTGGACGTTCTCCTCGGGTCAGACGTCCTCGGGAGATTCTGGTGTGGCAGAAAACGGGTACTTCAGCAAACTGGTTTAGTGGCCGTTGATACCACAGGGGGGTATGTTATTTTTGGCCCAGTTTGGAGACCTCAGGACCTACCAGAGGGCGATACGGTGCTCTATGGTAGTGTGTTGTCGGAGGTGCTGCAGAGGTTTTGGGAGTCTGAGGAGCCACCCACAGCGGATAGACGGAAGCCAGAGGATGACGAGTGCGAGCTGTTCTATCAGTACAACACTGCACGAAGTTCGTCAGGTAGGTTTGTTACCAGGCTGCCATTTCTCCCAAACCGCCCCTCCTTAGGTAGTTCGCGACAGATCGCGGAACGGAGACTACTGGCTATGGAGAGAAAGATGAAGCGAGATGCAGCACTTCGGCAGAAGTATATCGAATTCATGAGGGAGTACCTAGAGTTAGGCCACATGTCGGTGTCCAGCATAGATTGGAGGTGTGTCGAGCATTACTATATACCACACCTGGCTGTTTTGAAGTCACCGGAGGCGAAGATACGGGTAGTGTTTGACGGTTCTGCTCCTACATCGAATGGTGTGTCTGTGAACCAGTGTCTGCACGCGGGTCCCAAGTTGAACCGGGACATTGTGGACATCCTCACAGATTTTCGGTTGCACCAAGTAGCGTTCGTCGCAGACGTCAAAATGATGTTTCGCCAAACAATTATACACCCGGATGACCGTCGGTACCAGCTGATTTTGTGGCGTGAGAGCCCTGACGAGCCGATGGTCACTTATGAGCTTAACACGGTAACGTATGGTCTGAAGCCAAGTCCGTTTTTGGCAGTACGCACGCTGCGAGAGTTGGCCGCACAGGAAAGGGTAAGATTCCCTCGAGCCGCAGCAGTACTGGATCGCGACGTCTACGTGGATGACATCTGCACGGGTGCAGATAGCGTGCAACAAGCACTGCTACTACGAGACGAGCTGATCGCGATCATGGAATCAGGAGGTTATGAGTTGCGGAAATGGCTGTCCAGCTGTCCAGAGCTCCTGGCCGGGTTGCCAGGTGAGTTCCAGCAGGACCCGCACCTTTTCGAGAACCCGGACAATCCAAATACGTTGAGCATCCTAGGGGTGCAATATAGGCCAACGCATGATGTCTTTACGTATCAGATCGAGCCAGATCTTTTGCAGAAGACTTGGACGAAGCGTTCGGTATTATCGACGATCGCCAGAACTTTCGATCCTAACGGGTGGATCGCACCGGTGACGTTCATGGCGAAGTGCTTCTTGCAAAGGTTGTGGCTAGCAAACTTGGGTTGGGACGACCAGCTCTCCGGAGAGCTGTTGAATGATTGGACCAAGTTTGTGACCACCTTACCAGGGATCGTACGCATCGCCATACCTCGCAAGTTGCTCCCATCGGTGGGATGTAAGGCTACCCTACATGGGTTTTGTGATGCCTCGGAGCGAGGGTACGCGGCAGCTGTCTATTTGCGGACAGTCAGTTCAACGGGAACTGTTGACGTGCGTCTAGTTATGGCCAAGAGTAAGGTGGCTCCAGTTAGGACAAGATGGACCATTCCAAAGTTGGAATTGGCGGGAGCAGCGCTTCTCACGCGCTTGCTACATCATGTCGCTAGTAATCTACGCGGTACCATCACTTTGGATGCAACGGTGTACGCATGGACCGACAGTAGGATAGTTCTGTGCTGGTTACAGACGTCGGTACATACTCTTGAGGTTTTCGTGGCAAATCGGGTGTCACAGATTAAAGGATCGGAAACTCCGTTGGTATGGAGACACGTACCGGGAGAACAGAACCCAGCGGACTGTGCCTCACGGGGATGTAGGGCCCCTGATTTGGTAGGTCACTCACTGTGGTGGGGACCTCAGTGGCTGACTGAGTCACCTGAGAGATGGCCATACAATGAGTGCGGGTCGCCGCTTGGGCCACCTGATCGAGGTTTGCGAGTGAACGTAGGGCAGATCGTACCTAAGCCTAGTGCGGCTTTCTTGCTGGAACGATACAGCTCCCTCGACAAACTTCTAGGGGTGACAGGTTGGATCAAACGGTTCGTGAACAACTGTAGAAAACCTCAAGCAGAACGGAACTTGGCACCTGTCCTCTCGCCTGCGGAGCGGAATGCGGCTCTAAGTTTATTGGTTAGGGTCGTCCAGGCGGAACATTTTGAGGAAGAGGCCAGGCTGCTCAGGGATGGCCGTGGAAAGCTGAAGGGAGGTCTTGTGCGCCTCAACCCGTTCGTAGACGAGCATGGAATGCTCCGGGTTGGAGGTAGACTTCGGAACGCTAACCTGCCCTTTTCAGCACGGCATCCGCTGTTACTCCCAAAGAAGGGACCTTTGGTAGAACTTATAGTTAGGGATCGTCACCAGAAAAACTCGCATGCGGGCTGCAATGCACTTTTGGCTATTCTGCAGCGCGAGTTTTGGATCTTGTCTGGACGACGTACGGTACGGAGCATTGTGTTTCGGTGCTTGCCTTGCTATCGGTTGAAGGCAGCCACAATGCAACCTCAGATGGGAGACCTCCCACCGGACCGGGTGACGGAAGCCTGGACGTTTGCGGGTGTGGGAACGGACTTTGCGGGGCCTTTTATGGTAAAGGCATCACGCCTTCGCAACGCGAAGTCAATCAAGGCGTATTTGTGCGTGTTTGTGTGCCTAGCAACCAAGGCCGTCCACTTGGAACTCGTGGCCGACCTCACTACGGAGGCTTTCTTAGCAGCTTTAGATAGATTTGTGTCGCGAAGAGGGCGACCAGCGCTGATCAGGTCGGACTGTGGTACCAACTTTAAGGGCGCTGATCGATGTATGAAAGAAATTATAACGTTTTTATCGGAAAACGAGGAAGCTATCGGCACGAGCCTCTCCCGTCAGGGCATTAACTGGGTGTTCGATCCACCAGGATGCCCCCACTGGGGTGGTATATTTGAAGCGGTTGTAAAGTCCGCTAAGACGCATTTGATGCGCGTTATAGGTTTAACGATATTAACCTTTGAGGAGCTAGCGACCGTGTTTTGTAAAATTGAGGCCGTTCTCAATTCACGTCCTTTGTGTCCGCTTAGCTCAGATCCGAATGATCTGGAGGCCCTGACACCAGGGCATTTCTTAATTGGCCGACCACTTAACGCCTTGCCAGAGTACCCCTACACAGAGGTCAGTAGCAATCGTTTGACGCGTTATGAGTTGCTGCAGCAAATGTCTCAGAATTTTTGGAAGCGATGGTCGCTTGAGTATTTGCACATTCTGCAGCAACGCCTTAAGTGGACGGACAGAACTGAACCCCCTCGCATCGGAGATCTCGTTCTGGTTAAGGATGCCAACCTGCCGCCACTGCGATGGCGCAGAGGGCGCATTCTCAACTTGTTCCCAGGTAGTGATGGCACTCCTCGAGTCGCGACAGTTCAGGTAGGGGATTCAGTTCTTAAGCGAGCAATAGCAACGCTATCTCGTCTCCCCAGTAGTGAATAGGCCTAAGGGATTCGGCCTAGGGCGGGTGAATGTTTAATATTTAGCTTTGTTATGCTGGGGTAGGTTAGGTATTCATGACGGTCTATGAATGCGGCGCGGTGCTCGATCGCACGCGTCGCTCTGGGCGTGTGCTGTCCCTTTCTCACTCGCAGGGCGAGACTGGCGACGTGCGCGCAGACCGCCTGACTGCGCCAAGCGGTGATTTCTGCACCGCTGTCAGTCACTTAAAACCGCTCGGACAAGCGTATTGTGTTTTGTACGGATTTCCCGCCACGAGTTTTGCGATGCCGCGTGTAATGGACGATTCAATTTGGGATCGCGCGTGTTGATGCATCGTATTATTGCGGTTCTCCTGGGTTATACTAGAATACCAGGCTTAGTGATTGTTGGATGTCTCGACGTCTTCCACGTGAGCGTCGCGTTGAATAGGCATCAAGTGGCCATATCGGCTCGCGTTTTGTACGGCCCTAATTCGTGTTGGGTCACGCGTAATGACTAATATCAAAGTGGAATACGAACAGAAGCTGTTAGTGGTTTGACGTGAATAACGCGCCAAGGCTGTAGTGGAATGCTGGGTGTCGATATCTTTTCCACCCAGCCCTGTAAGTACCCACGGAATCCCGATTTGATCCATTCCCTGAACTTCCTTTCTCCGTTGGGTATTTTATGCATTTGGACCGGCACGTTGACTGTAAGTGTAAACCTGTTTATTCGTGTTAATGGTGTGTTCCCTTTAGTCATATTTGTTGTACCATATCATTGTGACTCCTTAGTACGAATTGCGGAATTCGTGGGGTGATATAATTTGGAGGTACTTACTTATAATCTAGTGCTAATACGTGTGACGTAACGCCAGATCGGCTGACGGTATTTACTACCGACTTGAGTTATGTAAAGGTTGGAACACATCATTTGCCAATTTCACGCAACTTAGTTAATTAAGTTAAATAGATTTAGGTTCACGTTTAATTCATAGTATGCGCTGCTATATTGTGCAGCGTATGCTATTTAGCGCTGCGTAACGCGGCCATTGTCTACCTTCAGTTGAACTCCTGGTATTTTACTAGAAATTTACCTGTGTAAATCGCTTCCACTGCGGGAGTTTAGCTTGGAATTAGACAATATGGTGGTAGCAGGCGGCACTGTGGGACACCGGAAGCGCGGCGGTCATCCTTCTACGCCCCGTAGCGCTTGCTACGTACAGTTACGGTCACATTTACATTGAAACCGATTATGCTGAAATTTCGAATATACGCCTGATTTGGATAAGAATTTATGGTAACTAACTTTTTCTCGTAGAATTACAGATTTAAGGATTCATTTTATACAAAATAACTGTTATATTAACCATTATAAGTTGATCCCTTAAATGAATAACTTATAGTGCTGCGAATAGTACAGCTACTTGATTTATATTGACTTGTAATACAGAATTTAAATAACAGCTTATATTAAATTAGGTGGTAACAGGCGACGTTAAGAAAAAAAAAATTACCTTTGCTTATTTACCCTAATTAAATTACAAAAATGACCTAATCGTTATTTGGCGACAGATAAGCCCTTACTTATCAAAATTAAAGCTACGAGCAAAGGCCTGATATTGATAACATTAACAGACACAACAGTCTACTGCTGGACATGGGCCTATCCCTAATGGAGGGATTGGTGAGCGCAGTGCAAGATGTTGCATTCTCATGAAACGCTGATAACCCCTGGATGATTGTCACTTAGTCGCTTTTACGACACCCATATATAAAATTGGTGTGATGCTATTCTAAGCCGGCACTACACGGCTATGATAGTGATAAGTACACTTAAAAATTGTTGACCAGCTTATCAACCTAAAAAAAGAAAATTTTGTTAAAACTAATCAAATTATGGACCATTTCATTTGTATATGACTGTACTGCCTGTGTATAGTTTACCGCAAATAATGGTATCTTATAGCTTCTGACATAATATATTCCGCACAAAATTAGTTACCAGCTGCAAGTAGCCAAGAAGCTGTTTTTAGACCTCCTTGCATATAATTTGCATGTAAAACAGGCAAAAACCGGCTTTGTATACAGATTCCGTCGAAAAAAGCTATTCTTACACAACGTAAATTATGTAGCAGTAAAGAAATAGCTGGTGCAACGTAGCGTAAAGCTTAAATTTCCATATTAATACTCAAGATAATAATATTATATTGTCAGGGAAGTCTTTATAAAAATAACATAGTCATAAACAGGAGCCAGTACCCGGTGGGGCACTCACAAGCTGTTATTATCAATTTGTCAATAAATTTTCCCAGCCTGATAAGGACATTGCAGAATGAACCACCTGATTGTCTATAAGAACGATGGTTTCGTGCTTCAGAGATCACGTTAAACCGTTGGACCCGGTTGCTGTCTATGACTACTTAGACGGCGCGGCGGTCGTTACACAACCATTACAGAAACCTACTAGTAGTAGAAGGTGGTTGAAAATCTCTGACACCAGAGTTCTTCGGCTCGTTCATCGACTCGGTGATCCACAAGAAAAGAAGAAACAGCTATTTGAGTAACTATTTATCATCATCCTATAGTTATAAATAAGTAAAAAAGTTAAGACCAATTTGAATCCATTTCTCACTTGACATAAGGTACTGCTGATTATACCTTTTAACAGCATGGTCTGCCCCTTTCAATTCTCTAAGCCATACCATGAAAACTTCATATAAAACGGTAAATACAACACTTGTCTAACTTTTTGTGTTAAGGCCCTGTAAGACCGCCTCGGAATAAACTTAATTGTTATAGGTATAATTTGACTCGGTATCTATTAACGGATATCAAAATTACCTTACAGTAAAGAAACTAGAATCAGATCACTCTATTTAGATGATTTCATTCATATTGAAATACACTTTGGAACGTTGCTCTCTCAGGCTTTCGTATATTGAACGATATAAATCTATTCAATAAACAATCTCTGAACAGATTTTCTTTTGCAGATGGTACACAAGAATTTCCAACTGTATAACAGAACCGAAAATAAGGATACAAAGTCTACAAAATACTTTGCCACTGAACAAAAAGGAGAGAGAAAATAGTTGGCCGGTTCTCCCACTTGTCGTTCGTCGCTGCGTATTTTTAACGCACCGTAACGCATGCGTTTGTCAGACGAAGAACCTGTGAACTCCGATCTTATTCCCATTTAAATACGGCTACCGTGCGTTTATGGTACGTAACGTATGCGTCTTACAAGTCGTTTAATAGACGCATCCGTTAAAGCACCGTAGCCGTATTTGTATGGGAATAAGATCGGAATTCGCAATTTATTTTTGTCCGACAGACGCATGCGTTGAGGTGCGTTAAAAATACGCAGCTATGGTCGATAAGTGATAAAACCACCTTCTTATGACTACGGAATTTATTCCGTATTGCGATAGAAATGTAGCGCTTGAATTTATTACTTAAGGAATAAATACTAGAAATATAAGAAAATTATCCTCTGAAAAGATTTTTGTACATATTACAAGTGTCTGTTTAATTCCTCCATGGAATAAGATCTCAACTTTGTGAAAACTTTATCATTCATTAGAAGAGGCCTAGGGGGCTAGGGGGTGGTCATTGTAGACAGAAAAAACTTTTTTCGCTAGTTATTAATTTATTTGTTTAACTTACATACGAAGTTCAAAATAGGAGGCAATCGAGAGAGGTAGCGCCACATTCAGACAATATTTGGCAACAATTGAGATTACATACGCGGGAAATCTAAACCTTGATAAACATACTTTTCTTATATTAAATATTCATGTTACGCAAACCATCCGGGTAAGTAAAGGACTAACCCTTTTTTGGAATGGTTTTTCTCTTAAAGCATAATAACGTGGGTGAGTTATTGTATAAAAAAACCATGCTATGAAATATAAAATATACTTTTATAACATTGCATCTTATGAAATATAATTTTGTCATAACATTGCATCTGTAAATCTTAGAAAGTGTCCGGGCGGGGGCAATTTGTTACAAACTGTATTTCAATTCTACTTAAGTCTTCGTAGACTTGAGCACGTGAATTGGGTCAAACTAGTCGCACATTAGCGCAAAACGTACTCGTAAAGCCGTAGCAAATTTATTTTAAAACTGAAATTAAAAAAAATACTTTTCAATGTATTAGTTTATAATCACTTCTTTCTATTATAATAGTACCTAAAGTTGTCTTTGGATTTTGTGGTTATACTGATTTAAAAATAAATCCTCATACATATTGTATCAGAAACTACCTACTAATTTAAAATGATTAATTTATTATTCTATTTTTATTACAGTTTTAAAACATGAACCAAGGCCCCGATTCTCTTAATTGTTTTTGTCATTGTATTGCCATCGAATGTCAATTGTCATCATATTGCCATTTTTACGCTGGCGAGGCCATTTATAAAAAAAAATGAATCGAATTGATTTTCTATGCTTCTGACTGTTAGCAAAATACGAAAAATCTCAATTTTTCCGACTGACAGGCCATCGACATACAACTGAAACGATTTTCATCAAGCAGACATCAGGCCCTGTACCATGGTGGCAAAAAGCATGCCAGGTGTGCGACCAATGTCGGATGTTTATGTGATGAGTTAATTTAAAGACATCGAGTCGACAAACACCCCGTGACCCCTGATGTCAGATATTCAACCATCTACTAGTTTACAAGTAACATGGTTGTGTAAGAACTGCCGTGTAAGTAATCATAGACTGCAACCGGGACCGACTGAGTAAACCCGTCATGAGCATTTGTGCATAAGTTGTTTGATTTGTAGTAGGTTGTAAGTACCTCTACTTAGTCATACATACATTATTTTTCAGGGTCCATTAGGCCGTTTTTGTCGACTCTATACCTTTCAAGATATGGTGAAATAATCTGGTATAAAAAATATAACAGAAATCCTTATTCACTTAATCATTATTGAAGAGGTGACTCTTATGGATTCCTCTATAAAAAAACTTCTTGAATAAAGTTTTCAAGCACAAATGCTACGTTTTCATACTAAAGCTTGACGTTAAAACGCAGCTTGCATTCTTTAACTTTTTTTCATGAAATATTGCTCCGGAGAATTCTCGAGGCGTCATGAAGAATTCTTCCAGACATGAAATAAATAATAATCTTTCAAGCTGCGTTCTTTTGAAATTTGGTAATTGCGAGGTTAGACTATAAATAGCTTTAATCTTGTAACAGGATTTTATGAGCAATGTTTATTTTTCCCTCCTTGAAAATTAAGATTTATCTTATCCCATGAGATAAAGAATTACTTACCTATATAGCTATGTTCTCAGAAAATGATTTTGTAATTGGTTGATGGACATTTATCTTTTTCTACGGCCTTTGATAATGTTTTAAATTTCCAATGACTGAATTTATTTTGTAAAAAAATAGCCTCCTTCGCCAGTATTTAACTTCCTTCTTTCGCAAGTATTTGTATACAGAATGCAAAACATTGTAATTTTTTCACAGTCATAATCTTTTACCCTTATTGTTTTATAAACCACTATTACTTTTTTGTAATGGTTTACATCGTATTTATTTGATTAAGGACATCAAAAAATTTCCGCGCATTTCATATTTCTTATTCCAATTTCAAGAATTCTTGATTGGTTTAATCAGTGCAAAATTATAGCTATGATATTATGAGATTTGAAAACTTGCGCGGAAAATTGTTTAAAAAAAAATAAACATTCTTTGACTATACTATTGACAGATTGTTTGATCTTTTTATTAACATCGTCCGATTCAGCATACCTTTAACCTACTAAAGGACATATAAGCATTTTTGTGTATTTGAGTTATTTAAATGTAACACATGGGATCCAATAAAATATTGCGTTTTCATTAGAAATACCGGTTCAAAAAAAAAAACCCTAGCCGTTTTATAAAATTCTACCGCAGATGTGGAATTACATGTATTTATTATCGTCAGGATATTTTAGCGAATAAAAGAGTTTCTTGGAATCACAATGCTTTATATTCGATTCATATTTTGCAAGACAATTTCTCAATTTTACGAAAAAGTGTAAAACGCCGCTGTCACATCAAACTCCAAATTCGAATCTAATGTCATTCTGTCTCCTCTATGCTCTCCTCGCCTCCTCTCCTCCATAGACACAAATGTCTATGCTCACCTCACCTCCGCACCTCACCACACCCCACCTCTTTGTATTACATCGCTCCACACCACTTCGCTTTACATCTCGCCAGCCAATAGCTCCTCTCCTCACCAGCCGTTACAGTCGGCCATCCTGAAACCAATTGCACCGCAATTGGCGCAAGAAAAATCGTTAACTTTACAGCAGATAAATAAGATCATCCCCAAATACGACTTCCTCATCCATCACTTTGATCCACTACATTCTACATCACTATCACCACAGTGTGGCTAACAGGACGCTTTAAGTATAAGCCAATAAGAGAGAAACCACTGCTTGTATTTACACATTACACTTATCTTTGCTAGCTTAGGTTAGGATTCAACTTATTGGGATTCAACTTATTGGGATTCAACTTATTGGGAATCTGACGTTCAAAAAAATTCAACTAAATGGGAATTCAACTTTATGGTCCGGAAGGTGATACCCTATCTCCTTGCCAACTGTACTATGATGCTACCCTATCTCCTTTGCAGACTGTATTTACTAAAGTAGCAAATTTTGTTAAAGATGTTACTTATCTCAACTGTATCAACACTATTACTCTACCCTATCTCATCTCTATCGCTTGTCGTCTGCACCTCTTTCTGTCCACACCGCAGTAATTAAAAATACCCACTCACCTCACAAACACATTGCTCAGCTCGTGTGATCATGTCGCCCTCGATCCGGTGTATGGCATCCTCTCCCATGTTACACACCTTCAAGTATCCTACTCCATCGTGAATAATAGAACTGGCCATAGCATAGTGAGTACAGCCATTGCTGTGCTGTCTATGTCTTGCACACACGTCTCCTTGCGGCGTATAATGCTACAACCACATTTAATAAGCTGTTGCCTACGGCACCTTGTCTTCAGCTACCTGTACTCCATAACCAGAAACTTAATCACAGGCATCTACATCTAATCTAGGCATCAAAATGTCTCAAAGGTGTCATTTTCAAATTTTCGTCAACCCTTCTTGCTTCTTGGAAGATGAAAACCTTGATCGGATAGATAATGATCAATAGCTGACAAGAATCTTTCATATACTTTGTCTGGCGTCGAACATTAAAATGCTTGAGCATTAGCTTGCAGCTCGTCGGGTAAACCCCGTACTATACAAGACACCGCTGCCTGTTCACTTTGCAAACATCAATAGCTCAGAGCCAACTTCTCTTGGTAGTACTTTGTCATACTTTCACTTGGCAATTTCTTACGTTGCATCATCTATTCCAAAATTACTTGTTTACCACTCCTGCCATGTATGTTCATGAGATTAAAATTCAAGTCTCATCATCATGATCATCTGCCTGCCCTTATCCCAACTTATTTGGGGTCGGCGCAACATTTTTTTCTTCCATTCATCACTATCAGTTGTCAAGTCTACGTTTACACCCTTTTGCTTCAATAAGATTCAAGTCTTTTAAACTAAATGCGTGCCTGACCTTGCAGCTTCGATTGCAAGTAAGAAGATTTCGTTTTAACACTTGAGCTGTAGGTAAATTTCCCCCAGTTGTTCAATTTTCTTAATCCAACTATGAACATTCATATTCTGGTCTTCCGAGTCAAAATCAAGAATAAGTTTAGCGGTATTGAAATTTTCAATGGACTTCGATTCGGTACTGACTGTCTTCCTCATTTAACATAATTTGAAGAGCTGTTCCCATCGTTTTTGTGATAAAGTTTTCCAAATCTGGTCATGACTCACATTTCCTGGCTTCTTCTTTTGTCGTACATACCGTCCAGGTTTCTCGCCTGAATTCTCTTCATAGTGGACTTGGAATCATCCCGCTTCTGACTATTATCGTCAGGATATTTTAGCGAATAAAAGAGTTTCTTGGAATCACAATGCTTTATATTCGATTCATATTTTGCAAGACAATTTCTCAATTTTACGAAAAAGTGTAAAACGCCGCTGTCACATCAAACTCCAAATTCGAATCTAATGTAATTCTGTCTCCTCTATGCTCTCCTCGCCTCCTCTCCTCCATAGACACAAATGTCTATGCTCACCTCACCTCCGCACCTCACCACACCCCACCTCTTTGTATTACATCGCTCCACACCACTTCGCTTTACATCTCGCCAGCCAATAGCTCCTCTCCTCACCAGCCGTTACATATTTTTTATTCGTCGACCCTGCTTTTGGTTGTAGGTGTACAATTGTTATTATCACAGGGGTTCAAAGAAATGTTTTCCCTGTTGGCACCAGTGTTTGCATTTGTTTGTGTTTGACAGCCGCGCACCCGTTGTGAGTAATGGCTCCGGTGTCGCAGCTCTACGTGCAATTTCATTTTCATATCTTCGATGTGATTGCAAATTTTTTATCCGTAGTACTTCCTGCGAGTTTAACACTTCACATCATAAGTATCATCACACATCATATCATTATATCACATCACATTACATTAAATCATCACATCACATCTCATTAATTTATTACATCGCATCACAGATGTTAATAGAAATGTTTTCCTAGTAAGCAGCAGCGTTTTTTTTTGTGTTTGACAGCCACGGAACTCTCTATGAATAATGGCGCCGGTTGCCGGTTTTATTTTCATATCTGCGACGGTTTTGCACTTTTTTATCCAAAGTTAAATAGCTGGAAATAATTTGATATTGTTTGAGTAGACTGTTCCAAATGACGTTGCGTGGCCAGCAAGTAGATCACCATCTACTTGTTGGCTGGTCAAAATTAATAATGTTACATGCCGGAAGTTATCCTGGCTGGTATTGAGGTTATGCCTCTAATATTACTTTTCATCTGACCCGTTATAATTCATTTCCAGTGTCATCATATGACATTCAATATGACCTATTCCATGGTATAACAATTAGAAACTGACTGTATGTATTATGAGAAAATTTGCAATATCTGACTATGAATAATGGCGCCATGTCGCGGTTCCACGTGCAATTTTGTTTCCATATCTGCGACGGTTTCGCACTATTTTTATACGCAGTTAGATAAAAGACTTTGCGGTTCAGTATGCTTTTGAAAACGTCATGAATGCATACACGGGTTTCCACACACTTTGAAATTTCAAAGATAGTCTTTTCTTATTTCTACAGTTTTTTTGCTATTTATCATTTTCCATTACCATTGATTTAATTTAACAAAAAAAACCTGTGTATGGACCTGAAAAAAATATGATAAATTTTTTTGAAAAGTAATAATATTTGTAGCCTGCAAAAGGTATAAGTACATCTATCATCTGGGGGTATGCTGTGTATTGTATAATATTTAGGTTGCAAGAAAGAACTCTTAAACACTGTTGTGTAATCAGACTATGAAACTGAAGAACCCCCCGTACTAATATCGTTCAGGAAATGTTAATAACTTTTTGAATGTCCCTATTAAAACAGTTAGGTAGGTAATCGTTATTTTGTCAAGGAAGATTGTTTTTTTTTTTCCTGTCATATGTTCCTAGAAGGAAGTTGTTCAGTTTCGTAGTCTGCATGCTACCTATAAGCATTTGGAGAGCTGCCTTTCCACGTATAACACTATCAACCAATAACTCTACCTTGCAACGTGGTTGGATATACCACTAACTCTAAGAGAGGTATGGCCACGCCGTTTCTACCACAATTTATGTACTGCTGACTACAGTATCTATCAGTGAGCAGCGTTTAGTGATGTTGTAACTGCCCAATCTATTCTGTACCTCTCGGGTGTGGAAAAGTCACACAACATTATTCAGAAAAGCGTCAGAAAAATTTCTTTATTTTTAATTGATTTGTAGTTTTTTAATCTGCGGTTGGTTATTTTAAGCATTTGGCTCTAAGCAATACTTGAAAGGAATATATTATTTATTAATACAATATTTCCAATTGTAAACTTTTCACTGGTGGGATTGGTTTCTAAAAAGTACTTACTCTTCAATTACCATTTTAGAAAGGAGTAAAATTTTTTGTGAGCAACATAAAACCTGGAACAATGGGCATCCCAAATGATTTCAACTGTAAATCATAGTGATTCTGCGGCGGCAAGTCATTAAGTGTGCAATTTGTTACAAACTAGGTTTCAATTTCCAGTAGAGCGCGTGAATTGGGTCAAACTCAATTTATATCAGCACGGAATGCATGTAGCCAGGTGCTTGCACGTTTACAGTTGCGTCTTTCGTTCAGTAGTTTCTGGGAATCACACGGATAGTCCTTTGTAAGCGAGACCAAGCTTACATGCCTGGGGTACAACCGTTAACATTCAACAGAAAAGGGGTTTACTATGGCTACGAAATCATTGAATTCGAAGTTGGCTTTAACATCAAAGCTGATAAATATCTAAAGGGTGGGTATTGGGTACATATGAATTCTCAGAAGACAAGTAGGCCAGAAAACATTTATAGTATCCATTTATTTTAATGTTTTTCATGAATAAAGTATTGCATCATAATAAAATATAATTTAGTTAATTCAAGGTAATTTATACTCTCCAATGATGACAAAATGCCAACTTATACACAACATATAATTTAGTTAGTTCAAGGTAATCTATACTCTCCAATGATGACAAAATGCCAACTTATACACAAAAGGTAAGTTTTTAATTCGTTTTATTTTATATCGTTAAATGTGCTTTTAAAACTGAACAGGTACAGGTGCAAAGCTACCTTAATAAATTCCATGAATAAAATAAAGCTGGCAAATAAAGGTAAGAAATGAGAAAGAAGGTGGCTGGTAAGAAATATAGAAGATAAACAATTTGAAGAAGCACAATGAATCGCTTTTTACCTTAAATACATAACAATGAACTCTCAGACATTTGTTTATTTTAACGAGTTTTAACGCAATAGTTTACTTACTGCAGTCAATTATTTTAATAGATTTTTATAAAATTATTATATAATAACCATAAAAAGAAACGACAACGAAATTTACGTATGACGAAATGTATATTATTATCGTATCGTTATTACGTTCACAGTGACACGTATGAATTCTTTGTGTATGAAAAATTACACAGCATGGCGTTTCCACTAAATTAAATTTCTCGAAATATGTTTTGAAATGAATATCAAGATGGTCGCGTCTTCTCTATGCAATAGATCTCAATGCTTGGATACTGACATTTCCCTAGAAACTATCGCGATAAGATTCGTTTCAAAAACCAAAATGTGCGAACTTAATTGCCAGTGCTTAAAAAGTTATAACGAATTCTCATTTGAAGTTATAACGAATTATCAAGCCATTCAAAAACAAAATATCTGATATTTGAATAAATGAATAGTCTAGACAAGTACTCTTGATTATAATCACAGTTTGTACCCACCGAATGTACCTACTGTTACTGTAACAAAGGAAATTGAAATTTAGTAGAAAAACAATTTGTAGGCAATGTTTACGTGCTAAATACTTGGAAAACACACGTAGGTATTGGTTCATGATTAATATAATTTCTTTATTTTATTGGTATCATCAACATTTTTCAAGCTAGCCCGAGCCTTCTTAACGGCAATAAAGACCTATCCACTAAGTGGTTCCAGTTGAATGGAATGAATTACCGCGGATTATCGGGAACAGACAAGGAATTAGCAGACGTAGCTTTTATATTGAAAGGAGAGTAGTTTTCCTGCTTGGAGCTAGTTTGGTACGCGTGTTACAATTACAAGGAATTCATTACAATGAAAACCTGCACGGCATATTTTCAAAGTGTCTTGAGGATATTATGTATTAGTATCTTAATCTTAGGCGATGGGCTGACAACCTAAATACAGTTATCTGAAACGACCCTGATATTTTCAGTGAAACGTGGCGATAACGACCGATACTCCGACAAAAATAAAAAAGTGTTTGTGAGTCATTTTCAACAACTGCATATTTTTGTCAATTTCGGTGGATTTTTTAATTTTCTGCTTTTTTGATGTTTTTTTAGCTGTATAGCAAAACATACTCATTTTAAAAATAATATATGAACAGGGAAATATGTGACAATAGTATTTGGTGAGTTATTTGGGTCACCGAAATTGCCTTGTCACCGAAATTGAATTCAGGCCACCGAAATTGGGTTTGTGTCACCGAAATTGCAATTGTGCCTCAGATGCCTTGTTTGGCTGCTTACAAATGGATGGCATTGTGTTAAAGACAGCCGTAGCCGCACCTGTCAGCGGCAGCCGTCCACACCTGTTAGCACCTGCCGGTCGACAAAGCAACTGATACCTACTACTACAAATAGTAGCCATGTCTTCGGATCTCGCTGACGGGTGTCAAAAACTGAGCAGGAGGACTTCGCAGGAGCGCCGGGCTTGAGGGCCACGAGGGATCGCCGGGCTGAAGGGCCACGAGGGATCGCCGGGCAGGACTTCCTCGCGGGATCGCCAGGCAGGAGGACCTCGCGAGAGCACCGGGCTGGAGGGCCACGAGGGATCGCCGGGCAGGACGTCCTCGCGGGAGCACCGGGCTGAAGGGCCACGAGGGATCGCCGGGCAGGACGTCCTCGCGGGAGCACCGGGCTGAAGGGCCACGAGGGATCGCCGGGCAGGACGTCCTCGCGGGAGCACCGGGCTGAAGGGCCACGAGGGATCGCCGGGCAGGACGTCCTCGCGGGAGCACCGGGCTGAAGGGCCACGAGGGATCGCCGGGCAGGACGTCCTCTCGGGAGCACCGGGCTGAAGGGCCACGAGGGATCGCCGGGCAGGACGTCCTCGCGGGAGCACCGGGCAGGACGTCCTCGCGGAAGCGCCGGGCAGGACTTCCTCGCGGGAGCACCAGGCAGGACGTCCTCGCGGAAGCGCCGGGCAGGACGTCCTCGCGGAAGCGCCGGGCAGGACGTCCTCGCGGGAGCACCAGGCAGGACGTCCTCGCGGAAGCGCCGGGCAGGACGTCCTCGCGGGAGCACCAGGCAGGACGTCCTCGCGGAAGCGCCGGGCAGGACGTCCTCGCGGGAGCACCGGGCAGGACGTCCTCGCGGGAGCACCGGGCTGAATGGCCACGAGGGATCGCCGGGCAGGAGGGCTCAAAAATCCACTGCTGGACATGTTTCTCCCCCTAACGGGAGTATTGCAATCCTCTACACACTCGGCTGGCGGATCGGCGAGCGCAGCACAAAATTTTGCATCCAGAGGGAACGCTGTTCTCTATTCCCTCAATGAATTTATCCCATAGTCTTCTTTTACGACGCAAATTTAGGTTTTTCTGAAATAACCGCAATTTTTTTGTCAAACAAACGACCTAAAGCGACCGCATTTTACAGCCTTTTTCGATCTGTATACCCCGCAAGGAATGAAAGCGTGATATTTCTAAATATGTTTGTAATTTAATTTGTATCAATTGAGCAATTTCGGTGGAGCTTTAGAATTTCGGTGGGTTTCTGACAGCCATAAAAGCCACCGAAATGTGCCCACCGAAATTGTAAACTAGTCATTTATTTAAAAAATAAACAAATGTATCAAGGTTATTCCAGTTTGCAACTTGTATCTCAAGTGTACCTTAAGACCATTTAGAATGCATTACTGTAATATTTTTAAACCTTGAGGAAACATTTTAATCCCGAGCACCGAAATTGCAAAATTTTAAACTGAAATAGTGTCCTAACATTTTTGGCGGGAAGACGCAAGGAGGTATGCACAACCGTTCACACTGCGCGTGAGTGCTCGATTGATCCTAGCGGGGAAGGGGTTTTAGGTCTGGATATACTCAACAGTGTGAGCAGGGAGCGTCGAAACAAAATTGCCACCGATATTGCTATTTTTGCTGGGAAAAATCTAGTTTTGTCACAGTTCATAAACTTTTCGTCTAAAAATTCATTTTTTTATAATTTCTCGTAGGGTCACTAATCCTTAACATAATCAAAATTAATTTTCCTAAATATGTTGGACATAATTTTCCTGAGAGATGAATATGTTGTGAGAAATATATTGCTTGAGAAATCCACTGTTATATTTTTTAGTTTTTCAAGCCAAACACCATCGTTCGTTTTTCTTGTGATGTGGTAGTGATTATTTTGTTAGCATTAATATGCTGAACTATTTCACGAAGAAGATGAAACATTGCCAATGTTGTGGACTTATGAGGCTGGAAGCCAAAATGTTCCTGTTTAATGACTTTAAATTTGACAAGAAAGTTTAGCAGTCTTAACTTCATAGCTTTTTCGAATATTTTGGAACTAAATTTATGGGACGGTAGTAGGTGGAAATATCAAAAGAATTGTTGTTGTTATTTCATTCACCTGTATTTTGTCGTCCTAATAATAAACAGGATAGGCAACCAAAGTAGGTAAGCGGATGAGGGGTTAATCCGATATCTTCAAAGAGGAAAATTGGTAAATTGAGTGAACGTGCGATTCGACAACTAACAAGTCATTGGCCTAAGTTTCCTATAATAGTATTATAGCGACTCAGTTATGTAAGATTATTATAGTTTCAAAATAATATGAGGTGACTTGCAAAAGTTGCTTCCAGGTTTTTTATCAGTTTTGATATTAGAGAACTCTCTTTAAAGTAGATCGTTCTATACCAGCTAAATTAATATGCCAGTCAAGGAAGCATATTGTTTTAAATTTCTCGTCTGTTAGTGTGGAAATTGATACGAAAACAAAAGTTGCAATTTACTTAACCCTACATCAATTCAAATGTTACCAACTTCTACTAAACCAAGGTGCAACCTCGGGTAGGTACTTTTATAGCACAACATTAAGCATAGTTTAAATAAATTTTAAACTTTTATAGAAAATCATGATTAAAATGAAAAAAAAAATCAATCATTGATATAGAAATACCTTTTTGGCTTCGGAGTAAAATAATTGGAAAAAAATCCCGTGTTATCTTTCAATCAAAATGGGTATTGCCGAAATTTGGAGTTTCGCTTTCAGGATGATCAAATAACAAGGTCCGAATTCCGCTATTTAAAAAAGTCTCAGTTGGGTTTCGATTGGATGGTTTAAAGAAAAGCATATCTCTGTGGCAATTGAATGATATTTGTAAGTCGATGGCATTACAATGACAAAAAACAAAATAATCGGGGTTTTACATTCATTTCAGTACATCTATCAACTTCGTTGAGCGGTTTTGATAACATAGCCAAACAAACAACAATAATCGATAGTATGCAAATCATTATCTTTAGTATACTAGACATTAGACATAAGTTTGGAGACGTGCCACACGATGTTGCAGTATTTTGCCGGTCCGGTGTTAATAACGAAAGGGTTGTATGAAATTGCTTCTAGAAACAGAGACGCTGCACCGTTATGCGGCTTTCAGCGCTGATGACTGGCTGACTGTCAAATACTGCAGCATCTCGAAAAATTGCTGCCGTAGAAGAAGATTCGCTAGCTTGTAACTTTTACAATATTTTTAAGTAGAAAAATATATATGATTTAACAAAATAGGGAAGAAATAGAAATAGGTTCTTATGGGGTTGGGTTCAGAAACGTTGGGCGCCAGTTGTCGCGTAGGGGCCAGCTGCTGGCCCTCGCAGAGTGGAATGGGTACTCAGGGATGATGATAGAGATGTTTTATTATACAGACCAGGACCGTGTGATGCCCGCTTAGAATAGCATCACCCCATGTCTTACCCATGGGAGTCGTAAGAGGCAACTAAAGGACTCGAGGGTTAGATATGTATTGCAATGGGCTGACAGCCTGTCGCTATAGTGACACACAGTTATCTCATTGACCCTCACACTTTTGTCAAATGTGGTGTTAATCCGTTTTACGGCCGTTAACGCTCTGTCTACCCCGTAAGGGATATACATACATACATACACATATCACGCCTATAATCCCTTGCGGGGTAGGCAGAGCATAAATGGCCACATAAAACGGACATTTACGCCACGTCTGACAAACATTTGAGAGTCATCCGGAAAATCGTGTATCGCCTTAGTGACAGGTTGTCAGCCCATCGCCTAAAACTGCAATACACACCCTCGAGTCCCTTAGTCGCCTCTTACGACTCCCACGGGCAAGATAAGATAATGATTTATATATGTATGAAAAACCCTGGATATGAACATGTAAATTGGTTTGACTATAAACGTTGTACTCGTGTGGAAGTAAAACAGAATAGCGGAACGGGACAAAACTTACCTGAAAATACATTCAGGGCCTGTTCTCAATTATTATCGAAGTATTATGAAATGTCCAGGATATTTATTCCGGGGTACTAGACAAACAGTAATTGGAAATTGTGGCAATGTTGTACTTGGCAAGGAAATAAAATAACAATAATAGTATTTTGAAAATCGCTGCTTGATCTGCCAGAAGACGTGGATCCCGGATTCTAGATTTTGAAATTTCAAATACAAATGGGTGTAGGCACAGCACACTGCTGGTTTTTAGTTTACCCCTAGTCAAAAATGAGTGTTCTTAAATATTTTATTTCGTAGAAAGTAAGTAAGTAAGAATAGTTTAGTAGTAGTATTTTTAAAGTTGAAGGATGGATGACGTGGTCATGGGTGGGTAGTCTGATGCTGGAAGTACCAAGTAGGAGGATCTAGCGCCATTTGACGTAGTTTTCTAGTTGCTGCGCCGCCCCACAAATGCACTGAGTGGTTAACCATGCAATGCTCTATTACCGCCTGCTAAGCCACGGAGCTTCGTGAGACATATAATCGCCAATTAACAGTGTAATTGCTGTAATTTACTCGCTCTCGCAGTGTGAGTATTTGCAGAGGGTTATTTGTTATTTTATGCTGAAAGAAAACTTGATTCCCAAAATAAATTATCTTTAAATAATATATCAAAACTACGTAACGGTAAATTCCGGTAAGCATTAAATGGAGATATTATTATATCTTCATTAAATTTTCGTTCGTTATTTGACCAAACAATACATTTTGTATTTATATTTTATTTACGTAGGTATCTTCCTATGTGTAGCTCACCAGTATTTTTTAAATAAAAGAATTTGCAACCTCAACCATTTTTTTTTCGTCATCGAAAGGATTCTCTTATTTTTTTCCCTTGTCAGCCAGCAACACTCCACTGTCATTAAAATTACACTGTGATTTTTTTACTTAAACCTATTAGCAGAATACGAAATGACCAAAACTGTCCCATTGAAACACATACATACATACATATAAAACTTTAATTTACGCCACGTCTGACAAAAGTTTGAGGGTCAATCAGATAACTGTGTATCACTATAGTGACAGGTTGTCAGCCCATCGCCTAAAATTGCAATACACATCTAACCCTCGAGTCCCTTAGTCGCTTCTTACGACACCCACGGGCAAGAAACGGGGTGATGTTATTCTAAACCGGCATCACACGGGATACACAAGTGAAACGATTTTCATTTAGCAGACTTCGGGCCCTGGTCGCAGTCCACCCGTGTTCGCAGAGCGGGAAGGTTAGATTTCTCAACATTGCATATCGATATAACTTTTTAAGCACTCGCGATCACTTTCACTCATTTTAAGTATTAGACCGGGTCTATCGCGACCACAATACATGAAACTGTGTTGAAACGTCGGGACACAGGTAAATTACTAATATTTACCTAAATACTATCGCGATAGACCCGGTCTAATACTTAAAATGATTGCATATCGACCTAGATAGTTCTTGACCTACTCATCCAAAGTGATGCCAATTGAAGTGTTTTATTGACGCTAGCAATGCATGCTTTGTTGTTTTCTCGAAACATATTTTTTCAGCACTCGATATCGTCCGTGAAAAATATTTAGTCACCTATTCCTGAACTTCGTTTTGATCACTACCCACGTTTTTCAAGTATGTCGTTGGATAGCCTGTCGACAAACATTTTAAAAATAGAAGAGAAAAATCAATTTTAGTGAGCGATAGTAACGGAGAACATTCCTTATTCACAGGTGATTTTCCCACTTGTCGTTTGTCACTGCGTATTATTTGCACAACGTAACGCATGCGTCTGTCAGACAAAATGAAAATGCAAATTTCGATTTTATTCCCATGCAAGTACGCCTTCGGTGCGTGTATGGTTTCGTCTGTCAAGTCGTATGACAGATGCATATGTCACACCGTTAACGCCCGTAAACACCGTAATGTGCAATTTCATTTCGTCTGACAGTCGCATGCGTTATGGTGCGTTACAAATACGCAAGCACGGACAACAAATGCCTCAGGTAATGGGTACGTTACGAGGAAAGCATCGGAAAAATGCTATGAAATTTTACTTCGCACATGAAACGATGAATTATTTTACTTTCAACTAGCTTTTATATCATACGCCTCACCGGCTTTTCTTCATTGAAGTTGTTATAATTTATATTTACTGAAATAATTACCAACATAAATCTTAAATAACTTTTCTTTGTTTCTTTGTGAAAAGTTGTTTTGTTAATTTTTATGACCTATATAAAAAAACACACTGTACTGTTGTAGGGCTTAGCACGAATCTAATCACTTTTGTAACGACTTTTGAGAATATCGTGCGTATCTAGAGGATCTTAAAAACTCTGAGGTAGGATACCTTCTTAGTTCCTACAATTTTCTATTTCGAACGGCGGACCAGGAGAGTGGAGAGTTATGGAGGCTGTGCTGTTTGCGTAGATTATTTCCAACAGCTTGCCATGAGTCCCCTCGATGCATTGTATGCAAAGAGCTGGAAATATTTCTGAGTGTGTGAAGCTATTAAAAGCTTTCGAATAATCTGCAAAGAACGTTGTATGCATGACCCTCAAACTTTTGTCAGACGGGGTGTTATTATCCGTTTAACGGCCGTTAACGCTCTGCCTACCTCGTAAGGGCTGAAGGCGTGATTTATGTATGTATGTATGCTTCTCGATATGGAGATGCGAAGATGAGAGCGTGGAAGAGGTCTGTTGTTGAGAATGAAGGAGGAAATCCGGCATGCTCTAGTGGTGATGGCGATCTAGGGCTCCAGCTATGCGGTAATCAATAGTTTTTAAGAATACTTTATACATTTGTAAGATAAGACTAATGGGGCGTTAGTTATTAATATCAGAATAGAAACCTTTTTTATGAAGTAAAATAATATTCGAATGGCAGAAATCTTATAGCATGGCGCCTGATAAATGCATACTATTGATTCCTAATCAAGACCATGTTTTTCTTCTTTGAGTGTCTTAGTGCCAATACCATCCTCACCAGGGCTCTTAAAATTTTTCATGCTGTTTATAAGCAACTCATCAACATATTTATAAAAATAAATAAATTTATTGTAATACTGTTGTTAAGAATCACCAGCCAGGGTTGGTTGAGGTGTTGCGTGCTTTGCTGTTGTTTCACTTATGTAGAAACTACGCATTATTGAAAATATTCTATTTTTCAATATTATTCTTTTGCACGTTAAGTATAGAAACCGAAATACTTAACAGTATTTCGTTTACTGTTAAGTATTTCGGTTCCTATATTTATATCCCAAAAAATATAAATAACCAAACTGACAATGTTTACCTAACCGCATTCGTATGAAATTTCACAAACAAATATCAAATCAAATGTAATTTGCAATAACGTAATTTGATTATCATAATACAGAAAGGATACTGTAATATTAGAATTGATCGAAACGTTAGTATGAAAGATACAGTTAACCTGATTGAACAGCTGCTATTATAATTAAATAAAACATCCTAAAATATGTAAAGGTAGATTACAAAAATTTAAAACGCTTCCCGCTATTATAGAAAATTGGCAAAACATTACCAGTCCTTTGTTCTACCGCGGGTAGGATTTGAATCTGCGACTTTCGCCATCACTAGTGGTGACGTCACTTCTATCTGGGCTACCACGCCTCATCCATTGCCCGCAAATTGTGCAAGTGTATCTTGATACCATATACATACACATATCACGCCTATTATCCCTTGCTGGGTAGGCTGAGCGTAAACGGCCGCAAAAATGGACATTTACGCCACGTCTGACATATATTTGAGGGTCATTCGGAAAATTGTGTATCGCGATAGTGACAGGTTGTCAGCCCATCGCCTAAAATTGCATTACACACCCTCATGCCAATAACATATAATGTGCTATGAAAGGCTGGAAATTCATAACTCACACGGTCCACTTCTAAACAGCTTTTAATACATTTCTACCTACAAGCTAGTGGTAAGTAAGTAAGATAAGGCCACTGTCATGAATGTTAAGGTTTTATTAGGTAAACAGAATACCTTACTTATCACGGGCATGGGAATCCGGATCCCTGATATAAACTTTTATAATTAAAAAGACTTCCTCGCCTAAAGATCCGTTAGATATGAAGTTCGGTTTCGAATTTTTCAAACACCAGTGAAATAAACTTTTTACACGAGCTTTGTCTTGTTTTTTTATAATTGTTTCTGAATAAAACTTTTGTCTTATGATTTTTCAATAGTTATTTTTAAAACATATATGTAGAACCATGTGTTCTAGAAATACTGTACCTCATACATATTTCTGAGTACCTATGTTTCATTTTGCGTTTGGTTTATTTTCACAGATACATACTGTGCAAACAAGGCAGTGTTCTAGTGGTACAACACATATTGTAATTGCCAATTTCATGCTCCAAAAAACTCTGTAATAAAGCTGCCACGACCTCCCGCAACTTCAAGACCGATAGTCACTTGTCAACTAAGAGCCATATTTTATCCAGCGGCGTGTTGGAATCTTCTGAACAAACTTGTGACCGCATCTCGTAAACAATGTCTAGACAGTTCCAGGGTCGAGAAATACGACAAATAACAGCAATAGCGGAAGTGCTGACTGGAGTGCTCATAGCTGTATTTTAGAACTAAGTTACGGAAACATTTGACAAGATTAACGCATAAAATTTGATTATGAATAAATTCATTTATTCGTTCAATAAAACCTAGAAAAAAAAACGGGAGTCAGTGTTGACCTTATGTGTCAAGTGACTAACATTTATTGAAATACTTTTTCAGTCTCGTTTAAAGTACGTTTTTTCATAAGTCACATGATTTCTATTCTGGACACCCCTACCCCTATTTCCCCTACCCCTAATTAACTGGCTACTTAGTCAGACTATTAGAGCACACCTTGCAAACTATAACGTTTTCGCCAGTTAACTCAATCATAAAATCCATTTCACTGAAAACTTCCTCAAATCTTTCTTTTGCAAAAGCTGTTTTAAATCATGCACTACAACATACAAAACTTTTTGAGTTTTTGCACTCTACATACCTCCGGAATATATTGAGATAAATAATTCCATGATTTTTATCGAAAGAACTTGGAAAGACGTCGAGATTAAATGGAAAGTATTGAAGTTCTCAGTAAGGCACAGTGCCACTACAAAATGGCTTTGAACGTTGAGCAACGTGAATCTTCGGTACCCAATGCATACTGATTTGGATACGTCACTACTTTAAAAGCATCGGAAACCTTTTTGATTTGCAAATGCAAGATTGTCGGAACTTTCGTTGGTGGGTGGTTCTTTTAACGGATTGAATAATAATTTTGTCGTATCTAACAAATATTCTTTAATTCACTGGCTAGTAATGAACAATCTGTTTCATCGCAATAATTAGGCATGTTCTTGAAACAAAGAACTTTCCAGACCGACCATTATTTTTAATAAATCTTGTGGAAAAATTGCTTTGTATTTTTCACTGCGCATTCCTATTTCTTATAAAACAGTTTTAATATTATAAACTTACTAACTGTAACGCTAATAATATGCATTATTTAACTATGTGTGTGGTTTGTATAAAAATATGGATAATAAAAGTTACAAGACCTTTCACATAATGATTCTCATTTCTTTCTTGGTTATTGGATCTTTTTTTACTGAATTCTACGCTGAAGGGGTCTTATTTGATGGTTATCATGGAATGGAACAAAATAACCAGTTCTCCCACTTGACGTCCGTTGCTGCGGATATTAAGCGCATCCGTAATACATGCGTCTGTCAGATTAAAGAAAGAAATCACAAATTACCATCTTGTTCCCATACGAATTGTTTGCATCGTTTGACAGACGCATCCGTCGACGCACCATCAACGCAACGTCGCCGTATATGTATGTAAATTTTCAATTTCCTTTCGTCTGAAAGACGCATGCGTTACGGATGTGTTAAAAACGCGCAGCAACGGACTTCAAGCGTGACTCCCGCCATTCTTTTACCAGATATGCTACAGAACAATTTATAATAATTGGCAAGGCAAAATTATCGTATTAAACAAGATATTTATATAATAATTGTTTATCAAAGCTTCGTAAGGTCAAAATATTGTTTTCTAGATTTAATATGATTCACCACTGACTGCTTCAAATTCCAATAAAATACGAGTCCAACCTTTATCTGACTGCACACGCATCGGTTGGTATTGTGGTTTGTGTCAGCCTCCATATAAATGAGAACTGACGGCTGTTTTTGTATGGGGTTTCGTAAAATCCTTTCGTCATAACATCGGGCCCAGCAAAACACCGGAAAGTTTTGCGATGCGTGTGAGAGACTGAGAACCAACTTAACCTTAATTAATTTTGAACTCAACAAATATTTAAAAATGATTCTGAAAGAATCCTTTGCACGTACAGAATAAGGCAACATACACACTTCAGCCTATTGTAGTCCACTGCAAGATGTAGGCCTCGCCAGGGTACGCCATAGGGCACGAACTCCCGTTTTCGCCATACAGTCACTACCGAACGCCTTGACGAGGCATGACCTCCACTCGGAAACCCGCCGAACAACACAACAATGTAAGATTACTTCGTTATCTCCACCTTATGTATCATAAACTCACAGCCTGAGTGTAATAAAGCCCACGATTTGGCACAAAGGCAATGAAATGGGCCGGAACTAATGAGATCGTCATTAGCACTCATAAACCTCAGGAAATGAAAGTCTAGGAAAAAGAAAAAAGGTTGTGTTGAAGCAAAGGCTTCATCTTGTTGACAAACCCTTCTGCGTCGGTTTATTAATGGCTGGCTTGGCTTGCACCACAATGTGAGCTCGGCAAAATTGTGTACACCTCATTTTTCTACAGAGGAAAATCTGCGCGCTCTAACGTGAAAATTACCTGCTTTTTTCTCTGAAACACGAGACATACAGATTTTAATAGTTATATAGTTGTTTATTGAAAACAGGTCGTACTTACTTTCAAAGATTTCTTACTTAGGGACTATTTTAGTTACGCACCACATCAACCTGCCCATGTAAAGGATCATCGTTTTGTATACACTTACTAATAATAACTAACCAGTATACGTTCATCTCTTAAATATGTAGGTTAATATGCTGCTGATAGTACCTTTATTTGTTTTATCTTACTGCAAAATAAAGATGGTTTTTATTCCTTCATAATTTAAAATAGAAAAACAAAGGTACAAACAAACAAATTGAGACATAAAATGGTTAGATTGGATTTGTATATAATGAATATTTAAATTTAACCAGTCGCATTTAATTTATCGCTAGGGTTGTCAATAAGAGGACAACAATTAGTCTTCCCGTCAATTTGAACAGTGGCCTTTACATACTCTCTACTGTCATAAAATTTTACCCTCACCTAAAACTAGTTCGTGTCACGAGGGGCGTAGAGTTGAAATTTGTATGTGCAATGACAGTGTGTCCCGTAATTTCGTTTCACAGTGGCTTCTTCATCAATAATGCAGTGACTACTCGCAACATTTAGCCTCGTGGGGTCCCGGGCTAATTAACTTAACAGTGGGTTAGGGTACGCACTTTATAAGAATTTTGTTCTAGATTTGGTTATTACTATACTATGTTTGGAACTTTGATGTAATCTGTAATGAACTGTGATGATATGAAAAATGAATGAAAAAAATGTGGATGAAATCGGGAAATGAACTACAAATTATTTATAAATAAACGCGTAAATGATCTTCTTCAAATATAAGAGTCAAACTCTCGTCGGTGGAGTAACTTTAATTATTTCTTTTTTGGGAAAAGTTTTGTGCGGTGGTCTCCCGCACTTGCCTACCACACCGCAGTTCTACAACCGGAGACCACATTGCCTGCGGATAGCTTGTTTATATGTGGTCAGAAGGCTTTGTCGATTTCTTTTTTTCGGCCATCTTCCACTACTAATATCGCTGTTGCTCGACACTAGGAGAATACTATTAGGTTGCGGCATTGATTGCGGACTTCCCATCACCTCCTTCAATCGCTGCCGCTTCTTGGTCGGTGACTGCTTATTCAGTATATTCGCAGCTAACCACCATATCTGATAGCCATTTACTATCCACCACCTGTGACCCCGATGGTAGCCTGTAGCCCAGACCCAATTTTCATCAAGGGGGGTAGATAAAACCTAAAATTAGGGAACTTAAAATAAAACAGACCAAGACAGAGTAAATACAGTTTTTTTAGCTTCAGTAACATTTCATAAGACTTTCAACATTTCGCAGCAGCTTAGATTGTAATAAAAAATCTCTCTTTTTGCCTTGTTTAACGAATAAAACGCCACTTGTGAGGCGCCATCCCTTTTTTTTCTTTATTTCAAAAGTAAAATATGACCAGTAAGTGTGGTTTTGGTTCGCAAAAAAACATACACAATTTTCCCCTTTCGCTTTCGCAACAATAAAACCAACGAGAAAACAAAATTGGCTGTCGTAAGCTAAATTTTTTAATTCAATTCACTTTACCCGCCCCTAGAAACTGCTGTGGCAACCCTAAAATTACGAATGCAAAGCCATTGTCAGAACCCAACGCCCGCTCATTAAATTGCTTAAATTTTGAGAAGAAACGATCACGAGCTAAATATAAACACAGCATACAAAATTATTACAGTTTTTCAAATTCTCTGCTACATTTAAGGAGGATGAAAACACGAGGCTGGAAGTATGAACATATATCACGCCTATAATCCCTTGCGGGGTAGGCAGAGCATAAACAGCCGCATAAAACGGACATTTACGCCACGTCTGACAAATATTTGAGGGTTATTTAGAAAATTGTGTATCGCTATAGTGACAGGTTGTCAGCCCATCGAAGTATGAAGCTGCTAATTAAAAATTATGTACAGTGCCTAAAATAAAACAAACTATCTCTTTTTCAATTAGACCCTCTGTAAATACGGCCCAAACTGTTAAACATTTTAATGACGCTCCAATATTTACAAACCACATAAAAAAACTGGAATTGTATCTTTCTAAGCATAAAGTAATGACAAGTTTAAGGATTTTGCGATATCTCTAGTTGTTTGTCGCATGATTATAAAATTATGTTTTCGGCATTGATAAAAAAATGCTTTAAAATAAACTTCGTTTAATAAACATTTTTTTTTTATAATAATTTTTATGCAGGTAATAAACTATTTGTATAAACATGTTATATGTGTTATAGTATTATATATTTATTATTATTTATTATTATAGTGTTATAGTATTTATCTCATTTAATATATTTTAGTTCATTCAATTTATAAAGGGTGTAAGGGACCGCCCTCCAAGTACTGATAGGGTGCATTTTGACCACGAAACTAAACAACTTCCCATAAAACATTATTTCAGGAAAAGTATTTTTTTTTACTTCCCATAGTAAACGCAGTCAGCTGATTGTGATTTTGTATGGGAGGTCGTATATTTTTTGTCGTATGTTTCTTGGGGAAAGATGTTCAGTTTCATGGTCTGAGTGCATCAGTATTCGGAGGGCTGTCCTTACATCCCGTATAATATCCACGCTTACATAGTATAGTTTAGGTATGTACCAATATACGTATTAGTCTATCAATATTATATCGGTAGGTATTTATTATGAAAATTTTATTGCCTTTGTATAAGGAGTGTATATGTAGGTGTTTGCTTTATCCCGATTATATTATATGCGCATGTTTTTATTGATGTTTTTTCAATGTCATTATGTTTTGTGTGCAATAAAATAACATAGTTATTATTTTCATGTAGTCTGATCTACTCATCTTGACATTATGTCAGTATCTACTAACCAAGTAGGTACGGGCTAAACCAAGTGACATGGTTTTGATGCTACATCGTTTTCTGTTTGGAAGATGGTCGCATTAATGAGGAATCGCCGGACTAGAGAACATTATTATTCTTCTTATAAGGGAGAAAAATGAAAAACTACAAATTTCATTTATCACCTATTTAAATAAAAGAAGGTAGTCATGTACCATTATTATATGTTGGTACTCTTTCTGATCTCGAGCCCACAGGGACCGACCTTTTTCACCAAATAATGTGTTGTGATGTGTACATCAAGCATATACTTGCTGTCTGTCCTATAGAAGTACACTCAAAGCCAGCATCCGCCTGATGCAGGTGAGGGTCATATTACTAGGGCTATGGAGAGGATCTTGCTGGGCCGGTTACCTGGATATTGGTTATGCTAACGGGACTCAAATAATGTAAACATGTCTTAATAATTTGCAACGGATCTTTAAAATAAATATGATAATCAACTTTCTCCTGCAAGTTAATGGGCAGCACAAAAATTTACTTGACCAAAATTGCTTTGTACATAGATAATAGCTCAACCTGAAAAATTTAATATAGAGAACTAAATTTAGTCGATAAATTTAAAAGCTGGGCAATGTGGGCTGTTGTGATTTAAACCATAGTTAGTGCACCGTGTGTGCTGGTCTGTGGCGCGTGTGTGAAATCACGTTAAAATCTCGACGTCGTTATTGGTATAACCGAAATGCTATGCAAGGGTTAATAAAATAGATATATCGTGATATTTGAGTGTCAATATCAATTTACTTAGAATCCTATAGGATAAAATAAAAATCCGTGCTGCAGACTTTCGGTAAATGGACCTCAGGCAGTTATACAAAATAAATGTTTATTAGCAGATAGATGAAAACGTAACATTTAGTAAAACGCGACATTATTACCTAAATTTACAAAAAAAAAATGTTTTCACAAGAATAAAATCATATTGTCCCAGAAACATATTTCTTCTTTGATTGTGCTGACAAAAGGAAATTATGGCATATTTTAAATACGCACAATCTGTCACTTCCCAAAAGGAATACGTATTATTCAAAAAATTTGCATAGCTTTGAGGGCAAGATATCTAAAAATAAAATATTGCCCAACTTCTAGGAAAATACTGAATAATTATACGTTTTCATCACAACTGTGTAGATTTTGTAGAAGTATAACTGCCATCACTGATCTTCAAGAATTATTTTTGGGACTAGATTGAAAGGTAATATTTCATGCTAAAACATTAACTTCAAAGGTTTACCTTATACGTGGTTTAATTCCAAACCAACGAGCAAATCATGATTGAAATCCTGGTATTGGGCCAGCTTTAATAAATATTTAGTTATTGTTTGTACTATCCACAGCACCTTGACTTACTAAACTTTAATGGATAAGTATGGGTGAATTGTGTTTATTGCAATTTTAGGCGATGGGCTGACGACATGTCACTATGGCGATATTGGCGATACTCGAATATCCGAATGACCCTAGAATATTTGCCAGACGCGGCGTGGGTGACGGTTATTACGCCCGTTTACGCTCTGCTTACCCCGTAAAGGATTATAGACGTAATACATATAGTTTAAGTAAAACATACACCACCGGATGACATAAATGCTCGTGGCCACATCGTACAAACCGGTAACAGCTGCATACGACGATGTGCGTCATGGCACAAAGTAAGTATTGGCGGCTGCTATTTTGTGGTCATGGTATCCAAATCCGTCAAAAACTGGATCCGGAAAAACAACTGAACATCATAGGCGCGTGTGAGAATAGTTAATACAAGTGTACTAAGGCATTATGAAGCACTCTCAGTGCTATATTATTTTATTAACGAAAATTATAAATTGAAGAAATCTTAGCGCCCGCCGGTAGCTCAGTTGGTAGAGCAGTGGGATGGTACCCCACGGTCTCGGGTTCAAGTCCCAGCGTCGTATCAAGATTTGGAAGCGGTACAACATGGTGTACCAGTTTTTAACATTATAAGCACACCGAATAGTACCGAACGACTAACTTTTTCGAAAACGACAAGCTCAACAGGTCAAAATGAACTATTTTCCCCAAGAACCTTAGGTCAAAATAAATAAAATTTAAAGTGCCTCCATTGAAAATAGCTTGCTCCGCGGATATTTTTGTATGGGAGGTCCCTTCCCATACAAAAATATCAGTGGAGCAAGTTCTATTAATACTTTGCGAAACGTTTTTCAATTGATCTGTTGTGCTAAGTGTTTTTGGTAAATTCTTTCGTACCGTACCATCCAAAAACTTGCATACCAGGGTTCAGCTGCCTGTTTGTCAACTGGGTGTCCCATATGAAAAAAAAATCTTGATTTTAAAAGCAGCTAACTCAAGATTTTGCTAATAATACTGTAGTCAGTCAGATCAAACATTTAGTCATTATCCCTTGGGTAGCGTTCACTAACAATGGGATTGTACGCTTTGTTCGGAAGTGGAATAGACCAACTAATTTGATATAGGTTCAGCTGACAAAGGCTTTGAGATAGTTAATAGTTCTGTATAGTTCATATATTACCGTGTGATGCCGGCCTAGAATAGCATCACCCCTATTTCTTACTCATGGGTGTCGTAAGAGGCGACTAAGGGACTCGAGGGTGTGTATTGCAATTTTAGGCGATGGGCTGACAACCTGTCACTATAGTGATACACAGCTATCTGATTGACTCTCAAACTTTTGTCAGACGTAGTGTTAATATCCGTTTTACGGCCGTTAACGCTCTGCCTACCCCGTAAGGGATATGGGCGTGATTTATGTATGTAGTTCATATATGATTTAGGCGTTTTTTGATTTTTGGAAATTAAACATATGATATATTAAGGTGATTAAATCTGCCTCCATAGTATCTAACAAACCGTACTGGCAGAAAAATCTGTCGCTGGATTAACATCATGGCGAACCATTAATTTTATTCTGAGTAAAAGCGCTATAAAAGCTGATACCAGTATGACGTAAAACCTGCTTAGTATAGTATGCATATTTACATACGCAAGCAAAGTTCGTTTCTTCCATTACAACGGAAATAAAAACAAATTGCTTTGTAAATCTCATGCGAAGCTGAAAGGGAGCGGAAATAAGAAGCTTTATTTCGCATTCCACATGAGTTGAAAACACTCGTTACGTAAATAATGAAAACTTATCCGCCCTTCATTTGTGAATTTGCAGTTTACTCAACTGTTACACGAAGATCTTGTAATAAAAGGATCCTTCTTCTTGTCGCGTGACCCGACACACTCTGGTGTCAGTGATGTTAATTGTCTACTACCAGTAGTAGGCCGTCTTAGAAAAGAAAGACAGCAATCGGGACCGATGGCTTAGCGTACCCCCCAAATGCTAGTTTTATAACTACACACAATCATAGGAAGCTCAGCATGCAATGTTCTAACCACACAAGGATAACTTTTACAAAACACCAATCATCAAGAATTCCATTAGAAAATTGAACCAGGGACCTCTGGATACTAAGACCAAAGCTCTGACCACTAGACCACGGAGGGAGTTAAGATAAAGATGTTGTTGGTACGAAGGTGCTGTAATGAAATTATTTTGTCTTATACCTATTTTGTTACTATCTGTAAGTAAAATTAGACAAGGACAAGGAAAATGAAGGCTTCTTTGGAAGTAGGTCGTATGTCAAATGAGGAGCAGACTTTATAAACGATTTCACTCACTGAGCGGTCGTTGAGAAAAGTTAACTAAATTCCTTTTATAATGTAAAACAACATTAATATAAAATTACTACTAATAACACCGGGAAAAACTATGATGAAGAACTAACAATACAATTGAATGATACCAAAGAATACTAACCTATAGTTACCCGATAATGCCGTTCACTCATAAATTGCTCGATTGTCAATTTATTTGCATCTATGAGATTTCCACGATACTCATGTCTATACAATGTGTGTGAATTCATAAAATAACAAAACATTATAGCACTAAGCTTTTTATGGGTGAGTAACAATGCTCAAACTGCTATGTCCATGTTTCACTTTCACAGTAGGAAAGTTGCGGTTTCTGTGACCAGCAAAACTTCACCCATTTGTCATCACTTTTTGGCCATTCAAAGACCTGCAACACTTTGTGATCGTAAATCACGGGCTAAACAAACTTCTAGGTCTCACGGCTTTGAAGAAAACAATTTCATGGTTGAAGTTTTCGTTTCAATTGTGAAATGCATAAGTGAGACGATAGACTTTTAGTATCGTACGTAGTTGATGATTGTGTAGAAAATAACATGTTGGAGGGGCGGATTGTCAAGATTAATATCAGTATGTTGTCTATCTGGATTTTATCCAAAGCACGGCTGTTAACGCTCTACCTACCCCGTAAGGGATAAAGGCGTGATTTATGTATGTATGTATGGATGATATAAGTACAGAAACCAGTATATATTTATGAGGTGATTCTGGCTGCTGAGATTTGAGGTGTGGCTACCGATATTTGAGAAGTGGCTACCGATACGCCAGCGGCGGAACGTTCGAATTCTTTGTGTTCTTTACATGATACTCAATGAACCCAGTGCGCCCCCATATTTAAGGGACCTTTTCCGATATCTTTGCGACACTCATGAACGCCAAACTCGATCATCGCAAAATCTCCTGCTAGCGCCCAAAATACACCGGACTGGTTTTCTTGGTGACTCCTTCCCGTCCCAGGCAGTCCAATTATGGAATGAAATCCCAACAGAGTTGAGGAAAGCCCCAAGTCGTCAGGTGTTTAAGGCCAAGTTGCGTGAGCATTACTTGCAGCCATTACAGTCATCCTAAGACGCTCGTAGTAGGTTTCTGTCACATATTATATAAAATGCAATTATCATAAATGTTGCTTCATTAAACTCTGTTTTTTTTTTCTTTATTTGTTTTTTTTTTTTTTTTTGTTCAAAATGTCTATGCATGAGGTATATGTTATTTAGTCTATTATTTATAATATAATATGTATTTAATAAATATATATTTATGAATAAAATATATTTGTATTTATTTAGCTGTATTATCTTGGTATATTTCGATTTTTATTATTATTTTTGCACCTGCCTGTACTTTCCACATGCCCTAAGGTAGACTGGTAGATAATGCCACTGGCATTAAGTCCGCCCATGTACACTTTTGTGCATAAAGTTCAATAAATAAATAAATAAAATTTTTTTTTTATTAAATTCTACTTTTATAAGTAGATTTGCAGGAAGTGCAGCATCTTTGCTATAGAAAACTTGGTAAGTTAAATTGGCTTTAAATCACTCTGCAGGATTCTCCAATTTATGTGATGGCAGGTTGTTTGGAACTTTTAAAACTATTTACTTTTTACATTCGTTTACACATTCACATTTTTCATCTTTTCAAAAATGGTGGTCTATCTTTCCTTATATTTTGGTCTATGTCTACTAGCCCACAGCTAAATAGATATAACTACCTATACCTCTTTTTGTGCCGTTTTTTTTTCAATCTGGTGCCACATACCATCATCATTTTGTTGGAATGTTGGGCAAATCTATTCGTGAGATAAAATAATCAAAGCCAAAACTACGAACATTCATATATAAATGGTCTAGTCGGAACTAAATTTGCAGAACTATTATTAAAAATATTTGCATTATTTATTCAAATCTTGCGCTCGGGCCCACAGAAATGTAATCAACATCAATATAGCTAGGTAGATGACATCCCTTTGTTTCTATATGGAAAAGGATTACCACATTTTAGAATAAATAAAACTTCAGGTTAAGCAAACAGGACAGTACTTTGCATGTTGTAACTTTTTATGCTTTTTTATATCACTAAATAATAAATTTGATGATAGTTTCAGAGGTTTGGTAAATATTTGTTATTAAACCCGCAAAATGGATGGACAACAACACAAGATTTATGTATTTTTTTGTCACTAATGCCGCAAACGGCTGTTCCTAAAAGTACTTTTAGGTACGATGTGTGTAAGTACTGTTCCTATAAATAAACCAACATATATTAGCTATGTGGAAATACTGATGAATACTTTAAGAGAATTACACAATTTTCCGTTACGTATGCAGAGGCTTATGCAAAAACGTAAATGGAAAACGCAGAAGACCCGAGAACAAAAATATAAACTCGAATTAAGCACGTTTCAACTTTGACAAAGTAGGGATAATATGGTAAATGGTAGGTAGGTGTAAATCAAGTGTATTTTGTAGCACAATATACTTTGAGTCAATCAAAATATATTTTTTTAAAACCTCCGACGAACAAACCGGAGGCGTGTTATAAGATTAACTGATAAATCTATCTGTGTGCGTCTGTCTGTCTGTCTCTTAAACTGCTAAACCGATTTTTTATATTTTACAAGAAGTTTTAAGGCTTCAATAATGAAGAGATCTTAAATTGGGTAAATTGAGTCACCTTGCATCAATCTAGCTCTAGTGACTTCCCAGTTGTAGAGCATTTTTATTTTAAATTAAATAATAATAAATAAATTAACTTACACGGTTAGTTTCAGCGAGTAGTTGGCAATTTCGATAAGAAGACACGCTTGTACTCCGAAACGTACTAAGCTGATTAGTAAAGTGCTCAAAAACCGATAGGCCACGTTGTTTCTACCTAATCTAATGTGCTACGACTAACTACTAGTATCGTGTATAAATAGTCTACAAGATCAACAAACGGCTGCTTTGGAAATGTAACCAACCCAAGTGTCGACACCGGAGATTGGCTTGCTTTCATCACAGAAAAATATAGCAAACGTCTGCTTAGGAAGTGTAACCAATACCTACTAAGTGTTGACAAGAAAAAACGCCCAGCAAACTTCTGCTTTAGGAATGTAACCAAAACCAAGTGTATTCTGGGGGTCAAGGAAAAAGATCAGCAAATGTTTGCTTTGGAATTATTGTAACTATGTATCACCAAGTGTCGGCTTGTCACAGAAAATAAATAGCAGAAATCTGTTTTGGAACTTTGTTCACAAAAAGTTGTTTTTTTAAATCAACACTAAGCTTACAATGCACACCATCCTAAAATATCGCGCTCGCTTTGCTCGCTATATTAATTTTTCCTCCTTCTTCTTAATATGGCTTAATTTACCTCATTAGGTGGGAGTGGAGAGTACTTGTATTAAGTATTACTCAACAATCCAGGTAGTTTTGTTAAATATCGTAAAATTTGCCGCGAGCTTCGTTCGAAGTTTTTTCTATGTCTTCACTGCCTATATTCTATATCAAGTATTCCACTCAATAACCCAAAGATCTAAGTTTCGCTCGCGGTTACCTACTTTAGTTGTAATTTTTTTTGCGCAATCAGACTTTTGCTTAAGTATGTACGCCAACGTCACGTTCACAAAATATTATTCAAGGAACGATAGTAATTTATCATTATAAAGCTATGATTATGTAACAACTACGTTATAAACGGGGTGTAAGGGACAGCTCTCCGAATACTGATAGGGTGCATGCAGACTATGATACTGAATAACTGATTTCCTATTACAAATGTAGTCAGCTGATTGTGATTTGGTATGGGAGGTCGTTTTTTATCGTTTCCTGAAATATTTTTTTATGGGATGTTTTTCAGTTTTATGGTCCAAATATGCACCCTATAAATATTCGGGCTTTCTCTTACACCCTGTATGTATAACCTCTTTTCATTGAATCACATACATACGAAACGAATTCGCGACAATTCTAAAAAGCTAGACATCTGAAGTTGCATACCTGTGAAAAATGCCTGAAATATGGTAAGAACGTAGAATTATGTTGGCATACATACGGGTTCCACAGTTCCTCTCTGTATGCCGAGGCCGAAAACGGAGTTGAAAGGAAAATGTGCTACAAAACAATACAGAATACATAATAAATGTTTAAGTACTTTCAAAATTTCAATACTCAATAAGTATACTTAATTTAAAAAAGATTTTACATACATACATACATACATAAATCACGCCTATATCCCTTACGGGGTAGGCAGAGCGTTAACGGCCGCAAAACGGATATATAACACCACGTCTGACCAGAGTTTGAGGGTCAATCAGATAACTGTGTATCACTATAGTGACAGGTTGTCAGCCCGTCGCCCAAAATTGCAATACACACCCTCGAGTCCCTTAGTCGCCTCTTACGACACCCATGGGTAAGAAATGGGGTGATGCCATTCTAAGCCGGCATCACACGGCATAAAAAAGATTTTTCTGAGTAAATAAATTAAATTCTGCGTGTTTACTCGACTTTGCGTCATAAGCTGGTTAGTTTTACGCCGCTATACAAAAATAAATAATTTAATATTTTCTAGACTTGACACAACTATAACTCTTCTCAAAAAAAAAAATTGAACGTAATTTGAAACGTAATAAATTGTAAAATCCAAAATAAACAATACTTAAATCCGATCTTCTTTTTCTGGACACCGAGTTGTCCAACCGTCGTTCAATCCGTTTAAAATGATTTTATTGTGACAAACAACTTTTTTTTTCGATAATAAGACCATATTTTATTTTATTTGAAACAAAAAATTATACTCTGCAATACAACCAGATTTCTTAAAGAACTTGGGTACTACTTAATCCAAATATTTTAAGCACTTCCCGGAATTGGAAAATCACTAAACATGACATCAAGAAAAGCAATAAAGTAAATGTTATTGCTTGGTCATAAATAAAATATTTAAGCTCAGTATCGCATAAAACGATAAGTATATATTTCATTCAATAAATTGTTCCATTTCGTTACTAACACTAGTACCTACTTGTGATAGAATTTATTTGCGAAAAATGACTCTCGAGTCATAAAAAATATTTCATCTCAGTACTAATAATATATAGTTATAATGTAAGAGTATTATTTTATTTAAACTAGCTCACTCATTGGACCAAAATGCGGCTTTTTGCATCATGATTATAAAATTATTATCGATATTAGTGATTCCTTTCAAGCACAAGTTTTGTAAGGTAGGGAGTTCTCGAATCATGTGGTTTTAAACGATAGGGAAAACTTGACACGGGCTGGTGATAAATATTGGCTATACAAATTACTCAGCTAGATAGATATAGATAGATCAGCTGGTTTTATTTACTATGGAAACTATTTTTTTACATATTTCAACCTATTTTCCTCGGGGAAAGTTGTTCCTTATCACCAGCCCGTCTCGAGATTTTGCTATCGGTCACTAGTATATTTTTACCCCATCACATTTTAATATCTATCACTATGCGTTTGTAATTAAATATGTTTGTTTTTCTCTGGCTACGCGAATTTAATATAATTTTGATGCTGGGGGTTTCCTTCTCTAAATATACTTACCTATGGAATAAGTTGAAGACTTGGTAGGTACATATGAAGTTCCTATGCTGCAAAAATACCACACATTAACTAATTGCAAATGTAATTGTAACTTAAATTTTAATTTCATTGCTGACACCAAATTCATTAGCGAACATTTTGGTAATAAATTTGTCAAAAATGTCTGGCACCCAGACTGCCAGGTGTTTTATAATAAGCATTGAATTTCTAAGGAATATTAAGCCCTCAGAGAATTATTATTATCACCCTAAGCGACTGCTATTATTCACGGCGCCCCCTCACTAAGCGAAGCAATTTCCTTTTTAATCTGGACAAACATTTTACAGGCACATATCAACGACGACAATATGAAGAAAATTGGTATGACAATTTGGGTAGGTATGATTTTCTACTGAATATTACAGCAAAGTCTGAGTTATTGAAATATTAATCCGATATTTTTGTCTCTTGATTTCATGTTTAAACAAATAGTAATACTATTAAACAAGAAGTACTTAAAACTGTGTTACCTAAATCCGTACCAGCTTTCGAGTCAGATTTTAAAAGGCATTTAAACCCATAATATATCAAATAAATTAAATTTGAGATTTGTGTGAGACGCGAGCGTGCTCTTACGCGTAGCTGCATGGGCTACGAACTTGCTACAAGAAACTACGAGCTACGAGAATGGCTACGAGCCAGTGATACTGGCGAAGCTGCTGCAGGTGCTCTATTTTTGAAAGTCAATCATTATTTTCTTTGAAAAACTGTCATTTTGCGAATATTTTGTGAAAAACAATACGAATTCGCTTGTTCATGGTTTGTTCCATTTATTCATTTTTTCATTTGTTTTTTAGACAGTTAGTTTCGGTATTGCTTCTACTATTAGCATTTTACAAAAGTACCAAAGAGTATCTAATAAAACTAGCGTTTTAAGAGTTGGGACTCTGAGGAAAAAATATGAACGACGCAAAATGTCAAAACGCAGTTCCCAAATCATTGCCAACATGACAAGTCAAGTCTAGTAGAGCCAACATAAAGAACACACGTAGTGATGTACCTACGCGACAGCCTGCAATTTATCGATATCGACAACGTAGCTGCCGAATAATATTTTTATTTTGATAATAATTATGTTTCAGCAATTTAGCAGCAGGTAAGTTCCTAACAACAGACTTTCCCAAAGACCCTAAGCTAAACCCGGCAAAGTGAGCAACTTTCCCCGAGGATCAAAAGTGATAGACAACATAAAAAAAAAATTACCTCCCATACAAAAATTAAGGTGACCGAATAATACTTTATGGCAGGTAATTTTTTTAAAGTTTTGACCTTCTTGGGGAAAGTTGTTCAGTTTAGACGGTGGAGCCTAGCGTTTTCGGGAAAGACGGTCGTTTGGAACCTCCCCGTATTTGAATATTATCGAAACAATATCAACTCAATATTATCACTCAGCATTCAGACACTCAGCAGCACACACGCGTGTGTTATATACTTACCTATTAGTGCTTACATTACGCTGTTTTAGTGACACACTTCTTGTCGTACTTAGGTGCATACCACATAATACTACCGAAAAATAAATAAAATATATATCATCATGAAATGTGGCGGTTGTAACACAGGGATCAAGGAGGGACTGAGCATCGCTTGTGATAACTGTAAGTTCAGATTCTGTTTTCCCTGTCTAAACGTCCCTTCTAACATCAAGACTAAGAGCGAAATAGGCCAGGATTTACTTGCAAAATTGGCATGCCCTCATTGTGTAAATATCAACACCGGACGTCGATTGGGCCGAAATGAGGACACTCCCACCTCCACAAAGCAAGGGCCGAATTTCAATCTTCCGCTGACTTCTACGAAAGAGTTGACCTTCGATGAAAATCTTCTCGACTCAAAATTTGGCTAATTTTGCCGCCGAGATAAAGAACAGCCTCATTCAACACATCGATTCTAAGATCCAGGAATTGAAACAAGACTTTACGAATACGACTGATTTCATCATGAACGAAGTGAAAGATCTGCAGAAAAAATTACAAGAGAGAGATGACCTCATAAAGAACTTGGTAAACGATCAAGAGAATATGAAGAAGGACCTGTTCCAGATGAGTAAACGTATGGCAACAATGGACAAACTTTCTCGCGACCGGAACATCGAACTGCAAGCTATCCCGGAGACGAAAGAAGAGAACTTAATCAACGTAATTTCATCTGTTTGTTCCAAAGTTAACTTTCCTCTGAAAGACGCAGACGTGCAATCCTGCCGCCGCGTTGCCAGGATGGACAAAAACAACGCGCGACCGAGGAACGTTCTCGTCACTTTTTCTACACCAAGGGTGCGCGATGGAGTTCTCTCGGCTGTCTCCACCTACACAAAAGAAAAGCGAACAAAACTTTCTACGAGCGACATCGGATTGTTAGGCAATCCTTCCAAAATCTACATATGTGAACATCTTTCTCCAGAATGCAAGCAATTACACGCAGCAGCCAGGAAGTTCAAATTAGAAATGGACTTCAAATACGTATGGGTCAAGAACGGTCAAGTATATCTACGTAGAGTCGACAATGAAAAAGCAGTGAGAATTACGAGTATAAATGATTTGGAGCAGTTGAAAATGAGTAAGAACACTATACTAGCTTAAAATTATCTTGTAATCTAAACATAATACTGCATTACTATTAGTCCAATTTTTCAGCAAAATGCTTTTAATTACTCTACTTAGGTGTTTGCATAAGCAAACTATTTTAAATTTTATATTAATCGTAATTTTTTATTCGACTATAAGTTTAATTTCTAGGTCACAAATAATATCTAATTGTACTATTATTTACAATTCCATATTATCTATTTATAGAACAAATGTTGCAATATCTAATTTGCATTGCTGTTGTATTTACAATAAAATCGTAAGTTCAGCCAAAAAGACAAATATGCATTATGCACGGTTGACCGAGTTTTGCGCAGACGGACCTGACTTTAGTGCATTGTTTGCACTCTTTTCAATTCGCACCCGATCAGCTGTTTTAGGACACAATTTCCCTTTGTATTTACATTTATTCGAAACATATATATTTTTAATTAGCGTACCGTGTAAACAATTATATCACACCAGACACTCTCTTTACTTAAAATTTGCCCTACTGTTACTCAACCCATTACACTATCACTACCAGTATCATTCGATGATGTAAACAAGTTACTAGACTCTTATAATGTAACAGAGCACCACAGTTGCTTGGCGGAAGAATGTCAAGATATATTGCAAGATGTTTTATCACAGTTTAAAATAGTACATCAAAATATTCGCAGTATAAATAAAAACTTCGATAGTATTTGTAGTCTTTTATCCCGGATAAATTTCTGCTGCGATATTTTAGTGTTTACAGAATGTTGGTTATCTCGTGTTAATAATCTTCCTGTGCTCGCAGGATACACGAATTTTTCATCTAAGGTGACCTACAATCAAAATGATGGCATTGTTGTCATGATAAACAACAAACTCAAATCGTACAAAATTGAAGAACCCGCATTAGATGAGGCGAACTGTTTTCTTATAATAATAAACAAAAATATTGTGATCATTGCAATATACAGACCACCTTGCTTTACAAAAATTGAAAACTTTCTCTCGTCCCTAAAAAATCTGCTGACTAATCTGAATTCTTATAAACATATATACATCATTGGTGACATAAATATTAACATTGCCAGCGCGCATACAGACTCCACTGAATACTTGGATTTACTTACATATTATGGCTTCATACCAGCATATTATACACCTACTAGAGGTAACAGCTGCCTAGATCATATTATTGTAAAGTCCAAACTTTATACGACCACATTTGTCATTCATTCTTCAATAACAGATCATGATGCTTTGCTGCTCTGTTTTAAGCTTAAAAAAACTAACTACGTAAAAAAATCAACTACACATAAGATTGATTACATTAAGCTATTTAAGGAATGTTCAAACATTAGTTTTCAGAACTCTGTTATGACGGATGATGTTAATACAGCTACGGACAGCTTTATTGAGATAATACAGCAACTAATGCATAATAATTCTATTATAACGAAAACACCCAGAAATAAAGTAACGAAAAAACCGTGGATTACACCAGGGTTACTGAGATGTATAAGAAATAGAGATAAAATGCATGCTAAATTAAAAATACAAACGAATAACGATATCCTACTGATAACATACAAACGCTACAGAAACTTCTGTAATAATATACTAAAAAAAGTCAAAAGACAGTATGAGCAACAACAGCTTATTGGAGCACAAAATAATAACAAAAAGCTCTGGTCTACCATAAAAGAAATTACGAATTTGAACCCTTCTAAATCACCCCCTTATGATTTGCTATCTATTGACAACACTCCTAAAAAATCTGTTGATAAAGCAAACCAATTCTTTTCTGATATAGGCGCTAATTTAGCTAGTCAAATTACAAACAGAACTTCTTCTATACCGTTACATCAAAAGCACCCGTTGTCCCCTGAGTCATTTGTTTTATTAAACACAGACGAAGACGAAATAGCTAACATTATTAGACATCTCAAGAATAATACTAGTGTTGGATGCGACCGGATTCCTACTAAAGTGCTGAAAACTTTAAATGAATTTATAAAAGCTCCCCTAGCGCATATTTTTAACCTATGTATAGAAAAGGGATTGTTTCCAAATGCATTTAAAAAATCCATTGTGACTCCTATCTATAAGAGTGGCAGAAGAGACTTGATCAATAACTATCGTCCTATTTCTATCCTACCAAATATGTCTAAGATTTTTGAAAAAATAATTAATGTCAGACTAACGAATTACCTTGAATGTAAAAATCTACTATCATCATCTCAATTTGGCTTTAGAAAAGGTAAATCTACCAATGATGCTGTACATAATTTAGTAGACTTTGTAGTTGACAAGCTAGATAATAAGTATAAATGTCTATCAATATTTTTAGACTTAGCGAAAGCTTTTGATACTGTATCTTTTGCCATTCTTTTGGATAAGTTGTCTTTGCTAGGTATAAGAGGTCAGCAACTTCTACTTCTCAAGAACTACATCTCTGATAGGTCTCAATGCGTAAAAATTGGTGACATCACTAGCTCCAGTCATCCAATTACATATGGGGTTCCACAGGGTAGCATTCTTGGTCCTACGCTATTTCTTTGTTACATTAATGATTTATGCAGCCTAAAACTACAAAATTGTCTCATCAATTCATATGCCGATGATACGGCACTTACCTTTTACGGGGAAACATGGACGTCTTGCTTTGAATATGCTCAACAGGGATTCGATGTAGTGTGTCAATGGTTAGCAAATAATTCACTAACTTTGAATGCGACCAAAACGAAATATATTACATATAGTATACGACATAATAAAGCTTCACTTAATGATAATAACAAAATTATAGCACATTCTTGTGCTCCTGCAAACAGAAACCAATGTAAATGTCCTTCCATTGATAAAACAGATTCAATCAAATATTTAGGCGTTTGTATCGACAGTCGGCTCTCGTTTGCTGAACACATTCATAACACATCTAACAAAATCAGAAAATTATGTTACGTATTCAAATCTCTTAGACACGTAGCGGATGCGAAACTCATGAGATTGGTATACATTTCACTTTGTCAATCCGTAACTACGTATTGCATCTCTGTTTGGGGAGGTACACCAAAGAGTAACTTTTTAGAAATTGAAAGAGCACAGCGATTAATTCTTAAAATAGCACAATTTAAACCTCGTCTATTTCCCACAACTCAACTTTATATTGAAACTGAAGTTCTAACTGTAAGACAGCTTTATATACTCACTATTATTTTACAGAAGCATATCCGTTCAACTGGGGGAAAGCCAGGACTTGGTTGCCGCCATTTTGCGCGCAACTGGGGAGCAGCCATAATATGGTCGCATTTGGTCGTAAAAGCTGAGAGCTCACAGTTCGCGCCTATTTTAAATATTTACAGCACGCAGTTGTGATTGAATGAATGAAATACAGTGTTAGAAGGTTTTAGAATATAATAATAGCAACACCAAGCGGAACCATAGAGTTTTATCAAACAAAACCATCCAATCTTTGTGTGCGTTTCGGAGTCTGTGCCGCGCGGGTGTCAGATTTTTTATCGTATTTTTTGTATCAACTATAAGTGGTTTTGGAAGTGTTTACGAAGTGTTTGGGCACTGTTCAACTATGAACAGGGTAAGTTACGATCGTTTTTGTGTAATTTATTGCCGATCTAACATGGTTTTAAGTCAACATTTTCCTAACAACTTGCACGCTACCGCGTCTCGTTGTGTCGCGCCCATGTACCTACCTGTCAAATTATTTTGCAAGAATTTTGCAATAAAAAGATAATGTTACTTTAATAAAACTTTGTAAAAAGCTAATAAATAATGTGTTAAAAGTAATGAATAGCAAATTGAATTGTATTTATGTTTTAAGCATCCTTAAAAATAGCTCTAAAATTGTCATATTTTTTTGACAGATAATGTCAGTTTTTGGCGTATTGTGTACATGCTCTTCCTGTGAAAAATATATATCGGGTGGGGATATATTATGCTTTATTTTAGTAAATAGATGTACAGTAATGTAAAATATAAAGATATTTCTAACAAACATTGTTTAATTCACAAGTTCTTTGGCGGTAAACATAAAAAACCGGATATTAAAAAAAACTACCACTTCAGCTAGAGATCGACAGAAATACAATATCCAAAATGTTTAGATTATTCAACAACAAGGTAGCTTGTTTCACGACGAACTCGGCGATATAACATACCATGCTTATCGCTTAATCGTTTCTGAGAAATCTTTGTTTATGTAACCGGAGTCAGTGAAGTGGTTACCTCCCGCGGGCGGGCCCCCCAGTCATCGCCATTTTGATGTTTCAAGCGCCCTCCGGAGAAGGGGATAAGACAATTTTTTACTCAAACCACAAAAATTTGAATAAAAGACGTTTTTACCAGGTGTGCAGAGTCGCTCCTGTAAATACTACTTTTGCACAAAACTTCTATATTTTTCTTAGTAGTAAGCTTTATAATATTGCTAATAAAGAATTAGATATTTATAGTAAAGTTAGATTTGAATGTAAAAAATTAGTCACGGAGTGGCTGATGAAAATGAATTACGAATATATCGAAAGTCTACTTGATGTTGTAACATAATATAGATAACTTGTATAATATACCAAATAAGATATTTATTACTTTTATTTAAAATATAATAATAATCAGTTTTCTAATTTTAACTATAAACTCTTACTAAGTATTCAAATTGTATTCTACTTAGTTATAAGTTCATTAAACTACTGGTCTAAATAATTATAAGTGTGTGCTGATGTCAGAATGTTGGAGCTAGGAGATCCATAGCACAGGTTCACCTAGTTTGGACTCCTATCTCCCTTTCAATTAAACAACCATGAATTTATACACTTTAACAAATGTAATAACTTAATTTAATTACTGGGAGACAATAAATATTTTTTATCATTTATCATTTATCAATATTTCAATAACAAATCGTCTACTATTTTTAGTGTAGGTCTTATTTCTTCAACAAAAACTTTGACCATATTTTCAAACATTGCATATAATTTGATTGTAGGGTAGATCTTCGTTTAGGGCTATATAGCGGGCCATTTCTTTTTCACTTGAGACATATAATTATATCTTATCAAATAATAAATACATTTAATTGAATAAAAAATTGTTAAAACACTTCCCGTATTATGTATACAATTTTGGAAAAGCCGCATATATTTTTTTACATCTCGGCCATGATTTGAATACTATCTGCGCTACCGTGGACGAGCCGCGGTAGCGCAGATGGAAGAGGCTTTGCCAATAGTAAATCTCGACGTTTCATAGGGCCCGCAAGCGTTTAATTCCAATATCCCCCCGCCCCAAAAAATATATAATAAACATATTAACTCAAATTAATGTTTATTGCTATAATTACGATGTTTATGCGTTATATTCTAGGCATTATATTGATTATCTTTACTAACCTTTCTTCATCCAGAGGAAACTGAGCCATGAAATACCGTTTCTGTCCATCCTTTCTTTCGGTTTCAAATTCACAAATTTCACACATCCTATACTTCATTATTCCTTTGCTTTTGCCGAATACTATGGTTTTCACACTTATTTAAAACTATCTGATAAGAAGCAAAGCAAAATAAACAATTAATTTAAAAACAATTTCTTCGTTTGATGATTGAACTGAGTCCACAGATCAAATGATTTTGACATTATTGAAAAACAAAAGAGAAAGAAAACGGAAATGAGTGAAACAGATATAGCCGCCATGAAAGTGTGAAACAGATATAGCCGCCATGAAAGTTCTCCTGCTTTCGAAGTTTCAATAGACTGAAAAGTGCTATATGTGAAAATTCAGCCAATCCTAAAAAACTTAGAAATGTTTTATTTTTAAAGATTTAATTTAACTTACAATGTATGTTTGGATGGAATTTGGCAATTTAATTAAAAAGAAGATATCTGCAGAAATTATATACATGTATTAAAGTTGGATGAAAATGCAAAGTTAAACTGTGGTCATTCTTAATTTAATATGGTGGAATATTCATAATGGCTGAATAGTTGTTTTTAATGCAGTCCTACAATATAAATATCAAATAAAAGGACATGCTGAAAATTATTAAATGAATATAATGACGTCATTCTCTATCAAATATGGCGGACTTCTAAAGATGGCGAACTAAAATTTTTATGATTTCCTGCTTAATGTACAAATCATTTAAATCAATCAGGCGTTCAATTAAAAGAATTGCTGAATGCCGTTGCTCCAATCCGTTTAAATGCAGTTGTATTGCAGTTTCAGCCATGGCACTGCGTAACAAAGACAAACTGTGTTCATTGAAATCTCAGAACTGTCCAGCAATAACTAATAAGTAAAGAAAAACAATAAGAAAAATTAACTTTTTGAAATTAAGTTAAGATTATTGCAGGCTAAACACTGATTATATGAAAAGAAATATGGATCAGTTCTCCGAAGGCCACGTGACGCCATCGGTCCCGGTTGCTGTCTATGCTTTATCGACGGCGGTCATTACAAAAATCATGTCACACTTACTAGTAGTAGAAGGCGGTTCAACAACTCTCACAGGTTCATCGGGTCTCTTGTTAACTCAGTGTCCAATACGAAAAGGAAGTAATAATAATATTAATAAACCCGCAGGGCAGCTCTGGCAAGCTGTTGATGAGTAGCGCCACCACGGACCCGAAGTACTTCTGGGTTGCCCCTGAGTTGGGAACCCGCCTCTGTCTTGCCTTAAACGGCTGGGCAGAGTGGAGTCGCAAGAGTTTTACAACTCGAAGGGTGGAAGTGTTAAAGGCATAAAGCCGCGAGTAATGCTGACGAGAGAAATCCCAGAACTTGAAAGTGCAGCACACCTCTCTACACCCTTAGCTACCCGTAGGGCAGCTTGTGACGAGCTGTTGGGGAGTAGCGACCCCACGGACCCGAGTACTCCCGAGAGTGTAGACTGGCCGTCTCCGGCTCGCCGGAGTGGATCCCAAGGCCAGGCCTCTTACCTCTGGCTTGCCTTAGTTGGCCGGCCAGAGTGGGCCGCTAGAGTTCGAGCCTGTGCTCGGACTCGAGGGGTGGAAGTGAAACATGCGTAAGTCCCGAGTTGGTGTATGTTCTGGCCCTTGCCCAGGACCTCTGCGCAGAAAGCGGTGTACACCTCTCGACACCCCTTCAGTCGCCCGCGCCAGTGTTGCGTCCCGGCACCACGCTCTACGCGTACCGCCAATAGTGGAGGCCCACCTAGCGGGCGGCAAGTCGCCGTCTGCCGAGATTTTCAAGATTGGGACATTTGATTTGGCAGGCGTCCCGTTGTCTCAATCAATAGCCCAGCAACCGGTCCAGCAAATGCCTCCCCATAGCCCTAGTTATCCGACCCTCACCTGCAATAGTCCTTGCATCAGGCGGGTGCTGGCTCTGGGTGTACTTCTATAGTGCAGACAGAGCGAGTATCCGCTTGATGTACACATCATAACACATTATTTTGTGCAAAAAGGCCTCTGTGCTGTTGGCTTCGGCCCCACTCATGCCTCAAAGGACCGGGTCCCTGTGGGCCCGAGATTCGGAAACGTACCAACATAGTAATAGGACATTTATATTTCATAAGTACGAAAGAGAGGAGTTTCAAAAATTGATCCCCAGGAAACTTGTGGTGAATGCTGAGCGCTCGACTGTCTGCTTCGCAATTCAATCGAAACTACAGGATTTCCTTAAACGGTTAGTGGTTATATGGCTTTTTATGATCTTACGAAGTTTATTTCAAGACAATACAAGACAATAGAGCCAAAACTCTATTGTATTTGTGAAATATTACATTCTAAGGTTTAATACAAAGAATCTTTTTGTTTATTCAAACGGAATAACAACCCTGAAACATGCCTCTTCAAAAATTGTCTATGTCTAAGTCTATTAATAACTAAGTCTATTAATAAGTATTTGATAGAAACCAAATTTTAAAACACTTCCCGTGTTAATAGCAAAAAATAAAATGATCCTCCATAAATATTAACAAATCAAAATTTGTCCCTTTAACTTATTATAAGGACATTGCTTATATGTGATGTGAATTTGTATGTGTGTAACTGTGAATCTATTATATATAAATCCATTAATCTTTATACCAATTAATCTATGAATCTATGTACACGTAATTTTAAATACATTTTACACTCTTTTAAATCATCAAGAAAATTCTAATTGAAGCAAAATAACTAACTAAACTAAACCAATTATATGCTCAAGAATTAACATTGTTTATAAGCTTCATATTAACACCGTGAAATTGAAAGCACTAAGAAGCTAGAGCGTGCGTCTTAATCATAATAGAAAATGTTCTCTTAATTGAAAAAAATGGATTTTAATTCATTGAGTATTATTCCCAATTCAAACGATTTTCCTATTTGAACTATGCAGTAAATGAAAGTAAATATTTTATTTGTAACTATTAGTTAGATTTCCAAAAAATTACATATTCCTACGGTCAAACATGCGCTGAGCGAAATCCAACCGTCCATTAGCGCCCTTGTCTGCTTTTAAGGCGAGTGTAGTCGTGAACGGTCTAGACAGTGACAGAAACAAAAATACGAGTAATATTTGTTTTTATACAAACAATCTATGAATGTCCGGTCAAGTTTTTAGTAATATCTAAAATCTAATCTAATATATAAAATTAAAACCTACAAACTCCATAAAATATTCGCTGTTATTAAAGTTACGGCAATTAATAGCAAATGTGGCCATTTTGGACACTTTTTGCCATAACTTCAATTACAGCTTAATTTCATTGAGTTTGCAGGCTCCTAATGTATTTAAGAACTAGCTGTTGCCCGCGACTTCGTACGCATGGTGTAGTGACTTGTGAGTTAGTGAAGTTGATGTATGCATATTGTTTAATATTAATATCATGTTTGTATAAAGTTTTTTCTCTTTAAGATGTGCAATGAATAGGTACTGGTTAACTTGTTTTTCGGTTAGGTACTTGGTTTTGATACTATGGACATCAGCTACAAAACATAATTATAAACTACTTTGGTAGTTTTACCATCGGGTGCTAAAACGTAAAAATTTTTAGGAGAACTGACTCGAGAGCAAGCGACATATAGCTGCCCGTGTGATAAACAGGGAATCGTAAGACCTACGCCTGCGGCTTTCAGCGTCTGTCCTTGCGATTTGTTTACAGTCATTGCAAAGAAAACGCTGACGGGAAACTGAATGCCCTGAAATTGAAATAAAAAGTTGTTGGGCATGAGTGGTATACGCGCCACAACCAGTGAAAATATCCGCCTCGAATACATTCATCTTTAAGCTTAAGATCTTCAGTCTGGTTCCATTGCACAGCTTTGGCGGAGTGAAATTGCAAAGAAGCATGATAGGAACACAAAGTTTAAGTAATATTTGGTGTGCAGAAAGACCATTCGCACTCAAGGAGTTTAGGAATTCTATTAGGTAGTTAGTGGCTTTGTCTTGATTCATAACAGTGGTAATTGACGCGTATACCACCATATCCCCAGTGATTTGTGACATAATGGTATGGTTTATTGAAGCAGTCTGATCATTTTTGGGTGCAAAAATAGCTCTTCCACGTAGCTACGAATCTTTTTTTTGAAGGAAGGAAAGCTCGCCATACACAGAAGAAATGATTCTCTTTAGACCAGAAACTATTTGGCAAAGCGTTTCAGGCAGACTTACTTGACCGTTATCCTCTGGTAAAGTACCTCTGCCGAGTTTTAATAAAGCTTGTGAAAACTCTTCAGCCCGTGGATTACCTCCGAGACGGGTTCGCATGATCACCGTCATGGTCAGCTTGTGAATTTGTAGCCAAAGAGCCGATGATTTTAGTGAGGCATTCACCTCATCAGCCCTGGTACCTTGAGTAACAACTGGAAGTGTTTGGCGAAAGTCACTGGAAAAAAGAACAGTGATATGGCCCATGGCCCTATTATCTCTGCGTATGTCTTTCAAAGTCCTATCCATAGCTTCTACCGTTTTTTTGTTGGCCATCGTACACTCGTCACATAACTACCAGACAACAATATCAGAAAACCTTTGCCTTGTAACTATTACGTGATACAGCACATATTGGAGTATCGTTTGTGGCCAAATCGATTGGTATTTTGAAAGTTGTATGCGCCGTTTTCTCTCCTGGAAGCAGGTGGCAGCGATACTTGAAGATACTACAGCAAGTGCAATCCTACCTTGCCTTCTGATCTCTGCAAAAATGTTTAAGGCGAGTGTAACCGTGAACGACCTCGATAGTGGCGCCACTTCACAAAAAAAGATTTATCTTTAAAGAAACAATCTATCAGAATATCCGTTGCCCAAGTTTATACTTACATACTTCTATCACGCCTATTATCTCTTGCAGGGTAGGCAGAGCGTAAATGTCTGACATATATTTGATGGTCATTCGGAAAATTGTGTATCGCCATGGTGAGAGGTTGTCAGCCCATCGCCCATGTGAAAGTCCCTTAGTCGCCACTTACGACTCCCACGGAAAAGAAATGGGGTGATGCTATTGCAAGCCGGCATCACACGGCATAGTTTACAATACTGTATTATTATTTTTTTAGTAAACCTGCCGCCTGTCAGTGGCTTTGTTATATAATTTTGGAGAAAACATTTCATTAGCGGGTTTCACAAAACTAACAGCGACATCTATGAAGTAATTTTAAACAAATTTTACTCTAACATTTTTGATTCTAACTAATGAAGGTATTTATATTTTTTTAGGTTCCGTACATCAAAAAGAAACGTACAAAAAAACGGAACCCTTATACGATCAGTTTGTTGTCCGTCCGTCCGTCCATCCGTCTCGTAAGACGCTTTATCTCGGGAATGCGTAGAGATATCGAGTTAAAATAAAAACTATATAGGCAAATAGGTTTACGGCCGGCTGCATTAAGGAACCCTTATAGGTTCACTCACTTTGTTGTCCATTTGTCTGTCTTTCAAGACTCACTATCTCGGTTACACGTAGAGATGTCGAGTTAAAATTAAAAGTAGGTATATAACCTTTAACTCAGGCCAACGGCCTCTTGTAGTGGTAAAAAAATTAACTAATTTTACCCAAATCATAATTTGTCTTCGCAATAAAACAATTTTCAACGGATTTAAGTTGTGTTTATTTTTGATTTCACAATTCCTACGTTTCCACAATAAACACAACTTAAATTCGTTTAAAATTGTTTTATTGTGATGAGTAATAGTTGTGCAAACTCAAGAAAATATCACAATTCATCTGTCTTCCATCACATACCTTGACCATGACCAAAGGTCAAAGTAAAAGTCCGAAACATTTCTGTAATAGTTAGAACGGCCCGCATATATGTCAGACGTGGCGATAGCGATAAAATACTTACGGCCGTTGACGCTCAACCTACCCCGCAAGGATTAAATGTGTGATTGTTTGTTTTTTGTTTGGTTAGGTCGTTTCACGGGGTCGTTTAGAAGTTCAGATCGTATGTCAGTCAATACGTGGTCAATACCGCGTTTTACAAAACTAACAGCGACATCTATATTATTTTTTAGGAAAAAAATTCGGAACTCGCTTTGCGGAACCAGTTACTGTGTTTTACCATGGGAATGAAAGATTTTTTCGAGGTAAAAAGTATCCTAGATGTTGAAACGGGTAATAAGCTACCACAGTAAAATTTTTTGTAGAAATCTGTGCAGTAGTTTTTACGTGAAAGAATAACAAACATACCGACAGACAAACAGACAAACAGACAAACAGACAAAAATCAATTTTACTTCTGTTTTGATGTCTGTATCTTGAACACAATTAGAAGCAAAAATCCTTTTTTGAATCTATTTCATGTACAGAATTGGTTTCGTTTCTGTTTTATTATATGTATAGATAATACTTAAAACTTGAGCAACTAACATTCTGATAGATAGTTTGTGTAAAGAGATAATATGTTTTTTGTGAAGGAGCGCCACTGTCGAGGCCGTTCACGATTACACTCGCCTTAATAAATTTGCCAAAACGATAATTTAAGTTCAGATAACCCAAAAAGTGTAAGTACTTACTATAGCACTACATTGCTACTCTGTAATATACAGGGTGTAAGGGACGGCCCTCCGAATACTGATATGGTGCATGCAGACCATAAAACTGAACAACTTTCATCTAGAAACATATGGCAGGAAACGACAAATAAATATCGACCTCCCATACAAAATTACAGAAAATATTTTGACCTTTCCTGAAATATTTTTTTATAAAAAGTTTATTAGTTTCATGGTCTGAATGTACCCTTTGAGTATTGGGAGGGCTGTCTCTTACACCCTGTATAGCAGTGCTTCACATTACGGAATTTCGCCACGTAATAAAATACAAGAAAAGAAAACATTTCGACAGACAGATCAGATTCAGAACCGTGTTTGCTGTCAAAAGATTTGTATTGATATCTCAATAGGAAGTGTATTTTAAGAGTATCAAGTGTGCTCAAGATTTTTTTTGCTCTGTTTTTTAATACACGTAGAAATAGCAATGCATCAGCGTTAACAATGAAAAAAAAAACTAATTCTATGATAAAAGGTTGTTGACGTGAATAAAAACAAATTTGAAGTGAATGTTTCATTTAGGCAACTAGTTTTACTAAGATGGACTATTAAGTCATTGCACTAATGTCTATTAATTTGGTAAAAGGACATATTTTTTAAGGGTAGGAAGTTCAGGCAAAATTATAGTGTTTGGTAACGAAACTTTGCTTCATTAAGTTAAGATTTCATAAACTTTAGTCAGCAGTAAGTAATACAAGATTTATCTACACTAATATAATAAAGAGGAAAGATTATTTTGTTTTTTTTTGTTTGTTTGTATGTAATCGATACACTCAGAAACTACAAGACCGATTTCAAATTTTTTTCACCATTAGAAAGCTACAACATTCCTGAGTAACATAGGCTACTTTTTATTACGGGAAAATTCCTCATTCCCACGGGAAAACGGTTAGAAGCAGGAAAAGCGGGAAATATAGCGGATATTACCCAAATTCGCCAAACCGATTTAGCGATCTTCGTGAAATTTGGCACTGATATTGGTGGTATATTGAAAACGGACTTGGACTACTTTTTGTCAGCACTTGAGGATCTGGAGTACCTGATGGAGGGCACCAGGAGCACAGCTAAACTATAAGAGATACGAAAATGGCTTCATATCAAAGTTGTTCAGCATGACGGGGCGCTTCTGCTGACACATGCTTATCGAGGATCTGGAGTACCTGATGCAGACCACCAGCATCCTATCTAAACTATAGGAGATACGGTAATGGTTTCAAAGTAAAAGTTATTTATCATGACGGGCCGCTTTTGTTGGCACTTGGACATTGAGGGTCTGGAGTACCTGATGGTGGGCACCAGGAGCACTACTAAACTATATGAGATACGATAATGGCTTGATAGCAATAGTTGTTCAGCATGACGGGCCGCTTCTGCTGGAACATGGTCATCAAGGATCTGGAGTACCTGATGCAGACCACCAGCATCCCATCTAAACTAGAAGAGCTACGGTAATGGCTTCAAAGTAAAAGTTGTTTAGCATAACGTGCTGCTTTTGCTGGTATATGGTCATCGAGGGTCTGGAGTACCTAAAGCAGACCACCAGTATCCCATCTAAACTACAGGAGATAAGTTATCGGCATCAAATTAAAAGTTGTTTAACATGACGGGCCGCTTTTGCTGGCACATGGTCCTGTTGAGTCACTTCTCCTCTTCTTCTCGCGGAGTAAAGAAGTAAACTACTTTTTTCTGCAGGCAAGGGTCCAATTTCTACGGGAAAACTGGTAACTAGCAGCGGGTGAAACCGCTGGGCGGGCCGCTAGTTATAAATGAAATGGTTCAGCCGATTTAGAGCGTGTGTTTGTATTAACTAAAAGGCCGCCTTATTGTACCTACTTCACATATTTATATGATGCTATTTGTTTTTTTTATGTACAATAAAATAGAAGAGAATAGAAAAACATTCAAAAAACTGCGACACAGAAAAGTACTTAACATAAAAAGTAAACAAAAACGAAAAATAATAATAATAATAAACTTTAAAAAACTAATAATAATAATAAAATAACAAGTGTATTATTATTATTATTATCAACTAGTTCCTATATTATGCATATATCGACTTTGCTAATTGATCAGCCTAAACAGCACGAGTCCATACCTTGGATAAAATATCTTCGATCAAATGTTTTGAATACTAACCGTTTTTACTAATATCATAAATCCGAGACTTTGTGTGTCGTTACTTGATGACTCTTCACACTGAGACGGCTTGGGATGAAATTATGGTATACGATACGGCTAGAATATTACTATACATAATACATTTGCTACTTTTTACCGCAGGAAAACATTACATTCATATGGGAAAACCAAATTTTGAGATGTCTTTTAAGGTTTAGATGGTCTTTCCAATACTGTAATCTAAATAATAATCGTTATTGTTCAAAATAATAAGATTTTCAGACATGACTGATCAGGTGGACTTAGAATTGATGTTTACCTTTCTCAACAAAAAAAACGGTTCCCTAAAAAACTTTTTGACTGCTTCACTTCAGAATACAGTTTTTGGGTTGTAAGATGCTAATTAAATAAGTGCTATTTATTATTAATTTGTAACAGAATATAAGTGTACTTAGCTGTATCTATACATATAATAAAACAGAAACGAAACCAATTCTGTACATGAAATAGATTCAAAAAAGGATTTTTGCTTCTAATTGTGTTCAAGATACAGACATCAAAACAGAAGTAAAATTGATTTTTGTCTGTTTGTCTGTTTGTCTGTCGGTATGTTTGTTATTCTTTCACGTAAAAACTACTGCACAGATTTCTACAAAAAATTTTACTGTGGTAGCTTATTACCCGTTTCAACATCTAGGATACTTTTTACCTCGAAAAAATCTTTCATTCCCATGGTAAAACACAGTAACTGGTTCCGCAAAGCGAGTTCCGAATTTTTTTCCTAAAAAATAATATAGATGTCGCTGTTAGTTTTGTAAAACGCGGTATTGACCACGTATTGACTGACATACGATCTGAACTTCTAAACGACCCCGTGAAACGACCTAACCAAACAAAAAACAAACAATCACACATTTAATCCTTGCGGGGTAGGTTGAGCGTCAACGGCCGTAAGTATTTTATCGCTATCGCCACGTCTGACATATATGCGGGCCGTTCTAACTATTACAGAAATGTTTCGGACTTTTACTTTGACCTTTGGTCATGGTCAAGGTATGTGATGGAAGACAGATGAATTGTGATATTTTCTTGAGTTTGCACAACTATTACTCATCACAATAAAACAATTTTAAACGAATTTAAGTTGTGTTTATTGTGGAAACGTAGGAATTGTGAAATCAAAAATAAACACAACTTAAATCCGTTGAAAATTGTTTTATTGCGAAGACAAATTATGATTTGGGTAAAATTAGTTAATTTTTTTACCACTACAAGAGGCCGTTGGCCTGAGTTAAAGGTTATATACCTACTTTTAATTTTAACTCGACATCTCTACGTGTAACCGAGATAGTGAGTCTTGAAAGACAGACAAATGGACAACAAAGTGAGTGAACCTATAAGGGTTCCTTAATGCAGCCGGCCGTAAACCTATTTGCCTATATAGTTTTTATTTTAACTCGATATCTCTACGCATTCCCGAGATAAAGCGTCTTACGAGACGGATGGACGGACGGACGGACAACAAACTGATCGTATAAGGGTTCCGTTTTTTTGTACGTTTCTTTTTGATGTACGGAACCTAAAAAAATATAAATACCTTCATTAGTTAGAATCAAAAATGTTAGAGTAAAATTTGTTTAAAATTACTTCATAGATGTCGCTGTTAGTTTTGTGAAACCCGCTAATGAAATGTTTTCTCCAAAATTATATAACAAAGCCACTGACAGGCGGCAGGTTTACTAAAAAAATAATAATACAGTATTGTAAACTATGCCGTGTGATGCCGGCTTGCAATAGCATCACCCCATTTCTTTTCCGTGGGAGTCGTAAGTGGCGACTAAGGGACTTTCACATGGGCGATGGGCTGACAACCTCTCACCATGGCGATACACAATTTTCCGAATGACCATCAAATATATGTCAGACATTTACGCTCTGCCTACCCTGCAAGAGATAATAGGCGTGATAGAAGTATGTAAGTATAAACTTGGGCAACGGATATTCTGATAGATTGTTTCTTTAAAGATAAATCTTTTTTTGTGAAGTGGCGCCACTATCGAGGTCGTTCACGGTTACACTCGCCTTAAACATTTTTGCAGAGATCAGAAGGCAAGGTAGGATTGCACTTGCTGTAGTATCTTCAAGTATCGCTGCCACCTGCTTCCAGGAGAGAAAACGGCGCATACAACTTTCAAAATACCAATCGATTTGGCCACAAACGATACTCCAATATGTGCTGTATCACGTAATAGTTACAAGGCAAAGGTTTTCTGATATTGTTGTCTGGTAGTTATGTGACGAGTGTACGATGGCCAACAAAAAAACGGTAGAAGCTATGGATAGGACTTTGAAAGACATACGCAGAGATAATAGGGCCATGGGCCATATCACTGTTCTTTTTTCCAGTGACTTTCGCCAAACACTTCCAGTTGTTACTCAAGGTACCAGGGCTGATGAGGTGAATGCCTCACTAAAATCATCGGCTCTTTGGCTACAAATTCACAAGCTGACCATGACGGTGATCATGCGAACCCGTCTCGGAGGTAATCCACGGGCTGAAGAGTTTTCACAAGCTTTATTAAAACTCGGCAGAGGTACTTTACCAGAGGATAACGGTCAAGTAAGTCTGCCTGAAACGCTTTGCCAAATAGTTTCTGGTCTAAAGAGAATCATTTCTTCTGTGTATGGCGAGCTTTCCTTCCTTCAAAAAAAAGATTCGTAGCTACGTGGAAGAGCTATTTTTGCACCCAAAAATGATCAGACTGCTTCAATAAACCATACCATTATGTCACAAATCACTGGGGATATGGTGGTATACGCGTCAATTACCACTGTTATGAATCAAGACAAAGCCACTAACTACCTAATAGAATTCCTAAACTCCTTGAGTGCGAATGGTCTTTCTGCACACCAAATATTACTTAAACTTTGTGTTCCTATCATGCTTCTTTGCAATTTCACTCCGCCAAAGCTGTGCAATGGAACCAGACTGAAGATCTTAAGCTTAAAGATGAATGTATTCGAGGCGGATATTTTCACTGGTTGTGGCGCGTATACCACTCATGCCCAACAACTTTTTATTTCAATTTCAGGGCATTCAGTTTCCCGTCAGCGTTTTCTTTGCAATGACTGTAAACAAATCGCAAGGACAGACGCTGAAAGCCGCAGGCGTAGGTCTTACGATTCCCTGTTTATCACACGGGCAGCTATATGTCGCTTGCTCTCGAGTCAGTTCTCCTAAAAATTTTTACGTTTTAGCACCCGATGGTAAAACTACCAAAGTAGTTTATAATTATGTTTTGTAGCTGATGTCCATAGTATCAAAACCAAGTACCTAACCGAAAAACAAGTTAACCAGTACCTATTCATTGCACATCTTAAAGAGAAAAAACTTTATACAAACATGATATTAATATTAAACAATATGCATACATCAACTTCACTAACTCACAAGTCACTACACCATGCGTACGAAGTCGCGGGCAACAGCTAGTCACTAAATAAAATAAAAATTAAAGTCGCTTTTCGTATCCCTATGTCCTTTGTTTAATGTGTGCTTTGATCTTTAAAAGTACGCATTGGATTTTGATGCGGTTTTTTTAGGTAGATAGAGTGATTCAAAAGGTAGGTTTTTATGAATAATTAATACCGAGAAAAGGTTTTTTTCCCGTGGGAAAACGGTTAGCAGCGGGTGAAACCGCTGGGCGGGCCTAATTGGTAAATTGAGTGATGCATTTGGTTTTCGGTGAAATCAGAAGTGGTCTGCATAACACCACTACCTACTCGTTAAAACTTATAAGATGTGGATCACCGATCGCCCGGCGAAACAAGTATGACAAAAGGGTAAGATCTCAGTTACGATCATAAATGTATCTACAAACTAGTGTTCAAATCTTCGGGCTGTATCTTATCAGACCCTTACTTTGGTAACTTTTACTTGAAATAAATACTATGGAATGAAACTTAATTCACAGTGCTGTATTATTTTCATAATTGATAAGTCCCCGGACGTCGCTACCATTTGTATTTTTTTTTATTTTCATTGAATTCAAGCTTATTTTAATGGAATTCTACTAGATAAATGGTTGATTTCTAAATCAAAGTCACGCTTTTGTTAGTAATTCCATACTTTATACCGTACCTTTTAAGGTGTTTGTCTGACTATTATCTGATGTTTAAATCACTTGATGAGCAGTAGTCGCACACAAACCACATATTATCATTCTTTTCAGAGGCAGTGGTCATAATAATGCGACCACACGCCTTTTTTTCAAATAAAAGAACATTCAATAAAATATATTAAGAAAGTACTTTTTATTTATCCTTTTATCTAATATAGTTAGTATTCAAACATATTTTATTATAGTATTTTGATGGCCGATGTAACGCAGTGGTAGTACGACTGCTTGCGGCGGCGCAAAGGTCTCGGGTTTCATTCGCGGTGGGGCTCTCACAAAACTGATATATCGTTTTTTTATTCAAGGTATTTTACGAACAAAAAACTAACTCATGAAATCTTAGACGGCGGTCGTTACAAAATCATGTCAGAGGGCTACAAATTGTAGTAGGTGGTTGAAAAACTCTGACACTAGGGTTTCGGTGTTTCACTTTGTAACTAAAGTATTATTTCCTATACTGAATATTTCGGAGGTACGACAACTTGTAGGCCTAAATGAACTAATTAGACACAAAAACATCAAACTATAGCTATCTCAATTTCAGCAAGCCATACATATCTTGTGTCCTTTTCGTTAGAGGAGGAGCTTCGAGTCTGCTTCTCCCTGTACTGCGTAGATGCAAAATTCTCACAATCACAGCATGATCTTTCCATAATTTTTTCTATGACGCGAGCAAATTAAAGAATACTGTAAATGTAAAATAATGTGACCTTTGTTACAAGATGCATAAAAGTGTCGCACACCCTTTTCAACCGTATGTGCTAAGTGTGTCGTCATGCGTCACTACTAATCGGTGGCTGTCAAAGCGCGCATATTTATGTGCTATGCATTCTTGCTTAGGGCTGCTTCATTAGTAAAAACGTGGATTAAAATTTACGCAATTTATGATAGATACAACACTAGCTCAGGAATTAACTAAATTAAAGGACTCACTTATGATAAGTAAAATAAATGTAAGAAAAATTCTTAAAAAGTTTCATAATGAATTATTATGTTGGTGGTAGTTTACAAAAGGAATAACAAATTCTGCTTTGATTAAATATGAGATGCTAATTATTCAAAATACTATATAATTGATATTCATTAAGATGACATCCCTACCGAGTGCAGAGCAATAGCGAGAAGTCCGAATGCGATAATACAAGTGCAGGGCAAGTGCAAACATGTGTGAATCCTAAGGTTAGAGTCACATTTGTTTGAGGATTAAATTCTTTAGTTTTGTTTGGAAATATCGCATTCTCTTGGAAATACAATTTCAAAACTTCTTATGTTAACTTTAATTGTAAAATCTGTGTTTGTAACATACAAAACACGAGAAGTCTTATTTTTGCTCAATTGTAGACTTATTATGGGGATTAGGTTCAAATTGCTTAATCTTAAATTTTTTGTACTATAACCTATTAATAAATTAAATTATGATGGGGGGTTATCCTTCTACTAGTTTTAATCTGTATATTATATCTGTTATTTGGAAATGCAAACCTAATAAGTTATCAAATCAGTTTGGTTCTTATCCTGACAAGTGTGGCCTTACCCGTATCGAAGAAAAAATGTGTGGGACCAACAGCCGCAAGCTATTAAGACGTTTTTGTGCATTTTACGCATAACACTATAAATTTTGCGTTAATTACCCAATTAGTCAAATTGACAGCAGAGAAATAAGGTGGGAACGTAGTAGGGATTACGAACATTTTGGGCGGGTCTTGCAATTTTTTGCAGAAGTGATAAAAGAGAGACACAAGCGGGATGGGAGGAAGTCTAACTCGGAACGCGCGCGGATTACGTAAGAATAGGGATTACGTTTGACCGTCTAAATTAAAAACAGTGCTTGAATTAGTGAACCTATCGCGAGTGCTAGTGAATATCGTAAGTCCCTTTTCCATTTCTTTCTTTCTCTCTTTCTAGGATAGTTCTCCTGCGTTGACCTGCGCCGCGGACTTAGAATTGCTAGAGTAATTTCGTTTTGACGGGTTTCTTTTGTTATATCTAGCAGAAATGGAGCGCAGACTGCAGCAGCATAGGGTAAACTGATAGGGGCTAGGACGCACGTTATTTATTTAATTTGTAGACTAGGTATTAGGCAAATCAATTGTGGAGTGTATAATTGGAGTGTGTATGAAGTATGTAAGAGTTTGTTTTGTTTAGACGTTCGTTATAAATATACTTAACTCTTTCATGTTTGGTGCTTACACAATAAAAATGCACGGAACATTAAAGAGGTTTTCTTTCTAAATATTTTAAATTTTAATTTTAAAATCATTCGTCCGCGTTACACTTACAAACACTCATTACAAATGTATAATTGTCATAATCAGGACGAAGTAGCCGTTGGTTATGGAGCTATACAGAAACAAGCGAATAGGAACACATCTGGGTGACTTAGTGACATATGATTACTGACCTATGCATGTGGCCTATGTAGCTACACAGTCACGGCTAACGGACCTAGGACTTAGCGTTCCTGGACAAACTGAAAGTGTAGTGCAGTATGTTATTATAGGTATCACTTAAGTGCATACTTGAATTTTTATATGTTATTAAGGAGCCCAAACGTAGCCGCCGTCACAGGTGGAAATCTAAGGTTTGCAAACCATAGGTAATTTAAGCGTGAGAGGTGCGTGAACGTGTGAATGAGAAGCTTGTGAAAGGTTTTTGTGTTCTGAGATGATCGGGATGTTAGCGTGAAGTTTTGGAAGTTAGAAAGAGTAGGTGTAGTTGTATAGGGTTAAACTTCCAAGGTTTTGCGTGTTGGGCTGGTTATTGGTGTGCAGGGAGACCAGCGTCCCTAGTTGCTAGGTCCCTTCTAGACTTAAAAGGTCTCTTTCAAATCCAGTTTTCCCTTCCAACTTCGTGGTTATTGAGTCTTTGTTCTTTCAGGCTATACAAGTGATAAACTAAAACTAAACTAAAATAAACGACAATTTAAAATGAATTCATAACCGCGCGTTAAACAAACAATAAATTAAAGACTATTAAACCATATATAAGTGAAGTGTAGTGAAATACTATTTATGGAGAAATTTGGCTCAGGACAGAGCTAGATTCAATGGAAGTTCCTGACTTGTATGGATTGCCGGATACCTGGGATATTTACAGCTAAGTGGTATCTTATTTAATTTAATTATTGTCTTCTCTAATCATTTATTTTATTTCAGCAATTGTTAATTAATAAGAGCGTACAATCCTCTAATACGATTAAAAATACACAACGTAGACAAAAATCTAGACGATCACAAAATATGTTCTTTGGCCACACATTATAGCTTCATTTATTAATTACTATAGGCTTAGGGAGATTTTAGTTACAACTTATGAAGAAGAACAGATTAAAATAATATATATCCAGTCAGGCCAGTTTCAGGGGTTATCTGCTATATGTATAGAAATGCAAAAGTACTTATAGTAGTAGTTTTTGACGAGCCGTAAAATAGCAAGAATCCACTTAACTACCTCTAACAACAAGGCATCTTTATACATACCGCTAATTATGAAAACTAACAAAGAACCTCCGTGTGCCAACAGAATAAGCGTCGAAAATAAAGCTTAACTAGCTCGGTGCATATTTCACGTGCGAATAGCCGAGGAATAAGGTGTAGCCACGAAATTTAGGATTTCGCTTCCCGTTATTCATACGCATATATGTTTGTGAAAATACAGTGATAAATGCACCCGTTTGCTCCGTGCAGTGTGAAATTGTGTAACGTTACGATTTACGTTACTTTTAGGTCTCAAGAGATCTAAGTCGTGTGATGCCGGCTTAGAATAGTATCACGCCATTTCTTTCTCGTGGGAGTCGTAAGAGGCGACTAAGGGACTCGAGGCTGTGTACCTATTGCAATTTTCGGAGACGGGCGGACAACCTGTCGCTATATTGATACACAGTTATCTGATTGACCCTCAAACTTTTGTCAGACGTGGGTTATTATCCGTTGAACGGCCGTTTACGCTCTTTCTACTCCGTAAGGGCGTGATTTATGTATGTATGTAGATCTAAGGCAGTTCTCCCACATGTCGTCCGTCGCTGCATATTTCTAAAGCACCGTAACGGTTTACGGTGCATTTATGGAAGCGTATGTTTAACGACTTGACAGATGCGTCCGTCACGCACCAAAGCCGTATTAATATGGGAATATTATCGGAAATCGAGTGCGTTAAAAATACGCAGCGACGGACGACAAGTGGGTGAACCGTCTATTATTTCCATGCGTAAAATGCTGTCATACCTATATTTGTCATCCATGTTTGTCACACATTAGGCAAAGGAACGATCGGTTTGTTTCGGTTTCGGTGAAAAATTTTAAGTCAACTTTTGCGACACTAACTTATGATTAAAGATTCTGTTAATTGATATTTATCATAACACCTATCTACAAAAAAGCGCCAGGAGCCTTATAAGGGAAGTAACAGATCGATAAATCACCAACAACCCTTCAAAATATCGTGGCAGTATCACACCCCTTGAAAACAAGTAGGTACGTGTTATTAGTTAAGGGTATACCGGCCCGGAACCTTTCATATTGGTAATTAGAATTAGGGAATATAAATGATGGCACTGGGAAATTCAAAAACATGTTTAATAAAAACCCATATTACAACCTGCCGTGTGATGCCGGCTTGGAATAGCATCACCCCATTTATTACCCATGGGTGTCGTAAGAGGCGACTAAGGGACTCGAGGGTTAGATGTGTATTGCAATTTTAGGCTGACAACTTGTTAATTTGGCGATACACAGTTATCTTATTGACCCTCAAACTTTTGTCAGACGTGGTGTTAATATACGTTTAACGTCGTTAACACTCTGCCTCCCCCGTAAGGGATATAGGCGTGATTTATGTATGCGTATTACAACCATTATCATAATTTCATACAATATTTATTTGGTCTCTCTTTTCGTGTAGTACACTGAGTCACTCAGCGACCCGATGAACCCTGGCGTTTTTCAACCGCCTACCACTAGTAGTAGTAGGCCTCTGACATGGTTGTGTACCAACCGCGTTCTTAGTAATTGGGAATATATGCCGTTTGATGCCGGTTTAGAATAGCATTACTCCGATTTTACCTAAAGGTTTTGTTTAAAGCGACTAATAGAGAATCATTTAGTTTTTTTTATATTAGTTTAAATCATGGGTTTGCTCTTGACTCTAGGTCATAGGACAGAGACAGAGTATAAGATGGAGCGAGCTCACCCAGGAGCTCGCTCGTTCACTCTTACTTTGAAGAGATTAAGGTTGTATGCCGCGGGTGTATGCGTTTGGAAACACAGACGCAGGTAGTGAGTTCCACTCTTTAGCAGTGCGCATTATAAAAATGATGACTGTAAGCGCTTAGTCCGAATTGGTGGAATGGCAACCAGGTATGGATGGAGGTTATGCGAAGCATCGTTTCCTCTGAATACAACATCTTGCACTGCGCTCGCCAATCCACCTGCCAAGCATGGTAAATATGGGAATACCTTCTGATACGCCCATATTCAGCAGTGGACTATTGTGGCTATTAATATTAGTATGTTGGTAATGTGTCATGACAAAATAAAACATGAAACGTTGCAGTTAGGTACGCAAGATGGTCAGATGTGGTATTTCAAGAATAAAACCTAAGAAAATAATAATAGTTGGCATGAAAGTTCTTCAAACAAAAATATATGTACTTTAAACACTCTCAATTATAATTAAAAAAAATAAAGCAGTTGTTTTAATACAAGTACATCAAATATTAGTTTAATAGACCTACCTTGTTTAATTCCGTCAGCTTTAAATCGCGTTCTACGAAAGCGCCAAGGGATTATCGTACTTTTATATTATTACGAACCGTTTTCGAGGTGCGCGCGGGTCGTGTACTTTTCCACGGCTTACAGTGGCATAATTATGTCCTTTCTTACCGTTTGATCAATGTTTGTGACGAATTTCATCAACATCGCGACCCTTCGAGTCTCAAATGTAGTAAAAGCCAAATCACTACTTTTGGAAAATCGCAAAAAACCAAAATTGAAAAAAAAAATTGTTTGTATTTTTTACATTTCTTGAGCTATATTCGTGCTATTTATATATGTTATTAAGCGCAAAAATCCCTTTAAAAGTGTGTAAGCATCGAAAAGGTATCTTCAATAATTTAAAAGATAGGTGGTTTTTACTACATTTTTTTTTCTTATAAAATTGGCGTTTACGACTAAATTCGTAGTTTATGGGATAATCAAAATTGTTGTTAATTCATTTTTTTTAAATAACAGCCTTACTTTGGGTAGTAAAAAACCAAATTAGAAATAAAACAAAGAGATTATTGTAGTAAAAATCAGCATTTATTCAGTCATTTTCTGAATTATTTGCAAATGAATAATGAATTATTCTTAATTTTTGGTCCAAACTACATGTAATCATAAGAACCTGATAAAACATCAATTATAAAGAATATCAGTGTGGTAGTTATGCACGATACCGCAGTATTATGCCGGTCTGGGTGTTAATTAGGAAAGAAGTTGAATGAAACCGTACCGATTATGCACTGACACATTGATTCGGGTAAATACCTGTTATTAACACCGGTCTGGCATAAAACCACTGCATTAAGCGTAAGACCAACTCACTGATAACCTTCATACATGAAGTTTTATCACCTGGAGACAAAAGAATAAATCTATGAATCTTAAAAACTATAAATTAAAGTGACAAGGTATCTGTACAGTTTGAAACTTTTTCATGTTGAGAATGAACAACTAGGCAACTTTTTAAACATATTAACTGTAGTTTTTTACCTTAACTAAGATTAAACAAGAATATCTACGTAATAAACTATGTTTCTATATTTTCACGGCTCAAGTTATTTCAGTTTTTAACAAAGGAACTAGTGAGAAAAATCATGTAAAAACTTAAACATTTACCTTACTTATTATTATAACAAAACAACCATCTTTTAGAATTAACTTCTACTTACGTGATCATCTGAAAAACTCTAAGTTTCTCTATTTAAAGAAAAAGGCAAACTAAATAATTATAGGATAATCCCTTTGTTTTCCTTTTCCCTTCCCTTTTCCTTTTCCTTTTCCTTTTCCTTTTCCTTTTCCTTTTCCTTTTCCTTTTCCCTTCCCTATTCCTTTTCCTTTTCCTTTTCCTTTTCCTTTTCCTTTTCCTTTTCCCTTCCCTTTTTTTTTTCCTTTTCCCTTCCCTTTTCCTTTTCCCTTTCCTTTTCCCTTCCCTTTTCCTTTTCCTTTTCCCTTCCCTTTTCCCTTGCCTTTTCCTTTTCCCTTACCTTTTCCTTTTCCCTTACCTTTTCCTTTTCCCTTCCCTTTTCCCTTCCCTTTTCCTTTTCCCTTCCCTTTTCCTTTTCATTTTCCCTTCCCTTTTCCCTTTCCTTTTCCTTTTCCCTTCCCTTTTCCCTTCCCTTTTCCTTTTCCCTTTCCTTTTTTACTTGGTTTTTCAAAAAGCGTTACTTTTTCAGTTACTGCTTCGGGTTTCATCGAGTATTTAATCTCCATTAAATTTACATTATTTTTTTTTAAAGTAGCAGCTCGGATATCTTTTAATTTTACATTTTTTAAAGTATTTTTAGTGAATGCTTTTGCTGCCAATAGTTCCCAATCAATGAAGTCTGAATGCTCCATTACCGTCACATTGTAGAGTTTTGGATTTTTTCTAGCACTTTCAAAGTATGATGGCCATTGTGAGGGAGCCCACAATATAATCTTTTTGACCTCTGCTTCTATGGTTGCGTGAATCAAATCAGCTGGCATGTAGGTGTGTCCAGGGAGCAAATATTTAATCTGAATTACTTGCAGGCTATCCGAAAGTTGTAAAAATTAATTGAGAACTGACAAAACGATTCTTGGTTTCATTCAACTTCTTTCCTAATTAACACCCAGACCGGCATAATACTGCGGTATCGTGCAAAACTACCACACTGATATTATTTATAATTGATGTTTTATCAGGTTCTTATGATTACATGTAGTTTGGACCAAAAATCAAGAATTAACCATCAGCATGATTTTAATTTTGATGAAAATCAATTGCTGTATAAACAATGCTCAGACAAAGATTTATTTTACGACATTTGCCCGATTTGAAGAAATCAATTTCGAAAATAAATAATTGAAATCAAAATGTTGTTAGTGATAAATCGAAAAATCAAAAATCTTTATCTTTAATTAAATAACTATAACATTTGCAGCTCGATTCAGTTCGTTAAACTTTCTACTTCAGTTGGATTTTGAATTCAATTTTAGACATTTAGATAATTAAAGTGTCTCAAAAATGGAAAATAATACATTATACGACATTAACATTATGTATAGTGTTACTGTCGTAAAAGTGTTTTTTCAGACATATTGTTCATTACGACAAAACAATCTCGAATAATTGCAGGTATCCCAGTAAAAATAATGTCGTAATAGCATCATTGCAAATTTCTTTGTCTTTTACGACTATTTAACCGTTTTCACATTCTTGGATTTCAAAAGCAAAAATGTTGTAAAAGCCCTGTTCACATATAGACGTCTTTTACGACAGTTATCAATGTTAAAAATGGTGTTTACGACTATAAATTTAAAAAAAAAACTGAATTTTGGCGCTCTAAAATCTGTGTAGTAAAAGACATTTTTCTCACGATATCAAAATTCTAAATATACAGATCGATAGAGCTCGAAAAACTGCATAAGATAGCATTAAAAGTCCATTTTGGCCAAAATGGCTTTTACGACATTTGAGACTCGAAGGGTCGATCGGTTTAGTGCTTAGTCGTGAAAGCCAGACTTTCGAATCAAAAATATTAGTGTTGGTTCTGTAACTACGTGTATGTTACTTTTAAATAATCTTATTAAATTTGATTAAGAACTAATAGTTTCAGTTGTTTTCTTACTATGTTGTGTTTGCAGTATACAGCTGTACTGTTGGGCAAATAATAATATGCGAAAGTGGCTTTCTCTTCCATTGCTATATTTGTGTTTATTGGGTGTGATCAGGAAATTGGCTCCAAGACAAACCTAATATACGTTTGTCGAGACAGGCAGTCTACCGGCTTTGTCATCTACCTACTTTCTACGTATTAAGACAATTAATTGACTATTGAGGCTACATCGGCCACACCGATGTTTTGGGACCGATGAATTTAAGTGATCAAACTTCTGACTAGTATAGTAATCCTAAAAATAAATGCACATGTGTGTATTTTCTTTCAAAGGAGCATTGGGCGATGGATGAGCAAAACTCCAACCACAAATTTTACACTAATTTACTTATTGCTCGTTTCTGCGAAACAATTTCCCGCCCCGTTTGACTATTATCGAATAGAATGAAATTTCCGCATCCATTTTATCGCAGGTATGACTATTTTTACACGCTATTAACCTTATATTTTTTATGCACAGGCTTATTCGTAGCAAGCACTTAATACCGTCGACATGAAAATGTACGTTACTAAAGTGATTTCAAATATGTTTTAAAGCTTTTAAATAAATATGAATTGAGTACCAAATTTTAAAACACTTCCCGTGTTAGGTATACAATTTTTGAAAACTTGCAAAATTTTCAAGCGCGGGCAGGATTTGAACCTGCGACTTTCGCATTACTAGTGGCGACGCCTCTTCCATCTGGGCTACCGCAGCTCATTTCTTGCCCGCCAATTTTGCAAGTGTATTTTAATGCCAGTAACGCTTGGCATGGCTCCATCTACCGGGTTAGTTTTTGCAACTAATAACCGGCGACTAATTCTATCTTTACAGATTGAATGTAGTCTAAGCGATGAAAACCAGCGATAAATTGAGTACCAAATTTTAAAACACTTCCCGTGTTAGGTATACAATTTTTGAAAACTATTTTGCAAGTGTATTTTAATGCCAGTAACGCTTGGCATGGCTCCATCTACCGGGTTAGTTTTTGCAACTAATAACCGGCGACTAATTCTATCTTTACAGATTGAATGTAGTCTAAGCGATGAAAACCAGCGATAAATTGAGTACCAAATTTTAAAACACTTCCCGTGTTAGGTATACAATTTTTGAAAACTATTTTGCAAGTGTATTTTAATGCCAGTAACGCTTGGCATGGCTCCATCTACCGGGTTAGTTTTTGCAACTAATAACCGGCGACTAATTCTATCTTTACAGATTGAATGTAGTCTAAGCGATGAAAACCAGCGATAAATTGAGTACCAAATTTTAAAACACTTCCCGTGTTAGGTATACAATTTTTGAAAGTTTTCAAAAAAATATTAAATTAAAATTTGGTACTCAATTTATCGCTGGTTTTCATCGCTTAGACTACATTCAATCTGTAAAGATAGAATTAGTCGCCGGTTATTAGTTGCAAAAACTAACCCGGTAGATGGAGCCATGCCAAGCGTTACTGGCATTAAAATACACTTGCAAAATAGTTTTCAAAAATTGTATACCTAACACGGGAAGTGTTTTAAAATTTGGTACTCAATTTATCGCTGGTTTTCATCGCTTAGACTACATTCAATCTGTAAAGATAGAATTAGTCGCCGGTTATTAGTTGCAAAAACTAACCCGGTAGATGGAGCCATGCCAAGCGTTACTGGCATTAAAATACACTTGCAAAATAGTTTTCAAAAATTGTATACCTAACACGGGAAGTGTTTTAAAATTTGGTACTCAATTTATCGCTGGTTTTCATCGCTTAGACTACATTCAATCTGTAAAGATAGAATTAGTCGCCGGTTATTAGTTGCAAAAACTAACCCGGTAGATGGAGCCATGCCAAGCGTTACTGGCATTAAAATACACTTGCAAAATTGGCGGGCAAGAAATGAGCTGCGGTAGCCCAGATGGAAGAGGCGTCGCCACTAGTAATGCGAAAGTCGCAGGTTCAAATCCTGCCCGCGATTGAAAAAATTTTGCAAGTTTTCATAAATATGAATTCTCTCTTCAAATTCAAAACTCTTGTCAGAGGAGTAACTTCAATTTTTTCCTCTTCTCTGCTTGTGAGTTGACCTCCTGATACGACACAACATTTTTCCCTGGGTAAAGTAGGTGCGTCTAGGTCTACCTCTGCCTCTTTCCTTGTCATTGCCTTGAATATTGTTTTTTATGAAGTTGTTGTGTCGTGGCAAGTTGCCAATCATATTTTCTCTTCTACTTTCAATGGTCTTCAGAAAAAAAATTACGCAACCACAGCCAGCACTTCTAAGTTTGTCTTCTCCTCTGTATAACTAAAACGCTTCCAACCTATCTCTATATCTTTACGTCATAGTCCCCGTGTCTCACATCGAACTATGATTGAAATATGAACTCATGCTAATGTTTCATCAATAAAAGTCTCCTTCATCACTCCTTAAGTAATTTCTTAATTGGATTAGAATGTGTTAACAATATGTATATCAAGATTATAAATGGGAAAGTGTGTGAATTTGTTTGCCTGTTCTTCATTTCTGTCTTTTCGAATTGATCTATTGTTATGTTATGATTCTTATTGTGCAGTAAGTTGAGACCCTGTGTCACTCAAGTCACTTTAAACGCGGCAAACATTTATATCCCACTGGAAGATCCATTATGTACGAAATAAAACGGCCATACTACATGTATTAATAAGTACATTTGATTTTAGATAAGAACAGTTGCGGGTGTCTTTAAGAATAAATCGACAGTTGAATACGCGATATAAACGACGAAAAAATATCCTTTACAAGTACATTCGGTGCTTACTGGGCAAGAAGAAATGAGTATCGAATTGCACTTGTGACTTGTAATTGAACAACTTTCTGCACATTAGAAAATTTGTGAAAATTCACTGACAAACTCATCAACTTCACTGCAAATAAAATTCTTTTTTTTATACTACAGAATTTTAAAGGAGTAAGTTTTATTGTCTGAAAGGATATATTGTGGAGAAAGCGGGTTCTCGAGTGGAGGCCACACCTCCGCAAGAGAAGCGTTGGATGCCCTCCAGCCGTACACCGTACCGTAACCGTAACCGTAAAATGGGATAATATAGTGCCTTTTGGCGATCCTACGCCTACGTCTAGAAGTTGACTGCTATAAACTGATGTGGTGATAAGGATTTATTTAGACGCAAAGGCAAACAAGTCATAAAAATAAATTGTGTAATATTAGTTCTTTCATTTATAAGCATGAAGTCATACATCATTTACATGGATGAAACGTGAACCAAAAGCAGAGAGGAGCAAATCATCAATCAAAATAAATGATTGATAATGGTGCAGGGTTTTAGACTGCTTACGGCTTTGTAACAACGTATCTTAACGTAGGCAAAAAGCTACGCTCTGTTGCACTTTGCTACGTTAAGAAGTAAGTTAAGTATTATGTGTTTTATTTTTGACTTTCACCAGAAAAAGTAAGACATAATTTCAGCTGCTTGACAGCGTCAGACCGTATGGAAAAATAATTTTATTTGGAGGTATATTTGAGAGTATTTTAAAAATTTTAACAATAGCCAAAACCACACCATCGAAAAATTCTTTTTTAAAATTTCATCCTATGTTACTTGGCTAAATTTTTACAGTCTGTTATCTGAATCAGGCGTGACCTGTATGTTCTCTTGCTGTAATTTTAAATTTTCTTGCCTAGATTAAGATTTCAAGTCTGTTCTAGCTATACGTTTTAAGTGAGTACATTATACTCAAGAACTAAACATGAACTTGTCATATGGCGTGTTTCAACCGATCTGCTATTAACGAGATAGAAGTAAGATTCGATTTAGTGTTTGTTTTCATCATCTCATATTTGACTCCTGTTTGTTTAAAACACCCGAAACTCTCATAATCCTCCCAAAGAAGCTAAACCTTAATAAATTGAAATTGCTTGTTTTATTTACAAGCTCTTTTGTATTACAATTTCACAAATTTTCCCTATCTTGAAGAGTTACTATGTGAAAAATATAAACAACACAGCGTCGGGAGTAGTTACTCCCGATTTGCCACGGTCCCGATTCGACAAAGGGCCGTAATTTTTTCGAAATCCTAGTCCAAGGTCACAATCTACTAAATGCTCCTTATGTAAATAGGTAGTGTAACAAATCTCTGAGCAAACTGACAAAATATACTGTTTTCAGAAAGCTTCAGATTAACAGCGTCAGCGATAAAATAAACGGCGAAGAGTTAGACGGTTCTACCAAATTATTACCAAAATTTAATAAAATTTACTATTAAAATAATTTAGTACATTTTAAATTACTGTTAATCTGAATCCTGCTGAAAATACGTCTGAACTTGATGAAACTGACGAAATATATAAGCTATGACGAACTAGGACTTCAAAATTAAATCAATATTTTTTGTGGAAATCATTGTATAGGTGACAAAAATTGTCACATTCTATGGCTTATTTTGCACTCAAAGAGCTATATCATGTTCATTAATGGAAAGATAATTATAAAAATATTTGAGACGGCCGGGACCACAGGTTCAGGGTTCAATCGCCGGTCCTCACTAACATTATTTCAATTTCATAATTGATTCTTGAAAATATTAAAGCACTGTAAGTGCAAAATAAACAATAGAATAATATAAAAAAAGCAAAACTTCATCTTATGGTTTAAGTTCCTTCTATAATGAGGAATTAGTTTATAACTTACACTAGATGTCGCTTTTACGTCGATTCAAAGGTTTCGAGAGGTTTCAAGAGGATAAAATTTGAAGTATTCAGTCGGGGCACCGGTAGCTCAGCGGGACGGTACCCCATACGGGTTCACCCCGGCCGTAGCTAATATTTTTTCAATTTTTTATTTATATCTATGAAAACTCGTCACCACTGTGGCAAACCGGGACTCTGTCGTCGGAAGGAAATATGGTAAATGTGTATCGTTTGCATAATGTGATTCGTTCGGTGCCAAGCCGAGGAGGTCGAAGGATCGCCAAATTGACTTCTGCTTCAAATATAGCAATAAATGTCGCATTGTCATCGATTACCAACTTGCTACTTTCGGAAAGGGTCTATCGTATTTAAATTCTTCTTAGCGTGTCAGAAACAATACTGTGTCGTGGGCGAGAACTTAGCCGCAGTGACAGACGCTTACATTAGATCATCCTTCATGCAGGACACGACTTTTTTAGGAGCACCGCATTAACTGCTTATATTGGAACACTCCAGGAAGCTATTTGGCCATGTTTCCCTTGCTCCGAAGAAACACAACAGATTACCAAAACCAAATGTTTTACCTTAACATATAAGAAACTATTTTCTAAAAATCTTTACTCACCTACTATTCTGTGCCAATTCAAAAATCGCTAATCTCACCAGAGTAAAATAAATTTTACTTTTTAAATTACATTGGCCCTAATTCATAACGTCGCTGCAATAATTTTCAATTTTCAGAAATGCAATTGACAACTTAAGATTTTTCTGTAAAACCGTCTTAAAGGGTATTTCATTTTATATTAATGCAAATTTTATTACAACGTACGCTTATTAAAAACACTTCCGGATTTGTCTATTTTTAGCCTACTGAAAGGTAAGGTATACTTTACACGTGTTGAATTTTCAATTACAGCTAACGATTTTTTTTTATTTTTATTAATGATGGGTTTGCTCTTGACTCTAGTCTAGGTCATAGGACAGAGACAGAGTCTAAGATGGAGCGAGCTCACCCAGAAGAAGCCTGCGTTCACTCTTACTTTGAAAAGATTAGGGTTGTATGCGTTTGAAAACACAGACGCAGGTAGTGAGTTCCACTCTTTAGCAGTGCGCATTATAAATGATGACTGGAAGCGCTTAGTCCGAATTGGTGGAATGGCAACCAGGTACGGATGGTATCCGGCGGTGCGTCTGGATGTCCGATGGTAGAAGGGAGCTGGTGGAACAAGGTCGTGAAGCTCTTGAGCACACTCTCCGAAGTGCAATCTGTAAAAAACCGACAAGCAGGCAACCTTGCGGCGATGTGCCAGGCTATGTAGCTTGGTGTCCACCAGTTTTAATGTCGCCTATGAGCCTCTTGGCCCTGCGTTCCACCGAGTCAAGAGCGGCAAGTTGGTATTTGGCTGAGCCATCCCAAAGGTGACTGCAATACTCCATGCAGGATCTGACTTGTGCTTTGTAAAGAGTTAAAAGCTGTCCAGGCGTAAAGTATCGCTTCACTCTATTCAGGATGCCCAGCTTCTTAGCCGCCGTTTGAGCCTTGTACTCGATGGTCGCGCCGAAGTTTGGATTTGATGTCAACTCCATACGTAGAAGCTCAAGCCTGTCAGTGACTGGGACAGATGTACCCCGAAAAGTAGGTGTCCAGTCGAAAGGACCTTTTTGCAGTGAAAAGACACGCCTGTGTTTTGGTGGCATTGAATGAGACCAGATTGTCGTCGCCCCATTGGGAGACAAGACTTAAGGTCAGATCTGTTCGCTCTACCATGGCCTTTCTTAACGAACGTTTTTCATCCCCACTGGTCTTTGCACCTGTCAAGTATCTCTCTGAAACGGTACTATCATCTGCGTATCCAACAATACCATGCCGAAGGAGGTCATTGATGTGCAGCAGGAAAAGAGTTGCAGAGAGAACAGACCCCTGAGGAACTCCGGCATCAATGGCCATAAGGTCAGAGGAGCAGCCGTCAACGACTACTCTGATGGACCGTTCACTAAGGAAGCCTGAAATCCAAGTACAAAAATCAGCTGGGATGCCATAATCAGGAAGCTTGCTGAGCAGACTTGCATGCCAGACCCTGTCAAAGGAATTCGAGATATCGCGTGAAACGGCAAGTGCTTCGCCGTTTTTCTCGATGGCTTCGCCCCAGCAGTGCGTGACATACACAAGAAGATCACCAGTAGGTATAAAGCAATTGCAGGATCAAAGCGTATGTTCAAACATCGTAATCACAAGAGGACTGACAAGCCACTTTGGTAGTTGAACTGTATCGCTGGCGCACAGTTTCGTGTTGGCCATTCAAAGTACATCGTTATCGTAATGATTTAAAAATTGTTAACCGAGGTTCTATAATAATCAAAAGATCTGAAAATTACTATACCTTCCAAACGGTTATATCACCGTTATAGACATTATATTATATACCTTGAAGGATCAATCCTCGTTCATTATCATTATTATATATGTATATATTCATCAGGTGCTTGGCAAGAGCACAACCCAACATTCATACGACCCTACGTATTTCTCCTTTCTGTCTAACAGCAACACAATTTTAGTGTAGTACGCGCCCGAGACAGATGGACGGCTGCAAGGAAACGTCAATACATCACGCACACAGCTACTCTTCGCCGTTTACGGGCAAAACTAGTACGCCATGGTATCGCAAGCAGCCGAGTTTTTAACAGCGTTTGTTGTGAACTGTAAATGACTTTTCGCAAATGTAAATACAGTTGGACCGTTTTTGGTTGTCTTAATACCACTGAAGATTGTGTGTTAACATTTTTGAAGATCTCAGATGGTAATTGAAAAGTAAATGAAACTCAATATAATGCCATATATTCAGATTGAGTTTAGAACTAACCGTTAGTTTGATAAAATATTTTATTTGAATTTAAATTCAGTACAAATGGAAAGGTTTCTTTTCCAATAAGTTATTTATAGCCCGTTTACTTAGGTTCTTACCGAAAACTTTTATTTTTTGTTTCAATAATTGCGTTGTGTATTGTAAGTGGTGTCATTATGTTCAACCCAGGTAACCCATTCTAAGTATTCAGTAAGAAAACAGTAGCAACCCTAGCAGAGTACCTAGGTATCAATAATCAAAATGGGGGTGTGCTGGCCTTCTTATAATTCTCTATTTTGTAACACAACTTTACATTAAGATTTATTGGCCTACATGCTGGATAAAGATGTGATAACACCCGTGTATATTTCATTCGCAGGAAATTATTTCTATTCTATTTAAAAAACACTAAAGTTTATACACTGGTGTGTTTCGATGCTTAGATATTTGTAGAATACATTCATTGTAGAATAAGCAAGCTCATCTTAATTGTTTTATAAGAAACAAGGTCTACAAATTATTAACTTAATGCTTTCCTCAAGATTATTAGTGTTTCAAAGCTTACTGTTACCACAGAGCAAGGACTTGTCATAGAAGGAGCTCATGCTGAGTGAAGCTATAAATAGTTTACGCCGATCACACTTGGCGCGCCATGAAACACAACTAAATGCTTACGAGTATACCCGTACATGATCTGGCACCCAGCGCAGCGTCAATAACAGAAAAGCGGATTTCTTAAAAGGTTCAATGGCAGTGGACAAGGGGCAGAAACAGATTCTATGGAAACAAAATCCACACTAATATTATAAATTCGAAAGTAACTCTGTCTGTCTGTCTGCTACGCTTTCACGGCCAAACCGCTGAACCGATCTTCATGAAACTTGGCACAGAGATTGCTAGCATACTGAAAACGGACATAGGCTACTTTTTATCACCATTCGAGGGTCTGGAGTACAGACGTAGACCACCAGGTGTACAACCAGGAGCCCAGCTAAACTATTAGAGATACAGGCATGGTTCTAAAACAAAAGTTGTTTAGTGTGATTGGCCGCTTCTTTTCACAAGGACATTGAGGATCTGGAGTACCTTATGTAGACCACCAGGTGTACCATCGGGAGCCCCGCTTTACTATTAGAGATACAGAAATGGTTCCAAAATAAGGTTGTTCAGTATGATGGGCTGTTTCGTTTCACAAGGACATAGAGGATCTGGAGTACATTATGTAGACCACCAGGTGTACCATCAGGAGCCCAGCTTAATTTTTAGAGATACAAGCATGGTTCCAAAACAAAAGATGTTCAGTTTGATGGGAATAAGTTGGGAAAGGATATTGGCAACTTTTTACCTAGGATTTTTTTGTTATCTACTGACTTTTGTATTCAATGGTTATAAATATTGATCTCTCAGGGCAGTACACCGGATTGCAAATTTTGAATTGTCCCTTTAACAACAGAAGCAAGCTTTGAGACGATGGGGACTTGGGGCCCCTCCGCAAAGAAAGTTATTTACGAGGTGTCTTCGCGCCTCAATGAGACTACCGGGGACCGGAGAGCTGGCAGCTTCTTTGGCCAGCGTTTAAGTTTGGCCATTCAAAGAGGAAACGTTGCCAGCTTACTGAGGACCATGTCTGATGGGGGAGCACTGGAGGACCTTTTCATAGTTTAGTTTTAGGTAATTTTTTTCTGTAAATAATTAAATTGTGTTGGTTTTATGTTCATATACCTTATAAAATAAAATCATCCTAAAGCAAGTCATCCTTAAACAGTAGAGATAAGAACTGTTCTAATATCACTGTCATGCTTACTATGAATATACATATCTACTTTAGAACCTGTGCCTAAAAAAAACTATCTAACGCGGATGAAGTCGCGGGTAAAAGCTAGTATATTCATAAATTGCAATCCGGGACCGTGGGGTACCGTCCCATTACTCTGCCAACTGAGCTACCGGCGCCACGACTGACACTTCCAAATTTTTAATATCTTGGTACTCGTCTCGAAGTGACATACAAGCATAAAATTTAACAAATTATCAAGCACTATGAGTGCAAAATAAACCATTGTACATAAAATTTATAAGTCATCAAGTCACATATGATTTTTTGACGTTTTCGTTTGAAAACATAAATTACTTACAAACTGTCATTTCTTACAATTAAATTTTCAATGGGTTTCATATAAGGTAATAAAGAAATGCTATGTATTATCGAGTGGCAGCAAACGTGTAGGTATCTGGATGAGTAGGTAAATACCAAATAAATCTCATATAATTTTGGAAGCGCGCCCCAAATCTCGATGTTGTGCCCTTTAAGTCTGAAACATTTTGTATTACCATTGCGGTCTTCAATAAATTTTATTATTTATGATTATTTCTAAAAATCCCTCCGAATGTATTTCCTTACTCCAAGACTGTTGCTAATTCTCAGCGGCTGTGACAATCAGCAATAATTACGTTCTATACAATTTGCGCCATTTCAGTAATAGCTTCGGATTAAGGTCTGCCTCGGATTATGGACTGACTAGAAGCATTGAAGCGGAAACAAAATGAACGAGTAAAGGTGTTTTCTGCAATCGAAAGCTTTATATATAGCTTCTTCAATAGACAGGAATGAAAATATATTCTGACTACATAATAAAGGAATAATTAGAACAACAAATGGTACGTAAATTGTAATGTAGGAATAAAATAAGTATACATTTAAATAGTCTTCTGTGTTTTCTGTTTTTGTGTGGAAATCCGAATCGACAAAAAGTTATTTTATTTGTATAGTAAATAATGAAAAACATGTGGTTTATTTTTACGGAACAATGAAATTAAGACCAAACACCTACAAATACAAATACAAATTATTTTATTCATGATTAACAGGTACATCATAAGATTAAGTTGTAACATTATAAAAATTTGTTCAGCTGTTATCCACCTTTCGGTATATGAATATTATTTACATAGAAGTTATAATTATTAATTTATCAATATAAAAACGCATGTCATAAAAAATTTAAACTATTTCCTTCATTACATTCAATCAATAAAATAATATATTTATCATTATGAAAACGCATATCATGAAAAAAAAAATACAAAGTAGGCACCTATGTCATTCATTTAATATTAATAACATTAGTGTCATAAGATGTCAGCCAGCAGCAACCAGACTAAGTGTAACGACCACTAGTTTCCTCAAAATATTATTTTATTGTATAGAATGCTTTCTCAACTAAATACTTATGAAGTTTTGTCTTAAATGTATTATCAGTACAATGCAATATAGGTATGTAGAGGAAGACTATTGTATACTTTAGTAGCCATTCCTAAAACACTTTTTTTAAACGTTTCTGTTTTACATGGACGTGTGCGTAATTTAGCTTGGTGACGTTTATTTTGAACATGCGCAAAAGCATTTGGGTGTCGTTTTACAAAAAGAACAATTTCATAAATGTACATTGAGGAAAACGTCAACACTCCAAGTTTCTGAAAGTAAGGCTTACAACTGTTCAAGCACTTTAAAGAACATATCGACCGTATACATTTTTTCTGAGCCAAAAATATTTGATCGGTATTTGTAGCATTTCCCCAGAAAATGATGCCATATCGCAATCTAGATGCAACAAGTCCGTGATAAGCGGTTAGTACCGCTTTCTGGTTAACTACTTTAGCCAATATGCGTAGGGCGTAGGAACATTGATTAATTTTTTTGCAGACATCATCTATGTGGGACTGCCATCTCATGTCACTATCGATATGTATTCCCAAAAACTTAGCCATTTCTGTTACGCCCACTCTTTCACCTTCACATACTGCACTGGTATCGATCAATTCCTGTTTTCTTAGTTGAAAATTCATAACTTTTGTTATGTCCATATTTATTTTTAAATTATTATTATGAAGCCATGTCATTATTGATTTTAAACTATCATTTATTTCATTTTTATTATTATAAATTACTGTGCAATCGTCTGCAAATAAAATCATAGGATTATTTATTGCCTTAGGCATGTCATTTATATAAATAAGAAATAAAAGAGGACCAAGGACGCTCCCTTGAGGAACTCCATTCACCAACATTCTTGCAGTTGATGCATATACCTCTTCGGTCTTTGTTCTAATATTTATTCTATTGATTTGTGTTAGTTGTCTCCTGTCACTTAGATATGACTTAATTAGGTTTAAAGCATTGCCTCTAACCCCATATGCCTCCATTTTTGACAAAAGTATTTCATGAACAACACAGTCAAATGCTTTAGACATATCCAAGTACAGGTTGCTTTTTGTCCAGTCTATTGTATACAATTTCTAGAAATTCGTAGATTGCGGAATCGATCGACCTATTTTTGCGAAAACCTTTTTGTTCGTGTACTAATATTTTACTAGATTCAAAATAATAGTAAAACCTTTTAAATATTACTTTCTCAAATATTTTTGATAATACTTACTGGTATTAATGCCACAGGTCTATAATTTTTTATTTCCTTTTTATCATTTTTCTTATGTAAAGGTTTAATTATGGTTGTTTTTAATTTTGATGGAAATACACCGTTCTCCAAGCTTAAGTTGATAATATGACTCAAGACTGGAGAGATTGAAATATTGACAGATTTTAAAACTTTTGTAGGTATTTCGTCAAATCCAGTGCTATTTGTATTTTTCAGGGATTTAATCATTGTTATTATTTCTTCAGGATCAGTAGGACTAAGAAATATTGAGTTGCAGTTATTATGGATAATGTTATGTTTAGCCAAACGTTTGTGTCTTGGTGTCTGATCTACATAATAGTCATTGAATTTTTGGGCTATTTGCGTAGGATCAGTTATAACGTTCCCATCAACCGCTAGCTCATATATAATATTATCATTGGGTGTTTTCTGTTTGTTATTATTAACAATTTCCCACGTCGCTTTTGATTTATTAGTCGCGGTTTCGATTTTGTGATCATTCTGTGACCTTTGAGTAAGTTTAGCAATAGTTTGGTATCTTTTTGAGTAGGTCTTAAATATATTTTTATCTCTTGGGTTTTTAGATTTCCTATACTTCCACAATAATAAACGTTTATTCTTGCTGCATTTCTTTAAACCTCTAGATATCCATTGTGGCTTTACATTTGTAATGTGTTTTCGTCGAACTATCGGAAAACAAAGGTCAAAAATTAACCTGAAAGTATCAAAGAATGCGGAAAATGCATTGTTTGCATTTCCCTCTTGGTATACTTCATTAAAAGTTAATTGCTTAATGTAACCGGCAAACTTATTAAGATACATGTTATGCTCAGTAATGCAAAGAATGTCAATCTTTTTACCTTGATCTATTAGTTCCTCTAAGTTTACTAATAAAAGATCTCGTTTCGAAATTAACCCATCAATGTTTTGGTGTAACATGATTAACGAGTTATACAAGAAAAAATCATTTTGGACATTCATACCATTTTTCATATCCTGTGAAGTCATTGCCATATTACTGTTTAGACTATTTACTTCATTGTCCGTAACGTGCACACTACGTTTATTTTCATTTTCATTAATAGCGGTCGCTGAACTATCTGTCTGTGTTCCTATATGACTAAAATTAGATACTAATGTTTGAGTATGTATATTAGGCTTGTATTTGCAGCTGGCATTTGTCTGTGTTTCCACATGAGAAAAACACTTTGAGTCATCATTCGCAAAAGAAATCTGATGATGCCCTTTGTTTCCTGCTTCACTAGTACTTAGATGTGCCATATTCCAAGCATTAATTTTGTTCCTTAGAATACATATGTTTTCAAAAATTGTACGAATCCCATAATTATTAACATGACCTGTGTGAACATTGAACATATGAAAATCATAATCCAATTCAAGATTAGAATCAAGTATATTGCAATATTTGTGAGTCAAGATATCCATATAAAGCAAGTTATTAAACGCTTCAACACGCCAGTTAAAAATATTCATAGATTGATTGAGTTTGAAAGTGGGAGTACATATGATAATGTTTGTGTGTTTGATATTTTTTAACAATTCTCCCATGTTTTTAACCAGAGCATAATAGTCAGTAGTTGTATGAAAATCTCCATCACCTATTAATATTATGCAATAGTCACTCATAGTGTAGTTTGCTAATTTTGTATCAATTCCCTGTAGTAGTTGACAAATTCCACTCCCTGGCGCAGTAAAGTGTAGTATATCTTTTCTTTCAGGTAGAGTTTGTTCTGCTGTAGCTAAAATTTTGTTAGTATTATTGGTGCTCAAAATGAAAACCTTTGATTTCTCCGCATTATTAGTGGCTGGTATTGTCTCTTTTTTTATCATCGTGTTATGGAGCTTCCATGTTGTGTTGGTTAGCTTTGGACTCTTTCTATTTTGGTTCACATTATTCGTTGCTGGCATCGATGACTTATGATGATTTAGGATGAAGTTTTTATCTGGTGGAGGTGTATCAATCTTATCAGTTTCGATGCTCTGGTTAATTATGTGTAGATCACTTTTTTCTCTGATCCTAATGTTCAAAATTGCGTTGGCTAACATATCACTTTCCTTTTTTAATTGAATAAGGCGTCCTACTATTTTCGTTATTTTCTGTCTTGCCTTTTTTAGATGTTTCTTGTGTTTCGCTTGCATTAAGTTTTGCTTAATTTTCATTACTGGCTCTTTACGATATTTGTTTTCTGTTTGCGTGGCCTGTTCAGAAAGTGTACCAGTTGAAGAGATTACTGTCTTCGTTAAACTGAACCTCAAAGATTTTTTTACAGCTTCAAATGTACTTGTCTTTTGGGCGGAGTGTAGTTGAAGGTGTTTTCTTTCAGATGTTTTTTTATGTGTGGAGGATGTCACTGCATTCACCGTAAGTTGTTTCAGTAGTTCTATCGAACGTTGCGCCTTATTTAATTGTGCCTTTATTTCTGTGTTTTCAAGCATCAAATTGCTGATTACTTCATCTGCGCTATCAATTTCCATTCGTAGCTTTTCATTCAACAGTTTCAGTTTAAATACTTCGTCATTAGCTGTTATTTCTGGAAGACTATTACACGACGCTGAATTGTTCCCTTCATTACTTGATTTGTCGATTAAACTCAAATCATTTAAGGAAATATTCCTAACTCGGTTGGCACAGTTTACCCAGGCACAGTTTTCATCATGACTACGAATGTCATTTGCCTCATGCGAAAACGTACTCGAATGAAAGAAAGTGTCCTTCGCACGTTTAGGCTCGGTCGAGCTCTGTAGGATTTCGTCTTCAGGTAGAAGAAGAAATGAATTTTCTGTTGGTACATTGATGATTGAAGTACATGCGTCAGGTCTTTGTTCATCAGATTCTTCTATAACAGATGTTCCGTAGTCGACCTGTTCATTTCATTTATTTATTCACAAACAATTACAAATTGTGTTCGAAATAATAATAGGTACAATAAACAATCAGAATAAAATATAGGAATAATTTAACAATATATCAAATCTTACTTAATTAGTATTTCATAAATAGGATTAAAAAAAGTCAAATCAAATTACTAATTAAATTGCGGTATAGATGTCAACTAGTATAGATGTCAATAAAATAATAGTAGGTATTTAAAAATGATAGTATTAAAAATCATCTACATAGTAAAGGCATTTTTCAATAAGTACCGTAGAACGGGGTTACATTGATTAATTTTAAAATTTAGATTCACATATTTTCTCCAATTAAATTTCAAAAAATATGAAAAATATGCAGTATTAGCGACTGTACTAAAAGTTTTATATCCTTTAACAAAAATTTTATTTTTTGAGTTAGATTTGGAGAAATTTTGAAAAAACGAGCTTATCAAAGTTAAAATGAAAATGGGGTTACTTTGATACCCCATACTATTTTCGTTGCAATTTAAAGTCACCCCAATTTTAGGTAAAACAAACCAAAAAAAATTTTTTTTTGTCTTTTATTTGTCAGATTATAAACAAAAATGTATTTTTGGGGTTATTTTGATTATAAGGGTAACTTTGATATGTGCGAGGTAGGTAGATAAAAATGAAATATCTTCTAATCAACCACTGTTTTATTAATTTTCTAATAGCTTACTTAACTAAAAGTTATCATAACTCAAATATAATTTCTAAACAGTCTTAAATCAGCCTAAAAAACATCGTGAGGTTAGTTTGATAAGTCTTACTATTCCCATAAAAATCATCTATTATAGAATGTGGGGCGGGATTGATAACTATCAATTTCGCCTCGTATGTCCCATCAAAGTAGCCACGTAGTTTAAAAACTAAAATATCTATAAAAATGGCGGCCACAGAAATGAAACTAAATATTGTTATTATTCGTGAAGAAACACATAATTTAAATAACCAGTGCAAACCCATATAAATATAATACTTACGTGTTCACCTTAGAAGTTATTTCTTAGATTATTTTCATGAATTGCACCTGCAATATTTAAAATATTATTTTTTCCACAATGAAACGTGCTCCTGCGCTGGCAACGATGCAAAACATGGCTGACATGTTGGTGTTGCCATTTTAAAAAGAAAAAATTAGGCGCGTTTCGTTTTTACGAAGTTATTGTTAAAAAACCAAAAAAAAAAAGTTATCATCAATGTTGCCCCAGATCTCAAAGTAACCCCGTTCTACGGTAAGGCTCTTAGCTTCTGCTTGAAGGTATTCACATTTTGAATCTCCTTAAGCTCATTAGGCATCTTGTTAAAAAAAATTACAGCTTGGGAGCGAGCGCAGTGACTGGATACATTTAGGGTTGGTGCTATGATTCTCTTCAGGTCCTTTCGCCTTGTGTTAAGTCTAGCTTCGAGTTCGGCATCTGACTCATATATATACCTACTTTTTACGAGTCCCGTCAAAAGGACCAGTATATACAAACTTGGGACGGTCAGGATCCCTAGTGTCTTGAAGTGATTCTCACAAGACTCCCAGGGTGGAGCTCTCATTATTGTGCGTATAGCTCGCTTTTGAATCACAAAGGCTTTATCAATATTATACTTGTAGCTATTACCCCAGAGACTAATGCTATATCTATTGATTCATATTGTCGTTTTTTTCTTGTATATCATCTGTCCTTGCGGTGTCTTCCGAAGTTTCACCCACAGAAGAAGAATCTGAATCTAAGGTTGTTTCAGGTGAAGGTAGATCTTGCAGTATCGACACAGCCATGTTTCTGTCTTGTTTCTGCCGAACTAGCTGAGGGCTGCGGCGGCGTGGTGACTAGACGAAGGCGGCTGGTCTTGTATAATTTTAGACTTGCTTGAGGTTTTTACATCAGACTTAGTTGGTGGAGTTGCCGATAACTTTTTCCTTGATTGTGCCAGACAGATTAAGCACCTCCATTTATGCTTTTTTTCGGCAGTCATTAAATTGAAAATTTTTTCCGATCTCTGGGCGCAGAGAACGTGATATATTTGTGTACACTCAGAGCATTTTAGAAAATGCGTGCCTGTGATGGTTTTGCAGCATACTATACAATTTGGGGCCATATTCAAGTTCTAGAGTTACTCTCGGTAGCATAAACTCATAAAACTGTTATCTTCAAATTCAATTATAATTAATCAATTTCAATCTTTAATTGCAAAGTTGGTCCAATAATCAATTCATAAATTTCCAGAATAATAAAATCCAAAAAAAAAAGAATAATAGTTTTATATTCAGTTGGGTAGCGAACTCGGGCACTACGTGTCCAGAGTCTAGCGTTCGACGCACAAGGCTATCACTGATTATGATTGCGAATTTAGGCACCACCTTCGTACATTGTTTATGTTTCGTTGAAGTTGGTTTTTGCCGTGTGTTGCCGGCTGAGAATAGCATCACCCCATTTCTTGCCCGTGGGAGTCGTAAGAGGCGACTTAGGGACTTGAGGGTGTGTATTGCAATTTTAGGCAATAGGCTGACAACCTGTCACTATAGCGATACACAATTTTCCAAATAACCCTCAAATATTTGTCAGACGTGGCGTAAATGTCCGTTTTATGCGGCTGTTTATGCTCTGCCTACCCCGCAAGGGATTATAGGCGTGATATATGTATGTATGTATGTATGGTTTTTGCACAATATTTATATTCACTGTTTATATTTACATTTATCTTAGTTATATTTCACTACAAACGTTTTCACCGCATATTTATCACTTATTTATTACTATCATGAACTTTTCACATTAAAATTTACGTTTTTACTATTATTTTAAATAAAATTGTACGGAGCTAACTGTTGACATCGCGCTTCCTCTGACGTAACTAACGTACCTAACAGCGTACCCATCATAAAACATAATATCATCTGACAACTTCGACAAATTATTTATTTAATATGACCGCTCCTCCTTTAAATTAAATAGAGGAAGTTAGATTAATACACAACAATCAATACAAAAAATCTGTCAAAATATGCTCATATAGCTCTCGCCATGTATTCCTTTCCCGTTGATGTCGTAAAAAGTGTTCAAGAGTTACATGACATGTGTATTGTAATTTAAGGCAAACATGCAAAAAATGTCAGTTTTTACGGTCTTTTATGCTCTGATATAGGCGCGATATTATGTATATTATGTAGGTCCTACCTACATCACATAACTATTTTCCAATCTTGAGCATAAAAACTTTTCAAAACCACGACTTGTAAACTCACCTTGTTACGCTCAACTTCCGTTCCACAATCGCTCAAGTTTGCGTGCATGGCATTATAACAAGCCTTTAAAAATTAGTAGCATAGTAGAAATATTATAAAGTAAGTAATAATACAGGGTGTAAGGGAAAGCCTTCCGAATAGTGGTAGGGTGCATTCTGGCCATTAAACTGAACAACTTCCTATAAAACAAATGAGGAAATTAAAAAAAAAATACTTCCCATAATATAGGCAGTCAGTTGATCATGATATATTTTTTTTTGTCGTCTCGTGACATATGTTCTTAGGGGAAAGTTGTTCAGTTTCATGGTCTGCATGCATCCTATCAGTATTCGGAGTACTGTCCCTTACACCCCTTATATTGTTTCTGTTGATAGATAAAAAAAGAGAAACTAATTATAGACCCAGTAACGCTTGGTCTATCCTGACTTATCCTATATTATTTAACGCAATTAATGAGATTGCATCTGGCAAAGACAATATAATGACGTTTTAATGACATATTTCAGCTTCTAGTTCTTGTTAAATCCATTGAAGCAACCATTGTCAATGTTCTACCATTTGAATTTAGAGTTATCAATACACTCAGTTGGAGTCTTTGCTTCAGTCTAAGGTAAACCATCAATAGCCAGCTCCTATGAGTAACAACGTACGTTTTTCTATACTGACTTCTATTAGCATTATTTTACTGTGACAAAGACTCATGTTGCTGACTCACTTATAAACGATTTCCCCCTGTTAGAAGGCGTACTTGCAAATCACGGTACAACAGCGGCGGTAGAATAATTACCAATTTTACTACCACACAGTTTTAATCATCAATCAAAACAGTTTTATCAAAGGAACTAGTTCGTTGCCAATCAGTTTCATAGTTTATTTTTATTTTAAATCTATACCTAAAATATGAGATGATGTGTATTTTTTTTTCTTGAACAGGCAGGTTGGTATAAGATTTCTTTTCACATTGTATTTCAAAAGCACTCACATGTTTATAATAAAATCCGGAAGATAAACTTTTTCTCAGAGTCCTTCCTATCGTGCTTATCCTAAAACAGCTAGAAGTATTATCCAGTGTATTTGATGGAAGGCCATATAACTTTATATGCTAAATTTGATTTAAACTTTTTGTTACGTCGCTAGTAAGATCATAGCCATGATTCATAGAACTCGCAACAGTCCTATATATAATTGGTCTATTTTTGCTAAGAAAATCAGAAGAATTTTTCCTTAGTGAGTTGCTTAGCAAAATATTTTCTCTTCTTTGGCTACACAAGGTGCTGTGTTTTGCTATTTTCAATCCTTTAGAATGCTGCAAATTCTTCTGTGCTGAATAAAAAAATGTATAGACAAAACTTGGAGACGAAATCTTTAATTGTTTTTTGCTGGCACTGCGATCGAAACTCACTTGTTTACAAACCGCTTTTCGATTGGTGTAAATTGAGTCAAGTTAGTTAGTTATTTATCATATTCATGCGCAAAGTAGAATTCATTTGAATAAAAAAATATTTTTATCAAATGTTTTCTTGCATAAAGCTGGCCGCAAACATACGCCAAGTGTGGTGAGCAAGGCAGTACCCCCCATAAGGCCCATGTCCAGCAGTGGACTTTTGTGGTTATTAATGTATATTAATGTGTGTGCGAGTCTAACTGACGCACATATAGCATTTAGATACCTGGATGAGGAAACCGTGTCCAGAAACCGGACCATGATCCGGATATGGGCGGCCAAGCTAAATGTTAATTCTTACTTGTAATGCTATTTTAATAGCTAGTAACCTATTTTACCAGCAACTAAAATTAATACAATCTAGAGGGTTGTAAAATTTCTAAACAAACCGATTTATTTTCACTATGAAATACTTCTGGTGAATTCCGTAAACTTTGTGCAACTGTTTTTCATAGCAGTGAAGTTCAATCGATGTTTTCCTTTCTGTACCCACTTTGAGATGTTGTAAGAATTTGTTCAAGGAAAAGCAACTGTGTAAATATTAGCTCCAAAGCGCAGTGTAATATAGCTTTTTTTATGTAGTCTGACCTAGGTATGTAGCAAAAAACGAAACTATGTCGAGGTAGATCCTAAGCTCATATTTTTTGCATACATACGTTACGATTGTGACGTAGGCTGTCGGGTAATTGTTCGTCTGCCAATGTATCAAACTGTACGACGTCTTTAATTTCATCTATATTATTTGGAAGTAACAGAAAGGGTATAACAAGCCCAAAATAGGTCAAGTTACTAATGAAACTGGACAACTTTCCCAATGGAAAATGATTCGCAATATAAAAAAAATTTGGGCTACCTTTACGAAATTGTCGACAACTGTTTAATTTATTAAGAGAAAAAAAAATCGACTTCGTTTAAGTATTTTTATGAATACCTTGTGATTCTTTAAGCTTGTTATGACACACTATTTGTTACTTCTTGTGTAGTTTGGTATCACTCGTATGTTTTCATTAAATAATAATTTAAATTAAACAATGTATGCTTAGATATGCAATTTTAATTACGAACTAGCATTATAATATACTAGCAGCCCGCCCAGCGGTTTCACCCGCCGCTAACAATTTCCCCCCGGGAATAAGACAGTTTAATATAGCCTATGTTCATCAGGGATAATGTAGGATTCTAAAAATCTTGACTTCAATTTGAAACAAATATCGTTTTCAGATGGTGGTGGCGTAAAGTTACATGCCATGTGATTAACCTGGCCAGCCTCATGGCAGTGCCTTTATTTATATTTTTTTTATCCCGCCCGAGCCGGTTTTCTATTAGGTCATAAGAAAATTGTGTGATACAAATATCTTTTTTTAGAATGACGGTTCATGACGTCAATAAGTGACAATACTATCCTACATTGAATAAAGAATTTCAATTTCAATTAACGGTAAAAGAATTTTTTTAATCGGTCCAATAGTTTCGGAGCCTATTCAATTCAAACAAACAATAAAAAAAATCCTGTTTCTAATATTAGTGTAGATTATATTATTATTATTTTAGTGTGATGCCGGCTTAGAATAGCATCACATGATTTCTTTCCCGTGGGAGTCGTAGGAGGCGACTAAGGGACTTGCGGGTGTGTATTGCAATTTTAGGCGATGGGCTGACAACCTGTCACTATGGCGATACATAATTTTCCGAATGACCCTCAAACATTTGTCAGACGTGGCGTAAATGTCCGTTTTTGCGGCCGTTTACGCTCTGCCTAACCCGCATGGGATAGTAGGCGTGATATGTGTATGTATGTATTATTTTAGTGTAGGTTTTTTAATGCATTATTTAATGTTTTTTGTCGTCTTTTTTTAAACCGAGCAAGGGACAGCCCTTCGAATACTGATAGGGTGCATGAATCATAAAACTGGACAATTTTCCCCTAGAAACATGTCAGGAAACGCCAAAAAAAATACCTTCCATACAAAATCACAATCTGCTGACTGCATTCACTATGGGAAGGTTTATTTACGTTTCCTGAAATATGCTCCTAGGGTAAAGTTGTTCAGTTTCATGGTCTGCATGTACCCTATCAGTATTCGGAGGGCTATCCCTTACACCCTTTAATACAGTAGGTAATGATTAAATGTAATCATTACACTGGTACGAATAATGTGCCGTAGTTTGTACATTTTTAAATGAAAAAGTAGTTATTGTGGCATAACTGTAATAGTTAGACATATGGTATCGTGGACATTATTAAAGATATTGATGTCTTCTATAAACCTGTAGTACATCACTTTGCTCTATTGTCAATAATTTCTACAGCGTAAGCGATATAAGATATTTTTTTGGTACATTTTTCACACCTTGGGTTACACTATCGAAATTTTCACGCGGATCCCTATTGTTTTCGCGTATAAAATATAGCCTATGTTCATCAGGAATAATGTAGGATTCTAATGGTAAAAGAATTTTTAAAATAGGGCCAGTTGTTTCGGAGCCTATTCGATGCAAACAAACAAACAAACAAACAAACAATCAAATTTTTCCTCTTTATAATATTAGTGTAGAAAATCGTCTAAAAGAAATCTAAAGGTTCATTCTGTTTCCACACAACCACGCTAGTTTGATTTGGTCCAATCTCATTTAGTTACCATTTCGACTCGACGAAGAAGAAGAAGATTTGAAATGTAAGATTTTCTCTGCTTGTGAGTAGGTATATAGCTACGGATCTGTGTTAAACTGCTATATATAGGTGTCCGTTTTAGTTATCCAGCCATTACCCCGATTGCTCCACAGCTGCATCGCCATTGCGTATTCAGCACGACACCTCACTAAACCCTGTCTTATCAATTTCTTGGTCGGATTGAGAGGAGAGAATTATACTCACGAATTATTCTTTTCGGGTCTGCGGTGCGGTCAAAGATAAAAGAGACCCGAGCCCACCCTAAGGCTAAAATGGTGGGAAATGATAAATGCTCTCGGGATGTGCCCATTTAGCTACTGAATATTTTTTCATATGTGCTGATAGGGACACAACGACGTGCAGACATTGCAAATCTGTATGTTTATCTGACTTTACGCTATTCTTCAGTTTTCATCTCTGAACGAATTTTTAGACGCTACCTACCAAAATTGCCAGCTTTTAAGTACATACAATAAAGTTAATAAGTATAACGTAATTATTTAAAGGATATCAAGAGGATACAAAGGGTCCAAGTTCACGTTTACTGTACAATATTTTACTGGTAGGTTATGTTCATGCAATAACATTGACTCACAAAATTTAACTTGATGACAAATGTAACTTTGACTTGTAATAGCATAAGTTGTTGTGAGTTACGATCACAGTTAGATTAACCGAAACATCCGTTTAACTTTTGCGAGAACATGTTAACTTTATCTTTATTAATATCTTATTTCAAATTTATGAGCAACTTCTCTATAATTTCAACTACAAGCCAATTAAATTTAGTAACGAAATTTTACTAAATTAATTCAAGTGAGTCTGTTTTCATTGTTGACCCTACCTAATTTGACTCACCTTGCCCAATTATTCCGACCGTTGTACAAAGTTTGTTTAGTTTTATAATCGTACCTATTGTAATTTAATTTGGACTATTATCAATAGTCGTACACTTGAAGATAACTTGCTTTTAAGATAGCGATTCATTTCTTGAAATGTCCAGCAAAAATTAACTACAGACAATAGTTAGAATTGGCTTAATTCTGATGATATTTAATGAACCGAAAAGAGGAGGTCTAAGGGAAAAAGAAACTTAGCAAGAAAAGTCAAACTCGGAAAATGGAGCGAAGCAAATTTCCCGCAAAGAAAATTAAAATAACGGGTGGTCTGTGAAGTTCCTCTTTGTGTCTTGATGGAGAAGCCTAATTAGTGGGATGTAAGAATTGATGATGTATTTCTGTGGTCATTTTTAATGGAAAGTTTCGTATTCTCCTGGTCTTCTTCTTTCTTTTCGTGTGGGAACACAGAGTTTTTTAACTGCCTACTACTAGTAGTAGTGATCCTGGTGATATAAGCTAATAATAGCCATCACTGAAATAATTTTTGGGTATTTAGAGACAATTAAAGGACTCGTGGGTTTTATGTAGGTAATACGTTTTCGGAAATGGTAATTGCTTGACAACCTATCACTTTAATGATACAACTTTTTTGATGATACGATGACTCTCAATTTGTTGAAGGATCATCATTAGGTGCATTCAGGGTGTCGACTTACACTAGTTAATAAGGTAGAAAAAAACAGTAAGTATATTTATCATTTGAATGGGTAATTGAGATATCACTAACTGAGTACCTACAGCCATTAATTCTCTATATTGGTTATTGAGGTCGTCCCTTGACGCAACTCTAGACAGGATGGACAGTGTTTGGATTGCTATCCGGCTGTATTGCTCTATCGGCTTGAGCAATCACGGAAGCAAATTAATCATTATCATAATTTTGGGCTAGTCTCGAGAGACCGCATTATGTTTACTAATATTATTAGTGTATGCTTATAATAAGTATTATCTATAAACAGCTTTGTAATCAAAATCTGTATCGACATTAGATAAACTTCACGTATATATGTCGCAGTATTATGGCAGAATTAGGATTTCGGCCGAAATCCTAGGATTTCGCCAAAAGCCGGATTATGGCAAAATTGTAGACTACATTCGACCATCGTCCTAAGCAGATCCAGGATTTCGGTCATAATCCTAGGATTTTGGTCGAAATCCTGGATCTGCTTAGTATTATGACATTAATCGCGATTCGGGGGAATCTATGAGCGGGGAGGGAACAATATGCTCCTCCCCCGCGTTTAAGTGACATTATTTTTCTTTCCGAAAATACTGATTTATTTTTAAAAAAGAAAAGTGTTTATTTCTATCATTCATAATCTTTATTTAGATAATAGGTGATGCAAATGATAACAGGAGGTTCTGTTTACCTTGTTATATTTTGTAAAAGAGAAGACACCCAAATGTTTATTTTATTACTCATCTAATAATATTATAAACAGTTACATGTGATTATCTAAAAACTATTGTTTTTACTACTTGAAAAATCTTTAATGAAAGAAATGATACTCAAAAGTTTATGTTAATGACAGAAAAACGAATTATTTAATGTTTGTTATATTAATCATAGTTAGAAGAGGTTAGCACTTAAATGTTTATGAAAAATGGTTAATTTTTATATCGAGACTAGATACCTAATAATAATAGTGATAAGTACATTCTATCTGGAATCAATAAAATAAAAGACTGATTTGATTAATAAATATTTTTTGTGTCATTTATTTTGTTTCATCAAATTTTCGCTCTTATTTTTCTCTCCAAAAGCATAGTAATAAGAATACAAATTAAAGTAAAGACAAATAGTAATGCATGGCGATAGTCACTATTCCGTGTAATGACGGCTTAAAATAGCATCACCCCTATTTTTTCCCGCGGGTACGATACCCAGAAGCGACTAACGGATGGAAGTTTTCATGTGTATTACATTTTATTATTCTATAGTCTTTCACGTGTTTTCTAAAATAGCCCTCAAAATTGTTTATGGCCATTAAAACTCTGCATACTCCGCAAGTATTTATGGATGTATGTGTATAGTCACTACATTTATAAAAAGTGTTCTGAAGCCTTCGTTTTACCATATTCCTACGTAGATCCAGGATTTCGGTCAAAATCCTAGGATTATGGCCGGAATCCTAGATCTGCTTAGGACGATGGTCGAATGAAGTCTACGATTTTACCATAATCCGGCTTTTGGCCAAAATCCTAGGATTTCGGCCGAAATCCTAATTCTGCCATAATACTGCGACATATACATGTATTACACCATTATCTTATTTGGGATAGGCAGAGCGTAAAAGGCTGTAAAAACTGTTGTTTTCAATAAGAAATTAAAGTTCATTAAATAAAAAGCATCACAATAGAGACAGTTGACTGGTTACGATGCTCGTACTACGAGCATATCTCCTTACATTTGAATATTTTTAAATCCTCGCATCAAATTACAAGTAATAAAATTACAAATAATTTATTTTCACATCCATTTTATTTGAGTAGCATCATTATTCACTCGTCTGTCGCTTCATACTATTACAAGTTCATTGGTTTTGAATTTTACACATTTATTATAAATTTTTTAATGGAGGAGTTTGAACAACTCTATGAAAATGCAACGTTTCTTAACTCCACGACCAAACACGATGCGTTATAATGTTGTGAAAAGATCCCGTTTACCTGATTGACTTCAAACTGAAACTTCCAATATTTTCATATATTTCATGATATTGTATTTTCAGCATAGAACTCGCCATTTGCTGACCTGAAATTGCGGAGACTACGCAGCGATTCCTTCCACGATTGATGCACTAAGCTCAGTGGACTGAGCCAGCGCCGGGCTAATTTAGACGCTGAATAGAACATCATGGTCCAAATGCACCAGAGTAATCATTAACATCAACCTCAATTTATTAACGAGCACACAACGAATTTATAAGCATTACTACCTTCATTCACTAATTATTATTAAAGTAATGGAATTTTATCTTTTCTACTTAAATTGTCCGTATGTTTGGTTAGTAATGAATTCTGTCATTTTGCCGCATTGACATTTTTTACCTTGAAATTGTTTTCATCTGATATTTTGCTATAATTACTATTGTTTTGGAAGCTTGAAAATTAGCTAAAGCGCGGTTGGTGTGACGTGCAAGTAGGCCAACCGCTTTTACTTTTTCTTACGTCCTATTTTAATTTCATCAAAGATGCTCTCGGCCTTAAATTACGAACTTCAAAGGCATCTTTTATGACTTCGCAATTAGGTTGAGTAGTAGTTATTTCTGACTCTTAAATACTTAATTATTATTAAACTTTCAACTAGGATACTTTGTGAAGCCGGTTCTTTAAGCTTCAACTTACTAAAATTATTATTTTGCGAGTAAGAAAGTGAGTTTGTGAATATTATCATTTTGATATAGATGATTAGGTATTTTTTAATCGCCATACACATTAATTTTAGGAATTACCGTGTTAATGTTTTGCCGCACGGTGGTAACTAATCTTTAGGCTGTTCTTTAACTATGTCGAGCCGGAGCGCGGTAAAAAAAATGGCGGTTTATATAACCTTTTTTTGCCCAGAATTTATTCTATTTGTCAATCCATCCTTAATATAAAAAAAATCGACAAAAAAAAACAAATTAAATAACATACATAGTATATATATTTATCTCTCTTTCTTCTCGTATGAGACACCGATTCGTCCAACGACCCGATAAACCGTTTTTAAACCGCCTACTACCTACTAGTTGTAAGCCTTTGACATGCTTGTATAACGACCGCCTTCTAAGTAATCATAGACAGCCGCCGTGACCGACGGTTTAACGTTCCCTCCGAAGCACGGAACCATCTTTCTTTTCGGACAATCAGGTGGTTGATCAGTTTACCCAGACCAAGAACAAATTCACAAAGTGATAAATATCAACTTTGTGAGTGTCCCATCGAAAATAGAACCCGAACCTTTGCGTCACAGGCAGTCACACTACCACTGCGCCATATCGGCCGTCACATTATATATTATGTCGGAGCGTGAGGCTTTTAATCTGAGGAATGAAGGAAAGTGCACTTTTGCTGTATTGTATGGAAAGAGCATTAATTGAGTACCTAAGCGTTGGCGTCGGTAGAAACATGTAGTATTAGATATATTGTATTAAGTGGTTTGGCTAAAGGCATTTTTGGAAACAGAGATATTCCGAGTTAGTGTTGTTTGAGCGATCGTGTCGGACGTAGCGCAAGGCTCAAATGACCTTTCATCGTTCCTTGGTTTTGGTACTTCGTGTGCATCAAGTCCTGTTAATTATAGCTGTTAGCCCACTGTCTGAATTTTGGCTGCTTATCAACAACTTTGTAATTTAATATTTTTGTCATAATTTAACACTTTACGAGTAAAACGCTTCACATTATGACACAATTTCTGCTGAAAACTCACAAAAAGCAAAAGTATGAATTTAGTAGTTACTTTGGCAATTTCAGGAGCACGCAATGAGTAGTTTGACTATGCTACCGAAACGACGGATTCTCTCTAGGAGTACGACTGGGCCCCGGCTCGGCATAACATGCATCCGTCATCGTCAAGAGTGAGTTGAATTGTGAGTTTAAAAGTACAAAAAAATATTTAAATCATTGTAAAACCTAGGTTTCCGTGATCAAGTCTATCATCCCACATTTTTATAAAAAAATAACAGTTTATGAAATTAAATATACGCTTTTATTTGAAATGCAATATAACCAATATTACTGACTGTTTCTCTATACCTGGGAGGCTGGGAGTAATTCACGTTTAAAGTTAGTTCTGATTTGACTTAGAAAAGTGTGAAGCGCTAAAACAGCATTCAATCCTCTGATGGAGTGTCTCAATCAAGTTGATCGTCTAAAAAGTATATTTTGAAAGTTATTTTTCTGTGATTCTGCATGCCCTTTCAACTCCCGGTAGAGTGTCTCAAGCTAGTTCATCATTCGAACCAGAATTTGAGTATTGTTTTTGTAGTAAGAGGGCAAACCTTAACTTTTTGGTGTGGTGATTACTAATTGTCATTCCAAAATCCCATCAGTGACCTTCCACTTCTACCTTCGGGTCCTCTTCATCACAATAAATCAGAAGTTTATTTTATGACAGCGCCAATTAGCCAAAACTACACGCATTTACTAGTAGATCTTCCAGATGCCATCAGCAACCTTCCATTTCCAACTTTAGGTCCTCGTCATTGGGATAAATAAATACCTAGTATTTAATAATAATATTTGAAGGTACTGCTTAACCCACTGATCAAAACTAGGGTGGCACCAAGCGTAAACCACCTCTATTCCCTTTGCACCACCTTCATGCCGATATTTAGCTTCTTGGCTTTGCTGTGCTTCTTCAAAACAATTCGCTAGGTGACAATTGATGCAATATTTAATTTTGACACATTAATTAATCTCGACGGATCGCTCGCTTTGTCTGGGTTTCAAAAATCTAATCAAATCAAGCCCAAGCGAAATTAATCTTTATAATTCCAAAACCTTTAATCCAGGAAATCCGAGATTTAAATCTAAATTTGTCAGCGTAACAGCAAATGCGAGTGCAAATTCAGTCGGGTTAAATTGAATTGAGACTGGATCGAGTGCGGGGTTTTCTTTTAATCGAGACTTTTTGACTCGTGAATTGGTTAACTTCATGAGTTGAGTTTTCAAATTTTAAACCACTTCAACGAGTTAAATAAACTTTGGAGAACTTGTTAAATGGCACCGCAGGCAGGGCTTGAACCTGCGACTTTTTTATTCACTAGTAGCGACGCTTCTACGGACTAGGATACCGCTGCTCAGCTATCCTTGCCGAAATTACGCAAGTGATAGCAGAAATCGCAGGTTTATATCAAGCATGCGGTGCCATTTCGCAAGTTCTGTTAAGTTCTATACCTAATACGTTGAAGTGTTTTAAAATTTTGCATGTTTTCCAAATACAAAATAAAAACTGTTAAAATGCTCAAATAAGTACTTCATTTGAGGTCAAAAAAATAAAAAAAACAATATTGGAATGTTCTAACAATGCATGCGATAACGTTTCTCCGGCATTTCTTTACCCATATAACATACCTAGTATTTAGATTATTTTAAATTTGATATACATATTCAGAATCCTTTTTTACGATTAGTTTGCGTCCGATCCCGAGTATAACAAAAAGTACATAGAGCTACAATTCAATTCAAAACTATGTGTGTGGATCCAAATGCTATAATCATTAAAATCATGTGATGTTCGAATTGTCACACACAGTATTACACCGACAGCTGTTTTAGGCTAACAGTTACTAGTTATTATTCTGTGTTTAGGCTAAACTAAAAAATACTTCTTAACCCAAAAAGCTTTTCCCCTTATTAACGAAAGAAACATTTATGTGAGCCAACAAAATGTGGTCATTGCAACAGAACTTGGCTTATAATCCTGTACATTAATCTCGGTGACTTAATATTACACAGAGAAAATCGTAGGCAATACGCTCATTGCATTTTGCTGCGAGTTTAATTTCCGAAATGGGCACAAATTTAATCTCATCCGAGTATCCCGATAAAGTTACAAGTGTCTGCTTTGCAGAGTCTAACAATGACTGGGGCGGTTGTTCTCACACAAGCGCCACTGTTATGCGATATTTTGACGGGCCAGTGGTTCCGTTCTCACACCCACCGCATGATTTTACTGCTTTTAATGAAAAGAATTTACGAAATCCCTACAAAAAACGGATATTATAGCAGATGTTAGCGTATGAAATTGCAGTTTTCTCATGTTGTTATTTTAAAGGTGGCTGTCACGAACTGCAATAGCGTCCAGTGCGTGTGCGAGTAACTCGGCTAGTCACGCGGTACTGCTGTTTTGACACTGGTTGTATATTTCTTAATGTAGCTCAAAGGTTTGTCAGACGTGGCGAAAATGACCTTTTTTGCGGCCGTTTACGGTCTGCCTACCCCGTAAGGGATATAGGCGTGATTTATGTATGTATGTATCATCCAGTATAATTTCGAAAATAACATACCGCAATATCCCGCGGCACGTGTGCAAAATACCTCTGCAGAGTCTAACAATGAGTGGAGATGTGTGCGTTATGTGAAGTGTAGTCTGGAAAATTGGATGTGTTGCCGAGAAGTACGGGCGAGTCAGCCACACAACTCTGGAAAGTGGTTCAGTGGGACTATTGGAAAGTTCTTTGCTCTTCAAAACTAAATAGGTGAATAGTTTAGAATGAATCGATAGTTGGACTTGTATGAATATGAATATAGAATCAAACATTTTCCGCTCAAACTGTAATACTTCATGGAAATCGGAAGCTCGCGCATGAACTTGGTTGGTCCAACATAACTACGTGTATTTCAGTCACGGAACTTTAGATTGTGTGGAATATGACAACTGAGGCGGATAAACTTGCCTGATAGAGAATGCTACCTAGCATTAAGAACGCCTTGTTGTACTGTTTCTTTTTGTCTGTTGTATTTTTTTTAGTGCACTAAAAAGTTTTGTTACGTTATAGGTATGTATATTTTTTATTTGGGGAGCTTACGGCCTTAAAAACAGACATAACAATCAGAAAAAACATATGTTATATATAATACGTGTGATGCCGGCTTAGAATAGTATCACGCCATTTCATTCCCGTGGGTGTCGTAATAGGCGACTTAGAGTCTCGAAGTTTCACCATAGTGACAGGTTGTCAGTCCATACCTAAAATTGCAATGCGCATCTAACCCTCGAGTCCCTTAATCGCCTCTTACGACACCCGTGGGTAAGAAATGGGGTGATGCCATTCTAAGACGGCATCACACTATCATAGTCCTATACAAATATGGCTACGTCGCTATACGGCGCGTAATTGTCACGTCTGTCAAGTTTTTTGACAAGTGGGAGAACCGCCATAATCAAGAGTGTTTATTGCAAATTTTTTATTTAAAAAACTTTTGTGGATTGTTGTTACTGCTGTAAAGTAAATGCGGCTCTTCCAGTATTAAACAATATAAAGCACGAAACCCACCCAAATTGCTAAATTTACACTTGACAGTTTGAAATCGTATCTATTAGTGTAATGTTTATGTGACAGATTGCAATGTGTGCTGCTATTTACGAAAGCATGAAATAATGCAGTGTGACGACGCGAGGTGTTGCTCTAGAAAACAAGCTATTACTTTACAATGTCAGGTTTTCGTAAAGAAGAAGTACTTTACTACATTCTGTTTTAAAGCTAAAAGTGGAACTCACTATCTACGTCTGTGTTTCCAAACGCATACAACCCTAATATCTTCAAAGTAAGAGTGAACAGGCTTCTTCTGGGTGAGCTCGCTTCATCTTAGACTCTGTCTCTGTCCTATGACCTAGACTAGAGTCAAGAGCAAACCCATCACGAATTAAAAAAAAAACTTAGCTCGCAAGACTTGAAAGGTTTTGCTTTCAAAATCAACCATTTACGTTAAGCAAAAAGTAATGCTTTGCTGAACGTCCTCTCCTCTCCTTCTTTTTAGTGGGACACATAGTCAACGAACAACCCGTTTCACTTTGAGATTCATTCATCTACATAGTAACTAGGACTCTGTCTTAATAGTGTGACGATCGCAATCTACTTACAGTTAAGCTTATACAACAACTCTAACTTACGGCTTAGCATGATTTGAAGCATAATTTAATGCTTGTCACGAGAAGTTCGGATAACGAATTCGAAATCAGTTGTACGCATTCTGACTGTAAAAAATATGTTTCTTCTCCAACGCTGAAATATTACGAATAAGATAGATAGCTGAAATATTTCGATAAAATTAAGAAATGAATAATTTTTTTCTGTGCCGATACTTATTTTATCTGTGCCAACACTAAAAATTGCCGCCATCTTCTGCCAGACCTGTTACCCATGCCGTATTGTATTGTGTGCTTAGCTTTGTTAGTTTTTGTTATTTTTCTTCTTAAAAGTACTATTCTCATTAAAAGAGATGAAGAAAGACATTTCCGTGCCACCCGAAACCTAGGTTGCGGCGTTGTTGGATCGCCAGTGCAAAGGTTTAAAAAAGTGTACCTAGTAAATTTTTTAAATATTTTTTGAAGAGTTTTTTTTTTTGGTGAAACAATTCGTAAGGCCTAGCATTATATTCAACACTATCAATCGAATTTAAAATATAAAGAGTACGTGAAGAGTACAATAGTAGAATTTTCAAGCAAAAGGCTAGATTCGTTTCGGTATTGCTGCAAGAGAATTTATAGCGAGTGCATTTAGTCCGGTCACGTCCGACTCAGATATATTTCACGCGTTTAACATTTCACGGGCCAAGGCTTAAGCGAACAGAGCTCACGTCCCAAACTCAATGGAAACAGTACTAGAGGAATTGGAAAATGTTTCGGGTTTGACCTTTGAGCTTTGACGTTTCGTAAAGAGATAATATTGTCACGATTGGAACTCAGTGGCGAATTCCATACACATTTTAGATTAAAACAAAATACAAATTTTAAATTGTACTGAAATATGACAACAGATGTGCTAAATAGATGATTGGATATATCAATGCTTTAAACTGGTAAATCTATCATATATAAGCTTTATGCTTTGAACACACTTTAAATATGATTTCAGTTGTAAAATGGTGTGCCGTTAGCTCAAATATTTACATCAAAATGCACTACGCGATTTGGAATTCAATTCAAATGAGAAAACGATTGTTGTTTACATGACGCTTGGTGGAATTTAAATTCCTATATTTAAAAACCTAAACGAAATTTAAAAACCTAATCTCACCATTTATTTAATCTCTACTTTTGGTTGGAAAAGATTCATAGTTTTATCTTAACTTGATGACATAATTAGGCTAAAATATGTTCATTATAACCTCTCAAATATCACGCTTTAGTTACTCTTTCGAGATAAGAAGAAAATAATTTTGATTTTTAATTTATTTCCATTAACTTAGGTTAATTATAATATATTATTATTCTGTTCAATTTATACCATAAAAGTAGGTAAAAACTAATGCGGTATCATCCCCCGACCAACCAGAAGATCACCGTTAATCACTAAGTAGTACTATTCGAAGTGGCTGCTACCCTAGGCCAAGTAAGTAAAACCTAAAAATGGCTCTACGTTATGAAATAAATAGATTATGTGATATTTTCTTCGCTAAAAGGTAATAAAATTACTAGCAGTTTTTTTAAACAAGCAAAACGGGCAGGAAAATTTAGCAAGTTTTGAAAAACAAGTGTATTATTTGGTATTTTAACTTACCTACAGGTTTTTTGTTCAGAATTTCCTTTATCGTAGCTTAATAAGCATAACGATTGATTCAGAGATGTTGTCAAACGGAACTAGATCATGAGCATAAATTGAATTGTGGTCTGATCGGGCTCCTTTGGCTGGGTAAGTAAAGTAAGTTTTTCACATTGGTTATTATAAAGATGAAGAACCAAAATAAACGAGCCCGAATCAAAAACACAACGCAACCATGGAACGGACTGTTGCTGGTGGTATTTTGGATTATTGGAATATGACGTAAAAGAAAAATCTACACCACGCTCGCCAACCCACCTGCCAAGTGTGGCGAGTCATTATGACAAAAAGGTGCAGGCTTGTGACCAGCATTGCAGCTGTTGTGGTTATTTATAAAGTAGGTAAAGACATTAAATTTACTACAGAAATTCACTTGCACAATCTACAGTCAACCTCCTAAAGCTGCGTGCAGATAAGCGATTCCAAAGGAACAAGATACTTATTTATTAATCTGTAGACTCCTGGTTTTGCCGTACTGAGACACAATCTTATCACTCGTTTCACATGCTCGAATTCATTTATGACAAGTTTACCCTCTTGCGAATTGATTCATAACAATGGTTAGAGCACTTATCGCAAACTGACGTATGAGAAATGTAATTACTACTGATCTTAAAATACACCTCCAGGATGTACGGTCGCGTTCTAAAGTGGAGTCATAGTTAACGCAAACCTCAGAAAACAAGTCGCTCGCACCCGCGGTCACACGCACACAATGACACAAATGACGTATAACATAATATTATTGACGAACTACCATTGTATAATAGGCTGAGTAGTATTGACTATTTCACTACGTAAATCATGAGCTTCGGTAGCTTGGTCGGTAGCGCGGTCAAGCAAAAACTTGGTCGTAATTGTGGAAACAATGGTTCGAATCCCCGATATCTTAGTTTTAGTTTTATTTTATCAAATGAAGTAAAATTTAGTAAATTTTGAATTTGATTTTAGTTGTTGCAAGATCGTTTGCGAGATAGTGCGTGTGCTAAGTGTTTTTTTTTAACCTAAGCTTATTTATTAAACTTCAGTGTTTATTTCTCGAAACGCATACTAATATCAGTTTGTAGGATAGGCAGCGTATTGTTGCGCTGCATGATATTGGATTTAATTTAGCTCAAATTGCTAATCAGACTGGTCTGATCGTAAGTATAGTTTTATTCCATTACAATTGTATTTTAAATATTGAAAACTTTGACTCATAGTATGTTGGTAGCTTTAAACCGATTATTAGTAACTTTTTATATTAATAATGCTACTTTGTTTTAGTGGAAGACTGTTGAACGTTGAGTTACACGTTTTGAAGAGGAAGGTAGCGTAAAAACTCGATCGCGCAGTGGCTACACATGTCTTATTAATGATTCATGCTACCGACGCGACGGTGCGAACAGTTTATCCTGCTAGTGAAGTTCCTCGTTTTGCATTTGTCTAGGATAATTGTCCAGTGCATCGAGCTGCCGTGGTGAATAATTGGTTTAGCCAATACCATACACAAAATAATCAGCAATGTATGCCGAAGCGGGCCCGATAAATCGTTGCTGTAGTCACTCAACCTCTGTTTACCTGCTCACCCGCCTACTATTGCATTAGGTATTTGCATTACATTAGCAATTAAATTATGCTAAAACATCGATATATATTTATATAAGATTGATCATTATTAGTCAGTTATCTTAAGGCCTAGCTTCAATATCTTTTCATTACGAAAACGAATACTTAAGCTTAAACCTTGAGATGTAGGCAAATAACTGATTTATTCTTATTACAATTACAATTACTTTCGAGGAAAATGCAGCATCGTTAAACATAGAACAATAAAATAATTACTAACGAAGTTATTACTTAAATAACTTTATTGAAAGATTCAATCCAAGATTTGGATCATTCCTATGATCTTATAAATAATTATCGATGTTTCAGCTAATGAAGACTTATTTCATTTCACATAATATTGTGTTTTACCATTCAAACAAAACTATTAACTACGTATTACGACAGCAATAATTTTATATAGTTTTACTTATCTTATGGGTACCAAAAGTTCTCATTCATGTCATTATGTTATTTAAATATAAAGTAATTAATACCTACCAATAAAAATAATTTCTTACCTTACTGTTTGTTTCATTACAATATTATAGGTTTATGTTTTAGATATAATGTTTTGATACATAATTTACAATAAACATTTATAGATATAAAACATACGACATATATGAATATATAGAAAAACATTATTTAAAAATAATTATTACTGGAGAAAATACGGTAAAAACATTAAAAAAACATTATTCCTATTCAGAGACGGGATGGGAACCCAGTTCTGTTCTGAATATAAGGTAAGAACTATTACCGCTAAGCTACGGTCACTTGTGATCAAATAGCCGAAATAAAGATTATGTAATCTATTGCTTTACTACAAGTGAACGAATAAGGATAACTAGAATATATGTTTTAGACAAACCAGTGTAATGTTTGGTAATGTTTACTTTGTGGTAGTGTGGTGGCGAATAGGCTATCACCGAGTAATTATTTCAAAGGTTACATAGATGTCGCTTACAGGTTAGGTTATCTGTTAAGTTTTAATGCTACGCCTTAAGGTGGACTTTTCTACTTACAGTCTATAATCTTACGTGTGTGCGTAAGTTAGTAAAGTAAGTTCAGAGGATAATAACCCGTATTGCAATCTGTCTTGTGGTCTTACTATGACTCCACTTATGAATCCGACCGTACCTACCTACTAAAACCACGTGTATTTCTACCATCCGCAGTCATGCACTTAGCGGTTAACCCGTACGCTGCTCAACTAACGCCTACTAAGCCTACTTAGCCTCACGAGACATACAATCAGTAATTAAGAGGAGTAGTGCCTTAAAACTAGCGCTACTTAACGATAAAAATATTTTGGTCTTATACAATCAACGTACTTTATACCCAAGAAAATATAGTAGCCAAATTCAACATCAGAATACCATTTCTCCACATTTTGATTTTATGTCACAGTTAAATTAAAACTTGATTTAACTCTGACATCCGGATATAATATCGTTTGTATAAAGATACAAGGTTTTTTATGGAGGGCGCTAGTTTGACGGTGCTAGTCCCTTTAACCGTCTAATTGCTGTTATATTGAACGTTCAATCTCGCGTGAAATCTCCGTGTGGGTAAACGCCATGGGTAAACGCTTTGAATTTGTAATTGATTAGGCTATAGTCTGAACAAGACGTGATCTTTTGAATTTTAATTTAACTCTGTTTCTAGTGACGCCTAGCATTGTTTATTTTACTGATAAAGATTTTGTAGTTATCTTTAACATAGCCTTACATCATACTTGATTTACGTTTTGGTTGGTCAAAAAATCTTTTGAAAGCTTTTTTTGGACAAAAATACTTAATGTATGAAATATGCGACAATCTTTCTGTTTCTCGAAACAAACAATACACATTGAATTTAGAAAGAACAGTTTAGAAGGTTTACAAATTTATGTCTTCAAGCATAGTTCACATTTGACCTAGGCGGCCGGTTAAATCTCCCCATAAAATATTCCTAAGAAGGGTATCTATTCCCTCTATAAACAGAGTGACCGTAAGCGTCTTTTGTAAGTGCTCCCGCGGGAGCGCTCGTGACTCGAACAAAGAAGTAAAAATCTGGGACACAACAATTTTTAAAGTCACCCGCAAATATCTCCTTTGTTGGAGCTTCGGAAAATATCAGGTCGAAATTTTGTTGAAAATGATTGTGCACTCGAACCAGTAATCATCATTTTTGCAAGATTTTCTTTGTTGTGTTCGTTCTGAAATTCTGCATTGAATTGGCTCAAGCAATTGGAGATAGTGCTTTGGTTTGAATTTCTATTCTGTTGGGTTGTAAAACCGCGTTATCTATAAAACTATTCGCAGTTTCTTTTCTCAGAGTTCGTGCAACCAAAAATGTGTACTTTTGTTTCAATATTGTCTTTTTTACATACGTACTTTAACTCGGTTTTGGAAATCCCTAAACATAAAAAACGGAAACATTTTGTTATTGTTGGCCGTCTGTCATTCTGACACGATAATACAACACAAGAACAATTCAACAAGAATAAATTCAATCCTTCTCTAAAAAATCATCGTTTTCTTTTGTAATACATATCTTCTTTAAGATCAAATCGGCGAGATTATAGAAATAACAGCCGCCATATTGAATCCGGAACTCTTTTATTTATTATTTATAAAAGGACTTCCTTTTGCAAAATAGGGACCCCAGAGACGAACCCAAATACCTTTGGTCTGACGTTTGAAATATTAAACGTTGGAAAATACTTGCCTTACTGGGATAAAAAATAATATTTTTTATTGTATAGAAATGCAAGTACAACTTCAAGTGATTAATAAGGCCGTTCGCCTACCTACTTGTCGTACGTCACTGCGTATTTTAAACGCACCGTAACGTATGCTTCTGTTAAATGACTTGACAGACGCATCCGATACGAACCATAAACGCATCGAAGCCGTATTTGTATAGGAAAAAGATCAGAATTTGCAACTTTATTTCGTTTGACAAATGCGTCAAAAATACGCAGCGACGGACGACAAGAGGGAAAACCGCCCACGTCATCCACTCACAAAATAGTTACAAAGGCTAAGATCAAAAAGCAAACAATAAAAGCCAGTGTATATATATTTTATTCAAGTTTCATCTTAGACACTCGTAAGGAAAATGTTAACAATCTTAAGATACCTAAACTTTAATTAGAAGCGGTTTTAATTATCAATACAATGTCGAAAACATCTTCTGTTCCAAGTTCACTACCAACATTTTTACTGAATATTTTGCAACGTGTTAACTTTTAGTAGACATATCATTCCCATCAAGTTATAGGCACATTGAGCCCATTTTCCTAACACCAAAGCCCCAAAGGGTACTTAATATACTTAGGTCGTGCGATTCACGAAATATTATCGACATGTGAAGTACAATATATGCTGCCTTTGCGGCTATTTTGAGCAAAATTCACTTCAATAGAGTCAACTGAGACCCATTCAGATAACTGTTGACTGGAGGAACTACAAGCAATTTTGATTTTGCACAGTGGCACTAAGGCCACGTTTAGACACACATTTATTGTTTTGTACTACTTAATAAATAAATAATAATAAATCTCTTTTTTACTTTAACCATAAGAATAGATAATAATACTGGTTTAACCATGTTCTGTAATATAATAATGTGTTTGCATACATACTTATATCTGCGGAGATTTGTAAATAGCATTGTATTGTAATATTCTAACTATCCACACTTCCACACTAATATTATAAATGCGAAAGTAACTCTGTCTGTCTGTCTGTCTGCTACGCTTTCACGGCCAAACCGCTGAACCGATTTTCATGAAACTTGACACATAGATTGCTAGCATACCGAGAACGGACATAGGCTACTTTTTATCACCATTCGAGGGTCTGGAGTACAGATGTAGACCACCAGGTGTACCACCAGGAGCCCAGCTAAACTATTAGAGATACAAGCATGGTTCTAAAACAAAGGTTATTCAGTATGATGGGCCGCTTTTTTTCACAAGGACATTGAGGATCTGGAGTACCTTATGTAGACCACCAGGTGTACCATCAGGAGCCCAGCTAAACTATTAGAGATACAGGCATGGTTGTAAAACAATAGTTGTTCATTATGATGATGGGCCGCTTCTTTTCACAAGGACATTGAGGATCTGGAGTACCTTAAGTAGACCACCAGGTGTACCATCAGGAGCCCACCTAAACTATTAGAGATACAGGCATGGTTCTTAGACAAAAGTTGTTCAGTATGATGGGCTGCTTCTATTCACAAGCACATTGAGGATCTGGAGTACCTTATGTAGACCACCAGGTGTACCATCAGGAGCCCACCTAAACTATTAGAGATACAGAAATGGTTCCAGAACAAAAGTTGTTCAGTATGATGGGCCACTTCTTTTCACAAGGACATAGAGGATCTGTAGTACATTATGTAGACCACCAGGTGTACCATCAGGAGCTCAGCTAACTATTAGAGATACAGGCATGGTTCTTAAACAAAAAATGTTCAGTATGATGGGCTGCTTCTTTTCACAAGGACATAGAGGATCTGGAGTACCCTATGTAGACCACCAGGTGTACCATCAGGAGCCCAGCTAACTATTAGAGATACAGGCATGGTTCTACAACAAAAGTTATTCAGTATGATGGGCTGCTTCTTTTCACAAGGACATTGAGGATCTGGAGTACATTAAGTAGACCACCAGGTGTACCATCAGGAGCCTACCTAAACTATTAGAGATACAGAAATGGTTCCAAAACAAAAGTTGTTCAATAAGACGGGCTGCTTCTGTTCACAAGGACATAGAGGATCTGGAGTACATTATGTTGACCATCAGGTGTACCATCAGGAGCCCAGCTAAACTATTAGAGATACAGGCATGGTTTAAAAAAAACTATCTAACGCGGACGAAGTCGCGGGTAAAAGCTAGTCTAATAATATACAGTTGAATTTGTCTGTACATCTTCCAAAAACAAATAAATGTATACACACAAAGTTTTTTTTAAATGGCATAATTTTTATACACTAAGTTAGCTTTAGGAAAATACCTCATATTAATGAGGAAAACAGTTAACTGTTGGCGATTTCGATTGAATTCTGCGTTGTTACAGTACAAACGTTCAATTATAAGAAATGAATAACAAGGAATCGATATATTATTTATTGTGCGTATTTATCTTTTTACTGTTGACCTTAATGTAGTGTAAGCGGAGTATGTAGTTTTCAACACGCCCATCAGGCACTCTGTAGTGAGTGCGGCATATCCCCCAGCAGTCAACTTCAACTCCTTTTGTGAACTCCTCAACATCAACAATATTATCTTCCTGTTCGTTACATCGAAATTCTCCCACTTTGAATCATACACCGCTTTTTCGAAAACCGAACAAGCATTCTTGATACGTTGTCCTGCCAAGCAATCTATAGTAACAGTCAACAGAACAAACGGAAGTTGTATGTATGTTTTTGCCAAATCGCCTAAAAGATCAGCTGTTAGTCCCATGCCAATAAAAATAAATTCAAAGGCAATGCCGATTTTAAAAACTTCTTCTACTTGCTGCAGTAAACTCATGCAAGTTGTATGACCTTTCATGATTTCGGTGAGTCGTCTACGCACGTACGCATTTTGTTTTTTCACGTAAGTATCTTTTTCAGTAAAACTTAGACACGAATTCAAAGTAGAATAACATGTATTTGTTGTTGAACTCTTTGTTATATTTATGGTTCTAGAAGTATCTTCGTTATTTAAATAAGCTGTTATTAGGATTTTACCATTTTGAGTCTGAACTGGAGTTTCAAAGTCATTGAAATATTTTATGATACGGGATGAATTGTTTTCATTATATTTCACAGCGTCTACCCATACAGAAGTCAGCTCTTGAGCCAGTGCTAACATTTGAGCTTCGATATATCCAGAAATAATAATATAAAATACAGAAATACTTGCTGAAGGGTAACAAGTAACGAATACTGCGACACAATTGATTGAGTAAGCAATCTCATAAGATGGTGTGGTTTTCATTGTAGTCATGTTGCCGAAACCTGGAAGGAAAAAATTGTTACTTCTCTGTAGTATTAGGTTAGTTGTCCATTACAAAAAATACAAATCTTGTGTAAGTTATGTTCTTACCGATAAATTCAAACGAATTTTCCAAAAGGCGCCTTTCAGAAAAAATTGCGATGAAAAAAGGAGTGATGCAGTAAATGAAACCATCTACCATGATCACATACCAAATGATGAGAGCCCTTTTTTTCACAGCTCTTAAGGTTCCCTCGACATGCTTTGCAAAGCGAGTGTTAGGTAAAACTTGCTCATCGAAAGCTAAGAACGCGTTTATTAGTTTTCTAATTTTATGTCTGAAATAAGCAAAAAAATGTGAATACGTAAAAATATACTATGTAACTGGATAGCAATTGAAAAAAACTGTCGGTAAGACACGTATACTCAGATTTTTTAATATGATTTCAGACATTTCATGTGAAAGTTGTCATATCTTAGACAACCTCAAATTTCTCAACTGAACTGTACCACAGACACAAGAAATCTTACCTCTGAGCAAACAAGCACCATAGCTTAGTCAAACTGACTTCGCTATTGATTCCCAAAGAAAATACAACTGCAGCTGAAATTAAGTCTCCAGTCTCTCTACATCTCACAAACACGAACCATATCATGGAAACAAGATACGTATAGTAGTAACCAACGCTGATGAATATAAGAAAGAAGTAGAAGATGAAACATATACCTGAAAACAAAAAAAATATGTGATTAAGTTAGATGCTGACTGCAAAATAATAATAATAAACAGAGTCTTACCATTTTCATTCTTTGGGTCAATATCGAGGGCCAACAATTTCAGCAATGTAGTAACATTCCACAGCATAGTTGGCAGATCTGTGTAACGCATTCCAAATTTGCGAAGAGTGGCGCTCATTTTTCTTATGTCGTTTAGTACTAAAACGTGCAAAATAACACTTTATACCTTTTTCAAACTGATAATATTTCTTAGCTTTTCAGTTGTTTTAACGATGGTTATTCTTTTTAAACAATATGCAATAGAAGAAATTTTGATACAATTCAGTACTATCAAACACTAAAACAAAAGTGGTGTCGATATAAATCACACGTCGGCTTTATAATAGGGAAGGCTTTTATTTGCCTTATCGTCACACGATATAGTTTTCTCTTTATTTGTTTTAGTACACTGCTGCATTCCATTTAAAACCTGTGACATACACACAAACTAAAGCAGCAATAGGCACTTGCTTTTATTCAATGCGCTCAGTTTACATAGGTCTATTATTAATAATGAATGCCAAATTAAACTAAATCGTTTGGTAAAACGGTGTAACGTGTAATTTAATGATTTAACTATTATTCTCGTAACTTTGACGCCTACGGAAGGATAGGTTAGGGCTTAAATCAAGAGTCTCTATTTGATTATAGACTATTGGATTACCAATTAAATTGTGCCGTCTTTATTATTTATTTTCTAAATCGTATAGTTTAACCATTTTAAAAGCAGTTCGAGAGCATGAAACTATCTCCACTTACCTACAAACTGTAATACACTACTTTAGAACTACCTACATCTCTAAAACTTTTACACTTAAAAAGTAATGAATCAAACTTGCAACTTGAAAGCACAGGTACGAGTGTTTCATTAAATGTTAGGTTTCTTAACTTGCAAAGGTTATTAAAAGTGGTTCTGAGAAATGTAAGAACGGCGTAAAATACAAACCTTTTTGACAGCAAGGCAATATCAAATATAGGCTGAAATTGTAATAATGACCGACACCAAAAACTCAAGACTGGCTGGTGATAAGGAAAAGCTTCCACAAGGAACATAGTTTGAAAAGAAAAAGCATTGACTTTCCCATACAAAGTGTCCTCATACAAACTGACCAAGTAAATTTGTGTGGCAGGACCAATTTTTTTTTTTACATTTCTTTCTGTGTTTCAGTGGGAAAGTTGTTCTTTGTCACCAGCCAGTACTAAGTTTTCGTTATCGGTCAAAAGTCAAATCTCAAGAGAATACTGTAATTAGGTCTTTTAAGCATTTCATGCTCACTCAGTTAATTTGAAATTCAACATAATATTTAATATAAAAAATCTATTTGACTGGGAATTTTAAAAATACAGTCTGGATGTAGAAGAAATGCGTGGATTGAGATCAGTCGCGGTATTATCAATTTGTAACATAATATGATACCTTACGTCTAATATTTTTAAATGTTCGGATGACGAATTCAAAAATCGTTGTATAAAAAAATATTCTGGTTATAGAAATCACAGTTTCTTTTTCATAAATATATTAACATTAAGTCTTTAGGAGAAGGTACGCCTGTCGATAAAATAGAGAAAAGAAACGAAGTGTTCGGTGGCAATACTTATTTCATCTGTGCCAATACCGTACTAAGAGTCGTGTTATGTTGTGAGGTCAGCTTTGTTTATTATTGTCAGGATTTCATCCCATATTTTATTTTAAAAATTTAAAGTGTTGAAGACATTCAGGCCACCTGACAACTTGGACGCGGCGATGGAACGACATTGTCAAAGTTTAGAAAAGTGTTCGTAGTTGATTTTTCAAAGATTTTTTGTAGAATGTAGATTAAGTAGTGAATGCAAGAGCATAAAATTAGGCATTACATAACAGTTGCATAAACAACTATAACTAACTACACCATATTGGTTGGATTACAAATTAGAAAACAGTTGTTTGAATACCTGCTTTATGCATTGTGCCTCTAAAAAATATTTTCTTCTCAAAACCTGTAGCATAATATAATATTCTGTAATAATTTCACGCCTATTCATAATCATCACTTATCATCAAAATGTATAAAATGAAGCAGCTTCCCGTGTCCCTATGTCCCTAAGTATGCCTAGATCTTTAAAAGTACGCAACGGATTTTGATGCGGTTTCCTAAGTTAATAGAGTGAATCAATAAAAAAGGTTTTATGTATAATTAATTCAAGGAAAAGAGTCTTTTTCCTGAGGGAACATCGGGAGCAGCGGGTAAAAACACTAGGCGGGCCGTAATTATGATACGTTCTCGTATTGAATTTTCACTTGTACGAGTACATCAGATTGGGTGGACTTTGCAATCAAAGCCGGTGCAGAGATTTGGAAGAGTGTGCTGGCTGGGTTGATAGTTATTTTATTTGTTTAGTAGGTACTTTTCCCATATTTTATGAAATGTATATGCAAATAGAATAATCTATGCAATTGCTTATTATTAGACATTAGGATGATCGTGTCAAACTGTTATCACACTCGCCTACGTCTATTTGCTTTATCTACTATGGTGTTATACGGCGACAAAAACATTATATGCCAATTGCCATTGCCATTCACAGGAAACATTGCTGCCCATTTCCTCGATGATTGTCCCTTAGTCGTCTTTTTTGCCACCCACGAGTAGAATTGGGGTGATGTTATTCTGAGCTGGCTCTACATGGTAAACATAAAAATTTTTTTAAACAATAAATCTGGATTCTATAATGGCTCTTCACACAGTTATTGAGCCCCTCTGATAACCAACAGTTTCGACATAGCTTATGGAGCAAACCTCTCAGGACGAACTCTGTAGACCCGCAGGCAAACATCTGGTGCTTGTAAAGCTATTCTGGAATCGTAACTGCATAAAACGTTCTTCCACTGCTTCATAGTCCAACGCACATGCTGGCGGGCACATTGTAGTCTGGCTTTTTTTTATTAAGGATGGGTTTGTTCTTGACTCTAGTCTAAGTCATAGGACAGAGACAGAGTCTAAGATGAAGCGAGGCTCTTTGATGATGAGCCTCGAATTAGGGAGCTTTGGCAGGTCAACGTGTTAGCAAGTTTTGTTCAGCTTGTCTTCGTCTTACCGTTCTCTCACACCACCATGAACTTCAAAAACTGATCACGTACGTCGACAGCTGTAGTGAAACGATTTCTCAGAACTTTACATTCGACAAGACATTCATCTCTTTAACTGATGTAAACTGATGCAAACCTTGCCCATGCCTTTTTTGCCTGCAAGTTTTACAGGTTGGACAAAAAGGTTGGATGAATTTTGCAGTGGCTTGTGTAACGAACCCCACTAAGGCGGCTATGAATTATCGAATGGGAGATGGGCTTGTTCAAGTTCTAACACTTGAAGGAGTATCAGACCTCAAACAATGTCCCAAAATGATATAAATAAATGGCTCGTGATGTAAATTATTAGCATGATCGTCTAGTTAGTTGGTAGGACCCATTACGTTGTATTTAATGTAGGAAATAAGTAACCCAAACAGTTCTTTAAGAAGGTACATGGATTTCCTGACATGAGTAAAGGTTGGACAGGATCGGGAAAGGTATATGAGCCTCACGGGGCCCCCTCTCCGCCCCTGAGAAGTAGAACCCTCACCCCTTACATATTCAGAATTGACATCCATTTTCCCTTAGTCGTCCTTGCACAACTATCAATTGTGCAAACCCGACCAAAAGAGCAGATATCACAACTGAATTCTGTGTTAATTTGGTTCTCCCTGAACTGGATAGTGGGTTTTGACACCCAGGGTTGAACAGATCGCACCAACAGACAGGTGCTGTGATGTACTAGACACCACGGAGAAGTATTTAGGAATCTAATAGATTCAGATGTTCATAGAACAACATATTTAATATTTGTATAAGTATAGCCAATCTCATGACCAGCCGAATTGACACCATTGTGCCTGGTTGATGAGGTAAGTATTATAAGTTAGGTTATCAGTCAAATGACATGATTCCAACTAGTATCTTTGGTAATATTTCAGTAGTGGTCCTTAGACCAACGTTCAGATATAATCTGCACAAGACATTTGTCTACAATTAATATGATCCATACGGAGGTTAGTTAGGGAATGCAGTTTATGCTAGACCCTTTAATAATATGAGCTTCATATCGCGAGCCAGATGAGTGTTTGGGAAAGCTATCAGCAAATCCCATAGTAGAGGAAGGCTATTGCAAAAATGAATCTCATAATAACCGCCTGTGGTCAAATAATTGGTCTTAGATCATAATGCTGGTACAGAAATATTGAACGCAAAAGTATAGTATGGTTTGATGATGGAAGATAATAGCTGTCACATGACATCTGATGACAATCATTCGTCTTTAGGTAAGTATTCTGTATTCACAGATTCACATAGGCATCATTCTGCCAGTCATGATAGGTTTCTCGAACAATGTATGTAGATGTAATAAAATTAAACATCTGAACCCATTTCAGGGTAGGATATTAGGATGGGAGTATATTATCTACCCACCATATAATCTGATGAAAGTACTACTATAAAATAGCAAATACAATTTATAAGTAGATATTTAATCCACTGATGAACACCGCCATTCTCATTAATTGAGATGTAAGTAATTTGTTTGCAAAGCAAATCAAATTATTGGTAAGATAAATAATGTTGTTTCACTGCTGGACAAATTCCCATTAAGTAAAAACACAGGAACATATAAATTAATTCCATAGTCGCCTTAGCAACAAAAGGTTTATTTATTAGTAGATATTTAATCCACTGATGGACACTGCCATTCTCAATACTGAGATATAAGTAGTTTGTTTGCAAAGCAAATCAAATTATTGGTAAGTATAAATAATGTTGTTTCACTGCTGGACATATTCCAATTATGTATAAAACACAGGAACATAGGAATAAATTCCATAGTCGCCTTAGCAACAAAAGGTTTTCCATGATAAATAGTTTCTGTTGAAACAAAGTACAGACAAAACTTAGGAAATAACTAGTCCAATCTGATACTTATATGGTGTGGTAGATAAACAGAGATAGGATGAAATCAGTAAAAGGATTTCCTACCTAACCCCTACTAAATATTATAAATCATTAGCAAAACCTAACCGCTTGGCAATAAATTTGTACCTAATTTGTAATGTTTTCTTACTATTAATCTAATAAGAATTAGGATGGAAAACTACACTTATCTGGGTTTAGGTAGATAGTAGGCCAGCCCACAGCATTCCAAGGTCATCCACTCAACCCGCAGTCAGCTGATATCCACAGAAGACACACGAACACAGCTCCAAGCATGTATCTTCACACTCCAACACACAGCAGCCACTTTCCAGAACAGAGGCGCAGCGACCACGGGACAAGATCCATCTTCAATCCAGCAGCACCTCAGGGTCAGGACTTTCACACTGCACTCCTCTTTTCTTCCACTTTTACTACTTTTTCTTCTTAGATGCGCATACTTCACCGATTAAAATCAGACTTCCCCTTTCGCCGACACACCAGGCCTTATATATCCCTCAAAACGGAAGATCCAGATACAATTTTCTCGAAAAGTCTAAATCTAGAATAATCCAGCTCCATTTCCGGCACAACCGCTTATTCCGCTACTCGACACCAGGTGGAGCTAACGAACTGGAACGATCTCGACTATTCGCTCTTCGATCCATATTAGATTTATTTGATTGTGGGTTCCGTACAGAATAAAATTATTTAAACTTTTTTCAAATATCGTCGTAACGCTAAATTAATATTATGAAAATCATAGAATCTAGTTCTTTCTTTAATAAACTCAGACTTTGTTATTATCCATCAAGATTGTTCTCCATTAATCACTGATATTTTAGTAGGTAATTTTACGTTCAACTAATATTCAATGATATAACATTTAAAGTTGATTGGCGAATATGTTGAACAGACAGACTTAGTAGTGTATTCTTTATCTTATTCCTCTATTCATGCGAGACACCGAAGTGTACTTGTATATGACTTAGTTTTGCTGGTAACCCATATATTTCTAACCCATTATTTTAAAATAATGTTAACATTTTCCCCAAAAGAGAAAACCAAGTCCAACAGTAGTCCACTGCGACCAATAATGTTGTTGTTCTCAGATTATTTAAAAAGTTTACTTATTATTTAAAGGTTTTTATATTCCACCCTTAAACGGATCCCTAAATAGTAAACATATCTAGTTTAGCTACTCAACACCAGGCGTCGCTTCTGTCGCAATTAGAATATTCTCGAAACATAATTTATTTAAATTATTTTTACTACACATAGCCTAAACCAGTTTATAAATAAAAGAATATTATTTAATTATAAATAAAAGAAATTATTTCAAACATAAAATGCGTATATAAATACCTAAATTGTGCCTTTAACATTTGAAATTATATTTTACTGCGAGTGCCATCTCTTGTCAATTTGATGAACCTCTTAGATTGATGCCATCTACCGACATTATCCTAAACTACTAGTGAATCTAATCGAACGCATTGAATTGATTCTCATATATTGAATTTAGTTCTCTACTAGATGTCGCTATTTTAAAAGTATTTTTCAAGAGGCCAGGGTAGTATTTATTACACTTGTATTAGAGAACAATACATTACACAACAATGTTGTTTATTGCTAAAGATTAAATGTATTCAGCACAATAAACATTGTCTGAATGTCGAATATAGCGACTGTAGCACTGTTATTAGTTAGAAATAAAAAAATTACAATCACAGCTTTCGCCCGAAAAGGGCCAGAATATTGATATACTTATATATGAGTTCCTTACTTGAAACCTAGTGGTATATATTCAATATCAGCTATAAATACTATATGGGGCGAAACAGCCCGTGAAACTGAACAATTTTCACCGAGGAACATAGGTCGAAGTATGCAAAAAAAGGTCATAAAATTAAAAAAATTGAACTTATGTTCACCGGGAAAAGTTGTTCAGTTTCATGAGCGGGTTTACCTCTCCTTCTTATATTTCGTGTGGAACACCGAGTAGAAATGTTTGCACTTAATTTTCTTATACTTAATTTATATATTTATTGAATCACAGTTTTAATTCAATATTTTATGAAATAACAGTTTTCAAATAGAACTAAAAAAAAACTCAAAAAAGATAGGTAATCCATATACATAGTCCATCATTATCGCACTCTTAATAAGACAACGACCGAATTCAAAAATTGGTGAAACTGAGTTAAGTGCAAAAATCGACAGCAAAGAGCATGTCTCATTACCTAGTGTAAAGAAAATCAACCTTTTTACCTTAACAGTAAGGTAGAAAACAGAAGAGTCTGTATCTTTCTATCCCCGCGCCCCCGCTTCATTCGTCTGACAACGACCGATTTAGTCTTGCGTCAGCCACCGCAAGCGGAGGTTGTGTGAAACGTCGCCCGATTTCGGGATACGTCGTTGTTTCACTTAGACTTTGGGTAAGTTTACTGAACATACTTAAATAAGAGAACGACCGATTTTGAAATATGTCATTGTCTCACAAAAACTGTTTGTGATTAAATTGGCTGATTTCGTATTCAGTCGTTCTCTTACTAACATTTTGTACAGACTTATTGACCGTGTTAAAGTTATGTCTATGTCCTTTTGAAAATCTGACATTAACTGTGTCGGAAGTCAAATTCGGTCCATGTTACGTTGAATAAATTAAAATAATGTTGGCTCATTTAATTTTAGGTCTATATTTTATAAAATTCTATGAGGTAATGTGTGTCACAATATGAAATAAGTCAATGTTTTTTTTAATTTGATGTAAGCAATTTTAGATAAGTCACAAGAAATCTATACGCTTGTGGCCACAAGCCAGGTATCTGCTAAATCAAAGTTCAACGCATTGCCTATAAAATCATTGGTGATGAGTATACATACACATATCACGCCTATAATCCCTTGCGGGGTAGGCAGAGCGTAAACGGCCGCATAGAACGGATATTTACGCCACGTCTGACAAACATTTGAGGGTCATTCGGAAGATTGTGCACCGCCATAGTGACAGGTTGTCAGCCAATCGCCTAAAATTGCAATACACACCCTCGAGTCCCTTAGACGCTTCTTACGACTCCCACGGGCAAGAAATGGGGTGATACTATTCTAAGCCGGCATCACACGGCACCTGATGAGTATGGTGTATTTTAAGCACGGCGGCACTAGCCGGATTAGCATGCCTGGCTTAATTTACTTATGTACGATCGTTGCTGAACTATAAACTTCTGGTGCTTAATTATTTTGAACTGAAATAATAGATTTATTGTAATAGGTTTTTTATATGTTGCAGAATATATCGAGTCACATAATTATGGAAAAAGAGCGAATGAAGAAGATATTCCAAAATTTAAATATGAATTTAGACAGCAGATCTCAAAAACCTTCAAATATCGAATTAAAATGTAACTTCCGCTTAGCTTTAAAAACAAAAGAATGGCGGAATGGACCTAAGAGAAAAGTTTGCCGTAAGCTTGATTTTAGCACAGCTCCCCCTTCTCCTCATTCTACGACAGGTCCTTATTTAAGCTTACCGACTATACGCGAAGAGATTCTTCAAGAAACTTCTAAGAAAAGTAGAATGGAAGTCGACTCTTTACCTGCAATTGATTATCAAGATGATATTATGCATACAAGATCTGCACATGAAATGGTATTATTAAAAAATAAAAATTAATATTGTTTGCAAAATTCTACAGGCATTTATTTTAAAGACACTGTTTTGGAGAGTAATGACCAACAAAAATCCTTGAGACCACCTTCCGCGAAGGTAGTTATCTTAAGCAACATATTACTACCCCAAACAACGTATGACGTCAAACCTCTGGAAGCATCCATAAAAAAAGCCAAAATACCTGAACAAGAGCATTTTTCACAGCTGTTTTCCTCCATAAGTCTCGCTGTAACGCCGCCATTGGATGATACAATAGAAAACGACTCTTCCCATGCACTTGCTAAAGATAATGACAATAAACCAAACAACCAATATTTACAAACCTCTACGACAGCCACCACTCATACTATTACTAGTGGCACAACATTAAAAATAAATAAAAATTCATTGATCTGTAAAATTGATTTATCTAGAATAAAAAATAAATTCATTAAATCCCAAGAACAAAAATCCATTGAATCTTCTGTTTCGCCTTCGACTAGCATAAAACCAGTAAAAAAAACGCCAGAAAAAGTCTTGAGAAGTAATCGCTAAACTTACCACTTTTCACTGATTAATGCCGGCGAGAGCGATCCAGATTTTAGCGATTCCGATCCTACTTACGACGCAAATATGGAAGGAATACTTAAACGACGGCCACCAAAGTTACTGCAATCGCGTCGAAGCAGGAGCCTTTCGTCATCAAGTTCTGGGTCATCGAAAAGTAGCGAACATTCGCGTTCAACCTCACCTATGCGCAAAACCAGAAAACGCAAACGTAATCCTGCATCCTGGAAATATAATACTGCAAAAAATTTAAGAAATACTGGTAAATCTTATGTGTCAGTTAAAACTAACAAAATAGTCGATGCACGTTCAGTCAAACCACCGTGTGGTGAAAAATGCCGATTCAAATGTTTTGATAAGTTCAATAAACAGGAGAGAAAAATATATTTTGATAAGTTTTGGAGCCTAGAAAGTTTAGATTTACAAAGAGCATTCATACAAAATTGTATGGTTGAAATTATTCCTAAATATAAATACAGCAAGACGGAAAATCCAAGAAAATCAAATCATGCTTTTCATTTAAAACAAGGTGACAAAAAAGAAAGGGTTTGCAAAACATTTTTTATGAATACTTTTGATATTACGGATAGAAGGTTACGTACGGTAAAGGAAAAATGTGATGATCAGAATTTTTTGAGCGATGACAAACGTGGAAAACACGGAAATCACAAAAAGATGGATCCATTGTTGGTCAGTGATATTAAGAGTTTTATAGATTCTATTCCCCGGGTTGAGTCGCATTACACCAGAGCCACGTCAACTTGTGAATATATTCATCCTGGAAGAACACTCACTGAAATTTATCAAGATTTTGAAGAGCTGCAACAGCAGAATGGACGACCATCGGGTAAATTTTGCAATTTCTATCAAATTTTTAAAGACACGGGATTAAAAATGCACCAGCCTATAAAAGACCTATGTGATATATGTAGAGACTATAAATTAGCACCAAATGACGACTTAAAAGTACAGTATGACAGACATATCATAGAGAAGAACTTATCAAGGACAGAGAAGAAGAAAGACAGATCCGCAATAGACGACAATAACATTTGCGCAGTTTATGATCTGGAGGCAATTTTGCAAGCACCGAACGGAAAGTCCAGTAGCTTCTATTACAAAACTAAAATGAATTGCTACAATTTTACTATTGCTGAGTTAGGCAAGAAGGATCACACCAAAGAAGAAAGCAATAAAGCTTACACGGATGTATACAGTTATTTTTGGGATGAAACACACGGTCAAAAAGGTTCCATCGAAATTGGAACATGTGTTTTAGATTTCCTGAAGATGGTGAATGAACGCAGTACAAGTAAGTCTGTCAATGTAACTTTTTATTCTGATAACTGCTGCGGCCAAAATAAAAATAAATACATCACAACGCTTTACATGTTTGCGCTACAAAAATTAAAAAATATAAACTCTATACGCCATAAATATCTTGTCAAAGGACATACACAGAATGAAAATGACAATGCGCACAGTTTGATTGAGAAGGAAATACAGAAGTTCTTAAAAGCAGACACGATTTATACTCCAGCTCAGTATATTCCTCTGATAAAAAACGCTAAAAAAACAGGAAAAAAGTTTGAAGTACATGCTCTAACATTTGATGATTTCGTAGACATCAAAAGTTTACAAAGCCAATGGGGTTCAAATTTCACTAAAGACACAGGCAGAAAAATTCTCACATGGAACGAAATTAAGATGTTAGAGTTCCGTAAAGAAGAACCGTTTAAATTTTACTACAAAACATCATACCAAGACGAAGAATTCCGTGAAGTAGAGGTACGCACGAGAAAAGCCCTGCCTAATCCTGATGAGATTGTGCTTAGGAAAGCATATACCGAAAGGTTCCCACTTAGTGAGAACAAGAAAAATGATCTCAAAAGCTTGATTGCCAAAAACGTGATAACGTCTTATTATTCCTCTTATTATAAAGATTTGATTTAAGAAAAACTTATTTTGTATCCTAGGTTTTGATTTATGTTATTTTAAGAAGTGATTTACATACATACATACATATATCACGCCTATATCCCTTGCGGGGTAGGCAGAGCGGAAAAGACCGAAGTGATTTTATTTTGTTTATTTTATTTGCTACTTTTTGATTTTTTCTAATTAAACTCATCTCAATTATAAGCTCTTAGGTATGTTACTTTTTTGTTACTGGATACAGCCTTGTTGTGCAGTAAGACTGATGAGAAGACTTAGTATGATAGTATTTTGTTAAGATAATATTGCACCTGGTGCGCTTGTTCAAAGGTTACCTAAACCTACTTTATAAAGAATTTATAAAAAACTTAATAAATATGAAAAATTTACAAAACAAAAGGTTTTTATTTTCACAACAACGTACATACCTCTTATAGTTATCATAATCATCATTTATTTTGCCACTTATAAAGCACTTTACTCTAAATCATCAGCATCTTTTGGTACTAAATTATGACTTAAGCCTCTAAATATGTGGGATTTTTTGTCAATTAACGACTCATTAAGTAATGTTTTACATTTTATTCTTAAATCTAAATAATATAATGACTTAAATTAAAATCGGACACCATTGCGCTGCAATGATTTAGTAAGATATAGACTTATTTGTAGATCAGGCACAAAAATAAACAATATTTTATTAAGACAACGACCGATCTCAAAACTTATTAAAAAAACTAAAAATGTATATGCAACAGACTAAAAAACATTAATTTGATTTACTGAATCTAATAGAAGGTAATCTTGGGTTAACACACCTTTTTATAGATTTTTGATATCTTTATTTGTTATGATTTTATAGTGATTTTACTAGTTGCCTCAAAAAGTCAAAAAGTTTTTTGCTGTTTCCCAAAAGTTTGCAATTTTGCATTTGGTCGTTGTCTTATTAAGAGTGCGATATCCATCCGGATAGTCAAAGTATCAAAAAATATGGAACTTTTAAATAACGCGGATTATATTTTACGTTGGATCTTGCTTATTTTATGAAGTGTTTAGAATTCAATGACAATAATCAGTTTACATACTTAACAAGTGCTTGCATAAGCTACGTAGATTCAATGTTTTATAGACGGTTTATCGACTAAGCAGAATGGCGCTAATGGACTATGTCTGATTTTGTGAAGCTATAGCCGCCAGCGACCACCACTTCGTTGGAGTTGTCCGATTTTACATTAAAAATAATAAAGCTTCGACTGTGCCCAAATCACACCATGACCTACAATTTATACACATACATACATACACATATCATGGCTTTAATCCCTTGCGGGGTAGACAGAACGTAAACGGCCGCAAAAAACGGACACTTACGCCACATCTGACAAATATTTGAGGGTCATTTAGAAACTTGTATATCGCCATAGTGACAGATTGATGAAGCCCAAGATGAAGATTGTCAGCCCATCGCCTAAAATTGCAATACACACCCTCGAGTCCCTTAGTCGCCTTGTACGACTCCCACAGGAAAGAAATGGGGTGATACTATTCTAAGCCGGCATCACACGGCATCAATCATAAATTTATCCACAGTGGGATGATTACTGTCTTAGTGACATAGTGACGGCCGATGTGGCGCAGTGGTAGTGCGACTGCCTGCGACGCAAAGTTTCCGGGTTCGATTCTCGGTGGGACACTCACAAAGTTGATATTTATCACTTTGTGAATTTGTTCCCGGTCTGGTTAGGACATTTCAGGGTGAACCACCTGATTGTCTGAAAAGAAATGGTTCCGTGCTTTGGAGGGCACGTTAAGCCGTCGGTCTCGGTTGATGTCTATGTTTACTTAGACGGCGGTCGTTACACAACCATGTCAGAGGCCTACTACTGTAGCAGGCGGTTAAAAAACCAGGGTTCATTGTGTCGTTGAACGACTCGGTGTCCCACACAAAAAGAGAGAGAGAGAGAGAGGGAGTGACATAGTCATTTTTGGTTAACTTGAACTGTTGCTGCTGATAGTTATGTATATCAACCACAGCACTTTATCGTTATTATTCACATTTGTGTTATTAATAACAAAACGTTCAAAATATTTTTAGAGAAACACGTTGACATTGTTCAAAGTTTGACTCGCATACAAAACTGAATTTCGGTCGGTATTTTCTGCACACATACCAATTTACGAAGCCTTGCTGCTTCTCATTCAACGAACGACCTACTTCCAAGGGATTACGACTTCTTTCCCCTCTTGTCCTCGTCCAATTTATTCAGAGAATATAACAACTATAGTTCAACAATATTTTTTTACAAGACAACCTTTGAGTAAACAACAGCTTTATATTTTGAGCTTTCTTCATAACATTAAATTCTTTTTTGTATTGTACTCGTTACGAGCATTTTCGTTTTGTATCTGCATCTTTTCGTGTGGGACACCGAGTTGTCCTTATACCCGATGAACCCTGGTGTCAGAGTTTTTCAACCGCCTTCTTCTAGTAGTAGGCCTGTTTTAGTAATCATAGACAGCAATCGGGACCGATGGCTTAACGTGCCCTCTGAAGCACGGAACCATATTTTTTTTTCGGGCAATCAGGTGGTTTAGCCTGCAATGGCCTAACCAGACTGGGACAAATTCACAAAGTTATAAATATCAGCTTTGTGAGTGCCCCACCGAGACTCAAACCCGGAATCTTTTTCGTCGCTGGTCGGACTACCAACAACATTTGTATCCAACGTAAACAGTTTTTACATAAATAGAGCAAATTTCTATAAAAATAAGCAATATTTACCCTATGTAGCTAACTAAGTGTGAAGTAACTGGTTTACAAAATCGTCGGCAGAAGTGAAAAATACAATGGGTTCAACTTGTAAGTTTTTCATGTGCACCAATATATCAAAATAATCATCATTATATCAAAATAACCATCCATTAAAACATAATTGCGGAGACGGAATAACAATATTGTTACAGCGGATGCAAAGTGCCGGTATTCAAGATATTCCTGGTATGTGTTTATTATGTGCAACAGAACATTTGTACTTACTTTCTTTACACTCCATTTTCTACGCCACAACGAGCATACTATCTGATCAATACTGAACGGTGCAGGAACAATGAAGCCTCTAAGTGCACTTTCCTCGTTTTTCAGCGCAAGTGTTCCCTAGAGCGCTGATTGTCACGTTTTGGCTCGTCAGCGACTAGGCAGTTCACACGAGTACATTAAGTTCTTACTGCAATTTGATAATGTGTAAATTTATGATTCTCAGTGAAATATTCGTTGTGCCTAGCTCAATTAAATAAGCAGGGACAAGAACTTTAAGTTTTTAGTGAAGTCAAAAACGTACGAGTACCTTGCCGACATTGTGTAGCCACGTCAGCAGAAGCTATTGTCAGGAATGAATGCCTGCTTGAGCTGTGAGATTCAAAGGAACGTTTTTAATTATGGTCCTAGTTTTAGAATGAATCGTTGTCATCATATACTACACCTTTGATCCGATAAATCAATCTTTGATTCGATAGATAGCACGTTATAGGTACTTATAAATACTCAAAGGCATCTTGCGGAATTTCTGATTGCTTGAATAGTCACGTCGTATGCAATTAAAATCTTTGCAACCCGAAATCTAGTTAATTTTCTCCCATATTGTGACGTCACGATTTTAAGGCTATTTCATACACGCGGCACGGAACAACACACACGGTGCGCTAACTACGCCTTAAATCACCACACAGTCCACGGCATTGCTTTTAATAAAACCCGCAATGCACAGCTTTTAAATTTATAGGCTAAATTCAGTTCCCTCTATTAAATATTTCAGTTCAAGGCAATTTACTTTCAGTCATTATATTATATATAATTTACCTAGTGTATTTTTTCAATTCTAGATCGTGCTTGGCTTGGCTAATTAGTTGAAGCATTATTTTAAATATGATCGTATTTTGTCATGAAAATCTACGCTACCTTAAAACAATCTTATCAACGTCAAAGAGTCAGATATTTTCCTGACAGGTTGGAGTCGTTGCGTGATATTTGAGTAAATCTATGAAAGGAACAAAAAGATTAAAATAATATTTTTCCTCTACTTTAACCCTTTGCGAGGCTGCATAAAAGTCCTCAAAACAACCTCATAGCAAAATTTCTAGGATCAAGATGTAGCGTTATAGGCTGTGCGTAGGTATACCAGTCAGTCAGTTGCCTTTTATTTATACCTATCAATATTTTATGCGATGATAAACAAACTGAAAAGCCGTAAAACAAAAACATTTACTTAGCTAAATAAACGTTTTCAGTCTTACAACAATCACTGTCCTGATTAAGGCCTTTTGAATACTCCAAGTGGACTCTGAGTGGACTCGTCTCATTAAACAAACACGAGAAACTCCAAAAACACAGGAACTGGAGATACCGTTATGGATTCTAAGAAAGATTTGTTAAATTACGTTTACATGTACAAATATTGTAAGGGATTAAAAGTATGTTTTGTTTGAAATTTCACAACTGAACTTTCTGTAAGTTGGTTTCTAAAGGGGTTAATATAATAAAATTACATCTAATTTAAAACAAATATTTTGATAGGGAAATCCAAAGAAGGTGAGTTCTACTCGTAAAACTGCAGAGTTATTATTATATTTTTTTCGAAAAGTGGAAATGAATTTGAGATTCCATAAAAAAAAATTGCTAAGTTATTTCATTTTGTATGGGAGGTTCAATTCTTTTTCAATATTTCGAAAAATGCTTCTTATAAAAGTTGTTTACTCTCACGAGAGAACTATTTGTACTTAATTCAATGTAATTCTATTTTTAACACGGTGTAAGGTAATAACATATTTTGTGAAGTTCTTTAATTCCATTTTTTTAGAAATTTAACCTTTTTTTAGAAAGACGTCTTTATGTTCCCATTTTTTAACTTGAAATGGTCTACCTTACTGTCTTATATATGTATGTCGTGAATATTAAATATGTCGCAGTAAAATGGCATGTCATTCTAGCATTTTCCTAAAAAGATCACAATTTCGGGCCAATTCTTAGGATTTGGGCTAAACTGGCTTAGGGATATGGCAAAACGAAGTTCATAATTTACTTTTTTCCAATGACTTCATAACTATTTGGGAATTCACTTTAATGTTTATTCTTTATTTCTTAACAAAGGAACATTGAAATGAAATTACATACATACATGTTACTACGCCTATTTCCCTTGCGGAGTAGGCAGAGCATAAACGGCCGTAAAAAACGGACATTTACGCCACGTCTGTCAAACAGTTGAGGATCTACAGATTATAAGAAAATAGGGTTATGGACGAAAAGAAAAACTGGATAGATTTGAATAATCGAATAAGTTATTTTATTTTATAACTTTTAACACTGGGAAGTAATACGTCCGTCACTAAGCGCTGTAAGAAGCAGAGAGAGGGAAAACGATTCACTCAATGGCATTCGGTCTTAGGAATCATTCGTTCAACATTCACTCTAGTCATTCACCTATTTGAACTGAGTTGTCAAAGCAGAAACTGTGATCCTTTAACTACATCAATTAAACAAGAAACTAGAATCATACCAGCAAATTAATTTTTGCCATTTATATTAACTAAAATCAACACGCCCCCTCAAAAATTAATTTCTATTTACATTATTATTTACAAATAACAATTTGTCACCTAAGCAGATCGTATATACTTCCAAGTGTGGGCTGGGAAACCGACAATAATGTGGTCCAACATTTGTTGCAAGAACTAGGGAAACCCAGGAAAACCTAGTCAAACCACTTAACTTACTTCAACTTAAATATTTGAAAAATAAGTACACAAATCAATCAACACAATCATTCTAGACCCATTCCATTGCGCATCTTTTGAAATGGAATCGCAGGTAAGGGTTTAGTTAACACATCTGCCAATTGTTTACCTGTGGGAATATAACACAATTTTATTACGTTTTTCTCGATATGTTCCCTGGAAAAATGATATTTGATGTCTATGTGTTTGGACCTCTTATGATTGGTTGGATTATTTGCGATACTTATGCAACCGTTGTTGTCTTCGAAAACAACTATAGGTTCAGTGATATTTAATTTAATGCTAAGAGCTAGAGACTTAAGCCACAACGCCTCCTTGACGCCTTCATACAATGCCATATACTCAGCTTCAGTCGAAGAAGCTGCCACTGACATCTGTCTCTTTGTACTCCAGGTTATCGTGCACATATCAAATAGTTTAAATAAATACCCGGTTGTACTTCTTCTATCACTTGTATCACTTCCACCCCAATCTGAGTCTACGTACCCACTTAACACATTGTAATTTTTATCAGATCGTTTGTAGGTTAATTTTAAATCAGTAGTACCTTTTAGATACCTAAGCACCCTTTTTAAACATTGCCACAACTCTTTGTTATTTTTATTTGTATACCTGCTTAATATATTTACACTTGTGCTTAAATCAGGTCAAGTACAGATCATCACATACATTAAACAACCTATGACACTTCTGCATGGTGCATTGTATTTATCTTCGCAGTTTAACGCTTCATAATTAAGTTTATTTTCTAAAGGCGTACTCACCGGATTGCAGTCATGCATGTTATATTTATTTAGGACTTGTTTAATGTATGTGCTTTGATCTAATGTTATTTTATCATGGTTCCTTGTGACTTTAATACCGAGAAATAATTTTATTTCATCCAAATCAGTCATTTTAAATTTACTCATTAAATACCGTTTGAAATTATTCATTGTTTCATTTTCAGCGCACGCAATAACTAAATCATCTACGTACAAAACTACGTATATATTTTTATTTACATTTCCTTTGTCTAGCATGTAAATACACCTGTCAACAGCAGAATTTTGAAAACCTATTTCCTTTAGAGACTGCTCGAAAACCTCAAACCAACACCTTGCTGCCTGTTTTAATCCGTACAAAGCTTTATTTAATTTGCACACACAATTTGTTTCATTATTTACACCTTTAGGAACCTCCATGTAAATATCTTCCTTTAATTTCCCGTTTAAAAACGCGGTCTTAACGTCCATGTGATGAATCAACAAATTAAATTGATTAGCAAAAGCAATAATGAATCTAAAACTAGCTATTCTTGCTACAGGTGCAAATGTCTCGTTATAATCCGTGAGATACTCCTGACTAAACCCTCGAGCAACCAAACGCGCTTTATAACGTAATGGTTTTCCAAACGCGTCGTATTTCATTGAGAAAATCCATTTGCAATCAACAATATTTTTATCGTGTGGTCTCGGGACCAAAGTCCACGTATCATTTTCCGTAAGAGAATTTAACTCCTCCCTAATCGCGGCTTCCCACTGAATTCTGTCATCTCGAGTTTTTATTTCATCGTAAGAAGTCGGCACCTTACACGGAACCGATTGCGCGCACAATAAATAGTCATCGTCACTTTCGTATGCTTTCGTAGTACGAAACGGGGCAACGACCTTTGAGCCTATCACTTCTCCGTACCTGATTTGTGTCTTTGTTTACGTTTTTATCAGCACTACCCGAGCTGTCAGAACTTACGTCAGAGCGAGAACTAACGGGACACGAATCGACTGGTTTGTTTCCTTTGCGAATTTTACTACTACCCTCATAACCATCAGATTTCGAGACATCTGATTTGTTTACGTCACTGACTGATAAGTCACCGGAATTTACGATAACATTCCGTTTAGGCAGGCTCTTTTTCCACTGCTCCGATCCGTCACCGGATGACGGAAGTAGCCTTCAGTAAAATATCGAAAGACCGGCCAACGCTTTTCCACCTATCCGGTAAAAAACGGACGTTAAAGTTTCATTATCTCGACGGACGTGGTAGAATTCAGTAGGTACCGATTATTAATATTCAGTATCTTTTTTTAATTATTCTTCATTCGTGCCTTCCGAAATGTGTCTTGCCTTCAATCGTGAACAACTTCTAGCGATTTTGTTATATGCTAGGAGACTAAGAAGACGGAAGCGGTATTGGAACCTCTGTTTAGGAACAGATGCCTAGTAGGAGCATTTTATACTTCTCATGAACAAATGTTGGAAGACGAAAGAAAATTTTACCTTTATTATAAAACTAGCGGCCCGCCCAGCGGTTTCACCCGCTGCTAACTGATTTCCCACGGGAAACAGACCTTCTCCCGACATAAATTATACACAGGTACATAAATACATAAAAACCTTCCTCTTGAATCACTCTATCTTTTAAAAAAACTTCATCCAGATCCGCGTGAAGTGGTTTTGAAGATTTAATTAAGCATAAAAACAAACAAACAGACAGGGACAGACGTGAGAAGCGACTTTACTTTAAATTCCGTTTTTTTAATCCCCCAAGGGATGAAAAGGGGGTTAAAAGTTTGTATGAAAGATCGTTGTCTTAAGTGTGATCCGTTTCAAAATTTGTGATTAGACTTATGACTTAAAATAATTAAACACGTGTTTATGTATATTTGAAACTAGCAGCCCGCCCAGCGGTTTCACCCGCCGGTAACAATTTCCCCCCGGGAATAATACAGTTTAATATAGCCTATGTTCATCAGGGATAATGTAGGATTCTAAAAATCTTGACTTAAATTTGAAACAAACATCGTTTTCAGATGGTGGTGGCGTAAAGTTACATGCCGTGAGATTAACCTGGCCAGCCCTTTTCTATTAGGTCATAACAAAATTGTAATAAAAAAAAAGAAAATTGTGTGTCAAAAAAATCTTTTTTTAGAATAACGGTTCATGACGTCAATAAGTGATAATACTATCCTACATTGAATAAAGAATTTCAATTTCAATTAACAGTAAAAGAATTTTTTTAAATCGGTCCAGTAGTTTCGGAGACTATTCAATTCAAACAAAAAAAATATATATTAGTGTAGATTATATTATTATTATTTTAGTGTGATGCCGCATGCCGGCTTAGAATAGCATCACCGGATTTGTTTCCCGTGGGAGTCGTAGGAGGCGACTAAGGGACTTGAGGGTGTGTATTGCAATTTTAGGCGATGGGCTGACAACCTGTCACTATGGCGATAGGTTTACAATTTTCCGAATGACCCACAAACATATGTCAGACGTGGCGTAAATGTCCGTTTTTGCGGCCCTTAACGCTCTGCCTACCCCGCAAGGGATAATAGGCGTGATATGTGTATGTATGTAGATTTTTAGAATGCATTATTTAATATTTATTGTCGTCTTTTTTTATACCGAGTAAGGGACAGCCCTTCGAATACTAAAAGGGTGCATGAAACATAAAACTGGACAACTTTCCCCAAGAAACATATGTCAGGAAACGCCAAAAAAATGATCTCCCATACAAAATCACAATCAGCTGACTGCATTCAGTATGGGAAGTCAGTTTTTTTACGTTTCCTGAAATATGTTCCTAGGGGAAAGTTGTTCAGTTTCATGGTCTGCATGTACCCTATCAGTATTCGGAGGGCTATCCCTGACACCCTTTAATACAGTAATGATTAAATGTAATCATTACACTGATACGAATAGTGTGGCGTAGTTTGTAAATTTTTAAATGAAAAAGTAGTTATTGTGGCATAACTGTAATAGTTAGACATATGGTATCGCGGACATTATTATAGATATTGATGTCCTCTATAAAACTGTAGTACATCACTTTGCTCTATTGTCAATAATTTCCACAGCGTACGCGATATAAGATATTTTTTTGGTACATTTTTCACACGTTGGGTTACATTATCGAAATTTTCACACGGATCCCTATTTTTTTCTCGTATAAAATATAGCCTATGTTCATCAGGAATAATGTAGGATTCTAATGGTAAAAGAATTTTTAAAATCGAGCCAGTAGTTTCGGAGCCTATTCGATGCAAACAAACAAACAAACAAACAAACAAACAAACATACAAACAAACAATCAAATCTTTCCTCTTTATAATATTAGTGTAGATTTTAACCCTTAATAGGGTCAAACGGGGGTTTAAAGTTTGTATGAAAGTTCGTTTTTTTAAATGAATGTGATCTGTTTCAAAATTTGTGATTAGACTAATAACTTAAAATAATTAAACACGTGTTTCAGCATTTTTGAAATTTTAACCTTTTAATGGGTGAAAAGGGGGTTAAAAGTTTGTATGAAAGTTTTTTATCTTAAATGTGATCTGTTTCAAAATTTCTGATTAGACTCATAACTTAAAATAATTAAATACGTGTTTCAGCTTTTTTAAAATTTTAATCTTTAAAGGTGTCAAAAGGGGGTCAAAAGTTTACTACCAATTGGGCTACCCGTTTTCCCATGGGAATGTGACGATTTCCCGGTATAAATTATACTTATAAACCTTCCTCTCAAGTTACTCTACCTAATAAAAAAAACCGCATCAAAATCCGTTGGGTAATTCTAAAGATATAAGGAGACACCAAACGGGAAGCAACTTTATTTTATACTATGTAGTGATGACGCCTAATAAAACTATGGCGGGTTACAGGAGTGATGCCAATAGGCAGAATGGAGGGTTCCAGGTGGTGTCGGGAAAAGGGTAGCTACCCACCTGGCCAGGTGTTGTGGCCAGGGGACCGACTGGTCCACCTGGATAGAATTGGAAGTTGTATATATGCGTTGCGCGGTGAAACACTTCGATACCGCGTTTCAGGCTCTTTGTTCTGTCACGTGGCGCCATCTTGCAGCTATGTTGGAACTTCTGTTGCGTGTTGGTTGCTCGTAAACCACTTTGAGTGAGCTTCTTGTCGTAGCTCCCAGAGGTCGCTACAAAACCATCAATTGCTCGACATGACACTAACTTTAGGTATTGCATTACTCCTGAAGAAATGCTCTCAGTGACTTTAATAAGGTAAGTAAATGACACAAAATGGTACAAAATCAACAACATTTATTTTAATAATTATTGGAACAAAGATTAGCATCTCTTATAACTAGATAAGTATACAGTGTGTTTGTGAATTGACTGGATAAACTTTCAGGGTGTGTTCTAATCGTAAAACTGAACAACTTTTCTAAGTACCATATTTCCGAAAAACTAAAAAAACGACTTCCCATTCAAAAAGACAAATTTTTTGAACATTTTTGTATGGGAGAAACACTAACCTAACCTCAAAAGCATATACCGGCACTCGTTTGTATCTAACTGGTAAATGCCGGACCGGAAACAGGTAGTGCAAAAGCATGCATAGATTTCGTACGTCTGCCACTTCGGACCGATAAAATACGATTCCGGTTTGGCAAATTACCGTTACGATAAAAATCGGATACCGGAGCAGTGGAAAAGCGAGTATAGAAGTTTAATAGATTTCTAAATCGGATTGGAAATTACTGTTTCGATAATAACCGGTTACCGGAGCAGTGGAAAGAGAGCCTTAGTTGGGGCCTGGAGTGTAGGTAGTTTGTCTCATCCATGATTACGTCACGGACAACAACATACTTTTCGCATTCTGGATTCCAAACTTTGTAACCGTTTGGTTCGTACCCTACCAGTATTCCTTTCCACGACCTGTCGTCAAATTTTGTTGTACTGGTTTTGTTGTGTACGTATACAGTCGATCCGAAAACCTTTAAATATTTAAGAAGAGGTTTTTTATCATGCCAAAGCTCGTATGGTGTTTTAGATTGATGTAAAGCCTTAGTGGGAGTTATGTTTATTAAATACACGGCAGTTAGCACGGCTTCACCCCAGAAAACTTTTTCTAATTTCGCACCATTTAGCATAGATCGAGCTTTCTCCGTAATAGTCCTATTCATACGTTCTGATACACCGTTCTATTGGGGAGTTCGCGGAACAGTCAGATGATACGAAATACCTTTCTGCACGCAGTATTCTTTCATCTCGGTAGATAAATACTCTCCACCGTTATCGCAGTATAAGTTAACTAATTTAGTGTTGAATTTAGTTTCACTTTTTGCTACGTAATCTTTAAAGGCCGAAAATACACCTGACTTGTACGTAATTAAATACACGACACAATAATGGGTGAATTGATCAACAAATGATACGTAATAGTTTTTGTTGTCAACGGTAGGTGGAGTGATAGGTCCGAATGCACAACAAATAACGGTCGTTTTATATGACTTTTATCTTTGGATTGATTAAACGGCAATCGCGTCTGTTTCCCATTTATGCACGCTTCACACAAAGTTTCATTAGGAATCACGGCTTTAATCTGATTTAAATCTTCAACCATGTTGTTGCTTTTCAATTCTAAGAATTTATTTTTACTTATATAGCCTAAGCGTTAATGCCACAAATCATAACTATTCTTATCATTTTTGCTGCATACTTGAGAAACAGAACAGCCTGATTTTATACTTGAAATGAAGTCTAGTTTAGTTGAATTGTGCAAAGACTTACCAGACATTATAATTTTACCGTCTTTACATATTTGGGTTGTACCGTCCTCCACAAAGATTGTCCTGCATCCTGCCTTCTGCATTTTGTGCACTGACAGCAGATTGAATGGGGCCTCCGGGCAGTAGAGCACATCTTCTAGAACACCTTGAATGCCCATGTTTGTCGTCACGTGCATTGTTCCTTTCTTGGTAGCTGAAATAAATTGTCAATTTTTAGCAACCTGGATCTTAAAAGGTGGAACTAAGTCAATAGAATTAACAAACTGATCGTCCCTTTTTATGATGTGGTCCGTTGCTCTAGAGTCCAATAAGAACGATATTTTATTGAACGACATTCCTTGTTCGTCTTCCTGGTAACCTCCGGCCATGAAAGCGAAGCCAGAAAATTCATTCGACTCAGGAGGTTGTTGTGTCACAGTCTGGATTGTCCTGGTCCGGTTCGTCTCAGCATGCTTGTCTTGAATCATCTTTTTAAAGTAGTAACAGTCCTTTTTCACATGTCCTTTACGCCCACAAAAATGGCACTTGGTGAAATGCGTTTTCTTCTGTGGTTTGAATTGCTTGTAACTTCTCTGATTCAAATTATTTTGCGGTCTCGAATTATCCATACGCCTTCGTTTGAAAGAGTCAGATTTATTTTCGGAGAATAATACTTTGGCACTCGTATCACTACCTTCATTTTTCAACTTCACCTCGTGGTCTAAAAGTCGAGTTTTTACAAAAGCCAGCGTTAAAATTTCCTCAGACAAAGTCTCGATGGCGGTGATGACACCATCATAGGTAGAAGGTAGTGTGAGAAGTAAGTGTGCTACCTTGTCCATTTCGTCCAGCCTGGCGCCTGCCGCCGACAGTTCTGTGATGAGGTCATCGAACAATGCGAAATGTTTTACCAGGCACGTGTCTCCTTGTAGCTTCATAACCAGCAACTTCTTGCGTAAAGCCAGTTGAGTAGCAACACTTTTACGCTCGTACAGTGCATCCAAATTATGAAAAATTTCTCGCGCTGTAGTCTCGTCCTTCGCAAAACCAAGATAGGAATCTGACAAATATTCCACAATTAAACTTTTGGCAATGCGGTTATTTTTCTGCCACGACTCACATCTTATTATGGGGCTCCGTCGATTACTCGTATGACGTCCAATTCACTGAGCGCAGCACGTATACGAAATTTCCAGACACTGTACCTTTCTCCTTTGAATGGGGTTATGTTCCGTTTAACAGTTTTTGAATTCTCCATTTTTCAGTTCAAAATTAAACGGTTAGGATTTGAAAAGTCAGAACGGTTTTTAGAAATGTAAGTAGTACAAAAACCAGCAAAGAGGCTGGGCCCATAACCTATAAGAAAATAGGGTTATGGACGAAAAGAAAAACTGGATAGATTTGAATAATCGAATAAGGTATTTTATTTTATAACTTTTAACACTGGGAAGTAATACGTCCGTCACTAAGCGCTGTAAGAAGCAGAGAGAGGGAAAACGATTCACTCAATGGCATTCGGTCTTAGGAATCATTCGTTCAACATTCACTCTAGTCATTCACCTATTTGAACTGAGTTGTCAAAGCAGAAACTGTGATCCTTTAACTACATCAATTAAACAAGAAACTAGAATCATACCAGCAAATTAATTCTTGCCATTTATATTAACTAAAATCAACACAGATAATTGTGTGTCACCATAGTGACAGGTTGTCAGCCCAACGCCTAAAACTGCAAATTACATGTATTCCTGGAGTCCTTTAATAACCTCTTACGATACTCACTGGAAAGAAATGGGCTGGTGCTATTCTAAGCCGGCATCAAATGGTAAAGAACTGAAATTATATTGAGATATTTTTTTCGAATTAATTTCAAAATTTTGTTGCGTATAGTTGCAATAAAGTTCCAGATGGGATCTTCTCCTTACCTGGTGACTATGAAAACAGACCAACGTAAACTAAGTATGCATCCACTAAATAAAAACCCACCGGGTCAGGCATCACAATAAAATAATTTTAAACGGATTTAAGTTGTGTTTATTTTGGATTTTACAATTCCTACGTTTTTCAAAAACCAACTCACTTTAAATCCGTTTAAAATTGATTTATTGTGATGAGTAATAGTTTTGCAAACTCAAGATATTCGGGTCAGGCATCTTTGAGTTGATGGTCAACAAACAATTCAATGTCTCCGAAGAATAAAGAATCTACTCCTTTTTTAATTCAGTTAAAACAACTTCATGGTATTTCTGCACTTTCTTTGATCTTGTACATAAAAAGCAGGTAATTTACACGTCAGAGATTTCCACTTCAAGAAAAATACGGTGGGTAGCATATGTATTCGAGTTAAATTTATAGTGTGGTGAAATACAAGCAAAGTCATTAAACTCTTCGCTCAGGTCGAATTTTGCAACAATAGATTTGTATTATACTTCAAGGATAGAAGCTGCATAAAGCAACAGACGATGTGTCAAGGGATCTCTGGGTACCGTAACCACAAAATAAATAGAGGTTCCCAGAAAGCACGTCTTTGACATATTCATCTTTATTTTACTATCAAAGTTAGGTGTAGCGTCTCATACGAACTCTGCAGAAGTACATTATTTTTTGACAATGTCTATGATTAATCTTAAACAGGTAATATTATCATGTATTATTATTTATAATCTTAAACATATAATATATTATAATCAATAGATAAGTCGAAATGAAATAATAAATATCAAAACAAATCAAAGTCATTCACATTAATAATATAACGATCAAATTGATTCAGAAAGACAAAAGAAAACTATACGTGTTTAAGTAATACTTGATAATGATAACATTACCATCAGTAGTTCAATGAGAAATAATCTAGAGATAAATTCATTAACTGATACAATTTAATTACGATTCCGAATTCCTATCTTACAGCTTAGTATTTGCACAAGCACACAATAGCAGCTTGAAAGCGCAAGCTCACGAGGTCAAGTGGCTTATGTGGCTTAATGAATAAAGATTCATTAGCAAGCAAACGTGTGGATAATCGAGACGAAAGGTCCGTGAGAAAAATGGTATTTTTGAATGCACACGAGTTCTTTGGTAGATACGATAAACACCTTCTTTTTATGTATAATGATTTTTCATTATTTATAAACAGAAGTATTATTTGTATAAATCATATAATTTATAAGTATTTTATGTAAAATGATTTTTCATTGTACTTTAAAAGAAGTTAATACTAGATTGTATTGGTAGGAAAACACGATTAACAGCAAGTTTGCTGGATAGACTTATTTCCAAAGATAGGTCTATTTTAAAACTTTTAATCAAGCATGGCGATTCCGCTCTGTTCTCACACACAGAATTTGCCGTACGTAAGATAGTGACGTTTACAAGCTCACGGCAAGCTCATGGTTTGATTATGTATTCTTAGGCTCTTCTTCTTAGCGTGTCGATGGCAGACACTACACCGTCGCGGCCCAGAACTTGGCTACGTTGACAGCGCTGACAGACGCTGTCATAAGATCGTCCTGCGTGCAGGTGCTAGGGCACGCAGGACACGATGTTAGGTGGTTCATTGTTTGAACTGCACCACACAAACAACCTACATCGGAACCCTCCGGATTCTTAGGCTAATAAATAAATAGTAAATAATGAAAACTTCGCATTATGCTGTACTGTATGAAATGGAGCATCACGTATCATGATTGATATGCATTCACATATGGGGTAGGCAGAATGTGAACGACCGGAAGTTTTAACTATTAGTAAGTATGGTCTTGCCGTGTAATGCCGGATTAGAATAGCATCACCCCATTTCTTCCCCTTGGGAGTCGTAAGAGGCGACTAAGGGACTCGAGGGTGTGTTTTGCTATTCTAGGCGATGGGCTGACAACCTGTCACTATGGCGATACACAATTTTCCGAATGACCCTCAAATATTTGTCAGACGTGGCGGAATTGTCCGTTTTTTGCGGCCTTTTACGCTCTGCCTACCCCGCAAGGGATTATAGGCCATTTCTTTCCCGTGGGAGTAGTAAGAGGCTTTTAAGGGACTCGAGGGCAATTTTAGGCGATGGGCTGACAACCTGTCACTATGGTGATACACAATTTTCCGAATGACCTTCAAATATTTGTCAGACGTGGCGGGAATGTCCGTTTTTTGCGGCCTTTTACGCTCTGCCTACCCCGCAAGGGATTATAGGCGTGATGTGTGTGTGTGTGTGTGTGTAAGTATGGTCTTACAAAAATTCAGATATAGATAGATTAATTATTAGCAACGGATTAGCTTAGTTATTCCAAGGGGGAATGCTGCCAGTATGCTGGGCACGATGTCTTGTGGAGACGCATCGGCAGGACTTTAGGTTAATTGTTTGTACATTTATGTTTATATTTGTAAATATTTTATGTAGTTATTTAAGTAAATAAAGAAACATAACTTATGATTAATATTTTACAAAACAATACAGAAAAGATAAAATTAGAAATAAGCACAGGCGACCTTATTGCTTGCAGTGACCTTTTCTAGGCGATATCTAGTAGTAAGTATTACTTAGTTTTCTTCTTAATTAAGTCGAGTTGTACGACTAAATAAAGCAGTCTACAATAATAGTAGTAAATTTTAGCTATCTAGAGGTCCCTCTAGTAAAACTGTGTTCGTAATTTAATAATGATATACCTATTCATTTCACTAAAAGTTTTGCATATTTATGGGCGCTTTCTTTCCAAGTCCATTTACAAGTATACTTCCTTTCTTTGAATTCATTTATTTTACCAATTATAATTAGTAAAGAAATATTTTCCTCTCGCTTTTACCGATACATTTATTTCATTTGTTATTATTTATTAATTATTAGAATTTCACTTGAACTGTTTCGTTGGAAGCTCAAATCGATTATGCTTCAGATCACTAAAGCTATTGGATCTAAAAATCCAACCTACTTTTAGGTTTGAAGCAGGAAAAGTATTTTTTTAGACAGACATTTACCCCTGACTTTTGTAAACGATAAGTTTACATACACATATTACACTTACAATCCCTTGCGGGGTAGGCAGAGCGTAAACGGCCGCAAAAAATTGACATTCCCGCCACGTCTGACAAATATTTGAAGGTCATTCGGAAAATTGTGTATCACCATAGTGACAGGTTGTCAGCCCATCGCCTAAAATTGCCCTCGAGTCCCTTAAAAGCCTCTTACTACTCCCACGGGAAAGAAATGGGGTGATGCTATTCTATGCCGGCATCACACGGCAGTTTCGTTATGAATATATCTGTCTGGACATTTAACAGGACTCGTTTTTTTAACTAACCAAAAAACTACCGATTCGTTGCAATTACCGATCAGTTGTAAGCAATCGCTAGGCTACCTAGGACGACAAATTCCATGGATAAATTTGGTGTTTCCCAACGTCATCTATCACCCCTCTCTTTCAGCTGCCTTTTTTATCCCGTGATAAGAAATGACCTTATCTGGGAGACATATGGGGGCTGTATCCGTTGCAGCGGGATAAACAGCCCTCTTCTGCCTTTATAAAAAATATCTGACCGAGGGCACTAAATAGCGTCCTGCTCTGTTTACGGCTAAATACAGAAAGGACCACAGAAATTAAATAAAAAACTTATTAATAAAATTACATTTGTATTGGCAATCCAAAGTATTCATCGCAGTCATAAAATTTACTAATAAGTAACTGCTTGTGTGCCGTGTGATGCTGGCTTAGAGTGCCGTGTGATGCCGGCTTAGAGTGCCGTGTGATGTCGGCTTAGAATAGCATCACCCCATTTCTTTCCCGTGGGAGTCGTAAGAGGCGACTAAGAGACTTGAGGGTGTATATTGCAATTGTAGGCGATGGGCTGACAACCTGTCACTATGGCGACACACAAATTTCCGAATGACCCTCAAATATCAGACGTGGTGTAAATGTCCGTTCTGCGGCCGTTTACGCGCTGGCTACACCGCATGGGATAATAGGCGTGTATGTGTATATACATACATACATACATAAATCACGCCTATATCCCTTACGGGGTAGGCAGAGCGTTAACGGCCGTTCAACGGATATTAACACCACGTCTGACAAAAGTTTGAGGGTTAATCAGATAACTGTGTATCACTATAGTGACAGGTTGTCAGCCTGTCGCCTAAAATTGCAATACACACCCTCGAGTCCCTTAGTCGCCTCTTACGACACCCATGGGTAAGAAACGGGTTGATGCTATTCTTAGCCGGCATCACACGGCAAATAATAATATGTGTATATATGTGTAAGTAACTGCTTCTCAAGTCTAGTTTGAAATAAACCAATAAAAGCTGCGTCTCTCACAAAGTCTGGCAGGCGTTGTAAATTCTGGACCTACAACCACAGAATATATAATAGTACTAACGTACAGAAGAATCACTCCCTAAGAAATTACATGTTTAGGTATAAATTAATACCTACGCTCGGTGTACCCAACCGCTCACAAACAAAATTGAAACTTATGAACGCGCGCGAACGCTCAATCTCCCTTGCGCATCGCAGTTTTATAACTGAGCCGCCGGCGAACTCCAAGGGTTGTAACTTGTCATCATGTTATTCGAAGATTTTTTGTTATTGATTTTGCTATAATATCTTATTTGTTCACTTAATCTACAAAATGAATTGTAAGATTTGTAAATATTTATAAACCTAAACGAAATTATTATTGACTACTGTTTATATAGAAAAACAATTCATTATTCTTGTGTCTAACTGTTCTTTGTATCGAGTGGGACACCGAGTCGACGACCCGATCGATTTTTTAACGAATAAACGTACTAAAACACAGAAAAAAATCAAGTAAGTGTGCGCGCGAGCAGCACGTGCGTGCGAACAGTGCGGCGGCTAGCGGCACACTGGCGGTCTGGCGACGACAAGTGACAACCCGCGGAGATTAGTCCCCGTAGGGGACCCGCCGGCGGAACATACCTAAACCGTGGAGTGAGACCCCCCTGCTACAACATAAATGAAGCGCTCCGACCTAGCCAGCTTAATATGTGGTTCCGTCGCGTAGCGTGTTCCGTGTTTGTCGTGTTGTAGAGTGACGTCAAAAACTTACGATAATTATGTACAAAAAAATATTATTCTATGCTATTAAAAACTTTCAGTGGTCGTTAAACGTGTATCTGAATTTTGGCATAAATTGATAAAAAAAAAATCGTTGAAATATTATATTTCAGGTAAAATAAACTCGCATTCTGATGTACAACCTGTGATAATTTCATGCGGTTGAGTCAACAGAACGATACGCTTGTATATAAATCAAAACACCGGATTTCAAAACGTATATTACTGGGAACGTACTGTCACGTACATGAATCACAAAAATATCTATCGTTTGTGTAAAACGATATATAAAAAAAAGTCGTAACCGTGACAAAAATGGAACGTAAAAGGTAAACTGTTGCATTTGATTGTCAGTTTTTGCAGGAGAACCGGAACCGCGATGAATCTGACAGCATCATCCATCACAGGCTGGTGGTAAATGATTGATCAAAGGAATGGCCGACACTGGTCCGCACTTTAGATTCATGTTATGATACACGGGTTGCGATCTGATCGCGCTATGAGGCATGATTCTATGAGCATTCTTCCTTTCAGCATTCACTGCTATGATACCTCTTAATAAATTTGCATTATGTACATAAATTGAAATTGTCAACAAGACAAGTATGACATGATGATGATAATCCTTTCGAACGATTTCGGCCATGGCAACTAATTCAACACCTAATCAAAAGTTCAAAGGTGAACCTCAATCTAAGGCCAACGAAACGGTAGGTAATGTCTAAGAATCTAATTAACTTTCAATGATTCATTTTGAGAAATTGGAAAAACCATCTTTAACCTTAACCGAAATCACAATTTTTAGTTCTCCCACAAAAATGATATTTTTCCCGCAGTAAAAAGTAGTTTTTGTTTTATCCAAAGTGGTATTATTTGCGTGTGCCAAATTTCATTTATCTGTCAAGCTGCTTAAACGTGAAGAGGTAAAAAAAACACACAGACAAATTCTCGGATTTATTATAATATTGATAATAGTATGGATGTGTACAGTATTTAAAAGGTTTGATTGAAGGAATTTTACTAAAGGTATGGAGTCGTGCTGTTTAAGCTGATCGATTAGCAAAGTGGATAACCTCACGCTCTAAACCGAATGAACAGTTTCATCATCATTCATTTCAATCTTATATAATTAAAACGAGCTAAAGTTTATGAGTCCTAAATTAATAAAAGTTTCGTTACCAAACAACAATTTGGTGGTGGCCTACACTTCCTTCCCGAAAAAATGTTTTACTTTGCAAAGTATATTAATGCACCTTTTATAGTCTAAGACTAGACTAAGGGACGCGAGGGTGTGTATGACAATTACAATTTCAGGCGATGGGCTGACAACCTGTCACTATGGCGATACACAATTTTCCGAATGACCCTCAAATATTTGTCTGACGTGGCGTAAATGATCGTTTTTCCGACCGTTTACGCTCTGCCTACCTTGCAAGGGATCATAGGCGTGATATGTGTATGTTACCGTCACATAACTACTTTCTAAGTCAGTGCAGAAGCAAAGAACTGCAGTTCAAAGTAAAACGGATAATATCATGTTTCACTTGGCATACAACTGAAACATAAATCTTAGCAAATAGAAATGAAGATTGATATCGCGATAGCATTTTATCTGAGTCAAGTAAGATTTTCCCGTTATTCCCATCGACCCCCGCGAATCGGCCCCCGCGGGGGTCGTTGGGAATTTTTTGTCCCAACGACCCCCGAATTCAAATTTTTAGAGTTTCGGGGGTCGTTGGGACAAAAAATTCCCAACGACCCCCGAAATCAAAATTAAAAATATTAATTATATATTATTGCTTTTCAATGCTAGTTTTTTTATGTTTATGGTATGTTTTCAAAATTAATGGATGTTTATGGGTTATTGTGGTGTTTCTTCGGTGTTGATGGTGAGTTATCAATGTTTATGGTTTATTTCTGTTATGATGGTGTGTTTATAATGTTTATGGGTTATTGTGGTGTTTATTCGGTGTTGATGGTCATAAACATCCATTAATTTCGAAAACATACCATAAACATAAAAAAACTAGCATTGAAAAACAATAATATATAATTAATATTTTTAATTTTGATTTCCGGGGTCGTTGGGAATTTTTTGTCCCAACGACCCCCGAAACTCTAAAAGTTTGAATTCGGGGGTCGTTGGGACAAAAAATTCCCAACGACCCCCGCGGGGGCCGATTCGCGGGGGTCGATGGGAATAACCGAGATTTTCAGTATATTTTAGAAGGCTTTTTATAAGTTTCTTCATACATACATACAAACACAAATCACGCCTATATCCCTTACGGGGTTGGCAGATCGTTAACGGCCGTAAAACGGATATTAACACCACGTCTGATTTGTCAGGTTGTCAGCCCATCGCCTAAAATTGTAATACACATTCCTCGAGTCCCTTAGTCGGCTCTTACAACACCCATGGGTAAGAAATGGGGTGATGCTATTCTAGGCCGGCATCACACGGCTTTTCTATATGGTTTCTATTTTATTATTCAAATCTCGTGTAGATATGAATCTACATGAGTTACTTACATCCATCCATACTTGGTTTTATTAATTTGGTGCTTAACAGCGGACGGTGGAGCTGCAGAACACACATCTCAACCAACAATGGTTAATTCATAATACTGACTTAGAAATATTGTATCAAGGTCTTCTTTTTTTGTGTGGGACACCGAGTCGACAAACGGTATTTAGTTTAAGGCCCGGTTTTTCCTAAAAACTTGGTCACTTTCATTTGCACTGCGCCAGAGAGAAACAGCCATTCATGTTGAGCTTAAATTTTCGACATAGAAAATATAGAAATACCGATATAATGTGTGATTCAGGCATAATTACAAGAAAATGTATGTTCTAAATTATTGCAGAAAGAATGATTCAAGTAGAGGTATCTTTGTTTTATTTATTCATCAAGTAAATGTCAAACTGTGTAACTGATAGTATTTCTATCTTTTTAGCCTGTTGCAGCATAATAAAAATAAGAACATAATAATGAAAAAAATATAGGACACAAAAAAAAAACTGCTTTCAAAGCTCTGATAATTGGGTCGTTCGTCGATTCTCTAACACACACGACACAAGAAGTAGAGCAACAAATAAGTAATCCTAATAGTTTTCATTGTAGTCTAGAGGTAGGTATGACCTGTTAAATTTCTGGCTACCTATAAAATACCTTACTATCCTGTAAGATGTTTGAAATTTGAATATTAAGCAATTTGTTAGATGAATACCAGTTTTTGGCACGGGGTTGAGGCGTTGCCACATGTCAAGATTCTTGGGTCTTTGCCAGTCACCCGTACGTATTAGTACCTTTGTCTTCTGACCGTATCGGTAGGTACTACAAAAGCGATTTCTAACATTATTTCCTATGAAAGAAATTTACATAATTACGTTACAATAAGTTTTCTACTCGTGATAAATTTAAAAAGAAAAACTAGAAAATAGTTACATATTCATGTTTCGACATCAGATACGTTCGTGTTTCAAGCATTCATTTCAGCACAAAATACTCTGATCCAGAGAACATTCTATGTCAGCATTACTCATACTAAAATTCTACTTAACGAGTAGTGCAGTAGGGTAGAGAATCACGTGGCTTGGAACATGTACACGAGAGGCTGGGGTGGACCTCACACGCATTGCATCGTTTTTAGGTGTTTATCCGGATCCGCTAATGTAAAAAAATGTTGAAGAAATCTCATACAAAAACCCGATATCATGGCACACGTCACCGCATCAAATTTCAGCTGTAAGAGGTATTTATTTAGCTGTAACGAACCGCAATTTCGTTCGGTACGTGTGTGATCCGCTTCAGGTGTTTGCTGGTGACGTGTACAAGTCTTGATGTCAGCATATTATCGTCGTATCGTGTAGCTGAGAAGATTCCATTTTCCTTCATTGTTGGTAAAAACTAAAAATGCACTGAGACACTAAGTGGAAGGAAATTTCAGGTACCTTCAAAAATGCAAAATTTAATACGGAGCTGGTGATACCTCTTAGCTTAGTTTTAAGGTGAGGCTAATTAAGTCCGTTTTGTCCTTAAAATGTCATTTGAACCATATGATGCCCAGAGTTTTGTATGAAAACGAAACTGAACATAAACCTCAGAACTCCCAAATCAAGCAAGTGCTGCCTCACCCTCTGAAACTAAGCTTTTAAAAAATTATTGATGTGTACAATTTATGAAATTTCTTCAATTAAATTACGTAACACGTTTGAAATTGGACAAACTTTAGGGATGGTCACCGTTGGGTCATTTGTTAATAGCGCTCACAGCTGATCGGTAATGGTGAATTACACCCCTGAGTGCTGTGGGCGCGAGTCGCACATGTTCCAAATTAGGAAAGTTATCGTATGCGGGCTAACTTGTAGGTAGAGGAGCTGGCCACGTCAGTGGCAGTATGACCTACTCACTAAAACCCATGTTTTTTTTAATGCAAATGAAACTATTCAATGTAGGATAGTATAATCAATAAGTATTGACGTCATGATTCATCATTGCAAAAAAAAGTAATTTGTATAACAATTTCCTTTTTGACGTGACAACGCAACGTCTTAAATTAGGTTGTGGCTCGGTGGCATGCACGGAAAAATATAACGCCCGCTCACGTCTGTTACAGTGAGTCATGACCGAAAGAGAGGCACGCTGAATGCCATCTCTCTCCCACTCAAGCATAATCGGCGCGCATCATTCGAGAATTACGTTGTCACGTTCAAACTTTGCCCGTATACCGACTTTACAGGCAACCTTTTTTATTATAACAATTTTATAAATATTTTGGCATAAAAAAAGGCACTGCCTCGGGGCTGGCCAGGTTAATCACACGACATGTAACTTTACGCCACCACTTTGCTTGATTTAATAGTAGTTTATGCAACTGTCGTATAATGGGGGTCATTAGAATGCGAGTGTCTGTTTATCACACGAGGCCTAGCCGAGTGTGATAATAGATTGACACGAGCATTCTTATCCCTAATTATATGCAGTTGCATACACTTTTTTATCAGCACTCTCAAAAAATAAACTCAGTTAAACACTTTTCCAAACGTCCGCACCGGCGATTGATTGCAAGGCCCGATACATGGTCAAATTGAATACGAGAACGTAATATGGCTTGATATTAATTTTCGAAAATTATTTACTAACAGTTGTTTAGATGTCAAGTCTGAACAACAAATAACTAAACAACTGAACAACAACTAAACAACAACTGAACAACATCTGAACAACATCGGAATAACAACTGAACAACATCTAAACAACTGCTCAACATCTGAACAACAACAGAACAAAAACCTATTAAAACAACATCCGAAAAATTACCGTACAACAACAACTGTCAGGTGCGGCGGAAAATGGCGATTTGAGTATGAGCAAAAAAAAACTTCGTTTCATTTTTCAACTTTATCGTAGTAAGAGTTTTCTCATTAAGTCATTACGCTTCTATAATTTATATTAAACCGTAGTTTATATAGGCAGAATGCATAAAGCAAGTCTTTATGCAACTGTTTTCGAATTCATAATTCGAACATTATGAGCCGAGTGTAGATAAACGTATTAAAGCTTGCTAATGTCGTCTAATATAGTATACTTCTTCTTCTTTTCGTATGAGACACCGAGTCGACGAACGACGATGACCCTAGTGTCAGAGTTTTTCAACCGCCTGTTATAGTATGCTAATTCCACGCTAAATCAGCCTCATCGTAGCAATAATGACAGATCGTAGAGTCTACGCACCGTAGCAAAGAACTACTGCGTTCGAACGTCCTACGAACTATCCGGTGATATCTAATAATAATATGCTCTGTAGGTGAATGAGCGCATAAATTTTGAGTAGGTATAAAAAATCAGAAAAGAGCCTGTTAACTTTCACTTTTTTATTAATTATTTGACTATACATTTAGTTAGCACACTATAAAATTAGTGCCTATGCCTACCCCAAGTGCTACCCCATAGCAGTCTGTAGATAACAAATAAAAATAAATTATCAATTTCGCGGAACTAAATTTCATTCAGTCTATGCAAAATAACAAGGTGAGTGAAATCAGGTATTTCCAGAAAATACTCTAATAAAGTTTTAAACAATAGTTAAAGCTATTTATTGCTTACGAGGGCGGAAACGAGTTACTCAACATTCCGTTTATTAGTTGTTAGTTTTAACTTCGAACTACTTGCTTAATACGAGCCTTCCAAGTATTTGAAAGTACAACTTAATATACATTTGCACGTAGCTACATATTTAATTTGTAAGCGACGTACAATTACTGTTTGTGTTTTGAAGTAAACGGTTTTTAGCCAATAAAACATTTCCCATTTAGCTCGCCAACCCGATTAGTAAACGAAATGAAGTTTGTGAATTAAGGCAAAAAACCCTAAATGACCTCTAAATGTAGATTATGAGCTAACTATCCGATAATATTTTTGGCTTATATCAAACTCAATCATTACCAAACCACATGTTGCCTATAATTATTTTCATATCGATGTACAGAATCAAAAACCATATGTAACTGAAAATAAAAAAACTGGTGCAAAAAATGAATTGTTGTATAGTTTTAAATTGAGATTAAAGCTTTTTCATGTTTTTTATCTTATATTTTGGCTAAACAATCGAACTTTGTACTTAAATTTCATTAACATACCATCTTCTGTATACCTTGTTTAATGGCAAATAAATGATTGATTGATATAAAAAAAATCTATTACAAGCTTCAACATAAAGTTAATCAAGTTATAAAATTACTGGTTTTCCATACAATTATGAATAAGAACCAATATAAGTTCATACTAAGGTAACTTGAGGTGCTGTTGACGTACCTAGTCTTGTAAAACTAAATAAAGTTTTAATGCCGTTACGATTAATAATTCTAAGAACCGTACAGCTTGAAGCAAATTTAATTTCTTCTGTAAAAAGCAGTTTTGAATAGAAGTCTGTAGCACTTTATGGAAATATTATGAAAGCAATAAGAGCTAGAACGAAATTGATACCTACTGAATAAAAAACGCAGAATTTATCACTTGAAATATCGTCTAACGCATGGATTCATGTTATGTTGCAGATAACAAAAAACGGGATAACAGTGGCACAGTCTAGATAAAGTTATATTTTACTGTAAGATAAATAAAATATTCCAACTGACTTAAAAGATCTTTTACTTTTAGTAAGCTGTATTATAATTATAAATGAAATGAGTGACCAAATCGGTTTTTACAAAGGAAAACTTCATATTGCCGTATACCTTATCATCATATGTCGTGTGTTCTTATAAGTGTACTTAGTAGTTAACTTCTTTAGAAATACATATTCTTCTTCAAATTTAAGAGTCAAACTCTTGTCGGTGGAGTAATTTCTAATTTTCCCTCTTCTCTGCTAGTGACTTGACCTCCTGATACGATACGAGTTGAATTTTGCCTTTCTCTGGGTAAAGTAGGTGCGTCTTGGCCATATACATATTTAGGATGTAAAAATATTAGCATAAACTGGTTTACCACTTAAAACATTGCAAACCAGTCCATATTTTGACCTATGTTCCATAGAAAAACTAGTTCAGTTGTATGGGCTCGTGAACCTTAAGATATATGTAGTTTTTTATATCCTATTTTCGATTTACAGACTTGACAAAACAATCAAGTATTTAGGTGCCGGCTTGGCACTCTTGGGTTCCAGCCAAGAACGGAGCTACGGGCACGCCTCTTCCTTCGACAGATGCACAATTTATCTTAAACTCCAACTAATATGAAACTCGGAAACGCTACCGAAGCGTGTAACAACGTTTTAAATGCAGGATGAAAAAAACACTGTATATTTCAGTTCAAACGACAAAATGAACATCTATTATCTAAACTACTTGTAAAAGTTCTTCTAATAAATCCATTTAATGACATATTATGTTTCACAGCTTCATTCTTAGCGATTTATTGTTAACATGGTGTAGATTCGCTCCCAAGCACTAGCCTTGCACGGATATTTTAGAGTTTTTTTTTTTTTTTTTTTGAGCGGGTATCCCCATTTCTACGTCCCCACCTCGGCGGTAGCTCGACTGTCAGATTCATTATTCGTTTCCGTGCTCAAGCCTTCGCACGTGTCAGTGCCGCGTCAGTTAATATTTAATAAAATATTTTATTTTATTTAAAATTAATTTAAATTTAAAGTGAAAAAATATATATCTGTCACTAAATTCATTCAACATGGGAAATAAAAGAAAGCAAGGCGAGACCGAGGACGAGATCAGGAGAAAAATTCAAAAATTACAGGATAGATTGAAAAAGAAACCGCGACCAAGACCGCGTGTAATACAATCATCTTCAGAAGATGAATCCAACAGTAAGTACTGAACAATTTAAATTCGTGCTAAAATTGCTCTTTAAAATGATGCGTAATTGCTATCTTTGGGCTGTTACTGTCATAATTGAATTACATGATGCGAGCAACTAACTCTGGGTTGTCTCTGTCATTTGTGCATTAGTGATGCGTACTGCTAACCTTGGGCTACTACTGTCACAAAATAATGCAAAATATCGTTATTTTCACCACCCCACACCAAGGGCCTTACAAAGCCCTGTGGTCCCACGTCACTCCTTGCCACGTGAGCCATCGCCAAACTGCGCAAGACCTCGTCGTTCTCCAACTCCACGTCCACGTGCCTCTCCGCCACGCAAACCATCTTCACGTCGCGCTACGTCGTCCCATCGTCGATCTCCGACACCGCGTCAGCAATCGCCTGAAATTCAAATAATGTCTTCACCACGTGCTAACAGATCGCCACGTGCTAACAGATCGGCACGTGCCTCACCAGATCCAGAAATTACGGCTCAGAACCTCCCTGCCACAACAAATGATGATGATACAGTTCCTGAAGAAATTACTCTCGACGATGACATTTTGGAACTACTAGGAGATGCTCCTAAACAGGACACTACTCTCGGAAAACCCATCCATAAAGATGTCGCCAGTAGGTGGCAGGATGTTTTGTCTAAGGGACTTAAAAAAGACGCAAAAGAAAAATTAATGCAAGAGTATCTTGTTCCGAGCAACTGCGATCTCCTTCTAGCGCCAACTCTAAACCCGGAGGCAAAGGCTGCGATACCCGAGGTTCTTGTGAAAAGAGATTCGTCGCTTATGCACAAACAACATCAACTTGGTATTGCCCTCGCTGCATTAGCAAACGTGACTGACATGATAATATCTAACGAATCTTCAAAGCAGAAGATACTCAAACCGTTAAGTGATGCGTGCCGCATTTTATGCGATTGCCACTACACAGAAACAAAAACAAGACGTTTCTTTGTTATCTCGGCAATAAACACCAATTTAAAAGACACTCTCATCAACACGACACGAGACAAGCTTTTATTTGGTGAGAACGTCGCAGAAAAACTAAAGGCTGCACAATCTATTCAAAAATCAGGCGACGCACTCAAGAACGTTACCAAGACGTCCACTTTCACAAAAAGTAACTTTGCTTACAGAGCCGCCACTGGTAAAAACAATTTAAACTTCAAGCCTCAACATCGAAAAGCGGACAACAAGCCTACCAGCAACAACATGCGATCGCGGCAGCAGCCAGCCCGCGCGCCACCTCGCCCCAGCGCCAGCACTGCTCGCTATCGCCAGACATCGAATCGCTCGCCAGTGAGGAGGAACCAACGCCGATACTAATGCAACAGGTACCTTTTGCTGGTAGAATTCAATATTTTACTAAAAAGTGGTCTAGTATCACAAACGATCCTCTTCTATCGTCTTGGACTAAGGGCTATAAAATCCCCTTCAGTTCTACCCCACGGCGTGCCGATAAACCGGCCACACATTCAAGTTCTAGTAAAGATCACACACAATTCAAAAAATGCATTCAGGATCTTTTAAAAATAAATGCTATCTCTAAATGTCATCACGTTGAAAACGAATTTTTGTCAAGCATATTTTTGGTGCCTAAACCAAATGGTACCAAAAGATTCATTTTAAATTTAAAATGTCTAAATAAATACGTAAAAACAAGCCACTTCAAAATGGAAGATTACCGTACTACATCAAAATTAGTCACTAAAGACTGCTATATGGCGTCAATAGATCTTAAAGACGCTTATTTTTGCGTACCGATACATGAATCTCATAAAAAATATCTGCGTTTCGAATACGACAATCAATTATACGAGTTCAATTGTTTACCATTTGGTTTAAGCACTGCGCCTTACGTTTTCACAAAGTTACTAAAACCAGTTATGGAGTACTTACGATTGCACAATATGATATCCATTATTTATATTGATGACATATTTTGTATAGGTAGGTCGTTCACTGAATGCACAAATAACGTCAACATGACAATCAACTTTTTAACTAGTCTTGGGTTTGTTATAAACTATGAGAAAAGTTGCTTAGTTCCAGACACTCAATGTAGGTATCTCGGGTTTGTTTTTGACTCTAGAAAAATGATTATGCGCCTACCCAGCGATAAGCGTTTAAAAATAAAAGATTGCGTTCAGAAATTCTTAAATCTGAGACAATGCAAATTGCGCGAATTTGCTCGATTTGTAGGATTGCTAGTATCTGCCTGCCCGGCAATACAATACTCATGGCTGTACACAAAAGAGTTTGAGTATCATAAATACACACAATTGTTTGATAATCCAAGCTATGAGCAGGTTATTCAAATTACAGCTGGATTAAAAAAAGATATGTATTGGTGGCTAGATCACATAGATAACGGATCAACCTCACTCGAGAGTACACACTTTGATTTAGAAATGTATTCGGACGCCTCGAACAGCGGCTGGGGTTGTTTTTGTAATGGGGATGAAAGCTATGGACATTGGAAGGATGATGAGAGGGACTTACACATAAACCAGTTGGAACTCAAAGCTGCTTTTCTCGCTTTAAAATGTTTCTGTAGAAATTTATTTGATTGTAATATTTTATTACGTTTAGATAATAAAACTGCAATATCGTGCATCAATAGAATGGGCAGCATTCAGTATCGACACCTAAACAAAATCTCAAGAGACATCTGGGAGTGGTGTGAAAAGCATAACTTGACAGTTTTTGCCTCTTACGTAAACACAAAGGAAAATTGCGAAGCCGACTACTTATCTCGTAAAAAATTTCAGGATACAGAGTGGGAACTTAATAATTATGCATTCAACCAAATTACTGAGACATTTGGAATTCCGGACATTGATTTGTTTGCTAGTAGGAACAATGCAAAATGCAAGGATTACGTGTCTTGGAAAAATTACCCAGAAGCTTGGGCCATAGATGCTTTCACTTTGTCCTGGAAAAACTTGTCATTTTATGCTTTTCCTCCGTTTGCAATGATTACCAAAGTACTTCACAAAATCATTTCCGAAGAGGCGTCAGGGATCGTTGTAGTACCTTTTTGGCCAACTCAACCTTGGTTTCCCGTTTTTCAGAAGCTTATAAGTACCAAAACTTTGTATTTTGAACCAAATACTGAATTACTTGTCTCTCCTTCAATCTGCACAAGAGCTTGACGTTGGTTGCCGCGAAGTTATCAGGTGCTCTTTACTAGGACGATCCCTTTCACCTCGATCAGTCGAAATTATGTTAGCCTCATTAACTGACAATACTTATCGACAGTACGACGGCTGTATTAAAGCCTGGTTAAATTATTGTAAAATGCATGCTTACGACTACCTAAATCCTTCAATTCCTGTTATTATTCAGTTCCTAACAGATGTTTTTGACAAAGGGGCCAAATATGGCACAATTAGTTATACAAAGCGGCACTGACGTTGCTAGTAGGTAAAACGTTAGATGATCTGAGAATAAAAAGATTTATGAAAGGAGTTTACAGACTAAGACCAACGAATCCCAAATACAATCTCACGTGGGATCCCAATGTTGTATTAGATTATTTAGCCCAAAAGTGGCCCAACGAAGAGCTTAGTCTAGAAACTATTTCGAAAAAGACTGCAACTCTGCTGGCACTAGTGACGGCACACCGCGTTCAGACTCTGTCTTTGATTAAAATTAGTAATATTTCTACACAAGGCTCTTCAGAAATAATTATAAAAATTCCCGATTTAATTAAAACTTCTAAGCCAAATTCATATCAGCCAGTTCTTCGACTACCTTTTTATAACACACACCCTGAAATTTGCCCTGCAAAATGTATACAATCATCCACACTATCCACACTAATATTATAAATGCGAAAGTAACTCTGTCTGTCTGTCTGTCTGTCTGTCTGTCTGCTACGCTTTCACGGCCAAACCGCTGAACCGATCTTCATATAACTTGGCACAGAGATTGCTAGCATACCGACAACGGACATAGGCTACTTTTTATCACCATTCGAGGGTCTGGAGTACAGATGTAGACCACCAGGTGTACCTCCAGGAGCCCAGCTAAACTATAAGAGATACAGGCATGGTTCCAAAACAAAAGTTGTTCAGTATGATGGGCCGCTTCTTTTCACAAGGACATTGAGGATCTGGAGTACCTTATGTAGACCACCAGGTGTACCATCAGGAGCCCAGCTAAACTATAAGAGATACAGGCATGGTTCTACAACAATAGTTGTTCATAATGATGGGCCGCTTCTTTTCACAAGGACATTGAGAATCTGGAGTACCTTATGTAGACCACCAGGTGTACCATAAGGAGCCCAGCCAAACAATAAGAGATAAAGAAATGATTCCAAAACAAATGTTGCCCAGTATGTAGGGCTGCTTCTTTTCACAAGGACATAGAGGATCTGTAGTATCTTATGTAGACCACCAGGTGTACCATCAGGAGCCCAGCTTAACTATAAGAGATAAAGAAATGGTTCCAAAACAAAAGTTGTTCAGTATGATGGGCCGTTTCTTTTCACAAGGACATTGAGGATCTGGAGTAGCTTATGTATACCACCAGGTGTACCATCAGGAGCATAGCTAAACAATTAGAGATAAAGAAATGGTTCCAAAACAAAAGTTGCCTAGCATGATGAGCTGCTTCTTTTCACAGGGAAATAGAGGATCCGGAGTACCTTATGTAGACCACCAGGTGTACAATCAGGAGCCCAGCTAAACAATTAGAGATAAAGAAATGGTTCTAAAACAAAAGTTGTTCAGTATGATGGGCCGCTTCTTTTCACAAGGACATTGAGGACCTGGAGTACCTTATGTAGACTACCAAGTGTACCATCAGGAGCCCAGCTAAACTATTAGAGATACAGGCATGGTTCTGAAACAAAAGTTGTTCAGTATGATGGGCCGCTTCTTTTCACAATGGCATTGAGGATCTGGAGCACCTTATGTAGACCACCAGGTGTACCATCAGGAGCCCAGCTAAACTATAAGAGATACATACATACATACAGGCATGGTTCTGAAACAAAAGTTGTTCAGTATGATGGGCCGCTTCTTTTCACAAGGGCATTGAGGATCTAGAGTACCTTATGTAGACCACCAGGTGTACCATCAGGAGCCCAGCTAAACTATTAGAGATACAGGCATGGTTCTGAAACAAAAGTTGACCAGTATGATGGGCCGCTTCTTTTCACAAGGACATTGAGGACCTGGAGTACCTTATGTAGACTACCAAGTGTACCATCAGGAGCCCATCTAAACTATTAGAGATACAGGCATGGCTCTGAAACAAAAGTTGTTCAGTATGATGGGCCGCTTTTTTTCACAATGGCATTGAGGATCTGGAGCACCTTATGTAGACCACCAGGTGTACCATCAGGAGCCCAGCTAATTTATAAGAGATACATACATACATACAGGCATGGTTCTGAAACAAAAGTTGTTCAGTATGATGGGCCGCTTCTTTTCACAAGGGCATTGAGGATCTGGAGTACCTTATGTAGACCACCAGGTGTACCATCAGGAGACCAGCTAAACTATTAGAGATACAGGCATGGTTCTGAAACAAAAGTTGTTCAGTATGATGGGCTGCTTCTTTTCACAAGGGTATTGATGATCTGGAGTACCTTATGTAGACCACCAGGTGTACCATCAGGAGCCCACCTAAACTATAAGAGATACAGGCATAGTTCTGAAACAAAAGTTGTTCAGTATGATGGGTCGCTTCTTTTCACAAGGACAATGGGGATCTGGAGTACCTTATGTAGACCACCAGGTGTACCATCAGGAGGCCACCTAAACTATTAGAGATAAAGAAATAGTTCCAAAACAAAAGTTGGCCAGTATGATGGGCTGCTTCTTTTCACAAGGATATTGAGGATCTGGAGTACCTTATGTAGACCACCAGGTGTACGATCAGGAGCCCACCTAAACTATTTGAGATACAGAAATGGTTCCAAAACAAAAGTTGTTTAGTATGATGGGAATAAGTTGAGAAAGGACATTGGCAACTTTTTACCAAGGATTTTCTTTTATCTACTGACTTTTGTATTCCATGGTTAATATTGATCTGTCAGCGCAATATCAAGCAAGGTATCCTTAAACAGTAGAGATAAGAACTGTTCTAATATCACCGTCATACTTACTATGAATATACATATCAACTTAAGAACCTCTTTCTAAAAAAACTATCTAACGCGGACGAAGTCGCGGGTAAAAGCTAGTATATAAATAAAACAGCACAAATACGTAAGGATAATAATTTATTTATAAGTTATAAAAAACCCCATTCGAGAATATCGTCTCAAAGATTGAGTCACTGGATAAAGGAGACACTTCACAGTAGTGGTATTGATACTTCACTATTCAGTGCTCACAGCACTCGTCACGCGACCACATCCTCAGCCAGCAGACTTGGAGTTAATGTCGATGTCATAAGAAAGACTGCAGGATGGAGCTCATCTTCCTCAGTCTTTGCCAAATTTTATAACAGAGAAATTATCTCGGATACTAGTGATTTTGCTCGAACTATTCTTTCTAATTGCAATCGTATTCCACCTGAAAAATAAAATACAGTTGGTTGCAATACTTGTATGGATACCTAATTAATGTTACGTTGATTGTTATAAAATTATGTTTTATATTCTGTTGTTATTATTTGAGTCTGTGTAAAATATATACGTTATAGCATAAAATAAAAACTTACCGTTTTATTTTGCCATTCTTATTCACATTTTTATCTCTCAACATCCTACACCATGTTAACAATAAATCGCTAAGAATGAAGCTGTGAAACATAATTGAAGATCAAACGAACTTACCTGTAAGTGAAGTTCGATCATAATTATGTGAACAGCTTCATTCGACGCGATTTACATACACCCACCCAACAACAATGGCATATTATGATTTTAAAAAATTTGCACTTTCTTCACACTGGATCTTTCTTTTCAAACTTTGTTTTCACTTATACCCACCCAATCAATTATTAAAACTGGAAAAATGTGAAATGGTGAGTAACTAATGTAAACTGTAAACAAATGAATCTGACAGTCGAGCTACCGCCGAGGTGGGGACGTAGAAATGGGGATACCCGCTCAAAAAAAAAAAAAAAAACTCTAAAATATCCGTGCAAGGCTAGTGCTTGGGAGCGAATCTACACCATGTTAACAATAAATCGCGTCGAATGAAGCTGTTCACATAATTATGATCGAACTTCACTTACAGGTAAGTTCGTTTGATCTTCAATTAATTGAACCACCTGATTGTCCGAAAAGTAAGATGGTTCCGTGCTTCGGAGGGCACGTTAATCCGTCGGTCCCGGTTGCTGTCTATGATTGCTTAGACTGCGGTCGTTACACAACCATTTCCGAGGCCTACTACTTGTAGTAGGCGGTTGAAAAACTCTCGACACCAGGGTTCATCGGGTCGTTGGACGACTCGGTGTCTCACACAAAAAAAAAGAAGAATGACAAAAACTAAAGGATGGATTGGAATTTAACTTTCTGTGGTGTATATGTCGCAGTAAAAAGGCAGAATTAGGAATTAGGCCGAAAATCTAGGACTTTTGCCAAAAACCGAAATATGACAACATGAACAATTTTTATTCTACCATCTTACTAAACAAATCTTGAAATCCGTCCAAATTCCTAAGAGTCCATCTAAACCAAAAGAGATTTGATATTGCTGATACCGCCATTTTTGATCCCCCGCCCATCCCTCCCTCCCCTCCAACGGGACCACAAAATAACCTGGCAACATTTATGAGATGTGAGTCCAGGGGTTACAACAACACTTATCAAAAGCCAGAATCCGGTCCTCTTATTATGCATTCGAACGTCCCTTGACGACCAGGACCATCCTGGTCAATTAGTAATTTTTAGTACTGGAAGCAATGAGTCAATTTGCTTGTCACACAACACAAAGCTTTATCAAAATGCACACTTAGCTATCTACCTACAAAATTCCCTCTCAATCAAAACTTAGCTTCAACTCCTGACACAAATGTGGAGTATACGAGCTGGCTTTGTAGTCGAGACAAAAACCTAAACCATTATACTACAGAGCCGGGGGTCGAAATAGAAATAAAAGTGTCCAAACCTGCTGGAAATTTCAACTTGATCCCGACATTAATAGCACTAATTTGTTATGCGAATTCCTGCGTTGTTTTCACTTTATGTTTATTTTCACGCTGAGTTTTACAAAGGTACTTGTAAATGTTGCAAAATAAAAGCATTGTTTGCTACAAAATGTTTGCACAAAATTGAATTCGTTTTCAAGACAAAAGGGTCCCGTAAAATATTTTCTGGCAGATGCATGCGAAAATGGTAATTGCGAATTGAATGAAGTATCAGTGACGATCATATTTGGTTTTAACAAATATAATGTTAATTTATAAAAAACAAACCTTTTTTAAGCTGGCATGTTGAGTGTAAATGATACAAATATAGGTTTTTTCCCCAAACACTTCATTTTTATTTAATTTTTACTTGGATTTCCTCCAGATTTTATTAGAATGTTATGGCGATTTCAACCCTTGTCGTCCGTCGCTGCATTTTTAACGCAGCAAGCCGCCTATATGGTTCAGATCCTCCATTCAAACTTTTATGTATTGTATTAATCGTTTCCTAAAATAAACATACAATCCTCTTATTTATGAAATATTAAAGAATACATTTAAATAACTGCCAAAGATTGAAGGAATATTGAATTTCATGGAAATATTCCAGTTAAATGAAAATAAACCAGATAAATTTAACCTTTTTTCAATATTTTTTTTCACATACTGTTGTGGGTACAATCACCGTACATGAACATGAACACATAAACAGCCACAACAGTTCATTGTTAGATGTAGGCCTCCCCCTATTTGGGGTATTGCTTTACTCACCACGCTTAGCAAGCGGAATGGCGAGCCCAGTGCAAGATATTGTATCGACACAGGGAACGCTGCTGCTCATGCCCTGGTTGAATTTATCCCTGTCTCTTTTTACGACGCCCTCGAGTAGTACCTAAGGGTGATGCTTTTCTACGCTGATATCACAGCAATCACCGTAAAATTATCTAAAACATTTAACTTCTGCGATTGACTTAGTACTTTTGTTGCTTTTTAGTAGTTTTTTTCTCTGGTTCCGTATATTTGTAGAAGTCTAAAGTAGGAATTATCATTTATGCATACTATATAAAACTCATCATCGCATACCTACTTATTTACTTATCTACTTTATTTAGATTTGATTAGATTTATTTCATGTATATTGCCTGAGCAAGTTACAAATAATATCAACCCTTTATTAATTCTGACTTGTTCAGATGCTAATTAGATAGGCAATCATGTACTTTCCTTTCCTATGTGTAAAAGAGCCTGAGTAATTCAAAATAATTTAATACACTTACATTCGTTCAGAAAGAAACATATTTTTTTATTTACTATATATATTTTACTTTTTAATAACATTTTTTATTAAGAGTAAAAGCGAGACAGTAAAATTTAAACAGCTTCATCGAAAATTAATCTTTTTGCTAATTTGCAAGGGTTTTTAGTCTACGAAACCTTATAAAAGAAAGCATGAGGGTAAAAATGACTAAGCAAGAAACATTTTACCTGGAAAATGTAGGAAGTTAATTTCCCGCAAAGTATATTTAAAACATTTGACGGTTGGTCTGCGAAGTTCCTCTTTGTGGTATAGAAATGTAGGAATAGATGCAGCTTTTTTAAAAGACCTCTTTTTCTTTTTTACCTCCGTTCCGTGCCATAAAAAGTGCGTATAAAAATGACAAATGTATGATAGCCCCCTTAAATATTAGTTCCTCCCAACCATTATTGTTAAAATATTGCAAAAAAAAACGTTTTTTGTATAGGAGCCTACATTTTTAATGTATTGAAATTAGGTATTTGCAGTTTATAAAATACAGCCTAGTGACAGATGTACGGACCGACAACGGAGTCTAGGGTCTCTTTTTACGGACCCCTAAAATATATTAAAGTCCATCAGATGTATTGTATTTCTTGATATCGTTCGGCAAACTAAAGTTGTTTTATCTGCGCTATATATGAGTGGTTTCTACGTTTGCTGGATTTATTTTACAAAAAAATGTGAATGAGGAAGTACTTTGAAAAAGTTCCAGTAGCAAAACAAGCATGATAAATAAATAAAAAATGAGATAAAGCCTAGCATATGACACTCGGGATAACGTAAGGATTCTTCCGATACAATTCCCATTCGAATCTGTTCAGTAATTAACGAGTTTCAGTCCTTTAAAGAATCGCACATATACACATGAACTCTAAAAACATTACATTCCTTTTTTGGCTGGGCAGTCGTGTAATTAAATACCAATATACTGTACTATATACACATATCTTTACAGGCATCGCTGCAGATATCAGTATAACCACAAAGTAAGTATTGGCGGCTGCGCCTATTTTGTGGTATAACCACAAAGTAAGTATTGGCGGCTGCGCGCCGAATACAGAGAGCTTACTTCAAGCAAACGTCACGAAACTTGCACAATTTGACACGCCGCCGTTTACAAGGAAATCCAAACCAATCCAAACACACTTGTAGTCGAGTGTCAACCGCGTTTGGTGCGGACGTGCAAAATGACTTCACGCATATATAAATAGGTAATAAATAGGTTTATTAGTATACGATGTGATTTGTACAATTTCCTTTAATATTTTGTACCAACTTAAATAGAAACTTGCTTTCATAAAAGAACAAACAAGATTAATAACTCTAAGCAGTATATTTTTTTAGAAGTAATGTGATTTGAGTTTCTACTTAAATAAAGGCTAAAAAAAACTTTTCATTTTTGATGTACATACATACACATATCACGTCTATTATCCTTTGCGGGGTAGGCAGAGCGTTAACGGCTGCAAAAACGGATATTTACGCCACGTCTGACAAAAATTTGAGGGTCATTCGGATCAAATTGTGTATCGCCATAGTGACAGGTTGTCAGCCCATCGCCTAAAATTGCAATACGGTGTGTATTGAAGTCCCTTAGTTGCCTCTTACGACTTCCACGGGAAAGAAATGGGGTGATGGTATTCTAAGCCGGCATCACACGGCACCTCATCATTAGGTACATCAACCTATTATGATTATAAAACCTGCGGAACCAAATTCATAGAAAAGAAGGTCAATTTGTCGATTTGTCATGTCTGTGTGTCACTCAGTCCGCCACCGCCGGCCAGGATCGTCACCATGCCAGCCAAAAAGGTCTGAACAGCTCCAGAGCAGATATCTACCTACTCGTCATTCCCCATTTCATAAAAATTGTGCTATGTAGGTAGTATCAGTAATGTAAATACAGGGAGTAACAGAAAGGGTATATCAAGCCGAAAAGAGGTCAAAGTGGGGAAGGTTGTTCAGTTTCATGAGCACCTTTCGGCTTGATATACCCTTTCTGTTACTCCCTGTATGTTTAGGTACCTACTCCATTGAATAAAATCAGTAAGAAAACTGTGGCAGCCCTTGCCGAAAGCGGAAATAATTGAAAAAAGGTCTGAGTGATCCGTCTGTATATTATTATTATTCTCTATTTTGTGGTATAACCATGTTATCTCTGCAAATGTCTGTCTATAATTTGACAGCAATGGTTAATTATACGCATGTAAATAGCACGCTTTGAAAATCGTGACTTCAATTTGAAACAGATATCGTCTACAGATGCTGGTGGCGTACAGTAACATGCCGTGTGATTAGCCTGGCCAACCTTGAAGTCAGGACAATACAGAATTGTTATAAAGAGAAAAAAATTGTTTTTTGCAAATTTTTCTTTTTGACTGACGTCAATGATAAATAATTCTATGCTTCATTGAATTAATAAAGTTTTCAAATATCATTTTTCTGTGTAGGTGTCTCGTGGGCGTATTCTCAGAACGTCATAACTCGCAACATTTATACTCGTATGTCTATTATCAACTTAGACTTAAGTTTAAATTATCTTCCTCGTTAAATGTGATTTATGTCTTTAAAGCCTTTCAAACGACCTTATCTATGTTGGTTGGTTTGCATTTTGATTGTGCCTGAGTATACCAATTGTTCCGTTTCCGAAGGTCTCAAGTGTTTCTCTAATTATAAGCTTCACATACACGCACCGACACATCTTGAAGACATCAAATAGACAAACGGTCCTATGAGAAGCATCCTATTTAAATAATGCTTTTTTCAAGTGTATACATTCTTATAAATCTACAATTCTCAATTCTAAAAATTAAAAATATTTGATATTGTACGCTATTGTAATGTGGGGCATTGTGATGACTGATGATGATGATGCAATGCTATGTAATAGTTTGTTTTGCTTATGTAGGTATATCTAGTTTTATATGATTTATGTGACAATGTATATACAATAGAGGAAGCACTATTAAAGGTAGTAATTTGTATTTTTATAAAAAAAATACCATATTCTAACTTATTTACTCAGACCTACCCTACATGCCAACTTTATTTACAGGGCAAACTTTAAATCGCACCGGGCAAAGGTCTAACGAAACTTTCTAGTTGTTTGACAAGGTAAAGTAGGTATTTCTAAATCCAGTTAAGTAGAAAACTTGTAAAGAGAACTGAGAGGGTCAGACTAGCCGCTTAAGAAAATTTCTACTTTTGAGTGCTTCTACAAGTTTACTCGATCTGAAAGGGACTTGAAAATATGTTTCGGAATTCAATGAAATAAACCGAGGCAAAAACGTTGGCTTCTGTTTCTGCTATATATAATGAGAGGTACTGGTACACTTGAAATGGTTTTTTTTTGTTCTTTTTAATGGCGAAGAAGTCACGATAAGAAAACAATTGATTATTAACGAATATTTATTTATTAACATTCTAATAATCTTTTTCATTTGTCTAGACCATCACATTTATATTCATAGTACTTTCAAGTCCACTTACCGTTTTAAAAAAATGCATTGATAACGGCGTTGTATTTATATCGAGTCTGTTTGTTGATAATAAATCATTCAACAACAGGTATACAAATAGTCGACCGGTGATTGAGCAAATTTTCACGAATGATACGCGATAAGTGAAAATGTATCAGCATTTTTAAAATAATGAACTTTAAGTTACAGATAACGTATGTAAATTTACTTATATTTCATTATGTTGTTGAATTTGAGTTGCGAGAAGGAAATTATATGAAACACGTTGAAAAACTTTGATGTGAAGAATTTATTATTATGAGTACTTACTTTTAACATTCAAGGATAAAAGAACCATTGAAATAAATCTATAGATACCAACTTTTTAATAACTACAAACCTTTATCAGGATGACCGCACACTTATCGTTTGTATTCTTAACTTTTGTGATCAATCAACGCAGACAAGCGTGGGTACATCAGCATTACATCAACATAGCCCTTTAAAATTTCATCATATACAGGTTTTTCTTATAAACTGTATGAAAAAGCAGTATTAGTTGATGCCAAAAATGGGAAGGTTTATGAGCTACGAGCAGAAGGTAAGTTTGTTGTGAGCTGGTTTATAAATTGACGTTCATTACGCAGGCCCATTTGAACCGCGTTGTTCCATTCATGATCTAAATTACCCCGCTACTGATTCAATCCACCGGGCTTAGTTCATTATTCGTGCAGACTCTGTTTGTTGCCAGCAATTTTAGGTCAGCAATAAATATTTGAAACAGATTTTTAGGGGAAGGTCAAAGCCAGCGGTCTTTCTTTTTCGTGTGGGAAACCGAGTCGTCCAACGAGATGAACCCTAGTGTCAAGAGTTCATCAACCACAAACTTCTAGTAGTAGGCCTCTGGCATGGTTGCCTAACGACCTCCGTCTAAGTAATCAATTAATCATAGACAGCAACCGGGACCGACGGCTTAACGTGCCCTCCGAATCACGGAACCATCTTTTTTTTTCGGACAATCAGGTGGTTCAGCCTTCAGTGTCCTAAACAGACCGGGAACAAATTCACAAAGTGATAAACATCAACCTATTTGAGTGCCCCACCGAGAATCGAAACCGGAACCATTGCGTCGGAAAGCTAGTTTTAATATAAAATAAACTATATTTGGTATACCTACGGCCTACAAATTACCTCTATGATATAGTTTGGCAAAGTAAAAACCTTTGGTAAGTGTTTTTATTACTGAATAAGCAATACGTGGCAAGTACTTTAATCCTAATTGTTATGTATATGACAGGATTATGCTCGGTATTCCAACTAATTACAATCCAATCAGAATACTCTAATGAAAAGTTTATAATTCCCTAGTGTTATTTGTTTCAGCATAGAAGAAGTATTAACAGTAATTAGTGATTAAAATGAGAATTATCCCACAAAAATCCGTCAAATGGCATAAATAGACTTATTATATCAGTTTCCTAATATATACTAGGTGCGCAAACTAAATATTTTCCTGCGTTTTATTATTTACACATGCTTTGAAGAGACTGTTAATCTATTATATTCTATGACTAGCTGGTGCCCGCAAACTCCGTTTCGCTAGCTGAATATTATGGTTAGCATAGTGTACTCGTACCACCGCCAGTACCAGTGTTTCTTGTTTTTTTTTTTTTTTTTTTTATTAATTATGGGTTTGCTCTTGACTCTAGTCTAGAGACAGAGACAGAGTCTAAGATGGAGCGAGCTCACCCAGAACAAGCCTGTTAAGGCACTGGCACTCCCACACACTGACGGAACGCAGCAAGCTACTTGGCGCCAGGCTTCGGTAGGATGGTGGTCGCGAGCCAGGCGGCCCCTTACGGAGCCTTCCACCGCTTGGTGGGATCGTTCAGCCGGACTTTAACTTAACTCCAACCACGTTACCACAATTAAAACAACTTATTTTGTTATGGACCCATTTCCATCTGTTGTACTGTATAGTCAGGATTCTAATGTTCCACTTAAATGGATGTCAATGTGCCAGCAGAAACGGAAATGAGAAATTTTCCCGCTGCAAAAAATATTTTAAATGTTGATCATCAGGAACAACTTTTATTGTGCAGACATTTCTGTATCTCTTATACTGTAGTGGCGGCCTAAATAGTCTACGTTTAATGGCATTTCTTGTGGGAATGAGCGATTTTCTCGCGGCAAAAAGAATTTTAGATGTTGACCTGGTTAAATAGGTATACACTACAAAAAGTAGTTCATTCAAATCCGTTCATAGTAGTTTCGGAGATTATCCCGGACAACAGACAGACAAAAAAAATGAAACGTGTTCTAAACCTATTTTGACATCACCTACGATTAGTTATTCGTAAATTTGTTCTATGTACAGGCAGATGGGTTTTACTGTTTTACTATGTGTATAGATGTTTGTATAAAGTTTTTCTCTTTTAAGATGTGTAATGAAATGGTACTGGTTAACATATCCGCCTCGTTTAAATTCCTCTGTTAGCTAACGACCTTCAGTCTGGTTCCATTGCACAGCTTCGGCGGAGTGAGATTGCGAAGAAGCATGATAGGAACATCAACTTTTAAGGGCGGGGCACACCGGCTCCGTATCCGTTCCGTATCCAGCTCTCGTCCGTAGTCACGCACGAGCTTATGACGTTGTAATGTATGGGACTGTATGAGATACGGCACACCGCACACCGTGCAGCACGGAACGGATACGCAACGCAAGCAGTGTGCCGTATCTCATACAGTCCCATATATTACAACGTCATAAGTTCGTGCGTGACTATGGACGAGAGCTGGATACGGAACGGATACGGAGCCGGTGTGCCCCGCCCTTTAGTCATATTTGGTGTGCAGGAAGACACTGGCGCTCAAGGAGTTTAGGAATTCTGTTAGATAGTAAGTGTGTGTGCTTCGTTTTGATTCATAACAGTGGTAATTGACATGTACACCACACCACCTTATCCCCAGTGATTTGTGACAGAATGGTATGGTTTATTGAAGCAGTCTGATCATTTATGGGTGCCAAAATAGCTCTTACACGTAGCCAGGAATCTTCTTTTTCAAGTATTTGAGAAGGCTCGCTATACACAGAAGAAATGAGTTCCTCTGCACCAGAAACTATTTGGTAAAGCGTTTCAGGCAAACATACTTGACCGTTATCCTCTGGTAAAGTACCTTCGCCGAGTTTAAATAAAGCTTGTGAAAACTCTTCAGCCCGTGGATTACCTCTGAGACGGGTTCGCATGTTCATCGTGATGGTCAGCTTGTGAATCTGTGGCCAAAGAGCCGATCTTTTTAGAGAAGCATTCACTTCATCAGAACTGGTACCTAAAGTAACAACTGGAAATGTTTGGCGAAAGTCAATGGAAAAAAGAAGAGTTATATGGCCCATGGCACTATTATCTCTGCGTATGACTTTCTAAGTCCTATCCACAGCTGCTACCACCTTTTTGTTGGCCATCGTACACTCGTCACATAACTTCCAGACAGCAATCTGCGAAAGCCTTTGCCTTGTCACTGTTACGTGATACAGCACATACCGGAGTTTCGTTAGCTTATAAAAATGACTGGTTCGCTAGCGTCCGAGCGACAGCGAGGACCAATCTTTCATCTAAGTTCGTGTGTCCATATCTATTGGTAATTTTAAAGTTGTAAGCGCCGGTGTGGCAGCGGTATCTTTGTGCAATCTTTCCTTGCCTTGGTCAAAACATTTAAGAGAAAAAACTTGCCAGTGGCTTTGTGTACTTATAATTTTGCAGAAAACATTTCAATAGCGGGTTTCACAAAACTAACAGCGACATCTATGAAGTAATTTTAAACTAATCTGATCTAACTTTTTTGATTGTAACCAATGAAGGTATAAATCACATATAAATATTTTTTTAGGGTTCCGTACCTCAAAAAGAACAAAACGGAATCCTTATACGATCACTTTATTGTCCGTACGTCCGTCCATCCGTCTCGTAAGACGCTTTATCTCGGGAATGCGTAGAGATATCGAGTCAAAATTTAAACTACCTATATAGGTAAACAGTGCCAATTAGCAGGGTAAAACAGTTTAATTCTTGTTTTTTTTATTCAATTCTTTCCGCACAATTCATATTTTTGACGTTGTCTGACGTTTTTTTTTTAAATATTCATTTCATTGTGACAGTTTATTGTTTGTTTGACTGCGTTCAGTTTTTATTCAAATTGTACCTTGATTTGTATTGTGCTTTCTCTTTCATGCACATAAATTTTACAATTTCTGTCTTTTTCATGCCGTGTGATGCCGGCTTAGAATAGCATCACCCCATTTCTTACCCATGGGTGTCGTAAGAAGCGACTAAGGGACTCGAGGGTGTGTATTGCAATTTTAGGCGACGGGCTGACAACCTGTCACTACAGTGATACACAGTTATCTGATTGACCCTCAAGCTTTTGTCAGACTTGGTGTTAATATCCGTTGAACGGCCGTTAACGCTCTGCCTACCCCGAAAGGGATATAGGCGTGATTTATGTATGTATGTATGTATGTCTTTTTCATGCATATTGATAACGTTAATCTGTTCTGTTTTGTTGATGTTCGGAACCACGTACGGAACGCATTATTGTTACGTTCCGTTTTACGCTTGATGTGTTGATTTATTTTTAATATTTTTTTTCATAGTGTTTTTTAAGATTACGTATAATCTCTCTCAGTCAACTTGTAGCTGGTTCAAATTATATCTTAGTTATTTATAAACTTATTTACTGTATTTATATTTAAGTATATTTCTATTTATTTTGTATGTTAGATATTGAATATTTATCTTTCTCATCTTCTGATGACGAATTCCTAAGTGCTCATAGTGATACTGATGGTTCTTCTCTCTCGGATTCTGAACCGTTAGAGGAGAAACTTTCTACAGTCTTTAAATGTAGCTCGAAGTTCCTATCCCTGGTGCACATCAATGCACAGAGCATACCGGCACACTACAACGATCTTCTCACATCCTTTAGTAACACTTCAGTCGATGCCGTTTTAATTTCTGAGACGTGGCTTAAGCCTTCTCTTCCCTCTGCTTCTTTCAGCTTACCTGGCTTCCGCTTTTTTCGCAATGACCGTGTTGGTGCGCAAGCTGGCGGGGTAGGTATTTACCTCCGTCGTGACATTCCAGCCACACTAATAAGTACCTCTCCCCCTCACAATTTGAACTCTCTTGAACATCTCTTTTTGGAAATTATTTTAAATCACAAAAAAAATTTATTAGAAGTCGTATACAGCCCAAATGAACAAGTGTCATATTTTACCACTTTCGAGTCTCTACTGGAACAGTTCTGCACTCTGTATGAGCATTCAATTATTATGGGTGATCTTAATACTTGTACCCTGAAAAACAACGCCAGGTCTAAAAAGCTTCTATCTTTAACTTCTTCACTTAATTTACATCTTCTCCCACTTTCGGCAACACATCATGTTCCAAATTGTAGGCCATCATTGCTGGACGTTATGATTGTCTCCAAACCGGATTCTGTCATCTCGCATGGACAAATGATGGCCCCATTCTCTTATCATGATTTATTATTTCTTGCTTATAAAGTACGTCCTCCAAAAGTCAAGAGTAAAGTAATTTTCCAACGTAATTTCCGTAACATGGACCTGGAACGTTTGAGAGAAGATGCTGAGAGCATAGATTGGTCGCCGGTGTTCGCAGCTGATGGCATTGATGCCATGGTTTCTGCCTTCAATTTAATATTAATCGACCTGCTCGATACTCATGCGCCAGTTAGGCCCGTTCGCGTTAAGCATGCTCCTGCTCCCTGGCTGACTCCAGTTATTAAGAGAGTTATGGCGAAAAGGGACAGAGCAAAGCGTAAATTGAAAAAGGATTCGTGCGACTCTAACTTGGCTGATTATAAGAAATTGCGTAACATGTGCAACAGATTGTGTAGGGATGCCAAGCGTCGCTATATTCACTCTAAATTAGAAGATCTTTCTCAGGCTCTGACCTGGAGATTTTTAAAGTCAATAGGCATGGGCAAGACCATGGATACTGTCAATGGTACCATGGATCTTAATGCTCTTAATAAACATTTCTCCACTCCCCCTTTCGTGCTTGACTCAACTACAAAAACATCTTCCCTTTCTTATCTTTCTAGTCTTGACCCGCCTGACTGCACACAATTCACATCTAAACCTATCACTGAGGACGATGTTAAGAAGAGTATCCTTTCCATTTCCACGAAGGCAGTTGGTAGTGATGACTTAAGTCTGGATATGCTGCTTCCCATTTTAGCTAACATTACGCCTATTATCTCTCACATAATAAATTTTTCACTTACAGCTAATGTTTTTCCTTCTCTGTGGAAGAAGGCCTTCGTTATTCCTCTCCCTAAAACTTCTAATCCAACTTCCCTTTCCCAATATCGCCCCATTTCTATCTTTCCTGTACTTTCGAAGGTTCTCGAAAGTGTTGTTCACAAACAACTATACTCCTTTCTTATTTCCAACAACCTACTTTGTCCTTTCCAATCCGGTTTCCGTCCCTCTCATAGCACGGTTAGTGCGTTGCTGAATGTCACAGAGGATATTCGCCATGCGATGGATAACACTAAACTTACTGTTATGACTCTGCTTGACTTCAGCAACGCATTTAATTCGGTTGACTTTGATATCCTTCTTGGGTCCCTCCGCTCTCTTAACATTGCTCCCTCGGTGATAGACTGGTTTTGGTCTTATCTACATGGTCACCGGCAGTGTGTGAAGACTGATAATTTAACATCGGACTGGTCGGATCTTACTGCTGGTGTTCCCCAAGGCGGCGTTCTCTCTCCATTGCTCTTTTCTATTTTTATCAATAATATTTCTTGAGTAATCTCTTCTCCCTTCCATCTGTATGCAGATGACTTGAAAATTTACAGGCATTTTTCTCTTCCTGAAGTATCCGAGGCTGTTGATTCTATCAATGCAGATCTTTCTGCTATACAGACGTGGGCTCAGAATTTTGGTTTATTAGTAAATCCCACTAAGTCACAAGCCATGATCATTGGCAGCAGTAGACTTAAAAGTAAGCTTATTGTTGCTAATAATCACATTTATTATGATGGTGTTTGTATTCCATACACGGATATAGCGAAAAATCTTGGCGTTATCCTTGACTCTCACTTATCCTGGACATCCCAGGTTAACGAGGTTAGCAGGCGCATGCATTATTCTTTTCATTCTCTCAAACGTCTCCAGTACTTCCTTCCCTTTCAGACTAAAGTAATGCTTGCTCAAGCACTCCTCCTCCCTACTCTTGACTATGCTGATGTGTTTTACTTGGATGTGACAGAGAAGCTGCTGAATAAACTTGAGCACCTGCAAAATCTTGCAATTCGGTTTATTTTCGGACTTCGCAAATATGATCACGTATCTGAATTCCGCGCTCAATTTAAATGGCTCCCTATCCGCCTTCGTCGTGATGTGCACATCCTGTCTGTCCTCTACAAGATCCTCAATGATCCATCCACACCCGAGTATCTCCGCTCCCGCTTTCACTTTTTACCTCCGGATTCCCGGCCTAGGCGCATTTGTATCACAAAGGTACTTGAGTGTCCTAGAGCCAATACCAAGTTCCTGTTCAACTCCTTTTCCGTTCGAGCTACACAACTTTGGAACAATCTTCCTAAGGCAGTCCAGGACTGTCCTTCTTTATCCTCTTTCAAAAGAAGGTTGAAAGAGCACTACCTTTCACTACCTTGATATTTACGTATGTATTTGTTTGTATTGTATTTGTATATTATGTATTTATATTTATATATTGGTTTTGTATTTATAGTTCAATTAGTTTAGCTATGTGTATTTATTTGACTATTATCAAATAATTATTTATCATATTGTTGTTTTATTTTTTATTTTTATTTTTACTTTGTGTGCAATCTTGTCCCCGCACGTATTTATTTCGTACTTAGTTTTACAGGTTGGCTGGAAGAGATCTCTTAATAGAGATAAGCTCGCCTTTGTAAACTACTTTTTTACAAATATTATTGTATTGTTAATGCACAATAAAGAATATATATATATATAAACATGTCTACGGCCGGCTGCAGTATCGAACCCGACGGACAACAAAGTGCGTGAACCTATTCACGCACTTTGTTGTTCCTCTGTCTATCAAGACTCACTATCCCTGTCATACGTAGAGATGTCGAGTTAAAATTAAATGTATTAAAACCTTTGACTCGGGCCTACGGCCTCTTGTAGTGGTAAATAGATCAACTAATTTCACCCAAATCACGGTTCATCTGGCATCCATCACCTACCTTGACCATGACCAAAGGTCAAAGTAGGTATATAGAAGACCGAACCATTTCTGTAATCGGTTAAACGGCCCTCATATATTATGTCAGACGTGGCGATAGCGACAGTATTTTTACGGCTGTTTAAGCTCTGCATACCCAGCAAAGGTTAAATGTGTGATTTGTTTGTTTTTTGTTTGGTTAGGTCGTTCAGAGATGTTCAGATCGTATGTCAATACGTGGTCAATACCGCGTTTTACAAAACTAACAGCGACATCTATATATTTTTTTCGATAAAAATTTGGATCTCGCTTTACGGAATCAGTTACTGTTTTTTTTCCATGGGAATGAAAGATTTTTTCGAGGTAAAAAGTATCCTAGATGTTGACCCGAGTAATAAGCTACCACGGTTTAAAATTTAGTAGAAATCTGTGCAGTAGTTTTAACGTGAAAGAATGACAATCAAACAGACAGATAAACAGACAAACAGACAAACAGACAAAAAAAAACTTGCTTCTGTTTTGATATATGTATCTTGAAAAAAGTTAGAAGCAAAAACCCTTTTTTGAATCCCTTTCATGTACAGAATTGGTTTCGTTTCTGTTTTATTATATGTATAGATATAGATACAATAGTAACACTGATCAATTATACGGACTATCAGTAATAGTAAAGTTATTGTTGGTTTATTGAACAGTTCCAGTATCACTAAACCTATAAAGACATTGTTTTTGAGTAGCCAGAGTGCTGTTTGAATTTTAAAATCCTTTTATATTTTATCAATGTTTCTTTTCAGATGTTTTCAAAATTCTTCATACGTAATAATCACACCCAAACTTGCTGTATAGTATTAGTGAGGATTTTTTTTTTACGATGACGTACTAGGAGTAAACAAAGCTATAGGTAATAAGCCGGAAGGAGGTCAAGGTACTCATGAAACTGAACAACTTTTCCAATGGAACAAAGGTCGAATATACAAACATATCAAATTTTTCTTTTCATAATAATTCGACCTATGTTTCATGGGAAAAGTCGTTCAGTTTCTATAAACCTTGACCTTCTTTCGGCTTATTAAACTCTTTTTGATACTCCTTGTAGAAGTCAAGCATTATGAATATCTGATTTGTTGTGTACTGGCGAATCTGTAACAAACACAGGTGTAACAACATAATTGCGTTGTGATTTGGTGATCGACAATCAGGGCCGTATTCAGATCGAGATAGTGACCGATTACGTGGCTTGATCACTGTGCGTTAGTGCTACCTGGAACTCATTAAACAGGTCGTCCAATTTATACGAGCTGATTGACTGCTGAGGTGCAAAGCAATTATGGTGTTGTAATATGGCTGTCTATTCTGCAAGGTTAATTTGAATAGATTTTGAAATCATCTTACGATGTGAAAATAAAAAAGTCTATTCTAACACTACAAATTAATAGTAGTTTAAGTATGTGAGTGGAGATAGAGTGGTGCAATATTTATTGCACCAGTGGTTTTTTGGCGCCCGAACGCGGCGGACGTTAACTTTCAGAGGGTGCAATTGATGTAACACCCGAGGTAAGTATACTGTTTAACATACCTTATAGAAAGTAAGTGAAACAAAGCGATAAATATGCAATAATAAAAGCAACCCTGAGTTTTTACTATTTTTAACGAAATAATATTGAGAATAACTTGGACAGACTCATATATTAAGGTTCTGAAAATACAGATTAAAAATATATTTCCACCTTCTTTTTTTTGCCCGTGATACTTCTATGATGAAAGTTTCTATGAAAAATTATTCGATTTTAGATATTGGCTTTAATGAAAATTTTATTTTCAAATTCCTTTATATACCTACCTTTAAAACCTCCTAGGTATTAAACCTTAACAGGATTTCAATATTTTGTCTAAAGCATTTGAGTTGTCTTCTGGATATTATAATATTTATAAAAATGAAACGAAAACTATCGAAAATAGTTATTGTGATAAATGATTTTTACAACTCGTGCTTTTGAATCCCTCGCTGAGCTCAGGTTACGACTTTTAATTTAATTTTAGTATCCTTTGCTGCCTTAAGGTACCGGTTGGTAGCCGGCGACACGTAGCAGCAGCAGACGACGTGTCGCCGCGACACTACTGGTTTCTATGCATTTCTATGAAATTACCTCCGTAGCCAGCGACACGAAGCTAGCGACGCGTCGTCGAGCGACAGGCGCAAGTGTCGCCCGACCGCGGATCAGTAGTGTCGCTGACGTGGGAGCAACGACTTGTCGAGGGAGGTTTTTTTTTTAAATGATTTATTTTTACATAAAATCGAACTGTTTTTTATTTAAACGACAATACTCTCTGAATTCTTTTTCATCGCTTTATAAATGTATTTTCATCAATATTGAATAAGTTCCCTCACTTTTTTTGCATTTAAGCATGGGACGTGTGGCTTCTCGTCTTTTTCTGTACAAGTAAAACAATAACAACTCATCATCGTCTTCTTCCTCTTTTAATAAAAGATATAAAAAATTACGATCAATATTATCGAACACGTCAGACATCTTGTTTCACGAAACACTCAGAGCCAACTAGATTCCATCTGCTGTTGTCGTCTTCAGTCGGGTTCCAATTCATGACTGCAACTACACGTCGCAGCGACGTGTTGCGGCGACATGAAGCGACGACACGTCGTCTGCTGCTGCTGCGTGTCGCCCGCTACCAACCGGTACCTTAAGGATTCCAAATTAGCACTTGATGCTAAAATAAACTTTTATTGATTGTTGTAGAATTATACATTTTTATTTAATGTATATGGTATGTTCACAGCGATCAAGAAATTCACCCTGTTTTATTGTACCCCTTTTACCGGAACATGTAGATTAAAACTATCCAAGGGTCCCCTTTCCCAAATTTCAACTCTGACTGCAACAAAGGTTGGTATTTATATCTAAAATGCAAACATTTTTATTCTATTGCAGTGATGAAGACGATGAGAAACTCATATAAGTTTCTACAAGAACTAAAATATGTTCAGTATGGTTTTCAAGCATAAATGCTACGTTTTCCATAATAAAAGCTTCACGTTACCGTTCTTCAGCTTCTATTAATAAAAATATTCTTCCCGTAGTCTTTAGATGCTTAGCTCATGCAAGCTTTTAAAATGCAGAATTATATGGATTTTTCGTTATTGTTTTGTTGTTTCCTTCTTCTTCATGTTTGGCTTTGATAAAGCGGTTTAAGTACTCACCAACCAAACAAATATTATAAATATTATAATCATATGAATGTCCTTACATTTTGAGCGTCGGCAAGTTCTTCAATATTTACACGGAGGAAATGTTTTTAATAATTTAACAAATGTAAGTAAATAAATCCGAATGCGCAGTGGTGTTGGAGTTGGAGTATTCTAAAGCTTGTATTTTGAAAACTTCAGAACATTTGATATTTATTTTGCCTCTCCTAAGTTAGACAATCTCATTCCTATCACAATCAAGGAATAATCATCAAAATCAATCCAGTTATTTCTGATATGCGCAGAAAATATGAGTGAAAAATCAAAATATGTATTTAAGAATAAATTCTAAGTATTTTACCGACATCCATCTGATAATCACGATTTTAAATCAATGTTAATAAAAATTGTAAAACCTTGCGACGGGATACTTGTAAAGAATTTTGTTAGTCTTTCGCAATCATAATTTTCATTATTCTTTTTCATTCAGCGAGCCTTGTACATAGGTATAGCTCTCGCTAGTTGTTTCGTTGTTAAAACTTTATTTTTTGCCGGGAAACAAGCGGCCAGCAAACATTGGTTCGGTGAGTATTTACAGTCCAACAACATGCGAGCGAATCAAAATATCCGACGAACTGGACTGGACAACGTGTCCACGGCATTGGTATATTTTCAAGCCATATTTCATTTTATCCCTCGTTACGTTCACCATTGATTCTCATGCCAAGAAAACGTTTTTAAGTTTTGCTTAACATTACAGGCAGCTTTTAGAATATCTTTCATTATCAGTATTGATAGTCCATTTTTATTGATTATGCTTCGATGGTTCTTGTTTCCGTAGGTAATTTAGAAGCCTCTTAAAAACAGTAAGTATATATATATATATATATATACATATAATAATAATATTGTTGTTTGAATAAAACTCATTATGTTTCGACACGTACCTTTCTGTTATTAGTGACACTTATTTTTGAAACAGTATCAGATCTAATCAAAAGATTTCGCATATACACCAATCTGTAAAGAGGTAGTGGTCTAATCTAATCACTAATGAATACGCTCAATCATCCTTTCCTATACAATCATACATTAACAGCCACTATAGCCCACTGTTGGACATGGGCCTCCTTTATTGGGAGCCATACTCACAAGCGGATTGGCAAGCGCAGTGCAAGATATTTCTTGCACAGGGAACGCTGCTGCCCATTCCCGGAATGAATTTATCCCTCCGGTGCTTTTTACGACACGCACTACATTTGGGTGGTGCTACTTTAAGGCGGCATCACACGGCTATATCAGCAATTAATTTGAGTGGTAGAATGTGGGATTTGAGGGATAGACGACTACTTGCAGTCCAGTAGTAACAGTTACATAGGAATTGAAAGTTAAAAACCTTGTCACCACCATCTTATTTGTGGAGCTCGCACCTCGGTTGCCGAATTCAAGTGCTGTTTGTATGGAATTTAAAGATTTTCCACTATTTCTATTAGAGTTTGATCTAGTGTATTGATGATGGATAACTATGAGACCACCTGGGGAGTATACCCAACACAACAAATAATATTCTAAATCGGTCTAGGTGTCATTGAATAATGGTGAAAATACATGAGTTACCAAGAAATTTAAACCCTCTTAATTTTTTGAAAATCGAATTTCAACTGCTTCAAAAATACGCCTCTGAAAGTTTGTAAAGCTAAAGCGGATCCAAAAGCGCGTTCACATGTAAGCATTCCGCTTGCTCACGCAACCCTTATTAAAACAGAGTTCAGTCTTAAGAGGGTAACAATTCATTGCACCCTATTTCACGCACGAACACCTGTGAATTAATAGACTCCGTTTTACAATTAATGGAAAATAAAGTTATTAAGCCTGATGTTTTAGGATACAGGATTGTTTTAAAACTACATGGGCCTTAGAACAAAAAGTGAGATATTTATACTTTTATAGTAAGGCCTATGGGAGGTACGACTTTGCAAGGTGATGCTTAACATAATTATAAATATATTTCACAATGATGTCATTATGGAAAACTTGAAAAAAAGAACTCTATCTAATACCTTTATACAAGTAAAAATGTATATAAAACAGACGATAATTTTTTTAAACCTGCAAAATTTTCAAGCGCGGACAGGATTTGAACCTTCGACTTTCGCATTACTAGTGGCGACGCCTCTTCGATCTGGGCTACCGCAGCTCATTCCTTGCCCGCCTATTTAGCAATGTATTTTAATGCCAGTAACGCGTGGCACGGCTTCAATCTGTAAAGATAGAATTAGTCACCGGGTATTAGTTGCAAAACTAACCCGGTAGATGAAGCCGTGCCACGCGTTACTGGCATTAAAATACATTGCAAAATTGGCGGGCAAGGAATGAGCTGCGGTAGCCCAGATGGAAAAGGCGTCGCCACTAGTAATGCGAAAGTCGCAGGTTCAAATCCTGCCCGCGCTTGAAAATTTTGCAAGTTTAAAAAAATTGTATACCTAACACGGGAAGTGTTTTAAAATTTGGTTTTCAGAGATGATAATGTTGCTGATTTTTTGCGACTAAGAGATGACCCTATATTAAAAGGAGACAATAATGATGAGTAGGTAAAATCAGCCAACAGAGTCAATAAGTACCTACATTGCTTTGAAGTTATGTTAGTTTTTGCGTTCCCACAGTAAAATATTTTAACGGCCTCATCCTAAATTATTGCGAAGCCCAGGGGAGGCTTCCTATCTACATTTTCATTGGCATGGAAAAGCGGGACAATGAACACGGATAACGGCATACAATGACGTGCAAATTCTTTATTCCTTTTGAGGAAGGGAAACTGTCGCTAAGGAAAAAGACTGATTTGCTCAAGCAAGCGTGACGAGTGCTACTATCTAGGCGCACGATAATGCGCCAGCCAAGTTCTAAGCACAGGCACACCGAGCACGATTTACCTGAACCGTTACAAGCTACTTTGACCAACTGTATATATGTACATAATCAACAAATCTGAATGACACTCAAAAACTTATTTTAGAATACCAAGTTTAATTGTTGTAGTTATTATAGGAAAGGAGTTATGGACTCGCGAAAATTTAAAATTTGGTAGCTTTACCACAGAATAATAACTAGTATTACATTGATCGCCCAAGACATACTTGTAAAGTATTGTAGCTAATGCTATTTCAATGGTGGGTACTCACTGATGCACTCTCTCTCTGACAGCTATGCTGACAGCGGACACTGACACAGAACCATCAGTGCACGACATTGTTCGTGCACCACAAGATTATGCACGACATTGTTTTGTCAAACATGACTATGTACGGCAATGTCATTGGATGGTCTTTAATAACTTTCCCGAAACAAGAATGTACAGAACTGTCTTTCACACTCAAAACAACGTATGTACTAGTGTTATCTATAATCGACATATCGATTCATTATTATATCCCCCGGGGGATAAGGGACAGGGGAGCCGAAGCCTGGTTGGGGGTAAAAATAAAAATGTACCTTGCCGAGTAGTATAGTATCTGGAGCTAACAAAGTGAGCGACCAAGCACCAATAAAAAATATAAAATAATAAAAAAAGAAATACTATTACAAACTCAGAGAGTTTTGTGGTTTTAAGTGGTATAAATTGATCTGACATTAAAAGGTGAAATGTCACTTCGAATGAGGCGTAAATACAGGAAATATTTACATACAAACATCACGTTCATATCTCGTGCGGGAAAAATATTGAAGCTGCTTGGAAATAAGTAATCACTACATAGTGTAAAGTAAAGTCGCTTCCCGCGTCTGTCCCTATGTCTTTTTGTATGTATGCTTAAATCTTAATAACCACCAAACAGATCTAGATGTTTTTTTAGAGATAGAGTGATTCAAGAGAAAGGTTTTTATGTATGATTTATGTCGGGAGAAGGTCTGTTTCCCGTGGGAAATAGGTCAGCAGCGGGTGAAACCGCTGGCCGGGCCGCTAGTAAATAATAATTATAAATATCGTGGATATTCCACACAGCGCACTCTAACCCCAAACTAAACAAAGCTTATACCATGGGAACTACATACATTCATACACATATCACACCTATTATCCCTTGCTGGATAGCTGATATTAATATATACGATTTAAAAAAAATTCAAGCGCGAGCATAAAAAAAATTTGCAAGTTAAAAAAAATTATCCTAACACGGGAAGTGTTTTAAAATACTATTTATTTATAAATACAAAACAGAAAACACCCAGACTCATAAATGTTGGAAAATTAACTCACAAATATTTGTGCTGTGTGGGGATCGAACCCACGACACTTGGCATAGCAGGCAGGGCTTACTATCCACTACGCCACCGGATCAGTCAGTACGATTGACTCTGATGGAAATCTATTTCTCCAACCAGAGTCGGATCAGTATTTTTTACAAGGAAACATTTTAGGAGTATTTTAAAATTATCACTATTTATAATTATTTTATAATTTTCTTTCATTTCTATATCTTCTGGAATCTGTCTTTAACGGAACGAAGGGCAGATTTTTGATAAATTCTTGATTAAAAACCTAGGCCTTTGATCAAACACCGGCAGATGACATGAATTGAAATCTTAATCTTGGTCAAGAACGTGGACTACTTTAGGTTTATGATAAAGTTCTTGCCAAAACATGAATTTGATTTGTATAATGGCAAAAACCTGATTTTAATCGTAACCTTTGAAATATATAAATGCTGGTGATACTTCTCTAAGACCTAGAAACTTCAAAAGCACAAATATTGAATTAAACACAGAGAAAAGAAAATGATAGTGAATAATCTCGAACATTTTTTTGAAAAGTACAGATTTTCAAAATAAAACAAAAGCTAATCCCACCAAAATAATAATCTGAATTCGATTATTTTAATCATAACTCTCTTGGTGGTATTTGTTTTTTGTTTTTGTAGGTATTGTTGGTATGGATTTGGCGCATAATTTGTATGCCAACTTAGTAGAAAAATAATAAAAAGTCTTTAGTTATTGGGATAACACTGGTTTATAGTATTGGACATGCGCTTGGTAAACTAATTTTGAACACTACCTGAAACCTTAGTGTACTCTCTATTTTTATGTGTTTTCATAGGTTTTGAACTTAAATAAGGGTAGAAAGGTTTAAAAATGGCTCGTACACTAATAGCTTTAGTATGCATAACAAAAATATGTGAAAAACATACTGAACCATAAAGTGATTAATCTACTCGTAACTGCGGATAGAAAAAATATACAGTGAACCGTCGCAGATATGAGTGTAAAATGGCAGGTACAGTTTTTTTTTGTTTGTGTTCTTATAATCATGTAAACGTTGCTGCAATCACAAAAAACTCAAAAATACGAAAAAATATAAAGTATAAATATGAAGTGTGATGCCGGCTTAGAATATCATCACCCCATTTCTTGCCCATGCGTGTCGTAGGAGGCGACTAAGGGACTCGAGGGTTAGATGTGTATTGCAATTTTAGGCGATGGGCTGACAACCTGATATAATAAATCCAATTTAAAATAAAATCCTCTAAGACTAAACTAAATCAGGTACGGGCCTATTTTACAATTTCAACATCCAACTAATATAAAGGGAGTAATTTATTTAGTGACCAATAGCGAGACTGATAGCATAAACTCAGGACGGGTAAATAGGAACAACTTTTCCCGGGGAACATAGGTCAAAATGTGATAAAATATATTGCAAAAAAACTAACTTTGGCACTTTATATTTTAAATATCGATCATACTTCATCTTGTTCTTTAATTAAATAAACCAGTGTTTTCTTGAAAACAATGTTTTTCGAAAAAAACAGCAAGTATTTTAATAATCCATGATTTTTTCATATCTCAGGAATAAGTATATAATGGGACAAATATTGGAAAGAACATGGTCTCATTTATTTGTCCATCCAATATAGCATAGTTTTCTTATAACGAAGCCAGACTCCCAGTTCATACAAAAATAATAATATTACCTCAAGCAAAGATCAAACACTGTTGTATTATTTCATAACAGTCCCTTGATACTTCTGGCAAATTCGTCGCAAGGCCGTTTGTTTACTTTGCAACATTTGTTATTTGTTTTATAAGTTATAATTATTTCTGTTAATAATAATTACATTTTGCATTAACTCAATGAAACTCGAGTATTAATAAATGGTAAACGGATACCTCAAGCTATTACTTTCAACATATTGTGTCAAATTACATCGATATGCGTGTAAAAAAAAGTGGCTGGAAACAAAAACATGAATGAATTATTATCGATTACTCTAACACCATTTTCATCGGGTCGTTGGACGGCTCGGTGTCCCACACAAAAAAATATATATGATTATCCATATTATCAAAAAAATTGCTCTATCTTTATGGCTCAGGTATCTTAAAAATGGGTAGAAGTTCACTTATGACTTTTGCACAAAATAGATGGCTAATTTTGTAGGCACAAAATAGCGAGTATTTTGCTCACTCACACACTCGTTTACAAGAATCTCAGAGAAAACTCATATTAGAGTGAGGTTGCCATGTTCAAGCAACCGCAGTATATTCCAGCCATTTTACGTTCTCGTATTGAATTCAGTGACATCACTTGCTTGTTTTGAACCTAGCCGTATAACGTTCTCTTATTGAATCTAGCCCTATTACGTATAGTCAGATTAAGGGTATTATAACCCAAAAGGACGTCAAGGACCATAATGAAACCGATATACATTTACAGCTATTATCATCATCATCATCTTATCAAACTAAAAGTATCACACTTAGTTCTGTATGCTAGACTGAATAGTCTAGTTTTCTTTAAGAAAGTTGGAAGCCAGAATTTTCAGATGACAAACTAGAAACTATTTTTTCCCGGAAACACTGCACGCTAGACTTTGAGCTGTGCTTTGAAAAAAACTTAATTTTAGATGACAGCTGTCAAAATTAAAATGCTTTTATCTCAGAAACTGACCAGTCTGAACATGCACAACTGCCACTTTTTTAGAGGAAAATACAGTTTATTATAAATAATAATTTGTGACAGAAGCAATCAATTTAACAAGAGATAATCGCGAAAATCGGAAATAAAATAGAGTGAACCTTCTGTCATCCTTTCTTTTTTTGTGATACTTGTGCCTTTTTTTGTTCGTAATAAAGATTAGAAATAAACAAGATCCAATGGTGAAAATATTGACGAAACTTGAAGGAAGAAGACGCAAGAACCAATCAGTAAGGCGAGAACGCTGAGCTTACACAAACAGTTTACCTAATTTGCAAGCTACAACTTCTGAACGGCAAACTATTGACGTCGGTCTCGGTAATTTCAAATTGATTGAAACCGCTGAGGTCTGACTCATACTTAACCTAGTTACCGAGAACTTAACTTTATTCAGAACATAAACATAAATATCGACCAACGTATGTCGGACGCATTAAAATGTATGGTTTTTATTTATATAGTTTTTCAATATAGCCGTATGATGCCGGCTCAGAATAGCATCACACCAATTTTAACTGTGGGTGTCGAAAAAAAAACCAGGGATAAATTCGACCAGGGAATTGGCAGCAGCGTTCCCCGCGAAAGCAACATGTTGCACTGCGTATAGTATGGCAATAGCCAATTTCCAGCAGTGGACTGTTGTGGCTTTAAATGTAAAAATGATAGCTTTTTACAAAAAGTATATTATTTAATTTTTTCAGGTAAGATCATTCTGTAAACATGTTTTCTTTTTCTTATTGCGAGAGCTGTGCTTTCATTTAAAGGGTTATCTTTTGTAGCTATCTTTATGTTTATAAGTTTGATCTTGGCAAATGTAAAACAGTAATCTTAATTAAAGTACTTACTTGGCAATCTAGAGATCTTTTTTAGAAACGCAAATAATTATGTTTATTATTTTGGTCTTGAATTGTTTAATTGAAAACACTATTATATATAACACAGTAGAAATATAGGTTTCGCGTGACATAAATATGCTATTATTTTTTAAGAGTCTTCGTTTGTTGGAGCGTATTAATATTTTTCTTATATTTTTTTGTTAATATTTTCGATACAAGTTAAATCTTTTTCGTCGTCAAACGATTTCAAGCTTTCTATTAAACCGTTTTCAGTGTCCCAAGCCTTCGAGCAACGCGGTATTCCGTCTCGTTCAAAACGGAAGGCCGCGTTGTTCGAAGTCCCAAGCTCACTAGAGTCCCTTCAGAATGGAGTACGAAGCGGAGCGGCGCAAATTCCGTTACGTCTAACGAAACGTTGTCGAGGAAAGCTAACTAACCTAACATACTCGTATAAGTCTTCGAATGTAAAAACAGAATGTTGGGCAGTTTTTATATTTAAAATTGATAGATATAATCGCCATTCTTTGACTGTACTAGGCTATTCAATTTCGAGGTTTGTACTATGTACCAACTTTTGTTTTATTCCTAGATTTGACTTGTTAGCTGAAATAATAAAACCATCATTATCATAATCTCACGCATAACCATAAGACAGGAAATTAATTTTCTTGCTTGCAAAAAGAAGAAAGGGATTATGTTGAAGCAAAGGTTTCATCTTGTGCTGACAAACCTTTATTGCAGTTTTTTATATTACCGCTTAACTCGTAACAGCACACATATTCATGAACGTTTGAGGTACACTCGCTGTCACAATACACAATTGAGGTCCAGTCCAGTTCATATGCGGTCCGTTTGTTTGTGTATTCACCAGTACCTCACAAATCTCCTGGCAGAGATTCACAACACAATACAATTGTTGTAGCTGTAGAGTGAAGAGATAAAAGTCATGTAATAGTGAAGTGACTCATTACATTTATGTCTCTGACAAGGAAATTAGGGAAACATAATACCTGATAACGAATTATCACCGTAGGATAGAAAAGTTTTGCACCCGTCACAATACAAAGATTATTTTTAAATTAGTTTGCAGGTTGATTGTACTTCTGACTATGTAAATTTTTAACTGTAGAGCCATCTGCAAATTTTTGGAAATAAATCAGCAGTTTCATACATTTTAGTATTACGGAACATTTTAGCAATTTGTAAAACCATTGAAAAAAGTAGGCCGCTATGACTAAAAATATTTCTGTTCATATTTTAAACCTACACCTGAGCCCAAAGCCCGAGTTTTAAAATGAAAAATGTAGGGCATGTTGTCTCCAGGTGACCTATAGGCATCCAACCTACATAATATTATATAAGGAATTGAGGTGAGTGTTAGAACTTCTGAAATAGGAAAATAAAATCGCAAAAATGCCGCGACATATTTTTTTTATAAAAATTAATCAGTTAGCGTATAAAGGCAACTTACTAGGCAACAGTTTACGTATAAACTAGCAATGCACTTAAGGCACCGCACGACACAATGCAGGGCCTGCTTAATTTTTTAAGGAATTCCGAGCAGCTGCGTATAAAGACGTCCTTGAGCATATAAAAACAATACTTTTACTGTCCGTTAGGAATACAAAATGCTACTTGGTAAACCAAACCTATGCAGGTCGTTTGAGTACCGACTGCAGTACTCGCGAGCGAGAGTCTCTAGAGGAACGCCGACTACAATTCAGGCATTTCGACATTTTACTTCTCTAGCTTAGATGAATTTTCGTTTAAAACAGATATAGTAAAAAAATACATAAATAACTGAAAATATTAAAGATAAAAACTTTTATGAAACGACTTTAACCTGCGTTTTACCTGTGGAATAAAAGTTCCCTCGTTTTCTCTACGATTCCATCATCAAATCCTGAAGTGACTATGAGACCATACATTTCTTAACAAAAAATAATGTTAATTTGTTCAAGCACCGCTGAGTAATCGGACATAACTGACAATATAAAAAAGACCCCGAATTATAAATTTTTGAGATCAGTTGAAATAAAGAAGAAGAAACTGTAAAAATGAAGGTATACTACTTGTTTCTGTGCCGCCGGCAAATTGCTGTGTACCTTAACAATAGAGCAATGGATCGTATACCGTCAACACACACACATATTATGTCCCAAGAGAGACGGCGCACACAATACAGTCGTTGTGGTTATAATGACGTGCCCTGTTCTATCCCTACAATGTTATTCTTTAGTCAGTAAAAAAAATGCAGAGCTATTCTACTCATGATAATGAACACATCTTATTATAAGGACATCTTATACATCGAAAAAAGCAGTAGTTTCATAGAAAATTGAATTCATACTCGACCAAAACGTATTGAAGCGCTAAGTATTTTTGTGTTTCTTAGATTAGCAAGAGGCCCCATACTAAATGATGTCCATCATCATGAGTAGAATTACCTGCAAATTTGCGTATTGACTAAAGAATACCTCATTTGCATTTCTATAAAACAGCTTTATCCTGAATATCCCCAGTTGCGAGTTTCCACTTTCTCACCCACCCCTTGCATTATTATGTCACGATCAGAGAGTTAGTTTAAACAAGTTTGGTGTTCGTTTTATATCTGAACTATCTGTTCTATTCTGTCGAATACTGTTTTAACAAGCGGTTCTTCAACTCGCTTACTTTTTTTTCATGTTTTATAGTTCATACTTAAATAAACATGGCTTATTCAAATTTTCACAAAAATATTTTTTCAGTCTTATTTCAGACAGAGGTTTATTAATTCAGATGAATAGAATTTGCCGCGCGATGCCGGTTTAGAATAGTACCCCAACACAATACGTGTGGATGCATTAAAAAGCGACTGAGCTTCATCCAGGGAATGGGCAGCAGCGTTCCCTGTGAAAGTAATATTTGCATTGCGTTTGCCAAGCGTGGTGCAATACCCTCCAATAGGGGGACGCTCATGACCAACTGACTGACTGTTGTGGCTGTTAATGTATGTAATGTATGAATACGCTAATGTTTTTAAACGTTGCGCCAACAGAAAAAACTATCGTATTTTGATCTTTCAAAAATTATGTACGTGTACCTATTTAAATGTAAAATTACCGTGAGGTATAATCCAAAGGAAGTACTATCTAATCATTTCCTAAAAAATAAAGTCTGGTAAGAGCTCTATTGAAATAAAGTTTTTAGAAATCCCTGTAAATTTTGATGTCTACAAATTAAAAGACAAAGGTATAAAACTGGTTGTTTGTGGTTTAAAACTATGTGGAAAGTGTTTTGTTGTCACGTCACGTAGTTCGATAGTGATGATGAACGATGCTCAAACACAAAAGCTCGATAAATCTATCGCGGTGACGGCGATGGCGACGGAACCACCAAACTTCCTTCAAAACTGCAGTTTTATTTTTGTTTGCATGGAAGAGTTTTAACGTAGGTACATTTATTTTTTACCATGGCATCTGTTAAATTTTAATAGACAAATGCAACTTTTTAAAATACACAAATGTAACTTAGTTAGTTTAGTCAAATTACATAGAGACTGCTTCATTACTTTGTCGCTTATTTCAGTTAGAGTTTTCTGATTACAGAAAACAATTTCAAGCTGATTAGAAATTATCTGCCTGCTACACAAATGGTATCATTCAAATTTTAGCGCTATTCTTAGAAAGAAAATTCTGACCCTGCATATATATTCACAAGTCGCAAGTATAAATTAAATGTGAAAATAAAATTGTTTAATCTGGTTACCTAGATGTCTGCTGTTGATTGATTGTGTATGCAAGCATAAAAACACATGAGATTTAATATCCACTTGCGTAAAAATACCTTCAACCTTTGAAATCAGAAATCTGAATTTATCGAAATTCAAACGAACGGGTTAGCAATCAAAAGGTACCCTTTACCTTTTTTGGTTCGTTCACCTAGATTGAAATTACGTATGCACGACCTGCTCTCTTAACATCTAAGCTGATTAGATTAGGAATCAAAATAAAATACCGAAATTTAAACTGATTGGAAACTGTTCTCGAATTGATGTAATCCCACTAGCATAATATCGTGTATCCTTCACTAAATAATAGTTAATCTGTGATCCTCCAACCCAGATTTTTATATTGCAAAATTGTTCTAAGATAACAAAAATATATTATCGTCAGGATATTTTAGCGAATAAAAGAGTTTCTTGGAATCACAATGCTTTATATTCGATAATATTTTCCAATACCATCTCTCAATTTTACGAAAAAGTGATAAAAACGCCGATGTCACATCAAACTCCAAATTCGAATGTAATGTCATTTTTGACTCTCCTCTATGCTCTCCTCGCCTCCTCTCCTCCATAGACACAAATGTCTATGCTCACCTCACCTCCGCACCTCACCGCACCCCACCTCTTTGTATTACATCGCTCCACACCACTTCGCTTTACACTGCTCATCTCGCCAGCCAATAGCTCCTCTCCTCACCAGCCGTTACAGTCGGCCATCCTGAAACCAATTGCACCGCAATTGGCGCAGGAAAAATCATTAACTTTACAGCAAATAAATAAGGTCATCCCCAGTTAAGACCTCCTCATCCATCACTTTAATCCACTACATGCAATATCACCACAGTGTGGCCAAAGCGAAGCTTTTAGATAGGGAAAGCCAATAAGAGAGAAACGACTGCTTGTATTTTACACATTACACTTAATTTTGCTAGCTTAGGTTGATACCCTATCTCCTTGCCAACTGTATTATGATGCTACCCTATCTCTTTTGCAGACTGTCTATACTATAGTTGACAGTTTTCTTATAGATCCTGATAAGTACCCACCTACTTATCTCAACTACGCTTGTGACTTACTCGTACATCAACACTATAGTCCTGATTCTATGCTTTAATCATTTTAAGTTTCTAATGCTAAAATCACTAAAATAAAATCCCTAAATTTAGAGGTTTTAAGAGTGGCTATTCCACAAAAGCCATGTTTTTGGGAAGTTTTTGACATTACGTGCAGAATAGGAAACGGTTTTAGAAACGTCAAATTAAATTTAGTAATAATAAAAGCGCGCCTGGAATAAGGTCTTATATCTCTACTCTACTTATATCGCTCTTCGTCTGCTCCTCTTTCTCTCCACACCTCAGTAATTAAAATCTTGCTCACCTCACAAACACATTGCTCAGCTCGTGTGATTATGTCGCCCTCGATCCGGTGTATGTCATCCTCTCCCATGTTGCACATCTTCAAGTATACTGCTCCATCGTGAATAATAGAACTGGCTATAGCATTGTAAGTACAGTCATTGCTGTGCTGTCTATGTTTTGCCCAGACGTCTCCTTGCGGCGTGCATAGGTACTACAGCCACATTCACTAAGCTGTTGCCCACGTGCACATTTATGTATTCAGCTACATGAACTACATAACCATAGGCACTTTATCACAGACACTTAATTCGTCCAAATTCTCCAAGGCTGTCATTTTCAAATTATCGTCAACACTTTCTGCTCCTCACAAGTTAAAAACCTTGATTCAATTGATAACGATCAAAAGCGGACAAGAATCTTTCATATTGTTTATCTGGCGTCGAACATTGAAATGCTTGAGCATTAGCTTGCAGCTTGTCGGGTAAACCCTGTATTATACAAGACACCGCGGCCTGTTCACTTTGCAGACATGGAAAGCTCAGAGCCAACTTCTCTTGGTAGTATTTAGTCATACTTTCACTGGTCAATTTCTTACGTTGCATCATCTCTTCCAAAATGACTTGTTTACCACTCCTGCCACATATGTTCATACAATTAAAATTCAAGTCTCATCATCATGAACATCTGCTTGTCCTTATCCCAATTTATTTGGGGTCGGCGCAACATGTTTTTTCTTCCATTCATCTCTATCAGCTCTCAAGTCCACGTTTACACCCTTTGCTTCAAAAAGATTCAAGTTTTTTAAACCAAATGCGTGCCTGACCTTGCAGCTTCGATTGCAAGTTAGAAGATTTTGTTTAATCACTCCAGTTGTAGGTAAATTTTCTTCATCCAACTGAACATTCATATCCTGGTCTTAGATACGTATACCCTGGTCTTCCGGGTCAACATCAAGAATAAGTTTAGCGATGTTGTAATTTCCAATGGAATTCGATTCGGTACTACCTCCCTCATTTAACATAATTTGCAGAGCTGTTCGTAGCGTTTTTGTGATCAAGCTTTCCAAATCCTGTCATTACTCACATTTCCTGGCTTTTTCTTTTGCCGTACATACCGTCTAGTTTTCTCGCCTGAACCCCCCTGCAGAGTTCTCTTCATAGTGGACTTGGAATCATCCCGCTTCTGACTATTATCGTCAGGATATTTTAGCGAATAAAAGAGTTTCTTGGAATCACAATGCTTTATATTCGATAATATTTTCCAATACCATCTCTCAATTTTACGAAAAAGTGATAAAAACGCCGATGTCACATCAAACTCCAAATTCGAATGTAATGTCATTTTTGACTCTCCTCTATGCTCTCCTCGCCTCCTCTCCTCCATAGACACAAATGTCTATGCTCACCTCACCTCCGCACCTCACCGCACCCCACCTCTTTGTATTACATCGCTCCACACCACTTCGCTTTACACTGCTCATCTCGCCAGCCAATAGCTCCTCTCCTCACCAGCCGTTACAAATATATAGGAAAATATATTTGATTCAATGATATCAAAGAAACAAGCCTTTTCTGGCATCCTGAGATTTTCCGTTGGCGAAAAGTGTGTGTACTAGCCTATCCCAATTGCCCAAACCCCTGTATGCACCAGGACTTACAAGAGGCGAGCCCCAGGGGCATTTAGTTGCCATAATTGGTCACGAAAACTTTACTGTTGCCAGCGACTCGACGAAAAAGGCATCCGGTACAATATTTTAAAATTAAGACACTTTTGTAATGGTCAACATCGACATGTGAAATTATTTGTTATTTATATACAAACTAGCTGTTACCAGTGGCTTTCAATATAATCCAGCCTGAGTTTGAGCAGAAGCAAAAAGTAAGAAGACAGCAGATCTGACAAAAAACTGTACCAAAAATGACTAAAATAACTAGGTGTTGGAGATCGATCTTAACTGCGGGTTTTTTGTTTAAATTAATTGTCATTTATTTTCTTCTTTCTTTACTTCGACATATTATTATATATATTCTATTATTTATGTAGGTACGATCAGCCGCACTTCAACCAACTATTAACGGTACTAGTACCTATCAAATTTAACGGAATTTCTTTTGACTTTACATTTGGTTGTAGCACATAAGGTAACAGGGGTTCTCCAAAGGAATGTTTTTTTTGCCCCAGCAATTATTTTTCTTGGCATGAATATGTTCTAGTAGAAAATGATTAATTTTATGAGAATACGTTTAAATTTGTATTATGTATTAACTGGGGATAAAAATAATTCAGTTCTTTTGTAGTACCCCTGTTGCCCTATGTGCTTCAACCGACTGTACAGTAAACTAGAAAATTTTGACGTCGGAAATAAGTTAATCCTAGTGCTGCTGATATTACCTCTTTTAAAAGCCCCCTCAAACCCACATGTTCTATACCCATAAATGAAGGCGTGTACTTATATTTTTATTTAAATGATTTTTTTCTCAAACCAGACGGCATATTTGTAACCTGTTGGTATAGTTGTTTGTTGTCGACGAAGAGAGAAAATTAAGAAGACGTTCTCAGGAACATTTTTTGGCATATAAAAGTACATAAAGTATTATATCGCTAACTATAAATACTTTAAAAAAAACAGTATGTAAAGTATATGTATACTTATTTACTTTTCTGTGAGTAGGTAAAGCAGTTAACAAAATCTAGCATAGTGTATCTTAAACGCGAATGAATGAATTGAACTTAATAAGGTAAATCATAACGTAACCACATGTGCAGCATGCGCCAACGCCAGGCAATTCGTAGGCCAAGCCCAAACCCTACATTTCCTCGAGCTCAAATATTCATACGATTTCATAACTTTGGTTATAGCGCCCAATTTCGGTAATCTGATCATATCGCTTGGATATACGCCAGTTTTCCAAATCCCGCATGTCAAAAGGTAAAAAGGTGTAATCCTTTAGATTACAGTATTCACGCGGCAGTTTGAATACCTTTTTTACGCAGTTAATGGAATGTGGCACCTTAACTTGGGGAGTTAAATTTATTTACCTAAAACACTCAGCTATTAATTAATTGAACTCAAATATAAGCTTTTTACTCCCCCAGATTTCAAACTACATTTTACAAACAACACAAATTGTTTGATTAAGATTCCAAACAATGCTTGACAAAGGTACTTTACTTCAGTATATTTTATATTTAAGAATTTTGTCATGGATGCAAATAGAGGTCCTGAATAAATTTAATAGTGCAAAGACCATCGCACACGAAACATTCTTAGCAACTACTTAGACAGCAAAGTTCCTCTTCCTAGTAAAGTTTGCCTTTGTAGAAGAAGTTCTATCGCGCGGCATGTTTTCATAACTATCATCTCGGTATGGATGACATACTTAATGTCACAAACTTAGCAAAATAAATGTCAAAGTATTTAACCTTCTTTTAGCAGTGTTTATGCGCACTTAAATTAATCAAACCTATTGTAGAAGGTACATAAAGGACCTACTGCTATACTAAGTTAATGAATAAATTATTAGAGAACGATTTTAGCGTAATAGCGTACTACATTATATGAAATTATTGAAAGCAAAAGTGCGTGTCACATATCACATAACTATGCATAAAAAAATACTAAAATGAAACTGAAATAATATGTCAGGTCGGATAATAGGTTAAAAAGAAGAATCCGTTTTGCTCTGAGGTTTTGCCAACAAATATAACTCGCTTTACAATTAGAGTATCATTAACAGTGAAGATAATATATAATTATATTCATTTTATAAAAGGATGTTGGTAAAACTAGTACATTCTTCTATACGCCTGTGACGCGTTTTATCGAAAAATATTGTATTTATTAATCTTTAAAGCATTTTTTTGTAAGTGTTCATTTTCGCAACCTGAACTAAGAGGAAGGTACGAGAATACCTACAGTAAAAGCAGCGGGCGAGCTAAAGAAGCGCTCTGGTGCTTTTGTCTTTAATACACTGCATTATTCATGAATTTACCTCTAAATACATACAACAGCCGAGGTTTAGTGGCTATAACTTGCCACGGGTCGAATCCCAAAAGCCGCAAAGTCAGTTCTATTGTCGCAAAGTCACAAACTCTGTGTAGGTATTGAATTGAATTATCGTTTCAGTATGACGCCTTCTCTAGTATTTCATGGGTGTCACGCAATTTTTGACCTACTCTTAAACGTTTCATTTCATAACTTTATACTTATAGTATTTAAATAAAATTATACATATGCAAATAAATTCATAAGTAAGGTTATGAACCAGTTTCACTTTAAAAAAAAAAATTCAATGCCTTCCACTTTTTTTTCAATCAATATTTTGTATTTCGTTCATCGCTTTTCTTAAACCATGACAAACCAATTTTCAAGACAAGGCGTCAGGACTGTGTACCTTCTAAATATTTACACACTTTTTCAATCTACGAGGTGTCGTCCTTTACACTTATTATTATCGCTCCGTACTCTTTAAAGACTGTTCAGTGTTATTGTTAATCCAATCCAATTTAGTGGTACAGCACCTTAGTTGGAAACTCACTTGATAACTGTGACTGGAATTGCGTTGGGTCGTCTCGCGGCTGAATTAATTTGGACCCCAATCTAAGTTGTCCCAAGTTGTCTAAAGTCAACGGAGATGCATGGCTAGGCTAAACTGATACATGGACATTTATGATCATACTTGTGCAAATGCTACGTATATGCAATTGTGTAACAGAATTTGACCGTATCTACTTGTATTCGTATTTATTATAGTCGTAAACGCGAATGTACAGAGTGTTTCTGAAATTTTGTTGAATTTATGCCAACTGGTTTTAATGTGTTGAACTTGTGTAATTATTAAAATAAATGGGAAACATTGTGTCAGGCATGATTTATTTGCTTTTAAATTAATTTATCTGGTGTGTTTTATTTTTTATTTGTTAAACCAAAGTTATGCTTTTAGTTAGGAATATTAATGCAATATTTTAAATCGTGGTTAAAAAATATGATAATACGATTGTGATCGTAATTTTCATTCCATTTAATAATATATGATGTTTTCATATCGAGTCTACTTGTGTCAATTATAAACTTCACAAAGGGTTTAAACTCTTAGAAGAAACAAGATTTTTATTTCACAATTTTTCCACCATTTTCAAGACTACAAATCCATTCGTTTGCAACTTTTTCCTGTTGAGAAACTCCGTTGCAAAACCTTGAACAAGGAAATACTTTTTCGAGTAGTTTTTACTCTTTATTTCTTGTTATGTTTTGTGATAGTACGAATAATGCACCTCATTGTACTGTCAAGGGTTGCCAACCTCTTAATTTACTTGAATAATGCATAATGTAAACTATGAATCTTACTCTCAGATTTTAACAACAACTGAAAGTTTCCCAAAATTCAAAGTTGAAAGAAGAATAAAAATTTGTAGTGGAATAAGTGTACCTACTGAATCACTTCAATAGAAAAAAATGTAAGCATAATTACTAGCATTTTAGAAAAAAAAACCTTGGTTTTGTAGAAAAATACATAAAAGCCTGCGCTCGTACCACGCAGATTTTATTTTAAGAACATAAGTTAAAATGTCATAATCAGTAAAAAAATATAGGCTCAAAAAGATTACAGAGTACGCACAGCCGCAAACTTGCAATGGCGCAATTTTGCAAAACTCTTACGAATGTCAAGATTTGGTACCGATCTTCTTAGTTTGTTTACGTTAATCAGCGATTACTGTCGAAGGACTGATACAATTTTGACATGTTATTATTATTAATATTGGATGGGTATTTCAATTATCTTTAGCATCGGAACAAACTAATTTGGAACTATAGTCAACCCTACTTACAGAGCCATTATTCTGTATTTGTGCTTTTTGGACCAATCTTGATCACTGAGTAGAGTACCCCTGGAACGACAGTAATACTGCAGCTGCATACTTCCCGCCATCCATTATCTTTCTACTACGTTAGTTTCCTTTGCGAGAAAATCTTTTCAGAACCTAACTGGACTACGTTCATTTCGGGGCTAGGATATTCTGAATTCTTGCAAATATAAAGAGAAGTACAAGAAAATTATGTCAAAGTAAAATGCGAAGACGAGGAATTGTGTCGATTCGGGCATTCGCGTATCTCATTTTTTATATTTCCCTCAATTAGAAAAAAACCAAAAAGTCTGTCATTCTGCAAACTAGGCACAATGAAAGTGGACTAACGTGCGTAGTTTTGTGTAAAACAGTGTATTCTGATATTTTCTTCTTTTATATACTTCAAGATTTTGCCGGCTGGTCTGTCATAAAATTAGCAACATCATGCTCTTTTTATTGTGAGAAAAGATGATCCTTGACTTCAAATTTCATAAACCGTTACGAAATGTGCATGCCAGAATTGGTGCCAATGTTGGCAGAACGAGCCGTTTCCGTGTGCAAATGTTTCGTGTGTACGCTTACAGCTCTTACTACGCCGACGACGTCGTCTAAGTACGTGTTTTATTTCTACTGAGCATATAAAACCCTGTGCTTAGGTTTGTACTCAGCAATACTGTGTATTGCATTTACCTGTCCACAGATAATAAACTGTTTTAAATAATTTGTTTTCTGTACTTACTACTGTTTTAAAAAAAATGTTTACTATACTATACCTAGATGCTTTCTTAGCTGGTTTCACAAAGCCGGAAGTCCCCAGCATGCGCTCAAAAGTTCACTGGGCTGTATTTTGAAAATTTCACTGGGCTTAATTTTGAAATTATAAGTTTTATCAGTGTAAACCGCGCGATTACAAAATGCGTCTTAATCAGCCTCCAGGAGCTTGATTTCCCAAGTATTAATAATACTTTACCACCTTATCACACGTTTCAAGCCGTGAAACTTTTAACTACCTTCTACAACAGCTTATTGTCAAAATCAAATGATAAGGTAAGCATTTGAACTAAGACTAAGATTTGACGCAATATAACTTTTTAAATTACGTTTCGTTTCATTTTCGAAGATTACCGGGTTTTTAATCAATGAATTTTGCTTGGATTGGTGGTTGGGGGTCTCAGTATTTCTGCGTATAACGAGAAAGTTCTTAAATAAAATGGCAATACAGATTTCAAAAATACGAAAACACTGGATAAATTGAATTGGATTTCGCCAAGAATCAACATTCAAATTCGTAATTCAGTGTCTCTCGTAGTTCAATTCGCTTACTCATTACAGTACATTTTCAAATCTGTGCACCAAAAGCAGTGGCAAAACGATTATACTACATACATACATAAATCACGCCTATATCCCTTACGGGGTAGGCAGAGCGTTAACGGCCTTAAAACGGATATTAACACCACGTCTGACAAAAGTTTAAGGGGCAAACAGATAACTGTGTATCACTATAGTGACAGGTTGTCAGCCCATCGCCTAAAATTGCAATACACATCCAACCCTCGAGTCCCTTAGTCGCCTCTTACGACACCCATGGGTAAGAAATGGGGTGATACTATTCTAAGCCGGCATCACACGGCATAATTACTAAATAATTACGATTATACTACACCGTATTATTTGCTACGATATTAATGCTTAATGGCGTAGCACTGTTGTTGTAGGCATTTGCTACAGGCTGCTTTTGCCCTGGGAATGTCGTTGCATAACCTTCTGTTTAAATTTGTTAAAATGAAGTTCTTTATACTAGGAAGTAATTAAATTATAGTTATTTAAAAATTTTATGATCATCTCCGAAGTAGGCGAAAGTAAAAAATGGGTTTTGAAATAATAACATCTTTTGTCATTTAGCGTTCCACAGTCGTCAAAGTGTCTTTCTTCAGACAAGAGCTCTTAAATAATAACTTTTTCGTCACACTTGAAGTGACAAAGCAAAGGACGCTGTAAAAAAGCTTTTTTTATGCTAACAATCACAAAGTAGCTAATTTCGTTCCTTTTTACGAGTCTTTAAAAGACATCGACGTATAAACTCATTTACAAAGGACAAGAAAATCCTTCGTAAATTATTGAAAAGGTATTTTAGAATTGGTTTTTACTGGATAATAAAAAATTTGTGTTAATTATGATGATAAATAATTTTAATAATGTAACAATGAACGTATATTATTTGGAACAATTTGAATATTTATAAGCACTAAAACGTAAAAATACTTAATCGATCGTCGAAAATATTTCTCATTTTATGAGATAAAATAGATGAATTAAATTATTTTATATTGTATAGAATGAAATAAAACTCTCTTTATCTTAAGATGATACATTATGTGAGTGGCGTCCTCAATCAGAAAGATCCCTGATTGAATTCACAAAGCCTGATTAACATATTATTCGTGAAGAATTTTTCCTCAAACGATTGAGTTGAAACCCACTATTTTCGTTTAATCAAGCGTTTGTAGTTTTAGTTGAATATTCTTCCTTGAAAGACGACGACAGCATGTTTTTTACCTTAAGATCTAAGTTTCAAGTAAGCCCTTTTAAAAAATGCTCTTGGATCACAGTGAGCGTAATATTCGTGGAAATTTGGTTGGACATAGGCATCTGAAGGGGTCAAATTGAAGACTTTTTCGCCGTAGTAGTGGCCAACCTGTAAATAATAAATACGTCTGTAAGTGGTCTGCAAAACCAATAATATCTGGAATCGTAGGTCTAAAAAGGTTCTTGAAACCGGGAGAACTTTGACAAAAAGTTTCAGGAGATGGACATAATAGGCTATAGTAAAAATAATAAAAATAAATAGTAATAAATCTGTCAATTATTTTTAAAGAAAGAATGTTTTGAATCTTCTGTGCAAGTTCTTCACCAAAATTGAATGTGGCGTATCTTCAGTTCTTTATAATATTTTTGGCTTTTCAGACGAGTTCAACTCAAAAACATCATCAAAAGTAAGTTTGACATTATCAACAGTCTAGATTCTAGTTTAGTATTACTTTAGACAGAACCAATCGATAAAGTTGTTGCATGTAGTCGTGAGTTCCACCGACTACTTTGTACTTAGTAGCTGTGTGTAGATATTCCCAAAAGAGGGATTATGAAAGCAGCCAGTATGGCTAGGCAGCAGTCGACTACTGTGCTACTACTATATTAGCCACAAAATTCCACTACTGAAAATGGGCCTTCCCCTATTAGGAAGGGTATTGGCAAGCGGATTTGCGAACGCATTGCAAGGTGTTGTATTCACAGAGAACGCTGCTGCCTATTCCCTGGATTCATCCTGTAGTCGGTTTTTACGGCACCCATGGGTAGAGATATGGGGCAATGCTATTTTAAGCCGGCACAACATGGCAACAGTAGACGTCTACTCTTAAAATTAAATAATGTGCTTAATCTTTAGTTGGTTAATGAAGATGATATCTGCAACATCGACAAACAAACTGTACCTACTGCAGTTTAGCGGTCTTTGCAATTTTTATTGAATAAATGCTTATTGAACAATGATTACCTTCCATCCCGGAACATCTGCCATCAACCTTTCCTCTTCATTGCGGTTCAGTAGCAATTGCCTCAAAAATGCTCTATCCCTCTCCGCCAACAACATCGGATATATTGCCATCTTGTTTGAACGCAGCTCAATTTCATGCTTCTTGATTTTCTCTGAGGTTAGATAGAACAGGTAAAGGGCTCCTGTAGTGACTACGGCGTAAGCAGTAAATAAGATGTATCCGTTAAAGAACTGCTTTGCAGGCACCCGCTTCCATGGAATAGGTTTATAGCCACCAGGTGGAGGCATGTCCTGTGTACGTTTGAGGCAACAAGCTTCTGGTGTTGACATTGTTCTGTGTAAGACAAATTATTTTGGAAATAGCTTGTCTAATGAGTATAGATTTGTAGAATCCTCGCAATATGACATTTGATGTCACAAATAATGATATATTTTAAAAAACATCTTGAATGAATCCTACAAAAAGTTTCTTGTTACTAAGGTTAGTAATCAATGAACCATACATAACATTAATATGAATTTCCTGTGTTTACAAACCATACCATGGCCACGTTCTTCGAGTAACTCGGTCTTCCGTCTCGTTCCGATGGGTACGGAAGGCCGCGTTGATTGAAGGCGACATTATAGGCCTTACCGGCCTTCCACATAAAAAGTTAGACGCGTGTTGAAAACTTGTCCATACACAAAAGACGCTAGACTGTCTTACTTGTTTGTGGTAAGGCACAATGGACTTTAGTTCCCTGGCTTTCCTGATGCTGTCCGACAAGGATCTTTTGGCGCGTGGTGGAAATCGGAACTAACGACGCCATCTTGTGAAATGCAAGCAAAATGGCACCATTGTGACGGATTTCAATGCGTTCAGCTCCCTCCTGTCAATGTCACCTAAGTGCCGAAAAGATCCTTGTAGAACTCGTAGAACTATATGCAAAAATGACGTATAAGGATGACGGTAGAATTAGACCGCAAAGAATAGAATACCCGAGTACATTGAACTCATCATATTAATCTGTGGAATGGAAGATTGCGGGGAAGAGGGATCAAGCAGGCTTATTATTAATAAATAAAAATAAATGCATAAATAACACAAACTTGATGAAAGTTGCTTGCAGCGAGACTGAACACTATATGCATTTACGCTGCATGAGGCGTTGCAAATGAATGGCGGTTAATAGAGATGGTTGCCGCATTGATTGCGCAATTTCAGGTTGTTAGGAATCCTGTGATGAGCCAACATCGTTACCAAACTTGCTACCGTGAAAATTAATGCTGTTTGGTTGCTAGCCTGACGAGTGGGACAACGAGTCGACAATTTACGTTAGTATCAACTTTATTTACTACGGATCTTGTATTGTATCAGTACCTAAACGACATTTGCGGCGCGTGCGACTTCTTTTCTCTATGTATCAATGTCTTAATACTACTTTTATTTAGCAAAATTAAAAGAATTGTAAGTTACTCATCATCTGATTAGTATTTGTACCTACTAAGCGACAAAAGGTACGATGTACCCGTGAAACAGTCATTGATTGATAAATGTCTATAGACAACTAGTGCTGAAGCTACGCGACCTTTTCTTATTAATGGGTGGTCATGACCATAGCACTGTGATTATGCTCTTTGTAAGCCCGTAAATGCAATAACAGGGTAGAGCGGTTGAATGTACGCTACCGATGTTCACTCACTTAAATATTCCTTTAGCACAACGTAAGTTCAGAAACGTAACCTTACTAACATTTGTCTTTAAAATTCGTACACGATGGTTTCTTTATTACAACCTGTTTTACATACATGTTTTTGTCTTATAAAAGAATTAAGTCAAAAGCCCGTGGAATTGTTTAAGCGTATTGTTTGTTGCAAAGCTGGCTTTGTAAAGCGAGCGTCGTCCGCGTGAAGTCGCGGCTTGCCCGCAGATTGTGGCCGGATCAAACGGGATAGTTCTGTCCACTATCCGCTAACGGCCATTTTGATTTCAGACTCTATTGTGAAGTTGGGCGGTCGCTATTGTTTTCAAAGAAGAAATCCATAGGTATCCTGGATGAATAATCTTAAACGCTACTGATTTGAACGACAAAAGTTAATACTTCCGGATGAGCCTAAATTACTTATGAAATAGTGAAGTATACTTATGTTTAGTTTGAAATACAAACTTAGTATCGTCCCAATCTAAGATATGAATCATAGAGCATCGAAACGTCTTATAAATGTTTTATAAGATAATCCCTCAATTAATACTAGACCTGATGCTAAGTGCTGATCACACAAATAAATTTATTCAGGAAATATTTTACCCCTCTTGGTGGCACCATTACAAGTCTCTTAAATAGAGAATCTCTTAACATTTCGCTCAAATATCACAACCAAACATCCTACGGAGATATAAATCCCACGATACGTCCCCAACAAACTTTGAGCACAAAGATTTGTAAACGTTTCGTCGTAGTGAATTTGGAAGAATGGAATTTATTTGAGAAAGCCACCGCTGCATTGCAGTGAATTGTGCAGTGTATAGGTACGTATTTAGTATACGTACAAAATATATATATATATACTGACTGTTCATTTAAATATCAGTTTCTAAAAATCTAGATAAATTGAATGAATTTTGAAATTAATTTTCTTTGATATGTAAGGCAGACACAGAAGGCGCAAGTTTAGTTTTGACACGACTGCCCAACCAAGAAAAGAAGGTGTTATGTTTCATAGAGTTAATGTTTGAATATAATGTGCGATTCTTTGAAGTACTGTAATACTGTGAGCGACCCTTGCTTTTATGTCAATAGTTCAATATACGGCAACTTTTTTTAAATAGATTTATTATTATTATAATTAGCCTATCAGATCCCACTGCTGGGCAAAGGCCTCCCCCGCGGTTTTCCTGCGGTCTTGTGCAACCTCGGTCCAATCCTTTAAATGGGCATCGAAATCATCACGCCATCTTTTTCGGGGTCTACCTCTGCGACGAGACCCGCCTTGAGGTACCCAATCTTCCGTGACGATTCTAGCCCATCGATCAGGGTGCATCCTGCAGACATGCCCGGCCCAGTCCCATTTCAACTTGGCAGTTTTGTATCCTACGTCGGTGATGCCCGTCTGAGCTCGAAGTGTAGTGTTCCGAACTCTGTCTGTTCTCTTGACGCCGAGGATACTTCGCTCCATCGCTCTTTGGCAGACCTTGAGTTTGGACTTCTGACCTTCTGTTAGAGACCAGGTTTGAGCACCGTAGGTTAAGACAGGCAGAATACACATGTCAATGAGTTTTCTTTTGAGTGATAAAGGCAGTTCACCCTTCATGAACTGTTTTAACGACCAGAAGCTTTTCCAAGCGTTTTCAATCCGACGATCGATCTCTTTTTCTTGCCTGTTGTCAAAGGAAGCAATCTGGCCTAGGTATATATACTCATCGACATAATTTATTGTCTGCCGGTCGACCTGTACCCTATGTTTCGTGCTATTGGTCATCAGTTGGGTCTTTGTCCTGTTCATGTGAAGTCCAACCTCAAGGCTTGCTGCATTCAAACTTTGAAGCATCTCCTCGAGTTCCTGTGCCGTATTAGCAAACAGAACAATGTCGTCGGCGAAACGTAGATTTGTCAATCGTTTTTCGCCGACGACAATGCCTCGTGATTCCCATAGTACAGACAGCTGTTTGAACACTTCCTCCAAGGTGCACGTAAATAGTTTAGGGGAGAGGGGGTCACCCTGTTTCACGCCCTTCTCGATGTCAAATGACGGACCCGAAGAGTGGAGCTTGATGGATGCTGTACTGTGGGTGTAGACTAACTCCAAAAGTTTGACATATGTCTCTTCTATGCCTTGTATGCGAAGAGCTGAGAATATTGCTGAGTGTGAGAGGCTGTCAAACGCTTTGGAGTAGTCCACGAAAGCTAAGTATAGCGGTGTGTGGAACTCGGTGTGCCTTTCTATTATCAGATTCAGCGTATGTAGGTGGTCAGTAGTTGAAAATGATGGTCGAAAGCCGGCCTGCTCTGGTGGTTGGTGGCGGTCTAGGATTCCAGCAATGCGGTTCTCTACTATCTTGATAAATATTTTGTAAATGTGGGATATAAGACTAATGGGACGATAATTGTTGATATCAGATTTGTCGCCTTTTTTGTGCAGTAGGATAATATTTGAGTGACAGAAATCCTTAGGGACAGACCCCGTAATCAAAATACTATTAAAGAGATTCAACAAATAAGGAATTAGAACAGGCTTTCCCACTTTGAGCGATTCAGTGCTGACACCATCCTCTCCAGGACTTTTCCTATTTTTCATACCCTTCAAAGCCCGAAATATTTCGCCTTCGGTGAAAAGGGGTATAGTATCAGCACAAGAATATGGGTTGGATGGATTATGTGTTGATTGGTTAGAGTTCGAGTATAAGGTTTTATAAAAGTTTGTACATATAGTAAAAACCTTGTCACGGCTAGTCTGTCTCGTTCCGTTGCTGTCTCTCAAACTCGTAATCCATGTTCTTTCTCTTGATATACCCTGTTTGGCGGTGCGTAAGCTGTTATTCGTTTCTAACGCTCTTTGTACAAGTTCTGTATTATATTTTCGTAAATCATACCGAATGTTCCGTTTGACTTCTCTATCGATTTTTCTATAACTGTCTGTGCATTTTTCTGCAGTACATCTGTCTTCAATTAAATTTAATGTTTTCTTTGATAATTTGTTGTTTTTGGTTCTGGACTGTTTTATTTTTCTACTTGCCGTCTTAATACTATCTGTAATATTTTTGTACTGAATTTGAATGTCATGAGTATCTGTTGGTAATAAATCGAAACTGTTTTTTAATTCTAGATTGAATATGTTAACGTTATTTGTGAGAGTATCTAAATCGATTAGTTTAATCTTTGGTCTGAATAGCCGTTGTCTGTGTATCTTAAATTCAAAACGTAGTTTAGCACGCAGAGGTCGGTGATTAAATAGATTATTTTAAGTAAATTTAATAGTTAATATTTTTGTGTAGACCAAACGTCCTAAAAATACGCCAGAAAATAAATGCAATTTAGGTATAATTATTTTTCAAAGGAATATGTCTTTATTTGTACCAAATGAAAGTGGCAAACCAATATTTTAGACAATTTCTTTATGTCTAACAACTTTCTTGCAGAATGGTTTTTGGAATATGCTTTTAAAGACTAATATATAATATATATATATATATCGATCCACCTTTGTCCGCAGTTTACTGGGGAATTATTGGAGGTATCGTTTTATTTTTGATTTACATTTATTCACCGGCTTGTAACCCAGTACCCAAGCTTACGGAAAAGTCGCTACCTTGACACCAACTGACACGGCAGTTGTTGATCCTGTAACGGCTTTCTTTTTTAAGGAAAATGATGCTTTGTTGATCTATATAAAGTCATTTATGAGCAACATTTGCCGTGAACTTTTAAACCGATACTGCAGAACGGCAACGTTGCACAAGTGAGACGAGAAGTATTAATTTTTACAAGCTTTTATTTGACTTGCCGTGTTTGTTAGTTTGTACGGGTCAAATCTTGGAAGAATACATGGTAGCCAGAGTCTGAAGATGGAGCCGGAAGGTGGTCATAGCATCTCAGAGATGCAACTACGTACCCCTATCGAGTTTGGGCTCGTTGGAATCGTCTTGCCAACCACTCTTCAAATACATGGTAGCCAGGGTCTGAAGATGGGAGCCGGAAGGTGGTCATAGCATTTCAAGAGATGCAACTATGTACCCCTTTCGAGTTTGGGCTCGTTGGAATCGTCTAGCCAACCACTCTTCAAATACATGGTAGCCAGGGTCTGATGATGGAGCCGGAAGGTGGTCATAGCATCTCGGAGATGCAACTACGTACCCCTATTGAGTTGGGGCTCGTTGGAATCGTCTTGCCAACCACTCTTCAAATACATGGTAGCCAGGGTCTGAAGATGGAGCCGGAAGGTGGTCATAGCATCTCAGAGAAGCAACAACGTACCCCTATCGAGTTTGGGCTCGTTGGAATCGTCTTGCCAACCACTCTTCAAATACATGGTAGCCAGGGTCTGAAGATGGAGCCGGAAGGTGGTCATAGCATCTCAGAGATGCAACTACGTACTCCTATCGAGTTTGGACTCGTTGGAATCGTCTTGCCAACCACTCTTTAAATACATGGTAGCCAGGGTCTGAAGATGGAGCCGGAAGGTGGTCATAGCATCTCAGAGAAGCAACAACGTACCCCTATCGAGTTTGGGCTCGTTGGAATCGTCTTGCCAACCACTCTTCAAATACATGGTAGCCAGGGTCTGAAGATGGAGCCGGAAGGTGGTCATAGTATCTCAGAGATGCAACTACGTACCCCTATCGAGTTTGGGCTCGTTGGAATCGTCTTGCCAACCACTCTTCAAATACATGATAGCCAGGGTCTAAAGATGGAGCCGGAAGGTGGTCATAGCATCTCAGAGAAGCAACTACGTACCCCTATCGAGTTTGGGCTCGTTGGAATCGTCTTGCCAACCACTCTTCAAATACATGGTAGCCAGGGTCTGAAGATGGAGCCGGAAGGTGGTCATAGCATCTCAGAGAAGCAACTACGTACCCCTATCGAGTTTGGGCTCGTTGGAATCGTCTTGCCAACCACTCTTCAAATACATGGTAGCCAGGGTCTGAAGATGGAGCCGGAAGGTGGTCATAGCATCTCAGAGAAGCAACTACGTACCCCTATCGAGTTTGGGCTCGTTGGAATCGTCTTGCCAACCACTCTTCAAATACATGGTAGCCAGGGTCTGAAGATGGAGCCGGAAGGTGGTGATAGCATCTCAGAGATGCAACTACGTACCCCTATCGAGTTTGGGCTCGTTGGAATCGTCTAGCCAACCACTTTTGAAATACATGACAGCTATAAAAGCTTGTTTTCTTTTTTAATTATATTTATTTATTTTCTTAACCATAAATAGTAAGGTATTGTGAAGTAAAAGAACAAGAAATAGAAGTAGGCGGGAGGGAGAGAGATGTATTCCTATCCTAGCTAGACGTGGAAACGCCTTAAGATTTCTGTCAATTTATTTTAATGGTCACTTTAACCTGATGATAAAAATATGATTTTACGTGTAGCGCGGTGATTATTTTGACACGATCATAATACATTGCGTGTTTCTCGGATGTAATACGTCTCCTAACTCCCTCTTTGCTCATTAAACCTTCCCATCACCACCCTCCACCCCTCACTCTTATTCGGGATTAGTCATCTTCATCATTTCGTGTGGGACACCGAGTCGTCCAACGACCCGATGAACCCTGGTGTCAGAGTTTTTCAACCGCCTACTACCACTAGTAGGCCTCTGACATGGTTGTTTTACGACCGCCGTCTCAGTAATCATAGACAGCAACCGGGACCGACGGCTTAGCGTGCCCTCCGAAGCACGGAACCATTTCTTTTCGGACAATCAGTTGGTTCACCCTGCAATGTCCTAACCAGACCGGGAACAAATACACAAAGTGATAAATATCAACTTCGTGAGAGTCCCACCGAGATTCGAACCCGGAACCTTTGCGTCGCAGGCAGTCGCACTACCACTGCGCCACATCGGCCGTCGACTAGTGATATTGCACAATGTATCAGGTAGATAGACATATCATATTTAAACTTCAATTTGACATAGATTTAATAACATTGACATAGGTTTAACTTTGACATGTATTTGTTTTTTACATCTCTGTAAGTTTACTATTCTTTTTTTATGTATTATGTTAAGTACCTAGATTTGACTTTCTAAAAGAGATTCTTGTAAATTCTTTGATTATACGAATAAATTATTTGATTTTGATGTTGCATAAAGATTATCAAGATAGTTATTGCATTAAACATGCACCCACTCGATTCCTTTTACTCCTACAACACTCCCAGCACACCTCATCATCTTGCTCGTCCGCAATGGCTCCTCCAACACCGTGCCATGTTGCTATATTCTTATCTCCGTACTCATCCTTTTACTCGTTTACCAACTCATTTATATTCGTAACTCATCCCTCGACTCTTCTCAATTTTTTTCCAATTAATAGACTAGCTGTGCCAGAACTTTTGTACAAATTTGTAAGTTTAATATCTCTCGTTCTGCTCAACCGATTTTGATAAAAGTTGTCTCAGATGTTGGCCAGGATTAGTAGCTATACACCACAAAAAGTTTTATTAGAATCGATCCAGTACTTTCGGAGATTAGCTCGCACAAACAGATAAACAGACAAACGGACAAACAAACAGACAAAAACTTTCTAAAACATTGCATATTTTTCTATTTTAATAAACTATTTTAACATCGCCCCCAATAAGATTTTTGTAAATATGTTCAGACACGCGAATTTACTTTTTTATTATATGTATAGATTTGTCATAAACGCATGAAAAATATTGCCATACTTAAAACTAATAAGTTTTAATCAAAACTATATTTTTTTCTGAACTACACAAAAAATAAATTTTATTTGGAATACTGTGCATAGTACTGGCCAAAATTGAAATTCTCCTCTATAGTTATTGACATTCATTCATACACGTGTTGTGACGTTGCGTTGTACAAAGCAAAGAAACAAAGTGGCAACAGCGCACATAAGAAAACCACCAATCATAAAAACGGTGGCCTGTGATTGGTCCATTTGAATCAGATCAACATTTGATGGAGCGGATTTGTATAAAGAATGTTATGAATTGATCGTATTTGTGCTTCTAAAGGGACAGCGATTGTTGATCCGATCGGAGCCACATTTGTATGCAGGGTCATACATTAGATCAACAAAAGCTGTCGGGATCAACAATTGCCAACGGATCAACAATTAACTGATGCTACAACCCGTATGATCAACATTTGCCGAGTTGATATATCTATATATATATATATTTTTATATATATTATGTTTAAACTTATGTTAATATAGGTAGGTATTAATTTATTACTGAATCTTCGCATGGTACTCTGATAATTTTCCATAAGAATTAGGACACGATATTGTTATGCTTTATTTAATATATGGTTTTCTATAAAATACTTGCTTTAAGGGCAGTCATCGATTTAAAAAATTAAAACAAGTTCAAGATTGTGTAAACAGAAACTCAAATTCAGTACCACCCGTTCTACTCAGCTCAGTTCCGCCATCTAGTCGGGTATAGATTTTAAAGCCCCGGGGCTAAAATTGTATAATACGAACCTAAAAAAGGTGTATAGGAACAAGATACTTGGATTTTTCTGCTAAGCGCAAATTTTTCGTTCAATTTATCAATATAACATGATATTGAAAGTATAAGTAGAGTATTTTTTATTTATTTATGTATTGCAATGTTTATTATTAACTTTCTATTCACACAAACCAAAACTTGCTTTAAGCTTTAAGATAGATTTTTACCACTAAAGCAGTCGTGTTTTTTATTAATATAATAATGCTTCAAGTGGCACATAATATAGTCTAAACTAAAGTAGGTATATTGGGTCACTGAGCCACCGCAGTAAGTAAAGTAGGTATATTGAATTTACGAAAAAGCTAGAACTATACTGAACTTCTTGCCCGTGGGAGTCGTAAGAGGTGACTTAGGGACTTGAGGTTGTGTATTGCAATTTTAGGCGATGGGCTGACAACCTGTCACTATAGCGATACACAATTTTCCGAATAACCCTCAAATATTTGTCAGACGTGGCGTAAATGTCCGTTTTTGCGGCTGTTTACGCTCTGCCTACCCCGCAAGGGATTATAGGCGTGATATATGTATGGATGTATGTATGTATACTGAACTTTAAATTCATTGAGTACTTGAAAATTAAAAAGAAGTTCCATAAAGTCAAATATCTTTGGTGGTAAGCATCCGTTACCGAGGACGAATTCTAAATTCTTGAACAATTTTCAAATTACTGAAAATATTTCTTGGAGAATGATAAGTCCTTATTGTCGGACTATACCTCTACAATCCTGGCTTTATTACTGAATAAACAGCTTGATGAAATTCTGGTCCTTGTTAAACTTTCTGTTTTGAATGTTTTCGTGGCTGTAAATCTAAATTATGAAGACGTAAGTAAGTATCTATTACATATAATAAAACAGAAACGAAACCAATTCTGTACATGAAATAGATTCAAAAAAGGGTTTTTGCTTCTAATTGTGTTCAAGATACAGACATCAAAACAGAAGTAAAATTGATTTTTGTCTGTTTGTCTGTTTGTCTGTCGGTATGTTTGTTATTCTTTCACGTAAAAACTACTGCACAGATTTCTACAAAATGTTATACTGTGGTAGCTTATAACCCGGGTCAACATCTAGGATACTTTTTACCTCGAAAAAATCTTTCATTCCCATGGTAAAACACAGTAACTGGTTCCGCAAAGCGAGTTCCGTTTTTTTTTCCTAAAAAATAATATAGATGTCGCTGTTAGTTTTGTAAAACGCGGTATTGACCACGTATTGACTGACATACGATCTGAACTTCTAAACGACGACCCCGTGAAACGACCTAACCAAACAAAAAACAAACAATCACACATTTAATCCTTGCGGGGTAGGTTGAGCGTCAACGGCCGTAAGTATTTTATCGCTATCGCCACGTCTGACATATATGCGGGCCGTTCTAACTATTACAGAAATGTTTCGGACTTTTACTTTGACCTTTGGTCATGGTCAAGGTATGTGATGGAAGACAGATGAATCGTGATATTTTCTTGAGTTTGCACAACTATTACTCATCACAATAAAACAATTTTAAACGGATTTAAGTTGTGTTTATTGTGGAAACGTAGGAATTGTGAAATCCAAAATAAACACAACTTAAATCCGTTGAAAATTGTTTTATTGCGAAGACAAATTATGATTTGGGTAAAATTAGTTAATTTTTTTACCACTACAAGAGGCCGTTGGCCTGAGTTAAAGGTTATAATACTTTTAATTTTAACTCGACATCTCTACGTGTAACCGAGATAGTGAGTCTTGAAAGACAGACAAATGGACAACAAAGTGAGTGAACCTATAAGGGTTCCATATTGCAGCCTAAAACCTATTTACCAATATAGTTTTTATTTTAACTCGATATCTCTGCGCATTCCCGAGATAAAGCGTCTTACGAGATGGATGGACGGACGGACGGACAACAAACTGATCGTATAAGGGTTCCGTTTTTTGTACGTTTCTTTTTGATGTACGGAACCTAAAAAAATATAAATACCTTCATTAGTTAGAATCAAAAATGTTAGAGTAAAATTTGTTTAAAATTACTTCATAGATGTCGCTGTTAGTTTTGTGAAACCCGCTAATGAAATGTTTTCTCCAAAATTATATAACAAAGCCACTGACAGGCGGTAGGTTTTCTAAAAAAATAATAATATAGTATTGTAAACTATGCCGTGTGATGCCGGCTTGCAATAGCATCACCCCATTTCTTTTCCGTGGGAGTCGTAAGTGGCGACTAAGGGACTTTCACATGGGCGATGGGCTGACAACCTGTCACCATGGCGATACACAATTTTCCGAATGACCATCAAATATAATATGTCAGACGGCCGAAAAAACGGACATTTACGCTCTGCCTACCCTGCAAGAGATAATAGGCGTGATATAAGTATGTAAGTATAAACTTGGGCAACGGATATTCTGATAGATTGTTTCTTTAAAGATAAATCTTTTTTTGTGAAGTGGCGCCACTATCGAGGTCGTTCACGGTTACACTCGCCTTAAACATTTTTGCAGAGATCAGAAGGCAAGGTAGGATTGCACTTGCTGTAGTATCTTCAAGTATCGCTGCCACACTGCTTCCAGGAGAGAAAACGGCGCATACAACTTTCAAAATACCAATCGATTTGGACACAAACGATACTCCAATATGTGCTGTATCACGTAATAGTTACAAGGCAAAGGTTTTCTGATATTGTTGTCTGGTAGTTATGTGACGAGTGTACGATGGCCAACAAAAAAACGGTAGAAGCTATGGATTGGACTTTGAAAGTCATACGCAGAGATAATAGGGCCATGGGCCATATCACTGTTCTTTTTTCCAGTGACTTTCGCCAAACACTTCCAGTTGTTACTCAAGGTACCAGGGCTGATGAGGTGAATGCCTCACTAAAATCATCGGCTCTTTGGCCACAAATTCACAAGCTGACCATGACGGTGATCATGCGAACCCGTCTCGGAGGTAATCCACGGGCTGAAGAGTTTTCACAAGCTTTATTAAAACTCGGCAGAGGTACTTTACCAGAGGATAACGGTCAAGTAAGTCTGCCTGAAACGCTTTGCCAAATAGTTTCTGGTCTAAAGAGAATAATTTCTTCTGTGTATGGTGAGCCTTCCTTCCTTCAAAAGAAAGATTCGTAGCTACGTGGAAGAGCTATTTTTGCACCCAAAAATGATCAGACTGCTTCAATAAACCATACCATTATGTCACAAATCACTGGGGATATGGTGGTATACGCGTCAATTACCACTGTTATGAATCAAGACAAAGCCACTAACTACCTAATAGAATTCCTAAACTCCTTGAGTGCGAATGGTCTTTCTGCACACCAAATATTACTTAAACTTGGTGTTCCTTTCATGCTTCTTTGCAATCTCACTCCGCCAAAGCTGTGCAATGGAACCAGACTGAAGATCTTAAGCTTAAAGATGAATGTATTCGAGGCGGATATTTTCACTGGTTGTGGCGCGTATACCACTCATTCCCAACAACTTTTTATTTCAATTTCAGGGCATTCAGTTTCCCGTCAGCGTTTTCTTTGCAATGACTGTAAACAAATCGCAAGGACAGACGCTGAAAGCCGCAGGCGTAGGTCTTACGATTCCCTGTTTATCACACGGGCAGCTATATGTCGCTTGCTCTCGAGTCAGTTCTCCTGAAAATTTTTACGTTTTAGCACCCGATGGTAAAACTACCAAAGTAGTTTATAATGATGTTTTGTAGCTGATGTCCATAGTATCAAAACCAAGTACCTAACCGAAAAACAAGTTAACCAGTACCTATTTATTGCACATCTTAAAGAGAAAAAACTTTATACAAACATGATATTAATATTAAACAATATGCATACATCAACTTCACTAACTCACAAGTCACTACACCATGCGTACGAAGTCGCGGGCAACAGCTAGTACTATTATAAAAATGTTGAGGACAATAGTAACGTACTTTTTGACTTTCATGAGCATGTTCCTTCATATATAAGTGAAATCTTCTTACTTTCTGTAGGAGTCAGTAATCCATCACCATTTATGAGCACTTATGTGAAGGCCTGTGACAGCCTAATGGGAAAACGAAGTTTCAGTGCCTTAGTTAATATAAGTAATAGCTAGGGTACTCAACTCACCTACCTAATTACTTACTTAAGTCAGTTACTAGGACCTAAAAAAAATGTAGTGTAAACGCATTGTGAACACGTGTAGGGCTGCGTAAAAAAAGCAAAACCTCATCTACTCGTGGCTGTTGTGAAAAATCAATTAACAGTTAAAGTTAAAACAGCATCTCTTCTTAACCAAATATCGCAAGAAGCGACTAAAAGACTCGAGGGTGTGCATTGCAGTTCTAGGCGAGGGGCTGGTAATCTGTCACTATGGTTATACACAATTTTCCGAATGACTCTCAAATGTTTGTCATACGTGGCGTAAATGTCCGTGTTTTGAATGTTAAGGAGTTTTAACGACCCGTTGAACTCTGGTGTCAGAGTTCAACCGCCTGACTCAACCAACTCTGAAGTGGTTGAATAACGGCCACCGTCTAGGTAAACAAATACACCAACTGGAACCAACGGCTTAGCGTGCCCTCCGAAGCACGAAACCATCTTTCTTTTCGGACAGTCATGTGGTTCAGCCTGCAATGTTTTCTGCAATGTCCTAAACTAGACTATGAACAAATTCACAAAACGATAAACATCAACTTTGTGAGTGCCTTTGCTATTGGGCATGTTAAAACGGTGAGGCTCATTTCCAACTGTCACCTGTTGCAACTATTGATGATGAAAAAGGTCGTGTGACCTATAAAACAAACAGTACTATAACGCTTTATTTTTTAAAGAACGCAGAACGATTTATCTCTGTACAGTTTAAACTGTAAATCAGCGAACTGAAATATTTTAATGATGATCTCTTTGTACTTTTACCGATTAAACGCTTTGTACGATTATTTTATAAATAATGATACAATAAAATAAGTAATGTTTATTGTTTAAAAATTTATTTCAATAGTTACCTGAGTGAAAAATTTACTTTTAAATAATATTTGGTATTAATTCGAAGTGACCACTGTCTTCTTAAAAGTATGATATTATTGCTTTTTCATAGATTTTTTTTTATTCCGGCGGTGTATGTTTCCACTGTGGCGTAAAGTAAGTGATCAACTGAAATAACTGCGCAAAAACTGAGCCATTTGACGCGAGCCGTTTTGAGTAGCAAATAGAAAATGCGTATCTCAAACCTGCCGCTTGAAACTGCACAGCACTTCAATGTTGGGCACGCGTCTGTCACGGGAGGCCTACACCCGGACAAATTGCTCCTCTCCGCCCGGGGATTATTCCGGATATCCCGGAACATATTGCCCGGATATTTCTCACCGGGGAGTGTGTCGTGAGTGATGTTCCGAGCCTCGAGCCTTGTTTTGGTTTCGCACTTAATTATTTTGCAGCCTTATTGCCCGTTTGAAGCGAGCAGCGTGTGTGAATCGTTTCGTATATAATTTATTATATCACCTATTCTTGTGATTTCAGTGTGGTGCAGCTTACTGTCTATACACAGATACACCCAAAATGAAAGCCGGGAACAGAAAATGTTTATTAACTTATTTATCTTTGAACCTTAAAATTGTGTCTCAATTCCTAAGTGTAACTTTTTTTTATATCTAGTAGCTAGCAACCATAAAAGTTAGAGTATCATTTTCGTGGCGATAGGCAAAATACCTCAATAAAAATAATTAATCTGAATAATGTAAAAAACTTGGCATAATCACCTTAAAATGTGCAGCAATGTTTTTACTTCTGCTACAGCATTCAAAGTACATTCCATGTATAAATTCTGTGTCGGTAAAAATCTAGACACGTTTTACCACGCTCACCTATTGAGGTGTGTGATACGTTATAACATGTTTTATCTTTATCCGGGAGAAAAGCCGAACATCTTTTTCCTGTGTTATTTTATGTTTCTAGCTTTCTGATCTTTCACCCGTATAAGATTTAATTAGGCTTCTTTTGGGATTATAATTATAGTAGGTCTACTATGCTAGGGCAATCCCACACTATGAGGGAATGACTGTTGCGTCTGTAAAACACCTTGGTCAAATCGCAGCGTTACAGTGTGCCATGGTTAAGTTTGGTATTTTTTTTTATATTAATAGCGGAATTATGTCATCGAAACAAACCTTTATGAGGTTTATCGAAGGCATTTGACAGAATTGTATGTTTATATATATAAAGGCGTCTGCCCGCCTGGATCAGGATCGCCCATGGTGTCTTATGCGGGTATTGTGAAGACAAACAAAAGTATTTTTCACAATCACAGTTTTAATTGCACGATGAAAGTAATTTACAATATAATCACAAAATAATTGAATAGGTAGTTAGATAATCACTTATTTGACGAATTCCGATAATTTTAAGGAATAATTTACACAAGATTACTTGGAACAAAAACGATTCGTCGGTCAAGTCGCGCACGGCCGTTTTTCATTCGAAAAGCATCATGGCCGCGCTACCACAGACACGACGCTTCGTCAGAGCGATTGATTGTCACTCTAGTTCCAATGCTTTCTGAGAGATGACGCTAGCATACGCGCCGTCACGGCCGGACTGACATGCGACCGTCCTCGGGCGCTTCAGCTGCTAGTCCTGTAACAAACACACAAGCACTCAAACTAGTATCCCCACTTTCCGTCGAATGACCAGCTCGACCAACCCTGTGTGTTCCTATGTTATCAGTAAGTGTCTTATCTAAACGAAACATAGTTAGGTAAGAAATTACAGCAACTAAGTGTCATCGTTTGTTTAGTCAGTGTCCCACATGATAAAACAGCCACAACAACTGGATGTCCTTTCAACCAACCACAAGGGTGTGGCCCGGACGATCCCCCAGGAGAATGCGATCACAAACTGAAGTGGCGGACGACAGGATGTCCTTTCAACCATCCACTGGCCCGGACGATCCATTAACCTTAACAGGACGCATGTGTCCCTTCAACCAGCTGCGTATACCCGCATGGTCCGGACGACACGGTCCCATCACATAGCTGCGCCATTCGATAGAACAGTAATGCTTTGACAATCGCTACAAGAACATAAAATCTAGCCCGGACGAATGTGTCCTTCCAACCAGCCGTTTGAACCTGCATGGCCCGGTACGACATTGTCCTTCCGACCAACTACCCTTTTTGACCAATAACATAACTGAACGATGGGTGACAACTAGAAGTAGCATATCAATGTCGTACCTACTAATTACAGACTATCCTGCTCTGCATGAATTAGAGCTTCGTGGTCAAATGATTCGTAATCCGGGTTTTCGCTTAGTGTATCCGACCCTGCTGTAAGAGTATCTGATCTTGCTGTTGGTGTATCTGATCTTGCGGTTAATGTATCGGACCTTTCAGTTGGTGTATCTGATCTTGCAGTTAACGTATCGGAGCTTGCAGTCAGTGTGTCATAACTATCTAGTCTGTCAAAACGATCATTAATAAGTTCTACGTCTTCGGCGCCGTCACGGAATCCTCGTCGTTAATTAAACTAGTTGATATTTCAATTAGCCCGTCATGTCCTTTTGGTACTGGGCGCTAATTCTCATGTGCATATTTAAAGGAACGACTCAACCCGGACATACTTTTTAACTCGTAACGGTCATTAGCTAGCACAGCAGTTATAATATACGGGCCCTTGAACTTTCGGTCCAACTTAGTTTGACTACGTTCACTGCTTTTTATAAATACGAAATCGCCTTTAGATAATGGTTTTATAGTGGCACGCCCTCGGTTAAACCTTTCAGCATCCGATGCGGCTGCTTTCTGTATGTTATTGGACGCATCTTCCCTAGCCGAGTCCAAGTCAATTCTAGTTTCACTGTCTGCACCGGAAGGCCTGATCTTGGACATTCCTAATGACTGTGAACGAATTCCAAACATTAACTCCGTTGGCGTGTATTTGGCGACGGTAGATTTAGTACTATTTAGCGCCAACTGCACGTTGCCTAACTCATCACGCCATGTCTTGTTTGGATCATTTTCGATTATCGTAAGTAGACTCTTTAGCGTACGCATAACCCGTTCTACTTGCCCGTTTGCCCTGCTGGAGCCCGTTGCTATTAAATGCAGCTGAATATTGTGTTCAGCACAGAATTTTTTAAATTCCTGGCTAATGTAACATCTGCCTTGATCGGCAATTATGCGCTTGGGTGCTCCAAAAAGGCAAACAGAATTTTGAAGAGCTCGAGTTGCACTAGCTGCATCTAACGACAAAGTATGTTCTAATAGGACGTATTTAGTAAATACATCTATGATTACTGAGCAATATTCTTTGCGATCACTCTTGCCACTTAACTTCCCGGTGAAGTCAATGTGAATCGTGTGCCACAGCTCTGAGACCTTAGGAATAGAGTGTTACTGCACTGGTTGAGCTCCCGAAACGCCTTTTGAAGCTTTGCAAACTATGCAGGAATCTATAAACTTCCTGACACACTTCGACATTTGGGGAAACCAATATTGCTCATACAATTTGTCTAATGTTTTATCACTGCCCAGATGTTGCAACTCACTGTGGACATGACTGATCAAGGTCTAGGTCAAGGAACGTGGAACTACTGGTAACCATGACACAATTTTATTCCTTACGACCTTCCTATAAAGGATACCATCTCTTACATCGTATGTGTGAGCAACCGTATCGGGAAAATCGTTATTATTATGCTTGTTAACTAAATCTTGAACTTCTGCATCGCGTTTTTGTTCTACTGAGATCCAGCCTTCATGCAATTCTACAAAATTTACTGTCTTTACAACAGGAGTGGTAGAAACTCGCGACGTGGAGGCCGAATTATCCAGGTCTGGTACAGCATTCCTAGATAAGTAATCGGCATGTTCCATAGTACGACCTTCGCGATACACTATATCAAAATCGTAGGCCTGCAAGAACGCCCACCAGCGATGAACGCGTGGAGTTAAATCAGTTTTAGATTTTGATGCCTTTAGTGAATTACAATCCGTGTGAACCCTAAAACGTCTACCATAAAGATAATGCCGAAAGTGCTCTACCGCTCGTACGACTGCCAGCGTTTCCAGTTCGTACGAGTGATAGCGGGACTCCACTTCAGTAGTTCTTTTGCTAAAATACTCCACCACGTGAGGAAGATTGTTTTTCTTTTGTATAAGAATTGCTCCGTAACCTTCGGCGCTGGCGTCGCAATGTAATTCTACGGGCAAATCCGGATCAAAGATAGTCAAAACCGGTTCCGAAGTAAGTATCCCTATTATGGTATTACGAATGGTTTCATGCTTTTCAGACCATTTTATGGGACCTTTTAGTTTAGTGAGTGGATATAGCGGGCCAACAATGTTTGTGAAGCCGGGAATAAATTTTCGGAAATAAGACGCAAGGCCTAAAAATTGGCGAACCTGTGTCGCCGTCTTGGGCTGGGGAGAGTCTATTAAGGCTTTAATTTTACGCGAGTTTGGTCGCACTTCACCGCATTGTAGGGAATAACCTAAAAAGTCGACTTTCTTCTTCATAAATTTACATTTCTTAAGGTTAAACGAAAAACCAGCAATGGAAAGCGCATTTAATACTTCATCAAGCCGCTTAAGGCCTTCGGATATGTCACCCGAGTAACATAAAACGTCGTCCATATAAATCAAGGTTTTATCTTTTAGATGATGCACAGCTTTAGTAATGCATCGCTGATACACGGATGGGGCATTGCGCAACCCGAAGGGCATCGCGAGATACTCATATTGCCCCTCGGGCGTCACAAATGTTGTTTTTTCCACCAAATCTGGGTGAATCGGTATTTGGTGAAACCCCGATGCCATATCTAAAGATGAAAAATAATGTGCTCCGCTAAGCTGATCAATTTGTTCGTCGATGCGAGGGAGTGGGTAATGTTCAGGTCGTGTATTGGAGTTAAGCTCCCGGTAATCAACACACATTCGCTCAGTGTTGTCTTTTTTTTACCAGGAGAATAGGGCTGGCGAATGGTGATGAGCTTTCCCGAATAACACCCGCGTCAAGTAGTTCTTGTACCTTTTCTCCGACGATTTGTTTCTCTATTGGGGCTAACCTATAGGGACGTCTTTGAACGGTTTTGTGTGGATCTACTAACTCTATATCTAACTCTCCTGTGCTCACACGTTTGGTAGGAACACCCTCCGCAAAGCAATTAGCATATTTGTTCAGTATTTCAATGAGAGCTTGCCTATCATCTCCTGTTAAATCTGTATCTACCTGGGTAAAATCTGGCGTATGAGAATTCGATTCACAAATATTAATTTGTTTATTGGGATAGAAAGACAACATTTCATTGTCCATTGTGACGCCCACCGACCCATTTTCTAACATTTCGCTACCCACTATGACCGATTCTGTAATTAACGAATCTGGTACTACGTGAAATATCAAGGTTTTTGAAATTGCTCCGAAATCTACTTCACTTACAACTTGAGTCGTGCAAATTACTTCACCTTTTCCGATTCCACTAAGAACAACATGATCATTGCGCACAGTACCAGGAAATTTATCAAATAGACTTTCCTTTATTAAAGAGCATTCAGCTCCACTATCAAAGAAAAATGAAACTGGCTCACCGGATGACGTTTTTAATGTGCCCCTCGACAAACGTTTCTCGCAGAGGTTGACCTCCTTTCTCGTCGTAGCTCCACCGCCACCGCTGCTCTTCTTTTCTGGGCAGTTTGTTGCTATATGTCCCAGATTGCCGTATATAAAGCAGGTCATAGTCGTGGTTCTGTCGGAGTTGCCTGGAGTTCGCGATGAAGTCGTAGTATCTTGTTGTTTAGGTAGCAATGTAGCACTTTCTCGCCTCTTTCTGCATTCAGTTATTCGATGTCCAGTAATTCCACAAAAATGGCATTTGCCAGGAAATCTAGTGTCCGTCATTCGAGGTCGTTTAAGATCAATTTCTTGATTTTCAGACATGTCTAATCGTCGCTTCAGTGAGATGCCACTCAAGACTCTGAAAAGCTGAGTTTTAGTCATCGCACAATGAGGGCTCAATTCACGGCGAATCAGGCTATCTTTCTGACATAAGACAGATATCACAAAGCCTGTAATAACATCCTCTTGCATTTGAGTCTGAGGTATACGCTCAATCATAGTCCATAAGCGAAGACCGGCTTCTGGGGCAGTTTCCTTGCTTCCAATTTGGAAACGTAATATCTCATCGAAGTAATCTTGAAATAATTTTGGCCGACAGAATCTAGCCAGTAAACTTTGTTTCACCACGTCCCATGATAGATCATTCAAATCTAATTTGGTCAGCAATGAGGCTGCACGTCCTTTGAGGGCACCAGTAAGAGCCATAAGTAAATCAACACCCTTGAGTTGTTTGCTTTTTACAATAAGCTTTGTCACCTTGCACCAACCTTCAATATCTGCGTCGGTATCTTCCGGATCAAACTGTAAAAGTTTCACAGCATTGGTCCCGGCATTATTATCTGCCACTGGTGTTCGTGAAGATGACAATACTCGGCTAAGAAGCGCTTACATATTGCACAACAATTTCAGTGCACTGTTACTGTCGTCGGGTGACTGATTCTGCTGTGGGGCGTGATCTCCGCATACCACTTCTGATAAAGGCGTCTGCCCGCCTGGATCGGGATCGCCCATGGTGTTTTATGCGGGTATTGTGAAGACAAACAAAAGTATTTTTCACAATCACAGTTTTAATTGCACGATGAAAGTAATTTACAATATAATCACAAAATAATTGAATAGGTAGTTAGATAATCACTTATTTGACGAATTCCGATAATTTTAAGGAATAATTTACACAAGATTACTTGGAACAAAAACGATTCGTCGGTCAAGTCGCGCACGGCCGTTTTTCATTCAAAAAGCATCATGGCCGCGCTACCATAGACACGACGCTTCGTCAGAGCGATTGATTGTCACTCTAGTTCCAATGCTTTCTGAGAGATGGCGCTAGCATACGCGCCGTCATATACTATGTTTAAATAAATAAATAAAATAATAATAAATAAATGGACCATTGAATCAGTTTTTTTGTTGTCTAACAGACGGATGCATCTAAAATATGTCCGTCAGACCGCCACAGAGAAAAAATCGCCATCTACAATAAGTCTTTATTAAGTTATCAATGGAAACAAAAAGATCGAAAGATCGTTTCATAAGGTTTGGTTGTTAGACCTTTATAAAAATGTGTTTGTGTCTTGAACAAAGTAGTAATGTATGAATAACTGTATTTTACCTACAATACCTATTTACCTTTTTACAAGTGGCATTGACTTTGAACTTCATAGAAAAATCTACATTAGGATAATTCAAGCTAAAATTGGTACCTCTATCAGTTTTATAAGAGCAAATGGTTTGTCACATTACAGTCGTTTTCCTGGTATGAGTACCTATGTGCCTATGTAGAATCGTCCGCAACTATTTCAATAAGAAAAATACCAGTCAAATTGTGGAAGGGTGAAGCAATACGTCATCGTGGATATCCTCAAAGGGGCTGAAGGTTCGTTCGTCGGGATTAAAAAATGTTCAGCTTTATTGGAAGTGGGAGAATGCCGTGTTGGCGGCGGAATTCGGAGGTATTTTGCGCATCTGGTGCGCTAGTAAACTACAGCTAACTGTTTAACGAATTCGATTATGGACCCCGCAATTTTGGCAAGCTAAATTGAACTAGGTTCTTCGGTTGGGCTGGACTTGGCTTATAGTGTTTGCAATATCAGAGTCATAGCTCGCATAAACTGTAAATTTAACTCTGCTACAGAACAGGATAGACAGGTTATACATGTAAATGATTTCACATAGGTATATCTTGCATTGTAAGTTAGTACGTGAGTCAAATCTGACGCTAACCCTTCTGGTAAGTGAAATTGGCCATGGAGGTTTTAAAACTAGGTACCTATGTCATGAAATTTGAAAAAAAAGATCTTTCATTAAATACAATAAAAAACCAACCCTAAAAAGAGAGCAATGTTTTTATGTATTTATATATAATGCGCCATTCTTTCAAGTTACAACTCGTTAACCACTGAACAGATTCGAATGAAAATTGTGTCGGAAGAATCCTTACATATGCTTATTATATCCTAAGTGTCATAGGCTAGGCTTTATCGCAGAAAGCAGTAGCGTTTTTATTTTTTTTATCGCTTATCGCTTTATGCTTGTTCTCTTTAATTTGGCATTAGGTGTCATTTCGAATCGATATCTGAAATCAAAAACTTATGATTGTGTTTCCGATATCGAACTGGCCATTATGAATTTCATCACATAGAGTATGAATGTCGGACGTAAAAAACGGAAAGTGGAACATATATTTTAAATCTGTATTTTTAAAACCTCAACTAATATTGTCAAATTTTTACTTACCTAATATTTTGTCAAAAATTATAAAAATGTATTATAGAGGTAGTATCACTCGATTTCCTCTTTCACATAGGTATATCTTGCATTGTAAGTTAGTAGAGCTTTTGTTACTCATAAAACAAATAAGATTTATGCTGCCTATGCTTACTGATGATACAACCGTCTTTTACATTTACTATTGCATATTTATCGTTTTATTTCACCTACTATTTATTTGATGAATAAAATAGTGTAAGTACCGCGGCTGTTACAGCAATTCGGTATGTAAAGCATAGCTGGAAGACATAAAATAAGAAAACCATTGGAGATATTTTAGTCTTAATTAAAACGATCTTATAATTAGTAAGAAAAAGCTGAAGATTACTCTTATTTATGAAAAAAACTAAATAACTTTCATTTGACCTGTGAGACGTCTTACAGACCAAGAATGAAACTAATCTCTTTCATGATCTCCTTCAAGATAACCATTGGTATTAGAAACTATAAATCCTAGTACGTCAGTCACCGTCAGTGTCAAATTTATGAAAACAAAGTCTGATTTATTGGATTTTTTACGAATCGAATACGTTCGCTGCAATGATTGTGCGCAGTTGCGCAAGTGTATTATATTCTCTTGGAGTTGCGCAACAATGACGTCATCAAATAATATATTTTAGAAATTCATTATAAATTCACGGATGATCCAATAAACAAAAAACCAAATTAGTTTCTTAAAATGGTTTATTCATTCAGAAAAAAATATAAAATATTTTAACTTTACATACCCCATTGCACTTGCGAAAAGTTTGCAACCTCACTACGTTCAGTCGTCAAAAAACTTCGGAGTACCTTTGATATGCTATGCTACTAACCTTTTTACTTAATATTTTATTGGACAACTTACCATTCATTAACAAAAATTTGCTAGAAGCGGCTTTTTACGACCCAACTTTTCAACCTTCGTGTCGTTTACTTGCTAACCGAACCATCGAAGTAACAAAAAGGTGCTTTTATAAAATTGACAAACCATAGCAGAATCTTGAAGAGCCTAAAAAACCTGTTCAAAATTTATCTTCCCCAGAAAATTCAAAGCTTTATTCGCTTCGTACAAAATATTTCAAAGTGCATCCATAAACATGCGTACACATATCAAATAGTATGTACATGGTACGTTTATTATAATAAATACATTACTTGCATTTATTATACCCGTAATATACCCGTCTATCTCTACTAACTATACTCTCAGAGCAGTAAAGTTAGGTCAACGACGTTGTGTTGTGGCTAATATCAATATCTTAAGACGGCTGGGAGCGCGGCCGTCGTTAATATCAGGGTAAAGTTTGCTCGCCATTCACACAACATCGGCTATCCCACAGGGCTACTACTAGGGAATGCAATCTCGAGCCGAGATTGGCAACTCGAGATCTCGTTCGAGATCTCAGGGTTCGAGATTGACCAACTCGAGATCTCGTTGGATTATTGGTCGAGATTTCGAGATTTCGAGATCGAGATCGAGATTTTGTTTGTTTCATATAATTTGTACTTTTTTACTTTAAGATTAGAAAGTAAGAGTAATAAAGACGTTCTGACTTTTTATCGTATTTTGTAAAATTATATCCGAGTGAGTAAAAAATAAACAAGCTCTTGGGATTGATCGGTCGCGTCGCGTCAATCCCCCGTCCCGTACCCCCCGCAACGCACCCGCTCAATAGGTATCGACTGCTAGGTCTTGCCGCCGGAAAACGCCAGACACTGCGCGGACGCACATCAATGAACACGTCAATGCCTTACACAAGCTCATTCTCGAAATCTCGAAAATCTCGATGGATTTTTTCGAGATCTCGAATGATTTTTCTGAGACGAGATCGCCTTTTTCGAGATCTCGATCTCGAAAAATTGCTCGAGATCTTGGGGATTTCGAGATCTCGCGAGATCGAGATTGCATTCCCTAGCTACTACCGCTTTGATAGGATGCTGCAGTGCAAAGAGTAGAAAATTGAATCATTTTAAAAATAAGATATTTAATAATAGTAATAATTAAGCCCCGCACTTTAGTGACTTCCTCATTCTTCCCTTTTAGAACGAAAATATTTATTATGAATCATAGAAGGGCAACATTTCGTCGAAATAATTTCGGCTCTACCAAGAAATTCTCGTTATCAAGGCGCGTATAATTTAAATAAGTAAGTAAGTGTGAAGTAATAATTAAATTATAATTTTAGGAATTTTGGTAGGTAGTCAAAAAGTTGTGAATATAATATCTGATTTACGACAGGTGCTATTAAATTCAGACTAAATACTTTGAGGGTGAGTATGCTCTACTCGTAAAACTGAACAACTTTTCCAAAGTAACGTAAGTCTAAATATAAAAAAAAAATGGATGCAATAAGTATACTGACACATTTTTTGAACTTTTTTGAACGCGAGGTACTATTTTCTTTACATATTTTGACCAATGTATCTTAGGAAATGTTCAGTTTCAGAAGTAGAACTCACGCTACGCTAGAAATATTTACAGTGATTTTTATAGGACCTACCTGATTACGTGCATTGTGTGTCTTTTTTTAGGTTAAATTACTCAATCATATAATCCGTAAGTTTTCTATAACTTAAACCACATAAATATCCATCATATTTGCTAGTCTTGGCTGCACATCGTAAATGTTAACTGCAACATTCAATCTCTAAGTCAGTTGCACATCATCGGTTCAGCGTTAGTGAAATTCTACAATAAAGATAAGTTTAAGTATGGTTTTAGTATCTGCAGCAGCGATAACTAAATGTGATGAACTATGGAAGGGATTTCATCACTACCTACTTACTGTGCATACATACATACTCATAACACGACTTTTTGCCTTGCAGGGCTGACAAACATTTGAGGATCATTCAGAGAAATCGTGTATCACTATATAGTGATAGGTTGTCAGCGTTTCGCCTAAAATTGTAAAGCACATCTCTTACGACACCCACGGGAAATAAATGGGGTGATGCTATTCTTAGCCGGCATCACACGGCATACTTTGGCTTTTGTCTATTATCGATTTCAATCATCAAATGTGCAAATGCGGGTAGGTATAACTTGGGAAGCGCTTGTCAATGCAGCATCTCACCCAATCTGTGGAATCTCAATAGTCTTGCCGCTTGTACACGAGAAGACCTATCCATGGCCATAAACAAGCCTGTGGTCAAGTATTGGCCCAAATTACATCGAAACCTAAAATACGGGGACAGTGTTAACGGCAGTAAAAAGTTAATGAATTTTTGTCCAGCTATTATATCTGTTCGTGATTCAGCCCTGAAAATATTTCCAGTAATTTCCAACTCCGATTGAATATCAGTACTGGATTTGCCAGCTGTTGCCGCCCGTTTAGAATAGCATCACCCCAATTTTACCAGTGGGTGTCTTAAAATTTACTAAGGGATAATCGTTCAAGGAAAGGGTAACAGCATTCCCTATGCATGCTATAATCTTGCACTGCGCTGCACTTGCAAATCCGCCTGCAAAGCGTGGTGAGGTTGGCAATACCCCCTGACAGGGAGAGGCCCATGGCAAAGAATACTATCGATAGCTGCTCGTCCATGTCGAGAAATGGATTGTTGAGGCTGTTATTGTCAATTTTGTGTTAGTAGAATCAATCCGTTAATGATTGAAATTCGATGGATTTCAGGGATACCAAACAATTTATATCAATTGATGGATAGGTATATTTACATTTGGGTAAATTAAGATCGTGCCCATTACATATAAAGTAGCTTATGCTCTTTCACCGCGTGGTACCCTTTCGTACCCGCAATACATCACGAACTATACGACAGGGTTTAAGTAACCCTTTGGCGACCCTTAGACGACCTCAAGATGACCTTGCCCTGCAGGTTTGTTTCGGTGAAAAGTAAACTAGGTCTGGCCGAGGTTTGAATATTTAAACAATGTTGGTCTTATAAGGTTAAATGTGTAATATAATAATTTATCTTTACGGTAACTCATTTCGTTAATAAAGTATGTAATAAATTTAATACTAAATTTCTAAAACTCTTCTCGTGTTAGGTATACAATTTTATAAAATATGCAAAAATTTCTAACGCGGGCAGGATTTGAACCTGCGACTTTTGACATCACTAGTAGCGACGGCTCTTCCTCCTGGTCTACCGCTACTCGTCCCTTGCCCGCGAATTTCGCAACTGTATTTTGATACAAATAACGCGTGGCACGGCTCCATCTACCGAGTTAGTTTTGCAAGTAATACCCAGCGATTAATTAATTAATTCATTTATGTTATAAATTACATACAAACACTTTATTTCCGTTTCGTAATTTTTAGTTACAACATTAGTAGAGTAACTTATTTTAACTATCGTCAGTGCCATACTGTATTAAATATTATTTCATATATAACAGATTTTATAGTTTTGTCCACTACGCACCACACTGGGATTGCAATCCAAACTGGTTTTCAATCCGGATGAATTTAACCGCATTTATTCCAGTCCAGTCTGATCCGGCTCGACCAGACCGGATTTGCACTATCCTGAAAACACGCATTTTCTTTTCCAAGACTCATTTCGGATAACAACGAAGAAGTTATTAAATTAAGTAAAATATTTTTTAAGGAATGGACCTGCTGATTTTAGGTTAATTGAAGTTATTGAAGTCAAAATTATAACAATACTATACGACTAACAAAATCAAGCGCGAGGTAAAGCAGGCAATTATTTACTTAACCATCACTCTTCAAGCTAGCACGTCTGTTTGTTTGTATATAATTTGTTTTAAAAACAGTTGAACACATTTCATAAAAATGAATTTTCCTTACAGTTTAACGGTTTCCGGATCCGGTGGGGAGAAAAAGGATACCGCATCCGCCGGACCGGATTGCAATCCCTAGTAGCACAAACATTGTAGCGTGTCATAGAAGGTTTAACTTGCGTCTTACAATATGTCTGTTGTCGAAGCTTTCACACTGAAACAGATTTATCGAATAGCTACATAAGTATACTACTGACATAGATTTTTGATTATTTTTATACATGTAGGAATTGTAATACTGTAAAATTTATTGTGTAATAATTATTATATAATAATAATCCGCATATCTATCCGCAAATAAGTATATTTCCTCGAGTATGTAAAAATATTACCTACAAATATTTTAAAAGATGAACTAGCCCATGAAACAGAACAACTTAAACCAAAGAACATACTCGTAGGTCGAAATATGAAAAAAGAACTATACGAATTGACACGGTTGGCTGGAACATTTTGTATGGGTGGTCCAAATTTTGTTTTTCTTATTTCAACTTAAATATGTGGAGGAAAGTTTTTCAGTTTTATGGGTCTCCCCTTGAAATAGTTGCAGTTAATTTTTTTACACCTACGGCTTAACACCAAATACATATTCTGTGTTATTCATATGGAATTTAACAGAAACCAATAGATACAATTTCACGAGTCTAACAGCTCTCTCAATTAATGTGTGTAAATGTAATCCAATACTGTAGGTATGTACATATGTTTCCTAGTATTTAGCTCTCTAACCGAACAATATTACTTGTCAATTTGTAAAGCACTTTCCAACAAATGTTAACATGTGAAGCATAACTCAGTTTTGAACATAGTTTACTTGTAGCTTAGCTTCTGACTTTGTATCATGCCTAGGCACAACTTCGGAGCCGTAATTACAATACCATTTAGTTAGATACATGGAGTAGGTAATAAAACAATATTCACGAAAATTTACTTATAATTTAAGACGGCTTTATATAGTTTAAGGAATTAGTACCGCTAGCTAGACCGATTTCACTAACGATGCCAAAGCATGATTTGTTTATTTATTTAACTTTGTTGTTCAGAAAGTACAAAAGGTGGGCCTCATGCCACGCGGCATACTCTACAAGCCAACCAAAGATGAGTATTGCTTTCTATTTTTATCTTTTATATAATTATCTTTGACCATGAAAGGTTTTCATGAATTATATTTTAGGTAAAATTATTAATATTATGAGTTACTAAAGCAGTAGTAAATAAGAAGATGCATGGAAAAAACTAATGTCTTCTCATAGTGTATAACACATAATAGCATAACTAACATCACACACATTATTTACCATTCGGTAGGGAAATAATATATCTTCAAACATTTGCCGTGTGATGCCGGCTTAGAATAGCATCACCCCATTTCTTACCCATGGGTGTCGTAAGACCCGACTAAGGGACTCGAGGGATGTGTATTGCAATTTTAGGCGATGGGCTGACAACCTGTCACTATAGTGATACACAGTTATCTGATTGACCCTCAAGCTTTTGTCAGACGTGGTGTTAATATCCGTTTTACGGCGGTTAACGCTCTGCCTACCCCGTAAGGGATATAGGCGTGATTTATGTATGTATGTATGTATGTCAAACATTTTCATCGAATACTTCGCAACACATTCCATTACAGCTAAAAGGATGCCAACCACAATCACTCGACCGAAACGCCAACGACATCAATACAAGTCTTCAATGACAAATTCTATCGAGATACAGTAATGACGTCATCTGTTTCCCTCTCTTTCTGCCGCCCTTTTCGTCTTGAGATAAGAAATGGGCTTATCTTGAAGAAACATCGGGACAATATCCGTTGCAGCGGAATGAGGCGGTATAAGTAGCCTGTTTCGAGCCTGCGAGAAAAATAAGCCGGTTTAGGGAAAAAACAGGTTTTAGATGAGGTAGCGAATTTTAGCACTCACCAAACCGATTGCAAAAACTTGAATAAGGTAGACATTCATCCAACAATAACTAATAAATAAAATGAGGGTACGCCACTGATATTCTTGATAAATGAATGAGGAATTCATCTTGACCTTTCACTACTGTTCTTGCATACTGGAAATATATATATTTTTTATTATGTATGGGTTTTCTCTTGACTCTAGTCTAGGTCATAGGACAGAGACAGAGTCTAAGATGGAGCGAGCTCACCCAGAAGAAGCCTGTTCACTCTTACTTTGAAGAGATTAGGGTTGTATGCGTTTGGAAACACAGACGCAGGTAGTGAGTTCCACTCTTTAGCAGAGCGTATTATAAATGATGACTGGAAGCGCTTAGTCCAAATTGGTGGAATGGCAACAGTTATGGATGGTATCCGGCGGTGCGTCTGCATGTCCGATGGTAGAAAGGAGCTGGTTGAACATGGTCGACAAGCTCTTGAGCACACTCTCCGAAGTACAATCTGTAAAAAACCGACAAGCAGGCATCCTTGCCTATGCAGCTTGGTGTCCACCAGTTTTATGTCGCCTATAAGCCTCCTGGCCCTGCGTTACACCAAGCCAAGAGCGGCAAGTTGGTATTTGGCTGAGCCATCCCTAAGGTGACTGCAATACTCTTTGCAGGATCGGACTTGTGCTTTGTAAAGAGATAACAGCTGTCCAGGCGTAAAGTATCACTTTACTCTATTCAGGACGCCCAGCTTCTTAGCCGCCGGTTGAGCCTTGTACTCAATGGTCGCGCGGAAGTTTAGATTTGATGTCAACTCCATGCCTAGAAGCTCACCCTGTCAGTGACAGAGACAGATGTACCCCGAAAAGTAGATGTCCAGTCGAAAGGACTCCTTTTTGCAGTGAAAAATGCGACAAGCAACCTGCCTACATCAGGATGGTCATGAACTTCGAACGCGCACTGTATCTGCATTACATTACAACAGTTACGTAAAGTGGGGTTACAGTTGAATTGGGGAGCTTTTTTCAAATTTTCCTACGTTTTAAATTACCTAAAAATATCAAAACTACCCCAAAACATATTTAGCCAAAAAATAATTTTATTGCATAAAAGAGGAAGTCGGACAGTTAGTAGTGTTTCTTTGTACCTCAACCTCTTGCTATTTATAAAACTGATATAATATAGCATCACATTAATTTGCATAACTTCTTCTTCTTCTTCTAGTAGCATAGATGTGGGCCATAGAAAGATATGCAATCTTGTACAACCATTTGCAAAGCTGTAAGCGAGTATTATAATAAGAGCGCGAAAAAACCAGACATGTCTTCTACTTTTGTACAGTGAAAAATGTGTTTTCTTTTTTCATAATTCACAATTCTGCCGTGTGATGCCGGCTTAGAATAGCATCACTCCATTTCTTACCCGTGGGAGTCGTAAGAGGCGACGAAGGGACTCGAGGGTGTGTTTTGCAATTCTAGGCGATGGGCTGACAACCTGTCACTATGGCGATACACAATTTTCCGAATGACCCTCAAACGTTTGTCAGACGTGGCGTTAATGTCCGTTTTTTCGGCCGTTTATGCTCTGCCTACCCCGCAAGGGATAAAGGCGTGATATATGTATGTATGTATGTATGTATAATTCACAATTTTAATTGTTAAATGTAGATAACACAGGGCTAGATTCAGAATGAAGAAATGTAAGTACAAGTAGGTATGTCGCCGGTTTATGGTTCAACACCAGTAAATGAAAAAAAAAACATTTAATTTTATCATAAACCTGAAACACAGGCTATAGTTAGGTTTTTAATCAAAAACCTGAACTACTTTAGGTTTATGATAAAGCTTGTGCCAAAACCTTAGACTAGGGAAAAAAGAGGCCAAAACCAAAACTGTCGTCGATATGTGTCGATAGAGCTGCAGTTGTGTCGCTGGCTGTCGCCCACGTGTCGACAGCTGCCATCGAATTTGACTCCGTAGGTAATGTCTGGTAGGGGTAGGACGCACTGATCGTTTTTTTCAAAAACTTATCACAAACTGAAAAGCCGCGCTCTCCAGCAGGACGATGTCTGATGTTTGTAGTTCTCTCTCTTTTCGTGTGGGACACCGAGTCATCCAAGGACCCGATAAACCCTGGTATCAGAGTTTTTCAACCGCCTACTACCACTAGTAGGCCTCTGACATGCTTGTGTTACGACCGCCGTCTAAGTAATCATAGACAGCAACCGGGACCGACGGCTTAACGTGCCCTCCGAAGCACGGAACCATTTTCTTTTCGGACAATCAGTTGGTTCACCCTGCAATGTCCTAACCAGACCGGGAACAAATTCACAAAGAGATAAATATCATCTTTTGTGAGTGTCCCACCGAGAATCGAACCCGGAACCTTTGCGTCGCAGGCAGTCGCACTACCACTGCGCCACATCGGCCGTCAAGCGTATATTTGTAGCTTTTGATGGTACGAAAAATGTATAGATAAACGATCCAGGTTTTTGAACGTAATAATTATGTTCTGCCTGGATCAAATTGTGTTCAAACTACATCATTTACCAAATTCTTTTAGTGTTGTTGTATCCTCTACAAAATGAAATCAATGATGCATAGAAAACAAAATAAAGCTGTTAAAGTTATAGTGTTGGGAGTTAAAAGAAATTAAAAAATATGAAGAAAATACTGGGTCAAAACATCAGCCTCATAATAGAACATTGACTGCTATTTTCTCGTTACACCACAGCTGAATAGAAGCCTAAGTGAAGCGCCCCTGGTTAATGGTCTCGCCACGACGCGCTGGGATTAACTGTTGCTGGGAAATTGGGTCCTTGCTCTTAATGGATGAATCCTGAAAGAGCTCTAGACATCCCTTTCGAGTAATTGTGCAATGCAGTGGATGTATGGACAATGATATTCAATTAATTTAACACAATTTAAAGAGAATGTGAGAGATAGGATAACATCCGTTGAAAATTCGAACTTATTAAACCGTTTATTGTACACAATAAAAACACAGGACACATACATATATTTATGGAACATTTCTCAAAAAGTCTACTTTTTTCTAAAAAGAAATCTCTTCCAGCAGTCCTTGGGTAGTGAGATCTCATAAAGTGAGGCACATAATGTGTGCGGAATCACTAACAAAGGACAGTGGGCAAAAGTGGTCCAAGAACCTCCACCATTGAGACTTATTGGAAATGGAAGAACATACTTATCAGATTATCCGAGACAAGTATTACCGAAATCTGCACCGGGATTTCTTTTTTATAGTCACTTGAAGTTACTATAAAAATATTGTTCAAAAATGATTTTAACTGGAGCGAGCTATTTATTTTGACAGATTTCATTGATATTGCGTGTCTCTCCAATGTGCCACAATGTAAACTCCATGTAACGACACTCCACATGACGTCAAACTCCCCAAAACATTCAAATAACATGACTCTGGTTTGAAAAAAGTGGTCCAAGAACCTCCACTGTTGAGACTTATTGGAAATGGAAGTACATACTTGTCTGTGACACATTTATATTGATATTACGTGTCAGTCGAATGAAATACAGTTTAAACTCCATGGAACGATACTCCACATAATACAAAACTCACAAAAACATTCATATAACATAACTTTGGTTTGAAAAAAGTGGTCCAAGAACCTCCACTGTTGAGACTAATTGGAAATGGAAGAAAACACTTATCAGATTATCCGAGACAAGTATTACCGAAATCTGCACCGGGTTTTTTTTTTTCATAGTCACTTGAAGTTACTATAAAAATATTATTAAAAAATGATTTTAATTGGAGCGTGCTATTTATTAACCGTGTGATGCCGGCTTAGAATAGCATCATCCCATTTCTTACCCATGGGTGTCGTAAGAGCCGACTAAGGGACTCGAGGGATGTGTATTGCAATTTTAGGCGATGGGCTGACAACCTGCCATTATAGTGATACACAGTTATCTGATTGACCCTCAAGCTTTTGTCAGACGTGGTGTTAATATCCGTTTTACGGCCGTTAAAGCTCTGCCTACCCCGTAAGGGATATAGGCGTGATTTATGTATGTATGTATGTATGTGCTATTTATTTTGACATATTTCATTGATATTGCGTGTCTCTCCAATGTGCCACAATGTAAACTCCATGTGACGACACTCCACATGACGTCAAACTCCCCAAAACATTCAAATAACATGACTTTGGTTTGAAAAAAGTGGTCCAAGAACCTCCACTGTTGAGACTTATTGGAAATGGAAGTACATACTTGTCTGTGACACATTTATATTGATATTACGTGTCAGTCGAATGTAATACAGTGTAAACTCCATGAAACGATACTCCACATAATACAAAACTCACAAAAACATTCAAATAACATAACTTTGGTTTGAAAAAAGTGGTCCAAGAACCCCCACTGTTGAGACTAATTGGAAATGGAAGAACACACTTATCAGATTATCCGAGACAAGTATTACCGAAATCTGCACCGGGTTTTTTTTTCATAGTCACTTGAAGTTACTATAAAAATATTGTTAAAAAATGATTTTAACTGGAGCGTGCTATTTATTTTGACACATTTTATTGATATTGCGTGTCTCTCCAATGTGCCACAATGTAAACTCCATGTAACGACACTCCACATAACGTCAGACTCCCCAAAACATTCAAATAACATGACTTTGGTGTAAAATAAGTGGTCCAAGAACCTCCACTGTTGAGACTTATTGGAAATGGAAGTACATACTTGTCTGTGACACATTTATATTGATATTACGTGTCAGTCGAATGTAATACAGTGTAAACTCCATAAAACGACATTCCACATAATATAAAACTCCCCAAAACATTCAAATAACATGACTTTGGTTTGAAAAAAGTGGTCCAAGAACCTCTACTGTTGAGACTTAATGGATATGAAAGTATATACTGTGTGTGCTATAACTAATACATATCTATATGATTTCGATAAAACTTGTCTTGAATAATTTGACAAGTATGTACTTCCATTTCAAATATGTGTCAACAGTGGAAGGTCTTGGACCACTTTTTTCAAACCAAAGTCATGTTATTTGAATGTTTTGGGGAGTTTGACGTTATGTGGAGATTCGTTACATGGAGTTTACATTGTGGCACATTCGAGAGACACGCAATATCAATAAAATCTGTCAAAATAAATATCACGCTCCTGTTAAAATCATTTTTTAAGAATATTTTTATAGTAACTTCAAGTGACCATAAAAAAGAAATCCCGGTGCAGATTTCGGTAATACTTGTCTCGGATAATCTGATAAGTATGTTCTTCCATTTCCAATAAGTCTCAATAGTGGAGGTTCTTGGACCAAGTTCCATACAATTTTGCCCACTGTCATTTAAATAATCATTTTTAAATTCTTTAATATCAACTACATAAAATACCCCTCAATATCATTTAGCTACATAAACTTACATACATATATACTGAAACAAATTGTTAACATGACATAAATATTATATCAGTGTATAATAGATAAATAAATATACCCATGTATAAGGATATCTAACTCATGACATCATAGATTTTCAATATGAATTGTCATATTTCAAGTTGAATATTGAAATGACTGTCAAATATGTATCAATTGTTTCAAGATTATGTATAACGGTTTTGGCGGTTCGCTCACTTGTCGTCCGTCGGTCCGTTTTTTAACGCAACGTGACGCATGCGCCTGTCAAACGTAAGTAAATTGCGTATTCCAATCTTAATCCGATTGAAATACGTCTACGGTGGGTTTACGGTGCGTAACGGTGGCGTCTGTCAAGTCATTTGACACAACGGAACGTCGGATGACAAGTGAGCGAACCGCCGCCTTTTGGGGCAATATAGCATGGCTGTGTGTGACGCCACGCCGCCGCCGCCAATACTTACTTTGTGGTGACGCCAAGAAAGACCGTAAGCCGTGAATAGTACCTCTACTTATTTCTACTGCGGCATGGCAGAGGAAGCTTTCTGTCTGCCAGTAATTTGCTAGAAGCACTGGCTCTCAACAAAATGGTTTATTCCGGTTCACAGATGAAACGCAAAAGCTGAAGTGCAATATCTTTTAGAATTTAGGTTTTGGAAAGTCTGTAATTTTGAAGTGTAGGTAGCTTTGTTTTCTCAATGTTTACTAATACCTTGATTTTAGAAATTTCTATGCACTTTATTTCAAGATGGAGGTGATCCCTAAAAGGGTTATTAGTAGTCAGTTACGTTTTGCATAAGAAAAAAGTTTCTCTTTGTCCTACTTACGTCATATTATAATAATGGCTACATGTAAAAACTACCTTAAGTATTCTTAAGACGGAATGGTGATAAAGAGCAACTTTCCCCAAGGGACATACATCGAAATATGTCAAAAAATATTGAGTTTCCATAGTGTCTCAAATCACTTGATTGGCAATTTTGTGTACGACGATATATTTTTTCGTATTTCGACCTATGTTCCTTGGGGAAAGTTGTTCCTTATCACCAGCCCGTCTGGAGTTTTCGCTATTGGTCACTAGTAAAATTTCACCCTAAATGCTTGTTATTAGTACTACGTTACAAAGAATATTTGGGTAGTAGAAACATAAAGTTCGAAATAACCAATTCTGCTTTATGGGAAATAATCCTTTTATACATTGTCGTAGATATTATTATTACTATAAAAGTGATATATTTTCAGTCGTTGTAAAGAACATTTGTATTATGGAGATAGGTTACATTTTCATGACGTCAATAAGTGATAGCACCACGATAGCACTATCCTGCAAAAATAATTTAATCTTATTTCATTTCAATTTTTATGAAAGGCAGGTAGGTCAGGTAATAAAACAGAGTAAATCATCCATTACCAATATATGTACTTTAAAACTATGCTAATGATAATTACCTTCTTCCGGCAGATGTGACACCCAGTTTAGAATGTTTCAGATTTTTTGCGTACCTAAAGGAGGTCAAGTTTCTCATGGTACTGAATAAATTTCCTCGTTCAACATGGATCGTTTTTTTTTCAACTTTTTTTTCAAATGTCGAAATATGATTTTATCTACACTCGTCTCATAATGTTCGAATTATGAATTCGAAAATAGTTGTACAATGACCTGCATTATGCATTCTGCCTATATAAACTAAGGTTTAATTAAAAATACAGAAGCGTAGTGACTTAATGAGAAAACTCTTACCTAGATAAAGTTGAAAAATTAAACATAGTTTTTTTTTGGAAATACTCAAATCGCCATCTTCCACCGCACCTGACAGTAGTTGTTGTACGTTATTTTTTCGGATGTTGTTCAGATGTTGAGCAGTTGTTTAGATGCTCTTCAGTTGTTATTCCGATGTTGTTCAGATGTTGTTCAGTTGTTTAGTTATTTGTTGTTCAGACTCGACATCTAAACAACTGTTAGTATAAAAATTTCGTAAATTCATAGCCATATTACGTACTCGTATTGCATTTGACCATGTATCGGCCCTTGCAATCGCCGGTGCGGACGTTTGGAAAAGTATTTAATTTAGTTTTTTTTTAGAGTGTAGATAAAATAGTGTATGCAACTGCTATAATTAGGCATTAGAATGCTCGTGTCAAACTATTATCACACTCGGCTACGCCTCGTGTGATAAACAGACACTCGCGTTCTAATGATCCCCATTATATGACAGTTGCATAAACTACTATTTTTAGGCCCGTTACATGGGAATAATAATGTTACAATTTGTTTATTTACATCTCATTTTGCATGGGGAAAGTTGTTTTATTTTATGAGTCCTACCTACCTTCATCCCTTTCGGCTTATTATACCCTTTTTGTAACTTGTTGTTAAGTCACCTTCTAAATAATTATCAGTTATATTAATTTAACTTACTAGTACAAACTACCCTTTCCATTCTATTCTTCAATCCATTCTTTTCAAATTGCGTGACAAGACAAATGGATGTGATGCATAAAGAAGTATGTCAACGAAACTCTCGGAGTAGGCATCGATGTTCCACGAACCCGCGATGTAACGTACAGGACGGAATCCCGAGATAAATGACACGCGTCTGCAAATCCTCCTTTTTATCGCGATAATAAAAAATTACAGTCGAGATTGTTGTGATATATCACCGCCTTGAGAAGGTGTTTATTGTAGAGAGGGGTAACTTTTTATCGCAGCAGTTCCATCTCATGCTCTATAAATACTGGACAGAATTATATCTTAAATCGTGAAATATTACTAGTCTCTCTCTTTTCGTGTGGGACATCAAGTTGTCCAACGACACGATGAACCCTGGTGTCAGAGTTTTTCAACCGCCTACTACTAGAAGTAGGCCTGTGACACGGTTGTGTAACGACCGCCGTCTAAGTAATCATAAACAGCAACCGGTACTGACGGCTTAACGTGCCCTCCGAAGCACCGAACCATTTCTTTTTCGGAAAATCTGTTGGTTCACTCGGCAACGTTCTAACTAGACCGGGAACAAATTCACAAACTGATAAATATCAACTTTGTGAGTGTCCCGCCGAGAATCGAATCCGGAACCTTTGCGTCGCAGGCAGTCGCACTACCACTGCACCACGACGGCCGTATTAATAGTTGCTGTACCTCAATTGTTGTAAAGGGAACCAAAATGTTTTGCATTTTGAACCAATTTCGAACGATGAATATCGGAATTTGGCACGAGGCGGGGTCGCCGTTACATGTCAAGAGTCTTGGGTCTTCGCCAGCGACTGGCGTGGCTGCTTACCCACTGCTCAGTATAGTAGACTGCTTACCGTAAATTTATTATCACTCACCCTTTTTATTAGTTTTTTATGTTTGTCTATTGTTTTCGTCCTATAATGTCCCACTGTGGTACTAAGGGCCCTTTCCAAGTTCATACATTCCTCACTATTCTTCGGGAAAGTTTTTGGTTTGTCCTAGGTTACTTCAGCTGTTTTCAGCAAGGTTCGTATTGTACGCCTCTAGAATGACGCTGGTCTTACACGTCCGCGTTAAATATGTGCCCTATTCAGCTTTGGTATCTATAAGAACTAAATGCATAAAACAACAACTGCTTGCATTTACACGATAAGTGTTTGCCCATAAACCATTCCTGTTTAATTTTGCCCATTGTCGAGGATAAACTGCAACTTTTTGTTGGTTCACACTAATTAATTGTTTATTTATAGTTACAGGGCGGTACTACAGTGAACAAATGGGATGCAGGTGTCTAGTTTAACTACGAAGTTAATGAAAACATCGGAATTAAATAAAATGGCATTTAAAGAAAACTTTTTAAGACGTGGGAGAGCATAAACTGCAAACAAAAAAGTAGTAGTATATTTTTTTGTAGAATCTAAATCTATATTATTCTAAAATATACCACCCACCTCTTGCTTTGACTCAATAATGAAGAATATTCCAAGAAAATTAATCTTCAAAATTTCGTAAAATTCTTCATTTCCTCATTCTATGTGTCATTTCAAAAAGGAAGTTATGAATAGGTACCGACTAGAGTAAATTGGATATTTCTAGTGACAAAGCGTGTCAAAAAAATTAATTACCCAGGATGACTCCGATTGGAAATTTGAACAAGAACACAACAGGAAGTATTCATAAAGCTACTTTGTAATTCAAGATGTTTAGAAAATCCGCTCTATTTAAGGGTTGAAACGGTTATTCAGGTACGACGCACAATTAAGTGAAGAGACAGAACTTACTAGCAAATTCTTCGATGTCATAATCAAACTACGATTTCAAAATCTTCGATAACCTGAAGGCAATCATTCAATCATTTCTTAGTCATTGTAATGCCATCATTATAATGACAATTGACATTTGATGGCATTACTCATATTCATATTCATAATACGAAATGAATAAAACTGACCCACTGACAGGCCATTGCCATACAGCTGAACCAATTTTTATATAACAGACTACAGCCCTAGAATAAAACAGCCGTACTTTACAGTGACAGGATAAAAAGCATTATTTATTTTCTGTCGTTTACTTACTAACAACATAGAGGGCGGAGCTCCTGAGCAAAGAGTTTGATATAAATCTAACACCATGTATCATTATCTGTCAGCTTCTTACAGAGAGCAGCTACGGCAGGAACACGAAAGTAAAAATATTTCTAGTGCTAGATAGTAAGGTAATATGTTACACACGGCACACATACAGGTCTTGAGCAGGGCCCTAATTGTCACAAATTTAATATCATTATTGTATATGGAAGGATGTGTGTGTTATGTAAAGATTCTTTGTTGTTATTTTTCAAATTGTTAATTTTGTCTATGTACGTATGTGTGACTGTAGCAAAAATAAACGTTTTATCTATCTATCTATGTTTTAAGACTTACGGGCTCGTACGTAGGCAACGCTAACATTAGGGTAGGGTAGTAGACAATGAACCGGGTTTTTGTTAAATGCCCACAACTTTTTAAACAAAAGTTCTATAAATATAATTTTTACATGAAATGACTCGTAGATTAATAAAGAAACTCAATTTAGCAATCAAAATATCGTAACAGAAAGTTTAATAATAAAAACACATTTTATTTTAAGAAGTCCAATTGGTTCACTGTATCCAACTATGCGGGAACAGTTAACCGGGGGGGTAGGATACATAGAACCATGTAGTATACTGTGCACCATCTAATGAATTGTTCATGTATAAGATTGTATTTTAGATGAATTAAAACAAACAAATAAATGTATTATGTTTATTATGGCATGTCTTATCGTATTCTAAGATTTGTGACTACTTACTACTAATTTAATTATAAATGTTATCAGTCCAATATTTTCACAGTGCTGTCCCTAACTGACAAAGCACAAATTAAACATAATTGTTGACAAAAATTATAAAATGACTTTAAATTCTTATATTTGATGGAAAAACAATCGATTATTAATGGCAAAACATTATTGCCTTTAAAAGAAAAGAAAACAATCATAAAATGAACCGGTTCATAGTCAACTTCAAAAGAATGGCTCTATGTTTCCGGACCCCCCTTTTGAAAATTTTAGGTTATGCAGGTCGCGTACCAAGCGTGCTATTCGTATAGAAATATTGCCAAAAGAAGCGTAAAACACGAAAGAATCTACACAATAACAGTTTGGCATTGTCGCATTCTGCGTCTACCTGCGGTGGCTCTCTGTCGCCGCTTGGTTCATTGTCTACTACCCTACCCTACCTGATGTCATATTTCGTTCAATAAAAGTAAATTTTAATAATCGAATATTTTATATAAGAAAATTAAAATAGCTAATGTGCATGTAAAATATGTATTTCGTACTAAAAATTATTCTATGGAATAGGACGTATGTACGAGTAGATACCTATTAGTAGTTTACTGAAGCGCTAATCCTTTAACAAAGTTTTAAAATAAGATCTGAACTTAAATGCAGATGCCATTATATAAATTGGAGATGCCTGCGGAGTGATTTAAAGGCAATTTAACTTGCTTGCTGAATCGCAGTTTTCAATAAGAGTGCTGCACTTTCTATCAGCTTGAAAAGATATTACAACGTCAGGAAACGGTAATCTCTATTTAATCAAAACTTCGTTGAAGTGTTGGTTCCCTGTTTAGCAATTATTCTAATTCATTATCTTTGTGGGACCAGTACCTATTGAAGATCTGATTTGTAATGTTAAATACAATGAAACGTTACATAATTTTACCGTGCGATACCGGCTTAGGTACCGAGTGATGCTGGCTTAGAATAGCATCACTCCATTCTTTCCCGTGGGTGTCGTAAAAGGTGACTAAAGGACTTGAGGGATACATGTGTATTGCAGGTTTAGGCGATGGGTTGACAACCTTTCATTACAGTGATACTCAATAATCTGAATGACCCTCAATGTTTGTCAGACGTGGCGTAAATATCAGTTTTATAACGGCCGTTTACGCTTTGCCTACCCCGCATGGAATACAAGGTGATATATAAAGGTATGCATAATGGATTATTTTATACAAAAAAGCAGACTAAAGATGTTATTTTTGGTTAATTTCGCTGCGATTAAGCTACAGCCACTAGTTTGGGCTTCAGCCAAGAAATAAAGATTTTCGACAGCGCCCGCCCATACCATCGGCCCATGCACAATTTATTTCGACGCGATGCGATATGAAACTCGGAGACTCCACCCAAGCGGATAACAAGCTTTCAATTTTAAATTACAGCGGAAATTAAAGAAAGATAATGCCAGAACAACGAAGTGCAGCCATTGCAGAATATAACCTAGTTGGCCTTTTTGAGAATCGGTACATTATCCCAACTTTTATAAAGCAATTTGTTGGCGTAGGTTTTTTATATTTAATCTAACGTGGAATCAAATACACATTGCTTATTGAATTTATATTTATGCGTATTTCGGCTTACTGCAAAGCTGCAAATTATTAGTCTCATCGCTCTAATATTAAATGTAATTCCATCCGCCTTTCGCTCTACTGACTAAATAAACATCGTTCACAAACTGCCACAAACGTGTTATTCTACTGAGTGTACGTTAATTCCCAGAACACTTTACAAAATTCGATCCTAAAAAAGGCTATTTTTATTCTATTGTATGTTCTGCACTCACAGTGCTATTAACCCTTCCTTTGGCGTACTAATATCGTCAACTGGCGGAAGGACCTATAGGTCCGGGTCATTAACCGGCTCTCAACTGGCGCAAGGACCGATCGGTCCGCGCCGTTCGCGCGTATTTCAAGGACGAATTGAAGCTACCAAACACTCGCTATCCTACTTGCACTTGCAGAAATGTGGTTCAATTAAATTACAATCTACCGGCCCAACTTTCCGCATTGAACGCGGTGTTAAACAGGGAGATCCACTGTCACCAAGGCTCTTCACAAGCACACTTGAAGAGGTGTTTAAGAAGCTGGCCACTACATGGGAGCGGGAGGGAATTGTCGTTGGCGACCGTAGGTTGACAAACCTCCGTTTTGCCGACGACATTGTCCTCTTCGCCCCAACGGCACAAGGTCTAACCCACTTACTAGACAGCCTAAACGCAGCAAGTCTCGAAGTCGGACTTCACAAGTTATGACCAACAGCACTAAACGTAAGGTAGAGGTAGAAGGGCAGGAAATTCACTACGTCGACGAGTACATCTACTTGGGCCAGATAGTTTCCTTCCAGAACCGGCAAGATAAAGAAATCGATCGCCGAATTGAAAATTCCTGGAGGAGCTACTGGTCCATGAAGCATCTAATGAAAGGTGACCTTCCCTTATGCCTAAAACGGCAACTCGTCGACATGTGCATCCTGCCCATCCTAACTTATGGAGCGCAAACCTGGTCATTAACTGATATACAGAAGTTTCGACTCGGGGCATGTCAACGAGCAATGGAGCGGAGCATACTAGGTGTCAAAAGGATGGACCGCGTCCGGAACACAACCCTCCGCTCCAAAACTCGTATCACCGACGTCGGCAAGAAAGCCGCTAAGCTGAAGTGGGATTGGGCTGGCCATGTGTGCCGAATGCACCCGGAAAGATGGGCTAAACTAACCACCGAATTTATCCCTAAAGAGCGTCGCCGTAGAGGGAGACCGAGAAAACGCTGGCGGGATGACCTGGTCGACTACGAGCCCAATTGGTCAGAAACAGCCACAGACCGGAAAGCCTGGAAAGAGAGAGGGGAGGCCTTTGCCCAGCAGTGGGACACTGTAGGCTAGTATAATAATAATAATAAACAATTTTCTGGAGAAATCGCAGTAAAACTAAACCTCTATCGGACCACCCTTAGCGGCCTCCCAGCCCCCCGCCAGGCGCCATTTTGAAAAAACACTTGACATCTGCCATTATGGCCTTGGACCGATAGGTCCTTGCGCCAGTTGAAGGGTTAATATAAATGAAATTGAAAAAATGTTAACGCCCGCCGGGACTTGAACCCAAAACCGTGGGCATAATAAACCATAGAACATTTAATAAGCAAAGTATATAGCATGGTTTGATCCAGTTACAATAACTGGCACTAGATGTCGCTTCAAGACGAGTACCAAAAGATTAAAAATGTAGAAGTGTCAGTCGATGCGCCGGTAGCTAAGTTGGCAGAGCAGTGGGACGGTACCCCACATTATTTCAATTTCTTATTTTCTTTTATTCTATTGTTTAGGTCCAGGTGCGCTTTTTTATCATATTCCTCCACTGCTGGACATTAATCTCCCTTTATTAAAGTAAATTGACATTAGCAGGCTGGTGAGTGCTGCGCAAGGTGTTGTATTCAAAGGGAACCGGGGTGGTTTGGGGTGGTATGGGATCTACCTCCTAGCGGTCCACCCCGGGCAACGGCAACACAGGCTTGCCTGTGGATAAGTCCGGCTGAACGATCCCACCAAGCGGTGGAAGGCTCCGTAAGGGGCCGCCTGGCTCGCGACCACCATCCCACCGAAGTCTGGCGCCAAGTAGCCTAGCTGCGTTCCGTCAGTGTGTGGGAGTGCCAGTGCCTTAACAGGCTTCTTCTGGGTGAGCTCGCTCCATCTTAGACTCTGTCTCTGTCCTTTGACCTAGACTAGAGTCAAGAGCAAACCCATAATTAATAAAAAAAAAAAAAAAAAAAAACCGCTGTCTATTCCCTGGATGCATTCCTGAGTCACCTTGTACGATACTCATGGACTAACAAATTATATAATTTTCTCAGCCGTCATCATACAGTTAATAATAAATTTACATATATACATAAGTACCTTACTGCTAGAAATTTACTTAATCGAAAATCATAAAATATGATGGCTCTATCCTACATGTTTTCGAATCACCGAAAAGTGGTAACTAATGAGGGAAGTTGGACGGCGTGGCACATGCATTCCCAAACTTTCCAGCCACAAGACCACTTATCAAAATTTTGAAATTGCCCTTTGTAGCTAAATCTAGGTTTTCGGTAGTTATAGCAAGGAAAGTAATAAATAAGAAGTATTTAAAATAAACATTGACGATCACATGTTTTTTTAATGACAGGATTCTAATAATCTTAATCGTAATTTTATTCTGACTATACCTATTTGCCGATTTTAAGGCAAAGCAGGTTTTGATCTTTACAAGTCTTCTTTGTTTAAAAACCGGTAATGTTATAATGAGAGAATATTGATTGTGTGTAAGTTATTTTGATCGTTTGTTTGTTTAGTATAAATCATAAAGATGGGGATCGCCTATCAAGGGCAACTTTGTGGATTCAGCACCGGAAATGAAAGATGCACAAAATGAATCTTAACGTCACTTCTACATGAGTTTTCTTAATTCGGCTAATTATAAGATCTGCTTGCACAGCTAAGTGCCATTTCTCATTTTAACCTTGACTTGCAGTTTAACAAGTAAATGCCTCTTTATATAGTACCTCAATTTAAAGTGTTGTAGCACACTATTAATGGGTTGTATACCTATTAAATTTAGGAAATTCAAGATATTATTTAACCTTAGGTCAATACTTCATTTACCAACCGATTGAATGGTTGTTTGTTCAGATGGAGTAGACCTACCACATCCAATATTGTAAGATATTATTGGACTGCTCGTAAGGCTAACTTGACCTGCATAATATTTGCACGGTATCTGAATCATCGGGTATACCTACATGTGGCCATTTTATCTGATTCCAAGGTTTGTTTTTCTGCCGTAGGGCATGCTGGTATACCTGATGCTTGTCTACAGTAGTAAATAATAGGAAGGAAATTAATAGCACAGTAACCCCTGTTACTACAGTATCTATTTATTTATTTGACTCTTTATTGCACTGCGCACAAGATAAAATACAGGACAGTAACATTTTTAAAAAACAACACAACAGGTACTGCTTATTTCTAAAAATATATTTCTTCCAGCAGTCCTTTGGTAGAGAGATAGCATAAGGTGAGGCTGATAAATCTTGCAAAATTCTAATCGTGTATCTACAAACACACTCACCCACACTGTCATACACACACTCACTCATTCACACACACACACACACACACACACACACACACACACACACACACACACACACACACACACACACACACGAACACACACACACACATACACACCACACACTAGCCTTCTATACCTTTTATTTATAGCGTTGTAACCTATTTATTTATTACTTTGTGAATTTGTTCCCGGTCTGGTTAGGACATTGCGGGGTGAACCACCTGATTGTCCGAAAAGAAATGGTTCCGTGCTTCGGAGGGCACGTTAAGCCGTCGGTCCCGGTTGCTGTCTATGATTACTTAGACGGCGGTCGTTACACAACCATGTCAGAGGCCTACTACTAGTAGCAGGCGGTTGAAAAATTCTGACACCAGGGTTCATCGGGTCGTTGGATGACTCGGTGTCCCATACGAAAAGAAAGAAAGACCTATTTAATGGTTAACTTTACCCTTTTGTAACTAAGCTTGTGTACAATTTTCACATTTGTTTTCAAAGGTGTCCATCAGGGAAGTAGCGAGTTACTTCCAATACAAGTAGCTGTTGCTTACTTAAGGAGGTCTCATTATTATACTGTTATGTTAAACTATTTTGAAAAAAAAATATTTTTATTTTTATTTTTTATTTTAAGATATCGAGGTAATCTTGACAACGATGAAGTAAAGTCTATGCTTACTACATCGATAGGAAGCTTGCTATCAGTTGATTTATTATACCTATCGGTGATGTTACTGGTACGATTACCTTTATTAACACACATACATGCCATATCTTCATGCCTTGTGGGGAAGGCAGAGCGTTAACAGCCGTAAAATACGGTCGCTAGCGCCATGTTTGACAAATATTTGAGGGCTGTTTCAGAAAAATTGATTATTACTATAGTGACAGGTTGTCAGCCTGTAGTGACTAAGGGATAACGATCCAGAAAATGGGCAGCAGCGTTTCTTGTTAATGTAATATCTTGCACAGCGCTTGCCAATCCCCCTACCAAGCGTGATGAGTAAGGCTATATCCGTAATAGGTGAAGGCCCATGTCCAGCAGTGGACTGTTGTGGCTGTTAATGAAAGTATGCAATGTTTAAAAGCGGTTTTTTTTAGGTCTCGGAAATTCACGTCCCAAAATGACCACGTGGTGCAAAACGCCCAACTCTCAGAATGCCTAAATACTTTTTCTATTTAACAAAATAAATCTTGGAAGCTTCTTAGAATCGATGCACACGAACAGAATTTGCAGGTTTTTTTATACCGAGTAAAAATATGAAATTATTGAAATAAAATCGCCTTAAAAAATATATTTTATACTTGGAATTAAAGTAATATGTTACGTGCAATATATTGCTTGTCATTGTGTTCTTTTTTAGTTCATTGATTGGACAGTAATACGTTTACTAATACAAACCATTTAGATTGAAAGCCTATCATACCATGGCATAGCTAAAGTCAACTGAGTCTGTTTACTGAGCGAACAGAAGCAGACGTTTATACAGTGTCACTATCAATTTAGGCTTTAGGGTGGGTACTATTAGGTACGAGTACCGTACCTACTTACTTAAGAGTTGGGATTTCAAAATATGTAGTAAGTACTGTCAATTGTCCCTTATGGTACCTGCGTTCTATTTAAACGGTCAACCCATAACAGTTACTCTCAAAACAGTTACAACTTACTATACTTAATGTAATCTTTTAAACGTTTCATTCAAGATGCTGCAGATTTGTTCGTTAAATTTTCATAGTGGAACCAATGGGGACTTTTCTACTGACAGTTCTTGAGCTTTTATAATAATGTCATAATGTCATAACAGCTGGCGATGCGCTTAGTTACATTTTTGACCTAAGAGTCATAAATACATTCACAAAATAGCCGCCAATACTTACTTTGTGATACATTTCATAGATTTACTATGGAGTACTATTAATTATACTGTGCTATGGAAAGAAACTCTTTTAGTTTAGCTCAGCGCCATAGTTCACTTGAAGATAGTATAAAAATACCATTGCTGGTGCCATTTCTGGACACAAATCCTTTGAAACCACATAAAACCTCAAAAAAAAAACCTTTTGATCCTTTAAACAAGCCAATAAGAAAAACTAAAACAAGAAAAGTTTAGGTTACTTACGCGAAAATATCTGAACCGTAAAATTGCTCGTTGGAAACACTAAGGCCTTTTCTTCTTGAAATTCATCATGATACCCTGAATAACTAAAAGCTACTAATTCTATTAAAGCCGATTCAACCAATACGTAAATCCATTTTTCGGGCCTATTACTCTGTTTTTATTTCTATAGGTACTAACATCGATTTTATTCATAACCAGTTAATCTATACTTCTATCTATAAAAAACAAATGTCCTCATTGACTTAGTGACTGACTCATTCATCAGCGCACAGCCTATACTACTAATGCTTAAAACATGAAATTTAGATAATAGGTTTATTTTACTATTTAACTTTCCGTCACGAAAAGTTTTTGAGAATTTTTATCCCTAAAGGGGAAAAAGGGGTGAAACGTTTGTATGAAAGTTCGTGGTCTTTGAAGCGATCTGTTTCAAAATTTGAGATTCTATTAAGGAATCGAAATAAAACCAAACCTTAGTATTAATATTAAAAAAAAGGAGTTAACAGTGTGTATGAAAGTTTGTAGTCGTTACTGTGATCAATTTCAAAATTGGTGATTAAATTACGTCTATAAAGCTAAAATAATTTAAAACGTGTTTAAGGAGTGTTGTGTATAGCAATTTTAGGCGATGGGCTGACAACCTGTCACTATGGCGTTACACAATTTTCCAAATGACCCTCAAATATATGTCAGACGCGGCGTAAATGACCGTTTTTTCGGCCGTTTATGCCCTGCTTACCCCGCAAGGGATAGTAAGTTTGATGTGTGTGTTAAGGCTTGTACTTCGATGGAACGAACACAATTCAAATGAAACTCGGAAGTCGTGTCAAAGAGTATATTATAGAGGTGTCACCGTTTCATTTATTGTTAGTCTGGTACTGATACAATACTACGATACAATACTTGACGACCAATGTAGCGCAATTGTAGTGCGACTGCTTGCGACGCCAAGGTTCCGGGTTCGATTATCGTTGGACTACTCACAAAGTAGTTAATATAATTTTAACATTTATATTATTTGGACCATATTTTGAAATAAGCTGAACCATTCGCCAAGACTTAGCTGAAGGCATAATATCCATATTAAATATGAACTCTACAAACTGAACGTAACTGTACTGTCTGTTTGTTTGTTATTCTCTTTCACTTTCAGTTAATGAAAAGAATTCATGTACAAATATGGGCTTAATCAGTTCACAAAACACTTATCTTCATAACATCGCAAATCATATCTACAACTTTTTAGTTTTACGTTATTTCAGAAGAAACAAAATCATTAGACTACTTAAAGTCAACTAATTGGTTCAGTTTTAAAAATGCAAGTGGCCAGTATCATGTTTGTTACGCACTTCGCACGAAAATATTTGTTTTGTTTTTGTCCATCCTGGTTATTGTACTTTTTTCTTGCGAACTTTGACATTAAGAAACTTTTTTGATATTTCTTTGTCATTTTCGCATGGCATTTTCGTCATTGAGAGTTTCGCAACTAATACTGTTCAAAATATAAATAGCAAAAAACAATTAGCGACGGCCATATATCCGAGTATGATATTTTGATAATGTATGGCGGTCGCGTTCTTGCACCGTTCATTAGTTTTTGAACAATATTTGTTGACCATCAGACATACACAGAGCTGCATGCCTTAAAATTTTCAAACCTTCGAACATCTTTAACAATCTTTTTCCTTTAATCACCGACACTAGTTGAATTGCTTCATAGTTAAAAATTATCATACATTTTGGTGATATCTATTAAAGTAACTAAGAAAATTTTAAAATCGAAGATGCTCCTAATTGTTTTTTTGACTAAGGTTTTTAATCCATTCCTATCTGGATAATCCTGTAATTTGTGGTCTTGATATTGGTATTTTTAGAAAAGGGATTTATAGCCCTATACAATGTTTGGTATATTTCGGTGTTACCAACGAACCAGGGTGATCACAACCTTTAATATAATGATACCCTTGACCTTCCCGAAATGATAATTACCTACCTGGAAATTAATTTTATCATTAGTATTGGCATTTTGTTCGGTGACACTCTAGGACTTTCCAGCTAGGTATCAGTCTAGAACCTTTCAATCCAGTGTTACCCTAGCATGAACATCTTGACCCAGTGCCACTCTAGAACCTTTCTACCCCATAACACTAAAAACCTTCCGAATCAATTGATCCCACTCTTGAACTGAAATCTGTCAAAAATCTTTTACTACATAAATAATACTTTTGTATACTAGGTACGCAAGTTGCAAGAGATATGAGCGTGATATGTGTATGTATATATGTACGTAAGTACATGTACATAATTATTATACTTGCTTTCTTATAATTTGTCCTAAAACTGTGGTTGGTGGTGACCGTATGCGCAGCGCTCCATACATAGAATTTAAAATTTCCGCCGCGGTTAAAAAACTGCTTTTGTGCCGCCGTGCCGCCGTCTAGTGTTGCATATAAATCGAACCTTACTATTTCATACTAATCTGCACTAACAACCACGTCATCCTATTATTTGATCGTAAAAATATTTTTAATACCTACGTCTAATCGGTTCATATTTTGCGTTTCGTTCGATGTATCAATCAACGTAGTATTGACATTGGCAAAATTATCCATAGCGGATAGAATGCCGTTGTTGTAGATAAGTAGTTGATATATTTTAGGGCAAAATTCTAGCTACAATAATTTTTCACGGTCAAAATATGGAACAAATTTACAGTGCGTCGCGTCTGCATCATATTCCGTTTATCTATGATCAATTCCACGTCAGTTTTGACAGCAGAGGAAACACATCAAAACAAAAACCTTTTATTCCCAAGGAAAGCAGCCGGAAACAGTAAGTGTTTTGCTAAATTTCTTAATAACTAAGTTCTTTTGTCAAAAAATAACCGCCCGGGCGGGTTCAACGTGAAATTGCCATTAATAATCATACAAAGATCAATACAGTTCGATTAGCACTGGCGGAGGAAATCTCTTACGCCACGTTTCATCACTGAAAAATAGAGGTTACTTCAAATTTTAATTTCTCCGTAATTAAATATAAAATGAGATTTTGCGCTGCCCTGGCTTATTGAAGATTAAAAAACAAAATTTTGTTGACAGTGATGTGTCTTAGATTGTGTATAAAATGCATTCTCGTAGCTCGTTTTCACCTCACTTCACGGAATGACGCCCGTTAAGCAGTGTTTTATTTTTAGCCCCCAAACCAAAGGGATAAGACATGAGTTAAAAGTTTGTATGTAAGTTCGTTGTTGAAATCCATCCTACCTAACACTGTGTTAATACTGTGTTATCACTATCACTATTATTAAATAATACAAATGTTTGCACTGGGTAGAAATGAACTCAATCAATCTTTATTATTCAAGCCTTTTATGCATTCACAAATAGCGAAACAATATCGAGTTCTAAAAAACTTGTAGTGACATCTATTGTCTACGCATATTAAACATTCGTAGTCTTTGATGTGATCTATTTTAAAATTGGTATTATATGCCATTTGCACACCTGTACCTGTACTAGGTTGAATTCATAGTCTTACGAATTATTACAAAGCCAACTGTAATGTACTTTAAACAATTTGAATTCTTGTTAATAAAGGATCTAAATTCATATAAAAAATACTTCTCTTTTCGTGTGGGACACCGAGTCATCCAACGACCCGATGAATCCAGGTGAAATACTGGGCCAATATAATAAAGTGGGTACGTAAAATCTTAGAAAGGTTGCTCTTAGCAATGTACTTTTAGAGTTATTCAATTCAACGCTATTGAAAATTTTACTCTGCAACTAACTGTAAACTGTTTCAAAAAATAAGTGATTATCAAAGCATCTAATCGTCCATCTACTAACGCCGTAATGTTTTAAATTTAGATGAAGTTTTAAGTATATTATAATTGCTTTTAGATTACCTATTATATCATAATAGCTTTATTGCCATCACACACTGTCATGGACTATTATCGCTGCCACCATTGCAATATTTTTTTGTGATTAATACAAATACAAATCATTTATTTTCCTTGATTTTAAATTCAGCAATCAAAACAAAATTTGCATATAATACATAGACGCGAAAAAGTGTCACTTTCCTGAAAATGCATTTGTTTATTTTATCTGTGTATTTACTAGTACTTCCATATTCAACTAATGGGCATAAGTCAACTTTACTCAGTTTCGAAGCTTGCAAAAAACCAGTGCCACCTATGGATCCAGAATCTACCGTCAACTTTGAGTTTTTGACATCTAAAAAGGGAGACAAATTATTGATTCACGGTAATGTGACTGTCAAACAAGATTTTCATTTTTTATCGATCCTCAAAACAGGTGTCGAAAGGAATAAGAACTTTCGTTACAACCAGAATTACCTAAATTTGAATTGTAGAAATACTATTGCGAAACTTATTTTGAAAACCATTAACGTAGATGTTGATGAGAAGACCTGCAAAATAGCAAAAGGATCGTACCATTTCCAAAATTTTGATGTGAGTAAACTCGAAAGAGGTGTGAATGTTTTACCAGTAAGAGAAACAGGCGTCAACGTGTGGTATTACGGAGTGTTTTGGAATAAGGTTACATACGTATGTATAGATTTACGTATCGATATAAAGGCGCATTAAAATTGCTGTATCAAAGTTTTTAATTATGAACAAATATTTAAAGGTTGAGTTTTGCAACAGAAAAAAATAAGCCATCAAAAATATTTACATGTAAAATGTAGCCAAAATGAGAGCATAGTGGAGTATGGGCGTTTAGATTCAGAAGCTTGGCTCTACTAGAGATTTAATATATTTTTAGCTCTGTTGATCATAATAATCTCGCCTTAGCGATATTCTACATGAAAATGATTTTGTTTACATTTCTTTTAGTTCTTTTTGTAGAGAGAAAGCTGAATTCCATATCAAGCTCCACTCCCTTTTTAAAGGATATTGAACAATTTAGTAAAATCCTGATACTCGTATTTTTAATTTCTTACTTCAAGCCCGTATTCCAAATATCTGACCTCAAGCATAATCTTAAATATTTTTACTTAATGAAATGTAACCTTTAATGATTTTTGTATGAAGGGGGATTTGGGGGCAATAAATTGATCCTAAAAACCGACAAAAATGTTCGTCAACCAGGTACAGTTGCATTCATTAAATAATATAGTTCATTTGCTTACGATAGTGTCGCAACCAGCATTTTTCAGGTTGTACTAATGAACTTGAATGTCAGTATAAATAAAATTATGTAAAAAAAAACTTTTAAAACAAGCTTTTATTTAAGTGCTCTGAAAAGATGAAAATAAAATTTTGAATGACATTAACCACATTCATTTATGTCTTCACAGTAATGTAAATATAATAAAAACTTGTCGCGATGCCTAGAAGAAACTACCTAATTACAGTTAGGTGCGTACCTTATTACAAAATTTCAATCACAAATTGAAAGTTTCGCGACAAGCTTTTATTATATTTTCATTTCTGTAAAGTCATAAATGAATGTGGTTAATGTCATTCAAAATTTTATTTTCATCTTTTCAGAGCACTTAAATAAAAGCTTGTTTTAAAAGTTTTTTTTTACATAATTTTATTTTATATTTTCTAGTTTATGTTACGATAGTTATTGATCAATACGAAAGTCTTTCTATAAAACGGAGAGACCTTCAATAGAAAAACTTAAGGCACGGGGAAAACTAACATTAGGATAAAGTATAATTATCTCTTTTATATTCTATAGAAGTAGGTTGGTACCTACTCCTCCGGCATCCCTAATAGAAGAATTAGCTTGTAATATGTCTTAGTCTTTTCATTTCATTGATGGCGTCATTATTACATGGCCGAGTCCCAGTTAATTTCGAACAGTCTAATTCTTCTATCAGAAGCCTTCTATTGACGTGACCCTAATTCATGGTAGGCCTACCAACTGCCTATAATAAACGAATTCGTATACAAAATTGCAAGTCCCAGCAGTTGAATATTGAGGAGTTCCATAGTTCGAAGACAACCCTGGATGTAGCGTCTAATTCATGGTAGGCCTACCAACTGCCTATAATAAACGAATTCGTATACAAAATTGCAAGTCCCAGCAGTTGAATATTGAGGAGTTCCATAGTTCGAAGACAACCCTGGATGTAGCGTCTAATTCATGGTAGGCCTACCAACTGCCTATAATAAACGAATTCGTATACAAAATTGCAAGTCCCAGCAGTTGAATATTGAGGAGTTCCATAGTTCGAAGACAACCCTGGATGTAGCGTCTAATTCATGGTAGGCCTACCAACTGCCTATAATAAACGAATTCGTATACAAAATTGCAAGTCCCAGCAGTTGAATATTGAGGAGTTCCATAGTTCGAAGACAACCCTGGATGTAGCGTCTAATTCATGGTGGGCCTACCAACTGCCTATAATAAACGAATTCGTATACAAAATTGCAAGTCCCAGCAGTTGAATATTGAGGAGTTCCATAGTTCGAAGACAACCCTGGATGTAGCGTCTAATTCATGGTAGGCCTACCAACTGCCTATAATAAACGAATTCAGATACAAAATTGCAAGTCCCAGCAGTTGAATATTGAGGAGTTCCATAGTTCGAAGACAACCCTGGATGTAGCGTCTTATTCATGGTGGGCCTACCAACTGCCTATAATAAACGAATTCGTATACAAAATTGCAAGTCCCAGCAGTTGAATATTGAGGAGTTCCATAGTTCGAAGACAACCCTGTATGTAGCGTCTAATTCATGGTGGGCCTACCAACTGCCTATAATAAACGAATTCGTATACAAAATTTTGTGTCCCAGCTATAAACCGCTGAGGAGATCTCTCGTACGGAGCCGATCCTGGCAGCAGCATCAGGTCAAATTTATGATTTACATGCATTGTCATCGGTTCTGGACCAACATGCAAAATTTCAACTCAATCGGATACCGAGAAGTGGTTCAAATTAAACATGCAAGATTTGCACCGAACAAACATTGTTACTTACTTACTTACTTACTTACTTACATACTTACATACACTGCAAGTTAAATAAAAGCTTTTAAAATAAAAGCTGTAATAAAATGGTGACTTTTCTTTCTTTCCTTTAATTATTATTCACCCATTCAGACTCAGATATTCAATCATAGTTTCTACAACGAAGGTGTTGTATGTAACCCCATGTAGGTACTGTTTTTATTTATGATTTCCATAATCTGGAAACAATCATGTTGTTATTGTGTTATTTGTTGATTATCGTCGACAAAAGCGCCTATTTTGATATTATTTGTCAACTTCTTACCCACAACCTGATCAGTTTCATTACATCAGTCTGCAACAATAGAAAACTTAAATGCAGAAATAATAATATTGTAGACCAATTATCTAACTACACCATTTTGTACATAGTTATAATTCAACTTGCTGGTCACTAACAATCTTTCCACATTAGTTGTTTAAAATACATTAAGACCACGGCAATGCTTCAAAAGCTTATTTTTTGTATACAGTGTTTATCGTAATGATTTTTTTCTGCAATTAGTTTTCACAAATATAAGAATCTGATTCATTCAAATGTAGGTTACTAAACACCATATAACTAAACAAATCTAAATTTTCTTCCCAATTCCTAGGATTTCGGCAGAATTTCTAATTTCAGTAAAAAGTTACTTTTTCCCATCAAATGTTATGTATACTATTTTTGTGTTCACTTTTATGGTTATGCCTTGTTTATTAACAAAGAAACAATACAAACAATTAAATTTTATTGAGATAATATTCTACGAATTGATCCCCCAAATTTAAGTCAATAATAGATTATTGTCGCATGGTTGTAGGTAATTAAAGATTCTTGATGGGTTCATTTCCTTCGCTATATTTCAGAAAACCTTTTGATCAAAACGTATTTTCTTTCTAAGTTATTCTTTATTGGAACAGTATCTTTTTGAAAACCTCGTTTTGAAAATGATATTCCTAAAAACTTTAACAATTTGCCTAAAACCTATATAGTTATAAAATGAGTAATTTGTCTGAAATCCTAGGAATTTATTCAAAACAAATTCCTAGAATGTGTCTAAATTTCAAAATCTGTTTAGGACGATTTCAGAATGAAGTCACCATTTTGGGCATAATTTATAATTCAGGTTTTGTATAAATTCCTAGGATTTCAGACGAATTACTCAATTTATAACTATTGAAATTGATATTTAACTGTAACAAAAAAAAAGCGTGTTTAAATCAAGAGAATTTAATGCAGATTAGAAGAAGATTACGTTTTTTTCCATTGGATAGCATTTTTATTCCGAATGTTTAACAGAATGTTTGTCAGATGATGGATAAGAGGCGCATAGATGTTTTGTGTGTGAATGAAACAAAGCGGAAAGGTTGCGACACGACGAAACATGGCCTACACAGCGTATTGGTCTGGGGTTTCTAGTTCCGACCGAGGCTGTAAGGGAGTCGGCGTGATTCTTTCCGCACGAATGGCTGAATGCGTGACTGAGTTCGAATGTGTGAGCCCTCGACTCCTCTGGATTAGGCTGAAGGTCGGAATCACTCGAATCTTTATCCTAGGTGTCTATGCACCGACGGATGTGGGTTCGGGTGGCTCCACAAAAGCGAAAAAGGAAAATGAGGAGTTTTGGGACAATGTAAGAGATGTTTTGAAAAACTGCAAGGCGAATGAAAGAATTATTATGCTGGGAGATTTTAATGGATGGGTAGGTATAAAGCGAGATGGGTATGATAAGGTTCTTGGTACGTTTGGTGATGAAAGAGTAAATGAAAATGGAAAGAGTGTGTTAGAAATTTGTTTACAGTGGGATCTTTTTGTGTCGAATACAATGTTTCAACATAAAAAGATCCACACTTATACAAGAACGGAAGGTGCATCAAGAACTATGATTGATTTTGTGATTGTGGATGAAAGATTGAAGAGTAAAGTTGTAGACACCCGAGTGTACCGCGGTGCTGGTATTGACACAGACCACTTCCTGGTGCTATCACGAATAAGTGGTCTCTTCAAACGGTGGCGGCACAGGGTAACTGAGCGGAGTAGTGCGTTAGAAAGAGTGAAAGTAGAAAATTTGCAAGATAAAGAGGTAAAAAAGGAGTATATTAAAAGATTGAAAGAGAAATTTAATGACCTAGAGGAGATGTCTGACATTGAAGAAGGATGGAAAGGATTTAAAAAAGGTGTTGTGGATGTCGCGATAGAAGTGTGTGGAGTTTCCAAAAGGATGAAAGGGAAAACACAACGGAGTGCGTGGATGACCAAAGAGGTACAAGAAGTTGTGCAGAAGAAGAAGAAAGCATGGTTGGATTGGTTAGCTACCAAAGCTAACCGAAGAATGTTAAAAGCGACGGATGAAGATGTAGAGAAAGCACGAAAGGAGTATAAAAGTGTGAAGGATGTAGTTAAAAAGACGGTTGATAGAATGAAGGATAAGAATAAGGATGAATTTGACAGGAGGCTATCGGAAAACTTTCGTTCCAACTTGAAAGTTTTCTGGAAATCCATAAGGACAGCTCGAAATAAAACCACGTCGTCCGAGTTGAGTAGGATTCGAAGCCAGGATGGTAGTATAATAAAAGGTGAGGAATGTGTGTTGAAAAGATGGAAGGAATATTTTGAAAGCTTATTTGAGAAAGAAGATCTAGCGCAAGAAATAACTACTGCAGAAGTGAATGAAATTGAGAACGAAAGTGAGATTGAAATGGATGAGATTGTGAAAGCGTTAAAAAGTATGAAATCTGGTAAAGCTGCAGGGTATGATAGGGTGTCGGTCGAAATGCTGAAGGCTGGCGAAGGCGTTGTGGCTAGTCAGCTGTACCTCCTTTTTAAACTTTGTTGGAGAAGCGGTCGAGTGCCAAGTGATTGGTGCAAGGCTGTAATAGTGCTATTATACAAAGGAAAAGGGTCACAGCTGGACTGCAAAAATTACCGCGGTATAAGCCTCCTCAGTGTCGTCGGCAAACTGTATGCAAAGGTGTTGATTGAAAGAGTGATGAAAGAAACGGATGAGAAAGTATGGGATGCTCAGGCAGGATTTCGTAAGGGGATGGGATGTACGGATCAGGTCTTTTCCTTGCGCTGCATAGCTGAAAAATTCCTGGCCAAAAACCAGAAAGTCTATTGCGCGTTCGTAGATTTGGAAAAGGCCTATGACAGAGTGGTGAGGAATGAATTGTGGTCGGCACTATCCATGCATGGGGTGAGCAGTATCTTGATACGAGCACTGAAATCCTTATATAAGAATTCCAGTGCTTGTGTCAGGATAAACGGGGCGTACACTGAACTTTTTAACATCGAGAAAGGTGTTAGACAGGGATGTGTTGCGTCACCGTGGCTGTTCAATCTGTTCATGGATAGTTGTTTGGAAGATTTGAAAGAGATTGAATGTGGTCTGAGAATGAATGGTTTACTCGTCAAATGTCTTCTCTATGCTGACGACCAAGTCATCCTTGCGTCGTCGGCTGAAGGGTTGCAGGAGATGGTAAATATTATGAATGAGGCTTTGAAAAAGAAAGGAATGAAAGTGAATGTAAGTAAGACGAAAGCAATGGTTTTTGAGAAAGAGGAAAATATGACAGAGTGTAAAATTATGATAGAAGAAGAGAGGGTGGAACAAGTGAAAGAGTTTGTGTATTTGGGCTCCGTGTTCACATCAGATGGAAAGTGTGAAAGTGACATCGAAAGAAGGGTGAATGCCGGCAACATGGTGAATGGAGCGTTGCACGCTTTTATGAACAGCCAGAAAGTCTCTGATAAGGCTCGTCTGGCTGTGCATAGAGGGGTGTTAGTTCCGACACTTATGTATGGGAGTGAAAGTTGGGTATGGCAGAAAAAACATGAAAGTAGAATAAATGCAGTACAAATGAGAGCGTTAAGAAGTATGATTGACGTAAAATTGAGTGACAGGATAAGGAATAGCGTGATAAGGGAACGTTGTGGTATAAAAGAAGATATAGTGACTGGTGTAGAAAAGGGTATGCTTAGATGGTTTGGTCATGTAGAGAGGATGAATGAAAGAAGATTAACGAAACAGGTGTATATGGCAAGTGTGGATGGGAACGTCGGAAGGGGAAGACCTCGACGAACGTACCTCGATCAAATCGGGGACGTGCTAAAGAAAGGTCAGGTCAAGAGTACCCTAAACCGACGAGCATGCATGAAGAGATTGATGAATGTGGAGGAGGCGAAAGAAGTATGCCAGGATCGTAGTAAGTGGAAGGAAGTAGTCTCTGCCTACCCCTCCGGGAAAGAGGCGTGATTTATGTATGTATGTATGTATGTATGTTTAACAGGAAACATAATTTCGAGTTATTTTACAGGACATCTACCTACTTGGATTTGTTTTTTGGCGATTAAAACTCAAATAAGAGTGCAGTTTTCACTTGCTAGGGGTTCAGTAGCTAGATTTTGAAATGTTTAATGTCAAAAAATTTAAGTAGCACCCAAGTGGTCATAATTTTTTATTTATGCTGCGTAACTAATATTTTATGCTATTGCACTGTATTGTTTCCGAAAACTAAAAAAACACGACTGATCCTTCTGCAGGTGAAATTTTATATTTAACGAGATTTCCGCCCCACTGCCACTCATTTTTCCGTGGCAATTATTATTTTCCTGCGGTAAAAAGTAGCCTATGTGTTATTCCAGGTTATTCTCTACCTTTGTTTTAAATGTCATTCAAATCGGTCAAGCCGTTTGAGCGTGAAGAGGTAACAAACATACATACATACACACACAAACTCTCAGATTTATAATATTAATACGGATGTCTATGAGCACGGACCAACCAACCTCTTTTAGCGCCAACGCTGTGTTGAACTTATTGCACGCGCGTGCCGGCCGCGAGCGGGATAGATTCTAGCCCGCACCCAGCCGCCAGCCGGCGCGTGCAGCCCTCTCTATGCAGCGTTGACGCTTAATATTATTCTCTTGGTGTTCATATGTTTTTCAATAAGTTAAAAATGAAACAAAATGTTTTGCTATTTACTCGTTTATAATCTTTTGCACTTTCTTACTTAACTGAAGTATTTGATGAATGAATAGTATAATAAATTATAAACTTAATCTTCATCAAGGTTACTTAATATTTAAATTATCACAGAAATTAATCCAAAACATATAAGTAGGACATAAGTGGACAATGGAGTCATTACATTACCTGAGAAATTGTTTCGTGAAGTATATATAATATAAAAAAAACCTAACCGCTCAAATATATATCTTACTGACTAAATTAACTGTATATTTTTAATACTATGGGTTAAAATGTAACTCATTGCTCGGAAGACCTCGGTTCCGGTGCTGCTGGTTCAACCGCTGGAGCCTCTTGGACGACCTCGACGCGTTTGTTTGCTCGTCTTCTCGCATGAGGTCCTAGTCTGACTTTTGTTTGATCACCATCAACTGATACCTGTACGAAATTAAAATTAAGAATAATTTATTTTTACTTTAAGGCGACTGGTGCCGCAGAACTAGCTCCTTAATGCAAATAATACATAAGAAAGTTAATTTATTTAAAGTATTTTGACGATGCATGTCGCGGACATATTTTGTTATTGTAAATTTAATTTTTATTATGGTCTTAGAAAGTCCTTTGCCCAAGTTTTTGGTGATACTTCAAAGCAAAATTAGATGCAACAAACTCGGTGAAATATCCGCGGTAATTTGAGTTATAACAATTAGTACCAAAAGTGGCCGTTTTTGGCACTTTCATCCATAACTTAAATTTCAGCAAATATATACAATACCTAAATAAATCTATAGCGTCTTCCGGTTTTAATTTTGCATCAAGATAACACCAAAAACTTGGGTAAAGAAAATCCTGATGGATTGTTTGCATTAAGAGATATGTGTTTTATCGTGAAGTGGCGCTAGTCTTACCGCACCACTCGCCTTAAGTTTTTGCTATATATTTGGTTTCGTCTCATTCGTGAGTGCGCAAATTCATGTCGAAATCCAGTAGTTTCGTATGAAATTTTAGATGAAGTATTTGTGCTATAGAAATTCCGATACTAAACTTTCCGAACGAGAGATTGGACTACTTGTGTCAAGAATCTTTTCATTGTCTGCATGTTTTTTGCCGGTAAGTAGATATATGATGTGGCCACGCAAATGATATTCAAATCCCAATATTTTTGTAATATGATCATATTGGAGCAAAAAGAAATAAATTTTCATTTACTCAAAATGGTACAGCATTTCATACTTTAAATATTAAACGATATCACTTGCCAGTTCTGAATAAATTTGTACTTAATAATGAGTTAATTAAGTGGCCAATGTTCTGTTCAGGCATATTTATGCTGCAATAAATAACATTTACATGGAATGTGAACTTATTATCGCAGAGGGAACAAAGTTTTGGGAACACTACGAAACTTTTTTATGTCTTCTTTTGTTGTCAAGTTATTTGTCAAAATACCTGCCTACGTTTTAAGATAACTCGAGGGTAATACCACCTGATTTTTTACTATCGGTATGGGTTGCTATGACTATTGCTATTTCAAAAGTAAGTTATTACTGCCAACATTGTTCTTTAAGTATTTTTTCGTCTCTTCTTCTTCTTATCGTATCAATGGGATACGCCCAATGCAGATTGTTCAAAATTGCAGCGATTGCCAAGAAACACAGGTTTGTCCTAGTTCAAGCTAGTGGCATTACTTAGCTGTATGAATTGTTTTATTTTGTACAGATGTACAATTTGAAATAAACATTATAAATTACTATCAATTAATGCGAAAATGTTATAAAAAGCCTTTTCTGAAAAAATTTAAAAACGTTAAAAAAAATTTAAAACTTGCGAAATTTTCAAGCGCGGGCAGGATTTGAACCTGCGACTTTCGCATACTAGTGGCGACGCCTCTTCCATCTGGGCTACCGCAGCTCATTCCTTGCCCGGCAATTTTGCAAGTGTATGTTAATGCCAGTAATGCGTGGCACGGCTCCATCTACCGGGTTAGTTTTGCAACTAATACCTAACACGGGAAGTGTTTTAAAAAATTTGGTATTCAAACGTAAAAAACATTACCTGAACATTTTTTCTCGCAACGTTGTTCTCGAGGAATTTGTTCACTGCTCCCAAAGTATTTATTGGAATCTGTGTTTGAAAGCAAACTTAAAATTAGGTTTAATTAAATACATGTAAGTTATAAGTAAAAATTCTTGGTTATCTCATTTTATTTCAAGCTTACTTACCATAAAGCTACCCACAAACAATTTTCACGTAGCACCTTTTTTTTCTTCCTAATAAAGCAGCTGAGAAAGCGTTTGAGTCTTATCTTATGTTCATTGGATTAAGTTGTAACGTTAGGAACGTATATTATTGAATTATATAAATTAATTTAATTAATAAATATATATTGCATAAGAAGAGTTTCCTGCATGTGTGATATCCGACTGTGGTCAGGCAGGTATCAATTGAAATGATACTTACATTTTAATTATTACAAAATATCTTTGACATGAATAGATTTGAGTAGTAGAACGGATGTTATGAGTGGTGAAACCACTAAAATGGAAATGAACCTAAAGATGCCTTACAGTAGATAAGTTCACACTTAGATGTATACAAAAAACTACTGTTTCAAAGGCACTTTCTGAGGTAGGTAGGTGAAGGCAAGCATGACTATAAAATTTGCAGCGCGATTGGCTGCGCAGTTAATGCGGCTGGCACTGATTACGAAAAAAGTGTTTAGTAGTATTTTATTACTATGCAAGCCGAACTTACTCTAACATTTAGTGAAGTTACTAACTGCTATCTGAAGCTAAGTTGTTAATTTAATATAATTCACGTTCAATTGAAATAGTAGGTATATTGTTTGAGTAATTGTTGAATGTTAAAATTACTCATTCACGATCCTAGGTAAATAAATCTTTAGCTTAGTTAATTTCATGTTAATAACGTTAGTAATTTTTCATAGTGGTGATGAGCACGCATGTTAAAGTGCACGCGTTATGAATAAGCAGGTTTTATAAATGTATTAGTAAGAAAAAACACACAAGAAAAACAAACAGTTTAACATAATCACGTTTCCTGCCACTGACCTTTGAACACACATTGGTCATTGACTATAAGCTGTTATATGAAAATCCAAAATAAGAAATACATAAATATGGTTGATTATGTTAACTTATGTAAATATATTGTTGTAATTATAATAAGTTATGGCAAAATGACGTACAAGCACCAAATCGCAAGTGATAAAAAAATGGTTCAGAGGCAAAAAACGTGCAAAAAAAATGTATGAACAAACGGAGATGATAATGAACTTACAGAGAATATGTCATCTATGATGGATGATACATTCGGTGTCTGTACCGAGATTTGCGTATCAGTTGATGCAGCTGACGATGATGGTTCATGCTTCGATGATATGTCTTCTGTGGCATACAATTACTTGTTAGAACAAATAGAAAGAGAACATAAATGTTGAGAAACATTTGTCGCAATCACTTTGAGGAATACAGTTACCACTTGTTTTTAGAAGTACGTAGTTACGAACTTAACATTTATTTAAATTTATATATACAAGGTTTGAGGTTAACGAGAGAAGTTTATTATTACTGCTTATACGCCAAATATTTCTCAACAACATAATGAAGCTCTAAAAGAGGTTTTGACATAGAGGTCAGCCGTGTTGCTGAATAATGGATAAGAAGAAACGAGATACGAAGACTTAAACAATCAAAATGAAAGTAAGTAGACTCATAAAAAAAAATCTTTATTTTCCGACGGTTTCAAATATAATCGCTCTCTAGAATTGTAATTTCTGAGCAAATAACGCCTAAAGGAAACTATACCTACATAAACATTATATTTTTACAACTGCATGCAGCTGTTATTTTGAGTAAAATAGAGTAAAATTTATCATCGCTACGACCTATCTGGACCCAAAAAAATCAAAACGTTATAAAAGCTAGAAGAAAAATATCATGGAAATTACTAGGGCAACAAACGCAGGATTTTTTCGGAAATATTTTTAGGACGTACAGCTCTTATCTTAATTTAATATAGAAAACATGAACTTTATCTTTCAAAATTACAATTTTTAATATTTCAAGTAAGACGAATTGGTACTTTTGTATGTGTTAAAACCAACAAAATGTTACATTAATTCTTCCTAAGATAAATTTATTTAGCAGAACATCATCTCCAAGTCATGAATATTTCACTTGGAAAATCATTGTTACTGTAAGTGATTTGAAAAGCACCATATAAACTGATGTAATGAAATTTGCGATAAAGGATCTCACATTTCAAACTTGGATTACTTGTAGCAAGACAAGCGTATAAGCGATATATTATTTCTATTTCAATTCCACCCGGGAAGCTCCTTATTATTACGAACATTTAACTTTTACCTTAATACATGGCTTTTAATTTAAGAAGGTAACTAATTTGTAGGGCTACGTTTTCCTCTTAAAGCTTAATTGCATTTTATATACTCATCACGATTTATAAATTGAGCAACATTTTAAGTTAATTAAAAATTATCATAACAGTAAGGTTGTCATTTTAGAAAATTTATTATCTGTGCTCAGTATAAATCTTTTAGTAATATTTATAGGCCGCGGCCGATCCCCCCGCACCTGCTTGTATGGAAGCTGACTTCTGAACGGACACGCTGGTACTCCCAGCAGCATTTCCTAAGAAATTCCCAACGGCTCTCAAAGTTGAAATGGGGATCTGAAAATAATAAATATCATTGTTCTGTTACACAAAGTATGGTGCCTTTGTATCCTAGTAAATGTATTTAAATCCATCTGATGTTTCTACACAATATATATTTTTTTGCATAACCATTACTCCACAAATGCTTCTATGATGTAGCTAAGGATGAAGCAATATTATTCTCATGAAGAATTTCTGTGTAATTATTATTAAACAATATTTTGTTAGTTGAGTCGTGTAAACCCAGTCAGTAGATCCGTCGCTACTAGTGATAGAGAAAATTGCAGGTTTAACCCCCCCTGTGGTGTAACTTTGCAAGTTATCTTAAAGTATACCCAAAAGTATAATGCGCACTGCTAAAGAGTGGAACTCACTACCTGCGTCTGTGTTTCCAAACGCATACAACCCTAATCTGGCCGTATGTTTCCGGCAGAGTAGAATAGCACCACCCCATCTCTTCCCGTGGGGGTCGTAAGAAGCGACCGAGGGATAAATCCGACCCAAGCACAACGGTCCTGGAGAGGCCAACTCCACAATTAAACCCGGAACGGGGTCTCCGTCAGGCGCGTGTGACAGAGATCTACCGCGCGGCAGACTCCTGCAGCGACTAGTCGTTTCTGCGGATCCAGCCAGGAAGGCCGAGAGGGTGGCGCAGGTCCTGGGCAGCCCTGCGTTTTCCATAATTGCGTCCCAGGCAACGCAGTGTCTTTCAGACACTGATTAAATCGTCTGTCACAGACGTGTGAGGCCAATGATGATGACAACCCTAATCTCTTCAAAGTAAGAGTAAACAGGCTTCTTCTGGGTGAGTTCGCTCCATCTTAGACTCTGTCTATGTCCTATGACCTAGACTAGAGTCAAGAGCAAGCCCATCATTAATTTAAAAAAAGTAAAGTGTCGTTGAGGAAAATTGATAAATACCGCCTTCACCTAACCATTCTCTTAAGGTATTAGAGGTCATAAACTCATAACGCGGAACTTATTAGAACTTAGATGAACTTGCAAAAATATTTCTAAAATCGCCTTAATAAACAGACAACATAAAATTATTAACTCACGTTAAAAATGTCAGCGAAGAACTGAGGGTTTCTTTGATAGGTGATTTGTTTGGTGTAGCCAAACTGTCCACCGCCACTGCCTCCTACGTCAGCATGAGCGTTTGCTCCAACATGAGCTGCACTGTCTACTCCGACGTCTACTCTCTTCTCGATCACAGGCTGTACCGGGACGTATTTGGTCCTGTAGACTACTTGTGGTGGAGGTGGAGGTGGGGGAGGGGCTGGTACATCAAAACCACCGTCGCTTCCGATGTAACCGCCAATGTAAGCAGTTTTGTGGAGATGGTGACGATGAGGCTTAATACGCCTGTAGCTGTGGTATATTTCTTTCTGGACGACCGCTGGAGCAGGTTCTGGATGAATCTGGAAATTAAGTAATGTGCACCTTTAGGTTTCAGCATTGGTTAATATCCTTGTCCGTGGATTTATACACGTAAACAAACTAAAAAGATTGTCAAGTTCCAACTAAGGTCATAGCTAGATATATTTTACGAGTATGTTTAATTTTTGGTGCATTAATTAGAACAGACACAATTTTTTTCATGTAAAGTAAGTCATTAGTACACATACAGTGCTTTTGATAGAAGAAGTGAGGTTCCTGTTGAACATTTAAACAGGATAGCATCAGTGAGTGACACATTTGTTTTGCTTGAATGGCTGTCTTGAAGCCTTGTGCTTTACAAACAGTTTCAGACAAACCTGAGGGGACCTATAACGTACACTATGATGTGACATCTGCCACGGATGCTGCACATATCCTGGAAATGGTCTTGGAGGCAATCGAAACAGATTACTCATTATATCTTCAAAATTTGGCATGAATCTATGCATATGATAGTTTCGGATATCATTTCGTATCCTACTCACTTCTTTGACAACAACGGTGGAAGGAGATTCGGCTGCTACGGCCGTTTTATGTTCAACTATGACTGGTGCAAGCGGTAAAGGTTTAACTTCATTAGCCGCATCAATTTTCACATCAACATCAATGTCTTTGTGTATTTCAGCTGGCTGAACTGGTGGAGCTACTTCAACTTCTTTGACAACTCCTTTGGATAAACCGTAAGATTTGGTTCCAGCAAATGAAAACCCTGATGCTCCTTCAACAGATGCTCCACCTCCCTGTAATATTCAAACAATATATTGTAAAAGAAAATTATAATTTATTGACATACAAAATGATAGTGTTAGAAATGGTTTACGTAACTTCATTTTCAAAATGAATAGCATAAGCTTTTATTTATGTACAGCTAGACTGCCATTGGTGGATGATATTTTTAGATAGCAGAAAAAAGAAAGTGCAAGTATGAAATAAGTGAGAAAAAGATACCTTTACCTTTTTAAAGTAGGTAGAAATATTAGTCCCCTGTTACCTGGTATTACCTTACCATCCTAATTCACACGCAAATCATGGGTGACGGGAATGGTTCCTTACAAAAATAAAATACATACTACGAAATTAGTATTTTTTATTATTTTTGTACTTATTCTAGTAAATCCAATCACACACAAAATTGTTAAAAACTGTAATGAGTATTAATGTTAATATTGAGTACTTAAATTTTTGTACTTAGGTATGTCTAAGTCAAAATTTCTTAACAGAATGTTAATTAAAGCAGTTAATTCACGTGCAGAAAATTAATGGGAAGACGAATATTTTCCGTCACCATGCGCTTTCTCCATTTCTTTTCTTTGTTTCTTAAGTTCTTTTCTCCTGAGCTTTTCAGCTCTTCGCCTGGCTTTTTCCATTGCATCACGTACCAGTCCTGAAGAAGCAACTTTGTCTCCTGCCTGTGCCGTGGCAAATCCGGATCCTGATGACTTCTCATCGGTGACTCCTCCTCCGAGACCAGCAGAAGCCTTCACATTACCACCAGCTGTCGCTCCAGCGTATAAACCACCTGGAAACACATATATTTTTATAGAAAAAAATTACTGTTTCAAATTAGTAGGGTTCAAAATCTACGTTTTTGAGCTCAATTATCATAAATACCTGTAGTCCTAAGCTGCTATCCATAGTCCTAAGTATCACTGCTAGCTATAGTCCTAAGACTCTTTTGATTCTTGTTAATGAAAAGGTAGTATAATCGAAAGGTTATCGCTAGCTATAAGTACACCTATACCCATGAGCAATCTTACAAGTAATTACAAAGGTCTGCCATAGTAGCAAATGACAATACAGGTGCCCTTCCATGGTCGAGATTTTGTTTGTATAATTTTCTTGAATGTTTTTTTTACACGACTGCCCAATCAAAAATGAGTCCAAGGTTGTTAGAGTTTATGTATATGTACCTCTATATATGTGTGATTGTTTAAAGTGATGCAACTCGTTAACCACTGAACAGATTCGAATGGGAATTGTAATGCAAGAATCCTTATATTATCCCGAGTGTCATTGGCTAGGCTTTATTTCAGAAAACAGTTGTGTTTTAAATTTATTGATACAATTATGCTTGTTATTCCTCGGGAAGCAAAATGCGTACCAGATACTCAAGTAGCTCGAGATACTGCTGATTATTTACTGCACACAAAACAACCTGTCTTAAATTAACGAAGGACTAGTGAAACCATTTCTGTTCTTCACACACACATACACACACTTCTTCACACAAACTACACATGCACACATATTTTATTTACATATTATAATTCTACTCGTTCACTTTTAAGGATTAAGTTTTTTTTTACCCTTCTTTTTTCGTTTTAGTTGCTCACCCCCGTTTGCTTACCCCCGATGTTTGATTACTTTTTTAATAGTGTCAATAGTGATGTATTGTGCAACAATAACTGAGTCCATCGCCTTTTTCCATAGTAATGTAATGTTATGTGTTATTGGTAAAAACGTTTTTCTTATAATTATTTACCTCTTGATCCGCCATTGCCGTCAACAGCTCCACCAAGACCAGCCCTTGCAGACTGTCCGAAGGGAGTACCAGCTTCAGCAAATAATCCTCCAGATGCTCCGTCACCTGTTAAAACAATAGAATGAATGTGCCACAAAATAAAGGTACCGAATTGAAGAACAAAATCGATATCGCCAATAAACAATCTGTATTTTATTAAAACTAGCTTGATGTCTGAAAACTTCTAATTACCAAACCAGATCAATAATAAATTTATAAATATGGATATTTTTATACATGGTGTAAAAAAATTAGCTGAGAATATTTCAAGGGGTGAACCAGAAAGTGAAACAGAACAACTTTCCCCAAGGAACATAGGTCGGAATATAAAAAAAGAAAATGGCCCTCCCATACAAATTATCCCGGCCGGGTAACACACTAAGTATGGGAGGGTCAAATTATTTTTTCATATTTCGACCTATGTTCCTTGGGGAAAGTTGTTCAGTTTCACGTACTGGTTCACCCCTTAAAATATTCTCAGCTAATTTTTTTACACCTTATATATTTCGCCGGGTTAAAGCAAAAACCAACTAACCCATAGGATTGTAGTTATGAGATATCGCGTTTTGAAAGTTTGTGGATCATAAAATTGCACTGAATAAAGCATTTGTTCCATTTTGCAATAAGCTATTGATAGAGAATTTCATAATAATTTGAATTATGCAAAGATTTTTAAGATAAGATCATCATGTTTCATGAAAAATCGGTTTGTTTCTTAGAAACCCCCCTAGGTAGTCGGTTTTACCTCTCTGTGACGAAATATCCATAACTTGAGAAAGATGGGTCGTTGAAATATTTAATATTACTAAGCTTATCCATTTCAGTTATTTAAGAGTATCTGGAATAAGCTGGTAATCGTAGGTCTACAACAAAATAAGTAAACAAAAAAAAAACGTTTTTATAGTTGCTTTTACCTCTTTACTAATACGCAAGAAAACAACTTATCAATTCGGTTTATTAAACTTGATCCCAAAACAACCATTAAAATGCTTTTAAAGAAGTATTAATATAATTAATCTCCTATATTTCAGTATAGGAAAGAAATAAAAATATTAAATACTGTGAAATGCTGTATTTTTATTTAAACACAGAAAACAAAAAAACAACCAATATTCTTGGTATAATTACGAGTTACTGAATTACAATGCTATAAATAGCAATCAAAAATAAAATAGTTACTTACTTAATAAAAAGGCCTAGTTAAGCGACATCAAAAAAGTACCTAATACTAAATTATGGTCATAATCAAAATGACGTCATTATCTTATTAAAATCATCATAATTATCTATAAGTCCACTGCTGAACATGGGCCTCCCCCTATATACTCACCACGCTTGGCAGGCGGGCTAGCGAGCGCAGTGTAAAGTGTTCATAGAGAACGCTGCTGCCCGTTCACGTGATTCATCCCTTAGTCGCCTTTTACGACACCTACGGGTAGAAATGGGACGATTCTATTCAAAGCCGGCACCACACGGCACTTATTAAAATGTCATTATCAAATTAAAATGTAATATTTTTATTAAATGTCACTTATTAAAAATAGGAGAAGTAAATCAAAATTAATAATAAAAACAAAAGAGTTTCATGGTCCTTCATCAGATGAAACTGATATCGAACAGTCAGGTAAGCGGTCAATTTGTAAACTTTCCGTTTTTAGATTACTATGGCGGGTGACAGGAGGTGATGCTAATAGGCATCGGGAATGACACCTCGTTCGCATAACTTCTGCAAATCTTTCTTTTTCGCAGCTTGGTAATGTTGTTTGGTACAGCTGTTTTAAACTCTTAGGTAGTTTTACTGGTTCACTCGTGTGCGCAATTAGTGGCTGTATCGATATTGGCTGAGTTTCAGTTTTCTTCTGTCTAGTCCCGTAGCGATGGGTAGCCGTAGCAGGTAGAGCAATGGGTGCCTCTTCAGCGCTGGTGCCTTAAGATGTAAAATCCATGATAAAATATTTGGTCTACATATCTTACATACATACATACATCAGCCTATAACAGTCCACTGCTGGACGCAGGACTCCCCTAGAGTACGCCATAGGACACCATCTCCCGTTTTTGCCGTCCAGCCGCCTTCTATAAGTCATCGGTCCACTTGGCCAGAGGTCGTCCAACGCTACGCTTGCCGAAGCGTGGCCTCCACTCGAGAACCCGTTTACTCCACCGTCCTTCGGTTCTACGACAAATGTGCCCAGCCCACTGCCACTTCAGTTTGCTACTTTGCGGATAGTCTCATTCCGAATTTTATCCATTAAAGAGATACCGAGCATAGACCTTTCCACAGCTCTCTGAGTGACATGTACCCGGTGGGCCAGTTTTACTGACAGGTTCCACGTCTGGGTTCCATACCTAAGTCGTCACTGGTAGGACGTACTGATCGAACACCTTGGTCTTGAGGCATTGTGGCAAGAGTGATTCCAAGATATGACGCAACTTCCCAAATGCTGCCCAGTCAAGCTGCACTCTTCTGGTGATTTCAGCCTCAAGGTTGTCTTTACCCAGCTGCAGAGTTTGCCCAAGGTACACATAATTCTGGACAACTTCAAGGGCTATACCTTCGACGGAGACCGGCTCGGGTATAATGTGTTGATTGAACAATACTTTCGTCTTGTCCAAGTTCACCCCGAGTCCAACACGTCTCGGGGCGACGTTGAGACTGGTCAGCATTTTTAGCAGATACTGCAGCGATTTAGCCATTATGACTATATCGTCAGCAAAGCAGAGATGTGAGAGATATTCGCCGTTGATGTTGATGCCTAGTCCATCCCACTGCAGAGTCTTAAAGATATCCTCCAGCGAATTGGTGAAGAGTTTCGGGGAAATAACATCACCCTGTCTTACACCTCGGAGTAGTTTGATGGATACTGTTTTGTGGTTTTGTACTTGGATGGACATCGTAGCCATTTGATATAGACTTCTTAGCACCTCCACATATCGCCAATCCACTTTGCACCGCTGCAAGGACTCCAAAACAGTCAAGTATACATATCGTAATTGTTCTGTCCGTATTTTTGTTTTTATTTTTCATTATACCTGCTGCTAGCTCTTTGAAGTTGAGAAAATCATTCAACTTAATTTCCTTGATATTGTATGTTTTTTTGGCATCTTTGTTTTTCGAGAGGAGCGTGCTTTCCGAAAGACGTTTAACCATTCAGGCATAGAGCAGATCGCTGTGTGCTTTTTCGCCGACTCAATGCTGCTATGCATAGAGTCGAAGAAGTTACGCACAGAAAGTTGGTTTTACCGCTAGAATGTACAAATTGCATAATGACAAAAATCAAATGGTAAAATATGTTTTCGTGGAGTAGTCGTTATTAGTTTAAAGAAATCATTAATATATTATTGTATTTTATATTGCAGTAAAACCAATTATCCCATTATAGTTTCTATGACAACTTTATTTTTTTTCTTTCGATCATACAATTCCTTAATGCAAAAAACAATTTTATGGGAATAACTTATTTTTATCCACAATTTTTTATGACACTAGAGCTAATCATGTTAAAGGCAAAATGAATTAACTGTAGATATAATGTTGTTGTACTGTAAAATAAGATACTTTGCTAATTAACTAAAAATATTCGATTCTACGTTTGAACTAACTAGCAAAGTCTCCAATTTACTCGGTTTTTGTCCTCACTATCTCCTAAACTAGCCGTCAGACCGCTTAATCTGTTTTACCAACCGAAAGAGGACAAGATTTTAAGCATAGTGGCATTTTCAACTCAATTTCACAAAAATTACGAGATAGTCGGCTTTTGCTTTAACCCGGCGTTATATTAGAAGACTGTTTTTATAAAAAAATAGATCATAATGTCAATAAAATCCAAAGAACTTGAAATAAAATAGCAAATTTGATGAGTCGAAATAAACATCATATTTATTGGGTTTCCTTGCAGTCAGTGACCGCTGTCGCTCGTAATAAGTCAATTAAGTATGAAACTGACCAGATTGTTATTTTCAAATAAATTTTACATTATACGAGGTCGCCTGGCTATATTTGGGTATACGAAATTAATATAATTTTTTTAGTTGATTAACTGGGTCTACACCAACAGTTTTGAGGTAAATATAAACAATTTCCAAACTCAAAAACCAAAACCACCTCAAAACTATTCCTAAAGACCCCGTTTATCAACTCAAATAAAATAAAATTAATTTTAGCTGTAAATTTTACCTTACCTTCTCATGTCTTTCTAAATACCTACAGATAAGAGAAACAAATATTTATTATCAACTTACCGAGCAATCCTCCAAGACCCGCCGAAGCGTGATACCCGGCGAAATTTACTCCTATCTTCCCATCTTTGAAAGAAATTAATTGAGGCGCCTGCAAACAAAATGATTTATTATATAGATTTGCTGTGTCATTAATACAGGGTATAAATATAAAACTGAATATTCATGATGACCACAATTTTGTAAAGTACAGAGTAATTGTAATTATTTGTGTTTTCATCATAATTTGTAAAAAATTTAAATGGAAATTCATCAGCTATCGTTAATTTCGTCTTCGTCGTTCATAAGTTAACGCGGTGACCTAAAAGAAAATAAATAGAAGGAGTTCGTAAATTGTGTAGATACTCGAATTTTCTTTCATTTTTATTATGATAACAATCTACAAGCGATGCCAGCAGTAAAACAATTTATGATCAAATTTTAAGTAGGTGTATAAATAATACCAAATTAATGTTTTCGCTACAATTTGTCAAAGTTATATAACCTATCAACAGAAAATTTATCAGCTATCGTGAATTTTGTTTTACTTTTCATTTTGTTTTACTTTATATTATTTTATTTACTTGCCTAGTCTTTGTTTGCAAGATGACTTACTAGCACTTTCAGGGTTTCACATTCCAATACACACCCTGTATAGTTTTGCTGTGTCATTAATACAAATGGAATTACGGGGCTTATTACGTGCTAGAACGAGGATTTGATCGGCTGAAACATTTTCAGTTTGGGACATAATTACTTCTTTTGCAAACACAGTGATGGATTACAGTATGTTGGACGGGGAACTTCTTTTCCTGGGATGCTAATAAATGCAAAACAAAAGTAATTGAGCAAATATATGAAAGCTTCCTTTTAGACAATTGCGTACAAAATATAACTTTTTCACCACTCACGATTACTATTTTAATTTTTTGAGTAGGTAGGTACGTTAAACCGCGATCACAACACAAGAAACTGTGCTGAAACGTCAGGACACAAGTAAATTATTAATATTCATTTAAAATAATTGCGATAGACCCGATTTAATCCCTACAAATTCAATCAGGGAAATATCGTTTATGGTAGTAATATGTTTTGAAATAATAACACTTATGGCTAAAAAGTGGTTTGCAGGTGTACACTGTATTTAAGTGACTATTAATTACTCTTTACAAACATACACTGTGTTATTACAATTAAATAGCATTCACGTCTGTAACGTAAAATAACGTAAGGACTTGGAATATCTCCAAATTTAACTAGCTACTTGTTATCGTTCTTGCGTCTCATGTTTTGTCTAGACGTATTCTCGAGACTCAAATATAATCCAGACAGATTTGTTGCTTAAACTGGAGCTAAACAAGACGTTTTATGACTTTTATTAAAAGCAGTTGTCTTGAGCCAACAATATCAATGGATGGATCTTGTCTTTAAAGTCAAGTTCTTTAACACGAACTGATATCAAATGTTTCGTAAAAGTAAATGAGGCAATTGTTAGTTTACTACATAAAGAACTTATTAACATAGTCGTATTTAAATTTTTGTCTTTAAGAATGAAAGCACAGCCTTTCAAGTAAGAACGTTTTTTGGTCTTGGTGTGACAATCGTCAGTTCAAATCAGTACGAAGCCATTAGATGGAATTTGACAACGGTTGACAACTTTATAATAAGAAATATTATTTTAATGTAAAAAAGTCATTCCAAATCTTCATCACAATATGTTCCACACTAAACAGTTTACTCTTTTGACTCGTGCCTAACCTAACCTTAAATGGAACACCATAATTTTTTAAAAGTAATCAACAAAATGCGAGTGACAGAAAGATAATTATTTTCTTTCACGGATTGCTCAGAGAAGACGGTGGAGAAAGGAATTGAATAAATGGTTCGCTAATGTCTCGGAGCATTTGCCATTTTTGGTAGAAAAGTCCAGATAAAAAAAACACAGATAAAACCTATAGATATAATAGAGTTAAGGATGTTTTTTTTTCTCATTAGTGCACCCGCTTCTTTCTCTCTCTGTTTACCTTCTGGTTGGCCGGTAGAGAATGCCATCTGGCATTAGGCCCGCCTTTTGTACGATGTGCAATAAAGTATAAATAAAATTCATAAAAAGGTTCGACAGCCTGTACATAGCAGATAAATAAATAAAAATTTGGGGTATTAAAATTGACGTTTATTCTACCCGTAGGTGTCATAAAAAGCGACTAAGGGATAATCTTCCAGGGAATTGGGAGAAGCACTGCATTCCGCCTGCCAAGCGTGGTGAGTATGGTTATGCCCCCCGATAGGTCTATGTCCAACAGTGGACTGATGTGGCTGTTAAAGTTATATCATGTAATTTAAAAATTTGATAACAAAACACTTTCCAACAGATAGTAGAATTTTGCCTGTTTTTTTACCCGACTACGGCAAAGCAAAAAGGAGGATCATGATTTTGACCGGTATGTATGTGTGTATGTATGTGAAAACGAAAACGTTTGTTCCGTCCTAACTTCTAAACAACTTTTCATAATTTGTTGTTGATATTGAAATCATCAACGACTGAACAAATTTTGATAAAATTTTACAATAACATAGATATTAACCTAAAATAGTCATGGGTTACTTTATACCGTAGGAAAATTACTCATTTCTTCAGGCAATAAAGCAAATCAGTAAAAAAACCACTGAGCCGCATTTCTGGTACCGTAGCAATAAGGCCGCCTTGTTGCACTTGTTTCTATTAATTGACTTTTATTTATTATAATAATCTAAAAAATTCACATCATCAAGATTCTCAAGGGTCAGGAGTACTTGATGTCTAACACCAGGAGGCCAGCTAAACTATAAGAGATACGGAAATGACTCCATAGCAAAAGTTGTTTGGATTGCTGCTGGCACAATTACATCAAAGATTTGGATTACCTGATGTAGACCACCAGGAGCCCAGCCCACCAGTTTCATGAGCAGATAAAAAATCGTCGTAGGCCAATAAATGTATATGTTCATTGAATAATAAAAACTGTTTGTAAGATAATGTACATTTGTTTTTATACAATAGGAGCCTAGTCTTTTATAAAAAGCTGTTAAAACAAAACTTATTACATCAGTTATTTTATTGTTTAGCTTTTATAAAAAAAACTATTTTATATTATTAATGAACGTTAAGGAGAATCATTTAATTATCTTTGCAATACATTTTTTTAGTATTGTTATTTAACGAATTGATCGTTTTTGTAGCGATTAAAAGTTATTAAAAAATATTTATGCTAACAAAAGGTATAAGTACCTGTAGACTTTGGATTGCACGGCTGCGGCATTGCAATAAAAAATTATATTTAAAAAAATACACTTGCATACCTAGTTAGATTTATTGTAGTCTAGACACATATTATGCACAATGTTTTTCTTCCTTTGTTTTTATTTTAAATTGGCCAATAATCTACTATGTATCACCGGATTTAAGTACGTAATACGTATGTATGAAAGTATTATGATACTATCATAATACTTTCATGCATAAGTTACTTTATTACGCTTATTATGATTAGGTATAATAGTCACATACAAAATATACTAGAAAAAAAGCAGTCAGTGTTATTTAAAGTGGGCATGCATGCTAAATACATTTCAGAATAAATACACTTTACCATGGATAAATATTAAAGGAGCTAACTTCTACCCTGTCGAAGATCTATTATTTGGAAAAGTTGGTTTAATGAGGTTTAAAGATATTATCCAAGTTTGATAGAGCACGGTAAACCATGGGAAAAAGGATTCAAATCTATTTAAACTAACGGTGGCATAAAGTTACATCCCGTGTTATTTAACCTGGCCAGCCTCGAGGCAGTGCCTATATTTAATTTTTAACTTGCTCCAGCCAGTTTTCTATAGGAAAGTACAAAATTAATATAAAAAGAAAACAAAAATGGTTCCTTATATTTCTGTTTTTTACAATGACGGTTCATGACGTCAATTAATTATAGTACTATCTTACATCGAATAAAGTTAGTTTCATTTCCAAAGGGCGATTTACATATGACCGTGACCGTGACCGTGAGACCGTGTGATGCCGGCTTAGAATAGCATCACCCCATTTCTTACCCATGGGTGTCGTAAGAGGCGACTAAGGGACTCGAGGGTGTGTATTGCAATTTTAGGCGACGGGCTGACAACCTGTCACTAAAGTGATACACAGTTATCTGATTGACCCTCAAACTTTTGTCAGACGTGGTGTTAATATCCGTTGAACGGCCGTTAACACTCTGCCTACCCCGTAAGGGATATAGGCGTGATTTATGTATGTATGTATGTATGTATGATTTACATATGCAACCATCTTACTTGGCGCATAAAAGACAACCAACCATGATATTGCGAATAAGGAACCAAGACCAAACAAAACAAAGATGGCGTGGCTATATTATTATTGTTCTTCACTTGAACTTTATGTTTTATGATATGATGTATTAAAATTGTAAAAGGAATAAATCCTTGGTTCAAATCTAAGTTACCTTAAATCGAATGGACGCCGTGCGAACAAAATGCGCGCATCAGCTATTATCCGTATTAATAATTATAAATCTGACAGTTTGTGTGTGTGAATGTTTGTTTGTTACTTCTTCACGCTCAAACCACTTGACCGATTTGGATGAAATTTGGAACACACGTATAATATAACCCGGAATAACTCATAGACCACTTTTTGCTGCGGGAAATCAACTATTACCACGGGAAAATGAGTGGCAGCGTGTAACCGCTGGGCAGAAATCTAGTTATTCAAATATACGCAAAGCGCAAAGATCCTTGTGTTTATTGCGTCGCATTCATACGGAAGCTTGTAAGGCGATTACTAACGATACAATTATTTGACGACTGGAGGTTAATATGGGGAAAATTGTTCTATACATACATACATATATCACGCCTATAATCCCTTGCGGGGTAGGCAGAGCGTAAAAGGCCGCAAAAAACGGACATTTACGCCACGTCAGACAAATATTTGAGGGTCATTCGGAAAATTGTGTATCGCCATAGTGACAGGTTGTCAGCCCATCGCCTAAAATTGCAATACACACCCCCGAGTCCCCTTAGTCGCCTCTTACGACGCCCATGGGAATGAAATGGGGTGATGCTATTCTAAGCCGGCATCACACAGAGGATTGTTGGAAATTGTTCTATACTTCGGTTATAAATAGATCGGTTTTAGTAAATAGTATTTATTACAATATCATATACTATTTTAGGCAAAAATTAGCCTGAAACTTTAAGTTAAAATGAATGAACAGTTGTCGACGCTGGAAAGGCTTTTGGTGGCAAAGTACCTGTGATTCATTATTATGTATAGGGAAATAATGCTACCCACGTGTTCTATGATCGTGACGTGTATAATAATGATATGGGTACATAATAGTTATTGATGAATCTGCCACCACAGTAAGATTCCATTTGAAGCGTTATATCTTCCACTTATGAAGAACAATTAATAGCGTGACCATTATTTATTAACGGTATGTAAAAACGTCATACAAATAAAATTAAATGTAATTGGTCAATTAAGTTCCATACGGACATTCTTTGACGTAAATACCAGTAACTAATATACATAGTAACTGTTTTATTCTCGGAATATAAGTTGTTAATAAGTTAGCGTAATGTACGGGGTGTAAGGGACAGCCCTCCGAATACTGATAGGGTTCATGCAGACCATGAAACTAATCAACTTTCGCCAAGGAACATATATCAGGAAATGTACCCCCAAACAAAATCAAGATCAGCTGACTGCAATTACTATTAATAGTAAAAAAATAGAGTTTGCTGATTTATTTTTTCACGGGAAGTTGTTCATTTTCATGGTCTGTAAGCACCCTATAAGTATTCAGAGGGCTGTCCCTTACACCCTGTTTTTAATAAATATTATTAAGTAATTAGAAGTTTAAATTTCAAGTATAATAACAATCATGGGTTAAAAATAGGCAGATAGTTTTATTGTTTGCTAAACATAAGTGGATAGATCGTTTGTTGTAGATCAAGCACTTTGTTTACTTTTATAACTCACAGAACCTCAACTCAAAATAAAGAAAAAGTAGATTTCTCTCACAGTAATGGTAATGAAATTAATTATCCAATTATTGAGTGCAATGCTCGGTAACTAAACCAAGGACGTACACACATTCATCTAATGTTATGTCATAAACTCGTGAACGATATTTCCCACCGATTGCAATACTACACAGAATAATAAAATTCACATAATCTAGATGTGCTAAACTATAGCCTCTATATCACATTTCCATTTTCAATGGCATAAGCACAGTACTGTTTTTTTTACCGACAACCGTTAGTAGTACTTTTAAAAATCATTTTTAACAGGGAGGAATAGACTTAGTTTCTTTTTTTTAAACTCGTCCATGTTTGTTTTTTAATTTATTATATTTTAATTATAGGGAGGCCTACGCCCAGCAGTGGACTGCAATAGGCTGATGTATGTATAATTAAATTTCAAAATCAACAGCTTGCAAAGAAAACTTTCCCAAAAAATAATTAATAATAAACAAGCAAGAAACCACAGTGCACAAAAAACTTATTAACATACAATAATGAACTTACTATTCGTGTGCGTAAATAAAAACATGCCGCCCCTTTTTTGGGCAGTCATGTTTTTATAATAATCATAGTTAACAGAAAAAAAAAATTGTTTTGTTTTTAATTCTGACACTACTTTAAAGTTTCCTCTAGCACCACTTAAATCACCGAGTAAAACCAGTAGTGAATTTATAACCAGTGATTATAGTGGTACATACCTACTGGTGTCCCACTATAACCACTAGGGATCTATATAGTATGAATAATTCATCTTGATTTGCGACAAGTGTGCTAGCGGTGCCCCACTAGACGTAAATTGCAAAAAAGCATAATATAAAACGCCTTAGCTATAAAAAGTCAAAGTCGCAAATGATTAACGTACAAAATGTCAAAATCGCATAATGTATAATTTGCAAATTGATGAATGAGTAAACGTATACCTAGCGATGCCCCAGCAAGAGTAAATAAAACAGGAAAATTATATGTAAAAGGATCGAGTAAATTACCATATTGTTCGTGGAGGTATCTCGTAGCCACGGTAAAAAATCAAACTGACTCAGCTCCGGATGAATGCCACTTCCACTACAATCAATTATCTATGGAAGTTGCACATCGGAACGCTGGGCCTATTATTCCGCTCGTACTCGTAATTACTGTTCAGTTTGTGTAGATATTCATGTTTACGCGCAATCGGACATCCGATGTCGATATTTGGACATCACTAACCTTTGAAAGTGCTGTTTTGAATTTAGAATGTAAGTTGTTGTGGCACGTAAATATCGTAATATTATTATGTAGAGGATGTACGCACCAACTATTATTGTTCATTGTATTTTGTTGGCTGATTATCACGCATGATTTCATATTTCGTTTTCAACTGTATGTTTAAGTGTCACGTCAAGTTTTAGTTAGTGTGCCCTACGATAATAATACTTGGGTTGATGAAAAATCTGTTACAAGGAAGAGGAAGCGGAAGAAGAAGCAATAAGCAGGATGAGGATTTAGTATGAAGAAGAATATGCTAAAGAGGATGCGGATGAGAAAGAGTGTGTGTTGCAAACAAACAATCACTAGAACTAAATGAAAAGCGCGGGACGTCCCGCGCGGGCCAGATTTGACAAAACACAAGATTGGCGCCCCGTGACGCGGCCTGCGGTCACCCGCGCCGCGGCTTCAGCAACCCGCGACATAATATAACCCGTACGAACACGACGACACTTGCCATATTACAACTACCTAGGCACTATGCGCCTTCTAAATTTGGACGGGTAATAATGGCGGCGATGTCAGACCGCCGCGCGGATCCCGCGAGACCGCGCGCGGCCTCACGCGCGGGCTGGCCCGCGCGTGAAACCGCGTAAGCGAGCGTACGGCCTCATGTGCGATCAAATTCGACCTAACTTTCTTGTAATCGTTGAGGAAGTGGAAGAGGAGTTTTGTACTTTATTTTTGCGGATGAGGAATCTTAAAAATTGCAGAATTTTCGCATTAATCCTCATCAACACTAAACAATACTAAAGCGGAAGACGCGTAAAAACATTTATAAAAAAGAACTACTGCTGATGTAAACAATATCCTATCAAAAACATGAACTTGTTAAGTCTGTAAGTCTCGTTACTCAGTCCTTCTACCGTTGAAAGTAGTAAGATCCATGTACAGTATGACCCTCCCATCCCAATACATATTTGACAGCTGCCAGATTCATGCTAATGCTATGGCATAGGATGGCGATGCATTTTCCTTTGTTGACATCTCTTTTTGTATGGAGAGGACAGCTGTCAAATATGGATTATTGGGATGGTCTTACCTTAAAAACACAAAATAAATAATAAGTAGCATAGTCGAGGTCACGCTGGGTTAGACAATTTGGACTTTGGACCGTTCATATGCCGCGCGCATAAGAGTTACATTGGCGTTTGGTGTGTCTAACCGCACGTGAGCTTGACTGTACTAGTAAGAAATACCAAGTTGACAAAGACATAGATTGACTTGGTCATCGCTTGAAAACACTATGTGTCTCGAAAGTAAAACATATCTAATTATTTTAAATTTGATTGGTTATTGATTATCAAGTCGATTAATTTCGATACCGACTTGATATTACATGGATTTCACTACTTTTCACGGTAGAAAAACTGAGGAGCGATACTTAGACTTAAAAGGTTGATGTTATTGATGGTATCTTATCTATATTATATTTATTTTTCTTATCATACCCAATAAGTCTAAGGATCAATGAACAATTTAAACATCTTACGTTTTCATATGGTACGACAAAAATAAGTTTGTAGTTACATATAAAGTATATAGGTATACCAAGTTACATTTACAGTCAATGGAACAACCCTTTTTTCAGACATAGAAGCTTTAAATATAGAATCAGTTAGTTTAAATCAATGAAATACTTACTTGTATTCTAAATTTGAAGCTTTTATGTGTGCTAGAATATTAATTATCCTTCAAATTTTGTTCTATGTAATTCCTAAACTACTAGTTCAAATTTTATGAAATTTTAAATATGCCGTTTTTTTACAATGCTTGCTTGGGTATTGAAAAATTCAGGTTTCTAAATGTATCTAAAAGAAAGTAACGAGTTGTCAAAAATGGCCTAAACTGCTTCAATAAAAGGATGTTACGCACCTACTTTTTTAACTCAAGTTGAGCACGGCAGTGCCCCCAGTTAAGCATAACTCATACTAGTCTTTATTTTAAAAGAGACACCTGTCAAAGTGTTGCGTCAAATCTAATGTATGTATGTTAAAAAAACTTTTTGTAATTTGTTTACAAAATATTATTGAATCTTTCCAGTAAGTCATCGTTAGTAACTTGTGTTGTACACGATTATACACACGCAACAAAGCTATTAGGTATGCACTAACACTTCAAACTAGTAAGATAACAATACTAAAATGGTCTTAGGTACCTTAAAACGTGAGTGTTACCTCATCTCAATGAAACCTTTTAATTTTACCGTTCATCAAAAATAACACTAGCTACACACACGTGCTAGTACATATTTTACAATTACAATAAATTTTACAATATGACTACTTTGTGACTTCTCTATTGTAAAGTAACTGCCAGTCAGTCGGTGATTATCGCTGACCTCAACGCTTGGAGCTGCAAGTCAAAGCAATTATGTCTCGAATCTCGTAATCTCGTAATGATCTCGATGCGATTGCGTCCGTGCTTGTGCCACTTATCATCGCCACTCTGCCACATTCAGTTTGTTGATGTTTAGGTTGAATAAACATGAAATATTTGTTTAAGTATGTACGAATAAACGACCCTTATATCTTCAAAGTCACAAATATCTTCTGCAGATTCCTTTTTTGGGGGTGTCTTTTGGGTGAACTCGCTCTAAGAAACTTTGCCTCAAATTAAAATCATATATAATATTTTCTTATATTTTTAAACACTCGATTCTATTCATGTTCAGTAAAATACTATTCTTTTAATGTTTAGTTAAGTACATAATAATATCTTGTCAAATTTGACAGATCAGTTATAATAAATGTAATAGCACAGAATAATAACTAGTATAATAGGTGATGATATTTCTGGTTTAGCCGCGTAATATTGGCTCGAGTAAATGTTACACACAGTACAGCAATTACGTTTTAAGTACATTGGGCATTTGTTCAATAGTATTTGATTTAATTATTTAAATTTACCACTTTTTGATGTTTTGCATGTTTTGTTGAGAAGAAATTAGTCCGTTTTATTGAAAGTTTGAAAGTTTATTGAAACTCTGAATTGCGTAGAAACTACGACAGTAAAACACTTGTTTTGGTTTAATCCCAATTTAATACCAATTCTTATAAAGTATAGAGCTAATTAAGCATTAGCTTGTCTTAAACTACCCGTTCAAGTTTTGTGCAGATTATAATTGCCTTGCCAAATAAAATATGGGGTTTAGAATGTTATCTAAATTAAATATTATTATTTATTATTATAAACGTTTACTTTAATTTGGAATGGAAGAATGCGGGGGAGGCGTTTGTTCAGCGGTGGGATCTAGTAGGCCAATTAGTAATAATACTTTAATTTAATTTACTTTGGATTTGGAAGTCTCAGATAACAAATCAAGTACCTAGTATCAGCAATACATCTACCTACTCCTACCATAAAAGGATACTGGTTTATCTTAAAAGCTGTTTGAAAACTCAGTTGAGGTGGATCAAAGTGCTCCTAGCTCAGAACTATACTCCGCGTTCACTGGCCAAATACAATCAGAAATAAAGATTTGTGGACCAAATGTCATTGTTGCCCAGCGAAAATGGCGATGGATAGGGCATACATTGCGGCGGGGGAAGAAGAATATGGCAACGCTAGAGTGGCAACCACCTGGCAAAAGAAGAGCTAGTAGCCCGTGCATACGTAGCGACACACAATTTGATAAAACAAATGGTTTAACATGGCGTGAAGTAAAAATTTCAGTGCCGGACCGGGGAAAATGGCGACATTTTGTGAAGGCCCTATGCACCAGTAGGGTGCCCCAGGACATCATCAACAACAACAACAAAGTGCTGCTGGTATACCCACTTCATGGCTAGTTCTCATTTCTGTAAGATATATGTTTTTTTTACATTTTCGCAGAAGTTTCGATGTCCTTTTACGTCTTCTGTCAACTTGACTTCAGCTTCTTGCAAAAATGACAAACATTGAAAAAATTATAAAAATAATTAGTACTTTTGCGACGCCAATAAGGCGCGCGTTGGACCCATACATCTTCGGCACTATTTCGACGTCCAAAAAGAAACAGCGAGTCGCAAGGGAATGTGTAAGCCCACCCCAACCAACTCCACTAAGGTCTTGCTATAAAACACAGACAGAGCCAGTTACTCAGGCATGGGTGAGCTATGGCTTCGACTACACGAACAAAAAAGATGATACAGACTATCACAATGCGTCCTTCTTCTTCGCTGTGACGCTGTGCCTTGTTGGAGGATCCTTCCTTTGGGCTTACGCTCCCGATGTCCACATGAGGGACTGGGCCCAACGAGAAGCGTTTTTGGAACTACGGCGCAGGGAGAGAGAAAATAAACCCGCGGTCAGTCCTCATTTCATCGACCCAAATAACATTAAACTACCAAATGAAAGTGAACTGTGTGATGTAGAAGTTTTGATCTAGAACATGGTCCTCAAAATCTTCTTTTTATGTTGGCAATCATTCCCTTTTCTGTCTGGTTCGTTCGTTTTCGAGTATTTAAAATTATCTATATTTAATATTGTTCGATCAGAAAACTGAATATAAACTACATTGATATGCAGTTTATATTCCGTTATCTGGTTACACAGAAAGTTACAAGAAACAATATTTTTATCATAAGTTAAGAGCTATCCAAAACTGCATGTGATTTATTAAATATTATTTTGATGAGCACTTTTTTTTGTTCTAAAGATAAATACAGCAGGAATCTCACATCACTAAAAGATATCTAACATAATTATCCACACGTTATGATATCAGAGTCAAGTATGTATTTCTGCTTAGATTTTTCTCGACTATAGCTATGACGAGTGTTCTGTATATTCGTTTCGCATCGCAATAGCGGAGACTCTATCGCCTAAATGTATAAGCTAGTAGTTTTTAAATGTAGGCTAGTCAAAAACAGAAGCAGAGTACCTACTCGATTCGTTTTTTGGATTTGGTCCTATTCACCTTCGCAGTAATTCTTGTCTGGACGTTTCCATAATATGCGGCTTGCTACATACAATTACACAACATACTCTCTACTCATGTCGCTTGATGCGTATCTTGCGTAATTTTGTAAGAATATAAAATTTACAACAGTCATGCTGTTTTATGGTGTCTCTATGAATAGATTTGTTCATTATCTTGCGTACGAGAAAAATAATTATATTTCTAATTGCAATTAAAGTAATCGTAGGTAGTGCCATTGTCAATTCATGTGGTAGTCTTGATGGAGCTTATACTTCCAATTTGATGGGGTGGGGGGGCGTGTCCAGCAGAAATGGCAGAAGTGTCGAAAAGTAGTGCCTGCCACTTACACAAATATTTGTTAAGTAATTTTCAGAAATTTGTGTTTAGTCTGGGTGTTTTTTTTGTATAATGTGTACCTTTAAAACAAAGTAAATAAGAATTAATATTAGTTATCTTGTTCCCGTAGTACAACCTTTGCTTAGTTTGCGGCTAGTGGCGCTGTGTGATTTGGGCTGGATATTATTTTATTTATTTAATAATACGATTCTTTTTTTGCCGTGTGATGCTGGCTCAGAATAGCACCATCCCATTTCTCTCCCGCAGGTGCCGTTAGAGGCGACTAGGGGACTCGAGGGTTTTATGTGTATAACAATTTTAAGTGACAGGCTGACAACCTGTACTATAGTGATACACGATTTATCTGGAACTGCCCTCAAACTTGATAGACGTAGCGAATCAGCGATAGCGACCGTATTTTTACGCCCGTTAATGCTCTGCCTACCCCGCAAGGAATAAAGGCGTGATATGTGTGTGTGTATTCTTTTTAGCTGAATAACCAAGGTGGTAAACTAATATTTTCTTCTGCTCAATGTTCATTTGATGAATTAGCTTGAAATCGTTCACAGTTTTTATTATTCACCACTGAAAGGCATTTCATCTTTGGTATGCTATGTTGCAAATCTTTTCATAAATAAAAAGCTTTTCACCGGCTTTAGCAGCCAATTCATGTATGTGTTGAACATTATATCAATTAGCTTAATTGCTTCTGCAAAAGTGTTTAAAACATAAAGTTTTGCAGCGATATCCGTAACGGTTGCTATCTGATTCGAATTTATTTTGAATTAGTGGTTTTTATTTTCCGCTTTTGCGGTGGGTAGGGACACCCAGTTTGTCCCATCAAATTCAAATTTCCACAACTCGTGCGTGTGACACTTTTTATTAAACTTTTAACGTAGGTTAGTACCAACTCTTCTATAAAGAGATTTCCTTGTAGAGGGGTACATACATACACATACATTTAATCACGCTACTTTCCAGGAGGGGTAGGCAGAGACTACATAATATTTCCACTTGCTACACCTCTTTCACTTCTTCAACATGCATCAATCTTTTCATACACGCTCGTCGGTTTAGGGTACCTACTCTTGACCTAACCTTTTTTTAGAACCTCCCCGATCTGATCCAAGAGAGTTCATCTAGGTCTACCCTTTCCAACGTTTCCATCCACACTTGTAGAGGGGTGTAGATAAATATCCACTACAGAACTCTTCTTTAGTTTATTCATGTTTTAATTCTTTGTTTATCAAATTAGTCTAACTCGCTTGACCTTTAATCATATTTGCACTACTCATGTACCTTATGTTTCAATATCATCGGTTCGGGAACATGGAATGTCATATTCTCTTTTCCGGCTTAGAAAAAATATTTTATCCACATTTTTACATAAAAAATGCAGAAGGATATATCTACAGGAATGGAAACCGCATTCGCTTTGAGGTAATGTTGCCTCTATAACATTTCCAATATGTTGTGCCTGTTTAAGATGTACGGGGCAATGCTTCTCCCGAACTGTGTCAGTAATACAAGCAATGTTTACAATTTATGGTACATGGTAAGAACAGATTTATGTCAACGCTCAAGTCACATGTGTTCTTCCGGTTCTTCCTCATCAATCTACTTCTCAAGATGATGGGCGAGTAAAACTTTTATAAATAAAACATATTCCGCATGCATATTTGCCGTGTGAATTTAAATAGAATCACTCCATTTCTTTCTCGTGGGTGTCGTAAAAGGCAACTAAGGGACTCGAGGGTTACATGGACACATGGACTGACAAATTGACACTACGGCTTTAGACAATTTTCTGAATGACCAACAAATATTTGTCAGACGTGGCGTAAATGCCCGTTTTCTACGGCAAGGGATATAGGCGTGATATATGTATGTGTGTGTATATCTAAAACATAGGAAAAGGCAACAACATTTAGTACAAAAGAAACTTACTTTATAACTTAGTATTACTTCGTAACGCAACATTCTGTTTCTGCCTCAGTTTCTGCACATTATGAGAAAAGTTCACGACTGACATTAATAAGATGATGGGTATAAAATGGCAGCCAGATGGAAACATCGTGAGTATTATATTCAATGGGAGTATATTTTCTCTTTTGGTAGTAGTTATGAAAATTTAAATAAATTTATGCAAAAGGTAGAAAACACCACAGTACACGCACAGTATAATCAATTACACTTCAACCATCTATATACGGGGTGTAAGGGACAGCCCTCCGAATACTCATAGGGTGCACGCAGACCATAAAACTGAACAACTTTCCCCACGGAACATATGTCCGGAAACGACAAAAAATATATGATCTCCTGTACGAAATCAAGATCAGCTAACTGAAATTACTATGGAAACTCAAATTTTTTTTGACGTTTCTTGAAAAAGAAACCATGGGATGTAGTTCAGTTTCATGATCTGAATGCACCCTATAAGTATTCGGAGGGCTGTGGCTGTACCACAGATAATATAATACTACTGCGTATTATTTACGATCGTTAAAATGATTTTATTGCTGTATAACATGTTTGTTTTTTGTGTTGTAACGGGTCAGACTAATAGCGGCGAATAGCTAAAAAACAGTGGTCAGACGACCGATGTGGCGCAGTGGTAGTGCGACTGCCTGCGACGCAAAGGTTCCGGGTTCGATTCATGGTGGGACACTCACAAAGTTGATATTTATCACTTTGAGAATTTGAGATAATTATATTGATAATAAGATACTTCTCGATATCTATTAGATAATTAGAGGCGGTTGAACTCTGACACCAGGGTTCATCGTGTCGGTGTCCCATACGAAAAGAGAGACAGTGGTCAGACATTAATAACTGGTCGCTGTACCTTACACCCTGTATAAGTGAAGATTCAGCTGGACTGTTCAAAACTTCATTAAGTTGATTGCATACCTATCTACCTATAGGTATACAGTAGGTGACGTGCCTACTTGTAGCGATACCATGTAAGGAGGGCATTCCACTGAGTAGAGAACGTGGCGTGGCCAGAATATTAAAAAGAACTAGAATGTATTAATATCCTTATTTAGTAGTGCGCGAGTGGGTTTGGGAGTCCCCACATGCGTATAAGGTAGAAGAAAAACAAATAAATTAACAGCCATATGAGTCTGCTGCTACTGGTATTTTTTAAGACTGGACAATTTGGGCTCCGGGCTTTAAAATCTACACCTGATTGGTTAATTGGCATGGGCTCAAACAACCACACAATCTTCTCTGAGTTGTTCTTCAAAGGAAAGAAGGAAACGGACTGAAGTCTACTGCTGGACATAAGCTTCCCCCTGTTGGAGAAGTAATTCCATACTCAACACGCTTGGCAAGTGGATTGTCAAGCACAGTGCAAGATGTTGAATTCACAGGGAATGCTGCTGCACATTCCCTGGATAATCCTGGATGATATTTCCCTTATTAGTTTTTTACGACACGCGCGGTAGAAACGGGTTGCTATTATATTTACGCTCATTTATTGACTCTTACAAATATTTTTCCGTACGTTTAGAATTCGATATTTAATCTAACAACTTCAATTTCTTTTGTAAAGGTGCCTTCAGTTTCTGTGGCTAATCGCCGACATTTGTAAAAAAATATGCGTATCAAATAACATAAAACATTTTTGTGACGCGTCACATCGATTCTCTAGTCTTACCTAGAATATGTATGATTAGTTATATTCTAGAAATATAATTAGAAGCCAGCAATTCAACAAAACGACACGCTTTGAAACAATTATCCCCTATGAAGCCGCAGTCCTAATACAAAGCTGTCATTTTCATTAGTATCGTGGCGGAACACTCGCTCGTATCATGCATATTAATGGACGTGGTGTTGTGATCGTTCCCTGATAAATTATAAATACTATCGCTATTAGGCTTGATCTAACCCATATTGTCGAGTTGAGTGATGCATTCTACCCCTTGTAGCGTCAAAGCTATTAGTGTTAAATTGTTATCGAACGCAGAGTAGCAAGTATTTTAATTGAATAGTAGAGCTAAAAACTAGTTACAAGAGTTGGGTTGAGTAATAAATTAACAGTTTTATACATACATACACATATGACGCCCATAATCCTTTGCGGGGTAGGCATAGCGCAAAACAGTCGCGAAAAACGGACACGTCTGACAAATATTTGAGGGTCATTTGGAAAATTGTGTATCGCCATCGGGACAGGTTGTCAGCCCATCGCCTAAAATTCTTATGAACACCCTCGACTCCCTTAGTCGGCTCTTACGACACCCATGGGTAAGAAATGGGGTTAAATTGCAATTTTAGGCGATGGGCTGACAACCTGTCATACACAGTTATCTGATTGACCCTCAAGCTTTAATCAGAGGTGGTGTTAATATCCGTTTACGGCCGTTCACGCTCTGCCCACCCTGTGAGGGATATAGGCGTGATTTATGTATGTAGATACAGTGTTATAATTATTTATATGTGTGTGTAGATTGTATAAGCAATGAACAATTTATGAAAAAACCGTATGCTTTTGGCACCATTAAAAGTTCGTTGCTCTTCATCAACATCAAAGGTTTCCCCTTAAGGCGAGTGTAGCCGTCAACGACCTCGATAGTGACGCCACTTCACAAAAAAAGTTTTCTCGTTATACAAACAATCTATCAGAATGTCCGATGCCCAAGTTTTTAGTATTTACCTTTAAGTAAAATTAGAACCTGCTAAATCAATGAAATATTCTCTGTACTTAATTAAGGTTATGGAAGAAATAAAGCACTTTTTACAGAGAATATTTCATTGATTTAGCAGGTTCTAATTTTACTTAAGCTACGGCCGAACTACTACTACTACTACTACTACTAAACGGCCGCTTTTGGTATTAATTGCCATAACTTAAATTGCAGCGATATATTTTATTGAGTTTGCAGGTTCTTATTTTATTTACCTAAGGATAATAACAAAAACTTGGGCAACGGAAATTCTGATATTTCTGTAAAGAGATTTTTTTCTGAAGTGGCGCAACTTTCGAGGTCGTTCACGAGTACACGGCGAGTGCAGTGTTAAGTTTTCCATTTTAGAGAAATAGGTGCGCTTATTCAGTGGATTAATTGTTTACTTGTTTTTTACGACACACATGGGAAGAAATAGGGTTATCTTATTCCTGTGTGATGGGGTGATGTTGTTATTAGCCGGTATCGCATGGCAAAGGTTTATAAGCGCTACCTATTTTTTTGACTGTATATGAATCTGTATTTAAAATAGGCCCTTTCATTTTCTTGGTATCAATTTATCCCTTATGTTCAACATTTACCATATCAATCTTCCTATCATAATTAAAATATAAACTTATAAAATAAAAACAAATTCTTTTGCTTGAATCTTGTTTGAATTTTAATTAGGGAAGTAGTAAAATAAGATTGACCTCGTTTTATATTTGGGTTAACATCCGGCCTTAGAAAAGTAGGTTTATAAAATAAAAAATTCTTGTTTTAGTGCTTCTATTAACTCGCATTTTTTTTGTAGTTTGTGTCGTGTAGATATTTTAATATTAAGAAGCTATGGAATATTTATGCAATGGTAATGACTCATGACTCACATCACTTAAGAAACATTTTAATTTATGCTATTTTGTTACCCTAATTACTACTACCATCAAACAAAATCAGGTTTAAACGATATTTTCCTTGAAATAACGTCTAAATCGTGGTTTAAATTTGGTCGGTTCTGGGTTTTGATTCTGACTCCCAATTAATCACAAACTAAGATGTTTTATATTTACACTAGTTACCTACAGCTTAGAACAGTAGGTTCCTTATATGACGACGTAAATACCCGACGATACGACGTAAATACGTGTGATGCCGGCTTAGAATAGTATCACCATTTCTTTCCCTTGGGAGTAGTAGAAGGCGACTGGGGGACTCGAGGGTGTGCATTGAAAATTCAAGCAAAAGGCTGATAACGTGTCACTGTGACGATACATAATTTTCCGAATGACCCTCAAATATTTGTCAGACGTCGCGTGAATGTCCTTTTTTGCGGCTGTTTGGGCTGTGCTTACTCCTTTAGGGATTATAGGCGTGATAAGTGTATGCGTATGTAAATACCCTTCCAATGATCTCTCGTTTAATTTTGAGCTCATTGATGATATTGTAAAATTCCATTAGTAAGGAGTTGAATTATAACTTACGCTGTATATCTGGGTCACCATCACAGCCAACAGTACAAACGTCGCAAATTGCCCCATTTTTCCTGAAACGAAAACAATAACCAATAAATAATGAGAAGAAATCTTATTACCCATATTAATAGTTCGAGCTCGTTTCGCCAATATCTAAATTATATACTATCACAGACTTTCACCTAAGGCATTTCCTACGTTTGACTTAGAATATTTTAATCTTTTTCGTACCTTTAAACCCATATGTTTGATAAAAGTTAGTGACTTGAAAAAGCAAGTACCTAACAAAAACCTCATGTTCGACAAAAAACATGTGCGTCAACAATTTTGATGCAGGTATATTTTTGAATACTCCATGTAATTGCGTCAATCAAGGTACGAAAAAAAGAGATTTACTCCCTACCATCATAATTTAGCTTATACGAAAATAACAATAATGTTCGAAAATCAAACATGAACCTTAAGTTATAATATTGCCGTCATTTATAAGCAGTTCAGCGTAGGCAGGTAATCTTTAAATCATGTATACTGCAACACCGCAAGTTAGAACATAATATTATTCCTAATGACAGTTAAGTCACTACAAGTCTCTACAAGTAGAGCGAATCTTAGCACGTTAACGGGCCTACTTCCATGAAGTGAGGTGAGAACGAGCTACGAGAATGCATTTTATACATAATTTAAGGCGCATCACTGTCAACAAAATTTTGTTTTTTAATCTTCAAGATATGAGGAATAAGCCAGGGCAGCGCAAAATCTCATTTTATATTTAATTACGGAGAAATTAAAATTTGAAGTTACCTCTATTTTTCAGTGATGAAGCGTGGCGTAAGAGATTTCCTCCGCCAGTGCTAATCGAACTGTATTGATCTTAGTATGATTATTAATGGCAATTTCACGTTGAACCCGCCTGGGCGGCTATTTTTTGACAAAACAACTTAGTTATTAAGAAATTTAGCAAAACACTTACTGTTTCCGGCTGCTTTCCTTGGAAATAAAAGGTTTTTGTTTTGATGTGTTTCCTCTGCTGTCAAAACTGACGTGGAATTGATCATAGATAAACGGAATATGATGCAGACGCGACACATTGTACATTTGTTCGATATTTTGACAATGAAAAGTTATTGTAGCTAGAATTTTGCCGTAAAATATATCAACTATCTACAACAACGGCATTCTATCCGCTATGGATAATTTTGCCAATGTCAATACTACGTTGATTGATACATCGAACGAAACGCAAAATATGAACCGATTAGACGTAGGTATTAAAAATATTTTTACGATTAAATAATAGGATGACGTGGTTGTTAGTGCAGATTAGTATGAAGTAGTAAGGTTTGATTTATATGCAACACTAGACGGCGGCACGGCGGCACAAAAGCAGTTTTTTAACCGCGGCGGAAATTTTTAATTGTATATATGGAGCGCTGCGCATACGGTCACCACCAACCACAGTTTTAGGACAAATTATAAGAAAGCAAGTTTAATAATTATGTATGTTTACTTACGTACATAATTATACATAAACATATCACGCCCATATCTCTTGCAACTAGCGTACCTAGTATACAAAAGTCGTTAGATTTTTGTCAGATTTCAGTTTAAGAGTGGGATCAATTGAGTCGGAAGGTTTTAAGTGTTATGGGGTAGAAAGGTTCTAGAGTGGGTTAGCTTTGGGTTAAGATGTTCTGCCAGAGTAGCACTGGGTTGAAAGGTTCTAGACTTATACCTAGTTGGAAAGTCCTAGAGTGTCACCGAACAAAATGCCAATACTAATGTTAAAAGTAATTTGCAGGTACTTATCATTTCGGGAAGGTCGAGGATATAATCATATTATAAAGTTGTGGTCACCCTGGTTTGTTGGTAACACCGAAATATACCAAATATTGTATAGGCCTATAAATCCCCTTTCTTAAAATACCAATTTTTAGACCAAAAATTACAGGATTATCCAGATAGGAATGGATTAAAAACATTAGTTTAAAAAAAAACAATTAAGAAGTCCTTTTGATTTTTAATTTTTCTTAGTTGCTTTATAACATATCACCAAAATGTATGAAAATTTCTTTAATTATGAAGCAATTCAACTGGTGTCGGTGATTTTTTACATTGGAAAGGTAAAAGATTGAAGTGGTCGAAGGTTTGAAAATGTTATATAAATTTTTTTAGGCATGCGGCGTCTGATGCTCAACAAATATTGTTCAAAAACTAATGCACGGTGCAAGAATGCGACCACTATACATTATCATAATATCATACTCGAATATATGGCCGTCGCTAAATTTTTTTTTGCTATTTATATTTTGAACAGTATTAGTTGCGCTTACGGTGCTCTCAATGACGAAAATGACAAAGAAATATCAAAAAAGTTTCTTATTCTCGAATTTCGCAAGAAAAATGTACAATACCAGGATGGACAAAAACAAAACAAAAATTATGTTCGCGCGAAGTGCGTAACATGATACTGGCCACTTGCATTTTAAAAACTGAACTAATTAGTTGGCTTTATGTAGTTTAAAGATTTTACTTCTTCTGAAATAAAGTAAAACTAAAAAGTTGCAAATATGATTTGAGATGTTATGAAGATAAGTGTTTTGTGAACTGATTATGTCCTTATTCTTAGATGAATTCTTTTCATTTACTGAAAGTGAAAAAATAACAAACAAACAGACAGTACAGTTACGTTCAGTTTATAGAGTTCTTATTATTAAGGATGGTTGAGCTTAATTCAAAATATGGTCCTCATAGTATAATGTAGGTTCATATTCCTTCCAAGTTATAATATCAACTTTGTGAGTAGTCCACCGAGAATCGAACCCGGAACCTTTGCGCCGCAGGCAGTCGCACTACCATTGGTCGTCAAGTATTGTATCAGTACCAGTTAGACTAACATTTTATGAAATGGTGACACCTCTCTATTATACTCTTTGATATGACTTCCGAATTTCATTTGAATTTCGTTCCTTCCGCAGAAGTAGGACTCTTAAGCAATGGTAGGCGAATGCTGAGAATGAAGCAATAATAGTCACTCTAGATAAAGCTATTAAATAAAAAGGTACGATACGGTTTACAAAAGAGTTTTCCTTCACCTAGGTAAAGAAGATTTGGACATGTTGCTCTGTATACATCGAACGTTCTATATTTGAAATTGCGTCCACATGGACTATGGGTGCAAATCTGCGAGGCATCGATCTCACGAGCTCATGATGTGGTCCATAGGTACATTATTTAAAAAAAAATTCGTGCTTTGATATAGACGCAATTCCTTTTAATAACTTGTCGAAGGTGAATTTCGTTCAAAGTCAAGTCAATTCAAGTTTTGTTCAAGTCGAAAAACTGAACGTCCTATTCTGTATTATTATAATTCTAAGTCAGGGTGCTTATTAAAAAAGATATCTAGCATCACAAGTTATGTATTCATTCAACCTACTTTACTTTTACTTGCGTCATACATAAATAAAAAAAAGAAATGCCTTCCGAATTTACGCATGAATGGAGATTGAAATAAGAACTCAATGAATAAAAAAAAAAAGAACTTAAAACAAGTTTTAAAATTGTATGTCTCTTATGCCGGTTTATAAATTCAATTTCATGGTTAATCATTTACTCCAGATTATTATTTTCTCTTTGATATAACTTCACAAAATAACTTCAACATTTGTGCCAACGAGTCAACAGGTTTAATTTCTGCCTATTAATAACCTTTTGATTCTTTAATGATTTATGATGAGCCCTAAGGGAGACATAATTAAATTACAAGGGAAGTTATCTAATTAATCCAAAGTTCTAAAGTGTTCTGTACATTCTTGGAAGGCGTTTGACTTAAACTTATAAGCGTTTGGTTAAAAACATTTGTAAAGACATCATCTTGTTCCATATTTACCTATTAAATTTACGGAAGCATGAATTTCATTCATGAACAAAAGCGGTCGCAGAGTGGTGGATAAGGGGAGCAAAAAGGGCAGTGCGTAGGACGTCAGCCCGGCCCCAGTTTACCACAGGACCGTGAAGATTGGTGCAACAGAGAAGAGGCCTATGCCCTCTCTCTTTCTTCGTGTGGAACACCGAGTCGTCCAACGACCCGATGAACCCTGGTGTCAGAGTTTTCAACCGCCTACTACCACTAGTAAGCCTCTGACATGGTTGTGTGACGACCGCCGTCTAAGTAATCATAGACAGCAACCGGGACCGAAGCACGGAACTATTTCTTTTCGGACAATCAGTTGGTTCACCCTGCAATGCCCTGACCAGACCGGGAACAAATTCACAAAGTGATAAATATCAATTTTGTGAGTGTCCCACCGAGAATCGAACCCGGAACCTTTGCGTCGCAGGCAGTCGCACTACCACTGCGCCACATCGGCCTAAGCCCTGCAGTGGGTAGATGAGAGCTGATGATGATGATGATGATTATGAAATTTATACATGATGTACTTACATCATCTTTATCCCTGGAAGTTTGATTTATACCTAAGAAATTTTAGAAGCTAAAAGGAATTGAAATTAGATTAAATCAGATAAGGTAAGGTAAGACGAGGTCAGTTACATGAGGTAAATATTAGTAGAGACGATATTTTTAAATTATTTTATTGCTTGCTCCTGGGCAGAAATGATTACACAATTTAACACAGTTTTTTCGATATACACCTACCTACTTTATAAATACTATAATAAAATCATTTTGGACAAATACGTATGGATTTAAACAAGAACCAGATTTTAAATAGCCTTTGATGAGATTTTGCCCACCCAAATTTGGACGAAAGCTTGTCTTTGATGTGCTTAAAATCTCAACCACAACTATTGAGACGATTAATTTACATTCTTTAATTCTATGTGGGTAGTGAAGCTAAGTTTGATAGCTTAAATCTCAGTTCAAGAAAAAACACACGCACATATCTCGCTTTTATCTCTTGCGGAGTAGGCAGAGCGTTAACGGCTTAAAATACGGTCGCCACCGCGTTGTATGACAAATATGTGAGGGCCTTTTCAGAATAATCATGTATCGACATAGTGGCAGGTTCTCAGCCTGATGACTAAAATTGTATTTTACATAAAACCTTCTAGTATCGTTAGTCGGCTCTTACGATACCCGCGGGAAAGAAATGGGGTGGCGCTATTCTAAGCCATTCAAGAACAAACCACAGAAACCGCATACTTTTTGCATTGTCCTGTGCAAATAATAAACAACCTTAGACATCTATCAATTATCGTGGTAAGTCATGTTATCGTTGCTATTCCATAGGCTCAGAATATGTAATAGTACTACTGTAAGTACCAATTCACTAATACACACGTGCAGCAGATAATTAGGAAAATCCGTCATTCATCTAATTGACTATTCAATCGCAACCATAAGAATTAAATTATAATAAAATAAACCAAGTACTTGCGCTAATGCGTGTGTGTGCGTCAGAACTTGACAAAGATCCGCTTGCTTGATGCCATTTTCGTAACTCCCGGTGAGTTACTACAGTGTAAAACATTAATATGGAGGAATGATTCATGCTGCAGTGAAAGTTACTGATAGGTTAATATTGCAACTTGTCTATGCGATTAATTACTTAATACGTCCTTGGATTGGTGATTACAGCAATTTATTGATTGTTGGTGATATTACGATTATCGCTTTAATTAAGATCATCTTAAATTTAATGTAATCAAAATGAGGTGATATTTTTTAATTAGGACAGTTTATTAAAGGTTTGGTTCGCTATTAATTCAAAGTAACCGATAATTATATTTTCTTTCAATATTTTGGAGTCGTCTATAAAATCCTCAAGTATAATTTTTAGGGAATCACCTTTTACGGGTTATTCTTAATAAATGTATGAAAAACTAAATTATGAAGACTCCATGAGTCAAAAGTAATCCTCTACAATATAGTACATATTTCCGCTTATATTAGCATGAGAGTAACTCAACATGAGCAAGTTGAAATACCTAATATCAGTGTCAAGTTGGAATATCTTCCACATTATTATGTAAGGTGCCTATTATTAATTCATATCAAAATTTACTTCCACGTAAAGCAAATATTAATATGACGTATTCGCTTGTGTTCCTAACGTGGCATGCAGCATGGAATTTCAATCAGTTCATGCCATAATTTGAGTGTGGTACACTCGAGAACATGTAGAGTTTAGACTTGTAGAATTGATTTAGCTCTTATTTAAATCACCGTAGAGCTAAATTATTCGTAGAAGTAGCCTTTCCGACGTAACCACGAGTTGAGTTGTCTTTACTCTGGTCATAGACATAATATTAAAGTACCGCCGCCGAGAGAAGTCGTATTTGACAGCTGTCAGATTCGTGATAATACTATGGTAGAGGGTCCATTTTCCTTTGTTGACATCTCTTTTAGTATGGAGATGACAGCTGTCAAAACCGACTTCTCTCGGCGGCGGTACTATAACAGCTAAAATCTCTAGGGGGGTATTAAATAATCACTACGCCAGGCAAGCGAATTGGTGAGCGCAGTGCAAGATATTGTCTTCACAGGGAACGCTGCTGCCCATTCCTTGGATAAATCTAACTTTCAGTCGCTTTTTACGATACCCACGAGAAGTGTGTGCAGTGGGTGTCATGCTATTCGAAGCCGGCATCACACGCTCAATTCAAAAAAGTTATATTTTAATAAACGTAAAAGTATAAGTTAATCGCGATAATTAAAACGGGAATTAATGGACCAGAGTCTTAAAAGGTTGAAGACTAACATATTAACGCAGGTAACGGCTGTGAAGACTACGATTTTGAAATATTTCAAAGGAATTTTCTATCAATGGAACATCGAGTAGACGACCAACACAATAAACCGTAGTATCAGAGTATTCTGACAAACGAAGCAAATTTGACGTAATAGTTATGCTACCAATCTATGCCAAACACATCAATCATCATTATTTTCTATTTGAATACCAAATTATTATCGTGATTAGTTAAGTTGCAACATTAGTGAAACAAACGCCACTCATTGCGAATTATTCACTGTGTAAATACCATATAAATATCATCAGTGGGCTATGAAAACCAAATTATTTATTGGTGGCAATAACCAAACCAATTGAATGACAAAAAATATTTAGATACAATTAAGTGACAAAATCCTGCTTACGTTTCACGCTTAAGTTTACTTAAGCCAAAAGAACTACAAGTTCAGTTGAGGCTTACGTAGCTTATGGGTGTCAGCCAGTTCTGATTGAATTTCTTAGTTCTAAATAAATATTGTACTTTATTATTGCCACCAACTCATAATATGATTTTCTTATAATATTGAGCCTAGGATCGTTTTATTTTCGTAAGTATATTGTTTGATTTTTAACGGATATTTTTCTTTTTAGAGGCGCCACTAGTTTGTCGTTTTACCGAAAGTTTCATCGTATCATGTCTTGGCTAATTTCTAAAATGAATAATTTATGACAAAAATTTGGACCCCTTCCAATTTATCCCTACAAATGGTTGTAATTATTCCGCTTCGCAATAAGTCTATCAACTTCATTCAATTGTTTGAGGATTGAGTGGAATACACGATGAGGCTATTGTTTTATAGCCTTCTAAGTTATGTCTGGCATTGGATTTTTTTATACCATTGTACAATCGGCAGAAAGTAAAGCTACCATTTCCGGTGTATTTGCGGTTATTTTGATCTGATCTATTTGGTCACCCATGAGTACGTATGGTCCACCTATCTGGCTCTGGTATTTACTAATGTTTAGTTAAGAATATAAGCTAGACGTTAAAAGTACGTTGATCAACTTGAGGAATTTTAAAAGCAAGTGAACTTTTCCGAATTCTACAGAATTTTAATCTTTATTTTAATTTGGCTTCAACGAAATCCCGACCGAACCCTTATGAATCAATCACTTCCAGGCAATTGTAACTGCAAGTTGAAATAGCCTGTTTCATTGTTGGATGATTATTGTTTTTGTCTTTTATAATTATAATATTTTTTGATAATTATAAGATTTACCTTTAAGTACGGCCTATTTAGGGATTTTGAAGGTTACCTGGCTATTTGAATATTTTAATAACATCAAATTTGCAATACAGTAACACTTATATTTTAACGTTAGCATCACCATAGCAGAAGATCAAATGAAAGTAAAAGACATTGAAATGTTTTTTTTTACAAAATTTGAGCTTCTACAAATTGTTTAATAGGACTAATGCCATCATTTAAAAGCAGGTGATTGACAGTCTTAGCAACATTTTAGTAAAATTTGTTAACTTTTTGAAATATAATAATAAATTAATAGCTGAAAAGATTTTTAAAAAGTACGACCTATCTAAGTCTTATGTTTTTTCATTTAGTCTGGACGAGACACACATAAATTGATCGTTAACTTTGTTTAAATTGTGTATCAATATAATGAGTAACTAGCACGTCTCTACCAAAATAATAAAAAACATCCACTCTTTAAAATAATTGAAAATATTTCCGGTACTGAAAAAGTATACGAAAAAAAATAACAGGGGATCTCTGGAGATCTTTTCATATTGGGGTTAAATGAGAAAAAAATGCACTTACCTATGCAAGAACGTTTGCGTTTAATAAGTCACTTATATCCACACTATCGTTGCATGGGTCCTGGACAAAAAGAAAAATAATTCACACTAACTTTTCAAATTTCGAATTTACCGGTCAACTGTCAGTCTACACACCGTCGCGTGCGCTGTTGGAAGCTGGGTATGAAATACTAGCGAATATTGTACAGGTAGGTAGCCATTCTCCTGCTGCGTCACACCGAACAGACCGGTTCAGAGGCTTCATTTACACCGAAATTCGGTGTGATTCATGTCTTGTAATTATGGAAGGTTATTCCGGAAGTTCATACGGTTGACAGCTGTAATACAACTGACAGATGTATTTCTGGACTCTATCTTCCGGGTCTGCAGACCGCGTTGCTCGAAGCTATCTACCTACCGGGAAGTTTATATTTTACATGCATTACATTTCAAGCTTCAATAACTCGATAAGTATATATCTTGTATTTTACAGCAATATTTTTCTGACTTTTAAGAAGGTACCTAACGTAGTTAAAGAAAAAAACTTAAAATTGTTTTGTGATACATGAGGGTATGTGAATAGCTTTAAAATTATTCGTGTCGTTATTTTACAAAATGAGAATTTGAACGGTAAATATAAATACTTGTTTTTATTGTAGATATAGTTCAAAAATCAATTACCAATCCACGTAACCTACCTAATAGTTGAGCAAGCTCAAGAAAATTACCTCCTTATGTGTTGTAGGTAATTAGGTATCAAACAAAAAAAAACATTTCCTTAAAACATAGTAAAGGTACTCAATATGCCTTCATAATTGAAATGTGTTGTTTATGAATTTGAACATGTAAAAACATGCAGTAATTTTTATAACCGCAATTATCTAATTATCTAGTTAGTCAAAAAGTTGCAAAAATCAGACATGCCTGCTGACCAGATTAAATCATTGAACAAAAATAATATTTCCTGTCCTTGGTAAACAACCGCAATAGTTTTGATACACAACTGTGTAACACGTAACGATGGAAAATTTGATATACATTCGCGCAAATGCAAAGCATCGTACGCAATGGGATTTCCTTATTTCAATTATACTGGATTTTAGCAGACCCTTCTTTTTGCTTGTATTTTTTTTTATAAAAGGGGAAGGTAGAGAAAATTTTTCATTATTATTAATACCTTCTTCTTCTTATTGTATCAATGGGATACGCCCAATACAGATTGTACAAAATAAAATAAAAAATTACCACCGAAAATGACGTTATACGTAGTTTTTTTTTAAATTAGACAAAATTGGCCTATTTCTATGAAGGCAACATTAAAATGAGCTTATTTAGTCTATTTTTTTTTTCAATTAAAACGTCAGTTAAATATGCAATTGACTAGAAACATATACAAAGATAAATATAAGCTAATAAAACGTCCCTTGCGTCCCTTAGATCAAGTTTAATGATAAATACATTATTTGGGCAGATAATATCAAAACCGAGAGATTTAAAAAACAATTAAGTATGACTAATAACCTTAATACATTTTCTCCATTAATCTGTACAACTTTCGTATATCAAATCTGCGAACGGTAAATTGAATACTATACGAGGAAAAGAAAAAAATACACGTAATTTCATACTTTCGTCCTATTTTATTCATTAATTAAATTTTGTCATGTAACGGAACTTTGCGGAATAAAATAATGTGTTTACTTTTTAAAGTCCCTCAGTTTGAAACTAGTTACCTACGCACCAGAGCGTATGAAAAGGATATCAGGCAATGAAAATTTATATTATTATTCCTATTTTTAGGAAATTTAAATAAATAAGTATTTAATAAGTTAAAAACATTATTGTAGCAACTAAGAGCTGTGAAAATCTGTGATAAAAAATTAGGAGAAGGAGAAAATATTCCGACTACTTATGATTTGTTATAAAATGTTTAACGGATGTATTTATTCTCAAAATAATTGAATTAAAATATTAATTATACAATAAAGTTGAATCAATGAGAATTGACTCCTTGAATAACAAAAAATACTTTCACAGTGTCCCGAAACACAGACAATTTCAGTTACAAAAGCAAATTGACGCTCAATCAAATCACGAGTGGGCCACTTGCTCCCAGAGCAATATAAAAAGGTGAGCAAATAGTTATCATGATAAACAAACAAAAAATATGAGGCTGATAAATAAAAACTTTTACCTACTACTACTACTACTATCATATAATTCTGCATAATTATAACATATCCTTTGAGTCTCTCAAAGGTTGACTGGAAGAGATCCCTTAATGGGATAAGTCCGTCTTTGTGCCTCTTGTTTCTAGATTTATTTCTGTAACTGTTCTTTTCAATGTGTCTGGTGGTACAATACATACATACATACTATCTATTGTTGTGCCCAACAGGGTCCATGTTTTATGTACCTTGTAATGTGTATTATTTTATAACCTAAATGTAACACATGGTATGCAATAAACTTTTGAGTATTGAGTATCTACTAATACTTACTTTACTTACTTACATTAACAGCCACAACAGTCCACTACTGGACATGGGCTTCTCCCTACCGGGGAGTATTGCCATACTCACCACGCTAGGCAGGTAGATTGGCGAGCGCAGGGCAAGGTGTTGCATTCACAGAGAACGCCACTGCCTATTCCCTACTAGTTACGTTTCTCAAACTAAAATTCAAAAATATTGATAATAAAACAGAAGTAGCGGAATTTTCGATTTGTATAAAAATTATATCTTTGATACCATTTTCAAGCATTATAAAACTCAGCAACTGAAACATACCAATCAGATTTTCAATTGCCGCCGCTCAGATTTTAATGTGATGTTCAACCATCGATATAGCCTTAGGGTAAGCTAAATCGATTTCTATGAATCCAACTTAATTAAATACCTAACTTATTTGTCAGATTTCGCATAACGTTTGTCTCTGTGCTATATTAAATCAATATACTCTCGTCAAACACTGATCGGGTACAAAAACCCAGCAAATACGGCAAATAATTTGAGAGTAAATACTCGATTGCTTGTTTGGTAATTCAATTTTTATTATTCGAGTGAGTTTTTATTTCATACGATTCTAGAAGAATTTAAAGTCACTTTTTGTAAATACTTGGGACTCAGTTGTTCTAGACACGGTACCGTATCAAAGGTTAATAAGTTTTCATAATATTTCTATAGATTATAAATCTAAAAGAAGTCTGTAGATAAAAGGTTTTTGAAATAAAATTTGTACGGGAAACTTAATAATTATTGATATTAGAGGACGTTCTAACAGATATAGAATTATAGTTTGTTTCTTCTGTTTATATTTTTATATGTAAAAGCATCACGCGACAAAAACTGTACGTTCATTAAAATAATGCAAATTTTACCAATATGCCGAGAAAATTATCAACCAGGCTGTAAAAAACCAACCCTTAAAAGGGGAGGTTAGCGCTACACTCTAAAATAAGTTCGATTACACCTGAATAAAAAACAGGGGACCGACGGATTTTGATGACATTTTATATGACATAGCTAAATGTCAAGAGTAACATCTCAAATAGCTTTGGTCAGCAGTTAAGGGTCTTAAGTAGCTGACGTGGAACACCGGTATCTGGACTCTCTATGACATACGAATACATACGACATACGTCCCAGCTGACAAATATTTCAGGGCCGTCTCAGAATAATCTGTGGCCAAATTCTGGGGCTTCGGGCCACGAATGACTAAAATACGTTTTTTTACTGTCCTTTCAGGCCAACCGCCCAAGCGCCAACCGGCGGCCGGCGACTGGCGGGCTTATTCAAATAACTAGGCGGGCCAATTCAAATAACTTGGCGGGCCAATTCTAATAACTTGGCGGGCCAATTCTAATAACTTGGCGCGCCAATTCCAATAACTTGGCGGGCCACTTCGTGGCCTGGGGTTAACCGGCCTGGATCTAGCATGTGTTTACATCGCTTTTAAGGTACGTTCGTTCATCAGATACAGAATAACAAAGGTACTGCAATTTTAATTTTAATAAGCTATTCGTAACCTTCACTAATAATAATATATAATACGGCGGAGATTTAAAAAAAAACAGCACAACAAAGGTAGTTATTTTAAACTTAATTACAATCCGTAATATATTTATATTATTCACACCTAGTGCGCTAAAAGACTTACATACAACTACCTATCTTTTTACGACTTGAATAAAGGCGTTTTTACAATAAATCAGCTAAATAGAGTTCAATTATTCATTTAATTTTTATTGTTTCAGATCTAATTCTATTGTTTCTGTACTCCTTATTTATTACATTTATGTATCCTATGGTTATAATGAGATATGTTTTATTTTCGTAAAATTAGAGATTTATTGTTACCACAAAAAAAAATATTGTTTGATTTTAAAGGATATTGGCAAGTGTTTTCATATCTGAGTGAATGTAGTTAACCTATGAATCACAAAACCAAAAGGAGTTTACTAAATAAACTAAAATATAGGTTGATGCAATAAGTACTTTATATCTAACTTTGGATACCTCGTCATCTCACTGAGTAGTTTGTTTCATATGGATTCATTTCAAATTCGGTAAAACCAAGTAAAAGTTGGAATTTTCTTGTAATTCACTTTATGTTTACTTGAGCTCAAATAAGAACATAAACAAACAAACATAAATGACGCCTATATCCCTTACGGGGTAGGCAGAGTGTTAACGGCCGTTCAACGGATATTATCACCACGTCTGACAAAAGTTTGAGGGTCAGTCAGATAACTGTGTATCACTATAGTGACAGGTTGTCAGCCCGTCGCCTAAAATTGCAATACACACCCTCGAGTCCCTTAGTCGCCTCTTACGACACCCATGGGTAAGATATGGGGTGATGCTATTCTAAGCCGGCATCACACGGCAACTCAAATAAGAGCCATAAATTTATGCATAATGCGCAGAATAAAACGCTTTTCTGGATGTTTTGTAAACTTTGCCTTCTAAATTAAAAGTGATCTTCATAAAAATCTTTTTAAAAGACTGTATAAAATCTTAAAAGACATTACAAAGCTAATTGCGTCTTTCAAAATGTTTTAAAAGCAAACGCTATGAAATGCTTAAGTATTTTAGTAAATGCTTTAGCTGTTTTGTTCTATCACCATTATTTTAAATGTGATATTAATTATGCAGACAAATTTTAGTACCTATAAGCCCGCATGCGTTAAGATCAAAAATTCACCTTGGTTGAATATGACATTATATAAGAATATTTTAAGGGGTGAACCAGTACGTAAAACTGAACAAGGAAAGGAACATAGGTCGAAATATGAAAAAATAATTTGACCCTCCCATACTTAGTGTGTTACCCGGCCGGGGTAATTTGTATGGGAGGCCCAATTTTTTTTTCATAATTCGACCTACTATGTTCCTGGGAAAGTTATTAAGTTTTACGTACTGGTTCACCCCTTAAAATATTCTCAGCTATTTTTTTTACACCATGTAGATTTTCGCCCGGATCGTCAAATTAATAAAAAATTTTGACAAGTTCCATTCATACTTCACTGTTGATATATTAGGTCCTTACATTTGAAATTGTCGTTTTGTCGTACTGGCCACTTTGATCACAAATTTCTCCTATTTGGTTAGGAATTCGAAATCCAAATTTATACAGCTATTTCCACATGTAGTTGTGTTTCGTAAACCGTCATTCATTTGTTTTTTTACTTATCTTTTTTCTGTTTGCATCGCTCAATTTACAAAATGGAAAATTTGAAATATCGCGTTATTTACGAGTACGAGTTCCACTGTGGCACCAGTGCTGCGGAAACGGCTCGAAGGGTTAATGATGTGTATGGCGGTTGTGTCGCAAAAGAAAACACAGTGCGTTTTTGGTTCCAACGTTTTCGTTCTGGAAATTTCGACCTGCAAAACAAGCCCCGTGGACGGCCGGAGACCCAAGTTGATAATGAAGAATTGAAGGCTATTGTGGAAGCGGATCCATCGCAAACCACGTCCGAATTAGCTGCAGGCTTCGGTGTTAGTGATAAAACTGTTTTAATCCACTTGAAGCAAATTGGAAAGATTAAAAAACTTGAAAGGTGGGTTCCTCGCGAATTGAGTGAAGCAAACCGGCAAACGCGCGTCAACTGCTGCGTTACATTACTTGACCGGCACAATAACGAAGGGATTTTAAATCGAATCATTACCTGTGATGAAAAGTGGATTCTCTACGATAATCGGAAGCGCTCATCGCAATGGCTGGACCCTGGCAAGCCAGCCAAAGCCTGCTCCAAGCGAAAATTGACCAATAAAAAGTTACTTGTTAGCGTTTGGTGGACTAGCGCCGGTGTCGTTCATTACAGTTTTCTCAAATCTGGCCAGACAATTACGGCAGATGTCTACTGTCAGCAATTGCAAACCATGATGGAAAAGCTAGCTGCTAAACAACCGAGGTTGGTCAATCGCTCTACGCCACTGTTGCTTCACGACAACGCTAGACCACACACTGCACAACAGACGGCTAGCAAATTAGAAGAGCTTCAATTGGAATGTCTAAGGCATCCACCGTACTCCCCGGACCTTGCTCCAACAGATTACCATTTTTTTCGAAATTTGGATAACTTCTTGCAAGGGAAAAAATTCAACTCAGATGGGGCAGTCCAAATCGCCTTCAAAGATTTTATTGATTCCCGTCCGAATGGTTTTTTTAGTAAAGGGATCAATGAACTACCTATGAGATGGCAAAAGTGCATAGATTACAATGGCTCATACTTTGATTAAATAAATATACTATATTAAAAAAAAACGACTTTTTGTTCCTCCCATACAAAACGCCAATTTCATATGTAAGGACCTAATATTTATGTCAGTTTCATCCATAACATATCCAAAATATATATTATCTGGAATTACATTTTAGGCGGTTCTCCTACTGGATGTCCTTTGCTGCGTATTTTTAGCGCATCCATAACGTATGTCAAACGAAAAATCTTTTTTTTTAAATCGAATTTCTATCTTATTTCCATACAAATACGGAAACGTTGCTTTGCCGGTGCGTCGACGGATGCGTCTGTCAAACGACGCAACGAATGAAAATTTGCAATTTCCTTTCGTTTTCAGACGCATATGCGTTATGGATGCCAAGTAATGAATTTTGCAATCGAAAACCAAAAATACTAATATTAGGTCCTTACATATGAAATTGGCGTTTTGTATGGGAGGAACAAAAAGTCGTTTTTTTTTAATATAGTATATAAAAAAATAAAAAAATAAATATAAAATAATTAACCATTTCACTTGCAAAATAAAAAAATATAGTATATTTATTTAATCAAAGTATGAGCCATTGTAATCTATGCACTTTTGCCATCTCATAGGTAGTTCATTGATCCCTTTACTAAAAAAACCATTCGGACGGGAATCAATAAAATCTTTGAAGGCGATTTGGACTGCCCCATCTGAGTTGAATTTTTTCCCTTGCAAGAAGTTATCCAAATTTCGAAAAAAATGGTAATCTGTTGGAGCAAGGTCCGGGGAGTACGGTGGATGCCTTAGACATTCCAATTGAAGCTCTTCTAATTTGCTAGCCGTCTGTTGTGCAGTGTGTGGTCTAGCGTTGTCGTGAAGCAACAGTGGCGTAGAGCGATTGACCAACCTCGGTTGTTTAGCAGCTAGCTTTTCCATCATGGTTTGCAATTGCTGACAGTAGACATCTGCCGTAATCGTCTGGCCAGATTTGAGAAAACTGTAATGAACGACACCGGCGCTAGTCCACCAAACGCTTACAAGTAACTTTTTATTGGTCAATTTTCGCTTGGAGCAGGCTTTGGCTGGCTTGCCAGGGTCCAGCCATTGCGATGAGCGCTTCCGATTATCGTAGAGAATCCACTTTTCATCACAGGTAATGATTCGATTTAAAATCCCTTCGTTATTGTGCCGGTCAAGTAATGTAACGCAGCAGTTGACGCGCGTTTGCCGGTTTGCTTCACTCAATTCGTGAGGAACCCACCTTTCAAGTTTTTTAATCTTTCCAATTTGCTTCAAGTGGATTAAAACAGTTTTATCACTAACACCGAAGCCTGCAGCTAATTCGGACGTGGTTTGCGATGGATCCGCTTCCACAATAGCCTTCAATTCTTCATTATCAACTTGGGTCTCCGGCCGTCCACGGGGCTTGTTTTGCAGGTCGAAATTTCCAGAACGAAAACGTTGGAACCAAAAACGCACTGTGTTTTCTTTTGCGACACAACCGCCATACACATCATTAACCCTTCGAGCCGTTTCCGCAGCACTGGTGCCACGGTGGAACTCGTACTCGTAAATAACGCGATATTTCAAATTTTCCATTTTGTAAATTGAGCGATGCAAACAGAAAAAAGATAAGTAAAAAAACAAATGAATGACGAATTACGAAACACAACTACATGTGGAAATAGCTGTATAAATTTGAATTTCGAATTCCTAACCAAATAGGAGAAATTTGTGATCAAAGTGGCCAGTACGACAAAACGACAATTTCATATGTAAGGACCTAATATTTATAATACAGTCTTAATACACCTTGTATTTTACAAATCAGGTAACTATGCAAATGACCATTGCCTATAGTATAAAAATCAACTGTTATGGTAGTACAAATCCTTGGTTTCCTACTCATCGAGGTTGTAGTCTTTATATTTTTCGTGTGGGACACCGAGTCGTCAATCGACCCGATGAACCTTGGTATCAGTGTTGTAGTGTTGGATATAATATTATCATGGCCTTTTTATAAAGGGTTTTGTAGTCGTCGAAAAATGTTTTCCCACCCTTTTTCTTTGACTGCTTTCTGTTTTTCCAGCTATGAAAGATTCCGTTGCTGATGTAGTGATAACTTACGGCGGAAATTTGATGCAAGTAATTTACAGTAATTCTGACGTTCCGGTCAATGCAGGTAAAATCCGATAGTTTTTTCTACTATCGAGTGGCATTTTTGGAAACGAAGTCGACGAACGACTCGCCGGATTCGGGTGTCACAGTTATATGTACTAATAACCCCTCTGATGTGATCGGAGTATTGCCATTTAAGGCGATGGGCTGACAACCTGTTAATATGGCACTCAAATATTTGTCAGACGTGGCGTAAATGTCCGTGTTTGCGGCCGTTTACGCTCTGCCTACCCCGCAGAGGATTATAGGCGTGGTATATGTGCGTGTGTGTGATGTGATTGTGTAACAAGCGTCGCCGCCGTCTAAATCAATAAATTATAGAGACGGATGAATCGCAAGCCTTAACTCTAGGGTTAATCAATTTGGCATCTTTATTCGGTTTAAGGAGTTTAGGAGGCATCAGTAGTTAGATATTATTTGACCTTTGATGCCGTGTGATGCTGGCTTAGAATAGCATCACCCCATTTCTTAACCATGGGTGTCGTAAGAGGCGACTAAGGGACTCGAGGGTAAGATGTGTATTACAATTTTAGGCGATGGGCTGACAACCTGTCACTATGTGATACACAGTTATCTGATTGACCCTCAAACTTTTGTCAGACATGGTGTTTATATTAGTTTAACGGCCATTAACGCTCTGCCTACCCCGTAAGGGATAAAGGCGTGATTTATGTATGTATGATATTATGTGTTTGGCTATAAAATCCAACCTCTGAATAAAGATAAGTAATAAAATAGTGGAACGATATATAAAAAAGTCTGCCTTCGTAAAAAACAGATATTCCGAGGGAGACATAGCCTATTTCGCTAAGGAAACTACTTATTTTCACGGTAAGAAGGGTATCAGGGTGACACTTTTAGAAAGTACCGTGTGATGCCGGCTTAGAATAGCATCACCCCATTTCTTGCCCGTGGGAGTCGTAAGAAGCGTCCAAGGGTGTGTATTGCAATTTTAGGCGATGGGCTAACAACCTGTCACTATGGCGATACACAATTTTCCGGATAACCCTCAAATGTTTGTCAGACGTGGCGTAAATGTCCGTTCTATGCGGCCGTTTACGCTCTGCCTAGCCCGCAAGGGATTATAGGCGTGATATGTGTATGTATGTGTATGTACTTTTGGTAAGAACTCAAAAATAATGATTTTATACAACACGAATATAAAAAAAGCTAGAAGCATTATTACATGTCTTTGTGCGCTGTACGATGTCCTTGTTGTTGTATTTTTTTACTGCATGACGACAAAGTTTTGTTTTAAAAACATACGAGTTGGTACCTCGGTGAATGTCTATTTCCGTACATAAGTAGTCTCTGCACTTGTAAGATTTTTAGGGTTCCGTACCTCAAAAGGCAAAAACGGAACCCTTTTAAGATCCTTTTGGGTGTCCGTCCGTCCGTCTGTATGTGAAGATCCTTTATATTGGGAACGCGTAAACTTACCTTACCGTACCTTCATGTAAAAAATTACTTAACGCTAAAAAAGGTACGGCCATTTAGGCTCTAAAATTCATAGGGTACCTACATCCCGTAGACCTAGAACTATGGAAGTTGGAAAGTAACTTTGTTTTGAACAACAAATTGAGGCGAATTCCTAAACATATTGTTATCTAAACATGGTTTAAGGGGGTCAAAAAAGAACATACTTGTTAACTTTTTTCTCATTATGAAAGGACATGATGTGCATGTTGCGGAACTCTCGGTGGGCGAGTGCGACTCGCACTTCGCTGGTTTATATTTTTCTTGTTGTATTGTTCGTTGAGAATACAACAAATTTTTTTTTGCTATTTCGCACCACAAGTAACATTCAACTCCTATTTATTCTTGAATGGCAGCTAAGCCAATCTGATATAGGTTAACCACCTACGCTATACTTTTGAGACGCGTTCCGTACAAAAAATGGACATGTTTGCCCCGGTTTTATCATGTAGAGCTAATATTATCTACATCTACATCTACACTAATATTATAAAGAGGAAAGATTTGATTGTTTGTTTGTTTGTTTGTTTGTTTGTTTGTTTGTTTGCATCGAATAGGCTCCGAAACTACTGGCCCGATTTTAAAAATTCTTTCACCATTAGAATCCTACATTATTCCTGATGAACATAGGCTATATTTTATACGAGAAAAAAATAGGGATCCGCGTGAAAATTTCGATAATGTAACCCAAGGTGTGAAAAATTTACCAAAAAAATATCTTATATCGCGTACGTTGTGGAAATTATTGACAATAGAGCAAAGTGATGTACTACAGTTAAATAGAGGACATCAATATCTATAATAATGTCCGCGATACCATATGTCTCACTATTACAGTTATGCCACAATAACTACTTTTTCATTTAAAAATGTACCAATTACGCCACATTATTCGTACCAGTGTAATGATTACATTTAATCATTACTGTATTAAAGGATGTCAGGGATAGCCCTCAGAATACTAATAGGGTACATGCAGACCATGAAACTGAACAACTTTCCCCTAGGAACATATTTCAGGAAACGTAAAAAAACTGACTTCCCATAGTGAATGCAGTCAGCTGATTGTAATTTTGTATGGAAGGTAGTTTTTTTGGCGTTTCCTGACATATGTTTCTAGGGGAAAGTTGTCCAGTTTTATGTTTCATGCACCCTATCAGTATTCGAAGGGCTGTCCCTTACTCGGTATAAAAAGACGACAAAAAAAATTAAATAACGCATAAAAAAAATCTACACTAAAATAATACATATACATACACATACCACGCCTATTATCCCCTGCGGGGTAGCCAGAGCATACACGGCCGCAAAAACAGAAATTTACGCCACGTCTGACATATGTTTGAGGGTCATTCGGAAAATTGTGTATCGCCATAGTGACAGGCTGTCAGCCCATCGCCTAAAATTGCAATACACACCCTCAAGTCCCTTAGTCGCCTCCTACGACTCCCACGGGAAAGAAATTGGGTGATGCTATTCCAAGCCGGCATCACACTAAAATAATAATTATATACATACATACACATACACATATCTCGCCTATAATCCCTTGCGGGGTAGGCAGAGCGTAAACCGCCGCATAGAACGGACATTTACGCCACGTCTGACAAACATTTGAGGGTCATCCGGAAAATTGTGTATCACCATAGTGACAGGTTGTCAGCCCATCGTCTTTAATTGCAATACACACCCTCGAGTCCCTTAGACGCTTCTTACGACTCCCATGGGCAAGAAATGGGGTGATGCTATTCAAGCCGGCATCACACGGCACATAATTATATAATCTACACTAATATTAGAAATAGGATTTTATTTATTGTTTGTTTGAATTGAATAGGCTCCGAAACTACTGGACCGATTTAAAAAAATCTTTTACCGTTAATTGAAATTGAAATTCTTTATTCAACGTAGGATAGTATTATCACTTATTGACGTCATGAACCGTCATTCTAAAAAAAGAAATTTGTATCACACAATTTTTTTTAATACCTCCACCATCTGAAAACGATATTTGTTTCAAATTGAAGTCAAGATTTTTAGAATCCTACATTATCCCTGATGAACATAGGCTATATTAAACTGTCTTATTCCCGGGGGGAAATGGTCAGCAGCGGGTGAAACCGCTGGGCGGGCTGCTATTTTATAATAAATTATGTTGGGATTTACCTGTCATACTGCGAACATAACATCCTACGCAAGAAATGTATCAGATTGATTGTCCTACAATGAATAAAATGTAAGATGAAATAAGACTAAGCGGGGTGTGAGGGATAACCCTCCGAATACTGATGCATGCGCACCCTGCACGAAAACCATAAAACTGAACAACTTTCCCTTTGGAACAACAAAAAAATATTTCCTCCCATACAAAATCAAGATCAGCTGAACTTTGAACTTTGGAGTTCCCTGAAAAAAAAACATAGGAAGTTGTTCAGTCCAATGGTCTGAATTTACCCTATGAGTATTCGGAGGGCTGTCCCATACGCCCTGTATTTTTACTAAATGAAACTGCTCTAACGCCAGTAGCTTGGTTGTTAGAGCAGTGGGACGATATCCTACGGTCTCAGGTTCAAGCCCCGGCGGGCGCTAAAAAAATTAATTCCTTATTATTGAAAATAATATAGCACTGTGCATAATAAAACATAGTATATTTCACTGTTGATTCTTGACGTGAAGTTGTCAAAAATATTGTATAACATAACTCTGGAAGAGATGAAGCGAGTAGACAGTGTTCAACTTTGTTAGTGTAAGTTATTTTTCACCCGTTATAACTTATTCAGTCTTTATGCAGCCAGGACTTGAGTAAGTAATAACATCTACTAGCTAGTGTCTTAGCTGGTGTTTAAGCACTTGCTAAACTATTATTATGAGGATGCCGCGAGCAAAGTGCACCTGCTGCGCGTTTGTCGCAAATTAATTTCTTATTTAAGACTTTGTATAGATGGACTGCTTACAACTTAAACATTGTTGTTAAAACTTTATGCAGCCAAAACATTGGCAAGAGGACCCGCTTAGTCCACCGTCCGTCGGTTCTACGACAGATGTGCCCAGCCACACTTCAGTTTGCTACACTTCCAGTTTTTTTCGGATTTTATACATTAAAGAGATACCGAGCATAGACCTTTTAACAGCTGTGCTGCTTCTGTGCTGTCAGCAGTGACATGTAGCCGGTGGGCCTGTTACGAAGGTTTCTTGTGTAATATAATTTTAGCTGACAGGTTGACAACCTGTCACTATTAGTGATACAAGTTTTTTTCAACGGCCATTGATATATAAGAACCAACTTATATAGAGGTATTATACGGCCCTCAGTTATTTGTCAGACATGGCGATAGCGACAGTTTTTTACGGGCGATAAGGCTCTACCTATCTCGCAAGGCATAAAGGCGTGATGTGGATATCTATCACTTGAAACGACCACTCGCATACTATTTTCGAACAGTTTCTGTGCTTGCCAGCTGTTAAGAACTTTAATGTGACAGTTGCACTTCAAACCTCAGTATTCCTCATAATTACGAAATACTGCATTGTTATACTGAAATGTGTAGTCATATAATTATGTGATACCTACTTCAATTAAAATATCTGGCCACCTTTTACCTACCTGTATTATTTAAACTTATCTCTTTTATAATATAATCTAGTTACATATCCTCCATTGCTTTAACTGTAAAAAAATATAATAGTAATATTCTCAAATCACAAAAATGGTATCCTAAAATACGAAAATTCGTACCCAATTGGGCCCCAACAGCTAATAATAAGATTGGAACGTGAGTGGGTACTAACCGCAGCTCATTAACCTACCACATTTAAGGTATCAACATACACTGGTTATTCTTAGTAACAGCTGTATAAAAAATGAGTATAAAATGATCCCTTTAATAGGTCGTTTAATCTTTTGCTGATAGAACCTACCTACGCATAATAAAAGCGATACCTATGTATTAAACTAAGGAATCATATTTCAAGAAAATTTTATTCAAAAATTACTTTCGTTTGAATCCAGTCAAATATATTTAGAACGAGTTTGCGTTACTGGTTCTTTTTATTCTATGCAAATTTTAATGTTGTTTGGTATAAAGTTCAAGTACATATAGGTACAGCTATTTGTTCTACCGAACAATAAACTTGAGGACTTCTCAGAGGCCATGGCCAAGTACAATGATCGCCTATTTTCAATTTTTAACTCATATTTAAGGCACACTAATTATTGAAAATTCAAGCAAGTCACGCCTTTTCTAATACAGATAAATTGAAAATTTAATAGAAAGAGAAATCTTTGTTTTTTTTATATTTTATACGTTGCTCGAATGTTTTTGTTGCAAATGCAGTTTTTTGACTTAAATCATCTTACACAATGTTTTGCTCACAGCTTTTGCTATTATTTGTGATATTAGTCAGAATAGCAACACCCCATTTCTTTCCAGTGAGTGTCATAAGAAGTGACTAAAGGACTCTAGGGTCTCTCTCTTTTCGTGGGACACCGAGTCCTCCAACGACCCGATGAAACCTAATGTCAGAGTTTTTCAACTACAAGTAGTAGGCCTCTGACATGGTTGTGTTATGACCGCCGTCTAAGTAATCATAGACAGCAACCGGGACCGACGGCTTAAGGTGCCCTCCGAAGCACGGAACCATTTATTTTCGAATAATCAGTTGGTTCACCCTGCAATATACTAACCAGAATGGGAATAGTAAGTTTCCTTTACCATTAAATCATCTATAACAAGTTTCTCGATCCGAAGTGGAATGTCGTGCGTACCTGTGTCTATGAGTTTCATTCGAATCAAATTGTTGTAATTCTAAGACTTTTAGGTTAGATTTTTTTAAGCTGTATAAATGTTTTTTATATGTTGAATCCTTTTTTATATAAAAGTTATGTATGTACTAACGTTTAGTAGATGTAAGGAACATAGCATCAAGACAAACCCGATTGTTAGGGTTTTTTGACACCATTGAATATGATGTTTTTGTAAAGTGTATAAATAAACGGAACAAAAACTTAAGTCGATGGGCTGACAACCTGTTCCTATAGGTATAGGGCGATACACAATTTTCTGAATAACCCTCTTTATGACAGACTTAAAGTAAATGTTAGTTTCATTACTGTTTACGCTCTGCCTACCCCGAAACGAATAAATGCTTGATATGTATGTAACTCAAAAGGGAAAATAAAGAACCTTCGTTTGATCACTTCAATGTCCGTCTGTCCGTCCATTACGACCTTTCATCTCGGCAAGATCTCGGGAACGCTTAAAGATAATTATCTTGTTGAAATTAAAACCATCTACTCAGGTATACGGCTGTGTGTAATTGTTCATAATTGAAGAACCAAAATAGAGAAATTCTGGTTATGCTTAAAAAAAACACGAGTTTTTGAAACTATCAAAACTTCTAGGGTACTTCCCGTGGACCTAGAACTATGAAAATTGGCAAGCTTTAAAATACAAGATTATTATTATGTATTCTTTATTGTGCATTAACAATACAATAATATTTGTTTTAAAAGTAGTTCACAAAGGTGAGCTTATCTCTATAAAGAGATCTCTTCCAGCCAACCTGTAAAACTAAGTACGAAATAAATACGTGCGGGGACAAGATTGCACACAAAGTAAAAAATAACAATATGATAAATAATTATTTGATAATAGTCAAATAAATACACATAGCTAAACTAACTGAACAATAAATACAAAACCAATATATAAATATAAATACATAATATACAAATACAATACATACGTAAATATCAAGGTAGTGAAAGGTAGTGCTCTTTCAAACTTCTTTTGAAAGAGGATAAAGAAGGACAGTCCTGGACTGCCTTAGGAAGATTGTTCCAAAGTTGTGTAGCTCGAACGGAAAATGAGTTAAACAGGAACTTGGTATTGGCTCTAGGACACTCAAGTACCTTTGTGATACAAATGCGCCTAGGCCGGTTTAGTATCTCTTTTAATTTTTGGAAAGGGCCAAAAAGGGTCAAAACTTCAGAACTGAGGCTAGAAGTCCAAATGGGGTATCACTTGTAAAACCTTGATATGTGTATTACGGAACCCTCAGTGAGCGATTCCGAATCGCACTTGGCTGTTTTTTTTACATTCCCTCAAGCCTGCCAACAGTGGTTACTAGTTTTTCCCGTAACAATAAAAAAAGGCTCGATACAGTATTGCTTCCAATCTTACGAAAAGGGTCAACTTGAGGATTTCGAAATGTGAACTTAGGGGACCCGCGAAGGAGTTTCCTTAATTTCTTCTCGACCGAATGTGTATTGAGGAAACGATTTCTCAATCTGTTGGTATATTTTCGAACCATCGCATGATTATTTTTCTGTACGTTGTTATAAAATGTTTTTGGATCAGATGTTTGACTTAAATAAAGAATCGAAGTAGTTTTTTTTACGCAAAACTGGAAAATTTGTAAATTGTAACCAAGTTATAAATAATCAGAACTTTAACTTTAATCACAATACAATTGTTATGAAGGTAGTTTACAAGCAGTATAACACATTTACAAGCAGTATAAGCCAATATATTATTTTGTGTCATTTTAGATATATGCTAATATACTTTCGTTTGCAGTGGATAAAAGCGAATCGAACTGGGTATTTACACAGTGTAAACTGTAACATAGAGAATATTTAATTTTATTTTGATAGGAAAACCAACAGCGAACATAACAAAGTACTTAAAAACTATTGAAACAAATAGCCAATTAAAGGTTTCCACAGATAGACAACAATGTGTGTTAAAAAAACAATAACACTTAGAGTAAACATTATATAGCAATAAAATACAACAGCAAAAAATAAAATAAAAGCATGATATCATACCTTTTATTTAATTATAGGCACTTTGAAATTGAATTTAATAAATGAGTTATCGTTCATGGAATTGAAAATTTTTGAAAGACAAAAAATGATACAATATGTACAATGTACTTTACGGACACACAACGCCATCGTCTAAAAAATAAGCGACTTTAGATTTTTTGTAAGATACATACATACACATATCACGCCTATAATCCCTTGTGGGGTAGGCAGAGCGTAAACGGCCGCAAAAACGAACATTCACGCCACGTCCGACAAACATTTGAGGGTCATTCGGTTGTGTATCGCCATAGTGACAGGTTGTCAGCCCATTGCCTAAAATTGCAATACACACCCTCGAGTCCCTTAGTCGCCTCTTACAACTCCCACGAGCAAGAAATGGGGTTATGCTATTCTAACCCGGCATTACACGGCAGAATCCTTGCAATAAAAGTTTAATAAAAATAAAACAAGCAATGTATCAAGACCAATGTATTTAATGATCGATTTCGATCAGTGCGTCTTACCAGTCATGACTTACGGATCCGAAACGTTGAACCTGACAGTAAAGCTTTACTGGCTCGCCGGCTACATGTCACTCAGAGAGCTATTGAAATAATCTGACCTTGGTTTCTCTGTAATGGATAAAGTCCGGAATGAGACTATCCACCAAATGACCAAAGTAAAGGACATAGTCTGAAAGTAAACCGACGAGCGGTGGAGTAAGCGGGTTCTCGAGAGAAAGCCACATCTCGGCAAGCGTAGCGTTAGAATCTCTCCGGTCAGGTGGACCGATAACTTTATGACTTTAAAAATGGCGGCTAGTAGCGACTGAATAGCGAAAACGAGAAATTGTGCCCTATGGAGTACTTTAAGGGAGGACTACGTCCGCCAGTAAACTGCAATAGGCTGATGTATGTACTTATGTATGATAATCATACTCGATTGTCGTGCAAATTTTTGCAAGTTATTACTGTTCTATAAAATATAGTATAATATAGTTTTTTGTAAAGTTAGTAAAATCTTTTTTACGGTAATAACAAGAAGTAAAGTATGTAGGACTCATTCGGTCAACGCAAGATGGCAGTTATGGCAATATGTAGGCAATTTAAAACGCCACACAACAAGAACAAAATCTATAAATAAACTGACCACAGATAAAAACGCGATTTTGTAAATAAAAATCCCCAGACAAAAAGTTTTGACCTACGTCACGCAATCGCAATCTTACACTTGTCCTTCTTTTTGCTTCACCCGTAATTAAAAGAGCTTTGACCGTTTGATTACATTTTGGCCACAATTCGGGATATCATTTCTCCTTACTTGCCTTAAATTAGTGCTGTCATTTTCCGTCAAATAAGTTTAGAAAAGGACAGGAGATATTTTAGTCGTGTCATGTCTTATAATTTCATGCAAAATACGTGTTATCTGTCAAAATAAGGCGACAGTCAAAACAATGGCGACTAAATTGACTAGGAAAGGCGAAAAAACCCTTGACGTTTTTAAAAATGACAGGACTTCGATATCTTCTATCCTTTTCAAAACCTATTTGACGGAAAGTGACAGCACTAATTTAAGGCAAGTAAGGAAAATTTAAATCCCGAATTGACCTCTTTATATGTTATAAATACTGCGAATATTCTTTTGTGTGTATAAAATCTGATAGTAAAGCCCGAATGTTCAGTCTAGATCTTCATATCTTTTGTTTGTTGTTCACGTTCCTTTTTCGAACGCGTTCCTTTTTCGAAACCGTCCCTAGTCACAATTTTGGTTTGCCACAATTATCCAAACGTAAGGTAATTCGCCCACAATTGAACTTGTATTTGGATCGACGTTTATTAATATAAATAATTTGCCGAACTAATTAATAACCAACATTGGGCATTTATATACAATTGCTACCATTTGCTAAACAACGTTGGTTTAATTGCAGTAAATAAAAAATGGCCGAACAGGTTTAATACCAAATTGAGCTAACATATATTGCTACCGTTGGCTAAAAATGTTGATCTAACTGCAGTTAATACAGTAGATACAATTCCCATTCAAATCTGTTCAGCAATTAACGAGCTTCAGTCCTATAAAGAACCGCACATATACATACATGAACTCTAAAAACATTACACTCCTTTTTTTGTTGAGCAGTCGTGTAAAAATACAACTACACCTTTTTTTCTTAAGGCCCTAAGAACTAGCTGCTTCTCTTTGGACCGTTGGACCGTCAAGGAGAAACTATAATATATATTATATATATATATCTACGAAGGGAAGCTTTACCTTTGAGACAACTCTTTAGAGACAACTTTTCCTAATCCTTTCTTTGAGTGATTGAACGCTTTCACGATTTGTTTCTCATCTGCTCAATCTCAGAGTTTTGATAGAGACTTGAAAGTGAATTTGTTTCACTCCACAAGAAGGCGTTCATCACAAAGTTAAATATAAAATCCTTTACCCACCGTTACCTGTTTCCCTAATAATCCGTACTAATATTATTAATCTGAGAGTTTGTGTGTGTGTGTATGTTATGTTTGTTACCTCTTCACGCTCAAATTTGGATGAATGATGAGTATAACCTGGGATAACACAAAGGTCAGTTTTCACCGCAGGAAAACAACTATTACCGCTGGAAAATGAGTGGCAGCAGGTAAAACCGCTGTAATAATAAGAGCCTTTATTTATTTATTTGGTTAATAATAAAATAATAATAAGTTAGCAATAATTTAAATCCATTCCATCATATCACAAATTATTCACAATAAATATATATTTCAACAAATCTTTCCGTGGGCGTCTCGTAAATAGCGACTATGGGATAAATTTATCCAGAGAATGAGCAGCAGCGTTCCCTGTGAAAACAATGTCTTGCACTGCGCTCGCCAATCCGCCTGCCAGGCGTGGTAAGTATGGTAATACCTCCCAATAGGGGGACGCACATGTTCAACAATGGACTGTTGTGGTTGTCAATATAATATGTAATGTATTAAGGTATGGTCATAATTAAATTAAAGCAAAGGTGCTTGCTTAAAATAAATATCTGGTAATAACTCTGTATTTGTGAAATAACCACACACGTTATGTCAAAAAATAGTACTGATTATTGTGTGATAAGACGCAGTTGTATAAAAAGTACAATGACTGAAATAAAAATTTCAGAGGAACTGCTCTTAGACAAGGACATTTTATTTCTAAAAATATGGATTAAACAAACAGTCACCAATAAAACACTCTGGATTACGCGCTTTAAAACATAAGCGCCTTAAAAATTTAAAGGAATCTAAATTTATCCGCTTTTCGCGGTTTTTGCGCGTCTCACTTCACAAAGGCGCTTAAATAATTTGCAAACAAACAAAATGTACGCTTCATAGCGTCAGACTTTTAATTGCAAATATTTGAGCAGATAGAGAGCCTATCTTTTGACCTTTCTTATCTATAGTAAGGTATATAGACGCTCCTTCCATAATATTGCACATTGATTCAAAGCCCTTAAATTTCGGTGCAAACAACCTCTCAGAAGAAAGCATACCACAATACGCCTGAATGATTTTCTTTGCGGACCCTACCCTCACGCTCTCTTAAGCACTGGACATTCCTCTTGACTTGTGTATTTTTGTGATGTAAAAATTTCATGAGTAATGACTTGTACTTCAAGTCAAGAAATGACCGAAAATATTCTGAAAATAGAATATCATAAGTACATTGTGACCCCTTAACCTTAACACCCTTTGTAGATACCTATGAGTAATGATATTCTATAGGGTAAAGAACAAATTTCTCTTATCCCAATCTTTAATCTGTTTTGTGAAGTTGTCGTACAATGAAACGCTACCGTTAAACCGTAAGATAGAAACCGTTACTTTAATAGTGTTTACATTTTACGTGATTTGGTATTTTCTTTGTAGAAAATTATATATACTTAAAGATAGTTTATATTCTTGTTTTTTTATTAATTTTTCTTCGTACAAAGCAGAGCATAGGGTGCAGAAATAATCTTTAAACTTTTTAAACGACTTATGTCCAACATTATGCTAATGTTCTTTGATTGAACGATCATTAACCTAAAAAATCCAATTTAATGAAGATTATTTTATTAATTAAGGGACAAAGGTGCGAATTGTCATAAATTCCCTTTTGTATTCATATATAGGAAGAAGTATTGACCACCAAGTTTTATTGAGCTTCAGGAGTGAGCCAGGCTACTCTATTTTATGCCCAGTGTATCGCATGTTGTGAGTTCTTTTTTGTCCCCTAAAAACATATTTTTTATAGCAACTCGGATTTTTTTTTAATACCTACACGGTACATTAGCGTATACAAACACGCATAGGTTTCTTATATAGAACAACACTAAAACCATAAAAGTTTCTCGCTGAAATATATTAAATGTGGATTATTGGAAAGATTGAGTGGAGTTGAATTTTCTTTTGTAAACACATCAAGTTTCGGCTTATAAGCTTCGTCAAGACATGAACTATTAATTTCTCCCGATAAGGAAGACCTGTTGCGACCTTCATATGCGCCAACCTTTTAGTGTATAAGTTTTATCGAGTTAGCAAATTGTCATTGTAAGACTTATGTCAGGCATGTCAACACCTTTCTCACCACAGAGTACTTTTTATGTTTCTCGCTGAAGACTTATGGGTGGTAACGGAACAAAGAATACCTACTATACTCCCACTAGTTTTAATGGAAGGTCACTAATGGAAATACTCAAATCCCACGCTAGTGGGAGTATCGTGGGAGTGGGAGGTTTTCAAATATCTCTCATCGATGCCCGACGTGGTTAATTATGTATGAACGGTGTGCTCCTTCTTATACGTGTGGGACACCGAACGACCTGATGAGTCCTGGTATCAGATTTTGTGCGGTGTGCAAGGAAGCGGCCACGGAAAGTATCTTTGCTTTTCACTAGAGAGGGTCAAAAAACTAGTTTTATTTTTACCGACCAATCTGGGTCGGTACCGCCAACGCTAGCGACTGGCGCGCCAATTCAAATGCCTTGGTGGGTCCGCGGGCCTGGGGTTTGCTGTTTTTGAACTAGATTGACACACACAACCGGAGGGTTGAAGAGAGTTTGCCATCACAGAAAAATAACAGTCAAAACTGGTTTTAGAAGAACAACTAGATTGACGCACGCCTCCGTTTGTCCCCCTCATACAAAAACAACATTCAAATGCTGGTTCTGGAAGATCAACTAGCTTGTGACACACCACCGGGGGGTTGAGGGGAGCACGTCCCCCTCACACAAAATCAACAGTCTAATGTTGGTTTTGGAGGATTAACTAGCATGGAACACCGATACCATCGAGCCATTAATATCCCAACTTATATCCACACGGGACCCTATTGCTGAGATTTCAGTGTCTGTCCGTCCGTCGTGTCCACCAGGGTTATCTCATAAATCGTGATAATTATAGTAGGTATTGAATATTTCACATATACAAAAAATATATAAAATACATATTAATGAGGGCCCTGGCGCGGCGCACCCTCGCTTCTCACCCTACGAAAATCAGCAAGACTAAACTTATAATAATATGATTATTAAGCAGGATGTAAAAAAAAATATATGGGAAAGTTGTTCACCTTCGCTCTCGACATGGTCACCCTCGTGAACAGTCGTATATTGGGGGTAACAACTGAACAACATCCGAACAACATCGAAACAACAACTGAACAACAACAGCTGAACAACATCGGTGCAACAACTGAATAAGAACTGAACAACAACTAAACAACAACCGAACAATTACCGTACAACAACAACTGACAGGTGCGGCGGTAGATGGCGATATGAGTACTGGCAAAAAAAACATCGTTTCATTTCTCAACTTTATCGAAGTAAGAGCCTTCTCATTAAGTTATTACGCTTCTGTAATATATATGAAACTGTAAGTTCTATAGGTGGAATGCATGAAGTAGGTCTAACAACACTAACATTATGAAACAAGTAACATTATGAGACAAGTGTAGATAAAATATATTTTTCTTATTTTTTCGACTTATGTACAACCACAAATTTTACAATAATGCATTTATGCGTCGTCGTTAAAAGGTGTCACTAGCGCTGAAAGTAATATGGTTTATTCATGAGCAGTAAATGGACTGGAAGGAGTATTTAACGGGCGCTTATATTTTAATCCACTTTTAGGTTACCTAAGTTTAGAATCGTGGCACTAAAGGCATTCGAATTGTACATACTTCTTATTCGTAGGGCAAGCAGCTCAACCATAAGTTATGACATCTGAACAACAGCTGGAGTATAGAATTTACAATATTTTACATAAAGCCACTTATCGTTCTCGCATTAAATTTGTAATTTTCTCACACCTTTTGATCGCCGCCGCCGGTGCGTAAGTTAGGAAAAGTGTATCAGTTAATTTTACAGAGTTGTTTATTTGTAGAGTGTAGAAAAAATTGTGTATGGATCTACACACGGGGCGTAATTATAATGCCCCCAATTTTACGACAGTTGCAAAATCTTCTTACTGTTAATTGCAAAAATTTCTTTCTTTGAGACTTAAGTACCTTCCTAAAGTATAAATATATATATATATGTATGTGAATTTTATTCCATACTCACGCTTTGGAACTTTTCCCACATTTTGTGTCACCATTTCAACGTTGCTAATCTAGAAAAATGAATAGCCTGTCCTATTCACTCTCCGTCATATCTCTCTTGACATATCCAATTTGTCCGGGTAATACGCAACAATTTCGTTAACAATGGTTTACCCTGACTGCGCTTGGAGTAACCTCGCATACTAAAATTTATTCCAAAACCCTGCGGTTGCGTTGTATTGTGTAGCAAACAACATCATTTTTTGTATGAATACAAACATGTTTTTGCTTTAAAAATATTGTTTACCCTCTGTTCATAAAACTACGTTTTATTCGCACATACGAGTATAAGTGTGCCTTAAGTAGGACATTAAGAGTCTCGGGAGTAATTAAAAGTGGTTTGAATATGGAACATGAATATCTGCAGTCAATGAAATGCAAATTTACTAACTTTGGGACACTTATTGAAATACTACCTAGTATTAGCTTTTTTATTGAGTACACCTAGAATTCACCTTATCCCTGCCAAAATTTTTAATTAAAAAGTAATGTGTCAAAATTGTAAAGCAACCAATATATGAGATGTTATTGTAAATTTTGGATGGACCTTAGCTAAACTCTACGAGATACAGAAATGGCATGGTAATAAGCAGCTTTTGCTGGTTCATACGAATCGAGGATATTGATAAGGAACTCAAGCAGCCCATCTAAAAAGCTTTTCTTACTATTGATTAGGTCGATGAACCACTCAATGTATAAAATATGGTCTTACTCCCAGTGGAAGTAACTAAATTGAAGGAGGCTGTTGCGGGAATAAAAAAACAAGAGTTTTGGCTTCCTTCAACTTAAGTACTTATACGAAGGTCTGACTTAAGTACATAGACACCTAACAAAATAAAATAAAAGTTACAGTTTTATAAAGTTAAAGAAACGTTCGCGGGCACCAGCTAGCTATGAATATACTATCTTACTTATGACTTGATCACTTGAGAGTCTTGAGACATTCTGAATGCGAGATTCAGCACTCAAAACCAGAAGCACTCAAGCCGGCGACAGTGTTGCCAAGTTAACGCTAGGCTTTATTATGTTATCATTTTTAGTGTAAATTGTACATACATTGTAGCATCTAGGTATAATTAAAACTTTTTTTTCATAGTCTATATTATAAGATATGGCAAATTAATTTTAAAGCAGCAGAAGCAATTTCTCAAAACACAATAATTCTTCTTTTTTTTCAACCCGTGTTGCCACCCAATGCTGAGTGTAGATAGGTTTCCTTCAATGATCTTTACTTTTCACACTCAAGGTCAAGGGCTTGTAACACACACATAGTGCTAAGAATAAAATACTTTCAGCTTTAAATTCAAACAGGCATTTTTTTTCGTGAATTGTAAAAAGGTTTTAAAACAATTCATCTCATGATGTGAGTAGTCGACGAAGATAGAATGGCAAGAAAGGAAGGTACAAAGCATGGAATGGAAAGAAGAGTGGGAATAATTTTTCTTTTACCTTTGGCAGTAGGTTGTATCTCGTAGTATAACATTTATCTTGGAATTGCGTGAAAATACTTCCTATTAATAGATTTGATGACTCGTCTGCGTCCCACCCTATGGAAGAAAATGTATGCGTTTTTGAAAAAATATTTCGATCTAGAAAGATAAACTAGCTTTTTTTCCAACAAAACCTATTATGCTACCATTACTTTCCATGTAGCATACATGATGTAATTCGATAAAACAACCGTCTGGCAATCCTGCCAGAAGGGGCGTTGCATTAGATGGCAGATGCTTTAAAGCGATTTACGATGATAGCTAAACACAATGCACAGCATAGCATAGGTGATAGGATAGACTTCAGTACTCATCTTATAACTACCCTCTGCAGGTATGTAAAAACGAAAGATGCTGCTCAAAACCGGATTTGAGTTTCGATATTAACACAATAAAATAAAAAGCGGATAAATATTTTTCGATTTCAGGAAGTTTTCGCGGGAGTCATGAGTAATTCGTAGATATTTGCATGACAAAATGTTTGCAAGAAAATGAGGATGCAGTTGGTAGCAAATTACAATATTCACAATGATTTTGCCCTGGAAAATGTAGGGAAAACATAAAAACCTGCTTTTTCGGAAACCGGTTACATGGATTTTATAGCTCTGAAAACCGGTTCATATCACCTTATCCTATGTACTTAACAGGTATTTTCAAGTAGCTTTTGATTCCATCTACCTGTGCTGCTAATGAACTGAATTTTTTGGAAAGTTAGGTACTGGAGTAACAAATTTTCTAAGGGTCGTAATTTCATCGGCGTGTAGAACAGGAATTTTCTATTACCACACGGGATCACCTACCTATAACAAAAATGACAATTCTGCGACTAACTTATACTTAAAGTACCGCCGTTCCAATAAGTCGTATTTGACAGGTATCAGATTCGTGATAATACTATCGCAGAGGGTTCATTTTCCATTGTTGACATCCCTTTCAGTATGGAGGTGACAGCTGTCAAATACGACTTATAGGAACGGCGGTACTTTAGGTAAGGTAATATACGTTACGTTAATATTTGTCTTATTTTAATACCTATAAGAAATGACTTTCTAATTAAAAATACACTTTTTGTCACTGAATCACAATAAATGGAAGACCGCGGGGCTCTCTCTCAGGCTACATTATGATTAAAATCATCATTCATGATCATGGAAGTTGCTTCGGCAAAATTGTTTCCTTATTTATTAATAAACTGGGGTCAAACTTCTGTATTTCTAAACCACTTGTGTATTCAATCAGTTTGAGTGGTAAGTTCAATGAATATTCGAGAAGTTCATGGTGGAGTTATACAAGTTATTTCAGGCGTTCTTAGAACTACCTGCAACTGTATACCATTGCAAAGTTTGATTAGGGTTAGACATTCTGAGATGACAGGTTTAAATACAGTTTAAATAAACGTAAGGTTATTAAAAATTACATTACAGCTTCAAAAGAAAATATTGAAATACCGTCTCGCACTACTTTGCTTGTTCTGTTTTCTAAATAATATCTGAGATTGGAAACGAACGAAACGATTGACTAAGGCTCTAAATTTACATAATAATCATGACATGATCTGTCGTCTCATAAGTATCTACAGAATGTTTCTTTGACTTTTTTAAAATTGTCAACTCACAAGTGTCGAAAAACATCGGAACTTTAGATTCATTGAATAAGACATCAAAGATTTTTCGCGCAATATGTCTTATCTCTGCCATTCCGCTACTAAATTATTGTATCATCAGCAGTACTATTCATTCAATATTGCTGATGATTTTACATTGTTTACCCTAAATAAATGTATGAAAACTAGAATTAATCGTTTCCTGAAATGGGTAAGTTGATTTTCTGCTGATGTACACTCAGTCCAGCAGTGGACTGGTGTGGCTCTTATAGTAGTAGTCTTAAACGCAGGTGTATTTCGTTTCGACCTTGTTTTGACTCTGACGGTAACGATCCCTAGTGCACATAATAATTCTGTCATTTTATATGAAAAGACTGTAAGTATGGCAGATGTTTACCTACTTGACGAAGATTTACGACCCGGGATGGCCTGTGACCTCGGTGACCTCGTGTTCATGACAGGTAAAGAAAACTTTAGATAAATGAGTCTCGCTTTGGAACGGTTTTGGGTCAGCAACAATTGAATCACAAGAAAAAATACTCTAGTCATAGTATTAGCGTTGAAAGTTTGGTGTCGCGGGATGGGAAATTTTGTAGCCAATCTCCAAGTGTACATAGATGACGCTCTGAAAAAATTTCTTTGGAAGGAAATAAAAGTAAATATATACTAATATGAAATGTATTGATTCAAATGTCGAAATTTCAACTTAACATAACGCTAAATTGGAAAATATTAGCTCGTGAACTGTCAGATAGAAAAGTCTCCATTTCAAGTTACATGCATGAAATATGACAACTTGCGCGGAAATCTTTGATTTTACACTCAAACGAACCATAAATTCAGGACTATATTTTTACTAAACCTAGGTAGAAACTTAATTTTAGGTATTCTTATAAGCAGGATTTCGGTATTATTGTAAGCCTCCAGTAATCGTCTGGAGAACATCTCCATATGAGAGTACCATAAACAAAATAATTTTACTCCATCTCGAACGCGCCTTTAACCGTTTCAATCACGCCAGATAGCGTCATTTTTTTCATCAATTGGAATTTAAGACCTAAAGCGTGTATATATCTTATACCAAATACACAGGTATTTTCGCAAACTTCTGGAAAAAAGGAACAATGATCAGTAAAAATGTTTACAACTTTCCTTGGACAGAACAATTTACTATAAACAGCACCTCCAGTTTACCATTCAAGGAATCAGTATACAAGAAATGGGCAACCAGAATGGTATAAAAATCCAAAAAGATATTCTGAAACTTAATAATTTTCCTTACATACTATATTGCTTATCAAGGAATATTGTAGGGGAATTCCTATCTTTTCATGTTGACCTATTTTCCATACCTATGAAAAAAAAACTGTTTCGTGAATACCTTCATCAACGGTTGTTTTATCCTTTCATTAGCCTTTTAAATTTATTAGTTTTTCAAACGTTGCATAAGAAGAACGAGTACAAGTTGATCCCTGCGAATTGGTAACTCTGTGTGCTGCTTACAGTACTAAGCCTGGCTCGAGCTCCATCGGCTAGCAACTTCACAACTGGAGACCATTCAGAAACTTTCCGTTGCTGGACAAATTATGGCCCAGATTAAACCGGCTCCTTGTTTGGGTTTTGAAACTGAGATGTATCAACTTGTTGTGATTTAGGCCGATACTTATTTATTTATAAGGTGAAATTTGACTAGTGACCGATAGCAAAATATGGGTTGGTGATAAGGAACAAATTTCCCTTAGAAATGGGATAAAATGCGTAAAAAAAATGGGGCTCCTGCTCAAAGTTGCTGATCGGTTGATTTAAATTACTATGGAGACTCAAAATATTATTTTCATATTTCAACTTGTGTTCCTTGGGGGAAGTTATCCCTTATCAACAGCCTATCTTGAGATTTTGCTATCAGTCACTAGTTATATTTCACCTTATATAAGTAGTGACTGATATAAAATAATATATTAACTTTACTCTTTTTTTCTTAGGCGGCCCCTAAGCTAGTATTGCAATATTTTGTTGATGAAAGGGCGTTTGTAAAGACACATTCGAGTTCAGTGATGCCAGTGATTCTTACGTGATTCATCATCATCATTACCATTAGTTGCAAAACTAACCCGGTAGGGTCGCGGACAAGAGGCGAGCTGCGGTAGCCCAGGAATGGAAGATGCGTCGCCACTAGTGATGGTGAAAGTCGCAGGTTCAAATCACATTCCTTCCACTCGACACCACCGACAATTAGTGAGGTTACCTACATACAAAGTTGTTGATATGAAAACTCCAATTAAGTTTATTAATTATCGTTTAACTATCTGGACATCACTAGGGTGGTGTCGTTTTGGTGGTGTCGAGTGGAAGGAAGGCAAATCCTGCCCGCGCTTGAAAATTTCGCAAGTTTTCAAAAATTATCAATACAATCAAAAACAGCCACAACGGCCCACTGCTGGTCATAGACCTACCCCTATTGGGGGATATTTACCATACTACCACGCCTGGCAAGCGGGTTGGATAGCGCAGGTGTTGTACATATTTCACAGCTTAAGCTGCTGCCCATTCCTGGAGTCTATTAATCCATTCTACAACACAGACTGGTGAGTAGAAGTGATTCCTAAGCCAGCATTGCATGGCTTCCCTTGGTCTTAAGTTTACAACTAACTTAAAGTTATAGCTCGTATCGATTGAACTATTAGTTATTCTGTGTTATCGATGTACTCAGAAGTTCTTTGGAATGCTAAATGCGATAAAGCCAAGTTTCACAACTCTATAAACGGACGACATTCAAGTTGCTGTAGAAGTTTCCACGGATTGGGATTAAGACTTTTGAGCTGCAAAATTTTAGTTTTGGATTGTTGGGTGGGAATAATTTATTTTAAAATAGCACTATGTACTTTAAAACTATAATATGTGATAACATGATCGCCCAGGCATTTTGCACAAATTGTCCAAAAGAAAGAATTTGGCAAAATCGTGGCATCATTCTGCCATCGTCATAAACAGATATAGATATTCGGCTTAACTCCTATAATTTTTCCGAATACCCAAGTTGGTTAGCAAGATGGCAAAAGGAGGTTCAAATGCAACTTTTTTCTAAGTGTCGTAATGACCATTTTTGTCAATCACTTCTGTTAGTGATTTTTTGCAAAATAAACGAATTTTCAGAAGATATAGAAGATTTTCAGAAATACGGCAAAGGAAATCAACCCATCTATTATTGGCGCATACAACTTGACGCCAACTTATGCGCTAATCATTTACCTTAAATTTATGAGTCACTTTGTAAAATTTATCTCATTTAATTTAATTTCAGTAATGATTTATTCTCTTCTATATTACCTTTTTTAAGAAACGAGGAAAAGCCTTATAGGAAATAGCCTTCATAGGGAACTCAAAAATAGTCATAACGTCATTTGATTGGAAATAAACTTCGTTTTGCCTAATTTCAACACTGCTTTAGAATTTCGATCAACATTCTAGGAATTTGAATCAATTTCTAGATTTTTTTAGGAAGATGGATAAATAAGGGCTACGATTTTGCCATGTTCCGCTTTTGCCAAATTCCCAGATATTCGGATGAATTCACATTACTGCGACACAAACACTAATATATTTGACACAATTCAAATGACTGATATCAGCAACTAGGTATTTAGAAATCCAGCGGCAAAATGACTGCACCGACCGAATAAACAATTTCACAATCACAAACTAAATGTCATTTAGATACCTGCCTCAAATAAGGTGAATCACACACGCACCGGTTTTATTATATCTATGGCACTGGTCGATATCGCGGTTTGTCACAGCCACCACTGACATTCTGTAAATTCTGTGGTAGCCGGAATTTGAGGCGTCGTGCCTTGATTTGACATACGGATCCAGCAAAACACCTGAACATTGTGTAGCGCGTGTGGGTACCGCCTAACAGTGGCCACGTTCAGTTAACAAACAGCCCCTGATTATTGAACGCTACTTCTGAAATTAAACTGTGTTTGTTCTGTTTTGTGTCACTAATTCTAAATGAAACGTTGATGGAAACATGATAAAATAAAACGATTTCACAAATTCAAAGAGGAGGTTCATTCCAGGGGTGGAATATTAAGATTTTTCAGTGTAATCATGTTATTCGATATTTTACTTTATCAGAAACAAGTTTTGTTGATACTTAATCAAAAGATGAAACCTACATTAATAATTATTTAAAATGATTATTGGGTACTTTTTGTTTTCTCGGTTTTTGGTGAGCTGTTTTTCACAGGCCAACTGCATATCAGAATTATTTAAAAACTAGAAGGTTTGTCAGCTCGTGAGGTTTGTGTGTCTTGTTTGTTGTGTGGTTGTGAGGGTGTCAGGCCGTATGTTTGTCGGTATATTTTGTATGTCGAGTCGTACTATTGTCAGTAAATTTTACGGTGTTTGTATGAGTATTGATAGTACCTACATATAAATATATTTTTTCGAGAGAGAAGTTCAGGCCACTTATTAATAGTAGGGTTTGATAACACAACTTTTATTTTTTAAATCTCATATACTCTAGTTAGCAGTATTAATACTAGATTTGCCATGTGAAATGGTTTCTGTGTTTTAGAGCGTGATATTGTGTTAACTACTACCTATAGGATTCATATCAACTTTGTTAATCGATCAGTTAAAACAGCAGGGGTTACCATACCTTGGATAAAATACCTTCGATCAAATGTTTTAAATACCGTCCATATCTATCTATACTACTCGTATTGTCATAAATCCGAGTTTGTGTGTATTTATTACCTCTTCACGCTGAAACGGCTTGATGTATTTGAATAAACTTTGGTATGTGGATAGAATATTACCTTTAATAACACATAGGCTACTTTTTACCGCGGGAAACATACTATTCCCATGGGAAAACCGATAAATATTTTTTTAATCAATAAGTTTCTCAAATACAACCGTAAAAATTACTGTTCAAAATGATGCAATGGATAAGGATTGCTTCACAGTGTTATTATAAACAGCCCAAGTTTAAGTTTTATTCCAAATCTACAACTCTTGTTATTTGTGGTAAGCCTTTGTAAATCCTGTTTAATCTGGTTTTCGGTAAATGTAGAGTTTGTATATAAGAATACGAAATAAGGTGCAAATCCCAAAAACTAGCTTACGCCTAAGTAATCAACAGCGGTTACAAAATCCTTTGTTCGAGAAAACTTATAAGTACTTATAATATGGTGTGTGAAAGTACTAAAGACTAAAAGGGCTTGCTGTTTAAAATTAGAATAAGTACTTAATAATAACGATTTGCCTAAATGTTGTCTTAGTTTTCAATGTGTTTGTAAGAAACGTATGTTTATATACCCTACCTAAGATGAACACAACATGAAGAGAAATATTTATTAAAGAAAGATTTATTGAGTAAGTGTAAATTAGAGGTATTTTGATTTTTGAGAAATATAAACGTAATAATGAATTATATACCAATATAACAAACCCAAAATCTCAATAGGTTAAACGAATTTCAAATGGTATTTCGGTTAGTGCTAGATGCCGGATTAGAATAGCATTAGATACCCCGTAAATGGCCGTTGATGCTCTGCCTATCCAAAAAGGGATATAGGATTGATTTGTGTATGTATGTATGTATTTCCGCTAGAGTGGATAAAAAACCATCAATTTAAATAAAGGTACTTGACACAAAGTGTTGGATACTGTTTTGATGTCAACAGTTGCTGACACTCCCATTAGCCAAAATGCGCTATAGATAGTGCATTTGCAGCAATTTGCAGTCTAATCGCTCCTCTTCTACACTGCATGTTTGTAATAGTCATATTGGCAATTTATTGTTGGACACATTGACCAACTGTCACGCATTGTTTGAGCACCTCTTCCGAAATATTTCTGATAACAATAAGACACAAATCTTATAAATATTGAACAGTCTCGTATTAATCCCAGAGTTGGCTCTCCAAAGCGGATTACGTTGCTCATTTACTAAATATTTATCGAGTTATATGAACATCATCTCAGTAATCGGTCCGGCTTTTCCCTATCATCTCATATTATATTCATGAAGGCAGTGTGTCCGATTGTCTGTATCTGCTATTAATGTGATGTCAGGATTGCCTAGTTTGTTTCATAAGGGTTCTTGTTATACTAGACATGCAGAATGTTCAAAAATAACTTTAGTCTGACAGTTGATACGTTTTCAGTTCGCACATAGGTAAAAAGGTAGGTATCTACGCGTTGTGGCTACATCCTTAATTACTTCAGATTTCTGTAGTTAACCAACGTATTAGGGGCAGTTTTGATTGCACCTTTTAATTATCTTAGTTATCCAAAACCCACTGATGTAATACAGCATTATTAGTTAAAATTACTTAGGTACACTACACAAGATGTCGCTAATATGTCGCTTTGACACAAGGCACCGGTAGGTAGCTCAGTCGGCGAAACGGTGGACGATACTCCACTTACAGGCTCCGGGTTCAAACCCTGGCTGACGCAAAAAATACTTATTTTCATATATAAGTGTCAGTTTTGACCTTCACTGTCAGATTTCGGTCAGCGGTTTTGATGTTCTATGATTTCAGAACAATACACAAAGCATCGAGGTCTAGGAGACTACACTTAGTAGTTTGGAATATTATTATTATATTATATTGACGTTATTCTCCGTAATTTATATTTTTACCTTTTTATTATTATTATTAAACCGTTTATTGCACACAATAAAAACATAGGACACATACATATATGGATCTTAAGCTTGTACGTGTTATTAAAACTCTAGATAATTGTGAAAAATTACAATCTGACATTGACTTAGTACATCAATGGAGCATCAAAAACAAACTTAACTTTAATTTTGAGAAGTGTCATGTCATGTCTTATACGCGATCTTCCAAGCCAATACATAATCAATTTATCTTGAACACAAATATAATAGATCGTGTCACGTTGATCAAAGATCTCGGTGTCACATTTGACACTGAACTAACTTTCAACTACCATATCGCAGCTCCAGCAGTAGAATGCTACAAAAGACTGGGCTTTGTAATCCGGAACACCAGCGATTTCACTGACAGAAATGCCATTCAATTACTTTATTCCGCCCTTGTAAGATCTAAATTAGAAACTGCTTCTTTAATATGGGGACCTCACGAAAGCACTTACAGCAATTTAATTGAAAAAGTACAAAAGGCCTTCCTTCGCTCCCTTTATAAAAAAACATGCGGATATTATCCTTTTCTGTATCCCACAAAATTTCTTCAGGGTACCTCAGGTTTTCACTCTTTAGAGACCAGACGGAATTACCAAATTATGATTACGATATGCCGTATCTTGCGTGGTGAAAACGATTCTCCGGAGTTAGTATCAAACATATTGTCATTTTATGTACCGGACAAATACTTGCGTGGGCGCAGACATCAGCTGCTGGCTCTACCAGACTGCCGCACGGTGGCAAGTTGTCAGTCGCCACTGCTTAGAGGAGTGGGTCTCGTTAGACAGCTCGTTGATATCAATCCAGAGGTCGATTTATTCGCAGATAGCTTGACGCATTTGAGTACGAAATGCCTTGAATTTTGCGAATCTCTATAAGTTAATAATGATCTCATTTTGGTTTTCATTAAGTATGTTTTATATGTTTGGTAAATTTTTTTTATGATAGAATTAAGTATTATGTTTTCTTAAAATATTATATTATGTTCCTTGTTCAGTAATTTTAGGTTTTACCTGTTCACTGTACATTGTACTAATAAATAAATAAATTAACGGAACAGTTCACAACAGGTCTACATATTTCTAAAAAGAAATCTCTTTATTTTTATTTATTTTATTATTATTTTATTCATTGTAGTTTTGAGCGTAAGTGAGTGACTGATTGCAAAAAGCTGTAAGCTGTAGTATAAAGTGTCGTCTCCTGGACCTCGATAGTTGATATATAGAATTATAGACATTACACTGGATGAATGACTTCAAGATTCGTAACGTCTCATGTCAATTTGCTCCTCGTACACTATTTTCTTCATACTTATTACAAGCAATAAAGTATTGTCGCATTTCAGGTAAAATTGTTTCAGTTTATTAACTTAATGTGAAAGGGGAAACAACAAACATAATAATAAAATAATTACTCGTATTTCGTATTTATAAGACTTTGATCGCGATTTCTTCATCCGATTTATCGAATCGTCTGACTTTATGAGCAAATCTAACAGTTCATTGACTTAATGGATTGAGTTATGTTTATTATTTTGATCCCCTATATTTTGGCTTGTAAACTAAGCTTTTGAGAAAGAGATTTTGATACATACATTGCGTTTATTAACTTTGTGCTTATTATTGGCTGGTATTGATTTTCTAGTTTTTTACTGGAAACACTAATTGTATTCTAATATGAATAATATACTAATAATACTATAAATTGTATAATTACTGTCCACTGTTCGCTTTCTTTTTTACGCACGCTATATTAGCCGTTTGCGAAAAAGGCACCTAACGAAAGTTGGCAGGTTACCTGCATAGGTAACATTGGGCTGGAAATCGTTAGGACTTGTCGGTAGAGAAAAAGTGTAAACGGGTTTTTAGGGGTTTTTTTAGTAAGTAAATACCTCAGCATCCCATTTAGTGATGTTGACCCTCTACTGATGCTGTTTTGTGTAACTATTTTAGAATTAAGTCGTTCAGGTACGTTACTACCTTCCAAATACATACCTAGTGCCAACAGTCGTCCACCAACATTTCCCGCCATTCTTCAACTTTCTTCAACATAATGCCCCGATTCGGGATATACATTCTCCTTACTTGCCTTAAATTAGTGCTGTCACTTTCCGTCAAATAAGTTTAGAAAAGGATAGGAGATATCTAAGTCATGTCATTTTTAAAAATTTCAATGGTTTTTTTTCGCCTTATCTAGTCAATTTGGTCGGTATTGCCCTCAATTCGGGATATAAATTCTCTTAACTTACCTTAAATTAGTGCTGTCACTTTCCGACAAATAGGTCTGGAAAAGGATGGGAGATATCTAAGTCCTGTCATTTTTAAAACGTCAATGATTTCTTCGCCTTTTCTAGTCAATTTAGTCGCCATTGTTTTGAGCGTCGCTTTATTTTGGCAGATAACACGTATTTTGCATCAAACTATAAGACATGACACGACTAAAATATTTTCGATCCTTTTCTAAACCTATTTAACGGAAAGTGACAGCACTAATTTAAGGTAAGATAAGATAATTTATATCCCGAATTGAGGGCTCGTCGCCTTATTTTGACAGATAACACGTATTTTGCATGAAATTATAGGACATGACAGGACTAAAATATCTCCTATCCTTTTCTAAACCTATTTGACGGAAAGTGACAGGCAAGTAAGGAGAATTTACATCCCGAATTGAGGGCAATGTTAGTTTCAATAATTTGACAGCGGACGAAGAATGTTGGCGGCTAAAACTTTTCCATCATTGTTGCCATTAGTAACAAGTATGTGGGAGTACCTTAAGCAACCATTACACCAACCTTATCGAAAATCTTGGCCCCAGTCTTATGAATTGAAGATACAATTTGTAAGTCAAACAGTATTTAACATTCGCCACCAACTGCAGAATAATTATAAAGCACTTTGAGCATCGTAATACATGAGTATAACTTAACAGCTTACACTAAGCACAACTATAAGGTAGTAACTTTAATCCTTAGTGCTATTACATGCATTGTAATAAAGACTAACAGGGCCACAGGTGTTGTCAGGTCACAGCTTCACCGACCCATAAAACGGTCGTAACAATAAACCTTACACACTACAATAGACGCAAACTATAGTAATATTGTTAGCTGAGGGATAGTTTTGAATCAATCATTTGGGAATGAATAACTAGCTCGAGATTGTAGCTCTGTCAAGGAATCTGTTTCTGTCCTGTGGCCTTAAATAAACTGAAATCATAGATACATTTTTATCTATGTATATGAGTAAGTAACTGCTTCCCTGGTTTTGCGGTCTGAATAGTCTCATAAGCTATATGTTGACGACCAATGTGGCGCAATGGTAGTGCGACTGCCTGCGACGCAAAGGTTCCGGGTTCGAATATCGGTTGGGCACTCACAATAGTTGATGTTTATCACTTTGTGAATTTGTTCCCAGTCTGGTTAGGACATTGCAGGCTGAAACACCTGATTGTCCGAAAAGAAACAAGGCTCCGTGCTTCGGTCCCGGTTGTTGTCTATGATTACTTAGACGGCGGTCGTTACACAGTCAACCGTGTCTAGTAGGTGTTTGAAAAGGGTTCATCGGTTCGTTGGACGACTTGGTGCCCCACACGAAAAAAGAAACAAACTATATGTTAGGACATTGCAGTCTAAATTCAAGTACTGATTGTGTTTCCTTGGGTTGGAAGACACATCAAATCTTAGGTTTCGATTGCTGCCTATGATAAGAAGCTTAGAATTGTGGTTGTCACTCAACCATACAGAAGCTTACTAGTTACCAAGTAGGTATGTGGCTGAGACACTCCATTGACTAGATTTTTCACGCGGATAGAGAAAATCCTATGTAAAAAGATTTTAGAAAAAGCAATTTTGTGTCTTGATCTTGACTGAGGCTCCAAAGCTCAATCCTTTCCATCCGGGAGAGATCCCGGCGAAATGTTTAAATTCAATTGTGAGTAGCCTAGCCTATTTGAAACAAACTTCTCTTTATCCTTCCATCTCGTACTGAAACGGTATAGGATTTGTTTTAAACGACAAAGCATTTGGTTTGAATATTGTTTGAATCTTCTTTTATACACACATTGGATATACCCAAACTGAAAAGGTAGGTACATCTTACCTAACTAAAGGAGTAGAGTAAATCTGTAGCAAATTTTCAATGAAATAAATGATGTACCTATAATTTCTGATTAAAAAAATGCGTTATTGTTGGCTGCGCCTCGTGTGATAAAAAGACACTCACATTCTAATGACCCGTTATGACCCCCATTATATGACAGTTGCATAAACTACTATTACCGTACAGTCAAAGATATTGCAAGTGTTCGTTAGAAAAGTACTGATTATTACATACGTACCTAAAAACACACGACACGCCGCCGTTATCCCTTGCGGAGTAAACAGAGCTTGAACGGTCGTCTGTCTAATATTCGGCACTTGCATAGGTAAGTATAGTAAATAAAATGCGATGCTCTCATTCAACGTGATCTAAAACATGCAAATTTAGAATTATTAAACAGAAAAACATTTTTAAGATATCTTGTTTTGACGCCATTTTTTATAATGACGTAAATAAATATGGTAGATTCATACAAAGTTTCGTCATTTGACTAGATATGCAAGTTGCGAATCGTGTATGACTTAATAGTGAGTTAAATTTTAATAAACATAAAACCCATCAATCCAGGTATCTGTTGTTATTGATGTCGTTTTGGTATCAATGGTTTCAACGTAGATACTGTACTGGCTAACTATATACATACCTCAACCGAAAATACCCAAAAGATTCAACAAAAGACCGGCACAGAAGCAATAATGTTTCAAATCAAGATGTATTATTAGGTAAGTTTGTTTGGACCAGCCCATTGTCGGAGAAAGATTACGTGTATTACCGTAGTTTGTGGCCCACCTCCATGAAACAAAGTTCAGCAGAGCTCACGTACCCGCAATACATCACTTGAAAGGGGTTAGGCTTTATTCGTTTCGAATAAAGTCGAATTTCTGTCTTGTCATTTCAGCTTTGTACACAGTGTTGCATTTTCTAAAAATATATTCAAAACTTACTTTAGGATTCATGTAGAAAATAAACAGAAGGTAAGATTGTTTTATTGGTCTGCGGAATTTATATTTGAGGTGTTAAGAGTTATTAAAACTTACTTGCTGCGAGGCATCGATCTCATGTCATCGAGTGTTTTGACGGATATTGTATGAGTTCCTCCACATCCTATGATTATCCACTTTATACTTTGAACGGTACGGAAGGCCGCGTTGATCGAAGACTTTATACCATCTTGTAGAGCGTAGACGTAGAGTATTTAGCTTACAAACTGATCAAATGTCAAAAAGATTAGATTATTGATCTGTCTAACTTACCGGCTCATTTTTTTTAAGTATTTTGGGTACTTTTGGCTTTAACGTCGCTATCGGCCTCGCAAAAACAACCTTATAAACAAAGAAAAGTAATAGCTTTTCGATGGTTCTGTTAATCCTGTCCGGCTTTATGGCTAAAGAGTTAAGGCGCTGATGGAATGGTTTTAAGGAAGCTTTCCACTTTTGAAATGCAGGAAGAAATAGGGCATAAACGTCAAAATATATACAAAGGACCAAAGGACTGAGTAACATAGCCCAAAAGCAATAATTTTTATTTTAAAATCGTTTAGGTAGTTTGGGTAAATTTTATGGAAATTAATCAATAAACAGGTAATAAAGCATTCTTGTATGAGCTGTATCAATGCTGTGTCATGCCGTATTGGAAAAGACACATACACTTTACATACATACATACATCACGCCTTTAATCCTTTGCGGGGTAGGCAGAGCGTAAACAACTGCAAAAAACGGACATTTACGCCCCATCTGACACTATTTGAGGGTCATTCGGAAAATTGTGTATCGCCCTAATGATATCGGCGGACCTAGCGCTGCTTAGTAGGTAAGTACAAAATATTCATCTTCAGACCAAATTTTTAATTGGCGACTAATTTTATAAACTACTGATAGAATCATGCGTATCGAATATTACAAATACATATAGCAATTATGTGTTCGTTTACTCGGTGATATTCTTACCTACATAAAAGCGATGATACAGTTATGTTTATGTTGGGTAGATTGCCCAGCTCATCGCAAATCACTGAAGCATCTGTGTCACAGAAACAGCTTGAGCTGCCTTTAGAGTTACGCTGTTATTTGCTTCTAAGGATAGTGGCGGAAATTCTATGTTTAAATTATCGATATCTTCAAATATCTACTTCTTCGTCATACGGATGCAATGGCATAAACACTTGTTATTTGACTGTCTTGGTAAGTATACGGGTCGTAAGGGACGGCGTACCGAAAACTTTGTAGGTATAATTCAGACCATGAAACTGAACCACTTATCACATGGAGGCTATGTTGGTAACGAGAAAAAAAAAAACAACCTCATATACAAAAATCCCGATCAGCTGACTGACTTTCTATGGGAAAATATTTTCGTTTTCCAAGATATCTAGGCGCCATAGAGTAAGTTGTTCAGTTTCATGGTCCGATCATGCCTGCAAAGTTTTCGATACACCATCCCTTACACCCCGAATACTTACCAAGTGGACAAATATATATTGCGTATATAAATGCACCTGTAAACCTGCAAAGTTTACGGTACACCCTTTATACCCTGGGTGGCTGTAATGTCATAGAAAAAATATAAATTGGTATCTCAGCGCACTTGTCAAATACTCGTATCCAACGCAATGGCTTTAGACTACAAAAGCTTTTATTTTAACGTTGTAATATTCTTGTTTTTACAATGGAAACACTGCCTTGTCCTAGTTACCTACATATCTGTTGCCTCAAGAAGCTGAAACACTCAGGGTAGGACGTCTGAAGTGCCTAAGTTATGGCTGCGAGGCAACTTGCTTCCCAAACAAGATTGATTGGGGCGGTATCGCAAATATTGCTATGCCTATAGTACAGCATCACGATATGCAGTTTTGACACCTTTTTTAAAGCATCTCTGTATTTCATATTTATAAGAATGAATGACATTTGAAATAACTATTGAAGCGTAGTGTACCTATTCTTGCGAATATTTCAAGCGTAATCTTATCTGCTTTGTTGCACTAACAGTGCTTCTCCGTCTATGCTTTGGTGCAATACGCAGGTAGTTTGGCTTGTAGGTCCTGAGTAAATAACTAATACCTTCTACTCCAATTTAATATTGTAGTGAGGTTTTTAAAAAACAGAGCGTCCATTGTTGACAATTTGGGTGACAACATGCTATTAGGTACAGATTTTTACAAAATTTGGTAAGCTCTTAGGTTCAAGACTTTTTTCATCTCCACCATAAAATGTAACCATTATTCGAATTTTAAATTCCGCTTTACTTGCTTGCCGCAAATAATATATTGGTGTCAAATTGAACGTGAAATGAACTTCGAATAAATGCAAACAATAAAAATCATAGAAATACTTATGAAAAGTTGCATCGATATAATCTATCCTCGCAATTTTAATTGTGACTTTATGATGAATATTCAATAAAATATTTAAGTAATAATTCTAAACATACCTACTTTTTTCTCGTATTCGTTTGAAATCTCGTTCGGTTTATGGATGTTCCATTTAGATATGCCTCTTTGCTCCCGCTTAGCATTTCAATTTAATGGCTTTATGCGCTTTGAGAAACTTGCGTGAATATTTTAAAAGTTGTATTTGAGTTTGGAAGCTGTTCTTTGAGGAAATAATAAGAAGAAGCTGTATCGTAAGACTAGAATCTGTGTTGTGGACTCTCGCTCGGCTTAATGCCAAAGCACCTTACATTCACTTGTGACTCTACAACGACTTGATTTAACTTGACATAAATGGCAATATACGTCTCTTATCACAAGATGTGAAGCTATTGGCTTTGCCCACATCAAAAATAAACAACAACAAGGAGCTATCTTGTAGGGTTGCCAATTTGCCATATGCACTGATAGATGAAAACAAAATTTGCAGTACATACTGATATGCGTACAAATAATAAACATGTTAACATGCGCTATGAAGCAAAATTCCTTTTTAAGTTGTAGGTTACCCACAATCACTTGTAGAAGTACTATCAGCAGCACATGAACCTGCCCATTTAAGGGATCAATCTATACTAGTAATCCTTCCAAATTCTATGAACAACCAGTATATGTTGATCTCTTAAGTGGTTCATGCTGTATAGTACAGTGTTCGTGATCTATATGTTGTCACAAAAAATAATAAAGTCTATAAAGAAGTTTATTATCTCATGAGGGCAGTTATAATAATAATAATGCTTTTATTATTCAGCCATAAAAAAAACCCATATAAAACATACATAAAAATAAAACAAAATAAAAATATTAATATTAAATACATTTCTGGCACATAAATATAATTAAAATTCACATATTAATATTAAACTTCACATACATACATAGGTATATACCTAGTCTCCGTACATACATACATACATCACGCCTTTATTCCTTGCGGGGAAGGCTGAGCGTTAAGAGGTTTATTATCTCATGAGGGCAGTTATTAAACTTCACATATCTGCACGTGACCTAGCAATTACGTAATTAGGTTTCGGGCAATATTTATAAACTACCAATTTCATAAAAGGTTTCTTGTTTCCGGTTTTAAACCACCTTTGACTTTTGAGGGTGTAAATTAATTGAAATATAAGGTAGTAATTACTTTTGTTTCAAAGCAATTCAGATATAATTATACTACTACATTGAGATTACAAATTGAAATATGATGCAAGAGTAATGGATGAAAAACAACCTCCTTCATCGCTTATCAATTTTAGAAATGCTGCCACTCATTTCCCCGTGGCATTAGTTATTTAACGCAGTAAAAAGTGCCCTATGTGTTATCCCGGGTTATACTCTACCTGTGTTCCAAATTTCATCTAAATCGGTCAAGCCTTTTGAGCGTGAAGAGGTAACAAACAAACATACACACACACACAAACTATCAGCTTTATAATATTAGTACGGATAAGCGAGAAACTCTCACAAATTTATAAACGCACACTTTCAGGGAGTGCAATCTGTACCTGACCGTAATTTATGCGATAGATAAGACGGTAATCTGCATCTAGAGAGACACTTCTTAATTCCTATATATTTATTGGCAATATTAGGTTGAAATGGGCTAAGAAATAACCGCGAAAGCTTGGATAGTGGTCGGAATTTGGTATTCCATTTCTTGAAAACTCCAAATTATGAGACGATATTTTACTTAGTAGGTAATACTTCAAGATATATGCTCCAAAGCTATGGGGCTCAAAACAAAATTTATTGCTCTTGCCTCAATATAAATTTAAAATAGATTTTTAAAATAAAAACCTGAACGATTTGATTGTTATCATTCATTTCATATTTTATTTTGTGCCCTTATCTTCCCCATTATTGAGTAATGAATCTATTACTTTTTGAAATATTTTGTTTATATATTTTTAAAATTAAATTTTCGATAAAAATGTTCGAATTTCCGGATCCGAGCTGTCATCGTCTGTTTCTCTCTATCGCAGCGAAAAGGAAAGGGACTTACTTTTTGGGACTGATGCCGCCTTAATGTTTTTGTATCCCTTTGCTGTGGTATAACAAACAATAAACCCTTAGTGTAAAATAAATCTGATAAAAGGACAATGTTTAGGTATAAAGTAATTTTTCACGTGAGGAAAAATCCTGTAAACATGACTGCCAAAATAACTTACTGTGTAGTTTCAGATAATTATTTTACACTTATGATTATGGTTTGGCGCTATTTCCTTAACACCCATATCACTACCGCATTCTCTTCCCTATAAGTTTACCTTCGACAATAACTCACACTCTGATTTTAATCGCAATTTCTAAAGCTTCTCATCAGCGGTTGATTATACACCCACCCAACGCGATGAACATACACACACACATATATCACGCCTATATTCTTTTAAGGGAAGCAAGAACGTAAACGGCCGCAAAAAAAAACATTATCTATCTATACATATAATAAAACAGTAAAAACCGCGTGTCTGTACATTGAATATAATTACGAAAAACTAATTGGGGGCGATGTTAAAATTGTATTGAAACACATTCCAACACTTTTTGAATTTTTTGTCTGTTTGTCTGTTTATCTGTTTGTCTGTCTGTTACGGCTAATCTCAGAAAGTACTGGACGGAATTTAATGAAACTTTTTTTGTTGTGTAGCTACTAAGCCTGGTCAACATCTTAGCCACTTTTTACTGCGGGAAAATCGCTCATTCCTGAGGGAAATACCATTAATATACATTTTAGAGTAAATTTTCGAAACTACTGGACGTATTTTAGTAAAAGCTTTTTTGTTGTGTAGCTACTAAGCCTGGTCAACATCTTAGCCACTTTTTACTGCGGGAAAATCGCTCATTGCTAAGGGAAATACGATTAATACACATTTTATAGTTAATTTCCGAAACTACTGGACGTATTTTAGTAAGAGCTTTTTTGTTGTGCAGCTACTAAGCCTGGTCAACATCTTAGCCACTTTTTACTGCGGGAAAATCGCTCATTGCTAAGGGAAATACGATTAATACACATTTTATAGTTAATTTCCGAAACTACTGGACGTATTTTAGTAAAAGCTTTTTTGTTGTGTAGCTACTAAGCCTGGTCAACATCTTAGCCACTTTTTACTGCGGGAAAATCGCTCATTTTTAAGGGATTGCGTTTGTTGCTCCATGTTGTTAAAGGCCCAACTTCGTTTTCCTTTTTAAAGACTGTGGATGATGTAGAGCATCCTACATTACAAGCGACGTGCAGAGCGCTTCACTTACTTGACGATGACCAACACTAGGACACTACACTTGAAGAAGCCTGTGTCAGCGATAGCCCCCGCTGCTTACGGCATTTGTTCTCAGTAATGTTAAATGTTAGTATTCTGTGGTCTTTCGGATCCATTAAAACTATGGAAAAAGTACAAAACATTCCTATCTGAGGACTTTTTACGTACTTTGAGGACCACCACAGGATATGAAATTAGTCCAACTGATTACAGAATATTAAATTATTCCCTTTCTTCTATTCAAGAGACTGTATTTTCAATAGGAGGCAATTCTCTCAGCGACTATGGCCTACCTGTTCCTCGAGCAGAACCAAATCAGCCACGTGTCAATCGAGAATATGTTGCCGAAACAAACTATCCCAGCACGGAATTAACCGCCGTTGTGAATGACAGCCTTTCCAGCTTTACAATAGAACAAAGGGAAATATTTAATACAGTTGTTCAAAGTGTTTTGAATAACGAAGGGAAACTGTTCCACTTAGACGCCCCAGGTGGCACTGGAAAAACCTACCTGACAAGAGCTATCCTTGCAGAAATCAGGCGACAGAACAAAATTGCTCTAGCAGTAGCATCTTCTGGAATAGCTGCCACATTGCTTCCAGGTGGAAAAACAGCGCACACAATGTTCAAAATCTCAATTGATTTAGACAGAACTGAAACACCAACATGTGCTATAACACGAAACTGTGACAAAGCAAAAGTGTTTCAGGATTGCTGCCTAATCGTTTGGGATGAATGTACAATGTCCAACAAAAAAGCTATTGAGGCTGTGGATAGATCATTACGTGATATTCGTCGAGATGATAGGCCTATGGGTAACATCACACTTCTTTTGTCTGGCGATTTTCGGCAAACCCTTCCTGTCATAAGTCGGGGAACTAGATCTGATGAAATAAATGCCTCATTAAAACAATCATCTCTATGGCCCCAGATACAAAAGCTAAGGCTAACAAGGAATATGAGAGCCCAGCTTGGCGGTAGTAAACTTTGAGCAGAACTACGCTGCGCGAACGAAGTCGCGGGCACCAGCTAGTGACAAATATTTGAGGGTAAGTCAGAATATGGGCAGAATATTGTGTATCGCTATAGTTACAATCCCATCGCCTAAATAATACCCATGTAAATGTCAAATAACTGCGGTTCTGTCACTTGTCGCCGTCATGCCGTTCTTTTTACGCTTTTTTGAGGCTGTATAGAGTAACATAGTCGCTTTTGTGACTCAACTGTTTAAAATAAACATTTAAAAAAAAGCGTAACGGATGGATCTGTCAGACGAAAGAAAATTGCGAATTCCAATCTTATTCCCATAATAATACAGCTACGGTGTGGATTTACGATGCTTGAGAGAGTCGTCTGTCAAGTCGTTTGACACTCGCGTCCGTTACGCACCGCAAATCTACCGTAGCCGTATTTGTATGGGAATAAGATTGGAATTCATAATTTCCTTTCGTATGACAGACGCATGCGTTACGTTGCGTTAAAAAACGAAACGACGGACGAGAAGTGAGTGAACCGCCGTCGCCTCTTACGACACCCACGTGAGAAATGGGGTGATGCTTTTTCAAACCGACATCACACGGAATACATATCTTAAAATGTTTTAAGATTTGGTACTTACAAAGATTGTGTTGACGCCTGTGTTTTGTTTCTCCTTATATGACTTGTAATTTTAATACCTTCAACTGCAGAAGAGAACATTTTATACAAACTAGTTTGATATGAAAGGCTGCCTAAAGCTAGGCCAATTTAGGCCCTTAATGAAACCATGGTCCAAATAGTCCCCAGTAATGAGCCGCAATTTATAAACGAGCTCGAAATGAGTTTGCTGCGTACACTACTGTAATTAATTACACCAGGTTGAGACCGTAAGCCGTTATTATACTTGGCTGTCTAGATAACAAGTCTGATGAGGTGATGAGACATTGATTGTCGTTATGAACTGTCATTTTCTGTTTTTTGTACTGATTTGCATACCAATGAAATCAATATTATACAGTTTTATGACAAATAATAATGATTTTATCTTGTTTTTAATACCGGCCAAGCCACTGCAAGCGTAGCGTTGGGCGCTACGACTTCATGGACCGATGATGACAAGGATAGCGACTAAAGGCAAACCAGATAACTCACGGGACGCCCACTGGGCAAGAAGTAGGTATCGATACACACGTCATTCCGAAGTCCATCTTGAGATAAATTACTCGAATGCAAAATAAAATACCTACAGAAAATGAAGACAGTCAATTTCTCCGCCCCCACTTTCTTCTTGCCCCGCGGGCGTCCCGCGAGTTATCTGGTTTGCCTCTAGTAGCTTCTGTATGGCGAAAACACGAGGGAAGCGTTATGGCAGAGAGAAACCTACACCTAGCAATGGTATAGGTGGGTATAGGCTGATCCAGTGATGAGACATTTCGCAATGTTCGCTTAAACATCATCTACTGCAAAACGAATTCCAGTTTTACATTTTATTCCGACTTTATTCTATTGTGTTTCCAAGCCAGCGCAGTCTGTTTGAATTACTGGCCCTCCAAGAAGTGAATGGATCAGACAGGGCGCTCAGGGCATAAAAATTCCTATTATTGAAACAATAGGAAAATAGATTTAAAAAAATAGGACCCACCTACCATATAAAAATATGTCACAGCCAGAAACAGTCTGTGTCATGTCAGCGAACATAATTTGCATAGGAACATATTTTGACTAAACTGGACCCGTTTCTTGGGGATGGGTTTAATAACTACTTGTTCTATATTTATGGTCTCGAAATGCTTTCAGCTATTTAGTTACTGTTTTTAGGTGCTCTAACAATGTGAACTTTTGACAACATGCAGTGATATATGACAAAGTTCAGTATCAGCTAGACGAACTGTATTAAAACTGCTTAACTACCTTTTGCAGCCCGTCTACGTAAACAGTAATCTCGGTAAATACAGGCTGAATGGGTGAATAAACAAAAAGTTTAGCCGTGCTCTGTTGTTGGTACTTGGACAATTTATCTTGCCAAGTTACCGCCGTCAAATAAATCAGCAAGTTGCGTCACCCCGCATTATGCACCGTAAATACGCGGTTCTGTGTCCGCGTATTTTACTCGCGTGATGCAAAATTATTCAATTAGCTTTGATGTCCAAAAATTTCAGGAAAATAAGCTAATATAAAAAATATGTATACCTAATGGTTATCAATTGATTCGAATGCTTGTACCTATATACCTAGTTTTTTCATATTTTTAGTAGGTAAGCACATGATATTGTTTTCAGAGTGTTAAGTAGCTATTTAAGTTACATTTGCTTTTGCGACTAAATGTTAGCTTCAAATCTTCAATAGTATAGTGACATTGCGAATACTCCGTGTCCCACACAAAAAGAAGAAGATGGTAAAGAAGACAACAAAAATTCTAAATAAACAAACCAGTCACCAAATACTTCAAAAATAGGTACTCACGTAGCATCGATGAACGAAAAATGTAAACTCTCTTGTGAATTTCCCCATATTCCTATGACATACGAGACGATATTCTTATTTCATATCGCATCAAGGCAGTGCTCGTCGTAAAAGGCATCTTCCCGAATATATTTTCCCCCGAATATTTGTATATTCCTCTATCAATAAGGGACAACTGTCGCCTTGGTATCCCGTCAAATGGACTCGGCGAATATTGAGACATATTTTTGAACATTTTCATCTGAAATGTATATCTTGGAACCAAATGGGTGTCTAGCTCGAATTTATTGTTTCATTCGACCTCAATTTTGAACTAATCGGTATTATGAATATTGCCACATAGTTCAAAATTTATTATAACAGTATTTAGTTATTACAGTAATATTAAAATGGAACTCGCATATGCTTTTAGACTTAACAAACATACATACATACATACATATATCACGCTTTTAATCCCTTGCGGGGTAGGCAGAGCGTAAACGGCCGCAAAAACGGACATTTAGCAAAAACGACTTAACAAAACTTAATAATTAATTATACACCTAAACGAATCCTCCATAGAACTGTTAAAAACTATTTTCATAATTTTTAAAATCTTTTTGTTAAAATTGACACTGATTTATTTGGACTGGTTTCTGGGAAGATTTAAAAACGAACTAAAATGTCTAGAGTTTTAGAAAGATATTCAAGAAAATTTAACTCAAAACTCTGGAACGGCTGGCAGCTATGGAACCTACCATAATAATTAAATCCAGCTGATCAAAAGATTTCTACGGAAAAGGCTCGATCGGATTTTTTTAATACTTAGTTCTTTTATAGTAGTTACATGCTGATAATAATAGCGCAAAAAATTTTACCCAACCAAAACTAAACTTTTAAACGACTGCCTCAGAAGCACTGTTATGTCGTATGCGAGGAAAAATTGTTGTTGTGAATACTTGATGTCGAGGATTTTATGGAGTTGAATCACATAACCACGACTTTTTCCTCCAAGCAACAAGCTTTTCCTCTCTTAATCAGTAATATGAATTGGTATCTCTGACGAAACAGGATCACGTTCGTAGAACTGTATCTACGTGGCACAAATTACTAATGCGCATGTTGTGGATCCTTCTTCAATTCCCAGGCTTCAAAGGTTTACGAGGGACGATCCGAAAGGATCAAAGTTCTAATCTAACCCTAGTTAATAAATCAATCATTACCTACCCAATCTATTTGTAAGAGAATATTTGCCGCGGCCAATCCCTCTAGCTACACAAATTGAACCATCTTATTGAAGATGTTGATAAACCATAAATAAATAAATAATACTTACTTCGTTTTGAATGTCACCATAAGCATCACTCCGTTATTCTTCCGTTAGTGTCGTAAAAGGCGACATAGCTTCAGTCTATTGAAATTTTAGGCAATGGGCTAAAAATCTTTTCGGCACGCTTAGTCTACCTTGCAAATGGTACAAGCGTGATATGTCGTCAAAGCTAGTTTATGCATTTGTAACCCATGAAATACAATTTTTCTTTCCGATCCGGCACGAAAAGCTCCACGGTTACAGGATATATCGCTGCAGTCAACTCTGGAAACACAATTGTCAGTAGCCAATTTGTGAAAGCGTTCAATGGGAAAATTTAACGAAAACGTTGACTGTTTCATCGCATCACGAAACAACCGATGAGTCTGTGCCTACGCCACAGAACACTGAACAATATATTACCTACTTTTATACCCTCTGTTTCAGATTCAATGATCACTTTTATTTCAGCTCTCTGAAAATGATATGTTGCTAGCGGTTGGATTGCTATTATGAATTTCATGAAGCAGTGCACCGAAGCAAGACACTGAAATTATTTTCACCGAGCGATTTTGTAAGACGTTCCTTTTTTAGTTCCTATCAAACCTTCTGACCGAGCAGCGGGTTTCGCGTTTGAAAGTTATGATCTAGGTAAAAGCCAGCAATGGTCCAATTCAGCATTTTATAGTTAGTTAGGTATACAAAGGACCTGTCCGCCGTTTGTCGGCCCTTTAGCACAGATTCAAAAGCTATCTGAGTCACATATAATAAATCGCCTGTAGGAAATTGCATTCAACAGAAGTGTCCAATCTCTCTTTGGAAATGGCGATCATGATCGTATGTGAAAACTTAGTTGATTTAAAATGAAACCTGGGCACACAAATTCTATAATCTATCAATCGTAGTAAGTTCGAAGCTACGCAAAATAAATTCATTATAATTCGACTATCAGATCCCACTGCTGGGCAACGGCCCCGTGGTCTTCTACTTGTTGCGGTCTTGTGCAACCTCGGTCCTATTCTTTAAATGGGCATCGAATCATCACGCCATCTTCTTCGGATTATACCTTTGCGACGGGACCCGCCTTAAGGTATTCAATCTTCCGTGACGATTCTAGCCCATAGATCAGAGAGCATCGTGCACACATGCCCAGCCCAGCCCCATTTCAACTAGGCAGTTCTGTAGCCTACGAATGTGATGGCCGTCTGAGCTCGAAGAGGAGTGCTGAACTCCGAGGACACAAAGCGTATTAAATGTGAAGGATTCTTAAATAAAACCTAGGCCTATCTATAATTATACATTCCTTGAACACGCCTTTTACTATCAACATTTTATACAAAATTCATCAAAAGTGTTATAAACTTTCGTACTCTATTATGCACTTTGTGTTAAAACTTGTTACAAGGGTAATTTGACCGCAAAATTTAATACACACCTGCTCGTATAAATAGCAGTAGGGGATTTTTTTCATACCTGGTAAGTATGGTTAAGGCAGTAATATCTGAGTAGCTTTTTTTACCATCGAGAAAATACGAAAAGAGTAAAGAGTTAAATAAGAAGATCTTTTATACTGTTGCCGAATGATTTCCGTTTAGAATACCATCACCCCATCTATCCCGTGAGTGTCGTAAGATTGATGTGTAATGCAATTTTAGGTGATGGGCTGACAACCTGTTACCTTGGCGATGCACAATGCTGAATGACCCTTAAATGTTATCAGACTTGTCACAACTTTTTAGTTTTTTATGTTTTTACGTTTACGTTCTGCCTTCCCCACAAGAGATATATGCCTGATATTGTATGTATGTACATAAATGTTATTTTTAATAACCCTCTACGCTCAACTAAGTCTAAAACTCTTTTTAACCAAGAAAAGTTGTAAAATTTTATCACCTCTGAATTCTGCCGACCTTGGCAAAAGTGCAATAAACCTTATAGACACTAAACTCGATTTATCACTTTCGTTGTAACTCAAATAAAAGATTAGGTAAGGGAGTGCTTCAGTTGAGAAGTTAACGTCTGTTTGTGAGAAATAAAGTACTTCTTCTTAGATATTACGATCCAAGAGATATCACTCTGACAAATAAACTTTTATCCTTCTCAAAACTTCGGTTAGTCGATTTAAAATTCATAAATATTTTCTTCTAAGTGATGATATGGATGACTTATATAAAGTTCTTAAAAAAGCTGCAATATTTAGGATTTTTTGATAATCTGGTGCATCCATCAAAACACAACTTTTTCGAAAAGATCAACCACCTAATGCATAAGCAGCTTAACTAGTTCAAAAGAATTCTGTCGAGTGCTTTCTAACTTGCATAAAAATAAAATTTTTAGTCCGAAAGGTTTACCAGATAGATAAGCTTGCCAGAGACATAAAATTGAGCTCCAACCACATTTATTCAAACACAGAGAATAGAGAAGGGGGAATCCTGAAACAGTAATTACCACCATTCATGAAGCCATTGATATACGGAATGACTCCCCCTTAACAGTTAAGTTTCTTTTAATCGCCACTATTTTTCCTGGAAAGGGGAAATAGCTAATGAAATGGGCCGAAGCTGATCTTGCGTTTTCAAGTGAAAGAAGATCATGTAGTGTAAGAAAATTATGTGAGAAGTGTTTATACGTTCTGTGCAATGTTGGGAAGCGCTATAGGACATTGAATAATTACCTATCACCTAATCAAGGTTTATTTGGACAGGTCGGTGTACTTTATGCCCTGTTCTCCTGTTTTTTACTGTTTTTGGTGCGGTTATTTCGACATAGAAACTAAAGAAACATCGTCGCAATGTCAAATTTAGTAATTTTTTTTTTAAAAAGAATGTATCTTATTTCTCAATTATTTGTTTCGTAACGATTTAATAATTTTAGACACAGATTGAAGATAATTTTCCGATAAAAGATTTTATATGAAGTAGTAGGTAAAGTTTGTGAAACTGTGTAACTTCTTCTTCATAGAGTTGAGTGGTAACATTTTGGATAGCCTTTGACTAATATTAGGCTCCGGCAATAGCTTTAGGGTTTGCCTCTTTAAGGTCCTAAAATGTGCTAGGCTTTGGACAGTTGGGGCGGTATAGTAGGTCAGCCATGGTTTAGACGGTTCCACAATCACACTTTTCGTCGACTAAACAACCCCATTCAACTCTGTTTGCGTGACACCTTTCAAAAACAGCCCGGAGTCGGTTGAGTGAGTTCCAGACTTCACAGGCAAGGTCGCTATCAGGTAGGAGTTTTGCAGCCGGCGGGATTTCAGACAAGTCAAGGTGAATACTTTTTCATTCAGTGCTTTAGCCTCATTTTAGGTGCCTTATTTATGTCCGAGTAAGGTTTGCTCATTAAACTTTTCCTACTCTTGAGCCGCGATGGTGGTGGTTAGGTAGGTTGCGCTTGCAATTTTACTCAGGCAAACTAAAAACTTTACGTTTCTTAGTGTATTGTAAGTGGTGTAACGCAGGTAACCTATTCCAAAAATTCTGTATAAAACAGTAGCAACCCTAGCGGAGTAGGTATCTACAATAGATATGGAGGCGAGCTGTCTTTCTGCAAATTCTCTCTTTTGTGCCTATCTTCAGCGATATAGCGATGCGCTAGTATAAGATAGCTAGAAATAATAAATAACACAGGAAATCAGGCTGATAAAACGAGGAAAAGGTAATACGAAAAAACAAATTTTGTATTGTAACCAGCTGTTCGTGTTTGTCCCGCAAAAATACACGGGCTAAACATTGTAAATCTTCTGAATAAAAGCAGTAGAGAGATAAAAATATATCTGGATGTTACTGGGGTTGCAATAAACTTTCCGACCCATTGCGCTGCTACTCAACCTGCAAAGGTGCTCCCAATTTACGAAGGTGACACAAAAAACCTCTTTGAACAACAAAGACAATGGCCAGTGTAACATGCAAGTATAATTTATTTGGCTCGAAGCTCGATGTGTAGTAGTCAAATTATGCGTACTCTTGAATGAGCTAGAACTATCGGATATTTTACGATTAATAGGGAGCTTCCGTTTTTAAAAATTAAAAGTATTTAGTTCCCAAGCACTCTGTAGATGGCCTTGAACTGACTACGGTACTAAATGTCAAAGCCAAAAGCCATTAAAAAAAGGAATTGTCCTTTCCAAATCCATCCTCATTTTGCGAGGTTTGTTATTGTTTTCGTTGTGGTTTTCTTTAATATGCAGGGAAACTCATAAAAGTAAATATTTGTAACAGTAATTAGTAACGTTTCGTTTTACGATCTCATACATCCAATTGAAAATAACGAAAAATTATGTGACGCCCGTTCTTTACGTTAACGTACCAAGTACAGCGCCATCTATCGAGCGACCATGGAAGAGTTAAAAAAAGAAGCCCTATTGCATTTTAATTTAGATAAAATTGATTTGACCCGTAGCCTACGTCGAACTCTATTTGAACTCTGATTTAAAATTAATATTCTCTTCGCGTCAAATGTCACGAACGCTTGTTTCTTTTTTTTTTGAAAATGGGCCTTAGGCGGCCTCTACATATCGATGGATAAATACCACTTTTGCAGTACCTAACTTGTGTGTGTGGTTGCAATGTGCCGTTCCAGGTAACATTGGGAATATTCCCAGTAACATTCCCGGGAACGAAGAATATTCCCCGGAAACATAGAAACATTAAAAATAACAATAAAGTTTTCAAATGTAAGATATTTTTGTTAAATCAATAATATTCATATATTTTAAATAATTTTAAGTTGTTTTGAGGTAAAATAAGTACCTCTAATAAGTATTACAAAATCGAATATTATGGTGTATATTCGACAAATAGTGGTAAGAAACGATTGTTTCAGGTATTTTATAGTAGAATAATTTAGTAAGGGATTAGTAATTACCAATTTGAATAATAATAAGCTGTAGGCATGTATTTTTGTAGGGCGCATTTTGACAAGTGAACGATACGTAAAGGTTTGCTTTGGCTCGTGATTATATACAACTTGCCCAAGAAACTTAGGTCAAAATATTGCAATAAAAATAATAAATTCTTGGGGAATATTCCGAATAAACCCGGAAACTTAGTAATTTACAATGATCATTCCCTGGGTAATATTCCCAGTAAATAAATGAAATGGGAACGGCACAGGGAGGGAATATTCCCAGTAAATTACTGAAATGGGAACGGCACATTGCTATCAATGTGTTTCACACGCTAAAACTACATTCATTGTGTCGTGTAAATAAAGGATGAAAAAGTAGCAGCTGTGAAAATAATCTACATATTCTGCGACAATCGCATAACGTTTTTATGGTAAGAAGTGTATGACACAAATCTACGCCTGCCTTTATTACACGCTTTTCATTCGGAATATTTCAGCGGAAATGGCTCCTGAATCCCCTTGTTTGTTTCAACCCTTCTTATTGGCTCACTTCCTGTTTGTATGAAGGTAACAAATTGTTCTCGCGTTCTGTCATGAAACTATATTTTAGGGTGAGTATTCGGAGCGAATTTACCTTTTCGCCAGCAAGGGTTGTCACGTAAATTGGGTACGTAGTATTATTAAAAGTAACATTTTATTTTAAATATGCGTGGTATAGTAATGCGGCTTTCAATATTTTACCGTAGGCGTATACACGGAAACTGTAGCAGCAATACATTTAAATTGTGGTATATAGCACTTTGCCGGCGGCTTTCCGTGACATTCAAAGCACGCAATCATCTTTTTTATGGAAAATCAGGTGATAGAGCCTTTCAGGATAATATTATTATCGTCAGGATATTTTAGCGAATAAAAGAGTTTCTTGGAATCACAATGCTTTATATTCGATAATATTTTCCAAAACAATTTCTCAATTTTACGAAAAAGTGAAAAAACGCCGATGTCACATCAAACTCCAAATTCGAATAAAACGTCATTATTGACTCTCCTCTATGCTCTCCTCGCCTCCTCTCCTCCATAGACACAAATGTCTATGCTCACCTCGCCTCCGCACCTCACCTCACCCCACCTCTTTGTATAACATCGCTCCACACCACTTCGCTTTACACTGCTCATCTCGCCAGCCAATAGCTCCTCTCTTCACCAGCCGTTACAATATATCCAAACCAAACTAAGTGACATCAACCATCAACACACGTACATTTTATATACATATATACGGTAAAAAAAAATAATAGTGACCGATAGCGAAAAGCTCGTGATAAGGCACAACTTTCCCCATGAAACACAGATCGAAATATGGTTTAAAAAAAATATCCACTCATAAGATATTGCCGGTCAAATGATTTGGAACTATGGAAGCTGAAAATATTTTTTCATATTTCGACGTATCTTTTTTGGGGAAAGTTGTTCATTATCACCAGCCCGTCTTAAGTTTTTGCTAGGTTAAGTAAAATTACACCATATACCTAAGTACACCAATCATGAGTCCAATGGCTTAGCACCTAAGATAGTGCTGTTGATAGTATCTAAAATACTATCAACAGCACATCAATCTACCCAACAAATGAATCAGCTTACACTGGTTATTCTTAGTAAGTCTTTGTAGGAAAAACCAATATTAGTAGATCCCTTATCTGGGTAAATTGATGTGCTGCTCTTATTACCTACCTTCAAAATGATTTTATTTACTGTTCATAGCAAATAGATATTATCAATCTTGAGAGCCGAATGCGTTAACGGCAAGTAAACAAAGATGATCCAGAAATGTTTCTTAGAGAGGAAAACAGAGATGAAATCCGCAGATTTTCAATAATTGCCAATTCCTTTGTTCAAACAATATGAAGATACACTCAAACAATCGTTCGTGTTTATGTGGAAAGTTGCAGCTCAATATTGTGTTTCGCTTATTGAGTTCTTATCTGTTTTGTTGCCAATGCTACGAAACAAGGAAGGGTTCGGTTAGTAGTCATGAACCTATTTCTACTTGTTACACTCCTCTGCTTTTGGCAAACTGTGTACTTCCATTTCGAACATCAGGATTAAAAAATAAAACGGAAAGCTTAGTCAAACACCTGTCTTGCTTATAAAACTGTGGCCTATACTTTGTAGCTTTGTAGTTATGGAGCAACTAAATTGATGTCGGGTCTAAAGATGTTTTGACTTCTGCCGCTATCATACAGTGACATAACATAATTGGCTATCAGATTTCACGGTTCGCCAAATTGTAACTGGCGAGTTTTGGCTGAATGGAACAACGTAGAATTCCGTAAAGATAAGAGAGAAAACTGACTTTCCAGGCTGTATGTAATATAAATTCACATTATCAGTTGACTTTTATGCGTTGGTTTTACAGATACAAGGATTAGGTACAGTGAGATTTACTTACTTTATTGTAACACAAAAATTTTGTTTTGATAAGGAAAATGCAAAGGTAAAATCAAATGAGATTTGTATTACCTACCTACCTAGACATTTACTGAAAAAATACTGTATATTGAAATGTATATATTAGTGAAATTTGAGGGTGCGTCTGTAGTTTAGCGTAAGTTAAATTTTTGCCCACGCCCGTTCTCCTTCTGCACTGCCTCTAGACACATTAATCTAAAATAAAAAACGCCTGAAATAAAAAAGTAGACCAATGTTATCTTTTAAACGGACGTAATCTAACTTATTTTTCTCAGGCGTTATCAGATTACAGATTCTTATTCCCACGGTTCTTAAAAAAGTGGTGCGCTACGTGGCAGGGATGTTCTCACGAATAAATTTGATTTAGTTATCAGACTCAACCTGCTTTACAAGAGACGTGCCCTGCATATTAAAAAAGCCCTTCCGACAAAGTAAAAAGATAAACATGTACCTATACAATGGATTTCTTGGTGTCAGTTTTGAAACTCGTACTTGGCAGGTCAGATTCTGAATTTTAGTGCTCAGGGAGTTAGAGCAGGTGAAGGTAGCACATTGCTTATTATTCTTCTGTTTTCGCGTGGAACGTCGAGTTGACAAACGGCCCGATGAACCTTAGTGACAGAGTTTTTTAACTGCCTATTAATACTAGCAGGCCTCAGGCAAGTTTTTCTATGTTATCCTTATCATAGGCAGCAACCGGGACCGACGGTTTAACGTGTACTCCGAAGCTTTTTGGACAATCCGGTGGTTTCGCCTGCAATGTGCTAATCGAACTGGAAACAAATTCTCAAAGTGAGTTCAAGAACTTTATGAATTACCTCCCCCGGGAATAGAACCAGTGACCTCCGGATCTGTGAACAACGGTAACACCGCTAGATCACGGAAGCAGTTATTTCTTAGATAAAGAAAATAGTTGAGTCTTGATCGGCTAAGCATAGTCCAAACCTTTTTGCACGGTGATTTTTAGTCAAGCCTTAAAGGTGTGATAGATTCTTTTATGTTTTAGAATCGCTTCAATTACGTGAAAACGAGACAACCGATACCAACTTTTGGTTAGTGAAAGAATTTTTAGAAATTGGAAGAGAGCGACCGTTTGTTTTGTGGATTTAGATTAGACGTACGCGTCGGATTCACACTGCGAGCAACGACGAGAACGAGACGGAAGACACATGGGCTGCACAGGCTGCGCTGCAAGTGTTGATATTGCCCCCGTATGAATTTGTCCTGAATGTAGATACAGTTCTAACCTTAAATTTGGAATTTTAACTGATCTGTTTTCGTATTTTTTTCATCCAGACCAATTGATTTAAGTAATTGCTTAGTTACTGACCTAGAGAATTTCCTTGAATTGGTAAAGTTTTAATCATTCTTGCAGTCTAACAAAAATCATTTCTTTAATCGTCTCGAAGTAGATCCCCAAACGAACAGGCTTAAGCAGCTGATGAAAATCATTAATTAAAAGAGAAGCTTTTGTATCAAAGTATGATTTAACATTCTATTATATTAAATAACAAAGAATTACAAAGGGTTTTTACTCCGATAATGAAAAGGGATGGAACAATGCGAAGGGTCCAAGAGGTTTTTTCACATAAAGCGCAAGTAAGCCAGTACGTGTCTCAATTTCCAGGATTTGTCACAAGAATTATCCAGTAGGTACTTATCCTTGATATGTGTCTCAATTGTGAACGAAAATCCTAATTTTGAAAAGACTTGGAGTTTTGTGAGATTAGACAATGCAAAGAGACAGGAAAACTACATATTTTGTCATCGATGAGCTGGTTGCGGTCGCCAAATATTGGCAGTCGTCAAAAATATGAACGAATGATACATTGATACGATGAAGAAAATACCCCATAACCACAAGTGTGCCTGTTGATATGTTATTCATAAGTTTTGAACTTTAAGTCGAATAGTAAGGTCACTGATACACACTCCGTAACCCAATTGGATAAGTGGTGCGGGGCGTCGCACACGGTTACGATACTATACTATATAGATTAAAGAATGATTCCCTTGACAGCAGGTAGCTAGATAGGAAATCAAGTGAGAGTGAAAAAGGCAAAAGAAAATAGAATGCTTTCCGAGACTATCTAGTCAGAGACTAGTCAGAGAGCTCAATCTATATTTTTTTGAATAATACATAAAATATTTGTCGATTTGATGCCTATATAGTGAAATTTTACTAGTGACCGATAGCGAAAACTCGGATCAAGCTGACGTTAAGGAACAATTTTTCCCAAGAACTATAGATCAAAAATTTCAAAAAACAATTGGTCCCGTAAAAATTACCGATCAGCAGATTTCAGTGATTAAGAAAGCTCATAACATTTTTGTCACATTTTGATGTTCCTTGGGGAAAATTGATCCTTATCCTACACTATGTTTTGAGTATCAGTCACTTGTAAAATTTCACCATACATGAAATAAAAATATAAATTATCTTCGCTAGTGATGGTCCGTACAAATTCTAATAGCGTGCGATATTTTATTATAGTATTTTCATTTATTTTCACCACCTGTGGCGCCCTTTCAAATACATCCAGCGAATCAAATAAAGACTTACGAATGTCAGTTAGCAGGTTAAATGGAGAGAATATTTAAACCCATTGCCAATTTAAAAACTTTTATTCTATACGTTTATTCTATTCGTTGCGGATTAAAAACTAGCTCTTTTTTTGTTTTGCTGCAGTTAAAAGTCTACCTCAGCCATAGTAAAGTAGGAAGGTGTTAGAAAATATTTCTATTACTTTGCTAGGAGACTCTGCATTTTTTCCTATGTTTTTCGAAAAGCTTCGGTATGGCCAATTCAGCTATTTTGGTTACCAATTTTTTCCGACTGTTGATTAGCTCTAATGCTAGCAGCTTAGCTTGGAGCTCCGGATCTGAAATAAAATCAATATACTTTAGGTCCTATCCTAATAAATTCAGTGCAAATATTTTTAGGGTAAGTTCTACTTCTGAAACTAAACGACTCTCCGCAATACCAAATTTATAAACATTTCCCGTGTTAGGTATACAATTTCAAATCTAGTCCGCCGTAGAAAGTTTTGCTACAACTCTCACCAAGAAACATAGTGCGAAATATGAAAAATAAAATTGAACCCCCCATACAATGTTACTATTTTTTATCATATTTGTATGTGAGGTAAGTACTTATTACACTTATTAATTATATGACACCCACAGATTGAAATGGGGTGATGATGTTTAACACACACATCACATATCACGCCAATAATCCCGTGCGGGGTAAGAGCGCTATGAGCTGCAAAATACTGTAATTTACGCCACATCTGACAAATATTTGAGGGGCATTCGGAAAATTGGGTATCGCCATAGACAGGTTGTCCGTCTGCCCATCGCCTAAAATTGCAATATACACTCTCGAGTCCCTTAGTCTCCTCTTACGGCTCCCAAGGGAAAGAAATGGGGTGATGCTATTTTAAGCCGGCATCACACGGCTGTTTAGTAAACAACTTTCTTTAAACTAAAGCTTGACGTAGCACATCAGAGCAAAAATAGAGTCTTTTTGCCAATGCACAAATTTTCCACTATATCAAAACTGTTGCGGCACATTGTTTTTCCTTTTGATATACCATCAGAGTTATATCCAGTTTTACAACAAATAAAGCTTACTTTGAACCAATGCCCGACTCAGCACTTCGTCCAGAACAAATCTTGGATTGCCAAGGCATTTGCACTTGGTTCTCTCCTTGCCAATACACAAGTGCTCCATCCCGTGGATGTCCGTCTCGATATCAAAGTTGTAACGGCATATAGTTTTCACTCCTGATAACAACACACACATTTCACGCCTATTATCGGGGTAGGCAGAAACGGCCATTTACGCCACGTCTGACAAATATTTGAGGGTCATTCGGAAAATTGTGCTTCACCATAGTGTCAGGTTGTCAGCCCATCGCCTAAAATTGCAATACACATCCTCGAGTCCCTTAGTCGCCTTTTAAGACTCCCACGGAAAAGAAATGGGGTGATGCTATTCTAAGTCGTTACCGTACTCGTTAAACAAAATTTTGTATGTGCGCTTGGCGTTTTTTTTTGGCGAATACAATTATAACAGTGCGCGTACTGATATTTCATAGTTAAAGGCGCCTAAGGGATGAATCCACCAGTCGCGTCGATTTTCGCTATTTCGCTAAGCGAACACGCTATAAATATATCTGTAGTATGTACTTAATACTAACCTGATAAAAGTTGAATTTGTCCCGTATATACTTTTATTTCATCATCAAGACGGAGGATAATATCAGCAGTTACTTTTAAATTAGATATCATACTCATGCTGATAGTCCTTGAGATTTCATTTAATCTGAAAAAAAAACAAGTGCTTTTTAGAGTAGGTACAAAGAATAAGTTATTTACGAAGAGAAGTTATGCATTTAATCGCTCAATCATATGGAGCACAATCGTACATTCTGGCCGCTACCCTTTTCAACATCTATATTATTATTGTAAGAGCCAACGAATGTAAGAGCATAGTTTTTGTTTATTTATCGGTAAACTCCTCTTTTTAATAAAATGTCTCCCGGAAAAACGCCTTATTTCTAAGGTATGGGCGAAACATTACCCTCACATGTATTTTGACAATGAAACCTGAAAACCCAAGGCAGATATTTCAAGAAAATTTGAAAATGCATCACATTACATTTTGGAAGTGTATAAACAAATTATCTATTCAGTACCTATGATTCCGAAAGTGATCTGATGTCCAAAAGTTTAACTCTAAAGTGAATGCAAAGCTCGCTATCCAAAGAGTTGTTACAACTAAGTTGGTTTGGGTTGGAAAGTTCCTTAAAAGGATTGCCCCGGGCTCCACTTCCGTAAATAAACTTCATTGGGTTAATCTGTTTGGATAAATTTCAGGTTTCACTTTCCAGTAAGTTTAAAAGCTAAGTGAAAAAAATTACACAAATATAGCCGAGTGAAAAAACGGACACACTTATAGCCAAGTAAAATACGGACACACTTATAGCCCATAAAAGATTCCCTGAATTTGGATATCGCCATACTCAAACACAGAAATTCGCGGAAAGAAACACTCGGGCATGTACGGCTGCCCCGGTCGGGAATCAAACGCGCTACATTTGCGTCGTAGGCAAATGGACTACTGTACCTACTAATTTCATTTCACACTAGCGGCCTGCCCAGGGGTTTCCCTTGCTGCTACCAGTTTTCCTGTGGGAATGAGAACCTTTTCCGGCGTATATTATATACAGGATGAAAAAAAAAGAACTGCGTTCCTTTTAAGAGATGCACCAGCTCAAGAAACTGAAATACTTTCTTCAAGGAACATAGACCAATATATGAAAATTTAGACCTCACATACAACCAGACTTGGTCGGCTGCTACAGTTTGTATGGGAGGTCTAATTTTTTTTTCATATTTCGACCTATGTTTCTTGGGGAAAGTTTTTAAATTTCATGAGCTGTTTCATCCCTTAAAGGAACGCAGTTCTTTTTCTTACACCCCGTATAAAAATTGCCCTTGAATCACTCTATGTAAAAATAAAACGAATCAAATACGTTTCGTTTTTTTAAAGATTGTAGCGTGACTCAGACAAACAGACATACAGCGGGAAGCGACATTGTTTTATGCTTTATTACAATTAGTATGAAAACTGGCTCATCTTTACTCTTATCCTTAGAATAATAATTGTTGCATCATTCCTGAATTATATATGTTTCTCTTTACCGCAGGAAAATATATCTATTCCTTGGGAGAGCAGGTATAATGATAGGAATAAACTTACTTGAAAGCAGTTACTACCGCATCACTTAGTCCTGAAATCCTCATATTTTTCATTTGAAACATTTTTATGATATGAATGTTTGCAGTAACCAGGTATTAGGGAGTACAATGGTCTTTACGTAGAAGTCATGCTCTTGATATGGTAAATGTTCTGCAAAATAAAGTAAGTGTCAGCATGAAACTAGGGGCTACTTAATTAAAATATTGAATAAAGACTTTACCCAGATAGGACAATATTATTATTTACAAGCATACGCATATCACGCCTTTACCCCTTGTGGGATAGGCAAAGCCCTAAAATACGTTCGCAATCGCCACGTCTGACAAATACTGGGGGCCGTTTTAGAAAAATCGTGTATTACTATAGTGACAGGTTGTCAACATGTCGCCTAAAATTGTAAATCACATGACCGTATTACGGCAATGTACAAGCACATGCCTAATTTGTGTACCCTCGATGTACAATCATTCATCTCATTATTTTTCATAAGTGTCATCTTTCAAGTATAATATAAAAAAAATTAACGAATTGATAGAAGTAAATCGTTTCAAGTTTTGAAAAAAAAAAAAAACTTGTGTAAGTAAATTAAAATTTTATAAGTTTAATCATAAATGAAACCAAACTATTAGTGCAACCTTGTCATATATGAAAAAGAGTGGCTAGCATTAAAAAATATTAGTGTTTTACTTTGTCTGGAAATTACATTTACCAACTAACCCCTAGAGATAAGGGTCCTTAGTTTCCCCTACTAGTCATTAGAAATTAAATTTTCCAAATGTAACTAACTTCCGAAGCCGTGTGATGCCGGCTTAGAATAGCATCACTCCATTTCTTACCCGTGGGAGTCGTAAGAGGCGACGAAGGGACTCGAGGGTATGTATAGCAATTTTAGGCGATAGGCTGACAATTTGTCACTATGGCGATACACAATTTTCCGAATGACCCTCAAAATTTTGTCAGACGTGGCGTAAATGTCCGTTTTATCGGCCGTTTATGCTCTGCCTACCCCGCAAGGGATAAAGGCGTGATGTATGTATGTATGTATGTAACTAACTTCCTACGCTTGCATACTTCTACAATTTTCTAGCAGTGAACTCTTACTAAAGGAGGTGCGGTTAGAATCCATTTAGTACTGAATCTCACATACAAGGTAATCATTGGAGTATGTATATACTACAAGTAAATTAGGTCTTTGTAGCACTTGCAACTGTGGTATCTATGTAATATACATACTGCATTTCCCACGCTAGGTTCCCAAGTTGCTTACAATAGCAGTAAGCATTAGTAGTCTTCTAATTACTGAAATTTATTTTAGTATCCGGGCGAATTTCGACGGGGTGCGCACAATATGCTACAAAAATTGTTCAAAAGAAAAGGTTCAATACAAAATGTGCAGAAATTTCTACAAGTTATTCGACGAGTTTCATTTGAGCGTAGGACAGAAATATGAAATTTGCCTAAGTGTGACAGGATAAATAGAGTGTCTGGCACATTCCTTGCCTACATATTATAGTTAATTTGTGATTCCTTGTCATGACGCAAAATATTTGCTGCACGTTTTGTGTTGAACATTTTTATCGATATTTTACACGCACCCTACGCGCACAGCACGCGTATACGTATAAATTCGCCCTTACGTAACTTACCCTACTTTATAATGATTGAGGTAAAGTTCTTTGAATTTTTGATGGCGATTTATAATGGATGGTCGTGGCTCGAAGCCATACCGATTAACTTATCTATTTCGGTTTGAAATTTCATTAGTAGACATTAAATATAGCCACACAATTTATAATAAACTGTACAATTCAATTCAATTTTATTTTTTTAATGGCCTCTGTCAGCAAAGGACAATTCTGCCAATGTCTAAGTTGGGGGATACAGGGAAAACACGTTACAACTTTAAAAAGAGAATAACATCGTAACTGGCAATAGATCGGTTGTAGACCTTACGCAAAAACTAAACATCTAAAAGATTTGTTAAGATATATACAGAACATAAATATCATAAACAGATAATAAACATATTAATGTACTTAATAAAATAAACAAAAAAGGGAGGTTTAACATAGGATAGTAGATGGTAAAAGGAAATAGGACGAGGGATACATAAGGAAGCAGATCATATAAAGAAAAGGAAAACGGGAACAAGAAAACCAAAATAACTTTTTAAGCACTCCCGATCACTTTCACTCATTTAAAGTATTAGACCGGGTCTATCGCGATAGTATTTAGGTAAATATTAGTAATTTACCTGTGTCCCGACGTTTCAACACAGTTAAAATACTATCGCGATAGACCCGGTCTAATACTTAAAATGAGTGAAAAAAAAACAAATGTGATTAATTAATGTTATAATGGGGGGAGACTTGGTTAAAACCTACTTTTTCAGTAAAAATTAAATTATGCTGTTTAATTTTTACTGAAAATGTTGTTAAATATCAAATAGCGTAAAAAGATTTTCAATGCAATGACACTGGTACAGTGGAAAAACAAAAGGGGGGACCAAGTGTCTTCAATTTATTTCTACTAATTACGTATTACTACTAATGCCGTGTGATGTCGGCTTAGAATAGCATCACCCCATTTCTTACCCATGGGTGTCGTATGAGGCGACTAAGGGAATCGATGGTAAGATGTGTATTGCAATTTTAGGCGATGGGCTGACAACTTGTCACTATAGTGATACACGGTTATCTGATTGACCCTCAAACTTTTGTCAGACGTGGTGATATATCCGTTTTACGGCCGTTAACGCTCTGCCTACCCCGCAAAGGATAAAGGCGTCATTTATGTATGTATGTAATTTCGTATTAAATAATAATAATACTTCTGAAAACTTATGATTTGAACCTGCTTGCCAATTTTGCAGGTGTATTTTAGTGCCAGTAACGCGTGGCACGGCTCATCTACCGGGTTAGTTTTGCATATTATTACCCGGCGACTAATTTTATCTTTACTAATTGAATGTAGTCTAAGCGATGAGACCCGCGAGAAATTAAATACCAAATTTTAAAACACTTTCCGTGTTAGATATACAATTTCTAAAAAATTTGTAAAAAAAAAGATATTCAATACCTAATAAAACTTATTTCGTATTCTGCCGCTGTTATTTCCCTTTCATAACGTATGTTTTTTTATCTACACTCGCCTAATAATGTTCTAATATTATGAACTCGAAAACAGTTGCATAAAGACCTGCTTTATGAATTCAGAGAAATAAGATTTTCATAGAAATTACAGAAGCGTAATATCTTAAAAGTTTGAGTAGGTTTTTTTTTCGCCATCTTTCGCCGCACCTGTAAGTTGTTGTAGTTGTGGTAATTGTTCGTTTTTTTTCAGTTATTTTATTAGATTGTTGTTCAGTTGTTGTTAAAATATTGTTCAGATTTTGTTTAGATGTTGTTCATTTGTTGTATCGATGTTGTTCAGTTGTTGTTTCGATATTGTTCCGATAATGTTCAGATGTTGTTCAGTTGTTGTTCAGATGTTGTTCAGTTGTATAGTTAAGTTGTTGTTCAGTTGTTGACTCGACATCTGAACAACTGCTGAAGTAAAGAGTTTACAAAAAATCATATCTAGTCATATTACGTTCTCGTATTGAATTTGTATCGGGCCTTGCCATCGCCGCCCGGTGCGGATGTTTGTAAAAGTGTATAACTGAGTTTTTTTTTCTTATTCTTCTTATCGTATCTGCAATGCGGGCTGTAGGAGTATTCAATGAAACAACGAACTTGTGTCGCGTCTGAGCGTATAATGTGTCAGATCACACGATACATAGTCTTATATGCTAACTTATGGCTAATGGGTAGGTGTCCTACACTACACCTTCCCCCTAAAAATAAAAAATTTAAACAATGGATTTTAATTTTTCTAATTGAATGTGGAAACATCGAAAAAAAATTATTATCTAAATTCTTAATCTAAGTCGTAATTAATCATTTATGAACTAAGTTATATGTGTATGTACCAAGGGCCTTCATTTCCGTAATTTTGAATTGATAAAAAAAAAACATTACATTGAAATTCAACGACGATATTTATAAAAAGGTAGGTACGTTAAAATCATTATGCTTTTAATATGAATTGATTTTTAACAATATTTTGTTTCAACCTTTAACTGTACTCCTATCTAAATATTTATTTGTCAAAAAATCGCATGGAGCTTACTAAAATCAAACTGCTTACCTCATAAGATTAAAGTTATTTGATGTTATCACTCGTTTACACTTGAACGTAAGGATAGTCTGTCTCTTAAATCTTCTCGATGTTAACATTTCACTGTCGGGAGGCAAAAATAGTTTCGCACTACGCACACTGTTACCTTTACCTACTTTACATTACGGATGTTAACCATCTCCCGGCTCCCTGCTGCATCCACATCCGACTCGAACATCTGCCGGCGCCCTGCTATTACGAGTATATCATCCTTCTATATGGACACCAACATCTCCCTGCACCCTGCATTTTATCATCATCTATCATCATCATGGCTTTATATTGGTATAAAATTACTCCCAGCGCCCAGTATATCCACACTCACATTTATTGCAACGGCCACGTCATCTTTGCATTCTTGGTGTCATCTTACGGCAGCATATTTATCAGATTCTCCTCAGCTACATATTATTAGTTTATGTTCCGAAAAAGTTGATTTTTGTAGATTTTGTCTAGATTTTATTTTAGATTTTGTATGTTTTCTCCATCAAATTGTTCCGTCAATTGTCCGTTCTCTTTTTTTTTTGATAATTCACACCACAGCACAGCTATTATTCAAGTTTTAATGTAAAAGTTCACTTTCTTTTTTATTTTTCACTTCACATTTCCTCAAACAACCCACATTCATGTTCCCTTGGCTCAGCGCTGCCATCAGGCAGCCCTGGCCGGGTCGCCATGCAATGCGGGCTGTAGGAGTATTCAATGAAACAACGAACTTGTGTCGCGTCTGAGCGTATAATGTGTCAGATCACACGATACATAGTCTTATATGCTAACTTATGGCTAATGGGTAGGTGTCCTACACTACATATCAATGGTTTTTTTTGGTGAGTGTAGATAAAATAGTGTATGCAACTGCATATAATTAGGCATTAGAATGCGCGTGTCAAACTATAGAAATAGATTAGTTAGAAATTCAAATCACTTTGTCTCTTCCTATCAGCAAAATCAACTTTTTAAGCTGGAGAGGTGATAAATTACTTAACAGTTATAAAAGGAATGATGTAAAATTAAAAAAGGGGGCGCACTTATTAAAAACATATGATATGAGTTCATTAACTTCTCCAAGGTTATAACAACCTTTTTGTTACACGTCTTAAAACGTGAAATTAAACAAAACAAACAACCGGTCCTTATTTAGTATAGTATAATTATAATGAACCGACTTCGCAGAGGAGAAACATTACATAGCCTGTAAGTATATTAAAATTTATTTTATCGAATTAGATGAACACCTTAAACCTTTAAATTAAACAATTTCTTTACTATGAAAAAGAGTATCCGGAATCCATGTAGTTTTTGAGATATTCAATGACACACATACCTACATTACAAATTTATATTTCAAATAAAAATGCCAACATATTAAAACATTTTCGATTTATAGAGGATTCCAACGTAAATCTAGAAGTGACACACAAAATGGTTTGACTGACCTTTTTTTTTTTAAATCAGTTTAAAAGAGAAATAAGATTCAATAGAAATAGGTAAACAAAACCCAAATATAGCCAGTTAAACTAGTTACGACAACGAATGGCAAACCGCATTGACTACATTTCTTATCTCAGTGGCAGAAGGGCAAAACGTTTAGTTAGATATATTTCTAGTTAGTTAATAACTCTAAACAATATAGGACGTTGTATACTCTAAAAATCAATAGAAATTTATTATGTAAGTACATAGTATTTAAAGTGTGTGTAACTAAAAAAGTAACATGAAGTTGTTATGTATATTGGCTTTAGTTTTCTTAGTGGCGTTTGCGCTTGCGCATGGAGGAGGTAATTATATAAAATATCTATAAATTTTCAATGCTTTTTTAAATTTCTGTAATATACTTTAACTATATCTGTAATATAATAATAAACTTTATAGTGTTATTATTTGCTTTTGCCGTGTGTTGCCGGCTTATAATAGCATCACCCCATTTCTTTCCCGTGCGAGTCGTAAGAGGCGACTGAGGGACTCGAGGGTGTGTATTGCATCTTTAGGCGGTGGGCTGACAACCTGTCACTATGGCGATACACAATTTTCCGAATAACCCTCAATCATTTGTCAGACGTGGCATAGATGTCCGTTTCCTGTAGCCGTTTACGCTCTGCCTACCCTACAAGGGATTATAGGCGTGATATGAGTATTTATTTATTTATTTACCGTTTATTGTACACAAAAACATTACAAAATAAACACATACAAAGAATAACGACACAACAAGACGACTTATTCCTACTAAGAAATTTCTACTAGCTGAAAATGCGTATGTATGGATGTTATTTAAAAAGTGAATTAATTATTATTATTAGATTTTAAAACAGTCATTTCCCAACACTAGTGTCTCCTGACTACTCTCTGGGAAGCCCCGGCGAAATACTGTAATTTAATTACAAAAAAAGAAACACATTATATATTTTTTATATATTGAAGACTATAAAAAACTGCCTAGAAATAAGCAGCACCTTCTGTGTCTTTTTTGTATTTATCCGGCGTCTAAAGTTTAAATCAATAATAATTAAATTCATAAACGCGAAGAAATCATTTAAGTTCAAAATACCATAAGAGTCAAAAGAATTGTAATAAAATTTCTTACTCAGTTTAAATTTCAATCTACTTACATTTTATTTTCTACTTTCAGATAATCAAATAACATCATGCAAAAATGATGATCGAAAATGTTTTCACGATTTGGTGAAACATTTTATGAAGAATGCTGTAGACGGAATACCTGAACATAATGTGGGACCAATTGATCCTCTTATGATTCCATTCATTGAATTTGTAACGCATGAGGTCGTTACTATTCATTTTACACATGTTAATATTACTGGCCTGAAAAATATGGAAGTTGCAAATGCAACGTAAGTAAATTCAGTTAAAGATAAAAGTGATGGTAAAATATCCCATTACCTACCTATATCAAGAGTGGTACCATGTGGTACCGGCTAAAAATAGCATCACCCCCTTTCCACCGTGGATGGTGTAAAAGGCGACTTAGAGATATATTTGTGCAGCAGTGCTCCTAGCAAATGTACCTTGCACTGCGCTTGCCAATCCGCCTGCTGTCAGTGTGGCAAATCCCCTCCAATCCAGTCCAGCAGTGGATTGTTGTAACTGTGGATAATGTTGTTTTTATTAAGTACATATATCATAATTATTAGAGACAGCTTTAGGTAGTAGGTGTATACTTCTACAATATAAAGGTTACTATTCTGTGACCGATTTTATGAATGCAGGGAGACCTTAAATATACTTTCAGTAATGATTTATAAAATTTTGTTGAACGTGATATACAATAAGAAATTGTAATCAACTTAATTTTAAGTACTTTTGACATGTATTACTATTTATCAAATTATTGTAAATGTTTGAATAATTTAATTTTAACACTGTTGACGATTTTGTTTAAGCTGAATCTGTATCTGAATCTATACATTTTCTTGCAGAGTCAACCAACAAAACCAAGCTCTGAAAATTGTAATGATTGTATCAGTTCATATCAATGCAAATATGGATATTGAATTTACTGCAGTAAACAAAAGCTTGAGAAATATTAAGTATCAAGGCACAACAAGTAAGAACTTTGTACCTACCTAAAAATATTCTGTACTTTTATTAAATAATGGCTATTGAAATCATCTGCCCATCCTAAACATTAGCGCTATCTGTAATAATAGGTAAATATTTAACCTAAAAACTAAGCAAAACTTATTTTTGCTATTGAGTTCAGTTTTTTTTTTTTTTTTATAAATCGCAATAGAACCAATTTTTCCTCAGATCCATTGACGATGACTACTGAATATGGATTTGATGTATCGCCTAATGCAGAAGGCGTAGACTATTTCACTATCAAAACGGAGATCACCACAAAGTGTGATACAACTGAAGACCCAATAGTGAATCTAGACGCTCATAATTTAGATCAGATTTTTCGTGAAGGTAAGGATCGGACTCACTTAAGTATTGGTAGTTTAGACGCAGAATTTTCTTGTGGGAATGGCATGTTCTGCTTTAAAAAGGGGCCTAAACATTATTCCAGGTAGGTTAAATTATATATGTGTACCAAATTTCAGCCATATACGTCAAGCCGTTTCAGCGTGAAGAGGTAATAAACATACATATACACACACAGACACACACTCACTCACGGATTTAATAATTTTAGGAGATAGGTGTGAATATGAATATAGTTCTGTTATCAATGATTATAAATAACACACGCTTAACGAAACACGTCAAATATTGTCAAAATTAAAATAATAACGTCTATTTTGGTCTGAGTATAAAGTAATATGGTAACTTGCGCTGCACGCTTTGATGCTATACTCTGAGTATCGCGACTAAAACCCATAATCAGAGCAGATGTATGGTGTTTGGAGTTTCGACGCCATAAACTTAGAATAAGACTGAAATTCGACACTAAAATCTAATGTCAAGATCATAAGTGCCTACGTATTAACACTGTACTTTTATATTCTGCAGGGTGTTTGCTCAACTCTCGATCAAACACCCTGCAGAATATAAAAGTACACCTAACCTAACCTAACCTAACCTAACCCAACCAGAACATATTGATAATGAAATTGTTTATAAAACTATTTTATCTTCTTCCAGATCCTGACCTTCTACAACAGTTTATCCAATTAAACGACAAAGGTTCGAAAGTTTGGAAAAATCAACTAATTTGCAAGATAGCTAAAGAGACGATTTCCAGATTAATGGATAACTTTAGGGCTGTATGCAGAATACTGCCAGTATCGATAAACTAAAATTATTTGAAGAAGGTAAAGAAAGAAGAGGGAACGTAGAAGAACTAATCCTAATAAGACAAGACCAGTATTCAAAGCAATTATTAAAGGGCAAAAATTGAAGGGGGAAGAGTAAAATGAGTTATTTAAGCCACTTAAAGGAGAAGATTACGGTCATGTCGTATAGAAAAGTCAAAGAGACGGCAAAAGACAGACAACTGGCGGAAACTCTACTAACAAAAGCAATGATCTTAAACATAGGAAAAAGAATGACTGGCGGAAACTGCACCGAGAAAAGCTAAATATATTATGAAGAAGAAGATAAGGAAAAAAATAATTAACGTTATTGTTTAATGGGTGCTCACTGGGTGCTTAATCCCTACTTACCTACGATTTTTGTATTAAGTACATAAATAATCTACAATAACGCTGATGCGAAGAAAAACAAATAAAAACGATAACATAATGTGATCGGCCATTTATGGATCTCATCTTCTGACGTATTTTATTATTCATATTTCTTGAATGCCGAATAAATGCTATGTTGTGTGATACCGGCTCAGAATAGCATCACCCTATTTATTTTTCGTGGGTGTCGTAAAAGGCGACTAAGGGACTCGAGGGTGTGTATTGCAATTAAGGCGATGGGCTGACAACCTGTCACTACGGCGATACACAATTTTCCGAATGACCCTCAAATGTTCGTCAGACGTGGCGCAAATGTCCGTTTTTGCAGCCGTTTACGCTCTGCCTACTAAGGGATTATAGGCGTGATATGTGTATGTGTATGTATGTATATTTCTTGAAATAGCAGTAACCAGTAAAGACAGTGGGCAAATCATTCAAAAGTCTCCTTAACGAATTCCGTTGATCCCTATTCTATTTATAAAACAAGTACTTATCCGTGTGTTCCTTGTGCTGTACAGAACACGACACTGCCTGTTTTACTTGCAAGAAGTTGTGCAACGTATAACTGTGTCGTCACAAACGTATCCTACAATGAAGAAGATTTTTTGTATAAACAGGCCGTGTTGGGTATCAAATTAAAGGAACTAATTAGTAGATCCTAAATATACGGGGTGTAAGGGACAGCCCTCGGAATACTGAGAGGGTGTATTCAGTCCATGAAACTGAACAACTTTCCCCTAGAAACACATTTAAGGTAACGACATTTTCCCCCTAAAAACATATGTCACGGACCCACAAAAAAAATCGACCTCCCATACAAAATCTCAATCAGCTGACTGCATTTACTATAGGAAGTGAATAATTTTTTGACGTTTCCTGATTTAAAATTTTTTTATGATGTTGAGTTTCAACGTCCGAATGTACCCTATTAGTATTCGGAGGGCTGTCTCTCACACCCTTTATATAACACTATAGGGATTCCACTACTTACCTACTCGAACAAATTATTTATACTGATACAATATTAATTATTGATACGTGTTTACAGTAAATAGAAGAGCGTCAAAACATTTCAAATTGCTAGTTCGCCAACAGAGAAGTAGCTTTAATACCCTATTCAGAATTGTGAAATAAACTGTTGACTTGGACACTAATACATATAATATTGTATGGTGTCCTTGGCAAGCTCATTCTACATTATGTAAGTAAATAAGGTTTGAAAGAAATAAAACGTTTATTTTCAGTCCAGCAGATCCTAATATTATTTTTACCTTTCGACCTGTGTCTTGAGGAAAGCGGTTCCTTATCACCAGCCCGTCCGGCCTGAGTTTTCAGTATCGGCCACTAGTAAAATTTCACCCTATACACATATCATTTTATCTTATTAAGCCTACATCGTCCCACTGCTGGGCAAAGGCCTCCCTCTTATCTTTCCATCCTATTCTACTCTGGGCGTCCGAGTGCCAGTCTTTGCTAAAGACATCTAGCTCGTCACGTCACCTGCGACGGGGTCTTCCGCAGCGTCGTCTCGATGTGGGTGGTATACACTTATACATGTATCAAATTTTAGAGGAACTCAAAATGGTCTGCACTCAGCTTATGTTAAGGGCTAGTGGTGTACTTGTTTCATTATGATACAGCTAAGATGCCTGATATTTTATTTGTAACTAGCAGCCCGCCCAGCGGTTTCACCCGCTGCTAACAATTTCCCCCGGGAATAAGACAGTTTAATATAGCCTATGTTCATCAGGGATAATGTAGGATTCTTAAAATCTTGACTTCAGTTTGAAACAAATATCATTTTCAGATGGTGGTGGCGTAGAGTTACATACCGTGTGATTAACCTGGCCAGCCCCATGGCAGTGCTTTGATTTTTATTTTTTTTATCCCGCCCGAGCCGGTTTTCTATTAGGTCATAACAAAATTGTAATAAAAAAAAAGAAAATTGTGTGATACAAATTTAGTTTTTTAGAATGACGGTTCATGACGTCAATAAGTGATAATACTATCCTACATTGAATAAAAAATTTCAATTTCAATTAACGGTAAAAGAATTTTTTAAATCGGTATAGTAGTTTCGGAGCCTATTCAATTTAAACAAACAATAAATAAGATCATGTTTCTAATATTAGTGTATATTATATAATTATTATTTTAGTGTGATGCCGGCTTAGAATAGCATTACCCGATTTCTTTCCCGTGGGAGTCGTAGGAGGCGACTAAGGGACTTGAGGGTGTCTATTGCAATTTAAGGCGATGGGCTGACAACCTGTCACTATGGCGATACACAATTTTCCGAATGACCCTCAAACATATGTCAGACGTGGCGTAAATGTCCGTTTTTGCGGCCGTTTACGCTCTGCCTACCCCGCAAGGGATAATATGCGTGATATGTGTATGTATGTATTATTTTAGTGTAGATTTTTTAATGCATTATTTAATGTTTTTGTCGTCTTTTTTATACCGAGTAACGGACAGCCCTTCGAATACTGATAGGGTGCATGAAACATAAAACTGGACAACTTTCCCCTAGAAACATATGTCAGGAAACGCCAAAAAAATGACCTTCCATACAAAATCACAATCAGCTGACTGCATTCACTATGGGAAGTCAGTTTTTTTACGTTTCCTGAAATATGTTCCTAGGGGAAAGTTGTTCAGTTTCATGGTCTGCATGTACCCTATCAGTACTCGGAGGGCTATCCCTTACACCCTATAATACAGTAATGATTAAATGTAATCATTACGCTGGTACGAATAATGTGGCGTAGTTTGTACATTTTTAAATGAAAAAGTAGTTATTGTGGCATAACTGTAATAGTTAGACATATGGTATCGCGGACATTATTATAGATATTGATGTCTTCTATAAAACTGTAGTACATTACTTTGCTCTATTGTCAATAATTTCCACAGCGTACGCGATATAAGATATTTTTTTGGTACATTTTTCACACGTTGGGTTACATTATCGAAATTTTCACGCGGATCCCTATTTTTTTCTCGTATAAAATATAGCTTATGTTCATCAGGAATAATGTAGGATTCTAATGGTGAAAGAATTTTTAAAATCGGGCCAGTAGTTTCGGAGCCTATTCGATGCAAACAAACAAACAAACAAACAATCAAATCTTTCCTCTTTATAATATTAGTGTAGATGCTACATAATACTAACATATACTAATATTATAAAAGCGAAAGTTTGTATGTTTGTATATTTGTTTGTTTTTTAACCTTCACGAATAAACTACTGAACCGAATGAAATTTGGCACACATACAGGGTTATTTTTTAGTCAGTGCGCAAACTTATACCATGATATCAGAATCGTTAATAGGACATTTTAGGCAAATAAAAAAATATGTTTTATTTTTATTATTTTTTTATTTTTGTCTGCCGCATAAAAAATAAATCATGGACACACTACTTTTCAATCGGAGGTGGGTGAAAATGGCAACAGCGCTCACGCAGCGCACCCTTCAGTCAGTTTCAGTTCTCGCTTTGATTCCGTCGCGGGCGGGCGCGCACCTGTGTGACACTACTTTTCCCGCCGATCCCGAATTGATTTCGCGATGTCGAATTTTACGTTTCGCGAGTTTTACGAAATGGTGCGTTCGTACTTTTTAAGTGGGGAAAATACCCGAGCAGCCCAATGAATGTACGCGGACGAAAGTTTACCTCGACTGCGTAATGCTGGCGTTGTGGGTGGACCCTAGTGTACCGAACCCAATAACATTCCTCAACGTTATGCAGTGGCTGTTGGATCACGGGCAGTTTACAGTAAGTAACTGTTAATTAAACGACTATTGTACTTAGCTACCTACTGCTTACCTAGTGTTCTAGGTAAATTTTTCATTTTGACGGTCCTAAGCCCGTAAAAGTATGAAGAGAAAATTTCAATAACTTTGTAAAGGCTCAGCTACACAAGACCGGCGCGCGATAGCCGCGTTCCGGCCATACGATTTTTTTATGAATGCCCGATCAAATCACACCCTGTTATTTTTGTGTGAGTAGACCGTTTTTAATCTTTATTCCTAAATTACCACTCAAGGTTAGTTCACACTGACGCAGTAGCAACATTTTAGTGGCCTAATCAACTTTGACTGTCATACTTTACTGAATTTTTCGCTCCACTCTCATAAGCGCACAAAATTGCCGTTTACTTTACTTTAAATGCAGTTGTACTTTAAGGATAATTCGGTTAAAATCATCGAAGGGCAGGCACGCGCAATACGAGCTACCTCATATCATCAGTGTACATAAAGCTTTCTAGCAGTGCAGATGAATTTCCCGCCACGCCGTGCCGGCGGCGGCGGTGCGGCGCGGGCGGCGGCGGTCGGCCGGCCGGCGCCGGCGTCAGTTTTCTTCTAAAAATTGAACCGTGTTGGCGCCACTATGTCTGGCGCTGTAAGACGCGGTGACTAATCGCGACGTTGTCAAACCATCACAACCTCTGTTGTATGCAGGTTGTGTAGGCTTTTTAGGTAATATCAGCAACGGCTCCAGTTGCCATTAAAGTCTTTACTGGTTATTTTTAAAGAATATTAGAAAAACCTTTGAATGTAATCTTTTAAAATGGGTATCAATCATTTCTGGTTATTCTTGTTAACTGTAAGAAAAACCATTCTTAAGTTGATCACGTAGATGGTTACTCGAGGTGCTGTACAATCCCGAGTTACCGTTATGGATTAAACATTTACATGTCTTGCTTATGCTAGTTGTAGCTGCTAATTCTTAACCAAACTGGGAAAAATCCAACTAGGTACGTGATTAACAAAATAATCTCTAGAAACTGGGACCATCAAATCAAGAGACCATCTTTCAAACCACTACACCACGGAGGCAGTTTAAGTGTAGGTACTTGTGAGATAGGTACTTAGTTGTTGTAGGTAACACCCGCACGCACCCCGGTACCAATAGCGGTCATTAACCTGGACTGGTCATTGACCTGTGCTGTAGGTAGAAGCTAGTACAAAGTCAGCTGATAGGTATAACTGGGCCGCGCGCGACGTTGCCAAGCCGAATGCCACCTAGTGTACCTAATAGGGTGATCCACACTTACGTACGATCCTGGGATAAGTTTAAGTGCGATTATTTCAACTTTTTTGTTCTAAGTCATGTGTAAAAAATAGATACATATATTTTAAAATTTGATAACCATTACGTATGTTGAAGCTGCGCACTGACTAAAAAATAATCCTGTATAGAAGGTAACATAGGATAGTTTTTATGAGTACGCGGGCAAAGCCGCGGGTAACAGCTTGTCATTGATATACAGGAAGTAACAAAAAGGGTATAACAAGCCGAAAGGAGGCCAAGATACCCATTAAACTAAACAACTTTCCCAAGATATCCGTTTTACGGCCGTTAACTCTCTGCCTACCCCGTAAGGGATATAGGCGTGATTTATGTATCTATGTATGTAACTTTCCCAAACTCTACAAAATTGGTCCTCTCATACAAAGTTGCAGTTCAGCTGGTAAATTTACCATGGGAGTTCCAATATTATTTTTTCTTTTGTCGACCTATGTTCCACGGGGAAAAGTTGTTCAGTTTCATGAGTACCTTGACCTCCTTCCGGCTTATTATACCTGTTTTGTCATTCCTTGTATAATCTAGTACCTATCGTATCTCAAATCCCAGTATGAGTGACATGGTTGATCCCATTCAGTACATCACAACATGATAAACATTGACCTGCTACATTCTGGAGATAATGAGAAACAATGACCGCAACATATACCCAAAGCCAAAATTATATTACCTAATACCTATCTATTATACATACAGCAGACTCCTGCAGCTGACCTGGCTCCGCACGTATCGACTAGTCGTTCCTGCGGATCCAGCCAGGAAGGCCGAGAGGGTGGCGCAGGTCCTGGGCAGCCCTGCGTTTTTCATAATTGCGTCCCAAGCAGAAGTCTTGCCTCAGACACTGCTTAAATCGTCTGTCACAGACGTGTGAGGCCAATGATGATGATACATACATACATACATCAGCATATTGCAGTCCACTGCTGGAGGTACGCCTCCCCCAGGGTACGCCATAGGGCACGCTCTCCCGTTTTAGCCATCCAGTCGCTACCAGCCGCCTTCTATCAGTCATCGGTCCATCTGGCCGGAGGTCGTCAAACACTACGATTGCTGGGGCGTGGCCTCCACTCGAGAACCCTACCTACCTATTATAAAAGGATAAAATTCAAGAGATCTTCTCATAATGGTAAACATACATTTCATATGATAATCTTGTATAGGTTAATCTGCTGAAGTTACCTACTTACTAAATACTCCTTTTAACCGACTTAAAAAAGGAGGCATTCTTTCAGTCCCTTCTCGGTTTTTTATAACGTAGGTGATCATACCATTGGACACTGATTCCTATGAAATTTCTGAAATAAAATGTTTGTGCGTTTATCTAAGGCTCATGTTCCAACAGAATACACCTCGATCAGTAAGCAACCAGGGCCATTGTAATGCCGTTGATACTCAACTGTCATTTATTGCCATTGTGGTTTTCTTTACTTCAAACTGTTAGCAGAATAAGAAACGTCCAGAACTATCTAACTGACACTATATTGAAACACAACTGAGAGGCTTTTCAGTTAGCTGAATACGGCCCCAGGAGCTGTCCTTGTAGCCCAGTATGGCTAGCTTTTACATACATACATTAATCACGCCTTTATCCCTAACGGTGTAGGCAGAGCGTTAACGGCCGTAAATTAGATATTAACACCACGTCTGACAAAAGTTTGAGGGTCGATCAGATAACCGTGTATCACAATAGTGACAGGTTGTCAGCCCGTCGCCTAAAATTGCAATACACATCTAACCCTCGAGTCCCTTAGTCGCCTCTTACGACAACCATGGGCAAGAAATGGGGTGATGCTATTCTAAGCCGGCATCACACATCATAGCTAGCTTTTCATGTTTCAAATATATTAAATTCGTTTGGCATATAGAGTTTTTGGACCGTTGTTGGTCGAACCCAATTTATTGTTTTGTGTCAGTTTATGTAAATGCTAACATGCTTCCGTTTGTAGTGGATAAAAACGACTCAAACTAGGTTTGTACACTGTATTAACTTACACATTTTATTATGTTAATTTAATTATTGTCACCTAAAAATTTAATTTAATAAACGATACCTACATTGAATCAATAAAATTACGCAAGCATCAAAAATTAAAAAAGTGCTTTACACGCTTAACGCAAATCGTACAAAAAAATTGCGACTTTATAAGATATGCCCTCAAATAATGCCAGTCTTGTCACGTTCTTACATCTTGTATACCTTATTTATTATACATATAATAATTATGTGGTTTTTAATAAACCCAATAAAATAAAGGAGGTATAATTTCTAGAGTAACAAAATTGGTCTCTTATTTGATTCATATTACAAGTTAAAGATTATGGAACAATTGAATAGCCTATTTTTGAGACAATTTTGTCGTAACACCTCTGCATCCTTATCATCTTTTGTCCGGAATAAGTTACAAGAATATTGGTATAAGTAACAGAATATAAAGACGGTAGGTGATTTATTTCAATTCGCTGTATTGTTAACAAATTTATTTATGGATGACAATAATCGGGAGTGACATAACTCTTGTGATAAACTCGTTGGACGAGGAGGTAAGTGAGAAATAGTTTGCATAATTTAGGGCCCACATTATGACTTAACGATATATAGATATGCGTTTTCCTAAATCTTGCATGAACAGATGAATCAATAACGTTAATCGATTTCCCCTTTCTTTAAAATCGGAGCTAACTTTGACACAGCATAAGAATTATACAAAAACGTAGAGCAAATGGTCTATTATTTCTAAGTTAACATCTACTTATCTAAAAACTCTTACTCAAATCCTCCACAAACTGCTCAGGGACATTTAAACAACATATTGGAAGTAAAACCAAAGAATGTCGTTGCCGATCGGCTACTTCTGTGAATACTAACGAACTCTGGAATCACGACTATTAATGCATATCTGTACACAAATTGCGGTCCTTATATCATCCAAACGATAACCTGGCTTGCTCCCACACTAGTAGGTAGTATCACTGTGATATTTAACTACTAGCCACCGTTCCGTGTTACTCAGTACTGATTCGCTACTACATCAACATGAGCGTGATAAGGGAATTTGTTGTTGTGTTTTTGGTCCATAGTGCACTCTCTGCGGGTAAGTACCTAATGAGTTGGCTACTTTGAAAGAAATTCTCATCGATTGGTTGTGCCGTGTGGTGCCGGATCACCCCAATTCTACCTTCGGGTGGTGTGATAATCATCCGGTGTAAGGAACAGCGTTCACTGTGTATGTAACATCTTGCTCTTCGCTCGCCAAGCGTGGTGAGTATGGCAATATCCCCGATAGAGAGAGGCTCATGTCCAACAGTGAACTTTTGTGTCTGCTAATGTTATGTTAATGATTGGAAAAATTTCAATGGCAGCAGCAGTAAATTCATTTTAGAGCAAAGTTTCCAATCTCTGACTCTAGTCACTTCATATAATTCCAAGGCAAACACTTATCAAAATTTTTATTGCGATTTCTTCTTTGATATCGAGAGCCAGACCATTACTTCGAAGGCTTAACCAGCAACTAGCACTTGAAATCCTACAATTCAAGTTCAAAAAATTACTTGCTAACATTTCAGACGATCTAATACACCCGTGCAACAAAGATGACACCCATTGCCTCACAGAATCTGCCCAAAATTTCCTGGAAAAGACCAGTGCTGGAGTCCCAGCATTTAACCTCATAGCCATCGATCCATTCCACACGGACCTCATTGAGGATACTTTCGGCACTGGCGAGAAAATCACTTTCAGCAATGTGACTGTTACCGGTTTGAAGAAGTTGGTGGTCGCTGATTTTAAGTAAGTAATAAAATTACTTAACTGAACAATGGTTTAACCACCTCTCGGGTGTTTAATAGTGTGTGTTTTTGGGTATGTCCGTCCAGGGCAGTTAGACACGGGATATTTATGTTTGGCGTAGTATGGGATCTTCCTACTAGCTTACCTGTGAAAGTTAAGGTAGAAGGTTTTGTACAGGTCTGAATCGGAGTTCAGCGACAAAATAGCTCTTATTTAGTTCTACTTATTTTTGTTCTTCCCAATTAATAGTTCAACTACAACAACAAAAGTTGATCTTTCTATTTTTTTTCTGTCTTCTTTTTCTAATCGTCAATAGCTAATTCATCAGATTTTTGAAAGTCAATAAAATCTAGCACAATTATAAAACAGTCGATTTTATCAACAAATTAATTAAGTATCTCTCATATTCTAATGAGTCATAAGTATATTGTAATAAACTTACCTCTGCATGTTCATAACGTATTTCTCAGATGTCCAAGATACATTATTCTGTAAACAAATGTCCAGAGAGTTGATATCGACTTTGTACTTCTGGAATAAGAGTTATATTTCCGTGATTTTATCATTACCTACTGCAATTGAAAACATGATTATTTAAAGGTCAATTACGATAATAATGTCACTCGTGGGAACAGTAATCTTAATTTCTTTACAATGGAAACCTAGACGTCTTTACTTGCAAGCTCATAAACATATCTAAATACGAATGTTTATTACAAATTAATTACATTGCAAGTGATTTGTTCTTAGCTTCCACGTCATATTTTGCATAATAAATAAGATGTAATGGTTATTAATCAAATCCGCTCTTAGTAACAAGAAGATTAATAATTGTATATTGTACTTAATAATGTTTATATGCATCTCGTATAATAAGTACTATAAAATATTCATGAATCGAAACTTTCTTACATATGTTTTGTTATTTTTCGGTCGAGGAATATTTTAGTAAGAAGTGTCTGGTGTAGACTTTGCCAATGTATTACCACAGTAGTGTTACTATTTATTCTAAGGTATTACCACGATCAAAGTACACTTGGCATGAATGATCATATATAGTTTCCTAGATTCCGGGATTTAAAAAGTGAATGCTATTTTCGTTCCGAATTCAAAACTTCATTGAATCAGCAGCTGTATTTCCAAACATTCCGAATACAGGTCACACACAGTGTTTTTTGCCTTTTTACAGGATAGACACGAAAACAAAGAACGTCAATTTGCTCATGGAAAATGAACCGGAGATAGTCACGGATATTCAGGCCGACGGACAGTCCAGTAGAATATCAACAAAAGGAAGTAAGTATCCATTTGGCTAGTAAATTCACGCCACATCTTCTCTATGCTGAGTCATTTTCTGAGTCATTTTTTTGGGTAAAAAATGTAACCCAATCAAGCTTTATCAGGATAGTTGGTATAACCCTTATTGATTACCAAACAACTATTGATAGGTTATGTATCCAACCCATTTATAAATTTTAAATTTATGCAATAAAACTGAAACTAAATCATCCAGCCTTACTCTACATACTTACTTATAGTTAAAATTTGTTGGTATATATGAATACGTAGTACTCTCTCTCTTTTTTCGTGTGACACAACGACACATGAACCCTGTTGTCAGATTTTTTCTGCATCTGAATGGCTATCTATACTTAAGACACAATTTCATCTAATCGTTTCCTACTAGCAGTAGTAAAAGTTGAAAACCCAAGGTTCATCGGGTCTTTCGTCGACTAGGCGTCCCACACGTCATAAAAGAAAATCCTTAACCTTGTTCTCTTTCTTACGTTCACAGAAATCCATATGTTTGCCGAATACAAGTACGACCTTGTGCCCAACGCGGAAGGTGTAAATTACTTCACAGTTGGACCTGCGAGCCTGAGATGTGATCCGCAGGGCGTACCAGAAGTATCAGCGTTGAGTGGAGCTGGTGCAGAAGTGTGGAAAGGTGGGTATTTTCTGCAATGTGAATGTATCAGTCAAATGGTGCCGGCTTAGAACAGCATCACCCCATTTCTAAACGTAGTTGTCTTCTTCTTTTTCGTCGTATCATCATGACTGAGGGACGTGACTTTTCTGGGCTATACTAGGTACTACTGCTAGTAGGTGTCTAGAGGCGACTAAAAGATGAATAGGGAATAGGCAGCAGTGTTCCCTGTGAATATCTTTAACACCTTGCAATACGATCGGCAATCCGTCTGCCAAGCGTGATGAGTATGGCAAATACCCTCAAAGGGGAAAGGCACATGTCCAGCAATGGACTGTGTCGGCTATTGTAGTATTAGAGCTTAGTAGAATATCTCAATGTCTCAGTCTCGTCTATCACAGATCGTCAGAAATTTAAAACGAACATTTTCATCCCATTATTAATGGGGTGCAAAGTACAAAACTAAGGAAAGCAACAAACATCCAGACCATCCAGATCTGAGAAGATGAGATAAAGATATTTTATTTGCTGTAGATGTGGTTATATGTAGAATAAATACTTATTTGTTTAAAATATAAATAATCATTTAAATCAAATTGCGATCAAATTGTGGAATGCCCTAGGTACCGGAGGATATCAGACGTGCTCCGTCTCTTGAAAGCTTAGGCGCGAGTCAGATCACACTATCTGTCTGAAAAGTGATTTTTCACTTATACTGTTTTGTTTTTCTCCCCTGTCCATTTAATCTGAATGAACATGCATATTTTTCTCATATAATAATGCATATGTATTAGTTTTTTTTTAATATAAGGTATGTAGTAGTATACTCATATTTATGTAAAATATGTAGGTATTATTGTATATGTATTTTATATATACGTTAAAGCACTATCCCGCATCTCAAATCTACTCTCCTTTACCCTAAGGTTGTCTGGTAGAAATAGCTACCTATCTATAAGGACGCCTATATTGTACTCTTTCTTTTCTATCTGTATGTCCATTTCTTGTTTTTGTGCAATGTTATGTTAAATATTGTTTACAGCTTATAATAAAATAAAACACGGGAACATTGGTACAAAAAAACCACTATGGCGCCTCGTTGACTACACTGGAAATATAGGAAAAAAATCAGCCAACCGTGGGCTGCAGCGCTAGTAAACATCACACTTCTGAAAATCCACTCACAGTGCAGTCTATTTTTAGATAAATTCCATTTGACTGTAACGTAATCGTAACCTTTGATGATTTATGGCGGTTCGCTCACTTGTCGTTTTTGTAACGCAACGTAACGCATGCGTCTGTCAGACGAAAGTGTGGGTTGTCTGGTGTGGTGTGTGATTGATTGGTGTGTCAAAAGACTTGACAGACGCCTCCGATACGCACCATAAACCCACCACAACCGTATTTGTATGGGAATTAGATCGCAATTCGCAATTTCCTTTCATCTGACGGACGCATGCGTTACGCTGCGTTACAAAAACGGAACGACACGAGCGAACCGCCTATGTGTTTGAATACGTTCTTCGAACGTGTACCTACTCAAAGAAGGCACGAGAAGAATAAAGATGTTTTTTTTTTTTCAGCAAAATCTGACGAAGTAAAGAAGAAGTTGCTATGCGCGGTCAGTGACGCCGCGTTCCAAGCCGTCATGCACAACTTGAGGGAGTCTGCCAAGTTCTACCCAGCGACCAGTTACTTTAAGGATCTCGAATAGGCAAGAAAATGTAGACGTCATTTTATTTTGAAATGGTATTTGTAAAAAAAATATCTCCATTGTCACCTTTACCTACAGTGAGAAAATGTAGACGTAAATTTAATTTGAAATGGTAGGAAGCTATCTGTAAAAAAAACACTGTCACCTTTACCTACTGAGAGAAATGTAAACGTCGTTTTATTTTGAAATGGTAGATAAATATTTTGTAAAAAAAAAAAAACCATTGTAACGCTTTACCTTCTGCGCACACGCATACAAAACTGCAGCTTTTCTGAACTTGCCACAATACGTACTATTATTTATTCTGTGACAATACTTCTTGGTCAATGACTATAGTATTCAAAGGTTTTTGAAATTATAGCAATAATTTCCCTACAGTTTTTCAATATTTTTATAGAATTTTAAAGCAAGTAAATTTTTATATTGTTACTTAAAATCTTATAAATGAGACGTTTACAAAAATAAAATTCTTAAATACAACATATTTTTTTCTATTTATCCCCTACTTTCACTCTAACCTAGATAACCTTAACTCTTTATTCTAATCAATCAAATTATTTTTGGGAAAATGTTATTTTTGTACTCCTACCTTGCCTACTTGTATTCTACAAAAATATAAATATAGTCTTATACATACATACATATAATCACGACTCTTTCCCATAGGGGTAAGCAGAGACTACATCTTTCCACTTGCTACGATCCTGACATACCTCTTTTGCTTCTTCAACATGCATCAATCTGTTCATACATGCTCGTCGGTTTAGGGCACTCTTGACCTGACCTTTCTTTAGCACGTCTTATAAATAAATACATAATATGATAGCACGATATTACAAAACGTAAAAGATACTAAGTGAATCTCAAGGTTGGATATTATGCTACTGGTCACGGTATCGCGAATAAAGCATTTCACAAAATAAAAAAATCATTGATTATCTATTATCGATACAGAATGCATTACGATATTCTTTAATTCATTCGTATATAAATAGCAACATTATGAATGTTTAACTTTATTTATTTTCATAAGGCTATCTATATTTATCTTCAAAGGAGGTGTAAATTAAATTAAATACGTCGAAACACGCACGACTATGCCATAGCAAGGAGCAAAGGATATTCAAATCTCACGATAAATAAAACCTACTGTACATTCTAAACAATATTTGTCCTATGATCTAGACTAGAGTCATGAGCAAACCCATCATTAATAAAAAAAAACTCGTGATTTTGTATCCTAGAACATGCCCCAATATAGCTCCTAAACTTTCTTTGTTTCAAAAAACCACACTGCGCACGTTGCCAGTTCTGCTCAGTGAATCCATAGTAACCTTTGCACACAATATTCCTTTTTCAGTGGGTTTTATAAGAGCAGGCTCAAGTAAGTTCCTGAGTGAGGTGAAGGTGCCAATGTGTGTAGCGCAAATCTTGGCCAACGTCCCACCATACTTCATAAATTAACTACCTATATAGATACGACCTTGTTATTCAACCTTTCTTCAGTGATACTACAGGATTAATGAATATACCTACTTATTATTGTGAATGGAAGTTGGTATTTTGCTACGACAAATTCTAAAATTCACTCTATCTATCTACATAACGTCTTCTATTTCGTTAATAACTGAGATGTTTCTGTATGATGCTATTCCTTTCCGTAAGCTCTCCTTTTTGTGCCGCTATTAATTCATACAAACAATAACAGCTAACAACTTTCCATGCTGGACGGTCCTTAGTAACTTTTGAACATTGAATACCAAATTTTTAAAACACCTCCCGTGTTATGTATACAATTTTTGAAACCTACCTAGTATAGTTTGGTATTAGTTGCAAAACTAACCCGGTAGATGAAGCCGTGCCACGCGTTACTGGCATTAAAATACACTTGCAAAATTGGCGGGCAAGGAATGAGCTGCGGTAGCCCAGATGGAAGAGGCGTCGCCACTAGTAATGCGAAATTTGCAGGTACAAATCCTGCCCGCGCTTGAAAATTTTGCAAGTTTTCAAAAACTTTTCAACACAATATTCCTTTTTCAATGGATTTTATCAGAGCAGGTAAGTCCCTGTTAAGTAAGTGATACACAATTTTCCGAATGACCCTTAAACATTTGTCAGACGTGGTGTAAATGGCCTTTTTTGCGGCTGTTTACGCTCTGCCTACCCCGCAAGGGATAATAGGCGTGATATGTGTATGTATGTATGTAGGTAGGTCCCTCAGTGAGGTGAGTGAGTAGGTACCAATGTGAGTAGCGCAGTTTGTCTACTGAGGACCACCAAGATGGTAAGGCTTTTTATTGGATAATGTTGACGATTGGTGTTATATTTCAGCTTTTGAGCAAGCATATTATTTAACAAAACCATTTGAAGCCTTTAGGCAAAATTAGATACAATGATAAATGGTCCCGTTCAAAATCCCCTTTTCAATCAAGGTGATGAATCAATGCAAAGTTTTCGTTCTGTTTTGTCACAATTGGCTGCTCTAATTAATGAGAGTTCGAAAGTGCATGTTGACAAGCGCACTATAGGGCCAGCCATTCAAAAAGAAAAAGATCTCATGAATAGTTAGGCGATTCTCCTACTTGTCGTCAGTCACTGTGTTTTTTTTAATCCTATAGAGAATATCCAATCATTACATTGCTTTTGGGGTTTAATTTTGGTAAATAAGGACCAAAATTCATTGGTATCTGTTGGGAACTTATTTCTTTATGTCTTATTAAGGGTTAACCACTGTAACGCACGATCTTATTTACCATACACATACGACTAAGGTGAGTTAGTTTGACGTACGCATCCGTAAACGCACCGTAGTCGTATGAATAAGATCGGAAATCACAATTTGTTTTCGTCTGACAAACGCATGCGTTAAGGTGCTGTTCCGAACCGAGCGGCCTACGGCCGACGGCCGACGGCCGATGGCACATGGCGCGGCTATCGGCCGTCGGCCGTCGGCCGCCGCGGCAGATGTCATTCCGAAGGCAGCGGCCGACGGCCGACAGCACATGTCAGAGTATAGTTTTCAGGACTTAGTTATTATGTTTATTAGGTTATTATGGTTCATCGGGTTATCATGGTTCATAGAGTCGTTGGGTTCATCTTGTCGCTAAGGTTCATCATGTGGCCAGAGTTCATCGGCTTGCTAGGTTGGTCGGGTCATCATGGTTCATCGGGTTATTATTTTTTATACTTACATACATACATAAATCACGCCTATATCCCTTACGGGGTAGACAGAGCATTAACGGCCGTAAAACGGATATTAACACCACTTCTGACAAAAGTTTGAGGGTCAATCAGATAAGTAACTGTGTATCACTTTAGTGACAGGTTGTCAGCCCATCGCCTAAAATTGTAATACACAACTAACCCTCGAGTCACTTAGTCGCCTCTTACGACACCCATGGGCTTTACGATATATACACAAACAACACACACACACACACACATATCATGCCTTTAATCCCTTGCGGGGTGGGCAGAGCGTAAACGGCCGCAATAAACGGACATTAATGCCACGTCTGACAAATGATTGAATGGTTATTCGAAAAATTGTGTATCGCCATAGTGACAGGTTGTCAGCCCATCGCCCAAAATTGCAATACACGCCCTCAAGTCCCTTCGTCGCCTCTTACGACTCCCACGGGAAAGAAATGGGGTGATGTTATTCTAAGCAAGCATCACACAGCAAGGAAATGGGGCGACGCTATTCTAAGCCGGCATCACACGGCAAACAACAAGATACGATACACAAGTACTATTCTACTATCGAAAATGGTCGAATGCGACTGTTTAGTTGAGATGATCCTAAAGGCCCGATGAACCCAGCCAACTGATGAACTCTAACCACCCGATGAACTCTGGCTACATGATGAACCCTAACAACAAGATGAACTCAACGACCCGATGAACCATAATAACCCGATGAACCATGATAACCCGATGAACATAGGGAACCAATGAACTCTGGCCACATGATGAAACGTAATGACAAGATGAACCCAACGACTCGATGAACCATCATAACCCGATGAACCACGATAACCCGATGAACCTAGCAAACCGATGAACTCTGGCCACATGATGAACCCTAACGAAATAATTAATCCAACGACCCGATGAACCTAATAACCCGATAAACCATGCTAAACCGATGAACCTAGCGAACCGATGAACTCTGGCCACATGATGAACCCTAACGACAAGATGAACCCAACGACCCGATGAACCATAATAACCCGATGAACCATGACAACCCAATGAACCTAGTGAAACGATGAACTGTGACCACATGATGAACCCTAACGACAAAATGAACCCAACGACCCGACGAACCGTAATAATTCGATGAACCATGATAAACCGATGAACCACGATAACCGGATGAACCTAGCGAACCCATGAACTCTGGCCACATGATGAATCCTAACGACAAAATGAATCCAACGATCCGATGAACCATGATAACCCAATGAACCTAGCGAACCGATGAACTATGGCCACATGATGAACCCGAACGAGAAGTTGAACCCAACGACCCGATCAACCGTAATAACCCGATGAACCATAATAACCCGATGAACCATGACAACCCGATGAACCTAGCGAAACGATGAACTCTGATGACCACATGATGAACCCTAACGACAAAATGAACCCAACGACCCGATGAACCGTAACAACCCGATGAACCATGATAAACCGATGAACCATGATAACCCGATGAACCTTGCGAACCGATGAACTCTGGCGACATGATGAACCCTAACGACAAAATGAATCCAACGACCCGATGAACCATAATAACCCGATGAACCATGACAACCCGATGAATCTAGCGAAACGATGAAGTCTGGCCACATGATGAACCCTAACGACAAGATGAACTCAACGACCCGATGAACCGTAATAACCCGATGAACCTAGCGAACAAATGAACTATGGCCAAACGATGAACCCGAACGACAAGATGAACTCAACGACCCGATGAACCATAGTAACCCGATGAACCATGATAACCCGATGAACCTAGCGAACCGATGAACTCTGGCCACATGATGAACCCTAACGACATTATGAACCCTATTAAACATAATAACTAGTTCTGAAAACTATATTCCGACCCAAACAACGTAAAGCCGCCGCGGCTATACTGGTCTGCAGTTATGTGCCGTCGGCCGTCGGCCGTCGGCCGCCGCGGCAGATGCGCGGCGGCCGATAGCATCTGCAGTCGCCGCTCGGTTCGGATAGTATCCCATACAAGTTCATACGAACCAGTAGTGCCGCGGCGGCCGACGTCGGCCGCCGCGGCATATGCCATCGGCCGTCGGCCGTCGGCCGCTCGGTTCGGAACAGCACCATTACTGTGCGTTAAAAAACGCAGCGACGGACGACAAGTGGCAGAATCTCTTAACTATTCATGAGACCTTCTTCTTTTTAAATGGCCGGCCCTATAGTGTGCTTTTCAACGTGCACTTTCAAACATCCATTAATTTATCGCAGTCAAACTTACTGTGTGGTGTGGGCGTAGGATGGAGCGAATAAGCTGGACAGAGAGAAAGACGAACGAGGAAGTGCTAAATCTATTAAAGAAGAAGAGAACTATACTGAACGTTATAGAGAGCAGAAGAAGAAACATGCTGGAACACTTGTTACGACATGACGATCTGTTAAAAACTATAATGGAAGGATAGATCGAGGGAAGAAGAGGGAGAGGGTGACCTAGACGAGCGTATATGGACCAAATAAAAAAAAATTGGGGTCATGTCGCATAAGGAAGTCAAAGAGACGGCTCAAAATAGAACAGATTGGATTTTACTCCACCGACAAGAGCGAGGCTCTTAAATTAATGATGATGATGAAACGTACGGTGCGTTAAAAAAACACAGCAACGACAAGTGGGAGAACTGTTGTCATACATGACAATGACCGTCCTTGATGGTCCGGCTTTACGGAAATTCCCAAGTAATTTTATTCGTCTAGGTTTTATTTCCTTTCTACCCGGATCTCGAAAGATTTTTAAAAGAAATGTTATATACCGTTCATGTGCTAGCGCTAAATAATGTATTAAGTAAATTTATAATATAAAAGTTTTTTATATTCATAGTGTTCATGATTATAATATAAATAAAAGGGTATAAACATAATGGCCCAGTAATGCCGACTTAGAATAGCATTACCCCATTTCATTCTAGAGCGTGTCGTAAGAGGCGATTAAGGGACTCGAGGGTTTCGTTGTGTATTACAATTTTAGGTGTCAGACTGACAACCTGTCACTATAGTAACACACGATTTTTCTGTAACCGCCCACAATTATATGTCAGACGTGGCGATAGCAACCGTATTTTACGACCGTTAACGCTCTGCTTACCCTACAAAGTGATATGCGTGTGTATTTATAAACAAATTGCTTATGCAAATTCGAATATTTTAATTATACTAACGATGTAAAAAACCGTTGCCCGCGTCATATAATATGGGTAGGTACCGTAAATAATACTTTCGTACCCACCTCATGTTCCAAACATTCATAAATCCTAAGCCTGATTTGACCCTCCCCTTACAATGACCATAAAGTAAATCGTACATTACTCATTTATGTAAGCTTTTAATATCGCAGAGCTCACGAGAGTGCAGGCTTTAAATATTAAGGCAAGTGTAGTCGTGAACGCCCTCGACAGTGGCGCCACTTCAAAAATAGAAAATAAAATTGCGTAGGTCAGCTGGAAGAAATTTCTTAGTAAAAATAAGCTGTCCTGTTGTGTCGTTATTCTTTGTATGTGTTTCCCTCGTAATGTTTTTGTGTACAATAAACGGTAAATAAATAAATAAAATATATTCTCTTTATAGTGGTACAAACAATCTATCAGAAAGTCGGTTGTTCAAGATATCATCCTTGAGTAAAATAAGAACCTGCGAACTCAATGAAATATTCGCTGCAGTTAAAGTTATGGCAAAAAGTGCCTAAGAACGACCACTTTTGGTATTAATTGCCATAAATTTAAATACAGCGAATATTTTCTTTGCGTTTGTAGGTTCTAATTTTACTTACCTAAGGATAATACTGAAAAGTTTAGCGACGGACATTCTGAAAGATTGTTTGTATAAAGAGAAAATATTTTATTAGCGAAGTGGCGCCATTGTCGAGTCCGTTCACGACTACCCTTGCCTTAAAGACATTACACTAAATCCTGTAACAAATCGATTCAAAACATATCTTTTACGGAAATGATTACGAGGACGATACTTTGACAAATTATAACGATGATGAATTGATGAATATTTCTTTATTATCTATACCTACTCCTCCTTGTTCTTTTAAGTTTTAATAAAAAATATATAATTTGTATAATTCCAAAAAGACATCAAAAGTTACACAAGACCATAATACTTATAGCTCATAGGTACCATTTGGACTTTGGCTCTGACAACTTATTATGATTTTTTTTACCATAAACATTATGTAATAATATATTTATAAAACTTTTCATAAAAATATTTTTCATAAAAGGTTTGCAAATATGACCAAAGCTCACAAGAAGTACCAACGTTATGTTTCAAACAAAACCTGACGTCATATTAACATACGTTTCTTTACTCAGCTTATCTGTAACATACCTCACTCCATTAGCTGCAACGGTTTTAAATTTTTATCCTCTCATGTCGCACATTTCTTTATTTTTTCTTTCGCAAAACTTGAGTAAGTATAAAATGTGCGTGAGCCCCAAGTCAGAGCTTTTTCATTGACTTAGTGCAATATGACGAGGTGTGTGTGGTTCAGTTCTCTCCTTGTGGTGATAAGTTTGTGCAATGGACAGTATTTCAAAATTCGGAATAGCTATACTTCGAGTAAGTATTCTTATTAAACTTTAAGACAATAGAAAATAAGAAAGTTCGTTTTATTTATATTATACTCTTACAACTCAATGCCTGAAATGATCATAAAATATGTCATAAAACTAAGATATATATCAATACATTCCAATTTTGGCCAACGTCCCATCGGCATCGTAGCTCATAAATATGACCTTGTTATTTAACCTTTCTTTAATGATACTACAGGATTAATGAATATACCTACTTATAATTGTGAATGGATGTTGGAATTTTGCTACAAACAAATACTTAGAGTCACTACATCTCTAGCTATCTACATTACAGCATTTATATTTTCTATTTAATTAATTACAGAGATGGTTTCGTGGGATGATATTTCTTTCCGTAACTTCTAGTCTCAAGGGTGCTTCGTAAATATAAGTTTTTTGTGCTGCTATCAATACATACATACAATAACAGCCAGAACAGTCCATTGCTGGACATGGCCCCCCCTATTAGGGGGTATTGCCATACTCACCACGCTTGGTGCAAGACATTGCTTCTAGATGGAATCAGTGGCGTATTTACAGATTCGGCGCCCCGGGGCACGAGCGGTTCGGCGCCCCCCTTAGCTCTCATAAATCACAAAAATTGAAAACAAACTTATTTATTATAAAAACTATTGTGCTGATTTAGAAGTAGTTGAGAAAGGAAATGAAGTAAGGGCTAGAAGGTAAGAACGAGAAGACAAACAGTCACTGATACCATAGGTAGCTACGAGTAGGAACCTACCCTCCCTTATGGAGCGTTAACAACTACCTACTTATTTATCTTATAAGAATGGATGAACAAGAATATACAACATAATAAACTTGAATAACATTTATTAAAGAATATAAAACCTAAAAAATAAATTAATAGTTTCAAATATTTTTTCTGTGTGAAAATTGCATGACAAAATCGTCAATTACGCTATCGTAATCAACGGTGTTGGTGACTCAATACTTAAAAGAGCCAGACTATTTGATCGTACCTCACTTATTCTAGAACGTAGATAGCTCTTTATCCTTTTTCAGGACAGAAAAAGAACGTTCCGCACTGCAGTTGGTGACTGCAGTGCTAACAAAAATTCTAAGCACAATTTTCAGTATAAGGCAAAACTTCCTTTACGTTTTTTCCTTAATTATTCGGAATAGCTCTCTCAGACCAATATCATTTTGGAAGTCCGAGGACAACAAAAATACACACGTCTTTGGGTGGTTCTACGGAGTTGCAAATAAAAAATAATAAATTTCAAAATTAACTTTAATTAACTTGTTCTATTTTAAATTATATGTTGGTGTCATAAGAACTTAGGAAAAATAGTATGAGAGATCAATATTCAAAATTAACTTAGAAAAAATGAATTTTTACTTTCTGAACGTCGACAGACGTGACACAAATGCGACAGATGTGATGAATATTACAAAATTTAATCAATCTAAATTCAAACATAAACAATAAATACTTCTAAAAACTTATTAAACCACAGAAGACACTATGCTTGCAAATCAAACAGTCATAGCCTTCTAAATTATAGTTCAAAAAATTATCAAAAAATATCGACAGGTTTGACATCACTTTTGTCGACAATAATCAAAAATTATCTTCTACTTTAGATGACGATACTATTATGAACTAAATCATATTTTAAAGCTCTAGAAGTTTCTGCTAGCGACGATGGAGGTGTATCATTTAGCGTTCGGTTATCTGTTTCTTCCAGCTGCTTTATTTTTCATAAGTTTTCACCACTCCTCGTGTTTTTTTAATTGGAGCTTGAAAGATGTTCATGAATACCTTTAATCAATCCTGACTCTTTCTTCTTTCTTCAACCCATCCTTTCTGCTGTGCCGAACGTTTCTCCCTTTACGCATTTTTTTCGTTCTGTTTACTTCTTTTTGACATTTAAGGACAAAATCAAAACCTACTTACTTCCCTGGATAAACATAAATTAAAAAAAAAAAAAAAAAAAAAAAATGTTTATTGTTCTTTACAAAAGAGCCTTAAATTAAACATTATACGGAGCCTCCATTTAAGCTAAAAAGCCTGTGTTTGGAGGAACCACTCTTCCTTAAATAACACTTATCAATATCTATAGGCAAGGCATGGTAATAATACTAATAAAAGGTAGGTGAGTAATACTATATGTAATATCTAAGTAAGTACGTGTGTGTGTGTGTGTGTGTGTGTGTGTGTGTGTGTGTGTGTGTGTGTGTATGTGCGCGTGAGTGTGTATATATATGTATGTAATGCATAAGGTGGATTACCTGGATTAGGTAACACGTTCCAACAATAACTCAATCTCATCATAACATTTATGTTGTAAATAATTTAATAGTAGTTTTTTACACTCCTGATAGTTTTTATCGTAAATGTATACATATTTATTTATTTTATTATATAAATACCCTGAGATGGCCTGATACTGCCTACTAGCAAATTTAGTTTTTGTTCTAGGTACCTGTACCACCATATCCTTCCGTCTTCTTCTGAGTAGGCAAGGATTGAAGGGAAGGCATTTATGTAATTTAAGGGTAGATAATTTAATATAAAGTTTCCTTACAGAAAGTAGACCACATAACCGATACAGTTCTTCGGTAGGGAATCGACGTTTTTTAAAGTACATAACCTTGATAAGGGTACGTTGAGCACGTTCAAGGTCAATAAAATGTGATTTAGATGCACCTCCCCAAACTGTTATGCAGTATGTAAGTATGGATTGTACCAGGGAAATATATATTTGGTTGAGGAGCAGCTTAGATGAGTCAGTGTCATTAGAGTGCTCTGGAATAACATGCCTTAGTGTTTTAAAAATCCACACAAGTTTCCTAGTACGACCTATGACGTGCTCCAGCTGAGGGTACCACGAAAGCCTCTGGTCAACATAGATACCAAGGTACTTGGTATGTGCAACTTTAGCTATTTTTGGACAAGTGCATGTTTGTTTATTGATGTCTTCCTCACAACTGTGTATTCTAATATTGAGGTCGACCTGTGGTTGCGAGTTGTCATAAATGCTAAAGGAAATATAATTTGTCTTTGAAGCATTTAATGTGAGCAGATTTTCTTGAAGCCACATAGCAATTTTCGACAGACCCTCTTCAGTTTTGATCTTAACATCCTCCCAGGAATTGCCAGCGAAGGCTACAGCGGTGTCATCAGCGTACGATAGGATCTTGGCATTTTCAATATGCATGCCACATAGGTCGTTGATATATACGAGAAATAAGGTAGGACCCAGTACACTTCCCTGTGGAACGCCAAATGACACCTCCGCATCCTCACTGATGTATTCCAACAAGCGTACTTTCTGCTTTCTTTCCGAGAGGTAGTTTTCAAACAGAGCAAGTGGTGTTCCTCGTATTCCTACTTTTTCCAGCTTGTGTACAAGGATAGGGACAGAGACGGTATCAAATGCTTTTTTCAGATCAAGGAAAACCGACAGACATTTTTGACCTTGGTCAAGTTTGTTAGTAACAAAGGAAGTCAATTCAGATATTGCATGTTCAGTCGATCTTCCTTGTCTGAAGCCGAATTGTGTGGGTGATAGTATATTAAATTTATTTAAATAGTTCAAGAGCCTAGTATTTAATAGTTTTTCAAGAATTTTCGAAATCGCAGGCAAGACAGAGATGGGCCTGTAATTGTTTATATCGTCTCTATCCCCACCTTTGTACACTGGAGTAATTATAGATTGTTTTAAGGCAACAGGAAAAATCCCTTTATCGAAGCAAAGGTTTGCTAAGTGAGATATCACTGGGGCCACATCGTCAATCGACATTTTTATAAATTTGTTTGGAATATTGTCCCAACCTGCTGCGCTGCTTGATTTTAGGTTTAAGATGGTACTTTTAACTTCGTCGACATCAGCATGCAATAAAACAAAGGAATGAGGTGATGAACGGCTACTGTCTGAAGATGAGGTCGGTACATTAGTTGAGGCTCGATTTATTTTATTTGCAAGTTTTGATCCAATACCGGCAAAGTAGTTGTTGATGAAATTAACAGACTGAGAAGGCGATGGCATTAAATTAAGTAATTCGTTGTTAGGGCTATGAGATTTGTTAGAGTATGTGATATTTTTAATATTTTGCCACATTAATTTATTATTATGTAAGGAGTTTATTATATTATCCCTATCATATTTCCTTTTCAGTTTCTTAATCAGGTTACCACAGTAATTCCTGTTTACCAAATTAATACCAGAGAGGATCTTCTATACAAGAAGAAACAGTATGGAAAGTACAAATTGTATGTTACATCTCGACCTTAATTCATCCGAGAAGTTGTGCAGTTTCACGTGTTTATTTACTCAAAAATATTTCAGCTGGTAAAATTTTCAGATAATAATATCTCGACACCCTGTTGTATACACAACAGAGTATGCATGGACACTTACAAATACCACTAACCATGTTATTTTTCATGTAAATTTCAGTTATTATAAAGAATAATCTTTGTTAAAGGCATTCACACTTCTGTAAAAACAGCCTGCAATCAAATTAACCCGTTTTAGTATTCTAGAAATCACTTCTGTCGTATAATGTCACTTCTGTCGACCAGACTATCGACAGACGTGACGTCGACAGATGTGAGGAATTTTAGAATAGCGGCACTAAGACAATGTAATATTGACGTTATGTTAAATTTAATCAGTTTTAGAACAAATATCATCGTTTACAACAAGGCCCAGCTATGCAAATATTTTTGAATTGTAAGTTACCTTTTGTATATCAATTTTAGAAGTGACTCGTGAACTTTGACACGGCTGTAGAACTAGTTTTCATATAAATTTTGAGCTACAAATAACAATTAGATCGAAATTCTTCGCGTTTGCCATAACAGGTGATTAAAGTGCTGCCATTTAATCCTACTAAATGAAGGAAATAAATAAAAATCTAAATATGGCAGTTGAATTTTCTATTGTCGACAGATGTGACAAGATTTCTATAACGCTTGTAGAATCACTTGTTATTTCTTTTGTTTAGGCCTACATTTTTTGATTTTCTAGTGATAGAAAGTTCAGAATATAGAGGTTCAGTACAGAGGGTCTATGGTGTCATTATTAAATGTGTTTATTTTATAATTACTGCTAAACCTTAGACGGCCTCACGCGAACAGTCGACAGAACGTGACATGTCACGTACTGTTGACTGGAAAAATCTGCGAAATTATAACATTATCGAATATTATTGTCCACTGTTCTGTAGGTAGTATATGTGGCATATTTAAATATAAACAAAAATAAACCAACCTACAAGCGGTAATTTTTGAATCACAAGACGCGAACACAAATTTCGTTGTATGGTAGAATGACCCCTTTAATATCCACCGATAAATCTTCGGGGTATGCCCTATGAAGAGTGGTGGCGTGTTCCACAACCTCAGCTTCCGTGAGAGCGTGTAGGCGGCCTAAAAACGCAAAATGCGAAGTAACCGCCTCGTACGCCGTTTTGCGCCTTCTTAATGCCCCCAAAAGCTGATCGCAAATGGGGAAGAATGTAGTCACCCTAAAATGGTCTCGTCCCTGCAGAAAAACTTCTCCTTCACGACTCTCGTCGTCTCGGTTTTTTCTTTTGACTGTGCGCTTTTGGTTTTTTGTAGTCTTCAGATGTTTTGGTTTTAGCGGATTCTTCAATGGCATCAAAACATTCTCTTTTACTATTAATTCAATGAGTGTGTCATAAAGTTTTGAAACTACCTCAATATCAGTGTCCACAAATTGTTAAGTTGTGGAGACCGTGTAGAACTGTGTAAGAATACTTCCCCATAGTTCAGACAAAATCGCCGTTTCCAGCGTCTTAATTTGAGAAATTAGCCCTGTTGCTTCGCTTTTTACCAAAGCTTTTTGGGATACGTCAGATGCTATGCTTCAAGAGCTGCTAGTAATTGTTCCCAATTATTGTTAAGGCAGCATTGTCTTTTGCTGACCATCGTGTTTGTGATTATTTTTTTACTGTTACGTTTTTAGGGTCCGTCAAAAATGAAAATGCAAATGCAAAATTGCACTGCACCGCGAGCAGGGTTAACTCTAACCTGCGACTTTCGGTATCCGTACTACGAAAGCCGTGAAATAGGTATCTCTGTTGACTCTCTTTCAGTCCTAGGGCCTGTGGAGCGGCTGGGGGGGTTGCGCCGCCAATTAAGACAGCCGTGGCCATCAGGGGAAGGGAGCTGCCGCCGCCACTGCACCACTTTTCCAGTGGCGATTACGGCCGCGCCGCCCCCCCAGGCCTTGCGCCCCGGGCGCGTGCCCCGAGTGCCCCTATGGTAAATACGCCACTGGATGGAATGCTGCTGCACATTCCCTGGATGAATTTATCCCTCAGTCACTTTTTACCCACATGTAGTATTTGACGCTATTCTAAACCGGCATAACATGGCAATACATAAAATAAAATAAATTACCAAAGGTAAGTAAGATACTAAAAATGAAATACGATAGTTGCCAGCAACCCTACGCAGTCATCACAACAAAGAAACATGTTTTCGTCTACCATTTCCGATATTTTTCGTGTCATTTATTGTAATTTATTCAGCATGTCAAATAACATTAAGAAACAGGGAAAGAAAATATCAAGCAGGACAGAAATTAAGTGGATAATAATTATACTAAGTAGATACATAATATTTGAGACGGCAATGATTGGAAAAAGTTATTCATTATCCCAAATTCTGCTTTTGACATGCCCGCCTAAAAAGGAAATAAATAATATATGTAGGCTTATATGCAAATATCAACCTACCTTTGTAGATTGTAGAGGTATAAGGTGTTACAAAAAGACGAGTAAAGCTGAAAGGGTCTTGAAGGGTCAGCTGTAAAGAGTGTATACATAAAAAAATAAAGCCGTAGTGTCATGTATGAAAATTATGAAAACCTATTAATTTTAATAAATTCCATAAATTTTTAATAATTACGTCCCAACACTATTTATTACAATTTTGAGTTCATTACACTTACCAGGAGATCTTTTTCGCCACCTCCTAACCCCGCCCATTGATAAAGTAAACAATGTCACCTCCTTTACCTACCAGGAGTCCAGGAGTCGTTTCCAAACCCTTTTGGCGGTTCGCCTACTTGTCGTCTCGTCCGTCGCTGCGTATTTTAAACTTACCGTAACGCTTGCGTCTGTCAGACGAAAGGAAATTGCGAAATCAGATCATATTGCCATACAAATAAGGCCACGGTGTGTTTACGGATGCGTCTGTCAAGCACCGTAAACGACAAACGACAAGGAGGAGAACCGCCTTCTACTTATGTAGGGTTAAGTAGATTTTTCTACGTAAATGCAGGTTATTCCTCAACATTTGTCTTATTGTAAGAAATGAAAACATTAGTAACTTGTCTTACTAAGAACCATTACCTACTTAGGTTACCTGATAGATCAAGGAGATACCTAGTTAAAATTTTACTAAGAACTTACCGAGTGTTATGATCACTTTGTACGCAGCCCTTTCAGTTAATTTAAAAACTTTTGCACTAAACATTACACTACAAAAATGGTCCAAAAATTTGTTCACCGTGTTCGTTGCACAAACGTGACCGTGTCGGTCGTGGTCGGGATACAGCCTGACTTTCCGCACCATTTTGTAAAAGTTCAATAACCTGGAATAAGCCTTGTTCGGGCGTCACCCAGGACGTTGTGGGTGAACGCTTCCAGTACAATGAAAGCGTCTGGATGTATCCAGATGTATCCAGAAAGCATTGGTACGATGGTGAATGGTGACCGTCGTCGCTGCTCAGCTGGTGGTCTACCAACGACAATCTTTGCCGATACAGCGAGCGTGCCAGATTTAAATTGCCATCTACATTTTCCACACACATAACCATAACTTAATATTGTATCAGTATGGAGCGAGCCATTTACATAAAGAACTACCAAAACCGAAAATCAATAAGTAATCAATAACGCGCGCGAAAGCTTACGATCGACTAATCGAACCACAAAGAAAAGCCGCTCTCGGGGGCGGGGCTAAAGGTCATGGCGGCGCCTTTGTGACAAATGTGCGTGTGCGCAAACCATAGGGGTGCCACTGACGCGCTTTTTATCCTCTCTTTTCGCGGAATAACTATTACGTAAGATTGACCAGCAATTTTTCTTAACCGCATACAATTATTATTTCACTAAAATAATTTACGAATTCGATATTGTTATTTGAATGCACCCTTGATATTATTATTTAAATTCACCCGCAGGACTCCCCCTGCGGACGGACGTACTTTTGACTTTGACGCATCCGTCTGTCAGACGAAAGGTAATTTCAAATTCCCATACTAAAAACGGATTCCTGGGCACCCTGTAACGATTTTACCAAGGTGTTTCGACAGACGCATCTGTCATCGGTCATTTTGTGGGGTTCGCCTTATTCTTTGATGTGGCTCAGTTTTTGGCTGATAGATCAACATAGTGGTTATCTGACAAGAACGAAGAGCCGTGTTACTGAAAGCACGCTAGACAGTTGGTCCCGCTCTCGCTGTCGCGTCGTCGTAAGAGCGGCCGCCGCGCAGGCCAAGGCGGTAATCGGTCGGGAGGCCCGTAAACAAAATGCGGCAGTGCGACTTGTCCGGCTGATGATGATGATGGTGCGGCGCGGCTAAGTCTACGATCGCCTTCATCATTTTGATCCTCCTTGAAGAAAACTCGTAATATTTTTATTGATTATGATTTTGGCATGACCCTAATATGTTAAAAAACACAGCCTCGCTATTGGTCAACCCGTGGTCAACCCTTTTTATGCAATTTTTAGGGTTCTATTGCAAATTAGTATCCTTAGTTTAATCATGTTTAATACACGACCTCCGTCACACTTCTGTTCGCCTGGTAATCGATTGGTTATTTCATAGTTGTCAGTGGTCTGAGCTTGCCTCAGGACCCGGAGGACATCCCATACATGAAAAATTGATATTTAAGATTTAATGCCGTGTGATGCCGGCCGGCTTAGAATAGCATCACCCCCTTTCTTGCCCGTGGGAGTCGTAAGAGGCGACTAAGTAACTCGAGGGTGTGTATTGTAATTTTAGGCGATAGGCTGACAACCTGTCACTATGGCTTTACACAATTTTCCAGATGACCCTCAAATGTTTTATGCGGCCGTTTATGCTCTGCCTACCCCGCAAGGGATTATAGGCGTGTATGTATGTAGTTTAAGTGAATTTGTTCCCAGTTTCGTTAGGACATTGCAGGCCGAACTACCTGATTGCCTGAAAGAAAATTTGTTCCGTGCTTCGTAGGGCACGTTAAGCCGTCAGTCCCGGTTGCAGTCTATGATCACTTAGACGGCGGCGGTCGTTACTTAACCATGTCGGAGGCCTACTATCTAAAGAAGGTTGAAAAACTCTGACACCAGGATTGATTAGGTCGTGTGTCGAATCGGTGTCCCACACGACAGAATAAGAAGAAACTAGTGGCAGGAAGACCCATAAACCCCCACATTTTCCTGTGGAGCGCATGTGGGTGCTAAGATGTATGAGCAGGTGCATCATGGTACCCAGTACTAGGTGACCTGGTAGTATTGGTGAACCAGTACCAACCAGGTAAGTGGTGCACCGTTAAACTGTCTTAGCTTTATTAATTGAAAAGGCTGTTGTAACGGTTAGAAAAATACCTACAGTGTACTCGGAAATAAAAAAAGTATCGTTTCATTTTGTATTACGGTAACTTTAAGTTCAAGGTCAAATCGAACATGGCGAAAGCAGTGCAAGATAATTTGTCAAAGGGAATGTATGGCGAGGGCAGTGCAACATAATGTGTCGCAGAGAACACTGCTGCCCAATCCCTGGTCATCCTTAGTTATTTTCTACACAACATCATCGGGTAGACATGGGGTGATGCTATTCTAAGCCGACACCACACCACACGGCATAGTGTGGCATAGTAGGTTAAAATTACGTTACTCAAGAATAAAAATACGGAACCCACACCCAATTATTTCAATTTTGATATGGGCGTGGCCAAAAATGGTGCGTAAATTTTTGGAAAAGCTGTTGTCCTAGTACTTTCAAAGATTAAAAGCAGCAGATAGGTCACGAAGTAAGGTCGGATAAATCATCTATCCTGACAACTTATCTTTACATGACTATGTTTTAAAATGTTGGTTATTATGTTAACTTGAGTAGGCAGAAACCTTCTTTTAAAATAAAATGGAATAATAGACTAGTGGCGCACACAATCAAGAAAAATATCTCTGGCTGAAACTACTGGTTATCTGGAAACCAAGTTTTCAGTTAACGACGATAATTTACTACAAAGATTATTTAAAAGTAATTTAATAGTAATGAATTTGTAACATGGTTACATGATGTAGGTAAAAAGGTTTGAAAATACTATCCTATCAGTCTTTACATACATAGTCTATGACTATGACGTCTATGAGAGGTGTATGACCTGAGCAGCTGATCACTAGTGATGGGATTAGTCGATTATTAAATTTTAATAAAGCAAATCTTTTTTTTGATTCATTCTGTAACAGCTTATATGCGCGTATCATTTACTACCAGGAATTAAAATATTTTTTATATCATAAATGGTCCTGAACGATAAAATTTAAGCAATATAAGTTCCTCACATACCTAGGTATCTCAAAACCTTTTTGGCCGATTTCTATGATTCTTTTTTGAATTGACGAACTTAGAAGTCGCAACCATAGCCATCAAAATCCGTTTAGTAGCTTTCAAGATACAAAATAAGTAGCAAGGTGTATGTCCACTGTGAAGTCTGTTAAAGGCCCCTGTTCCCCTGAAAAATTGTTCTCTTTCATTGGCGCTGCGCCAGAAAGAAACAACATTTTTTTTTGCGTGATTGACAGTTTATACGACATAGAAACTAGAAAAATTTCGTTTTAATTAAATAAGTCGTTTAACAATAAATATTTACCTTAAAAATGTTATGTTTTTCAATACAAGCATAAATGAATTGGTAATAATTAAAAAAATAGAGATAATATTGAAATATGTTTCAATTAAGTAGATGTTTCTTTGGCTCTTTTTCTATCAAGTAAAGTTTATCAAAGTGTGTAACTAAAAGCGAATAGTATCTGTTAGATCCTCGACAACAACATATATTTTAGAATTTAATGGCTGTGAGTCTCTAAATAAAACCGTTTCAAAAATCTTGCCCGCGCTCTTTCCCCGCCTTAATTGTTGCTGAATGACAACCTGTTTGCCCTGCTTCACACTGGAACTGGAATGATGTGTTCTTGTTCTTAAGTTAGTGCATCAACCTCAATATTAAGTGGTTCAACTTGGTTTCCTAGGTAGGTAGGTAATTTTGCCATACCGGTAGCAAGTAGCAAGCAATATATCTAAAAATATGTACTTACTTACCTACGCCAAATTTTTAATTCTTTTAAAATTTTTAATCGCGGGCAGGGTTTTGCAAGTTTTTAAAAATTGTTGTATTGTACACGGGTAGTGTTTTAAAATTTGTATTCAAAAGTTGTGAACTTCAACATTTGCATCATGAAAACAAAGAACTTTTTGGTAATCTTGAGGACGTTGCACCTTTGCAGATAGGAAGCTAGATTGTATGCATCTGGTAAACTTGTAAGTAGGTACGCAGGTACGTCATTAATTTTGCACCTGCCTGTACTTTCCACGTGCCCTACGGTAGACTGGAAGATAATGCCACTGGCATTAAGTCCGCTTATTTACACTGTTTAGTGCATAAAGTTCAATAAATAAATAAATTGGTATACTCTTAATCAGGAGAGTAAGGAATGGTATCACCCAAGTCAACCACCATAAATCAATACTCACACTTCTTTAGGTCTGCTGGAAGAAACTTCTTAGGAAATAAGCAGTACCTGTTGCACCATTTTCCGTATGGTGTTTTGTATTTTCTTGTGTACAAATATATAAATAGTAAGTGGTTAAAATGTAGGAAATAAACATCACATTTGGTAAAAAAATATACACCGTGAAAGGTCACAAGCGCTAAAATATGCACATTATTTGGACAAAAGGAAAATACAAAAGGCTGTGTCTGGTTGTAAGGTATTTACAAAGGACAACGCTACAAGCTACAAAAAAAGTCGGCCAATTAATCATACCGGGTGTAAGGAAATGTAAGTGTGTAAGTGTGAAATATAAGGAGGTCAGGTAGGTGGGTTACACTGCGTTCTATTTAAGGTGTTAATTTGCCAATGAAACAAACAACATTTCCCACGGGAAATAGAGTTACAATTATGAAAAAATATAGGATCTCTTATTGAATTTATATGAAAAGAAAGTAGGTAAGTATATACCTACGTTTTATTATGAGAAACTTTCAGGAGCGACTTCCTTTTCTTTTTAATTGTTTAGATGAAGTTTCATTAGTGACCGATAGCTAAATCTCATGACGGGCTGGTGATAAGAAACAACTTTTCCCAAAGAACTCGAAATACGAGAAAAGACTTGGACCTGCCTGCCATAGAAAATACTTGATCGGCTGGTCCAATTTTGTAAGGGAGGTAAATTTTTTTCATATTTTGACCTAGGTGTCTTGGAGAAAGTTGTTCCTTATCACCAGCCTATCCTCGCAGTATTTGGTACCGGTCACTAGTCAAATTTTACCCAATATATCATATATCATTCATTACTCACATGACACACATACATATATACATACACTATACTACATACTATTGGTTATTCTGTGCCAATAGGTAAGATCACCCAACCTTGGGTTCCTGCATGGAGTGCAAAATATTGATGACGTCATTGCGTTCCACCTCATTGGCTATGTGGCCTAATGGCACCGAGCACTTTGTTCCAATGAACCTTTAACAATGTTACACAAAAGATAAGATTTCCGCCTTCCTTTTTGTTTCAATAAGGAAAATTTCTTTGATTAGGTCAGGTGCCTCAAATCAGAGGTTCACTTTGGTGTCTATTCTATATTTCTTTATATTCTTTTGAATAAATCGAACTGCAAATTTCAACGAAACTGGCCCAGAGTGACCTGAGAGAATATAACAATGGCTAATTTGCAACACGCATCGTGAGACATTAACCGCGAGAAGCATTATGACTAAACAATCAGCAACAAGCTTAGTCAAAAATTTTAACAAAAAACACACTTAGTCAAACAAAAATCACGCTCAGATAAGTAGGTACTTTTAGCAATGTGAGTTGTCTCGTCAAAAGTACTAGCTAACTAATCAATAGAATTGGTGCCGAAACTTATCCGAACATACACTAGATGAATTTTAAAAAGTCTCACCATCTTTTGCGTTATCCTATAACAAAGGGTAAGTACCTAGTAGGTACATCCCCTTTGTTAGGTAAGTACCTACCTGTCTTTTACCCAAAGGCTTTAGCAGTTTTTATAATTTGTACCTATGGTTGAGAAAAACAAAACAAAAATATTGCATACCTAAATTATTCTAAAACAGATCTCTCTTCAAATTTAAGAGTCAAACTCTTGCCGGTGGAGTAACTTCCAATCTTCTCTCCTCTCCGCCAGTGACTTGACCTCTTGATACGACACGACATTGACTTTTTCCTTTATCTGGGTAAAGTAAGTGCGTCTAGGTCTACCTCTGCCTCTCTTTCCTTCCACCTTCCCTTCAATAATGTTCTTAATGAAGCTGTCGTGTCGTAGCAAGTGGCCAATCATCTTCCCTCTCCTGTTTTCTATGGTCTTCAGAAGACAACGCTCTTCCGCTACCAGTGCCAGCACTTCTACGTTTGTCTTCTTCTCTGTCCAACTGATCTTTTCCATCCTTCTCCAACACCACATCTCAAACGCTTCCAACCTCTCTCTATCTCTTTGCGTCATCGTCCACGTCTCACACCCATATAACGCTATGCTCCAAATGTATGTCTTTATTCTTATAATGTGACGTTTAGACGTTTCCTAACTCGTTTGGCTATTTTTGCGATAAAAAGGTGTTTTTTATTATGGAAGGCTCTTTTGGCCATTACAATTCTTGAGACAATATCCGGAGTGCATCTTGAGTCGTTTGTTATCAGACTACCCAAATATCTGAAACTAGTTACATTTTCTATTGGAATATTGTTTAAGTGAATTTGGCTATTGGGTAGAGTGGCTTAAACAGATAACATGTCTTAATTCCACGGTACTGACCAAAACAGCTTATTAAAAGTGGCACTGTCAAGTTCCGTTGATAAGTTTGAGTAAGTTTAGAAAAGGACTATTTTAGTCAAGTCATGTCTTGAATAGTGTATGATTTCGCAGATTTCCTTGTATGTTAAACTGCAATCTTTCTGCCATCTTTTTAATCGCTGCTAAATTTGACAGATACCGCGTAAAATACGTAAAATCATAGGCAATTTTAAAGACGATCATCTTCTACCCTTGTCTGAGCCTATTTAACTGTAAGTGAATTAGCCATTTCAGTCAGTAAAGTATGAAACTGAAAGAGACAGTGCTAATTTCAGTGCGAATTCCATATTAGTCAGTAAGATAGAATTGATATTTATGTTCTTTCTGTCCCTAGCAACTACGCCACTACCATTTCCGGCATGTAGAGCCGACCACATCGACTGCCTTCGACGCGGTATCCGCACGTTCTTCTTCCTGATGGACAGCGGCTATCTTGGAATGAAGCCGGTGGACCCAGTCATAGTCAACAGCGTGGCAGTGTCAATGCCGGAACAAGACATGTCTATTTTGATGAGGAGGGTCAACGTCACAGGCGCCAAGTGGACTAAACTTGCTGATAGGAAGTAAGGTTTTCTGTCTACCAATATTACACACAAATAAATATCTTGGATATTTCAGACAGCGCCATCTAGCCCCAAACTAAGCAAAGCTTGTAATATGGAAACCAGGTAGCTGATACAATACATAGATACTTTTTCGTGGTAAATAAATACATAGAAAACACCCAGGCTCAACACAAATATTTGAAAATTTCTTTCAAATACTTGTGCTGTGTGGGGATCGAACCCACGAACCTCGGCGTAGCAGGCAGAGATATCCACAACGCCATCGGGCCAATCCTTAGTGGGATGGGCAGGCTAAAACTGCCGTAAAAGAATGTTTTCATAATCACATCCGACAACCATCTAAGAGTCGTTGCAGAAATAAGCTTAAGACAGTGTACACTAGAATTAGCACCAACCAACCAAAAACCACCGCCGCTGCCGTGTGGTGCCGCCTTAGAATAGCATCATCCCAATTAAGGAGCAAGAAAGAAACTCGTGTGTGTCGTAAAAAGCGACCAAGGGATAGACATCCAGGAAATGGGCAGCAGCGTTCCCTGTGAATGCAACATATTGCACTGCACTCGACAATCTGCATGCCAAGCGTTGTGAGTATGGCAATACCCCCTAATAGGGGGAGGCCCATGTCTAGCAGTGGACTGTTGTAGCTGTAAATGTAAACACAAACGAACGTCTCGTTAACCTTACGCCGAACGGTTGTCTAACCAAATCGTCATTTCAATATTCTAATCACGGGGGTAAAAACTCAGTGGTAGAGTATCTGCTTCGCATGCTGAAGGTCCTGCGTTCAAATCCAGCACCTCCAAATTGAATTTTATTAATTTCTGTAAAACATTTTTCCGCACGAATCCATTTACATTTTTATTTTACATGCAAATAATTTATGTTTTTACGGAGTTACAAAACATCAGGGTGTTTGAGTTAATTTAGGGCTGACGTGCCTGGGACCCTCGTAAAACCTTTCGTCAGCCCTTTATAATCTGTTCCCATCGTCGCCTTTTCATTCCGGTAGATTGTAGGGCTTACATGTGCCAAAAGTCGTGGCACGGCAAAAGTTTTCTCGCTCGTTAATAATTTATTTGGTTAGTGCGGAAAAGACCAATTGCGTAAGTTTTTAGGTATCTGCTTGGACCTACCGGTCATGAGGTTATCATTTATTTATTTATCGTTTATTGTTCACAAAAACATGACAAGAGAAACACATACAAAGAATAACGACACAACACGACAACTTATTTCTACTAAGAAATTTCTTATTAGAAATAAGTCATTGTTATTAATTTAAGTCGAAGTAAATCAATACCGAAATTACGTTTGTAGACAAAGCCTAATACTTGACTTGATGCTAACCCTACCAAAATAGTACCTACCAGTTCTTACATACATACACATATCAAAAACGGACATTCACATCATGCCACGTCTGACAAATATTTGAGGGTCATTCGGAAAATTGTGTATCGCCAATATCGCCATAGTGACAGATTGTCATCCCATCACCTACATTCGCAATACACACCCTCGAGTCCCTTAGTCGCCTCTTACGACGAAAGAAAGAAATGAGATGATGCTATTCTAAGCCGGCATCACACTGTATCTAAGTCTGCATCATACGGTGTTCTAAGCCGGCATCACACGGTGTCATCACACACACCAGCTCTTCAATTTTTATAATCTTAGTAAAAATATGCATGAACTTATTTTGATTCTAGCAAGACATTTTCATATGCAACTGAAAAAGCTAGAAATTCATTTTATTTACGGGCGTTGTCGAAATCGAAGCCATATATGTACTCTCTCTAATGTGCAAGTGTAAGAGAATAGCTTTTACTTAGCACTTATTTCTTCTTTTCAGGTTTAATTTGGACGGGGGCAAAAGTGGCATAAGATTCGTCAGCGATTTACATTTAACTGGCGAAATCACTTTGACCATGGCTTCAGGACTAGACCCGTATGTTGCTTACATCACTATGGACATACGTAAGTTTATAAATATAAGAACATACCACATAGGATACCAAATAACGGTACCTAGAATGTTTTCAAATTTGGTGTTTAATTTTTCGCGAGTTTTCATTGCTTAGACTACATTCAATCTCTAAAAGATGAAATTAGTCTCTAGATGAACGACGATTAGGTACATGTATTTGAAATTGGAATACTTAGATGGATGTGCGGTGTGAAAGATAAAATAAGGAATGAGTATAGAGGGAGTTAGAAGTTAGAAATATTTTTTGGGTTCCTTTATTGATATTGAAACTGCCCTGAAGCTATGGCACGCATTTAAATTAACACGAAGTATAGACACAATTTACCACAGATGAGTTATCCTTTACTGCATCAACAGTCAACTAGTTTAAAAGGATGTTCTCCTTTTAGGGTGGTATAATATTTGCCATACTCACCACGTTTGGTAGGATTTTTTATTGATGCTATTCTAAGCTGGCTTCACCGGGGTAGTTACCCCAGTACTAATTCGAGCTCTATAATACCAATACCAAGTGTATCGGTCCGTAATGAATGTTTACTAAGTCAAAACAATCCGTAAACAGCTTACAAGTTAGTTGTTCGTTAACTCAATAAATACTGACTTAGTGGTTCGTTATTCAATTCATTGCTACTTATCGCTACGTAGTTCAAAACTAAGTCGCTTTCCGTGTCCCTTTGTATGCTTAGATCTTTTAAATTACGCAACGGATTTTGATACGGTTTTCTTTATAGATAGAGTCACCCAAGAAGCAAGTTTTTAGGTATCTTTTACCGCGAAAAGCTTTATTTCTTCAGGAAAACGGATAGCAGCGGGTGAAACCGCAGGTCGGGTCGCTAATTCTAAATAACAGTAGAATTCTCCGGGATTGTGAAAAATTACACTAATAGTAAGACCTCTAATAGAGGGTGTATGATTCTACAGTTTTCCATGCGAAGTATTCAGTATCAGAAAAACAAACCGAACACGTAGGTAGGTAGTATTTTTTTCAAACCGGTACTTCGGTGCTGCAAGCGATAAGGCCTTAGCTTACTTTTAGTTTTTTATTGTTTTGTTTCTATTGTAAGCAATAAAGTGACCATCTATCACCATCTACTCACATAACTAGCATACCTACCCTGTATACTATAGGATATCGTTAAACTAATTTCAGAGAATACAGACTTGAGCCCATTAATCACTTTCGTACTCGAATAACCTAAATAACATGGTCCTTTAGACAGTGGACGGCTGCTCAGACTGAGTAGATCAACTTATTAAGTTTTCTTCCGTTTCGTATTTTTATAGGATACTTAAACTATCGGACATCACATCTCTTTCATTCTCGTGAGTGGATAAAAATCAAATATAAAAGTTTAAGAAATGAAAAAGAAATTATGCTCCTATTTTTTTATCTCTTAGCCATATATTTGTTTTCTGTACTAATATAAATAGCAAAATACTTCTTTTGTCTAACCTATTTTATATTTTACAAGCAGCCTGCCCAGCGGTTTCTCCAGCTGCTAACCGTTTGACCGGTGTGATTTATACATAAAAAACCTTCCTCTTGAATCACTCTGTCACTAAAGAAAACCGCATCAAAATCCGTTGCATACTACTTAATAAAAATATAAGCATACATAGGGACATAGGGTCACGGGAAGCGACTTCGTTTTATACTATTTAGTGCTAGTGAAATAATGTAAGTTGTCTCAATCAGTGTAAAAACACGAACGGGTACAACAGAATACTTACTTGCTGATAATATCAGCAAGTAAGTATTCATAGAACCTTTTTTTATTATAAGTACTTAAAACTTTTAGTAATTGGGAGTTTTCTTAATGAGATTTAAAAAAAGTTTAGCATTCCATGAAATATGTAGAAGGCGTTGAACTGACTACGTTACTAGAGGCCAAAGCCAAATGGCATGAAAATAAATTTCATTGTACTTTCCCAATCAATCCACAATTTCGCGCTTGTTATTAATTAATATTCTGTTTTCTTTGTACGTTGTGGTTTTCGTTAATATGCAGGAAACCCTATGAAAGTAAATATTTTTGTGATGTGAGAAGTAACAATGATTACCTAGTAACGTTTCGTTTCACGATCTCAGACATCCAAGTGAAAAAAAAAACGAATAATTATGTATCGTTCCTTACGTTAACGTACTAAGTACAGCGTCATCTATCCATCGAATATGGAAGAGTTAAAAATAAATAAAGAGAAAATTATTTTTAAAGCTCTACTCCGTACTAATATTATAAATCTGAGAGTTTGTGTGTATGTATGTATGTTTGTTACACCTTCACGCTCAAACGGCTTGACCGATTTGAATAAAATTTGGAACACAGGTAGAATATAACCTGGACAAACACAAAGGCCACATTTTACCGCAGGAAAACAACTAATACTACGGGAAAATGAGTGGCAGCGGGTGAAACCGCTGGGCGGAAATCTAGTGTATAATATTTTGCTTTGTTGTGAACATTGAAATAAACATTTTCTTTTCTTTTCTATTTTATTCTCAAAGAAAAGTCTGACGTCGTTTGAGTTAAGGTAAATTAATTGGTTCTTAGCTTTGATTACGTGTAAGCCATTTACTTAGTGATAATGAGTCACAGTTACAAGTAGTTATCTAAGATAGCTCCTCTACTCAACTTTCAAAGGCAAATAAATAAACTAAGCTCTCAGTTCTCTGCTACATAACACGTCTTTATCCTTTGCGGAGTAGGCAGAGCATGAACAGCCGAAATATAAATCGCTAATACAAATGAAACCCTCGAGTCTCTGTGTCCCCTTTAACGCCTCCAGCGGTGCTATTCAACGCCGGTATTACACGGAACACTAAATACCAATACAAAAATGTCTCAGCTACCTAAGTATAAAGACCTAAAATTTATAATTTTATAAATATATATCTGAATCCGAAACTGAAAAAAAAAATTATATTGGTCAACTTGTAGTAGCCCATCCAGTATTGATTATGAAGTGAAAGACAATAATAAACAGGTGAAGTAGGTGTATTAAAATACAGAAAATCAGTATTTCAAGCATGTAAACAAGACCATGAAACTGAACAACTTTCCACAAGTACCTAAAACTGAACAACTTTCCCAAAGTAAAGATGTGCATATTTAGTTCAAAATAACGTAATAGAGCTGGAGTAACTTTGAATGGAAGGCCGCAGTCTTTTTTTTATTATTTCGAACACTGAACAAATTGTTCGATGTCATGATTATCACCATGAGCTGATTAAAAATAAAATAACTATTTTCGGCTAATTTGTGTGTGTGTGTGTGCGGGTATCGTCAAAAGCGTCAAAGGGATAAATTCGTCCAAGAAACGGGCAGCAGCATTCCCTGTGAATGTAACATCTTGCACTGCGCTCGCCAAACCGCCAAGCGTACTGAGTATGGCAATTAGAATTAGAATTGCTGCTAGATATGGGCCTCCCCGATTGGGAGGTATTGCCAATAAGGGAGGCCCATATCTAACAGTGGATTGTTTGTTGCGGCTTTAATGTACGTACCTATTTATTAATGTATTTTCAGCTAATTTACCTACTCATATTTTAGTTCAAAAACCTGTTCTCATCTTGTCCACGGCATCAAAATTTTACACGATTGAACACTATGCAATGCTCTAGAATTTTTCCTATCCTCAAAACCAGGAAATATTTCTGATGGAAAGCTACCAACAAACAACTCATGTTATAAAGCCCTGAAAAACTCGTCCTAAACAGACATGGCGAACGATAACTATCCCCCTGATACCAATTTATCTATGATTTAATAATTTTCATACTGTTTATTGCATTCACAGAAGACGTCGAAAGCAACATAACATATCCATGGTCCGGAGAAAGAGGTCTCGACAACGAAGACTACATCTTTATAGGTCCAGAGAGAATAGCGGTGCGGAACACAAGAGCCCCTACATTTTTTATTCAGCCTGGTGAGTCCACCTACTTACTTATAGGACAGATAATAGACCCTATTCCAGATGCACTTCTATTATTACTAAGTCTAATTTGACGTTTCTAAAGCCGTTTCCTATTCTGCATGTAACTGTCAAACTCAAATGACATGATTATAATCTCTAAAAATAACTGACAGGATTAAACTTAGCTTAAGCCGATTAGTGCAATTCTAGGAGGTGCAAAATTAAGCAATTTAAATATTTAAAAGGATTAAATTTACTAATCTTAGCGGCCACTAAAAAGGTCCCGCTTAAAAATAGTAGTGTCAGAACAAATCGAAATGGTTGCAATGTTGGAGTTTTCTGTGTGAATTTCGGTCAGATAGGAGAGTTCTAAAGTGGGATCAATTGAGTTGGGAGGTCCTAGAGTGTCACCGGGTAGGAAAGATCTAAAGTGGCACCGGATCAGAATGTTCTAGGCGGGCACCGGGTTGAAAGGTTTTAAAGTGGCACCGGGTCAGAATATTCTAGGCTGGCACCGTGTTGAAAGGTTTTAGAGTGGCACCGGGTCGGAAAGTTCTAGAGTGGTACCGAGCGAATGTTTATCTATCAATTCCATCTCATCTCTTTTTGGCGATTTTACACAAAAATGCACCTTAAAGCATTATTGCGTACTGCGCTCGCCAATCCATCTACCAAGCATGGTGTGTTAAGCAAATTCCCCCAAAGCCTCAACAGGGACAGTCCTGTTTCTATAGTTAAATATAAGAATTATTTTACCAAATAATAGAAAAATTCTTTTTCGTGGTGTATAAAAATTATTTGTTTTCTTGCAACACTTTAATATATTTTTAAATTTGCAACACTAAATTTTGGTAAAAATAGCATTGTCAAAATCAAATTATATTCCTGTCAAAACCTTCCCAAAAACATGGCTTTTCTGGAATAGCCACACCTCTAAGTTTAGGGATTTTATTTTAGTGATTTTAGCATTAGAAACTTAAAATGATTAAAACGTGGAATCGGGTCTAATATAATACTACTGGCGTATATTGACCCATGCAGCAGTCCGAAGACTAGACCTTAAGCAAATAAATCGGTCAAATAGGGCAATTTACCTTGGATTTAACTTCAACACACAGCTATAATGTAGTTTAGTTCAGTTTTTACGCTGAACTGGTAAAAGAATACGCAAGAGTGTATTTGCGAAATAAGTCGGCAACTGTTTTGCTTTCTATTCAGCTCTTCAGGTAAGGTAATTTTCCTTACAACAATACCAGTAGTCCATATGGACGCAGTTTCACACAGCTCCAAAAGTAGAAGAATATTGAAGCCACGCTGGTTTCCGTCCGACGATCCAAGCTGTCAAGTATTTTTATCCTTATCGCAAGACGAGGCTCCAATAAATTGAAATTTCATGAAACAAAAAAAAACATTACAAGGTAAGACGCTAAGCTTTTAGTCGACTCTTCCACAAGCGAACTGATGAAGACACCTTGAATTTATCTTCATAACAACAGACTAAGTTAGCTCATCACAACAACAGAAACTTACGATTTAACGGCCACAAAAATCATCTCATATCTAGGTGCACTTGCGGGCGGACAATCAGTGCCCAATATTTTCAAACGAGTTTTCAAACGATACAGGCCACAATTTTACAGGTGCGATACGTTGTTCATTGTGTAGTCGGTTAGCCATTATAATACGAAGCACACATTTTATAATATTACTAGCTGTTGCCCGCGACTTCGTACGCATGGTGTAGTGACTTGTGAGTTAGTGAAGTTGATGTATGCATATTGTTTAATATTAATATCATGTTTGTATAAAGTTTTTTCTCTTTAAGATATGCAATGAATAGGTACTGGTTAACTTGTTTTTCGGTTAGGTACTTGGTTTTGATACTATGGACATCAGCTACAAAACATCATTATAAACTACTTTGGTAGTTTTACCATCGGGTGCTAAAACGTAAAAATTTTCAGGAGAACTGACTCGAGAGCAAGCGACATATAGATATAGCTGCCCGTGTGATAAACAGGGAATCGTAAGACCTACGCGCCTGCGGCTTTCAGCGTCTGTCCTTGCGATTTGTTTACAGTCATTGCAAAGAAAAAGCTGACGGGAAACTGAATGCCCTGAAATTGGAATAAAAAGTTGTTGGGAATGAGTGGTATACGCGCCACAACCAGTGAAAATATCCGCCTCGAATACATTCATCTTTAAGCTTAAGATCTTCAGTCTGGTTCCATTGCACAGCTTTGGCGGAGTGAGATTGCAAAGAAGCATGATAGGAACACCAACTTTAAGTAATATTTGGTGTGCAGAAAGACCATTCGCACTCAAGGAGTTTAGGAATTCTATTAGGTTGTCTAATTCCAAGCTAAACTCCCGCAGTGGAAGCGATTTACACAGGTAAATTTCGAACAAAATACCAGGAGTTCAACTGGAGGCAGACAATGGCTGCGTTACGCAGCGCTAAATAGCATACGCTGCACAATATAGCAGCGCATACTATGAATTAAACGTGAACCTAAATCTATTTAACTTAATTAACTAAGTTGATTGAAATTGGCTAATGATGTGTTCCAACCCTTACATAACTCAAGTCGGTAGTAAATACCGTCTGCCGATCTGGCGTTACGTCACACGTATTAGCACTAGATTATAAGTAAGTACCTCCAAATTATATCACCCCACGAATTCCGCAATTCGTACTAAGGAGTCACAATGATATGGTACAACAAATATGACTAAAGGGAACACACCATTAACACGAATAAACAGTTTTATCACTTACAGTCACGTGCCGGCGCAAATGCATAAATACCCAACGGAGAAAGGAAGTTCAGGGAATGGATCAAAGAGGAATTCCGTGGGTACTTACAGGGCTGGGTGGAAAAGATATCGACACCCAGCATTCCACTACAGCCTTGGCGCGTTATTCACTTCAAATCACTCACAGCTTCTGTTCGTATTTCACTTTGATATTAGTCATTACGCGTGACCCAACCCGAATTTGGGCCGTACAAACGCGGGCCAAAATGGCCACCTGATGCCCATTCAACGCGACGCTCACGTGGAAGACGTCGAGACATCCAACAATCACTAAGCCTGGCATTCCAGTACAACCCAGGAGAAACGCAATAATACGATGCATCAACACGCGCGATCTCAAATTGAATCGTCCATTACACGCGGCATCACAAAACGCGTGGCGGGAAATCCGCACAATACGATACCCTCCTGTCCGAACGGTTTTGAGTGACTGACTGCGGTGCAGAAATCACCGCTTGGCGCCTACCAGCGGCCCGCGCGCATGCCGCCACCCTCGCCCCGCGAGCGAGAAAGGGACAACATATGCCCAGAGCGATGCGTGCGAAATCGCGGCGCATTCATAGACCGTCATTAATACCTAACTTACCCCAGCATAGCAACGCTAAATTAAACATTCACCCGCCCTAGGCCGAATCCCTTAGGCCTATTCACTACTGGGGAGACGAGATAGCGTTGCTATTGCTCGCTTAAGAACTGAATCCCCTACCTGAACTGTCGCGACTCGAGGAGTGCCATCACTACCTGGGAACAAGTTGAGAATGCGCCCTCTGCGCCATCGCAGTGGCGGCAGGTTGGCATCCTTAACCAGAACGAGATCTCCGATGCGAGGGGGTTCAGTTCTGTCCGTCCACTTAAGGCGTTGCTGCAGAATGTGCAAATACTCAAGCGACCATCGCTTCCAAAAATTCTGAGACATTTGCTGCAGCAACTCATAACGCGTCAAACGATTGCTACTGACCTCTGTGTAGGGGTATTCTGGCAAGGCGTTAAGTGGTCGGCCAATTAAGAAATGCCCTGGTGTCAGGGCCTCCAGATCATTCGGATCTGAGCTAAGCGGACACAAAGGACGTGAATTGAGAACGGCCTCAATTTTACAAAACACGGTCGCTAGCTCCTCAAAGGTTAATATCGTTAAACCTATAACGCGCATCAAATGCGTCTTAGCGGACTTTACAACCGCTTCAAATATACCACCCCAGTGGGGGCATCCTGGTGGATCGAACACCCAGTTAATGCCCTGACGGGAGAGGCTCGTGCCGATAGCTTCCTCGTTTTCCGATAAAAACGTTATAATTTCTTTCATACATCGATCAGCGCCCTTAAAGTTGGTACCACAGTCCGACCTGATCAGCGCTGGTCGCCCTCTTCGCGACACAAATCTATCTAAAGCTGCTAAGAAAGCCTCCGTAGTGAGGTCGGCCACGAGTTCCAAGTGGACGGCCTTGGTTGCTAGGCACACAAACACGCACAAACCTGCCTTCAACCGATAGCAAGGCAAGCACCGAAACACAATGCTCCGTACCGTACGTCGTCCAGACAAGATCCAAAACTCGCGCTGCAGAATAGCCAAAAGTGCATTGCAGCCCGCATGCGAGTTTTTCTGGTGACGATCCCTAACTATAAGTTCTACCAAAGGTCCCTTCTTTGGGAGTAACAGCGGATGCCGTGCTGAAAAGGGCAGGTTAGCGTTCCGAAGTCTACCTCCAACCCGGAGCATTCCATGCTCGTCCACGAACGGGTTGAGGCGCACAAGACCTCCCTTCAGCTTTCCACGGCCATCCCTGAGCAGCCTGGCCTCTTCCTCAAAATGTTCCGCCTGGACGACCCTAACCAATAAACTTAGAGCCGCATTCCGCTCCGCAGGCGAGAGGACAGGTGCCAAGTTCCGTTCTGCTTGAGGTTTTCTACAGTTGTTCACGAACCGTTTGATCCAACCTGTCACCCCTAGAAGTTTGTCGAGGGAGCTGTATCGTTCCAGCAAGAAAGCCGCACTAGGCTTAGGTACGATCTGCCCTACGTTCACTCGCAAACCTCGATCAGGTGGCCCAAGCGGCGACCCGCACTCATTGTATGGCCATCTCTCAGGTGACTCAGTCAGCCACTGAGGTCCCCACCACAGTGAGTGACCTACCAAATCAGGGGCCCTACATCCCCGTGAGGCGCAGTCCGCTGGGTTCTGTTCTCCCGGTACGTGTCTCCATACCAACGGAGTTTCCGATCCTTTAATCTGTGACACCCGATTTGCCACGAAAACCTCAAGAGTATGTACCGACGTCTGTAACCAGCACAGAACTATCCTACTGTCGGTCCATGCGTACACCGTTTCATCCAAATTGATGGTACCGCGTAGATTACTAGCGACATGATGTAGCAAGCGCGTGAGAAGCGCTGCTCCCGCCAATTCCAACTTTGGAATGGTCCATCTTGTCCTAACCGGAGCCACCTTACTCTTGGCCATAACTAGACGCACGTCTACAGTTCCCGTTGAACTGACTGTCCGCAAATAGACAGCTGCCGCGTACCCTCGCTCCGAGGCATCACAAAACCCATGTAGGGTAGCCTTACATCCCACCGATGGGAACAATTTGCGAGGTATGGCGATGCGTACGATCCCTGGTAAGGTGGTCACAAACTTGGTCCAATCATTCAACAGCTCTCCGGAGAGCTGGTCGTCCCAACCCAAGTTTGCTATCCACAACCTTTGCAAGAAGCACTTCGCCATGAACGTCACCGGTGCGATCCACCCGTTAGGATCGAAAGTTCTGGCGATCGTCGATAATACCGAACGCTTCGTCCAAGTCTTCTGCAAAAGGTCTGGCTCGATCTGATACGTAAAGACATCATGCGTTGGCCTATATTGCACCCCTAGGATGCTCAACGTATTTGGATTGTCCGGGTTCTCGAAAAGGTGCGGGTCCTGCTGGAACTCACCTGGCAACCCGGCCAGGAGCTCTGGACAGCTGGACAGCCATTTCCGCAACTCATAACCTCCTGATTCCATGATCGCGATCAGCTCGTCTCGTAGTAGCAGTGCTTGTTGCACGCTATCTGCACCCGTGCAGATGTCATCCACGTAGACGTCGCGATCCAGTACTGCTGCGGCTCGAGGGAATCTTACCCTTTCCTGTGCGGCCAACTCTCGCAGCGTGCGTACTGCCAAAAACGGACTTGGCTTCAGACCATACGTTACCGTGTTAAGCTCATAAGTGACCATCGGCTCGTCAGGGCTCTCACGCCACAAAATCAGCTGGTACCGACGGTCATCCGGGTGTATAATTGTTTGGCGAAACATCATTTTGACGTCTGCGACGAACGCTACTTGGTGCAACCGAAAATCTGTGAGGATGTCCACAATGTCCCGGTTCAACTTGGGACCCGCGTGCAGACACTTGTTCACAGACACACCATTCGATGTAGGAGCAGAACCGTCAAACACTACCCGTATCTTCGCCTCCGGTGACTTCAAAACAGCCAGGTGTGGTATATAGTAATGCTCGACACACCTCCAATCTATGCTGGACACCGACATGTGGCCTAACTCTAGGTACTCCCTCATGAATTCGATATACTTCTGCCGAAGTGCTGCATCTCGCTTCATCTTTCTCTCCATAGCCAGTAGTCTCCGTTCCGCGATCTGTCGCGAACTACCTAAGGAGGGGCGGTTTGGGAGAAATGGCAGCCTGGTAACAAACCTACCTGACGAACTTCGTGCAGTGTTGTACTGATAGAACAGCTCGCACTCGTCATCCTCTGGCTTCCGTCTATCCGCTGTGGGTGGCTCCTCAGACTCCCAAAACCTCTGCAGCACCTCCGACAACACACTACCATAGAGTACCGTATCGCCCTCTGGTAGGTCCTGAGGTCTCCAAACTGGGCCAAAAATAACATACCCCCCTGTGGTATCAACGGCCACTAAACCAGTTTGCTGAAGTACCCGTTTTCTGCCACACCAGAATCTCCCGAGGACGTCTGACCCGAGGAGAACGTCCACCGTACCAGGAGTATCAAATTCAGGATCAGCTAACTCTAAGCCTGTGGTTAACCCTCGTACCGTTGACGGTAACCGAACCTGAGGAAGTTTCCCTACCACTTCATCCAGCACCACTGCTGAGGCATGATAGCTGACCCCTGTACCTGTATTACCTAATGTGAACTCGAAGTTCACCTGACCCCGAACGTCAGGCACATCTACACCTCCAATACCTACAGCCCCATCCGTTGTGGGCCTTATATTTAAGCGTAGCCTACTCACCAGCTTACTAGATACAATACAACCCTGAGCCCCTGTATCTAACAAGGCTCTTACCTGTATGCTGCGGCCACCGTATCCCCATACCCAAATCATTGCCGTAGGCAACAATACCGTAATTGGCCGGGGGGCCGAAGCTGGCGTGTAGGCGGCGATTACCTAGCAGGAACCTAAGCGCGGAGTGTCCGCGTCCTGCGGGGGGGTCCCCTCTCTCCGTACACCTTCGAGTGGGTCCCACTCCTGCTGATAGGGACCTCTGGTCCTGTACGCCATGGCTGGCAGCCTATAGTAACCCTGCGGCAGGCGCGCGTACCGTGGATGCGCCTGTAGCCGCAGGTGCTCAGCCAAGGGGAGAGGCATGCGTGGGTCATGAGACCTCACCATGTTGTTCAGTCCCGCCGAGTACTGCATGTACTGGCCCTGGTATTGGCACCCGCCCGTAGCATCACGTATCTGTGATGGGTGCCCCTGACCTTGGACCTGTGACCACCTACCCTGTCCCGGCACCTGCTGCCGAGGTGGTGACTGTCTCGCGCGTGGTGAAGGGGGCATCACCTGCTGATGTCCCTGGCCTCGTCCCTGAAACCCTGGTGGAAGAGGACTCCTCCTTGGAGGGGGTGGGGAGCGTTGCTCCCGTCTAGGTAGGGCAGACTCCGTCCGCTGACCCGCGTCAGCTCTGCCTCCGTAATCTCCGCTGCGGTTCATGCATAGGAGCTGATGGTGGGCACCCTGGCAGTACCTGCAGTTGGTGCTTGATGGGCACTCTCGCACCTGATGCGGCCCCATACACCTAAAGCACCAACGCCGTTGCTGCACCACACCACGACGTTTCTGCACCCGCTGTGCAGCGAACTCCTCACACGCAGTCACCTGATGCCCCGCCTCTCTGCAGTAGGCACACCTCGATTCCAAATTAGCGACATTGTATCGCCTGGGTGGCCTACTCTTACCGTCTCGCGCCTGTGCACCCGGCCGTTCCGGGCGGCGAGCGGCCGCAGACTCCGCGTGAGGCGACTCTCCAAATTGGGCATCTACCCGCCTGCACTCGGCCTCGAGGAAGGACTTGAGCTCCTCGAAGGTCGGGAGGTAATCAGATGTCTTACCTCCGTGTGACTGTTCAAAACGAGCGGCCATGTCGCTCGGCAGGCGGCGCAACAACGTGTGGACCAGGATATAATCATAGCCTGACACCGGCATCCCCTGTCTCTCAAGAGCGTTCACTGCAACGCAGACAGGGTTGAGGACCTTGGCCCTGAGGTCCGTCCCTCGTGTGATGGTCGGCACGGTGAGCCACTGTTCCAGGAGTTGGTCAATCATGAGACGTTTGTTGCTGTATCTCTCGATCAGCAAACCGCGAGCCGTCTCGTAACTTGCATCATCGACTGGTAGATGCTTTACCAGCTCATGGGGCTCACCTTGCAGCTTGGCCATCAATTGTGCCATTTTATATGCCGGCTGCAAGTCAGTGCGGTTATGAATCACACTGTCAAACAGATCCTGGAATCGGGTCCAATCCGTGTAGTCCCCGTGGAAGACCGGAATCGCCACAGCCGGCAGGGGCACTTGCACCCCCGGTCCCCGCGGACCATGGGGTGGGTCCGGCTCCCCAGCTCTACGCCTGGTGATCACAGCAGCCGCCTGCTGGATCTCCTGCCCCATCTCCATGCACTGGGTCACATTCGTCCGGACCGTAAGTTTGACCTCCTCATCAGGCGTCCCATCAAATAACTCCTCGCATCCAGTGAGGCAATCCAACACCTCCGCGACCCGTTCGTCAATCCGTTGCGCACAAGCGATGAGTGCGTCCTCTCGGTCCCCGCGACCGACCATCGCCTGCTTAGTCGCGAACCAAATTAGGTGCGTTCTAATTTTTGCCTGAAGCTGTGTAATTGTGGGAGCCATGGTACCAACTCAAAGTAACACCGAACCTTACAATAAAAAAAAATAATAGACAATCGGCCCTGATCCTACCGTTAGGATATCCGCACAGGGTAAACACAACGATAATAACAAGCAATTCACTAATTGATTGGCCCTGATCCTACCGATAGGATATTCTACACAGGGCACACACTACAATCACAATAAATATATTTTTTTTATGTAGGTAGATTAAAAATCTTATACTAAAATAATCTTAAATCTAGTGGTTTTCTGAACCACGCTCTGCTACCAAAAATTGTCTAATTCCAAGCTAAACTCCCGCAGTGGAAGCGATTTACACAGGTAAATTTCGAACAAAATACCAGGAGTTCAACTGGAGGCAGACAATGGCTGCGTTACGCAGCGCTAAATAGCATACGCTGCACAATATAGCAGCGCATACTATGAATTAAACGTGAACCTAAATCTATTTAACTTAATTAACTAAGTTGATTGAAATTGGCTAATGATGTGTTCCAACCCTTACATAACTCAAGTCGGTAGTAAATACCGTCTGCCGATCTGGCGTTACGTCACACGTATTAGCACTAGATTATAAGTAAGTACCTCCAAATTATATCACCCCACGAATTCCGCAATTCGTACTAAGGAGTCACAATGATATGGTACAACAAATATGACTAAAGGGAACACACCATTAACACGAATAAACAGTTTTATCACTTACAGTCACGTGCCGGCGCAAATGCATAAATACCCAACGGAGAAAGGAAGTTCAGGGAATGGATCAAAGAGGAATTCCGTGGGTACTTACAGGGCTGGGTGGAAAAGATATCGACACCCAGCATTCCACTACAGCCTTGGCGCGTTATTCACTTCAAATCACTCACAGCTTCTGTTCGTATTTCACTTTGATATTAGTCATTACGCGTGACCCAACCCGAATTTGGGCCGTACAAACGCGGGCCAAAATGGCCACCTGATGCCCATTCAACGCGACGCTCACGTGGAAGACGTCGAGACATCCAACAATCACTAAGCCTGGCATTCCAGTACAACCCAGGAGAAACGCAATAATACGATGCATCAACACGCGCGATCTCAAATTGAATCGTCCATTACACGCGGCATCACAAAACGCGTGGCGGGAAATCCGCACAATACGATACCCTCCTGTCCGAACGGTTTTGAGTGACTGACTGCGGTGCAGAAATCACCGCTTGGCGCCTACCAGCGGCCCGCGCGCATGCCGCCACCCTCGCCCCGCGAGCGAGAAAGGGACAACATATGCCCAGAGCGATGCGTGCGAAATCGCGGCGCATTCATAGACCGTCATTAATACCTAACTTACCCCAGCATAGCAACGCTAAATTAAACATAGGTAGTTAGTGGCTTTGTCTTGATTCATAACAGTGTTAATTGACGCGTATACCACCATATCCCCAGTGATTTGTGATATAATGGTATGGTTTATTGAAGCAGTCTGATCATTTTTGGGTGCAAAAATAGCTCTTCCACGTAGCTACGAATCTTTCTTTTGAAGGAAGGAAGGCTCGCCATACACAGAAGAAATGATTCTCTTTAGACCAGAAACTATTTGGCAAAGCGTTTCAGGCAGACTTACTTGACCGTTATCCTCTGGTAAAGTACCTCTGCCGAGTTTTAATAAAGCTTGTGAAAACTCTTCAGCCCGTGGATTACCTCCGAGACGGGTTCGCATGATCACCGTCATGGTCAGCTTGTGAATTTGTGGCCAAAGAGCCGATAATTTTAGTGAGGCATTCACCTCATCAGCCCTGGTACCTCGAGTAACAACTGGAAGTGTTTGGCGAAAGTCACTGGAAAAAAGAACAGTGATATGGCCCATGGCCCTTTTATCTCTGCGTATGTCTTTCAAAGTCCTATCCATAGCTTCTACCGTTTTTTTGTTGGCCATCGTACACTCGTCACATAACTACCAGACAACAATATCAGAAAACCTTTGCCTTGTAACTATTACGTGATACAGCACATATTGGAGTATCGTTTGTGTCCAAATCGATTGGTATTTTGAAAGTTGTATGCGCCGTTTTTTCTCCTGGAAGCAGTGTGGCAGCGATACTTGAAGATACTACAGCAAGTGCAATCCTTCCTTGCCTTCTGATCTCTGCAAAAATGTTTAAGGCGAGTGTAACCGTGAACGACCTCGATAGTATAGACCTCACTTCACAAAAAAAGATTTATCTTTAAAGAAAATCTATCAGAATATCCGTTGCCCAAGTTTATACTTACATACGTATATCACGCCTATTAGCTCTTGCAGGGTAGGCAGAGCGTAAATGTCCGTTTTTTCGGCCGTCTGACATATATTTGATGGTCATTCGGAAAATTGTGTATCGCCATGGTGACAGGTTGTCAGCCCATCGCCCATGTGAAAGTCCCTTAGTCGCCACTTACGACTCCCACGGAAAAGAAATGGGGTGAAGCTATTGCAAGCCGGCATCACACGGCATAGTTTACAATACTATATTATTATTTTTTTAGAAAACCTGCCGCCTGTCAGTGGCTTTGTTATATAATTTTGGAGAAAACATTTCATTAGCGGGTTTCACAAAACTAACAGCGACATCTATGATGTAATTTTAAACAAATTTTACTGTAACATTTTTGATTCTAACTAATGAAGGTAATTATATTTTTTTAGGTTCCGTACATCAAAAAGAAACGTACAAAAAAACGGAACCCTTATACGATCAGTTTGTTGTCCGTCCGTCCGTCCATCCGTCTCGTAAGACGCTTTATCTCGGGAATGCGCAGAGATATCGAGTTAAAATAAAAACTTTATTGGTAAATAGGTTTTAGGCTGCAATATGGAACCCTTATAGGTTCACTCACTTTGTTGTCCATTTGTCTGTCTTTCAAGACTCACTATCTCGGTTACACGTGGAGATGTCGAGTTAAAATTAAAAGTATTTTAACCTTTAACTCAGGCCAACGGCCTCTTGTAGTGGTAAAAAAATTAACTAATTTTACCCAAATCATAATTTGTCTTCGCAATAAAACAATTTTCAACGGATTTAAGTTGTGTTTATTTTGGATTTCACAATTCCTACGTTTCCACAATAAACACAACTTAAATCCGTTTAAAATTGTTTTATTGTGATGAGTAATAGTTGTGCAAACTCAAGAAAATATCACAATTCATCTGTCTTTCATCACATACCTTGACCATGACCAAAGGTCAAAGTAAAAGTCCGAAACATTTCTGTAATAGTTAGAACGACCCGCATATAATATGTCAGACGTGGCGATAGCGATAAAATACTTACGGCCGTTGACGCTCAACCTACCCCGCAAGGATTAAATGTGTGATTGTTTGTTTTTTGTTTGGTTAGGTCGTTTCACGGGGTCGTTTAGATGTTCACATCGTATGTCAGTCAATACGTGGTCAATACCGCGTTTTACAAAACTAACAGCGACATCTATATTATTTTTTAGGAAAAAAATTCGGAACTCGCTTTGCGGAACCAGTTACTGTGTTTTACCATGGGAATGAAAGATTTTTTCGAGGTAAAAAGTATCCTAGATGTTGACCCGGGTAATAAGCTACCACAGTATAAAATTTTGTAGAAATCTGTGCAGTAGTTTTTACGTGAAAGAATAACAAACATACCGACAGACAAACAGACAAACAGACAAAAATCAATTTTACTTCTGTTTTGATGTCTGTATCTTGAACACAATTAGAAGCAAAAACCCTTTTTTGAATCTATTTCATGTACAGAATTGGTTTCGTTTCTGTTTTATTATATGTATAGATATAGATATTAAAATTAAATTAATTTAATTAATTTTGCTTGTACTAAGAATTACTAAGTACACGCAAAGTACTAAGAATTTTCGATTTCACCTGAAGACTTGTAGCCTGTAGTTTTATAACAGCACAGGTGATCCAGCTTGCAATGTCCTCTAGTCACCACCAAACTGGGAGCAATCTTACAAAGCGATAATTGATAGTTTAACAAATTTGTTCAATATCCTAGAAATCAAACCAGGGACCTCCAACCTACCAACACCAACAACGCTCAGACCACTAGACCACGGAGCCAGTCTAAGCTAAGATTTCGTGAGAACAGCCCATTTGCGGCGAGCAAAGGCATTTTATATGAATGAGGCGTGATAGAATTTCAGATGTACTGAAATGCAAGCGACTTGGTTTATCCAGATTCTTTGGTAGATGTGCATGGTATCAGGTCGTAACTAGAATAGACATGTTAAAAAACTATGCGCATCCTTATTGTTGAGGGCTCCTTTTTTCCGCATTTAGACTCAAGATGGGTCCTGCGTCAGGTGGGATGGTTGCCAAATTTAGCAAGCACAGTCGTTTCCTTGGACGTTCACGGGATTGGAGTGACTCCGGACTGCCGAGGGTTTGTGCACATTACGTGGGAGGCTGTTTCTTCCGCGTCCAGGCCATCCCTGCACACAGTCCATTGTGCAAGGGTGGCCTGGACGACCAGATTCTTCGGTAGGTGTGCATGGTATCAGGTTGTAGCTAGAATAAACATGTTAAAAAACGATGCGCATACTTATTGTTGAGAGCTCCTTTTTCCGCATTTAGACTCAAGATTGGTCCTGCGTCAGGTGAGATGGTTGCCAAATTTAGCAAGCACAGTCGTCTCCTGGGACGTTCACCTTTTTGGAGTGACCCCGGACTGCCGAGGATTTGTGCTCATTGTTTAGCTACCCCCTAGCATGCCAGGATTACGTGGTAGGCTGTTTCTTCCGCATCCAGCCAACCCCTGCACAATGGACTGTCTGGCGCGTTGCTGGTAAACAAATGCGCTCATTTGGCAGTGGCCGGGGTAGGTCCACAGTTTGGACAAAAGGTTTCACTTACTTCATACCGGGATATGAAAAGATAGTTATGCGTTATGTGATTGTTTTGATGCTATCAAAGTTACCTTGACTTATTTTTTCTTTCTCCAAATAGTAAAAGCTAAAAGTAAAAGTTAAAATTAGCTAGGGATTGTTTTTGTCCGAATCAACACCAAATGATTACCAAATCACAATTGAACATTGTCAGTCCTTACATCTCCTATTTGGTACGACAGAACGAAAAACAAAACAATGGCTTTTAGTTTAAGTAGGTGCCTACATCTGGTTCAGGCATTGGTTTGGGCACACGACAAAGGCAGATAAAACGACCAAAATAATAGCCTGACCACCCTGTTCTCTATTTCCCGGAAGTTTCGCCAAGTCACGCGTTCGGCAAGGTTTTAATGGAGCCGAAGCTGTAATGCTGTAATCCGAAAAAAGTTTCCATTTTCCGCATTGCCGCGCCCAGACTTACTTAAAGCAGGGTTGTTTCAATTTCAACTAAGTATAAAATAGTGCCTGTATTATGTTAGCTAATGGCCTAGATACGGAAAATAATTATCTTAACTAAAGTACTCGTGGGTACCTTAACGCTGTCACTTTTCATAAACGGGTTGAGAAAAGGATAGGAGATACCTATTTGAGTCCTGCGATGTCTTTTATTTTAACGCAAAATATACCTACGTTTTATCTGTCAAAATAAGGCGACGATGAGAACAGAGCGACAATATTGACTAGAAATGGCGAAGAACCCTCATTTTAAAACATTACAGGACTTAGATGTCTCCTGTCCTCTTCTAAACCTATTTTACGGAAAGCGACAACGCTAATTTGAGTTATGTGAATTGTTATCCCGACTTGAGGCCATTGGCTATCCTTCGACTTCTTAACTATTTAGTGACGACTACATTCAATCAATCATTTGCCCACTTTTGTATTCCATCTAGCCGGCCCAGACCACAAGATAAACTACACGCTTTCCGAGGTTTTTGCATGGCGCTCTCTTAGAACATTACTTCCTCGAAGTACCTAAAACAAATTTTCCTTACCTTGGCCCATCTCAATAGGAAATATTTGAATTTCTAACATATTCGTGGTAATCCAATTGCAGAGGGTCCATTGTCCTTTGTTGACATCTCGTTTGGTATGGAACTGACGGCTGTCAAATATGGCTTATTGGTATGGCTGTACTTTAGGCATATCAACTTACCTATTTGGGAGGATCAACTTACACTGGTTATTCTAAGAAATTGTATGAAAAATCAGTGTACGTTAGTCCCTTCAATGGGTAGGTTGATATGCTGATAGTACCTGTTAATCCCTACCATAGCAAGACCATAGCTTTCGAAGGCATTCTATAAAATGTTGGTTCGGAAACCCTTGTCTACTCGTCATTCATCATTTATCATCTCGAATCTGTCACAGCCGTAACAAACGGCTTATTTCCTTTTGTCGTAATTACTTTACGGATTCCGCTTTTAATAATGCCTTAGCTAAGCTTAACGGTTCAATAGATGGCGGATATAAAGAAAGCAAATTAATTGGGAATTAATATCTAAATACAAATTAGGATTCCGGCTTAGAATGGCATCACCCCATTTATTTTCTTTGGGAGTCATAAGAGGCGACTAAGGGACTCGAGGTTGTGTATTGTATCTAGGCTATGGCGATAGGTACACATTTTCCGGATGACCCTCAAATATTTGTCAACCGTGGCGTAAATGTCCGTTTCTCTTACGGCCGTTGGGGCTCTGCCTACCCCACAAGGGATTATAGGCGTGATATATGTTTATATGTATGTGTAAGATTCTGGCAGGTTATAGAATAGAAGGCTCTTTGAAGGTAAAGGTTGCCCGAAAGAGGCCGCCATTCCTTACTTTTAGTCTTAAGTTTTCTGTATTGTTTTGTTTTTCTTGTGTATGTTGTAAGCAATAAAGTGGTCAACTATTTATCTATCCAGAATAGAAAATTTGCTTAAAATTAACAGCAGCGATCAGCATTGCATATTATTGTTATTTAACAGCTATATTAGGTCATGGTTAGAGCTTGTTTAAGAATTTACCAACATCTTTGCTGTTTCAAACCATTTTATAGCACAAAAGTAATAATTGCCGTGTTACGGAAGGCGCATAATATGGTGCTTCAAATGGGCAGAAGAGCAGTGCTAGCCCACCTTTGTTCCCATTTGTCACCACTGAATCTGTCTCTTGTGATAATTGGGAATGAAAATTCCAAGCTGTCACTAGAGACGTAGAGACAAATGGGAATAATGTCTTAGTATACGCATTTCATGTACATTGCTCGTTCCGTCGCGTCGTCGTCGTCGCCTCACACTTTGCCACTAAATTTTGTTATAATGTAGTAGTGTATACAGGGGCGCGTTCAATGGACCACGGATAATATATCTTTCGTCGCTCTTTTATACTTTGACAGTTCGTAAAACCGCGTTTTGGAGCGCATGGTAGAGAAAATTTCTCCTGACTGGCATGGCGGCGGCGGCGGCGCGTGCTAAAACGCGGTTTTATGACCTGTCATCGGAGAAAATACTGACTAGGAGAAACAGCATGAACGCGCCCCTGGCATTGCTACGCTCGTACTGATAGCTAGCATAGACCAAATGCTAATAGCGAATCGCAGGTTTGAATCCTACCTGCAGTATAATTTCTCAAGTTCTCTAAAATTAAATACGAAACGAACTTTCACCATTCGTATTGTTTCAGAAACAGAGGAAGCTCATTTGGTGAACAAAGTTTTGGAAATGAAGCCAATCATCGTGGAACACCTTTCTAATGAAGTGACTACAGCCGTCATGCACTCCATCATAGACAACTTTAGACTGTTTGCCAGTAAAGTGCCTGTAAAATACTATTACAAATATTTCTAATCAATACATAACTACCTATATACCAAGAAGCAGTAGTTCAACTTCATACTAATGCCTGTTTTGCACACTCACACATTTACACGACCGACCGACCAATACATACTCGACTAGGTACTTTATAGAATCTTGTGCTGCTCGTGTGACAGTGAACCGGTGCAGGTGGTACCAGGTTGAACGGTAAGGTGTTTATACTACTGCTATTTGGTATATTGTGGCATTACATTACATGTATAAATATGTTAAATACATGTCATCTTTTAGCTGTTGATCACCAGTCTCACCCAGAACATATTTTTGGGACCTGCTCTCTGGTGTCTTTAGATAAGCAATTGATTTATGTTGGACTGGAATGGTATTGCTATGGCAGCTAAAAAATTGATTTATTAATTGGTCTCAAATAAATTGTATTTGTTGTCTACATTCCAGCTTTTTTGTACCTATGTATGTAAGTAAGATAGAGAGATTGACTGTAAGTTAGCAATGTGATTTCATTTGTTTAAAATAATAAATGCCTGAATTAAAGAAAGGTCTCAGATTTATTATGTAAAAGTTCTTATAAACAAGTCGTTGGACGACTTGGTGTCCCATTTGAAAAGAGAGATAACAAACATCTTAGACATACTCATTCAATAACCACACCACACTTTTATTATCTTCATATTATCACTTAAAATGCATCACCCATAGATTCCTCCATAAACTTCTTGTAGATAGCCATGAATTTAGCAACAAAGGCTTCTAAATGGAATATGGGTTTATTTCCTTGCCTCATCCTGTGTTCATAAGTTGCTGCGTGGCTAGCCACTTGGCATTTCATAGCCATGTCACAGTTCCGAACTAATTCCCTCAGAAGACCAGCAAAAATCATATCTGCAGGCACACCATGTATGATTAACTCATAGAGTTTTTGCCGTACTGCACCAAGTTGTTTCGGAGACTGTTCAGACAGTATCATTTTGGCTGTATCTCTTATGAATATCTGCCAATCTGGCTCAGGTACTTTTTGATCATTTGTAAACGGGTATTGTTGAACCTTACAGGCTTCACACATGAGTAGAGCTCTTCTTAAATTACGATTAGCGGCATTGGCAATCTTCAAACCTAATTCTGAAGGCAGATTCAATCCTTCTTTCTTGCAAACTGTGTATAGTACTGTGGCAATTTCATATGTAGTAGGTGCAGGCACTCTTATTGTTAGACAACGTGAACGAATTGCTGGTATGACGCGAGATATAGAGTTAGCAATGAGAATGAGACGACAAGTAGATACATACTTCTCCATTGTCCTTCGGAGAGCATGTTGGGCATCTTTAGTCAGGTCATCAACTTCATTCAGTATCACTACTTTGAACTCCCTCTGCCCTGAAGAGTCGATCTGGTGTGTCTGCGCCACATTCTTAACTAAATCCATGATAACGACACGGTCGTAAATACCGACATCGGTAGGGTTAACCTCAATGTGATAGTTGCTACTTACTGTCATTATTTCGATTTTCTTGTTAGATGGAGTTGTAAAATTCAATGTTTCTTGACGCAATCGTTCCACTCCAGAACCGTAAAGTTCTCTCAAAAGGCACATGATTCGAGTTTTCTTACCGGCTCCCGAAGGACCGTAAACTAGTAAATGCGGGAAATCACTCTGTTGAACCAAGCTTTTTAATCTCGCAGCTTGGTCCTTATGAAAATCCAGTTTCATCAGATCTCTTGGACGATGTTTATCAACCCACAAACTCATTTTTCAGGACTAAAATTTCGCGCAAAGTAAACAACAGCAGATTTATATTTTTGTATTGTTTTGACGTTTGTAGTTGTTTAGTTCATTCTTTTTCGTTCAAGTCATTCAAACCGCGCGAAAAAGGGAAGTGTCTATATGGCTGGGCGCTATGTCGTATAGTGATTTAATCTATGTAGCGGGGCGCACTGTCATTATAGCGTTTTGGCTGTGATTTGGCTCTTCATCGCTGCTCTTATTGCGCCGTGTCGTGTTATATCTGTAGGCTGAACCACCTGATTTATGGTCTGTAATAAATATGGTTCCATCCTTCATACCATGTGTCATATCATATTCAGATAAATTTTATAAATATGGATTTGTCATGTCATTGTAATGTCATGATGTCACATGTTATGTCATATGTCATGTCATGTTATATATTATGTCTTATAACATGACATATATCAGCCCTGGTGTTAAACTTTTCCCATTAGTAGAAGGCCTCTGACATATGCAACAACGGCCGTGTTAGTAATGTTGAACAGCAACTGGGACTGAAAGCTTAACGTGCTCTCCGAAGCACGGAACCATATTTATTATTTATTATTTTTGTGTATTTTTATTTTTGTGTATGTTTTATATGGGTTTTTTTATGCCTGAATAATAAAAATAAAAGCATTATTATTATTATTATTATTATATTTCTTACAGACCATTAATCAAGTGGTTCAGGCTACAGATTTAACAAGGTGCACTAAGAGCACCGATGAATAGCCAATTCACAGACAAAATAGGAGTTTTTCTGTTCATAGTTCTGAATGTCAAATCAGAGGGCGCTGTGCTTAACTGAAATTTTGACGTTTCAATATGGCTGGCGGCTGCCATAGTTTTGTCACAGGTTCCGTTTCACGTTGTGTTCGTTACAAATTAATAATGTTAGTTAGATTTACTACAAAAGAAAGTTATTGCCTTGTTATTATATAGAGTTTCATTCGTGTAAGTAAACAAATAACCAATAATAAATTTAGAACAATTCAATAAACACAAAATAAAGAATAATTTATGAAGTGGTACAGTTTTTGTGTAAAGAAACGTTATTTCAAAAAGCTCAGCGCCCTCTACATGATACTAGAGAATCCCTAGAAAATTTCCCATTGCTAATGTTACGACAGGGCGCCCCGCCATATAGACACTTCCTTTTAATATTTCATTAATTTTTGAGTTGCCAGAGTATACCGAATAACCCAATTATATATATTTCTTGAATGAATGAATTTATATATTTAGCAATATACAGTATTCTTACATGCATACTTGGTAAAAAATGCAATTTTAAGTATTACTTATTCATTTATTTTGTGTAATCAAGTTTATATATGTATTTCTAGAACCACTTGTTTATAAACTTAACTAACTGGGCACAGATTTACTTCAAATATAGAAATATCAACATTTTGATACAATTTGGATTTGATTCACTTTTGCACATACTACACCACTGGCCTCTATATAACAAATACGCGTACTTGTTATATTGAGGTCAGTGTACTACACCTTTAGCTTATCTTTGAAACAATTCAAACGGCTTGAATAATTTGAATAAAATTTAGTACACAGATAGAGCGTATAATATGGAATAGATAGGCTACTTTTACCGTTTTAAAATATGCCATTCCCATGAGATTAGGGATAGTGCTACAAAATAAAACCTGGGATGTGAAACGGAGCTGAAAGTGGATGTAAGATAAAAATGTGAAGAGGGTTTTCTTGTTACACGTTATGTTGTTTGTTGACTCGGTGTCCCACGCGGCAAGAAGAAGATCTATTACATAGTGCGAGCTCTATACTATAACATAGCCAGAAAATTAAATACTGAACATAAAGTGGCCATCACATCTCTTTCATTACTTACCACGTTGCACTAGTAGCTGCAGAGACTGACTAAATTAATGCTGCGATGAGACAGGGTACCCATTAGCCTGGCAGCGTTCCCGCTTTGAATGGCCACGCTTAGCTTTGGCCGAGCTCTCCGGTTACCAGAGATCTCATTGATGATGACTAAATTAATGCTGCGATGAGACAGGATACCCATTAGCCTGGCAGCGTTCCCGCTTTGGATGGCCACGCTTAGCTTTGGCCGAGCTCTCCGGTTACCAGAGATCTCATTGATGATGAGATTTAATTATTTGTGGTCATTTCGCCATTTAGGCTTAAGAATGATGGCAACATTATTTACCCCCGAGGAGTCTCTATTATATTGTACGACAGTGTTTTATGTGTGCAGCATAATCCTGGCCGACACGGCGGCGGCCGCGTCCCCCCTTCGCGGGTAGCCTCGTGCATAAGAATAGATAATAATACTGCGTATAGAAACGAAACTCCTTTGTCTGGGCCCCAAAAGCCGCGCTTTAAATACCTACTTCCCCCCGCAGCCTGTAACGCCCCGCACTCTCCCACGCTTTAAGTCGGGGCTGTCACGTGCCAATAATTTTATTCCAGACTAGCGGCCAGTCAAGCGGTTGCGACCGCTGCCATAGAGTAGAAATCACATAGAGATGACACTCCCGCTCCAGACGCGCTCAAGGTCAATCCGTCTGGCTGTCTCTTAGAGACCAATTCAGTCGGGAGTGCGCTTCGCTGCGGAAACGTTCGTCGTGCGGGTCGAATTTGCATTTTTTGTGAAAAATTTAGCAATGCCGAATTATTATGGTCTGTATGGCTGCAAAAGTGATGCGAGGAAGACTCCGCATCTAAGTTTTTTTAATTTGCCTAAAGATGAGCCAAGGTAAGTGATGATTTTACAGTAAATACCTAGGTACCTACCATTCGTTAATATACGTAATTGTTGTGTGTACTCCTATTTTTACTTACGTAGGTACCTAGTTTCCATTTTCTAACTTAAACTACCTAGGTGCCCAAGTCATTGTTAGCTGATAATGATAAATAAGCACATTCGTATCGTAGGTATGTTTTGCACCTATTTTAAAATTCTGTACCTACATATTAACAATAAAATGGTAAGGTAAGACTTTAAAACGGGTAAATATTTTGTTCCCACGGGAAAACTGTTAGCAGCGGTCGCAACCGCTTGACTGGCCGCTAGTCTGGAATAAAATTATTGGCACGTGACAGCCCCGACTTAAAGCGCGGGAGAGTGCGGGGCGTTACGGGCTGCGGGGGGAAGTAGGTATTTAAAGCGCGGCTTTTGGGGCCCAGACAAAGGAGTTTCGTTTCTATACGCAGTATTATTATCTATTCTTATGCCGCTGCTAACAGTTTTCCCGTGGGAACAAAATATTTACCCGTTTTAAAGTCTTACCTTACCATTTTATATAGGTAGGTACAGAATTTTAAAATAGGTGCAAAACATACCTACGATACGAATGTGCTTATTTATCATTATCAGCTAAAAATGACTTAGGCACCTAGGTAGTTTAAATTAGAAAATGGAAACTAGGTACCTACGTAAGTAAAAATAGGAGTACACACAACAATTACGTATAATAACAAATGGTAGGTACCTAGGTATTTCATCTCTCTTTAATCTCATCTTTAGGCAAATTAAAAAAACTTAGATGCGGAGTTTTCCTCGCATCATTTTTGCAGCCATACACACCACAATAATTCGGCATTGCTAAATTTTTCACAAAAAATGAAAATTCGACCCGCACGACGAACGTTTCCGCGGCGAAGCGCACTCCCGACTGAATTGTTCGCTGAGAGACAGCCAGACGGATCGACCTTGAGCGCGTCTGGAGCGGGAGTGTCATCTCTATGTGATTTCTACTCTATGCCTCGTGTTAGTGTGCGTCATGAAATAATAAATTGATTATTCGACTCTAGCCAACACTAAAAGTACATTACTACATTCACTATGACGGCACTTAATTTGATTCCGTTAACGCCCTGTACCTGTTGCCCGGGCCAGTTATTATAGTAGTTTATGCAACTGTCGTATAATGGGGGTCATTAGAATGCGAGTGTCTGTTTATCACACGAGGCGCAGCCGAGTGTGATAATAGTTTGACACGAGCATTCTAATGCCTAATTATAGCAGTTGCATACACTATTTTATCTACACTCTCCAAAAAAAACTTAGAAACACTTTTCTAAACGTACGCACCGGCCATTGCAAGGCCCGATACAAGGACAAATTCAATACGAGAACGTAATATGGCTTGATATGAATTTTTGAAAATTCTGTAATTTAGCAGTTGTTTAGATGTGGAGTGACTTACCTAAACAACTGAACAACAACTGAACAACATCTGAACAACAACTGAACAACATCTGAACAACAACTGAACAACATCGGAACAACATCTGAAAAACAACTGAACAACATCTGAACAACAACTGAACAACAACTGAACAACACTGAACAACATCGGAATAACATCTGAACAACAACTAAACAACATCTGAACAACAACTGAACAACATCTGAACAACATCTGAACAACATATCAACAACAACAGAACAAAAACCTATTAAAACAACTGAATAACATCCGAAAAATTACCGTACAACAACAACTGTCAGGTGCGGCGGAAGATAGCGATTTGAATATTGGAAAAAAAAAATTCGTTTCATTTCTCAACTTTATCGTATTAAGCGTTTTATCATTAAGTCATTACGCTTCTGTAATTTAAAGTAAACCCTAGTTTTTATAGGCAGAATGCATAAAGTAGGTCATTATGCATCTGTTTTCGAATTCATAATTCGAACATTATGAGACGAGTGTAGATAAAAGATGTTAGGACTGTGTTGTACACAATCATGGTGTACAATACATTGTCGGGCGTAATCATGTAGTGCATAATCTTGGCATAATCAATGTCGTGCGTGCAGTGATTGTTACCGTGGAGCGATCCGTCTGGAAATTTAAACAAAAATAAACAACTATTGAAAAAAGCGCGGGAAACTTCGTAGCAGTTGGGTGTTTTCTGTAATTAGGAAAATAAAATTTATTTTAAAATAGGATATACTGATCAGGATAGTCTGGTAGTGTAATTATCTTTTGTACTTAGTGTATATATTTATTTGTTTGTGTTTATTTGCTGCTTTTCTGGTAAGTTTTGTAAATATTTTGTAAATAATCTAAACTCGCCTATGGGCGAGCCCCCCGATAAAGATCGGGGGGATTTAGGCGGGCTTTGGTCTAGCCTGAATCTCCCTGTGGGCTCGTCTATTAGTATTGTATCAAACGATGAACTCAGTAAGATGGATACTGATGGCTCGGTATCTTCTAGAGCCGGGGATACTGCGCAGACAGGACGGAAACGTACACGTTTTATTCGACTTTGCCGCGTATGTTCGAAGCGTAGGAAGAAAACTAACAATGGCCAACCAATTTCTGGTGAATTTTGTCAATGTGAAAATATTATTACTGATACTGATAAAAACACAATTTTATTAAAAAAAGTTACGCCTGTGGTCGAATCGCCCACATTACCTCAGGTACAAATGACTTCACAGAATGGTCAGTCTACGGATAGGCATTCTGAGAAATCCCCACCAAACATGACCCAAACAAAATCTCAATTAGACAATTCACAAAATAATGCTAATCAAGGTCGTCAAACTGGCCGGACCGAGTATTTACCTTCGGATGTTGCTCCATATCTTATCCACGTTCAACGTATAGAATCCTCACCAAATGACGGAACAATTTTGCATCCCATTAGTTTTGGTAATTTCCTCAGAAAAATGAATTGTCAAAACGTAATCCCAGGCAGTGTGAAGAGAATAGGTAGAAACCGCTGTGCGGTTGCATTTTCTAAGTTTAATGATGCGAACGACTTTCTGTCTAGTTCTCTTTTGGATTTGAACAAACTCAAGGCTTTTATTCCTACATTTCATGTAACTAGAATGGGACTTGTGCGCGGTATTCCTACAGAATGGGGTGAAGAAGAAATTAAAGACAACATTTCCACGCCTATAGGCTGTGGAAACATATTAAAAGTTAGACGGCTTAATTACAAAGTTCATATTGACGGAAATGCAACATGGAAACCATCTCAGTCGGTTGTAGTAACGTTTGATGGTCAGGTCTTACCTAAGAGATTGTTTATGTGTTACAATGCGCTGCCTGTGGAAGTTTATGTTTATCCGACCATACAATGTTTCAGATGTTGTAAATATGGACATACTAAATTGCAGTGCCGCTCCAAAACACCAAAATGTTTCAAATGTAGTAAAGACCATCTTGGGGAAACATGCAATAAAGAAGAAGGATCCGCATCATGCGTTATGTGCGGAGGCCGTCACTTTGCTACGGATAAGTCTTGTCCAGAAAATGTTCGTCAAAAAGAAATCAAACATACAATGGCCCACAGTTGTATCTCTTACCTAGAGGCTAGCAAGCTTTTTCCCCCTGTTACAAAGTCTTTCGCAGATGTTGTTGCTTCTGAGCCAACAGAATCAAATAAAGATGAACGGAACTCCCCAAGTCGTATTTCATATAAAAAGACTGTTTTTAAAAAGCCTCGTTCACCACCGCCAAAGACACAAGGTGGATATGATAGGGCTGCCCACAATGCACTTTTAAAAGAATTTGAAGCTCCACCACCAGAAAATGGGTGTGCTTTTGCCCCTCAAGACTCAGAATCTAAAGATAATGACATAAGTTTAGTCTTAACCCTAATAAACATTATATTAAAGTCGAAACTATTAAAACCGTCCCACGTTGCCCCAATTTATGACCTTCTTCTTAACTTATGTGATAACTTCAATGGATTCCAAAATAATTCAGTGGAACTGCAGGAGCATAATTCCAAAGAAATCTGATTTAATTTATTTGATTAACAAATATAACCCAATTATTATAGCATTAGTCGAGACATGGTTAAAACCTGGGTATATTTTTAATATACCTGGATATACCTGTCTTCGTAATGATCGTTCGGATGGGTATGGTGGTTCTGCCATACTTATTAAAAAAAATATACCTTTTACTGAAATTGTGTTTCCAAATTATGCTTTTAATGATATAATTAATGTAGTTGGCTTGCATTTTGATAACATATCAGTTGTATCTATTTATTTGTCTCGCTCTTCTTATGAGATTCTTAATGAAGTTAATACTTTATTCAGTATTATACCAAGTCCCGTTATAATTTTAGGTGATTTGAATTGTCATCATAGGTCTTGGGGCTGTGGAATTACAAATACTGACGGAGAAAAATTGCTTGAGATTCTTGATGCAAATAATTTATGCATCTTAAACACAGGCTGCCCTACTCGACGTACCAAACCTAATGAAAATGTTAGTGCAGTAGATTTATCCATTTGCTCTCCTAGATTAGCTTCTTCTCTAAATTGGACACCACTTTCTTCAACATTAGGTAGTGATCATTTTCCAATAATTATAACTTCTCCAATAAGGTGCCCGTCTCCTCGTAAACGTAAGCCTCGCTTAATATATAAATTAAATAATGCAGATTGGACAAGATTTAAAGATCTTGTTGAAGCAAAAATTTCGGACATCCCTGAATTAGTACAAGGTGGTGAGACTGATTCTTCAAACGCTCTTGCCAGATGTTTAGTAGCAGCAGCTGACCAAATTTTCCAAATTAAAAAAGTGTTTTTGGGTAAAATTCCTTTTCCACCATGGTGGGATAGTCAGTGCTCGGAGGCTGTGCAAAAAAGGAAAGAAGCTGAACAGGAGTATGCTACTAACATGTCAGATGAAAATTTAGATAACCTTAACGATATAATGAAAACCACTCAGCAGTTTCTTAGGGATAAGAAGCAGGAGGGATGGCGAGCGTTTTGTGCTTCTCTCTCTCCTTCTACTTGTCCAACAGAAGTTTGGCGCAAAATTAAGCGTTTCAGGACAGCTTTTCATGAATCATCTTCATCCACTACATTAGCTCCCTCTCTAATCAATGATTTTCTTGATAAGCTAGCACCACCAACTGCTCCGGAAAATATAAATTTTACGTCACTATCCAACTTTGTAATTTCTGATACTTCATCTACTTTAGATTCACCTTTTACATTATACGAACTAAAAGGCGTACTTTCAAGCGTAAAGGACTCGGCCCCGGGAGAGGACGGAATTCCATATTCATTTTTAACACATCTTGGTGATAAAAGTTTAAATTATTTTTTAAGTTTAATTAATTCCGTCATGGTTTCAGGAAACATCCCACCTTCCTGGAAATCTCAGGAAGTCATTCCAATTAAAAAACCTAACAAGCCTTCAAATAGTGTTGCATCTTTCAGACCAATAGCATTATCATCAGTGTTTGCTAAAATTGCTGAACACCTTGTTAAAAACCGGTTAGAATGGTTTGTAGAACATCACGATATTTTATCCAAAAGCCAATTTGGTTTTCGAAAAGCAAAGAGCACATTAGATAATTTAAGTATTTTGATAACAGATATCCATCTAGCATTTTCTTCCAACAATCATGTAGTTGCAGCCTTTTTAGACATCACTTCGGCTTACGATAATGTTTTAATATCTATATTAAAACAAAAACTAATTGATCTTAATGTACCCAAGTTATTAGTCCGCTTTATTATTATTCTATTAGCAAATAGATCAATATCTTTAATTCTTGATGATGACACAAAATTCACTCGAAACGTTTTCAAAGGTTTGCCACAGGGGTCTGTTCTAAGTCCACTTTTATACAATATTTATACTTACGATTTAGAATCTTCATTGAATAATTCCATAAACGTTTTGCAATACGCTGATGACTTGCTTTTATATGCGATTGATGAATCTATAGATTGCGCTAGTAGCTCGTTATCATCTTCTTTGGAATTATTAAAAGGTTGGTTAGAAAGCAATGGGTTAGAGCTTTCAATATCCAAAAGCTCAGTTGTAGCTTTTTCTAGAAAGAGGGTAATTCCTCCTATATTGGTTACATTCGATAATCAACCATTGCCTGTTGAACGGAGTGTCAAGTTTTTAGGCGTAATATTAGATAGTAAGCTAACGGGAGTTGACCATATTGAATATGTAGTAAATAAATGTGAACGTTTACTTAACATCGTGAGATGTCTTTCTGGTGTTTGGTGGGGCGCACACCCTTTCTCAATGAAACTTTTGTATAATGCTCTTATAAGATCTGTTTTAGATTATGGTACTTTTCTTTTGGCAGGTGGTAGCGTTTTGGCTCTTAAAAAGTTGGATTCCATCCAATCAAAAGCACTTCGAATAATCTCTGGAGCAATGCAATCAAGTCCCATCAATGCATTACAAGTAGAGTGTTGTGAGGCTCCACTAAAATTAAGACGGCAATTTCTATGTGATCGGTATCTGTTTAAATATTCTCAATTTTCCAGTCATCCCCTTAGATCAAAGCTTGAAGCTCTTGAAGATTTCATTGTATCTTCTCGATATTGGCGACATAAAACCGTCCCTTGTTTAATTCAAAGTTACAGAAAAATATTGTCAATACAATCACGCGTACATCACTCTCCCACTTTGCCCTTATTCGAGTCTCACTATGAGGCTTTAATTTTAAAACCTGTAATTCAATATGATCTAGATTTGAATAGACACGACATAAGTGCAAACATTAGCTTTTTAAATTGTATAGATAATGCAAATTGGCAAAATTACAACCATATATATACTGATGCTTCCAAAACAACTTCAACAGAATGTGTCGGCGTGGGTATTTATTTGGCTCAATTTAACTTGATTGAAAAAGTAAAATTGCCACCACAAACATCAGTTTTTACTGGTGAGTGCTTTGCTATTTATAAGGCTTTAGAGTTAGTGTTACTAATGAACCTTAAAAACACAGTAATTTTTTCAGATTCAAAAAGTGCATTACAAACTTTAGATAAATTTCCGTTCGAAATGAAACCTTTCTATCCCATTGTTTTTGAAATCCGCAAATATCTTGAATTGTGCGTATTTAGAGGCTTTTCAGTAATATTTTCTTGGATCCCTAGCCACTGTGGTATAAGGGGAAATGAAAAAGCCGATCGATTGGCTAGGGAAGCAGTGTTGGATGGGGACATGTTCCCATATAAAATCTATTGCCATGATTTGACTGCTCTGCCTAGAGTCTATCTCCAAGATTCTTGGAATAGTCTTTGGGCAGAAAGTAGTCGGATAAAGGGGAGGTCGTATTCTCTCCTCCAACCATCTATACCTTCAAAGCCTTGGTTTTTTAAAGCTAAGTGTTCTAAAATTGTATCGTCCACTATTTTAAGAATGCGTTTGGGTCATGTTTGCACTCCTTTTCATTTAGCAAAACTTAATATTGTTAGTAGTAATTTATGTGATTGTGGAGATGATGTGGGTGATCTAGACCACATTTTCTTTGCATGTTCTCTTTACAACCGCTCTTCATTTATTAACTCCCTCCTGTCTTCCAAAGTACCTTTTCCTACCCGATTATCTTGTCTATTAATGTATCCTCTATTGTATTGTAACGTATTATCATCATTTATCACTGAAAACAATATCAAACTGTAATTTGAATTATATGTTTCAGACTATCCTTATCTTTTGTAACTTTTAATGTGTGTAGTTTATATATTTCGCGAAAAGTTTCCTTAGCTTTATATTTATAAAAAACTTGACGCTGGCATAAAGAAATTCTATTGCCAAGATACAAAAAAAAAAAAAAAAAAAAAAAAAACAACTATTAATTATTAACAATTTGTATCAGCTGTTATTAAAATTTAGTGATATCTAAGTCACCATGCTGATAAAATGAGGACACAGGCGCTTTGCATTTGTGCCGGAATATTGTACGTTTTTTCGGCCAGGTGTAATGGAGAGGAATTTAATCTGTTTGGGGAAGCTGGACAAGCCTATGCTATCGATATCAACGTGGGAAACCCTCCTCAAAAAGTAAGAACCAACTTTTAATACATGAATTTACTGGTAAACCAAATATTAGCCATTCTTGTATTCTTGTATGCTACATTCAAAGTATTCTTATCAGAAAAATTGCTAATTTCTTACTTGCTCTCTAGCGACATATGGTAAGTTGGCATGCCAGGTTACAGTTTAAACTCTACAGTTATTTATTTGTAGAAAGTCAAGAACATATAAATTATTTCATCTCAGTTGTAGATGCTATCATTGGTACCAAAATAAACAATGACACTGACCAAGATTTAAACATACCTACCTACTTATCTAAGTGTGAATAAAATAACATCTTGTTATGAATAACTTCTGTTCATGATCTTACATAATTATTAACTAAACTAGCTGTTTTACATCAAAATAAAATGTATATGGTCCAAGTATAGGTATTTCGATTCCTCTCATTCATCAATGTTACATACATAAATACATATATACCCCTTTCAAGGTAATAAGGTAGAGGTTTGCAGCGTAAATGCCTGTAAAAAACAGACATTTACACCGGTCTGACAAACATGTGAGGGTCTTAGAAAAATGTTTATCACCATAGTGATAGGTTGTCAGCCCATCGCATAAACTTATGATACACATGTAACCCCTTTGTCCCGTAGTTGCCTCTTGCAACACCCATGGGGAAGAAATGGGGCGACACTCTTCTAAGCGGGCATTACACAGCCTCATTCATCATTGTTGCAATAACAAATTTAATTTTATCTTTTTTCTAGTTAAGTGTACTAGTTGACACGGGCAGTACCACATTGGCTATAGCTTCGTATCCTCACCAGGACAATGATATATACTTCCATGCAAAGAATACCACCACCATCTTTGACTATGGCAAAGAAGTAAGTTGCATCATCCTAATCGGCATTTGCTTGTAAAATAGAACTTCCAGGTTTTGTTTTGTTACCATACCTACATAGTTTTAGAGAGCGTGTTATTTATTAGCATGACTATGCCATATGGGCAGGTCACTTAAATAATATAAACAGATTACTTGAGCTGCTACTCGTCATAATGCTGCCATTTCCTGTGCTCCCACGTGTGTTGGTTTTTTAGAAGAACCACATGAAATATATTGCTATCTCACTCACTAGTATTGCTGCGAGAAGATTATGACAGCAGTGTGTGAACACTTACTTGCATTGATACTCCTATGGAAGCATGTGCGTAGTGTAAACATAGCATTAGAACATACTTTGAATGAAAGAGCAGGCATTCCAATCTCATACTGTATTATAAAGATAAACTGATAAGTAGGTAAATATCCTGTTTCAGAATGAAAAAATATCAACATGCATGCATGTAGTAGTAGCCTAGCATTATGCTAAATGTCTAAACATATAACTTATCTTATCACATTTCAGGTGCAAGCAAAATACTCACAGGGCATGTGGGTCGGCCGGCTGGTATCAGATTTGGTACAGTTCCCATCTGTACAGAATGTGCCGGAAGTGAGAAGTGATATAGCTCTAATAACTAAGAGCCACAAGTTCTTCATGAACGGATCTGGTTGGCAGGTAAATATAGGATGAACTAGTGATGATAGTTTAAACGAAGGAACAAATTTTCCTGAGATCATAGATTAAAATATGTTTAAAAATTTTCATAGGGAATGCTGTTTATTCCCTATTTATCATTGCCTCTTTTTACTAACCTAACGGCTTATATTGGGGCAATGCTATTTTAAGCCGGCATCACACGGCAAGAAAAGCAATAACCCCCAATAGGGGGAGGCCCAAGTCCATAGGTGGATTGCTGTGGCTGTTTATGTATGTATGTAATATATAAATGTTTGGGACTCCATACAAAATCGACCTTTGCCTAATTTATGAAACTGTAAGGGCCTTCCCACAAAAAACTTAGACGCCGGTTGAACGCATGTCTAGCGTTTTTTTGTATGAAGTAATTTTTTACAGACATTCAATTAGCGTGTAGCTTTTTCGTGGTCCCTTAAAGATCAAAATATTATGTACTCTTTCATGTCACACAACCTACATCCATTAGGGAAGGTTTGTTGCTTGTAATGAGCCTGCATTCTGTTTTAAGTAATGGTCTCTACGCATATTTCTATGTAGGAAAATGAAGCAATTAAAAAGTGCTGCATCTTGTTACATGATTTTTTTCATTTCAGGGTTTGCTAGGTCTGGCATATTTGCCAGTAGGAGCGTGGGGAGAGAATGTGATAGTGGAATCGTGGCTGGATTCTCTGGACCGCAGTATCAACAAACCCACTTCATTCAATCTTACTCTGTGCGGCCCACAGGGCTTCTACAATTCTAGTCATGCTGGATACTTCAAAATGATCGGTAGGTGTTTTTTTCGAGTAGAACTATATTTCCCGTGTGATAAAGTCCCTTAGTCGCTTCTTACGACACAGTGGATGACTAAGGGACTTGACTACACAATTTTCCGAACGCCCTTCAAATGTTTGTCAGCCGTGGCGTAAATGACCTTTTACGGCCTTAATACAGACGTAGGCCTCCCCCAGGGTATGTCATAGGCCCAAGCATAGTAAGTTTGGCAAAGGCCAATAGGAGGCCGGAGTCCTACAGTGGACTGTTGTGGCTGTGGAAGATGATGAATTCGTCTTCCTAGGAAGAGGGGTATTCAGTATTAATTGCATACCATGTTTCACTTACAGTAGGTCTTATAATAACAGTCAAGTCTCAAACATGGACCCGGATTGGGCATAACAATATAAAATTAGGTACTTAACTACTAATAAAATATGAAATTCAGTTAAATAAAATGAAATAAATATTTTGAATTATTTCTGGATGGAACTCCATGTAAATATATTCATAAAAAACTTCACTATGTAAATCTGTTTCATTTCATATGAAACTATATGCGATGATGATGTGGGAAACCACCAAAATCAGGCAGTTATTCAAATTAAACAATTATAAGTAGTGAGTGGAACTAGTGAAAAAGTGTTTTATTAACAAATTTTAATGATTTGCTATCAAAGAAAATGATTTATCTTTAAGTAATAAAGTTTTCTATATTACAGTTGACCAACCTATCCAGTCTAAACAATTATTCCGCACCACAATACTCCGAAAACGCTGGTACGAAGTCGGGGTCATATCTATCAGAGTTGTACAAAACAACTTATACAATTCATCACATAATACAAGCATAGAGAACCAGGTCACTAGTGATAAGACGGATGAAATTGTTAATCAGGAGAACTGTCAGAAGCTGAATTCCGAGAAGAGTATTGTGGATAGTGGGACGACGAATATAAGGCTGCCCGATGTCTTATTCAGACAGGTATGTGTATGCCGTGTGATGCCAGCTTAGAATGCCGTGTGATGCCGGCTTAGAATGCCGTGTGATGCCAGCTTAGAATGCCGTGTGATGCCGGCTTAGAATGCCGTGTGATCCTGGTTTAGAATCGCATCACATTTCTTTCCTGAGGGTGTCTTAAAAGGCGATGAAGGGACCCGAGGGTGTGTATTGCAATTTAAGGCGATGCGCTGACAACCTGTCACTATGGCTATACACAGTTTTCCGAATGACAATCGAATGTTTGTCAGACGTGGCGTAAATATCCGTTTTTGCGGTTGTTTACGCTCTACCTACCCCGCAAGGGATAAAGGCGTGATTATGTATGTGCTATATTTAATTGATGGACTATCAGATAAGTAATGTAAGTTGCGCGATTTTTTGTAGTTTTCAAGTTAATTAACTTTCAAAGTTTTCATTAATTAACGAAAGAAGAAAATTAAAGAATATTTATTTCCTTCCTTCTAGCCTTATTTCTTTTCTTAAACGTTTTCCTTCTTTTTTTATTTCCGTTATAGGGCTATTTCGAGCGGTGGTTTCTGTAGAACAATCTTCATGTTTGTTCTTTCTAACTTTCACAAAATCAAAAAGCCTCTCTGTAGAATTTGCCCTTACAACTTTAAAAGTTGAATAACTCTGAAAGTATAAAAAATCGCAGAACATATATGCAACGCAACGCAAGTTAGTATGAAGTATATTATGTATTAATATCACATATCTAGTTCCCATAGTATAAGCTTTGCTTAGTTTTTTTTTTTATTATTATTGATGGGTTTGCTCTTGACTCTAGTCTAGGTCATAGGCCAGAGACAGAGTCTAAGATGGAGCGAGCTCACCCAGAAGAAGCCTGTTCACTCTTACTTTGAAGAGATTAGGGTTGTATGCGTTTGGAATAGATGGCGCTGTGTGAATTGTTCAGCATATTTATTATTTTATTTATTATTCTAGTTAAACTACTGTTCCTTGGTATATTGTGGTACATATTACATTACAGGTGGTCGATGAGCTAAGGAATGCAGCGCAAGCTTCTAACGTGCTCATATTGGATGAGTTCTGGTACCACGGCGAGGTAGATAAGTTTATTTATACTTGTTATCTATGATCGTAGGAAGATAAAGTCTGTGCAGAAAGATAATAGGCATGGGAAAAATGAAAACTTTTTTTTTTCCTATAGGTTTATGATTTTGAAGCAAGACTGGCATTTGCAAGCCCAAGACCGAGACTCGTGGCGTGAAAGAGGGGAGGCCTTTGCCCTGCAAAAAAAAAAGGTTGACATATCGAGGCACAGAGGCGCCCTCATTTTCTACGTTTATTCTCTCTCCGCACATACTCTAGTCCATATCCCCTAGTGAGTTTATCATAACAGCATGCTATGCCTTAGTGTTTTTAGGGTTCCGTACCCAAAGGGTCGAAACGGGACCCTATTACTGAGACTTCGTAATCTGTCCGTCCTTTCGTCTGTCACCGGGCTATATCTCATAAACTATGATAGCTAGAGAATTGTAATTATCAAAGATGTTGTATTTCTGTTACCGCTGTAACCACAAATACTAAATGTTACAACCAACGTGATTTTGATTCCATTTTTAAACATTGCGGTACGGAATCGTTCGTGCGCAAGTCCAACTCGCACTTGGCCGACATTTTTAAAAATCTAAACGTATTACATTAAGTACCTGTTACAATTCTATGTACATACAGTTTAAACAAACGTTGTTTCACGATAATATATTATTATCGTCAGGATATTTTAGCAAATAAAAGAGTTTCTTGGAATCACAATGCTTTATATTCGATAATATTTTCCAATACCATTTCTCAATTGTAACAAACGCCGATGTCACATCAAACTCCAAATTCGAATGTAACGTCATTTTTGACTCTCCTCTATGCTCTCCTCGCCTCCTCTCCTCCATAGACACAAATGTCTATGCTCACCTCACCTCCGCACCTCACCACGCCTCACCTCTTTGTATAACATCGCTCCACACCACTTCGCTTTACACTTCTCATCTCGCCAGCCAATAGCTCCTCTCCTCACCAGCCGTTACAGTCGGCCATCCTGAAACCAATTGCACCGCAATTGGCGCAGGAAAAATCATTAACTTTACAGCAAATAAATAAGGTCATCCCCAGTTAAGACCTCCTCATCCATCACTTTAATCCACTACATGCAATATCACCACAGTGTGGCTAAAGCGAAGCTTTTAGATAGGGAAAGCCAATAAGAGAGAAACGACTGCTTGTATTTTACACATTACACTTAATTTTGCTAGCTTAGGTTGATACCCCATCTCCTTGCCAACTGTATTATGATGCTACCCTATCTCTTTTGCAGACTGTCTGTACTATAGTTGACAGTTTTCTTATAGATCCTGATAAGTACCCACCTACTTATCTCAACTACGCTTGTGACTTACTCGTATATCAACACTATAGTCCTGATTCTATGTTTTAATCATTTTAAGTTTCTAATGCTAAAATCACTAAATTAAAATCCCTAAACTTAGAGGTTTTAAGAGTGGCTATTCCACAAAAGCCATGTTTTTTGGGAAGTTTTTGACATTACGTGCAGAATAGGAAACGGTTTTAGAAACGTCAAATTAAATTTAGTAATAATAAAAGCGCGCCTGGAATAGGGTCTTATATCTCTACTCTACTTTTATCGCTCTTCGTCTGCTCCTCTTTCTCTCCACACCTCAGTAATTAAAATCTTGCTCACCTCACAAACACATTGCTCAGCTCGTGTGATTATGTCGCCCTCGATCCGGTATATGGCATCCTCTCCCATGTTGTGAATAATAGAACTAGTTATAGCATAGTAAGTACAGCCATTGCTGTGCTGTCTATGTTTTGCCCAGACGTCTCCTTGCGGCGTGCATAGGTCTACAGCCACTAAGCTGTTGCCCACGTGCACATTTATGTATTCAGCTACATGAACTACATAACCAGGCACTTTATCACAGACATCTCATTCGTCTAAATTCTCCAAGGCTGTCATTTTCAAATTATCGTCAACACTTTCTGCTTCTCACAAGTTAAAACCTTGATCGAATTGATAACAATCAAAAGCGAACAAGAATCTTTCATACAGTTTGTCTGGCGTCGAACATTGAAATGCTTGGGCATTAGCTTGCAACATTATACAAGATACAGCTGCCTGTTCACTTATCTGAAATCGATAACACACAGCCAACTTCTCGGCAGTCTTTAGTCATACTTTCACTGGTCAATTTCTTACGTTGCATCACCTCTTCCAAAATGACGTGATTACCTCTCCTGCCATGTATATCCTGAACCATATGCGAGCCTGGCCTTGTAGCTTCGATTGCAAGTAACGGGATTTCATTCATCACTCCATTTGTAAATTGCTCCTTGTTGTTCAATTTTCTTAATCCAACTCTGGACATTCATATTCTGGTCTTCCGGGTGTTGAAATTTTCAATGAAATTCGATTCGGTACTGACTGTCTTCCTCATTTAAGATAATTTGCAGAGCTATTCGTAGCGTTTTTGTGACTAAGCTTTCCAAATCTGGTCATTACTTACATTTCCTGTTTTCTTCTTTTGCCGTACATACCGTCCAGATTTCTCGCCTGAACCCTCCTGCAGAATTTCCCTTATAGTGGACTTGGAATCATCCCGCTTCTGACTATTATCGTCAGGATATTTTAGCAAATAAAAGAGTTTCTTGGAATCACAATGCTTTATATTCGATAATATTTTCCAATACCATTTCTCAATTGTAACAAACGCCGATGTCACATCAAACTCCAAATTCGAATGTAACGTCATTTTTGACTCTCCTCTATGCTCTCCTCGCCTCCTCTCCTCCATAGACACAAATGTCTATGCTCACCTCACCTCCGCACCTCACCACGCCTCACCTCTTTGTATAACATCGCTCCACACCACTTCGCTTTACACTTCTCATCTCGCCAGCCAATAGCTCCTCTCCTCACCAGCCGTTACAATATGTTGCACGCGAACAGTTTTGCATTGATTTTAAAGCGGTTAGTAGGCGAGCAAGGCATGTAAGGTAAACCATACATTTGTAATTAGACCTTGCAGTAATGGCGTGTAGTGTGTGAAAGCGAAAAAGTAAAGTTGAGTACATTTTTTATCTTTGACACTTACGCTTTATATTCGTTTGAGTATTATAATGTTGATAGTTTTACCATTAATTCGGTATTGGAACGACTACAGGACGATAGCTGAGTCGGTTAGAGCCCGTATGTCTTAGAAATAAATCTTGTGATAAATTTTTGGTTTTTGAATTATAAGTGAAGTACCGCTGTTCCAATAAGTCGTATTTGACAGCTGTCCGATTCTTGATAATACTATAGCAGAGGGTCCATTTTTCTTTGTTGACATTTATTTTAGTATTGAGATTACAGCTTCCAAATACGACTTATTGGGACTGCGGTACATTAGCGGCCCGCCGTGAGAATAATGTACTTTCCCGTGGTAAAAGGTACCTCTATAAGCTACCTCTTGAATCAGTCCATCTATTTATAAAAACCGCATCAAAATCGGTTGCGTAGTTGAAGATCTAAGCATACATAGGGATAGCAGAAAGCGACTTTATATTTTAAACTATGTAGTGATGCATGTTGCTACGCCCTTAAGCAGGGTTATTGTACGATACTTTTCATCTACTACTAAAGACCTCATTTATATTTGTACAATAATGCAATAAAGAAATTGAAATTGATTTTCTCAATTCGTTTCCATTGCAATTTGCAGGCAGCGTGCTGGCCGGAGCCGCAGGACTGGTCGCTGCCGTGGCTTGCGATAGACTTACTGAATGATGATGACGATATGCAGTACTTCACTCTAGAACTCCCCCCTCAGGTATGATTTGGAACCACCATAATTTTGTGGTAGCGTCTAAAAATAGACAGTATTTGAACTGAATGCCAAATGTTTAAAACACTGCCCGTATGTGGTATACAATTTTTGAAACTTGCAAAATTTTGAAAATCCTGCCCACGCTTAATGATGGCGAAAGTAGCAGGTTCAAATCCTGCCCGCGGTAGAAAATTTTGCAATTTTTCTAAAATTGTATTTAAATTTCAAGCGCGGGTAGGATTTGGATTTGAAACTTTCGCCATCACTAGTGGCGACGCCTCTTCCATCTGGGCTACCGCTGCTCGTCCAATGCCCGCCAATGTTGCAAGTGTATCTTTATGCCAAAAACGCGTGGTACGGCTCCATCTACCGGGTTAGTTTTGCAACTGCGTTGTTGCCTTGTTGGCATTAAAGTAAACTTGCATTTTTTTTGTAAATACTTGTTTGTTTTCAATTCCAGAACTACATGCGAGTAGTAACTGCCCACAACAGTAGCGGGAATAGCGGGGCCGTGTCAGAGTTCTGCTACAAGCTTGGGCTGGAGGCGGGCGGGAGGGGGACCGTGCTAGGGTACACCGCTATGGAGGGGTTTGAGGTAATTATAAGAATATACTTCACTTATTTCCTTTGCAGTTTGTAGATCGTTACCCCCTTATAGCCTAAGACAACAAATCACTTTTCATTTATCTTTAAAGTCCTATTAAAGTCATTGTAAGTATATTAAGGGTGAAGGGTAAGGGTTCAACACTTTTCTTTTATCTATAAAGTCCTATTAAAGTCTTTGTAAGTATTTTAAGGGTGAAGGGTAAGGGTTCAGCACTTTTCTTTTATCTATAAAGTCCTATTAAAGTCTTTGTAAGTATTTTAAGGGTGAAGGGTAAGGGTTCAACACTTTTCTTTTATCTATAAAGTCCTATTAAAGTCATTGTAAATATTTTTAGGGTGAGTTCTACTCGTTAAAATGAACAACTTTCTCCAAGTGACATAGGTAGTTTTTTATGTGCTCCCATATGAGCATGAGTGACGCATTAAAAAAAATGTATGTGTTAAGAAAAGTTGTTCATTCATGAGTAAAACACACCCTAAAAATATTAGCACTGAATCTAATAGGACCTTATGTATTGGGAGATTTGCTAATATTACCATTATAAAATGTATGGACCACATTAGTAAACGAAGCGGGGACTTCACTACATGAGATAAAATATTAAGTATGTAAAAAAAACTAAATTGTCTCGTTTGATGCCGGCATAGAATAACATCAGTCCATTTATTTCCCATGTTGTCGTAAAAATTACCAAGGGACTCGAGGGTTTCATGTGTTTTACACTTTTGTCACCATAGAGACACACAGCTTTTCTAAAACGGTCCTTAAATATTTGTCAAGCATGCCGATATTTTACGGCCTACACCGCAAGGGATAAAGGCGTGATATGTGTATGTATGTGTGCTTACTTTAATTTCGTCTGTTCTGTCTGTTGCTATGGAGTGGCGGCCAAGAACAACTAAACGTCCAGTAGGCAGACCACCCGCTAGATGGACGGACGACCTAGCGACCATTGCTGGCGAACAGTGGATGAGGGAGGCACAGCGGACCGGCGCAGATGGCGAGAAAAAGAAGGGGCCTATACTCAGCAGTGGGTAGATGTGGGCTGATATGATGATGATGTCTGTTGTTCTTGTCTGAATAACAAATTGAATTCCAGGTGGTATTCAATAGATCTGCCGGCTGGATCGGCTGGAGCACGTCCACTTGTGGCCCCGACGCCAAGATCACCGGACCACACAACCACACGCGATCCCTTCTCCTATACTGCCAACTCACTCGGCCAATCATCGACACGGCCATCTCAATAAGAGCCGCGCAGTGGGCGTTATGCGTTGTGAGTATTATAGCTGCCGGGGTCTTGATATATTTGCTGGCGCCGTGCGTGAAAATGTTGCTGGTGAAGAAAATGCCAAGTTCCCCGCAGATATCGCTGTCGCAGGCCGCGCTAGTTGAGGCGCAGGAATAGCGGCCGTTTCACATTCGTGTGTCTTCAGCTTAAGTTTGTGTTTTTTTTTCTTTAAAAAGTTATAGTCCGGTACGGCTGGCATTATTTAAGGGTTTAGCTTACAAAAAAAGTCCATTATTTTTGACATGACTGCCCATTGCCCAACCAAAAAAAAGAGTGTAATGTTTTTAGAGTTCATATATGTATGTATATATGTGCAATTCTTTAAAGCACTGCAACTCGATAATCACTGAACAGATTCGATAAGATAAGATAAGATAAGATAATCGTTTATTTGCTAGAATACAGTCAATCAGGTCTTAACAATTTAAATAAGTACAATGTATTCAGCCTGCTCGCAGGCATGCAAATATTCGACTGGGAATTGTATCAGAAGAATCCTTCAATTATCCTGAGTGTCATAGGCTAGGCTTTATCTCAGAAAGCAGTCGTGTTTATGAATTTATTATGATTGCTTTATGTGTGCCTGTAAAACACGTATTACATTTTGTGACATTATAAAAATGTAAGTGTCTCTAGTTAAATTTATATTATAAAATATACCAGTATTATCATGTGACACTTTAGGTACACAGTGTAAAAACACAGTTTGAGTCGTTGTTATCCACTGCAAACGAAAGGATGTTAGCATGTAGGTACCTAAAATGACACAAAACAATAAATTGGGTTCGACCTATAGGCCAGACACTAAATACCAAAAATAAACAACTTAAATTTTTTTTACTCATTGGAAGCTAGTCGTACTGGGCTATGATGGTTTTATTTACTACAAGATCCATCAGTACAAGTTTTTCGACCATTTGGTGCTTATGACTTTTTATAGAGGTCGGTGTTATTATTTACATTACTTTAACAGCTACAAAAGTCCACTGCTGGACATGCCCCCCATTTATTGGAGGGTATTGCTATACTTACCACGCTTGACAATCTTATTGGCGAGCGCAGTGGAAGATTTTGCTTTATCAGGGAACGCTGCTGGTCATTCTCTGGATGAATTTATCCTTTAGTCGCTTTTTATGACACCCACCGCTAGTAGAAAAATAAACGCAATAGTTTCATTTTCTACTAAATTCTAAAGGATTTTTTTTCTAGAGGTTGGTGTAAAGTTATGTTATGATTCATATTATGTGCTGAATATACACGAATGTGATGGAATTAAGTCTTATGTAGGTAAATAGTATTATTATTAAACATAAAAAAGAAAAAGTATTGTATGTAGACTTTCGCCAGTGATTTCGCGCGAAAATTGAATCAAAATTAGTTCAGAAATAGAATCTTCGAAATTAGGAGAGAATCCTCACGTAGATCATCTGTAAAAAAATGTTTAATTCTAATATACAAGTTTCTTTAGGAATTTATAGTTCTTAGAAATTACTAACGTTTATTGGATTGTAATAAAATTTCAAACCAAAAGCATATTAGAATCAATAACAATTGTAAAATTAACAAATTATTTACAATCGATGTTAACATTTAGCTTTTACTCTAAAAGAGAAGTATTTATTTCGATAAGTCTGAATCTGTAGATTATAGTTAGTTTGTAGTTATCATTAATTGTAAGTTTATCAGAAGATCTTATGAAGTATTGAATTTAATCATGTTTTCAAATTAAACTTATAAATCTGTGCAATCCTGGTATTGTAATGTTTATTAGTGTGAGCCGTTTTCTTTTATCTTACAGTTAACAATATAAAGTAGGTACTAATAATTAGTAATTTTAAAAGACCTGAAACATATTTATAATCGCAGTAAGCACTTGTTTTTAAATACATATTTAATTAAGTACCACGCTCATTTTATGAATTGTAAAGAAATAATATTGTATTTGAGACTTTATTGTCTGTGACATATTTGATGTTGAAAACATCCAATTTACTAGTTTCCCGGACGATTCACTGAAACAAAGGTAGATCAACAGAAATTATATATGTTTTAAAAGTCTTACTTTGCACATTTCTGTTTACCTTCCGGTTGGCCGGTAGAAACCGCTGCGTGGCATTAGACCCGCCTTTTGTACGATGTGCAATAAAGTATAAAAATAAAATAAACAAATTTCTGAATCATCTAGTATTACTAGTCATTAGTTCCAGGTTGTGCCAAGCAGTATTGTCTTTTTAAGCAACTATGTAGACTTTAGCAAGGATTCTGTTTTCATTGGATTTCGCTCACTTTTAAATTTAGGTGGTTTATGTTGTGTCGGCATTGTTAAATATAAAAGACACAGAGTGGCTGATTTAATTTATTAATAAGAGCCGGTTTTGTATTAGGACAATACAAAATTGTTATAAAAAAGAAATATCTTTTTTTTTACTTTTATTCTTTTTGAATGGGCGAGACGTCGATTTTTTTTCTATGACAGATCATGATGTCAATAAGTAATAATACTATCCTACATTTAATAAAGTAATTATATTTTCAATTTATTTCTGGGACATTGCAAATTGAACCACCTTACTGTCCGAAAAGAAAGATGGTTCCGTACTTCGGAGGAAACGTTAAGCCGTCGTCGGTCCCGGTTGTTGTTTATGATTACTTAGACGGCGGTTGTTACACAAATAGTACCAAGTCAGTGGTCTACTATTAGTAGATGGCAAAGACTCTGACACCAGGGTTCATCGGGTCGTTGGACGAGTCGGTGTCCAACACGAAAGAAATAAAAAAATTGTGCGATGTTGCGTCAAATGTGTTATACTGTTTTAGTGTTGCATTTCTTGTTATTAATAAAGTAAAGCGAAGAAAACATAGCACCTGTGAAATACTTATTTAAATTGCCTTATGTGTTTTGCCTATTCGCACTTATAAAAGAATTTTATCTGTATTACTGAAATTTCTCAAAAGTGGAACTTTTGAACTGTGAAGCAATTTCGTAGGTTATCCGATTTTTCTTCCAATTCGTGTGCTTGTAGTTTTATTTCTATAGGTTTAGATATTCGAACGCTTAAGTGTAGTCACTAATAAAATAGCTAGTATCTAATTCCTTTATATTTTAGTGATATCTTTTGCCATTATTATGATGAAACTTAATAAGAAAATAGTCACGTTGGAGGAAACAAGTGAAAACAGTCAAATCGAGAACATTTTCATTTTAACCATAAAACCTATCTATAAATTTTTATTACTATATTTTATGTGTAATCTTTCATTTCTGGATGTTTAGGAAATATTGTTTCCTTAGGAATTGATTTGTATGTGATAGTGATAAGATATTACTGTTTTCAAAACCCTATTTCTAAGGCCAAACGCTGTGTCACGCGTGCTTGATTTGGCAAAAAAAGTCCAAGAGTAGCGTTGTGTGACTCGCGTTATGCAATTACGCGCCGTTTGCGGGGGTAGTATAACCTGTGTCCGATATTATCAAACTACAGGCTACAATTTTACAGGTGAATGTCTATTGCGTAGTCGGTTAGCTATTATGATACCACGAATACAAACCAGCTACGCAATGTAAGTACTAAGTGTTTCACCTGTAGACTTATAGCATGTAATTTCATAACACAGTACGAACCCGACGACACCTTGCCATGTTACAGCTTAATAGGCACGTTGTGCATTCGCGGGCTCCCCCCGCGCATCGTTGGGCTTAAGGCGTGTGTACTCGTGAACGGGCTTGACAGTGGCGCCACTCGAGAAAAAAATATATTTTTCCCTTTATATACAAACATAATCTACCAAAATGTCCGTTGCTCAAGTTTTTAGTATTATCCTTAAGTAAAATTAGAACCTACAAATCTGGAATATTCTCTGTTATTAAAGTTATGGCAATTTATACCAAAAGTCACCGTCCTTAGGCACCTTTTGCTATAACTTTAATTAAAGCAAATATTTAATTGAATTTGCAGGTTCTAATTTTACTTAAGCATAATACTAAAAACTCGAGCAACGGACATTCTGTTAGATTGTTTGTATAAATAGAAAATAATTTTTGTGGAGTGGCGCCACTGTCGAGGTCGTTCACGGGTGCACTCGCCTTAAGTATAATTTCAAACTTGCATACCATTTTGTCGGGCGAAGTTGTAAGAAAATACTGTACTGACCAATAAGGCAAAAGGGTTTATCTTGTCTTGAATTATAAATATATTTACAATTTTTGATCCGAAATCGTGGTTGTTTTATTTGTCACTACTGCATCCATAGAGATAAGTGGAAACCAAAATAGTTACTACCTATACTAACTACCAGTCACACAGTGCACAAAATATAAGGTGTAAAAAAATTTGCTAAGAATATTTTAAGGGGTGAACCAGTACGTGAAACTGAACAACTTTCTCCAAGGAACATAGGTCGAAATATGAAAAAATAATTTGACCCTCCCATACTTAGTGTGTTACCCGGGCGGGATAATTTGTATGGGAGGGCCAATTTTTTTTTTCATATTTCGACCTATGTTCCTTTGGGAAAGTTGTTCAGTTTCACGTACTGGTTCACCCCTTAAAATATTCTTAGCTATTTTTTTTACACCATGTTATATTCCCTAAATACAAAAGAAAACAAACCCGGTCAAGAGCGTGTTGCACACGCCCAAATATTTTAGTTTCATAGTAATTTAATATGAATTGAAGTTTATTTCAATGTCATAAAGAACATTTTTAAAACAGTTTTTTAATAATATTTTGAAATCTATGAGTGCTAGGATTTTCGTTTTAGTTTTCATAGTGTGTTTTACTACAAATAGAAAGTTTTCCATGCATTCCGTTCCATTTCCTTGCATTTGTACGTGGAGTTACAGCCGGAACAAAATCACTTTGAAAAATGCCATTTTAAAAACCAATATCTCGTGACAAGAACATTTAATTAATATTTTTAAAGTTTTAAAAAACCAAATATGGGTAATTCTATTTCTTATCTGAAAAATACAGGTACCTTGTGATGTGTTTCATTGATTACTATAATATAAAACAATGGAAACCAAAACGTGAGCGAAGTAGTCAGTTTACATTACATTAACATCCAGAACAGTTCACTGCCGGACAAGCCCCTTCCAATTTTTTGGAGTAGTCAGTTAAATGCACGCAAAATGCGAAAAAGCCTCTTTAACCGCTTGTCTGTCACGTACCGGGAGCCGGACAACAATTTTGAACCTTAACTACCCACAATAAAATTCAAAACCAATGAAATTGTTATAGTATGAAGCGACAGACGAGTGATTAAGAAATTACCTATCCTCCCGGGCCCTAATTCTTTTTCATAGGAATTCAGTTCCTTCCTACTGCATCGCAGAAGTCAGCAGTCAGTAAAATTAATTTCCTGTCCTAGATAGAAATTAAAAATCAATCTAGGTTATCTCAAATCTAGAGCATTCCAATCGGCACATAGGAAATGAAAATAGTGAACTAAATACTTTAAGGTGTCTACATCCGAAGTACGCTGCAGTCAATATTATTAATTTCCTGTGATGATTTCCTTTCTATAAGAGCTACGATTTCCTCGGCCTGATAACCAGGCGACGGCTTTCGTCCGGCCCAACCGATAAATCCATTTCCGAAGGCAAATTTTAATCTGAATTAAATATGTAACTAAGTTTAAGTACGGATGTTTGATTTCAGAATTGCGTTTCGTTAATTGAATTCCAGATAACTGTATCTACTTATTTGGGGCCATCCATCATCTTTCAGTTCGGTTTTACTCATTTCATTGATGGCATATTCGATGTAAAGATTAAACGAAACGAGTGACAAGCAAACGGCCTTTTGGCCTACGCTTTAGATTCGTTTACTTTATGCATTTGTCTTTTAAATCCATAATATAGTATATACATATTGATTACCTACTGACTTTCTAATTTACGTCCTTCCCTTTTAGATGATAAACAAAGCATAAAATTATGAGACGTCTCGTTGGCTTTACGATTAGGTCCAAGATGCCTTACAAATATAGAACTAATTCACAGTGTCAGTTTCCTCGTAGGATATGGTCAATCGCTGAGTACAACCACATGTCAGTAACCTATTTACTGATTTAGAAATAAATGTTCATACCTCTACACATTGCCGCGGCATACCGTTCAAAGAAAACAATAAAAATACGATCGATTCAAAAGCGATGACTGAACGCTGGCAAGTATAATCCGATCAAATCGCGAGCAAAAGTCAGATAAAAATTCAATGAGTAGAAAATAAAAAGTACCAATGAAGTACCATCGTGTAGAAAATTAAATTTTCCTCCTACGGGGCATTAGGGCGCGATTCTTTCCGTTCTTTGCATAATCGGGATTTCATTTGAGTTTCGAGTCGCGACGTCTGTGCGATCTCGTTTCCATGCAAATCTTAGGATCGACGGCTGAATTATTTAATCGAACTACGAGTAGCTATAATGTACATGATTTATCTTAAAATATAATAAGTCAAAGATAAAAGTGTGAAGTTGCCGTGTGAAGCCGGCTTAGAATAGCATTACCCCATTTATTTCCCTTAGGAGTCGTAAGAGGCGACTAAGGGATTCGAGGGTGAGTATTACAATCTTAGGCGCTGGGCTGACAACCTGTCACTATGGCGATACACATTTTTCCGAATAACCCTCAAATATTTGTCAGACGTGGCGTAAGTTTCCGTTTTTTGCGGCCGTTTACGTTCTGCCTACCCCGCAAGGGATTAAAGGCGTGATGTGTGTATGTATGTGAAAAGATAAAAGTTATTTGGTAGTAGGTACGAGTATTCTTGTAGTATTCAATTAACTGTGCTAAAGCTTAAAAGGCAATGCAGTTGTCATATAACCACTTGCAGCAACTGTAGGTATAGTGGCATCGTAAGAGAAGTTTAAAGGCCAACGTTTGACAACAGTTGCTTCTCTATTCTTGGATATACTGCATTAAACATTATCTTGTTATAAATGCGTGGGTGAAGAAAACGCGGAAATCTCTTTGCTAAACTGGTGGAAACGAAATATTTTTTGTTTCAAGAGGCTTAGGCTTATTCCTTGGAAGAAAGGGACGGTTTGTGAGTATCAAGAAAGACTGAGCACGAAAAGCTTGTGTACAGTTAAGATCGCGGCTTCCTGGTAAACTGATTGGTACTTACCGCCCCGTTAAATTTTTCGTAGCAAGCGTTTTCAGAATAGCTACGAACTCTGCTACAGCGCTATGTCGTAGAGGACTACAGCTTTTGTTGATCCCGATTTCCATTTGAGTTTGACTGATCCGTTTTGTATATCGCATGTTATCATTTTAAATTATCTGATAAAACCAACTGTATCTACTTCAGAATACATGGAAGGATATACATAAAAACAGAGTGTGTTTAAATTATTATTTCTATTTAATTAAGTATGGGATCACAACAATTTAGGACTCACTTAAATTCTTAAAATTAAATTTTATGCTAAATTATAACTATTTTATTAATAATAGGCGTGATATATGTATATATGAAAGTATTTACATTGATTTAGGTATAGCATCAAGTTATTAGACGTTATTAGAAGTTATTAGTGTTCCGCATTAAAGAAGGAATACCTAACTGCGTAGTTTAGGTATTTACTTAGGAATGTCTTAATAAGTCTGTAAGTGGTGAGGGTTCTATGCACGTTACAAGGAATTAGTAAAACGCGCGTTGAATGCGAGTCTAGACTTTTTTGTATAAAGATATTTTTCAAATGCAGGGTTTTTTTAGGCAACGCATGTTTACGACGACACCGTATGGTACGCACTGCGAGTGATACTGGCACTTACTAATAGTGAGATTAGTTTGGTTGATGGCATTAGGACAACATTGTTAAGTACTTAGGTAGTATCTATTCTGCAGTCAATGTTCTGTTGCTAATAGGGGCTAATACACTAGTAGATTTCCTAATACTATCGATGTAGACCTACATTGCTTAGTTTAATATTCCTTGTCTCACAAATGTCGAAGTACTTTACACTGGCTAAATGGCTCGTTCACAGACGCCATTTAAATAAAAATAAGTTTAAGGAGTGATAAGTTCATCGTAGGGTATTTGGCTGTACAATTTGTTGATTGACTGGTGCACTTTTTCAGCAACAGCTTTGATGTACGGTGGGCCTACTTCAGCCATCAAGTCACGCCAATTCTCATTCAGCACTTGGTTGATGGTCTCACCTGAAATTCAGAAAAGCAGAACGTAAATATGTTATGTTATTTCTAAGAGCAATTTTTAAGAGTTTCACTATAATTTTAAGAATAAGCTTTGTTCATAATAACAATGCGGAAGAGTAGGGCCTCCTGATTCAGGCTTTTTATATTTAAAAAGCGGTATTTAGGGTCCAGGAATTACTTGTATAGGTTAGTAGTTATCCGTTAGGAAAAAGGATAAACATCATACCAAAGAAGAATATACATATCAAAGTAGCTCTAGATGCCGCTTAAAGTGGGTATTTACAAATATTATAAGCTTGAAGGGGTGGATAAACAAGCAAACGTTTAGATAAACTAAGTTGTCAAACTTTTGAATTACAATCATTAACAATAAATGGGCTCTATACTTCGCTGCAACATGGCAACTTCATACCCGCCTACGTGATGCACAAAGTGACAAATTGGCGCTTTTTCCTTTGTATCATCTCCTTAGTTGGAATCAAAACCTATACATTTTCAATTTATAAAGTCAAAGAATCTTGCGGTATTTTCGTCACATTGCTCGTCGTCAACCAGATAACCTAGACAAGTTGATTGTGGTGGGCAAAGTAAAAGGAAGGAGACCCTGCGGCCGATCACCTAGTCGTTGGTGTGACCAGGTGAAAGCACTCACTGGTCTCTCTGTAACTGCCCTAAGGAAAGCCGAACAGCGTGATGTATGGAGACAAGTCATCAAAGACATGAAGGACTTTCATAAAGGACACGACCTTCAGTAATGAAGAATACAACAAAGAAGAAGATAAAGTGGAACCTTTTGATGAAGGAATCCCAATAACACAGTAGCAACAGTGTAACTCGTCTGTGTAATCAAATCATAAAAAGTTATTGAACACGTAATTTGCCGATTGCATAGAAGTTCCTGGAGCAAAATTATCTAACATGTTTTACGCCGTTGACGTCATACGTTTATAGTGGCATCGCGTATTGCGATTAATGACATATTTATTTAATCAGGAGGTTGTTTATCCTACGAGTTTATTTGAATAATAAACAAAATACTGCGCAAAATATTCTGATAGTGTTTCCTTTTCTTAATCGACATAGACAGGTTAAAGATTTTTTGTTACCTTTGGTAAATGCTGGTATATGACATGAAAATAATAGGACACCTATATAGTACTACCACTTATTGACGTCATGATCCGTCAATGTAAAAGGTTTACACAAGTTTCTTTTTTTTATAACACTTTTTTATTCGGGCGGGAAGAAATAATAAAAATAAAGGCACTGCCTCGGGGCTGGCTAGGTTAATCTAATCACACGGCATGTAACTTAACAACAATCGGCAGTCGGCTTTAGTTACCCTTTTAGAAGATAAAATGCACCATGTTTGAGGAAATCATTAAATTAGACACATTGTTTATACCCATAGAACTGTTCAGTACGATGCCCTAAATATCGGGTCCAATTTAATGCATTTTCTCCGAAACATATCGAGTATTCCATAAATATTGAGACAAATCAGTAGGTACAGATTCATCCCCTTGACCATACTGACTACAGCTGCACCACTTACTACCATATTTTAGAAAAGGTTTACGTAAGTAGGTACTCGAAATTGTGCGGTCTTTCCATCTCTATTGATTGTAGGTATCTTAAGATTTCTCACATAAAAACAAACCTTGTGTGAATGCTGTATTGACATATTGAGGTTTTTCCAATGATGCAACTTTGATTTTATATCCGCATTGTTACTAGTTGCCATCCCTCTATCGATTTTTAATTGCTATATTAGGTTCTTCTGCATCAAGTGGGTTGTTGAGTCCAAAGAATTAATAATGATAACTGTTGCGGAAAGCTAATTTACCTTAAAGGGGACTTCACGCCTCTTAAGAGGAACGCAATAGGAACCTGCTGCTAAAAATCTTATAGAAGAGAAGTAGATCCAAACTGCCAGTGAACAATGATAAATCTGGGAAGCGATACATCTAATATCCTAGATACGAACTATAGCACCTATAGAATACTTTTGAAAACCTTACCAATAGCAGCTCCTCCCAGGATGTTAGACAGATGGAGCTTAACGTCGCCATAACTCTGGCTGGGCCTGTAGTCGTAGCTCTCCAGATGTTCCACGCCGTTCTCGTCCTTATACTTCCTGAGCTTCCACTTAATCAGCATGTCAGTGTTGTCTGAGAATTACAAACGTAAGGTTAAAATATCTAGACTGCTTCGCCAGCGGATTAATCACCTGATTCCTTTGGGGAATAAGATGTCTCCGTTCTCTAAACAAAGTCTTTATTCTTTTTTGGACTTCCCATAGTAACTGCAGTCAACTGATCGTGATTTTGTACCGAAACCGATTATTTTAGTGGTTTCCTGACATATTTTCCCAGAGGAAAGTTGTTCAGTTCCATGGTCTGCGTGTACCTTACCAGTATTCGGAAGGCTGACCCTTACACCTCGTATATTAGCTTGTTATGGTTGCGGGCAGCCATTGGATGCCAATTGCGGTCTGTGGAAACGCCTGCGAGTCGCCCATTGTCCAGCAGTGGACGTCTCACGGCTAATGATAATGATGGATGATATTAAGTACTTACACATCTTGCAAGTGAGCTTTCCGTTTCCAGTGATGGGGAAAATCAGCACCCTGCCTTCCGCCTCGTAGTCGCTGAGGAAAGTCAGGTTGCCGTAGATCCTCGTGTGCCCTTCCAGTTTTTCCAAGTTCCATCTAAACATGAAGAACCATATTGTTTTATTGAAAGTCACGTTCCGAAAGTAGGCATCATCATTGATTATTATGAAAAATTAGTTATGGAAAGAAAAAGACAGGATTTCCTTTCAGAAAGACAAAATAAGTTAGTTAGTATGAAGAAATTGTGGTCATACGAAATGTAAAATGGCTACATGACTCACGACTTACTTCATCTCCCTAATTTCTATCTTCTTCAGTCCTTTCACCACAACATTCGTGCTCTTCAACTTGAAGGTCCCAGCCGTAGCACTGAGGTCACTCAGGGTCAAGGGGTCAATGCCCTCCAGCCCTAGCTCGGGGATGCCCTTAGCGAACTTCTGCTGGAGCTGCCTCGCCTGGATTGTTATGCATTCTGACAACTGGTCGTTGCCAACGCTTCGAGAACATGGTGTGATGTAGGGAGCTGCGAATTGAACCTTAGGTTAAATAGTTTTACAATCCTTTTACGGAAATGAGCTGTATCTTCATGACTTTTATTTATATAGGACTTAGTACTTATGTATGTGTACATGTGCCGTGTGATGCTGGCTTGGAAAAGATTACCCCATTTCTTTCCCGTGGGAATCGTAAGAAGCAACTAAGGGACTTAACGGTGGGTATTGCAATTTTAGGCGATAGGCTGACAACATGTCACTATGGCGATACACAATTTTGAATGACACTCCAATATTGGCCACACGCAGCGTAAATGACAGTTTTTGCGGCCGTTTACGCTCTGCATACACCGCAAGGGATCATATGCGTGATATGTGTATGTATGTACTTATGCGAAATCTTTTGATGATAGTGTCGACGCCGACGATGTTATATCATGCTTGCCTACTTTCTGCTACTCTCTTAATTTTCAAAAAGCCTAGGATTGATATAGCACTCCTTAAAAAGACCCGCTATCAAGGAGTTTTGCTTTTTAGCAGATACAACAGCTTGTGTTACTAATATACTTAATAAAAAAGCCTATATTATTACTTCTTGGATAATTTATAATAAAAGTTTTTTCCTTAATTCACACGGAAGGTACAGATTGACGCATACTTTTATTGCTTTGAAATGTTTCAGTTCCTACATACCTAAAGTACCTACCTCCTACCAACTAATTTAATGTCATTACCATTAAGCACACATTTAGTAAGTACAAAGGTAAAATAAACTTCCACGTGCTTTTTTATTCGGTCAAAGGCAGCGTCAAGATGGACTTTGCGCGCCAATTATGCCATATACTCAGCATGTTTTCGAATAGGAGTCGTCCGCAAATTACGTAACGCAAAATTATCCCATTTTTTTGTATGAAAGATATGAAAGATAACGCCAAGTCAGACCCCCTCTAAATTGCGTTACGAAATTTATGGCCGACCCCATACCTACCATCAATATTTAAATGACGTGCCTAATTAAATACAAAAAAATGGGAGAAGAAACTGACCAAAGCAGGGATTGTATAACCGAAATTATTCCGGTTAAAACGGTGAAGGGTATAACGATTCAATACCGAAATTTACTAACGGTTTTCTAAGTACGAGTACTTGTTCACAATTCCGTAACTTTGCTTGATAGAGCGCAATTTCGATAAAGTACCGTATTCAGAAGCAGTACCGTTATTCTGTACCTTTTCTTTACCAGTACCATAACCCATATAATAACCTTTTTTCGTCATCTTTAAAACTTATAAACGTATACCGGTACCGATATTATACTGGTAGCTTACACTGTACCATAACCGTAAACAATACTTGGCTCAAAGATCATACATAATCATAAATAATTGACGTAGACAAAGTTTACAATACATCATAAACATTTCTAAAGTCCAAGATACCTTACAAAATTTCAGTCTTCATTCCGTCAAGACACCGCAGGCTTATAGTTTGCGGTTTTTCATTTTACATTTGCTTGTATGTACTACAGTTTAATACAGGATCTGACCTGCACATTTTTTAAACAGGTTGCATTAATTGTTTTACTAATGTACGGAATGGCGGTAGTGTTGCGAGGCTACTACAATTTAGGATGTATAGTATCAGATAGGCATAATTGTTCTAAAGTCGCATTTGCCACAAAATTGTATATCTAAAAGTAATTTTATAAAGCAGTAAACTCTACCTTGACGCAAGGTTACACAATAAGTTGGCGACTTTGATGTTGACAATGACCGTGATATCTTTGAGTTAGTCCCGTTTCTTCACACATAAAATACAAGTCCCGATTGGCCACATTCCTATTTAAAAATGTCTTTGTACCGGTTCGTTACAGTCTACCTTAAGCTTCTAAAGTAGATATCTACAGACAGGCCCAAAGCTATGTTTACAGCGACACCATAACACACACATATTCAGCCTATAGCAGTCCACAACCCGTCTAAATTTAGAAAACGAGTCATGCCTAGGTAGCCGTAAAAGGGCAGGGTGTCAACGTATTCGTACGGGTTGCATTACGCCGAGTATTGGCGGCCCGCGGCGCGTATTGCCATAACCCGCCACACACAGCGCTGCTCTTGGATTTTGCCAAATCAAGCACGCGTGGGTCAGTACGCGCGTATTACCTACGCGTGGCACAGCGTTAGAACTCAGATAAATCACTAAGCAAATATTAAAGCTGTGACGAACTGAGACTTATTGCATTTAGGATAAAAAACATTACGAAGCGATACCGTGGCAAACTGGGATTGGATCAATTCCTCATTGGTGCTTTGATTCAAGGGTGCATATTTGCGAGAATGATTAGTTGTAAGGAAAACATACTTAGGTTTGTATCAGCAGTACCTTATATTATTTACTGTGTCCCACAAGACTGTTTGTCGGCACGATCAGACTTTAACCATTTATGGGGTAAAATGAAACTGGATTCAACTTATATTGTTATCAAGAAAAAATTTGATCCCTGAAGTTGCCAGATCTAATAAACTGTTTTAAACTTTCGCGGTCGTACACAATAACTCAAAATACTGAAACGGGGTTCCGTGGTGTTGTTTCGTGATCATGGCCCATGCAACTGGGTCGAAATATCGGACAATTCAACAAAAATAAGTATCGCCGTAAGAACCTCGTTACAGTATTTTGAGTTGCTAGATCTAACTGATGCTGATAGATTCAAAAGATATGCATTGGATAGCACACCATTAAATTTCAATAATTGATAAATACATTCTAGTTTAAGACCATACTTTAGCAGAAATTTTATAATTAATGCGATAAGGACTTAATCGATCATACATATCATATTCATAAAACTAAATAATTGCAATTTTTAAAGAAATTATTTAAACCTGTCGAATGAACGTTATTTTTATAATATAACTTTATTAAGCCCACTGGCCAGACGAGACTTCCAAGTAAATGTTAAAAAAGGACTACAAAAGTAGGAAGTTAAACTTAAAGGTCAGTATACTACCCTTAAAATAGCTAAGTATGTATTGGTAAGTCCAGTATAAGTTGAGTGTACAATTCTTTTAAAATAAGATATTTTTTATACACTACTACTGGTTCATGTACCTACTTTTGATATTTGCATAATGAATGCATTGATGAAGTGATCGTACATATACAGGATGTGATCATATTACCTGCAAATATGTTCGAGGGAACATAGGTCGAAATATGGAAACTAATATTTGTACCTCCCATACAAATTGACCAGGTCGGCTGGAACATTTTGTATAGGAACCAAAGGGAGGTTTCTTGGGCTGGTTCATCACTGAACCTAATATGTGCCGCAAATATTTTTATATATTTTTTAGAGATAAACATAAAGGGGTTATTTTTCTGCACTATTTGCTGGGTTCTATGAACCCTAGCGGAAAAAAATAATATAGATGTAAAACAACATATAAGAAGAAATTTAACAAGTGACCGATACTGAGAGTACGGGAGATAAGGAATTTTTTTCTCGAATGAACATATCTTGAAATAAACCGAAAATATTTTCATGTAAATATTTAATTTAATTCTTTCCTTGTTGAATGTAGTTCCTTATCACAGCCCGATCGGAGTTTTCGCTATCGGTCAGTAGTAAAATTATACCCTTTATTAAAGATAAAATTTTATACGTGATGTAAAATAAGATTCTTGCATCGTGTGCGTTAATTTTCTAAACTAGATATTTTTTAACTTTATTTTATAATTTTGACTCTATCCCGATTAACTTGATATATTAAAAAGTAATTTTAGCTTTTCCCTGATTGTTTTAAAAAGGTCACAATATATTGCTGGAAATTTAACTAGTAACCGATACTGAAAACTCAGAATATAAAACTGTTGATAACAACTTTTCTCAAGAGATTTATGTTGAAATGTAAACCAAATATTTTGACCATCTCTAATTTTGACCAAATCACCTTATCGGAAATATTGTTAGAGGGAAATTCGTAAAGAAAAGAGGGTTCCTATCACCAGCCTAGTTAGGTAGTTTACAGCATAGGTCACACTAGAAAAATTACGAGCTACAGGTATGCATATAAACTCACGCAAGCTTCCAGCGTTGACAAGTACCACCACACCACACACGACACCCCACAACTTGAGCAACTGATTCATACTTCCGTCTTCTCTATACAACGCGACTTTGTACAGTGTCCGAGGATAATTCCATTCCTATTTTATATATGCATACTTCGCTGTATATAAGTATCTTCTGACCGGCGCCTGCGACAGGTTTGGACCAAAAAATATAAACATACATAGATGTAAACAAATAATTTTCTGGAAATGTTTATGTTTACAAAGTTTAGTTTGACTAGCGTATGGTTCTAATTATTTAGGAAAATTACTGTCAAGGTGTAGGAGGAGGATCCTTTAATGTTGAAAGAGTAAGGAGACATCTGTGCACAGATTAATCGCGCCAGCCCCGAGGCAGTGCCTTTATTTTTCGTTTTGTATCCCACCCGAGCCAGTTTTCTATTAAGGTAAGTGCAGCCGTCAACGACTTCGCAAGAAAACAATCTATCAGAATATCCGTTGCCCAAGTTTTTGGAACCTGCAAACTCAATGAAATATTCGCTGCAATTAAAGGTATGGAAAAAAGTGTCTAAAAACGGCCACTTTTGGTATTAATTGCCATAACTTTAATTACAGCGAATACTTCATTGAGTTTGCAGGTCCTAATTTTACTTATGGATAATATAAACTATAACTATAAACTTGGGCAACGGACATTCTAATATCTTGTTTGTATAAAGAGAAAATATTGTTTTTGTGCATTAGCGCCACTGTCAAGGTCATTTACGTGTACACTCGCCTTAAATGTTGAAAGAGTGAGGAGACATCTGTGCACAGATTAACCCCGAGGCAGTGCCTTTGTTTTAATTTTGTATCCCACCCGAGCCGGTTTTATAGTAGCACAATACAAAATTGTTATAAATAGAAGAAAATAGTTTCTTTTTTACATTGACGTATCATGACGTCAATAAGGACTATCCTACATTGAATAAAGTTAATTTCATTTCACTATATTTACGAGTATTTCAGAAGAACTTATCCACATTTAAGGTTGTGGTTTCCATTGTATCAAAGTGTACTTAAGTGTTTTTTTAATTTACAGCCAAATGGCAGCAAACAAATGCCTAACTCATAAGTAAACTGGAATATTAGCTGATTACAGTACCAACTCTTACTCTTTGAAAAAATACACATACCTACCAAAAGCTAACGAAGTTTTTACTAAAGGTAAATCACCTCTAACACATTTAATAGAATTACATAAGCTACCAGGTTTATAGAGTTTTTACTTACTATTCGCTTGTTTTTTTATTGAGCTTGTGTTATATTTTTTTTAATTTTGTTTATTAAATTCAACTAAGTGTTTTTGTTGTGCACGTTAGAATATACATTTTATTATAATCAATCACTAAATTGCGTAAAAAATAATTAGTTTATTATCAAGTTCTGTTTTTCCTAGTTCATTTCTAGATAGTTCTTTGCAAAATATTTGTGATGACTAATTTGGCATAACATAATTATATAACAATAATTTGATATTGAACTGTTATAAAATATGCAAAATATACCTTCACGGTCATGGCCAAAACGTCAAAACAAAACTTTGTACTATCAGCACCTCCATATAGCGATTTAAGAGATTGAAATATTCATACAATTTGAATAAGAATAAAATAAGAATCATCACAGTTTATTACATATAGTACTTACCTAGGTAGTTTGTACAAGTGTACATCTAAAAAGGCAGGCAAATAATCTTACTCTTTGTAAAGTTATTGGAGTAGGGAAAGGAGCCGAATAGAGAATCTTTCAGCCAAATATAGTGTAGTAGTGTCTATAAGCATACGGTATTTGTCTTTTACCGGTATCTGACTGTTGTCGGAAGATATGGGAAAAAGAAATATCTATTGTGAGTATCGAATCGCACCTGCCTGCACAGACTTCGATCGTTAACGTTTCTAGCCAGTTGTCTCAACCAATCAACTATACGAAATGTGAAATTCAGCGACTGAACTATAGACGCAAATATTTCCATTCTGAGGTTGCGATTCCGACCCTGTGGGAAACGATAATTTGCGGCATCGACGTGCGAAAAGTTCAACAGTGAAATTTTGGATGTTCAGATTTTAACATCAAAGTTTTTCGTCCAAGCAGTCATAGCATTAAAGCGAACTTTCTTACAATTTGCGGAATTTTCGGTGTATTTGTTCTGTAGGTATATGAAAATGAAATTCACTAAAGATGAAAATGAAATTTACTTTATTCAATGTGAGATAGCATTATCACTTATTGAAGTCATGATCCGTCAATGTAAAAAGAAATTTGTATAACACAATTTTCTTTTTTATAAATGTTTTGTATTGTCCTAATAGAAAACAGACAGTTTTCTAAGTATGCGTACAACTTTGATGTCATATTCGAACAATTCGAAGTTCCACGTCATAATTATTTCTTTACCGTTCGCGTTGTTGGATATGTTTTTTATAAACACAAGTAATTACTTTTTATCATGTTTTTTTGCCAGCAGTAACAATTTTTTATATCCCGGAAAGTCAGTGACGATTATGACGCAAAAGATGATGTAGGTCCTCAAATAATTTAAGTGCTTCTTCGTATTTATCGGACCATAAACTTCAATACCTGTAATAAAACTATAAACTATAGTTTTGTATGGAAATGACCGTAATGATCAGAATTATTTTTATCAAGTATATAACTATTGATTAGTTTTCTTTATATATAGGTAATAAATTTTACTGCATCAGAACCTAGCCTGTGCACTATAAAACTAAGAATATAATAACAACAACAAGATAAAAGACGAATAGGGAAGGCAGAGCAAGACTGGTTTTCAGGCAAAAAAAGGTTAAAATTACTGTTTTGTCATGTGATTACAGCTGTTCCATTGTCGTACGGTGAACTGTGATGAAGTTTATCAGTCGCTAGAATACCGCGGTGGCGGATCACAGAGTCAGAACAAAAATTATTTTAGGGCAATTCGTTATCACAATATTTAGTTTTCATTTCACGCGTGTAATTTAACTATTTGTTTAACTCGTGACTTGTAATTTAACTATTTGCTTAACTCTTGCTTAGTGGTAGATACCCCGTTTTTACCCGCTTAGAGAAAGAAAGAAGTAGTAAAAGGATAATTATGAAAGAAAAAGATAGCAGGTAAAAGAAGATGACCAAGAAAAATTTCGGCAATCAACTAGAAGAAGAAGCTGGTGTGAAGAGCTACAAGGACCTGAAAAATGTTGCCCATGGACGGACAGAATGGCGATCGTAACATCGTCACGAGTGCAACAGTATAAATCAAAAATAATAACAAAATAATCATATTGAAACAGGATGTAAAAATTTAATATGAGCTGCAAATATTTCAAGGGGTGAACTAGTCCTTGAAACTGAACGTCTTTTTTTTCTAAGGACATAGGTCGAAATATATAAAAAAATAATTGGACCTCCCATTCAAGTTGACCCGGTCCTAGAATATTTTGCATGGGAAGTCCATTATTTTCTTCACACTTCGACTACTATTAATTATACTGTGCTTCGACCTACGTTCCTAGAAATTCGTTCAGTATCGTAGGCTGGTTTATCTAAACTGTTTGCCCTTCAAATATTTGCAGCTAATATTATTACATCCTTGATAAAAAACTCCGACAGCATTACCTTTCATAGTACCTACAAAGGCTACAAATTTATATTCATATTAACTTGGCCAAGTCAAACCGAAAAGAAATGTTATTTTTGAACACAACTTGCCTACAACATGCACAGCAGAAACAAAACAATACAGAAAACTTAAAACTTAAAGTAAGCAAAGACGGCCTTATCGCTTGCAACGATTTCGTCCAGGCAATCTTTACATTAAAAGATAGAAACATAGAAAATATTTGCAAGTGGTACAAGTCAACGCCTGTTCATAATATAAAAGCACAATAATCTTTCATAAAGTAGCCTACAACTAAAGTTTTGCAAATAACTTAGTGATAGGCAAGTACAGAGATAGTGGGCAGCTCATCCTACCAGAGCACTTGTAGATGGCTTCCAAAAACAACCTTCTTACTGTAATGTGGTATTCTCCTCTCCTCTTTCTTTTCATGTGGGACACTGAGTCGTCCAACGACCCAATGAACCCTGATGTCAAGGTTTTTCAACCGCCTACTACTAGTAGTAGGCCTGTAACATGGTTGTGTAACGACCGCCGTCTAAGTAATCATAGACAGCAACCGGGACCCACGGCTTAACGTGCCCTCCGAAGCACGAAACCATCTTTCTTACGGACAATCAGGTGGTTCCGCCTGCAATGTCCTCACCAGACTAGGAACAAATTCATAAAGTGAGAAATATCAACTTTGAGAGTGCCCTACCGAAAATCGAACCCGGAACCTTTGCGTCGCAGGCAGTCCCATTACCACTGCGCCACATCGGCCGTCAATGTAGTATTAATCCATTTCTTTCGCTTAAAATTGTAAGATAGATAATTTTAAAACCAAAACAAATTAATAAAACTGATAATTTAGGACAACGTTACATTCACAGATTTAGAAACTAATGAATTCTTTACATACATACATACATACATATATCACGCCTATAATCCCTTGCGGGGTAGGCAGAGCGTAAACAGCCGCATAAAACGGACATTTACGCCACGTCTGACAAATATTTGAGGGTTATTTGGAAAATTGTGTATCGCTATAGTGACAGGTTGTCAGCCCATCGCCTAAAATTGCAATACACACCCTCAAGTCCCTAAGTCGCCTCTTACGACTCCCACAGGCAAGAAATGGGGTGATGCTATTCTCAGCCGGCAACACACGGCAACTGAATTCAAAATCATCCAAAACAAATGAATTCTTTATATGTGGTTATATTCGATGTTGCGTGACTAAGGGTATGTAAGAAATCCTACAACAATAGGCAGAGATCTATATTACGTTTACGGAACTGTTACATTGTGTTATGATAATTATGATTAGATAAAACTTGCATAAATTGCATAATACCAGGCCTTATAGTAAAAACTCCTGCCTTTCATACAAAAGACTTCAACGCGTTGATATAGCTATTCGTTATGGTTGTGTATAAAAAGATCCGTAAATACTCGTAACTCACAAGCAATTTTAGCACCTTTTTAAATGACGTACGAGTAAATCATTTATGTTATAATTATTGTGGAATTCGTCATCAGCGAATTCTCGTACCTTCTATTAGTAAAATTTATTTTACTTTATCTATACTGGCATTAGACAGACAATTTTGTGATTAAATATTTATCTTTTCGATTCCTTCGTTGCTATTTCGCAATGGCGGTTGTGAATTGGTTATAATTAGTTTTTTTTGTTTATTTGAGTGTTTGGTGAATAAATCTGATAGTTTTTTAAGCACCGATCTATTCTTAGGCATATATCTATCATTGTGTAATAGTGACGAGCGGATCACCACGTGGCGCAGGAATTTTACTATCACGTTTCTGTCACTACACAAACTGTGCAACACAGCCCCTAATCGTAAGACTAGGTTCTCTGTGTTGCGGACTCTCCCTCGGCGTTATGCCACATGCTTTAGTTACTGACTAAAACTTGACGACAAAACAAACCTTACCTAGATGGCAAAATACGACTTGAAAAGAGTTGTGACGCCAGTGGCTCTGCCACCTCAAAACCAATCCTACTAATATTATAAATGCGAAGGTTTGTATGTTTGTTACTTCTTCACGCTAAAACTACTGAACCGATTAAAATAAAATTAGGCACGCATATAGAAGGTCACATGGATTAGCACATAGGATAGTTTTTATCACCACTCGAGGGTTATGCGGGCAACGCCACGGGTAACAGCTAAAAATATTAAAAATATTTTTTTTCGAATTTTATTACTTACAAACTTTTTTACTAAGCGCTGGTCTTGCACTAGTCTACTAAACAGTACTGGCAGTAGGTATAGCCTGCCTTGAGAGCATTATCACTAAAATGCCTACCGCATTATCGTGTAGAAATACCTTCACATACACTTCACAACGATCTTCCTCCATAAAATTTTATCTCCATAAGTATATGACCGATAATAGATATCATAAGATTTTATCACGGTCAAATAGGTACTTTTCAGCTATCTATTTTCTCATAATAAATAGGTAAGTATTCAACATTATGAGTTCTTTTTCGGAAGTACATGGAAGAGTGTTCTAAAACTTTAAACGTTTCAAACAAATTCAGATCATTAGTGATCATGTTAAAGCTTACGTTGTTATATGCCATGAGGTTAACCTGGCTGGCCTCGAAGAATATAATATTTTCTATGTTCGAGTCGACGAACGACTCAAGAAACAAAAGAACTGCTACTGCTAGTAATGATATAAATTGTATATTTTGTTTAACAACCGCATCTAAGAAATAATGGACAACTTATAGTGCCCTCTGAAGCAAGGAACTACCTTTATTACGGACAATAAGGCGCTGCATTCTGCTATTTGAAAAGCATCTCAATTGTGTTTCAATAGAGTGTCAATTGAATGATTTTCCGTTAACAGTTTGAAGCATGCAAAGTCACAGTGGCAATATTATGACAGTTAAAAAACGATGGAATTACAATGGCTAAAAATTAGAGAAAGGGGCCCGGCCCTGGTGGTTTGGCAGGCAATGAGCTAAGCAAACTGAGCACATTACCACTGAGAATCAAACCAGGGACCTCTGGGTCCTGAGACCTACGCCCAAACCGCTACACCACGCGGCAGTTACGATGTTGAAAGTTCTAGTATGGTTCTAGTATGCACGACTGCAAACACGTGCTTCTACGCCATCATGTTAATGAGCCAAGTTCATCAAACCGATTATTCATACCACAAAATACCAACAGAACCGGTAGTACACTAAAAATAAACACGAAATTGCGTTGCGCAAACCGATACAATGGCCCACCGATTCTTGCGTCCGTAGTCAATAGTCTAGTAAACTAAAGAAACAAGTACGAATAAAGTATAAACAAAACACAAAGGAACACTTTCTTGTCCGTCCGTCCATCTGTCTGTCACGACTGTTTATCTCTGGTTTGCGTAGAGATATCGAAATGAAATTAAAACCATATATTATACTCATGTCTATAGCCGCTAGTAAGAAATAAAGCTCCTGACATAATGATTCAGAAAAACAAGTGTGTTGGACCCTCTCAAGGGAACAAAATACCTATAAAGGACATAAAAATATTAGCAGCAAATATTTAAAGATTTCAGCCCATAAAACTGAACAACGTACCTCTAGAAACAGAGGTCGAAATACAAATAAAACCATGTTTTTTTTGCCTTCCATACCAAAATGTTCTAGCCGGTCAATTTGTATGGGTGATCAAAAATTTTTTTTATATTTCGACATATGTTCCTTGCGAAAATTGTTATATTTCATGAGCCAGTTCACTCCTCATCCGATACAGATGTGCCAGCCACTGAAAAGCGTAAGCCCTCAAGAGTTAGTAAAAGAAATCAAACAACTACAAGAAGGTAAATCCCCGGGATACGACTTGATAGATGCAACATTATTGAAAAAATTGCCAAGAAAAGGAGTCATGTTGATTACTGCAATATTTAATGCGTGCCTTAGACTGGAATGCTTCCCGAGCCAGTGGAAAATTGCTCAGATAGTAATGATACACAAACCCGGCAAACCTCCTACAGAAACATCTTCTTACAGACCTATTAGTCTTCTACCAGTACTGGGCAAACTGTTTGAAAGAATTCTCTTAAACAGACTGAAAACTCACCTGCAAAATGTCATACCAAAACATCAATTTGGATTTAGAGAGAAGCATGGAACCGTTGAGCAAGTTCATCGCCTCGTAGACAACATCAACAGAGCCTTTGAAAACAAGCACTACTGCTCAGCAGTCTTCATAGACATCGCACAGGCCTTTGATAAAGTATGGCATGAAGGTCTACTATATAAAGTTAAAAACACATTGCCTCATTCGTTCTTCCCCATCATAAAATCGTACCTTGCCAAAAGATGTTTTGAAGTAAGATACAACAATGCAAACTCAGATCTACACGAGATCAAATCAGGAGTACCACAGGGCAGTATTCTGGGGCCAATCCTTTACCTCATATACACTGCTGACCTGCCAACAAGCGAAAATACCATAACAGCAACTTATACGGATGACACAGCTATACTATCGTCAAACGCGAACCCTGTCACAGCTTCCAAAAATCTGCAAGGCCACCTACAGGAAGTAGAGCAGTGGTTTCATCTCTGGAGAATAAAAGCGAATCAAAGCAAGTCAACACATGTAACATTTACATTAAGACATGAAACATGTCCATCAGTCAAATTGAACAATGATGACGTCCCCTAAGCTGATCACGCCAAGTACCTTGGTTTGCACCTAGATAGACGACTAACGTGGCGTAAACATATATGGACAAAACGTAAACAGCTTGACACAAAATTGAGAACCATGCTTTGGCTCGTAGGCAAAAAATCTAAACTGAACCAAAACAGCAAATTATTAATATATAAAGCTATCTTAAAGCCAATATGGACTTATGGTATCCAGTTGTGGGGTACAGCAAGCAACAGTAACCTAGAGATTCTGGAAAGATTCCAAAACAAAGTGTTAAGACTAATATTTAACATACCACCATACATCAGCAACAAATACATACAAATGGACCTAGGTATTAATACTGTTAAGCAGGAAATAGCACATTACAGTACAAAATACCAGAACAGATTATCTCAACATGTAACTAGCCACAAATCTGAAGGGGACAGGCAGCATATGTTTCTCCAGATTGAAAAGACACAGTATATCAAACCTAGCCCATAGATTTGACAGGGGTTTCAGAGATGGATCAATGGATTGTCTCTAAAAATTAAACAACAACACAGGAAGAATAGAATTCGTTCAAACAAGTGGCTCATTGTTTTCGAAACAGATTGCCATGTTGCGGAAAAAAAGAGAAAAAAAAAAAAAGTTCACTCCGTAAAATATTAGCAGCTTATATTTTACATTCTGTATAGAGCATTTCCAGTTGACCTAGAAAATTGATATTTCGCAAGTAGCTATGCTTTGAAGTACAAGCTTAGTAAAAAATCCAAAATTCAATGTATTAAATCTTATTTGAGTCCTTGACACGAAGAAGAAGAATTCTCAATTGACTGGACTATAACATCCAGACAAATCCAAATGTCTGGAGTGGAACAGCGTTTTCAAGGCTAAAGAGTTGCACCGGATTTTCGTTGGTTAACGCGTGTGTCAAGGTTGACAACGATTACTAAATATGCATCTTGGTAACGAAATTCACACACATATTGCAATAATAAATAGAAATATTTCCACTACACGGCTCGCACGTGGTCGCGACTCGGCGTGTTTGGCAACGTTGAATGGCTTGTTTTCGTTTGTTTTGGACAATTTGGTTGGTTACTTTCAACTGTGGCCATGTGCGCTGTATTTATTTTAAATAAGTTGCATAAAAGCGTCGCCGGCCGGCTTATGAGCACCCATCAATAAATATTATTTAAGTATTTGAATTGTGTTTTTAGTTTTTCTTAATCCCTTGCGTAGGAGAGTGGCATGGGCCCGGATTCTATTATTTTTTACTCTTGCAATCCCAGCGACACTCAACTGTAATTTTATTGTCACCGTAATATGCTTTACTTCAAACTGTTTGCAGAATACGATACGCCCAAAACCATGCCACTGATACGGTATCTACATACAACTGATACGATATTTATTTATTTTTTAGACTTATTTATTTAAAACTTTATTGCACAAACGAACAAATGGCGGGCCTAATGTCTCGCGGCATTGTCTACCGGCCAACCATAGGGTAAACAGAGAGCTCGATGACTTCGGGCCCTGAATGACATTCTATCAAAACTGTCTACAGTAGCCCACAGCTGGACCTATACCTATAGGGCATGCCATAAGGCATGATCGCCAGTTCTGGCCACTATAAGCCGCCTGCAAGTTATCGGTCAGGTATCTGGATGGAGGGCGTCCAGCACTACGCTTGCTGAGGCTTGGTCTCTACTGGAGAACCTGCCTACCGTAACGTCCATCACTTCTACTACAAATACAGGGTTATTTTTTATTCACCCCGTAAATTTTACAGGGTGATTCTACTCATGATCCTGAACAACTTTTATAATTGGGTCACCTGCGAAATCGCGAACGAAAATCCAGCTGTTCCATACATTTTGTTCGAGTAGGTATGATTTTTTCAATGGAGCAGCTGTTTTTTTTTCGCGATTTCGCAGGTGACTCCATAGTAAAAGTTGTTCAGAATCATGAGTAGAATCACCCTGTAAAATTTCCGGGGTGAATAAAAAATAACTCTGTATGACCAGCCCAGTGCCACTACATTTCCTAAGTCTTCCTAAGCTTCGGTCTTTAGACGGATAATCTCAATCCGAGATTATAGCTGATGGGCCAGTTTTCCAGTCAAGTTTCTCGTCTCGGCTCCGTCAGTCAGGACGCACTGATCGAACACCTTGGTCGTAGAGTGACACATAAATAAAATATGTTTTACGGGAATAGACTGAACACCTATTGAATCGAATGTGTTCAATTCAATAAAAAATATCGTTACTACTTACAAGTTACTATTACATAGATAAGTTTTGCAATATGACTCGACTGCCATCAAGAAACCATCAGGTACTTGGCATTTACAGATTATCAAAACATCTCAAACCGCATTTTTGTGGGCCCGCTGAGTGGAACTAACGCAACAGCCAAACAAACTAAACGCATCTTTCACGCAAATTGACCGCGGCAAAGCGTGAGGTTTGTGTGAAGGTCAAGTTTATTATTGCGAAGGCACCTTTTTATTCTATGGCGAAGGCATACGAAGTATACTACACCAAAGTGGTGATCATATTTGCCGCACAATGATGCGGTATTTTAGTGATAAAAAGGTGTTGTGAGGATGTTGTATGTGTCGTTTGTTGAAGTACAAAGGACGCGGCACCGCCGTGCGGTTGTCACAAGCTATAATTTTGCTGGCTGGATGTTAAATACCGCAACATCGTGTGGCAAATGTGATCAACATCGTGTGGCAAACGTGATGATCACCTAAGGGCCCGAGTGCACGTGCATAAGCACGTGCACGAAAAACTATGTCTTATCCTTTTTGGGGTTGAGTTTTTATTGGATAATTATATTGGATTTTTTAACGTCATAACATCATTAAATTTTTGTTGATTCTTTGAGTGGTAAAAAATTGCCTTCACACGTAAATTTACCCTTAGGGGTAGAATTTCTATGAATCCTTTCTTAACGGATGCCTACATAAATGTAGAATAAAGAAACCTTCGTACCAAATTACAGCACGATTGGTCCAGTAGTTTAGATTGTGCGTTGATAGATCAGTCAGACACCTTTGCGTTATATTTATTTAGAAGATATAGAGATTCGATACCAACATCTAGTATGAGATATTTAAACTAAACGCGTCTTTCGCGCCGATTAATTATATCCAAGTGTGGGGAATGAGTCGTTTGGTGCTGGCTTAGTAAGCATCACGCCTTATCTACCCGTGGATGATGTAAAAAGCGACTAAAGAATAAATCCAGGGAATGGGCCTGTCGCCTGCCAAGCTTGGTGAGTATGACACATTACCCTCTTGATAGGATGGGGCCCATATTGGTTGGGGCCCGTGGCCCAGGCAGTAAACTGGAGTGGCTATTGTAGTAGTGGATATGAAGTTCAAGTTTATCATTGCGAAGGCATACTAAGTAGCTCACATCGTTTAGGAAAGCTAGCGGCAAAGAATACCTAATAACGGTTAACTAGGAGTCTCCCCTTCTTCTTCATTGAGTCAATTAAATTTATTAGAATACAGTTTGGCTACATTGATCACCTTATTTTTGATATCTATCTAGTCGATCCTACACATTTAGCACTACGGCAGGGTATACTCCATTGTCACATAGAGCATTACACTGACTCAACGAATGAGAATTACAACGAAAATGAACTTGATGAATCCTTGTATAAGAGTTTTTTCACCTTCTTTCTTCTTTCCAGAGTAAGAGTAAGTTCACAGACCAAAGAGTACGCGCCTTCGTGGAGTTTGGGTACTCTGTGAGTGAGTTTTTAGGTAAGAAATCACAACTGCGACTAGCGCTTACCATTCCTTCAGAATCAAGGGTAATCAATCAATCACTTCTCTGTATTTTTATTCTGCCCAAAGGTTATCTGGGAGTATGATTAAGCCATCTTTGTGCATTTTACAATTATATATATTTTTATTTTTGTGTTTATAATGTGAAAGAAATTGTTATTTACTTGAATACTACATTGACAAAATGTTTTTATGTCTTCCCCTATTTTGATCCAATTCAAAGACCCTTATTTACTTGTCAGATAACATTGTAAGGAAACTGGAAACCATTCAGAACAAGGAGTTCACGTCATTCACCGGAAGGTGACCTGCAAATAAGCTTCCATATCAAGTCAGAGCAGGATATTTTATGAACTTGTACAAAACAAAAATTAAGTACCTATTACTCATACAGGTGAAGGATAAGTAGGTATATGATGAGGCCAAAAACCAGATCAGAGAGGCAAAATGCAATATAATATATGGAAACATTGCCGACGCAGAAAAAACCTCAAATTGTTAGCATTATTTAAAAAGTTAAAACGGAGGAAGTTCTCAATTCGTCGTGGTTTTGCATTTAACAATCACCTACTCAAAGACTGCAGGACTTTATTGGAAAATTCTTTGATGTATGAAAGGTTAAACTTTCTGGATGGTCCCATAGTGATCAGGTCAGGAACTGATGATGGGATCCTGTAGAAATCGAGAGAGCTCTTCATAATGTGAGGCACACTTGACACTATTATTATCTAACGGCTGGTGAGATGAGCAGTGTAAAGCGAAGTGGTGTGGAGCGATGTTATACAAAGAGGAGAGGTGTGGTGTGGTGCGGAGGCGAGGTGAGCATAGACATTTGTGTCTATGGAGGAGAGGAGGCGAGGAGAGCATAGAGGAGATTCAAAAATGACGTTACATTCGAATTTGGAGTTTGGTGTGACAGCGGCGATTTACACTTTTTCGTATATATCAAAGAAATTGTATTGGAAAATATTATTGGAATATAAAGCATTGTGATTCCAATAAACTCTTTTATTCGCTAAAATAACCTGACGACAATAATTATTTACTTACACAACTACCCGTTGACTAAAAAAAATTTTTGGTTCTTAGAGTTAGACATCGGCTAAGTGCGAGTCGAACTCGCGCACAAAGGGTCCCGTACAATTATTCACCATAGGTAATAACTAATAACAAAAGAAAACGTTTGTTGTATGAAAGTCCCCTTTAATATTTTATGTATTATGTTTTTCTTTTTTATATATTAAAATACATCATCTGTGAAATTTCAGAGGCCAGGTGTGAGTCGGATTTGAGCACGCAGGGTTCAGTACTATTACGTATAGAGTGAAAGTGTTTTAGTGACTGATACCAAAAATTTAGGACGGGCTGGTGATAAGGAACAACTTTCCACAAAGAACATAGGTTGAAATATAAATAATAAAAATTTTGATACAATTTCCCAAACAAAATAAAACGTCAATTTGTATGGATGTTCATAAAAAAAACTTAATTTGTCTACCTATGTTCTTTGGGGAAAGTTGTTCCATATCACCAGCCCGTCGTGAGTTTTCGGATTCAGTCACTAGTAAAATTTGACCTCATATAAAATGACATAAAAATCTAGTTACTATCACAGTCACAGTAATAAAGTCCCGTTTTGAAGTTTCACATACGCAACCCTAAAAATGTATATCACCGTCTATATCTACACTACGCCCTTGATTTCCGCCAATGGCGATGCACAGGTTATAAATATGTCTTTATGCGCTTGCGCCGCTAATAAGTGTCCTGACTTTCGTTCCGCACGGTCTTCCGAAAAGGATTAAAAATAACTTAAAATACAAAATGAGTGCAATGTTGAAATTGTGTATTCTGATCACGCAAATGGTGGCTGTGTTTTCTGACGGTAAGATAACTGTTTTTTTGTATTGTTAGACTAAGTACAAAACAAAATATTAAAACTCGTTTAATATTTGAATTTGAAGATAATTATTATTTATTTGGAGGGTAGCCTAAGTCTTGATAAATTTGAATAATAATTATAGATAATTGGCGAATTAATTGTATCCAAAATTAAATCAGAGGAATTAAATATGCATTCTTAACAATATTATTGATACCTTAACAATAAAAAATCGCTTGATACAAGATAAGTACATCTTAGAAATATTTGAAGATGGGCAAAATGTTCTAGGATTTAGGATTTTTTTATCAAAATAGTTAAAGATAAGATCGTTATTTATGCCGATTAGCTTTTTAAAGTAGAAATGAACCAAATACCCATAAAGCCACCTTTTTATGCTAAATTCTTCATATAATATTAAAAAAATATTGCATCGTATTTTGAACGAAAGCTAACAATTTAGGCAATGAAAGCAGGGATCACTTCGTAATTTATTACTTTTTGTTCGTCAATATAAGTCAACCACAAAAGTAAGCTGAAATACTTTAATATGAACATAATATTATTCGTCAATACCACAGATTCACATCAATAATGATTCAATGAGTGATTCAATGCGTTTTGTGGTACAATAAAGTTTATACATACCTACCTATATACATACATTCACATACGCCTGCTATTTATATAACAAAACAATAGATGCGCTTACAAACTTTTTGCCTAGGTATTATCTAAGTTTTGTGTGAGTTATAAGGTTATGAATGAGTATCTAATAAGCAAGTTCATACTTACCTCTTTAAACTAATCTATGAACTGATTACATTGTCTTCCCATGTTTATACATTATGTAAGTAATTTTAAGTATAGCATATTAAACGTACCTATTGCACAAGCTACCTATGCACACAAAATTTGCAACTGTGTAATAGATTAGATCGATTTGCAAAAATAATAGGAAGTACTTATTAAAGCCCCTTATTAATTCATTTTGTTACTATGTTTCTTTCATGCAATGCAGAATATATTTACGTTGTGTTTTAGTAAATAATTGCTGTTTTTAATTACAGTGCCACCAGTAAAAAAATGCAAAATCTCAGACTCAGCTTGTCTCAAAAACTCAGCTCAGAACGCATTACCAATTTTCGTGGCTGGCATGCAAAATGTTGGGGCGGAAGTCCTTGATCCTATGAAAGTGGACATAATAAAAGTGGACCTAGCTGGACTTAAAATGAATATGGACAACGTCATCGTGAAAGGACTGAAGAGGGCTGTTATTGATAAAATCAGGTTTGTTGATCCCGACACGTGTAATTTTGCCGGTGATGTTATTGCATTATTTACTGATAATATTGTTATGTAAAAATAATAAAGTTGTAGGTAATATTTGATAATATTGTTATGTAAAAATAATAAAGTTGTAATATTTGATTGAACAAAAAAGTTCACCTGCAAAGTTATACGTGTCGGTATTAGTTTAAGTAAGTACATACCAAGGACATGTACATACCATGAGAGCAACCATATCTATTACTTATCTATGGCATTTTCGCTGTCATACATCTGGGATCACGACAGTGGCTTTAAAAAGTAATATGTGCTTTCCGTTCCTCTAAGTGAATTTTTCTTGTTTTAATATTTGACGAATGACGTTACGTTACCCTCAAAGGAACTCAAGGGAAATTTACTTTCCCTTAAGACTACTGTTAACAATCTTAAATATTTTGTTGTAACTTTAAAAAATCCCAAGAGTGACCTTTCTGTACATCTCTCTATTTCCTGCTACAGCACCTAAAATGAGAACTTTTCCCATTAATTTCAGCGTGGATATGGACAAGAAGCAGGCCCTTCTCTCTTGGGACACAGACACCCTTACCAAGGGCCACTACAAGGCTTCTGGCAGACTGCTCATCTTGCCCATCAGTGGAGACGGAGAAATGGCTATCAAACTTAGTAAGTGATACAACTATATACAGGGTGTAAGGGACAACCCTCCGAATACTTAAAAGGATGCATTCAGACCATATTTCCAGAAACGCCAAACCCATAACCCATACCCATGATTTTATATCGGAGGTAATTTTTCTTTGTCGTGTCCTATATTCCTAAGGGAAAGTTGTTCAGTTTCATGGTCTGCATGCACCCTATCAGTATTCGTGCTGTCCCCTTACACCCTTACATATAGTAGTATAGTACAGGATGGATAAAAAGGTTAGGCGCGCTGTTAATATCTCATTTAATTATGATTCCATCAAAACAAATTAGTATGGGTTTTTATGTTCAGCTTCATAGAATGGTATTCGATACAGATATATCGAATAAAATGCCGTCGTTTAAAGTGATAAATTAGGATCCCAATTACAGCAACGAAACACGTAAATTTTACCAGTAGGTGTCATTATAAGCGACTAAGTTTTCTTTAGTGAGGAAGATATCTAAGGAATAAATGCATACAAATAATAGGCAGCGGCGTTTTGTGATCATGTTGCATCGTGTATTGCGCTTTCTAACCTGCCAAGCGTAGTGCTTCTGTTGAATATTTATTTATATATAAACTGTATGCACAAACTTGCAAGGCCAGACCTAACGATAAGTGTCAAATTTCACCCCAAAACGTTGTGTGTGGCTGTTGATGAAGTCTGTTAGGTAAACGTAAATAGTCTTGTGATAGACAAACGGACATACTAACGTAGGTACAGATAGCGGAAGCCTTATATTGTGGTTCTGCTCTTATTTGTATCTTTTTGGGTCATTTATTTATTTACATACATACATAATATATCATGCCTTTATCCCTTGCGGGGTAGGCAGTGATAACGGCATGTCGCTTTAACCACATCTGACAAATATTTTAAGACCGTTTTAGAGAATCGTGTTTTACTATAGCGTCAGCCTTTCACCTTAAATTGGAACACACATGGAATCCGCGAGTCTCTTAGTTGCCTCTTACGACACCCATGAGAAAGACATGGGGTGGTGCTATTCTAAGCCGGCATCACACTGCTTGTTATGTAGGTATGTTTATGAATTATTTCGCTTACTATAAACACTCTGTTCTTTCAGTTGTTTCACTGTTATTTTAGGGGTTGTTAACGTTACAAAAAGACCTACTTGTACCTTTTTCGTTGTTTATAAATGTTGTTCTAAATTTTCTGTACCATGTGCAATAATGAATTGCATTATTAGGTATTATTCATACTTTCATACGAAATATTAATAGTCGAAAAGATTACAGTTTTAAGGAAAAGGCTTAGAAACAAGGGAAAACTATTTAATAAACTTAAGGCTTAATAAATAATTCACCTGCTAATTAACTCTTTTTGTGTGGGATATCGTGTCGTCCAACGTCTAAATTACCCTTATCAAAAAGTCCTCCGCATAGTGTGCCCTGGGCAAACGTGCCTATTATGTCCCCTCTTTGAATCGCCAGCGAGACGCGTTGGACCAAGAGGAACCCTGAACGAAGGTCCGCCTTTTGTCAAATTCTTTGCCTTTATAATTTGTAAATAACGCCTGAGAAAGTTTTCATTTTTTAAATCTTTCTTTTTTGTAAAAATGGTATTTTTCAATTTAAAAATGGCAGCCCCATAGTTCTTACAAATAGGTAGAAATACAAATCAATGTAACCTACGTCTAACAACTGACTTATATATTTGAGCCCGAGAAAGTTACACTATTGTGAGTTACAATATTAGTAACTTATGTTATATTATTTAAGGCGTTATGTTATCTATCGTGGCGGAGTGCTTTATAAGATAAGCATTCATAAACGTACTCCTTAAGGCATCAGAAATTTTTGAGCTGTTTAAAACAGACAAAGTACAAAAAATCATCGATAGATGGCGTTAAACATCTGGGGAAAAAGTTTGCAGGGGAGTTTGATTCTTATACTTTTCGTGTGGGACACCGAGTCGTCTAACGACCCAATGGAATACCTCGAAATTTTATGTAGAAGTAGTGAATCAATACATAAGTGGCGATGAAGTTATAATTGGAGCTTAATTATAGGTTTGGAAATAATATTTGCGGTGCTATTGGCATATTTTAGCGTATTTTGATATCGCTAGCAATGAATAAGTACAATGGGTTTAAAAAAAGAACACCAGCAACGTTAAGAGGAAAACAGTTCACTACTATACTACCGAACAAACAGATTGTAACAAAATTAAGACAGATGTTGATCACATCGCATTTGCTCGAGTAAAAACATGAAAGTAAAAACTTGAGATCCCCTAATTTGATCATTATTTCAAGATGACGGCTTCCTGTGTTTATTTCCCTGCGTGACTAGTTGAGAAACCCCCAAATGTTTAACGCCATCTATTGGCGTAGAAGCAAATCACTTTTTTGAATCTGTAAAAAAAGACTTTATTTTATTATCAGGTAAACATCTATTCCCAGGTTGATTAAGTTTGCAAGTTTCTTTCCAAGTTAGTATTCGCGGGAAATGCCAAGTTGTATAAGTACCTATTTGTCCAGACGTGTGGAACAGTGGCAGTAACAGCTAACTAGATTATGGGGTGGAATTCTCTAGGGAACAAATTAGACGGGGTAAGACAGACGGTTATCGACTTGGTTTTACTTTGGTTTGTGTATACTGCTTTATGTTGGTGAGGCATTGGGTAGATCGCTCTCATAACGTCTAAAGATTTTCTTGAGTTTCAATTTTATTTAATAGCTGCAACAGTCCACTTCTGAACACTGGTGTTCCCTACTTTAGTACCTACCAGCTAATCTTGGCATGCGGATCGGTGAGCGCAGTGCAAGGTGTTGTATTTACAGGGAACGCTGTTGCCAACTCCTTGGATTCATCCCTTAGTCGCCTTTATAAAAATCACAAAATGGGGCACACTTCATTCTTAAGTTTATCCAATCTTAATTCCATAAGGTTGCATAACTTTTGAATGACTTAGGTGTTAGACATCAACACATCAACCTATCCCTTAAAAGGATCAACCTGTTATGGTTATTAAAATAAATTGATTGAAAAACAATAATAGTTCATCCATCAAAGGATTAGCTTGATATTATGCTGCTAATAGATCTGGTAGTCATACAAAATCATGAAAATATTAAACACACACATATCACAAGTTTATCCCTTGCGGAGTAGGCAGAGCATCAACGGTCGCTATCACTACATCTGACAAATATTCAACAGAAAAATCGAGCATCACTATAGTGCCAGGTTGTCAGCCTGTCACCTAGGATTGTTATACACACGAAACCCGCGAGTCCCTTAGTCGTCTCTAATGACACCCGCGGGAAAGAAATGGCGTAATGCTATAAGAAGCCGTCATCACACGGCATTAAAAAATAATATAAACACACACACACACACCCACACACATTTCACGCCTCTAATCCCTTGCGGGGTAGGTAGAGACCAAACGGCCGCAAAAAACGGACATTTACGCCACGTCTGACAAATATTTGAGGGTCAGTCAGAAAATTGTGTATCGCCATAGTGACAGGTGGTCAGCCCATCGCCTAAAATTGCAATATACACTCTCGATTCCCTAAGTTGCCTCTTACAACTCCCAAGGGAAAGAAATGGAGTGATGCTATTCTAAACCGGCATCACACGGCAAATCCCTTTAAATCGTATATATATTTATGGCGTAATGATATATCATCTGAAATATCCATTGGAGATGGATTTATTTCATTTAATAAGCAAAGTTTTGTTTTGTTTCCAGAAAAACTTCACGTTGACATGACGATTAACTTCGACATTGCAAAGAACAACGAAGGCAAGGATTTCATCGACTTGAAGAGTTACAAGTACAACTTTGACGTAAAAGAAAACGCTCATTTCGATGTGACTGGTCTTTTCAAAGGAAACAAAGCTTTAAGTAAGTATTTAGCAACTAAGGAAACTTCAGTCGTTGAATTTGGAATTTCAGAATACGTTCACTGATCTAACAAAGATTTTTCGCCCAAGTGTGATAACTCACATTTGTTTGACAATTTTGATAAAAATGTTCAATTATTATAGAATTTAAAAACTTAGCTAACAGAGGCCTAGAATCTAGTTAATTCTGTTGTGATCTCGTAAATTTCTAGGTTGAATAGGATTTCTGCTATATATTTCTGTGTAGGTAGGCAATTAATTATCTTCGTTTCCACAGCCGGGTTCAAAAAACGTCTAAATCAATAGTAAAGCTCATGAAATAGTCAATGAAATTTTTTGTAAGGAACCAAGACCATTCTTGGTTAGGCAGTTCTTCCACTTGTCATCAGGTGCTGAACTTTTAAACGCACCGTAGTCGTTCTTATATGGGAATAAGATTGGGACTCGCAATTTCCTTTCGTCAGAGTCGTGTTGCGACGGACGACAAATGGGAGAACCGCCTTTGCAGATAACTAGACGATCTTTTGAAAATGGAACTAACAGTATCAAATCAGGCGTCAGTCTTAGTCGGACTGTTTCTTTAATTACTTGCTAAGGCAATGGCTACTTACTAGTACCTAGTGCCAGACAGTTCATAAAGCCGTTCATTGACTCGGTGTCCCACGCAACGAATTGGAAAATAGAGAAGACTTTAAACGTTTTGTTACATAGAATACCCAAAAAAGACGTCGGACTTTATTGGAAAATAATCCAGTATGAATTTTACTAATCGTCTTTCCAAAAAAGAGCTCAGAGCGATTAAATTCAAATAATCATTTCAATATGAAAGCGACAAACAATGTGTAATTGAAAATATATTAAAAGCCAATGGAGCCTTTTTCATGGAACCGTGTTGAAAAACAAATTCAAAAACAAATGAAAATATATGAAATGTGTTATTCCTTATATCACGTAAAATTAATCAGTTCACAGAATAGGTACCTACTTACATAATGTTAAGGTTGTAATATTATATGGGGAAGTTTAAATAAATTATTCTGACCAGTATTCTACGGGACCTTTCCTCGAAAATTTCAATCCACTTTTTTTAAGCGAACAATAGAATTGAGAGACAGGTAATCTACAACTGTGTTTCTGTATTTTTTTCTCATTACTTAACTTATTCTTACTTAAATAAGGCGTAATAGGTACGAGATCATAGTGTATGGTTTTGTGGTAATATGTGTAATTTCATGAGAGTTCAGGATATTGTTAATTAGGTATTTCTTACATGATTTACACCTAATTTCCTCAATATTCTATTACAGGTGAAACGATGTTGCGTTTCATGAACGAAAACTGGAAGCTTCTCTCTGCTGAGTTCGGGCGGCCGATGCTTGAAAAACCGAATAAGAAGATCTTTGAAACACTACAGAACTACTTCAGATCACAGGCCTTGGAGGATCTTGCCTATGTATAATTTTGGACATAAGTGATAATGAGGGTAAAATTCCACTAAACGTTATATTGAATTACGAAGGCTTGTTCGCGACAGATTGCCTGAGTAGGCCTGAATCAATGTAATCAATCAAATGTAAAAAATATTTTAGGTCTGAACTAGCCTATAAAACTTAACAAGTTACGAAGGCAAAGGTCAAACTATATACATTTTTGGACCACCTATAAGTACAAAATTACTCTAGCTAGATACATAAAAATCGGCCCTGACCTGTGCTCTCTTGTAACTAATTGATAAGTAAGAATGACAAGAATTAAAATACTGCACTGAAAGACCAATTCATTGAATGAAGCTTTAGTATTAACTACATTGTGCAGATTTCTTTACTTGTTGTGTAGTAAAAAAATCAAGTACAAATTATCTATTTATCTACCTGAATAAATTTTTTAATAAAGCGCTGGACGCTATAAATGAATTTTCTAGTAATAATCTGACAAAAATAATTTCATATTCAAGTGGAGTTTCACCCTAAACCAAATTTTAGTAAGTAAGTTTTTGACTGATATGGTAAATGGTTCGATTAATATGATATGTTAATTTTATTAGTAATAGCAATCTATTTAGGCAGGTTTCCCACTTGTCCGACGCTGCGTTTTTTTTTACGTACCGCAACAATGCACCTGTCTGACAAAACAAAATGGGGAATTCCTATCTTAATACCATACAACTACGGCTATGGTACGCTAAAGCGAGTGTACTCGTGAACGGCCTCGACAGTGGCGCCACTTCACAAAAATATTTTCTCTTTATACAAACAATCTATCAGAATGTCCGTTGCCCAAGTTTTTCGTATTATCCTTAAGTAAAATTAGAACCTACAAACTCAATCAAATATTCGCTGTAGTGAAAATTATGATAATTAATACCAAAAGTGGCCGTTCTTAGGCACTTTTTGCCATAACTTTAATAACAGCGAATATTTCATTGTTTGCAGGTTCTAATTATTATTTAACTAAAGGATAATACAAAAAATTGGGCAACGGATATTCTGATAGATTGTTTGTATAAAGAGAAAACTTTTTTTGTGAAGTGACGCCACTGTCAAGGTCGTTCACGGCTACACTCGCCTTAAGTTTTAGTATTAAATTAAGGTGGGTCGAAAGCCCAGTAGCGCCCCCAAACAGGATAAAATCCCTGGCTGGACACGCTAGTCATCCGGAAACTAAAATATTAATTCGCGGCTATAACCTAACTAAAAATATTATTTAGAACCAATAAAACCTTGTAATAACTGTGCGATGAAGTTATGTATTCCATAATATTTATTTATCTATTTTTACAAGGTTTTATTGATTCTACATAATCTTTATAGTAAGTTATTGCCGCGAATTAATACTTTGGTTTACAAATGACTAGCGTGTCTAGCGAGGGATATTTTCTCCTGTTTAGGGGGCGTCACTTGCTCTCGAACCGCCTTAAGTTGTTATTATAATTGTTCGTGGTTCTGGTATGTTAATAAAAAGTGTATAAACTAGAAATATTGTGATTTGATTTTCAGGAGTATTAAAAGAAAGTATGTGTTTTTTTTGTGTAGATACACCAAAGCTCTGATTCTGTTTATACCTGTATATATTGTATTTATGATTCCTAATTATTTTATGTTGATTCAGAACATTTTTGTTTAATTATTAAAATCGATACCTATTTGATAACGACAGTGTTAAACTTAAGTTTTGTGATAAGAGTTAATCGAAAATATTTGTACATAATAAAAGCATTTTGTTTAAATGTCAAGTGTAATTTATTTCTTCTACTTAAAAACCAACGTTCATTCTAATGTATAGATTCATACATACACATACGCATATCACTCCTATTGTCCCTTGCGGGGTAGGCAGAGCGTAAACGGACGTAAAAAATGGCCATTTACGCCACATCTGACAAACATTTGAGGGTCTCGCCAAAGTGCCAGGTTGTCAGCCCATCGCCTAAAATTGCAATACACACCTTCTAGTCCCTTAGTTGCCTCTTACGACTCCCACGGGAAAGAAATGGGATGATGCTATGCTAAGCCGGCATCACACGGCATGTATACATAAATATACCTTTATTTTATATTTTATTAACCTTCCCCGACAAGAATTTCCCTTTGTGAGTATGTAGAGTGTGTAATTAGGAGCATATATGGGTACATATACCTTCTATGTTAATGGCACGATTAGTAACTCCCCATTACTTATGTGAACATTCCATCATTTTTCTGGTCGGGTTCTTGATGGAATCGGTGAATCACACACAGACTGCACAAAATTGCGGTTTGAGAAAGCTATCATACAAATGTCAAATTGTGACAGCCGCAATCATAAATAAATACATACATATCAGCCTATAGCAGTCCACTGCTGGGCGTAGGCCTCCCCCAGGGCAAATAAATAATAAACAATAAATAAATAAACATCTTGAACATTACACACATTGCCATTTTGCTGCAGCGACGTCCCACGATATCTGGGCCCCGAATATCTTTAATTTTTAATAATTGTAATGCAATCGAATGTCAATTGTCATTATGATGCCACTGTGATTTTCTATACTTCTAACTGTTAGCAGAATACGAATGGCCGAAACTGTCTCACTGACAGGCCATTGACACACAATTGAAACGATTTTTACTACGCAGATTTCAGACCGAGGTTTTTGTATCTTTCTCTCTTTTCGTTTGGGACACCGAGTCGTTCAACGACCCGATGAACACTGGTGTTAGAGTTTTTTAACCTCCTACTACCACTAGTAGGCCTCTGACATGGATTTTGTATGAGATTTTGGAATTTGTAAGCTCTTTACGGTAAAAAACCGGAAGAACCATGCCGTTTGTGTGAGGACCACCATCTTGATTATGGAGCATTCAAGGAAAATGAGGATCTAAATTGCAGAAAGAAGTGAGTACCAACTCATTTATCAATTAAAAGTGTAAAGAACTAAATTATAGCAATTATGATAAACATTGCTATAATAACATTGCTACATCTGCCGTATGATGCTTAGAATAGCATCACCCTATTTCTTAACTATGGGTGTCGTAAGAGGCGACTATGGGCCTCGAGGGTTAGATGTGTATTGCAATTTTAGGCGATGGGCTGACAACCTGTCACTATAGTAATACACAGTTATCTGATTGACCCTCAAACTTTTGACAGACGTGGTGTTAATATCCGTTTTACGGCCGTTAACGCTCTGCCTACCCCGTAAGGGATATAGGCGTGATTTATGTATGTATGTATGTTGCTATAATTAAGTCCCATTTAAGGGACGTGTGTGTATTCAGCATCACCCCTATTCTACCTGTGGGTGTCATAAAAATCGACAGGATAAGGAATAATCGCCCAGGGCACGGACAATGGCATTCCTTGTGAATGCAACATCTTACACTACGCTCACCAATCCGCCTGCCAAGCGTGGTGAGTGTGGCAATACCGTTAGGAGGAGGCCCATGTCCAACAGTGGACTGTTGTAGCTGTGTATGTATGTATATATAAGGTGTAAAAAAATTAGCTAAGAATATTTTAAGGGGTGAACCAGTACGTGAAACTGAACAACTTTCCCCAGGGAACATAGGTCGAAATATGAAAAAATAATTTGACCCTCCCATACTTAGTGTGTTACTCGGCCGGGATAATTTGTATGGGAGGGCCAATTTTTTTTTTCATATTTCGACCTATGTTCTTTGGGGAAAGTTGTTCAGTTTCACGTACTGGTTCATCTCTTAAAATATTCTTAGCTAATTTTTTTACACCATGTATACAGGGTGTAAGGGACAGCCCTCCGAATACTGATAGGGTGCATTCAGACCAAGAAACTAAACAACTTTCCACAAAACAATGTTTCAGGAAACGCCAACAAAAAATTGGACTTCCCATAGCAAATGCAGTCAGCTGATCGTAATGGGAGGTCGAATATTTTTTGTGGTTTCCTGACATATTATGTTCCTTGGGGAAAGTTGTTCAGTTTCATGGTCTCCATGCACCTTATCAGTTTTCGGAGAGCTGTCCCTTACACCCCGTATATTATGATGTTAAGGTACTTGGAAGACTCAGGTTGGCCAATGCGGAGAAAATATGGTGAAATGTGGTTTCGCCGACAACACGTAACCAAACTACCACTGTGGAGCCCCATCTCAAACCATGGCACATTTACTGGCTTCCTCTTTGTTACCCATCACTTGTAGTAAGGAAGAACTATACCTACTTGGCGACTGATAATGCTATTTGCGTCCCCAAGTACTGGCAATAATTATAAAATAGAATAAACTTCAGATACAATTCCCATTCGAATCTGTTCAGTGGTAAACGAGTTTCAGTCCTTTAAAGAATCGCACATACATGAACTCTTTAAATATTATACTCCTTTCTTGGTTGGGCAGTCGTGTACAAAATTTAACCATTGACACAAGAAGATTAAAGGGCTAGAGATGCACTAAATACGGTTTTGGCCGACTACCGAGAAAAGGTGCTATTCCGAACCGAGCGGCCGACGGCCGACAGCATATGCCGCGACGGCCGACCTTGGCCGCCGCGGCTCTACTGGTTCGTATGGATTTGTATGGGATACTATCCGAACAGAGCGGCCGCCGCGGCATGTGCAGTCGGCCGCTCGCTTCGGATAGTAAGTATCCCATACAAATCCATACGAACCAGTAGTAGTAGTAGTATGCTGTCGGCCGCTCGGTTCCTACTAGTTTTTGGAATGCTGCTACCATTTTTCCGCATTTTCTGTTGGTACTTGTCTAACCTGAAAATGAACCACCATTGAATACAAAATTACTTACTCTAACTAAGATGTATAATTCAATTTAATCTTTTAATGGATAATTCAATTAAAATGTATGCCACGTAGGTACATAGATGTCGCATCACATTGAATCACCTCACGAACGTTAAAGCTCTCATTTCAGTCATATAGCTCGTATGTAAATTTCCAACTTAGGTATATGTGGATGGGATCGTTGGAAGGGGAAGACCTAGACGCTCGTTCTTGGATCAGATCGGGGACGTTTTAAACCCTAAACCGACGAGCATGTATGAAAAGGATGATGCATGTTGAAGAAGCGAAAGAAGTGTGTTAGGATCGTAGCAAGTGGAAAGATGTAGTCTCTGCCTACCCCTCTGGGAAAGAGGCGTAATTATATATATGTATGTATGTATGTATACATATTTCATTTATCGCGGTTTTTCATCGCTTCGGCTTCATTGTACAGAATGAATTAGTCGTTAGGCATAGTTTCTATACTATATCGATTGATGGTGCCATGCCACGTGTTATTGGTATTAAGATATACTTGCATCATTTCTCCAACGCCAGGTGAGCCACGGTAGCCTAGTCGGTAGAGGCGTCGGTAGTACTGATACTGAAAGTTGCAGTTCAAATCCTGCGCGCGGTGCACTTTTGCAACATCTCAAAAGTTATATCTGCTTAATATATGGGTGCTTTTTTGCACATTTGTTGGTCTTTTCTAACAATCTTGTGTCTTCATATTATCACACATCTGACAACTGTCAAATTTGGCTACTTGGTCTCAACCGTACCTTTATAACAGCTTTAATTATTACAAACCCAATGTTACAAATCATTCAACCAAAAGGTACAAAAACGTCCCAAGAATTATATTGCTATACAGTAGCTTCATACAATCTTTTGTACTCCGCAATACTTAGTTGCTGATTATAATGACTCTAATCTCATGACACGGTATGGCAATTATATAGTATGATCAATTACATGTAAGTGCGAGGCGGTGGCGTATATAAAGTAGAAAATTATCACACGTAATCAATCATTTATATGACGATGTTTGTCGTGTTTACGTAAAGCAACGCGTATATATAAGGTTACATTTAATAAAGTACAAATATTTTCAGAGTGTGTTCTATTTTTTTACGAAACATTTTTTTTCGAAATATAAAAAAAAATGCCTGCCATACAAAAATGAGTCACTAAAGTTTGGATCTACCATACATGTAGATCCAATTTTTTTTTTTTCATAATTTGAAAAAATGCTACTAGGTAACAAAAGTTGATCAGTTTTATGAGTAGGTACAGCACAATTTACTCCGAAAGTATTTGTACTTAATTACATGTTATTTTATCTGTTTATAGTTAACTCAATGAGTACTTGGAAAATCATAATATGAACTATCCAATTTGAACTGTAAAAGTATTTGTGCTATATTTAGTACATTAACTGGCAAAAATTTGCATTTTGGGACGTCACGAAGTTGAAATAGATTAGAGCCAGTCAAACTTAACTATGAAAAATTTAGTGATGGATATTGTATTTTACATCAAATATTTTCCGCCGCAGTTGTCTTATTGCATAAAAAAAAATTACATAGTATAAATAGTACTCTGCAACAATGTTTGTACCCAGTTATTTTGTGTTGTTCAAATAGTCTATCATTTTGTAGGAAAAGTCGAGTGCAGTTAACTTTTTTCTTACCTTTTTTAATTTACCTGCCGCATTTAACTAGGTAAACTTACTTACTGGTTACATTTTAACAAGGAAAAGATTAACAGTTTGGTACTCTTGGTACTATCAGACTTGCATCAACCAACCTTTTTAAGGTATCAGTTGAAATAGTTTTTCCCACAGTTTACTATAGAGATGCTTTGTTTGGATATACATTATAATTTATTTCAACTAGTAATAATTATGTTCGAAATATAAGCACAACTATTTTAATTGGTAGAAAAGCTCACAAAACTTGCACAGGCGCGATTCCCAAACGTCACCAAGTAATTTTTGGCTCAGCCGACGGCTGATTTGAAGCTGATTAAGGTGCTATTCCGAACCGAGCGGCCGACGGCCGACAGCATATGCCGCGACGGCCGACCTTGGCCGCCGCGGCTCTACTGGTTCGTATGGATTTGTATGGGATACTATCCGAACAGAGCGGCCGCCGCGGCATGTGCAGTCGGCCGCTCGCTTCGGATAGTAAGTATCCCATACAAATCCATACGAACCAGTAGTAGTAGTAGTATGCTGTCGGCCGCTCGGTTCGGAATAGCACCTTAATCAGCTTCAAATCAGCCGTCGGCTGAGCCAAAAATTACTTGGTGACGTTTGGGAATCGCGCCTGTGCAAGTTTTGTGAGCTTTTCTACCAATTAAAATAGTTGTGGTTATATTTCGAACATAATTATTACTAGTTGAAATAAATTATAATGTATATCCAAACAAAGCATCTCTATAGTAAACTGTGGGAAAAACTATTTCAACTGATACCTTAAAAAGGTTGGTTGATGCAAGTCTGATAGTACCAAGAGTACCAAACTGTTAATCTTTTCCTTGTTAAAATGTAACCAGTAAGTAAGTTTACCTAGTTAAATGCGGCAGGTAAATTAAAAAAGGTAAGAAAAAAGTTAACTGCACTCGACTTTTCCTACAAAATGATAGACTATTTGAACAACACAAAATAACTGGGTACAAACATTGTTGCAGAGTACTATTTATACTATGTAATTTTTTTTTATGCAATAAGACAACTGCGGCGGAAAATATTTGATGTAAAATACAATATCCATCACTAAATTTTTCATAGTTAAGTTTGACTGGCTCTAATCTATTTCAACTTCGTGACGTCCCAAAATGCAAATTTTTGCCAGTTAATGTACTAAATATAGCACAAATACTTTTACAGTTCAAATTGGATAGTTCATATTATGATTTTCCAAGTACTCATTGAGTTAACTATAAACAGATAAAATAACATGTAATTAAGTACAAATACTTTCGGAGTAAATTGTGCTGTACCTACTCATAAAACTGATCAACTTTTGTTACCTAGTAGCATTTTTTCAAATTATGAAAAAAAAAAAATTGGATCTACATGTATGGTAGATCCAAACTTTAGTGACTCATTTTTGTATGGCAGGCATTTTTTTTTATATTTCGAAAAAAAATGTTTCGTAAAAAAATAGAACACACTCTGAAAATATTTGTACTTTATTAAATGTAACCTTATATATACGCGTTGCTTTACGTAAACACGACAAACATCGTCATATAAATGATTGATTACGTGTGATAATTTTCTACTTTATATACGCCACCGCCTCGCACTTACATGTAATTGATCATACTATATAATTGCCATACCGTGTCATGAGATTAGAGTCATTATAATCAGCAACTAAGTATTGCGGAGTACAAAAGATTGTATGAAGCTACTGTATAGCAATATAATTCTTGGGACGTTTTTGTACCTTTTGGTTGAATGATTTGTAACATTGGGTTTGTAATAATTAAAGCTGTTATAAAGGTACGGTTGAGACCAAGTAGCCAAATTTGACAGTTGTCAGATGTGTGATAATATGAAGACACAAGATTGTTAGAAAAGACCAACAAATGTGCAAAAAAGCACCCATATATTAAGCAGATATAACTTTTGAGATGTTGCAAAAGTGCACCGCGCGCAGGATTTGAACTGCAACTTTCAGTATCAGTACTACCGACGCCTCTACCGACTAGGCTACCGTGGCTCACCTGGCGTTGGAGAAATGATGCAAGTATATCTTAATACCAATAACACGTGGCATGGCACCATCAATCGATATAGTATAGAAACTATGCCTAACGACTAATTCATTCTGTACAATGAAGCCGAAGCGATGAAAAACCGCGATAAATGAAATATGTATACATACATACATACATATATATAATTACGCCTCTTTCCCAGAGGGGTAGGCAGAGACTACATCTTTCCACTTGCTACGATCCTAACACACTTCTTTCGCTTCTTCAACATGCATCATCCTTTTCATACATGCTCGTCGGTTTAGGGTTTAAAACGTCCCCGATCTGATCCAAGAACGAGCGTCTAGGTCTTCCCCTTCCAACGATCCCATCCACATATACCTAAGTTGGAAATTTACATACGAGCTATATGACTGAAATGAGAGCTTTAACGTTCGTGAGGTGATTCAATGTGATGCGACATCTATGTACCTACGTGGCATACATTTTAATTGAATTATCCATTAAAAGATTAAATTGAATTATACATCTTAGTTAGAGTAAGTAATTTTGTATTCAATGGTGGTTCATTTTCAGGTTAGACAAGTACCAACAGAAAATGCGGAAAAATGGTAGCAGCATTCCAAAAACTAGTAGGAACTTGTTTTACGCGTTTGACAGCTACTAGGTTTAATGGAAAATCCTTGTAAACGTATATACCTGCTGGATTTTCCACAAACGAGGGAAGGCTAGATATTTTCATTTTTTGAACCTTGTTTAGTATCAATTAAACCTTTTTAAAGTTGTACGCTTAATGGCACGTTCACACAATGCCACTCATCATCATTGGCCTCACACGTCTGTGTGCAATGCCACTATGGGCAGGGATATAGGAAGGGAAGTGGGCAGCGCGAGTATGTAAAAGTGTAAGCAGGTTACTCATGCTGCTTCTGCCACTTCTCGTCCTCCCTCGAAATTTAGCTTTTAGTGCGCGAGTCAAAGGAACTGCAGCACGAAGGCGAGTGGAATGTATTGCTATATCGCTTACTCGTATTGGTGCGAGAAGAGTATGACAGCAGTATTTTAACACTCACTCGCGATGATACTTCCGCGGAAATATTTCGAGCAATATTCGCTGTAGCGGCAGGAGCAGGAGCATAGTGTGATTGAAGCATTAGATAAGTAAAGTAAAACTGCAAAAACCGGTCACTTCAAAAGAAGGACTTAAAGATACCTACCCATAGCCTGTACACACACACAGTACCTACACTCTACAGTAGGTATAATTGGTAAAATTTTATTTCAAATCTCATTCAGCTTTGTATTAATAGAATGAATAAATGATTCATTATAGTGACTAACGAATACCAATCAACATTGCAGATTAAAATTAACAAAGCTACTCATAATTATCTATTATACCACACACATACACAAATCACGCCTATTATCCCTTGCGGGGTAGGCAGAGCGTAAATAACCGCATAAAACGGACATTTACGCCACTTCTGCCATATTTGAGGTTCATTCAAAAAAATGTGTATCGCCATAGTGACAGGATGTCAGCCCATCACATAAAATTACACACCCTCAAGGTCTTCAGTCGCCTCTCACGACTACTACGGGAAAGAAATGGGCTTGATACTATTCTAATGGCGTCACACGGCACTATTCTATTATACCACATTTATGATATCTTTTAAATACATACATTTATACATACATCAGCCTATAGCAGTCCACTGCTGGACGAAGGCCTCCCCCAGGGTACGCCATAGGGCACGATCTCCCGTTTTCGCCATCCAGCTACCAGGCGCCTTCTTTAAGTCATCGGTCATAATAATATATTTTATACCACATAAGAAATAGAAACGTGCCTAAAGGTAACAATTGAAATTCAAATAATGGATTATTTAATAAAAGTGTGATGACAACAGCTCAACAAATACGCAACATCCCTTGTGAAAGTTGCACAGAGTCGGCGCGTAGCCGCCAATACTTACTTTGTGACAGGGTTGAGGTCTTTGAGAGTGGTCTATTGAACTGCAGCCATAGAAGCAGTATACAAGTCTTATCATCATCAGACCACAACCTACCAACCATAAGCCTCTACTCTACTGCGCCAATCTTCACGGTTCTGTGCTAAACTCATCCATAGAGATCCCGTCGACTTGGTAATATCATCAGACCACCGGGCTGATTGTCTGTCCGCTGACCTTTTTGCTCCCCTTGGTCACCACTCTGTGACTGTTTTTGTCCACCGTCTATCAAGCCTCCTTGCCACGTGTTTTGCCCACCTCCACCTCAATCTTGTGATTCTTTGACAAGTCTACTGGATCTACTGTAGGCTCGTTATTAGGTAGATGCGTACTATACGAGCCATTTAAAAAAATAAAAATATTACAGAAGTTTACCGTGTTGTAAACGAAGATGATGGGCATGATTTGGGAAAAATTAATAATTTACAAAATTGCTTGCTCATATTTATGTTTTTATCTTAATTGACCTCATTTCATGTAATGCCCGTTTTGTAGGGCTGGTCATGGTATTGTGATGCTTCATGAATATAGCAAGAACTTTCAAGAGAATGAGATCAAAATAATCATACGTGACTAAGTACATATAAAATTTAACTTTTCAAATTATCGCAAAAGCAATCACGCATTTGTCACTTCTTGCGATTGCAAGCATTATTTGTTTTTGCAACCAGAATGATAAAAAAATTAAGTTGATCTCAAAGTAAAAACTAAAACAGGGTGATGCACCTAAAAAAAATACTAATTATGAGGATACTTAGTCAACTAATTTTCGAAGGTATGATCAATGTCACGTACACCAGTTAATTACGTAATGAGATTAATTAGTTAGAAACCAATTAATATATTAATTATACATCTTTAAAAATGTATTGATAACAACAACTTAATTGATATTTCGTATTCTGACGTGAACCAATTTCAAATTGTATCGCTCGAGCTTCTACGCCAAGAATAGGTATTTTCTACCACGGCATTTTACCTAAATAATTTGAATTTCTTAGAACACACACAGTAGATACAGCAAATATTTTTGAGCCTGTAAATTTTACCAATTTTAAATTGTGGATACAGACAAAAGTACATTAATATCATACATTAATTAATTAATACATTTTGCTCATTCGGTTAAATATGAAGAGTAAATTTGTGCTATAATTATGAGGTATATATTTGTTTAACCCTTTCTGTTGAAATTGGTACTGAGATGTACAGGGTGATCGAAAATTTGCTATATTATAGTCTGAAGAGGGTTTTGATACTGGGTATTGCTATCCAGATATGACCCGATAAAACGTTTTTTTTTACATTGATGAATTTGAAAAGCTCGCTTTTACATTGCGAAAGCTATCTGCATAACCTTTATTACCTATTTACTTGTCAGTTCTTTAAGGCATTGAAACCTGAAATTGTATACATCCCGCATTTTTCATCGATATGATAAAATAAATGAAACGAAAAAGTCTACGTCCATAAGAACTACTGGCGCGAATCTGAGAGAAACAAGAAGCTTGTCTTGTCTTGTCTAGCCCACACCATCCCACTGCTGGGCAAAGGCCTCCCTCTTTTCCTTCAAGAATAACCAATTTTAAAAATGGAAAACATGACTGCTTTCTGAGATAAAGCCTATTTTTCTGAGATAAGTTAATATAAGGATTCTTCCGTTACAATTCCAATTCGATCTGTTTAGTGGTTAACGAGTCCTACAAAGAATCGCACATATAAACATACATTTATATATGAAATCTAAAAACATTACACTCCTTTTTTGGTTGGGCAGTCGAAGAACTAAACTACATTATTAAATAAATATTCGCTAATCCATTTCCTGAGTCACAACGACACAAAACAGGTAGCCCTAAGGTTTGAATAATTTGTGGTCACGGCATCACTTAGTGCAATTGATCCAGTACTTATATTACTCACTTGAAGGAAACACATCAGACTTGGATGGACAGTGGAGTTGTGCTAGTGGGTAGGAGAGTATTTTAAATATGGAAGGAATAGCCGGAGTTTTTTATTTGACTGCAACGGCTGTTTTGGTTGGAATCGTTGGTTCTTCAGGTGAGTTTTGACGTTGTATAAGCTAATATTACCTTTGATGTTCTTGACAAAACTTTTGGAAATACCTATAAAGGTCCTTTTAAATTTAGTGCAAATATTTAAAAATTGTGTCACTTTTTAATGGGAAGTCCAATTTTGTTTCGCCGACATAATTTCTGTGGGGAAAGTTGTGCAGTATCACAAGTACAAGTAACTCACCCTATAAATATTTGCGCTGAATTTAATAGCACCATATACAACATTTTTAGTAAGTTCTATTAAACTTATATTTAAAAATGTTTTCTTACGATATTTTAAATATTTTCTACTAGAATTTTAGATTTAAGAATCCTAACAGAGATATAACATTAGGTTTAGGTGTTCAACGAATAGATCAAGATCACATTAGAAACATAATAGTTAATGTTGCTGACACTTTTTATATTTAATTTAGGAAACTGTTGTATTTACAAAATAAAATTATGTATTGGTTACAGCAGGTTTTAAATTATTAGTGACTAGGCAATCTAGGCTAGCCTATTGAACCACAATTTTAGGCAATAGGCTGACAATTTGATTGTGAAAAACTCTGACATCAGGGTTTATCGGGTTGTTTTTCGACTCATTTGCGCACACGATTAGAACAAGAAGTGATACAATGATTTTTCTGAAACGGCCCTCAAATGAAGGTTTACACGACTTACTTGTTGTATGGTTAGTAGAGAGTTTTATCCCTCTACGTTTCGGTTGCTTTTAGAGGGATAAAACTCTGTACTAACCATACAACAAGTAAGTCGTGTAAACGTTCATCATGAGTGATACTTGTTCGTTTAATAATAAAACGGCCCTCAAATATAAAACGGCCGTCAACGCTCTGCCTAACCTGCAAGGCATAAAGGCTTGTTATGTGTGTGTGAATACTATAGTTTAAAGATGGCCAAAATCTTAGTTATACTTTCACAAATTTGGAGCCGCGTCACAAAGGTGTTCGGTTACACCGAACAACAAGTAAGGTCCGCTATAATTTAAAATGTCAATATCCAAAGCTGGATCGATCCTTAGAATAATGCCGGTTTAATGCTTTAAATAAAACACAAATGAATCCAGTTTTCCTTGAAGTAACACTGATCCTTATTCCGCGCGCATACGCAACTGGTTAGCTTTTATGAGGTTTTAGACCTTCTTGGTCTTTCATGTCAATGACTTGAATATACTCCTTAACTTATTACTCCTGTATCTCCTGAATAAAGTAGGTATTTGGTAGGTTGGTAACATTGTAGGTGAAATTGAAAAATGAAAATGAAATTACTTTATTCAATGTAGGATAGTATTATCACTTATTGACGTCATGATTCGTCATTGTAAAAAAACAAATTTGCATAGCACAATTTTCTTTTTTTTTACAATTTGTATTGTCCTAATAGAAAACCGGCTCGGTAGTTGGAATGTAGATCAAAAGTCACGGTCTTTGAAGAGGTCTGTGGGAAGCCTATGTCCAGCAGTGAACATCTCACTGACTATTGTTGATGATAATGACTTGGGTTCCAGAGTTTTTGGCTGTTTTTGTTACATTTATTACTGAGTTCAACAAATTCCAGTGTCATTGCATAAATTTCAGTCGTAAAATATATCTTATAACCTTAAAAAAGTTCAATGCACGCTCTTGACTACACGATCTGTCATTAGGCTAGTCATTGCAAGAATGAACTTTTCTTGAAATTATCATCAACAGCTACAATAATCCATTGCCCCTAGGCCTACCCCTTACCACGCTGATTAAGTTGTTGTTGCATTCATAGGGTATAATGTTGTCCATACATACATCAATATAGCACGCCTATTATCCCTTCGGGGTAGGCAGAGCGTAAACGGCCGCAAAAACGTTGTCCATTCCTCCGTATATTGTCTTTTACGGTAGGTACATATAGACGATATGGGGGTGAGGCTTATATAAACCGGCACCACACGGGTTATTTTTCAATAACACGGATAAAGTTCTATCTCTTAGTCTTTTACGGTAGGTACATATAGACGATATGGGGGGTGAGGCTTATATAAACCGGCACCACACGGGTTATTTTTCAATAACACGGATAAAGTTCTATCTCTTAATCCATACATGCAAGCACTCTTATAAACGCACAACTGCAAAAGTAAAGCTACCTGTATTCTTAGTTATATACCTAGTTTTTGTGTAGCGGTCAGGTTAGAATAGCATTACTCCATTTCCATTAAGACTACACTCGTCAAGTAAAAATACATACAACTTCAATGGTGTTATTTCGAATAATGATAGACATGGTTTAAGCTGTTTGACTACGTCATGTCGTATGGAAAAATAATTTAGACACAGTCTTAACGCTCGTCTAACTTTTTTGTAATAACACGGCAATTGTTTTATTCTGTAACAAATAATAACATTGTTAAAATAAGCTACAAAAAATACGCTGGACATTACTTGCAAATCTTAGATGTCATCATTATCAAACCAAGGCAGTTTATACCATTATAAAGCCTATCAAGTACAACATTGTTGTAGTACGTAGGTTGGTTAGGTATGCACAATGATCCTTTGACATACTGATATTCAGCATGATAGCTAATCAACTTATCATGGCAGAAAACAAGGAAAAATATTATGTTTCTTATGTAAAATTGCAGTATTTAATGACTGGGCAGTTTCAACTAGAATGGAAATGAACAAATTATACCTATTAGCAATTTTGCCTCTTTGTGACGTAGATAATTGGACACCAATAATAGAAACAACAATTTTGTTATTAAGAAAACTTAATTACAACCTAGTTCTAACAAGGCAGGTAGTGTCACTAGTGCTATTATACTTACTTAGGTACCTAATGCATTTTTTCGTAATAAGTGCGAATGTTATACTTATTTTTGCACTTAGATGAGTAATTATTTTGTAGACTAGAAGCGTAGATTAATATAAGCGTAGTTTGTAATTGACAGAATCAAAAATTTTAATCGTGTTTGTAGCCACAAAACGATAATAAGTAATTTCCTGTGATAATTTGAATAGTATGAAATGTATTAACAGACGTCAAATAATTTTAATGGAAAAAAGAAACAGCAAATAATATCTAAACGGATAGAGATTCATACATATCAGTATTAACCGTATTCCGGAAGAAATGCATTTTATTAGACACGCTGTTTCGAACTGAACTGAACTGAACAATTTTCACTATGGGTCTAATGCTACATATTTGCGCTGTTGGTGTATAAGTTGTATTACAAATTAAATGACTATTTTATGGAATTACAACAAGTACGAGTATGACATAAATGTATGTGAATTTAATTTCAGATTTAGATTTTTATTAGACATTAAAAGAAGTATAAGTATACATTCTTTTTCGTTTTCCAGCATAAGTCCCATTATGAAAATTATTCAGTAAGATGCACGTGTCCAATGAAATGCATTTCCTCCAAAACACGGTGCATAGAGATGTAGATGTTCGAGATCGCTTTTAAAAGTTTTGTGGCTGAAAATGACACGATCATTTTCAGTTCCAAATCATATATCACACCATGAAACGCCCTGAAATAAGTCCTTAATGTTTATGCTTATTCCAGTTATCTCAGTGGAGAACTGCAAACTGACAGACGCATCATGCATGCTGCCGGCGTTCCAGGCCGCCATGCCAGTGTTCTGTGACGGCATACCAGAAGTAGGCATTGATGTCATGGATCCTATGGAGCTTGAGGATATCGCCTTTGACCTTTCTGGCCTGAAGTTCAGCTTGAAAGAGGGCCGTTTGAAAGGGTTGAGAGGCTCTATTATTGACAAAGTGAAGTATGTAATAAGGATTTTTTTAGGGGATGGACAGCCCTCTAAATACTGGTGCATGCAGACCATGAAACAGAACCACTTTCCTATAGAAACATATATCAGAAAACGACAAAAAAATCGACCTCCCATACAAAATCACAATCAGCTGACTGCTTTTACGAAGTTGTGCAGTTTCATCGTCTGAAAGCACCCTGTCAGTATTCGGAGGGCTCTCCCTTACACCCTGCATTTAGCCGGTAGGGCCCCACAACCCCCTAACTGTAGGTACTAGAACTGCTTTATGGAACCTGTCATGGTAATGGTATACACGGCATTTTTTTGATACCAGGCTTGGCTTAAGGTATTTTGTAAAAACTTCAGTTGCGACAACCTTGCGAAAGTTCTGCATCCACAAAGTAACAATGAAGCTCACTTTTCGTTATTTTTCATGAGACATATATTTGACAAAAATATAAAGAAGGTCAAGTATTTAGATTAGTCCAAAGCGTGAAAGTAATCTTTCCTTTTTCACCTAAGTCTTAAAACGCCTTCTGTTCGAGCAACATTCACTTGACTTAACACAATTTTGGGGGTTTAAGGACAATGGGGTGTTTGGGTAAAAAAGCTTTAGAATAGCTGACGGCTGATGTGGAGTAGCGGTAGTGTGACTGCATGCGACGCAATGGTTCCAGGTTCGATTATCGGTGGAGCACTCAGGATGCGCTCTGCTAAAGACTGGAACTCACTACCTGCGTTTGTGTTTCCAAACGCATACAACCCTAATCTGGCCGTGTGGTGCCGGCAGAGTAGAATAGCACAACCCCTTCTCCTCCCGTGGGGGTCGTAAGAAGCGACCGAGGGATAAACCCGACCAAAACACAACGGTCCTGGAGAGGCCAACTCCACAATTAAACCCGGAACGGGGTCTCCGTCAGGCGCGTGTGACAGAGATCTAACGCGCGGCAGACTCCTGCAGCCGACCTGGCTGCGCACGTATCGACTAGTCGTTCCTGCGGATCCAGCCAGGAAGGCCGAGAGGGTGGCGCAGGTCCTGGGCTGCTCTGCGTTTTCCATAATTGCGTCCCAGGCAACGCAGTGTCTGCCTCAGACACTGTTTAATTCGTCTGTCACAGACGTGTGAGGCCAATGATGATGACTCACAAAGGTGGTATTTATCACTTTGTGAATTTGTTCCCAGTCTGATTAGGACATTGACGGCTGAACCATAGATTATCCGAAGACCATGGTTCCGTGCCTTGGAGGGCTCGTTAAGCTGTCGGTCACGGTTGCTGTCTATGATCACTTAGATGACAGTCGGTACATGAAACGTGTCAGAGGCCTACTACTAGTAGTAGGTGGTTAAAATCTCTGACACCAGGGTTCATTGGCCGTTGGACGACTCGGTGACCCACACGAAAAAAATCCTAATCCTTCTTTAAACCTGTAAATCATCGTTTGCGGTTCTTTGCCGTACACATTCTTTGAAGAACGTTAAAGACATTATTATGACTAATGTTAAGGTCATACAGAACCATAGTATAAAAAAGGAAGAAGTAGGCCAACTCTGGCCTAATCCGCGCTATAATTGCCTACTATCTTAGGGTTGTCACTTTTAGCAAAATTTTAATATAAGATGAAAATTAAATTACTTACTTCATTCAATGTTGGATAGTATTATCACTTATTGACGTCATGATCGGTCTAGTAAAAAAAAAGAAATTTGTATAACAGAATTTTCTTTTTTTATAACAATTTTGTATTGTCCTAATAGAAAACCAGTTCGGGCGGGATAAAAAAATATAGGCACTGCCTCGGGGCTTACCAGGTTAATTACACCTGACCATCACTTGGAATTGGCAAACATCAAGCAGTTGCATTTTTAAATTATATTGGTCTAACCGAGGTGTCTGAGGTCAGTTTTACCAACCACACGAAGATTAAACCTATATAATGAAATACATAATCTTGTATATTTTGCCGCGTGATGCCAGCTTAGAATAGCATCACCGCATTTCTTACCCATGGGTGACGTAAAAGGCGACTAAAGGACTCGAGGTTTAGATTTGTATTGCAATTTTAGGCGATGGGCTGACCTGTAACTAAAGTATACAAAGTTATCTGATTAACCCTCAAAATTTTGTCAGACGTGGTGTTAATATCCGTTTAACGGCTGTTAACGCTCTGCCTACCCCATAAGATTGTTACATACATAAATCACGCCTATATCCCTATTTAGGCGTGATTTACGTATGTACTATAAAAACATAAAATGACCTGACGATCAACGACGCATATACGAGTATACTATCGCGCACACATACAAACCGCGCGCGGTGCGTTTGTATGAAGTATACGTACTGACCCTTTTTTATACTATGACATAACGGCTTATGTGTCTGCGCCTCGTACCTTAGCCGAGAGTCTTACTTTATCTAATGGTTATTTATGGTCATCATTATGACATTGTGGTCTATGATATACCTACGTTGCTATGCATGTTAGTGATATGTTATATTGATATTTTCGAACTTGAAAGCATTTGCTAGAAGCAAAATGACTACACCATGCTTTCAGCGGACTTAATTTGATAACAAATATGGTGGTTTTGAAAAGGCGTTGTGAATATACAGATTAATTTCGTTCCAAGTGTAAAAAGAGTCACTATTTTTACTTTTTAGGTATATTAATATTAGAGTGGATTTCTCAAGCGGAAATTTTTCTTGTCCTCGCTGAAAACGAGGTGACGCTTTGCAGATATGACTATGATATTTTTTTTCAAAATATAAGACACTTGTTCTGATATGAAGCCATGTAAATAATGTTTGGAGAATTATAATTTTTTATTAAAAAAAATAGTAAGTGTCGAATTTCAATGTTCGGTGGCTTGTCCCCAATCCGTTTTTCACAACATATTCATCTCTCAGGAAAATTATGTCCAACATATTTAGGAAAATTAATTTTGATTATGTTAAGGATTAGTGACCCTACGAGAAATTATTAAAAATTGAATTTTTAGATGAAAAGTTTATGAACTATGTCAAAACTAGATTTGTCCCAGCAAAAATAGCAATATCGGTGGCAATTTTGTTTCGACGCTCCCTGCTCACACTGTTGAGTATATGCAGACCTAAAACCCTTTCCCCGCTAGGATCAGCCGAGCACTCACGCGCAGTGTGAACGGTTGTGCACTACCTCCTTGCGTCTTCCCGCCAAAAATTTTAGTAAACAATTTCCGTTTACTCGGAACAAAATTTTGCAATTTCGGTGCTCAGGGTTAAAATATTTCCTCAAAGTTTAAAAATATTACAGTAATGCATTCTAAATAGCCTTTAGGTACACTTTTGAGATATAAGTTGCAAACTGGATGAACCTTGATACTTATGTATATTTTTTAAATAAATGACTAATTTGCAATTTCGGTGGGCACATTTCGGTGGCTTTTAGGGCTGCTAAAAGCCCACCGAAATTGCAAAGCTCCACCGAATTTGCTTAATTGATACAAATTACAAACATATTTAGAAATATCACGTAAACAGATCGAAAAAGCCTGTAAAATGAGGTCGTTTGTTTGCAAAAAAATTGCGGTTATTTCAGAAAAAAACAAAATCTGCGTCGTAAAAGAAGACTAAGGGATAAATTCATTGAGGGAATAGAGAACAGCGTTTCCTCTGAATGCAAAATTTTGTGACCAGCCGAGCGTGTAGAGGATGGCAATACTCCCGATAAGGTGAGGCCCATGTCCAGCAGTGGATTTTTGAGCCAGCCCGGCGATCTCTCGTGGCCTTCCTGCACGGTGATCCCTCGTGGCCCTCCAGCCCGGCGCTCCCGCGAGGACCTTCTGCCCGGCGATCCATCGTGGCCCTCCAGTCTAGCGCTCCCGCGAGGTCCTCCAGCCCGGCGATCCCTCGTGGTCGTCCAGCCCGGCGATCCCTCGTGACCCTCCAGCCCGGCGCTACCACGAGGTCCTCCTGCCTGGCGATCCCTCGTGGCGCTCCAGCCCGGCGATCCCTCGTGGCCCTCCAGCCCGGTGCACCCACGAGGTCCTCCTGCCTGGCGATCCCTCGTGGCCCTCCAACCCGGCGATCCCTCGGGGCTCTCCAGCCCGGCGCTCCCGCGAGGTCCTCTTGCATGGCGATCCCGCAAGGTCCTCCTACACCCGTCAGCGATAGCCCAAGACGTGGCTACTATTTGTAGTCGCAGGTATCAGTTGATTTGTCAACCGGCAGGTGCTAACAGGTGTGGACGGCTGCCGCTAACAGGGGTCTAAAGCTATCTTCAACACAATGCCATCCATATGTAAGCAGCCAAACAAGGCATTTTTTTTTAAATTATGGATGGGTTTGCTCTTGACTCTAGTGTAGGTCATAGAACAGAGACAGAGTCTAAGATGGAGCGAGCTCACCCAGAAGAAGCCTGTTCACTCTTACTTTGAAGATATTAGGGTTGTATGCGTTTGGGAGCACAGACGCAGGTAGTGAGTTCCACGCTTTAGCAGTGCGCATTATAAATGATGACTGGAAGCGCTTAGTCCGAATTGGTGGAATGGCTACCAGGTACGGATGGTATCCGGCGGTGCATCTGGATGTCCGATGGTAGAAGGGAGCTGGTGGAACAAGGTCGTGAAGCTCTTGAGCACACTCTCCGAAGTACAATCTGTAAAAACCGACAAGCAGGCAACCTTGCGGCGATGTGTCAGGCTATGTAGCTTTGTGTCCACCAGTTTTTTGTCACCTATGAGCCTCTTGGCCCTGCGTTCCACCGAGTCAAGAGCGGCAAGTTGGTATTTGGCTGAGCCATCCCAAAGGTGACTGCAATACTCCATGCAGGATCGGACTTGTGCTTTGTAAAGAGTTAAAAGCTGTCCAGGCGTAAAGTATCGCTTCACTCTATTCAGGATGCCCAGCTTCTTAGCCGCCGTTTGAGCCTTGTACTCGATGGTCGCGCCGAAGTTTAGATTTGATGTCAACTCCATGCCTAAAAGCTCAAGCCTGTCAGTGACTGGGACAGATGTACCCCGAAAAGCAGGTGTCTAGTCGAAAGGACTCCTTTTTGCAGTGAAAAGACACGCCTGTGTTTTGGTGGCATTGAATGAGACCAGATTGTCGTCGCCCCATTGGGAGACAAAACATAAGGTCAGATCTGTTCGCTCTACCATGGCCTTTCTAAACGAACGTATTTCATCCCCACTGGTCCCTGCACCTGTCAAGTATCTCTCTGAAACAATTACCATGCCGAAGGAGGTCATTGATGTGCAGCAGAAAAAGAGTTGCAGAGAGAACAAACCCCTGAGGAACTCCGGCATCAATGGCCATAAGGTCAGAGGAGCAGCCGTCAACGACTACTCTGATGGACCGTTCACTAAGGAAGTCTGAAATCCAAGTACAAAAATCAGCTGGGATGCCATAAGCAGGAAGCTTGCTGAGCAAACTTGCATGCCAGTCCCTGTCAAAGGCCTTCGAGATATCGAGTGAAACGGCAAGTGCTTCGCCGTTTTTCTCGATGGCTTCGCCCCAGAAGTGCGTGACATACACAAGAAGATCACCAAAAGACCGCCCCCGGCGAAAGCCATATTGACGGTCACTGAGAAGATCATTGTCTTCAAGGTAGGTCAGCAACTTACTGTTAAGTACCCTCTTCATGACCTTGCATAGGATGGAGGTAATGGCAATTGGACGGTAATGGGCAGGGTCAGCACGGTCGCCCTTTTTGGGAACTGGTTGCACATTAGCAAGCTTCCAGGCCCCCGGCACCGTTCTTTCTTTAAGAAAGAGGCGGAACAAGCGTGTCAGCACAGGAGACAGTTCATGCGCACAAAGTCTTAACACTCTCGCTGGTATGCCATCAGGTCCGCTGGCTTTGTTCACGTCTAGACTGCACAATACTCTTCGAACCTCTTTAGTACGTACTGCGATCTCCGACATCGAAGAATCGCAACGAGGTACAGTAGGTGGTTGCTTGGTGCCAGCGTCAACAAATTTGCCTTCTCACTTGCAGAGTGAGCCAGCGATCCCACAGGTTTCAGCATTGGAGGATCTGAGGCACAATTGCAACTTCGGTGGCACAAACCCAATTTCGGTGGTTTGAATTCAATTTCGGTGACAAGGCAATTTCGGTGACCCAAATAACTCACCAAATACTATTTTTATATATTTCCCTGTTAATATATTATATTCAAAATGAGTATCTTTTGCTATACAGCTACAAAAAACATCAAATAAGCAGAAAATTAAAAAATCCACCGAAATTGACAAAAATATGCAGTTGTTGAAAATGCCTCATTAATCTACGACGGTGGGAAAAAAGGCATTGATCCTACTACTTGTCGTTCGTCGCTACGTATTTTTAAAGTGCCGTAACGCATGCGTCTGTTAGGCGAAAGAAAATAAAATAAAATCAAATTAAAAGCTTTTTTTATTATTTAACTTGCAGTGTATGTAAGTATGTAAGTAAGTAAGTAACAATGTTTGTTCGGTGCAAATCTTGCAAGTTTAATTTGAACCACTTCTCGGTATCCGATTGAGTTGAAATTTTGCATGTTGGTCCAGAACCGATGACAATGCATGTTAATCATAAATTTGACCTGATGCTGCTGCCAGGATCGGCTCCGTACGAGAGATCTCCTCAGCGGTTTATAGCTGGGACACAAAATTTTGTATACGAATTCGTTTATTATAGGCAGTTAGTAGGCCTACCATGAATTAGACGCTACATCCAGGGTTGTCTTCGAACTATGGAACTCCTCAATATTCAACTGCTGGGACTTGCAATTTTGTATACGAATTCGTTTATTATAGGCAGTTGGTAGGCCCACCATGAATTAGGCGCTACATCCAGGGTTGTCTTCGAACTATGGAACTCCTCAATATTCAACTGCTGGGACTTGCAATTTTGTATACGAATTCGTTTATTATAGGCAGTTGGTAGGCCTACCATGAATTAGACGCTACATCCAGGGTTGTCTTCGAATTATGGAACTCCTCAATATTCAACTGCTGGGACTTGCAATTTTGTATACGAATTCGTTTATTATAGGCAGTTGGTAGGCCCACCATGAATTAGACGCTACATCCAGGGTTGTCTTCGAAATATGGAACTCCTCAATATTCAACTGCTGGGACTTGCAATTTTGTATACGAATTCGTTCATGATAGGCAGTTGGTAGGCCCACCATGAATTAGGGTCACGTCAATAGAAGTCCTCCTGGTAGAAAAATTAGACTGTTCGAAATTAACTGGGACTCGGCCATGTAATAATGATGCCATCAATGAAATGAAAAGACTTAGACATATTACAAGCTAATTCTTCTATTAGGGATGCCGGAGGAGTAGGTACCAACCTACTTCTATAGAATATAAAAGAGATAATTATACTTTATCCTAATGTTAGTTTTCCCCGTGCCTTAAGTTTTTGTATTGAAGGTCTCTCCGTTTTATAGAAAGACTTCGTATTGATCAATAACTATCGTAACATAAACTAAAAAATATAAAATAAAATTAGGTAAAAAAAACTTTTAAAACAAGCTTTTATTTAAGTGCTCTGAAAAGATGAAAATAAAATTTTGAATGACATTAACCACATTTATTTATGACTTTACAGAAATCGCGAATATTGTCGCGAAACTTTCAATTTGTGATTGAAATTTTGTAATAAGGTACGCACCTAACTGTAATTAGGTAGTTTCTTGTAGGCATCGCGACAAGCTTTTATAATATTTTCATTTCTGTAAAGTCATAAATGAATGTGGTTAATGTCATTCAAAATTTTATTTTCATCTTTTCAGAGCACTTAAATAAAAGCTTGTTTTAAAAGTTTTTTTTACCTAATTTTTCTGATCTTACTTTCATACAACGGTGCGTTGACGGCTGCGTCAGTCTTTATTCGTTTGACAGACGCATCCATTACGTACAGTAACACACCGTAGCCATTATGAATAGGAATAAGATCGCATATTACAATTTCCTTTAAAATCAGGACTAGACATGATTTTCTCTATTTCAGATGGGACCTAAAAAAGAAGCGGTTAGAGATTGACTACCACTTCAATGGCACAGTCAAAGGACACTACACAGCGGGAGGCCGGCTTCTCATCCTGCCTATCACTGGCGATGGCCAGATGAAACTCAAAACTAGTAAGTGTGCTAGATTAAGGTTTTACTATTTCTAGAATTTTCCTGAAAAGTTTCATTAGTAGGTACTACGTCAGAGGGAAACAGACAATCATATTCTAAAATTTGTTCTTTTCGACACTGTTTTTTTCGACATTAAACTTTACAATTATATTACTTATTTCACGATTATTACTAGAAAATGTATCAAACAGATAATTGCCAAAATTTTTAAAAAAGAAAATTTGGCAATAAATTTGAAAAAAAAAAACAAATAGAGTTTACTCGGTTTTATTCTTCTATCAAGCAAATATTTACCTCATATCTTTCAACTAACTGCTCTCTCTTGACGTGTCACTGAGTCGTCCGGCGACCCGATGAACTCTGGTGTGAGAGATTTTCGACCGACTAACTGCATTGCACTCCCTAACTAAACCCTCACCTTCCTGTCTTCTTTGACTATTAATAAAAAAAAACGTAATTTTACAGGAAACATGGCAATCCAACTCTACATTGACTACAAATTGGTAACAGGAAAGGATGGCAAGGAGTACGTCACTCCAATAAAATACGACTTCACATTTGACATCATAGATGGCGCGCATTTCAATTTGACGGGTCTGTTCAATGGAAATGATGAACTAAGTAAGTAATTTTCAAAAACTTGTTTTTAATCTAACCTACGATTTAAATAAACCGGTGCAATAATTGTTCTCATTGCCAAACATGCATTCTTCCGTCGCTGGCTATTTTTAATGCACCGTAACGCATGCGTCTGTCAGACGAAAGCATATAGCGAATTCCGATCTTATTCAAATACAAATACGGTGCGTCTGTCAAGGCGTTTCTCGTTCTCTTAGTCTGCGCATCCCTTACGCACCGTAACGCACTGTAGCCGTTGTATGGGAATAACATCGGAATTTCCTTTCGTCTGACAGACGCTTGCGTTACGATGCGTAAAAAATACGCAGCGACGGACGACAAGTGGGAGAATTGTTTTAGGTATAAAGATTTTCTTAGGTAAATCTACTCGGCAAGTACGAGTGGATTTGATAACTTGCGCTAACTATCTTAATAACAATCTTTCGTATAATATGATTTCATATTTATAAAAGCCAAGATTACTGTGACAGCTAGTCGGTAGGTATATTTCGTGTTCAATTATGATTTTGTTCTGTGAGTAACTATTTGTGGGACTATAACTATATCATACAAAATGGTACATATTGCTGTTGAGCGTTACAAATCTCTGTTTGCAAAATCCCCAATGCACTCACAAGATAAAATCTCTAAATATATCTTAAGTCGCTTCTTACAACACTCATGGGAAGAAATGGAAATGTTTTTTTACAACACGGCAAATATTTTATAGGTTCAGACCCAAAAAACTTTAAAATCTATTTGTATCTACTACAATTACAACAGCCAAAACAGTCAATGGGCCTCTCCTATTGGAGGGTATTTGCCATACTCACCACGCTTGGCCGGCGGATGAGGAGCGCAGTGCAAGGTTGTAGATATTCACAGGGAACGCTGCTACCCATTCACTGGATTCATCCCTTAGTCGTCATCTACGATGCCTTAGGGTAGTAATGGGATGAGCACGCGGCAAGATTTCTATAAATTTCATTAATTTCAGGTAACACAATGCTCACATTCCTGAACGAGAATTGGAAGCAAGTTTCAGTAGAGTTCGGAAGACCAATGATTGATGCTGCAGCAAAGAAAATATTTAAGGGCGTAGTGGCTTTCTTTAAGACCGCGCCTTTGGAAGATTTAGCCGACTTGTCATAGTTGTGCCTGTGTTTGATAGGGGGTTTGGATTGGGTTGAGCAGCTTTAAAATTAAATTATATAACGCCAGACAATGATTTTTATTGGTAAAGTATTTTTATACAACTAAAAGATCCAAGTTAGAATGTTGAATTCTAAGACGGTTTACTCATTTGTCGTCCGTCGTAGCGTATTTCTGTCTGCCAGACGCAAGCGTTACGGTGCGTTTAAAAATCGCAGCGATGGACGGCACGTGAAAGAACCGCCTAACTTAACTTCAATCTCATGACACGATACGATGATAAACGTTGCAAATAAACAGCTGATTTTGTGATCAAAGTAGAAAAAAGTAATTATACAATTATCTACTTACAGCAAACCGCACCTGAAGAATATACAATTTGTCAAAGTTTGTGAATTTGGAATATGTTATCGTTCTGTTTAATAGTTACATTTCAGTTTTTGCCTATCTGTATTTTTAGTGCAATGGCAAAAAGGTAGATGACGTGTAATTCAAATGTTATTTGTCCACATGTAAATGAAAAACATGATTATAAAATGAAACAAATGTCGTTTAATGGTGGCTAAAAGTTTACATACCGTGTGATTAACTTGGCCAGCCCCGAGCCGGTTTTCTGTCAGGACAAAAACAAAATTGTTTTAAAAATCAGTAAATAATGTATACTCTATTCTACATTGAATAAAATTAATTTCATTTTATGTGCATCTTAAACCTTTTAAAACATTCTTGTTACATTCTGGTGATTGCATTAGCTAGATTAGATAGCTTTTCTTTGAATGTGCCTATCAATGGGAGGCTTTTAATCCTTTATGAGTAGGTACACACAGCTTCTTCAGTCTATTCAAATTAGTATTAAGACATCCATTAGAGGGAATTTAATATCGGCTGCTAGAACTGAGTAAAATATTTGTGGCGGTAGGTTTGTTACTATGTTATTCATTCGGTTTCAAGAAGACTTTACGCATAAAGTTCAGTTACAGTGTTTTCATATTCGGAGAAATTTAAAAATATAGTCATATGTTTTGGATCAGGCTAACAAGTACTAATAGTCTTCAGCTTAAAACAATGTTCTAATTCGAAAAACCAACAGTGAAAAACAAATATAGCTATAAAGTAAATACAAAAACCTAATTGCAGGTTTTCGCAGTAGGTAGTCATCTTTAAATATACTTATTTAAAAATAGTCAATTGTATAGTTTTCACACCTGATATACAGGATGTAAGGGACAGTCCTCCGAATACTGATAGGGTGCATTCAAACCATGAAACTGAACAACTTCACATACATAATTCAAGAAAAGTAAAACAATTCTTGACTTCCCATAGTAAATGCAGTGAGCTGATTGTGATTTTGTATGGGAGGTCGACTTTTTTGTCGTTTCCTGAAATATATTCTTAAGGGAAGTTTTTCAGTTTCATGGTATGAATGCACCCTATCAGTATTCGGAAGGCCGTCTCTTACACCCTGTATGTACTTATCTATACATAGTAAATTACCTCGTTTGCACACCTTATATAAAATATGCTTCTGTTAGCAAATCTGCTAAACCAACTTCCGCCAATAATGAGCGTAGTTTCCGCGATTTAGCAAACCAACGTGACCCAGATTCGATCTCGAAGATAAAACGATATCTCAGCCTAATTGCAACCTACGTAGGGTAACCGAATTAATCAATGTCCATTACTGGCCGATGGGATACGGGCGGCTATTGGGGCAGATACCCTATTCTCACAAGAGCTAAGATTGAGACTAAACCTAGGTCACTAAAATTAAGTGTATTACCCTAAGTACAGATTTTTAATATAGTTTTTAGAATAACCATAATAAGTTGTCTCATAAAGGTACTCGAATGGTCTATGCTGCTGATACCTTCATTTTTACCTATCTAATATTTGCTTGTAATACCTGCCTGGCGAACGATAGCTCAAGACCGAGACAGCTGGCGACTTCTGGTGTCGGAGGCCAAGATCCTCTTTGGGTCATTGAGCCACCGCAGTAAGTAGGTAAGTAATATTTGCTTCGAGCTACGCAGTCTAAAGAAATTGTAGTCATCTTTTGCACTGTGGTTTGATACTCAGGCGGAATTCATTTTTCTTGTTCCTGTGTAAATGTGTACCTATTTTCTCCTAAGGCAGTTCTTCTACTTGTTGTCCGTTGCTGCGTATGTTTAACGCACTGTAAGACATGGATCTGCCAGACGAAAGATAATTTCGATTGAGAATTCCGATTTTATTCCTACACAAAAACGGTTACGGTGAGTTTAAAAATACGCAGCGACGGACGACAAGTGGTAGAACCGCAAAATTATTATAAAGAATCTTTAAATTGATAAAAAAATGTGTCGTCCTCAATTAAGTCCCTCGTGTTTGTGTTGTATAACAGAAATGAATGTATTTTAATTTAACAAATTAATGAAGCAATTAAAAATGCTTTACGATGTAAATTTCTTTATTCGTTAGAACTAAGAGAGTGGTGAGTTTTATTAATTTGACAACTCAACAAGTTGCTTGTTGGTCTTTCCAGTTTAGTTGTTCAAATGAAATAGCTGTCTTGTCGACAATCCGGCGACAAGACAGCTATTTTAACGTACACTGGTTTCTTTCTACAGCTGTGTCTTTTGTGCTGCGGAACTAATGGTAAATGGGACATATTATATTGTATTGTAAGTAATAGGTAGCACCCTATACTAATATTATAATTTATTTAACGCTTTTTTTTTTAGATTAACTTACATAAAATCATAACAATAAAAATTACAAATTCAAGCCAATGACGATGCTAATGAAAGTGAGACAATCAGTCCGAATTTTTTATACTTGAATATTATTCTATGATTTGTTTCTATGTATGCTGAGATCTTTAAAATTGTTATGTTAGAAAAAAATATATATATTGTGATTGAAAAGAAAGGTATATAGGCAAAAAATATGCCAAGAAAAGGTCTTATTCCCGCGGGAAAACTGTTATCAGCATCTGAAACTGCTGGGTAGGGCCACTAGTGAGTTAATAACATTAAACAGTAGACGCTGATCTCTTTAGTGCCCATGTGAGTAATAACATTTTTGTACTGAGGAAGAAATGCTCGCTGAGTGTCGTCAAGAATTCTCTCCAACTAAGAACGACTTCGGAGGAACTTTACAAGTTCGGTTTGGACCAATAATCCTGATTGAACCTCTGATTTGTTTCGACGACTTCACTAAGTAAAGTACCTTCCCATTGATTTGCAAAGTTCCAATTTAAACGACTTCGGCGACCCATTTTGTGTGGGATAAATTAAGTTTTAGGAACTTTGAGTAGATACCTACGCTACGAAAACTACGGACCAAAGATTTCGTTCTACGAGGTTCACATTTAAGGAGATTGTATAGCGTCATTATCGCCCTCATCGCTTTAAAAATGTTTGACTTGATGAAAACATAATTTATCGGAAATCTGCTTCTGTCAGATTGAAATGCAGGTACTAACTTATATAAATAAAATGTCGTGTTACAAAAAAATGGTGCACTTTTATTATTAAAACAACATTCTGCAAATAAGCTTCAGCATATTATGTTCTTCAATCTGAAGAAAGTGGATTTTTGATAAATTACGTTTCATCAAGCTATGAATTTTTAAGTTATGAGACGCTCTGGAAACCTATAAAGGCCTAAACTTTAATTCGTTTTTATACATTTAATTTTAAGAACGAGCACATATTACTCTGTGCAATAAAATACAAAATAGTTGCAGGCTGATCCTGCTAATATATCTAATAGTAGTTTATGCAACTGTCATATAATGGGACTATGGGAGTCATTAGACTGCGAGTGTATGTTTATCATATTGGCTAAAAACATTTGTTACAGCGAATATTCTTACATATGAATAGTACTAAACATTTGGGCAACGACATTCTGATGATTGTTTGAATAAAGAGATAACTTTTTTTTTGTGAAGTGGCGCCACTGTCGAGGTCGTTCACTACACTCACTTTAAGTCATTACGCTTTTGTAATTTCTATTAAACTGTACTTTCTATATGCAGAATGGATAAAACAGGGCTCAAGTACAAGTTTACGAGTTCATAATTCGAACATTATGAGACGAGTGTAGACAAACAATATTTTAATGCTATCTAAGGAGGTCATATTCGATAACGCAAAATAAAAATGTTGTTCCATACACATTGATTATCATTAGGTATTGAATAAAACGGATAAAAAAAGAGTGGCTATACCTTATAAAAATAGGCCTGTATCTTTTTCATACCAATCTGATCAACATGAAAATGAATTCATCGTAATTATTACATTCATCTTAATATTTGCCGTAGGAAATCTTCCGTCTACAAAAAATGTAGCTCAACAAAAAATATTTCATCAATATTTTTCTTCCATTTCCCGTCCTTGCTTGTTTTCTATAAAAACTCTTGGCGGGATGAAACGAGGATAATATTAAACAGTAAATATTTACTTCCTTACTTAGCAATTAGAATATTCAAAAGTAAATGATTTTTTAACGTTTCTACTTTACATGGCGAATTATTCTATCCATTAGATTCGCCTACATAATTGAATTTTGATCTATAGGCACTGCTTCCTGCCCCATTCTCTCTTCACCTCTTGAGAATAGAAGGTACCTAGGGATTTGTATTTGCATAACACAGTTATTAATTATAGCATTATGAGGCGTCAATGGGATACCGTCGTTTTGCATATTGTTGAAGTTCCTAACATACTTTGACATACCTCGGTTCGCATAAAATTCTTTGTCATACTATTTGTGTGGCACCATATTCATATCTCATACTGCATTGAAAGTCATACTATTATTTTGACCTATTTTATGTTAGTAACACTTTTAAAGTAATAGGTTATGCTGCTGCTGAACTTGGGCCATCCCAAAGCTGCAAACACGCTGCTTATAGACATTATGACTTAGTACTTTATTCTACAGAATTAAAATCATCCAATAGGGCATGCAAACCATCAATGCATGCCCTATTACGGATATATATCCATGAGAAATCTCTAGCTATTATAAACTGGTATAGTAGATTAGCGTACCTTTTATTAGTTACATTTTGTTCTACCTACCTACTGGTTACCATAAAACTGTAGATATATAATATGGTGAAATTTTACTAGTGACTAATAGCGAAATACCAAGACGGGCTGGTGATAAGGAACAACTTTCCACACACAACACAGATCGAAAAACAGGCACCTTCTTAAATCGCAGATCAGCTGATTTTAGTTACTATAGAAACTCAAAATATTATTAACCTATATTCCTTGGAAACATAGGTTAATAATATAACCCTATATTACTGAATCTTAAGTCAGGCTGATGATAAGGAACAAACAAGCCTGACTTAAGATTTCGCTATCGGTCACTAGTGAAATTTCATCCTACACACGATTTTATTGGAATATCTTTAGCTGATCACAGCTGTTATATTTCTAAGAGAGACGTGTAATTAATTATGTTCAGTGTAATTAGAGGGCATCATGATAAAAAAATACACAGTATACCATGGTATATCTACTGTGTATTTTTTTAAAGTTTTTATGTACAGGTTACTTTGCTTGATAAATTACAGCAGTCCTATCAATTTGAATTTGGAAAGTGAGATGAATAACTTAGAATTATCTAAGAAAATGTCCTGTCGTAAGACTGACGTCCCTATTCAGACATATTAAATCAGAGACGTAACCTATATTTAGAGGGCAGTGTAATTTTATGTAAATTGGAATTAATGGTTGAACCAGCGTTTGCCAAATTTTCATTCTGTATTCTGCATAGAGGTATAAATGAGCATTGAAACAAAACATTGTTACACAAATATGAAAAATGCGACAGATACTATGTAAGCATTATGCATTCTTAGCTGATAATAAGTGACAAAGTACCTAGACATGTAAGGTGTAAAAAAATACTGCACATATTGCAAAGGGGGTACCGGCCCATGAAATTGAACAACTTTCCCTAAGAAATATAGATAGAAATATAAAAAATATTTTGACCTCCCATACAAAATGTTCAATTTGTTCATATTTTGACCTATGTTTCTTGAGAAAAGTTATTCAGTTACACAGGCTGGTTTAGCCCTTTAAATAGTTAATATTTTAACATGCTAAAAAATGTTAATGTTAATATATCCTGTTTTCTTCTACTAAACTATTTGCAGGTGAGTTACAACCAAATTCACTCTCGCATGATGAGTTAACAATCTGAATCCTCCACTTTTTGAGAACCGTTGGCTTTTAGTATCTTAAGCTCAAGCCACACATGAGTTAATTGTCCCTAATGAATACAGTGGGCATTGTGTTTGAGTTGGCAAAGGCTTACTTTGCAACTAGTTGGGCAACTTCAAGTTGTGTTTAAAACCACTTAGAGTCGATGTTCGATTTTTCTAAATGAACCAACATCATAAATGATTAAAATGATGGTAACAGAAGATTTGTCGATTCTTAGAAAGTTCTAAATTACGAATAAGTAAAAACAAGGCTGATGTTACAATTGTTTTTCTTTTTTTGACAGTATGAACAGACATAGAAAAAACCTTAAATAAAAACACAAATGTCTGAAGACTGACTTAACATATATTTGTGTTTAGTGGGGATCGAACCCATGACTCGGAGCAGCAGGAAGCTATCCGCTACGTCGTTAGGCCAGTCAGAAATTGGTACCATTTATTTATTATCTTTTGACTTCACGAAAAACCAGCGTTCCAAGTAGTCCACTACCAAATTAGGACGTAATGTGTAACCGCTATTGACGGTCGTTCAGGTGAGTTATCTCAATAAACACAAAGGAACACTACTAATGAAAATGCGGTCTCAAACTTTCTTTTTACCGACAACTCAGCAAGGAAACTTAAATTTTAGTGGAAATGAAATTCGTCGGGCAACCGGCATATTATGTTTTTCATAGTTTTCGCATGATCCAATACCGTCGAAAATTTTATATGAGACTGACAAGAGCTTGGAACCAACGCGATGAGTAATGGCCAAAGTTGAAAGAGTTTAAAATTGGAATGTCCGTATTTCGGGCTGAATATTAATTTCATGGTTTTTAGGTGCCATTTATAATGAAAATGAATTTCAAATGAACCGAGAAGGGCTGATTTGCAACGATTGTTTTGAACTTGGAAGACTTCTGTGCTAATTAGAACTTTTGGTTTAGGTTTATGTTAACCAGGGTTGTCAAATTGCTTAAATATTTCATTTCATTTATTATTATCACGTGTTGTCTTCTTTCTTGTTTTTTCTAGTCTGACACCGATTCATCGAACGACCCGATGAACCCTGGTGTCAGAATATTTGAATCGTCTACTACCTACTACTACCACCGACTACCTACTTGCCTCTGACATGGTTCTGCAAAGACCGCCGTCTAAGAAATCATAGACAGCACCCGATTTCGACGGCTTAACGTGGTCTCCGAAGCACATTTTTTTCATACTATCAGGTGGTTGCAATGTCCTAACCAGACTAGTAACAAATTCATGGCGTGATTAATATTAACTTTGTGAGTGCCCTACCGAAAATTGAACGTGGAAGCAATCGCACTCCACTGCGCCACAGTAGTCGTTATATTCATAGTCAAAAACATACATGAAATACACATCATTTGAAGTAATTGCAATATTTTCACTTCTGCTACACGAAAACTAATGTTCGTTTAGAGAGAAATTACCCAACGGCAACCCTTGTTCGTAGCTGGACCCTACAGATTATTTTTACTTATTTACATTTATTATGAGGAATCTCATGTTTGCAATTCACTGGGATGAAACCCTGATAGGTCAGAAGGTTTGTCTAAAATCTAAAAGTTTGAGAGATAGGCACATTTCTGAAACTGAACTGAACTCTGGGCTTTCACGTAATTAATGAAATTAACGGCCTACCCAGCGCCCAGTTTCACCAGCTGCTAACCGTTTTCCCGCGGGAATAAGACCTTTTCCCGGCATGTTTATTATATGAAAATCTTCATATAATAAACATGCCGGGAAAAGATAATCATTTCGTCTATTAAAAAAAAACGCAATTAAATTTGTTGCGAATGAAGAAGAAAATTTATATTATACAAATTTCTTTTTTACCATGACGGATCATGACGTCAATAAGTGATAGTACTTTCCTAAATTGAATAAAGTAAATTTTTTTCCTACAATGGGACAGCCACCCACTTTAGTTTAAGTATGTTTGTTTTTTTGTATGTGATGAAAAGTTTGTTGTGGCTGTTGATAATGAAACCGATTCAGATAGATAACTGTTAGTTTTTGAGGTGTTATTGGTCTTGAATTTAACAGTATCTAAGTATACGTTTTGGAAAAGGTCCATATTCGGCCGAGAGCCAGTCAATCCTGAATTAATAAATAAAAAAATAAGACACCAGAAACGTAAAAAAAGACAGACATAATATAATTTAAAATAAGCTACAGAGGTCAGAGCTTACGATCACAAACTAATTTACTTTGCGTTAAAGAAAAAAAAACGGAACTTTTTTATGTCATGTTTTTTATTTATTTTGTTGTTTAAGGTAAAATGAAGAATGACAATATTCTAAAAAAGCCTGCAGTAATGAATCTAGACTTTATTTCTTACACGCAGTGTGCGAGCGATTTTATTCCAAACAATAACCATGTTATTACAAAAAAGTAAGTCGCACTCTTAAGAAGTGTTAAAAGTATGTTGCTATACAATTTGACGCTGCTGTCAAAAAACATAAACACGTGATTATTTTTTGCCATAAGACAATTGATTTTGGGGTGGTTTCTACAAACACCGTATGATTATCCGGATTCGTAATTTTGATGAAGGGAATTTACGAAATCTCATACAAAACGGGCTATCGTGGCTCACGTCGCTGAATTAAATTGTAATGTTACAACTGAAATATCGTTGCGTGTGGTTCACTTATATCTTTGTCCGCAATTTGTTAAATACTTACAATGCAATAAAATTAAAAAAGATGTTTCACAATGTGTAACGTCTCTAACAGTGATAAGTAGGTAGGTATCTAGTTACCATTATTTAGTAGAAAGGAATACCACAGAAACCAAAATGAAACGTTGAAATTATTTTAAAGTCTATACAATCCCTACTAATTATAAATATGATTGTTTGTGAATATATGTATGTTTGTTACCTCTTCACGCTCAAACGGCTTGACCGATTTGGATGCAATTTGAAACACAGGTAGAGTGTAACCTGGAATAATACATAGGCTACTTTTTACCGCAGGAAAGCGACTATTACCACGGGAAATGAGTGGCGACGGGTGAAATTGCTGGGCTGAAATCTATTAATGTATAATACTCGTATAATATAGTAGTAACCTGCTTCTATGGGTCCGTTACCACCGAGGTCCGACGAGACGCAACAAAACATCACGCAGCCTTTAGAAACACACGATAGAATAATGCCTGTACCATGCACACATTCACTATCCTCCACCGTGAGGATTGTGAAATCGTCTTCAAAAAAAATACCTTTCAACCCTAATTCACGGTGCAAAGTGACCTTAAGCTCTACATACTCAATTCAAGTAGGTACTATCGCCTGGTATTGGCAGGTTATGCATGGAAACGTACAATACAATGCGTTAAATGCGACAAACTAATCGACTAGAAGCAATGTGTGACTGCAGTGACTGGTCAGTGTGACTGCTACACTGCGTTTACGGTCTCCTTGGTTAGTTTGATTTATAGAGTGTGTCATCATCATCTCATCATCTGGCTGCCATCATCCCAATTCATTTGGGGTTGGCGCCACACTTTTTTTTCTTCCATTTATCTCTACCAGTCGTCAAATCTTCGTTCACATCTTTTCGTTTCATATCATCTTTCATACAATTCATCCAAACTTTTCAGGTCTTCCTCGCCTTTTGCATCAATCCACATTCATATTCTATACTTTTTTTTGTCACTTGACTTAGGTAGGTAAGTGTCCGAAACACACATGCGTAAAGTTCAACTGCGGAATTTCGGATTATTTAAGCGGTTTTCCCACTTGTCGTCCGTGACTGCGTATTTTTTATGTTCCGTATTCCCATAAAAATACGGCTGCGGTGCGTTTAGGGTGCGTAACGGATGCGTCTGTCAAGGCGTAGCCTAATTTGTATGGGAATAAGATCATCATTCACAATTTCCTTTCGTCTGACAGATGCGTGCGTTACGGTGCGTTAAATATACGCAGCGACGGACTACAAGTGAGTGAACCGCCATAAAATATGGCATCAAATATTGTCCGTGCTAATTTTATTATCATGACAAACATATGATAAAAAAAAAACTAATGAGCTATACGAAGGTTTGTTCCTAACAAATCAAAAATCTTACCTACCAAACTCTTATATGACACAAATATAGACACATGTACATCACACATTTTAAGAATTCCATGAAATAATAAACATGCATAAATTTTGCAAGGAAACTTGAATGTGTTTGTAGGCTTTTGAAACGGATGTTTTAAGGGTAAACATGTGGGTTTACGAAACATATTTCTTTTATCATGACATTTATATGAATTAGGGGCGGCATTTGTGATTTATTATTCTGTTCAAGTGCGAGTTAAAATTTGAGTTACAGTCTGATGAGGGTATTCATTATATCGTGTGGGACACCGAGTCGATGAACGATCCGATGAACCCTGGTGTCATCGTTTTTCTTCTTCCTCGCGTTAGGATGTCTGCGGAGCTCGTAGACGGGTGACCAGCTCCGCTAAGTGGAAACTACTTCACCCAATTCCCAGGTTTGGGGCACTGGGTTCAGTGGTGCTCCGGCAGCGTCACCTCCTCGAATCTTCTTGTTGCCTCGCAGAAATGCGGGACATCTTTTAGAGATATGATAGCTAAGTATTTTTTTTCAAGCTTGTCGTTATTTAGATATTCCTATCTTGGCAGCAAATAGCTTGGTGTCATCGTTATTTACCTTTGTTATAAATGAATTTCCAAGATTAAATGTTTACAAGAAAGACTATTGAAAAAGTTTTTTTAAACAAAAATAATAACAATTAAAGTTTTACAGTTAAAGTAATAACTAACAGCCCATTAAAATAAAAAGCAAGTTTCTAGTCGACTTACAAAACTAAGCACAAAAAATAACGCGTATTTTGTTTTGATTACTCCACGATTCTTACGTACCCTTTTCCTAACAGTTTTTCACTACAACTGTCACTTTATTCAAGTAATAATGATTACAACATTCTATTAATATAAAGTACTCAGTTTTGAAGCTCTCATTATCCTAAAGACAAGGTGCTTTATTATTCCGCCTCATCAAAAGAATTACACGTCAATTCAGTAGACATCAAGCCGCTGAACTGTAGATTTACCGTCCTTTTGTTTTAGTATAGGGCATTAATAGTTCTTTTACTAAGAAAAGTGTACGCTAGGATCACAACCTCTTTGTACATTTCACTTGACTTAAAATATCAAACGTTTTCTTTCAATGAAATTTGATTTCGCAGCTTATTAGGTTTTACTTTCTTATGTTAAATAGGTTTTTGTATAACGTTTTAGGCTTATACACTTGGCCTACCTTTCTTTGCATACGCCCTTGATCTTAAAATTACAAAGAGACGTCTGAGTGCCACCTCCTATTGTATTTGAAGAGCTTATGCACGAGACTGTATTAAAAAACCTATACTTATAAAGAAAGCCATACAATATGGCGACCGCCCTTGAAAATATCTCGATATCTCGAGTCTCGACTCTGGAAGAGCTTTTGTAAGATATTCAGGAAAAACTGAAAGGGGTGCGCACATGAGAATTGTAAAAGAAATTATGAAAGAAAGTAATCTAAATATTTTTTTTCAGCAAGCCCCTTAGGGTGAGTGCAAGCAATTTTAAATATAATCGTTTGGTATTCATTAATGAGGAAGTTATTTGTTTAGGGCTAAACTCTCAAGGTTTTGCGTGCTGGCATATAAAGAAGTGTTGGAAGGCCCATCAAATTCCTATCTGCTAGGTCCATTCTAGACTTCATAGGCTTAAGTGAAACCTAACCTGCCTGTTGCTAGGAAATTGTGTCCATTCATTTATCTCGTGAGACATGGCGCGGTTACAGATCTACAGTCCAGTTGTTTATTTCATAATACAGGTAATTTAAGCAGAGTTAGGAAAGGGACATGAAAACGGGAGCCTTAGACCTGCGCGAGTTACTAAAACAAAAGAAAATTCACAACTTAGAGAGAAACCCAGACGATCACGAAATAAGCTTATCGGTCATACGTTTATATAGTTTCATTACTGAGGCTAGGGGCCTAGGGTTAACTTTTGCTACACTAAGGTTTTTATTAATCCTGCAGCATACTTTATTTAACCCTAGATCGCTCGCGGTTTGTTTGTTCCAAGTTTAAAAAGAAGACTCCAAATAAGAACCTCTACAACTCCCAAACAAAAGAATCAATAATGCGTAAGAATAGTGCGGGATAAAGATATCTGAAACAACGCTGTAATCAGCTTAGCGGGAGAACTTTATCTGTCGGATGACCGCGAGCAGAGCAAGCAAGCACCGAATTTCATCGTTGTTAGCCAGTGTTCAGCTTCACGGCTCCAGTCGTCTCTGAGACGGGGTGGCGATAGGACGTGTCCTCCTACTCTCTCAGTCACATTGACGCGGCATACGTAACAGTCTCTTTCGAAATTCAAATGCTGAAAAAGTATTTCGTGTTTCCGAATAGTGAAAAAACAAAAACTAGATTTGTTTCTGGCCAGGATTATTTTGTGATTTCAGTTACAGTGCTCGATGGAGTTGACGCATGTTGACTTAATTGACGGACAAGGGTAAGTGATATGTTTGTCGGTTGTGTTTTTATGGCATGCGACTTTTCAGAACAATAATAAGAGGCTCACAATCACGTTTTCATCGTAAAAAAATTGGTGGCACGCCAGCAATCCAAACTTAGTGATACATCACAACTTTGGCATCGATTCAACATTACTTTAAAGACATTTAAATAATGTTTTGAGATTGACTGTTGGTTAAATTTACAGCATTTTAGCTTTTTAACATAGAGACAACGTCTTAATAAATACAACAATAGACAAAGTCAAACATTGGACATTACCGTAGTCGTTTGAAAAAGATAACAATATAAAAGTTACATCCTAAAGTTTCCCCTCAAATCTTCTCGAGAGCAATTCGTCAAGGTTGACACTCCCCAGCAAAACTTGAGATTGAAGGATTCTCGGCATAATTTTTCACTTTAATTACGACGAGTTTGTTAGCACGGTTTTTTCGTACCTACAGTAATTTTTTCATTTTGTTTCAAGCAAAATTTAGGGTTCAGTCAGCAGTCCCATTTTGTTGCTCCTATTTGCGTCCGAATTAAAATAATTGCGTTATATTTCACACCCTTCTTGAGTTATACCCTTGTAAATATTTATTTAGGTATTTCAGGGCTATTCTTCTTTTTTACACTGATTTAGTAGCTTTCTCGTGAGTAGGTAATGCGTTTTTATGATGTTATAAAAAATCCAATATCTTTGTGAAGTTGGCTTAACATTGTTATGTGTTCAATCCAATATTAAGTGAAATTCCAAGAAAGAGGATTATATGTAAAAAGTACGAGTAAATTCAGGAATATGTAATCTATTCGCCTAAGTCTAAATATAGCTAGATCTTTTACTCTGAAAGATATTTAGTAAGAATTGCTATTTTTCCACAAGATTTTTTTTTATGAACACTTGAGTCTATGTGGCTACAAAAAAGCCAATTCTTACCTAATTTACAAGTTAAATTAAAAGTCGTTTGATTATCAACTTTCATTAGCAGGAAATGGTGTAAAATTTGTTAGATCGTTAGTTCAAACAAGCTGAAAATCGCCATTTAATTTGCACTCCATTTTAAGTTCAGACTAAGTATAGGAAGGTTAACATATTTTAAGCATGCTTAAAGATATCTGACTCTGATGATTTGCCGTGTGATGCCGGCTTAGAATAGCATCACCCCATTTCTTTCCCGTGGGAGTCGTAAGTGGCGACTATGGGACTCGAGGGTGTGTATTGGCTGATGGGCTGACAACCTGTCACTATGGCGATACATAATTTTCCGAATGACCCTCAAATATTTGTCGGACGTGGCGTAAATGTACGTTTAATGCGGCCGTTTACGCTCTGCTTACCCCTCAAGGGGATTATAGGCGTGATATGTGTATGTACGTGTTAAGGATATGTCTGTCATACCTTCTTTTGCCTATTTTTCATTCAGCTATTCGATTAAGAATATAGAAAAAAAACGGACGTAAACTTTTTGTGGATTAATTCTAACTGTTATCAAATTATAAAAGTGGACTAAAGTAATAGCCGTACTATGCACAGGGTTTAGAGTCACAACGCGTCTGATATCTATGTGTTGGTCGTGGAATTGTAAATTGTTGGAATATGACTCAAAAGATATTCTGTACGGTTGTCAAACATCCACAACCTAAAATTTTGCTACTGTTCTATAATATAAATGCAAGTATATTTTATTGTTCTCGCATTAAAAAGGGCCTTGAAGTATTTTTTGACTATTAACAAATGTCATAGCTCTATATAGGTAATAAATTTAGCGTTGGTATGGTTCACAGCACTTTAGTTAAAAGGTTCGACTTAAAGTAATTTGCCGCCCTTAGAGACAACGGATGCAAGGGCGACTTTGATCTGAAACTAACTTTATTGAAGACAAAAGATTAAATTAAATTAAATAATCGAGAAGGTATACCTTTTTTTTATTCTTCTTCGCTTATGCGATTGTGAATTAATTTATTTAACTATATTTTTAAGTTACCCCACATAAATTCTGTGCAATTTATCTAATATATTCAAGTATAGACTTAACTTACTACAAAACTACAACTTAGTTCAAAATAAAGGCGGCGGTCGTAACACAACCATGTCAGAGGCCTACTAGTGGTAGTAGGCGGTTGAAAATCTCTGACACCAGGGTTCATCGGGTCTTTGGACGACTCGGTGTCCCAAACGAAAAGAGAGAGAGAGTTCAAAATCATTATCCAAAAATAAGTTTATTTGAAGTTGATGAATTATTTAATCTAAATTATGTTTTCCTTAAGAAATTACTATCGCTTATAACAAGTAGAAGTTGTTGATACAAATTCAGTTCCACTTTCAAGACTAACAATTGGCAGAAAATAAAGGCTTGTGAAATATCAAAAATTATCTCATAATTTTAAGCATGAGAAGATCCTTAAAGTTGTTAGAGTAAACAGTAAAAAACGTGGAAACGTCAGGAAACCAAACAATAAACACATTTCTCAATTAAAAGTCGGTGCGGTATAATTTTGTACAAAAATACGTAGTAATTTTTTTGCGAGGTTTGAAACAGGGCAGAAGTCACGGAGCGATGGGCAAAAATAAAATGAATTTTCATTTTTTTGCTCAAAAACCGTGCGCGTTGTTAAACGGGTCTTTTCCAGGGTTTGCTTTCCATTTCTTTATATATTTGTCTGGTGCTTAGGATGCCGAAGGGCCAACCAGCAATGAAAGTCGAACGCACATACACCTTTTTATCTTAGCTCACGCTTATAGAGGAGACTATGAAATGGTGGCTACAAATCAGGCTGGAGAATGAGTAAACATCTTTTTGAATGTAGAACAATGCCCCAGCGTACTATTAGTGGTATTAAACGTCGATGTTATAATGGCTCGCTGGGCATTAAATTGTTTTTCCTTTACTTTGCGAAATTTACTGCTTAAGTACCTTTACCTACTTACTTCCTTCTGTAAAATAAATGAATAATTTATAAAGTTATTTACAGTAAAAGAAAAGACTAAATAATCTGTAAAATTCGGTACTTACTTACCTACTTGTACCTACTATCGCCTATGTGTGCATAAACAGCAGCCGTAAACCATGCCTTAATTTTCCCTCCAAAGTATCATCTGGTAATCAGGTGTTTCTGATTGCAATGTCCTGATAAATCTGGGAATAATCTTACAAAGTCATAAATTGCCAGATATTGACTTATACTTATACTTATACCCCAGGGAACAAGGGGACCTCAGTCAGGTTCAGATGCGCCATGCGACTTCGATTTTCTCTATACCTATTATGCCGAAATTATTTACTTATTTTGATGAAATGCATGGATATGACACATTTGGCTCATTTGAAGTCTTAACTCGAGATAAGTCTCTCTACGGTGCACATCAAAAGGGGTCCCGTACAACCAGCGCGGTGTGATACTGACTTAGAATAGCATCACCCTATTTCTTTCTCATGGGAGTCGTAAGAGGCGACTAAGGGACTCGTGGGTGTTTATTGCAATTTTAGGCGATGGACTGACAACCTGTGACTATGGCGATACACAATTTTTGAATAACCCTCAAATATTTGTCAGACGTGGCGTTAATGTGCGTTTTTGCGGTTATTTTTCTGTTTACGCTCTGCTTACCTTGCAAGGGCTATAGGTCTGATATGTGTATGTATGTATGGTGCTTACGAAACTTTATCTACGTAACCGCATCAAATTGCGGCAGTCACAGGTTTTTAATTTTATGGTTGCTGTAAGGTTGTTGCACCTCAATATCGATTCAACATGTGTAACGTGCGATTCAACGTAGCCAAGCAAGGATTGTTATAAAATATGTAAACTAAAATAGTTAGGATAAAGAAATGAGTTGCCAACCTCATATTTTCTTCTAGAAACGTTTAAAAATTTACCTTGATTTCATCACATCATTGCGTTCAGAGGGTTAAAAATAAATGTTTAAATGTCTTTACGTAAAAAGGATAAAAAGTTTTTCAAATTTTGTTGTTGAACCGTTTTGTGAAAGTAAATAGTTACGTTGAGTTTACAAAAATAATTTTCTTTGTCTTGTTTACAAAAGCATTTTTTTTATATAATGTAGATAAATTGACATTTGATTCTGTCGACTCAAATAATTCTTCTAATTATAAAAAATATATAAGATTGTTATAAAGTAATAAATAGCCAAAACTATTGTGTATAGTTGTAAGCCTTCCTTGACGTAAACAGTTATCTTATACTAGAATAGCATCACTCCATATCTTACCCGTGGGAGTCGTAAGAGGCGACGAAGGGACTCGAGGGTGTGTATAGCAATTTTAGGCGATGGGCTGACAACCTGTCACTATGGCGATACACAATTTTCCGAATGACCCTCAAACGTTTGTCAGACGTGGCGTAAGTGGCCGTTTTTTCGGTCGTTTACGCTCTGCCTACCCCGCAAGGGATAACGGCGTGATATATGTATGTATGTATGTATGTAGAAACTCGTTGCTTCTTAAGTTTCTCCTAGATTCCGCGAAAATTGTTAGGATTTTTACAATGCCAATAGGTCACTACGTTAGTGCACGCGTTTTGAATACTTATTATTATTACATAATCTTTGATCACCTCGGTTATCACATAGCTAGAAAAAAGTACAGCAAGGTACCTACACAGTGTATTATTAGCGTCAGTATCAAATTTGACAGGCTTGTTTGGGCAGCAACAGCAATGTGCTGCATTCAAGTATAAAGCTATCCATTGATTTGTTATAATTTGTAGGTGTCGTGTCAAGCAACGTGAGCTTGATAAATTGGTATATAAAGAGCTTACAAAAACTCCGAATACGTTGTAGGAATTCTTGTGTATCGTGTTTCGTTGACGTAAGGTAGATTTACTCCAATAATCCAATTCTGTGCGACCCAGAAATTCGACCTTTTTAAGGCTCTATTGTTGAGATAATCTAATAGCTATTACGTAAAATGAGGCGGAATATTCACGAAAATGTTTTTTCATGCTACTTGCGAAAGGTCCAAATAGCCGTCAAATCAGCCTAGCAAAAGATGGAGGCCGCGCGGGCGACGTAAGTGTCGTAAGTTTAACTCACCTGCGTATAGTTTAATCGCAGCAATTTAAAGTTAAATTGTAGATGTTATGACAACTGGCACGAAAAATCTTTGATGTCATATTTAAAAATCTGAAATTTTAGACTAAAGTGCAGATGTGTTGAGATCGTTGAGAGAAAGGCTGCAGCAGCGTCATTTGTAATTGACAAGTAATTTCTCGCTATTTGAGCTGTACGTTCTCCGGTAACGGTCGCCTTATACCAACGGACTCTTCAATTTTTTCCAAATGGGATTTTCACCCAACTATCAGCACAACCCTTAGCAACCATTTAACGTGTGTGAAACAATCTGCTAACGTAATCTTATCTGTGTCATCCCTACCCGCATTGTGGAAGTAGGTTCCCACCACCGTAATCCCCTGCAATCACGACGCTGCGCTATAAACCGCGGTAGATCAGGGAAAAGGAAGTAGAGTTGTGCAAATTCAAGGAAATGTAAATAAGAAGGAAGTTACTTATTTCAAGTATCAAACCGGGTCTATTACGATACAAATTAAGGTAAATATAAATAATTTACCTGTGTCCCGACGTTTGACCCGGTTTAATACTTGAAAAGTCTGAAAGTAATCGCGATTGCTTCAAAAGGTATCAAGGAAGTAACTTATCCCGAATATCGGTTCGGTATAGTAAAAGTAAATGCATCCGCAGAGAGTTCAGTTATAGAATTCAAAATAGTATGAAATAAAATAAAAAAACAATTTATTTATTTTGTAAAAAAATAATACACGATTAAATTATCCACGAGGTAGGAGCTCTTTACAAAATTTTGTTGACCTTAGAATATTTAGAAATTATAAGATAAATATATTTTATTGTCAGCTTTGAAGTAGATACCATTGAAACTATCACAACCCACGCTATTTATAATAATAAAAAATGTAGTGCAAAATTAATAATAAAAGTATTGAAAACGAAAATGAGAATACAAATGCAATTTTTAAAATAGACTCGTCGTATTCGTAACCACCTCGTGACTGAGTTTGTTCAAACTGACGAGTAAGATATAGGAGCACTCGGTCTTTAAATTTATTCAATTCCACCTCGAATAGAACCTGGGGATACAAGAGCAGCCACTACGCATGTTCAGTTGTTTAGCTTCAATATATTTCACTATTTTATTATTTATCGTAGAAAATCGTATTGTATGCCCTGTTTTATCAACATTATGGAGTAGTGTTCCATCAGTTACGTTAATACGTAAAACTGTCGTACAGACTGAAATATTACTTGAATATTATTTCCAATATCTTGAAGTTGTTTGTATGGGTATAGAAGCGTTTTTAAAACTGTGGCCATCAGTTGCCAACATTTCTACTTTTTGCCTTGCGTCCAATTTAAAGTATGTATTTGCTGTGAAATTTGTTCTCACATCTCTTCGTATCGACAAAGTAAGGGCACCGTAATACAAACAGAGTAAAGATTTTTCTATGTCTCGATAATCCACAAGGGCTTAAAACATATTTGAACTATCTGGAAGTTATTTAACTTTGAGTTATGATTCACTTAGTGTTGGTGACAGAAAATTTACACAAGACGATGAATTCTCGAAAGACCACAAGTTATAAAGACAATTACTAAGTTAAAGTAAAAATGGTAAAAGAGGCACAGCTTGAACTAACTCAAAGATTCACTGACACGTTTTTGAATTTAAAGTTGTTCAGAGTAATTCCAAGTCTACTTTATTCTTTCATTTTTTTAAAGAATTATGTATGCGTAAGATGCTTTTGATAGCGGTCCATTTTTACATAGGAACCTATATCTAGGTATTGCCCATTAAGGTTGATATTAGTTAGAAATGCATTATCTAACACAATGTTTTGTATTAGGAGTTTGGGGCTGTTGGTGGCAGGAACAGTCGGATTATTGATAGAGCTGTTTTACCACGGTTTACAACGGGAAACAGTCAAGTCCCTGATCTCAAAAATAGATTCAAATCATATCACATAATTCATATATAAGTAGGAATTTACAAGATTATCTTTTATAAAGCCATAGTCTACAAAATATAACATAATACATTAAAAAAAAATAGAAAATTTACAGTAATGTAAAATCTATGTCAAATTCATTAAACCTATGGGTCTAATTCATGATTAAATAAGATCTGACTATCTACTTCATTCACTGTGTTGGAGCAACTGCTGCTACTGACCAGACGTCTTATCTTTAGGATAAATTTCTGGCTTGTCGTATGCCTTTGAACATAAAGTATTCTTTATTAACGTTTCAAATTATATCATTTAACTTACAAAAATTGTCTGGAATTTTATATTAGTAACGTATACAGTTCCCCAAACATGATTTTCTGACCTTACTTAATCTGGTCTCTGGCTGTACAATTTCATTTTTATTTCTTGTGTTTTGACAATGAATATCAGTGTTTTTTAAATAGGAACTGGAATTCTTACGCACATACCTAATGTTATCATGAGCTTAAGTATGCCAATTTCTTTAAACAATCTCTTAAGGACTTGCGACTTCGCAATTTATGCAGGCTGTAAGAGACAGTCCTCCGAATACAGATACGGGAAACATTGAGCTCCGATAGTAAATGCATCATGCAGATTTTGTATGGGAGGTCGATTCTTTTTACGTTTCTTGACATATTTCTAGTGGAAAGTTGTTCATTTAATTTACTACAGTTGTTCAGTTTCATGGTCTGCATGCATTTATTAGTATTCAAAGGGCTGTCACTTACACCCCGTATATGGCTCTTATAGCCCTTTTCTGTAACAGGAAGATAGTTTTAATGTGGCTTGACTCTTTAATAACAATCCACAGGACGTAATGCTGTGAAAATAACTAAAATTCGCAAGCCTGGCTATAAACGCAAGCGGTCAACTGTCGGGTTTTTCGAATAGAGTATGCCGCAAAGCTAAGTTAACCAGCCAATGCTAGTATATGAGGATCCCATTGAATGTTTGCATCGAGTGTGATTCCCAAAAAAACTGTTTCAGTTACATAATCCAGTTTTTATTATTTAAAACAATATCATGTTTTTTAATACATAATGTTTCATATCTAGAATAACGCAAACAGCGTAGGTACCTACTGAGCCTTAGCAGTCTAATATCAAAGAAAAGCAATAATAGTAGCCCAAATTTGCGGAAACGCTCAGTAAATGCTACGCTAAATATCCACAAGGTACAATACCACACAATACGATTTGAGTATTCTCCCGGAAATATTGCTGGGGTTTGCCGTTTTTGCCCGCAATGAAATAAAACAACTCTCTCTGTTGGATCCTCAAGACAATAAACGGGAAATTCATGTATATTTGGTTGTAATACGATTTGTGGGTAGGTGGAGATTTGTAATGTTTATTTTATCTATTTCTGGGAATTGTCTCTTTTGTATCTGATCATGCGCTTTTGTCTGTTCAATTTGAGTGATTGAATTGTTTGAAAGATTGTAAATATCTAAATTTCACAGACGCAATAGTGAACAGTTTTTTCAACGGTGCGACTAACTAATCATCTGGCGCGATTTTCCTATTTGACGTCCGCTGCCAGGTATTTTTAGCGCATCCATAACGCAACGTCTATCAGACGAAAGTAAATTGCAAATTTTGATCTTATACTAAAGCCTGTACTAAAAATACGCAGTAACGGACGTAAAGTGGGAGAACCGCCTCAAATTAAAACTAATCAGCAAAATATCTAAACTTTGCTCCAAATTATATGTGACGTCTATTGATCAAAATTATATTGAAACATATGTTAATAAACTGCCTCCTTGTAAATGGAAAGGATCCCACCTCAAAATGATAGAGCCAGAACCAATTTGCTGTTACTGACATATGAGGCTTCCTGACCCTCAACTTTGATAGCCCGTTTCGTTTCGATTGATATACTAGAACATTGATTGAGTCCCAAGTACCTCCTCATCATCATATCGGTTGGGACACCGTGTCAACGAGCAACCCCATAAAAGTACGTATATAAGTACCCATATAAGCACACAGTTTTAGCAACGAATTTGTTTGTCTATTATGTATGTAAGGTCCTATTAAAATTCAGTGAAAACATTTTAGGGTGACTTCTACTCGTGAAATTGACTTTTACACAAGAAACATAGATCGAAATATGTAAAAAAGAATATCACGTCTCATACACATGTATGGGAGGTCCAAATATTATTCTTATTTGCAAAAAAAACCTTTAGACCTTATAGTAGATCTTAAGTGGGAAGGATGTGTCTCTAACATTGCCTTTAGCAAATACAATCTGTGCTATCTTTAAAATCTAGACAAGTTAAATCAACAAGTAGAACTTGTATCAAAAGATCAAATATTTTGTGTTTGATAAAGGGTCAATAAAAGCGTGTCACAGCATTCAGCAATTAGCTAATTACAAAACAGAATCCTTACAACAACAAATACTTCTTTGAAAGGTTTGCTGAAAAAATTGATATAACATGCTATAATCACCTTCTAAACTAAATTGACGTAACTTTCTTTCCATATCTTGGTCATTATTATCTAAATTAACAATAACCATGGAAATGTATTGCATTCAAAATATTAAAGTTAAAAGTGAGCGACGAAACAACAGTATGTGATACTATTAAGATTATATTTTATGATTAAAAACCCTTTGTTCCTACTTCCTCGTATAATTTAATAAGAACAAAAGATACATAAAGTGATGCCGGCTTAGAATAGCATCACCCCATTTCTTACTCATGGGTGTCGTAAGAGGCGACTCAGGGACTCGAGGGTTAGATGTGTATTGCAATTTTGGGCGATGGGCTGAAAACCTGTCACTATAGTGATACACAGTTATCTGATTGACATTCAAACTTTTGTGAGATGTGGTGTTGATATCCGTTTTACGGCCGTTAACGCTCTGCCTACCCTGTAAGGGATATGGGCGTGATTTATGTATGTATGTACGATTTCTTTTTGACAGAATCGAAATGTGAAATCCATATAATATTTTGAAGTAAATCAACAGACAGACATAAATGGACAAACCTTAGTTTATAACTTCAAAAAAAGGTTTTGATATACTTATTGCTTGGGATTTACCCACGACTAAGCTTCAAAATGGCAGAGGTCAACCTATATTAATAATCACTTTGAACTTTAATATGATTATGTTTGAACTAAACTTTCTTCGTTAATATGTTAATTTGGCGTTTTAGCGTATCCCCCTCATTGCTAAGCCTTGATTATCGAAAACTGAAGTAGGTATTATTGCTTGTTTAGACTTTTGGTGTGAGATGATTAAAACTTTCTATAATTAACAAAGTTTGGATATCATAAAATAAGTTAGAAAATTGTATCGTCAAAAAACGTACTTATAGGGCAATAAAGTCTGTGATTCCTTAATTTTTGGAGCTCATATTATATAATAACACTTCTTGGTTCATTACATTTATGAAAACATTCAAACATACACACACATATCACGCCCATGATCCCTTCATATCATCAATATACACAGCAGTGCACTGATGGACACGGGTCACATCCTGTTGGGTTGTTTTTATTACCACCATGTTTCAAAGGCGGGTTGACGAGCGCAGTACTATCTATTTCCTTTATATCCCTTAGTCACCTTATACGACACCCACTACTGATAGAAATGGGGTGACGCTATACTAAGTCGACTAACGCAGGATAGGCTCGAAAGTATACACCAGGGGTCCAAACGTTTTCAGATAAATATGAAACAATGAACAGCTATTAACATGATGCATTGTATTTGGAGAAGCTTGCTGAGAATAGGGACGAATGTCGTACGCGTGTGTTTGATGGGCGTAAAACACACGATAATACCTGGTTTTCTGGTCTAGCTAACAAAAACAAAACGGCAAAAACGTCATCTAAACATGCATGTGCCAGTCTCAAATTCCACCTTCACTTGTAGAGCGTGCGGAAAATTATGCCGCTCCCGTATCGGCTTATACAGCCATGAAAAGTCTTGCCTCAGACACTGATTAAATCGTCTGTCACAGACGTGTGAGGCCAATGATGATGATGATGTATTTGATATAATCAATTGTATCTGAATGGCATGGAATGCAATGGAAGCATAGGCCAGAGTTATTAAAAAAGTGAAGACCGTAACCATCCCATGTTTTCAATTATTTATTACTAAGCGAATAGGGTGCACAAAATTCGGGCAGGCGTAACATTTCTTTAAACGTATGCTATAAAACTCAAATCTAATAAGGGAACAAGGGATGAAAGATACTAGAAAATAATATCTAATACGTCTGGCTATTACGTTTTTCGCAATCTATCAACGACAAACGATGAAAAGGGAATATTTGCCGAACAACCAAATAAATGAAACATACTCATCGATGAAAGGAAAAAATATATATCACATTCATCTAAGCTCAAACAAGAAACAAGAATTTTTCCTTTTGTCTCCTGCCGATTTTTTGTACGGAAACGCATGTAGATAGCTTTGGGAAAATTATTACATGTTCTTTGAGGACCTCGTTTCGCTTTCTGTATGTCTTGTGGCGTGTCGCTTGCGTTCATGAGCGTGTGGGCTCCATTCCAGCTTTTAATTAAGACCTCAAGTTTAGTTATGGCTACAGATTTGAGAAGACTTTAGATGCGCTATGTGAGACTTGGGAAGTGAGGCAACTTGCATCAAATCATGGATCTCTTTGCAGATATTTTCGTATTTTTGACTTCAGATTTGACCCAAACTAGTAGTATCAACAGCAAAACTCTTATAAAACAAAGGGGATAGCCAAAAATACATACAATTCATCGTCATCTTCGGTTCGATTCTCGGTGGGACACTCACAAAGTTGATATTAATCATATCACTTTGTGAATTTGTTTTCAGTCTGGTTAGGACATAGTGTACCGTGTGATGCCGGGTACTGTGTGATGCAGGCTTAAAATAGCATCACCCTATTTCTTTTCCGTGGGAGTCGTAAGAGTCGACTAAGGGACTTGAGGGTGTGTTTTGCAATTTTAGGCGATGGGCTGACAACCTGTCACTATGGCGATACACAATTTTCTGAATGACCCTCAAATATTTGTTAGACGAAGCGTCCATTTTTTGCGGCCGTTAACGCTCTGCCTACCCCGCAAGGGTGCATAGGCGTGATATGTGTGTGTGTGCTGGTTAGGTGTAGGCTGAACCACCTAGTTGTCCAAAAAAATATGGTTCCGTGCTTCGGAGGGCACGTTAAGCCATCGGTCCCGGTTGCTGTCTATGATTACTTAGACGGCGGTCGTTACACAGCCATGTCAGAGGCCTGCTACCTGAAGTAGGCGGTTGAAAAACTCTGACATAAGGGTTCATCGGGTCGTTGGACGACTCGGAGTCCCACACGAAAAGAAGAAAAAGTTTACTGGTGAACAAAGGCGTATTTTGATAAATATGTAACTTTTTTAATGGATACCATTGCAATTGGCTATATAAAAAACAGCTTGTTTCATGATATAACATAGTATGCATTTTTTTCTTCCGTAGCAGAATGTTATTTCCACAAAATTACTATTACTTGCATAAGATTATTGAGTCAAATATGTTTTACTTATATATTTAATTTAAAATTTAATCACAATTATAATAATATCCATTCAAGTAATAAAATAACCGTTCACATATCTTGTTTATTTTAATGCAGAAACTAGCGGATTTATTACACAGATCATTTTCGAAGTTTACACAGGTAAATTACTTTAGACCTTTCAGTGTTTCAAAAGACAGGTTTAAGTTTTGTTAATAGTTTTTCCTAGTTTCTAAACCTTTCCGTTCAACAGTAACACATAATTTATGCCTGTCGAAAAAAAAAAAAAACTTATAACTTCCCATTAAATATAAATGTTAAATTATAGTTTTAGTGTTTGCACTAGTAACAGAGTAACTTTATTTATTACGTATTTTCTGTGATTTTTGACAAAGCAACGGTCGGTGTATGTGGTCACAAATTTGGAAAATTCATTGGGCCAACATTGTATACAAGTCTGCAACAAGCATAATTAATGAAAAAATTTAAAACACGACTGCTTTTTGAGATAAAGCCTAGCTTATGACACTCGGAATAATATAAGGTTTCTATCGATACAATTCCTTCTCTGGAATTCGTACTCGAATCTGTTCAGTGGTTACCGAGTTTCAGTCCTTTAAAGAATCGCACTTACATCCATACATACATGAACTCTAAAAACATTGCACTCCTTTTATGGTTGGGCAGTCGTGTAAGCAATCAAGCGCTCCGGATTTGACGCAAACGTGCCAATTCATTCAGGCGACATAGATACTGGATCATAGTCGGTTCACCTACTTGTCATCCGTCGCTGCGTATTTTTAACCCACCGTAACGTATGCGTCTGTCTGACGAAAGAAAAATGCGAATCCCGACGTTATTCACACTCAAATACGATTACGGTGCGTTTACGGATGCGTCCGTCAAACGACTTGACCAACACATCCCTTACGCACCGTAACGCAACGTGAAGTGAACACATCGAAGCCGTTATATGGTCATTAGATGGCAGTTCGCTATTTCCTTTCGTGTGACGAACGCATGCGTTATGGTGCGTCAAAAATACGCAACGAAGGACGACAAATGGGAGAACTGCCATAGATAGATTAACTATACGACTTACTAACTAACTAAAAAAAATAGACCAATACAAATGTGATCTATTTCTAGGTGGCGCGCGATGAGCTAGATGCCTTTAGCGAAGACTGACACTTGAAAGCCTAGAGTAGATCAGGATGGCAAGAGAGGGATGCCTATGCCCAGCAGTGGGACGATGTAGGCTAAGTGCGATAAGATAAGATAAGATTTCTATGGAATCACTCAAAAATAGTTATTGGTAATCTATTGGTAATTGGATATTACGTACAACGCAAGGCACGAACGCAATAATTAGTTATAGAACCGCTATGATTAAGTGCATGTGATAGTATTACATCTAGTGAGAATCAGGCAAACAATCCAGTTCATACACATAATATCACCCTTATATCCCTTGCGGGGTAGGCAGAAAGTAAAAGGCCGTAAAACGGTCATTTATGCAACGCCAGACGAACATTAGAGGATGGTTCAGAAAATTGTGTATGGACATAGTGACAGGTTGTCAGCCCATCAACTAAAATTGCAATACTCATATAGTCCCTTAGTCGGTTTTATGACACTCACGGGAAAGAAATGGGGTGATTCTATTTTAAGCCGGAATCACACGAAGCGTAAATATGTTTAATGTACCTAATGGTTGTGTGGTTTTAAATGTTTTAGATACTTACGCAGACTGTCACGCATTGAATCCCAAAAGGGTTTTAGCCCTTTCTAATGGACTAAATAATATCCCTCAAATAGGTTTGGATGTAGGTAGGTAGATATAGATAAGTATGTATCTTTTTGCATACATACTTAAAACGTACACACACGTACTTGCACTTACCTTTAATAAAGTTAGGAAATTGATCTTCTGTTTGGTGTAAATCATAGTTGGAATGGTTTGTTCACTGGTTAATTACCGTGTGAAAGGACGCCATTTGGTATTTTTGTATGAACAGAATTGTGCAAAGATTTTTTAGTACGTGTACCAAAGTTTTAGAATACCATGCAAGTGCGTTAAAGGCGAATGGCATAATTGGGCTTAAAACGCAAATATCCAAAGTTAGAGAATCAGGATGGTTGGTGAAATGAGTAAGAATACATATTGCTTCTACTGGTTTGACCTAACAAAAACTGCTGGGAGATTTCAAGGGATATTGATAAGTAGAAGAAGTATGAAAAAGCAATTGGCGAAGGTAAAGAAGCAATAGAACAATAGATATAGGTAATCGAATAAACAAATTCCAAATCTCATATTTTGTTAATAGGTAAGTAACATTTAAAATTTATCAGTATTTAAATTTACTCATAAAATCCAGTAAAAGCCAATGGAATTTCGCAGTAAATTGTGCGGATAGAGGTCGCTCCTCTGAAATTCTAAACACGTTCGGTAATGGCTCGTAATGACTTTAAATAGGTACAGTCGGACACAAAACTCGTTTACACTTTATCGCATTTTTCTTACCTATGAGTTACTAGAACTGCTGCTAGTGAAAAATTGACTAAAAAATGACAACATCTTTAAAAATAAATGTTAGTATGACACTTTTTTGTTATATAGGGTGAATTTTTATTAGTTAATGTAATGACAGCAAAAACTCAAGACGGGCTGGTGATAAGGTGTAAACCGTCGTGGTGTGGGATTCGTGAAACATAGGTCAAAATAAAGAAAAAATGGACATTCCATACAAAATGGTCAATAAGCTGATTTTAGTTACTATGGAAACCCAAATCAAATATTTTTGTCATATAATATTCAACCTATGTATGCAAAAACTAACCCGGTAGATGGAGCCGTGCCACGCGTTACTGGCATTAAAATACACTTTCAAAATTGGCGGGCATGGAGCGAGCAGCGGTAGCCCAGATGAAAGAAGCGTTGCCACTAGTAATGCTTAAAGTTGCAGGTTCAAATCCTACACGCGCTTGAAAATTTTGCAAATTTTCAAAAAAGAATATACAGACCTAACACGGCAAGTGTTTTAAAAAAAATGAGGAAGGAAAGTTGTTCCTCAGCGCCAGCCTGTCTTGAGATTTTGCTATAGATCACTAGTTAAATTTCACCCTATAAATTTATTTTTGATCTGGTATTGCATTTTTAACAAATTTTATCATGATATAATATATTTTTTATAACATTTACTTGTTTGGGGCGACTGTACAGTAGGATGCTTATGAATACGTAGAATAGCAGTGGATTGGGACTGATGCGAACGCCTGCTGAATTCCTGTGAGCAATACCCGGGTTTGATAGCACCGAAATGAGAATCTTAAATACAATATTTTCCAACAAAACAACTAGTATAACCACAAAGTTAATGAGAAACACAATAATAATCAAATTTGCAAAGATTTGGAAAAAAAATATATGAGCACGGGACAGAGCTGATTTTAAACCCAGCCTTGTAAGTACTAGTAAAACATACACGAAATAAAGTGTTAGAAATCCAGTGTATGTATCGGTAGGATCGGGCCTCACTCAGGTTAATAGAGTTTAGTGGGTAGGTACTAAAGCGGTTCCTCACTTACGGTCCGTCGCAAACGGCTTGATAGAGGCATTCATTACGCACCGCAACGCACCGATGCCGTATTTGTAGGGGAATGAGAACAGAATTTGCAACTTCCTTTCGTCTGACAGACGCATGCGTTACGGAGCGTTTAAAATACGCAGCGAGGTCAGTTGCAAATTTTCATTTCAATCGAGCTGTGATTTGAGCTTATGTAGAAAAGCTTTATCAATTTGAGATATTTTTATTGATATGTTTTTTTGATGAAGATATTTTTTATCCTCATCAGACTTCACGAACTTTAGTTGAAATATTGAGTATTAATATGACAAATATAGATTTAAAATATATATTAAATCTGGGATTTTTTGTTGTGGTTACTACTCTATTGAGCATAAATTAGGAATTAAAACTTGAACGATATCTTAACAATGATAATGTTTCAATATTTTAATGATTTATGTATAGGCTTTCACAATATTACGCATTTATTGACATTCACGTCAGCCTCATAGCAGTCCACTCCTGACGTAGAATAGGACTTTAAAAGAGGTTTAATCTACTCGATGTTATGCCACTTTCACACATCACACATTTGGGCTAGGGGCAGGGAAATAGTAAGGGAACTGCGCAAAGCTAGCATGTAAATAGGTTACTCGCGCTGCTACTCGTCATGCCGCTGCCAATTCCCGTGCCTCCTCAATTGTCAGAGAAACGGCGACAGAACGAGCGCGAGTGGAATGTATTGCTATCTCTCACTCGTATTGCTGTGAGTGTTCACACGGCAATGTGTGAACACTCACTCGCGTTTATCTTCCGCAGAAGTTTTTCGAGCAATATTAGAGTTACACGTTAGCGGCAGGAGCAGGTGCAAAGTATGAACGTAGCGTCAAAAGATACTATGCACGGTGTAAAGGACAGCCCTCCGAATACTAATAGTGTGCATTTTAGACTATGAATTTGAACAACTTCCCTTTATGAAAATATTTCAGGAAGCGTAAAAAATATTTGACGCCTCATGGTAAATTCAGTCAGCTGATTGCAATTCTGTATGGAATTTCGTTTTTTTTGTCCTCCAGTTTGAGTTTCATGGTCTGCATGTACGCTATCAGTATTCGGAGGGCTGTCCCTTACACCCCGTATAGGTATATTACGGTACATGAACGATTTCTGGGCGATTACATACTTGAACCCTTTAAGGGTGTTCTTTGTATTCCAACGTAGACGTGGTAGGTAGCTTTTAAGTTATGATTTTTTTTTTCACTAAATGTCATTTGGAGGGTCGTTCAATGGGGGTCACGTGTTGCACGTAGGCGACCTGCGTAAACATATGTATCTGTATTGCTGCTGCTGTTGTATGTTATGAAGCGTCTTGATGATGATTATGTAGGAGTATTACTTTTGGTAGTTAAATTACACAATTTGCTATCAAAGTAAGCGCAATAGTTAGGGGTACCTATCCATCTATACCAATGGCTACACAAAATCGAAGTTCAGTATTATCAGTTGCACATCAATACTTATATGCATTAAAAGCTACAACAGTCCACTGCTGGACATGGGCCTCCTCCGTTGGAGAGTATTGCCATACTCACAATGCTTGGCAAGCGGATTGGCGAGCGCAGTGCACCATATTCCTATCACAGGGAACGCTTCTACCCATTCCTTGAATGAGTTTTGCCCTCAATCACTTTTTACGACACCCACGTGTAGAATTGGGATGATGCTATTCACGACACCGAATTACCAATCGAATAACAATTTTAGATTTTTTATCTATCTTATTCAATAAAATTCGAATTTAAATATTTAGTAACATAATTTCATACTAAAACAACGAATGTGGCAAACATCTGTTGGTTTTTACAATAGTCACTACGAATAACTAGTATATTTGAGAAGCTGCTACTGATAGATAATATTATTATAATAATATATACTATCGCATCACCATACCTACTGTCAATATTCTCAGTTTGTTTGAAATGATAATAGTGGAGGCTGTGTGTGACGTCACTCACGTTTGAAAGATCGGCTATTCATTGTACTAGCAGCATTGTCCTAGCGTTAGATAACAAATATAAGTGATACTACGCATGAAGGATAGTGATGAATGAACGTTTCCCTTTGTTCAGTTGGACCTTTATTACCTACAGAGTTTATAGAAAGTTCTAGTTACGGTCATTAGAAACTATAAAAGCTGTAGTAAAGAGATGGTGTCATAAAAAAGTCGTTGAAAAACTCATTTGAAAAAAGAAAGTGAGAGACTCGGGCGCCGTACACTCTTTTTTATTAAGACTGAAAGATCTTAGCCCCGAACTTTGAAACCTACACCTGACTGGTTCTTGGAAGAAAGAATCAGACTTAATCTACCCGGTATATACCGGAAGGTCCCAAAATGGGGAAACAAATGAAGTTCGGTGTGTCGGGTGACGTACATTGAATCCCTCGCTTCTCTCAGGATTCTACTTTGAAATCCTTTAAATTCTGTAATTCAAGTACCTTAGCGTTCCCAATCCGCTCGTGATTCAAAATAGCACCTCGCTCTAAATATAAATCTTCAGGTCTTTTTCATGAAAACTACAATTCTTCTTCTTCGTAAAGTCGATCTGTTATTCAATTTATTTATTATTTATGAGAATTTTGCAACTGATATGCTCCTGGGGTTTGCCTCTAAGAGGTAGTGGATGATTGAAGTCTTATTCAAACAATCCGTAATTTTTTAACTGATCGAGTCATTCACTTTTTAGTCTTGGGGCCAATAGGCGGTGGGTGTATTAAGAAAATTATGTATCACCATAGTTTCAGGTTGTCAGCCCATGCACATCGTAACCCTCGAGTCCCTTAGTCGCCTTTTACGACACACGTTGGAAATTATGAGAATCAGTCGTATTTATTACCTAGGGATTTTGAGGTTAATCCGTAATGCACCGGAGGGGTTCCTACAAATTGTTGGAAGAACGAAATCATAAAATCGAATTATTAATTTTTACGTTTCTAAGGGATATTCATAATTTTATCTGATGATGTAGCAAGAAAGTAGCGAAAGGAACTCTGAAACCGTACCTTGTACCTATTATTGAAACAAGATATTTGATTGCGCATGCAAGAGTCTGCAACAATCGATTTATCCTCTAGTTTTACACTACTAACCGAATCTATTCGTTTTAGACTACAAAAACTGCTTGTAAGCTTCGACTAATACTTCTGATATTTCAAATATTTATATCATAATGCTCAAATTACGTCAATACCAATTTATTACAATAAGCCAGGGATTTGTCGTTAAAACATACCAAGACCCGACACGTGAAAAGGTAAGTGAACGGGTCAATTAAACTGTCATTTTGAGGGCATGTTATGATGGACTTATATCTAAGAAACAATACCTAACCGAAGCCATTCAAATTCACCATGCCATCAGAAACTTGCAGTACGACTAGGAAGACAAACAAACAGTAATATATCTTGTCAGATACGAGTGAGTTGCAGATAGTACAAGTGATCAAGATTTGGCATGCGGGCTCGAGAGTGAGAGACTCGATTAAACTTGCTATTGGAATATGCGGCTCAATTCTAGTGAATATTCCAAAGCATGCATATTCTTGAAAATTATTAGTAGACAAACAGCAGTTCCCGTGTCAACAAAATCAACAACCACAATTCTCCAACAGGGCCCTAGGGCTTATTGGGGGGTATTTGCAAATCACCATCATACACACACCATGATTAGCAGTTGTTGTATTTACAGGGAAAGCTGCTACCTATTCCCTAGATTCACCCTACTCCACAGGTCCCAGGTTCAATCCCCGGCCGAGGCAATGTTTTTGTTAATTTCAAATTTTGATCTATGTTAATGTAACATAGCATTGTAAGTGCAAAATAAACCGTAGTGTATTTGGTAATTTGTTTGCCACCTTAGAAGTAGTAGTAATAGGCAGGTGTTTAGGCTAGTAATGAGTTCTTCATACATATTGTGTTATCAGAAGCCTTAAATTATTATTTTGGTCGTGGGTTTGAAATGATTTAGTAAAAAGTGTAAAAAAAGAATTAGGATGAGTTATAACAGAGCAATCCACATTGTATTGGCATTTCAAGTACATACATTTGAAAATAGTATTTTTAATAAACATACAAAGTTACAGTTTCATAGCTTTGATACTTAAGATGTTATTGGTATCTAAAATACGCCGTTTTCATTGCTCAATTTTTAATGTATTACTCATTGATCTTCAAAAAAGAGAATGGAACTATGCATTGGGTTTTCTTCCTTCCTACTAAAAGAAATGAAACCCATCAAAACATTTTTATAAAGTTTATTGCCAAGAAGAGAGCACATGGCTTACAAAATTAGAAAAATATTAAATCTGCAGTACAGCCATATGCTCTCGTTTTACATTATGGTTTTTATGGGACTTATCTATCATTGAACACGATGTTATTATGCTTTGTTCCGATAACGTAGATAATAATAAGAGCTATGGCATGTCATCGAAAGACGAGATGCTTCAAGAATATATATTGAAAATCGATGTCATTTGAATAATTCCACACCATCGATAGCATTCAATGCTATCTATATATAGTGACTCATTTCATTGACAGAAAGAAAGCATCGCAACGCAACACACTGTTGTTTCATAATTTGAAGACCCGGATTCTCTAAGTTTTTTACCCTTGCAATGCCAGCGACACTCAACTGTCATTTTATTGTCGCCGTGATATTAAATACTTCAGGGTCTAGATTGTTTAAATATGACATAAAAAATCTACCTAAGTTATCATAATTAATATTGGTTAAAACAGAGTCTTTAAAACGCAGTTTTCCGTTTTATTTAAAAGGGTGGAAAATATTTGATGCCATATTAAACAATTCAAAAATGGGTAGGTAACAAAACTTTCCATTATCTAAAACAGTAATTTTGGGTGACTTGAAACTTGTAAGGGAATTAGTTTGAGTATCAATTAGGTATTGAAACGTTTAAATAAAAAAATACCAACATTACATAATAGAGGTAAATACTGATCATCTTCTTCATTTCCATCGGGACACCGAGTCGTCCAACGACCGGATGAACCTTGGTGTCAGAGTTTTCAACCGCCTACTACTTACTATTGTCTAACTTGTTTGGTAGTTGATTTGAGCTAATTAGTAAAAGACGTAAAAATATTTTCCGTATCAGAAAGTAGTTTACTTTAACTTAATATGTCTACAAAGACAATATAAACTTTATCCCAACTACTGCACTGTTGGATGTAATAATTCTAAAAACAATATTTTGTAAAGATGGCGTTGGTTCCACTCAAGTATAGTTGAGTTCCCTATAAAGTTTCTTGGTGTCAGACTATTTCTAAGTTGTACCCATTTAAGTGTCGTGGTGCATCGTTTGTCTTTGTTACAGTCACTCAACAAATACAGGCTTTTTACTGCTTAGCGAGTAAGAGTAAGTGAAGTGGATGTGGAATTGGCCACTTTATAGAACTAACCGGTGCGGTACAGTATTGTTAGTGCATACATACATGGCACTTTAAATTTACTAAATACATGAAATGATGGCAAGCGCACCTAGTGCGAAGGTTAGCTATGACGTTCACTTTATATTAATTAATTATAATTAAGTTATCTTTCGAATTGGTATTTCACAAGTTACACAATAACCGTACAAACGATAAGCTCAACATGTCCCATAATGGTTTACATTTGCATTTTTAATATTGAGATCATAATGAATCAGAAAATCTCATCACTAGCAAGAAATGTATCAAAGATGATTTGTTTTGCCCTAAGTAAAGATAATAATGATGATTTAAAAGTGACAAAAATATAATAATTAATTATATAAAGTGTCAAATTTTTACACAATATTGTAAAGAAATAAAATGTTATGCTACAATTGTAAAACATTAAGGAGCCTCCATCACTAGCTTAACCTAGTGCTTCCTATTTTATCTAACAGTTCATTGCAACTTCCAAATCTCAACGATTAACATATTTTGAGAAGCGGCGAGGAAAGAGGAAAGTAGGAGGTTCACAAAATGACCGATGTTCCATGTTAGCCGCCACGTGACTTTACAAAGGCAGTCAGGGAGGTAGGCGAGCGAGGCGACGACTAATGGTTCACACTTTGCTCAAATCGACGTCACATGCTTTACACGTACGCTAATGCACTGCTATGCTGCTTGAGCAGAGCATGAATTATTATAATAGGGACTAAGTGATGCGATTTGTGAGAAATAATAAAGGAGATGGAATAGAATAAGTGCATTATTAGCTTTGATGCTTATTAGTTGGGTATGAAACACTTTGGTGATTATTTCAATAAGAGCATGGCTAATAGGAGGGCATTTGCTTAAGACCTAAAAAAAAATTAAGTTCAAACATTTGAATTTAAAATCAATGTGCCAACGGTAGTGTTGAGTGCGATGATGTTATTCTAAATGGCACCTCTTTTGTCTTTATTCTAAGTTGACATCACACGACAATGAAGTTATTTCTCAGGCTTTATATCAGTTTTTTGTATGAGTTCACTGAATTCCAAATTATATTCCAATAATAGGAAAAAGAATAAGTTTCATCGAGATATAAATGTTTTGAAATACGATTCAGATCAAACGCTACACAATGTTTCAGCTCTTGGCGTTATGAATTGTTTATGTCTTTTCGAAATAAATGAAATTAACAATGAGTTGTTACAATTTTTTAGTCCAGCTATTTTCCCGTTTTGACGGTCCAGTTTTTACGATTATAATAATAAATTATTTATTAATTGAGTGCCTGTGTCCTACAAAAGAACATGCTTCAGTTCTAGTTAACTTATTTTTTGCTTCTTCTATGAAAATATATATGTCTGTCGTTCCCATCTAGATTAAAGTATGTTTTAAATATAGTGGCTTCATATAAATAGATGCAAAACTGATGAAATTATTGGCTAATGGATAGACAGAGAGAGTTAGCAAAAGTTATTAAGTGTACGCAACCCAAAGAAAAAGAAATTAGCTGAAACAGTCTTTGCGGCAATCATGGCACTGAGAAATATTTCGAAGAGGACATTATTAAGAACTCCCATCAATATTTCATACAATGAAAGCAAGTGAACGGGTAATCGCGTCTGAAAAACGGGAGCACAAAAACATTTATCGTCTATTATTCTGTTCACACGAATCCTGAATACAAATTAATATGAAATAAAAAGATAGTACGTACAGTACACGCAAAGATCTATGACGACACAACTTCTGTTTTGTATTCATATTTTGTTGTAGAATATGTCTTAAATAATTTATGTATTCCTGGATATGATGAATTAGGTATTTTGTCTCAATTTTCATATGAATAATCGATTATAACCAACACGTGACGTTGAACGACTCGGTGTCCCACATGAAAAGAAGAAAAAGACCAACACTTCTTCTTTTTAAATAAGTTGTTTTTTTGAAGCTATCAGAATCACCTCAACTTCAAAGTAACTAAGTTCATGAAATACCACAATAATGTTGGTGCTGCTTACGAAATATTCGTTCAAAATATTAGCCTTTTTCATTCATTCCTCTTCAATTTGCCAATCACATCTCGTGCGGAATAACTACAAAGTTTGATTCAACTTCTACATTGCCTTTGATGCTTATGTTATATTTATGTGAAAATTTACGAACTAGGGCTAGAAAAAGAGGCCCATAAAGAACAAGGTTTCGGGAATTTCAAGTAACGTAAGGTTATATTATTATAATACGCAATGTAATAAGCATATACAAAAAAATAGAAGACTTTGTGAAATTGGATCTTGAACACTTTCAAAGACCTAGACAAGAAATAAACACCGTCTGGTTACTAAAGTCACTTTAACGTAGTGAAAGTTAAAAGTTACTCGTAAGTTTTAAAACAAAACAATATAGTATAGTGTCATAAAAAGTGACTTTTTAATGGTGAATTTTAAGAATCCAACATTATAATGATTAAAAATTTTATAAAGCATAAGACTTCAAAAATAATAATAATAAAGTATGTTTATATAAATAAATTTTGTGGAAAATTCACACAACGCCGTCTAGCCCCAAAGTATGCAAAGCTTGTATGCTATGGGAACTGGATAGCGATATTAATACTTATATAATTTTTTGTAAATAAATACATATTATACATAGAAAACAGCCGGAATAAACACAAATATCTGAAAATTACTTTTATTTGTGTCATGTGGAGATCGAACCCACGACCTTCGGCGTAGCAGGCAGTATAGTAATCCGCTACGCCATCGGGCCAGTGAATCAATTGAAACTTTGTATGATTACTATTTGACAACATGTCCAGAGGGTTTTATCAATATGATATATCAAAAACCAAAGTCATGGGTGCTAAAAAATGACCAAAGCACTCTGAAAAAAAAAATTACGGGTACACGACCGTGCCCCCAGATGTCAATCTACCGTTTTATTAGAAATAGAAATAGGTACCCTATATTCGTTACATTTGCGCCGCATCCAACAAAGTTAAATTACTATCATATTACTATCACTCTATCAATCGAGTTAGTACGATATTTTTTCTTTTCATTTTCCTCAATAACCCCCGAACTGAACCTAGTTATATATTAATGAGATGGCCAAACGGTAAAATAATATTGAGCTGATTTATGTCTTGGATTTCCCAAATGTAGAAATACCACGACAAAATTGCGAGGTAGGTATATGAATATGACATCTTTAAGTTTGTTCTAACTGGCACATTTTTCATAATAATAATAACGCAACAAAATTAAAAAACTTTTTGTCTCCGTCAAAGTTATGACGGAATTTTAATTGATACAAACATGAAATCACGATAATAATTTCTTTCTAGCTGTTATATTTCATACAAACCGAAAATAATTCGGTGGTAGATTTTTACCGCAGGTTGTAAAAGATTTGCACATTTGGATTCTCTCGATTGATTGAGCCGTGTGATGCCGGCTTAGAATAGCATCACCCCATTTCTTACCCATGGGAGTCGTAAGAGGCGACTAAGGGACTCGAGGGTGTGTACTGCAATTTTCGACGATGGGCTGACAACCTGTCACTATGGCTATGCACAATTTTTCGAATGACCCTCAAATATTTGTCAGACGTGGCGTAAATGTCCGTTTTGCGGTCGTTTGCGCTCTGCCTACCCCGTAAGGGATATAGTCGTGATGTGTGTATGTGTATGTATGGATTTTCTCGAATTATCTTTGTTCCTACCCGAGCCTATTTTCTTCCTTATCGATAAATAAGCACCCATAAGAAAGGGAATTAACAATTTCTGCTCCATAAGCGCTGGATCTTTCCTTATCTATCAAAGGGATCGAAAGCACTTTTGTTTTCCTGCCGACATCCTTTGTTTCATTTTTCACAGCGGAATCACCTCCCTAATCAAATAAACTCAAATTACGACCCAAATTAATTTTAAATCACATTTTCGGCTCTCGTTTCAAAGCTATACTTAAATCTTTTGTTTATACATACATACATACATATATCACGCCTATAATCCCTTGCGGGGTAGGCAGACCGTAAACAGCCGCATAAAACGGACATTTACGCCACGTCTTTTGTTTATGTACTTACATATTTATTATTAACTAGAGGCCAGCCCAGCGATTTTAAGTTATTAGGTTGTAAGAATAAGATATTTTCCCATGACAAAGAATGGCATCTGTTTTTCAGATATATTGTAGGTTTCTATGGGTGGAAGTTCTTTTGAAATCAGTATAGTAGTTTCAGAATATATCGAATAATATAAATAGAGTTAAACACTCCCCCTAACATTTTTTTTGAGGTTCTATAGTCTACTACATACCCTTATCTGTTCGTCAACTCTGTCTGTCTGTCCGTCTATCCGTATCCCGCCTTAATAACTTCGTTAGCTTTGCTCTTAATGACATGAAATTTGGTACGAGATAGATTGTATGGACACAAATTTAGAAATGTTATTCAGAAATTTAACCGCCCTTGTATGGGTACAAGAACGGAATTCGCAATTTCCTTTTGTCTGACAGACGCCTGCGTTACGGTGCGTAAAAATACGCAGCGGTGCCTTACAAGTGGGCGTGAAATATGTTCTTTAGTTTGCACAGCTATTCTCATCACAATAAAACAGTTATTAATGAAATATGGCGATACACAATATTCCAAATAACCCTCAAACAATTGTCAGACGTGGTGTAAATGGCCGTTTTTTGCGGCTGTTTGCGCTCTGCCTACCCCGCAAGGGATTATGGGCGTGATATGTGTGTGTGTGTGGGAATCGTAAAATCCAAAATAAACACATCTGAAATTCGTATAATTTTTTTTCTGTGATAAGTGGGTGTATATTATTATACCTATAATATTTAATCTGTGTTGTCTACAACGCAAGCAATAAATAATAACAATTGGTTTGTCCCATTTTTGTGGTGAAACAAAAAACTTTCGTTCACGTAGTGCAGATTTATCTTAGGGCGGAAAATAATATTAATTCGTTATTTTAACAAAACATTATTCCGATTCAGGCCGTATTTTCTTGGAAATAATATTTGGTGGCCGCTCATAAAATAGGTTTCTATACATGGTAACCAGACCGTGTCAAATGTTGTTTTCGTACAACTTCCTCTTAGACTTGGTATCTGTGTCTATTCGTGAAGACAGAGAAATGTGTAGAAGTAATATTCTCCTCTAGAGACAGAAATGTCACCTGTTAATTTTTACATGAAGTTGAAACTTTTGTGTTGAAACAAAAATGAATAAGTTAATAAATTTCAAAATGTAAAAACACGGCTGCTTTCCGAGATAAAATCTAGCCTCGGGATAATGTAAGGATTCTTCCGACACATTTCCCATTCGAATCTGTTCAGTGGTTAACAAGTTTCAGTCTTTTAAAGAATCGCACATATATACATACAACAATATTACATTCTTTTTATGGTTGGGCAGTCGTGTCAAAAGGTTTTGTCAAAGCATTTTAAGTTAGTTTTTTGTTATAAGACTATATCACTATCTAGAACTTTGATCATTAATAAAAAATCGCGTCTAATATTACCTGTAATTTTATTACTTACTTTTTTTGAAACATATTCTAAAGGCAAACAGCATTAGTATAAAAATCTCAATCATCTCTATCCTTACAGCTATTTCTGTTCTGTGCATTCATCCACGTACGTTCAGAATCAGCTGACCATATCTTTAGGGAAGACTAACTTTTCCTTTTATTACCTTGTTATGGGTATAAACGAGATTGTAAAAGAACTTTCTAACTGCAACTAGGAGCGCGATTGCCAATTTAGTCAACTTTCGAGGCTGTTCTATTGAATACGTTTACTTTCGTTTGTGGTGCATTCTTGTAAGATTTGTCTGTTTTTTTGTTATCTGCGAGTTATTGCTATTTTTACAACTAAAAATATGCTAGTCTTAGTTAGTTACCTGCTACATAGTAAATCATTTTGGTTAACATAACAACCTCAGGCCTTTACTACTTAACTTCGTACCAACTGATGATATTTATAGGATGGTATTTAACTGTACCTCAATTAATTCTCAGTTTTCCCATCAATTTTTACCTTTGTTCCATCAAAAATACTGATTGTGCACAAAAATATGCTCACATAAATATTTCTTAATGAACTCCTATTTAATGATTGCTTTAAATATGTAAAACTAATAATACACCTAATAATTAAAGGAACATTTTTTATTGAAGTTTTACTTCAAACAATGTACTGCAAAATATATTTAAATTAAACACAAAATAAATCACAATTTAGTATTATTTATCACCAATTATTATATAATAAAATTTAATTCTTATCTAAAACATCTACACTGTTTAAATTAGTCATTACATATTATCACTTTTCTTATAATGGCACATATAAAGCGCGTTTTGCTTTTGAAGGACGCCTTCGTTTTCTTTTTTGCCGATGACTATGTTTTTGGCTTCTACTAGTGGTGCTACGTATTTTAGTCTGTTAAATAAATTTTGAGGAACTGGGGGCAGTAGTACCTGAAACTGCCCCAAAAAAGGTTGAACGATGTAGTCACCCCTATATTCATACAAAAACAAATGTTGTGTTTTCTCAAAAACGAAGCCAATGTTTAAGGCGATTGCTTGGTGAACGAATATTTACCACATTACACTTGAAAATTTCTCTTTCGTTAATAATTTTGTGTAAAAATTAGCAAAGATTTCGGATTCAGGTGTTTGGGGGTGCTTTACATTGGTAAGAAACATTCCATCCCTTATTTCACAACTCTAGATATGAGCACATAGCTATCTGAATCTGAATGTGCTTGTAGTTGTCAGATATTGCGTCACGTTGTTTAAGCATAGCTATAATTTTCGTACATTGCGCCGTTAACTACTTAATAATCAGAAGATTTCTCTTAAGTTTTAACCGTCCATTCTAATAATAATTCTAACATGGGGGTACCCCATTTTTTCACATATATATCTCAGTCTGGATAGTGTCACATTAAAAACTATTCGATTTGTACAAAACTGTTTTAAATATATGTACGGTTCTAGGATTCGTTTTAGATATTTTGTGCATCAATAATAAAAAATGTGCAACATAAGTATTTTTTGGGTAATAATTGTATAGGTACTGTCATAATAGAATATTTGCTGCGCGGTAGAATAAAAAAGTGTTTTATTTTGGTGGAAATATTGAACTTGTTTGGCGTAACAAATTTTATTGACGATGTAGGTTAATTACAGCAAAATAATTTAAAGGGTTTCAAAGTAATATTTTAGAAGGAAGTAAATATGCGTACTATAAGATTTTTGATGGATGGTAAAATATTATCCTTTATATAGAATGTAAAAAGGTACACCATGGTACTAAATTTCATCTATTGAAAATAAAGGACTGTTCCTGATTATTTTGTTGGTTGTTTTTCCGTTTTTCTTAAGTTTTTAACACAAAAACAAATGGCATGGGTACTACTTATCCTAGTTCTTGACTCAATTTTTATTGTTGTCTTTTATTTCACAATCGAGTTTGTTGATTTTATCTTGCAAAGGATCTTATTTGAACAGTAATTGACATTAAATAATGTTATCCTACATCATTATAATTTTAATTCTACTTAATATTTTATTTACTTAGCCTAAAAAAATTGTAGAACGTGCAATCTGATACATTTGTTAGATTTTTCCTAGACGCGTATGCGGTATTGCGACTTAACAAAAAAAAATTAAGGTAAAAGTTATTTAAACTCACCCGAAAAACTACACTAACGACACAAAGTCTCCTAGACTGAAACATTCTGGGCCACTGTAATGAAAAATCTACATTCACATACCCAGACGAACATTTTACAGAGGAGAAAGAATAATAATATTTCAGCATACATAACCTCCGTGGGACGCCCCGTTTCCGCGTAGTTGGCGTCTCAGCCAAGATCACCCAGCCAAGAGCTACCGACTGACCTATATTATCATACAGGGTGTTAAAATATTCCAGTAAGTGAATTGTGAATACCAGGAGTAAGCAACAACTCGTGATGGCATCGGTTATTGTCACTGTTTCAACTCATGACTCTGCCAGCCTAGAATTTTATAAAACCCAACTTTTGGCTAAATCCGGGTTTTAGTTATGGGTTACTTTCAAACTGTGTGAAATCCATTTTGTGTCATTCACAGCCACAACAGTTTACTGCTGGACATGGCCCGCTCCTAATTTAAGGGTTGTTTGTCATACTCACCAGTCACCACGTTAGGCTTGGTTGGTGAGCGCAGTAAAGTGTGAGAGGTGAAGTTCGTTCGTTCGTCGACTTTTACGACTCTCTCAAATGGAAATGAAGCGACGCCATTCTAGGCATGCACCGCAGGGGTTTTGTTTATTAAAGTTAATATCGCATATCTTTTCGAAAACAGTTCTTTATTTTATGAATGAAACTTGTTTGTATCAAGTCCTCGTTCACTTAACACCTCACACCCTGTATTCAGCACAGTAATGTCAAGTACGAACATGGTACGGATACGCCTACTTGCAGCCGCTGTAAAGTTTAATTGAATTTTACGCCTCACACAGATTTGTATTCAGTGTTTCACATTTGTAAACACTACAGCTTTTCAAATTGTTTGCTTCAGTATGTGCTTGTAAGTAAATTGTTTAGTTTCGGGTGAGAACTGTATTTTACTTTTGGGGTTTCGTTGATTGAGTTTTTTACAAATAGTATCACACCTTTTCTTTCCTGTGGGTGTCGTGAGATGCGTCTAAGAAACCTAAGGGTTACAGGTGGTATTGCAATTTTAGGCGATGGGCTTAGATTCTGTCACTATAGAAATACTCAATTTTCTGAATGAACCTGAAATACATGTAAATTTTACAACTATTTATGCTCAGCTTATCCCGCAAGGGATATAGAAGTGATATATGTTTGTATGTTAACAAAGTCAAATGCTGAGGTATTTATCGTTATTATTTTTTTATATCTGTAATATCTAAACTAGCAACTTTGTCTATATTATAGCAGAACCAACTTCACGGGTTATACTACGGGTGGGAGGTCTACCTATATCCTGCAGTAGACTTATGGCTGAGATCGATAGCGACAATGGTTGACTGAAAATGCTATGATCTCTGAGATTTGCTACGTCGTAGACATCGTCGAGGCCGCGTAGCAATCTACACTGCTACACGTTACTAAGTATTTCTTTATTACAACTTTTTTTTTCTACACGATCATAATTCTAAGAAAATAAAGACTTTTATATTAAAAGTAATATAAATACTTGAGCTTTGACCTTCTGTGATACCGGGAAAACTTGCCAAATATATTGGAACGAAAATATCAGTTGATGGGAATATTCGAATAAAAATAGTAAGACTAAGGTGGGTGGTCCGGACGAGGTTAATGGTTCGTAAGTTCATCTTCTTTTTCTACTTGAGTATGAGTCATAATAGGAGCCAAAATTTGGTAAAATAGAGCGGCGCCAATTTTTTCGCCTCGTCGCCTCTACGACCTTTGAATATGACTTCTTTCCCAATTATTTTTTATGTTTAACCTTCAATGAGTAGGTCAGTCTACCTAATTTTAGTACCAAATTCACTGTTTGCAGATGAAATCCACAAATTAGTAGGTCGCAAAGAAATTGAAGAACCATGGTAGTTAAAATCTTTTACGAACAGATAATAGGTAGCTTACGAGCCACGATACCACCCAAAATCCAATACTAAATTATTCGTACTTCCATTTCACTACCGTAGAATTCCCCGTGCAAACCTACCTAACCTAATACCACTGTATCCATGAATACATCCTTAAGTTTTGAGACGAGCAATATACTACGTACTTGTGGTAGAACGAAGGGTGGGAACTATGAAGCAAGGGGTTTTATAACCTTGCGATAGGGTAAATAAGTCATAACGTGGGGTGAAACGCACACATAAACATTCCGTGGGAAAAAGTCTATTCTGACTCGTTAAACAGTGTAGGGAACAAACTGAAAAATAAAGAAAACTACGACGTTGTAACGTAAAGGGCTTAACTCTCTAGCAAATAAATAACAAGTTATACGCGTAAACCTACATCATTAACAAAACTATTTAGGTATTTTTCCAAATTGATGCGGCCATGTGCCGGCTTAGAATAAATGAACAATAAAAATGAAATTACTTTATTCAATGTAGGATAGTATTATCAATAGCATAACCCCTTTTCTTTTCCACGGGTTTCGTAAGAGGCAACGAAAGGACTCGAGGGTTATATGAGTATTAAAATATTTGTCACAACCTGTAACGATAGTGATACAAGATTTTTCTGAAACGGTCCCTAAATATTTGGCAGAAGTGGCGGTAGAGACCGTATTTTACGGCCTACCCCGAAAGGGATCAAGGCGTGATATGTGTGTGCGTGTGTGTAATATTTTCTAGTGTTGGTTACATATTGCTAGCGTCATTCATTAGCGAGTTAAATTTTGTCTTAACAATGGCTAAAACTATTGTTGTCATGCCATTTTTAATTAACTTTTTGATTTGATCAAATTGCGGAATGGTGAAGATGGGATGCCACAACCATTTCTAGCTTCTAAGTGATCTCGATCTTTTGTTGACTCTGTCACAGTCTTATTAGGCTTGTGCTCAAGTTTAAAGGAAATTAAAACAAATAGTAGTCGTTTGAAAACGTATAATTATGGTTGCCTTGAGATGCCGGCTTCGAATAGACACTCCATTTCTACCTAAGGGTGTCGTAAAGGTGACTAAGGGATGAATCGAAAGAATGATATAAGATTCTGTAATGTAGTTTTCAGTGTAATCAGTGCTCGGGAAACGAATTATCATAGTGTGATAAGCACACTATTTAATTTGTCGGTACGTAACAAGCTAAATTCTTGCGGTAGCAACTCAACCTCTAGTTTTGCTATTCAGTGTTGATTCTAGCAGAAATGTGCAAATTGTAACTAAATACTGTAAATATAATTAAGACAGCGACGCCAAGACATTTGCTTAAGAGCTGGTGATAACTCAAAGTTCTGACCTAATTCTCGTGCCAAATATTTAAAGCTTTCTTTTGCGTAGTACAAAATACATTTTGTCTTATATTCTTTTATTTTCAACCAATTCCTTAGCCGGACAAGACTAAAGAAAATAAGTAACGAGCGAGTTCTAGTCGGGCTCGTATATGCAGGATTCCGTACAGCTAATTACTTATATGACATTTGTCAGGCTACTCTATTATCATCTATTGTATTTTTTACCACCCCTACGATTATGGCAACAACCTTCAAAGCTTCGATTTGCAGATTGTGTTACTATGTCCCTTGATTTTTTCTTTGCGAAAATATTTATCTATTTTATCACCATTTATTTATTTAATTTAAGTGCCGTGTGATGCCGGCTTAGAATAGCATCACCCCATTTCTTACCTATGAGTGTCGTAAGAGTCGACTAAAGGACTCGAGGGATGTGTATTGCAATTTAAGGCGATGGGCTGACAACTTGTCACTTACGTCATACACAGTTATCTGATTGACCCTCAATCTTTTGTCAGACGTGGTGTTAATAACGCTCTGCCTACCCCGATATAGGCGTGCTTTATGTATGTATTTATTTAATCAAGAAAACTTTATGTTATTTTATGGAAAACTGAACTTGAAATCAGTCAAAATGTTGTTTTCGGTTCTACGTGAAACAAATTTTAACACATCGTTTGATCAGTATTTAATACATTAAAATGTGGCAGACCAACAGTGGCCAAACGTTAGCATTAGAATAGGGCTTCATGAGCACGGATCCATAAAAGAATGTCTATTTTTTGTCGTTATGTACAGTTTTATTGCGTGAGATTACGACGGCACGGGCAAAAGTCGCATAAAAATATCTTCAAGTCATATATCGCAAGGGACGACAAATCCAATGGTTTTATAAGATTATGGTGCATTTGAGATTAATACCGGTACATCGTGACTTTATAGCAGTCGTTATGACTGTAATGTTTATAAAATTTAGCCTATTTGTTTGAGAGAAAGCTTCTTTATCATGGGAGTTTGTGAGTTTGGATCCTGTTAATGTTATGAAAAGAATTGGGCAAAGAAAGAAAAATATTAGTACTCGTAGAGAACACTGTCGCCCATTCTATTAAAAAATTTTGTTAGTCACTTTTTACTATTGAACCCATGGGTAGAGTTGGTGTGATGTTATTTGAAGCCGGCATCACACGGCGGCATTCACATACATGCATACATCACGCCTATATCTCTTGCAGGGTAGGCAGAGCGTAAACGGCTCAACATTTTTATTTTTCGCCACGTCTGATAAACATTTGAGGTACATTCAGAAAATTTTATATCACCATAAGCACAGGTTGCCAGCCCATCACCTAAAATTGCAATGAACATGTAACCCTTGAGTCCCATAATAGCCTCTCGCGACACCCACGGAAAAGGAATGGTATGATGCTATTGCAAGCCGGCATCACCCGACATAAAATTACTAACGGAGCTCTCAATATCAATGCATTCAGCTTTTAGAAAATTGTGTTATAAAAATTTCTTAATTATACAATGACAAATTATGACGTCAATAAGTGATAATCCTACATTGAACAAAGTAATTACAGTTTAATTTTGTAGACAAACAATATACTTTTTTAACAGGATCGATTTAAACCTCAAAAATGGACCTTCTTACTTTATTTTACAATTTTCTTTGTGCAAACGTCCCCCGCGCGTAGACGCGTCGTCGCCGAATGCACCATTAACTCGGTGATACATCTGTCAAAGTGATCATCGGGACAACAACAGTTTTGAGGTTATCTCCCGAAAATCTGTGATTTCCTTGTTATTTTAGTATAATTCTGTAGTGGTGTTGGTTTAATTTTGCTCTGGCGTGTGTTATTCGACTATGAAATTTATTTACGATGTCGGAAGGGTCAAGTGATGAACGGAGTGCAATAGTCGATAGTGACGATGGGAATGGCGATAGCGGAAATTTACCGAAAATGAAGGATAATGTGGAGCAAAAAGAGATTATTATGGAGGTGGAAAATAGTACAGTAAAAGAGAGTAATCAGGATGATGGACACAATTTAGAGTGGAGAGAAGTTACTCGAGCAAAGAAAAGAAAGACGGACAATTGCAACATTTCAATTAGTTGCTTAGAGCAATTACCGAAGCAATTTGCGTTGGCGAAACTTTTTACTCAGTTGGCTATAACTAACATTCTTCGTGTTAAATATGTAAATGCATATAAAGCCATTATAACATTTGAAAATGAAGAGAGTGCCGAAAAACTAATTTCTTCCCAGGACCTTATTCAGAAGGGATGGCGGATACAGAAATCGTGGGAAGTAGGGATATCGTACGGGATTATAAGAGACATTGATTTAAATTTAAATGAAAAAGAGATTTTGGAGTGTATAAGTTCAAGTAATCAAGCGGAAGTTTTATCAGCAAAACGTTTAAATCGCCGTAAATCTGATTATACAGGGTGGACTGAAAGTGAGACAATAAGACTTGGGTTTAAAGGTGGTTCTCTTCCTAGATATATTTATATAATGAATATGAGAGTTCAGGTGGAACCATTTGTGTTTCCTGTAACCCAATGTGCGCGATGCTGGCGTTTTGGACATACCCTGAAAATGTGCCCCTCTACCAAAGTCATATGTCCAAAATGCACGAAGAAACATCCCAATTGCGAGACCACCACATTTAAGTGTGTCAATTGTGCTGGAGCTCATATGGCGCTAGTAAAGACTTGTCCGGCGTATTTAAAGGAGAGGAGAATTCGTGAAATAATGTCCGAATTTAATTGCACATTCCGCAAGGCATGCATGATGTATGTGCCGCCTGATTTTCCAGCACGCGAAGAAAATGATTTTCCAGCACGCGAAAAAAATATTCCAGAAGAGAAAGAGTACACATCTTCTCCTATATTTCACGTACCTCGACAGACGGTGGATGTAAATCCTAAAATTTCTTCGTATGCGAGTCGTACTGCTTCTAATCCTACTAAAACTAACCAGTTATCTAGTTCTGAGGAAGTCGAACTGCCTAAGGTGAAAGTTTCAACTAAAAGTAAGGAGAGGAAAAAGTCAAAAAAGAGAAGACAACACTTTTCGTCGGATCAATCTATTTGCGATTGGGAGGTATCATCGCAGTCATCGAGCGATAGCGGAGAGGACGGGCATGTGCTCGCTGATGTGATAGTGCATAATGAGGCTCAGAACGGCGGGGGCGGCGGGGGCGGCGGGGGCGGCGGGGTGAAGCGCGGCGAGAGGAGGGACAAGCGGTCCGGCTCCCAAATAACATCAGCGCACACTAGCGCAAACGCAGGCGCACGTGCGCAGCGCCCACCTACAGCTGACAGCAGTAAACAAAAGTCGTATGAGACGGGGAATGCGCAGGGAAGAGAACAATTGTCTTTTAAAGTGTTAATGTTAAAACTAAAAGTAATATTCCTATCGGATAGACTAGATTGGAGCGAAAAGTTTAAAGCGTGTTTTAAACAAGTTGCGGACTGGGTATGGTTAGTTATTATTGAAAATTTCTCTGATGTACCAATTTTTAAGATGCTATTTTCATGGCTCGGTTGTTTTGATGATGTGTAGAAACAACGTTAAAACACTGAAGCTTAATATTCTGCAATGGAATGCGCAAAGTTTACGTCCTAAATTGTTGATGTTTCATAACTTATTACTTAAAGAAAATATTCATATTGCTATTGTAAGTGAAACGTGGTTAGATCCTGGTAGCTCTTTAAGGATTAGCGATTATAATGTATTTAGGAAAGATAGGGATGATGGTTATGGAGGCGTGGCAGTTTTTACTCACAAATCGATTCGCGCGCAAACATTAGACTTTTCTCATAACAACCCTTTAATCGAAATAATATCTGTCAAAGTTTTTAATTGTTTGCATTTAGAAAATATTGTTGCTATTTATTGTCCTCAATCTGCGTGTACCAGGCAACAGGACTGGGATGTTTTGTTCTCAAAATTTTCTTGCAAGTCTATCATTTTAGGAGATTTTAACGCTCATCACACGAACTGGTCTTATAAAACAGATTTCCGCGGTATTCAGATATTAAATTCTCTTAGTGAAAATGACCAAGTAACTTTAAATGATGGCAGTTTTACTCGGTTGAAATTGGTTTCTAATGTTTTACAACAGAGTTCCCCAGACATCACTGTGGCATCGTCAGATATTTCATTTAAATATAATTGGACAGTAACTAGCGAATCTCTAGGAAGTGACCATTTGGTAATAAAGATTTCTTCGGCTTTATTTCTAAATTCGCGTTATAACAAGAAAAGAAACTTTAGAGTAGCTAATTGGGACGAGTACAAAATATATTTAGAATCCTTATTTTCTGACTATTTATTTACAAATGAAATGCAACAAGGTTACGACTCTTTTATTCTAAATTTAAATAAAGCTGCAGACAGATTTATTCCATTCATTAAGTACTGTTTAGACCCAACCAGTAAGTTTATACCTAAACGATACTGGAACTCGGATATATCACATGCTGTGGCAAAACGTAGACTTGCTCTTGCTAATTTTAGAAGTAATCCGATTCCTAGTAACTTACAAATTCTTAATGACTGTATTCGTGAATCTCAATATCTTATGAGAAAAGCTTCCAGTCAAAGTTGGCACACGTTTTGTGACTCTTTGGATGAATCCTTGTCTCCGGCGGAAGTGTGGCAGAAAATGAAATGGTATAAGGGGTATAAGTCCACACCTCATTACGTGGATCTCAATCAAGCCCAGACACTGGTAGATTCTCTGTGTCCCCCATATGTTGCACCTCCAAAACCGTTGTTTCTTTCTAATAATCACAAATTGGAAGTTCCTATCACTATGCATGAACTTGAAAGTTGTATTAAGTCTAAAGACACGGCTCCGGGATGTGACGATATTTCCTTTTCCATGGTCAAACATCTTCCGACGAACGGTAAACAAATTCTTTTATCTCTTTTCAATTATATTCTTTCGAGCGGTTTTGTTCCCCGGCAGTGGAGAGATATAGGTGTGGTTGCTATTCCAAAACCGGGACGTGATCCTTCTTTGGCTTCTTCCTTGAGACCGATCTCGTTAATGTCTTGTATTTGCAAGATATTTCATTTAGTGATTAAGAGAAGGCTAGAGTGGTATCTTGAGAGAAATTGTATCTTTTCAGAAGAAACAGTAGGCTTTCGTAAATCAAGATCATGCCTTGACAGTCTAAGCAGGATAGTGTCAACTATCCAGTTGGGGTTTTCAAATAATAATTTTACCCTAGCTTGCGTTCTTGATATAGATAACGCTTATAATAATGTAAATATTCAGAGATTGGTGAAACTCTTGGATAACTTGGGCTTGGGTAGCAAAATCTGTAGTTATTTATGGAATTTTTTAAGTTGTCGTCATCTACAAATTAAAGTAGATAATTCCATAATTACTAGAACTTCTGGTCTAGGTTTAGCTCAGGGAGACCCTCTTTCTCCACTTTTATTTAATGTGGCGACCTACAGTATTTGCGGTGAAATTACTTCTCACGGGGTACATATTTCTCAATACGCGGACGATTTCGTATTGTACCTGAGCGGTAGTAATATGAATATTTTAAGTAGTAAATTACAGAACTCTTTAAATGTTATGATCTTGGCACTGAGTGAAATTGGGTTGAAAGTTTCACCTTCTAAGAGTAAATTGTGTGTTTTCAAAAAGAGTCCCAACAGAGAGCCCGTAAATGTTAAGATAGATGAACTAGTTGTGAAAGAAGAAATTAATATTAAATATTTAGGTCTATGGCTTGATCGATCTTTAAGGTGGGGAAGACACATCAATGAGCTACGTGAAAAGATTTCCAGATTTCTTAACATTTTTAAAGTTTTGTCGGGTTCTGGGTGGGGAGTTCATCCTTGTCATCTTAGACGTTTATATATATCTATTATAAGGAGTCGTCTAGATTATGCTAGTTTCCTTTACGATAATTGTTGTGTTTCCAATCTTTTTAAATTAGAAAAGCTCCAAAATCAAGCGATGCGCATTATTGCTGGTTTTGTAAAAAGTTGTCCAATTCATGTAATGGAAAGTGAACTATGTTTACAGCCTCTTCATATTAGAAGGAGATATCTTGCAGGAAAGTTTTGGTTAAAATCTAGTTCTTTAAAAAATAATGTTACGCTTACCATTCTGAATAATTTATGCTCCTCAATTAATGTAAGATATTGGCAGAATAAAAAAGTTTCACTTCTTGTCACAATTCATAACGAGCTTAAAGATCTTAAAATCTATACTAGTAGTCAGTTACACATGTATAGGTTGGATTATTGGATGAACTACTATAACTTACAAGATATTGTTAAATTCAAAATTAAAGGTGTTGATAAGGCTAAACGTAACTATAAAAGTGTAAAGCTTCGGAACACTTGTTGTCAATATTTAGATACAAACTACAGAAACCATTATAAAATTTTCACTGATGCATCAAAGGACAAGGATTTAAATATGGGTGCTGCATTTTACGATGCAACAAATAACAGTAGTTTTAAATTCAAAATTGTTAATAATATGTCTATTATGAGTCTTGAACTTCTAGCTATTTCGGAAGCATTGTCGTATACTATGTCATTAGACTGTAATGAAATTGTTATACTAACAGACTCTAGAAGCGCGCTTCAGCACTTGGCTCGGTGTGTCTCTGGGGACAGAGGCAACCCGATTGCCTATTCTATTATAGAATCATTATGGTGTTTGACATTGAAGGCTAAAAAGATTGTTCTCCAGTGGGTACCTTCACATATTGGTTTAGTGGGTAATGAAGTTGTTGATGGTCTAGCAAAAGAAGCTTCTAGCGATGGTGAACTAGTCTTCAATGTCCCACACTATTCTGAGTGTACATATTTAATTAAAATTAATTGTTATGATTTGTGGAAAGAACATTTTGATCTCAGATCTTTGGAAAAAGGTGTGTGGTATAAAACTTTCCAAAATGAACCTTGGAAAACTCCATGGTTTAGCGATTGTAATTTGGGAAGACGTGACCTTGTAACAGCTTTTCGTCTTCGTTCCGGACATATTCCATTAAACAAATTTGGGTATCTTATGGGTAAAGAGTCATCCCCTAATTGTTCTGAGTGTGGCACAGTAGAGGACGTAGTTCATATTATGATGGAATGTGTTCGAAATGAGGACTGCAGAGTTCAAATGTTTTTACAATATAGTGATGCATTTGTTTTTCAAGTTGGATCTTGTAATAGTGTTCTGGCTTCTCCCTTGTCGGAAGTAGCCAGAATGCTGTACAGGGTTGTATTGATAGGTCTTCGCAGAAGACGAAAGCACCTTCTGCGGGTACCATCAGTATAGTTTATTTATTTATTCTTTTTTGTTTTGTGATTTATACTATGTGTTGCACAATGGAGTGGCATTGTCATATTTTGACAAAACTCCTTAAATAAAGATTTAAAAAAAAAACTCGGTGATACAAAATTTACGAAGTCCCTGTATTTTACGGCCGATGTGGCGCAGTGGTAGTGCGACTGCCCGCGACGCAAAGGTTCCGGGTTCGATTCTCGGTGGGACACTCACAAAATTGATATTTATCACTTTGTGAATTTGTTCCCGGTCTGGTTAGGACATTGCAGGGTGAACCACCTGATTGTCCGAAAAGAAATGGTTCCGTGCTTCGGAGCGCACGTTAAGCCGTCGGTCCCGGTTGCTGTCTATGATTACTTAGACGGCGGTCGTTATACAACCATGTCAGAGGCCTACTACTAGTAGTAGGCGGTTGAAAAACTCTGACACCAGGGTTCATCGGGTCGTTAGACGACTCGGTGTCCCACTCGAAAAGAGAGAAGAGAGAAGAGATGGAGAAATTTTATTATGTTTTTGTAACCAATAATGATTGTTTGATTTGGTGTTAGCAGGCAATAAGTCAATGTCAAGGTTGTTTGGGTCACATACAGTGGTAGAATTTATGAGGGCTTACACTCATAAAATTTACGAGGCTGTTATAATTTAATACACACACTTGCGTTTTGATAAAAGTAGGCTGTTAGACTTGTAAGACATTATTAATACTTTAACAGTCACATCACTTTGGTCACATTAAGAAACTAGGAATTCGTTACAATAACTTAAAACTAAATGTCGCTTGTACGTCGCTTCGATACGAGTACCAAGAGATTGAAAATTTGGAAGTGCCAGTCGATGCGCCGGTAGCTCAGTTGGCGGAGCAGTGTGACGGTACCGTACGGTCCCGGGTTCAAGTCCCAGCGGGCGCTAACATTTTTTCAATTTCCTATTTCCAATTATGAAAATAATATAGCACTGTGAGTGCATAATAAACCATAGTACAAGAAATTTAAAACTGAGGTATTAATTATTACATTTAGTTTTAAAATACAAACAAATTAATTCATTGTTAGATTGGGTACCAAACATCACCAAAATTATATTTCGGTTTGTTGGACACTGGTTCCACACGAAAAAGTAGAACAAGATCGAAATCCTAACACATAAATTGTAAGTTGCGCTCAATCCTTATCAATATTGTAGTTGAACTATTGTCTTCGCAAACACCGGTTCTAAATGTACAAGTTTATTTAGCTGAAGATAAAGCCTGCACCACAGTATGTAAAAGAATAGGCAGTAGAACGTGCCGTCAGTGTACTTTATATAACTGTTACCAGGTCAATGCAACGTATATATATTCTTTATAGTGCATTAACAATACATTCGTTTTTGTCTTAAAAGTAGTTCACAAAGGTGAGCTTAGTAAGAAAAAGTTGTAAGAATTGGGCATTCCTCCGCCTGGATGGATAAGCCACAAAGCTCATTCAAATCTCTTACAGCAGAACAACACCATAAGATCATAGTTTATTGCAAGTGTCAGTTAAATAGAATATCTCTCATACTTGGACAACTAAAAGCGTACCTATAAAAACCGATGGTAAGTGACTTAAAATGAGTATCTCGGAATAAAAACATTAAATCTAGTAGTTTTGAAAACTGACTAGGTAGGAAAGTCACGATTGATGTAAAGTTAACTTGCTGTTATTAACTTCTACTGTGTCTGCACTGACGTCTGAAATTTATATTTCGGAAGCGTTGCGCGCCAAACACCAGCGTGCCAAGTGTTCAGAACTAGTTTTACTGCTTCTAACATAGTAGAGAAGTTTAGTCTTTTCAGACGATTTGAGGTCTGCCACGTCTGTTTAATTAAATACACCTCCTGATTTAGTATGCTTTGTTTGCAAGTTGTAAAATACTACCATTTCTACAATTACTAGTTGAACCTTCATTAAGTTCTCTCAAAAAACATAATTTTGTCCAGATTGCATAACAATTTTTGCCATAAACTGGATGCAAAAAACAGTTCAATGGTATTTTTGAATAATAAAGAGCTATCTTGCATAGACGCCTGAAGCTCAGAAAACATTTTACTACAAAATTCAAAAAGATAAACTTTTAAAAAAGAAAAAACTTTCCTATCAACGCTGTTGCACAGTGACAGCTGAATCCGGACCTAATCCCGTAGTTTCCAAGTGAGGAACAAACCGTTCCAACCCACTAACCAGACCAACCCTTCCTTATTTTGTAGATGTCGAAACTTTGCGGCAAAAGGCAACGTTATTCAGCTGGAGTGTGACAGGAATACGGAAATTTGGAAAAGCTCTCGTTTGTAACAAAACTAATAGTGGCCCAACTCATTAGCATTATGGACACTCTCTTGCACAAATATAACGGAGAGCTTAGTTTAGCTATTGAATTGAAGATACAAGTCACATTTTTGGTTCAATGATCTGGGGACATGTAAAAGGAGCAATGCACATTTTTAATTTTTACGAGAGTTGTGTAAACGATTTCATTTTTGCATATTTAAAATTTACCAATGGTTGAATAAAGGTAAAAGGTAGGATTCAGTCCAATTCAAATGTTGCACTATCTAATAATAGCATAAACACACGCTCACTTAGCCTTTGGCATGGAATCTCGGAGCTATTTCCTGTAGGAAATTGACAACGGGCTCACCACCAATCGTAGAGAGTTCCCCGCAAGAAATATCTTGAGAAATGTCTTCCAGGATAGTGACTCGCACACGTATCGGAGGATATTGCGGTTTGTGACAGCCACTATACAAATCCTAAAAAAGCCGCAATTATGAAATTGGGTTTTGTACGGGACTTCATAAGTAAAGTACTACTTCGTACAGTTTTTTTAGTAAAACACCGATAAATCATACTGAGTGTGTGAGAACCGCCCACAAGAAAAATCTCGAGGAAAGACTCCCAGGATATGTCTTGTCACGCAAGATTCTCGACTCTTTTTTACCCTCGTTAAAAAGAAAAAAGTAACAAGCAAAGATTGATTGGAAATTCCTTCCTTCTGTTATTTTTGCTTTTATATCGTGTTTCATAAAACACATTGCTTTGTCTCATAAATAGACAAGATGATATTTAGTTGGTAGGCAGTTAATAAGTGATTAGGTTTTCCAATAAAATTCATTCACATGAAAAATTTCACGTGGAAGAAATCTTGAATAGAACATAAAAGTACTTTTACATTAAGTGCTGGAAAATATTACACACTGTTCAGTCGATTACGGAATTTGAATATATCATCAAATATTGTTCACGCGAGTTGTCATATCTCATACCATCTACAATTTCGTGTAAATTGTGGCAAATAATCCCATGTGTACAACAAATTCGACCCATAGGTGTCATAACAGCGACTAAAGGATAAGCAATAAGGTAATGGGCAGCACTGTTCTCTGTGCATGCAATATCATGCACTGCGCTCGCCAACCCGCCCGACAAGCGTGGTTAGCAAAGCAATACCTCCCAATAGGGGGAAGCCCATGTCCAGCAGTGGACTTTTGTGGATGTTAAAGTAATGTTATGTAAATGTCCAACCAAAACATGGGAAGCATTCAATTGTTTTTCTTCTGACTGTACCCTAGTTATAAAACTCATACCAAGATCGGCCAAAGCATTTATCACGTTAATCCAGCGGAGAGAAAGTGAAATTGATTCCGTATCCTGGCCAAGGCCATTTTTCGTCCCTCTTCCTTTTCCAGCTCAACGCAACAAGAGTATTTTATGACCCCTCTAGATAATAGCAGTAGGGAATTCACAAAACGTTTTCAATTGTTTCAACAAAATGTGTTGCATATTTAAGAGATAATAGCCAGAATAACTTGAATGCAAAATTCAAACTATCAATTAACTCCTCTGTTTAAAGTCTTCTCACAATTCTGAAAGTAATTATTGTGCTGCAAATAGCAACCAAATTTACTTATTACCATAATTAAATTTACGTATGACTTCACTGAGAAATATATAATTAACGTTGTTTTGTTACAGATTTTGCACGAGTTTCGGTCGAGTGGATTCCGTTTATTTGCAAGTAACAAGACAGACGCGATGGGGGAGATCTAGCGGAAAATAGAATTACGTAAGCGAGAATATTGGCAGCAATAATGGAAGTTTCAATGTAATAAGTCGAGAGGGGTGTTGAGTTTGATACAGTCGATAGAACGGTTGAGAGAACTAAAGCGGTGAAGCTTATGATCTAAATGCCTTATTCAAGAGAAGAGTGCGCTGCTGCAAGCAGGCGCCGACTATGTTCGACTCGACCAAAGGCGCATTGCTTATAGCGCCTCATCTATCCAATAGCTCCTGCTGGCTCAACGGCAAAGGCTGGCCGAATACATTCCCAGCAGCGTCGGATATAATAAAAGCATTTTTTATATTTGCCCTGTCTATGGCAATTGTATTCTGTAATTTGGTGCTCATTTGCGTCTTGAATAACAGGCGCTATATAAAATATATCGATAATCAGGTAAGTTCGCAAATAAAATAATGATTATGAGTTTTGTATTTCAACTTATTTTAAATTGAATATTTTTATTTCAGCCCAGATATTTGCTCACATCTTTAGCATTAAACGACCTGTTTACGGGTATTCTTGTTGCACCGGTGGCTTTGTTACCAGCACTTTACAAGTGTTGGCCTTACGGAGAGATCTTTTGTCAAATTCAGGTAAGCAAATTTCAAAATAATTGCTTAATTAGTCTTAATACCGGTATATAACAAAAATAGCTACTCTGGCAGATACAAAAAATTAATGGATACGTATGTATGCAGAACGCAACGAAACCGTAGCGATGACAGATCGATATAACAAACAATCCAGAATACGTGCTCAGGAAATCCATAGAGGGCATCGATGTTTTCCCAAAAATAAAAATAAATGTTCCCTGCAAACGAGGCAACCAAACAAACAAGTCAACAATGCTGTGTTTTTCGCATGAAAAATTAATAAAACGGTCAATGGGTACATGATTCAAAATTATAAGAATGGTCTGAAACTTGGAAATATCATAAAGAATATAAAATATATCATTTGGTACCCGCGGACTTCGTTACTGTTTCTTTTTGGTAGGTATTTGTGCACTTTAGCCAGACCTAAGCTACTCAAGTTTGAGGAAGGCAAGAACTTTTATTTTTTCTTGGATTTCTATTTGTTGCACCACCGTCCTTCAACTTAGTAACTTGTGCTGGGAGTATGACAAAACATAAACATTGAGTTGCTCATCGACCATCAAGAGTGAGAGAAGCATTTTTATATACTGGGCTTTCTGAGTTCTTCGTCAAAATCCTCGATTCATATGCACCAAAAAGCGCGCCTTATCACGCTGAAAAACTTTTGCTATGAAGCCATTTCTGTATTTTGTTTGGGAATATCGATATCTTTATCGGCTCTCCAGAGACCAGAGTGCTGACCAAATTTTTTTTAAATGTTAACAAGGACATTCAGCTCCATAAAAAAATTAATTAAAATTGGCCACTAGTTTTTCTTCAGGTGCAAACCAACTTATTACGTATGTTGTGACAACCACGATCTAGGAGTTAATAGCTGTTCGTAGTTTAAAGCTTACAACCTAGCCGGTGATTTTCTCAATATTGTTAAAATTTGTATCAAAATCCGTTCAGATGTCATTTAATAGTAGTTTACTCAACTGTCATTGCCTAATAATATGCGGTTGCATACACAATTTTATTTACACTCTACAAAAGAGAACTCAGTAATACGCTTTCCCAAACGTCCGAATCGGCGATTGCAAGGTCCAATTCAGATTTAATACGAGAAAGTAATAAGAAAGTAATAGTAATATTCAGATTTCGACAGCTGAACAACAACTTAATAAAAACAACTGAACAACATTCAAACAAAAACTGAACAGCATCTGAACAACATCGGTACAACAACTAAACAACATCTGAACAACAGCTGAACATCATCTCAATAACCTAACAAAACAACTGAGAATATTACCTAACAACAATCGTACAACACCGTCTGACAGGTGCGGCGGAATATGGCGTTTTGAGTGTTGACAAAAACACTTGGGGTGGTATGGGATCTACCTCCTAGCGGTCCACCCCGGGCAACGGCAACACAGACTTGCCTGTGGATAAGTCCGGCTGAACGATCCCACCAAGCGGTGGAAGGCTCCGTAAGGGGCCGCCTGGCTCGCGACCACCATCCCACCGAAGTCTGGCGCCAAGTAGCTTGCTGCGTTCCGTCAGTGTGTGGGAGTGCCAGTGCCTTAACAGGCTTCTTCTGGGTGAGCTCGCTCCATCTTAGACTCTGTCTCTGTCCTATGACCTAGACTAGAGTCAAGAGCAAACCCATCATTAATAAAAAAAAAAAAAAAACTTCGTTTCATTTCTGCATTTTATCGAAAGGAGAAGAAATGCTGAAATTCTTATTAGACATTGCGCTTCGGCGTTTGAGAAGAAACTGTAATTTAGGCCGAATGCATATAGCAGATCTTTTAAAAAAATAAGTTTATAATCCGAACATTATGAGGCAAGTGTGGGTAATAATTTAAACATCTACACGAAGACAAACAGATAAATAGTCAAAATTCTTAAAACTATTGGAATTGAAGTTGTTCTGTAATAAATTTTAAGCATCTACATTTTTTCTATGTACCTACTGACTGCCATCCCTAGTTAGCTTAAAAAACTGGTATTCCTTCCTTAGATCCAAAAAAAATAAATATTTCAAGCCATCTGCGACTGCGAGGGTCAAATCCGTGCACCTCTGAATGAAGTGGGTACTTAGGCCGACCAATATTTTAAAATGTTATCCCCCAGAGATTACCAAATACGACGACAAAATGAGGTTCTCGAAAATAGCAAAATTAATCTCCCATCAAAATTTCAAGAGAGTTGTTTAATCCAGTTAGAAGCTAGGCGGAGTCTCTGCAAAACTTTATTTAAACAAGAGATGAAGAGAAAATGAGTAAAGTTGCTTCTCAAGGAAAAAAAGTTCTCAATTGAAGAGAGGAAGTTAAAAGGTAATCAGATACTAAGGATAAGTTAGTTGAGGCAGTCAACAACTTCAGAGGTCCGTATGCAAATGAAAATAAACATAACTTTCGTTACTTAGAATTACGAAATATAAAGTTGTTAGTGAATGATAATATCTCGATTTGGAGAAATTCTGCTTTTATGAAGCAATAAAAACTAAGCTATGCTCATTCGTATTCTAGAATTGTATTTCTCCGAAGTGAATTCATTTGGATGCGCCTTGAAAAAATTACCCAGTAGAAATATGACAAGAAAATCTCACTTGAGTTGAGTAAAATATTGCATCGATGAGTCTGAGAGTTGTTTTTGTTTGGAAAAAGAAATTGTATTGAAAATTTATGGAGGCAACAATTTTAAATAATGGGTATTGTGAACGGTTCGCTGAGGCGGTAGTCCGTGAACAATAAAATGCGAAAGTTCTATGGTTACTTGGCTTGGCGGTATCAGCTAATGGTTCACGGTGACCAAGCACAAACTAGAGTTAAAGTTTCAGCTTTGTAACTTATGCCAGTCGCTTTCAGCCAACTGAGTCATAATTCCTGCTTCTCGGGAATTTTGGTCTCTTCTCGAGATTCCACAGTCAATTTGATACCATTCATTATCCCAATTTTCTTCCTTTGTTCTCATCGTATTAATTCATTTCAGGCTCTCCTTCGAGGTGCTGTCAGTCAACAGAGTGCTGTAATATTAGTTTGCATGGCTATTGATAGGTATCTGTATCTTCTACACCCCAATACTTATCACAAACACTCCAGCAAAAAGGTGAGTAAAAGTAATAATTGTAAGATGAAAATTTAAATCAAAGAGCAAGTGTCGTTTCATCTTTGGTTTTAATTACTTGATGAGTTTATTTACATTCCTAGATATCTTCAATCCAAAGTCGAGGTTATGTTGTTCAAAGACGGATTTACTTAATAACACCTTTCTCTCGGAGAAATCCTTTGAGCCGCTTAAGAAGTTCTGGGCGCCGTATTCAAATCTGAGTTTAGATATAAAAGCAAGCTTTGTGCACGTTCCAAATTAAGTGTGACTCTTTCTGATCTTGGTAACTTTGCAATATTTTGAAATAAGTTTATAACATTTACGTTTTAAAGTTTTGAGATGGCTTTTAGTGAGCAAATATGTTTATGTAGACTAAAATTAAGAAATATTTTATTTATTTATATATATTGGAATCTTTCAAAATAAGATAATTATCTCAAACATAATATGTAGGTAACAATTCCATCCATATTTCTTGAGGTATTTTACACCTTGAAGTAGTTTCATCATATTCAATGTAAACATTGAATCGTGAACTACTTTTACTTTACGTACATGTAGTTCATACTCGAGAAATGTTCACCGTCTATCGTAGAGCCAAAGATGCAGGGATGTGGAATTAAAGTTGGTTTTTGAAATTATTAAATAAACTAGATTCTGAAGCGCAAAAATAAGTTTATTTTGCGCCACTTATTTGCATCTACAATTTTTTCAGGAATGACCTGAAAAGATTTTTCAGGCCTGACTTGTAGTCCCGTATAAGATTTTGTTTCATCGTCATGGAATTTATTCCATCTCTGTCAAAACAGTCAACATAATTAAAAACTGTTATGTTAAATCAATCAAAATATAAGTAGAAAACAATTATTAAAAAATCTTTTTTGTAATTAGGTAGTTAAAATCGAATTATTTTTAATCGAATCATTCCTAACTAGAAATAATATATATATGATAAAAATATCGATTTTATGTTTCTAAAGTCACATCCTTGTAGGAAACAAGGAAGTAAGATTTCATTGTTTGCAATATCCGTATATCGCACAGACTCCACTGCGTTTATGGGTACTTTAATCTTCTTGAGACGACTATTATTTTTCCTATGCGTTGTACTTTAGAGCAAATAAATAGTTTAGACAGAACTCTTCAAACAACTGGAGTGCAATAAAATTAAATCAATTATGAAAAATTATACATTTAAAATATACTTAATAATTCTCATGGCAGTCTGGTAAAATCAGTTCTTTAGTGTAAAAACAAAAGTTATATCGCGGAATTTAAGATTGTCTGAATAGGACTTAAATGATTTTGCACATTTTTTACGAATATTTGGTCCATATCAAAATTTTGCGGCTAAATTTTACGAATTCCAAGTGATTCTAAATGGCTCCCTCTAAAACATTTACTTTCTTTTTCATCTTTTATTTTATTGTATTTCAGGGTTGCGTTTTAGTTATAAGCATAACTTGGATACTTTCTGTGTCCTTATTCGCAATAATGGTGCTGCCGCGGTCTGGATACTATTTTAACTCTACTGGGCTGATGGCTTGTGACGTCTTCCACAGTCGTGTCGCTTTCAGGTAAAAATACGCTACAATTTTTTTAGATTTCTATTGTGTTGTTATTTTTACACGATTGTCCAACCAAAATAGGAGTATGGAGGATGTATGTATGTATATGTGCAATTCGTTAACCATTGGAATGGGAATTTTATCGGAAGAATCCTTACATTATCCCGAGTGTCATAGGCTACAAGGTCGGCTATATATCAGAAAGCAGTCATGTTTATTTTAATTTTTATTTAGTATGCCTGTTTTACATCATGTTCAAAAGTTACGATTTAGCGGAATCCTAACTGTATGTTGACATTTTTTGTCATCGTTAGGTATTAATTAGTTCCACGGCATCTTCCGCTACTCACAGTGAGGGTTCGAGTATAGGTATCGCTCTACTGGAAGGTTTACTACATCCCCCCATGTTAACACTAAAATTACATCACTTTTGAAAACATGCAAAATTTTCAAAATTTTCAAGTTGTATACCTAACACGGGAAAAGTTTTCAAATTTGGTAATCAATTACATTACTATAAAAAATTAGTAGATTTTACAAAATTGATCATAAGAAAAACTCTAAGGTAACATTGATAACTAACTAAACTGTACCGCTTAATAGTCTCCTTGCGTGACGAGATACATTTTTTGGGTTCAGATCATCAAGATATGAACACTACTTTATCTTTTGTTTCTTATTTTTGCCAGGATCCTCGCGTGCTGTGCTTACTATTTTCCTACAACTATGGCATTGATGTATTGCTACGGGTCAGGCTTCCACGTCAGCAAAAACAGGAGTAAATGTGATGACAACCGATCGAACGGTGTACCGGTACCGTGTACAAAAGTGTCACATTCGGATCGTGAAACAGTGGTAAGGAAGGTTATTATTATTTTGAAGTTTTAATATTAAAACAGCAACGAAAGTCCACTGCTGGACCCCCCCCCCCCCTGTTAGGGGGAATTTGCCATAGTAAGATGCTGCATCATAAATAAGGCTGCTGCCTATCCCCGGCATGAATTATCCCTTATTCCCTTTTTACGACACCCACAGGTAGATTTCGGCCCTGCTTTTTCTTGCATGCTTTTTCAAATTTTACATATGCCTAAAGTCAAGTCAAAATTTTTATTTCCTTTAATTGCGGTTATATGAGTTGACAGTTTTATCATTCGGAATCTATTCATGTATGTCCAAAGCAGCTTATTTCTAGAAAATTCCAAAAGCTTTTGACGTCCATTCCAATGACGTAATAAGGTTACAACTTTTTGTTATGCATGGCGATTTGATATATGGTTCTTTATTATAATGTATTATTACGTTGTTAATTTTTTTTTATTATTTAACCAAAAAATATATATATATGTCATTTTGGAAAAAAATAGTATTACTAGTGAAAAAAGAGCTTAAGTCAAAATATTCGTCAAACGTCACGGACCGTGTTTTTGCTACCGTCAATGGCTACCCCGCAAGGAAAAAGTCCGATGTATTTGTATATGTGTACAATCAGCACATTTGATTTAACCTAAAAATATGCGTACGTACTTATGTTTTTTATTCCCCTAAGTCTGGACTTCTAATTTTTTATTGTAAGTATCTTGGGACATATGCTATTTACCCCATTACTCGTATTACCACAACAAGGTAATCTTTTGATAATTTACCTCAAACCTGACATAAGTAAATTGAAAATGTCGCATAAAAGACTGAAAATACCTTTTTCCTTTAATTAAATAACGCTTGTTATGTAGTACCTTTTTTTTTGCGTAGTGTTCGTATGATGAAAAAACCATATGTCCAGGACTTATATCTTTTCTATTTGGGAATCAATACATATGCTTTTTTTAGGACTAGATAAAGTTTTTAGAGTCTTTAAAAGTATGGACCTATAAGTTTCAAAAATAAGCAGTTTCTATTCAATGGACTCCATTCGAGAAATTATCTTTATTTACCTTAAATTGTTGCTGTCATACTTTACACTTTTACAAAAGGATGGAATATATTTTAGTCGTTTCATTAATTACAATTTGATGCAATATACGCGTTATATATTAAAATAAGGCGGCGATGAAAATATGTCGACTAAACTGTCAAAAAATAGCAAAGATCCCATTGACATTTTTAAATAAGACAGGCCTTTGATATATCCTATTATTTTCTTAACCTATTTGACTAAAAGTTACAGCGCGGTAAGATAATTTATTTCATGAATTGAGGCCAATATTGACCATTACTTGACAAAAAATAATGTTTTTTATGCTGATTCCGACCCTTTACTTAGCTCATTTTCGATAAAATACTGACTTATTCTTTTTCTTCTTCGCATTACAGAATTGGGGGGATGATTTTATTCCAAGCCGGTATCATACAGCATATAAAAAAAAAGGAAGGATATCATATGATTCTAGAAAATCTTTCAAACCTAGGCCCCGATTCTCTTATTTTTTAGTAATTGTAGACATTACAATGCTATTTAGACATCCAATGTCAAGTGTCATTATAATTCCACTGTGATTTTCTATACTTCAAACTGTTAGCTGAATACAAAATGACCAAAACTGTCCCATTGACAGGCCATTGTCACACAACTGAAACGGTTTTCATTTAGCAGACTACAGGCCCGGCCCGAATTCCCGTCAATGTAAAGCGGCTCCGCCTGTTGTGTGTGTCAAACGGGGCTCAGAACGACTCAATATCATTAGAGTGACAGTTGAGTTTCGCTGGAACATCAATGGGCAAAAAAGATCCGGTTCTATAATTATCAAAATGTGTTGTATTTTAAGGGTTAACTTTCCTTCTCCACTGAAAACATTTTAAACATCTGCTTCGTTACAATATAAAAGATAACGTCCATCGTTTGTGGTTATTATTATTACCACTCAAGAGAATAGCTGTAAAACTTTCTCAATTAATTTATTTTGCATGATAATTATATTCAAAGACAAATTTACATAACTTTACAATGTAACTTTTGTTTATTTAAATTGATTAAAACATATATAATGCGATATTGTTACAGAAAATATGAAATAAACCGTGAAGATAACTCCATGGTGGCAGACTTAAATTATATAAAACTGTACCTCAATGTCTTTTTCTTGGTGCCTTTCTATTCGGAAGTAATTTTATTTCAAGTCTTTCGCAAGTTAGAGAAAGTTCTTGCCTAAGTAAAGCAATTTGGTAACCCCGGAAAATAACTGTCAAAAGTCTTTTTCGTAGCAGTTTGTTTTTTTTTTCTTCAATGTTCAGACCTGTTCAGTCAATCTCACCTCTCATGAGGCGTCATTCTTCGTGTCATTCTGCTACAGAAGAACACACGCATGTCAAGCAAGACATTAATTAAATTCGAAATGAAATCTAAGGTGGGGTACTAAAACGTTAAACGACTGTGTGGTATTTAATTACTGCCATATTTTTACATGATATTTTAGGTGCTTTAATGCTCATATATGTGGCATAAGCTAGCGTTTCCAATTTAAGAGATATAATTTATTTGTTTCTCGTACCGTTACTAAATATCACAAGCAATTATTGATATCTTAAACTTACAATAATTTATTTCCATAAATAAGCTGAATTAGGGCACTTATGGAATGAAATGATAACTTCTGGGCAAGTTTTTGGGGCATTTTGCCAGGAGGTCCGGTAAATTATATGCATCCTTTTAAATATCTTGATTTGAACTTGAAACAAATGTCGCTTACTGTGGTGTAAATTTTCATGTCGTTTGATTCACCTGGCCAGCCCCAAGGCAATGCCTTCATATTCAATTTTTATTCCGCCTGAGCCAGTTTTAAAATTTAATATGTGGGACGGTACTTCACGGGTGCCGGGTTTGATCCCCGGCCGACTCCAATATTTTTTCAACTTTTATTTTTATTCATGAAAATAATACGGCACTGGAAGTGCAAAATAAATCATAGTACATAGTAAATTGTAATGAGAACATTTTCCTTTCTTTTGCAATGACGTATTAAAACGTTAATTATATTTAATAATCTTAATTTTTTTTTTTATTTACATTGACTTAAACAAATGGTTAGGTGCAGTGCTGCCATAACATTGAGAGAATATTTTCTTCAACAGATTCAAGTCCCGGTGCGGCCTCATAGCGTGAGCACGTCACGTACGATGGCCGCCATGTCATTAGGCTTCATAGTGATGGTGACCCCCGCCACGATCCAGGAGGTGGTCGCAGCCTGCACAGGTTGCAAGGTAAACGTGCAGATTACTACTATCTGTTCATCAGTTTTATCACACGCAACTCGTTTTATCTATTCAAGCGATCAATCCTCACTTTTTATCGCATATGGTTGGAGAAACCAGTAAATCTTTTATTGATCTCGTAAGTGGGTAACGCAAAGTCATGTTGATACAGTAGTTAACACGCATACCATCGTTTACATTTGATAGAGTTATAAAAAATATGCACTGGTTTTCACTTTAGTTAGCGCTCCCGCGTTAGTGTTCGTTAGATATACCTCAGGATCACAGAAACCCAAAACGTATGTTTGGCAGTGATACTTGACACAGTAGTGATCATTGCATGAAAACCTACCATCGTCATAGATGCAGGAAATTCAAAATAGATGCGAGAAACCCATCCAATCTAAAAAGATATCGAATAAAATCTCGCACCGATTCGCAGCACCTGCGCGCTATCTGTTTCTTTCTTTTATTTTATTCGCCCCCGACTTTTTATTACTTTCTGAGAAGTTCAATAATGTTTTCTTTGAAACCGAAGTCTTACTTAAAATATTTTGCTTTTGGAAGTTTAATTTTCGTATTAAAATCCTTTAGTTTACCCATAAATAAGCAATTCTTTTTTTCAGGTTCCACCGACTATAGACTTTATTGTCACCTGGTTGGCGCTAAGCAACAGTTTTTGGAATCCTTTTCTTTACTGGCTACTAAATAGCCATTTCCGAAGAATAAGTAGTGACCTGCTACAATATTACGTAAGTATTTGTAAACCAAAACTTTGTATATAAACAGTCGACCCATCTATTTTAAAAGTATTAAAGTATTCATAACTGTTTAAAACTCAATGTATTTTCCGCAGTTCTGCTGCCGGAGGACTAAGTCGTTCCACAGTTACGAGAAACCAACAGGTTGCTGCGGATCACCAGTTACTTCAGATGGCTTACATTCCAAAGGGGAGTTTGAAGGCCTTGGGGAGAAATACTGGGGCGAGATATTAGAACGAACTGTGTCGTCAACCTCACTGCATGCGATTCAGAAAGCTTGCCACCGCGACCTCCATTGTACGGGGTCATTTAAAGGGTGCCGTAATCCAAATTGCAAGCAGGATTCAAGATTTTTTGACGGCTATGGACCAACTGATTACCGACATCTTGATAGATCTGCATTTCAAGTTGAATCGTGTTCGCGACATTGTAGGATGAAAAACTCTGACATATGTTTATTTAAGCCAAGTCAGAGCCTTGATTGTGGTCGATCAAGGTCAAACTTAAGTTTAGATGAGGGCAACTTCAACAAAAGCTGTAATGGTCGACATCCGGAATTGTGAGAATTGCGAAACTGTCCGGTCTTCGGGCATAGAAGCAATAGTATAGGCATGTATCCAGGAATGGAACATTTTAACTCTAATTTAAAATGGAAATTCGACGATTCTCCGGGAGTTGACGATGATATGCAAAATTTAGAGCAAAACCTTGATAGGATAAGAAGCTTGAGTCATGAAAAAAGCTTCAACGGATACTGTGTGAAAGAGAATGATAATTTGTTGGAAGTTGAGGTGAATGATATTGGTGAAGACGATTCAGATGAAACTAAAGATTACCTTGTTGGTGGCGGTGTTCGTGAAAGTTGTGAGGATAGGAGTGAATACGGTTCAGTGAATAAATTTTCTCGTAACTCGTCTATGTCAAACCGAGAACTGGACGTTATTAAAGAGAGTTCTAGAAGTTCGAGCGATACAGAAGTTACGTTGACACGATGACTTCCGAAAGTGACATTTGACAAAGCAGTCAATGTGGTTCACTTGAAATCATCGCCCGAAAAGAGACTTCAATATTCAAAAAAGTGTAACAGACAGTGTAATATGTGAAAATTTAGATACAAAAATGCAATAGATTTAAGATATTACGTGGACCAGTAGATTCAGGTCATATTTGTAAACTATGCTCACAAGAAATAATATTGACGTTGATTCAGAAAGCAAGATGAGGTGTAAATGTTTATTATTAATTAGTGTAAAAATGTGGCCTCTGTCATTATAAAAATAAGCACTTACGTATTTCTGTGTAATTTAGGTAGTGAAAGTTTGCAGTGACGCAGCTTATCTACAAATTGGTAGACTAGTTTCTCCATTGATAGGGAGTTTTATATTTTTTGTAATAGATGTACAACAAGAGTTATACCTGTACTGGGCCTTATGTTACCAAATATTTTGATTTTCCAACCTTATTGTAAATATTCTAGCTTTCATAATTAAAAGAAAAATCGTGTCTATAAAAATGTGATAGAAGTCTTGATACTGCATAATTTTAATATTTATAATAGAGTCGACTCGAAATGAAAAATGACTGTAATAAATAGAATGACTTTGCTTGTCAGTAATTCTTTAAATTTTCTCATTAATTTCCTATTTGTATGATTACATACATTACATGTAATAATAAGACTGTTTCCTGGAAACTTCAACTTAATTGTAATCAGAATCGCACAATACCCTTTTCTTCTAATATATTAACATACATAAATATAACATTGTTGATGTCTACCTAAATGTTACACAGAGAGAGGAGAAAAATAAATTGTTTGTATTAAATATAAATGTTTTATTTAACACAAAGTATTCCATTGTCATTGAAAATTTAGTAGAGTGAAGAACTAATATTTCAGTTAAGAAGTGATTATAGACGACATGGAAGGGACAAACCTTTTAACAATGTCACTTCAGATAGGTTCAGGGTTGCTAAGAGACAATCATCCGAAAAGTACTCGAGATTTGGACTCTAAAAGATAAAATTCTAAACTTGAAAATATAAAACTTTCATTTTTAAAATTCATAACACGTAAATATTTTTTTATTTTTATTATTATTATACTAGCCTACAGTGTCCCACTGCTGGGCAAAGACCTCCCCTCTCTCTTTCCAGGCTTTCCGGTCTGTGGCTGTTTCTGACCAATTGGGCTCGTAGTCGACCTCATCCCGCCAGCGTTTTCTCGGTCTCCCTCTACGGCGACGCTCTTTAGGGATAAATTCGGTGGTTAGTTTAGCCCATCTTTCCGGCTGCATTCGGCACACATGGCCAGCCCACTTCAGCTTAGCGGCTTTCTTGCCAACGTCGGTGATACGAGTTTTGGAGCGGATTTTGAATATATATTCAAGAAAAATATCTGAGGTAACTAGGAAGCTTATAAAATATTTTATCTTTTATCGTTCTTGACAAGCGCTTATTTTGGAATGTATTTATTAGCATGTAGCATTTTCGTTTGATACCCCACTCTACAGGTAAATTACACGTCAACTGCCTCAATTTATGCCATCTTATTACACACGGTATGCAGCAAGAGATTTATTTTTCGAAATAAGCTGACCTGTTGTGTATTCTTCTATATGTTATGTTTCCTTTTTGTTTGTATAAACTTAACGGTTTAAATAAATAAATCAATACATTTGTTCCCGAACAATATTTTTTAAGTTCCATACAAAAATCGGAAGCTTGACATGTTAAAATATTGTAGATAGGATTTTCATTTTTCGGATGGAATTATTCATTATGATCCTAAGTATCCCTGAGTAAAGCGGCATAAACTCTGCCACCAATAAAGCTTTTTTTTCTATGCACCTACACAGATGTATGTTTTTTATACCTGTAACAAATTCTGAATATTTTTAAATGAGTGGATAGACTGAATATGACAAAATAGAAACCAGAGGGATTAAATTCATTCACAAAGGACCGGGAATGGGTTGACGTGTTTACCAAAATGGCGGGAAGCAAGTTTCAAAGGGAATTAAAAGGGAGATTGAAAATAGGTCGGATTTAACGAAGTTGTTTTTTGTTTTATTCTATTCAACCATTCGCTTGTTTAAAAATACATTTTTGTATCAAATTAACAAGATTCCTTAAATAAAATCATTTTAATATATTATTGCCTCGCTGATGGATGCGCTGCTTTATGGAAAACGCATAAAATATATAACCACCTAATTTCAAATCCCTGGGGGGTGTTTCCTCAAATTGAATTCTGGACGATAAAACACTACATCAACAGCAGCGCAGCGTTGGCTGCATCGTAAAACTGCAATCCTAGACCAAGGGCCTTAACAGTCATCAACAACAACCACATAGCCTGCTAGACGCTACTCGTTTCTTCAAGTAAACAATTCCTTTAAAAAAAACGAGACCTGTCACTGTTAATACAGCACTAAATTAACGCTGCACTCGATATTACTGAAGGAATAAATTGATCTGGGCCTGGATTCCATTATTTTTACCCATGAAATGCCAGCAGACAAAACTAATTTTATTGTCATCATGATACTATTCTATACTTCAAATTGTAAGCAGAATACGAAACCATGCCACTGACACGCTATCTCCATACAACTAAAGTGATTTTCATTTTCAATAGTGTTTCAAATTTGTGTATATAATATTGCATGCCAAATACTGGCGCATCGCGCATGTATTGAAATTATGCAAGTAATGTTATTACTTATTTTAAGACCTTTGTTACCTTACCGTGTATGCCAGCTAATAAAATATTTCATATTTCAGCCTTTATAGAAAGTATTTGCCTTGTGCCGTCTAGTTGGCTGTGAGGTCTTTGGTCTTAAAGATGTTCACTTTATGGTCGATTTTTTATGAAGAGTCCAAGGATTTTACGGTCCTAAGCGGATTTAACTGACAATAAACGTGTTGATGTGAGCCATGTTGGGTTTTACAGCGGCTCTCGCGAAACTATGTCATCAGCTTCGCGGCTCATACTGTGGGATATAAATCCGACATATTAATCTAGATTTATAGGTGTCTTCGTTGCAGACTACTTTGATAGAATTCTTAAAAACATTTTGGGTCTTGTTTTTGGTTTTAGGACTGAATTTTTTTCATTAGCCCACTTTTCGTCCGTCGCTGCGTATTTTTAACGCATCGTAACGCTTGCGCGATATCCGATGTACGTTACGGTGCGTTAAAAATACGCAGAAAGTGCAAGTGGGTGGGCCACCGATATAAGGTAATTTCAAAAATAGAAGTATTTACCTTATTCTTCTTCTGTCAAATTGATGGCATGTCCATTGTCATTTGCCCAGTTGTGATATAAGTGATCTGTGGTTGTGGTATAGAAATATATACGCTGTATACCTACTTACGTATTTAAAATAGCATAAGTACTAAATATAAGTCTGCCAATTTATAGAACATTGCGCACTGTTACTGTTAAACAAATCTTAATTTTATTCAATAACACACGTAAAGCGGCACAGGATCGGGACAAGTGGCGGAAACTTGTGTCGGACGCCAAGACCCACTTTGGACCCTGAGCCACAGCAGTAAGTAAGTAAGAGATACACTGGATTTCTTAAAGATATGTCGCTTCAGTATTCATATATATATTTAAGTCTATTCCATTTATACTGTCATCTATTTTTCCCTTCGGAGTATTTCGCATTATCCACGCTTCCATAGTATAGTTTAAGTATTATTTTATTATGTATTAGTTTATCAATATTATACAGGTATCTATCAAGTTTATTATATTGTCTATGTATGTATTAGAGTGTATTACAGTATAAGTAGTATATGTAGGTGTTTGCACTATCCCGCTATATGTTTGCACTTTCCATATCACCCAAAGGTTGCCTGGAAGAGAATGCTGCTTTAGCATTAAGGCCGCCTTATTGTACTGTGATTTGTCTTTGTTTAATTTTATTTTGTCGATGTTATTTTGTGTGCAATAAAGAATATTATTATTATTATTATTCAGCCATTGCGCCCGCCAATACTTTATAAGTGCTCTCACTACCTCATTATAAAGGAAATACAGTTCTTTATACCAGAACGGAGGCAGCTTAGAGATTTTCTACACACTCACTGCCAAGTGATTTTGCTTTCAAACGTTTATGTTTGTGACCTTTTTATTTTAAAATTAAAGCTTTTGCTAGGTAGGTTCACCAGTTGAAAAAAAAATACAGCTTTTTTCATACAAGAGCATGTTTGCAATGTTTTAACATTCTGAACATAATATATTTAGTATGGTTTAGGCCCACCATAAACCCTTGGGCATGGTCAGGAGGGCTTGAGTGGGTCCCCAGTGTAAACTAAATTTAATTACGTGTTCTCGCACGTGAGGCTTGATAACAAACCTGAGTACGAATGAACGTAGTTTATACAATCTTTCGCCTACAACAAAAGGCGTCATTTGCATAACATAAAACCGGTGCTTAGAGATAATGGATACGGCAGCTAAAGTGTTATTTCATGGCGATCAACAGATCATTCCAGTATTTTCTTAAACTCTTGGCTCTTAACCTGATTAAAGTCTACGTTTTAATCCTGTTAAGCAGATGTTTGGTTCTGTGTTGCTTTATGTTTATTACTTCCAAGCTCTAAGTAAACTATCTATGAAAGATTATGTAATGTAGTTACTTTTTTACTCTAAACAGGAAAATGAGTACAAAAGACAAAAAGTATATTTCCAAATAAGTAGGCAACTGTCTCGATTTCAATTCAGCTCTATGGTAACATAATGTAAGATTAATCGGTTCATAAAACAGGAAAAATATTTTTAAACGCTTTATCTCTATTTATGTATTGATCCTGCTACTACGACACCGAGTTACGGCGTTAGCAATTTTTTCGACCTTCTTAGACTACTGAAGAATGGGCATTGACAGGTAAAATTGTACTGAAATTACATTTCCGTCAATTCGCTAAAAATGGTTACTCGAACTTATTAATAATACAACATTAAAAGATAAAGGATATCATCACGTACCGTCAACGACTCACTGTGAATGTAAACGGGGCCTGATAGAGAAGAACCAAAGAACAATAGTTTACAGACTTTGCTGGGAATACTATGAATGAATATTCTTATTCAAAATGCAACGGTAGGTCTTAGGTCGAAAATCTGAAGATCACACAATAAATTAGGGATGTGACTTTACTAACAACAACCCTCTATTTAATTGAATAAATATCGATTAAGTACCTATTTAACCAAAAGTAATAGTGTGTTTTAAGAAATAGGAAAGTATCTTATAGATTAAAACTTTAGTTCTACGGAATTCTTTAGGTATGTACAATTGTACATTGATATGTCTAACTGTATGATAATAATCCGATGTACACGTTTTTTCAACACGGTTTAGCGGCTTCATCTTTTAGAATGCCACATTTTTCGACTGCTTGTTTAATTTTACAAGCAAGACTGAATATATAACCTAATGATAATTCAAATTTTATAAAAATACAAACGACATAACATATTCATTTTGATACTCGGGTCTGTACTGTATGTTTTTCTATGCGTGGTAAAATGAAAATGAGTATAAAAGGCCCAGTCTATTAGTTAACGGGTCTAATGACACTTACTGCTAACAGCTAACGATATGGCGGCGAAATGTTATCGCGAGTGTCTAGTGATGCCTATACTAGTATAATTTCAAGCTTCGTAAATGATTCATTAGGTACATCTAGATTTTCTTATATTGATATCCTTTGGGGGACTTTGAGTACTTTTAAGACACGCCTGCTATACATAATTTGTGTTTTAATTAAGTAAAATTCAATCATCTCTTTCAATGTTAATATATAAATTTTATTTAAATTAGAACAAGATAAAACAAAGTGAAGATTTACCACGGTAAAAATATAGTCCAATACTGCTGTGTGTTGTCCGCTCCCTATTTAAACATTAGGCAGCTTAATATTTATAGACTATCAAATCGAGCAGGTCTCTTCAATAAAATGGTATTTTAAGATCACATACATATTTCACGCCTATAATCCCTTGCGGGGTAGGCAGAGCGTAAACGGCCTCAAAAAACGGGCATTTACGCCACGTCAGACAAATATTTGAGGGTCATTCGGAAAATTGTGTATCGCCATAGTGACAGGTTGTCAGCCCATCGCCTAAAATTGCAATACACAACCCTCGAGTCCCTTAGTCGCTTCTTACGACACCCATGGGTAAGACATGGGGTGATGCTATTCTAAGCCGGCATCACTCACAATCTGTATTAATCAACTAAGTTACATTATAGTCAAGTAAACACGAAATAATTGCCAAAACATGTAAATAATAACACAGTTCATACAATAACATCGTTCTACCAAGACGATTAACATTAAAAAATGCGGGATAACGCGGAACGAGGGTAACTCGTCGCATCGAATGATACGCTGATTGTTGTCATCTGAAAAACATGACAGCGATCATAAGACTTGACGCCTCTCAAGATTGATGTTGTCAATCTTATCCCGTTCGAAAACAACAAAGAGATGGCTGCGCTGTTATCCTTACTTATATTATAAATCTGAGTGTTTGTATGTTTGTATGTTTGTTACCTCCTCCACCTCACGCTCAGGCGGCTTGAACGATTTGGATGAATTTTTTTGGATGCGGCTAAAAAGCTGGGCGTCCTGAATAGAGTGAAGCGATACTTTACGCCTGGACAGCTTTTAACTCTTTACAAAGTACAAGTCCGATCCTGCATGGAGTATTGCAGTCATCTTTGGGATGGCTCAGCCAAATACCAACTTGCCGCTCTTGACTCGGTGGAACGCAGGGCCAAGAGGCTCATAGGCGACATAAAACTGGTGGACACCAAGCTACATAGCCTGGCACATCGCCGCAAGGTTGCCTGCTTGTCGGTTTTTTATAGATTGTACTTCGGAGAGTGTGCTCAAGAGCTTCACAACCTTGTTCCACCAGCTCCCTTCTACCATCGGACATCCAGACGCACCGCCGGATACCATCCGTACCTGGTAGCCATTCCACCAATTCGGACTAAGCGCTTCCAGTCATCATTTATAATGCGCACTGCTAAAGAGTGGAACTCACTACCTGCGTTTGTGTTTCCAAACGCATACAACCCTAATCTATTCAAAGTAAGAGTAAACAGGCTTCTTCTGGGTGAGCTCGCTCCATCTTAGACTCTGTCTCTGTCCTATGACCTAGACTAGAGCCAAGAGCAAACCCATCATTACATAACATAACATAAATATACTTTATTGCACAAAAACAAGAAATGGACATACAGATAGAAAAGAAAGAGTACAATATAGGCGGCCTTATAGCTAGGTAGCTATTTCTACCAGACAACCTTGGGGTAAAGGAGAGTAGATTTGAGATGCGGGATAGTGCTTTTACGTTTATATAAAAAACATATACAATAACACCTACATATTTACATAAATAACAATATGAGTAAACTACTACATACCTTATATTACAATAAACTAATACATATACATTATTATTAGAGAGAAATATGCATGTTCATACAGATTAAATGGACAGGAGAGAAAAACAAAACAGTATAAGTGATAAATCACTTTTCGGACAGATAGTGTGATCTGACTCGCGCCTTAAAGCTTTCAAGAGACGGAGCACGTCTGATATCCTCCGGTAGGGCATTCCACAATTTGATCGCTTGCACAGAGAAGGACTTGGCGTAAAACTCTGTTCTGTGAGGAATCATGCTCAATGTAAGATTATGGCTGGATCGAAGATTACAGGTTAGAGTAGAAGAGTGAAATGTGAAGCGATCTTTTAAGTAGGAAATTAATTAATAAAAAAATAAATTAAAAAAAATTTGGAACACAGGTAGAGTATAACCAGGAATAACACATAAGCCACTTTTTAGCGCGGGAACACAACTATTACCACGGGAAAATGAATGGCAGCGGGTAAACCGGTTGGCAGACATCTAGTAGTAAATAAAAGTACACATTGACAACAGTCGCCTCCCTTTAATCCGCGCCAAACTATTCGTCACATCACAGTTTAACGATGTCAATAAAGGTAAGTAGTAAATCAGGTCAACTTTATGATAGGTTAGGGTATGTCAGGAAGCCGTAAAAGTATCCACAAATTATTAGAACATCTAAATCGAACTACATTGTAACGGTACAATAATAAATTTAACAATGCAAGTTGCACAACTGTACTAACATCGGGCTTATAGTTTCAGTGCTACGTGAAAAAAACTACTGTTCTTCCACTATGGTGGACTGAACGTACATTTGATAGATCCGTTTGTCAGACGAAAGGAAATTTCGAGTTTCCATACAAAAATGGATACCATGGCAATCTGTTACGCGTGCGATTTGAACAAGGTGGCTTTTAAGTTTTCTGCTTGCGATGGGTTGGATCCTAGCTTAAATTAATATGAAAAGCGTTTCACTTTACTAGATTTCTTGCTTACAAGTTTTTAGTTAAAAGAAAATCTTTCAAAAACTTTTTGAGACGCAAGGCTCTAAGATCGTAGTTTTACCTCTAATGGACAGCTAAACTTATTCTCTGACTAAAAAAGCTGCCAGCACTAGCTGAAAGAACCTACCTAACGTACCTACTTAATTAAAAAGCAAGTTTCCTTGCCCACATCTTAAAATATCTTTTGAGCAACATGTAAGAAATTCTCTTCAGGTAAGCTTGAAATATACGCCCTGGTTTTGTGTCATTGTTTATCATGTTGGTATAATACGGTTATTATATGTGTGGACCGAGTGACTTGGTCACACAGAATGGTTGCGACGTGAGCTGCCTTTATATTGGAGGGTATTCCTCATAACAGCATAGAGTGTTTTCACTTATAGTATTTGTGGATATAAAAGTAATAATTTAGGTTGTGAAAAAGACTGACTGATTTTGTTTCAAAAGCGTTATAAAAATGGACTTTATTTACACTTTGAACAGCACATTTCAATTTGTGACCAAGTCATGAAACTTTCAACTTTAAAGAATACGAGTTTTGAACTATCTGCACCATTTTAAAAGACTTCAAACAAGTAGCAAGATTCATCTGATAAATAAAGTATATTTATTCCATTTTATAGGCACTTTTTTCGCAGAGTCTCAAGAGGGAACTTCGGGCTTTGCTTTTTTCCTCGTTTTACAACAGAATCTCGGATTTGAAAGCGTCTGAACAGAGTTATATCTCGCTACATGTCGGATACTTTGTATTTTTGAAACGTTGAGGGTACATGGCTAGACGTTACTTTAGTTTAGCTGAAATTTAGTTTTTTCACGTAGGTAGGTAAGTAATCTAACGTGAATACCAAATTTTTAAAACACTTCCCGTGTCAGGTATACAATTTTTGAAAACTTGCAAAATTTTCAAGCGCGGGCAGGACTTGAACACGCGACTTTCGCATTACTAGTGGCGACGCCACTTCCATCTGGGCTACCGGAGTTCATTCGTTGCCCGCCAATTTTGTAAGTGTATTTTAATGCTAGTAACGCGTGGCAAGGCTCCATCTACCGGGTTAGTTTTTACACTATCTAACGTCTTATGGAAAAAGATACCTATAGTCCTACACTACACACCACTTTAGCATATTTCAGTGCACTTATAGACGTTAGCTTACCCTTGGGGTTCCAAGGGCATGAGGTTCGATCTCCTGTCGTCGCTATCCAGTTACTACCCTCAAATATTTGTCAGCCGTGGCAAATTTATTGTTTATATGGCCTGATTTCTGATTTCTGATTTCTGTCGTTTACGCTCTGCCTATCCCGCAAGATATATAGGCGTGATATATGTATGTGTGCGATAGTTTTTTAGCAATGGCTTAAAATCTATGGCGAGAAACTCTTCTGTTTATCGCCATTGCTTTTATATACAGGGTGTAAGGGACACCCTCCGAATACTGACAGGGCGCATTAAGACTAAGTAACTGAACAATTTTACACAGAAAATATTTCAGGAAACGTCAAAAAAATTTGGTCGCCATAGTAAATGCAGTCTGCTGATCGTGCTTTTGTATGGAAGGTAGAATATTTTCTGTCGTTTCCTGACATATGGTTATATGGTAAAGTTGTTCAGTTTCATGGTCTGAATTGCCATGGTCAGTATTCGGAGGGCTGTCCCTTACACCCTGCATAGTATCTTTTGACGCTACGTTCATACTATGCACATGGTCGTGCCCCGTGTAGATAAAGTCTGACAGATTAAAATAGTGTCGAATCGAAAGAAGGTAATTAGGTAGGTATGATTAAAGGTAATTCTTAGTTCATTCCTGGAATTTGGGATTATTTACATATGACATTAAAAAAACAAACTCGTAAGTTGTCTTAAATCATTCAATATGAAATTTCAAATCTCATCTACTCGAAAAATGAATTTCTTCAGTTTATATGCCTTAAATTACGAAAATTATACCTAACCGAAGGCGGTACTTCCACTTGTATTTCACTTTGTAAACGACATTTGTTTCAAATTTCAGTCAAGATTTTCAAAGCCTGTTCTTTCCACGCTGGACCCTCTGAAAAGAAAAAAACCCCTAAAATTAACTGGCCAACGGATGCCTCCGTTCAGTCGTTTGACAGACGCATCCGTAAACGTACCGTAACCGTATTTGTGTGGGTATAAGATCAGAATTCGTAATTTCCTTCATCTGACAGACGCCTTAGTCAAGACTTAATCAAATAAAACAGCCAATAGATTTTCTGCTACAGAGAATTTTGATGTTGACAGAACGTAAAGCAACCGTGTTCACTGAAGCATTTGTTACCGCTTCAACGCAAAAAAAATAAAGTGGGTTTACACCAAGCCTGACGAAAGCCTTGCATTGCAACCGTTAAATTGCTACAATCCTACTATTGTATACGCACATGAAACTGTAGATCGGATATCTGACATAAGTGAAACTCAGCGAGTAAAGTGGAACAAAACAAGTCGAGTTAAGTAGGTACAACCACAAATTACGGATCGCGGATTAGTTATGTAAATTATGTAATGGAATGTTTAGAGTATTACATACATAATATTCATATCTAATTTGAACACAATCTTTATTTTTTTAGTCATATAAAATCATGATATTCAAAACAAGCAACCCAAATTTTTTGGTACTCCGATTTTTTGTGCTACGTCGACTTGACGCAAATACAAAAAAATACCTAAGTATTTTAAGTAAATAAAGTTTTTCCAACCAAGTTTTCGAGAAAGAGCTTTTATAATAAAATCATAGTTGTATGGGTTTAATGAAGCACTGTGATGTAAAAAAAACCTTAAACTACTTAAAGGTACGAAACAACTACATCTTAAGTCCCAACATGGCAGTAGGTAGGACGAAAGCTTCAACCACATAAAATTGATGAATTTAGTAACATATTGAAGTATTTAGAACGATTAGTACCGCAAAACTAGCGACACTCCACAAAAAATACATTTTCTTTATGCAAGCAATACACCACAATGCCTTTTACACAAGTTTTTGGTATTATCTTAAGTAAATTTAAATTAAAACTTACCAACGGAAAAATATACATACATACATATATCACGCCTATAGTCCCTTGCGGGGTAGGCATATAATATATCTGTATTTAAAGTAATGGGTTAAAGTGACAAAAACTGCCACTAAAATTGCCGTGAATATTTTATGAAGTTTGTAGGGTCTGATTTTACTTTCAAATAATACAAAAACTTGTGCAAAAGATATCTGATGTATTGTTTGCATGAAGAGATACGATTGTTTTCGTGAAGTGGCACTAGTTCTACGGCACTACAGCTCGCCATTTAACTACTTTTCTTTAACTATTGAAAACTAAATTTCCACCCAGCGGTTGTACTCATTTTCCCGTGGTGATAGTTGTTTTCTTGCGGTAAAAAGTGGCCTATGTGTTATTCCAGGTTATACTCTACTTAAGTTCCAAATTTAATCTAAATCGGTCAAACACCTGAAAATAAAATAAGTCACTGTGTTTGAATGGGTAACTAGCCTACTACAGTCTATAGTCTTTCGGCAATCCACGCCGCCGCTTGAAAATTTCTATTAAGTATTATTCCCAAATAAAACAAATATTACCCACTTGCCCATTTTGCGTTTTTTCCTAGATTTAATAAAGTACATCCCAACATACATGATTGCTACCTAAAATAGCAGGACTAAAGTAGGTAGCTATCATAGCTTTATGACAAACCCTAGTTTGCGGGTTGAAAGCGCGATCAGACCTTAGCGTGACGATCAAAGACCAAAGAACTTGCACGCTCCGTGCACCGACATTTAGGTACCTACTCTGTGCAGTATGCATGCTCTTAATTGATATACGAGTACTTAGGTTGGATAAAAAATAAGAACGCTGTCACCAAGTTCATCGCATTTTACACGACGTGAGCCCTACCGCTTGGAAATCGTCTATCACATATATAGTGTCCACAGAGATACATGCAAAAACATACAATACAAGCACTGACTTGTTTGAAAAGTCGTACACAAAAAATATATTGCGGGGCGCTCATGTTTCCCAGGGTGCGGGCAACGACCATTCCCAACCAAGCTTGAGACTCTAGGTACTTCCCGTAGACTTAGAACAATAAAATTTGGCAAATAGCATCGTTTTGAAGTACAAGTTTAATATAAGTCTTTTTAGAGAGCCGAAGTAGAACAAAAAATTAAAATTGAGTCTAGTAGTTCAAGCGGGGTCCAACTCGCACTTGGCCGTTTAAAAAAAGCTTTTTATATAATGATGGAGCGAAAGCTATACTAGTAGGTTCAACTTGATATTCTGTCCATGTGACATTATACTACGAATCTATTGAAAATCGGGAGTAGAAATTCTCAATAGAGTGACTTTAAGAGTTGCATCCCCAACGTACGGCAGCCAAAGCGTGTAAGCTCTAGCAGAACAGGTATTAGATTAAAGTAAATGTAAGTGGATGGGTACAACCATAAAAAATTTCTATAAGATCATATCATATTATCATTTCATTTGTTTACTCTGTTGACATTATCTCAACCTCTCAACTATGGCGGCTATTTCATACATATCACGCCTGTATCTCTTACGGGGTAGGAAGAACGTAAACGGCCGTAAAATACGGCCGTTTACGCCAAGTTTGACAAACATTTGGGGTTATTCAGAAAATGTAGAGTTTGATTTTGTATGTATGAAATAAATCGACCTAATATTTATATATTAAATATAATTGTAGACGAAAATTGAGTATCGCAATAGCAACAGGTTGACACCCTATCGTGTGAAATTGCTATAAACATGTAACCCTTGAGTCCCTTAGTCACCTTTTACGACACTTTTTATTTCATAGAGACGCGTAGTAGGTATTAAGCCCACTGCCTGAGAAATAAAGGTCAGAATAGCAGACAAGAATATATATATTAATTTTCATTCTTCTTCTCCTTCATTTATTTTTATGTTTGACACCGAGTTGACGAATGATCAAATAAACCCTGGTACTCAGAGTTTTTCAACCACCTATTACTACTAGTAGGCCTCTGACATGGTTGAGTAACGCCCGCCGTCTAAGTTATCGTAGACAGCAACTGGGACCGACGGTGACTAAGGTGGTTCTCAAAGAGTCGGTGGTTCAGTCTGCCATGTCCTAACGAGATTGAGAACAAATTCGCAAAGTTATAATATCAACTTTGTGAGGGCCCCACCAGGAATCGAACCCGGAACCTTTGCGTCGCAGGGAGTCGCACTTCCACTGCGCCATATCGGCCGCAACTCATTTTCATTGATAAGATGTTCGTATAGTTTGCTAAGAAAATCACGCAAGCAGTAGCAAAGGCATCTAAAATTTTATCTAGTCTAAGTTCTTAGTACTTGTGTCTGTCTGTAACACCTGAAATCTCCCCGAGCTGAGTACGTAAAGCGGATCAGGCAAAAGTTTTCTGTAACCAAGTGTGTGCCCAGGGGAGGTATTTGTGATTGGCCGTTCGAGTTATTTGAAATAAAATGAAATCGTAGGTTTTGTTATTATTTGTTTTATGGAAAAATAAAAGCTTATAAATAAAAAATAAAAATAAAGTGGTTAAAAATTTTGACTACATTACCACGGTATTTCATCAGAAAATTACAACACAAAATTGTAACTTTAAGTTGTGCATTTGTAATGAGGATATAACTAATTGGTTTTAAAGCAGATTATGTACCTCATTTTGTCACTTTTTAACTTAATTTATTTATTAGTATTACATTCAATTAAAGATTTTTTACCCAAAAAAACAACAATTACTATTATTGTCAGACGCATAAATCTGTGGTCTACAATTTCCAACAGCTTTATTTGTACTTCCATTGGTGTGTGAGAGATGAGCGTCAATTTCAATTAAGCCCTGTTGATAAGCTGCCAATTAAAGGTCCGTGCTGCGCCGCCGTGCCGCCGGGTCACAGAAAAATTCACGCCGAGTAAATTTTTTGGAAATGTTCGGAAATCTAAAGTATTGTAAAAATCCACTCACTCGCGCATGCGTACTTGTTTAGGCTCTTTTGATACTCGAAAGCTTAAGATGCGCTGCTTGCTGTTGACATATACTAGACATCGAGAGTCTGAAGTACCTAATGTGGAACACCAGGAGTCCGACTAAACTGTAAGAGATAATGAAATGGGTTTAAAGCAGATTTTGTTCAGCATAATGATCAGCTTTTTCTGGTAAATAGGAATTCAGAAAGCCTAACTAGCTCTAGGGCTACCGAAATACTTCACTTTTTGAGGAATGGGTCCGTAACGACCACCGGGAGCTACTACAAGAAGCTCACTCAAGTGGTTCACAAGCAAGAAAGATGCAACTAAGTTTTCAACATATCCGCAAGTTGGCGCCACGTGACAGATTGGCAGAGAACGGTGGCCCTGAAACGCGTTATCGAAGTGTTTATCGCGCACCGCATAATATACAACTTCCAATTCTGTCCAGGTTGACCATTCAGTCCAATCTGTTTTTAGTCTGATCCTTTTTTTCCAGAATACATTCTAGGCCTGGTTGTTTGAACAACGACACAACTTCTCCCGGTGAGCAGGAGCTCCCTATCAATTAATAATAATAATAACAACAGGTGGCCAGGCAGTTACCTTTTTCCCGACACCACCTGCAACCCTTCTCTTTGCCTACTTGCATACCTCCCAGTAACCCGTCATTAGGTCAATGAAAAACCCAATGGACTATGGTGTAGGATATATGGTGTATGAAATACTATATATATATATATATATATATGTCGTAACGGCCGAAAATCAGATAGTAGGCTAGCAGCTATAATTAATTTTAACATTAAGATCAGGACGCGAAGTACCAAAACCAAGGAACGATGAAAGGTCATTTGAGCCTTGCGCTACGCCCGATCGCTCAAACAACACTAACTCGGAATCTCTCTGTTCCCAAAAATGCCTTTAGCCAAACCACTTGACACAATATGTCTACTACATGCTTCGACCGACGCTAACGCATAGGTACTCAATTAATGCTCTTTCCATAAAATACATCAAAAAGTGCACTTTACTTCATTCCTCAGGTTTAATACCTCACGCTCCGACACGGCCTTCCTGACTTACACACGTCCTCGTGTGGTCACAAGTAGCCATTTCACAATATCGTTCGGTTATCCTGACAGACATACTCTAGCTTATAGCCCATAAAACCATAATAATCTGGCTAGACTCCTGAACTGAACAAAGATCTAGTTGTTCACAATAGTTCGCTTCGTTCATTTGAACATGTGAAAAGGTCTATATCGGTGAACTGCTAGAACCGAAAGCAGCTCAGCATTCATTGCGGTTTTAAGTATCTGTTAGCCAAAGTACTTGCTAAGTTAGCAATCCTGTTTGGTACTTACTTACTTACTTCCTAATACTTGTTTGTTAAAGACTTGGTATTCATAACAACAAATCTATTATCTCCAAATCGTTCAAGTATTTTTCACGTTTGTGTTATTATTTACTAAATAAATAAACAGGCCCATATTCGTTTGCACTTCAAAAACTTCTCATAAGCCATCCAATACGTTTTTACCCTTACATGATTAGTAACTATGCACTCTTTTACTGTGCTGTCAAACTTAACAGTTAAGGAAATACCAGTTTCAACTTTGACATTAAAGTTACGGGTTTATTATGTGACAGACTACAAGTTGAGTGTGAACCATAAATTTTAAACCCACTTGTACTAGCCGTTTTCGTCGCATTCTGATAACTTAAATCACTTTACTACTTATTAAAAGACAAGTGCCCATAAAACAAAATTCTAATTTCAATACAAATTAATAATTGATACGAGTACCGCAATAAAGTCTTTTGTTGCATCTGGCCACCGTCGCAACGGTCACAGAGCTTCCCCACCATGGGTCACTCAACACTGTCAATCACAGTCACAGATCCCCGCCACGGATCTCAGGCCGACACCACCACCTTGTGGCACGCCTATTGGTAACACCGGTTACCTGGAGCGACATCATACATAACAGTAATGACCACAGTAATCACCTACTTGGTCAAGTATGATGCCCTCAACGAATCCATGCGTCCATCAAAGACACCATCTGATCACACAGATCAGCAAAGCGGATGGTGAATGAGCCACTGCAGCTGGCCACTCACCCGATCAGATCATAGTTCCCCGGGCTATATCTGACCCAACACAACATGAGACCACACTGTCTCCACAATTTGAGACCACACTGTCTCCACCATGGCACGCGCTCCTCCCGCAGAGGTCTTAAGTCAGAGTCAATATGTAGGTACGGTGATCACAGTCATAGTATATAGTCGTGAGGGGTCGGGAGGACAAACACGTCCATCATTGCCAGCAACAAAAACTTTAACTGCTACTATTATCTGATTAGTTATGCAATTTTATGGGTACTTTACTTTCAGGCATTTTAGCTTTCTATCCCAGCAAGGCACATAACAGCTATATGAAGATAGCCAGATTACGTTTTCCTGCTCAAGGAAGCAAACCAATATTACTAAAGCTATAATAATACAATTCAGTACTTCTAAAATGAAAACATAAGTCCATTTCAAAATGCAACTTTTAACAATCGTTTCTATTATCACATTAGATCCATTCAATGCTTATCAGATTAAAAATAGGTAATTCTTATTTGATTCCTTTACAAAGCATGTTTTGATTTGAACTAAGCTCTGCTTTGAGAGCTTAATTTTCATTAATTGCTTCACCGAGTAGGTGATTTAATATTTCTCAATTATTATTCCAAGTTGACAAAATAACTTAATGAAATCTATTTTTTTTAAATGATAGGTACCTAATTAATATCACGTACCAATACTCAAATATCAATTGCATTCAATATGCAATTTACTATTTACCTACTTCTTTCGTCGAAGTCAGTGCTATAAAATTCTATATTACTTACACAACATAGCCACGTAATCTATGCTTTAACTACATCAACCCATTGTATCCAAGATCCAACAACAAACTTTTTTTTTTTTTTTTTGTTTTTACCGAAACAAGATATTAATGCGGTTCACGCAGAAATATACACAACGTCCTTATCCAGCTGCTCTATTTATCACCAGCACGGCAAAGCACTTCGTTACCTTATACAAAAATTATTACTTCATAATAACGCTATACGCATTTAAGTAAATCTTCATAAGTTACAGTCATGATCATGCTTAACCATATCATTGTCATGTTTGTTTCTAAATCCCTTATGATATAAGTTAATTAACAAAAGAGTTTTTGCCAGACTTGCATTATGAAAACAATACAAAGATCTCGCTCATTTCTCCGAATACTATGGTAACATGTGTTGAACCACGGGTATCAGTAATACGCGTCGCTACAACCCTCAGTCATTTTGGACATCAATGTCCCTTTTAGAACAATGCTTTTTTTATACCTCTAAGATAACATAATAGAGCTACAGCAATGCTTTGAAATGTTTTCTGAACTATAAGGAAATACCATAACCATTATGATTATTTATTAGCCATTCATTAGTTTTAAAACTCAAGTGTGTTTCTCACAAACGAAATAAAAATCCATCGCGAGAGTGATTCTCAAACTGAAAGTTGTAGAGAACAATGTCTTCTGGCAATAGGTACAGTACTTAGCATTCCCGGGACTCTGAACCAGCAACAAATTGTTCAGTTTTAAAAACATGACTCATGAAAATCAAATAGGTACGTATACCCCTTTCGTACAATATCTATGTTAATATTCAAATCACGTTTATTGCAAACTACAAACACAAAATCTTTTCTTCTTCCGAAAATCGCTCTATCTTTATATCACCCCAAAAGCTTTTATTTCAAAAGTTTTGCATAAATGCATTTCTGCACCAGGTAATATTTTATATCAATTGCAGTAAAGATTGAGAACCAGTCGCTATTCCCAAACCAAAACACAACGCCTTGGTTCTCATAGGTACTTGAAAAGACCCTTTTTTTACACCGTTATCAAATAGCCGTCCCATAGTTTGACTTAAGGTTTGTTAAACTTAGTTCTAAAAATAGACTGATTTATCCATTTCCAAAAGTTTGAAAACACGCTAAATAATATTTTACTGTAACGATACACGCGTCGCTTTATTAACAAGTAGTAAGTAAGCAATAATGCAATGCAATAATTGCAAAAAAATAATCAGAAATTCTTCTTTACACAATAAAATACGAAATCAAAACTTCCAAACTAGGCCAAGAATTGAACCTGAACCTTCATGTTCCTCGCAACAGTCTACCAACTGTGCCAACGAAAACGAAATGCGTGTGCAACTAAATGTACACAACAAAACTAAAACATGTTTCTTTTATTTGATTATTTCCGATTCCAGAGACATCTTCCAATCATAACAACGTCACCCATTGACAGAAAATGAACGAATCTTTATGTTTTTGTGAATCTAATTCATTATCCAAAATAATTATTTTATCGAGTGATTTTTCATCAAACACAAATGCCAATTAAAATACGAATAAATTGTCTCCAGTCCAACTTAGGTCCACGTTAATAAACAAACTCTAAACTGAGAGCAAGTAGATTAACGTGTGGCAATCATTACCGTAATAATTAAGACACAAACTCAAAATTGCCATCAGTTGCAAATTAACATTACTAATGCGCGGCAAATAAAAATCATCAGCAACCAATAACATCAGATCACAAGAAAATATTAGTATGGAAAGAACTGGCCTGAATTATTTGTGGTCCAAGAGCATTCTCTGCAATCTGCATCCCCGCTTACAACTGGTATTTGCACGAAAGTCATTTTAGTCACGATCACTGGGTCCTCAAGTCTATCACAATAGCACTGCATTTAGAAAGTTTATAGGTCTCAATCCCACTTCTGATGTCGTAACGGCCGAAAATCAGATAGTAGGCTAGCAGCTATAATTAATTTTAACATTAAGATCAGGACGCGAAGTACCAAAACCAAGGAACGATGAAAGGTCATTTGAGCCTTGCGCTACGCCCGATCGCTCAAACAACACTAACTCGGAATCTCTCTGTTCCCAAAAATGCCTTTAGCCAAACCACTTGACACAATATGTCTACTACATGCTTCGACCGACGCTAACGCATAGGTACTCAATTAATGCTCTTTCCATAAAATTACATCAAAAAGTGCACTTTACTTCATTCCTCAGGTTTAATACCTCACGCTCCGACATATATATAGATATACTCCTAAATGGGAGTATTATTTGGCAAATACTATTCGCCACACAGCAAGCTTGACAGCCAGATAAGCGAGCGCAGAGCAAGGTGACGTATTCACTAATAATGCTGCTGCCTATGCGCTGGATTTATTCCTAGTAGCCTTTTGCGAAACCCGCGGAAAGAATAGGTATGATGAAAGTCAGCAATATGAAATTTGCGGGTTTCAAATCATATGTTTATAAAAATCCAGCCTGCGTCGGTCTTTTGAGCGGAGGCGCAAAATCTTTACTGCCAATACGCAAGTAAATTTTGTGTGTAATTTAATTTAATGTGTTTGTCTTTTTAATGATTTTGTGTACAATTAATCGTAAATAAATAATTTAATTTTGTTTATTTTGCTACGACATTAATGCCAGGTTTACAGAGAGATTATTCTATACAAAATTGGGTTGCAATTGTTTTCACTGAAGATTCTTAAATTATAGTATTAAGTCGGCTCTCACACGCACTGCATGATATTTTGGTGTTTTGCCGAATCCTGCTTTTGACAAAAGGCGTTCAAAAACGAACGTTTGAAATCCGATACAAAAACCAGATAAAATTGACAACGTGGCCGCATCAAATTGCGGCTGTCACAGGCTGCCTTTTGTTTGGTGACTGTCACAAACCGCAATATTGCCTGGTTCGCATGCGATTGGAAGATTAGTAAATAAACTACTTAAGGAATATTTTCTAGGATTTTGAGAGGAACTTTAAATACGTAAACAACACAATACTATGGCGTAGCACTTCGCCTACGAAGAAGAAATGAAAAACTATCACCTAAACCAAATATTCGTATGAGTAATAAGGTGTCTTTCTGTATTTCGTAGGCAGTGAGATGAAGTAGCAGCGTCGCGGAAATGACTGATGAAATTGCGATCACCCCGGTATAAAAATATACCTTCGAGTACCTAGTATGTAGCCACTTCCCACATACGTAGGTACATAAATTCAAACTTTTGTTACCATAAGTTTCCCGTGATAAGTATACGCGCAGATAAGGTAATAAAATTATGTATCTTGCATGTACACAAACGATAAAGTATCTTGTAAGTACTGTGCAGAATATTTTTCAATTTGTAAGTGAATTACAACAAATTTGCCGTGTGTTGCCGGCTGAGAATAGCATCACCCCATTTCTTGCCCGTGGGAGTCGTAAGAGGCGACTTAGGGACTTGAGGGTGTGTATTGCAATTTTAGGCGATGGGCTGACAACCTGTCACTATAGCGATACACAATTTTCCGAATAACCCTTAAATATTTGTCAGACGTGGCGTAAATGTCCGTTATATGCGGCTGTTTACGCTCTGCCTACCCCGCAAGGGATTATAGGCGTGATATATGTATGTATGTATGTATGTATTACAACAAAAAATATTGCTTTTGAATATTTTGACAGAATAACAAAAGATTTATTGCGTGCATTTTTAGCCAAACATAATATAAGAGCTTTTGAAAAGTCAGTTAATACCTACCTTACATTAAAATAAAAGATTATTGGAAAACTTAACTCATTATTTCCTACTTACTAATCCTGTTCGATTCTGCTCGTTTGGATAGAAAAAATTTAAGAGAAAAAGAAGAAATCTTCAAAGGAAAAATCGCGAATCCCATATTGTAGATGGAACTTCTGAGGCACTTGTTATAAGAACTCTCCCAGGCCCCATTAGAAACCACCCTTGGATTTATCTCGATTGAATTTCGTTAGAAAATTGTATCTATTTTTGCTTACGTTCAATTGATTTCATAGTCTTCGTTCCTAAATTATATTCATTTGTTTTTGCACATTCATCAACTTACAGTATTTTTAACTAAAAAATTTACTCGAATCTATCAACTAAAAAATGATCGATGGTAACAAAGATTTTTTTGTTCATTTTTTGCCACAATGTTTATTAATAATCCAGAAAATTAACATAAGCGTCCACTTTTGCATATACGAGTACAACACCCTTCATTGCGTTCACCTATCCACCTGTTATGAATAAGGCAGACATACCCAAAAAAAGAAGCCCGTGTCAAGCACGATGACAATGAAACATTCTATTTGAAGGTTTTAAACCACAACAACACCTTAACCGCACATTTCAGGCTTGTGAAATAACATTTTGTGGCCGTGGTTACAATTTCTGACACACGTCGCGTCGTGTTAAATCAGACAAATTGTACACGAAAATTAGGAATAATTCGTTCTTTGGGCAGGTAGAACATGCTGATACATTCACAGGAAACGCTGCTGCCCATTCCCTGAATAAATAGTACTTCAGTGCAGACAGAGCGAGTATCCGCTTGATGTACACAATCACAACACATTATTTGGTGCAAAAAGACCTCTGTGCATGTCACATGCCTCAAAGGACCGGGTCCCTGTGGGCCCGAAATGCGGAAACGTACCAACATAATAATAATAATAAATATCCTGGACAATTCACACAGCGCCATCTAGCCCCAAACTAAGCAAAGCTTGTACTATGGGAACTAGATGATAATCCCTTAGTCGCTGTTTACGGAACCCACGAGTAGAATTGGGGTGATAATTACTATTCTAAGCGGCACCAAACAACACCGAACACCAATCGAATAACAATATTAGGTTTATTATCTATCTTATTTAATAAAATATATGTATTAGAATTTAAATATTAGAAACATAATTTCATACCAAAACAAAAAATGTTTTGCTTGATATGCGAGCACAATTTTGATTAAAAGCATCCATATTGTCAGTTGTGCTGCAACTTTTATTGGTTAAACAATGTAGGTATCACAAAATGCGATAATTCACCAATAATTGTATTAAGCGTATTATTCACGAAGTAGTTCAATAACCGTAAATTCATCAACCCGTACTTACTTATGTCCCCAAATTAATTTAGTTTGGGACGGCTGTTCACTTGCTATCGGTAATTCCGGGACGACCCTTGAATTAATTAGCAGGACATATTTTGGAGCCCAAGACATGCAGTGCCTTATTCTATGATACAAAACTAACGTTCGAACCAAGGCTTACCTCATAGTTTAAAAAATCTCAAATGAACAAAAGCTTGGTAATGTAATGCACATACTTGATTATAATAAAACAAAATACTTCAATATTACTAAAGTATCGATATACAGAGTGCATCTAGACCATAGAACTAAACAACATCACATTAGAAAATATTTCAGGAAACGTAAAAAAATTAATTCCCATATTAACAATCAGGTGATCGTGATTTTGTATGGGAGGTCACATATTTTTTGTCGTTTCCTGACATATGTTCCGGATGGGAATTTTGTTCAGTTTCATGGTCTGCATGCACCCTATCCGTATTCGGAGGGCTGCCCCGTTCACTCCGTATACATACTTAGGAAAATATAGCTTCTCAATAGAAATTAGATATCTACAAATCTTTTGTCGTTGATTCATTGTCTAACTCAAAAGTTTGAAAAAAAAATACATAACTAAATATGAGCTGTTATTTTATTAAGGTTCGAGAAGTATAGTCAGTCTTGAAATGTTACAATATGATATAAAATAAAAATGCTATGGTTAAATTATTATCCGAACGAAATAAGAAATAACGTAGAACCAGCAGTTGTAGCCATCGGCACGTCATAAATACACTACTATCGCTACTTCCTACGAGCCGTAGTTTCCAACAACTTATCACTTTCACACTTTATTAGACTTTAAAAATAACTTCGGGGACGCTGAATCCTCAGTTTTATACTGAGTCTATTAGAAATGTGGCGGCAAAAGGATATTTTTACACAAATAGGAAAATCAAAAACGCTTCTTGTTATCGCTGTTTTGTAAGTGTAGTTTTTGTATGTAACATTGGCGATATAATACGCTACACAACAATATTAAGATGCTCTAAAAGTAATTTGTTTTGGCTTCTGCACTTAAGTACCTATTTTGAGGCATGTGTTTGTATGAAAATAAAGCTATTAAATATTTTCTAGAGCTTGCACAACTGTGCATCACAATAAAACAAATCGAAAAAAATCAAACGCAAATGTTAATCTGAAACCAATGTTTTAATATGATGACGTCATTGAAGATCAATCTTTATTCTAAAGATCAATGAAAAATTGCTCATCACAATAAAACAATTTTAACGGATTTAAGTTGTGTTTATTTTTGGATTTTACAATTCCTACAAAAATTGCTGTATAATTTTACTCATCAAGATAATTCTTTTTTAATTCAATAAGTGATAAAAATTATGAATATTGTATTAAGAACAGAGCAAAATATTTTCATTATAACATTCTGTTATCCTTAGATAATGAAAATGTTTGGCAATACAGAGTTCTGAGAAATAATATAACGTCGAGTTATCAGTTTAATTAATTATGTGCAGTATTAATTCTAAGAGTGGACCTATTATGAATGAAAACAGTGAATTTACGTATAATAATATTAAAAGTTGAAGATATACTAAAAGGTTTTACACATTAATATTCAAAGGTTGTTGAGATTCAATCGACATGCAATTTTAAAAGTTGATATGTTTATTCAAGGGTTTTGATATATATGTTTGGAAAAATCTACATATACACATACATAGTTGCTACAAATGTTTGTTACGATTTGTGTGGATTAGCGAAATGAGATTACCTATATTTGATAGATGTTAAACATACTATCAGCAGCCCTTCTCGTTACCCATTGAATGGATCAACGTAATACTAGTTTTTTGTATAGTTAGTATCGTGTAGAGAACCACCTATATCGCGCAATTTTTTTATGTGGCGGTAATTCGTGGTGCTAATGATTGTAGGTACGTAGCATGTTGCTACGCCTCATAGCAAATGCTACAATAACAAATCTACAAGTCGAAGCAAACTTAATTATGATAATACCTAAAATATAGAGTTAACTCAAGTTACACTTATATAATAAATCTTTATAAAACTATTGGTAAGAAATTGGATACGTAAGTAATTAATTGTTTATTTCTTTACGACGTACAACAATTTGTTAATAAAAGCACGGTCTCTCATCATCAAGAAACTACCAGAACAGCCTGTAAAATACGAGAGCCAAGAATAAAATAAAACTAAATTCATGAACGTGAGAAATGAAAAGAAGAGGCGGCTAATTTCTATTCGCTTTAACATTTCCCGAGGCAAAAGGAATAGAAAGAAAATATATTATGAAAAGTGCTGAGCATTCAAACCTGTAAGTTCCACTGTTGAAGATCACCGGAGCGTGAGCACGATATAATGGCATTTCCTTTACAATTTTTAATGAGCATATTAAGATTGAAAACTATTAGACTAAATCATTGAAGCAAGTGTTGCAAAAGTGCACAAAATTTCTGCTTTTAAAGTTTTATACTTGTATTTACGGTGTACCAGAAAAGCTTGAAAAACTCTGAGTACTTCATATAGATACACCATTCAACATGATTTTACTAAAAGGTGGATCAACCTTGAAAAGTTTGCATACACACTATTCAATAGGTGCAAAGTGTGTTTTAACTTACTTTTTTTCATCGGTTACTAATATATTTCCTTGTGAAACATTTTCTCTATAAAACTAATATGTCATTCATCTCGTGTGGCAAGTAAAGGAAATAAGTAGTAAGTTTTTTTGACTGATAGCCCCCTAACGACCGCCATCTTAGTAATCATAGACAGCAATAAGAAACGACAGTTAAGTGTGACTTCCAAAGCAAGGAACCCACAAACTGTAAACCATCCGGAAAAGTGATGAATACGGTGACACTTCATTATTTGACCTAATAGCACTGAGAAAAATTACCTCAATAAAAGAAAAAGTTAAGTACATTTTCAGAATATTGATATATTCCGCATGGGAATTTAAATCTAACTTGATTTAAACTATAGACGGAGACATTTTATAAGATTTCACTTTTGATTACTGGATTAACGCGGAAGTTGGAGTCAGCATTAGTTCTTAGCAATTTAGTGGTACCAATAACTTGATTACAAGACTTAGATATCTTCCGACTAAGACTTATAGAACTCAATGGAAAATAAGGTAGGAAAATAATTATAATTATATTAAAATAAGGTAGGAAAATAATTATAATTATATTTAAATAATTTAGGAAAATTGGTCTATTGAAACGAGCTTAATTTCTGTAATTGAAATTGAAATTCCTTATTCAATGTAGGATAGTAACACAATTATCTTTTTTTATACTATTTTTGTGATGTCCAAATAGAAAACCGGCTGGGGCGGGATAAAAAAATAAAAATAAAGGCATTGCCTCGGGGCTGACTAGGTTAATCACACGGCATGTAAATGTAACTTTACGCCACCACTATCTGAAAAGGACATTTGTTTCAAATTGTAGTCAAGATTTTCAAAGCGTGTTATTTACATGCGTATTACCCGGACCCCCTAAACAGGAAAAGCCCCCCAAAACATGTTCAGAAGAAGAAGAAGTTTATAAGAATAAATATAAAAGCTATAACTTAAAAAAGGAAAACATACACACATACATATATCACGCCTATAATCCCTTGCGGGGTAAGCAGAGCGCAAACAGCAGCGAAAAACGGACATTACGCCACGTCTGAAAATTTGAGAGTCATCCGGAAAATTGTGTATCGCGTCAGCCCATCGCCTTAAATTGCAAAACACACCCTCGAGTCCCTAGTCGCCTTTTACGACTTCCAAAGGAAAAAAATGGGGCGATGCTATTGTATGCCGATATCACACGGCTTAAAGTTTTAATTCAACTAAAAATAAAACTTTAAATTTTATCTTAAAAAAATAACTACCCTGGCCGTGGATCGAACATGTAACCCTCTGCGCCAAAGTCAAGCTCTACTGGAATCTGTGCCATATTGCTTGTGGACTTATTTCTGGCAGAGTTGTATGTTATTTATACGACAAGCACCCTTCCAGATATTTGTATCACTGATGCTCTCTGTACAGGGATTGGGTGCCAACGCAACTAGGTCACATGATCCTGGAAGTACGCCATTTCTATTCCTCGCCTGGAGCTTGTGGTGGTTCTCACACGCACCGCATGTTTTTCCGGATCTTGTTTTGTCTAAAAGACTAAGAAATCCCGTATATAACCGGATATCATAGCACACATCGCATCAAATTGCGTAGGTTGAATCATTAATTTGTCTGTTACGAACCGAAGTATTCTTTATGGTTGGTGCGTTTCAAACTCGGGATAAAATTCATTCATCCCTAATACAAATTGACGCAAATTATAATGTCGTGACAGACCAGGGCCCCGATTCCCTTACTTTTTGTCGATGCCATCGAAAATTAATTGTCATTATAATGTCACTTTCATTTTCTATACTTCAAACTGTTTGCAGAATACGAAATGACTAAAACTGTCCTTTTAACAGGCCATTGATACTCATACTCATACTCATACTCATACTCTTTATTTCATAATAAAAATATTACATGTCAAAATATTTCAATACATTTACATTAATTACAATACTATTTAAGAAATTCATTTACTGTATAATAAGCACCTTCAATTAATGATTTTTTCAAATTATAAATAAAATTATGAGAGTTTTTTATGTCATCTGGAATTGCGTTGTATATTTTTGGACCCATTGCATGGGTAGTCTTAGTTGATTTGGCAAGTTTGCATTTCACATTTACTAAGTTGTTTTTGCTTCTTAGGTTATGGTTGTGTAGTTGAGATTTTTGCTGGTACATTTCTATGTTTTTGTGTGTGTATTTTGCTATTTCAAAAATATATTGAGAGGGAAGTGTCAATATTCCTAATTTATTAAATAAAGATTTAGCTGGAGTACCAGGTTTAATGTTAGAAATTATTCTTATTGCGCGTTTTTGAAGCACAAAAACACGATGCCAATCAGAGGCCGTCCCCCAAAACTCCAATCCGTAGCATATTTGGGAATGAAAGAGTGAGAAGTAGCAAGCACGCAGCTCCTGAGACGGAAGAATGTGGGCTAGTCGGCTCAGTGCGAAGCACGCGCCCGATAGTTTGCCACACAGTACGTCTAAATGCGTCTCCCACGTCAGTGCCTTGTCGAGTGTAACACCCAAAAATTTTGATACTGCTATCTGTCCCAACAATTGACCACCAACCACGACAGATAGAGGTCTAGGGGGCCTACCACCGAGTGAGAAATGTAAAACATGTGTTTTGGCTATGTTTAACACTAGTCCGTTAGCTATAAACCACTCTTGCATTTTTAACATATCACTACTGATTTGGGACTCTAAACCAGTAAGTGTTTCAGCTACAATGATGTCACAAGCGTCATCGGCAAACAGGAACATATTGCCATTCACTACCTCGGGCAGGTCGTTAACTAGAATTAGAAAACACAAATTGGCCAGGGATGACCCTTGCGGGACTCCGATGTTAACCGATCCAGTTTCAGATCTTGTCAAGCTATTATTGATTGCGACAGTCTGCTGTCTTTTGTTAAAAAAAATTCCTAAAATTTTTAAAGTTGGGCCCCTTAGACCAATATGTTCAAATTTCAAATTTAATATGGTATGATCACATAAATCAAAAGCACGGGTCATGTCACATAACAGAATTGCGACATGACTGCCACTATCCTTTGCAGACAATATGCCCTCTAGCACGTTACGGATAATATCTGTGCAAGTTTTTTTTTTGTCTGTAAGCAAATTGTTTATCATTTATTAACATACACAAGGTACACAAGGTTAAGCCCAGGTTAGGTCAATTTGTATCAGTTTCCCCGACTTTCCAACGCACCAACCATAGTACGTGTGCGGTTTACCTATTTCTTTCCTCTGCGGGAGCGTTTGCGCTCCTGTTGGCGCTACTTGTTACCCGATGTTTGCCTCTCAGCGCGTTTGAAAGTAGAACTCAGTTGTAAATTGTTTTTATCTACACTCTTTTAATCGTCGGATTACAAATTCGAAAACAGTTGTAAAAACCTGCTTTATGCATTCTGTAAAAATGAATTGTCTTCTCAAACGCTGAAACATTAAGTTTACAAACAAAAAAAATGTGCTTTTCCTTAAAATAGTAGAAAAATCAGACAAAGTGTCCTATGCCAATACTAATATATTCTGTGTCAGTATTAAAATTCACATCATGCCATGTGATGCTGGCTTAGAATAGCATCACCCCATTTATTTCCCGTGGGTGTCGTATGAGGCGTCTAAGGGACTCGAGGATTACATGTATTTTGCAATTTTAGGCGATGGGTTGACAACCTATCACTATAGTGATATTATCTGAATGACCCTTAAATGTTTGTCAGACGTGGCGTAAGTGACTGTTTTTCGGCTGATTACGCTCTGCCTCCCCCGCAAGGGATATAGGCGTGATGAATGTATGTATTTAAATTTGGCGCCTTCTTCCGCCACATTTGTCAGATGTTGCTGTATGGTTGTTGTCCAGATGTTGCTCGGTTTTTTTTAGCTTAGGTTGATGTTCAGCTAAACTATGAGAGAGAGATGGATACGTTTCAAAAGTTGTTCAGCATAATGTGTCGCTTCTGCTGGCACATAGACATTGATGATCAGGGGTACTCAACTCAACTAACCAGAAGCCCAGCTAAAATAATCAGGAAGCTATTATCGCTGTTTCAAACACTTGCTTTCGCAAAATATTGAACGACTTCTCAATCTAAAAGATCCTGTTTTTTTTCTCTTGTTTGTGTAGTGTTGAAATGAAAATGAAATTAGAAATGATGATGAAATGAGTAGGGTATTCATTTTAAAACGTCATAATCTGCCTACCTTATTCCTACTTTGTTTAGGGTCGGCGCAACATGAGTTCATCTTCCATTTATCTCTATCGCTGCTGTTAATTTTGTAGAGGTAAAATCTGCTTTGGGCGTGTATTCAATTGGTACGATAGGAAGAAGAAGAAGCAGTCAAAATAGGTTTTTTATTAACTCGTGATAAACTGCCTTCCTACTACATAGTTAGCATGTAGCAAAATGGAATATTTTTACAAAATATTATATCAAATCTCTGCAGAGTTTTTGCGGAGTAGCTGCACAGCGCTGTAGTCAAAATTAAAATCCTAATTTACCCAAATTCTATTCGTTTGCTGCAATTACAACTACTTACATAAAAAAGTGCCCACTTGCCATCGAGATAGAGGTAAATTTTTTGTTGCGGAGAATTTCATTTATGCTCGTAGAGATTACGACAGAATGGTTGGACTGGGAGTGGAATATAATAGTACGGGAGCCGAGAAGTAAAATTTTAAATAAATCATTTTCTACGATTAAAATGTGAGTCGTGTCTACAGTGAAAGTGTATCGCTTCTATTATCATTGTATTACTTTACGCAAAAAAAGTTTATATTTAGTACTTTTCTAATCGAACAGCGTTTTTTCTGCCAAAACTGTGTTTTACGATCCAGCAGCGGCCGTTGCATCTAGCTTCAGCACTATGGGTAGTAGAGCATCAGCTACTAGATTGACAGCATCAGCCTGCTCCTATTGTTTAATCTAATCTAATATTAAAATTATTTAAATATTTGCAGATATTTTTACACAAGCTAAAATAAAATTAAAGCAGCAGGCAATATACTCGTAGGTAAAAGTCAGTCTTTTTTACTCCTTGCAGCTCCCCCACTATAGTAAATGCAGCGAGAATTTCCCAGCATCAGCGCTTAAGCTCCTATTCAACAATTATCGGTCGCCGTGCCGACTACCCGTATTGTTACCCTACCACGCTTTTGATCATTACTTCCTACATGCGCAATACTTATTCAAACTAACGAATGCATAAAAACGAATTAAGTTGGCAAGGTTAGGCAAAAAAAAATCCTGCGTACCTGCGATAGATATCCAATGTTTAATCTTCAATTTACTTTTATATGGAACACTGAATAGGAGAACGAAACGAACCCTGGTATCAGAATTACCACTCACTAGGTATGCAAGTGGTTGCTCAGTTGAACTTAGAACAGGACGTCAGTTTTTTGTCTTCAACGATGTTTTAGATTAACTACAACATTCCGATAACAAATAAGCGGCAATCAAACCAACTCAATTTATTATGCAGATGGGCACAATTCAGCATGACTAATGAATCTTTATTTGGTATTCTGCTTTGATTACTAGCAATCCACGATAAGGCGTATTGACAGAAGAGACAAAAAAAAGCGGTAAATATTCATATCAAAGCTATAGTGCTTGGATAGGCTTATCTTGTCAAATTTAACAGATGAGTTACACGACCAAGTGTAGTGCTGATATTTTTGGTTCAGCCGTGTAACGTTGGCTCGAACAAGTGGTTTACAGTACCCCGATTACGTTTTAGGAGCAAAAATAATTTACCAAATATAATACATTTTCATTATAAATATTTTTTTATCAATAAATAATTGAATTTAGTCCGTTTTATTGAAAATTTATGATACTTTGCAGTATGTGGAAACATAGATAATAAAACTTCTGCTTTGGTTTTGTTTACATAAAGCCCCTTTCTTTATAAACTATATAAAGTAACACGGTACATATACATAATAATAAAACTGTAAAGGGCACGGGGAATTAAAGAAACGCAAAAGACTCCAAAAACGATTTCTATTTCTTTTGACTTTTTGAAAGTTCATCTGTTTGTGCACTGCGTGTGTATTCACGCTAATTTCCAATATTAAAGAACGGTTTTGAATGTAAAATTTTGTGGTGTCTAGTAACTAACTTTACAACATACAAAACACTTTTTATTGCAGTAAAATCGCTCATTCCCACGTTAAATACGACTACAGGTATATTAAGACCACCCAGAGCCCAGCTAAACTATAAAGAATTATATTACATCTATTGCTACGAAAATGGCTACGTAGCAATATATGTTCAACATAATGGGCTGCTTCTTCTGGTACATGGACATCGAGGTTCCGGAGTACTCAATGTTAACTCCAGGAGTCCAGTTTAACAAAAAAATATTTCGGAGATGGTTTTTTTTTCCATGAAATTACTGTTTTTTAGCATGATGGGCTTTAGCTACTAATTTTATAGATAGATAGATAGATAGATGAACACTTTATTGCTTACAACATACACAACAGAAACAAAACAATACAGAAAACTTAAGACTAAAAGTAAGCAAAGGCGGCCTTATCGCTTGCAGCGATCTCGAATTTTATATTGATGATATAGAGTAGTTAACGTGTAACAAAGTCCGTGGGCATCTGAATCGAAAACGTCAATCCCTGTTTATCTGAAAGTCAAAACTTCAATCCCTATAAACTATATAAACTATTCAATCCCTGTTCATCTTCTCTAGAAAATATTTTTTATTGAATTACCTTATTTGCCAAATTACACGTCATAAATTGTGAAAACTACCTCAACGTTCTGTTGAAACAACGTGTAGAAATAAATTGGTAAAGATATAAACTCGTGCTTAAAATACATGAAGAAAAAAGATATTAAAAGTCAAATTAAACACTTATCTTTACACACTACATAAGTACAGTCAAATACAAACTAGTAGCAGCGATCCAAGTACTTAGAAACACAACTTTTAATTACACACTTTTCATGCAAAGCGACGACGGGTCGCTAACATATTTCAGCCAGTATCAGTTATGTAAAATTTGATTTTTTTCTGTTTACGTTGAAAGAAAAAGAAGTACTTTAGTCTCGTTTTGATGCCAAAGCAAGCTTTATGATATTTTGAATATTAATGTAGGAAACAAATAAAACTTTTACTGAACATTAATACAGTTTTGAATTGGAATACATATTTATATATTCAGACCAGAACTGTATGAAAAAGTTACAATCCGTCTAAATCAGTGGAAAAGTGTGTCTTTCGCTTAAGTCCCTTACTAATATTTCGAAGAACGCAACGCGACTGGATGAAAGATTATCTCTTTCGAAAAAGTAGCTTTATGTTGACGACATTATTACCATACTGCATTACTATCATCGGGAGACATTTTTGCCGACAAGATGGCGGCGCGGAAGCCATTAGTGGACGAATGTGTTCGGTCATTTGTCGTCAAGAGTAATGGTGGTCGGGATCCGAATGCTCCGCAAACCTGTCTTGACTGACACATTAACTGGTCTAGACGACGTATTAGCAGAGACTTTCTGCAGCCTTAAGAATAAATCAGTCATTTTCGTAGTGTTCAGTGCTTATGTATATAAAGATACATTACATATTAACGTACATAATAATAGCTATGTAGAAAGCATCACAATCATAATGATCTTATGCTCAAATTGATTTAATAATCATAATATCGATGGAAGGGCATAGCTGGATTTCATTCTAAAGTCGCTTTCCGTGTCCCTTTGAATGCTGAGATTTTTATAACTACGCAATGAATTTTGATACGGCCTTACATATAGATAGATAGAGAAATCCTAGTGTCAGGTTTTTAGGTACCTACCTATGAAAGCAAAAAACTTTGTTAACTTCAGGAAAACGGGTAGCAGTGTGTAAAACCGCTAAATCGGCCTTTATTTAGGTGTAATTAAGTGTTGTGCAACTAGTGCAAATTGTGATTTTATTTTTGGTGCAAAATAGAATTAAATTTTTCCAGTAACTCCTTCCTACCGCTTGAGCTCGCAAAAAACATACATTTCTGTGACGTCACTCGAAAACGCCACAATCGTTGAGACACAAAACGTTGCAAAACCGGCTTTATGTGTCTAAAGCTTTGGTCCTTCAAAAGTGTCCCGATAAATTTGTCGGTCGTATTCGTCATAGTTCCGTAGGTCGTGCCTTTGTTCTTGAAAAGTCGCTTTGTTTGGACTTCCTATACCTCTTGCGAGTGTTTTGATATTTTTATAAACAACTTTGTTTTTGTTCAGGGAAACTTTAAAATAGCGCGCATTTCCGCAACTTTTCTCTCCGGTCACGCGTATTTTCACATTTTATCTTTTTGAGCCCGGAAGGTTTTAGCATAAGAGAAAGTGTCAAAACAAAACTTTGCAAGTTACTTTCTGTGTGCTATGTATTGGTGTTTTCTTTTGGTTCAGTCAGCGATTGGGTTTTGTTTTTGACAAACTTTTACTTTTAAACTTTTACGGCTAATAGGATGCTTCATTTTGTATGACGACTGTGTCAGCATCTTTTTATCCAGACGAGATCCGATATCATGCATGAGGCAAAGGAACTTGTAAAGAGTATTTTTTTATATTCAGTATATAAATAATTTTAGTAGGTTTTAGTCTGGTTGAGGTCTGGGTTACAGTCTCGGTGAACACTGATTCTCTGCTAGTGACACATTAGTAGTGCACCTTTTTTCAACGTAGAGATCCCATAACATTTGGGTACTGTTTTCTGCCTGTTTCTATGTATGTCCTTGTGGTACCATGATTCAGAGAATCCCTTGAGTTTGATCACGGAGTTTTTTTTAATAGAGCTACGTTTACACCCCTTATAAAAAGATTCTCCGAAACTATCTTTAGCTCGTTAAGGCTCTCAAACGCTACGGGTCCCAAGTTAATGTTCCGTGGCCACTTCCTATCCCGGATAACAGTAATGGACTGGGTTATAGATGTTCACTTTTGTTATGAACACTTAAAATCAGGATTAAAACGTAAACGATTGCTGAATTGGTGTAATGAACCAGAACGTTATGAAAAGTGGCTATTTCGAAGGAATAAAAATGTTTAGCACACGGTTGTTAAGGGCTTGCATTATAAAATGTGAAGTTATATTTTCCATGAAACATCTTCGAAAAAAATTTATTGTTATAAAACCAAAATAAAAGAAGCAATCATGAAAATTTGCAAAATTTTCAAGCGCGGGCTGGGTTTGAACCTGCGAATTTCACCATCACTAGTGGCGACGCCTCTTCGATTTGGGCTAACGCAGCTCGTCCAATGCCCGCCAAATTTGCATCTTGATGCCAATAACGCATAAAAGAAGAATTAATATTATTATACTCGAAGTTTCCAAATACAAAAATATTTCTTGTAAATCAGAAACCCCGAAATTAACGGCCTACCTACCCTCAAAGCAATATCCGCAAGATGGCGTCACATGACGTGGGACTGAAACGCGGTATAGAAGTGTTTACCGCGCACTGCATATATACAACACAATCCTATGCAGGTAGCCCAGTCGGTTCCCTAGCCACAATACATGGCCAGTCAAAGTTGCTAGTATTTTCCAAAACCACTTGCAACCCTTCATTCTGCCTTCTGCCTGTCATCTGCCATAAATTGACTGTATGAAATTGCATGAAAACGCCGCATATCTAGGCACAAAGCGGCGCATTGCCATGGTGCTGCCACAAGCTTTCATAAGCTTGCTGTCGTGTGTGATATTTATATGCCGTTGAGCTGGTGATAGCTTTAGAGGCGTCGAAATTTTGGAGCAATCAAGCACCCACCTAGCTCGGTAGCTTTTTAATGACTATCGTTTCGTCCCTACCTTTCAATACTATCCACCATCAATTCGGCTCCCGACTCGAAAAGAAAAAGAAGAATCCTGTGTACGGTTGACATTGACTTCGTTAGTCTCGTCACTTTTGTCGGTCGATGTACTTGTGTGTGCGAATATCTGCTATTGAATTGCTTTTTAGAAGAGATTTTGATCTTATGGAGGGTTATTATTGTGTGATGTATTCTGTAGCCGGCATCACGGCTTTCACCCCATTTCTTGTCCGTGGAAGTCGTAAGAGGCGGCTAAGGGACTCTAGGGTGTGTAGTACAATCTTCGGCAATGGGCTGACATCCTGTCACTACAGCGATAAAACAATTTTCTGAATAACCCTCAAATATGTAGCAGACGTGACGTAAATATCCGTTTTTGCGGTCGTTTGTGCTCTGCCTATCCCGCAAGGGATCAAAGGAGTGATATATGTATCTATGTATGTATTTTTGTGTGGATTTTGCAGATGCTTGCTATATGTTGTTGATGATGCGTAGAATTATCCTGCAATATTTGCGTACAGCCAAAATAATGCCTCGTATAATAAATTCTGGTGTTGATATTTTTTTGCCAGTTGATCCATAAAAACACTTGTTCTATAAAATAACTGGTAGACGAGCCCATGAAACCTAAGAAGTGTACCCAGAGAGTATTGATTAAAACTGTGAGTACTTGCTAGGAGGTCAAAATAGGAGGTCCGAGGAGGCTTTTATGTGATTTTGACCATTGTTTCTTGGGAAAATGAGTTTGTTTAACCCTTGACAGGAATGATGTAGTATTAACCCTTGACATGAATTACCTATCACCTTGACTGTAAAACTTGAAATTTAAACAATTACAAAACAACCGAGCTGATAAGATAGTTTCGAGGAAAAAGTTACAAATGAATTTTGTATCTTTCGAACTTTCCCATATTGGGTCAAGAATGTCTTCATTCCATTTTTCAAATAATTTTTAACAAGACCTTTTATTTGATACTCATATTGCATGAATGCAATAAAAATATACTGGTTTTCCATCTTGGTTGTTCCGCTATGTTGGTAATCGATGTGGTAACTTTAAACGTGAAATATGTTTTACCGCCACTTCATGAACTACGTGTTTTACTGTTCCCTCCTCACCGTTCGATCTTCATTAGTAAAGACGGTCGATAATTGCCAATACGGCGGCTAAGTGTCCCTATTTAGACGCGGTGTATTTCAATTTAATACGTAAGAAACCACTATTGTACAGGATGTACAAGTCGCAGCCAAGTGGTTAAAATACTTGTTCAATTACACAGCTAAACAACGCAATTCAACTACACTTCTAGTTTCTGCAAGCAGATAGTTCAATCATTGGAATTTTTCAAAAATTCATATTGAGTTAGCTTGATTCTCGTTGTTTGAATGTAACAAGTGTATAACCATGTATAATAATGTCTTCAGTCACTTGGTTAATTGATATTAAGATGTGTAGTTGAATGGAGAGTAGTAATAGTATATGTATTTCAACTTCTTTGGCAACGACGCCTACAACATGAATTATAAATAAAAATAAGAAATCGAAAAAATGAATATACATTTAAATTGAAATCACTAGTACTAGATGTTTAAGACAAGTATCAAGAAGTTGAAATTTGGAAATGATCGGTCGAGGCGCCGGCAGCTCAGAATCAGGGCGGTGGGACGGTACTTCACAGGTCTCGGGATCAATACCCGGCCGACGCTATACATTTTTCAATACCTTTCTATTTTTTATTTCTGAACATGATGATACATAGTAGGTACATACTGTACACGTGCAAACAAAATTCGTTCTGAGTAGAAATTTTGCTTCACAAGATTAATAAACCTCAATAAAAACTATAAATAACGCTTTCAGCAAATTTGTAGTTCACTTTTTCTTAAGAAACAAGTTAGTTATAAAGAATCATAATTTCAGTTGAACTCTTGTTTAGAACTGCAGAGGTCTGATGATCAATGGAGAATCTTACTTTTTATTTCATAACAATTAATACATGTAATAATTTACATTAATCAAATCAAATAGTATATGCAAGACGTTTGACAGTTGCATCCATTACCCACCGTAGACGTATTTTAATGAGAATAAGATTAAAATTCGCAACGCATGCATCTGACAGACGCATGCGTTACGGTGCAATAAAAAACGTAGCGAAGGATGACAAGTGGGAGAACCGCCTTAATGCATAAACATACTTCATGGTTGATCCCATGGGCCTACTGGGAATTGTAGGCATCGGTTAATCCCATGCGGATGAAAGTACCTGGGCCTAAAGTAGTTTCTATAAGTAGAATATTATTTATGTACAATTTTTTACAAAGCTTTTCTGTAAATAACATACATTCGAAAACATAACTTGGTTTGCCAGGGTACGATTTTTACTGAAAACAATTCCGAAAATTCATTTGCATTTGATTTTCCGCGCCACTATTTCAATCGTCAGTGTAAATCCCTTTTGGAGCAATCGCATTTTCATGGATTTTTTATTGCGCACCACCTGCCGCTTTAATCCTTGAGTTGGAGTCAAAATGCATAATTTGTCGGATTTAAGCCTCGGTCTTCAGTGCACATTTTCATTTCAGCAAGGGAAACCTAAAATGTAGAATATTGAGAATTGTTTGGGCGCCTCGGGCGGGGACTACCAGTTTTCGCCAAATTTAATATTTATCGATGTATTTTTGTGATGATTTTCGTATACTAATTTTATTTTAAAAATGTTGGCTTTGACTTCAATTAAAAAAAACTTTTTCAATGCGCCTGAATGTCGAAATCTATAAACTTAGTTGCAGTTAGCAAAAACAATACACAACTCATAACCTGCTTACGTACAAACAACCTATTATGTAGGAAAGCAGAACAGCCACTGCAAATAACCCTAGGTAAGTAACGTGTGGTTTGTATTGGGTGATCACAAAACACCGGCGTAAACGATACAAGCCCCAGGTTCGACTTTGTCATGGAAATAGACTTCTTAAGACTAAGCGTCTTTCTTACAAAACATGGCTTAGAAGAGCAAATTGTTTTTATGCCTGTAGGCGACACGCCTGTCTGGTGGCTTGCGTTGCTCTCAATTTTATGGCTGCTTGATAGAGCACTTCACAACGACAAATGATGGAATGTAGGATCAGCAAATGAACTCACGATTACCTTAGCCACCCTAAGCAAAGGGTTCAATGACTTGCGAAACTTTCGGCTATGCGTCTGTGTTAGGTATAAAAAAATTTGGTAGAGAGTGAGTGCAAATGTTCGTCAAGAATGGTTGGCATGGATAGCTTATTAGAAAAGTATCTATCTACATAAATATCTACGACAAGAAATTCTTCAATTATAAATATGCTATTAAATATGTTCAACGTATATTTTGACATGTTATATCATTATTATGAAATAAAAATATGAGTATCCATTGATCATCATACCTCTGAAGTTCTAAACAAGAGATCTGCTAAAACTATGGATATTTAGAACCAAGTATTTTTTAGAAGTGTTTCCCGAATCTGCTTAAAGCGTTATCAAAGTGTTTTTGTAGGTAGATACATAAGTTTTTACGTTACGTTTTATCTTGTAAAGCAAAATTTGTACTTAGAACAAATTTTGTTAACGACCGTAAAACGGATATTAACACCACGTCTGACAAATGTTTAAGGGTCAATCAGATAACTGTGTATCACTATAGTGACAGGTTGTTCGGTTGGCTCGTTTTCAGTACGTACAATGTCTCAATTTTGCATTCCTTATTGTTCAGCCCTGCCTTTCAGATACCTACAAACAAAGACCATTTTAAGCTATTGTTATGACGCAACATGGTTTATCCACAAGAATATTTTACCTTTCAAGTCATTACCTAACTTAAGACTGGGATCTGGTCTTAATGTTGGCTTCTCAAGCTATTGTATAGCAGGCCCGACGGCTTTACCGGCTCTCACAAACTCGACAAACGAAAAGCTTTTACCAGCAGGAAGTTAGATGGAGCCCTTGCGTGCTGCAGTTGTGATACTTTAAAGTTTAAATCTTAAATTATATTTTCAAGTGAACCAGGGCCCTAATTTTATAAAAATTCTACTGGGTTGAATGTAACGGGTGTCAAGTGTAACGCGACATAGAGATTTGATGATTTTTCTTAAAATCGTACATACCTCAGAGATGATAACAAGTTAGAAATTTAAGGTCGATATTTCTAATTATTTGCTAAAATTGTGACCAAAAACGTTTCTCACGGGTTACTTTTCGAACAATAGGGCCACAAAGTACGAAAAGCTTTATCAATATCTCACTGCCATATCTCATAGATATTGCAGATAACTTGTTCCGACACTTGTCTCATCCGCCAATCCGTCTGAACGGAAAACAGAATTTACTACAGTTTCTACTAGTATTGTGACCTAGTCCGGTGTTCTGTTCAATTTTGGTCCTAACAGTATGTTGGAACGAAACTTTCAGCCACAGACCTTCACATCAACTTCAAATTCAACAGTCTACTACTGGACATGGGTCTCTTCCCCCTGTTGGGGGGCATTTGCAATACTCACCACTATTGGCAGGCGGTCACCTTTACATGACATGGATAAACTTTTCGAAAATTTGTGCTTACTTACTTAAAATTACTTTATTCTCTACTGACAATTTGTAGGATAATCACCTGAAGATACTGTTGTCAGTATATTTTTCAGCTCCAGAATGGCCAATAAAATATAATGGTAACTACAATTTCGACTTTAATGTTTGTAACGTGTAGAATGAACAAAAGTTGCAGCTATTGACTTCCACATACATATTGGTAGATGCCAAGTGCTCATATCGTAGTTATACGGTCGGCGTATTGTTGGCTGCTGGCCACATTCTGTGACAGTGCCTTGATACCAGCGATACTATACCAGCCAAACATAAATTTTCTGGAGAGCTGTAAAAATTACGAAATTACATATGTAATTAAATTTTTTCGTCGATATTTTGCACTTGGTTCTATAAACTAAGATACAACCGCATAAAGCTCACTTACCAAAAGCTTAAAATTCCTCAACATCTCTTAGATAAAGCAAACGAACAAGATGGGCAGTCACAAGTGCTCAAATTCAGTTGACCTATTCTACAAGCAAGTTTTTCCAATATAGGGTGAAAACTAGACTGCGTCAAATTAAAAGTTCAGTTTGGAAAAACCTAAACTTACTGTCTACCTACTGACCTATCACACTTTACCACTTTCGATCAGCTGATCGCTGAAGTAGGTAGGTATACTTCATTTAAAAACTTGGTAGTTTACGTGAAACTTGGACTTACCAAAACACTAAACTCACTGTTTCATAAAAATGAAGCAAATCTGTATGCTGTTTCTTATCAACTGTTAAAGTTATCGCCTAATTTGTGAAATTAATAGGGGAGGCCGGGGCAAGATGAAGCTCGGGGCAAAACGGGAAATGTGTTTGTATGCGTGATTGGTGAACACAAGCGCACCCAATACGGCGCCATTAGTGCGAAGTTCAGTCGATTCATTCGAGTCCGAGCGGCGCGTGCGTGTCAGAACGTGTTTTTGGTTTTCGGCGGAAAAAAACTGGTTTTGGAAGGATTTTAACGAAGTTTTGTTCTTTAGATCAATGTGCAATAAGGTATGTACAAGTGTTTACGTAATATTTTACCATTTACTAGTTGTAGATGGGTATAACCTTCGCGTTCAGATTGCTTTTCGGCGCATTTATTTTGTAGGTTAGGTGGGCAAGGTCGTTTTGTAATTTTTGTCCTCTGGGGCAAAATGGTCGGGGTATAATGGGATAGTATCCCGTTTTGCCCCATTTGAGAATGCATAATATTAATTCACAGTTGTGTAAACACTGTTTAAGTTTTGTCTTTTTCTAACGTGTGGGTCACCGAGTCGATGAACGACCAAATGTAGGGTACATTTGGTCAGAGATTTTTAACTACCTACTGCTACGAGTAGGCTTCTGGACATGGCTATAATGACCGGTGTCTTAGTAATAATAATCATAGACAGCGACCGGGATCGACGGCTTAACGTGCCGTCCAAAGCACGGAACAATGAATTAATCTATAAATTTTTTATTGCAGCTGAAATGGTACGTAATTATAAATGTAAAACGGATCGAGGAACATGGGAGGAAGAAGACATGAAAAGAGCTGTAAGGGCTGTGCTTTCCGAAACAATGGGTTTTCTTAGGGCCTCAACCACATACAACGTGCCTAAGTCAACCTGATCCAAATCCACTGAAGGCTGGGTTATGTGCAGCGTGTGCCATGGCTGGGCCCATAATTTTTGCGCAGGTGTGGACGAGGATGATGACGAGGCACATATTTGCGGAAACTGCCAACCAGATTAAAAGTGTACTCGTTTTGCCCCATGCCATTTCCCATTTTGCCCCACGGTCGGGGCAAAATGGGATTTTTGACTAATTATACTTCGTTTCTTTTTACCAAAAAAATGTGTGATTTAGTGTCATATAAGATAATTATTATGTTAATTAAATCTATAAGTGTTGTTTTTGTTTTAAAAGATTTTTGATAAACAATTTAATTTTCGTACTATGATTTTCTTTTTCTTAAGTATCCCAACTTGCCCCGGTCTCCTACATCCAGTTTTAAAACTGAAGTCCGATCATGGGCGTCTAATCTACCGTATATATTATTACAAAAAAGTGTGGCGATTTTTTGGACAGTAGACAGTGTTTAAGTTATTTTACCAAAGGATATGACGTTGTCAAAATGGTTTAATCCATTTCTAACTATTTTTGTTATAGCACGGCAAAAGATTTTAGGTATAGAAAGTTCTGCAGGGCTAAGATGGCAAAATAGTCTTCGAGTCGCTTCGAGTTGTCAAAAAGTTACACAAAGGACTAAAATCTCATACAAACCATAGAGAATATTATCAACTGACTTTCAATTGAAGTTACAAATAGAGTAAATCTGACATTTCGAGTCTCCTATCTAAGCTTGGGCGACTCGATAGACTGAAGCGAGTCTTCTAGTTATCACAAAAAATAAAATGATAAAAGTCGAGGTAATCGTGACGTAAGTACTATTGATTTTAATGAAATGAAATTATGTTTATTGATATTGATATTAAATATTAAAAATTGCCTATATTCAAAGAATTTATTGCGAGTGCTATTTATCAAATTATTGTAAATGTTTGAATAATTTATGTTTACTCTGTTGACGATGTTGTCAAAGCTGAATAAAGAATATGAATCTGAATCTTAAAAATTTATAAAGTTATATTTTATACAACTTTTTCCTTACTACTTATGAGGAGAGGAAGGCGCGTAAGGTGCAAAGAGGCAGAATTAGAGATATATGTGACCCATTTTCTATCCCGAATAGCGAATTTTAATCTCTATTCCGCATAAATAAGTATATGGGTCGCTATCTCGTAGACACCTTACGCGTTGATCTTGACCCGCATAATGGGGAAGGTATGCCAACGCATATTATAGTGAGTAATAACTCATAAGTACTTAGGCCTACTGCCAATATCATTACCTTTAAATCATCACTAACAGTGCAATTCGACACATACGTCGCTTCCCGCTGTCTCTTTGTCACTATGTAAATATTCTTCGATCTTTCAAACTTCACAACCGATTTTAATGCCTTTTTATATATCGAGTCATTTAAGAGATAGGTTAATATCATTATTTATAATAAACTCTGTGAAAAAGTATTATTCTCACGGGAAAACGCTGGGCTTCTTTACAATAATTACTTCTTACTTGAATAATGAGACTGAGTTTTTATTTGTAGATACTGACCTCTGTCCAATTTCTTGCTAATGGAGGGTAACAGCGCCAGTTGGGGCAAGACCATGCCCTTTGTGCTGGCCAAACGACAATGGGCAAATTTCTTGACAAGATTGTTCAAGTGATCTATGCGAGGAATGTCAACATTTTAGTGTGGCTAAAGTATCTCATTATACTTCATGATATATCCCGTTGGATTGCAGTGTTTCCTTGCAAAACAATTTATCCTGTGTGTCTTTCTATATTCATAGTGTACGAAGTTTTATAGATAAAAAATATCTCAATTAGTTTGGATATCTTATTTTTACGGTAATTTTGATTTAACTGCATACTGTTTTGAATGATGATGATGGTTTTAATAAATTACTATTTTTTAAAACAAGGTACTAGAAAATAAATACACTCTTGAAAAAAGGACATAACACACACTGGGTTTACCAGTTTACCATCCTTTTTTTTAATTTACTTTCTACTTTTAACTTTTTTTCTGTTGGGAACTTTAATTACCTCGTTTTCGAAAAAATTATATCTGAATGATTATTTATCATAACAATTAAAAAGTTCCTTAAGATTATGAAAATTTTAAGTAATAAAAACTTAACTCAATTTATTGGTTGTAATATATTTGATATAATTATTGTATTATTTTACATTATAGATATGCGTGTCTTTATTATTTTAACCAAAATTGTTGCTTGATATAAAAAATATGCATGCATGTATTTATTTTAAAAAGGATACGATTCTTTATGCTGTAATAAGCTCGTGTTTTTGTTATCAAAATTCATAGGGTACTTCCCTTAGACCTAGAACTATGAAATTTGGCAAGAACCTTCGTTTCGAAGTACCAGTTAAAGAAAAAAAATACTAAATTTTGAACTGTTTAAATAATGTTTTATTTATTTAAATAACAATGAGGCTAGTAGTTTAAGTGGGGTATCATATAAAATGACTAAATGTGCATGTTTCGAACCCTCGGTGGTCGGAACCCAACTCGCACTTGGCCGGTTTTTTGTCGTTATGTTGTCTCAGTGTTGGAAAAAGGTCTTACCACGCTTCTTTACCCAAATTAGGAACATTACTATTATGTATGAATGTATGATATATAAAATGTATTTATAATAAGTATTTAATTGAATCATGGGTAGGTATTAAAAAACTTCTTGCGAAAAGAAATAATTTATTTTACACACAAACATTACCCACATATTTTAGTTCTAAGATAATATTATATTTGACTGTCTAATATAGATGTATTTGACAAATATGTAGGACCTAAGAAATATATTGTATTGATATAACTTAATAATTTTAGCATGTCATTGTACAAAGTGAAATAATTTCCGGATAAACCCAGAATTTCTTTTTGGCTTTCATAATTAAATATTAGAAGGCTAACGGAGTAAAATATCTTTGAAAAACAAAGACAGAATAACTTTGTACGCGATCTCGGAGGCTGTAGATAGAAGGCAGCAAAACTTACTTATTAAACCCAAATTCAGAATAAAAGCTGCCATTTTTAAATTTCTAAGACGAAAACATTACTTACAATTTCAATTATGAAGTAGAAGGGTGTCAATTAAGCATATGAAACATAATCGTGTATCTTATAATATGGCATACACATATCACGCCTATAATCCCTTGCGGGGTAGGCAGAGCGTAAACGGACGCAAAAAACGGAAATTTACGCCACGACTGACAAATATTTGAGGGTCATTTGGAAAATTGTGTATCGCCATAGTGACAGGTTCTCAGCCCATCGCCCAAAATTGCAATACACACCGATGCACCAATTGCAATATACCGCGAGTCCCTTAGTCGCCTCTTACGACTCCCATGGAAAAGATATGGGGTGATACTATTCTAAGCCGGCATCACACGGCAAATAATATGACAAATAGGAAATATGAGATATTTGATTCAAAGATAAAAGATATTAATAGAATTAGATATTAGAAATCTCGTAGCAGTTTCTTCAAGTTCGCATTCAAGAAATACGAAATATTTATGTCTAAATATTTATTTTAGTATAGCGAATGAGGTGATTTTGTTCATTAAAAACTTTTTTTTACACAAAATGTCTACAAAAAACTGCTGATAGTACAATCAAGCTCAGCTCGGGTTATTTTAGTATCATTTTCACCTCACGGACGGGACACGCAAAGTTATTATACTATGAGATTGTTTCCAATTTGGTAAGATATATTTTTTAAATTTCTAGTCTGCTTTGGCTTAAATCACGTGATCATATCGCCGGACTTTTGTGTTTCGGAGGGCACGTTAAACTTATAGTTTCTGTATAAAAAATTTACAATTACCAAGCAGGTAATCTATATTATCTACGCTTTAGTATTCTTTTTGCTCTTACTTTGTATGTAGTACCTATCTAACTATAGATATTAGCTTCATACTTACTTATTCTAAGTTGTTATAATGCCCTACAGGCACGTAGGTAACCACTTAAATTTTAGGAAAACACAGTATTTGCGCATAAACGGCAAAAAGAAATGGGAATAAATAAAGTAAGTAGATGAGATAAAGATTAACATAAAGGAGTAGGTGAAAAAGAATTTTAAATATTATTTCACACCCCAACACATGAAACGTTTCTTGCTTTGTATAAAATTTATTATTTATACCTACCCGTTTATTTAACAGGAAATAGATGGCACAGATTGTTTTTAAAAATCAGTATGAAAATTTGAAGGTGAATGTTAGTTCCTAAACATATTACGTAGTTGACTTTGGGGCTAGATGGCGATGTGTGTTTTATCCCTATATTGATAGGATTTGTAGTTAATACACTTCGTAAATAGTTTTTTTTCTTAAACACGCCTCCATAGGCTTGGTGCTTACCCCTTTACTTTAGAATTCTTACATACATACATAAATCACGCCTATATCCCTTACGGGGTAGGCGGAATTCTTACCTCTATAAGAAGGTATTTTATTAAAAACCGGTGGTCCAGAGTAAAGTACAAATACTAAACTGATTCTGTAATAAGCTTCAGTATCTGAACTTCGACTCGACCAGCGAAAGGCTTCATCTAGCCTTTGGAAGCGTCTTTAATAAAAGTAATAGTTACGGTCTAATACGCTGCAATGCAAGTCACGAAACCATTTCCCCCGCGCACCTGTAATTATGCTCATATACGCATAATAAATAAAACAATTGTAGAGCTTAAATTATTATTTATGACACGAGAGAGAGGCCGAATTTTAGCAGAGGCTTGCTGAAGCTGATGAATCATTAGGTATTCTTATCCTCATGTGATAAATATTCAATTACTTTATTGCGGATTACAACAAAATGAAATGGTAGCAGGGTATTCTGAAAAGACAAAAATAATGTTGTTATTTACGAACTGTTATTGTATATTTATGCACAAGAGTCTGACTCTCCATACTCCCACTATAAACTCTTATAAAACCATGGCTAATAAATAAATAACCGTAGCTGTAGGAGAAATATGTTTCATTGTTTTGATGGCATTGCATCACTGCACAAAAAAATCGCCAGTAAATATAATAGGAAGTATGAAACGCAGCACAGCAGATAAGCAGTACCTACCTTCCTTAGTCAGCTCATTAGCAAAGCAGATCCGACAACCACTGCTGATTGAAATATTCTTGAGTCGAAACCGCGAATCCAAAAACGTATTTATAGGCTCAGGCTAGGTAAGCGCGTAGAAAGGCCATCGCGGATCATGCTTAGTGGCGTTCAGTACAAGAACTAGATATCCAAGCCAGCACTGAACGCTGAGGATGATATGATTGATTGATTAATTCATGAAACAGTAAGGTTTTTATGTCCTGTAAAGCTTCTTTCTCTGTAAATATCACAAAATACAAGAGTCGTGAACAAAGTATGTAATCAATAGGTAAAGTAGGTGGATAGGTATAATTGAGAGATGAGGAAATCACACAAAAAATCCATACTTGATAATAAGATCAAAGTTCCTAATAGTGCTATTAGTTACTTACATATTATTGAGCATTTACGTGATTTGAGATCACTTTGAGATATATTATTTTGTAAATCAATGGTATATGACCATTATATAACCACATATTGCAAAAATAATAATTTTTTTTTCTTTGTTGTTGTTTTTATTGTTTACAATCATTTTCAAAGAGAATATAATAGAACTATAGAACTAGCGTTTTAAGAGTTGGGACTCCGAAGAAAAAAAATGAACGACGCAAAACGTCAAAACGCAGTTCCCAAATCATTGCCAACATGACAAAACAAGTCAAGTCTAGTATAGCCAATATAAAGAACACACGTAGTGGTGTAGCTACGCGACAGCCTGCAATTTATCCATATCGACAACGTAGCTGCCGAAACGGCGCGGCAGCTCAAAATAATATTTTTATTCTAATAATAATTATGTTTCAGCAATTTAGCAGCAGGTAAGTTCCGACAACAACAGACTTTCCCGAAGACCCTAAGCCCGTCAAACTGAGCAACTTTGACCGAGGATCAAAAGTGATAGACAACATTAAAAAGTAGTACCTCCCATACAAAAATTAAGCTGACCGAATAATACTCGATGGAAGGTAATTTTTTTTTAATTTTTGACCTATGCTTCTTGGGTATAGTTGTTCAGTTTAGCCGGTGGAGCTTAGCGTTTTCGGGAAAGACGGTCGTTCGGAACCTCCCCGTATTTGAATATTATCGAAACAATTTTAACTCAATATTTCAATAACAATAAGTTGCCGAAACATAACTAATGGACTTTTTTCTAAGTAAAACAAGCTAAAGGATTTCAATAATTATTAATTTTGTAAAATTCTAAATAAATATAATAAAACAGTAACTCAACCAAGTCTGTACATTTGAATACTTAAAATTCCGTTCAAGTTATAGGTCTTAAAACAACAGTAAAAAAATTACTGTTTCTATCTGTCTGTTTGTCCACGTTTCTAGCAAAAACTACTAGACGAATTTTTACCAAATTTTGTATGACTGGTCAACACTTAGGACTTAGAGGATACTTTTACTTCAGAAAAATCTCACACCCCATTCCCACAGGAAAAGAGAGCGACTGGTTTGGCGGAGTTCATACAAGCATGTCCATGCACTTAATCGTCTACAATTTTTAGTGTAGGCCCTATTTCTTCATCAAAAACTTTGACCATATTTTCAATCATTGCACATAATTTCATTGTAGGGTAGATCGAAGATTTTTTGTTGTACCATTCGTTCAGGGCTATATAGCGGTACATTTCTTCTTCACCTGAAACATATAATTATATCTTATCAAAAAATTAATACATTTAATTGATTAAAAATTGTTAAAACACTTCCCGTGTTATGTATAAAATTTTGGAAAACCCGCATTTTTTTTCAACCGTGGCTATGATTTGAACCTGCGACTTTTTCCTTTACTAGTGGCGACGCCTCATCCATGTGGGCTACCGCGGATCGTCCCCTGCCCGTGAACTTTGCAAGTGTATCTTATCCTACGCGGGCAGGGGACGAGCCGCGGTAGCGCAGATGGAAGAGGCTTTGCCAATAGTAAATTTCGACGTTTCATAGGGCCCAGAAGCGTTTACTCCAATATCCCCCCGCCCCGAAAAACATAGGTACTCTGACCCAGAACTCGGTTGTAAGGAAATGTTAGAAAAATTCTCCATTAAAAGTAAATTTGTGCCAAGTGACAACGCATGGTATCGATATCGATTATATATTATTTTTGGTCGTACTACATAACAGTAACTTTTTAAGCTAATTATATTAACTCAAATTAATGTTTATTGCTATAATAACGATGTCTATGAGTCATATTCTAGGCATTATCATTATAATTATCTTTACTTACCTTTCTTTATCCAGAGGAAACTGAGCCATGAAATACCATTTCTGTCCATCCTTTCTTTCGGTTTCAATTTCACAAATTTCACACTTCCTATACTTCATTATTCCTTTGCTTTTGCCAAATACTATGGTTTTGTTACTTATTTAAAATTATTTGATAAGAAGCAAAGCAAAATAAACAGTATTAACTTAAAAACAACTTCTTTGTTTGATGATTGAACTGAGTCCACAGATCAAATGATGTTGACATTATTGCCAACAAAAGAGAAAGAAAACGGAAATAAGTGAAACAGATATAATAGCCGCCATGAAAGTTCTCCTGCGTTTCATACATAAAATTTTTTGTTCAAAGTTTCGATAGTATGATCATTTTGTCCTATGTATAACTTTTTCCTTCAATCCAAGCATTTGACAACGTAAGTAACGTCATTTTTAGTAGTGCTACCGATGATAGAAAACTTTCAATAGACTATCGATATCGATTATCAGAGTTTCAAAGTAGTACCTATTTCAGAGTAGTATAATATCGCCCTCAATTTGGAATATAAATTCTCTTAACTTACCTTAAATTAATGCTGTCACTTTCAGACAAATAGGTTTAGAAAAGTCATAGATATCTCCTATCCTTCTCTAAACTAATTTTACAGAAAGTGACAGCACTAATTTAAGTTAAGAGAATTTATATACAAATACAAATATATTTATTTCGCATCACATCTTAGGCACAACAATAAATAAATTCAGTACAAATATACAATATGAGCTGAAATGGGTGTAGGCACAGCACACTGCTGGTTTTAAGCTAACCCCTAGTCAAAAATGGGTGTTCTTCAATATTTCATTTCATAGAAAGTAAGTAAGGAAGAATAGTTTATTTCTAATATATCCCGAATTGAAGCCATTATTATTCTTAGTTAGCAGTGAATTTACATACATACATACATACATAAATCACGCCTATATCCCTTACGGGGTAGGCAGAGCGTTAACGGCCGTAAAACGGATATTAACACCACGTCTGACAAAAGCTTGAGGGTCAATCAGATAACTGTGTATCACTATAGTGACAGGTTGTCAGCCCATCGCCTAAAATTGCAATACACATCCCTCGAGTCCCTTAGTCGGCTCTTACGACACCCATGGGTAAGAAATGGGGTGATGCTATTCTAAGCCGGCAATCACACGGCGAATTTCAAAAAAAAAAAAAAGAGCAGTGAATTTCAACAATTTAAATGCAGGAAAAAACTACAAGTAGTGCCAGGCGGAATTTGATCACCCATTTCTAGCTCTAGGTGTCCTTAAATCAATGAAGGCAAGTATCAGCAGTAGTAACGAACAGTACAGTTCTCAAATTCTTATTGAATGCAACGCCTTGCATTTGGGTCGCCTACAAAGCGTGGTATTATACTCGTAGTACGCCTCAATAAGAAAAGGCTCATGGTTTTATGGTTGTAGCTATTGATGACCATTGGATGGATTTGTTTCCACTGGCGATTTACTTTTGCAATACCCATTAGTTCGCGCCACGAAAGAGGTCACTCAGACGCAGCATTGTCATTCAAATTATAAAACCACACGGCATGCCCCGCGTGAAAGAAATGTAATACAAAAATAACTAATAATTGATTAAATAAATAAAAGTATTATCTCAAATCTCAAATAATGCAGGAACCTGCGACTTTCGAAATCAGTCCTACCGACGCCTCTATCGATTTGCCGTGTAATGCCGGTTTAGAATCTTCTTCTTCTCGGTCGATGCCTCATTCCTAAGGCATGTCCCTTAGGAACGACCGAGCAGTAACCATGGGGAGTTACTGCTCCGCCAAACTCCTCCAGGCTCCGCGGTTTAGAATAGCATCATCCTATTTCTTTTTGCGGGTATCGTAAGAGGCGGCTGATAGACTCTAGGGTTTTATGTGTATTACATTTTTAGGCGATAGGCTGACAACCTGTCACTATTGTGATACACGATTTTTCTAAAACGGACCTTACATATTTGTGAGACGTGGCGATAGCGATCGTATTTTACGGCCGATAACGCTCTGCCTACCCCGCAAGGAATAAAGCCGCGATATGTGTACCTATATATTCAGGTTATCGATAGTAAATTTTTGTTCAGCTAGGCAACCCTATGAATAACTTTTTGGCAAGTGTCAAATGGTATTTTATTTAAATAGATTATATGGCTTTTAGGATTAGGAACAATGAGGTCGAATTCGGTACGTAAATATTACGTGATAATAAATCACAGTTTTTTGTAGATGATGATGACTTTAATAGTAAAATTACAAAGAAAAGGAATAAATAAGTCAAAATCACAGTGTAACGTTACTTCCATTTAAGTGATTTCTTCAAACTTATTACACAATAAGCAAATTTGAAAAAACTACAGTTTTTGAGTGGGTGAAAACCTCCGATGAAAATCTTCATGGTCTTGATAGTGATAATCGTCTACGGCAAAATGTCCAGTTTGTAACGCGAAGACTCAATCGAAGACTAGAAGTCGCGCCGTAATGTCAAATCGTATAGAACTTTTGTAAAGTCGTGCTGCCATCTTAGCCCTGCTGCTTCACTTACCAATTATGTACGAAAAGTAACATGATTATATCTCGTATAATCCACACTACAGTCCAACAGTCTAACTCAATGCGAAGAGATGACAGCTTACGACTTCCTACTCACTTCTCTAATTGAAATGAACAAAGTTAGTCCGTCAGTTCGTTTGTTTGTGGAGTACTTTGTTCAATGACACAGTTATGCAGAGACAAAGTTTCTCATTAGGAACAATCGTGTGAACATCGCGACACGAACAAGTTCTGTTTCATTGAAATGACGGGCGCGTGAATGGGTAGATTCTCAAATTTATTAGTCTATTTTTGCCTTGTGTACTATTAAAATACAATTGTTTTCATTTTGATAGTCAATTTAGTTTCGCGACTGAAAAAAAATTACATCAATAATTTTGCACGTGAATCAAACTCAAGTTCATTATTTGAAAAAATATCTAGTTATAAAATATTTATTTTATTTTTATTTATATTGCAAGATCCAGATCCTAATTATTCTTACAAGTATAATTAATTTTAACATCATCAAAACATTATGATAATTTGGTACAGGCATTATTAATGATGGCACATAAGGAAGGATGTCTTAAATTGTACATTTCTTTAAAATCCGTGTATTTTTTCCGTATATTGTTTATTTTGCTTTTATTATAATGATAGGGCAAAAGCGAAACTAATAAATGAAAAGTTGCACGGAAATAGCTAAATTATTTTTGTCTAGAATACCACGAAGTTTCATCGGATAATAGCAACACACAACTTATTCGTTTAGCTGTAAGTAAATTTTAATGACGGTAACAACTAATTTGTTTTGAGCAAATTATGTAGCACATTTTATCAATGTTGTGTCTTTTACCTCAGTTTATATTGATTTATTTATCAGAACTTCATTCAATTGAAGTGAAATTCTCCAACAATTTAAAAATTACTATCATTTCCACTAAAATGAACCAATGGTCAACAAATTCCAACAGTTTTGTTTGTACTTTCATGGATGAGTGTGAGATGACCGTCAATTTCAATTAAGCCCTGATGATTGGCTGCCGATATGCAAGTTTATTTCGTTTATTTTGCTATGATTGAAACAATTTACTGGTTGGTTTAATTGAGATCGTGGATCATTTTATTTCATAATGGGTTGCAATTGTTGTTACAGGAAATTATTATTTAAATAATAAATAACTTTAAGTCGGTTTATTACGCGTACTGCATGATTTTTTATTATTTTGCCGGATCTGTTTTTTGACGAAAGGAGTTTACGAAATCCCATACAAAAACCGGATATCATTGCAACGTAGCAGCATCATATTGCGGATGTCACAAACTGCAATATCTTCCGAAGCGCATGTGATTTTCCTTAGGAAAGGAAGATAAGCAAATAAACTAGCCTGAGTTTTCAATATAACATGCAGTCATTAAGGCCTAAACTAAAAGTGACTCTTAAAACCGGTGTTAAATATGATTGTTTTACAATTATTGACACATTATCATTGAATAGCTATGATTATTTATTTTGTGTATGAACATAAACACAGGTATAACTTGTATTATTTCTTTTTGTATGCATAATTATGTACCAAACTATTCACTGATGAACAGTTGCAAACCATCAGGACTTAACATAAGTACTAGGAGTTTGTCCTTTATATAGGACGCAGGGACTCAAGAGGCTAGGTTAAAATGTTAGGATTTTTAAAGGAAGTTTAAATAAGTAAACTTTAATAATTATCTACGACAAAACAGTGCTACGGCGTAGCACTTTGCCTACGAAGAATATTTTTTTGTCATGAAAAGCTTTTAACCAAAATATAAAATAAAAGGACATATAGCTACTATGAGTAATTCTGTGTTCCACTCATATTCGGTGAGGTGAAGTGGCAGCGATGTGGAAAATTAACTGATGAAGTAACGATCACCCCGCTATAAAATAAACCTTCGAGTTCACCTACCTACCTTGTAGCCAAAGCATGAATATATACACTCGAGAGCAATGACAACGTTATTCAAATGTTTTTATTCAAGTATAAGATAATAGAGTACATAAATTACCTATCAGAAGATTTTAAAAAATCTCAGAAAGTAAAAATGATTACTGAATGAAATATAAAGATTGACTTACAGGAATATAACTTCGAAATTAATGCGTTCGTTTTTCCTATTTTATTTTATTTATTGAGATGAATGAATATGGGTTTATAAACCATGCTGATAATGCTCAATATTTGTATCATACCATTCACAACTGACTACAGAATGCAAAAGAATAAAAAATTATAGGACTTGAAAACAGATGAGACATAAAAGCAAAATCGAATGCAGTAATTTAGTATTACCTTTTGAAAAATCTCGCTTGGTATTTATTTTAAATCTTTACGTTACTTGAGTATTTTTAATGCAGTAATTTTAGGAGCATTAAATTGTCCATTGTACACAATTTGTTTCACTAAGCAAGCATTAATTAGAGAGAATAAAAAGAAATTCGCGGGTCCCATATAGTAAATGGTACTATCTGGAATACTTTTTAAAAGTGAACTCCGAAGCCACATTAGAAACCACCCCTGGATTCATCTCGATTGAATTTTATAATTTCGTAAGACATGTGAAAAAATTGTTTCTTCTTGCTGCGTTAAAATTGGTTCCTACGTTCGGAAAATATATTTAAGCATTTATTAGCATTTAAATCACTCGAACTATAAAATTTACTCAGAATTGTTATTATTTATTCAAGATATGGGCATTTGGAGTTTACAAAGAATACCAACGCCTTTAATAAAGTTTGCCAATCCGCCTGTTAGATTAGTGATTTCATGAGTATGGCAAACACTCTCGAAAAAAGAGAAACCTGTGTTAAGCATAATGACAATAAAATTAACATGATATTCCTTTCAAACATACCATATGCCATTTCATCGGTGTTTGCAATCGTACTTAGTTCTAACTTAATCAATAAAGTATGTTTGGATTTTAAAAATTAAAAAAATAAGCAAAATACAAAAGACAAAACCATTGTTTTCCAACGATCAAAGAAAACACTATCAATGGAAATGTCTATCAGCACGCTTTATCGTAAGAATATCGATGTTTTTGGTTTTTTAAAAGAAAAAACAGGTGCAGGGACGCGGCTTACCACTATGCGATAATTCACAATAACCAATAATGGTATTATGTGGATTATTCAAAGAGTTGTTCAAGAACCGTAAATTCGTAAGCCCGTACTTAGGTACTTATGTTTCGAAATTAATTTAGTTTGGTGGGCTGTTCACTTGCTATCGGTAATTCCGGGCAACTCTTGAATTAATTAACGAGACCTATTCTGGCATCTAAGACATGCATTGACTTATTCAATGAAACGGTAGTTCCATTTTATAGAATAAGGCATTTTCAAGGTGACAATCATTGCTATGTTGCATTTTCATATGGCCAAATAAAATTAAAATATCATCAAAGAAGACCATTATGTTGATTAAACTAAAAACACCAATTGCATATTGTTGCATTGTTGTTTTTATGCTGTTTAAGATCCATCCTAATCTCATACAAACTGATGTCCGGGATATCTTAGATATAGTGTCGAGTAAGCTTTGCTCTAGGGTCTGTTGAGCTATAAATAGGTTTTGCGACTGAAGTGGAACTGAAGCTGTCCATGGAACCGTTCGATCTCCCTCAGAACTTCTGGCTTCGTTGAAACTGCACTGCCGTCTTCCGTCTTCAGCTTTGTCAGCTGGCTCTGCCCAATAGACAAGTCCCTGGCAAAAACTTTGGTGCCTTTGTTACGCTCAATTCAAATATCGCACCGCAGAGATCGGCATATCTGTCTGTTGAGCCGCCGATATGACTCCGCGTCATCAGAGCATTGCAGCATCATCGAACGCCTTTCAGCCATAAGGTTCATAGTTTGCTCGGTTATTTTTTCAGGTCTATTGTATCGACATGGCTTATAAAACTTGGCCAACCATGTGAACAATTTCCACCAAACTGTTATTGATATCGTCCACGGTATCGCAATCTTGGCAAGCAAAGCGATTTTTGAGTTCCAGTTGGAAGTACCAGTTTCAGTTGGGGTGTTACCCCTACCAACACCTTCGGAGCCCAAGCCAACCTTACCTGCCCGTGGTGCACCCTGCCGGTCAACGGACAAGGTAATGGCGGACCAGTTATTTTCTTTGCAGAATTCTACAAATCTATCACCTCTCTTATTTATTTTTTCTAATCCAAATTTCCCAATTATATTCTCTTCGCTTCCTTCCTCTACAACGGCATTAAAATCACCCATGATAATGAGACTGTTCATTTCCTCTTTCATCAGGATATATAAAATAGTTATACATAAGTTCGTTTTCATCATCTGTATAGTTTCCAGTGGGCAAATGAACTTCTATTATAATAAATAAATAAATAAATATACCGGACAATTCACACAGCACCATCTAGCCCCAAACTAAGCAAAGCTTGTACTATGGGAACTAGATGGCTGACATTAATACTTATATACTTTTTTTTTTGTAAATAAATACATATTATAAATAGAAACACCCAGACTAAACACAAATATCTGAAAATGACTTAACAAATATTTGTGTCTTGTGGGGATCGAACCCACGACCCTCGGCGTAGCAGGCAGGGGTTCTATCCGCTACGCTATCGGCTCAGTCAATAGTCTATTATTATCTTTTGGTTTGGATCTTAATTTTACTAATGTTATTCTATCGCTGTGGTGTATTGTATTTCCAAACTGCGTTCCCCATTTTATTGTATTTCACCATAAGAACTAAGAAATAGAAATTGTTATATCCGCTATGTCATCAACAAAGAAGAGTTGAATATTATCTGGACAAAATAACAAATAACGCAGATCCAGAAGTTGTAACCATCGCCACGTCATAAATTCGCTACTATCGCTACTTCCTACGAGCCGTAGTTTCCAACTACTTATCACTTTCACACTTTATTGGACTTTAAAAATAACTTCGGGGACGCTGAATCCTCACTTTCATACTCAGTCTATTAGGAATGGGAAAAACAAAAGCGTTCTTGGTATCGCTGTAGTTTTTGTACCTAAAAAATGCCAGGGCACAATTTATTTTATAGTGGTACCATAAATACATTTATTTTGGTTATTATGCATTCTTGTTTTGAGGCATTTACATAGACGAGGAAGAACCAATTAAATTAATCCTGCCCGCACTCGAAAATTTTGCAAGTTTTCAAAAAATTGTATACCTAACACGGGAAGTGTTTTAAAATTTGGTACTCAAGAACCAATTACTCCTATAAACAACAAAGCCAATTTTATAGGAGGCTTAAAATCTAATTATATTTTTATTTATAACTTTTACCTCTGCCTAAACAGCTTTAACAGCTTGTGAAAAATATGGTCTGAAAATATAAACGCAAGAAAACCTAAACTTCAGAGAAGTGACAATTTGAGTGATAACCAATGAGTGATAACTACGTAGGTATGTAAACGAAACTAATTTTTCATTTCAATTTAATTAAGTTTTCGTGGCTTCTATGTAGATTAATAAGTATTGCGCTTTTATCCGAGAGATTGTTTATTGGTGTTCAACTGATGATATGGCTGTTAAGGAGCTGTTATACAATTATTCCACCTGTCATGTCGAAAGGACTACCTGTGTAAAAGTAGTTTTTCTAATGCCTAGTTTTCAGCATAGCGACTGATTAAGTACTCAAGTAAGTTATAATATGCTTATTTTAATCACTCTGCCCTAATCTGAATTAGTTTGGGGTCGGCGCTACATGTTTTTAAAAAATCATATATGTTATTGTTAAGATTAGTTTTACAAACGGTCACCTTCCTGAAGCTAACTCTCTTTGGGAATGCTATAGATTTGAATTAGCTTTACAACCAGCCACCCGCTCGACGTCATTCTTAGCCGCTACCATAGACTTAATATTATTATTACACGTAAATAGCTATTTGAGTATTAATGTAGTTTTTTCAACAAAATAACTATCGCATGTATTTTTTTCAACACGGCAATCAAACCGCTGATACTTGAGTATAGCAGGCTATCTGCAGTGCATACTCCTTTCACACATATTTTTGGCCTCGTCAGACAAACTTTTGAGGGTCAACCAAAAACTGTATTAAAATGGGTCTATCCTCGTCGATATCTAGTTTTCATGAAATGAATAATGAAGTCATTTCATATTTTCTAGATTTAGCATAATTGTTACTATTCATCACAATAAAACGTAGGAAATGAAAAATTCCAATAATAAACACAACTTTTATCTGTGACATAGTTCCATTGTAATGCCGTCATTGAAGAGAAAAGAAGGTGACCCTGTCTAGTAACAAAAATAACAAATTTAATTTTTTCATCTAATTCTTGATAAATTTTGGATATTTCAACAAGTATTATTAATTTATGAATATCGTATTAATGTACAGACTAAAATATTTTCTTAATTATAGGTCCCATTCTGTTATTCTTATAATAATGAATGTTGATTATTAAAATGTTTCGCAAGCTCAATACAAAAAGATATTTAACAAAATTAGGAATAAATAAAAAAGCAGATAGAGGTATAAGTTTCATTAATTATGTGCAGTATTCACTTCAAAAGTGCATCTTAGATAAGATAAAACAGGGAATTAACGTTTAATGATATTAATTATTTAATGTGTTCTAAAGAGGCTTCTCACATTAGTATTTAAAAGGCTGCTGAGATTTTTTTAACATGCAATAAATTAAAACGTTGACATAATATTTTCTTGAGTTTGCACAACTATTACTCATCACAATAAAACAATTTTAAACGGATTTAAGTTGTGTTTATTTTGGATTTTACAATTCCTACGTTTCGAGCTCTTTACAGAGCCCGTGGTCACGGATGACTAAGGTGTTAGACGTCATTATTTAGAATTGAAATTATTTTTGTTGTTCTACCGCCATCTATTTCTTAATTGCCTAGCGTAACGTCCTGGTTCCACACAAAATGCTGAAACCGTATCTTGTGTAGTAGGTCTTACAGTATGTTGGATCTGGTTCTTCTGCTGTGTAATCAGCGGAGTCCAAGTTGATGAGATTCCCCATCCAGTATCTCTGTTGAAATTCGGATGTTTTTGAATTTCTATGGCTTCCCGTACTTTCCTAGAAATGAATCTCTTCTCTCTCGCTAGGATTGCAGCCTTATCAAATCTGACATAATGGGTGGGGTTATCCATGATATGTTCACACACTGCAGACTGTCTGTCACGACGGTTTTTTACATCAGCAATATGTTCTTTTAGATGTGTAGAAACGTAGGAATTGTAAAATCCAAAATAAACACAACTTAAATCCGTTTAAAATTGTTTTATTGTGATAAAACGTTGACATGTTTTTTCAATGGTTTTGTATTTTTAATTTAATTGGACTGATAGATTGTTATAATATGGTAAGGTTCTCTTAACTTATAGTTGCTACTTATTAATTTAATGTTTTATAGGTATGGATTAAACAAAGTTCAGATTGACCCGTTGATGTACAATCACCAGCACCTCAAGAGAGATTTGATGTATCAACGTACAGTATTTTCATCAAGTTAGTAAGAATCACCACAAGATAGTAGTTCTGCTGATTGTGGATGCGGAGCATGTTGCTACAATCGTAACAAAGGTAACAGAAGGAAGATTTACTGTCAATTCCGTAGCATAACAATGACAATAGACTTATAATATGATTATTCTACTTTTATTACGCATACCAAACGCTTTTATTCAAAAGAAAATGGACACTTACGAGTACATTTGCCTTATTTTTTATTTACTTTTTCCTTCTCAACTCTCAACAATTTATTAATAAAACCGCGGTCTCTCATCATCAAGAAACCGTAAAATTCCAGAGCTAAGAATAAAAACAAACTTAATTCTTGAACGTGAGATATGAAAAGAAGAGGCGGCTAATTTCTATTCGCTTTAAAATTTCCCGAGGCAAAAGGAATAGAAAGAAAATATATTATGAAAAGTGCTGAGCATTCAAACCTGTAAGTTCCACTGTTGAAGATCACTGGAGCGTGAGCACGATATAATGGCATTTCCTTTGAATTTTTTAATGATCATATTATGATTGAAAACTAGTAGACTAAATAATTGAAGCAAGTGTTGCGAAAGTGTTAATAATTTCTGCTAAGTAATTTTTTGTTTTATTGACGGTGTCTGGTACTTGAAAAAGTCTGAATATTTACTTAAAACGAAAATACTATTCAACATGTGTAGTACCATTCGACATGATTTTTAGTTGGACAATCCTTAAAAAGTATACATAAATCAAATTTTGAAATACCATTTAATATATGTAAAGTGTGTTTTATTTTACATTTTCTTCTTTTTTTTCAACGGCTACTAATAATTCTGCAAAACATTTTTCAATAAAAATTAATTAATTTTATTCAACTCCTGTGGGAAACCAAGGCTGCAAGTGTTTTTTTTTTAACTACATACTAAGCCACGGGTAGGCCTTCAACGACTGCTATCTTAGTAATCATAGATAACAAAAGAAACCAATAGCTTGACGAGCCTTTCAAAGCAAGAAATTATATTTCTTACGGACAAAATGGCACTAAATCGCAAAGTGACGACTAACAACTTTATTCAATTAATAGCACTGAGCAAAATAACACCAATATAAGAAGGGTGCATATAAATTTTATGAAATGTACCTTAGGGATTTTCAGAATATTGATATGATCAGCATTGGAATATATTTCAGATCGAGGACATCGGTAAGATATCGCTTTTAATTACCCGATAAACGCAGAATTTGGTGTCAGCTTAACTTAGTTCATATTGTGTTCATATTATGAATGATTTGATTAGAAGACTTAAAATATTTTGACTACATACATACATACATACATAAATCACGCCTTTATCCCTTACGGGGTAGGCAGAGCGTTAACGGCCGTAAAACGGATATTAACACCACGTCTGACAAAAGTTTGAGGGCCAATCAGATAGCTGTGTATCACTATAGTGACAGGTTGTCAGCCCATTGCCTAAAATTGCAATACACGCCCTCGAGTCCCTTAGTCGCCTCTTACGACACCCATGAGTAAGAAATGGGGTGATGCTATTCTAGGCCGGCATCACACGGCTATTTTGACTAAGACTTAATTATTATTATTATTTATTATTTAACCGTTTATTGTACACAATATAACACAAAGGACATAACAAATAGATCAATACACAACAGATCATCTTATTTCTAAAAAGAAATCTCTTACAGCAGGCCTAGGGTAGTGAAAAAGCATAAAGTGAGTCACTTGACGTGTACAACTTACTTAGTATGATAAAAATAAATTTGAGCTAACAAAACAAGAATACTTAGTACAATAAATAAAATAATAATGTATCCTTATTATATACCTAAGAACACTTAGTACAATAAATAAAATAATAATGTATCCTAAAGTATAACTATAAGGTAATCTTACATATTATACATTACTTTAAATAATAAATAAATAAAATATAACTCATTGTAAATTAAGAATTACGAAAAGGTTTTTTTTTATTGGCGTGGTAAGAGCTTTTGAAACAATCTTTTATTGAGTAAGAAATCATATAAAAGTAATAACTTAAAATTTTATTTTACAAAATATCCATCTTGGCCGCGAATCGAACATGTAACCCTCTGCGCTGAAGTCAGGTGCACTACCTCAGTGCCAAATTACTTGTAGAATGATCTCAGTCGTAGGTTATTAAGACGACAACTTAAACTAAACGAAATTCGGTACTTGTCACCCTTCCAGATATTCGTATCACAGATGCATTTGTATAAAGATTGGCTGCCAACGCAATTAGGCCACTTGGTCCTGGGAGTACGCCACTTCTATTCCTCGCCTGGAGCTTTTGGTGGTTCTCACGCGCACTGAATGTTTTTCCGGATCCGAAACGATTTTGGCGAAAGGAGTAAATCTCGTATATATAACCGTATATCATGGCACACGTCACTCCATTAATTTGCGTCGGTACACTCGCCAATTCAACCGAAATATTCCCTATAGTTGGTGCGTAACAAACTTGGGATTAAGTTTATTGAAACTTGGTCCAAATCATAACGTCGTGACTAACGAGTGCCAACGATCTTTTTCCTATGTTTCCAACGCACCAACCATAGTGCGTGTGCAGTTCACCTATTTCTTTCCTCAGAGGGAGCGTTTCCACTCCTGTTGGCGCTACTTGTTACCCGATGTTTGCTTCTCAGCGCGTTTGAAAATAGAATTCAACTATAATTGGCTTTAAGAAACTTTGCGCTGGAACATTTTTAGCGCCTGCAAACGTGAAAACCCATTTTTCTTGTTTCTGCGTTACGAATTACGAACCTTCGAACCAATATAAGGTATACTGCTTTTTACAAAATCAAAATATTGATAAACTAGGTGACTACGTAAAGTTTCACAATTTTTTCTGCGTAAGAGACAGGTTTTAATGTATACTTTATGACTGAAATAGGTCGCATTCCCACGGGAGAACGTCAATGACTAAATAAAAGTCCGTGACTAAACTACGAGTTGTTTCGCAACAAAGCTGAAACGATGTTCTGGAAAGAATTATAATTATTTCTTTATCCCTTTACAACCGAAGCATCGAAATTTCCCGGATTTATTTCAAAGTTGTACCAGTTTTTTAAAACTATGTTTGAAGCATAGAAAAAATATACAAAAAAATCCTGGATGAACTGGTCTCCAGCAATCAGACCCTCACGATCGTGAGGTTCAGGAATAAAAGTTAAGTCGCACGATAGTGCGTGTAAGTTTTATTAAAACTTTAATCGTTAGTTTTGTAAAACAAGATAAACAATTAATTGAAAGGAAGTTATAATCTTTATTTTTGAACTTCTTAAATATATTTTTTAATTAAAAGACCGTAAACGAATCAACGTTATTTGACTAAATGTAAAAATTTTGCAGAATGTAGAATTTTTTGACGTATTTAGCGGTGGCAAGAGGAAAACCTGTGCTTGAGGAGCAGTAGAGGCTACAACCCTGAAGACGTGGAGCAGAGGTTTTTTGGCACAGATTACCAAGCAAGGAGACAAATGCCCCTCAAAATCTATAGGTTGATCACACCTACATGTGTGACAGTCACGTCTTCAGGCTTCGCCTCTGTCGAAACCTGGCCATTTAAGAGTTCTTGCAGTGCTACCAAGTAGTCACGGAATATTTGGAGGTGCTGAGAAATCCTCTTCTGAATAAAAACGATGTCCGTTCAAGTCAAAAGCTACAAAACAAGACCCATCCGACTACTCCGAGTTGTGAGACAGGGTGGCGTTATATCTCCGAAACTCTTCACCAGCGCACTGGGGGATCTCTCCAAGACTATAGTGGGATAGACTAGGCATCATAATATCAATGGTGAATAATAGATAGATCACTGCAAGTCCTTCAAAAACTGCTTTCTTGTCAAAATCTCTATTGGGTACCATCGAGGCGTGTTGAACTCAGGAAGAAATTGGTCAAGACCAATGTTCAATCAACACATCACCCCTGTGCCAATCTCCACTGCAAGTATAAGCCTTAGGGTTGTTCATTTTACCTTGGGCGGACATTGCTGTTGATTTGACAAAGACAACTAGGGGGCTCCTCGAAGAGCACAGCTTGTCTGGGCACTACTGGGCAGCGTTTGGGAAGTTTCGTCATATCTTTGAGTGATCCTTGCTACAACGAAATCTCAAACCAAGGTATCTGAACACCAAGGTGTCAGGTGATCAGTGCATCTTACCAGTCATGAACTACGGAGCCGAGACGTGGAACCTGACAGCTAGCCCACCAGCTACATGTCACTCGAAGAGCTCTTGAAAAGTAAGTATATGCTCGGGATCTCACCAATGGATAACATTCGATGATAGGATCCTATATCTGCCAAGGCCAGAGAGAAGGCCAAATTAACAGACTGAAAGCATAGCAGTCTGAAGTAGCAGTGAGCTGCTCATATTAGAGAACTGACGGACGGTAGAGTAAGCAGGTTCTCGACTGGAGGCCACGCCTCGGCAAGCGTACCGCTAAATGAAACGCTTTTTAGTCAGATTGACCGATAAGTTGAGAAGGGTGACAGTCAATGACGCGAGCTGATCTGCTTCGAGCTGATGATGGAGGCGATGGAGATGACAGTGGTAATGAAACTTCCATATCAATATTTAATGGCTCCGAAATGTAATCAGGATCTCATCAAACTCCTTAGGCTCATATTCCCCATCATCTTCAGACAAACTTTCAATATTTGAATGAGTTCCATCTCTCAGCAGATTTTTTATAACTTATTCTGGTAAATGTTCACCTTAAATTGGAAACATTGGATATTTTCCAAGCAATTACAAAAAACAGTATCTCTAACTGCCATAAACTAATAATTGTAGTTACAACCGAAATAACACGATCGTGCGTGTTATAATTGAAGGGGTCAGCGTACTCTAACGTTACAATATTTTTATTAAAAATTCTTCATAATGGGTTAATTACACATCATTTTATAATCTTGTATAAAAAAAGCGATAAAGTATAGCTATATTCCACAAAAAGATCGTGCTTACCGGAGCGGATGCACCGTCCCGAAAGCGCAATCCTCTCTCAGCAAGGATTTGGTCTACTTGTACAAAAACACTCGAGCTAAAACCGTTTTATATTTTTTTCTGGCAATGAGAGATACCCGCACGATCGATCGACGCCGGTTGCGTCCAGAAAAAGTGATTTAGAAATCTTCCAGAATTTTTCAAAGTCAAGACGCACTATCGTGTAACCTCGGGTGTAAAGGGTTATAAAAGTTGTACTCATTCGATCTTCAATAATTTCATATCTCGCGGTAGTCGAGATAATGTATAAATATCGTATACAATAAACAGGCAAGGAATGATAAATTTTTATTTGATTTAGGTAGAGATAACTTTTATGTGTTTTTTTTATCATTGGTTTTTATAAAATAATAGTTTGTCATGTTACAAACTTATTATACAAAGTTTATTGTGTAGTCTGTAACAAGTCAGTTATCTGGAATACCTATTCACCTAATGAATGACAACTACGACAAAAAATACTATTTTCGTTCAATTTAAAAATTTATCGCTTATTTTCTTTGTATCACAAATTGAATTGGTATGACAAATTATGTTTTTGAAGTTTTCAGACGGATGATATGAGCAGACAGACTTTAAAGGGCGGGGCAGACCGGCTCCGTATGCGTTCCGTATCCAGCTCTCGTCCGTAGTCACGCACGAACTGATGACGTTGTAATGTATAGGATTGTATGAGATACGGCACACCGCTTGCGTTGCGTATCCGTTCCGTGCTGCACGCAAGCGGTGTGCCGTATCTCATACAGTCCCATACATTACAACGTCATCAGTTCGTGCGTGACTACGGACGAGAGCTGGATACGGAGCCGGTGTGCCCCGCCCTTTAAGTATTAATCGACTATGGAGCTGTAGATAAGAAGACACATAAATTTATTAGGCGAAGCATACAGGCGGATATAATATGACCAGTCAGACTATAAGACTATGGGGATAACATGTTTATTGAATACAAATGAGAGGTGCAGACCATCTATTACATGTCAGCCGAACAGCTGAAACATACACATGAAAACACACACGGAGAAAAATAAAATAAATAAATTGTTAACCTCTCCATTACACATACATTCTTCTACTTCCTTGGGATAAGACGCAGACGGGTGATCAGCTCCACTAGTTGGGAACTCTTTCTCCCAATTCGCCCAGATTACACATGCATACATATGCCTATAATATCTCTTGCGGGAAAGCCAGAATGGGGTAAGCGGCCGTAAAAACGAACATTTACGCCACGTCTGATAAACATTTGAGCGTCATTCAGAATATTGTGTATCACCATGGTGACAGGTTGTCAGGCTATCGCCTATCGACAATACTAAGTAATAGGAAACAATAAATCACAATTATAAGAATAAATATTGTTCAAACAAATAAAACGTATTTTTTAAGATATGTATCTTAGTTATTCGTTTGCAGATGAGGTAAATCTTGGATACCTATTTATATAAAAGCAAAAATTTAACTAAAAACAAATAAAATTGTTTTTGTATAATATTCGGTTTCAACTTTTCAAATGCTTATTTATAAAAAAAAATATAGCATTGTGAGTCCAAAAATAATAGGTGGAGAAGTAGGTAATGCATTCAAAATAAAATTTTATAAGAAACTAGCGGTCCGCCCAGTGGTTTTATACACTGTTACCCGTTTTCCTGTGGAAATGTGTCGTATTTCCGGCATATAATTTATACATATACACCTTCCTCTAAATCACTATTTACTCAAACATAGGCATCAAAATCCGTTGCGCAATTTTAAAGATCTAGGCATACCACGGGACAGCTGAGACAACACCCACTTATTTTAAACTACGTAGTAATTAATTATTGTTCAAAAGAAAATTCCGGAACCAAAATGACTGTTTTATAAAGGTATGAAAATATAGGAAAAGGGGAAGAGTAGAGGGAGTAATTAAAATTGGCTTAGCCCCCGCCCATATTAAAAGTTCGGCTTGTCCGCGGAAAATTGTTATAAACCGCTACTCGTTCGATATTGCTGGTATTATGAGATTAATGGGGAATTTACTTTGTTCTTATTTTGTCATAAATGGCTTGTTGTCAGGACCCATCTAACTACTCCGAGGTGTAAGACAGGGTAACGTTATATCCCCTAAACTCCTAACTCTGACATTTTCAAGACTTTTCTGTGGGTTTAACTAGGCATCAACGACAACGGCGAATATCTCACACATCTCCGCTTTGCCGACAATATGGTCATAATGGCTGAATAGCTGCAGAATCCGCAAAAAAGCTGTTTAATTACTATTTTGCCTGGAAACGTGTTGGACTAGTGATAAACTTGGACAAGATAAAAATCATGTTCAATCCACACATCATCCCTTTAGACCAATAAACTCCGCGCACGCCCCTGACAGCGAATGACGCTCGTTTCGGTGCTCTGTGACCATTCCCAAGCCAGTCTCCGTCGAAAATGTAGATCTTGAAGTTGTCCAGAATTATGTGTACCTTGGGCACACATTGCAGCTGGGTAGAGACACCTTTGAGGCTAAAATCACTAGATGAGTGCAGCTGCACTGGGTATCATTTGGGTAGTTGCATCATATTCTGGAATCACGATTGCCATAATGCCTCAAAACCAAAGTGTTCGATCAGTGCGATCTACGAGTTATTACCTACGGAGCCGAGCGTGGAACTTGACAGTAAAATTGAATAATCTGGATGCACAACAAAGTAGGAGTACTTGATATTTCTAGAACTAAATTTTCCGGAAACAAAGCCTATCAATATTTTCTGAAACAATCTCACCTAGTTACAACTAACAATGTATCATGGAGGATCAAACAATGCATAGGATAACTGACCGTGTTAAACATGGCTTGCGGGATAATGACTGCTTAAGGATATGGGTAAATCTGAATAGAATACTACATTATCTTTTTTTTATAATTGTGATACGGTGGTGCCGGCTGAAATGATTTCTGGATTAAGATCTGTAAAATTTATCATTATTTTAGAGTCTCAAACATGACCGTTAGTTGGGCACGTTGGGATATTTCTTTTAGTGGGGTTTAGTACAATTGATACATTCTCAGTCACTATTACTCACTTACCTACAATCAGCACATAAGTAGTGCACTTGCTTTCAGCGCATCAATCCTGGGTTTAATTCCAGGCTATGCCAGATATTTAAATGGCATGTTATGTGAATGTCTGTCTCAGGCTTGGGGATTTCTCTTTACCTGTTTCTGTGTATCCCTCGAGTGTGGTCACATGATATATTTAAACTAGCTTAGTTCAAACCCGTTGTAAAAAATATTTTCCAAAACTATCTATAGCTCGTTAAGGCTCTCAAACGCTACGAATCCCAAGTTAATGTTCCGTGGCCACTTCCTATCCCGGATAACAGTAATGGACTGGGTTATAGATGTTCATTTTTGTTATGAGCACTTAAATCATGATTAGAACGTAAAAGATTGTTGAACTCATGCAATGTACCAGAACATTATGACAAAACATATGCTATGCTAAAGTAGAAAATGAAAAGTTATATTTTCCATGCATCATGTTCACCAAAATTGAATGCAAATGCGTTCAAGTTGCCTATTCTTTTGTTCTTTGCTTGGAAAGAGAATCATGCAAACACCAAAGCCTCATTCACACAGCATTCTGAAAACAGTTACAACACCACACAAAATAAAAGAAGTCCTGTACTCGACGTTTCCGTATACAAACGTGTATTCAACGAAAATCAGAAATCTCGATATTACCGGTTCAATACTCGTCATCCGCACTCTTTGCTCTTTCATCTCATACCTACCTACCCTCTCAAAGCAATAGTAATAAAAGATACTATGAGTCGACCACTTATAAGACCCACTGCCTATCAGACCTAGTAGACCTATTAGACCCAGGTTAGACAAAATTAAAACCAGGTATGTTTGGAATAAAGTTACAGTCCTTCTACATCTACCTACATCAGCCTATTGCAGTCCATATATCAACGTATGAAAGCAAAATAAGTACTGATAAATACAAACACGCAACATTTTTGTAAAGAATATCTGGGATACACATACATACATACACATATCATGCCTATATTCCCTTACGGGGTAGGCAGAGCGCAAACAGTTGCAAAGAACGGTCATTTACGCCACGTCTGACAAATATTTGAGGGTCATGCGAAAAATTATGTATCGCCATAGTGACAGGTTGTCAGCTCATTGCCTAGAATTGCAATACACACCCTCGAGTCCCTTAGTCGCCTCTTACGACTCCCATGGGAAGGAAAAGGGGTGATGCTATTCTAAGCCGGCATCACACGGCATTCTGCTGCGGCATATCTGGGATGGTTAATCTATTTAAGTGCTAATTTTACCATACTTTACACCTGGTTTTCATTTTGTAAGTAGATGTAATTTTATAACAAGTTTAAAATGTAAAATTCAATGTCACGATTCACGAGAAAGCTCATTAGTCATTGCATTTTACCTACTGGAACTTTCACAAATCAGGCCTAATCAAAAGTGGGTCTAATAAGTAAAAGACACGATACATAGCCTGAAGCAGCTCCCTTCGCACTTACTTTTCCCGACTAATTGCTAGTTTCTCGGGAACATCTGCTGTCCTTTAATTAATGATCGTGTCCCGCCTTCCCGGCCGTATTCTATAGCTTCCTGCTGATATTCAATAGCTTCTGCCTAGGGGTGTTTTTCTAAGTTCGTTTTCGTATTTATCATGAGCAGGCAGTTTGCAAGTTACTCTAGGATAGTTTATTTTACTCTTTCCGCCTAAGCGTATTCGCACTTATGATCCTCAATGAACTATGAGAGCAATATTTATGTATTGGAGACGAGAAATTTGGATCTATTTAAACTAGAAACACTTCATATTTTTTTAATAAAACCAATTTGTTTTGATACCTTCATGATCTGGAGGTTGCCGTATTTGCCTAAAGATGTAGCAATTTATGACAGGTAACCGTCCTATGACAGCCTGAGACATGCTTCAGGAAGTGCTTTTACCAACATTGGGGTTCATACAATTTGTTTCTGCATTCACACCGAATATGCACAATACCGCAACACCGTGCGCCTACTGTGAAAGAAAACCTACGCCGTTCAGCTCTCCTAATACATTTGAGTCGTTAAAATTTAGAAGCAATCAAGCACCCTGGCTCCTTTTTGATGGCGCCCTTTTCGATCCGATGTCCCTACACTTCAATACAAGGTCCGGTTGACATTGACTTCGTTAGTCTCGTCGCTTTTCTCGGTCGATGGACCCTTAATGAAGTTGTGTGAACGAATTTCCGCGATTGCATTGCTTTTTGGATGAGATTTTGTTATACTTAATAGAGTGTTATTTTTAGGTGAACTTTAAAGGTTGTTGCTAAAAGATTTTGTTGGTGAGTAAAACGTATCCTGTATTTATTGCGTGCATACAAAAAATGGCCCTAATTTAAAATAAATTGGCTAGTTCTATAAAACAGCTTGTAGATAAGCCCATGAAATTTAATACTGGACTCAGAGAACATAGATAAAACTGTGAAATTTACTTGATTCTAATCACGGAAGTACAAATGATACCATTTTGACCAATGTTTCACTTTTTTGGCGAAATAAGCTGTAATTTCCATCCCATTTTGACCAATATTTCACTTTCTAGATGAAATAAGCTTGTTAACCCCTTGATAGGAATTATGTAGCCCTATTAACACATTGACTGTACGACTCGAAAATTTAAACATTACGTATCAACTGATGGGGTGGTGAGTTTCAAATAAATATCTCGCGACAGAGTACGTAAGGTACCCCATAAAAGTGGCATTAGCTGGGTCTTGGAGAGCGAGATGGCTATACCGAAGTGGTAACCATGTACGTGGCACATCTTAATACCAACAATTCCATAAACTATGTCTTACTGTTCCCGACTCACCGCTCGATCTTCATTAGTACAGACGCTCGATAATAGCCCATACTAGGGCGGCTAAGTGCCCGTATTTAGACGCGGTGTATTTCAATTTTCATTCGTACTATTTTACAAGGTGTATAATTATCATGTGTCAGAGAGTGCGGCTTCTTGTGCGCGAGTCAATGGAACAGCAGCACGAGCGCGAGTGAAATGTATCTATCTCGCTTACTCTTACTTAAACTGCGAAATAAGCAGTCGCGTTGATACTTCCGCGGAAGCGCAGAATTCGCGGCAGTGGCCGGAGGAGGCGCAGGAGCATTAACATATTTTTGTTAACGTATCATAAGAGCTCATGTCGTAGCCGAGTTTTCAACAGACAGTTAGCTTTCTGAAATTAAACAACGCAATTCAAACACACTTTTACTTTTTTAACTAGGTAATTCAATTGTTGGTGCTTTTCAAAAATTCAACATTATAAAATTTAGCATGTTTCTAGTTTTCTACAATTATTGTATGACCATGTATAATGTTGCCTTTAGCTAATTGGTTAATTGACATTTAGATGTGTGGTTGAATGGTGTTTCAACCACTTGGCTACGACATTAATAATTCTGAGCCACCACCGATGAGTACTGTTGCGTTAATTTAAATCACCGTGTTCTATCAATTTATAATGTAACAAGCATTTTTCCTGATACTTATTAATCTGCAGAAGGTTTAGTTTAAATATAAGCTAATCTTTTTTAGCATAATAGTTGTGTAAGTCACGAGGCATTTTATTTAATTTTAGTCTAGTTTTACTAAATTAGCAATGCTTGGTTTTAATAATTGTTATTTGTTCCGTTATATTACCTTTAATTGCCGTGTGTTGCCGGCTGAGAATAGCATCACCCCATTTCTTGCCCGTGGGAGTCGTAAGAGGCGACTTAGGGACTTGAGGGTGTGTATTGCAATTTTAGGCGATGGGCTGACAACCTGTCACTATAGCGATACACAATTTTCTAAATAACCCTCAAATATTTGTCAGACGTGGCGTAAATGTCCGTTTTATGCGGCTGTTTATGCTCTGCCTACCCCGCAAGGGATTATAGGCGTGATATATGTATGTATGTATGTATGTATATTACCTTTAACCTGAAATAATATCCACTACAAGTCGTAATTTGTTCCCGGTCTGGTTAGGACAATTCAAGGTGAAGCAACTGATTGTCCGAAAGAAATGGTTCCGTGCTTCGGAGGGCACGTTAAACCGTCGGTCCCGGTTGCTGTCTATGCTTAAGTAATCATAGACGAGCAACCGTCTAAGTAGACGGCGGTTGTAACACAACCATGTCAGAGGCCTACTAGTGGTAGTAGGCGGTTGAAAACTCTAACGTGATTCCCTAAGGGAACTGTTTAAGGAAATTAATATTATGACTGTACCGTGTCAATATATTTATGAAAATATCATGTATGTTAGAAAAAATATAAATACTTTCACTAGAAATTGTGACAGGCATAACCGCAATACAAGGAGTAAAAATAAAATAGATCAACCTAAGCATAGACTCGCTAAAGTAAGGACTTCATTTGAAGGTCTAAGTATAAGATACTATAACAAAATACCGGAAGATATATTGAGTTTATCAGAAAGTAAATTTAAGTCTGTTATCAAGAAAACATTATGTTATAAAGCTTACTATAAGTTAGATGAGTACATTAATGACAAAGAGGCATGGAGCTCTGAAATTCCAGCGCAGCACAAGAAACACGCACTCATTTTTTATACCAAAATGGGGCGTGCGTGGAGTTTACAACTGACATAATTTTATAAATCTGCATGGATGTTATTTCAATTGTTTAAAGTAAATATTTTATAAGTTAAAACTGGTAGATTTATCTACTGCAATTTTTACAAAAAAAAAAAAATATGTAGCCATTTTTGGTCTATACATATTTTTTTTTTACTTACAGAATTAGCTAGGGTAGCTTAGGGGCTAGTAAGATTGTTAATTTAGAGTAGGAGCACTTCTGGGCAGGTTTTTTGGTGGGTTTTTCCTGTTCAGGAGGTCCGATTAATTATACGCATGTAAACTACACGCTTTAAAAATCTTGACTTCAATTTGAAACAAATATCGTTTTCAGATGGTGGTGGCGTAAAGTTACATACCGTGTGATTAACCTGGCCAGCCCCGTAGCAGTGCTTTGATTTTTTTTTTTTTTCTTCCGCTCGAGCCGGTTTCCTATTAGGACATTACAAAATTGTTATAAAAAAAAGAAAATTATGTGATACAATTTTTTTTTTTTTACAATGACGGTTCATGACGTCAATAAGTGATATGATAATACTATCCTACATTGAATAAAGAATTTCAATTTCAATTTCAACCAGGGTCCATCGGGTCGTTGGATGACTCGGTGTCCCACACAAAAAGAGAGAGAGAGAGTCGTATTTTCTTTAGCAGTTGTATAGTATTATCTGTCGCAGTACCTACCTACCTACCTAACTGTTAGAGGTAGCTATAAATACACCTTAAATCTATCAATATAATTATACGTTTATGATATGGGTAATGGTTAATCCTACGCGGATGATAGTATCTGGGCCCAAAGTAATATGTACTTACCTACCTTACCTTATATTATGTAGCACTGTAGTGCTTGACGGAGGAGGGTTAATATTTTTAGGATGTTTTGAAACTGAACAACTTTAACTATATTTTCGAAAAAAATAATTGGTCTCCCATGCAAATTTTGTCATACGACACCCATGGTAAAAAAGGTTAAGCTATTCTAAGGTGCTATCAGATGGAAATAAACAAACTGGATACTCCTCATAGCATCAAAATTGCGGCTGTCACAGGTTGGCATTTTTATGGTGACTGCCTCGAACCTAAATATCGTCCGATAGGAGTGCTATTTTGACGTGTGATGCCGGCATAGAATAGCATTATTCCATTTTTTTCCCACGAGTGTCGTAAGAAGTAACTAAGGGACTCGAGAGTTACATGTTTATTGCAGTTTTAGGCGATGGGCTGAAAACCTGTCACTGGGCTGACACACTTTCCTGAATGACCCTCAAATGTTTGTCAAACGTGGCGTAAATGCTAGTATTTCTTGGCCGCTTTCGCCTTGCTTACCCCGCAAGGAGTATAGGCATGATATGTGTAAGTATGATGTCGACGGCTGTTGTGGCACAGTGGTAAAGCGCCTGCCTGCGGTGCAAAGGTTACAGGCTCGATTCTCCGTGGGGCACTTACAGAGTTGTTCTGATGTTTTAAAAAAGTTGTGGACACCGTTTGAAAGTCCATATTATCATCATTCATACTTAATATTAACTCAAATATTTTAAATATTTAATTACTTATATTATTTTTGCGCGAAAAATTACTCAATCATTAGGAGACTCACTAAGCCGCGGGTGAAACCGCGGGACGGAAAGCTAGTAATTATATTAAGAATCGATTGAATACCAAATTTTAAAACATCTCCCGTGTTAGGTTTACACTTTTTGAAAACTTGCAACGTTTTTCAAGCGCGGGCAGGATTTGAACCTGCGACTTTCTTTTTGCTTGATAATTTTGAAAGTTTTGTAAATACCTAACACGGGAAGTGTTTTAAAAAGGTATTCAGTACCAAGCAAAGTTATTCAGTTTCATAACTAGAACACGCCCTTCAAATACTTACCATCCTTCGCAAAACACCTTATATTGCCTGTAAGAATGTTCTAGTACGATTTTAAACACAGATTTTATGTTACTAACTTACATACATGCATTTACTTTGTTTGCCAGGGTACGATTTTTACCGAAAACAATTCTGAAAATTCATTTGCATTTGATTTCCTGCGCTACTATTTCAATCGTCAGTGTAAATCCCTTTTGGAGCAATCGCATTTTCATGGATTTTTTATTGCGCACCACCTGCCGCTTTAATCCTTGGGTTGGAGTCAAAATGCATAATATGTCGGATTTAAGCCTCGGTCTTCAGTGCACATTTTCATTTCAGCAAGGGAAACCTAAAATGCAGAATATTGAGAATGGTTTGGTATCGCGCCTCGGGCGGGACTAACAGCTTACTCCGAATTTCATATTTCTCGATGTATTTCAGCGATGATTTTCGTGTTCCAATTTTATTTTCAAAATGTAAGTTTTTATTTAAAAAAAAACCTTTATAATGCACCTGAATACTGAGTTTTGTTTGAAAAATCCTACAAAGGTACGCCAAAAGACAACATACAACAGATACCTACGTACAAACAACCTATGTATGAAAGCATAACAGTCGCTGTAGAAAACCCCGGTAAGTAACGTGTGTTTTGTATTGAGTGATCACAAAGCACCAGAGTAAACGCTACTAGCCCCAGGTACGACTTTAACATGGAAATAGACTTCTTAAAGGACTAAGCGTCATTCTTACAAAACATGGCTTAGAAGAGCAAATTGTTTTTATGCCTGTAGGCGACACGCCCGTCTGGTGGCTTGCGTTGCTATCGCTTTTATGGCTGCCTGCTTGATAAAGGACTCCACAGCGACGAATGGTTGAACACAGGAGGAGCAAAGAAATCACGATTACCTAAACTACCTTAGCAAAGGGGTCGTTGACTTGCGAAACCTTTGATTTTCAGATGTGCGTCTGCGTTTTAACATTTTTGGTATAGAGTGCAAGTGCAAGAAAAGAATAGAAGGTTAGAATAGCCAATTTGTAGAATCTATCAACGTAAATATCTAAGATAAGTGTATTATTAAAATATTAAGAAATATATACTATATACAAAATTAACATTGAATTTTATCATAACGTATTAGTATTTGTATCCGTTGACCTTCCGTCCTCTGAAGTTCTAAACATAGTGTTCCACAAAACTGTTGAGAGCGTTCTCCAAGTGTTTTTATAGGTTTTTTTTTACGGAAATATCGTAAAAACTCGCCAGGTTTATTAATCTTGTAAAGCAAAATTTGTACTCAGACCGAATTTCATTCGTTCGTTTTATGTTTCAACGCACAATAATATCTCAATTTGCATTCCTTATTGTTCAGCCGTGCCTTGGAGATACTTCCAAACAAAAACCATTTTACGCTATTGTTGTAACATGGTTTAGTCACAAGAGTACATTACCTTTCAAGTCATTACTTTACTTAAGACTGGGATCTGGTCTTAATGTTGGCTTCTCAAGCTATTGTATAGCAGGCCCGACGGCTTTACCGGCTCTCACAAACTCGACAAACGAAAAGCTTTTACCAGCAGGAAGTGAGATGGAGCCCTTGCGTGTTGCAGTTGTGATATTTTCAAGTTGAAAATTCGAAGATTTTATTAAACAAGATTTGGTAGGAACGGAGGTAAGTAACCATAAACTTTTAAGAAACTATTGTTGTAATTTTAATTAATTTTTGTCTTGAGTCCTATTCTATGGTAAAATAATTAGGTATAATAATTATGATTCAAAAACAAATTGCATAAAACAATAAAAGATATGACTGGGCCGATGGCGTAGCGGATAGTACCTCTGGCTGCTACGTCGCCGAGGGTCGTGAGTTCGATCCCCACAAATCAATTCATTTTCAGATATTTGGGTTGTGTATGGGTGTTTCGATGTATAATACGTATTTATTTACAAAAAAGTATAAACATAGCTTATATTATATAAGCTTTGCTTAGTTTGAGGCTAGATTGCGCAGTGTCACTTGTTCATATGTTCAGGATATATTGATATTGGCGGTACTTTGAGAAAATTTACTTTTTCTGTTACTGAAAGTAGATAGCAGTAGTAAAAATCTCCACAAAATTTTCAATGTAAGGCATAGTTATGCGTATTTATCATAGAAAACACACCAGCCGAGTTTTGGGTGTCCCAGCATTTACACTAATCTAACCAAACAATGTAAAGGCGCAAAGCTCAAGTAACGAAGCTTTAGCGAGAGATTGCTTCTCCACCACACATCGGCGATAAGCTCTGAAACTAGACAGCTGGTCTTCACACGTGCCCTACGATTTTGCGGTATTTTGCCGGTCCGGTTTTACTGACGAAAGTAAAGTATGAAACCACATGTAGCACTCACAGGACGTTGAAATTATGTAGCCATTTTCAAAATTAGCTAGGGTAGCTTAGGGGCTAGTAAGATTGTTAATTTAGAGTAGGAGCACTTCTGGGCAGGTTTTTTTGGGAGTTTTCCGGATCAGGAAGCCCGGTTAATTATATGCATGTAAACTACACACTTTAAAAGTCTTGACTTCAATTTGAAACAAATATCGTTTTCAGATGGTGGTAGCGTAAACTTACATGCCGTGTGATTAACCTGGCCAGCCCCGTGGCAGTGCCTTTATTTTTATTTATTTTTTGTCCCGCCCGAGCCGGTTTTCTATTAGGACATTACAAAATTGTTATAAAAAAGAAAATTGTGCGATACAAATTTCTTCTTTTTACAATGACGGTTCATGACGTCAATAAGTGATAATACTATCCTACATTGAAAAAAGAATTTCAATTTCAATTTCGGAGCGCCGTGCTACCATCATTTGGCAAATATGACATATACATTTTCAAATATCGCAACATCAGGTGGGACGCGTGAGGCCAGCAAGCCAATAATGTCGTCGACGGTCGTGCCGAGACCAAATGTAATTTACCTGAGACAAAGTGGAACAGTTTACCTACTCGGCTACATGTCTGTCGCTATACGTTTACTATTTTTCTTTCAGTTAATTTTAAAGAATTCATACATCAATCTGACCAATTCAAAATAAATTCACTCAATTAAATGAAGTTACTTCATAATACCTACTTAGTACAGTTTCCGATAATTATACTCATGTAAACAAAATTATCTGGGGTATTTTATAGCAAATATTTACAAAGTTTAGACTATTATGTTTTTATTAATTTCCTTTCAGTTTTTTATATTTCTTCACTGTATGAAACAACCAACGTGCCGTGTGATGCCGGCTTAGAATAGCATCACGCCATCTCATTCTCTCGGGTGTCATAAGAGGTGACTACCGGATTCGAGGGTTTCATGTGTATTACAATTTTAGGGGACAGGCTGAGAACCTATCACTATAGTAGTACGGCAAGTAACGATCTGCCTACCCCGCTAGGGATAAAAGCGTGATGTGTGTATGTATGTATGAAACAACACATTTATAAGGAAGGCGTCTAACACACCACAGCAATCGAGTAAGGCTTTACACGGTACACCTCACTCTTCTCGTTATGCTTTATACTTTCGAATGAATAAGCTCTTCGGCTTACCTCACCACTTGTGCAAACTCATTGCTTGGTATCCTTTACCGGCTTAGCAAAGCTAAGAAGTGTGAAGTTTACCTGGAAATGCCAAAGATAAGGTGAATACCCTACCCTACCCTATCCACATACATTTTCACTACTTATTTATCACTACTTAGATCAAAAATAAGGAGTATGGAGTATGCCACTAGTAATGGCGAATGTCGCAAGTTCAAATCCAGTCAGCGCTTGAAAATTTAGCAAGTTTTTGAAAAATTAGTATGGCGAATAATGATCCACATTATTTCAATCTAATACAGTTTAGTAGAAGCTTCTAATGTACTCGTATATTATTTAAAAAAAATAATTACTTAAAGCTTTTATTTGTTAGTAGCATGTATCACTGGTAGCTATCTCCCTTGGAATGTGTTGATATTATTTCATTATTTTTGTTTATAACTTCCCCTAAAATTACTCAGTCAGAAATATTAATATTGGCTTATCATGATCAAAGTAGACTCAAATTTAATTAATTAAATAGAAACCGGGCATTCATCTAAAAGCAACCGCTTCTTCTTCAGAACATAAAATAAATTGTTACTGCGTCCTACTCCTTAATTATTTTTGCACAGTGATAGACAAGGAAGGTACGTAACACTGGATCTAGCCTCTTTTTTATGTGTTGTATAAAGTAACACACACATACACTCATAACCTTTATCCCTTTTAGGGTAGGCAGAGCATTAACGGCCGTAAAATACGGGTCTGATAAAATATTTCATAACCGTTCCAGAAAAATCGTGTATCACTATTGTAACAAGTTGTCAGCCTGTCACCTAAAATTGTAATACACCTAAAAGCCTCGAGTCCCTTAGTCGCCTCTTACGACAACCGTGGGAAAGAAATGGGGCAATGCTATTCTAAGCCGGCATCACACGAATTATAAAGTGATTGCTGTCATATTATCTTTACTGTTATTATACCTCTGTATACTGCTGTCATACATTAATTAGGCCTCAAAATACTATTTGGATTCCATCAAGTATTAGGAAAGTTTTAATATTGTTTTTATTCCGCGCATAGACCCGATAAAAACATTATAATTTGTACAATGCGCCAAAGTCTTAAACTACCCTTAAAAACAAATTTTCTTAAACGCAATTTTACGCTGTATATCTTACCCCAGTAGGGACAATTTATCAAAGATGCTTTTGCGTTTCCCGCATTGTTATTAAATAAAAAGGAATAAAGAATATTAAACAGGATCAAATACTTTCACGGAGCACATCTGGAATCTCACCTCATTGAAGGAATAAAGAGATTTTACGATTTCTTTCATAACTCCCGGCTTTTGTAAGAATTTCAGCTTCCGAGCAACCGTTTATTTGAATATGAATAACCTGCGTAAGTCGGTATTATAGGCAACATCTCTAGTTAGGCGCTTCTCCCATTGTGACAAACTGACAGACGTGTTTGTGTCGCATCCATCTGTCAGCATCACACGGCAACTAGACGGGGTGTAAGGGACAGCCCTCCGAATGCGGATAGTGTTCATTCAGACCATAAAATTGAAAATTCAGGAAACGTCAAAAAAAAACTTCCCATTGTAAATGCAGTTAGCTGATTGTAATTTTGTATGGGAGGTCGTTTTATTTTTGTCATTTGCTGATATGTTTCTAGGGCAAAGTTGTTCAGTTTCATGACAAGCATGCACCTTATCAGTATTCGAAGCTGTTCCTTACACCCCGTATATTGAGAAAAACATCACTGAGTATTATTTTGACGCCATGCGTTTTATTCAAGACGTGATAACTTCAAAATTACAGTTTTAACCACAAAAAATAGAAGGTACAACCTGAAATGTGCTGCTACGCGACGCGACGCCATGGTAACATTGTGGTATCACCGCAGGGGCCGTCCCTTAAAATTTCAATCAAAGAAGTAGCTTTACGAAGTTATTGTTCACAATTGGAAGCATTTCGCATCATCCGTCATTTATCATCGTTCACAACAAAATAGGGTGTAAAATTAATTATAAGTAAAACAATAACATTTTATTCCCCTTCCCTTACAAAATGTTCGTTTTAGGGTCCTCTGTGGCGAAAAATTTGACATTTTAGTAACGTCTGTCGTTACAGCTTTTTAAATAAGATTTCCAAGCTTGATAACTAGTCTATAAATAGATGTTTGGTAGCGACTTATGTAGCAACCAAACTTTAAAGTCAATAACTAAAGGTTGAAAATAAAAACAGGGTTCAAGGTCTAATTTACTTAAAATAGTGTCTCTTTGCCTGTGGAATAAGGACTTTGTAAGTATCCATTGACTGGTTGATCAATTATTTACCGACGGAACCTTAAACCATTAAAGTTATCGTGGTACTGTTCACCAGTTCGCAGTATTTTTTTAATTTCTCGTCTCGCGAAGCAAAGGCTAATCAATCTTGTTGACACTGTTGAAACTGGTTGAAGGGACCTCTGCCACTCCACTTTAACGAAGGACTGAATGGAACTGTCTCTTTTCACTCCCTTTCAATCGTTTTTTAAAGGAAAATTTTATTTATAATTACAGTGTGAAGGGTTTACGTCGGTTTCGCCTGGAGCGTGCTTGGACTATTGGTTTTTCATTCTTTTGAGTCGTTTGAGTATGAGGTCGGGGTAGTAGAGTGTGAAAAATACAAACAGACGAGTCGAGAAAAATCAATTAACTTTTCAGTTTTTACATTGACGAAAAATCACAAGTAATAAGAGATGGTTCTCATTCAATCAGTCAACCATTACAATTAATCAACTTACTTCATGGTACTACTATAACCGGTGTTCCACAGGGTGGTAGAAGGTAACGTCCTGTCCCCTAATAGATATCAAACTTTTGTAAACTATTCGATGATTTTAAGTATTAGACCGGGTCTATCGCGATAGTATTAACAATACATGAAACTGTATTGAAACGTCGGGACACAGGTAAATTACTAATATTTACCTAAATACTATGGCGATAGACCCGGGGTCTAATACTTAAAATGAGTGAAAGTTATCGCGAGTGCTTAAAAAGTTATATAACTATTCGATGGCCAAAATACGGGTTGTGCCTAGTGTGGGATCAACAGTTAAACTTTTGTACAAGTATATTTAAGGCAATAAAGCTTTGTGTATTGTACACTATTATTATTCCTAGAAATACTATGCACTATGACTCCATGCTCGGCAGCATTTGGTTCACTTTGGTCACTGTCCTTTCCCATAAAAATTATCGCTATAAGAAGGAATTCATTAGCAGGAAATCTATGCGTGAGCTTGCCAAAATATTTTCATAAAGTGAATAGAGAAGTTTCATTTAAGAAAATATAGTGTTATGCAATTGGACAGACTGTTTGAAAATAAAGTGTTTTTTTATTTTTTATTTTATTTTTATTTATTTTATTTTCTTCGGAAAACTTACAGCCTAAAATATAATGTTATGAATATGTTTAATTTAGCGTTGCTATGCTGGGGTAAGTTAGGTATTAATGACGGTCTATGAATGCGCCGCGATTTCGCACGCATCGCTCTGGGCATATGTTGTCCCTTTCTCGCTCGCGGGGCGAGGGGGCGGCGTGCGCGCGGGCCGCCTGGTAGACGCCAAGCGGTGATTTCTGCACCGCACTCACGTATTGTGCGGATTTCCCGCCACGCGTTTTGTGATGCCGCGTGTAATGGACGATACAATTTGAGATCGCGCGTGTTGATGCATCGTATTATTGCGTTTCTCCTGGGTTGTACTGGAATGCCAGGCTTAGTGATTGTTGGATGTCTCGACGTCTTCCACGTGAGCGTCGCGTTGAATAGGCATCAAGTGGCCATATCGGCTCGCGTTTTGTACGGCCCTAATTCGTGTTGGGTCACGCGTAATGACTAATATCAAAGTGAAATACGAACAGAAGCTGTGAGTGGTTTGAAGTGAATAACGCGCCAAGGCTGTAGTGGAATGCTGGGTGTCGATATCTTTTCCACCCAGCCCTGTAAGTACCAACGGAATCCCTAGTTGATCCATTCCCTGAACTTCCTTTCTCCGTTGGGTATTTATGCATTTGCGCCGGCACGTGACTGTAAGTGTTAAACCTAGTTGTTTTAGTATAAAACTGTTTTCTCGTGTTAATGGTGTGTTCCCTTTAGTCATATTTGTTGTACCATTATCATTGTGACTCCTTAGTACGAATTGCGGAATTCGTGGGGTGATATAATTTGGAGGTACTTACTTATAATCTAGTGCTAATACGTGTGACGTAACGCCAGATCGGCAGACGGTATTTACTACAGAATTGAGTTATGTAAAGGTCAGAACACATCATTTGCCAATTTCACTCAACTTAGTTAATTAAGTTAAATAGATTTAGGTTCACGTTTAATTCATAGTATGCGCTGCTATATTGTGCAGCGTATGCTATTTAGCGCTGCGTAACGCGGCCATTGTCTGCCTTCAGTTGAACTCCTGGTATTTTACTAGAAATTTACCTGTGTAAATCGCTTCCACTGCGGGAGTTTAGCTTGGAATTAGACAATTTTTGGTAGCAGAGCGTGGTTCAGAAAACCACTAGATTTAAGATTATTTTAGTATAAGATTTTTAATCTACCTACATAAAAAAAAAATATATTTATTGTGATTGTAGTGTGTGCCCTGTGTAGAATATCCTATCGGTAGGATCAGGGCCAATCAATTAGTGAATTGCTTGTTATTATCGTTGTGTTTACCCTGTGCGGATATCCTAACGGTAGGATCAGGGCCGATTGTTTATTATTGTTTTTTATTGTAAGGTTCGGTGTTACTTTGAGTTGGTACCATGGCTCCCACAATTGCACAGCTTCAGGCAAAAATTAGAACGCACCTAATTTGGTTCGCGACTACGCAGGCGATGGTCGGTCGCGGGGACCGAGAGGACGCACTCATCGCTTGTGCACAACGGATTGACGAACGGGTCGCGGATGTGTTGGATTGCCTCACTGGATGCGAGGAGTTATTTGATGGGACGCCTGATGAGGAGGCCAAACTTACGGTCCGGACGAATGTGACCCAGTGCATGGAGATGGGGCAGGAGATCCAGCAGGCGGCTGCTGTGATCACCAGGCGTAGAGCTGGGGAGCCGGACCCACCCCATGGTCCGCGGGGACCGGGGGTGCAAGTGCCCCTGCCGGCTGTGGCGATTCCGGTCTTCCACGGGGACTACACGGATTGGACCCGATTCCAGGATCTGTTTGACAGTGTGATTCATAACCGCACTGACTTGCAGCCGGCATATAAAATGGCACAATTGATGGCCAAGCTGCAAGGTGAGCCCCATGAGCTGGTAAAGCATCTACCAGTCGATGATGCAAGTTACGAGACGGCTCGCGGTTTGCTGATCGAGAGATACAGCAACAAACGTCTCATGATTGACCAACTCCTGGAACAGTGGCTCACCGTGCCGACCATCACACGAGGGACGGACCTCAGGGCCAAGGTCCTCAACCCTGTCTGCGTTGCAGTGAACGCTCTTGAGAGACAGGGGATGCCGGTGTCAGGCTATGATTATATCCTGGTCCACACGTTGTTGCGCCGCCTGCCGAGCGACATGGCCGCTCGTTTTGAACAGTCACACGGAGGTAAGACATCTGATTACCTCCCGACCTTCGAGGAGCTCAAGTCCTTCCTCGAGGCCGAGTGCAGGCGGGTAGATGCCCAATTTGGAGAGTCGCCTCACGCGGAGTCTGCGGCCGCTCGCCGCCCGGAACGGCCGGGTGCACAGGCGCGAGACGGTAAGAGTAGGCCACCCAGGCGATACAATGTCGCTAATTTGGAATCGAGGTGTGCCTACTGCAGAGAGGCGGGGCATCAGGTGACTGCGTGTGAGGAGTTCGCTGCACAGCGGGTGCAGAAACGTCGTGGTGTGGTGCAGCAACGGCGTTGGTGCTTTAGGTGTATGGGGCCGCATCAGGTGCGAGAGTGCCCATCAAGCACCAACTGCAGGTACTGCCAGGGTACCCACCATCAGCTCCTATGCATGAACCGCAGCGGAGATTACGGAGGCAGAGCTGACGCGGGTCAGCGGACGGAGTCTGCCCTACCTAGACGGGAGCAACGCTCCCCACCCCCTCCAAGGAGGAGTCCTCTTCCACCAGGGTTTCAGGGACGAGGCCAGGGACATCAGCAGGTGTTGCCCCCTTCACCACGCGCGAGACAGTCACCACCTCGGCAGCAGGTGCCGGGACAGGGTAGGTGGTCACAGGTCCAAGGTCAGGGGCACCCATCACAGATACGTGATGCTACGGGCGGGTGCCAATACCAGGGCCAGTACATGCAGTACTCGGCGGGACTGAACAACATGGTGAGGTCTCATGACCCACGCATGCCTCTCCCCTTGGCTGAGCACCCGCGGCTACAGGCGCATCCACGGTACGCGCGCCTGCCGCAGGGTTACTATAGGCTGCCAGCCATGGCGTACAGGACCAGAGGTCCCTATCAGCAGGAGTGGGACCCACTCGAAGGTGTACGGAGAGAGGGGACCCCCCCGCAGGACGCGGACACTCCGCGCTTAGGTTCCTGCTAGGTAATCGCCGCCTACACGCCAGCTTCGGCCCCCCGGCCAATTACGGTATTGTTGCCTACGGCAATGATTTGGGTATGGGGATACGGTGGCCGCAGCATACAGGTAAGAGCCTTGTTAGATACAGGGGCTCAGGGTTGTATTGTATCTAGTAAGCTGGTGAGTAGGCTACGCTTAAATATAAGGCCCACAACGGATGGGGCTGTAGGTATTGGAGGTGTAGATGTGCCTGACGTTCGGGGTCAGGTGAACTTCGAGTTCACATTAGGTAATACAGGTACAGGGGTCAGCTATCATGCCTCAGCAGTGGTGCTGGATGAAGTGGTAGGGAAACTTCCTCAGGTTCGGTTACCGTCAACGGTACGAGGGTTAACCACAGGCTTAGAGTTAGCTGATCCTGAATTTGATACTCCTGGTACGGTGGACGTTCTCCTCGGGTCAGACGTCCTCGGGAGATTCTGGTGTGGCAGAAAACGGGTACTTCAGCAAACTGGTTTAGTGGCCGTTGATACCACAGGGGGGTATGTTATTTTTGGCCCAGTTTGGAGACCTCAGGACCTACCAGAGGGCGATACGGTACTCTATGGTAGTGTGTTGTCGGAGGTGCTGCAGAGGTTTTGGGAGTCTGAGGAGCCACCCACAGCGGATAGACGGAAGCCAGAGGATGACGAGTGCGAGCTGTTCTATCAGTACAACACTGCACGAAGTTCGTCAGGTAGGTTTGTTACCAGGCTGCCATTTCTCCCAAACCGCCCCTCCTTAGGTAGTTCGCGACAGATCGCGGAACGGAGACTACTGGCTATGGAGAGAAAGATGAAGCGAGATGCAGCACTTCGGCAGAAGTATATCGAATTCATGAGGGAGTACCTAGAGTTAGGCCACATGTCGGTGTCCAGCATAGATTGGAGGTGTGTCGAGCATTACTATATACCACACCTGGCTGTTTTGAAGTCACCGGAGGCGAAGATACGGGTAGTGTTTGACGGTTCTGCTCCTACATCGAATGGTGTGTCTGTGAACCAGTGTCTGCACGCGGGTCCCAAGTTGAACCGGGACATTGTGGACATCCTCACAGATTTTCGGTTGCACCAAGTAGCGTTCGTCGCAGACGTCAAAATTATGTTTCGCCAAACAATTATACACCCAGATGACCGTCGGTACCAGCTGATTTTGTGGCGTGAGAGCCCTGACGAGCCGATGGTCACTTATGAGCTTAACACGGTAACGTATGGTCTGAAGCCAAGTCCGTTTTTGGCAGTACGCACGCTGCGAGAGTTGGCCGCACAGGAAAGGGTAAGATTCCCTCGAGCCGCAGCAGTACTGGATCGCGACGTCTACGTGGATGACATCTGCACGGGTGCAGATAGCGTGCAACAAGCACTGCTACTACGAGACGAGCTGATCGCGATCATGGAATCAGGAGGTTATGAGTTGCGGAAATGGCTGTCCAGCTGTCCAGAGCTCCTGGCCGGGTTGCCAGGTGAGTTCCAGCAGGACCCGCACCTTTTCGAGAACCCGGACAATCCAAATACGTTGAGCATCCTAGGGGTGCAATATAGGCCAACGCATGATGTCTTTACGTATCAGATCGAGCCAGACCTTTTGCAGAAGACTTGGACGAAGCGTTCGGTATTATCGACGATCGCCAGAACTTTCGATCCTAACGGGTGGATCGCACCGGTGACGTTCATGGCGAAGTGCTTCTTGCAAAGGTTGTGGATAGCAAACTTGGGTTGGGACGACCAGCTCTCCGGAGAGCTGTTGAATGATTGGACCAAGTTTGTGACCACCTTACCAGGGATCGTACGCATCGCCATACCTCGCAAATTGCTCCCATCGGTGGGATGTAAGGCTACCCTACATGGGTTTTGTGATGCCTCGGAGCGAGGGTACGCGGCAGCTGTCTATTTGCGGACAGTCAGTTCAACGGGAACTGTAGACGTGCGTCTAGTTATGGCCAAGAGTAAGGTGGCTCCGGTTAGGACAAGATGGACCATTCCAAAGTTGGAATTGGCGGGAGCAGCGCTTCTCACGCGCTTGCTACATCATGTCGCTAGTAATCTACGCGGTACCATCACTTTGGATGAAACGGTGTACGCATGGACCGACAGTAGGATAGTTCTGTGCTGGTTACAGACGTCGGTACATACTCTTGAGGTTTTCGTGGCAAATCGGGTGTCACAGATTAAAGGATCGGAAACTCCGTTGGTATGGAGACACGTACCGGGAGAACAGAACCCAGCGGACTGCGCCTCACGGGGATGTAGGGCCCCTGATTTGGTAGGTCACTCACTGTGGTGGGGACCTCAGTGGCTGACTGAGTCACCTGAGAGATGGCCATACAATGAGTGCGGGTCGCCGCTTGGGCCACCTGATCGAGGTTTGCGAGTGAACGTAGGGCAGATCGTACCTAAGCCTAGTGCGGCTTTCTTGCTGGAACGATACAGCTCCCTCGACAAACTTCTAGGGGTGACAGGTTGGATCAAACGGTTCGTGAACAACTGTAGAAAACCTCAAGCAGAACGGAACTTGGCACCTGTCCTCTCGCCTGCGGAGCGGAATGCGGCTCTAAGTTTATTGGTTAGGGTCGTCCAGGCGGAACATTTTGAGGAAGAGGTCAGGCTGCTCAGGGATGGCCGTGGAAAGCTGAAGGGAGGTCTTGTGCGCCTCAACCCGTTCGTGGACGAGCATGGAATGCTCCGGGTTGGAGGTAGACTTCGGAACGCTAACCTGCCCTTTTCAGCACGGCATCCGCTGTTACTCCCAAAGAAGGGACCTTTGGTAGAACTTATAGTTAGGGATCGTCACCAGAAAAACTCGCATGCGGGCTGCAATGCACTTTTGGCTATTCTGCAGCGCGAGTTTTGGATTTTGTCTGGACGACGTACGGTACGGAGCATTGTGTTTCGGTGCTTGCCTTGCTATCGGTTGAAGGCAGCCACAATGCAACCTCAGATGGGAGACCTCCCACCGGACCGGGTGACGGAAGCCTGGACGTTTGCGGGTGTGGGAACGGACTTTGCGGGGCCTTTTATGGTAAAGGCATCACGCCTTCGCAACGCGAAGTCAATCAAGGCGTATTTGTGCGTGTTTGTGTGCCTAGCAACCAAGGCCGTCCACTTGGAACTCGTGGCCGACCTCACTACGGAGGCTTTCTTAGCAGCTTTAGATAGATTTGTGTCGCGAAGAGGGCGACCAGCGCTGATCAGGTCGGACTGTGGTACCAACTTTAAGGGCGCTGATCGATGTATGAAAGAAATTATAACGTTTTTATCGGAAAACGAGGAAGCTATCGGCACGAGCCTCTCCCGTCAGGGCATTAACTGGGTGTTCGATCCACCAGGATGCCCCCACTGGGGTGGTATATTTGAAGCGGTTGTAAAGTCCGCTAAGACGCATTTGATGCGCGTTATAGGTTTAACGATATTAACCTTTGAGGAGCTAGCGACCGTGTTTTGTAAAATTGAGGCCGTTCTCAATTCACGTCCTTTGTGTCCGCTTAGCTCAGATCCGAATGATCTGGAGGCCCTGACACCAGGGCATTTCTTAATTGGCCGACCACTTAACGCCTTGCCAGAATACCCCTACACAGAGGTCAGTAGCAATCGTTTGACGCGTTATGAGTTGCTGCAGCAAATGTCTCAGAATTTTTGGAAGCGATGGTCGCTTGAGTATTTGCACATTCTGCAGCAACGCCTTAAGTGGACGGACAGAACTGAACCCCCTCGCATCGGAGATCTCGTTCTGGTTAAGGATGCCAACCTGCCGCCACTGCGATGGCGCAGAGGGCGCATTCTCAACTTGTTCCCAGGTAGTGATGGCACTCCTCGAGTCGCGACAGTTCAGGTAGGGGATTCAGTTCTTAAGCGAGCAATAGCAACGCTATCTCGTCTCCCCAGTAGTGAATAGGCCTAAGGGATTCGGCCTAGGGCGGGTGAATGTTTAATTTAGCGTTGCTATGCTGGGGTAAGTTAGGTATTAATGACGGTCTATGAATGCGCCGCGATTTCGCACGCATCGCTCTGGGCATATGTTGTCCCTTTCTCGCTCGCGGGGCGAGGGGGCGGCGTGCGCGCGGGCCGCCTGGTAGACGCCAAGCGGTGATTTCTGCACCGCACTCAGTCACTCAAAACCGTTCGGACGGGAGGGTATCGCGTATTGTGCGGATTTCCCGCCACGCGTTTTGTGATGCCGCGTGTAATGGACGATTCAATTTGAGATCGCGCGTGTTGATGCATCGTATTGTTGCGTTTCTCCTGGGTTGTACTGGAATGCCAGGCTTAGTGATTGTTGGATGTCTCGACGTCTTCCACGTGAGCGTCGCGTTGAATAGGCATCAAGTGGCCATATCGGCTCGCGTTTTGTACGGCCCTAATTCGTGTTGGGTCACGCGTAATGACTAATATCAAAGTGAAATACGAACAGAAGCTGTGAGTGGTTTGAAGTGAATAACGCGCCAAGGCTGTAGTGGAATGCTGGGTGTCGATATCTTTTCCACCCAGCCCTGTAAGTACCAACGGAATCCCTAGTTGATCCATTCCCTGAACTTCCTTTCTCCGTTGGGTATTTATGCATTTGCGCCGGCACGTGACTGTAAGTGTTAAACCTAGTTGTTTTAGTATAAAACTGTTTTCTCGTGTTAATGGTGTGTTCCCTTTAGTCATATTTGTTGTACCATTATCATTGTGACTCCTTAGTACGAATTGCGGAATTCGTGGGGTGATATAATTTGGAGGTACTTACTTATAATCTAGTGCTAATACGTGTGACGTAACGCCAGATCGGCAGACGGTATTTACTACAGAATTGAGTTATGTAAAGGTCAGAACACATCATTTGCCAATTTCACTCAACTTAGTTAATTAAGTTAAATAGATTTAGGTTCACGTTTAATTCATAGTATGCGCTGCTATATTGTGCAGCGTATGCTATTTAGCGCTGCGTAACGCGGCCATTGTCTGCCTTCAGTTGAACTCCTGGTATTTTACTAGAAATTTACCTGTGTAAATCGCTTCCACTGCGGGAGTTTAGCTTGGAATTAGACAAATAACTTAAATAATTAACATAAGGCCATTAACAAAGTTTTCGCCTATGGATCTAAAAAGCTAATTAACATAGTTCGAAACTTCAATCTACTGCGACGTAAAATAAATAAAAAGTAGCTCGTTGAACAAATAACAAAAAATATATATAATAATCATTGGATACAAATTTTAACTTGTACCCCCAAAAAAGTTTCTATACACATACTGCCTGATATTGCCGACGCTAGTAAAAAATAGGTCAAGGGATTGTGAATAAACTTTATTAAAACTGTTAATAACACGTGGAAAGAAAGAGTGTTGCCTATATCTAATGCGAGAAAAAGGTGTGGAGAGCTGGAGGTGCGGATTTCTCCTGCTTCTAAATGAAGGTGGCACACGGAGATGCACGAGGGCCAGCAGCTCGGGGCAGCGCACGCGGCCGGAGACCAGCCCGTGCAGCAGCGACAGGTCAGCAGTGTCACGACGAAGGTGTAGAGGGAGGATATGGTGGCGCTTGCAACTATCACTATAGTCGGCGGATTGTATTTTGAACTTTCTATTTAAAAATCTTAGAAATTTCTTTTGGATTTTTTCGATTTGTTCGGTATAAATTTGGTACCCTGGACTCCACACCTGCGACGCATATTCCAGCTGGCTTCTAACAAGTGAACAGTAAAGAACTTTGTGGGTTTTAAGTTTTCTGAAATTTTTGCTTAGCCTAAACAAAAACCCAAGACTTTTTTTTGGCTTTCTTTGTTATAATGTTAATGTGTTCGTCAAACAAACATTTCGAATCCAGGTTAACTCCCAGATCTCTCACTAGTAATGTCCTTATAAGTGGTTGATTGTTAATTTGATAACTGTAACTAATTGGATAAACTTTTCGACTAAATGTTATGACATTGCACTTTTGTATGTTGAGGTCTAATTTATTAACAATACATAATTTTGGAGCCTTGTCAGATCGTCTTGTAGTTTCATTGCGTCGCTAATTGAATCAATGGATTTGAATATTTTCATGTCGTCGGCAAATAACAAAACGTCAGAATGTTTGAAACAGACCGATATATCATTAATAAATAATGTAAATAAAAGAGGGGCCAAAATTGAGCCTTGCGGGACGCCCGAAGGTATTTTAATCGGTATAGATGAGAAACCATTCAGTACAACACATTGACTTCTGTTATCTACGTAGGACGCAAACCATCTATATAGATCGCCACGGATACCAGCCTGGTGTAACTTTTTGAGAAGAAGGTTATGATCAACTCGATCGAAAGCTTTTGAGTAGTCAGTGTATACAGCATCTAATTGACCCCCACCCTCCATGCAAGCGGTAACTTGATCAGAAAAAAGAATAAGATTGGTTATCGTGGACCGACCTTGAATGAAACCATGCTGGAACGGATTGATAATGGGCAGGACTGCATTGTAAAGCTGAGAGTGGACAATTTTTTCCAAGACTTTAGCAAGAACGCACAGCTTAGAAATTGGTCTGTAGTTTTCAACTTTTTGTTTAGGGCCTTTCTTATGAATGGGAGATACTAAGGCCGATTTCCAAATGGTTGGAACGACACCTTCCTTCAAAGATCTATCAAAAAGGATATAAATGGGCAAGCTAAGGCTCTTAGCACAGCTAGTTAGAAGTTCTGGATGTAGCCCATCTGGCCCTGCTGACTTGTTTATGTCTAAGCGTTTTAGTTGTTGTAGGATCAAGGCTTCGTTAATAGAAATAAAGTGGATGTCAGCAGTCAATGATGCTGAACAGTCTGGGGCTATTGTGGACGTTGAGCCAATGGAAGATGGGTTAAGATAAGTAGATCCAAAATAGTCGGAGAAAGCCTGACTGATATCATTGCCTGTTGAAAACGACGAGTCTCCATATGTCATAACGTTAGGATATGCGTTGCCCTGCTTCCGGTCTTTAACAAACCTCCAAAAAGATTTAGGGTTTAAAATTATGGAATCTTCTACAGACTTTTTGTAATTGTCAAAACATTGTGCCTCAATACGTTTAGCACGGTCCCTAAGCAAGAAGAAAGTTAGTTGATCTGAAATATTCTCATACACTTTGTATTTACTGTGGAATTTAAATTTTTCCTTTAAAATCTTTATTAGAGGATGACTATACCATGGAGGGAAGTTACTACTCTTCGTACGTTTGTGTGGTATGTATTTATCTCGAAGTGCACAGAGCTTGTCAATGAAAAATTGCACAGCATCGTCAAGGGAATCACGAGATAATAAAGATTTCCAGTCGTTATATATAGCTATACGACAAAAATGAGTTCATTGCATAGCAGTTGAATTAATTGTAAAGTTCAGCTAAGTAATTAAAGAAATCGCTGTTACTTTTCTACAATTTGATTACGCAAGATTGTAGCGCAATCTTTTTGGAAAAATAATAATAATTCTGTTCACCTCGAACAAGTAATTTTTCCGTAGAACAAAGTAGGTAGCCAGCCAGGTTGCAAAGTCGGTATCGTAGAATTTGTTCGTAGAATGTTATCGTAGAAATTGTTCTTCCCCTAAACTTTTTTAAATTATATTCTTTATTGTGAACAAAATGTTTTCAGTTAATATATTTATTAAACGTAGCGGTTAAGTTTATCTCTATGAAGAGATTTCTTCCAGCCAACCTTCACAGTAGAAATGGAAAATTATATACAAGGAAATGACAGAACTGTATACAGATACAGCTGGACTTTATATATTATATATAAACAATAAAAAAATGCATAAATAAAACGATTTTTTGTCTTGGTCCTGTCTACAACTTGGGAGTTAAAAAACTACAGTCACACACAAATATATGCAATTCTATAAAACTTTTGGCCCTGTCTACAAGTTTGTAGGGTATTTGTCTCTATGTGAAGCTCTATGAGCGACACAAAAAGGCCGGGGGCAAGCGACATTGACCGATCGTGTGGACATACTCCGTAGCCATTAGCGATTCTGTGCATTGCTTTACTGGCTTGTTATGTCACCGTTTTGTTGAATACGACCATTAATTATCACATCACATCTGAGTTTTCCTAGTATGATTTTGTGCAGGATTTTTCTGGGAATCTTTTATTTTATTGCTTAGATCCATTCAAAATCTTTTATTTTACACTTGAGCTGTAATTTACCCCGAAATTCATGAGAAATGAAAAAGGGTGATGCTATTCTAAGCTGGCATCACACGGCATTTCTTTCCCGTGGGTGCGTAAAAGGCGACCAAGGACTCGAGGCCGTGTATTGCAATTTTAGGCGATGGGCTGACAACCTATCACTTTTCCAAATGACCCTCAAATGTTTGTCAGACGTGGCGTAAATGTCGAAAGGGATAAAGGCGTGATATTGTATGTATGTATGTAATTCATGGGTATTGTTCTAGAGATATTTCGACAAAATAACGAAAATAAATCCTACATAGAGAGTAAAGAAGAACAAAAATATGTTACCAAGACTTGTAGTCGGTTTTTTGTATGATTAAATATGTCTTGTGATAATCAAAGTATACAAAACTCAAGAAGTGCAATTTCTGTGTGTTTGTATTTCTTTATATCAAAAACTAAGAAACCAGTTATTTATAATTCTCTATAACAAGAATATAATTATTCTTGTTATAGAGTGAGATATTGTTAAAAGGAGTCACAACAAATATCAACAAAATCAATTGTGTATAGTTTTTCAAATACAGGAAATTCATTGTTTCCCCACTAAGAACTCATAATTTTCTTTAAATTACGACTTGTTTTCTTCACGAGTAGCAGAACTTCTTACATATATACATAAATCACGCCTATATCCCTTACGGGGTAGGCAGAGCGTTAATGGCCGTAAAACGGATATTAACACCACGTCTGACAAAAGTTTGAGGGTCAATCAGATAACTGTGTATCACTATAGTGACAGGTTGTCTGCCCGTCGCCTTAAATTGCAATACACATCTAACCCTCGAGTCCCTTAGTCGCCTTTTACGATACCCAAGGGCAAGAAATGGGTTGATGCTATTCTAAGCTGGCATCACACGGCATTCAAACTTCTTTGTTTAGCAATTTGACCTGCAGCTGCGTATTTCTTCCAATTTTCCGACTTTTCGTTCCACAAGTAGGCGTAAGGGCTTGTTGACACTGTCCGAGTGAATCTAAGAACCGCCGACGTTGACGGATGTTGTTTGTGAACGCCAACCGAGCCTAGTATCATGTAAACAAGGCGTTATTTATTTGAAAACTTCCCCTAGTGACTGAAGCTGTCAATACAGTGCGACAGAGTTTTATGAACCGTTTACGAATTTACCAGCAAGCGCTCTGTTTTTCAAGCACTTTATGAAAAGCATACCTAGCTGCTTGTTTCGCCATAATCATTAACGATAAATTGTTACTGTTCTTCAACTAGTTTTTTTAGTTTATCATACCTATTTGCAAAAAAGTGGCGCAGAGTCAAGTACGAATCAAGTTTAAGTGTGATTTTGAATGAATACTTTTCAGATTTTTGTTAGTGATAGTGACCTTTGGTTGTAAAGTTTTGGCTTCTGCCGTTGTTGAACCCTGTTCCTATTTTTTTAAATGGTGGAATTAAGATGTTTATTACTGCTTGAAATATATTTTCAGTTCGTTGATTATATACAAACAAATAAAATACCCAACCATAAAAAATCACAGAACGGTCTCAGAACCTTCTTTGAAAGCTTCTCTAGATACTTGGAGAATATCTTGAAATCTTGAAAAGACTGGAAGCTATTATTTAAAATAAAATTGCAAACCCTTTAAAGCTTTAAAGAATATTATCATTTACTTTTCCTCTTTCTTTCTCTATTATTAAGAACTTACGGAGTTTATTTCATATAAATACTTTAGTTTTCTTTATTTTTTTAATGGTTTCCAAACAAATGATATAAAAATTAAAATCTTCTTTAATTGGTTTTAATTAAGAATGTTTTAAAAAAAGCAGTTTTCAAATGATTATTTATTATAATCCAAACTAGGTTTTATTACTTTAATAATCTTCTTATGAAATATTTCAATCAAAGAAGACTTCTAATAAATAATTTGTACTAAATTGATGGCTCTAAAATAACATTTGAATACCAGAGCTCTTAATATCCTATTTTTTCTTCATCGCTAAATTTGTAATCACAACTTCCATTAAATTCCCACGAAGAATAACTGTTTTTTTTTATACTCCTGTCAATTGTTTTCGAGGTAGCTACGAATCAGTCAATTTTATCTAACAGTAAACAAGTCAACTTTATCTAACAGTAAAAAAAAACTTCATTTTACGAAGTGTCTTATACGTTGGCAATAGAACCGCTGAACCCTGGTGCTACGAACTTTTAATTACCTCGTATGCCTCTGACATGACTGTAACAGATAAGTTCTCAAATAGTAGAATATCTAGGTCTAGACCATATTACAATTATATGCCAGGCGCCGCGTGAATTCAGCCTAATTTGGACGTGCAAATTAGAAATCATTCCAAGCGTACGTGAATTGGTAATTGGTGTTTAGAATCCACAGTTAGAACCCAACAATGAATTTGCGTTGATAATAACATTGTCGGCCGTTCGATGGTTAACCGAATAATTAGTGTCAATGCGTTTGATTCGGAATTATGTGTAAGCACAGTTATTTTGAATAAGAAGTACCTATTTTTATTACATACATACATACATATGTCACGCCTTTATCCCTTGCGGGGTAGGCAGAGCGTAAACGGCCGCAGAAAACGCACATTTACGCCACGCCTTACAAAAATTTGAGGGTCATTCGGAAAATTGTGTATCGTCATAGTGACAGGTTGTCAGCCCATCGCCTAAAGTTGCAATACACACCCTCGAGTCCCTTCGTCGCCTTTTACGACATCCAAGGGCAAGAAATGGGGTGATGCTATTCTAAGCCGGCATCACACAGTATCACACTATTTTTAATGCTTCAACTATTATTCTTTAACTCCATTTTATTTAAAAAAGTAATGCAAAACTTATTAAAAACAAATTATTACTTATAAGTACTTGAAAACTAACTTGGACCCTTTGTAATTCATAATAATATCAGTTGCAATGCAACGTGCATTAACTAAAAGAAAAATCATGTATCTTTACGTAGTTGCAAACATCGCGTTTAGAATTTACCAGGAAATATTATTATGTTCAACATTTTCATTTCTAACATAAAGTTCTGGGAAAAAACGACCGAGTAGCAAAATATGTTTAAACGTTTTTGGCAACCTTTAGCTCATTTTACCTTTATTTCTGTAAAAAACTAATTCGGGTCAATACGGTAAACCATTTGGAAGAATAAAGCTTAGAGCATATTTTTTTCCTTTGCTAATAAAAAAGCACCTGTCCGGGTTACTGTCTTGGGTACTATAGGCACTTACCTAACCTAAAAATAAAAGAAAAGAAAGAAAGAGGTTTTCGTAGGAAGGTTTCTACTGTCTTTCTTGCAAACAGTGCGCTGTAGATTTACATACTCTAAACATTAGAGTCTTTAAAACCACGATTTACTAACAATCAGAAAAATTGTTATAACCATGATTTACTTTCAGATGCAACAAAATCGACTGCCACAAAGCAGCGAAAAAGAAATCATAAAACGATCACTGTCCTCAATAAAATTAGATTTTTTAAATGTTTGTCCATTAGAAACAAACCATCACCACAACAATGGACCTCTCTCTCTAGCACCCCTTACTGAAGCCTGCATTGATCTATTGAATGTTCCTGAGGTGCAATGCAAGCGCCAGCCATTCGGACTGATTGAGTTTCGCTATTCATGCAAGTTCAAGAGTTTTGCACTGCAGGGCAGTGAACGATTAAAAAGGTTCACTGATTTAAATAATAAGAAACTTAAAAACTCGCATCTGAGGGATTCTTTGACGTACCTTGCCGATGTTCTAATTACTGAGCTATCGTGTGTTTGAACTGTTAGACCACAAAAAAGTCCAGCTCAGCTTCTATTTAGAGGCCTTATTATTATCAGTATGTGAGTTAAGCTTCATATTAAACATACAAGGTAGTTACTTACCTATTTTCTGCGTTCAAAATGCATACTACAAGGTCCCAAACAATTCGTCAACTAGAAGACAACTTAAAGGCGACTTTATTAGAACTTAAAAAGTGTAAAAACACAAATGAGCAGTTACTAAGAGAACAGGATGAAAGTGAGCAGGAAATGTTAGAAATTAATAATAAAAATCACCAATTAAAGAGTGAGATGGCAGAAATGTACCATCAGCTGGTAGATGTAACAGGTGAGAGGGACCGGCTTCAAGGAATAGTAGATAACTTTGACCGGGACGGAAATGCGTTTGAAGACACCTTGAGGCGTATTACTGTCCTGGAAAGAGAATTGCGCGATGCACACAAAGAAATCTCCTTTTTGAATGAGACTATCCAAGACCTAAAGTCATCACAAAGTGCACTTACCACCCAGTCGCTGTTTGAGGAGCTGGTCGCTCCTACTGTTGCGGTTTCTACCATCTCACTCACCCAACACCAATCGGTCGAGACTACTGAGGAACAAGTAGTCGAGACCATCGATCTCACTACGTGTGACAGTCCATTTAAAAACTCACACATAACTTCAGTCACTTATAGCAAGAAAAAAACAAAGAAAATTATAAAACTTAACAATTTCATAAAGAAAACGCAATCTCTTATTAGGCGTAACATACTGTTTTGCAATAACTCGAATTGTAATATAGAACGTTCTGAATTAATTAAAGAAGTTAAATTTTGCACTTCATCATTAGAACAAACTAGGGAAATTTATGAGCGTGACACACAGCGCCTCCAGTCGGAAATGTCTGCGTTAAAACGGTCATTAGAACACATTTCCATTAAGTATAACTCAGCGCGAAAAGAAATAAAGGAACATGTGCTGGCCATGAATAGTTTGTTGAAGTCATGTAAATATAACGGTGACAATTCTCAATCTTTGACAAACAATCAATGCGATTGTGAAAAAACTTCAACAGAGCTATCCGTCCCGGCCGTGTGTCCCGAGCCCGCGTCACCTCGCGTCGGTACACAGCTGACTGGGACGCTGTCGGTGTCGCTCCCGCTCGCCGCCGCCGCCGCCGTCACCGCCGCCGCCGGGTCGGTGTCGCGGCCGGTGCCGGCGGCGCCGACGACGCAGCCCGCGCTTATGGGTGATGACGATGTCCCTTTACCACCCACACAGGATAAGCGACCGTGTGACATTGTTATGTTTAGTGATGAACTTGGTAAAAATATGGGTTTACAACTTGGCCATTGCATGGGTCAGGCAGTAATTAATCATTGCATGCCTGGCGCCGATTATTCTACACTCATAAATACAGTGTTGGCATCACAATTTTCCAAAAAAACCATTGTTATTATTTTTAGTGGCAGAAGGGGAAATGCAACAAAAAAGGACTTAGCTTTGTATTCAAACAAATTGTATTCAATTGTTAATGTTAAACAAGTCATTTTGTTTGCTTTTCCCTACAGCCAAAAATTTACTAACCTAGAAAATAATACTCGACATTGGTGTAACAAGTACTTACATACATTGACATGTCGCAATCCTGACAAATTTAATTTTATCGACACAAATATTTTTATTGGACAATATTTTAATGTAACGAAAGATAGATATTATCTATCTAAAGTTTATAAACGACAGATAGCAGAGTTACTATCTTATTTTTTTAATAATTCAGCCAATTTGTTGGCTAACCAGACAACTGCTTCTATTGAGCAGAATATACATACAAACCTTATAACGTTGGAATCGGTTCCAAGTTCTTTAAATTAATTTCTAAGACAACAGAGAGTAACTCTGGCAGAACGCCGTCTTTTAGTAACTTGAGTGATTCTATCTTGCCAAAACATAATATTATAAACAATAAAATTAATATTTGTAATACAACCAAAATTCAAAATAGCCGTGTTTTGAATATTGTACACCAAAATATTCAAGGCATAATTAGCAAAGAGTTAGAAATTGAACTTTTCATGAACTGTAATAATATTGATATTCTATGTATAACTGAACATTGGCTTAGAGATTATCAGTTAATGTTCAGTTTTAGTAATCACCAGGTGGCAAGTTCGTTCAACAGATCAACAGCAATACGCGGTGGATCGTTGATACTACTTAAAAACGAGTTAAAATATAAAGAACGGCCTGATATCGTAAGCCTCTCAGTTGAGCGAACTATTGAAATAGCCTGCGTAGAACTTGAAGATCTTGTTATAATGAGCGTATACAGCCCACCTGATGCTAAATATGAACCCTTTGAAAAAGTTATGGATGTAGCTTTAGATAAAGCAACAAAATCCAATAAAGGGATTATTGTATGTGGAGATTTCAATATAAATATTCTTGAAAATTCTAATATCAGTAATAGGTTTCTATCATTATTTTTATGTTACAACCTAGTGAATCTTATTTCGGTGCCAACGAGAATCACACCTACCTCAGCCAGGTGCATAGATAATATCTTTACCAACATTAAACCTGAAGATGCGGCTGTCATAAATAAATTAAGCTCCGACCATACGGGTCAATTAGCTTCTTTCAAAATTAACATTGAGCAGGCACCTAAACAAGATATTACGTGTGTACCGGTAAATGAAAGTAGGCTAAATCAATATAGAGAAAATATTTTGCAAAAATTACCTGAATTGCCATATAACGAAAATCCAAATAAATTATATAACGCAGTATTTAGTCTTGCCAAAAAAGAATATGACAATGTATTTAAATCTAAGAAAATTAAAGTTAACACAAAATTATCATTTAGTGACTGGGCCACAGTTGGAATTCATAGAAGCAGGCAGAAGTTATACGATCTGTATGAAGAAAGAACATATAATCAATCAAAAACTTTTGCTGATTATGTAAAACGTTACTCTAAAACTTTTAGAAACGTTTGTGCAATAGCTAAATCTAACTTCATCAAAAATAATATAAAGAATAGCACAAACGTAATCAAAACCACTTGGAAATTTGTAAATAATGAAACTGGAAAATCTAAACGTCGTAATGAAAATTATAAACTTATGATAAACGATGAAATTAAAAATACTAATTTGGAAGTAGCTTCCGCTTTTGAACAATTTTTTACTGATATTCCAGTTTCGACTACCAAATCGTTAAACTCATGCCCTATTCTCGCTGAATCTATTCTAAAAGATAATGTAAACCATTGTGACAAATATTTTAAATTTTCTCACGTTAGTAACATTGAAATAATAAAAGTATTTAAAAGTTTACAAATGAAAAATACTTCAGATCTCCACGGCCTCTCTGTTAAAATTATTAGTTCCATAATCGATTGCATTTCTCCATACCTAGCATGTATTTTTAATGACTGTGTAGACAGTGGCGTGTTTCCTGACTTGATGAAGCATAGTAAAGTTATTCCCTTGTTTAAAGCTGGTAGTACTACTGACCCTACTAATTTCAGACCTATATCAATACTACCAACACTAAGTAAAATTTTTGAAAAAGTTATTTTAAATCAATTGCAAGGACATTTTTATCGTAATAACTTAATGCACCTGCAGCAATTTGGTTGCACACGTGGTCGCTCTACTACTGATGCAGGTGTGGATCTCATCAATCATATAATCGAAGCCTGGGAGGAATCTCATGATGCAGTAGGTGTGTTTTGTGATTTGTCCAAGGCGTTTGATTGTGTTCATCATGATACTCTGGTCAGGAAGCTACATCACTACGGCGTAAAAGACCACGCTCTTAGTCTTTTGGAATCATATCTTAACAATAGAATCCAAAAGGTCGATGTCAACGGTGAAAGATCATCTGGATCAAAGATAAGAATGGGCGTTCCGCAGGGTTCGATTCTTGGTCCTTTTTTGTTTCTTGTATATATTAATGATCTACCATATCTAGTTAAAGAAAAACATGATATAGTTTTGTTCGCGGACGATACCTCTCTACTTTTCAGAGTAAAGAGGCAACAACTCAACTATGATGACGTGAACAAAGCTATTACCGATGTAGTGCAATGGTTTACAGTAAATAACCTACTATTGAATGAAAAGAAAACTAAATGTATCAAATTTGTATTACCAAATGTTAAACCAAGCTCTACAATTATTAAGGTAAAGGATGAAAAGTTGGACCTTGCGGACTCAACTGTATTTTTAGGCATAACTTTGGACGCCTCGCTCCAATGGGGGCCACATATTGAGAAATTGTCGAAGAGACTGAGTTCAGCAGCATACGCAGTTAAAAAAATAAGACATCTCACTGATGTAGACACTGCAAGACTAGTTTACTTTAGCTACTTCCATAGCTTAATGTCTTATGGCTTACTATTATGGGGCCATGCTGCGGATGTGAACAATATATTTGTTTTGCAGAAACGGGCTGTTCGTTCAATTTATAAATTGGGACCTCGAGTCTCCTTGAGACAGAAATTTAAAGAAATCAACATATTGACATTTGTGTCACAGTACATATACGAAAATCTAGTGTACGTAAAAATAAATATAGATTCTTTTAAGAAAAATTGTGACAGGCATAATTTTAACACTAGAAATAAGGAGCAACTTGCTGTGCATATGAGCAGGCTTAGTAAAGTAAGCAAAACTTTTAAGGGCAATTGTATACGCTTTTATAACAAACTTCCTAAAGATATTCAAGACTTACCCTTAAATAAATTTAAACCAGTAATTAAACAAAAATTGTACAAGAAAGGCTATTATGAAATATCAGACTATATGCAAGATAAATCTCCATGGGTTTAATTCAAATGTATAAAGTAAATATTTTATTAGACGAAACAAGTAGATTTATCTACTGCAATTTTTTGTTATTATTATATTTATTTTTTATGTAGCCATTTTTGGGCTATACATATATATTATTCGTTATTTCCAAAATTAGCTAGGGCAGTTTAGGGCCTAGAAAGATTGTTAATTTAGAGTAGGAGCACTTCTGGGCAGGTTTTTTGGGGGGTTTTTCCTGTTCAGGGGGTCCGGTTAATTATACGCATGTTAATAACACGCTTTGGAAATCTTGACTAAAATTTGAAACAATTGTCGTTTACAAATGGTGGTGGCGTAAAGTTACGTGCTGTGTGATTAACCTGGCCAGCCCCGAGGCAGTGCCTTTATTTTTTTTTTATTTTTTTTTATCCCGCCCGAGCCGGTTTTCTATTAGGACAATACAAAATTGTTATAAAAAGAAGAAGATTGCGTTATGCAAATTTCTTTTTTTTACAATGACCGATCATGACGTCAATAAGTGATAATGCTATCCTACATTGAATAAAGTTATTTCATTTTCATTTTCATTTTCATTTTCATTTACACGACCACTACCTACATCAAAACCGCCTCAAAAGTCCACTGCTAGATATGGGAAGCATCGTGGGTTTAAGTTGGGGGAGGCTAAGAATTATTGCAAAAACTGTTTATTTCAAAATACGAATCTTCGTTTGGAGAACATAGTATTTTGAAATCTAAAAGTCACGCGTATTCAACGATGGTGATTATACCGTTAATTCCAAGTACCGGTAAGCTATAACGGAATTCAATCAATTCGTCCGCCTCGAGCGATTCACACCTTTATTGTGTTGTGCTGAATTTCAGGAACTGCTCCGGTGCTCTGTCGAACAAAAGTATTTGTGTACAGTAAGGCGGTTCTCCCACTTGAAGTCCGTCGCTGCGTATTTTTAACGCACCGCAACGCAATCTCTGTCTGACTAAAGAAAACTGCGAATTCCTACGCACCGTACCCGTATGCGTATAGGAATAAGTACGTACTTACAGACGCATGCGTTACGGTACGTTAAAAATACTCAACGACGGATGACAAGTGGGAAAACTGCCTTAGGTGCACAGCAAGTTTTTCATGACAAATTTCGGTCAAATATTTTGTAACCATCTCTCTAATAAAATGTCTCACCCTAATTCTATACTGTCCGTTCAACAGAATAGAATCAGGGTAAGATATTTTATTAGATGTATATTGTCTGATTATGACTTGATGACTAGTAGAACAATAAGAGTACTAGGAAAGTATATCACGATTTCAATAGGTTTTTAAATTAATGGAATCTAAAAGGACGTCTAACAAAATATGCGTTTTTTGGTATACGTGTGTATACCAAAAAACGCATGGCTCGAATTGAGGACTTTTTTTTACTGTAATTATAAACAGTGGGCAAACTAAACTGGCGCAGAAATAATTTAGCTATTTTATAAAAAAGGACTTTGCTAGAGGTTGAGATGCTGCTTTATGTACTACAACGGTACAGAGTTTTAAACCCGCAGCTGTCGACATAAAGGCCCCGGGGAATACAGCGGACTGGTCTGAAGAGTAGTGAAAGTTCTGTTTTGTATAGAAATTACGGTTCAAAAAACGTAGATAGTTATTTATTATTTAAAAAAGTATTAAGTTAGCCTATGGCGTACCTCTTTCCGGTCTAAATTATGCATGTTTCTTTAAAACAACGTGAACAAAATAAGGATTGACATAGGCTTCCTTTTCCACGTAAAATATTTTATTTATTCAGGATAAGCGGATAATGTTTTGGTAAATCTGCAAGGCTAAAATGTGTGGAGCGCATTGGGTTTGAAGCTAAAATAAATTTGCTTGAAATACACAGTAATGACATTTTAATGTTTTTTTTTTACTCTACACATACGTCGACGACTTTTTAAAAACATTGTGCGTAAGTAGGTAAAACTATCTGCGTAGTTTATAATCGGTATCAAATTAAATGCTCATGGGTATTGATATGGATGAAAAAAGCAAGAAAGTTTGTGAAAACTGTAATATTCCCATAAACGAAGGTCCATGCGAAATCAATATAATAAATCACCGTGATGCGGGAAACCCGTTTTTGTTACCTAGTGGTGTTATTTATAGCATCCGATATGACAAGGAGTTTTTGCTGAGGCCAACGTGAATCCAGTGCACCGCGTTTGGATAATAAATGGTGTAGGTACGTACTTACTTCTACTGTATCTCATTTCGTGTATGTAATGTTTCAATTGTTCATGAGACTTTACTACTAATATTTAATTGCCTTAGTCGATATAATTATTTTATATTTAATTGCCTTACTTTGGTAAAAATGCTTTTTTGAGGCATGTTGGGCTCGAGATGAACTTGAACAAGATTAAGGTCATGTTCAATCAACAAATCATCCCTGAGCCAACTTCCGTTGAAGTTGTCCAGAAGTAAGTATTATACGGGCAAACATTGCGGTTGGGAAAAGACAATTTTGATGCTGAAATCACCAGAAGAGTGCAGCTCAGCAGCGCAGCATTTATGATGTTGGATAATATTCTGAAAACACCCTTGCCGCAATGTCTCAAGACCAAGGTGTTCGACTAGTGCGTCTTACCAGTCATGAACTTCGGAGCTAAGACAAGGAACCCGAAAATAAAACTACATGTGTGTGGCTACATGTCAATAAGAGAGCTATGGAAAGGTCTATGCTCGGATCTCGCTAACGGATTAGGTCCGAAATGAGATTATCCATCAGAAGATTGAAATGACGGACATCGTTTAGAAGTGTAGCAAGCTGAAGTGGCAGTAGGCTGTAAACATTTCTCGTAGAACCGATGAACCAAATGGTTTCTCGAGTAGAAGCCACTCCAAGGCGAGCGTAGTTTGTGGAGGCAAGCGTAACGTTGGACGCCCTCTATCCAGATGGACCGATGACTTAAAGAGGGTTGGTAGAAACTGGATAGCAGCAGATTGTGCTTTATGGCATAGCCTGGTGTAAACCTACATCCAGCAGTGAACTGCTATAGGATGATGTGTATAAATGTTGTATGACGAACAGAAAGAGGATCATTCCGCAAAACGTTCTCCTTGATATGCCAGTTGCAAAGTATCTAAGAATAAGCTTCGATTAAAGTACAGCTTACGCAATATCCTCAATATGTGAGCACTAGCTAGCATTGTTATCTCTAATACTTAGAAACTTAGATAGTGCCCAAGTTGTTGTAAGTTGTGTTAACAGAGAAACTTTATCTAAGAGACTTTGATAACTTACAAGATGTAGTTATGTGCAAAGAAATATATTTCTTAACCGGTGATTTGTCCTTCTTTATGATTTCAAGCAACAATCCCTTTGAAATATGTATGTAAAATAAATTCAAGTTGATAATTAAAAATTTGATGCCGATTCTTCCCTTCACAGAATAACATCCTGTATAAATATGGAAATATACATAAATATTATCGAATAAAACTGTATTTAATTCAAATTCTCGTTGAGCGTGAACCAAAAAATAATGTAAGTACAAGGTATACTCTTTATATGGCTTTTAGTTGCAGTTGTGACAGCCACTGAAACCATTATGTAAAGTCATCTAGTCGGCTTACTGACGTCCTGTTAAACCCATTGACTACACGTGTCTTGATAGTGATGCCAAGTACTCGCTATATCCCCATATCGTCGTACGGTTGAAATGTAGTTTCCTATTGCCTTGGCATACCGCCATTTGTCTAGCGATTACGTAACCAGCCAAACTGTTATAGGATAAGTTACATAAGTGTGAAAACTGTGAAAGCAAACTCTTAGATTGAAATTCAAATGATTAGAAAGCCAAGTTGCTTCTAAACGTGTTATTATAAAAAAGTTAGACGCGCTTAATAGGCAGTGTTTAAATATTTTTCTTTTCGACTAGCATCTGTAAAAAAAAAACACTTGTAACTTTTTTTGTAATTAGAACGTTAGGATTTTATATTTAACTTCTCAGAAGTTGATTTTAGATCTAATGCTAGAAAAATGACAGATTAGTCGCGAAGTTTAGATTATTTGAATATGACGTCTAAAAGCTTTCGCGCGTGTTGTCATATCTCATACGTACAATCTAAATTTCCGCTACTGATACAATTATATTTTTGGCGCTGTATTGTATAATTGAAATTTATTTGGTCATATTTATTACTTTATAATATTAAGTTACCGATCTTAGTTTTTGCCTCACTTTTGGTATTCGCGTTGTCTTTCAGTGATTTGTTTTTATGTTAAATTCATCCCTGTTTATGTTCATTTATCTGAAGAGATATACCTAGATCTAGAGTATTCACTACACCAACCTACCTATTTAAAGAAATAAACTATACTGGTTTTTCTTGATATCTGCATGGATCACCAATGTAAATACCTATAGTAGTCAGTACACCGCGCCCATGGCAGATGTATGGCTTAAGTAAATGTCCAAATCTCACGCACACATCTAAACACCGTCATTTACGGGCAAAATCGGTTCTTCCTGGTATCGCAAGTAGTCGACAGTCAATAGCGATTGTTGCCCAATCGTAAATGACTTCTCACAAATATTGATACGGTCGCAGTGTTTTTAGTTAGAAGGGGTTTATTTTTCAATAGCTTAATTATCACTCTTAAAACACTACTGTTTAAGATAAGGATTTAAGTTAAATTAGGTAGGTTGCACAATTTAGTTCAGGTAAACAAAATATATTTTATTTTCGCGTTACAGTTACGTGGTGTATTGTAAGTAGTGTAAACCCAAATAATCCTTTCCAAACATTCAGTAACAAAACAGTAGGAACCCTAGCAGAGGTAGGTATCAATAATCTAAATGGGGCCGAGCTGTCCTTCTGTGCTTGCGTGAAGAACTTTGCCGGGAAATTAACCTCAAACTTTGCCGCAAATGCAAATGCGAAAACTTTACCCATTTAACGCAGCTGACCATTTACTTACTCGAAATAATATTAAACATACATTTGCGGCATACTTTTTCAAGTTTTTGCGTAATACTTATGAAGTTGTCTTTAGATGAGTTATTATTATTAATTTTAATGATGGGTTTGCTCTTGACTCTAGTCTAGGTCATAGGACAGAGACAGAGTCTAAGATGGAGCGAGCTCACCCAAAAGAAGCCTGTTCACTCTTACTTTGAAGAGATTAGGGTTGTATGCGTTTGGAAACACAGATGTATACTTCATTTCACGAGTCGAACTCCTAGGGAAGAAATACTTGCACCGCAATGGTCAAAGCGCGCGGATTTAGACAATAGAAGGCGGGGCGTTTGACGGACAGCTTCAAAGGAATGGTTTACATGCTGGCAGTTAAATAAACAACTTGTGCAATTTTCGTAGGTTTACTTATTTTGATCTTTCCGAACATATTGTAACTTTTAATTATAACGGGAACAGAACATGCATTCTAATCTAAAATAAAATATTTACATTTTACTTAAAACTAATCTATACATCTATACATATAATAAAATTATAACAACCTCATGTCTGTACATTAAAGATATTAAAGAAAAATTAAGATGGGGGATCTTCATACAACCAATAGAAGCCAAAAATATAATTTATTTATTTTTTGTCTGTCTGTCTGTCTGTCTGTCTGTCTGTCTGTCTGTTTGTTGTCCGCTTTTCACGCAAAAACTACTGGACGGATTTTGACGAAACTTTTTTTGTTATATAGCTATTAGTCCTCGCTAACATATAGGCTATATTTTTTCTGGAATTTCGCTCTTTAAGGGGGTAAAAAGAGGTGGGTAAGTTTGTATGAAACTCCGTCAGTTTTGAAGCTAATTCGATAAAAAATTATATTTGGCTATTTGGTAAGAAATTAAGAATGACGCAATAGGGATATTTGGAAATTTTGCCTTAAAGGGGGTGAAGAAGGGGGGAGGGGGTAAGTTTCTATGAAACTTCGTCAGTTTTGAAGCTAAATCGATGAAAATTAAAGCTGCTTACGTGAATACTAAGCTTTTCTGGCCTTCGTTCTGTGACGGTTACCTGTTCAAAGAACCATAATAATATAAGCTGGTACCTCGCTAGATGACGATCGAAATTGACGACGACAACGACGACTCTTGAAGCGGTCTTAGTCAGCGACACTCCCAGGCGATTGGGACATTTGTTTACAATCATGATAATGTTTTGCGGACTTGCCCATCCAATGCAGCTATGAGAAAAATACCAACGGCATCTATCAGAAGATTTTCTTTTAGCGGCTGGCGCGCTGGTGGAAATAGTGTAGCAGAGTCTGACGAGCGTATTATTAATCGTTGCCTTTGCTCTGTGATTCTCAATAGGAGGCAATCCTTTGAGTCATTGTGGTCTCCCAGAGCCGCAGGAAACCACTAAAGTATGGCGTGCTGGTCGATAGTATGCAGCGGAGACAAATCATTATCGTGCCGCGATGGCCGAAATTGTGAACAATAATATTGTCACCCTTACACATGAACAAAAGTCTGTATATGACCGAATTTTGAGAAGCGTCGGTGAACAGGATGGTTGATTATTTTCCTCGACGCCCCTGGTGGTACAGGCAAAACTTTTTTGACTAGAAAAATAGCATTAGCGGTCACCTCTTCGGGTATTGCGGCCACTTAACTTCCTGGAGGTAAGACCGCCCCATTCCATGTTCAAGATACTTTTGGCCCTGGATATAAATGAAACACCAGTTTGAGCCGTATCCGGAAAGAGCGAAAAGGCAAATTTTCTTGCAGAGTGCTGCCAAATCGTTTGGGACGAGTGGACGATGGTAAACAAGAAGGCCGTGAAAGCCGTCAATCGCACTCTACAAGACATCCGGTGAAATGATCACGTTATTGGAGGGGTAAAAGTTTTATTTTGCGGTGATAAGACTCTAAGCGTGATTACCAGAAGAACTAGAGCTGATGAGGTTGGGGCATGTCTAAAACGCTCCGTGCTCTGGCTTCGGATAGTAAAATTGAGTTTGACGCAGAAAATGAGGGCTTACTTAGGTGGAAATCCCCGAGCGCAAGAATATTCATTGATTTAGTTTACGGCGATGTTTCTCAATTAATGAAAGTAGAATAAATGCAGTAGAAATGAAAGCACTAAGAAGTATGATTGGTGTGAAATTGAGTGAAAGGATAAGGAATAGCGTGATAAGAGAACGTCGCGGTATAAAAGAACGACGAAGAAGACTGGTACAGAAAAGGGAATGCTGAGATGGTTTGGTCACATTGAGAGAATGAATGAAAGAAGATTAACGAAACAAGTGTATATGGCGAGTGTGGATGGGAACGTTGGAAGGGGAAGACCAAGACGAACGTACTTGGATCAGATCGCGGACGTTCTAAAGAAAAGTCAGGTCAAGAGTACCCTTAACCGACGAGCATATATGAAAATATTGATGCATGTTGAAGAAGCGAAAGAGGTGTGTCAGGATCGTAGCAAGTGGAAAGATGTAGTCTCTGCCTAACCCTATGCGAAAGAGGCGTGATTATTTGTATAATGTGATTATTCGAACATATGTATGTTCTCAATTAATACATCAAGACAATTCATGGCTTTGTAGGAGAGCAATACTTACGCCCGAAACCGACCAAGCCGCTGCCATCAACCAAACTATTCTCGAAAGAATTGAAGGAGACCAAGTGGTATTCCAGTCTATAAATACAGTAGTAGACCAAAGTGACTTTATAAATTACCCGGTTGAATTTTTAAACTCTCTCGCTGCACCTGGACTCCCCGCACATAATATTACTTTGAAAGTAGGCATTCCCATAATGTTGCTTCGAAATTTAACACCCCCGAAGCTGTGCAATGGAACTAGGCTAAAAGTAATTGCACTTCGAAGTAATATCATAGAAGCGGAAATTCTTACGGGTTGTGGATCTGGTGAAGTAGTATTTATACCATGCATACCGCTAATCCTAAATAATTTCCGATTTCAATTCAAGCGCGTGCAGTTTTCCGTTACTCCATGTTTTGTGATGACCATTATAAAGTCGCAAGGTCAGACATTTCGTATAGTTTTTTATCTTCTGTTGGCGCATACGAGAATATCCCTTGGCGAGACGAAGTTCGCGGGCACCAGCTAGTATACAATATAATACAACAAAACTTACTAATAATATACAATAATAACTTAATAACTTATCAAATTTTAAATCTTAAATATATAGATCATCGCTTTTAGCCAGGTTTCGCCCATAAAGAATATACTGATACCTTTTCTTCTTGCATCTTTTATAGTGTCCAAGTATTTTCAACGCCATAACACCAGTTCTGGCTTTTCTAATAAAAGGCTGTTTCTGCCTCGTTTGGCGTATTTGAACCCTAATTTTTTTTTATTTTTTTTTTATTTAATTAACTTTATGCAATTAATTTACATGGGCGGACTTAATGCCGAGGGCATTATCTACCAGTCTACCTTAGGGCATGGGAAATGGGCGAGGCAGGTGCAAAATAAATGATTTCAAAATGCGATATAGAGTCGATCTACTAAAATGCGGTAAATCAGTATCCTTATTAGAGTCATTTTCAACAACTGCATATTTTTGTCAATTTCGGTGGATTTTTTAATTTTCTGCTTTTTTGATGTTTTTTGTAGCTGTATAGCAAAAGATACTCATTTTGAATATAATATATTAACAGGGAAATATGTAACAATAGTATTTAGTAAGTTATTTGGGTCACCGAAATTGCCTTGTCACCGAAATTGAATTCATGCCACCGAAATTGGGTTTGTGCCACCGAAGTTGCAATTGTGCCTCAGATCCTCCAATGCTGAAACCTGATGGATCGCTGGCTCACTCTGCAAGTGAGAAAGCAAATTTGTTTGCGTCCCTGTTTGCAAGCAACTCACGTCTGGACGCTGGCACCAAGAAACCACCTACTGTACCTCGTTGCGATTATTCGATGCCGGAGATCGCAGTACACACTGAAGAGGTTCGAAAAGTATTGTGCAGTCTAGAAGTGAACAAAGCCAGCGGACTTGATGGCATACCAGCGAGAGTGTTAAGACTTTGTGCGCCTGAACTGTCTCCTGTGTTGACACGTTTGTTCCGCCCCGCTCTTAAAGAAAGAACGGTGCTGGGGGCCTGGAAGCTTGCTTATGTGCAACCAGTTCCCAAAAAGGGCGACCGTGCTGACCCTGCCGATTACCGTCCAATTGCCATTACCTCCATCCTATGCAAGGCCATGGAGAGGGTACTTAACAGGCGGTCTAATGGTGATCTTCTTGTGTATGTCACGTACTGCTGGGGCGAAGCCATCGAGAAAAACGGCGAAGCACTTGATGTTCCACTCGATATCTCGAAGGCCTTACTTAGGCAGACTTACATGCCAGGGTCTGGCAGGGTCTGATTTTTGTACTTGGATTTCTTAGTGAACGGTCCATCAGAGTAGTCGTTGATGGCTGCGCTCTGACCTTATGGCCATTGATGCCGGAGTTCCTCAGGGGTCTGTTCTCTCTGCAACTTTTTTCCTGCTGCACATCAATGACCTCCTTCAGCATGGTATTGTTGGATACGCAGATGATAGTACCGTTTCAGAGAGATACTTGACAGGTGCAAGAATCAGTGGGGACGAAATACGTTCGTTAAGAAAGGCCATGGTAGAGCGAACAGATCTGACCTTAAGTCTTGTCTCCCAATGGGGCGACGACAATCTGGTCTCAGGCAACGCCACCAAAACACAGGCGTGTCTTTTCACTGCAAAAAGGAGTCCTTTCGACTGGACACCTACTTTTCGGGGTACATCTGTCTCTGTCACTGACAGGCTTGAGCTTCTAGGCATGGAGTTGACATCAAATCTAAACTTTGGCGCGACCATCGAGTACAAAGCTCAAACGACGGCTAAGAAGCTGGGCATCCTGAATAGAGTGAAGCGATACTTTACGCCTGGACAGCTTTTAACTCTTTACAAAGCACAAGTCCGATCCAGCATGGAGTATTGCAGTCACCTTTGGTATGGTTCAGCCAAATACCAACTTGCCGCTCTTGACTCGGTGGAACGCATGGCCAAGAGGCTCATAGGCGACAAAGACAAGCTACATAGCCTGGCACATCGCCGCAAGGTTGCCTGTTTGTCTTTTTTTTACAGTTTGCACTTCGGAGAGGGTGCTCAAGAGCTTCACAACCTTGTTTCACCAGCTCCCTTCTACCATCGGACATCCCACCAATTCGGACTAAGCGCTTCCAGTCATCATTTATAATGCGCACTGCTAAAGATTGGAACTCACTACCTGCGTCTGTGTTACCAAACGCATACAACCATAATCTCTTCAAAGTAAGAGTGAACAGGCATCTTCTGGGTGAGCTCGCTCCATTTTAGACTCTGTCTCTGTTCTATGACCTAGACTAGAGTCAAGAGCAAACCTATCCTTAATAAAAAAAATGCCTTGTTTGGCTGCTTACAATTGCTGGCATTGTGTTGAAGATAGCCGTAGACCCCGCTGTTATCGGCATCCGTCCACACATGTTAGCACCTGCCGGTGTCGACAAATCAACTGATACCTGCAACTACAAATAGTAGCCACGTCTTCGGCTATCGCTGACGGGTGTCAATGACTGAGCAGGAGGACTTTACAGGAGTGCCAGGCTGGAGGGCCACGAGGGATCGCTGGGCAGGAGGACCTCGCGGGAGCGCCGGGCTGGAGGGCCACGAGGGATCGCCGTGCAGTAGGACCTCGCGGGAGCGCCGGGCTGGAGGGCCACGACGGATCGCCGGGCTGGAGGGCCATGAGGGATCGGCGTGCAGTAGGACCTCGCGGGAGCGCCGGGCTGTAGGGCCACGAGGGATGGCCGGGCTGGAGGGCCACGATGGATCGCCAGGCAAGAGGACCTCGTGGGTGCAAGGGCCACGAGGGATCGCCAGGCAGGAGGACCTCGTGGGTGCACCGGAGTGGAGGGCCACGAGGGATCGCCGGGCTGGCTTAAAAATTCAATGCTGGACATGGGACTCCCCCTATCAGGAGTATTGCCATCCTCTACACGCTCGGCTGGCGGATAGGCGAGCGCAGCACAAAATTTTGCATTCAGAGGGAACGCTTTTGTCCATTCCCCTAAATTAATTTTTCCCTTACGTCTTCTTTTACGACGCAGATTTTAGTTTTTCTGAAATAACCGCAATTTTTAGTCAAACAAACGACCTAAAGTGACCGCAATTTACAGGCTTTTTTGATCTGTATACCCCGCAAGGAGTGGAAGCGTGATATTTCTAAATATGTTTGTAATTTGTATTAATTGAGCAAATTCGGTGGAGCTTTGCAATTTCGGTGGGCTTCTAGCAGCCATAAAAACCACCGAAATGTGTCCACCGAAATTGCAAACTAGTCATTTATTTGAAAAATATACAAAAGTATCAAGGTTATTCCAGTTTGCAACTAATACCTCAAAAGTGTACCTAAAGGCTATTTAGAATGCATTACTGTAATATTTTTAAACTTTGAGAAAACATTTTAATCAAGAGCACCGAAATTGCAAAATTTTGTTCCGAGTAAACAGAAATAGTTTACTAACACCTTTGGCGGGAAGACGCAAGGAGGTAGTGCACAACCGTTCACAATGCGCGTGAGTGCTCGGCTGATCCTAGCGGGGAAGGGGTTTTAGGTCTGGATATACTCAACAGTGTGAGCAGGGAGCGTCGAAACAAAAATGCCACCGATATTGCTATTTTTGCTGGGACAAATCTAGTTTTGACATAGTTCATAAACTTTTCGTCTAAAAATTCAATTTTTTATAATTTCTCGTAGGGTCACTAATCCTTAACATAATCAAAATTAATTTTCCTTAATATGTTGGACATAATTTTCCTGAGAGATGAATATGTTGTGAAAAACGGATTGGGGACAAGCCACCGAACATTGAAATTCGACACTTACTATTTTTTTTCTAAAAACATAATAACTGTCCAAACATTATTTATATGGCTTCATATCAGAACAAGTGTCTTATATTTTGAAAAAAAATATCATTGTCATATCTGCAAAGCGTCACCTCGTTTTCAGCGAGGACATGAAAAATTTCCGCTTGAGAAATCCACTCATTAATTTCTTCCATAATTCTGTCAATAGTCGGATTTGCATTTTTAACAAAAAATACATGAACTTTCCTTCTCAGTGCACATTTTGTAAATTCATCCAGCTTCTGGTCTGCTGTCAGCCGTGGTCGCTTCTTTTTTGGAGTTGAGGGATACTCGTTATTAAAATTTTTTTTTACTATCTTTAACACTGATTTCCAGTGAATTCCCATAGATTCACCAACACTTCTTGCTACTTCATTGTTTGTAGTATCTTAGGGGCACAAATTTCTTAATGCATTGTAAGTATTAAAAATTAATGTTTTCTCTGTCGATGAAAAAGGGCGTCTTTTACGTTTTTTCACTTCCACAAAATCAGCCATTGTTAAAAAATTATAGGTAGTGAGTTCAACTCTTTAGCAGTGCGCATTATAAATTATGACTGGAAGCGCTTAGTCCGACTTGGTGGAATGGCAACCAGGTATGGATGGTATCCGGCGGTGCGTCTGGATGTCCGATGGTAGAAGGGAGCTGGTGGAACAAGGACGTGAAGCTCTTGAGCACACTCTCCGAATCACAGTTGATTTGTCGACCGGCAGGTGCTAACAGGTGTGGACGGATGCCGATAACAGCGGGGTCAACGGCTATCTTCAACACAATGCCATCCATTTGTAAGCTTCAGTTCCACTCTTTAGCAGTGCGCATTATAGATGATGACTGGAAGCGCTTAGTCCGAATTGGTGGGAAGTCCGATGGTAGAAGGGAGCTGGTGAAACAAGGTCGTGAAGCTCTTGAGCACACTCTCCGAATTACAATCTGTACGAAAACACCGACAAGCAGGCAACCTTGCGGCGATGTGCCAGGCTATGTAGCTTGGTGTCCACCAGTTTTATGTCGCCTATGAGCCTCTTGGCCCTGCGTTCTACCGAGTCAAGAGCGGCAAGTTGGTATTTGCCTGAGCCATCCCAAAGGTGACTGCAATACTCCATGCAGGTTCGGACTTGTGCTTTGTAAAGAATTAAAAGCTGTCCAGACGTAAAGTATCGCTTCACTCTATTCAGGATGCCCAGCTTCTTAATTCATCATTGGTTTAAGAAATTTCGTTAAGTAGTCCTTTTCTTATAACAAACGTGGCATTACCGGTTTTTTTAAACGATTATTTTAGTTATTATAATATAATAAACGATTATTGAGTAAAAGGGATGAGGTTGTCATCCTTCTTTTTTACCAATAAATTTAAACAGAACTAAGCAGGAGCAAAGGAGTAGTTAGAGTCAACAGTGTTGTTATAATTTAGTTACTCTTCATATTTTTTAAATGCGCATACATACATGCACAATATGCACATATCACGCCTATTATCCCATGCGGGGTAGGCAGAGCGTAAACGGCCGCAAAAACGGTAATTTACGCCACGTCTGACATATACCTCTATTTGAGGGTCATTCGGAAAACTGTGTTTCGCCATAGTGACAGGTTGTCTGCCCATCGCCTAAAACTGTAATACACTACCTCAAGTCCCTTAGTCGCCTCTTACTGCTTCCACGGGAAAGAAATGGGGTGATGCTATTCTATGCCGGCATCACACGGCGATTTTGAATGAGTTCATATTATTTGAAATAAAGCATTATTGCACAAAGAATATTCACAGAATAACCAACAAACACAAACAGGTGTACTTAAAGTTAGCAGTACAAACAAAGATACGGTTAAAACATTCGCTCACTACCAATTCATCAGCTTTGTGTAACCAGTTTATTTTCTTTGCCTGAAAATGTTTCACGGTCCAGTGACTCTTCCCTCATACTTCCCTTTCTTATTTTGGAATGTCAATCCGATTCTATGTCTTAAGTTACACTGAATGACTCCTTGTTACGCGGGGCTAAAATACCATCACGCCGGAGAATGGATAGCACAGCAACATATAATTATTTTTTTTCAGTTTGTTACCTCACAAACTGAAAAAAAAGGTTTCAGATTAACCTCATGACATGTATCATAGATATCATAGATCCTGTGACGTACCTAGTTACGTGCAACGTATGTTAAAGAGTATTTTCATTTGATAACCTTAGCCAGCTAAATAAAAAAAACACCCAAAAGTGCTCTGGATTCTAGGTGCACAATCAAAACCGCAAATCAAGGTCTACCACAATACTAGGTATGCTTTATTACAAATAACAAAACCTTCATGTTAAATTTCTTAAATTCTGTGCCACGTTGTCGTCACAACATTTATTTCTCATACAAAGAGATTTATTTACCGAAAGAATAGCATTTTCTGATTTATCTTTCGTCGGGATATCATTAATAATGATTACCTTCTAAATACGGCCTCACAAATAAAAATTGAGGTAAATTGTGACAAATTATTGCGTCTTGGACACAAAAGACGATGGCTCAAATTATGATAAAGTTTTATTATGAGATAAAGTCATTATTGAAGAGCAAAATGGATTCATTATGAGACATTTAGAATGACGAATGGTTGCATATCAATTACGTATAATATATACTCATTCAAAAAAAAAAAACTGGTACGTTTCGCTTTGTTTTCGTTTCAAAACGTAATTTATAATGTTTTCCTTTGAAAATGAGAGCATCGTTTTAGCTAAAAATCTTACACATAATAGAACTTCTTAGTACCCAATATTTATTGAATTGTCTTAAATTCAGAGGAAATTATGCATTCTCTGAATTGATCTTATCAATCAGATTTACACTCAAAGGTAGAAACAGAAATAAAGTAATTAGTTTTCAATAATCAGCGTTAGCATTTTGAAGTCATAAACAATGTTTAAGACGTGCTACCTAGTATTTATTGAATTGTCTTGAATTTCGAAGAAATTTTGCATTCTTTAAACTGATCTTATATATATTAGAGGGTTCAATGGTTAATTACACTTACAGGAAACAGGAATAAAGTAATTATTCTTTAATAATCGGTTTTAGCATTTTGAAGTCATAGACAATGCATAAGACGTGTTTTTCAGTTATTCAAGATAGTTCATTGAGAAAAACTCACCATAATGCTTTTACATCAGTCAAAATAGCTCCACAATGCTCCTTTTGAGTCAAAGGGCTTGTCGTGCGTCGTCATAGCCAAGAGACAAAAGACATTACCACGTACAGCCACTGACTCGCTCTGAATGCTAACGGTGTCTAATAAATGGAGTACCCTATATTATACCTACCTACAACAATATCTGCGGCTGGTAGCGACTGGTTGGCGAAAACGAGTGATCGTGCCCTATGGCGTACCCTGGGGGAGGCCTTAACAGTAGACTGCAATGGGCTGATATATGTATATGTATTTAATAGCTAATTTTTAACTTTAACGCTGCTCGATTTTGCTTCCATTGCTCGATTTTGCAGACCAATATCAGCGAATATCACATGAAAACATTGTTTAACCAAATAATAAAAAAGAAATGCTACCAATCGCATGCCTACTTATTTTCATTTTCAAAATTCGCGGTCGCTAATCGCCAAAGTTAAGATTAAATAGCGAAAGACATCGTTGGAATATATTTTTCGCCATTACCATTGTGGGACAGGCTGAGCATCAATGATCATTAAAAAAACTTCGGTTTTTGTTACGTCTCACTAGCATTTACGTTCTACATATGTACAATATAGTTTACAATAAACGGTTTAATAATTTGAGGGTTATTTAAAACATAGTGTAATATTTTGCCGCAATTTCAAATTAATGCATTCTTTCATATTTCTGCTGATGTCTTATACTATGATGATATTAAACTCTACAGCGCTAATCTAGAGTAGGTTTATTCTGAAGAAAAATACCTGCGTTATTCACAAAGCTATTTATATTGCCAATTTACTCGAGAGACGGTCATAAACTCTTGAGAATATTCAACTTATATAAAATATTTACGACCTTGTCAACAAATAGGATTTGAGGGCTTCAAACAGTGTGCAATCTCACGATGCCCAAGTATACACAGTGTATATACCTGTCACTATGGCGATACACAATTTTCCGGATGACCCTCAAATGATTGTCAGACGTGGCGTAAATGTCCGTTCTATGCGGCCGTTTGCGCTCTGCCTACCCCGCAAGGGAATATAGGCGTGATATGTGTATGTATGTATGTATATATATTATGTTTTTTTTTCTTTTTCGTGTGGGACACCGAGTCGTCCAACGACTCAATGAACCCTGGTGTCAGCGTTTTTCAACCACCTACCACTAGGAGTAGGCCTCTGGCATGGATGTGTGACGACCGCCGTCTAAGTAAGCATAGGCAGCAACTGGGACCAAAGGCTTAACGTGCCCTTCGAAGCACGGAACCATTTCTTTTCGGACAATCAGTTGGTTCACCCTGTAATGTCCTAACCAGACCGGGAACAAATTCACAAAGTGATAAATATAAACTTTGTGAGTGTCCCACCGAGAATCGAACCCGGAACCTTTGCGTCGCAGGCCACATACCACAATACCTGAGAGGTCACAGATATGCCAATGATGAAGAAGTGATCGCCGCCGTACATGATTTTTTAAAGGATCAAGATGAAGATTTTTTTAAGAAGGGAATCTTAGGTTTAGAAAAACGATATACCAAGTGCATAAACCTCATAGGTGAATATGTCGAAAAATAAAATAATAATAAATAAAATATTACTGCTTCATACTCATTATCACTTTTTATTGAACACCCCTTGTACTGTCACCTCTCATCCACTCAGAGTGTTTTTGAGAAGCATACGTGTAGAGTTTTTGACCTTGGCTGAATATCTGCCGGCCATAGTGAGCCGCATTATGGCGGGAAACGACCTACCATATCATTTCCAAAGAGAGTTTACGTTACGCAAGCTTCCAGTTGTAAAATTAATTTAATAAAATGGTGATTGTGATGAACTTTAGCGGAGCGATGAAGAACCATTCGTGTGTACGCACTTTTAAAGTTTTTAAGTGAATTAATAGTTTGATGTTTATACTTTGCCCTGATGCGGTAACAATAAGAGACAACTTACTTTGTTTGACTTGTAGAACAGAAAAAAAAACTTTTTATATATTTAAGAAAGAATTGTCTTTCCAAATAACTTCTTTTGAAAATAAAACAGATTCAGCAATCAGAGTTCATTGTGAATTCACGTTCGTACAGAAATTAAGCTAAAACAGTCATTCAACTCAAAATCCCTAAAAAAAAACTAAACTGCAAGTTCTTCTTAGACATTCTTGTAAACCTTGCATTTCTGTAGTCAATCAGTGTACACAAAAAGCGCTTAGACGTTTGCCACTAGCCCCAGGTAAGACTTTGTCATGGAAATGGACTTCTTAAAGGACAAGCGTCTTTAGTACTGCGGTTACAAAACAGAGGAGTAAAATGGTTTTTATGCCTGCAGGCGACACTTCCATCTGATGGCTGTCTACTTGATGGAAGACTTAGCTACCTGTGTTCAAAATCTTTGTATTTAAAATGTGTCTACTTTTTCCGGGCGGGGTCCATGTTGTGTAAAAGTCATGATGTGCAAGCGGTTCAAATGTCTAAACGACAAAATGAGCAGCAGTCATAAAGTAAAAAACGAGTATAACTCAAATTGGGCACGTGTTAGAACATTCACATGTCAAAAAGTGAAAGTATATAAATCTTCCGACGTCAAAATGTGCAATGTGCAAAATGTGAAAGCAACTGTATTGTATTGTGTCGTATAGCATTGTATTGTAATATCTGTAATGTTGTAATGTTCGCAGTACAATACAATTCAATGCAATACAGTACAGTACAGTACAGTACAGTGCAGTGCAGTGCAGCGCAGCGCAGCGCAGCGCAGCGCAGTGAAAGTGAAAAAAACCCCGTTTTCTCATGGAGCCTATATGGGGACCTAAGGGAAAAAAGGCTACAATTTTGAAATTGAAGATGATTCAATATCTTCAATGCCTATGTTATTGTTATCCTTGTGGTCCCACCGCTGTTGGGAAAGATTTGTGGCTCAATGAGAAAACAGGGTTTTTTTCACTTGCACAAAAAGAAAAGACTATTGCACTTTTTGGCATTGAACATTACAACATTGGCACCATAACACCATTGCACATTTTGACGTCAGTGTTTTTCGTCGTAGGGTCATTCATATCATTTTCTCATTTTGACTATAAAGTTCGCACATTTTGACGTTTGGGCATTTGAACCGCTTGTACATCATGACTTTTACACAACATGGACCCCGCCCGACTTTTTCTTGGAGTTATATATAAGCACCACAATGAGGACCAAGTAGACGACTTAATAGTAGTTTATACAACTGTCATATAATGGGGGTCATTAGAATGCGAGTGTCTGTTTATCACACGAGGCGTAGCCTAATTATATGCAGTTGCATACACTATTTTATCTACACTCTAAAAAATTTACTCAGTTGAACACTTTTCCAAACGTCCGCACCGGCGATTGCAAGGCCCGATACATGGTCAAATTCAATACGAGAACGTAATATGGCTTGATATGAATTTTTGAAGATTCTTTACTAACAGTTGTTTAGATGTCGAGTCTCAACAGCAAATAACTAAACAACTGAACAACACTGAACAACAACTGAACAACAACTGAACAACATCTGAACAACATCTCAACAACAACAGAACAAAAACCTATTAAAACATCTGAACAACATCCGAAAAATTACCGTACAACAACAACTGACAGGTGCGGCGGAAGATAGCGATTTGAGTATTGGAAAAAAAACTTCGTTTCAATTCTCAACTTTATCGTATTAAGAGTTTTCTCATTAAGTCATTACGCTTTTGTAATTTATAGTAAACCCTCGTTTTTATAGGCAGAATGCATAAAGTAGGTCATTATGCATCTGTTTTCGAATTCATAATTCGAACATTATGAGACGAGTGTAGATAAAATACATTATGCGCATCATAAAAAAAAATTACGTGGTTTAAGCTTATGAAAGCGTCAAATTGTATAGAAATATATAGAAAAATATTAATTTAAACACTGCCTAAAAGCGCCTAATTTTTATTTGTTGTAACACGGACGTTGTTTTATTCAAACCTCCATTTTGCGTATTAATAATATTCGAATAATTAATTAGGCTTTAGCATAAGTTAGCAATACAATGTGTATTGATGGATATCTCTAGATATCTCAAGCTTTTAAGTGTACCTACCAGGCTGTCTTCATAAATATAACTTCTAGTAAACAATTCATTTTCTTATGGCAATCACTGATGCAGGCCACGCTATAAGAGAAAGATAATTTAAACTATTGTTGCGTAACCTACTTCATAATATTTTAAAATTAACTCGACTATTGTTATTTTATTTCAATGCTTCCGATACATTTGCGTTGTGCTTGAGATCGACACCTTATTTTTTGAAAAGTCAAGAAGATAAGAGTGTTTAGAAGATGTAGGTAGCGCTAAGAAAGAAAAAGAAAGAAAAATATATTTATTCAGTTACAATCAAATACATACAGGGAGTACAATAGCATACACAATAAACACTTATGGCTGAAACAGAAATGGAGTCCAGCTCAGCATATGCTGTAGCTTAAAGCTGCAGCGCTGATTTTCAGCTGGAACCGTCACATTTGAGCAATAAAGTGCGCTGCCCGGCTAGTATACCTACTCAAAGTACATTAAAATTACTAAGTATAAATATAAATTAATATTTAAAGAATAAACAAACATAAAATACTAAGACCTACACACACAGTTACTTATTTTAGCACGATTTTTTATTGAACAAGAAGGGTAACTAGATAATTAAATGCGTGATTTTATCCAGCAATAGGCAATTCAGGCAATATTTTTTAAGGTGCCATCTAAAGCTAAGCGCCTCTCCTTTTCCACATTTTTGTTATTACTTCGCTCCAATGTATGTGTAGTGCGAAGAGGAAACATCTAGGAGCAAAGGAGAAAAGAAGCCATAAAAGCGATAAAAGACAGAAATAGTGACAATACTAAAGATAGCTTAAGTACAAAGAAAGAGCATTAGGTAACAAGCTAAATATTAATTTCAGCAGACACGTATCGTAAGCTATTCTAATCTAGTTAGTTTAAGTTTTCTGAAAGGAGCAAAAATTTTACTAGGAAAGAAGTGCTTACAATTAATTAAAAGAATATAAAAAATAGAGTTTTAACAAACTAAATATTAATTTCAGCAGACACGTATCGTAAGCTATTCTAATCTAGATAGTTTAAGTTTTCTGGAAGGAGCAAAAATTTTACTAGGAACGAAGTGCTTACAATTAATTAAAAGAATATAAAAAATAGAGTTTTGTTACATGTACCTAATGGTTAATTTTAATCAGATATTAAGTGTCATCTTAAAAATACAGAGTGCGTAAGGGACAGCCCTTTGAATACTGATACACCATGATACTGAGCAATTTTCTCCCAGGAAAATCTGTCAGGAAACGACAAAAAAATCGACCTCACATACAAAATCGAGATGAGCTGACTGCTTTTACTATGGGAAACCAAAAACAAATTTACGTTTTCTGAAATATATTGCAAGGGGAATCTGTTTTTGGCGTGGATACAAACTCTCAGTATTCGGTATTATTAGGTTTTACTTTTATTTAATTTGTAACATTTTATATTTTGTATATATAGAAAACAGCGACACAGTTTTTTTATTGAGTATAGGAAGTAGGTAAATAAATAAATAAAATAAAATAAAATAGTTCTTTATTGCTCATTTTAAAATTGATTACAGTGATGAGGTCCTCCCAGTAAGCAATTTAAGATGCTTGTGTTGGGAAAAAAATAGGTTGATAAAATGAAAATATTTTAACGACTGAACCAATTCATATCATTGCACCACTTTCCCCAAAGAAAGTAGTAGAAAGAGGTTGGTCAAAAAATGAAGTTGATTTCCATTAGTCTTTTGTACATTCAAAGTCTTGTGTAAAGTCTACTCAATTATGTAGCATAATATAACTATTTTATACATTTGTGGTACTCATTAAAAGTTAAGGGTCAGTTCTATACTGTAGTTCTGTTCTTCGTTTATTCAGCCACTAATTGCGGACACCGATATCGGATTACCTATTTAATGAGGGATGAAGAAGGCTGAAAACTAATCGTACCTTACCTTAATGAACTAGGTATTTTCAAGCTTGACCACTTTGTTAAAATATAATCCGGGGATGATTTTTAATAGAGTTTCTACAGTGCTAGGCTAGTTCTGAAGTCGAAACACGTCTGCATATACTTTAATAGTTGTAATCTGGTTTGTTTGAATATGATGTCAAAGATTTTATGGGAATTAATACTCATGCAATCTTTAATTCAGCAGTAGGATTTAACCGATACCCTAGGGCCCGAAGTCTGCTAAATGAAATTAATTTTAGTTGTATGTACGTCCAGCAGTGGACTGCAATAGGCTGATGTAGATGTAGATGTATGTAGATAGCGTGTCAGTACTGTCAGTAGCATGGTTTCATATTCTGCTGCCAGTTTGAAGAATAGAATATCACGGTGACAATAAAGGGCAATGCAAGGTGAAAAAATAAGAGAATTCGGGCACTTGTTTCGGCATGTTTTGACCCTTAAAATTATATATGTTAATGATATGACATTGCAGTTGGTAAGCTCATACTGATAAAATAAGATAAAATAACTTAAAATTATTTATTGAGAGGTAAAATGAAGTAATCAAAAGTGAACATTATTCAGGCATGAGTTCGTCATAGGACACCTGGCTCAAAAGCACACCCACGTTCTTGACAACGGCGCCACCGAGTGATTTGCAGATGGCAGGCCCGACTTCGGCAACGATTTCCTTAGAAAACTCATTGAGAACCTTGTTTATTTGTTCACCTGTAAAAAAATTACATTTTATAGTTTTTCCAGTCAGTCTAATGCACAACAAATATTTTTCATAAAATACATTTCGCCTTATTCTGTTCCGCCAGATAATGTCAGTAAGCAAATTAAAATAATAAAATTAACAAATATCCTGGTCCAATCACATAGCGCCATCTAGCCTCATATTAAGCAAAGCTCGTACTGTGGGAACTAAATAGCTAATATTAACACTTATACAGTTTTTTGTAAATACATACATATTATACATAGAAAACACCCAGACTAAACAGAAATATCAAAAAAATATTTGACAAATATTTGTGTTTGTGGGGATCGAACCCACTAACCTCGGCGTAGCAGACAGGAATACTATCCTCTACGCCATCAGGCCAGTACATTGCTGCACATTCTGGCAGTGCATATGTATAAAATATATGTTGCACGAAAGGCTCACTCCACTTGTCTTTGCCTGGATAAAAGAAATGGTCCTAAGTCGGCTAATACTTCGGATGAGCAAAACGAAACATAGAAAACTCATAAATATATACTAAAAGCACTAAAACCCAACGATATAATGGAGGTTTATAAAGTTATTGGATTGTGGTTTAATAATGAGGTCAACGAAATCAAATAGATCAATTGATAAGTAATTGCATTTAACAGGACATAATTAACAAAACAGTTATTTTGTTGTCACTTTAAAGCTCTGGAACAAAATCTGATTACTGTTTCGCCATTAATTACGTGCTGCAAAGTAATTTTAAAGTTTTCGTCAATTTTATCGATAAGCGGCTTTGGAAACAAAATCTTTTACTCAAATTAATTTTTATTTCAGTTTTTTCATTTATAAGAAGCTATAGAGACACAAGATATTTGTCACCATTGGTTTTTACTCACAACTCCAAAAATGTGTAAAAACAATCGTTTGATAGGTAGGTATGCCCTAAGAGCCTACTTGAGATTTCTTCTTGTGGCTAGTACCCAGTGGCACATAAAATCTTATAACCTCTAAAAAGTAATCCAGCAACACGTAAAACTTGATATAAAGGCGAAAACTTGGGTTTGTCACAGCCGTAATTCTAAGATCTCATTTCAAAGAGAGCCTTTGTGCAGTGTTAGTAGGTAGAATAACCTGGATAGGTATATAAGTCAGTATTAACGATTCAATCTCATTTTAGTAGCAATTCTCTAAATGTTCTATTAGTTTTATCTATAACATTCAAGTCTTGAAAGCCTGCGTAGGCTCATATCAATATCGATAACCACAAAGTTTAGTAACGATTTCGGATAAATTATTACCTCATAAATCCGAATTGTGAGAATAGGTGAGATAAGCGATTTAGTACAATTTAAGTAGAAAACTACAGTTGCACTTTACTCAGACACGTATAAATTTTACAAAATATTATTATTCCAGAACATAATATTTTATTAACTTTAGTTTCAGTTTGTGCATACTAATATTTCTGTTGCGACAACTTTTACAAACTAGTTGTATATAAGATGGAGATTCCTTGGGAAATGGTTGTTCAGTTTCATGGGTTGGCTCACCCCTTAAAATATTTGCAGCTAATACTTATACATTCTGCCTAATTCGAGTTTCGCCATCATCATCGTAAATCTACATACTACACATACACATATATATGATTGGCCTGATGGCGTAGTGGATAGCACCCCTGGCTGCTTCACCGAGGATCGTGGGTTCGATCCCCACACAGTACAAGTATTTTAACGTTATTTTTCAAATATTTGTGTTGAGTCTGGATGTTTTCTATGTATTGTATTTATTTATTTACAAAAAAAGTATGCAAGTATTACCTATATCAGCTATCTAGTTCCCATAGTACAAGCTTTGCTTAGTTTGGGGCTACATGGCGCTGTGTGAAATGTCCAAGATATTTATTTATAAACCATTCCTATATCCTTTGCGGAGTACGCACAGCATACATGGCAAATTTGAGGATCATTCAGAAAATTATGTTGTGACAGGTTGTCAGCCCATTGCCTTAAATTGCAATACACATAAAATCCTCGAGTCTCAAAACTAAGGAGTCGCCTCTCACAATACCTGGGGGAAAGAAATTCTATTCTTGGACGACTCTAGAAAAGCTTTAAATTGTGCTTGCAGTAAGGTGCGCTTTAAATATTTGGAGTAAGTATAAGTTAATGGATTTTGGAGGAGCCTGTGAGAGAGCTCTGAACATAATTTGTAATTCATGCGGCATACTTGAATGCATATGAACTTGAAACCATTATAAGTTTGGCATTAGTAATACAATTGCAAAAATTTGGAAATAGAAGTTTCGAGCAGAGTAGACTAGAGTACACGCAGAGATGGGAGCATACAGCAAAACTTTACAGCCACAATAGCCTTCGATCGTGCATTTCTGGGTAGAAAATTTCCTCAAACTCACCGATATTTTTATCGCCCAGAAGATTTTCGAGTCGGAACGTCGCTTTTTCCACGTCATACTTGATATCGTTCTTGGTGATGTTCCAATGGATCTTGCCGTCGGGTCCTTCGACGTGCTCGTACCAAAGGCGAACGTGCAGCACAGTGTTCACTGGAAATTCATGAATTGGAACGTTATAAAGCGTTATAATTATAATTATCCTGGACAGTTCACACAGCGCCATCTAGCCCTAAACTAAGCAAAGTTTGTACTATGGGAACTAGATGATATTATTACTTAAATACTTTTTTTGTAAATAAATACATATTAAACATAGAAACACCCAGACTTAACCCAAATATCTGAAAATTACTTAACAGACATTTGTTTCTTGTGGGGACGAACCTACGACCCTCGGCGTAGCAGGCAGGGGTACTATCTGCTACGCCATCGGGCCAGTCTCCGTTAGACTCCAGTCAGTACTCATAAATTATACTCGTATAGTGATTCTTCTCGTCAATGTGAACCACTTCTACAATGATGCCATCCCGAAGAGAAAACATATTTTTTTCAAGAAAAATAAATTTTTAATTGTGTCGGTTCTCCAACTTGTTGTCTGTCGTTGCGTATTTTTTATCGCACCAAAATGCATGCATCTGTCGGACGAAAGAAAATTCACAAAATCCCGATCTGATTACCATACAAATATGGCTCCGGTTACGAAACGTAACGGATGCATTTGTTAAATCGTTCCATTGTGAGTGCATAATAAACCCTAGAACTGCCTTTGGAAGCTCGAATAGAATTCGTTTATATAAATGAGTAAAATTATTTACTTACTTACTCTTTACATGATTACATTTATTGTATCTGTCTAATTACAATTATGCTACTAAATATTTGCCTGGTAGAGAATATATACGTTTAAGTGCGAATACTTATATGACTTATTTATGTTTCAACCCATTTGACCTTAATAAAAACTATTATAAATTTCTAAACTTAAATCAGAAATACGAAAAGAAATCACACAAAAGATTTCGCTAATTCGTCTCCCGGTGGGAGGAGACCTTAGAAGTTTTATCGCAGAAACGTAATAAATTTTTCACAAGAAGTATTTACTTGCAAGTTCGGTCCTCTAGAGAATTGCATTACAATTGGATATTACGGGTATATGTAGGCACAGAATATATAAAAGAGTAAATGACATAAGTAGTATTCATATTTTTTTCGGCACACTGTATCCTAACAAGTTAACAAAAGTAGATAATTTGAATAGCAATGTTCCGTTATCGTATAAAAATTATGCATGTAGCCTAAAATTTAATAAGTTTTACGTTATTATTAAGGCGTATACCTGCAAACCTTTTTTCCAGTAACTTAAATAAAAAAATCGATCAAGTGCGAGTCGGTACTTCATAACAAAGGTATTTGCCAAATTACATTGTTTTATTCCATGGAAAGTAGCGATTACTTTTGATCCCATTGAGAGGGTAAAAACACGTGTTTTTTACTGCATAAACGGCCGCATCTTTATGTTTATATTTTTTACAACTTCAAACTGCCGTAAACCTGAGTATATAGTTTAAATTTCAACTTTATATCTTTACGCGTTCTCAAGATAAAGGATCGTGACGGACAACGGACCGTCCTATTAATTGTTTTTCCTTTTGAAATGCAGAACCCTAAAAAATTACGTTCCGTTTAATTTTTTTCTTATTATAGCATAAAAGTAGGTACTCACTTAGCTTTATAGAAGAATCACCATCGGATTTTATGGGAATCACTAAGAATTTTCCACTTAGTTCGTACTTGTTTTTCACGTCCAGAGTCACCAGACAGTCAGCAGTGATAAGCTTTTTGTTCAGATCGAATCTGGAATGAAATACAAAGAGATATTTATGTAATGATAAAAGCAACCCGCTCAGCGGTTTCAGAAGCTGCTACTCGTTTTTCTAATGGAACAAAACAGCTAAAAACCTGCCTCTTTGATCACTCTATCTATTGAAGAAAATTGTATCAAAATCCGTTGCGTAGTTATAAAGATCTCAGCATACACAGGGACACGGTAAGCGACTTTATTTTATACAATGTACTGATGATAATTAGGATATTATTAAAATACGCTACGGCGAGAATAATTGGGAAGACCTCAAGACATTGAATAGCTTTCTGGCTTTAAGTTGTGTTTTATTCTGTTATCGTATTTAATTATGAGTATGTTGACGGGCGATTTGGCGCAATGGTAGTGCGACTGCCTGCGACGGTTCGAATCCCGGTGGGGCACTCACAAAGTTGATATTTATCAGTTTGTGAATTTGTTCCCAGTCGTGTTAGAGCATTGAGGGCTGAACTACTTGATTGTCCGAAAAGAAAGATGGTTCCATGCTTTGGAGGGCACGTTAAGCCGTCGGTCCCGGTTGCTGTCTATGTTTACTTAGACGGTGGTCGTTACACAACCATGTCAGAGGCCTACTACTAGTAGCAGGCGGTTGAAAGACAGACGACTCGGTGTCCCACACGAAAAGAGAAAGATTATAAGTATAAATATAACAAAAGGCTTCCCCCTATTGAGGGGTATCGTCATACTACCCACGCTTAGCGAGCGCAGTGCAAGATATTACATTCACAGGGTACATGTTGCTGCCCAGGATGATTATTTACCACACCCACGGGTAGAAGTGATGCTATTCTAAGCTGGCACCACACGGTAATTCCTACTACTAGCTGGTTGTATTTTTTTTAACACGCATTTATCAATTGTTGATAATTCTTTGAAAAAAGTACTATTCTTATGTTTTCAAATGTATACGACTTTCTTTACAGCCTATGTTCGGCAGAATTAAACTTTATGTGAACTTGTATACGTATTGTTCTCGTTGTAACACAAATTGTGTATACTTTAGAGGTTCGTCTAAAATAGTTTTTTCTTATTATTCCGGTCGCTTGGCAAAGCCCATATTTTCTTCTACAAGTCAAGTGTCACGTCTGCGCTCTTAGCGCTCTAACATGTCCTCCAATTTATTATGTGCTCTATCGTTCTGGAAGTTAACCAACACTGTGTTTTTTCTTCAAGATATATTAAGAAATAATTATCTATTTCTTACATAAACGTTAAAAAGAAACTGCGTAAGTTTTTTTTTTAGTTTATTTGGGACTACAACAGCCTTAAGAACTATTACCTATTGCTAATACATTTTGTAAGGCCAATAACAGCAGTCCGCAGATTACATAAATATATAACTTTTTAAGCACTCGCGATCACTTTCACTCATTTTAAGTATTTGACCGGGTCTATCGCGATAGTATTTAGGTTAATATTAGTAACTGTCAACCAAAGTCAACCCGCGACCACAATACATGAAACTGTGTTGAAACGTAGGGACACAGGTAAATTACTAATATTTACCTAAATACTATCGCGATAGACCCGGTCTAATACTTAAAATACATAAATATACTCATAAGGAGCAGTAGAATTGTAACTTATAAGCAATAGAATTATAACCTATAGCAGTAGAATTATAACTTATAAGCAGTAGAATTATAACTTATAAGTAGGCACATACAAGTTTACACTGTTAATTCAACTGGTGAATTATGATACGTTCCCGGATATTATAATTCTGTAAATCCATTATTCTTTATTCAAAGACTCGAATTTGAATCTACTTATTTCTTTATTTACGCCAAGTTCGTGACGCTTGAAAAAAATCTGATATCATAATTTGTCTGCCATGGTTATTAATTTCGCCAAAAACTATCATCCGGTCGCGCTTATATGAGCTTATAATAATTACACTTTAAAAAAAACGTTCTAAGGCCCAACGCTGCCTTGAGTGGATTTGACGTTATACCCGTCCGAATGTAGAAAAATTAAAAGAAATTAAGAGTATAAGCGTCGAACATTGTTGCGAATGCTGTCACAAAATCAAGTGAGGATTTATTTAGGCTTCCGCACAATTGACTGCACTGCATTTATTGGCGCTTAAAGACATACGTTTTTTAATCTATAAAGAAAGACCTAATTTATTTGCATTATCGAGTTGCAATTATACTCGTACTGCTCTACTTTTCATCGGGGTTTCTCACCCCATTACTCCTTTTATGGACGATAGGATGAATCATGGTTCTGCCTAATTATTTGGGCTGCCTTTAAGTTAAGGCGCCATCATAATATTATTCGTAATTAAAAGGCCAGAGCTAATTGTCCGGAATGACGTCGTCGTTAGGGCACGTAGTTCATTATAGCTTTAAGTGGCGACAGCAAAAAAAATAAAATTGTTAAATTAAATAAAGTTTATTAATAAAGCTTAGTTTCTAATATTTACTAATATGAAAATGAAGCGCTGCACCGGAATCGTTCCTCCCGTAATCCATACTTAATAATGCATTTCTAAGATAATTGTGTGTGTAGATTTAGATTAACCTGAAACGCAACACATACCTACGCAATTTTTTACCGCGGAAAGTCATGCTTTTTCCTTGAGCAAATCGAAAAACAGGAGCGTGTGAAACCGCTGGGCAGAAATCTAGTTAAGGTAAAATAATGAACACTGCACTTAAAAATAGCACTAAGTGCCTTACCATAAAAAAGTAAGATAAGTGTTAAAGGCCGTGTGATGCCGGCTTAGAATAGCATCACCCCATTTCTTACCCATGGGTGTCGTAAGAGGCGACTAAGGGACTCGAGGGTGTGTATTGCAATTTTAGGCTACGGGCTGACAACCTGTCACTATGTGATACACAGTTATCTAAATGACCCTCAAACTTTTGTCAGACGTGGTGTTAATATCCGTTTTACGGCCGTTAACGCTCTGCCTACCCCGTAAGGGATAAAGGCGTGATTTATGTATGTATGTATGTATGTAAGTGTTAAACGCATTTGAAACGTTTTATTTGGAGTTTTATTATATACTAGTGTTCAACACTAGTAATTTTATTTTGAGGTAAGGCTCAACATGTTTAGCCAGAGCCGTTAGTATCTGTAGGTGTATAATTATTATATTTGGCTACCTTTTAAAGTTTTCAAATCCTTTTATGACCCCGCTTCCGTTCCAAATATTATACTATAATAGATTTTAATATAAATTACATTACTAAGTAACTGTAAAAAATGGGCACATATCAGTCTTGAAAAGTTCTTTTATTTTTTACTGCAATCTTTACTAAGTTCACAAAGGTTTGAATTGTATCATTAAAGAAAATTCTTTCGTACTTAACTTTAGGGAGCTGCTAATTGTTTTAATAATGAATCCAGTTTTTATTGCAACTGTAAGTAATTTCTACATATAAAGTCGAGTCGCTACGACTTTATTTATTTATTTATTGTAAAAAAGAAACAGATAAGTAGTTAAAATGGTACAGAACTGATTGTAATCACCTAATAAATAATGAATACTTATCCTTTGTCAGCAAACGTCTTAGCTATTTGAGATTTGCAAAATTTCATAAAATAGCATTTGCTATTAAAATTACACAAGAGTAGATATACTTATACCTACACTTTTAGCGATACAATTTTATTATCTTTTTTATAATTTTTCTGCTATCTATCCTGTTTATGGTAATCATACCGCCCGACCTGCAAAATGCTAATGGAATTATTTTACGTTTGGACAACGTTATTGCTGTTTTGAATTTTAATTTTTTTACGAGTACCAACAGCCTACCAAATGTCTAAATATTCTAAATTATCATTCCAGTCAAAATGAGTATACGAGGAACTTTATGAAATTTTAACTGTGTTATATTTCCTTTTAAATAAAACCCATGATATCGAAATGATCGAGCGTGAACCATCAAGGATTTGAAAAACAAAGCCAAAAATTTACAAAACGTAAGTCGCCGTTTTGCCGAAAAATAATCAAATCTAGGAAAAAGATCATCTTCCACTACACTGACGATCATTTCTGGCTGGCAATTCTATGACTGTATCACCTACTTCGCTCATTAACTAGTACTCAATAGTTCTAAACATAAGTATGTCGATCTCTTGTTAGGTCTAAACATCGGTATGCCAATCTCTCGTTAGGCCTAGGCAAAACGCGAAATTGGAAGACTGTGGTTTAGGCACTCAGCGACTAAAGGGCCCGCGTCCGGTCGGCGACTTTTGAAAATACCGTGAAAACAATCATATTGAAAAAGAAACACGACTGCTTTCTGAGACAAAGCCTAGCCTATGACACTCCGGATAATGAAAGGATTCTTCTGATATAATTCCCACTCGGATCTGATTTTAGTAATTAACGAGTTTCGGCCCTTTAAAGAATCACACACATATATACATATATATATAATATATATGTGAGATTCTGTGTATGTAATGTATGTATACACACAAACATACAAACATGAACTCTAGAAACATTACAATCCTTTTTTGGTTAGGCAGTCGTGTAATGATTGCCATATGGTGCTGGCTTTAGAATAGCATTATCCCAATTCTATCGATAGTCGTTGCAAAAGCGACTATGGGATAATCATCCAAGGTATAGGCAGCAGCGTTCCCTGTGAATGCAACATCTTACACTGCACTCAACAATCCGCCCGCCAAGCGTGGTGAGCATGGAAATACCCCCCCAGATAGGGGGCGGCTCATTTCCATCAGTTGACTGTTGACACATTTTTTTGTATATAAAAATTTTGGAAATAATAGAATGATTTATAAGTACTTACTTCAATCCGTCCATCTTCATAATAGAGAGGCCGTGAAAGTAATTTTCCTTGAAGACCAACTTCAGGCCGTTCTCATTTGGAATGAAAGCTGTAATTTCTTCAACATATAGAGGATCCAGTGGGGGCAGACCTCTAGAGGGGTCACCCTGAGAAAACTGTTGCATAGAACTCTTTGCTGAATTCAAAGCGCAGTCGTTGAGATTCGGATCGTTCCGAGAACAAGATTTTATGTATGGTGCTGGAAGAAAATCGAAAAGTCTTTAAATTTTCAGCGGCTTGGGGTCCTTTCCCGGAAACGCTAAGCTTTACCCGTTAAGCTGATCAGCTTTCCGGAAGGACCAATTTATAAAAGTAATAAAATTGGTCAACCCATACAAAAAATCTGCTGAACGCGCTATTTTCTATGTCAAATGACCTATGTTTTTGGGAAATGTTGTTCAGCTTTACTTGGTGTGCTTTAGTGTTTTCGGGAAGGTCGGTCGACCAATAACTTTAGTCCCGGAATTTTAATTGGATGGGATATGGCCGTGTCATGCTGGCTAAGAATAAGCATCACCTCATTTGTACCCCACAAGTGTCGTAAAAGGCGACGAAGGGACTCGAGGATTTCATGTGAATTACAATTTTAGGCGACAGGCTGACAACCTGTCACTATAGTGATATGATAGTGATACATGAATTATCTGTAACGGCCCTCAAATATTATATAGCGACTATATTTTACTCTGCGTACCCCGCAAGGGATATAGTCGTTATATGTAAATGTATGTATATAATGAGAAATGAATATGTCAACTTAGTAAAATCTTTGATATCATATTCGTACAATCGAAGCTCTAAGTTCAAACTATACACAGGCGTATGTCAGACTAGTGGGATAGAATTCATAGAATCTATCGGTAAAAACCTGTTTGCAACTTGGCAAACAATTAACGTTGTTATTCTAAGTCAACCGAGCAAGTATTCCTTCCTTGATAAAATAACAGACCATGAAGGTGAACGAGAATACAACATCATACCTAGAGGTACAATTATAGATGTTGTACCACATATAAAAAGTGTGGAATACTACAAAATTATAAAAAGTCCCGCGCACTGATAAAGTAATTCAAAAAAGAACCAGACAATACTTACGTAACGCTATACACGTAACTAAGTTTAACAGCCCTAATTGCACTATCAAAACACATAGCTGGAACATTTTACGTAATCTCTTATGGTAAACTGAATGCCCTGGATGCACCCCTGGGTGGCACTTGCCAGGTCCCAACTGCATCTCGTCGCTCGTTATGCCTCTTTATAAAACAAATGGTGAAAAATTGTATGTTGCAGGGTCTTCATTAGGGAGGCTGCCTGAGTATGCCCTGTACTATTATACAAAACACGTGAGCGAAGCAATGCACAATTTCTAAACAATGCAGTCGAGCAAAATGACTTTATTTGTTTACATTGCGCACTTTCTTAATAGCTTAAGATTTTTGCCTTGAATTAAACCGGCAATGTTTGTGGATTCTTGTGATAAAGGCTCAAAATTAAAATGTGGTTTACGTTAACTGATCTTGGAATGATGCACGATGATTCAACAACATTTAATAAAAGCAACACAATGTAAAATGTTCTATTAAAAGACGCTCATGACGTAAATAGATGAACAGTGAAACATGTATGTTACATAAAACATCTTTAATTACTGAAATGAAAATTGTATATTTTATGTTTGTCATTATATTTAGATACAATCGCAAGCAAATTGGAGGAAAAACAGTAGTTAGTATATACAGCTTATTAAAAACAAGCGTGTTAATGAAGTAATTAGGTAAAACACACAATACGTCGGACTGACAGATGCATTTGTCAAACAACCGAATCGTATGCGTTACAGTGCGCTGGTATCTGTTTTTGTACGGGTATTTGAAATTATGTTTTTGTTTGACACACGGATGCGTCAAAAACACGTCAGTCATAGTGAGAAAACCGCCTTCACTTTATTGTGAAAATTCCGAAACGTCAAACCTTACTACTTATGAAAAAGCTCAGACTCGTAATATTTGATTTATGTATGAACCAAAACTACTATTGGCAGGCCACATGACGGGCGCAGTGGAAGATGATGCATTCACGGGGAACGCTAATGGCCGTACTCTGAATAGATTTATTTCTTCGAAAGTCTCTTTTTATGACACCTCCTAGTAGAAATGGGATGATGCTATTCTAAGACGTTACCTTAAAAAATTTGTAAAGTACCATCTTACAAGGTGGAATTAATAATTCGAGTGTCAACACGAGTGAAGGATTCACATTTATTCATTGTTTAAAAAGAGCGATGGCACAGTTGGCAGGTCGCTTAGCACCTACTACTGATGACTATGCATGCATGTTTATAAAACGCCTCGTCGCACAAACAAACGTTTTCAAAAAATACATTTTCGACGTCTTCTTTTTTTTTCGTGTGGGACACCGAGTCAACGAACAACCCGATGAATTAGTGTCAGAGTTTAGCTTACTACTAATAGTAAGCCTCTGACATTGTTGTGTCACGATCAATCGTCAGATAGCAACCGAGACCGACGGGTTAACGTGCCCTTCGATGCACGGAACAATCTTTCTTACTGACATCAGGTGGTTCAGCTTGCAATATCCTAACCAGACTAGAAAAAAAATTACAAGGAGATAATATCAACATTGTGAGTGCCCTACAGGGAATCGAAAGGGAACATTTGCGTTGCGCCGCAGGCAGTCGCATTACCTCTGTATGACATCAGCCGTCTGAAAGTAAATTTTGACTGAATACCTTTTAAATATAATAGCTATAGAAACTGCAACCTCGTTAGAAACTGTTGAAAACAATTGCAAAACTATTGTCGTAACACTTTTGACTTTGTGTGAAATTCATTTGCAGTACTTCTGAACTCTAGTTTTATAAATACTTTCCATATAAAGATCCAAGCTTATGGTAAGTTCAGTCATGTAATTTTTGCCATTGTTGAACTTTTTAAATCTGCAGCTATTGATGGTCAAGCTACGATACTCTATTTTCCGAAACTTTGGCAGCACAGAATGCTCTAGCGGAAGTGATATGTAAAATGTATCGTTTGATTTGTCGCGAAGTCGTGAGCCAGAGGAATATGTAGATCAAATCACTTGAATAAACATTGGAGTAGATTCTCACATACGCATATCTCAATACTTCGACAGCCGACAGGAAGATATGCTAAGTTGTAGAATAGAGTGGTGTCAGAAAAGAGAGGCTACTCGTATGTCTATATATTTATGCGGTAGGCTGTGAACATTTCGATACCGTGTTTCAGATTCTTCAGGTTAATGTAATTAAGCTCCATCTTGAGAATTCGTACAGAACTTCCTTGTGTTTTAAATTGTTTGTAAACCATTACAGTTAACTCCTTTTTGTCGGCAATAAGAATGATTTCTGATGAAACAAACGTCGGTTCCGATTGCTGTCTGTGATTAATTTGAAAGCTACCGTTATAAATGGATGATAAAAGTCTACAGTAGTACTTGAGAAACTGGCAACAGGTTTATCGAATTGTTGGTTGACTCAACGGGACCAGACGAAAAAAAAAAACAGCAAACTATCAAATCAGAATCGAGGTCATAGTTTGCGTTGCTGCATCTTTGATATCGTCAACATGAAATGGTTCAAATCAGACTCAAAATGGGTCTTAGCCCAATTTTTCCAGCAGTAAATCTGTCGTGTGATGCCGGTTTAGAATAGCATCACCCCATTTCTAACCCATGTGTGTCGTAAGAGCCGACTAAGGGACTCGAGGGGATGTGTATTGCAATTTCAGGCGATGGGCTGACAGCCTGTCACTATAGTCATACACAGTTATCTAGTTGACCCTCAAGCTTTTGTCAGACGTGGTGTTAATATCCGTTTTATGGCCGTTAACACTCTGCCTACCCCGTAAGGGATAAAGGCGTGATTTATGAATGTAAATCTGTTGTTTCCTTTTCGTTGTGTGGTATGATGTGATGTAATTATGCACCTGTCTCATTATTATGAATTGCTGACTGATTATCTGAAGGCAGAAAATGAGGTAAGCATTTTCAACATCAAGGATTGTTACGTTTTTAAGTTCTTCGTTGGGCTAAAACAAAAACTATTTAAAAAGCACAAATGTGACGTATGTTACTGGGGATATTTTTTCAGTATCAAAGACTCATTCACCTCCGGAAATATTTTAAGGTTACTTTCTACGCTATCAATAAAAAAAAAGTTTGTTGATTCTTCAGATTTCCTAGTTAATAAGCAACAACACAGTTAAGGTATTAAGTAGAATGACGTAATCAACTATAGCTTTTGTAGTGTGGTAAATCATATTAAAAAACGGCTACTTCTTCCGCAATAGAGAATATTAGCCATAATTATGCGAAACGTTTCCTTGGCTAATTCCGTGGCATGCATGTTCATTAAAAATAGAGTTAAACAGCTGTTATTTGCCTGCTAAAGTGATTCTTAAATGAGATTTGTGCAAATAAAACTACAACCTAGGCCTAGGAGGTAAATAAAATCTGCATATAAAATATAATATTTCACTCAAATTAATACCTAAATATGTCAGGAAATGACTAGGAATGTCTACAAATAAGTCAGAAAAACAATTGAGGGAATTTTGGAAAACTATGTATCAACTTAGTAACAAGTGAGTTGCTTCTTACGATACCCACGGGAAAGAAATGTGGTGATACTTTTCTAAGGCGGCATCACAAGGCAAATACATGTATCCTTCTAATAAGAACGGTATAACCACGCTAAATTATACTGGCTAATGCATGACAATCAATGCTGTTTAGATGTTACTCCAAGATCACGTATAATTTATTTAATTACCTTGAAGACGTTGACAGGAACGATGAGAATGCAGAATGAAACGACATTGCAATTTTTTTAACAGGTTTTTATACAGAAATCTCTATAACACAAAATATAGATAGAACAACGGAAAATAGTATAAAAAAAAAGGTTTTGAAAAACGTAAACATTGCCTCTGTACCTTAACATGTTATAACAAAATAAAAACTTAAAATGTTCGCAAACATGATGCAGTTGCCCATGCAAAAAATTTCCGCTAGGTTTTCCGCTAGAGGAAGTGAGAAAGATATTTTAAGGAGTTTAGACCTAGACCAACTTTAATATCGCCAAATTATCAGCAAACGCGTTAAACAGTAAACATTCAGTCCTTCTTGTACTGGCTTAAGTCTTCGATGATAAAGACCTTAGCAGGAGTGTTGTCAAAGAACTTATGCATGTATCCGTCAATAATTTTCATGGCGATGTCGATGAATGGCTTGCCGAAGGTGGTCATGATGAACTCCCAGTTTTCATTCATGACGCCGAGTACTTGACCACCTGATTGAAAAAACAGTTAATAAGCAAAAACTTTAAATTAAATTCTATGATTGCATTAATGATAAAGGTAATAAATAATTCGACAAGAAAAAAACAGCTAGATTTAGAGGTATTATTCAACCATTGTGTTGTGTTATGGGCGTTTAAATTAAAAACCTAGGATAAAGGAACAAAAAAGACGTCTAGATAAATAAAAACTATGTTACAAAGATCATACTGTTACATTGATACCAATCGTAAAATATCACAAAGTTATTCTTGATTTTTGGTTAAGGTTTACTCAATGCAGCGTTCGTATTGAGAGTTGTGTTGTGGCACTGTTATAAACATTTTGTTTACGCCAAACGAATAGTGTTTGCAATCAAATACAGTTTCCAACTGAAACATAGGACAGTATTTCGGCAAAGTAAATATTCTATTTTATCAAACTGTCCTGACATAGGTGATATAAAGCTCAGCATCAGCACGTTGGTATGTAAGAAATCTAAATACATTAATGTTCTTTGATAATTGTAAGAAAAATCACTGTATGTTGATCTCTTTTGTAGCTTAAGCTAGTGCTGATATACACCGATACTCACTTATTTCCAAGGATCCCATCTTGACACTGCTAGCAGAGAACGCAACATTATCGAATGTGTAGTTGTAGCGCATGTCTTCGTATTTCCAGTCGAAGAAAAGATCGCCGTCTTTTTCGCGAAGGGAGAGGTCGGTTTCGAATTTCATTTGGAATTTTTCTGTAAATTGAATTTAAAATAATAAACTATTCGCTGATTATTAAGTACGAAATATACCTACTTACATAGAATTTATTGTCGGAGATATGACAACTATTACGGCACATATTTTATGTTACTTACTTTTTTTTTATTAAACACATGTCAAAATACAATGTTAAATTCATACAATCTAAAATCTGCGACTAAACTATACGCAGATGTTTTCCAGAAAAGTTATTTCATACTCGATCCATGTTTGATTCAAACCAATAAACTTCAAACATTAAAATGTATTGTTATTTATAATTATGTTATGCAATCGATATAGAAAGATCAGGTTTGATTCTGACTTTATTATTACATTATATCAAGAACGTTTACTCAAGTTGAAGAAAAATTGATACAAATGTTAACTTTAGTCACAAAATCAAATATTAATGATATTATAATGTGATTATAGCGTAGAAAATCTTTTAAGAATATAAATGGGATTTTAAGGAGCCCGATCAGATATTGAGTCAGTAAATGACTTATTCATGCGTATGCATTTGCTGCAACTGCCATGCATAACCTTACGATGTATATACTGATACTTATGTCATTAAAGATGCAATATTATACCGTCGTTCTAGAAACAACGCGAAGTTTTATTATTGTTGACCTTCGAGGCATTGATGTTTCTTGTATGTGGTTGAAATATAATAAGAGCTTATAACCGCAAGTCACAACAATTATACTAAAGTTCGGTAAGTTAAGTGTTTTTGAAGTGAATTTGGTTAACGACTGTACATATTTTTAGGGCGTATTCTAGACGTGAAACTGAGCAACTTTTAATTTTAAATTATATCAATATACGAAAAAAATAACCTACTTACACTACAACATACAGAATGACTCAGAAAGCAATATAATTTGCAAGAGAAGTCTAAAAATCCTAGTTGAAAAATACGTTACTAAAAATTGTTCAGTTTTACGTCTAAAAAGTTTGTTCAATCGTTAACCAAACACACTATATAAGCGTCGTATGTTACATACCTGTATTCTAGACGAGTATTTTAGATTGTTTAAGTACGTCACGTCTGAACTTTTCGAGTTCTTGAAGAAAAAAGCAATTACTTACCCATCTTAACTTTCCCAACTCCATCCCCAGTGACGTTGCTGCCAACCGTATTCTGGATGATGGGATGAATGGTTTTAACCTTGTAGCGTCCCTTAATGGTCACATCGCAGGTGATGTCCATAGTCGAGTGAAGTTCTTCCATGTTGAGCCTGAACAAGAAATAAATACACAAAGTTGTTAACTAAATACCTACTGTAAAATATTAACAAAAGTAACTTAAATTAATAAACTTAAAGGTAATTATTATCTACCGTAACGAAAACATAATTACCGTACCTAACAGACTACTACATTCTACAAAAAAAATATATCTACCTACCCTTCTGGAAAAGATACGTGATTATATGTATGTATAAAATAAATTAGTAAATAAAGATCCATGGACGAGACACACAGCGTAATCTAGCCCAAAACTAAGCAAAGCATAAACTATGGGAACTAGACACTTACACGAATAAACTTTTTTAAACTTATATTTATACAATAGGGCCGATTCCACGTTTTAATCATTTTAAGTTTCTAATGCTTAAATCACTAAAATAAAATCCCTAAACTTAGAGATTTTAAGTGTGTCTATTCCAGAAAAGCCATGTTTTAGGAAGTTTTTGACAGGAATATAATTTGATTTTGACAATGCTATTTTTACCAAAATTTAGTGTTGCAAATTTAAAAATATATAAGAGTGTTGCAAGAAAACAAATATTTTTATACACCACGAAAAAGCATTTTTCTATTATTTGGTCAAATAATTCTTATATTTAACCATAGAAACAGGCCTGTCCCTGTTGAGGCTTTGGGGGAATTAGCTTAACACACCATGCTTGGTAGAGGGATTGGCGAGCGCAGTACGCAATAATGCTGTAATGTTAATTTGGTGCATTTTTGTGTAAAATCTCCAAAAAGAGATGAAATTGATAAATAAACATTCGTTCGGTACCACTCTAGAACTTTCCGACCCGGTGCCACTTTAAAACCTTTCAACCCGGTGCCAGCCTAGAATATTCTGACCCGGTGCCACTTTAAAACCTTTCAACCCGGTGCCAGCCTAGAACATTCTGATCTGGTGCCACTTTAGATCTTTCCTACCCAGTGACACTCTAGGACCTCCCAACTCAATTGATCCCACTTTAAAACTCTCCTATCTTACCGAAAATCACACAGAAAACTCCAACATTGCAACCATTTCGATTGGTTTTGACAGTACTATTTTTAAGCGGGACCTTTTTAGTGGCCGCTAAGATAAGTAAATTTAATCTTTTTAAATATTTAAATTGCTTAATTTTGCACCTCCTAGAATTGCACTAATCGGCTAAGGCTAAGTTTAATCCTGTCAGTTATTTTTAGAGATTATAATCTTGTCATTTGAGTTTGACAGTTACATGCAGAATAGGATACGGCTTTAGAAACGTCAAATTAGACTTAGTAATAATAGAAGTGCGTCTGGAATAGGGTCTATTATGTACTTTTTTTTGTTAGAAAAACACTCAGACTAAACACAAATATTTGACTTAGCATAAGTATATTTGTTATATTGTGCCTGTGGGAAAACAACCCACGACCCTGAGCGTGGCAGGCAGGGGTACTATCAGCTACGCCATCTGGCTAGTTGAAGTGATCAGTTAATAACATAATTAACTAGGCTAATGAAGGGCAACAAAATCATAGCTTACGACGTAAATGACAAACCTAACAAAGTGTAAAAAAAATAATTATACTGCTATTAGGTAACATATTTTGCAGTCTTTTAACTTTCAAAAAAAGGAGTTGATTTTATTTTGATCTAGGTATGATGCAAGTTAAATATTAAATAGGAGGTATATGTTCAAAGCCTTATGGCATACCCTGGGGGATGACTACGTCCAGCAGTGGGCTGCTGATGTGATTTGAAGATAATTTTGAAGAAATTGTTTACAACACAACATACTCTGTTATCATATTTAAAAAAAAAAACTAGATGGTCTAAATCAGACTGTTTTGTTACCATATAATCAAGTTTTTTATTTTATTTTGCATAACCATTAGCTTTAGTTACAAAAACAGCAACTTTTTATATATGATTTCATTTTGGGAATTTCCAGAATCCTATTATACTACGTCACATAGGTAAGGCTATATAAAAACCAAACAGTATAAGGTGCGATCGAATTCAATGAAAACATGTCTCCATTCGTGTTAAATGCTTTGAAATTCCTAAGCTAAAAACTGTTTCCATATTTAAAACAAATGTACTTAATAAAATTAAAATTAAAAGTAATTATCGTGCTATAGAGGTATTTTGTATAATCATGTGATGTGACAGAGTTCTAAAAGTACGCTCTTTTGAAGCGGACCGTACAGTAATTACCCAATTCAACTTCTTGCATTTGATTTTTTTGTCGACAAGTTTTTATGGTATGGGCAATTATGTAGTATACTTAGGTAGTTTTTTTGTCGTGTAACTATTATCATATTATTTTCGTTACCAAATTTTATTGTAGAATATAAACACATCGTTTGATTGAAGCTTTCCGATCTAATATTTCTCGCTACGAATTTTTTCGACGATTTAAAGAGCCTTTAATTCAAATCTCATACACACATACATATACCACCCTTTATCCCTTACGGGGTAGGCAGAGCGTAAACGGCCGTTAAAAACGGACATTTACACTTACAATACGTCTGACACACATTTGAAGGTCAATCAGAAATTTGTGTATCACCATTGTGACAGGTTGTCAGCTCATCGTCTAAAGTTGCAATACAGTTGTATGTAACCCTCGAAACCTACGGGAAGATGAGGGCGATGCTATTTTAAGTTGGCAGCATACGGCATAAATAAACGTTAAATTTCAGTTTATACATATGATTAGTTTAGTTATAAAAGCTATTCAGTGACTTAACTTTCAATTGCTATCTTAATAGATATGTAGGAGTAAGTAAGTACTTGATGGCTAAAGGCAAAGTAGGTAGGTAGAGTATTATATCGATGAATTACATACATACATACATACATATATCACGCCTATAATCCCTTGCGGGGTAGGCAGAGCGTTAACAGCCGCAAAAACGGCTATTTACACCACATCTGACAAATTTTTGAGGGTCATACGGAAAATTGTATATCGCTATAGTGACAGGTTTTCAGCCCATCGCCTAAAATTGCAATACACACCCTCGAGTCCCTTAGTCGCCTCTTACGACTCCCACGGGAATGAAATGGGGTGATGCTATTCTAAGCCAGCATCACACGGCATATCGATGAATTAATTCTCTATAATCATAATCTAGTCACGTATATTCAACACCTGACTATATTCATGGCCATATGTAATCGTACTTATATTTATATTTGTAAAACATTTAAATAAGTAATTCAAAACTGGGAAGATTTACTACCTTTTTTACGTCATGTCAGCTACTTTTTTGACTGAAAAGATGTTTATTCCAAACGAGACAAATCACAAAAGACCATTCTCGTAGGCTAGTTAGGTCAGTGAATTTATTTATCTAGTGACATGCGGAGTGTAAGGGATAACCCTCCGAATAATGATAGGGTGCATGAAGACCATGAAACTGAACAACTTTTTCCTTGAAATATATATCAAGAAACGACAAAAATATTCGACCTCCCATACAAAATCACGATCAGCTGACTGTATTTACTATGGGAAGTCCAAAGTATTTTGACGTTTCCTAAAATATATTTTTTATGTATTGTTGTTCAGTTTTATGGTCGCATGCACCCCTCCGTATTCGGAGGGCTGTGCCTTACACCCTATATACGGGGTGTAAGGGACGGTGTACCGAAAACTTTGCAGGCATAATCAGACCATGAAACTGAACAACTTTTTCTATGGAAGCTATGTTTGTAAACGAGAATTTTTTTTCGACCTCCCATACAAAATTCCCGATTAGCTGACTGACTTTCTATGGAAACTCGAAAATAAAATTTCGTTTCCCAGCATAGGCTCCATAGTAAAAGTTGTTCAGTTTCATGGTCTGATCACGCCTGCAAAGTTTTCGGTACACCGTCCCTTACACCCGTATAGGCATAAGTAAGTATACTATACATTTCTTAGGAGGAAATCTTTTGACGTCCGTTGCTGCGCTTTTTTAAATATTACCTGTTACGTATGCGTCTGTCATTCGAAAAGAAATTGCAAATTCCCATCATATTCCCATATAAAAATGGATGCGTCAATGAAAAAAGAAAATAAAGCATCTGTCAACGCACCGTCAATGTATCTTGGCTTACCTGAAAATAACTGACCTTCTGGATCTCACAAAGGTTGACTGGAACAGATGCCTTGATGGGATTAGTCCGCTTTTGTGCCTCTTATGATTTTTATATTTTACTGTAAATGTATACTCCTATAGTCAATATGTTCTGTTTTACAATAAAGTGATTACATACGTACATACATAAATACATACACCTGCGTTACGGATGCGCTAAAAATGCGCAACAACGGACGTCAAGTGAGAAAACCGCCTTACTCATGCCATTTGGCGCCGGCTTAGAGTACCATCACCCCATTTCTACCCGTAAGCTTTAGTCGACTGAGAGATTAATCTAGGGATGGGACAGTAGTCCTCTCTCTGAATGCAACATCTTACACTATTCTCGCTAATCCGTCTGGCAGGCGTGGTAAATTTGGCAATTATTCCCTAATAGGACCGGAATGTCCAGCAGTCGACTGATTTCGATACTTACTCTAGGCGATCAAAGACGCAGCTCCTTATATTCTTGGCGACACCGTCCACCATGGAGATCTCCACCACATTGAGCACGGAGGCCGACACGTCCTTGACCGCGAAGGGGTCGTACGGTGGGATGCCGTACTCGGGAATCCCTGTCTTGGCTGCTGAAGACATGCCCGTAGTGAAGAGCTTGGCCAAGCACTGGTTGTCCTTTACGCTGCATTGTCCAAGGGTGTCGACTGTGAGGAGAGTGAAATGGAATTGGTTTGTTTATTATGAAGTAGGTATACAAAATGTTAGGAAACTATTTCTCCAGTAGTATAAAACTCAACAACTTTTTAAAAGAACAAAAGGTCAATATCAGCTTTCTGCACTACACATGTAGGCCGACCAAGTCTTTAAGGGGTCCAAATTTCATTTTTCTTAAATTTTTGTCTTTTTTCTAACTGAAACGTTCGTAAAAAGAAGGGGACGTGCATATTTGACAGTCATAGAATGACGACAGTGTTTTTTACACGATTGGATCACAACTTTACTAAAAACCTTTTACTTGAAACCAATAATTTAGAAAAACATCTCAAACGCTGTAACCGTAAAAGGGAAATTAATGAATGATAATTATTTCCAAAAAGCTTAAGTGCACCTTTTTTCATAAATTAAAGTAGCTACTATATTTCAGAAATAAAAATAAACAGTAAAAATTAGAATTGATAAGTGTATCCTTATTTATCATCTACCTTGATTAACAACTACATAAAGACGCTTATTTATTTATTTTCGGTCAAGTACAGCAGACGGGTTATTTCGTTTTTGAATGGTTGTTTATAAACAACCTACCTCATGAAAATATAAAGCTACTTGTATAACAGATGATAAAAATCACTTACTAAACGCAGCTTGACTGTTGCCGAAAATGGCGAATAGCAGAAATACTGTTGTTCGCAGCATTTTTACGTCTCAACTGTAAGCCGGACGCGAGGGAATGAGTCAATTATAGACCAACGCATCACTAATAAAGGCCTTAGGTTCGGTAGATCTAGGTAAGTACATAAGGTCAAGTTTATTTTTATCCAAAGCCAGTAATTACTTTACCATAACAAATATGAATTGTTCTTAAAATATTTTGATTACAATGTTTACTCGCGGCAATCTAAAGTCATTTGAAAAAAATTATTAAAGTGTCTCGATTATTTTAAAATAGATATTTTGTGATATAGTAAGTAAGTAAAAACTCTGTTTTACACACGAATTTAGGATAATTAAAAACAAAAAATCTTAATCTTTAATGCGCTAAATCAACTTTGCTCTTCATTGGAGGCCTACGAAATGTAGGTTTTTCCGGAAGATTCGTTCAAGCGATGCACGTCGACGTTATAACCAGCAATTTTGATTTGCATCCGCGAAGCAAAGTGCAGATTACCTTTCACAAATAGCACTGGCTACCTATGTTCTAAACCACCTTTTACGGTGCCCTCGTGGAGACATAAACAGATGGTATTTTAACCTACAATACGATATGAAATCACGATGAGCAGATGACTTTGATTATTTGGGTGTTTTTCTACATAAACTTTTTATTTATTTTAAAACGATGGTTTTTTTGTTCGTTGCCAGATCTAAGCGTCATAAGCAAAGAAATTAGGAAATCTCATACAAAAAGTGGATACCATAGCACATGTTTTTATGGCTGTTGTAACTAAAATCTCCCTAAGCCTATAGTAATTAATAAATGAAGCTATTATGTATGGCCGAAGAGCATAATATTTTGTGATCGTCTAGATTTCTGTCTACGTTGTGTATTTTTAATCGTATAAGAGGTTTGTACGTTTCTATTATTTAACAAATTACTGAAATGTAACAAAACATAAAGGAACACAATAATAAGTTTAAGAAAGATGCCACTTAGCTGGAAATATCCCGGATGTTTCAGGCACTCGCGCATGTCTGGTTCCGTCCTCGTGGTCCTCCCTTCTAGCTCTGGATATAGTAGGTAGGTACCTGTATTATGAGAGAAGAAAAGTGGACACAATTTGACTGTAGATCTGTAGCTGCACCATGTCTCACGTGCTGTAAAAGAATGGACTCAAATTCCAGGGGATAGGAAAGATATGTTTTGATTGAGACTTTAAGTCTAAAATGGGCCTAGCAGCTAAGAATTTTATGGACCTCCCAACACACCATATAGTCCACCCAGCACGCAAAACCTTGAAAGTTTAACCCTAACCAACTATACCTACTCTTTCTAACTTCCAAACCTTCACGCTAACATTTCGATCACCTTAGATCACATAACCTTTCACATACTTTTCATTCATACTCATTTTCATACACCTTTCATGCTTAATTTACCTATGGTCTGCAAACCTTAGATTTCCACCTGTGACGGCGGCTACGTTTGGGCTCCTTAATAACATATAAAAATTCAAGTATGCACTTAAGTGATACCTATAATAACATACTGCACTACACTTTCAGTTTGTCCAGGAACGCTTAGCTGGTTTTCTATGTAGAGAAACATTGTTTTTTTTATGTAGAGCAATGCCATTTGGAACAAATGTAATATACGCCTACATGAACCCAGATCACCCGGTAGACACTGGCTACCCCGCGCCAGGTGGGGGGAGGGGGGGCTCAAAGTGCAGCGCGTCCGGCGCTCAGAAAAAAAAAACTACCGGATTAGTTTGGACCTTTAAGATAAGTTTGGTATCGTTTTCAGGTAAATAAATGATGCTGAATTCATTCCCCATACCAGTTTTTTAGGGTTCCCTAGCAAAATAAGTCGCAATCCTTGAAATAATAAAATTTTTGTCGAAACAAAATGTAAACAAACCCACATATTTTAATAATTTTGTATGAAACTTTGTTTAAAAAAAATATTTTTCAAAAGCTCATTTAATGCACATTATAAAAACATTAACATTGAATATACATAATACTACTTTTCAACTAAAATAAAATAAAATTGCACGTACCTTTCTCATTCTTGCGGACGGCCTGCGGACGTCACTCGGTTTTCTATTCAGAGTTGGAACGAGATTTTGTAGTAAAACATTGCCATTTAAGTACTAATTATATACACGCCCATTTAAATCCATATCGGCCGGTAGGAAGTTTCTAGTGGTGAGACAGATATCCGGTAACTAGCCGGTATCCGCCCTTACTTTTACTATCCGGCCGGATACCGGATAGCATATTACTACGTATACCGGAACGTAAAAAAGAGGTATAATCGCATTATTTTACAGAAGGAAAATCATATACCAATAATTTATGGACACTTGTTAAATTTTTCCCTCGTCATACATTATTATTTTACATTTATATTTAGTACTTATAGTTCACAAGTGGCAAATTGTGGCGAATATGAATTACTTTCCGCTTTTGTTGGGCCAATGTGTACCCATAGTTCCTTTCGGCCTTCTAACTTTGGAACGCAAGATATGGCTAGTACCTACAACGTCCGTGTCGATTGTTCGTACTATGATTTTGTCGTGTCCTTTCAGTACGGAATCAGCAAGATGAAGCATTATCCGTGTGTCGGCTTCCTCGTGGTTGCACGGTGCCAAATTTTCAATTGGAGTTGTTTTACTTAGAGCTTCTTCGCCATCGGTTATGATGAACTCTTTACCCATTTGTAAGTCTATCTCTGAGTGCCAATGAGATGACAAAAGGTTGTAAAGCTCTCCTTTATTTGATGTTTCGCGAAGGAAGTTTCACCAGCCTTTTGGAATTCTTGTTTGTTCACCAACTAACACACGTGTGCCAGTACCTCGTTTTTTTCGGGTTGAATTTTTGAAACTGTCTTTCTTGTATGTATCACAAACCACGTCCAGTCTTTCAACATTATCCAACTCTTCATCTAGTGTGAAATCTGACATTCAGCATGTCAGATTTCACACTAGATCTCATCAAACCTAAAGCTGATAGAGCAGGAGAACTGCTTTGATTTTCATGCGAAAATAATGTATCAACGTCTCTTGCTCTATGTTCTCAGGTTGCAATATAAAGTTTACTAAACTGAGTCGTTTTTAAGGGAACATATTTTAGATTTGGCTTTAGATTCTCGTTTTTTATTTATATTATGTAAAAGAGGGAATATGTTCTGAGGTAATTGGTCGTGTATACTTTTGCCTTCAATAAATCATTCTTTGCAAAAATTTTGGTAAAATCATTTTCCTTTGCTTTCAATTTGTTTTACTGTCTGAACCACTTCAATAGGCGCCACCATTTTCGTATTAATGTTGTACAATTCAGAAGAGTTTTCGAGAAAAGGATTTCCCGCTGTCTCAATCGTGCTGACCCTGCCCATTACCGTTCAATTGCCATTACCTCCATCCTATGCAAGGTCATGGAGAGGGTACTGAACACTAAGTTGCTGATCTACCTTGAAGACAATGATCTTCTCAGTGACCGTCAATATGGCCCTCGCCGGGGGCGGTCTATTGGTGATCTTCTTATGTATGTCACGCACTGCTGGGGCGAAGCCATTGAGAAAAACGGCGAAACATTTGCCGTGTCTGGCATGCAAGTCTGCTCAGCAAGCTTCCTGCTTATTGCATCCCAGCTGATTTTTGTACTTGGATTTCAGACTTCCTTAGTGAATGGTCCATCAGAGTAGTCATTGACGGCTGCTCCTCTAACCTTATGGCCATTGATGCCGGAGTTCCTCAGGGGACTGTTCTCTCTGCAACTCTTTACCGTTTCAAAGAAATACTTGACAGGTGCAAAAAACCAGTGAGGATGAAATATGTTCGTTAAGAAAGGCAATGGAAGAGCGAATAGATCCGACCTTAAGTCTTGTCTCCTATTGGGGCGACGACAGTCTGTCACTGACAGGCTTGAGCTTCTAGGCATGGAGTTGACATTAAATCTAAACATCGGCGCGACCATCGAGTACAAGGCTCAAACGGCGGCTAAGAAGCTGGGCAACCTGAATAGAGTGAAGCGATACTTTACGCCTGGACAGCTTTTAACTCTTTACAAAGCACAAGTCCGATCCTGCATGGAGTATTGCAGTCACCTTTGGGATGGCTCAGCCAAATACCAACTTGCCGCTCTTGACTCGGTGGAACGCAGGGCCATGAGGCTCAAAGGCGACATAAAACTGGTGGACACCAAGCTACATAGCCTAGCACATCGCCGCAAGGTTGCCTGCTTGTCGCTTTTTTACGGATTGTACTTCGGAGAGTGTGCTCAAGAGCTTCACGACCTTGTTCCACCAGCTGCCTTCTACCATCGGACATCCAGACGCACCGCCGGATACCATCCATACCTGGTTGCCATTTCACCAATTCGGACTAAAAGCTTCCAGTCATCATTCATAATGCGTACTGCTAAAGAGTGGAACTCACTACCTGCGTCATGGTTTCCTAATCTTTTTAAAGTAAGAGTGAACAGGCTTCTTCTGAGTGAGCTCGCTCCATCTTAGACTCTGTCTCTGTCCTATGACCTAGACTAGAGTCAAGAGCAAACCCATCATTAATAATAAAAAAAAATAGTCAAAATAAGAGATTTTATCCCAGACACAAACCTATTTTTTTTCGGAAGTGATGTCTGAATGATGGCGATATTCGGCCTAAAGTGACAAAAGCGGAAAAGTAATTCATTTTCGCCACAATTTGCCCTTTTGTGAACTATGAATACTAAATATAAATGTAAAATAATAATTCATGACGGAGAAAAATTTAAAAGTGTCCATAAATTATTGGTATATGATTTTCCTTCTGTAAAATAATGCGATTATCTCTCTTTTTTACGTTCCGGTATACATAGTAATGTGCTATCCGGTATCCGGCCGGATAGTAAAAGTAAGGGCGGATACCGGCTAGTTACCGGATATCTGTCTCACCACTAGAAACTTCCTACCGGCCGATATGGATTTAAATGGGCGTGTATATCATTAGTACTTAAATGGCAATGTTTTACTACAAAATCTCGTTCCAACTCTGAATAGAAAACCGAGTGACGTCCGCAGGCCGTCCACACGAATGAGAAAGGTACGTGCAATTTTATTTTATTTTAGTTGAAAAGTAGTATTATGTATATACAATGTTAATGTTTTTATAATATGCATTTAATGAGCTTTTGAAGAGTATTTTTTTTAAACAAAGTTTCATACATAATTATTATAATATGTGGGTTTGTTTACATTTCATTTCGACTAAAATTTTATTATTTTAAGGATTGCTACTTATTTTGCTAGGGAACCCTAAAAAACTGGTATGGGGAATGAATTCAGCATCATTTATTTACCTGAAAACGACACCAAACTTATCTCAAAGGTCCAAACCAATCCCATAGAATTTTTTTTCTGAGCGCCGGACGCGCTGCACTTTGACCCCCCCTCCCCCCACCTGGCGCGGGGTAGCCAGTGTCTACCGGGTGATATAGGCTCAGGTGAACTTACAGATTACCCATACTATACTGGTTTTGCTCTACATAAAAAAACATATGTTTCCAATATCTTCCATACAAAAGTGCCAACAAAAAACTGACTAGCTAAGTCCTAGGTCCGTTAGCCGTGACTGTGTAGTTACATAGGCCACATGCATAGGTCAGTAATCATATATCACTAAGTCACCCAGATGTGTTCCTATTCGCTTGTTTCTGTATAGCTCCATAACCAACGGCTACTTCGTCCTGATTATGACAATTATACATTTGTAATGAGTGTTTGTGAGTGTAACGCGGACGAATGATTTTAAAGTTATAATATAAAATATTTATAAAAGAAAACCTCTTTAATGTTCCGTACATTTTTTATGTGTCAGCACCAAACATGAAAGAGTAATAACGAATGTAGTTTATTTTTCTAATAAAATAAAACATTTCATACATCATTCACACTTCTAATATGCACTTCACAAGTCATTCGCCTAACCCTAGTCTACGAATAAATAAATAGTACATCCCTATAACATTCTAACCACGACGCCCGTCGGTCGCTCCGCTTCCCATACCTATTGAAACAATAAAATATGACACAACAATAAGCTGATAACTAGCAACTTCTAAGCCCGGAGCCCCGCCGCCAGTCGTCCGCCGAACAGTATCCCTGCGAAAGGAAAAACCCTAACGAAAGACTAGAAGCTCGCCGAGACGCTGAGAAAAGAAAAATTAGGATTAGTAAACACTTTCACATTTATGCAAGATAGTTTTCGCGCGCGTCTATCTCGCTGGGCCACTCGGGGCTCACTCCCCAAATCTCTATCCTTACATTTCTAATGTACCAAATACCAAAAAACGCATTCAGTCCTTTAAGCAATACCAAACCCTATGACTATTATTTTAACTACCGATGCAAACGCATCTGTTTTGTGTCAAAGAGGCGTCTGTGTTTGCACATGGTTCCCTTTTTTTTATAAGAATGTCCTTATGACTTTGTATCGAACTACTTATTTTTAAAATCATGATTTCATCATAACACGTAATGCATTTTCTGATTTTATAAACTGTACGGGTTAAATATCCGTTACAGTCGCCCCTACGAGTCTGAGCAGTTTAAATATTTGTAAAAATATTAGAAACTGTGAAGAATCGAACACTAGGAATTCTAAGGTAGATATAACTCATTATTGAGTAACTAATTTCATTTTTTTAAGACTTAGTTAAATTCTGCGCCCCTAACACTTTCTAAGCATCCTTGCCTTCAAATAGTACTTACTTACTTTCTTATATCAGTAACCTCACAGGAATTTAAAACTCTGTCAACAGGTTTTTCGTTTAGTGAAAGTATTCTAGACTCCTTTTTCCACCACATCATCTTCGCATCACATCAGTCCAAAGGCGTTTTTTTTTAAATTCAAATAAACCTATGTAGCCTGTCTCCCTTTAATAAACAAAAGCATTGTTTGTACGTAGACATAAAATATTCGCCACTTACTTATTGAATTTCGTTCCCATCTGTTTATTTTTAAACTGTCAAGTGTTTCAGTTAACCTTCGCTTATTAGCTTCATCCTAAATCATGACATAAATAACCTTTTGTCGTTTACTTAAGTGTCATATGCTGAAAGTCCAAGTAAAAATTTTTTTAACTCTTAACTCAAATTCCCATGATTTCTCAATCTGCGATATGCCCTGTGATATCGGCTTAGAATGGCATCACCCCATTTCTTTCTCGTGGGTGTCGTAAGAGGCAACGCGGGGTAAAATGTGTATTGCAATTTTAAACGATGCGCTGACAATCTGGCCCTAGGCAATACAAAATTCTCTGATTGACCTAAAATGAATGCCAGACGTGGCTTAATTGACCATTTTTATGTGCGTTTACGCTCTGCCTACCCCAAAAAGATAACAGGCGTGATACTTGTATGTAAGCGTGCGATTCACCTTAGTTCACTGTCTATAAAATCAAAGTTTTTTTTTACCAGGTTGTCATGGTGATATTCCTCATAATGTAATAATCATCAATTTTTACAGAGTAGAGCAAGGATTTCAAAACCTCGGTCTGTGACGGCCTTACTTGTACGTCATTACGATAAATTATTATTTTTAATAGGGTTTTAAGTTACGTTGTCAAGAATACCTATAATTTAGTTGGTAGGAGTAGTAATGACAATATTTCTTTGTAGGTTACGTACAAGCTTTAGGTATAATATTTTATGTTGGTTTAGTTTACAAAGAGAGAGAGAGTCTACAAGTGATTGTTATTTGTAGTGATTTACTTGTGACGTTAGAGCGTAAATTAATTTTACTACAGCCGAGTGTAAAATTAGAACCTACAAACTCAATAAAATATTCGCTGTAATTATAAATTTATGGCGATTTATAGCAAAAGTGGCCGTTTTTAGGTACTTTTTTCCATAACTTTCATTGCAGCGAATATTTAATTGAGTTTGCAGTTTCAAATTTTACTTTAGGATAATACTAAAAACTAGGGCATCGGACATTCTGATTGCATTTTTGTATAAAGACAAAACTTGTTTTTTGTGAAGTGGCGCCACCGTCGAGGTCGTTGACGGCTACACTCGCCTTAAGAGTTAGATAAGGTCTTTTCCTTTATGAAAGTCTTTCATATCTTTGATGACTTGTCTCCAAACATCTCGCCGTTCGGCTTTCCTTAGGGAAGTTGTTACAGAGAGACCAGTGACCAAGGCTTTCATAAAGGACACCTTCAGCAATGAAGAATACGACAAAGAAGAAGAAAAAGAAGGTTTAGTTAGGTTCACAGTATTCATTGTTTATTGATTTCGATTATATAATCAATAAGTAAGTGAATATAAGTATTGAGTAGTTATTATAGTTGAGTTTATTACAAACGCTGTGTATGTCTATAACTGATTAGAGAATTAAAAGTACAAATTTTAAAAATGTTTAGCGAGTAAGTTGTGTTCCAAATGAAAATTTTCGCTGCAGTAAAAAAAATACCTTATAAAATGTATATGTCTTATAAACTTATTGACTTGGATCGAACGAACTGTGTGTAAAGATTTTAGTATTGATAATAAAGATAATAATGGTCTTTGATCTTTTAACCCACTTGATTACCTACACAACAAGACACTGTAGCTAAAAAGTAATTTGTCTATAAATAATGATTTATATCACCGCAATTTATAAATTGTGCGTGGCCGTGTGATCTCTTTGATATGACCTACGACACTTTAAATATTTTAATTAAACCTTACTAATACATCAACCTTTTCGGTTATCTAAAATAAAATAAGATTTTGTTGAATGAGGTCGGTGTGTGAATTCAAAATAAGAAATATATTCGTCCTATAGTAATTTATTTTTATTTAATAAATGAGTATATTTTATAACATCAAACAAAATAACAGATTTGTAGAAAGGTACAACAAAATAAACAAAACTGATTTATTTAGAAAATTAAATCACAAATATTTAAAAAGGAATCATGAACACTCATTAAGGCTAACAAAATCCGTTTAAAAAAATCATCAAAATACTGTGACGGGACGTAAAAGACTTCAGGAAGATTGTACGAGCTCCGGAAGCTGTACGGGAGCAAACAATCTTTTCCTGGTCTTTTTAGGGGAGTTGGGGAGCCATTCCCTCAGGTCTTCCAAGAGATAGAACCTAGCTGGAGTGACGTCGAAGAACCTATGCGTGTACTCGAAGATGAGGTCTGTGGCAACGACCATAAAGGGTTTTCCAAAGGTAGACGTGAAGAACTCCCAGTTATTGTTTAAAATAGAAACTATTTGATTACCTGAAAGGAGAGAAAAGATTGTGTTATATTATAATGAAGCTTTTGTTCAAAAGATAGCTCTGTAGGTAGGTAACTGCAAAACCTACGGTGCTGCAAAAAAGTGTATTTCTAATACTCGTAGAAACACGTACTATATGCTTATACAAACATTAAAAAAGTGTTTTAGTAGTAATAATGAGACACGAGCTGAATTTTTATAATTGCAGTGCATTACACACTTAAACAGCAGCAACGCGACCAAATAACAGATATACATACATACATCAGCCTATTGCAGTCCACTGCTGGACGTGAGCCTCCCCCAGGGTACGCCATAGGTCACGAACTCTCGTTTTCGCCATCGAGTCGCTAATACTAGCCGCCTTTTTTAAGTCATCGGTTCATATGGCCAATTACTGATTCTGATATTTAATTACTTATATCTACACTCGTCTCATAATGTTCGAATTATGAATTTGAAAACAGTTGCATAAAGACCTACTTTAAGCATTCTGCCTATAAAAACTTACTCTATATTACAGAAGCGTAATGCCTCAATGAGAAAACTCTTACTACGATAAAGTTGAGAAATGAAACGAAGTTTTTTTTGCCAGTACTTAAATCGCCATCCTCCGCCGCACCTGACAGTGGTTCTGTACGGTAATTTTTCGGATTTTGTTCAGTTGTTTTAATAGGTTTTTGTTGAGATGTTGTTCAGATATTGTTCAAATTTTGTTCAGTTGTTGTTCAGATTTTGTTCAGTTGGTGTTCAGTTGTTAAGTTATTTGTTGTTCAGACTCGACATCTGAACAACTGTTAGTATAGAATTTTCGAAAATTCATATCAAGCCATATTACGTTCTTGTACTGAATTTGACCATGTATTGGGCCTTGCAATCGCTGGTGCGGACGTTTGGAAATGTGTTTAAATAAGTTTTCTTGAGAGTGTAGATAAAATAGTGTATGCAACTGCATATAATTAGGCATAAGAATGCTCGTGTCAAACTATTACCACATAAATATACTTGCATTCCAATGATCCCCGTTATACGACAGTTGCATTAACTACTATTACGACTTCTGCGCATAAATCAATACATTTTATACTTACTGACTTCCTGATCCGCAATATAGATATGGTCAGCATCAAAAGTAACTTTCCCAAAGTCATATTTGTACTTAGTGTCTTCGTATGTACAATCGATAAACACCTCGCCGTCTTTTTCCCGCAGGAAAATATCAAATTCGAATGTGATGTGTAATTTTTCTGAACAAAAAAAATACAAGTTTTTACTATGCATGTTCTAATTCTACCTAGATATATTTAAAAAAAGGCAATCATTACATCAAAACAGTGGAAAATTTGATCTGTTGGCCAATATTCCAAATATAAGTGCATAAATATCTAAATGAATGCTTTCATACCTATACCTATAGGATATTTTTTGGCACTGACTTTACTATTGAAATGAAAATAAGAAATGACGACGTTGTATGATGTCGGCCTGGAATAGCCACTCCATTTCTTCCCCGTGGTTGTCGTAAGAGGCGACTAAGGGACTCGAGGGTACCTATGTGAATTGCAATTTCAGGCAATGGGCTGACAACCTGTCATTATAGTGATACACAGTTTTTGGAATGAACCGCAAGTATTTGTCAGACGTGGCGTAAATCTCCATTTTACGACCGTTTCCTCTCTGCCTTAGAGATATAGGCGTGATATATTTATGTATGCTAGTAAATAAAAAATCTAAAAATGTGGCTGTGGTCGGTATTAGGTAGATGTAAATAGCTATGTCGCTATTTGTTACTTCAAGACGAACAAGAAGAGGTCGAAAATTTCACGAAAGCAGTCGTGACAGCGGTTTTAGCAGAGCAGTGGGACGGTCTTTGACTTATGTCTCATTTTAGATTTCTTATTTTCATTTATCTGAATGAAGTCTTGTTAAGGTTTACTTACTTATTTTAATTTTTCCAAATCCATCACCCCTGATAGAGTCCACAGAACCTAAAAGGTTCCTTATCAGGGGGCTGTTTGTAGAAATTGTGTAATTCCCATTTATTGTCACATCACAGGTTATCTCCATGGTCGAATGGTAGTTTTCAATTGTTGTGCTAAAAAATATACAAATTGTGAGAAGCAATCATACCTTTAGGTAAAATTAAGGTCGTGTAGCCAAAAACACGAATAAATGTATTTTGTGCCGCAAACCAGGGTTAAGATAAACTAAAACCACACGCAGCTCTACCATTTTTTGGAAAAATATAAATTCAACACTCTTTTGCACTTGACATACCTAAGGCTTAGCTATTTTGGTAAATAGTTTCTCCAAGGAAGTTCTTTCGTGGCGCAAATTTTAGACATACGTTATTGTGCACAAGCAATGTAAAAAACATCAGGGTTCATCGGGTTGTTAGTTGGCTCAGTGCCCCCACACAATAGAAGAAAAACAAGAAGCAGTCATAAATATGTTTACTAACTTACTTGATGCGATTCAAAACGCAGCTCTTCAAGTGATTAGCAACACCTTCCTTCATGGTGATATCGAAAAGATTGACAACAGATACAGATATATCTTTTATAACAAAGGGATCAAAAGGTGGTATGCCATTCTCTGGAATGCCTCTTGGAGCAATGTGTTGAACGCTTGCTGTATATAATTTCTCTTGGCAAGCATTATCTTTTATACTGCATCTTCCTACCTTCTCAAGGAAATCGACTGAAATATTTTAATATGTTATAAGTATCTACCTAAATAAACATTTTGTACTATTTCAAACTAACAAAACTTTAAACATATTATAGTTTTTAGGTTTATATTATTATAGAATAGGATATTTTGGTCATGAAATTCAATTTAATGATTCGAACTGTATAGTATTACATGTTCTGCAATTATCGAACAGGTCAATGAATATGTTTTGTCAGTCAATAACCGAAAAATAATATGATGATGAGATAATAAATCGAATGCCGAAAAAGGAATATCAACAAAAGTATTTTATTTTTCACATACATACCCACCCTATTCTAAAAACCAGCGTCGAATATTAAAACGGTGACTACCCCAAACAATCAGTCATAACTATTACTGAATATGTTAATGGCTAAACCTATTTATTATTTGTTTTAAATTCTTACCAAAGGCAGATTCGCTGATAACGAATGTTGCAATAAACAAAACGGAAATTTTCTTCCAGTACATGTTTTGTCCACACCTCTTCCTAGCTTGTCGATGGCAGACGTTGACAGTTTCGACCACACTAAATACTAAACTAAAATCATCAGTTACCTCTCGTTTATATATCAACGAAATAAAATAACACAGCAAGGTTAGTCGTAAGGTTGAAAAATCAAGACTTGTATAAATCTAGATTATATTGATTTGATTAAATATTATAATTGAATTGTCAGATTAAAATGTTATTAAGTGGATCTTAATTTCGGTTTTACGTTTTTTTCGGACTTTGAGATACTTTGAACGAAGCTAGAAAAAGTGTTTCAGTTTCATGGACATTAACATAACACTAACATTCCACTGCTGGACATGCGCCTCTCCTTATCGGTGGGTATATCCATTCTCATTACGATTGGCAGTCGAATTGGTGAGCGCAGTGAAGGATGTTGCATTTACAAAGAACGCTCCTGCCCAGTCCTTGGATCTATTTATTCCTGAGTCACTTTTTACGACACCCACGGGTTGAATTGGGTTTCTTACTCTCGGTATAAGGTGCAAAAAATTGCTGAAATATTTTAAGGCACGGGCGGTCATAAAACTAATGAATAATTAGTTTGGACAAAATATTCTTAACTGAACAAAATAATCAGTGTGATGTTTTCAACTGGCAAAACTACCAAAAAAACTAAACAACTTTTCCCGAGGAACAGAACATTGACATGACTCATTATACGATATTCATATTCCTACGACAGCTCGGGCCTCTAGTTTTTATGTCGTATTTATACATAATGTAAAAATAATAATTTCAAATTAATTAAATACTGAGTGTTAGAATTATTTTAGAGTCAGAATACTGTTTTTTATGTGGAGGTAATAAAATCATTCTAAGAAAATTTATCATATTTTTTATTAAATGATTAAAAGATTTTTATCATAGTTTTGGATTCCTGAATCAGTCAAAATAGTTTTATTGTGTTGTTGGTAAGGTACATTCATATACTTGCATAAATACAATATAATTTCATACAAATACGTAATTATTAAAGCAAATGTGACAAGTCTTCAATAATGTAATCCTTGACAGGCACGTTGTCATAAAACATGTGGGTGTATTTGAAGAAGATGTCCATTCCTAACTGGACAAAAGGTTTTCCAAACGTTGTGAGGAAGAAACGCCAATTGCTGTTCAGCATTTGAAGTATTGGTTCAACTGTAAAATGAAATATAAATATATTTTAGACTTACTAAGTCACTTTACATTAAAGAGTTATATTGTAAATAGTACACGTTTGAAAAAGCTTATGACTTAGACTAAAGTCATTCTATTAAGATCAAAGAATCAAAAATAATTTAAGATTCAAAAATATGCAGTTCCACAAATTCTAATGTTCTAATAATTCGTCTGATTTTAAAATTTAATTATAGTTTTTATTAAATGATGATATTTTTTCTCATTATACTAGTTAAAGCCAGATGGAATCATGATGATAACAAATATTTTTCAATGTTTACTCTTACATTACATTAAAAATAATATCAAATACATAACAGGAATGATAAAAAAATCTATTAAATATATAAATACCTATATATTCTTGGGCTGTATAGCTCGTGAAAAAATATGTACCTGTTATTGTTTTTCATAAATAAATAAAAAACATTTGGAATTTATGGAATTTTAACATAGCCAGTGTCACTCACGCTGCTGAGACAAATCTAAAGACACCTTGTGTGCATCCGTCTTGTCATTTGGGCTGCAGCCCATGAATATTACTGACTTGTCCACATACATAATTATATACTCTCGAAAAACATTACTCTCCTTCTAGGGCGATCGGAAAACTAAAATATACATTTTCTGCGACACTGATTCTGCCAAGAGCAGTAATTGTATTATGTACATTATATATATTTACGTTTACAGTCAGACCAGTCCACTGTGGGACATTTAGGCTCCCATTTGGGGGATATTGCTATACTTTCCACCCTTGGCAAGCAGATTGGTGAGTGCAGTGCAAGGTGTTGCATTTACAAGAAACGCTGTTGCCCATTCCCTGTTCGAATATTTCCTTAGTCGCTTGTTCGACATTCACTGGTAGAATTGGGGTAGTGCTATTCTAAACCGCCATCAACGGCATAAAGGCGCTCAAATACAGGGGAGAAACTTCAAATAATATCAGCTGATAGAGATTGTGGCTGAAAGCAGCTAGAATGAAAGGAAGTCGATGAAAAAAAGTATTATTTACATCGTTACTTAATGATGTACATTTACTATGTAAACATACCCATATCTTGTCCGCCGATGTACAAATTGTTTCCGAAGAATCTGCATCTTCCAAAACTAAAAACGAACTTCATGCCTTCATAATTGTAGTCGAAATAAAGCTCGCCATTACGTCCTTTTCTTGCAAAGAACTCAAAGCCGGCCTTGATGTGAACTTTCTCTGAAAAATAATTCATTTATGTAAAAAATCAAATCCAATGGTTTCCTTAACGACATATATTCAAATTGCGTGACATTGCCTCCAAAACAAAGATCATTCTGTTTATTAATAATGCATGCGATTTGAATGAATTCGTCAAAAATGTTTGATAAGCAACAACTGTGTAGGTAGCAGGCGATATTATATTTCTTTTCAGATTATCTTACCAACTTCAACTTTCCCAAGGCCTTCTCCCTTTACTTCACCGCCGATTAGGTCCTTGATGACGGGGTTCGAGGTGACTCTGTATTTGCCCTTGATTACCATAGGACATGTAAAGTCCATCGTAAAGTTTCTGGTTTTTAGGTCCGCACTAAAAGTAAACACGTACTTAGAAATACATAACATTTTATACCAGCGGTCTTTCTTTCTTTTCGTGTGGGACACCGAATCGTCAACGACCCGATGAACCCTGGTGTCAGAGTTCATCAGCCGCCGTTTCATTTCAGCGGTGGTGTGCATTCTAGCTCCCGACGGTTTTAAAGTTTGTAGAAGCAAAACAATGCCACATCATCGTTGACATTTTACACGGTACGTACCTACTATTATCACTATCAGATATATGTTCCTATTTTCAGATACATGTGCATTTAATTTACTGCTACTTATTGATATTCTATTTGCTGATCTTAGTTTTTATATTGCATGTTAGTCTTTAAGTGTGCCATAGAAAGTGTACCACACGAAAAAGAAGAAGGACAGGTTTATTTTGTACCAATATCTTTTGGATTGGCCTAAAATTGTAAGTTTAAGAGTATTAATTATCAACAATGATTCAAGTACTATCAGAACTTGCTGGAAATCATCAATTACGCCAATATCTCACAAATCGGTAATGGCATCATAGCAAACTCCACCATTGACTGAAAATAAATATAAATTGAAGAGAGTAATTTATAAAAAAAAAACTCCATCAGTCTGCCCTTAGTACAAAAAATACCTCAAAAATTATAATTTTCAAGCTCTAAAGTATCTAATATGACATAATAAAGAAATACTGAAACATAACAATATCACAATTGAGTAAATATTGAAATGGATGTAGAAATTATAGAAATAAATCTACAGATAAATAAAGCTCGCTCATTTACTGGAAATATTCCTAAAATCGGTTCGGTCACACACGCCATTTACTTACTTCACTTTATGTATGACACAGTCTTTAATTCCTTTGGCACTTCCATCTAACATGGAAAGAGTGACGAGATCCAACACTGTAACAGATTCATTCTGTAAAACGTAGGGGTCGGTAGGTCCCATTCCGATTTCCGGTATGCCGTTTGCAGATGCAGTTATCATTTTCTGGTACAATTTTGTTAGGCATTCGGAATCTTTGATACTGCATGGTACTATAGAATCCACTGAAATTAATATATATTATTATTTTTGGAGAAATTGTGTATTTCTGCAAACAAGTAACCTTCATGTAAAATTTTAGATACATTTTCTAAACCCGTACTTTTAAGTCGGACTCTCCATGCGAATAACTTTGTCGCGTAATTTTGCAATTTTTGAATATAACATCAAATATTTTTCACGAAAACTATAATAAATGTCGTACAATCTGCAGAGTACGACTGAATACATAGGTTCACCTACGCATAGGTAAAATCAAACATTTACTATATAAGGTTACCTTTAATTTCGTGCAAATATGTTTAAGGGTGAATGTTACTCGTTAAACTGAATAAGTTTTATTAAAAACATTTCTTCGAAACTTAAAACAGATTTGGTATTCAAATCTTCTTGTTTATTATTCAAAGTGACCAAAATATTTATTGCATGTATGGTCAAATTCTTGTTATAATATACTTCTCTAAAATGTTTCAAATAAAAGTTTTTCAGTTTCACGATTACAATTTACCCTTTAAATATTTGTTCTTTATTAAATGTAACCTTAAATAACATATATTTTAATTAGAAATATGCGATAATTAATGTCTAAAATAAGAGATTACTTCAACATAATATTGGTAAAATAAGACAAATATATTGAACTTTTAAAGACTTACCTAGATCCGATTGAGATGTACCAAACAAAGAACAAAGTGCCCAAGAAACCAAAAATACCTTGTGTACGGTCATTCTTTAGAAACACCAACACCTCTTGAATTTAATTAAAATTATGGTAATCGGTTTTAGAAAATCCTTATATAAATATCTGTTCTGGCTCGTCATGACTTACCTGACCGGATTTTTATGGACCTGACTGCATCAATATGTATGCATTATGCAACAAATAAAACATGAAAATGAAGAAAATAATTACTACCTGCAGCTCAGGTCGCATGTATATTTAATATAAAAATCTTGTAAGAAATAATAAAATAACCTACAGCCTAAATGTCTAGTTCTATTTTTAATCGCCTACAAAAATGAGTTATCAATGTGACTAGTATGTAATGTAGGTAGGTAAAATTATGAGTATTCTAAAACATTTCAGAATGTTGGTTGATTATAAATAAGAGCATGGAACTGTATAGAAATTAAACTCCTTTGTCTGGTCCCCAAAAGTCGCGCTTTAAATACTAACTTTTCCCTGCTTTTCCCCCTTAGCCCGCAACACCGCGCGTTATAAGTTAGGGCTGTCATGTGCTGATAATTTTATTTCTGAAGGAGGTATCAGTCTACTTTTAAAAATATATATAATATTATTTTTAGAAAACTTTCAGAAATAGGCTAGGCTCGCTCGCATTTTAGCTGAGTTGCTCGCTAAACGCCAGCCAGACGGTAGGCTAATCTAAAGACCTTGAGCGCGTCTGAGGCGGGAGTGTCGTCTCAAGGTGTGAGTATTCTGTGGAAAGAGTGCAAAATTTTAGAAATGTACCTATATACGAGTACGTATAAATTCTATGTCCGATGTTTCACTTTCATTGGTTAAGGAATATAAATTCAGTTTATTTAGGGTAGTCAGGTGAATTAAGCTCAGCTACAAATTTGCCTTTACCAAGGGCGTGCGCTTTCACAGTTTATTACCGTATAATGCAAAAGGGAAATCATTGAAACAAACCATTGAATTTAATTAAAAACTTTATTTAAAAAAGAATCACTTTTAAACTTTATACTTTTTACATAACAATCTGTAATTGCTTCTTTAAATTTAATTATTTTTAATTTGCATGCCTATTGTGGTAGAACATTAAGATACAAAATTTGTTTATATTAAGATCTAATTAATGACTATGTTTTATGCAAATAAATGAATCTGAATCTGAATCAATTTAATTTCTGCAGGTAGGGGGTAAGATCGTCTAACAGATAATACTTGGCTGGAGTGACATCGAAGAATTTGTGACTTTGTTCGTATGCAATGTCCATGGCTTTGTCTAGGAAGGGTTTGCCAAAAGTGTCCATGATGAATTTCCAGTTGTCGTTAAGTAGAGTAAGGATCACGCCACCTGAAATAGTATAAAAATAAATATAAGTATCATTTTGGTATTATTATTATGTGTATAGTATGTTTTATATTTACTTACTTTCTTTCAGTAGAAAATGTCCCTTTTTCAAAAAATTTAAGGTTTCTTTTGTTTTTAAAAGGTCTAGAAGATTATTGTATTAGGAAGTACGATTCTTCGAATAAGTAAAAGTATTCTAGAACAAACATTTATTGATTGTGATACTGATATTGTTTTCTTTTAATAGACTTTTATATTTTCGCTAGTACAGGTCATTATTAGGTTTTTACTACACCTAACAGTCTCGAAATTTCAGACTGTATGGAATATGACAATACGCGTGTTAAATCTTTAATGTAAATGACAACAATTATGATTTTCCGCATCTGGCTACGCGTGGACAAAAAAAAACATCAAGTTTTTTGCATTGCTACTAACTGGATAACATAGCTTGTTATTAGATACCTACTTATCAGATAATTAGTTGGCAGCATTAGATAACATAGGATCATCTGTGAGCTCATGATCTCGTCATTGCAGACTATGTAACAGTGAGCGTATCACCCTTACTTAATGAGTATATATGAAACCACCTTGAAAATTTATTAAGTAATTACCTACCAACTACACGTGTAAGTATTTTTTTATGTTTTTATATTTAAAAAGAATGTGAAAATTTCATTGCAGTAGCAGAAATAATTCAGTGGTCTAGCCTGTTCTTTATTTTACCAAAAAAATTGGTTTTACTTATGTATACTGAACAGTGCACTCTGCGCCCGATTAGAAAAAAATAATAATTTTACTCACTGGCTTCAGTGTCTCCTATGTAAAGGTTGTTGGCGGCGAAAGTAGCCTTCCCCAAAGAGTAGGTATACCTCAGGTCCTGGTATTGGCACTGGATGTAGTTCTCGCCATTAGCATTCCTTACCAAAACGTGGTAGTCGAACCTCATGTTGAATTTCTCTGAAAGTTTACGATACATTAAGATAGGCTTAATGCATGCAGTATCAAAAAGCTTTAGTGGCAAGACATATCACATAGCTTGTGGAACGGATGTTCGATGCGGTCTTGATGACCAGTTGCACCGACTACATTGTAAGGGTTTAATAGAATACGCATCAAAGTCAGTTCTAATCAATTTAATTGCCATGTGGTGCCGATTTAGAACAGCATCACCATACCTACCCACGGGTGTCGTAAGAATTGGCTAAGGAAGTATTTTAACCAAGGAATACAACACCTTGGACTGCGCTCGCCAATCCGTCTGCTAAGTGCAAGTGTGAAGTGGTGAGTATACCCTTCTAATAGGGGAGGTCAATGTCTAGCAGTGGACTACTGTGATTGTTATGGTAATAAATTACATATGTTACAATTTCATTACCTAGTCGTACTTTTCCAAATCCTTCACCATGAACCGTGCTGCCACCCAACAAACTCTTGATGATGGGTGAATCTCCAAACACCTTGTATTCGCCCTTAACAGTGATATCACAGGTCATTTCCATAACCGCTCGCTCGTTGTCTAAATCAGTCCTGAAAAATAAAGAAAGTAAATTTACTTAAACTAGTTTGGCCGTATCATCCTAGTATCCGGCAATTAAGGGATGAAATAAGGAAATAAGTAAGAGTTTTTCCAGTTGAAGCAACACCCAACAACAGCACACGCGAACCTGCGCGCCAAACATGGTGAGTTGTAAAAACCCTTCAATGAGCAGGCTCATGTCTAGCGGTCGATTGTGCACCCCTCCCGCATTACGGCTACTCCCCTATCCTGTAGCCTAAGGTTGCCTGGAAGAAATTGCTACTTAAGCGATAAGCCGCCTTGTGTACACTTTTTTAAATTTATGTCTTGTTTTTACTGTATTTCCTGTGTACAATAAATTATTTTTGAATTGAATTAGCTTCTCTTTCTTCTTCTTTTGTGTGGGACACCGAGTCGACGAACGACCTGATAAACCCTGGAGTTTTTTTAACGCCTCTGATAGCGCACCGATTCCGTACATGTCACGTCGTCGAGGAGAAAAAAGAATATGTACTTACTCCAACTTGTTCACAATGCAATCCTTAACACCTTTAGCGACTCCATCGATCATGGTAATGTCGATCATATTCAGCACCGAAACCGTCACATTTTTCACGGGGAACGGGTCTATGGGGGGAATGCCAACTTCGGGGATACCGGTCTTGCCAATATCACGGAGGACTTGCTGAAAAGTGTCTCTTTGGCAGTCCCAGTCATCTAACTGGCATCTGTTAAGGGTGTTGACTAAAAAAACGACGTTTATGTTAACGCAAGAATTTAAGATTTATTTTATCCACACTTAAAAGCAGATTTAATTTGTATCCAGAAACTATTATTTATTAAAATACAATTTATTTATTAAATAAATTGTATTTTTCTTTCATTTTAATACGATCCAAAATATTTGGAGGCACTACTTGTAATGCAACAAATTAATCAAAATAAAAAATATTACTTGAAATGTTGTACAGGTACTTCCCATACTGTTTGTTTTATTTACAAACTTCTTAATGAATATTATTTATACGAAAAAAATAAACAAAACTTACCAAAAGCCGAATCACAAACAAGAAATACAGAAGACACAAATAAAAGAGATTTTTTCACGGACATGTTGTTGATGTTAGAGACTTGTTTCTACAATGACAACAATCCTAAGCAATTCTTAGGTATATATATATCTTTATCACCATACAAAACGGAAAAACGGAGTTGTGCAGTAGCTTAGAGTATATAGTACCCAACTATATACTCTAAGTGCAGTAGCTACAATTAGACCGTAAGCACTTTGAACTAAGAATTATAATGGCATGGTCAGATACGTGAGACTTTAAAAAGTAAAATTCGCAGTGGCTAGTTATTGATGATAAATATAGGTATTTTAAAAATAATATTGTGTACTTTAGCCATTTGTTTGTAACATAGTAAGCACCTAACTCAAAAAATATGAAGATTGTTATGTATTAGTATTAGTAGTATGTGTTACTACCTCTGCGTATATAGATAGCATTGGTCTCTTAGTGAAAAATATCCAGTATACGATGTCCTAAACAACGTGCTCCGAAACATGGTGTATGTATAGTGTAGGGGCACATTATACATCCTGGGTGGCAAAGTAGTGCTCTTTGATGACCTGAGTCCATGTCATAGTTGTATTTGTACTTTGTACTTATAAAGGTATAGTAGTAATTTATGATTGTTTTTCCATAAAATATGTAAACAATGTTTAAAAACGGTAGCAATAATTCAGTTTTGTTAAAATTATATCAAAACTGATAAATATTCACTACAAAAACCAGGAAAAGAAATCGAAATCACGATTAATCAATATAATACACATAGAACTTATCATTATTATAACTATGTTTTTATAGACTTAGCGAGAAATCCAGTAGCGTAAATTAGAGCAAATCACTCTCTCTCTCTCTTTTCGTGTGGGACACCGAATAGTCAAAGACCCGATGAACCCTGGTGTCAGAGTTTTTCAACCGCCGACTACTAGTAGTAGGCCTCTGAGCAAATCACTAACATATTATATTAAAACAGGTTAACCTAGGAATACATGTTTTTGTAACTTGGTAAGTATCTACATAATACTCATAGAGAGATCTCTTATATTATATTCTATTAAGAATTTAAAAGATCGAGATGTCACTACCATCTTTGCCAGTTGCAACTAGAAGGACATCATTACTCTATTGAATTAAAAAGAAGTTAGGTACCTGCAGAATTCTAGAAACATGATTTCTCACGGAACTATTAAGCACATTAATGTCATGTAATATTCCTTTGTAAAGAATCGTCCTCATTATCAAAGAATTCAATCATGTACCTAGTTTCAGGTTCAGTTGGTTTAGTTATTGACAGGCTTACCTAAATGAATTGCAATTTTAAATATCATTGTGGGATTGGCTAAAACCCTGTTCGAGTGTGTTTTTATTAACAAGAAGACGGTATTTTTTTTTATTTTTTTATTTGCATGTTTCAAGAGTGAAACGAATGAAACCAGTCCTATATTATTAAAGACAGTGTTTATTTTGAAGCTAGACTTTTTAGGTAGGTAGGTACAGTCAAGTTCAGGTTGGGTTTTGGACTTTTACCGTTTTTATGCCGCGCTTATAACTGAATTTAGCGGTTCGATTGTCTAACTGGACGTGAGCATGATTGTAATGATATCAGAATCCATTAAACTTACAGAAGCAAGACATTTACCAAAGGGCATCTGCATTATGCATCTGGTTGCAATTTTTGTAGAACAAGCATTGTATGTGAAGAAGATTATCAAATTTTTTCTAATCTTATATGCTTGTCAGTTCACTGGTTTACCCATACATATCGCACTCTTAGTAAAATAACGACTTAAATCAAAATTTGGCCAGAATGAGTTTTTGTGAAAAACTGACTTATTAGAGCAGGGCCCACAACATAGACTTTAAAATACAACCCTATCTCTTACACAATAAGGTACAAAATAAGATGAGTCTATATCTTTCCCGCCCCGAACTCCTATCTCTTCAGTCAAATAATGACCGATTTAGTCTTGCGTCTGCGGCTGCATGCTACGTTTTTGTGAAAAGACGACTGATTTAGAAATGAGCCGTTGTTTTATCAAAAGTTGAGGCGAGTGTAATTGAAAAGTTTTTATAAAAGAATGACCGATTTAGTGTTTGGTCGTTGTTTTACAAAATACCTACGATGTTTGCTTGACTCATTTTAAATTAGGTCTGTATTTTATGAAAATTTTGGAAAAGCTCACTGACCCATTTGGAGATAAGACTGTATCGTTTTGAAAATTTTGTTATTTATTTGACTTAACTGAAATTAGGTCTTTGTTGTATTTCTAATGATGAAAATTTCTGGTAACATTTTTAGTTAAGTCTTTGTTTTAGCAAAAATAATGAAATGACTTCGGTATTATTTCAAATTTGACCTGTATTCGACTGATATCATAACATAATTTAACATATTAACTTGGTGTCTCACTTCGCATTTTATCTTAATCTTGAGGTTTTGTACCGAAAGCTATTTACAAATAGGTTTAACATTTTACTACTCTTAAAATTCAATAAATTTTCTATATTTTTAGTACATTAATTTAATCCTCCGACTGAAAAGTAATCATATTGAACCATAGTTAGAATCATCGGCACCTCGAATGCTGCCGTCAAACTCGACGATAAAACCAAGGCTAAATGTGTACCAACTCGATCTCATCTTCGGCCGCATACCGTAGAGCTCGCCTTGAATCACTATCTCACACATCTATCGTTTGAAGTGTTTACTACAGAACGTTCTACAAACAAAAGCACTGAATACCGCCATTTATCTCTTAAACCACTCAAATTTACCTCGACCTCGTCGTCGTAAATTTAACTCAAAGTTACATCACAAGCCAAATAAGTGAGTACTAACAGGAGCAGCAGATGGATTAAAATCTTGTCACATTGCAGACTGAATGGGTAGGGAAACTTGAAAAAATTTGCACACGACACGCTACCAAGGTGCCACCTTCACTACAGTTACACAATAAATCTCCTACTAAGAACACGTTTTCGTCGACTAGACGGCTAAATCAGCACGTCGCTTGTCATGACGCCATTATCGTGCGAAGTAAAATGGCTGCCACCGTCATCAAAGAGCATGCCGCAAGCCGTTCTCCGTAAGACAGATAGTCACACTGTGTTCACCTTGTTAAAATACGGTGCAGGGTGTTGAGATCCATACGTTTCGCACGGAATATTGGAAATACACTATGTTGGTAATATCACAAAACGACAGATACCAACTAAATTCAAAGTCACCGATGACGCCCGAAACGTTTGCGACAAATTTGACTTACGATATCGGTAGTGCTAGTGTCATTATCCGCTATTCCAACATAGCCCACCGAGAAGCCCGCACCTGAAACATCCTGAGCCAAACACGGGCGAGAAAGGACGTAATCTATTTCACACTCAGCAAAACACTCATCAATTCGATCCTGATCGATTTTCCAAGGCCAGAGTTTATCACGTTCTACAGTCAATCGAAAACTTGTTCAAAACCAGCATTGTCATTTATCTATTATGGTAGGCCCGGCCCATCAGCGAACTAATAAGACACAAGAAGTAGTATTCGTTTCCGCTTATAGAAACCCGACTCCACCTACTTGCCATTTAGGACCGACGGGATCATCAAATTGAAAACGAAACTGAACTTTTTATGATATTACCATAGAACTAGCTCTAGAAGAATAGGTGACCACAGTCATCGACGGCAATCGTGTGGCACCCCTTTTCAAGCGGGTGTTACACCGTCAACTTCATCACGCGAACCTCGACACGAACATCAATGATATAAGCGAACGCTGAGCTTGTTAATTATTATTGTAATCTGTGGCTGTGCCTGTGACTGACGACGCGTTTCACGCTTCACCGCTACCTTTCTTGCAAAATAAGTCAGACGTCTCCACCGCAGTTTGCCACAGTATACCACCCACCCCCTCGTCTGGAGCAACATCATTGTGCACTTTCATATAAGTATATTTTGAGTCCCTTATCGTCACGCTATTCATCTGGCTCAGCACGCACGCCGTGTATTTTTTGGGATCGCCGCATCGCTCACTAGGCCTGGCGCTCCATCACATGAAAAAAGTTGGTCCAATATCCACAGAACTACAAGGAATCGCCAGAGAACTCCACCGAGCTATCGACAGTATAATACAGAAGACAGCTACAATCAAAATAACAGCTTGTGTTTTACAGCCTCTTAATGTCAGGGCCTGGAAAAGCCTAGTTAGTGTTAAGGCAGTCTTGTGCAGCTCACTACCGGGCGATCACTTTAAAAAGGAAGTACTCCACACTCTAATCACTGAAAAGAAGTTTATGGTCAACAGCAAACCTCTAACGCACAACTTCATCAACCTAGGCAAGCCAAAGTCATTACGCACTTTCACTTCGGTACTACTGAGTGTCCTCGTACACGACTCGCTTGTCGTCCCTTTGATAATCATGACCTCATCGAGAAAAACACATTAAGAACGTCGCAGTGCCTTGCCGATGTATATTTCACCCAAATACTCAATATTAATATGGATTGATGGAGCCCCACATCAAGCCGCAATGAAAGTCAACAACATCGTGCAGATCGTAGACAACACTCTACCATAAAACACCTGACACCTGGCCACGAGGACGAGCCATCGCTACGTATCGCGAAGCAGACAGCAGCGCAAGGAAAATGGACATCAGAATAAAAGAGAGCATCTGAATACTAGCAACTAATAAGTAACATCGGGTAGAAGTGCTGCCGACCAAACCACACTGGCGTACAAATATCTTTTAGTTTGATTTTCTCATTTTCACTTAATTTTTCTTGTAGAAGCCGTCTCCGTTGCAATGAGAACAGCCACCGCACCATTTATAGCGACCGCGACGCATTTAAGTTACATTTAAATACGTTTAATCAAAGGGTTCATTGGGTCATTTGTCGACTCGGTGTCCCATATGCATGACAAAAGAAAAAATTTATCTTAATAGTTTCATTGTAATAGGACTGTGTTCTGTTGACCATTTGCTAGTCGCTATATCGCGATTTGAATTTGAATCACATGTTTAAGTTATAGACTTATTTTTAAATACATTGTGTTTTCTTTTAGCTTTTTAGTAAAATAGTGACTTAATTTAAAATGAGTCGGAGATCTTCATGTTTGATTTGGTAAAACAAAGACCGATTTTAACTTAGGTCAATATTTCTTTCAGATTTTTCATGAAATAATGACGCAATTCTAAAGGGTTACAAATAATTAACTTTTTTTAATTAATGGATGTGAATATTTGTGTAAATTTTAATGCATTTAAAAGAACATATTCTAAGGATTAGTTAGGTGGTTTAAGTTTCATCCTTTACCTTTTACTTTTAATTGTACAGCCATTTAAAAATTATTCTGTTTATTCAACAAACGTTTTTCATCGATACCCAAAAATTTGTGTTTTTGGATTAGGTCGTTATTTTATTAAGAGTGCGATATGTTGATCCAAATGTTTATAAATATTGGCACCATTTATGTTCAATACTCCTACCTAGTGATATCATGCCAATTGACTTCTTACTATAGACCAATCATTCCCATCATTAACCCAATTATCTATTATTATTATGATGTCGTTGTAATTATAAGTTCCTATGACCCGTTATATTACAGCATCCGCGTCTTGGTAGGTTACCTTGTATTTTACTATTATCATCTACTGTACGGCATAACCCAATGAAAAATTTTATTAGAACGAAAACAAATTTTGATACAAATTTAAATACCTTATCAATTAAACATAAATTAAAATATAATATGCTTCTTTAAATCGCAGCATTTATTTACGTCTTCATCCGTATTTACAATAAAAAGAGATATTGAGACTGAAATAACCAACAACAGCCGATTTAAAATTAACAAAAACGAGTCATTTGTTCTTTCCTTTGAGCCTTCAACTAACTTAAGTCAAATACACATTTACTCATGAACAAATTGGCTCAAATCATCAGCCACATAGTACTTTGCAGGAACTTTGCTGAAGAACTTTCTGATCTCAGAATTGATGACCTCTCCAGCCCGGTCCAGGAAGGGTTTCCCGGTGTTCTCCATGATAAACTTCCAGTTGCTGTTCATTATGTCCACGATTAATGCACCTAAAAGAAGTGAGGATGTTAGTGCCTTACAGAAAAGTTGGTAATATTTGTAGAATATTGCTCAAAGAGTTTTGTTAGGCGAATGTGCATGAAACTCTGTCAGACAGTATTAAGAGTAAAGGCGACTACTGCAATTTGTGTTTGTTTGCTTTTATTGTGATTGGTAACTTATAAATACCTACCTATTGCTATCAAATTTGAAGACCGCAATATCCTGAGAATAGAAGCTCTCATCGCTTAAAATTTCCATAAACCACTTGAAAAACAGATAGCTGGCAGCGAAACTCCTGAGTGAACTAAAGTAACACAAACTTACTCGCTTCAGTGTCACCCAAGTAAAGATTATCAGCGGCAAACGATATCCTGCCAATGTCCATTTGAATTTTCGTGTCGTTTCTCTTACATTCTATGTACAATTCATCGTCCCTGCTTATAACGTGGAACTTGTAGTCCGTCTTCAAGTGAAATTTATCTGAAAGTAAAATTTACTAAAACTGCATGTTTGAGGAAATATACTATGGCTCAATCAAATCCAATTTATTGTTGCATCTTAGTCTTGGCCAGACAAGTAGTTAAACTACAACAATCAAACAAAATAAACCACACAAACTCTCGTCAAGAAACTTATAATCTAATAATAGTACTCAGCAAATTATTTTTCCTGTAGTTATTAATAAACATAATTATGCTGATTGTTGATCCCTACCCAGGCGAAAATCCTTAATATTAACCGTAAAATAAATACAATATATTCCGTTATATAAAAAAGGGATCCAAAATGGCAAGATTATTCTTGGTGTGTTTTTTTAGAATACAAGATTATTAATTTGTCATAAACATAGCCCTACAATAAGTTTAAAGTAAAAAAGTCAAACACATTCAACCAAAATATTAATTAGTAGGTATACAAATATCATAGAGAGGGACGATCATTTAATAATTCTTAATATATTCATAATAATAATAACAATAGTCATTAATTGCAGAGCACTGTAGAAGCATCCCTCACACAATAGGTAATGTAAATACACCAGTTTTAAACCTAGGTAGAGGCAACTCTTTTATATCCTCCAGTAATTTATTTAAAGAGTTTAATGGACAATGGACATCAATAATAGTAGTTTCTTTGGTAGCCAGTCGGGAAGGTGCTACTAATCGGTTAGGGTATCTAAAACTTACAAATGTCATTCGACGTGTGAAAACGTTCAATTTAGTTTTTACGTATACGCAAATTTCAAATCTTTAAATTTCATAATCCATCATCAAGCAGGATGTCAACAATAATGTACCTATTTCGGGTCCGTTTCTTAAAATTAATGTTTTTTAAAAGGAAAGCGTTAAGTATATATACACCGTATAATATGCAGTGGAAAAATTTACTCGTTTGTTTTATCGGTATCGCTACCTATAGCAGCCCAAAAAGGCCAAGGCCACCATAATATTTCTTTTCGTCGGATTATTCAAATATTTTTGTTTTTGTTTTGCAGTCTCAATATTAATAATACAAGAATTATCAATGATTTGAATGATTAATAAGTATAAAATAATAACATGCATAATAAAACTAATGTTAGTAAACTACATAAATAATAAACCAACCAATGACAACTTTGGCGGTGCCTTCTCCACGTACTGAGCTCCCTCCCAGAAGAGTTTTGATAATTTCTGCCTCTCCGGACGCTCTGTATTTTCCTTTGATTTTCACATCGCAAGTCAAATCCAATCGAGCTTTTCCTTTGTAAAAGTTTACACTGTAAATAAAATAAAATATAACAAAAATACACATGATAACTTCCCATAAGTTAACATTTCATTTTTTTTATGACTTATTCTAGGTCATGTTATGGTAACTAACGTAGTTACTGTTAATTAATCCCAAAACAAGGAAAAATATAGTAACGATTGCTGTGCAAAACATTACTGAATGACGTGGAATGTTATCAAAGAAATATCATTAACTTTTTTCTATGACTATGATGCCAAAATTTCCATCTATTATTTTTGGGTAGCTTTGTCTTTTTTGTATCATAATGATCCTTTTAATTCATAATTTTGTATAGGTAGTTGTGTAACATAGAGTAGAGATCACTAATTATTAACATTGTTGATGGTAAAGAATACTAAATTTCAAAAAAATGTGAACGTAAATTCTATATAAATTTAGAACATAACAAGTGTTCAGAATTCCAATAGAAATCCAAACAAGGTAGAAATTTTGAACACTTGTAAGGTTGTTGTTAAAATAAGACTCGGCGAAGGGCAGGCAGATGATGATGATGATATTGAAAGATAACATGACTACTAACTCAAATTTATTGACGACGCAATTCCTGATGCCTCTAACGGTGCCCTCAACCAAAGTCACATCCACTAGATTTAGCACAGATATCCGCTCGTTTTTAATGACGTAAGGGTCGTAAGGGGGGATGGCATATTCTGGAATGCCAGTCTTGCTTGTGTCGCGTATCACCGACTGGATAACTTCTTTCATGCATTTGGTATCCGTAATGCTGCATTTTTCAAGATTATCAACTGGAAAATGAGACAAAATTGATTGATGCAGTTTTACAATATCTACAATTAACTTTTTATCATGTCAAAGATTGTTCTCATCTGTGCTTCTAGCAAAATCTGTATCGAAACAACTTAAGCTTCAATAGCCACAACAGTCCATTGCTGAACATGGGTGTCTCCGAATTAGATGTTATTTTCCAATATTTGAATATGCCCGAATATTTTATTTTATTATTGCTATCTTACACCATTTTAAAGAAATGTCCTCACTGACTGACTGTCGCATTCATCAACGCACAGCCTAAACTACTTATGCTAGAAACATGAATTTGGGCAGTAGATTTATTTTACTATACTATAACCATCGAATAAGAAAGGATTTCTAAAATGTTAACCCCTAAAGGGGTAAAACGTTTGTTTCAGAATTGGTAGTAAGATCATGAAACTAAAAAGGTTGACAACATTTTTAAAGGGTTTTTGGTTTTTACCTCCAAAAAAGGAGTAAAAAGAGAAAAACGCTTGGATGACAATTATATCTAGGGTTCATCGAGTTGTTTGTCGACTCGTTGACTCATACGAAAAGAAGAAAATGAAAATTATTGGCATTTGAGGTGATCTCTTTAATATTTTGGGAATGAATTAAGGAGCTACCAGTTATGAAATATGCGATTCAGTATTTTTTTTATTTTAACTTCTAATAGGTGTAAAGAGGAAATAAATAAAAAATATGTAATTATGGTTTTTAAATGATCACAATTTAAAACCCTCACATAATGTGATGAATTGTTTCAAAAACAAATATTTCTCTTGGGAGGTAAATTAATAAAGTACATATTTAAAAGACAATACGAATTTTGCAAGTTTTCTAATAATTTGGTATTACAAAATAAATGTATGAAAGTATTGAGTTGTTTTGTCTGGTCTTTCGTATACTCGATGTTCCGAAAGTTCATCACAAAATTCGAAATTTATTAGGTAGGTGAAAGGTTTTCCATTCAAGTTGCAATAAAAAAAAACCCAGTACATAGAACAGAGCATTTTTTATACTTGGTGTGTACTGCTTTGTACGATATGTATAAAAATACCTGTAGTTTTGGTTACCAGACAATTATATTATTTCACTTCAATCTCTTTCATGGAATATGCCGCCAAGTCGAGAGAATAATTGGCTTACCCTATGAAAATAAAATCTGATCTCAAGTAGAGGCAAGATTCTACTACACGCCCTTGCTCCACCAACCCCAAGAATTTTACAAACTCTACAGCTCAATCAAAATTTAATATTATTGCCTATAATTTTTATTATCATCACTGAGTGCGTCAGTGTGTCAGTGAGTGACGATAGGCGTTATTAAATATCAATAAAATCTGCTGAATTAAAGCTATGCAATTCAAGCTTTGTATATTTAATAAGATTATTCTAGACAAAATATCCTAAGAACTTGATTAGTTAGAAATATACAAAAGATTTAAAGTGCAGAAATGTTTTTTTCCGCCTCCAGACTTACCAAATGCTGCCTCGCAAAACAATAAGGTACAAGACACAAACAACAAAAATGTTTTTCTGACAAACATAATGCTATGATGCTACTATCCTAAGAGAATATTACGTCCACAAATGTGGATTGTTTCCTAATTCAGTTATTTATATTGAAAAATATGATCTAAAAAACACTGCCAAGAACTTGTCGAAAAATCTAGATCTAGGGTTCAGTATACTGCATTTCTTACAGCTGATTTTTTATAGTCGTACCAATAATGGCTACGTGTCTACGTACGAGTAGTACATAGCCAGGTATAGCAAAATATTTCAATTCGAAAACTGTAAATGCATTAAAGCTGATGCTTAAATAACTTTTCCTTTGTAAAACTGATATCTAGAATGGAAAAAATTAATGTGTCTCTTTTTAGCATGCTTTTTTAGAACCTCCAAAAGCCCATAGATAGATATCTCAAGATAAAATATTTTAACAAATGATTAAACTATTTAAGTGATTTGCGATGCAAAATTCAAAAGGTTTTTGATATATCTTTACAATTGCATCTTAATATCCAACATTAATTCTAAATAATGTTGCTCTAAGACGGCTACGGAACCAAAAAAAATAGGTAGACTGACTGGTCTTTAAAATTGTGATTGGACGTCATTGAACACAAGAGATCTTAAAACTTAATTGTTGTTCAGTTTTGAATTATTATCATAACCCGAATAACCATAAAACAATTTTTCTTTATAACGTAGTTACAAAAAAATATTTTAAGCTCATGATTGCTAAAATCCTCATTTTGTATGGACTGTTTTGGTAGGATTTTACACGATTACGTATTTGAGACGCGGAATTGTAGATTGTTTGGAATATGACAACTTGGAAGTGATAAATATCCACAAATATCGATAAGGGTAAAATATCTTCGATGTCATTATTAATTAATTCAAAATTGGTAAGTAAAATTTGAATCTGCAAACTAAATTAAATATTTGCTGCCATTAAAGTTATGGCAAAAGGTGCCTAAAAAGGCCACTTTTGGTATTAATTGCTATAACTTTAATCACAGAGAATATTTCATTGAGTTTGCAGGTTTTAAATTTACTTTAGCATAATACTAAAAACTTGATGAACGGATATTCTGATAAATTGTTTGTATAAAGAGAAAATAATTATTTTTGTGAAGTGGCGCCACTGTCGAGGAAGTTCACGGGTACACTCGCCTTAGTGATATTTTTCGACGCTTAGGGTCGGCGCACATCTAGGGGAAACACGATGTTTCAAGTGAATCCGAAATTGGCGGAAGCGATTCAATGCCCCCCTGTTTTCTTGATTTTGATAACTTATGATTTTACAATAAATAAGCTTATTTAAGTATAAAAAATTTGTAGGCGGTTCGCTCTGAATACATCATTTAATCAATCTTTTTGAGATTTACAAAATAAAGTTTAGCTTCCAAGAACTGCGTAGATGGCGTTGAACTGACTACGTTACTAAATGCCAAAGCCAAAAGGCTTGAAAAAAAAAAATAGTTCTGTCCAAATGTATCCTCGTTTTTCGCGCTTTGTTATTAATTAATACTCTGTTTTGTTTGTACGTTGTTTTCGTTGTGGTTTGTTAATATGCAGAGAAATCCATGAAAGTAAATATTTTGGAGATGCAAGTGATGTAGCAATGCTTAGTTGCGTTTCGTTTTACGATCTCATTCTACCAAGTAAAACAATCTAAAAGTTATGTGACGTTCCGAACAGCGCTATCTATCCAGTGACTAGGACCCATCAAAAAAACTCCTTATTGTGATAGTCCGTTTACCTTATTTATTTTTAACCCTTAAACGGTGAAATGGTTGAGAGTATTTCAATTATAACCATTTTGCTTACTGATAGAGTATTGGAACTTATTTAAAAGAACGCCTGTGCCACTCGTTTTGAACATCTATTTTGTAGGATCAGCAGAACAAGAAGTAACCAGGCCACAGGCGTTAGAAGTTACCATAATAGAACACGAATATACCTAATATTTTCTTGAGTTTAAGCATCTAATACTCAACACAATAAAACAATTTTAAACGTAAAATTCATTACAGCCGTTTAAAGTTGTTTTATTGTGATGACCAAAATATCCTATTATACGAATGAAATAACATTATCTATACCATTATTTATATATGGAGCTTTGGCCTGCCCAAATTTTCAAATTGCTTCCACAAAACAGTAGAAATAAAGTAGTTGAAAGTTGACAACAAATATTCCATGTGCATTCTAAAATTTGCTTATTTAATACTTTAATTAATTTCACGATTAGTATGTCGCGTCATATAGTAGTTTTTACAACGTCTCTTGAAGTCGTTATGATACAAGGTTATTGGATACTAAAATCAAACATTTTGTCCCGTTCCAGACAGAACAACGAAACGAAATTGAATACCAAATTTTTCAAAACACTTCCCTGCACGCGTTTAAAAATTTTGCCAGTTTTCAAAAATGGAACGAAAGTTTTAATTTTTTCATGCCAGGAATAAAAGCGTTCAATTTCAGCTATTGCTCATCTGAAACATTTCACCCTAATTCCGAAGAAATGCATTGCATGCATTGTTATGAATTTTTAGCTTTTTACTCACAATATTGAAAATTCCGTCAGTGTGTGGGAGTGCCAGTGCCTTAACAGGCTGCTTCTGGGTGAGCTCGCTCCATCTTAGACTCTGTCTCTGTCCTATGACCTAGACTAGAGTCAAGAGCAAACCCATCATCAATAAAAAAAAAAAAAAAAAAAACAAACAAACAGTATTGACTAGATATCTTTTTTTCCATCTCATTTGCTTGTGCTCCTAAAGTTTTTATTCCATGCTCAAGCCAATTTTATACCTTGCAATCTCTTGCATGAGTTCTCGTGATGTGATTGCTTTGCGGTTATTGAAAGGAACCTACTTTAACCTAGCTCCTCCGTGGCAGTTATTGCTCAATTTTTATTCTCATAATTAATAGAAAATTCCTTTTAGAATTCGAAAAATATTTAAGTACCTATAACATAACCCGTGTATTGTTGATTCCGCTTTATGTTGACTCGACAACCGTCTCAAAAAACTAGATTTCGATCAATCATTTGAACTAAGAACAGAGGGATTTAACTACTGCTACTATAACAATTACAACAGTCCTCTGCTGAACTGTTTGGACGTAAATCCAACATAAGACTCACTTATAACCAGACCGACTACTAACTTGACTTACTGGATGTTTGAAAATACATTTCGACCTATATACTTCCTAGTAGTAAAATTTTATAATTATAATAATCTAGCAATTATTTACCTAAAAATTGATTATTACAAACAAAGGGTTCACCGATCGTTCCCACACTAGGAAAACCTGTATAGTAACCTGTAACCTGTATTGTAACGACCAAAAACAGTTTAATAATTACGAGAGCGTAAATAGTATAGTGGAAAGGATTTCAATGTAAAAACTAAAATTAATCAAATCAAAACGCACAGAGAGGATTGACAAGATGTGTGAAATATAGATGCAGATAGTTAAAATTCTTATCATTGCCAGAATACCGTTTTTAGGATCTTACAGTATTACCCACAGCATATCGTTCAGTATTATACGTATATCATGTATAGTTTTTTTTTTGTTTTTTAGCGAAAAATACATACATACATACATACATATATCACGCCTATAATCCCTTGCGGGGTAGGCAGAGCATAAACAGCCGCATAAAACGGACATTTACGCCACGTCTGACAAATATTTGAGGGTTATTTGGAAAATTGTGTATCGCTATAGTGACAGGTTGTCAGCCCATCGCCTAAAATTGCAATACACACCCTCAAGTCCCTAAGTCGCCTCTTACGACTCCCACGGGCAAGAAATGGGGTGATGCTATTCTCAGCCGGCAACACACGGCAAATTTAATGAAAAATTTTAATGAAAAATAGGTAAGCATTTGTCTGGCCTCTCACCTAATGTTAAGTGACGATGCAAACGATGTTGGAACATGCTCACCTAGATAATGCCTATTCACTCTCGCCTTGAAAAGGCCCAGGTTGTAACGTTCCGGAAACAGATCCGCAGGCAGGGAGATCCACTCTTTAGCAGTTCGCATTAAAAATGTAGAAACAAAGCGCTTTGTGCAAATTTGGGTGTCTACGATATAAGGATGGAATCCCAACCGGCGTCTCGTGCCCCGGAGATGGAATGGTGACGGAGGTACCAGGTCATGGAGAGACTGCACACTCCCCGCAATGTATTCTGTAGAACACTGACATGCAAGCTACTTTACGACGGTGTTCGAGGCTGCAACTTTGCGTCAATAAGTGTCCTATGAGCAATGAGTATGTGTTCTGAGTATAAAGTATAATATTTTACTTACTGATTTATGTTATAAACGATATCTATGATACTGACTTACGATACTAACGATTGGAATTGAAATTATCTAAGAAAAGATAAATTTAAAAGAAAAAGGAGACTAAAAAATAATTTATGTCATTGAAAGTGGCTTAATGATATCATCGCGACAAGGTGCCCTTTCAAATTTCCTTCTAATTTTATCTAACTCAAGGCTACGAATAAAATTCAAAGACTCGATATTTATATAGAAGTACCTACGTTGATTGAGAACCGGAATCGCGGCCAGGTTTGGCTCATATCGCGTTCCATGAGCTGGTAGGCTTACTTAGCTATGTTCAATGTTACCAGAATAGGAAACCAAGCATGTCAGGTTACTAACAAATTCACTGATCAGTGTATTTGCAATATTCTGAGAATTCTCTAGATTTAAAGAAACGGTACCTTTTAGTCCCATATCAAGATGATTTTGACCTTTTTCATTTTTAAGAAAGTATTTACGCAAACCTTACCTACCTAGCTTTCATTTTGTCATTATTTCTTTTTAAATTACGTTTGATAAGACAGGACTTGTTCCCTAACTTTGTGTTATGGAAATTCTCTTAAAGAGTTTGTAATAAATATACCTTCCAAATAAGGTTAATGTTACGTTTGATTCCTTACTTTAGGCATCAGTTAATAGAATGACAGCCTGTTATCACTAATTTTACGTTATGTATGAATATGCTCGTTACCTTGGCTATATAGAAAGAATGCGTGTGTGAAAATCAATGCCGTTAGGAGTACGCAATAATATAACTTCCTTTAAATCCTGCACAAGAAAATAATAATAATAACAGTTCTCAGAATCCAAACATATACTTACAAAGCAAACACGTAGTATTTACCTACTCATTCACATTCGGACATAATAATGTTATACCAACGTTTGTACATGATTTCGATCGAAGTTTTGTAACCGGTCTTCCTTTGGAATAGCCACCCACTATGACTAGAACGTGAATTCCCTAGAATCTCCTTGAAACGGTTTGATTGAATCATTTAAGCAACAGATTGCTATGTTACTTGAAAATGTAGACACAGCCTTGTTCTATTATAAGAGGGGTTCTCGTTAAATGTGATATTGATACTATATGATCTATACATAAAATAAAACAGTAAAACACGTGTGTTTGTCTGACATTAAATAGATTTACCAAAACCTAATCGTGGGATTTGTGGGTAATGTTAAAATGGGATTGAAACACATTTCAAATCCTTTTTTGTTATTTGTCCGTGCTTATCTCCGAAACAACTGAGCGAATACAAATACTACGCGTGAAACTTTTTTATGTATTAAGCCAGGACAACATAATATACTTCTAAAAAATTACTAATTTACGGGAAATACCATTAATTGTAAAATATTTAGGCCGCCAGAAGCCCAGCTACAGTGTGAAATATACCAAAATGTCTCCAATGAAAAAGTTGTTTAGCATGATTACGCTGGTTCTCTTGGCACATTTACATCGCGGGTCTAGATATCCAGATGTGGTACACACACAGCCCAGTAAAACTATAAGAGATACGTAAGGTAGCCCATACCAAAAGTTATTCAACATAATAGGCCGCTTCTTCTGGCGCATTGACATTGAGGGTCTGGAATACCACATGTGGAACACCAGGATCTCAGCAAAACTATAATAGATACAAAAAATGGTAAATTACAAAAGTTGTTCAGCATGATGAACCCTGCTAGCGAATTGCCGTTGAGAGTTGGGAGTGCCAGATGTGGATCACCAGGAGCCTGGCTAAACTACACAAGACACAGAATTAGCACCAAACCTCCTTAGTCGCTTCTGCTGGCACACAGATATTGTGAGTCTACAGAACCTTTTGTGGAACACCGAGAGCCCAACTAACTATAAGAGGTATGGATACGACTCTGCAGCTTAAGTTGTTAAACATGAAAGGCCACTTCTGTGATTCATAAATACCATAAAAAAAACAATGAGTCCTTTTTTTCGGAATGGGTCGATAAATGATCTAAGAATCATAGTTTAGGAATTTCTAATCCTTGATTTAACATTAAAAAAACTTATGGCTATAATAAACATATTGACTTCGTAACGCAGCGTAATATTTTTCTCATATAAAATACTAGCTTTTACCCGCGACTTCGTCCGCGTTAGATAGTTTTTTTAGGCAAAAGTTCTAAAGTAGGTAAATGTATATGTTCATAGTAAGTGTGACAGTGATATTAGAACAGTTCTTATCTCAACTGTGAAAAGATGACTTGCTTGCTTCTGTTGTTAAAGGGACAATTCAAAATTTGCTATCCGGCCTAAGAGATTAATATTTATGACCATTGAATACAGAAGTCAGTAGATAACAGAGTCCTTACTCCAGAGGTGCCGATTTGAGCAGACTAAAATGGTCAGCATAAGCAGATAAGACAGATAAAAAGGTAATTTAAGTTACTGTAATACATTTTTAAACCTCTATACCACTTTTATTTTTCTGTCCTCGGTAAAAAGTAGGCAATGTCCTTTTTCAACTTATTCCAATCATACTGAACCACTTTTGTTCTGCAACCATTTCTGTATCTCCAATAGTTTAGGTGGGCTCCTGATGGTAGACCTGGTGGTCTACATAAGGTACTCCAGATCCTCAATGTCCTTGTGAAAAGAAGCGGCCCATCATACTGAACATCTTTTGTTTTAGAACCATGCCTGTATCTCCAATAGTTAAGCTGGGCTCCTGATGGTACACCTGATGGTCTACATAAGGTACTCCAGAGCCCCAAAGTCCTTGTGAAAAGAAGCGGCCCATCATACTGAACAACTTTTGTTTTAGAACCATGGCTGTATCTCTAATAATTAAGCTGGGCTCCTGATGGTAGACCTGGTGGTCTACATAAGGTACTCCAGATCCTCAATGTCCCTGTGAAAAGAAGCGGCCTATCATACTAAACAACTTTTGTTTTAGAACCATGCCTGTATCTCTAATAGTTTAGCTGGGCTCCTGATGGTAGACCTGATGGTCTTCATAAGGTACTCCAGATCCTCAATGTCCTTGTGAAAAGAAGCAGCCCATCATACTAAGCAACTTTTGTTATGGAACCATTTCTGTATCTCTAATAGTTTACATGGGCTCCTGATGGTACACCTGGTGGTCTACATAAGGTACTCCAGATCCTCAATGTCCCTGTGAAAAGAAGCGGCCTATCATACTAAACAACTTTTGTTTTAGAACCATGCCTGTATCTCTAATAGTTTAGCTATGTGTATTCATAGTAAGTGTGACAGTGATATTAGAACAGTTCTTATCTCTACTGTTTAAAGATGACTTGCTTGCTTCTGTTGTTAAAGGGATAATTCAAAATTTGCTATCCGGACTGAGAGATCAATATTTATAACCGTTGAATACAAAAGTCAGTAGATAACAGAGTACTTACTCCAAAAGGTGCCGATTTGAGCACACTAAAATGGTCAGCATAAGTAGATAAAACAGATAAGAAGGTAACTTAAGTTAATGTAATACATTTTTATACTTCTATACCACATTTTTTGTTTTCTGTCCTCGGTAAAGAAGGCAATGTCCTTTCTCAACTTATTCTCATCATACTGAACAACTTTTGTTTTGGAACCATTTCTGTATCTCTCATAGTTTAGCTGGGCTCCTGATGGTACACCTGGTGGTCTACTTAAGGTACTTATGAGCCCCAATGTCCTTGTGAAAAGAAGCGGCCCATCATACTGAAAAACTTTTGTTTTGGAATCATGCCTGTATCTCTATTAGTTTAGCTGGGCTCCTGGTGGTACACCTGGTGGTCTACATCTATACTCCAGACCCTCGAATGATGATAAAAAGTAGCCTATGTCCGTTCTCGGTATGCTAGCAATCTCTGTGCCAAGTTTCATGAAGATCGGTTCAGCGGTTTGGCCGTGAAAGCGTAGCAGACAGACAGACAGACAGACAGAGTTACTTTCGCATTTATAATATTAGTGTGGATATGCAGGCGCATGATTTTTTCCACCTACAGCCGTCACAGAGATGCATACCATAGAAAACAAAGTCATTCAATCTATGTCATGACAGACTACAAGTCGAAAATGTGTGGGATTTATAAAACAATATCTGCAGAAATATCACGCAGTATAATTGTATCCTTCATACTCGTATCTTTAGGTTTAAACCGAAGCCTAATCTCGGCCAAGGCTGGTTCCCATGTGAATGACATTCTAACAATGGTGCGTTCTAGAGTGTATTCTTAGTGCATACGTGGTTACATCGCTTGCAGCTTCTATGTACTTATGTGGGAGAATTTTGTCTTTATGCCATTTTATATTGTTGGTGTATCAGATGATTTCAAATATGACGTTGTATAATAATCTACATGGGAAACAAAAGTTTAACACTGATGTTAAAAATACTTAATAACAACTCAGTATATATGTATGTATATGTCAGAGGATCTAGCACCTACATATTATGATTGAACACCTCTAGGTCTTTGATAAAACACCACCAGCAAATGACATAATTAATTAAACTATATCGGTTATTTTATCAAAAACCTGGATTCGTCTAGATTTATGGTAAAGTATTTATCAAAACAATGGGTTTGTTTAGTTTCATGGCATGGGTAAAAACCACAAAAAGTTAGACGCGCGTTTAACGCGTATTAAACACGTGTTTAGCGTCATTTTTTATGGAGAAAAGTTTCAAGCACGTGTTCGCCGTGCATCTTACTTTTTGTGGTATTGTCTAAGTTTCGGAAATGCTAAGTAAAGCCTTCGCCTTGGAGGAGGTCCTGCAAACGCAGCGCTTTCATCTTAAGAAAATATTTGTCATTACGGAGAATCACACTATGTAAAACTCTTGACATACTTACTTATGCTATATCTAATTTTAGAAAATGATTAGCCCTCTTGGCCTCTTTTCGTGGCATAGACTCTATTTCTTGTGAACATTCCATTTACATAAACTTAGCATAAGCACATAACGAAAACTAAAAATAACGCACAATAAGTAAACATGTCGCAGGCATAAAGCAAAATCAAAAATTCAGCAGTATTCACAGCATTTTGGCCAAAAGCCGGAAAATAGTAAAATCGTTGACTTAATTATACTATCGTCCTAAAGAAATGCAAGAATAAGACTAAATGACTTGGATTTTGGCTGAATTTCTAAAGAGCTTTATGAATATGGCAAAATGAAGTTTGAAAGTTACTATGTCATGTTAATATTTCAGAATAAGGAAATCAGCAGAATTCCCAGGAATTTGAACAAAGGAATATGGCAAAATCGCAGACTTCATTCTAACTTCTTCCTAAACAAATCCAGCAAAAGCAGCCAAAGTCCTACGATTTCATCCAATTTTCTAGACTGGTCCAGGAATATGGAAAAAAGAAGTTCAAAAATTTTTCTTTCCGATCAAATGTCATCTTGACTATTTATGTGTTCACTTTTTTTATTATTCCTTGTTTCTTAAAAAAAAACAAATGGAAACCATAAAGTTTAATTTTATTATTTGAAAAAGAAATTGTCCGAATTACTAGATATACGTAGGACGTAACAGAACGAAGTCACAATTTTGCAATATTCCATCTTTAGGTTAAATTCCTAGAAATTCGTCCGAATTCCTGATTATGCCATTTTACTGCTACTATATTAACGCTGACGCTGATGAAATGGAACTTAAGATAATATTTAAAAGTATGAATCAGGCTTTCTGTACCAGTAATTTATAAACTTTTACGTTTGGTTGACAAGCCAAAATTATTATCGTTGTTCGAAGGTCATTGACATTGTTTTTATTAGGTATTGATTGTATTGTAATAATAATGATTAAAAAAACCTTTTTAGATCGTACTGATAATTATAATATGCCATCGTACAAAAATATTCAAATCACAAAAATCTAGTTATTTTCTACTTAACTCACCTAAAACGAGATTTTTAATACGTGTTCATACCGTATTTTTTTTCCTAGAATCTTTCAGTCCTTCACACTTGACCGGAATTTTTAATAGCATTTCAAATTAAGAACAGCAGAGAATGATACAAGGTATTTTGTGCACTTAGATACACGTACTAGGTAAGTACTTATCTAAGTAACGAATGTATGGTGTTATATGTTAATAATAGGTTCGATAAAATTTTAAATTTTCTGTACCTACACTTAAATTTATCGCAGATACCTCTCCTCTCTTGCTTAAAGAACTAGAGATATATCAGGAATATATTTGCTATTTTATAATATTCGAGGCATCGTATTTTTTTCTTCTTTAAATTACCTACCTACATAATTTCAAGGGCTGTTGCTGTACCCTGAACAAATAGTAGAAAATGATTCATATATCAAAGTAGGTGAGAGGCTTTTCATTTTTGATTCTTCGAGTAATTGTAATCTGGTATAGTATATAGCACCTTGACTACTAAATCGACTAGTCTCTGTCGACATGTAGAGGTAGTTGCAGTACTAGCCTAAGCAGTGCATCCAGAATACCGCCGGCGCACGCACAGCGCATACAGCCCACGCTGAGGTGCGCGCGCGTTCATTTTGCGGCGGATTGGCGCGCAGTGTTGCGTGAAAAGCAGGCTTCACGTTGGCAAAGAGCTAGCCCAATTTATGCAACCGAAAATGAGAAAGAACTCGTTTCAATTTACATAAGACTCGCGTGTTGGTGCGAGGGTCAACGCCAGTGTGTCTCCAGGTTTCGATACGACAGCAGCTGTGTTTTCGTAACCATTTTTCGAACATTTGCCGGGCAGTGGGCTGTCACGATGTGTGATACGCGTGTTTTGGTTTTTACTGTGGCGGCGCTGGCTGGCCTTTTCGGCGTGTGTGACGCGAAACTTGCGCGTGAGTTGGTGCTTTTTCTCTATTAATGCTTCTTTTATTGTGAATGAACTATGATTAGAAACTGATTTTTGTGGCAACCTTATTTTGGTACAAGAATTTGGAGAAAATACGAAAAGTGTTTTTAAACAAGACTTTAAATATGTATAATCTTACTAAAATTGATAACATTTGATCTTGTATCTATCTGAAAAGGCTAGATAATGGGGAGAAAACGTATAATTGACCATTTAGCGGTGAATTAATTACTTAACTGTGAATGGGCATCCGTGGTCTGACCGGGAGGTTTATCCGGGCTCCTTAACAAACGGAACTTCGCTCGGACGGTTGCCATGTGACTCAGAGTAAGAAACTTATTTATCAGCAGTCGAAGAAATATCTTTGATTTGATGAAATATTTAAAAAAAGATGTTAGAGACACCATTTGCCATTTTTAAATCAGGGTAGGTACATAGCCCAAAAAGATTTTCAATTAAAGCAGGTAGTATTCTGGTAGCATCAGGTTTAGAAGTTAAATCTCGAAATCTTGTTTAGGCATAAAAGTCTCATTACAAGATGTTTAGGTAGGTAATAAGTTACTTTGAGACTTAAAAAAAAACGTTAGTTTGATCGTAACGTAACGTTGCAAACCTTTATCAAAGAACCACGTGATCAATGTTTGTTTGAATAATTTTATTATAATATGTATTACTAGTGTTTTTTTCTCGCGTTTCATTGCTGGGGTCATTGACATTATCAATGTAAAAAAACATTTTAATAATATTTACCTCAGTGGTACGATAAAAATGTCTCAATTAACTCCCAACATAGATACTTGAATAATTTAGGTACAACTTGTAAATACTGAATTGAAATAAATTATTGTTGTAATTTTTGACACGATCATATTATTCCTTATTTTTATGATGAGAGAGATGTGAAATAGTATTTTTTTTTAACAGACAAAGCATTCTTTGCATTCACGAAAAAATATTTTATTATTATATTAACATAAGTAAACGCGTTGAACAAGATAACAGGACAATGCCCATTTTAGGGCTCGGTTCACAAAACCTTGGCTACACCTACTACAGAAACAAATGAATGTAATTGACTCTACCACAGATTATTACACGTAAATATACGTCAAGATTATCATCAATCCACCTATTAAAGGAATTAACTTATACCGGTTATTCTTATAAGTCTTTGAATGTCCACCATAAGTTGATACCTTAATGGGTAGTTTGTAGTACTGCCATTTTAAGAGCATGTTGCGTTGAAGGGCACGAGGTTTCACATGCCCTTGGCCTTATCAAGGGCAAGGGGTCCACTTTGTAATCTTACGAAATAAAACAAGTTTAAGATAAGCGAGCATTGTTTGAACAAGATCGGGTTTAACTTGTTTGAGTTTAATGATTTGCGTTGTATAAGTGATTCAAAAATGAACACCTACACCTTACTCCTCTATTCAACCGCAGTTTGTATAGTATAGTTGATCTATTTTTCAGTACCTACTCAAACTGTTCAATTGAAAACAAACGTAAGTAGGTACAAAAGTTTAATATCAGAATAATGCCGTGTGATGCTGGCTTAGAATAGCATAACCCCATTTTTTAAACATGGGTGTCGTAAGAAGCAACTAAGGGACTCGAAGGTTAGATGTGTATTGCAATTTTAGGCGACGGGCTGACTACCTGTCACTATAGTGATGCATAGTTAACTGATTGACCCTCGAACTTTAGTTGGACGTGGTTTTAATATCCGAATTACGTCCGTTAACGCTTTGCCTACCCCTTAAGAGATATAGGCGTGATTTATGAATGTAAGAATAATACCTTTGTATTTCAAAACTAGATTAAGGCTATTTTGATACGAATCCGTTATAGTTCGATAATTTTCAAGGTGTTTGTATGCAATCCGGTCTACAATTGGATTCTCAGATAATGAACATAATTTTAAAACTTACTTACCGTACTTCCATAAATAAAAAACGCGGCAGCCAGAATCTAGGACCGTGGGGGGTACCCACGGCCGGTAGGCCTACTGCTCTACCAACTGAGCTACCGGCGCCTTGGCTATTACTGCCAAATTTTGAATCTTTTGATGCTCGTCTCGTCTTGTAGAAAGAAACACAAAATTTTCTACTTACCTTGTTTACAATAGTTGTTTACGATATTTCCGTTACTAAATGATGTTTACAAACCTATCTGCCAAATTTGCTAGAGAAACCTGCATACCCTTTACCCAATAAAATCTTCTTATCCAGTTTTTCGGGCAACATAATACCTACAGTGCACCCAGATGCAAAATCATGGTAGGTAGTAATGAATATTTCATGTTCTTCTTATCTTTGTCTAACTCATCACATATTCATATGTTTGTTATATAACCCTACCAGCTTAGACACTACAAAGAGTACCACCTTACTATAATCTAGGGCCTTATAAAACTCTACCTTTTAAAAGCTAACATACCTATCAGACCGGTAGACAGGCCAGTGCTAACTAGATCTAGCCACAGAAAATAGGTAAAGTTAACAAACTCTGCTAATAGGCTGACTATAGATGTAGGTTCTCGTATACATTTCGGTAATATCTGTGAGGTAAGCTACAGCTATACATACATAGTCACGTCCTTTGAGTTTCATTCCATTAGACGATGGTAATAGATAGAGATAGGTAGATTAAACATTGAAATAATTTAAACAAAATGTTTAGTGTTAGCAAAAATTTGCTATCAATTTATCTCAATAATAGATGACTCAAATACGAAAAGGTTTCGAGAACTCTAAATTATTGACAACTATAATTGGAATAAAAATTTACATTAAATTTATTTTTGGATTAATAAAATTGAATGCTGTTTGTCCTAGGACTTTTTATTCCTGGGTACAACATATCAAGGCAATGAGGAAGCAAGAGTTTGACGTACTTATTTTATTTTGTGAAACATTATACGAAGCTTCCTGCTTTCCGAATGGCCCTTTGTCTGAATAATTTAATTTATTTCAAGATCCCTAATTATTATTCATTCAAAAATGACTGACAGTTTAATTTTATAACGGTGTTTGTAGTGTTGGATCATTGTTATGGTGATGTCTTGAAATCGTATTAAATATTAGTTTGATCAACCATAAGTTGGGTAAAACTTGTATGCGGAGTTGATGCAAATGATAGGATTTATCTTTGTTGATTTAAGGAACTACACTAGTTATAATAGGTGATGACAATAGAAATAGGTATATTTTTCTTTCAATTTCCAACAAAAAAAATAATTCTCTAAATGCCTGCAAACGCCTTCATTTACACACACACATATTACGCCTATTATGCTTTGTGGGGTAGGCAGAGCGTAAACGGCCGCAAAATATATAACATATATCTCAGGGTCATTCGGAAAATTGTGTATCGCCTTCATTCATCTATTTATTTATTAAACTTTAGTGCACAGAAAGTACAAAGGGCGCGCCTAATGCCACGCGGCATTATCTATCGGCCTACCAAAAGATAAATGCCCATACACAAAAAAAACTAAATAAGATCATACGTAAAGTTCTCACTAAAGGAAGCTATACAATACATCAGAAGAATAAACAAAAATATAAAGTAGTTAATAATTTAACATAATAAAATAAAATAACATAAACCTACATAAAATAAATACATGCGTATATAAATAAATAGTATTCTTTTATCTATCGTTATTATCTATTATTATCACTGTTGTACATTATTAGATCGCATTGCATATTATATCCATGAACAATAGGTAGGTGATTTTAGGTAGTCTGAAAAAGATAATGTGAACAGTTTTTCATGAAACTATTTAATGCAAAATTAACTCTATTTTACCATAAAACATATTTACAATTACAGTAAAAGATAACGAACGAAACGCACAAAGGCAGATCAGTGTTATAGGTACTTAAAACTTATTTATAAACAACATGTTTATACTCATAATTTAACTTCACTGGACTAGACACACAGCGGCACCTAGCCTCAAACTAAGTACTACTACTTACATATAGTATGTCTTGGCATAGATCTTTACCATATGTGATATACACATTAAAAAACGAGGGCCATAACGCACTTCCTTGCAGCATGCCCGATTCATCAAATCGACTCTACATGCGATTGCGGGCTCACATTGACGCAAGACGGTTCACACGACTGGAATTCTAGGTGCATGCGTTGGTTGCCTCACAACGACGAATAGAGAGAATGGATGCACTATAATAAATAGTCAGTGTTCTAGGAGAATCGTTAATCATGTTTGAAAGCATTTACGATTTCGAGTTTGTAAGTTTTTTGGAGTGGGACACAGCAAATTGTCGAATAACCCTGCTATCATAACCAAGAGATTACTTTTTATTACTTATTTCGTGATGATAAGATGAAATTTGTACAAGTTCATATTAATTTTAGAGATATCATCATCAGTCATATCAGTCACATTTACACTGCACGACAGCATATATTTATATGGGTAATTTTTTTTTTACAGCCGATTTCATTCACCCCTGCAACAACACAGAACGAGCCTGCCTCATCAAAGCAACTCAGGATGCGATACCAGACTTTTCTAAAGGTCTCCCAAACCTTGGGGTGCCCTCATTGGACCCTTTCATAATTGATGAGCTCCCGATCCAGCTTCCTGGCGTCAAGGTCACCTTTTTGGAAGGCAAAGTCACTGGATTGAGGAAGTGTGAAGTCCTTAATGTCGAGTAAGTAAAGATTAAAAAGTCAGACCTGTTTTGATGTCGACAAATCTATCTATCTATCTAATCTATCTATACAAAGCATAGTCAAGCCGTCTAAGTTACGATACCACGTGATATACAACAGTACTAGAAGCCCGCCAAAAAGTTCCAATGAGTTCTAGTAATAACCGAATTAGATTATGGTATAAAAGTTTAGACTACGGCAGAATCCATTTATCATGAACATCGCATTATATCATCAATCAATTATCTAGGCAAGCTAGGACGCATTTTATCGTACGCCTCATCAAAACGATTGAGGCACAGAATATATCCAAAATCCGTCAAATTCTGATGTAGGTACTTTATGTATAAATTCTTGGAAACACCAAAGGAACACAAGCAATAAAGTAACAATTCCACATCAGATTCCACAAAAGTGTATGATCTAAGAACACATGTGGAAGCCAAACCTGTTTGAAACCAAAACGTGTCCTGTCCTGCTAGGTCAACAGAGTTATCGAAAGTGGAGAGCTTTTCATGTCAAGGTTTCGGATTTTGTGATGATGATCCATAATCTTGCATAATATTATTAAAAATAACATCATAGTTTGGATTATGGAGGTAATGAAAAATGCATCATGAGGGTCACAAATGCAACATAATGTGGGTCGTATGGTCCAGACATACTCGTATATACAAAGTAACCTGTGTAATGAACTCGAACAATAAATAATGTGGGGATAAATCAACTCAAGCAATAGTTAATGTAAAATAACACAAGAAATTGGTCAAATTTAACAAAATAACACGCAATCCACTACGGCCAGCGCGTCGTCATGGCGAAAAGTCAAAATAACAGATTACATGACTTTGACAATATTTTTTTCTTAAACCAACATGGCGCTTTAACTAGCCGATTGAAGCGCCAGTGCGAATTACCTGTACATACAGCTGTCAGGCCCCAATAGCTTTTTGGGTTGGAATTTGATTTTATTCCGCTCGCTTATGCAGAAAATAACTGTAAAGTGCTTTTAATAACCACGAAGAATAACTACCCTCAGATCTCCATAAATGCCGAAATAGGTACATTGCGAAAAAGCCTTTTAAATTACATGTTTCTAAAGTTTATTCCCACGCTAAGCAATTTTTTCGAAGGCAACCTTTGTTAAGGCTTCTGTGTCACCACTTCAACTATATTTTGTAGTCATTCACGACGAGAATATTTGTTTGACCACAAAATAGTACGAAATTATGTTTCTTGCCTAACAACCTTCCCAGGTATGGGCCTCAACCATGGCTCTTTTTTATCTTCTTAGTTATTTCTGTCACTATTTGGTCATGATTGAAAAAATAAATATCCTGTCAGCATAATTTCATAATCCACATTAATATTGTATTCTAATAATGAACACTAGTTGCAAATATCCCAACTGTTATCATTTTAACACTAAATTTTAAACTATCGCGGTTGTTTACACTATTCATAGTTATAATTTTAATGACGGCCGATGGTAGTGCGACTGCCTGCGACGCAAAGGTTCCCGGTTCGATTCTCGGTGGGACACTCACAAAGTTGATATTTATCACTTTGTGGAATTGTTCCCGGTCTGGTTAGGACATTGCAGAGTGAACCACCCGATTGTCTGAAAAAAAAAATGGTTCCGTGCTTTGGAGGGCACGTTAAACCGTCGGTCCCAGTTACTGTTTATGATTACTTAGACGTCGGTCGTTACACAACCATGTCAGAGGCCTACTACTAGTAGTAGGCTGTTGAAAAACTCTGACACCAGGGTTCATCGGGTTGTTCAACCACTCGGTGTCCCACACGAAAAGAGAGAAGAGAGAAAGAGTTATAATTTCAACAGGTTCCAACCGATGAATTATTATTATTGCGAGGTCCCGATATTTCAACGCTGTTGCATGCGTCATGATCACGGGTAAACTGGTGCAAATGCGGGTGGCTGCTAGGGACAAACATATCTGTCTACTCTCATTCTTCTTCGTTTTTGTCGCAATTTTGGGAACTCGCAATAATAATAATTCACAGGTTTAATAATAATAAAACCCGTTTTAATTATAACTATGAATAGTTATCATTTTACTTAATATTCCGCCTCACACAAAGGAGTAAAGTGTTAATAGTACTAAGATCATTCTTATCATTAGCAACAAACACTATGTTGAGTAAAATAGTAATCTGATTGAGTTTGTACTTGTTTTTTTTTACTAAATACATATTTTTGTTTTTTTTTTCAGGGCTTACCTGGAGAAAAACCTGTTTATTCTAGAGGTGAAGTGCAATATCACAATCAAAGGCAAATACACGGCTGTGGGCAGACTTCTGCTGTTTCCTATCAACGGAGAAGGCGACTCTAGAATTAAAATCAGTAAGTGATTCAGTTTACAAGTTTCTAGTTTAGCTAAAAATATACTTCTCGTGTGTTGAAGGAAAAGGATTTGAACCTGTGACTTTCGCTATCACTACACTAATAGCGACGCTTCTTCCATTTGGACAACCTCGGCACAATCGTATCCTGCGAAATTATGAAGTGTATCTTAATGCGAATAACGCGTGGCATGGCTCTATCTACCGGAATAGTTTTGCAACGTAGTCCTGGCGACTAATTCAAACTTTACGTATCAAATGTAGCCAAATATTTAAAAAAATAAAAATAAGTATAGAATAACAACATTTGACTAGTAAAATTTATTTTTACTAATAAATGCTTGAAACTTACCAATTTTTGAAGTACTTTATCTAAACTCGTCTTATACTTACTGTTCGGAAAATTAACTCGATAACAGATGTATAAGGGCCTGCTTTATGCATTCTGCCTATAGAAATTACAGAAGCGTAATGTTTTAAAGAGTAGGCTCTTATTTAGATAAAAATGAGAAATGAAACGAAGTTATTTTTGCCGATGCTCAAATCACCATCAGATCTTCCATCGCACCTGTCAGTTATTGTTGTACGGTAATTGTCCATTTGTTGTACAGATGTTAATCCGATGTTTTTCAGTTGTTCTTCCGATATTGTTGAGTTAAGTTGTAGTTCAATTACTGATTTGAATAACTTTTACAATCAAATAACGTTCTCGTATTGAATTTGACCTTGTATCAGGTCTTGTTATCGCCGGTGCAGACGTTTGAAAAAGAGTAAAATTAACTTTTTTTTGTAAAGTGTAGATAAAATAGTGCATATAGTTAGGATAATAGCATTCCAGCAAATGCTCGTATCAAACTATTGTTACATAACCAGACACTCGCATTATATGACAGTTGCATAAACTACTAACGGATGCTTCTAATTAGCCTGTTTGTACCTAAACTCGTAGTACTTTTTGTAAATTGGTGCTGTTAGCATTCCTCAAAAAAAATAAAAATTAAAAAAAAAAAAAAAAAAACTACTATTTTGTGTTGGGTATAAATTTTTGAAACATGCAAGCAAATGAACAATTTTACAAGATTTACGAACCTTATTGCATGATATTAATAACATATGTGGGTAAACAAACCGATATCCTTTTTAAAAACATTCCAAATCTAAATATAAATTGTTGAAAAAGATATGTTGTAACCAATAACGTATTTACCTATGGTATGTTGAAAATTTTCAGCTAACTCTGTGATAAAGCTGAACATCAGAACGAAGTACTTCAAGGACTCTGAAGGAAGAGATCATTTTGGCATCAAGAGTTATAGATACACCTTCGACTACGGAGAGAAGATACACTATGTCATCAGCAACCTCTTCAAGGGAAACGCTGAACTAAGTAAGTTGATGTAGTTTAGTTCAGTTTTTATGCTGAACTGGTAGAGGAATACAAAGACGAAAAGTATATTTGCAAAATTAGTCGGCAACTGTTTCGCTTTCTATTCAGCTCATCAGGTAAGGTAATCTGCCTTACTACAGTTGGTATGAAACTGCGTCCATATGGACTACTGGTGCGAATCTACGAGGCATCGGTCTCATGAGTGTCTTACGACAACTCGTGTATGAGTTTCGTCCTCTACGATAAGCTTCTTGTACCCGAGCGGGGCAATCGCTGAACTTTATGTAGTTTAGTTCAGTTTTTATGCTGAACTGGTAGAGGAATACAAAGACGAAAAGTATATTTGCAAAATTAGTCGGCAACTGTTTCGCTTTCTATTCAGCTCATCAGGTAAGGTAATCTGCCTTACTACAGTTGGTATGAAACTGCGTCCATATGGACTACTGGTGCGAATCTACGAGGCATCGGTCTCATGAGTGTCTTACGACAACTCGTGTATGAGTTTCGTCCTCTACGATAAGCTTCTTGTACCCGAGCGGGGCAATCGCTGAACTTTATGTAGTTTAGTTCAGTTTTTATGCTGAACTGGTAGAGGAATACAAAGACGAAAAGTATATTTGCAAAATTAGTCGGCAACTGTTTCGCTTTCTATTCAGCTCATCAGGTAAGGTAATCTGCCTTACTACAGTTGGTATGAAACTGCGTCCATATGGACTACTGGTGCGAATCTACGAGGCATCGGTCTCATGAGTGTCTTACGACAACTCGTGTATGAGTTTCGTCCTCTACGATAAGCTTCTTGTACCCGAGCGGGGCAATCGCTGAACTTTATGTAGTTTAGTTCAGTTTTTATGCTGAACTGGTAGAGGAATACAAAGACGAAAAGTATATTTGCAAAATTAGTCGGCAACTGTTTCGCTTTCTATTCAGCTCATCAGGTAAGGTAATCTGCCTTACTACAGTTGGTATGAAACTGCGTCCATATGGACTACTGGTGCGAATCTACGAACTAAGTAAGTTGATATTAAACTCTCTAATCTATCTGAATATAATTATTTATTTAAATGTAGTAATTATGATAAGAAATGGAAGTAGTTTATTTAAACAAAGGTTATATAAATGAACAAACTCTATTCTATTAAAACTTATTACCTAGAAAGAGCTGATGCCACTCTGAGTCAGATACGAATTCAAATTAATTGATCACTAAAACTGTCTACAATTTGACGCATTACTCAGGGTTTGTCAAATTATTGTCTAAAACCTGTTGAAATAAAATTGTATACAAACCATAGTCAATTTTAGATCTAAGTATCGCCTAGATACCCTTATCCAAAAAAGTGACAGCGCTACTTTTAGTTAGTGATATAAGTCGATAAGGTGGAATCAAATGACATCTCAGGATGATAGTAAATAATTATTTCAGCACCATTTTGCAAATTAATTCAAATTTTTGCACCTTGAATATTAGCACGTCCTAAGCACTATTTTGTCTATCTGTATTTATAACCTACAATTGTAAATCCATAGTTCATAGTTTGGTTTTTTTTTTCGTAGATATAACAAACTCAATATCTATTTAAAAAATGTAGTGCTTCATTTTAATACTACAATTTATTTTCGTTTTTATCGTCATGTTCAGGCAATTTACCTAGGAACAATTTTATTACTTTGTCTCATTGATTACGACTAATGTCAGCACTGCAAAACTAAAGCTCTATAATTTTATTTTATTGTGTAGTCAAATGCAAATTAACGCACAGCCTAAGCAGTTTGAATTTACGACAGTCAAAGAGATCTTTTCAACCTTATTAATGAGCATCAAGAAACGATTCAACCTCTAAAAATCTCTAATTCGTCTATCAATGGATAACAAGATCGTATCACTTTGGACCAGTGTATTGCCAGGATTATGGTGATCATTTGCCTGTTGTACCTACATTTTAAAAGGGTGAAATTTAATAGGAGTAAAAAGTTTGTGTCTGACATCTACTTTTAACAATTTTCGTATTCGCGATCTACCTACTATTTCTAAGATATTATAACTTAATAAAACCTTAAAGTTAAGTGCCGCGTGATGCCGGTTTAGAATAGCATCACCCCATTTATTGCCCGTGGGAGTCGTAAGAAGCGTCTAAGGAACTCGAGGGTGTGTATTGCAATCTTAGGCGATGGGCTGACAACCTGTCACTATGGCGATACACAATTTTCCGAATGACCCTCAAATGTTTGTCAGACGTGGCGTAAATGTCCGTTCTATGCGGCCGTTTACGCTCTGCCTACCCCGCAAGGGATTATAGGCGTGATATGTGTATGTATGTGTATGTGTAAAACCTTAACCCTACAAAACTATCAACAACAACAACATAATTTATTTCATTATTATTTCAGGTAACACTGTCCTTCAGTTCCTGAACGAAAACTGGCGAGCTGTGACAGAAGAATTTGGCAAACCAGTGGTGGACTACGCCATGAACGTAACAATAGACACAGCTAAGAAGTTCTTCGACGCCGTTCCTTACGACGAACTACTTTATGTACCTATTCCTAAGTACTAGTTTTAAGTAGCAGTAAGAATAAAGTACCTCAAAATGTGCTGCCTCCAGTCCAGAGCAGACATCATATACTCTACATATACTTGGTGAGGATACCTATGCCAACGGCGCGAAACATTCAATTTGTTTGAAGTAAATTATCACATGATTTTAAGTTATCGTCCAAAACTGCTTACCAAAGTAGTACTCTCATTATAGCTGATAAGAGATAGAAAAATATAGTCGTTACTAAAATTTTCTTTGGATGTCTGTCGATACGAAATATTCAACAAATTTATGTTGAGACTAAAAGATGGCAGCTAAATATGAGAGAAAGTGTGCAAATAGTATTTTCTATCTTATCTTTCCTATCTTTTTCTAAAGTTATTTAGTTACAGCGCTACTTTTGCAATTTTAAACGGTAGCCCAAAATCGAGTCTGATGTATTCATTCTCTTCTAAAATGTTCGTACCTACAAGTATATTTTTGCTGGACGGCAAGTATTACTCTAGTTACCATTAAATTTAATGATATTATAAAGTAAAACTTTTTATATTAAGTACTTTAACATTGTAAAATATATTAGAACTTCCAATCCCAAACGATTTAAAAAAATTACGATACCTCAAAAATACTGTTTAGTAAAATCTTACCGATTATAATGTGGTTATAGAGTGAAAGGCTCGTAATAGTCTTTATTTTATTTCGAAACCCACCCAACGCTGCTAATTTTATTGAAGTTGTATGTTTTATTGTAGTATCGCAACACAAATTCAGTCACATCATTTGAGATGGTAGGTATGGGATATGTATGACAACGCTTACGGAAAATCTTAGATGTCATATCTATTCAAACAATCTGTAGGCTCATAACTAACGCGTATGTGTTGCGAGCATAGAAATCGCGTTGAATACGGCTTCATATCAATGGTTGCGAGTTGCAATGCGATGCTTAAATTAAACAGGTACAGTGCGCAAATGAATAGGCTGCACAGGTCTAACTAAAACTACGAATAACGCCATCTATAATAAAAATCAAATACCTCTGAGCCGGCAGAACTCAGAGAACCTGTTTTACGCGCACGCATATCATGCGCAGCCGCATACATCATATTCGCACTTTACAAATTATAGCAAGGGTCGGTAGGACGTCATAGGTAAGTAGTTAAGTGGTTTAAAAATTCGATGCTGGCATAGAAGCTGGCATAGCCGAGATAGTATGCGTCTGGATTTAGAGCGAGTTAAAATAAAATTATGGTAGGACACTGGGTCGATCCCGCCCCCCATGTGTATTGTTTTATGTTTTTGTTTTTTATATGTAAGATAATTTTTAGTCTTCTTCTTAGCGTGTCGATGGCAGACACTACACCGTCGCGGCCCAGAACTTGGCTACGTTGACAGCGCTGACAGACGCTGTCATAAGATCGTCCTGCGTGCAGGTGCTAGGGCACGCAGGACACGATGTTAGGTGGTTCATTGTTTGAACTGCACCACACAAACAACCTACATCGGAACCCTCCAAGAAGCCCCACTTGGTCATGTTTTCCTTACTCCGGCCGGTCTGAGTCCGAAGTCTATTTAAAGATTTCCAAACCGACCATGGCAAATTATGGCCAGGCGGCAAGCTCTCAGCAATCGGGACGAAAGGATCTGGTAGGGTCACCCCCTCCTGCCAAAGGTTGCACCTCGCTTGTTCGGGGTCTGTGCAAAGAGGAGTGACGCACTTAACAAAGCCATTACGGCTTTTCAGCCGTTGTGTCACTGGGATGTGGTCGTGCAAAGGATGCCGTGCATCGGACTCCATCTTTGCTCTTTCAAAGGAGCTAGCCACAGATCTACGAACAACTGGAGGCGCTATTCCGGCTAGTGGGTACAGTTGGCTAACCGGGGTCGGTTTCAGGCAACCAGTTATGATCCGGCAAGTCTCATTTAAGGCTGTATCCACCAGCTTTGCATGAGCTGAACGGCTCCATACAGGACATGCATACTCGCCTGCAGAAAAGGATAACGCCAGCCCAGTAGTCCGCAGAACATGAGGTGTTGCTCCCCATCCAGTAGAAGTAAGGCGCTTTAATAGATTGTTCCGAGTGTGCACCTTCTTTTTTATGTTTTGGCAATTCTTACTAAAGGTAAGTGACCTATCCAGAGTAATGCCCAGATATTTTGGAAAACTAGTGTGAGCTACAGGCACACCTTGCCACTCAATATTAAGCCTGCTTGGCTGTTGCGGAGATGGAATGCGCAAGACTCAGTTTTTGATGGGTTGGGTTTGAGTGAATTTTCTCTATAATATTTGCTTAAGTCATTCAAAGCATCCGACAGATTCATCTCAACCTCCTCAAAACTGGACGCCTGGGAAGTCAGCGCAAGGTCGTCGGCGTATAAAAAGCGGCGGGTGTTGGGGCAGGATGGTTGGTCGTTGGTGTATATGTTGAAGAGCAACGGGGCAAGAACGCTGCCTTGGGGCAGCCCGTTCTTTTGCGACCTCCAACGACTTTTGTCCTGAAGAAGATGTACCTGAAAACGACGGTTATGAAGAAGCTCTCGGAGTATTGTGACGAATTTGAGGTCCCCTGTCATGATCTCTACTTTCCATAACAGTCGCCTAAGGTTAACTGTGTCGTAGGCTGCAGACAGATCTACGAATACAGTACCGGTTATCTTCCCCAGTTCAAAACCATCCTCGATGTGTTGCGTCAGTGTCAGTGTCTGGTTGCTGCAAGACTTAGCCGGTCTGAAACCCGCTTGCTCTGGGATCAATTTTGGGTCAATGAAGTTTGTTAAGCGGGACAACAGCAGTCTCTCAAATAATTTATATGTGTGGCACAAGAGTGAATGAATGATGTTTGTGGGTATTGCACATAATCATTATAACTATTAGACGGTAAGTAATAAGCACAGTCATCTGATCTGTATCGACTACTGCCTACGTATCTAACCGTTAGCTTTCGATGTTTCTTTGTGTTGTTGTTTGCTATCGTTTTATCGTAATTATGTCTACCTATAGTATGCTCCTTTGTCTACATACAGTGCTTAGAGCAAAGATCATAGTGCTATATGAAGATAATCTTAGTATTATGAAATTTCTCGACGTCTTCAATTAAATGTAAGTTAAATATTTTTATTTTACAAAATTAGCGCAAATGCTTCAGGTCAGGTCGTTCATATTATCCAAACATTAAGTTTCTAGATAAAGATACCTACTACATACTACCTGCCATACGTTCATTATTTAAAATGTTTAAATAGGTATTAGATTGCTTATTATATTTACTTACTTAGTTTCCTATTTATTATTATTGGCATTTACCTATACTTGTAGATTGACTAGGTATTTTTCTTACAGAAAAGAACTGTTACGCTGTGGGTTACGTTACGCCGATACCGGTGACATCCTGCCTGCCCGGAAAGGTCGTAAGGCCGTGATGTTCACGGATGCATCAGCGCGTCACCGAGGGATAGTTGCCAAGCATGCTAATACCCCATTCTTGTCAACTCGCTCAACAGCAACGGAGTTCGGAGTGACATTACAAACTGTAAGGACCCTTTTACACGCAGCTGGTATAAGTTGTTATCAGCCAGCTCAAAAAATTTGCTGTCAGCTGCTCATCAACAAGCACGAGTCCGATTTGCATATATTTATAGAAATTTTGATTGGGAGAATAATGTAGTAATATTCACTGATGAAAAAGCTTTTAAATCGGATACAGATTGGACGCAAGATTTTATGGCGCTGGAGAGGCAAGCGTTACAGACCAATTCACATTCTCCCAAATAGAATGAGTGGGACTGTGGTGTCTTCTATGGGACCTAGAAAACTAGTTGAAATAGAAGGAAGGTTCATTAGCGAGAGTTATGTGGAAATATTGCAGGACGTAATGATGCCTACAGTGCGTATTGCTTACCCAAATCAGTACATTTATTTTGTGCATGATAATTGCTCTGTGCATAAAGCCCGTATCGTCCAGGATTGGTTGCGAACCCAGCACGACGTGACTGTTATTAACTGGCCGTCAAAGAGTCTGGATTTAAATCCCATAGAAAATTTATGGGGTCAAATGGTCCTTAACTGGGACCCATCTGAAGTCAGGACCAAGAAAAATTTACGCGACTTAGCCATGTTCACCTGGGAGTCCATGCGTGGTAAACCAATGTGTTCGAACATGGTAGCTAGCATGCCAAGCAGTTTAAATTAAAATTAAATTATTATTAAATTGAAATATTTAAATAGGTAGATATTAATATATTGGGTTGGGAATTTTGCAGAACATTTATTTTATTCGATACTTACTGCTTAGTTAATTTCTGAAACTGTTCAAGCTCTCAAACAATCAAAATACCAAGTTAACCTGTCACTTAATACCTAATTATTCTGCATAATTATTTAACTTTGTTTACACAATGACACAATCTAACGAAGAATGTAAATGAATTGATCCCCTGGTTCAGTTTAGGCTTAATGTGTTACCAATAAAAAATATGATAAGTGATGTTATTGTTACAATAAATGCAGGAATGAGGCTACCTCGTTATCTCATTTAAAACATGTTTATTCACTTTGACATACCTATTTATTGTTGCACATTAACAAACATTATGCAACCCAACCCAATATCATTGAATAGTTAAAAACCAAAATAAATACCTAACTGATAAATATTATGGTAGTTTTATTCATTTTACCTTATATCCTCAAAACTACTATATTTATTCGATATCACACACTATACTAGACAGATAAGTATAAAAATTTATCAGCAACAGCAAAATAATCATTAAAAAATAGTAAGTATAACATATATAAAAAAAAAAACAGGCCTAGACCTGCGACCAACCACGACTCGATCCTTAGCTACCTGTTTCCAAAGTCCGCTATGTTAACCATTGAGCTACGACTGCTGTGATGCAAGCAGCGAAATTAAGGTTTAAATTATTATTAGTCATCAAACTGCGCGTCTTAAATTCTAGTGTGTGTGCGCGCCAGTCAATGTGTGTGTTTTAATGTGTCTATAATGGTATTCAATGAATTCAATTTGTCGTTAAAAGATGGCGTTGTCTGGCTGTGCAGGTTTAGACCACTTCGTGTGTACAAGAAAAATATATGTATTAAAATATTAACCGTGTGTGTCGTTTTTTCTCTCCCTTCCTCTGTAAATGTCTCATTTGTTTTTCACTTTCCCACTAAAATTTTATTTTTTTACAAAACTGTTAGACAGTTTTGAAGTTGGCAAATGAAAGTATAAACTAATTTGCATTAAATTCAGTAAGTAAGAACCTTTTTTTAGTTGTTGAGATTTGACTCAACTTCCGCAGAATAATATTGATACAATATTTAAACATGCCGGTGATGAAATTCAAAACTTTGAATTTACAACCATTTTTGAAAAAATTACGTATAAAAGATTTGAAGCAAGAAAACTTACCACAGAAGGTAGACTCGTGATAGTAAATAGAAAACTCCTGTCTCTTTAAAAAAAACTTAGACTGTTCGCAATCCTACAGTACCATTATCTTGGCTTTGCCTAAGCATTTCTGTAGTTTTCTTATATTAAAAGAAAATCTACAGAAAGCATTTGTTTCCTCAGGAGTATTCTTAAGTGGCGTGTTTTTATACACAATTATTCCTCTATTAGAATTCCCCTGATTTCTTCTCGAGTAATGCCTCTAGAGCAATAGCTTTTTTCTGGTAGGTATTAACTTACTTTCAAAATTTATTACTACAGTAAATAAGTACATTCTTTTATATTTTCCTATACAAAAGGTACCATTTTTTTTTTTACTTTATCGACATTTATTTTCGGAATGATTTCCGAAACAATTAGACAGACGTTAAATTGTTACGTATTTTAGAGAAAATCTTTAGATATTCCTAAAGAAAAACTGGTATTAGCCGGTGAAACTGCACTAAACTAAACTAAACTAAATGACCGTTTTTTGCGGCTGCATCTGCCTACCCCGCAAGTGATTATAGGCGTGATATATGTATGTATTATATTACATTCTACTTCAACCAGGCGTTTAACCTCCTACCTCCAGTGCCTGATTGCTATTTTTATAAAATAAATACTTGCCCGCCATAGAAGCCAGTGGCAGCAATACGAACAACAGCGCTATAATGCGCAAATCTGGCCTTATCGTCGAGAGCGATCTGTACAAGACAACTTTGTTAGATGTGTAATCGGCGTGTGTCTGTATTTGCAGGTCAATAAAAAATATATTTCCTAAAAAGATTCTAATAAAATGACATTGTACAATAGAAGGCAGTTAATGCAATTGTCATACACAAACTAAATAATATAATATTTACATATACTCTACATACTAACTACACATAAATAAAATATCATATATCAAACAAGTGAGAACTCAATTGTAAATAAATTGTAGTAATTTGCCGTGTGATGCCGGCTCAGAATTTTTCGGGACGTTGGACGACTCGGTGTTCCATTCGAAAAGAAGAAGTAGAATAGCATCACCCCGTGCCTTTCATACGGGTTTCGGAACATGTAACTAAGGGACTCTAGGGTTTCATGTGAATTACAATTATAGGTGACAGGCTGATAACCTGTCACTATAGTATAATAGTCGTCAGAGGTGGCGATAATGACCGTATTTTACGGTTGTTAACGTTCTGCCCACCCCGCAAGTATATGTGTGTGTATATGAGAACTCAAGTTCACACAAGTCAAGTCACGTTACGGGTGACATTTGTTATCTTTTCAATGGATTATTGTTGGCACGGGATAAAAATACACACAAAAATTAAGATTAAAAAATAAATTTTATATAGATATTTGGTATGCGGACACAGGATCGCGAACAGTGGAAGAAAGGGATAAGATAATTTTATAATTGCTCCAGCTTTTAAAAACAAAAGTATTGAGAGAAGTTCGGTAAGAGACAGCCCTCAGAACACTGGTAGAGTGCATTCAGACCATGAAACTGAACAACTTTACCCCTGGTATAAATTTCAGAAAACGACGTTTTTTTTACTTACCCTAGTAGAGGCAGTCGGCTGATCGTGATTTTGTTTGGATGGTTGATTTTTTTTGTCGTTTCCTATTCTCTAATGTTCTGAGGGGAATATTGTTCGGTATCATGATCTGCATGTACCCTTGAAATATTCGGAGGGCTATCCCTTTAACCCTGTATTTTGACATTGTGTATTTAGATTTGAAACCGCCTTAAAGTATCAAAAATTAAATTATAAAAAAATATATATAATAATTATATATAAATAATAAATTGATACTTTAGGGCAGTTTCAAAAATATAAAAATTCCTTTTTAATGGCTGAAAAAGGGGATTTATGGAAAATTCAATATTCTGGACAATTCACATAAGGCCATCTAGCCCCAAACTAAACAAAGTTTGTACTGCGAGAACTAGATTACTCATATAACTACTTATATATTTTTATGTAAATATATATAAAACACCCAGACCAAATCACAAATATCTTGAAATTGACTTAACAAATATTTGTGTCTTGTCGGTATATCGAACCAACAAGCTCCGCTACGCCATCAGGCCAACCAAAAAAATTCTTTGTATTTTATTTGTACCTATTATAACTGTGGCGCCATCTTGATCTGAAAACACGATCCTGTGAGTCCTATATAGATGAGGAGTTAATATATAGAATTAAAGTATTTTTTACATTCAAGAGTATCGGATTCTCTTACCTTTTTGTTGGCCGTCATGCTCCGAGGATTTTTCGCACGATCATAAAAATTATATACCGACAGGTAGCAAAACTACCAAAATTTGCTTTTAACTTTTTTTTACCACTTGGAGGAATAAATCAGCGGGTCCAATACTGTGACCGGTTACTTACAATGTCAGTTCAGACCTTTGAAGGCCTAACTAATGTTATCTCTTTCCGTTTAGTCGATATGAGCGTTATTCTCAAGCCGGACTCAGCTGAGATTGCACAACGTTCCGATTTAAAAATTTAAACTAATCGTTAGAAAAAGTTAGATTCGAAAATAGAACGCCGGTACGGCCAGGACTTACAATGAAAGCGATTGTGATATCGTATTGTGTCACTGTGTGTTTTCTTATTTTCTTCGTTAGCAGTATTTCGGCAAAATTAGCACGTAAGTTTTTTTAACTTAAATCACACTGAGATTGTCGTAGACTTCTAAAAATGTTTGTGTCAAATTTGCGGTTAAGCAAAGTAGTTTATTAAAACCGCTATTAACATAACTAGTCGACCCTTCACTTAGATTCTAGGTAGTTTAATTACCATTGGTGGTTAACCCAGAAAACGTTTAGGTTCAGCAAAACTCTAGAAAAATTCTTAACTACAGTTTACATTTGTTTTATCAGCATCATTTCTGACATTAAATTATACTGGTTATTATAATAACTGCATAAATAATCAGTATAAATTGATCGCTGTCTTGTCACTCAGGGATAGTCCCTTTAAAAGATTTATATCTTAGGATTTTTCTTCCTAGCAAGTAATACGATAGCTATGGTTAGTATTCTTTGGCTTAAAGTACCTAAAGTTCAGCGAAAAGGTTTTGAATTACATCGAGTTGCTTTTCCACGTTTTAACTATGACTTTTGACTATACATTGAATTGTAAAGAAATGTTGACTTTGACTTTGCTCTTGATATGTATTTTTAGGAAATGAGTATAATTTTATTACGGCACGTCTGTCAAACAAATTTGAGTTTTTCAAATATACGCGGCGCGGATGTGTTTCGACACGAAACGTATCCCTACACCTAAACCTAAATTTCATCATCTTGTACTGCTGGTAAAACCTTCCTTTTTTCATTTTTATTTACATTCTCTTATTATTTATGATGTGTTGCTTATGTTAGGGTGTTTATAGCTGTGGGCGAAGCTATAGTAACTTCTGTTAAATTGAATCAACACTGCATGTTGGCCTATGTAGGTACGAATTCCAACTATGAGCTATTATAAGTAAAAATCAACCTAATCACTATATCCTTATAATGAGAAAATATTCTCGTTTTTCTTCTTTTTGTATGGGACACCTAGTTGTCCAACGACCCTATGAATCCTGGTGTCAGAGTTTAAATATTTATTTATTGATTTTTTCCAAAACGGGCTTGTTATTTTTTACCATAAAATGTTAACTTATCCATGACATAGCCTTTCTTCTACTCTTGTTCTTCATTTATATTTAAATTTATGTACATTTAGTTTATATTTTGATGATATGTTTAGTGTTTGTATAATCTTTACCTAAGTCACCCATTTCGGCAAGTATAATGGTCAAAGTCTTGATATCGAACTATTGGATAGCTCTTAAATAACGCACTATAGGTAAGTACTATACTATAACATCATGCAATTAATGTGTGAAGTTATGGTTCAAGTTCAACTCAATATTCTCTTGATGATTTGGTACAAATAATCTACCGATAATAAATTTATTTCATACACGTAATGTTGGCATGCTCCTTTTAGAAGTTGGAATATACAAAGATGTTTAAAACCGCATGACTTGAATATTTAACTGCTAGTAACCGATTGATTTATCATTGAAAGTCATTGATTGAATATTTAAAGATTATGCACTTGATAGTTATAAACTTTTTGCACCAGCCGATATGCAGAATCTCCTTCCCATTCTTCAGCTAATAACTTATGTAACCATATTCATTCAAACAAAAAATAATTGTGGGTCATGAGAAGTTTACAGAACTGAAAACTTATAACTATTCGTATATAGGTTAACGTAACTTATGTTAGGTATGCCGATAAAACTATTTTAAAAGGATTTAAGTTGTGTTTGCATTGTTTTTTTTTTGTTTTATTGTGATGTGTAATAGTTGTGCAAACTCAAGAAAATATTATGTTAGGTATGTTAAAGCAACCAATATAGGATTATCATATCAAACAGTTCGCTTAACAAGCAGATCATTATGCGAAGTAAGTATATGATTTCGACATCCTCGAATTTAACACGTGCTCAGTGATGCAATACATCCTGTAGATCTCCAGCCTTCAATTATTAAACTAAATATTTAACCCTTAGCCAGGCTGTGGTCACATAGTGACCACATAGCATTTATTTTTTTCGTGACGAGCAGATGCTAGATATGCACCGCAAAATATTATAATCATATTGTCTATGAATGGCAAATTTCTGAACGAAAAAAAAAGACGGTATTAGAAGAAAGTTTTGGTAATATCACTACTTGAAGTCAAAAAGTTTATGAAACTGGTGATTTTGTGGATCGGTGCGGTTTTAAAAAGCGATTATGCCAAAAATAAACAATGAAAGGTGGATTATAATCTTAATTTATGATAATATAAGTGTGTTTATTTGTGTTATTGCTCAGTTTATCATCGTGTTTGCTTTATTTCTGTAAAATAATCATCTAAGAAGTATGTGGTACTCATAAGACCACTGCCCGGCGACCAGTGACCTACTAACGATCCTACAATTGTTTAAGGGTTAGTGTGTGCGGTACCCTGTTTCGGTGATTTCCATATAAATATTAAAATTTTACCTTCCAATAAAATTTGTATTATGTTTCCTCAGACGTCCGAAGTCCATTATGAGAGAGTACCTCGCTCTCATACCGCTGTGTGCCGCTAGATGTCGATAGTTTTTCCGTCACGTGACCCTCTACCGACGCGCCCCCTTGTGGCTGATGTGGGAACCTAGTATCCGCCCGATCATACAAGCCGCCATGTTTTACCTCATTGTTCGACTCATAATGATGTTGATGCTGCTTAGGTCCACCAGGAAGACCTAACCTGGACTTCGGACGTCTGAGGAAACATAATACAAATTTTATTGGAAGGTAAAATTTTAATATTATGTGTTCCGTTTGACGTCCGAAGTCCATTATGAGAGACCTGTTTGTTATCTCCTGGTGGGAGGCTTGTATGAAAGAAAATAAAATTTGCAACAATGTGATTAGATGAAAGGTTTATTGTAGATAAAGTAAACATCTTCTATATGTAAATCAGTATTGATTGAATTAAGATATTTGATATAATAGTTCAAGAAGGCATCGAAAAATATTGAGACAAAGATTTCTCTGAAGTACTATTATCTGCTACAGCGATTTGTTTTTTATAGAACTTTCTAAAAGTACATTCATGTTGCCAGTTGGCTTTAGCCAGAATCTCATTAATAGGATAATTTTCAATCCAGTTCAATGACGATACGGCTGACCTAAAACTACCAGGGGACGCGTGTATGCCAGCATCTTTCAGCAGAGTTTTAACCCAACCTCCAATAATGGCCGGTGAAGCGGGCCGATAAGGAGCTCTAGTTGTAAGAAATAAATTTGTTATAGAGCCTCTTATATCCTTAGTTTTCTCTACTAACTTTTTAAGCCAGTAAACTGGGCTGACGTTCTGATCAGGAGCGGATAATAACGTCCACATTGATTGTTGGTACGAAGAAGAATCCGTTTTTGACCCAAATACAGGACACAGAGTAATAGAATCGGTGCTGACTATGAAATGATTTTGATCACAATGTAATAATGACAAATCATGTACTCTGCGTCCAGATGCTAGCAACAAAATCGTAGCAGTTCGTCTAGAAACATCAAATAAAGTATCTTGTGGAATAGTATTTCTTAAATGTCTGATAATTAGTCTTGCGTCCCAAATGGGGACTTTAGGAGGTACAGGTTTGGCTAGAGAAATTGCTTTGAGAATGTGCTTAACAATATTGCTACTAGAAATTTTAACATTGGAAATAGTCTCACAAACAGATGCTATAGTTGACTTGTGCACTAGAATTGTACGGTACGCTAAATTACTAGACAGAGATAAATGTGCCAGATATCTTGCTACTTGAGAGGGATTTGGAATATGTGGAGTAATATTATGAATACGACACCAGTTAGACCACCTGGTCCAAATTGGAGCATAAGTCTTTAATGTCGAAGGTCTCCAACACGATAAGAGAAGATTCTTTTCTTCAGGAGACCAAGATTCCGTTAAATTATCCCACCCAAAATGAGCCAAGCTTCCAGCTTCAGGTTGTTGATTTGAGCTGGAGGACGGCCCGTTGTCGTATCTATCAATGTGTCTTGCAGATTCCGTATCTTCATCGGCCGCGTCAACGCACGGCGCTTCAGGTCGGGGCGCCAAAATGGTTTCTTCCACTTCGGGGTTATCATTATAAAATGTCCCGACGCCGTATTGAGGTGCTGTAGGACACGTGGTACTAGTCCCGGCGGAGGGAACAGCCATGCGAGACGGTAACTCCAAGATTTGCTGAACGCGTTGTGAAAGCAGGCGTTCGAGTCTGACAAGTCGAGCGTAACATAATTTGGAACGACGTGGGCTGTTTCTGAGGCAAATAGGTCGACGTCTGGGGTTCCCCAACGATTGAATATTTTTGATGTCGCCTCGACTTTTAGGTGCCATTCGGAGCCGGCGCGATTGCGCGAGAGGTGGTCGGCTTCCGTGTTGTACACTCCTGGAAGGTGGTGTGGGACGAGTACAACATTGAGGCTGTCCACCAGAGCTAGTAGTTCCTTGGTTAGTCTCAGTAACAGAGGGGACTTGGTTCCTCCCTCGTTCTTGATGTACGAAATCACCGTCCGGTTGTCGCTTTGTAGAATGACTGTCGAGTTTTTGAGCACTGCAGCTTTCCCTGAGAGGGCTGCAATCACTGCGTACATTTCTTTGGCGTTGCAGTGCCAAGTCTTCTGAAGATTGCTCCAGGACCCTTGAACTTCTTTGTTGTTTACTACAGCTCCCCATTTCACGTCTGAAGCATCTGTGATCATGTAGTTTGTTGGTAATGCCTTTGGGTGTAACACAGTATTTTGAGTGACATTTTCTAGCCACCATTCGAGTTCGTCTCTCACTTCGTCTGGATACAGGACAGTCTTTCGAGGTGTCTTGCGAAGCAGATTGCTGTAGCTCTGCAGCGTACGGCAATGCAACCTTCCCCGGTGGGTGATGAAGGTCGCAAAGTTGAGAAGCCCTAAGAGGCGTTGGGCCTGCTTGAGGGTCCAACTGCCGGCTGCGAGATGAGTCATAAGGCTCTGGCGGATCTTGCTGATTTTTTCTGGGGGCAGAGCTTTCGTATTCGATAGTGTGTTCCAGTTGATGCCCAGATAGTCGATTGACTGTACTGGATTTAGGATCGATTTCTCCAAACTGACGCACCATCCAAGACTGGTTAGAAAACTTACTGCAACGTGGGCTTGTGCACGGAGTACCTTCTGATCTTGATGAGCGATGCAGTAGTCGTCCAAGTACACTACTACCCGGAGTCCCTTGGTACGTAGTACTTCGGCTGTCCAGTTTGTGATTGATGCGAACATCCTCGGTGCCGTTGCTAAACCGAATGGTAAGCAAGTCATCTGCAGTAGTCGACCGTTGTAACTGATCCGCAGGAAACGTCGGTGTTGTCGTCTTATCGGTATATGGTAGTAAGCTTGACTGATATCTAATTTGGTCATCCAATCGCCCGGTTGAAGGAAGTTCGACATTTGACGATGATGGAAAAGATGAAAATGCTTGGTGTTCATGTATTGATTTAAGGCTTTTAAATTGAAAATCACTCGATTCTTGCCGTTGCTCTTTGTTATTAGAAATAGTGGAGATATGAAAGATGGGGTTATTGGTGCAGGCTCTAAAACACAATTTTGAATCATAGTTTGAATCTCGGTGGACATCTCGGGAGAAACTGGGGTTTGGAATTGTTTCATTATTTCTTCCGTTGGAAAAATTAAAGGCGGTGTCTGGTTGAATGGAATTCGAGCCCCGGTTATCATTTTTAGGACTGCTTTGGGTGGATCGTAGAGAACCCAGGCTTTCTGTTGATGACGTAGACAACCGCCTGAAAACTTCACCGAGTCATTTTTGCTTCCCACCTGCTTTACGGGCTCTCTTAGAACTTTGCCCCCCCCTTTTCTTTTCCTCGTTGTAATATTTTCTGTGGTTGTAGTTACTTTTGCTATCAATTTGCTTTCGTTTAGCTGGTCGACCATGAAATGTCTTCTCTTGGTTGGATGTTGAAGGTACAGGAGACTTCGCTCGCGTAGGTAGTAACTTGGGCTTTTCTCTTTGTATCTTTTCTATACCTCCAATCTTTTGTATGTAAGCTGCTAAAGATTGCGGATTGAACATGTACTCTGAAGACGGTGGTATTTTCTCAATATCTTCGCGCAAATATTTATCCTTTAAAGGTTTTAAAAGCGACCGGCGGCGTAGTTCCAGTACTTCAGCACGTTTGCCACAAATTATTTGTAATATGTCATGCGACGCGGTTTTGTAATTAGAGTCTTTGCCAAACAATTCGGTTAGCTTGCCAAAAAGACAAGTGGGAGTTAATTGCACAGCAGGATCGGATGACCAATCAATTAAAGCTTGCAAAGCAAAATTTACGGCCTCATTTTGTCCTAAAAACGCGTTAGACAGCGCTGCGAAGCTGCGCTCCATCTGGTACCAACGAACAGGAGCAGAAGGGTCTTCTAAACGACGTAATTCTTCGTTTATTTTCAATTCGGTAAAAGCTGGGTAAGCCGCGTATTTCTTTTGAATATCTGTATAACGGACAGCATTCCAATCGGATGAATCAAATCTTTGCAAAACAGAAATTTTTTGTACTCTTTCAGGTATAGCTTTAGCCACAACTGGGTCTTTAATTGAAACACTTAGATCGGTAATCGCATCTGCTTTTAAAGACGATACTGGCGGAGCCGGCGGACGTAAGAAGGGTTCGTCTATAACCCCGTGCTGGACCGTGGTCAAAACGGATGCTGGTGAAGGGGCCGTGCAATAAGACGAATGTGTAGGCCCGTGTACGTGATCTTTCAAAGCTGTGGTGGAAACGGGTGCTACAGGCACATTAAGAGAAGTTGCCGAGCAATTAAATGCCTGTGCAGAAACGGTGTGTGTATGAATCATATTATTAAACTGACTTACCAACTGCTGTGACAAAGAGTCAAACCTTCGTTCCAAGTCCCGCGAAGAAAAACGTTTCCGCTTTACAGCCGACCGCCTGGGGAGCGATGGCGCAGCAGGAGGCACCGGTGCGGCGCGCATCGTGGGCGGCAGGGTCGGTTTGACGCCCCCCATAGGCGGCGCCAGGTCCACCGGCAGCGCCGGCGCGACGTCCCGCGTGACCGGCGCCGAACGCGTGGTCGTCGCCGGACGCGTGGTCGGTGGCGTGACTTTCGCCGGCGGCGAATCTGAATCCGCCGAACTGGCGCTGCTACTGCTACTACTGCTACACGGTGAAGTTGAAGATCCTGATCGCGGTCTTTTTCTCGGTGGTAAAGAGGGTAGCATGATTGTAATTCACGAATTTACGCAACACACTATGACGTTAAACGGAAAAAAACCTAAATTTCACTAGAATAAAAACACTAGGAATCAATTTTCTACTTTAATCTTGAAAAATATTCAAAAATTTTAAACTTATTCGAATTTAATCTAACGGCGAAACAGTCGGTATGAAAAACGACGCAACAATGAGGTAAAACATGGCGGCTTGTATGATCGGGCGGATACTAGGTTCCCACATCAGCCACAAGGGGGCGCGTCGGTAGAGGGTCAAGTGACGGAAAAACTATCGACATCTAGCGGCACACAGCGGTATGAGAGCGAGGTACTCTCTCATAATGGACTTCGGACGTCAAACGGAACACATAATAGACACTAATAAATACAACTTGTTTTTTTTTCACACCAGGTTTTTTATTTCGATTACATTCACCATTCAAACTCAAAAAACCACATCAGGGCTGTAAAATTCATTACTTTTATCTCATATTGTAAATTGTAGTCTAACCCTTAAAATACATAGAAATACTTATCCGGGCAGTGGCCAGATATGAACCACACTTCTTTTTTCTAACGGGCAGTGGTCATATAGAGACCACAGGGTGTTTTTTCAAAAACTAGTAATAATAAAAAAAAAACTAGAAATTACTTTTTTTATAACCCCATCATCTACCTAAATCAGTGTCCAAAATAAAAAAAATCACCAGGCCTGGCTAAGGGTTAAGAATGGATACTTCCGCGGCGTTTCATTGTTTTAAGTGTTTTCATACATATATATTGCCGTGGAATGCTTAGCATGGTAGCAGCAATCCAATACAACTTGTGGGTGTCGTATAAAGCGACTGAGGGATAATATTCAGGGAATGGGCAGCAACATTCCCTGTGAAAGCAATATTTTGCACTGCACTCGCCAATCTGCTTCCCAAGCGTGGTGAGTAAAGCAATGCCCCGCAATAGGGGGAGGCCCATGTCCAGTAGTAGACTGTTGTGGTTGATAATGTAATGTATACATACATACATATATGACAGCTATATGCCATGAGGAGTAGGAAGAGCGTAAACGGCCGTAAAAGCGAAAATTTACTCTACGTCTGAGAAACATTTGAGGGTCATTCAGAAAATGTGTATAACCATAATGACAGGTCGTCAGCCCAACGCCAAAAATAAATACACACACATGCAACCCTTGAATCTCTTAGGCGCCTCTTATGACACCCGTGGGGAAGAAGGGAAGAAATGGGGTGATGCTATTCTTAGCTGACCTCACACGGGATACATTTTTTCTAAGCTGTTCGCGTTTAATTTCTTTTAAACTAAGCTGAACAATGAGTATCAAAAGTAAGTACGAAAAAGAAAAGTATTTTCTTTTCTTGCCATTCAGAGTTGCTTCCAGATGGAGTACTAGTACAGTAAAGCTCACGTGCGGTTAGACACCTACACTGCCAATGCAAGTCTTATTAAATTCAACCTGTTTAACCTAATGCCGTGTGATGCCGGCTTAGAATAGTATCACCCCATATCTTTCCTGTGGAAGTCGTAAGAGGCGATTAGGGGACTCGAGGGTGTGTATTGCAATTTTTGGCGATGGGCTGACAACCTGTCACTATGGCAATACACAATTTTCCAAATGACCCTCAAATATTTGTCGGATGTGGCGTAAATGTCCGTTTTTTACGGCCATATACGCTCTGCCTACCCCGCATGAGATTAAGGGCTTGATATGTGTATGTATGTCTAACCTAGCCTAATCTTGACTGTACCTAAATATCAACAAATCGTAGCAAGTTTAGGGCAACGACAAAAATAGAAGGCGTCGCCACTAGTGAAGCCGAAAGTCACAGGCTCCAATCCGGCCCGCGAATGTTTTTTTTGCATATTTTCTAAAAAAGACAAAAACAGTATTCAGAAAATGAAAATTGAGAAGAAGAGAACATAATCGCCTCGAATTTCACATAAAACATGCGTTATTAATTGTTTTAAACATGACATATAAAATGCTTTGCACCTAGCAAATATTTGATGCCCCTCGAATACGATCACAATCACGTACGATACCGTTTATTTCTCTTATACAATCAATAAGTAGGTATCCAAACACAAACAATTAAGGGACTGAATTATGAGGAGATGCACTTTTTTGGAAACCTCTTTTTGCCACTGTCAAGCGTCACATTTTCCAGAAAATTGTTCTTCACTACATAGTGTAAAATATAATCGCTTCCCGATCCCGTGACATCAGTGATGTGAAGTTGATACGGTTCTTTCAAATAGATTATGCTTATTCAAGAGGCAAGTTTTAGTACGTTTTACCGCGGAAAAAATGGGTAGCAGTAGGTGAAACCGCTGGGCGGGTCGCTAGTTAAAAATAAATCAATACATTACATAAGAAGAATCTGCTACACCTGCACAATTTATAAATCAACTAGCTTTTACCCGCGACTTCGTCCGCGTTAGATAGTTTTTTTTAGGCAGAAGTTCTAAAGTAGGTATGTGTATTCATAGTAAGTGTGACAGTGATATTAGAACAGTTTTTATTTCTTCTGTTGAAAGAAGACTTGCTTGCTTCTGTTGTTAAAGGGATTCTAAATATGCTATCCGGCCTGAGAGATCAATATTTATAATAACCATTGAATACAAAAGTCAGTAGATAACAGAGTTCTTACTCCAGAGGTGCCGATTTGCCACACTAAAATGGTCAGCATAAGTAGATAAGACAGATAAAAAGGTAATTTAAGTTACTGTAATACATGTTTCTATACCACATTTTTTGTTTTTCTGTCTTCGGTAAAAAATAGGCAATGTCCTTTCTCAACTTATTCCCATCATACTGAACAACTTTTGTTTTAGAACTATGCCTGTATCTCTAATAGTTTAGCTGGGCTCCTGATGGTACACCTGGTGGTCTACATAAGGTACTCCAGAGCCCCAACGCCCTTGTGAAAAGAAGCGGCCCATCATACTGAACAACTTTTGTTTTGGAACCATTTCTGTATCTCCAATAGTTTAGCTGGGCTCCTGGTGCTACACCTGGTGGTCTACATAAGGTACTACAGATCCTCAATGTCCTTATGAAAAGAAGCGGCCCATCATACTGAACAACTTTTGTTTTGGAACCATGCCTGTATCTCTAATAGTTTAGCTGGGCTCCTGGTGGTACACCTGGTGGTCTACATAAGGTACTCCAGAGCCCCAATGTCCTTTTGAAAAGAAGCGGCCCATCATATAGAACAACTTTTGTCTCGGAACCATGCCTGTATCTCTAATAGTTAAGCTGGGCTACTGGTGGTACACCTGGTGGTCTACATAAGGTACTCCAGATCCTCAATGTCCTTGTGAAAAGAAGCGGCCCATCATACTGAACAACTTTTGTCTTGGAACCATGCCTGTATCTCTAATAGTTAAGCTGGGCTCCTGGTGGTACACCTGGTGGTCTACATAAGGTACTCCAGATCCTCAATGTCCTTGTTAAAAGAAGCGGCCCATCATACTGAACAACTTTTGTCTTGGAACCATGCCTGTATCTCTAATAGTTTAGCTGGGCTCCTGGTGGTACACCTGGTGGTCTACATAAGTTACTCCAGATCCTCAATGTCCTTGTGAAAAGAAACGGCCCATCATACTAAACAACTTTTGTTTTGGAACCATGCCTGTATCTCTAATAGTTAAGCTGGGCTCCTGGTGGTACACCTGGTGGTCTACATAAGGTACTCCAGAGCCCCAATGTCCTTTTGAAAAGAAGCGGCCCATCATATTGAACAACTTTTGTCTCGGAACCATGCCTGTATCTCTAATAGTTAAGCTGGGCTCCTGGTGGTACACCTGGTGGTCTACATAAGGTACTCCAGAGCCCCAATGTCCTTTTGAAAAGAAGCGGCCCATCATATTGAACAACTTTTGTCTCGGAACCATGCCTGTATCTCTAATAGTTAAGCTGGGCTCCTGGTGGTACACCTGGTGGTCTACATAAGGTACTCCAGATCCTCAATGTCCTTGTGAAAAGAAGCGGCCCATCATACTGAACAACTTTTGTCTTGGAACCATGCCTGTATCTCTAATAGTTTAGCTGGGCTCCTGGTGGTACACCTGGTGGTCTACATAAGTTACTCCAGATCCTCAATGTCCTTGTGAAAAGAAACGGCCCATCATACTAAACAACTTTTGTTTTAGAACCATGCCTGTATCTCTAATAGTTTAGCTGGGCTCCTGGTGGTACACCTGGTGGTCTACATAAGGTACTCCAGATCCTCAATGTCCTTGTGAAAAGAAGTGGCCCATCATACTGAACAACTTTTGTTTTAGAACCATGCCTGTATCTCTAATAGTTTAGCTGGGCTCCTGGTGATACACCTGATGGTCTACATCTGTACTCCAGACCCTCGAATGGTGATAAAAAGTAGCCTATGTCCGTTCTCGGTATGCTAGCAATCTCTGTGCCAAGTTTCATGGAGATCGGTTCAGTGGTTTCGCCGTGAAAGCGTAGCAGACAGACAGACAGACAGACAGACAGACAGAGTTACTTTCGCATTTATAATATTAGTGTGGATGTGGATTTCCATAATGTCAACATGAACATTGTTTTTGCAGTTTATTTTTAACATCATTATGCGTAGTTTACAATCAAAAATTTCCCATATATACTAAGACCTAGGTATGAAATAGGTATCTAGGTACTTAATGAAAGGTCTGCAAGCGAATGGAAGACATGTTATATACATTATTGTTTGCTTATATTAGTAAGAAGCCGGCTTGATATACAATCACCCCATTTCTACCCGTAGGTATCGAAAAACGGCGACTATGAGATGAATTCAGGGGAAGGACAGTAGTGTTCCTTGGACTTGCACTGCGCTCGCCCATTCAAGTGCCAAGCGTGGTGAGAAATGCAAATACCCCCCCTAAGATGGAGGGCCGTGTCCAACAGTGGACTGTTTTGGTTATTTTAGTTTGTATCATATTAGTATATACTTTTTTCCGGTCCTGATTACATCTGTATTAACTAAAGCAGTACCTATATTCTTATCTTATCTTATCTTGATATAGGTACAGCTATGATAAAGCCTCGGTAAGCGGCTTAAATATTTTTGAAAAGAGGGTTTAACTATATAAGTTGGTGACGGTTCTGCCTGCAGAAAAAAATGGCACAGCGTTTTTGATTTGTACGAAAAATGACATTCAAGCAAAATTTCTTCGTTTTCCACATTCTAAAATAACATACAAGGTTTACCACCGAAAATTGAATGTTTTTAACACACGGACCAAATTCCTGTAGAAGTTGTTCTGAAAACAAAAAACGGAGATAATTACTACGAAATTTTAAGTAGTCTTAATATTATCATATGTTACGATTTACATATTATTATTCTTATAACATCTGTAATATTTACGATATTGCAGATTTAATAGGTTAAAAGTATAAAAAAGTATAAGTACTAATTTTGTAATAAAATGTCGTTGGATGACTCGGTGTCCCACACGAAAAAGAAGAAAGAAGAAATAAAATGTAAAAAAAACCTCTATTTTACATTTCAGCTGACTACATACACCCGTGCAATGCATCCAACTGGGACCGATGTTTGGTGGAGTCCACACAGTTGGCAATACCGGAGTTCGTCAAAGGAATCCCAAATATTGGCATAGAATCCTTGGACCCCTTCGTCATTGAGAAACTCGCAATCCCTCTACAAGGGCTCAAGGTGACCTTCTATCAGGGAAAAGTGACTGGGTTCCGAAAATGTATCGTGGACGATGTCATGTAAGTTCACTTTAGTAGTACCTACTAACTTATAGAAACACTTGCAATACTACCCTCTAGTGTCAACACTTTAAGAAGCTTTTAATGTCGGCATGAAACAGCCTCTCAGTGGGTTGGCAACCCACAAGAAGAACTCAAAAAATATTTTGGATAATACCAAAACCTTGTAATAGGTTCAGATAATGCGTCAGAGCATAAAATTGTGTATAAGGATACATGCAAATGTTTATAGCAAAAACTCTGTACAGGAAGGACAAAAAGAAAGGATGCACTTTGTAAATAAAACATTACTCAAAAAAAAATTGGTATAGATTTAAGATGAAATGGAAATTTATTGAGCACACTTAACATTGCCTGGATGTCGATAAGAACATCATATCCAGCACTGTTATTAGTTTGAAGTCAAATTTCCCGATAAAACAATCACAGCTTCTGATTATGGCTCTTTTGATGTGATTTTGCCCTAAGATTGGCACAAAATATTAGACTAAATCGTATTCACTTTGTTCTGAGATAGCCTCACACAGTATAATCCAAAAGTCTATAATTAAGGCTTCTAAAAAGCAGTTTTTATTGTGATCATTAAAGATATCTTTAAAAGTTTGATACTTTTGTTTACAAGATAATATCATTGGTTTTATAGCATTAATTTTCATACTATACCTAGTTTGATTTGTTTACTTTGTGGACGTAATGGCAAACTCTAAACTATGACAGGCATAGTTGACTATCAAAAAGCTTTTTACTTTGGTGCACCTCTTTCTATTTTACAAAATAAATTTATTTCGTTAGGTACCAAAGAATAGCTTAGGCCAAAATTTATGACTTTAACTTGGTCCCTTACTATATTTATCAATCTATTCATAGATTGGTATGTTATTCACGTAGGTAAATATAAGAAGAAAATTAAGTACACATCCGACCAACTTTGCAGACATGGTGCAACCACTTACCTACCTCTGCAATTTGATTGACAATAAAGGAAGCATTTAATTGGCTTTGTTTCAATACTTCATACAACATTATTGCTGGTTTTCGATATTTTTATACATACACATATCACGCCTATAATCCCTTGCGGGGTAGGCAGAGCGTAAACGACAGCAAAAAACGGTCATTTACACCATGTCTGACAAATATTTGAGGGTCATTCGGAAAATTGTGTATCGCCATAGTGACAGGTTGTCAGCTCATCGCCTAAAATTGCAATACACAACATCTAGTCCCTAAGTCGCCTCATACAATTCCCACGGGAAAGAAATGGGGTGATGCTTTTCTAAGCCGGCATCACACGGCAAATAATACTTCATACACATTATCGCTGATTTTCGATATTTTATAGATCAATCTATTTAAAAATACATTATAAATTATGAAAATGTACACTAAAAGTATTTGTGATAGAGAATGTGACAATAAGAATATTATGAGTATGAAATCCATATTAATAATAGGTATTCAATATTTGTTTTTACTGCAACTTGAATCTTCTTCTTCTTTTTCGTGTAAGATACTTGAATAACAAATATTAAATATTATTAATATGGTTATCATACTCATCTACATAAATAATTAGAAAAATAAAGCAAAACCAAATGTATTAATTTTGCAGATCTATCACCGAAAGTTTTTTATTTTATTTTAATGCTTTTAAGACAAAGGAAATTTTACACAACTTTTAAAATCTTCATATCTTTATATAAGGTGTAATAGATTGTCTATTATACACCATTTATTTTAGCTCTCGTTTTTAGTAACCGAGATTTTTGAATTCTTTGAGCGACCCTTAGTCATTGCTTTCAAGTGTATTAATATCATTTTGGAAAGCAAAAAATGCTGTAGCAGTAAAATATTTGTTAATAATACTACATCAAATCCAAGTACCCTAAAGAGACGAGCATGCATGAAGAGATTGATGAATGTAGAGGAGGCGAAAGAAGTATGCCAGGATCGTAGTAAGTGGAAGGAAGTAGTCTCTGCCTACCCCTTTGGGAAAGAGGCGTGATTTATGTATGTATGTACATCAAATCCATTACGCATCGGGAAACCGGTTTAACAATAACATGGCACAAAAAATGCTAATGGAATCAAGCTTCGCGGAAATCCATCATACTAATATTTTTTTTATAATATTTAAAATAGCCTAAAATCAGGCAAATAATTTAAATGGCATAATTGCTATTTAATTAGTTGATATTCATAGCACATTAAATAATTATTAGTCGTTTTAATAATAACACTGAATAATAATTAATTTTGTAGTGAAACGAAGACATAATTGAAAATTATAACGTGGCTCGTACAGCCAGGAACAAAGGTATTGTCCTACCATTTTTATTCCTCTTAGACTTTACCCGATCTACTGCTAAATTATTATCTGTGAGAACTTGCAAAAATTCCTACATAAATTATCTTCTGTAGGGATTTTTCTATAGAAAGTTCTGTACAAAGACCCTTACACCATGATTCGGGCCATGATTCTCTATTTTGCCATCGTATCATAATGCCAGCGACACCCAACTGTCATTATAGAGGTATTGTTAGAATCTCATTTCAGTATTTCGAGTTATTATACTTTAAACTGTTACCAGAAAATGAAACGACCAAAACCATCCAACTGCACGCTATCGAAACACAACTGAAACGATTTTTAATTCCTAGAGTTCAGGCCCCGGTAGGTCCACTAGAGGCCTGCCCGGTGGTTTTACCCCATCAATTATAATACTCGTTCTACCGTGAGAATAAGGTGCGCTAGTTTAGTATAATTTTCTTTATACGACCTCACAAACCCTTACGTAACATGACATGATTGTTAAGCTAATAGTTCGTTATATGATTGTCTGTTTGGTTTTCCTTACTAAACTTATTTGCTTCACGTGTCCGAACAAGAAAAAACTGTTTGTGTCTAATTTATTTTTTTGACCTAGACCTTGTTACTAATGTTATTCAGTTAATATAGGCATACATTTTATGATACTGGAAATCAAACTGGTCAGACAACTATCGTCATATACCATAAATTTTGGATTAAATTAGGTATTAAATCATTGCATAAATTTATGCAAAGATCCTAACTTTAGTTTGTAAACAAGATATTTTCAGTACTTCTCCATTCAAACAAGTTTTGTAACTTCTAAACGTGAAGACATTCTGCAAGATGAAAAGAATAATGGCGTATTTAATTGTGATATAAATATCCAGTTTAAAAATGTATACCTTTGAAATCTGTCTAACTATAGCAAGGTATGATCCAAATAAAAATATCTAACTCTAGAAATGTCCAACATTAATAACGACATTCACTTAGTTTTAAGACGAATTGGTATAGCTGATCAGACCAATGACATCATACAAAATAAAAAATGTCATGCGTTTGTTTCTGCAATAGAAACACGTTGGCGTGTGGCGGCTGCGTGAATAGAATGATCTTTTTCCAATAATTAGAATCACTGACCTTACCTCATTTGTTCTACACGATGTTTCACATCATCGGCATAGATAATTGTTGAGTCTTTTATTTGGAATGACCGTCTTCCTCTAAGCGTCCTTCACCTCACTGTTTCTATGCATGGAAGGTACAGGTTGTTTGGAAAAGAGCTGTTATATTATTTTCATGTCTTCTATCTTTAAAAGGATGTGCCGATAGATAAATTCTGCTTGGAAAACAATTATCTGCTAGCAGATTAGTAGATCTCTCGTTCATTTAATTATGTTCAATCGTACCTGATTGTGATTACGTTTTTAAGTTATTAAGTTTGAAGTCTGCGTCTGCAATTCGAAAACCACAGTTCATTAGGTCGTCGGTTGACTTATTAAAAGAATAGAATTTTTGTATATCTATAAATTTGCTGAGTCCCCGTAATTCCACATATTAAAGATCTTATGTTTCAACAAAAACGGTTGATCCTAATGAAAAACTTTAGCTGCAGCTGCAGAGTCATTTCTGTATCTCTTATAGTTTATTCGATACCATAGGGTGATACCCACCAAGTATATGTCTGCAAAAGCGCTCTATCACGCTGAACATCTTTTGCTACAAAGCTATTTTCATATCTTTTACGTTTAACTGGGCTCTTGGTGAACCACAATATATCCTCCAGACCCCAAAAGTCTATGGGCCAGCAGAAGCCCATCATTCTAAAAAGCTTTTGCTATAGAGCCATTAACGTACTACTTATAGTTTAGCAAGGCACTGATGGTCTACATCATTTACTCCAGATCATCAATGTCGATGGGTAAGGAAAAGTGACCCGTGATTCTAAATTACTTTACTATGGAGCTATTTCCGTATCTTATATTGGGAGCCGGGGTCCTGGTGTTCCACATTAGCTTCTCAAAACCCTTGTTGTCTTTGTGTCAACAGTAGCGGCCCATCGTACTGGACACAATTTTCTATTGAGCCATTCCTGTTTCATTTATGGTTTAGCTGGGCTCCTGGTGATCTACGTCAGGTACTCCGGATCCTCGATAATTATGTATCCGGAGTAAAAAGTAGCCTATATCTTTTCTTAATGTATTATTGATGTTTGTGGCAAATTTCACTAAAATTGGATCAGTGGGCGTGAAAGCGTAACAGACAGACAGATAGTTACTTCGAATTTAAAATATTATTATGGAGTATTGTTAACACGTAGGTGTATTTTCTGTACAATATTAACTTACTATCTTAGTTATGTATTTCTTCCTGGCACACGTACCTAGCTGGCATTGAAATAACAAGCCTAGTAATTTAAGATGATTATTCCAATTGTTAGGTTTTAATAACCAATGCAAAGTTTGTTCCGCTACAAATCCAACTTAGTTTTAATTCCTAAACATTTCCTTTTTGTTTGGCCGTTTGAATGTAAGTATAGTGTGCTAACCCGAAATTAGGTGAAACTATATTTGAATAGTTAACTAAAAATAAAAAGAAAGACTTTTAGTTTTTATTATTTGGCAACAATTTGCATATTTCCCCGGGACACCCTGTATCAAGGAAAAGCTAGTGCTATACCTGCATTTTGTAGCAAATAAATTCAAACAAGATAAAAACAACTGACTGGTTTTACTCAAGATTCCTTTTAAGGACTATTTATGATATTTTAGTATTCCGTCGTACCTTTATAAAAAGGAGATTGAATTAGATGAATTCAGGAAGCGTTCGCAACGCTGAATCACGGAACCACCGAAACGACATCACCGAATGGTCAACATTATCGAACTCCTTCAATTAGTTTCCCATTTTTGTGTCAGTAGACCGTAGTAGATTTTAAAATTAAATATTTTGATATCTTTTGTTGCAGCTCAGAGTTGGAGAAACGTCACTTCGTCCTGGCCTTCCATTGTAACCTGACTATCAGAGGGCAGTATGACGCCGTTGGTCAGATTTTGCTCTTTCCTATCAATGGAGAAGGTGACGCCAAAGTGAAACTCAGTGAGTAACAAAACCGATGCTTTTCATAAAAATATACTTAGGGTGATTTTTTAAGAGGCTATCAGGATAGCAAAAAGGTCGGGTTAGTGATAAGGAACAACTCCCAAGAAACTGGTTGAAATAAGTATAAATAATTGGCGCTCCTATAACCCCTCCATATTTTTCCATATTTCGACTTATGTTTCTTGGGTAAAGTTGTTCCTTATCACCAACCCTTTCTGATTTTTTGGTATCAGTCCATAGTTGACACTCTATAAAGAGTGTTAGGAAAAGTACTGCGTTCCTTTAAACGAAGCATTCTTTATGCTTTGTGTTTAAAAAAATACCTACTAATAATAAAAAATATTTTACTAAGACGTCTGATTTGATTGCTTTACTCTAGGTCAAAGTCACAGCAAATTGGTACAGTCAAGTACAACTCGGACGATTTTCTACCTTTTCTACGTCACGCGTAATAAAATATACAATGGTGCAACCGCAGCTGAACTTGACAGTCACGACGCGCTAAGTCGCGTTCTGACCTATAGTTGAACAATTTAATAAAAAGTTATTGTAAAATAGATTTAATTTTAAATAATTTTATTTATTTTTTATAACGCACGCAGGAACGCAGCACTTTTCCTAACAACCTGTATAAATGTCATCTGTTAAGCGTACATCGTAGTTATTCCAGACCATAAGGTGATACCTAACTAGATTAAAACAGTGAAGTGTTGTATAGGAATGGCCGAAAGTATTGAATACATATAACTAGTGGTAAGTGTTGCAAACTTTTGAAAATCAAATCAGCAACACACTTTAATAATCGTAACATATTTGTCACTGAAATAAATTTTAGAGCCAATTCCTATGACTAACGACAACGGAACGACATGACGACAAGTGAGCAAACTGATGATTGCATGTTTTGTAAAATTTAATAATAAATAAATAAATAAAACTGCCTAAATAAAACACTTTAAGCAGTCTTGCTCCGTACCGGACCTAGACAGCTTGACGTTATTTGTTTATTTTGCAAAAGTCAGTATTTATCCTTTGCTGACCTTATTTACACCTTAATTATAATGAGTGCAAAATAAAAACACTGCAAAAATCCTGACCTTGAAAACTATTCCAAATGTTAACGATGTTTTGATCAAAGTAGAGTTAGGAACTTCAAGTAATTAACATACTTACCTTGTTTTTTTTTTCTAGCAAATCTCCGTATGAGAGTAGACATCAACACAAAATACATCAAGGACAAGAATGGAGTGAACCACTTCGCCCTCAAAAATTACAAGTACACATTAGATTATGGCGACAGAGTGTATTACGATCTCAAGAACTTATTCAAGGAGAGCAAGGAACTCAGTGAGTATCCTCTTTTAATTCCCTTACTCGTGTAAAAGAAATAATAAAAAGTCATCAGAATAAAACAATTTTAAACGGCTTTAGGTTGTGTTTATTTTAATAAATTTAAAAATATTTTGTTGAAAGAATACTTTTACACGGTGCAAACGTTTCTAGATGAGTAGATAAATTAGTTATTTAATAAAATATTAATTAAATTTCAATAGATTTTGTGATTTATGTAAATATTGAAGAATATATGCAAAACGGTAATAATCTGTAAAAAAATAATTTTTAATAAGATTGCTAGTTTAATTAAGTTTAAGCAGGGTGCATGCTTGCGTCAATTTAAATTTTAAGATCTTTTTTACAACATGTAAGCAAAAATAAAGAGTTGAATTGAATTGAATTGACATATACACACAAATATCCCTTGTACGAGGCAGAGCATAACGAATGTGACGAATATTTGAGGGCCGTTTCAGAAAAATATGTACGATACTTTGTGATTTTCCTCCTTTTGGTAATATTAGCACCTTGGTTATTTTGATACCTTGTTCATTTCACCGGGAACGAATGACACCACTGGGCAGGCCTATGATAGTAATAAATAATCGTCAAAACAGAACACTTCTTCGGGATATTTGTATAAAAATTACAATTTGATCGCAGCTTAGTATCTTTGAAACGATCTCCCTTCTAGTCGTAGGTATAACTATAGAGTATGACAACGTAATCATATTTTTTACGTCACATTCATTCAAGTTGAAATTCCGTAGGTGGGTTTCATAGTTTTTCCGTATGTAGCGGAATTACACATCTACAATTAACAATTACACTCCTGGTAGGTTATAAAAAAATACCGGCCACGTGCGAATTGGACTCATCCACAGAGGGTTCCGAAACATGCACATCAAGCCATTTCATATGAAACTCCACTTGAACTACTAGCAACTATAAAAAAATATATATTTTCTTCGGCCCATTAAAAATATTAACGATAGGATTTTTTCTTAAACTTGTACTTCAAATCGAAGCTACTTATTTGCCTAATTTCTTAGTTCTTGTAATTCTTCTTCTGGATCCACGAGAAGCACCCATAAATTATCCTTGTGAGAATACACGCGTTTTTTACAACATAAATGGCCGTATCTTTTTAATGTTATAGGATCTTAATTTTTTTTACAACTACAAGCAGATAGACCTGAAGTTGAATCAGAATCAGAATCAGAAATATTTATTGCTATTGCTAGGACTGGTTCCCATAAGCACAGAATAATAACTAGTAACTAGCGTTTGCCATAAGGTGGTAAAATTAAATAGTATAAAAGTACAAATTACATTTCTTACTTAATCAAATTAGGCATGCAATTGTAAACATAGAGTAATATTATTATAGTAATCTAAGAGTGTCATATAATTTGAGTTGAGTAAGTACATGGTTTTAATTTCAACTCGATATTTGAATGTTTTCGAGAAAAAGTGTCCGTCCGTCACACGAACGGACGGACAACAAAGTGATCATATCCGTTTATGCCTTTTGAGGTACAGAACCCTCATAAGATTTTTTAGACTTTATCAAAGTGTATTCCAATAGCCAATCAATTTCAGGTGATAATATATTCGCGAATGTAACATTGATACAGTTTAGACTCCTTGTTTCGTTTCTTTCATTTCTTCTAGCTTGTAGTGTCAAGTGTTATCGAAATACGCAGCAACGCAAATGCTTAAGGTTTTGAACCGATTTGCAGATTAACACTTAATTTTAGCGTAGCTTATAAGCTGCTAAGACCTGCTTAGTATCTAACATATTATGTCACTTTTCAAAATTTATGTTGAAATCTTATTTTAAAACATTTTTGACCTCAGATCAGGTTAAGGTTATAATTAATTCGATATTATGGTCTTTACGACTTAACATATTTATTGATACTAGTAAATTACACAACCTAGTCAGGGATATGACGTCAAACCTGTAATAAAAAAAATAACAAAGTATTAGTAATTAGATGAACTTTAACATCAATATTATACAGGAAAATATTTAAATAACAGGCTACTTAGGTAAGCTAGTTAATTTATACTGAATACACTAGCCTGTTATAGATTTGAATTGAAGGTCAGTAAGCAAAGACTTTTTGTGTTATATTTTTTTATCATAATTAGGTATGCAGGACATGCTAGTAATTTATTTTAACATAAATAAATACCTTTACTAAAGTCAAAAAAAGTTCTAATATTTACTGAGTTGAACCAGTCTGCAAAACGACCACGTCTTTCAAAGAATTTTGGTAGAAATATGAAAACAAAAGTGTATATTTGTAGAATACCAAATTTTTAAAAACACTTCCCGTGTTAGGTATATATTTTTTTTTAATTACAAAATTTTCAATCGCGGGCAGGATTGAACCTGCTACTTTTGCATTACTAGTGGCGACGCCTCTTCCATCTGGGCTACCGCAGCTCACACCTTGCCCACCAATTTTGCAAGTGTATTTTAATGCCAGTAACGCGTGTATTTTTGTACTTGAACATCATGTTACAGTATTAAATATTTCAATATTTTAACATGCTTGTTTTCAGGTGACACAGTATTAGCTTTCCTGAACGAAAATTGGCGGACTGTCGCTGAGGAGTTCGGAAAACCTCTCGTGGACTACGCGGTGGACCTGGCAATAAGAACAATTGAGAAATTCTTCCTAGCAGTGCCTTATGAGGAGATCGTTCATGTTCCCATTCCCAAATTCTAGTGTAAGGATCGACTATTAGCAAATAAAGAATTATTATTATGGTTATACAGTTTTTATTCTATTGCATTCCAGTAAAATATTTACTAGTACCGCGCCGCCGCCAATACTTACTTTGTACTAGTACCCAGGCAGAGAGTGACAAGTTTATGATTGGTTTTGATGGATGGATGGATGAAACTAATGTAATCGTGCGCACCACTACCTAATATTCTTATATACGGTACACACATTCTATTACCTTACTACGAACGACACAGGATTGGGAAGTAAAATAAACCTAGTGTTTTAATGTAAGTTGTATGTTCTAAGGTGATTTAAATTATTTATAATAATAGCCTCAATTCGAAATACAAATGTTCTTATCACCATCAATCAATCAATCAATGTATTTATCAATTTCAATATACAATGCCTCAATTCGGGATATCAATTCTCTTAACTTACCTTAAATGTGTGCTGTCACTTTCCGTCAAGAAGGTTTAGAAAAGGATAGGAAACATTTTATTCATGTCATGTGATTTGACGCAAATACGCTACGCCGCTAAAAATAATGGAAATTGCAAAGAACCCATTAACATTTTTCAATATGACAGGACTTAGATATCTGCTATCCTTTTCTATACCTATTTGACGTAAAGTGAAAACACTAATTTAAGGTAAGTAAAGGGAATTTATATCCCGAATTGAGGACATTGTTTATTGAAATCCGTACTAATATTATAAATCTGAGAGTTTGTGTGTGTGTATGTATCTACGTTTGTTACCTCTTCAGGCTCAAACGGCTTAAACGATTTGGATAAAATTTGGAACACAGGGAGAGTGTAACCTGGAATAAAACATTACTTTTTACTGCGGGTAAACAACTATTATCACGGGAAAATGAGTGGCAGCGGGTAAAACCGCTGGGCGGAAATCTAGTTGATAAATTAATTGATTGATTGATTGGTAGTTGAATACAGGGAGTGGGCAGCAACATTGTCCCTGTAAATACGATACCTTGCACAGTGATTACCAATCTGCCTAGCGTAGCATGGTGAAGATTTGCCATATGGTGAGTATTGCAAACTACTCATCAAATACTACTTCTATTACAGCTGCAATAGTACCTCCTTCTACATGGTGAGGATTTGCCATATGGTGAGTATGGCAAACGACTCATCAAATACTACTTCTATTACAGCTACAATAGTACCTCCGTCTACATGGTGAGGATTTGCCATATGGTGAGTATGGCAAACGACTCATCAAATACTACTTCTATTACAGCTACAATAGTACCTCCGTCGACATGGTGAGGATTTGCCATATGGTGAGTATGGCAAACGATGTACAAATACTACTCCTATTATACAGCTACAATAGAACTGAACATGGCCCTCCGTCTTCATGGTGAGGATTTGTAGCTGTAATGGAAGTAGTATTTGATGCGTCGTTTGCGTTTTTCAACAGACGCATCCGTAAATGCACCGGCGCCGTATTTGTATGGAAATTAGACGGGAACTTGCAATTTCCTTTCGGCTGGCAGACGCTTGCGTTACGTATGCGCTAACAATACGCAGCAACGGACGTCAATTAGGATCACTCCCGACAAGTATTAGTGAAATAAGTCAAAACCGTATTACGATCGAGTAATGGCTCATATTGGATGAACATGAAAACATGCCGCGTTACCCTATTAAGAAGAGTGATCATCGTCGCTTCCCCGCGATTGCTTCTAACATTATTCTGAAATCTTCGGTTTCATAAACCAACTTTTCTTTTCGCCAATACTTGGCACGCGTATCCTACTTCCTTGGTAATAAGGTGTAGGGTAAACGCAAAAGTTGTGGTTCACTGAAATCATTTATCTTGGTTAGAGAGGCATTGGCACCGCCTTTACTCGGTTCTCGTCATCATGACATGAACGCCTTATTATTTGTGACATCTGATTTTGATTTACACATAGGTGGTCGTATCGATTTTCACGATTCGTTTGATTCGTATATCAATAGCGTATTAAGATAGGAATTACATTTTCGTTGTTTGTATAAATTTGTCCTGAGACATATTTTTAAGAAAATATATTTTTAACGTGTGATGCCGGCTTTGAATAGCATCACCCCATTTCTGTCCCGTGGGAGCCGTAAAAGGCGACTAAGGGACTTGAAAGTGTGTATTGCAATTTTAGGCGATGGGCTGACAACCTGTCACTATAACGTTACACAATTTTTAAGGTGGTCCGTTTAACATACAAACGAAAAACTGAAATTCAATGGACATGCGATGAAGAGTATTTTTTTAACAAATGCTTATGCGGAATGATAAAGGCCCACGTAAATTTGGCGCAAAACTACTTTTGGTTAAAAGTAAAATAGTAATTGGTCCACAATAAAAGCAAACTAATTTTTTGCAGCAGTAGCTTCATCGATTGGCGTAAAGTGGCGACTCGGTTTCAACTAGGGAATCTTATCGTTTACAATTTATTTTTATTTTTTTGCGAAAATGTTATATTAACTCGGGACTTTCCATCGAGTTTTTCAATAAGAATGCTGTCTCCATTAAAGACATAAATCCATGTAATATTATTTGTATGAAAAACGAAACCTTAAGATAATTTATTTCCCGCATTGAGGCCGTAAACCAAAACCAAACTAATCTAAACCGCCATGCCTAGAATAGATATCACGCGGCGTCAAGTCCGCTCAAGTCTTGAAACTCCAAGTCACAACAGTGGAAGTCTCAAGTCTCTAGAGTGTCCAAGTTTGCCAACTAGTTGTAAAGCGGACTGAACATTGTTTTACTAAGTGAATTGTGTTCCATGCTTGTTTTATTGTTCTTGTAGCCTACGACTTTATGAGACACCTATTTACAGGTAAGTAGGAGTTCATTATTTTTAAATACAGTATCAAAAGAACAGCAGTATAATGCAGAAAATGATTTTGATGAGTATGTTTGATTTGTTTTCTGAACAAAAGTTAGTATTCTTTTAAAATGGATAAACTCATTTCTCTGTTTCACTTACCTACATACCTATTGACAAAATTTAAACGATAAACATCATCGTCACGTCTCTAGCTGCCAACTTGAACGCAATAAAGCAGGCTCCGGCTCCACCATGAGTCCATGACACATTATTGTTACGGTGTGACCATAACAAAGCCATTATTTACCTGCCCCTTACGTTTCGCCCACAAACTGCCCCCGTATTGAGGCAACCCAGTAAACTGGATTAAGACATTAACGCCCGAGCGCCCGTCGCTGTCGCCACCAACTTTTAACTAGATTAGTCGTAATATTAGTCAAAGCAACTTGCCACTATGTGACAGTAATGGCCTTTTCACAACTAAATGTTACTGTCCGTGGTGAGTGTGATAGCGGAGCGATGTCATAAGCGGGAGCAAGACTAAGCTGTTTTTAATTCACATCAATTGAGCTTGAACTATTTAATATTAAGTTTGAGCTATTGAACTGTACTACAGTTCTCAAGCTTTTCATTGTTTAGCAAAACATATTCACCATGATGCCGTGTGATGCTGGCTTACAGTAGCATCACCCCATATCAAGCTGTGGGTGTCGTATAAACCGACTGAGGGATGTATCCAAGGAATAGGTAGCAGCGTTCTCTGTGAATACAACACCTTGATTTACGCTTGCCAATCCGCCTGCCAAACGTGATGAGTATGGCAAATACCCTCTGGATCATAATGGATTAGGCTCATGTCTAGCAGTTTACTGTTGTGGCTGTAATGATTAGTTTTTCCCTCTTTTTTTTATTAATGATGGGTTTGCTCTTGACTCTAGTCTGGGTCATAGGACAGAGACAGAGTCTAAGATGGAGCGAGCTCACCCAGAAGAAGCCTGTTAAGGCACTGGCACTCCCACATACTGACGGAACGCAGCAAGCTACTTGGCGCCAGACTTCGGTGGGATGGTGGTCGCGAGCCAGGCGGCCCCTTACGCAGCCTTCCACCGCTTAGTGGGATCGTTCAGCCGGACTTATCCACAGGCAAGCCTGTGTTGCCGTTGCCCGGGGTGGACCGCTAGGAGGTAGATCCCATACCACCCCAAACCCCACCCATATTTAGCTTTGGCCTTAAACTATTTTGCAAGGCTTTTTTTGTTACGCTCATTTCACTTAAAATGGTGTAAGTAATGTTTCAAAATTAATTTATGCAATCCATGTTTGTTCCTATCGAATCCACTTGTCATCTAGTTAGGTCTTGAGGGTGTACACCGAACCACACTAAACGCTCAACTACCGCTATCTCCACCACTGTGTACTCAGCCAGAGAATGTTCAGACATCGTGATTAACGGCGAAGTCTCTTGGCGAATACACAGTAATTGATGTGCCACAACAAATATGTTGCAGGGTTAAGTGTTGACTCAAGTATGCGATCTTGAGATGTAACTTATAGTGCGAATAATGAACGAGGCTATTATTCGCATAATAACATTATGCTAAACTAATATTTTGGTATCAAAACTTCTTTTTTATTATTAAGGATGGGTTTGCACTTGACTCTAGTCTAGGTCATAGAACAGAGACAGAGTCTTAGGCACGTATTTATAAATCGCTCTCAACTCTGAGATCGATCTTGAGTACGAGTTTGAGATGTCGTTTAGTACTGGCTGACGTTGTCAATGTCGCACATGAGATCGATCTCAGAGTTGAGAGCGATTTATAAATACAAGCCTAGAAAATCGAAAACTGTGAACTGTCAGGGCGAGTCTCGTGATGCAGTTGACGTTAGTGTGATCTATGCGGTGTTTTCCCACTACAGCCCGTAAATGTCATATCAGTCAATTTACAGGAGTGGGGATGGGCAAAATTGGTAATTTTTCAACATGCTTAGCGGTTCTCCCACTTGTGTCCTACTCTAAGCCTGCGCCGAGCGAAATCCGACCGCCCACTGGCGCCCTCCCATGTTTTTAATTAATTTCTCTTAATCTGAAACAAATATCAAAAATCTAAAAAGGACAAATTGTTGCCCTATACGATAAGGGTATTCCAAAATACAACAATGAGCTTTTTCTTGTCTTATAAATTTAAAATCACTAAAACGGAAAATGGTGGCTACCGTTTTCCGTTTTAGTGATTTTAAAGACGCATAACAATGTAAATCTTATTATTGTACCTTAAAATAAACTTATCGTTTAGGACAACAATTTGTCCGTCTTAAATTTTTAATGTTTGTTCTAGATTTTAATAAATTAATAAAAAACAGGTGAAGGCGCCACTGAACGGTCGGCGCCGCCTTAACGCATCATACATAACGCATGCGTCTGCAAGATGATAGTAAATTAAGAAATCCGATCTTATTTCCATACAATACAAATACGGCTACGGTAAAAGTACTGATGCGTCTGTCATCGACTTGACAGACACATCCGTTACGCAGTGGCAGAACCGCCAAAATGATTTTTAAATTTAGTACATGTCATGAAGGTCGTGATGAACCTAGTTGCGAATGTGGCCGGAGATATCCGTACATCATCTCAATCGAAGTCTATGAAATTTGTGAAACGACTCGGTTCTCACGTTTGTAATTAATTTACCGTTGTTTGTTACAAAAGGATTCCTAGCTCTTGCAGGTTTTGACGCCTCTTAAGGAAGGAATAAAATCAAATACAATTGACTGTCTTCTTCAATAAAGCTAGAGAAGTTTTTCTTGCTAGCCATAAACCGTCGTAATGCAACAAGGAAACAATTAAATTGGATATCTGGATCCAACTGTTGATAACAATATATTTTGTCCGACAGTTACAGAGCCCTCGCTCGGAATGAACTTGTAACTTGATTGTAAAACTGCGCTCGACCACTGCCAATTTCATTATTTCACTCCACGGAAGGTTTACCTTAGTGTCCACACAGACGGACTGCAATTCCCAGCCGCAACGCAACATCAAATTATACCGTGCATCAGCCCTTACATGGGTATCATCATGTATCATGATGTCAAAAAGGAAAAAATCTAAATTAATGAAAAGGTGTACTATCATTCAATGATCTTTTGAGCCACTTTCACGCTAGCTAATGATTAGAAGATACTTTATTTTAGCTTGTCTCTGACTGCTAAAAGAATGCTGATAACAAAATAATCACATCAATCCTTTGCACCATATTCATACCTATTTACAGGGTGTAAAAAACAACCCTCCAAAAACTGATACAGTGCATTCACAACATAAAGCTTAACAACTTTTCCCTAGAAATTCAGTTTAGGTAACGTAAAAAAATTTACTCATCATAGTAAAGGTTAATCGTGAATTTCCATGTGAGGTCCTTTTTTTTTCTTTTCATGGTCTACATGCAACCTATTATTATTCGAAGGGCTGTCCCGTATAGATTTTTTAACAGTTTGACTGCGGAAAATATAGTCCGTCTTTTTAGAACCTTACCTGGAATGTTCACAGACAAATGTTTTTTTTTCAGGTGAACTAAAAAAGAACGCAATTGTGACTCTGACTGAAACTTTATGGGCTGCATTTATTTACAGTTTCCTGTGTGGGATTATTAATAAAAACAGACAGACAGGCTTATGAAATTTTAATAAAATTTAAATACATATAGGGCCGTGTGATGACGGCTTAGAATAGCTATTTCAGGGTGAATCTACTCATGATTCTGAACAACTTTTATTATGGGGTCACTTGCGAAATCGCGAAAAAAAAACCAGCTGTTCCATACATTTTGTACGAGTAGGTATGAATTTTTCTATGGAGCAGCTGCTTTTTTTTTGCGATTTCACAGGTGACCCCATAATAAAAGTTGTTCAGAATCATGAGAGGAATCACCCTGAAAAATCTCCGGGGTGAATAAAAAATAACCCTGTATTATAATAGTTAGTTTCGTCGACTCGGCGTCCTAAAAGAAAACATAGTTAATGTTCGTATATGCATTAACACTGATGCATGATGTTAAAAGGTCAAGATATTAATGTTGATTGAAAAGTTTTATGTTGATTGAACTTGTGACACTACATAAAATCAATACCGTTTTTCAATATTATACCTAAACAATCAATTATCTGCGTACCTAATGATCGTTACTGTAAACGTGTTTTAACAACCTATGTAACTCACTACTTAGTAATTAATTACAACTCTTGCAAAAAAACTAGAAATTCATAATTCTTCGTTAATTATTACCTCGCATCGTCCATTGAAAATCTATTTTTATGAAATAAGGCCGTTAATATACCTAAGTCAAATGTTTAGAAAAACTAGTAATTGAATCAGTAAAGAAGAACTATAGTGTTATACTTAGAGCGATTTTTAAGTAACATTTTTGTTTAAATAGAATTGCATTTTTACAATGGATTTATGTAGAAAAACCAAAGAGAACCTTTTTTTCTCATTTATTGCAAATCTCCAAAATGGCTTTAATTAATTTTGTCGTTTTTACTCAAAGTAAAAGATTTTAACATGATTAGTATTTTAGATTACTCGGTGTCCCATACGAAAATATAAGAATAAGTATTTTGTGTTGAGAGTTTTATTATTATCGAAAAACGTGCGGAAATTTGCATGAAATCAGATTGGATGTTTCTCTCTGATGCAGCGGCAATGAAAGTGACAGTCGTTTAACCCTAAAGTATCCACCAGCTCAGCCTACAATATCCTTAGCAAACTGAAACTATCTCACAAGTAATAATTTAATTTTGAATCAAAGTAAATAGTAAAATGCCGTTTGATGCCGGTTTAGAATAGCATCACCCCATTTCTTACCCTTGGGAGTCGTAAGAGCCGACTTAGGCACTCGAGGGTGTGTATTATAATTTTAGGCGATGGGCTGACAACCTGTCACTTTGGCGATACACAATATCCGAATGACCCTCAAATATATTTTGTCAGACGTGGCGTAAATGACCGTTTTTTGCGGCCGTTTGGGTTCTGTCTACCCCGCAAGGGATTATAGGCATGATATGTGTGTGTGTGTGTGTGTGTAAATAGTAAAAATTTAAGTAAGTAGGTACTACAAAGCAAAAGCGCAAACAATCGACTGGTACCTACAATTGGTTCTCAAAAATCACTTTCTTAGATTCCCCGATTCAGTTTGTTCCTGTAATTTCATTATTGGGTAACTTAGTCTCCTTCAGACAAGAGGAAATGGAGCTGGTCTTGTTATTGACACCAGCACCAGTTATAAACTCCTTAGCTATGTTTTTGCTTTCAACTTGTATGCAGGCGATAAGTCTTCATCACAAATAACTTGTTTGGAAGTGGAATTGGGTTTGCTGAAACACATATTTTAGCTTTCAATGTACTTTCGAGAGTAGTCAGTATGAGTTATACCTATCTTGAATAGTTGTGTACCAAAGCAAATGGCGGATGATGAAAATTTATTTTCCTACAAATATGTTTGGTTATAGAAAGTTGAGTAGGAAACTACTGAAACAGCGTAAGTAATTGTACCTAACATAGCTAGGTATTGATTGGAACATCTACGTGTATATTAATTATTTAAAGACTCGGCGATCTCACAGACATACCTCGAATAGTGGTTTTGTGGGGCTATTTATTAGTTTTAAGAATACATTGCATATTAAGAAAAAAAACAGATGATTGAACATAATTCAACTAAATATGTGAAAAGACGGCCTTATCAACTTTTGCGTAAAGAATAAAGAGACATTTAGTTTAATTAATGAATAATATTAATAACTAACAGAACAGATGACTGATTTCATACTTATTTTCAGGTGTTATAACAGAACATCAGCTGAATCGAATTCATTTATTTCATTTAAAAAACAATACAATAAAATCTTAGCTTAATCAGCTGAATTCAGTTACCAGCTTTACGTTTTTTTTTTTATTACTAAGCTGATTTAGTTCGCCAACATATTGTATGTTATATACCATACTATAACAACCACAACAGTCCACAGCTGAACATGGGCCTCCCCTATTAGGTGGGTATTTGCAGTAATCACCACGCTTAAAAGGCGCTTTGGTGAGCGCAATGCAAGGTGTTGGATTCACAGAAAACGGTGTTGCCTGTTCCCTGTATATTTAAGGTGAAATTTTACTAGTAACCGATAACGACACGGGCTAGTGATAAGGTTCAACTCCTCCAAGGAACATCGGTAGAACAACGAAAAAAATATTTGGTCCTCCAATACAAAATTGCCGATTAGTTAATAAGTTACTATGGAAACTCAAAATATTTTTGTCATATTTGAACCTATGTTTCGTGGGGCAAGTTGTTCTTATCACCACCCCGTCTTGTGATTTTGCTATCAGTCTCTATACATCCCTTAGTAAATTTGTTTTTTACAACACCCGCGGGTGGATATCGGGTGATGCTTTTTGCGATATACTATTAAATTTATATAAAAATATCGAATTTAAACCTTCGGGTACTGTAATACCAAGTCACAATAAAGCAGTTAGAATTACTAAGGCCTATGAACATAATAAATCTGGGCTAAATTCAGTATTTTCATTTTAAAACTGCTCACAAGAATATTTTCAGCTGAAAAACCAATTTAGCGTTCAGGTAAATCGAGTTAGTTCAGAGTTGGAAGTTTCAGGCCGCTAATGACTTTTTAAAAAAATAACATTCAACACTTGATGATTTCGCAAGAGGATCAGTTATTTTTTAATTAAGTAAGTAGATGCCGTGTGATGCTGGCATATAATAGCATCAACACATATCTTTCCCTTGGGAGTCGTAAGAGGCGACTTGGGGACTCGAGGGTGTGTATTGTAATTTCAGGCAATGGGCTGACAACCTGTCACTACGGCGATACGCAATTTTCCGAATTGAAATTGAAATTGAAATTCTTTATTCAATGTAGGATAGTATTATCATATCACTTATTGACGTCATGAACCGTCATTGTAAAAAAAAGAAATTTGTATCACACAATTTTCTTTTTTTTATAACAATTTTGTAATGTCCTAATAGAAAACCGGCTCGGGCGGGAGAAAAAAATAAAAATCAAAGCACTGCCACGGGGCTGGCCAGGTTAATCACACGGCATGTAACTTTACGCCACCACCATCTGAAAACGATATTTGTTTCAAATTGAAGTCAAGATTTTTAAAGCGTGTAGTTTACATGCGTATAATTAATCGGACCTCCTGAACAGGAAAAACCCACCAAAAAACCTGCCCAGAAGTGTTCCTACTCTAAATTAACAATCTTACTAGCCCCTAAGCTACCCTAGCTAATTCTGTAAGTAAAAAAAAATATGTATAGACCAAAAATGGCTACATATTTTTTTTTTGTAAAAATTGATGTAGATAAATCTACCAGTTTTAACTTATAAAATATTTACTTTAAACAATTGAAATTACATCCATGCAGATTTGTAAAATTATGTCAGTTGTAAACTCCACGCACGTCCCATTTTGGTATTAAAAATGAGTGCGTGTTTCTTGTGCTGCGCTGGAATTAATGACTCAAATATATGTCAGACGTGGCGTAAATGTCCGTTTTTGCGGCCGTTTGGGCTCTACCTACCCCGCAGGGGATTATAGGCGTGATGTGTGTGCGAGTGTGTGTTTGTGTGTGTGTAAGTAAGTAGATATCGACACGCCCAATGAACAACAACGTATCTCATATTTGAAAAATTTACAGTACAGCGATTTTAAGGTTTAAAAAAATTCTCACGCTTTTGTTTTTTTATTAATTTAAGTGATTGTTTGTTTTAAAGAATACATGTATCGGGTTTTATATGTTGTTATATATGTTTTTAACATAATAATTTGCTTTTATTGAGTTTTATGACTTACAATGAAGGGCTACGATGCATATTACTTGCAATAACAATGTAAGTTGAGATAGTGATTCTTCAAAGATAGAGATATTACGGTAAATACCAGTGTATGTCTGAGTTACGTTTGAGTTGTCTTATGCACGTATTACCTTTTTACGATTAAATCCAGTGTATGTCTGAGTTACGTTTGAGTTGTCTTGTGCACTTATTACCTTTTGACATCAAAATAATCCAAGAAGCGTAAGTCTTGTATGAAATTTACTGACTATAATGCAATGAAATAAAACACTTTCATAAAATCTTATATTTTAATGCTTTTCTACTTAATATATGTTATACAAAAAACAAATATGTGTCATACAAAACAAAACTTCTTTTCTTACCATAGATAAATGTAGTCATTTTTAAAAGAAATGATAATAAAAATAAGCCATCATCATTATCATCAGATTCATTCAAATCTTTCCGATTATCGTTTTTTGCAACAGGCAAACTCTTGTAAAATTTGTGATAATATGTAGTTGAAATTGCTTTTGACGGGCACAAACTCCATAAGTCTTTATATTTAGCTGCTGTAATTGCGGTAATAGACTTACGTAAGCGTTGTCATACATACAAACATCAGCCTATTGCAGTCCATTGCTGGACGTAGGCCTCCCCTAGGGTACGCCATAGGGCACGATCTCCCGTTTTCACCATCCAGTCGCTACCAGCCGCCTTTTTTACGTCATCGGTCCATCTGGCCGGAGGTCGTCCAACACTACGCTTGCTGAGGCGTGGCACTTGAGAACCCGCTTACTCCACCGTCCGTCGATTCTACGACAGATGTGCCCAGCCCACTGCCACTTCAGTTTGCTACACTTCCAGACTATGTCCGTTAGTTTGGCCTTTTTGCGGATAGTATCATTCCGGATTTTATTTATTATAGAGGTAGAGATACCGAGCATAGACCTTTCCATAGCTCTCTGAGTGACATGTAACCGGTGGGCCAGTTTTACTGTCAGGTTCCACGTCTCGGCTCCATAGGTCATGACGGGCAGGACGCACTGATCAAACACCTTGGTCTTGAGGCATTGTGGCAAGGGTGATTCCAAAAGATGACACAACTTCCCAAATGCTGCCCAACCCAGCTGCACTCTTCTGGTGATTTCAGTCTCTAAGTGGTCTCTACCCAGTTGCAAAGTTTGCCCAAGGTACACATACTTCTGGACAACTTCAAGGGCTATACCTTCGACGGAGGCCGGCTCTGGGATGATGTGTTGATTGAACATGACTTTCGTCTTTTGTCCAAGTTCATACCGAGTCAAACACGTCCCGAGGCGACGTTGAGACTGGTCAGCATTTTTTGCAGATCCTGTAGTGATTCAGCCATTATGACTATATCGTCGGCAAAGCGGAGATGTGTGAGATATTCGCAAGAGTTCTCGAGTGAAGGCCACGTCTCGGCAAGCGTAGTGTTGGACGTCCTCCGGCCAGATGGACCGATGACTTAAAAAAAGCGGCTGGTAGTGACTGGATGGCAAAAACTGGAGATCGTGCCCAATGGCGTACCATGGAGGAGGGCTACTTTCAGTGGAATGCAATATGCTGATGTATGTATGAATATTTAATACTTTTACTCTTTTTTATTAATATAACCTACTAGCGGCCCGCCCAGTGGTTTCACCCGCTGCTACTTACAAGTGTTCCAAAAGCGGCCCGTCATGTTAAACATTTTTTACTTTGATTCCGATACCCTATCTCCTGTAGTTTAGATGGGATGCTGGTGGTCAGCATCAGGTACTCCAGATCCTTGATGACCATGTTCCAGCAGAAGCGGCCCGTCATGCTGAACAACTATTGCTATCAAGCCATTATCGTATCTCATATAGTTTAGCAGTGCTCCTGGTGCCCACCATCAGGTACTCCAGACCCTCAATGACCAAGTGCCAACAAAAGCGGCCCGTCATGTTAAACAACTTTTAATTTGATGCCGATACCTTATCTTCCGTAGTTTAGATAGGATGCTGGTCGTCTGCTTTAGGTACTCCAGACCCTCGATGACCATGTACCAGCAAAAGTAGCCCGTCATGCTAAACAACTTTTACTTTGAAGCCTTTACCGTAGCTTTTTTAGTTAAGATGGGATGCTGGTGGTCTGCATCAGATACTCCAGATCCTTGTTGACCATGTTCCAGCAGAAGCGGCCCGTCATGCTGAACAAATATTGCTATTAAGCCATTATCGTATCTCTCTAGTTTAGCAGTTCTCCTGGTGCCCATCATCAGGTACTCCAAACCCTCAATGACAAAGTGCCAAAAAAAGCGGCCCGTCATGATAAACAACTTTTACTTTGAAACCATTACCGTATCTCCTATAGTTAAAATGGGATGCTAGTGGTCTGCATCAGGTATTCCAGATCCTCGATAACCATCTGTCAGCAGAAGCGCCCCGTCATGCTGAACAACGTTTGCTATGAAGCCATTTTCGTATCTCTTATAGTTTAGCTGTGCTCCTGGTGCCCTCCATCAGGTACACCAGATCCTCAAGTGCTGACAAGAAGTAGTGCAAGTCCGTTTACAATATACCACCAATATTAGTGCCAAATTTTACGAAGATCGCAAATCGATTTGGCTAATTTGGGTAATATCCGCTATATTTCCCGCTTTTCCTATTTCTAACCGTTTTCCCGTAGGAACATGGAATTTTCGCGTAGTAAAAAGTAACCTATGTTACTCAGGTATGTTGTAGCTTTCTAATGGTGAAAGAATTTTGGAAATCGGTTTAGTAGTTTCGGAGTTTTTCGATTACATACAAACAAACAAAAAATAAATCTTTCCTCTTTATTATATTATAAGTGTAGATTAATAACAAAAAATTACTAAAATGAAGTTGTTACTTACAACATTGTCTGGAAGGTTGGATTTCGTGTATCGAAACAGTATCTTCCTCATCAGTACCTAGTCGAATTGGAGAACTATGAATTGAATACGGAGAAAATCAACGTAACTCAATTTGCAATCTATTTGCATGTAAATTAGGTAAAAAATAAATACTATCAATCATTGTAAATAAACATGAGTTGTTATATTTTTTTAAAGGGAGAATATTTGATCCGTGTAACAAAATTGTAAATCAATATAACATGTTTTACCCGGTAAACAATAATTTTTTTCAGAAGGCAACCACAGGTTACGTTGTTGTGATTCTCGCTAACTTCGGTTCTATTGTACTTAGAGATACGTTTGTTGGACACACGTGTAGAGAAAATTATAACGAACAAGGATATGTAATTAACTCATTTTTGTCGTAACTCAAGTTAAGTTGTTGTTCATTGGGCGTGTCGATATGTACTTACCCATGCATTTATTCAGTAAGGTGATAAACAGTATTGCGGGTTTTCATTTTTACTATGCTCTATCTTACATCTATCTGTCTTCAAGAGTTTGACTACAGGTATGCTACTTACGAGCACTGCGAATAATTACCTATTTAGTTCGAATTAGTTATGAGAAGAAATAAAGACTGTCTTTCCATACCATTTTCTCGATCAGCTGATTTCAGTTACATACTATTCAATTTCATATTATTTAACTACATTATTTCAACTTCAATTTCTTATAAGTATCTATTTTATCTAGAATGCTTACATAAACCTTCCAAGTTTGTGACATACCTAGTCACTTGAGCGCCAAAAGCGTGGTATCTAAAAGACTGAGGGCGGACACCTCGGGAGATAGCCGCGCGCCCCAGTTGACGCAGTAATTAATAGAAATATGCACTACAGGGCCGCAATAAGTACTAAAAGCTTAAATGTATAAAATATTGTCCATACATACATACACATATCACGCCTATTATCCCTTGCCGGGTAGGTGGAGCGTAAACAGCCGCAAAAACGGTAATTTACGCCACGTCTGACATATATTTGAGGGTCATTCGGAAAATTGCGTATCGCCGTAGTGACAGGTTGTCAGGCCATCGCCTAAAATTTAAATACACACCCTCAAGTCTCTTGGTCGCCTCTTACGACTCCCACGGGAACGACATGGGGTGATGCTATTCTAAACCGTCATCACACGGCACTGACCAACAGCGTAAAATTGAACCAAACTTCACAAAATGTAGAGTTGAAACTGCTTAATTTGCTCAAAAATCTCAGGTCTGGGCGAGCGTTAAAAAATAAATAAATATCGTGGACATTTCACACAGCACCATCTAGCCTCAAACTAAAACTAAAGCTTGTACTATAAGAACGAGATAGCTGATATTTATGAATTAATATTTTTATACACATCAATATTTTAATACTTTTCTTGTAAATGAATACATACAATACATAGAAAACACCCAGACTCAACACAAATATTTGAAAATTAATTTACAAATATTCGTGCTATGCGGGGATCGAACCCACGACCCTTGGTGTAGCAGGCAAGGGTACTATCCACTACGCCATCGGGCCAGTCATTTAAAGATTGTTTTCCTTTAGATCAGGACAAACATAAATTGTCTAGATCTAGTGCCTATCGAGAGTTTACAAAAATATGCATAAACAAAACATTACAAGGGTTTTTTTTCCACGGAAATAATAGTAATTTGCCTTTCTATATTATTAAACATGTTGTTCGGCGCTCGCTAACTTATCCTGCGTTTGATAGTGGTTATTTCTTGTTACCCAATAAATTGACTAAGTCCGTTCCTGGTGACACATGAACATGACACGCCGAGACCCGCTGACCCGTTTCCCTCAACCTCTAGCAACTAGTCAATTTGCCTTTAAAAAATCTCGCAAAACCTCCACCGAAAGAAAGCAGTATGTTGACTTAACACACATACGGCTCTTAACGGGTGCACGGCCTCGTTTCTTGTGCCGCTGAAAAAATCGTCCGCACCCTTTGAAAATCTTTGCACATAGAGCTCATGTTTGTATGAATGGGCGATGGTAACATAGATCGTTCTGTTGTGTGGATTTCGTAGGAATGCTTAGGAATGGTGCAGACCAGAAGCGCGATGTTTACGGTATTCAAATTGCTGTCACATGCCACCCACACTGGCTTATGCATGCGGTAGGATTGTGGGGTTAATAAAAACATTTTTATTCATTACTCTGGGGTGTAAGTGGAAATTTAGTAGGAGAATGTTATTTATGTTCAGTTTTGCAGTTAATTACCTTTCTTGCTGCGTGTGATGCCGATTTAGAATAGCATCACCAAAATTCTTCGCGTAGGTGTCGAAATAAAAAATTCAACCAATTAATGGACATTAGCGTTTCCCGATTCCATGTTATATCTTGCACTGCACTCACCAATCCACCAGCAAAGCGTAGTTAGTATGGCAATACCCCTCAATAGGGGAGGCCCATCTCCGCTCCGGCATTAGACTGTTGTAGCTGTAAACGTTAGTCAAATTATAATAATATTTTCCTATAAATAAGACTTTCCTAGAAAGCAGGAAAATAAAAACTGAAAATGATTCACCCAGAAAAATAATTCATCAAAGACCCTGTCGGGTAGTTGAAGCCGAGACTTTGACTGGGACTATGGAGGGAACGGGCCAATATATGGGAAAGGCCCAAGGGAATGTGGCCAGTATGTATATCACTAAGTTCCCGGGAATATTCCCCAAGAATTTATTATTTTTATAAGTACAACTAAGTTTCATAATCAAAGTGGTTTATAATCACGAGCCAAAGCAAACCCCTAAGTATTGTTCACTTGTCAAAATGCACCCTATAGATACATTCCTAGAGCATAATTCGAATTGGTAATTCCTAATCTCTAATAATGATGTTAAAATACCTAAAATAATCATATTTTTCCACAATCTGTAGAATATTCACCTTAATATTCGATTTTATAATGCCTATTCACTTATTTTACTGCAAGAAATACATAAAATGACTGACAAAATAATGTTGATTCATAAAAAAAATACTTAGGTAAATTGAATACCAAATTTTAAAACACTTCTCGTGTAAGGTATACCTCTAAAATTTTTGAAAACTTGCAAAAAAATATTTTCTTTTTTGAAAGTAAAAAAAATAATAAATGGTTTTTAATTTTTATGTTCAATGTTTCCATGTTTCCGGGCAATATTTGTCTAGCCCGGGAAAGTTACTGGGAATATTCCCAAAGCTACTGGGAATATTCCCAATGTTACCGGGAACGGCACATTGCTAGGCGAGACAAACTGATCAGCTCCGAACGATCAAAATTAAGTTAAGTGTACAGAAAATAAAACGCTCAATCTCAAAATTATACGTTACCATGTTCACAAAAAAATAAACCACCTGCCCCAAAAATCATAGCAAACTTCTTATTCATGACAAATCTGTTCCGAACAGGCGCGACAAACGCAAATAGATGGTTCATGCATGAATGCATCTTGTTTGAATACGTTGGCCTTGCGATGCGGGTGACTCTGCATAGGTAATAGAAGAATAATTTACGCGTGTCAAGAAGTACTCTGACACCATGATTCATCTGGTTTTTCGTCTACTCAGTGTCCCACATGACAAGAAGAAGAAGAAGGTAGATAAACTCAGCAAATTCTGTACATATTTTTTTTTGATAACGCTGTAAGGCTATAGATTTAATATCGATGCATAACGTAACGGCCTGAAAATGTTTGACAGACGTGGCGATAGCGACTGTATTTTTACGGCCGGTGATGATCTGCCTGCCCCACGAGGGCTAAAGGCGTGATATGTGTGTGGTGTGTGTGTATTAATGCACAAACTTTAAAATAATCAGTCTTGAAAAGTGACATTATGGTCGTGTTGCTTACAAACTCAGAAGCCAACGTCAATTTAAAAAATTTAGCGCCTGATGGAAAACTTAAAGCAAAGATACTCAATGACGATTCCGTCAGCTTTGAACAGGCGCAACAAATCCTGACAAGTCATACATGAATGCAAGATTGCATACGACTAGCGAGTATGCATCGGTTGAATTATTCACGCGAGTCAACTACGAACTGCTCAAGGACTGCAGAAGCTGAGGAAATCCGATCAGTTTTGCTAAGCGGATAGACGTTTTACAAAAGCATGAAGTCTTTGCCGGGTGCAGTACCTAGTACGTAAGATTGATACGCTGTAGTGTTAAACTGAAAATAGAAGTTTCCGTATAATAAACCCCTAGCGAAAATGCTGCCCACAATCAATACTTGGGACTTCGCATTTTGATATATGAGTCTCTGATAGTACAGTTTCTCTTTTTTTTCTCCGGGAATAGCGTTCTTGCAGGCAAGGGTAATATAGTTTTTTTTTTCTTTTTTTAATCAACGATGGGTTCGCTCTTGACTCTAGTTTGATATGTGGAGTAAATTTACATTCATACCTAACCTAATTAAATATACGTATAAAAATTCAGCGCTCACATTTCAACTTACAGAACAATAACGACGACATTATCTTTATATCTAATAGTAGGTAGGTATATGAAGTGAAATTTTACTAGTGATCGATAGCGACTACTAAGGACGGACCTGGCGCCTATGTTATCAAACAACAGGCTACAAGTCTACAGGTGAAGTTCTTAGTTCATTGCGTAACCGGTTCATATTCCTGGTATCATAATGACTAGTTGACTACGCAATGAACATCGAATTTCACCTGTAAAATAGTAGCCTGTAGTTTGATAATATCTGGTACTGGTAGTGATATAGAATAACTTTCCCCAAGCAAAATAGTTCAAAATATAAAGAAAAAATTGGAGCTGTCTATATGTGTGGGGGTCTAATATTTCCTTATATTTCAACATAATATGTTCCTTTGGGATTGTTGTTCACCAGCCCGCCCACAGTTTCAGTATCGCTCACTACTAAAATTTATCTTTATATAAAAAACTTACATACCACAAGCTAATATTGTACAGTGTGAATCATCGAGCTCAGTAAAGCGTCTACCTACTGAAAAAGTACTACTGCTTAGTAGTATGATTTGTAAATAGCTCAAAATAAGTCAGATCAGAAATAGTGAGTACAAAATTTACTTTAAAAGTTACAACATTTAACTCCAGACGTCTTGTGGGAAGCCGTATGGTCACATACGTAAAAGCCCTTCAGTTCAGACTGAAAACGTACGCTTATAGCTATTTACAGTATTATGCCTAAACCTATACACAGCCTACAAGCTTGGTGCTAGAATTTGAGATTCCCTATGCACAAAAGATAATTCTGTCACTCTTTTACACATAATCCTAGATATCAGATACTCGATACTAATTGAGGAATGAAATTGGATAGAGAGGATTATCTAGAACGGTTAATTTAAAAAAATGCTCAGGAATATACACATACAAACATACACATACCGCGCCTTATATCCCTTGCAGGGTAGGCAGAGCGTGAAAGGCCGCAAAAACGGACATTAACGCCACGTCTGATATTCATATGAGGGTCATTCGGAAAACTGTGTATCGCCATAGCGACAGGTTGTCAGCCAATCGCCTAAAATTGCAATACACACCTCAAGTCCGTTAGTCGCCTCTTACGTCTCCCACGGGAAAGAAATGAGGCGATGCTATTCTAAGACGGAATCACACGGCACTCAGGAATATCATTTGTGAAAAGGTATAGTTATCAACTGTTTTGTGTCTGAAGTCGATATTGACAATATTTCCCATAAATTACTATCAATCGTGCTTCAATCACTAAAACAAACACCAAAACAACTTTATCATCAGGCAATGCAATAGATTGTCTGTTTACGAATATCCATTTGAATTTTTCTGCGTGTGAATCGTTCCCGAAACAAAAGTTTAAAAGAATTTTATTTTCCCGTCAAATCGGTGATGGATGAAATTTCACGGAATTTTGTTACGCATGTGAAGCGACAAAAGATTAAATGGCACAACAATTCTATTACTTTTTGAACTTTTCTATCCGATCCTTCTAAAAATATTTTGTTTCACAAAAATTTCATCAATACTTTTCTTTCGATTGACTGAAAATTGTAAAACTGAGAGGTTGTTTCGTCTTTATTTGATTGATTTATTTACTTTCGACACACACATCACGCCTATATCTATTGCGTAGTAGGCAGAGCCTTAGTGGCCGTAAGAAAACGGTCGTTATCGCCGCAAAACTAACAACTTTTTCTTCTTCGAAATATGAAACGAAACTACATCAATGCTTCATTATTACTGCAAGAGCAATCTTTGTTTACGTCAATAATTCAACAACAGGCTAAGACTGTAAGTCCAAGAAAAAGTTACACCAGCAAAAATATGAAATTTTCCAGCATTTTAGCTATATTTTTAAAAATGGAAAACGATTTTAGTTTTACCAACTTTAAAAACTAAACAAGAATTTTAAAAAACATGAAAATCTAGATATATAATTATCTGCAAAATATCTATCGTGCATAAAATGTAACAACAATAGAAACAAAAGAATTATATGTTTGTATGGCCGAGAATGTAATGAAGACGATATGCTGTTCAGATATACCTACTGCTACTAGAATTTTTGACAGAATTTAAAAGATTTGATATTTTTATTTCTACATTTTATTTTTACATTTGTTCTGTTGGATTTCGTTTTATTTGTGACAAAGTCAATAATGAATAATTACTGACTTTATTTTGGGGCTAGATGGCTCTGTGTGTATTGTCCAGAATATTTATTTTTCATTATTTATTTTACTTATTTGTTTAAGTCCCATACAAAATAATACAACAGATTAGGATTGCTCTCAAAGTAATACGACACGATGTTGAAGGAAATCACGTCCAATTTATTTTGTAGATAGAAGGTAATGTGGCACCTTAATAGATCAGAGCACCGCAGATCGTAATGACTTCCTATAAGGGTGGAGTTCCACTAATTTAACCGTTTAGAATGAATAAATGCTTGTAAATAAAATTTATAAAGCACTTTGAAAAGCACCGAAGTCTGGGGCCAAGTAGCTTGCTGCGTTTCGTCAGTGTGTGGGAGTGCCAGTGCCTTAACAAGCTTCTTTTGGGTGAGCTCGCTCCATTTTAGACTCTGTCCTATGACCCAGACTAGAGTCAAGAGCAAACCCATCATTAATAAAAAAAATGTGAACGATTTTGTGCGTCGATGCAAGCCGCATTACGTGTCAAAATATTTAGTCACGAAAAACCTTGTTTTCTATGACAAACAAGATGTTTTTCTAATGTTTTCAATGTATTTTATCTTATAGGATCCAAATTTTGCAACTGAATCAATCTTCATATTACGTTCAAGATACTTGTAGAAAATGATTGATATTTTGTAAGACCAAAACGAACTTTTTTACCCCGAACATAAAGTTTATCTGTGGTAGCTTGAAATTGTCATCTAATCTTACAAACAATAAATTGACTATTGTGTAAAGACGTTATAAATACTATAATAATATACATACATACATACATACATAAATCACGCCTATATCCCTTACGGGGTAGGCAGAGCGTTAACGGCCGTAAAACGGATATTAACACCACGTTTGACAAAAGTTTGAGGGTCAATCAGATAGCTGTGTATCACTATAGTGACAGGTTGTCAGCCCATCGCCTAAAATTGCAATACACACCCTCGAGTCCCTTAGTCGCCTCTTACGACACCCATGAGTAAGAAATGGGGTGATGCTATTCTAGGCCGACATCACACGGTATATTCTAGGCCGACATCACACGGTATAATAATATAACCCAAATAAAATAACATACATACATATATCACGCCTATAATCCCTTACGGGGTAGGCAGAGCGTAAACGGCAGTGAAAAACGGACATTTACGCCACGTCTGACAAACATTTGAGGGCCATTTGGATAATTGTGTATCACCATAGTGACAGGTTGTCAGCCCATCGCCTTAATTTGTAATATACACCCTCGAGTCTTTTATTCGCTTCTTACAACACCCACGGGAAAGAAATGGACGGATGCTATTCTCATCCGGCATCACTGGAATAAAATACAATCAAATCTTACTACTGAAACCCGACTTTTGTCTTGGATTAGAAACACGCGTTCTTAATCCAAATTGTTTCGGTAAATATGCTTACAAGGCGGTGCATTAGACCATGAACGTATGTAGGCTTATCTCTAATCCTATTACCACGAACCCTTGTAATGGGCAAAGAAACCATGCTATGTTAAACAGTTCCAGTTTCTTATACAACGATACGAATAGGTGTAGAAATAGCGGTAAACTCTGGCTAAAACTCGCTAGGATTCATTTTGCACTTGCTACATACCATAGTAATGCGCTAAGTGTTAACAAACAGATAAACATTATTTAGATGAATTTATGAAGTACAAATATTATTTGTTTATTTTTGATGACATAATATTCAACAAGTTAAAAGATGAAGTTAAAAAATCGCGATTGCGTCCCAACAAATAGTATTTTTTAGAACCTTGTAGGTACTTGCACAGATTGGCTGTCAGCTTAACGAATGAGTGCGGTTTACAAAACAACCCGCATCTGAGCACAAATTGTTCGCTATTATGAACAGAGAGAAATTTTTAATCAAATTGATTCCATTTACTCGTTCGTGTTTTTTTGTTGTAGTTTTTTGGTGCAAATTTTCAGACGATAGCGAAACATTGAAAAGACAGTTTCATTAAGGTATATGAAAGTAAATAAGAATGTGAGTGGTAGATACCAGACCATTGATACGTAAGTTATTCTGAACATAATCCGGTAAAGGCATAGCGGGGCCGACGTGATACGATTGTGTAACGTTGCCGGGCAGACCGCTAAGTGCTACAATCCCCGACCGTTGGCCTCCTAGCCTCAGTACACTCCACCCACCCGCCATCAACACTCACCTTAACAACTAAAATGTGACGCGAAAATGGCACTGATTCTTCTAACCTTCGCTTTATTGCTAGTGAATCGCGTTAAGCCAGCGCAAATAGGCACAACCTCAGACGCCTCCGACGTAAACAGGTTATCAGAAGTGTCTACTGTTTTTGCCTTGCAAATCCAACAGATCCGGACGACGACGGAAGCGCCGCCCGAGGCTTCCACCGGAAACAATCTAGAAGTCGTTCCCGCAGCCGCCTGGCTGGATGCTGGGAATTTCCAACCAATAATTTACTCGTTTGAAAATCAGAAAACCAAAGAAAAATATGACGAAGGTAACGTTCTATTACCTTTACTTGCCGTAAAAGAAAATGAAGCAGAAAAACTTGAGGATAACAAAATAGATGAGTCGGTTAACTCAATGCCTTTAGTTTGGGATAGCTGCATCGAAACTACTTACAGAGATAACAGCAGAAATATACCAAGAACGCAAAGTGACATGGAATCATTTCGGAATCACGACATACACATGGAAAACTTAAAACAAAATGGAAGCATTTGGAATAAAAGACATATCAACGCGAATAACTCTGAAGCTGTTAGGACTTGGCTAGAGAAATACAACTCTTTACTTCACAGTAAACCAGAAAATAGACATCAGTCAAAACAAGACTCAGTTTTCATAAGGAAAATTACCCTGTTTACAAGTACTACTGAGGCAGCATATTCAGATACATCGACAGTGAAAATGGTGCCAATAACAAGAGAAATATTCAAAAATCCATCTGAACTAAATTTAACTTTCGACATTGTAACGGATACTAGTATAAGGGCAAGCTACACTGAAGATTGGTTTGAAGCAAAGGACAGAACTAAAATAAGATTTAGTGGACTGCCTCAGACGGAAACCTATTTGATACCGGCACTTAAGCTCGAGGAGGGGTTCCATCCTTTCGGATTTATGTCTGACTTTTTTTCTTTGATATATCCCTTCGAGTTTCCAGTGGGTGAGTTGATGATACTATTAAATTTTCACACCTTGTAAATTTTTGAGGGTGTTGATACTTTGAATCACTCTTCAGATATGTTATGAAACAATATTTTCAAGTGCATATTTTGTTGGAAAATACTCTTATTCCTAAAAACACACCTGCGCATTTATTAAGTCGCAGAATTTCGGATTGTTAAAATATGACTAAAAATTATTTCCACACATGTGACAGTATCATACGACCTGAAATTTAGTGACTTCACATACGCCGGTGAGTTTCGACCCTTACAGCTTTGTATGATGGAAATGTAGGGCTGAAAATTGTATGTGTCCTTTATGCTTCTTAGGTCTGATCAAGGATGTAGTGTGGGGAAAATTCACATTTCCTTACTCATTCATCCAGGTATTTTCTTTGACTAGGTGCGATTTACGTCAGCTTGTGTATTTTTGCTCGTTCACCCCTCATTTCATATTCTCTCTTAGCGAATGGATTCAATCGCTAAAATCACTCAAGTGTAAGCCTTTTCAAGGAAATGGTTATGTTAAACTCTGCTATATTATAATGTTAAATTCAAGTTCCTTTTTGTATTATGTGTTTTGCTACTAAATGTACATGTTAACATCTATTACAAGTGTCTGTATAAGTATCCATTTAGTGCATCTGATTCGATTATATTTGGTACTTGTTTTACGAGTATATAAAAATAATCTCTGAACTACAATTAAGTACGAACTTTTTCATTAATTTGCATAGTTTTATGCGGGTTCATGTGCGTCATTCCTGGGACCTTTGATGACATATGTAGGAACTTAAGTATGTAAAACATGAAAAAAATAATAATACACGATTCATGAATGAACAGCAAATTTCATGTTAAGTATATTATTCATTTGTTTTTAGATATAACTGTTAACAAAGTTTAAAAAAGGGAGACTTAACAAATATTATTTATATTTACGAAGTAAATGTTCACAAATTGATAGGATTCCATACGCTGTCTGGCTTGCAATGGACGGGGCGTCTAAAAGGCATTGACATTTTAAAAGGATAGCTTCCTGTAACCCGATAGCGCTTGATAGAACCAATCCACAGATACTATTGCTAGTCTAGCCAGTCTGCTTTAAAAGTGTAGATCACATGCTATTGAAGTCCAATGCTCTCTCCTTTCCTTGTAGCAGACACTAAATTATTTCATAACAGTCAATGCTCATTAATGTATAATATGGTCAAGTTTTTGTTGTGTAAATTTTACTTTTTATGTCTTACACGAGTGTGTAGTTCTCACACTAATACAGTGGAAATGTTAGTATGTGAACTGTACTCTTGTACTTATAGTCACTTTAGCTACTGTTCTAGTTTGAGCTGTTTATTAAATGGTTGCCAACTGTGATTTTTTAAGAATACCTAAATAAATGTTTTGTCGGAAATCAGATACGATTACATACAAGGTAGGCGCACGGAAGTTGCCAGAAAAATAAAGCTATGTTCACACGGCAAAATAAGGGGGAAAATCTACGCCATCTCGTAAATGTGCGGGCTTCTGCACCGTATCCCCTTTCTGAATTGCAAGCATCCAATTTAAATTTTCATTCTTATTTCACCTTTATGGAAACGCGTAAGTGGAACTACCATGCACGTGCCACAGTCAAAAGGTACAAGGGGTAGAGCTATGTTTAGTTTTGGTGCTATAATATTTGATACGTTGATGAAATTGTGCAATATAATGCTGGTTTTGCTTACACTTTTTAAGAATACCCAGTATCTATACCATTGCTTTTAGTAGTTTATGCTACATGAAAATTACATTAACAGCCAGAACAGTTCACTGCTGGACATGGGCCTCCCCCTATAAGGAGGTATACTAACTACGCTTTTTCAAGCGGATTGGCAAGTGCAGTACCAGATGTTGCTTACACGAAAAACGCTGCTGCCCATCTCCTGGATGAATTTATCCCTTAGTTTCTTCTTACGACACCCACGGGTGAAGTTGGGGTTACAACATCATTCTGAAACGGCATCACACGGTAAGTATATCTAAACTGCTAGCTATTATTATAGTATGTAGCACTTTAATGAATTTGTAGTTTTTTAAGATTTCATTTTTATCTTGATCCTTAGTTCTATTACATAACTAAATATTCTACTTATAACTTCTTATTTCTATATGAAAAATTATTATTATTTATTACTAGATTTCCGCCCAGCGGTTTCACCCGCTGCCACTCATTTTCCCGTGGTAATAGTTGTTTTTCTGCGATAAAAAGTGGCCTATGTGTTATTCCAGTTTAAACTCTACATGTGTTCCAAATTTCATCCAAATCGATCAAGCCGTTTGAGCGTGAAGAGGTAACAAATATACATACATACACACAAACTCTCAGATTTATAATATTAGTACGATAACCATTACCAATATCGGAATACATGCGTTTGTTTCTGTTTCAGTCAGTAAAGGTAGAGTCTACGTTTCTGGGATTTATAATAGTTTTCGCGTGCATCGCGCTCACAGTTCCTTCGTACCTGCTGATCTTAGGGATTCTGGCACTATTTTCCAACTCCGACTGTGGGGATGAAATGGAAACTGGAGCCCTCTTCCCTGAGTCAGAAGAGTCAGATTGCAATGATAGAATTTTGGTGGTTGTGACTTTATTCGTCGTGCTGGTTTGTTGGTAAGATTTTTTAAATCTTTTTAGTTTATAGTGTTAGGTCATACTTTCTAGATAGTCCCTTTGTCACCAGAGTAGGTCCTGATTGAGTTTTGGGTAAATCCATGAAATTGTTCCTAAGGCGGTACTCCCACTTGTTGGCCATCGCTGAATTTTTTTAACGCCCCGTAGCGCACACGTGTGTCGAACGAAAGCAAATTGCAAATTCCGTTCTTATTCCCATATAAATACGGCAACAGTGCGTTTGTAAAGTCGTTTGAAAGACGCATATGTTACGCACCGACAGACGAAAAGTAGAAAAACCGCCTTTAGCACACTCGAAGTCGGAATTAAACGGGTTTAATATTACTTGCAGTCCATTACCTTGACTTGGGCTTTAATTTTGTTATGCCTTTATTTTATCATCGACATTTGTACCGTTTTTTAGCATCTTCATATCAGGTATGGCGGTTAGCAACGAGCAAGCCCGGATAGCTGCCGAGGATAGCAGGAATGTACTAAGCTGTGCCTGCTCAGACATATCAGCTTGGCTGCAAGCGGCTGCGAGAGACTTGCATCACAGTCTGGTTCCTCCAGTCGACATGGTTCTGCAGGCTTATAAGGAGGATTTAAGAAGTAAGTTATTTAGAAAGAGAAGAATATAATTAGTTTAAGATGTGCGACGGTAAAATGGACTTGTATCTTTGCCTGCGGCTGGTCGTAGATATTCTACTACAGGCTTATAAAGATGACTTTAGAAGTGAGTTTCATTGAGGTCATCCATAACATTGAAAGCAAAGAAGTACAAGCAGTGCTTTTTAGCAAAATAAAATGAATATATTTATTACATAACTATAGGTAAATAATAAGGTATAACTATAATTCAAATCCAACTAGACAAATTCAGTAGTCTGTTTAAAGTAAAATTTGACTACCATAGAGGTGTACAATGTAAATAGTAAAATAATTAATTTTTCGTAAAATCATCAAAGGCAAATAGTGAATCAAAATAAATGGAAGATAAAGCAATATTTAAATTAACAAAAACAGGCTGCCAAAAATAGAACACATTATCTTACTCCGTTTTGCATGTAATTAAGGAATATTAACTTAATTGCCATTCGCAAATTCATGAAGGAAGAGCCACAAAGACGCTTATATTACAAACTCCAAAGCTGGGGTTTTGCTAGCCAAAACTTTGGCATGGGTAGCTAGTATCTTCTACTATTGTGTCTCGGTACAAAACCTACCTATATAGCGTCAAACAAATTCATTAAAACCTATATCGAAATATATATAAGTAGGTTTAAATCAGTCGCAAAATGTTGCATATTTGGAATACTTTTGCGCATGTTGTCATAACGAATACCATCTCTTCTAAACATTAATTCATTATTAAGTTAACATTCGAATGAAAAATATTTCCATGGAAAGTTGGATGGTGAAAGTCCCAACAAAGTAAATTTTACTCAAACGTTACTTGCGTTATTGCTGAATGGGTCTTTTCTATGGATGCAGTGCGATTGTAACACTTATAGGGTATCGCTTAACTTGCTTGTTTCCATCGTTCAGTGTAAGTACATAAGGTTTTAAATAATTTGCCCTTTATGTTAACTCCTGCTGAATATATTCGAAAAAAGAACCTTATGAAAGTCAAATGCCATTATTAAAAACCTTTGATGTCTCAAAATAAATAATTTAAACCTTAGAAGATTAAACTTCCACTTAGTCTACGTATTTTTTTGTTCACTTAATTACACAATTAGGAATTGTTGTAATTCATTATCGAGTCGTTTGTCGACTTAGTGTCCCATTATAATAAACCAGCATGAAAAAATATTTAATAAGAAAACAAGTGATCTCAACTGAAATATATTTTATTTCAGACGTGGATACATTACTAGGAGAGCCGATTCAAAATGCTATAGCATCAGAGAGCGGCATTGACATGGTACTGGATTCTTTGGCTGATATAATATCAGGTAGTTTGAAGCTTTCTACCATCTGTATGGTAATTCATATGCCACCACACTTCTCATATAAAAGGTGGAACTGGCAAGTACATCAAAAAATGTGTAGTTTGTGGTGAGATGGAATGTGTAGTTTTCACTTGAACTTTATTATTAAGGCGGGAGCGCCGGCAAGGTGTTTAAACCGGTTTATTTAGACAATGACAGCCATAAATTTCTGAAAAAATATGTTACTGCCGAGGATCTAACAAAGAACAGATACTTTTAGTAATATAATTCTACAAACAATACTGAAAAAACACAGATTCGTCATTTTTTTTATATAAATTTAATATTGTCTACAGTTTAAGTTATTACCTATTTTTAATGCTATTGGGATAATATGTATGGTGAAATTTCACTAGTGACCGATAGCGAAATGGCTTGGTAATTAGAAACAACTTTCCTCAAGGAACACTGGGTAAAATATGTTAAAAATATTTTGAGCTTCCTTAGTAACTCAAACCAGGTGATCGGCTGAGTCGCCAAATTTTGAATTGTCTATATAAAACGTAATTTCGCACTAGTGTATCATTCAGTCATCATAACCATAACTGGTTTCCAGAAACCGAGGACTTGGCCACAAAGATCTCGTCTCTCCGCGACATGAGCAACAGAGCCGGTGCCCTCGCGTCTGCAGCATCAGACCGAGTTAAGGACCTGGCCCGTCAGATTGACAACATGAAGAAACACTGCACCTTCAAGGATTCTCCACTGTGTGACACCATCAACACAAATGCTATGGAGATTCAGATGAAGTTTGATTTGGTACGTTGATTTTTTTTTATCTCCTCGAATTAAAAAGCTTCGTTTTATTTGCACATAAGTCCGCCTAGTCTTTTTGTCCCAAAGACATGAATATCTGCTAGCTAATACCAGTAATTGAAGGCTACGACAACGAAGAAGAGGAGAAGAATACCAGCTAATCAAACGGAAAACCAGAAATAAGACACTATTGAAATACTACCGAATATTTGCCTTTTATTTAAATATTGAACACCTAGTATTTACCTCATCCTAAACGAAAATGTAAATTAAGAAGTAATGTCAAAAAATGTTATTGGAACAAATTAAAGAGCTGTCCTCGCCCTCGTCGTAAAAACTACTATTTCGTTAAAATTTTCTTCGCATGTGGGTGTAATAAAAATAAATTAAAAGTAAAAGAACTGTATAAAATGTTTTTATTTTGCCTAAAATCAGTACTTAAATCCAATATCACCTTCAAATATTTTACTATTAGCTTATATACATTACACTTTTTTATAGCGTAAAAGCTCTACTTACCTACTCGTATTTATTTACTGAATTGAATTACGTTTTCATCTTGTCAAATACCTTAGTCTCGCGAAAAGATTTTTTTATATCATAATACTATAAAATGTATAACGTCGTTATAAGTTCGTATATAATCAAATATAATTTATTTTACTCTTAACATTTTTGCACAGAAGAAGTTTTATGATGGGGCGAAATTGAAATTACCAAAAATACTTGTTTATATTTCAGATATTGCACGAGCAGCAGTTGCTACACCTGCGTGCGTTGGGTGTACAAAATCTGACGCAAGCGATATCTACCGCAAGGCAAGAGTTCCGGACACTGCCGTCTGCTATTTCTACGCAGACGGCGCTTGTGAGAGCAGGTATATTTTTATTTTTTGTACAGAATCTTCTAAGACTAGAAAATTTTCTGAATTGACCACGTTTCTACACACGTTCTAGTTCACTGTCGGGATTTTTTTCCCCATAACATCAATCTCTGTCTCTGTCTCTTTGTCTGACAGTTTTGTTCTTTCAGCCAAGAGACTGGCTTTTAATAGGAGGACAATTCCATATAAGTGCATTCGCAACCTTAACATCAAGCTACAGAACATAAGTTTCCTTTCACGACACAGTCTGATCAAAATGTTCGTTTCCAATGTGTTTGCAGACATCATCAAAGTGATAGAATCCCGGCGTCAAGAGGTCCATACTTCATCGCGAATATTCGCAGACATAGTCCGCCACTTGACTTCTGGATTACATTTCGCCTCGAGACTCGTTGACTCGAGCCTTGAGAGGGCACAGAAATATGACTTCTGGAGATGGACCATAATGCTGGGTAACTATTATGATTATGACTACTTGTAATTATGGAGATAAGACATTAGGAGGGAAGGAAGAATGGGTTTATTATAAGCCAAGCAACAGACATCACACTTCATTCCACTTTTTTCACAACATGACAACTACGATCAATTGATATTGTTTTTCGTTGCTAAACTAATTACATGCATGCACTCATACATGGTTCTGAAACAATTTTTTTTTTATCAATGGTTCTCCTGTGGTAATTTCAATTTCGGAAATTTGATTTTGCCGCCCAATATGTCGTATTTTATGCTAAAATCGAAAATTCTGCAACTGAACCAACTGCCCGTAAATACAACACAGAATTAATAAAATATAATTATTTTTAAGTTATATTTATTGATTTTAGCTTGCCTGACGACATTCGGTTTTGTCATGGTGCTAATGCTTTTTGCGATGTTGTGCGGTTGTGGAGCCGCTAAAAATCACGCCAAGAGAACTTTGCAAGTGTAAGTATTTATTCAAAGAAGTGTATAAAGTTTAAAAGGTGGGTTATTTGATTGTCCATATAGTTTTGGACAGATACAAGCAGATTATATATTATGATGATGTTCTAGGTTGAGCACTTAAAAATTGATCTGAAACTGTGATTACAGACACAAAGCACAAATAATACCTATGTGTTCTTTCGTATTTCAATGTCACAGTTTTTACCTGTGTTCAATTCAGCTACAGCATCTCAATTATATGAGATATAGTCCAGTACGGCTGGCGTTATTTGAGGGCCATAACTCACAAAAAATCTAAAGTCGCTTATTTTTGTACGTTGCGTTATGAGTGTTTGTAAAGCACATATTACATTTTGTGTCATATGTCATATGTCTGTAAAGCATATATTACATCTTGCGTAAATTTTCGATTCAAGGTAGCTAATTTATTAAATCAAATGTTTAAATGTCTATACTTTAGTTAATATTGTAACATATACCAGTATTGTCTATGTGGCAGTTTACACAATGTAAAAACCCAGTATCAGTGGTTTTAATCACTGCAACTGAAAGTATGTAAGCATATACCTTAAATGTCACAAATTAATAAATTGGGTTCGGCCAATGTTCCAAAAACTAGAAGCCGACTATAAACGACTTTAATATATTTGAAATATGAAAAGCTAGCCATACTGGGTTACTATGACTGTTTAATATTTAGCGTTGTTATGCTGGGGTAGGTTAGGTATTGATGACGGTCTATGAATGCGGCGCGGTGCTCGATCGCACGCGTCGCTCTGGGCGTGTGTTGTCCCTTTCTCACTCGCAGGGCGAGACTGGCGACGTGCGCGCAGACCGCCTGACTGCGCCAAGCGGTGATTTCTGCACCGCTGTCAGTCACTCAAAACCGTTCGGACGGGAGGGTATCGTATTGTGCGGATTTCCCGCCACGCGTTTTGTGATGCCGCGTGTAATGGACGATTCAATTTGAGATCGCGCGTGTTGATGCATCGTATTATTGCGTTTCTCCTGGGTTGTACTGGAATGCCAGGCTTAGTGATTGTTGGATGTCTCGACGTCTTCCACGTGAGCGTCGCGTTGAATAGGCATCAGGTGGCCATTTTGGCCTGCGTTTGTACGGCCCAAATTCGGGTTGGGTCACGCGTAATGACTAATATCAAAGTGAAATACGAACAGAAGCTGTGAGTGGTTTGAAGTGAATAACGCGCCAAGGCTGTAGTGGAATGCTGGGTGTCGATATCTTTTCCACCCAGCCCTGTAAGTACCCACGGAATTCCCCATTTGATCCATTCCCTGAACTTCCTTTCTCCGTTGGGTATTTTATGCATTTGGACCGGCACGTTGACTGTAAGTGGTAAACCTAGTTGTCTTAGTATGTCTTAGTGTGTTCCCTTTAGTCATATTTGTTGTACCATATCATTGTGGCTCCTTAGTACGAATTGCGGAATTCGTGGGGTGATATAATTTGGAGGTACTTACTTAGAATCTAGTGCTAATACGTGTGACGTAACGCCAGATCGGCAGACGGTATTTACTACCGACTCGAGTTATGTAAAGGTTGGAACACATCATTTGCCAATTTCACTCAACTTAGTTAATTAGGTTAAATGGATTTAGGTTCACGTTTGATTCATAGTATGCGCTGATATATTGTGCAGCGTATGTTATTTAGCGCTGCGTAACGCAGCCATTGTCTGCCTCCAGTTGAACTCCTGGTATTTTGCTCGAAATTTACCTGTGTAAATCGCTTCCACTGCGCGAGTTTAGCTTGGAATTAGACAATTTTTGGTAGCAGAGCGTGGTTCAGAAAACCACTAGATTTAAGATTATTTTAGTATAAGATTTTTAATCTACCTACATAAAAAAATATATTTATTGTGATTGTAGTGTGTGCCCTGTGTAGGATATCCTAACGGTAGGATCAGGGCCGATTGTCTATTATTGTTTTTTATTGTAAGGTTCGGTGTTACTTTGGGTTGGTACCATGGCTCCCACAATTAGACAGCTTCAGGCGAAAATTAGAACGCACCTAATTTGGTTCGCGAGTAAGCAGGCGATGGTCGGTCGCGGGGACCGAGAGGACGCACTCATCGCTTGTGCGCAACGGATTGACGAACGGGTCGCGGAGGTGTTGGATTGCCTCACTGGTTGCGAGGAGTTATTTGATGGGACGCCTGATGAGGAGGTCAAACTTACGGTCCGGACGAATGTGACCCAGTGCATGGAGATGGGGCAGGAGATCCAGCAGGCGGCTGCTGTGATCACCAGGCGTAGAGCTGGGGAGCCGGACCCACCCCATGGTCCGCGGGGACCGGGGGTGCAAGTGCCCCTGCCGGCTGTGGCGATTCCGGTCTTCCACGGGGACTACACGGATTGGACCCGATTCCAGGATCTGTTTGACAGTGTGATTCATAACCGCACTGACTTGCAGCCGGCATATAAAATGGCACAATTGATGGCCAAGCTGCAAGGTGAGCCCCATGAGCTGGTAAAGCATCTACCAGTCGATGATGCAAGTTACGAGACGGCTCGCGGTTTGCTGATCGAGAGATACAGCAACAAACGTCTCATGATTGACCAACTCCTGGAACAGTGGCTCACCGTGCCGACCATCACACGAGGGACGGACCTCAGGGCCAAGGTCCTCAACCCTGTCTGCGTTGCAGTGAACGCTCTTGAGAGACAGGGGATGCCGGTGTCAGGCTATGATTATATCCTGGTCCACACGTTGTTGCGCCGCCTGCCGAGCAACATGGCCGCTCGTTTTGAACAGTCACACGGAGGTAAGACATCTGATTACCTCCCGACCTTCGAGGAGCTCAAGTCCTTCCTCGAGGCCGAGTGCAGGCGGGTAGATGCCCAATTTGGAGAGTCGCCTCACGCGGAGTCTGCGGCCGCTCGCCGCCCGGAACGGCCGGGTGCACAGGCGCGAGACGGTAAGAGTAGGCCACCCAGGCGATACAATGTCGCTAATTTGGAATCGAGGTGTGCCTACTGCAGAGAGGCGGGGCATCAGGTGACTGCGTGTGAGGAGTTCGCTGCACAGCGGGTGCAGAAACGTCGTGGTGTGGTGCAGCAACGGCGTTGGTGCTTTAGGTGTATGGGGCCGCATCAGGTGCGAGAGTGCCCATCAAGCACCAACTGCAGGTACTGCCAGGGTGCCCACCATCAGCTCCTATGCATGAACCGCAGCGGAGATTACGGAGGCAGAGCTGACGCGGGTCAGCGGATGGAGTCTGCCCTACCTAGACGGGAGCAACGCTCCCCACCCCCTCCAAGGAGGAGTCCTCTTCCACCAGGGTTTCAGGGACGAGGCCAGGGACATCAGCAGGTGATGCCCCCTTCACCACGCGCGAGACAGTCACCACCTCGGCAGCAGGTGCCGGAACAGGGTAGGTGGTCACAGGTCCAAGGTCAGGGGCACCCATCACAAGTACGTGATGCTACGGGCGGGTGCCAACACCAGGGCCAGTACATGCAGTACTCGGCGGGTCTGAACAACATGGTGAGTTCCCATGACCCACGCATGCCTCTCCCCTTGGCTGAGCACCCGCGGCTACAGGCGCATCCACGGTACGCGCGCCTGCCGCAGGGTTACTATAGGCTGCCAGCCATGGCGTACAGGACCAGAGGTCCCTATCAGCAGGAGTGGGACCCACTCGAAGGTGTACGGAGAGAGGGGACCCCCCCGCAGGACGCGGACACTCCGCGCTTAGATTCCTGCTAGGTAATCGCCGCCTACACGCCAGCTTCGGCCCCCCGGCCAATTACGGTATTGTTGCCTACGGCAATGATTTGGGTATGGGGATACGGTGGCCGCAGCATACAGGTAAGAGCCTTGTTAGATACAGGGGCTCAGGGTTGTATTGTGTCTAGTAAGCTGGTGAGTAGTCTACGCTTAAATATAAGGCCCACAACGGATGGGGCTGTAGGTATTGGAGGTGTAGATGTGCCTGACGTTCGGGGTCAGGTGAACTTCGAGTTCACATTAGGTAATACAGGTACAGGGGTCAGCTATCATGCCTCAGCAGTGGTGCTGGATGAAGTGGTAGGGAAACTTCCTCAGGTTCGGTTACCGTCAACGGTACGAGGGTTAACCACAGGCTTAGAGTTAGCTGATCCTGAATTTGATACTCCTGGTACGGTGAACGTTCTCCTCGGGTCAGACGTCCTCGGGAGATTCTGGTGTGGCAGAAAACGGGTACTTCAGCAAACTGGTTTAGTGGCCGTTGATACCACAGGGGGGTATGTTATTTTTGGCCCAGTTTGGAGACCTCAGGACCTACCAGAGAGCGATACGGTGCTCTATGGTAGTGTGTTGTCGGAGGTGCTGCAGAGGTTTTGGGAGTCTGAGGAGCCACCCACAGCGGATAGACGGAAGCCAGAGGATGACGAGTGCGAGCTGTTCTATCAGTACAACACTGCACGAAGTTCGTCAGGTAGGTTTGTTACCAGGCTGCCATTTCTCCCAAACCGCCCCTCCTTAGGTAGTTCGCGACAGATCGCGGAACGGAGACTACTGGCTATGGAGAGAAAGATGAAGCGAGATGCAGCACTTCGGCAGAAGTATATCGAATTCATGAGGGAGTACCTAGAGTTAGGCCACATGTCGGTGTCCAGCATAGATTGGAGGTGTGTCGAGCATTACTACATACCACACCTGGCTGTTTTGAAGTCACCGGAGGCGAAGATACGGGTAGTGTTTGACGGTTCTGCCTACATCGAATGGTGTGTCTGTGAACCAGTGTCTGCACGCGGGTCCCAAGTTGAACCGGGACATTGTGGACATCCTCACAGATTTTCGGTTGCACCAAGTAGCGTTCGTCGCAGACGTCAAAATGATGTTTCGCCAAACAATTATACACCCGGATGACCGTCGGTACCAGCTGATTTTGTGGCGTGAGAGCCCTGACGAGCCGATGGTCACTTATGAGCTTAACACGGTAACGTATGGTCTGAAGCCAAGTCCGTTTTTGGCAGTACGCACGCTGCGAGAGTTGGCCGCACAGGAAAGGGTAAGATTCCCTCGAGCCGCAGCAGTACTGGATCGCGACGTCTACGTGGATGACATCTGCACGGGTGCAGATAGCGTGCAACAAGCACTGCTACTACGAGACGAGCTGATCGCGATCATGGAATCAGGAGGTTATGAGTTGCGGAAATGGCTGTCCAGCTGTCCAGAGCTCCTGGCCGGGTTGCCAGGTGAGTTCCAGCAGGACCCGCACCTTTTCGAGAACCCGGACAATCCAAATACGTTGAGCATCCTAGGGGTGCAATATAGGCCAACGCATGATGTCTTTATGTATCAGATCGAGCCAGACCTTTTGCAGAAGACTTGGACGAAGCGTTCGGTATTATCGACGATCGCCAGAACTTTCGATCCTAACGGGTGGATCGCACCGGTGACGTTCATGGCGAAGTGCTTCTTGCAAAGGTTGTGGCTAGCAAACTTGGGTTGGGACGACCAGCTCTCCGGAGAGCTGTTGAATGATTGGACCAAGTTTGTGACCACCTTACCAGGGATCGTACGCATCGCCATACCTCGCAAGTTGCTCCCATCGGTGGGATGTAAGGCTACCCTACATGGGTTTTGTGATGCCTCGGAGCGAGGGTACGCGGCAGCTGTCTATTTGCGGACAGTCAGTTCAACTGGAACTGTAGACGTGCGTCTAGTTATGGCCAAGAGTAAGGTGGCTCCGGTTAGGACAAGATGGACCATTCCAAAGTTGGAATTGGCGGGAGCAGCGCTTCTCACGCGCTTGCTACATCATGTCGCTAGTAATCTACGCGGTACCATCAATTTGGATGAAACGGTGTACGCATGGACCGACAGTAGGATAGTTCTGTGCTGGTTACAGACGTCGGTACATACTCTTGAGGTTTTCGTGGCAAATCGGGTGTCACAGATTAAAGGATCGGAAACTCCGTTGGTATGGAGACACGTACCGGGAGAACAGAACCCAGCGGACTGCGCCTCACGGGGATGTAGGGCCCCTGATTTGGTAGGTCACTCACTGTGGTGGGGACCTCAGTGGCTGACTGAGTCACCTGAGAGATGGCCATACAATGAGTGCGGGTCGCCGCTTGGGCCACCTGATCGAGGTTTGCGAGTGAACGTAGGGCAGATCGTACCTAAGCCTAGTGCGGCTTTCTTGCTGGAACGATACAGCTCCCTCGACAAACTTCTAGGGGTGACAGGTTGGATCAAACGGTTCGTGAACAACTGTAGAAAACCTCAAGCAGAACGGAACTTGGCACCTGTCCTCTCGCCTGCGGAGCGGAATGCGGCTCTAAGTTTATTGGTTAGGGTCGTCCAGGCGGAACATTTTGAGGAAGAGGACAGGCTGCTCAGGGATGGCCGTGGAAAGCTGAAGGGAGGTCTTGTGCGCCTCAACCCGTTCGTGGACGAGCATGGAATGCTCCGGGTTGGAGGTAGACTTCGGAACGCAAACCTGCCCTTTTCAGCACGGCATCCGCTGTTACTCCCAAAGAAGGGACCTTTGGTAGAACTTATAGTTAGGGATCGTCACCAGAAAAACTCGCATGCGGGCTGCAATGCACTTTTGGCTATTCTGCAGCGCGAGTTTTGGATCTTGTCTGGACGACGTACGGTACGGAGCATTGTGTTTCGGTGCTTGCCTTGCTATCGGTTGAAGGCAGCCACAATGCAACCTCAGATGGGAGACCTCCCACCGGACCGGGTGACGGAAGCCTGGACGTTTGCGAGTGTGGGAACGGACTTTGCGGGGCCTTTTATGGTAAAGGCATCACGCCTTCGCAACGCGAAGTCAATCAAGGCGTATTTGTGCGTGTTTGTGTGCCTAGCAACCAAGGCCGTCCACTTGGAACTCGTGGCCGACCTCACTACGGAGGCTTTCTTAGCAGCTTTAGATAGATTTGTGTCGCGAAGAGGGCGACCAGCGCTGATCAGGTCGGACTGTGGTACCAACTTTAAGGGCGCTGATCGATGTATGAAAGAAATTATAACGTTTTTATCGGAAAACGAGGAAGCTATCGGCACGAGCCTCTCCCGTCAGGGCATTAACTGGGTGTTCGATCCACCAGGATGCCCCCACTGGGGTGGTATATTTGAAGCGGTTGTAAAGTCCGCTAAGACGCATTTGATGCGCGTTATAGGTTTAACGATATTAACCTTTGAGGAGCTAGCGACCGTGTTTTGTAAAATTGAGGCCGTTCTCAATTCACGTCCTTTGTGTCCGCTTAGCTCAGATCCGAATGATCTGGAGGCCCTGACACCAGGGCATTTCTTAATTGGCCGACCACTTAACGCCTTGCCAGAATACCCCTACACAGAGGTCAGTAGCAATCGTTTGACGCGTTATGAGTTGCTGCAGCAAATGTCTCAAAATTTTTGGAAGCGATGGTCGCTTGAGTATTTGCACATTCTGCAGCAACGCCTTAAGTGGACGGACAGAACTGAACCCCCTCGCATCGGAGATCTCGTTCTGGTTAAGGATGCCAACCTGCCGCCACTGCGATGGCGCAGAGGGCGCATTCTCAACTTGTTCCCAGGTAGTGATGGCACTCCTCGAGTCGCGACAGTTCAGGTAGGGGATTCAGTTCTTAAGCGAGCAATAGCAACGCTATCTCGTCTCCCCAGTAGTGAATAGGCCTAAGGGATTCGGCCTAGGGCGGGTGAATGTTTAATATTTAGCGTTGTTATGCTGGGGTAGGTTAGGTATTGATGACGGTCTATGAATGCGGCGCGGTGCTCGATCGCACGCGTCGCTCTGGGCGTGTGTTGTCCCTTTCTCACTCGCAGGGCGAGACTGGCGACGTGCGCGCAGACCGCCTGACTGCGCCAAGCGGTGATTTCTGCACCGCTGTCAGTCACTCAAAACCGTTCGGACGGGAGGGTATCGTATTGTGCGGATTTCCCGCCACGCGTTTTGTGATGCCGCGTGTAATGGACGATTCAATTTGAGATCGCGCGTGTAGATGCATCGTATTATTGCGTTTCTCCTGGGTTGTACTGGAATGCCAGGCTTAGTGATTGTTGGATGTCTCGACGTCTTCCACGTGAGCGTCGCGTTGAATAGGCATCAGGTGGCCATTTTGGCCCGCGTTTGTACGGCCCAAATTCGGGTTGGGTCACGCGTAATGACTAATATCAAAGTGAAATACGAACAGAAGCTGTGAGTGGTTTGAAGTGAATAACGCGCCAAGGCTGTAGTGGAATGCTGGGTGTCGATATCTTTTCCACCCAGCCCTGTAAGTACCCACGGAATTCCCCATTTGATCCATTCCCTGAACTTCCTTTCTCCGTTGGGTATTTTATGCATTTGGACCGGCACGTTGACTGTAAGTGGTAAACCTAGTTGTCTTAGTATGTCTTAGTGTGTTCCCTTTAGTCATATTTGTTGTACCATATCATTGTGACTCCTTAGTACGAATTGCGGAATTCGTGGGGTGATATAATTTGGAGGTACTTACTTAGAATCTAGTGCTAATACGTGTGACGTAACGCCAGATCGGCAGACGGTATTTACTACCGACTCGAGTTATGTAAAGGTTGGAACACATCATTTGCCAATTTCACTCAACTTAGTTAATTAGGTTAAATGGATTTAGGTTCACGTTTGATTCATAGTATGCGCTGATATATTGTGCAGCGTATGTTATTTAGCGCTGCGTAACGCAGCCATTGTCTGCCTCCAGTTGAACTCCTGGTATTTTGCTCGAAATTTACCTGTGTAAATCGCTTCCACTGCGCGAGTTTAGCTTGGAATTAGACAATGACAACTATTGCGGAAAATGTTTGATCTCATATTACATAATTCTGGGACTGAACTTGCGGCAGATGTGTTTATTAGAAACTTGTCTACACTACGAAATAGAATTACCTACCTAGGTCTAGGTCATCTTAATAAGAATTTACAAAAAAAAAAACACTCGGGTAATAATATGATCAGGCTAAAAAGTAAAACCAATTTTTACCCAGACGCTATTCGGATAAAAAGTTGTGTGATGTTATTATTTTTCAGCAACAAAATTTTCTTTGGGGAATTCATAAAGTTCACAAGCATATTAAAAACAAACATTATGGTACTTTTACTTTAATACTCGCTTTACTAACTTCTAGATTAATTGCGTCTGGGTTTCAATAAGATCAGTCTGATTTATAACAAAATTTATGAGCCTACCAAGCTACGCTATTTTTATTTCAGATCTTCAGTCTGGCTGTGTCTGGCATCTCTTATTTTATGGAGCATGGTATCCGCTATGTTTCTTATTGCAGGCCACGCTGAGGTAAGTCTATAAATTATTATATATTTTTCACAATATATCTGTTATATTTGTGTTATGTGTTATCTTTTTATCTCTGTTTACCCTCTGGATGGTCAATAGAGAATGCGGCGTGGCATTAAGCCCGCCATGTTAGCATCATTTTATTTGAAAATGTTAGTATTTATTTTACTCCAAATCAAAACCTTTTCCATTATGGAATAGTGTTTGAAGTTAGTATTGTAATTTGCGATTGCAAATGATTTACTTAGAAAGATTTGTGAACTTGATAACTAGGTTTGAATGGCCCGATGGCGTAGTTGATAGTACGCCTGCTACGCCGAGGGTCGTAGATTCGATCCCCACTGCACAAGTATTTGTCAGTTACCTTTCAATTTGTATAATGTCAGCTATCTAGTTCCCATATCGCAACGTTTGCTTAGTTTGGAGCTATATGGCGCTGTGTGAAATGTCTAAGATAAATGAAAAATATATACATACATACATAAATCACGCCTATATCCCTTACGGGGTAGGCAGAGCGTTAACGGCCGTAAAACGGGTATTAACACCACGTCTGACAAAAGCTTGAGGGTCAATCAGATAACTGTGTATCACAATAGTGACAGGTTGTCAGCCCATCGCCTAAAATTGCAATACACATCCCTCGAGTCCCTTAGTCGGGTCTTACGACACCCATGGGTAAGAAATGGGGTGATGCTATTCTAAGCCGGCATCACTCGGCACAAATATATAACGTAGTAATAATCAGATATTTACTTAGGTTTAATGGTTCTTTTCTCAAACATGCTAGGAAATTTGTTCATTTCTTTAAAAAAAAGAAACCGCGAAGTTTCACATTGTTTGTCACGTCTCAGATCACGCCAGCAAAGTTGTATGGAAATCCTTTGCTGGTGTCCATTAAGATAAATTCGTTATACGCTAAACCCACATAATTTGATTTCAAAATTATCTCGATGACTCTCATAGAAACGGAACGTAATTTTGTATGAAACAGGTAACTAAAGACGAGGCTGTATGATGTGAAGACCCTTGCCTGTCCAGAGTTAAAAAAGAAAAGAATGAACTAAACATTTAGTATGGCTGAATATTACGTACTACTGTGCCTTACAGGCGAATTTATTTTAAAAAATTACAATTGGTGGGAAAATTGTAAATTTTTATTTGTTGCGTTGTGTTGTGGTCGCTAGCTAACTTTTATAAGAAGTACAATCTTTCATTTCCTATCCGTTTTTGAGAAAAGCACTATGTAAGCCTCGGGGAAAATTACTTTGCTTGACTTGTATAATTGAAGTTCAAACTATACTCGTCCAGCAAAGTCTTATTTTCCATACCTCGACAACAATGTACTATTAATGTCTCTCTTGGTCCGATACGGCTGGCATTATTTGAGGGCATAACTTACAAAAACTATGAAATCGCTTAATTTTTGTACGGTTGCATTATGTGTGTCTGTAAAAAATATGTCTGTTAGTCTGTCTATATTTAAATTCATATTATATAATATACCAGTGTTTTGTTTGTGACAGTTTCGACAGTGTAAAATTTGAGTCGTTTTCATCCACTGCAAAGGAAAGCATTTTAGCATATACCTAAATAACAGAAAATAATAATCACAATAAAACAATTTTAAGCGGATTTAAGTTGTGTTTATTTTGGATTTTTCAAATAATTGTGATGAGTAATAGTTGTGCAAACTAAAGAAAATATTAGAAAATAATAAATTGGGTTCGGCCCATAGTCAGAAACTATAAGCCAAAAATGAGCGACTTTAATAGGTATTTTTGAAAAATAAAAAGCTAGCCATACTTAGCTTTATTTCTTTTGACACAAATTTGAGTGCCTACTGTGTTTGAGTATCACGCCGATCACGCCCAATGCTTTCAGATATACGTATGTCATGCATTGTGGGACACCCCACAGTACAAAACACTGTCGACTCTGTTAGACAGACCGTCGCCTTTGTTAAGCAACAAGGAAGGAGTCTTTGACGCCATGTTTCGAGATATGGATAACGTCAGTATTGACGTGTCTATTAGTGATGTGTTGAGGTGAGTCGGATATACCCAGATACATCAAATCATCTAGGCGGACGCCTATTTCCTTGCGGAGTAGGCAGAGCGTAAACGGCCATAAAAAACTGTCATTTGCGCCACGTCTGAAAAACATTTGAGGGCTATTCAGAAAATCGTAATCTGTCACCACAGTGACATGTCAGCCCATAGACTAAAATTGCAATACACATGTAACCCTCGAGTCCCAGTAAGAATTGGGGTGAAGCTATTCTAAGCCGGCATCAAACGGAGTGGTATGATAGACGGGGCGGTGTCATCGTCAACATGAATCATAAATTATGAATTAGTTTGCAAGTTTTCAAAAATTGTATACCTAACACGGAAAGTGTTTCAAAATGAAGTGTTCATTTTTTTTACGAACAGTTTAGTATCTGATCAAATCAAAGGCGCGCAAGGAACTCGTCATCACAGTAGACGCTGCTGCAGCCATTGCGAATAGATCACACTCCACAAGCTCTTCAAGCAACCAGCTTTCCCGTCAGTAGGGGCACAAGGTTTGTCCCTCATTTTGGGAACTACCGGCATATACCGTAGATTCACTCCGATCCGTTTTTCCCAGAACAACACGTTTAAGCCCAGTTCCGCCCCAATCACACAAACTTTTTCGGGTGAGCACTCGCTCCCCAGGTGTAGGTTTCAAAGCCCCGGGGCTAAAATCGTAGTGTCCAGTCTTTAAAAAACACAATGTAATCAATACAAAACAAACTTCATACAAAACATGATAAGATGCACTTTGCCGCGAATAAAATGTCTTTTACTTACATTCGCAGAGAGTGCGAAATGGACCAGCCAGCATACACAGTCTTTCAACTGGATAAAGTCCTGGACGTCAACAAAGAGACGTCTTACTTTGAATGGGAGGGACTCCAGACCGATTTAGGCAGACTGGCTTCTGCTATAGACGTGGGCTTTCTGAAGACCGTATCAGACTTCTTCAATAAGCTGCTGAATGATATGCTCTTGGTGTCTGATGTCGATTTGGCTAAGTATAGGTACGCTTAGTGTACACAGGTGTATTTTAATGGTCTCTGAAACCAAGATAAGTCCTAATTATAACGATCAACTCTTCCCAAGGCAATCATCGAAATATGAAAAAGTCATGTACAAAGTCAAAGTCACCTTCGATAAAAAATTGCCAATCAGTTTTTCGATTAATTCTAGGCAAACCTTTGTATTTGTATTTATTTATTACCAATTTTAAATTGTCAAATTTACTAACTATCAATTGAATAGACAGGCGTTTTACTTGTAAACTGAATTCGAAGTTTTTTTTTACTGTTATATTAAACAGCAAAATTTGTACCCAAGGGAGGATTTAGTTTTGATCAGTGTCACAGCGATGACTTTCTTAACAAACTTTGTGGATATACCAGGATGTGTAGCAAAATAAAGGGGACTTATTAACTTTTTCAGAATAAACTACAATGGGCCAATCGTCGGTAAAGACATACCATCCCTAGTGGATCAGCTGGAAAATATTGCGGCACAAGTATCAGACTTAACTACAGCTGGAAGATTGGAAACATTGGGTAATATAATAATACGCCCCTATATTTTCAAATAAAAATATACGGGGTGTAAGGGACAGCCTTCCGAATACTAATAGGGTGCATGCAGACCAAGAAACTTAGAAACATTCTCCTCGAAGCATATGTCAGGAAACGACAAAAATAATGTATCTCCCATATAAAATCAAGATCAGCTTATTGCAATTACTATGGAAAGTCAATTTTTTTTTGGCTTTTCCTAAAATATTTTTTTGCGGGATGTAGTTTAGTTTTATGGTCGGAATGCACCCTATAAGTATTCGGAGGGCTGTCCCTTACACCCTGTATAATATTATATATATTTCAAATAAAATATTGTATTTTAGATAAAATATTGCTCACTTACTAAATATCAAAGATCTTTGATTCAATATAAACTCTGAGGATCACATGAAAAATTATGAGAAAAACTTTCGCATTGCCATATGTACATATTTTTGTTTTTTTTTTGTGTAGGACATCGTGTCAGTAATCGACCTTTAATGCTGGTGTCATCATAAATAGGATGTTATCATAATTTCCGCCTTTATTTTCGGTTCTAACGCCTAATTTTCTACTTTGCTCCAGCTACAAGAACTAAAAGGCTGCACATCACAAACATAAAGCCACTGGAACAGCTGAGAGCAGACATAGTGTATAAGCTGACAGAGCTTGAGTTACAACTTATGCCTTTCAGAAGAAAACTAAACATTTCCCTAAGCCACATCCATACAGCGCAGTTTTATATCGACAATCAGGGTGATGTTATTGCTCATAAGGTAATTATTATATGTATTTTTTTGGAGAAAAAGGCCCAAATTGTGTGGATGTATAGTATAAATGATGTAATGAACATAAGAGGAGTAAAATGAGGATTTGACTGCTTATAGAGATGAAAAGATATGTTACGCCAACCCCAAATAAATTAGGATAAGGGCGGACAAATAATATTTTTAATGTAATTGAAATACTGAAAACATTTTGTTAGATGAAATAATTTACACGTGTAAGTAAAAGTATCTATTTTGAGAAAGATTGAAGATAAATGGCATTAATTTTGAATCTCCAGCCGAAGCAAAACCATGAAATCCATTACGTTAATAACAGTAGAGATACAGATTTCAAATACCAACTTATTTCTCAATCCAAGAACATATAAACATATCGATCTTCTTTAGGCTGCGAGTAAGAACTAAGACCAGTCTTTTACCTACTATTATAGAATGGAAAAGTGTGATTAAACAAAACTTGATTTGAAAACAAAGCAAATTATGGCAACAATAAATACTTCTACGAAATTAAAAGGGTGTTTGCCTGAGTTAGAAGTTAAAGAGACGCGAATTTTGCCAACTCGATTATTGACGTAGTAAGCGTGACATTTCCCAATTTTATAATCACCCCTTCGTTAACGGATGAGGTAAAATGACGTGAACTGTCTTCAAATCTTGAAATAAATGAGAGGTTGAGAGTACTTACGTAATATCTCGTATTGAAAGTATTAATTATAACTGTGTAGTTAATGTATTTATGTACAAAATTTTTGTAGCACGCAAGGTACCAGGGGTACTCCAAAAGAACTAAATTATTTTTGTCCCCAGTATTTTTCTCTTGACATGAATATGTAGGTATTTGTAAAATTTTACTACTTTAATGATAATAAGTTTAAAATTTTATTGTTTATTAACTGGGGATAAAACATATTAGGTATTTTGGAGTACCCTTTGTGCCTTATGTGCTACAACCGACTCTACAATAAGATAAAAGGGCATGAATGTCTCAGTAAAGCAAAATTGATACATTGATGATGTAATTATTGAAATCACTGACTCTACATCACGATATGCTGCTAAATTGAACTAATAGGTACCTGTGAATATTCAACAGCATTTTTATTTTAGAGCTATGAAAAAATTTAAGTGATCTCTTATCCACCAACCGTATTGTTTTACCTACAGAAGGTGTCGATATACGTCTCCCGGTTAGTTTCGCATACGGCTGCGTGGCGCACTCACGTGTTGAACTCAACAGGGAAACAAGCCGCTAGGTGTCGCCCTCTGTACAACGTTTATTCTGCTCTGAGAGCTATTCTATGCTCTCGATATATTGCGTCTTTGGTAAGTATTTGTATGAGTACTAGATGTTTATAGATGGTAGATATCTCATACAGCTGCGAGGCGGACTCACGTGTTGAACTCAACAGGGAAACAAGCCGCTAGATGTCGCCCTCTGTACAACGTTTATTCTGCTCTGAGAGCTATTCTGTGCTCTCGATATATTGCTTCTTTGGTAAGTATTTGTATGAGTACTAGATGTTTATAGATGGTAGATATCTCATACAGCTGCGAGGCGGACTCACGTGCTGAACTCAACAGGGAAACAAGCTACTAGATATCGCCCTCTGTAAACAATGTTATTCTGCTCTGAGAGCTATTCTGTGCTCTCAATATATTGCTTCTTTGGTAAGTAATGCTTATCGACGGTAGATCCGCGGTTAGTCTCGCATTAAGCTTTCGCCGAGCAAAATTCACCACCGTTACCACGCGACAGCCAAACTTCGCCGCTTGTTGTGTTTGTTGGAATACTGTGAATTGTTTCTCTGAATTAATTCACTCAACCGTCAAATTAGCAATGGTTAAAAAAACCAGAAAACGAGCTAAACCACCAAAGAATGTGATGCTTAATAACTCGAAATACTGAAACGGGGTTCTTACCGCGATACTTATTTTTGTTGCATTGGCCGATATTTCGACCCAATTCCCAGACTAAATCTACCCACCCGCAAAACATCAGTTGTTTCGTGAACATCATCATACAACTGTCGAAATATCGGTCAATTCAACAGAAATAAGTATCGCGGTAAGAACCATGTTTCAGTATTTCGAGTTATTATGTGTGACCGCGAAAGTTTGAAATAGTTTAATGTGATGCTTCTGCCATTTTCAGCACGGTTGGTGGGTCTGCGGAATTGTGTTGGGCTTGTTATGGTGCACAACCCTGACTCCGCTTTGTGTAAAAGTGTGGCGAGTATACGGGAGAAAAGTTAGGGCCAATGAGGCTCTAGCTTTGGCTAATTTAAACAGGCAAGTGCTTTTTTGATAATTTTATGAAAGTGACTTCTCTAATAGCTTTTCCCACTTATAAAGCTATTAGAAGATGATAAAAAATATTATACGCAAATATTTTAAGGGTGAAACAGCCCATCAACTGACGAAATATGAAAAAAAAATACCTTCCGTACAAATTTTTCTAGCCGACCGGGTCAATTTAATTGGGAGGTCCTATTTCTTTATATATTTCGACCTTCAGTTTAATTGGCTGGTTCACCCCTTATAATATTTTCAGCAATGTTTTCACATCCTATGTAAAGCGGTTTTACTGCATAGTTACTTCATTGATCAAATTATTATTTCAGTGCGCAAGATCACACACCGACAACTGCGTTGTGTGGTGATAGCAGTCATTGGAATACGCCAGGGTAAGAAAAAGTAATATCGGTAGCACATCGACCTACCAATTTAAGGAATCAACTTCATCTTCTTCTTTTTGTATGGGACACGGAGTCGACAAACGACCCGACCCAAATTTATACTCGGTTTTGTTATTTATTGTTCAAAAATCATTTAAAGTGATCACCCTTAAAGGCATAGGTTGATAAGCTGCCGATAGTACCAACCTTCAAGCATCTATCAGTATGTAGACAAAACAGCAGGTAATTTTGAGAAAACATAAGTTATTTTTTAAAGTAATGGTTTACGTTTGGTAAATGCTCCCGATTTGCAGCGAAGTTTTACTAAGAGCATCTTGATCGTCAGTCCAAACCACACACGACCCGCAGCCTGCTTGAGGCCAGCGCACCACCCAACCAACTAGTGCATAAGTAGGTATAAGTGACATGTCAAAAGGTGGATGATTATAATTAGGTAGATATGTTGAATGTTCATTACAATAATAATATGTATCTCGAGGTCTTAAATACTGCATTTTTCGTTATTGATTTTTTTTACATATTTAATTTAATATAAGTATTATTTTTTTCTTAATTTTACTAGGGCAGCTTACAATCAAGAAATTCTTAGACGCACGACCCAATGAACCTTGGTGTCCGAGTTTTTCAACCGCCGACAACGATTAGTAGTCCGATGGTCCATCTGGAGATTTCAGGTGGTTCAGCCTGCTATGTCCTCACTAGACTAGAAACAAATACACAAAGTGATTATATCAACTTTGCGAGTCTCCACCGGGATGCGAGCCCGGAACCTTTGTGCCGCAGGTACTCGCACTACCACTGCGCCCTATCAGCTGTCAATATGCGACCGAATATATGCAAGTGCAATTTGACCCTAATGTGTATTTCATACAGAAAATGTTAAATTAATATAACGTTATGTTTTCCAGGCCGCCAGTTCCACCGCCAAGAAGTGACAGCTGGTGAACAAAAAGCTCTCGTTGCTACAAGCACAAATCTGCTGGAACTCTGCTTATACTGCCAACTTCACTGAAACTTTTTGTAATTATGAGTATCTATTTTATCAAAAGCAATGTCATAATACATACATACACATACACAAATCACGCCTATATCTCTTACGGGGTAGGCAGAGCATAAACGGCCGTAAAACGGACATTAACACCACTTCTGACAAAAGTTTGAGGTATAATCAGATAACTGTGCATCACTATAGTGACAAGTTGTCAGCCCATCGCCTAAAATTGTAATACACTCCCTCCAGTCCCTCAGTCGCCTCTTACGACACCCATGGGTAAGAAATGGGGTGACGCTATTCTAAGCCGGCATCACACGGCAATCTAAGCCGGCATCACACGGCAATAATGTCATAATACCTTATAATTTATTTATATTATCAGTTGGCTCTTCTTTCAAATGAAAAGTAGTATTTATTACATATGATGTTATATGTAAGTATTCTTTGCCAATGTTAAATTAAGTGCGGAACGCAGGCATGTGTGTAAAAGGGCTAAATTTTTATCAACATCAAATTGTATGGAAAATTATTATAAAAACTTTCTCACGGGCGTATAACACCATTTAATTTTTTGTACTTACCTAAACATTTCCAGCTAGCATATTAAATGATGAAAGTGTAATTTCAAATTCTGTAACCAAACGGGAATTATAGCAATGAAGTTTTTAATTAAATCAGTCTTTTCATTAAATCGAAATCAAAATAAGGCAACCGAAAAACGTTCGGACGCCATTTACAAACGAGCGGCTATTTTAAATAACGTCCATGCGTGTATCACCCATCATAATAATGACATTGATGCTGATTTTCCCCATTTTCTCCCTCGTGCGTATTTTATCTTACTAAGGGTCATTTAATACCGAGACGTAACACGATGCGCGTGAAGTTTCATGTGATTTAGGACGCTATCGCAGCGTATCCTCGCGATGCGCATTGCAATAGGCGTTTTCTGCCGCTGGACCAAACTCAAGTCAATTTACTACACGACACATATTTTGATTGATTAAACCTATTTATCAAGGTTAGCCAAGACGAGTTCGATAGCGAAGCACAGACAGCGCCTCAAATTCTCCACGGATGTTTTAACATCTTAACCAATTAATTATATTATATGAATAGAGAAACATTTTGATATTCTATCAATGGACTCAAATACACGTAAAGCGGCTCGATGAGAATAAATCCTTCTATACAAACGCCATTTACTTTTATTCAATACTGTCGGATAAATCAGACTACCCACAGAACTGCTGCAAAATGTCCGTAAAAATAAATGAATCCGTATCCCTATGACACGGCCATTATTTTTACCTATCTTAGCGTAATGTTCACCAAAACAAAAATAATGGCTCCCTTCCCTCACAATAACGCATTCAACAAACAGGCTCTATGGCGGGCCCTATGAAATGTTTGGCATCAAGCCAGCCACGAAACTGTGATTCTACTAATCAATTTTATGTTAGTCCAGACTGCTACGGAGTGAAAGAGATGGCTATACAAAGTTACTTTCACTATTTTGGAAACACAAGAAGAGAAATTTTGCATAACATTGACATTACATTAGGTGTTACCTACTTATTTCTGTAATTTTTAAGGTGTGTTAATCAAAAAATGCCTCCTTTAGAATGTCAGCGAGCAAATCTCGTAAAAAACACCAATAGGTAAAAATCACCTCTTGCGCTACGTGTGTTAACATGATTTTAAAAGTAATATTAATAGAAAAAAGATGTTTGAGTTTTACATCTTGTTCTCATTTTATAATTATTCTCCGTCTCGTTTCCTCCTTCCCAACTTAATCAAAATCCATATACGAAATTAGTGAAATATATCTCTAGGGCCTAAAATGTCAGCTTCGTGTGCCATCAACGTTTTACACCTTCCTGTTCCGCCAACCGATACCGCCTTTACGTCTCGTACGCAATAAATATCGGGTTTGAACTGGTTTTTCCGAAATATTCCTTGTGATTGTGGTGACCTATTTTTATCGAATATGATTATGACAAAGAGGAAAGAATGTGCTTTACAGACACGCATTTCGCAATCGTATAAAAATTAGTAACTTGAGAGTTTTTATAAGTTATGTCCTCAAATGATGCCAGCCGTATCGGACTATTGAATTCAGATAAAATTTTCATACATACACATATCATACCTTGCGGGGTAGGCAGAGCGTAAACGGCCGTAAAAAATCAAACCGCCACGTCTGACAAACATTTGAGGATCATTCATAAAATTGTGCATCACCATAGTGACAGGTTGCCAGCCCAACGGCTAAAAATGCAAAAAACATGTAACCTTCGTGTCCCTTGGTCGCCTCTTATGACACCCACGGTAAAGAAATGGAGTGATGCTTTTCAAAGCTGGCATCACACAGCAAAATTCCGTCCAATATTCAGAAAGGTTTAAATCAAATTATCTCTGGGCGAGTTACTAAACTACCGGACTGATAAAATTTAACACCGAAAATAGAGTGGCTGAGCTAAATAATATGCTAATAATACTTATACTAGCTACTGGCACTGGCAGTAAAATTTACTAAAAAGGTTACTTCTACGACGATGTATTGGTTACTTACTTACTGATTTTATAGCTGCTACTGGTAAAATGATAAACAAATTATTCATGCGCTAGCGTAGCTTTCCTAAAGTATACCTACTCTTCTATAAATGAGATTATAAGCAGTATCTTAAGCGACCGAACAAAACTGGTACTAATCTCTTCATCTAAACGAAAGGATTGAAGAAAGTTTTTTAAAGTTGCAATCAATAATCAGAGTGGAAATTCACTTATTAAGGTAAAGTTCATTTACGAAATGTGCACTTTGAAAAACTTTATTCAATGAAACATTCTACGACTATTTTTTGATGTAAAACAACATAAAAATGCTTTTATTTATTCATTTATCCGCGTATTTATGTATTTTGCCGGTAACGCCGGCTTAGAATAGCATCACCCCATTTTACCCGTGGGTGTCGTCTAAATCGACTAAGGATAATAATCCAGGGAATGGGCAGCAGCGTTCCCTGTGAATTGAACATCTTTCACTGCGCTCGCCAATTATGCAGTTTGGCGGATTATTGTTAATTTTTATTTACATTTTGAAATTAAAGCATTAAATTTGGTTTTTTTAATTCGCCTACCAAGCGTTGTAAGTATGGCAATACCTCCCCGATAGGGGGAGGCCCATGTCCAGCAGTGGACTGTTGTGGCCGTTAAGTAAGTATTAAGTATTCATTTAACATTCAAATCCAAAAATGTGTCATTTAATATTTCTGAGGTTTCTTTTGAGCTTACAAAATAAATAGGGTGCAATTTTACTAGTGACCGATAGCGAAAACTCATGTCGGTATTATCATAAAATAGATAATGGCCGCTGCCAATACTTACTTTGTGGTATTATGGTGATAAGGAAACAACTTTATACAAGAAACATAATTAAAACATAAGAAAAAGAAATGACCTTCCATACGAAATTGCCGATCAGCTGATTTAAGTTACTATGGAAACTAAAAAAATTACAAATTATTTCAATCTTTAATCCTCAGGAAATTTGTTCCTTTCCAGCGCGTCTTGAGTTTTCGCTGTCGGTCACTTGTAAAATTTCATCCTTAATACCAGTCCACAAAACTTAAAAATTACCTTTTAGAGTTTTTATCATCCAATTCTTGTTATCTCGAATCGCGATCGCTGCAATAATCGATGCCATAATCGATTCATCTAAGCTACCAACAATGCTCGGCTATCAAGATCTGGTGTGTCGAAATGCAATTTTTGAGATCTAAAGCGCTCTAAAGGCCACTGGAAATGTTAACCGGTTAGCTAAACCCGATGAATCGTTGCGTCGAGAAATAGGACGGTGATTGTCCATTAACATAAGTTATTATTTAGGTATACAAGTTATAAAATACACATAAGATAATATTAAGAATTTTGCTGGTTTAGAATTTCCGAACAGCTACATATTGATAGGTATTTAAAGAAAATGACATAACTTTTTACACTCACGGTAAGTGTTTATGGTCTTCTCACGAAAGTATAACTCTAGTTAGTGTTTAAGCTTCCACGCCCTTTGAATGTTGTTCCCTCTGCTGCAGTAGTACTACCAAACAGTTAAACAAGTAGTACAATTGATACAACCTTATAAAAGCAAAAGGATAAATACAAAGTAGCTTAAGATTACAAATGTGTATCTAATCGAGTTCTCATTTCATTTTTATCTTGCATGCCAGTGACGTAACTCGAGTTTGAATCCGATAAGTAATTGTATTGCTTCCAGAGCCCTTACATACATACATACACATATCACGCCTATAATACTTTGCGGGGTAGGCAGATCGTCAACAGTCGCAAATAACTGACATTTACGCCACGTCTGACAAATGTTTGAGGGTCATTCGAGAAATTGTGTATCGCCATATTTATTTATTACTATTATTAATTAAAACATTGACAAAAAAGAAAAACAAAAATTACAATAGAACGCAACAAAAACCTGCCAAGGTTTGTCCGTGCGGTCATAGTGACAGCCCATCGTCCAAAATTGCAATACACACCCTCAAGTCCCTAAGTCGCCTCTTACGACTCCCACGGGAAAGAAATGGGGCGATGCTATTCTAAGCCGGCATCACACGGCAATAGCCTCGGTTAATCTATGATAACACACTGGATGTAAATAACTAGTGCAAACTAAAATCATTACAACTTAATTTTAGATTACACTCTAATATTGCACATTACTGAGTCACGCCTCTAAGCAAGTGGCAGTTAAACTTGTAGGCAATTTACAAAGAAACAGCATGAATATTATCGTCAACGATTTAAGTTACGAAACTAATGAATATTTTTGAATAATAATGACACTTTAAACAAGCAAGTAGAGAACTAATGAAATGACATACATTATTATGTATGCAAGAACCTAATATTGCCATTACGAACTACAAAGTTGCATTTTTATCTTTTATGAAACTCTATGTAGGCAATTTACGGTAACAACATATAGTAATTTATATATTCTGATTTACAATCTTGTATACTTAAGTAGCGTATGGATATTTGGATAGGGTCATGGAATAAAAAAACGACTGCTAAGGAATAAGGACTGCATTTTAAATTCATCACAAATTCTAAGAGACAATAAAACAATATGTGCATAAACAGGACTTGGAAAATTTTCGATTTGTGAGAAAATATAGATTTTAATAGTTTTAAGAATCTAGTTATAATCAGTTCGGTTTTTTTTTAATTTTTATTAATGAATGATTTGCTCTTGACTCTAGTCTAGGTCATAGGACAGAGACAGAGTCTAAGATGGAGCGAGCACACCCAGAAGCAGCCTGTTCACTCTTACTTTGAAGAGATGAGGGTTGTATGCGTTTGGAAACACAGACGCAGGTAGTGAGTTCCACTCTTTAGCTCTTTTATTTCTAACATTTATTGAGGTCCAAATTCTTTTTTCATATATCGGCATAGGTATGTTCCTTGGGGAAAGTTGTTCCTTATTATCAGCCTATCTTTAGTTTTCGCTTTCGGTGATTAGTATAATTTCACCCCATATACTCGTAGAAGAAAAAAAATGCTGAGGTCGGCAGGTATAAGCAGATACTCGAGGCAGGTAGGTCGGTACTCCACATCTCTAAAAGGTCAAAGATATTTCGAAATTGTATCGTCCAAATATGATTGTCGCCTTGGCACAGAATTGTTACAATAGCTATTTAGGCAAAGTAAGCACATACTTTTGTTATGATAATAACAGCAATTATCTTACGCAAATTTTTACTTTTAAGATCAGTTTGAGACTCAAAGGGCGTCTACATAGATAAAGGTTCAAACTCAGCTGCGGCACAATCAAAAATTTTGGATTTTCGAGTTGTATGAAAAACTGATAAATATTTGAGGGACATTTAGCAAATTGTTTTTCACTATAGTGACAGGTTGTCAGCCCATCGCTAAAATTGCACACATGTAACCCTTGAGTCTCTTAGTCGCCTCTTGCGATACCCACGGGAGAGAAATGGTGATGCGATTCTAAGCCGGCATCACACGGCGCTCTAAGCAGGGATCACACGGTGCTCTAAGCCGGGATCACACGGTGCTCTAAGCCGGGATCACACGGTGCTCTAAGCCGGCATCACACGGTGCTCTAAGCAGGGATCACACGGTGCTCTAAGCCGGGATCACACGGTGCTCTAAGCCGGCATCACACGGTGCTCTAAGCAGGGATCACACGGTGCTCTAAGCCGGCATCACACGGTGCTCTTAGCAGGGATCACACGGTGCTCTAAGCCGGGATCACACGGTGCTCTAAGCCGGGATCACACGGCGCTCTAAGCTGGGATCACATGGCGCTCTAAGCCGGGATTACATGGCGCTCTAAGCCGGGATTACATGGCGCTCTAAGCCGGCATCACACGGTGCTCTAAGCAGGGATCACACGGTGCTCTAAGCCGGGATCACACGGTGCTCTAAGCCGGGATCACACGGTGCTCTAAGCAGGGATCACAAGGTGCTCTAAGCCGGCATCACACGGTGCTCTAAGCAGGGATCACACGGTGCTCTAAGCCGGCATCACACGGTGCTCTAAGCAGGGATCACACGGTGCTCTAAGCCGGGATCACACGGTGCTCTAAGGCGGGATCACACAGTGCTCTAAGCCGGGATCACACGGCGCTCTAAGCCGGGATCACACGGCGCTCTAAGCAGGGATCACACGGTGCTCTAAGCCGGGATCACATGGTGCTCTAAGCCGGGATCACACGGTGCTCTAAGCAGGGATCACACGGTGCTCTAAGCAGGGATCACACGGCGCCACAACGTATAGAGCATTACATAAGGAAAACAGGAAGAGAGAGACCGAGAAAAGAAATACTGGTCAAAACAGTTCTTACTTTTAGTAACCTTGACCCGGTAGAACAGATAACGTATACATGTTTTTAATTCATATTACGCAATAAATAATTCATAACTGCGATCATAATAGTTAACGTAACGGTATCCGAGACTCGTCTACCGTGTGAGTATGAAGTCACGAAGCCAACTGTGCTCGTGGATATGGCATTATCATTCCAGCGGAATTATAGATATCCGCTAACATGATAATGATAACCGTTCTCTTTTTATTTTTATTATTTTGCATTTTTTTAAATTAGTTTTCGAGCTGAACTTGGCGACTGAGAATGCCTTTGTGGTTGCCAAATATATATATTTATTATAATCCACACTAATATTATAAATGCGAAAGTAACTCTGTCTGTCTGTCTGTCTGTCTGCTACTCTTTCACGGCCAAACCGCTGAACCGATCTTCATGAAACTTGGCACAGAGATTGCTAGCATACCGAGAACGGACATAGGCTACTTTTTATCACCATTCGAGGGTCTGGAGTACAGATGTAGACCACCAGATGTACCATAAGGAGCCCAGCTAAGGTATTAGAGATACAGGCATGGTTCTAAGACAAAAGTTGTTCAGTATGATAGGCCGCTTCTTTACACAAGGACATTGGGGATCTGGAGTACATTATGTAGACCACCAGGTGTACCATCAGGAGCCCACCTACACTATTAGAGATACAGAAATGGTTCCAAAACAAAAGTTGTTCAGTATGATGGGCTGCTTCTTTTCACAAGGACATAGAGGATCTGGAGTACATTATGTAGACCACCATGTGTACCATCAGGAGCAAACCAGCTAAACTATTAGAGATACAGGCATGGTTCTAAAACAAAAGTTGTTCAGTATAATGGGCTGCTTCTGTTCACAAGGACATAGAGGATCTGGAGTACATTATGTAGACCACCAGGTGTACCATCAGCAGCCCAGCTAAACTATTAGAGATACAGGCATGGTTCTAAAACAAAGTTGTTCAGTATGATGGGCTGTTTCTTTTCACAAGGACATTGAGGTTCTGGAGTACCTTATGTAGACCACTAGATGTACCATCAGGAGCAAACCAGCTAAACTATTAGAGATACAGAAATGGTTCCAAAACAAAAGTTGTTCAGTATGATGGGCTGCTTCATTTCAACAGGACATAGAGGATCTGGAGTACATTATGTAGACCACCAGGTGTACCATCAGCAGCCCAGCTAAACTATTAGAGATACAGGCATGGTTCTAAAACCAAAATTGTTCAGTATGATGGGCTGCTTTTTTTCACAAAGACATTGACCATATGTAGACCACCAGGTGTACCATCAGGAGCCCACCTAAACTATTAGAGGTACAGAAATGGTTCCAAAACAAAAGTTGTTCAGTATGATGGGAATAAGTTGAGAAAGGATATTGGCAACTTTTTACCGAGGTTTTTTTGTTATCTACTGACTTTTGTATTCAATGGTTACAAATATTGATCTCTCAGAGCAGTACACCGGATAACAAATTTTGAATTGTCCCTTTAACAACAGAAGCAAGCAAGTCATCTTTAAACAGTAGAGATAAGAACTGTTCTAATATCACTGTTACACTTACTATGAATATACATATCTACTTTAGAACCTGTGCCTAAAAAAACTATCTAAAGCGGACGAAGTCGCGGGTAAAAGCTAGTATATATATATAATAGGAATTAATTATCTAAGGTATCCTATCCACGTCATGATATACTTGTTAGTTAGTCCTAATACAATTCCATTAATATTTACTAACATACTTATGTTGTCGGTGGAGTAAACTTTAATTAATACACATACACACATATCACGCCTATTATCCCATGTGGGGTAGGCAGAGCGTAAACGGCCGCAATAATGGACATTTACGCCACGTCTGACATATATTTTGTACTTAATCAGAAATAGCTATTTGTGCCATTTCTTGTTTTTTATTTAATATGGTGTTTTCTGTTTTAGTTTAAGAATGCACAATAAAGAGATTATACATTCACATCCAAACAGAGCTTAAACTTAGTACCTCCATGTTACGATTATTGCATGTGTAAAGATGCGCACAGCCTTGAACTCAGATAAGGTCGTTCTTGAGACGAAGCTGCATGAGAAATCGCAATGAATGAGTAGTAGCAGTGAACTTCCGTCTTACACAAGACAAGTTTTAATAGTAAATAATACTTTAATGTGTAGCAACCACGTAGGAACCTACAAATTTTTCTGCAAGCAACACAAGGCAAAAGTTTCAGGCAAGATATAAATAATAATATTCAAGTTCATGTATGTAGGAAATAACTAAAATAGAGGGTTTAGTTAGCTCTTGAAACCGATCAACTGCTGTTCTGCAACTTTTTGGAATTTCGTTTTTCAGTATAATTATAGCTTGACTAAATGTACGAGGGATTTACATTGTATTTCAAGTTTTTTATTCGCATTGCCACATGGTTACATTACATAGATCTTAAACAATTACAAGTCCATGTAGCACCTCGCAGTGGCATCGCAAATTGTTTTGGTAGCAACAATCATATTATTTTACAAAGATATTGCCATACTATTTATAACATTAAAACTGTATTTCCCATACAACCTGTTATTTACAATTATTACATTAATATTTTTGTGTAAAAATTCCGTATTTGTTTATTATAAAGTAGGTAATTACGTTGACTACTTAGTGAAGGAGTAAAATAATTGGTCAAGCCTTGAAAATTAAATTAAAGTAATTTTAAAGGTTTCGTGTCTAAGGTTAGGCATTAATATTTACCGGAGAGAGCGCAATATATTAAAAAGTGTGACTTCATACAACTCCATCAAACAATAATCAAGCCATGCACACCACATGCGTATTGCCCATTTGAGGGATCAACAGAAACTGGTTTTTCATACAGTTGTTAAGAATTGCCTTTACAGGTTGATCCCTTTGTAGGAGATAAGCAATTCCCGACAGCACACAGAAAAGGAACTTATCAAATCCACAAAGCTTCTACTGCTATTATCTCAAAACCTGCCTATCCCTACAGTCTAAGTATTTCGCAACTCGGACGGGTTTGAGTGACCTTTCTACAAAAGTCTGGCCTGATCTAGATGGTCGATCTAGATCAGGTAAGTATATCTGTACCTAAGTAGATGGACGCATGACTCCGCACACTTGCAGTTGGTTGCGCAATCTACAACGCATGTTCGGTTAACCAGTTGACGGATAGTGTGGATTGAAATAGGGTAGGCCGCCGGTGTTGAAACACACCTGCGTTAATATACAATGTGGGGCCCACAACAGAGTAAATTATTATACGGAGCGAAATTATACACAAAACTGTACAACTTTCCCCAACTAATAAAGGTGGCTTTTTTTAATCAGACCCCCCATACAAAATGTACCAGCCGACCGAGTCACAAACGTATGGAAGGTCCATCTTCTTTAAACATTTCGACCTATGTTACATGGAGAAAATAACATAGGTTAGATTTGATTGGTAATTGCACCCCGTAAATATTAAATATTTGCCCATTTTGTACAGCAGGCACAAAATTTTAGGTTCTTAAAATTGGGTTGTCATATTTCAAACAATTTTAAACGGATTTTGAGTTGTTTTTATTTTGGATTTTACACAACTTAAATCGGTTTTAAATTGTTTTATTGTGATGAGTAATAGTTGTGCAAACTCAAGAAAATATTATATCTCAAACAATCTGAAATTTGGTGGCTGGACTACACGCTGGATGACTTCGAGCATCATATTTCAATCTTTCGTGGGTTTATTGTGTCCAATATCGGAACAAAAGCTTAAGTTTTCCATTCTCACCCCTGCATAACATAAATCATATGAAATATAAGTACTTACTTACTGTAAAATTAGTTTTATAAAGGTCCTAACGACGCATTCTATGACCTAGCCCACGAGCAATAAATCTTCACGCCATTTGCAAACCACGCGAAACATCCAAATGACTTAATTGCACAGAATCTAGATTCTACAGGTCTACCAGCTGTGCGTGAATTAGCCAGTGTAGAGCCACATCTGCGGTATAATCTGCGACGGAGTAATCATTGCAAAATGCTATTGACTTTCGGAATGAATCAGTTTCGTCAAAATGCATTTGACTGCAAAAGGATCGCGGTAATTTGGGAGTTGTAGAAATTTTAATTTCGTGTGCTCACTACTCTGTACTATATCCCACTTTCTCCTACACAAATCTATTGATGGACACAAGACTTCTCGTCACATTCTGGCGCATCCAAAATCAAATTTCTACTCATTCAACAATACGCCTAAATCCTACACGAATCGCGGCAGAAATTCCATTAAGGTGGCCTGACAGTCACTTACAGCACAGGACACATGGACTGCATTATAAGGAAATCTTATAAAATCATAAATAACTAACCACAGACATGATTTAAATGGCTGGATAATTTATGTATTGATGAAAAGGAAGTTACAAAATACGCGCATACAGTTATGCTCTAGGTACTCATTCAATATATAATATAGGTAATATTTAGCACAAGTAATACTTGATTAACTGATATCCTTGAACGTATTTTACATAAGGGTACCTACGAACATATGTGGTTAAATGCACAAAGTTACTTGCAAATCATTTTAAACCAGCATAGCGGGGGCATAGCAACGCAACATTGTAACTATGTACTTGTACTTTAATAAAGGATATATCCTTTAGATTTTAATAAGCTTTCCTATAGGAAGACTTTTTTAATGCGAATCATGTAACAATACGAAACGTAAATGATTATTTACGTTTCGTTTTACAATCTCATACATTCAAGTAAAGAATATCAAAAAATTATGTGACGTTCCGTTCCTAACGTTGATAACAGCATCGTTAGCGCCATGTATGCAGCGCAAAGAGAAAAGTTAAAAAATTATAATTAAAAGAAAACTTACTCCCTACGTATCCTTGTAATACCTACAACTTCAGAGTTGGACCATAGAATAGATACCTAATTAATTAATAAGTTACTAGTAAGTAGCGGCCAGCCCAGCGGTTCACAAGCTAGTAGACATTTTTCCGCGGAAAATTACCTTATTCCAGCATGAATTGTACATAAAAACCTACCTCTTGAATAATTTTATTTACTTAAGAAAACCGCATCAAAATCCATTGCGTACTTTTAAAGATCTAAACATATCTAGGCACGGGAAGCGACTTCATTTCATACTATTTAGTAATAGTGATATGATAACAATATCACCTTGCTTTTTTTGCACTTTCTTTCAAAATTTAGTTTTTTCCTAATAATGTTTCAATAATAAACTGGTTTTCAAAAAACGATTCAGCAATTTTGATTTTATGTGCTATCTGGCACCAATGAATATTTTTTTATTATTATGAATAAAATGCGTAATCAATAAAAAAAATTTAATTACGGAAGATTTTACAGAACATGCTTACAATTGATTCTGAAGGTGATCCAAGCCATATATAAGGTCCTATTAAATTCAGTGCAAATATTTTTAGGCTGAGCTCTACTCGTAAAACTGAACAACTTTTCCCAATAAACATAGGTCGAAATATGAAAAAAAAAATTGGACCTACCATACAATAATGTTCAAAAAAAGTGTCACTTTGTATGAGAGGTGCAATTTTATTTTTCGTATTTCGACCTATGTTTATTGGGAAAAGTTGTTCAGTTTTACGAGTAGAGCTCAGCCTAAAAATATTTGCACTGAATTTAATAGGACCTTATATAATATCAAAAACTAGGAAATTTAGTAGAAGATAAACCACACATATAGATCTATACATGAGTTGATCTTACATAACAGTGGTTATTATGGCTTGATTTGAATAGAGATTTGCATTATTTGGAGGCCAAAACTGAGAAGATAATTGTTTAATTATAAACTATATGGTTATAGACGTTTGATCTAGATAATTTGGTCATATTTATCTTGTTTTGATTCCTCGACTTTTATTTATATAGAAGGCATTGTACAGTATCTAATCTTATCCCCAATTTTAACATCTTACTACATTTTATTAATTTTTACGTTTATTAATTCAAAAACTTTGTTAATCAAACTAAGACTAGCCTCGTACGCTTAGCTCCAGTCTTTACGTTAAGACCTTTTGAGACAGCTATAAAAACCTCATAAATGGAAAGATTTTATAATTTATGAGTCCAGACATGGAATGTGTAATGACTAAATCTAAGATATGTCCGCTCACCTTGGAGCTACTTAGTTGCTAAGTGTAGGCTTCACAACGGACTTGTCCAAAAATGGCCCGTAACTATAAGATTTTGCAAGTTTTGAAATTTGAAATCGTCACTTCTTTAGTACGTAATGCACCTAATGTTACGTTTAGAAATTCACAAGTACCTACAACAAGTATATTTTGAAATCATGAACCATATATTATTAAATTCCTGTATATACCTATCTGTGCATTCTCTACATTTAGTCAGTAGGTTAATGTAAGAAGAGCGTTTACGAGCGGATTTCAAGCATAACTTCTTTCCTGCTATAGCTCGTGCTGATAGGATATATCATTTTCATACTACTTATAGAATATAAACGAAATACATTTATAGGTAGCTATGCTAGCTTCAAATAGAATTTTTGGGAAGAACTTCGTATTGTCGTTTAACCTGTTTATTTATTATGATTATTTACATGTCTAAGGAAAAGGTTTAATAGCGAATGAAAACTACTCGCAAAACTTTCAACTAATTTAAAAAATAGTTATAATAAATAAAAAGGCAGGTAGAACTTAAAACGTAATATTCTTGTAAATCCTTGTCACCGTAAAGTGAAAACTAAATAAGAACTGAAAATTTGAAGAATCATGGCTTTTAAAATGTCGAACAGCGTCAGTCACGGCAGACAAGGTCGAGGTTTAAAAATACGTTTTTGCTATCAAAGAGGTTCGCCTTAATTTTAGCCTTTTCCTTAGAACAAGTTTCATAAAGGAATCCTTGAGTTCCAGCTAAATGAATCACTGTTTTAATAGCCGTAATTTTTCTTGCTAATTAGAAAGAGTTTTGCAAGAAGTACAGTCGAGCGACGTGGGGCAATTCATGACTCAGTCTTTTAATTTCATAAAGCATGAATGAAGATGCTTAGTGCAATTTATATATGAAGGAAGAAATATAAAGTAAGTATTCGTAGAATTTCCTTTGAAAAAATCATTTTTAGATTTTTTCTTATCTGAGATCTGATTTGTTCTAGCCACGATTAAGTTAAACACAGGATTATACGTAATAACTTAACTGCCTACTGCATATATTGGACTTACCTTTATAAATATTTCATCTGCGCTAGGTAAGTATTACCAGTGCAAGAATCTGTCCCTTTAAGACATCACCTTAAATTGGTTGTTCTTATTAACTGTATGCGTATGTACGTTGACTTAAATCTGCTAGTAATACTTCGATTTCTTTAGAATCTAATCATTAGATCCCCGGTAAATTTAATTCGTGTTACTATAAAAAAGTTAGATGCGCTTTAAGGCAGTGTTTAAAATATTTTTTTAGACGATTTGATGCTGTCACACGTCTAACTTTTTTGTAATAAGTAACACCGAATATATTTTTTTTATTTTATCAGGAAAAAATATATCTACAACACAATGGAAATTTTAAAAAGCCAACTTTGTTAGTTGAAAAATAAAGTCACGTATACAAATATTTGTCAAGTTTATTTGGTGCCTCGCCCGTAAATCTGCAGCGTATCGTTGATCAACTTTACTCACAAAGGAAGTAAGAAATGTTCAATAAAGGTTCCGCACAAAAACATAACATTTCTGTTATCTATAACATTTTCTAGAGTTTGTTCAATGAAACAACCCATCACAATGAAACAAGCCTGCAGTGTGTGAACATGTCGTGGATAACCTTACCCATAATGCCAGGTTCAATGAGGCTGCAATCGTAGTTGAAGGGAAGATAAGTATTCATTCCAAGGAAGGTACCGGAAGCTAAAGAAATTAAAAATCTTACGAATTTTAACAATGATATTGAATGGCGAACTTTATCAACTTGGACTCCATTGATTACACAGCGGAAGAGCCAGATCCAACATACTGCAAGACCTATTACACAAGATACGGTGACAACATTCAGCGTAGAACCGGGACTAACATACTAGGCAAGAAATAGATGACGATAGAACAAACATAATTTAAATTCTAAATAATAGTCATCCGTGACCAGGAACTCTGTAAAAAGCTCAAAACATAGAAATTACAAAATCCAAAATAATCAGAACCTATTCCGTTTAAAACTACTTACTTTAGTATTCTTCCTAATTTCATAGTTCAACTTTTATTATCAAACATTACTTAAGACGGTCGGTCATAGATTGCCGTGTGATGCTGGCTCAACATAGCATTACACGTGGGTATCATAAAAAGCGACTCAGGGATAAATTTATCCAGGGCATAGGCAGCAGCGTTCCCTTTAACGCAACATCTTGCACTGCACTCGACAATCTACCTGCCAAGCGTGGTGAGTAGGGCGATACCCCCAATAAGGGGGGCTCATGTCCAGCAGCGGACTATTGTGGTGTGCTGTTAATATTTAATTTTATTTTATTCCACTTATTTCACATATTTAATTTTATTTATTTTTTATTTAATTTTATTTGGGAAGCTTACAGTAGTCTTTACACATGTATGTAGTCGGTCACATACCACGGAAGCTCAACTGTTAGAGCGATAGAACGGCATGCCACGGTCCCGGGTTGAAGATCAGACAAGCAGGGGTGTTAGGTATGGCGTACTGAAAATTTTTAGGCATGATCAGACCATGAAACTGAATAACTTTTTCTATGGAGGCTATGTTAGGTACGTACAAAAGTCACTCAGCTGACTGTTTTTCAATTGTAAACTCTTTTATTGTATTTTTTAAATTTATATTTGATTGTCGATCTCTAAATGTGAGCAGAACATACGTATACACAAACCATTAATATTTGCCTATCGCGAAGGAGACCGTTTAAGGCGAATATAGTTCAAGGTAACATCTGAATGAAGTTCAACTATAGCTACTTAAAACACTTATCTTACGAGCTTATTTAATAAATATACGAAAATAGCTATATTATAATAATACACAAGTAATTACATACTTCAGCCTATTACAGTCCACTGCTGGACGTCGGCCTCCCCCAAGGTTCGCCATACAAGTTATTGGCGATCGCAAATAGTAATAAAATATTTCCAAATAATCTAGATCTTTTTTTTGTTTAGAATATTTGCTTATGTTTCTACCGCGGGCAGGATCTAGATCGTCTATACAAAATGTGTTATCGATTAAGTATTTTTTATGTTTGGTTAGAATATTTTTGTTCATATTTTGTCATGAACTTTTATTTATTAAATTTTGAAGGTTAGTCGTGCAACTAATACGGGATGCCTATGTCCAACAGTGGACTGTGCTGACTATCAATAGTTGAAGTACACTTTAAGGGGATCGTATTAACTGATGTTGATATGCTCTTTCAAACTTATTTTACTTCGTAATCAATTAAAGTACCGGTTAGACAAACTACTAAATTATTTATACAGTGAATGAATGACAATGTGTCGATTTTATGATCGGATGTTACAAATTGTTTTCAAGTATAATGTCAAGGTAAAAGTAATGGTTGGTCAATTGTTTATGCCTTTTATTACGTAGTATGTTCAATGTTATATGTTCAAAATAATTACGTTACGGATGCAAGCTACCGTGAACTTGAAGAGCGAAACAATTGAATGGATTTTATTTAAATGGTAATGATAGAAATTTTAATTGATGTATTACGTTACAAAAATCTATGACATGCATTTCATATGTTACATGTTGAACGATTTAATGTCGAAGATATTTGATAAGTATATCTGCAGAATTTAATCAATATCTTATTTTACCGTTTTCACTTTTTAGTGCACCCGTTTCGAGCTCTCTGTTTACCCTATGGTTGGCCGGTAGAGAATGCTGCGAGGCATTAGGCCCGCCATTTGTAAGTTTTGTGCAATAAAGTTTTATAAATAAATAAATAAATAATATCTATCGCATAGCTACAAGTTCTACACAACAACAATTTATAACATATGTTGTAGATTTTCATAACAGCATGCAGAATGAATTGCTATTTAGTTTTTTCTAGTGGATTAATATGTATGACAGATATTTTATTCCCCTTTTTTAGAAAACTTGCAAAATTTTCCTGGCCCACGGAAAGTGTTTTAAAAATTTAGTATTCAATTTCATACATCGTCAAGTAATTAGGTATTATACCTTACTTCATATTATTATATTGTAAACACTTATTAAATGTACTCTACAAAATCTTGCCCTTAGCCCTGAACAAGAACAATTTGGCAATTTAAAAATTGTTGTACAAAGATTGTTGTACATTGAAACTCATAAAACGATTATTTAAAATATTTTCATACAACAAGAGCAATGGACATGAATTTAAATTACATTAAGAACTTGCGGCGAAAAGAGATAATGCACTTGAAAATTCAATGTCATATTTGGGCAGAATAAATTGGTAACGACTGAATTATGCTAATTGGTGTAATTATCATTGTTGAAGTTCAGATAAACAGATATTTTAAGTGTTTTTATGAAGGTACCTGCGCATGATATGTGTGAGAATTTAAGGGATCCACATACATTGGCATGTATATAGTTATCAAAATTTCAAAACGCGGATGTACCTCATATAGAGGAATATAATATAATTGTCTATTGAACCCAAAAACATTTCTGTCTGATTTGTAGGCATTCTCTAAATTTCCAAGTTTTTAATTAAATATACTTATGATATGTACCTACCTCCTCCACATCAGATGAAACTGTAGGCAAATAACAAAACGTCAACAAAAAAGTGAAACTGTTTAGAAAAGCAAATGCTACAACTGGCTGCCCCCAGGCTCTGCATTTGCCGATCCAGTTTAAAAAATAAAGCCTCCATCGTACTCGCAATGACCCAGATGGGCGAAGGCTGAGCAAATGTCAACAGGACCACAAATTACGTATGGTGTATGGTGCGCCTATACAGATGGCTCAGTGAGTACTTCTTACTAGTCTACGGCGATCCCAAGGAATCTGACGGAAATAAACGGCGAAAGTATCTCTACAGTCGTCTGTGTAATTAACTGAATTAACAATGATTTTGTTTTTGCATATATCGTTGGTACTATGGTTTATTTTGTTATCACAGTGCTATATTATTTTCATAAAAGAATATGAGAAATTAAAAAACTTTTAGCATCGGCCAGGGCTTGAACCCGGGACCTGTGACTTATATTGTTCATCGAGTCATTCGTCGACTTGGTATCAGATCAGAAGATAAAAGAACTATGGTTAGTCCTCATTTCAGAAGGAATTCAGACCATACGATGAAGCTTTGCTTATTTTAAATGTACTCCACAGATCCCAGGTTCAAGCCCCGGCCGATGCCATATTTTTTTCAAATTCTTATTTTCATTTCGCTTTTGATTTCAAATAACACCTAACAAGATTTTCCGTCATATCTGCACTTTTAGTACCACCAGATTTAGATTTTTTTGTATTTGGTGCGGGTTAGTTTTATGGACCTATAAATAAACGATACTTCTTATATAATGTTACCTAGTATCCATACCTACCTATTACTCTATATAAAATTATATATAGCAACAGTGAATTTAAGTTTACACAAAAGTAAAAGTGAGCCTTCTGAAAACTCTGTTTATTCTGTGACAGGACCTTTGGATGGGAACCGTAACACCTGTGCAGCGGTACTGCGGGCAGATCATAAAAAGTCGGACGATGTTTTTACACTGTACGAAAAATTACGGAAGCGGAAGCGGCATTATACAGATTTGACTTGTTTATTTACTTGATTAATATTGAATGAAATCGCTTGTGTAAATTTTTTATTTTGTAGAATATAAAGACTATTTTAGACGCTTTAAATCATTTTGAACGGAATTATAGTGTGTTTAAAATAAGATGTTTAATAATACTAGCGCCCCGTTCAGCGGTTTTACCCGTTGCTACCGTTTTTCAATGGAATGTTATACCGGCATGTATTATTCATTATAAACCTTTCTATTAAACCACTTGATCTATTATAAAACGCATGAAAATCTTTTAATATCTGAGCAGAAATAGGAGCAAACAGACAGACAGACACGAAAGCTACTTTGTTTTATATCTAGTATATAGTAGTAATATTAAACCGGATTGGAATCCGTGTGTTATCTTCTTGTATCATGAGAGACATAGAGTTAGAGTCGACGAACGTTCTAAGCTCGAATAGTAGGTATATGTGTGATATTTCGAATGTGCTATCGATTTTTTTTATATTTCCTGCGCTAAAAGAAAGGAAAGAAGAAACTGCTACGCCTAAGGTCGTGGGTTCGATCCCCACAAAACAAAAATATTTGTAAAGTCATTTTCAGATTTTGTGTTTAGTCTGGGTGTTTCTATGTATAATACCTATGTATTTATTTATAAAAAGAAACATATAGGTATTTAATTAATATCAGCAATCTAATTCCCATAGTACAGGCTTAGTTTAGTTTAGGGCTAGATGGCGCTGTGTGAATTGTTTAGGATATTTATATTTATTTATTATATTATCTTTTTCATCACGTCTGACAAATATTTATAAAAATATATAGAGTATTTCGATTGGACAGTGTAAATGTCCTCTTATTTGAAAATTTACATGTATATCAGGGGTCCGATTTCGTAATATTGTGAACGCAGTAAAATTCTGTTTGCCGGTTTTGTTATTAGTATGACTGGGCTAGTCTGATCGTTTGTCGTCTTGTTGACCCTTGAATAAGTCGACTAGTGTGAACTATTGCGATATTATTATATTAGGGCAAATAATTAAACAATTTTTTTAACTAAACAACATATACACATATCACGCCTATAATCCCTTGCGGGGTAAGCAGAGCGTTACAGCCGCATAAAACGGACATTTACGCCACGCCTGACAAATATTGTAGAGTCATTTGGAAAATTGTGTATCGCCATAGTGACAGGTTGTCAGCCCATCACCTACAATTGCAATATACACCCTCGAGTCCCTTAGTCGCTTCTTACGACTCCCAAGGGAAAGAAATGGGGTGATGCTATTCTAAGCCGGCATCACACGACAGTGCCGTTTAACAAAACAACTTGTGTTTTATTGTATAGGAAGATATTTGATTAGACTTAATATTATGGAGAAAAAGTTATTGCATGAGGCAAAAGAACTACAAAAACGTTGCTAGGTTTAACATAGAGCATATCGCAGGATAATAAGCTAAGGCTTGGTTAAAAACTTGACTTTTGGCCAAAGTTAATATTGGTGAGCATTTATGAAAGGAAATTTCTTAACATAAGTGTCCAATCACATCTGCGTAGATATACCTAGTTCTGATTGAATATGACATCAACGACATAACTAATTTTGTATATCCTATAATGCATAAAAACAAATGAAAAATGTACAAACAGTGTGAGGAAAGGCTAGCTTATGTATAAAAAGATATCTCTTCAAGCTAAACCATCGGTAGTGCGAGAAATAATATTTTAATAATATTTTTGTGGGGACAAAACTTTGCAACAATTTAAACTTCTTTTAACTATGCTACAGTGTTTTACATAAATATTATATACGGTACCTAAAATCTAAAATTACGCAGAAAATTGAGTTGAGTTCCAACCCATCCTATATAATTCTGTAACCTAAAACGTAGTTTATGATTCGGTATAATGTACTTTTAAAATAGTTTTCTAAATCCAACTTTAACAAGTACACAAGGTAAGTAGTTTAGTTACGCATGTGAACTCTATTCGTTAAAACTTTTTAAGTCACAGAGAAACTATTTTCCGCTTTTACAGCAGTAGGTACTGTCAGCAACACACGAACCTACGCATTTAAAGGATCATCTTATATTGGTTATTCCTAACAACTGATTAGAGAACCAGAATAGGTTAGTTCTTTTATCTATTTAAAAAAAACTTCCTTTTGCAGTGTGATGCAGGCTTAGAATAACATCACCCCATTTATTTCCCATGGATATCACGTTGAACGCCACGCAAAAATCATGGTGTTTCCATTCAGGCCACGAGGCTCACATGTGACCCCGACCATGCTGTACCATTCAGGCCACGAGACTCACCGTGTGACCCAGCGGTAGGCTTCTGTTCAAACGCACTTTATAGGCCATAGGACATCGGTATCAAAATAAATGGTTAAAACAGTGTGCCGCATGGCCCTGTAGAACATTCCGGTCAGCTTGGTTCTCGTCTATCAAAAAAGACTTAAAAAATATTTGCAAATTTTACCAATCGTTAGGGTCGCTTCAGTGTGCTCCATACAAACTATAAGAAAAGCTACGTGTTTTCGACGTAGTTTTAAGTTGTGTTTATTTTGGATTTTACAATTCCTACGTTTCGAGCTCTTTACAGAGCCCGTGGTCACGGATGACTAAGGTGTTAGACGTCATTATTTAGAATAGAAATTATTTTTGTTATACCGCCATCTATTTCTTAATTGCCTAGCGTAACGTCCGGGTTCCACACAAAATGCTGAAACCGTATCTGGTGTAGTAGGTCTTACAGTATGTTGGATCTGGTTCTTCTGCTGTGTAATCAGCGGAGTCCACGTTGATGAGATTCCCCATCCAGTATTTCTGTTGAAATTTGGATGTTTTTGAATTTCTATGGCTTCCCGTACTTTCCTAGGAATGAATCTCTTCTCTCTCGCTAGGATTGCTGCCTTATCGCATCTGACATAATGGGTGGGGTCATCCATGATATGTTCACACACTGCAGACTGTCTGTCACGACGGTTTTTTACATCAGCAATATGTTCTTTTAGACGTGTAGATACATTTCTCTTTGTTTCTCCTATGTATGAGAGTCCACAGTCACAGTCAAGTTTATAAACACCAGGGTCTTGGAGAGGGATGTTGCATTTGACTGATCTGATGTACTGGCTGATCTTACTTGGCGGCTTGAAAATGGTCTTGATTGAAGCTCGCTTCAGAATTCTACCGATCTTATCAGTTACTCCCTTCATGTATGGTAAGTATGCTGGTTGTCGTTCAACTGTGGATGGTTTGGCACGGTTTCTGTGACGTTGACGGGGTGGCTTCAGGTTATTTTCATGGAGTACTCGTCTCACATGCTTGAGCTCATCGTCTAGGTGTTGGGGGTCACAGATACCGTGTGCTCTCTGAAACAAAGAGGTACCAACGGCAGCTAATTGGCTCGGATGATGGTGGGAGTTACCATTTAGGTACCTATGTGTGTGGGTTGGCTTTCTATAAACGAAATGACTGATTGTACCATTTGTGTTTTTAATTATAAGAATATCTAAAAATTCAAATTTATTATTTTGCTCTGATTCCATTGTTTTAATATTGGGATGAATTGAATTAAAATGATTTAGAAAAGCAGTACCTTGGTCTTGTGGAAGGATGGTGAAGGTGTCGTCTACGTACCTCTTATACATCTTCGGCACAGCCGGAGCTTGCCTTAGGGCTCGATCTTCAAAGTCCTCCATAAAGATGTCAGCCATCAAGGGGGATACTGGAGAGCCCATAGCCACGCCATCAACTTGTATGTAGAACTCATCATTCCACAATAGGTAACCAGATGTTAGGCACCATTCTAAAAGTTCTGCGTATTCTATTGCTATGTTATTTTCCCGGAATTTTCGTTTAACTATTTCGATACAATCCTTGACTGGAATGGCAGTGAAAAGCGATTGGACGTCAAAACTAACCATTACTTCGTTGCTGTTTACTTGCAAGTTTTTGAGTTCTCCGACAAACTAGGTTACGCTAGGCAATTAAAAAATAGATGGCGGTAGAACAAAAATAATTTCTATTCTAAATAATGACGTCTAACACCTTAGTCACCCGTGACCACCAGCTCTGTAAAGAGCTCGAAACGTAGAAATTGTACCTAAAATCCAAAATAAACACAACGTAAATCCGTTTAAAATTGTTTTATTGTGATGAGTAATAGTTGTGCAAACTCAAGAAAATATTAATATTGTAACAGTCTAAACACAACTGGACGGAACTGACAGGCCGGCCGGCAAAGCACATCGCGTGGCGCGTGGGCATGCGGGGGAGGCGTGCGGGGTGGGTCGCATCTTGACCCCGCGGCCCCCGCGGAAGGATTTTGTGATTTCCCTCCGCTAGGGCCACGGGGGACACTAGTGTGCCATTTGTAAATTTACTCACTTTTTGGTAGAATAACAGCTAAGTATTTAATGCACAATGTGTTTCGTTCGAAGTATTTGCAATCGATCTACGCAATAAAACAAAATCGACTAAAATCAAGATAATTAGGATTTTCTGTTGGCCTCAATGCGTGGTCCTTGGTTGGCCCACAGATGTTATTCCGACGTTGTTTAGTGTTGTTCAGTTGTTGTTTAGTTGTTGTTCAGTGTTGTTCAGTTGTTGTTCAGTTGTTTAGTTATTTGCTGTTGAGACTCGACATCTAAACAACTGTTAGTAAAGAATCTTCAAAAATTCATATCAAGCCATATTACGTTCTCGTATTGAATTTGACCATGTATCGGGCCTTGCAATCGCCAGTGCGGACGTTTGGAAAAGTGTTCAACTGAGTAAATTTTTTAGAGTGTAGATAAAATAGTGTATGCAACTGCATATAATTAGGCACTAGAATGCTCGTATCAATCTATTATCACACTCGGCTACGCCTCGTGTGATAAACAGACACTCGCATTCTAATGACCCCCATTATATGACAGTTGCATAAACTACTATTATCTACACTCGTCTCATAATGTTCGAATTATGAATTCGAAAACAGATGCATAATGACCTACTTTATGCATTCTGCCTATAAAAACTAGGGTTTACTATAAATTACAGAAGCGTAATGACTTAATGAGAAAACTCTTAATACGATAAAGTTGAGAAATGAAGCGAAGTTTTTTTTTCCAATAGGTACTCAAATCGCTATCTTCCGCCGCACCTGACAGTTGTTGTACGGTAATTGTTCGGATGTTGTTCAGTTGTTTTAATAGGTTTTTGTTCTGTTGTTGTTGAGATGTTGTTCAGTTGTTTAGTTATTTGCTGTTGAGACTCGACATCTAAACCACTGTTAGTAAAGAATCTTCAAAAATTCATATCAAGCCATATTACGTTCTCGTATTGAATTTGACCATGTATGGGGCCTTGCAATCGCCGGTGCGGACGTTTGGAAAAGTGTTCAACTGAGTAAATTTTTTAGAGTGTAGATAAAATAGTGTATGCAACTGCATATAATTAGGCATTATATAACAGTTGCATAAACTACTATTATAAAAAGCTTTCAAACTCAAAAGTGCTGTCAAAATTGCAGCGTAAAGCCATTAGACTTCAAACATTATGAATTTGACATAAATTGCAAATGTAGGCAATTGTGAGTCACAGTACCTATTTGATACTAAATATAAGAACACTTTAATCAGAAGCGACCAAAAGTGCTAAGTAAACATGTTCTAGCTATTTCTTACAGTTCTAATAATATTGCAAACCATATCTCAGAAAAAGCGTAGTCATGAAAGATACAAGGTTTTTCCAACGGAGTGACTGTTTAGACACGTTACGATCTTTTGTAATCAACACCTAGGTCATGGTAAAGTGTTACTACATCTATTGTTTCTTATGATGAGATATCTAGGTATGACGTCAAAAACACTCAATGAATTCCCATAAGTGTTTCCGTGTTTTTATTGTCCTGGAATTCACTACTACGTAAATATAAGTTATAGAATGTCTTGCAATAGCACAAAAGCAAGTCTAGTAGTTACTTTTGTTTATATGAGAGTATTTCAAAATAAAGGTTAGAATTTTTCGATCTACCGTGTCATATAATAAAGCGTTAAAGTTTCAGCGGCACAATGAATTGGACTAAAATTGCAGAGTTGCAGCCCTAAAAAAGGTGTTTTTTTTATTAAGTAGTCATTTTTATACTGTTTCTCTATACAGTTATAAAATTAACCAAAATAGGTTGATCCTTTCATTACGCCAATAAGTGATAGTATTATCCTACATGTTTATATCATTATAATTTTTTATTTCAATTCCCATAAATGGGTATGTTTGAGTGCTGCTGATAGTATGTTTATTAGTGGGTCCTACAAGCAGACTTTGTTTCTTAAAAATATACTACTAAATATTGATAGAAGCAATACTTCGAAATATGTTCTAAATGTTCATTTGACGCAGTCTTTGCTCTACATTAACATAAACTCAACAGATTACATTAAAATTAATATAAATTCACTTGAAAGTATCGTTAAAAAATAAACTCTACATAAAACGAGGTTAAGCTAATGTCAGATAATTGAACGCAAAATGTTAGCACGTGAATATTTGGTTCAAAAGCCAGTATTTGCTTGAACATTACGTGGGCTAAGGCTTGGTAAAGCGTCGAATAGTATGGAAAATATAGTCAGCATAATAAAGTCGAAGCAAGCTTGCCCATATCAGCAGCAGAATTTAGTTTAGTATGAATACATAATACACTTTATCTACACTCGTCTCATAATGTTCGGATAACAAATTTAGTTGTATAATGACCTGGGTCCCGATCCTCTTATTTCTTAGACATTTTAATGCCATCGAACCTAATTTGTCATTCCATTGCTATTGTAGTTTTCTAAATTAAACTTTTCGTCAAACTTTTAGCGGAATACGAAACGGCCAAAATTAGAGGTGCTTTTTATATGGCAGAATACGTCCCTGTTTTATGCATTCTGCTTTAAAAAATATTTTTCACCTCTCCAGTTTCTACAGAAAAATTTAGCCGTGTAAATCCAGAGGACACATTCGTTTTTATCTACTGGATTTAGAAAGTAAAAAATGCATCAAATCATACCTCTATGCATCAAATATAAGGAATCCGGGAAACGACTTTATTTTGTCCTATGTATTGATGATGTAGATACAAACATAGGTAAGTATTACACATTGAAACTGTCTTTCTCCCTAGTTAGTTTATTCTGTCCTTTATTTGCGCATTTTTTCTGTCCCTACTTCAATCTACAATCTGCATTAACAAACATGCATGACTCTGGCTGGTTCCGTTTGCCACCTGGCCAGTTAATACAATTAATAAAGGCCTCAACACACACATCTGTCGCCCTTAAATTGGAATGCGATTTGTTTATCAATATGGCTATTAGCAAAAACAAAATATACTATGCAGCATATTTGAATCTCATCTAAACTACATGACTCGAGTGTGAAACACAAATGTTGTTTATTGTATGAAAAACGATATCGTTTTTCATACAATAAGTAAGTGATGTGTCTGTATGATATCATACAGCCACATCACTTACGTATTGATTAGACAATAATTGTTTTTCTTCTTTCCCCCAGCATAATTAAATAAGTAATCGATAATCTCTTAACTAGTGCACTGATTAAAAGGACTATTTTACCTGTATTATCCTCGAGTATCTTAGCAAATTTTTACTGGAGAAAACCTCCCTTTAACCGTGTGAACCGGCTTAGAAAAGCATTACCCTTTTTCTTTCCTGTGGATGTCGTAAGAGGCGGCTAAGGAACTCGAGGACTTGTGTACTAAAATATAAAGTGACGAGCTAACAACCTGTCACTATAGTGATACACGATTTTTCTGCAACGGCCCTCAAATATTTGTCAGACGTGGCTAGAGCGACCGTGTTTTTACGATCGTTAACGCTCTGCCTACCCGGCAAGGGATAAAAGCGTAATATGTGTATGTGTATGTATGTGAACAAACTCCCGATTGTCACAGGAAAACGACTCGCAGCGGGTTTCACTGCAGAATAGCACACCAGTGCAAATTATTTTGAGAAAGCCTGCGCCTGGCCGAAAAGTGACTTTGGGTGTGTTTGAACCTTTATTGCATGTGTATTGCGTGTGTAGTGCTATAAGCTATAGTTGCTTTCTGTATTATCATAAACCAACCACTTGCACCCAATTAAATTGTTACTAACAACCTAGATGCTGTGAGCGATTAGAATAAGTGTATTGTAAGTGTTTTAGATAACAATCTAATCTAAATGATTATAAAATGGGCGAAGTAGCTTATTATTAATGTTATTTTAGGATTAAAAAGTTTTTGCGAACCTCAGAATAATATAAAAACTAATCTTAAGTCAATCCCCGCAAAATGTAAAGTATATATTTCATCTTATTCTTCTTGAATAAATGTTATACAGCTGCTTATTTTCAAAACTGTCTTATAGAAAAGTAGCGAGTAACTCCCGACACAAACAGCTCTGCTAACTGAATTGAGGTCTCATGTATAAGATAAGATAACTTTTCTGAAAATAAGCTTTATTTTTTATACTTATTTGAGCTCAAAACGTGGTAACAAAAATGCAATTTTTTTAAATCTGTGATTACAATAACTGTCACTGACCTACAAAAAAATTTAATTGCAATTTTCGTACACTATCCAAGCACAGTTTGTCATGAAGTCTATTGAAAATGTAACTAATATTGGCCGATAAATTATTCATGGTTTCACAACAGGCTATTATGGTTGTTCTAAACATTGAACAGAGTAATAATCGGTACAGAGGGTTGGCTCTACGCCGAACTGAAACCTAGGGTATGTACTGTTCAGATTAAGCGCGTTAATTGCTCTGTGCGCCTCAGGATCCTTGGATCACAGCCAGTGGAATTTTTATGGTAAATATAGTATTGGTAGATAGGTGCAATTGTTCCGGGTTCGATTCTCGGTGGGGCACTCACAAAGTTGATATTTATCACTTAGTGAATTTGTTCCCAGTCTAGTTAAGACTTTACAGGCTGAACCACCTAATTTTCCGAAAAGAAAGATGGTTCCGTGCTTCTGAGAGCACGTTAAGCCGTCGGACGTTGCTGTCTATGATGACTTGGACGGAGCTCGTTACACAACGCGCGCAGCCGCCAATACTTACTTTGTGACACAACCATGTCACAGGCCTACTATTTGTAGTAGGTGGTTGAAAAACTCTGATACCAGGGTTCATCGGGTCACGGTGCACGCAGCCACGCATCAAATAAATGCACGGAAAGTGTTCAAAATCATACGAAAAAGATTCTAGCTGGTAATTCATTAAGTACGCCTAAACCTGTGATCATATGTATAGCATCACCCCAATATGTGGCATATTGGTTTCCACAAACTGTTTCCCATCAGGCACGTTGCAATCCAAGTTTCCCTATTTTATTCGGTAGTAGTATCAAATGTCAAAGCTAACTTAGACTATGTCTGACAGTATATATTCGATACATTGAAGACTGTGGGTTTGATGATAAAGTTCCATCAACTTATTTCGGATTATTTGATAAAACAGCAAAGATTTTTCACAAGAGTTGTCTTATCCCATTCATCACTTACGATTTAAAACTTTGCGATTGAACTGCGTGGAGGTGACATCCGAAGCTTTAATACTTGTCTTGCTCGTAAGAGCGTAAAAGACCGTACACAACGGACATTTACGCCACGTCTGACAAACATTTGAGGGTCATTCGGAAAATTGTGTAACATCATAGTGACAGGTTGTCAACCTATCGCCTAAATGTGCAATACACATCCTTGAGTCCCTACGTCGACACCCACCGAAATAAATAGGGTGATGCTATTCCATGCCGGCATGACAAAGCAATGCTATAATGGTTACAAAATTTTCAAAATTAGCAAGCCCTTTCAGCAGCTAATAAGTACAAGGTCGATGTCTATCACAAACAGTCAAGCAATACATTTGCAAACATGGCGGATCTCACACACGTACCATTCGGGTCACTCCTACGCACATGTGTAAGTATGGTAAACTATGCTAATGCCGTGAAACAGTTCATTGACAGCTTTATTGCAAGGGCATAAGGTCACAGGCTTGTTGTTGCGTACAATGGTAGGTAAGTAGATCAAAAAGTGTTTGGTTTATAAGAAGTGTAAAGGAAACCTCCGAGTGATGTGGGCTTGAAATAGCATCACCCCATTTCTTTCCCGTGGGAGTCGTAAGAGGCGACTAAGGAACTCGAGGGTATGTATATTTCAATTTTAGGTGATAGGCTAACAACCTGTCACTATAGCGATACACAGTTTTCCGAATTACCCTCAAATATTTTGTTTTTTGCGGCCGTTTACGCTTTGCCTTCCCCGCGAGTGATTATAGGCGTAATATGTAAAAGAAAAACAATGTTGTACTAAAATGTATCTTCTTTCTTCTTTCTTTTTCGTGTGGGACACCGAGTCACAGAGTCTCACCGAGACCCTGGTGTCAGAGTTTTTCAACCGCCTACTACCACTAGTAGGCCTCTGACATGGTTGTGTTACGACCGCCGTCTAAGTAATCATAGACAGCAACCGGGACCGACGGCTTAACGTGTCCTCCGAAGCACGGAACCATTTCTTTTCGGACAATCAGTTGGTTCACCCTGCAATGTCCTAACCAGACCGGGAACAAATTCACAAAGAGATAAATATCAACTTTTGTGAGTGTCCCACCGAGAATCGAACCCGGAACCTTTGCGTCGCAGGCAGTCGCACTACCACTGCGCCACAATGGTCGTCGTACCATACTAAAATGTATTATAATCTCTGTCTGTTACTGAAATTTTATGCGTTTAATTATTACAATAAAGTATCTATTTTTTATCTATATTATTTTCCAGCACTACATTCCTACAGTTCAAAGCTGTTACCAAGTTTTTTAAATATTTATTTTACACTACTGTTTGTATCTATTTCTCCTCTTCAAAAATATGTACATAATTTAAATTACATGAAGTATTAAAGACTATAAAAATATATTCTTTACATCTCATACTATACTACCTATATAATCTTTCAAAAATTAATAAGTAGGTTACCTGCATAGTTAATACATCAAGAAAAGGTATCTGGATCAAAATGCAACAAGTAACAATTTCAATAGGTCGAGCCTAAAGATACGAACACATGAATATGTTAAGTACAATGGTTACACAAGTGAGTATAATAAATAGTCGTGGTATAGATCACTTGATTACATATGAGACTAACTGGCGACTTATAGGAACGAGTTTGCTTTTAGACACTACTGTGCTCTAAGAGGTTATGCAAATGCTGTGAAATGAACATACCTATCGATAACATAACAACAATGTAAAAAAAATATCCATTTTCGAATTTCGGACCCACAGGGACCCGGTCTTTTGAGGCACGTGTGGGGCAGAGCAGAACTCAACAGTACAGAGGCCTTATTGCACCAAATAATGTATTGAAATGTACTACGTGCTTTTTTTATAATTATGATATGCTATTATTATAATTAGCCTGCTTGATCCCACTGCTGGGCAAAGGCCTCCCACGTGATCTTCCACTCTACCTCTACATACGTACATACACATCAGCCTATTGCAGTCCACTGCTGGACGTAGGCCTCCCCCAGGGTACGCCCAATAGGGCACGATCTCTCGTTTTAGCCATCCAGTCGCTACCTTAGCCTTTCTCTTGTTTGACTCTTCGAACAAAATAATCTTGCACGGTGACCCAATCAATGTCGATTTAGCACAATATGTACTGTCTATTCTTCATCTATTCATCAGTCTACCTATTTTCGAACTCTTTTTTGAACATACCGATGATTAGAATATCTTGATGAAGGCAAGCAAACACTATGATTTAGTTAAACATAACACTGAAAAAGAGTCTCGTACTAAATTTGCCGTTATCTCACTAAAAAAATAGGAGTAAGTAATTGCCGTCATACATAACGATCGGCCGTGATAAAGCCATGAAAGTTTAATGTGGGCCATCCATAATGCATATGATGATAAGTGGGAACCGCTGTCGAACCAAGCCACGCCTATGATGGAGTTGTTCTAGGGAGGCTGATCGTGAGACCTTTTTTTGGAAAGTGAATTCTATGTAATCACACACATACACATATTACGCCTAAAATCCCTTGCGGGGTAGGCAGAGCGCAAACGGACATTTACGCCACGTCTGACAAATAAGGGTCATTCGGAAAATTGTGTGTCGCCATAGTGACAGGTTGTCAGCCCATCGCCTAAAATTGACAGACACACCCTCGAGTCCCTTAGTCGCCTCTTACGACTCTCGAGAGAAATAAATGGAGTAATGCTATTCTTAGCCGGCATCACAAATAGGTATCTATGTTATCATCAATGATTATTTGTCAGTCAGAATATGTGTGAATATTACACAACGCAACTATTCAAAACACTTATTATAACTGAAACATTATAAGAATTAAAGAACAGCTAAATGTATTCTAATTCTATAATTCTAATGCACTGCTCTGTTTTCTTCGCCGGTTTCCTCTACCCAAAATTGTCTGGAAGAGATTGCTTTCAGCGATAAGACCGCCTTTGCGCACTTTAGATTAAGATCTTCTGTTTTTAATTATCCTGTATTTGTGCATGATAAAGAGTTTTTACTTACTTACTGCATCAAATAAATCATTTCTCAAGCATAAGGCGAATCTCACACTTCACGGACCGGATTCATCTGTCAAACACTTTTGTCAAATCGCATGCTACAGTATTCCATGGTATCCGTTTATGTATAGGAAATCGAAATTTAATTTCGTCTGACAGGCGGATGCGTTAAAGATACGTCTATTATTCCGTCAAAAGGGGAGATCCACCTAAAAGTATTGTGTTTCCTTTTACCTGAATGTTGTCTTTCAAGTGAAACAAACTAGTTATAACTCATTAAACTCAGACCTTTGGCAATCAAAACCACAATGATTTATAGACCTCCCACATTGAGTTGATCACACACAACTCAACTGCCACACCAACTTATTGATATAAACGTCTTGCAGTCGAAATATCTATGAATAATACATATCTAGTTAGTAAACAGCTATTGTTTGCAATTTGCCAAGAGCATACATCACAGATTTCAGAAAGAAAAGGGTATAATAAGTGTAGGTATATGTTCTACATTGACATGACCATTCAAAGGTCTTCTTATATGGCAAGTCAGTTTGCCTTTTATCGCAGTAATCCGTATTGGCGGATGATTTAAGGTAGTTGCCTTAACAAATGTTTTTAGTTGCCCAGCAACTATTTCAGCATACATAATCTTAACCAAAATATCGCGCCTATATACATTGAGCGACACGTTTACGACACCTGCGGGAAAGAAATGGGATACCTAATGCCGTTCAAAGCCAGCATCACACGGCCGAATGAAATAAGTTTCTCAAATACGTATACCTACTTATCAATTTCGGTGCAATCAAAATGCATCGTTCAGACCACGCTACTCCACAGATGCAGCCATAAGTTACATAATTGAAATTGGATAATTCGATATCGATAGCATCACATCGATAAAAGGAGAAGAATTACAAGGAGATATAAAATTGCAGTGATTAACTGAAGATGCACCCGGCTAAAGTCGGTTACATTGTATTTGTAGCGAAGCTGTCTTCAAACGAACTGGGTCGAGAGAGCTTTTATTTAAACCTTTTCCTTATTGGAGATCGCACAAGAGATTGTAAGGTCTGATCTTATTAAATAAGAACTTTAAACCCATTTCAAGAAATAAAACGCAATATTTAAAGCATCATACGTACATACACATATCACGCCTATAATCCCTTGCGGGGTAGGCAGAGCGTAAACGGCCGCAAAAACAGTAAATTACGCCACGTCTGACAAATACTTGAGGGCCATTCGGAAAATTGTGTATCGCCATAGTGACAGGTTGTAAACCCATCGCCTAAAATTGCAATACACACCCTCGAGTTCTTTAGTCGCCTCTTACGACTCCCACGGGAAAGAAATGGGGTGATGCTATTCTTAGCCGGCATCACACGGCCATATATGAAAATTAAATGAGCAGCTTAGAAATACTGGCATCACACGGCATCCTTACTATCAGGATTTGAAAAGCTGTATTTTGAGGAGTCTCTTACTTGTATGTATAATTATGGAGATGAAGTACCTAATAATAATTCAATTGACAAAGGTCGCCTTGAGAGCGAACTGTTGTCATCAATATCAGAGGTTCGTATTACGTACTATCAGATACCTAGTAAGGATCAACATTTACTTGTTATTCATATTTTATTTATTTATTTATTTAACAATTTATTGTACACAAGAAAATACAAAAACATAGAACATATGGAAATATGGTACAACATGTACTGCTTATTTCTAAAGAAATTTCTTCCAGCAGACCTAAAGAAGCCTATATTTCCGGTATATGATAAATTCTCAAGTCAATTTCAGTATTGGATTTGACAGTACGTTTTATTTTCATGTCAGGTTTGAGTGATGTGACTGATTATTGCATGAAACGAAATTTGACACGACCGGTGATTAAAAGAAGCTTTTCTAAGGTTAATGTAATTTATTGAAGTGTCATAGCATGACTCATGACATGACACTTAACATGTGGTTCATTAATTATCATATTTTCTTTTGGATGAGGTTGTAGTGTTATTGTACTTAGTATGATTTATTTATTGTTCCGAAAATGTTCACGACCTTTGCAGTTTCAAAGACAGAATGCCAAGTGTCACGAAGAATAATTAGTAGTACAGGCAGTTTAAATTGCACGAATTATATATAGTCCAAATTGTATGGAATACATATCTGTCTTTGTTGATTCTCTAGGTACTCATCGGGTTGTCCGTTCCCTCGATAACAACATACGATAAAGGAATAAGAATATTTTTTGAAGACAGCAACTATCAGTCTGCAATAAACTATTCAAAATGAGAACAATCCGATTAAATGATAAATCGACAACATAAACATGGGTTCCCAAGAGAAACGAAACCATAACAGTTTAATGAAGAATCAAAGTAGCAGGCTACAGAGACATTCAAAATTATAAGCAACGACATGCTATGTTAAATAACTATTACCTACACTTACCCTGCCGACAGGCCCAGATTCGAATGGCATCGCTGGTTATCTTGAATTGATTGTAATAACGCAGGTATATAACCAGCAATGAATGAACAGTTAGGCCCTGACGGCATGGTAGTGTAATACATTACCGTTTCACTTAACGTATTTCATTTATACCGGCACCGTTTATTAAGTCAAAGGTGAGACAATGAGAGGTCAAGGTTGCTTGGTTCTGAAAAGACAAGTACAAGTTATGTGGGTACATACATTATACAGTACAGGGTGTTAAAAAATTCCAACTATTTTGAAAATGCAATAAAATAACGAAGAACCATAATAGTTACCACCAATCGTGGTGATCCTGCACGCAAAACGATTTATACTATGCCACCGATAATGCAGTTCGGCTGGCGGAGTATGTATTGATATTAATAAATATTAGAGTCATCTGAACTATTAATTGACAAACAAAATGAAGATCCAGTAACACAAAGAGTACCAGAATCATCTTCTATAATGCTTAATGCAACTGGCTCGGGATATTATGCAGGGTGATTTTATGCTTCCAAGACGCATTTGATCGTCTTAGACTATATTAAAATCATAGGTAGATAGAGGTATAAAAACTATGACACTACCGATATGATGGTGCCCAACGTCAAACCTCGCGTCATCATCATCCTCAGCCACATAGGCGAATAACACCTAGGTCAAATAGTTACAGTGTGCCATGGTATCCGGTTTTTGTAGAGGAATTCGAAATTTCCTTTCGTCACGGAATCGCCAAAAATATGTCCGATAGTCCGTCATAGTTGGAAGACCGCTTTACATGCGATTACTGATTACTTCTCTAAAGAGCAAATACATACGTTCCCGTTCCATCGTCGTCCAAACCAGTCTTATCATGTTGACGATACCGTCGGGTCATCAAACAAGGGGTGTACCCTGCCCACTGGTCTTTTTAAGACGATGAGTTTTTTGTGTTTACTTTGTCCAACATCCTGTATAGTTGTATGTTTAAAATGTTGTAAACAAGGCGGATTTAATGAGCATCGATATTATCCGGAGACAGTATAAAAAGGTTCAGCTCGAAAAGAAATTATCATTAAATAGTTTGGTACCAAAAGGAAAACAACTAAAGAAATGAAGGTCCGTAAGAAATTGCTATAGCAAAGTATTTACTCTTTGCTCCAGTTTTGGCCAGGAGTGCACTCCAGATTTAAAAGAGATAATGAATTTCAATACCTCAAATTTGATGGTAGCAGGACTGATGATACCTGATTCAAATGATTAAGCTGGGCCAAAGAACCATGGTCTGAGTGATTGGTGAACGACGATACCATGGTTTGAATGTGTCAACCAGAGAGTGATCTATGTTCAAACCCCGTATTTATTGTATATTTACAGGTCCTTGTCTTTCTCTGCTTCCTGGCTGCAGCCAAGGCTGGTGTGATTGGACCAGTTTACGCTCCAGCACCAGCTGTATACTCCTCAGTTCATGCTCCAGTGGTGAAGACCTTTGCGCCAGCCACATACACTCAAACCCTCGGCCCGGCTCCAGTCTACGAGTCGTTCCTCTCAACGCACCAGACCAGAACCAACGCTTTAGACGGCTCACAGCAGGATACTTTCTCAAAGACGTTGAATACACCATACTCTAGCATCCAGAAGTTTGACTCTCGTACAAACAATGCTGGATTGGTCACTCATTCCGTTCCTGTGTACTCGAATTCTCAAGTACTGACTCATCCTCAAGCTACCTTTAATGTTGCCCCAACGGTCCACCACGTGGGTTCTCCTGTAGCTTATACAACGCACACAGGGCCTGTAGTCACTAAAACCGTGCCGCCTGGTCTGACGACCTACGCATCGCATACACCGGTAGTTGCCCAACCTGCCGTCAAAATTCATTACTCAGAAGCCCCACTGGTATCTCACATGACGTTCACAGGCCTGGGAACCAGCTACTCTTGGTAACATACTTAAGATTTTTTGCCCCTCATTTCATGCGCGACTGACTGCTTTTATAAGTCTAATTTATACTTGTTAAGATCTTTAAGGCCTCTATTTATCATTCGTATAAGTCTTATTTAATAAATTATTACGATGCTTTAATATTCTTTTATTGCTAGTGAATAAGGCGTGAATCACTTTATATCGCTAAGTATGAAGCAATGTGTTAGTTCAAATAACATAACTCAAATTTTAAAACACTTTATGGTGGCGTAGAGACAGAAACAACATTCTAATAGGCAATTATGTACTTTACCAGGTAGCTAAGTCCTTATTTGTACAGAAAAAAGTTAAATGAAGCTTGCCAAGCATTTTATTATGCTCAAAGGGCAGGCAAAGGCTTATAATATCATTAACTTTTCCATCTGATAAACAAGAATGAGTAAAAATATGAATTATGGCCTTTTAAAGAGGTAAGCGAGTAATTTTAAGGTCACCTTGTTTCTGTTAAATTTTTGCAAAATATATATATATAGATACATAAAACTATGTTGTTGTTGTCCTGACGTGTAATGCCGGCCTAGAATAGCATCACCCCATTTCTTTCCCGTGGGAGTCGTTAGAGGCGACTAAGGGACTCGAGGGCGTGTATTGCAATTTAAAGAGATGTGCTGTGAAAACCTTTCGCTACGGCGATACACAATTTTCCGAGTGACCCTCAAATATTTGTCAGACGTGGCGTAAATGTCAGTTTTTTCGACTTTTTACGATCTGCCTACCCCGCAAGGGATTATAGGCGTGATATGTGTATGTATGTATATATGTTGTTTTGGTAATTTACGTATTATTTATTTCGATAATATCGAAATAAATAATACGTAAAGTACCAAAACGTGTTAATTTCCTGGTTCAGTGGTTGTTTGGCCATGGTTAAGTAAACAAGGGTGCCTCGGGCTCGCAACTGTGCTCAACAGTCGCCAAAAATCGTTAACATAAGAATACTGTTTTTTGATCAATAAATTAATTAATTCATTCGTGATTCACTTGACCAAACCCATTGAATTTTCTACTAAATTTCTCTGACATGTGAACCTTTGGTTGTTGTTGGTTTGGTTAGAAAGGTTTTAAGGGCGTTTTGGTGATAAAGTATTGCCCAACTACACTGACACGATTTTCTTCTTTTCGTTTGGGACAACGAGTCGTCCAACGAGCCGATGAACCCTAGTGTCGCGAGTTTTTCAACCGACTTCTACTGACACGATCTTCTCCTTCTTCTTCTTTTCATATAGGACCGGTGTCCAACGATCCGATGATTGGATCGTTGGACTGATACAATTAAAAGAATAAAGACAATTGTAATGATGATATTGGCCGCGACATTCTGGCATCACGATAACGCGGTACCTATCTGACAGCAACCAATAAAGTGTACACTTGTTCATGAGGTTTCATACAACTCCTTTCGTCAGTAACAGCAGACCGGCCAAAATACCGAAAAGTTATGGAGCGCGTGTGATAGTCACCTATCAGTCTGACCATGCGGAAATAATTAGTTTCAGAATATTTTATGATGGATGTTCTTCTCATATCAAAGAAAAATACAAAGCTTTTGTTTTCTATAATTCAAGGCAAATCTTTGTAACTGTCACAGATGTTGACCGGTCGTGTTATCGTAACAAAAGCGACACAAAACAAAGATGCATGGAGGTTCGTTTTCGTAACTTGTTATAAGGGCTCGCACGATTGGTCTGTCCATGGTGTAGTAATGGGCTTCAGTGTTGCCAATATTTATTATTAATATTTTCATAAATAAATAAAAGAAATGAAAAAAAAATTTAGCGTTGGCCGGGGATTGAACCCGGGATCTGTAGAGTACCGTCCCACCGCTCCATCCCGAGTTCATTCCCCGGCCGACGGTAACATCTTTGCAGTTTCTTATTTTCAAACTATAATATTATATCACTACATAGTATAAAATAAAGTCGCTTCCCGTTTGGTGTCTCCTTATATCTTTAGAATTACCCAACGGATTTTGATGCGGTTTTTTTTATTAGATAGAGTAACTTGAGAGGAAGGTTTATAAGTATAATTTATTCCGGGAAATTGTCACATTCCCATGGGAAAACGGGTAGCCCAACTGGTAGGAAACTTTTGACACCCTTTTGACACCTTTAAGGAGTAAAATTTCAAAAATGCTGAAACACGTATTTAATTATTTTAAGTTATGAGTCTAATCAGAAATTTTGAAACAGATCACATTTAAGATAAAAAACTTTCATACAAACTTTTAACCCCTTTTTCACCCATTCAAGGGTGAAAATTTCAAAAATGCTGAAACACGCATTTAATTATTTTTAGTTATTAGTCTTATCACAAATTTTGAAACAGATCACATTCATTTAAAAAAACGAACTTTCATACAAACTTTTAACCCCCTTTTGACCCTATTAAGGGTTAAAATTTCAAAAATTCTGAAACACGTGTTTAATTATTTTAAGTCCTAAGTCTAATCACTAATTTTGAAACGGATCACACTTAGGACAACGAACTTTCATACAAACTTTTAACCCCCTGTTCATCCCTTGGGGGATTTTAAAAAACGGATTTTTATCTTTAATAGTTGCTTCATTACATAAAAAACTTCAAGTCCAAGTTTTATCTCTCTAGCTTCAGTAGTTTAACATGGTATACTATTACGAAAACTGAGAAAAGTAATATTTTAGTTCCATAATAAAAACATAGATGTCGCTGTTAGTTTTCAACGCACTATCGTGATGTGTTCTTTCAAAAACTATAAAATTTGTATTTGTTGTTATAGCAGGAACAGAAACATCTGTAAAAATTTCAACTGTCTAAGTATAACGGTTCAGGAAAACACCTGAATATCACGTGGCGCGGGGTGGACATCGCTCATAATGACAACCCCAAGTACCTTGGAGTTTTTCTGGACAGGTCGCTGACTTATAAAGGGAACTGTCAGAAAGTAAAGAGCAAGGTTAGTGCACGGAACAACATCATCCGTCGCCTAACATCTACGCAATTGGGAGCCGTTCCTCATGTTCTTCGCACCAGCAGTCTCGCGCTTTGCTACTCTGCGGGCGAGTACGCTTGCCCCGTTTGGGCGCGCTCAGCGCACGCGAAGAGTGTGGACGTGGCCCTCAACGAAACGTGCCGGATAATCACGGGTACGCTGAAGCCGACTCCGCTGGCCCATCTGTATTTGTTAGCAGGCATTGCACCACCAGGCGTCCGCCGCGAAGTGGCCTGTTCCGTAGAAAAGCAAAAACAAGAGCAAGATAACAGGCACCCACTACACGGCCATAAGCCACCCCCTCCCCGCCTGAAAAGCCGCCACAGTTTTATGAACAACACCAAGCCTCTCGACACTGACCCATCCAAAGCAAGAGTAGAGCTGTGGTCCAAAAAATACCCACCCAAAAATGCTTATACCTCCACCAATGAGAAGCTACCGCCAGGTCACAACCTTCCCTGGTCAACCTGGAAGGCGCTAAACAGACTTCGGTCAGGTATCGGCAGGTGTAAGGAGCTCAGAAAGAAGTGGGGCTTTTCTTCTGATGACACGTGTGAGTGTGGCGCCTTACAAACTATGTCACACTTAATGTCATGCCCTACCTCTCCTGCTGCTTGCACACAGGAGGACCTATTTCGAGCCAACCAAAATGCTATTGACGTAGCGACCTTTTGGGCTCAAATACTGTAACACGGGGTACATCGCCATTGACCCGAAAAGAAGAAGAAGAAGGTTCAGGAGATACAGCTTCGTAACTGTAGGACGGACGAACGGACGGACAGACAGACGGACAGCCGAGTCTCAGTAATAGGCTTTTCGTTATTACCCTTTAGGTACTGAACTCTAAAAAATATTTTGAGATAATAAATACATAAGTGTATATAATAGTAGCTGTAGGTAAGATTAAAAAAAATACATAATAAAAAACCTCCAATGTGAAAAAAGGGTGTAAAATTGAAAGTGCATTTATGTAAAAAATAATTGTCTATCCGTGCGAAGCCGGGACGGGCCGCTAGTAATTAATATGTTTACTATTAATACGTTCACACATTTAAGCATTTAACCTTCCAATGGTATGCATTAACATCGTGTCTGATCAATTTCCCTCAACGAACCTGTTTCCTTGCCTTGCATTAAAAAAACTAGGCCTTTCGCCACATTTTGTAGATAAGGATCTAGTTTTGGTCTATTTCAACCAATATTACGAAGAGGTTGATAGTTTCTTGAATCGATTATCACTCATTAAATTCTCGCATAGGTAAGGTGTTGGCAACTCTTCATCCCACAAGTTTATGTAGTATCCTTTAGACTTAGACAAAGCACACGACGATATTTACGCAATAGTAGGCCGGGCGAGCAAGTTATGCCCGTATGTGAGGCATGCGACGGAGACTCGAGACAGTTCCAAATAGAGAAGAAAATATGCGAATCTAATCTATGAGACATTTGAACTAAGCCACATTTTAAAAGGTGAATAAACCGTTGTTCGAACTGTTGGTTTATACAGAAAATCAAAACTACTATGAAGTCTTCCATCATTTCATATCCGGCTTAGAACTTTACTCGTAAAAAAATCTGATGTACAGGATGTAAAAACAATATAGCTGTAAATATTTTAAGGGGTGAACCAGCCCACGAAACTGAACAACTTTTCTCAAGAATATACGACAAAATACGAAAATACAAATTGGACCTCCCGTACAAAATGTTCCAGCCAGGGTTAATTTGTATGGGAGGTCCAATTTTTTTTATATGTTTCGACCTATGTTCCTAAGGGAAAGTTGATCAGTTTCAATACACATATAAAAATATTTGCAGTTAATATTTTTAAAACCTGTACACAAAAGCTTCACACAACAAATAAAAAAATTGTAGCTTGAATTAAAAACCATTGAAAACGAAAATGTATCAATATTACTTTGCTACGAATAGTTTCGTAAGTTGTCATATTTCAAACAAAAACAAAATTTTGTGCCTGAAAGAGTACATCGCATATCTTGATGACTTTTCGCGCAAGTTCTCATATCCCGTACTAATTAAATTCCTGCATCGTATATGTAGATGCAGTAATTCCGACCCTAGATTTTACTTTAAACTTTTAGGTTTATCTAGTGAACTCGTTTTCCCACCTTTTTTTCGCTATGTCCTTAATTTGTACTATTTAACCTACTTGTTGAAAATATAGAAAAATTCTTAATGAAATCAGCTTGTACAGTCTAAACTCTGGCCTGTGGGCCTGTTTCAACTACCAAATAAATCATTATTCACACATTATCATGTTACATAGACCTGCTTAGTCATTAGAATGTATGGTTCCATAAAATCTAATGGATTAAAACTATATGTGTTGGTCGACATTTGCGACAGGGCACCATAGTCTGAGTCAGAGGTGTCAAACTTAAAGGGTCGTCGTAACTAATATGCGTGGCAATTGGTTGTTCTCAGGTTGGTGCTCAACAAGGAGACCCTTTAGGACCCCTCATCTTCAGTTTAGCAATCCACAAAGTGGTCACCTCACTAAAGTCCAAGCTCAATGTATGGTATCTTGACGATGGCACAATCGGCGGAACTTGTGAATCAGTAACGGAGGATGTAAAGACACTTGTAGCCGGATTAACGAAAATGGGACTCCAAGTTAACTCCTCAAAATGCGAATTTTTTTCCTGCAGTGAGGAGGCCAACAACCGCATAGCGTCTTTTAACTCTTTACTGCCTGGCATGAAGGAGCTAAACGAAAATACTTTTTCGCTTCTCGGAGCTCCAATATTTTCCAGCGCCATTCCGTCTGCCCTGGAAGATAAAAATAGGATGATTGCGCAGGTCCGTGAACACCTTGGACACCTCTCGGCTCATGTTGCCCTTATTCTTTTCCGGACTTGTTTCTCGCTCCCTAAATTAACATACGTGATCCGTACAACTCCGACTTGGCTTTTCCCCGAAGAGGTCTCTTTGGTTGATTGCGCAATTCGAGACACTCTGGAGAGTGTCATTAACGTCACGCTCGATGACAACCAGTGGCGACAAGCGGCTCTGCCTATCAGATACGGTGGACTGGGCATCAGGAGCATACGGGCAGTTGGCTTACCGGCCTTTATTGCCTCGTCGAACGGGGTTGCTGATCTTGTAGCTAATATTCTAAAATTACAAGGCAAAAGACTCAGCATCCCCTTTCAATGCAATGCGGTGGAAGCCTGGAGAGCAACATGCCCTGGTGTCGATCCACCATTAAAACTTGAATCACAGAGAGCCTGGGATGACCTGAGCTGTAAGTTTTCCCTGTCGGAGTTGTCCGAATCACTTACCGGAGCAGACGTGGCTCGCATTAAGGCTGCGACCTGCCCAGAGTCCGGAGCCTGGCTCCAGGCTCTTCCTTCACCTCACCTCGGTACACACTTAGACGATGACTCTTTACGGGTTGCCGTTGCTCTGCGTCTGGGCTGTAGCGTCTGCGAAGCTCACATTTGCCCATGTGGTGCTCCGGTTGACTCTACGGGTCACCACGGTCTCAGCTGTGTAAAATGCGCCGGAAGGTTTCCGAGACACCACGCCCTTAATGAAATTATTCGTCGAGCTCTGGTGTCTGCAAACGTACCTTGCGTTCTAGAGCCTCCAGGCCTCTGTCGGACGGACGGAAAGCGTCCTGACGGCCTAACTCTCATCCCTTGGAATAAGGGACGAAGTCTGCTCTGGGACGCTACTTGCGTAAGTACGTTTGCAGCATCACACTTGCCGAAAACATTGCGGGAAGCGGGATCCGCTGCAGAATTCGCAGCTAGGCAAAAACGCATCAAATATGCTGAACTCGAGCAAAATTACTTGTTCATACCTTTTGCGGTCGAAACCGGGGGACCGTGGGGCAAAGAGGCCAAAAAGTTTATTAGGGAGATTGGCCGACGCTTGCGTGACCGCGGATGTGATCCCCGCACCGGAGCGTACTTAGTTCAGCACATCTCGCTCGCCATCCAGCGCGGTAACGCGGCGGGCGTGATGGGCACATTCGAGCCAGGTACGCTTCGGGGTGGCCTATTTGTTTAGTCGTTAAGGTTTTTATTTTAATTTTGTGTTTTAGTGTTTAAATTGTATAGATAGTAAATTAATATTTGTACCCTAGTTATAAGTTCGATAAATAAATTTTAACACGTTAGTTCTTCTACATTGGTTGTTAAAGATTTGACAAGTTAGCCGGAAAATCTATGACAAAAAAATATTGTTCGGCGACTGAACTTAACTCATGTATTTTTCGACACTTTAGGAAAATCATATTTATAACACAAAACTTTAAAGCGTAATGTCAAGTATATTGGATTTGGATAAATTTTAAAAATAATTTCCTGCAACTCGTAGGCACGTGTCCTTTCAAAATGAAAGTCTAACTCACGTGAGACATGTTTCCGTTTTAAAAAGTTCTAATATTTGTGGAGTCGTGTCACGTTGCCTTCGGTAGGCATGTTGCTCTAAAGACCTACACTGTCTGTAATTTTCCGCAATTTCAAAGGATACTGGAATCAGTTACAATTTCATTTACTTTTTGTATAACGCCAATAATTTAGATTATTTTACCCTCGAGACTATGTTATCATGATTGTGGAAAATCTTGAATTTTTTTAAAGGTGTTCAATCAATGCTTGTATCTACATCCTAGAGCAAATTTACCGGAATATCGGAATCTTAAATTATCGAAAAGAGCGTGAGTAGCGGCCTGCTAAAATTATTAATTGCTTGAACGACAATAACCCTGGAACTTTAAAATCAAGTGTATTACTGACGATTCCTTCAAGGCTCGCCACCCCTGATCTAGGCATTGCGTTGCGTTCAGAAGGCGCGCCGACGTACGGGGGTATTACGAATAGTATAAATAACTGCGGTTGCGCACACATAGTATCACTTGCCGTAGTGGATTTCATATTGCAAAATGGCAGCTAAGGTATAAATAAAATTGTTACAGATATTCAGAAAAAACTTTGTGATAAGTGCAAAAGTGTTACGCGACTTGCAATGAGTTTAAATAAATTTATTCGAATTCGAAATGGATTACAAATTTATTGAACAATTTTAAGTTAAGGATCGGAGTAATGAAACTTGTAAAAGCAACACAATATTGAAAATCCAATCGTAAAATTAATCTATAATAGAGCCTTTTCAACAAAGAGATGAAAGTGAATTTGGATAAGATTAAAATTTTTACTTAGTCGAATATTGAGAGTGCTAATATTGTTTTCAGTTTAAATGGATTGTGGATTACAGTTGAATTTTATTATTTTTACAGTTAATTGTTCTGTTGTGCGCGGTGGCGGCGGCTCAAGCTGGTCACGTCTTGGGAGGAGTGTCTCCTTACGCGTCATACGCCGCTCCCGCAGTAAGCTACGCCGCTCCTGCCTATGCGAGCTACGCAGCTCCCGCAGTCGTCAAGAGCTACGCCGCACCCGCCTACTCGGCCTACGCCGCTCCCGCCTACGCCTCCTACGCCGCGGCCGCGCCCGTAGCGTACTCCGCTCCCGTTGTGAAAGCCGCTGTTGCACCCGCAGTGTCATCCGTGTCTTCCTACACAACGCACACCGCTCATGCGGCGCCAGTGTACGCTAAGACTTTCGCGCCTGCTGCGTATGCTGCTCCCGTTGCCGCTTACGGACACGCCGCTTACGCACACGCTGCTCCGGTAGCGTACACTGCCCACGCTCCCGTCGCGACTTACGCTCAAGCCGCTCCCGTTGCCGCCTACTCTCACGCTCCCGTTGCCGCATATGCTCACGCTCCCGTTGCCGCCTATGCCCACGCTCCCGTGGCATACTCAGCAGCACCCGCGGTCTCCCATGTGTCATACAACGGTTTAGCTGCCAACTACGGCTGGTGATCACCTTACCTGACTGTGTTCAAATTCTAGTTCTGTTAATTTTTAATTTGTATATTTATTTTTGTACAATGAGAATAAACTGTGAAAAGCCATAATAAGAATCTGTTATTTCAATTACATAAACTCTTCAAAAAATCTAATTTTCAAATCGGTCAAATTCATAATTTCACTATATATTACATATAACACAATAATTTTAATTAAAACATCGATATTAGTAAATTAAAAAGATACATGTAGAGTCAATAAAGCGTTCAATGTCAGAAGTCATCAAGTTCATTACCACTTTCGAAAAAAACACTTCGTTACATGAGGTGTTAATTAAAAGTACTCAGTCTCTGAGCCAACTTGCAGTGTGGGAGTACCAACATTTCGTACATCCCGGCTAAGAAAAAGTTTTATAGTCTAACTCCCACAATGAATGCAACTTGACAGGAAACACTTGAATTTAGGTACCGGTAAACTGTTTAAATAATCACACTAGGGTAGGAAAACTGTGGATCAATTCAATACTAATAAAGTTGCCAAATGCAAACATGACTCTAGATGATTGCATTTAATATATTACCTGTATCTAAGCCATGCATGATCAAAACTAGCATCTTTCAGCTAACAATTAAGACATACAGAAACTTTGAGAATATAATAATTTAAAATCGGTCAAGTACAAGTCAGCGCCGCGCACTAATAGTTCAGTAAAATAATGTATAAAAATCACGTTTGTTGTATGGGAGCCCTCTTAAATAATTACTTTATTTTTTATTTGTTCTTATAGGGGCAAAAATAGTACATGTTCTGTGAAAATTTCAACTGTCTTACTATTCCTGTTCATGAGATACAGCCTTAAAACCATTAAAAATAAAAACTATAAAAAAAGTTATTAAGAACCCTATTTTTTATATGTTGTTATGTTACTAGACAGACCAAATACGCCTATTTTGAAGGACTTGCAAATTGGCAAAAATGTACCTACTCAAGAAATAGGTACGGCGTCTGTGAGAATATCAACTCTCAAATTATCACGATTTATGAGATACAGCCTGGTGAGAGACAGTCAGACAAGACACACAGACAACAAAATCTTAGTAATAGGGTCCTGTTAACCTTTTTGGTACAGAACCCTAAAAAAGTTTAAGTATTTGATAACCAGCCGTTCGATTGTAGTACTTAGCCATTTTATTTCAAGGGCTGAGTTTCGCCACTAGAAATCCTTATTGCATTATTTTCTAACACGTTGTATATTTCTTTGTTTATCTCACGGAAAGTATAAGGAAATAACAAAGAACCGCACTGCGTAATATTTTCCTTTGCAACGTCTCATTACTGCTAGCTAATATCCCATTAAAATATTATGATATTATGGGTTCATAATTAATCGTTTATTATTTTGTTTAAACTTTTGTTTTGGAGTGTTAATTACTGTAATTGATACTGTGACATAACTGTAGCAAGGTCGGAAGCTGTGATTTATTTTAATTAATATTGCCTTTTTATGTGTGATTAACAATCATAAATAACAGCACGTAATGACATAAAATAATTTTAGCCTTACCCAGTTGCGGATTAACCCTAAGACAAACTAGGCAGTTGCTTAGGGCATCACGTCTTGGGGTGCACCACAGTCCTCAATTCTCACCCGTTTTTCGGAGGGCACCAGATTTTTTTGTCGCAAATCCATGACGTCACGTCAAACATCGTAACCAACGACGACACATCTATTAGCAACGACATCATCTATTAGCCAATCACAAAACACCCCTGCCTCGCGGGCCCTGCACCGCTAATCTGTGTCAATCGCAGTATTTTGGTTTTTGGTCTGCTATGCATTTATGTTCAAAATATTGTAAATATTATATAGAAAGTGATTTATTAGGGGGGGCGGGCACCCAGACGTGGATTGCTTAGGGCATCAAGTGGTCTTAAGCCGCGCGTGGCCTTATCTATCTTTATATTAGGCGGTTCTTTCACTTACCGTCCGTCGTTCCGTTTTTTATAACGCAACGTAACGCATGCGTCTGTCAGACGAAAGAATATTGCGAATTTCAATCGAATTCCCATATAACTGTGGCGCGTGTTTCAAACAACTTGACAGACGCCCCCGTAAGGCACCATAAATCCTCTGTAGCCGTATTAAGATTGGAAATATCAATTTCCTTTTGTCTGAAAGACGCATGCGTTACGTTGCGTTAAAAAACGAAATGTCGGAAGACAAGTGAGTGAACTGCCTCAGTTAGCAGTATCTGATTCAATTATTTATTTACGTTAAGTTACAACTAACAGAACTCCAAGATTATCTAGGGAAAAAAGACATGATAATATAGAGGTATATCTTGATACCACAAACATTCGACATTTCACTAATTTTATTTTAGAAGAAGTGTTTTTTTTATAAAGCAAAACCAAAACCATAACTTTTAGCGGAATGTTAATAAACGTGATAAATTCGCCTCAAGCTAACTTGAAGTGTCAAATAATCATTTGTAAATGACACAAGTTGTCCTTACAACTAATCATCGCGTCATTGCAAAAAGTTGGCCTTAATGTGATCTAAGCTGTATCGTTAAATGAAATTACATCCTTTTGGGTCAATATCAAACTCATAATTAAGTCCGTACATCCGAATACTAATACAGTACGTAGGTACACATAGCCTTCAAATATAATAAAATATACAAGTAAATAAAATGTAATAGTAACCTGGAGTAGCCTACTGCAAAAAAAAAAACAATTATCAATCTACATCCAAAATGAGTTAGGGATTTAATATTACTACATGTTTTTATCATTGTTGAATCCTATATTTATCAATGATAAAAAATATTAATAAATATCAAGAAATTGTAGTAATATTCAATCCCTTACTCATAAAAATATGTTTATTATACGTCAAATTCTGCACATTGAATGTAAAACCAACAAAGTTCTTTTTTACTATTTTTGAGGCAGGGTTCGATCTGCGGCTTTCCGTATCAGTTCTACCTATGCCTCTACCGACTGGGCCACCACGGCTTACCTGCTGTTGGTGAAGTTATGCAAGCATACCTTAATGCCAATAAATTTTGACATGGCTCCATCTACCGGGATGGTTAGAAACTAATTCCCAGTTCTCAAAAATGAATAAAAGGGTGCTTCTTCGGAGCGTAAATTTTCATTGTCCGGGTCCAAAACGCTATAGTTTTTTAAAAACAAAGACACGATATATTTTTTATTGGATAGTTCATACTTGATTCTAACTGGTACATTATAAAATTTAAGTATATGATGGATCATGCCAAAATAGTTAAAAAAAAATCAAACTGCCGAAATCTGATTCCCGTGACGTGTCCGCGCCCCAAAATTCGATACAATAATGCATATATCTTTTTTTCTGTATTACTTATCTTTTTAAACTATTTCTACATGATAAAACAGATGTACAATAGTCAAGGAAAAAAATATTTCATTTCTGTGAAAATATTAGATTTTGTTCTATTAGCTAATTTAAAAATGTCCGGCAACAAGTTCTGATTCCCGTGGAACGTCACTAAAGTCCGCGCACATCCCTAATTAAACGCCCCGAAAGTTAGTTCTATCCCCCCTCGTTATCTTTCAGTAGTGCTCTGTGCGTCGTGGGAAGCAGAGGTACCGATTGTGCAGCATTTCCGAACTACGAAGGTAAGAAACTGATTCCCGTGTGTTTGTTTTGGTTGAAAACTGATTCCTGTTTGTTGGTTTTAAATTAAAGTAAAAGTAACAAGGTGACTACTACATACCAAATTTATAGACCCTAAGGTTTACTAACTTATATGTTTAAATTATAGCATAAGACTACGTCAATTCGCAACAATCGCCATTTTTCGATTTTTGCTGATTTTCGTCACACTGATTCCCGTGTATAAAAGACTACGGGAATCAGCTTTTCACTCATTTTTACATCAGACTTATCATTGTTTGTGCCTAAATCGTTCAAAAGCATTATCCTCTTGCGTAAATCGTCTATTTTGCAAAACATCTCAAATGCAAAATGTCACTTTTGCAAATCTTTTTATCGCAATATTTTTCCCTGTCGTTTTCCCTTTTGTCTTATGACCGATTCTCAAAAAAATGGCCACGCAACCTGTACATCAGTTTTCAACAGATATTTTTTTTATTTACGCATTCAGCTGATACTTTTTACCACATTCGATACTTAAGAGGTTTCTTGCATAGAGGCCATGTGTTAATGATATAAATTAAGGTACATTATATTCTTTTAAATTATTTTATAAGCATATTTTGTCGCCAACTTGTGTGTCTTGACACGATATCCTCAAGTTTAAGCATCCAAAAAAGATATTTATATACAAATAAAAAATATTTTACAACACCATTTCATTTTCAAATATCCTCAATATTAGAATCTTACAATTTAATGATTCTATATCCGTGGTTTTTATATATTTATACAAGTTTAAGTTTTTGTACGCCTATTTTTGCCGTTAACCTGCAAACGCGAAAACACGATCGCACCGCGAGTACCACTTCACCTCCCCCGCCTCACTCCTCACGAGCTGAACGAGCCAGTCACTCGCAAACACCTGCTGGAGGAGGCCGCGTCAGTTGTGCAGTTCCCGGAGAAAAGGCGACGTTTATATTGGATTTTGGAGTTTGTAACGGGTAAGTAGTCGTTATTATGCCTTTTGTATGTGAAGTACTGTGTTATCTATTCAATTGATATTAAGGCATTATGGTGTAAACAAGTGTTTGCTTTCTTGTGTCTGAGTGGGTAATCCATATACGTAATAATATTCCTGTGATGACAAAAAAACTACTAAATTGTCGTTTACCTGCATGTCGTTCACCTGTCCGAGGAATACAGGTGAACGACATAGATAACAGGTTAGCGACAATTATTATAGAAAAATTGGATTTACAGTAGAAGTAATGATCTAATTACTTGTTTAATAGCTTTCTGAATAAACCAAAATAGTCCTATATTTATTAAAAAACAATATATATACAATATCATGATTTTTCTCAAAAACTGTATATGAGGAAAATATTTTTTTTATTTATTATTATAATATATAATTTATTTATTTGAAGTGCAAGAAGGTTCTTAGATGCACTGTAAGAATTAAAGTTAATAAATGATTCTGTATTTGGTGTTTTTATTGCAGAGTTATTACTACTGCTAACCCTTGTCGTTAACCTGCTGATGTGACTTAGTAAATTTGTACTGAAATGTCGATAACCTGCACCTCGTGTCGTTAACCTGATGACGTTGTCGTTCACCTGCCAATCTCGTAACTGAGATTGCCAATATTTCCTAAAGTAATTTCAAAAAAAGCTTCCCTCCATTAAATATGTAATAATAAACCACTTTTCTAGGTAACAAAATTGTTTTTTTCGCGAAAACATTAACTTTTTGAAAACATGCAAAAATAATAACTTGGGGCCAATTTTTTGAGAATCGGTCTTATATCGACACGTAGCTAAGTTGTTAGGGTATTAAATAAGAACCTAATTAGTTAGGTAACTAAATAAATAGCTTCACGTCTAAACTAGTTAAGTGCCTACTTGTCTAGTTACTTATCTACCTAACATGCCATACTTGCCTAGTTGCTTATTTACCTAACATGCCTAGTATTTTTGTCACCTAGTTACCTAAGTACTAACCAAGCTATCTTTCTACTTTCTTACCTTACTACACGTACGTACTTACGGAGTTACCTACCCTGTCTTACTAACGAACCTAGCAAATTACTTATTTAAGACATTTTTCACACCATTATTACCAGAAATATCCTATTTCTGATTCCCGTGTCACAGAATCTGATTCCCGTGGGCGGTTAATTTTTAAATGCCCATATCTCGAAAGCTATTAATCTTGGATGAGTGCCTATTTGAAGTATACCTTTGTTTTATACTAGAATTTGACCTGGAGTATCACATTAAGTCATATCATGAGAAAAGAAAACGACTACGGGAATCAGCCGAAGAACGCGATTTCGAATAACCACCCAAAAGTTGGGAAAAGTTTTTCCTTATCACCAGCCCGTCCTTAGTTTTTAGTGTCGGTCACTAGTAAAATTTCACCCGATAAACTGATATTTGTTAATAATTGTACTGTATACAGGTTGTAAGGGGTGACTTTGACACCTTTTCTTCTTCAACCCGTTGCCACCCAATGCTGAGTGTCTCCTCCAATGATCTCCCATTACACCCCTTATACAGGGTGTTCGGTAGAACGTTGTACATACGATAAAAGGTGTTTCGACTCGTGATTCTGAAAAACTTTTACTATGAGGCCATATGCGAATTCGCAAAAAAAAATTGATTTTCCTGAGTTAAATTCATACCTACTCGGCTAAAATGTATATAACACTCTAAAAAAAACTTCCGAATTCGCATGAGGCCTCATAGTAAAAGTTGTTCAGAATCACGAGTAGAAACACCCTTTATCGTATGTACAACGTTCTACCGAACACCCTGTATAAAGAACCAGCGTTGATTCCTTAAATGGATCGCTCAAGGTGCTGTTAATATATTACATTTGCACCATTTTATAACTTTGCTCACATCAAATGATTGATAAGCTCATTATTATTCAACTTGGGGTCAATCAGTGTCAAACTAGGTCATTGACCTATACGTGTAGGCTTAACTTAGGCTCAGCTCAGGTAGTCACGATCATGATACTGTTATTACTCAATGCAATATACGGTGAAATTTGAGTAGTGACCGAGAGCCAAAATCAAGACAGACTCATTTGTTACTCGAATCAGCTGATCGGATCGAATCTTGTAAGGGAGGTCCAAATTTTTTTTTTTTTCGATCAATGTTCTTTGGGAAAAATTGTTCCTTATCACCAGCCCGCCTTGAGATTTCGCTATCGGCACTACTAAAATTTCTATATAAAGTCATGATATAATTCGTACTGATTTCAATTAGCTCTTTTGTGTCTATTACTCTCTTTTGCTTCTTTTTTCGCAAGGTTCTTTTACAGATGATTGAAGTTGTAATAAAATACAAGAAACAAAAGTAAACTAGGTACTAGGTGAGGCAACAGGATCGAGCTATGGACAAAAAACAGTAATACATTTTAAAATATTTGCTTACGGTGCTATTTGTTACATTGAAAGAGGACGTAGCCAAATACACTAAGAAATGTAACTACTTGGGAAAGTTATGCCATACATCTTCCTGTAAGAAACAGAAGGTGAAGTCAGCAATAAATAAAACTATGCCTATGGTTTCAAACACTGAAGAGATATCGGAGTTTCAACACCATCCAACAAAAAATTCGTTGCCGACAAATTCACCACTTAATTTACCACTTAATTCAACCATAGAGAAAAGCGTTCCGAAGCTGGCAACTCCGACTAAAGTTTTGCATAAAGCGGACTCTATGCCAAAAATCTGCGTGCTAAGTGCCGATCGCTCAAACAAAGTTTCTTCAGCAACAAAAAATGCTTTCCTTGGCGAATATGACTTCTGTCATTACAACATGACCAACTGCGGGACAAGGCAACTTCTGACAGATTTAGAAGCTAAACTGAAGAACTTTACAATGATGGACTATTGCATAGTGTTTGTGAGCGAAGAAGACTTTCTTACTACACAGAGTTATTCAAACCTAGTGATGTTTCTGAGAGAGACTTTAGTGGGTGTAATACACACAAATATAATAATTTGTTCCCCAACCTATCGACATGGAAAATTCATGAATATTTATAACTCTCGAGTAGAAGCGCTTAATAATTTACTTTGCCACGATATAGAGTCACATGAATACGCTTACCTAGTGGATTCGAATAAGAACCTAGAGTATGAATTTTCTATGTTTCATAGTGACACGGGGTTGCTGAACGGGCTAGGCATGCGTACATTATTTAAAGATGTTTTGTACACTATTGATTTAGCAAAGAATAACTTAAAGACACAATTTTTTCGTGACTTCTACTGAATATAAATACTCTGCCATTGACGATGTAGTGTTGACACGAAATGAAATTAAAGATGTGGCTTTTACATCTGCGAATAATATCAAAAGTTCTTCTAACATCTACTGTAAAGAATCAGCAGCTCTACAAACAAAAAATGTGGAGTTAGCACTAACACTTACAAATACAGATGATGTTTTTCTGGCACCTACATATTTCAGCTCAAAAACTCGCCTGAACATTTTTTATCAAAATGTTTGTGGGATAAACACAAAGAAGGACCAACTCGAGTTATATTTAGATAGTTTAGAAGTAAAACAGGATTATGTATGTTTATGCGAACATTTTCTGAATGAACAGGCAATAAAAGTTCTAAATGTTCATCAATATGAATTGGCTACATTTTATACTAGGCCTAAGAAAATAAGAGGAGGAACACTCATACTTGTTAAAAAAGGTAGAGAAATGGAGAAAATTGAGTATTGTAAGAAAATAAGCACCTCGGAAAGTTTTGAAGTATGTGGATTAAAAGATTTAGAAACAAATGTAAACATATGTTGTGTATATCAAAATAATAAAAATTTTGACGCGTTTATAGAAAAACCAGAGTTACTTTTGCAGCATTTTTTCAAAAAGAACTGCTTAATATGCGGTGATTTCAATGTTGATATATTGAAAGAGAATGAAGATAACTTATCGGTCTTTTTGAATATATTAAAATGCTATAATTTTAGACATTTAGTTGACTCTACTGTAACGTTTGAACGTAATGGAACTCAATCTTGTATAGACAATGTATTAACCAACATACCGGATGAAGGGGTTTTAAACACTAGTGTAGACCCGACCGGTCTATCAGACGGCCACAGTGCAATTCTTGCTACGGTACAGTTAGATAGTAGAAGTAAAAATTATCTCAATAGAGGTAGAGAAGAAGTAATTTTCACTGAAAGTAGGTCGTATAGCAAGGAAAATACTAGATTATTTAGACAAAAAATACTAAATGTAAATTGGAAGCATTTAGGAGTAAATGGGTTTCTCAAAACATTCAATAAGATATTTAGTCAGAGTTTTAAAAAAACAAGAAGAAAAATAAACCTTAAAAAATGGTCAAAATTAAAATGGGTTACTAAGGGTGTAAAAACTGCAAGCAAAATGAAAAGATTACTGGGTAATCTAGATATAAATCATAACCATAGAACTCTTTTTAGTTACAGAGCTTCGTATATAAAATGTTTTAGGAGAGTACTGAGGAGTGCTAGGTCTATGGCTGTTCAAAAAAGAATAGAAAAGGCAAAAAACTCTATCAAAGAAATTTGGAGCATTGCTAATGAATGTTCAAATAAAAACCAGGAAAAACCGAAAGAAAAAATTATTTTGAAATTAGATAATAATATTATTGCGGAACCCGTTGAAGTAGCTAATGTATTTAGCAGTACTTTTAATGTCACAAATACATGTAACTCTGGAAATTGTCCCAAGGCATCTTTAATGTTACAGAATAGTACTAGAAGAGTAGAAACAAATATGACCCTACGCCCCACCCACACTGCCGAGGTAAAAAAGATAGTAGATAGCATGTTGTTGAAAAAATCATCAGGTTACGATGAAGTACCTGTCAGCGTCATAAAAAACAACATTGACATCTTGGCGGAACCTTTATCATTTTTCTTTAATTTGTGTATTACTGAGTGCCTATTTCCAGACCAATTAAAAATTGCGAAAGTTGTGCCGATTTACAAGAAAAGTAATAAACTAAATCCTAAAAATTATAGGCCCATCTCACTAATTCCAACGTTTTCAAAAATGTTTGAAAAACTGCTAAAATCGAGATTAATGAATCACATCACCACCAATCACGTATTACATAGAAGACAGTTTGGGTACCAGAAAGGCATTGGAACAGGTATGGCGATAGACACACTCATTGATGATACAGTACAACAACTTAATCAAAAGAAAAAAGTCGCGGGTGTATTCCTAGACCTAAGTTCCGCTTTTGATACCGTTAACCATGAAATTCTGATCAACAAACTGGAACATTATGGTATCAGAAATGAGGCTTTGGATTTGTTTAAATCTTACCTCCACAACAGGCAACAGTTTGTGGAGATCACAGGGTATGTTGAGGAAACACACACTTATGGTCGATTCAACTCTAAGCTTGTTAAAGTGTCTAGAGGCGTACCTCAAGGCTCAATTTTGGGCCCAATTTTCTTTATTATCTTCCTAAATGACATGCTAAATTTTATATATAATCAAATTCCTGACATTAAATTAATAGTATATGCGGACGATACTAACGCCATACTGACAAGCGAAAATATACTATAAACTGTATAAACTATATAAAATGGCTTAAATGCTAAAGTGAGTCAAACCCTGAGTGTTTTTAATGAGTGGTTTAGTTGCAATAACTTGAAAATTAATGTGAATAAAACAAATATCTTAATGTTTAAATCTACAGCTCGTAACAGTGAAAAGCTGGACATTACAATGCACGGTGAACCTCTGTGTATCGTGAAGGAACTGAAATTTTTAGGTGTACACATTGACGAATTTTTGAATTGGAAACCAGAACTAAAAGCTCTGGATAGTTCAATAAGTTCCTCATGTTATGCGTTGCGCAGCTTAAGAGACGAACTAACGACTAAGCAGTTAAAAATTGTATACTATGCTCTCGTAGAGTCAAAACTTAGGTACAGTATTAAACTGTGGGGTAAAAGTTATGATTACAATTGTAAAAAGGCGTTTACAGCACAAAAACGGGCAATACGAACAATAGTCCGTATTCCACCATGGGAGTCGTGTAGGGAACATTTTAGATCTCTAGGTATTTTAACAGTACCATGTTTATATATTTTAGTTTTACTGACTGATGTTGTCAAACATAGACACACCTTCGAGACAGATAGAGAAATGGAGTTACGAACTTCAACCAGGCGCAAAGACCTACAAACTTTGATTAAGCCGACTCTGAATGTGGTCAAACATTGCGCAAAATACCAAGCAGTGCGTCTGTTCAATGAATTGCCTATAGACTTAAAAGTTATCTCAAACGTAAAATCCTTCCAGCAAAAACTAAAAGCATATCTTTTGGAAAAATGCTGCTATAGTATTGACGAATTCCAAAATATTTGATAATTACATTGTTTGATTATTTTGTTATACTTTGTTTCACTTAAAGTTATTTTATATTTTCGTTTTTGGTTAAGGTTTCTTGATTCATATTTGTCTGACATTGTTTTCTATTTATATTTTTTGCTAATTGACATTGAGTTATATAATTTGTCATTTATAATTTTTGATAACTATTTAATTTTGATTTAATTTTCTCGTATTTATAAGGTTTGTGACATTGATTTATATTTGTCTGACATTGTTTTAAGTTATTTTTTTTATCTGCTGTTTGACATTGAGTTATAATTTTAATTGTCACTTATTATTTTAATTACTTATTTAATTTTATGCTCTGACTTTGTAATTTTATATTTAATTCTACTGTTTTTGTTATGTTGTCTTAATTTCGAACACAATATAAAAATTGTTCACGAATAAATAAATATGAATATGAATAATATGAATATAAATACGACAATCATCTAAATAAGTTGTAAACAATTTCAGGGTTAAAATGACAAAACGATACCATTAATACAATTAATTAGGTATGTTATATCATTAACATTGGTAATAAACATACAAAGTCAAGGCTTTTAGGTAGAACATCGTAGAAAATAGTTTCTAAATTATACACAGGCATTTTTTAGTCGGTACGCAAACTTTCCAGAGTGCGATACTACGAATAAAAACTTTTATTAGGGGCCAACTGCCAAATCGCTACAAGTATAGGGTGAAACTTTACTAGTGAACGATAGCAAATTCTTAGTAAGGGCTGGTGATAAGAAACAACTTTCCACAAGGAACATAAGTTAAATTATGAAAAATATTTAAATCTCCCGTACAAAATGCACAAGCTAACCGCAATTTGTATGGCAGTTCGTTGGATTGGACGACTACTAAACGTGTCCCACTCAAAAAAGAAGAAGAAGATGGCAGAATGCGTCTGCCAAACACCTCGTTCAATCATATGCGTTACAGTGTGCCTTGGTATCCGTTTTTAATAGGAACTTGAAATTTCAGTCTTTACGTTGTCTTTTTGTCAGTTCTTCATAGAGAGAGAACCGCCAAAACCATTAAACGGGAAAGGATGGTGAATTCGCAATCAGGGCGATATCGTAAATTATGTATATATTATATAAGTAGGTAATTTACGACTATGGAAACGCCTAGAGCGTTGTCATCGCAAGGTTGATTTAATAACTATATAAACGATTTGATAAACATCAAAAACTATAACACATACCACGCCCAAAGGCATCACACTTCATATAATACAAAATGATTGCTAAGGTAAGAAACAGTTTGATAAAAATTGCTGTACATGTTTTAAGCTTTTAATCCATGCACGAAATACTTTCTGGCTTTGATTTATGTAAAAGTATAACGCCATATAAAGGGTGGCCCGAATAGTGACGTCAAAAGACAAAATTCGAATGCCGCATACTGAGGGGTATTTGAATCACCCAATGTATATTCTGCGATTTTTGTACTTTCTGAATTAGTCAACTTTTAAAGTTTAATGAAATAATTTGATGGGCAAGCTTCTTTTTTATTTTTTTACTGCGGTAAAAGTTTTTTCGTTATCTTCATAAACTTCGTAAAATAAAAAAACCTGCCGGTCAAATTTTCCCCATACAACTTTCAAAGTTGAATACCGCACTCGGAAACTTAAGAAAGTGCGAAACATACTTGGGAATGATTCGGATAAGTTTAGAATAAGGCATGTTGTAATATTCTTTATTGCACAAAAAAATATAAATACAATTTTTGTCGCAAAGGCGAGCTCATCTCTAAAGAAGAGAGTGTTGTCTTCTGTCGTCACTATTTGGGCCACCCTGTATAATATTTGATAATTAAAATTATGTCAGATTTTCATAATACGTGTCACAATATCATAATATGTCGACTCGGTGTAGGGACACCGAGTCTTTGTGTGTCAGGGGACACAGAAGAAGAGCTAGGTCCAACCAGCATCAATTCCCATATTAATGTGTCATTCCGCTTTTTATAGTTTTGGATATTATCTACATTTACTTTAATAAATTAAACTTATTCGATTAACCACGGCCATTTTTCAGGTTACCGTCTTCGTCTGCTTCTTCGGTCTTGCTTTTGGTGGTTTCTACGGCGGCCATGGCTACTCTTCCCTGGGCTACTCCAGTTTTGGGCCATCGTACAGCTACGCCGCTCCCGTAGTCTTAAAAGCCTACGTAGCATCTCCAGCAGTCAGCTACGCAACGCCCGTAGTCTCAAAGACCTACGTAGCATCTCCAGCAGTGAGCTACGCCGCTCCCGTAGTTTCTAAGACTATCGTAGCAACGCCATCAGTATACTCCGCTCCTTTAGTGAGATCGTATGCTCCTGTGAGCTATTCTTCATCAGTCATAAGCCACTCTTATGCGCCTCGGGTCGTCAAGACCTACAGCCACGCGTATTCTGCTCCAGTCGTAAGCACTTACGTCGCTCCCTCTCATTACTCCTCTCCTGTAGTCAAATCTTACTCTTACTCTCCTTATGTAAGCAGCGGTTATGGTCACAGCAAATACTTGTGGTGATTTAAGAAACTCCGAACTATCCTATGTAGTTATGTTGCAAAAATGTACCTGTTGTATTAAGTAAAATTTAAATTTTTCATATGTAAATCAGAAATAAATGAATTATAAATAAAGTGGTGTATTTTAACAAATTTCAAGGATGCCTGGTAGATAAATCTTAATAATTGCTGACTTTAAATTAGTAGGTACTATCAGCACCACCTCAATTGCCCATTTAATAAAAACTACCTATTCTTAAAGTAAGAAGAACTAGTATAATTTGATCATTTAAATGCTTGATAGTGAAATGATAGTACCTACCCTACCTGCCATTATTAATTATTAATATTATTTTTTCGATGGCCACTATATTTTAAATACATTTATATTGAATTAAATCAAAGATGATTTTGATTGATATGATTATGATAAAAGATATTTAATTTTTTGCAGTATCACAAACTAACATACAACTAAGTACTTAACATACAACTTTCTTCAAGGTGTCGAACTTAAGCTTTCATAATGTCACTCCGACTCCACTTATGAAGTAGGGCGGGTTGACAAGCCCAGCGTGCCCTATGAAGCAAGTAAATCTTTCTTACGGACAATCAGGTGGGTCAGTCTGCAACTAATGAAACTGAGAACAATCCCACCTAGATAAAGTCTCAAAAGAATCGAACCAGGAGTCTACAGATTATGAGAACGAACTCAGACTGGTATACAACGGGGGCAGTTGAAAGCACCCATACCTCATCGCCTTGGTTGAAATTAAGAATGACCAGGACTTTGTACACGACTGTCCAAACAAAAAAGAGTGTTATTTTTTTAGAGTTCATGTATGTATGTTTGTATGTATTAATATATGTGCGATTCTTTAAAAGGCTGAAACTCGTTACTTACTGAAGAGATTCGAATGGGATATGTGTCGGAAGAATCCCTACATTTTCCCGAGTGTGATAAGCTTTATCTCAGAAAGCAGTCGTGTTTTTAATTTTTTTATTTATTGTGTTTGTAGCCGGGTTACCTATCTACTCAACATCTAGGCTTCAAAGGATTCATTGCGTCCAAATATGCGAACTACAACATTTTATGTATTATAGCTCATTAATTAGCCAAAAGTGTAATTAGTTACGGTCTGTTTAAGGGTTAATAGTACAAGGAACCTTGTAAAATAATATTTCCTATATTTTTTGGTATAAAAGCGTGCAACAATAGCAATCTTAACAACATTCATCACATAGGTGAAGAAGCACATGAACAATACCAAGATGTATTCAAAGGTAAATTAACAATACGAGAAATAAAATTAATATCACTTTCATTTTAAACATCATTATTTACCCTCAGTACGAAAACTTAAAATGATTTTAAAGCTCTCTGTATTATGGGCTCAGTTCATCAGTTCACTCTTTTATTAATATTATAAAATCTTATTTTCATATTCCAAGTTATTGTAGTAATCAGTAAGAGTATATTTTTTTGTTTTCTTTTCTCCAGATCGCAGCTCTCGCTTGTCTACTGGGTGTGGCATGTGCTGGTGGGATCGGTTATTCCGGTGCGGCATTTGGCGGCTACGGTGGTAGTCTGGCCAGCGGCTACGGCGGTCTGGCTAGCGGCTACGGCGGTCTGGCTAGCGGCTACGGCGGTCTGGCTAGCGGCTACGGCGGTCTGGCGGGCTATCCTGGCTACGGCGGACGCGATGCCCACGCTGGCTACGGAGGCCTCGGCTCCTATGGAGGCTACGGAAGCTATGCACCAGCTACGTCATACGTATCCGTCACCAAACATGTTCCTGCTACCAGCGGTGTATACGGTGGACATGAAGGATACGCCGGCCACGGTGGTTACGGGAACAGCTACGGTTACGGCAACGGCCTCGGTTACGGTAGCGGTTATGGATACGGCGCGGGGGCGTACGGTCACGGGGCTGGTGCTTACGGTGGATACGGCCACGGCTGGTGATTTTAGTTCCTGAAATAGGTGAACGTCTTCCTTTGTTTAAGCGATTTCTTTTTTTACCAAATTTTCGATTTTCCACAATCGATATAATATGATGTTCCTGAAATAAAAATTATTTTTCCTAAATTCAATTTTTTTATTTTTACATAAGCAAAATGTCTATCCATACCTTACCTACTACACCTACTTATCTTTTTTACATAAATTTCTTTATGGGGCAGCAATAGGCAACAGCACGCAGTCTGGGATAACCATTGTTAGGTGCCGACGATTTCTACCGTAGGTAGTAGGTATGTGGCCGCGTGCATGCGCTTCACATACAAGTCCTGAAACGCGGTATAGAAGTTATTCCGCCGATCGCTATAAATACAACTTCCAAACATGTCCACTAATCTGGCTACCCTTTTCCTCACAGTTGTCACTTGACACACTTATCTATGTTCTCATCATCACACTCCTAAGGTACTTTTTACGCGACTTTTTATTCTGTGCCATAAGACTTAATATACCAAACATAGGCACAAAGAAATGAACTGCTACAAAAACGTGAATTATTGATTTATAACGCGATAAATCACACAACTACCCAGGAAGTTCTAACATAAAAAACAAACTACTTCCGAAAAGGATTTCCTTATTACCATAAAATTATTCGATAAAAACACATCAGTATATCATTCTTGCAAAGTATTTATTCTAATACTTCAAATTTTGGAATAGTTCCACAATTATACGTAGAGAGGTTGTTTTAGTAGAAGTCCCTCAGATTAACGAGACCCAAAATTTGAAAATTAAGGTCAGGTCAGACATACGAATTTTCTCCAATATTTTGATTATATAACTACACTGTTGTGGCTGTTAATATACGAGTATGTATAATACCCTTACCAAGCGACATGGTTCTATTTTTAAACCCTCATTAACACATAGGCATTTTGCTAACAATATCAACGATGACCTTAAAATCGACTGTCTGATCTATTACTTACTTGACATGTTTTAGCTGCATCTCGATAGCCAGCAACAATCTCCGTATTGTATTCTATTGTCACCGTTCGAAACTACGCCTACAGCTAGTTCATAGATTTTGTAACATCACCCGTGTTTGGGTGAAGTTCGCCTTGGCATTGGTGCAGTACAGAAAGCCTGAGGCGAAAGAGGGCCGATTCGTCAGCCAGACTAGTTAGCGAGCTGCGGTATATAAGCAAACGCAATCGCTATTCAAATTATACCAACGGCATCCCACAAACATCCAACATGTACACCAAGGTACAATTATTGTTTTAATATCAGTGATAGGAATGGAAACAAGTGTCACTAGATATTTTTTTAGAAGATACATCATGAGATTTACAATTACAGTGTGCTGTGTTAAACAATGTTTGCGTGATAACATATTCATCGTTTTATGTCAGTCTTGGAATCTGAATTATTACTTCATTATCAAAAACGTATTCTTCTTTCTTTTCGTGTGGGACACCGAGTCGTCCAACGACCCGATGAACCCTGGTGTCTAGAGTTTTTTTTAACCGCCTACTACGTATTGTTCCCTTGAAACAATATATAATTACTGAAGTGCTTTCTCTATAACAGGTTATCGTCCTTCTGTGCGCCGCGAGCATCGCATCAGCTGGCCTAGTTCACAGTGGTGCCCCCGTGGCATACGCCGCTGCTCCCTACGGCGCGGTGTCCTACTTAGCACACGCTGCCCCCGTGGCGTATGCTGCAGCCCCCGTGGTCGCTAAGTCCTATGCCGCCCCCGCTCTCTCCTACGCCGCTGCCCCTGTTGCCGCATACGCCGCCGCCCCGGTTGTCCACAAAACCGTAGCTTCATATGCTGCTCCCGCTGTCTCTTACGCCGCTGCTCCTGCCGTCACCTACGCCGCTTCCCCTGTCGTCGCTAAGAGTTACGCCGCCCCGGCTGTCACCTATGCTGCTGCCCCTGTTGTCAAGTCTGTAGCTCCTGCGGCTGTGTCCTACCAGTCGGTGCACACCGCGTCCTCCCCAGTGTACGCTAAGACCTACGCCGCTCCTGCTGTGGCTTACGCTGCGCCTGCCCCCGTCCACTACGCCGCCAGCCCTGTGTACAAGAGCGTGTCGCCTGTGTCTTACGCCGCCCCCGTGTCTTACGCTCACGCCGCGCCCGTATCCTACGCTCACGCCGCCCCCGTGGCTTACGCCGCCGCCGCGCCCGTCGTAAAGACCGCGGTCGCTTACTCTGCCGCTCCTGCTGTCTCTCATGTCTCCTACTCTGGTGTGGGTGTCAACTACGGTTGGTAAAAACACCGAACCACTCATGTAAATAAATTATTTATTTTTTATACATCGTGTGTGTACGAATATGTAATATTAAAAAACAATAAAAATTGAGAATCCAACCTAACTTAATATTTTATTTATTTTATTTCTATTTTGTTTTTCACTTGTTTCTAATAAAGAAACTTTAAATAAAACGCGAAGCTATAATCATGTACAGTGTACTTAGGTGTGCCCCGACATGTGATAAACTAGATTTGTTGTTAAACTAACAACAAACGCCTGCATTGTTTAACAAAGATTGATTAAAATAATCAAAAAATGAGACCAAACGCCATAATTCAAATCACAAAAAAAGAATACAATCTCTGGCGAATTTTAATTTTGAGTTAATTGAAAAAATACCAATAGATATTGAAAATACATTTCAAAAGATAAAAAATTGTACCTTTGGCCCTCGTTTCTCACTTATAGTTCCAGAGAAAAACAAGTTTTATAAAATCTCACCAGAGAAATCAATCAAATAGGACAGAGAAATCAAACTCATAACTTTAATTTCGTTATTTGTATCATTTATATTTATGTCAGTCATTATTTATCAGATTTATCACCATGACTTTTTAAAATTATTAACGAATTATTTTAATCAAAAGCTATTACTAACATTAACTCAGCGCCATAGTAAACTTATTGACTGGCGAGAAAATTTCCTGTTATGAAGCAACTTCAGCAACACTAGCGCCTATTATTGAAAAAAACTACCTGAATACGCAATTGATAGAAAAGCCAAATTATGAATTCACGACAATCACTAGCCACAAAGAGAATTAATAAAAACAAGTTAAAACGATGTACGTGTGGCACCTTTGAGCATTTTGGCATACATGCCTACGTACCTAATTTTATTTTGACACGGAATTTTCTATTTGTAGGATATATAAAAAGTAGTGTAGTAAATCTTTGATGTATGAATGAATAAATTAATTTATTTATTAATCAATAAAGTATTCTTAACACTAATACATAGCCCCATAAAACCACAATTCGAGGTTTGTCTGTGGGATCTTCTAGTCTCTATAAAATTAGTGTATGTACCTAAGTATTCTAATTAATACCTAGCTATGTTAGGTACAATATAAATGTAATTATCATTTTATTTTATAAGGTAAATATAAGCTACTTAATAAATACTTTTTAAATTTGGATGCTAACCTATTTTTATTAGTTACTTCTCTTATATCTGTAGGAAAAGTATTAAGTAAGTAAGGTATATTCTCGTCTAGCGTTCCATCACCAAAGTTTACTCTGGGTACCTCGTATTTTCCTACAGATACAGACTTAGTGCAATATTCGTGAGCGACTAGAGGAGGATCTCCCGTTTTTAATACGGATTAAATACTTATGTTTTAAACGCTACTTCTATGGGATACATTTTGGTGAAATGTTGCTGATATACCTTTATGTTGCACGAAGCAATTTGCTTCAACCTTCATCATACGACCAGCTAAGGAGTGGAATGCCTTGCCGGCGGATCTGTTTCCGAGACATCATAACTTGGGCCTTTTCAAGGCAAGAGTGAATAGGCATTATCTAGGTAAGCATGTACCATCATCGTCTGCATCGTCACTTACCATCAGGTAAGATAGCCGACAAATGCAAACCTATTTCATACAAAATAAATGTAAGTTTTATCATTGTAAGTCATCTGAAAATTCGTCACCGAACTACGCATAGGCAACTAGAGCTCAAGTTTTAGATTAGATTAGATAGGCACCGTCCCAGCCAGGCATAAGCCAGTCCCCAGCAAGCTGGATAATACCGGGGGGTGCAGTTTTGTTCAGGAGGGACACGCTCTGGGATGGGAGAGGAAGATCAGCAAATCGCAACTCAACTGATCACATCCGACCGACTGTGCAGCCTAATTAGCCAGAATGGGATATTAGGATAGACGGGTAAATTCTAGTTGGAATGAGCGTTGATGCTGGGCGGGTGGGCCGTCATTGCCATAGGTGGGTTGGAAGTTGTATTCTTTATTTTTCTTTTTTCGTAGTTATTCTGTCTGCATTGGTTTCGTTCTCCTTTTTCTGCTTCAGTTTCTTTTTCTTTCATCATGAAAATCTCCTGAGCCGCCTTTAGTTCTATTTTTCCTCTGCCAGCTGTTCCCAAACAGATTTTGTTTTGCTGAGGTACCGCAAGTCCTGTTTGAGTCTTTAGAGGTGAATATCGGACGGTCGATTTTTTTGCTGTATATTTTGATGCCGCATCGAGGTGGTGGAGTTGATTACGCCTTTGTATGTGTCCAAAGTAACATAATCGCAGATATTTGATTTGTTTTGTAATAGTTTTATTTTTTGCCTTTTAATAATTTATGCGTACCTTGATAAATGCGTGAATATAAAATGTTCCTATCGGCGAAGTTTTGTTGACTTTTATTATGGCTGCCGCTTTTTAACCGTAAGTAGTTATTGGTTTTATCACCATTTTATAAATGAGGCGGATGGCCGGCCATTTTTGTTTAAAAAAGCGGCCTGGTAGTACGCTAGATCTTCGTGTTTTATTTTTCTAATCTATTTAACAACAATCTTGCATGTATTCTATATACTGTACTGCAGATAGAAATTCTCCGAAAGTTATTAATCATTATGTGCGTTTTTTTTTTTTTTTTTGGAATAGGTACTTGAATAGTTAGTGCCCAAGAAGTTGGAATTATACTATCCCTCAATGCTAAGCATATAATATGTTTAGAGAATTCGCCTATAAATTTCCACCGCGGTTTATTTTATGAGGTTCATATCATATCATAACCATTTGACCTGCACCCGGGGCAGTTCTATTACGCATTTTTGATTGATCATTCAGCTTCGTGGGGTCTTCTTCCAGGTCATTTGAGTTTTCTTGAAGGTGGTGGGAATAGCGGGGGCTTTGCATTTTCTCAATTCTTCGTCTCAATCGGAATAAGTGCTGCTTAGTTCTTTTAGTTTCTGTCTGCTTGTGGCACCTGTAGAACTCGTAGGTGATTTTCATTCGTTGGGAAGGTTGAACAGATCCAATGTTTTCTTAGCGAATTCCAATAGCTGTTTCCAATTCCTCGCGTACTTCCGTATCTATTACAGATTGTAGTTTGCACCTAATGTCTTCGATTTTTTGTTTTTGTATCAATTTCTTTGTTATTTCAAATTGATGTAACGCAGCCTGGCGTTCTTCTAAACAGACAGGTACGCCTGACAGTTCTTCTTGTGCTGCCGTTTTTAGATAGTAGTTTATGCAACTGTCGTATAATGGGGGTCATTAGAATGCGAGTGTCTGTTTATCACACGAGGCGCAGCCGAGTGTGATAATAGTTTGACACGAGCATTCTAATGCCTAATTATAGCAGTTGCATACACTATTTTATCTACACTCTCCAAAAAAAACTTAGAAACACTTTTCTAAACGTACGCACCGGCCATTGCAAGGCCCGATACAAGGACAAATTCAATACGAGAACGTAATATGGCTTGATATGAATTTTTGAAGATTCTGTAATTTAGCAGTTGTTTAGATGTGGAGTGACTTACCTAAACAACTGAACAACAACTGAACAACATCTGAACAACAACTGAACAACATCTGAACAACAACTGAACAACATCGGAACAACATCGGAACAACATCTGAAAAACAACTGAACAATATCTGAACAACAACTGAACAACAACTGAACAACACTGAACAACATCGGAATAACATCTGAACAACAACTAATCAACATCTGAACAACAACTGAACAACATCTGAACAACATCTGAACAACATCTGAACCACATCTGAACAACATCTGAACAACATCTGAACAACATCTCAACAACAACAGAACAAAAACCTATTAAAACAACTGAATAACATCCGAAAAATTACCGTACAACAACAACTGTCAGGTGCGGGGGAAGATAGCGATTTGAATATTGGAAAAAAAAAACTTCGTTTCATTTCTCAACTTTATCGTATTAAGCGTTTTCTCATTAAGTCATTACGCTTCTGTAATTTAAAGTAAACCCTAGTTTTTATAGGCAGAATGCATAAAGTAGGTCATTATGCATCTGTTTTCGAATTCATAATTCGAACATTATGAGACGAGTGTAGATAAAAGATAATAAGTGTGTGGAATTATCGCAGCCCCTTAGATTCATTCCCCTTCTTAGATCATATTTTTCCTCGTAAGTTATCGCGGTATTTTTTCTGGTGTATTTATCATAGTTAATATTCGTCATTTTTATAATTAAATTCTGAGCTTTCATAGTAAATATTATTATAATTCATAGTGTTTATTTTTTTTAAAGTAATCAAATTCTGACCTGTGTTTTATTATTATTATTATGGTACGTGATTTTTGTCCTAAATCGCTATTACCTATGATATTTTTATGGTCCGATACCCCCTTGACAAACTTCTCGCGAGTGGTTTGTCTTATGTGGTCTATTTGTTCTACTCTTCGTACTCTTTTGCTAGATCTCCACGTCGTCTTGCATTTGTTTTGTAAAACTGTAGTATCCAGTCGCAGTTGATGCCGCATGGCGTCTTTTTTTTTTGGCATATTTTAAGCTTTCTTCTCTCTCTGCTCAGCGACATAGTCTTTTTCTATCATTTTATATGATTTTGTCGGCAACAGTTTCCGTCGGCTAAGGTTTCGTTAATTGTTTTGTTTTCTTATTATTAATGTAAGTAATTTTTTGTCTTTTCTCCGGTTTATTGGTAATGCCCATCTTGTATTGTTCCATTGTCGCCAGGGTGTTTTAGTTGTTTTCAGCTGTTTTACTGAGAAGGACGAAAATTTATTGCGGACACATGTGTGCTTCTCGGGGTTTACCCATGCGGAGTTTTGACAAGGGGCGTCGGAAACAATACAAAAAATGCAGTATCTTTTGTTTATTTGTTTTTTTGTTTCTGGGTGTGATTGCGTTGTAGGTAGCGCGTTTTCTCTCGCCGTTACGTACTATCCGATGTATTGTTTTGAGGTTTGTAATTTTAGGCTTTGTGTTCTCTTTATTTTATTGGTGTTTTTTGTTTTCTCCTTAGGCTGAAGGATGTAGTTCCCAGCAGCAGAACAAATATTGCTTTGTTATTTTTTATACCTAGTTATTTTAGTTAGGTAATGTGGTGATTCTAGGCGTTTAGAGCGCGGTATTAGAGTTTTAACCTAGTTATATATATTTAGCTTTTTGTTACGTATTTTTCATTAGCATAAATTGTACGCCCGAAATATAAATGTTTGTTTTAAGTTTTCGAATTCTTCCCTTTAAAGTTTTGACACAATTCTTTTCTCCTGAAAAATTAATCAATGATCTATTATATTGTTTGACAGGTCTTAGAACTAACTTGGTTGCCTACATTATTACTTTGTCGTTGATCGGTTTATATGTCGCTGGCCGCTGCTCGCCGGCTGTGGTGCTGGTTACGTGTGTCTTTCTCCGCTATCTTGATCGGCTATGTCTATAGTAACTAGATTCGTAGAACAAGTGGGCTGGTGCTGTTATAGGAGGTTCAATTGTACTTACCTGCTATGATATTAATATTTGTTATGCTGAAAGCGGTAAAATTTCTTTTGCCAATTCCTTTTGAGGTGATCCGCCTTCGACGATGGTGATCTTGGTAGTATATTGTTAGGGAGTTGTTCCTTGGTGTGGATTATTGAATCTAGTTATAAGCAAATGAGTAAATAATAAATAAATGAAACGATCTCACCGGGATTTTGCTACTCTGAGTTTCCTGCGATGTTATGGGCATGAAGATTTCCCCTATTTAGGATTCTGTATTTTAGATTAATTTAAAACTTTTTATTGTCCGATAGAGCGTTCTGAATGAGGAATTTTGGATATTAGTTTGTAAGTATTATATTTGTTAGCACAGTTCAGTAGTATTGGCACGTAAATCACTGATTATTCTAGCAAGGTAGCGGCCGCTGGCCATCTCTAGTCACTAGCTTTTCGGATAACTTTTAATAAACACGTCAATCACTGATTTTACGGATCACTTAACAACAAAACATAAATACAGCCAATAAATACAAAAATAACCACTGACACTTGCACTAGATAATCTACAACCACAAGTTAGGAACTTTGGCGCTCGGGCGCCGTGCCGGCCGTTGCAATAGATAGAACAATGCGCGCTAACAAAGGGCTCTAGCACGTGCACCGGGTACAGCGGGAGCAGCGGGCACGTCCGTCCTTTACGGCGGTCAACGAAAGATCATCTAGGCAACTAGAGCTCAAGTTTTACAATTAAATACTTATACATGCTCTTAGTAGGATTGAGATTCTCCTACATATTGTGTGACTCACTGTTACTATTAGTGTTATGAATTTGATTTGAACTGGGGGCCAAATCTGAGGCCATATATCGAACGAGATATAGCGGTTCTGGCTTCGGTTATGCTTTTGGCCTTATACATTACGGATTTTGTTACCAAAATCACACGGGGTTTCTTTAGAGCCAGCAATGTAGGATCATATTGTAAGCTATAAACCGCACATGCGAGCGGCTAAATATCAATCAAAATCAGCTGATAATGTCAAAAACGAGATATGGCCCTATTCTGAGATTCTGGCCAGTATCTGAACCAAATTGGTTACTCCATCCCCTTCAGTTTTTATGGCAACAGAAGAAACAGAAAACATTTTAGCCTAATGTTTGAAATATCGTTCATTCCGGTCATTCAATATGCCAAATGTAAATAAAATATCAAAACAAACAAAAGGAAAGTAATTTTTACAAATTATAATAATAAAGAATAAATCGAGTGAATGGCTGCTTTTTTCTGGAAAAACCCGAGAAGACATCATATCATATTTTTTGCGGAAGAAGATGATAAACTGTACAAATGCATTTGGTTAAGGTACTAACGAATACTTTAGTCCTACTACGATTTTACTATTTTCAGTCGCTAATAAAATCGCTCCTATGCTAAGTTTATCTATGCATTCGTTGCAGTTCCCAGAAATCTTTGCGATTTTTTTAAAGTTTAGTGGCATGGCCACAATTCGGGATGTTCATTCTCCTTACTTGCCTTAAATTAGTGCTGTCATTTTCCGTTAAATAGGTTTAGAAAAGGATAGGAGATATTTTAGTCGTGTCATGTCTTATAAATGCGCCGCAACCCAGGGACCAATTGTGGTACCCCCGTTGGCCGGCTCCTGTGGGGTTCATCACACCATCGGTCAAGTAGGCCACTGCAGGGTGAACACGGCAAATGAGGCTTCATGGATAAAACGCAGACCAATTGAGTCTGTGGAGCCCCATCTCAAACAATAGCAGGGAGGATCTGAATACGGCAACTAGGAGTGCTGTGGCCTTTACAAAATTTTGACACAAAATTATATAGAACTGAACACGAAGAAGAAGTTTTATTCTAGATACTTAAAATCTGAAAATGCAACCCAAAGGAGTTCTAAGCAGTAGATGTATATCATTATTAATTATTATAAGTAAAATCAGAATGCGTCAATAATTGGTATGTTCTCTTTGAAAGAATAATCATAATTCAATAAATTATCATCGTTTTTAGAGAGCGTAGTCGTAGATTAGTTAAAAATATTGCGGTTTGGCACATATAAACTTCTTAATAGGAAAAATCCACTGTACAAACGTAAGAACTCATACTATTCAGTTGATACGTAAGAGGTGACCAAGGGACTGGCTTCACGTTCCTAGCTACGTATAACAATTGGAGGCGATGGACTAACAATGTATCTACATCTCTACACAATTTTCTGAAAAAACCATAAAGTATTTAGCAGACGTGGTGATGAAGGGGCATTTTTACGGTCTTTAACGCTCTGCCTCCCCCGGAAGGAATTGACATGATTTGTGTGAATGTTGACTATCACAGTTCTATATTGTAACGTTTGACAGTCGGTTGCTTTACATCTTCGAGCAACACGGTCTTCCGTCTCATTCCTGCTTGAAGCTTTACATACATACATATATCACGCCTATAATCCCTTGTGGGGTATGCAGAGCGTAAACGGCTGTAAAACAGACATTTACGCCACGTCTGACGAACATTTGAAAATTGAGTATCGCCATACTTATATTATACTTAGCGGAATTACTATAATAGAATAATACATAATAATATGAAACGTGATGGTAACTTGAAAAGATATACATTTTTATTATTAAAAGGTAGAAACAACCGTGAACGGAACTCTTTTACCATATTCTTTTTGGTAAAATCATGTCATGTCAAAGAATTACAAAATGTCATTGCTGTCGTTTATTCAGTTGTCATTTTACCTATTGACGTTGACATAGTCTACAATAACAAACGTGAAATAAAAATTTACGTGTTTCTTTTGCCTAAATAAACGTATATTGGCGAATAAACTGTAACAAGGCATCATAAGGGCTCTTAGTGAAAGACTTAAAGCTTTCCCAATGCACAACATTCCAGCATTACATCTTCTATTAGAAAAAAAAACTGGTAGCCAGAGCGATATATATGTTTTTACTTTGATGATGATCACACACAATTTTAGTTCCTACAATGTTTAGGAGAAGTGATTGTGTGTGTTGGCTCATTAAATCCCAGATTTTGCTTCACTTGTTTGATGGTAAGCTTATGTTTACCAGATATTAACTACTGTATGTTTTCATTGCAGCGCAGCTGTCTCCAGGAAACCCTATAATGGTGCAAAGTATTGCGATTTTCACACAATTTGCCAGCGTAATTCGTCCGAAAGTTTCGTTGCAAAAATTGTAGTGCACGCCGAGCAAGAAGAACACATCAGATGCGATAAAAACTCTCAGCCAAAACAGGATTTTCATACATTGACAAGTTATGATTTCTATTAGATGAATAGGTGTTATCAGCAGCACTTTAAGATATCAAGTTAAACTATTGATCCTTTTGAAAAGTTATTTTTTAGGAAAGTTTATCAAATACAATTAACTAATTTGAAATTCGATTTGTTTTACTTTAACTTCCACATGTTGCCACCGTACATAGGCAACCACAGTTTGATGATACCACTAGACTAGAACCACTGGTGGTTCTACACCGTGCCGGTGATTCTCGTGGTCCTAGAGGAAATCATCGAATTTGTAAATGCCACTTGTTTTAGGTAGCACCAACACCGGATTTATGTAGCACTAACACTGCGATGCGAGGTTAAATAAATAAAAAAATATTAAAATTAATTTTAAGCAAGCGGTTTCTCGAGTTGAGGCAACGCCTTGGCAAGCGTAGCGTTGGACACCCTCCGTCCAGATGTATCGAATTAAAGACGGCGGCTGGTAGCGACTCGTTCATTGGGTCGTTGGACGACTCGATGTCCCACACGAAAAGAGGAAAAAGAAGGGACTCAAGGGAAAAACGGGAAATCGTGCCTTATGGCGTACCCTAAGGGAGGCCTATGCCCAGCAGTGGAATGCTGCCGTAGGCTGATGCGATGTGATGATGTGAAATATAATTTTAAATGTATGTATGTGATGTAAAGTAAAAAATATGATTACAAAAACACGACTGAAACTGACTTTAGAGGCAGAAATCGATCTTAAAGCATAAACTCAGTTTAGGTCTTAGGATTGTGTAACAAGGAACAAGCTACTTAGAATTTTCTGATATACAAACTACAATACATCTATTTTATGTATATTTAATAAATTTACCATGTTTACAATTGCTATGCTTTAAATATTCTCTATATTTGGCCCAGAGACACTGTCGCCGTGCCTTCAATTTATAGTGAGCTCCATAGGTACTGAGGGCACATTCCATCCAGGCCAGCTGCAGAGCCAGAGTGAAATGACCATAGATGGGTTATCACGTCATCAGGGGGACACAGCAAGGTGAAGCGCGGTGGGGTTTGGCTTGTCTGGGATCGTTATTGGTCGTAGGTGGGTGCTTGTCTGAATGAATCTGCTGGAGCCACTCCGTAGTCCGACGTAAGGATTCTGACCGCTCCTCTCAAATCTCCGTCATACACTTTCGTTTCATTTCTTTTTCACACTTAAATGGGTCTTTGAAAAACTGGATTGACGAGGCCTCCAAGCAGAGAGGAGCACTGTCTACGTTGTGCTTCACATTGGTGGTTAAATAACCACTTAGTCTGGACACTGAATTATGTGTATGCGAAAGGCATGCATTTCTCTATTTTAGAGCTTCGTTTTCCAGCAGCTAAACATCAAGCACCTCTTGATATGTGCTTAAACACAGGGACGATGGCCTTGAGATGTGCGAGGTCGCCAAAGAGTGAGGAAGCTGCAGGGAAAGAGCTGTGGTGGGATGGGACTGTGAATTCGCTGTAGGTGCTATTGATATCATCTTGAGCAAGGGGGCGGTGTGTACGTCCAGTGTGGCCAGGCCAGGCAGTAGGATGGCCAGACCATGGCTTTTCGTAAGTTTTGTTCGAAGTATTGGGGCAAAGCAGGCAAGGTATTTGGGATGGATCAATTGGGTCCATATTGGCTGCTTGTGCTATACATTCTGAGGTTTGTTCCCACCAGAAGCTTGAAACACACACTGAAAAACACCTAAAACATTCCAATATCTTCGAAAAGTCCAAAAAGCAAATAATTATAAAATATTCTGTGTTGTTTATGTTGTGATTTGTTATTTTATGTCAAAAAGCTATATCTCGTATTTGACATAATATAGGCTTCGAGCAACGACGGCCTTCCGTCCCGGAAGGGAGTAGGCATACAAAGTATTTCCCCTCTGTCAAAGTACAAGCAAAAATGGGCATTGACGTTTATAAAAACAAGTTCCGTTCAGATTTCTTCCTAGACCGAGTTCAGTCGTGCAAGTGAACACATGTGAACGCCGCAATATTAAAAATGCCGAATTGCTCAGTTTTTTTTTGTAAAAAAGAGGTCTGGAACATCTAGTTTACAAAAAGATGGTGTCACATTTCACATGAAACTAAATTCGTAACATATTATTGCTATTTAATACATTTAAACACTGAATTCGCATATTAAATTCCAAAATTGTTATTGGATTTTTTCACCAACATATAGTCTACTCGCCCGTACAAATTACAGATCGGTCGCAAGATAAATCCGACTTCTCGCCGATAGCAACAATAGTGATGTTACCGTTTCATGTTTGTCGATAAATTTGGGAGGCGGGTATTATTTTAATCACATGTATTAGACAAATAATTGTTATCATGGTTTTATATGAACTATGTCGTTTTACTTTTTTCTTTTAACAATATTCCATCTATGGAAATATTTTTATCAAGAGACACTTCTCAACTTCGGGAAATTCAACAACTTTGTCCCTTTTAATATTTCCATGTCCACACTGCAGTTTTATAAAATCTTTATTTTTTTATATTTTGTAAAAAGTAGATTCCGGCAAGTCAAAATCATTCAGAATAGCGTGACGCAACTGCCCGCCTTCGAACGCGTTTACAATTTTAAGTTTATCACTCAACGAAAAAACATTAATTGTTCGTTTCAACATTTTTAGGGAACAAGTAAAACGTACTTTCTCTAACAGTTATTATCAACTGGAACCAAATGTTGTTCTTCAGGTTGAGGAATAGGGGCACATGTGCGTTGCAGATGCCTTGCAGTTCCATCGCAAACAACAATAACGTGATGTGGCGCAGTGGTAATGCAACTGCCTGCGACGCAAAGGTTCCGGGTTCGATTCTCGGTGGGGCAGTCACAATGTTGTTATTTTTCACTTTGTGAATTTGTTTCCGGACCTGTAAGGACATTGCAAGCTGAACCACCTTTCTGTGGTTGTCTGAAAGGGAATAAAATACAAAAAAATACAAAATATTTATTCATGAAAACTTCATACATTGCGTTTTATGACTCGGGAGTCTTCATTTAAGCATAGCAATGCCTGTGTTTGAAGACGCCGCTCTTCCCATACCAAGTGTTATGTATCAGCAAAACATAAATAAACTAAAATAACTTATTGAAAAGAACAAATGTTTTGTGATGCCAAAAAGTATATTTGATTGTATGTCTGTGTGTGTATATATGTGCGTGTGTGTGTATGTGTGTGTACGTGTGTGTGTGTGTGTGTGTGTGTGTGTGTGTGTGTGTGTGTGTGTGTGTGTGTTTGTGTGTTGGGGTGTGTTGGTGTATTAGACGATGTATTGTAGAAGCATTTCAGTTTCCTCATAATTTAGTTTTAATATCCACTTTATTATTTGTGTTTTACATTCATATAAACGTTTATCATAGACGAATATTTCTTTATTAATTTTATTATACGGGGTGTAAGGGACGGTGTACCGAAAACTTTGCAGGCATGATCAGACCATGAAACTGAACAACTTTTTCTATCGAAGCTATGTTGGTAAACGAGATTTTTTTTTCGACCTCCCATACAAAATTCCCGATCAGCTGACTGACTTTCTATGGAAACTCGAAAAAAAAATTTCGTTTCCCAACATAGGCTCCATAGTAAAAGTTGTTCAGTTTCATGGTCTGATCGTGCCTGCAAAGTTTTCGGTACACCGTCCCTTACACCCTGTATAAATAGCCCGAATGGGTATTATATTGTATGCGAGCAAATTTGGTTCGAGTTCGCGGGACATCAACTATACAATATTTTCTTCTGGTTTTTAATTTAATTTGATCTAATGGTAGTTCTTGATGTTTTTTAAGTATAATGTTTGCTATATACAATTTTCTTACAGACAGTAACTTACAGATACAGTACAGTTTTGTTGTAGAGAACGATCTTTTCTTAAAGTACATTACTTTTAGTATGGCACGTTGTGCTCGTTCGAGATCCAGAAATCTAGTTTTTGCTGCTCCGCCCCACACTGGAATGCAGTATGCTAGGAATGCTTCCGTGCTTCGGAGGGCACGTCAAGCCGTCGGTCCTGGTTGCTGTCTATGATTACTTTGACGGCGGTCGTAACACAACCATGTCAGAGGCCTACTAGGGTTCATCGGGTCGTTGGACGACTTGGTGTCTCACACGAAAGAAGATTATCCAGATACCAAATGTCAAGCAGCTATTGGTTGGTGATTGCGTTTTGAAGGGCCATGGTTCTTATAATTACTAGAGGACCCCTAAAATGGCATGATTTGACTACTTAAAAGTTTATTGTTATGTAGCTTGCTTTAAAAATAAATATAAAAAAACAACACAAGCGTCTTAGTACACTTTTGAAATTCATCGATAGTCAAGCATCGATATTGTCAAGCACTAACGTGACAGCTTTGCCTACCTCTCCCCCCGCGCCCCGCAAAAAACGACAGAACTATTTCTGTGCAGTAAAATGGCTTAGGCTCCTCCCTTCCGGGTCGGAACGAGACGGAAGACCGTGTTGCTCGAAGAATATAGGTATGGAAAGCTATCCTATTTTGACAGATATTTGGGTCCGTATTCTGATATTTCATTCGAATTTGAATGAACTATTTGCATTTTTTGACTTATGATTTCCATCACTCACACATTTGCAAAATTATAATTTAGTATACATTGATTGTTATGAAGCATTTTGTTATTTTGTTCAGTACAAAATGTTCAATGTATTTCTATGTTAGCGCGTTTTTTCGTCGTTGAGCCAGAAGCTTCCATATCTCGTGCTATATCTCGTCACTGACATTTCGTGAGCAACCCAGATTTGACGCCCTGATCGCTTTAGGTTGATTTACACTTTGAAAATTGATACAGTCAAGAACAAGTTCAGATTGTCTCTCTTTCAGAGAGAGAAACTATTGATAACAGTTTTTTTAACCCTTCTAGGCTGCTAAATGAGAAAGTAAAAGTCCGGTATTGGTACCTACTATCTCAGTATAAATATCGCCAGCAAAATTAATTAGAAATTATCCTTAACTGCCTTAGAATAGCATCACCTCAATTCTACCCATTAGTGTCGTAAAAGTGACTTAGGGATAATTATGCAGGGAATGGGCAACAGCATTCTCTGTGAATACAACAGCTTGCAATGCGCTCGCCAATTCGCCTGCCAGGCATAGTGAGTATTTCCATGTCCAGCAGTGGACTGTTGTGATATCCCTATATATTTAATTTCTAGGGTAAAAAATCCCACAAGAGCTTTTAGCTATCAAAACGCTAGTGCGCAGATCTTCATGTATTATTGTAGGTATTGCACTCCAAGGAAGCAAATAATAAAAAAATATGTAAGATAATATATCACATTTAATTTTATTTATTTCATTTGCTATATCACAATATAAATATTTCATGAAATAAATATTATATCTACAATTTGACTAGATCACCAACCGTAGTTGACACCCACACCGGAGTATGAGACATGAGAGACGGCAGGAGCCGCAGAGTAAGCGACCGCGGACTTTACAACTGGAGCGGCGGCGGCGTAAGCCACGGGGGCGGCGTGAGCGTAAGCCACGGGAGCGGCGTGAGCGTAAGCCACGGGGGCGGCGTGAGCGTAGGACACGGGAGCGGCATAAGACACAGGCGACACGCTCTTGTACAAAGGGCTGGCGGCGTAGTGGACGGGGGCAGGCGCAGCGTAAGCCACAGCAGGAGCGGCGTAGGTCTTAGCGTACACTGGGGAAGACGCGTGTTGCACCGACTGGTAGGACACAGCAGCAGGAGCTACAGACTTCGCGACGGGAGCAGCGGCGTAGGAGACAGCGGGAGCAGCGGCGTAGGAGACAGCGGGAGCAGCGGCGTAGGAGACAGCGGGAGCAGCATATGAGGCCACGGTTTTGTGGACAACCGGGGCGGCGGCGTATGCGGCAACAGGGGCAGCGGCGTAGGAGAGAGCGGGGGCGGCGTAGGTCTTAGCGACCACGGGGGCTGCAGCATACGCCACGGGGGCAGCGTGCGCCGAGTAGGACACCGCGCCGTAGGGAGCAGCGGCGTATGCCACGGGGGCACCACTGTGAACTAGGCCAGCTGAGGCGATGCTCGCGGCGCACAGGAAGATGACAACCTGTAAAATAGAATAAAAATCAGTTTCATAATCATTGAAATAAATTATTTAGTAAGAACTACGTTCTTATTTCTTTTCGTGTGGGCCACCGAGTCGTCAAACTACCCGATGAACCCTGGTGTCAGAGTTTTTCATCCGCTTTCTATCTTACTTTCTTTTCTAAGTAGGTAATCATAGACGACAACCTGGATCCACAGCTTAAAGTGTCCTCCGAAGCACAGAACCATCTTTCTTTTGCAATGTCCTTACCAGACTGGAAACATATAAACAAAGTGATAAATATCAACCATGCGAGTGCCCCACCAAGAATCGAACCCGAAACCTTTGCGTCACAGGCAGTCGCACTACCACTGCGCCATATCGGCCGTTTTGCACTAATAAAATCAATAATCGCATTTTACGAGAAAAAAGATCGACACGATAATTTGTGTACAAAGCTCTGCTATACCTTGGTGTACATGTTGTTGCTTGTGAGATGCTGTTGTTGGAATAATTTCTACAGCGATTACGACTGCTTATATATTGATCTTACTAACTGGTATTTCTGCCAAATCTGCATCTGTGGGCCTGAGGCGTCGTCGCGTCGTCGGTAGAAGCAATGCCAAGGTGAACGTCCAAAATTGACGATGTTACATTTCAACATCCTAAGTATTCCCCTTGCGATTAACAAGTAAAGTTTACTTGAAATAGGCCGGATGTTCTTGTTTCTGTTATATAGAGCTTTTAATAAGTAGGTATAATCTATTCAAACGAGTATGATTACTACTTCAAGTTGCGGGATTAGGTCGATCGCACACACACTGCATATTGTGTTTCGTCAGAAAATAAATGAAATATCCTGGACAATACACACAGCGCCATCTAGCCCCAAAATTTGCAAAACTTGTATGTACTATGGGAAAAAGATAGCTATAATATTAATACTGATTTACTTTTTTAGGTAAATAAATACATATTATACATATAAACACCTAGACTGAACACAAATATCTGAAAATGACTTAACTAATATCCAGTGGGAATCGAACCCAGGACCCTCGGCGTAGCAATCCGGGGTACTATCCGCTACGCCATCGGGCCAGTCTTGCGCTGCGTATGCGAACCGCTTTTTAAAATGTCAAATGCATCACCATTCGCTGCGAGACATAAAGGTGCCCTAAAGTCAACTGACAGCATTTTTGCATCGCTAAGCTTAATTTTAACACGTTGGTGCCGTAAGAGGCGACGAGATATCCAGGGATTGAGCAGCAATGGATACCCCTCGGTTAACCTAGTACCTGCAATTTACCCTGCAAACTGCCTATATTTGCTTTGTGAGTGGTACTAAACTACGTAGGCTAGAATTCACTTCCAAACCGAAAGCTAAATCAGAATCTGCTGCTCTCGGTAGAGTATACGCTGTATGTGGTCGAAATGAGCATCGAAAATTGGGATAGGACTGGATTTGTGTGCAAGGCGGAAAATTTGGTGTTCTTTCTAGTGTTTATAAAAAATATTCTATTTAGAGTGCGTTCACGTGTCGCACTGCCTGACAGATCATCAATGTAGCAAGGTGCTTTGTACACGCACGTCTATAGTTAATGTCTAGGTATGGTTATACGTACTGTAAAAGATTAGCAAAAACTACACGGAGTAACAAAAAGGGGAAGAAAAACCGAAAGAGGTCAATGTTCCCATGAAACTGAACAACTTATGGGACATGGGTCGAAATTTAAAGATAATGTGTACCTTCCATGCAAAATTGCCGACCAGCTAGTGAACTTTATATGGGAAGTCCAAATTTATTTCTTTTTTGACCTATGTCGCATTAGAAAAGTTGGTCAATTTCCTGAGTACTCAATTCTGATTCATATATATACATACTCATATCACGTTTTAATCCCTTGCGGGGTAGGCAGAGCGCAAACGGCCGTAAAAACGAACACCTACGCCACGTCCGACAAATATTTGAGGGTCATTCGGAAAATTGTGTATGGCCATAGTGACAGGTTGTCAGCCCATCGCCTAAAATACACCCTTAGTCGCCTCTTACGACTCCCACGGGAAGAAATGGGGTAATGCTATTCTAAGCCGGCATCACACGGCAATTCTGATTCAAAACCATTTAAACTTTACCAGGGCCGGATCAAAGAAAGTAGCAAATGCGACCCCGCGACCCGAACAAGAAAATAGAAAATAATTAGGTACAACCTACCACCCATTTTATTTTCGGATTTGGTGAGTGGGACTCTCAAAGTTTTTAAATGTACGAATATGTTTTTATCATATACCTATCCTAACAATCCTTGTACTTCTTGTGTCTAAAGTTTCAAAAGTTGAGCTCGAACTTCACTTCGCTCGCGATTGTGTCTCGGATATTAGGACGACTCGGTGTCCCACACAGAAAAGAAGATAATAGCGTGATAGCGTTTGCTTCGCTTGTATATATCGTGTATTCTATATCATTCTCATGTATGCCACATGATCCGTTTGCGATACTACACGTGTACCTAACAGCGCGCAGCCGCCAATACTTACTTCGTGCTAACGGTGTCTGACGGTGCCACTTTGAGCCTCTTGCATTTTTTATTTGCCATCGTTGTTCTTTTATTGACAGGGGGCACAACTATGTACCTATTCTTTGACATTAGATCAAATATTCTGATATGTATTCAGGTAAATAAATAAATTTAGTTTAAAGGGACTAATAAGATCATAGGTGTTTTCCTAGTTAGGAACCAATGTTCTAAATGTACAATGTCCTTTGGGCCTTTACACCCACCGCTCAAGAATTAATCCCGCTCTGATCAAACCAATTACACAAGGTAACAACTTCATTACAAAGGTTAATAAAATAAACAACATAATAATTTGAGGTCGAATTAATTTTTTTCGTTGGTTTTATTTAATAAAAAATTACAATTTTATTCAGTCTAATCATTTAAAGCTTTGTTTATTTTTTATACCAGCTACCAACTACAGGAGCGGTGGCAGCGTAAGTAAGAGGCTGAGCAGCCGCGTAAGATACATCGCCGTTCGTATAGGACACTGGTGCTGTAGCGGCGTATTGGACAGGAGATGCGTAAGCCACGTGGGTGCCAGATCCGTAAGACACGGGAGAGGCGGCATAAGTCACGGGGGAGGCAGCGTAAGACACAGGAGAGGCGGCGTAAGTCACTGGAGAGGCATCGTAAGACGCAGAAGCCGCGTACGTAGCATAACTTGCGGGTGCAGCGTACGTTTTCGTGATGACAGGGCTAGCCGAGTACGCAACAGGAGCGGCAGCTGTGTAAGTAGAAACAGCAGGAGTAACAACCGCCTTCTGAGCCACGACTGGTGCAGAATAAGTCTGGTACGACACGGCAGGGGCAACAGCTTTGGCGACAACAGGGGCAGCTGCGTAAGACACAGCAGGGGCAGCGACGGTTTTAGCTACAACAACTGGGGCGATGTATTTCTTAGGAGGGTGCACGTGCTGTGTAGTCACTGACTGGTAAGAGTAAGCCGGCTGCAGGGGCTTAGTAACGACAGAAGCTGCAGCGTATGTTGTGACGGGCGCGGCGATGCTCTTGGCAATCACAGGCGCGGCGTATGTGGCTACGGCTGGGGCTACAACGGCTTTAGCGACAGGGGCGGTGTACGTTGATTGGTAAGACACAGCCGGCGCAACAGCTTTGGCTACTAATGGGGCAGCGGAGTAAGTTGTGTAGGCTGGGGCGGCAGCAGCATAAGTGGTGTACGCTGGTGCGGCTGCGGCGTAGGCCGCGTAGGAGGAAACGGCTGGAGCGGCATATTGGGCGCTGTAGGAAACTGCTGGTGCTGCGGCGTAGGTAGCCACTGGAGCTGCGTAGGCTGTCTGAGCAGCATAGGTCACAGGGGCACCGTACGCCACTGAGCCAGGCTGGTACAGGTTTCCAGCTGAACCGATGCCCGCCACGCACAGTACTACCAACAACTGTAACAAAATCCTTTGTGAGTCAAATTCACTTTCCTTCCCAACAAAGTAGAGGTATATTCGTTCGTGGAACCAAATCACTATTACACAATTTTTACAAAAATAGAATATGACACAAGTTTCATCCGTACCTTGCCGAACATGTTTAAGCCGTCTCTATTAGTGACAGAATAGTTTTGAGAACATTTGCATTCACTTATATACCTCAACGACAAACTGGTATCGGATCCTAGCAGCGTCTAAAGAAGTGCTTCGCATATTTTAAAACGTTGAAAAAAGACACATGCGTCGTTGAAATAGAGAATTTATGGATCCAAGCTCCTTATTAAGTTTGACCACCACCCATTAGAAAATAAAACAATGTCAGGGTTAAACTGCGGCCAATGTGGCGCAGTAGTAGTGCGACTTCTTGCGTCGCAAAAGTTCCGGGTTCCATTCTGGGTGGGGCACTCACAAAAGTTGATGTCTATAACTTTGTAAAATTGTTCCCAGTCTGGTTTAGGACATTGCAGGCTGAACCACCTGATTGTCCGAAAAGAAAGATGGTAGCTTAAACGGCGGTCGTTAGACAACCATGTCAGAGGCCATACAACTAGTAGTAGGCGGTTGAAAAACTCTGACACCAGAGTTCATCGGATCGTTAGATGACTCGGTGTTCCACACGAAAAGATGAAGAAGGGTTAGACTGAAGCGTATACCTAGATACATTATGTGAAGTGAACTTGACATCTTATCAGAGAGTAGCAAATCCGCTAGAAGTACTTCGTACGGCGGTAAGGCCAATCAATATATCAAACTTAATGTTTACGTATTGGTAGTTAGATAGTACTTGTATTATACGTTGTGTCGAACACACAAGGCGACAATTTCGCGAGAAGCGTAAATATGAAGATTCTAATCATATGTTTTCAAAGTTCGAATGAGACCCTAAACTAAAGCGCACTTAATCTGAAAAAATACCAGCATTCGCTATTTTTTTGTATTACACACACACACATACACATATCACGCCCATAATCCCTTTCGAGGTAGGCAGAGCGCAAACGGCCGCAAAAAAAAGGACATTTACGCCACGTCTGACAAACATTTGAGGGTCATTCGAGAAACTGTGTATCGCCAAAGTGACAAGTTGTAAGCCCCTCGCCTAAATCGCAATACACACCCTAGAATCCCTTAGCCGCTGCTTACGACACCCACGGGAAAGAAATGGGGTAGTGCTATTCTTAGCCGGCATCATACGAAGATTTTTGTATTAACTTTTCGGAATAAATCTTTGATCTCAAATTATGTACAGTCGGTTGTTGTAGCACATAAAGTACCAGGGGTACTTCAAAAGAACTGAATTATATTTCTTCCCAGTTTATACGTAATATTAATTTAAACTTATTCTTATTAAGAAGTTATTTTCAAGTAATATATACTCATATCTAGAAAAAGTAATGGTGGGGAACAAAATAATTTAGTTCTTTTGGAGTTCCCATATGTGGTGGTGGTACCTTATGTGCTACAACCGACTGTACTTAATTCAACATTCTGCAACTAAACGTGTCTCATCTCATCACATTTTAAGAGTGTGTGACATTCGACAACTTGAATTTATGCTTCTTATTCTAAAAGAAGAATTACACTTATTTACTTTATTTATGAGTTTTTCGGAAAGATTATGAAACAATAATAGCTCACGTTGATGTCTTTTGTACGGACCAGTGATCTATGATTGATTTGTTTTGACTTTCTTTGTTATAATATGACTAAAACCGTTGAAAACTAATGTTACTTTTCTACTAATGCTAGCCCTGCAAGACATAAAGGCGTGATTATGCATCTAGTATAGTAGATTACTTACTTTATGTGAGCTTATTTATGAGATACTTTGAGAAATTGAACACTTTACATGCAATTAGGCCTTTGCCATGACATTTATCGGTGGCGTACAACTGACTGGTAAAGTACACCTACTTACCTTTAAATTAATTCGAGACAGGAAGTAATTTAATACAATCATTTAATATGGCAGGTCGTTTATTTTACATTGGTCTATTTACAATAACTAAGTCGAGGATTCAGTTTACCAACCGTAGCTAGCACCAAGGCCGCTGTACGACAGGTGGGATACTGCGGGGGCGGCGGAGTAGGTGACGGCTGATTTAAGGATGGGGGCGGCGGCGGCGGCGTAGGTCGCCACGGGAGCGGCGTAGCTCTTGTAGGCTACGGCGGGAGCGGCAGCGTAAGTGGCTACGGCGGGAGCAGCGTAGCTTTTGTAGGCTACGGCGGGAGCGGCGGCGTAAGCCACAGGAGAGCCATGGGAGGTAGAGGTGGAGTAAGAAGAGTAGGATGACACGGCAGGCGCGGCATAAGTCTTAGCTACAACAGCGGGAGCTGCGTAGGAGACAGCGGGCGCGGCGTAGGTCTTGGCGTAGGCCACAGCGGGGGCAGCGGCGTAGGTAGCCACAGCAGGAGCGGCGTAGCTCTTGGCAATGACGGCAGGAGCGGCGTAGGAAACAGCGGGCGCGGCGTAGGTCTTAGCGTACGCTACAGGAGCGGCAGCGTAGGCAACTGGAGATCCGTGAGAAGTGGAGGTGGAGTAAGAAGAGTAGGATGTAGAGGCGGGCGCGATGGTCTTGGTCACGGCGACAGCGGGGGCGGCGTAAGTAGCCACAGCGGGAGCGGCGTAGGCCACGGGGGCGACGGCCTTAGCGTAAACGGCAGGAGCTCCGTGCGCTGTTTGTGTCGAGTAGGATGAGTAAGATGAGACGGCGGGAGCGGCGTAGGTCTTGGCTACGACAGCGGGTGCGGCGTAAGCCAGAGCGGGAGCGGCGTAGGTCTTGGCTACGATGGGAGCGGCGGCGTAAGCCACTGGAGAGCCATGAGCGGTTTGGGTCGAGTATGAAGAGTATGAGGAGACCGCGGGGGAGATAGTCTTGGTCACGACCGCTGGAGCCGCGGCGTAGGTGGCGTATGCCGGTGCGGCGTAACTGCTGTACGCCACATGGTCGTGGCTAGCTACAGCCAGACCCAAAGCGCAAAGAACGACGACTGCCTGCAAAATAATTCCCAGATTAAAAACATATTTTCACTATTAACAAAAGTTTCGCAATTCAACACAGAAGACCATTACAACAGTCATCTCTGAGAAGACAAGTCGTAACAATTAGACAATTAAATGCCTCGGTACTGTCGGTACACACCTTAGTGAACATGTTGGTGCGACTAAAGTTGGCAACTGAATAATTTCGACAATGAGTGCTCGAGTTTTTATACTGTAAGGTGCGTCCAGTGTCCAATTCACTTTCATTGCCAAGGTGAGGCGGTTTGCTGGATCGTATAGAATAACCTACGCAGGTTGACTCAGAGATAGCCTTTCGATTTCGTTTGTTCCGTTTGTGACGGGGCTCATAGCCTCATAGGGCACGCAAGCCTTGGACGTTGCTTATTGAGGCGCTCATTATTCGGAAGGTAGTCGTCGACGTTCTACGTACTGCTAATAACATCTATAATGTCAGCCGGTTGTGATTTTGTACAGATAAACTAGTACTTGTAAGTGATTTAAGTGTTATTCGATATTTCCAATGATAGATCGTTCACATTTGGCTATGGGCGACAGCTATTTGTAGTATTTTATGAGTAAGGTTTGCGCGGATTTTACAGTATTAAAATTTATCATAGTTATAATCTATAGGACGTCTTACCGATGAGATGAATAATTATTATGAGTTACTTGGTAAGAACCCGTTTAAATTATAACTATAAATACTTAACTATTAGTCTAGGGTGATTTTAATTTTTTGTGTAAGTAATTTAATCTTAAGACTATTTAGGTTGAGTGACCTATTTACAATCTACATCAGTTTCAACTTACAAATAGGGTATCGGTCTAGTTCTAAACAATTTTTGTATCCACAGTAGATAATGTTGATTGTTACCTGTTGTATTGACCTAATAAAAATAAAATAAAATAGCTTGTGTGTATATAAAAGTTAATTTTTGATAGAGTCAATGTCTTCTACCAATACAGATGTGATAAAGTTAGGGTTCTAGCTACCTAGAAAGGTAGGGTTAGATTTAAGTTCAAAACAAACGCTCTATGCTGGTTTTTCTGTTTTTAGCGAGTGGTTATCTTATCTTAATAATAAGTACTTAATTGTGTTAGTGTGTAGTTAGTTATCAGTGTTTTCACAAAACCCAAACGCTGATAGAGACCTAACGTGTCACTTTCTCCGAGTTATAAATTCTGTCAACTAGCTGAGCTGCGCGGGTCTAGGGCGAGAAAATAGGTGCATGCTGATTAGTTAATGGTCGTATCATCTCATAAATGACCACTAACTTACCAATGCGCGCGATTTTACATCAGATTTATACCTACGTCTAATGTGTTGCCAGAAAGTATTCGCCCGTAATGTGCCGTAACTATCAGGGTTTATGTTGTCTTCAGTTGAAGTCAATCAATTTTAAGAAGAAAGCGTACAGAACATTCCTAGCATTTTTTTTAAAAAAAAAACAGGCTTATTACTTAGACGGCGGTCATTACACAACCATGTCAGAGGCCTACTACTAGTACCAGGCGCTTGAAAAACTCTGTCACCAGGGTTAATCGTGTCTTTGGACGACTGTGTCCCACACGAAAAGAGAAGAGAAAGAAATACACGTCTTTTTGTTGTTTCGAAAAAGATACGCACCCAGGTAGATGCAGTTACCAACGTAAGTAAATTATCATCGCGGAAGGTAATTCAATCGGTAGGTGATTAATTTTGCGACTCAATCTCAAACTGGACTTCGACGTTACAAGGACTCATTGATATGTTTATATCGTTTCCTACATAGGAAGAAGTTTTTAAACCACATTCCTACAAATGCTATTTGGTTGCTTCGGTATGGGCGTTAGCCAAGGTTTCAATGGCGACTTGCCGGCAGATTTTTTGTACCTTGTCACCCACAAGAAGGCTTTTCAATTTATATTTCCGTCATGATGGAATCTTCAGTACGTTAAAGAGCGATTCAATTCAGAACCAGGGGATATCTTCGGAAAAATCCAAGAACTGAAAATAACACAATCGATTACTTCCAAAGCTCTCACTAGAACAATATTTTATGGGATGCCATAGACTTAAAAAAGAGTATGCTGCCTACTAAATATTTTGTGGTGCTCGTATCACACGTTCTACTTAACTTATTCGTTCACACACACCCTAACAAATTCACTAATACTCATGACATAAAAAATCGTGTAGTAGAACGTGGTATATGCGTCGTTAGATCAGTCAAAAATCACCGTTTCAGAAATTGAACTCAGGAACTATCTGCGTAGAACAGTGCCACATCGATCAGTAGAATATCCGATACCTAGCTCAACGCGTGTCTTACGAAGCACAGAAAATACTGAACACATCTATCCTATAAAATAAAGTGCCTTTTATGTCTTATTTTAGTCAGGCCTTACTAAATTACTATCTTAAGAAAAACAGCCGGGCGATAACATTATTTTATATTGCTAAAAGTATTATATATTGCTATTGTTCCTGATTTTTTTAACAGATCAATTCGGTACTTGCACAAACTAGTTTGGGACAAATTGTATATCACTTTAGCTTACGCTTAAAAACATAATTATCATTTATGATCAAGATACATACATACATATATCACGCATATATCACTTGCGCTAACGCTAGAAATTAAGATGAGTCGCCATGGATGGTGTACCACCAGGAACCAAGTATGGTCTTTCGTAAATCCAATCAAGATAGCCTTAATACTACTGAGTCTGTACAGAATGAGGCAACAGGTAGGTAGGCAACCTAAATATATCGATATTTCTTTTTTTACAATGACGGATCATAACGTCAATAAGTGATAATACTATTCTACATTGAATAAAGTAGTTAATATCATTTTAATTTTCATTTAATTTTTTCGTTTTACTATAGGATGTAAAAATATTAGTTGCAAATATTTTAAGGGGTAAATCAGCCCATTAAACTTAACTACCTTCCCCAAAGAACATAGGACGAAATATGAAAAATATTTGGACCTCCCAAACAAATTGACGGCTGGAATATTTTGTATGGAACGTCCAATTTCTATTCTTACTTTGTCCTATGTTCCCTAGAAAATGTTGTTTAGTTTCATGTGCTGGTTCACCCGTTGACAAATATTTATAGAATTTTTTACACGTTACTGTTACCTCGACCTTCTATTTCCCAAACAAGACATTCGTAATCGTTATGATTTACAAAGGCAACCGACATTTTTAGTCTTAATTTGCGTTACGTACTTGGCTCTACCATGAGGTCGTTGACCAAGCCTTTAAAAACACGTTGGGTCGGTCTCCATAAAATCACGATTGTCAAAACCGGTAATCGTGGAAATGGCAGTGTTTAATTTAAACGCTGGGCAGTTAAAAACAATTGTAAGATTGACGAGACGCAAGATTTTATCAAACTCTTTGTGGTCTTCCATAATGTCATATATTATAAAGAGGAAAGATTTATTTGTTTGTTTGAATTGAATAGGCTCCGAAACTTCTGGGCCGATTTAAAACAAAATTTGATATTAAAAACATACATTATCTCTGATGAACATAGGCTATATTAAAATGTCTTATTCCCGCGGGAAAACGGTTAGCAGCGGGTGATACCGCTGAGCGGGTCGCTAGTACTCAATATAGTGACATGACAATGCTTGTGCTCTAACGTAGATACGAGAGTTTTGATCATGGAGGTCAGATTATGCAGGACGATCGAAGCTTTTCTTTGAATCCTGAATAAGGTTAAACACGCCATCATCAAACATTACATTAACATCCACTGCTGGATATGGGCCTCCGTGGGGTATTGCCATACTCACCACGCTTGGCAGGCGGATTGGCGAGCGCAGTGCAAGATGTTGCATTCAGAGGGAACGCCCATTCCCTACATGATTCCCTAAGTCGCTTTTTAAGACACCCACGAGTAGAATCGTGGTGATGCTATCTTAAGCTGGCTCCACACGGCATCTATTTACAAGGCATGTTTTGTACATAGTGAAAACCTAAGTCCGACCACAACGTCACGTTTTAATCATGTCAACGCACTATTGCCGTGATGTCGGCTTAGAATAGCATCACCCCATATCTTTCCCGTGGGACTTGAACCCTCGATATGTATTGCAATTTTAGGCGATGAGCTGACAACCTGTCACTATGGCGATACACAATTTTCCGTATGACCCTCAAATATTTGTCAGCCGTGGTGTAAATATCCGTTTTTTGCGGCCGTTTACGCTCTGCCTACCCCGCAAGGGATTATAGGCGTGATATGTGTATGTGTAAGTGTGTGTGTGTATGTAACGCACTGACTGTTTCAGTATGTAGGTAGTGGATACCTCAAGATGTGAAGCAGGGCGTTCCATTGACTTTCAGGATTTTTGTAGATATCTCGTTTAAGCTGCGTCATGCCGTGATTAAGTGTGATGATGCAGATGTCGTTACAGCTGGTGTTTTAAGATTTACATACAAACATCAGCCTATTGCAGTCCACAGTTGGACGTAGGCCTCCGCCAGGGTACGCCATAGGGTACGATCTCTCGTTTTCGCCATCCGGGGTTTTGGGGTGGTATGGGATCTACCTCCTAGCGGTCCACCCCGGGCAACGGCAACACAGGCTTGCCTGTGGATAAGTCCGGCTGAACGATCCCACCAAGCGGTGGAAGGCTCCGTAAGGGGCCGCCTGGCTCGCGACCACCATCCCACCGAAGTCTGGCGCCAAGTAGCTTGCTGCGTTCCGTCAGTGTGTGGGAGTGCCAGTGCCTTTGGGGGAATTGGAGGATGTCAGTTGCGCTATTCAGAACCGGTCTTGGACTCTGGGCGATACTGTACCGGGTAACTCATTCTGGAGGGTAGCGGGATCCGAAGCACGGTGCCAGCCGTTGGCCGACCGCAGTCAGTAGGGGGCCCAAGTAGCACGCCAGCCACGTGCCAAAGGCTGCCCCGCCAACTCGCGAAAAATCCCGATATGCTCCACCGTGCCAGCTGGCGACTGGATGGGAGGACCCGGTGGCCATATTCGGGGGGGTTCGGGCGTCCCCGCAGTCTCCAAATGAGTTTCCCATAGGTCGGTTAAGCTCTAGTGTTCCAGTGGTTAACTGAAATGCGCCTCGACAATTCAACTTTTTCCCCACAAACTCTCAAATTATGAAAAAAGTAAAAAAGAAGAATAGGTTTATACAACGGCTGCACTTCCTCCCAAAAAAAGTGCACCTCACTAACATCCGAGGGTTGCACTCCAATCTCGATCCGGTCCATCACCACCTTGAGACCGAGAAGCCGCACCTGTTCTTCCTAACGGAGACGAAGATAACAACACCGTCGGACGTGGCGTACCTCAACTACCCGGGTTACTCTCTTGAGCATAAGTTCAAGAAGCAGGCTGGGGTCTGTTTGTATGTCCGCGATGACATTTGTTGTCGTCGTCTCCGTTGCTTTGAGAAATCGGGTTTTTCTGCCATTTGGCTACTGGAGGACTCTGGCGTGGAGAAAACTCTATATGTCGGCGTCTACCGATCGCACAGCGGTGACCAGGAGACGACAGCGCTTTTCAATTACCTCGTTGAAACGACAGACGTAGCACAGCAAAGATACCCGACAGCGAAGCTAACTTTTCTGGGGGACTTTAATGCCCACCATAAGGAGTGGTTGTTCCCGTTCCAGAAAACTGACCATGCTGGGCTAGAGGCGCGCAAGTTTGCGTTATCGCTAGATCTGACCCAGCTGATGAATGTAGCTACGCGGATACCGGATATCGACGGCCATACACCCAATTGCTTGGACTTGCTGCTGACAACTGATCCAGACAGTCATTCAGTTTCGGTCTCAGCTCCGCTGGGAACGTCCGACCACTGTCTGGTGAAATCCGTATCGACCTGCTCTCCTCTCGATGACAGCCCCAGGGGCACGAGGCGAGTTTGGAGATACGAGTCAGCAGATTGGGAAGAGATGCGGCACTTCTTTGCATCTTACCCGTGGCGTCAAGTGTGCTTCTCTTCGCGTGACCCCTCGTGTTGTGCAGATGCGGTTGCGGACGTGATTCGGCAGGGGATGGAATATTTTATTCCATTCTCCGACATCCCGCTCGGTCACAAAGCCCAGCCTTGGTTTAACGCAGAATGCGCCCAAGCTGAGGCGCGTAAAGAATCGGCATACCAAGCTTGGGTCAAGGCTCGCGACTGCAAATTAAGAGCACGTAGGGTTCGCGCGAAGAAAAGAACCTTCAACTCTGCCACTAAGTCCTGCAAACGGGATTTACGTAAGGCACGTTTTGACCATGTCGGACGAATAGGGGCCAAACTAGCATCACACCCTCCGGGTAGTAAAAAGTTTTGGTCCCTGTCCAAAGCGGTTGAAACTAATTTCTGTCGTCCAACCTTACCTCCAATGCTGAAACCTGATGGATCGCTGGCTCACTCTGCAAGTGAGAAAGCAAATTTGTTTGCTTCCTTGTTTGCAAGCAACTCACGTCTGGACGCTGGCTCCAAACAACCACCTACTGTACCTCGTTGCGATTCTTCGATGTCGGAGATCGCTGTACACATTAAAGAGGTTCGAAGAGTATTGTGCAGTCTAGACGTGAACAAGGCCAGCGGACCTGATGGCATACCAGCGAGAGTATTAAGACTATGTGCGCCTGAACTGTCTCCTGTGCTGACACGCTTGTTCCGCCTCTCTCTTAAAGAAAGAACGGTGCCGGGGGCCTGGAAGCTTGCTAATGTGCAACCAGTTCCCAAAAAGGGCGACCGTGCCGACCCTGCCCATTACCGTCCAATTGCCATTACCTCCATCCTATGCAAGGTCATGGAGAGGGTACTTAACAGTAAGTTGCTGACCTACCTTGAAGACAATGATCTTCTCAGTGACCGTCAATATGGCTTTCGCCGGGGGCGGTCTACTGGTGATCTTCTTGTGTATGTCACGCACTGCTGGGGCGAAGCCATCGAGAAAAACGGCGAAGCACTTGCCGTTTCACTCGATATCTCGAAGGCCTTTGACAGGGTCTGGCATGCAAGTCTGCTCAGCAAGCTTCCTGCTTATGGCATCCCAGCTGATTTTTGTACTTGGATTTCAGACTTCCTTAGTGAACGGTCCATCAGAGTAGTCGTTGACGGCTGCTCCTCTGACCTAATGGCCATTGATGCCGGAGTTCCTCAGGGGTCTGTTCTCTCTGCAACTCTTTTCCTGCTGCACATCAATGACCTCATTCGGCATGGTATTGTTGGATACGCAGATGATAGTACCGTTTCAGAGAGATACTTGACAGGTGCAGGGACCAGTGGGGATGAAATACGTTCGTTAAGAAAGGCCATGGTAGAGCGAACAGATCTGACCTTAAGTCTTGTCTCCCAATGGGGCGACGACAATCTGGTCTCATTCAATGCCACCAAAACACAGGCGTGTCTTTTCACTGCAAAAAGGAGTCCTTTCGACTGGACACCTACTTTTCGGGGTACATCTGTCCCAGTCACTGACAGGCTTGAGCTTCTAGGCATGGAGTTGACATCAAATCTAAACTTCGGCGCGACCATCGAGTACAAGGCTCAGACGGCGGCTAAAAAGCTGGGCGTCCTGAATAGAGTGAAGCGATACTTTACGCCTGGACAGCTTTTAACTCTTTACAAAGCACAAGTCCGATCCTGCATGGAGTATTGCAGTCACCTTTGGGATGGCTCAGCCAAATACCAACTTGCCGCTCTTGACTCGGTGGAACGCAGGGCCAAGAGGCTCATAGGCGACATAAAACTGGTGGACACCAAGCTACATAGCCTGGCACATCGCCGCAAGGTTGCCTGCTTGTCGGTATTTTATAGATTGTACTTCGGAGAGTGTGCTCAAGAGCTTCACGACCTTGTTCCACCAGCTCCCTTCTACCATCGGACATCCAGACGCACCGCCGGATACCATCCGTACCTGGTAGCCATTCCACCAATTCGGACTAAGCGCTTCCAGTCATCATTTATAATGCGCACTGCTAAAGAGTGGAACTCACTTCCTGCGTCTGTGTTTCCAAAAGCATACAACCCTAATCTCTTCAAAGTAAGAGTGAACAGGCTTCTTCTGGGTGAGCTCGCTCCATCTTAGACTCTGTCTCTGTCCTATGACCTAGACTAGAGTCAAGAGCAAACCCATCATTAATAAAAATAAAAAAAAATAAAAAAACCGGTCGCTACCAGCCGACTTTTTTAAGTCATCGGTCGATCTGGCCGGAGGTCGTCCAACGCTACGCTTGCCGAGGTGTGGCCTCCACTCGATAACCCGCTTACTCCACTGTCTTCGACGTCGCTTAAGGTTTGCTTTGATATAACTTATATTAAAATAAATAACTGGGTATGGTTCTACAAATAAAAAAGCATATAAACATCCAAATTGTATTTGTCTTTCAATTGACATTCATAATTGCGTTTATAAACGAGCACACTTAGTTACATCAATTCCACGTTAAAACATTCAAAAAGTTAAATACAGAATGTAAAGAAAATGCTGATAATGTTTCAGAGAGACAAACCCAATAACATTTTGTACCAAGGATAATTTTTTAAGGGTTACATCAGCCAAAAGTCAAAAACGGAACCCATCTGTCGGTCATCCATCTGTCACGGCCCTTTAACTGGGGAACGCGTAGAGATATCGAGTAAAAATTAAACCATATACTCAAATCTACGGCCGCTTGTAGTTGTAAAAAAACAAGCTTCACGTTAACTTAACTTTAGCTTAACGTTAATGCTGTAAAAAACTGTGTTTTTACTTAAAGGAATCAAAATGTGGACCTAAAACTATGAAACTTGGTAAGCAACTTCCTTTTGAAGTACAAGTTAAGTTAAAAATAAATATTCAAATAATGTTTTTTTTTTGGCAGCCGAAAAAGATCTAGTTTCAATCTTGGGGCTAGTAATTCAAGTGGTATCTTGTGAAAGGGCTTAATGTGCATGTTACGAAACCCTCGGTGAGCGAATCTGACTCGCACTTGACTGTTAATTTTTCATATTATAATAAATATTTATTTAAGTTTTTTGGGATTTAAGTTGTCCAGTTTCATGGGCCAGTTCACCCCTTGAAATATTTTCAGCATTTTTTTTTTACACCTTATACAATATACAACATACTACCTTAGAATAGTTAACATTTAATACTTATTTAACGATTAAAAGGAATTCAGAAAATGTTCGTTGACAACTTAAAGTTTGAAACACCTTTTACGCAAACGTTGGCATTCCACATAACGCCATGGTGATTAAAAAAATGTGTCTTTAAGAGACTGATTTCACTATTCAAGTATTGAAACTAACTTACTGACTTTTGATTGGCCCGATGGCGTAGCGAATAGTACTCCGTATGCTACGCCGATGGCCGTGGGTTCGATCCTCAGAAGAGACAGATATTTGTTAAGTCAATTTTCAAAAATTGTTGTTTAGGGGTGTTTTTTATGGATATGTATTTATTTACGAAAAAAAGTATTAATATCAGTTATGTAGTTCCCATAATACAAGCTATGCTTAGTTTGGGGCTAGATGGCGCTGTGGGAACTGCCCAGGTTATTTATTTATTTATTTAACTGAACTTTGTACACTCTCTAATTCTCTATCACATCATTAGAGTCAGTTGCATTAAATAGCTGCCAAAAACGTCGTCGTTTCATGAGAATTTACAAATAACAAGTTCAGTTTTAAAAAGTTGGTTATGTACCTACGCACGCAGGTCTTCGTAACTTTCCGTGTCAACGACCAAATCTGAATTTAGAAAAAGTAACAGAGCATTTAATAAGGCTGACATTTGAACAAACTAACTGCCTTTCTTTCGTGCTCTGTATTTAGTAGTGTCAAAATGTAAAAATAAAGCTAACCTTTTTTATTTATTTTTCAATCTTTCTTATTTCGGATCACCTAACGCATCACATGCCAAAAGCACCAATTTTGAAAACCATACCTAATTTATTCTTATTTACTTGGTAATATTTATCATATCACTTAGTTCAATTAATTCGTGAACCTTTAGTCAATTGACAATAAAATTACTAAAATAAAAAAATAATTTTAGACTTACAGAATCTTATAATACCTTACCGTAAGAATTATTTATAAGCTCTATTAAAATGGACCGTTGCATTCATTTTAGAACTACATAGATTTCCAATTCGAACTCTCACGGTCATGTCTTACATTATTAACATTTAAAACAGCCAGGAACATTTAATTTTAAGCAAGTAGCAGCTGCAATGCGGTGCGACGCGACGCGACATGGCAGAAAGTTTGGTTGTGAGACTAATGTCTAAAATGAAAAATTACTAATTTATAATGCCTATAATATCGTCTATAATAGAAGTAGAAAAATAACAACTAAATGAGAATGACTCATTTCATGGTCTCAAAATGCTTAGCGCGTCACAAATAATATCGTAAATTTTACGAAGAATAGCCACGGCGGCAGTCGAAGCACAAAACAGGGAAACTAATAAAATTTTTAAAAGTTCATCAACTGATTTCTATTCTCACCAAATATTTTTCTGAGATGTGAATCTTTTTTACACAGTTTACCGAAGACAACGAAATACATGAGATAGACTCTAGTATTTTTGTCTAGTTCAATTATCAACTTTAACATGCAATAACTCTAGAATGACTGTCCTAATGAAATAAGCATCTGTTTGAAAAAGTTGAGCAATGATCACTCTATAGATGATTTAATTTTGGCTTTGCGGGGCTTGTAAGTGGTGTTGCAGGATTGATGCAAAATAGTACTATTATTATTTTTATACATCTCAAACAGGAAGCAATTGTAGCAACTGATTATGCCTGTATCTTGCTGTCCTTTTGTTTGGATTTCTTTATCAATTTTAATTTATTCAATAATTTTTTAAATTGGTTTGTGTTTTCTGCAGACACCACATCTTCTGGTAGCTTATTCCATGCCTCCACCACCCTATTGCTCAGAAAGTGCTTGCGAGGATTGTTGTGTGCTCTTGTATTGGTAAGCTTTAGTGAGTGACCCCGTAAGTTGGGATTGCCAGCGCGATGAAACAAACTGTCGACGTCTTAAAAGTTTGAAAAGCTTTATATAAAATAATTGTTTAAAAATTAACAAAAATTCTACTGCAGTAGCATAAAAGAGAAACAAGCAGCATGATTTGCTGTAAGTTCAAGCATACTCAACTGTTGACGTTTATATACCTGGACATTATTCTAATAGGTCTTCGACCTTTTTATATGTTTTCAAATTTTATTTCGGTCATTATTGTTACTTGACATTAGTATTCTGTTACTATATTTAGTTGTTTTTCATTTATGATATTACTCGCATAACTTAAAAAATATCTGTATGAAATCGTATGTGGTAGGCAATAGACGTGGAATTTTTTGCGATATTTAATCGGCACTACTGAGATTACAAATACTATATTGTAGCGTAATTCGGTGCTGTGCAGTTTAATAGCTAAAGCGGTCTCTATTGGCCAATAAGAGACATGAGTTTCGCGACTTACAACTTTGCACCTCAGCCGAATAACAAACTTATTTTACTTCGTTTCTCTCCACGGTACCTGGCAGACAAGAAAGAATAACGTAAGTTAATGATAGACAGATTTTAGGGACTTAATTATAAAAAAGAGAGGTATATAGTTATCATAATAATCACAATGTTTTGACGAGCGGAAAGGACGGATGGAAACGTGTTCGAATGAAAATGTGCCTAGATGTAACAAAATGACTCAGATTATATCAGTATTTAATCACGAGGCGCACAATTATGTAAATATTATTATTAATGTTCCTGACTGTTAAAGCAGAATCGATATAGAACATCACGCCCTGTGATCCGGACAAACTGATGTAGAATGTTTTAAGTGCCAAAGAGATAAATAGGCACAATATGATCAAATATTTTTATGCCATATCGATTCCACTTAAGACAACACCTACTACATATAGATAAGTACTTATAACTAACATTCATACGCATTTTGTTCTAACCTATGGACAGGCGGTAACTTGAAAATGTGATAACATTGAGATACAGCGGTTTTCAAGGAGTGCGGTAGAAATTAAAACTAAAGGTATTGACCAGAAAAGACCATAAAAACTATACCACAATATAATTCAGAACATACACTTGGCATTTGGCACATATACCGATTTGCAACAAAATAAACAAGTAATAAACAATATAAGGGTAACAAAACTGACAAATCACTTAAAACTATAACTTAGTACAGAATTAAGGCGAGTGTACTCGTCAACGGCATCGACAGTGGCGCCACTTATGGCAAAGTTATGGCATAAAGTGCCTTAAAACGGCCACTTTTGGTATTAACTTCCATAACTTAATGAAAAATTACAGCGAATATTTCATTGAGTTTGCATGTCTAATTTTACAACATAAACTAAATACAACTAAAAACTGGGGCAACGGATATTCTGATATATTGTTTGTAAAAAGAGTTTTTTTTTTGGAAGGCGCCACTGTCGAGATCGTTCACGAGTACACTTGCCTTAAAACAAGGCTTTGTCCGGTCAATACTTCGACGAACCCTGTTAAAAATCACTTACAAAATATGTGAACTACTTATAAAATAATTCAGGGGAAAATATGTTCCTCGCAAATGTAACAAAACTAAGTTGAAATAGATGGCACTATATTTCAATTGAAGGATCATAGTAACTTATTATTAGTAGATTAAACTTATCATGAATTATTTAATTATATTTACAGTAAAATAATGTTTGATTTTTCAGTTTCCTGATAGGGCCCTATCAAAACGTTATTTTTGTGGTCCCAAAACCAATAGGTATTTGGCATCGCTAACGTTCATAATAACTTTTTATATTCTTAATATAAATGTGTATAGGTACATAGGTACTTTCCTTGGCCCGGTATCGTATTATACCTTAACACAAAGTAGATTTTATTTAGGGCCCTGTCTTTTGAAAAATTATTCATTTGTAATGTAAAAACTAGTCGTGTAGATAAAAGATACAAAATATATTTTGATCGTAAGTTCTTTTTTATAAAATAAAGTGTACTTTATTTGTGCGTTATAGTGATAATGATAAGTTAGAATTAGGTAATAAGAATTTGGAATTTCCACAACAGGTTTTGTCATGAAAGCTTTTAATAATAGATAGAATTTATAGTCATGTTATTGTAGATATATGTGAGAGCAAAAATGCATCTGACTCTTTATTAACAAGATAAAATAATTGTTACTTGAATGTGGCAGATAAAAATAGGCCGAGCCGATTATATTATATGTATGGATATTGTTTGCGCCTTTTGTTTGTTTACCCCCAGTACCCGTAGGTCCCTGATATGAAGGGAGTACACTTCTAAACATCAATCTGCTACGATCAAAAACTTTCTCAGAAAATCATGACAACACCTAAATTTGTTCCAAATAGGTATTTAAAATAATGTATTTACATCGTAAACAGTGTTACTATGGCTGAACGACTGCTCTCATGATTATTATCTGTCGTTTCTCTAGGCAAAATGTTGTTCCTCTTTATCTAGATTGTTTACATTCCTTGAAATACCTACTTGGACAGAGAATAGTATTTATTCTTGTAAACAAAGAGTTAGATGCGTGTAATCTGTGATTCAGTTATCCACATATCCTTATTCTACACCTTATTTTTAATAATACAACATAGAACACATGTATATATTTTACTCTTAACAGCTACCGTCTTTTAAAATAGAGATTTAAAATCTCAAAATAGAATTGAATTCTGGAAGGAGGTCGCAAGTTTCTTGCAGTAATATTCCAAAATTCATAATTAGTAGATTCCCTAATGTTTCAAAAACATTTAGCTACACTTCATTCATTTCACCGACGTTCGAAAGAACTTAGTAAATATCGTTTCAAAAACGTTCAAATATAAGTACTTTCGAACCGCAATACGCGCTAGTGTTTTCTTTTGAGACCAATAATTTATAATCCAATTCCTAAGACTTTACCCTAATGATGACATAAAAATGTCAATACTAGCCTGAATAAATTCGGATTATACTTTAGAAGTGCTTTAAGTTCATCCAAGACAACAACATGACATTGTGCAGTGTAGTAGTAAAGCTTTAAATTTTTCGATTATAGTAGTGTTATTCGCTTCTTGCAGACTCGGTCGTAAATTATCTGAGCGGTGCCGCGACAGTCTCTTTTCGTGTGGGACACCGAGTCATCCAATGACCTGATGAACCGACAGTTTCGCTCCCTTTCGCGCTCATTAGCCTTATGACGATTTACGACCAGTAACCGTACTGGTAAGCCTTTCAGGGGTTATTGATTGGGTTTTAAGTATGGGCTTACTGTCCATATTCGTCAAAAGCCATTCGTTAAGCTTTTTAAAGCGCTATTTAAAAGGCTATCAAAACCCTTTCATACCACTGTCGTTATAGAAAGGGTTCCCATTTCGGCTTTCATATAAGTTTGATCGCTGCGTGTCACTTATACGGACTATAGCCGGTTGGTCAACGATCTGAAGTTGCCGCAAAGCCTCGCCTTGCAAATGATTTAATTGCAGTGCGTGCGAGCGAAACCCCTATAAACCGCTATATACAGGGTTTTAGCATAGGGTTCCCTTATTTATAAACTTAAAGCAAATGAAACGGTAAACAGTTGAAGTGAGGAGTCGTTTATCAAGACATGGGGTTGGAAAATTAAGTGCTTAACCGATAAAGCGCTCAGCACCGAGACTGCAAGGAGCGAATAACACTACTATAATGTTCGAGTTCCATAACTGATCGAAAAATTTAAAGCTTTACAAATCACTTGATAAAAACTGCACAGCAATCTCTTGTTTCAAATATAGAGCAAAATATTTGTAAATAGTAGTAAAAATAAAGTGATATTATTATTTATCATAATCATTACGGACATTTCATACAACAGTACGATACCACTTATCTAGGTATGTATTTACTTTAACGTTGCTACAGCCCTTGAATCGTTTAGGCATTTTAGGCCAATAAAGTAACCTACGACTTTAGAGACGTAGGTGTCATATTATTTCAAAAATTTAGAATTCATATCAGTCGCATTCTTTCTTTCTAACCTAACAAGACAACATTTTCTAATAGCACACACTTTCATAATAATCATAATTCATTGTTTGATCATATATGATCATCATTGTTTAGTTTGATTAAGGGGTCGATTCTGGATGCCTGTTCGAGTAAATTTCAAATTTGTTTAGTATTACAAACGGGACATAATCTAGTGATTCGCTGAAGCATTGTTATATTTGTTAGTACCAGTTTTAAAAGCGAAGTTTTCTTGCAGCCAATAGCATTTCATATTAATAAGAATCAAATCTTGCAAAGGAATTAAAAGTTATCAGTTTTCTTTCTAGTTCTACTCGCCTGGAAAGTCCAAATTTCTTCTTCACTAACCCAAGTCATCTAAGTCACCATACAAAATTGCAAGCACCTTACTCCAGGAGTTTGCAAACAACGACTCAGTCCATTTGGTTATGCTTGAGCATTTTTTAAATACTTCTATCAAAATATTTTGTGCGTCTCGATAAGTTATAGGATGTACTACGGTTTATATTGCACTCACAGTGCTAATATCCAGTCCAAGTAACAGGCGGTTCTGTCCATGAATGTATATTATAACCAGATATAATAAAAATACGTGGGGGTTGGACCAAACCTGTCAGAATCACTTCACCTTTGCTCAGAGCTCTGTCCTTTTCTGTCGCACATAACCGCCAATTGATAGAGCAAGAAAGACCATTGGATAGCACTTCCTCGCTCTTTCTTGATCAAGAAAATGGCGGATCTATGCGACAGAAAAAGATAGCGCGACAACCATAATCAATGTGTAAAACGGTGTCTTTAAGGTTTACACACAATAATGCGTACTTCTTATTCAAAAATCGTATACTAATTAATTGATGAGATGACATAATGATATCGTCTTAAATAACAATAAACTCAACCACAAAACAACACATTACATTGGAAATCTTTGGTAATAGAATGGGGAGTACAAAGTAATGGCTCCGGTTCGAGGGTCAAAGACGAAATACAATGGACACATAAGTGTCGAATTCTGAAAGAACGCATACGAAAAACGCGGGTCAAAAGTTATAGGCGCGAGATATACAGGGTAATATATTACCGTACCGATCGCATTGTCCATATTCCATTGAAACTGATACTATGGCACCTGCACTTGATATGATAGCTTGTCGTCAGCTGTCACTTTGGCGGTTAGCAGGCCAGGGTTGCGCTCGCTGCACCTGAAATAGGAAAAAATACTCATTCCATTCGTGGGCAAATTATGTATGTAGTACATATTGTAGAACACTGCACGGCAAAATATTTACTAGAAATATGAATCCACAACATTAAATTGTACGTTAGATACAAAAAAAAATTTGGAGTGTTTGGGATGCTTAATAAGATATTTTCATAATTTCTAATGCAATCGTTTCTGAAATATTTTAAAAAGATGTTAGTTAACTTCCAAAGTTAGGATTACACTGAAAATATCCTTTGCTTATAGTAGAAAAATCGGGTCGTTGGACGACTCGGTGTCCCACACGAAAAGAGAGAGAGAGTAGAAAAAAGAAACAGATTGAGGCAGCATAGTCTTGGACCCCTTTTCGGAATACACAAAGTAAAAAAAAAATCTCAATAGCTATTTAAATAAAATGACAGACACGTGCACAATCCGCCAAGTTAACCAAAGAAAAAACGATCTTTAGAGAAAACTTCATTCGTTTATCTGTCATCTGTTATTTTTATAAACGTTCTATAAGTGGTAGGCAAATGAATTTTGTTTCAGCAGCTTAGTTGTTAGAGCTAAAGTAAGGCACTTTTTAAAATTTAAATTTTTAATTTATGAAATAAAATAAAATAAAAAGGACTTGCCTTTTATTTAATGATGCGATAAAGTATCTATTAAAAATATTGCTAGAAATTTGAAATGTTGTGGATTAGAGACAAGGCCATAAACGAGGATTCTGTGCAATTTCCATACTAAATTCACACTGTATGGGAAGAAATTGGATCTTAAAACCTATGAAGTGAAACACTGCAACGAACACCAAATGCATTTTGCCAGAAAGACAAACTCATTAATTTTGCCGAAGTTAAGTAATCACAGGAAGTGAAAGCTATGGATTACCAATGTGTTTCTTATTTATTATACTTACGAAAATGGACAGATATACCCGCGGCCGCAAGATTTAAAATTGTGTTGAAACGTCGGGCCACTGGTAAATTATTAATATTCACCTGCCAGTCATGACCTATGGAGCCGAGATGTGGAACCTGACAGTGAAACTGGCCCACCGGCTACAACTCACTCAGAGAGCTATGCAAAGGTCTATGCTCGGATCTCTATTATAGATAAATCCGGAATGAGACTATCCGCAAAAACACCTAAGAAACGGACATAGTCTGGAAGTGTAGCAAACTGAAGTGGCAGCGGGCTGGGCACATCTGTAGTCGAACCGACGGACGGTGAAGAAGCGGGTTCTCGAGTGGAGGCCACGCCTCGTCAAGCGTAGTGTTGGACGACATTCGGCCAGATGGCCGATGACTTAAAAAAAGGCGGCAGGTAGCGTCTGGATAGCGAAAACGAGAGATCGTGCCCTATGGCGTACCCTGGGGGAGGCAGCAGTCCAGCAGTGGACTGCAATAGGCTGATGTATGTATCACGTTAGACCCGGTTTCATAACTGTCATACTTGAAATGTGTGACATTAATCGCAAGCGCATCAAAACATAATTGTAATACTTACCATTTATTTTAACACTTCCCGAGTTTAAAATTTATTTTTTATTTAACATTTTCAACTGGGTGCAGGATTTGAAACTGCGACTATAGCCATCACTATTGGCGACGCCTCTTCCATTTAGGCTACCGCACCTCATCTCTTGCCCGCGAGTTTTTGCAAGCGTCGGATGGCACGGCTCCATTACGGTAAGTCTCCACTGAAGCGGGCTGCGCTAAGCGGGGAAGAGATGAGCTGACAAGTGTCTACAGCTGGGCATAGTTGGGCGGGATGAGCGGAGAAGGACTAAGCTGAGCTAAGCTAAGACGCGCTGGGCGGGACTGTTCTCTCGTCTACACAGCACAGCACAGCACAGAGCAGTATAGCGCATCTTGACCCTGCTTTCCTCGGCGGTTAGCATCGCTCCGCACAGCCCCTCTCCGCTCTAGTCGATTTACATAGCTTAGACCCGCACGAGTTATGGATGCTGCCTCAGCATCCATCACAGAAGACGTGATTTTTAGTCGTTCTAGTTAAAATATGCAATTATGCTCTTTAAGCAATATCATCAAACCAAAGTCTATCTTTAAGTGATGCAACTTAGCAATTGTATACGCAGAATAGTTAGTATATAAGATCATTGTGTAGCTTGTAGGTTGTGAAATCTGCTCCAGACTTTGGACAATATACACTACTCCCGTAAGACTGCCTTTGATTTCTTCACTCACGCCCTATAACTCAGCGCAGCCCCGCTCACAGTGTCTCAACTGAAGCGTGGCGGGGATTTTGCCCGCTCAGCTCAGCTTAGCGGCCTCGCTTCAGTGGAGACGCACCCTTGACCGGGTTAGTTTTGCAACTTATACCCAGCCACAATTGGCTAAGAAAGTTCGTCAGATAGAGGCCAGTGTGGATACTTACGCTAATCCTCGTTCCCTGAGCCTCTTTTTGACCGCGGGCTTGACTCGCGGGCGTCCGTTGCTGTGCAGACCGCGACCAGTTATGAAGAACAGTGTGAGCGAACTGCAACGTCATTGACAAATGATTAATGTCCCAAATTGTATCACGACGTGATCACGACATTGTGGAAGTTTATACTTCGTAATGTGATCCTAATGTATTTGACAGCAGATTTGGCGCAGTGCCATACTAGTACGACTGCCTGTAACGCTCTCAAAGTTGCTACTTACTTTGTGAATTTGTTTGTGTATTGTGCCGTGAGATAATGCCTTGAAATCGCATCACCCCATTTCCTGCCCGTGGGAGTCGTAAGAGGCGACTAAGAGACTCAAGGGTGTGTCTATAAATTTTAGGCGCTGGGCTGACAATCTGTCCCTATGGTGATACACAATTTTCTGATTGACTCTCAAATATTTGTCGGATGTGGTTTGATGGCAGGTTTTTGCGGCCGGCCGTCAAGCGATTATATGCGTGATGTGTGTGTGTGTGAATTTGTTCGAACTTGGTTAGAACATTGCAGGCTGAACCAGATGATTGGACGTAAATAAAGATGGTTCCGTGCATTCTATGGTATGTCGCTGTTTATGATTACTTAGACGGCAGTCGTTACACAAACATGTCAGAGGCCTACTACTAGTAGTAGGCGGTAGAAAAACTCTGACACCAGGGTTCACGGGGTCGGAAACGAAACGAAAATGCAGAGCTAATTGCGTTTTTTGCACTTTCATGACACGGTAAAAGATTTTTTTTTATAACCCATCTTATTAACATCAATAGAAAGAAACCAACAGCCAGCTAGGTTTTTGTTTGGGCTAAATTATACATACATACATACAATCATCAATCACGCCTTTATCCCTTACGGGGTAGGCAGAGAGTTAACGGCCGTAAAACGGATATTAACACCACATCTGACAAAAGTTTGAGGGTCAATCAGATACCTGTGTATCACTATAGTGATAGGTTGTCACCCCATCGCCTAAAATTGCAATACACATCTAACCCTCGACACCCTTAGTCGCCTCTTACGACACTCATGGGTAAGAACTGGGGTGATGCTATTCTAAGCCAGTATCACACGGCTAAATTATACATTATTATTATTATTGCCGTGTGATGCCGGCTCAGAATAGCATCACCCCATTTCTTTCCCGTGGGAGTCGTAAGAGGCGACTAAGGGACACGAGGGTGTGTATTGCAATTTAAGACGATGGGCTGACTACCTGTCACTATGGCGATACACAGTTTTCCGAATGATCCTCAACTATTTGTTAGACGTGGCTTAGATGTCCGTTTTTTGCGGCTGTTTATGTATGTATGCAAATTATACATACCGTACGCCTTTGTTGTTGCTCTCTCTGAGTTTCTGAATGTGTGTATCGAGGAACAGATCCAGTGATTCTTTGGCCTCCCCGACGCGCAGGTAGTGAAGATCTATGGTGGCGTTGTCCACACTCTTTGATGCATGTACCTGAGCATTGTTATTTTTTTTTTATTTATAAAAAAAAAGATGGCACTGAGTAACAAGACAGACGCAGAAAATCGGCACAGCAGGCTTAGGTTATCTCCAGAAAACAGTCTTTAGACAAGGGGGCATACCATTAAAATCGGCATTCGGAATTAATTGTCTACAAGTTAGCAAGGAGTGTCCTTCAAACAAATTTCTAGGTCTATACATACCGTTTGACTACAAGTTTGCGAGAAAATCTGAAAACAATTTTAATCATTCTTTCACAACTCGAAAGCTAGATAATTCTAAATGTAACAGGCTACTTATCGCCACGGGAAATTATATGTAGGTTTACAAAAAATTGTTTTTTATCTATTGTAATTGTAATATAATTTATAAGCGATAATTAAGGTAGCGTTTAGGGATTGCCTCAGATTTATCCCCGAACATATGATGAAATTCAAAGCGAATCTTTTACGGTGCGTTTTATGTGCGATTGCCATAAAGCTGCATTTTACCTGTATGAGCGACGCCGCAGCCAAACTGTTTGCTTGTTCATACTTCTGCTTGTGAAACGACGCGATGTCCGAGTAATAATTCGCCACTTGAGTCATGCCGCGGCGAATGTAGTCCTGGGCTTTCTGGTAGTTTCTGAAACACAAAGATAACGGCTTTTAAAATATGTCATTTTTGTTGTTGTAAAGGTACCTCGATTTTGTCAAGGGCCCATCATCCATCACTTACTGATTATGATAATAGATATTTGAAGTTATTTCTTCCGCCTCTTGCTCTAAGGCTAATTGAGTCAGGCATAAGCGCCAGCGCTGCGTCAAGCGGACTGCACGCGCGAGCTAGGTTCGACAAAATAAAAGAGAATCGCGGGCTGGGCTACACTTAAGTGGTTACTTCCAAAACAAAAAAAACTATCAATATCTCTCCAGTAGCTTTTGAATAACAAACAAAACAAAAATGTTACGAAGAATGGTAAAAATACTCCTTATTACAACCGTCGTTACAAATATAAAATAATCTACTTTTAACATCCCGGCCCCGTGACGGAAAAATACAAAATGAGGAAAAAGCATTTTCTTTACGAAACCAGAAAACATAAAAACTCGCAACTTTATTCGCGGAGGACTTACAAGTTTCTTCTTGACAAATGTTTGTCTGCCTGCTGCCTGTAATTTTCTACAACGGCTAAATCAACCGTTTCGCCTTTTGGGAGCAGGGGCCATTCTACTTCCGACAATGCCTGAAAAAAATAGTCACCTTATAGTACATTGCTGTCGAGGTTAAAAACAAGGTTTACTTGAGGAAGTCCGAGCCGCCTAGGTAATATATTAACTCAGGAAATTTAGAAAATAAATATTAAAATATTAACATATCCTCTGAGTCTCTCAAAGGTTGACTGGAAGAGATCCCTTTGTGGGATAAGTCCGCCTTTGTGCCTCCTGTTTTATTCCATCCTTTACTGATCATGTAAATTTGTTTTGTGGTACAATAAAGTTAATACATACATTAAAAAATAAAAACATTTATATTCTTTAACAATGTTTAGATTAGTAGCTAGGTGATGCAGTCTCCTTATATGCAAGTATAATGCCTGTATCAGGAGCTAGGAGGCTTCGCTTTTTCCTGGCATACGATATGATATAATATGTGAGTAATTTATATAAAGTAGTTTTGTAAAGTAGTTGTTCACATGTGTCATAACTGAGCTGTTTTAACCAGATGACCAGAGTAGATTTACAGTTATAAAATGTCTGAGAACTATCTGAGAGAGGGAGAAAGAGTTTAGAAATAAGGCACTTGAACAAGAGATGTACTTTCCTTACCTTCTTCTCTTCTTCCAGTAACCTTTCTTGCCGCTCCATTTCTTTCTCCATCACAAATTTGTTCAAGCCGTTTTTCTCCTCAAGTATGTCAGCTCTTCCCGTCGACATCAATAATACCTAAAACAATAATAAAACTTTTATGACAACTCACATAAATTAACTCAATCTTAGTAAATAAAGATCAAAAAAGCATTTTTTGTAAATAATATGCTCAATATTACCTCTACAGTAGCTTGAAAGTTATTATCATGAGCCATAAGAAGCTCTGAAAGTATATCCGGGGATGTGTCAGGGAATAGATTATACAATTTGTCTCGCGACAACTTTGCTGCTATATCCATCGGCTCTTTAGACCTCCACTCAGCTACATCTTTCTGATACAATGATATAGCGAAATCCATGTCCATAATCTCCTTGAAATCTGGTACTTCTGGTTCTCTTCCTTGTTGAGCTAGTTCAGCTTCTTTGATTTCAAGTTGCCTAAAAATAGAAAGCAAAATAATTATAATACAGTACAAATATTTTTGTTGATGATGCAATGTTTACATTTGGAGATTTCTTACCTGGCAAAATCTGCATCCTCTTGTAACATTCTAGCATTTTGTTTATCCTGATCGTCTAGCTGACACATCAACGATTCCATCCAAAAAGCGTTTATCTCATTTAGTAACGAGATCGGAATATTTATCTTAGGCACTATGTTCTCAGGGTATGCCATACCACGTCTTCCAAAGAGATCGTCTAGTTGTGCGATGAATTCGTAACCCACGTTTACATTTATCGTCCTCTCAGCTTCATCCATGCTGCTTGAGGTTGAAACATCGTCGTCAATGTCGTCGGTTAGCGCTGAAGCTTCATCTTTGCGTGTACTTTCTTCTTTGTACGCTTCTATAGAAGTACTTGGCTGATCTTCTTGTCCAACTTCTGGGGTTTCCTCTGTGGTGTTCTCACCACGCCGCCACTTCCGAAGTTTTAAAGCATGTGCGGAATAGTGATCATCGGATATAACAAAGTTTTTCTCTATCTCACGTTTGAGCTGTAGTGTATTATCGGAGGGAACAATCTTCGCTTTTTTTTGAGGCAGAGGGATGTTTTCAATGGAATGAGTCGGAATGTTTTGTTGATTTGCAGTACTAGTTGGCGGTTCAGGTTGTGCGTCTGGGACTATTTGATAGGCTGCCAAACAATTGCATTGTTCAGATTTAGGAGTCTCTATCTCTGTGTCGGACAAGTCCTCTTCTTCAAATTTTAACTGGTTATCCGCCATGCCACCCAATACAATATCCACCGCCCAATTGACATCTCCACAACATTTGTCAAAAATATCTCTCAATGAAGCTCTTGGTATAGTTTTAAAAAGTTTTCGAAAGGCAATAAAATGTTGTTCTTCATTTTTGCATCGAAATGCCTCTGTTATCAATAATTCATTTGTCGTCGTACTTTTGTCAAGCATTCGAACTGTTGGCATTTTTTCCTTTTTTATAATGGTGTCAAAGTTTATATCTCTTGAGGTAGCAGTGATTACTTTTAAAACCTTGCTGGGGCGTTTCAAATCTGTGTCTCCAACTTGCATACATGTACCAGTAGATTTGGTCTCTCTAACAGGCAGCTCAATAATTCCATCTAATTGTGCAGAGGCTTCGTCAGTCCACGGTGGCATAAACATAGAAATTTTCCTCCAATCATCGCATTCTTGGACGGTTTCTAGTAAATTCTCATTTGGTGGTGGTTGAGTAGAAGTATCCGTGTTTTCTCGTCTTGGCGGTCTAGGCTCTAGTACTACAGGCACCTCACATCTCCTGTTGACATTTCTTTGTGCTTCTTCATCCCAACCTTCCCCTTTTTCCCACTCTTCTTCAACTTTTTCCATCTCTTCTATTTGTTTTTGTATTTCCGTGTATCTCCTAATTCTTGCCTCTTCTTCTTCTAGGCTTTCAACTTCAATGGGTATGATATGCTCAGCTGGAAGAGGAATGGTTAATATATCTGATTTAGCTTCAGAAGGTTGATTGCTCTCTTGTGGAGTTGTTTCGTTAACTTTTTCTCCTGACGCAGAAACATCTTTTTCACATATGGTTAACCCTCGTAACAACTTTATATTCGGTGTGCTAGGATCTGGTGGCGGATTGTACTCAGGTAATGTTCTTAAAACTGGTGGAACTTTATCAGCTGGGTAAGATAAACCATAATGTTTTTTAAGATAAGTCCCTGTTATGCCATCCTGATAACTATCAAGCTTTCTCTTTATTGTTGACATTGGAACATTATGTGCCGTTTTCTTCAACAGCTGATGCGCTTTTCGAGCCCATGGCGTGTTTGGCTCTACTACTTCAATGATGTAACCATTTCTCACTCCTTCTCTCACATACGGCTCCATCTCCCATATTTCGATGTTAGTATTATCTACTATAACCGGACTTAAGCCCCGACGTAAAGCTTGTCGGACCCTATTTTGGTTCCAATCATGAGCCTCACTCAGCCTATACTGCTGGTATTCATACCGGCCCCTAACCATGAAAAAATCATCAGTGCTAAAAATGTGATTGTTATAGTTTGTGGGAGATGGGCCGACCAGAATTTCGACTATTTGTCTAGCCAAGTATGTCTTTCCGCTGCCCGTGAGACCACGCATAAGTATTAGTATTCTGCTGCCTTGATTATAACTTGCCACAATGTTTCGCAGTTGGTTGGTCCAGACCATTGCATTCGTTGTTGGAGGCCGAGTTTTTGGGAGCTGCTTAGGCACAGCACCAGAACTACGCGAAGCTCCAGCATATGACGCTGCTGGCTGTAAAACTGGTTCAGGAGTAACAAAAACATTTTGTTTGGAAACATGTGCATTTCGCGGCGAACTTTGGTCACTTTGACTAGGTGTTGCTTCACGTTTATGTTCTGCTTCATTGTCATCAGTCGGTTTTATGGGATCATCTACTGTATCAGACGACATGCTCATTACGGCTTCTGCAGCCAAATTTACTGTAAGATAAAGAAGAAAAAAATCTCGTAAAATCATTATCATCATAAAAATTACACTTAATGTGCAGTACAAATCAAAAGGGACCTTATATTATAACGGAAACTAGTTCCGAAGATATTAATAAATTTGCAAAATGCCGGAAAAAAAACGTTTTTTTTTACATTACATTATGTACATTATTTTAAAATATACTAGCGGCCCGCCCAGCGGTTTCACCCGCTGCTAACTGATTTTCCACGGGAAACAGACCTTCTCCTGACATAAATCATACATACAAACCTTCCTCTTGAATCACTCTTGTTTTTAATCCCCCAAGGGATGAAAAGGGGGTTAAAAGTTAGTATGAAAGTTCGTTGTCTTAAGTGTGATCCGTTTCAAAATTAGTGATTAGACTTATAACTTTAAATAATTAAACACGTATTTCAGCATATTTGAAATTTTAACCCTTAATAGGGTCAAAAGGGGGTTAAAAGTTTGTATGAAAGTTGGTTTTTTTAAATGAATGTGATCTGTTTCAAAATTTGTGATTAGACTAATAACTTAAAATAATTAAACACGTGTTTCAGCATTTTTGAAATTTTAACCCTTAAATGGGTGAAAAGAGGGTTAAAAGTTTGTATGAAAGTTTTTTATCTTAAATGTGATCTGTTTCAAAATTTCTGATTAGACTCATAACTTAAAATAATTAAATACGTGTTTCAGCATTTTTGAAATTTTCATCCTTAAAGGTGTCAAAAGGGGGTCAAAAGTTTACTACCAGTTGGGATACCCGTTTTCCCATGGGAATGTGACAATTTCCCGGAATAATTTATTCTTATAAACCTTCCTCTCAAGTTACTCTATCTAATAAAAAAAACCGCATCAAAATCCGTTGGGTAATTCTAAAGATATAAGGAGACACCAAACGGGAAGCGACTTTATTTTATACTATGTAGTGATAGTGATTATATTAAAATCTGAGTGATATTTATACGCTGTTTTGACAAAAAGTTATTTTGTTTGTAAATTAAAATGAGTACACTTTTACTTCAGACGATCAATATAATTATTGGCGCTCGGCATTGTCTCTCTCGTGGAAAATCAGGTGATTCAGCCTGCAGTTTGCTTAGGCCAACTGAAAACATTCTAAGTGATAGAACAAAACTGTACCTAACTTGATCTCCAGAAATTAAACAAGGGACCTACATATAATGTGACCAGCATGCTAACATTTTACTAGACCATGGAGGCTGATAGTGATGATAGTAACAAGTTACACAGGTGTCCAATAGTACACAAACTAACAATTCAGTACATATTCTATGTCTACGACCTTGGACTCAATGTAATACTAGGAGTACGTAAATAAGTTAGTTTGAATAATTTAACTGGGGATATATGATGGATGTTTTAAAAAACGTAAACGTAAACGTAGGAGTAGATAGACTATGGGGACAGAAATATAATAATATAAATTTGAACTATAAAAACAATAAGAAACTATAATAAACATAGGACAAGAAGAAGGAAAAGCAAACATTAGACAAGGAGTGAGACAGGGGTGCCCACTTTCGCTGTTGATATTTAACATTTTTATTGAGATAAAGGAACTCATAGATTCAGATGAACGAGGTGTTAAGTTTAATAGTGAAATTATTCAATTTATCAGATTCGCCGATGACATAGCTGCAGTAGGAAATAGTGCCGTTGAAATATTAACTATATATGGCCTAAAAATTTATATTTATAAAATTAAAACCTTAGTTACATTAAAACACCCACAGAACAATGGACCAGTTATTTTATACAACACACCACTTGAAGAAGTCAAAAGTATCAAATATCTTGTCAGCAGTATTACTAACAAGATTTCCACCCAGCGGTTTCACCTGCTGCCACTCATTTTCCCGTGGTAATAGTTAAACAACTACCACAGTAAAAGTAGCCTATGTGTTATTCCAGGTTATACTCTACCTGTTTTCCAAATTTCATCCAAATCGGTCAAGCCATTTGAGCGTGAAGAGATAACAAACATACATAAACACACAGAAGCTCTCAGATTTATAATATTAGTACAGATGACTCCAGATGTACACCCAATGTAAAGGCAAGGATATTCGTGGCAAAAAAGCTTTCAACCGAGAGAAAAGTCTATCCCACACCCATAAAAGCTAATGAAGGTGTACGTCTGGAGCGTAGCATTGTAGGGAAATTGTTGACAGGGAACTTATGAAGGCTTTCAAAATGTGGTGTTGGCGAAGAATGGAAAGGATAAGCTGGACAGAAAGGAAGAGGAACGAGGAAGTTCTTGAGCTTGTAAAAGAGAAAAGAACGTTACTCAGTAGAAAAGATAGGGTAAACATGATAGTATAACCACTAAAATAGGAATTTTAAGACTTTCAGGATTGATTAGTCAACCTCAGGTGCTTTTAGTGCATATGCTGCGTCGAGCGGGCTGCACGCACGGGCCGGCAGACGCGCGGTCTAGAGTCAGTTAAATAAAAGAGATGTGTGGGACTTCTGTCAGACGGGACGATGGCCGATGTGGCGCAGTGGTAGTGCGACTGCCTGCGACGCAAAGGTTCCGGGTTCGATTCTCGGTGGGACAATCACAAAGTTGATATTTATCACTTTGTCAATTTGTTCCTGGTCTGGTTAGGACATTGCATGGTTAACCAACTGATTGTCTAAAAAGAAATGGTTCCATGCTTTGGATGGCATGTTAAGCTGTTGGTCGCGGTTGCTGTCTATGATTATGATTACTAAGACGGCAGTCGTAACACAACCTGTTGAAAAACTCTGACACCAGGGTTCATAGGGTCGTTGGACGAATTGGTGTCCCACACGAAAAAGAGCCCGACATGGTGTTAATGTCCGTTTTACAGCCGTTGACTCTCTGCCTACCTCGTAAGAGATACAGGCGTGATTTATGTACGCATGTGTGGGATGGGCGAGCCCCGGGAGTTCTCTAGTAACCCTAAACCTTATTTTGGAATTAAAAAAATCTGATCTATCTAACTGGAATAACAGTAAAAACAATATTATTTATTTTGAGTTAATGGATGATAGCTTGTATTTTTCCCATGTTACAAAAATAAACAGCTAACAAGGGTATTCCCCATAAATTTTTTCTTTTTTTATTAAGTATGGTTTTGCTCTTCACTCTTGTCTAGGTCATAGGACAGTTTTGTTTCATAAATTCTGCTAATTAGGAAACATTTAACTTATAATAGTTGGAGTGTTGTTCAGGGTAAAAAATGTGGTATGAATAAGTAGAAGACTTAAGGGCATCAAGACATATTATCCTCGTAATGCCCAGATAACTTTTAAAAGGTATGTAGCTGTATAGTGGTACGAGCCCAATCATATGGAAACATTACATTAGAAAAAGACCTTACAGCTTATATCTCGGCCATATGTTAATTCATTATTTAGGAAAACTTTTACAGTAAATATATGTCTTTTTATTTTCTATAGTTCAAACTAAGTAACAAGATGTGCCCTAAGGCATATGATATGGTTTGTATCAATAGACCCAGGATATGCTGGAACTGCAAGTTACCAAGACAAAGAAGTGCATATAAAGCATGCCTTTTAAAAGGCACCTGGACTGCTATCTGTGAAAAGCTCACAGAAGCCTGGGCGTTATGAGGTTATATAAATTAGGTTATTCTTTTTAAAAATAGGGAATCCCCCCCATCAATTTTTCAAGTCTCCCCACCCCATCAGTTTTCAAACAACAAATGATCAATATTGTTTTGAGAAAATGGCAAAGCATAACCAACACCAAATAGAAGCTACAACCACCCCCTATGTATCTAATATTTGTGGGATAAGATTCTTAGGCCAACCCTGAAAAGAATACTCTGGTCAGGGTATCAAGTCATCAATAAAGAATACATACTTCAAGACATTAAGCAAAGACACTACAATTGCTGTTACTTTAAACTGTTCAATACAACATCATTACTTAACTTTAAAATTAATAAATCATAATATTGTATGATTGTGTATTGATAATAACACAGCTGCTTTACCAGGCTGTTATCAGTCGGAGGTATTGCACTGCTCTGAATATTAGTAGATAAAAACAAAATAATAAAATTGTTGTTACTTACAATCACCATCACAGCTCTCTACGACAGCGCTTATAACTTCTCTGCTGATAATACTTCCAAACATACTGGTCAATGTTTCTACGACGTCATTGTACTCGGGGCACTCCATTTTAACAGGTTTTTGTAAAAATCAAAACTATTAAAATCACCAGCTAACTTAATAAACATAAGCTAACCAAAACTATTAATATTCACATTAAATTTTATAAATAAACGAAGATTATTACGAAACTCGTTCGCTCCAAAAACCCCCATCTTGTAATGAAAATAAAAACAGATTTCCAACCAAAGCCTGAATCTGGTGAAAACACAACCACTAAAATAAACAAATAACTTTTCTTGGGTTGTGCATATGAGGCGGTGTATTTTGTAAACAGATAAAACTAATAGCGGTATAGCTCCCTGCAAATAAGCACGATGACATTATTACTTTTTTCTATCAATAAAATACTGCCCGACATAATAGTGCACTGCAGTACGGGCCGACATTATATTATTTCCAGCAGTGTATTTACGATGATTAACAATATAATGCGTAAACTTGCGTAATATACTCATGTCTATCTAGAGTATTGTTAGAGTTAAGGCAATGAACAAATAAGAGAGTTTCAGTTGCAGCAATTTTAAATAATCTCTGCAATTTAAATAAACATCAGGCAAAGATTATAAATAATATTTTTGATGCGGCAAAGCCACTGACTTCATATTTCGTGAGTTAAGACGTATTTCGCCATTTATGTCAGGTTAGTTAAGTCAAGTCATTAGGGCCGATTCTACGTTTTAATCATTTTAAGTTTCTAATGCTAAAATCACTAAAATAAAATCCCTAAACATAGAGGTTTTAAGTGTGGCTATTCCAGAAAAGCCATGTTTTTGGGAAGGTTTTGACAAGAATATAATTTGATTTTGACAATGCTATTCTTACCTAAATTTTGTGTTGCAAATTTAAAAATATATAAAAGTGTTGCAAGAAAACAAATAATTATTATACACCACGAAAAAGAATTTTTCTATTATTTGGTAAAATAATTCTTATATTTAACTATAGAAACAGGCCTGTCCCTGTTGAGGCTTTGGAGGAATTTGCTTAACACACCATGCTTGGTAGATGGATTGGCGAGCGCAGTACGCAATAATGCTTTTTAAAGTTTTTTTGGTGCATTTTTGTGTAAAATCGCCAAAAAGAGATGAAATTGATAGATTAACATTCGCTCGGTATCACTCTAGAACTTTCCGACCCGGTGCCACTTTAAAACCTTTCAACCCGGTGCCAGCCTAGAATATTCTGACCCGGTGCCACTTTAAAACCTTTCAACCCGGTGCCAGCCTAGAACATTCTGATCCGGTGCCACTTTAGATCTTTCCTACCCGGTTACACTCTAGGACCTCCCAACTCAATGATCCCACTTTAAAACTCTCCTATCTGACCGAAAATCACACAGAAAACTCCAACATTGCAACCATTTCGATTTGTTTTGACAGTTCTATTTTTAAGCGGGACCTTTTTAGTGGCCGCTAAGATTAGTAAATTTAATCTTTTTAAATATTTAAATTGCTTAATTTTGCACCTCCTTGAATTGCACTAATCGGCTAAAGCTAAGTTTAATCCTGTCAGTTATTTTTAGAGATTATAATCCTGTCATATGAGTTTGACAGTTACATGCAGAATAGGAAACGGCTTTAGAAACGTCAAATTAGACTTAGTAATAATATTAGTGCGTCTAGAATAAGGTCTAGTGTGAGGTTATGTTTATTCAAGTCATATTATATAGGGTGATTTGGCATTACGCCGAGGGAGAGTCCATAACACAGAGGTCCTGGTCTTTCGACTAGGGGCTGTGTTGTGCAATTTTTGTAGCAGCACAAATGTCAAATATATGCACTAATTATGTTTTTCTATTAAATGTTTAGTTTAAGCCTAGTTTGTTGCTTAAAACAATAACAGAATTATTAAACACCTAAATAAACAAGAAAAACAAAATTTTTACAAATTCACAACCGCCATTACGGAATAGCAACGGTCAAGTCTATACAGAGATTTGTCCGTTGGAACGATAGGCATGTTGTAGTCTGTGATAACCTCAATGACAGTCATTACAAAACCGTATCACAAAGAGGCTTTTTAATGAAAACGCCTGTAAGTCCGCAAAAAATCATGAAGCTTTTTTATGTTGGAGCAAATAATAAAAAATCTTGAAGTTGCTAGCCCATTCAAAAAGATTGGACGTGTGTGTTCAACGTGTGATATATGGTTGGACCCGTGACGTCCCATGATGATGATACACCCGCGCTCGTAGCATTTGTTCTACAGGTGGGAATCATGTGTCATGTGCTATGCTTTGATATCATAGCATTAGTATTAATATAGCTATACATATTGTGTTGAGTACACACAAAAAAGTTTCGGGTGAAACAGTTGCAATAAGTGGAGCTGATCAACGTCTGCGAGCACCACAGGCGTCGCCCCGAAAATCTTAGGAACTAATTTATTTATTTATAGCTAGTGCCGGCGATCTAAGTTTTGCTGACTGAATGTTATGGTTAGGTAAGAATTAAGAATAGGGGGAGACACGTACCAAAGGTGGACCAGAGGTTTTTGGCTGTTGATTTAATAAGTGTAGCTGAAATTTATAACTTCCTCATCAAGATTCTCTATTCAACATTTCAAATGGGTGAGCTCGCTCCATCTTAGACTCTGTCTCTGTCCTATGACCTAGACTAGAGTCAAGAGCAAACCCATCATTAATAAAAAAAAAAAAAAAAAAATGTACCATTTGTGGTAACAAATTTTGCTATAGACTTGCTATTTCCATCTATCGTACGGTATAGCTAGGATTCTCGTGTTGCACTTTAGGTACTCCAGAACCTCAAAATATATGTGACAGTAGAAGCAGTAAATTAAGCCAATATCCTGGTGTTCCACAAAATAAACTTCAGACCCTCTATTCTATATCTGTGAACCAGCGGAAGCGGCACATCATGATAAGCAAATTTTTCTGTCGAGCCATTTCCGTACCTCGTAAAGGTACTGGTACACATCTGGTACTCCAGACCCCCGATGTCAACGTGCCAGGCGAAGCAGCCTATTATGCTGAACAACTTTTGCTATGCAGACATTTATTTTATGTCACATACTGTAGTTGGGCTCCTGGTGGCCTAAACATTCTATGTTCAATCGTATTTCCCGTGAGAATAAGCAATTTTTTTGTGGTAAAGAGTATTGTAAATGTTGATCAGGTTTTATAACAATACACAACAAAAAAGGGGATGTAACATGTCGTACTACTATGAAAATAAATACCTACAGTTTTATCGTATTAAGTGCAACAAAATGTGTTCACACTGTTTCTTGATTTGTCCGCTTTTAACTTTTGGTAAGTGTGATATTATTCTCGTTACTTACAGATATATCACACAACATCAAGAGTAAAACACTAGATTCATTGTAAAAAAATAAAATAAAGTTACTATCAGCTGATTGCATAGAATAAAGGCTGTGCCTCCGCTGCCGGTACCGGTCGCAATGACGGTTGCCGTAACCCGCTACTAAGGTACAATTGCTGTAGTAGTAGTCCTAACTTGACTGGGAACAAATTCACAAAGTGATAAATATCAACTTTGTATTGATGAAAATTCTATCCATGGGTGTCGAAAAAGTTACTAAGGGATATTCCTTCAGGGAATGGGCAGCAACGGTCCCTGTGAATGCAACCAAGCGTGGTGAGTATAGTAATACTCCCCTTAGAGGGAGGCTCGCTTCCGGGAGTGGATTGTTGTGGCTGTTAATGTTATGTTGTGTTGTAAGTAGTGCCCCACCAAAAATCTTTCGTGTGCACCTGTGTGCTATAATCAGAGTTGGGCAAAATGTAATCAGATTAATGATTAATGATTACGATTACTTTTGTAATCTGAGACATTGCACGATTACTGATTGATAAAAGTAATCTGTAATCATGATAACAGATTAATAAAATAAATCATTAGTTAAATCTCAATATGATTAAAGATTATTAATCATTAATCGTAATCTAGATTACATGATTATGATTACTCGAGTGGGACCTTAAAATATAAATACAATATTTGTTTTATAATTAAACTTTGTAGTCGTTAATTAAACATATTAATCATGTTTTTATTCAACAAAACCAAGATTGAGTACTGATATTTTGCAAAGATTATTTTTACACTGCTTACTTGTTTTTTGACGTTTGACTCTTTGCCCACATCTATAATGCCAGGTGCAGGGTTGCGGAGTATTCACTTTTGTACGTCGGAATTCAATAGTCAAAATAATTATTAATCATGTAATTTTGATTAAAAACTACTGTAGTCATGATTAACGATTACATGTAATCATGATTAATTGTAGTTAGGATCAGATTATTAATCTGATTACAAAAGTAATCGATTACGCCCATCTTTGGCTATAATCTCATTTTACTTGACAATGTTGGGAAGTTTTAGTCACCGTTAAGATAGGCGCTCATTGTATTATTTGAAAGAGTATGATGCCTTTGGCATTAAGTCTACCGGAGTACATTTTTGGCATAAGTTAAATAAATAATAATGATTGTGCAGTCAATCAAGTTTCACAATAGCACAGTATAATTAATAGTACTAGCGTACAGTATGGTCACTCCCTGCCTCCCCCTACAAGCGCCGCCCACCCGCGCTCGGAGGACGCTCAGACACCGGCTAGCTAGGATGCGTGAACGAAGGTCATTTCATACTGCCGCACATTGCATTCCCGATTCGCGAACGCAAAATGGCGGCAACCCTGACATGTTGGCTCATACACACAAGCATGGTCCGCGTTCACCTACGCGAGTTTAGACTGTATGCGTAGCAACGCATTTGATTCATACATTTGAGCGCCAGTGTCCGAGGTGTGACAATAGTTAGGTACTGCTTACATTTTTTATTTTTAAACGTATTGTAGCTGTACAATCTTGTTTGTGTTGTGAGTAAATTTTTATTCTTAGTGTCAAATTTTCGTCCTCTCCGAATAAATCCTATATACTAGTATTTTAATCTTCGACACCGCTTACAACCTTCCAACCACGTTTCCCCTAAAAATGCCCTGAAACAACAACAATAATACTCGTCGCATATTTTTTTTTACTATTAATAGCTCTCTTTACCTTTCCGGCGGCAGCGGAGGCACAGCCTAGAATAAAATAATGTGCGTATTGAGTCTTGTTTAGATTTGTAATACGCTGTTGGGTAATATTATGGCGAACTACATTATATTGTCGGTAAATACTAAGTGAAACTGTCAAATTGAGTTTATTTTCGATTTTTTAAGAACATAAGCACAAAGTAAGTATTGGCGGCTGGGCGCCGAATACAGAGAGCTCACTTCAAGCAAACGTCACGAAACTCTCCACAATTTGACACGCCGCCGTTTACAAGGAAATCCAAACCAATCCAAACACACTTGTAGTCGAGTGTCAACCGCGTTTGGTGCGGACGTGCAAAATGGCTTCACACAAAATATAAATAGGATTATTAGTATACGATGTGATTTATACAATGGTTCTATAATATTTTGTACCAACTTAAATAAAAACTTGCTTACATAAAAGAAGAAACAGGCTTAATAACTCTAATCAGTATATTTGTTTATATTTATTTTCTACTTAAATAAAGGCAACTTTTCATTTTTGATGTAGGTACATACATTATACATACAAATATCACGTCTATTATCACTTGCGGGGTAGGCAGAGCGTAAACGACTGCAAAAACGAGTATTTACAACAATTTATAAACTTAAACAATTTATAAATTTGAGGGTAATTTGGAAATTTGTGTATCGCCATAGTGACAGTTTGTCAGCCCATCGCCTAAAATTGCAATACACACCCTCAAGTCTCTTAGTTGCCTTTTACGACTCACACGGGAAAGAAATGGGGTGATGCTCAGTCTCAACAGCCTCAGAGTAATATCTACCTACTCGTCATTCCCCATTTCATAATAATAGTGCTATGTAGGAAATATACGTTATGTAAATACAGGGAGTAACAGAAAGGGTATATCAAGCCGAAATGAGGTCAAAGTGGGGAAATGGGGAAAGTTGTTCAGTTTCATAAGCACCTTTCAGCTTGATATAGCCTCTCTGTTACTCCCTGTATGTTTAGGTACCTACTCCATTGAATAAAATCGGTAAGAAAACTGTGGCAGCCCTTGACAAAAGCGGAAATAATCGAAAATAGGGCCGAGTGATCCTTCTGTACATTCTCTATTTTGTGACATAAGAGATTAGAGCGGCTAAAATCTAAATTTTTTTTTTGAGCGCTATCTCTGTTTCTCGTATTGGTGTGACAAACATTTCATACAATTAAGCGCACAGTACAGCTTTTTCTTTTTCCGTGTGCGGTTGTTGCTTTGGATTGTTCGTGATAATTTAACGATAATTTGCTATTTAGCCCTGTTATTTCATTATCTGAACTAATACGCAGCTTTCATAAGATGAGTGACAATTTTCAAAATAAAACTATGGCGCCGGTGATGATGGATTACGAGTTCAAAGTGAAGACTCAAAACGAGCGGTCAAAAGTAGAGGATTTGTTTGATTACGAAGGATGTAAGGTTGGCAGAGGGACTTACGGCCATGTGTACAAAGCTCGGAGAAAAGATGGGTCGGATACCAAGGACTATGCGCTCAAACAGATAGAAGGAACTGGGCTATCTATGTCGGCTTGCCGGGAGATCGCTGTAAGTAATTTTTGTTGATCGTACACCCTGTTCTTGTTAACTTATCTAGCCCGTATGATCTCAATGCTGGTAAGGCCTCCTCTTCATCTGTGAACCTGTTATGCTTTTATGAGTGTAATATAAGTTATAAGTATTATATTTCTTCTGTGCTTTCTTGCTAATAAATACTGATATAATAGATTACCCACAGCTAGTTGAAATTTTGTTTTTATATTTTTAGCTGCTGAGAGAATTAAAACACTCCAATGTCATCAATTTAATAAGAGTGTTCTTGTCTCACACTGACCGCAAAGTGTGGTTACTGTTTGACTACGCAGAACATGATCTTTGGCATATCATTAAGTTTCACCGAGCAGCCAAAGCTAACAAAAAATCAGTAATGGTTCCTAAAGGCATGGTCAAAAGCCTGCTGTACCAGATTTTGGATGGAATCCATTATTTACATTCAAATTGGGTCCTACATAGAGATTTGGTAAGTTCTCATCAAACAAATCATTCCATAGTGGGAAATTGAACCATCAACTGATGTTATTAAATAATGTTTCTCTGAATGCTCCTTTATTAATTAATAAAATCTCTTTTGCATTTAAAACCTAAGTGTTCATAAATTGTGAAAAACTTTTAATTAACTGAACTAAAATGCCATGTGATGTTGGCTTAGAATAGCATCACACCATTTGTTTCCTATTGGTGTTGTAAGAGGCGACTAAAGGACTTGATGGTTACATGTGTATTGTAATTTTGCTGCCTTTTACTATTATACACTGATACAAATTATCTGAATGACCCACAATGTTTGTCAGAGGTGGCGTAAATGTCAGTTTTGTTTGGCCGTTTACGCTCTGCCTACCCCGCAAGGGATATAAGCGTGATATATGTATGTATGTACTAAAATACCTTAACTTTAATTTTTTTTCTATTCACCTCATCAACTATCAATGTTTACAAATTCATGCTACAGGAAAACTTTCCTGAAGCATATGTTTGATAAAAATTAGGTTCTTAAAGATGCCTTTCTATTTTGCAGAAACCAGCTAACATATTAGTAATGGGCGAAGGTCTTGAGAGGGGCAGGGTTAAAATCGCTGACATGGGTTTTGCTAGGTTATTCAATGCTCCACTAAAACCGCTTGCAGACTTGGATCCAGTAGTTGTTACTTTTTGGTACAGAGCCCCTGAACTATTACTTGGGGCTAGGCATTATACCAAAGCTATTGGTAAGTATTTATTATTATTTGTGAGATAGGTGTTGCTCCTAAAAGACCAACATCCAATGTGATCTTTGCAGATCTATTGTGACTAACCCTTTCAGTCAAATGACCTTATTTAGTCAGGCTAGTCTAAGGAAGGCCACAACTTGTTTCGGGTCAAGAGTTGGTAAGCATGTTATGGTTTTATACATTTCAAATGTTACTATTAAGGTTAAGCCAAATATGCTTTATTTTGGGCGCTGTGAAGTGAGCTTTAATGAAGTTTGTGTCACAAGTACACAAAATTATGTGTTTTATGTGAAATCAAAAAATACACAAATAAATGACTAAAATAGCCGAATCTTGACTCCCAACAACTGAGCTTATTTGGCCTCACACTAAGCGTAACACTAAGTTTCCTTGCATTTGCTCGAATTGCATTAATAAAACATTAAAAAAGGAAACAGTAAATAATAAATTGTGAAACATTAATTAATTTTTTAGACATATGGGCGATAGGCTGCATATTCGCCGAGCTGCTTACATCAGAGCCCATATTCCACTGCCGCCAGGAGGACATCAAGACCAGCAACCCATACCACCATGACCAACTTGACAGGATATTCAATGTCATGGGCTTCCCACTAGAAAAGGACTGGGAGGATATCAAGAAAATGCCGGAACATGCTACCCTAGTGAAAGACTTCAAAAGATCTAAGTACGAAACTTTTATATTGGCGTCGATTTAACGAAACCTTTCTGTAATTTAAAAGAGGTAAGAAAAACCCTCCATGTGATCCGGATTAGAATAGCATCAGACTCGAGGGTGTGTATTGCAATTGTATTGTCAGGCGATGGGCTGACAACCTGTCACTATAGCTATACACAGTTTTTCGAATTACCCTCAAATATTTGTCAGACGTGGCTTAAATGTCCGTTTTTTGCGGCCGTTAACACTCTGCCTTCCCCGCAAGGGATTAAAGGCGTAATATGTGTATGAGAAAAATAAAGCTGCCATTTTGTGACTTCCTATTGTGATGATTGGTTCCTTAAAAAGGAGAAATTATTTTTGTCAGACATGTACTGAAATGAAATGTTTGTCAGACATGGTGTTATTGTTCGGTTTTACGGGTGTTTACGCTCTACCTACCCGCAATATAGGTGTGTTACTTTTATGTATGTATGTATGTAAATTATTTTTAAAAGGTAAAAACCAGAGTAAATGCATAATCAGAAGCAGAACTATACAAAGGCATGCCATTTTGCAACAGACTATCATGTCCCAGTCTGTTTTTATGTGTATGCTTCAATTTCAAAGCTTATTATTACCAAACTGTTTTCCAGCTACCAAAATTGCTCTCTAAGCAAATACATGGACAGACACAAAATCAAGCCAGACAGCAAAGCATTTAGCTTGCTACAGAGACTACTGCTAATGGACCCTAACCGGAGGATCACATCGGAACAGGCCATGCAGGACCCTTACTTCACTGAGGATCCCCTGCCCACACAGGTTCGTTGAACTCACATTAATAAAGGCCATAAAGCTATGCCGTGCGATGCTAGCTTTGAATAGCATCACCCCAATACAACCCGTGGGTTTCGAAAAAGCGACTGAGAGTTAATTCATCCATGCAGCATCTTGTGAAAGCAATATTTTGACTGCGTTTGCGAATCCGCTTGCCAAGCATGGTGAGTATGGCTATACCCCCCAATGTGGGGAGGCCCATGTCCAGCAGTGGACTGTTGTGGCTATTAATGTATATAAATGTATATATATGTATGCAAAGTGAGTACAGTTAGGCAGGCTGCAGGCGCCAAAGGTGACTTGAAGGCCCATGACCAACAATGTAATGTTGAGACTGTTATACAAAAAGTAACAAAAGGGGTATAACAAGCCGAAAGTCAAATACTCATGAAACTAAACATCTTTCCCCATAGAACAGGTCAAAATACGATAGGACCTCCAATAATAAATTAACCAGCTGATCGGCAATTTTGTATGGGAGGCCCAAATTTTTATATATTTCGGCCTATGTACCATGGGTAAAGTTGTTCGGTACCTTACCATATTTTTATGTATTAGAAACGCAGCGGTTGAAAGTTGGAATTTTGTTTTTTTTATTTATTACTATATTGTACTTTTGTTTTGCAGGACGTATTCGCGGGCTGCCCCATACCGTACCCGAAGCGTGAGTTCCTAACAGACGACGACCAAGATGACAAGAGTGATTCCAAAGCGCGACAGAACCAACAGCAAACAAATGTAAGATCATTTTGAAAATGTGATACCGTGATAGGTCACAAGTCTGATAACCCAGGAAAAATTGAGTTGTTCGTCGACTTGGTGTCCTATATGAGTAGTAAGAATAAAAGAGGGTGTTACTAGCATTGAGATTTACTTCTAAAATCTCCCAAAGGGGTAACTGAGCCCAGTCAGTAGAGGTGTCGCTACTAGAGGTTCAAATCCTGCCTGTAGTGCAGTTTTGCAAATTCTCAAATTTTTTACATTTAATATGTCAAAGTGTTTTAAGTGTACTTAAATAAGGGAGAAATTAAGATCTTTCTTACCAGACTAGTGGCGAGTGGTCCATAGAACACGATTCTGATCTGCTTCTTTTTCATTGATGAGAATAAGTGTTGCGTGGATTCTAATGCTTAGTTTACACTATGCACCTGCTCCTGTCACTTCTGCGAATATTTCTGGACGTACTTCTGCGGAAGTATCAACGCGAGTGAGCGTTGCCACACTGTCGTCATACTCTTCTCGCTGCAATACAAGTGAGCGAGATAGCAACACATTCCACTCGCGCTCTTGCTGCCGTTGCTTTGACTTCTGCTCAAAAAACCGTCAATTTAGTAAGGGAAGTGTCAGCGGCATGACGAGTAGCAGCGCGAGTAACCTGTTCACATGCAAACGCCGCCCACTTTTCTTACAATTTCCCTACCCATAGCTCGAGTGTGTGCATAACAAGATTTGTATTTATTTAACCATTTATTTTACTCAAAAACTTACACAGGAACAATTTACAATGAGACAAGACACAACAGGTTTACTTATTTCTAAAAAGAAATTTCTTACAGCACACCTACATAAGAGACATTCTATAATTCGAGACGCGGATATGACGTGCACAATAGCCAAAAAAAAAACGTAATATACGAATACTACAATACTTAAACACCTTTATGATAGAATACTTATATACTTGTATTTTATTTTCTTATTTCAGCAAACTCAGCAGAACCAAGTGCAACAAAACAGTCACGATCAACACGCGAATAACGCCAAGAGGATGAGAATGCAAGGTAATTATTACTTACCGTGTGATGTTAGCTGAAAATAGTCATTTCCGTCGGCTATTTCTATCTATACTTGTCGTAAAAGGCCTAATGAATACAAAAATACAGGGAATGAACAGCAGCGATAGGCGACCAATTGATTAAAATAAAACAGGGAATGGGCAGCAGCGATCCCTGTGAAAGGTAAAGGGTGTTATTTTACTAGTGACCGATAACGAAAACTCAAGATGGGCTGGGTGATAAAGTATGGAAATTCAAAATATTTTGTCATATTTTCAACCTATGTTCTTTAGGGAAGTAGTTCCTTATCACCAGCCCGTCTTGACATTTTGCTATCGGTCACGAGTAAAATTTTCACCCTGTATGAACTATCATTGCGCTCGCGCACCCGGTAGTATGCAAACCACCAAGGGGGTATCACTACATAGTATAAAATAAAGTCGCTTCCCGTGTCCCGGTGTCTCGTTGTATGCTTAGATATTTTATCTACACTCGTCTCATAATGTTCGAATTATGAACTCGAAACAGTTGTATAAAGACCTGCTTTATGCATTCTGCCTATATAAATTACAGTTTAGTAGAAATAACAGACGCGTAATGTCTTAATGAGTAGGCTCTTAATTCGATAAAGATGAGAAATGAAACGAAGTTTTTTATTGCCAATACTCATATCGCCATCTTCCGCCGCACCTGTCAGTTGTTGTTGTATGGTAATTGTTCGGTTGTTGTTCAGTTGTTTTATTAGATAGTTGTTCAGTTGATGTTGAAATGTTGTTCAGATGTTGTACCGATGTTGTTCAGATGTTGTACAGTTGTTGTTGTTCAGATGTTGTTAAGTTTCATTTTAATTTAAGTTGTTGTTCAGTTGCTAACTCAACATCTGAACCACTGCTGAAGTATGAAATTTTCATAAACTCATATCAAGCCTTAATACGTTCTCGTATTAAATTTGACCTTGTATCGGGCCTTGCAATGGCCGGTGCGGATGTTAGGAAAAGTGTATAACTGAGTTTTTTTGAGAGTATAGATAAATCACACTCGGCTGCGCCTCGTATGATAAACAGACACTCGCGTTCTAATGACCTTCAATAAACGACAGTTGCATAAACTACTATAAAGATACGCTTCGGATTTTGATGCGTTTTTCTTTATTAGATGAATTGATTCTAAGAAAGAATTTTCTCGTGGAAAAACGGGATAAACCGCTGGACATGCCGCTAGTAAATAAATAATTTATATACAAAAGATGCATATTTGATATTCCAGGTCCGAATCAAGGTAACAATACGGGCGGGGGCGGGCAGCAGGAGTTCCATCAGCAACAACAGATGATGTTCGGCCAAAACCAGCAGAATAACCAGCAACAACAAGGGAACTTTCAACAACGATTCTAGAAACGCTGAATACCTGAATACATTGACTGCCAAAACAGTCTAATGCTAAGTAATTGTATCAGGCGTTACTTTGCGGAAGTCCATCTTGATTGAATTAGATAGCAAGGTATTTAGCTTCTTCCGCACTTATGATGGCTAGCAATGCAGCTAGTTGAATGCACCACGCGTACGACCGCACGTTAATGCAAATGCACAAGCGATGCACTTTACTCGCACTACTTCCACCGTTTTACACTCTACACGTGTTTCGCCCCTCCACGGAGCATCATCAGGAGATGCTCTGATGCAGAGATGTTGTGCATTTGCATTAACTTGCGGTCGTACGCGTGGTGCATTCAACTAGCTGCATTACTAGCCATCATAAGTGCGGAAGAAGCTAAATACCTTGCTATCTAATTCAGTCTAATGCTGACATGGACTTGCCCCTATTGAGGGGTATTGCTATACTCACCACGCTTGGCTAGTGGCGAGCGCAGTGCAAGATATGGCTTTCAATTTTTGAAAACTTGCAAGATGTTCAAGCGCGGGCAAGATTTGAACCTGCGACTTTCGCTATTACTAGTGGCGACGCCGCTTCCATCTGGGCTACCGCAGCTCATCGCTTGCCCGCCAATTTTGCAAATGTGTCTTAATGCCAGTAAGGCGTGGCTCGTAGATGAGCTGCGGTAGCCCAGATGGAAGAGGCGTCGCCACTAGTAATGGCGAAAGTCAGGTTCAAATCCTGCACGCGCTTGAAAAATTTGCAAGTTTTCAAAAATTGTATACCTAACACGGGCAGTGTTTTAAAATTTGGTATTCAATATTGCTTTCAATTATCCCTCAGTCGCTTTTACGACACCCACTGGATGTATTGGGGTGATGGTATTCTAAGCTGGCGGCACTGAAAAGGGGAATATTTTACAGAAAAAAATGCAAACAGCGGAAGTGTCTTAAAAATTTGGTATTTGCCACAGACAGGGCTTAGTTTTCACCAGGGTCGTTCTTATCGATACTGTAGTTTTAAATTTTTATGGAGTCCTCTCCGCGCCACGAAAGTAACAAAGTGCCAACGCTGCGTCTAGCGAGCTGCACGGGCGGGCTAGATTCGGCAGAATACAAAAGCAGCGCGACCCGCATCACGCAGCGCTGATCTTGTATACACAAGTTGATGTGTCTCATTTATTATGATAGCAATATTGACTGATTTTGTTTTTGGTTGACTGCGCTACATATTTTCAGAATCTGTAATAGAGAAAATGTACCAAAATGTATTCAAAAGCTTCTGTATTTATTACTTACTTTTATAAGACTGGCTCGATTTAACGAAGTCATATTATGTGTAAATAGTAAATCAAGTAAATAAAAAATATGTATCAAAAATAAAAATATATTTAATAAGAAGCGAATTTAAATACAGTATTTTCTTGAGATCCTTAAATTACTGGACGGAATAATAATGGACATTCTTATTTACACGAAATAATTAACAGTAACATTGAGTTGCCTATCAAAAAAATTAAAAATAGTACGTTCTTGTATGAAATAAGCACTAAATTGCCAACATTTACAAATTCAATGTAATCAAATCATTTACAGACACTTTACTTTTAACAGGACCAAGAGAATAGTCCTCTATTTTGTAAGTTCTGTGCTGCACCAATACATAAACTTCAATAACAACCATTCATCAAACTACAGCTAAATATTTTATAAGTCAGCTTTTAAGAAAAAAGTTGGCATAAAATCAGACCTTACAGGCACGATTTTTAAACCGAAACTTGAAACCATTTCGGTTATTTCACTTCCACATCTAAGAAACTTTGTGAGTACCTAACTTGGTAAAAATCTTCGGGGTTTTAACAATTTCCTTCACATTAGTCAATCTCTTCAATTTATACATTTTCCTCGAAATGGTTCGGGTATATTGGCAGTAAAGTTTTCTCCGCGCAAACTTAACAGTACCTGTTTCTCCATATTCACCGTGAATTTTTTATACTGCCGTTCTCACGGTATGGGATTTCTATCGTCTTGATTATACTGTACTCAAATAGAAAGATTTAAGGCACAAGCATATTAGTATAACAATAAATGATCAGTGACGTGGCAAAGAGGAGAATTCAAGTATAGTTTCAGGTCCGTTGACAACTGTATATTGTGCCTTATTGAGCTCCACTCGTTTCAGTTGGTCAAAATCCACTGTTTTTATGCGTGTACGCAGTTTTCCGCACCTTCCTTGTACTACCATCTCGTATTCTGAAAAGAAAAATATAATTTGTATGAACATTCTGTGTTAAATTGAAATGTACCTAAAATAATGTTCATTTGATTAAGGAACGCGTAGAATGTTAAAGAGACGCGTTTGTTGCTAGTCCTATGTAAATCTATGGCGTTATATTGAGAGAGTATTTAGCCTTGTTTTTTTTTGCTAGCTAGGTACAGTCGGTTGTAGCACATAAGGTACCAGGGGTACTCCAAATTAGTTTTGTCCCCAGCAATATTTTTTTCTTGACATGAATAGTGTTAGTAGAAAATGACTTGACTATTTATGAGAATAAGTTTATTTTTATTATTTATTTACTGGGGATAAAAATAATTCAGTTCATTTAGAGTACCCCTAGTACCTTATGTGCTACAACCGACTGTACATTTATAGTGTCCTATGCTATCATTGAACAACTACAATTCTACAGGCGAAAAAGTGGCAACATCGTGCCAAAATTAATATTTAAATAGCAACACTGATGAAAATTACAACTACAGGCGTTTTTTGAAGCTACAGGTCTAAAATTCTACAAGTCACAGGTACAGGCACCTGTAGATTTTTATCGACAAACCATAGGGTAGATTTAGCTTTTAAAAACACAATCGAGCAAGTTTTTACAGGTGTTCATCAAAAGACTTGTAAACTACAACTGTATAAACTTACAACTTGTGAATAATTTTACAGGTCGTCTGACCTAGGTAATTATTTTACAAGTGCAAGTCTGCATAAAAATTATTCAATATGTTCAAAAGTACTCAAAATGCGTTCCTTGTCAAATTATTTTGCTCGAGGCGTTAAATAAAGCAAAACTTTATCGTCAATTATGGATTATAGTTGCTGTCGTACAAGACAAAAAAACGAAGAATACGGCTGTTGCTGAACCAAAGATTTCCTTTGTTGGGATTGGTCTTTAGATCCCTAAGATGGATTTACGAAGTGGAGCCACCCGAATATTTTTGCAGGTGGGGGTGGGGGGGGGGGGGTAAACTTTAACGATGTCTTAGGTCAATAATTGCGTAGGGTTTAGGTCTTCAATCGAGTTTGGTATCATTTTTTATTGAACCGGGTGTCTAAATGTCTTTTCCGGAATTATATTAACGTCCACGGATAGTAAAGTTTAATAAAATTAAATAAATTAAGTGTGAATTTCAAATAAGTAATCATTATACGTAATTATGTTTAAATCATCTGTACCAACAAAAACGCTGTTGACAGGGCTCAATGTAACTTGCAAGGAGGCTGATAGCCGCATTATTCTGCATGCCAATGACATGGTGAAGAATGGGGCAACAAACATTATAATACATACTGTTGACTCTGACGTTCTTATAATCGCCATATCCTATTACTTTTCTCTTGAGCGGTTGGGTCTAAAAGGATTATGGGTGTCATTTGGCACTGGAAAGCATCACAGCTATTTAGCAGTGCATGATTTGGCTCATCATCTGGGTGAAGAGAAAGCAGAAGCCATGAGAGGGTACCACGCATTTACAGGTTGTGACACCGTTTTTGCATTGTACTCAAAAGGGAAAACACTTACCTGGAAGGCATGGCAGGGATGTATGTACTGATGCCACATTGGCTTTTAAAGCGCTTTCACATCCGGTCACTGAACTGACCGATGACATCCTGATAAGCTTGGAAAAGTTCGTCATCAAGCTTTGCTGTGGTGCCAGTGAAATAGTCTCTGTAAATGAAGCTCGCAAGGTTTTGTTCGCAAAAAGTAAGCCTTTACAGAATATTCCTCCCACAAGAGATGCCCTTATGATGCATACACTTAGGGCAGCCTACCAAGCAGGCTATATATGGGGACAAGCTTTTAATTCCTCGCCCGTTATACCTTCTCCATCAAACTGGGGATGGGCTGAAAAAGAGGACGTTGTTCTTGTAGGCGAGAGGGGATGCCATGTACACTCCTATGCAAAACCTGTAATGGCAACTGCGATAATTCCAGGTATATTTATGTGAATAACTTTCGCTTTTAGTTGGCATGCCTGTCTTTTTTTTCTTTTTTGGGTAGGTAATCATTGTTTTTTATTTTATTTCAGTGTAATGGACCACGAAGCACTCATCGAAGATGATATAGACCTAGATCTAGAGGACTAAGGCTAGAAACTGTCTTGTATTTTTTTAAATTCTGTAATTAGTACTTATTCTTTTATTTGATGTACTTTTCTTTTCAAATATAAGTCCTTAAATGAATTCAGCACCCTTCAGTCATACGAACATGGTACCAAACTTGGAGAAGTAGCCCAATTTATGCCTCTATAGAGATTAAGAACTTATTTTCCTCCGGATCTAAAGCAGCTAGAATCTCAAAAAACAAACATCAAAAATCTTGGTGGCTCCACTTCTAAAATCCATCCTTGGGTCTTAAGGACCAATCCTACCAAAGGAAATCTTTGGTTCACTAATAGCCGTATAATTTACCCTACAAATGCAACTATTATTATTATTAATTCACAACAGTACTATTTTAACGTACTCTATCAATCATATGATTTTAATTAGAAATATTGTTGATTTCATTTTTGTAATTTCCTTTTTATCAAAATAATAATTTTCAGTGTAATGTCTTATATCTTATATATTTAGCAGAGTGTTTACATACTTTCACATTATTTAATCTGTGCTATAACATTGACGTTGAATTTGAGTGAATGAAATGAATGAATCGATAGTGTTGTACATCGTAACAATAATAATAATCCACAATTGACGATAAAGTTTTGCTTTATTTAACGCCCCGAGCAAAATAATTTGGCAAGTAACGCATATTGAGTACTTTTGAACATATTGAATAGATTTTTATGTAGAAATCTTGCACTTGTAAAATAATTACCTAGGTCAGACGACCTGTAAAATTATTCACAAGTTGTAAGTTTTTGCAGTTGTAGTTTACCAAGTCTTTTGATGAACACCTGTAAAAACTTGCTCGATTGTGTTTTTAAAAGCAAAATCTACCCTATGGTTTGTCGATGGAAATCTACAGGTGCCTGTACCCGTGACTTGTAAAATTGTAGGCCGAAGCTTCAAAAAACACTCCTGTAGTTGTAATTTTCATCAGTGTTGCTATTTAAATATTAATTTTGGCGCGATGTTGCCACTTTTTCGCCTGTAGAATTGTAGTTGTTCAATGATAGCATAGGACACAGGTGTTCTAAAATTATTACAAGATGAGCTTATTGGTTGAACGCAGGCATCTCCTTTTGCACGCTACTCAGCACGATTATGGATTAAGTACTCCCATATTTTCACCGAAGCGTAGCAAATCGGAGATAATCACTCTATTCTTAAGGCGTAACAATTACCTAATTTTACTATCCAGTATCGTGCGCTCCATTTGGAGAAACCAACGAGCACATAATTCTTCTACATATTCATGAACTATCAACTACCTGGATAGGTATAAAAGATCTTGCTTGAAACCAGGAATGCTTCCGTCATAATCATTGGTCATTAATTTATGATCATACATACACATACATACATACATAAATCACGCCTATAACCCTTGCGGGGTAGGCAGAGCATAAACTACCGCAAAAACGGACATTTACGCCACATCTGACATAAATTTGAGGGTCATTCGGAAAATTGTGTATCGCCATAGTGACAGGTTGTCAGCCCATCGCCTAAAATTGCAATACACCCTAAAATTGCAATACACTATTATGATCTGAATCTGAATACACAATTTATGATCAGCAATCAATATACAATTCATTTTTTCGGCAATTCTCACCAATTTACTAGGCTAGTGGATTACAATACTTCGCAATAATTTAATCAGTAACTGGATACTTTATAGTCTGAAACCGGTTATCTAGTTTCTGTTTTGGTCCGTTCACAACTGGAGTAATTATGAAGTTAGGTCAGTTTTTTCCGTCTTAAATTGATAGCTTCTAATGAAATCGACGTCAATACTTAAAAGGTATTTCAAAATTTAACGGAACGGCTTAATGTTTGCCCTTGTGAAGTCTTTGTAAGTATATTAGATTCAAGTACAAACATTTCATAAAATTACATATTTACGGCATTAAACGGTATTAAAATAGGTACACATGCTTATATCGCCAAATGGCTGGTTTTGGGAGTACAGCGAAAGTTGCAGATTTGAATCCTGCCTGTTGCATTGGCATTTTTAACTTTACTAAAACATATGAATAGTAATGAAAGAATGCTTACGATCTTTCTTGAAGGAATTGTGGCACGCCATATGACACACCGATGGGAAACCCTTTAGTGTTTCAGGATTTACAGGTATTTGAGCAAGAGGAGCTGCACATATAGGATTCCTTCCACGATTTTCACACGTGTTTATACATCCGTTGAACGTATTTCTGTTCTTTTTCGTCCTTCGCGTCCGTTTTGTGGTTGGCTTTCGAGTCGTTGTCCGTCTCGTCGTGGTCCGTCTAGTTGTTGTTGCTGGATTGATGTTGACGTTGGTTATTGACCCGCTAGGCGCGATCATTCTTATTCTCAGTGATGGGTATCGATCAAATAGACCAGATATTGCAGGCGTCGTGTTGTTACATGGAATGACTGTTTTAGGAGTGGTTCTGACTGCTTTTGGTCGTTGCGTTGGCCTTGGTGAACTTGGTCTAGGACTGGTCGCTAAACTTGGTGGTAAAGTGGATTCTGAACTCGGTATGAAAATCAAAGTCGTTGGAGTTGTTGACGGCTTTGGTCGGAAAGTCGAAAACGTTGATTGAACACTCGATATTTCTGGTTGAAATGTTGGCATTGTAGAAGGCGTTGATGAGACTGATGGAGCGAAAGTTGAGTATGTAGATTGAGGCGATGAGATTTCTGGTTGGAAAGTTGAGTATGTAGATTGAGGCGATGAGACTTCTGGTTGGAAAGTTGAGTACGTAGATTGAGGCGATGAGACTTCTGGTTGGAATGTTGAGAATGTTGACTGGGGCGTTGACAGATCAGGTTGGAAAGATGATGTTTGGAAGGTGGAGTAGGTTTGCTGCTGAGGTGCTGACGTAGGCAAGTTTTCTCCTTGCTGGTAAACCATGAAATTATTTGGGTTATATTTGTCTTGATGGAATTGAAACGGGAACGGTTGTTGCTCTAATCCATACATCAGGTTAGGTCCTAAATCGAAGGTAGGTTTTGCTTCTGGCGAGGTTGACTGACTATACTGTGGAGGTAACGAAGAAGGCAAGTAACTAGATTGGGTCTGAAAAGTCGATGGTGGTGGCGTCGAATAGGTCGATATATAGTCTTGTGTTATCGATGGTGGGGAATACGAGCTAGAGCTGCCTGGATGCATAGATGTCGATATCGGTGCGGATGGCGTCGTTGACTGTGCCACCACTATAGGGTTTTTCGTTGAGAAAGGTGGCGGTGGATTCGTAGAGAATATTTCCGATAGCGGTTTAGGTGAGAAGTCTCCATCGTTTATAACATTGGCGGCGAACCATGGCCCGGTTACTTCAGCCCGGCATAGTTGAAGGACTGGAAAGAGGAAAAACGAGATTTGTATTAGTTACACCTACATTCTTGAAAACAAGACTCCTACACTAAAAGACTTTAATGGTAGTATATCCACACTGTAATTAGACAAGCAAGTATTGTAAGTTACACAAGCCTTTAACACCTCAGAGTATAATCCAGCGTGTACAAATACAGGACGTTTGATACAAAATTAACTATTTTTTATTATTAATATTTTTAGTTCTGTACCCTATGATTTTAGCCCCAAGGCTATTAAAATCTACACCTGACTGTATGGTGGGTAGCAGGATCTCACCCGGAGAAGTTCAGTGGTTGTTCAAACAACAAGTTGTTCTGGGAAGAACGTATTGGACTGAATCTACCCGGCACGTGCCGGTAGTTCCCAAAATGGGAACAAATGAGGGACACAAAATGAACTGGCGCGGCGACGGCGGGTCCCACATTTTGTGCCATGGGAAAACTTATTTAGTTTCATGGGCTGGTCTTCAAATATTTTCAGCAATTTTTATAAGGTTTGTAGCTCTCACGTACATTACAGTTAAACGTAGGTATTACGACATTGCTAGAAAATAGCGAAAAGGTGTCAGTCAGTTCAGTATTTATGAATGTGCATTGAGTGATTACGGACGTACAAAAAGTAGGAAACACGCCTAACCCACAATGTTCAAATCCCTGCATAATCAGTTAACTAAGTGCACGGATATCGTGTTTGCGTAAACCTACGCTTTACGTTTAATAGAGAATAAATTTTCACTTTACTACAGTTTGTAGAGGTACAGAATTGTCAGTGTTAGTATGAATTTGGAGACTCAGAGAGATTTCTAAGTAGAAATGTGAAAAAAGTCCTAATAGCTAATTGAAACACCTAATTTTGAATGGAACGTCCAAAGTTAAGAAGACTAGTAAATTGACTGAAGATTAATAATTAGGTTAAAGTTATAAACTAAGTACTACGTAGTCGTTATGCGAGGTTCATTTTTGTTTTAATATTTAACCTATAAGTAAGTTCCATTTAGCGAGAGTGGTCCAAGTTCTTTCATATTGGACAAGTTTATCCCCCAAAAAGAGGATCGCCGTTCTAAAACCCCGTCACATCATATCAGTCTATAGCAGTCCACTGCTGGACGTAGGGCTCCCCCAGGGTACGCCATAAGCTACAATCTCTCGTTATCGCCATCCAGTCGCTACCCGCCGCCTTCTTTAAGTCATGGGTCCATCTGGCCGGAAGGCGTCTAACGCTACGCTTGCCAAGGCATGGCCTCCAGTGGAGAACCACTCGCTTAGTCCAACGTCTATCGGTTCTACCACAGACATATGTAACCTAGCCCACTGCCACTTCAATTTCATACACCCTGTATTATTCTAACCAATGGGAATGTCGCTATTTTCGAGTCCTTTTCAACGAGGAGCTACCTAAAGTTCTGCATGTTTACATTATCTTACGAATGTGTTTAACATGTTTGATATTCACAACAGGTTGCTAGTTGACACGTTATAAATCCAAGTTGCAGGGGCAGCCAACTTGACCAGTCGATTTGTATTTGCTATTGGCCGGAGAGGTGGCTACGCCAGAGGGCGTATGACTTATTGGTCGCACATAAAACGTATTGTTAAGGGATCGTGTCGGATTTTCATACAAATCATAAGCTAGATTTGAGTGTATGGTTCATAAGTATAAAAAATCCGAGTATTATTTCACTTTACGGTATATGTGCGCAGTGATTAACCAAAAGCTAGTTAGTGACACACTTAAATATATAAGTATGACTGATTTTTAAGTATGGAATAGTAATAAATCCTAAGCTTTTATTAAAAATATGTATAAATATGAATGCGAGGAAAAAACAATAGTACATTAATTGGCTCGAAAGCCAAATCAAGTCTATCAAAGACTTGGGTAAAAGGTTTCTCTGTCTACGTAGCTTTCTAGAGAAAAAAGACCGCTCACATCGTACTCCCTCTAACGTAGCCGGCTCTCGGGCTGTACGTTTTGTACTGGCAACTGGTTTCCAAGGCCTACTTTTTGCGAGCCCTGCCGCCTAAGGTCAAAAACCCTTGCTACTGTGCCGTTGGTTTCGTTTCATTAATCAAATCACAATGCATGCATACGACATGTACGTACAGTAAAGGTAACTAAGTATAATAGAATATCGATTTTTGAATCCATTGCACGCATTTGAATGACCTTCGCTACCTATATCCCGCTTCGATATAAATATTTAGTTTCATAATATTTACTTCGGTAGCTATTATTGTCAAACGCGTTGATGTCTTTTCTATAAAAATCATTATTAGAATTTTTCGTAGTTTCGTCTCCTTTTTAGCACTTTATTGCGCGCTGATTTATTAACACATTACTACAATTACCTTTAATAGCTTAAAAAATGCTATTAAGTAACCAGTACCCGATATTATCAAACTACAGGCTACAATTTTACAGGTGGAATTCGATGTTCATTGCGTAGTCGGTTAGCCATTATGATACCAGGAATATGAACCGGCTACGCAATGTACTAAGAATTTCACCTGTAGACTTGTAGCCTGTATTTTCATAAAATAGGCACCAGGTAGTAGTCTCTACCTATCCAAATGTCGCTTGTAAATGTGAAATATACAGAGCAGATTTTTTTTATTTTCGTTCATATTCATTAAGAAATGTAGCTCTTTCATTACCATCACACACAAGCATACAAACAAAATGTTACCTATATCCATTGTTGGTAAGGCCGGAACGAATGAGGTTGGTACAGTTGCATCATATGGACATCATCATGTTGAGTAACTAAATGCAGTGAACCAAGACAAACGCATCTTCCGCCACACATTTTTCGATATAACTATGAGCATTGGATATAGTCGTTTCGAATCCAAGCGCTTTTTGAAAAACTGGTAAGTTGTGCTTATATAAAATGCAAAATAAAAAATTCGAAGCTAGGTGGGAATACTGGATGTTAAAATATTAACTGCAAATATTTAAAGGTTTTAACCAGTCCATGAAACTGAGCAAATTTTCTCAAGGTCAAACTATGAAAATAAATTTGGACCTTCCATACAAATTGACACGGTCGGCTAAAACATTTTGTATGGGATGTAATTTTTTTGACCTTCCTTCCGTCGACAAAGTTGTTCAGTTCATGGGCTGGTTCTTGAAATATCTATTTAATTTTTTAAAACCATTATTGTATAGATGAAATTTTACTACTTAGAAACAGATCGCGAAATCCCAAGAAACATAGGTTGAGAAATTACAATAATATTTTGAGTTTCCATAGTTACTAGGTACCTAACTCAAATCAGCTGATCGGTAATTTTGTATGAGGGTCCAAGTCTTTTTACGTATTTCTACCTATGTCCCTTGGGGAAAGTTTTTATTTAACACCAGCCCGTCTTGAGTTTTCACTATTAGTCACTACTCAATCACCCCTGATAAGATATCCTCTATTACGTATTACGAACACTCTTAAAATATTTTCCCTTAAAAATAATCTCATTGATATACACATATGGCGAAAACTCCACCGACAAGCTTTAGATTTGAGAAAGATATAAATTGGTGGACCACCACACTTTCTAACAGGGCTTAGAGATGCTGAAACTATTCAACTGATTGCAAGAAACATGGGTCAAAATATGAAAACAGAATTGACCAACAGGTCTAACTTATCTACTTCATATATCGTTGGGAAAATCCGATCAGCTGTTGAACCCTTGTTTTAGGTCTTGAAATATTTGTTTTTTTTTACCGTTATGACAATCTTCCTTGTGTGGTTGTAGTCTAACTCTTTTCGCGGAAGGCGTCACACGCATTAATGTACGATACAATACAATGGACCTTAATCGTTCTCTCAATCACATAAAATCGCATACTCGGAAGATAGAGTAGGTACTGTATTGGTCTCGATTCTGACAGGACAGTTCCTTAGGTAGTTAATTCTTTGATATTTCTGTTATTTTCCTAAATAAGTAATACATGACTATAAGCATCATAATTAACCTATTTAGTCATTTGCATGAAACTCGTTTCAAGTGACAATTACCTTCATAAATATAAGGTTGATTCGCATTATTATTTGTCTAGGATGTTAGTTGATTATCAAGAAGGGCTAAATTGGTGCCTCATTTTAGGATTTGTGACGATCATACAGGGTTATTTTTTATTCACCCCGGAAATTTTACAGGGCGATTCTACTCATGATTCTGACCAACTTTTATTATGGGGTCAACTGCGAAATCGCATAAAAATATCCAGCTGTTCCATACATTTTGTTCGAGAGGTATGAATTTTTCCATGAAGCATCTGTTTGTTTTTTTCGCGATATCGCAGGTGACCCGATATCAAAAGTTGTTCAGAATCATGAGTAGAATCACACTGTAAAATTTCCGGGGTGAATAAAAAATAACCCTGTAGGTATATCGGATGACAGATAATCTTATGAATGTGGAATAGACACACATTAAGGAGACAGCGCGCGAATCGCCTTAATAACCCCCTAAAATAAAAAAGTGTAATATTAGTCAACATACGGAATAATACGAAATCTGTAAGTATATGTGTGACAGTGATGTGTATGACCCATTATGTGTGGCATTCTGAGATTTGAATGAGGCGTGAGTGAGACATATATGGGTCATGCTCCCTTGGGTAGTTATCAGCTTGTCAAAAAACGCACGTGTGAGTTTCAGAATTATAACTGGCATACACGTATGGGCTATGTTACTATGAAAAAAAAATTACCAGATGTAATTATAATTAATCCAAGTAGCAAAATCCCAATGCGCCTACGACATAAAAATTTTGCACGTGAGGGGTCCCTAATTTGGAGCTAAACAGTGAACGTGTTAAGTAAGTGACAAGAACACAAATAATAAGCTACGGTAGTGCCCTGTTGAGATCGAGACTGTAAACAAAACCACCTGCTCTAAAGATGACACTAAAGACTGAGTTCGTTTTATGACTGTGAGTGACACAACTTTCCATTCGGTACATGTGTGAGTATTAGACACTTCTTGTGTGTATGCATGTTTGTACCATCCATTTCTGGTCTGAATGCCCTAGTGTCATCTTCCAATATTTTATTATTATTACAAAAGGAAGAAAACAACATCATATTATGACTAGATATTATTTGAATGCTTAGCGTGATCATTGGTTGTAAACCTTTATTTTATTTTATTTATTTTGGACCCAACAGCTGTTGACATAATATACATAAAAACAATAAAAACAGAAAGCGTGTTTTCACCTGTAGACAATAGACACATTTGTACACATTCTGCACAATTTTATTTACGTTGTACTTAATGATATTTATCATGTAGGTACACTTGTTAAACTTTGATCTAAATAAATTATTCTTATATTATATGACTGGCCTGATGGTGATAAAATGGATACTAGCTCTGCACGCTACGCCGAGGGTCGTGGTTGCGATCCCCACAAGACGCAAATATTTGTTAAGTATAATATGTATTTATTTACAAAAAAAGTATGTAAGTGTAAATATCAGCTATCTAGTTCCCATAGTACAAGCATTGCTTAGTTTGGGGCTAGATGGCGCTGTGGGAATTGTCCAAGTTATTCATTTATTTATAATAAATAAAACGCTACCTTAGTGGCAACATGCTAAGAATAAGTTGGAATTCCCTCAAGAACAATAGCAAATTATTACACGTGTTGTGCTAAACAACAGTTGAAGATTATAAACAAGAAAAGTAAACCAGTAGTTTCCCAGAAGTTTCCCTGTTCCTCGTGAATCTTTCCACTTTTTTTTTTTTTCGACCTTTAGGAGTATCATGAAGTGTATAAGAAGCAGAAAAGAGTTCAAGGTTCTCTTTAAACTGAACAGCTTTCCCTATGGAACATACATACATATATCACGCCAATAATCCCTCGCGGGGTAGGCAGAGTGTAAATGGCCGCAAAACGGACATTTACGCCACGTCTGACAAATATTTGAGGGACATTGTGAAAATTGTGTATCGCCATAGTGACAGGTTGTCAGCACATCGCCTAAAATTGCAATACACACCCTCGAGTCCCACAGTCGCCTCTAACGACTCCCACGGGTAAGAAATGGGGTGATGCTATTCTAAACCGGCATCACACGGCACTCATTCACGGCAATCTCTATGAAACATAGGTCGAAATATTGAAAAAATGTTGGTAAATTGGTAAATAGTAAATTTACCAACTGATCGTCAATTTAGTACGGGATCTCCAATTTTAAAAAAATATTTCGAGTTATATTCCATGGGGGAAGTTGTTCAGTTTTTTTAATACCTTGACCTACTTTCGGCATGTTGTAACTTCATGTATGAAACAGTTCCTAACAAGTAAGATAAGTTTCAAAAGTGCGCGTTCTGTCTCAGTGTGAACTGACCGTTTGATTTGCGACTCTAGCGATGCAAGTTATGCATACTGATTAACTTTCACATGTTTAAACCTTGGCACAAACATGGGATACTAGAATTTCCTAATAAATAACCAGAAGCACATAGTATGTTGTGTGATTCAATTCAATTCAATTCATTTTATTTAATTTATATGCCGGCTTAGAATGGAATCATCCTATTTCCTACCCGTGGGAGTCGTAAGAGGTGACAAAAGGACTCGAGGGTGTGTATTGCAATTTCAGGCGATGGGCTGACAACCTGTCACTATGTCAAAGCACAATTTTCCGAATGACCCTCATATATGTCAGACGTGGCGTAAATGTCCGTTTTTTGCGGCCGGTTACGCCCTGCCTAACTCGCAAGGGATTATAGGCGTGATATGTGTGTGTGTGAGCACATCGAATTACTCACCTATTGAACAGATCAATTTAATTCAGTTTTTTTTATCAAAGTTGGAACTCAGGAGGTCAAATCACTTGCAGAGAAGAGGGAAAATTGGAAGTTACTCCACCGAAAAGTTCGACTCTTAAATTTGAAGAAAAAGTTTCATAGTTATTTAGAAGAACCAGTTTATGTTTATGTCTTGCTTAGGGAAATAGATTTATTTTGTTTACTCAGTTTAATAAATCGATGTGAATTGGTAAATCTATAGTTTCCAAGTTGGAAAGTTGAGATGAGAAAATAATAACACATCAAAGTTAAACAACTGGATTGTATGGGAAAATTCATCAAGGTAAACAACAACAATGAGTTGGTTTACTTAAGTACGTGGGATTATAAACTAATATCAACAGCGTTTCCAGGGATCAACTTAAACTGGTTTTTTAAATACCTATTAAATAAAAGTACCAGTATAAGTTGATCCCTAACAAGCGTAAATGTATGTGCTGCTGATAGTAGGTTTTTGGGCAAAATTTATATTTCTTTAGGGTTCATTAGATACCTTGGTAGAGCTATGGGACTACCTCAAACAAAAATCTCTTTGCCGAATCCGTTCGGAAAGGACGAAGCACCTACCTACACAGTACCACTGTACAAAAATGAACAAGCATATTTTTTTTTATTAAAGCCTAGCCGTAAGTGGGATAATAAACTAATATCACCAGCGTTTCCAGCTACCTACCAATTAAGGATCAACTAATACTGGTGTTTTAAATACCTATTAAATAAAAGTACCAGTATAAGTTGATCCCTTACAAGCGTAAAATATGTAGGTATGTTCTGCTGATAGAGACCTTGGTATAGCTATGGGACAACCTCAAACAAAAAATATTTTTTCCGAATCCATTCGGAACGGAAGGAGCACCTGCACAGCACACAAAAAAATTACAAGCATAATTTTTTTTTTTTATTATTTGCCGTGTGATGCCGGTTTAGAGTGGCATCACCCCATTTCTTTTCTATGGGATTCGTAAGAGGCGACTAAGGGACTCGAGGGTGTGTATTGCAATTTTAGACGATGGGCTGTCAACCTGTCGCTATGGCGATACACAGTTTTCCCAATGACCTTCAAATGTTTGTCAGACGTGGCGTAAATGTCCGTTTTTGCGGCTATTAACGCTCTGCCTACCCCGCAAGGGATTATGGGCGTGATATGTGTATGTATGTGTATATTATATTAAAGCCTAGCCTCTAACACTCGGGATAATGTAAGGGTTCTTCCGACACGATTCCTATTCGAATCTGTTTCGTAGTTAACGAGATGCAGTACTTTAATGAATCGCACATATATATGTCGCAGTATTATGGCAGAATTAGGATTTCGGCCGAAATCCTAGGATTTCGGCCAAAAGCCGGATTATGGCAAAATTGTAGACTACATTCGACCATCGTCCTAAGCAGATCCAGGATTTCGGTCATAATCCTAGGATTATGGTCGAAATCCTGGATCTGCTTAGTATTATGGCATAAATCGCGATTCGGTGGAATCTATGAGCGGAGAGGGAACAATACGATAGATACTAGGTGATGCAAATGATAACAGGAGGTTCTGTTTACCTTGTTATATTTTGTAAAAGAGAAGACACCCAAATGTTTATTTTATTACTTATCTAATAATATTATAAACAGTTACTTATGTGATTATCTAAATAATATTGTTTTTACTACTTGAAAAATCTTTAATGAAAGAAATGATACTCAAAAGTTTATGTTAATGACAGAAAAACGAATTATTTAATGTTTGTTATATTAATCATAGTTAGAAGAGGTTAGCACTTAAATGCTTCTGAAAAATGGTTAATATTTATATCGGGACTAGATACCTAATAATAAAAGTGATTAGTACATTCTATCTAGAATCAATAAAAATAAAAGAACGATTTGATTATTATAAATATTTTTTGTGTTATTTATTTTGTTTCATCAAATTTTCTTAAGTTCTTATTTTTCTCTCCAAAAGCATAATAAGAATACAAATTAAAGTAAAGACAAATAGTAATGCATGGCGATAGTCACTATTCCGTGTAATGACGGCTTAAAATAGCATCACCCCTATTCTTTCCCGCGGGTACGATACCCAGAAGCGACTAACGGATGGAAGTTTTCATGTGAATTACTATTTTTTTTCTATAGTCATTCACGTTTTATCTAAAATAGCCCTCAAAATTTTTTATGGCCACTAAAACTCTGCATACTCCGCATGTATTTATGTATGTATGTGTAAAGTCACTATAAAATTTATAAAAAGTGTTCTGAAGCCTTCGTTTTACCATATTACTACGTAGATCCAGGATTTCGGTCAAAGTCCTAGGATTATGGACGAAATCCTAGATTTACTTAGGACGATGGTCGAATGAAGTCTTCGAATTTACCATTATCCGGCTTTTGGCCAAAATCCTAGGATTTCGGCCGAAATCCTAATTCTGCCATAATACTGCGACATATACATGAACTCTAAAAACATTACACTTCTTTCTTGGTTAGAAAGTCGTGCTAAAAGTGATAAAATAAATAAGGATAGAAATAAAACTTCCTCATTTTTGAAGTCGGTCAAAAAAGATTTTGATCACTATAAGTAATACCGGGTCTATTGGTATCCCAATCGTGATAGATGATTTTAGGTGTATAAATATTATTTTAGGTAATTAATTACCTATTTAGAAAGACAATTATTTTTACATAAATACACTTTATACACCCTTTTTTCACATTGTATGTATTTTTTATTGTCTAAATGTTTTTTTACATACATACATACATATATCACGCCTATTATCCCTTGCGGGGTAGGCAGAGCGAAAACAGCCGCAATAACGGACATTTACGCCACGTCTGACATATATTTGAGGGTCATTCGGAAAATTGTGTATCGCCATAGTGACAGGTTGTCAGCCCATCGCCTAAAATTGCAATACACACCCTCGAGTCCCTTAGTCGCCTCTTACGACTCCCACGGAAAATGTTTTTTTTGTTGTATACATTATTTTATGTTAAATTGTTGTCTGTTTTAAACCGGGTGTAAGGGACAGCCCTCCGAATACTGATAGGGCGCATGAAACATGAAACTGAACAACTTTTCTCTAGAAATATTATGTCCAAGAACGCCAAAAAAATCGACCTTCCATACAAAATAAAAATTTAACTGACTGCATTCACTATAGGAAGTGTGTTTTTTTACGTTTCCTGAAATATGTTCCTAGGGGAAAGTTGTTCAGTTTCATGTTCTGCATGCACCATATCAGTATTCGGAAAGCACTCCCTTACACCCACTAATACACTAATGATTAAATATGATTAAGTATTATAATATATACTCTGGTACTAATAATGAGGCGGTACCGGTGCGACAACGTTACTAATTGCACATTTTTAAATGAAAAAGTAGTTATTGTGGTATAACTGTAATAGTTAGACATATGGTATCGCGGATATTGTTATAGATATTGATGTCCTCTATAAAACTGTAGTACATCACTTAGCTCTATCGTCAATAATTTCCACAGCGTACGAGATATAAGATTTTTTTTAAGATACATTTTTCACTCATTGGGTTACATTATCGAAATTTTCACGCGGATCCCTATTTTTTCTCGTATTTAATATAAATATAGCATTTGTTCATTAGGAATAATGTAGGATTCTAATGGTAAAAGAGTTTTTAAAATCGGTCCAGTCGTTTCGGAGCCTATACAATTTTAAACAAACAAACAAACAATCAAATCTTTCCTCTTTATAATATTAGTGTAGATGTAGAAATATAGCCTAGCCTATGTTCATCAGGAATAATGTAGGATTCTAATAGTAAAATAATTTTTAAAATCGGTCCAGTAGTTTCGGAGCCTATTCAATTCAAACGAACAAACAAACAATTAAATTTTTCCTGTTTATAATATTAGTGTAGATAACATAATAATCATGTTCTACAATCCAAATCAACTTGAATGGCACAAAGTTAGATTAGCATATAATTTAAGCTCCGATAACTGACACTCACAAAGTTGGAATGTTTACTTACATTACATAGTTACAGTAACTATCCCACTTATAAACACCTAAAGCACTAACTTTGTAACGCAAAGTATTAACTAGAGTTTTGAATTTCGAATACATGAATATGAAAAAAGTATTGTTTGGATACAATAGTACTCACGTGCTATAATGAGGAGAATATACGTGAATACGTGCGCCATGCTGGCAGCCGGCGCGAGTTCTGAGAGTTCTGACAAGAAAAGTTCATCAATAGTCTGTGCCGCGGTATAGAGTTGCCAGGACGTGACAAATTGAGCGGTTACTCTACGTGATATTAATAAGTTGTTCGTAAAGATAAACTGATAGGCTGTTTGTGATAAATTTTAGTTCTTAAATGCGTGTTGCGGTATCAAACAATGACTAGCAAGTTTTTCCGTTTTCGAAGAACGTGATGTAGTGTGACGGTGACACAGCATTGCAATTTTTAAATATTTGTGATATGGGTCTAGGTATTTTGTTTGAATATTATGTACAAGTACTTATATTAACTATATAGTACAAGCTTTGCTGTCTAGGAATGCTGTGCAACTCATGCAGTCCTTTTCATGCAGTCCGTTATACATTACATGCGCCCCTCGTAAATTTTTTTCATCTCTCGCGCGCGCAAGTTCGCTATAAATGAAGAGCGAATATTGTTAACAGTGAAGTAAGCAACGCGCGCGAGGTAATGCGGTGACAAAATAACATTGTGAATTGTGATAAATCCCACTAATATTATATGTAAATGTGAAAGTTTGTATGTTTGTTTGTTACTTCTTCATGCAAAAACTACAGAACCAATTGTAATGAAATTTGGCACACATATAGAAGGTAACATGGGCAAAGCCGCAGGTAACAGCTAGTGTAAACATATGATGAAAAGTTATGGGTGCGCACAATGAGCGAAAAATATTGTTTAAGAAAAATGTGAAACAAGTTGTTCTATGCCAACACTTATTTACTTTGTGCCTAAACTAAATTTCCTGCCATCTTGCCAGACCTGTCACCCAATTAAGAAATTATTGTTATAACTGTAGGTAAGTTATTACACGTTAACACAACACGACACAACATAAGTAGGTAGAGTAGACTCTATACTAAGTTTCGTAAGCAGTAGTAGAATGTTTTTTGCCCTTTAATTTAGTATTATATTATATGGCATAGTGCCGTGTGATGCCGGCTTAGAATAGCATCACCCCATTTCTTTCCTGTGAGAGTCGTAAGAGGCGACTAAAAGACTCGAGGGTGTGTATTGCTATTTAAGGCGATAGGCTGACAACCTGTCACTATGGCGATACACAATTTTCCTAATGACCCTCAAATATTTGTCAGACGTGGCGTAATGTCCGTTTTTTGCGGCCGTTTACGCTACCCCGCAAGGGATTATAGGCGTGATATGTGTGTGTGTGTGTGTATAGCCTGGTTTACCGCTTGAAATTCTTCTGCTGCAGCTTTTTTTACTTTCAGTGTCAATCAATAATTCTAGTGGGCAAATCATAATAATAATAGTAAACCAAAACATAAGAAGATAAAACATAAACAGTGTCTGGCATCACATTGCCGTTCATTGCGTCGTCTGCGCCAGGCGGCAAGCGGCGGTCATGCGATTTATTTTTTTACGCGCAGAGCAACGGCGCATAGTGTGTCGTAAGAGCGATGCTGTCAGTTAATACAGGGTCTAAACCAGTAATAATACAGGGTTTTATTTCGGATGAAATCATTAACATTAGTGATTTTGGATCTTCTTCTTTTTCTCTTCGTGTGAGACACACTGGTGTCAGCGTTTTTCAACCGCCTGCTACTAGTAGGCCTCTGACATGTTTGTGTAACGACCGCCGTCTAAGTAATCATAGACAGCAACCGGGACCGACGGCTTAACGTGCCCTCCGAAGCACGGAACCATTTCTTTTCGGAAAATCAGGTGGTTCACTCTGCAATGTCCTAACCAGACCGGGAATGAATGAATTCTTGGCTCACTCATAAATATTCTTGACAAGACTCTGGCCAAAATAGCAAGTATGATATCACATTTAAAGTTATTCGCTAAAACGGCTATAGTCTTAACTGAATACCGTGCACGGTACGGCATACATAGCTCGTTATCTGGAGTTTATTTTAAATACATCCATATATACTAACCAGCAATGTAAGCCGAACCGTGCACGGTATTCAGACAAGTGTAATAGCCGTTAAAACCTTTTAGGAAGACCCGTGAGTAGGACGATATTCAATATAAAAAAAAAAACACATTGATTCTGATATAATGATCTGCAAACTTATTTGTTATTGTGTTTTTTTTTTCTAACTGGTTGGTAGATAGAGTCACCTTCAAATCAAGTTTAGATGACTCTTTATAAAAAAAACAGTTCTGACCTAGAGTAGCCTCGTTTTAAATTACAAGTTTAGGAAAAATATTGGAAAAATTTGGGTTTTTTGAGGGGGCCGAAAAATAACAAAGTTTTTAAATTGAGGCTAGTAGTTCAAAAAAAGGGTACTAAACGGCTTGATGTGCATATTACGGAACCCTCGGTGGGCAAGTCCGACTCGCACTTGGCCTTTTATATTATTACTAGTGGCCTGCGCAGCGGTTTCATCCGCTGCTGAACGTTTTCCCGCGGGTAAAATACCTTTTCCAGGCATAAATTATAAATCAAACCTTTCTGTTGAATCACTCGCGCATTAAAAATCCGTTGCGTACTTTAAAAATCAAAGCATACCTATATAGGGATACTACCTTTTTCTCACAGTCGTCACTAGGTCTGCTCAACCACTGCAAATTGCCTACTAGCCTGACTGCACGATGAAGCTTGAACTGCCTCAAGACATCAACGGCTGAACAGCGTCTTCAACACTTCAAAAAGGGGGATTAAGCGCATGCGCTCCACCCACATACAAGTCCTGAAACGCGGTATGGAAGTGTTTCCGCCGATTGCTATAAATACGTCACAGTAAAATTAGGAATTTGGCCGAAATCCTAGAAGTTTGGCCGACAGACGGAGCATGGCAAAATTGTGACTCATTCCGCCTTCGTCCTAAATAGATCAAGGAATTCGGATAAAGGTCTAAGATTTTGACCAAATTCCTACCATCGTCATAAACAGATCTAGGAATTCGGATAAAGTCCTAGGGTTTTGTCCTAATTCCCAAACTTGTTATGGAATGGAATACGGCAAAACGAGGTTCAAAACACTTTTTTTTCAATTTAAGTGTCCCTAGTCGTGACTATTTTTGTGTTAACTTTAAGATTAAAAATAACTTACAAGGGAAATAAATGATCAAATATTTTTTTTACAAAGATTGAAACAAAAAAAACATAATGTTTTTAGTGATTGTTTGCAAATTTAAAGAATTTTCAATAGTTTTTAAAGATTTTCTGAATTATAGTGCAGGAAATTAACCCATCTGGAACCTTTCATTACAACTATGCGTCCATAATCTACGTAGGTACTATTGACTTCAATTTAGGGATCTATTCGTAGAATGTATCTCAATAAAATTTAATTTCAAGATATTTTTCCTTCGTAAGTTATTGTTTCTTTGTTTAAAAACAAGAAACTTTCTCACAGTTCTCTCACCTTTATTTGTAGTTTTCCCACATTCCGAAACCAGTTTAGAAATGCTGACAAAATCCTAAATTCTGGGTTTGTAAGATGGAAGAAGGAAGTCTACGATTTTACCATACTCCGGCTTTTGGTGTATTTCCTAAGATTTCGCCGGCTTTCCAACTCTGGCATATCACTGCGACATATAAAACTTCCAAATATATCCGGATGGAACAGTCGTTCTCCTGACCCGACCAGGCGGGTAGCTTCCCCTTTCCTCACAGTTGTCACTCGGACTACTGGCCTCATCAACACTCCTCTTCGAGGCAGTTTAAAAACTCTGACATCAGGGTTCATCGGATCGTTCGTCGACCCGGTGTCCTTTGGGTTTCCTACAGGAAGAAGATATAGTCAGGTTTAGTCACAATTTGCAAGCATGTTATACATTGAATGAATTTTAATGTAGACAGGTAGAAAATAGAACTTCTTCAGCCATAAACTTTTGTCCATAGACTTTTGGCACACCGAGTGACACGCCGAAACTTGAAAGACGAGTCAGAACACAAGTCAGAAAATATAAAGTACTTTGCAGAAATTTAACTCGAGGTTTATTCAAAAATATATGATGATGATGGACATGACATATTTCTAGTTTTCGATTGTAGGGTTTTAGTAAGCCGAATGATGTACTTTTCAGATATTATAAAAATCATAAAACGTGTCAGCGATAAGGTGTTATGAATTTTTGTTATTTTTTATTATTTTACCGTCCAGTTTCTCTATGAGTAGTAGTTTTTTCTGGCGTGATGATTTTGAGAAGGCTCATGAGGTAATTTACCAAATAAACCATTTTTTCTAGATATAACAGCTATGGGTTTTAACTTGTCACAATTTTGCACCTGTAAATAAACTTCATTTTGGTCATGGGTACCTAGTATTCGTCGATTCCGTATTTCACGAGGAACTTTGGTGCCCACTCTAAAAATTACGGCGTGTATGGGCAGCCCTCCGAGTACTGATATGGAGCATGTAGACCATGAAACTGAACAACTTTCCCCTGGAAACATATGCCAGGAAACTACACACAAGCATAAAAAAAAATACGACTGCTTTCTGAGAAAACCTAGCCTATGACACTCGGGATAATGTAAGGATTCATCCGATACAATTCCCATTCGAATATGTTGAGTAATTAACGAGTTTCCGCCCTTTAAAGAATCGCACATAAATACATACATACAAACATAGATATGTACATACATGAACTCTAAAAACATTACACTCCTGTTTTGGTTGCGCAGTCAGTCGTGTAAAAAAAAATTACCTCCCATACAAAATCAAGATTTAGCTGACTGCAATTACTATAGGAAGTAATAAAAAATTTGCCGGAAATATTTATTGACTTACCGTTTTTTGTACTCAAAAACATTACAAGAGAAACACATACAAAGAAAAACGACACAAGAGGTCAACTTATTTCTACTAATTTTTAATGGGATGTTGTTCAGTTTCATGATTTGAATGCACCCTATAAGGCTGTCCCTTACATTATGTTTATCTTTATGTTAATGTACTTATTTATTTATTTACAGCATTTACACATGTTCTATAGTCTGACTAATTACAGTTTTCGTGTATAGTTACTTTAATTTATAAATATACCTCTATATAATACCTATGGCGCCGTGTGATTGCCGGCTTAGAATAGCATCACCCCATTTCTTACCCATGGGTGTCGTAAGAGCCGACTAAGGGACTCGAGGGATGTGCATTGCAATTTTAGGCGATGGGCTGACAACCTGTCACTATAGTGATACACAGTTATCTGATTGACCCTCAAGCTTTTGTCAGACGTGGTGTTAATATCCGTTTTACGGCCGTTAACGCTCTGCCTACCCCGTAAGGGATATAGGCGTGATTTATGTATGTATGTATAATACCTATAGGTTTTATTTAAATCGTCGGCACCTTAGATTTTAAAGTTTTTTTTTGTATTTGGTATGTTTAACCTTTTTTTGTGTTACAGATAAAATCTACTGATATTCAGCAAATTCGATTTAGGTCAACTTACGGACATCCCGTAGAATTAGGAGTTTTGCCACATCATGTTAGTATTGTAGTTTCTGTCGCCAAACTTTAGACTACGTCTAGATTTATGTAACTTAGGTAGCATGTATAAACAATAAATAGCTGGTGGACCGAGCTTTTTCTTGCCGTCTATTGAGAACTAAAATAAGCCGCACAAAACATGGCTACAACAACGTTTTCTAAAAAAAGAAACAAAATGTAACTTAGCTATATCAATTCATCTCCCCTGAGACCCTATACATACAAAATTTCGCCGTTTCAGAGATCCAAATAAACCAGGTTACTGGTAAATATGTCACGATCCCGTCAAGATCTGATTCGATTCATAAAAATATATAAAGACAGAATAGTAGTAGGTATTATATTAACTGTAGCGCAAGTAAGGCCCTTACTTCTCAACAGTCTACAATCAGTCTGTCCTAAATTCAGCAGAAAACAACTAGATGTCATGGCAGGTGGCAGATATAAACTTCCACGCTATTTAGAACTTAGTTAGCCAGCGTCCTGATAGATGGAGCTTGTGACAGCCAGGATCGGAACCACCCGAAACCTGCAACACAGTTTTTTGCAGTTTGTAGCCTTTGATAGCAATACATACCGATTCTATTAACATTTCGCCGGCTATTTGGCCAGACGCTTGCTGCAGCTGCAGTTAAGCACAAAATTTAGCGAATGCAGTTGGAGGTGGTACGGATAAAGAACCATTCGTAGGTTTTTTGAATAGGTTACATACATACATACATACATAAATCACGCCTATATCCCTTACGGGTCAGGCAGAGCGTTGACAGCCGTAAACGGATATTAACACCGCGTCTGACAAATGCTTGAGGGTCAATCAAGATAACTGTGTATCACTATAGTGACAGGTTGTCAGCCCATCGCCTAAAATTGCAATACACATCCCTCGAGTCCCTTAGTCGGCTCTTACGACACCCATGGGTAAGAAATAGGGTGATGCTATTCTAAGCCGGCATCACACGGCGCATAGGTTACTTGGTAATTAATTGGGATTGGTCCCTTCCAAATCTACGCTGACTGTCATTCAGACCGGCACTAGATACACTGTTTGTTTATTACTTTATAAACAAAAAATTACCCATTCTTCATTTTTCAGGTCTTCATGAGCAAGCCACTCGACAAAAGCAAAAAACTGTACAGGGCATTCTGCTCTGGCAGTATTATAGGCCCTGTAAAAGTTTTGACTTCAGCGCATTGCTTTTTGACGAACAAAAAAAAGTATGTAATAATATAGTGTAGCTTTTGGCCGTAGAATAAGTAGGTGCAGCATTTTATAACGAGCAATTTTTTATTCTCTTCGGGATTCAGCAACAACTAAATAAATAGTAACTGGGTACCATTTTTCTTAGTAGTGTCAATACTACCTACTACACCTTTCTAAACTATAGGCGCAAAAATTTTAAAATAATGAAGGTATACGAGTAGGTCTTACATTGACATAATAAAATCAATCAAGAAAAACCAAGAAAAATCATAACTAAGAGCATATTTCTTTAAAACAAGGGTGGTAGTCATTCATTAAACTAATCAATTAAATTAAACTAATCATTCATTAAACTAATCATTAAATTAGTCAAAGAGCAAACTGACTTGGGAGTTATCATTAAAGATAACCTTAAGTGGGAGGATCACATCACCACAATCACAAAAAAAGCAAATAGTTTCATCTATCTAATAAGAAAAGCCTTCGGAATCCTTACTCCAGACACACCTCGGACACTGGCGCTCAAATGTATGAAACAAACGCGTTGCTACTCATACAGTCTAAGCTCGCGTAGGTGAACGCGGACCATGCTTGTGTGTGTGAGACAACATGTCAGGGTTGCCGCCATTTTGCCTTTGCGAATCGGGAATGCAATGTGCGGCAGTATGAAATGACCTTCGTTCACGCATCCTAGCTAGCCGGTGTCTGAGCGTCCTCCGAGCGCGGGTGGGCGGCGCTTGTAGGGGGAGGCAGGGAGTGACCATACTGTACGCTAGTACTATTACTATTATTTATACTGTGCTCCAGATATGATGCTAAACATACACAAGACATACATAAGACCGATTCTAGAATATGCTTTTCAAGTTTGGAGCCCCTACTTTGTAAAGGACATTGAACTGTTGGAGAAAGTACAGCGCAGATTCACCAAACTTCCAAGACAACTAAAGAGACTAACATATGACGAAAGACTAGAAGCATTGAAAATAAGCACTCTAAAAGAGCGAAGAGACCGAGGAGATCTTATAGAAACATATAAAATCTTGAATGGACACTACAACCTCAAAAACTTTCAATCAATGTTTAATAAGGACATGAACACGCGTCTAAGAGGCCACCACCTAAAACTGGAAACCAGTTTTTCGCACAATCTTCCTCACAAAAACTTCTTTGCTAACAGAGTTGTCCATGAATGGAATAAACTGCCAGAAGATGTAGTCTCAGCCCCAAACATCAATATATTCAAGAACAGACTAGACGAACATAAAAAACAAATAAAGATTAAAGAAATGAAAACTTATTATAAGTAACTGGATACAGGCATTATCAGTTGCACATCGACTGCCTGCCTGCTCACAGATGATAATAATAATAATAATAAACCCGCAGGGCAGCTCTGGCAAGCTGTTGGTGAGTAGCGCTACCACGGACCCGAAGTACTTCTGGGTTGCCCCTGAGTGGGGAGCCCGCCTCTGTCTTGCCTTGACCGGCCGGCCAGAGTGGAGTCGCAAGAGTTTTTCAACTCGAAGGGTGGAAGTGTTAAAGGCATAAAGCCGCGAGTAATGCTGACGGGAGAAATCCCAGAACATGAAAGTGCAGCACACCTCTCTACACCCTTAGCTACCCGTAGGGCAGCTTGTGACGAGCTGTTGGGGAGTAGCGACCCCACGGACCCGAGTACCCCCGAGAGTGTAGACTGGCCGTCTCCGGCTCGCCGGAGTGGACCCCAAGGCCAGGACTCTCACCTCTGGCTTGCCTTAGTTGGCCGGCCAGAGTGGGGCCGCTAGAGTTCGAGCCTGTGCTCGGACTTGAGGGGTGGAAGTGAAACATGCGTAAGTCGCGAGTTGGTGTATGTTCTGGCCCTTGCCCAGGACCTCTGCGCAGAAAGCGGTGTACACCTCTCGACACCCCTTCAGTCGCCCGCGCCAGTGTTGCGTCCCGGCACCGCGCTCTACGCGTACAGCCCTTAGTGGAGGCCCACCTAGCGGGCGGCGAGTCGCCGTCTGCCGAGATTATCAAGATTGGGACATTTGATTTGGCAGGCGCCCCGTTGTCTCAATCAATAGCCCAGCAACCGGTCCAGCAAATTCCTCCCCATAACCTTATTATTCCGACCCTCACCTGCAATAGTCCTTGCATCAGGCGGGTGCTGTCTCTGGGTGTACTTCTATAGTGCAGACAGAGTGAGTATCCGCTTGATGTACACATCACAACACATTATTTGGTGCAAAAAGGCCTCTGTGCTGTTGGCTTCGGCCCCACTCATGCCTCAAAGGACCGGGTCCCTGTGGGCCCGAGATTCGGAAACGTACCAACATAATAATAATAATAATTATCTACCTCCTGGTATGCCACTACATCAGGTGTTCCACATAGTGGAGTCTTGTCCCTTTTTTTCACTATGTTCATCAATTTCATGTTACTACTGTTTTTTAACTCTTTGTTAGGTACCCCTATAATTTGATTATACAAATAATCTTGATAATCACTCAGGCTACAGTACTCGAGCTTCCTAAAGTGTATTGTGATTTGCTGCGGTTTGGGTTTCAGACTAGTACTTAGTGTAAGGAACATTATTCAGTCCAGTTTAGTATTTGTCCTTTGTCTTTTATTTTTTTGATTTAGACTACCTTTTCATTTATTCCTAAAAAAACATAAATCATCATCTCTCTGCTCATATTGCTAACAATTGTTTGACTGAATATAAAATCATGTTGCAAAAAGATTTGACTTGATTCACGAAATGCTTTCGTTCTACGTGTTATCTGAGGAATACTCTTATATATTGTTTTAATTTATATATTTTTATATTTCAGTCTTTACGAAAGCCTTGACAAATTTTATGTGGTCGGTGGTTCAATTTCAATTTATGCTAATAAGTCCGATTCGAGTGAACAGTGGAGGAAAATCAAAAAAGTTCACTCTCAGAAGTTCTACAGATTCCCCGCTTATAGTATAGCCGTTTTGGTTTGTATCTTCATCACATGTCATCTTAGGACACACCCTTGTATCATTTTCTGCCTAAATCATTTCAGAATTCATAACTCGATAAAACGTAATTCATCCAAAATCTGCCGGAGGACTACAGACATTTCTGAAACTTATTTACAAAGTCTAATTCAATCTCCTTCAGCGGATTTTCGATAAATTACGTTTTCATCGAGCTATCAATGTTTAACTGATGATGGTTAATCGGAGCGCCTCAATAGGGTTGTGTTCTGCGTAATTAAGAAACTACGATATTTGGATGTTTAAAAGCAGTGTGAAAAACAACACAAGTCTATTAATAATTCAACTGGATCATTCAAGTATTTTATGTAGCTTCTATGTTAACAGGTGATTTGTTGATAGATTTTGGTACCTTGACAGACATGTAAATCTTATTTTAAGATTTCGTCTACCACACCTAACAGTCAATACGTACTAGCGACGCCTCTTTACAAACTCAGCTACCTCGCCTCATCCGAAACAACGCGTCGTAGTATGGCTCCATCTACCAGGAATAGTTGGAAACTAATCCCAACGACTAATTCATTGTTGTTAACATTGAATGTAGTCGAAGCGATGAAACCCTGCGATAAATTGACATACCAAAGCATTTATAAAACTTTTTTTTTCAGATAGTTAATGAACCTTGGGAGTTCAATGCGAACATTAATTTCATCCCTATTGCGTCAGTAGACGCCGACTACAATGGAATTTGCTGGGCGGCTCAAGTTAGGACAACAACGGTATTATTTGCTTCTTCTTCTTCTTGTGTGGGATTCCGAGTCAACGAACGACCCAATTATTTCTGGCCCCCGAGTTTTTTACATTAATTTTCAAAGAAGATTAACTTAGCTGAAGGTCCGAAGATATCTCCAAAAAATTTAAAATATTCTGTACTCATAAGTTTTATTTCATGGACCGCGAGAAAACTAACGATTAGTTTTGTCCTAATTTAATAGCAATAATAGCATCACCCCATTTTTACGTCATAAAACGCGACTAAGGGATGAATCTAGGGAATGGGCAGCAGCGTTCTCTGTGAATTAAACATTTTACACTGTGCTTGCCATTCCGCCTGCCTAGCGTGGTGGAGTGAAAATATCTTATATTAGTAGGAGGCCGCTGTCCAGCTATGGATAGTTATGGCTGTTAATGTCTTTGGTACCTGAGAATCAACTGGTCGGATGTAATTTTTGTCACTTTTCAATGGAGTAAAAATTTTAAAAATAAATAATATAAATAAAAATAAAAAGATCTTTATTTACCAACAAACACAAATTGTACAAACAAAAGTTTAAAATAAATAAAAGTTGGTAAAAGGGAGAACAACTCAGCATTTCTGCTGTTTTTCAGTGTTATCCCACTTTTACTTGAATATACATGGTGTAAAAAAATTAGCTAAGAATATTTTAAGGGGTGAACCAGTACGTGAAACTGAACAACTTTCCCCAAGGAACATAGGTCGAAATATGAAAAAAAAATTGGCCCTCCCATACAAATTATCCCGGCCGGGTAACACACTAAGTATGGGAGGGTCAAATTATTTTTTCATATTTCGACCTATGTTCCTTGGGGAAAGTTGTTCAGTTTCACGTACTGGTTCACCCCTTAAAATATTCTTAGCAAATTTTTTTACACCTTATATAATATTTTCGTTTTATGTTTTAGGCATGGTCCTCTTCAAGAGTTCTTTTCAAGGAGCCGGTGCATATTCTAATGGAAAAAGATTGTCAATATATATTGCAGGTTAACTGCAAGACATACTATTGTACTGCGGCCAAAAAAGAATCTACTCTCCGTTCTGCAGTAAGTTGAACTTGTTATTAAAATTATAATAGAAATATTATAACTGATAACTTGATAAAATAAACTCATCATACATACATACATAAATCACGCCCTAAACCCTTACGGGGTAGGCAGAACGTTAACAACCGTAAAACGATATTAAACCACGTCTGACAAAAGTTTGAGGGTCAATCAGATAACTGTGTATCACTATAGTGACAGGTTGTCAGCCCATCGCCTAAAATTGACCCATACCCGTCATGACCTATCAATAATGAGATTACATCATATTTCTATTTAGCTAGCCACGCTGCATTAACTGTCTTCTTCTTTTCGTGTGGGACACCGAGTCATCCAACGATGAACCCTAGTGTCGGGGTTTTTTAACCGCCTACTACTCGTAGTAGGCCTCTGATATGGTTGTATAACAACCACCGTCCAAGTTATCATAGACAGCAACCGAGACCGACGAACCGGACCGAAGCACGGAATAATCTTGCTTTTCAGACAATCAGGTGGTTCAGCCTGCAATGTCCTAACCAGACTGGAAACAAATTCACAAAGTGATAAACATTTACTTTTGTGAGTGCCCCACCGAGAATCGAACCCAGAAACTTTACGTCGCAGGCAGTCGCACTACCACTGCGTCACATTGGCCGTCATTCACTGTAAGAACGCTTAGATAAGATACGTCTCATCATTTCAGGGGACGCAGGGTGCTGGACTCATCTGCTATGGCACTAATGACCCAGCAGAAATCGATGACCGAGGAGTTCTTTGCGGAGTGACCAACCTGATCAACCTTAACCTGCCAACCCTGCACAGCCGCGTCGGCATGTTCAAGAAGTGGATAGAGGACTCTGCTACCAGAGTTTATAAGGAGCACGACTTTTTCATTCTGTTCATATTCATTTGGTGTTTTATTTGGTTATGGTCATAGTGAAGTAACAAACGAATTTGACAATTTGTGTGCTCTTTGTTTTTATTAAGAAATATATCACTTAAAGTACAGTGCCGTGTGATGCCAGCTTAGAATAGCATCAACCCATTACTTTGGAGTCGTAAGAGGCGACTAAGGGACTTGAGGGTGTGTTTTGCAATTTTAGGCGATGGGGTGACCACCTGTCACTGGCGATACACAATTTCGCAAATGACCCTCAAATATATGTCAGACGTGGCGTAAATGTTCGTTTTTGCGGCCGTTTACGCTCTGCCAACCCCGCAAGTGATAACTGGCGTGATATGTGTATGTATGTATGTGTATGTAAAGTACAGTATTTCACGATTACCTTATCTCTTTCTGTAATTTATTAGTTGATAATATTTAATGTTTTGGATTATTAAACACAGAAAGCTGGCTAAAACACCTAGATAAAGGCTTTAGCAACCAAGCACCGATTCTTATGATGATAAACAGGCAAAAAATTATAAGCTTATGTTGTTAGGTTATATAAGATCCTATTTAATACAGCCCAAACTTTTTTAGGGTGAGTTTTAGTCTTAAAACTGATAAATTTTTCCCAATAACTATAGGTCGAAATATGAAAAAATAGAATTGGGCCTCTCATAAAAAATGTTTAATAGATGTGTCACTTTATCAAAAAAAAAACATCTTACGAACTAAGTTTACTGGGAAAAGTGTGGAAAAACTGTTGGGAGTAGAACTCACTCTATAATACCTGACACAAGGTTTCATCGGGTCGTTGGACGACTCGGTGTCCCATACGAAAAGAAGAATACTATAATATTTGCACTGAATTTAATAAGACGTTAAATAGTAAGCTCGTATCACATGCGTTTTACAAGGAATTCAGCGACCAATTCCCTACGTTTTGTACGCCGTGAGTGCAAATAAAAACACCGAACAGATTCGCAATCAAAACCAACAAAATTGATTATCAACTTCCGGAGCCACATCTGTCTCTTTTTGTCGCGTTGTCCGTCCCTTCATAGAAAAGCAATCGGATAGTCGTAAACGGTAAGGGCCTGTAACTGCCCCCAAGGGCGCTCTACTCGCTCTACTCGCTGTTTCTTGACACCGCCAGAAAAAGTACCCTTACAGGGCCCTTAGCCGTGCCATGCACCCGGAAGGGCGTCGAGGGTGTTATAAGGGCAGCGAAAAGTGTAATTTAAAGCTGACTTTAGGTTTCGAATTAAAATGAAGGAGGAAGTCGGAAGATTATCCTGTAAAGGATCTGCAAACGCATATGTTTTTTTGTTATTTGCATACGTTGATGGTTTGGGAGTTGCCCTGATACATGCAAACATATACAGCGGGTATTATCAGCAGCACTACAAGTTCCACCACCATTTAAGAGTCAATACTTAGTTTGATTTGTGTATGTAAATTTGCTATATGTTTATCCCTGAAATAGGAACTCGATTATCTTCTTCTTTTCATGTGGGAACACCGAGTCACCGAACGACACGATGAACCCTGGTGTCCGAGTTTTTCAACCGCCTACTAATAGTAGTACTCTAGTTGGCATCTGACATGGTTGTGTAACGATCGCCGTGGTGTAAGTAATCATAGATTGCAATCGAAACCGACGGCTTACCGCGCCCTCCGAAGCACGTAACCATTTTTCTTACGGACAATCAGGTGGTGCAGTCAGCCTGCAATGTCCTAACCAGACTTGAAAACAAATTCATAAAGTGATAATAATAACTTTGTGAGTACCGGGAATCGAACTTAGAATCTTTGCGCCGCAGGCGGTCGCACCACCACTGCGCCACGTCAGCTGATAATACCAAACCAACCAACTTACCAATAACTCTATAATTCGCCCGACCTATTTAGTTAATCTACGCTACGCGTGGATTCCCCACGGATGTGCCCCACTTAGTCTACCTCACCTCATGCATAACAGTAACCTGATTATGATTACTGATCACCACTCCATTGTTCCACACAAGGATCATCAGGAAATATAAATAAATTGATATGCATGTAATAAGAAGCGGTGTTGATTGAAATAGTATGGCGGGCAAAAATAGTTGTGTAATGAACAAAATGTTGTATCAACTACAGACTTCAAAAAATTAACGAGGTGCGCAAGTTATCGTAATTATATTGTTTTATTAAGTTCAAGATGCCGGTTTTAATACAGCACCGAATATGTAGAAGTATAATATAGAATCATACGGCTTTTTGGAAAAATAAACTGAAACATTGTGCATACCTACACACAGTGAAATAAATTTGTTCTAGTAGCATGTATAAAGCAGTTAGTTCAGAAAATATTTTTCTGTTTCTAGACGACATTACGCTAAATAATTCGCAGCAGTTTTTAAATAACAAAACACTTAGGTAAGTATCTAACATCAAAACTAGATGCAGCAAATGATCTAAGGCAAAATATATATCAGTATCTACCTAAAACGTATTTTCCCATCTTAAGTTCGCTAGAAGTATAACTTAGCGAGTCCCATGCGGGAGGGGGCGGGGCTTGCGGTGGGCGTGGCCTATGGGCGGTCCTTAGAGATCTGGGCCCAAGGACCAACTTTGTTGTTGAAACAAGTATTAATAATATTTCACTGATGCCCATATTCGCCATGTCTGCACCAGTCCAAAGTTCCCATCTAAGGGTCGACTGTGGAGGCTTTTATCACTCATACTCTCTAATGCAGCAAATGTATTAGATATCTTATTTAAAGTGTTGAAAAACCAACAGTTTTTGGTAAACTGTAGCTTCGCAATTAGTCGAGCTTTTTTATCTTCTACACCTAAGTGGATACCTATCTGCTTTCTTTCTAAATATAGGTTAAATAAAATAATGGTCGTCCGTCAATTTAATAGTCATATGTGACTAAAATATCGTCATTTTGACAATTTCCTGGAAGAGAAATTGTGATCTGACTAGTAGGTTTCTACGAAACGTAAAACTATAGAGAACAATCAATCGATCTTTGAATTTAGAAACAGTACTAAAAGAGCCTAATCAATAGCGATGTGTTTCAATTCAACGCCTGCCGTAAAGAGATTTTTGTTTTAAGGTTATAGGTAATACCAGGCTCCATACCAAAATGGTCGAAGTCCTTTGTAATGACATAATAAAATTATCATCCTATACAAAATCTAAGTTTTTTAAATGTTTAAACTCTAGCCAAGTAAAAAAATTCACATCCAAATCGTGGAGTCTCGCCTACGGTGCTACGGCGTAGAGGCAAAACAAAAACTGCCTGACTACGCACTTATTCTGTAAGAGGTAGTTTTAGAATTTAGGGCTATGTTTTTTGGGAATTATGATTAAGTTTCATGGGCAATTTGTAAAGAGTTAAACTCTGACACGTGGATGCATCGGGTCGTTGGACGACTCGGTGTCCCATAGAAAAAGAAGAAGCACACGGGCTCGATCCCCATGAAGTATTTTTAGCTAATATTTTATATCGCACTATAGGGCGAACGTAACAGTGGCTTACTGGGATAATAATTAGGGTAATTAAGTTGATGAACGCCCCCGATAAAGGTATTTAGGCCTCAGACGTATAGCAACCGCCATTTAATTAATCACTAGAAAAACTTTAAATAAAAATCAAACTCGAGGAGCGGAACCATTTTTTACGGACATTCAGGTGGTTCAGCCTGCAAAGTTTTTATCAAGCTTTGTATAGACTTCCTCCCGCATCCCCCCGAGAATCGAACTAGGGACTACCTAAGGACTCCAGCTTTTGAAACCAAACTCAGCTATCTAACCAATAGATGCTTCATAAAAAAGTACTATTTAACAGCTCATCAACAACCTACCCCTTTAAGGAATGAAACCGTAATGTTTTTTCTTATAAACCATTTTGAGTTGAAATCTTAAACGGGTAGGTTGATGCCAATTGTATCTATAATAATGTAGATAAATAAGCTTGTTATTAAGTTTAATAAGGTAAATAGCAAGTCAATTGACGTATTATTTTGTGTAAGTCAATTGAATTGGACAGAAAGCTTTTGAAATCTTTAGGTAAATAGATTCCGTATTATCTATACGCATACTTAATGATTGTGGCAATAAAATATATTTTTAGTAACTTTCGACATTGTCAACACACATAATCATGACTTTATTCCTATATATAGGGAGGCAGAGCGTTAAGGCCTTAAAACGCTGTTTAACAAGATATCGTCGCTGTATGCCGTTCAAAATATGTATAGGATCAAATTTTTAAATATGCATAGCTTCTGATTATGATCAACCTCATCTCAACTATGGTTAGTCAATTCCCAGGGAAATTTCATCATCGTCAACTTGGTTTAATAAGTGCTCGTCGCTGTGGGCCGTCCCAGCGCAGAGCCCGGGCATCGAAGCTGTTGTCTCTATCCCAGCCATCCCTTACCCGCAGCGAAATCCCGCGGGCACTACCCGAACCAAGCCGCTAGGATCGCGCTTACCCACCATTATCATACCCAGCGTCGGCTACGACACACATGTTCCAACTGAAAAAAATATACAGACATGAATCGAATTTTTCGTGATTTCGTTTATTGAGAATTACTAATTTTTGAAAAAAGAAATGTTGGGACAGTTTAAAGAAAGTGGCGCCACCTGCGTGCGTCGCGCTATCTCGCTCGGGAGGCGAGGGCGTGTCCCCAGGCGCCTCCCCCATCCCGCGGGGACGGACGGGGGCGCCGAAGCCCGAGCACTGCGCGGCGGGCTCCCGCGACGCTTGTTAGTGCTCCGCAAATTCACAGCGGGATCGCCCGCACAACCGGGACCCGATCCCAGTACGCACATACGATAAGCCAGAGACGCCTACCGGATATACACAGCGCTATCAGACTGCCGCTTAGGGGTTTTCCAGTCGATCTTTTTTACGAAACTGTGCTAAATTAATTGTAATGTTACTTCGAGTGCAATAACGACGTAACTCGCATTTTACACAAAATTTGAGTATTGCATTTTTATTTAAAACTAAACTTAAAAAAATAATTTAATAACAATTTAAATTTCAAAAAGTGCGGATAAAACTTCGAACGCAACAATTTGAATTTCGAAGTCTCTCGTTCGTGCGTGGTCGCGTTTTTCCGGGCGCTGGTGTCGCTGCGCGCGGTGTCGCCGAAGGACGGTCGCGATTCGGTCGGACGAGCTCAACGCGGCGGCGGGCGGGTACACGGGCTCCCCGTGGCCGCCGCTCGAGCTAGACCCCGTGGGATGGGGACGCAAGCTGTACCCGTCAGGGGCGCCCAGATCTTCAGGTAAGTTTTTAGTCAGTTGTTTCGTTGTAGGACCAATTATTATTTTGTAAGTAGTATCCATCTTATCTTGGTCTGAAGTTATTGTAATTACGAGCCGTCCCAACATGTTTTTATACACCTCATAGTATTCTTGTATTTCAAGTTTTTTACGTTGTATGACTTTTAAGGACCAAGTATTATTTTGTAAGAAGTATCTATCTTATCTTGGTCTAAAGTTACTGAAGTAACGAGCCGTCCCATTATATTTTTATACACTTCATAATACTGATTTTTGTATTTAAAGTCATATTGTATAAAGAGTTATTAAAATTTTGATGAAATCTTTATTTTATTTGTACTTAGCATTGCTGAATTTTACATGGCTTTTACTTCAATAACTTTAGAAGGTGTGATAGATAGTTAAATAAAAATCCTTTACAATGTATTTTGGTTTGTTTAACTTTGTTTTATGTAGGGTTATAAATAATTGTAATTTTACTTTTCTACTGCTTCTTCGGTCGACGCCTCATTCCTCATTTACTTTTAGGCAAAACTTTTTTAGCTTAAACTCTAGTACCTACTTCTTCTTCTTCTTCGTCGTACGAACTTACTAGATCCAGTTTAAAAATAAAATCAAATAAAATTGTGTTCGCATTATACTTATCTTTTTACCTTGATATAAATCAGATCAGGTAAGATAAAAGTCATGCTACAACTCATATTTTAAATATCACTTTTAATTTATAATGTTGGGCGACTCGGTGTCCCACTCAAAAAAAGAGTGAGAGAGAATTTTATAATATATTTTTTTTTATAAATGGTAGAAGCATTCGAGTAAGTGCTATTTTTAGCATTCTGTTTTAATAAACGAATTTGAAGTTCATAAATATTTTTTCTAAGCAACATATTTATTTAAATACTTTCCTAAACTAATATGTGTATGTTTTTTTGACTTGGGGAATGCAGTGTCAGAGATAAAAAAGAAATACATTTTCCTGCGCGTCTTTGTAATAAATAAGTGTTCTTAGGTATACCGCATGTAAAAATATAAGCTGCAAATATTTTATTTGGATCTCGCATACAAAAAGTTCCAGCTGAACGGCCAATTTATATGGGGGTCCAAATTATTTTTAGTTTCTCGACCTGTGTTACTTGGGGAGAAGTATTATTTTATTTAATGAGCTGGTTGACCCCTTAAAATATTTACAGCTAATATTTTGACATCATGTTTTTTATCAACATATCATGATTTTTAGCTTTTCCTGAATTTTAAAAAGATATTCATAAGTAAACCATAAAAAAATACAGGAAGTTTCTTTAATTTGATCAATTGACTGTTAAATAATTTTTAATGTCCTGTTATACGGCAAGTGTAGTACAGTAAATGCTTATTAGTACCTAAAAGATTGAACAACAGTTTAAGGAAAAAAACTGCTGATTAAGTTTCTCTTTTTTTGTGAGTGAGATAACTACGAAAGTGCCCTGATATGAAACTGTCCTGGTAATATAATTAATTTACCTTCGATAATGAAAGGACTAAGAAAATATTCAGCGTACTATATACGTATATTTTAATTGCCATTTATTTGCTTATTATATTACAGAAACTTCATGATAATTCCTTTTAGCTAGTATTCTCACACATGTTGGTTTGATATGTAATTTAAAAAAGCAATAGGTAAAGACTTGTGTGCATTTTATTCAAAAAACAATGTTGGTTAGGTGTGAACAGATTATATATCTTTTCTTAGGATTTCTTACTAAAAATGTAGATTTTAAAGTTTGATAATATCAGATGTTATTCAAATTATACACAATAAGGATATTATGAGGATTTAATAAAGTCAATAAGTGGTTATTTTGATATTTTTTTTTTTTTTTTATTAATGATGGGTTTGCTCTTGACTCTAGTCTAGGTCATAGGACAGAGACAGAGTCTAAGATGGAGCGAGCTCACCCAAAAGAAGCCTGTTCACTCTTACTTTGAAGAGATTAGGGTTGTATGCTTTGCTTTTAATTGCAATCTAAAAGCACATAATATTAATAATATAGATTTTATCTAAATCAAAATACACGAAGAATATTTATGAGGATTTATGCTTTGTTCAAAGCTTTGCTATAAGTACAAATAAAATTAACTACCAAACCAAAAATTACCTAGTGTCATTAAATATCGTCAAAAGCTTGCTTATGATTTTAAAGCTGAAAAGATTTAAGTTTTAATGATTTCAATGAGGTTTTTTATTAGATTAAACGATCACTGTTATTTCAAATAAATTGAACTAACTTACTCCTGTGGCTCAGGGACCCAAAGTGGGTCTTGGCCTCCGACATTGAATTAACATGTAGGTAGATATTATTTCCTGGATAAAGTATCTGAGAAATGTGTGTAGTAATACTACAACGAAATTAAAAATATCTTATATTATGTAATGTTATTTGTTAGGAGGACTAATGTTTGGCCTCCACCACCAAGAGGCGGCGGGGGGCCTCCACACGCAGCCGCGGGGCCCCGTCACCTCGCTCAAGGAGGAACCGCTCACTCGCGCTTGGATGACGCCCAGCTCACTAGTTGACAATACCAAGTAAGTCACTTGATATTTTTATCTAAAACAAGTTGCCCTGTCGATTTAATTATAATCACCTGTTAAATAAATTATGATAAAGAACCATGAATTTGTGCACATATCAGTCTTTTATCTCTTGCGGGGTATACAGAGCGTTAATGGCCGTAAAAATACCGTCGCTATCGCCACATTCGTCAAATATTTGAGGGCCGTTCAAAGAAATCCTGTTTCACCATAGGGACAGGTTCTCAGCCTGTCACCTAAAATTGTTATGCACATGAAACCCTTGAGTCTCTCAGTCACCATTTACGACACCCACTGGTAAGAAATAAGGTGATGCTTTTTTAGGCTGGCATCATACGGCCATGAATTTGTTCAATCATCTAAAATAAAAATATTTATGCAATAGACATGCAAAATAATACCTATTTATAATTTATGATATGCTTAAAATGTGGTCGTTTTGAAGTATTTCTTTTTTATGATGTCAGTAGTAAGTAACCTTTAAAATATTGGTCTCAATTTATTAATATACTTATCATTTACTTATAAAAACAGTGAAAAAATATCAAAAAGTACATTCACCACACCAGCTCGGTCACAATCCTGCACTACCCAATGCGGTATGATTTATGGGGCCCTGGTCATGGGGCCCTTCCGTTTATGAATACGCACTTGTTACGGTGCTTCATTATCGCCCGCCCCTGATTGGATGCGCCCTATCCGCTGGTAATGACGTCATTGTGTATAGACAGCTCCATTGATATAGTGGAAAAATGTTGTTGTAAGGACCGGCGTTTTTTATTTTATTAATGGGGATGATGTTTCATTTTTGTTGGCCGGTTTTATTTTCGTTTTTGAAATCTACAAGAAATAAAATAATGCATACAATTAACAGTCTGTTAATTTTTATATTATAATCGAACAATGTGTTCAATACTGCGAGGGACTAATTTGTCATTGGGGTAAAGTTTCTTCCGAATCCCGGTAGATGGAGCAATATTAATTTTAATACACTTACCTAATTCAGCCAGCGCTGCGGTGGCTCGGTAGAAAAGGGTGTCGCTTGTACTGATAGCTAAGGTCACAAATTCAAATCCTGGCGGCGGCATTATTTGTAATTTACTACTTATTCCTGCCTAAGTACTTAACCACGCTAATGCCGTTTTCTGAGTGTAATTTATTAAAAAGTTCGTCTAATCGCCGTCAGGGGTGCGACGGCAGAAGGTAATGATTTCGCGCCGGTATATTAATGGCGCTGTCATCGCCGTCGGCCACCCATCCATCTACATTTGTCTTTTAACCCTGATAATTTCATACAATTAGTCTAATTGGTGGAACATGAAATATTGATAGAAATTATAAAAGAGATCACCAACATTTTGTACGAAGTAAGATATAATAAGTAATTGAATTAGTTTATGACTGTGACTGCTACTACCGCGTTTTATGAAAATATTAGTATTGTGAAAGAAAAAACTTACTAACTCATCATAATTATTTCGTTACCCTTACTTGCCCAAAATAACAGTTCGTCATTTTAGCTGAATTTTTATACTAGTACATCTCTTAGACCACGTCTATTTAGTGGTTAAAAACACACGCGATTTAAGAAAAAAATTAACTGAGTAGCCCAATAAAATTAAACCCATATAACTAAACACCACTCGACAGTAGGTAAACATTTTAGTCCACGTTTACCCGCGCCAGATGTCGCGAGTACTCTCCCGACAATATGCGCTAATTTGAGATATGAACATTATGCTGCGGACTGTACCAAATGGTACGCCCTCGCGTAAGTTTATTATTTTCATTGTGTTTAGGTATGATAAGTTTGTGGTTGTTCAACTTTCGGTTGTCCATCTGGCATTTGATGTCGTTGTACAATTTGGTACTTATTTGCAAAAATGGTGGTAGTAGCTGTTTTTGTTATTTTACTAGTAAGTGCTTGACTCACTAGACAAGAAGGCAAATGCCTCTGGGAGAATAGCAGAAAATAGACTAGATAAGACTGCCATTTAAAAAATTACTGCAATTAAAAATAAAATCTTGGTCTTTGAATAGTGTCTGTTTTTCAATATTTAAAATTGAAATAAATAATGATATTAGGTTCTTACCTTTATTTTCAAAATAAAGATAAAAAACAATATCCAGCATACCATATTGAGTAAATTTCAATGGGCTAACGAGATTTGTAGGAGGATCTTAACAGAGGAGTTTCATTCACTCTTCATTCTAGTTCCTGTAGCAGGCAGCAATAGTTTCATCAAAAGCCGACAAAGCTCGGCCCACTGAAAAAACTAAGGAACATTCGCTAAAAAAAGCGCTGCAGCCAAATCGAGCCGGCGATAACTTGTGCGATAAATAAAACAATGTTCCTTTGCGCGCATTGCATAAAATGGGGAGATGCTATTAATAATTATAAATTTATAACATGTTGTTGGCGTAATTCCATCCACTCTTCATCCTAGTTCCGTTAGGAATTAGAGAAGGCGCAGTTTACTAAAAATCGTGTCCGCCAAAAAAACAGCTATAGCCTTAACTGGTAACAATAAAACAATGTGCTATGGCTCGCACAGTATTGAACGCCATGATACAGCTTAAATCTGAACATTCAGACTTTTGTTTTATCTATTTGATCATTGAATTTATTGCCGAAGATACGCCACTCTCTTTATTATTCTAGTTATATTAGAAGGCAGCTAAAGCTCGATCCACTGAAACCGATGAAAAAACGTAGCAAACTAATCGCGGCCAGCGAAAACGTGTGCGCTATATAAAACAATGTACTAACTTACTATCGCGCGCACTACACCATATAATTAATATCATCTTCCATAAGATTTTTTTGTCGAAGGAATTTCGTTTTTTCTTCGCCCTAGTTCCGTTAAAATGCAGAAAAAGCTCGGTCCACCAAAAAACTTGGTACATTCGTTGAAAAAAGCGCAGCAGCCTAATCGCGGCCGGCGAAAACTCGCGCGATAAATAAAACAATGTACTGTCGCGCGCACAGTATAAAATGGCAATCGCGAAACCAATTTGTTTACGCAAATTCTGCAGCGGGGAGAGATGAATGGGCGACCATAGCGTAATACGGTGCTTGGTAATGTTGCGTCGATATGCGGTATCGATATCGATATCGATATTACTTTGAATGAGATGTTCGTGAATGAAGTCAATACTGTCTGTTTTTTCTTAAATTTATATTTCTCAGTTTCATTATTCATTCTACTATTATATCAATATTATATTGTATTGTTTTTTAATATTAAATTTATAACTTTTCTGTTCACCACATGTTTGCAGGTAGGGCAAGAATGCTGCATAGCGTAAGGCCCTTATCACGTTTGTGCATTAAAGTTCATAAAGTATTCTTGCTCTGATCCGATGTAAAATTGAAAGTAAAAATGTAAAGAAAAATAAAATTGATCTTTAAATCAAGGCGGAATTATGTAAGTTAGTAGAAATTCCTCCCTCCCGTTTTGAAATGAAGGGAAATAGACCTTTTATTCCCATCACTACGCGAATACCACACAACCGGAGCAACAATGAGAAATGAGACCGAAGATTTGATGAACAGCACGCATTTCAAATGCTCCATCGACGTATTTACTGCTTACACCAACAATACTCACCAAAATGCACCTTAAGCCTTTGCAATAGAGGTGCGATGAAGATGTGATCTTTGTCTTTATAACGCATGTGTCGATACCGAAGTGTGTGGCGCATTTGTGTTTCGTCACTTCATTTTGGTTTGTCGTGCAAATGTATGCTTTTACTGATAATTTTTGTGTTTAACACATAATATAAGTAAGTGATTCTAGGTGGTCTGATAAGTGTTCGAAGCTTGATACGGAAATTGTTACTTCCCACGATGATTTACGTAAAATATTTTCAGTTACTTTGTTTTGTAGTCTTAAAAGTCACACTATTAGCGATTTACACGAAACAAACGTTCAGGCTTCCAATGCGTTCTAAAGAAACACAACTACGAAAAATGCGTCGTCTAGTTGATGGTTTCCTGATTCTCATAATTTAGACAATTCTACTTACAAAACAACATTCCATTACAACAATAAGTGAAGTTATTCAATACATGTACCAACAAATCGCAAGGGTTAAAAAAAGGTGCAAACTCGCAAAACGTCAACCCTTAAACGGTATCCATTGTAAATCAATTTACAGGGATTATGACGTGCATTGTCTCTTCTATACTTTTTGATCTGTGCGGTTTGTAATAGGATTGTCAAAATAGAATGGTTCGGTGGCAAGCTGTTATGCTTGCGGTTCCATTTCTATTGACAAACAACGGTACGAAGATAAAAGACCCGTTGAAGAAACGCTTAATTTATGGCCCCAGATGGCTCCGTTATGCATTTTTTGTCGGTCACTAGTGGAAGTGAGATGTTTGGGTTTTGCGGTGTATTTAATTTTTAACTTCCGCTAAATAACTCGGATGACATACATAAATAAATTAGTTGAATTACATACATGATTTTCTATAATTTTATGGTTTCTGTTGCTGAGTCGGCAGAACGATGAGCGGCACTCAGAAAGCCCGAGTTCAAATCCGAATTTTGATAGTTATTTTAAACTTTATTATACATGGTGTAAGGGACGGGACAGTGTACCGAAAACTTTTCAAGTATGTTCAGACCATGAAACTTAACAACTTTTGCTATGGAGCCTATGCTGGGAAACGATTTTTTTAATTTTCAAGTTTCCATAGAAAGTTAGTCAGCAGGTCGGGAATTTTGTATTGGAGGTTAAATTTTTTTACCAACATATCCTCCGTAGATTTTTTTTCAGTTTTATGGTCTGATCATGCCTGCAAAGTTTTCGGTACGCCGTCCCTTTTACCCCGTATAACTCTCTCTCTCTCTCTGACCAAATTATTGTTTTCAAAGTAGCGTGGGTGTCGGCCGCGCGCATTTCGAGAAGCAGCCGCCGAGTAACCTGCGCAAAAGCAACTTCTTCCACTTCGTCGTGGCGTTGTACGACCGCGCCGGCCAGCCCGTCGAAATTGAACGCACCGCCTTCATCGGTTTCATCGAAAAAGACCAGGTCAGTATCGATATCTATTTCTTCTTCTGTATCATTGTTATGATTACTTTCTTTCACTTCTTCGTCGCGCAAGATTGAGTGTACATCCATTATCGGGTTCATTGAAAAGGACTTGGTCAGTATCAATATCTATTATTTTTTTCTTCTGTGTTATCGTTATCATTACCTTCTTCCACTTTGTCGTGGCGTTGTACGACCGCGCCGGACAGCCTGTTGAAATCGAACGCACCGCCTTCATCGGTTTCATTGAGAAAGACCAGGTCAGTATCGATATCTATTTTTTCTTCTTCTGTATCATTGTTATGATTACTTTCTTTCGCTTTGTCGTCGCGCAAGATCGAGTGTACAACCATTATCGGGTTCATTGAAATGGACCGGGTCAGTATAGATATATATAATTTTTTCTTCTGTGTCATCGTTATTAATACCTTCTTCCACTTCGTCGTGGCGTTGTACGACCGCCTTCATCGGTTTCATTGAGAAAGACCAGATCAGTATCGATATCTATTTTTATTTTCTGTGTCATCGTTATCATTACCTTCTTTCACTTCGTTGTCGCGCACGATCGAGTGTACATCGATTATCGGATTCATTGAAAAGGACTTGGTCAGTATAGATGAATATTATTTTTTCTTCTGTGTCATCGTTATCAATACCTTTTCCACTTCGTCGTGGCGTTGTACGACCGCGCCGGCCAGCCCGTCGAAATCGAACGCACCGCCTTCATCGGTTTCATTGAAAAAGACCAGGTCAGTATCGATATATATTATTTTTTCTTCTGTGTCATCGTTATCAATACCTTCTTCCACTTCGTCGTGGCGTTGTACGACCGCGCCGGCCAGCCTGTCGAAATCGAACGCACCGCCTTCATCGGTTTCATTGAAAAAGACCAGGTCAGTATCGATATATATTATTTTTTCTTCTGTGTCATCGTTATCAATACCTTTTTCCACTTCGTCGTGGCGTTGTACGACCGCGCCGGCCAGCCCGTCGAAATCGAACGCACCGCCTTCATCGGTTTCATTGAGAAAGACCAGGTCAGTATCGATATAATTTTTTTTTTCTTCTGTGTCATTGTTATCATTACCTTTTTTCACATCGTCGTCGCGCAGTACGACCACGTCGGACATTCGGTCGAGATTGAGCGCACCGCCTTCATTAAGAAGGATAAGATCAGGTTTGGTCTCTTTTCTTTCATCTTCTGTGTCATTGTCATCACTTCTATTTTGTCATCGTACTGTATGACCGCGCCGATCAGCCCATTGAATTTGAGCGCACCGCCTTTCTCGGCTTCATTATGAAATACACAAAGTCAAATTGTGTTTTTTCTTATTGATTTGTTATGTGAACCAGTCTGAGATTATTATAACTGATTCTTTCAAATTCCAAGCTATTAAAAGCAGTCATCGCAGCATATTTGATTGCATATATGCCCACACTAAAACAGTTTTTTATGCGCTTGTAGGCTCAATCTTTAAAAATCATCAGAATATTACACCTACTGCGTAAAAGTACCTACATTATTATTTCGGTCCCACATCCAAGCAGTTATAAACATCAATTTAAAGATGGACGCCTAGCGCATGCCACCAACGAACGATCAGTTGATTATGCAGATTTAAACTTGGAACACAATGGATATCATGTCCAAGAGATCCTGATTGATGGTCGCATGCGCATGATTCTTATCACCTTAAGGATTTTATTGATAAACTCTAATAACTCTGCTTTGAATGGGACTTGTTTGACTAACTTGAATATTACGATGGAGATAGTGTTTGTGACGGGACGACTCAGATACCAATACAAACACAGTGTTTGTAAAGTCAAAGTATGGACTTGATTTAGTTTAATATAATAGTTTTGTTTATTTAGTCATAGCTCTGCAATAAGATTATCTACACAACTTTTTACGTGTCTAAAGACACCTTGATTGTGAAAAAATTTATACTTATACAAATTGCGGAGTAGGCAGAGCGTCAAGCAGGTAGAGTGTAAATGGTCCTTTCCATGCATGAGGGTCATTTTAGTTTTTCTTTCAATACATTTTTTAGAAATTGCGTAGGTATATACGCAGTGTGATGGTTTTAAACACATCGCCTTCACAACATTAACAGCCACAAAAGTACACTGCTGGACATGAGCTTCCCCCTTATCGAGTGGTATTGCTGTACTCACCACGCTTTGCAGGCGAATTGGCGAGCGCAGTGCAAGATGTAGCATTTACAGGTGCCCTGCCATCTCCTGCCCATTTCCTGGATGAATTTATCCCTTAGTCGCTTTTTACGACACCCACGGGCATAATTGGGGTGATGTTTTTCTAAGCCGGCATCACACTGTAACTGTCTGTATGGACAATCAATATAAGATCTTATGTCTTATCTAGTAATTAACGTCTGGCATAGAAGAGTGGAGCCTCCTGATACAAGCATACTACTTGCTTAAAAGGAGACTCCATCACCTAGCTACTAACATTCAGTTTGTTAGAGACAGTAAATAATTTTGATTTTTGAAGATGGCTGTGGCGGCCAAAGAGTGGCTAAAAAACCTGAATTTGAACTTAAAGGATCCAGCGCAGCGCAACGCCATATTATATTGTGATCTATATAAGTTAGCACTACCTATATACCTATTGTAACACAATTTTTATTTCAGGAAGCCGAGGGCCAGAAGACAAACAACGGCATCCAGTACAGACTGCAGTTACTTTATGCTAATGGTGAGCATTTTGTTTTAGATACGTCTATTTTGTAGCCATTTGTGAAACTTACTGCCGACCAGCGAATGGGTATTCGGGACTCGAGGACTGTTTATATTTTATTTACTAAAGATAACAGTGATAGGGTTCAGTACAGTTTTTTACTAAGTAGTGAGTAAGTAATACAGGTATAAACCTATTTAAGGAATTGCTTTATGAAGATACCTCACACACTAGCGAATTTAAGTTCGATTTAACATAATACAAAATCTGTTATAATTCAAAACTGTCATGTAAAAAATACGACAATTTGAGAATATCCTCCTTTTTTTAAAGGCTTCAATAAATTAAAATGATAATACTATTTGTGAGGACATATCTAAATCAGTACACATCTGAATAGAAAATACTTATATCTAGTAATTAAATCCGTTTCTCATAGTCTTTCGTCTGTCCCATGTTTCATGAAAAAGGGGTAATACTCAAAGTGTTCTTTAGGTAGGTACATGCATAAAGCTTCTGAAAATATAAATTGCATAAATAGGTAATAACAATTTTCACTTGTTGCAATCGATTATAATCCTACATCTTCAACATAAGAGCTATATCAGGTGCATAATAGCATCAGGTATGCTGGAGACGTCAGGAGGGACAATTCAGTGGTCTGTTTGCAAATATTTGCCGTCTTGCCATTGCCTTGCAGGCAGGTAATGGAAAATTGTCACCGGCTCTCAGACTACAGTGCCATACAAGGTCTTAAAATAAGAGGTGTCAAGAGTTTATTATGTGAAACTCAAGATCATGAGTTGCTCTCGTACTATACGGAGGTAGGTTTTTTTTCTAGACAAAAACAGCGAAATGGCTGAACAGAGCTAAATAGAGAGGCGCGGCACCTCATCAACACAATACAAATCGCGAGTGACGCAAGTACGAATTTTCACGTTAAATTTGGTGTGGTGCAAGCAGCACGAAGTGAGACTGAGTGAGGCACCACACTAACACAAAACAAATAGCGAGCTCGACTTTTTACGTTAAAACTGGTGTCGCTCATTTGGTCGGATAATATTTTAGTTTCCTTAGTAAAAATATTATTGGGTCAATTTGGTAGTGTAAGTGTCAGGGTTTCAAGGGCAGGCATTGCCCCTACGACCCAGTCTTTGTATGTACGCCTGTAACCACTTAAGACTCTTTTGAAACTTTTTAAGCGTGCGTAGAAAAACGGTACAGAGCACAAAGCGTTTAATTAGTGCTGAACTTAAAATTACTCGACTTGTACAACTTTTTATTCGCTAAAATCTCTTACACCCTGTATGTACAGACGGAACATCCTTACGCAATGAATGATGACTGCAGCTCTTAGTCTAGAGTGCCGCTTTGAGGCTACAATACCGTTTGATGGTATTGGAGATACGGTTTAGCGTGTGTTTATTTATAGCCGAATAACTAAGTGAATTTACCTGACCAGTAGGTTATAGGCACTAAGACGACTTTGGTTTAAGTTTTAATAATATAGTAGTACAAGTATTAAAAAAAATACTAAAAGATACTTTGTTACTTAGATAGAAGAGATAGGATCATTCCGCCACTGAACTTTTGGAAGCAAGTGAGTTTTGACTCATGGTTTAAATTGTCTACGTAATATTTTGCCATGATCGTTTTTTATGCAAAAGAAAGAGTTAAACGTGTTCATTGTAGATCTTGTCTACGGCGTAGCATACCAGCTGCTTACACATAGATATCACACCTATATGTCTTGCGGGGTAGGCAAAGCGTAAACAGCCGTAAAACGAAAATGCCACGTCTGATAAACATTTAAGGGTCATTCAGAATATTGTAAATCAGCCCATCGACTAAAAATGCAATACACATGTAACTCCCTAGTCCCTTAGTCGCCTCTTACGTTACGACTGCTGCTTATTGCGATATTTATTTTTGTAACAGTTATTTTAATATGTCACAATATCTTAATAAATAAATAACTAAAATATTATGTCTTCTTCCAGGTATTAGACAAGAACAAGACATATTTGTCCGCCTCATCGATTCAGTTACGAAACAGGTAAGTTCATTGACTTATTCTTTACATCGCCTCTGAAAATTAATTCCTTGTTAACAAGTTTGTCCAGCGTAAGTCAACTTATAACCTAAAATAATGTAAGCTTCTTTGCCACTACTTTGAAACTCGACCCACCCTCAACTCATCCGATTCTCACCCACGTGTCGTCCACGTGCGCGATTGTCATCGCCGTCGGTCGATTAGGGCCTAATCCCCACGCCCCTTGGCCACCGAAATCATTGCCCCACACTGCCCTAAATAGTTATCGTTGGCTACAATCATTACCGTTATCTCGTATTGCAATTTTGATTCATGTCAGGAGTTTAAGCGTCGAGTAACAATAGTAGTGTCAGTTGGATTTTGATAGTTTGATTGACGGGCCAAAGGGTGAAGAATGGTGTGAAACCGTTTAAAATTCTAGAGTGCTCGATAAATCTGTGCGTTCAATAAGCAAATATTTCAACTCCAGAAATGCGATTTTCATTTTTAACAAACATACACATATCACGCCTTTATCCCTTGCGGGGTAGGCAGAGCGTCAACGGCCGTAAAGAACGGTCGCTATCGCCTCGTCTGGAAAATATTAGAAAAATCGTGCTGAATTTCATTTTCTATGTTTTTAAAATGATTATCTTACTCTAGTTGTTAATTAATTCAGCTTTGTAAAACTTTTAATATGTATTTTTGTCTGTAACTTTGAGGTGATTGTCTAAATCCAGTATCATGTAATGTAATAATTTATAAAAATCAAATTCTAGCACTTACTTTCTCCTCATTATAATTAACTTCTTCATTCCCCTTATACGTGCCAGCCTTCAATTTTTGTTCAAATGTATAATTTTGTTATCTTGTATATTGTAGATCTAACGTCTGTTTAAGATGTATTTTTATTTGCTTTTCGGAACTTCAAATCTATTAACAAAATAAGTGCAGCGAAATGACATGCATATCGAGCCACCAATTACGCAGAAGATTGACACGCAAAACGGTCATTCCCAAAAAGAGCAGAAAAAAGATGGCTGCTAGATAATAGTGTAGTCAGTGTGTAGTCGATTTAATTGTATTAAAACGGTGGGTCAGTACTCGGGCAATCAACTAATGCGAGGTGCATGCGAGCCTTACACGCAACCTTTGGGTTCCTAGTAAAGAATCAGAGTGCTTGGCAATTTTTAGAAATTCGTTGATTGGTAGGTTAAGTAGGTACGTGATGCATCAAATGAGTTAACCTATTGGACCTGATTTCAACGATGTTGTACTTACGTGTCAATGGGATTTGAAGAGTTCGTTCAATGCCCCCCTATGTATTTCATAACGTGATCCTGACCTAGTGATTATGAAGATGCCTAGTGAATATTATAAGCTTTTAAACGAATCATAATTTTCATATCGGTTTAGGCAGTTTAGGTATCTTTAAGTAATGCTCCTTCTTTAATAAGTGCATAAATACTAATTATATTTTACGTACTTACTATTACACAAACAAAATGGCGTCTTTTCCAACACACATGCATCCAAAAACTTTCACCAAACATTGCATTAGCTTTGTAACTACGCGTTCCGTAATTCTTAGTTAACTGCGTTCAGCCTAAGTTAATTATGTTGTTGGCATAAATCTTTCGTAATTGGCCTCTTGTTTCACCAACACTAACTGCTCGGGATGTGTTGAAATTATATATGTGATACGGTGAAGCCTCTGTCATAGGTTCGGTGAGGTTGGCTAGTATAATAATAATTAGCTGATGATAGTAGGTACTAACCTTTTTGTTAGGGATATTTTATACAACATGATTTATATAGTGACTTCTTCATAAATTTCGAATATGTTTTCCGAAAAATTACTTAAAAAACATAAACGAAGCAGTTAAGTTTATTGTAAAGGTTGCCTGAAAGAGATCGGTGCAAGCGATAAGGCCGCTTTTGCTTACTTTTGGTTTTAGGTTTTCTGTGTAATTTTGTTTCTGTTGTAAGCAATAAATTGTTTATGTTTTTACCAAAATATCAACAATATTAAGTTTATGAAAAAGTTTAATAAAAAATGTCGATTAGTTCTTTTGAATGGTTTCTCGAGGTTTTACTTGTAATACAGAAGTAATTGGAATTTTGATTCCTTTAATATACTTTAAATGGACTAGATTTATGCATTTCTTTAAAACATTCAAGCACGCATAGAAGTAATATTTAACCCACTTTAATACGCAGTTCCCACACTAAATCACTATCATATCAATATCTAAAACATAAATGTTGCCCCCTCTATTTGAACTTCTTCTTAAGATACGCCGCCGAAGGTCCGCCAAATGGATTCCTGGCAAATCCCATACACTACGCAAATGTATGAAAGGGAGCCGCGCGTGTGCCACGTGACCGACTGATTATGTTTACCTAAGTATGTTCAAACAACATATTAATTTGACCCCTCTTTTGTAGGCGAAATGACTTTCGGAAGCCATTCTTTGGTATTGCAGAGATTGAAATGGTTTTGTAACTTTCTTTGAGCACGGAAAATAACAATACCGATTCTGATAGGAAACAACCTGAATGGTTTATCACGCACCTCTTACTTGCTAGTAAGCGGTTTAAAAACTCTCACCGAAGGTTTATCGGGTGATTCGTAGACTAAGCTTCCCACACGACAAAATGAATAAATAGGAACCCCAATGTCAAATATAGAGCGATGCTCTCCTTCTTCTTTTGTCAGCGTTTTTCAACTACGAGGGGGCCTCTGACATGGTTGTGTAACGATAGTCGTCTGAGTAATTATAGACAGCAACCGGGAACAACGGCTCAACTTCCTCTGAAGCACTAAAACAAAATCGATTACAGACAATGAGGTGGTTCAGTCTGCAATGTCCAAACAAATTCACAAAGTGATAATAATTATCAACTTTGTGATTGCCCCACCGGGAATCAAACACAAAACCTTTGCGCTGCAGGTAGCCGCACTACCACTGCGCCACATCGGTCGTTTATCGGATGCTCTATCTATCTACATGGTGTAAAAAAATTAGCTAAGAATATTTTAAGAGGTGAACCAGTACGTGAAACTGAACAACTTTCCCCAAGGAACATAGGTCGAAATATGAAAAAAAAAATTGACCCTCCCATACAAATTATCCCGGCCGGGTAACACACTAAGTATGGGAGGGTCAAATTATAAGTGTTAGATACCTGTCGTCAAATAGGTAAATGTGAATATAACATTTTTGCAGCTACATTTTTGTAGAGGTGCCAATGTTGCCAGCAGTGCCACAACCACAATGTCTAGTGTCTACGCAATGGCGAGCTGGCAACCCCGCCTCGTAGTCGCACTGCACATAAATCACCAACTTCCTACAACGACTTCTTTATGTCGCCCATCTTATTTTTATTCTTTGCAAGTTCTTCTGGCCTTTCAAAACAATTTTTGGGAATGGAAACTTAAAAAGTCTTTGTTAGGTGCTATGTAGATGGAAGTTTATTTTATGTCCGTTTTGTTAATTTTAATATTATTATATTGCGTAAAATATACAGGGCGTAAGGGACAACCCTCCGAATACTCATAGGTTGCATTCAGACAATGAAAATGAACAACTTCAGGAAACGTATATTTAAAATATTTCAGGAAACGTTAATTTTATTTTTTGGTAGGTCGATTTTTTTGTCGTTTCCTGACATATGTTTCTAGGGAAAAGTTGTTAAATTTCATAGTCTGCATGCACCCTATCAGTATACGGAGAGCTATCCCTTACATCCTATATATAAATCGTTGCCGCAGTTAGAAAAAATAATGATGCCGGTTTGCAATAAAGTATATACCTATATTACTAAATAAACATCTTAGTATACCTTCTTAGTATGCATTTTTCCCCTGGCTTCCGTGCAAAATACTTACTATTGCTGTCGAGCAAACAACCCATTTTTTTACCGTCCCATCAATTCCCAAGAGATTGAATCCCATGCGGCGGAACAACCCACTGTGGGGCTATTGCCATTCCCGTAGGAGGCATCCCGGGAACCTCCGGGAACGGTCCCGGGAATGTACCCGAAACTCCTGCGGGAATCACGCCACGAACCACTGGGACTTAGGTAGTTGAGTCCGGCTACCGGATGGACTTGAAAATTTTTACTGATAGCTCCATAGTAAACAAGGAATGTGTTACCTTCAATATAGTGTTTAGTGTTTATATTGAGTATTTGTTGATTAGTGTTAACATACATTTTTATTCCTTTAGATATATCGAGGGCATCTTATGGCATTACCTACGTAGATTCAAAGTTATGATTAATGAGATAAAGAACAATAGTTTAATGGATTGGTGACTGTTCTGGTTTTTGTTATTTTATTACAATTCTTTTCATCCATAAAAACTATATCTAACACATATGATAAAAATCAATTCTATCGCTAATGCTAACTAATCTTTTCCTTCTGTAATGCACCTGCTTCTACCCCCAAATTATAGTAACACAAAAATATCCAGAGATTTCAACTCTAAGCCATGTCGTTTAAATACTCTTCTATGCCCCTTGAACATTACTTTAACCACCCTTCGTATGGGAAATCTCCTCAAATCCTTGTACAAAAGATGATAAGTCCAGGCTATTTCATATTCAATTAAATATTTTGTTAGGGATGAAAAAAACCTTTTGTATTACGCTCAGCACTGCAAGTTATAGATAAAGCTGGATATAAAAATAAAAATAATGGCAACAAAACTGAAACAATTGGAAACAACTCGAGTTACCCATTAAAAGATCAACCTATATTGATAATTGTCTAGAAAACTGAAGTATGATGATTAGATTCCTTGAATGTACAAACTTAGAAGCACACTTACTCTAGTGTATGACAAGAAAAACACACCACACCTTCTGTTGTGGTGTGGGTGACGGTCGAGTTCGGAAAATGATAATTATAAAACATCATTTAAGGCGCTAGGTTGGCTGAAGTGACTGCCCCTTTCAATGTCACTGCGTCAGAGAGAAACACTCAATCAGATTATTTGAGAGTTTATAACACCTTCACGTAGGTAGCGTGCGAGATAAAAATAAAACTTTCAGTACAAATTTTAAAATATGAATGCCGTTTTGGAGAACATTTGTAACTAATGATCAAAAATGAGTTCACTTTGGGATTTTTTTCTAGATGAACACAACATAAAATGAAAATCTTGAAAATCAATCTAACTAGGTATATTTTTCCTTCCTGGTTTAATTACTAGATTTTTGAAGCATTTGAGTTATATTACTGCGATTTTAAGCAATTTTCGATATTTAAGGCCATAACCTGTGAATATCTTGAATCATATATTACATCAGATGCGCATTTGGTGGAGTCCAAAATGCGTGCCTCAGGATTATCGGCCCCTACGCTACCAGTAATTAGATATTAATAGATAAACGCAGGGACACGTGTTGGGGGCGCTTATAAAGCTACAATAAGGGAAGTTTTGTATTTTTCGAGACTCCATTGAAGTTCAGAATTGTATCCAAAGTAAGTACCAACCAATCTAAAACTAGAACCAGATTCTCTTGACGTCAATCTTCTGTTGTGTGGGCACCAAGTCAACGAACCCGATGTTTGTTAAAACATCGCATAATCAAAATCAATTGTGTGTTTTTTACAACTTCTTCTGGAATGAAGTAAGACTGCTTGCTTGTGACAAAGAATTTGATTCCATTTAATATTTAATCACTCCTTGTGATAATTTGAATCGAGATTGATGTTTAGAAATAAATAAATACATATCTTAAAACACATATTACTCACCTCTGTAAAATCTTGTCTAGTCTTGTCTAGCCCACACCATCCCACTGCTGGGCAAAGGCCTCCCTCTTCTCCTTCCATCCATCTCTATTTTGGGCTTCCGCATGCCAGTTTCGTGAGAAATTGTCCAACTCGTCTTCAAACTCGTCGTCAATAAAATATCATTAAATTAACATTAACAGCCACAACAGTTCACTGCTGGACAAGGGCCTCCGCTAATTCGGGGTATTGCCATTCTCACCAGGCTTGGCAAACGGATTGGCGAGCACAGTGCAAGATGTTGCACTCGCAGATGACGCTGCTGCCCAATCCCTAGATTATTATCACTTAGTCACTTTTAACGACATCTACGACTAGAATTGGGGTGATGCTATTCTTAGCCGGCACAACATGGCATGAAAACTTTCATAATAATACAAATTAAAAAGAAAGAAGTAACTATGCAAATGTATTTTAATCTGGATAATAAAATAGATTACAGTGCGCAGGGTGCATAAATTTGCAAAAAAATGCCCGATGAAGACTGCATAGGGTTATCTTATCTGGTGTCCAAATTGTAATTAATGCATTTAGTATAGGGAGCCTTAATTAGTGACCATCCCTCTTTCTACCACCAAGACTAATATGATCAGAAACACAGGGTTGAGGTTGAGATATGAAAGACCGATTTCTCAAAACGCTGCTATTTTAAATGATCAGTTTTTCATAAAGAACTTGATGGCAATATTGAACATTGACATCATGATCATTGACATTAGTTCACTTGTATCCTCCTATTGGGGTGGTATTGCCAATGGCAATATGCCAATGAAAAATAGATCCCACAACCTAAAAGTTGATAAGTTTAATAAACGCAAGTCTGGGTGGTCTAAAATTATTTTTGAAATGTGGTCCTTTATACAAGATTACATGTTCTTTTAATATTGCAAGGTATGAACCAGTCGATGAAAATTATAAATTTTCTCAAAGCAGTTAACAATAACACTACAGTGGTTCTCGAATAAAGTTGTTCCGATTTATGGGCTGGTTCACTCCTTTCCTAGATATATTTATGAACGGACCCCTTCTAACTACATAATATAATAAAATATTGTTTCTCATTGAAATATTATTGTTCTAGCCCATCGTCTACGAAGGTCAAGACAAGAATCCAGAAATGTGCAGGGTTTTGCTCACACACGAAGTCATGTGCAGGTAATTATTTTAGATAACTCTTTTGTAACATTTAAAGGTCAAATCACACCGCGTCGCAATCGCGACTATGCCATCTTCAAGACACTAACATATGTACGGGTATTTAAGAAGGATTGAGGATTTCCGCGCTTTGCCAAGTCAAGCCACCTCACGTTCGCGTCGCAGTATGAACTAACCCTAATGATGACTACTAGTAACAAAAATACACAGTACCACAGCGGCCATATTTCGTAGAAACATTTTTGCTTACAAACATTATAATGCTGTCCCATCATTTGTCATAAATTTTGAACTTCTGTGTATTCTTGCCAGTCACGTTTCTTTAAATTTGGGATGTCTTGTCGCATGCTGTTATTATATTGAATAGAGGCTTATCATTGGCTGTAAAACTCTAAAGATGAACCCCCGTAAATAATGCTTTGTGTTGTTTTTGTTGCAATGATGTGTAAATTATATTAAAACCCAAGCAACATATAATGTTTATTATACTTTGCTTTCAAAAATAGATTTAATTATCAGCAAATATATTTTTTACCCCTTTAAGGGATACACTTTAACCAGGTACTTAATACAGTATATGACAAAAACAGTACAGTTTAACCTCCTAAAGGAGTGAATTGATGTAATGCCGATAATTTTTTATGAGTGGGCGAGATGATGGAAGGATATCTTGTTTAAGCTTCTGTGACTAGCATTTATTTAGCATCGGTCTAATATTCTCTATAATTGTTTCACCTAAAATTACAAAGTTCTAAGCCACTTGTTTAGTTTGTGAATTGCCTCCTTTTAATTCTTTGTTCAATGCGGAATAAATTCCACAGAGCAAATTGTTTAATGTTTATGGGGGTTGTTCCGTTTTACGTAAACACGGACGTTCAGTTTCATCCCGACTTGAGAGTAATTAGAGTACGCGCCACGGAACGAGTCCCGTAGATGCGAAGCTGTCGTTCGAACGATCTCTGTTATTGCGAGGAAATACACTATTGAACAATGTCACCGGACAGAAAGCATATTATTAAGAGCAAGTTTTGTTTATTTTTCGCAGGCGCCCTGTCGTGGCGCGGAACTTTACAAAAGTCTAGCGTCTCTAACTAGAAGTCGAAAATAAACATTCTTATTAATGTTACCGTTTGCTTTGGGGTAGCTTGTCCTTCTATACAAGGTTGAAGGACAAGTTTTCCATTTAAAGGGTCAACTTATACTTGTTATTTTAATAACTATGTATTAAAGAACCAGTAAATGTTGATCTCTTAAATTGTAACCCGAGCTGCAGTCAATAGAACAGTAGTTGCGTCTGTGTTAGCAATTAAAATTTTATTCCACCTTAGACGCAGTATTGCTTTCTCTATTGTGTGTGTACGCGCGTCCTTGTCTGGCGTCTTCAGGGGAGGAGTCTCAAGGGAGTCTGTCCTTTCAATGTCTTTGCCCTTTGCGTCGAAGAGCCCCTATAGGGCGCGCTACACTACCGTGTTTGCTTAACGTGGATGCGGCTTCTAGACACTGCCGCTGTTTGCTTAGTGTGGATGCGGCTTGTGATTCCATTGTTGTCATGATACTGGATTCTGTTTGATTGACTTTTGTTGTATAAAGTTTGAATGGCTTGTTGTGATGGTAATGTTTCCCTGATTTTGTACAAGTGACTCATCATCACTATAAAGCTGTGACCACGCTTTGTGACTACAACTTTGTGGCTCTGTGACTACGACAGGGCGCTATAAAATGCCTTAAACGTAGGATATCGTAAATATTTTCAAATAAACACGAATGAAATCCGTTAAAGTGCATCCGTATGTTGTTTAATATAAAACCGCGAGATAGCTGCAGACCGTACTTTATAAAAGAAAAAATCTTACCACTACCCTGTATTTTTATCCTCGAAGCCGCTACATTTATAAGGAAAAACTCAAACATGTTTAAATTCTGCAAAAGCACCAGACGTAATAATTTACTAGAACTACCGAAAGCAAAAATGCAAATTGTAAAAAATGGACCGCATTACAAGGCTGTGCAAATATATAACAAAATACCAATAGAAATCAAACTAGAAACCAAAGACAAACCTTTTTACAATAAAGTTAAGACATTACTGCTGACAAAGTGCTATTATACTGTTGATGAATTTCTAAATGATCAAATCTAGCCATAAATACCTACATGCCTACCTTACTTACTAGTCATTTCAAATAAGTACCTGTATAATTATTTTTTACAAACTATTTTAGAATGACATGTACAAATTAATCAATGAACTTATTTAATTATCAACGAATTTATTATTTTAATTTTACTATTGTTTTGCTAATATTTAACTTATTTTAATCATAATTATTATTATAATTAAGGTATTTTTAAGTGAATCTCGTACTTACTGATGATGATGTAATTTTGGACAGTTGAATCTTAATCTTATGTACCTACCTATCTAATTAATGAATAATATAAATGTCGCATGTATGCATGCCACAACTTGCAATGCCCTTATAGGGTACATGTACCTATCTGCTATGTATTTTTTTGTAACTTTAAGCTTGTACATGAAAGCATGAATAAATTGAATTGAATTGAATTAAAAAGTTTTGTTGCGTGTCATTACTGAGACTAACAAGACTAAATAGTTATTGTTTTCATATGTTAAATGAACTAACGTATATTTTTGTTTGCAGCCGGTGTTGTGATAAGAAGAGTTGTGGAAACCGAAATGAAACACCATCAGATCCTGTCATCATAGATCGGTAAGTAAAAGTTCTTAACAAAGTAATTGTTATCCAAGCATAAGTTTTTATTTTTCTGCTATTAAGGCCGCTATCTGCACCTAAGTATAAAGATGTAAGTAAACAGACTCGTATAAAAATAAAACACCACGCAAACAATGGACAAAAGTCCATTCTATCGGGTTGCCAAATCACACGAAAAGTTAGAAACTCTCTTTTCTCTATTTCCAACAATTCATCAGCCGGAAATGACGGCAATCTCGAAACTTTGCGGAAATGCATTTTCACGATACACGAACTTTTGAAGGTTCCGTTTGCATTCGGTTTTTTGTTCTGAATTTCTGAACTGAGTTGCAGATACGCCGCAGCGCAGTTGAATTTAGAATTTTAAAACGGTTAAATTGTCGTCGGCGTGAATTGATAACGGTGAAGGTTAAAAACAGAAATATTATGTTATTTTTTCCTAGTTATTCTAATAGGTAAATTTTTTAATTACAATTATTATTTTCTATAAAGTCTCCTTTTATCTTACCTACTTGAAACGTTGTTATCCTATTAAGGTCCGGGTTGAACACTTTCGTCGTGTTTAGCCCGGATCGTGTTTTGTAGCAACAAATTATGGAAAATAACTTTTTCGTTGACAAACTGCGATTAATTACTTAAAAATATATAAATTGTGGTGCATATCAGATGAAAAGAACGCACCTTGCGTAACTTCAATTGGCCCCAATTTGACATCAAATCAAACTGTACCCAGCAACAACAACTATCGATTTCGGAAAAAACAAAAGCCAGAACGAAAATTGCCCGAATTCGTCTCACGCTGTGCCATTCATCGACATCGATAGCATAGGGAGGAGCTGCAGCTAATCAGGCTGACAAATATCGATATTTCAATGGAATACTATGGGCACTATTCCACCACCGTCGAGGGGTGGCGCGTTGCTTTTATTTCGGTCCTTTTTCGGGAATTCAATAGAGATAGGCGTCTCCCGTTTGAAACGTCGTTCGATATTTGAAATTAAGGGCTGGTGGTATTAGCTGGTGAAAACGGTTCAGTGGTTAAATGGTTCAGTGACATCTCAACATGGTCTCACAATATTAGAGGTAAGTAGCTTTAAATCTTTGGGTAATTTGTTTATTAGAGGTTAAATCCTAAGCAAAGCGAAATCCGACCGTCCAATACCACGCATGTTTTTTATTAATTTCTTCAAAACTGAAGCAACCATTTAAAATGTAAACGGACAATTTGATATCCTATACGGTGAGTTTATTTCAAAATACAACAATGCACTTTTTCTCGTGTTTTCAATTTTTACTCAACTTAATGAATTACCTATGGTGGCAACTATTTTCTGTTGTAGTGATTTTTAAAACATATAACGCTTATTGTTGTCCTTTGAATAAAACTTATTGTATAGGACAACAATTTGTCCGTCTTAGATGTTTGATATTTGTACCAGATTTAAAGAAATTTATTTAAAAACATGTGGAGGGAGGACGGTCGATAACGCGTTAAAGCACTGCTTCACTCGTATAACAAGCATAGTTTGATAATCATACTCACAGTAACTCCGTAAATATACATTCAAAGAATCAACCAAGAGTTACCTTACCTTTCTTTTGCAACAATCCTTTGGTCAATTTTATCTATTTTTCTGAAATTCCTATAGCATTTAACATTGTCTTTGAATGTGACGTATATCAAGTCAGTCATGAGGCTGCATGGTTCTTCGCCTGTCCAGAATGGACAAATAGATTAAAAAATAAAATAAAAAAAGTATATCAAGTCAGCAGCCCTACACATTGGCTTTGTAATTCCGTTCGATTCAATTTTTTTCTACCTTGGAAACAAAAATTCGACGCGAGCCTTTGTGGGCGAACTCTCCTTTGCTTTTCAACGGCGCATGAAGTTGACCGGCGAATTTCCTAACCCACGAATAAACTTTTGATTTTTCGCGTTTTTCACCGTTTGATGTAAATTAAACCCTGTTGAGTGTGAATGCCATTATTAGACGCCATTGTGGAAAATTGGAAACAAAATTTTTCGATGAATTTTTATGAAGCAAGGCCTGATTTTATATCTGCTTTGATTTATGGTGAGGTGTCGACGGTTTCCGAAATTCGTTGCGCGGAACTTGAATCACTTGAAAAATTTATGTAGAGTTACACTTACACCACACAATTAATAATATATTTTTAATATCTCTGCCACCGTGTGCAATACTGTGGCATACAAAATACTATTAATCCATCAGCGTTATTCTGTACCGGCGCGCCCATGCAGCGGACTAATGCGATAATTGAAATTGTGCAATTGCGTGCGAAACGCCCGACACTGAATTCATTAGTGCTCTGTTTTTCACAGTTTGCCTGCTACAGTTATTTTTTTGTTGTGTTGCAATGTCGCTGGCTAAATGATATCGTTTTCAGAATTTAATTATGTATTTAGGTGTGGGACGTTGGTGAGTTTTGCGTACCTAAGTAAATCAGCAGAACTAAGCAACATTTTATTTTATCCTTTATCGAACTGACTTCAACAAAAGCGTTCGTTCCTACTAGATTCATCGCTTTTATACCGTTTACTCAAAAACGCCTGAATATATTCGATAAATTAATTTGGAAAGTGTGCAAGCCCCCAAATTGTCCCATCCTCACAGTCAGATGTAAAAATCAACAAACATCTTCGGTTTAAAAAGGAGTTAAATTAAAATTGTACCTAAACGTAACGTAACTACTTCAAATCCCAAAGACATCATCGATAGAAATCACCAATAAACGCCCAGATAAAACAGAACAGCCCGCAACAACGGTCAAAAACGTTCAAGTATCGATAACAGGAATAATTGACGTGCCGGTAAAAGCAGGCAACAATCCAGAACCCTTCGAATCAGCAGCAATTTGTTAAGTGGATTTTTGCCCGAGACACGCTCGCGGCCCGTTGCGCTTCTGTACACAATTTCATTATCTGTGCCCGCGCGCCCGCCCGCCTGCCTGACTACTATTAACTTATGCGATGCTGGTAGGTATGGAAAATTTTACTGTATTTTTTCTTTATGTTTCCGTGTTTTGCATCTAGTTTTTTTTGGTTTGCATGCCATAATGAATTTTGATCTGATTAAGCGGCGTGTAGTTTGAAACACACCTAGCATTTTTAAATTCAGAAAAAATATGCAGTGGGTAATCCATAGATTTCCTGGATAGTTAAAAAAAAAAACATCTTTTATCGAAGAGGGTGACAAAGAACATTTTCGATCCGATCAACCGTCGTTTATCTGCTTTTAGATGTTTTCTTTCAAACTCGCGCAAGAAAAACCATAAAAAATCTATTTGCCTATTTTGAAATCCACCATTTGACCAGACTAATATATATATACAATTTTAGTAACTGAATACCTTGCATCGAGTATAAAACGTCGATTTTAATCAATTTTGGTCAATTGCTCAAGAAACCCCTTCAAATCGAACCACGATTACAATGCAGGTACTTACCCAGATGGACTTTTGGAATCAATTCGTGCCCACGCAATTCGGCCCCTAAGTGCAATCACTTAAGAATTTTATGAACCGAACTGATTAAGATGTTTTGTCGCGGGTTTATGGATGTAGGGTTTAAACCCTTGTATCTAAACGAACATATTGTGACTGGAATTACTATTAAAGGATTTAACTTAAGCTGTTTTAAATGTTATATGTGTTTGGTAGGGAGAGTCGTGTGCATGTAGATAAGCACTTATGTTGCAAAAAAGTAAGATATACAGGATGTAAGGAACAGCCCTGCGAATACTGATAGAGTGCACTCAGACCATGAAAATGAACAACTGCCCAAAATTAAACATTTAAGGAAAACGACAAAATTATTTTGACTTCCCATAGTAAATGCAGTCAGTAGATTGTGATTTTGTATAGGAGGTTGATATTTTTTGTCGTTTCCTGACATATGTTCTTAGGGAAAAGTTGTTTAGTTTCATGATCTGCATGCATACCCTATAATATTCGGAGGGCTGTCCCTTACACCTCGTATATTACATACGTAGGTATTATATAAAAAAAAACTACAGAGTTGGTTAAAGTAAGTTGGTAAAAAAAACCTGATTTATACCCCTTTCAATCAAAGTCAGAGGCCTCTAGTAGTAGAAGACGGTTTTATTACTCCGACTTCAAAAAATTACACTATCTGTTCTAAGCAGGTACCTGGTGAATTCTGTAAACGTAGTATTATAAAACCTACAAAGTTTAAAAACTTTCAAAACACGAGCTGCCGAGATAAAGATAAGAAAAAAAGAATAAATCAGAATCGAGTTAATAAAATGTCCATAAACGGGATAGTGCTCACAAAAGCAGTCGACATATGGCTAACATCTATATTACAATGAGATTTTTACACCCCATTTCGGGTGTGACAATATCGATTCCCAATTCGATATCACCCTCTTGTGCATTACCAGCAAGTGATAGAAGCGTGTCTCAATTTCGACTCTATTTTTGAATAATTTTAGTGGTTCTAAGCATTGCATATGTTACTAAATCGGATAAAAATTTCCATAAGACAAGGCAATGTAAGTGCATCCAATTTCCTTGCCAAAATTCACATACAGCAATGTACATACACATATCACACATCTATCTTTTGCGGGGTAGGCAGAGTGCTAGCGGCCGTAAAGCACGGTCACCATTACCATGTCTGACAAATATTTGAGGGCCGCTTCAAAAATATGGTATAGTTACCAATATAATGACAGGTGGTCAGCCTGTTGCCTAAAATTGGAACACACACGAAACCCACATGCCCCTCAGTCACCTCTAACGACAACCGCGGGAAAGAAATGGGGTGGTGCTATTCAATACAATAGGCCAAAGTTCAGGTGTTTGTAAAGGGTTTTTTAAGGCACATGGGTCAATGAAACGGATCTAAAAATTCTATTTTACGTCACATTTTAATTTGGAATAAACGAACGATACGTTTTACAGGCGCGACTTCTTTAGCTGCAGTTTTCCGGTAATTTCCAGTAATTTTCGGTGCTGTGAACGGCGGTGCGAGCGAATCACGGCTATTATATTATCTCATTAGACACGCCGCGGCGCGGAGCTCCAGCTCCTCTCTCTTCTTTTTGCCAAATAAATTCCTTTCTGAGCGGCTGATTTCTCTATTACATTTTTGTGGAGCCCCGTTTAGCGTTGGGAAATGATCTGAGAATTTTTCGCCCTATATTTCTTAGTTCAGTTTTTTGGTGGATGTATTTTGCGAAATTTGTGTCTTCATTTTACTGTTTTCTCACATCCGTCAATTTTCCTGGGTATAAGTTTCCGTATTTATCGAGTGCAGAAAGCATGTGATGGCGCCAAGCAATAAATTTATATTACAAATAGTTTGGAACTACAAGTTAGTTGGTGCGCGACCTCGGAACGGTGGGGTTTGCACTCCCAACGGCTAAGTTTCGATAACTTCATAAGTCTCTTTATTAATAGCTTTGCACTTTCTTCGCCCCACAAAGTTGAGAATTCGTTTAACTTCCTTAAGTAAAAAAGCTCTACATCCATATTAAAATTATGTTTCTGCTAACAAAACATTAGGTTCCCTTATTTCAAAATATTTATATCTAACAAAAACTTCCAATCCACAACACAAAACACGCTAATCTGTACAAAAAGTGAGGCGCAACAAAAGAATTCGGCACACTTACAGTGTAATGTAAACCAAAAAAGAAAACTGGTCCCAAAAGCGTACCCTGGGGGACGCCCGCGCGCTTCGCCGGCCCCGATACAGACACGACGACGGTGATTAGGCTTCTTATCCACGAGATAGCGACAGAAACTGTGCAAGACTTAACAACTAGGACCGTTTTCTTATTCCCTCCGACCAAGCACTTTCTTACCCGCCGACTTATCTAATGCTTGCCACTGTTCGGCTTAAAATTTCTATGTAATATTACAAAGTTGCCGGTTATAAATATAAAGCTTAATTTTAAGGCACATTTGTTTTTAATTTTTTTATGTGAATGTAAATTCCACATAAAATATGAAGATAAAAATATTACGGAATCTAGCGTAAGAAATAACCTACGAGTAAAATTTCTTACTTACACAAATTTTGGGTTAATATTAGTAAACTAAAACATGTGCTTTTTTTGTGTAAAACACCTAGTCAGCGAACGTGTGCGAATGGGAGGTTTTCTTACACCCTGTACCTAATGTCATGTTTGAATAAATCAAGCAGTAATGAGACGTCTCATTTGTGATTTATATGGGGTGTTCGTTTCTCCGGATTGCCCTCTGATTTTTCCGCTCGATAAGTCTGGGTGACGTCCGCGGTCGTAAATTGAAATATGATGAAGACTTGGTACGTAATAAGCCCTCGGTAATCGCGCCCTTCGATTGCTTGCGCTTGGGTGACATTGCAAAATGTCACGCGCTGTATATACAGGGTGTAAGGGACGGTGTACCGAAAACTTTGCAGGCATGATCAGACCATGAAACTGAACAACTTTTACTATGGAGCCTATGTTGGGAAACGAATTTTTTTTTCGAGTTTCCATAGAAAGTCAGTCAGCTGATCGGGAATTTTGTATGGGAGGTCGAAAAAAAAATCTTGTTTACCAACATAGCTTCCATAGAAAAAGTTGTTCAGTTTCATGGTCTGATCATGCCTGCAAAGTTTTCGGTACACCGTCCCTTACACCCCGTATACATCTCGCCTTTATCCCCTTCGGGGTAGGCAGAGCATAAACGGCCGCAAAAAACGGACATTTACGCCACGTCTGACAAACATTTGAGGGTCATTCGGAAAATTGTGTATCGCCACAGGTTGTCAGCCCATTGCCTAAAATTTCGCGCTGTATACATACATACAAAATAATAAAAACATGGTCCTACACCAATCAATATGCTGAAAAATATACTTGAGAATATAAATTTTATTTTTTAGTTTGATGCGTATATTATGTATTAGGTCGTATAATAAGCATGAGTAGGTAAATCATATCATAAAGTAATCTTGCTTGCTATAATATAATTAATTATATGATATTCTAGTAAATATTTAAATTTTACAAATTTATCATGTATGCTCTTGCTGTACATGATGGGTTGGCCAATTTATTTCACAAGGAATAATCGTCGTCGGATCCTGATCGATGGATCATTAATCTATTATTACCTACTTTTCACAGTCTTTTCCTCAATGCCCCTTTTATCAGCCATGTTCCGCTATTCTATCTCAATTTCGACCTCATCCTCGATTCCAATACGCGATTCGTCGGCTCTCAAATTATTCGGTGAAAATTCACCATCTCGTTAGAATGTGCTGCCGTACCGAGCCGAGCCGGGAGATCCAACCGCTTGATAAATTGTCTGGAATAATAATGATGAATTGCAACTACTTGCCTCCCGATGCAGGTTCTAATCTATATAACGATTTTGCTTATGGTTAAGCTTCTTTTTATAAAATATTCCGTTATGCTTGGTAATAGTTTTTGGATTTCGTACTGCCGCACTAGATAGAAAGTTGTAAGACATCCGCTCGTAGGTCTTTGATGATGGATAAATATAAATTGTAATTGTCAACATCAGAATGGTTAAAAACAAAAGGCTCACCCATCCTTATGTTTAACACAAACTAAGATAAGAAAAGAGAGGAAATTAATGCCAACAAAAAAGGGCAAACATGAGACACAAATAGTCACGTAAGATAGTCACGTAGCTTTTAGGTTGAATGTTGTAAGAATATTTAAATCTGATCCTAAAAATATTTTAAAATTAAATTCTAATTCGACGTTTGATATTGCCTGAGCCTGGCAAAATTACTTCAAATTAGCGACAAATCTATTAAGAAGAGGACGTCTTCGGGACATTTAATTAGTGACTGGGTTTTATCATCCCCTCTTTGCTCCCATTTGTTGGAATTTCAACTGTGATACCGTCATATTGGTGAGGCTTTAATAATATTGGGAAATCTTCTTTGTAATTTTTGCTTCCCAGATTGAATTGCTTGATGAAAATTTTAAAGAATTTCCAAAGATACTTTTAATTTATATAGTAAATTTGAGGCCATCAGTTAATTAAGCCTTTCTTTCCGTTACTGGTTTCAAAAATGCCTTGACTCACACTTCTTTACTCTTTTTTTGGCTGCTCGTAACTGTAATAGTATTTCAGTCATTAAATTTGAATGAATGCGTGACATTTCCTTTGAAGACAAACACGCCTTCAGCTTCGTGGTAAAACAAACTAATGTTAATTGTTGGTTTTATGAGGACATCGCGTGTGTTAGGTTCAAGTTTCTATTTCAGTACCTTGCCTACAGGGCCCCATTTGGCATATATTGCTGGTTATTGTAGTTGCGTCGTTACAATAAACTCAAGATAGCTAGCAATGTATGCCAAATCGGGTCCTGTTGGCAGGGCAGAGTGATACCAACTTTAGATAGCAGGGAAATTTGGAGCTGGAGCGGTGAAATGTACTCTTCATTCGGATATGGTATTGTTTACATGCGCTTCATCAAACGAAATTTGAATTCGTTTGTAGCGTGTACTAGTATTTGATGCAAAGGTAACATTGGTCTATTATTTTGAGATCCTACGACGACTATACTATACGTTACTAAATATCTAAATTTTTTATATTATGTCACGTATATATATGTTCCTTGTCCTTTAAAAAGGTTGTTCATTTTTTTCATATGCTGATTTTTAACCCTACGAAAAATTGTCAACAATTTCATTACAAGTTGCAGGTACTAACAATAATCCTTTAAAACGCAAGTACCTATATCTGTGTCATCCCTCTCACGTTTACTGTAAAATTTATCTTTGTAGATTATTTAAAAATAAATAATAAAATCTTGTAAGGTATAGATCTATGATAAATTCTAGTATTTTAAATCAAATTCCGCTTTTAACTTCCACGTCCCCATATTCAATTATGACAATCATTACTAGATGTGGCGGGGCTTGATGACAACGGAAGCAAAACACCACTTACTTTCCATTTATGTGAGTGGTCATTCAATTAGTTATCTAGATTTGGATGTAATCGCCTCTTTGCTTGATTGATGGGGGGCAATCTTCTCTATTTTGGTAAATCACTGGTAACTGGAAATAAATTCAATTCAATTTGAAAATATGGTTTTTCAAATGTTTCAATTTGATGATTTTGTAGATGCTTGGGTTTAAGGTAAGTAAAGTTAATTTTATTTAATTGGCAATGCTCAATTTTTTTTTGTTACACTCCACTTATATCAACAAAAGAATACAAAAGTGTAATTTCAGGCTATGATTTTTTTTTTCGACCTCTTTGGTCGTGTAGTCAAAGTTTGATGCTAACCGATTTTTTTCACGATAACGTCATAAACCAACAAGGTTCCAATTCTTAAAATTTACAGTCTATAACTTAGCTATTTTACTCGAGACCTCCTAACGTACATGCATAGGAGCTCTTAGACCCCCTTGCGGGCTCCGAGACGTCAGCACGTTTAAGCGCCAATTAATTATTAAGGAGGTGCTCAGCGCGTTCCTTTGCACGCTGATAGACTGCACAACAATGTGGCTAGCTGGTGATTGCCTGCTTTGTAAATTGCATTAAGGCTTGTGCCCGTGTTTGTTTGCCCGTGGCTCTGTAAAGTCAAAGTTAAGAGGAATACGTTCTGAGTCTGCAAAGGCAAAACAAACTGCCATCATCAAAAAAAAGGACATACTATCTAACAAACTTTGATTGAATACCCTTCGTTAAAATACGAGAAAATTAAACAAAAAATTTGACATTTTAATTTTTCCTCATTTGTGTTGATGAGGACGACTCACGGACGACTTGATAGTTGGCCTTTAACATGGTTATTATGAAAAAACACCTTAGTAATTCTTTTTGAAATATACCAACGTATTCACTCACACGAGTACCTCACGTATAAAAATAGAAAGTGCTTTTAAAATGTATTTCGGCAAACATGTTCGAGGGTGCTTTTGATGGCAGCGTCTCCGATTGTCAGTTGTAAATCCAATTTTCACTTTATATTGCTAGTTTCAATACTCTCTGCTGGCTTGGGGTGCAGTAATGGATCCGGCTGGGATATCAGATAAGCTATTGCGACGCTATTATCGTAAATGAACGGTGACCTTGCAAGTTTCCTGTGAAATTCTATATACATAGAATGTAAAACGATTAATTAGTGATATTTTATGGGGTGAACCAGCCCATGAAATTCAACAACCAACGACCTTTCCTAACGAAACATAGATAGAAAAAGAAAAAGAAAAAATGGGCCTACAAAGTGTTACACAGGCCTACAAGTTATCATAGCATAAGCAATGTATAATTTCTGCGAAAGAAGAAATGTAGCGTGCAATATTATTTGATGCAAAAGTAACATTGATCCATTATTTTGAGTTACGTTAGACTATACGTTACTAAATACCTCATTTTTTATATTATGTCACGTTATGTTCCTTGTCCTTTAAAGTGTTGTTCAGTTTTTTCACATGAAGATTTTTCAACCCTACGAAAAATGTTCAACAATTTCATTACAAGTTGCGGGTACAATAACAAATGCAAATACCTATATCTGTGTCGTCCCTCTTACGATAATGTAAAATTTATCTTTATATATTATTCATATATCTTCTTCTTCTTTCGTGTCGATGACTCAAATGTATTTCGACCAGAAATTAGCCACGGCTATGGCGCTGTCGGTGGCATCATACAAGTCATAATTCATATATCAATAATAAATTCTTGTAAGGTTGTTGTTAGGTCTTTGTTTATATTCTATTATTTTGAATCACTCATCATAGCATAAGCAATGTACAATTTCTGCGACAGAAGAAAGTAAACGCAGAAGAGTCCAGTCCAGTCATGTCCCATAGAACTGTCCACTTAGTGGAATATCAACATTGATGTATAATTAGTATGTAATCTATTCCATAGACCTTATTAAAAAATTCTTAATCAGCGATGAGTAAAGTCACGTCATATTTCCTTTGGTTTTCATACTCATAAAAGAATCACATTTTCCGAATACTTGCCAGTATCGAGTTCAACACGAGATTCGTTTACACTTGGTGTGGGGAGCTTAAATTGCATTCAGCTCCCATTAACGCCTTGTCTGATCCGATTTCGATTTATATTTTTTGATAAATGGGATATGCTGGTGCTATTTTTGCGTCCCTATTGGATTTTCGATGTTGTAGTTACTACGGGTATAAGTTACCCATGAAGAAATCAATCTATACTGGTTGTCCATACAATTATTAAAAGCAACCAAATCCGATCGTGCGTAGTTTGATGTGTCGCCTACGAAATTTACAATGCTTTATTATCTATCTCATAACGTTCGGATTACAAACTCGAAAACAGTTGTATAAAGACATGCTTTATGCATTCTGTCTATAGAAATTACTTTTCTTCTCAAACGCCGAAACATTACGAGTAAGGATGTTCTATGCTATTCGATAAAATGGAGACATAAAACGAACTTGTCTGTGCCAATACTTATTAAATAAGTAAGTACTTATTAAATAAGTATAGGTACTTAAATTTGCCGCCATCTTCCGCCAAACCTGTCACCGTGTTTTGTGCTTAGCCTTGATTGTTTATGTTATTTTACTTGTTTAAAGGTGGTTTAAAATGCTTTTCTCATATTTTACAATCGAAATTGAAAGTGATGAGGACATTTACGCGCCTCCTGACATCTTAGACGCGGCGGTGGATTGCCGGTGCAAAGGTTTGGAAAAGTGTACATAGTAAATTTTTCAGAGTTTAGTGTGGTATATTGTGGACTGTTTTTTTATATTTATTTATTTTAAACTTTATTGCATGCCTAATGCCACGCGTCATTCTCTACCGGCCAACCAGAGTGACTGTTAATATATTTAATGTAACTTCATATAATTAGGCATGAGAATACGCCTCGTGTGATAAACAGACACTCGCATTCTCATACCTATCATTACAATGACAGTTGCTTATAATAGTAAAGTCTGTCTTAACTTTAATCGAACTAAGTAATTCATGGTTTTTATTAAACAGTCAATTCTTAAAAAACTAGACCTTATTCATAAATGTATCTAATTTTATTGTTTTTTTTTAAATTTATAAGGAGCCTCCTTATTTTGACTATTTTTTTTCACACAAAGCCAGCGTTTGTTTTAGTTTCGCTTATATTTTTCCCGTTGTCACGGAGAGTTAATGAAAGAATTAGCCTTCATTACAACTGATACGATTCCTTAAAGGGATTGCCGAATGAAGACGAAGTGCCCTCGTAACCTTTCCGATTGCCAGGATCAATGGCGGATGGGTCGTCTTATCTGTGATTAGTTTTTTGCGACGTACAAAAGCCTGGTGAAACGTTTTTTTGTGTACTTACTTTCAATGTAAGAGATTGGCTGTACATTGTTCTGGCTTAGCAAATAATTTGAGAAAATCATATAGACAGATACATAAGCTTGCCTACCTATCTATTCAACCGCGTATAATACGGTACAGACGAAGTCTAACTTTCAACAGTAATGCATTAATTAAGCCGTCGCGATCCCCGAAAATCGTCTCGAAACTCGCTCCGTTTAAATTAGTGCAGGATTCATTTTCTTTTTAATTCGTCTTCCAAATTCAAATAAGATTTCTTCTTTTTATTACGCCGCATAAAAGGGTAGACCAGGATTCGTCGCTGCGCTCGCTTCAAACGCTAATTCCTCCTCCTTTCCCTGCTACTGATTGGACGATATATTTAACAATGCTACCGACACGCTTCTCTGCGAAAAAATACATCTTACGTACTTTTTTCTCGCTGGGATTCCTTTATTTTCTTATTTTCTATTTGTGTTTTCACCAGAAGGTTGTAAGGCTGGTGCAGCATGCGGGCGTTAATGAAACTAATGCCAATTAGTCGAAGGTTGTGTTTGGCTTGCAGGGTTGGCGTGTTTGGTTATTCGGTGTGTTCTCCTACAAGCATATTACGGGGCATAGCCCATAGAGATGGAGGGTCTTAACGGGAGGTCGTTTGCTGCGCTGCCAGGCGCCCAAGATTAATGACATTACACCAAGACAGTTTGTAAGAGGCAAACCTGACAAAAAACTGAGTTGTAATTAAGTAGATCGATTAAATGGTGATTTGGCGACCAATGATTCTCCTGCCACTCTATGAACAAAAGTTATTTTCGGTAAATATAATGATAATAAAAAATACTTTTATTGCACACAAAACACAATAACGTTAAAAAAATACAATTAAACACAGTAAATACGGCGGCCTTAATGCTAATAGTGATTATTTATTGTTTTCTGCAAAGTAAATTTTAAGTTACCTAAAGAAACAATCGTGCCTATGAAATTAAACTTTGGAATTTTAAACTTTGAACTTAGAAATAGATTGTTGATTCTACTAATAATAGGCATTTATAATTAATAGTGTAGGGTTCTGATCTTCAATGCACAATGGAATTTACTTAGCGAAACTTCAAACTTGAAGAAGAAGGGATGTAACGGACACTACCCAAGTCGGTGGAACAAGCCGGACATCATAAAATATTTAACACTCATATCTTGCAAGCGGTCCGAATATTATCGACTCGCCTATAAAACGAACAACTCCTGCCAGAAAGAGATGCTCATAGGGACTTTGCTGGAGTTGGTGAAGGAGGTGAACTTATTGTAGGATATTGTACGATCTTTGGAAATTCGCTGGAAACGTTTGCTTTCTTTCCATCGTTTTTATCGCGGTCGTTATATTTTGATAGAGCAGTTTGGTGCGATCGCCGATATAACGTTTATGTTTTGGTTTTCGGTATTCGTCGAGTGTTTCGTGGCTTCGTGCATTTTGTTTGCCAGTTATTGTTTGTTTTTTGTTGCTTAGGTTGAATACTTAAATTTTGGTTGTAAAAAGATGAGATACGGTTTTTTCAGGATCAAATACTTTGTTATCATTAATTATTGGTTACGTCCGTGCACTTGATAAGTTTTGTTCCACATACATACATACATACATACACACATCACGGCTATAATCCCTTACGGGGTAGGCAGAGCGTAAACGGCCGCAAAAAATTGGATTAACGCCACGTCTGACAAATGTTTGAGTTTTGTTTTTAAGTAGGATATTTATGATTATGACCATATATGGTCTTAGTCACGTCTCAGTACTTACTAAAAGTTGGCAGATACAAAACAAAATCCTACGAACCAAAACAAGCAGTTTTTATTTGCAAATTTTCATCAGTATTTTGAATTTATATTCTGGATACGGGATATAAATATAAAGGATGGTGTACCAAAATCATTGCAAGCTCATGATCAGCCCATGAAACTGATATTTTTTTCTATGGAGACTATGTTATTTAACGAAAACTATTTTTCTATCTCCCATACAAAATGTACAATCAGCTGCCTGACTTTATATGGTAACTAAAAAAGTATCGTTTCCTAACGAAGGCTCCATTATTGAAAAAAATTGGTACACCCTATCTTACACCCGGTATATCTTGATCACAAGAAAGAATAGCAAATATTGTTGTAAAGTCACATTTACCAGTAAACTCGACGGCGTAAATATGCTTACCTTAAAAGTTTTCAGTGATAAATTCGCTGCAAGGCTCGCGAATATAAAACGTTTTGTACACTTGCGCTCATAAGTTTTTAACTTTATTTAAATTTACATGATTCACTTTTTTTTAACTCACGTCTAGTTCCCGTACAGTGCATGGAACTCAAACCATAAAAAACTCTGACACCAGGGTTCATCGGGTCATTGGATGACTCGTTGTCCCACACGAAAAGAAAGATAACATAAATAAAAAATTTACTAGGTACTACACCAATAAAAATTGACTTCCGATACATATATTATGCTTATATCCCTTGCGGGGTAGGCTGCGCGTAAACGGCCGTAGAAACGGCCATTTACGCCACGTCTGACAAATATTTTAGGGACATTCAGAAAATTGTATATCACCATAGTGACAGGTTGTCAGCCCATCGCCTTAAATAACTTCGACATGGTACATAATTATATTAAATTATTTATGAAATTTATATGAAAAATTCTGAAAGTTGACTATTTAGTATGTAGGTGTTTTTTTAGAGGTATACTCGTATACTACACTTTGGTACTCGGCTGTACTTCACCGATAATAACTCACGACGGCCTCGGAAGATGATTCATTGGACGATGTATCTATATTTCGCATTTCTCAGTTAAACGTAACCTCACTATACTACTTATACATGTATGACTTAATTTCTAGTATTTTCTAAACTTTTTTTTTCTTACAAGCTCAGTAACTTTCTAGTTAGATTTAGTCAAAACAATACGTTTTGTGCTATAATATTGTTATTAAAGTCTGGCGGCTGCGTCTCTATTTTGTGACCGAGTCGTCTAACGTAGTCTAATAAGTAGTCAAAAATAATCCACCGGCAATTACGTGGCGTAATTAAGCAGCTAAAAGCTTGTATTAAGTTTCTTTAATCTTCTAATAAGATCCTATAGAACAGCCAATAATTACCTCCTTTGTACCACGGCCATCTATTATAACCCCAACCTATAACCGCATAAAATGATCCGCAATGGCGCGTATGAAAACATGCGGCCGCGAATTTCCCAATAATAAATTATACTCCTTGTCCGCTTACCTCGGGTTAACCGGCTTTTATAAACTACCCACGTAATTTATAACTATTACCCGGCCGAATACGATCACGTGATATCACTTTATAGCATATTCGTCCGGTAAATATGAGGGCACTCTGTAATATGTTACTTGTTCGGGAGTTGCGCGCCGGCGAATTATTAGGTGTAGGTGGGCTACATGATTAATATAGTAAAGGACACTTGATGATATTGTAAACTTTTGAATTCAGAATAAAAATAGTAGAAAGCTGTTTAATAAGACACCGTGCAAAAATCTTTCCGTAGCCTTTTGCTACGACGGCGTAGAAAGTGCTACAACGCGTGCGAGCCTTTGAATATTTCGAGTGCAAAGCCAATCAGCTTGCTGTCCAATTAGGCTTTTAGTATTAGCTAAACTCTATGTATCGATGTTGTTCCTGGTGTAAAAACTTGAAACTAATGCAGTTGACATAAATGCATAGGTGTAAGAAAATATCTTTGAAGAATTTTTTTCTTCATTGCTCGTTTATATTTTTAGGGAATCACAGTAAATTTCATATTTTTTAGCATCTCGTTTTTGGAGTATGATATAATCCTTATTTATTAAGTATCCAATTATTTATCCTTCAGTCGGGAAATAGCGAGAACAAATTAAAGTCGTACTTAAAAATATCGCCGTGTGGTTCCGGCATGAATAGCATCACCCCAATACATCCCATGGGTGTCTTAGAAAGCAACTGAGGGATAAATTCATCTAAAGAATGGGCAGCAGCGTTCCCTGTCAAAGCAATATCTTGCATTGCGCTCGCCAATCCGCTTGCCAAGCGTGGTATGGTAATACCCCCCAATAGGGGGAGGCCCATGGACAGCAGTTGACTGTTGTGGCTGTTAATGTATGTAATGTACAAAAAAGTATCGGAAGCAGACACAACAATCCCAATTCTATTACAATCGAACTATCTTAGTTCGCAACTACCCCAAACAATCTTACCGACCGGTACTTAATGTAATCGCGCTCAATATCCTTTGTTCACTTTCAGACTCATTAAAAAGGCGATGCAATTTAATGAGTTGATAGTGTGCGTTAACCCCTCGCTACGTTTGCAAATACTGGCTAGATATTGCTGGGTGCACAAGCAAAATACAACTCTAGCTTCTAGGTTGTGAGGTGGTTAATAGCTTGGTTGCGACAGGGCCGGTATCGGTATGTAGGGGTCGAAGATTAGTGGCCCACGCCTACCCGACGGTGCGCTGAGCGGCTGATGGGGCCCCAGAGTGTAGTTACAATTAGAGTGGTGCCCACAATGAAGTGATGCCCGCGTAATGTGGCCCCTTGTCTTTGTATGTTGATTGCGCCCGAAAGAGGTCGAGTTGAGCATTAGTAGGTGCTGCCTTAGCGGTTTGCTGGCTGATAAACTAGCACGATATGAGTTTAAAGGTACGATCGGGCTTGGTGTCTGCAAAATCGTAAATTTTTGTTCTTGTTGCCATAATTGTAGTCTAGTCCAGATACAGGTTTTACTATTTGCAACTGATACCAATATGTCTTTTTCCACTATTACCACATTATAAAAGTATTGAGTCTGTCATAGGGTAAACGTCCGTTTAACATCTCTATATGAGCTGCGAGCGGTTTGCCTTTGCCACCAACATACTGCTAGTACTATGTATAATCAAATAGTACAATTATTACAAATTGGAACAACCACACGTCTTTTTTCACCAGCCAGATAAACAGCAGATAAATATTTTAAAAAACTGTCACATGGTAAAAGTACTTACCTATAGTAGTACAGATATGGTAGGCAGGAAAGGCGCTTACGGCCGCAAGCGATTGCCACAGTAACTGCAAGTAAACAAATTTGAAACTTTTTTGGCAAAAATACAGAACCATGAAGGAGCAAAGACGCATTTCTTCCAATATTCAGATACATAAACCAGTAAAAAAGTATAAATTCTGACACAGGATAAACGTACCCATAACAGGCATATAGATACAAGCAGGAAAGGCGCTTACAGCCGCAAGCGATTGCCCCAGTCACTGCCAGTAGGTATATTGTCAATTGGAAACTACTCCGCGCCGAGCACAAGCGCTTACATTTGAAAGAGTACAGAATACAGTAATAGATAAGTTTACAGAGTGATTTAAAAATAATACATTTTTTCGTTTTGATGTTTGAATGAGTTTTTTTGTATCGTCTCAGCGGGTCAATGATTTCTGGATTACAAATGATTGGGAACAGCATTTATCTATTGTTAAGTTTAGATCCTGCCTGCTGCAAGTAACTTTCTAAAGAGGACAAAATGTCTAGCGCATCAAATATTGTGATAAAGTTAGATATAAATCCGTAAAGACCTCCCTAATAAACATATTTGTTGTATGTATTTTATAAGCATGACAAAAGGGATCAATCCGTATAACAGCTGTAACATTTCGCTTCATACTTGTACGAACCATCTCCAGACCCGTCGTTTACTACACTGAGGGCTATGAAAGGCGAGGTTTTATCGCGTTGCCATGACGACGGGATGCTGCGTCGCGTGATACCCCTCCGCGATTCCCGCACAGTAGGTATAGGACTACCGCGTTTACCTTATAGATAGGATTCTGGATTTGTAGTGAAAGTTGTCGCAATTCGAAATGTAAATATTCTTGTACTCATATGTGTAATAGTTTTTGTATTGTATTGAATAAAATGCAGACAAGGAAATAAATTAAAGGACTCAAAGACCAAGTTGATAAAAATAGATTTTTGCTCAGTATATAAGTACCTACATAGGAAATATTTTATTTTAATTCTGGTAGAGTCTGTGCGAAAAGAGCATAGATGTGGGCATAAAGTGAACTAATCGTTTTTTTACAGGTTGCTAAGTCATTTCTCATATTGAGGCACAGAGGCGCTCTCAATTTCCACGCCTTTTCTTTTTCCGCACAGACTCTAATAATAATGTTTTCTTCAAGTTGTCTTGAAGAAAACATTATTATGCTGCCAATACGTTTTATATCGTATGCTCGTAGTAAGTTTTAATACTTTAGATACCTACTATCATTTATTTAGCTATTGGCAGCAACTCAAATTGCCTAATACTACCCGTTATTGATTTTGATTGAGAGTTGATCTCACTTTAATACTAGTTCTTTATTAAAAATAATCCATATACATGGTGTAAAAAAATTTGCTAAGAATATTTTAAGGGGTGAACCAGTACGTGAAACTGAACAACTTTCCCCAAGGAACATAGGTCCAAAATGTGAAAAATATAATTGGCCCTCCCATACAAATTATCCCGGCCGGGTAACACACTAAGTATGGGAGGGTCAAATTATTTTTTCATATTTCGACCTATGTTCCTTGGGGAAAGTTGTTCAGTTTCACGTACTGGTTCACCCCTTGAAATATTCTTAGCTAATTTTTTTACACCTTATATATTATGTTGATAATCATAAATGGGTAGGATAAGTCGCATAATTTATCTGTGACCAACTTATTTGGCTAAACACACGTGGCTAATTGTTACATTCCGGTGGAAGTTAACCCTTGGATTGACGCGGTTGAAATATTAACGCGAGCTATAGACACTCGCAAAAACAAACTCCGAAACTGGGCCCATAATGGTAGCGGGGCCCGTCGCATGATGCCAAAGATTAACCGCTTTTAGAAGGTTATGTAATATTTAAATTAAAATCTTATTAATGATTACACTTGTTGCGTGGCAAAATAAATTAACGAAGGGTTTAATGACTGATTGATGAATTTAATTTGTCTATTTTTTAATTATCTTATTTTCATTTGAAGATTTGATTAATTTTAAATCCGCCTTTGACTACGTCTGTAACCAAGTTCCTGACCTTTTACCTTTTGGAGCAATGGCATTGTATCTAAATGCGTGAAATTTTTAATTTATTACTCCTTCCTACGAGGTACTCAGCAGCTTAAGGCAATCAGCAAATATCTATTTCAAAAACGTTAGGTATATGAAAATTACTTCCGCCGAGATACACAATTTCAGACATAATACCAGTACTTATGTGTTTTTTAATGATTATTTTACTTTGTAAAAATTATGAATCACTTGTTCAGATTGTAGTAACCAATGTCTCGGCCGTTTACTCTTTGCCGCAATGGCGCTAACTGAAACTTCGCATTCCATCCTAAATATTAGGCATGGTTAAACTTCAAAAAGCTAGCATGTATGAAAATTCTATTCTGCCCTGAAAAAACAACAGCATTTGCTTTTCGCGACCAATCTCCGCGTTGCTTACTCTTTGCCGCGATGGCGTTGTATTGAGTGGCGCTGGGTGGGGGCCCCGGGGACCGCCTCCCGAGGGAGCCGCCCCGCACCGGAAGGTTAAAAGGGAAAAGTTATAAGACCGCGCGTTGTCAGTGATCGCGGCCGACTTTTAGTTCTTTTTTTTTCTTTAGTAATTTTTGGCTGTCGGTCGAGTTGTTAAGAGTTCTCTGGAGCTGAAGTACTAAGGATTCAGAGCGTTTGGAGATGTTTGACGTAAAAGGAATACCATCAAAAAACTTTTTTCTTAAAGCCAATTCGATCACAAGTAGTTTTACGTAAATAATATGCTTCCAAACTTATTTGTTATAAAGTTATTGATATATATTTTATAGAGTTTAAAAAAAGTTCCGAGTTTTCAACGAGTTATTTTGAAAAGAAACTCCACAATTTCATGCTTTAAAAACTATTTTGAAACTTGTTGTGTACTAACACGTATAATGCAAATAAACATAGTGAGAGGGGGCAGTGGTGTGGGGTGGGGGGTACTCAAGTGTTCAAAGAGGGCAAGCCTACTCGCCTCCCGCGACTTAATACCGTAGTGGGCTTTTTTCATCGACTAGTCCACGACACACCCTATACTATACCCCCTTTGTTGTAGGTACATATAGTTATACTCAAGCGTATCTATATAACCTTGTAATGCCTACATGCAACGAAGAAGTAGTTAGTTCCTAATTCGATATGTAAAGCTTAGCTAGACTAGAAGACATAAAATAAGAAAACCATTTGGACATATTTTAGTCTAATTTAAAACATTCTTATATTTTGTAAGAAAAAGTTAAAGATTACTCTTATATATGAAAAAACTAAATAACCTTCATTTGACCTGTCTGACGTCATAGTGGCAAAGAGTGAAACGAATCACTTTCATGATCTCCTTCAAGATAACCATTGACATTAGAAACTATATATTCTAGTACGTCAGTCAACTTTCTGTGTCAAATTTATGTAAAAAAAGTTTGATTTATTGTTTTTTTTACGAATGGTGTTGTTCGTTGCAATGATTGTTTATTTAACCATTTATTGTACACAAAAACATACACAGGAACAATTTACAATGAGACAAGACGTAAAGTTTACTTATTTCTGAGAACAAATTTCTTACAGCAAACCCACAAATTACGTCATCAAACAATATATTTTAAAAATTATAAAGTATTTTGTTTTTATATACCGAATAGCTGAATCTCCAACTGGTTTAAAGTAGGGCACGTAATTTGTATTTTATAAGATACCTAGCAGTATTTTCGTATGTTGTACGATTTTTCATGCAGTAGGTACTCAGGTCAACGGTATAGACCAATTTCATTGAAGTTGTTTTCTTTGTAAAATGTAAAAAAAGAACATCTGATTATTTATTGTCTCACTGGTCAGGTAAAGTAGTCTCAAAAAATAGGTACCTACGTATTATTTGTCCTTTAACAAAATATTAAAAATAAAAAAACAAGACTACATTATATTTTTATCTTTAAGTATCACATTTCACGTGTTCTTATACTCGTATTTATGTAAAGGTTTGTCGAAGTCATAGGTAGGGATGAAAACTGCGGGGGTAGTTTTTACGACGAAAACGGAGGGTAGCCTTTTCCGGTGATGCGATAGGTAAATAAATACACAGTCTAGGTAAGTTTATTGAGCTGGCTTGATTTGGTTTTGCAGTATACATTGTTAAGCGGTAGAGTTGAAAATCGAGTATATTCGTAAACAACATGATTTATCTACATATAAAAACTAATTTCCTCATTGACTGACTGACTCATTTATCAACACACACTTGCACTGCGCTCGCCAATCCGCTTGTCAAGTGCCGTGTTGAGTATATATATAATACCTCCCAATAGGGAAGGCCCTTGTCTAGCAGTAGGCTTTTGTAGCTGTTGTAGTTGTAGCAGTAGTTTTGTCGGGTTGTGCGGGCGGAAACCTTAGTCAGCAATACATCAAGCAATCCATTTTAGAAATCGACCTGTACTAACATATTGTATTTCATACAGTTTCTTGTGCGCCTTGATCACTTAAAAATTCATAACTCGATGTAAACGTTATTTATCGTAAATCCGCTTCTGTCAGATTGCAGTACAATTATTACGCTCCGGAATCCCCTTAATAAGTATACCTATGTACTTAGTATGGTTCCATACCATAACATAAATAGATACCTATCTTCGAAGTACTGTCTATTGTCTATGTTTGATCTGGTACAGTCAAGATTAGGCTTGGTTAGACAGTTTGGACTTTGGATCGTTCTTATGCCGCGCCCATAAGACTTACATTGGCGGTTTAGTGTCTAACCGCATGTGAGCTTGACTGTACCACTTAACTTGACACTCAGTTGTAAGAGGCAATAAATATCACCTTCGCTGTGATTTTTTGCACAAAAGGTCACACTTTTGTCTTTAAAGACGTGCAATTTTTTCAACCCCACTTGTAATTTTCGATAGAATCATGGCTAAACAAAAAAAAGTGTCATAAATAAACACACATGTGTCCATAACTACAGACAAAAACCTTTTTCTTGGCTATAACCATAAGAGCCCTAAGCTTGACCATTAATACTGCAAGGGTCACCCTGGGGTCATCCGACAGTGTGATCCGATTCATCGATCTTGGCTTACGAACAAAATATTGCTATGGGGTGCTAAACGGAATCTACGGTGTGGTTTGTTTACGTAAGAGGCAAGATGTGCTGGTAAGGCTGCGATGCGAAAGAATCAGGGAATATTACGAAATAATGAAACAATAAATAATAGGACTAGGGCAGTGATAGGTAGGTATCTCAATAAAGTTGATTTTGTCGGACGCACACTAATATAAAATTAATAAATAATAACAGTCTGAAATTCCACCTTTACATGTGGATCGTGTGGAAAGTCATGCCGCTTCGGCTTGTCTAGTCACGAAAAGTCTTGCCTCTAACACAGATTTACTCGTCTGACACAGACGTATGAGGCCTACGATGATGATGACTAAGCACGCTTAATCAATTTAGATATTGATATATTTGTAAAGAAAGAAGGTTTTCTTTAATTTGATATTTAGTCTGTACTGATAGATGACAGGTTAGGTTTGTGGTTATAATGAGGGAAATGGCAGATTGTTGTGTGTGATATATTTTATTTTCGAAAGAACTTAAATAAGTGGAAAATAAACTTTAAATGTCGTTTCTCGTTTTTCAGAAGCAACACATTTTGGTTTACTTATCCTAAAATAAAGAGAAACCTACAGTCTTATAAAACGACATTTTGTTTATTGAATTATCGGATTTTGAAGAAGACTATGGATCAACTACGATTTGAATTTAAAATACTGCCGGCGAGTGATGGCAAAGCAAATGTCTATTGCATAACCTCAATCGCAACAAAAGATGAAAGAATATTTGCTATACCAGAAGAACTACAACCTGCCGGTCTACATCAAGAGTTGATAAAGACAACTGCGTACAATAAAGTCAAAAATAGCATTAAAAAACGTCACCAGTCACGAAAAGTATGGATTACAATGACCGAGGAGTTAAGCAAAATTTATATTGATGAAGACGGAAATTTACAATTTTCAGACCAATACCTTGAGGAAATTATACAAAACTCGGCGTCTGGAGTTGTAGATAAGAATACAAAATCACTGGAATCATTAATTGAAAAACTAATTGAAAACACACAGGATTCTAAAAAACAAAATCTGAAATTGATTGCAGAGAAATTTGTTATTGAAAAATTTAATAGCAAAAATCCAAATCCAAGTCAATGGATGGATATTTTTGAGAGGGAGTGTTCACGCTTCGACATTATCGAAGATGAGAAAAAAATTGACATACTCAGACTATTTATGGATAAAAGTTGTGTCGACTGGTACAATTCCATGATTATAAAACTAACACTTAACTCGGACTGGACTATATGGAAAAATAAATTCTGTGAATCGTTTGCAAATCAAGGCTGGAACCAAGTTACATCTGCACTATACTTTAAATACAGGGATGGTTCATTGGTAGACTATGCCATTAAAAAAGAAAAGCTTTTACTGGACATGAGAAGATCAATAGATACCGGTACACTAGTGGATCTTATCGCAGCTGGTTTGCCGGGGTTTATACTAGAGAAGATAAATAGAGAAACAATAAAAGATACAGTAGATTTATTTAATGAAGTGAGAAAATATGAACATTTAGTAAATAAAAATAAGAATGTGTATTACAGAAAATATGAAAACCAAAAGATAAATACAAAGAACGAAGAACATACTCCATGCAAAACATGTGAAAAGTTGAACAAAGGTACACGCTACCATCCAGAGACTGCATGCTGGTTTAAAGCAAAAGATGACGAGAGATTTAATAAAAGATCTATCAGGCATGTTAATAATTCGGTCATTGAAGCAGAGTTAAATGAGTCGGAACCAAAAAACTTATTGTAACACCATTAATAAAAGTCAAACTCCTAATAAATGATAAATTGGAAATATTTGGAGTATATGATTCGGGGTCAAATGTCTCTCTGATTATTTCCAAATTATTAAAATTAAAAACAAATAAAAATGGATTAAATGAAAAAAAATTACAAACGATTAATGGTGTTAAAGAAACAAGTGGTTTGACGAATTTAAAAATAAGAATTTTTGAAAAAGAAGAAAACGTGGATGTGTACATAATTGATGAGCCACATTTCAAATATGATTTTTTAATTGGATTAGACATGATAAAGAAATACAAATTGATACAAAATGAGAAGCTGGAAGTAACTCAGAGACAATACTTGCACCAAAAGACTATAAAAATGGAGAAAGACATGAAAAACATTACTAAAGATGAAAAAGAATACCAAATAAATTTTAATGAGCATATTAAGGAAGGGGAATTCGAAATTAAAGTTAATCATTTAGATCCAAATAAAAGAGAAGAAATTAGCAAATTGATACAACAACATAAATCAGTATTTGCCAAAGACAAGTATGATATAGGAACAGTTAATGGATATGAAGCAAGAATAGATTTATTAGTGGACAAATACTGCAGCAAAAGGCCTTATAGGTGTACTTTAGAAGACAAAAAAGAGATAGCAGATCAGATAGCAAAATTATTGGATAATAAACTAATAGAAGAATCCTATAGCCCATTTGCGGCACCAGTAACCTTGGCATTTAAGAAGGAAGAAAATAAAAAATCTAGACTTTGTATAGACTTTAGAGATTTAAATAAAATAGTAGTACCACAAGCTCAACCATTCCCATTGATTGAAGACTTAATGATAAAAACAAGGAACTGCAGGTATTTTACAAGTCTAGACATTAACTCCGCTTTTTGGTCTATACCCTTAAGAGTAGAAGACAGAAAGATAACTGGATTTGTAACACAAGAGGGTCACTTCCAATGGACTTGTCTACCGTTCGGACTTAAGACAGCTCCAGCAATATTTCAAAGAATACTAAGTAATATACTGAGAAAATATAAACTTTCTGATTTTGCTGTGAATTATATAGACGATATACTGATATTTTCAAAATCATTTGAAGAACACATAAAGCACTTGAAACAATTGTTAGAAGCCATTCAAACAAAAGGATTTCGTTTGAAATTTACTAAGTGTACGTTTGCATCGGATTCAATCAAATACCTAGGTTACATTATCGAAAAGAATACAATAAAACCTGTGAAGGACAACCTTATTTCAATAAGGAATTTTCCAGTACCAAAAACTCAGAAAAATATAAGACAATTTTTAGGAAAAATAAATTTTTATCATGAATACATACCAAGAAGCGCGATAATACTGGACCCACTACATAAGTTACTAAGAAAAAATCAAAAATTTGATTGGACAGAAGAATGTCAAAAATCATTTGAGAAAATAAAAAGCCTCCTGTGTTCACAACCAATACTAGAAATATTCGATCAAGATTTACCAATCAACATCTACACTGATGCATCGATAGAGGGCGTTGGAGCCATTTTGAAACAGGTACAAACAAATGGCGAAGAAAAACCAGTCGCCTACTTTTCAAAAAAACTGAATGAAGCGCAAAAGAAGAAAAAAGCTATATTTTTAGAATGTTTGGCTATCAAAGAAGCACTAAGATATTGGCAGTATTGGTTAATAGGTAAATCTTTCACAGTTTACTCAGACCATAAACCATTAGAGAATATGAACTTAAAAGCCAGAACGGATGAAGAACTGGGTGATTTGACTTATTACCTCTCACAATATGACTTTACAATCAGATATTCCCCAGGAAAAAATAATCTGGAAGCAGATTGTTTAAGTCGAAACCCTGTTTTGGAACCAGAAGAGAATGAAGAAGAACAGTTAAAAATTGTAAATTTTATTACTATAGAAGATATAAAAAGTGATCAGAAGAAAAATGAAGACATACGAAGAAACAAAAACAAAATAATTGAAAAAGATCACATATACTATAAAAAAATAAGAAGCAAAGAAAAAATAATAATAACAGAAGAATTCAGTAAAAGACTTATGAAAGGAGTGCACGAAGAGCTATGCCATATTGGAATTGGACAAATGCTTAAGACTATTAGTTCACTATTTGTAACAAAGAATTTAACAAAGAATATAAAAGAAATATGTAAAAGCTGTGAAATTTGCATAAAAAATAAAACTAGAGGACAGGACAAATATGGTTTGATGTCACATTTAGGCCCAGCGACGAGACCCTTTGAAATAGTATCAATAGATACAATTGGCGGTTTTGGAGGGTCTAGATCAACAAAGAAATACCTTCATCTTTTAGTTGACCACTTCACCAGATACGCATTTATTATAACATCAAAGACCCAGAGTGCACATGATTTCATAAAACTAATAAATAAAGTCACTGAAACAGAAGAAATTGGAATACTCCTAACTGACCAGTATCCAGGAATAAATTCTAAAGAATTCAAGAAATTTCTGAGCGGAAAAAAAATAACAATGATATTTACTGCCGTAAATGCTCCATTTTCGAATGGCCTCAATGAAAGATTGAATCAGACCTTAGTGAACAAAATACGATGTAAAATTAATGGATATGGAAAGAAAAAAGCATGGACTACAATAGCACATGAATGTGTAGAAAAATACAACCGGACTATTCATTCTATAACAGGATACACACCATGTTATTTGTTATATGGTACAGATTTTACTGTTTTGCCAAATGAGCTACGACAAGAATCTACACATGGTGAATGGATGAAAGCTAAAGAAATTGCCCTGAATAATACCTTGAAATCACATAAATACAACAAAATATGCTATGATAAAAACAGAAAGAATAAAGAATTTAATGTTGGAGATATGGTATATGTCGAAAATGGAAACAAGCTAACTAAACTAAGAATTGGACCATATAAGATTGTAGAAAAAAAATCAAATACAATATATGAGATAGATGTAGGACACAGGAAAACAGAGTCTAACCTGTTCCATATTTCAAAACTAATCCCTTATTTGAGAGGTGAGAAAGAGGAAGAAAAAAATGAAGAAAAACTGGAAGAGACTGAAGAGACTTGAAGAGAAAATTCAAGGGTGAATTTTCTTCCCCAGGGGGGGAGATGTAAAGAAAGAAGGTTTTCTTTAATTTGATATTTAGTCTGTACTGATAGATGACAGGTTAGGTTTGTGGTTATAATGAGGGAAATGGCAGATTGTTGTGTGTGATATATTTTATTTTCGAAAGAACTTAAATAAGTGGAAAATAAACTTTAAATGTCGTTTCTCATTTTTCAGAAGCAACACATTTTGGTTTACTTATCCTAAAATAAAGAGAAACCTACAGTCTTATATATTTAATTTTGTCTGAAATATTAGTGACCGGAAATCTTCGTAAATTTCTATTTCCTTAAGTTTTTTCATCGGTTTCTCTTCAGTCATGGCTTGCCATTCCAAGACTTGAACGTTTTGCTACATAATGAATGGACTATTTGAGGGATTCTGGACCTCATACATAATATTTTTATCGTTTTGAATAGGACACAAAGTCAATGAACGACCCGATCGATAATTTGTGACGTAAAGACGTTCTATTGTACATAGCATAGGTATTCCAGATAATAAAGATCCAAGTCTACCTTTTTTGACATAATATTGTTCTGTCTGTTTAAAAATAGAATGTCGTCTTGACGGCGGCGCAAACTGCTAACTTGTAATATTGTGACATAAGGTGTTTAACATAAATAATGCTGGAACAGATGCGCGTAGCCGCGGGCGCCGGGAGCCGGGCGCTGCTGGTGCCGCAAATACGTTCGCGCTACACCGTACACGACTCATATCTGGATGGGTTTTGATAGGGATGCAGAGCTGATATTACCATCTTCTGATAATTTGTAGGCTAGAGAACTAGGGTTCACAATATTACTTGGTATTTGGCGTGAAAGATGACGACATTTGGGATAAAGGCAGGCAGATGGTGATGATAATGATTGAGAGCCTATAGATTTTTTTACGGAAAACCAGCAAGTAACATGAAGCCAGTTCGTTATGTAAATTATTTAGGCAGAGTCTTATGACTAAGGAAGTATAACTTTTATTTTAGAGAACAGATTTAAATACTGGTTCATTATAATAACTGGCTCCATGTTACTTGCTGGCTTTCCGCCAGTGATAAGTGCTACAAAAATAACAATACTCGACGCATGGTAGTACTTACTATTCCAACCTCACAATTTTGTCAACATTCAAGGGGTAAATAACAGCTCTCTACACATCCATATCTGTTGGCACAGCAATATTCAGCATGGGATCGCCACCGCCGGAGGCTATGTAAAATATTTCTGCTAGAGCATTCATCGTGATCGGTCGCGCGATCGTACGCTCCATGTTACGCACCACCCAACTTGTCTGCACACGCCACGTCAACCCTCCACAGAAACAATAAAAGCGAAATTCCCCCAACGCAAGGACGAAAATAAAATGGCAAAGTTCAGCTATTGTGTGTAATCGGATACGCCGATAGTGGCCCGATAGACTTTCTGCTCGAAATTGTTTGATTTCGTTTCGCAGTTTTGACGTGCGATGAAAAATTTAATTTTTCTCTTTCTCTCTGTTGGCCATTGCTGGTGCCGTCGATGGATTTGATTGCCGTCTACAAAAGGTCTTTTTAGGGTTCCGTACCCAAAGGATAAAAACTGGACCCTATTACTGAGGACTCGGCTGTCCGGCTGTTTGTCACCAGCTGTATCCCCAAAAACCATGAAAGGTAAAGAAGAAATTTCCATGGGTGCCGTATTTTTATTGCCGCTATCCGCTATAACAACAAACACAAAAAAATATATCAAATTAAGAGGGCTCCAATACAGTTTTTTTTTGCTAGATTTTGTCTTTAATAGTTCGCACGCTATAATATCTCATTCATGAAAGGTTTTAGTTAGACAGTTAAGCCCTTCGTGCGCAAGTCCCACTCGCACTTGACAGATTTTTTTTTCTGTTGCTTTGGAATCGTATAAACCAACAAACATCCTAATCTACTTACTTAAGTGTTTGAATTGCTACAAAAAAAGGTGTAAAACTGCACACCCTCTTAATTGCCACATTTGCCACCGCAAAAGCAAAAAGTTGGACGATTTCAGAGAAGACCGGAAAATACAAATTTGTGAACACGAGAAACAAATTAACACTCGCGAAGTGGAAACACGTGGCCTGTAGATAAAATCACGAAGTTAGGTAACTTAACTTTTATGAGCAATCATTATTAATTATTAACGTTTACGATGAAGTTATAGTTGGCAAAATAATATCTCACTGTACTCGTAGGTAGGTACTAAAGTCTATAAAAATCGTTACTTAAAAGTTATTTCATTCTGTATAACTCATTAAATTAGGCTTGCTTTTGTAGTTACGGTAATATATACGTGGGCTATTCCGGAAGCCTTCAGCCACGGAGTAAATATTATAATCTCTTTTTCCAGAATCAATTGTTAGCTGACAGCTAATTTCAATATAAATCTACTTGGTGAAAATCACTGGCCATCTATCAAAAGTTTTTTAAATATTTATCAATATAATCTGTTACTATTCATTTGTCTACAACAATGGACGTAAACAAAAACTCTCACATTAAGCAAAGAGTTGAGTTACCAATCGCTCTACATGAAGATAGATAGATCAACGCTTTGTTGCTTACAACAGAAACAAAACAATACAGAAAACTTAAAACTAAAAGCAATCTCTTCCAGGCAAAATTTACAATAAAAAGAGACTTGTAGAAAAGATTTGCAAGTAGTTGCAGAAGCAATTTACCAGTTAATTTATTGTATAATAAGGTACCAAAACAGTACTGTATATTCCAAACACATGGTGATTTATATATCCTTATTTTTACTCATTTGCGTCCCATTATCTCTTCTCACGGTGTTTAAACATTTTACGATACATTTCGGTGCACATGACAGCTATCGATAAATCAATAAAAATTGGGACATCCTGTACTAATTGCGTTTTTGTTTTGTTTCAGATTTTTTCTCAAGTTCTTCTTGAAATGTAATCAGAACTGTTTGAAGAATGCCGGTAATCCGAGGGACATGAGAAGGTTTCAGGTGAGTTTGGAGTTACCTATTTATTTTTGTAACGAGCACTTAGTCGATGTATGAACTGATTAAAACCAGATTTCGAGTTAGAAATAACTACTGCAGAAGTGGATGAAATTGAGAACGAAAGTGAGATTGAAATGGATGAGATTGTGAAAGCGTTAAAAAGTATGAAATCTGGTAAAGCTGCAGGGTATGATAGGGTGTCGGTCGAAATGCTGAAGGCTGGCGAAGGCGTTGTGGCTAGTCAGCTGTACCTCCTTTTTAACCTTTGTTGGAGAAGCGGTCGAGTGCCAAGTGATTGGTGCAAGGCTGTAATAGTGCCATTATACAAAGGAAAAGGGTCACAGCTGGACTGCAAAAATTACCGCGGTATAAGCCTCCTCAGTGTCGTCGGCAAACTGTATGCAAAGGTGTTGATTGAAAGAGTGATGAAAGAAACGGATGAGAAAGTATGGGATGCTCAGGCAGGATTTCGTAAGGGGATGGGATGTACGGATCAGGTCTTTTCCTTGCGCTGCATAGCTGAAAAATTCCTGGCCAAAAACCAGAAAGTCTATTGCGCGTTCGTAGATTTGGAAAAGGCCTATGACAGAGTGGTGAGGAATGAATTGTGGTCGGCACTATCCATGCATGGGGTGAGCAGTATCTTGATACGAGCACTGAAATCCTTATATAAGAATTCCAGTGCTTGTGTCAGGATAAACGGGGCGTACACTGAACTTTTTAACATCGAGAAAGGTGTTAGACAGGGATGTGTTGCGTCACCGTGGCTGTTCAATCTGTTCATGGATAGTTGTTTGGAAGATTTGAAAGAGAGTGAATGTGGTCTGAGAATGAATGGTTTACTCGTCAAATGTCTTCTCTATGCTGACGACCAAGTCATCCTTGCGTCGTCAGCTAAAGGGTTGCAGGAGATGGTAAATATTATGAATGAGGCTTTGAAAAAGAAAGGAATGAAAGTGAATGTAAGTAAGACGAAAGCAATGGTTTTTGAGAAAGAGGAAAATATGACAGAGTGTAAAATTATGATAGAAGAAGAGAGGGTGGAACAAGTGAAAGAGTTTGTGTATTTGGGCTCCGTGTTCACATCAGATGGAAAGTGTGAAAGTGACATCGAAAGAAGGGTGAATGCCGGCAACATGGTGAATGGAGCGTTGCACGCTTTTATGAACAGCCAGAAAGTCTCTGATAAGGCTCGTCTGGCTGTGCATAGAGGGGTGTTAGTTCCGACACTTATGTATGGGAGTGAAAGTTGGGTATGGCAGAAAAAACATGAAAGTAGAATAAATGCAGTACAAATGAGAGCGTTAAGAAGTATGATTGACGTAAAATTGAGTGACAGGATAAGGAATAGCGTGATAAGGGAACGTTGTGGTATAAAAGAAGATATAGTGACTGGTGTAGAAAAGGGTATGCTTAGATGGTTTGGTCATGTAGAGAGGATGAATGAAAGAAGATTAACGAAACAGGTGTATATGGCAAGTGTGGATGGGAACGTCGGAAGGGGAAGACCTCGACGAACGTACCTCGATCAAATCGGGGACGTGCTAAAGAAAGGTCAGGTCAAGAGTACCCTAAACCGACGAGCATGCATGAAGAGATTGATGAATGTGGAGGAGGCGAAAGAAGTATGCCAGGATCGTAGTAAGTGGAAGGAAGTAGTCTCTGCCTACCCCTCCGGGAAAGAGGCGTGATTTATGTATGTATGTATGTATGTAGATTTCGAGTTACAAGTTTGTTTATTGTCCAATATCTGAGTCATAAGGTGTAGCTATTTCTACAAACGCGTTACATATCTATTTAAAGTAAGGGACACATTGTTGATGAATGAACTGCAATAGGGCAAATTCCTTAAACAAAAGTGTGTCCCAGTGATAACAAACATCTGTCCCCAAGAAACAAAGACCAATTAACCTACCTCATCGACAATTTTATGGGTGTCCAAACCATAACCCAAATATTTATACTTTGATCTACGTTATGTTAAAAGTGTAGGTTCAAAATTATTATAAAATTAGGTATCCCATAAAAAACGTAGTTTTTTCCTAGCAACCTATAAATATCTTGTATGCAGATACTCTAAATAGAGATTGCGATAACGTTATCACCCCTAAGATACTACATACTTGCCATCGGAAACAAAGATGGCGTAATTACTCAAGCTGTCGACAGGTGAATTGTAGCTTGTTTACTAGATGCTGAGAAAAATTGCTGCTGCCGTACAAGGTATGTCTCAGACACTGGCGGAGTGGTTTGAGATATAAGATAAGAGCGAGTTTATAAGCGGTAAAGGGAGCGGAGAACAGGAATAAGATTAAACAATCAAACTATAATAACTGTGTCCTTGTTCAACAATTTTGGCTAATAGTTTTATTTAATAAAAGCACAAAGGCAGAAGATGACTGAGCACTGAGATGATAATTATTCTTTGCTCAGTAGTATTAAGGTAGATATATAATAAAAGTACATATGAGTAAGATTATTAACATTCGGCTCGGTTTAATTTTTTTTAATCGTATTTGGAATCGCGTATTGTTGATATTTTGGAACATACCTAAGAACTACACTATTTTCTATGTACATTATGTACTTATTTACAAAATAAAAAGTATATATATGTATTAATATCAGCTATCTCGTTCCCATAGTATAAGATTTTTGGGACTAGATAAGAGCTGTGTGAATTGTTCAGGATATTTATTTATTTATTTCTTTTCATTATAAAGATTCTTTAATAATTATTTTATTTCATTATAAATATACTTTAATTACTCAAATTGCTTTAGTTATTTGTTTTGTCACTTGTACCACACTGTCTGGTATCGCCCTTAACCGAAGGAAGGGTTGCGTTCACAGCTCCTGAATATTTGAACCGGCTCCAATTTACCAGGGGCTCAAATTAAATTTATTTACACAACTTTATTTATTTACCACTCAGCTATTCGTTTGTTTTAACTTTTTCTTGTATTATTTCATTAGCGAGAAAACTTCGTTATCTGGAAGATACTCAATACGTAATTATTTGCGACTAATAATTTACAACCGTAACTTTTCTACCCGGCAAGTCAAGATTGTATCTACAGTGTTTCTCAAGGTTTGTGCACAAAGTAAACATTCATAATTCCAGTGTGACTAAAATATTCATTAACTTTAATAAATCTAAACTTATTAAAGTTAATTAATATTTAGTCACACCATCATAATAATTCACACTTACTGCAAACTTTCCCTTAAAGTCTCATAACATCTAATTAGCAACCCTACACAACTAGCTATAAAGGTGCATTCACACACACTACTTATGACTACAAATTTGCTTCCACAGTTTGGTAAGACATATTTGTCTTACGTGTCCTCTTGCCAACTCCAACCAAATATAGAACTTAGCGCTTCATACATAATGCTCAATTTTATATGCAGCTAGTTAGCTGGGTATAGTTGTGTGCGCAGTTATGTCTATATTTGGGCTTTCTGTATGTCATTGAATTATTCAGTGGTCGCTCCCTAACGTTTCAAGGGTAAGAATATATGGGTATAATATAAGTTGGTACGTTTATAGGAAGGAGGAATCGAAATAATGCATTCGCTCATCGATTTGAATAGACCATTTTGAGATATTCCCGTTCTGGTATATTGCCTCTGCATTTTGCGGCTGCAGTCGCTAAATTGCCACACGAATTTGGCGCACTCTAACTTTGAAATGGGATGTTAGAATAGATTACCTACCTTTTATACTGCTGTAATGTTACTAAATATGTAGTTTTGACAAATAACCTAGGATGAATGAAAATAAGAAATTGAATAAATGTAAGCGTCGGCCGGGGATTGAGTCCGGGACCGGTACAAAGTATAGCACTGAGTGCAAAATAACCATAGTATATTTAACCTAGGATAATTAAACAAATCGGGTTCTTCATCGACTCCGCTCCGTGTCCCAAACGATAGGAGAAGACTAGGTTTAAAACAAAAATTATAGTTGTAGTTATGTATTAACCATTATTAGGATAGAGCACCCGATGCATTGATTTCAGAATTTATGAAGTAGGGAGACGCAAAAGCGTCACGATGTTTTGGAATGTTAGCAATAAAGAGTTCTAATCAGTTTCAAGAAGAATCAAACCAACAACTTAAATAGCCAACACAAAGCAACTGTATCCGAACCTGCCTGAATTATGTACGGTACAAGCGTCGTTTACCCATTTTAGTCCTGACAGGCCCAAGTTCAAGATCATCGACTACACACCCAAGTACAGTCGCCCGAAATAAAACCGTCAACTGTACTACTGCCCGGTCTTATATTTCACACAAACAGCCAGAAGTTACGCACACATTGAACGTATCGAAAGGGAGAGTGTAGTCCCAGGGGAGGTGGAGCCAATGTCTCGAGGCGCGGGACCGAAATGGACGGAACTCTTCCAATAGGTATGCAAGGAAGTGCATTGTGAGCGTATATGGAGGAGTGATGTGGGTGGCGGCCGTGCGATGGAATTCCGATCGATTTTTTTTGTCACGCAATTTTGGTTGGTAGCTACTTAGTTACTTTTTTGGAATGTGGACGCAGGTTGTTTTTGAGTTACGTTACTGATTAGCTAAGTTTGTGTCCGATAGGTTTATTATTTTTATTAACAAACTAGCGGCCCGCCCAGCGGTTTCACCCGCTGCTAACTGATTACCCACGGGAAACAGACTTTCTCCCGACATAAATCATACATAAAAACCTTCCTCTTGAGTCACTCTATCTTTTAAGAAAACTTCATCCAGATCCGTTAAGTGGTTTTGAAGATACATACATACAAACGAACAGACAGGGACAGACGTGGGAAGCGACTTTTTTTTTATCCCCCAAGAGATGAAAAGGGGGTTAGAAGTTTGTGTGAAAGTTCGTTGTCTTAAGTGTGATCCGTTTCAGAATTAGTTATTAAACTTAGGACTTAAAATAATTAAACACGTGTTTCAGCATATTTGAAATTTTCACCCTTAATAGGGTCAAACGGGGGTTAAAAGTTTGTATGAAAGTTCGTTTTTTTAAATGAATGTGATCTGTTTCAAAATTTGTGGTTAGACTAATAACTAAAAATAATTAAACACGTGTTTCAGCATTTTTGAAATTTTAACCTTTAAATGGGTGAAAAGGGGGTTAAAAGTTTGTATGAAAGTTATTTATCTTAAATGTGATCTGTTTCAAAATTTCTGATTAGACTCATAACTTAAAATAATTAAATACGTGTTTCAGCATTTTTGAAATTTTAATCCTTAAAGGTGTCAAAAGGGGGTCAAAAGTTTACTACCAGTTGGGCTACCCATTTTCCCATGGGAATGTGGCAATTTCCCGGAATAAATTATACTTATAAACCTTCCTCTCAAGTTACTCTATCTAATAAAAAAAACAGCATCAAAATCCGTTGGGTACTTCTAAAGATATAAGGAGACACCAAACGGAAAGCGACTTAATTTTATACTATGTAGTGATAAACAATGGGAGCCAACTTGCAGCCTGAGAGTCTGAGTATATTTGGTTTTGATTATGCGTGCGAAGGCTTAATTCGACAAGTTTTAAAACTTCAATTTGGTTGTTCGTAGGGTTCTCTTTGAAACATTCCATTAGCCTCCAGCATAGTAAATCTATTCTAAAACGAGTTTCTTTTTCCCCAGGTGGTGATATCGACGCAAGTAATGGTGGACGGTCCACTGCTGGCCATCTCGGACAACATGTTCGTCCACAACAATAGCAAACATGGCCGCCGGGCCAAAAGGCTGGACCCCACTGAAGGTATTGAAGCAGCGCCTGAACCCTCCTGTACGTTTGAGTTTTGTTTTTATTATTTTTAATTTTAGTTTACTTTATGTTTTTTTTTTTACCTAAATGACAATGGTATACTTACTACGCTGATTTAGCGACCCGAAGTAGATCTTGTCCTAGCTCCGATACAACTGCACGCGACCTTTTCCCGATTTTATTAGTTTGCTAACAATCAGGCTTTTGGAGAATAAACTCTCATAGACGTACTGTGCAGATTTCAATCTGTTTATTGACCCTCTAAATATTAACTTTTTCATAAACCATTCCATCAATACGCGCCTGTGACATTCAGCAGTTCTATATCTAAGAAATCGAAGTGTGCAAAAGTCATAATAACGGCTGTCTGAAAAGTCGTTTGTATGCGAGGAATCACTGCGGACATTTCGCAAAGAACTTCCTACAGGGGGCGCTGAGGGGTGCTGAGCCGAGCAAGACACGGTGCGGATAATTTACTAGGGAATTATGCCTTGGAAATTCTTCTAGTCTAGCGGGTATATGGTGGTAGCTTGAAATTTGCCGGAACGTAACCTATTTTAGAATTGCTATTTTGAGCTTCGTTTTTAGAGAAGCAAATAAGCCTTAACCTGATGACTCCATCAGACTCAACCAAGAACTAGAAAAGTACTTATTTTTGTAACTACACTGCGTAGTTTACGTCACATTTTCGTGTTTATTGGGAGAATTTCTGGTGCTGACAAGTTTGTCACACCAGCGTTGCATGCTGGTGATTAAAGTATGTATAATATATTGCAGCTGCAAATATTTTGAGGGTTGAGCCAGTCCATTACACTGAACAACTTTCCCTAACAAGCAGGTCGAAATATGAAAAAAAAATTGGACCTCATAGAAATTGACACGGTCCAATTTTTTACTCATATGTCGACCTACGTTCCTTGGGGTATATTTTGATATAATAAATAAACATTAGGTTTAATAGAAGCACCTTCCACGTTTTCCTCGCATCAAAAGTTTTGGAGTAGACGGCGCGAAACCTCCGAGTCGATGGATTACACGGTGCGAACGAGACAATTTGCACAAACACCCGACTAAATGCCATTCCGCGTCTCTTGCTTCTTAACTGGCAACGCGTAACAGAAGACGATTTTGTTTATTAAAATCTCTTTTAAATTTCTTTTTACTCTTGATAAGGCAAATAGTAATCTTGATGAAATCAAGCGTCAGTAAATTTATATTTCATGTTTTTCACGTTATAGGGAGCACGACTTCTCTTTAGACATAATAGAAGATGTTTAAAGGAAAATCGCACTACTTCTCCCGGGTTTACTTAATACTGTATATGAAAATGAAAACCATTTATACTGTGACTTTTAAAAAGAGACTATGCTATAATAGTAGTTTATGCAACTGTCATATAATGGGGGTCATTAGAATGCGAGTGTCTGTTTATCACACGAGGCGTAGCCGAGTGTGATAATAGATTGACACGAGCATTCTAATGCCTAATTATATGCAGTTGCATACACTATTTTATCTACACTCTAAAAAATTTACTTAGTTGAACACTTTTCCAAACGTCCCCACCGGCGATTGCAAGGCCCGATACATGGTCAAATTCAATACGAGAACGTAATATGGCTTGATATGAATTTTTGAAGATTCTTTACTAACAGTTGTTTAGATGTCGAGTCTCATCAGCAAATAACTAAACAACTGAACAACACTGAACAACAACTGAACAACAACTAATCAACATCTGAACAACATCTCAACAACAACAGGACAAAAACCTATTAAAACAACATCCGAAAAATTTCCGTACAACCACAACTGTCAGGTGCGGCGGAAGATAGCGATTTGAGTATTGGCAAAAAAAACTTCGTTTCATTTCTCAACTTTATCGTATTAGGAGTTTTCTCATTAAGTCATTACGCTTCTGTAATTTATAGTTAACCCTAGTTTTTATAGGCAGAATGCATAAAGTAGGTCATTATGCATCTGTTTTCGAATTCATAATTCGAACATTATGTGACGAGTGTAGATAAAACTTATTATAGTTCAAAAATAGATAATGATAGCTGAAAGTTTCGAAACATCTTCGCTCAGCAATGGAAAAATATTAACAAAATATAACATCAAGTCTGCAAACTTTTACCATTGAACATGAAAAATTAATTTATCGCGGGGGAACAAGAGAAAATATTAGTCAAATTAAAAATGAACCTCGAACGTAATCTTCTTTCGTCCCCTTAAATTCACTTTCTCTACCCGTCTTTATTACTGCGCCGTTTTGTTCAAGATTTCAGATTCCCCCTGTTGTCTTACGACGCGTGTCCCCCTAACAACCTTCTTGCATCTGCGGGGTCGGTTCAACAATGTCATAACAACCGTTAACTTCATTGCCATCTTCAACTTTATCTACACTCATTAAAATTCATTTTCTACAAAACGAACGAATCAAATCTGATCTTATAGTTTCATTACAGTCGACCGTGACTTTTACGGTCTGCAATTGTCCTTTTTCTCGGAACAGTAAAAGATAAAAGTCCAAGTAGGACGGAATGAGTTTTACTGTTGTTGCGTTTACTCAACTTTTAAGTTGTTTGGTATGGAATGTTGTCTACTAGTTTTAGGGTGTGGGACTTACTAACTTGTATTATTTGTACATTTGTCTTTGTAAGTAATTCAGCTGAAATGTAGTACGGAAGTCGAAAAGTAGAGGTTATTAAGCTTTTCTTCGCCTCATCAGGCATCCGTACGACAAAATTTCAAGATTAAGTCCAGATTGACTCATCATTATTCCAGTTCACTAATGTCCACAGCTGGACATAGGCCTCCCTAAGATTATGAAACCAGGCACGATCTCCCGTTTTAATCCAGTCGCTACCAGCCGCCCTCTTTAAGGCATCGGTTCATCTGGCCGGAAGGCGTCCAACGCTACACTTGCTGAGGCGTGACCTGCACTCGAGAACCCGCTTACTTCACCGTTCTTGGGTTCTACGATAGACGTGCCCAGCCAACTGCTACTTCAGCTCGCTACATTTCCATACTATGTCTGTTACTTTGGTCTTCTGGCGGATAATATCATTCCGGTGTTTATCCATTATTATCCGAAGAATTGGCCTTTCTATAGCTCTCTTGTGTTTATACCCGTTGGGTCAATTTTTCTTTCAAGCTCCACGTCTTGGCTCCGTAGGTCCCACGGTAGGCCCGATTGTCATGAGAGTCCAGATAGAGTATTGATGCCTAATCATATAAGATTCTTCCTCTAAGATAAACCACTTGTTCCCCAGCAGCGCAACCCTTAATTTATCTTTTACTTTTCTTTATGTTTGTCATTTTCCTTGGACAGGTTGAAAGCTGAAAGTTTCATTGTTTAGATTTCTTTTATCCTTCAACAGCGGGTCTGTACCCCCCGTTGCCGGTCGCTACACCTTGCATCAAAGCGATATCTCCGAGCGAAGGATGGACGTCGGGAGGATCTACAGTCATCATTGTTGGGGACAACTTCTTCGACGGACTACAAGTTGTCTTTGGAACTATGCTGGTTTGGAGCGAGGTGAGGATTTTCGTCTTTATTTCCTGACTTATTTTATTCAATATTTTAAATAAAAAATAAAATAAAATAATTTATTTTTCTTTAACAATTAAAGCCTTAACAACTAAAGACACCAACACCTATGTAATTAACATAGGTGTTGGTATCTCTATTTAAGCTAAAATAGCCTGTGTTTAGAGACACCTCTCATCTATTACAATAATTACAAATAAATATATATGATATAACTTTATTTTTCCGAAATGGTTTAATACAACTATTAATTTGACTATTCTGTACATATTATGTGATTTGCAAAAATGACAGCCTAATATAGATCAATTTTGTCTGCAGTTAATAACCTCGCATGCGATACGAGTGCAGACGCCGCCGAGACACATACCGGGGGTGGTCGAAGTCACGCTCTCGTATAAGAGCAAACAGTTCTGCAAAGGCGCACCGGGCAGATTCGTTTATGTTTGTGAGTATATTCTTCTATTTCGGTATTATTGTTTTAAAGCTTACGTACCTAACACAAATTATTTTCGTAAAAAAGAAAATCAGCGTAATATCAGTTAGTACTGTACTGAAAAATTATGAATGTTATTTTTATACCTGAAATCGAAAGTCTGACTGACCCTCACCAACAAGGGTTATTAGCTTTTATCAACAATGTGACATTTTGCTGTGAACGTTTAATTATGTGCCAACCTATATGTTTACCCTTACTACTTATTTTATCTTTACCAAAAACCTCCCAAAAGATAATTAATTCGGCAACTGTAGGTTCGATCAATCAATTAGATGGTGATTCGTTGTTGGGCAACGCAACTAATGATTGATATTGTTTTTCCTGTCCGCATAGCAGCACTGAACGAGCCCACGATAGATTACGGCTTCCAGAGGCTACAGAAACTTATACCCAGGCATCCCGGTGATCCGGAAAAGTTACCAAAGGTGAGTGACCCTTCTTACCATTCTATTGATAGCTACTTCAGTCTATGCTAACTTATTCTGTTATTATTATTTTGTTTCGAGAAATTGCTATTTTAGCTGAGGTGTTAATTAACCGAATAACACATTCGTAAAATTAATATTACGTAAATTAAGCGACTAGTTGTCACGTCAATGTATGATAGGGCTAAAAATAACAACCTAGTCGTTTCAATTTTTACCAAGAGTACCTACTTAAGTTGGTAACTTGGTATGAAAGTTTAAAAAACAGGGCCAAAGCATGAGTCCCGTTTTGCCACAAAACAAAACACCTAATAGTATCAAGTTACTATTTGCTCTTCATATTCACTCTAAGAAGACCAAGTCGACCAAGACGAGTGCTGAAAAGGTCTAAGAAGACCTCTTAAGCACTCGTGATTATTTTCATACATTTTAGAAAAAATACTTCGTCATATATTTTTTTGAATATCGTTTATTTTTACCTCAATTCTATCGCAACGGACACGGTAATTAACTAAAATGTGTCCAAGTAAACAACTTGTTTTTTACCAGGAAATCATCCTAAAGCGAGCAGCGGACTTAGCAGAGGCGTTGTATTCGATGCCTCGCAACAACCAGCTCGGTCTTGGCGCCCCTCGGTCGCCCCCCTCGAGTATGCCCTTCAATTCCTACACTGGTCAGCTGGCCGTCAGCGTGCAGGATACTGCAGCCAGTCAGTGGACTGAAGGTGGGTTTCATTATCTATTTCTAGTCTCTAAGAATCTTATTTGGTTCTGTTTTCGAATAAATTAAGCATAAATATATTTTTAAGTAAATGATCTTCAGGTTGGAAGAGATGTATGCCATAATATTAAATTTACTTTTATCTCTTAAACACGGTCATTCAACGAAAGTATTTCGTAACAACATTCACTCAATTTAAAACCCATTATTATGTTATCAAAACTTTTGTAGACCAAGTAGCATTACGAAGAACGTCCTAACGGTAATTTCGTGTTGACCCAGGCTTTTTCTTTTAGAAGAGTACGCGCGCAGCGGCGGCTCGGTGTCCCCCAGATACTGTTCAGCCGCGTCGACTCCTCACGCCGCGCCCGGTGCCTACCCTCATCCGCAACACTACCCCGCACCGCCCACGTCGCTCTTCAATACAAGCTCACGTGAGTTATAACGCATATCTACAAGACTAGTTCTCTAAAACTTTTCAGCAGCATTCACACTCATCACGAAGAATCTACTGCTTACCCCCACAAAGTTACTCCGTACCGCACACATCATTTTTTTATACATGAATTCATGTAAGTAGCTACTGAACCTACCTACCTACCAAAATGCGGTGTCATCAGATATCGTTCAGCCATGGCCAATTGAGTCAGGTGTTTAATTTCATAGTACTAGGTACGTACTTTTCAGAAGCTTATGTGAGTAATGTCAAAATTGTTGACAATTTCTTTACATAATTTAATTTGGATAACTAAACATTTCACAAAATTGTTTTTAACTTTAAAGTATATGTGTTTTAGAAGATACTTTGGTAACCGAAACAATTCTGTGTCTGCATTCCCGCTTCATGTTTTGGTAGCAATTTAAAATTATTATTATCTTTTAGGTTAGTATTGACCAAATCATTGTTTTCAGTTTCAGTTATCGAAGTATCTCTACCTCAGACGAGGCAATAGTTCACTTTTCATTTCGATATTTTGTGCATTATGCATTCATGATTCAAATGTCAAAACACCAACAATCCCGGTCATATCCAACGCTTGCACCGTTTGCTTTGGGCTTTTATGTTAACATTCTGTTCTGTCGACCAGTGTCACTCGGCCCGTACCACCCAGCCAACGTGAATGGACACTTATCTGACCACTATAACGTGTATAACACGAAAGATAGCGGACATTATGAAAGAAATTCTAAACCATCCGACTGTCCTGTAAACACTCATTCGAGAGAAATGAAAGAGGATAAAGGCAAGAGGAGCGCCTTTGCCGTAGTGAGGCACAGTCCGCCCCACACTCCGCATAACTGGCAGCTCGCTGTTCAATGTTAGTAGTCTTTTCTGTCTCTATTTGGTTTCCTTTTTTGTGTGGCCTATCTTCTTGTTTGGTGTGCGTCAGTATAGTGATATAGAAGTATAACAGTGTGGTGTGCTCGCAAATTAATATCATTGGCTTGATGGAAAATAAGTTTTACATTGAAAAAATTATAAATAACCCATTAAAGAAAATAAATTAAAGAAAGTTTGCCTAATAATAACTTATTGTTACTCCGTGACTCCGTGCGTTATTTTCTTTTAATTAGAACGTGCATGCTGCAGAAGCTTATTTTATTCGCTTGTAGAAGTCCTATTGTTAAAACGTATTTGATTGTAACTTGTCTTTTCCTTTGCCCACAGGAATGGGTGGCCTAGTATCATCGCCGTTCAGCGTGAATCCTTTCTCCTTGCCGACTTGCAGCGCCCAGCAGTACGCACAGACAGCGCCTTTAGCGTCCAAGTAACGTATGGACTCAGTGTTCTAAATTTTGTTCTAACAAAAGTGGCAATGTACTGTAAAGAGTTCAAAATTGTCGTCGTTGTAAAAATCATTGACATATCCAACTTAAAAATTGATGAAAAGAGACCTTGGAATAGTGAGTTTGTATTATGTATTTTACCAAAGACATTTCTCATTCGTCTTCTTGTATTATTGTTTGTACTTCGGATGAGGGGAAGGCTTCTATTTGTAAATAGTATTATATCGTTATTGTAAATAGTAGCAATAGTCCAGTTGCTAGACAATGTAATTACGTAGATTTTATATACACGGCGCCCAAATTCGTTTCAGATTGCTCAAAATTGGGTGGAATATCATGTAGTAAATCAAATCTATACTCATTTCACTACCTTCATTCTGTATTTTTTCTGTGTGTGTCTTATTTTTTTGTAAAATCTGTGATATATTTATTGTAAGTATCTTTGTAAATTCTATTCAATACACGTGTAAATTTTTCTTCAATTCTTGAATTTGGCTAGTGTATATTCGTCACTGCTTAGGTTTGTAAACATCGAATATAAATTTATGGAATATTGATCATATCTCGAAACAAAACATATCCTGTTTTTTATGAATGGGGATTCAACGTAGTAGAATACAACGAAAATCTCTCAAGATGTATACGAAAAGATAAAAATAAATGTACTCTCCCGAACACTTTCCCCAGATTTGAACACGAAGCGTATTTGCGGAAAAAAGAGGTTTTTACAATAAAATACAAATTGAAGCCAAGTAAAAAAGCGATTTCGCTTACCCGAATATAAATGATAGAGTTTGTTTCACAACAGAATAACCTATTCTTTTGTAATTTTTTGGCATAGTCATCTCAAGAGTGATTGGTTTGTATATGTATAACCTCTTTTTACTGGGACTTCGCGTAAGTATTTTGATGGCTTCAGAATTTTCCTCAGCGAATATGAAATGTAGTTACGTATATTGTTTAATGCAATTGTGTATCGAATAAGACTTGTACATTGTAATCGTTCATAAAACAAAAATATCACGAATATGAAATTCAAATTAAATATTAATTATAAATAAGACTTTTGTGTTTTTCATACTTTTCGCCAAATATTCTAGAATAGTTAAAAAATAGAATAAATACTAACATCAAACAGTGCTGACTAAAGATCTTTTCACAATTTTTTCGGCCTGGCTGTTGGCTGGTGTATTTTCAATTGAAGGGACAGTAGGCTAAATTAAACAATAGGTATTTTAGAGGGACTATATAAAAACCTTCAATGGACCCAGTTGCACCATACGGCCACCTATCCATCATTTCATATCGTGTCAAACAAAAACATAGCATCCAAACCATTGTGATTTCACACATGGTACTCACAGAGCGCACCCCACTTGAAATATTATACTAACAATTTTAGTCCTCTCCAAGGGTAATAATAATTCCTATTGTCCTCTTGACTAGATAATGCATGGGTGTTTTATGTCTCTAATTGTATCGTAAAAGAATGGGGATAGAGTTACTACGTTTTAGCATAAGAATGGATCTAGGAGATCACTCTTTGTAAACATAAATTAATTGTGATTTAATATTAACTTACTTAGGGCTGGTTTCGATTATATGGGCTGTTTAGCCGTTTAGTCCAACTGTTTGGTTCAGACCCTTCATCAAATAACGTGTTTTGAAAATAATACTCATGCCAGGAAATGAGTACTACACGGTTATTAAATTTACAGCATTTAGTTTGAAAAAATCGCTCGTGAAATGATAATTAGCATTTCTCATAACACAACTCCACCTAACGATACAAAGCTATTAGTATGAGTAGGTACCTACTTATTCATATGATAATGATTTGAAATACAGAGATATAAAAATAACAAAATAATTAACAAATTTAAACAAAACCTCTATAAGGTTGCGAACACATGTTCGGGTAAGTAACCAGATTAGGTCGCAATAAGCAAATGGGCGTTTTGTCGCCGCCGCTCGCGACGCGTGCGCCGCACGTGTGGAGGTCCTGCGCACGCGACGACCGAAAGTCATACAAGCGCTGTTAGTGTTTCCAATTAGATAACTTGTTTGCTTATAAGGTCAAGGAAACGTATCAGTTTTCAAGAAAATGTTTTTATTTGTTGTTTATCAAATGACAACGTCAAAGTTTTATAATGTATGTTTCGTATCATAATGCTCTATTTATGGTAATTTTGGATTAAACGTATTATTTGCCTACTTAAGGTGGTTTGAAAGACCAGTGGCGCCCCCAAACAGGAAAACATCCTTGGCTGGACACGCTAGTCACCTGGAAAGCAAAGTATCAATTCGCGGCTGTTACTAACTACAAAAAATATTTAGAATCAATATAACCTTGTAAAAACTGCGATTTAGTTTGCCCCTTTTAGCAAAATAACAATGCATAACTAAAACGCTTAGTTTTTACAAGATTTAATTGATTGTAAATCATCTATTAATATATTCTTTATTGTGTACCAGATTATTACAATAAATTTGAATATTAAACGTAGTCACAAAGGTGAGCTTATCTCTATGAAGAGATCTCTTCCAGCCAACCTGCACAGTTGAATTAGAAAATACTATATTAGGGAATGACAAAACCGTGTACACATACAGATAGGGACTTGCATATAATATATTATAAACAATACATACTTATTAATAAATACATAAATAAATTATATATTTAAATTTATACACATACATCAAGATTGTTCCGATAAATAGTGATCTTTTATTCTGCGTTTAAATGACGTTATACTTGGAGAATCCTGAATGGACTTTGGAAGTGCGTTCCATAATTGCGTAGCTCGAACCGTGAAGGAATTAAAAAAGAATTTGGTATTGGCTCTGGGACACTCAAGTACCTTGGTGATACATGCGCGCCTAGGCCTGGGATCAGGAGGTAAAACGTGGAAACGGGAGCGAAGATAATCAGGAGAGGATGGGTCTTTAAGGATCCTGTAGAGGACAGATAGGATGTGCACATCGCGGCGACGGCGGATTGGGAGCCATTTTAACTGAGCACGAAATTCAGAAACATGGTCAAATTTGCGAAGTCCGAAGATGAAACGAATAGCAAGATTTTGTAGACGCTCAAGTTTGTTTAATAGCTCCTCTGTCACATCCAAGTAACACACATCAGCATAATCAAGAATAGGAAGCAAAAGTGCTTGAGCAAGCATGATTTTAGTCTGAAGGGGTAGGAAGGTCTGGAGCCGTTTGAGAGAGTGAAAAGAGAAGTGCATGCGGCTACTAACCGCATTGACTTGCGGTGACCAAGATAAATCGGAGTCAAATATAAGTCCCAGATTTTTTGCTTTGTCCGTGTAAGGTATACAGACACCGTCATAGAAGATTTTAGGGACATCTGCACCAACAAGCCTACATTTTAGTCTACTGCTTCCAATTATCATTGTCTGTGACTTAGTGGGATTCACCAGTAAACCAAAACTCTTAGCCCACAACTGAATAGCCTTAAGATCAAGGTTAATGGCATCAACAGCTTCAGAAATATCCGATAGGGAAAAATGCCTGTAAATTTGTAGATCATCTGCATACAAATGGTAGGGAGAAGAGACGACTCGAGAAATATTATTGATGAAAATAGAAAAAAGCAATGGAGATAAGACACCGCCTTGTGGAACACCAGCAGTGAGGGTAGACCAATCTGATGTTAAATCGTCGATTTTCACACACTGCTGACGACCATTGAGATACGACCGAAACCACTGGATCACAGAGGGAGCAATGTTAAGAGAGCGTAGGGTACCTAGGAGAATGTCGAAGTCAACAGAGTTAAATGCGCTACTGAAGTCAAGCAGAGTCATAACAGTCAGCTTAGTGTTATCCATCGCATGGCGAATGTCCTCAGTGACGTTCAGCAACGCACTAACTGTGCTGTGGGAAGGGCGGAAACCGGATTGGAAGGGACAGAGTAGGTTATTGGAAGTAAGAAAAGAGTAAAGTTGTTTATGAACAACGCTTTCGAGTACTTTCGAAAGCACAGGAAGGATGGAGATAGGACGATACTGGGAAAGAGAAGTTGGATTCGAAGTTTTTGGGAGAGGAATCACAAAGGCTTTTTTCCACGAAGAAGGAAAAACATTAGCCAGTAGAGAATAGTTAATAATGTGAGAAATTATAGGCGTAATGCTGTCCAACACAGGAATAAGCATATCTATGGAAAGACCATCGCTGCCTACAGCCTTTGTGGAGATAGAAAGGATGCTTTTCTTAACATCGCTCTCCGTGATCGGTTGAAATTGAAATTGAGTGCAGTCTGGCGGGTCGAGACGGGTTAGATAAGAAAGAGAAGAGTTTTTTGTGATAGTATCAAGCAGAACCGGTGGTGTAGAAAAATGAATGTTCAGTGAATTAAGGTCCATGGTACCATAAGAGGTGTCCACTGCCTTGCCTACGCCAATAGACTTCAAAAACTTCCAGGTCAACGCCTGGGAGAGGTTTTCTAATTTAGTGTGAATATAACGGCGCTTTGCATCCCTACACATTCTGTTGCAGATGTTACGAAGTTTTTTGTAAGCGGCAATATTAGTGTCCGAAGAATCCTTCTTCATCTTACGTTTGGCTCGGTCTCTCCTCGCCATAACCCTTCTGATAACCGCCGTCAGCCAGGGAGCTGGAGCATGCTTTACTCGCACAGGTCTGACCGATGCATGAGTATCAAAAAGTTGAGTTAACATCCGCGAGAAAGCAACAACTTTGGCATCGATGCCATTAGCTGTTAATACAGATGACCAGTCAATGTTATTAGCATCTTCTCTCAAACGATCCAGGTCCATATTGCGATAGTTACGCTGGAAAATTACTTTAGCTTTAATTTTAGGTGGACGTAGTTTATAAGTGAGATAAATTAAATCATGGTACGAGAACGGTGCCGTCATTTGCCCATGCGTAATGATAGCTTCTGGTTTGGAGACCATCATAACATCAAGCAAAGACGGTCGACGGTTAGGAACATGATGTGTCGCTGAGAGTGGAAGAACATGTAGATCATGTAGTCTATTAGTTAGTTATTGCTGCGAATTGAGACTTTGGTTTCCAGATCTAGCGTGTCCATATTTTTTCCTGTTTGGGGGCGCTACTGGGCTCTCCAACCACCTTAACATTATTAATTTAGTAACTAGTAACCAAAAGGTATTTTAATGCATCTGTTATACTACGATGATAAAAAATCACAATGTTACCATTTGAAAATATTTTATTTATATCAACTTGCGTTTGAGCTTGTCTTGCTAATAATAAGTATTGACAATATCGAATTTCAAAAGGGGCGTGCTAGAAATTACATTTTTATTCGTCCGGTAGTCTGTCGCTTCTGACAAACAAGTTGAGTGTGAGTATCGCAAGGCCGCGTCAATCTGTCACGAAATCGCGCGGCGGTCGCGAGACGCGTGCCGGCCGCGTGGCATGTCGCGCATTACCAAATTAGCGTCAGTGTGCACCTAGCCTTAAATCGTATTACGTATGGGCGGGTCACGTTACTGATGCGAATTAGTTTTGTGGAAATTTTTGTCATTATGTTTTCCATTTTAGGATAGTTAAATATGGAAGTTGTATTGTAGAAAATTTGTACATACCTGTTTAGGTATTCATTTAAGGCCAATCTGATTGCCTAAGTATTAAACAATCTTATTAAAATGATTTAAAATAACAACTTCCACAAACAATTTTGTATTAGTATCAGTAGATGTTAGGTTTCGTGACCCGCCTATGCTTTATGCCACACTGAACTTCACAAAATTCTGTAATTTTAGTACAGGTTCTGCAACATTTCTACATATTATCATATCATTAGAACATTGACAATAACCACGGAAATCCACAAGTGTCCGTCAAAACAAAAGTCCGACATCAAACGTAGGAATAAGTACACTCGCAGAAATAAAACAAAACGTAAAACGCGTAAGAAAGTCCTTCGACGGGCGGGGAGGGACTCAGCGGGCGAGAGGGGGTCAGGGGGGGCGGCCGACAATAGGTGTACAGATAACTTTCCTTCCATAGTAGAGTCAATACCGACCCTAGGGAGTTTTACCCTCGAGGCTCGGTCGCTTGGGAAAACTAGACCCAACAATATAGAAAAGGACGGATTTATTCACCCCCCGCAGACTAGAAAGGTGCATCCGAGTGTAGCTATGTATTAATAATATATAGAGGAAAAATGCCGAGGACGTGCACGGAGTGATATGTTGGGACTGTTAGCGAGAGAGGGATAGATGACATCAATTTGTCGTGCCGTGATGGGGTTTTATTTTGTTTTCTTCGTTTGCAATTTTTTTCGGAGATCTATTTTTGGGTTTTTGATTCCAACGCTGAAGGGTTTGTGTGGGATAAGGAATAAAAATATAACTGCAAATAAGTGGTGTTGGTATTACAATATACAGCGAATAGCTTTTATTATAACTTCCCTTCTTTGCTACTTTTCAAAGGCGTAGTGAATAGGAACCAAAAAAATACAGAAAGTTCTGTAAAATCATTCTAGTCAGTAAAAAAAATTATCTTTCATATCATAAATGAATCCAGGTTAAGTCAGCCAAGAAAAGTTTCTAAAATAGTTTCCTAATTTTCACATCCTGTAAAACAGGGTTAAATATGCAAAATTGACTTACCGAAAACCTTGCAAAGTTGATTCCGTAATAAAACGGTTACGCGGCGGTATCGCCGGAGCGTGTCAACGGGCGGCGCTCAGCGAAATTGAGTGAAAGTCGAGTTAAAGTATTAAAAGTTTTCAGCTAGCGATCTTGAGCCGACGACGTCGAGTAGAGGTGCCGAAGGAAGATTGTCGATATCGATGCGAATAGAAGACAACAAAAGATACAACTACGTAACTACAAGAAAGTATTGCCGCCATAAACTCAATAGGGCAGCAAAAAAGAAGGAAAACATCATCGGGATCACGAAATTAGCAAAGAAAATTTCTCATGTATTTTGGAAATATGTCTCAGTAAGTAAGCAATTTAGCACATATTTTCAAAAGAAGATTTAGTATTAAAACCATTCTGCTGGTTATGCAGACAAAATTGTGAGAAAATTTTGTCATGTATATTCAAAGTCTCCAGCTACTTACAGATCTTTAGACTACAAAGAGTTTCTAGGGATTTGGAGATAATTTTGGGGATTTTAGGGATAATGATATATTGACAAAAATTCAAATAACTATACAGTTTTAGACAATTTACGTTCTATTGTTTATTTCAACACTTAAACTTAATTATTGGAAATGAGGATGTCGTGATAATTTAGATGAAAATTAAAGAAATATATAGTAAAGATAGACCGCAGTCTGTGTCTCAAGAGAACCTATCGATATTTCTTTAGCTTCCTCAGCCAGCTCTATTTCCTTAACACGGTGTAAGTTAATAATGTAATAGAATTACGAGGGAAAAACTGTTGAACTCCGCTTGGCCGGTCGCAAGTTAATTGTAGCAGTTTGTTTCCTGCGTCTCACTGTCTGGCGTGTGTGAGGCAGAGATGTACTCGGTACTAGTACTCTCTTAGAGTTTTATGTAGGGAGATTTATAAGCAGTGTGAGTTAGCCTCTTAAAGAATCATTATATCCTGGTTGCTTTCAATAACTGTATTGAAATTATATATTGTTGGTCCCTTGTAAGGGTATTTTTAGCTGCTGCTGATAGCAATTATAAGTACTGCGTATCTACTGTTGTTGATTGTCAGTGGCATCGAGCGTAGGAGAAGATTGATTGCAAGTTTCTGAAAAAAACTGTTGTTATCCACAGTTGACAGCACTCTAGGGATGCGTGAGCAACCGTAGCATGTCGTAGCAAAAGGCAGTCATTGACAAAAGTTTTATACTATTACAGTTGGGTCTTGATTTTCCGCCACTTACTTCATTAAACCGATTTTTCTAATCTAAAGTTACTTTGCCTATCCTGAATATTAGCCCTGAATCCTATCCTGTTGAAAATAATGGTAAGAACTTACTAGACTAAATGTATCAGACAGAAGGCAGGACAGGAAAGGACAATGACCAAAGTGGACCAATGCTGCCCAGCATTTAGCCATAGTTCTTAGCGGTAATTATTCTTAAGCCTAGTTAATGCTGGGCTGCACTGGGTTTAACCTCCATACAAAAGAAGAGGGAACAAGATGCCACCCTGTGGAGTACCAGTGGTAGTGGCACTCCAGTGGGTTTGAAGAACTACGAGAAAGTGAGAAAATGGAAATAATAAAAATAGTGAAAATAAGAGGAGACAAGCTGCTTCCCTGAGCAACATGTCAGTGGCCTAGTAGTAGGCTTCTAAACAACTCTCGACACCATCGGGTCGTTGGACGACTCATGGTACGAAATGGTACAAAATGAAGCTAGTAGATAAATTGAAATAGGTTGACTGATGAAAAAATAACATTCTAATTTTGAAATTAGCTGCTACTAATGACTTTTCGTCATTGTAAAATCTTCAAAAATAAATTGATTTTACTCGATGCTTCTCGAGCAGTCAGTCTTTACTTCCTGTTTGTATTTGACACAAACAGAAAAGACTTACTATTTGTTGGATACCAAATGTTTAAAACACTTTTCGTGTTAAGTATACAATTTTGAAAATTTTCTGTTGTAGCCGGGTATTTGTAATCCATAGATCAAAAATAACCCGTAGATGGAGCCCTGTCACGCGTTATTGGCATCAAGATACACTTGCAAAGTTGCCCAGATGGAAGAGGCGTCGCTACTAGTGATGGCAAAAGTTAGGTTCAAATCCTGCCTGAAGCAGAAAATTTTGCAAGTATTCCTAAACTTACTGTTAGTATCAAAACAATAATAATATGTACGAAGCTACAGATCAATCATATTGGTGAGTTTTATGCAACAAGAAACTACAGCAAACATTGCTGCTCTAGCATACTGTACTATCAACAGCAAATCAACCTATTCCTTTATGGGATCAACGTATACTGTCTGTTTTTATAAAGTGTACTAAAAGATACTTAAAATTTTCTTGAGTTTGCACAACAATTACTCATCACAATAAAACAATTTTAAACGGATTTAAGTTGTGTTTATTTTGGATTTTACAATTCCTACGTTTCGAGCTCTTTACAGAGCCCGTGGTCACGGATGACTAAGGTGTTAGACGTCATTATTTAGAATTGAAATTATTTTTGTTCTACCGCCATCTATTTCTACAAGATACGGTTTCAGCATTTTGTGTGGAACCCGGACGTTACGCTAGGCAATTAAGAAATAGATGGCGGTAGAACAAAAATAATTTCAATTCTAAATAATGACGTCTAACACCTTAGTCATCCGTGACCACGGGCACAGTATAATTAATAGTACTAGCGTACAGTATGGTCACTCCCTGCCTCCCCCTACAAGCGCCGCCCACCCGCGCTCGGAGGACGCTCAGACACCGGCTAGCTAGGATGCGCGAACGAAGGTCATTTCATACTGCCGCACATTGCATTCCCGATTCGCGAACGCAAAATGGCGGCAACCCTGACATGTAGTCTCACACACACAAGCATGGTCCGCGTTCACCTACGCGAGCTTAGACTGTATGCGTAGCAACGCGTTTGATTCATACATTTGAGCGCCAGTGTCCGAGGTGTGCCACGGGCTCTGTAAAGAGCTCGAAACGTAGGAATTGTAAAATCCAAAATAAACACAACTTAAATCCGTTTAAAATTGTTTTATTGTGAAGATACTTAAAATTTATCCGTTGAAGTAGTAGGTTGATGTCCTACTGATAGCACCGAGATGGACACACTGCTGTACCTGCACACGATCAGAGTAACGTTGGTTGGTGGATGGTAGTGAATTACGACGAACGTCTGTGAGAAAATCTCTCTAGAAAACTTGGTTTGTATTGTGCAATGGGCAGCGGAACAAAATAATCCGGTCTTGAAAGATTGATGACTGTGGGACAAAATAATTTTGTTTGGACCTACTCCTGTTTTAAACCAAAATGTGTAAAGATGTTGAAAGTTGCTGCTCTTATATTTTGTTATCTACTTAGTATTTTTTCATCGCGTAACAGAGTATTTCTACGCTACAAAGTTCGCTAATTCCCAGAAAATTTCAGACAAAAACAAACTATTTGAATATGCATAGACGTTAATAAAACTGCACTCAGACTGCCGGAAACTGGACTGACGCCTCGCCGGGACTCAAAACTAGCAAACAAAAGTTTGTTACAAAAATCATGCGAATATGATTGCTAGAGGCAGTTCATGAAAAATTTACAATTCTAACGGGCTTCCAAAATATGGAAGCACTAAAATTTAAAACGTTTCTCATGACCATATCACTGTGGATAATTATTTTGCAAAAGAGACAACAAATTATGCCCTAATGCTAAATATTAAATAATAATAAATTGCAGCATTGCTCGGTGTTTTTGGTTAAGCGCGTTTTTTGGAATGTGATGATCCTAGCCAGATTGATTTTTCACCTCCGAAACCGCTTACATACAATATTTCATAAGAATAGTTCTAGCCGATTCCCAGATTTCCTTTACTCATTCATTAAATAAATAATGAATGAATATGTATAAAAAAAAACTCAATGGTAATAAATAAATAGATATACCCCCCATAGTGGGAGGCCCATGTCCAGTAATGGACTATTGTGGATATTAATGTAATATACTGTAAAGATATTCGATGTGGCGACGTGACGATACATTGTCGATTTGGGTTTTGCAGCGTGGCACCACAACACGCAGCGTAGGGTTGCACGATACAAGAAGAAAATAAACATAGCTGAGAGCGGTAGTGGTACTAGTAATCGCAAAAGTCGCAGGTTCAAATGCTGCCCACGCTTGAAAATTTGCTAATTTTCTAAAATTGTATACCTAACACGGGAAGTGTTTTTAAATTAAATACAAAATAAAAAATTAAAACTAAATGTGCTTCAGGAAATCTTACAATAGGTTTCGTGAATTATGTAAATATTGAAGAATATATGCAAAATGGTAATAATATTATGTAAAATATAAATGTTAATAAGATAACTACTTTATTTAAGTTTATATCCAAATTGCGATACCCTAGCAGGGTGCATGTTTGAGTGTAATTACATTTTAAGATCTTTTTACAACATGTAAGCAGAAATAAAGAATTGAATTGAATCTTATGTGTCGCGGCTCGTGGTGATAACATCAACAGCCACAAAAGTCCGTTGCTGGACATGCTTGTCAAGCAGATTGGCGAGTGCAGTGCATGCCGCCTTAATAAAAGATCACAATTCGATCAAAATGAAACAAATTCCAATGTGCTAACAATACGATCAATCCAACCTAATTGCAGATGCCCTACAGACAGGGCTCGTCCCTTATCACGATTCGCATCCAGTTTTATGGGTCTAATCGCGCGTATTGGGCCCGCGCGGCCAATTTTCTAACCTGACCGATTACAGGATTACACCTAATTAGCTATTACCGATACGCCGATGTGTGTATTGCCGTTTTGGACGGTTAATAGGGTTGGTTTATTTAAAAACTAGCGGCCCGCCCAGCGGTTTCACCCGCTGCTAACCGATTTCGCACGGGAAAAACCTTCCTCTTGAATCACTCTATCTTTTAAAAAGAACCCCATTCAGATCCGTTGGGTGTTTTGAAAATTTAAGCATACATACAAACAAACAGACTTAGGGACAGACGCGTCATGCAACTTTACTTTATACTATGTAGTGATGAAAAAAAAAGTGTTTGAGCAGGATATGAAATATAAGAATACAAAAATTTGATATTTGATAAGATCAATTTGTTGTTAGATTTTGGATATCTAATTTTTTTCTCACTTTCACTTTCCTTTGGCATATCTCATCCAACAAGTGAACCTCAATCTTGGCAACCTAAACGGCTATATCTGAGAATTTTACAAATTTGAAAAAGCATTAAATTAAAATATAGATAAAAAATTTGAAAGACCATTATTTACCTTACCGGAATCAAAACTTTTTCACTTATCCCAAAGGAATGGTATGTTTTCCCGCGGTTAAAACTATACGCCTATGTATTATTTTAAGTGATATTCTATTCGTATACCAAATTTTATCCATATCTATCAAGCCTTTGTCGCGTTACGATGTAACAAATCCACACACACACACAAAATCTCGGACTCATGATGATAGTATGGATATGGATAGTAAGTATTTTAAACATTTGATCGAAGGTATTTTATTCAAGGTATGGACTTGGGCTCTTTAGGCTAATTCATTTGCAAAGTGAATATGCATCCTATAGGTAAAACGCTCGCTTTAAACCGCCTGAACCGTTTTATGTGATAATGATAAATCTAGCATTACCACTGCTTATTAGAGTTTATGAGATCTAAATGACATGTTAACTTTAAATTTATGAAATAAAACTGAAACTAAATTGATGAAAGTTTTGTAACCAAACTCTACAATTTGTGAGTGGCCTGAGCTTCCTTCCCGAAAAATTATTTGTCCTTTTGCGACGGTACGTTTCGTACGTGCGTATACTGACCCCAAAAAAAAGTTTACTTACAGTATTGACAGAAACTTTAAGGACGGTTGTACATCCATAAAAAATTACGTGCATACTTTTTTGAATAAATGGTCTATTTGTTCTATTTCTGCTACTTGCTACGGTTTGTAGCAAAAGACTACGACGTAGAGGAGTGAAAAATAACGATAACATCATAAAATAAGGACACCAGGACTACACAATTTTCATATAAGTAAGCGTACCTACTATATAAAATGCTTTAAAGAATCCAGTCTAGTTAGGTACTTTACTTACGGAGAAGCGGTAAGCCCACCTAATAAATTGGTAAGCTACTTACTGAGATCGATTCCGAGACAAGATATTACGATGGAGCAATTTATAGACAGTGCTAGGGCCTTGAACAATCAAGGAATTTTGCAATTGATACCGAAGTCAACCAAGAACAAAATTTTGTGGAGATGATTTTAATTTCTTACTTTTTTTAAATAACTCTTGTGATTCAAGGAAGATATTTTTGAGTTTTTATGCAGTTAGTTATTCATCAAATCTATTTCACACACACACACACACACATATCACGCCTATAATCCCAAATCTATTTCAACTGCTGGATTAGAGGGAAATAAACTAAAACAAAGTAACTGATATGAATGTCTGATTAAGTAAAAACGTATATAAATCGTTCATATTTATAAACTATTTTAAACGTTTCTATTTGTCACATTTTCAGTACTTGGGGCAAAACGGAACAATATGACTTGAAAGTCAGAGAAAGCAAGTAGAAAGAACAATCGAATCAAACGAAAACAAAGAAACCCAACTGCACAAAACACAACTTTTCAGCACTTTCAGTTAACGTTTTCAAGGTGATAACCAGCGCCATCTTGTTCAAACCAGTTTCTTAATAGTTCTCGCAAGCACCAATAGATGTCGCTTTACACCTCCAGGGACTTGACTCGAACCATTTTCAGTGCGCACCGTCCTGAAATAGAACGAAACGCCTCAAGAAAGGGAGAGAGCAATTCTCAAGGCTCTTACTCAGAAACCGCTCTGGGACTAGCTGTAATATTCCTTTTTGTAACTCGGGTGGGTGTGTCTCAACCGGCCAATAGGAGTGGCCTACTCTTAAACCACTCCCACCCAGTTTTTGATGCCTACTGGGACTTGGGAAAAATGTTGGCAATAGGTAATTTTGAATGGCGTTTGTAGGTGACGTAATTGCTACTTTATGTTCGGACGGACGTTAAAATTTCCCAACGGATTGCCGAGCTGATTGAAAATGGAATTGGAAGCGGAATTATGTGTAATTGCGAAGGAAATGACGGCATTGCGACACGTGTTGTTTGTCCAATCGAGAACGACAGGTGAAACAACCAAATTACATAAAGTTTAACCGAAAATCTTTGTCATAAAAATCATTCGATTGATGCTAATTTGACTTCCTATCAGCTTACGTAAAAAATATTGAAATAAATGACTTATGTAAACAAATACAATATTTGACAGATATAAGATTTTTATCATAATACCTACAAAAAATCGTATGAATACAGAAATTGCAATACCTTTAAAGTACTTTTATGCACAAAAGAGTTGCTAGACATTTTATCCTCAAGATACAAAAAAAAACCTTTGAAACTATTCACTTAAACTTCTTCGCTGCACGACCACTAACACGGTCTCCACTCTACACATCTACTTTAAACTCGGCCGGCTCATGTTGCCTTAAAAGTGCTAAGCCGTGTCGGGACCGGGTATTCCCTGGGATATCACTCTTATCCGTCAATATCTTTGCATACTTACCACTCTGCTTTGGGTGGGTAGTTTTACGATAGCTACGGACTACGGTAGTGTTATAGTGTCGTGGAAAGATATATGAGAATACGTAATGTCCTAATTTTTAAACCGAACGTTTGCGAGTTTTTCAAAGCAAAGATTAATTAAGTTGTCAACGTTCACAAGTTTGCGTTACTCAAAATCGAAATAACAAGGATGAAATATTAAAAAATATACAACATGATGTTCGTGCAAATTTAACATATTATTGAAAACGCCACAACTTATCAATTCAACCGTTTGATTCTAACAAGTCCTATTCATAGATATGAAACAAAAATAACTAAAACATGAATATGACATTAACTTTTTCCGCATAAGTTATCATATTTCCTCAAAGATTTTAATGTAGATCTATTTAGATGTCGTGATGCCGGTGTGATGCCAGCTTAGAATAGCATCACCCCATTTAGCCGTGTGATGCCGGCTTAGAATAGCATCACCCCATTTCTTACCCATAGTTGCGTAAGAGACGACTAAGGGACTCGAGGGTTAGGTGTGTATTGCAATTTTAGGCGATGGGCTGACAACCTGTCACTATAGTGATACACAGTTATCAGATTGACCCTCAAACTTTTGTCAGGTGTGGTGTTAATATCCGTTTTACGGCCGTTAACGCTCTATATTGGCTGGTTCATCTCTTAAAATATTTGCGTCATATATTTTAACATGTTTATGTAAGTAAAAGTACCTAGATGGAAACAAACCAATTGATTTCATGTACGTTACAAGACACCAATATTCAAGCCCAATAACGAAGTTACCAGTTGAATAGTCCTAACGAGAACCACCGCTATTATTTCTGCACAAGCACATATTTATGATATTTGTATTGTATTGTAATGGCGCCATACCCCTTTCTGCCATAATACCATGTGTTCAATCATTACTACTGCTGGCCAGAAATGGTGGAGTTACAATAGAAAGAACAAGTGCGAAAATTTTACATGCAATAAATTCAATTTGGATTCTGTTCGCCTTTTGTGTTGTTATTAACGTGTAATGTACGGTGAAATTACGAGCTAGGGTGATGATTTGTATTTAATGCTGATTTGATACGTTTTTGTAGATTTTTCATGTCATATTTTTTGTTTCTAAACTATCATAAATTGCAGGAAAATTGTTTAGAAAAAATAACTAGTGTGTAACTACCTAATCCTTGTTGAATCAGTTTAGATTGGTAGTGAAAAAGTATGAAAAAGTACTTTCTACAATACTAAAGTATATGTAAATCTGAAATACTGAACACAAAAATACATCCAACAAATCTACTTAATTCAGAGCTTTTCGTGAATTCTTTGCAAAAATCCGCATGGAATCGTGTTAACCATTAATATCCCCGCTCCACGCATAACGAGGCGAGACAGGTGAGGCAAACAGCCTAAATTGAAATTCTTTTACGTAAACAAACACACTTAGCGTCGGGCCATATGTACAGAGTATTTGTCGCGGCACGATCAGAACTTATTAAGAAGTAATAAAACATTTAATTTCCTGGATCTGTCCGCAGTTAGGTATTTAATTTAATTTCTTCTTATTCTTTTCATTTAGGTACCAGACATCAAAAATGATTCAGTCGTTTGTCGACTAAGTGTCCCACACGATAATAATGAGAAATAAGTACAAAATTACGCTTTTACCCCTTGCGCGCTAGGCAAAGCTTCAAGGGCCGTAAAAACGAATAGCTTAAGCCAGGTCCGACAAATATTTCAGGGCCAAAGTAGACATCGTGTATCACTGTAGTGAAATGTGGTCAGCACATCACTTAACATAGTAGTACACATTAGACTTGCATCTTTATGATATTTTTTTCTTTTCGTGTAGGACACCGAGTCAAAGGAAAACCTGATGAATTCCGGTCTTGGAGTCTTCAACCGCCCACTACCGACTACTAGTTGAAGGCGAAGGCCTCTGACATGTTTGTGTAACGGCCGGCCACCATCTAAGTAATCATAGTCAGCAACCAGGACCGACGGCGGAACGTAAAGCACGGAACCATCTTTCTTACGGACAATCAGGTGGCTCAACCTGCAATGGCTTAACCAGAATGTACACGTGATAAATATCAACTTCGTGTATGCCCCACCGGGAAGCGAACCAGAAACTTATGCACTACAACTGCGTCACATCGATGGTCACTGATGATAACAAGTCAATCGGAATATCCCGTCGCGTATTATGCCGCTGGTGTTGCTTGACACTTATCAAATTCCTCCCTCCTTACTGAGATGTCGGTTCTACGGATGTTTCGCTGATAAATTGATTGAAAAGAACCGAACAACTGTAAATGATGAAGGGAAATGAAATAAATCAAAGTTCGACAGTTTGTGGAGGATTTTAAAGCGATATTTTCTGTCGTGTAAGAGTTTTTTGGCTTTTTGCATTCGCTGTTAAGGGATAAAGATAAATTGGCGAGTTTTAGACATATGTGGATTACAGTAGGTAGGGAGGTCTTCATAAATGTATTAAAGCCATACTAGTCCAGACTAGTAGTTTGTTTTTCCTTTTGCTAAAAAGCCACGAAAGTAACCACAAGGCGGAAAGCTTGTTCATATTGTTTTAGTACTATTATATATTCTGTGGTTTTAGTAAGAGTAAAAAAAAAACGTTAATAATTTAAGTTTATGGATAGACAAAAATGTAACTAGGGCTTCAAATCTGGGTTGCTCACGAAATGTCAGTGACGAGATATAGCACGAGATATGGCATCTTCTGGCTCAACGACGAAAAAACGCGCTAATATAGAAATACATTGAATATTTTGTACTGAACAAAATAACAAATGCTTTATAACAATCAATTTATACTAAATTATAATTTTGCAAATGTGTGAGTGATGGAAATCATAAGTCAAAAAATGGATATCATTCATTCAAATTCGAATGAAATATCGGAATACGGACCCAAATATCTGTCAAAATAGGATAGCTTTCCATGCTTATTTTATGTCAAATACGAGATATAGCTTTTTGACATAAAATAACAAATCACAACATAAACAACACAGAATATTATATAATTATCTGGTTTTTTGGACTTTTTGACGAACTTAGAATGTTTTAGGTGTTTTCAGTGTGTGTTTTAAGCTTCTGGTAGGTAGGTAAGGGAACAACCCTGAGGATGAATAGCACGAGCAGCCAATATGGACCCAACTGATCCATCCTAAATACCTTGCCTGCTTTGCCCCAATACTTCGAACAAAACTTACGAAAAGCCATGGTCTGGCCATCCTACTGCCTGGCCTGGCCACACTGGACGTATACACCGCCCCCCTGCTCAAGATGATATCAATAGCACCTACAGCGAACCCTCAGTTCCATCCCAGCACAGCTCTTTCCCTGCAGCTTCCTCACTCTTTGACGACCTCGCACATCTTAAGACCATCGTCCCTGTGTTTAAGCACATATCAAGAGGTGCTTGATGTTTAACTGCTGAAAAACGAAGCTCTTCAATAGAGAAATGCATGCCTTTCGCATACACATCATTCAGTGTCCTAGACTAAGGGGTTATTTAACCACCAATATGAAGCACAACGTAGACAGTGCTCCTCTCTGCTTGGAGGCCTCGTCAATCCAGTTTTTCAAAGACCCATTTCAGTGTGAAAAAGAAATGAAACGAACGTGTATGACGGAGATTTGAGAGGAGCGGTCAGAATCCTTACATCGGACTACGGAGTGGCTACAGCAGATTCATTCAGACAAGCACCCATCTCCTTCCAGACCAATTACTATCCCAGACAAGCCAAACCCCACCGCGCTTCACCTGGCTGTGTCGCCCTGATGACGTGATAACCCATCTGTGGTCATTTCACTCTGTCTTTGCAGCTGGCCTGGATGGAATGTGCCCTCAATACCTATGGGGCTCACTATTAATTGAAGGCTCGGCGACAGTGTCTCTGGGCCATATATAGAGAATATTTAAAGCATAGCAATTGGAAACATGCTTAATTTATTAATACACATAAAATAGATGCATTGTAGTTTGTATATCAGAAAATTCTAAGTAGCTTGTTCCTTTTTACACAATCCTAAGACCTAAACTGAGTTTATGCTTTAAGATCGATTTCTGCCACTAAAACAGTCGTGTTTTTGTAATATTTTTTTTTTAACATCACATACATACTTTTAAAATTAATTTTCACATCATCACATCGCATCAGCCTACGGCAGCATTCCACTGCTGAGCATAGGCCTCCCCCAGGGTACGCCATAAGGCACGATTTCCCGGTTTTTCCCTCGAGTCGCTTCTTTTTCCTATTTACGTGTGGGACATTGAGTCATCTAACGACCCAATGAACGAGTCGCTACCAGCCGCCGTCTTTAAGTCATCAGTATTCGGTACATCTGAACGGAGGGTGTCCAACGCTACGCTTGCCAAGGCGTTGCCTCAACTCGAGAAACCGCTTGCTTAAAATTAATTATAATATTTTTTTATTTAACCTCCCAGTGTTAGTGCTACCTACATACATCCGGTGTTGGTGCTACCTAAAACAAGTGGCATTTACAAAAAGTGTACTCGATGATTTCCTCTAGGACCAAGAGAACCACCGGCACCGTGTAGAACCAGTGGTTCTAGAGGTATCCTCAAACTGTTGTTGGCTATGTGTATCTATTACGATGGCATCATGTGGAAGTTAAAGTAAAACAAATCGAATTTCAAATTAGTTAATTGTATTTAATTCATTTTCCTGCCCCATCAGCAGTTTCTTGAAAAAATAACTTTTTAAAAGGATCAACAGTTTAACTTGATATCTTAAAGGGCTGCTGATAACACCTATCTATCTAATATAAATAATAGTCAATCTATAAAAATCCTGTTTTGGTTGAGAGTTTTTATCGCATCTGATGTGTTCTTCTTGCTCGTGCACTACAATTTTTGCAACGAAACTTTCGGACGAATTACGCTGGCAAATTGTGTGAAAACCGCAATACTTTGCACTATTATAGTGTTTCCTGGAGACAGCTGCGCTGCAATGAAAACAAAGTAGTTAATACCTGGTAAACATAAGCTTACCATCAAACAAGTGAACCAATATTCCGCCGGTATTTTAGGCAGAATCTGGGATATTATGAGCCAAGTTAACACACACAATCACTCCTAAACATTGTATATATATATATAGATTATAATTATACTACCAGATTATAATAGAAGATGGCAATGCTGGAATGTTGTGCATTGGGAAAGTTTCAAGGCTTTCACTAAGAGCCTTGTACCTTATGATGCCTTGTTACAGTTTATTCGCCAATATACGTTTATTTATGCAAAAGAAACACGTAAATTTTTATTTCACGTTTGTTATTGTAGACTATGTCAACGTCAATAGGTAAAATGACAACTGAATAAACGACAGCGATGACATTTTGTAAAAAAAAGCTCTTTGAAATGACATGATTTTACCAAAAAGAATTTGGTAAAATAGTCCCGTTCACGGTTGTTTCTACCTTTTAATAATAAAAATTGATTGCTTTTCAAGTTACCATTACGTTTCCTATTATTATTATTTTAGTATAGTATTACCGCTAAAACCGCTAAGTATAATAGAGGTATAAGTATGGCGATACTCAATTTTCCAAATGACCCTCAAATGTTCGTCAGACGTGGCGTAAATGTCCGTTTTACGGCCGTTTACGCTCTGCATACCTCACAAGGGATTATAGGCGTGATATATGTATGTATGTATGTAAAGCAACCGACTGTCAAACGTTACAAGATTGAACTGTGATAGTCAACATTCACACATATCATGTCAATTCCTTCCGGGGGAGGCAGAGCGTAAAAGACCGTTAAAAATGCCCCTTCATCATCACGTCTGCTAAATACTTTATGGTTTTTTCAAAAAATTGTGTAGAGATGTAGATAAATTGTTGGTCCATAGCCTCCAGTTGTTATACGTGGCTAGGAACGTGAAGCCAGTCCCTTGGTCACCTCTTATGTATTTACTGAATATTATGCGTTCTTACGTTTGTACAGTGTTTTTTTCATATTAAGAAGTTTATATGTGCCAAACCGCAATATTTTTGACTAATCTAGGACTACGTTCTCTAAACAAGGTGATAATTTATTGAATTATGATTATTATTTCAAAGAGAACATACCAATTATAGACTTATTCTGTTTTTACATATTATCCTTAATAATGATATACCTACTCTGCTTTGGATTACATTTTCAGATTTTAATTATTTAGAATAAAATTTCTTCTTCGTGTCCAGTTCAATATAATTTTTTGACAAAATTTTGTAAAGGCCACGGCACTCCTAGTTGCCGTATCCTTCCTGCTATTGTTTGAGATGGGGCTCCACAGTCTCAATTGGTTGTTTTATCCATGAAGCCTCATTTACCGTGTTCACCCTGCAGTGGCCTACTTGACCGATGGCGTGATGAACCCCACAGCAGCCGGCCAACGGGAGCACCATAATTGGTCCCTGGCTTGCGGCGCATTGTCTGTTGCAGATGTATTCCTCATAAGCTTTTTCGGGTTTTCAAACGAGCGCGAGACATTAAGTAGTTGTCCAGTGGGTGTCGAGTGTCGGTTTCTTACTTCTGTTACTCCAATGCACAAGCTACTTCTCACTGGATGTCTGGTGCCGATATGTCTGCTTAAGGATACAGCATATTCAGAGGAATAGGTTTGAGGTTCTAGAATAAATAAAGTATCGTAAATCGTAATAGTAAACCGTGGGTTTGACAATATTAGCTAAGTAACAAACACAGATATTATGCCACTAAACTTAAAAAAAAACGCAATGATTTCTGGGAACTGCAACGAATGCATAAATAAACCTAGCATAGGAACGATTTTATCAGCGACTGAAAATAGTAAAAATCGTAGTAGGACTAAAGTATTTGTTAGTACCTTAACCAAATGCATTTGTACAGTTTATCATCTTCTTCTGCAATAAATATAATATGATGTCTTCTCGGGCCGGCTGGAACACTAGCTAGCCCAAAGCTAGCGGGTTTTTCCAGAAAAAAACAGCTATTCACTCGATTCTTCTTTATTATCATCATTTGTGAAAATTACTTTCCTTTTGTTTGTTTTGATATTTTGTTTACATTTTACATATTGAATGACCGGAATGAACGATATTTGAAACATTAGGCTAAAATGTTTTCTGTTTCTTCTGTTGCCATAAAAACTGAAGGGGATGGAGTAACCAATTTGGTTCAGATACTGGCCAGAATCTCAGAATAGGGCCATATCTCGTTTTTGACATTATCAGCTGATTATGATTGATATTTAGCCGCTCGCATGTGCGGTTTATAGCTTACAATATGATCCTACATTGCTGGCTCTAAAGAAACCGAGTGTGATTTTGGTAACAAAATCCGTAATGTATAAGGCCAAAAGCGTAACCGAAGCCAGAACCGCCATATCTCGTTCGATATATGGCCTCAGATTCGGCCCCCAGGTGTCGCCGGAAGTATTTGAATTATAATTATTTCTGTTTTCTTATTTACAGCGATAATGTAACAACACATTAAATAAAATACACACTATGTTCACAAAAGTTTCAATGATAAAAATTTGCCCCTAGCTAAAATCCGACCTCAAAAACTAAACGCGTCATTGACTCTAAACAGTTTGTAAAACTGTTACAATAAACACATTGGAAGACCATTATAAATTGAAATCGTATTGTTAGGCCCGGGTGTCAATGCGCACAACTTTGTGCCTGTTTTCACACATACCACATGATTTTCCGGTCATATTGCCGGATCTAGTTTTTTGACGAAAGGAATTTATAAAGCCCGTATATCATGATACTTGTCGCTGCATCAACATGCGGCTGTCACAGTTGGTCATTTGTATGCTGGCTATCACATATGGTTAATCGCACGCTTCCGAACAATATTACGGTTCGTGACAAACTCCATGCAAATGACAAGCTATGACAACTTTAATTTTGATAGTATGGTATTTCTTGCTTTTGTATTGGATTGCGTAATATCCTTTCGTCTGACAACCGGATCCGGCAAAACACCGAATAAACATACGGTAGATGTGAAAACCACCTTAGGCCCATTCGACAATGCATCATAGTGTCAAACAGGGTATTGTAGCAGATGTATTGCATTACGACTTCATTTTATAGGAATCGTTAGCGGGCGGGGTTGGTAGGCTGGCTGGTTAGAAGAAATAGGATGGATGTGACTCTGTGTTTATCGTTACCTACAAGAGCGGTCTTGTGGCCTTTGATAGTGATACTTCTGGTAATAAGCAGTATTTTAATAGTGGTGCTTTGATTTTGGGCAATTAATGTGCCAGTAAAACATAAAAATAGGTACAGAAACTTTATTGGTAAGTACTATTGGTTTTTTAATTTTTTTCTTTGTAAGGTTTTATTAAACTGTCGAACTCTTGTGGTAATTCACAAATTAAAAGCAATATGTACAAGTTATTTATATATAATATTTGTCAGACGTGGCATTAGCGAACGTATTTTACAGTAGGTATGTACCTATGTTTATTTATGCGCGTTTTTCATTCATCCAGAATTTCAAACACACAAACCCCGAATTTATTTTGGTATTCATGAATTCATGTTCTTTACAAACAGAATATTTTTAAAACAAACTATCTGCATTATTACAAAATTTAGACATGGTTTAAGCTGTTTGATATAGTCAAATCTGATGGAAAAATAATTTGAGCACGGTCTAAAGCTCATCAAAGTTTTTTGTAACATCACCATTTATATCGGCTACAAGACATGTCCACACTAACCTCTCGCCGCTCCCCAATCGCAACGCGTACGCGCATCGCGCTCCGAAAATTGTGTAAAGTACGAAATAATTTCACGCATCACGTGTCCCGCTCGCTCCGTAATGACCTGCTCGGGACTCGAACCGGGACCGGCCAAAACAAACAGCTAATGGGCTCGATTCCGCGGTACATTACCTAACTTAATATTAATCTTGTGTAAAGAAAAGAGGCAGGAATGAAACATAGGGACCTTAAAATCAGTCTCGTTTTCATTTGACATTTTATTTTTAAGCTATTTACACAATTTAATATTATCATCATCAAATCAGCCTATAACAGTCCACTGCTGCACGTAGGGTTTGCCATGAATTTCGCCATATGAAAATGAAATAACTTTATTCAATGTAGGATAGCATTATCACTTATTGACGTCATAAAGCATGATATCCTGATTTCGCCATACAGTCACTGCCAGTTGCTTTCTTAAGGCCGGATTTCTTTTGATTTGATTACACACCTTTAAAACAGGAACTTAATTTGTGCCATAAAATTTTAATGTCAGTACTGCGACCAAATGAAATATAGCCTTTTTTTTTCTTTTCATCTTCGTTATTCGTTCATTATGAAAAGAATGATATCCTCAGAATTGATGCCAATGGCGGAATCGAATGAGAAATTGGGACCAACCCCCCAAGATCGCTTGCGAATTAAAAAGAAAAGGGGTTGGAGACGGTGTTTAAACAAGTGTCTTGTTGGTTCTTGTTTAGCAGTACGAATTGGAAAAGTTTTTAAAGAATTGCTTCTTTAAATTACTTAGGAAACCACTTAACCAGGCTAAGACTAAAAAAACTATTTTTTTTTCATTTAAGTACAAAACTGGAATCGGACAAATATTGTTATCGCTCGTACTTACGATTTGCGGCAAAATAAACGATTGAACTTTTGTTGACAAAATCAGCTACGTACTTAACAAAATTATAAAGCTTCGGAAAAACAGCAGCACGATGGTATGTAGATATGGCGGGTGACAGGGAGTGATGCCAGTAGCTGTAGTGCTGAAGCTGCCGTGCTGTAACTGCGGTGGTTGCAGCATAGTGGCTGGCTCCGTGCTGTAGTGGCTGATGCGTGGTTGAAGGCTGCGAAGTCCAAGGCAGGTGTCACCAATATGGCGGGAGACAGGAGTAATGTCAATAGGCAGAGTGAAAAGTGGTGTCGGGAAAAGGGTAGCTATCCTTCTTGGCCGGGTGTTGTGGCCAGGGGACCGACTGGTCCACCTGGATAGAATTGGAAGTTGTATATATGCGTAACGCGGTGAAACACTTTGATACCGCGTTTCAGACTCTTCGTTACTCTGCCTATCTGTCACGTAGCGCCATCTGGCAGATAGGTTGCGTCTCGCTTGCTTGTGAACCACTTTAAATGAGCTTCTTGTAGTGGCTCCCAGAGGTCGCTACATAGATATGGCGTGAAAGCTAATGAAAATATATCTGTAATCATTATAAAACCTGTCTTACTTCTACTCCTACCGCGTTGCAGAGTTTTCAAGACAAACTAGGAACATAACTAAGATTGCTTTTAATCAAAAGGAGGCAAATACAAATCAATCTCAAAAACCAATAACTTTTCAATCCACAATGTTTGAGACCACAAACAATAAACCCTCGATCACACTCGCTTGTTCCACAGATTGTGTTGACAAAACCAATGAACATTCTTAATTATTTGCCCTGTTTTGTAAACAATGACCAACCAGCTTTATACGACCCATAGAAATTCATGCCACAACTCTTTGACAGCCCTAATTTTAGAATGGCAGAGAGATCTTGTAATAATGGACTTCTAAACTATTGTTTACCTACACACATAGGGTTGAGTCAATTAAAAATATTGCCAACAACTCAAACAGTTGTCGCGTAGAATTTTGGGTTTTAATTGGCTATCTCGCACTGATATTTATCTTTATGGATTTGTAGTATGGCGACAATTTTGGAAGGGGTAGATAAATCAATTTAGACTACGGCATTCCGGAATGTTGATTGCAAAGTTCATTCAACTACCCTAAAAACAAAACGGAAAATCTGCTTTAAGAGCTTAAAAATGTAGATATTATAAAAATATAAAGGTTGAAATTTTACTATTGACCGATACCAAAAACTCAAAACGGGCTGATGATAAGGAATAACTTTACTCAAGGAACATGGGCCAAAATAAGAAAAAAATGGACTTGCCATACGAAGTGACTTCGTCGGGGGGTACATTTTGTATGGGAGTTCCATTATTTTTAAATATTTCGACCTATGATCCTTATCACCAGCCCGTTTTGAGTCACTTGTAAAATTTTACATTAGTTCCATCAATTTCGAGAAATGAAACAAAAACCATAACAAACTACACCATAAAAATATTCTGCACTTCTCTGAACATCTGTAATAGAGATAGCACTACACCTCCCTTCGAAAACGATGGATAAAAAGAACTGGTTCGTTTTTTTATAATAAAGGCACGCGTCCAAAATCAGCAGTGAAGTAGCACTCAATTTGGATAAAGAGCTCCGGTGGCCATACGCCACATGCTTCGAAAAGGGAACGATTCTATAGGGAGGGGACAGATATTGTCGATTAAGTGTAATTTAAATGAATAAATTGAAGAAACTACTTTGACGAGTGTGTGTGGATTTAAACCTTCGACTTTTGTTATTACTAGAGGCGATGCCTCTTCCATCTGGGCTACCGCAGCTCGTTCCTTGCTTGCGAATTTTGCAAGTGTATCTTAATGCCAGTAACGCGTGGCACGGCTCCATCTCCCGGGGTAGTTTTGAAATGCAACTAATACCTACCCGGCCACTAATTCTATCTTTACAGATTGAATGTAGTCTAAGCAATGAAAACCCGTGATTAATTGAATACCATTTTTTTAAACACTTGCCGCAATACAGGTTTTGCAAAATTTTCAAACAGGAGGTGTTTTAAAAATCTTTTGTGCATTCTCATAATGGAAATACTTTCATAACACATTATTTATTCATTTACCGTGTTTGTCCGCAAATAAGTAATATTTGATTCTTGATTTAATTTTGATTTTCATAATTCCTTTGAAAATTATCTAATATAAAAGTGATTTAAATACGTATCGATAACTATTTCAGACCTTTTTAACAGCACTATCCGATAGTCTCCCCTAACATTTTGACCCAACGTGACATTTAAATATTTAGAAAGCTCTTTTGCCATAATTACAATGATTTATTGATGTACTCCACGTCCGTTGTCTGTTTTATAAAACTAATAGGCTTGATGTAAACAAAGTATGGTCAAAGCAAACAAAAACATGAAGGATTATCTAAAATTAAATATGTTAATAACATACACATATCACGTTTTTATCCATTGCGGTGTTGATAGAGTGTAAACGGCTGTAAATAGCAGTTGCAATCTCTACATCTAACAAATATTTGAGGACAGTTTCAGAAAAGTTGTGTTTTACAGTGAGACGTTGTCAGCCTGTCGTCTACAATTCTAATACACATTAAACCTTTGCGTCCCTAAGTCGTCGCTTACGACACGTGATGCTATTCTAAGCCGGCATCACACTGCCTAACAACATGTTAATAAAATAGCTTGTTAAAAAAAATAGGGACCAGTATGCATCATATCAAGTCTAAATATAATATTGTCTTGTCTTATCTTGTCTAGCCCACACCATCCCACTGCTGGGCAAAGGCCTCCCTCTTCTCCTTCCATCCATCTCTATTTTGGGCTTCCGCATGCCAGTCTAAATATTACGGTAGTATTTAAATATCACTGGAATAGTTACCTGACCTGAAGACTATTTACAGTTTATAAGTAACTAGTTCGTGACTTATCATATAAAATAGACATACAATAATTCAGCAAGAAGGCAAAGTATTTTAACTTCTTGTATTAATACAATAACGTCAATTAAAGAACATTAAAATTTAACAAAATTTACAATAGGTAACCTTATGAATAGTTTCGGCACATAATAAGTTTCTCGAAAAGTTAATTGAAGAATCTTTATGTCCAGTAGTATGACATAATGATAATTTACAAAAAGTTACGATATGTGATAAGTTTTCTAAAGAGAGAGTAATTGATGTGAATACCCGAACTGTGATAAAATATTTAGGATACTAAGTAGGTATCTGGTATATTAATTTTTGTTGCTAAAGTAACTAGTGTAGTTACTTTCAGATTTTTGTCTTTCAAAGTGCAGTATCGCTATCTTAATACCAGAATATTCCATTTAACCCGCAAACATCGCTTAATTAAGGCCTGTCAAATAATTAGGATATCCGAATTTCAATCCCCAAACCGAAATATAAAGTCCCTTGTCTCTAACATTTGGCTTTTACCGTTTTATCACTCCTGGCGCAGGACACTCCGGGTTATCTGTACCCGCCATCTTTGGGGTCTGGGGCACAGTACATGTATAAGCTAAAACAACAGTAGCGAAACTTTATCAAAATGCTTAGAAACACACTCACATCGACGCAATGACACCGCTTCAAGGCATCTCACTGATTCTCGCGTCGCGTCAGTCGGGGTTGACGCGGCAAGGCAACAACAGAATGAATGACTATGAGGGATTGAAGTGTTTTCCCATAGTAAAAAAAAATCAAGACATAGCTTTGTATGTGTATAAGTCGGTTCTCCCTCTATGACGAACTGATGAACGTATTTTTGAAAGGAAATTTTGAATTCCTATACAAAAAACGGATGCCACGGCACACTGTAACGCATGTGATTTGACCAAGGTGTATGACAGACGCATCCGTCAGCCCATGATAGTCTGAGTGGTGGTGTTAATTTTTGTTGTTATTTTTCAAATTCTTAATTTGGTCTTGTGTGATTGTAGCAAGAATACATTTTCTATCTATGTATCTACGCTTTAACTGACTGTAGGTAGTTATACCCAGAAACAGGTAGAGTTTCACTACTGCTTTAACATAAAGCAGTAGTGAAAATATACATACTGTGTCTGGGGTCATTTTGACCCCGGTCGTGCGGGGACAGCGTCAAGATGAAAAGCTTGTTCGATTATGAGTAGGGTCCGCGATAATGAGTTTATAGTGGGGGGGTCGTATGCATCAGATATTTGGTTGTTTGCGCGTGATTTATGTTATTTTTATGAAAATAGGTATTTTCCTAACAATGTTTTTATCGGGGCTGAGCACGGTTGATATACCTAAAGGGCTATTTTTAAGTAAGTACGCGAACTTTGCAGGGTGATTCCTCTCATGAGTATAGTCAACTTTTAATATGGAGCTCTGCAAAATCGTGAAAAAATAAGTGTTTCATGAAAAAAGTGCACAGAAGAGGCATTTTTTCTCTACTTTGCAAATGGCTTTATAAAAGTTGTTCAAATGATCATGAGTAGAATTAACCTGCATAGTTAGCGTAATGACTAAAAAATAACCCTGTATTTAGGTCGACAAATACCTAAGGCAGAAAACTCAAGCACTGCATAGTTTTGCGGAAACTTCCCGTTTTTTTTTCACGATAGGTGTTTAGGAAATCTCATAGTTTATCAAAGCGCAACCAAAGCGAAAATCCTTTTAGCTCCTACGAAAAACCGACAAATTGTAAAAGTGCGCGTATTGTATTGTTTTTCGTAGCATGCGCGTCATCCGTGACGCGAATGCATAATCAATCAGCAATACAGGAGGCAGCCGCCGCCGCCGTGCGCTGTGACGCGCAAATCACCAGGGAGTTCAAATTCTAACAAAGATTCCAATCTTTATTTTTCTGCTTTTAGGATTCCGTAGTCGAGCTACAGTAGCCAAGCCAAAAGTCGGTTTAACTGACGTGCTGATCAGTGAACTTAATGAACTATAAATTCCTATTAAATTTAAAATTATGTTAAGTGTAAGTTCTACTTGTGAAACTGAACAACTTATCCTAAGTAACATAGGTCAAACTATGAAATAATGGACCTCCGTACAAAGTTACACATATTTTAAAATTTTTGAATGGGAAGTAATTTTTTTTCATTTCTGACCTGTTCCTGGGGGAAAGTGGTTCAGTTTCACGATAAAAACTCACCCTAAACATATTGCATAGAATTTGATAGGACCTTTTATACAGACTCACCTGATAAAGCAAATGTAAAACAAAAGATTATATAGAGAATTTTCTCTATTAAAATGTGGGTACCTATTGTATGTTTGTATTGCTTTTCGCTCGCGCCACGTAGCCACTTAGAAAAAGATTTCAGTATTAACGAAAGAATTCGTGTTCGTAGTCATTCAGGCACAAATCAATGTTTAATTTAGCGTTGCTATGCTGGGGTAAGTTAGGTATTAATGACGGTCTATGAATACGCCGCGATGCTCGCCCGCACGCATCGCTCTGGGCATATGTTGTCCCTTTCTCGCTCGCGGGGCGAGGGTGGCGGCGTGCGCGCGGGCCGCCTGGTAGGCGCCAAGCGGTGATTTCTGCACCGCACTATCAGTCACTCAAAACCGTTCGGACGGGAGGGTATCGCGTATTGTGCGGATTTCCCGCCACGCGTTTTGTGATGCCGCGTGTAATGGACGATTCAATTTGAGATCGCGCGTGTTGATGCATCGTATTATTGCGTTTCTCCTGGGTTGTACTGGAATGCCAGGCTTAGTGATTGTTGGATGTCTCGACGTCTTCCACGTGAGCGTCGCGTTGAATAGGCATCAGGTGGCCATATTGGCCCGCGTTTGTACGACCCAAATTCGGGTTGGGTCACGCGTAATGACTGATATCAAAGTGGAATACGAACAGAAGCTGTGAGTGGTTTGAAGTGAATAACGCGCCAAGGCTGTAGTGGAATGCTGGGTGTCGATATCTTTTCCACCCAGCCCTGTAAGTACCAACGGAATCCCTATTTGATCCATTCCCTGAACTTCCTTTCTCCGTTGGGTATTTATGCATTTGCGCCGGCACGTGACTGTAAGTGTTAAACCTAGTTGTTTTAGTATAAAACTGTTTCCTCGTGTTAATGGTGTGTTCCCTTTAGTCATATTTGTTGTACCATTATCATTGTGACTCCTTAGTACGAATTGCGGAATTCGTGGGGTGATATAATTTGGAGGTACTTACTTATAATCTAGTGCTTATACGTGTGACGTAACGCCAGATCGGCAGACGGTATTTACTACAGAATTGAGTTATGTAAAGGTCAGAACACATCATTTGCCAATTTCACTCAACTTAGTTAATTAAGTTAAATAGATTTAGGTTCACGTTTAATTCATAGTATGCGCTGCTATATTGTGCAGCGTATGCTATTTAGCGCTGCGTAACGCGGCCATTGTCTGCCTTCAGTTGAACTCCTGGTATTTTACTAGAAATTTACCTGTGTAAATCGCTTCCACTGCGGGAGTTTAGCTTGGAATTAGACAATCAAATATCAACAAATGGCAATATTTATTACAGAACCACTAAAAATACAGCCAAACTCACCCCTCTTTTGATGGCATTCGGGTTTGAGTTTTAACAAACGCATTCGCGGTTACCGTTCAAACGCCGGTGCGCGACAAAGAAATGCCTTTTCTATTAAAAAAAAAAACCTCACGGCTGAATGGCGAATAATTTTAAAAGCTTTCACGCTGTTTTCGGGCTTGCCTCCGTTCCTTGGGGAGCTTGGAGATTATTGATGTTTTGACAAGCTTATATATTTCTTCTTAATTATCATAATGGATTGGTTAGTGGTTACTGCTTACTGTATTGTTGGTTTTCTGGGAGCTTCTATTTTGTTTCATGTAAAACTTTACCATTAAAAGAACCGGACTTTAAGTTTATCCGCTCTATGGATAGAACTGAGTTGTAACGCAATAAGCTATAGGCGGTTCACCCACTTGTCATCCGTCGCTGCGTATTTTTAACGCACCGGAACGCATGCGTCTGTCCGACGAAAAGAAATTGCGATCCGATCTTACTCTATATACTTATGGATGGGTCCGTCGTATGATTTTACACACGCATTAGTAACGCACCGTTAACGTACGGCTGTATTTATATGGAAATCGGCATGAGTATTTTTTTCATCTGACAGACGCATGCGTTACGAAGCGTTAAAATTCCGCAGCGACGGACGACAAATGAGATAATTGCCATAGTTTATTCAGCGTAAATTACATTGTAATGAATTAAATACCGGAAAACGCGCATCTTTTCGTGTAATCAAGCTGAACGTATACCAGCGTAATGTAGCGTAGTTCCTTGCCATGGCAAAATAAGTGTTATGTCGTAGCAATAAACATGGAATTGAGGTGAAAAGTGAGCTATAATAACATATGAACCAAATTTGGGAAAGCGTGCGAGATAAATCGTGTGGCAAATGTGCAATGTAGACTGTAACAGAAGTTTATATCAGAACATACATAATTTGAAAAAATAAGTTTATAAGACTCTTAAACACCTTACAACTATTGTTACATCTGCCAAACTTTTAGTAAAGTTTTTGGCAGTAAGTAGGTGCTTCTATTAAACGGGGTTCTTCATAGCATAAGTTACAATGAAACAGATAGATAGATATATACATAGATACATATATTACGCCTATATCCCTTGCAGAGTAGGCAGAGGGTAAACAGCTGTGAAAACGGACGTTTACACCACGTCTGACAAACATTTAAGGTAATTTAGAAAGCATAGATCTCCATAATGACACGTTATCAGCCCATCGCCTGAAGTTGCAGTAATTTTAGTCACCTCTCACGATACCCTCGGGATAGAAATGGGTTGATGCTATTGTAAGCCGGCTTCACATGGCATATTATATCAAAAACACAATTTTATTGCTATCTGACGTCTGCATCGCAATACGCTTTATTTAAGTCGCGAAACTTTAAATTGTATGGGATATGTATATGACACCTCACATGGATAATGTTGATATCATATTAAAAAAGGGAATTATATTGTGTTATTTTTACATCACGGAGGAATAAAGAATAATAATAAAGACATTTTGCTTAAAACAAAAGGGAATCCGAAATCTTGCGTAAAAGTATACAATACCTACCTACGCGTGGTGTTGCGGCCCTAAGCTTTTCAAAACATAGGTAACAAGAAAGTCGACATACGTTTTGTAACGTTTTTATTGTGTTATAGCCTTTATTGTTTAAAACTTTCCTCAAAGTGGATACATAGTCACAACAGCTGAAATAATAGGCTAAAGATAGGGATACGGTAAATTTTGGTGTTCTTAAAAAGTAATAAGTTCTTTTTGTAAGGCTTAAAAATATGACTCTGAGGGCTACATCAAGCTACGTTTACATTTAGATACGTACCTACCTACTACGTTTTATTACCTACCGTACGCACAGCAATATTTCACGGGCAGTATCCTTGTGTGGACGCAGGCCGGACGATGAGCAATTCCGGCGTCGTGATTGGTGGGATTTCCCAGGAGAGAGCCACAGACTCAACTCTTCATTTCTTCTGCAACGGAACTCTGGTGGCATGTTTGGTACCTACATACTCGAACTTCAAGTAAAAGTAACCAGCAAAATCATTGTAATGACACGAAATACTTAAATCGGCTTCTTATTCAATATAAAATCTAATATTTACGGTAAGAACCCCGTTTTAGTATTTTGAATCATTATGTGTAACCGCAAAGGTTTAAAACAGTTTTAAATCGTTGTTAATGAAGAGATTTTTACATTCGTCATTCATTTAACAAGCAAAATAAATTAAAAATTTTATAAACACGACTGCTTTCTGAGATAAAGTTTAAAAAGCCTAGCCTAGCAATTATGACGTTCGAGATAATGTAAGGATTCTTCAGACACAATTCCTATTCGAATCTGTTCAGTGGTTAACGAGTTACAGTACTTTAAAGAATCGCATCACACATACATACACATATACATACGTGAACTCTTAAAACATTACACTCCTTTTTTGGTTGGACAGTCGTTTAAAAATAATCGAAACAAGCTTCAGTAAATAACAATGGTAGTTGGCAACCGCCACTATAATAATTTTTAGGTATATAAGAACGCCAGGTGCCTATATTAAAGTGGTCTTTACACGTGCCGCACGATGCTGCGGTAGGTATTTTGCCAGTCCGCGCGGCTGTCATTTACCGCACGGAGGTGCACCGTCAAACTCCCCGGCAAAATACCACAGCATAGTGCAGTGCAGCACGTGTGAATACCGCCTTATCTTTAGTTGCAATAGTATGTGTGAAAATCCTTTCCTTCCTTACGAGTGACTCTTTTATTATTCACCTCACATCTTAATAAACTAAAGCGCGGAAAACCAAAACAAAAGCGCATTCAAATCTAGCACCGCTCCACCGATGCGGAAGAGAGAGGAATTAATGAATATTAAGCACATACGCACTAGGCATGTTATAAACTTGGAATACTCCAGTCAAGGTAGGATTATGCATCGCAAAAAAAGATAGACAGATAGATAAACACTTTTTTACTTACAACATACACAACGGAAACAAAACAATACAGAAAATAAAAACTAAAAGTTAGCATTAACGGCCCTATTGATTGCAACGATCTCTTCCAGGCAACATTTACATTAAAAGAGAGACAATTAGAAAAGGTTTGCCAAATGTTATTCTACTTTAAATTATTTTGCTGAATGGAACTTAGGTAGGTATCATACAAAAGAAATAGAATGGCATTGTTGTCTGATTCAACCTACTGTATACTCTAGCGCGAAATATAGTACCTAACTATTGCATATTGTAGATACTTACTCATGTATCCCATAAAAGTTGAACTAAACTTTCGTATTAAATTAGAATTATTGTTAAAAAGAACACACTTATTACTTATTAAGGTAGGATAAAAGATTTATTTTCATTATGACTTCAAAGGTGAAGTTTTCGTTGGATTCCTTTTCCTTCCAAAAAATATCTTTGTTGCTTGGAGTACACAAGCAACACTGCCATCTAGCGAATGACGACACTTAATTTTATCCATCCTCGCGGGAACAGGGTTAAAATTATACGGCTGGTTAATAAATCTTGGCAGCGAAGGAGTTGAGTGGCAGTAACTAAACGTTTTGATTCAAATTTGACATGTTAAGAGGGTTTACAGCGGGTTAAGGTTAAATCTATTTGCATTGGCATCAAGGGTATTGAATAGACGATTTCAATTCTGGCATTATTACAAGTAGTACTATAATAACCTTTACTAATACTAACTCTACTATACTAATACTATTTTAATTTTTTGTGTTAAACAACCAACATAACAGCGTTTAAACTTACCAGAGATCGTTTTTACACCCTCGGGTGATTTTATGTCTGTGTATGTATCCTGTATTATTACAGTGGTAGCCGGACGATGATAATATTGTAAGCACTTTTGAGCCTTCAAAAGTCTTGAGGTTGAAAAGGTTGATCCCTTAAATAAGAAAGTTGATTTGCTGCTTTGCTGATTATAGGTATTTCGTACTTTTTGCAACTATCTTTCCGCTACCGACAAAAACAAAATTCAGAGTCTAAGCAAAGTTACACACAGTGTTTTGTATGTATTCTGTATTATTACATTTATTACAGTAATGGCCGGACGATGATGGATAGTAAGCACCAAAATAAGACTTTTTAAGGATCAACTTATACTGATTCTCCATACGCAAATTAACATTCATCTGTATAGGTTGATCCCTTGAATGAGAAAGTTGATTTGCTGCTTTGCTGATTATAGGTATTTCGTACTTTTTGCAACTATCTTTCCGCTACTGACAAAAAAATATTCAGAGTCTAAACAAAGTTACATGCAGTGTTTTGTATGTACGTGTATATATATCCTGTATTATTACAGCGGTGGCCGGACGATGATGGATTGTAAGCACCGAACCACATGAGATTTGGGGCTACCCTCGTTGTGAGGTACACGAATTGGAGAATTTACGTAAGTATAAGCTAAAAGTGAAGAAAGAAGTTTTGAAGAGTTGGCAATGAACTGATAAAATTGCTGCAGTATAGGCGTGATAATATTCTTATAACTTTTGTATTATCCCCAATAAATAACTTTTTGTAAAAACATTTAAAACGATCCCTATTCATTTCAGTATTATGAAATTTCTAAGTATCCCGGTAGATGGGGCCATGCCACGCGATACTGGTATAAGGTACACTTAAATAATTTGATCACAAACGTAGTCCTAGACTTTTGACCGCCTACTAATACTAGTAGGCCTCTGACATGTGTAACGATCGCCGTATAAGTAAGCATTGCCTAAAACCGGGACCTCCGGCTTAACCTAATAACTTGGAAAATGTATCAACCATCTTTCTTACTGACAATGTGGTTTAGCCTGCAATGTCCTAGCCAGACGGAACAAAGTGATAATATCAACTTTGTGAGTGCGCCCCACAAGGAATTGAACCCGGGACCTTTGCACTACCACTGTGCCATATCAGCCGTCTATTTGGTAGGAAGTTACAATTGATAATGGCCAGCCGATCAGGCTCAGGTGTTTATAGCGGCTTGCGGGTAGAATACAAGACACCCTTATAACTAACCAGCGTCACAGCATGCTGTGACAACATGCTGAGTTAGGATCTTTTCACTGTCACACGCAGTGCTTGGCACGACAAATTATCCCCACAATATCTCTAGTCGTTTACTTATCTTTTTTTAGAATAAATCCTAAACTATTATTAGTGTTAAAAATGTGTATTGTCATGCATTGTTGCCATGTACTGTCTTGTCAGTGAATAAATGATTTAACTATCTTATATTATTCTATTCGTGAACCCCATAGCGAAGGCTGCGTGCATTAACATTGGCAACATTCGGCCTCAGAACCCCGATGTAAATATTTGACTACCTCCGACGGAGACTGTCTTATGCTTAATTTATTTTGACAAATCATCTCTTTGTGCTTCGTTCCGAAGGTGGGCTTGAGGTCTATTTGCGGAGGGTTCAGGTGGGGTTGGATTAAAAATTGCGAATTAAGACGGGACGGTGTGTGTTTTTTGACGTTTTTTATGGTGAGTGAGCACTTTGTGATATTTCCGTTCTTAATTTACTGCAAACTGAATAATTTTTCGATGACGGAAGTAGATATAAATAATTGAATCTGCGTACATGTAACGTAGGTATGTGATCCATTAACCAATTTCATCTTAAGCACCTTATTTTTATAAAAAATAGATAAAACCATGAATGATTAGGTACTTACAATTGAGAAACCAATCCTTTTTAATCAACTTAAAATTAACTAATATGATCATTCAATTATTCTGTAATGCAGTTCGTCTTTAACTACGATGTAAAAATTCAAAAATAACTATTTTAATTAATCTTTTTGTACCCTACCTACCATGGCACTGTCAGCTGCACCTTCAGTTAACCACTGATACATCCACTCATACTGGTATTACATACAGTTACTAAGAGAAACCAGTATAAGTAGATCACTACCGTGATATCGTCACATGGTTAGCGTCGCTAAGGACGGGCACAGGCAAATATTAGACGAGGAGATAGTTGGCAAGTCAAACAGAGTCCCCAAAGGTCGCGACATACGACATCTCTTTATTTTACCTCCGTCCAACCACCCTGTATAAAGGGTATTTGGAAATATAGGGTGCAAAATTTTCTAGTGACCGAAAGCTTAATCTTAAGAAGTGCACTTTAGCGGCACTAGGTATGAGCTTCATAATTTTTAAATTAACAAATGCAATGGAAAATTTATACATATACAGATGAAATTTTACTAGTGACCGATAAAGAAAATTCAAGACGGGCTGGTGGTAAGGAACAACTATCACAAAGGTTGAAAAATATCAAAAATGTTTTCAGTTTCCATAGTCATTCAAATTAGCAGGGGACCAATTTTTTTATTCTTATTTTGACCAATGTTCCTGGGAAAAAGTTGTTCCTTATCACGACTGCCTGTGTTGAGTATTCGCTATCGCCTATCGGTCACAAGTAAAATTTCGCCGTATACATACATTGTCCAATTACGTTATTGTTCATTTGAAAATTATGAATCTAATACTTTGTGCCGCTGTAGTGCATTATTTTGTTGTGACACTGTAATGCACATTCGTCCTAGCGTAGGTATCATACCTACTTATCTACAGTTTTTTTGTAAGTGCTTACCTAGTTAAGTAAGTATACTTATTTTTTTATATACTTATTTTGCACTTGGCTCCTTATTTCCAGTCTCATTCATTACCACAGAACATAGCAGCAACATAGTAATCAAATATTTTTATTACTATTTTATTTTATTAATATTTCAGAGAAATTTGAAAGCCATATCAAAATCAGTCTTATCAATTGTACGCGACGGTCAATCAAGATACCTACCTAACAATGCAATTTTAATCTATGTAGCCAACAACCTCAATTTGGGAAATATATTCTTCACTTTCCTTCCTAAAAAGATTTTAACTTTCCTTAAATTCAGGCTGTCACTTTCCGTCAAATAGGTTTAGAAAAGGATAGGAAATATCTAATGGCTTGTCATGTTTAAAAATGACAATGGAATTTAGTCGCCATTGATCGTATCGTCGCTTTAATTTGTTAGATAACGCGTTTTTTGACATGACTTAGATGTCTCCTATTCTTTTCTTAACCTTTTTGTCAGAAAATGACAGTAAACGACTTGAGGCCAATATTAACACACCCCGTATATATCCTTAGCGGGCTACATTTGACACAGCTTCATAATTTAAGAGCGGAGTTAACAAGCATGTAGTTACGAGCTGGCTTCAGTATGAAGGATCTCTGGGGACAACCCGCAAGGCACAACTATGAATATAACGCAATTTTACCACTGCAAATTATGTTACTTATTTAATTTAAACTTTTAATTGACAGTTGTTTGTTTGCGTTAGTGGCGAGTATATAATATAAAGTAATAAATAGCTCCTTATAGTAGTTTTGAATATAGATTTGACATCAGAGATTTTCGCCCAAGGTTTGATATCATTTCTGTATCTGAGTTTCGTAGCCTATTTGTTTTATGTTGGGTAACTTGGATCATAACATAACGTTACATTATGACTATAAGCAAAGTATGAAGAATACGATTTTATAAATCAACCAAGATTTTTTTAGGAAACTTTCTGATTTATCATTCTTTTTTTATTAAAGAAAAGGGTTACATTTTGCAAGCAAACTTTAACCCAAGCAAGCAATTCTAAGTGTCCACATCTTCCATCCAATTTCTTTTATTTCAACATGCAAAATTGCCATCAAATCGGAAATCGGAATAACGTATTATGTAAAATTCAAACTCGTATCCAATTCCGGTCGTATCTGGACGGGGGTCCGTAAGGGACCTCCTTTAATGTTTAAGGAACGACATTATCTATCGGAAAGTAATTATGTGGGACCCCAGTTTGAAATGTCATCTGTTTAATATTTCAGAAGGGGTTTTCGGGAGTTTGAATTTGAACGGATTTTCATTCGATTGCAAAGTTGGTAGTTTGTTTATTAATTGTATCGTTTGAAGAATAAACTAGTAATTTGTACTTGCAATATATTTTACTCATACTGTGTATGTTATTTTGTGTTTTACTTTATTGACTTACACTTATTATTCATTTGTATGTCAATAAAAGAAATAAATATTAAATATGGTTTTGAGCTTTGTTACTTAGGCTAGAATAGGTACTTAAGCCTAGTTCGCACTAGGCCAGTAGGAAACATTTTTGTAACTGTAATGTATTTTAGGACAGTAGATTAATCAAGCTGTCAAGCAGTAGTTTAACTACTTGCTAACGCTACTTGATTAAACTACAGGCCTAGTTCAAACTAGCCTTGAGACTAGACATCAGATACGTAAGTTTAAATACAGAAGACTCTTGAAATCATTAACCGATCATCAACCTCAATTTTTCAGAAACTTTATCTTCAAGAAATCACACAAGTCGACGGTGAAAATTAATAGCAATCTTAGCGGTCAGGTAAGCGGGTGAGTTGAGGGCCACTCCTGGCCTAGTTCAAACTAGCCTTTGGGCTACACATCAGATACGTAAGTATTTTTACAGAAGACTCTTGAAATCATTAACCTCAATTTTTCAGAAACTTTATCTTCAAGAAATCACACAAGTCGACGGTGAAAATTAATAGCAATCTAAGCGGTCAGGTAAGCGGGTGAGTTGAGGGCCACTCCTGGCCAAAACTAATCCGTCTCCCCAAATTAGGTTAGCGACAACTTTGATCCTCGTCCTGCTAGCTCGGGAGTAGTCGGGAGACCCGCAGGATATGATCCGACAAGAAATTGGATTAGTTATACTAGTTGGCTTCGTTAATAAGGGGCAAAAAGTTTGCTGCGGCTTCCAAAGTTGTCCGGATTATTATTGACTCCGTTTACTTAGTAAATATTGTGATGTTCGATATCAGTTTGGGCTCGAGTTAGCTATGTTCTTTGAATGATATTCTTTTTGCGAAGAAAAATAAAATGCTGTGGTGGATGTTTAATTTATAAATTATCGAAAGACTGGCACGTGGAGGCCCAGGACAGATCTAGATGGAAAGAGAAGAGGGAGGCCTTTGCCCAGCAGTGGGATAATGCAGGCTAGATACGATACCTATTATGATGGAAGGCTACCTATTATTTCTACCAGATTTGACGTAAGATGTTTCATCATTCCTGTCACATACCTAGTTTGTACGTTTGTGCAATACAGTGACCCAAACAATATGCTTCTATATTTAAAGGGATAGACAAAGCATCAATGGTCTCTGAATAAGACGTTTCCGTCAAGTCCGACCAAAATGTCAAGAGTATTATGGATATTTCATGCAATTTTATGTACTGAAACAAATTTCCTTGTAACTTAAACATCGTAAAACGAATTAGCTTGCGAAGACTAAAAACAACACAGCGGAACGTAGTAAATATAAACTCTCCTCAAAATGCATAGGCTATTACAAAAGAAAGTTTATTGTGATTTTGCGTTTATACAAAGAGGGTGGTGTTTTTATGCCTCGCTGTAATGAATTTCAGACTGGCGAGACATCGCGTCGCTAAAATATTCATCTAGATGTGGGGTGTACGGGAAATTTGTACACCTCATTGAATAACATGGCTTCATGCATAATTTTTCGCATCGAAAATTTGTCGCGCAATGTTTTAAGAAATGTTTTTTTTGTTTGACGACTTTGTGCGCAATATACAATTTTGTTTAAGTAATTTCTAAAGTATCTATTTAATTAAAAGTATAGCAACACATATGAATGGTTATCTTCTTGTCCCAGTTTAGTTTACAGGACCAAGATAGTACATACTGGTTATCCATGGTGCGCTTGCAATCTCACCCAGATAAGACTTGTTCATTCTTATTTTATAAAGATTATGCTTACGATATATTTGAAACTTAAACGCTCCGTAAGCGTCCTATACCTAGCGGTGAAATAACCGAAACAAATTAACGGAGTGACCAGACTGTCTGTACTATCTACAGCTACAGCTCTCAAAGACAAAGTAAGGTGGTTCATACACGTGCCACACAATATAACGGTATAAGACGGCTAGACAATAAATGACAGCCTGTGACAGCGGAACGGCGGCGCGGTCAGGCATGAAAATCACTTTAATAGAAGTACGCAACCCAGATAAGCCAGATTTGCACATTTTTATTTTATTCTGTTATGCATATATTCCGTGGTTTTAAACAACTCCTTCCGTCAATAAAACCTGACCGGTAAAATATCGCAAATTCGTGCGGCAAGTGTGAGTAGACCTAAAGGGGACAGTTAGATATTTGAGCGGCTAGTCTTCAGGGAACGCCGGACGTCGGATTGCGCCGAGATAGTCTACCGTCCAGCCCAACTTGATTAATCTGCTTTGCATTGCTATATTGGGACCTTAGACGAATGAGTTAAAATATTATGATGATTGGTTTTTTGCTTTTGCTTTTCCTGTTCTACCATAACACATTATTACGCACATTATGCACATTTTTAAATTTATTTTGTACATAGGTATATTATAATATTGTGAGCTATAAAGTGAGATAACACTGAAAAACAGCAGAAATGCTGAGCTGTTCTCCCTTTGCCAACTATTATTTTTTTAAATCTTTTGTTTCTACAAATTTCTGTTGTTGGTTAATAATGTTTTTTTTTATTTATTTATTTGTTTTATTTATAAAAATGATAATATTTAGATGAAAAATTTAGTATTTTAGGTAGGTACTTTTACGAAAATTAAGAATGACTTAAATGAAGGTTATGAAAAAATATTACAAAAGTAGATTTAGGTGACTTACTGTTACTTATTTGGTAGAGAGTTTAGACCTACATTATAAGTGATAAGTACTTGAATTTTATACAAAAGTAAAATAGATCATCAGTCGAGTACTCTACGTTTTTAAGTCACTGATCTGTATACGTCAAGACTATGGTGACGAGATAACCTTGTTTAATGTACAGACTAAATGGATTTAATTTCAAGGGCTGTTTTTTACCCACCTGGAACCCGCATTAAACCTTATTTTGACGTAAAATGTTCCCAAATATACTTAACGAACCATATTCAGTATCATTACACGAGCGTTTCGGTAATATTCCCTTAGGTTGGCCATTAAAACTATCCGTAGTGCGTTAATATGGAAAATTTGTTCAGTAATACGCCCAAATTGGCCTACCTCGCTTGATTTGCCCGCAAAACTGGTATATTGAAATATTTTGCGCTTCATTTAAAAGGTCCCCTAACAACCATACTCTATACTCGTTATGACTAAATTGAAAGGGAGATGTAACAAATATTATTTAATTACGTGAATATTGTTCTTTGTGACGATACATCAGTCTATAGCAGTCCACTGTTGGACATAGATCTCCACCAGGGTACGGCATAAGGCACGATCTCTCGTTTTTGCAGTCGCCAGCGCTACACTTGCCGAGGCGTAGGATAAACACAAGTTTTTTTTTATTGTGACTACTAAATGACTGGCTCGACGGCGTAGCGGATAGTACCCCTGCCTGCTACGCCGAGGGTCGTAGGTTCGATCCTCACAAGACACAAATATTTGTTAAGTAAATTTTCAGATATTTAACTTTCTATCTATAATATGTATTTATTTACAAAAAAGTATATAAGTATTCATATCAGCTACCTAGTTCACATTGTACATGCTTTGCTTAGATTGGGGCTAGATGGCGCTGTGTGGAAATTGTCGAGAATATATATTTATATACGTAACTAGCCCTAACACAGGCTCTGTTCATCTATCTATTTCGTGTGGGACACCGAGTCATCCAACGACCCGATGGATGGAGGGCTGTTACTGCTTACCATCGTGCTGTTTGTAATAGCTGGAAATTATTTTTGTTCTTTAATATTGCATGTGGTGAATTATAATGTTTATAATGAAAAATTTTATTCATTAAATAAATATACATTTATATTAATAAAAGTTTGAATACGCGCAATTATCTCTTGAAAAACCCAATGATTCCAATAATGAGGCCATAAATAAGCGTGATAAAGTTGCACGTAACTATAATGCGATATTATTTAGCGCGAGCCTCCGTACAAATGGGGCTTGTCGCGATTGGCGGGAATTTGTCGACGATATTTATGGTGTTATTGACTTGAAGCTGGTAAAATTTATTGGAGGAAGGATGTGTCATATATATAGAATACAAACAACTATCACTCACTTAATATCAGCAATAGAGAATTTTGCTGAGTAGTCAAAACGAAATATTATGTTTTTTATTTAGTGTCCACAAAGATTCCCTTTCTAATTAAATGTTGTTCAAAATATTCAAAACTAGATCAATTAAGACTGTTCTCTCACTTAAAGTTTCTGTTTTGACGCTATTTTGTACAGTCAAGATTAGGCTGGGTTAGACAGTTTAGACTTTGGACCGTTCTTATGCCGCGCGCATTGGCAGTTTGAGTGTCTAACCCAGCCTGATCTTGACTGTAATATAATTGTATTGCAATAATATCAACAAATTTATACAAAATATTTCGCTAGAGTTTGAGCAAAATAAATTTGTATCAAAGTTTATAGACCCCTGTCTAATGATGTACAATAAAACTCCTAGGACCTCATGATCAGCGACATTCTGCATAACAAGCGATAAGAAATCAATGAAATTATTTGGCACAAATCATACTAATAAATTTACCCTATTAGTACATCCGTGGTCACTCGTAAACAGTCAATATTGCACACAATTTATGCGCGGGTAATTAAACGTATCATGTTAATTGCGCGCCGTTCCAGCTCTATAAAGCTTGTGTTCGGTGGCTAGTTTAAAACAAAACCTTGGAGCCTACAGAAAGAATAGTTTGTATAAAAATGTATCTTTATTTAGTTTAATTCAGTTTTACGCTGAAAGACGAAAAGTATATTTGCAAAATAAGTCGGCAACTGTTTTGCTTTCTATGCCTCGCTCCGGTACAAGAAGCTTATCGTAGAGGACGAAATTCATACATGACTTGTCGTAAGACTCTCATGAGACCGATGCCTCGCAGATTAGTTTCATATAAATTTATATTTGCCAAGTTTTCCCGCTAGTAATCCAATTACCAACTAATATGCTTTAAGATATTTTAAAATATCTACTACTATCTACATAGGTGACTTGCAAATGCACTGAAGGTGAAAGCCAACATACAAATGACAACTTGTGACAGGTGCTGTTTGATGGGATTTCGTAAACTGTATTTTTGGTGCGAGGAAGAAACCTCTTATGTAGTTATTTTTTACATTGGCAATGTGAGAAACACAGCCCTACATACATACATACATACACGCCTCTATCCCTTGTGGGGTAGGCGTAGCGTAAACGGCCGAAAAAACGAACGTTTACGCCACGTCTGACAAGCAATTGAAGATTAATCAGAAAACTTTTCAGAATATTATTCAGAAAATTGTGTATCACCATTGTAACAGGTTGTCAGCCGATCGTCTAAAATTGCAATACACAATGTAACCCTCTAATCCCTTAGTTGCCTCCTACGAAACCTACGGGAAAGACATTTGAGGTGATGCTATTCTAAGCCGACATCACTCGGCATAGACCCCTATTAAATCTGACGCCAAAAGTATAACAAATCTATTTCCAACCATCGTTAAATTATTAAATTATGGCAACATTGGTTATGAAGTACGAAATGTAAATGATTGAACACAAAGCGGTGCCTAATCTAATTACTGGGAACAGGTATGGCGGGCTCGGTGCTGTGTGTCAGACTGTGACATTCGTAGACTACATGACATGGACTATCATGCATGTATTATCGAGGTGAGTATGTATCTGTGTGATTGTTATGGTTCCGCCGGAATATGAAAACGTACGAACATTACTAACCAACCAAACCAATGTACCGGCTAAAGCAAATCGAAAAGAAATATACCAACAAACTTAGATTGATTGATATGTTTGTATAGTGTTGCCGCTACAAATATATCTAAGAATTTCTACTTAACTAATACAAACACATATATTATACCGGTTTGAGGTTTGTTGTTTCAATTCTGAAAATTAAAGATTGACAAGATGTTTTTTTTACTTCTTTGAAAATTTTACATTTATATTCAAATGAATAAGAAGTTTTATCTACACTCGTCTCATAATGTTCGAATTATGAATTCGAAAACAGATGCATAATGACCTACTATATGCGTTCTGCCTATAAAAACTAGGGTTTACTATAAATTACAGAAGCGTAATGACTTAATGACAAAACTCTTAATACGATAAAGTTGAGAAATGAAACGAAGTTTTTTTTTGCCAATACTCTTATTGCCAACTTCCGCCGCACCTGTTAGTTGTTGATGTATGGTAATGTTGCGTTTGTTTTATTAGGTTTTTGTTGAGATGTTGTTTAGTTGTTGTTCAGATGTTGTTTATTTGTTGTACCGTTGTTGTTCAGTTGTTGTTCAGATGCTGTTCAGTTGTTGTTCAGTTGTTGTACAAATGTTGTTCAGTTGTTGTTCCGATTTTGTTTCGATGTTGTTCAGTTGTTGTTCAGATGTTGTTCAGATGTTGTTCAGTTGTTGTTCAGATGTTGTTCAGTTGTTTAGGTAAGTCACTCCACATCTAAACAACTGCTAAATTACAGAATTTTCAAAAATTCATATCAAGCCACATTACGTTCTCGTATTGAATTTGACCTTGTATCGAGCCTTGCAATGGCCGGTGCGTACGTTTAGAAAAGTGTTTCTGAGTTTTTTTTTTAGAGTGTAGATAAAATAGTGTATGCAACTGCTATAATTAGGCATTAGAATGCTCGTGTCAAACTATTATCACACTCGGCTACGCCTCGTGTGATAAACAGACACTCGCATTCTAATGACCCCCATTATACGACAGTTGCATAAACTACTATTATAGCGCTTTTCGAATAATAATTGCTTAGGAAATAATTACTTAATGGAATGTATCAAAAGTTAAACTTTGATAAGCCTGTTTTAACTAATTTATTCTGTATCTTTAGGTTAAAGTCTAACGCTGTCAGTAAAACTAGTACTACCGGTAAGAATGATTGAAGTACCGCCGTTCCAATAAGTCGTATTTGACAGCTGTCATCTCTATACTAAAAGAGATGTTAACAAATGGAAATGGACCCTCTGCCATAGTATTATCATGAATCTGACATCTGTCAAAAACGATTTATTGGAACGACGGTACTTTAATAAAGGCTACACATCGTAGCAAGGAATGCTACGATGTCTACACCGCTCCGTAGCAAAAGTCTACAAAACTTTCGGTGAACGAATCAAAACGATAAATCACTGACGCATGCACTGCAAAAACCACTTTTAATTAACAAAAGACGCAATCCAACTAGGTTCCAACTTTCTACTGAAGACTTTGGAACTTCTGTGTCTAGTGTAGAAATGTCAGACTTAGAAATACTATAGACGTTGCACTAAATAAAAACAAACAAAACGGAGCCAAGAACTATTCACCAACAAACATAAAATGTTGTGTTATATACCGCAATATCACGAATAATATACGCACTCTTAGGGTAAAGGCTTGCTTTTTTAACTTTCTTTTTTGGGTTCCGTACCCAAAGGGTTAACACGGGACACTATTATTAAGATACGTTTCATCCCGTTTGTTGATTCGTATTTGGTACTTCATCTTATTTTTCTTGATCTATGGTCTAGTCTGTTCTTAGTGTTGTCTTGGCCGAACTAATCGCAAGTTGGTAATTAGTCGAATGAACTGATGTTGTTTTACAAAATGAGGTGTCCAACTTCAAGGTGACACTCGTGTGAGACATACAGCTCCTTTGGGATTTGATTAGCCGGACAACGAGGTTGATTGCCCATGTAATTAATGACCATGTAACTATGTAGGTAGAGGTACGTATACATCTCATGAAATTATGACCGTAGGCTGTGGCACATCTCTCTTTATCTTTTGTTGTGAGACACCGAGTCGTCCAATGACACGATGAACCCTGGTGTCAGAGTTTTTCAACGGCCTACTACTAGTAGTAGGCCTCTGACATGGTTGTGTAATGACCTCCGTCTAAGTAATCATAGACAGCACCCGGGACCGACAGCTTATCGTGCCCTCCGAAGCACGAAACCATTTCTTTTCGGACAATCAGGTGGTTCACCCTGCAGTGTCCTAAACAGACCGGGAACAAATTCACAAAGTGATAAATGTCGACTTTGTGAGAGTCCCACCGAGAATCGAACCCGGAACCTTTGCATCGCAAGCAGTCGCACTACCACTGTGCCACATCGGCGGCTGTGGCACATGATTTCACATAAAATAATTCCTCATACATAACATAATTATAATACTTATTAATCTTTATTACACAAATATACAGAATACAACAATGAAAAATACAAATAGTAAATCTTTAAAAATAAAACATAGTTTGTATAGGTTCCTTGTAAATATATTATTAAACCTTCAACTAAATATATTATTTCGAATCTAAAAAGTAAAACATTAATCGAACAAATAATATTTTCATGTAAATTGTCGCCAAGACAAGAGCATATGGTTAACAGAGTAAAAAAGATATTAGATCTCAAGTACGAGTACTTGATTTCAATTTGAAACAAATGTCGTTTACAGACCGTAGGAGTTGTAAGAGGCGACTAAGGGACTCGAGGGTGTGTATGGCAATTTTAGGCGATGGGCTGACAACCTGTCACTATGGCGATACACAATTTTCCGTATGACCCTCAAATGTTTGTCGGACGTGGCGTGAATGTTTGTTTTTGTGGCCGTTTACGCTCTGCCAACTCCGCAAGGGATTATAGGCATGATATGTGTATGTTTACAGATGGTGGTGGCCTAAAGTGACATGCCGTGAGATTAACCTGGCCAGCCCCGAGGCAGTGGCTTTATTTTAATTTTTTATCCTGCCTAGATCCGGTTTCTATTAGGACCATACGAAGTAGTTATAAAAAAAAGAAAATGGCATATTACAAATTTCTTTCTTTTACAATGATGGATTATGACGTCAATAAGTGATAATACTATCCTACATTGAATAAAGTTACTACACTTTCATTTTCAGTAGAAATCAGAAATTCTTTATTTGCATAAAACAATGTTTAAAAGATAGTACAATTTAGGGTGAGGGCACTAAGTGTTTTGCCAACTTGTAAATGACTATGCAAATAGGAAGAAATAGGTCACTTAATAATATTTTATTTGTCATTTTATTACAATATATAATTAATAGTACAAATTTGTTCTGTGTCAGATAAAATAATAATAATAGGATAAATAAATATTTACAATAAACAGTCGTTTAAAAACTCATTAATATCATAATAATCCTTCTAAGTCTCAAGCCAAGCTTCTGAATATACACGCCCTAACTCAACTATCCAAATTTTATAATCTTTATTTGAAAAAATGGAGGAAAATGGAATAGGTATTAAAAAATTCTGTTGTTTGTATACTTAACTACATACCAAAGTTCAGTGAGAGTAAAACGATATAAATAAAATCTAAAGTATCAAATACATGCAATACAATGGAATTTTTAAATTTATTTGTCAAATTGAAAAGTAAAATGTTAAATTTAACTAGGTATATACCATAAACAAAAAATTCAAAACAACACTTAACACAATCTAAAATCCCGCCCCTAGTCGATCAATTTATTAAAATTTGTACTATTGACAATATATTTTTAAAGTTTGATCAATCTAGTACATCGAAATCTAAAGTTATGAGGGTTTAAAAATCAACGAAGCACTTCGAGAAAAGGTAGGTAGTTTGAATACTAAATTTTAAAACACTTCCCGTTTTAGGTAAGTATACAATTTTTTACAACTTGCATAATTTTCAAGCGCGGGCAGCATTTAAACCTGTGACTTTCGTCATTACTAGTGGCGACGCCTCTTCCATATATATGTAGGTAGTTTCCTCGAGCTTCGCTTGGCTAGTCTTGGCGGCAGCAGATATAATAAGTACTGAAATTTAATTAGATCTTTGAAGATTCTATGAACCAACCGACTTGAGGACTGCAGTGTGTTTTAATTCCTCTAACATCTTTCTTTTCAAATTCGCAATGATTCGGAACCAAATACGATTCATAAACCTCTTCAACAATACAAAACAGAAGCTGTGAGTCTTGTTTGACTCCAGTTGGCATCAGACGCCACTGGTACCTTCCCCTATCGTCCACCGGTCTGTGATCTCCAAAAGCTTCCCTTTCCTCATTAAAATGACCAGTTGTCTGCCAATTAAGTTTCAACCTCATATTATATTCAATGTTATAAATTTCAAAAACAACACTATCTATGGTTGCATTCCAAACTGGATTAAACCGCCACGTCACCGGATCCATTGCAAACTTATCTTCGTGGCAATCACTGTAGAGCCAGCGGTCATCATAGTAGTCAATGTCTTCTGACAGCTTTAATTCCGCAGTTTGATCTTTGTTTCGTATTTTGATTGCATTTCCGCTAAAAATTTCATAAAATTCAGAAGGAAAGCAGCTTTTTATTATATCTGAAGCATTATCAGTCATGAGTTTATACGCGTAGTTCATGATTACGTAATCTTCATCCTTCAGAAAAGTGTTCACTACATCCGCTATTATTTCTTTTCCTATTGACGTATGAATAAACTGTTTAAAAAGGTATTTACCTAAATCTACTGCGTCTTCATATTTAGTCTGTCGTATTAATTCGTAAAGTTGTATAGTGATTACTTTCCGAGTTACAAAAACCTTAAGGTTTAGTCCTTGATTATAAATATAAGACTGAATGTCTTCAATATGTTTCGGAATTAAATAATATTTGTTAAAAAATAGTTTACTGTGTTCATGTAAGTGCATAACGTTTAAAGGATTCACACCTAAGATAATAATGACCCCTTCGTCGGGATCTATAACTCTAGATAAATCTGTAATGCATTTGGTAATTTTATCGTCTATAGTGATTATTGTTTTTGCTGAATGATTTTTTTTCATGGCGAGTTGATCACAATCGTCAATTATAAACTCCTCGTGGTTTTGACTTGTTTGATGTTCAGCATCACTCGATGGCGATGCTGGTTCCTCATTAACTTTGTAGATTGTCGAAAATTTCCCAATTTCGTTTTCCAATACATCAGGGCTCCAAGTATCAGTTGCAAACTAAAACAATACAATACTATATTAAAAGGAGTATTTTTATATATTATATTAATTAGACAACATATAATAAGATTTTTGAGGTATAAATTCGGTTGAGTATATCTACTTTTAAATTTTTCAAAAATATTATGGCTAGAAAGCTCAGACGTCTATAAAGAAATAAGTTACTGAGGCACTTCAGATGCATGATATTTGAGTGTAGTAATAGAATTAGTATAAACTATAAGGTTAATTGAATCAATTAGTTTCCAGTAGTACCAAATGGACATTTAAACGTCCAATGTATTTGTATTTTTGTAATTTATAATGTAGTGATCGAATCATATAATATTGAATTTATTGTAATGTTTTTACATCATTAATTTCTAACCAACCCTCTTCATGCAAGTGTCAAAAAGGGCATTCGATACACATTGGTAAAACTTTATACATACATAAATCACGCCTCTTTCCCGGAGGGGTAGGCAGAGACTACTTCCTTCCACTTACTACGATCCTGGCATAATTCTTTCGCCTCCTCCACATTCATCAATCTCTTCATGCATGCTCGTCGGTTTAGGGTACTCTTGACCTGACCTTTCTTTAGCACGTCCCCGATTTGATCGAGGTACGTTCGTCGAGGTCTTCCCCTTCCGACGTTCCCATCCACACTTGCCATATACACCTGTTTCGTTAATCTTCTTTCGTTCATCCTCTCTACATGACCAAACCATTTAAGCATACCCTTTTCTACACCAGTCACTACGTCTTCTTTTATACCACAACGTTCCCTTATCACGCTATTCCTTATCCTGTCACTCAATTTTACGTCAACCATACTTCTTAACGCTCTCATTTGTACTGCATTTATTCTACTTTCATGCTTTTTCTGCCATACCCAACTTTCACTCCCATACATAAGTGTCGGAACTAACACCCCTCTATGCACAGCCAGACGAGCCTTATCAGAGACTTTCTGGCTGTTCATAAAAAGCGTGCAACGCTCCATTCACCATGTTGCCGGCATTCACCCTTCTTTCGATGTCACTTTCACACTTTCCATCTGATGTGAACATGGAGCCCAAATACACAAACTCTTTCACTTGTTCCACCCTCTCTTCTTCTATCATAATTTTACACTCTGTCATATTTTCCTCTTTCTCAAAAACCATTGCTTTCGTCTTACTTACATTCACTTTCATTCCTTTCTTTTTCAAAGCCTCATTCATAATATTTATCATCTCCTGCAACCCTTCAGCCGACGACGCAAGGATAACTTGGTCGTCAGCATAGAGAAGACATTTGACGAGTAAACCATTCATTCTCAGACCACATTCACTCTCTTTCAAATCTTCCAAACAACTATCCATGAACAGATTGAACAGCCACGGTGACGCAACACATCCCTGTCTAACACCTTTCTCGATGTTAAAAAGTTCAGTGTACGCTCCGTTTATCCTGACACAAGCCCTGGAATCCTTATATAAGGATTTCAGTGCTCGTATCAAGATACTGCTCACCCCATGCATGGATAGTGCCGACCACAATTCATTCCTCACCACTCTGTCATAGGCCTTTTCCAAATCTACGAACGCGCAATAGACTTTCTGGTTTTTGGCCAGGAATTTTTCAGCTATGCAGCGCAAGGAAAAGACCTGATCCGTACATCCCATCCCCTTACGAAATCCTGCCTGAGCATCCCATACTTTCTCATCCGTTTCGTTCATCACTCTTTCAATCAACACCTTTGCATACAGTTTGCCGACGACACTGAGGAGGCTTATACCGCGGTAATTTTTGCAGTCCAGCTGTGACCCTTTTCCTTTGTATAATGGCACTATTACAGCTTTGCACCAATCACTTGGCACTCGACCGCTTCTCCAACAAAGGTTAAAAAGGAGGTACAGCTGACTAGCCACAACGCCTTCGCCAGCCTTCAGCATTTCTACCGACACCCTATCATACCCTGCAGCTTTACCAGATTTCATACTTTTTAAAACTTTATTGAACAAAATAATGAAATTCTTCTCAGTCGTACACTCTTGGCAGAGTGGTCGTGGTTAGGAATTAGTCGGATCTGATCTTATGAATGCAATTACAAAAAAAAACCGACACTATATGAGTGACTACGTACTACAAGCTAAAATTGTAAGAAAGTACTCACTTCTTGATCGTATGGTGGCGCCAAAAACATATTATCTGGCCTGGCATTAACAGCAGCCCATATGAAAAGGACTGATATACTCAAGACCTTCATAGTTCCTTCTGAAAAAAAAACATTATCATCACCATTCTCAGCCCACATCCACCCTCTGCAAGGTATAAGCCTCTTCTCTACAGCACCACAAGAATGTATCTTTGTTGAACTTGGCTAAATTTCTACCCCGGGCTGTATTTGACCCTGCGACTTTTGCTATCACTATTCGCTAATAGTGATAGCGAAAGTCGAGTTACAATTTAATTTGCATAATCTTGTCGCTACAAGATTATGCAAATTTTCTAAAATTGTAAACCTAACACTGGAAGTGTTTAAAAAATTTGGTAGGTATTCAGTTTTTTTTAAATCAATGAGCTGGGAGTTTTTTCAGGCAGTTTTGCCAATAAACAGAAAGGAAAAACAAACTACGAGTATAAAAACTCATTTTATTCGGTATGCTTTAAATTAATGCTTATTAGGGGTGATTCGTTTCCTGTAGTCAGGTGGTCCAGCGGTAAAAAACATACTTATAATACATAATAAAAGTATAAAATATACTATAACTTCCTTAAATAATAACATAAGTTTTTTATTTCTAAATAGCATACACAGTGCATGACGAGCATGATTATCCGTCACCCCTTTGGTGCCTCTTACGGCATCCACGTGGAACGAGAAATGGGGTGGTGCTATTTAAAGCTGGCATCACACGGCAAACTTTCTGTTAGTTTAAAAATGATTTCGCTTGGTTTACATATCTACATTAGTTAATCTTGTATCACTTCTTCTTCTTTTCGTTTGGGACACCGAGTCATCCAACGACCCTTTTTTAACCGCCTACTACTATCTTGTATAACTATACTCACCAAACAAAAAATATTCTCATTTTAACTGATACGAGTATAATGTCACTATACAGAATACATAAACATAAATAAGTAATATAAATATTAAAATACGGGTTTAAATTCATAAGCAGCTTAAAGATTTACATTTGTAAAAAACAACAAAATCTCTAAATTCATTTCTCAAAAATAAGGGAGGCCTATTATATATATAGGCAACGTTTTCTTACAATAAACCGTCAATATGTATAAGTTGCATAAACTACCAATCAACATCTGATTTTTTATAGAAAAAGGATAAAATTGTTTCAAACATTGTACCTATAGTCGGTCGTGACGCATGCGTTACGATGCGTTTAAAAAAAGTGACTGACGACAATTGGGAAAACCACCTAAAACAATTTAACCTCTTTACATACGACTCAGATTATACAAGACAGTTACGAACCTTGAATACCAAATTTTAAAACACTTCTCGTGTTAGGTATACAATTTTTGAAATCAGCTGAGCTGCGGTAGCCATCGCCACTAGTAATGGCGAAAGTCGCAGGTTCAAATCTTGCCCGCGCTTGAAAATTTAGCAAGTTTTCAAAAAAAGTTAGGAACCTATACGCGTTCCTCCCAGCAATCACAAAAAACAACTAGTCACCTTATCGAAATGTTTCTCACTTATATTAGAGTCGAAAGGCAATTTTTTGGGGTTCCATAGCTTTCGTAGCCGATGGAAACCCAATCAAACGTATAAGAAACAGTACAAACTACATTTCAAGAGGAGATTCAGTTCCATTTTCACTCCCAGTGACGTGTTGTGTCAAGCTTTTTCTTAATCAAATGAAAAAGGTATTTTTTTAAAGAATTTTTATAGGGCTTGCAAATGATACCAATATTGGAAGGAATATTTCCTTGTCTTAAGGATTAATAATGCTTGAAGTATTTTTTTGCGTAGGTGCAATTTTTTTGATGTCAAGTGTAAATTCTATTTGTATCAGCTGATCATAGTAAACCACATGATGGCGGCAAATCCACCTAAAAAAACAAATATTTCAAATAAGGGATGAGTCCAAGCAAGCAGACGGTTGTAAAACATAGCTAAATGCTAAATGATTTGGATATCTGAATAAAAAAATGGTTTAATCATATTCGACGATCTTATTTACGACTTTACTTTAATATTTCGCGCTAGTACGGAACCCCTCATGTTATTAAATATGACTGATCAATATGTTTCTGTTCGTTGACCTTAACAAGAAATTATCAAGTTCGAGCGTTTTATCTTGCTACCCAGAAATCCCAGTTTTGATAAGTGTTTTAACAATTTTTGATGACTTACCTATATATATTTTTAATAAGTATCTGTAAGGAAAAAATATATAAAGATAATTCTGGCAAAGCAATGTAAACAGGTACGTAGTGTGTGGCTTTGCGCTATCTTTTCTTCTCTTTGGCACTTAAAAATTTACTACCAAGAGTTTTTCTAAAGAAATCCTAGTTATGACCACAAAACAAATATGAAATCTCACATTATATTATACAAAGTTCTATAGTAGCAGCTCGAACACCACCCCATAAGCCTCGAACACTATCCCATACCTACTAACTAAAAAACCACGAATCAGCTATAAAAACACTAAAATATTCAAAAATCTTAACCATGTAAACAGACAGTTCTATACTACGTTCACGTGAACGGCAACGTACCCTCGTCAATCCACGAGCTAATTTATGCGCGCATTTGTTTGACCAAAAAACGTTTAAATCCGCCGATTTACGGCACCTGTCTCAACTTTTTCAGATAAATAGCTCTTCTTGCATAGACAAGGGGTTTATGGGTTTATTTTACTTTTGAATGGGCATCTAAAGAATTAGCAAAAATATAATGTGTTGCCCACAACACGGCCAAAATTGTACGAGGTGAAATTACCCATGAAACTGAACAACTTTCACCATGGAACTAAGGTTGAAGTATTAGAAAAAAATTGATCGTCCTTACAAATTGACTCACATAAAACAATCGTACAAAAAATAAGTATCTCTAGAATTTTTGAAAGCTTTATCAAATAATGCCAGTTATACCAGGAATGGGCCAAGCAGATAACGAAGCATTCACGCTAAAAACAATGTAGCTACGCTGCGTATTAAGAGATTATTTTTAACATTGTTTTGTTATGTTAAGTAATCATGTAAATTCCAGTAATACCACTGAAGCTATGCAAGGAATGAAATTGAAATGAGAAAAAGTTCGCACTTTTACTAGAATTACGAGTTGCATCGAAGGGCATCAGTATATAATGACTTTTTATATAGTAAATAGGAACAGCCAGCTAACTATCACGGAAATCGAGAACAAAAGGACGCCACTCTGTGCCCTTACTCTGTGATTAGTCGAATATTTGACAATGTTAAAATTCAGTTACTTCCTATTAACGTGTTTAGGCACAATTGCACCTGCTGTCATCTGCAATGAGGTTTGCGTTTTCCTCCGCATTACATAAATCCAAAAGGTTTATGACGCAACTTAGATATTATTCTCTACACATTTATGTCAAAATTCTTCAATTGTTTTGATGAAATCCATATGATAAGAAGATGACGAGGTATAAAAAAAGACAAAATAGAAAGTGTCAAGGTAAGAAAATCACGATGGCGACTTGAGGAAATTCGACAGGTATGAAGTCGTAGTCATAGAAATAGTCTCTCTATAGTGAATATCATAAGCTTACAGATGCTGGTGATAATACCTACTATGCACTGTGCTAGTTGCTAAATACATAACAACGTTGGGCGACATTGACGTCCTGACACACCGGACGTTGGACAATCGCATCCCCAAACATTTATTAACGAACAGGGAAAGGTGCGGAATAGATTGTAGTGGTTATCGATTGTAATGTAAAGAGCAGACTGAAATAAGATTTAAACATACGCTTTTGTGGACTAAGTTGGCTGCTGATGTGGTCTAAGCCTGGAACTTCATTACAGAAACAAGACAAATCCAGGTATGCCCCTGGCGACTTCAAAATATATTTTAAGACGACGAAAGGACTCGAAAGTTTCATATATAATATTACTTTCATTTGATATGCTTACAACTGTCATTAATTTGATGTGTACACAATTTTCTAAAATGATCCTCAAATGTTTGTTAAAAGTGGCGATAACGACTATATATTTATGATCGTTAACGTTCGGCTTATGCTACAAGAAACGTAAGTCTGATGTGCGCACGCCGTATGATGCTGACTTAGAATAGCATCACCTAAATTCTGCTCGTGGGTGTCGTAAAAAGCTAGTAAGAGATAATTCAATCCAGAAAATGGGCAGCAGCGTTCCCTGTAAATGCAACAGGTTTCACTGCGCTTACCCATCCACTTGCCAAGCGCAAAACTCCAAAAGAGGGAGGGCCGTGGCCTGTTTTTTTCACTTTATTTGGGATAATTTAACAGTAACATAACAAAATATTGCATAACTAATTTATAATAAGCTATAAGTAGGTATTTACGTTACCAACTCCATTAACCACAGATTACAGGTAATATTAATACAGATCGAGTTTTAGCTGTTAATGTAATGTGTGTGTGCATTTTATATAAACAATTTCCACTCAACCGTTTTCCCTGTTCCTCACACGTCGTGCATACATCACTGGCTGCGGACCATTATTCTAATTGGTCACAAATTATGCCTGATCGGGTTAGAGTTTAGTTCGATTTAGCCCCGGTTTAGTTTGGTTATGGTTTGACCACGGCTTAGGGGTGGGCTCGTCAGACACGCAGTGCGCTGCACAGACAATTTGGTTTATGATTTCAATTGTGCTTCATTATGGTATTGTAGTATGTTAAGGTCGTAATGAAGAGGTAGGTAATCCTTACTCATATATACACATAAATTATTTCTTTGTTACTAGACAATTACATTTAAAACAATGTAGATATTCATGAAATAATCGTTATTTATTACCATTAACAGCCACAACAGTCCACTGCTGGACATGAGCCTCCCTCTATTGAGGGTGATTAGCATGCTTAGCAGATGGATTGGCGAGCGCAGTGCAAAAATGTTGCATTCACATGGAACGCTGATGTCCATTCCCTAGATGAGTATCGCTATGCCGCTTTTTACGACACTCACGAGTAGAATTGGGGTGATTGTATTCTAAGGTGGCCATTTTTTATTAGGTAAGTACCTAATTATATTGAAATTATGATCCAAAAGCAAATCAATTTTTACTCCAGTTATATATGTCGTGGGCTTATCGTTAGATTGGCCAGATCGAGATATGCCCGGGCATTTCTTGAAACGCCGGCACATCGTGATTCAGCCGGGCATGTCGCGATGCGCCAAGTAAAACATTGGCCAGATCGACGAGAATAACGTATTTGTCGATATTCCGAGCTAACAACACGGTGGATCGTGAAATAGACGTATTACCAGATTTCAACTCACGAGGTCAGGTAGACTTAATTGATTTGATGCAAAGAACTGTGATTCTATGTGCCAGATTTTGATTAATCAATAATTATTTTAAATTTTTATAAACATTTCAATTCTTTAATTTATTTTTATTTGCGAAAACCTTGGACACCCTACATAATCAATATGCCTAAAGTATCGCTGGCCAAATCGCCAAACGTTAAGCGTTGAACGATATGCCCTGTGTTTGATGGCCAGATCATGATGTGCCGGAGTATCACGTTATGCCTGGGCATATCTCGATATGTCCAATCTAACGATAAGCCCACGACATATATAAGATAATGTTATTTCCCAAAAAATTACAAATGAACACAATAAAACAATATTAAACGAGTTTTAAGTAGTGTTTATTTTGAATTTTACAATTCCTACGATTAATTACAAATTACAAACATATTATTTCGTATATATATTATATCGTATATAATATTTCGTTTCGTATATCGTATATATACACTCAAATTTCACAACTAAGACATAGCTTGTATCGATAAGGTTGTAGGGCCCACCGGAATCAAATCTCAACTCCCTTCTCCCCTTAGTATTTTTACACGAGACAGTAAAATCCACATATTTAACCACAAACAGTTGCCTTTGCATTAACATAACACGGAAATCCCATAAACACATGACATTTGTTTTAACGCCCTGTATAAGTGACTAAAGATTCCCCTCCTTTGAAGATAAAATTTTATGATGGATGATGAATATTGTATTTTTTGACATATAAAGCAAGTGTTACACAGAGACTTTTAAAAGTTTTAAATGAAGTTGAAAAGCCTTGACAAGTTTATTCTTACAACAGATTTCTTCGATAGAGTGTACATTGGCATCTAACATAAATTCCGTGCATAAATTAGTTCTTATTTAAAACATCTTCATAGAAATTTTAAGTATTTCTGCTTCGTCAAATATCAATAAGTATGGGAAATTATGAACTGCAAAATTTATATGTACCTATATAATTTAATAAAATTAAATAAAAAAAATATATACGGAGTGTAAGAGACGGTGTACAAAAAGCTTTGCAGGCATGATCAGACCATGAAACTGAACAACTTTTTCTATGGAGAATATTTGGTAAACGAGAAAAAATTTCGACCTCCCTTACAAAATTCCCCATGAGCTGACTGACATACTATGGAAATTCGAAAAAGATATCGAATCCCAAGATAGGCTCCATAGGAAAAGTTGTTTAGCTTCATGGTCTGATCATGCCTGCAAAGTTTTCAGTACACCGTCTCTTACATCCTGTATATCATAATAAGAAGTTACAAAACACACACACACACACACACACACATATCACGCCTATTATCCCTTGCGGAGTAGGCAGAGCGTAAACGGCCGCAAAAACGGACAATTACGCTACGTCTGACATAATATATTTGAGGGTCATTAGGAAAACTGTGTATTGCCAAAGTGACAGGTTGTCAGCTCATCGCCTAAAATTGCATAACACACTCTCAAGTCCCTTAGAAGTTACAAAAAAGTGTTACATATATTATCACATATCACTACTGAAGTGCTCGGCAAGCAAGCGTGACAACGGAGGGGTCAAAGTACGATGTTATTATAAAAATACGAAAGGTCAAATCTAATCTGCGGATTTTTCGATAATTTTAAATATGGGGAAATCCTTAAATATCATACTCACACAATTCATAAAACGGTAAGTAACGTGTATCGTGCTTCATTTATTTCATTAACTAAGCTACAATACTAATGTTAATTTGTGTAAAAGTGGAGTAGATTGTTGTCTCGGCAGAATACAGTAATGTCTACTTAACCCTTCCGTTTTAAATATCACCCTGTCAACATAACGAATAGGCGCTTCACATGTAGGTGCGAAGGTACTGTACACAAAATAAAACTAAAATTGTATGTTTCTTGAATTATTCACACCAATGTGAATATACTCAACATTTATTTACAGGTACTTTATTTTCTGGATTACTTATTGGGCGGGTTACTTCATGTCCGGCGCTGCGTATTTTTAACGCACCGTAACGCATACGTCTGTCAGACGAAAGAAAGTTGCGAGTTCTCATACGCAACGACGGACGACAAGCAGGAGGCCCGCCTTAGGACATTCTAAATTGAAATAATCTACTTAGTTATGTCGGGTTAGAATAGAAATTTGTCATGTCATTAAAATAACTATAAAGTTTTATGTTGTTTTCTGTATATAAGAAGTAGTTTTTTGCAGTTTAATGCATTTCTTTACCATACATGAACTTCACTGACAATAAATGACGATAGATAGAAAATTATCTTTTTATGTCTGACCACCCTTTGTTACATTACATTAAAAGCCACAATAGTCCACTGTTGGACATTTTGTTCTGTTAGTTTAAAAAAATATTGCTCCCTAAATAGTATAATTATACATTTTTCTGCAGTCGGTACACGCGTGAAACGAAGTGCGTGATCTCCATTTTATCTCTAAATCTAACTCATTTTGTACTTACTCGGTATGTCTTTTTGTCACGAATTCAAATTAACTTGTATGTTTCATCCATCTTGCTTATTATAAAGCAATTTCATGCCTAGAAAAATGATACAGCAATAGGTAAAGTGCATACATACCTACCTACCCAATAACAACTAACGCTACAGGTTTAAAAAATAGAAATGGCTCGATAACATTCATTACCTAAACCAACAAAGGAACAGATACAATCGTAGATTTTAGCAAAAAAACACCATTTCCCAACAAACCCGCGCGTCCCGATCCCAGGGTATGTTTTATTCAAATTTACTTACATTTTACTAACGGGAACGACCTTTGCCAGCCAGAATTGTATTCCCTCGCCACACCATATATCTTCTTCAGTGTAGCGGTGTTCAGCCGGAGTGGAGTACTTATTTATTTCTGTAACGTATTCTAGTACGCGGGTGAATGATGTCTTTTGGTACCCGGGAGTCAGGGTTTGTCGGCTGTTTAACATACCTATTTATATCTATGTTTATTAAGTACTGTCTATTTTATCCCTATCTATTTAAAAACTTATTCGATATTTTAAAAATTAAACTGCATTCACATATTATTTGAATTGTATGATCCTGCAATAAAGACACGGATTATTGATGTTTTGTCGACTTCTATATGAAAGATTGGCTCTTTGGATACGACATGAAGTGGACCTTTTATTCTTTTTAAATAGTTTCATCGGGGCTAATTCGACTTCTTCTCCTTCCTCTGGTCTTCATGAAATCGTTGTGTCGTATCAAATATCCTATAATTCTTCCTCTTCTATCTTCGATGGTTCTTAACAATGTCATTTTTTTCTTTGACCATCTAAAATACTTTTTGTTAGTTTTCTTCTCGATCCAGCTTAAACCGTCAAAAGCCTTTAGGCGTTCTCTGCCCCTTTGAGTCATAGTCCAGGTTTCACTGCCGTAAATCGCTATACTCCAGATATACAATTCAATAAGCTATTTTCTTACTTTCTGTGATATTTTTGATCTCAAATGTTTTTTTTTGTTAAAGGTTTTTATAATTTCAATATTTATCATCTTGCCGGTGAAAACTTTACCCTTTCTATATATGTGAACTCAAAGTCCTACAGGCGGTACGAAAAACTTCTTTATTTTGTGCTCAAGCTTTCACTTCTTATTTTTAACCCAAGCAGCAAAGATAATGAAATTTTCTTACGCGCTCAACTCCACCTATCCTCGAGCTCGTCGGATACCATAACACTTATAATAAATAACCCAGCAGCCTTATAAATTATGATCGTGTTAGCTCACTGCTCATTTGCTGACGAAGTTTCAGTCCCAGAGGAGTTGAGCCAATCACGGCGCGAGCGAACTTATTATGGGAAAAAGTATGGCGTGGAGGTAACCTATATTTAGATTTTTATTTGGAAATGGGAGTTGTGAGTAGTGCGGTTTTATTTCTTACAGAGATCATCAGATCTAAATGATACCTACCTAATGCATTAAATATTCCAACTTACTTTGGTTGAAAAAGGGTTTTTTTTCCAATTAGCCGAGTTATACCTACATGGATGACTTCCTATATTATATTTCAAAAGGCATTTGAAAGGCAGAAATAATAGTTGGAAACGACTCGATGAAGAAAAAATAACATGTACAAGTACATTATAAACTTGATACAGAATTGTTTAAAATTGTAGATAAATATGTTGTATCCCTCAAAGAAAGATACATTCTTAGACAGCCGTGTACGGATAGCGGCGGCGCGCACAATGATGGTGACAATCCTTCACCCGGACCAATCCACTGCTCAACAGAGTATAAATACAGCGGAAAATGGAGGTTTGATATTATAAATATAAGTACATAGAAAAGTGACATAATGAAAATAAATTCTAAACGGTACATTCTCGCAAAGAAATATTCCCAAATAGCCAGGAACCAATGCATCACCCGTTTATTACGGATAGCGGCGGCGCGCGCAATGATGGTGACAATTTCTCACCCGGACCAATCCACTGCTCAACAGTGAATAGATGCAGCGGTAGAGACGGTTTGGTACTTTAGTTACTCATAGAAGTGACAGAATAATACTAAATATAATGTTGACTCAAAAAAATATTCTCAAATAGCAGGAAACGATTCATCGCCCGGTTAAGGATAGCGGCGGCACTAATAATTAAGGTGATAATTTTATTTCCCACCTGAACCAATCCACTACTATAATCAATCAGACGTACATTACTGATTTTTGCGGTTGGCTGTCAATTTGTATTTCATACAGACAGGTAGAGTTATCGGATGTTTACGACTACTACACCAAAGTGATGTCAAAGACCAAACGGGATCTTTATGATTTGGTATGTTTGTCGTTGTTTCTAGAGTCATCAACAATTTCATAAATGCAACTGCGGATACTGCAAGTGATAACGTGGAACACAGGATGATAAAATACAAATAAAAGCAGAATTTAAACAGGATATTTCCTTGTTTCTGTGTAGCATATCACTACGAAGGTTCTACGAGCTACGAGCTACGCGGTTCAATGACGTTACTTGCAAATACATCAGAGGTTTCATTTAAATTTTAAATAAATAAATAAATAAATTTTACCTGTGATCACACGTAAGTATCAAACACTACAAAACCATCTACTCACCGATACTTTCCATAGAGCTGCATTAATATTTTGCTTGAGTTTTTACCGCCGCCAAATCCCAATAGGAAAAGGGGGGTGATTACCGAGACGAGGTGGGAGGAGGGGGGGGATACTCTGTCTCAATAAATTACCGAAGATGAGCGCGAACATTAACTAATCACCGACACCGATACCGGTGAGTTAATGAATTATTGAGTGGATAGAAAGTGCTCTTAAGTACTTTGAGTTCCTTTATATTTTTCATAACGTCGAAATTTAAATTAACCGATCGATTTTTCTATCCGATATCACCTATTTTACTACATTAATACAGTACTAAGTAAGTGGATACAGTATTTAAAACTTTTGTTCAGAGATAATACAACTTTAAGATATATCTGCCATGGTCTGGCAATCTCAATACCTAATAACTATACAAATGAAAAAAACACCATACAAGGATCTTACACAATCACCGCCCAAACTACAGCGAAATTACAGTTGAGCGATTTTTTTCTCCAGACCGACACCAACTTAAACACAAAGAACAAACCCAATCCCGCCTCGAACAACGTTGCAAACAAAATGCAAATCCAGCCTTTACACCCTTTGCCCGAGATATTTAATTCAGCGAAACGGAATGCACCTAGCGGCCAACAATCGCGAGCGAAACACCGGTAACTGTAAGTGTAAACGAAGAGAAAAGTCGACGTACGAATTTTTTCGCTGCTGCGGAAAAGGAAAAAAAAAAACAAACGAAACTCTGCCTTCCTTATTTCCCCTGGCGATACCCGGCTGCCTGCTCCTGCTTCCCGGAAATGGAAAATATAGCGATAAGGCATTATAGATTAAACACGTCCCGTTATTTTAATGCGTTTCAGCTGATCTCATCCGCCTGATACCTGCTTAAATCGTGTGTGTGCGCGGAAAAAACTTCTTTTTAATGGACCAACTCGTATGTTATTAAGAAATAATGGCGACGATAAGACGTGATTATGCAAACGGGTCGATAAATTACTTGAGCCGCGAATATTTACCCCACCCCTTGTGGGTAACGTAAATTACTGAATGGCGGATTTGAATAATTTTGCAATATAGAAATTTTAAGATAGGTTTTTTTTATGAATACTACAGACGGAATAAGCAAGGTTCTTACCGTATAACTATATCCGATACAATATAAAATTATAGATTGTGTACTACAATCTATAATTTTATTTTTTATTTTTGAAGTAGATGACTTTTACTGGCCCGATGGCGTAGTGGACAGTACCCCTGCCTGCTAAGCCAAGGGTCGTAGGCTCGATCCCCACACATCACAAGTATTTGTTAGTTACTTTTAAATATTTTTGTTGAGTCTGAGTGTTTTCTATTTATTGTATGTATTTATTTAAATAAAAAAGTGTTAATTTATTATCTAAGCTATCTTGCTCCCATAGTACAAGCTTTGTTTAGTTTGAGGCTAGATGCCGCTGTGTGAAATGTCCAAGTTATTTATTTATTTTATTTATTTATATACTAAAGATACCAATTCCTTGACCGTGTCATAAATAGATAAAAGTCACTTCTACTAAATCAACTCATAATTCTGCGACTGTCCTATGTGTAGGCAGAAATAATTTCAATACCATCATAACAAGAAAATAATTACCATCGGATTTTTTAATGTTATTGATATAAATCGATAGTTCATAGTGCGGCTACACACAGATCAAAAATCGAGGGGGTTGTTGCGTCATCTTCCCCTAATTCGGTTTTTATTCCATCCAACCCCTCAGGGGCAGTGGAAATGTGGAATTAGTCTTACCATATGCGCTCTACTTGTGTTACACTTCGGCTTGGACTGCTCATTTTTATACCGTGCATCGTTCTGGTAAGTCTTGGAAATAATTTGAGAATAAATACATATATCACGCTTATAACGGCCGTAAAAAACGGTAATTTACGCCACGTCTGACAAACATTTGAGGGTCATTCGGAAAATTGTGTATCGCCATAGTGACAGGTTGTCAGCCCATCGCCTAAAATTGCAACACAGACCCTCGAGTCCCTTAGTCACTAAAGAAACGGGGTGATGCTGTTTGCAGCCGGCATCACACGAGAAATTTGAGAATAGATAAATTAATAATAAAAATCCTGGACGGTTCACTTGATAATTCGTTTGTTTCTTTCCCGGCGTATAGTCACACATATTTTAAAACTATCCTTAGCTTTTGTTTTTTGTGGAGATGAATATTTTAAAACGCTGAGTAAGGTATGCCGTTGGTTCCGGCAGCTGTCCATGATAACTTAGGTGGCGGTTGTTACACACCCGGTTAATTAACTCTTGACACCAGGGTTCATCGGGTTGTTCGTCGACTCGGTGTCTCACACGAGAAGATAAAGTATGCCTTATAAAAATTAAAGTTTTATACGAAGAAATGGAGGTAGTATATAAATAGTTTGACAGTAATTGATGTTTAGTTGCAATATTCAAATGAAAAACGCTTATTGAATTTGAATTTTAATAAATTATACATGACTTACCAACTCGCTTACTTCAAATTGTATCTAAGTTATGATAAGAAACTACACGAAACCAACGCTGTCCTTTGATAGGTACGTACAAAATTTAGTAGGCCAGCCTAGGTTATGCATTTTTTTAAATAAGGGGTAGTGGGCATAGGCGTAATCCGAGTTTGGAACATGTGCATGTGGCTTTAAATTCTAATGTAATACAGATTACTGGCACGCACCAGTCAGTCAGTGCACATCAGTCAGATTCTGTGGTAGTTGTCAGAAAAAAATCTTATGTTCATGAATCTTTCAATGGTTTTAATGAAAGTAAATGTATGATATTGTATAGTTAATCAAACCAAAATAAAAATGTATAATGCTAAACATCAAAGTTTTATTAGATATCTATAGTTTTTGGTTTTGAAACGCAGATTTACTGGAGAGTGCAAGCCTTAGACGGTTATTTAAAATCCGGTGAAAATATTATTTTTGCAAAATCGAGGCCTAAAAGTGTGTGTGAAAATATTTAACATGTACCTACCTGGTAATGTTAACTTTCCTAAAAACATAAATAAAATAATAAATAACGTTCTTGACACACAAAGTAAAGCATGTAACTTGAAAGATCAAGCCTTTATTGAATAAAAGAAAACATGAGAGATATTAATAATTCATAAAGAAGCGCAACTAATCTGTTATTTCGCCAACCCGTAAAGCTATCGATTTCAAAACTAAGGCACACATGTTACGCAATTTGCAGGAGCAAGGAACACCCGCTGTGCTAAATAAATTATGCGAATGATCAAATAATATAATATAGTAAAGTGAACTCTGCAAGCAAATGAAGTGAAGCTGGTGATAACTACTCTACTTCAAGGAGAGCATGCGCATTCACACAATCATGGCACGCTCCAAAACTTGGTAGAAATGGCATTTAAATTTCAATTGCCAAGAAAAAAAACATATTACTTTACTTTACTTTACTGCTCGTCTGTGAGGACAGTGCGCAGTGTATCTATTAAGTATGATGTCATGTGGTCGGATCACTATCCAATGCTTATTGAATGTAATCTTAATATAATAAGACCTAAATTAAGCTTACGTGTATCATCTGAAAACAAAGTATTGTGGGGACAAAAGAGTACAGAGGCCATTGCTATCTATAGTGCAAAATGTCATAGTAGATTACGAGAAATAGACTTTCCTATGGCTCTGTCTAAGTGCTGTGACAGCATATGTAGTGATCGTGGTCACAGACCATTCTTGGATGACCTGTATCGGGACATTGTATCTGCTCTAAAGGAGGCAGCCATCGAGAGTACAGAGAGTGATAGGGGGAAAACAGGGAGGAGGCCTAAGCGTGTATTGGGCTGGAATAAGCACGTCAGCGAGGCTCACGGGTACGCCAGGCTTAAGTTCAGCGTGTGGCTTTGGTACGGTAAACCAAAGACGGGTCAAGTTTATGAGGAAATGTCTACTAGCAGGAAAATATTCAAATCTAAGTTGAAATGGTGCCAAAACCATCAAGAACAGATCGAAATGGATATCTTAGCTGACAGACATACCAAAAAAGACTTTAGAGGTTTCTGGAAGGGTACACAGAAGCACAATCTTAAGCCTGGTTTACCTGTGAGCGTCGAGGGCGAGTCCAGCGATGAGGTCGTTGCCAATATTTTTAAAGCACATTTTAACGTAGAACCACTTAAAACGTCAACTCCGGATGTGGTCGATGCTGATCCCATGACAAACAACCTGGAACCTGAAATTCACTTTACAGCCAAGGAAATAGCCAAGACTATCAAGTTAATGACCAGAGGCAAGTCTCCAGGTCATGATGGGCTCAGCATCGAGCATCTCCAGCATGCGGGACCTCACCTGCCGCGCCTTCTTGCGATGCTGTTCAATTTCTGTGTAAGGCACTCTTATGTCCCTGAAGAGCTAATGAGAACGGTCGTAGTGCCAATAGTTAAAAACAAAACGGGCGATATATCAAGTAAAACCAACTATAGGCCGATCTCCTTAGCTACGGTCATTGCCAAGGTATTTGATGGCATGCTTAATGAACATCTTAAAGCCAAAGTTACCTTGCACGACAACCAGTTTGGCTTCAGGCCTAAACTATCAACTGAAGGTGCAATTTTGAGTATGAAGCATGCCATCAGATATTACACAGACCGGAACACGCCTGTATACGCCTGTTTCCTCGACTTATCGAAAGCTTTTGATCTGGTTTCCTACCCAGTGCTCTGGGGGAAGTTACGCGGAGCCCAAGTTGCACCGGAAGTAGTTCACATCCTGCAGTATTGGTACGGGAATCAGATCAATAGCGTTAAGTGGTCGGGAGCCTTGTCGGATCCGTACAGGTTGGGGTGCGGGGTGAGGCAGGGGGGGATAAGCTCACCTAGGCTCTTCAACCTGTACGTGAATGAGCTTATCGGCGCCCTTAGCGGCCGCCATGTCGGATGCCATATTGATGATATTTGTTTTAATAACATCAGTTATGCGGATGACATGGTGTTGCTGAGTGCGTCGGTAGGTGGACTCAGAGAGCTCATAAACATCTGTGAGACACATGTGAATAGACTTGGGCTAAAATACAACGTGGACAAAAGCAAGATTATGGTTTTCAAGTCAAGGTCAGATTGTCCGACTGAGATCCCACCAATAAAGTTGCGCGGTGAGCCTCTGGAGCAGGTGCAATGTTTTAAGTACCTAGGACACATTGTAACTCCTGATATGAAAGACGACACTGATATTGAGCGAGAAAGGAGGGCGTTGTCAGTAAGGGCGAATATGATAGCTCGTAGATTCGCTCGCTGCTCAAAGGAGGTTAAAATCACGCTCTTCCGAGCTTACTGTACGTCTTTTTATACGAGCTGCCTATGGCTATCATACACGCAGAAATCTTACAGCGCTCTCCGCGTTCAATACAATAACGCCCTAAGGACTCTGTTGCGGCTGCCCCGCTTCTGCAGCGCCTCTGGCATGTTCGCTGCGGCTAGCATGGACTGCTTCTATGCCACCATGCGCAAGCGTGCTGCCGGGATGGCGGGCAGGGCGCGGGACAGCCGGTACAGCCTCCTGGCCGTCGCTAGCAGGATGGATGGGCCTTTCGCTACTCACTGGAGAGAGCTTCATACACCACCTAAACAGTTGTGGACTAGGTAAATTTAATGTAATCTTTAATATTTTATAACTCTTCAAAAAGATAGATACTATAGAAGTTATTCTGAACAGACATTTTTAATCTTGACCTTTTTATTGTATTTTTAAATACCTACTGACCATACAATTTTGACATACCTACATAATGTATTTAGACTTTTTATTATTTTCTAATATTCTAATTGACATACACTGTTACCAAATCACCATTCTAATTTTATTGTGTAAAATTGAATGTAATGTAAGTTATAATGATATTAATGTGAATGTACCTACCTAATGTAATCTATGAGTTGTTATAACTTGAAATAAATGTATTATTATTATTAGCCAAGAAACTTGACCAATAATAAAACTGATCAATACTGACCTATACTATGATGATACATAAGTAAAGTCAATCATGAATTTTAGGATTTTTACCATAATCAACCATCTTTGGCTAACAGATCGGTGAGAGCGAACGCTGGCCATTCTTTAGAAACTTTCCCACACGAGTACATAAACTAAAAAATTCTGATGCTTACTATTTTATATGGTGTGTGTAAAAGTAAAAGATAACCAAGTACCTTAACTTACTAGTATTTGCAGGGCACCCCCTAACTTACTTTAGCTCTAAGCGCGCGAAAACGCCCCTCCGCTATAAAAATCATTATTTGCTAACAAAGGAGGCTGATTTTGTTAGTTATTATAAGTGGGCATGCCTGGTGAACGTTTATCATTGATATTTTTATGGTAATACGCAGCACAAGTGTTTTGGTGCTCGAGTTTTTGACAAGTGAAACAGTCGTCGGTGGGGCAGAAATAATGGGTGTGATAGCAGAATAGATCGCACTAAAAAGCTGCCAATTGTTTAGGTCAGTTGTTCCTCCTAGGTCGTAAAAAACATACCCTCTATAAGCTCTTTTGATACTATCTAATTTTTTTTTATCTAATTACTTTTTGTAAATCTATATTTCTGTGTTACATTCAATATTATTAATTAAAAGTATATAAGTATTAACATCAGCTATCTAGTTGCCTCAATACAAGCTTTTCTTAGTTTGGGACTAGATGGCGCTATGTGAAATCTGCAGGTTATTTATTTATTTTGTTATTTATTAACAAGTGTAATTTTAAAAGTAATGTTAAACACCTTTCATAACGTTCAAAATGTATTTATGGGAATCTTCAATGTACAACGAAGCTGTTCAATTATGATGTCAAATTATCACACGTTACCGACAACCCGACCCATGTTCGTTTGCCATTTAGCAGTCTTTACAAACGTCTCATCTAACGCAATACATCACGTTGCTATTGGGAATTGATCAGGAGTTAGGTCACGATTGTTGCACTCCGAAGCCGAAGGCTCCACTGGGATTCATTATATGGACGACGGACTGATTTGCCGGCGATGCTGTAGGTAAAGCGTAAACAGGTATTCTTCTATTAAAAAGTAATACTAGTATTGTATGAACCAACTTGGTATCTACTTATATAAAATTTTAATTAAGTGCTTGCTGTATAGAATAATAAAGCTCACACCTATGATTATTTTGCATAAGCTTGCTGAAATAAGCAAATTTCAGGATTTTGAAAATATTTATGCTAAGGAAGTTAAATTGTGCAGTTGAGTCCAGTCGGAAACTTTGAATTTTAATGTAAAATTTTGAGAGTTCTACGTCAAGGGTATCCTGAAAATACCCAGAAATTGCGACTGCATTAGGCGTAGGAATGACGTGAATAATTACGGTCTAAAATCCAGGCATCCAGCTAATCATAACAAGCTGAGCTAAGAGAAAAATGAAGCCCAACAAACACTTCGTAAAAAATTCAACACTTGCTCTCATAGTTACGCCGTTTTGATATTGTTCGCGTCGTCTGCTGCCGCGCTGCACTTTTTAATCCTTTTACTCTCCCGTCTTACAAAAATCCAGGAAGCTTTTATCCCGAAGTTTGGTGTAATTATTAAAAAAGCTGGTCCATTAACGCTGGTATTGATCCTGCTTCTTGCTGGTAACAAGCTGATCCGAATGGCCCTCTGGTGAATAAGCCAATAACGCAAAAAAGAGGGGCCGGAGAGTCTAAATGAGCCGTCTCGTGTAACTCCTGAATATTTATGAGAGGCGATCTGCCTCTTGATACAGTTAACATGATTAGTTGTGGCACTATGTTTGTTTAGAACAAAAAATCTGCAAATAAAATGGTCCCTTTTGTGACTGTTTTATAAATTGTTTATTTACTATTTGGAGACGAAATGCATACATGTAAAGATTACTTTTTGAACATAAGCGCAGCACTAAGCACAACCAGTTTTTTCTAGCCATTCTGCGTAGACAATCACTCCATCTAGAATGACGACGTTCCACTATAGCATTTACAATCCGTATTCTCCACTCAAGTATAAAAAAATATATAAAATCAATAAATGCAAATAATTAAGAATAAGTATGCATAGGTACACAACTCATATCAAAATAAAGTGCTACATTTCAGCACCCAACAAAACATGCAAATGCAGAACAGTTCATCACACTCCCATGTTCGTTTCCATGATAACTTCAACCACCAAACTTTCGCCAACTCCATACCGCATAAAATTAGCATATGCCTGACTACCGTCATTCCCGGGCCCAAATAAGTACCTACTAGTGCAATAAAGCAATTATAACTGTCATATTTCACCCGTGTCGGTCTATTAACATTTATATTGGGAGGTTGGAGCGCATTCGTCCAAACAACGTAGATTGACTCCGTAATTTCGAATTGATAGGCAAAAATGAGAGTTAGTTAATTTTTAGATTTGATCAAATATTTTTAGTTGTAAAATTATGAAGATTTCAAGATGTGTTAAGACATTTTGTGTAACAAATATTTAAGTATTAGGTTATATTATAAATTATAAATAATATAAAAAAGTATTAAATTCTAATAAACTCTCTTATCAAAAAGTTATCACTCTGCCAAACTACATCATAGTCTGTACTGTGGGAAAGGTTTACCTTCTTTTGTAAATCTTAAAGCATTTAAACCTTTTCATGTAGTTTTTGGATGATACAAGCACATTTTCTAAAGTAGAGTAAGCTCTAAGTTACGTAGGAAGCGACTCTGCACCTACAAGCCATGGATACATTAATAAAGTTTGCTTTCCATGCAAAGGTTCTATCTGTAAGCAATAGTACTCGCATTCCCAATAACCGAGGCACATTTCTGCGTCGGCGGGTGGAATAAAGTCGTCGACGTATGCGTACTCGTATTTGCGATTCGGGCCACGGCGAGCTGCACTCTTCCTGATTCCATTTGGGAATTACTGTCGTCGCAAACTCACAAATCACTACTTTCATTATAACCTAGCATCATTGCAGCATACGTGACGACTAAGAGAAAGTAAATGAGTAAATAAATAAGTGACATATAAATTAATATCGTATTTTTGTTTTTTCAATTGCTATTTACTGGTACTCTTGAAATAATTGCAGCTATTAACAATTTCATATTTTTGGCTTTAAAAAAAAACTAATAAGTTGCAATACAACAACGATGTTAGAATTAACAGAGGATTTTTTAACTTTTTAAACGAAGGACCTCTTTTATTTGCTTAGGACCGCAGATGCTTTTTCTTTAGTCGACACTCGTCCCAATATAACTTTGAAATCCCATGATAGAATAAAAATTCTGGACATGCCGCGTCCAAATAAATAACATTGACAGTGCCCATAATAGCTTTCGCAGTTTTCGCTGGCCAAATGTAGAGGGGCACGTTTTTTATTCCATTATTGTTTTCTGAGAAATTGTTACAGTTTTGACGAGTGACCTGGCCGTTTTTCTTGCCCGGCTAGTCGGGTGGAATGAAAAATTTTCAAGTTGGTCCCCCTGAGGTCCCCGGGGGGCCGTAAAAGTCGGGCCGTGGGCAGTACGGGCTGACCGCCGTCGGACAATTTGTCATATTCATATGTTAACGTGTCCGTCTTTTCTTGCAAAAAGTGGATAACTTAATTCCGGTAGCAGCGGCGGCGGCAGCAGCCGGGTTATTCGATTTGTGGACATTCAAATTTCATGTCTTGTTATGGTAATACAGGTGTTGTCTCGCCTCGGGCGGATTTCCAGCTTTATTTTTAGGGGAGTTTTGACAGGTTGTTTAGCTTTATTTTGTTACCGTTACGAATAAATATTTTATGAGTAGAGCAAAGGAATTTACACCCAATTTCGCATGTGAATATGCCTATTTGACCAATTTCCGTTGATAAATAAAATACTTACTTACCTTAAAATAATTGCCACGTAAAATATCCTCAATGTGTGAACATGGCACAACGGAACCGTGTTTATCACAAGAATGTCATTATTTGGAAGGAAAACGAATAGCTTATTGCAAATGGTGATACATTTACAGCCAATCACAGGGATATTGCACAGCCCAGAGTGGCGTCATTTTGTACCCAGTTTTGTTTTCCTTCTGATTAACAATACCTAGTAGCATTTAAAAATATTGTTTATGTCACGCATTTATCTTGAAGCTTAGATAAAAGATTGGTCCTCGCTGATAGCGAAACAATCATTTATCGTAGCTTTCAAGCCACAGAACTTGTTACGGGCTCTCTTCACTACAAATGCGTGCAAGTGTCGGTACGCAAGTCTCACTTCAATGTCAATAACGCGTGCAATTGATGACTTGTCCGATTTGGTCGGACCTGTCGTTTCTCACTCGCTTTACGATGGACGTGGCCCCTTTTGACGTGCCCGCTTATTGCCCAATGCCCGCCTTCGCAGTGTATTAATGAATTATGAAACATTACTGATTCACGTCTTATTCATTTTCATAAACGTAGGTAAATCTTTTAAATGCTAAGGACATGATAGAAAGAAAAGCAAGTGTTAAGAAACACAAGCAGTTTTATTTAACCTGTAACCTGGTGTCGGTAACGTTTTGTGTATTATTATAAAGTAAAGAATTGATTAAATTAAACAGCAGGGGAACTGGTGCCATGTAATTTTTTCCTCAATACTTTTTCATGCGACAAATCCAACATACGCCCTCAAAAAACAAATAGACCCAGTAAATAAGATATCAACTAAATAACCATTACTATTAACATTTTTTCCCAGATTGCATGTACTTCATTGCTCTGGGGAAGTGCTTCTAACTCTAATATCTCCATCCTGCAGCGTTCACAGAACAAGATCTTGAGATCTATTGCAAATGTCCCTTGGTACATTACCAACAACGAAATACATGAACAACTTCAAATGGACACTGTTATGGAGGAAATCAGATCAACTGCGACGAAGTATCAGGGACGACTAGCAGTCCATCCAAACAAACTGGCCTCAAAACTGATATGCCAAACATATTCAAAACGGCTGAAAAGAAGCCATATCCTAGAACTACAGGATCGACTCTAAAATAAAGTCACCTTAAAAATACTAAAGAGGAGATGTCTCCACTGGGAGTCACACTCTGCAAATATCAATTTTATGCAGAACAAATTTGCTTATAGTCCTAGGACTGATTGCAGATAAAATAACAAAAAAAAAAAAAAAAAGATTGCATGTAAACTCAAGAAAACAGCGGGTGCCACTCCAAATCTCATTACGAACAAATTAATTAAATTCACATCATCATTACCATCCTTATCATTTGCCTTCCTGCTGCGTCATTTCACGCCAAAAAGAAAGGTAAACAGAATTTTTGTCACCATGTCCAATGGAATTAACTAACGTGGGCTAGATGATGGTAACTTATGACAGGAGTGCACGCGATCGTGTCACGGTAATGACAGAATAATAAATTATGTTGTAATAAGTTATTATAATGCGTTACTATATGATAGCCTGCCTGATAGCCCCCGAGTAATGGCAGGGAAGGTTGATTAGCAAATTTACTAAATTAAAATGTTTACTCAATGTTAAAGCTATAACGTAGTTAATAATGGGTTAAGTTTGTAGCTAATGTCTTAATTAATTCCTTGGGGTCAACTTTGTATACGTTTGAAATTCTGTAATTTTTTGCAAGTGTGGGATTGCTAATTTCATTTCATAGGCGTTCCATGTATTGTAAGTGTAGGTAGGCATGCTCTTACCAAATTTTTATCCAAATTCTTTGACATAGGCCATCGATATGACATGACACGGCACTAAAGTTACAATTATAGTTTAGAGAATGTTTTAATTAGTGTATCATTTTATAAAACAAGACAGCAAGCAATAAAGTTTATCCCAACTTTATCCCGGTTAGGGTCAAGAACTGTCATTTTAATATGACAAAAGCTTTGTTTTTAGTTAAACAGTATGTTCAGTAGATTGTAATGATATTGAGTATAATCTAGTCAAGGCATTTTGAAATCCCAATTGATTATTCGCCACATACCTTTGTCTTTTTTTAAATTGGTATTTAATTTATCCTTCTTTGATATATTTAAAAGTGACCGCGGTAATCTTTTGTAATTCCATTACTTAACCCAATAAAATGTATACTTACAGCGTTATAAATTCAAGTAGTTTATTTTAGTTAACTAAACAAATGTGTACGTATATCTGGCTACTTAGTATGCACCCTCTGGGAGGCTCACCTAGTATCAAATAGTTAATTTTTAATTACAATTTTATTACTAGGTCGGTCCCATCCAATTAGTAAGAGAAATATTAGAAGGGGCTTAGAATTTGAATTGAAGCTAAGGGTGGATCGGCTTTTCAAAAACGCTAACCGAATACCTACTTATTCATATATTCAAATTCATTGGACCAAAAATTTCAAATACCTTACTTACAATGTCCTGTAAAAATACCTTTTAGAACAAATATAAATAAATAAAGGAATCATATTAAAAACCCATTAGGGTATTGATTCACCATGACATTTAAACAGCGTACGCATACTTACTATTAGTTGGTTGCTTTTGCATCATCTACTTAAGTAGTATTTCACCTATTATCTGTGATACAGCGTATGTAAGCGAAAAACTTTACAATACCCATAAAACTCTTTCAACGACAAAGTGAGTTGAAAGCTGCCGACATGATATCAATAACGTATCAGCTGAAGCGAAAATAGATTCTGTTTTATAAAAAAACAGGTGCCTTTGAGCACAAAGTAAGATCCCGGGAGGCATTAGGAGATAACACGTAACGTATCGTATTCGTACTATAATCGTGTGGTGCTCAAAGTATTTGTATATGGATTATGGATGTGCGTTAGGACCACGGGCGTACATGATAGGACTGAGCTACTTTCCTACAGGTGTTGATTTTAATTAGAATGGCGGGTGTTCATTTTTATATCAAATAACTTTTTATTAATAGAAATACGCTGGCTTTCATTACAGGAACACTGTAGGTACCAATATCCTGTAGGAAAGTATCTCAATCCTATCATGCACATTCGTGGTCCTAACGCACATGATTTTGGTGTGCCTAGTCTGTAAGTAGAAAAAATATTGGGACCGATCACACTTCAATCACACCACAACACGACGATGCTTAAGCGATTCCAAGGGACTTTGAAGGAGATGTAGGTATAGTAACTTTGATTTAAAACTCTTACGCCGTAGGACGCCTTCCAAGTAGGTATAGCACTTTCGATGTAACGACACCGCGCGCACCAATACTTAATTTGTGATGACATTAAGAACTGATTCGTGCCACTGATACCTACTTTACATACTTTGTTTCTAAAGTGTCGCTATTTGCTAAAAGTTAAGAATCGCTGGCGTTTTCGTATTCGCGTCGGGTAAAAGCGCGGGGAATTCAGATTTTGGGCCGCGAGCCGAATTCGAAAGGGTTTTTTTAGTTGCTGAGACACGCACTATTTTGGTTGGATATCAGTAGAGTGGAACCGCAAATATCAAGCCATTTCTAAGTTAGGAAAAAGGCTTTCATCTAATGTGAAATTCTTTGTTGTATCAAAGTGCATGGTTAAGCAATTGAATCAACTTAAACAATATAGTTTTATGTATTGTTGTATTAACAATTGACATCAGGGTTCATCGGATCGTTGATCGACTCGGTGTCCCTCACGACAAAAGAACAATATCAAGAAAACATCCTTAACTCTCATATAAAAAAAATGACTTATCACGAAATCCCATTTAATCTGCACTTTCCTTACTAATACCAGAAAATAAAAAATAATCCACTGAATTTCAATATGAGTAACACAGTTACGAACAAACACACAAATGCACTCCGCTATGTTTCCATTTATCAGCCAATAATAAATATGATAAAAAGTGTTATTGGGGCGAAAATGTGCCCAGAGGGACAAAACAGCAGGATTATTGTTTTTATTTTCACCCTTTATACGAAAACGAATATATTTTTATTGAAATTATGTTTAGTATTGAGATTTATTATGTGCTTATGAAGAGTTACAGACCGGTGTTCTGTTGTACCGGTAAAACCCTACCTCGTGGCTAAATGATCAGTCACGTAATTTTTATTTTATATAATATCTTGGACGTCACTATCAACAATTTAAAATTGGTCTTCAGACCAATTATTACGCAGGTAAAAATTTTATAGTTCTTAAAATTATACCCACTTCTATGATAGGTAGACAGCTTTCTCAACTCTTATAAATCCAACCGTATGACAAATGACATAGTTGTATTTTAGAAGAAGGAAGAAGAAGGCGGTTGAAATCGGCGGGCGGTTCATAGGGTCATTCGAAAAGAAGAAGAAGAAGAAAGTGAATGATGCTATCAAACATTTCCTTTTGACTCTAAATAATATGATGCACACATACATTATATAACGCCTATATCCCTAACGGTTTAGGCAGGGACTAAAAGGCCGTCAAAAATAAAGATTTACGCCTCGTCTGACAAACATTTGAGGGTCAGTCAGAATATAAGAAAATTGTGTACTGTCATAGAAACAGGTTGTCAGCCCATCGCCTAAAATTGCAATTCACGTATCACCTTCGAGGCCCTTAAGCACCTCTTACGACACCCACGGTAAAGATTTTGGGTATAATTTGTTACCTAGCAAAAAACATACTTACATACATATATCACGCTTTTATCCCTTGCGGGGTAGGCAGAGCGTAAACGGCCGCAAAAAGGGATATTTAAGCCACGTCTGACAAACATTCGAGGGTCATTCGGAAAACTGTATATCGGCATAGTGATAGGTTGTCAGCCCATCGCCGGAAATTGTAATACTCACCCTCGAGTTCCTTAGTCGCCTTTTACGACACCCAAGGGAGAGGAATGGGGTGATGCTATTCTAAGCCGGCATCACACGGCATAAAACAATACTTACTAATTACTGTTTGCTCACTCGTTCGGTTTTTCAATCACCAGTGTCCGCCCTCGGCCCAAACCAGTAACGGAGCTGCCCCGGCTAATAACAATCCGGTTAATTTTTCGTGTAAACAAAACGGACTACATACTCCCCATAGTGGGACATTGGTGTCTATTCTTGCAAATGTGTAGAGATAGTATTTATTCAAAGAAGAATCTGAAACTTGCTCTTTAGACTAGAGTAAGAGCGTAACGAGGCCTTTTGACAGCTGTCTAAAAAAATAAAAAGTTCTAAAAATCATAATTGTGTAGAAATGATATTTCATTTATGTTTTACTGTAATTTTCGTATTTTTAATTTCTATACTGATTTGCATACCAATAAAATGTAAAATTGTATGGTTTTATGGCCATGAATCTTGTCTTGTCTACGATCTTATCTTATCTTATCAATAGATGGCGTTATACATGGGGGGGGGCATCTTTGCTGGGGAGTTTGATTCTGCTTCTTTTCGTGTGGAGCAACGAATTCTTCATCGACCTAATGAACGTGTTTGAAATTTATTAAGTTGTAATTGGACTTTGATGATTAGTTTAAATAAAGATAAATAGTTTAAATAATGTTCACGTTGCTAATGGCGCTTATTAAGCGTATTTTAATATTGCTAACAATGAATGAGAACTACGGGCCCAAAAAAAGAACGCCAGCAAAGGTACGAGGTAGAAAACGGTTCACTACTACTACAACGCTTAATTTATTACCGTTTGCGTTGCTATTTGAGAAATACCCAGATGTTTAACGCCATCTATTGGCGTTATGAAGCGAAACTTTTGTAATCTATAAAAAAGACCTTATTTAAGAAAAATAACGTCAATTCAACTGGTAAGGACCTATATCTAGTTTTGTTTTCATTAAGAAAGGTAAAAAATAAGTAACTAAGAATTAGTTAAGAAAACGTCCAGTCAGAATAGAGGACAAGTCTCCATAGTATGACAATAACAGGGTAAACGCGCCCGTCGGCGGCACGTCCTTATTTACTTATTGTAAACTCACATGACAGGTGCCTTAATGGGCGGAATAACATGCGGGTGTGGCACCTGAGGCAAAGAGTAGCTAGGATAGTGGTCTGTTCGACACAATTAAATGAGTGCCGTAACAACAATGGCATGTCTCTTCTGCAGTAACTATTATCTTTTTCTATGAACCGATAAGGTCGTCATGGAAAATCTTTTATTGCGCACTAAGTACGCAAGGCACGGGTTCGAACATGCCACGACGCTAGGCGAGGCTGGGTTTAAACCAACCAACAATAGCATGGCCCTTCTGCAGTTATGATCTTACTTTATAACCCGCTAAGGACCTTATGGAAAATCGGTTGTTGCTCGCTAGTTACACGTAAACGCTAAAACGCCAGGCGCGGCTGGGTTTAAACCAACCAACGATGGCATGACTCTTCTGCAGTAACTATGATCTTACTCTATGACCCGCTAAGGACCTCATGGGAAATCGGTTGTTGCTCGCTAGTTACAGGTAAACGCTATAACGCCGGGCGCGATTGGGTTTAAACCAACCAACAATGGCATGACCCTTCTGCAGTAACTATGATCTTACTCTATGACCCGCTAAGGACCTCATGGGAAATCGGTTGTTGCTCGCTAGTTACAGGTAGACGCTACGACTCTGGGCGCGGCTGAGTTTAAACCAACCAACAATGGCATGACCCTTCTGCAGGAACTATGATCTTACTCTATGACCCGCTAAGGACCTCATGGGAAATCGGTTGTTGCTCGCTAGTTACAGGTAGACGCTACGACGCCAGGCGCGGCTGCTATATGTAATTAATTAATTATCGATTTTACCCCACTGTGTGCGGTTATTAATTTTAGTATTTTGCAAGTTAAGGGTTGTTTACTGGTTTTCGGGATCATGTAAAATTATGTACGCGTGAAAGTTTATTGTGGCCTTCTTTTTCTGAAACTAAAATAACAACAGGTAATGCTTTAATTTCTACAGCATTACGTTGTCATGGAATGGATCGTTTTAAACCTTATGTTATCTTCAAATTTTACGACAAAAGCATACCTATACCTACACCTTTAAGGTGCTACTAAGGTACCTTTAGTGAGCTGCCTTTAGAATTCTGTTTATTTTCTCAATTTAATACGATCACATCTTACCTTCTACTCGAGTAAAAAATCTACAACGAAAAGACATCTTAGTTAAAAATTAAATATTCAAATTCAATTCAGGGGTGTAACAACAAAATCTGCAATTCTATACATGCCGGTCGGTGGGGTGAACGCGACTATGTGCGACTATATTCGCACGTCCGCCGTAAGTGCCAACAATGGCGACAGTTACCCTATCTCTACTAGCCGATAATGGAGCGTGAAGCTAAAGTGAATCGCACACTTACCGGACGGTATTGCGGCGCGTGAAAGCCGCTATACAAATGATTACCTGACACAGCCGCAATGGGAGTTTTTCTGTTGACAGTTCTGTTGATAGTTCTAAATGTCAAACCAGAGGGCATTGTGCTAAACTGAAATTTTGACGTTTCAATATGGCTGGCGGCAGCCATAGTTCTGTCTCAAGTTCCGTTTCACGTTGTGTTCGTTACTTATTTATTTCTTTAAGTTTGATTTGCTACAAAATAAACTTGTCATCTTGCAATTATATTGAGTGTCATTCATGTAAGCAAACAAAAAATCTATATGAAATTTAGAACGATTACAAAAATACAAAATAAAGAATATTTTGTAAAGTGGTACAGATTTTCATGTAAAGGAACGTTATTTCAATTATCCTGAGCGCCCTCTACATGACATTCGAGAATCTCTGGAAAATTTCCCATTGTACCTACTGCAGCTGCGTGTGCCATGGTATTCGCTATCTGTATGAGATTTCATAATTTGCTTTCTTCCTACAACCAGAGTCAAAAACAAACACATCATAAATAAAAAAATAAAAAAAAAGATCCGGCAAAACACCGATAAAACATGCGGTAGGTGTGAGAACTGCCTGAACTCTCTAGGCACACGCCGTCTGCCTGTCTCTGTAATGTCTTCTATGCACTGAGACAAAACTGTAACTATTACTTGTATGTTTACCTTAAAGTTTGTCCGCCTGTCGTGTTTATTCACACGACTTCATTTGTGACAAGAATCTTGTAGTGATTTTCATTCGTAAATATTTTTTTTTTATTTCTTACTGCACTGAGATTCTTTTTGTAGTATCAGAACAAGAACGGCCTTAGATTCAAGGCAAAGTTTTGCTACTATTTTACACAATTTTATTTAATAGACAACATCCCCACGAACTTATACCTAATACAGATACAAAACTATCTCAATAGATCAAATAAACCCTAAATTAAACCAAACAAAAATAAATGTAATTTGTGGTTTTAGCGGTTAAATTTAGCCTCCAAGGGTACGTTCAAGGAGCCGTCTTTCGTCGCTCTTTTATACTTTGCCAGTTCGTAAAACCGCGTTTTGGAGCGCGTAGTAGAAAATTTCTCCTGACTGGCGTGCTAAAACGCGATTTTATAACCTGTCATCGGAGAAAATACCGACTAGGAGAAACAGTATGAACGCGCCCCAAAACGAAAACCTCAAATTCAAATACAGAACATTAGCAGGTCCAAGATGGCCGTTCGTGAGGTCGTCCAATAAAAGCCAGGCAGAGATCACACCAGCAATATAAACATTGGCAACGTAACGACGGAACGAATGCGCCCTGACGGACATAACTGGGGTCGGGGCAATTGTAAATAGTGTAGCCTCCGTTTAGTTTGCAATATTTGTGCGGTTCCGTGTAAATGGAAAAAGGAGAAAAGTAGATTAATTTTGTGGAACACAGACAGTCAACTGGATTCAAGTTGAGGATCGGATAATTTTCTTTGGTATAAAATTATTTTAATAAGACAGTTCTCCTGCATGAAATACTTTGCTGCGCATTTTACCGCATCTAAGGCAATCGAAAATTCTGATGTTGTTATCATACGCAGCAACGGACGTCAAAAGGCTCCCCGCCTAAGTTCTAGGTTCGTAGCAAGAAAAATAATTCGTCACACAAAACCAATTTGTAGCCGAATTTTGCAGCCGAAGGCAAGCTGTTATTGTTATAATACTTTTGAGGGACATATCCTTTGTAAAAGTGACACTAATTTGAAAAATCTAAGCATTAAAACTAAGTATCAGGTTTCAAATAAACTCGTTTATATATAAACCTAACGATAAAAACATGCTCTAATATTTATCGTTGTCGTAGTAGTTTATACTTTTAACAGAATACAAGAAAAGAGAAGGTCATCAATACGTTAGAGATTTTATTTTTAATGTACCGTGTGGTAACAAAAACGATAAGGCTAGGCTTGCATGCACTGTTTGTAGATTTTCATTTAGTATATAAAATGTTTGTCTATCATCATAACCGGAGTGTCAAAAATAGATGAACCTCAAGTTGAACTCTGGCTTACCACCTGCTCTGTGCATAAAGGGGGTAGCACGATATCGGAAACGCTGATGTGTGTAAGTCGACGGGAATTAGACGTTACGACGGCGGGGAATTGCCCCGACGACGCAGAGGCAAAGCAACGTGCCCGGTGCAAGAGTTGTTTTCTGGAATTATCTGTTTTGGTGCATTATTCTAATTTGTGGTTTGCTTTTAGGTAAATATTCTCACTGGGTACTACTGTGTAGTTAATAATTTACCTGTTTCTGATACACCTTCAAAATAGCGGTATATTATTCCAACGTCTTTCTTTTCAGAATGAATGGAATGAATCTATACAATGGCATACAAATTCATCGTTACGAAGACGCCGGTTGAACTATGTTCGCTGCACTTCGAGAATAAGCTTCGAAAGCTGATCCAAGCCATGAACTAAACAACGTTCTCCAAAATCCTGTATAAAATATATCCCGGAACCCATTAAATGCATTAAAATCAGAGCTTTTGCTAAAATTTTCCCGCCACAGCCATTACGTAGACATGTCACGTGTGGCTAATCGGGCGGCTGTGACGTCACGCGCGGTTAATTCGCACGTTTACACCTCCGCACACCTTATGAGGCCCTGGTACCTGAAACTCATGAAAACAGGTTATATTACTTATCAAAGTTATTTTATCATACAGAGTAAGCGTGTTCATGGTGTCATGGTGAGTTCATTAAGCTGTTGAGCTACCTATTGTGAGTTTGATTCTTTTAATGGTGTTGTAGGATACCGTTAAAGATGTCCCAGCACACAATTACAGATATAAATACACCCTGCAAATCCCTATTAAAGTTATCTTATCATACAGAGTAAGTGTGTTCATGGTGTTATGGTGCGTTCATTGAGCTGTTGAGCTAGCTATTGTAAGTTCGATTCTTTAATGGTTGTGGGACACCCTTAAAGATGTCCAAGCCCAGCACACAATTAGAGATATAAATACACTGTTGACTTTTCTTTCATGATTTCGATTTCATGGTATTGTGGGGGATAAAGAAACGTTGACCACAAACTCGCACTTTGTTGATAACATTAATAGGTCAGAATTAAATAATGGCTGCTAGAATCTTTTATTGTACTTTACTTTTTTTCAAATTTCACACACACTAACTCCAGCTGCCTCTCTTTAGATACATGCACTACACACATGTCGGGTAGTTGCTTTACTCCCGTTGGCTGTCACGCGCGGAGCTAATCGCGTCACGCGCGGCCGATCAACTTGACAGCTCTAATTGGCTAACCTGATCATCTCGCATGTTAACATCACCATTATGTTATTGTAGTGGAGTTTGAATGAAAAACTGAATTATGACAAGCATGTTATCTACCTCTAGGTTGAGTTAATAAAAAGCGAGGTAAAATGACAGTAGCATTGCTGGATGGGAGAATAAACGCTAAAATTAGAATAATATTGTTCGTACTTATTTTGTTTTTATTTCAGCACTAGATGGTTCATCAAGCGCCTACACGTCAAATCTTTGGTTTGGGTTATTCATGAGACATGACAGAACGAAACCAAAGTTCTTATATGCTAACTAAGGCATGTAAAAGAAAAGTAAATATCGTCGTAGCAATATGCTACGAAATATAGCGTCAGTAAGTTGAGTTCACACTTCTACCATTTGTTCAAACAAAACCTCTAAACAAAACCCATTTTGTTCACCAATGCCCTGGAGGACGTCTACAAGACCTTTAAGTGGGATGGACTGGGCATCACCGTCAACGGCGAATGTCGGAGCCAAAACGTGTAACATGTGTCAGTAAATCTGACCCACCAGCTTCTAGTCACTTAGAAATCTATGGAATGGTCTATGCTCGGGATTTTGCTAATGGATAAAGTCCGAAATGAGATTATTCACCAGAAAACCAGTGGGCTGGGGACATCTGTCGTAGAACCGATGCACGGTGGAACAAGCGGGTTATCGAGAGAAGGCCACGCCTTGGTAATCGTAGCAATGGACGCCTTAAAGCCAGATGGATCAATGACTTAAAAAGGGCAGCTGATAGCAACTGTATGCCGAAAACGTGTTATCGTGCGTCATGGCCTACGTCCAACAGTGGACTGCTTAAGGGTGATGTGTGATTTGTGTGTGTGATAAATTTGCAACAAGTCACACTGTGCCGTTCATTATATTGTCAAGTTGATTAGTTTTTTTATTTTTAATACATACCTACTAATTGCAATTCAATTCGGCTGAAAAGCAATTTCAGTATCGAAATATAGGAACCGAAATGTAAACTTACATTCAGAGTGTACGTCAATGTAAATAAATCAGCTGGTCTAATGCTAGTCTAATGGCTATGGTCAGATGGTAACCCCATTATTAGGCAACAAACTGACATATTGACGGGCTTTGTATAATTCACTACACAGGTGAATTTTGGGTTATTTGACGATGGTTAACTTGTAGTGTATACTTTGCTAGAAATGTAAAAACCACAAAGTAAATATATTTATTCAGAAAACAATTTACACAAAAACACATTCTTCACTACAATGAAAGTTTTAATCTCTACGCTTTACTTTTTATTGTTATTATCTTTTTGAGGTTACGTCGGAGGCCCATTTCCAGTGGACTGTTGCTTTATGTTGAAAAGGTTTCGGCTCTCTGCACAATGGAGCAGATGTCTTTTTTTCGTAAATTGAATGACCGCACCGTTTTAGTCTATGACACTTTCTGTTTTTCAAAAAACGTAATATCGCTTCTGTACCCGCCTAATCTTTGCCCCCTTAAATCGCAAGGGCCCAGTACTGAAGGCGCGAGTAATTAACGCAATGAGAAATAATTCACGAACCGACAAAACGAGGAATTTAATACGCAAATGAAATAACTCCACGGATTGATGGCAGGGATTACGCGGACCTTTTTTTCTCCCAGTTTTTTTTCAAAATTGAGTTTTTAATTATGTTTTATGGCCTCGCGATTCGCAATTTTCCGAATTAACTGCGCTTAGCTGTGTTACGGGATAGATGGGTTTGATTTTTTATTTATTTCTCGTTTTCTGAAATGAGATACCTTTTTTACCCATTTACGCATTTTGGTTTTGTACCTACAAGAAGGCACGTAGCTTAAGTAAATCAAATTAGGTATATGCTGCAGATAAGACTATTCAGTAGTTTTGATTAAGTACCCAACGTGCGCGAGTGAAGAAATAAAAATGCAGCAGTCTTACGGGACTAGTATGTTGATCAAAGTCTGGAGATGATTGAACAAACTTACAGCTAAACAGTGATCTTATATAAGTACTACTTAATCTACGTCATTATTGTCTGAACTGCAATCCGCTAAGATGGGCTTTGTTCTTGATTCTTGCTAGAAGAGCGGAATTGCATATCTTAAGTAACACAACTAAAAATCATGTCGTTGTAGAATGCTGACTCAGCACCTAATTCGCGCACGAGTTCATGATCATCCTGAAGTATCCGGCTCATTAAAGATAATAATGTAACCTTAACTATACTATTTTAGGCGATGGGCTGACAACCTGTCACTATGGCGATACACATTTTTTGGAATGACCCTCAAATGTTTGTCAGACGTGGCGTAAAGTTTTTTGCGGCCGTTTACGCTCTGCCTGCCCCGCAAGGGATTATGGGCGTGATGTGTGTATTTATTTATGTAACCTTAACCGCGTTATAACAATAAGGTTATACATGGTTTAAGCTGTTTTACAACGTCAAATCCTATGGGAAAAAATTTAAACACTGTCTAATAGCTCGTAATTTTTTTTGTAGTGACACCGTAAACCTTAAACCTAGTATCTAAAGATGTTGATCCCTTTTGAATAATGTTTAGCTTTTTGATCGTGTTCACATGACGTATTTTTAAAACTTTTAAATTTAATCTAACCAACCTTATCTGAAACCTACAACAACTTTAAAAAATCATAAGAAGCGTAACAAACATCACGAATACAGTTACACATTTTAATCAATATATCTGTACATCTTTAAATGTAGGTACTTACATACCTACAGTTGAATAAACCCAAATCCCTAATGTGCGTCTCTAATTAAGGACGGACTCGCACCAAAGTTGTCCAAAACTCGTGGACACATTCTGCCGAATTCATACATTATAATAATACTCAACTTCGCGGGTCCAACACAGTAACACAGCATTATACTTATACAAAATCCACGTTCACACTAAGCGCAATATACAAACCTCTCAAGCCACAGACTAAAAAACGCACGTGAAAGAAGTGGTCGAAATATACAGTATGTAAAATCGTAAAGCTGATTTCTCAGCTCTGTGGCAATGTTGTTTGTAAAGCGTAGCGTACACAGTACGCTGTTTTGAAATGATATGCGTTTCATTTATAAACAGAGAGAGATGAGCACGACCCTGCAAACAAGCTCCCTTAGGAGGCGAACTTTCCGTCCACCTAGCGACAATATTTGAAAGTTATTTCAGCGTTCACAGCCCTCGTAGGCGCCGTTAAAATTTTCCCTACCACCTTATTCATAATACACACGATACACCCCTCCTTTTCGCACGCGAATTAAATTGTTTGCTCGCGAGAGAGATAGAAATACTTGCGAAGTGACATCTCAAAATTAACGGTGGTCGGCTCATGATAATTTACATATTTAGGTGAAATTAACCTCTCGCGTTAAATTGTATTATGAATATTAATAGGCGTGCGTGGTAAAATGCATTATATTATTATATGGGGCCGTCTTTATGGCACAGATTTTGGTATGAAATTATAACGCTCTTACCGCACACCCTTTTGAAACCTTTGAAGCATTGAGTATTTATAACATTGAATAACATGTCTGTTTATGCCATCTCACAAGACAGACTTCTACTCCTACAGAATTCTCTCCCGCACGCTGTGCGTGATAGTTCATCTATTGCTATATTTAAAAAGAGAGTAAAAGAACACTATCTTTCTCTTGCATATCCATAGTAATGTAAGTATTTATGTAGTATTTAATGGTATTTATATAACATATTTATATAATGTCCGTTTTTTCGGCCGTTTATGCTCTGCCTACCCCGCAAGGGATAAAGGCGTGATATTGTGACGGAACCTGGGTGGTGCCTTAGGCTTTAGATCGTCTAGTCAATACATTTGTGAATAGTGCTAACCACTTGTTTTAGTGGTTTGTTAGCTGATAGGTATGGATGGAATTCTAAATCACTGCAGGTCCAGAACTATTCCGGAAAATGATTATATTACCCAAACGTGTTTGGTCCAATGACAGTAAGCTTAGTCAACTTTGTGTGTTCGGTCGATCCATAATTTGCTATCCCCACGTTGGGCCATTGGCTCTTTGTTTGTCGATGGTTTTGTAAGTATGCAATAGTTGATTGCTATGCCCGCAGGCATTTATATTTTCATTATGAAACCGCAGTTTCTTGTTTAGGAAGGCCTTCCTGTTTGTTCGAACCTATTTAGCAGGCGGATTCTGTTATAAAACGTCACAACCTCGACAGCTCTTCCGTGTTGGATTAAAACATAATCAAGACCTCTGGCTCTTAGTATACTACGTTAACAGTCGATGGACGGCTTTTATGCAAGTTCAAATGTGATTTAGTTAGCAAAATATAATAATCTATTTTTATATTGGAAAATATGATTAATTAGGTTTGAATTTCTTAGTTATTATGCTTGAAAGAGAAGGAGGAGTGGTGAGTAATAGTCGGTATCACGGTAAAAATTTATCGAGTTTATTTAAAGTGAATTTTAAATTAATGTTGCTGATCTAGGAATGCGAGATTCGTCCTCCTAGAGCCCTGGATCATTGCTAGGCCAAATTTAGATGAGAGAAAAGATCCAGAAAAGAAAAACTCTCATTGCCAAACTTAAATACTTATAATAAAACATAAACTAACAAAAGTCGGGACTCGTATCTTCTTTTGTGTACGAACCCGAATCTAGAATTAATATTATAGAGGATATCAATATAGCTTTTTATAGTTTATAAGTATATGAAATATTACAAAGGATTTACATAGGTAATATACGAAAGTTGAGTCGAGATTAGCATCTTCTTTTGTGTGCGAACTCGAAAAACAATAACTAGTATGAAATGTTATCTACAACCTGTGGTAGGCTTATAATACCGTAATTGCAAGGTAATTACAACGTCTGCAAAGTAATACAAAGGGGATTTTAAAGTAGAAAAGTTAATAGAAAGGAGCCTCGCACTATTTTCTGTGTTACATCCCAAACAACGCTTAATGAAATGTTTAAATCTTATTCTATGATAGAACTGAAAGGAAATAGGGGTATCACAGTAGTATAATAGGGCGAAGCTTTCCAAACCGTCCTTTTTAACTGACTCTAATAAACCTCTCGGGACACAAATTCACTTGTCCGAGCGGATCGTAACTTCTTGGCAGCTGCCTGATAAAACTACGTGATGTCTCCGGTCCGGGCTCCTGTCGAATGCCCCGACACCCACGCCTTGAACTTCGATGAAAACAGCGCGCGCGCCCGCGCTGGTGACCCGTGATTGGTCGCCTTTGCGCCCAACCCCCTGGCTTGCATCGGCTACCTGCCGCAATCGTGGAGATTTGGCGGAGACCACGAGCGTCCATCTCAATGTTGTGTTTCTGGAAGGATTTAAGACTTTTATTATCTTGCACAAAACTGATTCATAAACTGTTACTCTTAAAGTTCATAACTTTATTGTAGTCCGCAGCGGCGCCTGGGACCTTTGATCCTGTTGTTCCTATTTTATGTAGAAAGTGGCGAGAACAAGACATGTGGCGACCAGCAGACTCGAGCGTTTTCTAGGAACAATACCTTTTATGATAGTTTCATGTTTTGAAGATAGCGAGTTCTATTGATTTAGCGAAGTATCTTGTGTCTCCATTTAAGACCCCTGTCCCGTTTTTGTTCAAATGAATATTAGTTTACGACTTCACAGGGTGCAAAACTATTTTAGGCAGTTCCGGTTAAAGAAATATTATGCAATTTATTGTGTTCAGCTGTGGGAATCACGACGTGATTTGTTTTGGCTTCGACTGTTCGAAGAGCGCATTTTTGTGTTATTGTTAAACTTAGGTATATTAGAAGAAAGGTGCCGAAAGGGATAAAAGTATTGTGGCCGGCTAGGTGTCATCACATTCCTCTCCTTTGGAATACTTAAAAGGTCTTTTCTTTTGAGTCTTCCAACATCAAACTATATCTAGCCTGAAATCGATATTGTATCGCCTAATCAACTTCATTTACAGTCTGCACGACATGGAATCAATTTAAATTATTTAGTTGACAAACTCTTCTTACAAACAGTTTTCAAGTTCATCATAAAATTCTCGTGAGAATCAACCCAAAAATATTAACTATTTGCTCAATCATTGCGTCTCGAAGCACTATGCCTTAGTTATTTGAATTGACTTGTAAAACCTTTGAAAAGCATGGCGCTTTGGCTTACCAAATCATAAGTTATTATTGATTGCATTGCATTTTTTTTTCTCATATATAGCTAGTTTCATACGGTATTCCTTCTCTAATGAAAATAATTCTATTAAAATAGGTATTTGTTTTCTTTGTTAACCTTATACTAACCTCCAATTGAAGGAGAGCTTTATGTTGCGCTTTGTAAATATAAATAATTATTATTACACATTCCCGTCTTCTCTTATCTTAAAATATACATAAATATATCTATGTATAGATATTAAAACTACAGCACGCTTACTAAGTGTCTATTGACCTTGCATCAATATTCATTTCTACCAGTCAAATTTCTTTTGCGTCTCGATACACAAATTTTCTAAAGCCTATTGAGACAATATTAACTCTCATAGTCCATTGTTTCTGTTCTGTACTTGTCAACTCCGTTTGAACCCCTTTTTTTTTTTTTTTTTTGGCAATCAATTAAAAAAAAATCTACAACCTCTATCTTTGCCTCTCCTAGACCAACATTACATACATTTATCTCAACCTGATTATGGACTTCGCAATCAATTATCATCTGACTTATAGCAACGATTTTTTCTAGTTTATTCTTCTTCTTAGTGTTAGCAAAATCATCAAAATCTAGTACCACCAGTTTTTTATATTGTCTTATCTACACTCATCTACAGTCTACGAAAGTGATGAATCATCTTGATACTCTCTAAAAAGGTGTTTTAGTAATAATCCATCGTTTCATCACACCATATCTAGCTAAGCATTAGCTTTGCAGTCCTTTTGTAAAACATACTTGTCCATGTACACTTATCTCATTGCCAACATCTTTATATTCTTTGCAAGTACTTCATTCATCATTATCATTTACCTATAATTCCAATAATGACTATGATTTCGGTTGATCTCTTAGCTCGTTTTATTAATCAACTAATAATCATAAAGAGAAATACTTAGGTGTCTCGGTTTAAAATATATTACTAGAGTGACCTTTTGTCCTACGAAAATCTTTGATTAAATCGTATTAATATAACTTTTCAAGCAATCGCGATAAATTTCACAACCAGAGCTATTGAAACTTAGCTGAAACGTCAGGATTTAAGCAAAAATAGATAAATATTTATCTAAAGATATCGCAATATACCCGGTAAAATTATTTGAATGTAGGTTCTATTGAATTGGTAACTATCCAATTAGCCTCTTATTAGTTGGTTTTGTATCTTACTTGTATCTCGGAATGAGTACTACCTGTAGCAACTTATCTGAATTTAGGATCCAACCCCTTTTTTATTGTAAGCCTCCATACTCACTTCTCACTTTTTATTCACACATTTATATGACATTTTTCTCTTCTTACCAAATAATCACATTCAATCATCATCACTGCTCTGGGCAGACTTAAGACTAAATAATTAAGCATATTCATTTACTAGCTTTTACCCGCGACTTCGTCCGCGTTAGATAGTTTTTTTAGAAACAGGTTCAGGTTTAGGTGGGCTCCTGATGGTACACCTGGTGGTCTACATAAAATACTCCGGATCCTCAATGTCCTTGTGAAAAGAAGCGGCCCATCATACTGAACAACTTTTGTTTTGAACCATGCCTGTATCTCTAATAGTTTAGCTGGGCTCCTGATGGTACACCTGGTGGTCTACATAAGGTACTCCAGATCCTCAATGTCCTTGTGAAAAGAAGCGGCCCATCATACTGAACAACTTTTGTTTTGGAACCGAGCCTGTATCTCTAATAGTTTATCTGGGCTCCTGGTGGTACTCCTGGTGGTCTACATAAGGTACTCCAGATCCTCAATGTCCCTGTGAAAAGAAGCGGCCCATCATACTGGTCAACTTTCGTTTTGTAACCATTTCTGTATCTCTAATAGTTTAGGTGGGCTCCTGATGGTACACCTGGTGGTCTACATAAGGTACTCCAGATCCTCAATGTCCTTGTGAAAAGAAGCGGCCCATCATACTGAACAACTTTTGTTTTGGAACCATGCCTGTATCTCTAATAGTTTAGCTGGGCTCCTGGTGGTACACCTGGTGGTCTACATAAGGTACTCCAGATCCTCAATGTCCTTGTGAAAAGAAGCGGCCCATCATACTGAAAAACTTTTGTTTTGGAACCATGCCTGTATCTCTAATAGTTTAGCTGGGCTCCTGGTGGTACACCTGGTGGTCTACATAAGGTACTCCAGATCCTCAATGTCCTTGTGAAAAGAAGCGGCCCATCATACTGAACAACTTTTGTTGTGGAACCATGCCTGTATCTCTAATAGTTTAGCTGGGCTCCTGATGGTACACCTGGTGGTCTACATCTGTACTCCAGACCCTCGAATGGTGATAAAAAGTAGCCTATGTCCGTTCTCGGTATGCTAGCAATCTCTGTGCCAAGTTTCATGAAGATCGGTTCAGCGGTTTGGCCGTGAAAGCGTAGCAGACAGACAGACAGACAGACAGAGTTACTTTCGCATTTATAATATTAGTGTGGAAGTGTGGATGTGGATAGTGTGGATTTTTACTATTCTGTGTTCAGCGCATTTTATTATTTTTGTTTATAAAGAAAATGTGATTGTAACCATCAATAATAGCGCCTTGTAACTGTATAAAGCTTTACTAGTAGCTTTGCCTTCCAGAGTAAAAAGCCTTTTACGACAATATCTCATGTTACTCTGCCTTCCAAACACTATACATTATTATCTTTAATTATGTAAACAATCGATATAGTAGTTAATTTGACACATACAAACATACATCATCCTTACTTTTCTTACTTATGTATAACCATTCTTTCTTCTTCTTACCGATTTCATCAGCGTATGTATTATTTCTCCAATAAAGAATGACCCTCATCACTTTTTAAAACTAACTCATTCATAAACACCACCCTTTTCTTCTTCTTAATACTAGTTTGCCTTTAAAGGTGTTTCTAGGACGCAACTTTACAAGCGTCGTATTAACTGTGATTCGATTTGTCCTTCACTCAGGTCTGTTTACCTAAATCCATTTAATAAATTACTGACTGTAAGTTATATCTTTAAAAATTGCATTTACAATCATATAAAATCAATAGACGATCAACCCATTTGCCAAACATTATTTGTTAAATTGATATTTTATAGCAATATTGTCAGTCAATCCACTTTTAATGTAAATTCAATTTTGACCAGCTCCATAGAACCCTACATGTTATCGCTAAGAAACTTAGGTTCTAGTTGAGATTGAAACTAAAGGAAAAATTCATACATTTAAAACATACTAATTGCAAGTAAGGGAAAAATCTAATAGTCCATAGCATAGATCTTACTAATACTTCAAACCGTTCGTCTTCTAGCTACTTTATAAAATGACAATGCATGATTCCACTTAGATAATAATATTTCTTATTAGACGAGATTAGTCCACTGCTGGGTTGTTATGCAATGTCGCAAATTTTCACTTTAAATAAAACAAAATATTTTGTCTCGCTTGCTTTCATATTGACCTGTGTTGCGATTAATGTACTTTCTATTCTTTTATTCTTGCAAGTTTACAAGTGTACTATAATTTATTATGCACCCACAGTGCAAAATTATTTTCATTCCAAAAATGTTATCGCCCGCCGGGACTTGAACCCGGGACCGTAGGACACAAGTGTTGGGTAATTCCTATTGCAATTATTATTTTTCTAACATAATTTTACTGCTGGGCATATAAATAATGATATGCTAAACATCTACGTAGCTTTTTCTTACAGATTTAACTGAAGTAATTCCTCGTTATGATTTGGTTATTATAGGCATAAATGCCTAAGGGATATATTAGGTCCTTACATATGAAATTGGCGTTTTGTATGGGAGGAACAAAAAGTCGTTTTTTTTTAATATAGTATATTTATTTAATCAAAGTATGAGCCATTGTAATCTATGCACTTTTGCCATCTCATAGGTAGTTCATTGATCCCTTTACTAAAAAAACCATTCGGACGGGAATCAATAAAATCTTTGAAGGCGATTTGGACTGCCCCATCTGAGTTGAATTTTTTCCCTTGCAAGAAGTTATCCAAATTTCGAAAAAAATTGTAATCTGTTGGAGCAAGGTCCGGGGAGTACGGTGGATGCCTTAGACATTCCAATTGAAGCTCTTCTAATTTGCTAGCCGTCTGTTGTGCAGTGTGTGGTCTAGCGTTGTCGTGAAGCAACAGTGGCGTAGAGCGATTGACCAACCTCGGTTGTTTAGCAGCTAGCTTTTCCATCATGGTTTGCAATTGCTGACAGTAGACATCTGCCGTAATCGTCTGGCCAGATTTGAGAAAACTGTAATGAACGACAACGGCGCTAGTCCACCAAACGCTTACAAGTAACTTTTTATTGGTCAATTTTCGCTTGGAGCAGGCTTTGGCTGGCTTGCCAGGGTCCAGCATTGCGATGAGCGCTTCCGATTATCGTAGAGAATCCACTTTTCATCACAGGTAATGATTCGATTTAAAATCCCTTCGTTATTGTGCCGGTCAAGTAATGTAACGCAGCAGTTGACTCGCGTTTGCCGGTTTGCTTCACTCAATTCGTGAGGAACCCACCTTCCAAGTTTTTTAATCTTTCCAATTTGCTTCAAGTGGATTAAAACAGTTTTATCACTAACACCGAAGCCTGCAGCTAATTCGGACGTGGTTTGCGATGGATCCGCTTCCACAATAGCCTTCAATTCTTCATTATCAACTTAGGTCTCCGGCCGTCCACGGGGCTTGTTTTGCAGGTCGAAATTTCCAGAACGAAAACGTTGGAACCAAAAACGCACTGTGTTTTCTTTTGCGACACAACCGCCATACACATCATTAACCCTTCGAGCCGTTTCCGCAGCACTGGCGCCACGGTGGAACTCGTACTCGTAAATAACGCGATATTTCAAATTTTCCATTTTGTAAATTGAGCGATGCAAACAGAAAAAAGATTAGTAAAAAAACAAATGAATGACAGTTTACGAAACACAACTACATGTGGAAATAGCTGTATAAATTTGAATTTCGAATTCCTATCCAAATATTAGAAATTTGTGATCAAAGTGGCCAGTACGACAAAACGACAATTTCATATGTAAGGACCTAATACTAATATAGCTTTGAAATTCTAAGTGGAATAGTTTTGTGTCGGTTGTGCATACATTTCTGTGTCAGCCAGTATTATGATGTACATAACACTATCGTTCATTATAGGTACTCGTGAGACGACTTAGGGATATTTCAATATTTTGACTCTGACGCAACAACAAAATTATTTAGAAATACTATTTATCTATCTATAGCGTATAAAATAACACAAGAATGTAAGGTCCTCTCTCACATTTTTTTTTTCAAGACTCGCTTTCAGATATCTACCTCTTCTATTTTTCCTTTCGCTCTTACTTCAGAATAACTATGCATCATTTGGAATCACATCTTGTTATACGGCATACTCCATTTCTAGGAATATGTACTATTGCACTATAGTTCTATCTATCATTTAAGTAATCCACATCTAGCTAATATTTTGCCACGCTACGCAAATTTATGTGATTTAAAACTCCGATTAATGATACCAAATCGTCGGTCGAGAATACGTTTATGCCATACACCTTTTACTTTGTTTAGGTTTGAGCATAATTAAGTCAATTCTGTAGTTGTATAGAAAGAGGTATTTTATGGTGTGCTTATATTTTTGACATATTAAGCCCAATTAAAATATATTAAATTTATTGTTGTAACCTCTAAAATACCTGGATTACAAGCGTTATGTCGTTTGACACACTGCTTCCTCCGGTTCAAGTACTTACAACATTATGATTGGTACAACTTATTTTAAAGCGCGGATATAGTACAAAACTGTATTATTAAGTTACTTGTACAATACTTCTTCAAAATTGATATTACACAAACGTATTCTCACATGACGATATTTCAACTTAATTTGTACCTTAGATTTACATCTATAAGACAACCGTTTGTAAATTGGTACAAGACTGCGAACGCGCACATTTAATAAATAATAGTTTTACATAACGAACAAGGTTCCTATTTTATCAGTAATGCTCCTAGAATCGCTCAAATCTGCTGAAAACACACATGCACACGAAAAATTACAATAAGTTATAAAAGCAATGTAGGTACATGGGTAAGTACATTAACTTTTATAAAGATGACAATAAAATCCCTTTGATTTAAAATGATAAATTTTGTAAGAATGTAAATTTTTCACGTAAGGAAACTATTACGTAATGAAACTTTATATTGATAAACCTCTCATTACGTTTATAATATTACCATGTATCAAACAAAATATGTATACAGCACTGTGTTTGTTTTATCGTGCTTAAAATTAATGGCAAGATATAAGCTTACCTCTCCTTTATTTCTAGATTTTACAAAAGTACTATTTATATTATAAATTGCGAGTAAATTAAACTCTTTCCTCTTCTTGAGGTTTTTTTTTATAAAGAGTTTTACCTCTCCTTTATATTTAAACTTTGCAAATTTATCATATAATGTATATAATTAAAGACATTTTCTTCTATTTGATGGCTCTCATGAAATTAGTATTTAGTTATCACCTCTCCTGTACCTTCTCTCTTTTAACACATTTGTTTTATTGTTATTAGTTATGTGTAAATGATATTTTTTTTATCTTTTACACTCCAGTTTCAGTCTTTTGTTTTAACTTAGTAAAATAGTAACCTCAAAGGTAACAATAAAATATATTTGTTTGTATCAGAAAATATTGTTGAATTTGTTTTGTTATTTCCTGTACTGCTATTCAAAAATAACATGACAATTTAAAAATATTGCACAAAGTGCTTATTTTTTCCATTCCATACCAAAATGAAAAATAAGAAATTAAAGAAACTCGACCCGCGCGCAGTCAAATCCCTTCAACCACTTACATTCATTTGTTTGAATTTAATAATTATTTTTCTCTACGTTGTGTTTATGTAGTAACTCTTAATAGTTCTTTGAATCTAGTCGTCTACTTTTTGTAGTACGAACTCTAGATCTTGGTCACGGTCCACCATGTGTGACGGAACCTGGGTGGTGCCTTAGGCTTTAGATCGTCTAGTCAATACATTTGTGAATAGTGCTAACCACTTGTTTTAGTGGTTTGTTAGCTGATAGGTATGGATGGAATTCTAAATCACTGCAGGTCCAGAACTATTCCGGAAAATGATTATATTACCCAAACGTGTTTGGTCCAATGACAGTAAGCTTAGTCAACTTTGTGTGTTCGGTCGATCCATAATTTGCTATCCCCACGTTGGGCCATTGGCTCTTTGTTTGTCGATGGTTTTGTAAGTATGCAATAGTTGATTGCTATGCCCGCAGGCATTTATATTTTCATTATGAAACCGCAGTTTCTTGTTTAGGAAGGCCTTCCTGTTTGTTCGAACCTATTTAGCAGGCGGATTCTGTTATAAAACGTCACAACCTCGACAGCTCTACCGTGTTGGATTAAAACATAATCAAGACCTCTGGCTCTTAGTATACTACGTTAACAGTCGATGGACGGCTTTTATGCAAGTTCAAATGTGATTTAGTTAGCAAAATATAATAATCTATTTTTATATTGGAAAATATGATTAATTAGGTTTGAATTTCTTAGTTATTATGCTTGAAAGAGAAGGAGGAGTGGTGAGTAATAGTCGGTATCACGGTAAAAATTTATCGAGTTTATTTAAAGTGAATTTTAAATTAATGTTGCTGATCTAGGAATGCGAGATTCGTCCTCCTAGAGCCCTGGATCATTGCTAGGCCAAATTTAGATGAGAGAAAAGATCCAGAAAAGAAAAACTCTCATTGCCAAACTTAAATACTTATAATAAAACATAAACTAACAAAAGTCGGGACTCGTATCTTCTTTTGTGTACGAACCCGAATCTAGAATTAATATTATAGAGGATATCAATATAGCTTTTTATAGTTTATAAGTATATGAAATATTACAAAGGATTTACATAGGTAATATACGAAAGTTGAGTCGAGATTAGCATCTTCTTTTGTGTGCGAACTCGAAAAACAATAACTAGTATGAAATGTTATCTACAACCTGTGGTAGGCTTATAATACCGTAATTGCAAGGTAATTACAACGTCTGCAAAGTAATACAAAGGGGATTTTAAAGTAGAAAAGTTAATAGAAAGGAGCCTCGCACTATTTTCTGTGTTACATCCCAAACAACGCTTAATGAAATGTTTAAATCTTATTCTATGATAGAACTGAAAGGAAATAGGGGTATCACAGTAGTATAATAGGGCGAAGCTTTCCAAACCGTCCTTTTTAACTGACTCTAATAAACCTCTCGGGACACAAATTCACTTGTCCGAGCGGATCGTAACTTCTTGGCAGCTGCCTGATAAAACTACGTGATGTCTCCGGTCCGGGCTCCTGTCGAATGCCCCGACACCCACGCCTTGAACTTCGATGAAAACAGCGCGCGCGCCCGCGCTGGTGACCCGTGATTGGTCGCCTTTGCGCCCAACCCCCTGGCTTGCATCGGCTACCTGCCGCAATCGTGGAGATTTGGCGGAGACCACGAGCGTCCATCTCAATGTTGTGTTTCTGGAAGGATTTAAGACTTTTATTATCTTGCACAAAACTGATTCATAAACTGTTACTCTTAAAGTTCATAACTTTATTGTAGTCCGCAGCGGCGCCTGGGACCTTTGATCCTGTTGTTCCTATTTTATGTAGAAAGTGGCGAGAACAAGACATGTGGCGACCAGCAGACTCGAGCGTTTTCTAGGAACAATACCTTTTATGATAGTTTCATGTTTTGAAGATAGCGAGTTCTATTGATTTAGCGAAGTATCTTGTGTCTCCATTTAAGACCCCTGTCCCGTTTTTGTTCAAATGAATATTAGTTTACGACTTCACAGGGTGCAAAACTATTTTAGGCAGTTCCGGTTAAAGAAATATTATGCAATTTATTGTGTTCAGCTGTGGGAATCACGACGTGATTTGTTTTGGCTTCGACTGTTCGAAGAGCGCATTTTTGTGTTATTGTTAAACTTAGGTATATTAGAAGAAAGGTGCCGAAAGGGATAAAAGTATTGTGGCCGGCTAGGTGTCATCACAATATATGTATGTGTGTATGTATTTATATATTAATAGGTATATAAATATTCTATCATAATGGTATTTAAGTATTGTAGTATTCGAATATATACGTTTTTTTTTGCTATTGTGCACGTCATATCCGCGTCTCGAATTATAGAATGTCTATTATGTAGGTTTGCTGTAAGAAATTTCTTTTTAGAAATAAGTAAACCTGTGTGTCTTGTCTCATTGTAAATTGTTCCTGTGTATGTTTTTGTGTACAATAAATGGTTAAATAAATAAATAAATAATAAAATAAATAATAATAAATAACACAAAATTATACTTTATATCAAAATCTGTTTATTTCGCATAAAAAATAAACCTCCTAAAAAAGTAAGACCCTAAACTCCTCAACCGTCTCGAAGCCAAAATGCAAACTCGCAGTTTATTTGGTTATCTAATAAAATATTACGAGCTTTGACAAGTGCCTAGAGGTAGCCCCCTTGTGGCCACTGTTTCTTACCTTTTCAGTTATGGGCCCGTGAACAACCTTCTTTACTTCGCCTTCTTTTATCATAAATAATAACAACAACGGGTCTTTTTTATGAAGGATTCCAAAAACCCCATGTTGGGCGCCAATTAAAAAATCTGGCCATATGAGAAGTTTGTTACAAAAATATAAACTGGACCATAAAAAATCCTTACAATGCCAGCTTCACTAGCAGAGCTATAAAGGCGTATAAATGCATCATTCTAAATACGTGTCTGCCTGCGACGCAAAGGTTCCGGGTGCGATTCTCGGTGGGATACTCACTAAAGTTGATATTTATCTCTTTGTGGATTTGTTCTCGGTCTGGTTAGGACATTGCAGGGTGAACCAACTGATTGTCCGAAAAGAAATGGTTCCGTGCTTTGGAGGGCAAGTTAAGCCGTCGGTCCCGGTTGCTGTATATGATCACTTAGACGGCGGTCGTAACAACACCATGTCAGAGGCCCCCTAGTGGTAGAAGGCGGTTGAAAATCTCTGACACCAGGGTTCATCGGGTCGTTGGGTGACTCGGTGCCCCACTTGAAAAGAGAGAGAATACGTGTCAAGTAAAAAAATATATATTTATTACAAGTAACGCAATAAATAATCGCAGGATCACGGTGACCCGGCAAAATTAAACACACGAGAAGTCCTTACGGCCAGCTATAATTTGGAGGGCGGGAAAAATGCGAGGGGATTTAAATTTAATTTTCGAACTGGAACGACGTGAAATATCCCCCGTGGCGCTCCAGTTCCAAGTTCGAAATACGTAATCTTTGAAAAAGAACAAAACTCAAATAAAAAATTTCGGTTTTTTTCTGCCCAGATTGAGAAATACTAGGTAACAAAATACTTACATTTTGTTACCTAGTATACTTAATGTAAAGGTATGTCAAAGATTTAACAAACTTATTGAACGTACCTGTTCTATCTAACCTTTGGACACTCAATAAAAAATAGATTTAAAGTGAACTGTTTTACTTGTATTTTATATAAATAAATCGGAAGCAAAATCACAGAACTAGAGTGTTTAAAATCCTACCACATTTTAGACAGTTGCAAATAAGATAAACAAAACGCTAAAAGGCGTCCTGTCCGGCTACTTGTACTTGGTAATTAACAGGCCCTCCTCAGGGAGCGTCCGGGCAGCTAACGCAATATATTATATTCCGGGTGACATGGTTCCAGGCACTGAAGGATCATACCGACTATTATATCTGGATATTATTATGTTGCGTTTTGCCGTGTGATGCCGCCTTAGAATAGCATCACCCCATTACTTTAAAGTCGTAAGAAGTGACTAGGGGACTCAAGGGTGTGTATTGCAATTTTAGACAATAGGCTGAAACCTGTGAATATAGCGATACAAATTTTTCCGAATGATCCTCAAATATTTGTGAGATGTGGCGTAATTGTCCGTTCTTCAAGAAAAGGATTCAAAAAGGTGAAAGAAAAATGTTGTATAGCACATTCAGACGTTATATTTATTTTCACGTTTTATCTGATAGTGATGTTACATTCAGATACATAATATGACGTCCTTTTCCCTTGTGGGGTAGGCAGAGCGTTAACAGGCGTAAAATACGGTCGCTGTAAATTTTTTAAGAGTGCTTTCAGAAAAATCGTGTATCACTTTAGTGAGAGGTTCTGAGCCTGTCGCCTCAAATTGTGATACACATGAAACCCTCGAGTTCCTAATTTGCTTCTTACGACACCCGCGGGAAAGAAATGGGGTATGCTACTCTCAGCCATGTAATGTTTATGAATCAAAAGTACCTACTTATATACATACAATAATCGTCATAATATAATGTAGGTAACCACAAAGTTCTACATTGTTGCTACGCCGCCGTAGCAAATCCATCATCGTATGCCTACGTAAACTCTATTTTGTATTTCAATAAATTTTTGCCAAGCATACCTACCTTACCTAATAAACAAAGCAATCAGAAGGTACAAAATAAGTTCAAAGTGGGTCTTTATTTTACGAGTACTTAACCTTCTACAAGCTACAAGGCGGGACAATCTCAGCCTAATTTAATTTTCATAGTGGCGCTGTGGAGATGGATTTCACATTTACCGAATGTTTACCCGGTGCTGTGCTAGATCCGGTTGTCAGACAAAAATAATTGATGACATTCCGTTTTAAATTCAGGTCTTGATTTACAAAAGGTGTTGTTTTCATGCGTAGAATTGACTGCAGCCCCAGGACAGAAAAACCTTCCAAAATACTATGGCACGACGTCGTCAATTCGAAATTGCGAATGTTGTCATTCGGTTGTCATGTGTTTGGTAGCCACCAAATTGTCATTCGGTTGTCATGTGTTCGCTGGCTGTCACAAACCGCAATATCGTCCGGTGTGTGTGCAAATTGCCGTAAAGTTTTTACGATGAGCGATACGGCGCGCTCTTAACTCTGCCATCTGCGATTAATTCCTTAATCTTTGATGAGGTGTAAAACTCTTTGTGGAGTAATGAAAAGTAGCATAGTAGGGATGGTGAAGTTTATGTTAGTTGGGAAGATATTGAATAATAAATGTGGCGGAGGAGAAATGTTTCGCAATTACTTTTATCAAATAAACTAAAATTGGTAAGTCATACCTAACAAGTATATAAATTTATCAAATTATTTGAGATGCATTTGAATTGGGAAATGAAACGTCAATGTCTAAAAAGACAAATATTTTTCGGAACACACACATACATGCATATACCATGCCTATAATCCCTTGCGGGGTAGGCAGAGCGTAAACGGCCGCAAAAAACGGACATTTACGCCACGTCTGACAAATATTTGAGGATCATTTGAAAAATTGGGACAGGTTGTCAGCCCATCGCCTAAAATTGTAATAAATACCCTCGAGTCCCTTAGTCGCCTCTTACGACTCCCACGGGCAAGAAATGGGGTGATGCTATTCTACGCCGGCATCACACGGCACACACCTGAGTTTATATTATCTGTACCTGAGTTAATAGTGCAGTCGAGGTATTTTCAATTACGTACGAAATATGTCATCTTGCATGCAAAATCTTTGGTAGCATAATCATAATCATACAAATCAAAAAAATTACAGCTCTAAACTAAAGGCCGATGTGGTTTGACAATAAAAACACTCAAAATAATGGATTGAATTGAAATCATTTTCACGTGAATGCTTGTTCAAAATAACCTCGTAAAATATTTACTTTATCGCACTTACTGCAATTGTTTATTTACGTTACACTAAACAATTTACAACAGTCAAATAAAAATAAACAGAAGCAACAAAGAAATTAGTGTTATGTTTGGAGCCCCAGGGCGCGGCGGTACCTAAATCTTGCCCTGACATTTTTATAAGAGCTACTTCACCCCTATTGCTTAGCCGGAATGAGGAATTACATACGGTAGCGTCGGGAAAAAAGACACTGTTATATTTTTTGGAGATCAACTGAGGCTTACTTACAGTCACAACTGTACTTAACACTTGCGTTTGACTGATAGTATCTGAACTGATAAAATTGTAAAACTTACAAGAAATCTACAGGTTAGATATTTTAATATTTTCATACAAAATTGTACTATGAATTATTAAAAGAAAGGATCAATTATTTAAAGTTCGTAAAGCTTTTTCTGGTAGGTCCCTTTCTGATGTTTGCAAAGATCGCAGTGCGCATACAAGTTATTGTAGACACTCAAATAACATTATTTGAGCATCTACAATAACATACATATGTTTAGGTAGGAGGGTAGGGTAGATAGGGGTAAGTAGGTAAGGTTTAGTACTTAGTTTGTGTTCCTATAAATAAACACACGGAAAGTTGCTTTTCTTACTATCAGTACCCTCTCCGTTCATCTCTGCGCCCGTAACTAGTGTTTTTCGCGCAAGTTTTATGTGCTATTATTTGTTACGGGACATAAAAGTAATCCGGGTCGAGTTTACTGCCGGATGACCGGTCCGGTCCGGTAAGGCGGTAATCCGGACGGGTGTGCACACCCCTTTATGTTGTGTTGTATGCCCGGTCAATCTGATCTTATGGCTGTGTTAAATAATATATATCGTTAGATAAATTTCGCTTCAGCTTATAAAAGGTATTTTAAAAGTTACATAAGTCATATAGTTGTAGACTTTGCTATGATAAATAACATGCCTGGGATATCTTAGATGTCATAATTTAACAATAGGTACAAAACTCGGCGGCTATATGCGTAGATGAGAATCTGATGTTTTCACTGATACGGGTTGTTTTAATGTTTGCTTTGAAAACCAAGTTGAGTACGAGTATGTCAAGTTGAAATAACATAACACACAAATCACGCCTTTATCCCTCGGGTTTACCGACTATCGTAAATTTTAAAAAACGCTCTTATTTATCTATTCTTCTTCGACTCGACGAACAACCTATCACTCTAAGATTTTTAAGTAGGTACTCTAAGATTAAAATTAAAAGAGGTAAACCATGAGTTTGCAGTTACCCATCTTACCGCGATCACACCCCCACCAAATTTCTGAACTAATCTTATACTTACACTTGATACTTAAATCTGCGTACAGGAGCTAACTAAAATTATTTTTAAAAATGACCACCGAAGAATAAAAGATTCTGAATTATTCCATATTCAAAAGGTAACGCTCCTCAACTTGCAAGTCGCGACAATATTTCGCAGGCAACATTAAAATTTATCACTAGCGCACGTTTACACGGAAGCCATGCGATAAAATAAAATGACAGTTGTTTAGTATAGGTCCGGGACTTCAACTTATACAGGGTGTAAGGAAAATAATAAAGAAGAAAATGATCTACCGGTGCAACTGCGTATCGTCGCCTGTATATTCATTATGGATACCTAGATATAATTAGAGATTGTGCGAGAGATATTTCCAATGATATTATGGATATTAAAACGAAATACCTATACCTAACCTAGGTGGCTGAATTTAGAAGTACTTGTTGACTGCCCCGATGTCGTAGCGGATAGTACTCCTGCCTGCTACGCCGAGGGTCGTGGGTTCGATCCCCAAAAGGCACAAATATTTGTAAAGTCAATTTGAAATATCGATGTTTAGTCTTGGTGTTTTCTATGTACCTCTATAATATGTATTTATTTTCAACAAAAAAACATATAAGTAAGTATTAATATCAGCTATTAAGTTCCCTCAGTACAAGCTATGCTTAGTTTGGGGCTAGATGGCGCTGTGTAGATTGTGCTGGATGTTTATTTATTTCTTCATCTGTACACTGGACAGTATTTGTAATTTGAGTTCTTGTTTAAGAAGGATGAAATACGACACGTCGGCCGTCGGCATAACGCATCCTAGAATTATTATATGTATTTTTTCTTTAAATTCGGAATAAATATTATTATATTACTCTATTAGGATATATCCCGTGTGGTTCCGGCTTAGAATAGCATCACCCCATTTCTTGCCCGTGGGTGTCGTAAAAGGCGATGAAGGGAGTCGAGGGTGTGTATTGCAATTTTAGCATGGGCTGACAACCTGTCACTATGGCGATACACAATTTTCCGAATGACCCTCAAATTTTTGTCAGACGTGGCGTAAATGTCCGTTTTCTGCGGCCGTTTACGCTCTGCCTACCCCGCAAGGGATAAAGGCGTGATATATGTATGTATTAATTAGGATATAGGATACATGCCGCAGCTCTGACTTGTTGTAATTGTTTACTGATGCTTTTTGATATCAAATCATGTTCTAATCATCTGCGACTGCTGTGATTACCTACAATACAACTACTACTACACCGTAAGGTATGCGTCTGTCAGACAAAAGGAATTGTGTATTGCGCAACGGATGCGTTCGCAAGTCGTTGGATAGACACATGCGCTACAGTGCGATAAAAATACAAGTGGGAAACCCGCCGAAGATGAAATCTTTATGTTTAATTCCAAAATACAAAACTACACTCTGTATCTTTAGGGGCTATGACAGTTGTTTACTATAGACTCGGGAATGGCGCTATACGACACGGTGGCACTAGGAAATTGAAAGGTATGGGGCGCGGGAGGCCTCTTTTATTTATCACCCAAAATGGTTTTTGGATTGCTGACTGTAAACTCCTTATGGCAAGTGTGAATAGCTGATGGTGATGGCCCTTGTGTTTGGTGCGTTTAGACAATTTCTGGACACGCAAAAACGTTTAGTAACAACACGAGTGTTAGCGATAGGCAAGTAGATATATAATCCGTACCTCAAAAGAAAAAAAACTGAACCCTCATAGGATTACTCAATTGTCAGTCCGTCCATCCGTCTCTTACGTTATGATAACGACCCTTCATCTCAAGAACGCGATGTGACTTCGAGTTGAAATCAAACTATATTATATACAAAGTTTTAATTTCGCAAAATTAATAGGACACTTCCCGTGGACCTAGAACTATGAAATTTGGCAAGTAATGTTGTTTTGAAGTACAGATTTAGAAATAAAACCTTTTAGTAATAATTTTTAGGACCAAATAGGAAACGAAATTTTAAAATTAAGGCTAGTAGTTCAATAAAAGGGCTTGATGTGCATGTTATGGAATCCCGGTGATCCCATTATCACATCCGACTCGCACTTGGCCAATTTACTCGTTCGTGTTAACTCTAAACTTCAGGCGCCGAACGAAACACAAATGTACCCGTTTCAGTCGCTGATTCATTGAAAAAATAACATCAAACATATTACGTGCGCTTCTAAAAACATTGAGACTACATTTTTTTTAAAGTACTTACACATAAAACTTGAATTCAAAGAAAAAAGCGTTCCTAGTGCTCATGTATTTGCGTCTAATCTTCACAAAGAAGCAGTTAAGAGGACCATAAAATTATGCAAGCCAGTTAGTCTAACCCATTGTAACAATGTCTTTTTAAACTTTTAGAACTTCCAAACTCTGTCGTGTTTCAAATCTGGGATCGGTCTCGGGGGGGTTCCTTAAAAAATTAAGGCACAAAAGAGTCTAAAAAATAAAGTTGGAATGTCCCCTTTTCTGGAAGAGTAAACTTGGAACTTGGTGCTTCGGAATTAAAAAGAACCTTTTTGTTGGCTCTCGGTGAGCGTACGCACTTTGACAGCTTTAATTTTACTTACAATATAACGTAAAAATCCAATATATTTTTTTACGTTTTTTAATTATTAGCACATGATGTCACTCATACTCATATTATGAATATGAGTACACCTAACATTCTATTTCTTTTAATATTTATAATTGAAAAATTTCTGCAAGTTGTGTTAAAATTACTTATATGATTTTATGTCAAGGGCTTTTAAAAAGAAGATTAATTAAAAGCTTTTATTGAAAGCCCTTAACATGATATCATATAACTTTAACGGAACATGAAGAAAATATTCAATTATAAATATTACAAGAAATAGAATGTTGAGTGTACTCATGCAAAATGATCATTTTAATTAATTAATTGTCACTAATGTACCACATTAAAATCAATATTGCTGTTCGAAATGATGACTTATTCAGTTACATCACTATCCTTATTATTACATAACTATTTATAACATTATTACCTTCGTACATTATGAGCTCCTTTTATCATAGTATTGCAAACATTACATCACATTATACATAAGTAGAAAACACTATTAATAATTGTGTAGAGTACTGCTAGGTTTGTACCTCTGACAGTTGCAGTTTCTAATGTATGTTTCAACTTCTTTTCTCATCCCTTTCCAGTAGTACCTCCTCGTTATCCTCTCAAGAGTCTTCTCAATTCCAGATTGTCCAGCAATAGGATCGTCATGATATGCACATAAGACTTTCTCTTGTTCTGCTTTTGGTACCACTAACTGGCAGTCTTCAGTGTCTAGATCAGGATTGTATCTTTATAACAAGCCTTTATTCATTATGTATCCCTTTTTATTCCAGTATTGGACATTTTCTTCAACAGTGTGATCTTCTAGTGCATTTATTAACTTTGCTATGTCTTCATCTTTCATCAGTTCTCTCCTTAGTAAATAAACCTCACTATAAACTGGCATATCAAACATACCGGATGTACTTACCCGTAACCACTTCCGTCTTAACCCCGCAACCGAAGACTCTATCCCATCTTACCCCTTACTCAGTAGAGCCTAAACGGAAGTTCCGATTGTATGTTAATTAATAATTTCGGATTAATTTTCTCAAGATTAATTTGGTAGGCAAACTATTTCCTCATAGTAAGACGGATTACAAACGATATACGTATACGCATTTGCTTTAATGAAACATAAGACTCTCGATACACAGAGAATTTACCTACATGACTATTTGGCTCTTCTAAAAATAAGTTGAAAGCTTTATGTAGCAGTGCAATACAAATGCTATATACTAAATATACTAGTAGCTAAGAGAAAGTAGAGTTACATATATGTAACTAGCTTATGCAATAGTAGGCTCACTATTTAAATTTCAGGTTTGTAGGCTTCGGCATTTTAATTTCTCAGTCAAGTAAGCATTTGGTATTTAGAGCTCTTTTTCCTGCATGCAAAGGTTTTATAAATTTATTTCTTTTCTACTTCGATATTGAAATATTTGAAATACGTACCCAATGCAGCTGCGATCATAACTAATCGCTAAAAATTAAGACCGCGTTGAAGTCTTTTCCATTTTCTTCTTCAAATTTAAGATTCATTCCATCCATTATTATTTCGTAGCAACTCTGTAGCAAATGGTAATAATTGTAAAAGAAATAAATATAAGTAAATGGGTTAAAAACTATAAAGAATAAATTTACTACGTTTGAGCTGTTTTAAATATGCTAGCAAGGACGTAACATTTTTGATCACATATGTGCATATCTAAATCCCTTCGTAATTAATTACGTAATTTCCTGTACTCTTTCCCACTGAAATATACAGTAAATTAGATATCTTATGACCGGTCGTCAAAGTACCTTTATTTATACTTCCCGCTGGTGGCCTATTTGTTTATTGCATCGTCCAGCTCTAGTGTATAACATTTCACTTGATTAAAAATATTGCAAAAATAAAAAAGCAGTAGGTCCCAAGGTGTGTGAGATCACCTCACACCATGGTTACACAAGTCGACGGCGCGGCGGTTAATTCACGTTGAATTCATTAAGTTTGACGAGCGCGAGGTGCCTTAACTAGGTGTCTTCATAATTTAATCCTGCCAGGATTGCCCAATTAAAACGTTGCCAACGACTTTTTAAATATTCACCACTGAGAAGGGTTAAACCTTAAAACGGGCCTAAAAACGGGCAAAATTTATAACGCCCACGAAAATTTATTCGAAAATAATGACATTTAGGTGTCGATTAGGGAAAGTTTGCTCGTAAAACTTTCGCAGGCGCTTACGCGGTTGGAGTTAAGGTATTTGAAAGAGATTTTAGCAAATAAAAATGCTTTAAGGTGTTGAGGATTTTATAGGTTCAATATCGATAAAATTTTCTCGCATATCAATCACTAAGCAATAGCTACTACTTATAGCCATCAAAATAATTGTACCTGCTTAACATTGGTAGTCCTCCCCTAGACTATGGAAATAGTTAGGAAGATTTATGACCTCTTTTTACGATTGGAAGATACACAATAGTTACGTACTAAAATTTTCTCCACCGGAAGGGTCCGTGGATATCTGGATATCTAACTATACATACATTAGCCTATTGCAGTACACTCCTGGACGTAGGCCTCTCCCAGGGTATGCCATAGGTCACGACCTCCCATTTCGGCCATCCAGTCGCTACAGCCGCCTTTTTAAGTCAGCGGTCAGGTCAGGATCTAACTATAGCCATAATGCTATGTCTCATATTCGTCTGGTAGTTTCATTTTCATCGCAGGATCTGTCTATTCCGTAATAGTCAAGGGAGCGACGTGGTCCGTGGTCACGTCACGGCAGACGAACTTGTAATATTACTTTCATTGGATTTCCGTCGGCGTCACCGGCCAGTCTGGATTGAGTATTATTCTACACGAAATTGGTTTCCGTCTCAGCTAGATTGTCCCTTTGCAGATTTGTTAGACGCTACTTTCGACTCTACTATTCTACTTTTACATAGGATGTATAAATATAAGCTGCAAATATTTTATTTTAATTAAACTGAACAACTTTCCCTAAGGAATATAGGTTCAAAATATGAAGAAATATGTGGACCTTTCATACAGCTGGAACATTTGTATGGGAGGACCAAATTTTTTTCATGTTCCGGTCTATGTTCCTTGGGGAAGTTGTCCATTTTCATGGGCGGTTCACCTATTTGCAGCTTATATTTTTAGAGCATGTATGCTTACCTACAGGAATACAGGTACTAGTCTTCACGTCCGTACTCGTCATTCAACGGTGTACAGGTAAGGTACAGTCAAGACCAGGCTGGGTTAGACAGTTTGGACTTTGGACCGTTCTTATGCCGCGCGCACAAGACTTACATATGCGGTTTGAGTGTTACACCGCACGTGATCTTGACTGTAAAGTAAATGGTACATTGTGCTCGCAGAGAGAAAGGAGCCGATTAAAAACGAGAACAATACACACTTTTCTTCCGAGTGATACATAGTGCTTTATACTACACCTACGAGAATGAAAAAACAGGAATGCAAAAGAAACGTACTAGTATAACAGAGGTCAGTGAAAAGAAACAATTAAATAAACCTGAAATTATATTCACGAAATTTTTTAAAGCGTATTGGCGCGTAAGATTGATTCCCTTTTTAAATGTATTTCGTACAAGGCAAACGCAATTAAGTCTATTCAGCCAATGCTACTATTACTAAATGGACAATGTTAGTAGTCTTTACATGATTGCTAAGAGATTCACAAATATTTATACAAAAGACATAAACGCAACTTTACCAATGTCTGGAAAAAATGTGAACTTTATAAAAATAAAAAAATAAAAAATATCTTTATTTCAGGTCATAAACCCATAGACTTAACGGTACTACATTTAAAATTATGGTATCATGGATTAGAATGGTTTTAGTTATTTTACTACATGTCTCACTTACTTAAGTTTATAAATATTTTCTATCTTTCTTCTAATACAATGTCACCCTTTTTTGTTACAAATTGAATTTAAATTACAGAATACTTCGTTACAATAGAAATTGAGATTAAATTAGAGAACAAGTCAAAGGTTAATAAAAAGTTATTGTTAAATTACTACATGAACACACTTGCTAATTTATGATTTAAAGTATTCTAAAGTCTAAAGTTTACCTAAGCGATAAGATCATGAAACCAACCAATAGTCTATTTCGATGATGCAATCGCAGGCCTCGGTAGCGCAGTAGGCAGCGCGTAAGTCTCATAATCTTAAGGTCGTGAGTTCGATCCTCACCCGGGGCATTCTTTTTGCTATTTTATTATCTTTTCTTATCCAAACTCACAACGTAAGCGGGATTCACCGACCAATTTACGTCATTATTATTTCAAATCACCTCATTTCGTTTGTTCGAATTTGAAAATCTCACAGCACATTGTTGAAAATCTTGTTATAATGAACCAACTACCGCCATCTATGTGATAAAGGTACTACTTACTAAAGCAGCGACATCTAGTTAATATGCCTACAACTACGTACATCGGTATACGCGGAAGCTGCACAAGTGAAGCCAGCGTTTTCAGTTACCCTACCAGAGCAGATAGTTCCACGTTTCTATACTAGGTGGCGCTGTCAGCAATTTTTAATTTTGATTGAGAAAAAATATTTTCATTTTTGTGCCATGCATGAAATATTGACCTTTTTTGTAAATACATGTAGTTTTTCCTATACTATATTAGTTGTGTTCAAAAATTTCGCAATCGGTCGCATAGGGTCTTTAGTTCTTTACAAACCCCCAAAGTTTAGGTGTCATTATTTGGTGTATTTTGTTTGATATGTTGTTTGTTCTTTACTTTCCTACCTACAAAAACTTAACTACAATCTGAACAGATAATGTTTGCAGTTTAATGTCCTTATTTTCACTAATTAAAGTAAAGAAAAAGCAATGGTAGAATATGTATAAAAAAGGTGTAAAAACTTGATGTCGTGTGGGGTCTTTAAAAGCCTTTGTACCAAAATGATGGCTTTTCCTAGCAAACGGTTATTGATACGGATATGGATATTGATGAACCATAGCTATGTATCAACCTAAATACTATTTAGGAGGGTACACAAAATATCACGCTACGTAGATAATTGACTAAAAGAACAAACAAAATAAATTTAAAACACGACTGCTTTCAGAGATAAAACCTAGCCTATGACACTCGGGATAATGTGAGGATTCTTCCGATAAAATTCTCATTTAAATCGGAGTAAGTACTTTATAGAATCGCACATAAATATACATACATAAATGAACTCGCAAAACATTACACTCCTCTTTTTGGTTAGGCAGTCGTGTAAAAAGTAGCATTTTTCTAATCAGAAAATTGAAAGCCCTTCTTTCAAACCAACCAAGCGACCAATCTAGGACTGCAATAAAACATAATCTTCTTTCATTCATTCTCTCAAAGTGATGAAAGAATATTAGAATATATTAACGAAACAGGCGTATATGTCTGGATCGCAGCCAGTGGAAAGATGTAGTCTCTGCCTACCCCTCTGGGAAAGAGGCGTGATTAAATGTAGGTATGTAATAAAATATACATTCAATATTTTAGTGTCAGTATCGATACAAGTACTATTTATAGTAAGGACTAACCTACTTGGCGCCACTACTGGTTCAAATTTTTCTGTCACGACGATGCTACTATTTAAATAAAATAACATTTTACTTGGAATTTACCTGCTTCACATACAACAGGTTTTCCTTCTTCACATAAAACTTCGCACCATTACTACGTAGGTAAGTAAATAGGACCTACATTGTAGGCAATTGCCTAGTTACTTACTACTTATTTACTAACATAACATAATTAGGTCCTTAGTACCGTAAACATTAAGTAAATAATTAGATACCTATCAAAGCCATCTAGTTAGCTGATCTTAGAATTAAAATAAAAACATGTAAGTTGTAAGTATGTAAAAATAAAAATGTCAAGATAGATAAGATCCTGAATCTGAAACTAAACAATTTAACCCAAGGAAACATTTTTTTACAACGTTCTTCAATATAAAATTTGACGTCCCATGCAAAAAGACTATCGAGAAAAACTAATAAAATAATGCCTGCAATAGAGTTATGCCGCAGAACTGCCGCCACTTCTCAAAAAAATACGTATCTCTTCATGCTAACATAACAATATCTTAAAACGTCCATGCTCAATTACACTTTGCAAACTCTAATTAAAATAGACTCAAAACTTTTTCAAATGATATTCTGGCGTATTGTTTGCATGAAGAGATATGATTTTTCTCGTGAAACGGCGCTAGTTTTGTACCACTCGCTTAAGAAGTCAACCTATAGATAATTCCTAAACTTAAACTCAATGGATATGCGATCGTGAAGCTGCCTCATTTTTGCCGTGTTACCAAACCAAACCAAGACTGTCAGACTGAACACTAACGTACCTGCACAGTTCCTTATACGACATAAAACTTGACGTCCAGTTTGTATGGTGTTTGTGGCGGCGCGTGAGGGAATTCGAAACAATACCCCATGAACCCGGCCATAGCTCGCCTTGCTCGTTTTGCTAGGTACGCACTTAACTGTCAAACCTGAACGCCGCACACCTCACTACAATGGGTCGGAGGCTTATAATGCTCAAAATTATAACTCGCGGTTCTGATCTAGAGATTAGTCGAAGATAGAATTGCCGCGCAACCTAGACGACAGAAGCCTCAAATGAAAAAGACTTTACCACACTTTGACGAAATGTGGTGATTCTATCTCTGCATAAATAAAAAAACAAAGTTAGTTCTTAAGTCTTATTTCAGAAAAAAGGCATGGCCGTCACGCTTAACAAGATGCTATACATTACTTAGAAATAACCATCTAGTAGGCACGCAGTAAGGTGGTTCTCCCACTTGCCGTCCGTGGCTGTGTATTTTCAACGCATCGTCGCATACGTCTGTAAGACAAAAGGAAATTGCGAAAATCATCTTGACTTGACAGACGCATCCGTTACGCACTGTGACGCACCGTAAAAGCACCGTAGCCGTATTTATATGGGAACTACATCAGAATTCGCAATTTTCTTTTGTCTGACAGACGCATGCGTTACGGTGACTTAAGAATACTCAGCCACGGATGTCAAGAGGGTAAACCCCCTTAGCGACTTCCATGGAAATGTTAAATAAATAAACATCGTTATTAACCACCTGCGTGTTTTTCAATCGCATTATTTTAGATTAGATCTGGCAACTTGCGCAGGAAATGTTTGATGTCCAATAGTTCTGATCTGAATAATACCTCGAGTAAGCTTCACGCTTTTGCAAAAATATTCGATAGTAAAATAACAGTACTGTTTCTAAACCACCCAGTGGCACAGAAAAACTAGTAGGCAAATTTCAAAATAATGTGGTTAAGTGAATCCAATCAAAAATGAAGAAATCTGATTTTGCAAAATGGCCCGATTAAATTCAATCAAACCAATCAATTAACAAATCTTGTTATAAAACGCATTTGATTTGTCATGGTTGTTAAACATGGCTCATTGAATTTGACGTCATCATTTGGTTTATGTACCTATAAATATATTTGGTGATCGAAACATAGACAAAAAATCAGGCGCCAGAAGGATATTCACACCAACAAGAGAAAAATATTTGTGGATGATGCGTTTATAATATTATAAAAATGTCTGATAGGTAAACAATAAATCTTATAGACTTGTTATTTTCGGCCCGACGATACGTCGACATATTTGCATTGGTAAGTATTACGTATTTTCTAGGAATAACCGTACGTCTTATCAAGATTTTATGGCGAAAGTAGGTAGGTAACGTATGCGAATAAAAACAAATAAATCCGTTAAGTAACCTACCTACTTCGTCAAATTCTTGGTAGAGTTTGATGTACGCGTACCTGCCCACTTTGCTTTAAACATTCTTTGGCATGATCATAGCAAATCCAATACGTAGTAGTTCTATGGTGGAATGCTTTGAATCACAAATAATCAAGAGGCTAGGTTGTCAGTCAATATACGTAGTTACCATATACATGTAAAACTGTAGAAAACTTTGAATCAGAAATAGTAAAGAGGCTAGAATGTCAGTCAATATACGTAGCGTAGGTAGCTTATTCATGAAGAACAGTAGCAAACTTTGAATCAGAAATTGTTAAGAGGCTAGGTTGTCAGTCAATAAACGTAGGTATCTTATACATGAAAAACAGTAGAAAACTTCGATTCTTCGAAATTAGAAATCTTTAAATTAGAAATAAGTAGTTGACAGGTTAGGTTGGCAGTCAGCCCTCGTGATACAAATTCTCTGAAATTAGTGCTGTCACTTTCCGTCAAATAGTTTTAGAAAAGGATAGGAGATATCTAAGTCCTGTCATGTTCAAAAATGTCAATGAGTCCTTCGCAATTCCTAGCCAATTTAGTCGCCATTGTTTTCATCGTCGCCTTATTTTGACTGATAACACGTATTCTGCGTCAAATTATAAGACATGACATGACTAAGATATCTGCTTTTCTTTTCTAAATCTGTTTGACGGAAAGTGACAGCACTAAATTAAGGCAAGTTAACCCTTCCGCTCGTAAAAGGACATAGTCTAAAGTCTAAGTCTCATACAAATCTCATAGGTGCGAAATTCGACCCGAGCGAAGATTCCGATATCCCGAATTGAGGCTAATATAGTACGTATACATACACGTAAAACAGAAGAAACCTTCGAATCAAAATAGACATGTCAGATTACCATTGAGAGAAGAAAATAATACGGTACAGCGCAAAACCTTCGTTTGACGAGCGTGTGTGCGAATCACGCTTTACCGATTAGTCCGACTAAATAAACACTAGTTCTAACGAGACATTGGTAAGATCGCGTACATTAATCTAGTATTATTGAATTGTTTATTTATTGTGCATATCGGGTACCAATCATCGACTAACGATTTGTTATGTGATAATGAATAATGATCATATTGATCACGAAATAACTGTGCGTTTCTTAGTTTGGGGACAAGTAAATTATTTGATACAAAAAAAAATTGTTTATTACAAGTTATGAAATTGTAAGTACATGATGAAATTTGACGATACTTAAGGCCTTACGTCTAATTCCGTTAATATAAGTCAAATATTTGAATCAGTAAAGAAAAAATATAGTGATATTTATGTAAGTTAAATTTGCAAGGAATCTGATTGGCTGTTTCTCTCTGACAATGAAAGGGACAGTCGAATTTCCCTAATTAGCGCTTTAAAAAAAGTTAAATGTATAGTATCAGCACATGGAACTTAAACTCTTTCCTATAGGAAGGCATCAGGCAGGCTTTATGTAAGTATCTACGAATTTTACTAGGTCTAAATGAAACCAAAAAAAAACGACCTAAGTTACACGGAGAAAGTTGTTTATTTATGCTGGTGAGTGCCTTCTAAGATTTATTTTTCATCTTGCATTACTGACAGATAAAACTGACTAAAGAACCATAGTGTAAATGATTTACAACGTGGTAATTAATCTCTCACAGTAATAAGACAAATTGGAGTTTTTTTTTACTTCTCGAAGGTTTGTAACCTCATCAGCACCCACACCCTTAACACAAAGGGCCGGCCCTGTGAATAAATCAGATTATTAAAACGTTCTACTTGACCTTTATGTCTTCTCACCACACGTTTAAAAGGTTGTTAAGGAGAAGGATGTTTTTGATAGTTAATAAATATTGTTTTCTTGAAAAAGCAACGCAAAAAAAACACAATAAAGTCAAATTCTAGGCAAAGTATGTTGTATGGGCATTATTGGTCAATTTGGGCATACATAATATTAGGAGACATAACATTGAAAAATATTAAGAATGTACGTCAGTTTTACATTCTCGCAACGAAAGATCATGAGACACGATGAAAGATAATCCAATTTCTACCCCGGAAAATGGCGTTGCAGGCAATACTTGGTTCTAAAAAACTAATAATAAAATTAATTTACGACAAGAATAAAAGAAGACTTTTCGTAATTTCATCTTTACTTTAACCTTCACACATGCTCTATCTAGTTTTAAACAGAACCATCTACCCCTTAACCACCTACAGTGACTATGCACCCTTAAAATCACCCAATTATACCCCTTTTAAGGGGTGCCGCCCCAATGCTATTAACTGGTAAATTACAGATTTATCTCTAGTCATTAGAAGCATTGTTGATTAGTAACGGATATATTAAAGTGACCAAGGGATAGTCTTGACAGGTGGTCGAATAGTTTTAGAAACGAAACAAAACAATGCAAAAAAGGTTACACGCTACCTGCATTTTTGGCTTCTAAAGGAGGTGACTCCGCTCCCTAGCTAGTGCAGGTAACGCGGTTTTTCTTCCAGAGATGGGCGTAATCGATTACTTTTGTAATCAGATTAATAATCTGTTACATGATTAGTAATCATGATTACTTTCAATCATGATTACTTTTAATCCTAACTACAGTTAATCATGATTACATGTAATCTTTAATTATGACTACAGTAGTTTTTAATCAAAATTACATGATTAATAAATATTTTGACTATTGAACTCCGACGTACAAAAATATAAAAATGTAAATCAACGATACTTGTACAAATTTTAACTTTAACTGTTAATTATGTTAATTTGATGTCATTGTTCAATGAAAAAAAATCTTTGCTAAATATCAGTAATCAAATCAATCTTAGTTTTGTTGAATAAAAATATGATTGATATGTTCAATAAACGATTAATAAGTTTTCTATTAAAACAAATATTGTATTTTTATTTTTAAGTCCCACTCGAATAATCATAATCATGTAATCTAGATTACGATTAATGATTAATAATCTTTAATCACGTTGGAATTGACTAATGATTAAATTTTATTAATCTGTAATCATGATTACAGATTACTTTTATTAATCAGTAATCGTGCAATGTCTCAGATTACAAAAGTAATCGTAATCATTAATCATTAATCTGATTACATTTTGCCCAACTCTGTTTTCTTCTCGCTCCAGGCCACGTTGACAGAAAGTGCACGAAATATATAACTGGTATAGATACAAGTGCTAATATTAACACAGATTAAGTAACTAACGTAATATTAGACCATTTTGATGATTTATTTTATATTGTAAACAATAAGTCACATTTTGTTGATAGGGAAAGGTAGTGTAGGTAACACACTGAGCGGTGAACCATCCCACGAACTTTCCCCGTTGAAAAATAGATTGAAACATGAAAAAATATTGTGGAAAAACAATATAAGGTATTTTGAGGTACTAGCAGTCTGCTTAAGTAGGTACTTATACGGTTACATGTAACAACATCGGTATTCAATGGACGAAGCACGTATGTGATTGATATTTTAATATGAGGTCCTATTAAATTCAGAGCAAATTTTTAAGGGTAAGTTTTACTCGTATAACTGAACATTTATCTCGAAGGAATATAGGTCGAAATATGAAAATAAAATATTGAACCTCCCATACAAAAGATCAAAGAATGAGTCACTTTGTATGGGAGGGCCAATAATATTTTTTCATATTTCGACCTATGTTCCTTGGGAAAAGTTATTGACTTTCACGAGTAGAAGTTGCCCTAAAAATATTTGCACTGAATTTAATAGGACCTTATATTATTCAGCTTGCATCTTTCACAAACGACGCCGCCGAAATTAGTTTACAACCAAAACAATAAAATGAATGGAATAGTACCTACCAATGCATAGTTTGTTCATGGTTGATAATATTATTTTACAATAAGTACAAAAACATTTTGACCAAAATAACTTTGTAGCACCTACAAAGCGTAAGAAGACATTGTCTCCAAAAATGGCTTGAAATATTATACAAGTTTCTTCTAATAAGGGCATGCCACCTTACCTATGGTATGTCAATACAGGTACGTAAAAAAATAGTTCAGTCACGGAATATAGCTTGAGATGGATGAGGGTTAGCTCAACTCGTGAAACTGAACAATTTGCAATTTTTTTAGTGTGAGATCTACTCGTGAAATCAAGCAACTTTGCCCATAGTTCGAATATAAAAAAAATACCTTTCATACATAAATTATCAAAAATGTGTCACAGTATAACATTTGGGACCTATGGTGAAAGTTGTTCAATTTCACGAGTAGAATAAAGGGTGAGTTAATTATTTGCATTGAATTTAATAGGACCATAATAAACAAATCAAGAACATGACTGAGCTTTCCGCAGGATAGTTCCGACTTTAAATCAATGTGATATCCACTACTCCATACCTCTCTAAGTCCTGCCACCCTCTCCAAATTGAGTTATCAACTTTCGTGAAATTCATTGTTTTTAAACGTTTGTGTTATTTTTTGTGCCAATACGGGTTTAATAGCCATTAAAATCTACCTGCGGGTCTTTGATCGGAAACAGGGTGGTCATCACCCTTGATTCTGTTGGATTTTTCCTCTGTTGCTGTCTCAAATAAGCAAATGGAAAGAGACATATGCTAAAAAATATCTGGCAAATGACACCTAAATTAACTACACTACCTTTGAATCTCGTGTTAGTGGCACAATGTATTTTATGAGAATACTTAAACCTACCCATTAGGAACACCCTGGATGACCTTCCTGTCTCTCGGTTACTGTCAAGAACACCCATTTGGACCGACGAGCGTATTAAACAGAAGATCTCTATAAATGAGGCGTGGAAAACGGAGTGGGGCCTATTTAAGAACACGAACACGGAATTGGTGACAGACCCTACGAAAAAGCAGCCCGGTTTTGACGCCAGCAGGAAGACTTGGACCCAGCTAAACCGGTTTAGGACCAACCACGGGAAAACAAATTACCATCTTCACAAATGGGGTCTAAAGGAATCACCACAATGCGACTGCGGAGCACCTGACCAAACCTTAGCCCATGTTGTGAACGAATGCCCACTTCGCGGTTTTCCCGGTGGTATAGCCGATCTGCACAAGTACACTCCTGTCGCAGAAAGCTGGCTAAAAACCTAGACACTGATGAATCCAAGCAGAGATTGCCATACGATATGATGATGAACCTACATTGACGCTGAAATTAGCGATCTCTCGCTACGATTAATATTGAGTAAGCTTATTTTATTTTAGAATACCATAATATGTCATCGTATCTAACTCTGAGCAGATCAGCAGCTATGGATTTCTAAGGTTCCTGTCTTTCTCTCTTTTTTCTTATCGGACCAGGGCCAGTTGTCACGAAAGAGGGTCATTATAGACTTCGGACTCAAACCGGCCGGAGCAAGGAAAACATGACCAAGTGGGGCTGCTTGGAGGGTTCCGATGTTAACTGTTTGTGTGGTGGAGTTCAAACAATGAACCACCTAACATCGTGTCCTGCGTGCCCTAGCACCTGCACGCAGGGCAATCTTATGACAGCGTCTGTCAGCGCTGTCATCGTAGCCAAGTTCTGGGCCTAGACGGTGTAGTGTCTGAAATCGACACGCTAAGAAGAAGAAGATTTGGATAGTTTTGGCCGTTTCATATTTTGAGCCGTAGTGGCAACAGAATTGCAGTTGTGTCTGGCTATAATTGAAATGGCCAAAAAATAATAGAACCGAGGCCTAGGGGGTTATAGAGTAAGCCAAAGGATACGAACGTGTGAATCGATATTATTGGCGAGTCGTATACGAACGTGTGAATCGATATTATTGGCCAGTCATCGCGGAAGGCTGCGCGCGATTCGATCTGCTTTCGCCAGCGGGGAAGATAAATTGATACCAAATGGGATTGGTATCGAACTATGGTATTGAACGGTTTATAGTACCGATGTTTTAAAGAAAATTAAGGTACTCGTAGTTTGGCAAAAAAATATTTATCCCGGGGGCAGGAAAAATATGACAAGTTTTCTAAAATTGTATACCTAACTCGGTAAGTGTTTTGAATTACTTTCTTTAATTTTAAATATCATCCCATCTAGGATTAAGACAAACTGTACAAAAATAACAAAGATTAAAAAAAGAAAACAGTAAAGTACGCATTCCCATTACTATAGAAGTAATCGATCTCTATTATCTGCATTTTCCCGTTTCCCCCACTCTGACGGTTACGTAATTAGAGGGCGCCACCAAACCACAGGGCGTGCACCAGTTACCGTCGTAATGGCCGATTAGACGCCGATGAAAATCTATGCTTAACTTAATAAGCACGAAAATTGAGCGTTTTTAGACGGACAAGTTTTTGTTGGCAACGTGGTTTTAGGAACTTTCGTTAAGGTTCCCCTCATGCTGACTAAAGATTTTTATCCTTGTATCATTTATTCTATTCCAATTTAAACTTTTTGATATTCCACAAATAAATAGTAATTCTTCAAAAACATTGAAAAAAATAATACTTTCATTGAAATTTTCTACTATTTGCAAGAATCTAATAATGAGGGTTCACATTCACAAGTAAAACGTGGAAAAAATTGCAACGAAAGGAAGTAAGAACTATTTTAATTCGACCTCAGACGTTTCGTTTGTAATTTGACGACACATATTTAGGGTCGAATATAGAGTCATTGACTGGCGTCCCCCGTGGCATAAAAGGTAGCAATGGCCTGGGTGGCGAGTGTTTATGGCCAACCTGTGGGTTCCCTTCCCATACACTTACATATTATACTCTTTTTTTACAAAGAAATCCCATTCGAATCCTACTATTAGGAAATACGGTAGAGTTCAATAAGTAATTATTTTAACCATTTGGTAAAGGATTCCGGGATCATCGATCATTGTGGATTCAAATTACTTACCCACATATTTCTTTTTCTTTTTCTCGCTTATCTAATTAGTAACTTATTTTAAAACTAGCTGGTGTCCGCGAACTTCGTTTCGCTGACTGAATGTTACCACCACCAGAAACACTGTTTCTTGCTTTTGACTTTACCTGAATTCCAACCAATCAGTAGGTACACCAATTTCTATTTCCACGCCATGGTCCTTCAATTTACTTGCTCTGAGAGAAAAAAAATGTCCATCACGCTTATAAGCTTTTTCTGAAGTTTCAGTTTTAAGCCACAGTATTTACATTCTATACTGGGTTGTTCATCGACCTAATGTACAGAAAGGAAAGCACTTCTACATGTTTACGTATACTTAGTTTATCTTTTATTAGAATTAAGTTTTGTACCGTGTGCCGTGATACCGGCTGGGAATAACATTAGGTACCCAAATTCTACCCGTGGGTGTCTAAAAGGAGAATATTAAATCCTAGAAATCGGCAGCAGCGTTCCCTGTGAATACCACATCTTGCACTGCGCTCTCTTATCTGACAGCCAAGCGTAGTGAGTATGAGTATAGCAATACCTCACCAATAGGGGAAGGCCAGTGTCCAGATATGGATTTTTGGCTGTTGATATTATAAGTTTAGCTGGGCTTTATGATTAAGGCTATTCAAAGGTACCAATTGAAGCAATTTACTTTGCTTTGAACCCATTTCCTTCACTCGTATGGTATAGCCAGGTACCTAATGTTTCACTTCAGGAACTCCAGACCCTCAATATGTGTGTTCCAGCAGTAACAGCACATCATGCTAAACAAATGTTTCTTTCAAGGTATTTCCGTTTTTTATTATTAAGGATGGGTGTGCTTTTGACTCTTGTCTAGGTCATAGGACAGAGACAGAGTCTAAAATGGAGCGAGCTCACCCAGAAGAAGCCTATTCACTCTTACTTTGAAGAGATAAGGGTTGTAAGCGTTTGGCAACACAGACGAAGGTAGTGAGTTCCACTCTTTGGCAGTGCAAATTATAAATGATGACTGGAAGCGCTTAGTCCGAATTGTCTTAGTATCTCGCCTAGTTATAGCAGGCTCCTGGTGTTCCTCATCAATTACTCCAAACCTTCGATGTCAACGTGCCACTAGAAGCGGTCTTTACTTCTGAACTACGTTTGTTATGGACCAGTTTTTGTATATCTTTTACTTTTGCCGGGCTGCTGGTCTTCTACATCTGGCACTCAGGACCCTCGATGTCAATCTGCTAGGAAAAGCAGCCTATTATGCTGAACAACTATTGCTATGTAGATATTTCTGTAAGTATCTCTCATACTGTTGCAAGGCGCCTGGCGACCTAAATATTCTACGTTGTTTCGTATTTCCCGTGGGAATAAGCGATTTTCCCGCGATAAAAAATATTCTAGATGTTGACCAGGCTTAATACTTATACACAACAAAAAGTTATATTCAAATACGTCCAGTAGTTTCGGGGATTAGCCTAGACAAACAGACAGACATATATTTAAAAAATTGCAATGTGTTCTATATCTATTTCAACATCACCTACGATTAGGTTTTCATAAATTTGTTCTAAAACACACACACGGGTTTTACTGTTTTATTACATGTTTAGAATATAATATGAATACCTATGAGAGACTTAGAATATCTTCTTCATCTAATTATCTTGTTGTTGTTCCTACCTATACCTACTACTATACCTATAAGTCCAAAAACAAAACAAATAAATTCAATAGTTACCAATTACAGTTTCGCCGCCGTCGTCATCGTGAAATAAACTAAATCATTCATCATAATTTCGAACATTGACCTTCAAAATCTCCTGGCAATTACGTCACGTCAGCGTCTCGGTAAAGCGACGGCTAATTTCGACAACATTGTCATCAGCCGAAATAGCTCAGTTGGGAGAGCGTTAGACTGAAGATCTAAAGGTCCCCGGTTCAATCCCGGGTTTCGGCAAGTCTCTTTTTTGAAAATTATATTATTGACTTTTATATTGGCTATACGTTTTTTTTTCGCGTCTCATTAATTTTATATTATTATCAGCATATTTATTTATTTAATATAAATTTCAAGATAACATTTTTTTTACATTACTTAGGTAAGTACTTGCTCCATAAATAATTATTTTATAAAATATTAAAAAAAATATGATGGTAGGCATGCTTTACGGTACCCTTAAAAGTAATAATAATATAGGAGTGACTGCCTTAAAAAACCGGTGTAGGTACAGAATAGACAAAATATTCAAAACGTCTTAAACAGGAACTGCTACTTTTTCGCAGGCGCTTCATAACTGCCTTTAAATAAATTATAATAAGTATATACTTAGTACGAAATATGATTGTCTGTCAGTCGGTATAAAAATAAAATAACAGACAAAAAAAACAATTAAACTTAAAAAAGAAACTATTATAATAAATAAAAGCTCACGAAGTAAAAGGAATATGCAAAAAACTTCAAAAGTTGTAGGAATTAATCATTACCATTAAGAAAATTTTAATCTCTTTCCAATTGTGACACCTCAAACTTTTGGATACTAATAAGTTTTCGGTAGTTAGATCAAACAGATATTATACATATTGTAATTAGCAATCTAACGTTAACTAGGTAAGTACAATACGCAAAGAAACGGGGCAAGTCTTGTTTTCCATGTAATTATTATTCAAAATAGTGTAAAATTATCATACAATATAACTTTAAGCCAGCAGTGGCGCCGCAACGCCTACACAGTCTCAAAAACTTGTGGCACCTTGTCAAATTGATTCTAAAACGAATTAGCAGGAATTTGAGACTATTACATATAGGTGTGACTTAATATGACAGAGTTCTATAGGTCGACTTTGGTGGACTTTGAACGGTGATCGTTAGTAAAAAAAGTAAAGACATAGTAATGAAGATGGGACTGGCTTGGAGATACTTTGTTTCATGATTTGCAAGAAAAAGGTTTTTTGCTATTACAGACTAACATGTATATAACTGTCGTGTAACGATGTAGCTACCTACTTGCTTACTGAAGAAAAAAAAACAACAATAAAGTTATAATTTCTGCACGTAAGTAATATTGTATTTTACCACAAAAAAGAGTAATTTGGGTTTATATAACTCTTATTTCTAAACACGATATTGTAACGATTCGACTGTAACCAAAGATACTGTAAAGACACAAAAGGGTTTAGTGAAAAACTCAGCCTCGAAAGTACGAGAAATAAACCATTTTCATGCGGTGCCTCAAAGAACACGTTTCCACACACATACTTAATTAAAAATAAATCGAATCACTAATAAGAAAGTAATTACGCCGATCAGCATCCATTAAGTGCCGTAAAGTACGCCCTCACTCAAATTAACGTAAAACCACGATAATTACACGTGTAACGTGTAACGTGTAATTGAGGTAAATATTATAATTAATTCACTTATACTTTAACCGCCCAATTATCGATTTCAAGAAGGGAAAGGTTTTGTTAAGACTCTTGGCTGCAGAAAGTTCGTTCATAAGTCATTATTCATCATCAACAACAACCACAACAGTAAATTGCCATGGGCTCCCCTCTCCTCCTTCTCCTCTATAATGCCATACTCAGCATGCTTCTTCTTCTTTGGTATTGGACACCGAGTCGACGTACGACCCGATGTCTACGCTTGGCAGGTGGGTTGGCGATCGCAGTGCAAGATGTTGCATCACAGGCAACGTTGCTCTTTAAATGAACTCTTAGAATCATTTAAGACACCAACGGGAAGAAAAGGGGTGATGTTATATATCCCGGCACAATCATACCTCATTCACAACACAAGACACCTACATACTTCAAAATGTACTGTGGACCTAGAATGCATCCCTAATGTAGTCGATCACACAATAAGGTTATCTTATATTACAAATTCATGTGTAACTTTACTTCACTCTTTCTGTCTTTTCGTGTGGGACACCGAGTCAATGAACAACCCGGAGAACCCTGGTGTCAGAGTTTTTCAACCGCCTACTACTACTAGTAGGTCTTTGACATGGTTGTGTATCGACTGCCGTCTAAGTAATCATAGACAGCATTCGAGACCAACTTTCTCACTGACAATCAGGTGATCCAGCCTGCAATGTCCTAACCAGACTGGAAACAAATTCACAAAGTGATAATATCAACTTTGTGAGTGCCCCACCAGGATTCGAGCCCGGAACCTTTGCGCCACAGGCAGTCGCCCTACCAATGCGCCACATCGGCCGTAACTTTTACTGCTTTCTTATTACATAATACGTGCCAAATATTTACATGAGCAACATTTGTAAAACTTGTATTATATATGCAAAATATAGAATACAAGTTTTTCAAATGTTGCTCGCGTATGACGCACTGATACCTATTTATAATTATAAACGGCCCTTAACCATTGGGCTCAACATCTTTTTTACGTTACACGTGTAAGTCTAGTAGCACCTAAGTAACAAAGTATCGTCATAACTCCACTATCGTAAATATCTGACCTGTGACCTCCATTACGTAAAATAATTGACAGTGACCAGCCCACTTTGCCTAAACAACTATAAAAAATTAAGCAAAAAAATTACGTATTGTAGAATAGGCAAGACCTTACGACATGCCTATTTAAAGACAAAATATGGCGTTTAATAAAGATTTAGAAACAGAACCTATAAAATATTTTACTTAAGAATAATATACGAGAAAAATCAAACTGACTTGCAAAAAATCATCATAGGGTCAACTTCTCAGTGTGACTACTACAAGAAAAAATAACTAGAAGTGACGGAAAACATAATCTAAGATTTCCTTCATTCAAAATGGTGTGTCTATTTAAAGTGTTTAAGAACGAAATGGTACTCCAGCCACATAGTACCAACGAATATTGCGAATTCTTGCGATGCGGAATCACAACTATTTCTACGCTATCTAAAGCAAGGCAAAAAGGACGTGGGCAAAAAATTCAGAAAAAAAATACTTGAGCATGTAAGTTTTCTATTAGTGAAAATAAAATGCGCAAAATCATCTGCGGTATGAGCTTGAAACTAGGATCTTCGACTGTCTTTGAAATACATACTGTAAACGACATGTAATGATAAATACTTATCTGTGACTTCAATCTCTATTTAGTCGGATAAGTCAACATTGCAGGTTAGGTTAATCATATGTTTTACATTCAGCATATCTCGAGATTCTATCCGAAGCATCGCTCTCACTATCCCAGGCTGTTACACGATAAATCACATCGCTAAATACCTGGTAATTGCGAAGCTGCATCTTCCCGGCTTATCCTTTGAAACGGTTATCAATTTGAGATACACCTCTGCTATTAAACATGTTTTATTTCGTAATTCATTCCGCTCAAGTGTAGAAGGGTAAAGTGCTGAAGTAATGGATACCGCTGCTGCTAATAACAGAGAACATGTAAGTGGGAATTGATTTATTTTTCATTTGTGCTTTTCCGCGTACTTTGTTTAATTTCTTTAGTGTTCCTGCATTTCTGCCGAACAGTCATTATATTTTGTGGTAATGCACACTCTGCACTATAGACAGTTGTAATTAAATTATTGTATTTTAAATGACCTCTCGTCAAGACTATTTCCTTGAAACTCACCTACGTGGAATCTAATACCTATTGAAAACAATTTAAAAATAAGAGAATAGAAATTTATCAGAGTATCGTTATATCAAGCTATTTTAAAATATTTTATCTATAATCATTCAGTAGTTCAATTTCCTGCTGTAATAACAATCTGTAGATCTAATCACACCTCAATCGTACAAAATTAGGTCCTGAAATGTTAATTTTTTTATAATCTCTGATACTCATATTGATTGACACTGATGAAGAATGATTATATTCAGTAAAATCCCGAAAACAATCAAAGCCAAGAATATCTTGAACTGATCCAAACACACCTACTTATAGATAGCCAATGCGCATATTTACCACGCTTGCGCATGACGAACACGTGAAATTATCGAAGCTTGGTGATCCCTGATGTTCTATGGTCTTAAACATAAGAGCAATTTATAAACTATAATTTCAGTGTATTAATGATGAAGTGTATTGATGAAGTGTATTAATGATGCGTAAGTTTGGCGCATAACTACTTATGATTTAAAGATAAACAGATTTCATCCACAATAAAATCAAACTTAGTGGTGCATGGTTTGAACAGGAAAATCATATGGTTTAAAATGTTTTACCTATAATGTGGGAACCACAACAGGGGTAAGTATTTTACGGGGCGAATCAACCCATTAAACTGAACAACTTTCAATAAATTGGACCTCGCGCACAATAATGTGCCTGCCAGCCAACCGAGTCGCTTTGTTTGGGAGATCCAAATATTTTAAAATAATTGTCCTATGTACCTTGGGGAAAGTTGCTGAGTTTTCAAAACCGTAAAGGAGTAAAATCGTTGGCAGAAGTTCAGCCAATTTCATAGGAGTTCCGCTGGATTTCTGATATTGCCATTTTACTGCGACATAAATATACTGTGCAAACCCAACGTAATATTTTTTAAATGCATTATTACATAATTATGTAAATTTTGCTAAATTCTACACTACGTATTTGTACAGTAATTCCCCTTTCTTTGATGTCAATTAGATATGATTTTAATGAAATATTTTAAAATCAGATTATTGATACCGACAAGATACCTATTAGCCATATCTTTAGAATCAGGAACAACAAAAATATCGATGGTAGCGTAGATAAAATCATGATTTAAATAAACCCTTAGGCTAGTTCATTTCACTCTGCTCATAGGTTCACAATATAGACAGGTTGAAAGTTATTTCTACAAGAAGATAAAATAATATTAGCGAATTAATTTGAAATTAAACCGTCAGGCAGCAATTTCTGAACATAAAAACAAAACTATCATCACGCTAAGGCAATAGAATTGGACTTGGCTCTAGATGACCCCTCTCTCTCTTTTCGTGTGGGACACCGAGTCTTCCAACAACCCGATGAACCCTGGTGTCAGAGTTTTTCAACCACCTACTGTCACTGGTAGGCCTCTGACATGGTTGTGTTACGACTTAGACAAGTAATCATAGACAGCAACCGGGACCGACGGCTTAACGTGCCCTCCGAAGCACGGAACCATTTATTTTCGGACAATCAGTTGGTTCACCCTGCAATGTCCAAACCAGACCATGATTGTATATCGACTGCCGTCTAAGTAATCATAGACAGCAATCGAGACCATCTTTCTCACGGACAATCAGTGATTCCAGCCTGCAATGTCCTAACCAGACTGGAAACAAATTCACAAAGTGATAAAAATCAACTTTGTGAGTGTCCTACCGAGAATCGAACCCGAAACCTTTGCGTAGCAGGCAGTCGCACTACCACTGCGCCACATCGGCCGTCATAGATGACCGAAAGTTTACAGTTCACTTTTCTTTTAGTTTTATTATAAATCGTTGGTATGGACTGTAACCTGGATCGCATATTGAGCTTGGAAAGCACTTCTTCTTCTCCTTTTCGTGTCCTAGACCCGATGAACCCTGGTGTCAGAGTTTTTCAATCGCTAACTAGTAGTTCAGCTTCTGACATGGTTGACGGCATGACGTACTTTCCGATGCGCAGAACCATCTTTCTTTTCGGATAATCAGGTGGTAAAACTGAGACATAGTCACAAATATTGACGCGCAAGTGAAAAAAATGAAAAATGAAATAACTTTATTCAATGTAGGATAGTATTATCACTTATTGACGTCATGCTCAGTCATTGTAAAAAAAGGAAATTTGCATAACGCTTTTTTTTTAACAATTTTGTATTGTCCTAATAGAAAACCGGCTCGGGCGGGATAAAAAAAATAAAAATAAAGGCACTGCCTCGGGACTGGCCAGGTTAATTACACAGCACGTAACTTTACGCCACCACCATTTGTAAACGACATTTGTATCAAATGGAGTCGAAGATGGAGCGAGTGATAAATCGTGTTTTTAAGAATAATAGTTTTTTATACTAAACTTCGTACAGGATGACGCTGCTTATGTAAAATATATATAAAAAATTAATATAGTTTTTTACTCAACGTTTACCAGACCGACGACGCAGGCGCATCAAAGGCGGGCGATGGCAAATTAAATGATTACACTGACTTGGAATGCGTTTATCAATAAACTAGTACTGCATTTTACAGTCTAAAGCTTGGAATGTATCTGTGTATTGTTCAATCGCGAAATTTTAAAACGTATAAGATATGACAACTTGCGTGTAAAGTCCATCTCGATTTTTTTAAAGTAAGTTACTTTAATCTTTTCAAAATCACAGCCATTTCAAAGTCAGTGTCAATTAAGGTTTTGGAATCACAGTAGGCAAGTATTTAAAAGATGTATGATGACGGTTAAACTTCACAGTTTAAAATCCATTTCAGCAAATAAAACAAAAATATATCGTTTAAAAATATTATAAAATTATGTGAACTTAATAATTTTAAAATAAAAGTTGGTAAATACGGTCATTATGCGTAGGAACGCCCTCTGGAAACTGTCAATGCATACTTTAATATATAAGTGCACAGGCAGGTAGAAAATTACTCTCATAATTTATGAGTTTTCTTACTGAATATTTAAATATATTTTTATATGGTGGTTCAGTTGATTTAGGTCCATCATAATTCTTGGAATTGATTCTTTACCTTTCTGGGGGCATATGCCATACCACCACTCGTAGGAGGTTGAGGTGAAAAATATATACATAAGTTTGAATGTTTTAATGTGTACTTGCCTGAATTGCAGCTATTCTTAAAGTATTACAAAATTAAAAAAAAAATACGATTATTTTACAGTCATCAGATCAAAACTCGGCTTTACTTCAAAGTTCAATTGTAAGTTAGTTAGAATAATATTTAGCATAATTATTTATAATTACGTGTTTTAGCATAATTATTTATAATTACGTGTTTTGTTGATTTTTATTACCTTGCTCAGTGTCCATAAAACATAAAATATCTTAAATATGTATACGATACAACGAAGTCTTACGCAAATATGTTTTTTTAAGATATAATTGTTCACATTACGTATTTAAATCTGCATAATTCATGTCTTTGCTTTAACTAGACACCGATCAACACAAACAAGTTAAAAAATAATGAATAGGCGGTTTGTGGAACATCTTATTCTCCGGACGCTATCTATGCTAATAGGTGCGCGTGATCAGTACAAAATATTCAGAAAAAAATCGTATCTTACATCCATTAGCGGTTCATATCGTATGCAAATTGCTCGTATCTTGGGCCCTACAATTACGAGGTACCGACGATTTCTCTCATTTTTAGTATCAGTTCCCCGTCTTGTCTTTTATCTGAATAGTTTATGATCTTATACAAGGTGATGATTTTGGGTGGTCTCCTCGATGCACCTTAAAGTAATGTTATTATTTAAAAGGAGTTATTAATGGCATGTCTCACAACCGTCTCATCAAGATAAGTTTGTTTTCAACGAGCTCTCATTAGTATTTATCGGATGGACGATTGACTTTTAACGTTTATCAATAGACAAGGTAGAGATTTTGATTTAATTGTTTTGACTGACGGGAAATTCCTAAAGTAGTTATCGTTCAAGTCTAATTTGAGTGTGTCTAGTTATATCTTCCTATCAGCTGCAGTTATTGTTTTGACTAGGAATAAGTTTAACCCCTTCAAAGAGTCCTTGACTGACATTCCATTGCTAAGTATTATTTATATCTGATATTGCTGTATGGACATTATCACAAGTAGCAACATCTGTTATATTCACATAACTTATATCATTTTAATAATTCATCTTTGTCATAATGTTCAATTTAATATTGATTTTCATGACCTTATTGTTTTCGTCACGTGTATAAAATGATGTTATATAGAATTGGTATGATAAATCAGAAATATGACAAGATTTTTATTTGATGTTACTTTCTTATTATTTTGCCGTGTGGGCAATAATTATCATGGATTGCCTGTTTTTTTTTTAGTTTTGTAATGTTCTATTTATCACTAATTGTAGCCTTTTATTCTTATTAACCCTCATTCAACCGTAGTACAGCCTGTGTTTCTGTGATTTTAAACCTTCCTGCCCTCACTTAAAGTTTATAAACTATGAAGAAACATAACAATAGGTGTTACACTTGTGGTACATTTAATCATGCTGGTAAGACGGTTTTTATTTTTCATCTTTTCATATGAAGAAATTTTAAAATTCCAATCCACGTAATGAATGTGGTAACAAGGACCGAAATTGTGGCTTCGTGGAGGTTCTCAAAGGAATTTTATTATTTAATTGATTTGAATCGTCAAAACTATCTTGCTGGGACACTGGAACTAAATAGAACAAGTGAAGCTTGTGATGTTAATATCCTTTAAGTTACGATTAAGTAGTTTATATTATACTTCTGATAGAACTAACTAAAGACAACAAATAAAAGTCTGACTTTCAATGTAAAATATGAATCATAAGATGGACCCACTTATTTATGTACCTATTGTAAATCTCTTTCAATTAGTTAGGCTTTTAACGTATTTAATATTGCATATTTATTTTTATGCTAAAGGCAATAGCTATTTTTGCCAATCAATTTGCAAGAAATTGTGCTTTCTGTCACGATCCTCAATTTTTACTTCCAATTAATATACGACATTGATCCCCAAAGACTTGGTTACAAGGGTCGAAGCAGTTCACAATTCGAACCAGCTCAGCCCAGCTTGGCGTGGGAACCCCCATTATTTGCTCCGTCTGTTGGCTCCTCGGAGACCAAACACTTGAGCCTTTGTCCAAAAATTTAATGGGTATAGATAAATAAGAATACGACTTCAATGCACGCCGATTGATCTTGACGAGGGAGCAGGCTTTGATGAAGGTTTTTTGTGATACTTATGGATAAAAAAAAGGGAAAAAGTGGAAGCGTAAAACAGTAATTTCATATGTGTAATTAAATTCTGGTTTACTGTACACGACAAATTGAAGTTCCTATCTACTACCATTTTCGTATGAGTTATTGATTTGTCTGGATATTTTGAAGAATTTCTAGGGTTTCATAGGAAAATCAGATTATCTTCGGTGGTACTAGTAATATTTTAGATGTTATTATATAAAAACTTTACAAAATCCTTGTCAATGTATGAAATTCCAAGACAAGGTTAGACTACAATGATTCTTCTAAAGAAATATTAGAGTTCCTTGAAATACTCTCTCTGGCTGTTGTTAGTATAGTCGACAGTCGACTACACATATCCGCAAGCGAACCTAATGGACTTGTAATACCCGGAGACTCAAACATACGAGTGGCGTTAAAAGGACGAAGAGCTAATATAAGCATGTTAAAAGCGGAAGCGATTTGTAAAGACAAGCGGCATACCGAAACAACTGTATTACCACACCTCGGACACTGGCGCTCAAATGTATGAATCAAATGCGTTGCTACGCACACAGTCTAAGCTCGCGTAGGTGAACGCGGACCATGCTTGTGTGTGTGAGACAACATGTCAGGGTTGCCGCCATTTTGCGTTCGCGAATCGGGAATGCAATGTGCGGCAGTATGAAATGACCTTCGTCGTCGCGTCCTTGCTTAGCCGGTGTCAGAGCGTCCTCCGAGCGCGGGTGGGCGGCGCTTGTAGGGGGAGGCAGAGAGTGACCATACTGTACGCTAGTACTATTAATTATACTGTGGTATTACCCTGATATTATTATGTAAGCCCTCATTTATTTTTGAAGTCCTAACTAAACCTCACCAATCCAATCCTTCGATCTACAGTTTCTATGATTTGCATTAAACTTACTCCAGCGTAACTGATCCGGTTCATTGATCTCTAGAAAAACTTTACTGTAGCGATCTATTTTATTGTTTGGCGTTCCAGAAATTTGCGGATTGTGCTACGCTCAATAGAAACCCTTCGATCAGATAGTTGGATCGAATGAGCTGCAGAATAGCTTATCCAAGAAAATAACATACATATTAAAGGTTACCTGCTGATAATTGATTGATACTCTGTACATACAAGTACGAGTGTGGTTGGATTGGATCGGGGCGGTAGGTAGGAAATGTCATAATAATTAGTTGGCTCTTAAAATTTAGTTGCACGCCGCTTCTTCTTATGCCTTGGTCCAAACCAGCGACTGGACTTCCAATATTTGCGTAGTGGAGTATTTTTTGTCAAGCCCAAGTGGAAGGGTTGAATGGCTGGTGTTTGGTGAGACAGCATCCTTAGAACTGGAATTTAGGGAACTGTGCCTCCGAGGATGTGAAACTCTTTTGTGATCGAGTGCTATTCTATTTGGATGATTGACTCTGAATACGCAGTTATTGGTTTGTAGGTTTTTTATTTGTATAATAACTTCTAAAGAATGGTATTAAGTCATTTAGTAGTAATTTGAGGTAAAAATAACTTTTGAATAAACTGTTCACAGTAAAGTCTATTCAAACAGGTTCTCACCGGAATTGTTTTCAATTTATCCGTGATCTTGATTTATTTGATATCATTCATACATTAACAGCCACAACAGTCCACTGCTGGACATGCGCCTCCCCCTATTGGAGGGTATTACCATACTCTTGCAGTGCTAGATATTGCTTTCACAGTAAACGCTGCTGCCTAATCCCAGGATGAATTCATAAGACGCTTTTTATGACACCCACGGGGTAATGATGCGCTGGTGTGGAGCGATGCTATTCTAAGCCGGCATCATACGGTAAAACAATTAAACTTACTTAAACTTAACAGCCACAACAGTCCACTGCTGGACATGGAGGGGGGTATTGCCAAACTTACCACGCTTGGCAGGCGAATAGGCGAGCACAGTGAAAGATGTTAAATTCACAGGGAACGCTGCTGCCCATTCCCTGGATAAACTAGTCAGTTTATACGACACCCACGGGTAGTTCAAAAATCAATTTTGTTACGTATAATCTTATTAAATCTTAGCTGATAATGTGACTATCCTTTCCCTCGATGACTGGCCATGCACCGGTCTGTTTGCACTACTCTTCACGCCCGTTGTAATCGAGGGTTTATTAAAGAGTATCAGATGAGTGCACAATATTGACTATTATGAGGATGTTCCCACTTGTCGTCCTCTCTGCGTTTTTTTAACGCATCGTAACGCATCCATTTGTCAGATGAAAGGAAATTGTGATTTCAGATGTTATTCCCATACAAATACGGCTACGGTGTGTTTACGTATGCGTCTGTCAAATCGTTTGACAGACTCATCCGTAAACGCATCGTAGCTGTATCTGTATGGTTATAATACATACATACACAAATCACGCCTCTATCCCTTACGGGGTAGGCAGAGCGTTAAAAGCCGTAAAACGGGATATGAACACCACGATAAAATAGGATATGACAAAATCACCTTAAATTGCAATACTCATCTAAACTCTTCGCCTAAACTTGCAATACACACATAACCCTGGAGTCCCTTAGTCGCCTCTTATGACACCCATGGGTAAGAAATGGGGTGATGCTATTCTATACCGGCATCACACGACGGGTATAAGATATCGGAATTTGCAATTTCCTTTCGTCTGACAGACGCATGCGTTACTGTGTGTGTAAAATTACGCAGTACGGATGACAAGTATATGAACCGCCTTAGGGTAGCGTGTAGACTCTACTTACACTGTAGATAATTTCAAAAGGAAAAATAAGGTTATAAAAATGTTTTAAATGATTTCAAAGGATGAATGAACCAGCCAATGAAACTGAACAACTTTCCTGAAGAACAAACATTTCCCAATGACAAAATATTTAGACTTTCTATTCAAATCGACGTCGTCGAATTGTTGTGGGATAAGCATTTTCTTCATATTTCGATCTACATTCCACGGAAAAGTTTTGTCCGTTTCAATAGCACAACCATGTCAGAAGCCTACTACTAGTAGTACGCAGATGGAAAACTGACACCAGGGTTCATCGGGTTGTTGGACGACGCGGTGTTCCACGCGAAAAGAAAAAGAATATATTTTCAGTACCAGATTGCTCTTAGAATAGGAAGAACAGAGGTGTTGGTACTCGATTTCCTAAGTATTAGACATTCGACCAACATCCACATTCGTAATTCAGTGTCTCACGAAATCCACTTCGCTTAATTAAGTTTTTTATTATTTCCTAAACAGTAGAAATCTGTATTGCCATTTTATTAAAATCTCTTGAACTATCTCGTTATACGCAGAAATATTGAGACCGCTATCCCTAGCAAAAATCAGTGATTTAAAAAGGGGTAATATCTTACAATGAAGAGAACCGTAATTTAAAAAGTTATTGCGTCAAATCGTAGTCTTTAGTCATATGCTTACATTTTCATTTGATTTTGACAATCAGCTGTATTGGAGAGTAGTAAAAATGATTCATGGCTTCATACGAGTGGTAAGGCCAGTCGTCGCGAATCACTCGAATTGACGTGAAAAATCACGATTAGGAAAAGGCAATTTTGGGATTGCGCACGTGAACAGGGTCATTGCGTGCGGGATTTAAATTACGAATACTTGGGAAATCGAGCTCCCGGGCATAAAGGTGATACCTAAACGCAGCCACTTAACCGTATAAAAAAGAACAGAATTTTTCGAAATCCATTTCATTCTTAACCTTACTTTAACAGATAGTGACGGCTTCTCAACCGGCTCTAATGTTTAGACAAACAGTTAACGCTTAACCAGCCTCGGGTAGACCATCATGTGTCGATTAACGTTTTCGGGTTTTTACTTGCATTCTTCAAACGAGGTTTCATTCAAAAGTTTTTTTTCGATATGAACATGAATGTGTTTCTGTATATAAGGTCCTATTAAATTCAGTAAAATTTTGTATATCTCGTTTACAGATGGTGGTGGCGTAAAGTTACATGCCGTGTAATTAACCTGGCCAGCCCCTAGGCAGTGCTTCAATTTTTATTTTTTTATCTTGCCTGAGCCGGTTTTCTATTAGGAAAATACAATCAATGTCAATAAGTGATAATACTATCCTACATGGAATAAAGTAATTCCATTTTCAATTCAAATATGCTAAGGGTGATTATCAAATATTAAAAGTCACTAGGATCTTTATTTAGTTTTAGTCTAGTTTAGCTTAGTATCCATTGTTATTTGTCCCTTTATATAAATGAATAAATGCTCCATAAGAAACCAAAAAAGGGTGATTTTTACTAGGGAAACTGAACAACTTTTCCCAAAAACATAGGTAGGTCGTAATATGAAAATAACAATTGAATCGCCTCACACACGCCTGAATCCCTTAAGTTCAGAAATTGTCATGTGTGTCTATTTTTTGCTTAAAGCATCTTAACAATCCCAATTAGGTTGACCAAAAGACATATAATTACAATTATAATGATAAATATATTGAATACTTAAAAATGCTGCAACATGAAAGCATGTTTTCGACTGTAGCAAACAATCGCAGGCATTTGACAACATTTTTGGTCAGCAGCGAACTCATAGTTTGTCACTCCAAACTTTGCGTTAATGAAAACATTCTAGTATTAAATCATTCACAATTTTAGGTGATGTCAAAAAATATCTTTTGATGCCTTTATTATTTTATTTTACTTTATTTATGGTATTTGATTCCCATAACTACATTGTAGCTCAGTTTAGGTAATACAGCCACAGATTAGTTAAAAGTGCAGTACACGTACCTAGTAGTACCTTTTTTTCGGTGCATTTAGGTCGCCATGAAACAAATCAAATTGTGCCCAAACTAGGCAAGGTCAGTAACACAAAGTGACTCTATTTAGAGTGGCGAGTCTTCATCAAACACACCTGAGTATGCCACAGCAGCGGCGTGGTCTATGAACCAGTTAGCACATACATCATGTACATAAGCACGTGTGTCAGTATCCACAAATATCGTCGGATTCAACCGTATGACCATGCACCTGAGGATCGGTGCTCTCACTTGCACAGAGTAGTTGGTAGTCAGGTGATACAGAGATTCATACAGTATGGAAACAGAAAATCCTTTTTTGTTCAATTGTCTCTTCTTATCACTACATAGTCTCTCTTTGTTTTCTTTTCGTGTGGGACACGAAGTCGTCCAACGTCCCGATGAACCCTGGTTGTAGTAACTACATACTATAAAATAAAGTCGTTTCCGGTGTCCCTATATCCCTTTGTATGCGTAGATCGTAAAAACAAAAAAAAACAGACCTCCCATACGAAATCACAATCAGCTGACTGCATTTACTAAGGAAAGTAGAAAAATTGACGTTCACTAAAATGTATTTTTTATGGGAAGTTGTTCAGTTTGATGGTCTGAATGCAGCCTATCAGTATTCAGAGGGCTGTCCCTTATACCCAGTAAAAATAATCGACACCAATCGATCTAACGGCAGATCCCACAGAAAATGAGAACCTAGATTAAAAATGGCAAAACTATAAAAATTATTTCATTATCTACTTTTCGGCTTCAAACCGAGGTATTGAAAAAAAAACAGGACACGGATTGGTAAGTTTTTCATGTTTGTTCATTTAAATCGTGACCTTTTGGTTTTTATTGTTTGATATTTAAATGTTTTCATAATTGTCTCAATATACGCGGGAAATGCAATGTATATTTACTTACCTGTGTAAATAACGACCCTACCCAACCTAGGTAAGAAACTACAATATATTGTTTTTCATTAGAAACACCATCTACCTACAGGTATTTAAAATGTCTTTAAACAATACAAGTGTTTAGCCATTATTTACAGCAGGGAATCTAAAGAATACCATAATAACTATTTAAACCTTTACTCATTCTTAAGAGTAGTATATGATGCAAGCTTTGATGTTTTCCTATTCAAAATGGTGAAGTAATATTTAGTAATTACTTTAGAATATATAATATAGGTAATACTTATTGTTTCTTTACTGAATTTATGAGACAAAGGCTAATAGCAGTAGGTATGTTATGTATCCGAATAGTAACTTACGCCTACAGGCATTATTGGCTGTTTTTCTTTTACTAAGTATATATATACAATTATTTAATTTTAGTGTAGTTTAGCTTAGTTTCAATTATTTTTTGTCCCTTTATATAACCATTGTTTACATAGATAAGTACACAAATCCCAGAAATATGTTTTTCTTCGTTTAGAGCTCAATTTATAATAAGGTTAATTCTATATTTAGGTACCTAATATTATATTAACAGTTTCCTTCTTTACGATTTGAGCACCAGCTCTATGCACCCGCATTTTGTATAGTAGGTACAGTCGGTTATAGCACATGGTACCAGGGGTACTCCAAAAGAACTGAATTATTTTTATCCCAAGTTAGTACATGATAAAAAAAATTACTTATTCTTACAACAGAAATGATTTTCTTTGAATACATATTCATGTCAAGAAAAAAATATTGCTGGGGACCAAAAGAATTCAGTTCTTATGGAGTGACCCTGGTACCTTATGTGCTACAACCGACTGTACATAGATCTTTATTTGTGAAGCTTTGGTTTTGGTTTATTGCTTGTTTTCGGATGCATTTAATCATTGTAAGTCCGCATTAGGTCACTCTTGCCGCTTCTATGAAGCATTGGCACATCACTTCGTAGTAAAACGCGAATAAAGACGCTCTCCGGTGTCTCTAACAAAGTATGTTCACATCTTTAAAACTACCTTCGCAACGGATTTGTATATGGTGTGATTCAAGAGAAAAGTTTGTTTGTATAATTTTTGCCGGGAAAAGATCTAATTCCAACAGGAAAACGAGTAGCAGCAGGTGGGCCGCTAGTCTACATTTTCCTTGTAGGTAACCTCTGTTTGTTGCGTTGCACTGTGCGCTGTGGAGGTGTTAATCGGGCGACGCACGCGCATCCCGCGCACGCAGCCCTGAGCAGCCGTCGCCCGCGCCGGTGCCGCTGCGCCGCCGTTGGCGCGCCTGTTAGCCCCACTTTACCCTGTTTATTAAGCCCCGCCCGCAAACACCCTCTTCCGGCACGCTTTTTGGAAATAACGCCTTTTTATAACCTGCTACTTCAAGCAAACATAGCTATCTACACACTCAGTAGGAATCATTGAACGTAAAATAACACACAAATTGCGAGTTAAATATGATTTAATTTCGTAATTTTTCCTAGCAATTATTATGATTTCGTTTTCAGCATCTGAATTACTTATATTAGACACAGTATTAAAGAAGACAATGTCACAATATATAAGGTTACATTTAATTAAGTACAAATATTTTAAAGGTGAGTTGTACTCGTGTGAAACTGAACAACTTATAGTTGAAGTTAATAGTTGAAAAAGTTTGACCTCCCAAAGTTAAATATTTTTTGCACCTTTTTGTATGGGAGGTCTGTTTTTTTTTTATAATTTGATAAAATGTGTCAAATAAAATTTGTTTAGGTTTAGATTCACGAGTAGAACTCGCCCTGGCAACATTTGTACTTAATTAAATGTAACCTTATAATATCAAATTTATCATATATTTAAGCGCATATTTTGTAAAATAATGTACAATTTATTGTTTGGAATGTATCAATGTCTTTTCTAGTATTGTCTATTTGTAAATCTATGGAATTTGAAGGAATGTAGGTATCTGAAAGCAACGACTGAACTTCAAACTGACCAAAAAAATTACAATTTCAGCAACATTTAGTTCGAATATATATTATCTTTAATTTGAATATACACTGGGTATAGAATACACTAATATTTATTCAGTTATTTTTCTTATTTTATCTATTCGTAGTTTACAGACATAAACTTAAAACACTAGTTACAATGCGAACACAAAGTCGTACATTGCCACCACACTATGGCACAGATCTTATCAAAATATTATAATTATTATAATGGCTTCTTTTCATGAATTTGCAGTTAAGTAGGAAAATGACAGGATTAAAAAGTGATGCCTTCAATATAAAAATCTACGAGTTCACATTGTCACCAAATAATTTAGATTTTTGAGGATCAGGCATCACCGGGAATCGAGAAATCAGACTAACAATAACAAAGAGATTCAAAACCGATCACTCTCAGACGGACTCTTAAAAATAATATGTACATAACTCTCAAACCATACAATCAAATTCATACATGTAGCTGAAGATAATTTAATTTTAAAAAGTTGAATAGATTCTGCCTGAAATACGTTTTTACAAAATTTACGGGAAGTAAGGTCGAAAGTCAGCTAGCCACAAGAGAGCGGTTGGTCGGATAGGTTAATTATCCAATAATTAAATACAAAACGTTTTAATACAATTTTACAACTAACATCTCTTACAAATGTCTGATTATCGCTTTTTTGATAAATAAGTAAACACAAATTACCTTTTATTATATTTACAAGCATAACACGAACCGTACTTAACAGTAAAGCATTTTAAATAATAACACACTGAGAATTGACGTAAAGGCGTTTGCTACACTTATGGCGAGCCAGCCGGAGCGAGCCTGGCGACCCGGGCCCTGCAAGCGACACGAGCTGAAGCTTGCAGCGAGCGAGTTCAGCGGTGGTCCATCTGAAGACTCCTGACCAGCGAGACTACTATTTACTCTCGCCACAGAAAACCTTTTTTCCTTTTAGAGCTTAAGCCCGACCAGGCCTAAGAGCAAACACGCGCCACGATGTTGCACGACCTTAAGGAATTTCACAGCTCCGGACGTTCGTCCCGGCTCGGCTTTTTTCTCCCCATTCAAATGTTTGCTCGCTCGCTTCAGCTACCATTCATGCGACGTTTGAAACGCCGCGGCCACCGCGAGCACTGACTTAATACGCTATCCAGTCCTCGACACTGTAATAATACTGCGATAGTTGACTAATACTCTGCCCACTCACAATGTCCATCGACAGCTGGCAACGAAACGCGCGAAGCGTCGAAGCGTAAATAAATTCTAACAACAAGATTAGTTCTCTACGTGCCGTGGCAGTTCCTTCGCCTGTTGATGTGTCTTCCGTGGTTGTGGCGGATGCCATGGCAGGGGTTCTTGATGGAGTTCTGCGGAGGCGGCCGGAGTCTACGCTGCGGGCGCTGCCACTTGGGCACGATCTGGTGGTGTATCTGCTGCTCGTGCTTGGCGAGCTCTTGGTTGTGTCTCGAGATGTCGAAGTCTGGCGCCATCTTCATGAAGCCGATGCACTTGTGCAGCCGCGCTGGCAGGTTCTTGAAGGTGCGCCGTATCTGCAAGCCTCGTGCGTTGAAACCGATATATCGGTCTTTGTTCTTCACCAGGTGATATCTGTTGTATCCATCCACAAACTCTTCTTTGAAGAGACAGCTGGGTTGTTTCTCCGCTTGCGATGTTGTCTGTGGACAATGAGAAACAGTTAGACACCGGTGACGAGGATATAATTGGTATAAGTAGTGAGGGGTGACTGTCGTGTGGGAATACCAATACTTATCGTAATTCTTTTCGTGGTCGATATTTCGACCTTGAAGAAAGTTGATTAGTTTCGTATGCTAGTTTTCCCCTTGAAATATTTTACTTCCTGTAAAAATAAAGGTGTGTGATACTGACCAGGCGCCTGCCGACCAGCCGCGACCGGTTGAAGCAGAGGAACATGTCCTGAACGGGCGAGTGGATGAGCAGCTCTAGGCTGAAACTGCGCGTGCTGATGGTGAGATTCGCTGCAACAAGGAAAATTGCACTTTGAATATCTAGAAGGAATACTGCTGTGAGTCGTTATAGTGATTAGAAATTCGTTAATTGCCTCTTATTAAGTTTATATTGGAGCCCACTGAACTACTAAGCATTTTTCTCTCTCGTGGGTTAAAATAACATTACCCCATTTCAAGCCAAGGGTGAAAGGCGAAAAAGAGATAAATTCATTCAGACAAAGGGCAGCGTGAATGCACCATCTTTTCTTGCACTCGTCAATTCGCATGGCAAGCGTGGTGAACAAGGCTTAAAAAGGGGAAACCAAATTTAAACAGTAGAGATTTGTTTCTCTCACTTACACTAGTCCGAAATCAGAACCAAAAGATTTTATCCCAAAATCCTGATTTTCGACCTCCCTTGAATTAATTAACTCGTAAGTACAAAATTATTGGAAAGAAAGTAAATATTCTTGGAATTCCATTTTGAATACCGTGTTTAGTAATTATTGCTACACCCCAGGTGACTTTACTGTTTGAATCGACGCCGCTGGCTACATTCAATAGAGGTTGTAAATTTGTTCCCTAAATGAAAGAAAGGGACATGTATTAATTCCTTAATGTAAGAAAGAGACAACGACTTTCACAGTGTCAGGTGCAATATACTAATCGTTAATGATATTTGAACACCAATAAAGTAAAAAATAAAATGACGATAAATATTAATCTATTACTGGATATTCAATACTTAGAGTTAAGGAGAGGTTTCATGGCGGCATGGCGTGACTCTTAGTCACTTTGTTGCATTATGCATTTAGATAATACTTAGATATAGTACGTTTTAGCAGATGAGTAAATAGAATAAATACTTCGTTATGTGTTGTTATACTTATTTTTAGACCTAACTTCACCAGACTGAAAACTATACATATAATAATGAAATTTTAGGTTTCTAGCTCTTATTCAGTTCAAGTTAACTCGGAGTTATTTGTATTCGGCTTTAAGAATATATCTTATGTCAAAAAGACTAGTGGTTCAAATTGACTGGCCCGATGGTGTAGCGGATAGTACCCCTGCCTGCTACGCCGAGTGTCGTTAGTTCAATCCCCACAAGACACAAATATTTGTTACGTTCATTTTCAAGTAGATATTTGCGTTTACCTAGTCTGGGTATTTTCAATGTATAATATGTATTTATTTACCGCCAGAATCGATTCGCTAAGAATGATGACGCTAATCATGATTCGCTAGATGGCGCTGTGTGAATTGTCCAGAATATTTATATTATTATTTGTATCGTGCAGAAAACGCATAACGTCAAAAACGTAGTCCTGTCAAATCGCTGCCATACCGAATAATATATTTAGACTAAGATTATAAGACATTGGTGTATGTATAGACACACCGTCATGTAACTCGACTCTAACATTTCCAAGCTTACATAAAAGAGGAAAGTCGTTGGAATTCGATGTAAAGTTCGATGGGAGCGCATAAGAAATTAATAACATAAAAATTAAAGTGATACCGTCACACTGTCTGACTCATTTCAATTAACCTTAGGGAAATAAAAATAGCTTCGTGATCAAAGCGACGTCCTTTTGGTAGAGAGATTATAATAAAATAAAAGATTATTTGAAAAAAATATTCTTTTCTTCATTGCTAGCCAACACGCAGATTTTTAAAGTTTTTAAATGTTTGATTTCTCCCTTATTCCATCTACACGCGCGTATTGAATTAGATTTGGTTTGTCTGTAAAATCTGTACCATCATAAGTCAATTTTCACGATTTTCGTTACTTCTTGCATTTGAATCAACAGTCAATACAAAATGCATTCTTTCTCTTACTGATTTTAGATAGGGTAAAGATATCACTTCACTTCAACAGCCACAAAAGTCCTCTGCTGGACATAGGCCTCCCTCAATCGGGTGGTATTTGCGATACTCACCACGCTTGGCAGGCGGATTGGTGAGCGCAGTGCAAGGTTTTGTATTCACAGGGAACGCTGCTGCCCATTCCCTGGATTCATCCCTTAGTCACCTTTTACAACACCCATGGGTATAAATGGTGTGATGCTATTCTAAGCCGGCACCAAACGGCAAAGACATAAACCTAATTAATCCTTAGTCTACGCTTGCCCCTGTTTAGTAACAGGGCAAACATTACCCAACTTCCGTTTCGAAAATACAACATGATCTCCAGTCTCTATAGTAAACATACCGCTTTGAACATTACCGAGATATACAAGAAAATTAATGAAATTTCAAACAAGAACTCATAGTAAGTAGATATTAAGACACTACCTTCGGCAATAGCTCAACAAGAAATATTTTAGGTTTAGAAGTCCCGGTATGAAAAACGTAGCCTTAATATAAAGTACCTATAAAGTGACATAGAAATTTAAGATTAACGTACAAAGAATAAATTTTCTTTGCGCTGCTACTTAAAATGTATATACCACTGAATTCGACTAATTCTGTATAATATATGTAAAGTAAACTCCTTTACAATGAATCTGTGGGTGTCCCCACAATCTTCATATTTGGTCTACCCACAGTTGTCTATTAATCTAGCCTGTGGGTATCCTCTTAATAATGATAAACAGTACACCCTCAACTGACTATTATATTAAGTTCACATTTTGTATAAATAGCGGTGAGAACTTGAATAAACTGGCATTCGACTGCCCAAGCCCGAACCAAACCCTTCTCTCATTTCGCCTCCTCACTCGTGGTACGCAACTAGTGTCTCCACTTCCTCGACATACATCCGTGGTACGCAACTAGCGTTTCCACTTCCTCAACACCCACTCGTGGTTCGCAACTAGCGTTTCCACTCCATCAACCCTCACTCGTGGTTCGCAACAAGCGTCCCACAAATCTGATTTCATAAAGGTGAGTATTGTAGAGGTAAATTAAATGACCGATGAGAAAAACATTTTCATACGCTGTAGCCGCCAGGCCCAAGTCAGTGACCGACTATCGCCCCGATAAAGGCATATCAGCGTATCTTGACGTCTGTTACCTATATTCTCGACCTAGCATATATATTTTTATAAATCGACACACGAAAAGTGATAGTTATTTTTAAATGAAAGTGAAATAAAATACGCTGAGTGGCTACTATAAGGCCTACATGATGAAATAGTTAAATTTTATAATTGTCTTTCAACCCTACACAAAGCAAAAAAGCGAAAATTTTACACTAACACACAGCTCGTAACTTTGTGTGATTTGTAGACTTTTTAAACTCTAGACGATCCAAGCAAAAAAGCAAGTATTAGGCTAGTAAGACGTAGTAAAATGTAAGTAAGATGGGTCAAAATAGAGCGCTACGCAACATAGTAAGTACGACCTACGGTTGGCTACGATGATTGAATTGTGACATGTTAGAATTGTATGAAGATAGGTACGTGATGTACAGTCGATTGTAGCACATAAGGTACCAGGGGAATTCCAAAAGAAATGAATTATTTTTATCCCCAAGTTTAAAATTTTAATATGTATTTAATAATACAATTTTAAACATATTCTCATAAAAAAAGTAATTTTCTACTAATACATATTTATGTCACAAAAAAAATGCTGGAGAAAAAAATAAAACAGTTCTTTTGGAGTACCCCTGATACCTTACCTACAACCGACTGTACCCATTAGTATAGATAGAATAGTGCTTTAAACTATTATCTACCACAAATGAAAATTCATTTAAAACAGCTTCTAATGCGATTCTCAACTGGATTATTGTGAGATATGACAACCTGATAAAATATTTTAGGATTAAAGTATAGCTTAATACTATCATTTTATCCGCTGACGCTTGAGATAATTACTACCACTATCAATTAATTACGTAGTTAGATACTACTGACTGGGGGCAATCAAGATGGTTTTATTTACAACATTAATTATTTTTCTTATTACATGAATTACAACTATTACTTTATATTTATTTTCAGGAACAGATTTCAGTTTTAAGTTTATGATTTAATGAGAAAAGAGAACCAAAATAAAAGATCTTTCTGCCTAGATTTTTCGTTACTAAATTAACAGCTACGAGAAGGTTACGTTCTAAAGTTGAACAGTGTAAAGGGGATTCCGGAGCGTAACAAGCATCCTCAACACTTTAAAGTTCATAAACTCAGTGAACATTAATCAAAAATCTGTTTCTTTAAAATTGAAGTAGGTACAGGTACCTACGTGTATTTACCGAATTACGTAAAGAAAAAAGTCATATGAGTAAAAAATTGTTCAAGGTAGTAACCAATTTTAGCAATGTAGCTATCTAAATAAATTTCATTGAGTAATTTTTAAGTTTTGACACGCAAGTTTTTTTCTTCTTCTTGAAGAAGGGCGCTAGTTACGCTCCGGAATCTAATTGCATATGTGATCTAGCAGTTCGAATCTGGTGACAGCACAGAATCTCGAAGTCCATGTAACCAAAAGTCTTCTACTGTCGAAATCTGTATAGTTATTTCCTTACTCACTTTTTTGAATGAATGTTACACATATGTGCCGTTGCTAGCTTAGAATAGCATCATCCCAATTCTAATAGGCAACAAAGGGATAAATTAATCAAGGGAATGGTCAGTCGCGTGCCCCATTAATGCAAAATCTTGCACTGCCAATGCCAATGCCAATCCGCTTGCCAGGCGTGGTGAGTATGGCAATACCCTTCAATAGGGGGAGGCCCATGTCCAGATGTGGAATGTTGTGGCTGTTAATATTAAATGTCACACAAAGTAAGCTGACAAGATGCCACTCGGTCTAGCAGTCGCTCGGTTGTTTGACCTGAGATAGCGAATTCTGTTATCTCCCAACCTTGAATAATCACAGTGCAAATATTTAATTAATTCACATTCCTCGCGTCATCTCAGCTGATAGTGAATTGTAAGCATGCGGTATTTTGAACTGTGATGAAATATTAAGATAGGAATAATATTTTTTACCTAGGTAAAGGCAACGTGATTTCTTTAACGTGGGAGTCGTAAGAGGCGACTAAGGGATTTGAGGGTGTGTATTGCAATTTTAGGCGATGGGCTGACAACCTGTCACTATGGCGATACACAATTTTCCGAATGACCCTCAAATATATGTCAGACGTGGCGTAAATTTCCGTTTTTGCGGCCGTTTACGCTTTGCGTGATATGTGTATGTATCTATTTATAGGCAACGTATCAGAACTAAGATTAGTTGCAACTGCAAATCACTTACGATTTCAAAATATCTTTGTGGGATTAATGCACAATCGCGGCATTCTAAATAGAATGTGACAACAACAGTTGAAAATCTTTGATATCATATGCAAACAATCTGAAATTCCTGACTGATCTTTCTACGTGGATGACGTTTTCTAATACTAAATGGTCCTATCTTCTATTGATCTATCTACTGGTAAAGAAAGAAAAAATTGTAGAAATTTAATCAAAACGCGCCTCTGTTAAGTAACAAAATGTTATTATAAGGCGTATAAATGAAGCGAAATCCGAAAATTACATTGACAAGGGGAGAGATGATAGAGCGCTGGATAAACAGGTTTAATCTGGTATTATATGGAATAAGCCGGAGTAATCCAGGTGGATTCCGCTGCGGTAGGTTGGTATTTGTCGGGAATGCTAGGGATGCGACACGCTTCCTTGGTAGCTAGGTGCGTTTCCATGGTTATGGTTTTTTCCCTCTTAACTCGGAATTTCGTCTGGACGAGAATATCCCTACAAACCGAGGTATCCTGACGACTAAAGTTGTCGTTTAGGTAGATTTACCGCCTTTCTGTGACAGAAAACCAAATCAGCAGAACTTTGCTTCCGGTATATATGAAAACTATTGCAATCCAACTATTAAATCGAAACGTGTTTCATTTATGTGAATGGAAATGGTTTTATTGTTGAGCGTTTCCTCTTGGGTATGATAAAAAGTTAGCGGAAATAAGCCCACGACACTAAATTTCACCGTTTGAATTTAATCGGGGACGTGTGATGCCGGCTTAGAATAGCATCACCCCATTTCTTTCCAGTGGGAGTCGTAAGAGGCGACTGAGGGACTCGAGGGTGTGTATTGCAATTTTAGGCGATGGGCTGACAACCTGTCCCTATGGCGATACACCATTTTACGAATGATTCTCAAATATTTGTCAGATGTGGCGTAATTGGCCGTTTTTTTTAGCGGCTGTTTACGCTCTGCCTACCCCGCAAGGGACAATAGGCGTGATATGTGTTTGCATGGTGTATGTATGTATGTGAATTTAATCAAATCTGGTTTCTTCGGTTGACGTATTACAATGGAAACAGTTTATATAGCTTAGCGCCTCCTTGGCGACAGGATACAAAGTCAGGGGTACTAAACTCCCTACACTACGACTATCTTAATCCGGGATAACTTAATCTCGCGACTGTACCTGGTAAAACGTTGTTGTTGTCGTCGCTACTTGAATATTATATTATAATAACTAGAGAGCATTTAGGTCTAAGAAGGTATTTCTTTGAAAGGTAGACCTTGTGTTCTGTTACCTAAATCGAAGAACAAAGAAGTTCTTTTTTAAAGAGAACCTTCCTTTTTTAACATGTAACACAAATTATTATTCTCGTTTGTATCAAGTAATTTTTTTTGTAGGAGAGGTACATGGACATTAAAATACTATTTTTTAAACTTGCAAAATTTTCAAGTGCGGGCAGGATTGAAAATATTGCAAGTAGCCAAAAAATGTACACCTAAGATGGGAAATATTTTAATATTTGTTATTCAATTAAAATTTTATGTGTATAAAGTTCAACATACATACACACACACACACATTTCATGCCTATTATCCCCTGCGGGGTAGGCAGAGCATAGACGGCCGCAAAAAACGGGTATCCACGCCACGTCCGACAAATATTTGAGGGTCATTCGGAAAATTGTGTATCGTCATAGTGACAGGTTGTCAGCCCATCCTCTAAAATTTAAATACACACCCTCGAGTCCCTTAGTCGTCTTTTACGACTCCCACTGGAAAGAAATGGAGTGATGCTATTCTTAGCCGGCATCACACGGCAAGTTCAATCGGTGAAATAATCTTAAGTTATCAATAAAATAAGTACAGCAGATTCGACGATGATGACACGATTTGAAACACGTCATGTGCAAAAAATGTAGCGACATGCAACATTACTCAGCCGGTGTTTGGCAAAGCTACGTACCTATGACCTAAGAGAGAACAGGATTCAATCTACACCGAAATAAGACGTAATTTCATATTTTTGAAAAATTTATTCCAATTTGCCCAACCCTTTGGGCCGTGTGATGCCGGCTTTACCCTCTTTCTTCCCCGTGGGTGTCATAAGAGGCGACTCAGGGACTCGAGTAACACTGTAACATGTGAATTGCAGTTTTCGGCGATGGGCTGACAACTTGTCTGTACACACAATTTTTTTTAATGCCCTTCAAATGTTCGTCAGACGTGGCGTGCATGTTCGTTTTGCCCGTGGCGAATGGGAATAGTTAGTTATAAATTATGAGATTTAGTAATGCGAGGTATTTTAAGTAGCCACAGCATACTTGTATCAGCCTATTGCAGTCCGCTAAACGTAGGCCTCCCTCAAGCAAGCGTAACGTTGGACGACCTCCGGCCAGATGCACCGATGAATTAAATAAGGCGGCTGGTAGCGACTGGATGGCGAAAACGAGAGCAATTAAGTGTGTTGTTAGTGAGTTAGCTATGTAGTTCCATATGAAAAACACTGACACCAGTGCTCATCGGGTCGTTGGACGGCTCGGTGTCCGACACGAAATAAAATAATAATGTTATTATTATTATATAAATTTTATTATTATTAATAATAAGGTTGCAGCATAATTGTCGCAAGTTTTGACGTTGGTACGACGATACAATCAAACAAGATTAGAATACCTTAAATAAATAAACATCACAAAGCATTGAATAAAGTGATAAAGTTTTGTCTTTGACATTCACACCTGACAATGTAGACAAAATATCTATATGCTCTGGTACTTAGCATTTATTTTTACACGAAATTATAAAGGTAGGTTACTAACTACTAACTACCTACTGAACTCACTTGCGCCAGAGTCCAACTGCGAAATTTTTTGTTCAGGTTTTTTTTAACAGATCATCTAAAGTCACGCTTTTGATGCCATTAGATGGCGTGAAACATTTTGGGGTTTCCAATCTAGCCACGCAAGATAATGAAAATTTGCGTTCTAGAATAAGCTAACTGTATTCTTCATCGTAATCTTGCTGGTGTTTCTTTTTTTGACCCATAGTCCTTTTTCAATGTTAGCAATATCAAAATATAATTAAATAATCGCCACTAGCACCGCAAATATTATTCCAAAACTTACAATCTAAGTGTTATTATAACTTATAAATGACCAAGGACGTTAATTGGGCCGTTAAACGACTCGTTGTCCCACACATGACGAAGAGTCATTCCCCGCCAAGATGCCTTCACAGATGTTTAACAACCTGCGTCTGTGTTTCCAAACGCATACAACCCTAATCTCTTCAAAGTAAGAGTGAACAGGCTTCTTCTGGGTGAGCTCGCTCCATATTAGACTCTGTCTCTGTCCTATGACCTAGACTAGAGTCAAGAGAAAACCCATCATTAATAAAAAAAAAACTCCATCTAACCATGAAATTTTCTTTTTTTTTCTTTTTAAACAACATCTAAAAAGGCCTCATTGTATGGGATATGACAACTTCGGCGTAAAATTTTTGATGTCACATTCAAACAATATAAAATTCCGCGACTAATGACTAATTAATGTAGTGCAATCCTATCGACTGCAATCATTAATGCAATCATATATCCCATCTCACTGATAATAAATAACCCGACGTCATAATCATGTCATAAACATAAATATATAATAGGTAGGTATGCATAGTACCTAAAGGTATTGATGTCAATGCCATATACATAGTGTTTGCGGTCTGCCTAGACGTGTAATTTGATATCAGCACAGATCAGTACACAAGCTGGCGCAATTAGAGGAACACGTTAAATAAAACTGATTAAAACGCAAGGGATATTTTCAAACATCCGAATTCAGTTAACCTATTCAAACGAAGATGGTTATGACTCCGTTCTCGGTTATGTGAAAAATATACCCTTAATAAGTATAAATGTTACGTAAAATCACATATATAACAGTTGTTGTAATTTGTAAGTATTAAAAAATTATAGTTTTAGTTTAGTTTGCAAATTCTTTGAGTTCCTGTTGTACCAAAAATCTACTATAGATTTTATCCTTCTCATATTATAAATGCGAAAGTTTGTATCTGTGTTTGATACTTCTTCACGCAAAAACTACTTAACCGATTGAATGAGATGGTTAAATCAAATTTGGCACACATATAGAAGGTAACATGGATTAACACATAGGATACTTTTTATTGTAACGCCGCGGGTCACAGCTAGTTTCACTATAAAGCGCTATTATTTTTCCGCCATGTTTACGAAATGAAATGAGTAAACCACATTCATAGGTCTCGAGATGTGTCAATACATCGAACGTCTAGTTATCTTGTTTCTAGATATTGAATATGCATTAAAATTATTAACCTTAATCGCGAGCAAATAAAGATCCTTACATATTGGCGGTTGAGGAAAATTTGCGCTGTCGATATGAAATCTGCGATTATTTATTGTGATATGGTGATTTTCTATGTAACCTGTTCAGTGAGCTAAGTATGATTGCAGCAACGATCAACGAAGGGCCGAAACTTGTAGAACATGGTCAATATTTTCATAATTTGGTTAAGTATGAGAACCATTTTTTTATTAGTTGTTGACATAAGTATGTTTTTCAATCAACACATCATCCCCGATCGAGTTTCTGTCAAAAGTGTAGCCCTTGCAGTTGTCGAGAAGTATGTGTACCTTGGGCAAACTTTGCAGCTAGGCAGAGACTACTTTGAGGCTGAATCTTCTAAAATAACTTTCTAAACTTAAATAAAATAAAATCCCCAACAGCTAAGCTGTTAAATAAGTGAAAAAAATAATCATTTAATGTATTATTTTTATCCTTGGATAAATGTAAATATCAGATGGTTTGAGGAAACACGATGACGATGAATTCTCGAGATGCATTAATTTTATCACTTTAATCATCATTAACATGGCTATGTTTTGTTCATATTATGCTTAGAGGACAAAGTCTGAGATAATTTTACTTCTATACTTGGAAATTATATAAAAAAAACGGCCAAGTGCAAGTCGGGCTCGCCCTCTGAGGGTTCCGTAACTTGCACATCAAACCCTTTTTTAAGATATCCCACTTGAACTAGTCGCCTCAATTATAAAATTATGTTCACATTTATCCCACAAAAAGGGCGTATTTTAAAACAAAATTCAAATGGATTCTATACTAGACTTGTACAAGTCATCAAAACAAAGCTACATAATCTTGTCTCCTAAATTCACTTAACTAGTTAGTAGTTTTCAACTAATAAAGCAGAAACGAATTGATTGGATTTAAATGTGTTAAATAATACGTACGCATCGTAATATATCTACATACATACGCGGACATTATCACAGGCTTAATGGTTTTATGACCTCTCGTAATTGTCACTATTAATTACTATTGTATTGTTTTAGCAACGTAAATAAACAGCACGTTGGATGCGTACGCTACGCTCCGATACATTTCTACGCATTTAAGTTTATATGATCCACGTGTAGACCTAGCGTAGTAAGGTTAGTTTATTTATTTATTTCTTTATTAGGATCGCCAACAGTACACATACACACACACATCACTTAAGTAATAAACAATATTATAGGATTATTTATTTTAGTTTACAGGGGTTCCTAAATTTATCACGGGTTTTCATATCTTCAGCTACATTCAATCTGTTAAGAATGAATAAGTCGCTGGGAATCAGTTACAAAACTATCCCGGTAGGTTGATCCATGCCACGCGTTATTGGCATTTGCAAAATTTTGCCAAGGGTAGCTTAGCTGGGGTAGCCCAGTCGGTAGAGGCGTCGCTACTAGTTATAGCGGAAGTTGCAGGTTCAAATCCTGCCTGCGGTGCAATTTTGCAAGTTTACCAAAACAAAGTATACATATTTTCTTCTGTGACGAATTACTTTGTTATTTGGTCAATGACATTGTTTGTTTTTAATGCTGACATTCGATATCGATAGATCTGCTTGATTGCACCACGTGGATACGTATCAAATTTTAATACTGTACTTAATGACGAAACGGTCTATATGCTTAGTTTTTAGTATCGCCGAGCTCGTGGCAAACATAAAATCATTCCCATCTGACTAATTTGCTTTGTTTATGTACGTTTCATCATCATCATATCAGCCATAGGACGTCCGCTGCTGAACATAGGCCTCCCCTAAATATTTCCACCTGTTCCGATTAAAAGCGGCCTGCATACAGCATTTCCCCGCGGACTTGACCAGATCGTCTGTCCATCTCGCGGGGGGTCGTCCTACGCTGCGTCTGCCGGTACGTGGTCTCCACTCAAGAACTCTTCTGCTCCACCTCTTACGTACGTTTATTCACTTAGAATTACCAATGTTCATTGATTACTTTTTAGATCTCTAGAAAAAAATCTATCTACCTATCATACTGTCTTGGTTTGTTTATTTGAAGTTTGAACTTTAAAAAAAGTAAACAATGAATGCAACGGAAATGAAAATATTCACTGACCTACTTCCTTACATATTAATCCAAACCTACAAATCTAGATGTAAAGAACTAGGTAAAAAGCCTAAGCTCCTGTCAGTCAAAACTAATCCTTATAACAAAGTAAAATAAGGTTCTTGTTGAGTTTCTTTAGCTATCTTGTGGTAAGAATTGTCACAGTTTGTCACAGAAATCGGGTCGAATTCGTAATACCTTGCTCGATAACAATTGGTAGGCATCAATGTAGATTACGATAAATTTAAATTTACTGCAGTACTAACACCATTATATCACAGATAAAGTTATTATTATTGTGATACTAGTTTAGTCGATAAACTGTGTTTTGGTATTAGATAGGTGACTTACCTACAATATATTTTAAGGAAAAAATGTAAGAAATAGATTTTGATATTATCACTGGTAGATTCTCGTATTCATTCAGGTGCGTAAAATTCAGTCGGCAAATTGTATGGACCAAATATGACAACATACGCAAAAGTATAAGTATTCCAATAATCTGTAATTGAAATCTGCAATTGAACTACATTACCTAATAAATGCACTTAGGTAAGGTGTTTTGACACTACCTCTAGAGTTATTACAGCCGAGGAATCACTACATGATACAAAAAAGCAGGCAATTTAACAATTGAACTAATCAGAAAAAAATACAATAATATTAACACTGAAAATAAATGTTGTTTCATGGCTTCTCACTACCTTACACAACTTTGTAAACGTTGATATAGTCCCTATTGTTATTGCTACAAAGTTCAATATTTATCAAACATCGCGTACGTAATATAAGTACGTAAAATAATAAAAATATTCTACGCTATTGTTATTAATATTATTTGGAAAATTTACATTGTTAATGGACCACCCAATGTGTGAACACATGTTGATACAACAATTAAATTAGCAATAAATAATATTATAACTGATAAGATAGGAATAAACTGTATATTATTTGTTTTGTTTTGAAGGGGCCTTTATTGGGGTTACAATTGTATCTTTTCTTTTTAGGAAAATAATACTGAATAAAGAAAATATAATAAAATCAAAAATATTTTAAAGTCTATCGTAATTAAATACCAAATTTAATAAAACAGTTCCCGTGTTATACTTTCTTTAGTTGCAAAACCAACCTGGTAGATGAAACTGTGCCACGCGTTTTTGACATCAAGATACACTTACAAAATTGGCGGGCATTGGATGAGCCGCGGTAGCCCAAATGGAAGAGGCATCGCCACTAGTAATGGCGAAAGTCGCAGGTTCAAATCCTGCCCGCGCTTAAAAACTATCGTGATTATTTTGATGATAATGTAAGAAATATTTCTGAACGTTGTAATTGAAACAAGGCTCATAGTGTAGGTAGAAGCCACCTTTATCTAGGTAAGTATGTAGAAAAAGAAATTAGACTTTTCGAAAAACTGCTATTTGTGTGGCCAAAAGAAACATGAAATAAAATAATTTTCTATAAAATCAAAATAAACATTGACATTGACTTTTTTCAACTAATTAAGTAAAACCAGTATTATCAGATATATAAATTAGTATTGTCACGAATATGTGACTCAGAAGTCTACAAATTCTTACCGCAAGTCATGCAATTGGACCAATTATGGTTAAAAATCTTCCAACTACCAAAACCACAGCTCCTTATTCCAAAATCACTGACACATCATCAAAACACTTGAACATCACTTGATAGCTTTATATTTTTAACAAAAAAAGCAAATAAAACCCTCAAATAAAATCGATTTCTGAGAATCGACTTCGCCTATAACCGCTTGAACCTCAAAAGGCTCATAGAAAACTTTTACAAGTTATTATTTTCACGAAGTTCACAAATTGCTGTTTCCCTTTATTATTAGATTATGGGGTCTTAATAAGGATACCACACGCAACGTACTGAAGCATTTTTTGCAAAACGGAGGGCCTTATGGGTCTATTTTATTGTGTTTTTAAGATTTAACAACTTAATTTGGGAAGGCGCCGCACCGCCTACGTCGATTGATTTCATATAATTTTCGAGCCGCCGAATCTTCCATCGAGCACCGCAAAAAATAAACTGTTCTGATGAAAAAAAGCAAGAATTTTTGATTATAATATTTCCGTGTATTGCTGGTAGTAATATCTTAACGTAATTTGATATATATTATTCAATTTCCGTATTGAATATTTTTTCTTCCTTCGATGTTTTAACGCTCCCGTTACTTTTCGGTCAGTTACGGTTCTAACTTTTTGTGCATAATTAAATTCTGTTATCGGTATTTAAAAATCTAATTTTAATTAAAAAGCGTCAAATAATTCACGTGGTGTTCGGCGGTAGGCGTTTCAGTGCGTCCAAACACGAAATATGACCACATTACGACGACCCTTGATTTGGAAGACATGGTTTTAAAATGATAAAAATTAGAGATCAGTCGAGACTGGCGAGGCAGTATTGTATCGTTAAATTTGATATTGGCCGCGTAGTTTCTTTTATTGCCTCACATCTAAAGCTAACACGGGTCAAAGTCATAAGATTATAGTTTTTGGGCTAAATTATTGTTTGTTCTCACGCGATCATTGTTCTAAAAATTAGTAGAAGGCTTTTTATACCAAATATTATAAGTACAAAATAATCGTAGTTTCAACTCGGATTACACGTAAAGAAATAAACTAAAATATGATACTGCTACAGCAGCACATTTAACTGGGTCACTGGTGGTATGATGTTCGCAATATGAACATGATGCAATGCACGTAAAATATGATTAAATACGCTATTTTGTTTTGTTGTTATTTTGTCGGCTATATTTTATTAGTGAATTTGTATTGTAGACAACCGCCGTGTAACGTAACGTATATCAGTCGCATATCCGAACATCGTACAAAAAAAACTAAATAACTTGAAATAAATTTAATTTTAAAAATACCGCTGAAGCTAAATAACTTATACTAGATGTCGCTTTAAGACGTGTATCAAGAGGTTGAAAATTTTAAGTATTCGGCCGGGGTTACGGTAGCTTAATGGCAGATCGGTGGGAAGGTACTCCACAGGTCTCGGGTTCAATTCCCGGCCGCTGCTACATTTTTCAATTATTTATTTACATTTATGAAAATAATATAGCACTGTGAGTGCAAAATAAACCATAGTACTACTGAGGCGGTCATACATTTTACAGTGTATGAATACAGTTTTGTTTACTGTGCCTGCATAGTTATTATGTACTTAGGATCTACAACACAAACATCAATACATTTTTAATACCACAATCCATTGTCCTGTTCACGTCAAAGAATAAGTCTGTAATTTGTTCGGCAAACTTCAAAACTTGTGCAGAAAGAAGGGAGAAAGTCAGCTCTATTTGCAGACGTGACTGTGCTAAAAGTTGCATGCTTTTACAACAAACATTAAGTCATTTGACAACAATATTACATGTTCGCAAATTTTTCGCATGATTTCACCGGAGAAATGTTGCTAGGTGGTCTGGCCGGTGGCTTATTTGATTTGATGTGTTAATACGATGCAACAATGACATTTCTTACGTAGATAGTTTTAATGGTAGACGTGTTTTGTTAGACGAATAGTACAATTGACATGATATTTAGGTTTCATATTTTGAATCTTATTTATAAGAAACGTTTTTGACAGATCTTGAAATAAAGCAGTTGGTGAGGTTATGTAAGAGCCTTTGCCTCTGTGAAATGTTCCAAAAATACTGTAAATATAAGTTATACAAAACATTGTCTTTTTATCGTGTTTTCCAATAATGGCAAAAAATATATATTCGTGTAGTTTTTTTGTGTTAGTTACTTTCGAGTATTGTACTTTGTGTTGTAATTTCTTAATGGAACCCCATATTCTAGGTAAATAAAAACTTTTTACACTATTTCCACTAATATGTGTTTTAGGTTTAATTTAAAAATATGTTAGTGGAACTAATGTAAAAAGTTTTTAATTTACCTAATGATTTCTTTCTTTTTCCTTATAATTATGAGAGACAGATAGGTTTTGATACGTGCATATTTTTCTACCTTTTTGCATAGACTAAAATGTCAATGTACGCTACGCTATTCTCACTTAGTGGTAAGTAGCTAGCCACATAAAGGAATTAAATTAGCATTACGGCTTTAAACATTTTTTCCTCCCACTGATTGCAGAGGCTTGTTCAAAAAGAAGCAAAAATTTATCAACGACTCCATTCAATGGCATGAACAAACACTTCAAGTATAAAAAAAGTATAAGGACCGTCTGAGATTGGGTCTGAGTGGTTTAGACAAGTAGGTACACCTACCCACATCGTCCAATCTATAGTTGTTATCAAAACAAAGACTTAATGAAAACATAAATAGAGACGCGATTTGCAAATACCTGTTGCGAGCACACTAATAAAATCAGTGAGTGAAACATGATATAGTTTAGTGGCAGAATCATAAAGTTCAATAAGAGAAAATCGGCTCAAAGCTTCTTATTTGTTTATTTTATTTTTATTTTGTAAGTTTATTCAATAAAGAAACCTCAATATTTACTAAACACATATATGATAGTCAGTAGACTCTATACCTAATATATAGACTTTGATATTATCATGTTTTGCAGCTTGTCTAACACGCAAGTCTCGACATATTTTTGAAGGTCAGTAATTCAGTTGTAATTAATGAAATCACAACCTCACAGGATAATGCAGTTGCAACGAGCAGCGCACCCTATGTTTGTGCTCTTTGAATGCACCCTATAAAAAAAACTCTGTCTGAAAACAGTCCACAAACCTCAACTTTTCCTCCTGACTTTTCCTCAAATGCCAACCGCTACGTACTTCGTCACATAAGCAGGCTAGCAGCGAACGCCGTTACTGTATCGGCTAGCTGCTGCTGGTCGTTGACCCGTCAACTATTGACATATCCCTATATTTTCTCACGTCTAGGCTGTGGCTGTAAGTGCAGACCGAGAGCTCGCTACGTCACAAGGTGTACGATTTGGATGGCATTAAAGTTCTTTCGCTACGCTGCCTCCCACCTCTTCCTCGTATCAAACGATTTATGTATGTATGAATATAACAAAATTTTTGTTTCTATTAACCATGTGAATAAAAAAAACTTGCGTTGCCATAGGCACCCTTCAGTGAAGAGTAGTAGTATTTACTTTGAGGTGCTTCTCTAGGTCTTTACTCAGGTACTTACGGCATAGCATTAAATGTTTTTTATAATTCCCAAAGAAAAATTACACTAATATAAAAACTTGGTACCCTAGAATACATGTGACTAAGCATTCTACGTTGTGACTACCGTTTGTGCGAGACATTGTACGCGCGCCTTCTGACGCAGCCAGCTCTCCGGCTATGAGGTGTACCGCGTACGGCTGCTCTGCGCGTGCACTCGACCGATTGTAGAGTTGGCGTGCGTATGCGCAGCGCGGGGTGCAGCCAAAGCAAAATGGAGGTCGAAGTTCCTTGAGCCTGTGCTTGAGAGTTTAACGGATATCGTATTCCATTTATGCGCCTTTTGTGACTTACATTTGTATCGATTTACTACTGATGATCAATTTCAAAACTTTCAATTTATTAACTGCATTAAAACAAAATAAAAAACTGTATCCTATCCACATCTGTAGCTAATACAATGCAGGTAAAAAATTACTCAAGTAACCTACGTTGAGAAAAGTGCCGTGCTTGCTTATTGAGGCACCAAAGCACATAATATGCAGAAATGTGTTACAAGAACGAATCTAAAAAATATATTCTGCAGCTCTTTCCAGACCTATATGATCGCTAATTCTAATAAAGAAGACAAATAAATAACTTACGCTGGTCGTTGTCTACGGATCGAGCCATGACGGTGCCGTTTGGGAGCACGTTGACGTACAAATGTGAGCACTGGCTGTACAATCGCACCGACCGAACCATCGACGGCACCGCACCGCAGATCACCACCTGGGGACAAGGAAAACAATCAATGGATAGTTAAAATACAACAAAATTGCATCGTATGTTTCATCAACTCGCTGACTGGTGTCACAAAATAGGGAGACGGCGCGCAGGCACTGGTGATGACATATTTTGCGGGGATTTGACAGCAAATAGGTACTATGTAGGATGAAAAATAAGATACAATGTAGGTAATATTGACAATAGTAGGTAACTGCTGGCCACGCTATGTAAGAGCCGATTACGGAGAAAATAAAGAATAGATTAAAAGTAAGGAATGAATTCTAATAGATAAGTATTGTGAGTTACTTATGTTGAGTTGTTTCCATAAAGAGTTCCACGAGAAACGTACGTTTGAATGAAAAGACACATTTCGATTGCCAAGTTTAATGTATTGGAAAGGATATAAAAGAAAATGCTAATGCGCACGTCAGAAAAAATACGTAACATACACAACAAAAGTCACACCTGCGGCAATATTTGCAAAGCAAAACATAACAATACATGGCGAAAAACTGAAAAACACATTTGTGGCTGACGGCTGAACTCACAGTTCCGAATTGAGACGAATCGACAGAACGCAAAACGTCATAGGAAATCAATCAGTATGTCATGTATGATTTGACTAACAGTAGCACCTCGAGTTACTCTTCCAAGGTATCAACGTATTCCAGTTTTTCATACAGTACAAAAGAGGAACCAATTCATGTTGATCCCTCAAATCGGCCACTTGAAGTGCTGCTGATTTTATAATAAGTACGTTACCCGTGCGTACGATAACGTAAGCAAATGTAAGAAGAATGTAACGATTTCGCAATCCCTCACTTCGCACTGTTTCAAATCATCGTCACGGCTATTTTATTATAACCATAGTAAGCGTTTGCTACACTTCAATATCGTCACAATACTATGGACTGCGGAATTTATTTCATGACCTAGCGTTTACGATTGCAGGTAGGTAACTATACAAAAAGGTGTAAACATAGGAATACAATAAAATACTCTGATTATTACGCGAGGATTAAAGTAGTAGGCAATAAAAAGAGAGCATAAAAAGCCATTGTGGTTTCAAGAATTAGTATCTACCTACATATTTTCAACAACTGCTGATATTACTGACAGTTCAGTCAGAAAAATTTAATATTTCTCGCATCTGGGTGTTCTTTATGCGTGTTTTTGCGAATTGCCGTGGCACCCCGTCACATAGTATCATATAATTAATTGGCTTTATGAGTGAGTACGATAATTTTTAAAACAAGTCTCAAAAATACAGTAACTATTTAGCAGCTATCTACTACTATCATAAATTTCTCCAAAATTTTAGGTGTGAAAGTGCAAATTACGTGATTAGATAAGATATTCTTTTGCCATTGAATTTGCCCAAGGCGCATCTGTTCTCGGAGATAGTTTTACACATGCTAATGTAAAGAGAAATCTTTCTGGCACCTTCCTATCGGTGTGTGGTCTATATCGCAACTACCACTGACAACTATGTGCCGGGTAGTTTAAATTAGTTCCTAATACTGTTAGCTTTCTCCAAAGATAAAACAAATCTTGGACGTCGCATCGTTTAGTATTTAAATTTATTAATAATCAGAAAGTTTTACAAAATAACGCCTTCTACATCCCCTTTAAATTTCAGTAGTATTAGCAACTGTCACAATGCATACAAACACTAGCATATTGAAGTCCACTGCTGGACGTTGCCCTCCTCCGGGGTACGCCATAGGGCACGATATCTCGTTTTCGCCATCTAGTCGCTACCAGCCGCCTTTTAAAAGTCACCGGTTCAAAATTATGACCGTATGTACCTATTTCCAGAAAATCACCTCTTACAATAAATTTCACAATATTATATTCTAACATGCATGAAAAATTTAAACCTAAACAACACACCAACCCCTTTCCCTCAGATTGCACGTCAAGGACTCGACCGCCAGTTTTGTAAGAAGTAGTCACTAATCCAAACCCCAATATATTTTTTCCTTCAGCCATTCTCCACTTCACGTAAGCTAGCTCAAGGGTTTCCTGTCTGTGGCTTTCTCTGTGGTTTAATGGCGCCAGTTGTAGGGGACACCTCATTACGCAGATATTGATCAACGTGTCTCCTTTGACCCCCTGAACTTCACGAGTACAGTCAGTGTAGGAAAATCATGAACAAATAAAAAAGATTTTTTTCGGGAATAATTGCAGCATAAGAACACATCAGCCTATTGTAACTAGGCCTTCCTCAAGGTACACCATAAAGGCTTGATCCCCGGTTTTTTGTGATCCAGTCACTACAACCTGCCCTCTTCAAGTCATTTTTCCATCTGGCCTGAAGGCGTCCAACGGTTCACTTACTCCACGGCTCTTTAAAATAACTGCATATAAAAAGTTATATATATCTTTTCATCACACATTGCTGTGACAGAACAAATATCTTTAAATTTGAACTTGTCATGAGTTTCCTGCACTGACTGTACCTTCGATTACTCGTTAGCCTCAAAACTGCAGATCCCATGCGGATTGTGATTACGAGTAGAGGTGATCTCTCTCAGGGTACGACACCGCGGCTGCAATTTATCAATCTTGCATAATTGATTCTGATATCTTCTTATGCGTGTGCTTGCTACAATTTGAAATAAAGAATAATATCGACCTTAGTTATTTTGATAAAAATGGTCAAAATAGATATGATAAATTAGAAACCGCAGAAGCAAAATGACAAAAAAGTGTAAGTACCTAACTATTGCCATGGGACGCTGCTTTGCAACTGCAATCTATCAATGTTGCAAAAGTAATTGATTTCGATAGGTGATGTGCAGGTCAGCATGCATTTATTTTCTGTATCTTTGATATTTATTTTAAAAGGTATTCAGTTACTGGGGTGTCATTTTCCGTTTCTGGTTTTGAGTTGGTTGAGTAATGGTTAGATTTATTTTCAAAATCTTGCTTGAATCAAATATCAACTTTACATCAAATCACCGTCTAAGGTCTGTAATTTACAGTTAGTGCCTAAAAATTTACTAAACAAGCATACCTTAAAGGTATGTGAAATTTATTTTCCCATCCTCAAGAATGCACCCCAACCAATACCATAAAAATATTGTAATTATAGCTAGAACCGGCAACAAGCGCCACAATACGGAAACAATCGATCGTTTCAATGGGTCAGGCGAGCCCAGCTAATCCATCCACGGAGGGTTCACCAGCATCGACGAAAAACAACTCTTATTTATTACCATAAGCAGTGGGTTTTTCAATGATATCAATTGGTTGCTGTAGTATGTTATAAAGTTGTGGTATGGGTGTCATGTTCAGGCGAGAAAGCATAGGCTTCTGCGCCGCGGTCACTATTTGACATATTGCATTTCACGTTAACTTTTTTGTAAACAACGCTGCAGTATTATTTCAAGGTAAAAGCCTTTTCTATATGGTCGTATTTTGTGGTCTGTGTAGCTTTGGCACACTTTTAAGTGTCTGGATAGATACCTAACACGGGACGTTGGTTCTATACTTGAACTAGACATCTTCAAAAAATACAATTTATGTCAATATTTACAGTAAAATTAAAAATATTTACAAAAATATTTTACAGTAAAATTAATAATATTTACAAAAATATTGACTTATTTTTGTCGGCAATTTAAATCCTTACATATCTTACAACTGAATTAGATAGAATGACCATACCATATAATAAATGTCATTCATATTAATTAACAATTTTGTAATCTCCGTGGGATCTGTTAAAGCTGTCATAATAATCATAACATGCCAAAACAAGTCGCACTTAAAAATAATGAAACCATTTCAAATACTGTCCGAATAATAATTATGTAAATGAAACTACAGATTTTCTTATTTTCGTGAATAAGTAGTGCATGTTAATAAGAAGGTGGATTTATAAGCAGATTTTACTTAAATTAACAGTCACACACGCTACGCTACGAATATTAAAAGCTTAGTTATAATATTTAAATTAACTCGATTGGAGTAAATAAACTCATATTTATCTCAATCGGTTGGGGCAATAATGATTGTAATTAGTTTATTACATCCGTAATTATGGCCGTGTGATGCCGGCTTAGAATAGCATCACCCCATTTCTTACCCATGGGAGTCGTAAGAGGCGACTGAGGGACTCGAGGGTGTGTATTGCATTTTTAGGCGAGATGGGCTGACAACCTATCACTATCACTATGCCTATGCACAATTTTTCGAATGACCCTTAAATATTTGTCAGACGTGGCGTAAATGTCCGTTTTGCAGTCGTTTGCGCTCCGCCTACCCCGCAAAGGATATAGGCGTGATGTGTGTATGTATGTATTATCCGGTAAAGGTTTGCATTTATCAAAACGCACAGTAAGAGTTGTGAATGTTTCATTATTTTTAGCAATGTTCGGCCAGCTTTTTAGCCAGCCAGTTATTTTAATGATCAGTTGCACTTCCTTAAAATCCGGAAAATAAACAAATATTTTGAATGTTCTTTGATTGAAATTCCCGTTTTTAGCAGGTCTTTTACAGTTCACATTAAGGCTTTTACAGTAGATTATTTAATTCGGAGGCTGTTCGGAGGTCAGTGTTCTTTGTCATTGGGCTTATCTCAACCAGCCCGAGTGCTCGCATTACTGCCGGCCGATTACATATCGAACCTACCGAAACTATCCGACACAAGTGTATCGGAAATTTTCATGCTACTTGAACATCAATAATCGATCAATATTCTCTACGAAATTTATGAACGATAACATGGTTGAGCTGTAAAGTGGTATAATCTCGTCGAAGGTGCAGATAATAAATGCCTAGGCAACTCCACAAAATTCGACGTATTTTATCGGTATTGAATTAAATGAAATGATAGAGGCCGCCGTGTGATGCCGGCTTATGGCATCACCACATCACCCCATTTCTTAAGTAAGAGACTTGAGGGTATGTATTGCAATTTTAGGTGATGGGCTGACAACCTGTCACTATGGCGATACACAATTTTCCGAATGACCCTCAAATATTAGTCAGACGTGGCGTAAATGTCGGTTTTTGCGGCCGCTTAAGCTCTGCCTACCCCGCAAGGGATTATATGCATGATATGTGTATGTATGTATCTATAGAGGCCGCCCACAACGTTATTTACCTTGTATGCGATAAGTAAACTCACTTAGTGAGTGGATTAGCTATAAAACTTTTTAATACGAGTAACTAAATGGTATCCCGTATTGCCGGTAGAGGGTATCTATTTTACGCGGTAGACAGTTACGAATACGACCGTCATCTGCTCCTTACACAGTTTAGTCAGTCAATACTTGGTCAATACTTATGTAGGTAGTACTTAGTACAAAATAAGCTTGAAATTACTTAATTATATCAAATTTGACTCGTCTATTTAAAATTCACGCTAAAGCTATAGCATCGTCAAACTAAAAAAGCATTGAAACACACCTGCTTATAGCTTAGACTAGGTATTGAATGTTTTTATTACTTAGTTTAATTTTAAAATAACTGTGTATCTATGCTTTGCTATACCATATCTTGTCTCCGAGGGCGATATTCCTCAGATGACCTACTTCGGTGGCGATCTTCGTCCAGCCTTATCTGGGCTTAGATTTAGACGGATTAGTAGCCCACACGCGCGATAGATAGCGGCCAAGCTATATTTTTAAAATTAAATTGTTCTTTTATCGTGTACCTATATAGACAATTTACGTATTTTAGAATTTTTGACCGATTCTGTAGAGGAGGCGATGACAGGGTCGGACGGAAAACACTTGTGGAAAGTTTAATCGAGAAATTTCGATATGTACTTATTATGATTTATTGCATTAAAACAAAATAATTATTATGTGTTGAGAAAAATACACAGCGTCGTTATGAAGATAGTTTTGTGACTCACCTTGTTTTCCCGCGTTGGTATATACTTGTTCATCACCGGCAAGGGCACTACTCACTTCGAGTTAACAATTTTTTACTTCTTATCGATGCTAGAAAACTACGATGTCATAATTAGCTGAAGTAAAATTTAGACTAAAAATTATTTAACTCACGAGATGTACCTGAATAATATTTAGCCAAAATCGACGAAAACAAACCTATCTATATTGTGTTAAATGTATAGGCTTATTTTATTAGCTTAAATCCTTACGCATGAACTATTGATAAGGTAATTCCTTTTAAATTTAGTAAAAAGGTATGACTATCTAAATTGCTTTTCATAGAAATTGTTACTTTATCCTTATTCTATTTATTACCCTACACCTGTTTCCTAGTGAGAATTTTCATAGCTTTTTTCTAGATCATAGGTTCCTTCTGAAAAAAGAAACTTGCTCTAATATCCAAGCTTTAGGCACGAAATACTTAAACTAGGTTATAGGTTCTTTCATATCCTATCAAGAGATGATGATACGAACATAATCTCACTTCGCCTTATTATCGAAACTACGTGCTAGATACACGTTTCTTCAATAAATTATTTTTAATACGCACTATTTGTTCTATAAAGCTATTACTTGTAGGAAGAATATAAAATATTTTATGTTTTAGCATTACATTAGCATATTTGGTATTCATGGACTAATGCAAACGGTCTAATGAAATACGCACGTGTTTACTTTTCATTGTAATATGAAATTAAAAACTGATGCAATGTTGGCTATTTATTGTAGAACTAGCTGGTGCTCGCAAAACTTCGTTTCGCTGACTGAATGTTATGGTTAGCATACCATCAACTGTACCAGTATTTCTTATTTTTGACTTTAACTACACTCAAAACCACCTAAGTTTGTAAAATTTCTACATCCGTGCCATTATCCTTCATTTATCGTGTGATGCGTGGCTTAGATATAGAATAGAATTGGGGTGATGCTATTCTGAGTAAATGTTAATGTTGTGTATGTCCTTCAATTTACTTGCTCTGAGAGAAAGAGAATGTCCATCATGCTGATAACCTTTTTCCGAAACAGCAGTTCCTAAACCACGGTACATACATTCTACATTGGGATGTTCGTCGACCTTTAAATTTTATACTCATCATGCTTCACTGGCATACCTACCACTACCGGACTGGTAAGCGCAGTGCAAGATGTTCCATTCACAGGAAACGCTACTGCCTATTTCTTGGATTCATCCCTTCGTCGGTTTTTTCGACACCAATGGGTAGAATTGAGGTGATACTATTCCAAACCGGCGTCGCACGGCCATATATTATCCGGGCAATAACATAAAATGGCAAATTGTTTAACACTTACCGGCAAGACCCCATAATTTGAGCCTGTTCGCATCAAAACCAACACCGCGTATCACGGAATTTTACGACACGACTCTATAATTGAAAATCTCATGATCGAGCCTTTCAATGGAGGTAAATTTCTTCATCGTAACCGTGGATACGTGCGGGCAATCTCCGCCGCAAATGATAGTAGGCCGAGGGTTGCCAGCTTAGGGAGTCTGTTGCCAGCTGCCAGACAAGACGTACCTATCGATTAAACCGTACAGCATGAGATTTTTTGGACACTGTGGTCTATACTTTCACAATATATTGTTTATTTATTTATTTATTTAACTGTTTATTGCACACAAGATAAAACACAGGACACTTACAATTAAGAAAAACAACACAACAGGTACTACTTATTTCTAAAAAGAAATCTCTTCCAGCAGTCCTACGGTAGAGAGATAGCATAAGGTGAGGCTGATAGATCGTGCACAATGTAATAATAAAAATATAATATAATAAAAATAAGTTTACTTAATATACTAATATATATATATACCTAACACAATAACATATATATATATATATATATATTACAACAAATACAATAAATATACATAAATACGACTAATACAAACTAACTAGACAGTGAAAGGTAATGCTCTTTTACTCTTTTCTTGAAGACTGAGAGTGAAGGACTGTCACGTACTGTGTGCGGGAGGGAGTTCCACAATCTGGCTGCATGCACATGCATTGTTGTATAGGCTGGCCTGTCCTAGAACTCAAAACAGACGGATAAATCCAGTATCTCAATGCCAATGGCCGGATTCCGCTATTTGAAAATCGTCTCAGTTGTGTTTCAAATGTTTCAATAGAGTATCAGTTGGATTTTGGTCATTTCGTATTCTATTAGCAGTTTGAAGAATGGAAAATCACAGTAGAAATACAATGACAATTGAGTTTCGATAGCTAGTCATTGTAAACTAAAAAATTTGAGAATCAGAGCCCAAGTAATTCTTCTCAAAATCAAAAGTCAACCCTATCCGCAAATGAGAGCCTGCTAAATACCTCGCTGGTTTGGTGCTAGAAACTTATTTAGCCAGCACATGTTATACTACACGATTATCTTAGTATCTGCGTACATACAGAACTCAATCCGAGTTTAATACAAAAACTACGTACGTGCATTTGCAGTGCGTTTATTATTATGAATTGTCTCTCTCTCTCTCCCTGTCTCTTTCTTTGTCCTTCTTGGTCTCTGATAAAATGAATTAAAAAAGAATGACAAAGCTATTAAAGCTGTGCATAATCTTATTTTGAATTTCATAGAAAAACAAACTACAACTAATAAATATAGTGTAAAGCCAGGCCAAGAATGTCGAGTGTCCTCGTGGACTCTTATCTACGTTCTTAGAAATAGACAGAATAAGTACAAGGCTTAATTAATATTATCATCGATTAAAGATAGCGTTTTAATCGTAATAAAAACATAAAAAATAAATAGACAGTTCCCGAAATATTATGAGGTAAAAAAGTAAAGAAAATATTTAATGGGTGAACTGCTTTGCGCCATACGAAATTGCAGGAAAACAGATAATTTCCTTCGTACAATTTTATAAAATGTTACTCTAGTACATTTGTAACAATAAGTTCTGACCCTTTTAGTTGTACCTTATTGTGTCTGACCAAAATAAAAAACGTAGACATATTGTAAAGAATGAAAATAATTTTCAAATCGTCCGATTTTTAGCCCTGGGTTATTCTCTGTGTCAGTAGGTCAAGCTTGAGCCCGACTGGCGCTTAGGAAATTCTGTGTCGCTGCCAAAGTTCGAAATGGAAATCTTGACAGGATTGTATTACTTTCGAAAAAAAATAAACAAAACTAGGGTCGTCTAAGTCACAGATCCAAACACGTATTTCACAGAAAAGAGAAAAATATTTTGAAAAGGGAAAACTCCGTTATGGATGAAAACATCTCCACATTAATTTTGAGTGTCTTTTGAGCCCGTTTTTGTGTTTACCTGTTTTCACTTCAAGTCATTGGTTGGGTACAAAATATACGCTTAAGTAGCCATCTCCGAGCGCATCAACGCCTCTTTGATTAGGAGTTGAAGTAGTCGCCATGGCCGAAATCGGTCGGAAAGATCATCATCATCATCATCATCATCATACGCTTAAGTCTAAACGAGCCGCCTATTTTGGCCGAGATATAAAACAATTAAATAACCTACCTGCGTCTGTGTTTCCAAACGCATACAACCCTAATCTCTTCAAAGTAAGAGTGAACAGGCTTTTTCTGGGTGAGCTCGCTCCATCTTAGACTCTTGTCTCTGTACTATGACCTAGACTAGAGTCAAGAGCAAACCCATCTTAAATAAAAATAAAAACTATTTCACGATAAAGCTCGCAAGCTACTATTTGGCTTTAGCTGTTTTATTCAGCTACTTTTTGGCTCAAAGTGGTATGTGAATGAGGTTTTAATAAAATACAACTTATTTTGTATTTTTGTAACATGTTCTGATACTAAGTTCTAATTATTTTTGGTATTTGATACGCCTAATGCAGATTGTATAAAATATAGCAGCGATTGCCAATGCATGGCAATAGCTTTTAGCTTTTAGACTTTTTTAAAGTATGATATTGGTTGCACCGTACTGCACCGTGTGTATCATGCGCAAGCGCACGTCGCTCATCAAACGCGGCTAATGCGAATAAAATGATAGAGGCGGCAATTGAAAGCTAATCCTTTTATACACACTAACTGACCTTTTTACACGTTATGTTAATTCATTTACGTTCCACTGTTGGTGGTCTGATTTGTATATTTGTCTTCTTTAATGTATGACTTTGAAACTATATAAAGTATCAAAAATACTGCAAATATTTCAATGGGTAAACCAGCCCATGAAACTAAACAACTTTAACAAGAAACATACATACATACATACATAAATCACGCCTCTTTCCCGGAGGGGTAGGCAGAGACTACTTCCTTCCACTTACTACGATCCTGGCATACTTCTTTCGCCTCCTCCACATTCATCAATCTCTTCATGCATGCTCGTCGGTTTAGGGTACTCTTGACCTGACCTTTCTTTAGCACGTCCCCGATTTGATCGAGATACGTTCGTCGAGGTCTTCCCCTTCCGACGTTCCCATCCACACTTGCCATATACACCTGTTTCGTTAATCTTCTTTCGTTCATCCTCTCTACATGACTTCATCCTCTCTACATAACAAGAAACATAGGTCGAAATAGGACAAATAAAATGTTTCTCGGGGAAAGTTATTTCGTTTCAGAGGCTGGTTCATCCCTTAAAACATTTGCGGCTAATATTTGTACATCCAATATTACAGGTTTCATGCAGGCATGATCAGACCATGAAGCTGAAAAACTTTTCCTATGGAGCGTTATGTTAGGAAACAGGATTTCATATTTTGTGCACCCATACATACGTAAGACCCGTTCGGTTGACTGAGTGATCACGCCTGTAAAGTTTTCGGTAACAAATTGATAAAGAAAGTATATAAACAACACATCTTTAGTTGTCATAATTACTATCTGTAAGAGCAATACAAATAGTAAATACTCTTTATGGTTAGGTATTTGTATATTTCCATTATATTTGTCAATTCAAAACATATCGTTTAATATTTGTAAACATAGAACTTAAAAAAAACATTGATAATGTTTGAACAATACTTCCTTCTTTAATTACTAAATATTATGTAGTTTATTACCAGTACCAGTTGATTTTTTATGTGCATACAGAACGCTGATATTTTATGTTCAAGATAACCTTTGAATGCCTGATATAATATTTTTTTGGATTTTATTACATTCAAGCCATTAAATCGGAACTGAATGATCATTGATTTGCGTAAGTTAACGATATTGATTTATTAATTAAAATCTCAAATGTATGTTCAATAGTAATGAGTATGAATTTGACAAGCTACAATATATTAATAAGTTTTACAACTTCTACATATTATTTATTTTAAGTATTTCAATTTTAGGCGATGAGCTGACAACCTGTCACTAGGTATAGTGATTCACAATTTTCTGAATGATCCTCAAATGTTTGTCAGGCGTGGCGTACATGATCGTTTGATCGTTTTTACGGCCGTTTTCGCTCTGCCTACCCCGCAAGGGATATAGCTCTCTTTCAGCCTTGAGTGGCCTTAGTTGGATCTAGATTAGAGAGACAAGAGCTAACATATAAACAAGAAACTGGAGGTTACTTTAAAAAAAATATGTTTATACGTCATGGCAACTTACCATCAGGAGGCACAATATCTTCGCAGAGACGGCAAGCTGTGGTAACCTGAAAACAAAGAAAATACTGTTTTATGTGACTGTCTTCTAGTCGAAAACCTACTTCCAAATGTAAAATAGTGGCCTTACATAGGCACACATAGCAAAAACATAATTTAAGAGCTCAATGAATTTGTCACTTTCATCTCAATATTCTAGAATTGTTGAAATAAGAACTGGACAAAGTCCAATGTGTCAGGATTATCGTGTCCTTGACTGTTCAAATATTTTAAACAAATAATCGAGATTTTTGTATGTTATCTTTGTATCTTGGTTATAAAAAATATATTTGTTACTTTGCATATTTTTTTTCTAGTGGTTAAATAAAATATCGCCCTGTGATGCCAGGTTAGAACACCAACACCCAATTTATTTCCTGTCGGTGTCATAAGAAGCGACTAAGGGACGCGAGGGTTACATGTATATTATAATTTTAGGCGATGGGCTGACTACCTGTCACTATGGTCATACATAATATTATGAATGACTCTCAAACGTTTATCAGAGGTTCCTTTTGTCTGTTTTTACGGCCGTTAAAGCTTTGCCTACCGCACAAAGGTTAAAGGCGTGATATATGATAAAATTATGTATATATGTTGAATAAAATAGCTAATGCTTGAGGCTATAGCATACATTACCGGGGATTTTCTTGCTCAGTAAGTACCTTGCTTAGTAACCTACTTTGTGAAGCATCTGACATACTCGTACATAACTAAATTGTCATTTGTAAATTGTTTATTGATTAACCCCTACTGTAATAAAATAAACATAAGTATATTATGTCAAATTATATTATTATTTTTTAGTTTGACGTACTTATCGTGACGTTACGAATGTTTATGACTATGAATTGCTACTTTTTATCGGACTTGTTGACAAATTATTTTAAAAAGATTTACGATTTCGAAATGTTTAAATTTTCGCATGCCAACAAGTTCCAATGCCTGTTCAAAGGTTAAATGTTTATGAACGCATACTATGTAAAAAAAAATAAGATCCTTTATTCTGTAAATGAAAGAAATAAATAAATTGAATTGAATCAAAACATATTACTTTGCTCTTCTTTGGCGCCTGTCTGCACTTTGTAAAACTATAAGTCGTAATATATCTACAGCAAGTCGCAAAATGTTCAGTATGCATTTTAATACAACGGCGGATCCGCGTTTTGAGCGGCAGACTCTGTCTCAAAGCTACTGGGCCCGAGGTCTGCTAAATAAAAATATTTTCAGTTGTGTGTCAATGGCCTGCCAGTGTGACAGTTTTTGTCATTTCGTATTCTGCTAATAGTTTGAAGTATAGAAATGATAATGATAGTGGAGTGTCGCTGGTATTGCAAGTGTAAAAAATAAGAGAATCCGGGGCCCTGGTGTAACTAAACCGACAATTACATAACATCCTACAATGTCGCTCCCATGTCATAAATTTATTAAATATCTCAAGAATATTGATTTAAATCCGTTGTTGGGTACACAAGCGATTCTACTTGAAAATGGAAAGTGCAAACATATCTAAGAGTATTTGTAGTAAAAACATAGTTGATTGACCAGGCCAGCGCGGCCGCAGGAGCGACATGTAGTAAGGGTTACTGCTTCTGTCGTCTACTGGTCGAGTCTTGGGTTGTGTATCCGTTGCTTGCGAGTTTGATTCTTTTGTAAAAAACATATTTTTAAATATTGTTTTTATGTGAAAATAACTGTGCCGTTGTTATAAATGAAAATAACTGTGCCCTGTGATGCCGGCTTAGAATTTGCCGTGTGATGCCGGCTTAGAATAGCATCACCCCATTTCTTTCCCGTGGGAGTCGTAAGAGGCGACTGAGGGACACGAGTGTGTGTATTGCAATTTTAGGCGATGGGCTGACAACCTGTCACTATAGAGAGAAGAGAGAGAGAGAAGAAGACTATAGCGATACACAATTTTCCGAATAACCCTCAATTATTTGTCAGACGTGGCATAAATGTTCGTTTCTTGCGGCCGTTTACGCTCTGCCTACCCCGCAAGGGATTATGGGCGTCTTATGTGTGTGTATTTGTGAAAATAACTTCTTCTTTCCAGGAACATAAAAAATCAAGTAAATATTATGAAATAGAACATTAATACGAAAAAGATTTATAGACCGCACGCAAGTTTATTAGACCCCAGTTATACTTTTTGGGAGGTTCAATTTGTTTTTCATATCTCAACAGCCTATGTTCTTCGGGAAAGTTGTTTTTGTTTGTCTGGTTCACTGTTTGGAATATTTTAATATTTTTTTTACACCTTGATAATAAGGTAACCCTACAATACGCATAACTTAGTATGAAGCTGTATGTGCAAAGCTAATAAAACTGTTTGGATTTCTAAGAATGTTACACGGTGCTATTGAGGAAAAGAACTGAGGACCTATATAATCTTTGAATAACCTATGTCTAAGAAAAAGGAAATTCTATGCCGTGTAATGCCGGCTTAGAATAGCATCACCGCATTTTCTTCCTGTGGGTATCGTAAGAGACGATTAAGAGACTCGAGGGTTAAATGTGTGTTGCAATTTAGGCGATGGACTGACAACCTGTCACTATGGTAATACATAATTATCTGAATGAACCTCGAATATTTGTCAGACGTGGCGTAAATGTCCGTTTTACGGCTGTTAAGCTCTGCCTACCCCGCAGGGGATATAGGCGTGATATATGTATGTAAAATATTATCTAAGTGTGAGTCGATTAGAAAATTATGTATCATCTGACAGGTTGTCAGCCCATCGCCTCAAAGATCAACACAACTGTAACACTCATGTCTTAGTCGCCTCTTACGATACCCACGGGAAAGAAATGGGGTGATACTATTCTAAACCGGCAGCACTCGGCAACAACACTGAGATAATATTTTAGCTTTGAAAATTATTGTTATAATGAAGCTATTGGTTGGTAACTGAATGTAAGTAGGTATAAGCTTGATATATGCGAAGATACGTATTATACCTATTAAGTAACAGGTATCATTCGAAGATAATAAGTAAGTAGATATTTTTTCAAAACAGCGTAATACTCGCAATAGTTCATTGTTGACATGCTTGTGTTAATTATTTTATCATATTTCTATGCCGTGTGATGCCGGCTTAGAATAGCATCACCCCTTTTGTTTCCCGTGGGAGTCGTAAGAGGCGACTAAGGGACTCGAAGGTGTGTATTGACATTTGAGGCGATGGGCTGACAACCTGTCACTATGGCGATACACAATTTTCCGAATGACCCTCAAATATTTGTCTTACGGGGCGCCAATGTCTGTTTTTTGTGGCCGTTTACGCTCTGCCTACCCCGCTAGGGATAATAGGCGTAATGTGTGTGTGTATAATAGTATATTTCTGCACGCGTTTTATTGACTACCTACCTACTGTCTCATTTTGACATATCGACCTCTATAATGAACTTTGCGTAATATTAAAATACTTATACATACATACATATATCACGCCTATAATCCCTTACGGGGTAGGCAGAGCGTAAACGGCCGCAACAAACAGATATTAACTCCACGTCTTACAAATATTTGAGGATCATTCAAAAAATTGTGTATCGCCATAGTGACAGGTTGTCAGCCCATCGCCTAAAATTGCAATACACACCCTCGAGTCCCTTAGTCGCCTCTTACGACTGCCACGGGCAAGAAATGGGGTGATGCTATTCTAAGCCGGCCTCACACGGAAACATTACTTATATATTATAATATTTATTTTAATAATCAATATTTTTAGGTAAAAGAAGTGCATGCAGACCATAAAACTGAACAACTTTCCCCTTGGAACATATGTCAGTTAACGACAAAAAAAATTACCTCCCATACAAAATCAAGATGAGCTGACTGCAATTACTATGGGAAGTAAAAAAAAAAGTTTTCTGACATATCTTCCTCGGGGAAAGTTGTTCAGTTTCATGGTCTGCATGCAGCCTATCAGTACCTATTCGGAGGGCTGTCCCTTACACTCCGTATACCTAGCTATTATCTAGCGCTAGATCAATATGGTCATTATGGTTTTATGTCGCAGTAATTTGTCAGAATTAGAAATTTTGCCGAATTTCTAGGAAAGTCACGATTATTCAATTTTCCGGCTTATTGCAAAATTCGGCGGCCCAATTCCTAATTTTGTCATTTCACTGCGACATATACACAGTACAATTGCAAAAAAGTAAAGCTAAGAAAGACACAAACGTATTCTCAAAGCACCCAAATTTCCAAAAATATTTTATAATAATTTTGTTTTTCATCTGCATATCTGTTCTGTTGCATGTCTTAAAAACGCGTTTAGTAGCGACTGGATGGCGGAAACAACAGATCGTGCCTTATGGCGTACCCTCGGGGAGGCCTACGTCCAGCAGTGGACTAATGTATGTAATAGGCTGATGTGTGTACATGTAACATATATTTTGATGTTATAAGTTATCAAGAGTACCCTAAACCAACGAGCGTGCATGAAGAAATTGATGAATTTAGAGGAGGCGAAAGAAGTACGCCAGGATAAGTGGAAGGAAGTAGTCTCTGCCTACCCCTCCGGGAAAGAGGCGTGATTTATGAATGTATGTATGTATAAGTTATTAAACTTATAAGTCAATGCTTCTATACCACGCCACGAGATTAATGAAAATCTCTTCGTAGCAGATTGACACATCTTCAAAATTACTAAGTACTACTCTACACAATAATTGTATGCTGTGGGCTTTCTTCAAAAACGCGGAAAAATATGATGTTTATTTCTTTATTCACTAATATAAATTCAACCTACTACTTGAATTTATGCGTGTCGAAAGCGTGCATAAATTATAACTAATTCAGACTTATCTTTTATCTAAGATAGCATAATCTGTTGTTAAGATAACTACAAAAATAATAAAGAATTCCATTCAAAACAAATGTTGATCACAATATAACTGAAAAGATTTAAATCACTCCCGCGTTGCATGAAAAGCCTTCGACTACTCTCACTTCCCTTGAAATATAAAACCTACATAGGATTGAAATAATAAACTTCAAATTAATATATAATAAGATACAGAACTTCTTTTTTATTTTGAAATGATCTACCTAGAGATTTAATAAAGCATGGTCTACTGATGAAATTAAACAAAAACTTACATAGCAGAACTTTGCCGTCATGTTGTGACCCGTTGTATATTATGTTGAACACACATCTAACTGAATTCTGCAGCGTTTCCTTGGAGAGAACTGAATCACACACTTTTACGTAATAAACCCACACACGTCGCATTCAACAAAACAAAACACTGAAAAGTACGCTGATTATAAACCTAAGCTTGAACAATAGCTTTTGTAGTCACAAAAAACAGTGAAACTTCTGAATCCGCTGAACAGAAACACGCTTTACATCACTTCCATAATTTTCCGGATAAACCCGACGAAGCCCGATTTGAAAATGGAACACGTTTTTTGTTTGTAAAACGACTTCGGCGGGGCTTCTTTGAAATGCTAGCTGGAATTTTTACTTTTTTAATTTTCATATGGGTTTTCACGCGCACGCTTGTTGGCGGTATGAGAGCGGCAGGGACATGCGCTCTGCGCGCCAGCCGGCTAACGACTACGAGATAAAAACCTCGCTTGATTATAAAACTTATAAGCTAAACTTTTTGTCCGCGCGCGTGTGTTTCGAATACGAACGCACGAACTTTCATTGCTGACCTTATGGTGTTTTCTTTTACAGATATATATTTTTAAAACCCTTTATTTAAAATTAGAGAAGAAACCATTTTGAGCCAATTTAAGAAGCCTTACACGGAGTCACGGACAAGACAGTTATTAATTATTCTAACTTTCTTCACCTATTTCAGCAACTTCCTAGTAACACGAAACAGTAACTATTTACAAAGTAGGCGAACCTTAAATCCCGTAACAGACAAATTGGCGGACAGCCATACAAAATTTCTAAAAGCGTTTCTAATCGTCCCATTTCCTTATAAAGGCGGTAGCAGAAACTATAAAGAAGCTATCAAAAGTAGCTATATAGTAAAAGAACATTGGCCAGAGGGCAAGCACCTGTGGGCACGCAATCTACTCGCCTTTATCAAATAGGTCAATGTAGGCGTACCTTTACACCTTATACGTTGCTGGCCATGCTCTATAGAAACGTAGAGATTACGCTTCAACATACACTTGCTTTTTAAATCAAAGACGTCAAATATTTGAAAAATACGCGGTAAGAGGTCAAAAATCCTTTTTTTGGGTTCTAGGCTCTTTACCAAATTAGAAATGCCTAAAGATTTGCTAGTTTTTTATTTTTTTTATTTATGATGGGTTTGCTCTTGACTCTAGTCTATGGTCATAGGACAGAGACAGAGTCTAACGACGGAGCGAGCTCACCCTGAAGTTTTGATTATAACTTTGACATTCCTGAACAAGGAAATAAAAATCGTGGTGAGAATTTAACTTTGTTCTACTGAGTAAGCTCAATTATTCGAACAACAAATATTAAGTTTTTAGTTTACCCAGTTGCCGGATCTCCATGCCTAATGAGCTAAGTTTTGCATATACTATTCTATATATGTATAGGTACTAGTTCCATGGTTCACGGTTATAAGGCTAAACATCTTTACGTTCCACTAATTACCAAAGTAGTACCTATCTATTCTAAAACAGCTGATGACATTGTCTAGGTGTTTTTTGTCAGAAATTACTCTTAGGTAAGCATACAGTTGCAATTTGCATAGATCGTTTTATGATTTTATTTAGGTACTAGCGGCCCGCCCAGCGGTTTCACCCGCTGCTAACTGATTTCCCACGGGAAACAGACCTTCTTCCGACATAAATCATACATAAAAACCTTCCTCTTCAATCACTCTTATCTTTTAAAAAATCTTCATCCAGATCCGTTAAGTGGTTTTGAAGATTTAAGCATACAAACAAACAAATAGACAGGGAAAGACGGGGGAAGCGACTTTACTTTAAATTTCGTTTTTTTTTAATCCCCCAAGGGATGAAAAGGAGGTTGAAAGTTTGTATGAAAGTTCGTTGTCTTAAGTGTGATCCGTTTCAAATTTAGTGATTAGACTTATGACTTAAAATAATTAAACACGTGTTTCAGCATATTTGAAATTTTTACCCGTAATAGGGTCAAACGGGGGTTTAAAGTTTGTATGAAAGTTCGATTTTTTAAATGAATGTGATCTGTTTTTAAAATTTGTGATTAAACTAATAACTAAAAATAATTAAACACGTGTTTCAGCATTTTTGAAATTTTAACCTTTAAATGGATGAAAAGGGGGTTAAAAGTTTGTATGAAAGTTTTTTATCTTAAATGTGATTTGTTTCGAAATTTCTGATTAGACTCCTAACTTAAAATAATTAAATACGTGTTTCAGCATTTTTGAAATTTTAATCCTTAAAGATGTCAAAAGGGGGTCAAAAGTTTGCTACCAGTTGGGCTACCCGTTTTCCCATGGGAATGTGACAATTTTCCGGAATAAATTATACTTATAAACCTTCCTCTTAAGTTACTCTATCTAATAAAAAAAACCGCATCAAAATCCGTTGGGTAATTCTTAAGATATAAGGAGACACCAAACGGGAAGCGACTTTATTTTATACTATGTATTGATGATTTGTAGGATATCTTTCTGAATTGTTCGCAATTCAATGAGGCCTTTTACAAAAGCAAATATGACAAATATATATATTTTTTATTTACTGTGTTTTCAGATAATAGTTTTGCCATATGATAAACGTGTATTCAAAGATATGGGTCACCAAAAGTGCATACGTTTTCCGTTGTTGTAAACGCTTTAACGAAATAAAACCTTTCAGATAGACAGTACTTATATGCAGAAAGATCCTTGGTCTTATTCATTAATACGTGACTATCATCTAGGTTAAATATCTATCAAAAACATGACGAGAGATTCTACTGAATTTTTTATACAAACCTATCAAACATGTGAATAACTTGCTCTCACAAGATTCATAGTACCGCGAAAGTAATCGCGTTTTTTTGTTGGGTTAAATATATTGATTATATAACAGGGTGTCCTGCTCACTGATGGATGACGCCATAACAGTAAAGAAAAATCTGTGAAAAACTTACTTACTCTGCGTCACTCAAATTTCTTTTGTCCCCAACAAATCGACTAAAGAACTAATCAAAATTCGACTCAGGCACACATTCTATATCTAGTATTCATCGCCTTGACTGCCAGATTCGTCATGAAGTGGACGGATACATGACAGCTCTTCTAATCGGCCTAAATGACTTCCTGCTTCCGCACGAGATGCCACTCGCTCACCTTAGCGATAAGGACATTTGGTCTAACAGGTGTTAGTGATTCTAGAAACCATAAGCTTCTTTAAACTATTATAGATTAACTTTAATAAATGTTAGATGTATTTTTATTCATGATAGGTAGACTGAGGCAGAAGTAGATGGGCCATAAGGCAGACAGAGTGAAGAACAGGACGGAACACAGAAATCTGTTAAAAGTTGTAAGCCACGGGTACTTTAGCGACAAAAAAGAGCCTATCTTGATTAAATTAGATAACTGAAAATCGGCATTAAGGTACTACTTGACCTACTGATCAAAACTGTGGGTGATGCCAAGCGGTGCAAGGTGAAGGGTGAAACCCTAGTTTTGATCAGTAGTTCAAGAATTCTCTGCATGCCGATTTTCTTTCCCCTTGCTCTTAGAAATCCTTCAGTTGAACTTCCATAGTTAAGTGAACACATTTGGAGGTAAACATCTTTTTTTTAAGGGCTGGGCTCTGCAATTTTAGCCCCGGGGCTTTGAAATTTACACCTGACTTGGAGCTATGGTTCACCCGAAGAAGTTTGTGTGGTTGTTCAAACAACCAGCCTTTTCGCGTCCTTGAAGTGCGACTGAGCTTAGAAGATGCTCTGGGAAACACGGATTGGACAGAATCTATCCGGTACATGCCAGCCGGTAGCTCCCAAAATGGGGAACAAATGAGCGTCGATGTTCAAGACGCCATGTTGGATAAGGGAAGTAGTTGGACGCAGAAAAATTAAGGGGTTTTTATGATGGTGAGCGTTGTCGAAGAAGCGACGAGACGCCTACTTCATACGAGTATAGGCTTTATATTTAAGTCGATTTGGAGGTTGGCGTAGCGCATGTACCAGGGCGCCTCGGTAGCCTTACGCATAGAACGGTTTTGAGCAAATATCACAGTATACACATTACTGCACAGTATTGTTCTTTTTTAAATTTTTGATTGTCTTTATGCGACTAATTTGTAAGCGTAAGAATAATATCGCATCTGCTTAATCGAATGTGAATCACAATAAGATTACTTTATATTATTTACTCATAATCGTTCTACAAAAGTCATCTCATCTCATCGCACGTGAGATGCAATGTAAGTAAGGATTGTTTTGTTTTGTCAGGCGCGCCTTGACCCGCCCTGCGTTGACTGACCGCTGGCTCAGACGTGTTCAACGCAATTTGACCTTTATAACAACTTCCATTTCCTTTATTTACACTATTCGTGAATGCGGTAATGGGACATGGCTCATTTCGGAAAAATCACACTTTTCAATGCTATAGGAAAGCGAGTAAAGTTTGTTTATATATATGAATAAACAGGCATTTACTTGTCATGCATATTTAAAATTTTCATCCTGATAAAGTAACTAACTAGGTATGTCTTTCTATCTCAAAATAATTAATGCTTTTCCTCAATGCAAGATGCAAGCTTTCCATTTTCATTATAAAACGTTTACTCTTTACTACTTTAAGTAATGTTTATAATTATGACAAAGGTAATCTATAACGATCATTCAATTTGGACAAAATATATCCAAAGGAGTTCAAAATTCAATGTTTGTTATTGATCCGGAATTTGTACTTTGACGTCATTTACAAAGTATTTTTATAAGTCTAGAGGTGATTTTGTATGACGTTGTTAGTTACGTACGTATTTTAAAAAACACAATAAAGCTAGTGAAGGTTAATACTGTCATTTTAATATAATCTACTTAAACTTATACCAACACCATAAAACTGTGAGCGCACAACTTTCTCAAATTTTTGCATACACAGAATAATTTTTACTTTTTCCAAAACACCACATAAAAAAGAACATAGGTCTCAAACATCTTAAACTCTTTCCAGAATCATAAATAACTGCTTGCGGTTTCAAAGCGACTGACCACAGTTTTAAGTATGTGGATGAGGAGAGTTAGACTATATTCAATACCTTAAAGTCGATTTTGCATTTTATATAAATAATGACTGTCATAGGCGACTAGGTTAAATGCACATCTTAAATTGAAGTCAGCTTTAAATATAGGGTGGTATCTAACTGCAAACGTGAGAACTCCTTGGTATGTCCTCAAGATCATGAAAAGCTCGTTCCAAGGAAAATAACTCAAAATATGAAAAATTACCTCCCATAGAAAATATAAACAGGTATCCGGCAATTTAGTATGGAAGGTTCATCATTGTTATTCACATTTTGAACCATGTTCCTTGCAGAAAGTGTGTAAGAGTGTTTATAAACACCGGCCGTAGTTTGAGGTTCATAAGCAGTCTATGGAGGCGCCGTGGAGACGTCTCATGTCTGTTGATAATGAAGATGATAGCTGTGATTTTGGACATTAACACCCTGTATGAGTAATGCGGTAGAATAAGAGTTGGAACTACGTCGTAACCTTACTTTGTTGATACTACCTTCTCATTCGTAGTTTTCCTGCAAAGTTCAAAGTCCTTCAAAGTTATGAGTATGTATCTACAGCGCTCAAACAAACTCGGATGACAAAGATTTTATAGATTTTAGTCATAAATTACACTTTAGCTAACAAAGTATATATTATGTGAGCGTTTATTTATTTTACGAGTCGAATTGATATCCTTATTACAAGTACCTTTAATTTGAAGTCGTTTAAAATACTACAGATTATTAGATAAATGAAGGTACAGACAACAAAACCCTGGAGTTAGAATAGGCGTGAATAAGTATATTAATTACAACTAGTATATAACGACACGAAAACGTAATGCTTAAAAAGTTACTGTTTAATAAAAAGGATCGTCTGTTGCACTTCTGCAGTGAACTCATAACAATATTCAGTCTTATAGATATTACAGACTCTGTCTCTGTCCTATGACCTAGACTAGAGTCAAGAGCAAACGCATCATTAATAAAAAAAAATTACAACCATTGAGAGAGAGAGATAAAATGTACCTTATTATTAGGAGCCTGACATGTCCCACTGCTGGGCAAAGGCCTCTCTCTCCTTCTTCCATTTGTCGCTATCCTATGCCCCCCCATCCAGGTTTGGATGTGGGAATTTAACTCGTCTTTCCACATTTTCTTTCGACGACTACGCGCCCGTTTTGCGTTAGGAGGGACCCAAGAAGTTGTTATTTTGCCCATAGTGCATCCGGCATTCTGGAAACATGCCCAGCCTAATCCCACTTAAGATATGCTGCCTTCTGACCCACGTGAACTATTTTTGTGCGTGATCGCAGCGTAGTATTTCTGACTCGGCCAATTCACCTGACCCTGAGTATGCTGCGCTCTATACTTCTTTGGCAAACCTTGAGTTTGAAATTCAGGATGTCTGTCAAAGACCAAGTCTGAGCGCTGTAGGTAAGTATGGGGAGAATGAAAATGTACCTACCTTGAAATTAAAGTAAGGGTATTATAAATAATGAATTGCATCGGTATCTATGTTTGAAGCTGAATTAAAAAACAACTGGTAAGTTGGGTAAGGCAGTACGTACAGCTTTGAAACGGTATTGTAGGGTTCCAACCCCGCTCGAAGCAGTTTTTTTTTAAAAGAATTTCAGACTGCAATTTTAATATTTTCATGTGCAAAATGTAAGCAAAGTTCAAGAAGTTATAAATGCTTCAATTAATTACCTAGATCATGCATGCATTTATAATTTAATTGGCAATGTTTATTACCAGTGAATTAACAAGTAGGTGCTAATGCAAAATCATTAAATGCACTTAGTTAAAATCTACTTAGTTGTCTAATTTGACGAAGCTTTAACAAATATTATTATGTAGCAAGCAATGGTTAAAGGTCAAAGTTACTTAAAAGTTAAGCCAACGTAGATCAGTCAATATTGTTGGCTGATATGAATTCCACTCCCCGTAAACAATATAATTAGATATTTAATGGTTTTAATTTTGAAGTACCTATAAACCTATTAATACTAAATGGCAATTATATTATGTCAAAAAAAGAAATACCATAAATATGGTTCAGTTTCCATAAGCTGCCTATAGTTGCTGAACTTCTAAAAGTTAGTTTTATTCTCATAATCATATCATAACTATTGTATTAAGAATTAAGCAAGCAAATACAGGTGTAAATACTAATGTTGAATCTATGGTTCTAGTGGTCCTAGAGAATTGTTTTGAGGGTTCGACATAAATAAGGTACAAAATCAATCATATTCGGGTTACTATGGAAGCTCAAAATATTTTTATCATATTTCGACCTATGTTCCTTGGGAAAAGATGTTCCTTGGCCGACCTCCGTTTTAGTATCGATCACTAGTAAAATTTCACTTGATATATTCAACGTTATATCACCTTAATCCACTGTACTATCAAACAATCGCAAACGCAACTTGGGTATGTTTTCGTGGATTACACACTCGGGTTAGGTGCTAAAACTAGATACATTAGTAAATCAGGCGTCGCGTCTCGGCTCGGTCTGTTTGTGCGAACAATTACAAGGGGAGGCGCCAAAAGACAAACATAACTAGTTTTGTTAGATCTGTAGACTTGGAAGATATGTTATGTGCAAAAAATCTACGAATATTTTCAGAAAATGTAAGTATTTTTATCCTTTTGTTATGTTAGGAAAGTACGACAAAAGTCTGTTCCAGAGAAATTTTTATTTTATTATTGAACATGTTACTTGATTTCAGTGAAGATAACGGACGTATCCTGCTCCCTAAACAACGTTTTGTCATTTACTAAATGTTCTATACAGAGCCGTATTATTATCATATAGCGGTGTGCCGGTACTCCACAGGTCTTGGGTTCAATCCCCGGCCGTCGCTAACTTTTTTTTTTCAATTTCAATTGCATCACAGTTAATGTTTTTAGGATCTTTTTAAGTTTTGCTATGACTAAAAACCTGTTACAAAATCTTCAGATGAGCGATAGTCGTGCCATGATTTGCGTGAAATATTTACGACGCATTTACAACATTATTATGAAAAATATTTACAGTCCAAAATAAACTTCTATAGTTTTCTTTTATATAATTTTAAATTACAGATTTATAAGAAATACGAGTCTTTCAACCAGCTTAATCGTTAGTAACACATCTTTACGTATTCGATTTATTATTCAACCACTAAAGGCAAACTTTATATTGTGTGTAGAGTAAAGGCATGTACTTCTAGGCATGTCTGTGTCTCAAAGTTGACATGTCAAAGTCAAGAGCCTGTGGCAATGAAATAAAATAGCAGACTAGGTATGTATAGCTATGTACTGTGGCTTCATATGACGCTATTTTATCGTCATCAAAACACAATCAAACATTATGATGATACAGTCATTTTAGTTTTCTACGCAGTTTCTTTCTGTATACTTTGATACAGGGTCAATTGATTGATTTTGAACAAAAAATTCAACGGCCATGCAAGAATTTGTTGTTTTGATAAAATTTGTACAGGCAACTTAAGAATTTCTGATTCCTATGAGTTACATACATACATACACATATCACGCCTATAATCCCATGCGGGGTAGGCAGAGCGTAAACAGCCACAAAAAACGGCCTTTTACACCACGTCTGACAAATGTTTGAAGGTCATTCGGAAAATTGTGTATCGCTATAATGAAAGGTTGTCAGCCAATCGCCTAAAATTGTAATACACATCCTCGAGTCCTTTAGTCGCCTCTTACGACTCCCACGGGAAAGAAATGGGTTGATGCTATTCTAAGCCGGCATCACACGGCATATATATAAGTTATATTGGCGTAATTTGATTCATTGTACGCAGAAAACAACGCAATCAGAAAAATTGCAATTATCTATTTCAAAGTCAAAGAAAGAATATTTACAAAGTTTTTCCTGTTCAAAAAGTATTTCTTTATCGACGACGGCGGCTTATCGCAAAAACTTCTAATGTAACATTTATATTATCAACTCAACGCATATCCAACATAATTTGTATTGCCGACCAGTTTAGTTCCTTTTATCTCCATATCTATTAGTGCAATAAAACTTATCGAAGCACTCGTTTAAAAACATGGCGCCAATTATTAATATAAACGCAGTTTTAGATACTTACAGTCATCAATGAAAATTACATACACATGTAGTAACGTAGAAAGGCAATTACGTCACCAAACGGTGATGCAAAGCAGTCTACTTGAACATCAATTAAATAAATAGATAGCGATTGCGAGCGCTTTCTACAAACAACGCCACAGTACAAAAATCTTCTCAGTGCGTAAATAACCTACTGCGCTTCGATAGATTTTGTATAATGCATGTTGATTAGTCTGTGACACGTCTCGTTGATGGGTTGATGGCATTGACTGTCGTATCGACGTGTCAATGAACTTGTCATGTCCCAATTCACTCGGGAGTCGACTGCTGAAAGCTGACTCACGGTGTTGTGCAATATGGGCCCTGGACTGCAGTGCGTATGGTTTGCATGATTAGCCAGTAACGAAAATGATCTTCCAGTGTGACGCCGGCCTAGAATAACATCACCCCATTTCTTTCCTGTGGGTGCCGTAAGAAGCGACTAAGGGACTCGAGGGTGTGTATTACAATTTTAGGCAATGGGCTGACAACCTGTCACTAATGCGATACACAATTTTCCGAATTACTTTTAATGATTGTCACACGTGGCGTAAATGCATTTTACGGCTGTTTATGCTCCGCCTACCTGGGATTATGGGCGTGATGTATGTATGAAAATGATCTTGATCGATCTACATGCAGTTTGGATATGTCAAACTAAATTATTCTCATTTTTGAAAACTTGTTAACCTCCTACCGCAGACAGGACCTGCGACTTTCGCTATCAGTACTAGCGACGCCTCCTCTATCTGGGTTGTCGCAGCTCAATCGTTGTCTATGAAGTTATGCAATTGTGACTTAAATAAGAGATAGTTTTGCAACTAATTTCCAGTTACTAATTCATTATTTACAGATTTAATAAAACCGAAGCGATAAAAACTTACCATAAATTGAATACCAATTTTAAAATTCTTAACGTGTGGAGTATACATTTTTTAGGCAACTTATAAATTGTTTACCCAACCCGAGAAGTGTTGGTAAATTTGGTCATCGGATATTAATTTGGATAGAAATCACAACATTGGAAGACGAAATCCGCAAACTTCTGTTCTGCAGTTATTGAAGCTATCACAGTACTTGCTGACAACATTGGACATGGTAGTATAATTATGTAAAATCGTAAGAAAACTCTTAAAATAGGTACAAATTGTTGAAACTTTGTACCAATTATTACCTATTCTTGGATTTTTCCAGTACCTACGCAAGGTATTACGTACGTTAAACTCATAAACAGACCTCGTAACTCTGGTACGAACAAAAGAAAAGGTGATGCAATCCTCTATACTAATGGAAAAAAATGCATTTTCACAGAAATATTTAACCATAATTATGACTTAACGACTCAATACTTATACGAGTGTGTTAGTCATAGTTGTAGCATAGCTACCAACCAAACCTAACTATACACGATTAGGTCCATAGCAAAAACATTTTTCGTTCGATAGCAGATTTTATAATTTCCGTAAAATATATTTTCAATTTATTTATTTACTAGATTTCCGCCCAGCGGTTTCACCCGCTGCCACTCATTTTCAACTTGTCAACTTGAATAATTTAATAATAAATTTAATATAATCCTCTTTCATTTAAAATATATTTTGGCAATACTTAAAAAAATACCCAAAGAAAATATTTATGTGGATACATTAACATTTTCTTAGAAAATTTGAAGATTATAACCTACACCTAAATAAATACCTTACCAACAATTTTATTTGAACCACATAGTTAACGATTATTCATAACTTAACGAAAAAAATGTATAAATATAACATATTATAAAAAAAATCGTAAGTAAATTTCGAAGTGTGATATTATTTCATATTTATTTATTTCCGAACAATATACATTGTGTTGAAAATATAACATAACATAACATTATTAACTACATGTACAATCTTTAATACGACATTTCTGAGAAAACATCTAATAATAATTCAATTAAATGCATTAGGTAATTCAATTTAAAATGAGACCAATTCATACAATATATATGCAAAAAACACTACTATTATTTTACGCCATCACAATCCTATTTTAGGTCAAAAAATTCGACTAAAAAGATAATAATATAATATACAGGTAAATAAATGATTCAAATATAATGTCAAAAATTTTCAAATTAAATGTCATAGCTATAGATTATAAGTATTACAAAATTGTTTTTATTATTTTTAAATGTCAATTGTATACGTAAATATCTATATTTAAACTGAGTTTTAAATTCGATAAGACAAGTGTTTGCTCAATCAGTAATTTTATAAATCTTACTACAATATGACCTATAACATCATAAGTTCCTCTACCGTATAAAAACATTTTATAAACTCATAATGCCATGCTTTTCAAGGAAGCCTGGAAGCCTACGCCGTAGCATTCTACTACGACAATTAGCAATCAAAGTGTTACAACGTAGAATGTCTTTACACGTTTGTATAAAGCATAATGAAGGAAATATACGAAATTACTTTAACGTATTGCCGTGTGATGCTGACTTAGAATAGCATCACCACATTTCTTACCCATAGGTGTCGTAAGTGGCGACTAAGGGATTCGAGGGTTAGATGTGTATTGCAATTTTAAGCGATGGGCTGACAACTTGTTACTATAGTGATACACAGTTACACAATTGACCCTCAAACTTTTGCCAAACGTAGTGTTACATTAACACTCCACATGACATCCGTTTAACGGCCGTTGACGCTCTGCCTACCCCGTAAGCGTAAGGGATATAGGCGTGATTTATGTATGTATGTAATATTACGCAAACGTTTAGGTATATCATTCAAGGCCACATTGAGACTGCAAGACTTCACAAATGTAAGAATAATGTCTTGATTTAACGCTTAATCGGCTAAAACATTGCAAATTTAGAACGCTTACATTTTTACCATGCATGATAAAATTTTAAAACCGCAATAAATTAGATAAAACCGAATACATTCGATTGCACTGTTGGTCGTACAAAGTGATTTTGTATATAATTTTTGACATGAATGTCAACATTGAAATCAATTATACCTATATAATAAAAATAATACTTTTGTAATTTTACCGTCAAAGGGTTATATCGCAATACCTAACCAGAAAAAAACATAATCTATGAAAACGTGGCTGATTCCGCGCGCCTGTAGACTGGTACTCACTTAGGTAGGTTACCTACCTCCTAAACTAAATAACCTAACCTAAATATTTTGGCTACTAGTAACTACGCTAACTACTGTACGACCATCCCAATAAGCCATATTTGACAGCTGTCAGATTCGTGCTAATGCTATGGCAGAGGGTTCATTTTCCATTGACATATATTTTAGTATAGGCTTTGTGATGCCGGCTTATAATAGCATCACCCCATTTCTTACCCATGGGTGTCGTAAGAGGCGACTAAGAGTCTCGAGGGTTAGATGTAAATTGCAATTTTAGGCGATGGGCTGACAACCTGTCACTATGGTGATACACAGTTATCTTATTGACCCTCAAACTTTTGTCAGACTTATTGGTCTTATTGACCCTCAAACTTTTGTCTTTTGTAGGGGATACAGGCGTGATTTATGTATGTATGTATATTTTAGTATTGTGATGGCAGCTGTCAAATATGGCTTATTGAGTTGGCCTTACTTTTATCGTATTATTTGGGTTAATCGTTCTAACCGACCTAACTTGCGGCCAAGAGCAAGGCGTTCGCAGTTGCTAAGTATGGTTAATTCATTTAGTCGTAAACAACAGGGATTAATGGAAGAAACACAAGGTACTATTATTGTAAAACCAGTAGCCTATAAACTAGTGTAGAGATAGGTCATTTGCGGACGATTTTTGAAGCATTTGAAACAGGACCTAATCTTCTCCTGCCCGCGAGAGAAAATTCGCCAAGTTTTCTGAAATTGTATATCTAACACGGGGAGTGTAGTAAAAATTCGGTTTTCAATTTATCACGGGTTTTTCACGGCTTAGAGACTACATTCAATCTGTAAAGAATGAATAGTCGCTGGGTATAAATTGAAAAACTAACCCGGTAAATGAAGCCGTGCCACGCGTTATTGGCATCAAGATACACTTGCAAACTTCGCGGGCAAGGGGACGAACCGCGGTAGCCCAGTGGCAAAAGGCGTCGCCACTAGTAATGGCGAAAATCACAGGTTAAAATCCTGCGCGCTGTAGAAAATTTTGCAAGTTTTCTAAAATTCTAATCTTCTTATTTTAAACTGATTCATTTATATAAGGTCGATGTTATTAACGATATTAGACATAATAATAGCTGATTTTCGGTGTTTTGGAGGTATAAGTATGAATATTTACGAAATAATTTCATCTTGTTTAAATATCGCAAAAAAAGACAATTGTTGATCATGCGTTGAATTGCAACGCTAAAAATTTGCAAGATTCTTAATGTAGGTACACAATATTAATGCATTTTTAATGTTCAATTATTTTACATCAGTAAGTTTATTTATTTTCCGAATGCATCGTTTTTAAAGAAATACATCACAGTCATTGTTAGGTTGCATCGAATTATTAAATTAAAAATGAAATTGTTTTCCACAACGATGACCATGGAGGGTATACATACCTATCTACCTTTTTCTAAGATGTTTAGAAACAGAATTACACCGTGAGTGCGAAAATTTCCTGGCCTTAAATTGATTCAAAATATTATAAAATTTTCTTTCAAATACGTTCTGCAATCCGGTTCTAAGAAAAGGAAGAAAAAACAAGTAGGTTCTAGTCAGTCAGTATATGCCTAAGCAAAGGTTTGTGTTTGCTGAGTGCATATCTTCGCAGTACAACTGCAAATACACAAACACACACATGAATATCAACACACTACTCGTAATGGCTACGAGATAGAATATCCAATATGTAGAAATTTAATGATTTGGGCGGCGTTTTGGCTTGTGAAGAGCAAATAATTTGTGCCCACGCATAATGAGCGCCTAATTAATACATATAAAGCAGATATGAAATCGTAAAGGTCATTCGTATCTTATTTCATTATTTCGATTATTTGCACTTGAATATGGAACGAAATTTTTAAAGATCTAGGTGAATAGCGATGACGAAATGCATTGACACAAATAGAAGCCGTTCATTTCACCGAACGGGTTTGAAGTCATGTAAAAACAGTTGTTAAAGTGTTGGTACGGATCGTGAAATATGTTGTGGATACAAATAACGCTCGTGTATAATAATACAAATATGACAAATTAACTTCTTCTTCAAATTTAAGAGTCTAAGTCTTGTCGGTGGAGTAACTTCCAATTTTCCCTCTTCTCTGCTAGTGACTTGACCTCCTGACAAATTGAATATCTTTTTTTAAACCGATGCAAAACAATTAAAAAATAGTGGGAAAATCCAACTTATAATAAAGAGTAGTAAAGGTTGCACCTATTTAAAACCTACAGGTCTTGTCAAGTACTTGACGAGAAACCCAAGTACTAAAACCTTCAGCGAGGCTGTGCCTGCGACCACCATCGGTCAAGGCCTGACCTACAAGACGACAAATGAGTAAAACACTTTACATGTCAGGTTTAGTTCATAACGAGGCACTTCCCAATAAACATGACACAGCAATGTACAAGCATAAGAAAAATCATCGTCGTTATTACTGTCACAGAAAGGTAAGCTTTACAAAGATTGGTCATAAACCACATTAACACCTTTTACTCACCCATTTCGGTTCAAAGACATCAAAGGATCAAGATTTTAAATCTTTCGAGTATTTTTTAGCGTCAACATGTTTATTTATTAATAAAGCATTGAGTCAAAACAACATAGTGCACTTGAACTTTTGTGTTTTTTAGGTGCAGATATTCTCTGATTAATATTTCATTATATATAATTGAATCCAGGTAGGTACCCATACAAAGATGTTAAAGATTACTTTTAAAAACTTTATTTTGTAAAATGGAGGTAATATTATACTAAGATATGCCATGTAAGCGGGTTTTCAAAGAGATTTTTGATCTAGAATATTATCATATATGTCAGTAAGGTATTTACAAATATAAACATCTGATGTTAATGTTTTTGTTCATTTATGCAAGAGCACGGACAAGCAGAGCTTTAACATTCGCGGGTTTACATTTTCATACAGCATTATTTAAGGGCAAAAAAATTATATAGGAGTGAGCATCGACTACGGAACATGCTTGGCAAATTGAACAAACGCAAATTTACTGAGAATCATCGTAGACCATAGTCATATATCACTACATAGCTTCATATTTTATAGAATTTAATTATGTTGCATTTTTTTTAAAACAATAAGGGTATTACCGTACTGAGTATAATGAAACTCAAATTACTTACGTAGTTATTTCAAAAATCGTCCTTATTTTTTAAAACTTTCGTACTAGTTCAATATTATTTTAATCCCTTTTTTCAAAAAGTGACCAGAACACCATACTTATCTAAAATCAACCTTCATCGAAAACGAAAACAGAGACATTATTGACTCTGTCTATAGCAATTTTGCCAATATCTATGCTTAGTCCTCGAAGACGTTCGTCCACGTGGCATGTCGAATTTGTTTTTTAATTATTATTATGCAAATATGAAGAACAAATAGTCGTGAAATGGGCATGCCGTTAAATATTTTAAGTGTGGAATTGTGTCATCCGTTCGATATTATTGAGCGTAAACGAAAATTACTGGTTCGCGGTGTCATTCTAACTTCTTTGATGTTGTAGACTCATTTTAGTGTACTAAATACTAAGAGTGTAAGTAAATATTTTTTGTGTTTGAACTCAATTCCATTTCAAATTTTATTTATTTGTCTCACGTGACTAAAACATGCAAGAAAATAAAAATAAAGTTTTGTAGCAGTAATAGCGCATTTCATGTGCGGTGGGGTATGAGTTTTGAGTTTTGAGGAAATTTTAGATGAATGTTTCAAACAAGAAGGAACTTATTAGGTACCTACTTTATTGGTTTCTAAGTTTATCCATATGTTTTAAAAATAATTTCCTCCGAAAGTAAAGCGATATGAACCGTCCAGAACCCTCTCTCTAATTGTTTAAAATTGATATAAAAAAACATGTGCGGTAGGGCGCGTCTGAATTGAAGTATTTGGAAATTTGGTCATTCTTCCTGTGTATATTGATTTAATCAAACATACACATTACAGAAACTCTTTTGTTTTTTGGTTTGTAAGTTTATAAATATAGCTATACGTTTTTAAATAAATTTCCTTAGAAAGAAAACCGCAATGAACTTTCAAGAACTCTCTCTTCACCAATTGATAAAAATGTATTAAAAGAAACTTGCAAAATTCTGTACCCTCAGGCAAAGCAAATTTTTACTATTGTTTACCTAACACGGCTAAGTGGTTTAATTGATTGACCTTGTAAATTTATCCGACTAACTTATCATGTGAGTTGACGTGTCAATATCCTAAGTATCCCAGCTATCGCCATCACGAAGGCACAAGTGACCACATGCCAGAACAATTACACGAACCTATCAATGGAGACCGCAGTGCATCGATGCAAGGTTAAGTACATTGTTAGTCATAGGAAAATATTTTCTGAGCTTATAAGATGATTAATATCATTAGCAATAGATTCCTATGATAAGCTTTGTGTGATGGCGGCTGGTAGCCACTGGATGGCGAAAACGGTAGATCGTGCCTTATGGCGTAGGTACCCGGTGGGATGCCTTCGTCTAGTAGTGGAGTGGTTTAGGATGATGTGATATATTTTATATTTAGATTAACTTACAAATAACAACATAACGTAAACGTACGTCTCGAAGAGCAGCTTATTACTTCTCATGATTTCTCATACAAATTCTTTAATACGACAAGAAAGTCTTAAAAGTAAGAGTGAACAGGCTTCTTCTGGGTGAGCTCACTCCATCTTAGACTCTGTCTCTGTCCGGTCATAACCTAGACTAGAGTCAAGAGCAAACCCATCCTTAATAAAAAAAGTGATTTCTCGTGTAAGAAAATTATATTGTCTAAAAGGTACAAAAAAGTGATTTATACATTGATGTAGGTCGTTGGTAAAACTAGGCCAAACGAAACACTGTTGAGCTAATAGCCTACAACAATTCCACGAAATTAATACTAAAAGCCTCGGTGACTACAACAGCGATTACACTACCTTACCAATAGGGCCTGATTCGGCATTCATTGCTATTTATCTTGAAAATTTTGTAATGACACCAGTATAATAACCAGCAAGGTACGCCGTATCGCACCATGTTGGCAGGGTAGTGTAATTGCTGCTTACAACGTTGCTATCGCGATGCGAATGTCCATGTTAATTCCCAGTATTACGCTATCGTAGGATGTAACATTACTGTAGCTATTTACTGTACAAGGGTCGTCAAGTAGGTTTGCTGATATCTGAAGTTTGTTAAATGCGTATTAAGGCGAGTGTAGCCGTCAACGACCTCGACAGGGGCGCCATTTCACAAAAAAAAAGTTTTCTCTTTATACAAACAATCTATCGAAATATCCGTTGCCCAAGTTTTAAGTATTATCCTAACGTAAAACTAGAACCTACAAACTCAATGAAATATTCGCTGCAATTAAAGTTATGGAAAAAAGTACCTAAAAACGGCCACTATTGGTATTAATTGCCATAACTTTAATTGCAGCGAATATTTCATCGAGTTTCCAGGTTCTAATTTTAGTTAAGGATAATACTAAAAACTGGGGCAACGGATATTCTGATAGATTGTTTGTATAAAGAGAAAATATTTTTTGTGAAGTGGCGCCACTGTCGAGCTCATTGACGGGTACACTCGCCTTAAGTGGGTTTAAATTTTACGGCTGTAATATCGAGTTATCCGTGAAAAACCAGCAAAAAAAAAAAACATATTGTTAACACTAAGTGCTGGAGATAACTAGTACAACGAGCCTCTGATGAATAAGTGTATTCGAACATGATGAAAGCAGCAAAGTAAGTGTTTAACAAATTGAGTGATATTCCGGAACAAAAACAATTCTTCATACCAGCTATGAGTGAAACTACTAAACCCTCATTCGGAAAAACAAGCATTAGGTAGATAAAATTACATACATATCTTTTGCGGGGAAGGAAGAGCGTAAACGGTCGAGTGCAATTCACAAGATTGTGTATCACCACAGTAACAGATTGTCAGCCCATCGCCTAAAATTACAATACAAATGTTACCCTCGAGTTCCTTCGTCGCCTCTTACGACACCCAATGAAATTGGGTGATGATTTTCTAAGCCGGCATCACTCGGCGTCTAAAACCTACGGAAGATAAAATTAACAAGAATATTCTGGAAACAAAACGAATGACAGAAACCTCCAGCGGGAAGAATTCAAGCTTACAGCACATAATTAATTCACAAATTAATAGGGGGGAGAACCATCAATTAATAGCAGACACAGGCATTGGGGTGCATAGGATATAAAGCTAGTGATTTATGAGCAGACGGCAGCCGAGTGAAAATACCAGAAAATTGTGCTTCAGAAGGTTTCGATAAAGCCTGAATCCCTGCAGTTGTAAGAAATAAATAACAGTCATGCTCAATAAAATCAAAATAATAAACAAAGACATACCAACAAGAATGAATTTATAAAGACAGAAAAAGAAGCAGGTTAAGAAAATAATAAGGTTTGATAAACAGACAGAAATAGGACGTAACATTTCTTTCAAAACAGAGTAAGTAGTAATAAATAAATACATTACCTATACATCAGACTATTGCAGTCCACAGATCATAGGCCTTCCCCTGGGACATGACCTGTATTAGAACAGTGACATTCTAATAACCCGGTGTCCTGTCATATAAACGTACAAATGCCGATAGTCGTCATTTCAAAGGTTTCGTATCAATTGGATTAATTCAGTGACCCCAACCTGGTTGGATGGTGGGGCACGCTCGCACTTATTAAGCGGCACGCAATCTTTATACGATTTGCTTCAAATCAATTTAGAGAGAAATGTGAAGGCCGAAAAGACATAGACATATATTTTATAGGTAAACATTCATTTCACTTCAAATTGTAGGTAATTCAGTACATTCAATGAAATTAAAGTGTAATAACTCTATAATAGAGATTTATTGTCAAATATCTTGAATACAATATCTGTGACAATATTAATCATAATCATATACTTTGTCTTGATCATACAAAAAAGGGGTAGGTTTAGATTAAACAAATCCGTTAATGATTAATAGAATGAAACTGTTATATTTGAAGTTTTAAAGGACATATTTTCCTGCATAAAATAAATAATAAAAAAAATAAAATAATTTATTTTTCTTTAACAATTAAAGCCTTAATCAGATAGGTGTTGGTGTCTCTATTTAAGCGAAAATAGCCTGTGTTTAGAGACACCTCTCCTCTATAACAATAATTACAAATAAGTGAAGGCCGACGGTGATATATCTATACAGAAAGGCAAAGTTAAGTTTTATATGAATTTAGTAATATATATTTTGAAAAAAGGAATAATTCCAAGCATGCATACGCCTGTGTGTGCGTGTGTGTATGTGTGTGTGTGTGTGTGTGTGTGCTTGCCATGTTATACTACATGATCCATCAAAATCTCAACTTCTTCATACAACTGCGGTTGAAGCCACTTTATTAATAGTTTTTTACATTCTCGAATTTTTTGTCGTATGTGTACAATTCTTTATTAATTTTGTTATACAAAAAAACTGCTGCATAAGGCGACGACTCAAAAAAATTTAAAGAAATAGTATTAATTAAGTTATTCAAGGTAGTGCTCGCGTCATTTTAATTCGTCACAGTTAACGTAAGCATGCTTATCTGGATTATATACATACATACTTATATCACGCCTAAATCCTTAGCCGGGTGCGCAGAGCGTAAACGACCGTAAAAGGAACGGTCATTTACGGCACATCTGACAAACATTTGAGGGTTATTCAGAAAATTATTTACCACAACAGGTTTTCAGCCCGTCGTCTAAAATTTTAATACACAAGTAAACCTCGAGTCCCTTAGTCGCCTCTTACGACACCCACGGCAAAGAAATGAGGTGATGCAATTCGAATTGTGATTAATGATGCATATAAGTATACTGCCTACAGTTTACCGAAATATGACAAACTGTGATACTGATGGGTGATCATTAAAATAACGTCATTTTAAGCGTAAATAAAAGTGAAATATCCGTAAAATTATACTCTTATCTTCTACGTACTTTTCTTCTACTACTCTTATCGTTTACTTGTCTAGATAAAACTAAAGAACATTCGCGACTGTATTAATAGATAGGTAGGTTTATCTAGTTGATGAAGAGGATACATGACGTATTGAGTATATATATATATTGAGTATTGAGTATTAAAATTTAATTCCTCACGAGACACGTAATAAGATTAAAATTTATTTACATCCTATTTGTGGTAAATGTACAAAACCAATTAATAAATTACTATCCGGATTATTGACATTTAAAAAGATTCCGTTGGCATCTTCGGTAGTTTGATTATAAGATCTCCTGTCTGTTTTTGCATATTCATTTGCAACCATGACCAGGATATTTGTCAGTACATGAATATTACGTTACACTTGCTGAGAGCATTTCTATGAAATGCAAACACATATTTGCACACGCTGTTATTTATCAGGGTTAAATAAAATGGTAATGGTAACACAAAATTTAATAAAATAGAAATCTGTGGACAAGATTTTTCATACTTGGCATTCTTAAGAAAAGCCGGAGAATGGTTATTTTTATCACCATGGGAAAACACAATTGTAAGTAGAAAAGCCACCAATACCATGAAATTTGTTTATGTGCATCGACATCATAAACATAACAAATAACCATTAATAACAAGACAACAATAGAGCGAAAGTCGGAAGCAAAGGAAAACACATTGTTGAGAAAATATTATACACACGTATGTATCTCCAAAACCTATTCAAGCTTAAAATATTGTTACAAGTAGGTAAATTTAGACGGCATCAATAAAATTTCCAAAGCTTTTTTTGAATTCAAATCGATGAACAGCAATAGTCATTAAATTATGAATGTAATAGATGTCCGAAACGATAAAAATGCCAACGTATCTAATGCAAATGTCAATTTTCAATTCAAGAATGTGTCAAAAGGCTGTAATAAATAAATCTTAAAATTTCCCTTCAAAGCCCTTCGCTTTCTTTGGCCTAGCTTGAATTTGTGACAACGAACTACACTTTTGAAAAGATAAACTTTTGGTGTCTAATTGAACATTGTTTTAGAAATTTTATTTGCCTGTTCTCTTTTTAAAAAGTTAAAGAAGATTGTTAAAGTCAATGACATCGCTTCTCTTCAATATTCTCAAAAAACCATTGCAATCAACAGTTTTTTTTTAATTTTGTCTTACGCTAATATTCGTAAAAAATACCACATCGTCTATCGCCATATATCTAAGATCAATCCATCTTGTTAACACATTGTTGCCTAAAATAAACAAGCTATAAGTCTACATTTTACCGGTTCCATAACCTTATTAGAATTGCTAATTCTAAGATCAACAAAGGTGTATTATAATTAATTATGTTTGACATATTACTGCAAATTCCTCAGATTCGTATCTTGATGTAGGTACCTAATAACCATTTGTCGAAACAATAATTTATTGTCCATTTATGTTAATGGCAAGACTAGTGGCGACAAAAGCTGGTTTTGTGGAATTTTCATTATCTTTTTATTGTTTTGTCGCGGAATCTCGAAAAGATTATTCTTGTTGAATTCAAATAGCTTTCCAATAATGTGTTAATTTGATTATGCGCATTTTAGCATAAATGCATCTTATGGCGTTAACGTTTTGTACATTAGGTATCAATATTATTTGTATAATCTATGTTTTAAAACTTTATTTGACGAGGTACCTAATCACGTGAACTAAACAGAACTACTCGGTTTATAACAAAAAAAACTGTCTAGAAGAATTACCCACTTACAAAAATTCATGACGTCTATAGAGACAATCACGAGCACTCAGTTACTAGTTTATAATTAAACGTGTGTGGCAAATAAAAAAACATGATGGTAAAATTAAGCGAGTGTAGACGAACCATATGCAAATTGGCAAATTTACAATCAATATTGAGAGTCGTTCTGCTCAATTATATAGCAATATTATACAATTCCCATTCCAAATTCATGTGACGTGAATGTTTATTATAGATTTATACATATTCGGCTTCTGTACGGTTGGTAACAGTATAAACTTTAATATAGAGTGAAGTTTTAGCACTATTCCCTTTTGTAATCCTCTGGTCATTGTTATTTATTTTTTCAGTGTTTGGTTTATATTTCCATTGAGGCCCAGTTCCTCCATTAAGGTACATAAACGCAAAACGCATATTTCAGTGTAACCAATTTAAGCATAAATTACAAATTTACATGCGTTTCCACTAAACGTTTATTGTTTTCGTCTGACAACTTTATTTAAATTGATATAACTTGTTGTAATGTATTGTGTTTCGGTATTGAAATATGATACATTTGTAAATTAAGTACCTAAACTAAGGCGCCATCATAAATTATTCTGATTTGGAAATACCACCTCGGGTATTTGATACATTAAATAAAAATATCTTCTTCACTACACATTTTTATTTCGAATTTTGCTCTCAATTGACTTAACGGTTAAGGTTAGTTAAGTAAGTAATGTAAATATTTATTTATTTATATATTGTTGCTTTATTTTCATATAAAGATACTTATTTATAATTTGTATGCATTTATTTATATATATGTAGGCATGTATTGATGTTGAACTATTTTTTGTATTTATATTTGGTATATTATTATTTTTTCTTATTTCGGTTCCTGTTATCCTTTGCTCTCACACTGCTCTGTTTTCTCTTTTATATTTCCTCCATACTGTTTGGAAGGTTGGCTATAAGCGACAAGGCCGTGTTTGCGTATTGTAGCTTAAGATGTTCGTGTTACTTGTATTGTTTATTTTCGTGCAATATTTTGTTTGTACTTCCTTTTTACTTACTTAGGTCAGCGAATCCATCCCTTCATTCTTGGAAGTAAAAATAAGTCACGGCAAAGTCTACACAATATCTAAATAGTTGGTATTCATAGACACACTGTGCATGCTTGGTATGCTGCCGTCGTCTCGTTGTCGATTTAGAACCGATATCAATTTGTAGTTAAGAACTCATGCTGAATATGAATCGACACATGAGGGCGTTAATTTCAGTCAAAAATTTATACGCGTCCAAGATATTAAAATCAACACTTAAATATTTATCTATAAAAGTGTTGAATTAAACAATCAATTGATAGACGAAGTTCTAACTAAGATTATTTTCATCACTGCATCAACAATCATTGCTGTGTTATTAGATATTAGTGTAGCTCCATTGTAAGCTATACTACTCTTAGCCTAAAAATCTTCGTCATTGTATTTTTAGATAATTTTCATCACAGATTTAATTTTGTATCTAGTATTATATATCACATTTTTTGTGAAATAGTGTGTTGGTACCACATCCAATTTATTATACATCAATGTTCTTGTAGAAGTATCCCTAGAACGTGCCAGTCAATTTGTAATCGGCATGTCTGCAGCAAAAATGTCACAAGCAATGATAATAAAATGCAGTTTTTATTCAGCACCAGCCTATAATAACGACGTAATCGTAAGCTAGTACTAAATGTTCACTGGGCGAATGAATTTTAATTCAATAAAAGCAATATTCAACTGTACAAGTTGTTAATTGAATGTTGAATGTTAAATAAGATTAATAAATTATACTAAAATGAAGCAATTATAGTTGTTTTATTAAAGTTAACTATCTAAAATACGTCTGCGTAGTAATGTCAATGCAGATTTTACCCAAAAAAATAACGATTTTCCTAATTTTATTTAATATTGTTATTTTTACTAAGAATTTCATAATCGTTGGGTAATTTAATGAAGTTTAAGTTGAACGTATATACCAACAATTTATTTCCATTTTGTTTAAATTTCCAAAGATATATAACGATATTATCATTAAGGTTTATTGAAAACAGTTGTGTTTGCAGGTAGGTATGCTTCCTGCGCATGAAATTTATCAGATTGCATCTTTATAGAGCGAGCATTTCTGTGTATGAGCACGGCGCAGAATATAGTATCAAATTAGCGCTAACAGTTGGCATCCCATTGATGTCACGCCCAACTATCAGGTGCCCTTCAATTTAGTGCACCACATACAAATTATACCTTTGTAAGAAATGGGCAGTTGACACTACCTTTAAGAAATTTGTTATTTCAAGGGATTCAATTTTGCACGGATATTGTGAATTGCTATTCATATAATTTATGCAGTCAAAGTTCCCAGATAAGGCACCCACATAACAAAACCTTTAAATTCATAAAATAATTTAAAAAACGTATCACACTGTGTTATAACATCAATTATAGTAGAATGGTAGACGTCAAATAAGATATTGAACTTCACCTGTTTCTATCAATCTATCTGAATAACAAATCGTCCACATAAACGAACGACTTTACTGTAACTTCCGAGTAAATTTTTTTAACTAATAAATCATTCACAATTGGTGTAATGTTCATTCACTGTCTGGATGATGGTCTGCCTGTCATGTGATAAAAAGGCTTTATATTTTTCATCGAGATGAGTAGAGGCGACCCAGTAACAGATATTTTTTCTGTTATTACTGAGTTCCAATCACAGTAATTATTAAGTAGTTGTACGGTGGTGGTAAAAGTTCTTATTAAAATGCCTCACAATTTATATTATTTTAAAAATAATGATACAGTAGACATTTATTGATTATCAATATCATAATACATTGAGGACATTAATTATGATTTTCGATTATAATTATCGCCTATCCTACCTACATTTGTCTTTACATTGAAGTTTTTTTTTATACGGGATGTAAGGGACAGCCGTCCGAATATTGATAGGCTGCACTCAGACCATGAAACTAAAACACCCCTAGAATATATTTCAGAAAACGTATTTTTTTTGTCTTCCTACATAGTAAATGCATTCAGGTGATCGTGATTTTTATGGAGATGGCCGAATGTCTGCATGCATCTTTTCAGTATTCCAAATGGCTGTCCTTTACACCCTATATTAAGCAAACTACTTTTCATGATAAAAAACTAGATAACGTTTGATAGTTGTTACGAACACAGTGTAGCAAGTAGAAAAATCTACATGGACCCTAGTTATTTAAAATGGAGTTACTATTAAAAGCATATTAGCACCGCCCTGGGTGGTTGACGTACCGACAAATGGTCGTCTTAATGAAGAAACATAACTTCGATAAAGGTAGAATTAATACAATAATTTGTTACTTTAATAACTGCTCGGCGCCAATGAAATTTCACCATTAAACAAGTAACCACTTTTTACTTCTAACAAATGCACTAAAATAAAATGTAGTTGCTAATAACAAAATGAAAGAAAGCATTTAGGTCGATAAGTAAAATAAGAAGATTTGAACAACGATTTGAATACAAAACAGAAATACAAAGAATGATCTTGAAAAGAACAATGCGGAAGTGAGCAATCAATATCGAAATCAATGTGTAATGATCATGTGTCTAACAGAATGATTATGAAACCGACATTATAGCTTCCCGAGCACAGGCTACACACGAAACGACGATAGATGGTCACGATTTGACAGACAACACTCATTAGCATTGTTTATTTTATTTCTGTTTTTAATGAACAGTTTTTTTTTTCATTTAGATGATACTCAACGCTCTAGTCAATATATTGAAAAGAAAACACGTTCTTTATGTAACATTAGGTGATCTTATCTTCAAGTTCGTGGGATGATATGATTGCTTTCTTTATGTACGTACGTTTAATACTCGTACTTGCCTTTTTAGAGTTCCGTACCCAAAGGGTCAAAACGGGACCCCATTATTGAGAATCGGCTGTTCATCTGTTCGTCTGTCTGTCACCAGGATGTATCTTATAAACCGTGATAGTTAAAAAGTTTAAAATTTTCACAGATGCCGTAATTTCTATTGCTGCTAAAACAACAAATACTAAAAACTAGAATTTTCGTTTAGAAAGTTTCGTAGAAGTTTCGAAAATACTAAAAACGTTTTCTTTTGCTAGATTTTGTCTATAATAGTTCATAGGCTGTATCTCATGAACGGTAATAGTTAGATAATTAACATTTTCACACACGTATTACTCTTACGCCACTATGACAACAGATACTTAACATCTGAATAATATTTTTATTTAAGAGGGCTCCCATACAACAAACGTGATTTTTATGCCATTTTGATACAAATAGTTCGGAACACTTCATGCGCGAGTCAGACTCGTACTTGCCCGATTTTTATGTTAGCCAACGATACTATAAACAAAATAATGTGCGCATACACAATAACCGATGATATATAACTTAATAACATGTTATTGCCACTAAAACTTACGTTAACAGTAAATCTTTTTTATATCTTTGCGAAATGACAACTCAGTTTCAGAAGCCTTGATGATTCTCGTTTTGTATGGAGCGTATTTGTGAAAACTTTAGAAATGCGACATTCTTACGTAGCATAGTGTACTTTTCTAGTATTTCACGGAAGCGCAACGCAAGAAACCGGTCGCCAACATTTACTCCTAGGAGTGTCCGCCGTTGTAGTGATGTTGTATGTGAACAAGACAAAGAATTTGAAGACCATAACCTAAGCATGTTAAGGTTACTTACTGCTTTTGTAACTTGTTTGGGGTTTTGCCATATTATTCAATGTAGGAGATATTTAAACGTACAAATGACAATAAATTTACAATTTCCAACCAACAGGTACGTAGTACTATGAAGTCTGTGTCTGAGTTCTTCCACGTTCTTACCAAACATTGTTTTTGGTTATGCATGTCCAACAGAGAAAGTTTAATTAAATGTTATAAGTCAATCATGGAATTGTATTTCCTATGAAGGAAATTACCAGCTGCTAAGGATATTAATCTCGTGATTGGTATACGGTTCATGCAGATCTTTTCCCTTGATTGAAGTTGCGAGATTTGAAACTTGTTTATCACAATAATCGTATCGATGATAGATTAATACTATATGATCATCTTCAGCGTCATAATTCAAACAACTATTCCACCACGTCTTCTAGCCTAATGATACATTCCACAAAAGTTGCATCTTATCAAAATTGAATCTTAATCGACGCGGCTATGAATTCATAAAACAATATTAATTGTCATATTTTGCATAAACACATTGGAAATAAATTGTTCTCGATGCGAGTGGACATGGTGGGATGCCGTGGGAGGCAGCGCGCGTCCAAATGTCACTTGGCAACTTGTTAATATTTATTCAATAGCGCACCGGCTTGAAAAGATGGACACTCGACAGTCTTGTGCAGGAAATGGTTAATGACATTCAGTTCTTAGACACACAATGATAAGTACAGTCGTGTTTATAGAGTATGTTAATATTTCCTGAATACGCTACGTGCCACCAATTCATTCACGGGGATCAATTAGGACAAAAAGTTTGACAAATTATAGCAGAAAGGCGGTGTTGTAAAGGCGAAACGGACAAAAACCGTGATACAGTTAAAGTTTGATTGATGAATACCTGTTCGCACACACGGCAAGGACGGGTAGATAATTGAATTATGATACCAAAATAGGTCTCTTGTTGTTTCTTGAAACAGTTGCTCGTCCGCTTGGTCAGAGAGTTCAATTTCGCGTTAAGGTTTGTTTGTTGAGTGCATATGAGAGGAGGTTCGCAAGGCAGTTGTTCGGTACATGTATCCGAACATAATGATCTTACTTCCGTTGTAAGAATGAATCGGTGTGATTTAGATTTAACCCAGACAATATTATAACTATTATAATATCAATAAATTGTGAAACAAGTTAAATTTCATGGTTTTCATTTATGTCACCAATACTATACCTTGTGGTGAACATAAATTGGTCCTTCGTATGGAACAAGACCAGTGGACAATATAGTTCCGGTGGAAAACGGCGGAGTTTCTTTGTGGTGCCTATGCCCTCCCTTCAATGGTGAAGAAGAACAGCTGCTGTTACAATTTCAAAATAGTGCAAATTAATAGTGCAGTGAGCCCCTTCAAATCAAGAAAACATATCATCAAGTTCGTGCCATATCCGACTGTCATGACTAGTCGATTTTGCATCGGAGCTGCTACGCTTTGAGAAACGCTTCCAAGACTGTGAACATCAGTCTTCGCGATCATCTTTAAGGTTTTGAAACAAGCTTCAAGATTGCTGCAGTAACCTACAAATTTGTGAGTAGATATCTGTGCTGCGGTCCTGCAGAGGTATTTTACCTACGAAATACCTGCCTGTGAAGGTGAAAGGGTCATCGTGTGCGTCATTTCCGCAATTCCAATATTCTCATGTTGGCTTCTGTATCATTGCAATTTCAAGTGTATCCGAACACTAGGTCGTCACGTGATTACTAGAAGCTGACATTAGCGTCGAGTCTTGATGTCTTGATTGCCGGAATCAATCGAAGGCGATCGATGGTAGCCGAGCTCTTCCGAGAGGTACCGAACGACCGGTGTTTTGCTGCGCTGCTTCCGCCCCACCCACCCCCGCCACGCCAGCGTCGTCTCACCTTCACCGCTGGCTGTCACCTGCTGTGCATATTCATCTGTGCTGTGCATCGTACTTTTACATTTTACATCCTACCAATCTACCAACGCCAGTTGGACGCCATTTTGGACACAATAACGAAAAAAATAATGATTGAGTCGAACAATCGTAATAAAACTGTTTAGTATAACTAAGTGCCTATTGTACAATAAATAGGTGGAAAACTTTGATACCTAACTGTGTAGTACAAAATAAGCGGTAAGCAGGGAACTGTTTTGTTGCATCAAATGTGGTTTCTTTTTGTTTACTAGCGTTGTACCATTGCTTTATCAAATCTTATTTTTTCTGCAGCTTTGTTTTATCGCAATGGCTACCGACGCCGAAGCTATAGCTCGCCTTATAAGTGACCGTGGGTATATAAAGTCAAGTCTAACTCGTATTGAGAGGTACTGCCTATCTGAGGAACTCACTAAAGCCACACTTGAAATCCTAGTGAACAAGCGTGAGCGTACAACACAAGTTTTTACGGAATACGAGAACCTTAACAAAGAAATATTGTTCAAAAAACCTGACGATCAGGAAAGTTATGAGGAATACGAAAGTAAGTATTTAAAATGTTTAGCATTATTCGACGGTGAGATACGTAAACGTCACAAAGAACCTCACGGTAACGATTCGCCTGAGGGCTCATTCAAAAAATTGCCACCTATTGATATTAAGTCTTTTGATGGTAAGAATATTGAGGATTTTATCCCTTTCATAAATATATTTAAGGCAGTGTTCCATTCTGATCCTAATATTAGCTCATGTCAAAAGCTGTATTATTTACGTTCATATTTGCATGGTGAAGCATTAGATATCATCAAACACCTATCTCTTACAAACGAAAATTATTTATCAGCTATTGAGTTGCTCGAAAAACGTTACAATAATGTTCCAATGATTGTAAACCATCACATAGCATGCCTGCTCGACTTGCCAGCCTTTGCAAAATGCACCTCTCAGAATCTTAGGACCTTTGTGTCTCGAGTGAATCAACACACAGCTGCTCTAAAAAACTTGTCATTGCCTGTAGAGCATTGGGATGTCCTTCTAGTAAATATTTTATCTAGAAAGGTAGATGCCTACACTAACAGGGGTTTTCATTTGGAACGAGATGAAAAGGATTTGCCAAAATTGTCAGAGTTTATTGATTTTATAGAAAAACGTGCAGTTGCCATGGAAAATTCAGCCAGCGATAAGCTTGCCTCAGCCGTCCCTGCTCCAGAAAAGATAGTGAAGTCTGGGAAGGCCAGCTTGGTGACAACAACTAAGGAGCTTTCCTGTAAGTATTGTCAGCAACCACACAGACTTTATGAATGTGCTCAATTTAAGTTGATGACAGATCAGAATAGATATACTTTCTTGAACAACAATCAATTATGTATTTTATGCATGGGGGGTCATAAAGGAAAATGTTCACTGCGACGCTTGTCCTGTAAGACTTGTCATGAGAAGCATAATACATTGGTGCATCATGCTGTGCAAGAAAACGTAAGCTGCTTTACCACCTCTACTGATTCTGATGATGGAGCTACAAAAGTGTCTACCAGCTCGGGCCATACCAATGCAGATAGTATGGTGGTGATGACCAACATCTCACAGGCAAATGATAAGCTGTTGCCTACTGCTGTAATACGTTTAATTGATAAAAATGGCAAATTCATTTATGCTCGAGCACTCTTGGACTCATGTAGTCAGGAATCATTTATCTCACAAGATTTAGCCAACAAAATTAACTGCCAAATTTCCAAAACAGATAGGATTGTAGCAGGAATAGGCGGTGGAACTAGCAGTGTCAAACAAATAGCGAATTTTGATATATATTCTGCCATAAATGATTTTCACTTAGGAGCTTCATGCGCTGTAGTAAAAAACATCATATGCAGCTTACCTCAGCAATCATTTAATATTGATAGGCAAAACATCCCTTCATATGTTAGATTAGCTGACCCAAACTTTAATCAAACTGGTGAAATATCTTTGCTATTGGATTGTCATTGCTTTTTCCAGGTGCTTCAGAGGGAGAAGTTGCTGTTAACACCGACTGGACCCTACCTGGTCAATACTAGCTTTGGATATATTGTTGCTGGAAATTTACCAGTATCTGCGGGCAAAGTATCAGTCTCTAACTTATGTGTAACAATTAGAGGTAATCTTTTTAATAATTTTTGTCAAAACGAATCACAAAATACAAAAAATCTAAACATACAAAGACACTTATGCGAAGAGTCGCTACAAAGTAACTTGCACAATGACAAAGTTACACAGGAAAGTATAAGTAAAACTATTTCAAATTTTTGGGAGTGCGAGAAAGTTCCAAACGTTTATAAGGAGGGTACTACTGAGCACCAATTAGCAGAAGAATGCTTCAAACAATCTGTAAAGTTGGTAAACAAAAAATTTTCAGTAGCACTGCCCTTAAAACTTGAGTTAGAGCGTGTTCAGTTAGGAGAATCTTTTAACCGCGCTTTGCCAAGATTTCTCAACCTTGAAAAGCGATTTGCTAGGGACGAACCTTTGCGTCAAGCTTATACAAAGTTTATGCACGATTATGTAGATGAAGGTCATGCAAAATATTATGACATCTCACAGTACGATCTTAAGGCAGGAAACATTTGTTTCATCCCACATCATCCCGTCTTTAATCCCAATAGTAAAACTACACCGGTCAGGTCAGTTTTTGATGCAAGTATGAAAACTTCTAACAATTTATGCTTGAATGATATAATGCTGAATGGACCCACAGTGCAGAATGAGCTTTTTGATATTCTCACGTTGTTTAGGACTTTTAAATATGTGCTGCTTTGCGATGTTAAGGCTATGTATCGCTGCATTTTGGTGGATGAAAAGTATCGTTGCTTGCAAAATATTCTTTGGAGAGATTCGCCTGATCAACCTATTCAGTGTCTTCAGTTGCAAACGGTCACATATGGCTTAAAGAGTTCTGCGTTTTTGGCAACACGGTGCATGATTGAGCTTGCTGAAAAGTACGGAGATGAGTATCCATTGGCTTCTTTCGTTTTGAAAAATACTAGCTATGTTGATGACATCCAATGTGGTAGCAATAACTTGGCAGAGCTTGCAGAGACAAAGCGGCAGCTGATAGAGCTAATGGACAAAGCTAGCTTTTCCTTGCATAAATGGTGCTCTAATCATGGGGATATGTTGAATGATATACCTGTTGATACTCATCAACTTAGTAGTCGGGAGTTTGATAAAATAAACTCGTATGTAAAGACGCTTGGTCTTTCATATGATGTGTCCACTGACACTTTGCAAATGAAGTGCCCATTTACGCAAGGAAGAGACAGCTACACTAAGAGACAAATGCTAAGTTTCATCAGTAAATTTTTTGATCCTCTAGGGCTTGTCGGTCCAGTGTTGGTACAAGCAAAACATTTGATGCAACAAGCTTGGTTTGAGAATTTAAATTGGGATGATGTTTTACCCGAGCACCTGAATAAAAAAATGGTTGACTTTACGAATAATTTAATAGAGATGTCTTATATTTCAGTACCTCGAAATATTAATGTACCAGAATCTATTAAAATGGAACTTGTGGGTTACGCTGATGCCTCAAATATCGCCCATGGTTGTTGCTTATATTTGAGAGTCATCAGTCCCGATGGTAATATAACGGTCAATTTGTTATGTTCTAAGTCTCGAATCAATCCTAAAGACAAATCATTAACTGTACCGAGACTTGAATTGAACAGTGCTGTTTTATTAGCCATGTTAGCAAGAAGAGTGTATAATACATTAACACTTAAATATGACAATGTAAAAACGTTTTTGTACTTGGACTCAAAGATTGTTTTGGCTTGGTTGAAAATTGAACCGGTAAAACTTACTGTTTACGTGGCTAACCGTGTGGAAAAAATAAAACAACTTTGTACAAATTTTCAATGGAATTATGTTAACACTAATGAAAATCCTGCAGACTGCTTATCACGAGGCATTGAGCCCCCGCAATTAAAGGGAAATTCATTGTGGTATCATGGTCCTCACTATTTACAAAGTTTAGATTATGATCATGGCAGTCATGAAAGTAATGTCGACGAAACAGAGCTTCCTGAAGTAAAAAGAACCTTGTTGACCTGCACTGTACGTCAAACTGTAAAAAATGTCTTTCATGATTTTGTGGAAAAATATTCTGATTTAGAAAAAATGATAAGAGTAATGAGTTATGTGAAACGATTTGTTGATAATTGTAAGAATAAAGCTGTAGACCGAAAGTTAGGGCATCTATGTCCCGAGGAGTTAACTTCTGCACTACATGATTTAATTCGGTGTGATCAAAGAAAATATTTTGAGGAAGAATACAAATTTATAGAGTCGGATGGTAAATCAAAGTCCAGTTTAAATAAACTCAAACCATTTGTTGATGGGTTTGGTCTTCTTCGGGTGACTGGGCGTTTACAAAACGCAGATCTAGCATTTAATCAAAAGCATCCATTAATATTGCCTAAAGGCTCGACTTTGACAAAATTAATAATTAAAACAGAACACATAAGATTGAATCACGCTGGTCAAAAGTTAACTCTAAGTAGTTTAAATGAGAAATATTGGATCGTTAATGCTAACAGGGAAATCAAAGCAGTCTTGCATAAATGTGTGCGCTGTTTCAGGTTGAAAGCAAAGGCCGCAAGTCAGTTAATGGGCAGCCTACCGATTGATAGAGTTAATGTTTCTAGGCCATTTCAGGTTGTAGGGACTGATTATGCAGGACCCTTTTATGTTAAACAGACAAGAATAAGAAAGCCTGTCATAACGAAGGCATATGTTGTTATGTTCATATGCTTTGTAACCAAAGCTATTCATATTGAGCTAGCATCGGATATGACAACTAACACATTTTTGGGATGTTTAAAACGGTTTATAGGTCGTAGAAATAGACCTTCAAAAATTTATTGTGACAATGCAAGCTATTATAAAGGTGCTAACAATGTGTTGAAAGATTTGTACGACTCGCTGAATTCCACAGAACACCAAAATGAAATAATAAAATACAGCAATGCTGAAAGAATTTCATTTCATTTTATACCATCTTATTCACCCGTATTTGGTGGTCTGTGGGAAGCAGGGATTAAGAGTATTAAGTATCATATAAAACGTGTAATAGGTAACAATGTGCTTACTTTTGAGGAGATGTACACAGTTTTGGTTCAGATAGAAGGCATTTTAAACTCGAGACCACTTACTCCTCTATCCAGAGACCCTGATGATATGTCTTACCTGACACCTGGCCATTTCCTCACAGGTAGTCCATTGACATCTTATCCTGAACTAAATTTGGCCAATGAAAACGTAGGAAAATTAAGCTTCTGGAAGCAATGTACTAAAATGCAGCAATGCTTCTGGAATCAGTGGCACAAGCAATACCTTTCAATGTTGCAGAGCCGGCCAAAGTGGCAAAATCAGCAACCTAATCTAAGTGAGGGAACTATGGTATTGCTCAAGTCTGATAATGTTACTCCACTTAAATGGCCTGTAGGTAGAATTGTAAAGGTCATAGCAGGAAAAGATAAGTTGGTGCGAGCGTTAGATGTGAAAGTATCCAACAGGTCTATAATTCGAACCAGTGTAATGAAAGTTTGCCCACTTCCCATAGATTATAATTAAAAAGAGCCCAGACTCTCCTTTAGTTAAGAGTAGATTAACATTACTGTTTATTTGCAACTATCATAATTTTATTCAGAGGTTTTTGTGTTATAGAAGATTTAATATTAACTTCTTATCTACTTTGTACCTTACATCTAGGTACCTTAAATTTAGGTTTAAATAAAACTACATTGTGGTAGCTATAAGTTTTTATATTTTAAGTTTTTAAGATAAAAGTAATGTCTCATTTGCCCTTTTTCAGTTCATATACAGTTCAAAGTTCTTAATAGCAACATATACTTTTCAAGTTTTGCTGGTATTTAGAATAAGTTAGGTATATCCTCCTTTTTTGTATTTTGGCTGTGGCCTGAGCATGTTCGGTACATGTATCCGAACATAATGATCTTACTTCCGTTGTAAGAATGAATCGGTGTGATTTAGATTTAACCCAGACAATATTATAACTATTATAATATCAATAAATTGTGAAACAAGTTAAATTTCATGGTTTTCATTTATGTCACCAATACTATACCTTGTGGTGAACAGCAGTCAGTTGGGCGGCGAGATTGCATTTGATCCTTAATTTGTACCTGAGCACTGCGCGCGCGCAGGGGCCGGTGCGCGATATGCAAATCGATTCTGATAGAGCCAAGCGCAATCTGAGAAGAGAAATATTTCTGTTCCGAGTAAGGTACACCAGGCACACAAGGTCTATAGATATTCAGTTTCGTTTTTTTTTTATTTAACACGCGGCCAATGAAAAACAAAAACGAATGGTCAACGAAAAAGTTACGGGGAAAAATGCGTGTTTGAAAAGTCTAACTCAAAATCGGTTAAAAAGTTTTCAAAATATGTGCTATTTCTCCAGTGGTAGGTGGGTTTATTTTAGTCACCGTGATCGTCTACGACTGCTTTATTCAATGTAAGATTTTGCTTGTTTGACGAATACATTACAATGTTGTCCAATGTCTATGACTTGTGTGTCAACCATGACATGCTAATTATGAGCATAGTCTATCTGTAGCCGTTTGATTAATTAAGCGTGTTCATGTCGCAACTTCGTCTGTTTAAAAATACGTGTTAATTACGAGAAACAACCTGTGTTTATTTCGTTTCTTATGATCAAAATGTCTTCAAAAATTGTTGACTGGTAAATATTAATTAATAATATATATTGGTCTTTGTTAAAATTGTTTTCTTTCGATATAAACATGGTACAATGATCTTGGTGTACCACATTTTCAACAACGTGACGTCAAACATGCGGCAATATTCAAAGGATAATGTGATATCACATCCATCCATGGCGCCACTATGTTAGACTATTAGCTTTTCTATTTCTACTATAAACTTGGGAATTCTATGGATACAATATGTAAATAAAGGACACTCCGACAAATTGGTGTTTGCAGATTTATGTGTCTCATACGGGGTTTGCATAAATTTCATAAGCAAAGGACGAATTTGAATTTCGTGTTTTTTATATTTGTAGCCACGAGTATCGGGGAACTACGTATTTTTCTAAATAATATAATTTTTAGCATGAATCAGACTAAGATATCAGCATATTTTTAGTGTACATCATCAGCATAGATTGGAGTAAAGTCTGTTGTTTTGTACAAAATAAAATCTTTTGTATTGTAATTTCTTCATAGATAGGTAAATACTGATTTTGATTCCATAATCAGCAACATCAACTTGCCTCATTAATAAGCAAGACTATGTTCTTTGGTGAAATTTGATCGACTTTATGACGTTTATTACGAGTATAATATTTTCACCATTACATTTTTCATCTTGTATACATACGCAAGTGGGAATGTCATGCGGTAATGAAGATGTTCAGTATGAATACGATTACCAATGACAACTATATTCGCATGTATGAGGGCGGATGCAACTTTTACTGCGGTTACTCTTTTCGATCCAACACCACATACTTACAGGTTTTCAACATCGTTGGCACACTTGCTAGATACTAATTGGTAACAAGTCCTACTAGGTAGAATCCCTTTCTAGATTCTTTCCACATTTTTTCATAGATAATACTTCCTGACACGAGTATAACCTATGTCAATTTTTGTTGTATTATTTATATTTGATTTTATTTCTCTCTTTTGTGCCTTTCTGTTATTTTTCACTTTCAGCTTACCTACAAAATTTGCTTTACTTTCCCCTTTACTTTAGACCAACAAATGCTTGGTTCCGATCCCACTTTACTGATAAGTGCACGCGTTTAAATAGGCCCATTGCACGCAAATGCATGCTCGGTACATGCAAATTACTTAATCTTGAAATAAGGCTCTGCTGATAGAGCGATTAACCGATCGGCTGTGTAAATCTTGCTTGAATAAGGTAAATTAGTAATCTTTATTATTTAAAAATAAATATATTAAATACTGAAAAAAACTAAAAAGTAAATAAAATACAGACGGAGGCACATGCGAACAGCAGTCTGATCCTGACGGCAAATTAGTTCAAGGGTAAATTTTGTGTAGATGTAGTTCTTCGATTTTACCTAAAATCTTTACGTTTAAAGCCTAAAGTAACTTGACTCTGCATTTTTATTTTTAATGAAAATCCAATAAAAAAACCTACTTAAAGGTAAATTTGGTGGGCCAATAGACACGCAAGAAAAGAATTAGTTCTAGATCTATAACTCACAAAGGTTTAGGCTCTAGAGGTCATGAATGAGCAATTTCACAAAGTCTAACATTTACTCAAAAATTTAAATTTTGTCAGCGCCGCTGCCAACGACATCTAATTTAAAAGTTTTTTTTATTTAATTAATAAACAAATTAGACAGGTGAACTTTGTAGTTAGATTAAACGAAATGTAGAGATACATAATTATGTTTAATTAACGACGATTGGAAGAAAGATCTGCCGACTGGAGTATCTACCTCTATGTTGTCTTATCTTAACGATGGCAGATCGATGGAAGCTAAATAATGAGGAATTATTATTATTTTCTAAGTATTTCTGAAATTTTATTGTTAATATCTAATGATGTCAATCTTGTTAGTCGCACTGTAAGGTAAGAATAAGTGTTTCTACTTCCTTCCAATGTGATTATTTACTTTCTTTTACAAACGTGAACCAGCCGTGGTGAGCTGTAAAGTATAACGCATGCCCTGAAGCATTTACTACCATTCGCGACAACATTTTTTGCTTCTAATGAATAATGATGTATTATTTTGCCACATAATCAGCCCACACACGAGTATTTACTTCAAGAGAGATCAGTGAAAGAGTTGTGTATGAATTTATCATGCATGATAAATTTTTGCTTTGCAAATATTGTCGTTATCGTACATGACACCTACGCTTTGTGACAAAAGCTAATTATTAAACTACTTAGAACAAGTAAAGTGAAATTAAATAACCAGCTAATCAATCAGAGATTAAAAGATAATAGTCAGGTTTAGAGAGCAAAGGTACTTTCAAACGATTCGAAACACAACTTTCAAAAAATTTGCATAACATATTTGGGTACAAAACACAGATGTTTTGAAATTGTAAGCAACAAAGGGGTTAATACGATCAAAGCGCTGTTTACAGAGTCTTTTCGACCCGTTAATTAAAACCACGTTTTGACGTGAAATCTACGTTCATATATTTGTGAGATCATCTTTCACTGTATTAATCCAATTAAGGCACAAAGTCTTAGTTTAGGTAATAAAAGTCAACATTGAAAACATAAAATGGTGACATTCATACATCAGTACGGTACGATTCAAATGCACCAAATTCAATAAATATCAAGTTTTCGATGAAGTGTGTCAACAGAATAATAATTGACAAGTTCTGTGATGAATAGCTCCACGGCCACCTTGTTACCCGAGATGTGCGCCCCATCCGTCTTACTGGCACGTATCAACACTTTCCCACCTTTAATTTGATGGTAAATCATGACTATGTGACCGTATGAGTGATACATTGGAAGGTTTCGTGCTTTCGTTTCGTAGGAAGTGATAGTTTGCTATTTCAGAGTTAATGGTCTCATTATCAATAACTACAGCAATGTTGTCACTTTTCGCTTAGTCGTCGTTTCTGTGTCGTTTCGGTGACTTCTAGCAAACCTTAGGCAAAAAAGTTTTTTTTTAATTGCTGGATGTCTTTATTGATGGAGGATTTTATTTCGAAATTTTATTCTACTAGTCAGCAATCATATAAGGCTCAAAGTGTTTTAATAACAATTTATAAATTTAACGGTACTTATCAATACAATAAAAAGGTCCCCACCTCACATTTCTAGTCAACCTTGCCACGGTACTCGGAAGACATAAAAGATTAAAAAAGTAAAAAAGAAAAGTAACAAATAATAAAAAAGCAAGGCGTTTATTTTTGGAAGGTGTGTATCGGTGACTGCATAGCTGGTTGACATTATTCTTCTTCATACCACTCAATGAATGTAAGACTTATGAAGGTTTAGAATTAACTGTTGGTTAGGGATTCAGTAAAGAGAATGAACAAATAATTATGTATAGTACGCATGAAACATTTAAGGTTATATAGTAAATTTTGAAACGCTGCAACGGGTAAAAAAATTATGCGGCTTTGCATAATTGCTGATACGGAAAGTCACAGGTTCAAATCCTGCCTGTAGTGCAAATTTACATGTTCTCAAAAACAGTTTAGGTATTCAGAAAAAATATTGAAATGTAATATGTGTATCAACTGCATTTGGAACAGATCAAATACTAATTTAGCATTCGAAAACAAAACATTATACACCTCTCTTTTATGCGTGATGTGCGTAATCTATCTGACGTCAAGTCTCACCATTCATTCAAATTCTAGGAAAAATGATAGATAAGTAGCTATTACGATTCTTGCCTCTTCTATAGCTCTTCAAATTCAAGTGCATGTCACCGTGGTAGTCAATTTGTCATGTGACATCAAAGTCCTTTCCTCCTCATTTAATAATCTCTCTCTGTCATCCACGACGGACACACGGATTAATACGATCAGGGATTAGCTTCAAATAAGTACCTTTAAACACCATTGACGTGAATCAATGCTTGAATATCGGTATGTTGTGTGTTACATACATCCTTCTAGCTTAGCTATCGATGTTACACGAACATCTAAGGATAACCGATGGAAAATACGATAGTCGTTGAAAAGTCTTAAATTACAATTTTATAAGATCTCATCGACAAGCGAACATAAAATTAAAATTAACAATGCGGCATTACGATCGTTGAAAGAAAAACAATAAAAATACGACAAAGCTACAGCCGCACCGTTACTTATGGAAATTATATTGACAGGACATAGGCGCGTGAGAAATAAAATTATCAAGATTCCAGATTCTATAATTAAATTAGCGTCCTCGAAATTATAAAAGAAATGGTGGATGAGACGCTCCGTTGGGCGCCAACTATAGACACATACCTCGAAGTTTTATGTCCATCAAATCGACTGATAATTGAAATGAGTCTCGTGTAAAAAGCAGAGAAACGATTATCCCTGTACCTTTTAAGACGTCCGAGATACACAAATGGACTTTGAATTAGAATTTATGTCACTTAAAACTTAAAAGAGATGATATAAAAACGCGCCGACGGGTTTACACGCAATAAAAATATGGGAACGACAAGAATGCTTCCCGGTTGTCAACCAGGGGTTTAATAATCATAAAATGTTCCGATCCATTCAGTATAACACAGGCGCGTATACAAGGCAAGTGCCGCGTGCCGTGTGGTGCCGGCTTAGAATAGCATCACCCCAATTCTTCTCGTGGGTGTCGTATAAGGCGACTTAGTGTTGTGTTGGAGTCTCTCACTGTCCCTTCGTGATGTTTGCACCACACCAGTTTTAACGTAAAAAATCGAGCTTGCTTCTCTCGCTCTCGCTTCGCTCGCAATTAGTCTTGTGTTGGTGAGTTCGTGTGCTGCCTCTCTCAAACTCCTTTAGCTTTTTCTTTCGTCACGTCATACTTGTAAAATTTTATACTATAGGTAGGTACTCAAAATGCCTTGGATCCGCGTCTATTATACAAGAAAAAAAGTAACTAAGTAGTTTTCCCGCAAAAAAGTAACCTACTCACAATTTACTTTATGCACTCTCCTCCGGATAAAAAAGATTTTTCTGTGTATTAAAAAACAGTAAATGTTGGCTGCCAAAAAACTTATGAATTCGTCGTAACAAAAAGTTTTGAGGACGTTTAGGCAGTTCTATGCCCATTAACTAACAGTTCAATGCCCTCCGGGTCAAGTGACAAATTATACTATGGTACATAGTAATAAACGCCATATAGTTTCGTAGGCTTTATTTCTAATTATACAAACATTTTTACTATAGATTAATTTTATTTCTCGCTCTTATTGAAAGAATTCGCTCGTAAACGAATCGCTGGATTGCACCACAAACACATTTGAATTTTGTATTAAAGTACATTGAAGCTTTGTATATATTTTTGTGAACCAAAACAGCAATGCATTTAGAACTTTTTCGGTTTAAACATACGTTTGGAGCCAACATAAAGTTTTATAAAAACAAACAGCGCACCTAATTGCCACTTAGAGGTCGAATAAAAGTAATATTTGCATTTAAATGTATACATACGTCCACATCGCAGCATGGAAGAGTGTTAACGACTCACATACATTGCTAGCAGATGAGAATATGTTAGGTAATTAAAACTACAAAGTTTCCTATCTTTCTTTTGCTTTTAATTCTATTAAAGTACTACTCTTGTTCTTTCTATCGACATTTAAAGACTTTACTGATCACAATAAAAGAATTTACTCGTTACTGCTCACCTATGGGATATCTACATCTACACTAATATTATAAAGAGGAAAGATTTGATTGTTTGTTTGTTTGTTTGCATCGAATAGACTCCGAAACTACTGGCCCGATTTTAAAAATTCTTTTACCATTACAATCCTACATTATTCCTGATGAACATAGGCTATATTTTATACGAGAAAAAATTAGGGATCCGCGTGAAAATTTCGATAATGTAACCCAACGTGTGAAAAATGTACCCAAAAAATATCTTATATCGCGTACGCTGTGGAAATTATTGACAATAGAGCAAAGTGATGTACTACAGTTTTATAGAGGACATCAATATCTATAATAATGTCCGCTATACCATATGTCTAACTATTACAGTTATGCCCCAATAACTACTTTTTCATTTAAAAATGTACAAACTACGCCACATTACCACATTATTCGTACCAGTGTAATGATTACATTTAATCATTATTGTATTGAATAGTGTCAGGGATAGCCCTCCGAGTACTGATACTGGTACATGCAGACCATGAAACTGAACAACTTTCCCCTAGGAACATATTTCAGGAAACGTAAAAAAACTGACTTCCCATAGCGAATGCAGTCAGCTGATTGTGATTTTTTTTTTTTTTTTTTTTTATTAATGATGGGTTTGCTCTTGACTCTAGCCTAGGTCATAGGACAGAGACAGAGTCTAAGATGGAGCGAGCTCACCCAGAAGAAGCCTGTTAAGGCACTGGCACTCCCACACACTGACGGAACGCAGGTGGCTACTTGGCGCTTGGCTAATTTTGTATGGAAGGTAATTTTTTGGCGTTTCCTGACATATGTTTCTAGGGGAAAGTTGTCCAGTTTTATGTTTCATGCACCCTATCAGTATTCGAAGGGCTGTCCCTTACTCGGTATAAAAAAACGACAAAAAACATTTAATAATGCATTAAAAAATCTACACTAAAATAATACATACATACACATATCACGACTATTATCCCTTGCGGGGTAGGCAGAGCGTAAACAACCGCAAAAACGGACATTTACGCCACGTCTGACATATGTTTGAGGGTCATTCGGAAAATTGTGTATCGCCATAGTGACAGGTTGTCAGCCCATCGCCTAAAATTGCAATACACACCCTCAAGTCCCTTAGTCGCCTCCTACGACCCCCACGGGAAAGAAATCGGGTGATGCTATTCTAAGCCGGCATCACACTAAAATAATAATAATATAATCTACACTAATATGAGAAACAGGACTTTTTTCATTGTTTGTTTTAATTGAATAGGCTCCGAAACTACTGAATATTAAAAAATTATTTTACCATTAATTGAAATTGAAATTCTTTATTAAATATAGGATAGGTAGTATTATCAATTTATCACTTATTGATGTCATGAACCGTCATTCTAAAAAAAGAAATTTCTATCACACAATTTTCTTTTTTTTATTATATTTTTGTTATGACTTAATAGAAAACCGGCTCGGGCTAGATGAAAAAAATAAAAATAATAAAGGCACTGCCATGGGGCTGGCCAGGTTACTCCCACGGCATGTAACCTTAAGCCACCACCATCTGAAAACGATATTTGTTTCAAATTGAAGTCAAGTATGGGATTATAGGCGTGATATATGTATGTATGTATGAAATCAAGATTTTTAGAATCCTTCATTATCCCTGATGAACATAGTCTTATTCCCGGGGGGAAATTGTTAGCGGCGGGTGAAACCGCTGGGCGGGCTGCTAGTAACATATAACTTTATATTATTTTCTGCCACATGCCTATTTACATGCCCCCTTCCTCCTTTTTTTCCTTACCTTACTTACTTGGAAACGTTTTGAGTATAGAAAAATACAATTTAAGTACTTATCAGGAAAGATGTTTACAGTTATACGAAACTATGAGACTTTAGCGTATCGAAATAATTCTGCTTGTTTTGAAGATATCGTTAGCGAATTTGTATGTCTGTTTGTCGGGGCACTCTGGAAAATCACTAAAACAATTTTATAAACTCCTCCTCCACTAGAAATTGGTAGACATTCGGTAGAAACATTACTCGCCACTTCTAAATATGGAAAAATATATTAAATCCGCAACTAAATGAATAAGACTGAATGAAAACTACGCGCGAGTCACTACTCAATGTAAAAATAGACTCAATACATGTTATCTGTCGATCTTTATTCAGTGAGTCCCGGGTGACCGTTGGAAACAACTTTCCTACAACCGGCTGAACTGACTAGACTGTTTTAGATGCCATTGAATTCTTCAATTGCTTATTTTATGAACCAAACGGACTGTTGAAGACGGTATGATTGCTGAAGCATGTTTTGGTAGACATTTTCTGGACAAGATCTAGGTGGACTATCACGACTTTGTAGGAAAAATCTGTCAAAATCCAAAAAAGGTAATAGGTAAGTGAACCGCCGATAAGACGTGCTGAAAATTATTCTTCTTCTACTTTTCGTGTATTAGAGTATAACAAACCCAAAATTTGAATGTTATTTGTATTAAAATGCATGGTCATCAAAACCATTGTTATTTGTTTAAAAATTGAAATACATAATCATAGCTTACCCGATTAAAACCAAGGTGTACCTGACCGTAACATTCAGATACACCCAACGGTAGCATTCCTTCTGCTTACATGCAGATAAGCAAACCAACCGTCTAATCATTTACCGTAACTAAAACATGTAAATTCCACCAGCACCCACTGCAGTACAATGCTGTTGACATCCTTTACCAGATGCCAGCCTGGGATGCCAGCTGGTCAAGTAGACCTTTCTCTGAAGGTGCCTCATTAATGATAAAGCTGCATTCATACAAAGAGCGGTTAAAAGACGAGACAATAAATTGATTAGCATAGCGCGCTCCGGATCTGTCAAAGAATGCTGTAGCTTCCTGAGGACAAATTCTAGTTTGTACATTACGTTAAAATAAAATGGTGTATTTAAGAGTCGAACTGTGTCGAGACAATAACAAGAGCATCATTAAATGTCCTCCATGGTTGCTAATCGCCAGTAGCATAATTCACAGTACCTACTTAATGTATACCCAAAAGTAAACGAGTTAATATCCCCAGGGTTAAATATTTTAATTTCCTTTTTTATTACAATTGTTACATTGCTATTTATTGGTACGTTTTTCAGATCTCCGACAAACTGATATGAGTATTTCACATGTAAACTTGTTTGGCTCTAGAGCTAAGATAGTCAATTAGCTAGGTGCTTGGCCAGTTTGTAAGTTGGTGTGTCAATCTGGCTCACTGCAGGATGAAGTGGAACATCAGTTTTAAAGATTTTCGGTAGAAATAATATTTTTGTTCGTTGTGAAATTGGGCGTGACGAATTTACATCTTATTCTAACGTGTCTTAATGTTTTTTAATTAAATTGGTTGTTTTCTTGATAAAAGTATAGTAAAGTTGTTTTATTATGACAAAAATATTCTGTGTCTTACATATTGGGTGCGTTCCCGTGGCATGTCAGGTGGTCTAGTCCCACCACATGTTCAAGAGGGAAGCACTTCTTCAAGGGTCGGAGTACCTACTTTACGAAGTACAGTCAAAGGGTGGTCTGACAATGGATCGGGAGGATCAATCGAGTACGAGTACTATGTAGGTCGCTTAAAGCTATAAGGCCGCCTTCGCTTACATTGTGTTGTTTGTTTTTGTTCTTGTATAAGATTTAATAATTAATAAATAAAGTGTTTCTGTATGTCTGCCTGTCTGTCTGTAAGTCCGTGTAGTTGAAAGTATTGGGATTTCATTTTTTATCATTTGGCATGTGAAAATGTTTTGTTTTCTCTCTAGGACAACAATTATCATTATAAAAAATAAAACTCGACACTGGCGAAATCACAGTGAAAACTCCAGAAAACAAGATATTGAATTGAAATACGACGAGAGAAATATTTTAGAGCCCTAAAAAGTACATTTTAATTTGCATTTTATTAGGTACAGTTCGTTTTCAAATTTCTTGAAAATTCTCCAAATGACGGATCGAATTACTTATTTTGAAAAGTAACCTAACCATAGCTTCCTTTTCTCAAAACTTAAGTACCAATTTTCTAATAACGTATCGCTTTAATCGGTAAGTAATTTATGTACCGAAATCTTACGCCCTTACTTATTAAAAACACCGTCTAATATTCAAAACACCGATGCCTTATTATAAACGTATATTCGGCACTTCATACATCAATGGGTTTTATAAGAAACATTATTTATTACGAAATTAAAATAACATGAATAATTATCGATGCATATGAACTTACACACACATATCATGCCTATTATCCCTTGCGGGGTAAGCAGAGCGTAAACGGCCGCAGAAAACGGACATTTACGCCACGTCTGACAAAAATTTGAGGGTCATTCAAAAATTGTGTATCGCCATAGTGACAGGTTGTCATACCATCGCCTAAAATTGCAATACACACCCTCGAGTCCCTTCGTCGCCTTTTACGACACCCACGGGCAAGAAATGGGGTTATGCTATTCTAAGCCGGCATCACACGGCAAACTGAACTTACCTTAACTTACCTTGTAAAAAAGTAGGTATCTACTTGGTATTCGATTCGAAAGTCTACCAGTAGATATGAACTAGATTTAATTTAGCTTATCACAACTGACCATCGTCATTACCCAATAACTGAAGCCCATTTGCAGCAGTGGATATCCTGGGCTTAACATGGTATAGTCGAAAAACAAATGTCTACAAATAAACGGATAAAGGTTATAGACATGAAATAAAAAACGTTACAGATATTGCAATTATTCATTTATTAACTGGCAATTTTATTGCACCTTTTAGCGAGGAGAAAAATATGGCCGATCTCATAGACTATGTAGTGAACGATAAATTAACAACGTTTAAAGCGTAAAAAAGCTTGTAATTAAAAACTTTAACACTGAATATATTTCATGAATATTGAGATGGCTGGCCGCAGTAATAAGACATCAACGGTTTATAGTATAAAAATGCTGCCCCTGAGTTAATGTAATACCTATTCATTAAATACACTTGCGACGGGAAAAAACAAGTGCATTTACACATGGGATAAAGTAAAAGCTATAGCGGAAGCGATAAAATCATTTTCAAGACTTGATCAGGTATAACAGACTCGATGATTGAGCGACATCACCTAGAATATACCAATTCAGTCGAACTTACCTATGTATAAAGTTCGAGCATTTATTGCTTTTAAAATTTAGGTAAAAACAATTGCATAGTATTCAAAGGATAACCATTAGGATTTGGAGTTTTTGGTATATCAAAAACTCGAATCATAATGTTAGTATGTGAATAATTTTGAGATATAATGCAAATGACAAAATAACACACATGTTTAAAATTTTGTGTTCTGGCTTAGAACTTTGTCTCGATAATTAAAACAAGTTACCTATATGAACTTTTGCGTATATATTTTATATTTTAATTGCGTATATATATTTTTATTGTTTTATTTTATAATCGGTGACGTGTTAAAGAAAGGTCAGGTCAAGCAAGAGTACCCTAAACCGACGAGCATGCATGAAGAGATTGATGAATGTAGAGGAGGCGAAAGAAGTATGCCAGGATCGTAGTAAGTGGAAGGAAGTAGTCTCTGCTTACCCCTCCGAGAAAGAGGCGTGATTAATGTATGTATGTATTTATTCTTATCGTGCCCGCATGCCCGTTCCCGCTACCGCTTATGCCTCACGCCGAGGTGTTAAGCTCTAAACCCACAATTACGCATATTGGATGACCAGATCAAAACCCCCGGCGTTATTACCCTACCAGGTACACCAAATTAAAACGAAACGTTTAATTTTGCTATTAACTATATAGAAAGTGTTCCTGAGTTGCGAAGGATGTCGAGTTTCAGCAAAATAAGTCATAAAGAAAAGCTGTTTTACAAAGTTTAGTTGATGTTCGTGTATTTTTAAAAGAAATTTGTGAAAGTTCGTACAAAAGTATTTCCCACTATAGCTTCAGTATAGGTATTACCTACTGTGGAAAATTTACTAAAACGTAGCGGTAACAATTCCTAGATATAGGTAGGTAGGTACTGTCGCAAAAGTCACAATATGTTACGGAATAATTTAAAAATAAGTGGAATTAAGTACATTTAAAATAAATCTAATAACATGTACTTACCACTGAGCAACATAAATCTTATATTAGGTAGGCACCTAAATCTTCTCACAGAAAAATTTAATTCGGAACATGAGTCGAACAATATAACGGTAGACATTCATCATTGAAACTTTATTCACGGTACAGATACAAGAAAATGAAACATAAAAAGTAATGTATCATATTATGAATTACCATTTGTACTAAATAGAAGAAAAAAATACCTCAAAGTTGTCTATGAGTTCACCGTTGATAAAGACGCCTACACACGGGACGGTAAAAGTCACTTTCCAAATTGTGTACCGTGACAAGTCAACAAAGAGCTCTTTACCTCCCTTTGCTTGCATGCATAATGTACCCTGCACTGTGTAGACTACAATGTAATAATGTAGTTTATTTAACAATAAGGAGATGTCTACTTTGTCTAGAAAGTTTCATAATTTGAGGTATCTACACAGACACACGTACACATATCAAGCATATAATCCCTTGCGGGGTAGGCAGAGCACAAAACAGCCGCACAAAACCAACATTAACGCCACGTCTGACAAATAATTGAGGGTCATTCGGAAAATAGTAAAATTGCAATACACACCCTCAAGTCCCTTAGTCGCCTCTTACGACTCCCAAGGTAAAGAAATGGGGTGATGCTATTCTAAGCTGGCATTACACGGCAATGATATGTATCTAGGTTTTTATAAATTAGATAACATCGGTCAGGGATTGCGATAGCTATGTAAGTAGACTGAATAACAAATTCTACAACACTTCCCGTGTTAGGTATACAATTTTAGAAAATTTTGCAAGTAGAACTAGAATTGTCAGTTTTTCAGTGATCAGTACCCAAGTTAGTTAATTAGATAAAAATATATTTTATAAGGTTGCTTTTTATTTGAAACACACACAGTAGGTACCTATGAATCTTAATTTCATTTCTAGATCATATTGAACAGAAAAATGCACATCTGTAAAACTGTGTTCCGTAATCTCAATCTTTGGCAATTTTTCGTCATTCTTGCCCAAAATAAATAATTCCATATAAAAGGATGGTCTTATTACGAAAACTACGACATCACGAAGGTAACTCTTTCCACAGAAGGCCACAATGTACATTAGAGTCTAGACACACTGATAATAAACCTAGAAACTTTCAGCCCACGTCCCAGACCACCCATAAACACACAGCATAATTAAACACATCATTTATGTCTAATTTAAGTCTCGTTATGTGTAAAGGCGTGTTTATATAAACATAAGTGTATGTTACTTTGTTGTAGCGTACGTGAGTATTTAGCTAATGTATTTTGCTTCTTCCGACTGGTCTAGAGTCTAGACGATTGATGTAATTTTGATGAATTTATCATGCAGTGTATCCTCATCTTTAAATGGCTTAGTTTCTATCCACAACTGTACTATGTGAATTTTATGATAAAAATAATTAGGTAAATTAGGGACGTAAGGCTAGAAATAATAAATGCAAATTAACTTGTGAATTTTCTGATAAAAATAATTAGGTTAATAAGGGACACAAGGCTAGAAATAATACCTGCAAATAAACTTGTGAATTTTCTGAAGAAGATAATTTTGTAAATTAGGAACGTAAGACTAGAAATACATACATACATACATATATCACGCCTATAATCCCTTCTGACGGATCTGCAAGAGGCGAACGACAAGGCCATCGCCGTAGCAACACATTGGTCCAAATTACTGTGATCCTGTTTCCATTGACTCGACGAAGAAGATAATCCCTTGCGGGGTAGGCAGAGCGTAAACGGCCGCAAAACGGTAATTTACGCCACTGACAAATATTTCTGACAAATATTTGAGGGTCATTCGGAAAATTGTGTATCGCTATAGTGACAGGTTGTCAGCCCATCGCCTAAATTGCAATACACACCCTCGATTCCCTTAGTTGCCTTTTACAACTCCCACGGGCAAGAAATGGGGTGATGCTATTCTAATAGAAATAATAAATACAAATAAACGTATGAATATACATATTATAATAATATTAAAATAAGGTTCTGTTTAAAAGCGATATAAAAATAAACCTTTGAATTTTTCACACATTTCTTCCTCTTTTTCTTTCTTATAAAACAGTGAAATCACTAGTTTATAAATATCAGATGTACAATATTACATAGAAATATATATATAATTTTAACCTTCAGTTAATATTCCATACATAAGCCTCCATTTAGCACCATGAGCACAGATTAGGTGCTAACAAATCTTGCTTGCATCTTATAAACGTCTCTAAGCAACGGTAAATCACTGACCCACCATAATGTACTACACAAAGTACTGACATTCAATATGTGAAATTCACAAATAAGTAGTAAAGATTCCACTTAGTGACAGCTAGACTTTATAACAGTAACTTCATACGTCCGTTAAACGTGAAGTCACAGTAATGAAAAAAAAAGCTCAGCAACTTGGTTGGTAAGCTATACAACCGCAGTAAGCTGCAGTGTCTATGACTTCATGCGTGCTTTTGATTTTAAATAAACTAAACGTGAGTTTATCGGAGATTAATGTGTCATCTCACTCACACTTGTTCACGCCTATAATCCAGGCGGTATAGGCAGAGCGTAAACAAAATATTTGAGGGTCATTTGAAATATTGTGTATCGCCATAGAGGTAGGTTGTCAGCCCATCGCCTAAAATTGCAATACACGCCCTCGAGTCCTGTAGTCGCCATATGACTCAAACAAGAAATAAATAGGGTGATGCTATTATAAGCCAGCATCACACGATTTTGTCATCTAAACTTAATTTTATAGAGTTTAGACCAAAAATAAATTAGCTGTAATTTGAAGCTAATTTAACTTACGAAACTGGTCCTAAAAGGCTACTCACCAATGTCATTTCTAATTCTAATACACCTATCCAATGTTTCTGGTAGCATTTGGCGAAATGAGCTGTCTACCGAGTACCATCGGACGACACCTGCCTGCGACCGATATATCTACAGGCGGCGGTGTGTAGGCAAGGCATGCGACCCATTTCAGTAGTAGGTACCTACTCTTTCTTATTCCTACTGTGTTCGAGGCCTAAATGCTTGACTGTATTCGATCACAATCAGTAAAGAAAACTAATCCGCCCATTAGTATTGGAGGAGCATCGCGCCACTCAGATACAATCACAATCACATTCGGCGTTAAGGCACAGACCGTCACGATTAACGTGCGACGATATTTGATAATAGGGCGAGTTAATAGGAACTTAATACAAAGTGGCAGTACCTTTTTTTGATATAATAATGCAACTTCAGAACTAAAAGTGAAATAAAGTAAAAAATAATATGAAAATCTTTTTAAGGGTAAACCAGTCCCTGAAACTGACCAATATCCTCCATGAAACATACTTGTACCAAAATAAGAGATTCAGCATGAAACTTTTACAATATTAACCTAGTTTGAGATAAATAGTCTAAGTAGGCGTTCGTAACGTCATGACTCTGACATTACTTTTGCTCAACGTTCAAATTAATACTTGGTATTATGATGTTATAGTCTTAATTAAAATGTCGTAGTACCTACCTCATCTTAAATACGCTTCAATTATTATTTAAATACCTATCTATATTTGGACAATGTTTTGATAAGGGAGACATATGAATCACATTGTATTAGTGTCAGTAGCTGCTAGGAAGAGAATAGGCAACTGTATGTGCTAAGCATGATTGAAACCAGCCAATACACGATTTGAATCTGACTTCTAGTGAAAAGAAAGCTAGTTATTAAGTCATTCAGTAGCACAAACCAGTTTACATATATGAAGAAGCTTAAACTATTTATGCAGAAAGTCAAGAATCTACTTAGATAAAAAGTCAAGACTAGATTCTATGCAAATTATATCTTGGTAAGGAGACATTCAAAATATTGAATAGACAATAGCTACCAGACACAATAAATCCGTTCTATTACACGCCTACTGAGTATGGGGTGAAGCAAAAAATGTCTACCTAACGTTGTCTAGACATTGTTGTAACATTAGTAAGTATAGTAATACGATTCGTCTCTGGTTTAAACAATGGTATTCGCCTACGCGGCGGTTTTATTGTCCGACATGACGATTTCATAACGTTGACAAATAACTACTTCAATTTTGAACTTGTTGTGCGTCTGCCTGCATGCTATGCAGTGGTCCCAGGTACTATTCCCAGGCAGAGCTGGGTTCAATACCTATTCAAATTGTGTTTTTCATTTCAATATTATTCCACAGATATTCCTGAGTGCCAAAGAGTATTTTCAAAATATATTGTTGATCACATTACATCGATTATATAACGTTTGTCTGTTTTGCAAAAGAAGAATGTCCAAATGTTATTTCGCACGTCAAATGTATAAGTACTTTGATCATCATGATTTCTTTCTTTATCATTATGATGATAACTGTCAATATTTTTCGAGCTTCTATTTATTTGATCCTTGACTTAACATACTAATCTAGGAATCACGATAGCCTAATGCTGTTTGACCCTGCAATACAGATGTTTATGTAGCGACAACTTCTAATTAGGCAAGTATACCACTAGTTTGGAGGTATGCAAATGTACCTATGGTCTATTTGCATGTTAATAGTACCCAATGCTACTTAGGTAGTTCTCAATATGATTTAATTAGTTATGTATGACTTAGTTAATTATGGCCTCATCTAGCCCGGTACATACAGCATGTGTACCAGTCATTTTGAACCTTACTACCCTCACTTAAATTTCAAACCTAGGATAAAACATAACCTCAGTGGATACAGTCCTACAGTGAGACTCTTAATCAACTTTATTTTATAAATTAATAAATAAATATCTTGGACATTTCACACAGCGCCATCTAGCCCCAAACTAAGCAAAGCTTGTACGCTATGGGGACTAGATAGCCGATATAATACATAAATACTTCTTTTGTAAATAAATACGAATATTTGAAAAGTAACTTACAACTACTTGTGCTTTGTGGGGATCGAACCAACGACCCTCAGAGCAGCAGGCAGAAGGGGAGTTTTTCTATTGACAGTTCTCTTGATAGTTCTGAATGTCAAACCAGAGGGCGCTGTGCTAAACTGAAATTTTGACGTTTCAATATGGCTGGCGTCAGATATAGTTTTGTCACAGGTTCCGTTTCGCGTTGTGTTCGTTACAAATTAATTATGTTATTTTGATTTACTACAAAATAAACTTATCGCCTTGCTATTATATTGAGTGTCATACGTGTAAGTAAACAAAATAACCAATAATAAATTAAGAACAATTCAATAAATACAAAATAAAGAATAATTTATAAAGTGGTACGGTTTTTGTGTAAAGAAACGTTATTTCAATTTAGCTTAGCGCCCTCTACATGACACTCGAGAATCCCTAGAAAATTTCCCAGTACTAGCCACTGCGCCATCAGGACAGTCTATGTAAGCTCTATACCTAGGTATTCGTTTCATTCTATTTATTATCAATGCTGATTATTGCCTAAAAATTAACTTTTTATTTTCATTATCATCCAAACAGTTCAGTTAGTTGGTAAACGCTTTGTTTTGCAAAGTTCAATGACAGCAATTTTTCATATTGGATCACTAATAAAATTAAAGATCGTTGCGCCATATAAAACTAAACCAGACAGTCTCGTTATTAATTAACCTATTGTATCCAAATAGGGAGTTAACACGTGGGCAGGAATCATCGGTCAAGGGCATATATGCTTATAATTCTCTAACATATTTCTATGTGACCTTTACAAATAAATTTGCCAAATAAATAAAACTTTTTAAACAAACATGGACCTCGTAAATAACTAAAACAACACAAGTGGACAATTCAAACTCCAAATAAAGCGCAATTAATTCGATTTATCCAAATTCGACACCACTATTCATATTTGAGAATGGTCATATTATTGCGAGTTTATAGTCGAAAATTTTCCGCTGCTACTTGATTATATTAAACACATAAACTTGTTGGCTAAATATGACAAGAACTAATAGAAAACCAGTAACGCCCCAGGCGCGAATTGTGACAATATTACTTAGAGGACATTTAGACAAAAATATTATGAAGGTAGTTTTAGATTCCATCGACCGTGAAGATCAATAAAATGTAATGAATTATGTGTTAGACATAAATAATGTAACATTCCAGCCGATTTAGCACATCGTCGAGATTTTGTACAGAATGTAACGTGTAAACATTCCGTCTTGTTGCTAAATAATCTCTTATCACCTAATATATACCAGGAGCATCACAGCATACAAAAATAGCATTGTAGGTATTTATTTAATTTTATTTTATTTTATTTTCCTAGTAGTCCGCCGTGTGATGCCGGCTTAGAATAGCCTCACCCCATATCTTACCCATGGGTGTCGTAAGAGGCGACTAAGGGACTCGAGGGTGTGTATTGCAATTTTAGGCGACGGGCTGACAACCTGTCACTATAGTGATACACAGTTATCTGATTGACCCTCAAACTTTTGTCAGACGTGGTGTTAATATCCGTTGAACGGCCGTTAACACTCTGCCTACCCCGTAAGGGATATAGGCGTGATTTATGTATGTATGTATGTAGTAATCAGCAAAATTTGTTCAGCGATTAATAGATTCAAATTTTTTTATTGTAATAAATAATGACTAAGATTACTTGACTCGGAAGCCTGATTAGGATGCCTTGACTATGTGAACGAACTGTTATCTGGAGCACTTACTGTAATCTGCCGATGAGGATTTATACTAAGGCGATGTTACACAGTAAATACAAACATGAAAACGTATTTATTTGTATACACATTTATCACCGCTCAGTCCCACATATTTGTGGAACACAACAACTTTACGAGGCAAGTTTTGAACGCGCAAGCTCCTTATTTGTGAACAGTAAAATTTGCAACAAAAGACGCTAAGCACTCAGATAATGATGATAATAACAGGAGAGAATTTGCAGATATATTGACAATAGAAGAATACATAGTGACAAGTAATCATAACTGCATCGTAAATTGGGTAGTAAACCATTGGCTGGTAAGGCTGCCACTCCTCCTGTCCGAAGAATTCAGCGTAACGCATAGACAAGTTTTATGTCCTTTACATTGATGAGCATGAAGTGGAAAAGGTTAAAGGGCTCAGTCAAGAACATAACGTACGAGTATTATTACCTCGGACTTCGACGACGCGACATAAACAACGTCCAATAAAATACATTACAAAGTGCGGTTTGGTTAATTACAATATTCCCGATCGATTCCAGTTAGAAAGTTAGACGGTAATGTTGTTCAAAGGGATTTTATAATCGAACAAAGTGAAAATTATCTAGAACTAAAAAATCAAGAAGAAGTAAATGAGGTACTCACGTGTATACAGTTAGTAGCATCCAGCACTGAAGTTGCGCGCCGGGAAGCCACGTGACGTAGCGACCAGTCAGCGCACAGTCGACACAAGATGCAATATACAGCATACCACCGCAGTGGCGGCTTCAGGTACGCACGCACGCCCGTGTGTCACTCTACTCGCTACTGGTAACTTACACCCCGGTATATTGACTAGCTTCGATTAAACGTTCTAAAATTTTGACGGTACTTTTAAGGCCGAAATGAAAAGTTTATTTGCGTTTGACGGACATCTACTTGTCTAAGCACCGGCTGTCGTCAGCCGAGCTGAAGTTGCTAGCGTGCGCGGGGAATGGAAGGAAGACTGAGGTCACTCTTCTTAGAGCACACCCCAGCATCTTGTTCTTAGCTGCCTTTTTAATTGCAGAGCTATTCAAAGAACTGTTTAATTTGCGTTCCCTATCAGTGTGCCGCTTCGAAGCGTGATTTCCATATTGCTCCTGCAACAACAAAAAAAACCAAATTTTAACAGGTTTATAGGTTTTGATCATAACACAAATATTGGGGCAAACACCGTTGCAGCAGAACACGATAGAAACCACCCAAAAGTCGGTCAAGCGAGGGCTGTAAAGGTAGAGCCATAAATAAATCACACCTTCACACAAGCCCGAGGGCCTTTTGTTTAAATGCTACCAAGACATACAAAAAACTTTTATTTTTCTCGCAAGTTAAACTCAAAAAACTCGAGTCGGTCGAGAATTGTGCAAGATCACAACACAAAAATCATTAAACAATACGTCTGCCAGGAATTGAGGTGTTTATTATATCGGTCCACGTTCGCTAGCAGTCGCTTCGCAAAAACGCGGCCGTCCAGGTAAACTCGGACGTGTTTTTTGCACCTCCGGGAACTTATTATGCGGGATTTATGTCACTTTTTGTTGCGTCCAAGCTAATTATTGTTATCTACTTTCTGCTTGACCATAGCGTTCTCTATGGAACCATAATGGCCCACTAATTCTTATAACACCTCCGGAGTTAAGGCGTCAATCGGTACGACGTCTGCCTTTGTATGGGTGGACAAAGCCACCCGCAAGTCCTACTGTGCTTTTGACGTTCACGTTTTTATTTGCATTCTCGACGTCTCATTCACCTCTATCCAGTCTAGCTGTTACTGCACATTTACAGCCGCAGCCATTTCACTTCCGAATGCTAATTGATAATACGTTTTGGCTCATTTTCATAAAGTTGCGACTAAGGGATAAATTTGACCTAGCATGGTGAGTATTACAATACTATAGGAGGAGGTCCATGTTTAGCGATGAACTGTTGTGGCTGTTTATGTTTTCATAAAGCTGACTCATTGATCGACGCTAGGTAAGTTTTTACAAAGGGATTGCAAATATTTTTTTTTTGTAGGCGCGTATCGGCATGCGGTTGAGCAAAAAGTAACAATAAAATATCGAATTTAGACAAGAAATCCGGGCGCGGGACTTATTATTTTAGCCAACAAAGTAGAAAACCATTTACTATAAATCATCTTGAATGCTTTCTTGGTTCTCGAGCGTGGAGCGGCCGACGCAAAGGGTGATTTCTGTCGAGTTGTACATAAATAAAGGTGAAGGTCCTGTGTGCGGATCTCAGGTATGGTCAGGAATACTTGACACATTTGAATGTTTTCTGTTCTTATATCAAGTACCGTAGGAGCTAGAGTCGCATGAACGATAAGCTTTAGTTGTCGCGAATGTTGCTACATTGGGTTTGAAGTTTACTCCATTGACACTGACGAACTAGATGAGGCATTTGAACAACAAGTAGGAATAACTCACTTATACATTACTCATACTTCACACATTCAGTTTACAAGTAAAATATGACTCTACAAATAACAATTATCTAACTCCAGCGTAAAACAGCGTTAGTAATGGATTAGTTTTTGAAAGCGTTTAACTTTAAACTTGAACGGAACGAAAGCTTAGAACGTTTTTTTATTGTTATTAGCTGATCTAGCTAGAATCTATATCGTGTGTGCCTCATATTGCACGGTTGCGGTGGGCGACCACACGTAAAACGCACGCGCCTTGGGGTTTCTTCGGCGATTGGGCGAGATAGGCATTAAAGGTGTAGTTATTTTAGCGACGCATACCTACTTACAATTGGAGATAGACTGGTGTGGTGATAAGGAATAAAATAAATATCCAATTGATAATTTTCTATGGAGAACTAAGTGGAGAGTATTTTTTTTACCTGACTACGTATGTGCACAAGTATTTTTTTTTTTCATTATCTGCAGCCCAAACGGCTGACAAATGTTGACATAATGAGGTGTCGTCAAAATTTATTAAATTCTAAATAGTGGATTTTAAACTTAAACGGTCTTAAAAGCAATAAAATAGGAAAGCAAACATCACGCTGCTTTAAAACACATTTAAAAAAATCATCAGTTAGTCTAGAGAACTAAACGTGTGCGCCTGCTTGCAGAGTTCCTGCAATAGTGGACCTTTTTAAGCACTTTCTGCCGATGCCTGCTGCCAATATGTAAACAGAATTCTCTGCCATTTGAGAACTTAAAATCAATTACAATAATCAAATTAAATTTGCAATGCTATAAAAACTGCGGGTGGTCACTTTTATGTTGACTCGCTCCCAGGTTAAGAATGCAAAAATACAATTTTGGCCTTCGACTTTTACTTCATTTAATGCAGGAATTGCTACTTGCCAGTGGTTTCACCTGTTTGATGAACATTACTCGTTTCAAATAAGCCTGTAAACTAATAATATTTCCCGGTCATTACTGCTAGTAATGGTGAGAGAATCAGTCTTGACGTTTTGTTAAATATATTCATAGGGGCAAGTTGTTCAGTTTCATGGTCTGAATGCACCCAAACAGTATTCGGATGGCTGATAAACAAACACACAGCACATTTAAAACACATTGAATATCAATGCAATCAATGTAAAATATCTCGAAAATATGTATACATAAAAATAAGAAAATATCTAGCTGACTGGGTTATAAGGTTCATATTGTATAGAAAGTTTGGTATTAGATTAGATTATGAAACAATAAATAAAAAATTCATCAACATAATGCCACCAATGAGTACAATACATTTGCTCATATTTGCAATAAAAGCGTTACGCTAAATCCAGCCTTGTTTTGTACCAAATCCAAGTCAAATATAGACTTTGGAATAATCGCACAATACTAAAGAAAAATGAGCCTTAATACTCATAAATAAGAGTGAAAATATTGTAGTAGCAATAAGCTTGACCCACTGTTGGTCTCATTAATCACGCGAGCACTAAATGAAAATATTCATTTAAGGAAATGCTTGGTAGGCAGAACAAGGACGTATTTCATACAACAAAGCTTTTCCTGTTACACTTTTCTGAAAAGCACTTTGGGAAAAAGTTATCTGGGACTTTCGATTTTTTCATGCTGTGTAATAAAAGTATTTTAGTAGGCATACGCAAAAATTATAGTATTTTCGTAAACTGAGTAAAAAATTTTAATTAGTGTTTCCGGTACAAATGAGCAAATAAATATTTTGTAGGTTCCCCATATTTTTGCCATTGGTACTCACATTTTATAGAAAGTCATTTCATGACATATTCGGCTAATGTCATGTTGGATCGGTAGTAGTATTTGTTGATAAACAAAAATATCTCATAAATATTTTCACTATATTTTAGAAATACGAATAAGCATTAAAATAGAGATATACGCAATTCGTCAATGGCAAAACTACGCACAACAACGACCAATCAGAGATTCCGAAAACAACCATCTATCCACTCGCGAGCGTTCGACTTCCGAACTCGAACCAATCATAAATCTCCGCTACTCAAACGTTTTATTTTGAAAATGCTAGTTTCAAAACTACCTACCTACATGTTTACTAGAACATTGTCACTGGACTAGGAGCTTATACCATTTGAACTCGATTTTGAGCATGAAAAGTTACTGACAATCCTCGTACATTTTGACGCTCTGCTTAGATGTTATATTCGTAACAGTCACAACAACTCTTTTTTTAATTCTATCGAGTCGTTCTGAGATCTGTTATATATGTCGCAGGGATATGTTGGAATTAGTGACTTGATCAAATCCCTTAGTGATTTGATCAAATCCCGGCAAATGATCAAATATTTCAAGATTTTATCATATCCCTAAACTAATCTAGTTATTTGATCAAATCTCGAAACTGGTATAGATAAATGACGAAAACAATGTATGTGCGTTATATCAAAATTTTAATTGGTAAAGTAAGACGACAAAGAACAATTACAAGACAAGACAAGACAAAAATCACTAATAATCGTAACATTTAGCGAATCAAACAAAGAAAAAGGAAAATTATGTTTCACAAGTCAGTATCAGCAAGAAAAATCATAGAAATTTTATTTATTAAAGCATGTTGCGGATTTATGGCATCTGGAGTTGCACAGAACGTTATTTTTCTAGAAAGTACATCTGTTTATTTTGCATCGTATTTTAGATTTTTCGTAAGAACACTTCTTGTACCCTTGACCTCCAAATAAAGACAATTTTCCTGCTATCTCACGTAAACTTAGCTCAATAGGTGTCTGGATCAGTAAATGCAGTTGTAGAAATTTGCAAAGAATTCCTAGGAAGCCAGTCTTTTACTATTCCAGTTGAAGTGCCAATTTAAAAAAACGTTGTTTTTCGCATCTAATACGATTCCTGTAATATTTTAAGAATCGAGTGGACTTCTGTCCACCTTGGGCACATCAATTAAAACGGTAGATCCAACTAAAATATCTTTGAATTTCTTCGAACAAGTTTCTTTCATCTTTTCAGCAGATCTTTTTAAATTTTGTGAGGCTTGCGCTCTTTCGTTTTTAATATATTCTTCTTTTTGGCATAAATCGCGTAAAACTTTTCATCCATATCCTTCTTCACCGGTTGTTTTGCCACATATTACATGTACTGCGTTTCCGCAAACGTCGCACGTATGTGCGGTGTCACGGTGGGGTGTAGAAAGGGGTGAGGTAGAAAACAAGAATTGACATGTATTGTCGTCATTTCACTGAGATCATATAGGGATTTGATCAATTCACTAAATTTTGCTTTGGGATTTGATCAAATAACTAGATTAGTGTAGGGATAAGATAAAATCTTGAAATATTTTGATCATTTGCCGGGATTTTATCAAATCACTTAGAGATTTGACCAAGTCCCTAATTTTATCATATCCCTGCGACATATAGATAATCATCAATCATTACATACAGCGAAATATAATTTTACTTTATCCGAATACCACCATTAGATTCTGGTGTTAATAAGGTAGCTACTTTGACTAAGTAGCTGTCCATCGTAAAGGTTTTTAAAATCAAACTTCGCGCATCGACTTTTGTATGAGTTACAGAATACATCATTGTGCGCTGAAATTAACGTTCGAGTTTACATCGACATTGGTGTAGGTAGTACCACTGTACGTTCAGAAACTAAAGTTACGGAGACACCGTGCCGTTTCCCTGCAAAGTGCATTGAACGGTTTAGGTACTTTACACACGAACGATTTAACTCGAACAAAAATAGACTAAAATGTCGCCATATTTTTCTCAGTAATGTGAAAATATTACGCAAGGGAAAGTACGCAATGTCTTGTTTCCAAAGATGTTGCTAGTTATACCGGTAAATTAAATTCTGATCTTATTTTCTTCGCCTACTATCTTTTATCAGAGCGTAGCTACGACTGTAGAAAAACTAGGTTCTCGTAGACAATTGCTACGAGATCACATTGGGTTCTGTTTATTTAGTAAGATTGGTAAATGGTGTAGTGCTTAAAATAAATGATCCTTTTGGTATGTAGAAAATGCATTTTTTTACAGATCATTGAAAATAATTCTAGCAAATTGTATAAATAGAAACGCAAAGCTCATACTCAACAATTTGGTATTCATACTCAACAACACATGTACAATAAAAATCTAGTTTATGATTTTAATACCCCAAACCGAATCCAACGAGAAAAATATCACCAAAGAATGAAACTTTATAAGTGTATTGTCTGGTGTGTTTTACGATTGTGACGTCACAAAGCGAAAACATTCCAAACAAACGGATTTACCTCAAAACATATTTTTGAAGCTCAGCCAGTGCAATGACCAAGATACCAAGAACCTTTTCACGAACATTTTATTATTCATTTAAAGAATTCTTTTTCGATAAACATAATCGTATTTTGTAGAACCTTTCCTCTTAAAACCCAAATTCTATAAAGCTGTTTAGGAGATATACGCGGGTCATTTAAATTCCAAAAGAACTGTTAAAAATAATTTACTTTGTGCACATTTTACTCGGGGTACATGCACTTTATTAAAGTGAAGGAGATGTTTAAAAAATCTTAGGTAATATATTTCCCGTAATAATATAAATATTCTCTGATACCAGGGCTCAGCGTGTCGTTCGGCGAATCGTTGCCCCTTTCTATATGGATTTATGGTTTGAAATTGTTTCGTGGTTTTTATTTTCTTCCCTGCCACGATAAAATGAGCAGTTGCTTTTCACTACGCTTCAGTAACTATGTCCGATCAAAATAAGACAGTATCCATTTCCCGACGTCAAAATAAGTATTTATCTGGGAAGAAAGTTTCCTACAACGGAAATAATTTCGGAAATAATATATCACCGAGTATTTTAGTTCGGATATCGGAAGTTTTAAACTTTGCAACTAGCAGATGCAGTGGGGTAGGTACGGGTAGTCGGAGGTAATGTTGTTTATGTATCGATAGTATAAGCTATCGATAGATCTGTCGATAAACAAAATTCTTAAGTAAGTAAGTAGCGGGACTGAGCTGCGTATAGGGTAGACGCGAAATTTTGTACAACATGAGATCGCTCGCAAAGTCGCGCGGAAAATCATATTCCAACAATCCAGAATCCCGCGACTGAATTAAACGCAGCTGTCATAAAAATAAATTTGTAATAACGCGCAAAGTGGCAACTGAGAACAGAGTCAAGTACTAGCAAAGAACAGTGTTGTCCAATGGTTCAATTCCTTACACCGCTAAGGCTGCTTTTGTAATAAAGCATAATCAATAGAGAATTTTGCACATAAAAATCGAAGAAAAGAAGTGCGGCTGAGACTCCGGAATCGTGGCATAACGTTAAACCTCATTGCTATTGTCTCTGTATTCTCTAACTTATCGATATCGATAGTCGACGTTTGGCAGCACTGTCGTGGTAGTTTCAGTCGCTCTCGCTGCGTCGTGTTTTCCCCGAGTTGCCGAAGTTGGCGAGTCAATAACACCATTCGGCAAAAATATGGGATGACGGCGTTTATGTGCGTCCCATTTTACATAGGTGTTTTTAAAGTGCATAGAGTATTTTCAATGCGACGACGATTTTGTGCATTTCGTTGTTCATACAATCATACGCATCAATCACTATAGAGAAAATATGAAATTTTAAGGCTTTCGCATATTTAATGTATTTAATGTAGGTAAAGTTTTTTGCTGGGTTTAATGCTTATCCTGTAGCATACGTAGTCAATGAACTAGATACATTTTGTCAAAATGGAGGACAATTATCTCAGTTTCCCTGACTTAGGATAATCGATCATTTAGGGGTACTCCATATTATAAAATCATTACTAGATTTTTGAAAACTTGGAAAAATATTCAAGCGCGGGCAAGATTTGCAAGTTTGGAAAATTTTGCAAGTTTTCAAAAATGGTATAGGTACCTAACACGGGAAGTGTTTTAAAATTTGGTATTCAATTTATCGCGGGTTTTCATCGCTTAGACTACATCTACCCGGTAGATGGAGCCGTGCCACGCGTTACTGGCATTATAATACACTTGCAAAATTGATGGGCAAGGAATGACGAATTTCAAGCGCGGGCAGTAGTTTTACATAATGTAGTATACATTTTCGGAAATTGATAAAAATTAAATACGCGTCCTCTTTAGGACTCACTTAGAGTTAGCCATCACTTAGCTTACTCAACTCATGACATAAGACTTTTTAAGCCGTCAAAAAGAATGGACCACACTTTCGTATCGTTCAGCTGCTGAATTGTGGATTATTTGAATAATATAAAGATTTTCCGTGCATATTTTCGTCGTATGTTACTATATCAATATTATAGAATAGACCCTTACTGATGTTATATATGTATTGTGTATTATAGTGGTCTATATGTGCTCGTTTGAATGATGATGATTCTTCCGACCGATTTCGGCCATGGCGACCACTTCAAATTTTTTGAAAATTCCTAGTCAGAGCGTCGCTGATGCGCTCGGAGATGGTTGATGGGAAAGTCGACAACTGTTGGTCAAAAGTAGTGTAAAAAGCATTTTTACCGTGTTTAATTCTTCAAATCTTTCAATTCTATGGTATAATGCTTAGTCGAGGGGCGGAAAGTAAATTTACAAACGAAACAAAATCCAATCAGGTTTGAGAATATTGTTACCTACTCATCAACATGGACGAAAACAATAAAACTTACACAAATGAATATATGGAAATCTATTCTACATACACATATCACGTCTTTATCCTTTGCGAGGTAGGCAGAGCGTTCACGGTTGTAAAATCTATCGCCACGTCTGACAAATATTTGAGGGCCGTTTCAGAAAAGACGAGTACCTCTGTAGTGGTAGGTTGTCAGTCTGTAGCCTAAAATTGTATTGCACATGAAACCTTCGAGTCTTACGACACCCGCAAGAAATAAATAAGATGATGCTATTCCAAGTCAGCATCACACGGTCTATCTAATCCTCATACAAAAAGTAGCCAACATCTACGACAGTATGTAATAAATAATTAAATAAAAAGGTAGTATTCAAAATAGGCAATCTAAACCCCACATTTTTATTAATTTTCATAAGTATACACACACAACAATTCTTATTGCCTCCAGAGATACAAGTATACATCTACGTTTAAAACTAAATAAACATTAGCTAGGTGGGTATATCGTGGGTATATCCACCTTTTTACCGGTAAAAAGACATGACTTACTTATCTACCTACGAAAAAAATTACGGATAAATGCAGTTTAGTTTATATAACATATACTTACTTAACTTACTGACGTCTCTCTTTGTAGAGAGTATTCTAAAGATATATTTTTTTATCAACCCTTTCGTAAATATAATGTTCTCAATTCCTCTACATTTAGATAATATTTAATAACGACATCAGCTATTCCTAACTCGTTATAAAATTATCATGGATCAATCAATCATCAAAATTACGAACGATTCAAACAAATATCTTTCATTCAAACAAGGAGTCCTTTATAACCTCGCAATGTAAACTAAGCTCAAGTATCATTTATCGCGCGAAATAATATCTTCGCGATATTGAACAGACTCGAGTGCAACAATAATTCTATATAAGAAATTAATCATTTTGCCGCCGAACACCGCCGGCCGGCAGTCAGTCCACGCATTTCCTTAAGTAGCCAGAGGCACCAACACTTTACTATAATGTCATAAGGCTTATAACTTTTGTCGACATGTGAAATTGATTGAGTGCAACCAATGATTAAATTGTTACCGTTTACCGACATAAATCATTATTACAAAACTGATTTTAGTTAGGTACTGCTTTTTGAAAGTTAGAACCAATGTTGAAAGTCTTGAGTCAAAAGTTTCCCAACGCGTAACGTAAAAGAAAATTGAGGAGAAGTTAACTGAATGTAGATTTTGCAAATGCTAGTCAATTCTCTGTCAAGTTTAATAAACATTTAAAAGGATTATTTATCATATTCTATTTGAAATTAGATAAGCACTAAATAATAAATAAAAATAAAGAACCAACCAAAAAATCCAGAGCAAATAATCCAAATCAAAATGTGCACAAAATAAAATACATCACTTTTCACATAAACAAAATCTTTCTGCACATCGATACAGCACACGAAATAAAATCTTAGAAGCGCTGAAAGTATGCTAAACACTTTACACAACACACAAGTTTACCGTTTGCCGCCAACTGCAAAGTCCAGAAAAAAATTATCAATGTTGAATTATATTTTTTAACTCGCGTAGGAAAATTGAAAGTTTTACGTCGCGTCGGTACGCGTTCCGAGTCGGGGTTTCGAATGTGGAATTTTCGGCTATGATGGGGAGGATGCGCGCATAGCTGCGGCTTAGATGAGACTGTGGCGAGGTACCGCGGCGGTCGCGCGCCGTAGCCAAGCCGACTTTCGCCCCGACCGGTCGCCCTACAGCTCCGACAACCGATGACGCATCCAGGAACACCAGTAATTCTCAAATTTTATAACACAGTCATAATTTGGCCTAAAAACTATTTATTTTTACGCTTATTCGCCAAAGACCGAAGAAAATCTGAATAAATCAAAAGCAATCTCGGGGCGAGCGAACCGATCGACGAACAAGTCTCGACTACGATAGGGGTAGCAACCTGAGTAATGGTGAATGAATATTGTTGACACAGAAATTTTTGCATGATCACGCATCTATTGTTGCAAGCGTGAAATTTTATGTATTGTTATGTAAAATATTCAAATTGTACTCCATCGGAATGCACCGTCATTACCGAAAATTGGCTGTTCTACTGGAGGGGTACGTCGAGGATTGCAAAAAAATAGTTTGCATATTTTGCACATTCGTCAAAACAAGAGTTGAATTCAAGCCGCTCGCTTATCAGTGTAATCTGATACATTAACAATCAACCACTAGTTTTACGCCCATTTCGCTATAAAAAGTTACGATTTCTCATATCATTCAGTCGCGGTCACTTTACTTGAATTCGTAAAATTACAAATTTACGCGAGTATAAAATGGAATGATTCATCTCGTCATTAAAGTGCTATTTGTCGTTACTTTTTGTTACTCATGCTTTGCGGATTGAATGCATTATTTAGAAATATGTGTTTATTTTCAAAAATAGCAAAATGTATTTAGTAAGAATTATTTCTTCTGTGTTTGACCCAGTTTCAAAAGAAGGAAATATTAATAGGTAGTTTGTAGTTTCGGTAGACACAAAGCCGGCCGCAAACCGCAGGCACCATTATAAATCATACAAATGAAAGCGACGACACTTTACTTTAATAAGCAACGCAGCTGACAATAGAAAAGATACCATCAATTAACAAAAACAGCTTTTATGGGGTTCTAGTGGCGTCATAGATAGTGAATAAAATTAAATAAAAAAGTTTGAATAACCGAATAATTCAAACGCTTCCTGTGAATTTCTTGGAGGGATGCCCAATCGCAGCCAAGGTAAAAGAAACTTGAATAACTTTCAAACACTTACTTCTTTACACAGGTATATTTAATTTTGTACCTACTTAAAATGTGCATAAAATTTTAAGTACTGCATGTTAAAAAAGAGCCAGCTTTTTTCGAACTGGCATATGAAGCTAAAAGCATAGCCATGCGCTACGCCTTAATTTATTTCTTCGTTCAAATAACTCTACAAATCTTTAAATAAGATATTTCGAAGATAAATGTCACATCTGCAAATGCGACCCAAGGAAATTGACTGCAAAATTTATTATAAAAAACAAACATTTTAAACAGAAAATGCATCAATTCAAGTCTTTTTGCATTTTTTAACCAGGGTCGTGCAGATTCAGATAACACAAAACATATTCTCTTAAAAATTACACAATAAACAGGAAAAAGTGGAAAATTTAACTTATAACACAAGAGAAAATATCTTTAGGTTGATAGTTCTATTCAAAACCATGCTTAGCAGTTTTGCAAGTAGAGTTTCGATATCTCTATTGTCACTAGCTATAAATACATTAGAATATATTATTATTTTTATTTACTGTACTATCATACTTAGTAAGTTGTACACGTCAACTGCCTCACATTATGCCTTCTCACTACCCTAGGTCTCCTGTAATAGATTACTTTTTAGAAATAAGCTAACCTGTTGCGTATTGTTTTATATGTTATGTCCTTTGTGTTATATTGTGTACAATAAACGGTTAAATAAATAATAAAATAGATAAACCAACTTTCATGTCACTTCTATAGCAACATAGTATTAAAGAAGATACATTCTGTCAATTTATATCGTGAACACTTCCCAATACCATTTATAGTTTATAACAACTACAATAACCAGCTAGTTTAACCTAGTTAAGCAGCACAGGAACAATGTTGGTACCAGGATGGCAGGAAATGCAGGAGCAGGATACTCCACCGGCAAATGCACAGTGCTAGCTCTGTCGATACATTGTTACTATAAGTTTTGAAACCAGGGTATTTGTCCACCACTAAGAGGCCAAATTAAACTGGTTTTTCATACAGGTAGTAAGAAAAGTAAGTATAGCCTGATCCCTTCATATTTATCATGTAAAATAAGCAAAGTGGCGTTCAAATTAAAATACGCCACTTTCAATACACTTAATAAGTGTACTTACAAGCAGACATCAAACCTTGTATCTACTACGCAACGTCATTTTTCGTTTGAAACACCGTCAGCCAAGTTCGAAGTCTATTGGCTAAGAAGTAAGATGATAACGTAACTACATAAGTAGGTAGGTACCTACTTTACTTATGTGGTTTTATCACGCAATGATTGTCTATAAAAGTTTTAATATCACTGATTTTTACATTCTTGCTGAGTTTAACATTACTGATAAATAAAACTTTACAAAGTTAGGCAAATTACAAAATGCATCTCTTTTGCAACATTTGGAATTGAAAAATAATCATGTAGGTACGGGTAAGTTACGTATGGGTCATTGAGGTTATCTTTACAACTGTCAATTTGCTCATACTACTTCTTCTACGACATATTCCTTAGCCAAAGCTTCAAAAAGTGCATCGACGATATTCGAGTATCTCCAAGTAAAGATGTTTTACCGGCCGCCTGATTATATTAGTGGTAGTCAAGGTAGTGTCGCCGATAAATATTCAAATATGTCGAAAATCTTGTCGGAGACACTGTCATTCATTAAACTTTCTCCAAACACGAATGCCCTTTCAATGATGCGACCATCTCTTAAACAGACGAGTTTCGACACTACGTCATATTTGTGTGCTTAGTGTGTAATAAAAACCAGGGGAATATTACATTAAAATAACATGTTTCTTAAAAACAGAGAATAGATAAGACATCCGTATTTCACTTGCAGCGCACGTTTGGTAAGCATATAAGAGCAGACGTGGAGGAAAGAAATATTTGGCATAAGGTGCCTGAAGCTTCCAAAAAGCTACTTTGGAGCTTAACCCAATAATCAATCAATATGTACAGTTGGTAGTTAAATGTATAAATTCAATCATTGCTCACACTATTTTTCCCTGATTCGCTCAATTCATTCTCACTTGTCGTCCGTCGCTGTTGTTTAAAGCCACCGTAACGCATGCGTCTGTCCGATTAAGGAAATTGCGTATTTCTATCTAATTCCCATATAAATACAGCTTCGTCAAACGACTTGACAGATGCATCCGTTACGTATGTGTATGGGAATATCCGTATTTGTATAGGAATAAGATCGGAATTCGCAATTACCTTTAGCCTGACAGACGCATGCTATACGGTGCGTTAATAATACGCAGCGACGGACGACAAGTCGGAGAACCGCTTTATTCCTGATGCATTCGTTAAAAAAATCAAAATCAACAAAAACCTTATCAAAATCTCATAGATCCCATAACAACTTTTCATTTCATACAAGTTCCTTCCGCTAAGAGATCATCAACATAAACGGTTATGATGGACCGACTGGTTCGTACAGTTGATTAGTGGTCTTATCGCGAATCTATGAACATCTCACTCGGGAGCCGGCGATAAACAGAAATCCGATACTATGTGCCACTGCTAACAAGATCTTGATAACGTTCGCATATTATTTACAACATCCAATGTCAACGCCAAAATGGAATGCATTTTTATTTGTAGAAATATATGTAGATTTTACTACTATGAGGTATAATTCTACTATTGTTGGATTACGTTTTTAAGTGATATTTTTTCAACTATCTGAGTCCTCTAAGGCAAATTAACCCAGAACTATCTCCTTCTTCTTGCTCGGGTGGGACGTCTGCGGAACTCGCAACATTTTGAAGCAAACCTTATTACTTTTTTTAAGAAGTAGGGGTTGGTCGTAAAAGACCAACAGCCACTGCGACCGGTGCAGATCTATTGTGGCTGAAGCAGGCCTTATACTAAAACTATAACCTACATGTTCAGTTAACTATCAAAAAGCGTTCCTACTAGTAATTTCGGTAGGTATCATGCACGCATACATTAATGAGACGTGCTTACGACGGCACAATGAATCCACAGCTAAATAATGATTTCACCCTCATAAACATAACCTAATAAGCAATTTCCTTTGCGGGCTGACATTCGGAAATTTGCAAAACAGATTTGCGGGGAGTGTTACACACGCATACTCGCGAGCAGCTGCCGAACTACGCATTTTATAGAGATAAGGGTTGTGTTTAATTTATTCATGTTATAGTCATTTACCCTTCACGCCTTAAATCCCCGCTGGAGGGACAAAGGGTCGCGTGCGCATCGATCATTCGGCGAAGCAAAACTAATCGATTCCTAAACCGTTTCGTTTGCTATTTCATTAACACTATTTATTTCAGCATATCTCAAATTAATGGTATTTCTGTGGACAGTACTCACCTAAAAGTTTTATTATTGATGGATATGCTTTTAGAATTTTATGTGGTGCAAAAATTCGTACTGCACTTATAAATAAGCTTAGGTTGCCCACGCAGCGTACATATTTTGTTTATGTTGCTCTGTACATACATAACCCTTGCGGGGTAGGCAGAGCGTAATCGGCCGCGAAGAGCGGGCATTTACGCCACGTCTGACAAATATTTTACAGCTCTGTAAAACCAGTGAAAAACAATTATAGGCACACTACGTATCGCATTATCATAACGATGTTCTATTTTGCTTCTCACGCATCAAAAGGTAATATTTTCGAATGAACAAATAATCTGCTACTGTATACAGATGTTCATAAATAGCCAAGTTTAATATCAGAAAGAGGTTGTCATAACAGGTGGTTTCCTCCGTTTTGTAGCACTGTGTTTGATCGTATCTACGTATTTTAATTAATTAAAGATACGAATCTGTTTAATGCACAGGCATGCGTTGAAAACCATCACCGTGCGCATTCCTACCATCTAGTAGGAATTTTAAATAGGAATGGAAAAAGTAAATGTAAAATAATGATAATTAATAAATTTCATAGAGAGTTGAGTATGGAATGGTTATAACAACATAAAAAATAATTTTAACATACTATTAAACAGTCAAAGATGTAATAGCAACATTAAAGTGAAATTGATAAATTCATCTATGAAAATAGTTTAATCTTTTTTTATACTTTATTGCACGGCGTACAAAAGGTGGGGGCCTTACGCCACGCGGCATTCTCTTCAGGCCAACCTGAGGGTAAACAGAGAGAAAAAGAAGTGGGTGCACTAGAAAGTAAAAATAAAAACATAAAAGAAAAACAACATGGCGTACTACTTTGAAAATAAATACTTACCAATACATATTTAGAGTATTATTGTAAAAATAAACTTACACAAATACTAATAAATAATACAAAAAATACATAATCTTACTCATACAATAACTTGTAGCTTAACTACAATGCCTACATATTAATCAGGCGGCCGATGTGGCGCAGTGGTAGTACGACTGCCGGCGAGGCAAAGGTTCCGGGTTCGATTCTCGGTGGGACTCTCACAAAATTAATATTCGTACTGCACTTATAAATAAGCTTAGGTTGCCCACGCAGCGTACATATTTTGTTTATGTTGCTCTGTACATACATAACCCTTGCGGGGTAGGCAGAGCGTAATCGGCCGCGAAGAGCGGGCATTTACGCCACGTCTGACAAATATTTTACAGCTCTGTAAAACCAGTGAAAAACAATTATAGGCACACTACGTATCGCATTATCATAACGATGTTCTATTTTGCTTCTCACGCATCAAAAGGTAATATTTTCGAATGAACAAATAATCTGCTACTGTATACAGATGTTCATAAATAGCCAAGTTTAATATCAGAAAGAGGTTGTCATAACAGGTGGTTTCCTCCGTTTTGTAGCACTGTGTTTGATCGTATCTACGTATTTTAATTAATTAAAGATACGAATCTGTTTAATGCACAGGCATGCGTTGAAAACCATCACCGTGCGCATTCCTACCATCTAGTAGGAATTTTAAATAGGAATGGAAAAAGTAAATGTAAAATAATGATAATTAATAAATTTCATAGAGAGTTGAGTATGGAATGGTTATAACAACATAAAAAATAATTTTAACATACTATTAAACAGTCAAAGATGTAATAGCAACATTAAAGTGAAATTGATAAATTCATCTATGAAAATAGTTTAATCTTTTTTTATACTTTATTGCACGGCGTACAAAAGGTGGGGGCCTTACGCCACGCGGCATTCTCTTCAGGCCAACCTGAGGGTAAACAGAGAGAAAAAGAAGTGGGTGCACTAGAAAGTAAAAATAAAAACATAAAAGAAAAACAACATGGCGTACTACTTTGAAAATAAATACTTACCAATACATATTTAGAGTATTATTGTAAAAATAAACTTACACAAATACTAATAAATAATACAAAAAATACATAATCTTACTCATACAATAACTTGTAGCTTAACTACAATGCCTACATATTAATCAGGCGGCCGATGTGGCGCAGTGGTAGTACGACTGCCGGCGAGGCAAAGGTTCCGGGTTCGATTCTCGGTGGGACTCTCACAAAATTAATATTTATCACTTTGCTTTGTGAGTTTGTTCCCGGTGTGGTAAAGGCAGGGTGAACCACCTGATTATCCGAAAAGAAATGGTTCCGTGCTTCGGAGGGCACGATAAGCCATCGGTCCCGGGTGCTATCTATGATTACTTAGACGGCAATCGTTACACAACCATCAGACCAGTCAGAGGCCTACTACTAGTAGTAGGCGGTTGAAAAACTCTGACACCAGGGTTCATCTTGTCATTAGACGACACGGTATCCCACATGAAAAGAAAAAAAAAAAATTGCTGAAAATATTTTAGGGACATAGGTCGAAATATGAAAAAAAAATTGGCCCTCCCATACAAATAATCCCGGCCGGGTAACACACTAAGTATGGGAGGGTCAAATTATTTTTTTATATTTCGACCTATGTTCCTAGGGGAAAGTTGTTCAGTTTCACGTACTGGTTCACCCCTTAAAATAATCTTAGCTAATTTTTTTACACCATGTATAAAGAGTAGACTTATGGTTTCCTTACTCTTGCTTGCATCGTATGGGACACTGAGTAGGTAAATGAACGACCGTGTAAGGTAAAGTACCGTGTGATGCCGGCTTAGAATAGCATCACCCCATTTCTTACCCGTGGGAGTCGTAAGAGGCGACTAAGGGACTCGAGGGTGTGTATTGCAATTTTAGGCGATGGGCTGACAACCTGTCACTATGGCAATGCACAATTTTCAGAATGTCCCTCAAATATCTGTCAGACGTGGCGTAAATGTCCGTTTTTGCGGCCGTTTACGCTCTGCCTACTCCGCAAGGGATTAAAGGCGTGATATATGTATGTATGTATGAACGACCTGACGATGTCTGGTTCTCCTTTACAACAACAAACATTACTTCCCCCAAAAAATACAAAAAAATATTCTTTATCTTCACTATTCAATACCCTTTAGCAGTATACAAAACTCTTTGTGGTGAATTGAAAAAGCGTCCCCTTCGGAAGTGGAGGGTGCAGTAGGAAGCGACACCGGTTCGATATCCTGCCTGCACAATCAGTATCGATTCTTTAGTATCACACACTATCAACTCAATATACAAATATGACGGCCGATGTGATGCAACTGCCTGCGACGCAAAGGTTCCGGGTTCGATTCTCGGTCAATCAAAAAGTTGACTTTTATTACTTTGAAAATTTTTTTCCAGTCTGGTTAGGGCATTGCAGGCTGAACCGCCTGATTGTCTGAAAAGAAAGGTTCCGTGTTTCGGAGGGCACGTTAAGCCGTCGGTCCCGGTTGCTGTCTATGATTACATAGACGGCAGTCATTAGAAAACCATGTCAGTGGCCTACTACTAGTAGTAGGCGGTTGAAAAATTTTCGACACCAGGGTTCATCGGGTCGTTGTACGATTCGGTGTCCCACACGAAAATAAAACTCTATATACATATTCTTATCCTTACAAGTGTTATAGAACAACCAGTATAAGTTACTTTGGTGACACTTCGCATATTAATTAGTTCGGCTGTGAAAGTGTTTTATTCTGTAGGTACAGTCAAGATCAGGCTGGGTTAGACAGTTTAGACTTTGGACATAAGACATAAGATTTATATTGGCAGTTTGAGTGTCTAACCACACGTGAGCTTGACTGTACATGGATAGGCGACAATAAACATGAGATTAAAGAATTTAGTGATTCTGGGTGTCATGCATTCGATTCAGAGATGACCTTACCATTAGGTATTGTCACGATATTTATTGTTCTTTTTTTGTTTTTTATCTCGGATTGATAGACGACCCTATGTTATGTGTAAATTGTGACAACAGTTGTAAATATTTCGATAGGGTAGTAGGTCAAACAAAATATTTTATAGTTATCGAATGTCAAACCGAATTCCAATATATTTGATTGACATTTTATTTATGTACGCAACATGTTCAAAGTTATTTTATTGTATGCAGTTGACAACTGCAAAATAATATCTGTGAATATAACCTTTGAAACCTCTACCTGGCGCACTGCGTAACCAATGTTTCTACAGGTACCATCTCAGGCTCTAAAGGTTAAAATCATAATCCTTCATTGCATATTGAGATAACATCTCAATTGAAATTCAATTCGGAATCCCAATTAGAAGCGTGGCGTCGTGGCATGTGCAAACAAAGTACCCTTTTATTGGATAAAGTTGTAGCGAGTCGTGCCAAAACCGGTCCAATGAAGCCATCGCATATGAATACAGCTATTGTTAACATTTTAATTGGTATTAACATGCCAGAATTAACATAAGCCAGGGGTCACGAATATTTGAATAACTACTGCGTTTCTCTCCCACTTCGATATCAACACTAGGCGACGTATAGTAACTTATCTAAGCTTTGCAAAAACGGTCAAACACTTGCGCACTTGGACCGATACAAAAAACATAAGAATATTGCTTCTGTGTGGTCGCACAAAAAGTGCCAATAATCCAAACAAAAAACATAAATATGTCCAAAGTAAATTACCATAAAATTGAACATAAAATCCCGTGGCTACCACACTCCGGCGCAGGTATTTATACCTCGCGTCACTGTCGCGATTATGCAAGACACAATAAAACCGTGATCATTATCTATTAAAATATCATATTCAACATTCAACCAAATCAAATTACTAATATAAGAATGGACAGTTATAAATTGTGAAGAACCGGCAATAAAACGAGTGAAATAGCATATTAGGGACTGACCGATAAATTTAATATTTACGGCAATATAAAAGATCGGTAAAATATCAATAAAGGTAGAAAATGCAACATAATACGAATATACTACTTACAAAATTTATCAGAGTTGAACATTTGACAAAAGAAAACGATAGAGAAATTAAAAAAAGATATATTATTCAGCAATTTGGAAGTCGTCTATGGAAAACCCGAGATGACCATAAAATAATAACGTTAACCGTTACATAAAAAACTAGAACATCGAGTAGCTACCTTATTTGAATTGTCAGGTAATTTATTTCACTGTCAGGATTTTAAAATATAGGAGCTCAAAATCGTAAATTGGCTAGTGATTTGTGCTATTGGAAATGCCAATAAAGCTAAGGAATTCGTAATTTTTTGTATAAATGTCGGAATTTTGATATTAACAAAAGAAACCGGTTTTTAAAACACAGTTTTGGAATATCGTGTACGAGTGAATGGGTTAAATAGCAAGAAACCAAAAATTATACAAAGATACACAAACGGGGACATGGGAATATTTATTGTAAAAGATAGAGCAATAGCAACGCACAGATAGAAACCTATCGATTATCGATTCATTGTAAATTATCAAAACCCGTTACATGATTATCGAATCTATAATATTTATGACTATGAACGCAGCGAACGCACATATATTCACCATTATCATCAAAATATAACACTTATAATCACTATGCTATCTACGGACATAAAACAAGAGATATTTCGTAATAGTCGTATCATGGTAATGTAAGAAAGTCGTGAGCTTCACTAATAAAACAATATAAATATATATTGACAATAATTTATTCAAGTTTAACACGAACAGCGAGAGTCGGCTCATAATAAAATCGATACATTCTTGTGTAGAAATTTTACTAAGTTTCAGTATTTTTTTAATATTAGATTTTCTCTACGTCTGAGACAGAGTTGTTGATGGAGCAAAGTCACTGACAAAACCTTAGAGCTTAAAAGGGCACAGGAATTCTCACACAATAACATAATAGACCAAGCAGATTTGCCCACTAAAAGTGTCTACTTAACGGAATGCCTCCAACAACTATGTGGGTACTAAGGATTTATTGAAATGACGAATTTTTTGATAAATCATAAGTTTGGCGCTGGACTTTGGATGAAAGTAGTATTTTCTTTTCCCAAATCTCTAAGTTTGGCATAAGTTGTATTTAGCTGCTTTTAAAATTACGTTTTTTTTTCAGGTAATGTAGGTTTCTAAAATATGCATTGCTACAAAGTTTTAAAATTAAATCAATATTGAAGGCTGGTCCTTCAATTCAAATTAGCTACTTTAAGTTTTCACTTTATACTGTTTTAACTCACACTGACAATAGTTTGCGTTCACTATAACCCGTAAAATATATATTAATTCAATTAATAAAAAATACATATACCTACTACTGCTACATTCAAATCACATCTCACAAGCCTATAGTTGTCCGCTGCTGGACCTAGAGCTACCCCAGGGTACGCCATAAGGTGCGATCTCCTGTTTTCACCCTCCAGGCGCTACCAGCCGCCCCCTTTAAGTCATCGCAACATTCACGAGTTGAGGCCTGGATGGTGCGGAACTGAAATACACTGCGTATAACATCTAGAAAAAACATTATAAAAAGTAAACAATCAGAAAATCTAATTGGGTACTTTCATTCTCACACATCTAGAGAACACAGCGAGCTTTTTAGCGCCGATGGGAGGGTAAAAAATTTAACCAAAAGAGTTCCTTCCAGGTATCAAAAAGTCATCTTGGTTGCTCTTCAGCTAGGACGTCAATTATGTCCCATCATCCGTTTTCTCCTGATACATGAAAATCAATCATTATTATGAATAAGATGAGTGCCAGAATCGACAGCAATGCCATTGCATAATAATAATTTAGAATATAAGAAAATACGTTTAAGGTCTTAATGAATATAATAATATTGTTAAATTTAAGAAAATACGTATAAGGTCTTAATAAAATCAGTGCAAATATTTGGGTAAGCTCTACTCATGAAATTAAACAATGTTCCCAAGAAACATGGGCCGAACATGTTCTAAAAATGTGTCACTTTTTATGGAACGTTAAATTATTATTATTCATGTTTCGCCCTTTATTCCACGGAGAAAGATGTTCAGTTTCATGAGTGGAGCTCACCCTAAAAATATTTGCACTTAATTAAATTTTACATTATTATAGAGTCCAAAATTCTAGGAAGCAAGTGTCATGGTTCTGGAGACTAAACAAGAACCGGTCGCGGCGGCGGCGCCTGCGCACGCGCTCGCAGTCATCGCTCCCTCGAGTGTTTGACAACTGACGACACCACTCATCAACCACAACGCAGTACTATACAGATTAATTACCTTACTTTGTATTAAAGCAAAAGTAATAATTTTGCAGAAAACAACCTAAAAAACACAGCATAATAATAAAGGATGATAAGTATTCGTAATTGAAAACGAATTTCCGTAGTTCTAATACCTACCTTACTTATTGAAATGTATATATTTACATCATGTTTGCTAGAAAAAGATAACGCTAACGGACATAGTCTGGTAGAGTGGCAAACTGAAGTGGAAGTCATCATTTATAATGCGCACTGCTAAAGAGTGGAACTCACTACCTGCGTCTGTGTTTCCAAACGCGTACAACCCTTATCTCTTCAAAGTAAGAGTAAACAGGCTTCTTCTGGGTGAGCTCGCTCCATCTTAGACTCTATCTCTGTCATATGACCTAGACTAGAATCAAGAGCAAACCCATCATTAATAATAAAAAAAAGGTAGCTGGGCACCACGGACGAAATACAAAGAGGACCTGCCCTAAGGCAAGTAGACCTGACGCTAGGTGGTCTACATGCGGCTTCTAGCTATTTGCCGCAGAGTGTCGCTCGCGTCAGTTGAACTCGTGTCACTACCAAGCGATCACGTTAAATTATTTTACGAAAACAAACCGTAAAATACTAAATATACTATTAAAATGAAGTGCAATGTTTTACAATGGAAAAGTTCGACTAACAAAATTAAAACGGACGAAAACAAGGCCGAAAAAGTGTCTTTTCACTCGTAAGTGTTATTTGTATACAAATTTTTATTATTGCATCTAGAATGTTCCATGACTGCCCCGCCATCTATCATGGAGTAGCATAGCTTTTAATTTGACGAGACATCTGGTGAGTAGTGGCAGAATATGGCAGAACTTAATGCGTCTAGCGGAGTAAATAGTTTTCTAGTTTTCCGATAGATGGCGGGCCTACAAGAGCATGAAGAGAATAATAAATTATAATAGTACTGTAATAAAGGCTATTTTGCTATGCGGTTCAGACTCAATTTCCCTTCCCCTTCACCCCTCCCAACGGAGACAACCCCTCTCATGTCTTGAATGACTTGCGCCATGTCCTCTTTGTATTTCGTCCGTGCTGGGCACATCTGTCGTAGAACCGAGACGGACGGTGGAATCAGCGGGTTCTCGAGTGGAGGCCACGCCACGGCAAGAGTAGATAAATTGGTCTCCCAAAAACTGCAACATAACTCATTTATTTTCCAACATAGTTTGCTTGTGGCAGTGCATATAAGAGAACTACCTATTTACCATCTACTGTACTTAACAGTTAATCCCCTACACTACACTAACACACGTGTCGAAGATTTCCTTAGGAATGGTCGACGGAAGCGGCCGAGAAGAGTTGTTTCTCTGGAAAACCCTTATCTTGTTCAATTGGAATGTCGAGTAGGTACAATAGCAGCACCTCCAGTCAAGCATTCAAGGGATCAACATTATACTGGTATTCCATACAGTTGTTTAGTATATCCAATATTGGTTGATCCCACATTTAGGGGATCAACTTAAGATGTTGCTGAAATGCAAATCTGGTGATAATATTGAGATATGCATATATAAAACATACTAGAAAAATTTAGAAGTACGTACAGAAATTTTTATCCAAATTGTTAAAGAAAGAACGTATAATTGTTTTGGCACATTATTTATATCTACCAGCGGCGTATGCTTAAGTAAAGTAGTGTTTTTGAAATCTTTGAACTAAAGTCAGCAGCCAAACAGTAAATCAAACAAATTCCCTAAGTGCACAATATTTATGATTTTGCTTCGATAATTATGAAACAGTTACAACAGTGACCACTTAGGATACATTTACAGCAATCTATTGATTTGAATGTCCTGCTAGAGGCTGCATAAGTAGCCTACCATAGAGTACTGTGCTATAGCAGTCGCAGTCGCTGTGGACGCAAATACTATTGTATTTAAAAACAAGTTACGTCTAGAGAAGTGTCCTCCACATTTGCCAGTCATGCACTCACAGCTTCTGCCTTCCTTCTAAGAATATAGGGTCTTACGCATAAACACGCTTAATGTTTTTATTCTGGTAGTTTGATCATCAATATCCAAGAAGTTACACTGCTGTCATGTGCCTTCCTCTATTGGAGGGATGTTTGCTAAACTCACAACGACGCCTAGCATGTAGATTAGCGAGCGCAGTGCAGAGGATGAAAGTCACAGGAAGCGCTGCAGCTGCGCATTCCCTGGATGTACCCCTTAGTCGCTTTAAATGACAAGTAACCGGTCAGAAATGGGATTTTTAGCCGACACCAATCGTGTTCTTGCTAGGTAACCAATTTGAACTCTATGTAAATTCATTTGAAAATTCTGTTTCTGTAAGATAGGACCATTTAGTTTATTTCCAAATATTCCTGTCGCCCTAGTGCCATAGATAGTTTCTGCTTAGGACGACATAAACTACATATCTACTAGGTAACTAATAACTATGATATATAGTCGTTGTAATTTGTTTCATTACGGATATTAATCAATTCAAGTAGCTGTTAGTAAAACAGGTAATTTACCTAAGTAAATTGGTCCAAGTACTCATGTAGTGCTTGAAAGTATTAGCGTGATCTAGATTATTTTACGACTACCATTATAAATGTGGATTACTGGAAAAATTATGACCTAGTGTTCTATTTAGGTCATCTAGAGAGGCACTCAGCGGAAACAATATATTGGAATGTTAAATATGTAGATTATCGACTATCGATATTGCAGGGGCAGCCATCTTATCGGATAGCGGATGTTATTGTGCAACACACAAGTTGATTGTATCGTTATCTTCATTAATTTGATATTTTAACAGATACCTGATTATCGGTACATATTTACTCACTCATAATCTTAAATAGGAAAAAAATTACTGATTACGTTAGGAACCAGCTAAAATAAGATTGTCATCACATGATTATCTATTTATCCAAATTTCAAGGTGCATCCCTTAGTCGCTTGTAATGAAATGGGATGATGTTATTCTTAGCCGACACCACACGCAATCCAAGACTGAATGTTAACTGTGTAATAGAGCTTAACAAAAGTTGGGCAAATCAAATTATTGAAGTTTTACCTGATTCAAACATCGTTAATAATACTTTTGATGTTTTATTTACATGCCCTAAGCTAGAATGGAAAAGAACGCCTTCGGTGTTAAGTCCGCCAATATACAGACATGTATAAAGCTACATAAAAATATTAAATAATAAATAAGCATATAATACATACATACAAACATACAAAAATAAATCACGTCTATATCCCTTACGGGGTAGGCAGAGCGTTAACGGCCGTTCAACGGATATTAACACCACGTCTGACAAAAGTTTGAGGGTCATTCAGATAACTGTGTATCAGTGTAGTGACAGGTTGTCAGCCCGTCGCCTAAAATTGCAATACACACTCGAGTCCCTTAGTCGCCTCTTACGACACCCATGGGTAAGAAATGGGGTGATGCTATTCTAAGCCGGCATCACACGGCGATATAATATGTGGATAAATGTAAAATATATGTGGGTTCAATGTATATATAAATATAACACATACATGTAACAATAATGTTTGCCATTATGTCAACGTAATTATTATTAGAAGCCACGCGGAAATAGGTAAAAACAATAAAAACTGCATTGATAAATTTTATATTTCCTGAAATAGTGTTTGTTTTTATCCGCACCCCCAAGATAAAAGTTTTTCGTAAACAACTCAAGGTATGTAAGTAGTTAAGTGAGCAGGTACTTACAACGAAAATAAGAGCTGTTTTTCTAGAACAAAGTCACAGTCAAAATATCTCTGAATCTGAGACTAATGCAAGATCCGATGACGGGATCCTAGAGAATTTTAGGGGGCTCTTTTGATTCCATAGGCACAGTCAAAATCGGCTCCAAAAGGATTTTTTCTGTTTTTAACTTCTTTTATTCTTTATTTTTCTTTCGCCAATTGTAACCTGATCTATCACATTTAATATGTTTAACGTTGTCATACTTACTTTTAAAAGTTATCAATGTTTGTATTATAAGAGCGGGTTCACCCGTCACAGGTGTCTTGAGACACTTACTGGATTTGGACTCAGGCTCCATGTATTTTTATCATGTATGCTTGCCTAATATATATATTTTATTTAAATTCAATTGTTCAACTTTTTATATTATCGCAGTACAATCCCCTATATTGCGTGATAAATAAGATGAACAATAAAATGGACCACAGTGGTTGTCGGGACTGACTCTACAGAGCTAAACTTTACGAGGAGAATGTAGAGCAAATTGTTGGTATGTGTCATAAAGCTCACACCACACCACACCATCATAATTTAAGGTTATGGATGTAGTAAGTGCTATGATTGCTTTATTACTGGCTAACACTACATGTATACAAGAAACACGTTGGCAATACTTTTTTATCATTTTCTATAGATGTGTAATTATACTATTTTGTATACCGTGTCTTCACAAACTTGTGCACTGTTAAAAATATGAGTATTTTGTTAAATTGAAAATTACAGGGTCAAATACCAAAATTAACGATCTCCAATAAATCACAATACAAATTACACCAAAATTATAACGTTGCAAGAAGACCCCACAAACCTAGCGTCGATTTGCGAATCAATAAGAGATTTACCTACATCAGTGCGTCAAGCCCCAAAATGACCACCCATCCGACGACTCCGACGCCCCAAATAAATAGGAAACTAATAAATTCACAGCCAAATTGCTCCATTTCCGACACATCGACGACTCAATTTGCCACGGAGCGGACAATCGCATCTGTACCCTGATCGACTTATAATATTTGCCAACACTAAATCAGATATTCCACTTTGTCGGCCTGGAAATAAGGAACAATTTGGGTCATACGTAGACGATATATTATTAAAATAATCCAGCAGTGGCTGATAAATATAAAGGAGTTTAACACCAAAAGAGAAAAGAGCATTGTAGTTTTATAACATTTCATAGGCATAAAAGCAATAATTTAAACGCCTGCTTTCACCATCTGCCGGTATTGCCACGTGTCCACGCACAAAAGGATATAAATTGTATTAGTTTTGATTATTGACACAATACGTGTCAAATACACTATAATTCTTGTGGTATTGTGGTCAATCGGATGTGATATTAGACGGTATTTTAAATTTTCCGATTCGGTGAGTCCAAGTTTCTAGTTATAAATAAAGCTATAGCACATATAGATATTTTATTTACATTCGTGTAACAGGATAATGAAGAATTGTTTTTTTTATATATAAAAAATAGTTGAGCATTTGTGTGCTCTCTTGATGTTAAGTTTCCTACTTAACCAATATTTTTTCTAAAGAAACGTCATAAAAAGTTACAGATAAGTGGGTAAAATCTTGACGTTTACGTTTTTACGACTCTTCTTAATAATTAATAAAGAATAGAAAAGACAAACGACTCTTTTACGCTGCCATATTTCTGAGAAGGTCGTTCATAATATTTATATATACAAAACTAAATAAAAAACTATGTTAGAATACAATGGTCTTGTCTCGTATGAGTACATTGAAGTCATAATTAATTAAGCACAATTCTTTCATACAATTATACAGTGCCTTTTTTATATCGATAATTTTTTGCTTTAATTATCTACGTGTACTACCTAATTGTTTAGCAAAACGCGTATTGAAGACGAAGACGAAAAAATATAATTTAATAATGGAGTAAATAAAACAGTCAATTGCGGGTTAAAATACTTCGTAGATTCAGGTTGTTAGTTGTTCTCTAAACGGCAACAATGTTATTTTGTTAATAGTTCTTATAAATATTAAGCAAAAAGTCTATGTAACATCTATACGGTACCAACGGGTATCTATCACAATTTTTTTAACGTACGAAACAAATAAAAAAATTGTTTCATTTAATTACTAATAGTTTTGCATACGGAACTCTAAATTTATTAAGATTTGCCAGACAGTGTGCCGCTTAATTTGTTAGACAGATATACAACGAACTACGAAACACTTGTCGTTTAAATACAATGTATAAAATTGAGTGGAAGCAATATTTTCTTCAATTATTAATTGAAGTTAATTAAAACTATGATTACACAATGGATATATTTGTTAGTATTTTTCTTAACGGCTTTCTCACTCGTAAAGATTCGGTTGATCAAAAACTTCTGAGTTTCCGGCAATCTCAAATTCTGGGACTCTTAGTTAAAGACCGTCAACATACCTACTTATACACACATCAGCCTATTGCAGTCCACTGCTGGACGTAGGCCTCCCCCAGGGTACCCCATAGAGTTTTCGGCATCCTGTCGCTACCAGCCGCCTTTTATAAGTCGTCGGTCCATCTGGCCGGAGGTCGTCTAACGATACGCTCAACCGTCAACAATTAAATTTATATAATTTTTTACTTTAATTATTTTTCAACTAATATTTTTTGTTTTATTTTGGTAGTAGGTACTTTATATACATTATACCAATGTTATTATTTCGTATAATATCGATTGTTTTCCTTTCGTTCTTAAATCATTGAAACTATACGAAAAGCGATTGAAACTATTTACTTTTTGCACATCATAGTGCTACAGATATAAAAGTTTCATGGTCACAGTAAAAATCACATTTGCCTAATCCAAGGCGCGATGTAATCCGTCACGATTCGTATTAGCATTAACAAACATTAATAGTAACTTCGGTTCATTTCCTCTTCTGAATATTTTGCAAAACAAACCGAACTAGTAACAACAGACACTCTTCCGCAAATCAAAAGTACGTACGGATGTTCATTTTTTTTAGCTACGACGTTAGAATATGTTTCTACACGAGTATCTGGGTAAAATAAATGGAGGTCCAAATTTTTAAAAAAAAATAACACTTCCATTCTTTGTACAAAGTTGTTCACCTTTTCAGCATATCTTTTTTTTTCATTTTGTGTATCCTGAATATTATAACCAAAATCGGATATAAAAAAGAAGATTCAACCTACTCATACTACGCATAGATATCTAAATATAACCGATATATCCTCTCCAAATATCTACTAAACATTCGTAACTCTTTAGCAATGAACATCTGGGCAAATTCATAACGCAAAGAAACGAACGAAAAAAAAACAAATATAGACCATTATTCTAGCTCATTATCATTAAAGATCATCGCATATAAAAAGGCAATACAAACATGAGCAGCAAAAACTAGTGCAGACAGACGAACAAAACCAGAACGACTTCCTCAACAAGGTTGGTAACTGTTCTATCTAAGCTTCTAGACGACGAGACGCTGTAGTTTAGAATAAATAAATTGACTCACAAAATAAAATACACTAATTATAGGTACACTTAGCATCTTTACCCTATGAAGTTGTCTTTATTTATTTTTTGCACTTAATACCTGGACGAATGCTGATAACCTTTTTTTATAGGGTCACTGGTCAGTAACACACTCCAAAGAACAGTTTAATCACGGAACCTCCACCGAAGAAGGGCACGATCCCATACTATTTTGTAAAGGTAAAAAAGAACTGTACGGGCGATAATGATAAATCAGAGTTTTTTCGTTCCTCACCAAAATAATATAAATTCAAGTTTACAAGAACCCAGCTCATATAATTCTATTAGACTCTTTCACCAGAATATACAAGGATTACTTTCAAAGTTACACCTTATAGAATTATGCATTCATGAATTTACTGCAAAAAATAAATCACTTGATATATTATGTTTTTCTGAGAGTTTTATCAAACAAGGTAGTGAAAAGAACATCTTTGTTAAGGATTTTGCTGTAGCTTCATCTTATTGTAGAGTAAAGAACAAACGCGGTGGAGTATGCATACTTTTGCGAAAGGGTATTGATTTTAAGCCGGTTCCTATTTGTAAAGAGTTTGCTGATGATAGAGTTTTTGAATGTTGCGGTGTGGAAATTTCATGTTTTAAATGTATAGTTCTATGCATTTACAGAATACCCGATAATAATTTAGTTAACACTTTTTTCCATCGATTAGAATCAATTCTGTATAAGCTTACTTCCAACACTAAAAAGAAAATTATTATAGCGGGAGACTGGAACGTACACACGGAAACAGAGAACAAGGCTAAACAAACTCTTCAAAGAATTTTGCACAACTTCAATCTAGAATTACATATTACGTCCCCAACTCGTGAAAGGGCGTGTATTGACCACATTGCAAGTAACATTCCTGAAGCTTATGGCAGTGTTCATGATCTTCAACTATCGGATCACAACACAGGTCAACTTTTAGAATTCTTTGCTGAAACTGCAGTCACAAGACCCCAGTTTTGGTATATAACAAAAAGAAATTATAGCAAAGAAAATTTAAGTTATTTTATCAAATGCTTAAAAAGCCTTTCGTGGTCTGAAGTGTATGAGAAAGAAGAGCTAAATAGTGCATTTAACTCATTTCATGACTTGTTTCTAATACTCTATGATTTATGTTTTCCTAAAAACAGAATAAAAATCAACGCAAACATGACCAAACCTAAGTGGGTTACAAAAGGTCTTAAAATATCAAGTAAAGTAAAAAGAATTTTAAGGTTTAATTATTACCAGCACAAAACAACACCAAACAAGAAAAAATATAAAATATATGATGCGTTACTGAGAGCTTGCGTAATTCAGTCAAAGAAACAAATAAACAATAAAATTATATCTAAATCTAAAAATAAATGTAGAGCCACATGGAATGTTATTCAAAATAAGCAGGATGACACAAAAATTCCCTCTGGAATTGAGTCAGTTCGAGTAGATAATGTCACTTTATATGACCGTGTAGAGATTGCAGAATCCTTTAATTCGTATTTTATTCAATTGACCAATAATATTAATAATAAATCTAATAATTTTACAACCATGACCGGACAAGTAAGGAACAGCTTGTTTCTTAGCCCTTGCACAGAGGAGGAAATTGTGAAAGTGGTCAAAGCATTAAATAATACTCCATCAGTAGGTTATGATGGAATATCTACATACGTTTTAAAATCATGCATTGAACAAATAGCAAGCGTATTAACATACTTAATCAATATTTCTTTTACACAAGGCTGCTTTCCGGAGAGACTAAAGTGCTCTATAGTTAAACCTTTACATAAAAAGGGACCGAAAGACTGCATGGACAACTATAGACCTATTACATTAGTTCCCATAATGTCTAAGGTATTTGAGAAGGTTTTTCATAAAAGACTTCTTGACTTCCTCGATAAACATAGCTCAATTACTAAAGAACAACATGGGTTTCAAAAGCGCAAGTCGACCACCCTTGCTTGTTATACGTTAGTGCAAAAAGTTACTCAATATGTGGATAAGAAAGTCGATGTAATAGTTATGTTCCTGGATATGACGCGAGCATTTGATTATGTAGAGCATCGTATATTGTTGCAAAAATGTGAAAAATATGGAATACGTGGATTAGCGTTGAACTGGGTTGAAAATTACCTGAGCAATCGTTTGCAGAGTGTTGAAATTTGTGGACTTAACCCACAAAAGGAAGCTGTTTCTCAAAGATCAACATTTCAATATAATAGAGTCGGTGTTCCGCAAGGATCTGTCTTGGGACCATTATTATTTTTACTTTATATTAATGACATTCCAAATGTAACTTCAAATCAATTAGTTCTATTTGCAGATGACATTTCCATAATTATACCGGACATTGACAAAAATAATTCTTACCTAAATAATATAAACTCTACAATCAATTCTATAAATACTTGGCTTAAAGATAATAATCTTAAATTAAATGTTTCTAAAACAACGTTCATGCAATTTCGTAATTACAAAACCAGGAAACTTGAAATGAACATAGAATGTAATGCACAAAATATTCAGCGAGCATACAAAACACAATTTTTAGGTATCACTTTAGATGAATACTGCTCATGGAAACCGCATGTACAGTCAGTTTGCAACAAATTAGACAGGTTTGTTTATGCCCTAAGAAACCTCAGAAAAGTAGCTGGAGAAGAATCTGCTATATTGGCCTATCATGGCTACGTTGCCTCGGTTGTAAGGTATGGGTTAATTATCTGGGGAAACTCTACCGATGTAAGAGATGTTTTTACTGTTCAAAAAAAGTGTATTCGAGCCTTATGTGGTGTAGGTCCATTTGAGCATTGTCGTCCTTTATTCCGCCGCCTAGGACTTCTCACTTTAACAGGAATATACATACTGGAAATAGCCACATTTGTAAGAAATAACCCAAGTTATTTCGAGAATGTTACGCAAAATGCCAGAGTTCGGGCTAGAGATGTTACATTATTAAAAATGCCATCCTGTAGGACCGCCCTATGCAAAAAAAATTGCTTTATAATGACTATTAAAATTTACAATAAGGTTCCACAACAATTCAGACAGCTGCCTAATAGGTATTTTTTGTCGAAATTACGACGATGGCTTGTCCAGAAATGTTATTATGATGCAAATGAATTTTTGAATGATGATGATATTAACTCGTGTATTTTATAGTCTATCATTGAGTGTAATCATGAAATTGTGATATTTTGACATTTAAATAATTATTACCTATGACCTAATGTAATCAATTAATCAAGTATTGTATTTTTCAATAGTGTTTCAAAATGTGTAAATAATTATTGCATGCCAAAAACTGGCGCATCACGCATGTACTAAAATTATGTAAGTAATAAGTAAATTATTTATTACTTATTTTAAGACCTTTGTTACCTTACCGTGTATGCAAGCTAATAAAATATTTCTATTTCTATTTCTATTTAATAAAAAAAGCTGCGTTTCATGCGCAAGGCTGTCGAGGCGCCCTGGAACTTGCGTTAGCTAGTTAGCTACTTTAATGGTAGACAGATCTAACTAGATCTGTCTACCATTAAAGTTTATATGAAGGTAGCGTTTTCGACTTCTTCGACAACGCTCCCCATCATAAAAAGTCCATAATTGTTGCCGCGTCCAACTACTTCCCCTATCCAACCTCTCGTCTTAAACGCCATTCCAGACACGTCCTTTCGGATGATGATGATATCACAGTAGCCGCTGTTGCAGCCATTGCGAGAAGATCACATTCCACAAGCTCTTCAAGCAACTGACGCCTACATTTTTGTTCCCCATTTTGGGCACTACCGGCACGTGCCGGGTAGATTCAGTCGTTCTTCCCAGAACAACCTAAACAACCAGCCTCACAAACCCCTCCGGTTGAGCCCTTGCTCTCCACCAAGAGTCAGGAGTAGGTTCCAAAATCCTGGGGCTAAAGTTGTATTGTCTAGCTTCAAATAAAATGTTATTATCTTCAGGGAGCAACTTCGTATTTTAGCTAGACATCTAAACCGTGAAGTCACGCTGTGGAAATAAATGTTATCGACCTTTATACAGTAACCTAGTTTCTTTGTTACTTTCCTGCGAATAATATACACACCAGTGGATTATCTTTATACATATCGTAGTGAAGAGCTTGAAAGGATGCAGTTTAAATTATTGCAAACTTGAGGCGCATCCACCGTCCGACTGGAGCCCGGCGCCAAAAAGCTTTCTGTGTTCCGCCGTTGCTGTCTAGAAATACTTTCAAATGTGTTCTATTTCAATTTCAATTCTATTTATTTAAATCAAAATCATATTAGTTTTACAACGAGGCGATATCCCCGTTAATTTTAGAAATATTTAAAAAAACAAGAGTTCAATGGAATTAAATAGCGTTATATAAGTAATAAATTATTTCAAAGAATACAAATTAAATGTCAAAAACTATGTATAATAAAAATATACAATAACAAACAAATTTAAAAGTTAAATAAATGTTAAAAATGATTTAAAAGCATCAAATCTTGGCTATATCGGGGCTAGAATGAAACCGATGAACAGGCCAAATTTAACGGCTTTTAGATTTGTAATGCTATGGCAGAGGTTGCATTTTCTTTATACTAATTCCTTCTGCTATAGATCTGACAACAGTTTATTACATTGCACATTTAGTCTTCCCCAGAAAGAGAAGCAAAGAGATCACAAAAATACAGATGAGAAATAAAATCAACAGATGTTGACTGTACGCCACTTTATTCACGGTATGTGTATACTACTTAAACATATCAACATCTTTTGATTATAAATTAAATTTGATTGATCTGGGTCATTACATTTTTATGGCGAGCGGGAATCAATCACCGCGCAAACCAGTCTCGGCGTCTTTACTACGGAACACTTGGAGACACTGTTACTTAAACAGGGCCGTCTATTTATCCCATGGTATTAAACGAACTACATTTTTTACCGATTTCAAAACAGGAGGTTATAAATTTTTGTATTCTTTTCTTTCTACTTTGTGTGTTCCGTAGGAAAAGTTGTTTGTTTTCAAAGGCTGATTCTCTCCTTAAACTATTTTTGGTTAATTGATTAACATACACATTTATTATGCCTATACTATATCCCTAGCGTGGTAGACAGAGCGTAAATTGCCGTAATAAACAATTATTTACACCATGTCTGACAAACATTTAAGAGTCATTCAAAATTGTTTTACTCCTTATATTTATTTTACACTTAAGCTGAACTTTTACTTATAGAGAGAAACATAATACTTGCATAGTTTTCCTGTTGTGTGTTTGCATTTTCAATATGTGTTTCTACTTACTTAGTTACTTACTATTATAAATATAATAAACAAGAAAAACATTACGTTACGTAAAGGTTCGTTGATGGAATGAATGCATGCCATTAAAATCATACATAATGTTATTTATCAAAGTAGCAATAAAATGTTAATGATATCCATATTTACTATAATAACAATATATCAATTTTCTTAAATAAAAAACTTTTATAGTCAGCAGAGTTCATCATACGCGGCGTCATCAAATTTCCCGATTTCAACTTAATATATTTATCATTAATCTAATAATGATTACGATATGATGATTTGAATAACAATGAATCGTTAATAGCCATATCGATTGGAAAACTGTATATCGTATGTCGTTATTCGTTAACCATGGGGAACGCCGACTCAGTCCCGGTTTGCCACAGTACCGGTTCGGCATTTAAAATAAACATGCATTAGTCCCAGCCCGTCACCTTAATTTATATAATAATAATGTTAAATTGAATTTATATGTCCCAGTTCATTACAGCTTTATTATTATTTACGTAGGAGATGAAACTATTTAAAACTTTTGCACATGATAGCGGGTATTTTACTCGCGATTTGTTTTTCTTGAATTTCCGATATCAATGCGATGTTGTTATCACAATGGGTTCATGCACTCATGCTATGTTTATAATTTATAAGATCCTTTATATTGTACATGAGTAACAGTTTTAGTGAAACACGGAACCTTAAGATCAAGTGTTTAAATTATTTGTCTGATTGTGGCGAAATGGGAATAAGATTTTAAAACAATTGCTCTACATTGCATTCGGACATGTTTTTATGTGTGACAAACTGGGCCCAACTCGGGCCTAAAATGAGTTTATTATAGATTTTTGAGATATTGGTTTAAGATTTATTAGTTTCGGATCTGCGGTTATCTTGGTGAAATTATAACGAGTATAAACTAGATTTAGATAGCGGGCTCTGTGAAGAGTATCTATAAGTGGGTTATTAAAAATCAGTAATAAATTTTATGATGGTGACACTCGACGATTTACGCTGTGGCCTTGTATTATAACTGCGTTTTTTCAACAAGGATTTTATGTAAAACGTATAAAAAACCTAATCATAATTGAACGAAAGTTTGCCTAAACAGCAAGCGGAAGGCGATGAGTAATTGCTAAGGATGTGTTCTCTGAAACATCAGACTATCCAGCTGATTTCGAACTCTTCATATTCATCAATACTTGAAGCCAGTCTCGTAAGACTTATATCTCATGCATTGTAAGTAGGTCATCTCTGACTTGCGGTTACTGCTATTCACCGTGCAGGTTTTGGAACTAGGTATGTTTTGGAATTTGAAGATAGAACTGTCATGAAGGCCAATAAAAACCTGTACTATTTTTCTTTTTTACTAGACGTTGGGTGTCATTTCAAATCGATAGCTGGCTGAAATGGAAAAAAGACCTTTTAATTTTATTTTCAATATCGAACTGGCCAAAATAAGAAGGAAGAGTAGAAATATTTTTTATCAGTATTTTTATGACCTCAACAAATGAGATTGTAAAACATAGGTAATACTCAATATTTGAAGAAAAGAAATCGTGTTGTTCCATGACTTATTGTTATTTCGATTTTTTCGTATTATTACTTCAATTTGGAATTATCTTTTTTTAATTAACTAAACTTTTGTTACCCGTAGAAAACCGTGTTGCTATTAATTACTGATAAGTGATACAATCATCTTTTATGTTCATTATTGCATATTTGTCGCATTATTTCACTAACTTTCCTTTCGATATGTAAAGCAGTATACATATATCGGGTGTTATATCAATCGCACCATCGGAATGGAGTGCAATTGATATGTTACCACCCTCTATAATACGTAAGCTACCAGCATTAGGTATCATGGCATTATAGATATTATCTGGCAATAGAATATTTTCAATGGATTAATAGGCAAAATATACAGAAACCGGCGGCACAGAGAAGGGGGAGGCAAAACAATCTGAGTGGGCAAATGATGTGAATCGCGGGTCGGGATTGAATTTGTGCCATTTCGATTGGTAGATATTACACTACCCCGCCAACAGGGCCTAATTCAGCATTTTTAGGAGAAATTGGGGTTAACAGATTTTTCTTCCTTTAATAATTTAACGAAAAAAAAACAGCACTACAAGCGTCAACAATCTGCTTGTAATTTTTTATGAAAGTTAATATATGCACATATCACGCCTATAATCCCTTGCGGGGTAGGCAGAGCGTAAACAGCCGCAAAAAAGGCCATTTACACCACGTCTGACAAATGTTTGAGGGTCATTCGGAAAATTGTGTATCACTATAGTGACAGGTTGTCAGCCCATCGCCTAAAATTGCAATACACACCCTCGAGTCCCTTAGTCGCCTCTTACGACTCCCACGGGAAAGAAATGGGGTGATGCTATTCTAAGCCGGCATCACACGGCAATATATATTGTACTTTATTCAAAAACACGTTTTATAAAGAAAGATATTTTGGTAATACTTACCCTTAAGTATTTAAGAATAATCAGCTTCGGGTAAGTATTAACCTTTGATATACTTAGTATGAAAATTATAACATTTAAAAAATATCGCATAAACAGTAGGATATAAAGATTGACATAAAAAAATTGTAAACCTACCAAATTACACATGTTTGTAAACAGACCAATTGCAGCTAGGGAATCTCTCAGTAATGCTGAAATTAACTTTATTTGTTCACATATAAGAAGTTAAGCAGCAACGGGCTTGTTTATACTTACCTACGTGCCCCCTTACCTCTCCATTGCTTGTTATGGCTGTCTTTACTCAAGATAACCAGCACAGTATACCGAATCGGGCCTTGCTGGCTGTGTAGTGTAATACTAACTTTCGCTTCGATTCGGAAATTGTTTTCAGAGCTTATCATCGCTTACAGTGAGCTTGCACTTTTTGCGGCGACTGATTTATATGCAAAACGGGAAAAAAAGGTCACATCCGTTAGAACCTTCGTTTCTGTTATGGTATTCTTCCCTAGGGTCAGGTCGAAACACATTTAGGAAAGTTCAGTCGCGTACTTTTTTACAAACTATAAGAAATTTCCCAACTGAACTTTACGCAGGTGTGTCCGACTCTTTCAAACATTTAAACTTTTGTGCATGGGTACTAGTTTTTCGAGATATTTAAGACGGGTGTACCCGTGAACAACCTCGACAGTGGCGCCACTTCACAAAAAAATAGTTTTTGTATTATCCTTAAGTAAAATAAGAACCTACACACTCAATGAAATATTCGCTGTGATTAAAGTTATGGCAATTAATACCAAAAGTGGCCGTTTTTAGGCGCTTTTTTCCATAACTTTGATTGCAGCCAATATTTCATTGAGTTTGCAGGTTCTAATTTTACTTAAGGATAATACTAAAAACTTGGGCATTGGACATTCTGATACATTGGACATTCTTATACATTGATTGCATAAAGAAAAAACTATTTTTTTGTGAACTTCACCTTAAACCTACGCCTTAAACGCCGATAAAAACAGCAACAATTTCCATATTCTTCTGCTTATCTTGCTATTCATTTCGTATATTAGTTACCTACATACCTAGGTAATGCAATTTATAAGAAAATATACGGTATTACTTCATGACTTCATGGGTCTTTTCGTTCAGGTAAAAGCGCGATGCAAACACGGCGATAAAAATTGAATAAATCAAATCACACGCGCCATAAACTGATTCACATGTAATCTGGTTGTTTCCGTCCTGAAACCATTTTCAGCGCATGTACCAACCTACAGTGGGTAAAACTATCAAATAAAGTTGTGTATCAAAATAAGGAAATATTTGCAGGATATGATGGGTTTTCACCTGCTACATCTGCTACGCCGTAGCGGGAAATCTAAACAGGAAACTTTTTCTGTAGCTATTGCTACGCTACGTAGCTCACAAGAAGTAGATAGTTTAAACGAAGGAAATTAATGAAAAACACATTAAACGAAGATTTCAATCTCCTTTTTTACGTGGTTACAAAACTTGCCTTAGAACCGCCGATGACGCTTAACCGACATCTCCATTCAATAGCCTACCGGCTACCGTACAGTAATCATTCCAGATAATGCTGCCAAAAATATACTCGATACAAAAGACTTGAAACATGAAACTGAAATATGAATGAGCTTGCTTGCGTCATAATATTTGGCAGAGTCCCAAAACCGTGGGCCGAAAAACTCCAAATGTTAGAGGTCAAACGTGAAATTAAGTTGTGCCTCGAACAGCTATTTTAATTCATTCTATTTGCAGTAAAATAAGTTATATAATGACTTTATGTAGAAGTAGCTACGCAGGTATAATGAATCAAATATTTTATGATGGCTACTTTATAAGTTTAGTTTATTTCATTAATGTTCACATTACAGGTTCTAACACTCAATTATAGTTAATAAAATCAATGTCCACCATATTCTGATCGTCAAGAAAATATTAAAATATAGTATACAATCTAAAATAATGTTCATTCAGTAGATAGCAATAATGTCACAAAAAGTAGTAAAGTGTCATCATATTTTAAATTCCAACAATTACTAAAATATTTAAAAATTTACAATTACTTAAAAACAACAGAGCAAATGGTTTTTCTTATTTTTTTTTCAACAAAAGGTTCATAATTGGTGCCGAAATGTTTCGTCACATGGTTCATTCCGCATCCCTATAGGCATTTCGTCGTATAGCGAGGGACCAATCACGCGCGGGTTCCGTTTTCCTAGCGCCATCCGTTGCTAGACAGTCAGTCAGATCGACGTTCCGTTCTCCCGCGCTTGAAATGTAATAAATTTCAACGGACTTATTGAATAGCATCCAAAATATATTATATATGTCCATTATTATTTAACGATTTATTGTACACAGGAACAGTAAAGAGAAAAACACATAAAGAATACAGACACAACAGGCACTGCTTATCTCTAATAAGGAATTATTATTTTATGTTAAGGACATAGCTTACGACACGAGTACAAAGGTTTCAAGGCGGCTCTTACGTATATTGCTCGTATTTGCATAATCAGGACTTGCTCAGAGTTTGGTGCGCTCCCCCACAAAAGTGAACCATATACCATGGTCGAGAAATTCCCATGAGATTACATCTTAAAATGTGTGTAAAAACATCACACACCACCCACATCATCATCACATCAGCCTATAGCAAGCAATCCACACTGCTAAACGTAGGCATAAGGCACGAATGACCCGATCTGTTTTCGCCATTGAGTCACAATTCCAACTACTCGCTTTAAAAACATCTCTTTGTGTGAAAACGTTGAAAGCTATAATCTTGCCTGTAAATTTTTGTATTTTTCAACTCTTCAGCTCGAAAAAACTGTTTTCCGCGTAAAACCAGTGGACAAAAGTGTTTTTCATCCACTGAATGCAGATAAGTGATTTGAATTTCGAACATCTCATTTTATATTAATTCATTTCATTTTATTTTAAATATAAAAATTATAATAACGGCAGCGGTGCGGTCTGAAAATTATTTCAGCCAATGATTTCTTTATTTTTGTGTTGTACGAAAAAAAATTACCATCTCTCATTATTAAGACATAAGTGACATTTCTGAGAGCACTTTGAATTGCCGGTAATATTTTGCTAATGAGCGTAATGAGCTCAATGACTTTTTAATTTAACTTTCTGTGAATTTTTAATTATTGTGGAGTTTTGGTACAAAATGTTGTCACTCGACGAGGTAAAAAATGTGTATATATAGCACGCGAGAACAAAGTTTTTGCAACTTGTTTCTGAATCTCTCACTGTGCTCAGTATCTCATATCATCAAACTCCAGGCTACAATTTTACAGGTGAAATTCGATGTTCATTGCGTAGTCGGTCAGCCATTATGATACCAGAAATAGTAAACGGCTACGCAATGTAGTAAGAATTTCACCTGTAGACTTGAAGCCTGTAGTTTCATAACAGGATTCTATTTTAAAACCGTTCGCTAGTACGGAATTCAATCTCAGAAGCAGCATCAAAAAAATAATTCGTTTCCTTGTGGTTCAAATACCTATTTATGGACTGCTACTTTCGCGGTAAAAACATCTCAACGAGAGTCAAAAACAATTTTAATTGAATCGCTTTCTCTTTCCGGCTAACTACTCAATTCAGGAATTCGACATTTGAGTGCTCATGTCATTAGAAGCCACAAGATTTTCCAAAACCGAACAACTACTGAAAGTATGAATGGATGGAGACTTGGACAGTCGCCAACTGGCGAGACGGGTGCGTGGGCACAGAATACGATCTCAGCAAAGGTTAAGGGTGACGAAAATGTTATGGAAAAACTTTAAAACTTGATCCGACAAAACTGTGAAATAAAATTAAACTTGTTATGTGCTCTGATTATACCAAACAAGAAATTTATTTGCAATGTGTGACGCTAGATTGTTATACATAGTCATGTCAAAAAATAAATAATTATTTGATGATGACAGATCAGCCTAATTTATTGAAATTACCCATTGTACCATTTGCAGTTACATTGCAGACTTCCATCTGAGTCAATCACAATTGTTTATATCAAGAATGACTTCAAGATTCTTTCTCACTTAATCAAAGAAAAGAAAACGTTTTTCAGTAAATTATGTAAATTTTAGAGAACCTTTTCGTTCAATTCAAAATCGGTTAAAGCATGAAACAATTCACTTTTCTCACTATGTATGTACTGGATTATCAACGTGACACATTCCATTGAGATACTGCTATTTGTGCGCGAAAGCTGGCAGTACCATCCAAAATAGGGCAAATTGTGATAGTAACGTCACATAAAAACCGGATTTATACACTGAAAGTAAGAGGAAAAACCATTTGACAGTATCTCAGGCACTTGAACTGAATCTTGATGGCATTCTTTCTCAGGAAAATAGAGAAAAGTGTTTATGGTGGTTCGGGAGCCCAGTGGCACCCCCAAACCGGAAAAAAATCCCTGACTAGACTCGCTAGTCCTCTGGAAACCAAAGAATCAATTCGCGGCAATAAATAATTGCAAAGATTTTTTTGAATCAATATAACCTTGTTAGAACCGTGCGATCTGGTTATGTCTTCCAAAAATGCTTAAAGTGGCCACTTTTAGCAAAATTGCCGCGAATTGATAATTTGGTTTCCATATTACTAGCGTGTCCAGCCAGGGATTTTTTTTCCTGTTTACGGGCGCCAATGGGCTCTCGAATCACCTTATGCTATACCTAAGCCTTATGCTGAAATTTGCTTAATCATGGCTGTGTGAACTTTTTATGTGAAAATGCTGAATATTTTGATGGTTATTTACGGCCACAAATACTAATCTAAGGAAACAAACAAACAGAAACGTGGATAAACATTTTATTGTATAATAAATTATCCGCGAGATGATTGCGCTTGATATCTTAACTAAACTTTACTGCCCGTCGTGCGGTTAATCATAATAAATCTTCGCAAAAAACTATTATTGATAATAAAAACAATAGCCACAGGGCAGAATGTAAGTAATCAGTACATGTTATTACAGGTAAATTATACGCCAACAGCAAAGTAAGAAATGAGGTAAATATTCTATTTATGGCTAATTTTTTTCACTTTTTAGATTGTTTATTCATAAAGCTATCGCATAATTACACAATAATATAATATCGCCAAACTGTAAGAGAGTTTGTAGGCGAAAGATTAATTAAACACAAGCCTTTGGCCCGTGGCTGTTTCCGGTTTCCTGTAGGAATAAAATATTTCTCGCGGTTAAAAGCTATATCACTCACCAGTCTCTTACATATCTACATGGCAAAAATCATAACATAAGATCACTCCGTTGCGACGGGAAAGAAGGAGCAACAAACACACTTGCCCATTTATAACATTAGTATATAGTATGGATTAAGTAGGTACGAATTATACCTAGTAAGAAGTAAAATCAATTACCTAGGTACGTACGAACTGACACACTTAAAAAAATAATCACAGTACCTATTTTTTTAATAAGACAAATTAATCGCCACAAACATACACGAAGTTTTGACCGAATAGGTAAATTTAGCGAATATAAGTACTTGGTACATATATCATGTGGTTTTTAATTAAAAATAAATCTTAGTCCACCTCGCTTAGACAAGTCTAGATTCAGTCGCCGTCCCTCCTCCTACGCACTACAGTGTGGGCGTACACGTAGCTCCTAAAACGTAAGAAAATACGGGTGATTCATGAAAAATTATGTAACAACAACTAGTAAGTAAATCACGTAGGGGGTACGGAGTAAGGAGCATAGCTACCACACAAATATCGCCTACGCACGCTGTGGGCATAGCTCCAACACGTGGAAACCATGAAAATACTATCTTTAGCCATTATATCTTCGTAAATATTAGCAGATTGATTACCAAGCTACAAAGTTCAGTCAGCGTTCCCGCCCGCCCAAGGCCTTGCGTAGGCAAGTCTAGCTGGATTGATAGTACGGAGACTACGGAGCTGCTACGCCGCCTACGCCCGCCGTGGGCGTAGCGCCCTGCGGTACGGGTGTATGAGTGATTCATGAATATACTATACAAGAGGTAAAAATAATAGCTGCTAATATTTTAAGGGGTGAACCAGTCCATGAAACTGAACAACTTTTCCCAAGAAACACAGGTCAAATCATGAAAAATAAAATTTGTACTTCCCATACAAATTGACCCGATCGGCTGGAACATTTTGAACGGGAGGTCAAATTTTTTTTCATATTTCTACCTATTTTCCTTGAGGAAAGTTGTTAAGTTACATGGATAATCAGTCGAAAAGCATCCAAATTTGTATAGGAGGACCAAATATTTATTTCAAATTGCGAAAAAATGTACTAAAAATAGTTGATCAGTCCAGTCAATTCACTTACACTTTACATATTATATCAACGAATTCTTTTTTTAAGCGGAGTCAATACTGAACAGTCTAAAACATCATTATGATTCAGAAGATAATATTAGTACTTCCAATTAAACGCCTCAAAAAAATATACTTAATATAATAAAAAAGGACCGAAAATATAGCAAATATCAAATACTAAATGGGATATATATGGGATATTTGTACCGTAGGCACAACTGAGTAGCACTACCGGTAGTGTCATGGGCGTTTATTTTTCTTTGACTCTACCGGTAGTGCGAGCTAAAATTGGAAGTTACTCCACCGACAAGAGTTTGACTTTTAAATTTGAGGGAAAGTGATACGAGATGATACGAGTGAGTTATCAAATATTTGTCTAATTCTACCAATATAGTATAGTAGCGTTCGTAGTGTTTCTCCAACTAACATCCTGTATATAGGATGACGCGTAATGGCGTCGCCCCGGCTGCGTAGTTTCATTGACGGACGAGACGGGAGGGTGCTACTTGCTACCGACTATTCGGCGCGCCGCCGCCGCCAATACGTACTTTGTGCGACTACCCTACTTTTCCTTCTGTCGTGTCAAGAGAAAGCCCGAACCCGAATCCCAAATCAGAAGATTAAAAATGTATTTATTCGATATAGGATATTAGATAAGTATAAATGTGCAATTTAATATTTTTTCGAGATTGCCCAACTATTACTCATCACAATACATACATACATACATAAATCACGCCTCTTTCCCGGAGGGGTAGGCAGAGACTACTTCCTTCCACTTACTACGATCCTGGCATACTTCTTTCGCCTCCTCCACATTCATCAATCTCTTCATGCATGCTCGTCGGTTTAGGGTACTCTTGACCTGACCTTTCTTTAGCACGTCCCCGATTTGATCGAGGTACGTTCGTCGAGGTCTTCCCCTTCCGACGTTCCCATCCACACTTGCCATATACACCTGTTTCGTTAATCTTCTTTCTTTCATCCTCTCTACATGACCAAACCATTTAAGCATACCCTTTTCTACACCAGTCACTACGTCTTCTTTTATACCACAACGTTCCCTACGTACTACGTAACGTACAATTTTACGTCAACCATACTTCTTAACGCTCTCAGTAAAACTATTTTAAACGTCCAAAATAAACACAACTTAGGTAATTCCGTTTAAAATTGTTTTTTGGTTTTGTTCAGTTTAGTTTTGTTATGAGACTCGAGGGAAACGTGTATTGCAATTTTAAGCGATTTTTTCAGAACGACCCTCAACTGTTTGTCAGACGTGTTGTAAATGACCGTTTTTCACGGACGTTTACGCTCTGCCTACCCTGCGAAGGATATAGGCGTGATACATGTGTGTGTATGTGTGTGTTCAATTCAGTGTTAAGTTACCCGATTGCATCTAAATACAAACTTCCAATAAGTATAGATACGTCTCTAGTTTTCGACTGTTTTGGATTTGTCTTAAAACCACGATACACTACCGCAAAATAACAGTATCCTCAATTGTGTGTTTAAAGGGCAAGGTGGTTCCGGACATTACTACCCCATAAAACGATCATTCTGGGGTAGACAACGCATAAAACTACCCACATGAGCACGGCGTGGGCCGTTGCGGGGGCGAAAACTACCCCATATCTATGGGTTTCTAGAGCTATCGGTTATTAGGATTAACGAGTGTACCGTATATTTGGTATACTCTAATTTTATAAAGCAGTAACGTATTTTACGATGTTCTATTCAGTTTGTTATTTCGATTTGGTCAAGGACGTGAAATAGAATGAGTATAGTTGCAACATAAATAACGAATGCAGTTAAGACTGGAGTAAGCCTTCCGTTGACTACTCTTAAAAGGACGGGAGCTCGTGTAGAAGTAAAGACATGTATCGCGTCCGAAATATGACTTATAAGTGAGCAATTATACGGTTACATTGCCTTATATTAGATCAACAAGTACGTCACAGTACATTTACATCCGCATACTTTATACTCTATAAAAAGAAAAAACACTATTGCTAAAGTAAATGGTGTGGATACCTGCTCGTTCATGTGAAAATGTAAGCAGATGAATATATAAATATGACGAGGAGTTGCTTTAAATTAATTGGTACAACATTCTGACTTATCTAGTATCCGCAAATTTTCTGACGTTACCCCAACCCCAACACACCACCATAGCTTTTTATTTTTTACCGAACTAATATTAATGGACCATACCGCTAACCATTCAAACGTTTTAACTATACTAATCCCGTGAACCGTTGCATTTTTTTACTCTTTATCCAAATACGGTACCCACTTTACAGGATTAGAGGGATGAGTGTCAGTGACGTCATCAACCGGACCGGTCATCCGGTTGAATTGAATGGACTGGAAAAAACTGGGCCGCCAATCGTTTTTGCGAGGGTGGTCGTGGTCGGATCAAGTGAGCAATACGGTGATTTCTTTTTCGGTTAGACTTGTAACAGTTTTTCAGTCACAGTTCTTTTATTCTTTATTATTTCAATCCAGAACCGACTACAAACTAGAGACTTTTTGAATGAATAAAGGTGAAGACACACTTATATGATGTTATAATCTTACGGTAGCAACACATTTGCTCTACGCCACACACGCGTCAGAGCAAACGCACACTGAACTTATATTACGACATAACACGCCATCTGAAGAAAGATCCGCGATTAAGTCCTCGGGGTAAGGCAGAGGCCCTTCGGAATAATCAAACAACAGGTTGATCTATTTATGATTTTACATCTTAGGAAACAAATTTAGTTAGGCGGCATATGTGTATTTTATTTTAAGACTGATTCACACTTTTATAATTTTTAGCAGATAGAACTTTCTAAAAGGATCTTAGGCCTTTGGTATTCAATGTGCTGATCACCTGCCCGAATTTAAATCTAATTTGTATTAAATACCAACCAAATAAATAGAATACATACACATATCACGCCTATAATCACTTGCGGGGTAGGCAGAGCGTAAACAGCCGCAAAAAACGGCTATTTATACCACGTCTGACAAATGTTTGAGGGTCATTCGAAAAATTGTGTATCGCTGTAGTGACAGGATGTCAGACCATCGCCTCAAATGCAATACACACACCCTCAAGTCCTTTAGTCGCCTCTCACGACTCCCACGGGAAGGAAATGGGGTGATGCTATTCTAAGCCGGCATCACACGGCTATTCTAAGCCGGCACCACACGGTACTAATAATTAGAATCATCATTGATAAATTGGATCGTCATTTAAACGAGTACGTCTTCACTGAGCAAGCACTAAGAGCCTTATGATGCCTTCTGACGTGTAAACACGCTATACACGTCAGACGACGGTCTCATTAACTTTAGACGCCTTCTTTCACACACGTCCACCCGGATTCGGTCATCTCAGCAGCATCATGTAAGTTAGATGTGCTTCTTAATAATTATTGTTCATAGTATTTCTATGATAGCTGGAGTCTTCTTACGGGCATCACATCATGTACGTGGGATGGGATAAGACAAATATGTCTGCACCCTAATTCTAGATACCTACCTACATGGTATCACTATCACTAGATAGTATAAAATAAAGTCGCTTTCCTTGTCAAGGTGTCCTTTTGTCCCTTGCATCTTTAAAACTACGCTAATGACTTCGAAAGAACTGACTTTGACTTAATTTTATTTTTATTACAATTGTTTAAGAGACAGGTTTTTAAGTACCTTTTACCGCGGGAAAAAGGCTTCATTTCTACAAGAAAACGGGTAGGTAGTCGCGGTTGAAACCGTTGGATGGTTAGGTGTTCAATATAATATCAAGATAATAAAATTAAATGTTGAAAACCATAAAAGGGTTTTTTTACTGACCTATGGCTTTAGCGTGTAAAGAATGAAGTCCATCTACTGACAAACTTGTGCTGTACTTATTTGCGTTTACAATTTTACATTCTCAGAAGGCGTTCTGCAGGTAGACAGTTTTTTTTATTTTGCACCTGTATTGTGATTTGTGGTTAGTATAAATAGGATCACGGGATCACTGTAATTCAAAAATAAGCATGTACTCAAAACAATTTTGTGAGTTGAAGATATTTCAATCTGTTAGTCGCACGAGAAAGAAAATAAAGTTTGTGAAGATAGGGTTTTAAAATGCACGTAATAAGTAGGTGAGTAGAATAACTGTAAATATTCTTATGCCCTCTATTGTACAGTAAGTACCTATTAAAAACTACAATTTTCATTATCACATAGTTCCAAAGTAATATTTGCTCTTTATGTCACTTCAACAGCCAAAGATCTCATAAACACAGAACAAGAAAGGGCCTTTTGAGCAGATTCCAGCGTTTTGAGCAATTACAAGTTAAGCGGGGGTTTAACGCGAAAACGGCGTTAAGTGCGCAAAACAATGTGCGCACATACCGCGGCATTGTGCGCGTTGAGCGAACATGTTGCTAATCGCGCTGCGTATGCGCAACCATGGACAGTGAAGAGAGGCGCACCCGCTAAAATGCTGCTCGGTGAAAGGGCTTATAATCGTTTCCTCAGCAGAGGACGCGAACGATGTATAATTTATTTATTTATTTTATACTTTATTGCACATGGTACAAAAGGCGGGCCTAATGCCACGCGGCATTCTCTACCGGCCAACCAGAAGGTAAACAGAGAGAAAAATACACGGGAATATAATCTGACGGGGAGACTTTTTTTTAGTTCCGAACTCTGCAATTTTATCCCCAGAGCTTTGAAATCTACACCGGATATGGTGGGGAGCTAGGGCTCACTTGGAGAAGTTTGTGTGGTTGTTGGGGCGCGACTGGGCTTAGGGGTTGTTTTGGGAAGAACGTATTGGACTGAATCTACCCGGCACGTGCCGGTAGTTCCCAAAATGGGAAATAAGTCGTAGAAAGAGTTTGTGGGATAAGTCCACATTTGTGCCTGTTGTTTTATTCAATCTATTTCTGATAATGTAAATTTGTTTTGTGGTACAATAAAGTTAATACGTACATACAAATAAGGGACCTCCGCGGCAAATAAGGGACATCCGCGGCAAATAAGGGACCTCCGCGGCAAATCAGGACCTCCGCGTGACGGAGAAACAGCATGGCCGTGATGATTATGGTATGTTTCGTGCAAAGGATATCATCGGACCACCAGGCTGATGATCTGCCCGCTGACCTTTTTGCTCCCCTTGACCACCACTCTGTGACTGTTTTTTAATATATTACAGAAGCGCAATATTATTGGCTCTACCTTTTTGTGTCAATTCTTGGAGAAGCGATATGATTCCTCTTGTTTGCGTTCGTTTACACAAAAGAACCTAAAACCTAGTACCTATATCACGCTCATATCCCATGCGGGGAAGGCAGACCGTAAACGGCCGTTAAAACAAACATTTGAGGGGCATTCAGATAATTGTGTATCGCAATAGTGACAGGTTATCAGCCCATCGCCTAAAAAGAGACGACACATACGGAAAAAATATGGGGTGATACTATTTTAAGCCATCATCACACGGCATTCTAAAAGAAATGTTTTTTTTTTATAATTAGCCTGCTTGATCCCACTGCTGGGCAAAGGCCTCCCACGCAATCTTCCATTCTTTGCGGTCTAATGCCACCGTCATCCACTCCTGTAAATGGGCGTCAAGATAAAAAAAAAGAAGAAATGTTATAAAATGTAAAATTTACACTCAATTTTCGTTACTCTCTTTTATTCTCGTAGTGGAAAAGAGAATTCCATTAAATGTAGATTATTTTCTGTGGTATACTTTTGGCAAGAACAATATTTTTCTCAACTATGTGAATTGCTACATCCAGGAGCTCAATTTCCTAAGTGAGTACTAGAAATTTCAATTCGTCATTCAAACCAACATTCACATTCGTCATTCAGTCTCTCACGAAATCCAATTCGCATTCTCCAGTTTTTTCGTATTTTCTAGACGTAGAAATCTGTATTGCAATTTCAATAAAATCTCTCGAACTTCTTCGTTATATGCAGAAATATTGAGACTCACACCACCACCACCATAGCAACATTCATTGGTTTAAAAATCGGTAAGCATTATTGAAAATTTATTTGAAATTGAGATCTAGCCATTCGTCAAAAAGTCGAACGAAACAAGCGATAGTCTACAACCATCCCAAATATTAAGTATCGTATACACAGCAATTGCTACGGTGACAATATAGCAAGGAAAACTTGATATGGGCAATAAAACTCATGAATACGGCAGACGACGACGATTACATGGGCAACGTATGAACATACTGCTGAACATTCGGTGGCTAATGTTGCGAAGAATTAGGGAATTTTCGAAATGTCTGATTTGGTTCAAAAATACTCTAAATAATTCCGAGATTTCAGGTATCTGTCATCAAGGGATTATATTGCTAAACCAAGGTCTGCCTCCTCCACAGATCTCGTTCTTCTGCCTCCACATGTCATTCCTAAGAATATTCGTCCAATTCATCTCGTCTGAACTTAACACAACGATGACGCTTGTCGGCGCTTGGCTTCTCATTGTCTTTTGGTCTTAGAATTTGAAATTATATTATACTAGATGTCCGCCCAGCGATTTACCCGCTGCCACTCATTTTCCCGTGGTAATAGTTGTTTCCTAGCAATAAAAAGTGGCCTATGTGTTATTCCAGGTTATACTCTACGGCCGTACGCTCGCTTAAGCGGTTTCACGCGCGGGCCAGCACGCGCGTGAGGCCGCGCGCGGTCTCGCGGGATCCGCGCGGCGGTCTGACATCGCCGCCATTATTACCCGTCCAAATTTAGAAGGCGCATAGTGCCTAGGTAGTTGTAATATGGCAAGTGTCGTCGTGTTCGTACGGGTTATATTATGTCGCGGGTTGCTGAAGCCGCGGCGCGGGTGACCGCAGGCCGCGTCACGGGGCGCCAATCTTGTGTTTTGTCAAATCTGGCCCGCGCGGGACGTCCCGCGCGTGAAACCGCGTGAGCGAGCGTACGGCCTACCTGTGTTCCAAATTTCATCCAAATCGGTCAAGCCGTTTGAGCGTGAAGAGGTAACAAACACACACACACACACAACAAACTCTCAGATTTTTAATATCAGTACGGATTTACTACTTGCGAATACCTGTAATTGGCTTTTTGTATTTACTTTATAATGATAATTATATTTGTTTTTGAGCTATTGGTTTTCCGACTAAAAAGAAAAATATTGTTTTCACGCAGTGACAGCGACACGCAATGACAATTGTGGTTGGTACGAAAGGCGTATGAAATATCGCGTCGGCGATAGTCTCTGCGGCCAATTTGGGGTTCCTAGCACATTGCACTCTTGGGTAGTGAGGATATCGAGTCTTAATCTGACTCCATTATAAGACTGACAAGTAAGTAATTTTGTTATATTATGCTCCGAAACGCGACTGCTACTGGATGTCATACAAAGACTAGAGAAATTGTTGATAGAAGACTTAGATACATACACGTATCACACCTTAATTCTTTGCGGTGTATGCAGAGCATTAACGCACGATCGCTATTTCCACGCCTGACAAATACTTGAGGGACGTTTTAGAAAAATTGTGAATCACTATAGTGAAAGGTTGTCAACCTGTCGCCTAAAATGGTAATGATAATGACACATGAAACCCTCTAATCCCTTAGTCGCTTCTAACGTCACCCACGGAAAAAAAATGAAAGCACACAAGGCCCTCTCATATGAAACCCCACTTGAACTAAAAGCCTCACTTTTAAAATTTAGTTCATTTTCGGCTTCCTTAAAAAACCATATTCAAAAACAAATTATTTTAAGATTTTTTACCCTATGAATTTTGATTTCCTTGAGAGGATCAAAAACATGCGTTCTTTTACAGCATGAACAGCCGTATCTTTTATGACGATAAAGTCAGGAGTTTTTTTTTTTTTACAACTACAAGCAGCTGTGAACCTGAGCATAACGTTTTAATTTTACTCGATATCTTTACTTTGACGGACAACAAAGTGATCCTATTGTTCCGATTTTTCTCTTGTTTTATATCCGGGTTGGCTGGAAGAGATTTCATATAGGAATAAGCTCACCTATATAACAAATTTTAAGTTTTCACCTCTTGTATTAATATGTGCAATAAAGAATTCGTATAGAAGAAATCCATATTTTCCTTTTGAGGAACGGAACCCTTTAAAAAACCCTAAAAGCCTCTTTATTAATAGGTAGCCATGTCATCGTGTGGTTTCGTGCCAAAATTGCAACTTTCCGCCCGCTAGTCGCGAAATGATGGAGTCTCATCTCATGCTTTAAGTCCTGAGCTTGAGCCAGCTCAACGGATGGCTTAGGTAATCGGGGATTAAGGAGCAACTTTCTTAAATGAAAAAATATCTACAAATGTTCCAGATTCCTTTGAAACAAGTGCAATAATTTTGCTTCAACGGAACTCGAATTTTTGCAATAAATGTTTATATTCTACTTATTAGACAGATACAGATATATCTAGACAATGAGAATAAAAATGCTTTCCGTAACAGAAACTTATTTTTTTACAAGTTACTATTACCGGGTTCGTCTGTAGGTAACTGTGTGATAAAGTTTTGAAAAGCATATCTTCAGCATCAGCCTTTTTCCTTTCCGTAGTAGACGTAATAGGCAACTATAGACCTTGAGGGAAGGAGCATGACAAAACTAAGCAATCGACTGATAACCTGTTAACAGTCTAAAACTGATTGCGACGAGATTTTGTGTACGTTTGTGAAAATAACCGTGGACTAGATAATAGATCTCTTTCAACATTATTAAGCCAAGGCAATAACATGTCATGATTATTAGTTGGCACGATTTCCACTTCTGCTGATAATCCGTGGGCTCGTAAACTGCGGTTCCCACGTAAGAGAACCCCTTTGCACGGACCGCAAATGCGCTTATTGTTGTGCATGAGGCAAGATGCATCGCCATTTGACAAGAAAGTATCATCTTTGGTTCTTGGTATGAATATTCTGTTTTGGTGTAGTGTTTTGTAAAATAACACAAGTCCAATACACCTGGCATTATTTGAGGGCATAACTAAAAAAAATCTGAAGTTGCTTATATTTTATACGATTGCGTTAAGATTTTACATTTTGTATAATTTTTAATACTTGCGTTAATTTTCGATTCAATGTATGGTAGCTCATTTATTAAATGATTTTAAGTGCCTGATTAAGTTCATATTATCAAACATATCTGTGTTGTCTATTGGAAAGTTTACAAAGTGTAAAAAAGAACAGAACTTTTCATGTAGGTAGCGAATTAAAGAATAATATGTTGAGAGATAAGGAAACAACATTTTTAGTCCGGTTCGGCTGGCATTATTTGAGGGCATAACTTACAAAACATCTAAAGTCTAAAGTGTGTCTGTAACGCACATATTACATTTAGTGTCATTTTTAAAAAACAAATCAAATCAAATCATTTATTTGCTCAAAATACGATGTAACATAGATGGTAAATAATTATTATATAAAAAATAATAATTAACATAGATCTTTCATGTTTTGCTATTTTCTAGCATGCAAATCAGGTAATTTTTAACCTCTGCGTACATTTTCGATTCAAAATAGCTGTATTATTAAATTATTTTTGAAGTGTCTCTAATTTCATTAATATTTTAAAATATGCCAGCATTGTCTATATAACAGTTAACATAGTAATAAACCCAGTTAGAGTCGTTTTTATCCATGTAAACGAGAGTATGTTAGCATATACCTACCTAAAAAAATAACTTACAAATTACCAATTCTTTATTTAATAAACATAATTACGAATACAAAATAATAAATTGGGTTCGGCCAATGTTCTAGAAACTATAATGCAAAAATAAATGACTTCAATGTTATTGAAACATGAAGAGCTAGCCATACTGAACTATAAAGATATTAGATAAGGTTCAAATTGTATAGCAAAGAATGTAATTTCAGGAGTTTTAACCCAGGAGCACACCTAAAGCAAATATCCGCATGAATGTCTTGACCAAGGAGTGACTCGAAGTAGGCTTATCGGTAAACTGACAGCTTTATAAAACAATACACGTCCAGTGACAACAAAAGAAGGGCTCGTCCGGGATTTGAACCCGGGACCACTCACACCCAAAGCGAGTATCATACCACTAGACCAACGGGCCGCATGGATTAAGCTTTAAACGAAACCTGCGAATGAAACATTTAGGATTGAGCGAATATATAAGTACCAAGTAAATTCCAACTGAATAAATAAGATTGTTACAAAATGTTAAATTTTGAAATCTTTGTGAGTTCTACTTACGATGATCCCAGGACCTTTACCCGGAATTAGGCTTGTCGTTATTTAAACATCCAGCCTCTTGGAACGAGACTGAGCTTAGCAGTAGTTCTGTGTCTTTTTAATTGCTTTATCTTCTTCCTCCTTGGACTGTTATTTGATAAGATAAATCATCCACCAGCTAGGCAAAGGCTTCTCTTTCACACCACCCATCCCTTGACTATCAAGGTCTAGTTTAAGCTGCCGACACAGGTTCAGCTAATTAAATATTGCTTAAATCAAAACAAGGGCTCGTCCGGGATTTGAACCCGGGACCACTCACACCCAAAGCGAGTATCATACCACTAGACCAACGGGCCGCTTGAAAGGTGCTTTAAAGGAAACAATCTTACGTAAAATCGCTAGTGATTCTGTGAAATATGACAAATATTTACTCAGTTGGCACCGACCACCACATAGCCCCGGTAACTGTTTCGCTTTCGATCCAGCTCTTCAGGTAAGGTAATCTCTCTTGCCACAGTCAGAATTAAACCTATCGCAAGCGGCCCGTTGGTCTAGTGGTATGATACTCGCTTTGGGTGTGAGTGGTCCCGGGTTCAAATCCCGGACGAGCCCTTCTTTTAATTTAAGGAAATTTTGATTAGCTAAAAGTTTTGTGCTCATTGTTTGTCAAATTAGGTACCACTTTTAATTATCCATCATATTGATAAACTTACCTAGTTGTTTAATGATCAAACATTGACACAATTCCATGCTTGATTTCCGCAGAAATAGCAAGCTTGCGCAAGATTTACCTAAAATCCTCTAACCAGTGTTTACAAAAGAGAGATAGGTATTGTACTTGTATCTACCAACATCTATAGCTTGAAGAAGATATTGTAAGTACAAGATCTAAAATTGACGCAAGAAGTTCCCGAATCAGGGATTTAATCCAAAATTATATGCCTTTAACGAGACGAAGAAAACATCGAAAAGCGATATTTTACGGTCTAATTACCAATACATTATACTTATCGTGGACATGACGGTGATAATAGTTTACTTTACCCTTTGACATAGCTTGTATTTAGTTACTTATGAATGGGATTTAAACGCGGCTTAAAATTAACTAATATTTGTGTCTACAGTCTACCAGACAAGGCACGACTAGGTCCTGCCGAGAAGTAGGTAGGTACTTTGAACTGCTAGGCATGTAGATACAACAATTATTTATAATTGCAAGCACTTACCTAGTATAAAGAAGAACATAATGTGGATGGATGCAGAAGGAGAGAAAGGAAAGGAAAGATAACTTACCTAATAACTAAAAAGGTGGGAATGAGGCATTGACTGCAGAAAAAGATGAATGGGGAAAGGAAGAACAAAATATGTTGGATACGCACACTTCAAACTAATTGGGGCAAGACAAGACTGGAAATGATGAATAGCTAAGTAGACACAGCCAGGAAGTAAAAGATATTCAATTAAAAAATCAAAGGTGACAAATATCACCTGCCTGAACACTCTCACTACCGAATAAGTAAAAAAAGAATAAAGTCGTCATATCGCATCGGTAATCGCGTACAAAGCCACATGGAGTTTTTGTACAAGGCTCTACGTCTATGATCAAGCGATCAAATTTTAATAAATCGCTTCCTGTGTCCATATCGATAGTATTCCATAACATGTCGAGATAGTATACAGTGGATTAAAGGAACTGGTAGTAACTCGGCTTTGTGATCGATATTTTTTACTTGAGTAATTATGTATAGAAATGAATGTTTTGTCAATAAATGTAGGTAAATATGTACCTGCTTCTACACAAAAACATTTTCGAGACAAGTGCAATAAGTTCCTCATCTACCCTATGTGCAGCATGTGTACCAGTGATGTTGAACCTTACTAATCTCACTTAAAGTGAAAAACCTTTAAAACATAACAATAGTAGGTACACTTCGTCTATGTATATATGTCTGTTACGAGATATAGAGATATACATACACGTTATTATGTAATATCAGCTTTATGGAGAGCCTGAAGTTTCTGAATCCACGCGTCCTTACTAAACAAACTCTACATATCAAATCAATCAAGTATGGCTTCACCGGTTCACTACCTTAACCAAGGCAAATCGAACGCGTTTTGTTATGCTAAAATACTTAAATACTCCGTCGGTCGTCGATTTCTCCAGAAATAGTAACTTATGCAAGTGTAAGGTGATACTGCAATAAATGAACCAGCAATTACTAATAGTAGGTATAAATCAATTGTAACTGTAACCAGTTATTAAATTCGGTTAGTTACAATTAAATTGTGGCCCACCACTGCCCCACTGTCACAAATATACAGTGTCGGTGTCGGCACAAACCTTTTATCGTGTTCAATTCGATGTTTATGTTATTATTCGTCTGTACTTTTAATCGATCGACTTTATTAATCGCTTTATTCGGCAAAGAGTATGTGGCTGTGAACGTCGCAGAAGGCATCACTCATATTCATATTCTGCCTAATGGGTTAAACATATAATACTGAAACTCTTACTAAAAATCTAAAGCTCTCCTTACTCTTATGCACTTTTTAATTAAAATTCTCGACACCATAGTTCATCATACCATTCGTTGATTGAGTATCTCATACAAAAAAACATACATTATACCGGTTTCATTAGCACTTCCGCACATTAAAATTAGGCATATACTTACATACTCGATTAAACTCATCAAGATGTCACAAGCAGAAAAGTGACAAGAAGCGTTTGTACCTCGTCATTCAATGAAAATAAAAAAAATTCATTCGATGAAGATAAAAATAAAAACGCCTACTACAAGTACGTAACTTAAGACCATGGAACTAGTATGTCCTCCTACGAGTATTTGTAAAACCTTGCTGAATGCTTTATAGCCAGCCTTACTTCCAGCTTAGTTGCATCTGCTACGGCCCTCGCTCATCGATTCTATGTTCAATTCCTACCTCAGAAGCGGTTACGGCCTCAGGCGCGGACAATATCGGCCCAGATTGAATTATAACTCCGATAATGGGATACCAAGAGAAATGCCCCTATATATTGTTCCAGCTACTTTAATTACCACCCAGTATAGAGATTGGATGATACGTTTTAGTCATTCTTGATTCATGAATTCATGTAGACTGTTAATTAAATTATCTTTCAAGTTCTTAAAATTGTGATGAGTTGAGAATAGGTAGGTCTGATCCCACCAATACATGTAGCTGTGTTTTAAACTGCAGATTTCTGAAAAACTTACCTATATCATAGGTTTTTACGTCGGTTTAGTGTTTATAGCTACAGTTTTGAATCAGGCAGTCATCAAAACATTTATTTTTTGTCTAGGGAGCAGTCTATATGTATGGTCTACAATACATCTTCATTGTCTTTGTTAAGCTTTCGCATATCGTAATTTGTCAACTCAGGTATCAATTTCACAGATCACCAGCTTAGCGAACACAATGTAACTGACCTATCCCACTGGCTGATAACGATCGCATTGGCGCCTCAGCTGTCGACAAGACGAGAGGCCGACAACTTGCCGAGAAGTCGTCAAAAGAAACGCACGTAAATTAAAACAGTCGTACACGTCACTCAAGACGATTCATTAGAAAAAACTTTGAGAAGAAACTGTTTTCAAATACTGTCCATTGCAGTCTCGATTTGAACTGTATACAGATTATTGCAACAGAAAGCAATGTAGAGAGATCCGACTAAGTGTCGTCGCACAAGAGATCTTAACGGAAGCCAGGTAGTTAGTCAAGATCGAAAACAAAAATATGAGATAACGCAAGTTGAGATGTTAAATTTTTATTAGGACGTAACAAAATGGACTTAATTTACGTCATTTGAAAAGATAAGAGCGGCTGCGCCTTTGACGAATTGCGTCTGAAGATACCCCACGATCTGTGGGCTGGTCAGCATTAACTTGTGAATTAAGATAATATTGTCTAGACTAGAACTTCAAAAGACCGATTTTCTTTCTTTCTTTCAATAGTTAATCCACAGATTAGATAGTTAGGACGTCATAGTGCATTCATAACTTTTTTGGCTGGACAAAAAGTTATATGGATTTGCAATTAATTTTGGGGTCGGCTAACTAATGCAGATTAATGAAGGAAACTCTTATCTCTTTATAGGTACTTGGACTTACCAGAGATAAAATTTCTTAAAAAATAAATAAATATCTTGGACATTTCACATAGCGCCATCCAGCCCCAAACTAAGCAAAGCTTGTACTAGATAGGAACAAAATAGCTGTTATAATACATAAATCTTTCTTTTTTGTTAATAAATAAATGAATAAAATACATTTAAAACACCCAGACTCAACACAAACACAAATATTGTTAAATGAATTCTCCGTCATGTAGCAATGGGACAATAAAATAGAAACAGACTTTGTTACTCAAACTACGTCTTAAGAACAATAGTAGGTAGTGTAATTTTGCTTCTCGACAATCGTTCATCCAAACTACCTAGGCAGGCACGGCGAGCTAATATTATGATGATTCATTATACGAGAACCAATCATAGAAAACAATTCGCTTAGTTAGTGCGTTAGTTACTATTACTACACAAGTAGTAAATAACTTAGAGGTAGGCAAAGTATTTAAAGATGGGTATGAAGATGAATTGTGCAAATATATGGTGGGAGGAATTTATTATATGGCAGCTTTTGTACTAAGTTACATACATGCAGAAGATACTAAAATTTATGTAAAGCCAACCTTACCTTAAGCTTTCGAAATTGTTTCAAATATGTTCATCGTTTTTAGTTGCAATGTAAGAATTATGATCCAATCTGGTCTGCGTTGTTACGTCATCTAAAGACATTGCCGTATACAGGACATTTTACTGGATAGCTAAATAAACACTTCAGTATCTATTTACCTGATAATCCACGCCCACAACAAACAATAGAGCAATAACCGCTAGCATAGAGAACTACTTGAGAAAGCTACCAAAGTACCCAAGCAACAGATATATTAAATACCTACTTCTACCATACTAGTACAAAGTCCGAGTACAAAACTACCCAAACTGATCCAAACAGTGCATCATAAGTCTACGAGTTACATAAACTAACTATGTACGTAAAAAAAGTGCAGGAATGGTCGTGCAAGTTTACACTTATCTGTCGCATCTCCAACGCTGATTTATTCGTTCACAAACCGACAGCCGAGCGGCAACTTTGCCGCATTAATTATCTAAATTTTCTGGCAATTGGTAACCGTAAAAAACTTCCAACTTCTTTCCAAACGTGACTCGCATGTCGCATGCCAATCCGCAAAAAATAGGGAAACTTAATGACAACGCGGAATCTTTGTTTTGACGCTATCTTTCCAAAAATAGCTGCTCTATAAAAGTTATACGAGTTTCAGAAATAGCTTGTTTAATTTGAAAAACAAGAGGCAATCAAGGCTCGTGCACGTGCTTTTTTATTTTTAGATGCATAACAAACGGTAGTAAAACGCAAAAATAAGTGTCCCCGGATTTTTCCACGGCGTATTTCGTAAGTAATCTGGGGGGCATCGGCGCAGGTGCCCTTTATTCACCTTATTGCACATGATACTTGACGTAAACAGATTTCATCAGAATAGCTATTCTTTGACCTGTTTTGAGGTTATTATTTGTACGAGTACTTCACCGACGTACATAAAGAACTGCAAGCAATACAGGAGAGCTACAGGTCCTGTGATCCCATAGTAAATGTACAGTACAGACACGCAAAGCCGTATATCATGCACTCCTGCGCAGCCCCACTGTGTTCTAAATTCAAATACTCACACGTAGCACTTCCTAGCCACCAGGATGCTGGCTGCACTGCACCCGTCATAGGCCCTCGATGCGATATCCATCAAGCACGCGCGCGCTCAAGACGTGAGCCCACAAATTTCACCATAATTAGACTTGTTCTCATGCCACTTGCCTGATAGAGACGAGAATTTGATAAAAGGGAAGTACTAGTTGGAAATGTAGATATATTGACGTTGTTGTAAACATTCCAGCAGGTATGAATCTACGTCTTTGGTGATGGGCTTATTTACAGAATATTCGAAAGTGCTGATAGTTTACTAATTTGCATTTAGTTTTTTGCAAAGTGTTTTAGTGTTTAATTTTTGGGACTATAGTATTTTATTGCAGGGGGATTATTTAATAGACAAAGTAAAACATATTTTTCTTAAATAATGTATTTAAAAAGTTGGTAGTTTACACTAACACTTGTGTTTAAGGAAATAAAAAGAAAAAATGTAGATATTATGCTTCAATCTCATATTACGAGTTCATTACGAAAACCACTTCAACAACTACAATATATACAAATAGTGAAATACATTTCAAACTGGTCGTTAATTTATTGAAGACTTTTAAATATTACAATAATATCTATGTACAGGGCAGATAGATAAAAAAAAACAAAAGTATTTAATGAGAAGGAACAATGCAATAATGGTTCAATTTATTAAAATTAATTTCATTGCACTTTAAAGACAATAAAAAGCTACCTACCAAATTGGTAAGTAGATTAATAAAATGGAACTTAGTAATGAATCGATTTAATACAAAGTGTAATTAAAAAAGATACCTAACAGGGTATGTGAGTACGAACGCAAGATGATAAGCATATTTAGCGCACAAAAATTTAGGACTAATTATAATTATGCATTAACTTAACTTATCCAAAATGTTTTACAACCAACCAAAATTTTGTAGAAGATTTGCTATGATCGACGGACAATAATTTTTATGACAAAGTATTATTATTATTCTGCAATACGTTGGGCAATTGTCAGTAATCGTGTCTAAAATCAAAGGATCTTTCGGAGTCAGTCCTGGTTCTCCGTTTGCTGCGATCTCTTTTCTTATTCCACTTATCGAAGGCACCTCGGCTATCCTCATTCGCACTGCTACGAGGTTCGGTTCTCCAATTCTCTCTACTACTGCCTCCTGTGTCGTCATCGCTTCCAAAACGCATATGCGCACCGTCTTGTCTGCCATTTCTTCTACTTCCGCGGTTTTGTCTGTCCTTCTTTTCTTCTGGTGTGGACAGTCTTCTTCCTCTAACGTCGTCGATTGGCCTGACCTCTGTAGTTTTACTTCGAAAGTTTAAGTCTGGCGGCGGTGGCACTTTGCCCAATAAATCGGCGATGTAGTTTTCCCTTTCGATCTCGTAGCCCCGGGCTTTTTCGAATCCTTTAACCAATAATGAAAAATTAGACTGGATCAGAAAAAAATGTTTCGATTTCATTAGTTTGTATCTTTCAGTCTGAGGATGCTGAATCTAACTTTTTTTCTAGACATTCTGTCACTCTCATACAGGGTTATTTTTTATTCACCTCGAAAATTTTACAGGATGATTCCTTTCATGATTCTGAACAACTTTTATTATGGGGTCACCTGCGAAATCGCGAAAAAAAAACAGCTGCTCCATAGAAAAATTCATACCTACTCGAACAAAATGTATGGAACAGCTGGTTTTTTTTTCGAGATTTTGCAGGTGACCCCACAATAAAAGTTGTTCAGAATCATGAGTAGATTCACCCTGTAAAATTTCCGGGGTGAATAAAAAATAGCCCTGTATAACTATAATGTCTGTAGGTATTGTAGAATGTCAGGATAGAAAAATATCAACTCACGGCTTCCAATAGGGTATAGGCGACTAAGGGATAAACCATAGAAATCGCATTGTCTAACGAGACGAGTATATATTGATGGGATAAACCCACCCAACATCAAATGAAGTGGAAAGTCTACTGCTGGACATAGGCTGGATCTTTCATTTCTTTTTGATTATCATATAACTTCTGCTCTCCCGAAGCATCATAATTATGTCCAGCATCGAATGATGGTGAGGAACTTATGAAGACCAATGTACTTAACTTACTTTTGATGGCAGTTTTGGCGGGGATGTTGAGTCGGTCTCGCATGTACCGGCACACCATGTAGCCGGTTCGATTCAGGCCGTGGGTACAGTGGACACCAACCAGGACCTCTATGAAAAGAGATGCGTCAATTAGCTGTGAAACTTTATTTCCAAGTTTCTCTACATTATTATGACCTTAAGACGAATCAAAATATTTGCTGTATCTACTAAGTAATCAGATCAGAATCAGTAGGTGCTAGATAATAATATGATCATGAACAATGCTAAAATTTAAGTTTAAAGTACAAACAAATATGTATCAAGAGCTTCACGACCTTGTTCCACCAGCCCTCTCCTACCATCGGACATCCAAACGCACCGCCGGATACCATCCATATCTGGTTGCCATTCCACTAATTCGGACTAAGCGCTTCCAGTCATCATTTATAATGCGCACTGCTAAAGAGTGGAACTCACTACCTGCGTCAGTGTTTCCACGCATAAAACCCTGATCTCTTCAGAGTAAGAGTGAACAGGCTTCTTCTGGGTGAGCTTGCTCCATCTTAGACTCTGTCTCTGTCCTATGACCTAGACTAGAGTCGAGAGCAAACCCATCATTAACAAATAAAAAAAGCAAGTTCAAAAGATGCATCTGCTTCCTTGTGAAACTTAATCCTAAGTCTACTCTTGTTAATAAGTATATGACTTATCTACAACTCAAAAAATATATAGAGGTGGGTAACATAACTTAACTGAAATTCTCAAAAATGTGTAAGGAGAAAAACGTCGAACAATATCATGAAATTATCTGTCCCAATTTAACGGCAGATTACAGCAAAGTACAAAGTCTGATTCCGTCGAAATTCAATAACGAAATGGAGAGCGGTATAGTCTAATCGAATTACAAGACAAAGAGCGTCACGATCGATCGCCGCGCCACTAAAGCGGTTCGCGGAAAATAAACGAAAACCTCATGTTTGCGTCTTCAAAATCGCACCGCAAACATCGAGTGAGGTCGACGACCGCTGCCACCCTCGCGCGGGGTGGGGCGGGGGGCAGGAAGTCGCGGCCGCGGTTTGACACTTCCTCAGGAAGACCTTTTAAGTAACACGAAGATACCGCAACGCACAAAGGGGTAGGCAACCGAGACTTAAAAATTTATCGTAAGGGGTGAAATCAACACGCAACTCGAGGGGAACCAGTAGGTAAGTACAACCTGTGAATGCCTTGTAAATTGTGGAATAAACAAGCGAGTAATTAGCGAACGACGAAAGCTCAACAAATTACACGGCACGACTTAGCACGAGACAAAAATGAAAGAAAAGTGAGAATTGTCGATGCAAACATTTCCCACGGAGCCAGAGGTAATGGCGAAGGCGCATGCATATGCAAACCGAGCTGGAAAAAAAAACCGACAGAACAATCCATCAAGAGGCTTTTGCCTGCAACTTCATTAAGGTACGGGTCCGTTTTCAATTACACAAACAAACAATCGTGATAATTGCACTGCCTTGACACTGACATATGTTAATTGCTGCGCTTTAAAAGAAGTCTATTCATTTAATCTTTCAACTTGTTGTCGCTTGCTTCATACTCTTGATCTTGAAACAAGAAATAAATTGAGTCAATAGCCTAACTGAATTTTATGTAATTTAGTGATATTGAGATTGTTTTATCACAGAACATTGTGAACCCTGCCGTTCGCCCTATCCTACCCTTTTAACACTCTACGAGTGTCATCTTTATCAGTCGTAACGCAAGCCGTATATCCCCGTTACGGGAAAACGACGCAGCGATTTGGTAAACGATGATAAATTTTTCACTGTAGTTTAGAAAAGTGCAGTGGGAAGATTAAAATAAACTTTAATTAAATATTATATCCGATTGATGCCGGGGCGGGTCCCTAGTAATATTTATAATACAATGAGCGAAACATACCACTTGCGAGTCACTTAGCATAGAAAGCGGTGCATTCCCGATGGAACTTGTAACAAATTCGATAATAAATAAACATAACACTAGTAACCCAACGGACCAGCCAAACAAACAGACAAAAGGTATCAAAATGGGGCGTACACTAATCACAGCAATGATATTTGTGATGTATCCCATTATTGCGTAACGCAACGAGGAACTGCCATAGACCTAGAAAAAAAGCGGTTTGGCGCCACAAAAATATAGCACAATAAAAGCCTTTGATAATAATAGGATGTCGATGTCGTAAATTTCGGCTTAAATACTTTTATATTATATATATTGTATAATTGTTTGAATCGTGTATTTTTTGTTTACGGCTATTAGCAGGTCAACGAACTATTCAACATTATCACAATGTAGTATAAATTGTGTTAGGTATATATATATTTGTATATACATATACAGCGTGTTACAGAATAACAAGTAAAGCCGAGAGGGTGTAAAAGGGACCCTTATAAAGAGTCTATTGACAAAAAATTTAAACCGTAGTGTCGATTTTGAAAATTACGGAAATTATATTTTTATATCAAATTACTCAAAACATTTATCGTTGCATCACAGCACTACTTTGACAGTTTAAAGTTTAACAGAAGTTGCCAACGCTGTTTAATTTAGCGTTGCTATGCTGGGGTAAGTTAGGTATTAATGACGGTCTATGAATGCGCCGCGATTTCGCACGCATCGCTCTGGGCATATGTTGTCCCTTTCTCGCTCGCGGGGCGAGGGTGGCGGCGTGCGCGCGGGCCGCCTGGTAGGCGCCAAGCGGTGATTTCTGCACCGCACTATCAGTCACTCAAAACCGTTCGGACGGGAGGGTATCGCGTATTGTGCGGATTTCCCGCCACGCGTTTTGTGATGCCGCGTGTAATGGACGATTCAATTTGAGATCGCGCGTGTTGATGCATCGTATTATTGCGTTTCTCCTGGGTTGTACTGGAATGCCAGGCTTAGTGATTGTTGGATGTCTCGACGTCTTCCACGTGAGCGTCGCGTTGAATAGGCATCAGGTGGCCATATGGCCCGCGTTTGTACGGCCCAAATTCGGGTTGGGTCACGCGTAATGACTAATATCAAAGTGGAATACGAACAGAAGCTGTGAGTGGTTTGAAGTGAATAACGCGCCAAGGCTGTAGTGGAATGCTGGGTGTCGATATCTTTTCCACCCAGCCCTGTAAGTACCAACGGAATCCCTATTTGATCCATTCCCTGTACTTCCTTTCTCCGTTGGGTATTTTATGCATTTGCGCCGGCGACGTGACTGTAAGTGTGAAACCTAGTTGTTTTAGTATAAAACTGTTTCTTTGTGTTAATGGTGTGTTCCCTTTAGTCATATTTGTTGTACCATATCATTGTGACTCCTTAGTACGAATTGCGGAATTCGTGGGGTGATATAATTTGGAGGTACTTACTTATAATCTAGTGCTAATACGTGTGACGTAACGCCAGATCGGCAGACGGTATTTACTACAGAATTGAGTTATGTAAAGGTCAGAACACATCATTTTCCAATTTCACTCAACTTAGTTAATTAAGTTAAATAGATTTAGGTTCACGTTTAATTCATAGTATGCGCTGCTATATTGTGCAGCGTATGCTATTTAGCGCTGCGTAACGCGGCCATTGTCTGCCTTCAGTTGAACTCCTGGTATTTTACTAAAATTTACCTGTGTAAATCGCTTCCACTGCGGGAGTTTAGCTTGGAATTAGACAAACGCGGCGCAGTGAAATTCGATATACATTGCTTGTTATTTCATAGGCATAATCATTATAATGAACTGAAGATAACCAGAAATGTATGCCAAATCGAAATTCGTTGGAATAGAAGTGTAGTACTGACTTAAACTAGTGCTGTTATTATTTCATTGACTGATGAAAATAAGGAATATTATTATTTTTGCGTTATTTTGTAACAGCTTGTATATAAATATACATTATGTAAAATTGTGCACGATTTATCAGCCTCACCTTATGCTATCTCTCTACCGTAGGACTACTGGAAGAGATTTATTTTAAGAAATAAGTAGTATCTGTTGTGTTTCTTAAATGTTTTTGACGTTATTGTACTGTGTTTTATCTTGTGTGCAATAAAGAGTTAAATAAAATAGGTATAAGGTAGGTTTTTAAATCTGTATGGGATTCCCTACTGTCTTGTAGGAATTATGCTTTAAGTCATAGTGGCAAAAGAATGACAAATCAGTGTCGCTGTAAGGACCAGAATCACAATAGCCAAAAACTGAGAGAATCGCGGCCCTGATCTAGCACTATTTAGCTCTACGTAGCATAGAATTAGTCGAAAAGGTGCACGACGCGACGTCGCGGACCGATTGTCGACAATCGATGCATTGTCGACTGGAATCGGTTCCGATAGTGTTCGAGACGATAGAGTCGCCTACGCTCGCTCCGCTTGCATCGTAATCGGCTTATTAGGACTATACCACACGCGCGTGTGACCATGTCCCAACAACAATCATCTTTTGTTGAAGCTAGTTACTGTATTTGTGATTTTGGAAATTTGCATGCAAAGGACAAAAAATAGCCGTTAGCCATTACACGCTATTTGAAAGACAGTTTATGAAAGTTTTCAAATGAAGGACCTTTTTTATTACGAAAGCATTTATTATTATTATTTTACTAGACAGGAAATTCTGAGAGAAAACAATATGAAATTTAAAAATACTAAAACATACGTATGTGAACGTGTATTAAGTATGCACATGTTATTTGTCTAAACGATAAGGCAAGAGATCCGACAAAGACTAATGAAATGCCTCATATTAGGTAGGTAGTCGGACAAAGGAATATTTTACACCTTTGTTAGTCATCCATCAGGGCCAAAACTATAAAACGAAACATGTAAACCTTTTCAATTATATCAAAATAACAGCAAACTAAGCACTGTAAGCGGTGACTTCTTGAAGAAACTTGTAGTAAGTAGAAATAACTTGTTATGTTTGAAAGTAAGTAGAGACTACGTTATCTATGTAAGTATAGACAACGAGCAAATCTCGGCAACATTTGTCAGAGGTAGCGTCGCTGCAACTTACTTAGTCCTCAGTTGCAGCAAGTTTACAATACAAGATACAATTTGGTCAGGTCAAACCTTGAACACAAATAAAAACATCTATCTCACTATACTTTATTATCAAACTAAATAAGTGCAAAGCTGTGTTGTGTTTTTTGTTTTGTTTTCTATTTAAGTACTTTTCAGCTTGCTCGTCCTCAAACCCCTAATAATTTGCTAGACCTAAATTCCTAAGTAAAAAATGTTGAGTTTAGTTGGATAAATAAATATTTACTACAATTATACTTGCCGCCTATAAAATAGGGCAAGAAGCTCCCTGAACTTATACCTACCAATAGACTGACAGATGAGCACCAAACCAAGTCAGGTTGTATTGCAACAGTTCTAAGTGAACATCGAGCGGTATATCCCACGCAGATATCAACAAACTTAGCCGAACTTTGAAAAGTGTGACGCCAGCTCAATAACTTTACAAAGAGAAATCTATTTTTCAATGTAAGTAGTGGGTAGGTTTTACTTCAAATAGTGATATCGTCCTTTTCGAAAATTAGATAAGACTTACGTTAATAAAAACAAAACTTTAATCTTTTATCTTTATTTAGGGAGTTAGAAAGAATTAGGAAAAATTCAAATTTATACATACATACATACATACACATATCACGCCTATAATCCCTTGCGGGGTAGGCAGAGCGTAAACGGCCGCATAGAACGGACATTTACGCCACGTCTGACAAACATTTGAGGGTCATCCGGAAAATTGTGTATCGCCATAGTGACAGGTTGTCAGCCCATCGCCTAAAATTGCAATACACACCCTCGAGTCCCTTAGACGCTTCTTACGACTCCCACGGGCAAGAAATGGGGTGATACTATTCTAAGCCGGCATCACACGGCACCAAATTCAAATTTATCATTGTGGTTAAATAATGAAAATCTAAAATGTTACCTACTCAAAATAAATTTATCGGTAACAATTCTTTAAGAATCCAGTGTAGATTAATGATCGATAGAAAAGGTAAACATCTAAAATCCATAAGATGTCTATTATCAAATGCCATGTGGCGTCAAGTGGCAAATCGCAAGTCATCTGTCCATAACGGAAGCCCGATACATTTATCAATCCCAAATATACCACGCCTGAGGCCATGTCATGGTATGCCATGATAATGACGTATTCCGCATGCCGATGTTACAAAAACATGGTGTTTACAAATATTTTTATTCTGTTATGATACCTAAAAACAATAATAAAATTAATATCCTGGACAATCCACACAGTGCCATCTAGCCCCAAATTAAGCAAAGCGTGTACTTTGGGAATTAGATAGCTGATACCAATACTTACATACTGTTTTATACATAAATACATATTAAACATAGAAACACCCAGACTAAACACATATATCTGAAATGACATAACAAATATTTGTGTCTTGTGGAGATCGAACCCACGACCCTCAGCGTAGCACACCATTCGCTACGCCATCGGGCCAGTCACAATTTCTATGTTTTTGGAATGTGAAAAGGCATGTAAATCATCCATGCACTTATCTGTAGATAAACAGACAAACATAACAATAATGTAGAAAGTAACTTTGAAGTGGTTCAGAAAGTGACATAGAGTCGTTTAAACCAACTATATCACACACAAAACGTGCCAGGGTCATTTTGCATTCATAAATACGTCCAATTTCATATTTACAGACCACCGTAGTTGACACAGTTGTTGGTACAAGGTAGCAACCAGTATATCGTCTATATATAACAATTTTTCGTAAAATGATACGAGAATCTATAAATTATTTTGATTGTTTCATTAATTCTTCATAAGCAGAAACTGTTTAAATTTAATTTTGCACTCGTAAATACTTTAAACGGCGGCATTTAGTACAAACAAACAGTAGCAACTACATAGTAGCAAGTGTAGTGGCAAATGTACAACAGCGATATCGTGCAAATCGAGACACGAGATCGGGAGATACCAGTGAAATATGAATATCGCTGCGTACCGCACACCGTGTACGTAGGCTTTACGAACAACTGACTGGAATTTAAAGGAAAAAGCAAGCGTTGCTCTCAAAGACAAAACACTTGACTTCAATTTAATACTCGTAAACGTAAAGAATAATTAACAAAACCACCAAGATCGACCTATATCCACCAAGAATCTGGAGTTAGCCATAGCAAACCAGTCGCATAATATACATCTCGCTCAATCTACTTAGCGACACCGATAACCGGCCATTACCAATGGAAACGCCGACAGACGTATCACGGCAAGTTGCTCACAATTAATTGAAACTACCCACGTAATCTAATAAAAGCTAGTTTTCGTGATCAAGACAAACAAGGGCGCCCATTCGTAATTAGAACTTAATGAACAGTCGGAATATTAAGTTCGGCACCGTGAGAAGTTAGACGATAACTACGATTTGTGTCACTGTAATTAAAAGTGTAGCTGCCGATAAACTCGGACATGCGGACCGAACCTACTAGTTTTGACTGCTAAGAGTTATTGATCAACCAATTAAAATAGAACTCCTACGGCGCTCTATAAGAGGGCTACAAAACGAACTACAGATGCACTTGCAGTATATATCGAAGCTCTACCACCACTGAACGAGTTATACATTCCTCGTTAAAATCAAAGCGGCCTTTAATTGAAATCGTATGTAGTGCCCAACGTCATTGATAAGTTCATTATACGATTTCGTTGACGTATTGACGCAAGCGATCGACGCTGCAAATTGAGACAACGAAATCGAAACTACACGTCGTTCGCTTTTCAATGAAAAAGTTTATGACTCAATTTATGACAAAGAATTGCATAATCCAAGCGAACCTCGGATTTTATAGTCGAACTCTCAAGGGCCAATGCGTCGCACACGGCCACGTTTTCTCAGAAGATGAACACAATAGAATAACGATTAGTAACTATAAAGACTTCGCTCAGCGATACTCTTTATGGTCTTCTCGTAAAGTAATACAATTAGGCAATCGACGTGCATTAACACCTCACCGCAACCTTTCCGCCCACGCACAGCTCTAGCACTCCCAAGTGCTGGTAAATTTAACCTACATGCGCGTTTACAGTCCGCACTCATCTCCAACCACACATTCACCAACTTAACCGTACATCCAATTGTAGAAACTCGGTGTTTAGATTATAAAGTGTATTGGCCGATCTCACCTGTGGTCGACAAGCCGAGGCGGGCTCTCTTTACTTCTACGGCCACTGGAGAGAAAACCGCAACAGCAATATAAGTCTGCACACAAGAGCCGTCATTAGCCACGGCCCAAAAGTAATCAAGTGTGTTAACACATTGTGCAAACGAAAATTTGACTCACCGCAGTCTCTTCCCAAGAACTCGTCAACGGCATCCATAAATCTGGAAACAAACAAAGCGAATGAATACCACCACGCTGTTTGCCACGACACGACCGCCAAAGCCAACTCGGTACGGTAACATCAGTGTATGAAAAAATATACCATTGACCAAAATTTTTCATGAGCGACCAATAGGTCACTGTATTATATCTATATATCTACCAACAATAAAATGAACGACTTCTTTATAACATTTCAATATTTAACACCATGTGAATATAAAACACATCTTTAAACATCGACAATATAAAATAATATAGCACAACAGTTATTTTGCTATAAAACGTTAATTGATTTTCACAAAACTACAAAATCTTCGGATTCCGTCTGGCCCGAGATGAAATATTATCATGTATCGATCGCAGCGTGTCGCCATACTTTAATCGATTTTTTTACACCTAAAACCGCATGATCTGTGTTTGTGGGCGTTTCGAAATTACAAGAAGTTTCTACCGACGGAATGCATTCTGCCAATGCGGTGAAATATGTTTGTTTTCATCATAACGAATGCCTTTTAATATTGACTGTGAGGGCACGCCGACACCCCAACACCGCATTATTGGAATGTTTTCTAAAATAACTTGCTAGGGTGGTCTAACGATTCAGATTGTTCATCTGTGCCTCAGTTTTCTCCCTCTACAAAAATAAGGGGACCGAACAGCGGTGACATTTTTAGGCTGTTATAAAAAAATTCCAATGTTAATCTTCGAAGGCGCTGATTAAGTCTTGTCATGTAAAATGGTTGTCGTTTGTACTCAGCGCCATTATTTTCTAATCCTGGGAGTTACCCCAGGCGACAGCATGGTGGCGACTGGCGACACTGCGACAAATCGCACTCCAATTCAACCCATCATCTAGATATTACCATCTAAAACGGTCCAAATGAGCCGTCTACTTATAAGCGTTCGACGCAAATTTATTCAAATGAAAACTTTTTGGAAAACATTATCATTGTAAACGGCGGCAATGAATTCGAATATGGTTTTATTTCTATCGAAATCAATTACAACGGTAAAGTCCCTAATACAGGTTAACTATATTTGCATCATAATTTTAAAAGACTGCCTATTTTTTTTGTAGAACTAATGTAAGGAACAATAGACACCCATTTAACAATAACTGGTATTCGTACTTAGGTTAAACAACTCTCTAGTGGTACCCTCAAACTAGAATAAGTAAAACTGTCTGAATAAAGAATGGTTTCCGAAACTAGATACGAGCATTTGTCACAAAACATATTTTCAACTACATTGAATGAGCTATCAAGTTATAATAAGTAAAATTGCGTAAAATCATCACATTCGAAAGTTTTGGCAATATTTATCCTAACTAATCTTTGGTTTGGTTTCCAGTTGCATTGCAGGCATGGATTTCTTCACAATAGAAGGCGCAACTGGCAGTTTGTTTAACCTTAAACAGGTAACTGCGAATATTTCCGCAGATTTTGATCTTTTTGCCTAAATAAAGTTTACAAAAGGAAACTACCCGCGACATGTGGCGCCGAAAAGCAAACATTTTAATTAAGCATAAAGTCACGCGAGAACCAAACAATGTACACGTGGAGGTTGAATTTTACGTAGACGATTATTTTATATCACACACCAAGACCAACATAAAAGCGGGTTTCCCAAAGACTTGAGTTTATTTTATGGTTTCTCAAGAAAAATATGACGATTTTTCAAATGTTTTGTTGAATTCACGAATCTACCTATGAATTTATGAACTCAACAAGGTAAACGAATTTTATTGCCACAGAAAATCTGATATTAAGTAAAAAGAACACAGGTGGCATAATAGATTTTATTTTTAATTATAATACTACGAAAAAATGTATTAATACATATAATTTAATGGTATTTAGGTAGAGTATTACAACAAAATATTTTTATTTGGCGTAGCGTGACGATCATTCACTTTCCAAAACGAATGCTTACAAACCAATCAATTGCTTCCTGATAACCATCTACGAAGTACCAAACGTATTAAAAATGTTTAAAGAAACTGGTGGTTCATATTTTATGAAACATAATTGAAGAATGTTTCATAATGATATTGGACAATAATGGATACTAGTGACAAGATCTTCAAAGGATTTGGAAAAGTAAAGATTATTGCAAAGACATTTTTTTTGTTAGAGCCCTGTATTTTTTTAATCAATAGCTACCGAGCCGGTTTTCTATTAGGACATTATGAAATTGTAATAAAATAAAGAAAATTGTGATAGACAAATTCCTTTTTTTATAATGAACGATCATGACGCCAATAAGTGATAATACTATCCGACATTGACATTAAACAAAGAATTTTAATTTTGATTTCAATGTCTAGGTCCCCAGTAAAAAGGCAAAATCAGGGATCCGGCCAAAAGCCGTAACAAGGTAAAATATATGAATATTCCTAGGATTTTCACTGAATTCCTAAAGTCGTTAAGGAAGGTAGAAAAATTAGGTTCAAAGGATACTTTTTCTAATTATATGTCGTCATGACTATTTTTGTGTTTACATAAAAAAATAATAACATGCGTAAGAAATGAATGAATAAATAAAAATTGATAAAGATTGATATATAAAAAACGTCTGTTAGTGATTGTTTGCAAATTTTTTTTTTTTTATAGTTGAAGAATATTTTCGAAATTTTGGGAAAGGAAATTAATCCATCTGCAACCTTTTATTACAACTATGCGGCAATTATTTATTATTAACTTTAATTTAGGGATCAATTCGTTGAGTATATCTCAATACAATTTTATTCCATATTTATTATCTCCTTCGTAAGTTATTATTTCTTTGTTGAGAATCAAGGAATAACCAAAAAAAAAACGAAAATAGTCATGACGAAATTTGATTGGAAAAAAGTAAATATTGAATTTCGTTTTGCCATATTCCTAAACCACAATTAATCAATTTTAAACGGATTTAAATTGTGTTTATTTTGGATTTGATGTGACCACGGGCTCTGTAAAGAGCTCGAAACGTAGGAAATGTAAAATCAAAAATAAACACAACTTAAATCCGTTTAAAATTGTTTTATTGTGATGAGTAATAGTTGTGCTAACTCAAGAAGATATTATTCCTAAACCAGATTAGCAATTCGTCCTAAAGCCTAGGAATTTGGTCAAATTACTGGATTTGTATATGAAGATGGTAGAATAAAGTCTACTGTTAAGTATACCATATTCCCGTTTTTGGCCGAGTTTCTTACGCTGCAATATTACTGCGACATCTATAGCAATACATTATGCATACACACGGTAGCGTTGTTATATAGAGGTAGTATGTACGTTCATTTCATTTCCCACAAATATTTCCTACTGCCGTGAATATTGCTCCACATAACTTACACATACGGAATCCAATATATCAGTCGCAAGGTCAACATGACCATTGAGCGTGTTTAGAGCACCATCTGAATCAAACTTTCCAAGCATTTCCTGGCCTACGCGGACGTAACGTGAAGCAACGTGAATTACATGCTTTCTTATTTAATATTAGCCGCGTCTTGCGTTGTGGGATGATTTACATCTAGTTGCGTTATCTAGCGAGCGGATCGCTCCCGAGTTATAATCCGGGTATTTTTCATGCGGCACCGACTGCGGCTGCCGTCTGCCGTGCCCTGTGCACTGGGAAATTTATGTAACTACCAGGAGGCATCGCTGCAATTATTATTTCCCATCCCAATATTTAAGGCGGGAACGCACTAGGCGACTTGTGAGTTGACTACCTCGCGTGATCAGAGCTTTATGGGGTATCATATACCACGGCAACTCGAGATCACGCAGTCACCTACTGTGTAGGTACTAGATACTCTTACTATCAAACATGAAGAATGTTGACAATATATTTTTAAATCTACAAGAAGCAATAAATTCTTTCAAGATACGTAAATAACATTTAAAAATTCTGTAGCCAATAAAATGATAAATTTAAAGGACCATTACACGACTGACGACATATTGAACATAAAGCGTACGCAAAAGACTGCGCAATAATTTTATTGCAAATTAATTACGACATTTATTTACAATTTAACATTTTGGACTTGTTCCTGGTTTAACGATAATAAATTTTACTGACTAATTGAGAGTGCCTAAATATGTTATTCATGTTTGGACAAGAGCATAAAAGCGAATGCCGATAAACAAAATTGAATACACCGGTATGAACTAGTCAGTGCAGTGACCAAACAACAATATGACATAGATACTTTCACAACACCCCTGTCGGACCTCACATACGCGGCGCGGACGCATCCATCATGGTAGGGCCGTACCTACATGTCGCCATGTCGGCACTCGGCGGCACCAACAAGCCTACAAGCGCCGAAAGTCGAAACAGAGATAATAGGCGACATTCTGATACAACGCGAGATAAGGACACCAAGGGTTCCCATGAGATCCAGGGCGCAGGAACCGCCATAGTAAGGCCAGAGGTTAAACGTGGGGAAAATGCCTTAGAAACTCTCTACAAGAAACATCAAGACGAATTTACTAATACTAGCATCCTTGTATTTTCTGTAACGCATCCTCTAAGATTTATAGAGTTCAAAAGGTCGCATCACCTAAATAAACATACAAGATTATTAATGATGACTACCATGATGAAGAAGTTTTAGCGCCTGAACATAAAGCTAATGGGGTTTAGCGGGTAGCGTAGTTGTGCCACAATTTATGTGCTAGATCGTTTGCTGCCAGAGCTAGAGTTTACGGCGTGTGAACTGCACGACTGACGGTGGCAGAATGCCGTCGGGAAGTAATTAGCCAGTGATACATGGCCGCCATTGGTCGGATAGGAGATGCGCTTGCGACTACTCAGCGACTAGAACAGAAAGACAAACTTATACTAGTGCCTACATAATAAGTTGTGCTTTAATATTCCATTTCTCTATCTAGGTATTGTCTTTCAACGCTTATAGGTTTTGCTGTCCATTAAATGAAAAAACTGTTCAAAAACATAAAATAATCTGTACGCTACAAAAAGTGATATTAAAGGAAGAAAAATGTATGTTTGCAACAGGCACATGTTGCAGAATACGTATGTTATATGTGCGTTATTATATAAAATATGTACAGAAAATTGTTTTTATAGTGTAGACGAATTTATTAATTTTATGAAGACAATTTGAATGATTATATTTGTATTTTTTATTGTATTGTATAATGATTTAGTGACATGTTTATTAATTAATTTATTAACTTTGATATATATTTTTTAACTGGACATACTTATTTAAATTAAAATTATAATATTTGCATGCCAGCTGCTGGCGCAACATGCATGATCTACATTGTAAAAATTAACCATCTACTTTACCATGTTTGCTTGCAAATAAATTTCTTTCTTTCTTTCTTTCTAAATCTTATAGGAAACTAGGAGTGTTCAAGAAAATCTTATCCCCCTATTGCTCGCGTTTGACGTCGGACAGCCGCAGCTATTAGGACGTGTCACAAATGAACCGGCGGAGTTATTAGCACAGTTATTAGCCGCGTATTATCGTCAAGTGGAAACCGCTCGGGGACAGCTCCTGTCGATAGTGGAATTACTGGATAGCCTTAGAGACACTGGAAGTTGTGGACAAGGCCTTATTTATACTAGAATGAAAATAAAAGCTAATAAGTGTTTTTGGTTATGCTAGATGAGTTGAGTTATCACAGAAACTGAAAAAGTTGCTCATGCAAGGTTTTGTACGATAAATAAAAAAAATACATTGTTAGGTATTGAAATGATATGGCCTGAATCAAGCAGTGTACTCATCTCACGGCTGTTAATAATGTAATGAATGTTTTTGAATGAACAAAGGATATTCACTGAAATACTGACTTTGAGTGAAATAAAGAGAATGGAAATGCTGCTGGTTAATTTCCACAGTTTTTTATAGGTACAGTACATCAAAAACAAACAAATTAAATGCTAATAAAACCTCTTAACTAAAACATCAAATACGTACTATTTGCAAATGAATTCATAATTGTATTTAACATACACAGCCATAATGTCTTAATTAATAGTGTTGATATAAAATTTAATTTGAATAATCTATTTGAAAGGCGCAAATATTCTCTATAATACAGTTTATGCCAAACCTATACCTATACAATTAAAATTTTAAATGTCTTTGTTCATCACATACCAAATAATATTGGTACAAATACGACTGATAATCGATATCGTTTAAATTTTCAAAGATAACTTTTTTAATTACTATCAATCAACGAATATACGAAAACATGGTGACGTAAAATTATAAAACAAGTTTTAGACATATATGCTTGCTTAAAATTCTAGACTTTCTATGTCATAAAAATCATTTTTAACAAGTACAAAAAATAACCATCTCCAAAACATGGACTCAAACAATCCACCCCTTAGAAAAGAAAACTAGCCTTAAGGCGGGTGACGTCGCGAAACTAGCACCACTTTATGAAAAAATCATATCCCTTAATGCAAACAATACACTACAATGTTTTGGTGTTGCAAACGCTGTAATATTCGTAAGTGCCAAAATAACCACTTTTGGTACTAATCGTTATAACTCAAATTACCGTGGCCTAATTGAACATTAAGAATATGACAAAAACTTGTGCAAAGGACATTCTGAGGTATTGTTGGCATGGAGAGCTATGATTTTTTCGCTAAATGGAACTAGTTCTGCCGAATCACTCGCCTTAAGTTCATGCACATTTCAGACTTTTCTATCTCGCACTCTATTCAAGTAGCTGTGAGTGAATGTGGTTGTTCAATCAACACGAATGCGTTGACACCCCATCCCATGTTTTCGTCGGCAAACTTTGGGAGTAGCTAGTTGTGACAGCCTTGAATCTTGTTTGTAAGCGAAAAAACTTTTCTAGATTTGGTGAAAATATCCTGCGGAAATAAAGGGGAACAACTAGATCGTACATTGAGATCCAAAATAAATTATTTTCTGAGATAAGGACATGCCAGGGAATAGTTAACAATATAATTCTGATATTTTGGAACTGAATGAAGACGAAAAGGTATTTCTATATCACTTGGTCTCAGTACTTAAAATTACGTAGTAAAATATTTCTACATAGTTACCTACTACAAGTACATTTATATCCACAGATTCTCTCAAAAATGGCTATATAAAATCTAAGAGCCGATTAAACTGTATTTAGTAGATGAAAACTAGCCTAACAATAGACGAAAATTGCTGAAATAGAAATGGAAGAAAATATCACTGGCAATGTGTCGGTAGAGACAGACAATAAAATAAAATCTTATCGCTTCTGTAGAAGTTTCGGATCGTACAGAGTCTGAAAAGTTTACGCGTTCCCAATAATAGACGGACGTCACTGGAATAAGTCCTGTACTTACACATTAATCTTACAAGTTCAAGAAAAGTGTATGAATAAGAGGACGAAAGATATAGTTTATTTTGATAGTTGCTACAAGAAACTAAATATTAGGTCCTTACATATGAAATTGGCGTTTTGTATGGGAGGAACAAAAAGTAGTTTTTTTTTTAATATAGTATATTTATTTAATCAAAGTATGAGCCATTGTAATCTATGCACTTTTGCCATCTCATAGGTAGTTCATTGATCCCTTTACTAAAAAAAACCATTCGGACGGGAATCAATAAAATCTTTGAAGGCGATTTGGACTGCCCCATCTGAGTTGAATTTTTTCCCTTGCAAGAAGTTATCCAAATTTCGAAAAAAATGGTAATCTGTTGGAGCAAGGTCCGGGGAGTACGGTGGATGCCTTAGACATTCCAATTGAAGCTCTTCTAATTTGCTAGCCGTCTGTTGTGCAGTGTGTGGTCTAGCGTTGTCGTGAAGCAACAGTGGCGTAGAGCGATTGACCAACCTCGGTTTTTTAGCAGCTAGCTTTTCCATCATGGTTTGCAATTGCTGACAGTAGACATCTGCCGTAATCGTCTGGCCAGATTTGAGAAAACTGTAATGAACGACACCGGCGCTAGTCCACCAAACGCTTACAAGTAACTTTTTATTGGTCAATTTTCGCTTGGAGCAGGCTTTGGCTGGCTTGCCAGGGTCCAGCCATTGCGATGAGCGCTTCCGATTATCGTAGAGATTCCACTTTTCATCACAGGTAATGATTCGATTTAAAATCCCTTCGTTATTGTGCCGGTCAAGTAATGTAACGCAGCAGTTGACGCGCGTTTGCCGGTTTGCTTCCCTCAATTCGTGAGGAACCCACCTTTCAAGTTTTTTAATCTTTCCAATTTGCTTCAAGTGGATTAAAACAGTTTGATCACTAACACCGAAGCCTGCAGCTAATTCGGACGTGGTTTGCGATGGATCCGCTTCCACAATAGCCTTCAATTCTTCATTATCAACTTGGGTCTCCGGCCGTCCACGGGGCTTGTTTTGCAGGTCGAAATTTCCAGAACGAAAACGTTGGAACCAAAAACGCAGTGTTTTCTTTTGCGACACAACCGCCATACACATCATTAACCCTTCAAGCCGTTTCCGCAGCACTGGTGCCACGGTGGAACTCGTACTCGTAAATAACGCGATATTTCAAATTTTCCATTTTGTAAATTGAGCGATGCAAACAGAAAAAAGATAAGTAAAAAAACAAATGAATGACGGTTTACGAAACACAACTACATGTGGAAATAGCTGTATAAATTTGAATTTCGAATTCCTAACCAAATAGGAGAAATTTGTGATCAAAGTGGCCAGTACGACAAAACGACAATTTCATATGTAAGGACCTAATATATGTAGTTTCTCCTCTGAGTCAGACTTAATCCTATGCGCAAAAATTTACGGAATTAGTCTCGGACAAATGTAAATAGTATTATTTATTAGATAATTGTAAACTTAGAGAACAAAATTTGACATTGCTAATTTGAAGTCTCATCGTCAATGTATAGTATAATTTGTTGTTTTTGTAAAAAGGCATTGTAAATTCATATCCAATCACAAAGCTCCAAACATATCTAAGAAAAGACTCCGATGATAAACCATTTACCAACCCTAAAATGCTCAATAAAATTAGAATAACACAATACGCCTTCGTAAATCGTTCAAATTGTCTCAGTCTGTCGCGATTTTCACGAATCGCAAGGTGCCAAACGAGCCGTAACCAACAAAGAGCAAGAAATAAAATGTCTTCGAAAAATACAGAATTTCTCGTCTGATAGAAAAAAAAACAGTTTCAATAGATCTGGGTGAAGGGATATACGATAGATACGCCGTGTGATGCCGGCTTAGAATAGCATGACCCCATTTCTTACCCATGGGTGTCGTAAGAGCCGACTAAAGGACTCGAGGGATGTGTTTTGCAATTTTAGGCGATGGGCTGACAACCTGTCACTAAAGTGATACACAGTTATCTGATTGACCCTCAAGCTTTTGTCAGACGTGGTGCCGATAACGCTCTGCCTACCCCGTAAGTTATAAAGGCGTGATTTATGTTTGTATGTATGGGTTAAGGGAAGTAAGTGTTACTATTTACTGGATGAATGGACGAGTTGATATGAAGTTGATTTGAATAAATAGATATAATAGATCACTTCAATCATTCTTACACAATGTTTCATCGAGACTATTCTGAAATTCAAATTTTATCTCATTAAATAAAATAATAGTGCCTATTTTAATGTATTAAATTGAATAATAATTTCAGAAAAATGAAATAAAAGCGCCTTTTACGACGATACGACTGTATCTGCTGCCTGGTAAAACGGCAACTCGTTGAAACTATTGCTCAATCGTCCCGTGAAACCACATGTCGAAAATTACAGCTATAACATTGCCATAATAATAGTGACTCACGAAATCTGGTGTTACGTGTATCGAACTGAATTGCCAGATAAATCATTCAAAAATATATTTTTAATGTGGTTTCAACTAATTTCATTTCACGGAAAAACAAGCGGGCTACGCAGCAGTTTCATACTGCCTTTTCTGCTACTGCTAGTGTAGGTACTAAATAGGTGATGATGAAGTAAGATCAGAAAGACATTAATATACAATTATAGTTAGTCTTTTAGGTTAAGATCATAGCCTTTTAAACATGCATAATCCTATAACCTTAAGACGATTGTTTCATCTTATAAAAAATATTTCGTCAAAAGTTTACACTGTCATTTTCTTTTCTAGCTTCACTTTGCATATTCGTAGAAACACCCTCATCTGGCATCACCGGTATCAAACCACGAGAGCTATAAAAACCATCTTAATTACACAGAATGAATCAGCTTACTATAAAGTTGACAATTGTCCCTATTATGCAAAGTTCCTGGAACATTGTTGCCTTTGCGGTGTGCAGACCAATAAACGAGATGATTAAATGTGGCATTCAAAATGGTAGGTTATTACTATTACTGTTGTTATGAGTAAACATTACAATGCCATTGCAATGCCTCATGACTTTATTAGGACAGACTTACGGATTATGAGACTTGAGATGCCAATTTATTTGATAAAGGTGCTGGGTGGAGTTTTGAAATACATTTGATTTGCTAGAGCAATGCATTATGCTAAATATTCATTATTTGATTAGATACAATAAGGAAATCTGTTACTTACTTTGTATTTTTTTAGAAAGGGTCAATAACGAATATAGTACATAACCTACTATATCTTCTACACAACCAACATCAACTAATGCTGTCACATTTTATATATTCTCTGTTGACGTGTACTTCCCGTCTCCATCGCGCTTTCTGAATGTGTGGAAGAGCCTTATACTGAACAGGCTCCCTTATCAATGTGTTCATATTCAATGACAGCATATACCTATGTCAGTTCCATTTCCTTTCGGCTTTATCACTACTTAGTATAGAACTATTTAAATTTCTGTGTTTGCCCCTATGTCCCAATGTAAGCTTGTTTTATCTCTTCATATAGGTAGTATAAAATAAAGTCGCTTCCCGTGGCCGTCCCTGTGTTCTTGTGCAGATAATTAAAACTACAAAACGAATTTTCATTCTGTTTTTTTTAACTAGATGGAGTCATTAAAGAGGAAAGTGTATAATGCATGCCGGAAAATGTCTCATTTCCACTGGAAAATGGTAAGTAGCAGATGAAACCGCTGGGAGGTCCGCTAGTCTTAAATAATATGATGCTCCGTCTTAAATTAGCTATTTTCCTAGAAAATTACGTATGTTAATTAGTGACACAGCCGATAAACACTTTGTTTTAGTTTACACGAACTTGCTAACTAGTATTCATATTTCGCATGATATAGTCAATTAACATGGTGATCAACGCGTACCATTTCCATGGAATATTCCGATGTCACCGCTTTCTAAGAGGTGGTGTTGTGGACCCATCATTGTGTTTATGAGATTAGTCATAGTTTTTTATAATGGTGTTTTGAGTAATCCGGATTGGATGCTGTGTGTCATTGGCGCCGGCGTTTGATGCCGCCAATTAGGCGCGTGCGCATCCCACATATATTTATTAGCCGCTTCTGTATTGTGGTTTAGCTAAAAATAGGTAAGAAGAAAAAAAAACAGTTTTAGACTCTACATAATTGAACTCGAGCTTAGGTGCCGTATAAAACGGGCTTAGAATAGTATCAATCAACCGATTTCTTTATCGTAGGATCGTAAGAAGTGACTTAGAGATTCGAAGGTTAAAATGTGGTTAAAATGTTGATATTCTTCTCTTCACGAACATTCTTTACAGTGTAAAATAGTAACAATGTGTAGGTAGGCAGGTAAACAATAGAATGATGATGATGCCAGAAAATTTGTTTAATTTCCAGGGCGCCGGGAATGAACGCTATCGTAAAGAGTGAGCCACTCCGTTTGGGTCTTCTCTGAAACGGCGTAGCCGTTTCGGGGGAGATGGCGTCGAGGCTTTGCCTCCTGGCCATGGCCTTCTTCGCTGCATGTGACAACATGCAGGTCATTGGGTCGGGGACATGTCCCCTTGGTCACATCCGGTTATTTTCTTCACCGCCCGCGAGATCAAGCCCCCCAGGTGGAACCCCCCGTTCGGGAGGAAGCCCAGGAAGCGACCATCAGCAGGGCGGGTGGGGCGTCGTATCCGGTTAGGTGCGGGTGGTCCAGCGCGGTCACCCCTCTGACCGTGATGGCCGAGAGGGGCGCCAGCGGCGGGACAGTGCGCGGTGTCATCGTCCGTGGGTTGCGCAGCCACCTACGCGATCAGCCCTCCGGGTGGAACCCCTTGGGGGGAAGCCCAGAGAACGATTCAGCAGCAGGCGGCGTGCGGGGGGTCAGTCCGGTGTGGGTGCGGCTCCCGTGACAGGGAGCCGGGGTGTCTTGCGCTTCGTCCGCCCGCGTGATACGAGCCCTCCAGGTGGAACCCTTGGTGGGAAGCCTAGAGAGCGATCAACAGCAGGGCGGTGCGCAGGGGGCCTCATTGGCCTGGAGTCGCGTTGTCATCAGTATCCTCTTCGACCTCGGATATACTCACGAGGTCCAAGTGAGCCACTTTTACTGACATCGTTATTATATAGAAGGATTGAAGGAGGTTTATGTGAAACAGCGCTGTTGTGCACCCCGTTACATGTGAAAACTGTTATGACATTCTTTAGAGTACTTCAGTTTTAACAACATCGGTCCACATTGGACAAGTTTTGATCACTCGCGGCGACCAGATGATAATTACGTGCATTAAACAAGACCACGCTAATCAAAATCACATACTTGAACCCGAGTTTCGTAACGAATTAATTAACTTGAAACTCAATCGATATTTCGAAAGCAACCTTTGATAAGTAAAAGTAGGAATAATGGTACGAGAACTAGGTGTAATGATACCTATTTATCGAATGTCTCAATTATGCAAGGCTGTGTGGTCCAGACAAGTGATTATACTGTAATACTGGTAATGAAACTAATAATGTATAACATTGTAGATGTTAAGAGACGCCATTACAACGAAACACACGGTGTAACTACTTGTAATGGGATGTTATTTAGCATTATTAAGGCGTTGTCGAAATCGATGTGCTTATTTTGAGGTTCCTCAATTTATATTATTAAAGCTAGACCGCCGCAAAGCGAGTAAACAGTTCGTAAACAATAAAAATAGATGAAGTGGACATCAATAATACGCAAGAAAAGGCAGTCATGTTTATGTCCACACAAAATATGAATAAATCTTTTGTTATTCTGAGAAAACTGATATCTTCAAGCACAAATAATATGCTTTATTATTGAGACACTGAAATAACATAGGAATATACGTTTTATCATTTCCAAATATAGAGAAAAATAGGCGATATTGACGATGGAACGGCTTAGCGACAGTAAATTTGGACAATGGCCGACGGTGGCCATATTTATGTGTTTGTTATCACACTCGGAAAGTCTCCCATCGAAAGCTGATTTACAATCACTCGCCGGACAAACAATCAACATTGTAATAGTTTCTAACACCTTCACGGGATAAAGGCATCGTTTTATCGCTACATTCCTGTTGTAAAAGAGTCGCATATAAGTTTAGATAGGGTGCTAGAAATCTAGTCTAGAACAAATACAAAGGCCCTGGAAGACAGAAGATAAAATATTCTTGTCTAGAATTCAGCACTTCTTGTGTATCTAAGTAATACTCATTATTTGATGCAGAATGCATTTATTGCACAAAAGAGATGTCTTCGGTCGGCATGTGGTTTAAAGCCAATGGAATCGTGTGAACCCTATTTCAAAAGCTTGAAGCTTCTAACTCTGCCATGCCTGTACTGTACATCCTTGAAGTATCTGTGTTTGTCAGAAATAACTTGGTTCTTTTCGATAAATATCACAGTAAACGTCATAAAAGTAAAATGTCTGTACCATATAGTGGTAAAACTGCTCTATATGGCAAAAGTATTTTGAAAATGAGTGCCAAAATATACAATCATCTTCCACTGCAAATACTTCAGTTGGATAGTGTCACAATGTTCAAGAATAAACTATATGAGTTCTTGACAAACAAATGTTATTATAATATTAACTTATTTTTAAATAACAAATTGACATAAAATTTTACTTATTAATTGTTATCTATGAATGTTTAATTTGAAATATTTGCATGCATAATTTATTTGAATACTAAGTTAATATTATTATTGTGATGATTACTTAGACGGCGGTCGTTACACAACCATGTCAGAGGCCTACTACTAGTAGCAGGCGGTTGAAAAACTCTGACACCAGGGTTCATCGGGTCGTTGGACGACTCGGTGTCCCATACGAAAAGAAAGAAAGATTGTGATATGACATCTAAATACCATTAAATTTCATTTTATTTATTCATTGACTTAATGTGAAAACTGTAAGTAATGAATGATATTAAAATATTTGTATGCCAAATGGCTGGGCATGTTGAAACCAAAATGTATCTATGTTATTAAGATCTTTGTACACATGTTTCCACAAATAAACAACAATTTGATTTGATTTGATTTGATTTCAATTAAACAGTTTTAATTTTTTTCATTATTTTCGTGATTTAGTGTCTATTGATTGTTGTGATTGACCTCCAATATCAACATCCACAGGTTATCTTAATCAAAGTCAAAACAACTTTTTTATGGATTTCCCTTGCGACTAGATATATCTCACGTCTGATTGCTAAAAATAAAAAAGTGACTTAATACTTCATCAATTTGTCTCGCGATAACTCTCAATCATGTGTTAATAGATACACAAACTAAATTAATGGCGAAAAAAGCTTAAAAGCGGATTTAGCATACAAACATGACGCGGAATCTAAAGTATCAGTATTAGACACTTATATTCGTAAAAAGACGATGATCTAATTCAAAACAATTGAACTTTGGAGTGATTATTGAAAATTTTGTACAAACCAACACAGTTCGGAAAGATACAGAAGATTTCTAAATGAACAAAAAATTGTCGTATGACAAACACACGTACCGTACCTAAAGAACAATAAAGTCTAAAGGAATCGAATCAGACCATAAAAATCTGTTAACCGAACAATCGCTCCAACAACACGGTGGTCACAATTTATTGACAGCGGCGATCAGTACCGATCGACTGATGAACTATGAACCCTGACATGTACTGAAGCTTGCCATGTTAAAAAAGGACAAGACAATACAGTGAAAGCAGATCAGGACTAAGAAATAAAGTAATTCATTTAAAACGACATAATTTGGGAGTAAGAAACTACCCAAATAACATAAAAAAAGGTAAAGAAACCGTGTGATACCCACCGAATACCTTGTATTGTAAGAGTTGCGAGCACGAGCAATCCTTGGATGCACTCGACCTAAAATTGCGATCTATGTAGTCAACTAGGGGAGGCCTTTATCCAGCAGCGGAATTTAAAAGGCAGTTGATAATGATGACAAATAATTTAATAGGTTATTCAGATTATTCAGTTTGTGCGAGACACCGAGGAGTGAGTCGACGAACGAGCCTTTGAACCCTTATGTCAGAGTTTTTCAACCGCCTACTAATAGGCCTCTGACATGGTCGTGTAACGACCGCCTTCTAAGTAATTACAGAAAAAGTGACCGACGTGCCCTCCGAAGCACAGAACCATATTTCTTACGGACTTTCTCAGATGGTAGCACTACCACCGCGCCACATCAGGCAACATCAGATCAGACACATACACCCAATATTACAATTGACATTGCGCCTTTTTGAAATTTTAGCCAGCATGTTACCTTGACAGACACCCTTCGTTTCACAGGTCACATATCACTTGTCGGGGGTGTACTAGCAGGTTTGTACTGACAGGGTTGTCGACAGCCAACTTGAGTGGACATGGAAACAAGTGAAATGCCGCAGTGATAAATGAAGGCTCGCGGTCAGCACGCGAGCCTCGTTTTGTCTGGCGATCTTCATCAGTGGAGGCCAATGTTTCACAGAGGTAATTACGCTGCTTACCGACGTCGTAAAAGTACACATACACACATACACATATCACGCCTATAATCCCTTGCGGGGTAGGCAGAGCGTAAACGGCGCAAAAACGGACATTTACGCCACGTCTGACATATATTTGAGGGTCATTCGGAAAATTGTGTATCGCCATAGTGACAGGTTGTCAGCCCATCGCCTAAAATTGCAATACACACCCTCAAGTCCCTTAGTCGCCTCTTACGACTCCCACGGGAAAGAAATGGGGTGATGCTATTCTAAGCCGGCATCACACGTCGTAAAAGTAAACCTTCTTTTATAGTCAAAATACAATAAATAATATTTGGTAAAGCCTTCTAGATATTTTAAAGGAAAATAATGGTCTTTGTAGTACAGTGTACGGCCGTTTAGACACTCGAACCGCAAATGTAAATCTTATGCGCGTGGCATAAGAACGTGCGTAACGAGGTTAAGTTATTCGGTCACAAAAAAAAATTTGATTAGTGTATTTTGACAAGCTTTTACCGCAATAAGTTTACAAAATATCTTTCCGCCAACTTTGTTTTATCGTATTTTTATAAATTTTACTTGCCCTGTTAATGATGGAATTAGTAAGCCTCTTTATACGAAATGCAGATCAGCTACCATTGAAACGGATATTCAGGTATCAGGTGTAAGCAATATCTGATCACTACGCTGATTAAATTTTTGCTGAATCTGCTTGTCCAATGTGATGACGTCAGCATCTTAGATGAAAGAAATTTTTCAGAGAGAAATCTTCCAAACAATAGAATGAAACTACATGCTTTTTCCGAAGGATTCCCTTTTCACTTTTCTTGTTCTGAGCTAAGCATAGCTGTACGGGTAGCTTGCTTGCCCTTCTTCGATAAAAAGAGATAGAACCCGACTTCTTCTTTTCGTGTGGGACTCCAAGTCGTCCAACGACCCGATGAACCTTTGTATCAGAGTTTTTCAACCGCCTACTACTAGTAGTGGCCTCAGACATGTTTGTGTAACGACCGCCGCCGTCGAAGTAATCATAGACAGCAACCAAGACCAACAGCTTAACGTGCCCTCCGAAGCGCGGAACCATCTTTCTTTTCGGACAATCAGCCTGCATTGTCCTAACTAACCGGACCGGGAACAAATTCACAAAGTGATGAAAATCAACTTTGTGAGTGCCCCACCGAGAACCTTTGCGTGACAGGCAGTCGCACTACTACTGCGCCACATCGGCCGTCGATACTGACTTATCTCAAATGCCGATGGTTTTTGCAGGACGAGTATTTATGGCTTCACAATTAGTTCGTAGGATTCTCTCTTAAACGTTATCTTGCTCTGAGGTCAGCATAGCGTTACGGGTGGCTCGTTCGTCCTACTCTGACAAACAGATGCTAGGACCCGTCGACATCGACTTATCTCAAATGGCGATGGTTTTTGCAGGACGAGTTTTTATGGCTTCACAATTCGTTCGTAGGATTCTCTCTTAAACGTTATCTTGCTCTGAGGTCAGCATAGCGTTACGGGTGGCTCGTTCATCCTACTCTGACAAACAGATGCTAGGACCCGTCGACATCGACTTATCTCAAATGCCGATGGTTTATTTATGGCGAAGACAATCGACGCAAGGAGAGACAAATGGGAGAGATATGACTTTTAAAAGCCCTTAGCTCAGTAGATTAGTCTTTTGATTCTAAGATGATACAAAGAAAGAATGGTTTCGTAAGGGGTGCATAGTTTTTCATTAAACATTCACTTTCGTTTAGTGTGTGTGTGTGTTCATAGTCTTCGTAAGTATTATCGTACTAATAGTTTAAAGTGGCTCATATTCTATTTCTATTTATTTTGTAAAGAACGCTTAATCAAATATTGAATAGAGAGTATAATATTGACTATACGACTTTATTATATTAGAATAATCTATCGACCCAATAAATAACAGTCGCAACACACCGTAAATTGATTTCCGAACTAGCATTCATTATTATGAATATCTAAATAAAATGCGGTGTCAAAATTTATGTCTCAATAGGGAGAGTGTAATTTTTTGTGGACACGCTGTTAGTTTACACGCGACTCGTAGCGGTGCGACAAATGCCTTTCGAATTCCGAAAGTAGCGCGTGGGTGGGACGCCGCACCAGTGGTACCACCGGCTGCATCGGAGACGCACTAACAGTAAGCTTGGCCTGGTACTTGCTAGCAGTTACTACCAGGTAAATAAGGCAATCGAATCGTATAAGGTGCGAGACGGATAGGGGTTTTAACCTATAACGGCTTCGCACCTGCTAATTTGCCGGCAGTAAAGTGTAAACGTTTTCACATAGGTATTCTCACTACCAATAAACCTGAATTTAGTTTCTCTGAACGGCTTGGTGATTTTACGGTGATTACACGCATTTTACATAGGCGGTTTCTGGTTAATTTATTCGGGTATAATTGTTTACGATTTGGCATTACGCTACCCCTACTAGTTGTGCACTTATTACGGCCAGTATACCGCTACGCAGCGAGCAGGCAGCGCAGGCCTCGGGCGAGCATCGCCCACGCCACAAGAGATTTATAACATTACCCATATTCGGTCTACGAGCGGCGCCAATTCGACGGTTTAAATTAAAATGCCGCGAATGCAAAACGATAACATTCGAATCGAACAAAATGCTGATCGATAGCTCAGCGTTAAAGATTTACGCGGCACTATAAAAGGGTGTAAAACGCTCCTATACCGCTCACATGTCCGCAGCGACATCGAGATCAATCATGGTCTAACATGCCGCTAGCACAGCGTGACAGGTGACCGAAAACAAGTATATTTTATACAGGAAATTCTCGATACCATTACTCACAAATATACAAACGTAAAATGTCATAGAGGCTGTCTTTAATATCAATTAGCTCCCAGCTTACGCAACTGTAGATGCATATTCATGTGGAATCAAAACATTATCTCGTCAAATCTTCTACTTGGGCGAGCACCGAGTATTGAGCTTCGGTTTGTGAGTTCACATGAAAGCGCAATTAATCGCACGTAAATGCGGGCAGTGCTGTCTAAATACGGAATGACCCCTTTCCCAGATACGGTATCCGATTTGAATAACGAAAGGACCTTTATGTTAGTCTATGACATGTTAAAACCTTTTAATCGTTCTGGGGTGACGGTCCCCAAAAGCATACGGATGACTCAAATCCTAATAGCACAAAGGATAATCATTTGCAGTATCCATTATTTAACAAGATATGACTTAAAATTTAAAGACACAAAATAAATATCAATTAACTTACTAACAAAAACGAAGAATTACTATTTATGTATATTATATACGTAAAATAATAGGTACTTACTGTTTTACTTTGTCCTCTGGGGGTATAATGCGACCTGGCATTAATATTTTTTGGTGGAGGATTCCCGCCTGCACCAATTCCTGTAACAAATTAAATCACATTTTTCAACAGCTGATACTGACAAGAAAGTTGACGAAGGAGTTCGCAAGTAAGCGAATTATAAAGAAACAAATAAGTAGGTATATTTAAGAACAAACTCTCGATACTCGACTAAAGTAAGAGAAGTTGAAGTACCTACCTCTATTGCAAGAATCGACAAACAAAATGTTAATTCAGCGATACGGACAAACACAGATGTCAATCAAACTAGTAAATTAAATAAAGAAGTTAATTTAGAGATATCAAAACTAGTTTCAAATTATGAAGGTATAATTGTATGTTGAGATTATAGAGACCAATCGAAGTGTGAAGGATAGACGGAATAAGATGTAATCTAAACGACAGGTGATGACAAGTCACAAGTAAGATCCGGCGATAATAAACATACGTTCCTAATGCCGTTTTCAATCATAACGAGCTATGCTTATTTTGAATGAGACATGAGCTACACACCACATTCCTAACTATACAGATGGTTAAGAAGAGACACTAAATAAAACAAATGCAAAAGAAGATAGAAGAACCTAAAGGGCGACCTGTTATTTAGTCTGCAGGTAGGTGATTTATTTGCAAATCTTATGAACACTATACAAATAAACTCACTGATAGATAACAAAACACAAAATACAAACCAGATTTGGCTTACTAAACAAAATAACATTAAACTTTATAAAACCGAACGAGCTTACAATAATAAATGCCACAAACAGCTCCAAGTCGTATAAATGTTCATTAATTCGACAATCGTCAATGTAATCCGAGATGACGGCGCTGACAGGCGCCGGCGACCTGCGCCTGCGTCGCGTCGGCAACACACTTCATTCAATATCAATTGAACAGGTGGCGGTATAACGAAACCAAATTTTAAAAATTACTCAGTATGTATTTTTCAGGACAGGAAAGACCGACTTATGTACTATAATCAACTTTTACACCGACGGAATCCAGCTGCTAACATTATTATCCGAATTCGATATTACCTACTTAATCGGCGTAGAATATTGGAGAGATTAGTGTGCAAGAGAGCAAATAAAACAAAGAATGTGTAAAACTACATAGATGCCATAGATGTGATTAGTGGGAAAGAATATTCCATGGACTATATTCAAGAAGAACAAAAACCCATTAAGAAGTAATGGTAGAAAAATAACTTCGAGTGAAACTTCAGTAATTAATGACAAAAGTAGGCTTTAATGAAGAAGGTGTGCAAACAGTAGCAACAGATTTCAACATGGTCAAGTAGACAACCGACCTAGAGCAGCCAGTCCAAGCCAATATCTCATGTCTTAAACCGATGCGCCTCGAAGCCTGCTCATGAACACACCGTTTTACGATCGGATTATGCTGAAAGATGAATGCAAGGCAATCAGACGTAGCTACGAACAAAACATCGTAGTAGAAAATGTGACTTTCAATCGTAAAACTACACATAATTTTATTGCTTCCCCGTATTTACACACATACCGGGCGCGACGCGAGTCCTGCGGGCTGTGTCTCAATAGTTCTAAGTCGTAATTCTACCCTAAGCATGATATTGTCTGAGTGTTTGCAACTTTTCATTATGAGTAACAAGTCTTGAGGAATTTTTATGCATTCGAGACAACAAGTTGTGTGTGAACGCAAGAAAAAGCGAAGAATTTATATGACAAAAGAAATGTTTTGCCTGCCGTAAAATTGTTTAAAATGATGCATGCATTCCTGAAGGTATGAGCTGAGCATGGTAACACATACATAGATGATAGTGTTCTTTAAAATAAAATAGAATTTTACAAGGTCAACCTATAACGTATTGAGCTTACACTAAAGTATGGAACTTACCCTTGGGTCGTAATAGCGCGCCGTGTTGGTCAAATCTATGACTGCACCCAGTTTGGGAATTGTTTCTATTAATGTTTTTATGTCCCATCTGAAAAAATAGAAGAATTACTCGAACTACTGCTGCATAATAATATATATTTTAAAAGAAATAATTCTGACATAAACGTAGGAGGAACACTTATTACATCTTGAACTTATAATGGAAATCGTGAGTGTTAAATATACAGCTGACAAATATAATTTCAAAGACACTGATCAAATTAAAAACAATTATTTTTAAAACGAATAAGGTTGCAGGCTACTGCATGACAACAATGTTCATAAATTAAAGACACAACGAGGAAAACTGTTAAAAGTAATGATAGCTTTAAGTCAGATATTATAAACTTCTGGATATGATAAAGTATAATAAGAAACACGTCATTACAAAGATGAAAGCAATCGCAATCTTCTTACCAATGTCAACGTTTTTTCTCGTACTTTCTTGCAAATTCAATTGAGTTTAAGTTTTTTAACATCCCAATATACACGAAGAAAGGGTCATTTTCAGATCACTAAAACGGAACTCTGACATTTTCAATTAGCACAATGTCCAATTCAAAAAATCATCAGTATGTTGCTCCGCGCCCAAATAAATTGGGATAAGGGCAGACAGATGATGATCAGATGCTTTTAGCTCTGTCGTTACACCCTGTTACGATCAAGTAAGAACACCGTTTAACTGATATTACGTAACTGTATGTAATTCGAGACGAGACACGCGTGAAATCGATCCCAGCTATAGGATTTCCCACTAACTTGACATTTATGTATTTTCACCGCACTTTCACCGTTTCATAATGTAGTGTTCTGATCTAATGAGTATCTATCGTTGATGTCTACAAAAGATAAAACTATAATAAATTAGTTCGGTAAAGAAATTTTAACACATACATTCATATATTTGGCTTTCAGTTAAAAACGTTAACGCCAAAACGGTTTGTGATAAAAAGGAATGAATCGTAAATTACTTACATTTCCTTGATGTCACTTTTCCCGACTTGAACAGCCTGTAACAAAGAAAAGAATTTATTACAATAATTACCAGAGTAAGTAAATAAGGAGGTAAAGAGTTAGGCCGAACATCAAACGCTAGAACATTAACACATGCCTTAGTGGTCAAAGACAATACGTCTTTGACAGCAGCCGCGACGGCCGCAGTGGCCGCGTGGTCACATGTAGATGTAGGCACACGGGCCGCGGCGGCTTGTGATAAGGATGAAGATCAATCATCGCCAGCCCTACCTGGCCGGCGCACAGCGATGTCAACGACCGAGGAAGCCCACCTGACGGGATCAAGTTTTGGACACCACCGGCACACGTTGGTTTTTCAAATTAGAAACATTCAATCTCAAAATCCATTCACAAGCCAAACTTGAAAACCGACAGAAAAAAGTCCAACCGCATTAGAATTTAAAATAACGAAAATTGTGCAACAACATAAATCTAAAAACCCATCTCTGATGCACCGCAGGCAAAAATTTTTGGGTAAAATTTTCAATTTTGCCTAAAATTACATTAAATAAAATGTCAGGCACCATAATAATAGGTTGTTAGAGTGGTCATAATTTATCGACGGTGTTGACATGATGTAAAAAATATGGATAAAGTTTCGGAGCGCCAGGAGGTGTGTTTAAATGGGGTTAATTTTCAATTTGGATTCGCCGGTGGCCTTTATAAATTAAGAGAGACCGATTTAAATAAATTCGTACCCTTATGATTACAGAGAAACGCGCATAAATATTGGCCATTATTACTCTTGATTAACATTGTATATGATCGATTAAAATTACAAAGTGACATGAGAAAGTTGCCAAATTTGCTGCTGGCTTCATCGGGCTATGTTCGTCGTCAATACTTCACTTGAGAAACTATTATACAGTAAATTAATTGCACAATGAGTTGACAATCGTAATGGAGCTGTACTCAAACAAGAAACCAATCAGAAAATAATTATGCCATTCGGGAACAAATTGAAAGATTAAGATGTAACCAATGATTAATTTGCTTGTAAGTGCCAATTTCTGTATTTACGACTGTCTTACTTTTCTTTATCGACAGTACTTTTTAATAAGCATACCTACGCTACAAGGAGTTAAGGTAACCACATGACGCAGTTTACCGCGTTTTTCAATCAACATTAAACCGGAACAAACAGTATGCCGACAGGACAAAGAAATATTTCAGCAACCGCGAATTTCAATGTTAAAGGAGCGGTGGTAAACAATGTTATACCTTGACACGGCGCGGGAATGTTAATAAAAGAAAACAATCTCCAGGGCGGCATTATAAAACATCAGAGCCTAATCCAGATCAGACATAAAGATTACTCGACAAATAAAAGTGCAAATGGAAAAATAAGAACAAGCTATTAAAAGCAATTGATACTCTGATCTTAAAACAATTACGGTGAGCCATCGATAACCTGAGACGTAAACGAGAAAAAACTTAACAACAAACAAGGTTACAAATTGGCGCGTTGTAATAACAGTGCCTATGAAATGTATAGTGGATTAAATGCAGCACGAGTCGAACAATAATTTGAAGGAGATGATCCGCGGTCATAAATCGAGTCCATTACGATATTAATGACAATCGTAACTCTCAATCACGTTGTAACTGCAAGGCAGCAATACGCACCTACATCGGAGAGCTTACCAATATGGTCAACAAATAAAGCACAACAGAGGGTTTATATTGATTACGAGACTTCTTCGCTTTGATCTGCATAGAGTTTCTCTATCACTTTGATGTTGATTATAAAACAAAACAGAAAAGTAAAATGAATATTTAAGGGATCAACGTATCATACTTGATTTTCATACAACTGTACTTATTAACACTGCAGCTGCTGTGCTGTACTGTAATCACTATTAAGGCCGCATCAGTTCGAAAAAGTAAGTCCTGTTTCTTTTCGCTGCGTTAGAGAGAAACAGACGATGACGGCTCAGATCCGGAACACAGGACATTTGTTTACCTATTAATATATATATAAACAGATATTTTAAAAAGAAAACCCATAGATTAATTACTCATTTAATGAAAAAGAAGAGGATACAAAATAAAATATTAAATGATGGATAACAATCAAAACGTTCAGGTTTTTAGTCTAAAAATTAGAACTTCCTTTGCGATTTTTTTCTATATAGGCAATTTCAATTAATCGTGCTTTAAACCCCATAGTTTTGTAGCATATATCTTGAAATATTACTGAGAAAAAGATCGTCTCAATTTGGAGATTTCCAGAAATAGAATACAAATACAAAATACGTAACACTATCCAACCTTGCGCGGTTGATTTTTAAGTCCAATTCACCTTAATAATCTCTTACCTTAATAATATCAATCAAATATAGGGTGAGTTACTTTAGTCCTTACCAAAGATAATGCAGATTGTATTAAGATAATTTGCCTAAATCTTTAAGTAATTAATTAAAATTGTATTATGATTGTTGACGCTACAATGTTTATGATGTAAGTTGCTGTGATTGGAATAAATAGCTATCGACAGCCATTCTGTCGACGTTTCTTATTAATCTCGCGTTCACTACTGCGACTAAGCTAATCGTTACTGATCATTATACTAAATTTGTCTCTAGCACAGTTCCATTCGTTATAAAGTCAGTAAAGAGTATATAGCATATTGTAGACATACAAAACAATATCTTCAAAATCAAATGGTGATTATCATAAAAAATTAATTCGTTAAGCGTTTTAGCAAGCGTCAATATGAGGCAGGACGGCGTCAGAATCAAGAAACTATATGGACACATAACAATAAACCTTGACGCAAATCGAAGGAGTCGTTAATAAAATAATCAACAATGTACCTTAATAAATCGCCGATTACCCGCTGACAAAAGCCATACGACGCGACAAGACATTGCTTACACATGTCGTGGCCAATAATAAATGTAATTTCGTTATTTACGTAGGGAATAATACTGCGAAGATCATATATTCACAAACAGACATGAACTGTCGCCTGCAATTTTACTTCAACTGATCGGCAAAGCGTATCAGTACCAGTACCTTGGATCATTTTTTGAGCCATCATCATCATATCAGCCCAAAACTACCCACTGCTGAGTATAGCCAGGTTTCTGTATTTTATTTGAATTTGTTCCATTGTCTAATAAAGACCAGGACAACAACACTGGACATCCGTAGTATGTAAATTATATGAGAGTTATATTCATTCAGATGTGCTAAACAAATTAAAACAAACAAAAGTATTGTAATGCAAAGGACCTCCCATAGTAGCGAAAGTGGCAAATTAATCGCGCGATTGCGTGTCAAGTCGTCAAGACGAAGATAATATTTGACAAATGCCGGGACTGGGATCAGATTGATAGCGACTACGCCCAAGTAGCTATTGGATATAAATAATAAAGACACAGTTACTGCAAATTCTGTTGACAGGTAATAATCAGATTATGTGTAGACGAGATAGTAAATTGTAAACAAAATTATAGGCAGGAATATATCCCAGGGTGTAATCACAATAATAATCGTAAGTTTGCTTGCACACTGACCTAAACCCTACAACACGAATTTAGACATTACGCAAAATTGATACGTTACGGGTGAGTCAGCGTAATGTTGTGGTGTTAGATTTCAATACGGACATTATGGGAACAAATCTGGTCGAGAACATTTGGAATTTACGAGGATACAAGAAGGGACTTGTAGCTGGTTATCGAGATCCCAACACCAAATAACTTAGCAACTTTCTCCGAATAATCCGTAACATTGGTAAATCCAACAAATCGAAGAACAACTTTCGAGTGTTTGCATACAAAACCAAATATTACTAAGTATGGGTACCCGATAGAAAACATACTGTTATGCATTAGGTAGATATGTAAAATCCAACTAGAAGCTACAACTTATCAAAACAGGTCCAACAAGCCCTTCAATGCATTACGAAACTGCTAATCACCTTTAGATAATATTTAAAAATATGCATACGAACATTAACAAGCGCAGACCATTTTAATTATTCAGATTCATTGTACATTGTTAAGTGACAAAAATTTAAACAGGCGCCGCAGTCTATAAATGATTTATAGGGTAACTGTTTCGACATCTCGAAAATGCTAGATCACTGTCATGTACTCTAATAAAATCGGTATCTTTTTCCTAAGCGCTTTAAGGTTGTTTTTCGCTTGAATGACGGCTGGATGCAGTCTTGTTTAAGGCATGTTCTCGCTGTGTTGTTTTTCGACAATCATCTGATCCGTTACGTCGTTTATTCGAATGGTAATGATGGCATAATTGACAGAGGGCAACTATTGTTCCCATTGTGTTCTATTGATATTAGAGTTTTGTCGCCTTGTAATGGTGGGCATTTGTTATTGTTTCAGGGATAGTTGTTGCATGTTTCACAGACGCCGGCGTTACAGTGGATTCGGAAAAGGTGGAGTCGACAATACAACAAAATTTAATATCGTTACTGTCCTATTTTGGTATTGACAAGTATTCAATTTAACTTAATACAGAAGCGGGTCTGTTTATATATCATTTTAAGCTATTTAAGCTATATTTATAATCATCGATGTATAGCTAACGAATGAGACTTAAAACTAATTGGCTAACACTAAAATAACACTTGGTGTCAAAGTAATTGATATGTTGCCCGTTTCTCATGTATGCGGGCTTTAGACAGCAGCGTATGCTTAACCCTAGTACTATGTTTTACTAATTGGACAAATCAGTTACATGACCATACGGGTGTCAATGCAACAATGTAATAAATAATTGAAAAAAACGTTTGAGTATTTCTTCTTCTTTGATGGAAAACTAAAACCAAACAAGTACATAATAAACATTTCTGATAAACTTTGAGGGCACAAAAAAGTTAGCAATACATTGAGTACGAGTTTAAATATAAAAAACTCCATTCAAAAAACTTTTATAACAATTCAACGCATCTCTCACTTAAAAATTTAGATGCTTATTTCCAGTCATCAGAAATAATCTAAATATTAATATCTGAACCCGAGTATTGGTGTCCAGAGCATTTATTGTGCCTAATTGCGACCAACGTCGAAATTCGGAATCAAGGCGAGCTGGGTGGCGTGATGGGACGATAATACACCTTCGGAGGTGATTTGGTTAACCATCTCTTCATAGATTTCTGGGACGAGTCGAAAGCAGTCAGATCTGAATAAGACCAGAGGGTAAGTACCACAGAAAGAGGTTTACAGATGACTTTGTGACGCTATTTTCAAAACTACTACAAAATACTTAAAACAAGAAAATATTGTTATTAAACGAACAAGTATCACTCTTGATGTGGGTTTACACGAAACGTAGAGGGATAAACTCTCTACCAACTAAAAAACAAGTAAGTCGTGTAAACCCACATCATAAGAAAATATGGGTCCTTGGCAATACGCAAGAGACAGGTGGAGATAAAAAGATATCAAAAATATTTTTGCAGACTTATCCCAAGAAGAACTAATTTTCAATATTGCTTTCATTACTAATAATGTTCGCTCGAGAATACAAATGGCAGTAAAACTAAATTACTTACCTGCCAGAAATCAGGGAAACTAATTAAGTTTAAACTATTTAAGTATTGCTTGACCAATTCAGCAGATTCGTTTATTATGTCAATTTCTGTAAACGGCTACGGGAATGATACCGCGGCAAATGTAGTTTGTAACCAATTTTTAAGTTATGAAAGGAATTTAGCACGGCAGAATTCGATCTCAGGTGTTCGGAACCATCCCGTTGCTTCTACTGCGAAGTTGTTCATACGCAGTTACATTGAGTTTGGAAACAGTTTCGTCAACTCTTTTGTACTTCGATTCTGATCCTTGAGGTTTAAATCTCTTTATTTGTCTGAATCTGTAGTCAAAAGTATTTTACACAAATGACAGAGTCCTCAACGCCAACTTCATACCATGGTCACCCCACACATTGGATACGAGTGTTGCGAAATTAAGATTTGGTGTTCTTTTTGCCGGCTCGCATCGCACGCGCTTAAATCTCGGGGGCAGAATTGTATTTTATGACAATTAAGAGCCTGTAATCCCGGCAGATAACGACCTGTTACTTTACCCGACAAAATAACTGGTGATTCGGACTTCTTAAACTTGCTTAAATCGATTGAATTGTACCATATTAAAAGGATGCTTTTGATTTCTTCAACATTGAAAGTTGAAAACTAGTTGGTGCCAATTTCAAATCTGCTATGCCCATGGAATATCAAGGGGTTTCTCTGTCACGGTAATATGGTAGAATTAGGAGTTTGGCCGAATTTCTAGGAATTTATACAATAGCCGGAATATGACATAATCGTAGACTTCTACGGTCATCCTGAACAAGTCCAGAAATTCGGAAATTTACTTCGACATAATTCTGAAAATCTTCAAATGCTCGTAAAAAACTTTTAATTTGCAAACAATCACTAACAGATATAGAGTTATTTTGATTAAACTTATTATTAATTTTTTAATCATACCTATATTTCCATTGCAAGTTATTATTATTTTTTTAAAACAAAAATATTTATGACGTCACTGAAATTGGAAGAAAGTCTTTCTTCAAACCTCGTTTTGCTATCTTCCTAAAAAACCTTAGGGAAATCCTAGGAGTGTGTCCGAATTTCAATATGTGTAGGACGATTACAAAATAAAGTCACGATTTTGCCATATTCCGGCTTATACCCGATTTTGCCATTTAACTGCGACATTATATTTCTCCAGAATCCCATTATCAGATCTTGACCTGTTAACAAAATACCCTCCTCCTTTTTTGAAGCCAGTAGAAAGTCAGAAGCAAACCTTATTAAATCAGATAGAAATAGAAGCTAGCGCCGACGGCAAAGTTTAATTTCCTCCAGGACCACCCCTCGTTATTATAGAAGGCGACGATAGAAACAACTTGTTGAAAGATAGGTACAAAAAATCCAGCAACATTCATAGACTTTTAACACCTTCACATACATTCATTGCATATACTTCTGATAAGGATTTACTAAGTGTTATATTGGCCGTGCAAATGTTAATGCAGTACTTAAATTTACGAAATAAAAATTGAAATCCAAAAAAGAACATTTCACCAAACTGTCTGAAGAACAAAATAAATGATACGTTATTGTTGAAAGATGCGAGTGAAATGAAAGGAGGGTGTTGTGGCTTGTGGCTTACAAGACAAGGCGGTGCTTTTATGGTTAATTACCACCGAAATGTGGACTTGACAATGTTGACAAGTGGGAGACGTGAGTACGCGAAATGATAGCCGCCATCGGTCACGCTCCTCGTTCACACCATGAGCTTTCGCCAATGAACTAGTAACTAACTGGAAAGACATTTGTTTGTAATCAAAGTTAAAAAAAACTGCGTAAAATACACACACATTACAAATTTGCATTGCCATGTGATGCTTAGAATTACTCCAGTACAATACATGGGTGTCGTTAAAAGCAACTGAGGGATAAATTCATCCAGGGAATGAGCAGTAGCGTTCCCTGTCAAAGCAATATCTTGCACTGCGCTCGCCAATCCACTTGCCAAACTCGGTGAGTATGGCGATACTCCCCGATAGGGTGATGCCCATGTCCAGCAGTGGACTCTTGTGGCTGTTAATGTATTACAAAGAAATAGGACTCTGGTGCTACACACTTGTGTATTTTAGTTATGAACATTTAGATATATTTTTGAGGATTGAAAATATTTATAGTCGAGTTTTGATTTGCAATTTTGAGCTGAAGAGGAATGTATACCTACTCATAATCAATGATGTGTTTCCTTGCCGTTCTGCTGGCCATAGCTCCGTGGCACCAAATGAAAATAAGACAGTCAAGAAAGCTGATTACACGGTGCTCCCACGATCTCATGCCCTGGCGGCTCGTGAAGTACGAAACTTGGCGCGTACGTGTCAAAAGTTGTAATTATGAAGAAATCCAATCAGCGTGCGCGACGCCAGCGCAAGAGCTTACCGCCCGACGTTGATTGAGCGATAAATTTATAAAAGATAAATCACCCGATCGCGACAAATCGGTAGCAAAAATATGCCGCCCTTTCATTTAAGCAGACCGGCTGCCAAATTAGTAAATTAGCCGTCCTGATAGCACCGATCGATCGCTTATTTTAATATCCAAAATTGAACTCCTGCATGAATTGCTGTACCGAAATCGCTTCAGCAGTTTTAAAAGGATTCGTGAAGAATTATATTGTATACTATCCCCGAACTGTGAAGTACAATAATAATATAAACTACTGATACATGATTTAACTTTCCACTTCAGAACTGGCGCCGCTGCGTCGCCACTTTTCAGGTCATATTTCTGATTCAGGATCTCTCGTGACCGCCCGACTCTCGTATTGTAAGTATTGTGACATTGTGAACTTACTGATACTTTATGATATTCATTTATATGAATTATGAACGTTGGCATTCACTTGATAAGTAACTTAACTCAATAAACTTTAAAAGTAAAAGCTAATAAGTAGACTTATAGCTCAGTAGTGTGAAGAAAAATACACTAAGGTACAAGTTGTTTAACATGAAAGATAATACAGACACGAGCTATAAATTGTACTCCACAATGAATGTTTTCATATCACGTCAATGAAAACAAAAACCCGATAAAGGCCTTTTAATATTATTACTTTCGAAACATGTCCTCTTAGATGCATCTGAACACGAACCTTGAAATACGATGTCTCCTCGTTCCAGACATTTAGCGTATTGTAGACTTGTTATTATTATTGTAGGCGTATTGACGGCGACACATGTTAACGCTATAAATCGTCTGATGTCTACAAAAAGCTGAAAAACTTTTACATTGCCTGTTTGAGTCATACATGCAAGTTCATGAAGATACTTAACCTTCGACCGTATTGCTGATTGTGGTTTACAGATAGTCTTCTTGATAAACATTGTCTCAGACGCTAAAAGGTAAACGCCGCTGTTTTCTCTTAAAATATGTGATAGCCATCAAGATTAAGGTCAAAAAACATTATTACACGATCTTCTGACTAATTCATGAAATCACAGAACTCGAATACGTAAAATTAATTTAAAAATCATTTCATCACATACGAAAGCGTGCCTGAACAAATCACACGATTTCACACTGCACAGTCCGTGGCTAACACTAGCCTAGGGCAAGTCTAGCACTAAACAGTCTGACTAATTAGATGCACTAGCAACAAAGAGCCGTCTCATGACTCCTACAATTTTGATGATGCATTAGAGGAAGACTATTATGAGCTTAGTAGTAAAGTCATAGAGGTGTTGTAGAAGGCGCAGGTAGGTAGAATAATGTGTTCAGTGAGACGTGCGATGGCGGCGTCCGATAGTCCGCCCACGCGCCGGCGCCGCCGCCGCGAAATTCGTGAGAAGCGCTGCGCCGGCGCCGGCGATTGTGACCAAACACAAGCCCAATAGCATACAAGGAGATATAGATGAAGTAAATGCCGCAATGTCCACTGTCTCTCGGAGCAATTGACCTAAAGCAGATAACACAATACAAGATAACGACAGTTACAAGTCGGTTAACAGGCGTAAAACAAGTTAGAATTAGAACTGGAACAGGTAGAATTCAAATTATTTGATTTCCTATAAACAATCACCTAGCTTGTTAATGTATAAACATGAATATTGATTCGATAAATTCCATCATTCTGATCCTATCAAGTATAGGTGAATCAAGGAATAATACTAAGTCGCATATCTATGATAAAAGTGGTAGATAGTACATCTGACAATGCAAGGCGACCAACCTTGGATTCTTGGAACTGCGGAATCAACAATATTATGTTATGTTGTCATAGCGCTCCTTGACTTTTACACAATGTCATCTTATACCATTTGAACCCAAGAATGACTAACAAGATCGAATCGCAACGCAACCTGCATCACGGATTTCACATAATGCGGTCACACCGATTCACGACCTTCGCAATACAATGAATTTTACAATCTGTCAAATCAAACGCTATAAAATTAACCAGTGGACACCATTACTTTTGATATATCGCAAAGAATTACGTTAATATTGCAGCCTATTGAAATGAGGTGGACGCAAGAAAAGCACTTGAAGTCAAATTTGGCGAAACAAATATTGAAGATGAATAGGTTGATTAGGTGGATGATGCTTAAGGATATATTGTAAAGACTGTTAAGTACTGTAATGAAATGAACACAGTTTGCGTTGCGAAGCTGTCAGCGTGTTGGCACGTTGGCACGTCAGAGGGGCGTGGCGACACTCCTCTCTATTACTGCACAGCCCCCTACAGCCGCACAGGTGCGAGAATGAAACTTCATTAAAATTGTTTCACTTCATAAGACACCCACTGTTTACCTCTTGAATAGAATAGACAAGTATGCTTTATAATTAATGAGTACGAGAAATTTTAAGACAGCAAAACAACGAATGAAATTATACTTAAAATTCTTAATATTGGAACTACTTGGTAGGCAGTGATCGGTCACTGATATGGGAAAAGAAAGGCGTGATCAAGTTATTTCAAATCGAATAAACAATGGATTGTATCCAACTAAATAACATGTTACACAGTAACAAATACAAAACATAAATTAGAAATAATTTCCAAAAATGTATTAACAGAGAAAAGATAATAAAGAAATTAAGATTTTACAAGATAAAAGAGATAAATTATCGCCGGTAAATAACTGATCAACAAGGCGAGTACTCGTGTAAATTGAATTAAAAGATAAGTGTTTAGTAGGTGAGCCTTTCGCGGGAGGATTGATATGGCTGTTTGACCTCACGTCCACAGCCACACGTGAAGATAACATTACAACGTAAACCAATGAGTACCACAAGATGATAACCCCAACGGTAAACCATTAGAAAAAGAATTTAATTTTAATAAAAACGACATAACATGTCATAGCGATAAAAGAACATGCAATACTTCATTAGACTTATTTAAATTATTAGGCAATATTGCTTTACTCACAGCATAACTTACACAGATATCTATGATTTGTGAGCGGCCCAATAACATTTCCTATTCCTAGCTTACTAAAATATACACGCTTACATAAAAAATCGTAATAAAGTATTCGTTGGTTAATTAATAACGTGACGACGATTTCAATCAACACGAAGGTAAAAAATTAGCTGACTGCGGCGAAATTAATGTGCATGTTAAATAATTATAATATAATAAACAAGAATTAGACTTTACGGCGTGGCGGTAATAAAATGCGTTGTTAATAAATTATAAAGTTAATAAAACATTGAAAGAGCAAATGTTTTTAAGCAATCCGCAAAACAATTTAACCTTGTTAGGATCGTAAAACAGGATTAGTACATTCTTTCTGGGTACTAAAACGAAAATTAAATTATATTAATCAATTCTTCGATTAACAATATTTAAATTTAATACAAAAAAATGAAATAAAAGACTAAATTTTGTTCCATTCTGTGTAGAAAAATCATTTAATTTTAAACCCTTCAACATAAATCAAGTTTTCCTTTGAGAATGATCGTGCTTATATTTATACCATAAATAATATGTATGTACTATGTAAGTAATTTTATGTTTGAAATAAGAAAAACTCTTCAATGATGGTCGAAAATTATTATACGGACTGTTTTGTCTAGTCTTACTTCTTATAGGTTCCAAATCCGAAAAAAAAATTACTTGATTTTGTAGGAGCTATATTAGAATAGGTAGCACAAAAACACTAGCACAATTTGCAAGTTTACATTTTCGCGATACTTTGATAAACATAAATTTATTAATAGGCTAGCCGTTAAAACGATCATAAACGAGTATCAGACAGTATTACCGTACTATTATAATGGGAACATTAATCGATAGTTTGTTTATTAACGCTGGAATGCAATAAAATAATGATGCTGTGTTGCCACTTAATCATGGGACGATATTGGGATATCTTATTTGGAGGAGGCTAATGAGGAACGTAGATCACATTCGGTAATGGTGACAGAGGGATATTTATCAAACACTTTCGATCCAACTTATAGGCGTCGATTAAGCTATTCGTGTTGACATAATGGCCGGCCAAACGGAGTTAAACGACAATATATTTCATTAGCCAGTTAATAGAGTTGCCGAAAGTGTAGAAACGGGCGATATTTAATGGTTTCCGGTGACATTCCTTTCGAAACCGAAATATATTGCAAAGAAAACCAACTGCATTGCCGCCATAAATTACTCACGGGCATAATGAAAACACGCGGACGTGAAATAACCGACGAAATGCCTGTATATGGACGGTAAACATATGCCCTTTGTGTGAGACAAAAGAGATAAAAAGAAATGTGTACGTGAATCACACAGAAAGTCATGAATAAAGTCAGTGTTCAAACATCAGCAATAATTAATACAGCGTTATTCATGACATGGTGGTATCCTGGCAGGCGATGACGAAACATAAAGAAACCATCTTTCAAGTTGAAGTTCAAATGGCGACATCAACTTGTAGAGATGCCTTGCTTCAAAATAGCAGAACAGTAACAATATCCATTCCATTTTAATGTGTAAAACGTTCAATGAACAGTCTATTAAAGGGTGCAAGATAGCATCCGAGCCATTATTATGAAACCAAAGCTTTTGTAAAACAGTAGCAATGGCTGAGAATTTGATCGTTTGCACGAGGAGAGTGCTCAGTTGTGTTTGTGCGTAGGCAGGATTATTAGATGTGATCGCATCCACGGATGGCTAGCACGCGAAACGGACCACTCTGCACATTGTATGGTAAATGGTACGCCATTATGGGGAACGTCGCTTAATAAACACATTACACTGCGATATTAGGCGTGCGCGCAGCCGCCGTGATTAAGAACTACGAACGTGGGAACATGCGTTGAAAAGGAGGATAGGATACGACACGGGACAAAAGGAGAACACTTTGCAGCAACTATAGAAGAAAAGACAGTTATTGAGTTAGGAATGTCGTAAAATGTATATGGATAAGAATCGAAACACACAAGCAATACTGTGGTAATACAAAAAAATGAGTCCAAAAGATTAAACGATCAAATTAAACTACACAATGGCAATAAAATACAGAATCAAATGACTTAACAAACGGAGCTGGCATAAAATATCAGATTCCACAAAACTTACTAAAACTAGACATGCGTTCGACGTACAATGGAAACATGCTTTTATGAAATATCAATAATGGTATTCAAGTTAGTTTAGTGCGCTATTAATGCACGGCGCGCTTGCAGACAAATTCAATTGACAGGAGCCTCCGTCGCAGCCCCAGGGTGTCCCTCGTTTACATCTACCGGCCTATCTATTTACGCTGGTATTGGATATAAAATTGAACGGCGAGATTGCACAGGAACTCTCAAAGGGTGCGATCGAGACTTTATGATCCGATTTTATTGTTGTCATCGACACCGTCGTCTGCATAAACGCGCCGCAAACTTGTGGTAGGCTCCTTAGATGGACTGGAAAATTGAACTCTTAACGTTCTTGACGTTTGCACTCCGTGACTTAAACGTAAGAGACGATGAAAAGAGTACCTACTTTGTCGATCTTTCCCACGAAAACACAGTGGAAACATATCCGGATGTGTATTGCGAAGTTGGCAGCAAATATTTTTGTATCCAACTGCAGGCGCTTACTTCACGGGAATTAAGAAAAGTGACATTCCTCAGAGCTACTGAGCAGCATACAATGTTACATACGAAATGGCATTGTACCGTTGCACTGACGTATTGTCACATAGCTTAGCCCCAAACCCGATCGGCTCAATACGTTCACAAGATGCGTCCTAGTCGCGTTATCACAAAATATGATAGATCGTCGTCCCAGCGCGACGCTGTCCCACGCAACCAAACGTGATTAATTATAATTCGAATTTTATTCAAAGTGAACACCGGACAAACTATGATACCAATCAATAAACGGTTCCATACCGACGACGACGGTACCGACATGATACCACAATTTACTGTTCCCGATAATGCGTATGAAGATGTCAGCCTTGCTGAGGAACATACCATGCCAGATAGAGAGCGCCGGAACAATAGTAACAGCATTTTCATTGTGATATGAATCCCTTGTAATGCGACGCGAGCCGCCGCGAGACCATCTATCAACGAGGTTGCACAGCGCAGCAATTACATTGTATATGGCAGAGTCTGATAGGAAAACCAATAAAACATTACGAAATAAAAAAAAAATACTTACTATAAAAAAACATTATGCTATCAATAATCCCTAGAAACATTTCAAACGATCTGTTTAGTATGAATAAAACATCCAGACGCAACGCAAGCAGGAGGCAAACCCATAATCCGACATTCAAATACTATAAAATATCCATGAGTGCCACCATAAGCCTCAGCTCTGTAACATTTTAAATTGCGCAATAGGCTTATTATTCAATAAACACATTTGTATACACAAATTCCTGTAAACCGTGTGTTTTGATCATTAGCCTCAGATATTAGACCCCCGCAAGTACCGACTCACACTGCGTGAGAAATAGTCGGCCATTTGACAATATCGTCGCGGCGAGTAATCCCACTTTACCCGACCGATGCAGGACTTCATTATCTCGACAGCGGCGACTACGACCCAGTCAATGGACGACTGGTCCCCAACACGGCTCGTAAGGATACCAATTCACGTCATATCTCAACCAAGTATTATCGTAAGAATTTGAAAATATCTCAAGCCACGCCAATAATAACGAGAAGACCAGTTGCCGCTCGTTTACATATTCTGTAATGCAATATCGCATGTTTTTCTAATTCCGTCCCGCAGCGTTAACGTGTCTATTTGCGTTTACAGTGACTTCGGGTGGATGTGCAATTGTACAGGCATACCATTAACAGCCGCACACGACTCCTCGCCGTGTGACAGTAATCACTGTCCTTATAACAGCATAAATCATAGAGACGAGCTAACAAGCGCCACAGAGATAGGAGCAAGTTGAGGCGACACGCATCCCGTCGCACAGTATAAAAAATAACATCCAGTTCTCGCTTTCAAAGAGCGGCCGGGGAGCAATAAGTCGCGGACGGGTCAGAGGTGAACTGAATAAAAAACGGCCGACAATTAAATAGCGTTCTTGAAGGTTAATGAGCACAATAAATATGTTGTCGGCACCGCAGCTGCGGACAAACAAATGCATGGTGCCGTCATACGTAAGGAAGGTTCGGTGGGTTTTCTATGGGAAGACTGAGTACGAGACACCGGCACTGACTGGCAAGTTCATTGTCAGCCGGAACGCTTCCATGCACAGAACGTGACACATTTACTTGAATTGAATCGAGGCTAAATAAATATTGTGTGGACCATGAAAATAAGATTACATACAACTCTCAAACTCTCAATGTGAAGTTATCACTTCGGTATTCCTAAATCCAAAATTATTATATGGAATTAGTTTTGAAGCTAACCCAGTTGTTTATTACTTGTTTATTGAAAACAAACATTAGAGAATCGGTCACGGTCTTCGAACAGAATTAGAGAGAAATCTTTATTATATTTAATCTTATTATTTATTGACAAAGTAGCGTTAGTTAGAGGCTTTTGAATTTTATAATGTACGACGAATTCTTATTTAAATTCATAAAGCCGAGGCATGCAGTACTAAGCACATAGCGATTTTTTCTCAATTAAATCGCGTTGAGGTTGTGCCATATTTCGGCTTGTAAGTATGCCAAAAAAGACGAAAATCATACGCCCAATTATGGTGCCCTCATAACCGAAGAAGCGTATTCAGTGATACGGCACAAATCGCCCCCGCAAGGGTCGCATTCACACACGGCTGCTCTAGACGGAGTCGTACCTGCGTTTGATTTATAATGAGGAGGGGACAGCAAACCGCGGGTGTGAATTCAATCGGTAAGCTCTACATGTCAAGGAAGAGCGACCACTTCAAAAGAGCCTTGATAAGTTTATCTTCCTGTACAAGACCTTTTAAAGGAAGGATTTCGAAAGGACGACGGAAAGGTCGTGTTAACTTGGCGGGGTGAGATATCACAGCGGGTAGCTCCAACTGCTGGCGCCTCGGACGACGCGGAGCATCTTCGTGACCACGGACTATTATCAACGGCATTTATAGATTTTTTACTCGTTGTACCCGATTACTTCGCTACGTGACTACACTGCAAGGAGCGCCGCCGACAGGTCAATATGAATTTGTGAATACATTATCGATTTGAGTAATAATTTCATTTATAAACTACGATTGAGAAATGTCGATACGCAGCGGGTAGATAAACCAGTTTTAAATAATAACGAGGAAGTCTGCATCGATAATTTAATTATCATCTATATTGCGGCGACCATCTTTAAGTACACGAAAAAATGCATTACCACAGTCATCATTACAACTCTGTTGTGTTTCACAAACTTCAGCTAAATACATAGTGTAAATTAGGTTCGACCATTCGGCTTGCCAAGTCACTAAGTTGTATTTGTGTCCACATTCCCCGTATTTCTCTCAAATAGAGTTCCGTGTTCTTCGAACCAAAGTTGTATGTAACGTTGTAGAAGGTAAAAAACCAACAGGGACGTATTAGCACTAGCCGGAAGGTAGAAAACCGTGGGTGTTCTAAACCAGTCGTCGCATTTCGGTATACAACAAGTACCGCAAGATCATTGGTAATACACAGGAAACGGTTTGAAGCACGTGCTGCTACAAAATTAGATGTCTTGAACATACTAATGATATAAAATCAATACATATTAACCTTGAAATAGTCAAAGATAAAGGTTGAAGGCCACGTTATCTGAGCCACATAATTCTAAAGGATAGCAAAGCACCTTCTTTGCCTCAATGAAATATGTTCAAACTCTGATATACGTCCTGACAATGTTGTAGTACACACTGCGTCGTCTAAATAACGGTATAAAGTCTCTTCTATTTGTTCTACATTATACAGAAGGAAACGAGATTTGTGGGACAAATAAAAATTAGTATCATAATACATCTTTACAGGAGTAGATTTGTATCAATAGGTTGCAGTAAAACAAAACTTATGACTTTTGTTGAATGTTAATGATACTCTAGTTAAGTCGAGATCCTGTTTCACTGTTTTGCGGTCGTTACTCATCAACTTGTTAATTATAGGTAACGAGCACGATAATCCGGTAAAGAGGCGCCGTTTCATACGAAAGAAGCTGCAAATTAAAGTGCAAACATTTGCGGATTCCAAACATTCGTGATCGTGACGGATAAACCCCAAACAACAACGCAAGAACACAAAACCACGAGCAAATATTGCATAGAACAGGACGCGGAAATACCAAACCTAAAAGGATTCTTGAGGAACTGGGCAAGTAAAAGTAATTTAAGGAGACAAAGCCAGAAGCGACAGCACAAGACCGAGCCCAAACAGAATCCGATACCCACAAAAAATGCTAAGCACTGCGGTGGCTGGCAAACGCCGCCCTCTGTTTTAGAGTCGAACGCAAACACTCTAGAGATAGATGGACAAACAAATGTAAATGAACGAAATGTGAACGTCATGTTTGGCATTCCCATAAAGCAACGTTAACACGTCATTAAAGGTAATGATGGCGTGATTACGGAGTGGGTGCGGGTGAGCGATGGTCAGATGATTGCCTGCTTACTGTGTGGTCCTCCTTTACAAACAGACGGTACCCTTCAATCTGGAGCACGTGTCTTTGTAGATGGACTCTAAACTTTAATAGATGTTTGTGGTATTCTGTCTGAGAATATTATCTTTTGTGATCGATTTTGTTTTGAAAATGAACTAATTAGCTTTCTTTCCGGCAATTATCGATTCTTCTTGCTACACATTATTCGATTACAAGTGGAACTTATTTTAACCCTACTGTAAATCAACAATGGGCATGCCGAGACGATTGAGAGATGTTATCGGCTGGAAATAATTTATAGTCGTCTTATCGTTCGATCTGCGTAATTGATACGGGTAAGGACGATGATGGGACACCGGCTTTATCATAAATATCATAATTCAATTAACTTTGATGATCTCCTGGTGGGATAGAATGCTTATGGAAAAGTTTGTTTATGTAAATAGGCTCCGTAGCTTTAACTAGTTACATGATTTGTTACGTATTCGCAATGTCAAAAGGCGTCAGGTCGTTGGTCAGTTACTGATTAGGTACTGTTTAGCACTTCACCCAAACAAAGCAAAGTTTTATACATAGCTGCAAAGCTGTACAAGGCAGTTAAGTTAACGACACTAAAAACCATACAAATTCATTTGTTTGAGAGTAAGGGAAATAAATAGAGAAGTAAAACTGCAGAACGCGCATAAAGTGTTACGAAATCTGTTTTCTAAGTTCGCCCTCGGTGGTCCTAACAAAGCAGGACATGAATGTGGTCACATTGACCATAACGCGCGCCTAGGGCTCTGAATTGCGACAAATGTAGCCAATAATAATTCGACGACGTTGTACCTTGATAGCACATGAAGCTAAAAATATGGGTAAGGCAAATTCAAATTGATCTATTCTAGACATAAGGTTAGTTACTTCATAATATTGACTAATTCGTCCGTAATTGTATTTTATTTATGATAAAGTATTTGAGAAAGTATTCAGAACTCCCTTATTTCTTTGAGTCAAAATATGTATGCAGCAAGCATTCCTGTCGCATATTCGATAGACTAGACGAAAAGACGCGTGCGCAAGTCAATTAGCTAGCGGGGATTAGCTGTACCGCCACCCAGGGGAACCAGAACAAACAAAACATTGTTAAGAGAAAAGTTTAAATTTGAATCTAACTACATTGTAACACATCTTACATGTTTTCCTGAGGACACACGTGTTCGGGAAAATTATTGTCGGATAGAGAATTGAAAGCGACCACTTCCTTAACCGTGTAAGCCATTTATTTCATTATCACAGCACCAAAGGGAAATAAATCAATAAATAAAACTATGCCACTGCTGCGTAGACCCAAACACACTTCGTAATTCACTTGTTACGGTCAATAAATTTTAATTAACTGAAATTGGAAGATGACAGAAAGTTCAAACAATTACAATCCGTTGATTTACGGTGACAATGAAAATTTTAATAATAACACGATTTATAAGCAGCCAGCATTTACCCACTTTGTAGAACAACGTTGTTAATTAGCTTACTGAAGATATAGGGTTACAAAGAAGAAAAATACAGCAACGCGCAGCGCTGTCACACAGCCAGGACCCTTCGCTCATACATCGGACAATTAAACGCAGCGATCGGCGATATATCACCGTGCAAATTGGCAATCACCGGGCATTGATTATCAGAAGCGAGGCCTCTCAGCGGGGCCCCTACAACCGCCGGCCCTCCTAGACTAAGTGACAGTGCCAAGCCAAAAATCTAAAGTCAATTTGTAAAGTAAACAAACAATATATTCAGAATCTGAGCGTAATAATAAGGATTACTTACGTCAAAGTCTAGCAAGTTTTCGGTATCGATCACTAGTAAAATCTATCCTATAGGTGTTTTCTTATTATTTAAATAAGTATTGTCTAGCACATAATCAATCTATACGAATAAATTACACTTTAGCGGCACACTGCTCCTAAACGCAACCACTCTCGGCTGCCAAACTTTGACATGTTGATCTATGTCCAGTTTTCTTAACTTTTTTGCAACTATGTAGGCCTTTGCGATTTATAAACACTCCATGAAAATATAGTTATTGTTTAACAGACCCTATATGATAAATTACTTTTATTGGTGTCATCCTTTGGTAAAAATCAGTATGATTACCTTTAGGTGACAGTTTAAACACTTTAAACAAACATAATAATAATAAATAATCGTTAACTGAGAAACAAACACATTATCCGCGAGTGGAAAACAGCTGAAGAAGTCACATATCGCGAGCGAAGCGAGCTAGACATTTCACGCTAAAATGGGTGGAGAGCCTTAGCATTAATCGCAATTGTAAAACAGCCTGCAAACGATACGCATCGAGTGAAGACTAGCACTAGCTGCAACTGCAAGTGAAAACAAGCTACAACTGCCATGTATCGCAAGCGAAGCGAGCGGTACACTTCACCCTTTAATAAGGCGAGGACCCTAAACACTAACCGTAAGCTTAATAGAGCTCATTTATGCTTATCGTGTCTTGAGCAGAGCAAGTTCGACTTTACAACTTTTTAGGTGATGTTTGTACCTCCAAAACCCCCTGTGGACCCCAGAGGCACATGCTTTGGTCCTAGGACTACTGGTTAAGGAACACTGATCTATGTACTCCGTATAAATATTAAGCACAGATCGAGAATATATTGTTAATTTTTAGTTAACAAAATTGCCCTTGTAATTTGGGCACTATCTCTTAGCTTATCCGCCCTTCTCCGTCAGGCGCCACACAAGTAATCCTACTAATTAAATACCGAGGCTAATAATCATATATTAATCGACCGCAGACGAAATGACACTCCTACATTATACGCTAACAATGACTAACAATCATCTCAAACCAGCTAAATAAATGAGCTCATAATGTAACATGGCAATAATATCTGGCAGGGCGTTGCCATCACGATTATCGTGTCCAGAAATCTGCAATGACATCACCGTAATGATTCTACAGATGAAAAAAATTACAATAAACAGAAATGATTCGATGACAACACTACATCAACAATTAATTGGCGCGTCACGTACGTACCGTACGTACGAACATTTTGTTTGTATCGGAAATTAACGCTTCAAAATGCATAGGGCACAAAACATTGTTCCCATCGAGCTATCAAAAGATCAAACAGTTCGCTAAATGGACGGCCATTAACACTGCCCACCGGTTTACGACGACATCGATATGATACTAATCGACTCGCCGACCAACTCGGTTTTAGCACATCGATACTAATTACCAATTACCCCGCGCCGATAGAGACATTTGAAGAGACAAACATCACCAATCCGGTTCATTCTCAAATAGAAATAAATTATCAATATTTGATTCACCTGAGATCACAAATACGGTATTAATACTAAACTGCTTGCATACAAAAATACGAAGATAATGCTTCGCAACTACAGTGTCTTATAAACAGATGGTTTCCGAACTACCCCACCGGCGGCGGGCGGCGGGCGGCTGGGCGGTTGACGCCACGCGACGCGGAAGCCAGACAGCGGATAAATTATTGCTCTCCCTTCGCCCAAACACAAAAGACAAGTCCGGAGTTTTTTCCAAAGTTCTGCGTATAATTGAGGTGTAATTTTGCGTACAATTCCAAACAATTGTGCGGTCCAGGCGAATGGCGCACCGGTGCAACGCGACCTCCCGACGAAACGGACAAAAGGAATAAAAATGGATTAGAAAGTCCCATTGTTGATGTGCCTTGTAATGATCATGATTTACGTCAATCTAGGCACCGGGTCCCCACATAAATTAAGCCGTAAGAATCCAATATTGATGGTAACGCCAGCCTCCTTAACGCTTTTAGGTAGGTAGTTAACAAAAGGCTTGAAATTTTCCAAAAGATACCGTTACGAAGACGACCGAGAAGAATGAGCCGCATCTTCGTAGACGCTGCATCGGGTATTTTATTAATTACTGGATCCTTTCTAATGATAATGAATATTCATCATGATAATTCCAAATTCGAATAATAGCTTAAAATTATCCGTTGAGGATTTAGTTCCAATTTTTACGAGCTGGTAACGTTATATCATTAGTCGTATGTCGATAATGCGACGGATTGGAGTTGGTGTCGGCTCAATAAAATGAGCGGGCGATATGGAGTGACATTACGGGCCCGTGTTCCCAAGCCTGTCATCGGTTTATTACTTTTTTATTCGTCCTGATGGCTAGAAATGCAACACCACTCCCGATTCTGATGTCCACGATGGTACTATAGTGCGCTATAAAATATGTACCAAAATGTAAAGTTCTGGGCCAATCAGAGACCCATTAACTCGATCAGATTGTCGAACTAAAAGCAAACAAAGTTAAAAGATATTGTGAGAAATGTAAATGATTTAAACTTAAATCATGTCATGACATTAAACTATTCGAGATCTACCCGAAGCGTGAACCATAAAAGGACAAAAATTGAAATTCGAGTGTAACCGATACTTTACAATAATCATGCCTTGTTATGGCAACCTGTCATAATAACAAATATGAAAGACAATACCTGAGATAGTTCAGGATAAGATTCCGAGGAATATCTACATTATTCTTTGACACATTCCAAGGACCACACATGACATTACACTAAGAAACTGTCGATATCGCTTGCGTTCTTCATGTATAAAATCCATTAAAGAGACAAGATATCGTACAATCTACTCAATCGCATTAAATCGTCGATTCTAATGACTATTCACACCTGTTAGTGAGGAGTCAAAAGTACTGTATCCTCATTACAAGATATCATTTACTAAATTGGGAGGTCCAGCATTAGAGTCCCATCTGAGAAGCAACTGAGAATAAAAATAAAAATCTCTACCGCACACGTTAAAAGGAAAATAACAATGTCATTTCTCAGCACATAGCTTTAAACGGTTTAAAGCAAACAAAAATATTGCAAGTACGAAGTAATGTCCGTCGTTTGTAACTTTATAAGACGTCTCCGTGTGTGTGCATAATGAAAACATAAGCGTTTGTCAAAGTCGTTGGACCAATTGTGCGCAAGCGCTCGAGGTGATATCGTAAAAGTGTATTGCGAGAAAATATTGTTATTGCACCGAAGAATGTTTAGACGATTGATATGTACGTACTTGTAGCATCTGCAAAACGCATTTAACTCAAGAAAGTCCAAACATTATCATCAGTAATGATGTTGATGCTGACAACGCAACGATTTACTTATTGACACATTTGCTGCGTCTTCAACAAGTACATTTCTGTGTTATGCTAAGTTCAAAAGAAGCGATACTTTGCAGTCGTGCATATAAAAAATTCAAACAATCTGTACCACTTCCCATTAGGAACCATACAAGATGCAAAAAGCCATCTGCCACCTGGTTGAAAGCGAACGCCCTCGTAGCTGTCACTATTCATCATAATTACAACAAAACCAAACAAAAACTGCGACTAAATGCTCCATTGAGTCGACTACAGCTTTATAGTTGCCGATGTCAAAAACTACGATAAATTCCTCTTAATTTGGATAGGAAAATGGACGATTTACAATGAAGGAATATGAAGAATGGAAGAAGAAACATTCTCAACGCAAAGCAATGAGAAACTAATATTCGGCTCTGAATCACCCTAACGAAACAGTTGTATGGTCGCGACTGGCATCAAATTACACCTACCGATTGCCATTAAGGTAATATCCCTTTATAATTCAAAATGAACAAAACTATCCAAATTTATGACCAGGTCCCGTTGAATAAAGGAACGGTATCAAAGCGCCACGGATGCCGAATAAAGGACTATTTTCAAAGAAAAAACTCAAAGATGTAGAGATAAAAAGAATCAACTATTCATAGCGGAGTATGAGGCACCCGCTGTTTTATCAAATACAGGATTAGTGTTGGGAGTCGGAACTGTACCCTTTGTACGAGCACAAATATTTTGACACGCCGCTGAGCAAATAGAAGGGCAGATTTACCAGATTAAGGTCATCCTTTTATAGCCCAATTGCGCCCTAAGTGGCCCTAATCTTGGTTGTTTTATAATCTCAAATAATTAAAAGGATTATAAAAAAGATGAGAACTATTTTTAAGTGTCAATGCTCTTGGAGATATGTTGCATAACAATTAAACAACATCTAAGGTACTTACAGTAAGATTATGTGGTATGAACGATCAAGTGAACACCGTGGTCAGTGGTGTATTTAGGTATTGAGCCACTGATAAATGAGTTATTTATTTTGATTAGAGACTGGTAGATACTGATAAAGGTAGATAGGACTAACACTTTGTCAAACTGCAAAACTACAGTAGATACAATACCTACAAATGTACTGTGTCTATACTAATGTGTACCTACATGTAAGCTGTGAGTTTCCCTTCATTGCACAACTAGGTACCTCGATTAAGCTAAGCAGCGGAGTGTTGACCGAAACAATAAAGAGCGGAACATACTAAGTTTCCACAAACACATCGTCTTGTACACTCCAATTCACAATGTGGACTCTAATAAGTACTTACTGCAAATAAACCGCTTCATGTACCGTGTCAAGACCGAGACTAAACCTTAATCACTGTTTGAAGAGCACCTAGTGCGAACTACTTGAGGCCATCCATAGGCTTGACATAAGGAATATGAGGATATCAACATAATCATAATCATAACAAAATCATCGCCGAACTAACCCAAGAAATTGAGAAACATCTGGCTGGTTCATCCCTTGAACTAAGTTTTTTACACCTACATACATACATACACACATCACGCCTATAATCCCTTGCGGTGTAAGCAGAGCGTAAAAGACCGCAAAAAACGGACATGTACGCCACGTCTGACAAATATGTGAGGGTCATTCGGAAAATTGTGTATCGCCATAGTGACAGGTTGTCAGCCCATCGCCTAGAATTTAAATACACACCCCCGAGTCCCTTAGTCGCCTCTTACGACTCCCATGGGAAAGAAATGGGAAGATGCTCGAGTCCCTTAGTCCCTTTTTTGAATAGGAAGCCAATGTTACTTATTGCAGATTTATATCTAATGTTCAAGCTTTTTTTCTTTCACATACATACATACATAAATCACGCCTATTTCCCGGAGGGGTAGGCAGAGACTACTTCCTTCCACTTACTACGATCCTGGCATACTTCTTTCGCCTCCTCTACATTCATCAATCTCTTCATGCAAGCTCGTCGGTTTAGGGTACTCTTGACCTGACCTTTCTTTAGCACGTCCCCGATTTGATCGATCTTTCACTAAGTAATCTTAATCTATTGATACAATCAAGCAAGATTAATACAAATAGCTCAGTGTTGTTGTGGCTACTTTATATCATAGAGGTTTAATCTGGAGCAAGTAATCTAATTACATTTTTTGAGTAAACACTGTCCTACTACTTTCTAGATTTCCATCATCAAATAATCACACGGTGCAGACCGGGTTCCTACCTAACTCATGGTAAAACCTCTTGTTTGTCGTTAGTACAGTCGAGCAAACTTCGACTGGCCAATATTGTGCAGTTCTTTCTTACAGCACTAACTATAGAAGCTAGAGTCGTTTGACTTACTGTAGATTGTATGTTAGCAGTAGGGATGCAACGATATGCTCATGATGTATCGATATTTTGATAAACATTGCTATACATACATACATACATTAGCCTAGTGCAGTCCACTGCATTGCTATATTGACACAAAAACATATCGATATATGTGTCAATATTATTGATATGTCTTATTGACTCAATAAGACATATCGCAGATCTGCTTCTGCCGAAAAACTAAACTTAATCAAAACCTTAAAAACGAATGTGATATGTGTTGTGCTGTTACTAAGAGTATTCTTCTCTGAATGCACTTCATACCTATATGTACCTAGCCACAAAAATCTAAAGCATCGCCGGCCCTGAGAAAATTATATTTTTTACAAATATAATTTTCTCCGATGATCGTTTTCGCAATGTTCATGGAGTGGTAAACTTCGAAAATAACTACAAAATATCGATGTATCGAAAAATAATTTAGTCATCGATATTTTTTCCAAGCATCACTAGTCATCGGCGCAAGCGAAGCGGTCAAGTGAACGCCCAGGCCGACAGTTAAGCAAATACGCATGAGCAGCGGTTTGGACCAATAATGCGTCTCATTGTCGGCGTGCTTTAGCTGTGGTAGGTGAAGTGCACTGAACATTGGCCATAGAATATAAGCTAGCGAAATTGAGTATGTTTTTATTTTTTTATATAGAACCTAGTAGTACAAAATATTCTTTTTTCAAGTTCGTGATTCACCTCCAAACCTATGACAGTCGATTTGCTGGACAAAAAGAAACCATAGATTAGGTGCTTAGGTACATGGTAAACTATGAATATAAAATTCTAGATGTTTTGAAAAAAAAATAAACTTAACTTCCATAAAAGCAGCAACAAAATTATGCCATCTGTAAAAATTTCAGCTCTCTAACTATCACAGTTTGTGAGAGACAGCAAACAGGCAGACGTGAAGTCTCACTCATTAGGTCCCTTTTTGACTCTTTAGGTATAAAAGCCTAAAAAGTAAGTGATTGTTTGATATTTGTTTCTGTAAGCCTACTACTGCCATCTACTGGGCCATGACAGAAATACAACTCCACTATGTAAGACTTGGTAGAATAAAGGTAGAACTTGGTAAAGTTTTTCAATAGATGGTGTTGTAATAGAGTTATTTTGTAAGAGAAAAGCTGTAAATATGTTGATCAGTCTAGGTGCTTGCTTTTATAACTTAATTGAATAAAATTACAAAAATAACAAGCATTTATTAAAGGTTATTTGCTGTTGGGCAAAACCAATGAGATATTTTGGCAACAAGCCCTTCTGTTATTGTAGGAGCAAGTCCTTCATTTAATTTAATGGTGATGTTTATTTTGTTGTATGTTGGTTTGTTATACGGGAAGGAAATTCACAAAAAAAAATGTGTCTGATCCCCAGATCATTTAATGTTCCTACTGAAGAAAAATGCATAATGAATATAGTAATGCAGGGTTACAATTTGTGTACAATCAGCATGTTTGTATGAATTGCATGTATACAAAGTCATATAGTAAATGATCTTACAGTAATGTTGAGCTAGATCCTACAGCTATTCTTACTTTGTATTGTTGTTTTGTACCAAAGGAAGTGGAAGACCACAGGGAGGTCTATGCCCAGCAGTAAGATCTAATGAGCTAGTTAAAATATTAATAATAAAATATTAATCGTTCATTTACTATACATCCTAGATGTGGATGGATAAAATTCCCAAACAAAAATCCCTCTAGGACCACTAAACATCCAAGTACACTGCACTGGTGGATATAGCATTATTCCAAAACATCCAAGTACACTGCACTGGTGGATATAGCATTATTCCAAAAGAGGCCAAAAAGTACACTCTGACCAAAATTTAAACCAATTTTGTTAACACATAAAGTTGCTTGTATTGCTTGGTATCAAATATTGCAAAAATGTAAGCCCGATCTTAGTCTTTAGAAAAAGTGACTTTAAAAAACAGGCAAGACCATGTAAGCTCCGTTTATTTAAGGATGACCAATAATGTTAACAAACTTTGTATGAAACTGACAGTTGTGAGCTGTCATTTACATACAAAGTTTGTTTACATTATTGGTCATCCTTAAATAAACGGAGCATACATTTATAACTTGTGGTTTGTTTTTTATCATGGTTGGTGGAGGTAATGGAAGCTACCTCAACATTTATATCCTGTAAGTAATGTATTTATAATAGTAAGTTCAACTTTACTTCTAGACATTATAACCTTTGTGAACCTCACATGTTTACTTTAAAATTTTAAAAAGTATGCTTACCTTTCTCAGAGGCACTTTGAAGCATATGATTCTTGTGCCTTCGATGACTTTTCCACAGGCTTTGTAGGGAATCCATCTGGAGTGTTTCAAGATATTGTATTGTTATCTTTCAGGTATTTACAAACAAATTGAGACTATTGAATCAAAGAAAATAAGTAACTTACCTATCAGGAATTGGTGGAGCCATGCTTCACAAATGTTTAACAGTAATTTATTCCCTATTTAGTTGTTTTAACGATATAAATTCATGAGAAATTGAAAAAATAAATAATGAGTGACAGAAAATCTAACCAAAAAATTGACGTAATAAATCATGGCATTAGCGTTCCATTTTTACTCACATTATACTATAAAATAATGTAATTATTCGGTTTCTCATTATCTCTCCGAATTCGGTAGATGGTGGTTAATCATATTTGTTTGAAGGTATAAGTTTGTATCTTAGCTTTTTTTACTGTTTTAAATTCAATCTTCAATTTTGTGGAAAAAGAAAGTTTGTAATTAGTCCAGTCTATTTGTAACTGCGTGTAACGTATCGAACTTGCTTGTGAGTTATTCTACACTCGTGCATTTCAACTTACACCATACCGGAAGTGCGTTCTATTTTTTGTGTTGTTTCTGCACAAAAGCAGCAATGGATGGAAGTTAGAAATCACACGTGTAGTGATAGACACATAAAAGTAACCGTAACCTAAAAAATTGTTTGTTTACATACGTACTGTTCAGAATTTATTTTATTTTACTGAATAAAATATGTATAACAATAACTTGTAAAAGATGACCAAGAAGTAAAATACAATTGTAAAATAACTTGAGTAAATAACTGGCAAATGATATCGCTAGTTTCCATAGAAACAAAACAATGAAAAGAAAATGTTTGATCGAAGATTTTGACGGTAATCTCGACACCTTTGAGAAGAAAGTTCGGTTTGAATTTGCGAGCTCATCAAGCGTATACTCGCCAACAATGTACAAGAATACGATCTGGTACAAGTCTCTTCAAAACGCAGAAAAGTCTTGTTTGAAGGAAGACAAGATAAAAAAGATCCATTACAAGTTTGAAGATGGTAGAGAAATGGTTGAGGAGTACAACACGGACACTCAGGTGTTGCTAAGGAGGGTGTGGAAGGTGAAGGGGAAAATTGGAGGAGATGGGAAGTGGGATGTAGAGGTTGGTGACCCCATACCTGACGCCACCCCAAACATTGAACCTGCTGAAATAAAAGAAAGCAATGATCAGGTACATTTCCATTGATGCTCAAAGATACAATTTTAACCTGCGTCTACGGGTGCAAATATGCAAGACATTAGTCTCTTATAAAGTGTATTACACTTGGTATGTTGATAATGTTCTTTCAAGTCCAGCTGGGATCCCTCACCTAGTTAAGTTCAGTTTTTATAAAAACCCAATTCTGAGTCAGAGTCGCCCACTGGGGTTAAGTAACATGCACATCATGTCCTTTCAGATACCCCAAGTGAACAACTGGCCTTTATTTTGAAATTTTAGACCTTTGGGAACTACTCTTTGAATTTAGATTCCCATTTATGGTTTTTTACTGCATGAATGGCTGTATCTTTTTTGAACTTAAAGTTAAGACCTTTATTTTTTCTCAACTTCAAGGAGCCATATATGGTTTTAATTTCTATGTGTTCCTGAGATAAAGACAGACAAATGGATGAACTACAAAGGTTCCATTTTTTCCTTTTGGGATACAGAACATATGAAATGAATAAATACTTATACAATGATAGATGAGTCGGGGTAGTTCACTAGATTGTTTAAATAATCTTAATTTAAAATATAATATGCCTTTTGTACTGACCACTACTTCTTACTGCAAGGAAATATCTCTTTTCCACAGTTAGAGGTAGCATCTAGTAAAACCACTTGCACCTTTAAGTTTCAAGTTTAGTTTAAAATGTGATCATAACTTTTTTCCACAGCCGCAACTTTTAAAACGAAATACAAGAATAAATATAGAATGGAGGATAAGAAATTTACCCTACCCAATTGAGACTTACTGCATTACTGCTAATAATGAGGAAAAATGTATTGTTATTAGAACAACCAACAAGAAATATTTTAAGAAGCTACAAATACCCGAACTTGAGAGATTAAACTTGCCCTTAGAACAAGCTAACTTACATTCTGTGCATAAGTTTAACACTCTTATTATTACGGTAAGTCCTTGTGCATTATTATTATATTTAGCCTACTAGATTCCAATCCCGGTGCGTCTTAACATTATTTTCCGTCCGAATTTAGAAGGCGCACCTTGCCTAAGTAGCTGTTATACAGTGAGGTGTCGTCGTGATCGGATGGATCGTGCAGCGTGTTGGCGACCCGTGTCATGCAGCGCTGCTCTAGTGTCTTGCCTAATCTAGTCCGCGTGTGCAGCCCGCTCGACGCAGCATTGGCGTTTAGTTATCCATGTAATATATAATTATAATATTTTGTGCACACAGCTGGACAAAGGCCTGCCCTCTTTCCTGTGCAAGTACCCACCAGTCTTTCTGGTAGGCATTGAGATCATCACACCATTGTGTGCAGGGTCAGCCTCATTGACAATTCCCATCTAGAGGTCCCCGTGTAACATTGTCAGCCAACCATTATGCAACTTTGATAATCCCTACTTATGCATCCGGTGGACTAGACCTGACCAATCTCAGTTATTGTATGTAGAAAACTTTAAGAAACTGTTATTGTTTGTTTCAGTATAAGAAGCCACAACAACTGGTGGACATGGAAAAGTCTTGGTATGGAGAATTAAAGGATGTTACTCCTATTAAGGACGGACCTGATAATTGCAAAGCACAATAGTTATTTTAATATAGTTAAGTTTTACAAACATCAGTTTTATTGAATGCATTCTTCATAATTACAGTAAATACTGTGGAAGGTTTCATGATATGCTCTATATAAATAGTCTCCAAGAACTAAAAATAATTAAACCACTATAGCAGACACTAAACTAGGCACAGACATAACAAAAAACTGGCAAATGGTTACATAGAAGCTAAAATCATAATTGACAAATAGAATCTCTGACATTTTGCAATTTTGATAATCCCTACTTAACAAAATATTATAAGCCTGTCCCTCGCTAGTTTGTGGAGACAGATTAGTTGAGAGTCTATAGTGAGGCTAAAACTAAGGGCATCATAGAATGTAGCACCTACATTGAAAGGAAACATTTTGGTATTTTCTTTCTCAGTTTATTATTGTTATCTTACAAATCTATTTTTAAAACTAATTAATCATCCATGATAAGTGCTTTTGCTTGTTCTTTCAATTCTTCTTCATCTTCTTCCTTGTCCAACAGTCCTCTTGCTTTCAAATATTCTCCATACTGTTTAGGAATTCCCATGAATGTCTTTATTTTTGCCCGTAGTTGCTTCCATGTCTCTTGGTAAAAGTTTTTCTTGTCCCGTTCCATAGCTTTGTAGTCATGTCCATATTTGTCCAGTAAGTATGTAATAAACTCCACCTGCCCTTTTGGTAACCTAAAAAGAGATGTAACAATAAAATTTAGAGATTGAATACCAATTTGGTCAGAGTATATTTATCTAAGTATCAAGTTATAACCATGGAAACTACAGGTTTTATAGTACAAAAGCAGTTGAAGATACCAACATAAATCTTCTTTTCCTTGGTGCTCTAGCCTCCTTCTCTAATTTCTCTATAACCTCAGATTTTGCTACTATCTTGGTTTCCTCTTCCTCTTCCTCGTCAGATTCGCCTAAATTGATCATTTTCTTTGCTCGTTTCAACTCCTCCTGCTTGTGGCTTGGGATTTTTATAGCTTTATTTGGGTCGTTTGCGAGACCCATTTCTTTGAGGTTTCGTAGCGATGACTTTTTAGGATCCCAGGCTTCTTTGATGGCTTCACTGTAAATAGAGTACTATGAACATATAAAAGGATTTCAAGCAAATTTCGAGCTCTAAAGAAATACATTCAGCTGCATGAATTCAGAAATATTTACCATTGTACTTCGCCTGTACTCTTTTGTTTTCTGTGCATACGCTTTCTATTAAGTTTGTGAAGATATTTCTTCTTCCGGTGGACCTTCTTTATCTTCATTTCTAATTATTTTATTTGTTGTAAAATACAATTTTCTGAAATCAACAAACACGTGTTTTTGACACTGACCTGACATTAAAAGTTTTGTCTATGGTAGGGCGCGTTCATGCTGTTTCTCCTAGTCGGTATTTTCTCTGGGGCGCGTTCAATGGACCACGGATAAAATATCTTTCGTCGCTCTATTATACTTTGACAGTTCGTAAAACCGCGTTTTGGAGCGCATGGTAGAAAATTTCTCCTGTCTAGCGTGCTAAAACGCGGTTTTATAACCTGTCATCGGAGAAAATACCGACTAGGACACTAGGAGAAACAGCATGAAATGACATGACATATTATGACACAGATAAAACGCTATATGACAATGCGCCCCGCTACAAAGATTAAATCACTTAACGACAGGGCGCCCCGCCATATAGACACTTTCTTTCAAAAATTGTCTGCAGATATTTGCCAATGAAACGTTTAATTTTTCAAATGGTCAATTTTTTTTAATTTACTTAAATGTTAAACTTGGTAACAAGATATATATACAAATTATCAACTCAAGTCTAAACAATAAAACTTATCAAAAATCCCGCCCCGTGTAGCGTACCTGGCTCGAATGTGCCCATTACTCCAGCCGCGTTACAGCGCTGGGGCACGTTCATACTGTTTCTCCTAGTCGGTATTTTCTCCGATGACAGGTCATAAAACCGCGTTTTAGCACGCCAGTCAGGAGAAATTTTCTACCATGCGCTCCAAAACGCGGTTTTACGAACTGTCAAAGTATTAAAGAGGGACGAAACATTTATTATCCGTGATCCATTGAACGCGCCCCTGGACGGCGAGCGAGATGTGAGTATGTGACGTGGATGCGACGTTTTGATTGTATTTATGGTCGATTACAAATTCTAATTTCTGAACGTTAACGTCAAGTTGTCAAAGCATTCCCACGATACTATAACCTCTAAAAAACATTTGTAAATAGTGTTTCAGAGAGAAATTTGAGTGTGGTATCCGTAATAAAGTGTAATTAAATATGCCTCAGACAGGCGCAACCCGTTACCAAAAGTTCTTGAAGTCAGAAAAAAGCAAAACTAAATTAAAATCCAAGAAAGAACTGCCCAAAGGAACCAATGTAACTAAAACGAATTTCAAAGTTAAGAAGATAGTTTTAAAGGAACAGCTTAAGAAACATAGCGAGTCCGAAGCCTTATCGACTAGAAAACTCAGTGCAAAGGAGCTACTATCGCGTCTCAATCACTTCAACACACACTCTCGAACAGATGCTTTGAATGGGTTAAAAGAGCTTGTAACTGGTCATCCACAAGTTTTAGAACAAAGCCTTGGTCAATTCATTCTTGGGGTAACACCTTTAATACTGAATATAGAGAAAGTGGTATGTATTGATCTCTTATTCAGCCATTTGCAATCACATTATTAAAGGCTAGCTCTCTATATCTATTCTCTCTGTTTACAGGTTCGTCACGAGGCTCTCAAAGTCTTGCACCTGCTACTTTCCAATGTAACTGCTGAAAAAATTGATCCATTTTTTGATATCATGTCTACTTACCTAAGAAGTGCTATGACTCACATTGACAACAGAATTCAAGAGGATTCTTTGCTATTCCTTGATGTACTGCTACTGTGCACACCACATAAATCTGCTGAGGACTTCCACAAGATCATACCAAACTTCTTAGATATGATATCTAAGCTACGACTAGATTCGAAGCCAGGGAGAACACTCACTGTTAATTTGGACAGCAAACTTACTACTGTAAAATGGAGAGTCAAAGTATTACATAGACTGCAAGACTTCTTACAAAAATTTGTAGAATACCACAAGATTGACAATTCTGTTAAACCTGTTACAGAAACAACCAAATTCTTTGATCATTCTAAAATGAATCACTTCAATTTATTCAATCCCAATCATATCTCAGTTTGCCATCTGTCTTGTTTCTCATCAAAGAACATGCAAGATTCTCTACAAATAGATGAGGTACAGAAATTCAAAGAGTACATGGAGACTCTCATGCCTTTGTTGTTTGAAACTTGGGTAGAAGTGTGCCCAAATGTGAATTCAGAACAAAACATTGAAACTGTTGTAAGTGAAGACGCTGCAGTGTTGATGAAACATACACTGGAAGTTATACTATTGTTATGGACACTTGTTCAACATTTTGACAAGAAAAGCCCAAGCTTTAAAATACAGAATCTATTCTGCTACAAATATAAGCAGCCATTCAACCAACACTTTGTTCATGCATTTCCTTTTGTTACAAATATAAGGTCCAAACAAACCAAGACAAACAACTCTGCATTTGAAGACACTATCACAGATCCAAAATTAGTTGCTCAGAACTTAGAAATTTGCAATTTATTTATCATGCTTAATCCATTTGTGAGCATCAAAAGCCAGAACAGAGAAATCAGCTCAATTCTGAATTACATTGAAAAGACATTCAATCAAAACACCCAGGATGATATAAATGATTCCGTTATAAAGATTTTACACACAATTTTCTCGAATGATGTCACAAGTTGGACTAAAACTTTATCAGTTATGGATGCTTTGTTCAGAAAGATAATTTGGGCATATTTTAACAAAACTATGCAAAATGCATTCAAGCAAAAGGTTTTTACACTTTTGTGTAAAATTGCTCTCAATGATAAATTAGCTCACTTCCACAACAGCGAAGCTTACGAGAAGTGGCTCACTAACCTCCCTGATATATTGTTGCAAGACTCTGTTACCGTGCAGACAGTAGATATTCTCCACAAGTTTGCCATTCGAAACAACAAGACATTCAATGCTGTTATTCGTCCCAAGCTATTGATGATTATTACCAATTTGCCAAAATTGCGGATTTCTGATGCACTTGATAACACTAACTACTACAGATTGTTTTCTGTATTTTACTGGATCAAAAACTGGGATTGTGATTCATTAAATTTATTGGAAAAACAATTGCTTGACAATGACTATCAAAGTGACTATGGAAAGTATATTTTTGATACTTTAAGACTAAAAAGTGGAGGAATTCTGTAAAATAAAATGTTTTTAAAATTTGAATATTATTTTTATTTCAAAACTCAAACACAATTTGCAAACAGACCCAACCATTTAACTGAATGTACACAAATTTGTACAATTGGTAACATAATAAATAGGGTAACTTGAAATCATAACATATAACTTATAAAATCCATTACTATGCATTTTAATTAATTTTTAAAAGGAGTAGAGACCACAAGAGCAAATACAGTACCTAAACAGAATAAATAAGAATCTAAAATCTCAGGAACATCCGCAAAACACAATGAATGAGGAACAACCAGTCAAGAATATAGGAATATTCACGTTTACAACAATACAATACAAGTAATCTTTTGCTGCAGTCATCCATTCATGACAGCAAAAATAATTGGTTTGGTTAGCTTGGAAGTCACTACTGGGCGACTGTGTCACGACTGGTTGACTGCCGGTCAATATGTTTTTTAAAGGCTGGGCCACACCAAACGCGTGACGTGACGTGTGCTGTCACGCAAGCTGTGCACGCGCGTGCATACCCTGTCACACCGGCAAAAGCGATGCAGCACACGTCACGCATGTACGCATTCACGCCACGCAGGAAACTTCGACACGCGCGTGCAATGGAAGCCATCTTGTGAGCAGCCATATTGTTGGGAACATTTGATGATATTGAATTTTATATTTTTGTACAAAATCAATAAATAAAAACAATTATTTGTACTTACCATCTATTTCAAGTGATGCCCCGATTCGTTCCCATAATAACAATTTATAACTTTTATTTTTATATTCCTTGTGCTTGGTATTGTAAATACACTCATAACGTCGAACTATTTCGATGAGTTCTTCTTTTAAAGTTGTCTGTCCGTCTGTCATTGTAACAAAAACACACAAAAAACTGTTAAGATTTTGTAAATAAACACAACTCGCCGTGCGTGCGCACGCGTCGCGCGAGCTGATGCGTGTGCGTGCATGCCCGGTCTGACATCTAACACGGAGCTCCATACAATACAACGTCACAGCGCACGCGCGTGAACGACGTTGCCGTTCCGTCGCGCACGCCACGCGGCTTCGGTTTGTCAGTCAGATGCAGCTCTGCGTGCGTTTTCACGCGCGTGCGCACGCCACGCGTTTGATGTGGCATATCTCATACAGTTCCATACAATACAACTGGTGCGTGCGCAGCACACGTCACGTCACACGTTTGGTGTGGCCCAGCCTTAATTCGGCTATTCCTATAAAATTATGACTAAGTTTATCACATACATAATAATACAACCACATACGAACTAATCCAACGAGAGGTTTTTACAATTTCTTAGATAATTCAGCCTTCACAAGCTATAAAATTGCCAAATATTTTGGAAGTATAGTTTCTGATCAATCACAATGTTTTAAAGATCAGATATGCAAGCCCCGTGCTTTCTTTGATCAAGTTTCCAACATTATTATTATTTATCGACTAGTCTGTTTAAAGAGCTAACCACTAAAATATGACTACTTTAATAAAATATTTTAACTAAATATTGAGTCAGTGTTTCGTTTGGCAAATTTTGGCTAAAATTATAAATCACCAATGAGTGCTATGCTATGGCTGCGATTAATAATAGTTTGTGCTGCCATACATGTATGAAATGAATGGATATGAGAATGTTTTAGTTAAACATCACATTATAAATGTTGTGATTATGAATTTGATTCCGGATGACTATTTGTTTGCATTTCTAAGTAAAAAGTTGTCGCTGAAAAAACAAAGGATAGATCTCCTACTTTTTAACCTCTATGAGAACATTACATGTTTTAAATCTACTTGTAGTTTACTGAAAGCTTGGAAGCTTTACAATAGCATAACAAATAAATATTGTGATTGTATGTACTTATAGTTAAAAGGTATTTTCGATTAGGGAAATGCCATTTCATAATGGTAACGCGCTGTACTATGAGCAGAATACCATTGAATATACACACTTTCTATTTCTTCATGAAATAGAAAGTGTGTATATTCAATGGTATACCCTACAAACTAATCTTTGAGTCGTCGACCTGCCCTAGAAGAAGTATTTATCCTATACTGGGGTACCTACACCTAGCGGGCGTAAAGGTATGTATTTATTGTTTAGCATTGTATGTGCCTACTGAGTTTTTCGTTTCGAGTTTTTTTTTGCACGCGGTATTGTAGCATTGCCTGAAGAGACCGACAGCATTGCCTGAAAATAAAACAAAAAGTTGAAAAGAATTCATAAAAAGCTGAAGCATATCTAGTTGGTTAGAGATAATTTGGGGTAGTCCATATTATCAATGATTTTAAAAAGGGAAATTAATACCTACTTGAAACTTATTGACAGATCAATATGTTGCAATTTTTGTTCTGCATGTTTTAATAACATAAAAAAAACGATTTAATGTTTTCAATTGCTTTTAGAAATAGAATTTTTTACCAAACCCTGTGTAGACCACACAGGGTTTGGTAAAAAATAAATTTTAATAATACAGTTTTAATTCAAACTTGATGTTATCATATTATCGGGTTATTTAACCATATAAAATTTTGAGAATACAGTTTTAATTCAAACTTGATGTTAAGGGTTATTTAACCATACGAGTAGTAGATACAGAAATAAAATACATAGAAATAAAACTCTCCACTCCAAAATAAACCATAAAACAAATACAAAATATAAAAAACTGTGGTTTTTACAGTTCGTATGGAATAAAATATTTGTTAGATATTAGATAAAGCATCATAAGTAATAAAATATATAAAGGTCATGCAAGAACGAGTACACGCAAAACAAAACAAAGTAAACATACTGTTCCGCTTTCTTCGGCTAAGAAAATGGACTCGGGAATAGGAAGGCCTCATACATCAGTAGATTTTGATGTCGGTACTTCATCGTGCAATGAAACGAATTTATACTCCGGGTGACTAGTGATTTTCGCTTCAATTAGCTTCTGAAGTTCGTCGCTTCTTTCGATTATTTCCGAGGATTGTGATATATTATCAAAATCAGCATCTTTGAAACTTAGCTGATCGTCAGCTACTTCTTTATTTGATGCATTCATGAACTCACTCAGATCATGGCAGCTTTGGAAATTATCAGCCGCCTTTTCGACAGTCGAAGATCGTCTACTATTATCTCCAGATGAGGTAGATACGTTATCTTTGGTCTTGTCGTCGTTTTTGTTCCAAAAAGCGAGTTTGCCTGGTAGTTGCAACAGTTTTCCTATCCCAGAACTACCTTTCGGGACTCTGTTAGGTGATTTAGAATTGTGTCGACGTTTCTTTTCTGCTATGGGATTAACCACTTGTAGTTTCGAATGAGTACCGCTGTCTTTTAAAGCTGTGCTAGGCAGATTTTTGACGTAATCAACGAGACTTTCTTGAGATGTAGAGCTTACTGGACTGTCGGGAACTTCAAGAGTATTTTTAGCATCTTTGTTTTCGAGTTTATCAGTAGCTGTCGGAGGGGGCGGTGCTTTTCCTTTACCGTATTTACCCTTAGGCGATTTTCTTTTGCTCTTCGGAGAGTCTTCTGGTGTACCGAATGATGCTTCATCATCACTTTCTCCCGAGTAATTAGAAGTGTCGAGACTAGTTGTGTCTATAGGATCATTGCCGACACAAGTTTCTCCTTTTGCAGGTTCTGTGTGATTTTGGTTTTTCCCTGTTTCAAAGTCACTTGTTATCTTAACTGTATCGTTTAATATATCAGGTTTCATTTCATATTCTTGCTTTTTCTCACATTTAACATCAATTTCTATTGGGACGCCACTTGTATTTATATTAGTGTCTTTATCTTCAACAATATTATTGTTTTTATCTCCTTCTTCATCAGCAGCGTCTATTTTCACCTGTTCCTTAATTGTTTCGATTATTTGTTCTTTACTTGTTATTTCATCTGGTTCTTTACTTGTCGACGTAACATTTATTTTAGTATTAGTTTCAGTATTTTCATTATTTTCTTTACTATGAGTATTTACATCGTCTAGCGTCGGAGAAGCATCCTGGTACGTTTCGTTTTGGTCCCATTGATCTGGATTGTCATTTTTATTATTAAAATTTGGATTATTATTACTACCTAGTATTTGAATTATTTTAACTTGACCGCCTACGAGTTGGTATAAGAATGGTGGGTCGGAATCTGATAAGTATAGGTTTTGGGGGTTTTCGGGGAGGTTTAGGAGGGCAGGCATATTCGAATAATCAAAATTATCGTCTTCGTGTAGCTCCTCGATGGTTACTTCACCCTTTAAATAGAAAGATCTTAAGTCTAAATCAAAGTATGATAATAATATAACACTAGTAAATGCATATACAGACTTATTGATATTTAGAAAGGAAAAACAGAAAGCAAAATGGCTTAAAATAGCATGCAAAACAACCTTAACTATTACTCTAAATATTATATATTATAAACTAAATAATTATAATTCTAAGAAAGAGTAGATTTTCGTATTAAGAGGACTAACACATATTAAGATTAATTATAAGTTCTTTTTTTCTATCTAAGTTCCATTAAATATGTAGTCAACTTCATTAAACATGTATTAAAGTGATATAATTTTGATTAGTACTATCTGTTACCATCACCATACCATATCCCATTACCGTAAGATTTCTAAATTCCAATATCCAGCACCATATTTTTTACCCTCACAATATATATTCCATATATATAAAGACTGTTCTTCTTAGCTGAAGTAAATAAGAAGCCAGAAAAGTTGAATAAAGAAGAATAATCAAATCACCCAATTAGATGTGACGGTTTACGGCTTAGGTAGTTTTGTAACGGTATTGTACAATTTTACCCTTTCCGAACACAATTTTGGCTAATTAATGTTGTTTAATTATAAATTAAACATAACGTTCTAGACTGTGTCCAGAACAGTATAAGTTGATCCCGCAGATGTATAGCTTGAGATTCTCTTGATAGTAAATTTCTGTTCAGTTTTGTTTCCTAAGTATCCGATCCGATGACAAAATTCAGACACTAAAACACAATTTCAGAATTGTTTAATGACCGCAACATCCCCAATCAAAAGTTCGTACTTTGGCCTGTAACGTAACGGCTAAGTACGAACGGCCTGGTAACATATGCCGTGCGAACCGTCACGTCACATCCTAACACTTTGACAAAGTTAATACCCCTCTTCCTTTAGACGTGAAAGCTAGTGGTTGCCATTCCACCAATTCGGACTAAGCGCTTCCAGTCATAATTTATAATGCGCACTGCTAAAGAGTGGAACTCACTACCTGCGTCTGTGTTTCCAAACGCATACAACCCTAATCTCTTCAAAGTAAGAGTGAACAGGCTTCTTCTGGGTGAGCTTGCTCTATCTTAGACTAGAGTCAAGTCAAGAGCAAACCCATCCTTAATAAAAAAAAAAAACAACCAGACCTCAGCCGCCTGCGGTCGTTTGATGGTAGTGACCGTCATCCTCGTGCGTACTTTGGCTCGCGACACAGTGCGGGTGAGGGCTGATGAACCACAACTGAACTAAACCAGCCGTATAAAAACCTAGCCATAGAACCGTCACATCCGCCCCCATACAAAGGATCTTTTAAATATCAAAGCTACCAGACCTCAGCCGCCTGCGGTCGCTTGATGGTAGTGACCGTCATCCTCGTGCGTACTTTGGCTCGCGACACCGTGCGGGTGAGGGCTGATGAACCACAACTGAACTAAACCAGCCGTATATATACTACACAAGCCATGGAACCGTCACATCCGCCCTAATACAAAGGATCTTTTAAATATCAAAGCTACCAGACCTCAGCCGCCTGCGGTCGCTTGATGGTAGTGACCGTCGTCCGGGTGCGTACTTTGGCCCGAGACGCCGCGCTCAACGACGCCGTGCGAGTGAGAGAGGCGGAATTGTCCGCGCTTGAGTAGCCCGAGCTTATGTCCTCGCTCGATTTTATGTGGCTGGAAAGGAGAAAAGCACATTAAGGATAGGTTTAGTCAATCTCTATTCGTCATAGACCTCTTTTTTTACATAGAAGATATCATAGAAACAACGCAGTAGCATTCACTGTACCGATAACAGTGTCTCGACAGGAATTCTTGCCAACAAACAACAAGTAGCCTGCATCGGATATTGTGTTAGGAGCGAACCATATCAAATAAGCGTTAACTATATTACTCTACATCATAAGTGATACTTGTTCGTTTAATAATAAGCTCTTAGTAGACATACATACATATCACGCCTTTATCTTTTGTGAGGTAGGCAGAGCGTTAACGGCCGTAAAAATACGGTCGTTATCGCCACGTCTGACAAATATTTGAGGACCGTTTCAGAAAAATCGTGTATCACCATAGAGAAAGGATGTCAGCCTATCGCCTAATATTTAATCCTGTCGCTTAATATTTTCATGTGTATTACACATGAAACCCTCGAGTCCCTTATTCGCCTCTTACGACACCCGCAGTAAATACATGAGGTACCTAATGCTTTTCTAAGTCGGCATCACACTGTGCCACACTGTGCCACAACGACAAAAAGTACTCAGATAAAACAGTAATTTATTAGTTTATTATAGTTATATAGTACGAGCTATACAACTTTGGAACGATCTTCCTAAGGCTGTCCAGGACTGTCCTTCTTTATCCTCTTTCAAAAGAAAGTTGAAAGAGCACTACCTTTCTCTACCTTGATATTTACGTATGTATTTTGTTTGTATTGTACTTGTATATTATGTATTTATATATTGTATTTGTACTATTAGTTTAGGGTATGTGTATTTATTTGACTTTTATCAAATAATTATTTATCCTATTGTATTTTTCTTTAACTTTGTGTGCAATCTTGTCCCTGCACTTATTTATTTCTTACCTACTTAGTTTTACAGGTTGGCTGGAAAAGATCTCTTTAAAGCTCACCTTTGTGAACTACTTTTAAAACATAACTAAAGAATATATTTATGTTATTGCCTTACCTAAAGTCAGGTTCGTCGCTCCTGGGTCGGCCCCTGACGTCGACGTCTACTTCTGGGAAGTACATGGGAGTTCGGCTGTTAGATTCCGATGCACTACGCCGAGTGTTGTACCCGCTGGAATTAAAGTCAATCATGTCTTAGAATAGATGGCGAAAACGAGAGAGGAACTTAAGATAGGTTCTAAAATAAGATCACCGTTAAAGTTGGACTTAAAACTAGATTCGCCTGATCGGCACTCAAACGTGATCTGAGTTGCGTGTTAAAATACTGGCCCTAAAAGCAATCATGTTTTAGAATGAATCTAGTTTCGTCCGGATAGAGAGCGAAATGTCACGAATGAGGTTGTGTCGATGTTAGTAGTTAAACTGCCTTTTAAGCAAAGCGTCTCGGATTTACGTTTCAGTGGCGGATGCAGATGTTCAAATGACGCTATTCATATGTTCAAATATCTGTTTCTAAGGCCCTTCTGAGAGTATTTACTTGTATGACCATCACACGTCCAGCGACGTGTTTTGACCTGAGACCGGGCAGTTTCGATACAGTTTTTGTTCATTTTACGTGAATGTTTGTAGTTAGTGAAGCGCCCACTATAGAAGAACCAAGTGAGGTTTGGGAGTGGATCGAGAAATTCATGTAAAGTAGAAAAAAAAGACGGACGAGAAAAGCAGGCACTATCTCATAAAAAGAAGTACCTCTTAGCGACGGAGCGGCGGATTAGCCGTGGCTCGGAGAGCACGTCGTCCGCCTCGTCGGCGCTGCCTGCCTCGCGCGGCTCGCACTCGCTCAGATCTGACAGGCTGTAACTTTTGCGAATCTGCTGGACCAGACCGCCGCCGCCCTAAAGAAGTTAAGAAAGTTAATAAAGAGGAAATTTGTAAAAAGAATGTCTAAATTAATCGCGATAGACTCTAGGTATCAAAGAATGTTTCAACGGTTTTACTCTAACAGAGATTATCAAAGGATATTCCGAATTCATAGCTTGATTAAAAATAAATATAAGCAAATATTTTACTATTGTACCGAAATATAATCACATCATGAAAAGAAACCATAAAAACGACAGAAATAAGACGGTTCTGTGAATATCATAAGGCCTTGAAAGTTGATGGCGATTTGGCAAATGTACGTTACGTCATGAGAAACTTGTCATTAAAATGTCGTTACTGTATGGTACTGATGTATAATAAGAAAAACAGAAATATACTTACTAGTTGGAGTTGGTAACACGTTTGTTACAAGCTTCTAGTAGCAAAGCGCATGCAGAATTTTATTAAACCTCTTTAGATTAAAGTAGCAGCATTAAAGGGCTCGCATATAAAAATACCTGTTTTGAAAAGTTATTCTGGTTCAAAAAGGGTATTCGCAGTTTAAAGTGTTAAAAGAAACAATTACATAACTATAAAACAAAACAATTGGTATTTATATGCGAAACCCCCTTGCTTACTCAGCCTATCACAATGAAATACAACATTAATTTACTATTTTATTTAGAAGTTTTTTTTTAATCATTAAAACTAAATCAGTCACACATCATTACATTACTCTATCTATAACTAACACAACATAGTAAGGGTGTTTGTGATTCATGCTAGCTCTTTCTATTTACGAATTGATAACAATCCGATGAACCCCGGTGCTCGCTTTGTTTGAATACAAACAAAAACTTACCTATAATAAAGTTCTATTAAATTCAATGCTAATATATTTATGGTGAGTTCTACTAATACAAATATATCTAGGGAGGCCTTTGCCCAGCAGTGGGATGGTGTGGGCTCGACAAGACAAGACAAGAGATCTACTCGTAAAACTTAACAACTTTTCCTAATAAACATAGGGTCAAAATATGAAAAAAGAAGGGACCTCCCATGCAAAATGACACATTTTTTGAACATGTTTGTATGGGAGGTTCAACCTTTTTTCTTCATATTTCGACCTATATTTATTAGGAAAAGTTGTTCAGTTTTACGAGTAGAACTCACCATAAAATATTTGCACTGAATTTAATAGTCCCTTAAAAACTATTTTTTCACAAAACATCATTAGATGTAAAATAAAGGGAAATGTAAATTGCATGACAAAATTGTGCTATTTGTAGGAACACACAAAAATAAATGTGCATCGATATGTAACAGATAAAATTTTTACATTACTTCATTTATGGCTAAATAAAATTAAAACTAAATAATCTAACAATGCAAACTAAAATGAGCTCTATAAGCTTGCGTGAGAGTTGACTTTGGCACGTGATACATTCTCAAGTGATATTATGATTATTTTCTATAAACTAAGAAGAAATTGAGAGGAGTACGTCAAAATTTAAAATGGACTGTACAGTTGAATGGACAGTTTATCCTAGCTTTCCTAAAATCGTCTATAAGAATAATACCTATCTGATATCTAGCATGATAGATAATGTAGTTGACTGAGAAACAAGGCATTTCGTTTTAAATATATGTATGCAACTTCAAACTACATAGATTTACAAAGCAACATCATTGTGACTATCTATTCATCGGGCCAGCCTGATGTACACAAATGTTATAAAGAAAAATGAACCTACTTATTCGAGTGGAGATGATGATAAAAAATACACAAAAACTGCACATTAACTGTATTTTATCAATGCAACTAAACTTTTTTTGAACTTATCAAAACCCATACGGGTAAACTTATATTTTTGTTACTTTTGTGGTGTGTTTTGGAGTATCAGTTGTTAAGAGTAGTTTAATTGTTAGAATTTGGGATTTTTGTTGCCAATCATCCCTTACACCTGTACTTGCATAAAAAACCCGTCCTGTCGACTGACAATCTATCACGCTAGTCCCAGAAGCTAATAATCACAGATGCGTTTCGTTCAGTCGACGAGTACTTCGTTGTCTTTCTGTTCGGCGGCGGTCTTGCTGCGCGTGCGTCGACCGCGAGATCTACTGCGCACGCGCTGCGCGGGCTTGCGCTTGCGCACCACGTTGCCGCGACTGCGCGCCGAGCCGGGGTCGTAGTCGGGGTCGGACACGTCACCCACACCGCCCATATCATCGCTGTTATCAAGCTCGGTTATCTCGACCATCCCTACGTTTGGTTCCGATTGAAACTCCAGTTCTTCGGGACAGTCGGTGACGTCGCGAACCGCCGCACGAGCGACCCGCTCTCTCGGTTCGGGGCTCGGCAGGTTCAGATTCTAAGCGGAGGGATTAGGTGGGAGGGGAGGAAATTAAAAAAGCGTGTTAATAAAATTAAATAACAAAAATGAAATCATATCAAACTGTGGGGTCTGGTGTGACATGATTGATGACAGTGGGCAATGGTCTCTTGCTAGTGCTTCAAGCTACTTGAACATACGGTACACTAAGGTGTGCTAATGAACTATAACTGTGTGAATTGTAGTGTGTTTGTGTTATTTACATCTATACTGTAATCAAACATGCCACGATTCTTCAGGTGTGAAAACGACTGACATCAATAAGTGGGCAAACATATCAATATTTCGAACTCGTGTATTTTTCGGTTAAGGGTTAATGTCCACCGTAACCCTTGCTTTGCAAAGTTGCTCTAGTGGGAACTGTATTTTGGATTACGAAACTACTAAGTTTTATTTGCTCATTCAGATCTATAATCCAGCTGTGGCTCTTTGTGACTGATAAGTAGATTGGTAATATTCGTTTACGATGCTGTGATAAAAAATATTGGTTTCAAAGATAAAAACGGTACCAATTAAACTAAAATGCATTCTTCTAATAAACAACATTGAATAACAAACAACATCAAAACCAAACTAACTAAAGCAGTTCCAACTAGAGTGGGGTGTAAGACGAAGCATGCGTGTTTCGAATCACATAAGTGAATAATATGAATTAACTCACTTTGATAGCGGTCTGCATGATGACTGTGGTGGCATAGTTGACGCCCTTAGTGCCCAAATTCAGCACTGTATGGTAGCCTTGGTCCTTCGCTTTGGCTATGTACTCATCTATTTCCTGAAATAACGAAACAAAGATATATATTAGTCACACATAACTGATATATCAAGTCGCTTCATCAACGCCCAAAACGGCGTTTTAAGTATGGAATTTAATGAGTAGGCCCGCAGATATTTTGCATCGTAATGTGTCAAAGATTTTTTGCCAATGGAAATGTAAATAAAAACATACACATTTTTGATAATACAAACATAACACCTGAAAGAAACCGTAAACAGATAACCGATATATCAATTGCCAGTCAATCAAGTATAGATTTTTTCTAAGTGGGCGACTAAGATAAGAAATATCTAGTAATTTACCTCACCTAATACGAGTTGAATAACTTAACAAACTCTTCAGTGCATAACGTTTGAGATAAAGATCTTGCAAGTGAGAAAGTGTGTCAAGGGCGGATTGAGTCACTCAAGGACACCGCTCTAATCACGTCGCGAATTACATTGTATAAATTAAAGAAAAAAAAAGTTCGTCTATAAATTGACTTGGCTTGACTGGTCCGATGGCGTAGCTGATGGCGTAGATGGCGAAGGTCGTGGGTCCGATCCCCACAAGATGACAAGTATTTGATGTCAGATATTTGTATAATATGTATTTATTTTCAAATAATAAGTAAAAATACATAAGTATTAATATCAGCTATCTAGTTCCCATAGTACAAGCTTTGCTTAGTTTGTAGCTAGATGGCGGTGTGTGAATTGTCCAGGATATTAATATTTATTTATTTTTTAAATCTGTCAGTTTAAATAAATAGATGTAAGTAGTTGTTTGTGCTGCACCAATTTTCGTATTTATGAACAAGTATAGAATAAAGCCGTGTGGTGCCCGGCTTAGAATTGCATCACCCAGATTCTTGTCGTGGGTGTCGTAAAAAGCGACTAAGGGATACTCATCCAGGCAATGTGCATTAGCGTTATCTGTATATTCAACATCTTGCACTGCGCTCGCCAATCCGCCCGTCAAGCGTAATGAAATGGTATGGCAATACCCTCCGATCGGAGGATGCCCGTGTCTAGCTGTGGACTGTTGTGTCTGTTAACAACTTAATGTATAGAATATAGGTACTCTAGAATACCAAATTTTAAAACACTTCCCGTGTTAGGTATATACGAAAAAGGAGAAGATGGCAAAGGTAAATGATTCGAAAGTTTTATTTCAATGATATTGCAGTGCACATTGTAACTGAACAACTGTATCGATCATGACAATCAATCGCATATGAACAGTTTAAACTGTCGTCAATACTAAAATTATAAATAAACATTATGCACGTGCCTTTCTTAGAAAATAGCAACAGTTTCTCCTATGACACCCGACACGATACAAATATTTCTACTACTCTGTGCGCCTTTCGGGATAAATCAATAACAGACGAAATAGAAATGTGTTTCCCCAAACGGGAGCCATGATTGAACCGTAGCTAATAATTTCCTGTCATTACGAAAGCCCAGTCGGGCGACTTTCGCATCCTGTAGAATTTCCGATTCAAGCTTACTCAATAGGTACAAGCTAGTTGTACAGGTGAAATAAACAGACAGACAAAGCAAGCAAAAGTATCATGGTTATCGTAAAAACATCGAGCTTCAAAAAACTTTTCGTAAACATGTTCTTAAAGATGTGTGCGTGATGCATCAGTCGAATTAAATTTCAATGCAATGTGCTTAGAATAGCATCATCCTCATTCTACTCGTGGATATCGTAAAAAGCGACTCAGGGATAATCATACTGGCAAAAGAAACAGCATTTTCTGTGAATGCAAAGTATGGTAATACCCTCTAATAGGGGGAGGCCCATGTCCAGCAGTGTACTGATGTTTAATTAATTTATTTACATTGAATAATTAATCGCTCAAGAAGAAAGGCGCCTGGTAGCGATTGGATGGCGAAAACGGGAGATCGTGCCCTATGACGTACCCTGGGGGAGGCCTACGTCCAGCAGTGGACTGCAATAGGCTGATGATGCTGAAGAAACGATGAAATGGTTTTACCTGTTCCCTCCTGCATAGCGCCGGGTGAACAAACTTCCTGTAGAGTATTGATGAGCCTTTGGTGGCCGGCGACAACAGCCACAGGACAAGGACTATCTTCACCTCGTAGTAGAACGGGAACCACGACAGAAACACGTCCGTGAACGTCTCTGTGCATGTGAACAGGGCGAAAACTATCCAGTACATCATCCATTTTACCTGGAAACAAAAAGAGACGAGTAAGAAAATATGATGCAGTGCGAGTGCAGTGAGCAGTTACAACAGATTGCAGGTATATCTAGCACTAGAACATGCCAAAGAAGTGTGAAAGCGAGAGCTGCTAGAAGTCTAAAAAATAAATGCAGTACATTGGATTTCTTTAAAAAAAAGTCAGGAAGGACAAATTATGACGACAAAGGGTATGGTGTTATTTAATAAGTTGTTCTGTCTGTCTTGTTTCATAGAAGACAAATATCTTCTGCTAGGTATCCTTGGGTATCAGGAATTAAAGACAAATTGTGACGACAAAGGTATTATGACTATGACTATGGTGTTCTTTAATAAATGGTTCTGTCTGTCTATCTTATTTAAGTCAAATATCTTCTGCTAGGTGACCGTGGGTATCAAGAATCAAGGACAAATTATGACGGAGAAGGGTATGTATGACATAGTTAGATTAATTTGATTGACATAAATTGAATTTATTATTAATTTGTCGATTAAGTCTGGCCATGACATTTCAATTTAAGACCTAAATCGAACTTTAATTTACACTTACACAAAACTAGTTAAGGCGAAGGAGCCAGTAAATTGGGAAGCAAAGTACATGTAATAAAATAAATTTCAAAGAACAGGGGACTTTGTATTAAACCTGTTTATTGCAGTCGTTCTTCAAAGTTTGTAGACGATAAACTAAGAACTATAGCCAAGTCTTGTCTCGTGTAGTCTCCCCACAGAGCTATTAACTGCGTCTGGAACGATCTGATGCAGTCTTTATGGACTTATCTTTTATCTAGATGATTAATAGACTATCAGTGTAATATAGTATTCATTAGGGGTTAATCCATTTGCTAACGCCTTGACTTCTGTGTCTGTTTTGTCATACATGTTTGGGTAAAATGTTTAATTCCAAACATCACATTCTAATGCAGTAATGATGAAATTTTTGAGAACGAATAATAATAACTAACCCTTAGTAGCATTCGCATAGTTTACATTCTACCTATAATTTCGTAGATCCATGTTAATTTAAATTACCATCACTGTATAAATATGTAGGTACATATCAAAGACAGATGGGTTCCCTTAGCCATTTAACACGCAAATTTAAAATTTTGGTGTTAGAGCAACATTGAAGGCGAGTCATTTCATATCTCTAACCTGATGTAGCATTAATACGAGTTCAATGATCAAAGAATCCACGAGCAATAATTATAGCTATTGTTTTAACAACAAAAGGGTAAAGCACGGGCGAAGTAATTGCACGTAGATATGAAATAGGAAGCCCCGAACAATGTAAAGGACACTAGGGGAACTGAAGCGTGTCGAACAACTTGAGCGTGCACCCGTAACGTGACAAGGTTGGTGGATACATCCAACTGGTAAACTGTTGCAAATGAGATATCATTTCATAATAAATAAACGGAGTGAACGTGCAAATGGTATGAAATAATAGAAGCTTACACGGCCGTTATACAAGTGGATATGCATGCATAGTTACAATGAATAGGCCAAAATCTGTTTCTGCGTAATGTAACGCCAACCCACAGAATAATGACAAAAGCACTGATATGAACGATAAAAATGTTTAAGTACTCACGTATTCCTTTAAATTCTTCGTGCGTACGGCTTTATATGATGCGTAAGCCGGGTAGAGGGTCCCGAATACCAATCTGCAAAACGGATACACGACGAGGTAAGAGATCATCCTGGGCGCGAAGAATCCGACCACCAGGGAAAACAAGGCGAAGTTGGCGAAGGTTACACTAGGGATGCATCTGCTTAGGGCCACGCCAAGGTTTACAGCGAAGCGATACCACACCCGTCCCTTCGGGGTATCGAAAGGGGGGTCATAGTAGTCGTCGTAGCCTTCGTCGATGTTTGGGTTGTAGGGGGCGATCTCGCGCGCGTCAGAGGCTGTGGCACGCGCGCTTTCAGCCTCCAGCTTGTTGACAATGAGCCGCACGCTAGTCAGGCCGGGGCTCAGCGACGGCAAGCCGCGGCTGTCGTCACGGTAACCGCGCGCGCCGAGTGCCACCATGGATACCGATACGTCGACATTTAAAATAATAACGATTGTCTATATCTACAATTTTGTTTTAGCGTTATAGTGACTGTTCCGAGCACGCTCCAACTTTAAACAGATGTGCATGAGCTTGATGAATTATTACAACTGAGCCGAAGATCCATCTCGGAGCGATTGGCGTGCTATTAGCGTGTAAATCAATGCACATGTGCGAACTACTATCAATTAGGAAGTCGGAACACTTCTACTTCGAAGTAACACTGTGCATTGTTTGTTTAATAGTGTTCAAAGAACGCGTCTAATTGTTTGTTTCTTGATTAAAAACCTGAGTCAAATCTAACAGTATTTCAGCTTAATGATTTTATACGGGAATCAAACGTCTGGGGATTCAAGAAGATTATTACTGGCTATTGTGTGAACAAGTGCTTGTGGGCGGCCCGTTCCGAAGCCAATGCTCGCAAAGAATTCCAACATATAAATATTTGTTATACACAAGCAAGCAAAGCAACAACAATCGTTCGAATCTCATTAGGCTTTACATACCTGTACCTACATGTTTGTAAAGTCCGAAACTTTCCAAAACTAGGAAGGTCAGTAAAATGACGAAAAAGACGTAGACGTCGGTCACAACAGTTTTGAAGTCATTTGTTCTACTAAGTATGTCCATTTATCCTATTTGCTCACGGAGCGGGAAAATGCATGAACGCGTGACTAAAATAACTAGTTCACATTAAATACTGACAAGGAGCTCGACTATCAAGTAAAATTAAGGTTATAAATAAGGATGAAATTTTAGAAAGCATTAGAACTGACTGCAGAATTAAATTATTCAGGCCATAACGAGCCAAGAATCAATTCACAAAGGAAGGGACAATATCGGACGTAGCCGACGACACAGTAGACTGATGAATTATAAAATAACCGAGGGCAGGCCGTTTATGCCATCACCAGTACAACATGAGCTACCCCATCTACGCCCTAGTTCAGACTTACACAACCAATCTAGATCTCATCTTGCTGGCTGACTTAAAAATAAACCAAGACAATTGCAGATGCACTAATATGTATCTAAAAGGGTATCTATAGTAGATAGAAGAACAATCGTGCATTGTGTTCTGTTGCATAGAGGTTTGGTTTTGTTTATTATCTATGTACACTAAGTATGCAATCATTAGATAAAATTACGAGTTTCCTCAAATTATTAAAAGCGAAATTTACCTTTGATACCAACTAAGTAAAGTTGTAAGAAAGTTAAACGCCAGACAATGTCTTTATAAGGACTCTTAGGAAAGTGTGATACTTGAATGCAAATTCTCTCCTACGCATGATGTCACCTTCATAAATTACCGCCTACTGTAAACTTGACTCCATCTATCATGGATAGAACTAGTTTGACTAATTTACAAAACTATAAAACTGTCTTCAGTATTAACTGAAATACAGTTTTTTTTTTATATCTGCCGCAGTAAAGTATCGGTCAATCAACGTTTGTAAGTCGTTTCATGACCATGTACGAGGCTTACTAGAGATAGTGATATAAAGTAGTTGTCGTGCCGTGTGATGCCGGCTGAGAATAGCATCACCCATTTCTTTCGGAGGGTGTTGTAAGAGGCGACAAAGAGCCTCGAGGATTTCATGTGTTTTACAATTTTAGGCAACAGGCTGCTAACCTGTCGATTAACGTATAACGATTTTTTTGAAACGGCCGTGAAATATTTTTCAGACCGTATTTTTAAATTCACTTCTGATTGGTTATTGCATAAATCAGTGTACATAGATGTAAGTAATACAAATATACCCGTATATTGACACCCTGTTAGGGCACAGCAACATTATGAGACAGAGGCACAATTAATTACTTATATATTAAATGTCTAAAATCTGCGGCCGTTAATGCTCTGCGTATCCCGCAAGGAAAAAAGGCGTGATATATGTAAGTAAACCTGTTGACATCACGCATCGAAGTCGTCAAGAAGAAAGGATAGACAAACAAACATTTCTCTCTCTGATTCATATGTAAGATACCTGTTTATATGTAATATCTCCAGTCTCCAGATGTGGATCATACTAAACATAGAAATGGGAGCACGGAACATCTTACACCCATTCGACTCGGCAGCAGAAAATGTTATGGTACGGTTTCACAACCCTCCTAAAATAACCAAAGCCGGGAGGCGAAGACCCATTGCTCTACATACGCTATCATCTGCCAAAGTAAACATTATTCTTGTTTATATAAGCATTTTAAATAATATTTGTTTCGGATAATACGAGGCTTATAAGCAGATCAGCGCCCTACTACCTATATATACGAAGATATCTACAGACTCATGTGATATTTTCTAAAACATCTAAAAATGCCGATGTGATGCTGGCTTGGAATAGCATCATTTCCATTTCTTTCACGTGGGTGTCGTAAGAAGCGACTAAAGGACTCGAGGTTGTGTATTGCAAATATAGGCGATGGGCTGACAACCTGTTACTATGGCGATCCACAATTTTCCGAATGGTCCTCAAATACTTGTCAGACGTGGCGTAAATTTGATTATGGGCGTGATATATGTATGTATGTAAAAATAAATATTTCTGGGCCCACACTAGGCATGACGTAAAACTGCAAGCGTAATGAGCCGAAGAACTACGTCAAGTGTGAACGTATAAACTCTGTACACTATTGCTATTGATTTGCTAATAGACTTGGCATAATCAATCATCTGCCGTTAGACTGTAAGTAAGCAGTCTTAAACAAACGTAAGCAGTAGGTAAGTATTAAATTAAGTATATTTTATTAGGCGTGACCATGCTAGTATGTAAGTTGTTTTGGAAATAATGCGAACAGAGTTTTATTTAGCTAGTAAATGTCGGTAATTAAATAATTTTACTGTAACAAAACATCCTTTGATGTACAACATTTGTTTATCTTCATGACGATTATAACGACGGCTTTGTAAAGAACGAAAATTACGTAAATAACTTGCTGCAAAAAGCTGTAAAGATAAATTATATTTATTGTATGAAAACATTTGTCTACTTCTATAACCACTGTTTAGTTACACGAGTATATATGTAGCGAAGATCTTTCTTGCAAAGTTCATTAACCTAAAGGAAATCGAAAACGAACGCGACTGCGAGGAAACGAATGCTTTGAATTCAATCCGACCGAGCGAAATAGCTCGCGAACGCAAGGAAATGCCAAAAATGGATCGACAATCGTCATTCGTGTTTATTGAGGACTGCACGCTTAGTGATGCATGTAATAATAACAAAATTACAGGCTTAATATGAAGCCGAGTTACAACTGGCAAAAAAAGGCTAGTTAAAAATTATGCAATTTTAGGTTTTCATATGATTATTTAATAGAAGGAATCTATAGGTATAGATAAAGTATAGCTGCTTTGTTTTATACTATCTACCTATTTAACATCCTACCTCTGTTAGTAGCGAATGTAGTACACTGAAAACCAAAGTAAGCAGTAGAAGCAAAACATTAACATCATCCACATAGACTAAGACAAATACAAATCAATCGTGTAGCAAATAGGTCAAGAACCTCGAGTGACCAATGCAACAGCAACGCATCACCACACGCGATGTTCAGTAGCTATCAGTCAATCCTTTGTTCGGTAAACTATGAGTGCATACCCAATCTTAACACGCTTGGATGAATTTTAATAGTATTTTGGTTTATTCAACTATAGTATTATCAGTAGTCCGATACGATACGATGCGTAACGTGCGTCTTTAAAGCACATATAGCATTTTGTGCCATTTTTAACGCTTGCGTAAATTTTCGATTCAATAGTGTCTATAATTAAATTAACATTATAATATATACCAGTAGTTTCAATGTGACAGTTGAACAGTGTACAAACCCAGTTTTAGTCGTTGTTATCCACTGCAAACGAAAGTATGTTAGCATGTACCTAAAATGACACAAAATGATAAATTGGGTTCGACCAATTGTCCAGAAAATATAAGCCAAAAATAAACGACTTCATTATTTTTGAAACATAAAAAGCTAACCATTCCGGGCTACAGAGCTTAGGACGACCCGGTGCCCCACACGACTCGTAGAAGCAAATGTATTGTCTGAAACAGCCACGATGAAGGGAGATAAAAAAAGCTGCTTTCACGCCTCCTTTGGAATTCAGGAGCTAACTTTTTTATCCACCTATGCTTTCTATTTTTAAATCAACAGACACTTCTATTGATTTTTAAGCTGATATTCTTGTAGCCAAAGACTACTGAATGTTAATGTTATGTAATTTCGCTTCATGCGCCTAGGATGCTCGTTTCGTCTGGACACTCATTTCGTAACATTAGTAGCTGTACACTGTACCAGAAAACACGTCGGTTCATTTGAAAAATACCCAACCAAGAAGTTCAAAGATAACTAATACTTTACTACACAACAGAGTTTGTGTAAAGGTTATCTGCTTAGTGGGTGTGAGTCATAGCTGGTTTAAGGTTTAGCTGTTCCATCGATATGATAAATATGTTATGTGGGATACATACACATACACATATCACGCCTTTAATCCCTTGCGGGGAAGGCAGAGCGTAAACAGCCGCAAAAACCGGCCATTTACACCACGTCTGACAAATGTTTGAGGGTTATTCGGAATATTGTTATTCGGATGAAGGAGAATATCTAAATTATTGGGATACTGTTAATGATGTTGCTTTGTTTACAAACGAAGTAAAGTGCTTGGTGCAATTATTACACTAAAAACTATGTTAATTATGAATTTATGGAAGCGCAGAGCAGGAGTGACTTGGGCTTGACCTTGGAGGGATTTTTGACGTATTGGACTGTGCCTTTATAGTTAACTAAAGTTGAATAACAGTAAGATAAGAGTGGCAATCAAACGACTAAATAGGGCGTCATTAGTAGATTCAGAACACGACTGACTATTGATCGACACGACCTAATAAGGCGCGTACGCACGCACCGATCTATCATCTGGAGTCTACATAACAAGCAGTTGAACATTCCTATTTACAGCATTATACATTACCGGTTTTCAACACCAGTTTATATTACTGCTGATTGCTATTCAATTTTTCAAGTAAAACCGAGCTCGCTTAAATGAGCCTGCACACGCGAGAAATTACCAATCCCAACTAGGTTTAGTGAGTCATAGAACCGCTGGTTCAAAGTGTTCAAACGCTAGACTGGGTTTATTTTGCAAGAAAGAGAACCTTGAGACGAACACAGCCAGATTTATTTGTATTATTACTATTTTATTCACGCTGGTATCTTATCTTTGTTACAGTTTCTAGCGAATAGATAGACAAGGCATTACTTCAAGTACAATTGAATACGCAATTAAGTTGTTGACTATAGGTAATAATGTACATACCTATATTTTTAAACAGTTGTTGAAATAAATTAATATTTGTCCTGACCACAGGAAGTAGCTACTTGGTCGAATGATTCTGAGAGCTGAATACAACGAGCGAAGTGCGATTTAATTAACGTTGATAAAACCACGGTCTACTGTGAAATATTATCTGCCAGTGCTTTAAGTGAATAAAATTTTTCATCAAGATACCAATTGTTTTTCAGTTATCTACAAAGGCAGATAATGACTTTACGCGAACTTTTTCATTTCCCTTTCAAATAGGTGTAAAAAGGTTTCGGTTCATTAGGCAGTATTTTTAGAAACTAGCCAAACTCTACTTTAAATTAGAGCTTCCGGTGATTATTGCGTTTTGTGTCTATTAGCAATGCAGTCAAGCGGAGTAATTATGATTTCAAACTAACAGTTCTTTGAAGCATTAAACTTAAAAGATACATAAAAGTTTTGATAACTAAACATCGCGGAAGCAATTTGCTTAAATTTTTGATATTCTTAATTTTTTCCTAACCTTAAATTCTGAGTCTAACCTGTGAGTCAGTCTAAATCACGTATTCCGTTCAAAAGCAAGGCCATGTACTTTAGACACGAATGTCCGAAAACCGAACCTAATATGGCAAAAACCCTGAACATAGCTCGGCATTGGGAAGGTGACTGTCAAAGCCAAAGTCAATTAATCCTCAAGAACAACGCATCACCGTCGGACTCGTGTGTAGCTTCCTTTATGACTAACGGAAGTTTAGCCATACAATTATAGGATAACTGGAATTTGTGACTGCTCCTGCACTTCTTTTGTCTTTCTATTCTTTCGAATAGCCTGGTGCCCACAACAATGCGATTGAAAAAACTCCATGTCATTTCTGTCATTATGCTGCAAATGTCGCAATCGCAATTTAGTTCTGCCATTGCTGCTGCTTTTGTGTATTTTTAATGTTTCATTGTGAAATTAATAATACGTGTTCGTAGCTATGAGTACAGTTCATAGCGCACGTCATCTAGCGGAACGCTAAATTATGTCGCGGTTATTTTGGTAGGCCATCACGGCGTCGTATGCCGCGTGCCGACTAACCCATATTTTCAATACAGCATGATTGTATCTAAAGGGCAATGAAATTACTGCGTTTGCTTCATACCAACTCAATTTACAAGGTCGTAGGTAAAATACAAAAGAAACAACTATAGGTCATTCTATATTTGAAAAGAAAAGTAGTCCATAAACATTAAAAAACAATCAATGACATAAACCAACATAAACCAAACTACACACCACTAAATATAAATCACAACTACATGATCTTCGTAAAAAATTGTGATTCTTATTTCGAGCTTCGTGCGCGAAGACATTGGAAATTAAAAAGATACAATACGTCACCCTCGAAACTGGGTAAAGGCACACGTAATGCCGGCGAGGTTGCTCCTAAAATGGCAAGACAAGTGTTCTCAATAAGAACATACAGAGAAGTCAAGGTATTTAGCCGGACGGCGCAACGTATGGTACGCACTTGGAACAGACACTGTAACTTAAACGAGGATTGATGTGATTCACACAACAGTTAGGTGTCAACGCACTTCACTAGCTGCATAGAACGGCGAGCACGGGCCGTGAGCTTCGCGGACTGACGCTGCTACTGCCTGCTGCACCCCAGAGGCGAACGGCCGGGCCACTCCGAAAATAGCACCCGGCAGTGCAGGGATGCCCTCATGAAGTGATGACGAATTCCGCGACGCCACCCAAAGCTTCTTTGTTTTACTCGCCACAGATCGGATAAGGTTACATAAATTCCAGCATAAATCTTCTAACTTCACAAAAGTACGATATCTTTTTCGATTGTAATTAATGCAATGAAGAGTAATAGGGAGCACAAGCTGTACGACTGTCCAGACAAAGTCTGAAGGTGAAAATAAGAATAGTAAAACAAGAGCATGTGTAGCAGTGTTGCCAAATTTCAGGATGGTGGTAGATCCCGAAATCAAGAATGGTTTGGAGCTCTGCCAACTCTGGGCTAAACTTTGGATGTTTGAAATATACTAAAGAACATTAGTGCATGTGTGCTATGTGTTTAGCAAATTAATTTATGTAGATTATATGAAAGAGCTGTGCAATGCAAGAAGCACATAATTTTTTTTTAAGGGCCAATAGGTTCAAACCAAATGAAAAATTTGATAGTAAAATAAGTAATAAATAATAATCAGTATTTTATTAATTTTGTTACTGCAACTTTTTAAATTAACCAAGTATATATAATATTGATTAATATAAATATTATAGCACAGTATGGCCAGCTTTTCATATTTCATAAAAATTATTATTTTCGGCCTATAGATTTTAGTCAAATTGCTCAACCAATTAATGATTTTGTGTTATTTTAGGTTTATAATTACATAAATGAGTTTGCTATGGATAAAAACAGCTCAAACTAGGTTTTTATGTTACATTGAGCACAAAACTGTCACATAGATGGTATTATATAATATTAATTTTATTATAGACACTTAAAATTTTTAATTTTTAATGTAACTTAAACGAGGGGAATTTAATGTAACTTAAACGTTGCCAGGGGATATACAGCCAAGCTGCCTGTCCGGTGGCTAGGTTTTGATATTACGGGTATGCGACCCCGGCTTCCCGAGCTACTACGGCCTCAAACCTTGTCCTCCGAGGTAGTAGTATCCGTTACCTTTCATCCTTTCCCAAGTCACAAAGTCCTATCTCTCTTCTTTCCCTCCCCTTCCTTACTCCTTACCTCTCCGCCAATCCAAGGTCTGCCGCGCCGATGGATGCATAGCTAGGGGCGTGCCTAGTTTAGCGTGCCGATATGCCCTGGGACCGGGTGACCCCAGATTAAGGCTAACCTTGTCCTGGTATGCGGGGCTCTGCCAGGATTGACACTAAATTTCCCTAGCTTCTCGTGGGAACGCAATGATTTTAAACTCAAACCAAAATCTATATGGCGGCGATGTAGGAGTTCGCGACTCATCACGTCTCGTTCCTTTCGGGTGCGGATTGCGGGCTACAGAGAGCCGCTTTGCTACGATGAATGTTAGGGGAGGAATGGTGGATAAAATAGGTGAAGTATGTCAGATGATGGATAAGAGGCGCATAGATGTTTTGTGTGTGAATGAAACAAAGCGGAAAGGTTGCGACACGACGAAACATGGCCCCTACACAGCGTATTGGTCTGCGGTTTCTAATTCCGACCGAGGCTGTAAGGGAGTCGGCGTGATTCTTTCCGCACGAATGGCTGAATGCGTGACTGAGTTCGAATGTGTGAGCCCTCGACTCCTCTGGATTAGGCTGAAGGTCGGAATCACTCGACTCTTTATCCTAGGTGTCTATGCACCGACGGATGTAGGTACGGGTGGCTCCACAAAAGCGAAAAAGGAAAATGAGGAGTTTTGGGACAATGTAAGAGATGTTTTGAAAAACTGCAAGGCGAATGAAAGAATTATTATGCTGGGAGATTTTAATGGATGGGTAGGTATAAAGCGAGATGGGTATGATAAGGTTCTTGGTACGTTTGGTGATGAAAGAGTAAATGAAAATGGAAAGAGTGTGTTAGAGATTTGTTTACAGTGGGATCTTTTTGTGTCGAATACAATGTTTCAACATAAAAAGATCCACACTTATACAAGAACGGAAGGTGCATCAAGAACTATGATTGATTTTGTGATTGTGGATGAAAGATTGAAGAGTAAAGTTGTAGACACCCGAGTGTACCGCGGTGCTGGTATTGACACAGACCACTTCCTGGTGCTATCACGAATAAGTGGTCTCTTCAAACGGTGGCGGCACAGGGTAACTGAGCGGAGTAGTGCGTTAGAAAGAGTGAAAGTAGAAAATTTGCAAGATAAAGAGGTAAAAAAGGAGTATATTAAAAGATTGAAAGAGAAATTTAATGACCTAGAGGAGATGTCTGACATTGAAGAAGGATGGAAAGGATTTAAAAAAGGTGTTGTGGATGTCGCGATAGAAGTGTGTGGAGTTTCCAAAAGGATGAAAGGGAAAACACAACGGAGTGCGTGGATGACCAAAGAGGTACAAGAAGTTGTGCAGAAGAAGAAGAAAGCATGGTTGGATTGGTTAGCTACTAAAGCTAACCGAAGAATGTTAAAAGCGACGGATGAAGATGTAGAGAAAGCACGAAAGGAGTATAAAAGTGTGAAGGATGTAGTTAAAAAGACGGTTGATAGAATGAAGGATAAGAATAAGGATGAATTTGACAGGAGGCTATCGGAAAACTTTCGTTCCAACTTGAAAGTTTTCTGGAAATCCATAAGGACAGCTCGAAATAAAACCACGTCGTCCGAGTTGAGTAGGATTCGAAGCCAGGATGGTAGTGTAATAAAAGTTGAGGAATGTGTGTTGAAAAGATGGAAGGAATATTTTGAAAGCTTATTTGAGAAAGAAGATCTAGCGCAAGAAATAACTACTGCAGAAGTGGATGAAATTGAGAACGAAAGTGAGATTGAAATGGATGAGATTGTGAAAGCGTTAAAAAGTATGAAATCTGGTAAAGCTGCAGGGTATGATAGGGTGTCGGTCGAAATGCTGAAGGCTGGCGAAGGCGTTGTGGCTAGTCAGCTGTACCTCCTTTTTAACCTTTGTTGGAGAAGCGGTCGAGTGCCAAGTGATTGGTGCAAAGCTGTAATAGTGCCATTATACAAAGGAAAAGGGTCACAGCTGGACTGCAAAAATTACCGCGGTATAAGCCTCCTCAGTGTCGTCGGCAAACTGTATGCAAAGGTGTTGATTGAAAGAGTGATGAAAGAAACGGATGAGAAAGTATGGGATGCTCAGGCAGGATTTCGTAAGGGGATGGGATGTACGGATCAGGTCTTTTCCTTGCGCTGCATAGCTGAAAAATTCCTGGCCAAAAACCAGAAAGTCTATTGCGCGTTCGTAGATTTGGAAAAGGCCTATGACAGAGTGGTGAGGAATGAATTGTGGTCGGCACTATCCATGCATGGGGTGAGCAGTATCTTGATACGAGCACTGAAATCCTTATATAAGGATTCCAGTGTTTGTTTTAGGATAAACGGGGCGTACACTGAACTTTTTAACATCGAGAAAGGTGTTAGACAGGGATGTGTTGCGTCACCGTGGCTGTTCAATCTGTTCATGGATAGTTGTTTGGAAGATTTGAAAGAGAGTGAATGTGGTCTGAGAATGAATGGTTTACTCGTCAAATGTCTTCTCTATGCTGACGACCAAGTTATCCTTGCGTCGTCGGCTGAAGGGTTGCAGGAGATGGTAAATATTATGAATGAGGCTTTGAAAAAGAAAGGAATGAAAGTGAATGTAAGTAAGACGAAAGCAATGGTTTTTGAGAAAGAGGAAAATATGACAGAGTGTAAAATTATGATAGAAGAAGAGAGGGTGGAACAAGTGAAAGAGTTTGTGTATTTGGGCTCCATGTTCACATCAGATGGAAAGTGTGAAAGTGACATCGAAAGAAGGGTGAATGCCGGCAACATGGTGAATGGAGCGTTGCACGCTTTTATGAACAGCCAGAAAGTCTCTGATAAGGCTCGTCTGGCTGTGCATAGAGGGGTGTTAGTTCCGACACTTATGTATGGGAGTGAAAGTTGGGTATGGCAGAAAAACCATGAAAGTAGAATAAATGCAGTACAAATGAGAGCGTTAAGAAGTATGGTTGACGTAAAATTGAGTGACAGGATAAGGAATAGCGTGATAAGGGAATGTTGTGGTATAAAAGAAGACGTAGTGACTGGTGTAGAAAAGGGTATGCTTAAATGGTTTGGTCATGTAGAGAGGATGAACGAAAGAAGATTAACGAAACAGGTGTATATGGCAAGTGTGGATGGGAACGTCGGAAGGGGAAGACCTCGACGAACGTACCTCGATCAAATCGGGGACGTGCTAAAGAAAGGTCAGGTCAAGAGTACCCTAAACCGACGAGCATGCATGAAGAGATTGATGAATGTGGAGGAGGCGAAAGAAGTATGCCAGGATCGTAGTAAGTGGAAGGAAGTAGTCTCTGCCTACCCCTCCGGGAAAGAGGCGTGATTTATGTATGTATGTATGTATGTAAAATTTTTAATGATTACTTATGAGCTACCAAACATTGCATCGAAAATTGACACAAGCGTAAAAAAAATCATAAAATGTAATACATGCTTTACAGACACACATAACGGACAAAAAATAAGTGACTGTTATGCTCTCAACTAAAGACAGATCTATTTCACAAATCTAGAAAAATTTAAGAGGGTGTTGGGCTGCCTAATATGAAACAAAGACTTGTTATGTAATTGAAAATCTGGAGAACCTCTAAAGCTGGATTAACACTATCAAAATTGACAAACTAGCTTGGATTAAAAGTTTTATTAGACGAAGTGCGCCATCCAAGTGGTCTTTGATTAGTATTGTCATAATCACCATAGCACTAAAAATCCACTGTTTCCAAGCATACTCCGATAGTGTCAACCTGGCTTAAGACATAGTTGTTAACCTAAGCCACTACAGGAAAATTTTAAATTATAAACATCAAATAGAATATTATGATACTTTCATATTATTTTTAGATAAGTGCAGCACCTATAATTATTCCTGGAATAAACAATTTTGATTCTTTACTATAAGTCACTTGCAACAAGAGTTACAAAAGTGCATATTATCAAGATACATACAGGGGCTGTTTGATCAGTGAGGGACTAAGGTGAAAACAATATTATTGCATTTTTGTCCCAGTCAAGTCTCTTACCCTTTTGTAATTACTAAAAGGTATAAGACAATGCTCTCAATTTGGGACATAAATTATCCTTACTTGTCTTAAATTAGTGCTGTCACTTTCCATCAAATAGGTTCAGAAAAGGATAGAAGATATGTAAGTCCGGTCATTTTTATTAACGTCAATTTATTCATCGCCTTTTCTAGTCAATTTAGTCGCCATTGTTTTGATCGTCACCTTATTTTGACAGATAACACTTATTTTGCATGAAATTATAAGACATGACATGACTAAAATATCTTTTCTAAACCTATTTGAGGGAAAGTGACAGCACTAATTTAAGGTAAGGTAAGAGAATTTATATCCCAAATTGAGGCCAATATCTTACTATCAACAAATATATAGAAAAGACTAGCTTTTACCCGCGACTTCGTCCGCGTTAGATAGTTTTTTAGAAACAGGTTCAGGTTAAGGTGGGCTCCTGATGTTTCACCTGGTGGTCTACATTCGTTACTCCAGATCCTCAATGTCCTTGTGAAAAGAAGCGGCCCATCATACTGAACAACTTTTGTTTTGGAACCATGCCTGTATCTCTTATAGTTTAACTGGCCTCCTGTTGGTACACCTGGTGGTCTACATAAGTTACTCCAGATCCTCAATGTCCTTGTGAAAAGAAGCGGCCCATCATACTGAACAATTTTTGTTTTGGAACCATGCCTGTATCTCTAATAGTTTAGCAGGGCTCCTGGTGGTATATCTGGTGGTCTAAATAAGGTACTCCAGATCCTCAATGTCCTTGTGAAAAGAAGCGGCCCATCATACTGAACAACTTATATTTTGGAACCATGCCTGTATCTCTAATAGTTTAGCTGGGCTCCTGGTGGTATATCTGGTGGTCTACATAAGGTACTCCAGATCCTCAATGTCCTTGTGAAAAGAAGCGGCCCATCATACTGAACAACTTTTGTGTTGGAACCATTTCTGTATCTCTAATAGTTTAAGTGGGCTCCTGATCGTACACCTGGTGGTCTACATAAGGTACTCCAGATCCTCAATGTCCTTGTGAAAAGAAGCGGCCCATCATACTGAACAACTTTTGTTTTGGAACCATGCCTGTATCTCTAATAGTTTAGCTGGGCTCCTGATGGTACACCTGATGGTCTACATAAGTTACTCCAGATCCTCAATGTCCTTGTGAAAAGAAGCGGCCCATCATACTGAACAATTTTTGTTTTGGAACCATGCCTGTATCTCTAATAGTTTAGCAGGGCTCCTGGTGGTATATCTGGTGGTCTAAATAAGGTACTCCAGATCCTCAATGTCCTTGTGAAAAGAAGCGGCCCATCATACTGAACAACTTATATTTTGGAACCATGCCTGTATCTCTAATAGTTTAGCTGGGCTCCTGGTGGTATATCTGGTGGTCTACATAAGGTACTCCAGATCCTCAATGTCCTTGTGAAAAGAAGCGGCCCATCATACTGAACAACTTTTGTGTTGGAACCATTTCTGTATCTCTAATAGTTTAAGTGGGCTCCTGATCGTACACCTGGTGGTCTACATAAGGTACTCCAGATCCTCAATGTCCTTGTGAAAAGAAGCGGCCCATCATACTGAACAACTTTTGTTTTGGAACCATGCCTGTATCTCTAATAGTTTAGCTGGGCTCCTGATGGTACACCTGGTGGTCTACATAAGGTACTCCAGATCCTCTCTGTCCTTGTGAAAAGAAGCGGCCCATCATACTAAACAACTTTTGTTTTGTAACCATGCCTGTATCTCTAATAGTTTAGCTGGGCTCCTGGTGGTACACCTGGTGGTCTACACCTGTACTCCAGACCCTCGATGTCCTTGTAAAAAGAAGCGGCCCATCATACAGAACAACTTTTGTTTTGGAACCATGCCTGTATCTCTAATAGTTTAGCTGGGCTCCTGGTGGTACACCTGGTGGTCTACATAAGGTACTCCAGATCCTCAATGTCCTTGTAAAAAGAATCGGCCCATCATACTGAACAACTTTTGTTTTGGAACCATGCCTGTATCTCTAATAGTTTAGCTGGGGTCCTGGTGGTACACCTGGTGGTCTACATCTGTACTCCAGACCCTCGAATGGTGATAAAAAGTAGCCTATGTCCGTTCTCGGTATGCTAGCAACCTCTGTGCCAAGTTTCATGAAGATCGGTTCAGCGGTTTGGCCGTGAAAGCGTAGCAGACAGACAGACAGACAGACAGACAGACAGAGTTACTTTCGCATTTATAATATTAGTGTGGATTTCCATTTCTTGTGGTTTACATCCTAGAAAGATAAAGAATTAACATATCTTGCCAAGATGAAAACACATGCTACACTTTATCCAGGTTACCTACCGCTAAGTGCACCCCAAACATGAACTTCAACAGGCTGATACTGAGATGATGGTGAAGTATGTAGATAAGTCATATAATATCTGTTGAAGGATAATGGTCTCTCTTCGTGTAGGTATTTATTATAGTAGTTTATGCAACTGTCGTATAATGGGGGTCATTAGAATGCGAGTGTCTGTTTATCACACGAGGCGCAGCCGAGTGTGATAATAGTTTGACATGAGCATTCTAATGCCTAATTATAGCAGTTGCATACACTATTTTATCTACACTCTCCAAAAAAACTCAGAAACACTTTTCTAAACGTACGCACCGGCCATTGCAAGGCCCGATACAAGGACAAATTCAATACGAGAACGTAATATGGCTTGATATGAATTTTTAAAAGTCTATACTTTAGCAGTTGTTAAGATGTGGAGTCTTAACAATAACTTAACTAAACAACTGAACAACATCTGAACAACAACTGAACAACATCGAAACAACAACTGAACAACATCTGTACAACAACTGTACAACAACTGAACAACATCGGAATAACATCTGAACAACAACTAATCAACATCTGAACAACAACAGAACAAAAACCTATTAAAACAACTGAACAACATCCGAAAAATTTCCGTACAACAACAACTGTCAGGTGCGGCGGAAGATAGCGATTTGAGTATTGAAAAAAAAAACTTCGTTTCATTTCTCAACTTTATCGTATTAAGAGTTTTCTCATTAAGTCATTACGCTTCTGTAATTTATAGTAAACCCTAGTTTTTATAGGCAGAATGCATAAAGTAGGTCATTATGCATCTGTTTTCGAATTCATAATTCGAACATTATGAGACGAGTGTATATAAAATAATTTAATGTTTTCCTCTCGTGTCCTATCAAATCAATATAATACGTAATACGCATAATTTAGAAAAATTGTATATCTGTGGCGCATGACACCACAAAAATATTTTTTTGTCGTAGCCGTTGCAGTCGATCAGCTGAGAAGATAGTATGTTTTCGCGTTCCCTACAGTATGATTAAGGTAAATATATAATATACCTATGCCCTAAGCAGATGCGTGCGATAACTTTTAATTGAAATACGCTGAAATAAACTGTTCTGATACCAAACAAAGGGTTTTTAAAAATAAACACGAAAAGACGTCACATAGATAATCATTTGCTACACATGTATGTTAATAAAAAACCTATACTTACATGACCAATCGGGATATTATAGCCGATATCATATTAAAGCTCACATATGAAAAATCCAGCTAAATATTCACAAAAGTAAACAAGTCAAAACACAACCGTTCGGCACTACGTCTAAGCCGCCATGATGAATCAACTGTCAAAATCCAGTCACGTGACCGCTTCAAATCAATATGGCGACCACCCTACCAAATATTTTTGTGCTGAGACGTGAGCGACATCTACACTTTAGGAGCTAAAACTACTAAATTCTAAAGCAGCGCCACCTATTACAAGCGTTGTTAACTATCACGTACTTTACGGTAGTAGGTGGTAAGTGGATAATGCAACGAAAAGGAGAAGTCTTATCTTCTTATGCTCACAACAGATATTTAGATACTTTTTTATTCCGCCGCATAATAGTATCGTACATTATAATGCAGCCAAATAAGAAAGTTCATTTGCTGTATACAAAATCACTTGCTACTTCTATATTTTGTAATAAGTCGTATAACAAGTACGTTCCGTTTTTCTGTTTTCCACGTAGTTTCCCTTCGCTCAACAGCGAGTGGACGTGTTGTGCGTTCGAGCACTGTGTTTCTTGACGTTGGTGTAGTTTTTTGATGTGAATAATGTGATTGTGTTGTTCGTTATGGCCTATAAATACCGTGAAGATTTAGTTGGCAAACGATTTCTCTCTGTGAGTGGTGTAACAAAAATAAACGTGAATAAAGTTGCCGAATGGGGATGGAAAGCTGGTGTTATCAGGGCGGCATCGCTCAAAGATAACAAGAACAAGGAGCTTCAGGTAAAGCTAAGACGTTTAAACATTGGATTTCGATCTATTGGATGGAAGTTTAATTCATGGTTTTTCAAATCGTGGCCTAAATCATTTGTCCTACACTTTATAACTACTTCGTTCTAGGTACTAACCTACCTACTTTTTTATGTAGTCACCGTGGAACAACACTACTGTTCATTGTGTCTACCTTCTACCTACCTTCATAGTTGGCGACTTTCCATTACTTTCAGTAGCCAAATTAAAGGTAGAAATCATCCAAACGAATGAAATAGAGGTCGGTCATCCATGTCGGCTGTACATCATCAAGGTCCTTTGCCAAGATTTTTTACTTCGACTGACCGACCGTTGATTGTTTCATTTTCTTCAGGTTGTCAGGTTGGCCTTCTTGTTTAATTTTATTGCGCTAATTAACTGAGTACATTAGATACCTAGGTAGGTACCTAAGATACCTCTATATGTATGTTCAAGAATCGGTGTACGTAATCTATCTACCCATCTGACCTACCTAGGTAGGTACCTCACAACTACTACGCGGAAGTAGTTGCCTACCTAGGTATACTGTTTTGTTCATACATGGTGGTACGAATACTAATATCTACCATGGTAGGAACTTATTGCCAGCACTGCCCACTAAATAACTACAAAGTCCACCTTACGATGACACAACTATAGGTAGGTATATTCATTCATTATAATAGGTAGGCGACTACCTACATCAAGCAGACCAGTCCAGAGATTATGTAATTGTAATAGGCACGACTATATTTAACATAACAAATAATCAAAACTAGGTAGGTAGGTATTGGTAGTGAGGTAGGCTAGGTAACTATCATCTACCCAAGCCAACTACGTTGCCGTTTTTATGATGCTGGCAAAACAAAGTTACAAGTTTTGATCAGTTCGAATTCTTCCAATACCTACTTACTTCCTACTGCTAAAGTGGTTAATTTTGCGGTCACAAGTTAATGTCCCTCAGATAAAAAGCCGATAACCGAAATGTCCGATATTTCGATCCACTTTCTTGATCGATCACAGTACAAGCTCACGACTAATAAAATCGTTGATCGTGGCAAAAATTACCAACGTTACGTACCTACCTACGTGTTCAACAGCTCAAATGTTTAAAAGACAACTTAGGTAGGTACCTACCTACTTATAACACATACATTTGGCAGGTAGGTACATAGGAGACGGTGTGAAGCACAGCTGAATTGATTTGCTGCTGATAGTACTCGTACCTCGGTACTAAAACCGGTACGGGGAGGCTTTACGCGAAACTGAAAAACACTTTCGGCGAAAAATATATTTATATAATGAAAATATATTATTATGATGCTCCTTTACTTTACAATCCAAAGAATACTACACTCCACTCTACACTCCCACTAGCGTGGAAAGTATGTTACAATCCGTCTGGGGCATAGACTTATATAATATACCACTTACGTGGAATAGACCGCGGCATAGCGTGCCACTGAAAGGGACAGAAAATCGCGAGGTTTGAATCGTTGGGGTTACCCTCTACACACAGATTTTTACCCCGATTAGTATGTGACCATTGTCTTTTACTGACCTTTGTTTTATTATTAATTAACGATTCCAGTAAATGGACAAATTGGTAAATGGACAAATTAGAAATGTTTTAGTAATGTGGGTATGGAACTGGATAGTTCTGAGAGTGTGTTGGGTAGTCTGAGAGTGTGCTGGATAGTTCTGAGAGTATGCTAGATAGTTCTGCGAGTGTGGTGGATAGTTCTGAGAGTGTGCTGGATAGTTCTGAGAGTATGATAGATAGTTCTGCGAGTGTGGTGGATAGTTCTGAGAGTGTGCTGGATAGTTCTGGGAGTATGCTAGATAGTTTTGCGAGTGTGGTGGATAGTTCTGCGAGTGTGGTGGATAGTTCTGAGACTGTGGTGGATAGTTCTGAGAGTGTGCTGATAGTTCTGAGAGTATGCTAGATAGTTCTGCGAGTGTGGTGGATAGTTCTGAGAGTGTGCTGGATAGTTCTGGGAGTATGCTAGATAGTTCTGTGAGTGTGCTGGATAGTTCTGAGAGTGTGCTGGACAGTTGTGAAAGTAAGCTGGATGGAACAAGATAGAGCAGATTTTTTTAATTTATATAACTATTTATTTAACTTTATGCAAAATGTACATGGGCGGACTGAATGCCTTGGGCATTATCTACCAGTCTACCTTTGGGTATATGGAAATGGATAAGGCAGAATAGTGCTGAATAGAGCTGAGTGATGCTGGATGCGGCTAAAAATGGAACGAAGCGTAATGCGAAGGGCGCTCGACGCGCTTGGATGATAAAAAGTATAAACTACAAAACATTTTACATACAATTTATGCATACAATTATAATTTTGTATATATGTAATACACACTGTTCATATCTTAACATAAAAATTTTACAAAAGGTTATTTATGGACCTATTAAATTTAAGTGCACGTCTTATGGCCGAAACGATGATTGATGATGATGTGATGAATATCAGTGCAAATATTTTCAGGGTAAGTTCTAGTCGTGAAACTGAATAACTTTTCTTAGAAACAATTTTTCGTAGCACAAAATGTTTGCCCCCCATGCAAATATGCACATTGCTTTGTAATTTTTTTTGTATATGAGGTCCAATTTTATTTTTATATTTCAAAAAAATTATACAAGATAAGTTGTTTAGTTGTACGAGTAGAGCTCACCCTAAAAATATTTTCATTAAATTTAATAGGGCCCTTATATAACTCATCAATAAAACATATTTATACATTTTTGTACCTATAAGCAATTTTGTACATTTTGTATATACACTCATTGTTCTGAAATTTATACAAACATTTATACGTGCACTTATTGTCCCTGGAAAAGTATTAATTTTGTATGCACATTGCGAATTATTTCTTTAGGAGCAAAAGTTTCTTTAGTCGCATAGTGTATGCGAATTTCAAAATAATGCATAGCAATTGCTTTAATAAGCAAATTTCTGTGATTACCTATTAATGGTTGCGAGTCAAAATGATTATTTTCAAAAATATTACAATTTGAACGCGTAGTACTTGTTTTAAAGCAGAGCAACACCATCTTTTGCAATAAGTTTTTTTCTTTGAAGAATGAGAGGCCTTTTTGTGATCGGGCTCGGAATATTCTTTCTGCACATTCACAAATTTTGAAAACGTCATTGGATGGGTAAATAAGGCCCCCATTATCTTTTGTGGCTATTAAACCGGAATATTTATTCGTGATTAAAGCCAGGAGGCAATCTTCACATTTTACGACTTTACGTAGCTTTCTCACAATGAAACCACCAATATACGTAATCACTTCTCGTGTATAAACTGTGAGTCTAGTAGGGTCAGCTAAGTAGTCATGCTCATCGTTAATGACTGGGTCACTACATTCTGGAGTATCTTCTTCTGTACACATTTTAGTGTACAGGTTTATTTTTTTCTCAGGGCGGACGTCACTAAACGTGAGTATTTTGATTTCTTCTAAAGGTATGCAATTGCCAGTCGTAAAATTCTTAATTTCGCCGTGAATTATAAGGCGCTTGTAGGCGCTTTGGAATTGCAACGCTGTTGGGTTATTATTAAATCCACCTTTAGCTCGGATGGCACTAAAGAAGCACTCTAAATGGTCCTGGCTAAATTTATACGTGGGTATAAATTTTAGTGCTCCGCTAGCAATAAAATTCCGATAGATATTTTTGATACTTTTGATGCAAATTAATAATCCAAAAAATCCAGTCCGTCTATTTGTTTGCAAAATTGGTTGCCTGTATAATTTGAGCCCAGGCAAATAACTTTCCATTTTAGTAAGCAATGATTCTATAATGGCAAAGTTGTACCTACTCATAGGTTTATGTAAACCAAAACTGTTGAAATTGCGGCTATTTAAAACGTCAAACAAATCATTCATATTTTTTATAAATTCGACAGTGGCTTCAGAGTCCTGGAATTCAGACAATCCTAAGTTTTTATTACAAAACGTTATAGATTTAGCAACTGAATTACTGAATGTTTGCGCTGCCAACTTAACTTTCATTATCTGTTTGGAAAAATTGATATGTTGATTACGTAATTTGTTTGCTAAGTGAAGCCCTTCATTTGACTGTAATTCATGAAGTTTAATTATATAGTCCCAGGAAATTATTTGACCGTTTGAATTGGTGAGCTGTTTTTTTTCTCCTAACGTGTTCCTTACCAATTTGAGCATGTGGGCTGGGTCTGGAGTGATAAAAATTTCTTGATCGCCCACTTTAAAGGAAGTTTTAAGATTAGCAATGTTCGTGGGTTCAATGTTACATCCAAGCGCCTTGGCCATTGCAAAATTGGCAGGACATCCGTCAAAAGTAAAATCAATAGTGTTAACACCAGTCAAAGTCAAAAGCTCGATACACTGTCGCACTAAATTTGCTTTTTGCTCGCCACTACAACCATCTACAAGGAAGTACCCTACGGGTATTTTCCAGGAATCGTTAACGGATGTCACCATAAAAACTAACGCATCCTTTGCAACAGCTACACTGTCACCGTCTAATGTTTGCCCAAAATTAACAAACCCTACACACTGTTTTCCGTCCCACTGTACATGTTTACGAACAGCCATTTCATCCATGCTTAACCCGCAATACACAGCTTTACCTTGAGTTTGTGCGCGTTTTACTAGAAGCTTAATACAATCTAAAGATTCTTGAGTAAATCCAGGGTTTCCATCAATGCTCTTGTACCAAGAGCGTAGTGTTGATGGATGTGGCAAGCAAGAATTGAATGTTTTTCTAACAAAGGTGTACGCGCGTGGGCTTATAAAATGTAAGCACAGGGCAAACTTTCTTAGAGATGGCGAGTACTTTTTTTTACACGATTCCGGATTTAAGAATTTTTTCAGAAAATCTTTGTTGACAGTGTCAATAGATGCAAGCAAATCACAATCTTCTTCAGAAACTAGTAGTTTTGACTTTAGTTCTAAAAGAACTTGTTCTAAATCTGCTACTTTTTTCGTTAATCTACGAGATTTCTCTCTTATAGCCTTTAGTTTTTTCAATCGTCGATCAGCTAATTCTTTTTCGCTCTTCCATTTTCTCTTAAGTGTACGTGGTGAGTAGTCAGGAGAAGAAATCTAAAAATAAAAAATATATTCGGTGCTGTTCATATTTACCTAATTCTTAGTTAAGACAGAAATGAGATAAATTTTGATCTGATTATTTATTTGAATTGTGCTATACAGAATCACGAATGTAATAGTGTAGATCCAGAAAATACTTACTGTCGATAATGTTTTAGGTATATTTTGAGCATTCAAAACACTTAAATCTTTTAATGCCATTGGTGATACAGTCGGACTTGCTAGCCTGCCATCAGCCTTGTCCATCTAAAAATTAAAACAAATAAATATAATGTGTATATTCATTCATGTGTTTTCTGAATGATTATATTACTTACAGCTTTAAGTGATCCGCGTGTATTTTCTTGATTTGAAACACATAAAATTTTTAATGCCATTGGTGATACGGTAGGGCTTGCCATATCACAAGCCTTGTCCATCTAAAAATTAAAACAAATACTTTTATAATTATATTTATTCATTTGTGTTTTCTAAATGATTATATTACTTACAGCTTTAAGTGCTCCGCGTGATTTTTCTTTATTAGAAATGCTTAAATTTTTTAATGCTATTGGTGATACGGTCGGGTTTGCAATAGCATCAGCCTTATCCATCTAAAAATAAAACGAATTAATGTTATTTGTATATTTATTTGCGTGTATTTTCTAAATGATTAGATTACCTACAGATTTAAGTAATTCGCGTGTATTTTCTAAATTTGAAACAGCTAAATCTTTTAATGCCATTGTTGATACAGTAGGGTTTGCCGTAGCATTAATCAATATATGCAGACTAGATGTCAAATCAGTGGTTTTACCCGCTGCTACCCGTTTTCTCGCGATAAAAAAGCCAATGCAACTTAGGGATTATGTAGGTAAATGTATGCAGGTACTTACGGATGATGATGCACCAGAAGTATTTGCTAAGTTTTCTTCAATATCCATTAGTGTTGCGGACGTTGATGCAACAGGATTTGTCAATTTTTTAACCTGTAATAATATTAAGTATCTAAGGTTCTATAAGTTAACATTTCTTTTTCGGACTATCAAAATGGTTCAGCTTGCAATGTCCTAACAAAACTGGGTACTACAAAGTGATAAATATCAAAATGTTGAGTGCTGGGACCTGTGGATCAGACACCAACAAAATGACTAACAAAGTAAAAATAAACGACACTTCTTACCTCAAGAGGAACAGCTTCAGGGTTTAAATACGTTTTATTTCATACTTTCATAAAACTTGTTTTGTGAAAGTGATGGCTGCATATTCTTGAATATTTTTTTGGGGCCCAGTTATTTCTTTTTGTTGCCTTTATCCATTTATTCCGTAATTCTGGATGGGCGGGGAATCTGGGAAGTTTCATACGATAATAATACTTTTAAATACATATTTTATTTGTTTACTTAGGGCCACGTCAATCTTTACTTTAATAATGGATGAGCTACCTCATTAATGAGGGATCATTATGATTATGACAGACTACCGATCCAAAAAAAATATCTAAGTCTCAATACAAAAAAGAATTGTGAGAAGTATTTTTTCTTTTTATTATTCGCATTTACAATTTAGGATAATAGTAATAATAACAATTATTCACAAATTCACAAATATTTATAAAAAAAAATACTTTAACAGTACCCATATAATTTACCCCTAAAATAGGGTAATATTTTGGTAATATCTACTTGACTTACTGGCAACACTAGAGTTTTGAGGTTATGTAAATAAGATTTTAAGTTTCATTCACAATCACGACTTTATTGTATCTTCTATCACATTAGTCTGTAAAGTCCAACAGTTCAACATCCATACTAGTTGAATCTTTTATGAAAAAGTTGAAATAAACTTTAATAAATAGCTACTTACGAATGAAAAGACAATCCGGGAATTTTCTTCTCACCGTCACTTTTACAGCCAAAAATACTGCAACGCACCATATTGACGGAATGCCTACGTCAATCCTCTACACTTTGAGCACAAAATTAAAATAAAACTCAAAACGGCAAATAAAATAAATCTAAATTTTGTTGCAAATTTCTTGCGAACGCGCGTCAAACGTCAAACTTTGTTTCGCTCATGATGTGCGGACCTTGAAATGCGTGACACGCAATAAGGGACAAAAAACGTTACGCTCTGTCACTTTCTTTTCCACACAAATTGTATATTTCTATCTTTTTCTGTGCGAGTGAAATAAAAGATTTCCAGCAGTCTATAGTATTCTCTGTCTACGGTCTGGGGCTATTATTTTATAATTAATCTGTGGGCTGTCTCAAAATTGCATAATCTGTCCTGGCGACAGCCGATAAAAGAATTTAAATTGAGAATGATTTGAGGTGCCAGCTATACGAAGGAGACTGGACCTCACAGAACCAACTTCTCTTTGTATCAAATTAACGTAGACTTGACATAAACCTATCCTCGCTTAATGGCTTTGACCTCTGAATGCTCTGTTCTGTGACTGTCTATTGGTTTAGGTCATAACAACCGTAAATTATCTATTATGTTAGACTAGACAATATTATTTATTTATGTACATTTGTCAAAAATATGAGAGAATGATCCATTGACACGATGAAGAAAAAGACGCATGGGATTACATAGGCTAGGCTAGGTGCTGCCCCCATCACTTAAAAATTCATAACTTGATGTGAACGTAATTTATTGAAAATCCGCTTCTGTCAGACTGAAGAACATACATGTATTTAGTATATTTACAAAATGTCATATTTGTAAAAATAATAATAAGGTACTTACTGATAGTGAAAGTGCTAAAAGTGGCCACTATTAGCAATTTATCTATCTGCATCTACAGCGACACTACTGTTATTTAAAGAACATTTTGTAAATAAGCTCCAACATTTGTACTCCATTTGGACAGAAGCGGATTTTTGATAAATTACGTTTTCATTGCGTTATGAATTTTTAAGTGATGGGGGCTGCATTCAGCCTATGTACCTAATCCCATGTGTCTTCTTAATTATCGTATCAATGGATCATTCCTTCATATTTTTGACTGCCGATATTTGGCGACCGCAATGGCATCTTCAGTCGCCAAGTAGCTCGTCTTTGCTGCAAGAGCTTGGCAAAAGAGTGTCTTATTAGGTCTAGTTTAGGTACAGTCAAGCTCCCGCCAATGTTAGTCTTATTCGCGCAGCATTTAAAAACGGTCCAAAGTCGAAACTGTCTAACCTAGCTTGAGCTTGACTGTACCTATCTGTCTCGAATCGGTATCCCACACGAAAGAAGAGAAAGTGACTGAACCATTTACATCTTCTTCTTTTATTGTCTTCCTTACCTTCTAGTAGGTAGGTAGCTTTTTTAAACAATACTAATATTGTAAAGAAACTTGTACCCACCTAGATCTCGACAGTCCTACAGACCTACCAAGCTACGGCCAAGTGCGAGTCGGACTCGCCCACCTAGGGTCCTTAACATGAACACAAGCCCTTTCATATGATACCTCACACAAACTAAGATTGTTAAAAAATCCATCACAGTCGCGACTGACAAATGATCAAGAGAAAGTACAGGTGGAATCTCCTTGTCTGTCTAGACGTACCTATTCAGGTATACGAGGTCTAAAGACCTAGGTGATCGAGACATCTACCTAAGCTAGAATTTGAATTTGGAGCAGTTAACTTTATAAAGTACCTACCTACCTGGGTAGACGAGGCGTAGACCTTTTCACCCGGTCATAACAGGTCATACTGAACTAGGGCAACGAATTTTGCGAATTAATGAATAATAGCGCCTTTCATGTATAAATTCTGTCAAAATATGTTTATTTATGAATTGTGTTCATTTGAACATAGCATAAAAGAATGCTGCAATATGGTTGAATGAATCATTGGTATAGAAATGAAAGTGCTGACGTGGTGAGAAACGCTTTTGTTGTATTAACTTATCCCATAATGATGCAATGGGTCCAAAAATATACAACGCAATTCCAGATGACAGAAAAAACTCTCATAATTTTATTTATAATTTGAAAAAAAAAACATTAATTGAAGGTGCTTATTATACAGTAAACGAATTTCTTAAATACTAATGCAATTAATGTAAATGTTTTTAAATATTTTGACATGTAATATTTTTATTATGAAATAAAGAGGATGAGTAATATGACTTCCACATATATTTACATTCTTGATTTCTTTTCTGAACTACAAAAGGTAGGACTAGTAAAACCGCATCCCTCCGTTTCACGTGAAGTGTGAACTGTGAACCGAACTGAACATTCGATATCTATCGCGATTAGGCACCTAACGAAACTACAAACCCGAATGCACATGGCGTCAGGTCGACGACCCCGCTCTCACCGCGTTCGATGCACTGCGCGCCATCCGTACGCACCGCTCGCTTCTGAACCAACCAGCCAGTCACCGGACAAAGAAAAAGAAAATGAAAAATAAATAAACAGGCAATCGTTTATCTCGCGTCCAGTCTTGTGTTGAAAATGTTTTCGCCTCTGATTGGGAGGTTGTTAAACTTTATGGCGTACGCATGGATGAGTTATGTTCGTCTGGCTTAAAAACAATCCCCATTAGCCAATTATTTTGTTTTGCTTTATTATTGATCGAATTTCGTATGAAATAAAAATAAATTATATGCAATAAATATTGCTACTTCTAACCGGCTATATTAAAAAGAAGCTCGTTATCATGCTATTTAATTTGCTCTATTATCACATTCTGTTCGTGCAAGAGCTTCTTGCATTTCACATTTTAATTTTGTAGTTGCCTACATTACGCGCAACGCACTCTCACTTTGTCGAGGGCTCAAACGCACATTACGTACTTCTTCGGCTCTGAACGTAGACCGCATAAATTGCATGCTACCTCTACTACTCTACTATCTTATCGTATTAGGAAATAATATAATCTGTGACAAAAGTTACTGGCTGGTTAGTAAAAACTGTATTCTTTTTAATTTTTAACAATTTAAATGGCCACAAAACAAGACTTATTCAGCCGAACATATTTTTTTCTACTTAAAGTTCAACTTCAAACTAGTCTACTTAAAATTAATTTGTGATCGCAAACTTGTTTGGGAAATGCAGGGATAGTATATCAATTGTATAGTAGTAGCAGTTATGTGTATTACGAAACTTACTTACTTACGAAAATAAATCTTTTTTTTTTTACAACTTAGCAAGGCTAAGTTCATTTCCGCTAACACTTTCCTATTTTTATTTATATGTTAATAGTTCATATAGTACAGTGATGATGATATTGTGCAAGTTTAATAAACAAAGCAAACATAACCTGAACAATATATTTTAAAGCAAACTCCTATTCAACTCAGCCAAAAAGAGAATGCATAAAGAAATTATCAATTTCTGCCCAAGATCCAGATAAACCGTCATGTTGTCGCATTAGTTTGCGTGCTATTATCAAGATTACTGTCACAGTAGACAGTATGAGCTGTATGAAATCAGCCTCAGCCGAGAGAGCATTCAAAACGACGAGACAAGTCCACAAAAGCAAGTTGGAGGTGCGCCTGCATGCGCCCAGTTATAAATAGAAGACGTATCTTTGAACGCACTCTCCCGCCGAGCGCATGCTGGCATACTCGAGTGAGAAACACCAGGCGAGCATACCTAGATGATATTATACATACTGAGAATTTGTTTAGTTTACCTATCTATTACTACCTGATTCGAAATAGTTTCAGTCGGTACGTGCAATCTTTGCACACGTTGCACGGATTTATTTCATACACACTTCTAGAATATAATAGAAAGCATTTATTTCAGTGCAGCATAAAACTTAAAAGTATAGTTAGTATAAACAGGTCTTATTATTAATATAAATTATTATTATTATTTTAATCCAGACATGTCCCACTGCAGGGCAAAGGCCTCCCTCTGTTTCTTATTATTACAGTCATATAAATTATTACACGAAAAAAGGCAACCACTCAGCATTGTGCTGAAGCATAATATAAGTACCTACCTACTACAGCGCTGGTCTTCCGTGGTACCCTTATTGTGCTGTGCAGCACCAGCGAGACAACACGGTAATAAAAAGTTACCTTATATATATTTTTTTAGAACATAACAAAACTTCTAAGCTTTTTTTTATTAATGATGGGTTTGCTCTTGACTCTAGTCTAGGTCATAGGACAGAGACAGAGTCTTAGATGGAGCGAGCTCACCCAGAAAAAACTAAACTCCTGCGGTTTATTATTTCCTATCCTAGTGAGGCCATATAACGTTACTATCCTTTGGTGATAGTAATGACAGATAATTCATGATCTCAGCCTCTTAATTGAACTGTGGGTGTGGGTAGAACAATCAACAATTTCATTGACTACTTACCTATTATTATTTGGTGTCTATGTTAGATAGGCGGGCAGGCGTCTATTAGTTCTTGGTAAGGTTTTACTCTTATGAATATCTGATATTGACTTATTTTTTGTCCAAGCACTTCTTCCTCTCCGTATACAGAGTATTAACAAAACTAACGCATTCGGCTGGTGCACTTAAGAGCGCAGTTACCAATAAATGCAAAATATAGTGTTCGCTGAAAACCGCTCTTGTTACCTGGATTGTTAATAACTACTAGAGATGAAACGGATAGTGATATGGCCGGATACTGGACACCGGTTATCCGCTAGGTATGAGGCATCCGGCTATCAGATATTCGGCTCGACGCGATCTGTTTGATTTGACTGAATAAAGAATGTGTAGTAAAACGTAAAATAGTGAATATTTTTATATTAATAAACTGCTGTGTGATGCCGGATTAGAATAACATCACCCAGTTTCGCTCCTGCGGGTGTCTTACGACACTTCTTACATAAGACAAAGGCAAAGGGACAAGTCCCGAGGGCTTCATAAGTATTTTAATTTTAGCCGACAGGCTGACAACCTGTCACTATAGTGATACATGATTTTTTTGAAACGGCCCTCAAATATTTGTCGGACGTGGTGACAGACACCGTATTTTACGAACGTTAACGCTCTCCCTACCCCGCATAGCATAAAGGCGTGTAATGTATAATATTTATGTTTGTATTAAGACTGCTCGTGAGTTGGTATCCCAGGGCTAGTTTTTTATTTATTTATTCACATTGTTAGCCGGTATTACTTATAGCTAGTGATTGTAGCCATGATTTGCCTAGTGTAAAATAATCTTTGTTTATTTTTATCTGGTATCCGAACGGATAGTAACAGCAAGACCGGATATGCCGGATACCGGATAGCCAGTTCATCTCTAATAACTGTATACTCACTTTTATGCCGTGGAGTCTGTCCAGAAAAATATATGAGTTTTCAAACCGATCAACATACATCACTTTTATTTTTAGCCAATTTCTAAATTTATATTATTTATAAGGATTCTTCTTTTGTCCTGTCCTGTGGAACATTAAGTCATAACACTTTATTGCACAATCACAAAAAAATACATAGAACTTTGTATTCTATGTATTTTTTTGTGATTGTGCAATAAAATAAAAATTGAAAAGGCGACCTTATCGATAAGGGCGATCTCCTACAAAAGACCTAAGTATGGGTAAAGAAAATGAACAAAGAAAATAGAGCAAAGTGCAAGAGTAATAAATACATTCAGATATCTAATAGGTACTTAATGTAATCACTAATCAGAATCAAAACGCAGTTGGTAGTCTAGTAGCATAAGTTGTGTCAGAAGTCAGACCCCTAACATTAACATGATTGTTTATTGCACAAAAAACAGAAATACAACAATTAAAACTCAAAACAGAAACAGTATAACAAGGCGGCCTTAATGCTAGGTAGAATTATCTGCCATACAACCTTTGGGTGATTATGATTAGAAAGTGCGACCACGAAAGCACGATAATGAAATTTAAGTATTACATACAGATTTAATACATAGATTATCATACCGTATATCTAAGCATAATAAATAAATTAATAGACTAATAAATAACTAAACTACGATGAAAAATCTAACCAACACTATAATTAAAAATTAAAGCAGCCGACCAAAAAACTTGGCGACCTCTACAAGGTCTTCAATTATTACAATAATGAGAAGACATTATAACAATAAAACTATTAGATAAGTTTTATTAAAGAAATATAAGTTTAGGAACGTATTATATCGAGCAGTAGAATTACATAGTTGGGGGACTCTCTCTTCTCTCTTTTCGTGTGGGATACCGAGTCGTCCAACGACCCGATGAACCCTGGTGTCAGAGTTTTTCAACCGCCTACTACCACTAGTAGGCCTCTGACATGTTTGTGTTACGACCGCCGTCTAAGTTATCATAGAGAGCAACCGGGACCGACGGCTTAACGTGCCCTCCGAAGCACGGAACCATTTCTTTTCGGACAATCAGTTGGTTCACCCTGCAATGTCCTAAACAGACCGGGAACAAACTCACAAAGTGATAAATTTGAACTCTGTGAGTGACCCACCGAGAATCGAACCCGGAAACTTTGCGTCGCAGGCAGTTGCACTACCACTGCGCCACATCGGCCGTTGTTGGGGGGACTGAAAATAAAACATGAAACGCTAGTATTTTTCCCGTAAATAATCGCGTAACTAGGTTTCTACGTTGTTCTTATCATAGCATGCAACATAACAAGAAATGCTAACAGGTTATGTAAGAACTCTGATAAGTTCTTAATTATTTTGTTCTGGGTATTGATTGAAATACCTACCTACGTTTGTATTTGCACTTGATTTCGTACCAATATACAATTACTTTACTATGTTGCTGAAAATTATTATTGTCACATTTTTTGAAGCTTTTTGCTGGTTTGTTCTGAATCTTTAGACTTTGTCTGACGATGCCTGTTGTGGATTAGTCTTTGTTTGATTTTTTTATAATCTAATAAAATGTAATTCAATAAATAATAACACAAATCACAATGTTTATCTTTTTAATACATTAAACTATTAAGTTTTATATTCTGCATTTATTGCTTTTATTCAAGTTACCATTTTTTTTCTGATTAATCTCGCACTGCTCTGTTTTTCTATACTTTTTACTCCACCCAAAGGTTGTATGGAAGAGATCGCTTGTAGCGATAAGGCTGCCTTTCCGCATATTAGCTATGAATTTTCCTGTTATTTTTGTGCAATAAAGTGTTTTTTACTTACAATGTAATATTGTACCTGTGACGAAAGGAAATTGCGAATCCTATTCCAATACAAATACGGCTACGATGCGTTTATAGTGAAGAATAAGATCGAAATCCGCAATTTCCTTTCGCCTGACAGATGCATGCGTTACGTTACGTTGCGTTAAAAGTACGGAGCGGCAGATTATAAGTGGGAGAACCGCTTCAGTGGATAAGTATTTGTGTTCTAATGTTTTACCCTGTCTGTGTGTAAATATGAGTTGTTGCATAGTAAAATAGTATGAAAATGAAATCACTTTATTCAATGTAGGATAGTACCTTATTATCACTTATTGTCGTCATGATCCGTCATTGTAAAAAAACATGATTTTCTTTTTTTTATAACAATTTTGTATCGTCCTAATAGAAAACCGGCTCGGGCGGGATAAAAGATAAAAATAAAGGCACTGCCTCGGGGCTGGCCAGGTTAATTACACACATAAAGTATGTTAAGTTACATATATAAAGTTGATACCTTACCTACTTACAATAAACGTAATGATGAGTAGGTATGCTCTAGTACACACAAGGTCTCGCTGTCTTGGACAAAAGGCCAACTTCATTCCAAAGCATGAGTTGAACAGTATGTACCTACCTACTCTTTAAATGTAAGTAGGTGCCCAAGTAACAAAAAGTGGTCTTGTAGTGGTTCCGGGGCCAGGCCTATAAGTGGCTAGTAAATGTTTATAACCACGGAAAAGGGCCCATTTTATAGGCGTACTTTTGCTGATAAAACATTCATAGTAGACTTGGCCAGCACCACTTGTGCTAATATTACACTCATATTTGGCCTACGCAGAACTTTTTGCTCCCGTGAAGCCGACTATGAGCATCTAATAGAACCAGGAAGGTCTGTAACGTACTCCACGCTTCTATTACTAGCTACTTCAAACGTTTGTGAATTTTGCTGTGTTGTGTTTGTGCCGTGGAGGTGAAAAATATATAAAACTAGTAAAAAATAAAAGGCTCGTTCATCTTTTTAATATTAAATGTATTAATAAGTATTTTGCATGTAATAATATGCGTGCGTACGTGTTTGCACGGCCAACGCGTAAGTGTTTTCGGTGAAATATATGGTATTTTACATCTCAATTTTTGTTCGCCTTTCGAACTTAGCATATTTAATAAGTTGTGCTTACAAATAATAATTAATCCTAACAACATTATTGCAACCATCTTGTGACGAATTAGGGTTCCATACACGCGATAAATATTATAGGCAAATGTCATCTTAAATTGGTATCCTGAAGATAGCTTTGGATCCTAATAGTTTTATAGAAAACTTTTATAGATAAATTAAGACTATAACAGCATTAGAGAGTACACAATAAAACCAAGTAAACTTTCTCTTATGGAAAACCACTATAGAACTAACTCACTTACGACTGGCATATAAAGTTGACTTGTACACGCCTATAAGCTCAACTAACAAACGCAAATGGTTCTAAGTACATGTGGTTCTATACATTACTGTTACTAGCGCATGACACTTATAGTGGATTTATTATTACTTCTTGTAGGTGATTATAAATATTACTTACAAGAGCAACTTCTCTTAAGTGTATTTACACCTTTGCAACACTTTTATAGGCCCCATTAGCCTTTACTGCGCTTATAATTTAGTTCTGTACGCTACTATAAGTCAACTTATAAGCACAGATGTACTATAAAACCAAACGAACTCAGTGTAACCTGTTATAAGCTTGGTAGTAATACTTGGAACCACTAAGAGGAAGTTACTAGTGCTGTAAGCCTGTAAACTGGGCACTATAGGAGAACTTTGTTACTTGGGTGGGTACTTACATGTGCTTTAAGTAGGTACCTACCTACTTCCAGTGCAAATGTCTTGAAATACTGAAAGGGATTTTCGATCGATGTACCTAGACGACCTACCACTGCCACCTCTACACAGTTTACAGTTTGGTGATCAATCACTCATAAATCATGGAGGTAGGTGGATTTGTCTGGGAACGACGTGGCAGAAAATTCCCCGCATATCTTAACTGCCTTCTAGAAAAACTAGGGCCTATACATACGTATTAGGAGTAGATACACATACTTCTTCGTGCCGATAGTTCAAAACTCGCCTATACATATACGTAGCTTATTATGAGTAGACACTCATACTTCTTCTTCATGCCAATAGTTCAAAACTCATACTTAATCAATTCAATCTCAATGTAAAGCAAAAACCAGTATGCGAAACCTGGCACAGGCGCGCGCCCTGCAGCCGCGCGCCGCTAGCCGAATATAGCCAGATGAAATACAACTCGAATCGGCTTTATCATCCAGCTGATACGAAGTTGTGCAAGTGCCGAGTGGCGTGGCGTGCACAAAGATCGGTAGGGCTCGCGGGGCGGGAAGTAGGTCGCAGGGGCGCGGGGAGGGACGCCCTTAGGCCACTTATCAACCGCGCGGGGCCGCCACCGCCGCCGCCGCAGCTAGCGGGGAAAGCGTGTCTCTTGAAAATTTTGGTCCACAGCTCTAGATGGTGAGAATCTGTCCCCAAAACGGTACAAATGTTTTTGTCCAATTATCACGATCAATGACATCAGCAGCGATCAAAATATGAAAGTTCGACACAATTTTTTACTCAAGACAATCGACTCGAAGCATATTTTTGTTCATTGGTAACGTCATACCCTGGTGTCCCCATTTTGCAGCTATTACGGTGATTATCTAATAACTCTCCAAGTGGAACACAATACAGAACTTTTCTATTTAATTCTGGCATTTTTATCGCCATAATTTTCGTTAACTGTCGTAGCTTTTACAAAAAGAACTTTAAGATTAATTAGAGTTCTGTTATGTGGAAGTGAAAACATTTATCATGGCGTGTGTAGGTAGGTAGCTTTCCATCTGCCCTGCGACTAGTACCTACTCGCCCAGTACAGAACCAGCTGACAAACTAGTAATACCAGCTACAAGCCTACAAGTTACAACTGATGTTGTTTGCCCTCTATTAATGAGGAGATCATCAACGTAAATTTTTGCTTTGATGAATGTCTGTCGAAGGAATAAGTAGTTCAACCACGAATTGATGTAGAGTCTAAATTAAATTGCTCAAGGTTAGAGTTCATAACTTTTGTGACTGGAGGGCATCCGTTACTCTACAAAATATTTTCTTCAAAGTCTGGAAAATTCATCTACATCGCTGACAATATTACTTGTCTCTCATCGTTACGACCTTGATGCCCGAGACTTCAAAGAGACCCAAATTCAGACTGTCATTGAATTTATTTCACGTGTCTGGTGTCAAAAACGTGAATATGAAGAATTTGGAAGACACGAAGTCAGATTTATAATGCCTATTTGTTTGTATAAATAGTAAACAAGCGGCAAATAACAGACTGTTGGTACATATAAGGTTGCGTCGACCTCGACAGGCCCTTTGCAACCTGCGCGGCCCCCGCTCATAAACCATCAACGAATCACGGACTTGTTCGCTGACAAAAAACTAAAATCTGAAGTTTTTACTTCTCGAAATGTTGAGACAACCGCCTTTATACTCGCACCGAGGACACTTGAGTTGCATGGTCAGATACATAAACAAGATACAAGTCGTTTTATGTCATCGCTATCTTAAAGTGCGGAATAACTTTAAATCCGTTATGTGTGTTGTCATCAGAGGAAAGTTGTGAGTTGTGTGGGTGGATAAGAGTAGTAAGATCTAACCGACATCTTTAATTAGCTGCCGTTTCCTGTTTGTTTACGTACATTTTGTTCAATGCAACAGTGAATGCAACGAACAAAGACGTTCAATAAAATAACACCGCGTCTTGTCACCGGCGTTTCCTTTGTGTTTCTACTTCTACTATACCTACTTTGTTTTGTACTGGCATTCATTGTCTGCTGAGCTAGTTTCTTTAAAACGTCCGATTGCACGTTGTCTCCTTCATTATGTTCTTGTGAGAACTTATGACGGAATGTGGGATTTCCGTTGCTGCATTACTATGAATCCACTTGTTATCTACTATAACTGATGTAATGTTTGGTGGCCGTGTTCAGCATCATACGAGGAAGATTGGAATTGGAAATAGCTTTGCATCCCGTGCCTCCCGAAGCGCAGACGACCTAAATTCCCCGCGTGGCTCCCGTTGGGCTACGTGCGTGCTGATCCCGAAATATCCGACTCCATGTCGCTTAGCATCACTTGCGTAACACCTGCACTCACGATCTGAAGTTATTCAATGCAGATTGTACAATACATAGCCAGTTAACGGATCAATTCATTCTGGTACTTCATACAGTTGTCAAGAAAAACCAGAATAGGCTGATCCTGTTAGTTGTTATATTGACGTGTTGCTGTGCTGATAGTCCAGAGGTTACTATTTTGAGAAATAGTAAATGTATGTCGCGGAAGATTGCAATAAACAATATCGTGTACATTCGTACATTCTTGAATTATTGCCTTTGACTTTGTTGTAGAGTCAATATTGACTTTGTTGTAGAGTCAACTGATGTTATGCAAGTCGGAAGCAAGCAACTTAAGTACATAAGTGCACTAAGTTTATCATTCATTATCAATACCAATCATGTTTCATAGATGTTTAATGCCTACATTTATCAGTATTCAACCCATTCGTAGATTCAATCTTCGATATCAAGATAAGACATACTCTTGGTAGTGGGAGCCGATCACAGACGCTTATCTATAGAAGAAACATTGATTCGATTTAAAAGTGCTTACCAACAAAATAGGTAATATTTGAATTTCGAAAAGGGTATGGTTTAAGCTGTCACCAATTTAAGTAGTTTTCTGTTTCCTTAATAATAGAGTTTGCCCCCAAAATAATAGATTTGTCACCAAAATCTAGTCATCAAACAATATAAAATCAGTTCCAATGACCTAAAATCCTGGAGATATAAGGTCTAGTACCAAATTAATGTTTTTGAATGTATTTTTATAGGTTTGTCCTAAGAAGTATTGAAGAAAATTAATTAAAAGTAATCACCAATAAATCATATTTTTATCCCGAGAAAAATTTCAAAAAGTTTCAAAAAAAATCGAAGTTATCATCATCATCGTTTCAACTAAAACAGTCTACTTACTACTTTACTGGACATATTATGCCTTCCCCATGGAGCTTAATTCCCACAGGTAAAAGCAGTATTTCGATAAAATTTCTAGTAGGATAGTAAAACACATAGTTCTCGTGAAATAGTCAATATTTATTCCTATTTAATAAAAAGAAGGCATTTTCTAGGCAAACGCGAATCATCCTAGACCTCATCGTCATTTTCATCAGGTGCGATTGTGGTGTTAGATACTATAAAACAAAGGTAATACCATAGAGTAGAAATAATACACCCTCAGCAATGAAATTGACGCGAATGAAGTAAAGTTGCACCTCGCTGCCCGCGCCACGCATCGTATGATACTACGACCCATTGCTGAGGTCTGATTGGTAAATTTTTAAAGCGCGCCAATTTGGCTCCGCCTAATATTTTTTCATTCAAATTGACAATTGATGTTTTAAATTGGTAGCGAACAATATTATTTTGATAACTTAATGAAATAAAATGTTACCACTGTATTGGTGACAAAATAGCAAATTAAAGGGAATCGCAGTCTGGGAACGAAAATTTATTTATTTGGTGACAGATCTACCATTTTGAGTACTAACCTATTATTTAAGTAACAAAACTATTATTATGAGAACGAAGTATAAATTCAATCAATGCACTACAATTTCATTGGTAATTCATCTTTTATTTTACACATAATATACCTAACATTAATTTGGTGATCCAATACCTGGGAACACATTTGTTTATCTGAGAACGAAAATATTTCGTGACGATAGATCTCATTATTTGGTGATACTACTTGATGACAAATATAAATGTTGGTGACAGAAAATATAGTTCCCTTTCGAAACCACAAGCTAAATCTATACTACAAAAAGAAGCATATTCCTGTGAGCATCAGCTGGGTGATAAAAATCGTTCAACCACAGTACAAAGTGCAACCTTCGCCGCGTTGCTATCGATTAACAAAATATGTGTTCGAATTTCAAAACCAAGGCCTTTTTATTTTATTCTTGTGAAAAATAAAACAACGCATATTCCTGGGCGCATCAGCTGGCTGCTGGCTGGTAAGAAACGGCGCGAACTTCCGCGTTCAACCTTCGCCGCGTATCGATTCTCGCTTTATATTCCGTGGCGGAGGACGAGCGCGGCGGTCACGCGCCGCGGGTTCTTCCGCTCGTGGATTACTTGCCCTGCATTCTTAGCAACAACCTTACCTACTCTACTCTTGTAGGTAGATTAGTAGAAGGGTTCAAAGGCTAACGGTATCATCTACACTAGTACGTGCTAGTACTAAGAAAATCATTAGACGGCTTTGCGCAGAAATAAGAAATTGCCTCTTACCTACTTAAGACCCAGTAAGATTAGTAGGAACCCATTTATAATCGTATCGAAGTGACCGTAGGGGGCGTATATTTTTAAAAGAGTTACAATAGTTTTAACTTAGTACACCTCCTAGACAACGTAGAGTAATACAAAAATTGAATGAGATTTATGGAGATTTACAAAGCTTTTGAACCTTAACATTTTACCTATCTACTTACAGAGAACAAAGGTACAAGGGCATACGAACTGCTTATTAAATTCCGTCTAGACATGACACAAATGTCTGGCGATTATGATCAAAATTTAACAAATACTAACCTACCTACACACCTATCTAACTACCTAGGTACTTATTTACTAGGATTTGATGGATGGCTAGATTGGCTAGGTTGCTTTGAATTGCTCTAAAATTTTATAGCTTTTATGAAAATATGAAAGGTAATGCAAATAATACAAATACAATCAACTCTATCATTTAGGCAAGGCGTTTATGTAGCTACTTTGAGTTACCTGATTAATAAATCGACACTGTGTATACATACAGTTTTTATTTTTAGGGATGGTCTCTGCCATTTTAGCCCCGGTGCTTTAAAATCTACATCTGACTATTAGTATACAGTAATAAATTGAACAATTTCTCTCCATTGCGAGCGAACTAACATATCCCTACTATTAAAGACGATCATAATCCCAGTAATAAACTAATAAATAAGTACAGACCAATAAACAGGAACGTAAAGCGATGAGAAAGACCTTCGCTGCACGCCAGGAATCTTAGATACGAAGCAGGAAGACGGCGGCGGCGGCCACGCAACAAGCTCCAGCCGCGCGTGACACGAGAAATTAACTGTTAGTTTGTACCTACTGTGACAATTCTACTGTGAGCTCGGACAAGACCTGTAAATTGGTTGCTATACGTATTCTAAATTCAAATTATTGCAAAGACAACATTATCGATGGAGTACAAACGATCCCAACGATGAGTGCAAGCGTGTATTACTTAGGTAGGTCCCATTACGTATCCTATACAGGAGGTTTGCATTTGTAAGCAACTCATTTTCATACACATCCCTACATACCTAGATGACTTCTTGAATACCTTGCATACAATTATCACGCCTTTGACCCTTGCGGGGTAGGCAGAGCATTAACGGCCGTAACATACGGTCGCTATAGCCATGTCGGACAAATATTTAAGGGCCGTATTAGAAAAATCGTGTATACTGACTTATTGAAACCTGCGAAAACGGATTTAAGTCTGTCTAGCTTACCTAACCTCAGAAGGTGTGATTTTACATCATGATCTATAACGTGGAGACACGGGTCAATTTAGATATGTGGAGTAAACGAGTATACTTATCCAAATGAGACCACAAATAAACTGTTATGAAATTTGTCAAAATCGTTTCGACATCGATTTCAGATTACGTCTAGCCGCCTACGACTAATAATCGTATCCGAAATAATGTCAGTAGGTAGGTACTAGACAAAAATGCCGTAGGTACTTTTGTATAGTATCAAATTAGGCAATAGTTTCATTTAGTAGAATGTAACCGTTTATGAGTGAATCTAAAATCAAACAAATTAATAGTTCTGTGCATGTCAATAGTGTTATCAATATCATCATCATCAACAGCCGTGAGACGTCCACTGTTGGACATAGACCTCTCTCAGACGTCACCATAGACCGTGATTTTGGTCCGAGTATTTCAGTGTAGAAACAAAGATAGGTTATTTCCTTGTGCTACCAGATGAACTTGAAAATACCCTTAACGATCTTTTTGTATCAAAATATGCAGTATTAAATTACAGATCTCGTTTATTTCAAAGAGTATTGTTTAGATAATAGATAGTCTAATAGCTAGTAATTTTGTTAGCAGGCTGGTATTGTATCTAGTACCATGACCAGCCGTGACTCTAGCCTTGGCTGGTGAGTGGTCCAATCCCAGTAAAGGTTTCGTTGTTTCGACATCGGCGTCTGCGCACTTCAAGTTGCATTTTTTGCCGCCAATTTACTTGGCGACGTCATCCTTGACCGGTGCTGTTTTGTTTTAAATCCGATTGTATTTGTTAGGTGGGAAATGGTAGGTAGTCCATATTGTCATATTCAGAACCTGTTAAGATGTAGGCAATTTGGAATTTTCCATAAAATATTGCTGTCCTTGTGTTGTATTTTCCAAGTTATTCCTCTTCGCATGTCTCTCGTCTCGGTCCGTTTTCATAAGAAAAGGAAAAACTTGTTTGCATTGTAAAGTAGGTAAGCAGTAACTACTTCTCCATAAGGACCATGAGCAGAATTTTAATCGTATGTTTGGCCTTGGCTATAGTTGGAACAAGATAAGTTAAAAAAGAGTTTAAAATGGTGCAAACATTTGGTTACTCTACCTTTTCGTGTCTATCCATACCCTGTCTGTATTTAAAATGCGCGCACAGCAAACCTATTCTAAATTATCTACGATAATTTTGTTACAATTGTAAACCTATTGTTGTACTAAATTGTAGTCCATTAAACTAAGGAATCTTAAGGCTTTTATTATCTCGTCTGTAAAGTAGTTCTTTGCCTTGATTCTTCACGACTCTGTTTTTAGCAGAGTACTTTTCAAGGCTGTAAAACAATGTCTTTGCTTCTTTAGCTACAATAGTTCTTTATTCAGACTGTTATGTAATGATTATGATTATTGTAGAGTTTTCTTGCTTCATATTTTTTTCTATATAGGGCCAAGTATGCACTTTTACGAAGGATTACAGTATAAAGGTGGCCACAAATGTAGCTAGTAATAGCGTAGGTAAGTGTTGCTGCCGTTCGATAGATTAAAATCGTTGTTCGAGAAGAGATTTTGCGACAATTGAGCAGTAGACTACTACAAGACCACGTGATTTGTAGCTATTTTATAGCCACCTTAAACCTACTGTGTGTGATGTGATGACTAGATGTATAGAGCAAGATGTATATATATCTTAGCTATCTCCAATAAGAATCTCGTATTTGTGACATAAGATTTTTATCGTGAAATATCATATTGCATGTAGATTAGATAAGGTACGTTCAGGTTTTCGATATTATACTACACAAAGGGAAATATTTTTTGATTTCACACTGCTATTCCTATAAAGTAGTTCTGCTTTAGACTAAATGATGAATGTTACCCAGATATAACATTAATTAATTGGTTTTAGATAACTTGCAAAATTCTTATGGCGTTCTGCAGGCAGCATTTCGTCCCTAACTTTTCTTACTTATCAATCGTCAACCACAATCCCACAAATTCGTACGTACATATTTTCCCCTCCCATCTACCTACCCATAGCTTGTTATAACGAGGTCCAATAAGCATGGCGCCGAGTGCGACTGACGACGGCACTTACCCACCGTCCCTAATGAAACCCAACTAATTAAATCCTGAATATCGCTACAGAACGCCCGCACATCTATAGGTCTGGCCCTTGAAACGAGAGGTCGTTAGGCTGAAACTGAATTCAATGAAGCGACGTGGGTCGTGTCAGACGTGGAGACAGAATATTTGTAACTTCGGTAATATGTCTGTTAAGATATTCTGGGTGATTTTGAAGGAAGGTCAAAGATCGAACTCTATTTTGCGTGTTTAGTGGTGTATTTTTCTTGCTCTTTCCATAAATATTATGTATTCTGTTTTCTAAATGATTTTAAGGCAAAGTCAGACATAAAATTCCTTATATCTAATCTGAAATTTCTTATTAGAGTTAAGCTGTGCCAGTTATATGTGTATTCTTTGTATGTTTGTCTCTTTACTGTTTCTGCGTGCAATAAAATCGTTGAATAAATAAAACTCTACGTTATGTTTTGGTTTCGCAGTGGCGTCTCTAATCTTTATGAAAGCTTGAAAAGGAATAAGTGATCTTTCGTATTTACAGTACAGCTTCGATTTGACCGGGTACTGTTGTACTGCTAGCTCTAGTACCATCCGATCGATATAATTCCCAACGATCAATTCATGACATTTCACATTATACTACCAACAATCCCATTATGTAACCATGTCTATTCACGGTCCTAATATGGAATTATGATGATTGTTGTAATGGCATGACTGTTGCTAATTCACAATGCTATTCAACTGGAAACGTTTCGAAACCGCCTTTTTCTGTGAGAATACCGTTCTACTTGTGTTATCAACAAACAATACTTGAAACTAAGATAAATGCAGTACATAGAATATGTGTGCAGTGTTTATTATGTCTTATTGTTTGTCGGCGATAAGCTATCACGCCACCACTATAAATAGAGCTGGTGGAAACGTACTCGTACTTATCTACTCTTGGCAAGATCTAGCGGTTGTCGTTATTTACATGCCTACGTAGGTGTAGGTGCATGGAAAAGTACCTATAACCTACCTCTATCTTATGTAGAGTACATACTATGACTTCTATATATTGACGGATAGTTGTGGGTGACCTTGGATCGTGCCCTAAAAACAAACTATTTCACTCGCTCTTATCTTACGGTTTAGACTTATCAGTTATGTATTCCTATCACTCCAATAGCTACCAACAGATTTTTTTGTTATCAAAGCGTGAGATTGATAACATTAGATAAGAAATTATTCATAGCAACAAACCTAAGAAGTTCACGTATAAATATGACTTTTTTCACACATTATGGTTAGAAATAGCTGATGAAGCCTAGTTGAAATGTCAAGATCCAGGTAAATCGTATTTTGCCTAAAAACAAGACTTTTATATGTAACTGTAATGTAACTTGACAGAAGATTGTCTTGTCTTGTCTTGTCCACACCATCCCACTGCTGGGCAAAGGCCTCCCTCTTGTCCTTCCATCCATCTCAATTTTGGGCTTAGACGAAGAGATTATCAAAAGGTAACTTGATTCTCCGCAAATCTTTTTACTATATACTTAACCTTTAGGCCGTTGTGGATTTGTAGGTTTTTCCTTGTTAGACTAATAGTAGCTAAAGGTGTTTTCTTTGTTTTGTAGGATATAGTATTATCTTTTAAAAATCTTAAAACATTTACTTCTATAATCGACTTAGGTGTTTTTAAGGTTAAGCTGGATATTTCTTCTTCTACATTTAATGGAGTTAGTAGTTCTTTGAAGTTTACGTTCAAATTATTGAAGTGCTTACCTCTATAATCGCGAAATGTAATATTTATTTTTTATTTATTCATCAATATCCAAGTATGTTCATGAAATTACTTCCAAAACATAGAATTATTCAGGGAACTTAAGTAGGTACTTACCTATCTAACTTATCGCAAAATATTTTAAAACAAATAAACATCTTCGGCTCCCCGTACTACTCCCTGCTACCCAAAACACCATAATAATAACCACGAATTGTTCATTCATCCACATTTCTCAAGAATCGGTACAAATAGGTGTGCAACACGTTGCCGAGCCGGTCGGAACCGGTTGGATCCGCTGCTAGCGGCGCTGGTCCTCCTGTACTCCGAGTCATTCACTTTCACAATACCTGTGCGATTCAAAGTGTTCAATCCTTGGAATATCGAGGATATACGATCTCTTCTCTTTTCGTTGGGACACCGAGTCGTCCAATGACACGATGAACATTGGTGTCAGAGTTTTTCAACCAACATGGTTGTGTAACGACCGCCGTCTAAGTTATCATAGACAGCACCCGGGACCGACGGCTTATCGTGCCCTCCGAAGCACGGAACCATTTCTTTTCGGACAATCAGGTGGTTCACCCTGCAATGTCCTAACCAGACCGGGAACAAATTTATAAAGTGATAAACATCAACTTTGTGAGAGTCCCACCGAGAATCGAACCAGGACCCTTTGCGTCGCAGGCAGTCGTACTACCACTGCGCCACATTAGTCGTCAAGGATATACGATGACGACATAGGCATATATAGGGGATGTATAAGAGAGAGCTGAAGAAAGGAAGTTCAAATATATATTTTTTAGGACTGGACCCCTGGATATCAGCCCCGGGTCTTTGAAACCTTCACCTGACTCTCGAGAAAGTGGCTGTAATGCAAATACAGTTGACAATGTCACAGAGAATCAGAGATTTCGATGCTCTTACTCACCTAACGACTAAGTGAGAGACTACGTACAAAAGGAATGATTTATTTATTACTCAATTTAGTGTACATATTTTAGTAAAAATAACTTTGTCTTGACTTTCAACTTTGTCTTTACCTTTTGACCTACTAAGGTCCTATAGGACTCTGTAAGAGTTCTATAATTGATTCCAATATTGAATTAAAATATGTATTGTTTTGCGTCAGTGATTCAGTCTGTACAACAGAAACTGTAGGTTAGTGAGGTATATTTAAGGAGCCGTTCCAAAGTAAACATTTTCTATGGTAACAAAAAAAGTTAAATAGTGTATTAGGCGTTTGACAATGTCAAATTGAATGGAAAAATGATGTAGACGGCGTCTAAATCATGTTTGTGATAACACGGTTTGATTTTATTGTATTCCATTTCTTGTCCAATTTCGAAGCAAATACCTAAATACATATCTGCTAGACTAGTATGTACGGATATGCCACTTGTTAACAGAGGTAAATCACGGAAATCACGTGTTTTATTGTTCTGAATAAGTGCATTTGCATATAACCTTATCTGCATCTCTTAAATTACCTGCATGTGAGGTCCACCTCGCCTACCTCGTCGGACGGGTTCAATGGTACCTTCGTTTATCCCTTGACCCGGATGGCGGCAAGCTCAAGGAGTATACTGCGTTTTAACCGCGTTGTAATGTTATAAAATATATCTTTTTTCATTCATTTATTTATTCATTAAACAGTACATAACTGTGTGCGAATTACAATTTATATAAATATATTTTTTTATAATAATTTACAATATCAAATCCACTATACCATAATAATAAAGACTATAAAAATCAATATAAACAATAACAATATGTCAAATTTAAAATATAATACATTTTCATAACTCAATAATAATATCATATATTTTTATTGAGTTATGAAAGTTTACTTGTGAAATTAGCCGTAACATCCTTTTTGGTTGCTGCCTTTTTAATTTTCCTGTTACGGCAGACGTATGTTATGTTTTCTCAAGAAGAAAGAAACGTTCTAATTTTGAAATTTCACTGAAATTCCTATAACTCCTCTTGCAATAACTGAAAGTGGCGTAGGACCTAAATACACGATCCGCCATATCAATCTTGAGCGCCAAAAAAAACACCAGAACCAACCTCAAAGCCGAAGTATAAGATGACGAATGATGAGCTGACGAAATATCCGAATAACTGGATTATATGGATTAGGATCAGTAACAAGGGCATATGATAAATCAAGGATACTCAACAGTGAAATACCGTACGACTATGGATGATATGAGAAGAAATCTCTTAAATCTTGAAATCAATGTCGTATCAAGTATTCATTTTTTTACACCTGCAATAACTATAGAACAATTTATTTCATACATACAAAATCAAAATACAACATATAACGTAACATGTCAACTTAAAACTAGAAACTTACTAAGTATAACTACAGTATTCATTTGAGTATCAAATCGATACATTCACTATGTTGTTTGTGTTATTGTAGTGGTACCGTAAACGTAATCATTCATTTGCGGTACCAGTTACCGGTAGGTATTGCAATTGGCAGAATGTCAATTCAATTCACAGCCCAGTGTGGTTATGCTCATTGCACTTTTTATCGGAATTTATGTTTCTACCTAGTTGGCTGTATTCGAATTGCAAAGTAAAAGTATCAGTAGCACATTCAGTAGTACACTTTTACTAGGTACTTGGGTAAGGTTTTATTATAAGTTTTTAAAGAAATAACACTGTTATCCAGAGCACTTTATTACAAGAAATGAAGCAAGAATTCTACCGCTGTCTTCGCTGCACAGTCAGCGCCTGACGTTGATAAATGCTGGCTAGCTATATTTCTGCAATTAAAAAGTTAATGGAAGACAGATGGAAGATTGGAAGCACAGTTGTATTTACAACTTCTTTGGTTCTTTAATGATTGAAACAGACATGTTGTGCTAATATTTGTACATGTTGACAAATTATTGACCAAACAAACATGCGAACATTGATTTACATTAAAAACACTTCACCGCTAGTAGTTGTAGTAGAGTAGTATGACGAAACTACGAAAAGTACGGCCTTGCAGAGTTGCGCCATAGCTGTATTCGGCGGTCGTTGACCCCTCGTGGGAGAGGACCTTGTCTGCCGTACCTACTCACTTTCTTATTTGAATACTCGAGACGCGTTTGTCAATAAAGCTATTAGATGAAGAATACGTAAAGCTTAAGTGTTCTAATGTTGTTACGGGTATTCAGACACTAATGGCGTCGGAATAACGACTTGAAGCTTTTTCGTAAACCGCATTAGCATCGTAACGGAGTTTGAAATACGCGTGAGTTTGAAATTCTTATTTCCAGCCAGCATCAAATTTAGAATACTTCGGATTCCAAACTGTTCAAAAGCAATCATTCGCTCGTCACGTAAATCATCCTATTCAGGTCAATGGCTGATACAAGTGTGGCGCGATAGGGACGGAGTATTTCAATTTTCAGAAACCTTTGGGGCAAAGGCACGATTACATACAGCCCCGTTTTAAACCCAGCAAATGAGGGTCGGGAACTAGGTCAAAAGGGACGCCGGCAATGTAGGCCGAGCCGAGCGAACCCTAGCGGGGGACTTTATTGTTTCGTGTGGGTGGATTTTGGCGGTGGTGCCAAAAATGATAAGATTTGAAGGCAGCTATTTACTGTAAAGGAAAACTAATTTCAGATTAAATACTTGAAAGTAATTGTACTAGAGAGTAATTTTTAATAGGTTCAATTAAAATTGAATGGGTAAACACGATCAAATAACAGTTTATGCCAGCCAAACTACGGTTAAATGCACTTATTTTTTAAAATACCAATCAAAGTCACGACCTCTACGGATTTAGTATGAAAAATAAATCGATTTCTCGTTGCGACCGTAACGTGGTATTGTAGGTGCCATAGTAATGGATTCGACATGAAAATGAAATTCTTGAATTCAAATCGACATCCGAATATTGAATGTACTGCAACACGGTAGACGATCTGCATAATATGTAATGAAAGACGTACATAGTTTTATTTACACCTTACAATGGCATATTTCTTTCCAGTGGGTGTCGTGAGAAGTGACTAAGGGACTCGAGGGTTATATTGCATTGCAATTTTAGGCGATGGGATGACAACCTATATCTATGGCGACATAAAATTTTCTAAATGACCCTCAAAGTTGTCAGACGAGCCGTAAATATTCGTATTACGGCCATTTACGCTCTGTGTACCCCGCAAGGTATATAGGCGTGACCTATGTATGTATATAACAATTTTATAAGTTGTGTATAGATGCGATTGTAAAATTTTTTACTCACCGTAGAAAGTGGCGGTGGTGAGAATTTCTGCTCCGACACTGTCACTCGCCTTTTCATCGATGAATTTTCTCTGCCACGTAACGCTACGTTGGTTTGATACGTAACCTATCTTCTTAATGGTACCTTTAAATCTACGTACTTTCTTGCGTTGAAAATGTTGGAATAGCCGTGGAATTCTATTCTTTGATGTAATATTAAAACAATCAGAAATTCCGGGACTTAACTTTACGCAAATGTGTTTGGAGTTTCGACATTAAATCTATACTTTCCCATACACATTTGTTATTCAGAACACAACTGTCTATTAAGTCACATTATGTCGCATATAAATAGCCGTACAATGAGTTTTCTATGGTAAAAGTCTGTTCACGTTTAAAGTTGGCTTGTTTAAGGCCAACTGTGTCGCAACTATTGTTTTTTTTTATCGTGACGACTTACATATTTGGTTTCGCGATTTGAGTGATACGCCACTAGTTCCTAGAGTTTTTTTTCATTAGTTCTTAGGAACAGTTGAGTAGGCAGGTTAGCTGTTTTGATTTCAACCCAGATCTTTAACAAGATGTAATTTTTAAATGATGCAGTAATATGACGTTCATGTTGATGACTGCATAAATATTACATGTTTTCTGACGATATTAGATCCAAGATATTGAACTATTTGCAGCACCGATGATATTATGTCGAGCGATTCGTTCTATTTTTTATAAAATTACAGATTCTTCAGCGCTATTTTTATATCGCCTGTGCGGATACTTGCATAAGATTCAATGTGTTATAGAATTGCGAGAGTAAATCGCTGCGCGGGCAGAGCCTAGCTGTATAGAGAATCAGTTAATCCCTAAAATCGATTCTGCTTATATAATAGTACAGATGCGCCTTTGCTTGAAGTCGGCAGTAAGATAGAATCCTCAGTCCTCCCGGACAGGGTATTCCCAAGGAAAGTCAAGTATTCTGATCATTTTTCACTCCCCCAGGCCGCTATGAATAATTCCACTGGACACGCGAATACGCGATGTAACACTTGTACGAGTTTAACGGTCCAACAAAACATTTGTAACAATTTATAGCTGTTGTTGTGTATGCACAATTTCAACATTATGTATGTAAGCGCAAGCAATGTTTTCTTTCACGTTCAATGTCCTATGAAAGTTTCCCCATTCATGCATAGGGCAGTTTTGGAGAACCTCTCGACGAAGCATTTTATTACACCAGTCGAAAAAAAATTGAGGTTTTGATGCCATATGCGATATAAGATTCGTATATCTTAAATAGTAAACAATCTTTAACTGTACAACGAGCACCGAAACGAAACTATTTTCTTAACTGCGCCATAAGAACCTACTCTACTTCGGGTATACCGGTTTTGAGGTTTCGTGAGCTTAGGAGGAACGCACACGGGCCCCCAATATTGCGGTACTTGACAGCCGGCAAGGAAATGATAGCATGTGGCAGACGCACGGCGAGGCGGCGTTGTGACATGATTTGCGGCGTTCATATGCGATTTCATACAACTCGTTAATAAAATCTGATATATTTTTATGTGTAATAACTATGTATTGGTAGGTATTTATTTTGATAGTCGTTTTGACATGTTGTTTTCCTTAGTGTTATTTTCTCATTAGTGCACCCGCTTCTTTCTCTCTCTGTTTACCTTCTGGTTGGCCGGTAGAGAATGCCGTCTGGCATTAGGCCCGCCTTTTGTACGATGTGCAATAAAGTATAAATAAATAAATAAATATACAAAATACCTCATAATCATGAGGTGTGTGTCAGAACCACCTTATTTAGTAACCTCTACTGGTTCGATACGTCTGGTATGTCTGCTAGCAGATTAGTCTGATCTTAAGTCTGAAGTTTGAACACTAGACAGGCAATATGTTTTGTTAGGATAGCTGAGTCGAAAGGTCTGTCTGGACCGTGAAAGGCGAGTAGGTAGAGTTTGCGATTTTGACAAATTCGAGCATTATAAAGCAAAACAAACGCAAAGAATATGAAGTAAAATTTACCTTAAGATCAGCACTCACTTGCGCATACTTTATTTGCGGAATTGTAGATTGAATGAAATCATGACATCTCGCATGGAACATTTTTGATGACGTATTTGTATTCAATCATTCTGAAATTCCGCGACTGATCAGGCTGCAGGTGCGGCTGAGTTTGGTAATATTTATCTGAGTTGTCTCGTGAATGGAGAAACAACACACCTGTCTTGTATAGAGCATGGTTTTCTCATCTTACGTAAGGCTATGGAATGAAAATCGATAATGTCGATTTTACACACAGTGCGAAGCAATAAGTAGGAAGCGAACGCTATTAATAGTAGGTGCCCACTTTCCAACGCAGTTTGCGTTATGCAACACTTTCTATTTCGGGCGGCATAGGATTGTATAAAGAAGGTTTGCAACTGATTTTAAACTTTGTAATACAGGCCAGATGAACCGATGACTTAAAAAGGCGGTTGGTAGCGACTGGATGATCGTGCCCGTATGGCGTACCCTGGGGGAGGCCTACGTCCAGCAGTGGACTGCAATAGGCTGATGTATATATGTATTTAATTTAAATTTTGATAAACGTCGCGTCATTGGTTGTTCTCTTACTGAAATATTAGCAGTGGTGATGAAACGTGTACCTACAGTAGGTGTATTCGATATAAATAACGTTAAAGTTATTTGGTATGCGAACGACGGATAAAATATACTTAAAACTAGGTTTAATTCTGTAAGTGACACAATGAATTTTATGAGATTGAATAAATAATCTTTAAACCTAATATTCTTTTATGGAAGCTTTCTCAGCAACGACTGGAAAGATGGTTTTGAAATTTTGAAGGGCACGTGAAGCCGACGGGCCTAGTTGCTGTCTTTGCGATTACTTTGATAATAAGGACCCATCAGGTCACTTATCGACTCGATTTCGCACACCAAAAGAAGTTACAGCGATGTCTACATTCTTATAAGTATATTTAATGGTTTATTCTGTCAATAGAAAAAATCTAAGAGGTGATGATTTATCAATTCTTTTTTACCATAACATTCTTCAAATTTTGCTTTGCGGCTCTCTATTTACAAGCACTAAAATTCAAATGGGAATGCTCTGCGTCATGTCTAGACTTTATTTTAAGCAATGCAGCTAAGCACTGGTTCTTGTGTTCATTATAATAGGATCCACTCAAGTGAATTGCGTCCAACCAGACTTCCACGTCCGCCTATCCTCTAAACGAAGAGTGCGGTGCCTTTGCTGTAAAAATTCTTCTTGTTAAAGCAGAACTATATAAGTTTTCGATGTAGTTTTACGTGCGCAGCGGTTTCAACCGTTGCTATCCGTTTTCTCACGGGGAACAGACCTTCACCTAAAAGAATCATACATAAAAACCTTCCTCTTGAATCACTCTATCTTAAATAATAAAACCCTATCCAGATCCGTTGGGTAGTTTTGAAGATTTAAGAATACATAGAAACAAACGGACAGGGACAGACGCGGGAAACAACTTTATTTTATACTATGTAGTGAAGTGAATTGGGTATTCATTCAGTGAGAGTGGATGATCATAGAAGTTCAGGGTAATAAGTAGAATGGACCGAGTGGACGTCTCGGAAAATAAACTTTATTTACCTTAGGTACCTGAAAAGTGGAGTGCAGCACAGAGCACCCAAACGTCACGTGCTGTCATTTATCCGCCCGAGTTCCTTGGTCTGTGGTGACAGGTATTTTCTTGCACTAAATACCGAGCCATTACCTACCATTCTACAAATATTTATATGTAGGTAGGACTGCTCTCCTTCAAGGTATTTGGTACCTACACTACATGTGATTTACTTTCTTTTTCATCAAACCTCAAGCATTATTGATATATTAATACTTACCTCGTATGTATGTATATCTAGGTGTTATAAATTTTTCCTTAGTAAAAAAACGTGTTCGCTCAACTAAATGTTTTCCACAAGACATTTTTTTTAATTTGTCTACACGATACACCATCAGATTGTTGACCTGTCGAATTCTCCCCTACACCATGCGCGGCGCGGAGCGGAACCGGGGCTACCGCGCGCGTGCGTTGACCGCTCGGAATGCATCGCACGCGCATATGCACGCGCAAGGCGCATATGCGCGCCCCTGCAGCCCTCAGCTCAGCTGTTCCGCTGACGTGTGACGCGCATCGCCGGCTGCGCATCCAGATCCAACAGCGGTATTTTTATACGCGTTGTATTTATTTATGGCATTGCCTTACATAGGAATAAGGAGGTGATTTTGTAGTGGTTTTTCGCTATAGTTCTTTTTAAGTTTAACTCGTAGTCATTTATACAAACTCTCTGACGGTATAACAGCGTCAAATCGTAAAGAAAATATAAACACTACCTAAAAGCGCGTCTAACTTTTTTGTAATTACACTGATAAAGATTTGGTCGACTTGAAGAAAAATAAGATGTTAATTTGGAGACTGGTTATAGCTATATTTGACTATTTTCAGAAAATCAGTGCCTCGTTTTATCTTTTACCATAGATAACTAAATTACTAAGCTTTCTGCTTACCAACATTATCAAGAAACAGCTAGGTCTACGTTCTTTTCTTACATTTCTTTGTTCGTTAAAGCAAAAAAGTAATAACCGGCCTGACATCTAATATAAACTTAACTCTGTAATAACATCCCAGCCATCTTAATAACACATCTGATCGCTATACATTTGCATCAGGCTGATATAATTCAAAGTCCAAGCCTCTCATCTCAGAATTACACAATGTTATAATATCGCTCGGTAATATCAGAGAAGGGTACACATACCTACTTATTTACTTGTTTTATTGTATCTGTCTATACACACCTAGTAACTATAGGCCATCCATCACACGGTTTTAATTTAATTCCCTCTTATACCAATCATAGCAAAGTCATCGGCTACACAATCTATAAAAAACTTATTTGAAAGTTTTGACAAAAATATTTATGAAAAAATACGCCATAATTTTCTTCCTTTCGAAAAAACATGGTGCTTGAACCTACAGAACACTTTATCGTAGATATAGGTAGGTATGTAGAACTGGCAGTAAGGAAGTTTGGCCGGAAGGTCTCATGGTCGATAGAGCCTCACAGAATGTAGATTACGGGGGTAGCGATGTACCGGAGTAGACTGGGATAGGGTTTTTAACTGTTATTATTCTGTACAATAGCGTCAGAGTTTTGCTGAAAATAACCAAAATAGGCCCGCAGAGAGTTGTAGGTTTTGCTTTCTGACTTAAAAGTCTGAAATATTATTTGTATGCCTTTTAGTTTAATCTTTAACTCAACTACAGTTACGTTTGACCGTTTGAAAGTACATAGGATAATTAAAAATTATTCATACGCGTCATAGTCAGGTGTTACTTTACGAAACTAGTTTATCATGTTTCCCACGCGATATCGACTTGAAAGATAAAAAATCGGTCGTGCGAGGCAAGATATTTGCGTAGGTATTTGAATATTTTATCATCTGATTCATAATATCAGGGCGGGCGCCTGTCCGTCACCTTTGGAATATTTTGGGAAGAATGCCATTGAGCCTTTTATTCTGGATCACCGGGTCGTGATACGTTTGACATATTTTCCCTCGCTGAGTTCAGGCAGGGATGTTTCTGAAGTTGCCAGGGCAGGCTCGCCCTCTTCTAATCCCTCTCTACCCTCCCTTTTCCCCCTGTTCTCTGTCCCACAGGACGGAGGTTTTATCAGGGCGCTTTATGAGCAACATTGCAAACGGCGTACTTATAAATGGAATCCGGCTTCAGCCCCTGCGTTAGCGAGGAACATTCACGGGAAACAGTCGTCGTAAATATTCCATGAATACTGTCTATCTCATTGAAGATAAAGGTTCGATAAAGGAATCGATGCAAGAAGCGAAAACATGTTTTGGTCAGCATTTTGTTTTTGTTGTTGCACGAAAGGTCGAAGTGTGAACGAACTGCAAACTATGCTAAACTGCGTCGTAGAATTGGAACTAAAAATAACGCATTCCTCATCGTAAGTGACCTTTAAAAATTCTAAATTTTACTTACTTATCGTGATACACCTTGAACACAGTCTTGACTGAGCTAGAGGCGTAAGTTTTCTAAGCCTTGACATCGGCCTTCAATTTAGATCAGCGGCTAAAGATTGTCATAAATACGCTTGTACGAAATGACTAGATAATAACAGCCTTGCAGACTGTTCCTTTGATAACAGTGCCAAGTTCGAGAACAGTCGCCTCAATCACGCCCGCGCCTGGGATGAATAGATATTAATCGAACATGCTTGGCAACGCGATGAAATTTCAACGGGCCTTTATAGCCTTACAAATTATTCCTTTCTGTTTATTTTGATAAAGTTAGCTGTTGGAAAAGCTAGTAGCTGGAACTAGCTCATTGAATATGGATCGCTCGAAGGTCGGTCACTGCCAGCAAGGTCGTCGCGAGCGGCGTGTCCAATCCTCCACAAATTTATTCGTTGTTTTAAATAAAGCGTGTGCCTATGATCAATGGTCGGCAAATCGCCCGGGTGGCCTGCCAAGACGTCCATCTTTTTAGAAAGTATTTCTTTGACGAGTTATCCAAACAATTATTCAAGATTCAAATACATAAACATGACATACTGACAGACTGGATTTTCCGTTCCATATAAAATGTAGAGGTACTCTACACCACCTCTACACTAATCATTTGTCTTACAAGACGCGGCAGAGTTAAGGATTGGCGCAGTAGACAAGAGGCATATACTCTGCAGTCTGTGGGTGGATGTGGGCTGAAAATGATGATGATAACAACAACAGTGAGTCAATCTAAGTTTATATGACGAAGGCATTATTCGCCCAATCCACCTGACCACACCATCCACACATTCCGTTACAGAGCTCTATTATTTCTCAACAATAAGATAAATGATTATCGTATTCACCGCGCACGCTGATTCACAAATCGAGGCCGTACGCATAATAACTTTGGCGTATTATGATGTAAATTGTTTATCAGATTTTCTCACGCCACGTTACGTTTGGCGCGTTCGTGATCGCGCACAGCATAGCCTGCTTCGTTCCAGTTCAACAGTAATGGATTTCAGGTTGTGCATGATCTACCGTTTTTCATTGCTCAGGTTGGGAAACTTGGAAATTGCTTTAGAAGGCATAAGTGCCGGGCTATTTCCATTCGTGACGATGTATTTTCTAAATCAGTGACAGCAGCGTTTCGAAAAAAACTTTCTATTGAGGAGTATACCGCTGATATTCCTGGTATAACTTGCTTGATACTAAGTTTTAGTATAGTTTACGCCACGTCGTCAACAATACCATATTTGAGTTTCATGAGTCTTCAAACCCCTCAAACACAGTTCTCATAAGGAGCTCGAGCGTTCAAACAACTCCGAAGTCATTAACTGAGCCACGCTTGGTATTGAATCCATTTCATTCCACTACTCTCTTGAAACTGCGGTGAGGCTTCGCAGCTCATTTGCTCGACACCCCTCGGGGGAAGATTGTGAGGTTTTATTTTAATAGAGGCGCCGCTTTATTTAAATATCTCAAGCCTTAATGCATCCTTATTTTTATTACTATTAAGAGGCTTGGCCTGTCATACAAATTATATCAAAAACATTGTGTACAACTTGTCCTAACTACCTCTACAGTAGCTAAAAGTAAACTTCAATGCTTAAACACGGGCACTTCTAGGGAAATTGCACGTCAGACATGCTTACTCTACTCCTACCGCTCACCTGAATATTGTATGATGGTCTATTATAGACCCGTCGCTTAGATACTACTACTTATACTAAAACTTTAATATCAGACATTATGTATTATTATTATAACAATTAAATACAATTTCCGATCGGAGAATTCACGAGGCAATTCGAAGTCGAACCTATGGCATGGTTACAAATCAAAGCATTACGCTTCCCGAAGATAAAGGAACACCTTTCCTCTGATCAAAACGTCGTGAAGGAAATCTCTTCCGTTCAAGGCTTAGTACGTCAAGAAAATACAAGGCGGAAAAGGAACATATTTGTAAAATGCGCGCTAGGGACGAAACACACCTGCGTATACCCCTTGTTCAGTCGAGGACTTTTCCTAAAGGTTATATTTAAATGTCCTGAAATCTATTCCTAAAATCCATGATTTTGTCATAATTTAAATAATGTAAACTTCCGCGAATAAACTACCTTTATACGCAGCTAAGTCGGACACAAACTGTGTAACTTACACAGCTTGTAACTACCCATGGTTAGTCTTCTTTTCTTAGATATAAAACAGGCTGCACGGTTGCTACGTGGATATAGCAGTTTGGCTATCAATGACATGTAAAGAAAACTACTACTACTCTGTGTAGTGTAGGCACAAATTAGGAAGACGGACGGAGCACGGGCGCTTTTGTGTGGGAGTAGTAACACTATCTAATGAATGAGATAATGAATCTAAAGAATTAAAGTCCATACTTTAATTTTCTTAGAGCGTCTTTTAGCTATTATGCTTGACGCATTTAAGACATGCATTTCCACGTTATTCAGAAGGAAGGATCAAGTAGGTACATTCAAGGCCTCATGTGTACCAGTGTATCAATTTTGAACCTTACTACTGTACTTAAAGTTCAATATATATGGAAATTAATAACAATAGTGGGTACATTGTTAGCCTAATCTTGCATTTTTAAACCAGTTTAAATAAGCTGGTAGTTTCAAAGTCGTTATTATGACGCAAAATTCCCATGTCTCACGCTTGAAACCAGATTTCTATGTATTTCACCCTTAAGACACATTAAGGCACAAACTACCCGTGTCTACGGTTCAACGCGCTCAGTAATTTGAAAATGGCGACAGTAATAAACCGTTTTAAAGAGAATCCTAGACAGCGTTAGACGTTGGCTTTGTGAAACGAAAGTTGAGCGGCCATAACAGTTATAATGTCTGGGTACTCTATGAACGGCTCACAACACAAAACTATTTCTTGAAGTTTACAGGCTATAAACAAAGTGTTTTGTACTTGTGTTTTCAATACCCGACAGACATCAGAACCAAGAACTAAGAATGATAAAAACGAACTCAAATCCGCTCGCAGTCTCCGTAACTTGTAGATTTACTTCATATATCACGCCTATATCCCTTGTGGGGTAGGCAGAGACGACATTTACGACACGTCTTGACAAACATTTGAGGGTCATTCAGAAAGCTATGTATCACCATAGTGACAGGTTGTCAGCCCATCGCTTAAAATTGCAATACACATGTAACTCTCGAGTCCCTTAGTCGCCTTTTACGACACCCACGGGAAAGAGATGGGGTAATGCTATTCTAATGCTGTATAAAATGGCTTCTTCGTTAACACTAAAAGATACATACATACATACATACATATATCACGCCTTTATCCCTTGCGGGGTAGGCAGAGCGTAAACGACCGAAAAAACGGCCACTTACGCCACGTCTGACAAACGTTTGAGGGTCATTCGGAAAATTGTGTATCGCCATAGTGACAGGTTGTCAGCCCATCGCCTAAAATTGCTATACACACCCTCGAGTCCCTTCGTCGCCTCTTACGACTCCCACGGGTAAGAAATGGAGTGATGCTATTCTAAGCCGGTATCACACGGCAAAACACTAAAAGATTGATCTAATAATTGATAGAGTATAGTATTTTTACATTTGAAAATTACACACACACACGGAAGTAATAGGTACTTATAGCAAGGCTTCATATTAAGTACCCGAGTGTGTGTACGTTGGTTCATTTACGTCGAAATCGCCTCTTTCATTTGAGCCCTTTGCATTTTTAATGACAGCTTTTTGTCCCTCGAACTTTGATGTTTTTTAAACAACGCAAGTATGTAAACAAATTGTGTCAAGTACTAAGTACATAGAAAAGGTCCTTCCCCAAGTCATTTTCATCACATTAAAACCAATTCAGCTTCAAACAAAAATCAGTACCCTTCCTCCTCGCAATACGAGTGACTTGCATTTGTATTGGAAGTGTCCCGTCTGGTCCTAAAATCGGCAATTTGCTTGTGTTAGAACCAGGCAGAATTAATTTCTATTGCTGATATCACGCATTTTTTACAATTGTGTATAAACTAGGTGATTTCACAAAACTTGAAACTATCTACCAGCCGTTTGTGTACCAACAATAAAGCTGAAAATAACGTTTGGTCAGCTCAGGACAGCATATTTTTTGCCAATCGCATTCTAGAAAGTACTAGCTAGTTAATTTAATGAAATGTGTATGTACTCAAGTAAGTTTAGAACTATAATCAGAGCAACAAGCAATGTGTAGTTTTTATTTATTTTTTATTAAGTATGGGTTTGCTCTTGACTCTAGTCTAGGTCATAGGACAGAGACAGAGTCTTAGATGGAGCGAGCTTACCTAGAAGAAGCCTGTTCACTCTTACTTTGAAGAGATAAGAGTTGTATGCGAAAATTTATTAATTGTAAATTTTAATAATATTTAAACCAGCTCCGTCTACGACAAACATGTATAAAATTGGCGAGAGAGAAGAGTGCAAATGTATACATACATACATACATATATCACACCTATAATCCCTTGCGGGGTAGGCAGAGCGTAAACTGCCGCATAAAACGGACATTTACGCCACGTCTGACAAATATTTGAGGGTCATTCGGAAAATTGTGTATCGCTATAGTGACAGGTTGTCAGCCCATCGCCTAAAATTGCAATACACACCCTCAAGTCCCTAAGTCGCCTCTTACGACTCCCACGGGCAAGAAATGGGGTGATGCTATTCTTAGCCGGCAACACACGGCGTAAATGTATACTTATCAATTTATTACAGAGAGTTATAAATCTATTAAATTTGATAGGCTTGTAGCCCACACACAAATGACACAATTTAATTTAAGCGTATCTGATAATTCGTAATGTCGTTCGTAAGTTTGTATACATACATTTTCCTTATCAACCCAGGTACTTTCTTGAATGGGCATTCATTATAGCCTACTTTATTTAGGTGATTCTCGCTGTCAAATGACTTGACAGACGCATCCGTTACGCATCGTAAACGCGTTTCGGCCGTATTTATATGGGGATATGATCAGAATTCGCAATTTTCTTCCGACTGACAAACGCATGCGTTACGGTGCGTTAAAAGTACGCAGGGACGACAGTGGGACAACCGCATTAAGTGTCAAAATACACCTTGGTGTAGTATGATATAGGATTGTTTGAATATGACATCAAAGATATTTCGCGCAAGTAGTCATCTCTTTCTATCTAAAATTCTGCGCCGTTCCTTCCATCCCCACCCAACCTTTTTAATGTTACGTTGATAATGGATCCATGAACTTTTATAATGTATTTAATATCCATGTAGCTCAAGGTTACACGTCCATTATCTCATATTATGCGAGTGCCTCTGTTGCTAACACGTTGATTAAACACACTTCCATAATTACGAGAGGGCAATTATTCTCAGCACGAAGCTACAAGTATCTTGCAACAAATAAATTATGAATGTACTGTACCTTTGAGTTGTGCAACTGTTCTTTTTTTATCGTGGATTTGATTATGAAGTTTTCATACTTACTACCTTGTAGAATTATAAATGGATACATAATTTACTCTAGGCTTGAAATTATAGGTGTCGTATGGTATTTGTGTTAGGTCGTTTGGATCTTTGGTTTAAATTGTTTGTCAAATTGATTTGTTTTTGGGTTTAGAATCTATCCAAGTTGTGAAGTTTTACCATTAAAAAGGGTGGTAAATATATCAACATGGTCGTAGAGATTCTAAACATTAATGGTACAATGCTACCGCATGATGTTGTGCCAATTATTGGCGACGGCGGCGCCTGCTTATTTCGAGCAATATTTAAATTACCTCTTATCTGGGCTTCATACAAAATTTTATCTATATCCTAGCCTAATGCGTTAATGCACCGAGAGTCCGAGACGGATTATTACTACATAGTAGGTATAAGGTAAAGTCGCCTCCCAGTCCCACGTCTGTCCCTGTCTGTTTGTTTGTATGCTTTAATCTTCAATACCTCTTACCGGATCTAGATTAAGTTTTTTTTAAAAGATAGAGTGATTCAAGAGGAAGGTTTTTATGTATGATTTATGTCGGGAGAAGGTCTGTTGCAGCGGGTGAAATCGCTGGGCGGGCCGCTAGTATAAAATAAAATAAAACATTAAAATATTGTCCGGTCGTTTTTATAAACGCCAAACCGTGTGAAAACATTATTGGTATTCTTTCCTGGGAATGGAAGCCCAAGAATCAAAACGCTAGATTTCAGTAGTTGTAGGTTTTATCGTGTTCTTCCTATTCTTAATGAACCCCGAATTACAGATATTGAGCCCAAAATGTGCCGTGTGATGCCGGCTTAGAATAGCATCACCCCATTTCTTTCCCGTGGGAGTCGTAAGAGGCGACTTAGGGACTTGAGGGTGTGTAATGCAATTTAAGGCGATGGGCTGACAACCTGTCACTATGGCGATACACAATTTTCCAAATGACCCTCAAATATATGTCAGACGTTTGCGGCCGTTTACGCTCTGCCTACCCCGCAAGTGATAATAGGCGTGATAAGTGTGTGTGTTATGTGGCGAGCCTGTTGGGTGCAAGCTGCAGTGGTTATCAGTGAGAACAAATGAGGCGCAATTGAGCATCCAGTCGTCAAACCCTGACCGATAGAGAGTCGTAGACCCCGGTCCACGCGATAAGAGAAAGCGATTGAAGGTCACCACACATGGACGTTATACTGGTTGTTTGTTTACCTAATAGTTGGTACGATTTTGTTTTAGCTATAGGTATAGTATATTGTCAAACTGAATAACAGATAATAAGGAAGGGGTATGCAACAAATCAGGACTTAGTATACGTCTGGTAAAGAAATTGTTTCTAGCTAAAATAGTTCTTCAAGTATTTACGAATATGTTCAGCGAATTCAGTGATAGCACTGTTGCGATAGGTCGTAGCATGTAGGTTACTGTCGTCATGCATCATCATCATCATATCAGCCCAAATCTACCCACCGCTGAGTAAAGGCCACTATATAGTTACTTTTATTTTTTTGATTGCATGCAGCATACCTAAAATAACTGTGGCCCACGCTGTGGCCAAACCACTTCTAGGTATAACATTTATGTGAATAGGAAATTAAATTACCTACAATTGTACCCCAATATGTGGTAGCCTCGTTTATAGGTCGTTAACCTCTAAAGTTATGCAAATTGTGATAAGATTACATAGTGCCAACAACCTACCTACCTTGCCTATCCTTCATCAAATTTATCTACTTTCTTATGTCATATTTACACATAGGTAGGTAATTACTACGAACTTAATTATTATTAACATATTTTTCTTTACTTATTTAATTTTGATTTTAAATACTGGACCCTACGATACCTACCCACATTTCAGTTTTGACCAACTATAAGACCCTTTTTTTTGCTACTAATTTGGCAAGTAGGTACCTACTTATATTATAATTACAACCTTGAGATCAAATCGTTATCGTCTTGTTATCATTTAAGAGTACCTACTTACCTAATATTTTATTTTAATGAGATAACCTTATGATAAAGAGCAATGTGGACGATGGCATACGATAGTAGACAAGACAAGGTCATTGCCATTTGTCATTGAATTGTGATTTCTTAAATTTATAAATCCCTACTAACGAGTTCGTAAAGACGCAAACGACAAGAGTATAGGCACCGACTACTACTTAATATTACTAAATAGGTACGTAGTATAGCTTCAGTTAGGTACCTACTATCGATCGACAGCTATCTATTCTAATCGTTTTCCTCTCCTACGGTCAAATCATCCATCGCCTCTATTTATACCCACATAACAGTTTACCATTAAATAGGAAAACCTAAATCCATTTACGTACTTGTTTTAAGAGGGTATTATAAGAATGTAAACAATCTTACGATCACTGAGTGACAGCTACTGTTTTCTCTCCATAAGTATGGCAAGGTATGTCCCGCTTTATCTGGTTTGTTTACGTTCTTTTAAAGACCTTCTTGGCCCGAGAATAGTTTTGATTGTCGAACATCCTCTACAAATTTACAATATATAATTTTAGGTAATTATAAATATTTTTCTATCGTGCGCTCTCACTCGTCGCGTGCACCAAGGTCGGCCATGTTTCGCCACGCTCGCGACAGGTCCGCAGTTCGTTGACCTACTGAACCCGGGTAGGTGGCGCTAGTCCCCGAATGGTGGCAGCACTGGCGCGATGGCGGCGGCGGCGGCGGCGGCCCGGTTTGCGCTCGATGGAGTTTTGGCGGGAAACACAATGGCCCTACGAATGGGAGGGGAGATGTAAAAGGTCTACATTTCGGCTCTATACTGAGCTCTACCTATATACCTACCTCTACGTACTGTAGGGTACAAATCGACACCCAGCTAGTAAAATAGAGATTGGAGACTGCTCTAGTTCGGTTCATACAACATAGCTACCTATCTCATCTTCTAGACCGTTTTTCATGGATATAGGAATGACAGTGGTGAAGTAGGTTTTTCAACTAGTTTATACTACCTATACTAGTACTCTAGTCTGCCTGTCAATGTACATTTCTAAGACGGGAATATTGTTAATATTCCCCAAGATTTATAGACTTATATTTTAATACTAGCGTTTCCGCACGCGGTTTCAACAACAAACAACTCACTACCTGCGTCTGTGTTTCCAAACGCATACAACCCTAGTCTCGTCAAAGTAAGAGTGAACAGGCTTCTTCTGAGTGAGCTCGCTCCACTCCATCTTAGACTCTGTCTCTGTCCTATGACCTAGACTAGTTTCAAGAGGATACCCTTAATTAAAAAAAAAACAACCCGACAAACTTACTATAGAATTTCAAATACTTACGTACTTACCTACTTTCTTATTTTATCTCCTTAGTCTAAACATTTTTTCAAACAGATCAAATTTAAAAAACCGTGTACTTCCATAAAAACTTTATATTTCTTTTTTAACATTCAGGGTAAAATTTAGAAAATGTATAATCATGTTATTGAAAACTTCAACTCCTCATTTAAAAGAGATCGCTTCAAAGGGCCATAATTTTCATATAACGTTTGTCCCCTTTTTAAGTACACCTTTAGTTTTCAAAAATCAAAAATTTCGGTAAAATTTCAAATACCTATTATAAGTTTATAATCTAATGACAATTTAGAAAATGCTGAAACGCGGCTTGTTTGATTATTTTAGTTTCTTAATCGAATCCCAAATTCTGAAACAGATTGCTTCAAAGACCACAAACTATTAACCCTTTTTACCCCTATGGCCCTATGGGCCTATATATAATCCTAATTCTAGCCTCTAATGTCCCACTGCTGGGCAAAGGCCTCCCACCCTTTCTTCCATTCTTGCCTGTTTTGGGCCTCCTACGGCTATGGGGGCTATAAATTAAAAAACCTCATAAATACGTATTCAATTATTTTAAACAAGTAACTTCTCACTTTGTAAAAAAGATATCAGATGTCATGAAGTGGCAAGTTTCTGAATCTACATGCCCCAACTACAGTTGGTTCACCAACCAACTGCAAAATCTCTACATCTCAGTCGAAATGTATGGCTTGGCTACAATGCTTGAAATGGAGTCTAGTTGTTAAAAGCCTAAATTTATCATATATAATACAAATCTACTTACGTACTTATTTATTACCTTAAATATTGAAATTATTTCTCTACGCTGAAACTATTGTTGTACTTGCCAGTCTAAAATATTTGATGAATCAAATCACGCCAAACAAACAATAAAACGATGATTCATACAACGAAATTGCATTATAAAATCAATTTGCTGCACTATAATCTACCTACCTATCTGCCTAGGTAATACTCGAGCGATCTTTCGCGCTGGCCCAGTTTCGCAACCTTGAATGCTGCAAGTACCAACACCAACCCACGGTTTCTAATAATAGTTCTGATACTTGCCGCACCATAGAATGCCTTCTAATAAACAAATAGATTGAATATTGATGTATCAATTTCGTTTGCAAACTACGATTTAAAGTGGAATTGAGGGAATCAAAGTATTCTTAAGTACAGGTTGGAATGAATCTGATTTGATAATAGTTGTTTTCACCCACTGTTTATAATTGATGTATCACAATTTTTTCAGTTTGGCTAGGACATATTTTTAGACTGATAAGATAACCCTTTGGTCTTCTTGTCGTGTGGGACTGTTACTGATACCAGGTATTCCTTTCAGATACGGATTTCACCTAAAATCTGTGATATCAGATCATATTCGAACAATCCGTCAGGAGGTTTAAGGCGGGGATGGCGCCCGGGCAAGAGTTTTAAACCGGTTTTATATATAGACAGTTTTATACAGCCATAAACTTCTGAAAAAATATATATAGGTATGTTATTTTCGAGGTTCTAACAGATACTATCAGTAACACAATTTGACCAACTTTACTTGATAGAAAAAACCAATGTCACCTCTTTTAGAATTATTTTTTCAATACTTTATATCTTCAGTTTTAAAGTTACCAAAATATCTACGCTGTTATTAAGATACATTTATTTTATACTAAAAATGACTAAATAAGACATTGTGACGGTATTTCTCTAGTTTCAATAACGAAAAAACGTAAAATCACGCGAAAATTTAGCGCAAAATGATTGCCTGTTTCTTTCTGGCGCAGCGCGAATGAAACGGACCAAATTTTCAGGGAGAACAGGTCCTTAAAATAGAATGAATCGTTTTCCGACCTCTCAATCAAACCACATGCAAAAGATAAATTATTATCGTAACTAGTAATATATGTATGTGTGTAATGTTTAAAGATCATTTAGAAGGTGAATCGATCAATAGTTACAAAATTTAATCTAAGTATAGTAGTTACAGAAAGTTGAAAGGAAATCAACTCATTACAATATCAGCGGTCAAAGGGCGTCGACAGACCGCATTGTCTTGATTACATTGTCATTTATCGACAGCTGTAGGCTGTAGTCAGCGTTCGAGGTCACTAAAACGAAAGCCGATTATAAAGTACATATATTTTGTGATGTACATATTTTAGCTCATAGCGAGCAGTCAACTGTGTACTTTATATTATAATCAAATCTACTTGTTTACTCTATATTGATTTTGTTGGCAAGAAAGAGTGGAACTCACTACCTGCGTCTGTGTTTCCAAACGCATACAACCCTAATCTCTTCAAAGTAAGAGTGAACAGGCTTCTTCTGGGTGAGCTCGCTCCATCTTAGACTCTGTCTCTGTCCTATGACCTAGACTAGAATCAAGAGCAAACCCATCATTAATAAAAAAAAAGAAGACACTTTTTTTGGAGGTAGACCATTTTTGAAGGAAGAGTATTTTTTCATAGAGTAGCTAAAGTTAGGACTTTATTTGAAGGTATAAGATACTATTTAACAAAATACCAGAAGATATATTGAGTTTATCAGAAACTAAATTTAAGCCTGTAATTTATAATAAAATATTATGTTATAAAGCTTACTATAAGTTAGATAATTACAAAATACAAAGATGGAGCTCTGAAATTCCATCGCAGCACAAGAAACACGCACTCTTTTTTAATAGCAAATTGGGGCGTGCGTGGAGTTTAGAAGTGACATAATTTTAGATTTGTATTCTCATATGTAGATTTCTTTATTTGTAATTCTGGAAGTATTCATCGTGAATCTACTTAGAAATAAAGAGTAAAGTTTTGAAATTTCATTTTTCAACCTAAAATTTGTTCCCATAAGCCCGTCTTGAATTTTCAGTATCGGTCAGTAAAATTTCGCCCTACATGTGCATTCGTTGCATAGTTTGTTTACGTTGCCGAATGCGCGGTGACTTTGCTGTTTTGGCTTCGTACCAAACTCCACGACCGGCGAGTATAATACTGTAATGCATATGTCAGTTAGTGTGCATATAGGAAAATTCGACCGGACTTGGCTCTTGAATCTTGATAAGTATACATACTTGTAAGTTGTACATATGTACAAACATATACACTTACATAAGGGTAATTTCATAAAGTTTTGTATTACTGTGTCTTGAAGTCTTGATACCTTAATTCAAACATATCTCCTATGATGTCAAATGTGGGTAAGTTTAGTTTAGTATTGTAGCGTTACCTTATCGTAGTCATTTATGAATAATTGACTAAATAATATTTTTAAGAACACGCGTCACTGCGCTTTTATATTATGTACACTAGCTGTTACCCGCGGCGTTCTATATGTGTGCCAAATTTTCAGTTGCTTTTGCGTAAAGAAGTAACAAACAAACAAACAAACATACAAACTTTCGCATTTATAATATTAGTAGGATTTCATTTCAGTACCCTACCTTCTACTTAATCCTATATTAGATTTTCCTTCCTACGACATAAATGTCCAATGAATATGACCCGACAAAACTGAATTACTCCAATTCAAATAGCCCCAATTAAATTGTTCATTCTTTCGCTCATTGTTTTGTAAACACAACACGTGATTTTACTTTTGGACGAACATTCTTTCCAAATCTACAAAACAGCGGCCAAGCTTTCCTTTAGGGTGTCTACGGACTAACGTTCCTATTATCCGGCTAGTAGTGTAACGGCTGAATTATGGGTCGCTCCGACAACAAACATATAAAATAAGGCCATCCCAATACGCCATATTTGACTACTGTCATCTCCGAACTAAAAGTGATGTCTAAGAAAAATGGACACTCTACCATAACATTAGCACGAATCTGATAACTGTCAAATATGTCTTTTTGGGATGGCTTTATTTCAGGAGTATTGGGAGTCACAATGCACGCACACCCTCTGACTTTTTATTGCCTATTCATTATACCTCTTTAGAAAGATAAATAGAAAAAGTTAATTGTTAGATAAAAGTTGAAATAAAACAGAAAACTTTGTTCAATAGTTTAGTCGACTGTCAGAGCGGCGCGTTGCAGAAAAGTAGCTGTAATTTAGTAAGCCAAAAATCTCTTTGTCTAAAAGTGAATTGTAAATAAAAACACTGCGTGTCCTCGCAGTCACATGTTATATAGGCCGCTCACGAGTAGATACATAATCTACATAGCTGTGTATGCAGACAAGGTTGCTAGCCCAGCTACAACAGGGCTTCGAGAAAAACTAGGCCAGAGGGCTCGACTGTTCCGTACTGCACATCTACATTCAAAGTCGCGCCTCTTATGAATGGCTAAGAACGCTTTTAGAGCCTACATCTAGGACTTATTCCACCCCTATTCAGGTTACATGAGACGTATGTACGCATTCAAGTTGTGTTTTGCTTGAAGTAGCGTTGACTTCTTGATGGTTCTCCCTATGCTTTAGGCTTACTTGGTTGCTTGATGCAGTTTTTCGCGTGTCAGGCATGTTTATCAGTCCATATTACTCATTGAGCGAATTTACAGCGACTGAAGACTTATACAGTTTTTCGGTGTATCGCGATATTGGCGATGCGCTATCCATCTATCATAATCCAGCAGCGATACTTACCTCTGCATGATATAAGTTTAGGTTATCTGTTTATGCCGTGTGATGCCGGCTTAGAATAGCATCAACCCATTTCTTTCCCGTGGTAGTCGTAATAAGCGATTAAGGGACTCGAGGGTGTATATTGGTATTTTAGGCGATGGGCTGCCAATCTGTCACTATGGCGATACACGATATGGCGATATACGTGAAAATTGTATTCGTCAAACGTGGCGTAAATGCCCGTTTTTGCGATTGTTTACGCTCTGCCTTCCCCGCGAGGGATAATAGGCGTGATATGTGTATGAGTATATCTGTTCATCTAGTCCTGCGAACTAGCAGTACTCCAGCCACCGTTTATCATTTTCCTCAATGTAAACAGAACGTAGCGAACCAAACGTATGATTATGAAGCCGTGTGACATTGATGCCATTATGACGGAGGCCATGCGTGCCATGCCACCATGGCGGTGCCTATCTAGCTTGTAGATACATACCTAGAGTCTGTGCGGAAAGATAACAAGCGTGGAAATTAAGGTACGTTTTTCATACAAAATTAAAATGGACTTACGTCTTTTAAAGGGACAAAAATCGGATTAAAAATCTTGATGGGAAGACCCGTGTTGATATTACAATAAGATTGGAAAACATAAAATTTCTTTGTTAGAACTAATTCGCCACTTTACGCCAATAGATTGAGCTACTGCTGCAAAAAATGTATGATTTTATTGTGGATAAAATATTATTTTTCTTCTAACCGAAAGTACCTACTTTTGCGCCAAATTTACGTGTGCCTTCATCATTTCGCATAAGCATTTGTTAAGAAAATGCTCTGCATAGCATGTACAAGTCCATTGAACTTCAGTTTCGTATGTAAAACGTCCTGTGACTCAAGTATGAGAAATGGCATAGCAACCTATGAAAAAATGTTAGTTCACTTTTTTGCCCTCGCCTATTCTCTCTCCGCACAAACTCTATCTACTAGAGTACATCGCTTCAGGATCTGATACTCTTGACTTTTTGGACGACAGCTCTGTGTCTGCGAGATTACTCTCGTTGCGCGGACTCTATCAGGTGCACCTCGAGTGACGGAGTTACCCAGGAATCAACCGATATTGGTTATTCCAGGTGTAGATTTCATAGCCCCGGGGCTATGAAATCTACACCTGACTATGGTAGGAAGCAGGATCACACCTGGAGAAGATTTTTGGTTGTTCAAACAACCAGCCCAATCGCGCCCTTGGGGAGCGACTGGGCTAACGAGTTGTTCTGGGAAGAACGGATTGGACTGAAGTTTATGAAAAACCAGTATCTGTCGTGTGAATAGCACTACCCCATTTCTTTTCGCGGGTGTCGTACGAGGCGCCTAAGTGACTTGACGGTTTCATGTGTATTACAATTTTAGGCGACAGGCTGACAATCTGTCGCTATAGTGATACACGATTTATTTGAAACGGCCATCAAATATTTGTAATACGTAGGTAGTTGTAGCAACCGTATTTGTGCGGCCCTTAACGCTCTGCCTACCCCGCAAGGGATAAAGGCGAGATAGGTATGTGTATGTATGTAAAACCAGTATTGCTTCCCGAGGTGCCTGCTGCTGATAAATAGGTTTAACTACTTACAGAATTACAGGTTCTGTAAGTCCCACTTTCTTAACTTCGCCAGAATCTGCAAAAAGGTGGTTACTATTATTGTATCTATGACATTATCATCACTACGCTAGCTTATTTAGGTTTATTTAACTTCCCAGTTAGAATTAACCACCATGGTTACCACTGTCAGCAGGTCGTACTCCATGTTTACGCATTTGTTTGTATGTAAATAATATGTTTCCGCGTATTAACTCTGCTCTGCTACGTTCACGGAATCTGTAGGTATCTATGTACGTAACGCCGTATACGGCCAGCAGCCAAGGCAATAATTTTCCCACATAAAAGTGGATTTGTTATTGTTTCTGTCTCTCTCGTTTTGTATTAGTTTGTCTCTTTCGCACGTTTCCGGGTCTATACGATTTGGGCGGGGTCTTGGTGCGCCCATACTATCATTCGTACTTTTGTAGCTCTATAGAAAACTTGTGCTGCCATCTAGTTAATTTCCGCCCAAACTTATTCGGTTTCGCCGCCGACTTGGCATGTTGTGGTTGCTAGCACTCTACGTCTGAACGTGAGTTCAGCTACTCAACTACAGAGGGCGCAAGTAGTACCTCTTTTACAACACAAATAATAAATTTTATTTCGCATGGAATTTATAAATGTTTTCTCTTTGTTTCAGGTGCTAGTGGAATACGATGGTGTGGACTGGCAAAGGCGCGAGTGGGTAGCAGTTTATTCGCGTAGAACGTTTCGTGTTTTTTTAGTGGAACGAACTTTAGTGTGGGCCCCTAGAACTTACGAAGGAAAGGAAGTGAAATGGCCTGCTTTGGTGAGTATTCCTGGTTTTAAGTAAATTTGCAATTTCAAATTATCTGACTGCTTGTGCACTGCAGTAGTCTGCACCTTGCCTACAGGCATCTAAAGTTATTGTTCTCTACATTGCCGATAGATGGCGTTAGAAGTGACATTTTACTAAAGTCCTGTATCACTGCTAAATTAGAGTCATTCATCAATCAAACAATAGAGATTTGCATCGTCTCCATCTTCACAGCTTTCTGCAAAGAATATGCTTGTTTAAAACTTAGTAAGTATGAAATAATTAATTTATTTTATTAAATAGTCGTGTCCTTGTCTTAAATGAGATCTAGTCTAATGAGATCAACGTTATCTGTCATAGACGATCACTATATTATATCTCTAACTATTCCTAATTACTGTACAATCGTTATAGTTGCCTTCTAGCTACTTTGCTTGTCAAGGTAAGTCGGTACGTCTTCATTAATTTTTAATAATGTTTTTATTTTCAATTTCAATCGTTTATTGCATAAATCAGTATACATATATGTGTCACACAATGCTCAGAACACTAAATACCCGTATAATGACACCCCTTTTTTATTTATTTATTTAAATATGGATAGCCAACATAATACATAAATGTCAAAACATTAAAAAAATCTTACATCTAATTTACACTTGCTGGTATGCATTACACTTACAGGCTACCACAGCTTGCAATACATTTCATTCAGAGCTTAATAAAATTGAATTATAATAAAAGTACTAAATTAAATTAAAGTGCCCCTTTAGGGCACAGCAGTTTTGTTTTAGTTGTTTCATCTTATTTGTCAAGACTTTTCCTGTCTTACATAGGTATAAATATAATGTCCATGGCATCATTTCTGCCCGCATAACAAACAATAATTAACTATACCTACATGTGAGTAGCAAAGCCGGTTTATAATAATCATATAATTATCACATTTCATTGGATCCACTCGAGATACCTATGTTCCAAGTACCATCTTACCTGACCTGAAGGTGTTTAAGTATATGGAAGGTGTTCGTATATTTTCGGTCTAGCGAGGGTGAACATTTCCTAGAAATAAAGATCGGTAGTTTAGTTATCTGTCGAGTTATACTCTGGGAACATACCCAATTTCAGATGTAGTATTTCGAATCGAATTTTTGGCAATAAGCAATTTGGGCGACATTATTAACCAAAATTGCTTTCCTGTTTAGTCAGTGCATCTCTCCCACTCTGCAATAATTAGGCATTTTATTCATGATTATGATCGGATCATAACATAATATATATTTAAAAGTCAACGTAAACTAAGTTAAAGGGTTAATTAAACGCATCTAAATAACACGCTTTGAAAATCTTGTATTCAATTTGAAACAAATCATGTAAATAACACGCTTTGAAAATCTTGTATTCAATTTGAAACAAATGTCATTTTCCGATGATGGTGGCGTGAAGGTACATGCCGTGTGATTAACCTGGCCAGCCCCGAGGCAATGCCTTTATTTTTATTTGTTTATCCCGCCCGAGCCAGTTTTCTATGAGGACATTACGAAATTGTTATAAAAAATGTGTTAAACTTTTTTTTACAATGACGGATCATGACGTCAATAAGTGACAATACCATCCTATATTTAATGAAGAATTTCAATTTTAATTAAGCACTGCCTTATAGCAAAAAGGAAAAGGATTTTGTCCCTAGGGCTTACTACCTACTTAAAGCTTTTCGAAAATAAAGCTTACTCAAACAAGGCTTTCATTTAGGTGCTTTCAATAAAACCGGAGCTTTTTCCAGTCTGACCTTCGGCCTTTGTCTGAACATTTTATTACTTTATTTTGCCTACAATTTCATGGAAATATACGTAGCAGACGTATATTTAAGATATAAACAGGATAAGGAATAGCGTGATAAGGGAACGTTGTGGTATAAAAGAAGACGTAGTGACTGGTGTAGAAAAGGGTATGCTTAAATGGTTTGGTCATGTAGAGAGGATGAATGAAAGAAGATTAACGAAACAGGTGTATATGGCAAGTGTGGATGGGAACGTCGGAAGGGGAAGACCTCGACGAACGTACCTCGATCAAATCGGGGACGTGCTAAAGAAAGGTCAGGTCAAGAGTACCCTAAACCGACGAGCATGCATGAAGAGATTGATGAATGTGGAGGAGGCGAAAGAAGTATGCCAGGATCGTAGTAAGTGGAAGGAAGTAGTCTCTGCCTACCCCTCCGGGAAAGAGGCGTGATTTATGTATGTATGTATGTATGTATAAAATTATCCCCTTCACGAATATTGCCCTAATTCATATACTCTAGAAATATAATTTTAGGTAAAAAATAATTGGTATTACTTATTTACCTCCAGTGTAAATGTATATGTATATCCCAATCTTATTTGACCACGATTAAATAAGCTGACTATTTACCTGGTACATATCTAACCTTGAGAAATTGATCATATTTTAGTATGCGCTTTAGTTTGACTCTGACTGAATACCAAATTTTAAAACCTTCCCGTGTTAGGTATACAGAAAAAAAAATACTCTGACTGGTCTTGACTTTGAGTTGTTATCTAAAATAAAATAATAAAGGTGAGTATGTACTTTTTTTATTAGATCATATTACCTACTTCTTCCTCTATTTGTGTAGGACACCGTGTCGTCCAACGACGCGATACCAAATGTTATAACTGCTAACAAACCGTTTGGTTGAAATTTACACTTAGGGGTAATTTATCTTCGTGTGGGTCTGTTGTAGCAGATGAGATGGGAACGTGAGGACGATCCATCATCCCGCGTTATACAAGAGAATTTGTTTACTTAGGTTTCCATCTTTGTGTTATATTGAAATGAGTGTAGCAGGTAATACCTACTTCATTATAACTCTCCATTTAGACTTAGAACCTTTCACCTAAAGTTGGTAGTCTGCAAAAAAAGTTTAATTAAATTACACTGTATGTATTTATTATTTGTAACATTATGTTACTGTTAAAGATAACTGGGACTACGGCACTCGAGGGTTACATGCTTTATTGCAATTTGTGCTTGCAACCTGACATTATGGCTATAGACCTGAATGATCTCAAATTTTTGTCAAACGTGGCGTAAATGTCCGTTGTTTACGGCCAGTTACGCTCTGCCTACCTGCTACGGATATACCTAGGCGTGATATATGTATTTAAGTAAAGACCCCTTCATCCCACTTCTATGTTTTATCTTCAAAAATCTTGAATAGGAGCAAGGGTTGAAAATATGATAGGTATCTATATAATACGTGTACGAATAACATGACCATGACTAACGACGGCAATCGACAACTGGGCCATTAGAGAATAACTAAGAGTTTGAATCTGTCGAGAATTTCCTGCATACCTCATACCTACTATAGCATTATACTAACCTACCCCCTCCCTGCCTGAAAAGTCGCCGCAGCTCTATGCATCACACTGAGCTTCTCGACTCAGACCTATCCCGGGCAAGAATGAAGCTGTGAACCAGAAAATACTCTTCTAATCATAATCATTGTACCAAAGACAAAAAGCCGTCGCCAGGTCACAATCTTCCCTGGTGCACCTGGAAGGCACTGAATAGACTGCGGTCGGGTGTTGGCAGGTGTAAGGAGCTCAGCAGGAGGTGGGGCTTCTCTCAAGATGACATATGCGAGTGTGGCGCCCTTCAATCTATGCCACATCTAATGTCATGCCCTACCTGTCCTGCTTCTTGCACACAGGAGAACCTATAACAAGCTAACCAAAATGATATTGACGTAGCCATTTATTGGGCACAACAGCTGTCCTTCAGGGGTTGACTGGCATTGACCCGAAAAGAAGAAGAAGAAGATTATACTGGGGAAACCTTGAGAATACCCGCAAGGGATAAAGGCGTGATATGTGTATGTGTACCTACTACTATAACAGCCACAATTTCAGTTCACTCGCGAACAATTCCGTGCAAAGACAAAAAAGTACGTACCTAATGTAATCTACACTAATATTATAAAGAGGAACGATTTGATTGTTTGTTTGTTAGCTTTGAATTTAATAGGCGCCTAAACTACTGGACCGATTTAAAAAAATCAACCGTTCCCCCCTCCACAATTTTCAACAACAACAAGTGATGAAAAGTGCAGCCATTTATAGCCAACCAATTCCATAAACTACTTACTTATCATCACTACAGCTAATCCAACAACCTACATTCAATCGGAAACAGAATTATTAAAATGGCAACACCACTCACAACTGTCAAGTTTGTTTACTATTGTTTTGCCAAATACCAACAACCCAGCAACCATCTATTTACAATAATTGTGATTTCTATTAAAATATTATGTTCTATTCTGATTCGGATTTGAGGACATAATATATAAGATATCTGTGATTCGGATATCTCCAACAAGACATGTTTTGGGTAAATCCAGTGTGCAATATTATTTCTAAATCTTTCAAACAATAACTTACACTATCCTTACAATATCTCGAAGAAAATAAACGTTTTCTTTTTTATAGAAACGTCTTTTTATAACCGAAATAAGTAGAAAATGACCGGCCATTTTGTTTTCCAGACGTTCTCCCCTCTCGCGGCAGACCTGACGATCGCCGCGGAATCGCAGCCGGTGGAATTCCTCCACGACCACCAGCTGCTGTTCACGGACTACGCCAGCCTCATGCCATACCAGGTACAGTAACATAAGTAGTGAAAAGGGTGCTTCGTCGACGCGTTGGCCTATATGACAAAAGAAGAAAGATCCTGATGAGGATTACACGAGTAGGGGCGAACATCGGGGTGAACTCCATGTACTTGAATTGCGGATTTTGAGATTGTAAGGCAAGTGACAACTTGCGGAGAAAATCATTGATGTCATTTTCATACGATTCGAAATATGTGAAATTCTAAAATCGAAGATGATAGTTAAATATCTTGAGTTTTCTTGACCTAATGAGCTTCTAAAAGTCGTGCGTTTTATTCCCGTCGGCAATAGACGACTCATCACCTGCTTATTATCAGACCTGTTAAAAAAAGGAACACTTAAACATTAAGTAAGGTAGATTGAATAATCTAAAGCCAACGTGGGTGTAAGTAATCCTATTCCATGGTAGGGACATAAGTTTCTATGACGATTCTTTTTATCATAAATATTAGATTTTCTTATCACACCGGATGTCGTACCACTTTATACTCTCATAGGTATATACGTATGACTCAGTGTGTAGTAAGTATTTATGAAGTAAATTGATGTTGAGATAAGTCTAGAATAATAATAGATAAAGTTTATTACGAAAGTTGCACAAATGCGCAGTGTAGCACACCTGCTCTGTGTCGTTCATAATCTTATCCAATTGGTTCTGCAATTATGTCACATTGGGAGCTCTAGTTCTGTCTCTCTCTTACATTAGAGTATCGTCACGTGCCTCACAAAATAAAATAAAAATATCATTTTAATATCTGATATAAAAATTTGATAAAAACATTAATTTTGGAATAAACTTAGATAAAACTTATGTCTAAGTAGTAAAATAACACAGTTAACAGGGGTCCCCAAACTAGGCATTGCCTGTAACTTGGGAAACCAATTTACCTACATACGATATCCGAATTGTACGCTTATGCATATATTTTTTATTAGTCTGATCTGTGTTCCATTGCAGGATAAAGGCCTCCCCTCTATCTTATTGTAATATAACACGTTAATTTAGGACGTGTGCGTTATTGTGATAGTATTTGAATGTATGTGTAGATATTGAGTGTGGAATATGCATGATCTTGTGCTTTTTCGTCATAAACTTTAAATTTGTCCGATGCAAAGGATTCGTAAAACTTGATACCCTCGTATGTATTACTTGAAAGTAGTAGCACTATGTTTATCATATTCTTATATACAAGCCTTACCAGCCACAACAGTCCACGGCTGGACATGGGCCTCCCCCTATTGGGAGGTATTGCCATACTCACCACGCTTGGCAGGCGGATTGGCGAGCGTACTGCAAGATGTTATATTGACAAGGAACGCTGTTGCCTTTTAACTCGACGAATGTATCTCTTAGTCGTTTTTTACAGTATCTCATAAGGGCGGGGCACACCGGCTCCGTATCCGTTCCGTATCCAGCTCTCGTCCGTAGTCACGCACGAACTGATGACGTTGTAATGTATGGGACTGTATGAGATACGGCACACCGCTTGCGTGCAGCACGCAACGGATACGCAACGCAAGCGGTGTGCCGTATCTCATACAATCCTATACATTACAACGTCATCAGTTCGTGCGTGACTACGGACGAGAGCTGGATACGGAGCCGGTGTGCCCCGCCCTTTAGACACCAATAGGTAGATTTAGGGTGGTACTATTCTAAGCCATATTCTTACATAAATTAGTAAATCATATTGATCGTGAGATTATACTAACTAGCCACGTATTAATGATGGATAGTACATTACACAAGTACTCCAACACACCTGCTGGGCGCGTTCATAATCGTATCCACTTAGTTCTGCAGGTATATATCGTATTAAACTGCAGTTCGGTCATTAAAGTGTCCAGTACTATGTCGTAAATCTAAATAACAGGATTTATGAATCTTAAACAGATTTCCTCTATTTCTCGTAAATTAATTTATTTATATAGTCATTAATTTATCGTGTAGGTTTGTCTCATTACCATTGCCATAACCATAACATATTACCTTTACAATACTTATTTATAAAAACACAATTTACTGCAGTATATTCGGAATCTACAAATAAACAACTATTATGTAACGTAATATGTACATATGTTAACATGTATACTCGTAAATAATATTATTATAATAAAATAGATAGATAGATTAACAATTTATTAAAGAAACATAAGAAAGTAAACAATTTAATTAGAGCCCTTTAACTTTTTAAGATTGTCTCGGCACCATTCCGCAACAGAAATTTTAAATAAATTGGTTGTTAGAAACAATAATTGAAACAGTAATAAAAAATTGTAAAGTTTAAATAAAAAATTAATTACTTATGAAATTTACTGTCGTAGAAGACTCGGTCAAAACATTGAAATAAATATGTAACAGTTCAAGAGAAAATTCTTGAAACATTACTAACTGAAGAATCACTTTACACAAATAACAATTGATTCATAAGGATCTTCTTAAAAGCACAGTTATTATGAGTTCCGAGAACCCGCTATTGGCAACGCCAATTTCACTTCGTTGAACTTCTAACAACCACCTAACCTAGGTTTATGACATAAACACTTACATCTAAATTACATATATAGTTTTCAGTGAATTTTGATCAATTGACTCTACATACCTAAAATTCTACGAGTTAGGTGTAACGGACAGCCCTCCGAACACTGATATTCAGAAATTGAACAACTATTCCCTAAGAACATTATGTCAGAAAACGACAAAATATAAGATTTGGAAAACTTGCCAGACTTAATTTCGACCTCAAATTCAAAATCACGATCAACTGACTGCATTTACTGTGGGAAGTAAATTTACTTTACATTTCCTTTAATATGTTGCTATGGTAAAGTTGTTCAATTTCATGGTCTGAACGCACGTTATCTTATCACTTATCAGGATTCGAAGAGCTATCCCTTACACCCAGTATAATAGGTAAGGTAAGTATGGTACGGGCGCCAGCTCTAGCAAACCTATAGTAATTTCAGAGCAGACACCCGGAATGCAATAGTCGTAAAAGTCTCGTATTTATTATTTAGTTATTCGTTTCAATTTATTTATTTTACGATTGCGATTACGGGCACGGCGCGCTGGTCGTGAGTGGAATGAAATGATTCACGCTGCGACGACGCTCCTAGCATTTCTATACCAGTGACTCACACTTGCATTCTCTTAGGTAACCTTTTATATCTTTTCAATCTGTGTTGTATGTTGTGGCGCCTCTACGTAATGCTTTATCTATATACGTGTGTTGATGTAGCGCATATTTAGAACGTAGCTACTAGTTATTTCATATTCCTTTTAGAATGTTTTCTAAGGAATATCATTAAGTCTCAAGGCTTGCTTGGAATTCGTTTCGCAAAACGTTTGAAATGGGTATTGCTGCTATTCATCATTTTAATATTGGAGGGACTTATAAACGTTCTTTACTAAAGATGTTATTTATCATACTCATGAAGGGATCGCTAAATGTTTTCTATAGCCAATTGAATACCAATTCAGAACTAATAAACACGTAATCTATAGTACCTACTACTTATCAGGTGTTAGTTAAAACTTATGGTACCTACCGAATAAAACTAATCGTTTGCGACTGACATGCGACCCAATTCCAAATAACTAAGTATACTCGTGTTTATGAAAAGTTGCGCGTCTGTGTGAAGTGGGGAGATCAAGGACGATGTCTGCTAAACAAGGGGGAGGGTTTCCCCGGGAGACGGGGGACAGGAGGTCTGGAGAGGGAGCCGTGTTTTGATGCTCGCCGCCCGCTCTATTGATTTTCGTCTCCCCGCGCCCGTTCCGCCCGCACCTCCCCTTTATTATATACATATTCGGAACCAGGTGGTTGCTGGAGAGTCCTGCTATTTTCGGCGAGCCGGGCCGTGTGAGGAAAAACGCTATGGTTGATCGCCGCCAACAGACGACAATCCCGCAAACCAATTTGATTGTTCCCTCGACTTGTTCGTAGTTTTAATAGCACTTCGATCGTTCCAGACGCTTCCACGGATTAAGCAATTAATTTGTAAATTAATTTGTTAGGCGATCCTGATTAATGTTCCTTGGGTGAAATTCTGACGTTTAAATTTATTTATGCTTTTGAGAGCAATGTAATTACTGGAAGTTATTACGCTTTGGAGTTTATTTTAGTTTAATATTTAGCCTAAGCTAACTTGTCCCCTGTGACCTTTACGTATAATTGTTGTCTTTAGGCTATTTATTAGATACTTACTAACTTTGAAGATTCCCGGGATGTAATAAATTAAATTAATTAAGATTTCTGAGAAACTGAACCTCGTTAAGAAATTTTTGAATGCTGTTATTTTAATATCAGAATGTAAAATATATCATGATAAATATTAAATGATGATTATTTAAATTTTCACTAGGATGTAACTAAGTATTGATTACTATATTGTACCTACAGTTTATTTATGTTTATATTGTATTATATAGTATAGTAGATTTCATTAAAGAAAAATAGTTATGTCGGCTATACATTTACCTAGAAACAGAAATTCTCATTCTCAGTTTAGGAAATGGTCAAGCCTCATAACAATTTTATGTATAGGTGTACCCTATTTGAAATTAAGTTGATTAATAAAGAATTAACTTATGTTTTAAATATAAGGTTGGATGAATACTTAATCTAATAAATAATGATATATCTGATATATCACTTCTTCTTTGGTCATGCCGTACAATTTTTTTAATTCATACCAAGAATAAATTAAATCAGCAAACAATTTATTACTTTTTAAAAAATCTAAACCCTGGGAAAATTCTGCGTGGGCACAGCAAAATACTCTTAATTTCTTGGCAACGGGGTTAAGTAGTTATTTATTTGCTCTGCAAAAAGGTTTTCTTAGAAAATCTTGATAATATTGCAGAAAATGTTAATATATATTTGAGCTCGTTTCTTGAATGACATATTTAAAGGCACTAAGGCACCGGTTCGTATACTTTTAGCGTATTAAAAAACTTAAGCCACGAACTATGTCATCAAGTATGAAATTATAAAAATCTATTATTTATGGTAAAAACTACACCAGCAGTAGGTAGTTTAAGTTTCACGTGTTACTTGTTCGTCATGCACGCAAGCAGAGTTGAACTCACAAGCTCCCGGAAACGTTAGCTTTTGCGGGTGTCCAGTTTTACCCATTTTACCCGGTTCACCCCACCCTATTAACCCGTAGTGCCCGTAGGGTGGAGTGGGGTAGGATGGCATTGATATAGGTATGTTAGACGCACGAGACAGTTGATCGTGTCTGTTTTATATATGACATCATTTAATATACTTCAAAGCGTGTTTCGGGGTTTGTTTACGCCAAACAAAATGTTTTGTTGACAGCCGGATATGCGTCAAACATCGTCCTTTTGAAGTTTAATGAAGAATCGTCAATTGAATTACAAGTTGATGAATAAATATTGTTGTTGCTCTAAGTTATTAGTTATTATTGTGGTGTTCCATTCTGAATGCCGTGTGATGCCGGCTTAGAATAGCATCACCCCATATCTTTCCCGTGGGAGTCGTAAAAAGCAACTAAGGGACTCGAGGGTGTGTACTACTATTTTAGGCGATGGGCTGACAACCTTTCACTTACACAATTATCTGAATGACCCTCAAATATTTGTAAAACGTGGCGTAAATGTCCGTTTTTTGCGGCCGTTTACGTTCTGCCTAACTCGAAAGGGATTATAGGCGTGATATGTGTATGTATGTATGTTCCATTCTGAATTGGTTCTAAATAAAACTTATAATTTCAGCCCAGTAATACTTTACTATAAGAAAGGTAAAGTAAATACTTTCACCACATTTCTCAGAACGGCTTAATTTGATTTTCAGTCGACAAATTTTGTTAGATTCTTCGTTGATTTTCTGGAACATGCTCCTCCTTTGAGTCGATATTCATAAACGAATACCTACTTGAATTGGATGTTGTGTTCATGGCTCACCTTTGATGTTTGCTACAATATTCGAGTTTAGAATTGCAGAATTGTATAGGATGTTGGTGCTTGAATAAACAGGTAGGTATTCAAAGCCTTTGTAGATGTTTGGTACACGTGCCGGTATGTACTAGAGTGGTGTGGTCGTCGTTAGCCCGCAAGGCCACCAAGCACACAAAGGTATACAGGAGCTCACCAAACAAAATAATGTGAGTGGGATGAGATTCTGGTATTGTTTTTATTGAACTTCCGGTATACTTTTTGGTTGTTAGATTTACTAAACATAAACTAAACAAGCCCAATTTATGTTCCCGACGAGTTTACGTATTTGCTTTGCTCGCACTTGTCACACATACCAGACAAACGTTTCATCTCGCTTGATGGATAGGGTCTTAAGTGCACTGTCTACAGGTTTCAATCACACTATCCTATCCTTGTGATACCCTCCTAGGTAGCCTTCCTAGTACAAAGCAAAATCCTCCTTTCACTGTTCATATTTTTAAGTTTATTACTCTCACATTTGTCGTCGTGAAGTAATTTCGTTGTTAGCAAAAGTTTGGATAATGATAAAGATTTAGGATTTTATTTTCTTTGTTGAAGTGTGAAAGTTTCCGTGAATTGTAGCCATAAATTAAGATTATCATAAAAGTTTTTATGGAACAACGTTCCTACCTTAAAATAACAGTATTTTACTACGACCAACTAGATTTCACCTAATACCTACTTATTTTATGACGAGATACCTAAAAAACAAAAATACTTCTAATGTAAATTTTAAATAGAAATAGAAATAGAAATAGAAATATTTTATTAGCTTGCATACACGGTAAGGTAACAAAGGTCTGAAAATAAGTAATAAATAATTTACTTATTACTTACATAATTTTAGTACATGCGTGATGCGCCAGTTTTTGGCATGCAATAATTATTTACACATTTTGAAACACTATTGAAAAATACAATACTTGATTAATTGATTACATTAGGTCATAGGTAATAATTATTTAAATGTCAAAATATCACAATTTCATGATTACACTCAATGATAGACTATAAAATACACGAGTTAATATCATCATCATTCAAAAATTCATTTGCATCATAATAACATTTCTGGACAAGCCATCGTCGTAATTTCGACAAAAAATACCTATTAGGCAGCTGTCTGAATTGTTGTGGAACCTTATTGTAAATTTTAATAGTCATTATAAAGCAATTTTTTTTGCATAGGGCGGTCCTACAGGATGGCATTTTTAATAATGTAACATCTCTAGCCCGAACTCTGGCATTTTGCGTAACATTCTCGAAATAACTTGGGTTATTTCTTACAAATGTGGCTATTTCCAGTATGTATATTCCTGTTAAAGTGAGAAGTCCTAGGCGGCGGAATAAAGGACGACAATGCTCAAATGGACCTACACCACATAAGGCTCGAATACACTTTTTTTGAACAGTAAAAACATCTCTTACATCGGTAGAGTTTCCCCAGATAATTAACCCATACCTTATAACCGAGGCAACGTAGCCATGATAGGCCAATATAGCAGATTCTTCTCCAGCTACTTTTCTGAGGTTTCTTAGGGCATAAACAAACCTGTCTAATTTGTTGCAAACTGACTGTACATGCGGTTTCCATGAGCAGTATTCATCTAAAGTGATACCTAAAAATTGTGTTTTGTATGCTCGCTGAATATTTTGTGCATTACATTCTATGTTCATTTCAAGTTTCCTGGTTTTGTAATTACGAAATTGCATGAACGTTGTTTTTGAAACATTTAATTTAAGATTATTATCTTTAAGCCAAGTATTTATAGAATTGATTGTAGAGTTTATATTATTTAGGTAAGAATTATTTTTGTCAATGTCCGGTATAATTATGGAAATGTCATCTGCAAATAGAACTAATTGATTTGAAGTTACATTTGGAATGTCATTAATATAAAGTAAAAATAATAATGGTCCCAAGACAGATCCTTGCGGAACACCGACTCTATTATATTGAAATGTTGATCTTTGAGAAACAGCTTCCTTTTGTGGGTTAAGTCCACAAATTTCAACACTCTGCAAACGATTGCTCAGGTAATTTTCAACCCAGTTCAACGCTAATCCACGTATTCCATATTTTTCACATTTTTGCAACAATATACGATGCTCTACATAATCAAATGCTCGCGTCATATCCAGGAACATAACTATTACATCGACTTTCTTATCCACATATTGAGTAACTTTTTGCACTAACGTATAACAAGCAAGGGTGGTCGACTTGCGCTTTTGAAACCCATGTTGTTCTTTAGTAATTGAGCTATGTTTATCAAGGAAGTCAAGAAGTCTTTTATGAAAAACCTTCTCAAATACCTTAGACATTATGGGAACTAATGTAATAGGTCTATAGTTGTCCATGCAGTCTTTCGGTCCCTTTTTATGTAAAGGTTTTACTATAGAGCACTTTAGTCTCTCCGGAAAGCAGCCTTGTGTAAAAGAAATATTGATTAAGTATGTTAATACGCTTGCTATTTGTTCAATGCATGATTTTAAAACGTATGTAGATATTCCATCATAACCTACTGATGGAGTATTATTTAATGCTTTGACCACTTTCACAATTTCCTCCTCTGTGCAAGGGCTAAGAAACAAGCTGTTCCTTACTTGTCCGGTCATGGTTGTAAAATTATTAGATTTATTATTAATATTATTGGTCAATTGAATAAAATACGAATTAAAGGATTCTGCAATCTCTACACGGTCATATAAAGTGACATTATCTACTCGAACTGACTCAATTCCAGAGGGAATTTTTGTGTCATCCTGCTTATTTTGAATAACATTCCATGTGGCTCTACATTTATTTTTAGATTTAGATATAATTTTATTGTTTATTTGTTTCTTTGACTGAATTACGCAAGCTCTCAGTAACGCATCATATATTTTATATTTTTTCTTGTTTGGTGTTGTTTTGTGCTGGTAATAATTAAACCTTAAAATTCTTTTTACTTTACTTGATATTTTAAGACCTTTTGTAACCCACTTAGGTTTGGTCATGTTTGCGTTGATTTTTATTCTGTTTTTAGGAAAACATAAATCATAGAGTATTAGAAACAAGTCATGAAATGAGTTAAATGCACTATTTAGCTCTTCTTTCTCATACACTTCAGACCACGAAAGGCTTTTTAAGCATTTGATAAAATAACTTAAATTTTCTTTGCTATAATTTCTTTTTGTTATATACCAAAACTGGGGTCTTGTAACTGCAGTTTCAGCAAAGAATTCTAAAAGTTGACCTGTGTTGTGATCCGATAGTTGAAGATCATGAACACTGCCATAAGCTTCAGGAATGTTACTTGCAATGTGGTCAATACACGCCCTTTCACGAGTTGGGGACGTAATATGTAATTCTAGATTGAAGTTGTGCAAAATTCTTTGAAGAGTTTGTTTAGCCTTGTTCTCTGTTTCCGTGTGTACTTTCCAGTCTCCCGCTATAATAATTTTCTTTTTAGTGTTGGAAGTAAGCTTATACAGAATTGATTCTAATCGATGGAAAAAAGTGTTAACTAAATTATTATCGAATATTCTGTAAATGCATAGAACTATACATTTAAAACATGAAATTTCCACACCGCAACATTCAAAAACTCTATCATCAGCAAACTCTTTACAAATAACTCTTTTTTTCTTCTACCCGCGTTCGGAAAGTGCACTTGTGTCTTTGAACTAACATAAAATAATTTCGTATTATTCTAATTTAGAAGTCGTTTTTAGAGCTAAAAACCGTCTGATTGTGTTTGTGCTTGTGTAAATCTGCAGTGAAAGTGTTTGCAAAGCAATCCTTAGCAATTTTAAACCACAGTGACTTTGCGGAAATAACATAACCTCGTAAACGTTACTTCGCGTTCGTTGCTTTAAAAATAAACTATGGCGCCTTGTTTGAAATGTACAAAACCGATTACAAAACCGGACAGTGCGAACCCTAAAATCACCTGTCATGGATGTGAACGGCAGATTTGTGTAAAGTGTAGTGGATTGCTTGCTACCGAGTTGCGTGTGGTTGTACTACAATCACCTACTCTAAAGTACTTGTGCCCCGATTGTGAACTCGGAGTTCGCCAACTACCAGCACTGAGGAAGCTAGTGAGTGACCTGGAAATTCAGGTCAATGAACTTAGGAACAAACAAAACCAATGTACCAGCCTCGAAGCAGTGGTAGCTGAAATTACGGAAAGGGAAACAAGGAGCAGCAATGTTATAATGTTTGGTGTCCCTGAACTCATTGCGGAAACCGATGTAGGGGTCCGAAAGCTGCATGACCTTGAGCAAGTAGTAAATTCGTTGCAGTGTATTCCCGAAAGTGAAAAACCTGTTGCCATCATCCGTCTCGGGAAGCCGAAACAGGACTTATCTCCTCGCCCTGTTAAAGTGATATTTGCAAACAATCGACCAGCTAAAAACATATTAAAAAATGGGAAAAAGTTACCAGCAAGCATCAAAGTAAAAAATGACCTTACCCCCTATCAACGTGAGTACCTAAAGAATTTGCGTGTGGAACTAGACCAGAGAACCTCCAATGGTGAGTTGAACCTTACTATTAAATATGTAGGCAACACTCCGAAGATAGTCACTAAAGGGGATGATGCTGCAAAAAAGTAGACTCTCCAATCACTAACCTTACCATCTTTTACACGAACTTGGCATCCCTAATGGCAAAACGAGACCTGCTTTTACTAGAAATCAATAATCTAAAACCAACATGTATAATCATAACGGAGACACACCTAAAACCTGAAATAAGTAGCAATCTGATAAATATAAAAGGCTATGTATTATTCCGACGTGACAGGGCAGCTGGCAAAGGATGGGGCGGAGTAGCAATATATATAGCACACAGTCACCTTAACATTCCAATACAAGCTACCCTACATCCCACCTTGAACAACGCTAACAACAATGTTGAGGCTTTATGGATTAACCTTACTTATGCTAACATTACTTTACTTGTAGCTGGTATTTATCGCCCTACACACTATACATACGAAGAATCAGATAAAATTCTCTTTGATTCAATCAGGACTGCATCAGAAAGCAATAATACCCTACTCATTGTTGGGGATTTCAACCTACCTGACATACATTGGCCATTGAGAAAATTAGATGGATACAACACATTACACAGCAAATTTGTCGAACTTTTAACTGATACCAATTTATACCAATTAGTGAAAAAAGTAACTCGGACAAGGAACCAGCAAGAATCACTCTTGGACTTAGTAATATGCAATGATGAAAATCTATGTACAAGCATTGAACACCTACCAAATATAGGTAAAAGTGATCACCAGGTACTTATGCTGACCATACAAGTACAGGTGAATAATACTCAAACATGTATACTAAGCCTACCACGTAGAAACTTTTTTAAAGCCGACTACAAACTTATATCCCAATCTTTACAAGACAAACCTCCTTCGCTAGAAACAGCTGATGTAACGGAGGCCTGGAGTGATTTACAGACACAAATAGACAAGGCAATTTCTCTTTATGTTCCTATGCAGCGACCTAAAAAGGCTTATAATCTTAACAAACCATGGATCGGACCTGAAATTATAAAAATGACTCAAGAAAAAGCTACCCTGTGGAATATTTATATTACTGATAAATCTAACAAATCATCCTATGAGAAGTTTCGAAAAGTAAATAACAAAATTGTAAGCTTAGCAAGAACAAAAAGAATTAAATATGAAAGAGAGATAGTTAAGAATGGTCCAAAATCTTTTCATGCTTATGTTCGTCAACAAATAACATCAAAAGTGTCAGTGCCACCATCTCTTAAAAATGAAAACACACTTCAAATCACGAGCAATCAAACAGAAGTGGCCAATCTTTTTGCCAAGCAATTTGAAAAGTCGTACGTTCGTGAGCCCGATAATATTGCAATACCTACACTATGTGTACCAAGAGCCCAGAATTCCATAGAAGTTATAAAATTTACTCCTGAATTAGTGGCCAAATATATTAAAACCTTTGATGAGACCACTGCAATGGGACCTGACAATATCCCTGCCATTTTACTCAAGAAATGCGCTCCTGATCTGACCGAGGCATTAACAATTATAATGCAGTTATCTTTTAAACAACACATGTTACCTAAAGTGTGGAAGGAGGCCATAGTTACTCCAATATACAAAAAAGGTGACAAGTTAACTGCCGGGAACTATCGTCCTATAAGCCTGACTTGCATAGCATGCAAAATTATGGAAAAAGTTATTGTGAATGAAATAAGAAAATTTCTTGAAAAAGAAAATGTTATTATTGAAGAACAGCACGGATTTGTACCCAGACGGTCGACAGTAACTAATTTGCTACTCTGTCTTGATAAATGGACTAGAAACTGGAATGATCGACAACCTACAGACATCATATACCTGGACTATGAAAAAGCTTTTGACCGTGTACCATTAAAGAGACTAATTTGCAAACTTGAACACTTCGGAATCCGTGGCGACCTTCTCTCCTGGATTAAAGACTTTTTGACAGGACGAACATTTCAAGTAAGAGTTGGGAACAGTCTGTCACAACCCCACAATGTCCATAGCGGCGTGCCACAGGGGTCGGTCTTAGGACCAATTCTGTTTGGAATCTTCCTGACTGATTTAAAACAAATAATTAAATCTGAATTCTCGCTGTTTGCTGATGACACAAAAATAATGGGTAACCCACTAATTACACACAACATAATACAAAATGATCTTGATCGTATAATTGAATGGACCAAAGACTGGTTAATGACACTGAACATTGATAAATGCACTGTCTTGCATATGGGAAATAACAACCCTGTAAAAAACTACACTCTTGACTCCAAGCATCTAAAACGTGTCAATTATCAAAAAGACCTTGGCATAACCATAACTCATAACCTAAAATGGGATGAACACATACTCAACATTACAAAGAAAGCCAACTCCTTACTCTATATTATACGAAAGGCATTTCACTACTTAGACAAAGACCTCTTTTTGAAAATCTACAAAGGATATGTGCGTCCATTACTGGAGTATGGATTCCAAATATGGAGTCCCTATTTTCAAAAAAATATTATCCTCCTAGACAAGGTACAAAGAAAAGCAACCAAAATGGTCGCATGTCTACGTAACACCGAGTACGACGAGCGCCTCAGACAGCTTGGACTGACAACATTAGAGAAACGAAGACAGCGCGGCGATCTCATCGAAACCTACAAAATATTGACAGAGCATTACAATGTCCCAGAACTCAATGGTATCTTCGTCTTCAACCAGAACAAAAATCTGAGAGGACACTCACTAAAACTGTCACGCTCCTCGAGTACAAGCAATCCCAGGCACCACTTTTTGCCAATTCGTGTAGTGGACTTGTGGAACAAACTACCGCAATCAGTGATCAGTGCTCCCTCAGTGAACTCATTTAAAAACAGACTTGACAAATATTTGACTCAAGTGCAGTGATATACACGCATCAGCACAATGTGCTGCTAGTGTATTATAAATAATAATAATAATAATAAATAGGAACCGGCTTAAAATCAATACCCTTTCGCAAAAGTATGCATACTCCACCGCGTTTGTTCTTTACTCTACAATAAGATGAAGCTACAGCAAAATCCTTAACAAAGATGTTCTTTTCACTACCTTGTTTGATAAAACTCTCAGAAAAACATAATATATCAAGTGATTTATTTTTTGCAGTAAATTCATGAATGCATAATTCTATAAGGTGTAACTTTGAAAGTAATCCTTGTATATTCTGGTGAAAGAGTCTAATAGAATTATATGAGCTGGGTTCTTGTAAACTTGAATTTATATTATTTTGGTGAGGAACGAAAAAACTCTGATTTATCATTATCGCCCGTACAGTTCTTTTTTACCTTTACAAAATAGTATGGGATCGTGCCCTTCTTCGGTGGAGGTTCCGTGATTAAACTGTTCTTTGGAGTGTGTTCCGAATGCAAGGGCTGGGAACGCTGCTGTGAATTAGTGTTATTATTAATGCCACTCTGTTTAAGACATTTTCTAAATTTAAAAGGTAGGTATTTTTTGTCATAGTCAAGAGAGTCGATAAAGAGATTGATCTTTTTAGATATAAACGAAATGTAACTATAATTATTAATGTCAGTATACTCTATAAATTTACAATTGGTAGCGTTTTTACATATAGTGTCTAAAAGATTATTTAATTTAAATTCATTCAAATATTTATTCTCATTTACACTTAAAACAGTTATTTGTGATTGCATTTTTTCCAAATATTTGAGAGTAGCGCTGAGTTCTATTAATAGTTGAGTCGGATTACAATCATTTTCACCGACACAAATAATCACGTGATCATTTATGCCTGTGTTTAAAGTAGAGCATGATTTCAAAACTTCATCAGACTTTGCAAAAGGTTTAGTGATTGCGGATATTTTATAGTTTTCGAGTTGATAATTATGAACTCTTCTTTGATGTATCAATTCCGATGCTAGCCCGATACATTGTTGTGTACCAACAACAAAAATATTTCGTTGGCTTTTTCGGCACGTTGGTGTCATCTCGATGGTTTGTGTAGCTCTTGAAATACTGCTTATTCCATTTTCTATAAATTGTTCTTCTCCGACAGTTTTGTTTAACTTAGCACTTGTCGGACGATCCACACTTTCATGTCGTGTTATCCTGCCTAGTTTTTTCTGTTTTGAAGGTGTAGAAATTGGTGGAACTTTGACTATTTCTTTCAAACGTTCAATTGTCCTTCTTAGGGTGAAAATTTCAGCTTTCAGTGAGTAATTTTCAGACAAAATTTCTTCGATTTTTATCTCAGCCGTTCTCATAGCACTTTGCAAACAAGTATTTTTATCTTCTAATATCATCACTTTTTGTAAGTAATAGTCTTCTGTGTTGGGTTCTTGGGTACTAGGCTGACCTGAACTAGGCGTGTCACCTTCGCCATCTTGATCATCAGAGTCATCGTCCGATGTAAGCGAACCAAAAGTATTATTAGTTGGTATATTGATTTGAATTTTTTCTTCTGTATTATTATCGGTATTTTTTTTCGGTGTGCTTTGCAACCTCTTCATTCCAATTTTACGACAGCAACTTTCGCATTTCCAACCATCTTTATTCTCCATTAATCGAAAGCGTGGTGATGAGACGTTTGTACATTGGATGTGGTAAAAATTCTTACAGTTAAGTTCTTACTACTTAATTTTAAATTAACTAGAACTTACAATTTACATTACCTACTATCTGCTTAAAAATAAACGTATGTAGTATTTTTGTTCATTGATATTACGCATAGCATGTCAAATTTCAGATAAAAATTTACTTGTTCATTTCTTTAGAATCTAAAGTTTAGATACTTAAAAATGTTATCAGTAATGTAAATGGTGTGTACCTACTCTACTACTCTGTAACTATCTAACCCTTCATCTTGGGTAACTATGGGTAGATAGACTGATCAAAATTATCTGGAATGGAAATCGACGTAGGTACATATATAGTGGACCCTCCGTTCGATACCACTGGATGTATGTAGGTTGAATAGATCGCGCCGCTCGCTGGTGGCAGGAGCAGGCAGGACCGCAGGAAATTGAATGAGCATCGCTGAATGTATGCCAGCGGTAATGGCTTCCCGGTACGAGCTCAATCACGTCACGTCACACTGCTCGCTGCTATTTCTATTTGTATGGATATGACATCTAATATTATTTCCTGAAGTTGTCATATTGCATAAAAAATACAAAAACTTTGAACTTGTATTCATCATTCATCAATTTACCAGCCGACAGAGTCAATTATTATGAGAAGTCCAATTTTTTTTAAATATTGCGATCTTTGTTCCTAGGGGAAAGTTGTTCAGTTTCATGGGTAGTTTCGCTCCGTCAAATATTTGCCTCTGTTGTGGGCCACACAATGTATTTCTAATAGTTGAAATATTCTGCGATTGAAATGAAAAAACAAAGAAATAAAGCTTACGTACGGCTTATTATCTTATGCAACACACCTTACCAATGTAACCTACCTTAACAATGTTGTTTTGTTATTAAGGAAATTTCAGAGCTTAATTGGCGCCCTCATCAATTAAAATTTCGTAACTCGATGAAAAAGTAATTTATCGAAAATTTGCTTGTCAGATTGAGGTGTAGATGCTAAAGCTTATTTATAGCATTTTGTATTCATATAGTAGTGCCTCTATAGTAACAGATAGAGAAATTGCTAAAAGTGGCCACTTCATTACTTTCGCTATCTGTAACTACCTTGAACATTTTTTTATTAATATACTTAAGTAACTGTACTTCAAGCTAACAAAAGCGGATTCTTAAAAAAAAAACATTTAAATGGAGTAACGATTTTTTAAGGGATGGGGGCAGTACCTAGCCTATTTAATCCCCTCAGCTCCTTTTGCTGCTGTCGTGTCCCGTCCTTCGTTATCCTTTACAGGACCTTTTTTTACTGTTTTCTGCTAACATTACAAAAATTCATTCCATTTTATACTTTGATATGATATAAAATGAACTTCGTTTTTACTTTACTTTACAGACTTGAGTGACGCAAGATAACAGTGCAACAATTGATAGTTCTAGCTAGATAAAGATGTAGGTAATACAATGTTAGCTAACACCGTTAACCTTTGAATGTCTGCTATAATATTCACTACTAATATTTGTGAATACTGATGAATACACATTCAACACAATGAATACACAATTCAGAGTAGGAGTGCTATCATAACTCTTCAGACGTTTTTTCGGTTCAACTATCTTTCAGACCTATCCAATCTATCCAACGAAGGTTCTTCAGACTTCTTTTTATCTTTCCAAATTTGGTATCGTGCTCCAGGGATAACTTCAAGTAAGCTTCGAAATTTTGTGCGCGACAAAGTTTCTAGAAAGCGCCGTTTCAGTCAACAATGTCATTAAATTACGCAAACAAAACGGCGATAATCCGTGCCTTTATCCTTCCGCCACGAACGGCGTTCATCACGGCGCATAATCCCCCCAATCCCCCGAAATGGAGTAACCGGCAAAAACAATAGTGTGCTACACTACGAGGCCATTGCGTAATGCCGTAGACTGCTGACTCAACAGTGAACTCAGACCATCAGAGCGTGACAGTGACAGCATGACGAATACGACGATAGTCATATTCGTGTCGTGCACGTCGCTATTCGGGAGAAAACCGTTTGACCCCGAAAAGTTGATCAGAATAAGGACACAAACGCGAACTTTTCAATAAATAGAAACATTTAGACGACTGCGACTGTGTTGAAGAAACTTTGTTATTTCTAGTGAATAAAGGAACAAGTAAGAAAGGAATATTGCTGAAACGCTTTGTTTGACAGAGAAGTTTGGCTCTACAAAGACCTTCGCTCTTATGAATAGAAATTCTGTAGGCACCACATCCAACTTCGATCAATCAAACCACGTGCCCACAAACGTGATACCTAACTATTTTTATTTATAATTGTTACCTGGAGAGACGAAGTCCTCTATTGTCAACTAAATTAAATCATTGTTTGTTTACATAAACACTTAAACAAATAAGATTTCTAGTGACCCTGAACGGTCCAATGGCGGTGTAGTTAGCAAACTGCCGGATACATTTAGGTCTACAAGTATAATAGTCATGGGGGAGAAGGGGGGAGTGGGGTCAACGCACCGGATACGTCTGTCGGCGGGCGCAGGCCTGTACCTATGCAATACACATAGGTGTGTGTTTATGTATCTGTGTGCTGCTGTAACATTGACATAAATACTGTTTCTCTGTGCGCGTGTTAACTGCAGTGTGCATGTTACACTACACCCAGCGCATGTAGTACATGCATTTATGTATAACAGGTTCCTATATACGGTGAATTATTACTACACTTAGCGTGGTACGTGGGCAACTTGCGCTTATGTTGATCTATGAGATGTTTGATAATGTAGGGCATCATATTTAACGTAACAGGTATGTAGGTTCGAATTACAATGCGAGGTCGTAAAAGTAACGATTGTGTGAGTATAATAGTAGTGTTTAATAGTTAGCGATTGCATTAGATATTGTTTAATAGCATCGTGTTACGAGAACAGTGGGTAGTGATTAATGCTCGTGTTTTAGATCAAAGAGCAAGGTCTCTTCAAGTAATTGGAGGTAATTTATTATCGTATTATCTAGGTATTTATTATAATTGCCTTCATAGTGTTACATCATTACTTTACTAACAATACACTTTAAGCTCTGATTCACCGTAATTTTATCGTCGGCGCATCATACGTAACATATTCTTGTGTTTTCTTGACAGTCGTTTTATGTTGTTTATATACTATTGTTACCTCCATTCTACGACAGTTTAGAACAGATTAAGTCTATTTATACATACTTTGGCATTAACTGATGTTGTTACCTATAAATGGATAAACTATATTTATATATTTTGTGAGTTTGTGACCCATTTGTAAAGTGCCCTACACTCCTCTTTTTCGGTAACATGACTAACATTAGATTCTTTTTCCTCAGGACTGGGATGCCCAACTGGCCGGCTCTGACGCCGGGGTTGACGTTGCCACTCTGACAGCCCTGTCAGCTGAAGCTGCAGAGTGGCGGAGCATTCAAGACGGGCAGAGGATACTAACCACTACACCGTCGGTCCTAGGAGGGTGCCGCGCCCAGGTGTATCGGGCAGCTGGAGCCACTCAATGGTACACGGCGGTCATCGTGGGCGTCAATGAGCACACTGGGGTGAGTAGAGTAGCCCACTGTTGGACACTGACCACTACACTGTCGGTAGACTCATAGAGACTTTTATTAGCAACCCGGTTATATTCTAGTAACTAAAATCATAACACCGGATGAGGTTCCTCAGGGGTCTGTTCTCTCTGCAACTCTTTTCCTGTTGCACATCTATGACCTCATTCGGCATGGTATTGTTGGATACGCAGATGATAGTACCGTTTCAGAGAGATACTTGACAGGTGCAGGGACCAGTGGGGATGAAATACGTTCGTTAAGAAAGGCCATGGTAGAGCGAACAGATCTGACCTTAAGTCTTGTCTCCCAATGGGGCGACGACAATCTGGTCTCATTCAATGCCACTAAAACACAGGCGTGTCTTTTCACCGCAAAAAGGAGTCCTTTCGACTGGACACCTACTTTTCGGGGAACATCTGTCCCAGTCACTGACAGGCTTGAGCTTCTAGGCATGGAGTTGACATCAAATCTAAACTTCGGCGCGACCATCGAGTACAAGGCTCAGACGGCGGCTAAAAAGCTGGGCGTCCTGAATAGAGTGAAGCGATACTTTACGCCTGGACAGCTTTTAACTCTTTACAAAGCACAAGTCCGATCCTGCATGGAGTATTGCAGTCACCTTTGGGATGGCTCAGCCAAATACCAACTTGCCGCTCTTGACTCGGTGGAACGCAGGGCCAAGAGGCTCATAGGCGACATAAAACTGGTGGACACCAAGCTACATAGCCTGGCACATCGCCGCAAGGTTGCCTGCTTGTCGGTATTTTATAGATTATACTTCGGAGAGTGTGCTCAAGAGCTTCACGACCTTGTTCCACCAGCTCCCTTCTACCATCGGACATCCAGACGCACCGCCGGATACCATCCGTACCTGGTAGCCATTCCACCAATTCGGACTAAGCGCTTCCAGTCATCATTTATAATGCGCACTGCTAAAGAGTGGAACTCACTACCTGCGTCTGTGTTTCCAAACGCATACAACCCTAATCTCTTCAAAGTAAGAGTGAACAGGCTTCTTCTGGGTGAGCTCGCTCCATCTTAGACTCTGTTTCTGTCCTATGACCTAGACTAGAGTCAAGAGCAAACCCATCATTAATAATAAAAAAATAAAAAAAAATAAAAATAAAAAAATGAGGCCGGTAATTTTATCACTTTGAACTTGGTTTATCATTTAATCGTTCACAAAGACGATAATTCCCTGCTAAGTAAATTCAAAATAACCCTCCTTTTGAAGCTGAAAAGTTATAAACTCTAAATCAAATGTTAGTTAATATCGCTCGTCCGAACCCATTCGAGCCATTGAACTGAATAACCAATATTACAGCCAGGCTAATTCCACGTCACAGCACAAAGCCAACCAATCAGATGCACAGCTTGATTGTCCGCCACAAATACCTATGCCGTAGGCTATCAAACAAGACCCGACCATAGACTACCTACAATGGAAATCAGGCCTTTTCGAACTGTCATTCTATCAAACCAAACCGAATGTAACACGCCGTCCGATTGTACCGTTAGTGTCTTTGATATTCCGAAACCTGCAATTTTTCTTGCCACTTATCTATCAGTCCTTTTGTTAAAACATGCTTCATTTCAATACGTCGTCTTCAGAACTAATTGGAATAAATAGAGAGTTTAATTTGCTATTAAGTCGACTACACACACACACTAAAACCCTGGAGCGTGTCGGACTGTCACGTTCCGTTACTATGTCACCTGCCCTACGGATGTGGCATTATACGTCCGTGACATAAGACCGCAGAATGCAGATAGATCGGTGGATCCCTATCATAAGACTCGGGTTACTCAGACATGTGCGTTATTCAATACCGCGTCCGTTTCTTTGGATCTACCTTTTGTTCGGTGAGATTCGTAACGCGTTTATTGTTGATCGTTGATTTTTGTAATCTTCCACGTGCCAATGTCCAGGGCAGCGATTCTCTTATATTATTGGCTTATATTATAACAAAAAACGCAAGTGTAATTCTATGGCCATTATGAAATACTATGGCAAATACTTTTAATAATCGGAATACGGAACGGCTTATCGAAACACAACGAAGACGCTTTTCAAATAACGGAATACATGCACAGGAAATTTTGCGGCGTGCGGCTTCGTTGGACGTAATTTTCGTCCATAATATCTTCTTGTTGGAAGTCTAATCTAATAATATCGCCGGTCAAAGAGCAAAAAGCAGCGAGGGTTGTAACTTAAAGAGGTGTAAACTAACAGTAAAAGCATTCTACAAGATAATCCCAAACCGGGAAGTTCAAGACAAGTTTACTGGACGCGATGGAATCCTGCGCACTAACGAGACGGTGTTTATAAGGGCAGGTACGACACCCTGTGTAGCCTACACTTTATTTATCAGCTTACAAGGAAACTAGTTAGCGGGAAACACGATGTATACAGGACTGGAATACTGAGGTCTAACTCTCCACCTGGCTCGTTTGTAACTAGTGGATGCAATTCGATATTGTAGTATAGGTAGTATTTAATGGATCTTCTCTGTTGCCTTTCTAGACTATTAACGAGTATATAAGGTGAAATTTTACTAGTGACCGATAGCAAAAACTCAGTATTGGCTGGTGATAAGAAACTTTCCCCAAGGAACATACGTTAAAATGTGTGCCCGTCCGTTGTAAGTTTCCGGTATCGGACTAGTAATATTTTACCCTTTATATATTTTTATGACCTTCAGCTTAAATGTTCTATCTATGTTAACTCGTCACGGTAGAAGATAATATTGAGAATAGTGATCGAAATCTAGACAGTTGTACATGGAAGGTATAATTTGCTCATATCCAAAAATAACAAGAGTATTAACTATATATCTTTAAACAACTCAAACACGATTGTGAAATACTGTTTGTTTCCATTTTCCCTACCAGTTTCTGTACTGTTTGCTTAATGTTAAATGTCTATTCAATGGAAATTCCTTTCAACGCTTCAACCCTGTAAATTAATATTATACACAACAATGTATCAATAAAAGGGTAGCCCGGGGCTCAGTGCACCCCCCCAACCCCCCCCGGAGTCAGGTGGCAACAATGCCCCACCCACCCCCAACTCGGCTAAACAAAGTTTGTTGTTTTGCTTTATTGAAACACTTTATTGTTTTTCTTTCATCTCCTTTGAGTTGTGTATCCAAACTCGAAAAATGTTTTGAAGGAAATTGTTCGCGAAGGGTGTCGTTAAAAGTTTTCGGTTTAGAGTTTGTCTAACTTTCTAGTTCGGTGTAGCTTTAAATTTTATTTGTAAGTTTAAATCCTATCTTGAAAGACATTTCTAGGAAATCTTATTTCTTCCTATCAAGACTGTTTAAACTTGGATTTAATTTAAACTCGACACGTGCAACCATAATTTCCATTACCCATCAAACTCTTCAAGTTCTTCAATCTATCTTGAACTTTACGTAATTATAGTTAAATGTTGAGACGTTAAACAAATTTATACTTGGAATTAGCGAGTGGAAAAGTTGTCGGGAGTCGTATTCCGCGTCCGAGCCGTCAAAGTTTTGAGTAACCCCCCCCTCCTGGTTTCCCAAGTAACTTTCTTAAAGTTGCCTGAGTTCCCTCTTTGTTTCAGGCGAGTTTGCTGCAAAGTTGGTCTTTCGACGACATGTTTATCGAAGCCTGCTCTGAGTAATACGAATAACTCCGTCGCAAAACTGTTTGAGCAAGTTTGTTTTAATGTTGTTCATAATGGTGCATCGTGTGCCGAACTAAAGCTGCAGCTGGTTCACTTTGCATTTATAACCGCCATTTGCAGTTTTTCGATGTATTTAAAAGTGTTGTTACTGTTTTAATAAAACTGCGGTTAACTTTCGCATTGTATAAAGTCAAGCCACGATCAAATACTCGATGCGCCATTTACGAGTATACATTAGCTCGTTTTACAACAGTGCGTCGTCGGAGTACATCGGTCAGATGATTTTCCAATAAGAAAGTTGAAGAATATATATAGTTCAATTTGTTATTTCCATTGTTAGGATTTCACACCCGAATGCACCCGTGTATTTTTCTCTCTGTTTACCTTCTGGTTGGCCGGTAGAGAATGCCGTGAATGTATAAGAATGTGCAATAAAGTATATAATAAATAAAGAAAGAAAAGACAAAAGCTAAAATAAAACTAAGAAAGCTATCTTAATCCCAACTAATTATTGTCCGGTTGCTTTGCCGATTACACAAAAAATGTTTCCATTATTGCACCATAAATGCACAAAAACACGACAAACATCTGGTTTATTGACGGACGGGTCTAATGCATAAATTGTTGTATTTCGCCGGCACGCAGTAAATATTTACGCGTAGTATTTCCAGCGACGATGTCGACACGAACCAGACCGCTCTGTTTACGTACTAGAGGCTCTAGTATAGCGTGAGAAAGTTAGATGGGAATTTGGGGAAGCTTGTTTGCTTACAACATAAAACACCAGCGAACTGGAGTTTTTCCTAGAGATAAATCGGTTGTTTTTCCTGCGAAGTTTGCGGCGGATATTCTGCGTTGTTGGGAACGAGTTTTTGGTTACGAAAGCTCGCAAAGGCCGCGGAAAAGTAGCCAATAAGCGGAAAAAGTTACGCTCTGGAACGTTTTACGTGCTCCGTAGGTAAATAGGTTAGTTTAATAGGTATTTTGGCTAATAGGATTACTGAGATTTAGCGTAGGATCCTGACGGCTGTAAGATAAGCGTAGGATGGAATAATGATTAACAAAAGCAGAAACGTATCAAAGATAGATGAACACTTTATTGCTTTCAACATACACAAGAAACACACACATAACGACAGACACAATACAGATAACTTAAAACAAGAGGAAATCAAAACCAATTTATTGTAAGTAGGGACATAGGCGTAACTTTTTTAAACTTCAAGTTTCATGTTCTATCTAAATCAAATTGAAAGTTGAACTTCCTGACTTATAATGATATACTTAGATTTACGCTACTAACTTGTTATTTATTTGAAAGAGAGTTTAGCTATCCACGTTTCGGCTGCATAAGACTGCCGTCTTTACGGAGGTCGACAGATCACATACACTCGCATAGTAAGTCGCGTAAACCTACATCATGTGTAAAACTTGTTCGTTTGATAATAGAATGTTATGATTATCAACCATTTATTGCACACAAGAAATATTACAAGAGACATAATATACAAAGAATGACGACACAACATGACACCTTACTTCCACTTAGAAATTTCTTCCAGCTGACTGAAGTGAGACTTCTTGTACTTTTAATATTTATGTATCAATATTTTTATGCAATTTTGTTACAGGAGCTGACGGTGACAGACGACACAGTGTTGGAGGAGCACAGTGAGGACCCTTCCCTAGTGCAGATGAGATTGCTCGGCGATGGAGGTACTCTTGAATTCCCTATAAAACATTTAATTTAAGAAAACTTGCAAAATTTTCTACCGCGGGCAGGATTTAAACGAGCGACTTTCACTATCAGTACAAACGACGCCTCCTCCATCTGGACTACCGCAGCTCATTCGTTGCCTGCGATCTTTTTCAAGTGTATCTTAATGCCAATAACGCGTGGCATGGCTCCATATACCGAAATAGTTCTGCAAATAATTCCTATCGACTAATTATTATTTTTACAGATTGAATGTAGCCGAAGCGATGAAAACCTTCTCGTGTTATGTATAAAAAAAAATTAAACTTGCAAAATTTCTACTTAATGCGCAATGCGACATATTTGTTATATATTTTCAAAAAGTCAAACTTTTCAAGCTACTAGTAGACAAACAGACCAATAAAAGTGACGAACTGATGCAGATAACGGGAACGAACGACACGAATAAACTTACGTACTTCGTATACTATCCTTAGGTTGTTTGCAACATGACAGAATGCGCGTAAAATCTTTGATGTCATATTCAAACTATCTGATATTCTGCTACTAAAGTTATACCCATATGTCATCGACAGATTATGACATCGTTAGGTTAAATTCTAACCCCTCCTAGTTAAAATATTTTCTATAGACTAAAAGTCATGCGTAAGAAGGAGCCTACATACAATCGTAAAATCGTGTAATAACAAGTAGAAATTGTATTTTTGAATCATTGGAATACCTAATATCTAGATATTTAATGTTTAAATTATTGGACATACCTATTAATTATCTTAATAACCATAAAACGATCTCAATTTTTAAGGTTGAATCAGACCATCAACAAATAAAGTTAGTGCCACATACATAATCTAACCGGATTATAAATTAGAAATGCAATCAACTTTAGTACCGAACCAATCCGATTAGCCTCATAACTCGGACAGAAATACCCGACTAAAATCCGTGGTTAATAACGAGACTATCCATATTGAACGTTTTAAAATGCTTATTAAATATTCCATTATTAATTTATACACATATTCCCGTACCGGGAACGAATAGTATGGGGATAGAGGATCAGCACTGAGCAGTGTGCCTCGGGCAAGTCGCTTTGTTTTAATGAAGCGTTTTATAGGTTATGTTAGTGAGTACATTATTACATTATTGGATATTGTTTATTGGTATTCATCAAAACCAGCGAAGTGCACTGCGAGAAATTAGTCACTAGGGGAGACTATTCATCGTTCAAGCTCAATGTTCCCACCGCTTCCTTCAAGGTTATACGTGATTTCAAGATTTGGCCAGCAGGTGTTTCTATCCGCAAGTTCAATGACATCACTTCAAAAAACATCAGACCACAGTTACAAAGAAAACACGTATAACCTCAAACACTACCACGGCAGTAAATTGTTCAAATAATTTATGTGTTTTGCACCAAAATGTACGCTCTTTAACCAGCAAAATAGGTATGTTAGAGATTTTATTATTTAAACACGATCCCCATGTCCTCGTATGTAGTGAGACGTGGTTGAAAAGTAACGAAATCCAGCACACGCGATTACGTAACTACGAGCTCGCAAGCGCATACTGCCGTCAAGCCTACGGGCATGGCGGAACTGCACTGTTTGTGCGCACCGGGACCCTATACAAAAAACGCCCCGACCTTGAAAAACTTGTTAATGAGTTCCATTGCGATTTTAGTGTAATCGAATTACTTCAAGAAAAACTTATTATTATTGGTATGTACAGAACCGGGAACGGGGATTTTGACCAGTTTTTGTTGACATTGGAATCATTATTAAATTGTACAATTGATGAAAATAAAAGGTTTATTTTGGTTGGTGATTTGAACGTTCATTATGAGTATGACAACCCCGAGCGCCGTAGATTAAATGACTTATTAAGCAGTTACAACCTGCATAATATAGTTAATTTTCTTACTCGCATAACTACGAATTCTAGTAGTTCGATCGATTGCGGTATTGTTTCTTGTGACGATGGGACCGTTACTGCCACACATATTGACACACCGATTAGTGACCACTGCGCACAGCTGTTTGTTTTACCTACTCAACACAAAGATACCAAAAATAGGTATGTAGAGAAAAGGCTATTTACTGACATTTCAATATACAATTTTTACATTGACATAGCTAATTACAATTGGATTTTTATGCAAAATGACATTTCAGTAAATGAGAAATTTAATAAATTACTTTCAGTGTTAACACATTATCTGGACATACATTTTCCTATTAAAAAAGTTTTAATTAAAAAGAAGAATGCTACACCATGGCTAAGTGATGAGTTAGCAGAGTACATAAATAAATTTGATAACTTCTGCCTCATGAAACGGCAATTTCCTGAAGATGATGGCGTCAATAAGTGTGTTCAGTATTACTCTGACCTAATAAGGTCAGTTAGTTTACGAGATAAACGGGAATATATTGACCATCAAATTAAATCGTCTAAAAATCCGTCAAAACAAGTTTGGAAAACGGTTAATGATGAATTATCGACTAAAAACTATTCCCAAAATATATGTTTAGTAGATGAAGGAAATAGTGTACAGCCATGTGAAGTTCCTAATAAATTCAATAACCATTTTATTAATATTACTAAGAAATTGAAATTAGATTATAACAAGCAGAAGGCCTCAGAATATTTAAAAATATATGTCACAACCTTAAACCCTCCTGAATTTAAATTGCCAACTGTTACACCTGAAATGTTAACAAAAACTATTAAAGGTATGCTCCATACGGGGTCGACGCTTGATATTTACGACATCTCTGTAAACATTTTGGTCTGTGTGGCCAGTCATATGTGACATATTGGTAACACTCATTAATGAAATGTTTGCTGCCGGAGTTTATCCTGAGGTTCTCAAGTGTACAAGGGTGTGCCCTGTATTCAAAGGCAAAGGGGATAAGGACCGAGTTGATAGTTATAGACCGATAACGATTGTACCTAGTATTTCGAAACTGGTTGAGTCTCTAATATCGAGTAGTATTATGTCACATTTAGAGCAGAATGACTTACTATCGGAGAAACAGTTTGCCTACCGCAAAAACAAGTCTACGAACACAGCAGCTCACCACGTAATTGACTCAATAATAACCAGCATTGATGAAAAATATAAAACCGCAGGTATATTTTGCGACCTGAGCAAAGCTTTTGATGTCATACAAGGGGATTTACTGTTAGACAAACTATCACTATACGGTATTAAAAAAAAAATGCTCACGACCTGTTAAAATCCTTCTTATCAGAACGCAAACAAACAGTACAGCTTACTATAGACGGTCGAAAAACAAAATCAAATTCAAGAGATCTCACTATTGGCATTCCTCAAGGTTCGGCCTTAGGAAATACACTATTTTTATTATTTATAAATGATTTATCACACTTTGTATCCGAAGGTTTAGTAGTTCTATTCGCTGACGACACAACTGTCATTGTTAGTGCACGAACATATGAACAGCTTAACGTAAAAATTAACAACACATACATACAGCTGCTTGAGTGGTTCACTTCAAACGGCTTGTTACTAAATTCAACGAAGTCCAACCTTCTACTCTTCTCTGGTCGACCTCTCAGAGTCCCGCCTTCTCTAGACTGTCCTGTGCCATTGCGCGATGAATGCCGTTTCCTCGGTTTTAATCTCGATGCCAATATAAATTGGAAATCGCACATTGAAGCGCTGTGTAGCAGACTAAGCAGTGCTGCGTATGCACTGCGCAAATTACGTCCGCTAGTATCAAACGAAGTTTTGCGTCAAGTTTACTACGCTCATTTTCATTCTGTGATGTCATATGGTGTTATGTTATACGGTAATTCTACGGACCAAGATCGAGTCTTCGTACTCCAGAAGCGTGCACTGCGAATAGTTGCAGGAGTCAAACCGAAGGAAACTTGTAGAACCCTGTTCAAGAAAAACAAAATTATGACATTGAGTTCACTTTACCTATTTGAAATATTAAAATACGTTAGAAAAAATTTACACACCTTTACTCGAAAAACGGGCGGCGGGCGAAATTTGCGCAGCGTAGGTAAACTGGAAACAGTACCACGCAGAACTGAGCTGGCGACTAAAAATCCACGCGTAATCGGTCCCACGTATTACGAGAATCTACCGGTGGTGGCAACACTGAACGGTCAAGTTGTAAACAAAAGAGCTCCGTCTAAATTTATTAAATTTTTATATAATATACGGCCCATACCAAGTTCATAATATATTAGTTAGTTGTAATTAGTAATAATTTAAGTTATTTAGTGCTTAAGGTGCGTGAAAACACGTTTTTATCGTAAAAAGTGTAACGGAAAAAATCGTTAGTGACAGTTACTTCAATATTTGAATATCACAACGTAAATAACTAAATTCGAGTATTTTTAGCGATTATTAAAACCTATATAAGTGTTAAACTTGTGTTTCTACGCTTGTGCAAAACAATTCTGTGAAATTACGTAATTTTTTTAACGAAACATAACCTCAATCTTGGTAACCGCTCATTTAACATTACAAGGTAGTTACTTACCTATTTTCTGCGTTCAAAATGCATACTACAAGGTCCCAAACAATTCGTCAACTAGAAGACAACTTAAAGGCGACTTTATTAGAACTTAAAAAGTGTAAAAACACAAATGAGCAGTTACTAAGAGAACAGGATGAAAGTGAGCAGGAAATGTTAGAAATTAATAATAAAAATCACCAATTAAAGAGTGAGATGGCAGAAATGTACCATCAGCTGGTAGATGTAACAGGTGAGAGGGACCGGCTTCAAGGAATAATAGATAACTTTGACCGGGACGGAAATGCGTTTGAAGACACCTTGAGGCGTATTACTGTCCTGGAAAAAGAATTGCGCGATGCACACAAAGAAATCTCCTTTTTGAATGAGACTATCCAAGACCTAAAGTCATCACAAAGTGCACTTACCACCCAGTCGCTGTTTGAGGAGCTGGTCGCTCCTACTGTTGCGGTTTCTACCATCTCACTCACCCAACACCAATCGGTCGAGACTATTGAGGAACAGGTAGTCGAGACCATCGATCTCACTACGTGTGACAGTCCATTTAAAAACTCACACATAACTTCAGTCACTTATAGCAAGAAAAAAACAAAGAAAATTGTAAAACTTAACAATTTCATAAAGAAAACGCAATCTCTTATCAGGCGTAACATACTGTTTTGCAATAACTCGAATTGTAATATAGAACGTTCTGAATTAATTAAAGAAGTTAAATTTTGCACTTCATCATTAGAACAAACTAGGGAAATTTATGAGCGTGACACACAGCGCCTCCAGTCGGAAATGTCTGCGTTAAAACGGTCATTAGAACACATTTCCATTAAGTATAACTCAGCGCGAAAAGAAATAAAGGAACATGTGCTGGCCATGAATAGTTTGTTGAAGTCATGTAAATATAACGGTGACAATTCTCAACCTTTGACAAACAATCAATGCGATTGTGAGAAAACTTCAACAGAGCTATCCGTCCCGGCCGTGTGTCCCGAGCCCGCGTCACCTCGCGTCTGTACACAGCTGACTGGGACGCTGTCGGTGTCGCTCCCGCTCGCCACCGCCGCCGCCGCCGCCGCCGGGTCGGTGTCGCGGCCGGTGCCGGCGGCGCCGACGACGCAGCCCGCGCTTTTGGGTGATGACGATGTCCCTTTACCACCCACACAGGATAAGCGACCGTGTGACATTGTTATGTTTAGTGATGAACTTGGTAAAAATATGGGTTTACAACTTGGCCATTGCATGGGTCAGGCAGTAATTAATCATTGCATGCCTGGCGCCGATTATTCTACACTCATAAATACAGTGTTGGCATCACAATTTTCCAAAAAAACCATTGTTATTATTTTTAGTGGCAGAAGGGGAAATGCAACAAAAAAGGACTTAGCTTTGTATTCAAACAAATTGTATTCAATTGTTAATGTTAAACAAGTCATTTTGTTTGCTTTTCCCTACAGCCAAAAATTTACTAACCTAGAAAATAATACTCGACATTGGTGTAACAAGTACTTACATACATTGACATGTCGCAATCCTGACAAATTTCATTTTATCGACACAAATATATTTATTGGACAATATTTTAATGTAACGAAAGATAGATATTATCTATCTAAAGTTTATAAACGACAGATAGCAGAGTTACTATCTTATTGTTTTAATAATTCAGCCAATTTGTTGGCTAACCAGACAACTGCTTCTATTGAGCAGAATATACATACAAACCTTATAACGTTGGAATCGGTTCCAAGTTCTTTAAATTAATTTCTAAGACAACAGAGAGTAACTCTGGCAGAACGCCGTCTTTTAGTAACTTGAGTGATTCTATCTTGCCAAAACATAATATAAATAATAAAATTAATATTTGTAATACAACCAAAATTCAAAAAAGCCGTGTTTTGAATATTGTACACCAAAATATTCAAGGCATAATTAGCAAAGAGTTAGAAATTGAACTTTTCATGAACTGTAATAATATTGATATTCTATGTATAACTGAACATTGGCTTAGAGATTATCAGTTAATGTTCAGTTTTAGTAATCACCAGGTGGCAAGTTCGTTCAACAGATCAACAGCAATACGAGGTGGATCGTTGATACTACTTAAAAACGAGTTAAAATATAAAGAACGGCCTGATATCGTAAGCCTCTCAGTTGAGCGAACTATTGAAATAGCCTGCGTAGAACTTGAAGATCTTGTTATAATGAGCGTATACAGCCCACCTGATGCTAAATATGAACCCTTTGAAAAAGTTATGGATATAGCTTTAGATAAAGCAACAAAATCCAATAAAGGGATTATTGTATGTGGAGATTTCAATATAAATATTCTTGAAAATTCTAATATCAGTAATAGGTTTCTATCATTATTTTTATGTTACAACCTAGTGAATCTTATTTCGGTGCCAACGAGAATCACACCTACCTCAGCCAGGTGCATAGATAATATCTTTACCAACATTAAACCTGAAGATGCGGCTGTCATAAATAAATTAAGCTCCGACCATACGGGTCAATTAGCTTCTTTCAAAATTAACATTGAGCAGGCACCTAAACAAGATATTACGTGTGTACCGGTAAATGAAAGTAGGCTAAATCGATATAGAGAAAATATTTTGCAAAAATTACCTGAATTGCCATATAACGAAAATCCAAATAAATTATATAACGCAGTATTTAGTCTTGCCAAAAAAGAATATGACAATGTATTTAAATCTAAGAAAATTAAAGTTAACACAAAATTATCATTTAGTGACTGGGCCACAGTTGGAATTCATAGAAGCAGGCAGAAGTTATACGATCTGTATGAAGAAAGAACATATAATCAATCAAAAACTTTTGCTGATTATGTAAAACGTTACTCTAAAACTTTTAGAAACGTTTGTGCAATAGCTAAATCTAACTTCATCAAAAATAATATAAAGAATAGCACAAACGTAATCAAAACCACTTGGAAATTTGTAAATAATGAAACTGGAAATTCTAAACGTCGTAATGTAAATTATAAACTTATGATAAACGATGAAATTAAAAATACTAATTTGGAAGTAGCTTCCGCTTTTGAACAATTTTTTACTGATATTCCAGTTTCGACTACCAAATCGTTAAACTCATGCCCTATTCTCGCTGAATCTATTCTAAAAGATAATGTAAACCATTGTGATAAATATTTTAAATTTTCTCACGTTAGTAACATTGAAATAATAAAAGTATTTAAAAGTTTACAAATGAAAAATACTTCAGATCTCCACGGCCTCTCTGTTAAAATTATTAGTTCCATAATCGATTGCATTTCTCCATACCTAGCATGTATTTTTAATGACTGTGTAGACAGTGGCGTGTTTCCTGACTTGATGAAGCATAGTAAAGTTATTCCCTTGTTTAAAGCTGGTAGTACTACTGACCCTACTAATTTCAGACCTATATCAATACTACCAACACTAAGTAAAATTTTTGAAAAAGTTATTTTAAATCAATTGCAAGGACATTTTTATCGTAATAACTTAATGCACCTGCAGCAATTTGGTTTTACACGTGGTCGCTCTACTACTGATGCAGGTGTGGATCTCATCAATCATATAATCGAAGCCTGGGAGGAATCTCATGATGCAGTAGGTGTGTTTTGTGATTTGTCCAAGGCGTTTGATTGTGTTCATCATGATACTCTGGTCAGGAAGCTACATCACTACGGCGTAAAAGACCACGCTCTTAGTCTTTTGGAATCATATCTTAACAATAGAATCCAAAAGGTCGATGTCAACGGTGAAAGATCATCTGGATCAAAGATAAGAATAGGCGTTCCGCAGGGTTCGATTCTTGGTCCTTTTTTGTTTCTTGTATATATTAATGATCTACCATATCTAGTTAAAGAAAAACATGATATAGTTTTGTTCGCGGACGATACCTCTCTACTTTTCAGAGTAAAGAGGCAACAACTCAACTATGATGACGTGAACAAAGCTATTACCGAAGTAGTGCAATGGTTTACAGTAAATAACCTACTATTGAATGAAAAGAAAACTAAATGTATCAAATTTGTATTACCAAATGTTAAACCAAGCTCTACAATTATTAAGGTAAAGGATGAAAAGTTGGACCTTGCGGACTCAACTGTATTTTTAGGCATAACTTTGGACGCCTCGCTCCAATGGGGGCCACATATTGAGAAATTGTCGAAGAGACTGAGTTCAGCAGCATACGCAGTTAAAAAAATAAGACATCTCACTGATGTAGACACTGCAAGACTAGTTTACTTTAGCTACTTCCATAGCTTAATGTCTTATGGCTTACTATTATGGGGCCATGCTGCGGATGTGAACAATATATTTGTTCTGCAGAAACGGGCTGTTCGTTCAATTTATAAATTGGGACCTCGAGTCTCCTTGAGACAGATATTTAAAGAAATCAACATATTGACATTTGTGTCACAGTACATATACGAAAATCTAGTGTACGTAAAAATAAATATAGATTCTTTTAAGAAAAATTGTGACAGGCATAATTTTAACACTAGAAATAAGGAGCAACTTGCTGTGCACATGAGCAGGCTTAGTAAAGTAAGCAAAACTTTTAAGGGCAATTGTATACGCTTTTATAACAAACTTCCTAAAGATATTCAAGACTTACCCTTAAATAAATTTAAACCAGTAATTAAACAAAAATTGTACAAGAAAGGCTATTATGAAATATCAGACTATATGCAAGATAAATCTCCATGGGTTTAATTCAAATGTATAAATTAATATTTTATTAGACGAAACAAGTAGATTTATCTACTGCAATTTTTTGTTATTATTAATTTTTTTTTTTTTTATGTAGCCATTTTTGGGCTATACATATACTTATATTATTCGTTATTTCCAAAATTAGCTAGGGCAGTTTAGGGCCTAGAAAGGTTGTTAATTTAGAGTAGGAGCACTTCTGGGCAGGTTTTTTGGGGGGTTTTTCCTGTTCAGGGGGTCCGGTTAATTATACGCATGTTAATAACACGCTTTGGAAATCTTGACTAAAATTTGAAACAAATGTCGTTTACAAATGGTGGTGGCGTAAAGTTACGTGCTGTGTGATTAACCTGGCCAGCCCCGAGGCAGTGCCTTTATTTTTATTTTTATTTTTTTATCCCGCCCGAGCCGGTTTTCTATTAGGACAATACAAAATTGTTATAAAAAGAAGAAGATTGCGTTATGCAAATTTCTTTTTTTTACAATGACCGATCATGACGTCAATAAGTGATAATGCTATCCTACATTGAATAAAGTTATTTCATTTTCATTTTCATTTTCATTTTCATTTTCATTTTCATTTTCATTTTACCCACAGATTTAAAAAACGAAATAAATGATGAAACGTTCTATCATCAACTGAAGAACTATTTATTGGATAAAGAATATTATAGTGTGAATGAATATTTCAAATTAATAAAATAAAATATTATTGACATTTCATACTATTTAATAAATTTTACTGTAAATTATATTTGTTCAATACTTTTAGTATTATTTTATACAATTCATTTCTATTATATACTTATGTTTGACATTTTCATTTTTTAAATTTGACATATTCACCGATTTTATTTAATTTGTAACTCTTATTTTTTTATTACTGTTACACCTTGTTTTTATTATTCTCTGACGATCATTTTATTCTCTGTGACATTTATGTATGGATTATGTAAATTTGACATTGATATTATGAAATAAATTAATCTAATCTAATCTAATCTATATTTGCTGTGGCGTTATACATAGGATGAAATTTTACATGTGACCGATAGCGAAAACTCAAGACGGGCTGGTGATAAAGAACAACTTTTTCCAAGGCACAAAGGTCTGAATATTAAAAAAGTTATTGGACCTCCCATACAAAATTACCGATCAGTTGATTTGGGTTAAAATGGAAGCTCAAAATATTTTGTCTTATTCCGACCTTGGGGAAAGTTGTTCCTTATCACAAGCTCGTCCTCTGTTTTCGGTATAGGTACTAGCATAAGAATCTACACTAATATTATAAAGAGGAAAGATTTGATTGTTTGTTTGTTTGTTTGTTTGTTTGTTTGTTTGTTTGTTTGTTTGCATCGAATAGGCTCCGAAACTACTGGCCCGATTTTAAAAATTCTTTCACCATTAGAATCCTACATTATTCCTGATGAACATAGGCTATATTTTATACGAGAAAAAAATAGGGATCCGCGTGAAAATTTCGATAATGTAACCCAACGTGTGAAAAATGTACCGAAAAAATATCTTATATCGCGTACGCTGTGGAAATGATTGACAATAGAGCAAAGTGATGTACTACAGTTTTATAGAGGACATCAATATCTATAAAAATGTCCGCGATACCATATGTCTAACTATTACAGTTATGCCACAATAACTACTTTTTCATTTAAAAATGTGCAAACTACGCCACATTATTCGTACCAGTGTAATGATTACATTTAATCATTACTGTATTAAAGGGTGTCAGGGATAGCCCTCCGAATACTGATTGAGTACATGTAAACCATGAAACTGAACAACTTTCCCCTAGGAACATATTTCAGGAAACGTAAAAAAACTGACTTCCCTTAGTGAATGCAGTCAGCTGATTGTGATTTTGTATGGAAGGTCATTTTTTGGCGTTTCCTGACATATGTTTCTGGGGGAAAGTTGTCCAGTTTTATGTTTCATGCACCCTATCAGTATTCGAAGGACTGTCCCTTACTCGGTATAAAAAGACGACAAAAAACATAAAATAATGCATTAAAAAAATCTACACTAAAATAATACATACATACACATATCACGCCTATTATCCCTTGCGTGGTAGGCAGAGCGTAAACGGCCGCAAAAACGGACATTTACGCCACGTCTGACATATGTTTGAGGGTAATTCGGAAAATTGTGTATCGCCATAGTGACAAGTTGTCAGCCCAACGCCTAAAATTGCAATACACACCCTCAAGTCCCTTAGTCGCCTCCTACGACTCCAACGGGAAAGAAATCGGGTGACGCTATTCTTAGCCGGCATCACACTAAAATGATAATTATATACATACATACACATACACATATCACGCCTATAATCTCTTGCGGGGTAGGCAGAGCGTAAACGGCCGCATAGAACGGACATTTACGCCACGTCTGACAAACATTTGACGGTCATCCGGAAAATTGTATATCGCCAGAGTGACAGGTTGTCAGCCCTTCGCCTTAAATTGCAATACACACCCTCGAGTCCCTTAGAGGCTTCTTACGACTCCCACGGGCAAGAAATCGGGTGATGCTATTCTAAGCCGGCATCACACGGCACTTAATTATATAATCTACACTAATATTAGAAACAGGATTTTATTTATTGTTCGTTTAAATTGAATAAGCTCCGAAACTACTGGACCGATTTAAAAAATTCTTTTACCGTTAATTGAAATTGAAATTCTTTATTCAATGTAAGATAGTATTATCACTTATTGACGTCATGATCCGTCATTCTAAAAAAAGAAATTTGTATTACACATTTTCTTTATTACAATTTTGTTATCACTTAATAGAAAACCGGCTCGGGCGGGATAAAAAAATAAAAATATAGGCACTGCCATGAGGCTGGCCAGGTTAATCACACGGCATGTAACTTTACGCCACCACCATCTGAAAACGATATTTGTTTCAAATTGAAGTCAAGATTTTTTGAATCCTACATTATCCCTGATGAACATAGGCTATATTAAACTGTCTTATTCGCGGGGGGAAATTGTTGGCGGCGGGTGAAACCGCTGGGCGGGCTGCTAGTAGATAATAATACTGCGTATAGAAACGAAACTCCTTTGTCTGGGCCCCAAAAGCCGCGCTTTAAATACCTACTTCCCCCCGCAGCCCGTAACGCCGCCCCGCACTCTCCCACGCTTTAAGTCGGGGCTGTCACGTGCCAATAATTTTATTCCAGACTAGCGGCCAGTCAAGCGGTTGCGACCGCTGCTAACAGTTTTCCCGTGGGAACAAAATATTTACCCGTTTTAAAGTCTTACCTTAACATTTTATTGTTAACAGGTAGGTACAGAATTTTAAAATAGGTGCAAAACATACCTACGATACGAATGTGCTTATTTATCATTATCAGCTAACAATGACTTAGGCACCTAGGTAGTTTAAATTAGAAAATGGAAACTAGGTACCTACGTAAGTAAAAATAGGAGTACACACAACAATTACGTATAATAACGAATGGTAGGTACCTAGGTATTTCATCTCTCTTTAATCTCATCTTTAGGCAAATTAAAAAAACTTAGATGCGGAGTTTTCCTCGCATCACTTTTGCAGCCATACACACCACAATAATTCGGCATTGCTAAATTTTTCACAAAAAATGAAAATTCGACCCGCACGACGAATGTTTCCGCGGCGAAGCGCACTCCCGACTGAATTGTTCGCTAAGAGACAGCCAGACGGATCGACCTTGAGCGCGTCTGGAGCGGGGGTGTCATCTCTATGTGATTTCTACTCTATGGTACTAGTAAAATTTTACCCGATATACTGTGGTTGTTAAGTATCCGATATTAAAGTCATTCCCACAGTGTACGTTGCAATACATCTATCGGATACGATCGATTTAGCTTAAATATTACAGGATAAATACTTCGCAAGAACCGCTACATGTGAAAATGCTAGCAGTCAGTAAAAAAAATATTAATATAGGTACATTCATAAGTAGTCAGAAACATTATAATTGAATGTTGTTTTCATACATTATGGCAATGATGCTGCACCAACACTTGAATGTATGAATGGTCACGTCACGAATTGTTAATAAATACCCTACAGGTCTCAGAACTACTGACTGAATCATGTCAGGGTATTTTATTAATCGATCCCTTGTTTAGAGGCCAGAAGCAGAGGTTAGTTATTTTATGAATCAAGCTCGACCCCTTTTAAGATCTTGTCTATAATTTCCCGTGGTAAAAATACCTGCCATAATTACTATTGATTCAAAAATGTAACTCTTGAAATTAATGATATTCCATGCTTTAATTTATTGAAACGTAAAAAGTAATCATTCATCGCGTTGTAACGTCGAGAACTCAAAATGTTCAACTTGGCGTAAATAATTGAAGCTCACTGAATCGTGAACATGTTTACCCTTTCAAATATCAGTACTTGAAGGCTGTCAGTAATTTAATACCATTCATCATTATTTTCTTTGGTAAATGTTGCTATAAAGTAGGTATAAGGCGGTCTCCCGCTTGACGTCCGTTGCTACGTATTTTTAGCGCATCCGCAACGCATGAGTCGAAAGGCATTTGCGAATTTCGATCTTATTTCTAGACAAATACGGTGCGTTGACGGATGCGTCCGTCAAAGAACACAAACGACGAAACCGTCGCACACACACGTAAACGCACTGTCGCCGTTTTTGTATGGGAATAAGATCGGAATTCGCAATTTCCTTTCGTTTGATAGACGCATGCGTTGCGGGTGCTCTAAAATTATACAGAAACGGACGTCAAGTAAGTGTGATCCCCGCCTAACTCTAGAGGGTGGGAGATTGAGTCTGACACGATCAATTTACATAATTGGATAGTAGAAGCCTTACAGTTGCTTACTGTTTTACTGTGTGTGTATTCACGGGTTTAGTAATGCTGCAAATTATTGTAAATACGAGTACATTTATAAGGTACTTATGTGCGCAACCTTTCGCGTAAATGCACGTGTGTATGACGTAATATTTGACGGCGCTAATTCATGTTTTTACGTAAACGTTCATGAATGAGTATTGTTTTGTTTTAGTCCATGCTGAATGTATGATATGCTATCGGCCAGTGGCCACAATTTATTTCATTGTTTTAAATCGTTCCATCATAATCCAGATGAGCCCTAGCGCCCCATCAAATAATCAGCTGTGAGTTGGTCCCAGGGTCCATAAACCATTTACCCCAAGTAAATGAAAAGACTTTGGCTGGATCAGCTTTATATGTCATCTTGTTAAACTAACGTGTTTCTTTTAAAAAAATCGTATTGAGTTACTAACTTAATATATCATATTATGTGTAATTTCGTCATATGAAAATCTGAATGAGAAAATATAACACCATCCTCGCCCCACTTTAATGCCTATCTGTCCCTCAGGATGTGGTTAAATAGCAAATTCTTTTTTTATCACAAACTTTAAAGAAAGGTTTCTTATTTAAAATATTAAGGTAAGTAGGTAATTCAATGAAAGCGAAAGTACTTTAACTTTTAAGGTACTTAAAACGTTACCAAAGGATATTTCGTTTGAATAATATTGATTAAGTTTGGTAAAGAAAGTAAGATAAGGCAAAAACTTTTTAAACTTGTTTTAAAGTAGATAGTTGAATTATTAAGCTTGGTTTCTTTAAACTATTTGAATAATGTTTGGATGTATTTTATTAGAACTTAATGCCAGGTACAAATTATTCCAAGTTTCTCGTATTCCGTACTCGACGAGAAAGTAAGTAGAGCTCTGTACCTTATCTCAATAATCAGTAATCACTACGTATCTTCCTATGGTTTTTGTTCAATAAATGTTTTTAGACGGTAAATTTTGTTGACTTTTCCAAAATAAACATACATACATATATCAACAGGCGTGATATATGTATGTACCCCTTGCGGGGTAGACAGAGCGTAAACGGCTGTAAAACAGACATTTACGCCAAGTCTGACAACCATTTGAGGGGTCATTTGGAATATTGTGTAATATCACCATAGAGGCAGGTAGCCAGCCTATCGCCTAAATTTGCAATACACACCCTCGAGTCCCATTGTCGCTTCTTTCGACACCCACGGGAAAGAAATTGGGTGATGCTGTTCTAAGCCGGCATCACACGGCCGTAAATATTCAATTAGAAATATTTTGATCAATTCACAGTTCGCAGAACTCCTGTCCACAGGTATATAATATATATTAAAAATTAGGCGTTGTTTTTGTTTGCAGTGATCGAGTCAATCATGCGAGGAGAGGTGGTGGGCGTGATGCCGCGCCGGTCACGTTCCAACCTTCAAGTAAGTCTTAGCATATTAACTAGGAGAAGCTAGGACACCCGAGAACAAAACTCATTTCTCTCATCCCCTACTATAACAGCAGTGTCAAAAGTCTAACTAGCTAGAAACAGATCTACAAATTGGACCGTGTAGATTAGTCTAGTATAGCAGTTGTAAACTAGTTTTACTTAATATAAATTTTATGTGCGCAATATTAACTGAAATGTATTTTGGGCGGTAGCTGATATAAAATATATATGCCATATATGGTAGCTGATATAAAATACAGAATTTCGTCCCTTTGATACCTTGAAAAGATCTACAAAAACGGATTTTATATCTGAACCAAATTCCTCAGAAGCGTGAATATTTATTTTATCGTATAACCTTATCTTAGTAAATCTAGGTATACCGTATACCTACAAAGGCTTGACAAGTGTGAATTATCTACACTAATATTATAAAGAGGAAAGATTTGATTGTTTGTTTGTTTGTTTGTTTGTTTGTTTGTTTGCATCGAATAGGCTCCGAAACTACTGGGCCGATTTTAAAAATTCTTTCACCATTAGCATCCTACATTATTCCTGATGAACATAGGCTATATTTTATTCGAGAAAAAAATAGGGATCCGCGTGAAAACTTCGATAATGTAACCCAACGTGTGAAAAATGTACCATAAAAATATCTTATATCGCGTACGCTGTGGAAATTATGGACAATAGAGCAAAATGATGTACTACAGTTTTATAGAGGACATCAATATCTATAATAATGTCCCCAATACCATATGTCTAACTATTACAGTTATGCCACAATAACCACATTTTTATTTAAAAATGTACCAACTACGCCACATTATTCGTACCAGTGTAATGATTACATTTAATCATTACTGTATTAAAGGGTGTCAGGGATATCCCTCCGAATACTGATAGGGTACATGCAGACCATGAAACTGAACAACTTTCCCCTAGGAACATATTTCAGGAAACGTAAAAAAACTGACTTCCCATAGTGAATGCAGTCAGCTGATTGTGATTTTGTATGGAAGGTAATTTTTTGGCTTTTCCTGACATATGTTTCTAGGGGAAAGTTGTCCAGTTTTATGTTTCATGCACCCTTTCAGTATTCGAAGGGCTGTCCCTTACTCGGTATAAAAAGACGACAAAAAACATTAAATAATGCATTAAAAAAATCTACACTAAAATAATACATACATACACATTTCACGCCTATTATCCCTTGCGGGGTAGGCAGAGCGTAAACGGCCGCAAAAACGGACATTTACGCCACGTCTGACATATGTTTGAGGGTCATTCGGAAAATTGTGTATCGCCATAGTGACAGATTGTCAGCCCATCGCCTTAAATTGCAATACACACCCTCAACTCAACCCTTAGTCGCCTCCTACGACTCCCACGGGAAAGGAATCGGGTGATGCTATTCTAAGCCGGCATCACACTAAAATAATAATAATATAATATACACTAATATTAGAAACAGGATTTTATTTATTGTTTGTTTGAATTGAATAGGCTCCGAAACTACTGGACCGATTTAAAAAATTCTTTTACCGTTAATTGAAATTGAAATTCTTTATTCAATGTAGGATAGTATTATCACTTATTGACGTCATGAACCGTCATTCTAAAAAAAGAAATTTGTATCACACAATTTTCTTTTTTTTTATTACAATTTTGTTATGACCTAATAGAAAACCGGCTCGGGCGGGGTAAAAAAAATAAAAATATAGGCACTGCCATGGGGCTGGCCAGGTTAACCACACGGCATGTAACTTTACGCCACCACCATCTTAAAACGATATTTGTTTCAAATTGAAGTCAAGATTTTTAGAATCCTACATTATCCCTGATGAACATAGGCTATATTAAACTGTCTTATTCCCGGTGGAAAATTGTTAGCGGCGGGTGAAACCGCTGGGCGGGCTGCTAGTCTTATATAAGTACGTAGGTATACATGCAACAATGACGTGAAGTCAAAGCAAAAAGCAAACAATAGATAAAAGGAGAAATTGCCAGTGCAAATTCTTATCTTAATATGTGTTGTCATTATGATAACCCTATTCTCACTGCATTGTCTTATCACAATACAGTTAATGTATACGATACATCACCCTATTGTATAGTTTAATTGTACGTGTCTGACTCATGTAGGGAGAATAATTGAACGTAAAATGTTATTATTATTACCACTCAGGTTATGAATACCCCCTTCATACAGACTAATAAAATTTGCGATTAAAATTTTTAATGTAAAAATTCAACGATGGACTGAAAGTAGGTATTTCTAATTAAACTTTTGCGTTCTTATTATGGTTATAATGAAAACGAGAGACAAGAAACTACTCACTGAAAGCGAAATAAAATAAACTAATGTAGTACCCACTCAAAGCGAAATAAACGAAATGGAACCCGATACGACTCTCAATAAACAACATTATTAGAACAGAGATATTGTATTTCTCTATTTGCTGGTGGTCCGAGCACGAATTAGTTATTCCAGTCTTGATTGCTATTGCGTCCTATGTCAGTTATTTCTGCACAAGTCGCGACAAGCCTGACTCGGGCGCCTATGACGCATTCGACCGTTTTATCCTGCGACCCTCCTGAGCAGGTTCAGCTAAATATGGCATAATGACTAATTGCCTCACGTCTAAAGGACTTGGGTGATTGCTCCCAACTTCGTTACGAACGTTGATGCATTTACCGCGAGTAGCTGTCAAGTATCTTAGATCTTTTTGAATAAGACTGCAACAAGGCTGTGTATTAGATCTCCTGCCATTAACTTTGAAATGACAAGTTAACATGCATCTTACAGGATTGGACCGCACAAACTATCGGTGACACATAAGTTAAAATTTATCGATTTAAAAGTTGAACCGTCCCAGTGTCTGAGTTGGCGTGGTTGTTCCAAACTCTAAAACGTCGAGTTTCTGCGCTACTGAACTCATTTGAATATTGGAATAGAGGAAGCGCACGAACTTAGTTGAACTACTCCCGGCATTGTTTTAAACTAATGTTAATCGGGGATGTTTGAGTTGGACACGAGCGGAGCCTCGTGTGTTGGCTTTAAAACTTCCGCCAAATCTAATTTGGATCGGCTCCGGAGTTACTACTTGAGCATAATTAGTTTTCAGCTTGTTTTGATGTTAGATTAGAATATCTTATGAAGGTTATTTATTTCTCATAAAGTATGGATACAGAAGTAATTAAATACAGAATTAAACAATGAATTTCATTTGCTAGCACTCTTATGAGAGGTATTTAAAACACAATAGCTACGTTACATGAAAATCCACGTACATTTGAAAAAGGAAATGTTACCTTTGTCTTGTCTCAACTCAAGTATCACGTAAAATGTGCAACATTCTATTTTCATTATTATTCTGTTCTTCAATGTTATTGTTATTGATAGATTCAAACGGATTTAAGTTGTGCTTATTAAATCCAATAATAAACACAACTTTAATGTGTTGAAATTTGTTTTAATGTGGTGAGAAGTGATTGTGGAAACTCACGAAAATATATACCTACTGTCATTAAAATATTTCTGGATGAGAGAGATTCGTGTGGGTGGTACATTGAAGAACCAATTTTATTTTTACAACTGAGCTGAGCAAGGGCGCGAGGATCGGGATCCAAGGACCTGACCTTCACGAAGGTCTCTGCGGAGAATTGAGTGACTAATTACTTTGTACACCTCTACATCTATATTAATTCAGGGAATACTCTAGAATGTGTACCGGAATAGCTTCCTTGGAAATCCAGAACAGTGTTTTTGGAGCTTACTTGGTAATTGCGCGCTTTCATCTATATTTAATGATTATGGCGTATACATAGAGTTAGGTGTTTTGCAGTGAAGGTTCCATTTTGGGAGAAAATATTTATTGATAAGAATGCAAGAATACATGAACCATCATCATCAGCCCACATCCACCCAATACATGATTAACATTTATTATGTTCAATTAAATTGTAAGGGGACTAACTGTCTGGTGTAAAGTCATTCAAAGACAAAGGAACATGCTATGTAGTGTTATATTTTATTTACCACCTGGACTGACAATGCCGTTTCATTAAATTCCGAAAAGGCATCATAAAGAACTTCCCTGTTTTACGTTGTGGACCAAATAGTAAAACAATAGACGCAATACAAACACCCCACCCTCGTACCAGTTTCCCAAGATCAGAGGATCTTTGTTACGTATTTGAAATAGGTCACGACGACATAGACAAAGGTACGGATCAGAATCACGCGAAGACAAAGAAAGTAGACCTTATCTCCCTATTAAACTGCTGCTGTGATTGGGTAATATGTATGCATTGCTGGTTATTTTAATATTTTTTCCCCAGGGTCTTAAATCTCTCAGAATTCCACTTAAAACTCTTACTTCTTTCAGGATATTCTATTCTAGTGCCTCTCTTTCGGTCATGACACACTGTAACAGACAAAAGCGGGCGTTATGTTTTTCCGTGCATGCCACCGAGCCACAACCTAATTTAAGACGTTGTCACGTCAAAAATTAAATACCCTACCTAGCTATGCTCGACTTTACTCCAGAATGTCTCGTTTCGCTCGTGATTCAAAATATTGCCCTCAATTTACATAAGGCCCTTGTCATAGAAACTACTATTATTCCATGAACATAAATAATAAAATATTTAAGATAACCAGCAATGTATGCCGAATCGGATGGTATATGCAATCATAATAAGCCCTTTACTGCCCAATGAACCATTGCAACCCCCAGGGAATACGTAATTCAAGCCATGGCCAATTATCCTGGACCCCAAGCGTATCATCTAACGCAGAATAAAGCGACTAACTTCGTAAACAATTTAGACCTTACTAAGTTGGATGGTTATGTAGGTCGCTTTCAATATAAATTATCTGAGATGAAATTGAATTTTCAAACTTGTTTATATGCGAAGTTATTTATTGGCTTTGTCTCGCGCAAAAATAAGTCGGCAAGGGAAAAGGGTATTACGTAACTCCATAGGACATTATGTAAGAAAAAGTTAATATTACATATAACGGCATGTCATCGTCGAGGGGCTGTTATATCCGGCCTGCTAATGCCAACGTCCCTGGTAACAGTAGTAAGATTTGACGTCAAATTTATTTAACAAAAGTTCCAGCCGATTGGATCAGCTTTTACTCATATAAGTAAGTTTAAGGGTAGCCATGTGCTGTGGCCGACTGCACATATTTCGTATGCCGTCGATACTCTCGAATAATTCATATCTGGCATGTTTGCGGAATCAATCATCGAATATACGGTGAAATTTTACTAGTGACCGACAACTAAAGTTCAGTACGGGTTGGTGATAAGGAAAAACTTTTCCCAAGAAACATAGGTCGAAATATAGAAAAAAATAGACCTCTCATACAAAATTTACAAACCGAACAAGTCAATTTGTAGGACAGGTCTGACTTTATTTTTTTTACCTTTGTTAAAAGGAAAGTTGCTCCTCATCACCAGTCCGTGCTGACTTTTTGCTATCAGTCACTAGAAAAATTTAACCCTATACTTATTTGTTTTATTTGGGATAAAAACATTTACACAATATGTTTCATAAACTATGCTCACGGTGCTATTTTGCGTTTTACTTTATTCAGTGGTTTGATCCTAAATTATAAATATGCCAAACAAGGTGAACACAAAACACCTTTGTTTCAATTTTGCTCACTAGCTCGCCTTTCCGTCCGACGCACCCAACCGCTCTATCGGAATTCCGCTTTAATTCAACCGAAAATTCAAAGCGACGTAAATTCTCCAAATAATGCGATTAAGCTGAAACATGGCGCGTCGATTTGACAGGGGGACCGAATGCGCGGCAATTTGTCTGGTTCGCCGACCCCGCTCAAAGACGCGACCGCGGACCGAGCGCACCCCATAAACAATTCATCTTGTGAAACTCGCGCAAACCAGGATAACTGCCATTATGCATGCCCTTAGCTTAGTTATCGATTCCTAAAGTACACTCAAACAAATCATCCTCGCTTTTCGCTCCAGCAATACTCTTAATAACACCATCTCTTTCATTTCGTGAGCAGAATGCTAAACTGGTGATCCTAACCTCCGTTGCTTCGTCACGTACCGCGAAAACTGTAAATGGAACTTTGGAAACTGCACTTAAGAATGCTTTTGGTTTGCAACAGGAACCTTCCAATGCAGGTGTCCCGTGATCGTGAAACTTCTGCTATTACCTACCTACTAAAGTTCTTTTAACTTCAAAATTGAATGGTCGAAGCACTTAATTTCATATTACTTTTTTAAAAGCTGCCACATTCTATTAAAACTGGTTAATGGTTTATTTTTCAGACGCTTGACTTTTTAATAGCACTATACAGTAGCATATACGCGTCTGGGAAAAACCAGTGATTCATTGAGCTGCCTTTCAATTGTAAGAGCTTTTATACTAATTGCTTTAAAGTTGCCCACACATAAAACATCCTAATGTCAAAAATCTTTTACATTTCTTATAAAAAAAAATCAAAAGTATGTAAGTTTTTTGACATAAGGATGCGATGAATCGCGTGCGTTGCGTTATTTGATGCGTGAGTGCTGTCTTTGGCAAAATAACAGTACGGCAGTGCCAATAAGCCATATTTAACAGATGTCATATAAATACAAAAAATATGTCGTACCTAAATGAAAATGGACCCTCTGCAATAGCATTAGCATTAATTTGACAGCCTTATAATATGGCTTTTTTGGATAACCGTATTTAAGTTTTTTTTGTCCTTGACAAAGTCATGAGCGCTAATGATTTCAACCATTAGTTTTATGGTGTTCACGATTGGGAACTATTTACATAAAAAGACGATGCAAGACAAGATAACATTTTATTTGACGACATGAGCGCTTTCTTTGTTGTAGAAAATGCTGTTACGTTGTTCGGTTCCTTCATTCCTTTGTGTGCAATTGCAAGTAGAGGAAGCTTATTTAGGACGAGGTCATGTAGATGTCATGCGTGTGCGGAGATATACATACATACACATATCACGGCTATAATCCCTTGCGGGGTAGGCAGAGCGAAAACGGCTGCAAAAAACGGACATTAACACAACGTCTGACAAAAATTTAGGGTCATTCGAAAAATTGTGTATCGCCATAGTGACAGATTGTCAGCCCATCGCCTAAAATTGCAATACACACTCTCGAGTCCCTTAGTCGCCTCTAACGACTCCCACGGGAAAGAAATGGGGTGATGCTATTTAAGAATAAAGCTGGCATCACACAGCACGTTTCGGAGATATGAGATAAAATTTTAATTATCTCCCTGACTTGTACTTTTATCTAGCTTCGAGGGCTTCATTAGGGGACGCCTAGATCCGTGTATTATGAAGAGGCTTGTCATATGCCTTTATTTTTGGTCCAAAGGTACTAGTAAGGCTTCATTCACATTCTTGCTAATTTCATTTATTGGGACATATTTATATTTCTTTGTTAAACGTGCATGTGTCTAATCATAATCACACTTAAGATCACTGACGTATACTATCTTGATAACCTTTATTCACGCTCATTCATTACTCAGCACACGTATGATAATGTTGATGTTATTATAAAATGCAAATATTATTATACCAGTCGCCAGATAACCCAAACAGTGTTGTGTTGGCGTAAGGAAGCCATTTCGTTGCATTTGCAGCAACATTTCAGTGAAACCGTTTCTATTTGGCCGCTTGCCAAATCCAGCTTGCCACCTTTCTGGCCAATGTTAATAAATTGTCATTTAATACAACGAGAAACCATAAAACCGTAGTACGAGTAAATTGTTTGATAAAATGTTTGTAATTTTCGTGAAGATGTTAAAAAACTTGTAACCTTTTCCTGTGCCAAAATTTATTATTTTAGACTTCAACTGACACAACTCCCCTCCTCCTATTGGGGGGTGTTGCCAAACTTACCACGCTTGTCAAGCGGATTGGAAAGCGCAGTGTAAGACGTTTTATTTACAGAAAACGCTCCTGCCCATATCCTGGATGAACTTATTCCTTAGTCGCTGCTTGCGACACCCACGGGTAGAATTGGGATGATGCTATTCTTCAAATTTATTATTTCTTGACAGTTTCTTTACGTCCCTCACACAAAGTACGATATGAATATTTCTGTGTTTCCACTTTGACATCAAAGATCTGGTATCACACTAATCAAATTAAAATTAATAGGATTGGCTTGAAATATCTTTTATCACTGCCCTCGTACAGAACGAACTGCTGAACAAAGAAGATGTCTACAGAGATAAAATACAAAAGGAAACCCGCGATAAATTCTTGAAATAGAATCCCGAAGTCTGCTGAGAATAGAACATGCTATGCAAATTGCAACTGTAAGAAAGCCGAATCAGAGCTTGTCAAGAAATTCAAGCGGTTTCCACTGACAGGGTTGAGCAGAAAAGGGATCCAATTTTTGCAAACTTTGAGAAAAGGTTCACTGAAAGATATTAAAAAGGAACTTTGAAGAGAAAAAAATATCCACTATATTTGCTATTCGGAAATTCTTTTGGCTCTACATCGTCAAACAAAAATATCGTGATATTAACAAGCTTTACGTACAGTCGGTTGTAGCACATAAGGTACCAGGGGTACTCCAAAAGAACTGAATTATTTTTGTTCCTAGCAATATATTTTTTTTTACATAAATATGTATTAGTAGAAAATGACTTATTTTATGAGAATAAGTGTTAATTTTAATTAGGTATTATCTGGGAATAAAAATAATTTAGTTCTTTTGGAGTACCCCTGGTACCTTATGTGCTACAACCGACTGTACATGCCTTAATATCAGACAGAACTAATCATAAAGTCCATCGTTATGGATAAACAAAATCAAATGATGGATATTTTCAATATGTATTCTGTTTTGATGATAAATAAACCTGCTACAGCTGCGACAAGACTCTGCTCGGAATGAATAAACCTTTTTGCTTTGGGGTCAGACCGTTGACAGCATAACGATGATGAATCGCTTCCATTTAGATTTTTATTATCATCATCATACGTGAAGCCGTCGCGTCAGTGCAAACTGCATGTCATTTTATGAATATGATCGTGGGATTTGAAACCTTCAACTAGTTGTGTATGTATGCATTTTATTATTGCGTATTAGCATGACCGTTTTATCCTTGTATTTGGCTCATTTTGTAAAAAGCTCATACATTTTTACCACAAACTTCTATAATAGCATACTACCTTACCTAATGTACTTTTAATGGTGCTGACCAGTCCAAATAAAAAAAGATACCAATTATACCTATCGACAGATACCCCAGAAGAATGCAGATTCGAGTAAACATACGTAACAATTGTATGCAAACATTGGCGGTTGTTATTTATCGCAATTACAACTGTTTACCAGCTTGTTTTCGGCACTCTCGCCCTGCTCGTGTCAACAACACGTGATTCATTCGCTGGGAGGCTCGCGGAGTTGTAATCGCTAAAGTTTGATACAGCATCGGCCGACTTTCCACTTCCACCTCTATCGGAGTTGGTTAATGCGAGTTGCCGAGTTGCCGACTGCCGTGCAGCCGGGTATCGATCGCGGCAAGTGCGGCAGGCGGCATGCCGGGATTCGTCTGGCGCGCCCGGGTAACCGAAACCTCCCCACGCCTCACCCCACGACCCTCCGCACCCACCCGAACGTGTCACAAGGGTACCTTTAACGTGCCACTTACTACTTTGTTCTTGTTTTGTTTGAAGGTTAATATTCATTTTGACCTGGATGACAAGTGCCGTTTTGTAGGTTTTCTTAATAAATAACGTTTGATGTTCGTAGAGTAGGATACAATCAAACTTTTGATTGCTCCTACCTGTTCTATTCTAATTTGCATTCATGCATTCGGTGATAGCATAAATATACATATTTTGATTTGTTGCTACTATTTCTTCAGAAATATCTGCCATTTTATATTCACAATCATCATCATCATCATCAATTCTCGGATTATCTTCTTAAATTGTTCAAATGTAAACACAAACACTGTTTAAATGTAACCACATTAGAATGACTGCCTGTGGACAAATCCCGATGGCGAATCACAAAGTTGTCACTAACACCTGATGCCCAACCTGCCTGCTTAAATCAGAAAAACAATGACCTTGCATATACGGAAGACGCAGCGTGTGTGAAGTCCAATTAATTATGCAAGCTTGTGTCTGGTGGACCGTCAGGGGGGCGGACGCGGGGCGCGGGGTCCAGGCCCCGTCCCGCGCGCCGCTCGCCAGTATGCGCCACTCTCCCACACCGGCACCACAGCGCTTGGTTACTGTTCCTCGTTTGAACCGTTTACGGAACGCATCTTGCCTTTCACCGCACTTGAGCATCACATGTTAATAAAAATTTCTAATGTTTCGCGTCACGTCGTGAAGTGATTTTCGTGTTTTGTGGCCATTTTGGAGCTTGGAGCGGCGCTTGCCGACGGCACCGGTACTTTATGATTCATTGTTAGCTTTTACGACGCACTTGTGACTTCATCTTACATAATTATTTTATGTTCTGCATCATAAATTTTATGTTTCGTTGTATTTATTTATCTTCTCTGTCTTATATTATATTATAATGTAGATTGTTGTTTGGTTAATTATGTAGTTGCTCCTTGCCTGTTGCAATCATCTGTACAGTACATATTAATTTATTGCAAACAAATGCCAGTAGATGAATGTTATTCCTTCTTTCTCCGTGAGCTTTTTTTGGTTTCCTTGTTACTTTATCTATTGTAATAAGAGCTATTCTGTGTGCACTTTACCGTTCACCTTAAGTCAACACAACAGCAGGATTAGAAATAGCATGTCTGTCGCCAACCTAATTAGTTTTAGATTAGATTCTTAGCTTCGTAACTGAAGTAGCTCCTGATCTAATTGGAAGTTGAATCCCCTTTGTGTAGGTAGTGAAGTGACTCACGGCCTAATCTGCGCCCGTGAGCACGCCTCGGAAAGCTAATTACCATTTAATGGCATGAACGCTACCTAATTCGCTCACATATGTATATTATTGCATTCGCGTGCAACTATGTACGGCGTACTTGTAGCGCATACGAAGTGGATATAGATAACCACACCCCGATACGATTTCGTCTCTGTCCAACGTACGTGGAATAGAAACTATCTCTTTTCGGCAGATGCAGCTCTGCTCCGTTAATGCCCGAGCCGTTTATTATACTTTCGGATATGGAAACCCGTTGACACCGCGTGAGGCGTGAGTACTTGCGTGGAATTAGATCAGCCGCGTACCGCGCATCGCCTCGCCTCGCCGCACGCAACGCACGACGACGCCATATTGTTATTGTTATTACATCGCCTTCGAAGGAAACAGCTCGTTTGACTCGCTCCGGTGTTTGCTTTTGTTCTTTTCTAACTTCTTAGTCGTTATTGTTCCTTTGTTCGCTATGATAAAGCGAGCGCGACTTGACGCATTATTTATAAACATTCACTCTTTGATTGGAATGTATTGTGTTGCGCTATTCTCATAATTCTTAGTACATACAACTTCTAAAGGTCATCTATTGTACTAATGTTTACAAAATCCTAGCTACTTTCTTCCTTATTGACGTTTCTCAGTATTACGTAATTTTCAACAGGTGTTGGTGCTGGAAAAGCTTGCGGTTTGGAATGATTGTTGTCACTAATTGGATTTTAAGAGAACGTCGTCCACATACAAGGCAGTAAAATTCCTTATAGGGAGTAAAATGACTGTGGCACGAACATGTAGTCTTAGCCGTCTGCCCACGTAGAATGTTGTCCGCCTACTCTCAGTGTTATGGGGGTTATATCTCACAGCCGACATCGGCCAGTACTCGCACATATCTGTCTACTGGCTCGGAGCACAAGTTTCGAATTTACTAGATCCAAGCAAGCCCGCTTCTTCGAAATGACTAATCCTATAAGGATGTGGGTTGGCGGCTTCGGCGTCGTGAATGTCGTGATTTGAAGTACGCTCTGTTGTATCGGAGTGAATGACAGAGACACGGATTACTAAATAGTTGCAGTGAGACAACTCTCGGCTTGTTTCCGACAAGCGGTCACGAGTCACGACTCGCGCGTCTTTATGGCTTGCGTCGGCGTTTAACTTTATTGTGATGCGCCGTTATGTAAATCTTTCGATAAACCGACGCAAATTTACTTAATAGCAGTTTCATGTTGCATATTTGCATTCTAATGTGAGCTTTAACATTTAAATGGCCAATACAATTCTATTAATATATTTGTGAATATTTGTATACCATTTAGGTCCAAATTTAATCGTGGCACACGGGTCGGCCAATTTTATCTACTCTTTATGAGTTCGACCTAGATAAACCGGCGGGTTAATTAGGTATTCCTTTAGTTGCAACGAGTGCAGATTGTGGAATGAGCCGGACTTTGGGTTGGCTCCAACTATAGCAGTTTTATGAATGTGTGTGTGCCTGCATTGCACACTACCATAGTTTATAGTTCGCCAATCCATTTTATTTCTTCACTCGTAAAAGGTAACTCCGAATACGCTTCTGACTTTAATTCGAGTACGCCATAAAAACTAATTTAAGACTCCTTACTCTCTTAAATTGGCTCTAGAAAGTTTGAATCCGCTCTTGTTGAGTTAGTGCTCGTTTTATAACTTTGTTTAGCATTTTCTGCCATAACTATATTTATTGGCACTTATATGCAGGAAACGTTAAGTACTTACACACGTATCTAGATATGAAGTAGCCGTTCTCATTATTTAATACAAGTTAGAATCACCTGAGGGCGCGCATAGCAGCTGGTATAAGTTACAGGTAAGCTGTACAGCAGTATCCGCGCTATAATCTAGTTAGAGGAGGGCGGGAGGCTTAGGGCTAGGGAGCTAGGGCCATAGAAATACCGGTTATAGTACCACCGGCCTGTGGGGGTAGAGGGGGGAGGTGGTCAGACGGGTCTCGTTGCACTCGTGCCTTCCGGAGCCGCGAGATTGAGAGATAAACGCGGCGAACACGACGTATGAACATTGCCAACATAACTCTGCGCTGCGGGCGAAACGTTTTGCCAGCTCACCTCACCTTTGTTTGGCTTGGGAAAGTTGTTCGAAATAATAGCCGATAAGAGCTCCACTATACAAACGCATAATGGCGGCCGGCTCATGAAGACATTACCTACGCACATTATAAATTTGAACACATGACTGAACATGGAAACAATGCATGGTTGCATGCATGAAACAATCCGTATCATGTGATATAATTTGGCAATTGCATCATCAAGGTTAAAGAGGTCAATACACTTTTTATCGTCCAACTAAGGAATACTAATCTTCTGGACAAATTAGTGTATTTAGCCGATAAGCAAATGATTGTTCACATTCATAAGTCATTATCATCAATTGGTTACGACGCTGCTACAAAATAAACACACACACATATAATCTTACTTATAAACACAGTCAAAGGTCACATTAGTTTGTCTTGTTGTGCAACTTGTTTAACGTATGCAATTTATGCACTTGCATTATGTATGCACTTGTAGTTTGTTGTCATAGCGAACGTTTGTTGAATTGATTGTGCGTTTGCGCGCAATTACTTGCCCTCTTTTGTTTATCTTTAATTTATTGTTATTTTATTATAGATGGAAACATTTAAAGTAGGTACAAGTGTTATGTGCACGTCGATGTTGGTACCTATTTTTGAGCTATTAGGTCAAAATAATAAAGTCACACCTTTTTATTTTGAAAAGGTTCGTAATATTTTCTACCTTAACGTTTATTAGATTCATTCTTCTAAGAACTTACCTATATTTCCACAAATTAATTTTATTTGAACATCAAATGAAGTCACTGGAAATTAAAGCAAACTAATTTTCTCATTATTACTTTTAAAGCGATTTATTTTCTCCTCGTGATTTCGTATTACGAATCATTAGGACAGCGCTTTTTTTTTCAAAGAAACACGTTAGTTTAGACCGTTAACCTCGTACGAGTCGTCCAATTACCCGAGACCTGCAGCTTTCTATACGCGTTTAAGTTCTTTATGGTGGTGTAAATGTACGGGGGGAGTCAACAGGCCATTCTATCATGGTTAGGCGTTTCTAAGGGAACGGGCGATGCCAGGCGACAGCCCTGGAGGTGAGCGCAAATAAATCACCCTATAGGCACTCAATAGGCCGTTCACCTGCTGGCTAACATCCTGTATACGTTTGATATTGAGCGCGCGAGGAATTGATGAGGTCTATTCTGTGGGGGTCTAATTTATCGCGCTCTACAATGTCGTCCACACACAACCAACTGTGGGAGTGTAAAGGATTAATAAGGATTACGCCGCTTTATGAATTCGGTCCGGTTTTTACAGGCCGCGTGTCGTAATCGGCTTATTTTGCATTTTGTTTAATTCCTACCTACATTTAACTGTGAACTGACATTGATGAATGACGCACTTTTATAGTTGTGCACTTATTAATATAGTCCAAATAACGGCGAATTATTTAAAGTTGGCATATCATGGTCATGTCATTTACATTTGACAACTTTTAACATATTTATGATGTCCTTAAATGGCGTGTGTAAATTTTAATGGCTTCAAACCAGTTTCCGTTTCACAGAATGCTAGGTTTGTTTGTTGAGTCTTTATTTATATTCATTGTTGAAAAGGAAGGAAATGCCTTCGTAAGAACTTTACAGAAATACGTTTTCGCTCGCTTTCATTTGCGGAAAATGACATTTTCGACATAAAATCGCATAATAAATGTGTGGAACGTAGAATTTTTTGCTCTGGGAAATTTCTTCAAACATTAAAGCCACATAAAGCATTTAAGTGATCAAGCCTTTCCGAAAAATTGCCTAAATTAGGGATACTTAGCATTATTAAGGGTTTTACTTACTTTGAACCATTCTGCTACGTTAAGTTTTTTTGCCAACAGAGTTAATAATAAATAATAATATTAAATAAATATCCTGGACAATTCACACAGCGCCATCTAGCCCCAAACTAAGCAAAGCTTGTACTATGGGAACTAGATAGCTGATATTAATACTTAAATACATTTTTTTTGTAAATAAATACATATTATGAATAGAAACGCCCAGACTACACACAAATATCTGAAAATGACTAAACAAATATTTGTGTCTTGTGGGGATCGAACCTACGACCCTCGGCGTAGCAGGCGGGGGTACTATCCGCTACGCCATTGGCTCAGTTATATATTAAACTTTTGTTTAATCAAATATTCATTATAATGTTTGGGGCATACAGTGTTGGGGCATTTTATATGAAAAAGGTTGAAGATTCCAAAATGCACTGTCACTGAAACTGCTGAAGCCTTTTTTTTTTTTTTTTTTTTTTTTTAGTTGTGGACCCTACGATTTTTAGCCCCGGGGCTTTCAATCTACACCTGACTGTATGGTGGGGAGCAGGAGCTCACCCGGAAAAGCTTGTGGTTGTTCAAACAACCAGCTCAATCGCGCCCTTGGGGCGCGATTGGGCTTACGAGTTGTTCTGGGGAGAACGTATTGGACTGAATCTACCCGGCACGTGCCGGTAGTTCCCAAAGTGGGGAGCAAATGAGGGACCTCCGCGCCCCCGCCGGCGGGGGCGTCGGTTGCTTGAAGAGCTTGTGGAGTGTGATCTACTCGCAATGGCTGCAGCAGTGGCTACTGTGATTTCATCATCTTCTTCCGTAAGGATGTGTCTCGGACGGTGTTTAAAACGCGAGGTTGGATGGGGGAAGTAGTTGGACGCGGCAACTATCAAGGGGTTTTTATGATGGGGAGCATTATCGAAGAAGCGACGGGACGCTTCTTTCATATACGCTTTAATGGTAGGGACTGCTGAGGCCAAAAAAATCCGTAACTTTATATATTCTACACACAAACACACACACATCACGTCTTTATCCCTAGCGGGGTAGGCATTCGCGGCCGTAAAATTACGGTTGATATCGCCACATCTGAAAAAAAATTGAGGGATGTGCCAGAAAAGCCGTGTACCACTACAGTAACAGGTTGTCAATTTGTCGCCTAAGATTGCAATAGTCATGAAACCCTCGAGTCCCTTGGTCGCCTTGTACGACAACCGCGGTATAGAAATGGGGTTATGCTATTCTTAGCCGGTATCACATGGGTATATATACGTAAATAATCCGGTTCAACATAATTATGTAAAATGGTGGAATGCACGTCTATGTACCTATAGCTGCCGTTGTGATTGCCTCATTGCACAAAAGCTGCAGAAAAGTTTCTTCCACGAAAGTACAAAGGGTTGAACAGAATTGAGTGTATCGACCTGAAGCATTGAGTGCCGGCGATTCGATTGAGCCAAACAAACTTACCTAAATACTTCACTATATAGTGTAAAATTAAGTCGCTTTCCCCGTCCCTTTGTGTGCGTAGATCTTTTAAACTACGCAACGGATTTTGATACTGCTTTTCTAAATAGATAGAGTGATCCAAGCGGCAGATTTTAAGATACCTTTGACTAGCTTCTCGCTAGTTAGCTGGGCTAGTCTAGAATATAGTTCACAACACATTGCCTGCTGGTATTGGGTTGGAGTACAAAGGGGCACATAATGCCTATCTATGTACAGAATACAACCGACTGCGTTGGATAGGCTTTGTAAGCCAAGTGAATAATGTATTGATACAGAACCTAGGGTATTGTATTGGTCTCGCAGGCGGCTTTGTTTATAAGAAGTCTGAGACTTGATTTGTTTGAAGGGCTTATTTTAGGGAGCTAAGTCGATTGAATAATTTAATCTAAAATTGCTTTAGAGGTTTTTTGAAATCAATTTATGCCAATATTTCCAATTTATGAATAATGATGATAATTTAATTCAAAGGATAGATGGCATAGTTTTAATTAAATTTGAGTTGAGGCAAATGTTTCTAAACACAGACAACCCTCTCTCATGTATCTAAAGTTGTTCACATTAATTACAGTGTAGACTGTGAACCAACACGACTACACGTGGACGGATAATCTAACTACCTGCCTCAAACTACCCAACACCGATTAATTTCCTCCCGGGCTGGTATTAAAGCCGGGCTATTTTGCTACTTGATTGAGAGGTCAAACGAGCTACTATGTAAAACGTCTCGAAACGACATTTTCTATGAAAATATTAATTGAAATATGACGATATATTTCACTATTTAGGGTGGCGTCAAAACACTGCCATTTAAACTATTTTCTTTATTTAACATTTTCAACTTTAAACATTATGAAAAACATTGAATCAGTAGTATTTATAGACAAAAGTTCGCAGAAAACGACTTTTATATTTTATTTGTGACACAGTCAAGTATCCAATTGCTTTCAACTTTTAATTTGTGTTCTACTTAAGGTTTATTTTATAAAAATATTATTATAGAAACAAAATTATGATCAGCAACATGCTTCGTCAAATGGGGTACAGTATTTATATTCAGCAAAATAACCTAGTCAAAAAGACCACCCCGGCTCATACCTTGCCCAAATGTTCCCAAAATACTTGCAGCGTTTCCTCGCTGAATTGCGATTGACATTCTTTGGACAAGATATGACCCGGAACGCGGATCTAAGCCTTTTTCTCGAAGGCGACGGCCAATGCCCGCTATAAATTTCTTAGCTTCAGACCCCCAGACACCAGTCGTCTCTACAGCCACGGGTACAAAACTATACGCTTGCTCCAAAGCAGCGTATTTGGAATGCTTTAGTCTCGCCGCCGACTCAGCCGCATAGCCCGCGCACTGTTTGGTCCCTGAAATGTGGCACGCCGCAAAAGTGCAACAGCATGTAGCGTCCCACAACAGACAACGACCCCTCTCCCAAGGGATTAAGGTCAGACCGTCCGGACGCTTACCATCTGACCTCGACAGACCTGACGGCTCCAAGACACAAGGCACGTTCACGGAAACGAGAGCTCGGCGTATTAAATCATTTAAAGAATGATGCCTAGACAAACGACCTGCTGACCTGGAGCAACTAAGACCATGCAGACCATTCGCCAACACCATAGATCCGCAAACACACTGATGCGGCTCACATATTTTACTACCAAGCCGTAAAGCGGCAGCTACTCTCAACGAGTCATTATCTAGGAATGTTCCCAAATGTGGAAAAGGCAGAGCGTGAAGCCACGCACCAGACTCCGACTTGACCGAAGCATTAAGACGAGCCAAATCCAAATCTGAAGCATCTTCCCTCAGGATATTAAACGTCAATTTTGACTGAATGTCGTCCCAGCTCCTCTGCGAACACTTGTCCTCTGGTAGCGTCTCATTTGCGCATAAAACCTCCCAAGCAGACAAAGCCTCATTTACGAATGGGATGGTAACCCCGTCGCCATCACAAGAAAGAATTCGAGTGACTAGGTTTACCACACCATGCGCAGAAGCCAAAAAAGCCGCTAAACCAACCCCCTCAACATGACGCACTCCCAGACCCCCATGACGAATCGGCAAACCAGCCTGGCGCCATTGTTTCTCGTCCAAGCTGACATTGAGAACGCGCTCAAGTGTCTCTTTTAAAAGACCATCCACACGAGCAACCTCCTGAGGAAAAAGCCAAGTAGGTGAAGTCCTAATAGTGTAGGTAAGCTTAGGCATCGAGAAACAACTGCGCAGAAGAACAAGAGCCACATGCGAGGACAGGTTCTTCAGTTTGTCATGGATGGTAGACAGTTCTGACCTCTTTGCATCAAGTGTAACAGGAACACCATCACTAAAAACTGGCGAACCAAGTAGGGAAAATCTATCTTTATTGTCAGTCTTGATTCCCGGAATCAAGGCGTCAAATCTAGGCAGCAAAACTGATGCATCTGCGCCACTGGCAAAGTAAATTTCACATTTTCCTGTATTTACCACCAGACCCAACTCCTGTAATTTCGGAAACAATAATTTTATATCGTCTTCCACTGACATAGGATCCCCCCCTATTGTACCGTCATCTAAATACCAAATATTTAATGCTGATTTAATATCAGAGATCGACTTGTGGATAGCCAAACTAAATATGAGAGGACCTAAAGGGTCTCCCTGCTGGGCACCAACCATCTACGCAGTTAAAGGCATTTTTCACGTCCAGCTTCACAATCACATTATTGCTATCCTCCTTGCTCAGTGCAAAAGCACGAGTGGAGTGAATAGCTGCTTTACAGCCCAAAGCAGTCCCAAAACCCAGCTGGTGTGGCTGCAAGTAATTTGCTAACTCACTCTTAACTGAATGGCAGCCCAATTTAGACACCAAACGACGCCAGACACACCCTACTGCAATAGGGCGAACGCCTCCATCTTTTTTGGAAAGCGCGCATAAGCTCCCCCCATACAAAAAAGGGCACACCTCAACATTTAACATCCCCCTCAAAAGAAAATTACAAAGTTTGGTAACGGAATCCAAAAGGCTCAGGGAATTGTCACCAGCGTATGGGGTAACCAGTTCAATTAAATGCTGAGGGCGGATACCATCCAGGCCAGCAGCTGAGCCACTATAAAAAGATCTCAACGCGTCAAGCACATCGTCCGGTGTCACAGTCAGAAAAGGGCTTGATAAACCAGGCTCTTCAGGGAGCAAGAGAGAACGAGACGGCTGCGGATGTTTTTCTCTCAAGGCATTTAAAGTATCATCATTGTTGGGTGCTAAGGAGCCATCAGAGAGCAAAAGACGTACGGCCCCTCTCAAGTCGCCATCATGTACTTTCGACTCAATACGTTTATAAACGGAACGATGATGGAAAGTGCAATCCGCAGTTAAAGTATCCACATCATTTTTCACCACCCTCTCCTTCACCTTAGCAGTAAGGGAACGCGGGTCCTCGGGATCAGGTACACACAAAAATCTATAAGAAAAAGATAATAAAGAGTACCAGTCCTCCAAGCTATTCGATTGAAGACAGTTATCTATTATCTCTTTTAATTTTGAAGCCACCAAATTACGAGCACCTTTAGGAATATGCTTGAGGACAGGCACCTTGCATTTAAGTGCAGATAAACCTCGCAAATCGGACAAAGGATCAGGCTGGTCTGGTGCCGCCACAGGAACAACAGGTGGCGCAAGCGGCAGCTGAATCGGCTGAGACTGTATATCCCTATGTCTGTGCGAAATGTGCACATTTAGACCTCTAGGCACAATATATTGCCGGGAGGAATCGGGACAATGAGGGCAAGTGGCTCTAATTGGACTGCCCATCGCAATTGTAAAAAAAAAAAAAGTTTAGTATTTAACACACATGTTAAATCAAATCCACAACGCAGTGTTTCGTCACCTCACAAATTTATTATTAAAAATAAAGACGCTCACAAAATTCAAAAGCAACAAAAAATATAAATGGGCAGTAGGTAGGTATTACAGCTGTTAAATAACAAAAATGTCAACAACATTAGTCATTCATCATCATAATTTAAATTAAATAAAAATAATAAAATTGTTAAACTCAAAGTAAAATAATGTTGTCAAAAGAAATAAAAAGTTAAAATACAGAACTTTAAAAATAAATAAAAATAAAAAAAAGTTCTAGAGTGCAGAATCGAGCGAGACCTTCCTTCTTTTCACTGCGTCTTAGCCAGACGTTAAGACCATTTCACCAAAGTTACAGTTATGCGATGCGACGAAATAAGTCAACAGTTCCGATAAGTAGCCTCGAACCGCACGTAAACAATGACCGCACCGGAACGCGAGTAGACGAAGAAAATGGTGAATGAATTCTACCGACTCACCAGATTGTTGTTATTGTCCAGGTTATCAAAAACCTTAATAAATCAATCCAAAGATGATATAACGCACAAACACGATGAATAAAAGCTGCTGAATCACTCACATAGCACTTCAGTAGATAATATAGGTACTAATCATAACTGAGAATGTTTCACAAGGCAAACCAACTGCCAAACAGTGTTAACTCCAATTGAGAATTCGCAGGTTTCCACTGGATAAAATTCGCCACAAACGATATCACTTAATAGTTACCACATAAATAAGACATTGATGTGACTAAAAGGCCAAAAACTGGCGAAATCTATTTTATAAACAGAAAATAAACAGAAGCACTGTGTACTTCGCCGCGCCCTCTCTTTTAACTGTCTTTTAACTTTTAATTGTTTTTGTTGTAAATTATCTACCTAACAGATTCTCAGAATGAGGACATTACATACCCATTTCATGCTAGGCCGGCTAAGGGCTCCGATTCTCTTACTTTTCCTCAATTATCATTGTGATTTTTTACACTTCAAAGTGTTAGTGGAATACGAAACGGTACGAACCACAACTAAGTCGCTTTTGAGATAGCAAAATACGACCCTTTCAAGGTCTGCAATTGACGTTACGCTTGCAACTGTAACGCTTTAGATGGCGTTATACAAGATTATCTGTCACGAACAGTACAATAAAAGGGTAAAATAAAGAGTAGGTACAGGGTACAATATTACCCCCAAGGGTGAATGACACGGCAAAGGGTAATGTGACATAAAATGGATCGTTCGCCTTTATACGAAGCCGTCAGGCAGACAATGATTATTTCTAGCTTGTCATGATGTTATAAAAGCGGAGGACAGTTTCAGAAAACACACGGAAATTGTATTTAGTTTGACAAGCGAATGGTCGTACGAAAAAGTGTCAGACCGTACAATTTCCCTTCGGTAAGCCAGCAACGAATGTTCGATAGACGTTGTTTGACCGCGTTGCTTGCTTTCGAGGACACTAAAGGATGCTTTGTTTGTCTATTGGCTTTCACACAGAGAATACACTAAGCCAGTGTAAATGTTTGTGTTGCGATAAATAAGATAGAACCCAGCGAATGCAGCATTGTGTATGAGCAGCTATGGGTGACACACTTACAGTATGGCCATCCGAATAAGTTATATTTGACTAATCCTATGGCAAGGGTTGGCTAAGGGTTAATTTTTCTTTGTTGATATATCTTTTAGTATGGTACTGGCAGCTGTCAAATTTGGCTTATTGGGATGGCGTTACTATAGCAAGTAGCGGTTTGCATTGCGTTCGCGTAGGTCAGTCATGTCATGAGGCACACTTTCTCTGCATTTCACTTTCACTCCACTAACAAATTGATTGTTTACGAGTTTTTGGGTTTATTAATATGAAACTAGCATCTAATAGGAAAAACATTCGCCTACGAAGCTATGTGTTGACAGTGGGATGGTATCACGATCTATCATTAAATTATATTACACTTAAAACGTCAAGAGGAATAGAAAAGCAAGCATTTACAACAGCTATACAATACGTTTGAAAGTAATCACATTAATCTTTGATCACGGTTGGAGTTTGTAATCGATACGAAATGCCGAATCAATCACTGATTCGATTCGCAAAGAGACCGAGATGTAATCTTGCCTCTATGTTTATATCCACTGACGTAATAGACTTTTTTGAAAGTACTTATTATATTCTTTATTGCTCATAAATACATAGAAAAAATATTACAAGTTTTTTTCGCGAAGGAGAGCTTATATTTTAAGAAGAGATCTTTTCCAGCCAACCCATGTCTTGTGAGAGAGTTTTTTTTTGGGGGCAAATTTGCTGTATAAACTGATTTTAGCAAAATAAATTTATTATAATATACAAGGTGTAAGGGAGCCCTCCGAATACTAATAGGGTGCATTAAGACCATCAAACTGAACTTACCTAACCTACATAAATAGGTAAACAATATACTTACATAAATACCTATTTAGTCCTGTAACAAATATATTACTCACAACTTTCTCCTCGCCGCCTGTGCCATGTGAATTCAAAGGTTATAATTTAATGTTTTAACTTTGGAACGCAATTTTCTAAGGTGTTAGTTTCAGTTTCGACTCTACGAAATAATTATATAGATTCTTTGTGCACAAGTTTCCTTCATTCAATTTCATTCATTCATTCACCTTATTTATACCACCCCAAATATGAGGTTAACCTCATCTAACCTTTCACTTTCAATTGCTCAGATCGAGATCCATAATTATTTGCGGGTTTCGTTTCGAGATTGCTTTCGTTACTCCAGTGATCAGATGCTTTGAAATTACACGCGTGTAATGTAATCCCAATTTCCTGCCTCGATACTCACAGGCGAACAGGTTGTTTGTCAATTTTATGATGATGACACATAGCTCGCCGTCAAAGCATAGGGTGGACGTATAAACAGTTGAGTCTCGCCGCCCCCAACCCCCCCCAGTGGGCGAGCCCACCCCTCTCTCTGGTCCATTTTTCACAAGTACGGTCGGATTCATAAGTGGAGTCATAGTTAGACCACTTGACAGATTGCAATACGGGTTATTATCCTCTGTACTTACTTTACTAACTTACGCACACACGTAAGATTATCGACTGTAAGTAGAAAAGTCCACCTTAAGGCGTAGCATTAAAACTTAAACAGATTACCACCTATAAGCGACATCTATGTAATCTTTGAAATAATTACTCGGTGATAGCCTATTCGCCACCACATCACCACAAAGTATACATCACACTGGTTTGTCTAAAACCGTATTATAGTTATCCTTATTCGTTCACTTGTAGTAAAGCAATAGATTACATATCTTTATTTCGTCGTATTGATCACAAGCTACCGTAGCTTAGCGGTAATAGTTCTTACCTTCTAATCAGAACGGAATCGGGTTCTCATCCGATCTCTGTATGTTGAATAATGTTTTTTTAAATGTTTTTACCATATTTTCTCCAGTAATAATTATTTTATATAATATTGTTCTATATATTCATCTATGTATTATATCTATAAATGTTTATTGTAAATTATGTATCAAAATATTATATCTAAAAACATAAACCTATAATATTGTAATAAAACAAAAAGTAAGGTAAGAAATTATTTTATTGGTAGGTATGGTATCACTTTATGTAAATAACATAATGACATGAATGAGAACTTTTGGTAACCATAAGATACGAGTATGTAAAACTACATAAAATACTTGCTGTCGTAATACATAGTTAATAGTTTTGTTTGAATGATAAAACACAATATTATGTAAAATGATATTAAGTGTTCATTAGCTGAAACATCGATAGGTAATTATTTATAAGATCATAGGAATGATCCAAATCTTGGATTGAATCTTTCAATAAAGTTATTTAAGTAATAATTTCGTTAGTAATTATTTTATTGTTCTATGTTTAACGATGATGCACTTTCCTCGGAAGTAAAAGTAATTGTAATAATAATAAATCAGTTTTTTTTTTTTTTTTGCGAACTTGCAAAATTTTCGAGTGCGGGCAGGATTTGAACCTGCGACTGCGGAATTGGCGGGCAAGAAATGAGCTGCGATAGCCCAGATGGAAGAGGCGTCGCCACTAGTAATGCGAAAGTCGCAGGTTCAAATCCTGCCCGCACTCGAAAATTTTGCAAGTTCGCAAAAATTGTATACCTAACACGGGAAGTGTTTTAAAATTTGGTACTCAATTTATCGCTGGTTTTCATCGCTTAGACTACATTCAATCTGTAAAGATAGAATTAGTCGCCGGTTATTAGTTGCAAAACTAACCCGGTAGATGGAGCCATGCCAAGCGTTACTGGCATTAAAATACACTTGCAAAATTGGCGGGCAAGAAATGAGCTGCGATAGCCCAGATGGAAGAGGCGTCGCCACTAGTAATGCGAAAGTCGCAGGTTCAAATCCTGCCCGCACTCGAAAATTTTGCAAGTTCGCAAAAATTGTATACCTAACACGGGAAGTGTTTTAAAATTTGGTACTCAATTTATCGCTGGTTTTCATCGCTTAGACTACATTCAATCTGTAAAGATAGAATTAGTCGCCGGTTATTAGTTGCAAAACTAACCCGGTAGATGGAGCCATGCCAAGCGTTACTGGCATTAAAATACACTTGCAAAATTGGCGGGCAAGAAATGAGCTGCGATAGCCCAGATGGAAGAGGCGTCGCCACTAGTAATGCGAAAGTCGCAGGTTCAAATCCTGCCCGCACTCGAAAATTTTGCAAGTTCGCAAAAATTGTATACCTAACACGGGAAGTGTTTTAAAATTTGGTACTCAATAAATCAGTTATTTGCCTACATCTCAAGGTTTTAGCTTAAGTACTCGTTTTCGTAATGAAAAGATATTGAAGCAAGGCCTTAAGATAACTGACTAATAATTATCAATCTTATATAAATATAAATCGATGTTTTAGCATAATTTAATTGCTAATGTAATGCTCCACAAATACCTACTGCAATAGTAGGCGGGTAAGCAGGTAAACAGAGGTTGAGTGAGCAACGATTTATCAGGCCCGCTTCGGCATACATTGCTGATTATTTTGTGTATATTCATATATTATAATGAAATACACAAGATAATCAGCAATGTATGCTAGATCGGGTCTGATTGGAATCTTAAGTAAAAATCGCCGCTTACATAATTAGTATTTGGTGTTACCTCCGCTGTTTTCAACAACACTTAATAAACACTTAATAGACTCGATCAAATAAGTGCATATATCTGTTCCTCTGGTACTCTCCCACACTCCCAGGCAGTGAGCCTCTAAAGCTTCTGTAGTTCTTTCATTGCGCATGTCCCACCTTTGCACCATTAAACCCCATAAATTCTCTATGGGATTTAAGTCCGGAGATTTTGCTGGACAACGAATAACTTGGATATCTGGGTGCTAGCTAAACCAATATACACCACGGCAGCTCGATGCACTGGACAATTTATCCTGGACAAATGCAAAACGAGGAACTTCACTATCAGGATAAACAGTTAAACATTTCGCACCGTCGTCGGTAGCATGCTTTCCTGTAGCATATCAACATAATTAGCGGCAGTTGCACGCCCTGTTTCTTGTGCTACTAATTCGCCTGGACCAGCGGCAGAACCATTTTCTTCATATTGTTACACCATCATCCTCCGCTGTGAATCATTAATAAGACGAGTCGAGTTTTTACGCTACCTTCCTCTTCAAAACGTGTAACCCAACGTTTAACAGTCTTCCACTAAAACAAAGTAGCATTATTAATAAAAAAGTTTATACTAATCGGTTCACAGCTACCAACATACTATGAGTCAAAGTTTTTAATATTTAAAATACAATTGTAATGAAATAAAACTATACTTACGGCCAGACCAGTCTGATTAGCAATTTGAGTTAAATTAAATCCAATATCATGCAGCGCCACAGATAATTGCAGCGCAACAATACGCTGCCTATCCTGCAAACTGATATTAGTATGCATTTCGAAGAAATAAACACTGAAGTTTAATAAATAAACTTAGGTTAAAAAAATAACTTAGCACACGCACTATCTCGCAAACGATCTAGCAACAACTAAAATGTAATTCAAAATTTACTAAATTTTGCTTCATTTGATAAAATAAAAACTACAACGAAGATGTCGGGATTCGAACCATTGTCTCCACAATAACGGTCAAGAATTAGCTTGACCGCGCTACTGACCAAGCTATCAAAGCTAATGACTCATGTAGTGAAATAGTCAATACTACTCAGCCTATTATACAATGGTAGTTCGTCAAATTATAGTATGTTATACGTCATTTGTGTCATTGTGTGAGTGTCGCCGCGGGTGCGAGCGACTTGTTTTCTGAGGTTTGTGTTAACTATGACTCCACTTTAGAACGCGACCGTACTTAGCATTTCGGGTAGTCTCCCCTCGCCGAAACCTCCCGATCTCCTTTCATGCTATTCGCCGTAAATTATGTTATTGCAAACACTCGGTCAGCTGAGCTAATATTTTTAAACAGAATTCCTTCCGAACACAAAGGAAACAGATGCGTCTACGGTACAAAATGTGACTGAAACACAAATAACTGCTCGATCTTGATGAAATAACATTCTTTTGTTTGAACAGGGATAAATATCCTATTGTTCACGCGGAAATTAATATTTTATTCTTTTTATTAGGTTATAGAAAATTGTAGGTAAGCTTGACTACGTAAATTATTTCATTGCCACTCTTCGCTATTCGTGGTTAAATTAGTGCTGTTGTTTCCTTGACGACCATATTTTGTTTAGGTACTCATTTGAAATAGGTAATTGGTTTTACAGATTGTTGTTTGCGATATTAAAACGAACGATAATACTAGATATCTAAATTCAGAATCTAAATATTACCCCAACAGATACTCATACATACACATATCACGCCTATAATCCCCTGCGGGGAAGGCAGAGCGTAAACGGCCGCGAAAAACGGACAATTACGCCACGTCTGCCAAACATTTGAAGGTCATACAGAGAATTGTGTAACCGCCATAGTGACAGATTTTCTGCCCATCGCCTAAATTGCAATACACACCCTCAGGTCCCTTAGTCGCCTCTTACGACTCCCGCGGGAAAGAAATGGGGTAATGCTATTCTAAGCCGGCATCACCCTAACAGATACTGCCTGATAATATCTGATTGATACATAAATATGAGTCAGTTATCTATCAGTTATCGATCAGCATTAATGCATTACGCTGAGCGTGTTCCATCCAGTCAGCATTAAGGCGGCTCTCCCACTGCACCGCACTCCGTCGCGTAGCGCGGGATCGCAGATTTTAAAGTTGTACATTAGTACGTATCGAAAAACCGCCTAGTGCAACACACCGACAAAGCGTCAACGCGCAGTGGCGGGATCTGCCGCTCCGCGCTACGCGTCGGGGCGCGTTCCCAGTGTGAGGCGCCTAACCGGCGTAGGTGCGCCGCTCGCCGCTGAATCGGCAGGTCCCGACGGTGCTGAGTCGGCGAGATCCCGCCAGCATGAGTCAGCAACCCCCGGCAGCCGGCAGCCGTGACTCGGCCTTACCCGATCCACCCGTCAGACGATTGCTCCTTCACAGCTCAACGATTCAAAAGACTTCTTTGTGCCGCCATAATTGCTATCGATTACTTCTTAACTCTCCGGTTTATTTCTTTATGATTACTTCCTCTCAATTAAAGCCCTTTAGCCGCCTAAGTTCACCGGCTACTCCAGTAGCGTCGGAGATTAGACGCTGACCCAAATTGCTTTTTAATGAGGACGAAACGTTCCCCTAATTTAAACGAACATGAATCTTTGTAAATGGTAATGTTTATGAATAAGCAATTTCCTTTTTGTTTCGTGTATAATTTTGAATGAATACTTTGGATTCGTTATTAAAACTTTCCACTTTCGTTTATTTTGGTTTACTTTAAGGCGAGTGTACCCGTGAACGACCTCGACAGTGGCGCCACTTCACAAAAAAATAGTTCTCTCTTGTCGAGGTCTCTTTTTCCACTGTCGAGGTCCGGCTACACTCGCCTTAAGAGATTTTGTATCCAGTGTTTGTGTGAGTGGAAAACTGGAAACATAGTAAATGGTCAGTCATTTAGGTATTCTTTTGAAATAAAGACTTTTATCGAAAATCATGTCATGCTTAAAGTTCTAAATATTTCCACCTTTTACAAGTAGTTTCGGTAATTTGATAAGGCTCACCAACAAACAGAGTGTAGCTTGCAGCTCCACAGTAACTTTGCGTTTATTTCGATGACATCTCATCTATCTCTTCTCTACAACTTCCGATTATAAACCGTATGTTTCTCCTTGTTTACAGAGGGTAGAGCGAGAGAGCACGAAGAGTCCAGCGACCACCGGCGGCAGGAAGAAGACGGCTGCCGTGAGGAGCAACGGACAAATCGCACAGGCGGATCCACCACCGCAACCACCAGGTATGTTTCCTACTTTTCTGCAGACTCATTAGTGGCCAATGGGTTTTGGAGAACTGTCCATAAGTGGCTATACGAAAAGTCTACAGTGTAAGGCGGCGAGACCCGCAAAACCATTTAGAGCTGAACAGAACCATACAGACACAGATTTCCGTTGAATTATCTTTTGAACTACCTACCTTAACTCAAACCGCATTGTTTCATCTTTGCCAAACTCATCAAATACGCCAGTCGATAGGAATCTACCAATTTCACCAGAAATTATGCAGTCTCGAAGAAGACATCTAATAAATAGTAAATTTTGCGCGTAATATGGTTTTCTACTAAAGGTATTTAAAGGCATTCAGCGTAATCTTGCCTGTAGATAGTTATTATTTTTTGTCTTTAGGCAAGTACCTAGTAACATGAATGGAGGTTAAACATTTTAATGAATGATAACAATGTTATTGAAACATAAAATACAAATAAATTGTGTTCCTATAATTACCGCTGCATATTTCGCTTATATAACTTAATTACTTCCCCAAATTTCAAGCCGGACTGATTTCCAATAAGAGTTTTAATAATGGTGCAATGGTAAACTCGATGAAATCCTGTTCATCAGAATTCCAATAAGAGCTTTTGATGTTATTATTATTTACCGTACCGGATTCATAATACGAAATTAAACATTATTTATACGTTTAATGATAAATTATTCATTTTCCGCATTTATATTTCTGAGACACGCACAATATCAGTAAGTACCTAGTATGTTGGTAGCTAGGTACTTGTCTTTGTCAGTATTGTCGGCACGCAGTGTCGCAGAGAGCAATATACGTAACGGGGCTGGTACAAAGGCCCTCCAGGGAGTGATCCCCGCTCGTCCGTAATACGATAGTATTCCGAGCACTCAGGTGTGTCGGCTCAATCGATACTTGTGTTGCTGTCTGTTCCAAACCCAGTCTTTGTGGTCGTATAGCCTTTACAACTCCCATTCTCTTGTTTGCATCAAGTTCTGATTAGTTCCGAAGAAAGGAGTTCATTGTGCGATCCGGTTTCGCTCGCTTTATTAAAATTACCGTTTGACCTTTTATGACCTTCGAGGCTTTTGTGTAAGAAAACTTAGCAACATCATTTGAATACTAAAGCCTTTGTCTGTTTTGCTTTAAAATATCTTGTTATATTCCTTTCGCTTGAGCTGGTTTTTGTAGCGTACGAGAGTAGTCGAGTAACACTTTCTTGAGAAAATCTTTTCTAAACTGAGAACAAAGAAGCTCTACTTAGTTAAAATATATTCAAGGCTGGAAGAATCTCACGTAACTTTTCTTATTTTTCCGGAAATTTTCTACACAAAAATGTGATCGTTTGTATTTTATGTGTAAGATGTGCTTGTGTTGAGATTGAATAATCAGGGTAATGTTCACATGTTTTACATGCTCTTACGTAATACGATAAAACTGCATGCACCCTAGTAGCATAAATTCTCATGAGCCCTTCGTAAACACGAGCCGGTATGGTATGGCTGCAATAAATATCCCATGCACATTCTTTCCCATTTCCCCTTTTATGGACAGTTTCATCTCGTTTCTTGACTGCTGTAAAGATGGATCGCTGCCATTTGCTACGGAAATATCCGTTTACTTTCTTGCAGTTTTATGTGTGCTGTAATTTTGTCGTTCCTATTCCATGCTAAGTTGGCTATCCAATTCCGCTAAAACGTATTCCTGTAATCTCAGCTGCATTGCAGGTATATAACGTTAGATGAACGCAACTGTCTGTGAATTCAGAATATCTAGTGCCTATTTCCTTTCACGTGTGGTGGAGCGGAGGTGGAGCCCAGTAATTGGGTGCATTAGGCACCGCAGCTCGGCCTTACTGTAATGAAGTCGACCGCCTCCTGCGAAACACGCTCAGCTCGTTCAATTAGTACACATTCTATACCGAGTCTATGCCTTTCACACGATTTAAGGAATACGAGTTTCGAATTGGATTCAATTTTGCAGTTGCTGATCAGCACCGGGCGATGTTGAAAGCATGAACATTGCTAAGCTGAATTTTCACTATACGCTGCGTTACTATGATTACATCGTAGAATCAACGTGACCCGATAGAGCTGATAAAACGTGCTTTTATCTGGCGTCGTTTGGTTGTGACTGCGGCGCGCGGCGGCGTGACGTCACAGGAAGGGGATCGGCGAGCGCCCAGAGGGACCCGGAATGTATGTGTCGTATAAATCACCGGCGTTGAAGTAGTGCTCTTTTGTAATATAACTATGAGATACACAATGTGTCTGCTCGATTATATTTCAGACTACCTACAAACGCTGCGCACGTAGACTGATAGCAATGTTTGCTTTACGTATGATGGCAGTCACGTTTGTACGAACATTTCGTGTGTTGATTCAAGCTATGCCAACTGACATATCAATGAGGATTTCGTAACACCGCTTGGCTATTTACATACATATTTAAATCTTTTTTGTGACCGGGGCATCCGTTGATTACGTTATGAATAATAAAAAATATTAAATTTTGTGGCCTTCGGGCTTCATTTGCATAGTAATAATAACGAATAACCCATCTCTTAATGTAAGCAGTATAACGCTTAGGATTTGCATTTAAGATGATAAATATGTAAATAATTTCGTTGACATACTTCGGTACATTTTGTGCTTTCTAGCACCTTAAGCACCTAATAATTGTATTTGGATTTTGAGTAAAGAAATGCAAATATTTACATCAGAATAGGCAACTCGTATTGACTGTTATTCGCAAGTTACTATTTTTGGGGTGAACCGGGGAACGAATATTGCAGGGATAGCCGGAAGTTAGTTGGCAATGTTCTCGTAGTTTTTCATGGTTCAAAGTTTCTTCAATTTCGTCCGGTTTTCCGCTTGCGTGGCGAGGTCCAAGCAAGTTTTCTAGGGCGAACTTTGGAGTTAGCAAGCAAGGGTAGATAACTCTTATCTATATCGTGAGATAAGCATACTTTCGATGCCCATGTACAGTAAGTAGTCTGTGAAGAGTTGCAACAATTGCATTGAACAATTTTACGATAATGTTAATTTTTACAAGTTATTTGACTGAAGACATATTAACAGTATCACAATATTGACATTTGTCAATAGAAGATCCATACAGAGTAGAATATTATCTTCCCAAATGTCGTATACAGGGCGTCCCGTAAAGCCATGTCCGCAACGACAATCCTTTGTTGTGCGTCGAGCGGAATTCGGATATTAGGCGCAAAACACATCAAAATGGCGAGTGGCGGCAGTGTGGCGTGGCGCGAAGGCAGTAGCGTTCGATTTTCGATCGTATTTGTATTATCATTGATTTACAAATGGCACGGGCGCAGCCCAAATCGGGTGCGCGGGTGTGGCGTGCGAGAAGTGTGCACTTGCATTGCCATTTGTAAATCTATGTTAATACAAATACGATCGAAAATCGAACGCTACTGCCCTCGCGCCACGCCACACTGCCGCCACTCGCCATTTTGATGTATTTTGCGCCTTAGATAAGCCTCGCTCTTCTCTTGTTTACTTTCGTTGTTCACCCAGCGATGCTGAATTTAATTGGTTTCCGTACCAGTGTTTACGCAAACTTCCGTAGTCGTTTGGGAACTATAAACAACATTGAATGTGTCAGCTGTTTTTCTTTCTTGCAGTAAAGAGACCCTAGGGGCTTGAATTTATCGAGATTTAGGGTTTTTTCTATGAAAAAACGGCCGTTTTTTGTGTGGGTATGTGACGTAAACATTACATAGTTTGCTTAAGTAATTAAAAACTGTGCACCGTTCTATAAAGTGTGTTTATAATGACGTTAATTGATATTTGATAAACAAATCATAATAGATAAGTAGTAATTAATGAGTGTTTCGTTCCGTTTTTTGACAATTAGGAAATTTACAGTATAGGTACCTAAACATTATCGACTATTGATGATTATCGTTAACACTACACACTACATTATGTAATCCAGTTGCATAACATGTTTCGATTACTTTATTTGGATTCAATCTGGTATTGAATACACTACATCTATCCACTTTCAAAACAAAATCATTAGTTTGATGATATAATTCAGAAATACCGCTAGGTTTGTAAATGTGACCCAAATAGTTTGATGCAAATTCGGAAGTTGCTAACTGTATAACTTACCCATTCCTACTTATCGAGAAATCAAGTTACTCCAATCGCGCAGATTAGAAATTAGAATATTCTAGATATTTGGTAAGTCTGCAATTTGCATTCAGCCGAGTATAGTCACAAATTCTGCGTACATGCTCCCCCCCGCCCTCTCGCGGCGGTTTGCATAACTTTACATATTCACCGCTAAATGCACCTCCACACGAGCACTCCGACGACACTTAACTTAATACACCTGCCTCACATACGCTTTTAGATGTTTCGGTAACATGATTTCAGTTAACAACATCATAGCAATCCTTCAATTCAACCTGTTCAAAACTAATAGTCCACAAAATAAAAGAACCTTACCGTGACCTTATCTATCCATGCATAATTAGGTTAACAGCTGTCAGGACCTTTTACTGCGAATTCAGCTTTTAAATTGCCCCACAGCTGTGCCTAAAGTGACGTATAAGTAATACCTTCAATTTAATAAACCGTTAACGATGCACTGAAAAAAGAATTTAACAGAACTAGTTGAGTTAACTGACAAATAGCCAAACCTCGATAACTAATAAATACATTTCATCTATGTATTGATCAACGGCTTTTGTTGCATTTTACAACAATATTTCAGTTAACTGACTTGGTTGTAAGCTACTAAAGTTTATGTTATAAACTGTCATTTTCGGTTTCGGTAAATTGCAACAAAATATGTTTTGCTTTATCGAACATACTTGTGAGTTACAGTTGGCCTAGCTTATACTAATTTTTAACAAAATTTGATGCAATGTTGTAACTCGGTTTTAAGTTTGTTTCCAGCTGTTAAGTATTGTTGAGATTTGTGTTTTAAAGTTGCTAAAAACAAACCAAAAAATGATTGAGATCAACTCATATTCATTATGTTAGTTATATAATATTTTTGGTTGTAAATCACAAAGAGTTTAATAGCCAATAAAGTAAGTTATGTTGCGCGTAACGAAACGTTTTGTAATTTTTTCCCGCTCGCACTCGCGTCAAAGTCAAACGGAACGAACCTGTAAGAACCTGTTCTTTTCGTTTTGCGCGTCGCATCGGTCGCATGGCGGCAGCGTTGCCATTAGGGTACATTTTACACATTTGACGTACCTTTTTGGGCTTCCATGTGTAATGTGTAATCTTGCCCGTACATGTGTAATTTCTTGTTAATTTCCTTCAACTCACTGCCAAAATATCTCAATCAAAGAAATAAATGAGCGCAGCTACATGAAAAGAAACGTGAAGAAGGCTAACACATTTTATCTCTCTTGCTCTAGCAGAACTCCATGTAAAAGTATCTCTTTCACTCACCGCAGATACATACTTTTTTCTTTTTCAAATATAAGCTTGAATATTAGTTTAGAATACACTGCACATTAATGATTTTGATTTAATTTTGCGATTGAATCATTTGTAAATAAAATAATCAGTTCAGTTAATACCCTATATATAAGTGTTATACTGATTGCGAGGAGTTTTTTGATTTTTTATGAGACTAAAGAATTGATACAGGTAAGAGTTTGTTATGTTTGTACCATGGCTAAAAAAGGCGCTACACCATCCGTTTACCAAACTGCTTCTTCTAAAGGGCGGAGCACACCGGCTCCGTATCCGTTCCGTATCCAGCTCTCGTCCGTAGTCACGCACGAACTTATGACGTTGTAATGTATGAGACTGTATGAGATACGGCAAACCGCTTGCGTGCAGCACGGAACGGATACGGAACGCAAGCGGTGTGTCGTATCTCATACAGTCCTATACATTACAACGTCATAAATTCGTGCGTGACTACGGACGAGAGCTGGATACGAACGGATACGGAGCCGGTGTGCCCCGCCCTTAAGAGTTATTAAGTTTTTCTTTGTACATACAGATTATAAGAAAAAGAGTAATACATACATACATACACATATCACGCCTATAATCCCTTGCGGAGTAAGCAGAGCGTAAACAGCTGCAAAAATCGGCCATTTACACCACGTCTGACAAATGTTTGAGGGTCTTTCGGAAAATTGTGTATCGCTATAGAGACAGGTTGTCAGCCCATCGCCTAAAATTACAATACACACCCTCGAGTCCCTATGTCGCCTCTATTGACTCCCACGGGAAAGAAATGGGGTGATGCTATTCTAAGCCGGCATCACACGGCAAAAAAGTAATGGCATTTTCAATCCAAAAAATAGTACTATTTGGCGAGAACAATATGTAGAGAAAAGCTGTTATGAGTGATTTGCGAAAAAAATGGTCATGTACACTTTTATCACAATATGTACACTTTTCGCGGCGGATATGTGTATTTTGGGACCTCGGTTGCGGCAACACTGCATGGCGGCCGGGTTGTTTGAGATTTTGCTTGTGTTCGTGCATGAAGGTATCAAAACTGAGAAAACCTTCGAAGATGGCCGCAGAAAAAACGTTAGCTGACTATCTCCAGTCTTGGGGATTGGAAACGTACATCGCAACATTTTTGGGTGAGTACCAGTGCTTATATATTTCTATTCCGGGCAGCCATTGCGGGCAGCGCTTTCTACCGGGTCTGTAAGCACTGCGATCTGAGGCCAATTATTTACCAATTACCAGTTACCAATTACCCCACATCTATATTATGAATATATTTTCATATTGTTTAATATTTTTGCAGTCTCATAATACTCCGGACTCAAACAACAAAATAACGCTGCATACAGTACAAAGCGTACCACTTGAGACATACTCTGAAGACCCACCTGAAACTCCTGAAGCAAATCCAATAGAAGAAGACAAGACTGAATATGATTGCGTGAGTTCTTTTTCTTTTGCTAATTTTTTTTAGATATAGGTAGCTGTATACTGCTGTCTAAGGACTCTTCCTGTTTCATATAGGTTCACTCCTTAAAAGGAATGTAGTAAAAGTCTACGAACAGCTTTCTCCTAGGACCATAGTCCGCAATATGATTAAAACGTGGACCAACCATACAACTGTTCAAGTAATTTTGTATGGTTTTTGTCTGATAAATCGTAATTTAATGTCCTTGTAACCTACACAACGAAGATGATAATTATTTTCTTTATACATGTAGACTTATTTTATCATTTTACTCCAGAGCAGGGTTATTAACCAATTCTCTTTTTTTTTACAGAATCTTATGAAGAAAATGTTGATATAGTCGCCTTAACATCACTACCTTTCTTGATGAGCACAGCAAATGTTACGTTTTCAAAGAAAGCAACCAAAAATAAACAATGGAGACCATCGAAGCTAAGTTAAGCTAGTGTATTAGGTCATTATTCAAATAAGTTCCTATTCAACTTGATTAATTAATGAAAACATAAAGTATGTCAATGTGAAAATTAAGATATTAGTTCAAACTCATACTGTAATTCATTTACTTAATAATTATTAATAAATACATTATAAATGTGATGCAAATACATTGATTTTACTTAATCTATGTAGGGATCTCAAGTTTGTAGATTAAATTAACACTAACATTACTTTTCAGTTACTAATATTGTTTTTTTTTTGCAGCAGCCAACTGATATACCTATATTAAGTTTGAGTAAGATATGAGAAGCGTTAGGAATTTGGGAAGGATATATCTTGCTAAAATTTAATATTGGTATTACTAAGTATGGCTATATGCTGCTGAAAACCTATAAGAAAAAAAACACTACTATTATCTGAAAAGTAATATTGCTTTTAAGCAGTAAGTTCAGTTATAGATAACAATTTAATTTGGTTACTGTAACACAGTAGTGAAGCAACCAATAACTAAACCCATGACTAAATTTTAACCAAAGAGTTTTGTGTGTGCTAACAATAAAATGTGGCTATTTTTACACAACACTTTTGTTCTTAATACACATACTAAGTCATAAATTATTCTACAAACTATTTACAGATAACAAGATAGTTTGGTTACTGTAACACAGTAGTGAAGCAACCAATAACTAAACCCATGGCCTAATTTTAACCAAACAGTTTTGTGCGTGCTTACAATAAAATGTGGCTATTTAAACACAATACTTTTGTTATAAATAGACATATTGAGTTATTTATTCCAAAACACTTTGGTACCACGTAAATTATACACTTGTTAGAAAGTAATAATTTTTTTGAGCCACTGATAACAAACTACTAATAACAAAACTGACTTTGGCTACTAGGAACTGTAGTTATGTAGTCACTATTTTTATGTAACAGTTAACTCAGTTCTTTGTTATTTGTAACTCAAAACTTTTTTCAGTGTGATAACTCGTAAACGTGCAAAACCGTACGACTTTCGGATATGGCGTCCATTTATCCACATTACGCTCCTTAATCATACTTTGCTTCCCCCACTGCCCTTGTAAAGTCAAAGTAAAAATAACAACATTAAATTTGCATGCCAACGAAACGGGCGGAGGCACGCAACCGCCGGGAGGGGAGACCGGGGAAAGGAGGCACACAGACACTGACACACGCTCTCCGAGGGAGCAAAGCCCCCCACCCCGCCTCGCGCCCGCCATGCAGGAATGCATGCACCCTGCCTGTCACCCCAATCTTTGCTTTAGTAATAAACCTCACCTGCCTCTCGAATTACTTGAGAATAATGACGCAGTTTAGCCCATTCCCGTCCCTCTTCCGACTTTAATAAGCAAAGGACTGAGTCTTTATGACTTTTGTTTTAATTCTTTGCAGGAACAATTTTTATAATGTCGTCTACGTAAATCAGCAAATAACGCAACCCCTTGGCGGCTTTCTTTTTGCAAGTAATAAGGACTTATTCAAGCGGGTGTGAAAAGAGCTCTTAAAAGCGACGTCACATTGACAGCTATTCTAGTAACGCTCCAGGCGAGGGGTACAGTACGCTGTAGTCGCTTACAGACTTTCACGTGCATTGTTGCAAGTAATTAACTGCATGTTTTCTGCAATTAAAAGTGACACGCGCACTCGTCCGTACCACAATGAGATGGTGTGTGGGAATCGGAACCGCTCAGCGTGAAGTGCGATACGATACAGAGAGCGCAAACGCACGAGGGCGCATCCGGCAGCGAAGGTCACTGACACACATGCGCAAACGCGCACGTCCGAGAATCGCACGCGACTTAATTAGACACCGACCGTGTCTGCAACTGCTGTACTTATTGTATTATTACTGGTACCTTCGCTTTATTATTGACTTTGTTGTCTTTACTGGCAGTTGAATGCAACGGTTTTTAATAAACTTTCCTTTGATGCCCGTTGCCGTTGTTGCACTGTCAATTAATGCTTATCGCGTTCGTTGTCTTCATGTTCGTTGCATGAGCTGTCAGCGACAGTTATTGGGGCCTTTATATTTTATGGTTCACGGATTTCTGGGCGCCAGAAATACCTATACATTTTGTCAGTATATTTTTTTGTCAATTTTGTAAAAAAAAATTTAAAGATCGATTTATTCATACAAGTTCTCTCTGTTAATATCTTTGCTTTACTTACATGATTAAATTTCCTTTGTAAGATTTAACTTTAAAATAACCTGATATACGGGCTGTTACTTTATAGGTAGGTCCTCTAGTAATAAAAATAGCCGTATAAAATATTGATAAAGTGACGACGCCACCTCCACTACTTTTTGTCCTAAGAAAATCTTGAGCCTATAAAATAGGAGTTTGTATAAAATTCCGGCTAAGTTGAAAAACACTATGTAGGTATATTTAATATAATTATGATATATACAAGCATAACTCAATTCCGAGGGTGAGTGAGGGAGTATTGGAATCGTGTAAAAATAAGGGTTAATATAACGTGCTTCGATCCGTCAACGCGGTAGACAGCGCCAATGCCCTTTTCGTGTCGAATCAACCGTTATCGAAGATTTATTCTGTTACAGTGGCAATAGAGATTCTTTTACGACCTTTTTATTTTTAAACCTTACAAGGCCCATCAAATGACTTAGTAAAAGTGTGTTGCTTGTGTTCTAAATAAAGTGTTTGTATTTAGGTACCTACGAAGGCCATTCTCTTACAAAGTTCTTATAAGATACTTCTAATGGTTTTAATTCAATCAGCTACAATTCTCACACCTTTGTTGTGATGATGTTAAATGCATAATAATTACGATTAGTGGTGAGATAAAATGAACAATGGAGCAGGGAAATCGACACCAATCCACCTTCCGACAACCTATATTAATAGTATCTCACTCTTATCTATCATCGTAATTTATGTTTTTTTTAGTATTGTCCGTGAGCTTGCTAAGTATTATATTAGCATTTTTATTATTATTCTAAATTTAAAAGAAATCGTTGATTGATGCGGTATTTAATGTTCGAATGCAAAGCTCTATTCATTAAGACTCGTATTGCGCCATGTCATGGTCATGCGTGTCGCGTTATGTAATTAACTAATTAATACAACAAATAATGATACAAATGCAGCTATTATTTTTATTTAGATGAAGGTTAATGGTTAAAGTTAGTGGTTGAAGTTTTAGGTTAGTACGGGTGTGTAATGTAACCTGACACTAGAAAAGATGTCCGGTGGACGCATCACGTGATCACGTCGCGGTTACGTAAAGAACAATGGGTGGTGGGAACGTGGCCGCGAGCGCACGGCATCCTCACACTCTATTCTATTTATTTATTCATAGCGTCGTCTCCATTTTATACAATATCGCCGTGGAATTGCAAATGGCCGGCAGTACCGTTTCCGTCCTCGGCTCGTTCTCGGCATAAACACGCATTTGCATATTTTCGACGGACGAGTCCGTGGTCCGCGTGCGAAATAAGTTGTGTGATAACGCTGAACCTGACTCCTGACTGGTTTTATGATGACCATCAATTCTGGTTACATTAAAGACATTCTCGAAACCAACGTCATTAATTTTAAATGGTTTCCTTTAATTTCCGCCGTTACGGACTCTGAATTTAAATGATCTCGTATTTATTTTATCAATGTTGAAATAACCGAATAAGGCTCTGCCAGCGCGCAAGCTGCATGCGCTGTAAGAGGCTGCTACTCCACACTTGACTCAACATTGCGTGTCGTGTAGTTGGTAGGTACTTTCACCCCGGAGCACCGTTACTTGAACTACTGTGTGCTCTGTCTCCCTCGCACTCCTTGCTTCAATCTCGATTACCTCAGCCGTTCATAATAGCCTCGTTAAGTATACTTCTGCCTTTATCTTATCCTTTTGAGATTTATTGAACGGACAGCGTGGGGCTGATTTATCAGTGTATTGAAAGGGATTTTGCTTCCAATAAGAATAAAATACTTCGAAAGCTTCGAACAAAGGATGGTAGGGGATTCTCTGGATGAAATCTGTCACGCATGTGCCCTTTCATTTTATAAAAAACCTTTCCAATGTCGCTGATTATTATTTTGTTTATCTCTGCGGGCTTTCCAATTTGAATGTCTAATCTAGTTTATATTCATGTTCTTTCATCTGATCGCTGCAGCGGACTATAAATCTTATTGTGGCTATTAATTCAGTAACTTTCATTTCGAACAATTAACTCGCTATTGAAACGGATGTTGTCTTTCGAATTGAAAGAGATAATAGTACAAAGAGATGAATTGAAGAGTGGGTGTGAGTGGTGATTTGCGTTTTAAAATCTTCAAATTCAATCGACAATGGTATAAAAGTAAAACCACAGACTGACAGACGGAGTATCGTATAGTAATAAAATACAAATTAGTTTTAAGTTAATGTACCTACTCCAATCAATAAAATTTAAAAAAAAAACATATTTCTTACATACAGTACAAGATTATGTAATTTTTGGATTATCCATCTACGTTTTCTATTTTGCGTTAACAGCCACAAATGGTTAGTCACGAGCTCGACCACACGAAGCCTCCTCACAGGGTAATGCAAATGCATTCTTCACACAATTATCACGAGAGCGGCTAGTCGGCTAGCTCCGTTATGACTTTTATTTGCCCTCTGAAGCATTGGCTTGGAACCACAGGGAACCAGCGAGAACCGGTTTCAGTTCCCCGGGCCCCGTCCATAAATACAAGCTGCCCACTATCAGAATAATCTCTTACATACATTCATCTCCCTCTAATCGCAGTAAAAGGGGAAGATTCATAGTGCCCATAAAGGGAATTTTGCTGTCGAATCTTAATCGGTTCCTAGAAGAATTTATTTCAACCCCTTGGGGAAACCTGTTCTCGGTTTACATGGACTGTGAGTCTGAGACTGACCGCTCGCTTTTATCGTGCTTGGTCATGCTTTATTTGGAATAGTTATTGAACAGTTCACCGACTCATATGAAAATGCAATCAATTAAACCTTTACAACATGGAATACACAATTAATCTTTGCATCTTCGCGAAATGCAAGTAGTAATTAAATAGAGTCATAAAAGTAGTTTTGCATTAATTATTAATGTTTTATTTCATCAAGGCACATAAATACCTTACATAAAAACATTAGTTAACAGCCACACCCAACAGACCACAGCTGGATGTGGACCTTCTCATTTTTACTGTAGATTACAAGAACGTGCAGTATAAATAAATAACTTTATCGAACACAAAACCACACGTGTTGTTACTAAATTATCCTTATTTCTTGATAGTGTAATAAAACTGTATTCCGCTGATACACACACCACTAAAACATAAAATTATTGTTAATCTGACTAAGAAAATAATTATAGTTCATTTACCTGTGCCAACAGAAATAAAATAAGCAAGTACCTTCCTAACTACGTAGAGAAAATTTTGTTTTCAAAGAAGTGATCCATTATGCCCCAGTACACTCTAACCTAACCTTATTTATTTTCTGTAGATGACTGTTTATGTACCTACTTAATTTAAATACATCATGCCACTATAAATTCAAATTTAGAAGGTCAAGAATGCTTTAATAAAGTAGCATAACAAGTCGTTTGTTCGCTCGTCTCCGGGTCAAACGAGTTACGGATTCCAAGATGGCCGCGGCGGTTACGTCAGTTCAGTTCAGTATGCTGCGCGGGAGTTGAATTGATCGCGCGCTGATTGACGCTCACGGCCTTTTGTGCATTGCTGGTAAATACTAGCTAGTTGTTGCGGATCTATTCTGCTTATTGCATCACCTGAGTGATAAATTATCTTGACTTGACTGGCCTGATGGCGTTGTGGATATAACCCTGCCCGCTGCGTCGAAGGTTCAATTTTCAATTAGGTATTACTGTTGAGTCTGGGTACTTTCTATGAATAATATATATTTTAAATATAAGAATGATATCAGTTGTCTTGTTCCCATAGCTTTGCTGAGTGTGGGGCAGCTAACTGGCGCTGTCTATGTATCTTGATCCAGGGATATTTATTTAGTTATCTTTATATTTTATTTAATAATTAACATAATATAACACAAAGGACACAACATAAAGAAAAATCAACAACCGGTCAGCTTATTTCTAAAAATAAATCTACAGCAGACCTAGGGCAGTAAGATGGCATAAAGGTAGACAGTTGATGTGTGCAACTTACTACGTTAAAAATAAAATTAGGTTAATATAACAAGAATAGTACAATAAAAATAATAATAATGATAATGTTTGTAGTACTTGAGATTGTAAGGTTTCCGAGAATCAATTAGCGAGGAAGCGATAACTTATCCTGCGTGTAAAATGCGCTAGAGTTAAAAATTACTTACGTTTATTTTAGACATTAGCAATATATACTCTTACTCGTATTTGCTAGGTAACAAGTTGACTAGTAGGAACCAAACTGCATAATTTTTGTATTTTAACGTGTTCCAAATTATTTCGGTGAATAACTTACATATATTACATATAGGTATAAACTTTTCATTGAACTGACTACGAAACAATATATTATTGACATTCGTTTGACCTTATTAATCACTAGTTGTTGCGGAAGTTAAAGATTACTTAAAATAAAGTCTATTTTCTTCCTGTTTTATTTTATTATGAAATACACCTTGCCTTTACTGAATATGAAAAGTAAAGTTATAGGTCATTATACCATAAATCGAAGCTATTGAGCACGAAGCCGTTTACAATACTCGTAAATATGTGATTACGGCAAGGAAGATTCCTAACGGCCTAATTCCATATTCAAATATCCATTAAACGAAATTACCTTCTAATTAATATAACAAATTGCTACGAACGGACGCTATCGAGTGGCTCGCGTCACCCGCATCGGGGACGTTGGCCTCGGAGACTAGGCTCGGCGGGCGCAGGCACTCGGCCGCTCGGCTCGAATCGCGATTTTCAAGGCGATAAACAATTAAACGATTGTGGATGTTGCGCGCACGCAACACAACAGTCACGAGATGATGGACCTGATGCTATTGAGACACGGATTGTGGACACGCGAAAAAAATCAGCTCGAGAATGGTAATAAAGCCAGACAGCTGAATGGCCTGTAATTTGTGCTAGATGAGAACAAAAACTGGTTTTTAATGGGCTCGCGAATGGCGAACGTTGCCTCGGTTCATCAATCTAGTGTAGACAAAAGAGATTTTTATAAAAATAACCACAAATGAAGACATACCGTAGCGGAAATATGGAAATTGCTGCATACAAATTTAATAAAACAAATTGATGTAATCAAAACGCATCTCTTGCAAAATAGACGCGGTGCTTAGGCAAATTGAGGGAATGTCTCGGTTGGAGAAAGTCTGTTGCGGTTCTGACGTTTATTGGACGCGCGAGGGGAGACACGAACACGACACAAAGTTGTAAAGTGATTATAATATAATCACATATTATGTGACAAAGTTTGCAGATAGTTTTAACTAGCCTGTAAGATTAGACTCGATTAGATTATTTATTTCTCATTATTTAACTCATAATAACACTGCTTAAACTAAATAAAGATGTCAGAGGATAATATTGTGATCGTCAAAAATATTAAATAGAAAAATACAATTTCAAGGCACAATAAATAGCTTTATAGCAATAATAAAGTACAAACATCAACGTCAAAAAAATATGTAAAAAAAACCAACAAGGTCTAACTTATAAACTAAAAAAAAATTAAATTAAGATTATAACTTGCATGTGTACGCTGATTTGTTTTAATTATATTATGCCTTGCCAAAATAAGTACCTAAACCAATTGTGTATTTTACCTAATATAATTTTATACTGCAAACTCGCAATAAATACTGCAGTAGGTATTATTAATCTTTAATTATAGCACTTACAGCACTAAACAAGGAAGGAAAATAACATGATGTTTTGCTTGTATAAGTGTAGGTAACCTATTTTGATGACACTGTGACTAATGAGATGGGAGTGCCAAGAACTGGCTCGCATGAGGTAGGAAATGAGTCAGCAGTGCAATGCACTGGGTATGTATTTCTTTCTAATCTGACAGATCGGAACATATTTAATAGAGGGTAATTTTACACGCTACAATGGACTTTAGGCTATTAATAGCAAAATGCGCTATGGCATGGCAACCCCACGCTGCGTTTATTTCAATTGCTCGCTGCATACGTCTACCATATGACAATTAAACATTTAAAGCATCCATTATCTTGAGTTACGTCACTTCTATAACTAGATACCGAGGTGGCAAGCTACTTAAGTGCTGATTTGTCCTCCAGATTATATAGTTATGGTATTTGTTATCATACAAAGTAAACTGATCGCCATTATCCATGATCGACTTAACACTATGCGTACTCTAATTTCCACACATTTTAATGAACGGTGTTATCTCATTGTAAATTAAAACAACATTAGTCTTTCATTATAATGTCACGTATGTCAGACAAGTTAATGATAGGTAGAGACTAAACACTTGTCTTTTATGAGAGACTTTTTACCTCTGCAATTTTTCTCGACGAATGAAATAAACATTATTTCATCTTTTTCTGCCCGTACAAGCCAATAAAAATGCAAATCGAAAGTAATTTAAAACTCGTCTTTTTTTATTTACATGTGAATATGGTGTCAAAGTTTATTTGACATCCAAACAACATACCACGCATGTGTAGGGTAAATCAAATTGGGTCATAGAGAATAATGTTATCGCGTATGGTCGTTGCTTGCACTATTCGCGGCGCAGTGCGGGCGACCGTGTCACAAAATGGCTGCCGCGCGGCGCGGAATGGCGGTCGGCCTTGATTCAAGCAATCAGCTTATTATTCAATCTCATGTCGCAAATTGGTACGAGGTCTGTAGTTCGTTGACCCACGTTCCACTTCACTCGCCAACATTGCGCCGGAGGCTGCTAGATTAAATTACATAATGTAGGTATTCTGTTAATGTCAGTCGTCAGTTTACGTTTATGTTCGAGTTAATTAATGGCTCAGACCATAATCAATCTCATATCTATTCATGCATTTTTTTAAAGATCACGATCACGTCATTCGAATTCTGACCGTATTTCATAAATAGATGTATTTTAAAATTGGTAAGGAAAAGGCGGATAAACTGAAGTAGTTACGTATGTTAGCGTTTATTATACATCAGCTCTTGTGCATAATATTACTTCAAATTCCTAAAAGCGATATATTGTGTTGTGACTAGAGATGGGCGGTAGACAAATATCCAATCTACTCATCTGAGTATTTACTCAGTAGATTGGATATTTACTGAGTAAATACTCGTATGCACTCAAAAGGTGAGTATTTATAATATTAGTACGTTTTTGATATTTTATGAAGAAAAAAAATTGTTATTTACATGGCATTATTAATTCTAACATTTTAATTTGGGAACAAAATAAAAAAATAAGTAAAATCAACACCAAAAATATGTATTGTAATAATTATTTCTTCAGTAAGCATAGTTGTACAAAATTAAAACATTTCTTTGGTTAATCAGACTCATAATCGTACCCTCTTTTATATGTAATATAATAATAAAGAAATAGATCCAAATACAAATCAAATAATTTAAAATTGCGCCAATAGCCGATTCACTACGCACATTTTTTTTTATTTAATCGCTGTCACTAATCACATCGGCAATGCCACAGTCCAAAAACTCTGTGTCCTCGACTGGATCAGCCATCATCGGGATTTCTGTCTCATGAGATGTTTCTGAAATCATATGCGGCGCGTGCGACCAGCACACAAAAATATTCTACCCATTGTTGCGAGTGTGACAGCACTATACACGTAAAAGAGATAGATATAGAGCGCTGTGTTTTTTTTAACGCTTGGAATGCAAGTGTTGGTTTTTTCACTCATCTGTTTTAAAAAGAGCGGGTAGTAAGATATCTTCATACAACGTGTCGAATCCTCACTCACAAACGCAGACGCGCTTATCGGGCGTATCATTACATGTAAGTATGAAAACCGGAAAGATACTCGAGTTAAACTACTATGCGCTCCTTTTATTATGCTTTTACTAAAAAAATAACTTTTAAGGCTTGTTTATCCACACCAAAAACAGCATAAATAAATTATCTGACACAAATCGGTTAAATAAAATACAAAATAGAATATTTTAAACTACAAGTTATAAATACTCACTATTTTGAGTACATTGGAGTATTTATCGGATATTTATCCGATATTTACTCACGGTCGAGTAATTATCGGATACTTGCCCATCTCTAGTTGTGACATTCCAGAGGTCGTTCGTCTGACGTGAATCCGACACGGCCCGTTATGTCCTCTCGAGAACAATGCTGATTCTCGCTACTCGCCTAATGAGAAATGTTTGTTTTTCAGCCGCACACAATGGCTACTACCTCATTGCTGCTTCCAAACTTTCATTATTACCTTTCGACTTAAAAATTGATGTAATCTCGAGGCTCCCCCTTAATTCTGAAGTAACGGTAACCGGTAGGTCTCGCTCTCGTATTCGTCGGATTTTTAATCAGCGTAGGCACTTTAAATACCAGCAATTATGCCTCGATACGACTTAAGTTATGCAAATTAAAAACGAGCACATTCAGTGCCCAAAAGCGGAATGTTAAACCAGTATAATATCAGCATAAAAAGGTTAAAAGTATCTTATAAAAAGAGTAATAATTTTAAAAGCATCGACGTTCCACCGACCTTGATTGAACGCTCATTAGGCGTGCAGAGTGAGCCACGCACCATGAACCACGATCCTCGCACCACCCATGAACCGGTCGCAGTCGTGAGTCCGCATGATTTATGCTTTTGCCTTTACAAAGAGTTTTTTACTCCAGCCAGACCGGTTTACCCGCCGCTCCCCCGCTCGCTTTTTGTTGCGCTACCTGGAAACCATGGAAAAAATATAGTGTCAGCTTTTTTTAGTCCTGATAATAATACTAAGCATTCCTTTTGTAGCACATGCGGACGTGGGTACGCTAGAACGTGATGTGCTGGCGCTGTGGCTTAATTATATTAATGGAGCCGACCGGATGAATACAAAGACGGGGCCTTTAAACTCTGCGTGTTGGCTACGTGTTCCCCACATACGCGCTGTGAAATTGGATTTATGATTATGATAGCGATCTTGGGAATCCTGCCTGATTCACGCGCTCATCAACTGCACGCTTGTCAGAGCTGTTTTAATTAATTACCCACGTCTTTAAAGTTTAGGCTTCTCATTGGGCTAGTCGGTTTTGTGTGGTAAATTTAATAAAATACGATTAAATTATTAGGTATTTCTTGTCAAAACTAATAAAAATTATTTAAATTAAAGTAGGCACTTCAATACCTCATGTGCTGCAATATACCTAGCCGATAATCAGTTATTAAATACCAACGTTCATTTCCTCCTCAATATTAATTTCAACTAGTTAGTATTATTTAATACCTTAGTTTTCCTTCACCGCATCAAAACACATTCATAAGTTTCTTTTGAATATTTTTAATTGTTTGCTCTATCGTAATGTACTGTACGTTCCTACGACCTTTATTTGACATTGGTGTCTCGACTGCGCCTTGACGTCGACCAATTTTTGTTGCACATTTTTTATTGGTATTTATTTAATACCGGGCTTATATACCACCTGCCGCGGTCGTTACCCGCTTAGAAAAACTCCCCTTCATAACAAAAGAAGCTCCCAAAATTATTATTATAATTTCGAAACACAAAAGCATTTCGGGCAGAAAGCTCACTTTTTGCTCTTCTGCAAAAAATCGCTCTGTAATTCCTTGGAAATGGGCATTCTTCTGCTTTAACGACCGTATGTGTACCTGTTTTTTTCATGAGGAAAAAAATGTAAACAATTCTTTTCTGTTGGTGCATTTGGGATAAGAATCGAAGGGAGGCCGATCCCTTGCTAGATTGATGCATGTGTTCATATTTTTTTCTGGAAAGTGGAATGACGGTGATGTGACAATGGGTGGGAATACTGAGAAAGGCGAGGTATTGTACATTATAGCTGTGCACGAATAGCATGGTTCCGTTCAAAGGTCACAGTGTCGTGAGATACGCAACCGAGTGACATACGCAACTTCTGTTGCCAAACACGACTTTGTTTACATTTGCACTAGTTGTTTACGCTCTATGTATATTTCGGCACATTAGCCATTAGCTACACGCAAAGTTGATGCCTATTTTTATCGTATGACACATCGTGGCAATAGGTATCCAACTGTCTCTACTAAGGTTCATATTTCTAGAGTATATTCCATATAGAGTATAGTCCATATATTATAATCATCCGACATCGTAATTGTCTATTGTCTGTAAGTAGTATCTAAACAATGAATTGATATACTGATATTATGTCGGTTATGTAGGTATATAAGTACTTATCAACTAGTTATATTGTAATGTAATTTATGGTTATGACTCTAGTTAAATGTTACCGATAATATATGCAAATATCTTAAAGATCTTGTATTATTTCCCTGCGGCTGAATCGCCGGTACTGGTTTATAACCTGTTATTAACTACTGGTTCAAACCAGTTTGGCTTCGGTATCGAATGTCTATCTGGTACCTATCGGTTTCTAAATTGCTCTGAATTGATCTTATATTTTCTCGTTTCTCGATCAAACATACTTGTAAGTAAGAAGAAAGCTCAACTTATCGCCTACAGATGTTGACTTCAATATGTTTTCGACCGTGTAGTTAGTTTCGTAACTTTAAAAAAACCATTGGTTTTTACAGTCGAATGGGGTGGTATGGGATCTACCTCCTAGCGGTCCACCCCGGGCAACGGCAACACAGGCTTGCCTGTGGATAAGTCCGGCTGAACGATCCCACCAAGCGGTGGAAGGCTCCGTAAGGAGCCGCCTGGCTCGCGACCACCATCCCACCGAAGTCTGGCGCCAAGTAGCTTGCTGCGTTCCGTCAGTGTGTGGGAGTGCCAGTGCCTTAACAGGCTTCTTCTGGGTAAGCTCGCTCCATCTTAGACTCTGTCTCTGTCCTATGACCTAGACTAGAGTCAAGAGCAAACCCATCATTAATAAAAAAAAAAAAAAAAAAAAGAATGCATTTAAATGTTCAAAATAGTCATTTCGGTATAAAAGTTTTCCAATCTAAAAGGCTAACCGAGCGGTACGTTGTCAAAGGGCGTAAGTCCTAGTTTGGTTAGATATTGGCTCGTTGGAAGGGGGAAAGAAAACGCACAACTTTTAATGCTATTTTCCCGTTGGTTGTAATAACTAGGGAAACTTCTTCAGGGCCGTTTGTTATTATACTACTGTTGTTGAGATATTGCGATGGACTTGTGAACTTTCCTTTCCTTTGTCTGCGGAATCCGGTCAATATCAATAAGTCAACCGAGAACAAACTGACATACATACATATACACATATCACCTTTATCCCTTGCGGGGTATACAAAACGTTAACGGCCGCAAAAATACGTAAGTTGAATCAAATTAAAACGAAAGATTTTAAAAATGGGTGAGAATACTGAAAAAGGCGAGGTACTATACATAATACTTTTAAAAATATCCATTCATAAAAGTATCTACCATCTCTACCATAAATAAAATCGCTGGCGATTACAATAATATACAAGTTTTATTATTTATATTATTAAAGAGCTATATTTAGTTATGTAGATATCAGTTTCACGTTAAACTGGGTGATGCAATGCAGTATATAATTTTGATTAAACAAACGACATAAAAAAGAATTCAAGGACATTATTGACCTTTTTTTTATTATAACTGTTAAATGTTTTATCTTGGGAAGTAGAATTAACTGTTATAAGTAAACCAAAGAGGGAAGTCAACAGGATATCGGTTTTCATAGTGAGGTATTAATTTTATCTTATCTTATCAACTGGCCTACATAATGAAGACTACATACGTATCTAATCCTAGAGCAAACAAGTATGCCTATAACTACCTACACCTTCCTACCTACCATTAGTCTTGACGTGCTGATTACGATAATAATAAAATCATACAGCAAATGTATCTTGAGTGTATTGTTAACATAAAAAGATAGGAAAGATAGTAGTAGCAACAAGTTTAATTCTACTTATGAAGGGTGAAATTTTACTAGTGACGAATAGCGAAAACTCAATAAAAAAAACAGCCTAAAACTCTGGTGATTAAATTCCCTCAGTCTGTCGCCAAAAATTGTGATACACATAAAACTTTCGAGTCCTGATTCGCCTCTTACGACACCCGCGGGAAAGATAATGCTGTTCGAAAGGGTAATGCTGTTCTAAGCCGGCATCACACGGCTACTTTCATATGAGTAAATGAACATAGGTAACATAAGAGTAGAGTAGTGCCATTATCGCTGTTATTATGAGATCAGTTCTAAGCGCCAAGATTCGGCAAAATACAAGAGAATCACATGCTGGGCGACCCGCGCTACGCAGCGCTGTTCATGTATTCTACAGAATCTAGCCCGCGCGTGCAGCCCGCTCGACGCAGCGTTGGCGCTTAGAATCGTATGTCCTGGTTATAATAAGTATGCTACAAGATGCCCACTGTTTAAAGCTTGCTTTTTATGTGACTTTGGATACATGATACGGGGCCAGATGTGACGCATATGATGTAGTTATTTTTAAACTGTCTGACATGCCATAACCATGCGTGGCATATTTGTTATCTTGCGATTTGCGCTACTTTGGTTTAGTTACTATCTATCAATATCAGACGGTACTATCAGCAGTACATCAACGTAGCTATTTGAGGGATCAACTTGCTCGTGTGATTCTTAGTAACTGTATGAAAAAATAGTACAAGTTGATCTCTTAAATGGGTTGTTTGATGTCGTGACCCAACAAAGTGAAAATTCAAATATTAAGATTAATATATGTACCTGTAGTATGCATACATACATACATACATAAATCACGCCTATATCCCTTACGGGGTAGGCAGAGCGTTAACGGCCGTTCAACGGATATTAACACCACGTCTGACAAAAGTTTGAGGGTCAATAAGATAACTGTGTATCACCATAGTGACAGGTTGTCAGCCCGTCGCCTAAAATTGCAATACACACCCTCGAGTCCCTTAGTCGCCTCTTACGACACCCATGGGTAAGAAATGGGATGATGCTATTCTAAGCCGGCATAAATTATAAATTATGCTCAAAATAATTACCAAATCTCAAAATATTTATATTCATTCGCTTAATATAGCTCACTTAATCTTATTTTTACATCAAGGTTGAAAACCTTCATAAAGAACAATTATGTGTATGAGGTTCCTGTTTATAAGTAGGTAGTTACTTAATGTATGTAGTTAAGTTACTTAATTTTTGTCATTCATCATTACTTTCAATAATTTATCTCCGCAAATACGTTAAGGTCGAAATCCATTTAAGTATAAGTAAGTAAAATCCATCGAATTCTTTGATAAATCCGCAGCAATAAATATTATTTACAGTTACACTTGCCAAACCAGCCTTCGAGTTTGACAAATGGCCGCAATACATTACCAGATACAAATCTTTGTGGGATACGCTAACTGTTATTTAGTATAATTATTAAAACCGACCGCTATTGTTGTTGGATACTAGGAATTCAGAGTTCTCTCAGTGTATTTAAATTAGTTCTGCGATACGAGAAACATCAGTCTTAGTCGTAAATGTCAGCGAGTTATATAATTGGCAGTTTTCGTTTGATTGAATAAATTGATATGCATGGTTGGGCAAACCAATCGTGCTAACTAAACATTCTAAAATGAATAGACTGCGTTTATTTCGCTTAAAATTAAATTTCTGACACTGTGGCAGACAAGATCATTAGGTAGATATTAAAACCATTTTCTGAAGAAAGCCTTAAAAACATGGTTTAATGTACGTTTCGCTGTTATACCTATAAATCTGATCAAAGTTAACCCTTTTTGTTAGCTTATAAACTTCCAAATATTTCAAGCGCGGGCAGGTTTTGAACCTGCGACTTTCGCCATCACTAGTGGCGATGCCTCTTCGATCTGGGCTACCGCAGCTTGTCCCTTGCCTGCGAATTCTGAAAGTGTATCTTGATGCCAATAACGGCAACATATTGTAATTCTGCGTTACCTACCTACAACGCCGTTAAAATACAGTTATAATCAGATAAACATTATTCACAGTCATAATATCTGGGTATTTTAACGATTAAGTTGATCTTTAAACGATTTCAATTAACCTTCTCTGTTGAAAGGCCCACATCCTCGTATAAATTCAGATATAACTACCTGTTTCATTACCCGTATTATTGATACACATAAACATACATATTAATTATGTAGATTAATGTAAATTACGTAATAACATTTGTGTAAACGAATTACTGAAAGGAAATAAAACCAAATGATCTCGTAAATAAGTGACAATGTTGCTGTCGCAAAATAATTGGAAATGTATGTTCAAGTTTAAAGCACAATTTTTTGGTCTTGGATAAAAAACTTTGTTATATGCGAAATGCGAACGGGTTCCAAAACATCGAAAGCGTTTTATCTAGCATACTCTAATCTTGAATCAATTGGACAGGATCTCTCTGAGCTTCTTACGCTTATTTATGAACGTCATTTACCACATTGACCATACATTATTAATATCATTATGCTGATATTGAATTGTGATTATTTAAGTAGTATTACTTTTTCTAATTAATTACCTGCTTAAACACTTTAAATGGAGTCGTTATAAAAAGTTAATTTGAACCATGGCCACTCTATATGGGTTCGTTCAACCTGAGCCTCCTATTACCAACAATTACCGTATTGGGCAGTAAAAAATCATGTGCACGGCCTACACTTACCTAAGTAGGTAAGATAGTCTATGGGCGATATATTTAGACCTAAATTAGGACTATAAGTGATAAGATACACTCTACGCAATGATAAACAGACATTCTAAGGAACTAACCAACACAAAAATACAAACTACAAATTTCTTAATTAAATAAAGGTAATATCTATATTCAACAATTATAATTATTATAGTCGAAATATGGGACAGTTCAAGAAAATCGAGTATCGCGATGAGGACCCCGTTTTAGTGTTTTAAGTCAACATATACTATACTAATAGGTAAAACTGTACAAAACAATTATGATACTATACTATTTCCTTTATAAGGTATTCCTTGAATAATTTTTCTGTGTCCGGAACATTATAACTTGGACCTTTTTAAAGCAAGAGTAAATAGGCATAATCTAGGCAAGCCTGTACCATCATCGTCTGCATCGTCACTTTTTATCAGGTGAGATAGCAGACAAATGCGGGCATATTTTCTTTGTATTGTAATATTATATCGATCGGAAACTCTCTTTTCCCATGGTAGGAGAGCGATTAACTGATAGCTCCAGCAACTATCCGCCGCTCTAATTAATCGGCCGTTAAACTCTAGTTCCTGTATACAGCGACTATGAAGCAACCGGTCCTCGTCTAACCGGATTGCTTTACGATCGAAGCAAGAAGCTGTTCTATAGACGACTGCTATATACACTACATATATATATAAGGTACTATTAAATTCAGTGCAAATATTTTGAGGGTGAGTCGAAACATGAAAAAAAATTACATCTACCACCCACACAAAAATTTTCAAAATATGTGTCACTTTATAATATGGGAGGCCAATTATTTTGTCATAATACGACCGATGTTTATTGGGAAAAGTTGTTCAGTTTAACGAGTAGAATTTAATAGGACCTTATATAGACGACTTGCTCTATACACGCGAACTTTTACAATCATATAGGTTACTGACGAGAAGTAGACTATTGAGGAAATCAGACCAGTTCTTGAGGGTTTCTAAATTATATTGTTTAGCATCACAATTTATGCATGTAGTCCACAGAACAGCCGAGAATAGAAGCATTCGACATTAATACTTTTTATAAAATGTGGCTTTGCGACAGGTACCTAAGTCAATTTCTGAGATGTAAAGACTCTCGCTTCATAGTAGAGCTTGATGATCGCAGATTTATCTTCTCGCCGCCTTTGAGTAACGCGCGTTTAAATATTTGCTCTTATATATCTCATTTCTTTGATATAAAGCATTCTCTCACGAGAGATGGTCCTCAAAACAATCTATCGCTATAGCAGCACATGCTTTTCACATTATTACGCCATCCATCTCCCAGAAACGGTACAATGGGGCGATCTATCATATTCAATTGCTAGTGCGGGGGTCCGACGACAGTTCCATACGACGTGCATACCCGCTTATAGCGCAGAGATCGGTCAGGCCCAGCTAATAGGGAAGGAATTATTTATACTCCCCCCAAGGCAAATACGTGAGGCAAATATGCTCGGCGACATGACATACTGCTATGGTTAATATGAGTTGAGGTTGAGGTGTTTACGCCTTAAGCGTTTCGCAAGATGGCTGCTCCGGCCAATAACAGACTTCCGCGATCACGTTACCCTGCCAGACGTGATTGGTTGCAACATCTTCAAATTCCGAATATGAGTAAAGTTTTCTCATAACACATTCTGTATGGTGTTTTAAAACTAACTTTCGTATAAACTGGCACACGCAAGGCTTTTATTGCCCTGCACAATTCGTTGTGTGCATTGCAGTCATGTTGCAGTACTTGGTAGAAAAGTAAAAGTTCTTGATGTAACAAGAGAGTTATTTCACTTTGCAAAGCAATATAAGTTTCGCGTTTCAAGGCTCTACGTGAGACGAGAAGAATAATAAAATATGTACGAATAAGAAATATACTATGTATCTGTCATGATCATGAAGCTTTATATTTCGTATACTGCGTATTAAGAGTTATACCTGTCACGAGTCGAAACGTCGAGAGCAAACCCTCCGCCAAATAATAAACAAGTAGGTAAGTAGCGTAAACTAACATAATACCTATGTTGGTATTTATAGGTACTATGAATAAAAAATCTGTCGTAAATAAATCGTGTATAATATCAACAGTAAGGTATAATATACAATTTATCGGTGTATAACAACACTTGGGTTATATATCATCACATTATCAACTATAATAGTTATCATAGTTGATATGTCCTATAAAATAATCATGCACTTATGAGATAAAAAGCGATATGATACGAGAATGATTGCAAAAATGTTATCAATGATAAACACAGAGTGTGAGTGAGTGAGAGAGGAGAACCTGAGTGATATACACATTGTGCAGCGATAAAGTTATGTTAAAAATATATGTTTAGATAGCGGAAGTAGGATGGAAATACCAAGAAGCAATTGGTTGATAAAAATAACAGACAGAGATATCAATAAGTAGGGTTTTATAAAGTTTTTTAAGTATAATATTTTACATTTAGGTTAATATAAGTAAGATAACAACAAATTCTGTTTACTACTGGACCATACTTGGCAAATGATAATTATTGACCTATGATAAACTTATACAGAAGGATCGAACACATTTTGCTAGCTTTATGATAGCACAATTATGGCTGACAATAAATAAACTAAAATGTTGCCTCACTGGTTTACTTTCTTTAATATACAAAACTTTATCTGTTTAATTTCTGAATGTAGTTTTACCTTCCATTCCATCAAGAACTTACCTCACTAAGGTAACCGCCTACTCAAAACATGTTCAAGATACGCAGTCTGGATTTCTGCCCCTACTTGCAAACTATTTTAATAACCTCTTGTTAACCCCTGGGAAAATATAACAAAATGAATTAATACTGAATGGATTATTTGTTATATTGAACGCAAAATAGGTCATACTTTGTAGCTCTATCAGAATTAACTTAAATAATCTTAGTGTATAATTTATAAAATGTTACGTTAGCATTAACAGCAACAACAGCCCACTGCTGGACATGGGCGGCCCCCTATTGGGAGGTATTACCATACTCACCACGTTTGGTATGCGGATTTGCGAGTGCAGTCCAAGATATTGCTTTCACAGGGAACGCTACTGCTCACTCCCTGGAAAATTTATTCATCAGTCTTTTTTTTATTATTATTAAGGATGGGTTTGCTCTTGACTCTAGTCTAGATCATAACAGAGACAGAGTCTAAGATGGAGCGAGCTCACCCAGAAGAAGCCTGTCGCTTTTTATGGCACCCACAGATAGTATTGAGGTGATACTTTTTTAAGGCGGCATTATAATATGTATTTTAATGCTATTTTACTAAAATAATGTGCTAATTTCTTGTTATTCATTGTTGCAGGTATGTCTACAAATAACGTCATATGTATAAAGACACTGGCAGCATAAAAATTGTGTAAGTAAAATATATATGACTTACATCATGTACTCTCGAATAACTTTGAACACGCGGTACCTACCTACCTACTCAACATTTTCTTTTATATCATATTGGTATGTTTACTTACACTCGTGTGGCTTTTATAATTTGGTTCGATTATAACAAAAAACTACAACCCAAAATCAAGCAATAATGGCTATTATTTAGTGGGCCGTAAAAAGTACCTTTCCGTCGGTTAAAGTCTTGCCCTCGTAAATTAAGGTAAGTATGTAAATGTAACTTTAAATAACAGCTGGCAATTTGAATCATGTCTTTTGTCAAAAACAATTTTATTTATCAAAACTTATATACTTACTAGCTACTCAATCAAAGCCATACAATAGGTATCAATAAGTGCTACGATAACGTAATTTGTACGAAATATTGATTCTTTTGTATTGAAGAGTAGGTTTTAATTAATTAGAACGGTTGGGTGTCTCATTACATTACATTGTGTTACATTACATCAATACTTCTCTTCAACAAGGCTGTTTCCGAGAAGGATTCGTAAACAGAGTCTACATAAAACCGAAGGTCGCCCTTTGTTTGTACTCCTGTATGTTCAGTATAGAGGATACTGATGTTGTCTATTATCATGCTTCCATTATCCCTTAAATTACACAATAAATTACCAAGTTACAAATTAGTAAAAATTATAATTAAAATAAAGCAAGTACAAAACACAGCAAGACGAAGACGAGTATACTAATGCGTGTCGTAATTATAACTTCCTTTATTTTAAAACTTTACACACAATACCTGCTTAGCATGAGTCACTAGCGGTCACAATCACTTGCCTACAAAATTAGGAATAAATCATAATACGATTTGTTTGCGTAAGAAGTTGTTTGTTATTATTGCGCAAACATGGCAGATGGGATGGCATTAATAAGTGGGTTCTGTGTAAACACACAGCTATAGGTAAGTAGGTACAGAAAGTGAGGTGTCATCACATCACATACTTATTAGCTCTGGGAGATTTCCCAAAGGCTCGTTCGTAATGGAATGGAGATAGTTTGTTGCCCTAGTTGTCTAATAGTTATTCATCGATTCCCCGTGGATTGTCGATATTTTTTGAGGTTATGAATATTTTAGCGTAGGTTTTTTGATGATTTCATAGTTTTCTTCTAGCGGACGCGTAATGGTCAATTGATCTGTGATCCTCACATCTTAAGAAACATTGAGTACTTTAGTACAAATGCGAACCTACGTCTTGTTTGCCAGATGCTGCAAACGCTATGTCCACCCACCAGACATTTCTCTTGGCTTAGGGGTAGATTTCCCCCGGGTCCTTGGCAGAGGGCACAACAGAGCGAATAATGACCTGTTATTCCTCTCCTTTCTGCTGCTATTATTGGTGTCAACTGTACGTGCCTCAACTAGAAACGGAGGTCTTACTGTGTTGACTGCACCAGGGGTTGCGACAATATTGATTTAGTAGAGGAATACAACTGAGCTTTTGTTTATGCTGTCAGTAGTATTTAAAGGATTTATACTTTCTGTTGTGATTTCTTGATGGAACTCCATGGTTTTCTAGTTAATAAAACACTTTTTTACACAAGTTCCACTATTATTTTATTTAAAATGGTTTTAAAGCGACCGGTTTCGTTACTTCATCGTCAGGCAACAGATTTGAAAATCAAAACAAAACAAACGTAAGACAACGTTGGTAGTGCAATATTTGCATATCGTAGTCTTTGAAAAGCATTTTAATGGAAATAATTTTAGCATAAGTGTAAAAGTGTGTTTTATTAACTAGTATTCAAACGGGTCAACATACTCTAGATTTTCATCAACGGGTAATCTTTAAATGCGGATTATTAGGTAATTCACGCTATGTAGAATGCCATTTACTAAAACAACATCATTCATTTCATTGTTCGGACGGACCCATTACCAACCATCATATTGTAGTTGTATTTATTCGTAAACGTTTCTTCGAACGACATGATTCATCAATTACGTACGAAGTTTCATTACGTATGTGATCTGATAAATTATACGTCCAATAAAAACACAACACACGGGCATATAAACTGCGGCTGTGTTCGTTCATGCCAAGATATTAAATCAGAGAGGCGCGGGGAAATATACACTGTGACGTCAGAGAATAATCCAGAATATGGAAAGTGGTTCGGATTCTGGGAAACTGAAAGGGGAATAAACTGTAGTATCTATACATTGTAAGAATCGTGTAGGTATCGAATGGAATTTGCCAGAGGTCGAAACAAAACTCACTTGCTGTTAGTTAGTTTAGTCGCATTATTTTAGAATGTGACATGAATGCATGGAACAACTTTGATGGCATATGTGCTGTACACCTTATGTATTTTCTAGTTGTACACTTTAGTAAAAGTATTTTATTTTACTTATGACAATGTATATTCTCTACTGAATAATTATTGAGTTAAATTTAAATTTCCAAAACCCGCGTCAGAACGATACGTAAGTACGTTTCGATCGACACAAAATTGTATCGATAAGTCATCGTATCATGTCATGTCATAATGTAATTTGAAAGGTGTAACACATACCTATGAATGCCACGATAAAGTATGCTAATCAGCTTAAGCAGCTATGCAACAACTTCAATCGTTTTTATTAGAAATATACTTTCAAATAATGAAAAAATGGTATTCCCTATTATGTCATTACGGTTTACTATAAATACAGGGTATAAGGTACGGTGTACCGAAATATTTGCAGATATGATCAGACCATGAAACCAATGTTTTATTTTATTTTTTCCATAGAAAGTCAGTTGATTGGGAATTTCTTACGGGAAGTCCTTTTTTTCTGCTTTTCATAGCATCCATAAAAAAAATTCATGTTCTGATCATGGCTGCAAAGTTTTCGGTGAACCGTCACTTACACCCCGTATTTATAACAATTTATCTTTAATATGGAACTCATATCAAATTCTTAAAATAGATATCAGAGTTACTCTGTTGATACCTCCTACATTCAAAGCATTGTATCGTTCAAATACGTGATTGATTTACCTATAAAAGGAAACTATTAATTTGATGCAATTTTCTATAAAACGCCCAATTCTACTAGTAATACATGTAGCTTTGTTTGGCAATACGCCAAGAAGTTTTGCCAGCATTCACTCCCGAGTTGCCTTTCCACTCCGTTGTTCCAAATTCGTGATTAATTCCTTTAAAAATAGATATGAAACTCATTCCTTGAGTGATTGATGAAACCATGTATAAACAAGATTGAAAAGTTCTTTCTCCACTTCGTATCTCACGCACAAGATTGTTGATCCAAATTGTATAAGATGCGAAGTAACATCAAGAAGAATAAATCTGCATGACGCCATACTGCGGGAAAGTGATAGAAAAAGATAAACAAACTCACTATCAGGACAGCGAATCATGTGACAGGATTAACAAGTACGTAGATAAGTAGATACATTATTTGCTCTTTACAAATAAAGCTAGCACATGTTGTTATTACGTGATGCCTGTGCCTACTCTAGCGATATCATATCCACGGGTCTTTATCTCATTTAACTGGCATCGTCAATTAGGTCATTGTAATTGAAATGGCTCGCGAAATGATAAAGTTTCTTTCTGCATATTTAATCAGGAAGAGCACAAAGGAGTCGTGGGAAGCGAGCCAGATGGGCCACGTCACCCGACCGCTTTCAATATTAGTAACGACGCTTTTTATAGCAGTTTTAAATGACATAGAGAACCTGTTTGATAAATTATTCATAACTTATCAATTATATCTTTTAAATAAATATCAGTGGTACTTAATATTGATTACAAATGTGCTTCATCATAGCCAGGCAACATAATTAATCATTGTCTTAAACATGTAGGTTCAGTATTCGACACACTGATACGAGTATCGGATGGTCTCGATGTTGGTCAAGGGTAGGCTGATGACCGTGGCGGCACGCCAAACGTTCAATCCGACCTAATGGAAGCCATTTGTCATTTTTTTATTGAAAACAATCAACAGAGAACTGAATTTATCAACGACTAACCACTTAAGTAATATCCTATTAATGTCAAATTCCTTACTGTATCTATGCTAGCGAATGCCATACGCGATAACAAAATAATCAATTGACTTTGAACAACGTCTACAGTACATGAAACTATAAAGTAAACGCAAAATAAACAGAATAAATTAACAGGTAACACATACTAAGCTTCCGTTGATGACACAGCAAAGACTAGCTAATGAAATGACTCACAGATACATGTAGAACGTACCTACGAGTAGCAAAAGGTCGTGACTCGTGACATTTAGCCAACTTTGTGACCGCTTGTAACTGATACAAGAAAAACAAAACTATGTTAGGAAGTTCCATAAATATGGCTAAGCATAATCACGCCTAAGTGTACGACCGATGTTTGCCGAAAGCCAGTGAACCTAGTTTGATTATTTCCTACAAGTAATCAAACTGTTGTTAAAAAGAATGTCACTATACAATGCAGGCAACGATAAAGTTTAGACTTGAGTGCGGAAATTATCGCGGTTTCGCGAAGCGTCTGGCCTCGTGCCAAAGAGTACCGCCATCTCAAGGGCACCAGAATTTACAAGCACTCGATGTTTATGTTGGCTGATTGTCGGATTCCTAGCAATTTTCATAGTGCCAATAATATTATTGCCTCTTCTTTTCCTCCAAAACATGATATCATCAACGTAAAAAACAAAGTTCCCTTGTTTATACGACACAAAATTAATGTAAGATAAAAAGCTGTTTCTGATCTGAACATAAAATACGCGATCATAAATCGGGATTTCCGATTTCATGGCTCGTCAACTCGTCATGGGCACAAAAGAAAACAACGCCTCGTAAAACTGGGAATCAATAATATTTGATATTTCGTATTCTAAAAATAAATATGAGAAGAATATATAATATTGCCGTGTGATGCCGGCTTAGAATAGCATCACTCCATTTCTTACCCGTGGGAGTCGTAAGAGGCGACGAAGGGACTCGAGGGTGTGTATAGCAATTCTAGGCGATGGGCTGACAACCTGTCACTATGGCGATACACAATTTTCCGAATGACCCTCAAACGTTTGTCAGACGTGGCGTTAATGTCCGTTTTTTCGGCCGTTTATGCTCTGCCTACCCCGCAAGGGATAAAGGCGTGATATATGTATGTATGTATGTATGTATGTAATATGAGAAGAAAATAATAAGTAAGCATCTTACATGATGAAACAAATGTAACAATGGTATGTCCCAGTATTCCTTAGACAGGCATGTAAATATTAAACATAAATAATTAAATTTCTTAATCTAGATTCACATATCACGCCTATAATCCCTTGCGGTGTAGGCAGAGCGTAAACGTTCGCAAAAACCGCACATTTATGACACGTCTGACAAATATTTGAGGGTCATTCGCAAAATAGTGTATCGCACAATGACAGGCTGTCAGCCTATCGTCTAATATTGCAATACACACCCTCAAGTCCCTTAGTCGCCTCTCGCGACTCCCACGGGAAAGGAATAGGGTCATGCTTTTCTAAGCCAGCATCACACGGCATTCCCAAAAATCTAGATTATACAGTTAAAGTATTGCTATTAGTTTAATTTCAAATGCCTACTATGTTGCATACCTAAATGTTAATTTTATATTATCACTAAAATTTATGTCAGGACTGAAAAGCATAAAATATATTAAAACTTTTCAAACAATTCTCCAATAATCATACAGTCAATTATAAATTTGATTCCCCTCTCTTAATATGTAAAGGAAAGTTGTTATATGTTCCTATACATACATTAAATATTGGTTACTTTTTTTAAAGTATTGTTGAAGTATCAACTACAAAATGCTTTGTAGGTATGTATTTAGGTAGCACACTGTATAAGTAAGTAACACATCGTTTGCTCATTCTATTCCATATTCAGCTTCTGACGGCTGTTGTGTGAGATTGAATTGGAAATTGGCCAAGTTGGATGTACGGTAATCGTATTCTGAGTGTTTGTATCAACTCAATGTTGATGGATGACTTCCCCTCTTGTAAACGACCGGATTGACCTTACCGATAATACTTGAACGAAAAATATAATAAAAGTTCTTAACAGCTTTTTAAAAAAACTTGCAAAGGGCAGGATTTAAACCTGCGACATTCGCCATCACTAGTGGCGACGCCTCTTCCATCTGGGCCACCGCGGCTCATCCATTGCCCGCGAATTTTCCAAGCGTATCTTGGTGTCAATAACGCTTGGCACGGCTCCATCTACCGGGTTAGTTTTGCAACCAATACACAGCGACTAATTCAATCTTTACGGACAGAATGTAGGCTAAGAGATGAAAACCCGCTCTAAATTGAATAACATTTTTTAACACTTCCCGTATTAGGTATATCATCACAGAAAACTTGATAAATTTTCAACGCAGGCAGGAATTGTTTTAAAAGCTACAAACTTGTACCAAATTTATATTTGAGTTCAAACTTCTTTCCTGGCTTCTAAGAACTAGATAAGTTTTCGGTACTTTTGTGTAGCGAAAGCTTTTCTAGTTCTTTGAACAACAAGCTGTGGACTAATTGCCCGCAGCAGAACTTGTGGCCCAATTAAAGTTTGATCGTGTAAAGTACACCCCATACAGCCCTATCCTCCCCATCCGGCTTTTAATGAGTTTCCGGCTTAATTTACAGTTATTGTTTCACCCACCCCCTAGCTGGGGCATTTCGGACCACAGCCTTCGAATACCAATTACTTTTCAACAATGAAGAATGTTACCTAATTTTGATTGTTAGCACTCCATATTCTCTGTCAAAAATAAAAAATACTAGTGAAAGAATTACTTCGATACGTCAATTAGTTTCCGATTTAGAAGTAAAACAAGGTGCAACCGCTGCTGCGGGCTGCCGGTGACGCTGTGACGTCATCGTACAACACGCTCGGTCTGGCTCACTCAGTCCGCATGCGGTCGCGCGCCCGTGCCGTCGAAATTTTACTTAAATAATTTTGAAAATGTCCAATTCAAATACTAGGAAATCATGCGTTGTGCCTAAATGTACAAATACAACTATCAATTCACCGAAAAAGTTGTTTTTTATAGTTCCAAAGGTCGTTAAAATGCGAAAGAAATCCTTTTCATTGCATTCTAAACTGCAATGATAAGGTGTGGTACGTACGCGGTGTTCTGGCGTGATTCAACATTTAACCGTTATTTTATCTCTCTCTCTTTTCGTGTGGGACACCGAGTCGTCCAACGACCCGATGAACCCTGGTGTCAGAGTTTTTCAACCGTTATGTATCACCTACTTACTCTCTTAACTTCAACATTACCAATAGCTTCATCGCCCTAGCTGTATAAATAACTGGCCTTAACTATTTTGTGAAAAAATAAATACAAATAAATTTAAAAGGTTTGGTAAATCTGTTCAAACATATACATACATACATACATACACATATCACGCCTATAATCCCTAGCGGGGTAAACAGAGCGTAAACAGCCGCAAAAAACTGCCATTTACACCACGTCTGACAAATGTTTGAGGGTTATTTGGGATAATCTGTATTATTATAGTGACAGGTTGTCAGCCCATCGCCTAAAGCATATACATTTGAAATAAAAAGTAAATGAAATAAAATGGCCCTACGTATTTTGTTAGTAAAAGAAAAAACAAGTAGAAAAGGTTTAGTACTTACATCTGTCACGTTCAATCCAGTACATCCCACTTCCTACTATTCCATTCTAACATATAAAGTATTAAAAATAAGTAGTAGCAAGGAAAGTTTTCTTGCATTTTTGCTCCTCGCATTTCGGCGGCAACATCATTATTTGTTGATATATGGTAATGTGCAACCATTAACGCATCTGACCAGACCAAAGCCTTTGACGACGACGAAAAGGCTGAATGCCTAGCTGACAGTCTCGCAGCCCAATGCACCCCCAGCACACTCCCTTACGACTTGACCTTCGTCTCAACGGTCGACTCCGAAGTCGAACGTCTCATTTCACTACCTCCATCGGGCCCTCCACTCAGAGTCATCACTGAGATGGAAGTGCGCAACGCCCTTAAGGCACTCAAGCCCAGAAAGGCTCCAGGACCGGATGGCATCACCAACCGTGTCCTAAAGATTCTCCCCAATCACCTGATCAATCGCCTCACCCTGATTTTGAATGCCGCCATGGGTAGTTGCACCTTCCCAGCTTGCTGGAAGGAAGCAATAGTCATAGGCATTCACAAACCGGGTAAACCGGCGAATGAGCCCACTTCCTACCGCCCGATCAGCCTACTGAACCCTCTCGCCAAATTTTACGAACGCATGATCTATGCCCGACTTCGAGACCACGCGGAGACCAACAATCTCATACCTGACGAGCAATTTGGCTTTCGACAACAGCACTTTTGTACCCAACAAGTGCACCGCATTGTCGAACACATCGCTCTTAAGCTAAATGTCTCGTCCAAACCGACCCCGAAAGGAGCAGTATTTCTCGACGTGGCGAAAGCCTTCGACAAGGTCTGGCACAACGGGCTGGTGCCTGGTATACAAGCTGCATCAAGGGCGCGATTGAGCTGGTTGTTTGAACAACCACAAACTTTTCCGGGTGAGCTCCTGCTCCCCACCATACAGTCAGGTGTAGATTAAAAGCCCCGGGGCTAAAACCATAGGGTCCACAACAAAAAAAAAAATAACGCATCTATTTTAGGTATATTATCCGATTGCCCTTTTCCGAATCCTTCATCCATTTTATGAATCGAATAATATTTACTTTACTATGCCGTGTGATGCCGGCTCAGTATAGCATCTCCCCATTTCATTCCCGTGGAAGTCGTAAGAGGCAACTGAGGGACTCGAGGGTGTGTATTGCAATTTTAGGCGATGGGCTGACAACCTGTCACTATGGCGATACACAATTTTCCGATAACCCTCAATTATTTGTCAGACGTGGCATAAATGTCCGTTTCTTGCGGCAGTTTACGCTCTGCCTACCCCGCAAGGGATTATAGGCGTGATATGTGTGTGTGTGTGTAATATTTACTATTAAAAGACTATTAACGTAATATCTACACGGATGCAAACACAAACAAAATACTGTACAAGCTATTACACCTACTATAACCGCTGCTGGTGACTTGAGATGAAATCTACTAAGCGAAGCGCGGCGCGCGTTGTGATATGACGTCACAAGCGGTCACGTGGCTGTTTGCGGGACTCGATATTTTTTGAAACTTTGAATGCCTATAAAATCAAAACTACTAGGTATTTTTGACTACAACAAAAACTAGTGTATTTGTATACATACAGGCTTTACCGATACAAAATTTCAAGCGATTTGGAATACCTAGTAACATTCTTCATTATAATACCTACGAGTATATGTGACGCAGTTACAACTAAATTTATCGAAAGGGCTTTTCTTGGTCTGAAGTTACGCTTACTCTTTGGAGAATTGTTTGCTTATTTAGATAAAATGATGTAAAAAATATGTATTAGTATATCTGAGAGAGCCTCTTGAAAACAACATCAAAATTAAATAGCAAAGGCGTGCGTAAAATATTTTAATGGAAACTATACAGAAAAGTGGCAAGTGAGTGAGACGGATCGATTCGTTTCTTGACTATTATGTATCGTTCTTAGAAAACTCAGCCAAAATTCTATTCTGAAATTCTCTCTTGAATATTCTATTATGTTATGTTATTGTTGAAGAATTTCAAATCGAAAATAGGTCCAACATTCTGCCAGTCGATTTGAATGAGAGATAACAACAAACAAATATTCTTTCTTTTTTAAACGGTTTTTTTTTTTCAGTGTAGCCTCGTTAAAAATACCCCATTGACAAAATGGTAATCCAACAATTATATCACCTAAAGCTGTCCCACGCGATAAAAAAACTACTTACATTGTAGTTATCTAAATACCGTTAATTTCATACTCGTAATCCTGTCGCATCATCGCGTGGTCCGGTGGTCCCAGTCAAATTCAGTATTTTAGCATTCATTGAATGCTTGCCAATTCCCAATTAGTACTGTAATATAATATACATTTTACTTATATTTTTAGCTGAATCATGTTATGTATTTTGTTACCGTGGTTCGCGTAAGTTTTCTATCTCGATCCTCGTATTTCCAGACTTGATAATCAATGCTCGAAGTTTCAGAATCCGCACCGACTCCATTACGCGAACTCAAACTAGTTGCCGAGAACAATCTGGCAACTTATTCATCAATCTGTAGTTCCAGAGGTCTGGCTTAATTGCACTTGTTGTTTTAATATTAGTTCAGTTCAGTTTGTTTAACTATCATAATAGTAACTATCAAAATTTGCTTCACATAAGCCGGTCTGACTTCTTAGTTTTCTCATTAGCTCTTACGAATGAGCACTGTATTTTATATCTGCTTTCAAACTAGCTTGGCTTTACAAGTTTACAAGGTGGAAGTTTGAAACATAAATTATTAATATCCTTGAGTTTCATAAACAGGAACAGCAAAGTGTTGAGAAGTTGCGGATACGTATTTAGAAATTCCATTAAACATTCCCTCAAGTTTGCCTCCTGAAAACAGAAACAAAGTTAATGTTATTTTTTAATGTCATGTCAGTTTCACGAGGCAATTGAGGGTGTTCAGAGTTTCAAGACTTCTTACTACGAAACTTGCTTTTGTGCTTCGGCGCCGTTGTGTTTGTTTTAACTTCAAACTCTTTCGAAATATCCTCTATTTTTGGAATAAGTTTCTTGTTCTTGTTTCTTTAACTTATTTTCTCTTAAAGTTGATTGTTCCTGATATAATCAACGTCGATGTTTCAACTCGGACCGTTTGTCGAATATTCATTTAAATTATCAAGATCTCTTCGTGAAAGTAATTACGGATCGCATTACTAAGTTTGCCAACAGTGACAAACTTCTAGATTATCTGCTCGCAGCCATTTCAGTTTTGAAGAAGCCGGGCGAGTCGGGCTCTAGACGGGAGTTGGGGACTTGGAGACTTGCTAACTTCAGGCGAGTGGCCGACTAACTTCGTCCCGCGTGATATGCCCGACTTTGAATAACGTGTTTATTTGCGCTGCAGTTTGTCCTAACTTTTCGAATCACCGGTCCCAAGTCCTCCTGTACCCTTTGAAAAGTGTTTGAAAGTTAAACTCTGCGTAAACATGTCGAACGTGTAACCTTGTTGTCGGTGGAACGTGAATCGCTCTTCAAATCCTATCGGGTGGAAATAACGCGACTCGTAATCTAATGGAGTTTCCACATCACCGGCTGCCATTCGCCGAGCATTAACTACCTAAAGTTGAATACTCGTACCCATACTCAGTTGAATCAATCATGGTTATTATGCTTTAATTAGACTATAGAACAAACTTTCTAGCGGAATCGTGTCAAAGGAAGTTTAGCAGACTTTAAGATTCCGAAATAATCAGATAGAATTGTGGGTGGCGGAACTTTGTCAATTCCACCCCAGGGCTGCGGGGAAGTTGAAGGGGGGCGGAGCCTCCTCTTTGGTGTTCGTGAATACCGCTTAAAGTTCCGACGTAATTGCTGTCTGGCTGCGAATAAACTTTGTATTACATTACCCGAGTTAATTTATAGTACCTTCTTATTCATTGCTTTAAGTTTTGTTTGGCTAACGACCGGAGTTATTGCAACTGCTAGTTTAGTGTGAGTCACTGCGATAATCTGCGAAGATACAAGGGAGCTGTTAAATCCCGTTGTTGCCAGCTACCAGCATTGCCTTAGCAAATAATTACTTACCTGTGTACATTAATCTGCATTGACTGGGGTCATAGCGTGGAACTATATTGTTCTGTCATTCTATCCTGTTTAATGGAAGTTGTTTTTCCTCACGTTTTTATTTGAATGTTAATTGTATTTACTCGTGATATAGTTTTAGAGTCAGTTATTCCCACGAGTAATTAGCACACAATCCCAGTGTTTTACTAGTTACGATGGGTTCCGTCACGACTGATTGCTCGTGATCACTAACATTTGCCTGTTCGTGCTCCCGACGACCTTCACTCGTCATACGTTACAAATTCAATCTCATAGATAAAGGTTATGAATGACATAGCTTTGAACTCATACCTGATTTACATAATTTAATGTGACTCTATAATAAACATGTATTTACATTGTAAACATGAATTAAAATCAAAATGCAGTCACGTAAATCGTTAAAATAGTTTGCCTGTTCAAAATTCGGGCACGAAGTAGTTTCGTGTCGTGTTGTAGAGTTCAAAATGTCTCAATTGCGAGAAACAGGGTCAATTGTGACTTTGATGCGGACAGCTGGTTCTAAACTATGGAAGTACTAATTGACTATGAGCCACACTATTAACAAGGTTAAGTGGGCAGTTTTATCAGCCTTATAAGCAGTAGCAACAAACACTCTTTAAATAGACGTAACAAGGACAACAAAAGTCAGTCTGTGTAATTAATACGAATAATCGAGTAGAGTTAATGAAGTCAATGTAAATAAATTTGATGAACCGTACTAGAAGGTTATCAATGTTTGCGATGTTGCCCGCATTCTCCAGCGATATCCATTTATTATTAGCTTAGCATGATAACGATATACCAACGAGGTCAGACGAGAACGCGCAAAAAATAGAAACGTTGCTCAGTTGCTCCACCGCGCGTGACTGAAGACTCGATGCAGGCAAGATAGCTAACCACCCATCTCTTTTCATCCAATGCAGTCAGCTCCATCTACCTATCCTATTCTACCGAATTCGGTTGTCGTTAATTTTTTTGAGAACTCGCGCCAATTTTTTATCTATTTTTTGTCGTTAAATTTCACAAATTACGTAATGGAAGCAAGTTTTCAGCGGACGTGGAAGATTTTCATCATAGTTCTGTATTACGTTACGTAAATTGCAGAAAAAGTGTAATATTCATCCTACACACATTTTAAAATATCGTTAAAGATTACATTTATAATCGAATGAATATTGTACGCGCACGACCGTGCAGTCGTTAACAACATTTGCATGCAGTCGCCGATGCGTGGCCAAAGACGGGCGAGATAAAACTCTTTGCATAATGCATGCGGTCTCTGAGGGTCTGTTACCGGCGGGTTCGAAACCGAGTTACATAACGGATTCACCTTTTTAGCCTGCCCGAGATTGACGCTCGAACCCGCCCAAATGGCGAGACGTTATACACATACTAATATCCATTGGAGTCAAATCTTGTGCGAATATTCGTGGAATAACAAGAATGAACGAATAGTTAGGGTCTTTCTTACAGGGTCAAAAAGGTGTAGGTATAGATATTAAAAATGTAGAGACTTGCGATAACAAATCTAAGAGCGAGAATGAACAGATGAGAGCAGGTAGAGAACACGACGGTGATTCAACAAAAGCTATTGATACAAAAAACACAGAGCTAGCAATAGCAACATTAGTAGGTAATAATAATAACAACATAGTATTGCTGAGTCACGCATGGCGTGATGGGCTGTCGAGGAAACATTTGTCACGAAAACGTTAATGTAATACACCCGACTCCCACATAATATAATGTAACCCGACAATTGATCAAATATCATTTAGTATTACTCAGCTAAGTCGAATGTAATTCGTCCCTATTATTATGTATGATTCCAATTCCAATTCGTGTATCAAAGTCCAATTGTGTTGATATTTTGGTTTTGAAATTATCTTCGTCGGCTTTGATAGCAGCTCATTTAACGTTTACAGTTGTAGGAGCAGCGCAGTCATCTGGGAATTTATTGAGGAAGTCAACAATAGAAATACTGGGAATTCTGGAACGAGCACGTAGGAGGTCAAACCGGCTGATATCTTATTCCGCAGACATTACACGAATTGCTGTTACGTGGGCTCCGGAAAGGCTAACACGGGGCTTATTTCTGCACGCCTTGCGGTATCGCAGAATATTATCTAAATACCTTCCTATGACTCAAAACTTTACCCTACTTTCCAACTTTAGTCTGGTCTGTCATTGTTGAAAATTTATTGTATTTTTCTGAGCATCCCACAAACTGCGCCATTCTCTAAGTTTACCGTTTTGTTTCGTGAAGTTTTAGAAGAATGCTCTTTGAAAGACGATTTTATTTTGGAATCGTTTTTTTACTCCTTTTTTGTTTGGAATTCCTGTTTTCTATGAAAAGTGCAATTATGTTTTTTTTACAAATTGATATTTGTTCAGCAAAGCAAGCTACACAAATAAAAAAGCACGTGGTGTGCACGATTGTTCCGCTCCGTTTGGCGCCTGTATGCTGCACGCTGTTGCCAAGCGGACGTGTGGACACGTGATGTTTTTCGAACGAGCCCACTCCAAGATGGCCGACGTCGCTGCCGCCGCCATTCGCTTTCCCACGTCGCGCACCGCTCCGCACTCTGCACGCTTCGTGCTCATTTCTTTTATTTGTAGCATCATAATTCGCGATAGTAGAGCAATTCGCCATTGCAATTCTGAACAAGAGTGCTTTAGCGAACAATGTATATGCGAGCTACCGTTACATAACAGAATTAACTTTATCGTTTTAGGATTTATTGAAGAGCTTAGCGGCGCTAACACACGCGTGGCATGTTAAACTCGGTATGTAACGCTTAGCTGGAATATAAAATAAGAAAACCATTTGGAGATTTGTTAGTCTCATTGAAAACATTCTTATATTTAGTAAGAAAATGTTAAAGATTACTCATATATATGAAAAAAACTAAATAACCTTCATTTGACCTTTGTGACGCCATACTGCCCAAGAATGAAACGAATCTCTTTCATGATCTTCAAGATAACCATTGACATTACAAACTATAAATCTTAGTACGTCAGTCAACGTTCAGTGTCGAATATAAGTAAACAAAGTCTGTTTTAATGGAATATTTAATAATGGAGTTGTTCGTTGCAATGAGTGTCCCAAATGACGTCATCAAACAATATATTTTAAAAATTAATTATAAATTCACGGATGATCAAATATACAAAAAAACACAAAATAGTCTCATAAGATGATTTATTCTTTTATCCTCATTAACTAACATGCGCTAACACCACATCAGAGAGGTGTCACAGATGAGGGTGACGAGACGAATCAGGCGTAAAAAGACAGGTCAACATGTGTTTTAGACGCATATCCCTGAAGAGGGCTATCACCTTTTTCTAGCAAATTACCGAAAATTGGCGTTATAAAGAAGCGTTTTTAAGTTAAACTGTTTGGTAAAAAAATAAAATTTCTGGTATATATTGTCAAACATATCTTTACCTAAAAATTGTATTATGAACATTTTGATATTTTAGATTGTAACTTATAATATAAAAGCGAAAACTAAATCAAGTTACTGAAAATTAAGAAAAAGACCTTAAATTAGGCCTGGGTTTTAGATCTATGGTACACTGTAGCTAAATACTAATTTTACATATAAATAGAGGATATCCTTGAGAACAAACTTTATTTTGTACATTTTTCAAATTCATTTTAAAACATAGTTTAAAATTTCGTTTTCTCATCCACATTTCGTTGAAATATCTTGCTGTTTGAATGGCTTCTGTAGGAAAAATTTGCCATAGAATTACTTTAAAAAAAATATATGTGATAGAGGAAGGTGTACTAAATCAAATTGTAAAAGAAAAAATATTTTATTAACTTGATTTTTTTTGTTAAAAATATTTAATAAATCCTATATATTTCGCGCAACGATGCTCCGGACCTCAGTATCGCGCCAGCGCTTTTAGAGGTAGGATCTGTGTCGCTCGTGCTCTTCCCGACACGCGGACGTATTTCGACAGCTGATGCTACGTTGACCTGTGAGTATTTATCAAAATATAGGGAGAATAGCGTGGTTCTATGATTCCGCTGTGTTGCTGTGCATTCGTTCAAATAAAAAAAGAGCTTTAATTCCAGGGAAAAAAAATAAATGTTTTAATTGGATCGTCAACTCAACAAGAAACTGATTTAGTAACGTGAGTATTTATTGTATAATTAATATACCCACTAAATAAGATTTCGAAATATTTTGAATAGAGTAAAATTAGTAAATTAGAAGCTGAGTCAGTAATTTAGTAGCTGAATTAGATTTTTAGAAGCTTAAAATGCTGTTTAAATGAAGCTAATCTGATGTAAAGTTCAATTGATCAAATATTTATAACACGTTTCATCTACAGTATTTTTGATTTATCAGTTATCTATCACCATATCTTGATTTTTTGTTGAACCAATCAATAAAACAAACTCGTACACTTCACCTGTTATAGACAACCAGACGAGATACAACATAATGAACAATCAACTTCTGCACACGTCTCAGTAGTGTGAGTACCCTCATATTTGTGAAATGTTAAATAAATGAAAAGGATACGAAAATACTATAAACTTACTATACCTACTTTTGTTATAGAGGACCGGAAGAGAATCAACTTAATGAACAATTGTCAAAATCAACTTCTGCATTCGTCTCACTAGTGTGAGTACGCTTGTATTTCTGAACTGTAATTTATAAGAAGGATACAAAAAAATAATTTTGTGGCTGAGTCATTAATTGAGTAGCCGAGTTACATTCTTAGAAGCTAAAATACTGTAAAAAGAAGCTTGTTTGATGTAAGTTTCAATTAATCAAATATTTAATAATACGTTACAAATACTGTTTTTATTTAATCTGTTACCTATAACCATGTCTTCATTTCTAGTTGAACCAACTAATAAAACGAAGACGTATACTTCTCCCGTTATAGAGAACCGGATGAGAATCAACATAATGAACATTCAACTTCTGCATACGGCTCAGTAATGTCAAAAACATCAAGATTCAGAAAGATGTTTTAAACAGCCCCAAACACATATTTGGCGGTCACGGAGATTGTGAAGCTTACTACTGCACCGAAGATAGGAAAAAAGAAGAAGATAATATTTTCTTGAGTTTGCACAACTATTACTCATCACAATAAAACAATTTTAAACGGATTTAAGTTGTGTTTATTTTGGATTTTACAATTCCTACGTTTCGAGCTCTTTACAGAGCCCGTGGTCACGAATGACTAAGGTGTTAGACGTCATTATTTAGAATAGAAATTATTTTTGTTCTACCGTCATCTATTTCTTAATTGCCTAGCGTAACGTCCGGATTCCACACAAAATGCTGAAACCGTATCTTGTGTAGTAGGTCTTACAGTATGTTGGATCTGGTTCTTCTGCTGTGTAATCAGCAGAGTCCAAGTTGACGAGATTCCCCATCCAGTAATTATGTTGAAATTCGGATGTTTTTGAATTTCTATGGCTTCCCGTACTTTCCTAGGAATGAATCTGCTCTCTCGCTAGGATTGCTGCCTTATTGAATCTAACATAATGGGTGGGGTTATCCATGACATGTTCACACACTGCAGACTGTCTGTCACGACGGTTTTTTACATCAGCAATATGTTCTTTTAGACGTGTACATACATTTTTCTTTGTTTCTCCTATGTATGAGAGTCCACAGTCAAAGTCAAGTTTATAAACACCAGGGTCTTGGAGAGGGATTTTGCATTTAACTGATCTGATGTACTGGCTGATCTTCCTCGGCGGCTTGAAAATGGTCTTGATTGAAGCTCGCTTCAGAATTCTACCGATCTTATCAGTTACTCCCTTCAAGTATGGTAAGTATGCTGGTTGTCGTTAGACTGTAGATGGTTTGGCACGGTTTCTGTGACGTTGACGGGGTGGCTACAGGTTATTTTCATGGAGTACTCGTCTCACATGCTTAAGCTCATCGTCTAGGTGTTAGGGATCACAGATACCGCGTGTTCTTTGAAACAAAGAGGTTCCAACGGCAGCTAATTGGCTCGGATGATGGTGGGAGTTACCATTTAGGTACCCATCTGTGTGGGTTGGCTTTCTATAAACAGAATGACTGATTGTACCATTTGTGTTTTTAATTATAAGAATATCTAAAAATGCTTATTGATTATTTTGCTCGGATTCCATTGTAAATTTAATATTGGGATGAATTGAATTTAAATGATTTAGAAAATCAGTAACTTGGTCTTGTGGAAGGATGGTGAAGGTGTCGTCTACGTACCTCTTATACATCTTCGGCACAGCCGGAGCGTGCCTTAGGGCTCGATCCTCAAAGTCCTCCATAAAGATGTCAGCCATCAAGGGGGATACTGGAGAGGAGAGCCCATAGCCACGCCGTCGATTTGTATGTAGAACTCATCATTCCACAATAGGTAACCAGATGTTAGGCACCATTCTAAAAGTTCTGCATATTTTATTGTTTTGACGTCCAATCGCTTTTCACTGCAATTCCAGTCAAGGATTGTATTGAAATAGTAAAACGAAAACTCCGGGAAAAGAACATAGCAATAGAATAAATTGTTTTATTATGAAAAGAAGAGGATATTACAACAAAAGTAAAGGCATTAATGTTAAATCAGAGAAAAATGTTCGCAAACTTGCTATATATAGCAATTGAGCAGAATAGTATAATAGCGTGGTGGCAAAGACTGGGTGTGGGAAACGAATATCTTTTTTTCTGAAAGACTCATTTTGTATAGGTAGTATGTGTATGGATGTGTGATAAGCATGGACGAAATACAAAGAGGACATGGCGCAAGTAATTCAAGACATGAGAGGGGTTGTCTCCATTGGGAGGGGTGAAGGGGAAGGGAAATTTAGCCTGCCTGCCCAGAGTGGCGAGTTTAGCATTTACCCCAAATTAGTAAAGTAACTTGTAACTAAGAATTAATAACTCAGCCACTAACCATTTGTCGCAAAATACTCGGAGTATTAATTTTGTTACCTTACTATTTAGCGAAAACTTTGTTTGTGGCTGAGTTATTAATTTTGTGCTGAATAAAATACTGGTAGTATTTTGCAACAAATTATTTGTGGCTAAGTTATTAATTTTGTGCCTTACATTCTTAGAGGCCAATAATGCTAATATAAAAGGTTGTTTTATTAGTAAGCCTAGAAATTACGTACCCTACCCACCCTACCTGCTACTGCCTACTTTTGACATGTCTAAAAATAATACAAAAGTTATCCTATCTAAGGTGTATATTTTGAATTTAAATTTCATATATTTACCATACTGCATTATAATCACGAAACTCAAAACACCAATATAAACCACAAAGAAAGCGCGGCGGCGCCAGCGGGTCAAGATAAGTTGGTTCTGGTCGCGCTGTTCGCACGGATCGCGGGCTGGCCACCGAGTCGTCAAATACCTACAATGCGGCCGGGCAAATTCTTAATAGGACTCTTAAGTGAATCATCAGAGAATTTCTTACCGGAATGTGTTTACTGGAAATTGTCCAATCGGAATGTATGTAAAAATATTTTTATTGTAGGTATAGTTAGTTTATAAACACTTGGGAGGCTTTTCACGCAACCTAGTGTGTATCTAATGGCGCTGTTATCTACCCTACATTCATTTACATTTCTTATTACTTGAGCATTGTTCTGCTTGCCGTTAATACGGGGCTATTCACATTGTTCTCTTGCACGGCATGATGTCATGCTCATCATTCGCAGAATATTGCTCCAACAAACAATATACTTTTTTTTGTCATTTATTCAAACACATTTTATGTCTCTACATTCCACGCTCGATCAAATATTGACAATGTCCATGTTTGAATCGAGGCCGTTGCCTCCGACGGCAATCATTGGAACTGGGGGACAATGCTGACCGGAAATTACACGAATAACCTGCCTCCTTGACGATAACGACACAATCATTGCTTACAATAATTTCGTCTTGGTCATGTCATCAGTTATTGAACCGGACGCAAAGGTCAGTCAGGCAATAAAACTCCGCAATCGGCAGCAGAAGGAAGAGCGAGCACCCACTCTATTGTATTCAATTGAAAATGAATTGTTTTACACACAAGTGTACGCGTAATTGCGCATTCAATTTTAAATCGCATTCATTATTATTATTATTACCCACGTTTGCGTTTGACGGCTTATCTAACGTGTAGTTTACTTTGTAAATGCGTATTAAATGGCGTAAAGTGCATGCGGCGTGTTATGGTTTGATATAAGACTTGTGCTATCTGCAATAAGGATGTGTGTCACGGTTAAAGCGTGTGCGTGTGTTGTGTGCCTTTCGAGTGCCTCATACATATTCATGGCAGAGCTGGCCGAGCCGATAGTCGATAGTTGCTCGCCATTGGCCCGCCAAACACGTTGAATACTAACTAAACGCCGTCGCTAGATCTGCATTTAAATTACCCTTAAATTCGTTTTCCTGTCCGGTAACAATTTACAACAAATACTCTAGATAGAACGTCGTACTTTCGCTATTAACTTCATAAGCAAACCGTTTATAATCATGACGTTATCTAAATGACGGATTACTCCAAAAACAAATCTTATCTTCAACATACCAACAGCTATCAGCAGTAATATTGTTATATCAATTCATTTAGTTTGACCCACTTGGCGCTGATAACACTATCAGCCGTTGTAAGTGTGATATATTGTACCTACCTAGTTGTGCAATCGTTATCGATACAGATTAATGTTGATTCTTCGAGTTTATCAACGTCTTTTGTTCTCCAAGTATAGGTAACTAAACTACTTTAAACATTGACTTCTGATCGAGCTTCGATACCTCCATTCACCGTGTACTTACCTAATCCAATAATGTTTGCATTATTGTGACGCAAATCGCCTTTTGTGTCGTGTTTTGTAATTCTATATATATTCTATCTTCAGCTATGTTTGTTTTGTTTTTACATTAAACAAGAACCACACCTCAGTCACCTGTAGTTTTATTACATAAGTAACGACTCTATATAATGTCTTTTCATTTTCTTAACGATCTGAATTACAAAGTAAGGACGGCACAATGTCAACCATGTAACGTTTCTTTCTTGTTCCTCATATAAATACTGCGTGCATATCTGTTTGAAATTTATTGACTGTTAGCAATACTTGTGGGTACATTAATTTGCACATACGTGTCAAAAACGGATCGGCATTCATAATTATCATAACAAGTTGTTTAAGGTCGAAACGTTTAATAATTTAATTCCACCGCATGTAGCCAAGATAAACTACTGCGGTCGGCTGGTCAAGGTGACCCTGCCGCCCTGCCGCGCGCAGGCACATTGCTTGCAGCTCCACTCCGCGTCTCCCTATTCAATGTTAATTTCAGAGACCTTGATCACCGGTTGCTTATTTTATGTACCGAACTCAGAATTATCGTTAATTCCAAGCACAAAGATCGTGCAATAAATCATTTAGCGAGTAAATTCCTTTCGAATACTGGCTTTAAATAACAAAAGAAAGAGGAACACGTGCTGAGCTGGCCGCCATTTTGCAGTATAAATACCAAGATGGCGTCGGGCCGTTGGCGAAAGTAGTGGGTAATTATACGCGGCGGAAAGGCGAGCGAGCGGTGGGCGAGCAGCGCGCAGCAGGCGAGGATCTATGGCCGGCCGGTGCACGCAATGCTTAGCTTGATTTATATCGTTCTCTTGTTTCCAGTCGGCCGATTGTTCTCGGTTTATGTGCCCGAGACGCGCGATTCTGTTATTGTTACCGCCGGCCATGGAAACTGCTCGCGTGGGTTCACAGCGACCTTTGTGGCATTTACCTAACGGCCCCCTTGCTGAATTTAAATTCTCATTTGCTATTCAAGTTCACTTTGGGCAAAAATGTTTCTGCCGAAAAAGGCGATAAAGTTACGACCGGTCTGGCTATGTTCAAAACAGATGACTGGAAAGATTTAGAATAGAAAGCGAAGAGATTTACCGTGCAATCGGCTTTGATATGATCGTTGACATCAGTAAATGTATGCAAAATGTATTTTGTAGCATTCGAGTTATGGTGATTCGTGAGGTATCTTGAAATTCTAGTAGCCTAGTGACGCAAATGGTCGAGATTACTTATTCAATCAACAGACGTCGATGTGTTCAATCAAATCTAAAAAGTCTTCTACACCTTGATTTCTTACCATCGCCGATTTTTCTATCATGAATAGCTTATAAAAATAACAAAATAATCCACCAAAACTAATATGCTTGACGAAAATATCTCAGACACATGAATAACACGTTAAATATGTATGCGTTCCAGAGTTAGTCGGACTGTATAGCATAACATATGTTTAGGACACGTGAACCATCAATGTTTCTTTCATTTATGTGAAGCGATCAAATTGTGGAATGCCCTACTAGAGGCACTAGAGGTTATCGAACGTGCTCGCTCCGTCTATAGAATGATTTAAGGGAGCCCAAGCGAAGCCAATATATGTACGTAGTGTGTGAAATTCGCGAATACATTAAAATATGAAATATTATTGTTATAATGAGGCATATTTTCTCATAACAATATTATCTATTAGTTTATTGTTATAGGGTATGTTGTAGAAGCACTATCCCGCACCCGAAATCTACTTTTCTCTACCCCAAGGTTGACTGGTACAAAAAGCTACCTAGCTATAAGGCCGCCTACTTTGTTTACTGATTGTATGTCCATGTCTTGTTATTTTGTGCATTAAATTATATTATGTATTAAACGAAATGGAAAACTAATTGAGATTTTGAAATTACAATTTCGAATTTTTATTTCGAGGTGCAAATATCTAACGAAGCTCTTCAATCTAATTTCAAAACAAACTTGCCCGCATTTTAATAAAATATAAACTCGTGACGCAGATTTTATCTCAATTCTACGCTTGTTGCATTATACATTTTTTAAATACATAACTTTAAAATTTCCGCTTAAATACATTTTTCTTCTTTACAATTTGATCATTGTAGTTCTAGACATGTGTTTGTGGGTGAACAAAGTCGAATGTGCTAATGGATGGCGCTCAGTCTCATGCGCATCGGTATTCGCAATGTGACGTGACGTGACCCCGTTCTGTATATTTTTTATTCATCCCACGACTCACAGTTGTCGTCTAAAGCGTTTTTTATTCACTGTAGAATACTTCGTCGCGGTTGCCTGCAATCGATTAATGTCTGGCTCTATTTTCTAAGTCTTTCGGCAACCATTAAAATCTTTTGCAGTTACGATTATTGCAGTTTACTTTTTCAGATTTCTTACAGAATGTCGAAGTACTGTATTCCGTCTAAATACTACAGTGTACTTACCTCTCTTATGGTAACTATCGGATTCGTTTGTGAAGCGAGGGGATCAGATGCTGCGATTTGCATGTTTTGGGGGAGTGCACAATGATATCTACCATTATATCAAGTCTGGATCCCGAGTCACCGCTGGGTGCGGGGCGTCGTGCAACGTGAGCCCGCTATGATTTATTATGATTGAGCCTAGCCCATATAGTTCATTAAGCGCTGTGCGACGATAAGGCGGTTCGTTCAACGGACGGACGCGCTTGATAACGACTCTGTTCCGACACGTAACCGGACTGATTGCGTTTCAATCGCCATTGTTATCGCAAATAGTGTTTGCGTGCACTACTCTACTTTTTTACACAAACATTCCGCAGAGTTATGACCCATTTATCACATTTGCATAACTGCGAGCATGGTGAGCTCGTTCATTGTTTTACGTTCGAGGAATTTACTCGCATTCAATTTTGATTCATTGCCAACGGCCATTATTTTTCGAAATGTAATCCACAAAGAAGTTTCAAATAACTTAGATTCTATGTCATCAACAATAATGAGCGTGTTGGGATCGTAAAATAGTTTTACTCATAATTTCCTTGACTTTCCAGTAGGTATCAGCAATCTTAGCGGAGCCATCGTTTATGCCAGCACATTGTTTATAGCCGTCAGATATTTCTGCTGCCGACGTTTGGGGAGCATCGTATGCCAACTCGTTTGACCTCATTCCCGAGACTAGCGCTGCGTAAACTCACATATCGGGTTTATGAAAACACAACTATTTTTAGACGGTGTATCAAGCCAGACCGCTCCAACTTATTATTTGTTTGCTTTAGTGCGGGCGTTTGCCAAGTGCGGGCTCGGTTCTGCCGCTCAGCGTAATTTACGATAAGCAGACATCTGCCGACGAAGGAAAACTCGTGTTTCGCTTACGTTGTGTGATGGGTACTGAAAATATTTTACTGGCTGAGATATTATTACGTGTGGCCGGGCAGTATTACCGTTGTGGTAGTTTAGTTACGGCTATAAATCGTGTGGAGCCAGTCCTGCGACAGATACATTAGAGGACAGACCCCGACCGGTCGAACCACATCCGCCGCCTCGAGGAGAATGTACCACAAACGGGTTGATCAGGTTATCTCTATTAGAAAGTGGAAAGAGAGTTTGACAATACGGACGGGTTGATCGATGAGGTGATATTTACATACATAGGTATATGGCCGATAAAACGATTAGATTACGAGATGAAATTCGTCTGATACGTGTATAGCAAACTCTACTTGATGTAACTGTTTAGGAAATAAGCATCAGGCTGACAGAATTATCATATTTATCAATCGTTATCTGTTTTGCAAATCTTTTATTAGCTACTGACATGACATAGAAAATCTTATTTTATGTACCTTACGCATATTTGCCGTGTGGTGCCGGCTTAGAATAGCATCAGCCTAATTCATCCCGTGGGTATCATAAACAGCGACTAAGGGATAATCGTCCCGGGATAGAGCAGCATCATTCCCTGCGAATGCAACATCATGTTTGCACTGCGCTTGCCAATCCACTTGCCCAGCGTGGTGTGTATAATAATATCCCCCGATAGGGTGAGGCCCATGTCCAGCAGCGGACATTTGCGGCTGTATGTATGTATGTATGTAATCTGCAATGTAATAAGCCTCAAGTCTCAAAATCCCACTTCTGATGACACATGTGTTCAATGTTCATCCAATTAATTCGCGAGTTGATTCGCAAATCAGCCGCCGGGTATATCGGGCATCGCTCCGAAGCCCGAGCCCCCATTTCTCACGTTTGGACCAGTTTTCGACCAGTTCCACAGTTCTGCGACTGGTTCAGCCGCATGCCAATCAAGAAAGGCGCCCGCGGTACCTTTAAGGAACGGCATGTGTTTTTGCGCCGACTTTAAGTATGGTCGGCTATTAAACTGCGTGAGGCGGAGAGGTTCGCCTCAATAGCCTTTTGTTTACGAGCGTAGTCCTTTTTTGTTTCAAGAATCTGGTGCTGGAATCGCGGTTGGAATCGTTTTCCATTTTTAATACTCTAATCAGTAATTAACCTTTTCAACCAAGATTTTATGGTGTCGTGTACAACATGCCTTGCGAAATATTATCATTTCGACTGACCTCTAAGTATATCAGACAGAGCTAACTCTCAGCAAATTATGTCTTTGACCGGGATGGTTTATCGTCGGTAATTTGTCTTCCGCGCGACGTTATGACATGTTCTGTTACTTGGTCCGAGGAGGGACCACCTGCGCCGGAGTTGCAATACTTGTCTGGTTCAACTGGATGGTCTAGTCCAGTCGTAACTCAGGACAAAACCAGCTCAGTGGAACCTTTTCCACGTTCAACTATGTTTTCAGCAGGTGTCTCCGCTAACTTGGCAGTCTGTACTTACTCACTCCATCACCTGGCATAACCCGTATAGGTAGCCATTACCTAGGTTGTTCAAAGGGTATTAATTTATTTTATTGCCGTAATTTCATAGCGACATGTCTAGACGATAGATATTATGGATAGGCCTATAAATGTCCTATGTTCCTGTTTGCAAAGGAACTCGTAAATTTGATTTGTGATGTTTACTAATCTCTAGTTTAAATTGTTATTTTTATCTTATCGCATTTATTATTTAAGTAAATACGTGATATATCAAATGTCTATCTATATGAGTAACAGTTGGTAACAGTATCTTTATCCTCTAGCTAATCGTTGTTATCTTACACATCAAGTTCCGCAGAAACGACAGGTGATTATGCTAAGTGGGCTCACATTATCCAGATACGTTTTCTATTGCATAACTCAGAGACTGGTTTCTGTAAATGCCATGCGAGTGGTAGACTACTGAGATTGCTCACACCTACGCATTAAGTACGGGTAATGAGGTTTCCAGACGAATTCATTACGTTCTTGATTTGGTTCGTTGGAAATTGATACCCTCCAAAACCGCAATGAGCTCTGATTTCGCACTAATAAGCAAAAGATCGATATTATAATTAATAATAAAGCAGAATACTGAGGCTAAAATATACTTACCTTTAGTTTGTTTAAAGTAGTCGCATAGCGGTATTTAGCTGATTCTTTGTTCTTTTCGTTTTTACTCCACGTTTTAAAACTAACTGTGTAACGTTTGCAGACATTTTCTTTGTCCAGTCACGTAATAATTATAATGCATTCTCTGCTTGAAACGCATTTGCATTTCGAAGGTGCAAATGCGAAATGGAATGACAAACCCATTAGCATGACTCGTATAGCTTAGCCTCTGACGGGTTGATGACCTGGCAGCTGCAAAAGCCATGGCCAGCCAAGCGGTGACCAGTGGTGCCTCCCATACCAGTACCAGTGACCACACGAAGCCACCTGCTTTATCAGACCATGTGTGGCCAACGATGCCCCTTGATAAACGCTCGTATAAAGGAATTTTAAAACGACTAAAAAATATGAACACCTGACGTGATAAGGACTGCATGCGGGCCTAGAATTTTGCTTTTAACGACTTCAAACCTCAAAACCAGCTACTTGCTCGCTCAAACGCAAGAAATTTTATATGAATACTTGAACACGAATATATTTAGAATAAATTTGCCTACTAGAAGAACTCAAACTGGATTATAAAATGATAAAACATTCACATTGGAACAATAAAACGATCTTTAACCGCCATGAGCCATACAGGGGACTGAAATAGCTAACAAGTTTTAGTAAAATATGCCAGGTAATAATATAAATAACAGGCTCTTGTTTATTTCACAAAGCTTTGGCTTGGAACAGGTCTAGACCGGTCCATGTCGCGGGGAATGGCAGCTCGATAAATATTCACCGCCGAGTAGGTACAAGCTTGACCTTAAAATTGTCGAAAGGTTTCCATTTTCGTCCACCAATTTATTTTAAGCTTAGGTCAACATTTACCTTTTCAATGAACAACTCCACGTTCTTTGATTAAGGAATTTTATGTTTCATTTCATGGACGTGTGATGTTTGTATTTCTTCTTATGGTTGCGTTTTATTTGTTTCAGGTTCACCACCAGAGCGTGAATCCAGCGAGATTAACAAAAAAGGTAATAAAAAGTTTTCTTTCATTTAAGTTGGCCATTGAGAGTACGAAAATAGACCAGCTTTCGTCACAGTTGGTAAAATAATACTAAATTAACTCGTTGGTGCACCTGCCTGTTTCGTTATGTTGAAAGGTATTTTTAATGGAAACCAAGTTTTACATTGCTCTATATAAATATGTTGATGATGCTATAAAAACTCAAAGCATGTAATTAATAAATATCGAGTAAACAAAAACACATGGCTGATTTTGTAATAAGCAATTAGAATTGCAAAGCAGTCATTATCATCGCAAAACAGGAAATGAGCTGTTACTTTCATAATTTATTGCTTATTTATCTCAATCGTGAACTGAATCATCAGAAGTTAAGTTTTTTGTTGTTTTGTAATCTACAGCCTTCTGGATCATAAACGTATTTTTGTTGAAGTACCTATTGACTACATAATTTTATATTCAGATCTGTACCTACCTTTGTTTGTCCACCCCTCATCTGTATATGGATGACCGTTTATTCATAACACCTTTAAATCGGAGGTCGCAGCGGACGACGAAAACATTTGTTATTGATATTTCCTGATCTAAATTTCAATGAGCGTCCAAGTAACGGGGTCAGATCGTTTTCGATGGGTTCTACGATGTTCTTTATTCCTTTGCTTGTCGTAAACACCGTGTCAGTGCTGCTGCGTAACGGTACCAAACGTTCTATATATATATATTGATGATATTCTGTTCAACTGTAATTTTCCTTCAACGATGTTTACCCAAATCGACATGAAACCAATTTTGAGAATGTTGTGCGTCATAATTTGACACATGTGTTGTTTTATTAGCCCCAAGTTCATATGGGCTTTCAGAGTTGTTTGGATTACCAGTGGGTTGAAATAACACGTTCGCTCTCCTTCTAGTTCTGGTGATAAAGCCCGCCACACACGAGGCGGGTGTTGCCACCCTCACAGCTTCGACTGTATTTTCTTTTCCGTCGTCCCCACACCTTTTTTAAGCCGGTAGGTACAATAAAGTACACTCGGGGTCACTCTAGCCGTGCCGGCTGACTTTTGTTTGTTCGCCTTTAAAGCCACCTTTGGAGCTTTAACATTTATTAACAGCGTTGCAGACTCTAAGGTTTAAAGTCTTAGCTATGGTCTGTCTACTTACTTGCTTTGAAGTTATTACAGTCGTAATGAATTTACATATTGCATGTTTAATTAATTACTTATTCATATGTCGAAATTAGAAACCGCTTTGTATTTAAACGTTGAGAAGGGTCGTAAACTAATTGATTGATTCCGGCGGCGAGACTACTACGCGTTTATACCACGAACATTCCTAATATAATCCACGCTATAAATAAAGAGAAAAAAAAGAAAAAGGAAATCGTTACCGAACCAGTTACAGATCGTTTGTGTGTGCGTCATCTCCACTCGAAACTCATGTAGATGTGTAATTAAATGAATATTCATGGCATGGAACGCCCCGAAACCATTTTTATATGCCAACGCTGAGAACCGGTCTCATGCTTTTTTGTTGGTGTTGTTTAAGTTTGGATCGTGCTTCGGAGCGATTACCGCCTGTTATGGCCGCCGGTACGATATAACGTGTATTTATAATTTATAAACACCTGCTTATGCGTGAGTGTAGGCGCTGCTTGCAGCTCGCAGCCGACGTACAGCGGATATGATTAATTCACCACTTTATAACGCAGAGCACGTTCGTCGATATTATTCCGCGATTATTTTAAATGACTCCGCGCGAACTGTGTCGATGAAATGGTAGTCATTAATGCTGAGGATAGTGCGTAATGGTGCTCAGTAGCAGGAAAGTTCCGAACCTGTAATTAACCAAAGTAATAACACTATGACCATTAATGGTGCGTGGTTGCCTTATAATAAGAAGCGAACTGCGAAGCTTCTGGTTTAGTGCCCAATGAGGCAGAAGATAATGACAGAAATGTGGCCGGTAACCGGAGAACTTTCTACGAAGCATTGACATTGACGTACCGATAATATTAGCTGGTCGTGTGGATTGACAACACAAAAGAATGCTTGAACAATACCGGCGCGAGTAATGGCGGAGGTCAGGCGAACGGGTCTGAGTGGTCTGACGAGTGCTCCGCGCCGGCGTCTGAGTGTGTCTGTGTCAGAAAGTCGCCGGTGAAAGTCAGAGCCGACTCTAATTTGCTCCAACGATAACATTAAATGTGTTTCATAACAAGAGTCGTAAAGTCGTAATAAAACCGGTTCGCTTCGTGTCTGTTTGCACTATAATCTTTTCGATATACAGCGTTGAAGTGGAATGGCTTAGGAATAATAATACGTTAGGGTGTTTGAAAGGCTGACCTGGCGGGCCTTTCTGTATCTGCGTCCTTGGAACGAGGGTCCTGAGTCCGGACCATTATGTTGTTTAATGGGTTCAGCTCTACCCACATCTCCTTTTGAAACAGTTTCCTTTTCACAAATCCTTACCTGTTTGATGTTGTGTGTAGGCCAAGGGGATTATCTAGGGTAGTTTTGGTAATCTGTGCATGCTACTAAGGGCATAAGTATGTCTTTGCTAGATTTCCGCCCAGCGGTTTCACCCGCTGCCACTCATTTTCCCGTGGTAAGAGTTTTTTTCCCGCGGTAAAAAGTAGCCTATGTGTTATTCCAGGTTATACTCTACCTGTGTTCCAAATTTTGGATGAACAAATCGGTCAAGCCGTTTGAGCGTGAAGAGGTAACAAACATACATACACACACACAAATTCTCAGATTTACAATATTGTAAGTACGGATTTGAATCGTTGTACGATTTACATAAAATGAATGTGATTCACGTCTTTGCTTTCATTTATTAAAACGTTTTGGTTCAGCTTCTATGAAAAATTCAAGGTGCTCAAATAGGTAATACGATACATCAAAAGAATCCGTTACAGGCAATGTTATAAAAGGACATGAGCGTATAATAACAGATCATCAAGATAAGTCCGTTATGATCAGTTGAGCTGGTACCGCGCGCCGCTAGCTTTGCTCGTCGACCATGCTCGCGCAGCTTGCTCGGCTCGCAGTCACATTACATGGGTGCAATAGTGAGCCCGCATCACACGGGTCAACGAACCACTTCCGGAACTAGCATATTTCCGATTGGCCAATCTGACTGCTTTTAAAGGTTAACATGAAAAACATGTCATGAGGAAATATTCACCGTGAATGTATCTGCTTCTTCAAGTACTGTGCAATCGTTAGTAGCAATGATCACAGGTTTGGCAGCCCTGTCTAAAACACCCAAGCGTTTCCCTATAAGCTCAGTTCAGTTCAGTTCCGAACATAAGTGTGTGGCACCTTTTATAGCCTTGGCGTTGGCTAATGCTCAGGTTTCACATACTCCGGCCCTCAACCGGTTCCAACATGCAATTTTGCTCGACTTTCTACCAGACGTGCATGCCAGCTCCCTTGCATATGCACACCCGTATAATTATGCATATCAAATACATTTTGTGTTCATGTCATAGGTATGATGTATAGGTAGTTTCGCGTATTGTATACATTCAAGAGACTACCAGCTGACGATGAGATAAATTATAATAATAAGTTTATTTCGGAAAATAACCAAAGTTATTGTTAGGATTTAGCCTAAATTGGTTTAGTTACAATGCTGCTTACATAACAAGCCACGTATTACTAAACAAAGTCATATCATTTTCAAACACAATTTAATTTAAATAGTGTAGTGCATAATTATATATGTGTTGATTCAAATGCCGCCAATCGCCATCAATTTCAAAACATATAATAAAAACTTTTGTATTCCAAGAATTAGTGACGCAAGTTGTTCCGTTCTATTTTCCTCTCCGTAATGCATGAGGATGATTTTAATTGTGATCTTTCATGTTTATAATTTTGGCCTTCATATATCACCGGTCAGATTGAAATGAATAGACAATCGAAACAAAAAAAGGATAAGTATATGATATTGAGCGAGCATGAGGCTGAATAATGATTGTATGGTAATACCTTGTTGTGATGTGAGTTGGATTGAATTTCAATGAGCTAGTCGAGGGGAAAACACTTCACTACTCACATACATGCCTACACATTTTAATGGTTACATTATGATGACTTTATTGGAATGAACTTCTTTCTCTTTACAGTGATAGGTTTGCTTCTTACTTTAGCTATGACTAGTTACCTAGCCCAAAGTCAACAACTGAGCAAGATTATCCCAAGTTCCAAAAAGGCACTGGCATTTTCACACAACGACTGAAAACAGCAAGCCGATTCTTATTGATTAGCAACTTGAAAATCTTTCATTCCTGCTTTTTATAATCTAAAATAATGTGCTATCTCCCTCGTATCGCAGACTTGCAGATTGACTCCAAATGACAGAATGAGGTCTGACTGTGTTAGAAGAACCTCGTAATTCGTACAATTTGCCAGGGTCATGTCGCACCTGCAAACCGGTCGAGCCGGCACGCCTAGCGACTGGTGCACTTGCGAAACAGAATTTATCGTCGCCATGATACGGCATTACGCAACATCTTCTAAAGATTGATGGCAATGTCTCCACCCTCCATTTACTGCACTCGCTCGATAATGACTGCAGATAAATACAGCTTTTACGTTGCATCTCCCTCATCATTCTTATTACTGTAATCATGACGATGCTTTATGTTCAACATACCATCATGTCCATTTGCCTTAAGACTGACTGACTGACCTCAACATAACCTGTATTGTATTATTTCGAATGCGTGTTCTATCACTCAGAATTATTCTATCGGCATTATGTATGTATCAGAAAACTCTTCTAAGCAACAAAGAAAATGTTATAATAGACATGGTTGGATGAACAGGCAGACCTTGGACCGACATCAATCAGAAGATAAAATGGAATAATGAAGGTGCTGTTACTATTAATAGAAGTAATTTGATGTTCATGTGCTAATATGACCGTAGCAGATGTTTTCTTTGCCCGGTATATCAGCACCTGGCCAAATGACGTTCTTGAACTTGAAAGTAGAGTCGTGATCGTAAAAAATGTGCTGGCTGTCTAAACTCCATTGTCAGTTGCGATGGCTTCGAATTTGGTTCGTGTCGATAAATCGAATCGAGTGGTGAGACGGTGGTTGGTCCGGTGCGCCGTCACGATCCGTGCGGTTGAGTGTAGGCGGCTACTTTCTCCTAACGGTATCCACCGCTTCCCCGCGCCTCGCTCAGTCTGCGCGCACGATTACGATTACGCCATCTATTTAAAATTCTGTTATCTGCGCAATCATCGTGATAAATGCTTTGCATTTGTTAACACGGCCATTATTACCCACAGCTTTAAGTACTTTTGTAAACTTGTTGGATTTTGTAGGATAACTTTGTGACGCATGTGTATTTTACGTATCAATATTTGACTTCATGATCACGTGTTTGTAACCGCAAATAAATCTGATTGAAGCAGTTCAGAAATCTGTTTGACCATTGGTATTCATCTGAAAACGATAAAGATAATATATCAGAAGTCGTACAAGTAATGGTGATGTAAACGAGTTGCCTTGCCTGTGGGCTTCGCAGTCAGCTCCCAGAGGCAGAGGTCACGATCTCTGCCTCGACTCTGCTAGCATCCAAGCCAAGTTAATGTCTATTATAATTCACATGGTAATGTTTGTCGGAGAAGAGATGTGCTAGTTCTAAGAACATTAAGTAAGATGTAGGAAATTTTGTGCTGAATTATGTTCTTGGTAAATATGACTTAATTCTTTGTCTCTCAAGTAAATTTTCAGAGCCGAAACAGATGTTTCTCGGAATATTACTTATGGCCAAGAGGTCGGCCGTCCCTTCCTGTAATGTGAAACTCGCGGAAATGAATGTTCTGGGTGGTAACAGATGACACTGAAGCGCTTTTGTAGAAACGAGGGTTGTGTGATTGTGTGTATGTAAATATTTTGTCAAAACAGGCACTCTGACTTCACTGATTGTCTCCAACATAATACATACAATGTCAACAAAAATGCTAACACAAGCGTTGGTTTGGAAGAAGTGCCACTTCACGTCTGTGTTAGTTCGAGTTCACCGAAGAAAGTGTCTGGCAGGCTGCCAGATAGCGGTGATCTTCTACGAACTGCATCGTGCCCCACAATCCACAACCCGCGCCAACTTGTTAATTATGTCTCTCCTGCTGATTTCAGGCTGACGTCATCTACACCGATGACTGATGAATTACACTTGGGACTGTTCTCAACAGCTTCCCCTACAAACAAAAATAAATCTCATCCTTACAATTGCTCTCTCCTCGTCGCTCGATCGTAACAAATGTATTGATTTCCTTCCAATAAAAAAGGCATTGTCCGTTTGAAAGCTCGCGATCACAAAGCGTGAAGACAACAAAAAGCTACTGCACAAAAAGACTCGCCCATATCGGTGCGGTTGCGCGCACGACTTGCATTATTCCGTATGAAACGCACATGTGCGGCAGATGGTAAGGGGTTCTTTTTTCAAATGTATTATTCTTCCTCCCCCGCTCTCCCTGAGCTACCCCGCTGCGCAGTCACTGACCCCTTTTTGTCGTTGAGGGTGCTCTCACTTTGTTTTTGACCTGTTTCTTTGCCCTTTTCTCGTCCATTATGTGCAGTCGCAATTAAATTTTCTGTTTCTGCTACCGTGAATTTCATAGCGACGTCGATGTCGTTCCAATTAGTCGGTCTGCTCTTACGTGACTGTTCTCTGATTTATAGTACTTGAACCGTTATTATTAGAACTTTGCGTGTGTGAACACGTGGCCCGCCGCCCCGTGGAACTCACAGGAGGGTTGACACGCTCTGGAGTGTGAGACAGGTCCCAAGGTTATTACCAAACAGCTGCTATTGGTTTTTATAATTCGTCGTTATTGAAATACTTTTATAATGAATTATTCAAGAAGATGGCTGTTATTGAGGGCAAAAGCTCTACGTAAATAGAAACGATGTTCTCTTCACTCCATTCTAATCATGTTATTGCATACTAAAGTGGATGTTCTGAATACGCCTTCATTCGGCCATCAATGGCTATTCAAACGTTTCAACTGCCAAGTTCAATGCTCTAAAATCGTTCTCCTGGGCAATCAAGAGGCAGCAAAACAAATGCGAAATAACCACTCGCTCGCGGCTGTCGAAATATTTACGAGTTATCGTACCTTTTTATTTGAATTTTATATTTGGCGTGTCGCTGATGTAACGAGCGATTCTCAACTTTAAGATTTATTTGCTAACAGTTAAAATGTGTTCCCTTGAAATGGCCGTAATTTCGTTGCTGAGAGCGAGAGGCCGAACGAATTGCGCGTTCTCCACCTGAAGTGTTTACACAACCAATAAAGGAACTAGTTATACTTGTACTCAGGTCATTGGCCAGCTTTTACTCGTCTACACACTACCAAGGCATTGTTTTTCTAACGTGTCCCTCAATATCGCTCGATACGTTTGTTTTACACTATCGAGTTTGACTATTGATCTGATTCAATAATGTTATGTTGCTCTCCGATCCTCCTTTAGCTCTACAAGGAAACGCTCCACTTATAAAACAAAAGGAACCCAATTTCCTCTTATAGTTTCAGTCTATTGTTTAAGCCCGCTATTAACTCGACTCGAGAGCTAAGCTGCTACCAAGAAATCGTTTTACTGAATATTTTGCCGGGAATTTTATAAACAAGGACGACATTCCGGGAACCTGTTAGGAGTGGTTCGATCGCTCGCCTCAAAGGGTCGGCCCGCAGGTAGAGGCTTCCATGCTCCCATGTTTTTGCCCTTCCATCCTCCAGCGATACCATGTAATTTATTCCTTTCTTCATTCTGCGTAAATGCCCCTCGGCGTCTGGGATGTTCCACGTTGCCTTATTCTTGTTATAAATAGAGTGGTTTGATTGTAAGGGTCGGTTAGAGTCTGACTTGTCGGCAGATCGTTTGATATCGAAGTCATAGCTTGAATCCTACTTCCTCAATGACGACTAAAACTATTTAATTGAATGACTTACTCGTAACTCAATATGCGCTTAGAGAATGTAAAATATACATGTTATGTAAAGTGAGTAAGTAGGTGCCTACTGTGGAGCAGGAGCAATATGTTTCCGCGCAGTGTTTACAAAATCTTGTGGAATTGAATCGAGTGTTCGCTAGTATTTGTAAACAGGCCGCCGGGTGCCGGGTGCGAGCGTGGCTCCTAAAATACTTCAAGCAGGAGTTGAGCGCGCGCCAATTGGTGTGCGTAGACGGCGGCGGCTCGAGAGAGACTCGTAAACTTTTCACTATACGACACATCTCGTTTTATTCTCGTTCATCTGTCTTTTATGTCCGCTAATTTATAACCTGAATCTGCGCGACGGCGGGTGACCGAAATTGTTGTCGGCGTTTTTGATATATTCGCTGAGTTCACTTTTGTTGACATTTTACTCGTGACGCAAGCTTGGACAAATATAGCTAGCTTTTAAATTATAATAAACGTTTCTACGTTTCTAGTTCATACTAAATTGGTATTAATCGTTCTTCGTTATTATCTCCTAGTTGTCGTGCGTGGGTTAATTGCGTATCGGCATAGTTTCGCTAACAGGCTTAATAAACTAACCGGTTTGCAAATAAAACATGAGTATGTAAATGAGGAAACTTGTTCGCTATTTACTTATGTAGATTGTGGGCATGCATTTTGTATTCGAGTTCGGATCAATGTTCAATTTTATCATGTACTTATTCTGTTGACCTTCTAAGTATGTAGACAGCAGTGTCGTTTAAGTTGCTATGTAATATTTTAGTTTATTTGCGCAATATTTACACAAGTGTTTAAAAATAATATTAAACATATAACCATCGCTCGCTGCGTGCTATACCTTTACTAAGACAATTATTACTTTATCAAATTCAGATTGTACAAGCATGAATAGTCCACATGCTTGTCTCAGGTTTCTAGAACAACTAAATGTAAAATATTGTGCGTCATCCCATCTCACATTATTTTACGACATCCTTTTCAATTAACCCCAATAAAGACTTATCGCGAATGCCATCTGACTATAAAATGGGTGGTCATAATGTAGTTTTATTAACTTACAATAAAATGTTAGTTTAAACATCGCTGTTTATGATTCTCCCCGCATCTTCTCGTTCACCTTCATTTGCCCTTCAAGTTTTGTGTGCGTTCTACCTGCGTGGTTTTTACTGTACGATAGAGAAGCAGGTAAAACGAAGGTTGCCATTTGTAGGGCACTTCGTATGTTATAAAACTCAACAATATCCTTGTCAGGCTCTGTAAATAAGCAAATTAATATTGTACAACAAAACAACAACGGCGCTTGTTTGCTTTTTGCATTAGTAGAGAGGAATGTACGCGGATGTGTGTCGTAGCAATTACATCTCTATGTGTGTGTTGTGAGTATTCTCTATTGGCCTCGGTCTCCTCCCTTGTGACCTATTTTAATCCCGGATAATATGAAGACTTGAGCATCACACAAGATTGAATTTTGTTTGGCTTCGTCGAATGTACAGCAATGTGTGTTCTTGCGACTTTCACAGTTTACCCGCAGCTCGATGCTTTGATTTTATTTCCATGACTTACAAAATAATCACTTGAAATATATTGCGTCAGCTTTTGAACATTATCAAAATAACTTATTCCATTTACAAGCGAGACAAATCGTTGCAACTCAAACGCTATTGTGTTGAAGGTTCGTCGATATTGTTTGCTTACTGCGCGGTTCTCAGAGTTTACTGCAAGGTTTTATAAACAAAACGGCGGGTCTAAAATTGATGAAAAGCATTGCTAATGCATTGTTTGTGCGCGGTGTCGTGTGACCGGTTGACGGCTGTGTGGGCTCGTCACGCGCGCCGCTTCGAGGAAACCAACAGTTGTTTTCATGCGCATTCTCCGCGCGCCCACTACGCGCGCTCGCTGTCGCCAAGCGCAAGTGAAACGGTAATTGCCTCCACACACATCATTACCCAAACCGCAATGGTCACTTTCCATTACTGCCTCATCAATAACGCGTCCAGAACACGTCCGCGAAGCTCGCACCGCCGCCGCGCCGCCGAGAGCATCTGTGCCGCGTCAACGTTGTTTATTTGTACGATACGAACCTATTCGTGTCGATAGCAACCCGAAAGGTTGTTCGCCACAGCCGACCGTACTCAAAGAAAGAGTTAAATGGACGCGCACATTAATCAGTGTTGCCGGTAACCGTAACCGTCTCCGGGGGGATTAGCCGCGAGATATTCTATTCTCCGTCGTAATTAATAGCTTTTGGCAAGTGAGCGTCGAGCGACGACCGCCTCTCGCCGGATGACGGCTCCGGCCGCGTCGCCTGCAGTTGCGCAATTACATAATTAATACACGCGATACAAAAACAAAGTAGGGCTATAGGAAATGTTTGTTGCACGTAACTGTATTGTATAGTTGTGTTGTGATGTGCGCGTGCATAATGCGCGGCCCACGCCTTCGTAAACAGGCCAACGTCCTCGCGAGGTGTGGACGCGGGCGCCTGCAGATGAACGCGCCGTACTCGCTCTGAGATTTAACAACATGAATAATAAAGTGGTTGGATTGCGGGCGTGGGCCGCCTCCGCTCCGCCTGTCGAACTCTATTCAGCAGCATACCTATTGAAGCAGCCGGCGGCCGTCAACACAACACATTCGTGTTCCGTGCACGAAACAACGCAAAATGGCTCCGAGGCATTATGGCGTACGAGCTACATGTCAAGAACCTCGTCGTTTAATTAGCAATGAGATATGAGCACCCACGCTTGCTGAGGCAATGACTTCTTTTGATTTTTGTGCAAGATCTTACGCGTCTCATTATTATGAGTGTAACATGAAGTTCAATATTGCTTTCGCCAATTGAACTTTCTGCATCGCATTACACAACGGTCTCATGCATAACATCGATAGCCGAACGAGCGTAAAATCGGAAAGCCGAATACATAAAATATGTAACGGTTGTTGGCACACAAAGTCAATTAAAACGTGTTCCGAAAGTATGCAAAGCGATAACGTAATCGGAAGTGGGATACAGATACTATAGAAATAGCGTTGACTTTCAATTCCGAGCGGTATTGCAGCGATTTTATCTCATTTATCCCGAATATCCGGATGTAGCTTAATTATAGTGAACCGGTTTCTCTTCGGGATATCTTTAACCACCAGCGATAAATTGTACCACAAATTGACCAGATCGAGACCAGTTCGACTTGACTATAAACTCAGCTAATTATGAAATTTAAATGCGAGCGGCCATTTTGTATATTTCTCACGGTTATTGAAATGTAAATAACTCGGGTTTGATCTCTTTTCCTGTTTTTTCACTTCACAAATAATAATTTGTAACATCTGACTCCTATAAGTAGGTACCTACGCTGATAGTTTTCCTGGTAATTAACCCACAGTTTCCAATGCAGTGATGCTGATGCTTAACAAATCGCGATCATTCCGTTGTATATTTATACCTATTCATAGATACTGAGGCAATTTATATAAGAAACATAATCATTTAACATAAGTGTCCGTGATCTATGTCAAGGAAAATTCCATATTAATATTGTTTCCAAGACTAATTTTGCCACCTTTGATACATTAGCATTACTAATGCTATAAGGAAGGATACATTTTATCGAGGTCAGCAATGTTTTGTTATTTGTATTATATCAAAGCCTATTTTTATCACCGTCAGAAGAATCCATTGGTTCTGAAGAATCGTGCCTTCAAGGGCGGCCCACCCAGCGGTTTTACCCGCTGCTAACCGATTTACCACGGGAAATAGACCTCTTCCCGACATGAATCATACATAAATACCTTCCTCTTGAATCACTCTTTATCTTTAAAAAAACATCCAGATCAGTTAGGTGGTTATTAAGATTTAAGCAAAAATACAAACAGATAGGGACAGACGCGGGGAAGCGACTTTATTTTATACTACGTAACTACGTATGTATACGTACTAATTGGGCGCCCCTGGCCGTCTACCAGAATCTGTGTTTTGGATCTCACTCAACGGAAATACCTTATTTTTGTCATCTTAAGTATTGAAATGTAAATAAATAACGAATCATTATAGTTTTTTTAATAATACCAATGTGTGCGTCAACGTGATGTTATCTTTATAAATCGATTTGCATCGAGCCAAGGCCTAAAGGCGATTCCGACTCAGTCGCCTTCACCTGCCGTCTGGTATTTATAATACTTTTGTCTTAATGTTCTTGTTTTTCTGCTACCGATATTAATACAGCCTTTTCCTTATGCAGAGCTAAATATAGACGGTATTTCTTATTTATTTCCTTGTTACTATTACAAATAACATGAGTTGCTACCCACGAGCCACGACATAATTGGAGGCCAAGTTACGAAAGAACGAAATTGTTTTGGAGTTTTTACAATTTTGACGCTTGACCGAATGATATTATAAGAAGTTCGCGTTGAGAAAGTGAAGGCTCAATGCCGTCCTATGAATATCAAAGCACTTCTAGTTGTCGCTCGTTGCGCAACCAGCGTCTGCAGATAATTACGGACGGACGTCACGCCTGCATGCGCCGCGACGCGAATAAAAGCCGCGACTGTTGACCGACCAGGCCCACCCCGCCCTCCGCCGCCCCCGCCGCTCACGATGCCGACCAGGGGCGCCTGGTTGAACCATCGCGGATCGCATCTAAGTGGTCACGATCCATCAGACAGCGCAAATGGGCGGACAGAACGCGAACAACGGAACCATTGGAACGTGAAAACGAAACTATCACGAGCTGGGATCGCGCTACTGCGGAATTCTACCGGCCACCGCGCCTGGCCTACATAGAACGTGTCGATTTTCGCCCGATACTGCTGGCCTTGCCGCTCAACTCGCCCGCCATTTAAATTGCATATGCATCGAATTTAACACGCGCAATTTATTCCACGTAACCGGTTTGTAATTTAATTCAACAGTTGTTAAGGTGCATAATGAGTCACGTCTACTCCGCAACGAACACATGCCCTCGATGTCGATATCAATTTCACCTCACACTCGCCGGTATCGTATGAACAGAACACGAACTCGCGGTGATGTCATGTTAGTTAGAATTTAGAACTGGTAGATTAGCTCCTTGCTAGATGATGAACTACTTTACTTATAGCAATAACCATCGCGCATATTCAGAGGACATTGCGTGGATTGAGAGAGTTTACCGAAATGGATATTCAATATGGATGCAGGTCGTTTCAGCCGATAATGGAACGTCCAAACGTGAAGTCAATGCGTAAATGACCTATGTTATGAAATCGCCCATTCGTGGCTGTGTTTTACCTATACGGTACGATCAATCACAACGCTCGAATGGAATTTTTGTTTACAATCGTTATTGCGACTAGTCCAAGTCCAACAACGGTTGTTTAATTGCATCGCTTCGATGCGAACAAAGGAAAATGGGGATCACGCGGGGAATAATAACTCTAACTTTCCCCCAAGGTCTGACTGAGCTCGTATCTTACATCGATGTTTTTCTATTGTATGCGAGGGCTTTTAAGGGTCGAGGGAGGGCAGCCCGCAGCCCTCACCGGAAGGGTTGAGTCGCTCTGACAACGTTATATTTTAGCATGTTCCGCCAACTGCGCATAACGTAATTCCGCTTTAATTGAAACTTGATTCATGATAAATGTGTCGACTAAGCCCTGACAGTTTATTATGCTCGTGGCATGCGAAATGTCAGCGTAATCGCTTATTTATGCACAGGTATAAAATATTCTGTTTACTCGAGAGATTATCTTGTGATGACTATCGCAAAACGTTCACATTTCTGATGAAACATTCTAGCGAATGTGAAATATCAAGTTATCGCAGTTAATGCGCATTCGTTGCCCGTGGAAAGCGAATTTATTTCTATAACATTCCAAGAAGTGCTTATTTATTGAGTGACTTTGATAGTTTTTTTTTACATTTATGATGATTGAAATACTACAAAAAAAGGAATAATTGAGGGGACTTACCTACAATGAATGAAATCAGCTGCTCAAAGTTAGAGGGTTGGTATGTGAGAACAAACAAATAAATAGGGATGTTTTGCTGCTGGTACCTACAAAGCGGCGTTGTCATGGCAACGGCCCGGGACCGGATGTCTGCTCCGTTATTAGAACGTCAACAACATAAAAGCCTAATTCGGTTACTTGCCCAAGGGAATAAAAATGTTATGTAATGCGTTTAATATTAGCTAAACAACGATAAGATAAGCGTTCAATCCTTGGCATTCTTGCTTATCAGGCTGTTTCTTTAACTATGTAGAACATGTGATAATGCAAGAGTTTACATTATATTATTTTATGTTACCTCGAATAACGCTGATAAAACACGCTGTGATGTACAGCACGTGTAGATCACTCCCTCGGGAACCGATCGCTCCAAATAAACGGCCTCTTGTCATCATAAATAAAAGAATAACTAATCAAAGTTTTGCCTCCGGATTTACCTCGATTCATGGGCGACAACGTAAACACGGTTGTTGGCAGCGGTCTGTGGGGGCAGGGGGCGGCATTCCACCCCGTCTCCCTAGCGCCCCCCACTAGCTCCCACCCTGGGGGTAGCTGTGGAGGTCTGCCTAAATTGTGACGTTTTCCTTTCATCGCCCCTTTGCAGTTCAATAATCTTTCAACGGTGGTGAATTACAAAATTAAGCTCTTCATAATTTATTTAACGCGTATTTTTATTTCACTTGTTATTCCAGGTTTGAATTGTATTGTGACTTGATGTTTGTTTCGGAAATTGAGCTCGTTAACTTGAAACTAGAGAATACACTACAGTTAGGTTAAATATGCAAAGAGAAGAGAGCCTAAATTGGCTAATAACTGTTGAGATGAGCGTAGGTATAATCCGCAAGGTCGTCTAGAGGGCATATCAAAAATTGTGGGTATTGTATAATCTTAGTTAGGTTTGGCTTAGGGCATCCAAATAACAAAATGATTAGGTAAATATATCTTGGAAATATCATTCACGTAAGTAGGTACGCTTCACCGGTATCGAGAAGTTTTGGCAAAAGTCCAAATAGCTATTGAGGCGAGTAGGCGAATTTCTCCCCAGGTTACTTGTATAACGTGTTGGTAGTCGGTAATAGAAAGCCTAATATACTGTGGGCTTTGAATCAGCTTATAGGGGTGGTGCGGACTGTTTGTACACGTAGATAGATAGTATAGTGTGTGATGCTGATGTGACACGTGGCGTGGGCGATTTCGTCTAAAATAGAGTGTTTTTATGTTTGCGAAGATATGTTTTATTATTTGGTTCATTTCGTATCATTTAAGTAACTACTTTGGATATTGGAGGCGTGTAGGTACTGTAGCGGCGCTGTCGCTACATTTTACGTAAACATAATTCTATGATGGTGGATGTACGGAAGTGACTTTACTTTAAAATACCAACTGTAAAGTTGACTACATATAAGTAGTTAGAGGTCACAAAAGGAGTCCTCCACAAGAATGTGAGTTGATTACGTATCGCGTGATCGCAAGCCACCCAAGCTAAGGAAGTCTCGGAGGAAAGCTCGTTGGAGGAATGCTCTAACTGCTAACAATGGAGTCATTGTGCAGCCGGGCGCGTCGTGGCGGCCGATCACGACTTGCACGAGCCACGATGAGATCCCACTGTTGGACACGAGTGTGTAGAAGTAAAGTATTCAAACGGGGTTACGTTGATTGGCGAATGGCGACCAAGCTAGCTAGGCTGACAAACACCGACAAAAGAAAAGAGTCACATTGAGGACCTTTTTGGAGCACAAATATTGACATAACAAAATACAACTACTCTGACCCAAGCTGACCTTAACTATAAAAACAGTGTTTTAGCAAAAGACATTTGTCAGACTCCTATTGAAGATGCATTAATTGATTTTTATTTAATTCTTGCGACTAGATTCCCAGTACAGCTTGCCAGGTTGTACTTGTACGTAACAACAATGTTCAAGGAAACAAATTTATGAATACAAACTGACTTCTAATCGCATATTATTTACGTACGCAAAAACAATAATTTCCCACACTAAACGTGTGTTTGTCGCGAACATAAAGCTGCGAACGTAATACAGAATGGTTCACGCTATTCTTAGTTTCTTACTTGGTATAAAAACCAACTAATGTAACAATAGGCCGTTCTTTGGGCGGAAGCAGCCCGCAGCTGTCTGTGTGAATTGAAAAACACCTTCGACGGAACGCGCTTTGTAAACAAGAATCGTCGAGGTGAAATTAAATTGAAAAGCGTACCTAAATGATAAGCAACGTTTGTTCGAACTGCTATGTTACTTCAAATATAACGTGTCCGTTGCGGTGGCGACAGATGGATGTACGCGATTCCTTGTTACTACAACAAGAGTTGGCATAATAATTGTCATAACATAACCAATGTCAAGCATTCCAGTCTCGAAATTCGACGTGCAACTCTATCTTCATAATTAGAACAAAGATGTATAATTTATTGCTAAGAGAGAGACTAAAGTAAAATGTAAAGCATTCCTAATGTATGATAGAACAATAGCTGTATGTATTATATTCTCTCTGACGCCAATCATTGTGAAATGTCTCTATTGGCAATGAGCCGCTTCGCATCCGAGAGAAAAGACTTTTGATTGCTATTATACGACACAATGGGCGCGCGTGAGAGTTCCCGCTTTGTATGGTGCCATCAAAACTATTATTACTACTCGCATGCTCTATTTACCCGGACGGCAACAATAGAAACTAATAAAGATCATTTCTGTTTTAATTACACGTTGCGTGCTCGAAGACTGCAACGATAATCGTATCATGATCGTTACGTGCGGCCGATCGAGCACAACGGAAGCGAAACAAACGAGGAAAAAATGGATTCTTGGATGGAGGTTATTATCAGAGGTAGTGGTACATCATAAGGTCGTATTAATATTCACAGTGTGGCGCGCTCGGGGCGGGCAGGCAGGCTTCACAAAATGGCTGCCGTCGGCGGTGGTGGCGCGGCGCTCGCTAGTCGTGACTGCCAGGAATCCACGCTCGTTCCGAACCCTCATCAATTATGGATGAATGCGGCGAACACCGATGTTTACTCTCCATGAGACAACAATTTATTGCGCCGTGCGGTTTTTGACATTCGATCTTGGACCGGTCCGCGGCGGTGACGAAATAGTACGGTTTACGTCTGCATTTTACAAACATTAACCGTCACAACAGTCTTCTGCTGGACATGGGCTTCCCCCTATTAGGTGGATATTGCCATATTCACCATACACACCACACCGCACAATGGGATTGGCGAGCGCAGTGCAAGATATTGCTTTCACAGAAAACGCTGCTGCCCATTTCCTGGATGAATTTATCCTACAGTCAGTTAGTATTGGGTTGATGCTATTCGAAGCCGGCATCACATTGTAATTTTAAAACAATTATAACAAAAAAAACATTTCCGTCCGCCGGTGCTTACTTGCTTTTTGCATCATTACGTTTCACCAGCTAATCGTATGTCGTTCTCTATAAACTAGTGATTCAAAGTGGTTGCATCAGTTATTAAGTAAAGTAGAATAACGTCTGCGCGTTGGAGCGCAGCTGTGTAAGCTATCGAAGTTTAAACATGCGATGTTTTATTAATAGAGTTAGTTTTTCTTATCTAACGTGTAATATTATTTTGATTCAGAGTTGGAATGTGTGTCAGAGTGTTCGCTCCCACGTAGTTGAGTCACTGTGGTGTGCGGAAGCGCGTTCTCTTTGCACAGTCGGGTAAACATGGCGTCCCAGCGGTAATCTGCTGCGACAATGCCTGTCGTTGACGGGAAGATAACACACGTCTCGAGAAGATAACGTTTATCTTTACACAAAGGTGCTCCTCACGACCGTTAAAGGTTTGCGACAACGGGACTACCTACTAGACATACTTCTTCATTTAATTACACTCCATTTCCAACTTGTTACTGTATAAGTAAATAAATGAGGAAGGAAAAACTGAAGGTTATTGTGCGAATTATTAGCGGAAATTGGACAAGAATGTTGTATTAATGTTATCGAAAGAGCCCCAAGGTTTGCATGGCCTTTTGATTCCAGATTAAGCTTAAATTATGCAAGGTTTGATAAAACTACCCGCATTCTCGTTATTATATCTGCCATCTGAACAACCTGTGTAAATATGGCAGGAATGATAAGGTTTGTTATCTTACTGCAACCAGGTTATCGACTGCTGTTTGCTTACCTTATCGTTATTTTATAAATTTCCCTTTTTTACTTTACTGCTAATCATCCTTATCTATGTACATTCGTCCATGCCTTGATAGGTACTGCTACTTTTAGTAGATTACGCTCGTTTAAAACGTCGTATCACGTATCTGATGTATTACTTGAAATCTACTCGATGTGTTCGATTATTTTGGATTAAATGTATAGCTTACACGTACGTGATTCACTCAGATAGCTAAACAGCTATGCCTTATCTCAATTACACTATCAAGACTATTTATCTAGCTATTTGGAGCACGGTGCTTCAAAGGAATCATTACTCATTAAACACAGAACCGGTACGCTGTTGAAATTACAGCTTCTTTTTTTCAATACCATTCAAATTGCATTTTGTAGTTATTCGCGTGTAACCGCTAACTCGATTAGCAAGGCCAAAACAGATATGTGACCTCTTTGCGTGGCTGTTTTTGCGAAAATACGCAAGCAGGTTTTTTTGCCACGTCCGTGTGGCTTACCTACATGCTCGCATGTTGAAACTCTGCGATACAAGAAACACTAGCAAAAAACAACAACTATACAAATGTAAATGGTCTAGTTGGCAAAAAAGTTATTAGGTTTTTATGTGAATTAAGTTTCGAGTCTATTTATTATGCTCGATGACTCAGGTAATAAATGTGTTACTTATAATGTTTGAAGAGTCAATACAAATAGGTACCTACCACAGTACTACAGTTAATTTGCTTAGATAGTGTCGCAATCGCAACCAGCGTAACCCGGTACGTGGCGTGCGTGTATCGAGCACGGATGTCAAGTTATGCTGGTCGTCTGACACTATCTAAGCGAATCCACCTAAAGTACCGCCGCCGTTCCAATAAGTCGTATTTGACAGCTGTCATCTCCATACTAAAAGAGATGTCTACAAAGGAAAATGGACCCTCTGCCATAGTATTATCACGAATCTGACAGCTGTCAAATACGGCGGTACTTTAATAAAGCTAGTAAGTGCGTGAAGTTTAGGTGTAGGTAGTTACACATTTGCGTCATTTAGATGTTATTGCAAGTAGGTATGCCTGTTATTATTATTACGGTTGAAAAGCTCGTGTTTTGTGTATTAATAAAAGATAGGTACTTATATAGGCACCCACTGAACGAATAGTTTGTCTCGAAATAGCTGGCGCGTTGCCAAATCTTTAGCGCATTGTACAATGTCTCAGCAGCATGTTGGTCAACGCCATATTTTTTATTTAAGTATTAGGTAGGTATTTATGTTGTTTCAAATTGCTTTTCAAAATCTATTGGCAAATGCAATCGTTCGTAGCCCTTTTTTATATGACGTCTCTTGGTATTCTAACGTCATCTACTCTCTCTCTCCCAGAAAATGTATGTTGGGATTTCACATCACGTAAAAAATTATCTATCACATACCTACATGCTTGATTTATTATCACCAAATCAGCCATTTAAATATACACGTAGGTAGGTAGGTATTTCCAAGAATAGCTGGCATGTTTACAGAAGAATTTGATAACATTCTTCGTGATCTAGGTACGTTGAGGAATTGGAGCAAGAGCAATGTTATTTATTTATTGTTAATTCAAGTGAAGTTTCGTTCAACAGCAACAAGATTTATTTTAGGTAATTTAGTATTTTTCCTTGGTCGCTTGCCAACTAACAATCATATGTGCGTTTCTTTATAGACTGTCAGTGGCTCATGTTTTTCTCACCGACCTCTGCCTACCTGACTGACTCATTCATGATTGTTTCGTGTGACATGTCATCATGTTTCGTGATTACTGACAGCTGTGTTCTTTCCTTCCTGCTGTTCATCAGGCGGATTTGATGGACGGGTGTTTGCTGCATGCACCGCCCGTCAGGTGCGCTTTGTATCGGCTAGGGGAGACTCCCTCCCCCTCCCCCCTCGTTCACTTGTTGCTACGTTGTGGTACGTCCGTCGTCGCGAGCGAGACTGCTGCGCGGGTCCCCGCACCCCCTCCCCCCTCCCTCCAGCCAGCACTTCCCTTCCCCCGCGCTCGCTCAGTTCTTTGTGCGCAATCGAGGCTATCACATGTCTGTTCAGTGCTACGCAACCGTTCCATACTCGTGAATCTTGTTCATTGTAGTCTACTAGATTTGTGTGAGTGTGTGCAGGTGAACGGCTGACTGCGCTGATTTCCTGACCGCTTTCCATTCAAGGACGAAGGATCACTTTTCAGGAGGAAGCACTTTGAGGATCTCGAATTGACACGTTCTGGATATCTGTGAAAGTGACTACTGCTGTGATATTCCATTACTTAGTGATACAGTGAGAAGTGCCACGAAGTATTTGAAATAACGGCGACGACGTTGAACAAAATTAACTGAACAGATAATTTGAAAGAAGAGTGAGTATTTTTGTCGCTAATAAGTCGGTCCTACGATTTAGATAATTTAAATTTGGTAGTGGTGGAAAGATAAGACATTCACTAAAGTAAGCACTTTTACTAGCTCTTTTCTAGTCTAATAGTAATAGTGTTACAAATTGAAAGGTGGTATCAAAATTATCAGTAGGAGTAGTAGGAGGTACCTACCTACTTCCATAAGTGACAGGGCTTATAATCAGTGGGCGTATGTCAGAGTACACAACTTATATTGAGCAACTGCTATACCTAGTTCTGCTGGTATTAATAACAGCTATCTATCGTATCCAGCCAAATAACCTCGTAAATACCTACCTTGTTAATCATAAATAGCACTTCTATTTGATCAGATAGGTGTTCAATTACATCCTAGCAGCCACGAGAATGCTATTATAGATTATTATAGCATCGCGTTGCTGTTATATCGCATTATTACTTCGATTGACCTTTCTTATCGCGTGTTATCGCGAGTTGCTTGTAACAAGCGAGCATTGTACTAGGTAGGTACCTACCTGAGTAAACAGCATTAGTTATCGAACCGCTTATCGCCGACGGCCATTGTTTATTGTGGTTTCGATTGACCCGCCACGCCACGTTCTAATTTCCGAACGATTACCTACTCATTGTATGAACGATTTATGACTGTAAACTAGATTTTTTCCGTGTCTATATCGTAGATAGGTTCTATTTTGTGAAAGCTAGGTAGGTAATTGTGGTTGCTTACGTTACTGCAAACTAACCTCAAATTATCGTCAATGCGGTCTCATTCTTCACTGCTAGAAAATCTTCCTTCCTACCCAAAACCAACTCCTACCTATAGGTATGTGTCATATAATTTCACATGAGCTTGACGCTTACATAAAAAAAAACACTTACACCACCGTGTCCATATCTCATTGCTGCGCTATTTTGCGCATAAAATAAAATAGACAGGGCAATTTGCGTGTTGTTGTGAAAAGCGTGTGGCTGAGTGGTGGTGTAGTGGATGTTGGTTGTCTGATCGGTATTCCAGTCACGAGGCTTCGGGAGCGCGTGAGATGGGAGAGATTACCCCGCCCGCCTCCATACTAGAGTTGCCAGATACATACCTACAATAAAACAATATTACTTATATGAAACTTTAACCGTGTTATTCAAAATAAGTTAGTCGTGCTTTTAGGCAGTAGTGCTTAAAATAATTTTATATACGATTTGACGCTGTCAAAAGGCTTAATATTTTTTGTAATAGGACCTTATCTTTCTTTTTTCTCGTTGGGTTGTTGGCTCAAAGAATGATCTGACAAAACTTGTTGCCAGACTTGCGCTGATTAAGAACATTCATTTATAAGCATGGGCCAATAAGAAAACAAACTAAAACATTATTGCCTAATTTTGGTCATTGCACGCATTTTAGCTCTATACTATATAAATGCAGGTAACTCAAACAAGTTCTATGTCTAAACTATAATTTCTCAACTAGCGACATATGTATAATGTGTCCAAATCTGGCAACTCAGACCGCATAGGCTTCGAATAGCGCATTGCATTGCGCAATTTACTGCACGCGCCGCTCCCCGTGATAGCCACCCGAGCCATATCTCCACCGAAGTCACGACCGATGTGCTAGCCTATAGACTAGTCACTAGATAATCCATACATACAACGATCTAATTGATCAGGCACGAGAATGTTTATGTAGGTAGGATAGCAAGTAGGTACATATAAGGTTCGTGGAGCTCGACAGGATAATGCAATTACTGACCTAACGAGATCTGTTGACATTTCAGACACGGTCCTTTAATAACATTCCTGTCGCTTATAAATTGATCTGGTGAACAACTATACAAATTTCTGAGCGTGTGTTGGACGTGAAACTGAACAACTTTAGCCAGCAAAGATTTTTCGGAACACATAAAATAAGATGGCTCTGGCAGCGACACGAAGAAGTGTTGCTAAGAAAAGTTGTTCAGATTCACTTATTAACCTGATTTATCACGCCCAAGTGGTTTGACCACCAAACATACTGTAGATAATTTGAAAAGCCTTAGGCCTTTCGGTCAGTTAAAGCAATACATGCGTATTACGCAACACATGTAATGCCATTTAATTGGTCGCAGTTACAGAGAAAGTTTTGTCAGCGCTGTGTGTCGCATTAACGGTTGCTGGTGTTCATTACACGCTCGAGTGCCCATAACGAGATAGCTACAGCCGAGACAAGCAACCTTACCGTGTGTAGTCGACTATTTCCCTCTACGGTCTTATTAGTAGGTACACTTCCAACAAGCAGTAATAAAATAACATGGTTGGCAACAAGGCACTTTACTAAGCGATTTTAATGCCAGTAACCTCGTTATGGCTTTCGATATTCGTGATCGTGTAAAATTTATTTGTATAGTCTGATTGATTGTTGCAAGTCACGCACCAGACTTCCTTCGCGAAGCGCTGTGTTGCATCTAAATAGGTTTGATCATTTCGACCTCTCGACCTCGCAAGATGGCGTCAATCGCAACCGATCGTATGTTTCAATGCTCATTTTACGACTAAACTGTTTGTGGCAACTATTCTCAGAACTCTCCATTTAGCTAATGGTACGACAAACGGTATTGCACTCGAATGAATTATTCAAAACCACGCGCTAGCTTTGCGGTCGGTTCATAAAACTGCACAATGTGTTGTTTCTTTCGCATGGTTCTCGGAAATTCAGAATTCTTTACTATCTGGGGTGATTTTACGTAACCTACTTACGGGGGTCGCATGTCGAATTACCATAAAGTTTTTAGGGCGTAGATTGCAGCGGTGCAATAGCTCGGCCTACCGTCGGGCGACCCACCCTTCATGAATAATTCAAGTAGTGGCTGCGGCAGGATTTACCGCCGTCGGCACGGCACGGATGGAGTCCGCCGCGCTTCGCCGGCTCTCCGTGTCAACTTTTTGCCCGCCTTTCCATTCTATCTAACGAAAAGCTCTCACCGGTTCCGCCTCGACGTTGTCCTGTCAATCACTGGCTGCCTGCCGCCGCCATGCCACGATGCGACGCGACGCCGCGCCGCACTTCCCCAACAAGTTATTTGTTGCTCCATTGTCCCCACCCGCTGATCACTGTCGCATTGTTCCACCACTTTTGTTTACATTCGCTCAATAGTCTTTTGTTTGTTAAGCGACAGGTTTGTTTTCTCCGCCCTATGTTTCTTTTTCACTTTGTAAACAGATAACCTTATTGAGGTTCTCGTTATCGCATAATGTTGTTTACTGAACATTTCTGAGTAAACTGCGATTTGATTATTCCAGTTTCGTTATCACGAGTCGAGCGTAACTTACACTTTACCTACACGTTTACTATGCATTACGTCAGCCAATTCGTTTCGCGCACGATAAGATTAGCGATTATTTTCGCTCATTCCAATGAAATTTTTGCAGCCTCAAGGTTTCGATAAACATCCAGTTAAACGAGGCTTGTTTTTACAGTGCGCTTATCGGTTCGAAGTAAATGCATTTAAGTGGCGAGGTGGTTGCGGGGCGCGGTGTCTGAGCGGGAAAATTCCCTGACATTACGGTATTATTAATTGGTAGGAGTAGCAGGAAGGAATGCGGCCCGCCCCCGTCATTGTGGCGGCGGTCGATTTCGCCGGACCGGTTCTGTGTGAGTAACCGCTGTTGGCGTGGTGCATTAAAAATGGCCGCCCGCAGCACATCACCGTAATCATCGCGAGAGATGAGATCGTCCTCACACGCAACACACTAATTGGTATGATTTCCAGATGTGTTCACACAATCGCTAGTTCCTTGGCTGTTTACGTTCGGTATGAATAACTTATTTATGTAAATTGTGACCCTCGTTTACAGCTCCTCATTAAAATTCCATTGTTGCTCCCTCGACACGCTCGCTCCTTTTGTCCATGTAGGTATTTACACCTATAATTTATTCAATTATTCCATAATCTGTCTGCGATGTTTTTGTTTACTATGAAGCAGAACATCAGAATTTCACTTAATAGCTTCATTAATTTTCTATGGAAATTGGTGGATGCTAATAATGAATTGCGTGTGTTAATATTCCTTATCGCTTTGTTTTTATGTCGGCTTTGCATGATTTTGGTACAATATGGCGTGTTCTAATTCCCCGTGTTGTTAATTCACTTCCGAATCGTAACTGTTATCGAACCAAACGTTTATTTTTAGCTTGGAACTTGTTAAAGGTCTATATGAGTGATATGGAGCGACAGGACGTCCGCGCTTTTGGCGTATTTGCTCTCGTTCTGGTGTTGCGCCAACTGTCTTGATATGAAGTCAGATATATGAGTGTGGTTGGCGTCGGCGTCGCAGGCGCAGCGTGCTGGCACACGTCCAGCTTGTCATTCAGAGAACGCGCCGTGTTCGCCAATATGTTCCTTCCACCCCCACCGCAACCCCAGATAAATATCCCGCTTACCTGTTCCGGCTCGCAACCATGTCAACGCTCATTCCGACGCTCATTCATATAAATATCAATAACAAGTGTTCCGTAACTAGACGTGACTCGAATAAACGATTCTTGTCACGCTCGGGACTCAAGGCCGATAGTCTTTGCTCGTGAAAGTTCTTCGTGCAATAATTATCAGCCGCGTCAAGGTTTGCGTGCAAAAACAATCCTTGCTAAATCGTAACGAACGTTACGCGGTTATTCGATCGTTCACGGTTGCAACACCGCGCTCGTTTCAGCCAGTAGGAAACTAATTAAACTGGCCTTTTGAGGTAAATTGTAGGGTTCGCGCTTGAAATAACAAATTAGCACTTGCATAATTACTAGAGCAACTCTAAAGCAGAATATAAACAATGTAGCAATAGCAACACAGCAATGATAACTCGCGTGAAAGATGGCATCCGCATACAATACATATTTGCGGAGACTGTGGGCGTAGTGTGAATGAGCCAGTGTTGGCATCAGGCCAAACGTGTCGGCTATTTGGCTGAAAATACTAACGTCACACCATTTGATGATATCCAGCCGGCCAGACTGATAGCCAAATTTATGATAGAACTATGTAGATTAACTGATATGGCTGTGGAAAGTTTGGTATAACATTTGTGTTTATATTTCCTCTATATGACTTAGTTCTGATAATTAGTCACGTTTCTAACCAGTGTGTTTCCATTGTTGCAGGTGTTACCGATAGTGTGAGTGCGAGTGGTGATGTCGTCGATGCCAGTGAGGAAACCAAGTGCGTGAAAGAGGAGGAAGTGAAGCCGGAGTGCCCGAGTGTCGGTGAAGTGAAGAGTGAAGTGAGTGCGGGCGCGGATGGTGTGGCCAGCGCCGTGGCCTCCGAGGAGGACGACTGTGTGATAGTGTGTGCGCGCGATGCGGACGAGCGGTCAGACTCGGGCGTGAGCGGCGTGCGCTCGGGCGGCTCGGCCAGCTCGGTGGAGGAGTGGCGCGGGATGGCGCACGGCTACGGCGGAGGCCCCCCGCCGCCGTTGCTGCACCTGCCGCCGCCGCCGTCCTCGATCTACGCGAGCGAGCTGCTGTGGAAGCAGCGGTACCAGCCCCCGCTGCATCCGCCGCTGCACCATGCCATCGCCGACGACTACCTCGCGGCGGCGACCTTCGATAGAGAGAGACATGAAAGACTGTTACGGTAAGCATTGGCATTCATATTTCCTCCTAGATTTCCCTTTAGGCGTACAATGTGGGCTAACTTTGCGTTAGTAATCCAAACTTATTTGTTCAGGACAATTGTTATCAAGGTAATCTTCTTCACGATTATGCCAAATTGTTTAATGACTGATAGGTATTGTAAGTCATATTTTAAATTATAACCCTATCATGGATTATAAATCATTAAATAAAATCATTTTTTGTGAAATTTAATTACTTTTACATGTAGGTAGACGGATATTATTATAATAAAGTACTTATCTGATGATAACAAACAATGTATATTCCAATTACTACCTACAATCATCAAAAACAATTCGATAAGATACTGTCGGTAATTTAGAATGCTACAATAAAAGCAAACATGACGACTGTTTGTTGTTGAGTTATACCATAGCTGAGTCACGTAAGGCACGGCTGAATGTCACAAAGGAACGTCGTAGCAAATAGTTCCCAGTCACGAGCTCATGACGCATCCAATCTAAATCTCTCCCTATTTCCTAAAAGCCGCTTCATGGCGCACCAAACTACTAAACTTTACTACAATACTGTAATGGCAAAACAAGTTACGGACTAGTCGACGCATTGGAATTAGGTTCATGGATGTTTACAACAATGTTGTTTAACGTTTGTTTTATAACACACATAAATTCGAAAATTTAAAAATACTCGAGTAATTTAAAATTGCCAGTTGATCACACGAACCTATTAGTTACTGTTTGCCTAGTCAGTTAAATGAATACTTACATAAAACAAACATATAAGTACACAATTCACGTGTCTTGTATGAATCCACTTGGTTCGCTTGTCAAGCATGTCGTTGAGGTTTTTTTTTAATAAATTCCAACGGTTCGATATTTCTCATTACGGCGCGACGTGATTCCTTGAATGGTTCAGCCTACTTCTGTATATGGCTGGATAACCTCGGTGCTTTGCCTGCTATTTTGTTTTCTTGTAGTTTTCATTTTAATGTTGTTTATTTTTCTCGAGGTAGTGTGTCAGCTCAGCTACTTCTGAATTTGGTTGGATACCCTCGATGTCTTTACTTGCTATTTCGGTCGTAACATTAAATTATTGTCGTGTAATGAGCATTTATTTTCTTACGTGTTGTTGCCGACTTTATAGTCGTGGTTTTGTTAAGTGTCACATCTGACTTTAAGAGGTGTGCTTTTTTTGCTGGTTTATCTGTTTTAAGTAGGTCAGGCTAGGACAACTAATGCGCGTAAAATCGTTGATGTCATATTATTAAATCTTTCCGACTTATTTCGACAAGGACGTTTCGTTCTTTCGACGCGCGCGACCTACTTTGACGAGACACACATTGCCTCTAGCCTAAAACTAAAAAAATCTACTAGGTATGGGGAATATGATGACTAATTTTAATATACTTATGACTTGAATATGTTATTAAGTGTTTATGTTGACTGTTGACCTGGTTCGTGGAAGTAATCTTGGTTTTCCTGGCGTATGACGTCAGAGGCGGTCGCGAGGCGGGTCAAGGTGGCTCCATTGTTCGCCGACCGACACTGACCCTTAAATTATTTATTTATAGGTATCATTATTTTTTTATACAGCGAAACGGCCTCGTAAAGTTTATAAGTAGCTATCAATCGCATGCCATCGTATCATCGTGGTTTAATTTGTAGAAACTTTGATAGTATTGTTTTTTGTCTGAATAGTTAGGTAGTAATTACAATGAGTTTTCCTCTTCCACACCCTATTATGATGATGACCATTAAAGCAGGCTCCTAACATAATTTATACCTTGGTTATACGTAAAAAGTACAAGACGAATCTGTAGTTTTCGGCTAATAACATGATACTTATGATATCTGTATTCATCACAATAAAACTCACGGTCACGGAAGACCACGAGCTCGAAGCGTAGGAATTGTAAAAACCAAAATAAACACAACTTAAATCCGTATAAAATTGTTTTATTGTGAGTAATAGTTATGCAAACTAAAAAATTTATGGTACTTATCTGTATTGTTTTATATCAAACAAGTGTGACAAACTCTTACAATTATGTTGTCTGTCTTTATCTAACCTGTATCTGAAAATGTACGCAAGAAAAAAATATGGCTGAAAATTTGACTGCGGTAGGTAGTTTTTAGTCCTCTTTTAATGCCCCTCGAGTGATTTACGTGGCGTAAATGTCCGATTTTAATGTCCGTTTACGCTTTGCCTAACCCGTAAGGGATACAGGCGTGATATGTCACCACATCTTGCGGTAGAAGGACTGAGTAGCGAGACTTGCAGACTTATCTGGTTAATTTTGATGGGATTACATTTATCTTCTATCATTGCCGGGATTTTTTTTTATTTTTCCCGTGCTTTCCCTTTTATAGTGTGTATAAATTTTCATTCAATTTAAAATAAAAATACCTTAATACCTCAATCAACACGTTTAGGTTTAATTCTAAATATACTATCATAAATAGCCCAGTCAAAGCACGTCAAGGTTTTTTGTTTTCGGTTTTACACGTGATTCCAAAACGTCACTATCATTGTTTTGTTTATGTAAGTTTATAGTGTGTTTAAAGTCTACACGTGATGATAATAAAACCCAAAGCAAAAAATGACCTTTGAGAGAGGTAGCCAGCTACCTAGCTAGGTACTTATGCATATTTCTATTACAAAAATGTTATTCACACAGATTTAGAAACTAGATTCTATATCTGTGGTTATTCAGTTAGGTTAGGCTAGGCTAGGTTTCATCTCTGTTTTTTTTAATATGTTTGTTTAGTCTTGCTTATGTGCGTGATAAATAAAGTGTTTCTGTAAATTTTTCCTTTATTATTTTTATTTCGTTTGCGTTAATATTGAGTTTTATTATTCATAACAGTTTTAAATACACTTTAGCTAAAATCATAATTTGTATATTTATACTACGTCTGATAAGTTAAATGTCATACCGATATGTAAAGAAAATTTAAACAAAATGTGTCAAAAAAAATCTTTCTAGATCTCTTAGGTTATGTATTCATATGATTATTCTTTTATTCAGATTCAGTATTAGGTTACTAAGTCAAACGATTGAGTTGTATTTTTTTATAGAGATATTTACTCGTTTTAACATTCAGGTTGTTAAACGGGAATGACAAGTTCTAACTCTCGTGTTATAGGCAGGGATGTTGAAATCTAGTACTGGTTAAATGACTTGCGGCTTTTCTAATCAGCAGTGATTTGATAAGATAACTTAACAATACTTTGAACATGCTAGCTGTTCTTGAAAACGCCTAAGCATAATTTGTCCCTAGAACATTTTTCCCTACAGCAATCGCAACGATTCTTAAGTGTTTGCCCAAATCATTCTATCGAGCTAGTAAGTTATCTTTTTTTATTTTTATTCTTGTGTGACACCTAGTCGTCCAAGGACCTAATGAACCCTGGTGTAAGAGTTTTTCAACCGCCGACTACTAGTAGTAGTAGGCCTCTAACATGGTTGTGTAACGACCGCCGTCTAAGTAATCTATAATACTGTGTGAATAATTTATGTTACCACCGACAGGTCCGACAGTTAGGTATTTATTGCATGTGTTATAAGAGGTGCGTGAACTTGTTTTCTTCTTTCTGCCAAACTCACCACGAGTATGGCAAAAACCTCCCAATTGGGGGAGGTCCGTGGACAGTTGTGGTTATTGAACAATTGAAGGGAACCTATCACAGTTCAGTCTTGAAGTAATTATAACATTGGTGAATCGAACTCGGACCGGACGATTTTTGACCGTGACAGCCACTTTAATTTGATGCGGTGACGATTTTGTATGAGATTAAGTAAACTCCTTTCGTCAAAAAACTGAATTCAGCAGAACACCGGAAAATTATGCAGGTCGCGAAGGATGTTACTTTTTCTACTTCTCTTGTCTATCCTAACACGAATATCAGAGATCTTTCTAGTTAATGTCTGACTGACACGGGTGATCCGATAAGTCCCCCTTCCTTCTCCTGTTGGCTGAATTTGTTTCTGACAAAAGTTGCGTAAAAAAACTTGTTTTTACTCATGTATTTTTATAATACAATCTTCTTAGAGTATACATAGTAGCTTGCCTATGTATACTCTAAGACAATCTTGATTAATAAAATGAAGTCCGTCCATTGCTTTTTTAGAATGTGATTAATATTGTTAAGGAACATACCTGGCAGCATCTAAGACTGTATGCAACTTGGTTATTTTTAACCGACATAAAATGAAAGATGGTTCTCCACTCGCTGGGGACTTTCCATGTGTGCTCATAGATTTCTCAGCGATACATTGATCGATTTTAAAGGTACCTTTCTGTTTACTTTTAGGTACTTACTGTTTACAATTTTTTGAAATATAACCTTCTTCCTTAAATTTCTCTTATCAATTTCATTATTTATTCTATTATTATTTATTCAAAATAGGAAACGACGTTTGTTCCCCCCCATGCAAATGATGTGGCATATCGATTTTGCATGGAAAGTTTTCTTTTTCTTATTTCGAGCAAACATTCATTTCAGTTTCAAATCTACAACACGCTAGGAACAAAATAAGACTCATGCGTGGACGTGGACGTTTTCAAGTCTCAGATTATAGTTCAGATAAATAATACTTACTTCCGATCACACTAAGTGCCAAATACAAGAGAAGCGCTGCGTGACGCGGGTCGCCGCTGCTCTTGTATTTTACCAAATCTAGCTCGCGAACGGCCCGGCCGGCCCGCGCGTACAGCTTGCTTGACGCAGCGTTGGCGCTAACACTGCCACCTGTCTATAGAATCTATAACCTCTCAAGCTTCCGAAGTGATTGGATTTCTTTTGCAAGCTGAACGACTCGACTTTCAAGATATGACGTCATCCATTCATACGTACTCTTTTTATCTCTGCGCCGTAAGATTTGATAAGATTATTTTGTGTAAATCGCAATTATATGTAGCGTTTTGAACTTTTATCATCATTAGTACCTCGACCTGGCCATTTAAACGATCTACCAACCTAGGGCTAGGGTCATCAAGCTTATATACTTGTATTACGTACAAAAGAAAATATCAAGCCTTTTTCATGCAATTTTGTAAATATGTACATGTCGTAGGTTATTGATCAAGAACCTGAAATGATCTACGGTTTTTTTAAAAACCTGGACGAGTTAATTTTATTAAAAACCTGCGAATTAAAGACTTTTGATTAATTCCTTGGTAACTCAAGGTGCTGTTTTACATACGTGATACCGCAGCTCTTTCTAAGCCGAATGTAAATAGGATATATGTCAGGCCACCATTCTTTTAGGAAAATGCAGTAAGACTTAGCCTCATTTTGCTAAACGTAATGAGTGTCTTCTTCTTTATAAAAGTGATATTGGAGAAGATCTAAGAATTGGCTTCGCTAGAATCGAGTACAATGACAGTTTTGTACCTGAGTACTCCATATTTTCTGAAATTCGCAAATTATCTAAATGCTGCATAAAAGTTGCTTTTGTTGCCTATTTCATAATGAAAGTGACAAGACTAGGCGTGATTTAACAGCTTATTCATGAGTGGCATGGCCTTAGAGATATATCTCAAGTTTTATTAATACAAATGCGTTCCGGTTTACGTAAGAATCGCGATGGCCATGCTCGTGCTCGCGTCACGTCACGGTTGGCCAGTGGCATGGCGCCAAACTGTCTGCAACGGAACGTTATAATCTAGATGGTATAGTTAACAAAATGAAACTTGTCCTCTCTACTATTCCTGGAAGGAAGTTACTGAATTCAATTCCAAAACAAATTCAGAACTGTTAACAGTGTCTACTTACTTGAATTCTTCTATTAGTTCCACAGCAGAAACTTAAGGTATGGACATTTTCAAACGTTATTTTAAGAAATATTTTTACATATCGGCCATTGACCCAAGGTTATTTTGTCCACTGATTGCAAAACATTTCCATATCTGGTAATTTGGTGTCGTCTGTTAACCTGTGCCGACGTAACAGTAAATTTAAAGTTTATCCGTTTTGTGTTGTCTAATTCTAATGCAAACATTTTCTCAACGACACAGGAGGGGTGAATGACCGCCATCCTCTATCCTAATACTTTGATCACACGTAGCGAGCGAGTACAGTAGACAGTGAGTGGCGAGACAGTATTGTATTGAGACAACCAGAAATACAGCAATCGTTTTACAATTACGAGAAGTCATAATTTTACCATGCGCACCGAACGCTGTTGACACTCGACTACTTGCGATACCAGGACGAACCGGTTTGCCTGTAAGAGGCGGCGTGAATATGTGTGCGTGAAATATTGACGATTCCTTGTAACCGTCCATCTGTCTTGGGCGCGCGCGGCAATACTTTGTAATTGGACGCAGTGCTGCACTAAGTAACATTTACCTTGATCACACGTAGCGAGTACAGTGAGCGAGTCAGTGCACTCGCCCTCTATTCCCCCTAGTTTTCATACAAACACTCGGCCGAGTGCACTTTGCAGTAGGTGTCATTAGCTATCCTATCCTATGCCTTTTTCCCAATTCTTCGTTTCAGTATTGAACCTTGGGGTCTTTGCCTTGAGGCGCAAGTTGACGAACACATTGTTACGTTTAAAAAGATATTCTGCTGGACATTTCCCTACGCAATAAGTTTAACACAAGGGTTCCGTTTCTCAAAATAAAATGAAAAATAATAAAGCTGCACGAAACAAAATTATTGAGTTACAATACAAAATGGATATTAAGCTTATAAGAGATGTTTATTTGTCCCGTTTCCACCCGCTAATTATGAAAAAGAACTTTTGATTTAGCAGCTCGAGGTGGTTATGCAGCTCCCAACCCTCAGATATATAATTGTTTTTTTGCCTTATATTTTTTCCTTGCATATCTTGTTATTTAACAAACACTACGTTGTTTTATAATACGTACAGATATTGTACTCGTAAAGGGCACCTCTTACCCCACGTTCACACCATGCCTCTATGGGCCAGGAAATAGTAGGGGAAGTAAGCATGTTAACAGGTTACTCGCGCTGCTACTCGTCATGCCGCTGCCACTTCCTGTGCTCCCAGCCAGTGTCAGCCTTTCGTGCGCAAGTCAAAGGAAGGAATGAGCGCGAGTGAAAAGTATTGCTATCTCGATCACTCGTATTACTGCGAGAAGGGTATGACGGCAGTGTGTGAACACTCACTCGCGTTGATACTGCGGGTAATATTCGCGGCAGCGACAGGAGTAGCAGCATAGTGTAGGTAGCATTACGCAAATATCTTTGTTTGATCTAATATTTTATTCGCCAATCTTTTAACAAGGGCCCGATTAGATTGCATATGTAGTAGGATTAATATTGACTAATACCTACACAATAATCACTGATCCATCCGCAAAGGATTATAGGCGTGCTATGTGTGTGTATATTTTATGATCGGCAAAACCTCAATATCTGTCATAGATGTAAGATAGCTTTGTTTTTTATTGCACACGATCTTCTGTTTGAATATTACTGATAATCTCTGAAACCGAAATCTCCATTAACTAGATCAATATTCAACGTTTTTTACTGTAGAATGCGACATTAACATTACACCAAAGTAATTTATGCAAAATTTTACAACGGGAAGACTATTATGCGTCAAGCGGGCAATAATAAATATTAAATCAAACTTAGATCATACCGTATAAAATAAATCATTGTCATCACCATCATTACTTTCTTATTTTCTTTCATCCTATTTGTACGCATCGTAGCATATTAAAAAAAAAAGTTTTTTGAGATTCCGCACGAAACTGCTATAGCATAGCATGATCCTGGCCTTTGCGTTTTGGTGTTAGTATTTAAATTTAAAAGTTTCGTTCCTTTCTCATGCTTTTTCCAAACTTAATAAAAAAAAAGACAGTAAAAATTCGCGATCGATGTTCATGTTTTGCGCCGTATTTCAAAGGCCGTACTAAACGTACCTACGCACCTAATATCTGTGTTTATGATCACGTTACCGTTTCATTTGATTACTTCACGTTGTGGAAAATTGTCTTCGTTGTGAAAAAAGTCGTAAGTAGCCAATTAGGGTCCTTGTGTAAGCGAGGATATTTTAAGAAAGGCCATTTTGCGAAAATAACATTATTAGTTGACTCAGGGGCCTACGTACTCAGCCACGCCTTCGCCAGTAATCTGGTTCGTTCTTTCCTCGTATGGGTAGTAAACATTGCGTATTTTGGGTCATTTTTGACTCAGTTTCCCACATGTAAAGAAGAATATCATACCTACCTACATTTGTACTTTTAAATTTTATTTAGAACATATTAAAACAATTGTTCGTAACCTTAAAAACTTAAATAAAGAGGTAACCTGATGAATAATGACTAGCAAAAGACTTCACTTTTAATCCCCTACAGAAAACGTGTAACTCAGAATAATAGTACGAGTACTAGTATTACATACATACATACATACATAAATCACGCCCATATCCCGTACTAGTATTATACTGCCTAATCAAAAATGGGTATTGTGTACCTAGTCAATCTCACGATAACTATAATTACTTTGAAAAATGTTTTAGTAGCTACCTATGTGCCCGAGAAGGTCGCCCGTATTAAATAGAGATAACCTTTTTGGGACACCAATAGTGCATTAAGGAAAATTGTTATGATTATTTTATTACGCACAAAAAACAAGATTATTTTATATATAAACCAGGGGGATTTACTCTCTTACTCTGAAGGCAAACAAAAAAAGACATCTACCTGACCTACCTATTTGTGATTTCCTAAATTATTTACCTGTTACATTACGTCACTAGTGCTAAAAGAAATTAAGAAATTGAAAAAATTACAGCGCCCGCTGGGGCTTAAACCCGGGACCGTGGGGTACCGTCCCACTGCTCTGCCAACTGAGCTACCGGCCTCCCGACTGACACTTGCCAATTTTTCAATCTCTTGGTACTCGTCTCGAAGCGACGTACACAAGCGACATCTAAAATAAATAGTACTGTGAGTGCATAATAAAAGCATAGTTCACTAGTGCTACGCTACATTTGCTCCGAGAGACCTGCTGCTGAGCGGGCGGGCAGTCTATCGTAAAATTGTACGATTTTTTTTATTTTATTATTGTAATCCGTATTCTATAAACCAGCTTTAAAAATGATTTAAGCGTAGAGACTTCTCTTGAGAGAGATCATCCTTGTGTCACATACCACAAGCATACCAAGCCAAAATAAAATTCTGAAACTTCAAATAAAACCTTATTGGTTTGAAAATAGAACGATAAACCGCAGCATGGTCGTCAGATCTCAGGCTATTCTTGAGGATAAAAAAGGCGCTGTCAAGTCCATGCCGTGTGTTTAATATTGGTTTAATATATTACTATACTCTTTGGTTAGACTAGTTTTATTAGATCATACATCCTCTTTGGACATTGGCGAAATTGTCCTTTGCAGACAGAGGCCATTAAAAAATAATAATAATTGAATTGCCTTCAGTATTTGTTGCTATTCTTTGAATTTGTTACTTGTTAATTTTGTTCCGATTTTTTGTACTTACTACAAATACAAAAATGCGTATTATCAATTCAAAATTTGAAAAATTTACAATGAAACTGAGAAAGCGAAGGAAGCGCAGGATTACGTAAGATAGATTTCATATTTATTACATAATGTTTCCATTGCGGAAGCTCTCGATGTAAGCTAAGTATTCTGTCTTGTTTAGCATTTTATCATTCACTACAATTTTATCATTAAATTCAAAAATGTATAATTGATTGATTTATATAGAATTATCATCGTTTAGGTGCCTCGGCTCCACCGACAAGAGCATAGCTCTTATAAAGGAGAAAATCGCTCATGCCGTCATGCGTATTTACCTGATACTGCTAATAACTGTTGCCGTTATACAGTAGGTATTATTGATCTACTGTAATGGTAATGGATAAAAGAATGATGTGAAGAAATCAGTTTTAGAGAGGTTTTCTAAAGATTGTTTGTATTAAATACTAGCAGCCTTCCCAGCTGTTTCACTTCTGGAAACTCGTTTACCCGCCCGCAGTAAGTAGCCTTTATATTATTGAAGAATAAAGTATTTTTTATTGGAGAGAATTAAAGAAATCTGTAAGTTATTATAGTCTACTCAAAAAGTCGACTTCAAATAGAATAGAACTGTACCAATCTATCCACGAATGTCTTAGTAAAGACTCTGTAAGAGCTCGAAACGTAAGAAATGTAAAATCTTAAATAAACACGACTTAAATCCGTTGAAAATTGTTTCATTGTGATGAATGTCTTGGGCTGGTTACATAACCTGTTTGCAGTATGTCGTTGGGTATTTACGCTTCCGAATTTTAAATTGTCCTCAATTTGTGGTTTGTAAATCCAGTTGGTTGATGTTTACATCTCACAATCGTGCGACTAACCGAGGTGACCTTGTCCCACTTGTCGGTAATCCGCCTACTTTACATCTGACAGACACTCGTTATCTTTATACATCTTTATTCTTATCGAAGTACAAGTTTATTTATCTTTATTTTTAATTTATTTTATCTTTATTTTAAATTTATTTTATCTTTATTTGCAAATAGCTATGGACACAGGATATCCTGGTTGGTGTAATTTATTTAGCAGTGTAAATAAAATGTGCTATTTATCTTTTACTACCGATTCGTCCAGAGGTTTCTGTTGCTCACTGTTTTTCAATGAGAATGTTAACTATCCGGCAATAAACAGTTGCGTGTAATCGCAGAAATAATGTATTCTTCTATTGATGATAGACAATGTTTCCATATCAGTTGCCGATAGTAATTTAATCTTTGACAAAAAAAACTCACAAACATTTAAAATGAGAACAATATGTTTTCCATTCCAAATATTGTTGTTATTCTACTGGAAATAAAAGATTGCATAGTTTGCTGTATATATTACAAGCACAAAAATAAAAATAAAACAGTAAAGGTGTTGATAACAGCTAGTGATTATTGTATATTCTGTGATTACAACTTAAAAACATATTTTTTTAAATAAATGGATGAATGAGATGTGTTTCGAGTAAAGTGCAAAAATATTTTTTGACATACTGTTTGGCCTTGACCTACTTTCATGAATACCCACCAAACACCTTGAATAATTAAAAAAGACAGTGACAATCTATTCAGTAATACTTGCATTTAGTTTATCAAAATCACTTTTGATTCAAAAAAATGTAATTTTTACATAATGTTGGCTTAGTCCTGTTGTAGTATCTACTAAATTTAGATTTTTATACATACTGAATTACCTGCTGACTATGATGCCATATTTCATATGCTTCAGAGGGTGAAACAATTTTGAAAGTTTTCACAAGTGTTCCTTAGAAAAAGAATTTTTTTTTTATTTATTTATTTAACCATTTATTGTACACAAAAACATACACAGGAACATTTTACAATGAGACAAGACACAACAGGTTTACTTATTTCTAAAAAGAAATTTCTTACAGCAAACCTACATAAGAGACATTCTATAATTCGAGACGCGGATATGACGTGCACAATAGCAAAAAAAAATAAAAAATAACGTATATATACGAATACTACAATACTTAAATACCTTTATGATAGAATACTTATATACCTATTAATATATAAATATATTATATATATACTACATACATACTTACATTACTATGGATATGCAAGAGAAAGATAGTGTTCTTTTACTCTCTTTTTAAATATAGCAATAGATGGACTATCGCGCACAGCGTGCGGGAGAGAATTCCACAATCTGACGGCATGAACAGTAAAAGAGTAGGAGTAGAAGTCTGTCTTGTGAGATGGCATAGACAGGAGAGACCTGACGTTTGAGCGACATGGCTTATCCTGCGGGCGTGAAAACGCAAAGCGCTCTCGAAGATACGATGGAGAAGAAGGGTTATAAAGAATGTTGTACAGAGAAGAGAGAATGTGAGTATTCCTCCGAAGGCGGATTGGGAGCCACTTGAGCTGTGAACGAAATTGGGAAACGTGGTCGTATTTGCGCAGTCCGAAGATAAATCGAATGCACAGATTTTGAAGACGCTCAAGTTTATTAAGAAGCTCCTCGGTGGCATCCAAATAGCAAGAGTCGGCGTAGTCGAGAAGAGGTAAAAGAAGTGATTGAGCCAAAGTGATCTTAGTGCTTAAGGGTAAAAAGTTTTGGAAGCATTTCAGTGAATGAAAAGAGAAATGAATCTTTTTACTGACCTCATTGACATGAGGAGTCCAAGATAGCCTAGAATCTAATAACACGCCAAGGTTCTTGGCAGTTTGACTAAAACTAATTGGCACACCATCGTATTCAATAGATTGCACGGCCACAAGCTCCAGCTGCCTACTCATATAAGGGCTGCCGATAAGTAAGCTTTTGGATTTTTTCGGGTTGACCAACAGTCCAAAAGATTTAGCCCAGATTGAGATGTTATGTAGATCACTGTTGATTACATCTATGGAGCTGTTAATGTTAGCAACATTAGTGTGGTGATAAAGTTGTAGGTCGTCTGCGTAGAGATGGAAATTAGAAGATATGACAGAAGTAACAGTATTAATGAATATAGAGAAAAGAAGAGGAGAAAGTACGCCACCTTGCGGTACGCCCGCAGAAAGATCACACCAATCTGAGAGACATTCGTCGGAGCGGATCCTCTGTGACCGACCGCGAAGATACGAATCGAACCACAAGATTACTGAGTTAGAGATGTTAAATGAGCGAAGAATGGCGAGAAGTACATCGAAGTCTACAGAATTGAAAGCACTACTAAAGTCTAGCAATACAAGGATTGTGACAGATTTATTTTCCATTGCAAAACGGATGTCGTCAGTGACTTTAAGTAGTGCTGTCACGGTGCTGTGACCAGGTCGAAAGCCGGATTGGAATTGAGAAAGTAGACTGTTCGATGTGATGAAGTCAGCAAGTTGTCTGTGGACAATATGTTCAAGGACTTTTGCGAGGAAAGGTAGGATTGAGATAGGACGGAAGTCAGAGAAGGAGGCGGGATTGGACGATTTGGGAAGGGGAATCACGTCAGCTTGTTTCCAAGCTGACGAGAATGTGCTCGTTACCAGGGAGTGGTTGAAGATGTGGGTAAGTATTGGTAAGAGCTCAGGAAGAATGAGTGAGATCATTCTGGAACATATATTGTCATTGCCTACAGCTGTTGAAGTGATGGAGTGAATATGCTTCTTAACATCTCCTTCAGAAACCGTGGTGAAACTAAAAGAAGAGCAGAAAGGTAGGCGTTGGCTGCTAAGAGCAGCTAAGGTATTAGACTTAACCCTATCATCTATGGTCACAGGTGGGGAAGAGAAGTGAGTATTAAGCAAGTTAAGATCAACTGGACCATTAGACGACGCAGGCGAGATTTTACCAATACCTAGAGTTTTAAGAAACCTCCAGACCTCTGCAGGGCTACAGTCCTTAACAGAAGAGTGTATATGGCGTCTTTTGGCATCTCTACAGAGACGACTACAGTAGTTACGTAAAAACTTGTATCGCGCGAGGTTTTGAGCCGTTGAGAACTTTCTGTATTTAATTTTGGCTTTATCGCGCTTGGCCATGAAATTCCTTATGGTGTCTGTTAGCCAGGGCGCTGGGGCATGCTTTACTTTAACTTTTTTGACAGGAGCATGGTGGTCATACAGCGATAGCAAAGCAACCCGAAGTTCCCCAACTTTCTCATCAATGTGTTCAGCAGAAATAACGGGTGTCCAATCAATACTGAATGCATCCCGCCTCAAAGCCTCCAAATTGATACCCCTAAAGCTACGACGAAAGAGAAATTTTGATTGACGCCGAGGTGGTCGGATTTTATATGAAAGAAATATAAGATCATGATATGAAAAGTTAGCAGGTAATTGGCCATGAACAGCTATATTTTCTAAAGAAGAAGTTATCATGAGATCGAGAAGGGACGGTATACAATTGGGAAAATGGTGTGTGGCGGAAAGTGGAAGAATGTTTAAGTTGACTGAAGATATTAAAGAAATAAGCTTATTAGACCGAACATCATTTTTTAGCAGGCACGTATTAAAATCGCCGAGAATTAAAACATGGTCATAATTAGGACAGTATGTGCACAGAAGACTTTCTAACGAGTTAAAATAGTCTATCTGTAGTGATGGGCTATAAAACACGGCTAATAACATCTTTTTGTGATGTAGTGTGATTTCGATAAATAAGTGTTCTGCAGATTGGGAGTAAGCAGAAGGAGAGACGCTGATTACAGTATGCACTATGTCGCTACGTAAATATATAGCGACGCCACCCCCTCCCTTGCCCGTACGGTCGTTGCGTATAAGTTTATAGCCCGGAAGCGTAAATAAAGAATTTGCAAGCGAAGGTTTCAAAAAAGATTCGGAAATCAAAATTTGACCTTGACCTACTTCAAGAGCGTCCAGACAGACCCAGACACCAATTTGAATATTTTTTGTTCACCGTCTGCCTCCAGCTGCCTATATTTAATTGTAAACAAGTCTGTAAGGGGAGTTCTTTGAAATTGTAGAATTATCTCATTTAAATTGACATTGAATTTCTTTAAATAACTCTGACCGTGGCCTCGTTTTTAAATACACACATTCACGAACAGGCTTCTTAAATTGGTATGATATTTACCAAAAAGTTTCTCGTTTTATCAAATTCAAAGGTCATTTGAAGATCTTGAAGGTTATTGGTATTTGCTAGGCAACGAGTTTTGTTTGAAATATTCTTTAGGTATTTGATTGTGTTCAAGTTAGAAGTTGGTTGTTCTGGAAGCTCAATAATTTACAACAAGTAACAAATTGAATTTATCAAACAAATTTTGTTTAATTAATTTACACAAAGTCTGTAGGTATACTTTGAAACTTAATTTTATTTACGACCTTGTTCCACCAGCTCCCTTCTACCATCGGACATCCAGACGCACCGCCGGATACCATCCGTACCTGGTAGCCATTCCACCAATTCGGACTAAGCGCTTCCAGTCATCATTTATAATGCGCACTGCTAAAGAGTGGAACTCACTACCTGCGTCTGTGTTTCCAAACGCATACAACCCTAATCTCTTCAAAGTAAGAGTGAACAGGCTTCTTCTGGGTGAGCTCGCTCCATCTTAGACTCTGTCTCTGTCCTATGACCTAGACTAGAGTCAAGAGCAAACCCATCATTAATAAAAAATAAAAAAAATATCAGAATGGAGAACTCTGTTTGAAAATAATATACCTAATCTGTATTTTGTACTAAAATGTCTTTTTCCTTATTGCTACAGGGAAAGGAGAGATCAAGAGCAGAGAGACATGTTGGAAAAGCAGCAGAAAGAAAAGGAGAGAGAACGGATAGAGCGGGAGCGTGAGAGAGAAAGGGAACGGGAGAGGGAGAAGCAGGAGAGAGAGGAGAAGGAGAGGAGGGAACAGGACGCCGCGTCGAAGCTCGTGTCGCGACACTTCGAGGAGTCGCTGCGGAGGGCGAACCAAAAGGTGGGTTTCATTGTATTCTGCTTTTTCCGTATTCCACAGTAAGCTATTTTTAAGAAGAGACCTTTTATTGACAATGTATCAAACTTTTAATCTGGAATAATAACACATTTCGCTTTTGAAATTATGCAGTAACCAATAACTTTACCTTTATTATTTTGTTGTCCACAGAGAGAGCAAAGTATATCCTGGTCATTATTAAATAGTCTGGCTCCTTCACGGGGCGAACACGAGCGGTTGCGCGCCCAGCACCCCGAGCGCGCGTACTACTCGCCCCCCGCTCACCCCACTCACCCCTCGCACCCGGCTCACCCCGCCAACCCGCCGCGCGCGCAGCAGCCCGACTACAGCCTGCAGCACGCGCGGCTAGCCATACCCAAACCAGACAAACCACAGTCCCATCCGTCCCTTCCGAAGGGCGAACCCAACTTCGCACCGTACAACTACCCCTACCCCCGACCCGCGTACGATAAGCTCAAGGACCCCCACCTCCCGGCACCCCCTCCCCTAGTCCCCGAAAAGAACTCTGTGATAGTGAAACACGACGCCAAACAGATCCACCTGGAGCAGAAGCACCCGTACCCGAGCAAGCCGCGCTCGGAGCCTTCGCCCCACTACCTGCAGTCCCCGCACCGGCCGCACCGCGCCGCGCTCAGCCCGCACGCGCCCCCACACGCGCCCCCGCCGCACCCGCACCACGACAAGGCGCGCCGCCTCTACCAGCCCGCGCCGCAGCCGTCGCGTTCCCCGCACGCGCCGCACCACTACTACCAGCAGCCGCCCGTCAAGCCCAAGGTGTCGAGCCCCGCGCCGCCGCACATCTACGGCAAGCCCGGCAACTCGCCCGCAGGCTCCGGTCCTGGGCCCCAGCACTACGCCGTCGCCGTCGAGCCGCCGCTGCAGCTCAAGGCGGAGCCCCCGCCCGTGCCCTACCCCCCGCCCTCGCCCTACTCCCCCGCGGCGCGCTCGCGGCCCCCGCCCGCCGCGCACTCGCGCACGCCCGAGCCGCGCCCCCCGCCCGCCTTCACCGCCAACACCTCGCCGTGCCAGACGCAGCCGCTGGACCTCGGCGTGGCGCGCGACGATCCCGAGCGGCTGTCCCCGCGCCGCCGCTGCCCCTTCGAGCCGGCTGACGGCGACGGCAAGCGACGGCGGGTCGAGGACGCGCCCGCGCCCGAGCCGCTGATCGCGGCGGCCGCCAGCGTCGGGCGCGCGCCGCACGGCTCCGAGCCCGCCCCTCAGGCGCCCGGCCCGCCCTGCGACGTGCGCGTGCCCTCCGCCGACGGCAGCGTCGAAACGCCCGAGAAGGCGGCTGGCGCATCGCCCGCACCCCCCGTCACCCCGGCCGCGAGCCCCGCGCCCGCGACCCCCGTGCCGCCCCTAGTCTCGTCCCCGCCGGTGGCCGCGCCGCCGCCGACGCCGACACCCCCCGCGCCGCCCGCTACGCCGCCGGTCACGGACGCCGACACTCCGGCCAAATCCGTATCCTCTCCTAACCCTCGCGACAGCTCCGCGCCCGTCCGGCATCTCGGGAAGAAAGCGTGGCTGCAGCGACACGAGACCGCTCCCATCGGGGAGGGGGACTGCTCGGGAGGAGGGGGCACTTGCATCACCCTGCCGATGACGATCACGCGCGTGTCCGAGCCGGACGACTCTAGCTCTAACATCGTGGTTCCAGTGGCCGCCAAGTCGATAGCGCGCGGCGGGCGCAAGGTGTCCAAGCCGCGCAAGCCGAAGGAGATGAACGGGCGCGTCGACGACGCCGAGGAGGACAGCTCCAGCTCCGACCGCGAGGCCGGCTCGCAGCCCAAGCGGAAACCGCCCAAAGCCAAGCGGAAAAAGGCGATCCCGCGCAAAGCTGCCGACGAGCCAAAGAAGAAGAAAGCTTCGGAGAGCGGCAGCGAGAGCGATAAGGAGAGTGACGACAAAGACTCCGACTCGGGAGGCTCGGGCTCCGGCTCGGGCTCCACGAGCAGCAAGCGAGGCAGGGGCCCGGCCCGCGGCCGACGCACGCGAGGCGGCGGCGGCAACGGCCGAGGGGGGAAGAGACGCGAAGAGCCTCCCCGCGCCCCATCAACGCCGCGCGGCAAAGCAGCCCCCGAATCGTTCCTACAAAACGGGCCTTGCTTCGAGGTCGCGCCCCGACTGGCCAAGTGCCGCGAGTGCCGCTGGTCGCCCGCGCAGAGAGATAAAGATATGCCCAACATCTTCTGCCGCTTCTACGCTTTCCGAAGACTGAAATACGCCAAGAATAGGCAATTAGCTATAGCCGGATTCTCGGATCCCTACAAAGATGCCGAAGAGGTAAATGCTTAATTCTCCTACTTCATTGAATGCAATTATATTCTATCTTTCAGTTGCCTTACTAATGTTTTGCTTATTTGTCTGTAGGATGACAAGAAGTTATGGTTGTCGTCGTCTGCTGGCGCGGCGGAGTTAGACATAGAAATGAGTTGCTTCCTTCTTCGAGAGATCGGGGACCAGTTCTGCGAGCTCTTACAGCAGGAGAAGGAGGCCGAATCACATCATCTCAATGATGGTATGTTTATATCATTTTGAACTAAATTTATTCTTGTTCGTTATATGATAAAAAGATTTAATCGACATACGTTCAAATTAATACAATTTGCTACAGTACAGTCACCAAAATTATCCAAAGTGTTAAACTTTGGCTACTCTGAGTAACTTCTTTTAATTTCGTTTGCCATGTTACTGCAAATTTCCGGAAAACTTTTAAGTATTTCAAAATTGATTAATAGCAAACAAGATAAACCTCTGTCTTGGAAAACTAGAAGATTTATTATCTTATACCGACGGACTTACTGGGAGCAGGTTTTCATACAGCTTAGGATATACTTATCAAAATCTTTTGCTGATCTGAAGCCAAACTAATATGACGTTAGCAAGGGCAAATAGATCCTATTTCGAGTAATGCCAAATCGGCCTCTATTTCGAGTAATGCCAAATCGGCCTCTATTTCGAGTAATGCCAAATCGGCCTGTAAACCTGGCTCAACTGTAATTGTAATGTTTCAGACAAAACGGTAGCATGGAAGCGCGTAGTACAAGGCGTGCGAGAGATGTGCGACGTGTGTGAGACCACGCTGTTCAACTACCACTGGACGTGCGGCAAGTGCGGCTTCGTCGTCTGCCTCGATTGTTATAAAGTGAGTACTCTGACAACTCAATTTCAGCTAATATCCTCTAATGCTACGTTCACACACTCGACCGGCTCCTGCTCCCTCCGCTGCCGCGAATATTGCCCGAAATACATCCGCGGAAGTATCAACGCGAGTGAGTGTTCACACACTGTCTTCATACTCTTCTCGCAGCAATACAAGTGAGCGAGATAGCAAGACGTTCCATTCGCGCTTGGCCTGCCGTTCCTTTGACTAGCGCCCGAAAAGCCGACACGTGTGAACGTGCCACGAACGTGCTATAATTTCCCAACGCCGGCAACTATAGTTAGTGTAGCAAACCTGGCGGTTGGGAGATGCATTACAGGAGTCTTGTTCTTCGATGGTTTGCCACCCTTAACGCATCGTCAGGGGCGAGCATTAGTTGCTCCCACTTGCAGCCTGTGGTCCGATACTAAGAGTAAACACGTAAAGTGGACCATTTCAATGTTTATGGGTCTACTCAATTTATACTGTGACCTGCCATCCAAATTTCTTTTTTTATGATTACAAACCTTAATAAACTGTAATAATAACGCATAATTATGTTTGTTTGTAGTCGCGGACGTCGGGCGAGACCGTGAAGGAAACCTCTGAGACCAACAACACCTCCAACTCCAGTGCCAACGGCGAAAGAGATTCCTTCGGGTAAGTTTCAACAACACTATTAAAATGAGACTCATTTGTACTCAAAACTTACCTTAGAAATCAGTGAAAACTTGTGATAATATTTCGAATTAGAAGGAAGAAGAACTCATTTATTCATTGACATGTTAACCTGTTAAAAATTATTAATTTTATAAGGCTAACAAGATATGATGCCAATAAGAAGGGGTTGACTCAGCATATTATCACAAGTCGCTCAACTAAGTTACCTGTACCAACTTGGCCGGCTTGGCTTGTACCAGGCTTGGCCGCCGCGCACTGTTGTGTCAGTTGTAGTAGAAAATTAAAATAAACGGGATGTGTTTTCAAAACGAACAAACGGCTCTGGCACCCGCGTGGCGCGGAATCAGTCTTTGAAATATTGAAGCAAAAGTTAAAGAAAATTTTCATATTCTTTTACTGTAGGCAGGAATTATTATGTTCGTTTTGTTTAGATTTCTTTTTTAAGTTACAGATTTTCATTCATATCTCCTTTCTTCTAAGATGGTATACCCAACATGAGAAGTGCTTTTATTTGGTATCCGAAGAAAAGTTACCGACGGTAATTGATAATCATATTTCTTTCCCTCTCTAGCTGGCTAACGTGCACGTCTGGCGGTGCGCATCCCGCTCGAAGACTCCTCCTCACGCAGATAGCGGCGGGCGGAGCCCTAGACGCGGCCGCCAGCCGGGCTCACGCGACCCGGGCGGCCTGGGGGCTCCCGCCGTGCGTGTGCGGGGACTCCAGCACCGCCCCCGCCAGGGACAAGGGCCGCGCCAAGCTGCTGCTGCATCACGCGCTGCAGAAGGTAATGCCCTCATCATCAGCAGATGTTGAAAAGCTCTGACACCAGGGTTCATTACATCACAGACAGCAGTGAGATTTCCTCTGGTCTAAGGAAGCGCTTGGAAACCCCCATTATACACATACTCGTAGGCCTCCTACATTGAATTTATTATTACGACGTGCCGCAGCTGGCTTCCTAAGACTACGATTTTGATTTGCCTGCTTCCATCGTCTTCCCGCAACCCTTACAAATCTTCGGTCTACCTACAAGTCTACAAGTCTTACCCATGGTCGTCGGCCTATCTTTAGACCCTAACTTCGATCTTCAGTTCTACGAGCTATCTGATATCCCTAGTACTTTGAGTGACTCAAACTCTCTATACGCAAGTAGTCTCGTCTAACTGTCGTAGGTCATCTCATTACTGACCCAGTCTCCTCCATGATTTGCTGCAAATCTTAACCATCTTTCTCACTTATTCACAGAACGTCAAAAAGGAGGATATCAAAGATGAGCCCTCAACAAACGGGACCTCCCCTGTCAAGTCTGAGAACGGCAAAGGCTCGCCCGTGGTCAGTTGGCTCACGGACTTCCCACTGAAGAGCGAAATCAAAGAAGACAAGACCGACACCAGCTCCTCAGATTCAGAAGAAGGCGGCAACTTCTCTACGTTACGAGAGTTGCTCATAAGGCCGGCGTCCGACGGCGGCGAAGGACAACCGAAGAAGAAACAGAAGAAGACCAAAAGCGACAGCATAGACGATATCATATCGTCGGTCGTCGAAGAAAAGAAAGACGAAGACGGAGAACAGAAGCCTTTCGCTCTCTCTAATGTGGTGAAGCGGTACGAGCGAGCGAGAGGGCGCGACGAGCTGCCGGTCAGGATCATGACACTGACGGAGTCGAAGTTGTTGTACCCGGAGGTGCCGCACGCGTGGCTGTGCGACGGGAAACTGCTGCATCTGACAGATCCCAACAATCCAGGGAATTACAAGCCTTTCCAGGTAAATATATATTTTTTAAACAGACTTTTTCAAATTTATTTTTGATTATGATTCGACATAATACTGACGCTTTTTAAACGAAAGGTTGGAACTTTCGGCACAAGCTCGAATATTACGCACAAAATGTTGAAAAAAAAAAACATTTTTTTATTTTATGGGACGTTTTTCTAAAGGCACATTGTTCGAAAGCGACGTTTAGTGAAGCAGACACTGTTCAAAAACACCAATATACAGTGAGGCTACATTATACCAATTTGTCCTCTGACTGCGGTTTCTGAACGCACAATAATCATATCAAAAAATAATAATTGTAATGTTTTTATTTCCTTGTTTCCAGGAGCAATGGAAGCGCGGCCAACCAGTGATCGTCTCCGACCTGCTGACCATCCTCGACAAGGACCTGTGGAACCCCGAGAGCTTCTCAAGAGACTTCGGAGACACGAGGGTCGACCTGGTCAACTGCGCCTCGGGGCTGGTCGTACCTAACCAGCCAGCGAGGAAATTCTGGGACGGGTTCGAATTGGCCGCTAAGAGGTTGAGAGACGACAGAGGTGCTCCGATGGTTTTGAAGCTCAAGGACTGGCCGCCCGGGGAAGACTTTGCCGATACGTTGCCGCAAAGATTCGACGATTTGATGCGAGCCTTGCCGCTAGCCGAGTACACGTCGCGAGCTGGCAGGCTGAACCTGGCGGCTCGTCTGCCCGACTGCTTCGTCCGACCAGACCTGGGACCCAAAATGTACACAGCCTACGGAGGCGCCGGCGGCACTACCAATCTACACTTGGATGTCAGCGACGCCGTGAATGTACTAGTTCACGCGTCAGCTCCCCAAGACGCGCCGGAAAGGGCTCGCGAGGCGCAGAGGGCTGCCGAGGATGCCGGCGTAGACGTGCTGTCGCGTCGCCGAGCCAGGCAGAAGCCGCCAGCAGCGTTATGGCATATCTATGCAGCTAAGGATGCTGATAAAATCCGCGACTTCCTCGTCCGCATGGAGTTGGACCGCGGCGCGCGCCCCCGGCCCAACCACGACCCCGTACACGACCAGACTTGGTACCTGGACGCCGCCCTGCGCGAGCGCCTCTACCGCGAGTACGGCGTCGAGGGGTACGCGATCCTGCAATGCGCCGGGGACTGCGTGTTCGTGCCGGCCGGGGCGCCGCATCAAGTGAGGAACCTCCTCGATTGCATCAAAGTCGCCGAAGACTTCGTCTCGCCTGAGAACGTCTCGCGTTGCTTCGAACTGGCGCAGCAGTTCCGCCGCCTCAGCCGCCAGCACGCCAACAAAGAAGACAAGCTTCAAGTTAAAAACATCGTGTATCACGCGGTGAAGGACTCCCTCTGCTGCCTGGACGCGGCTCTGCAGTCGATGCCGCCCCCCGCGGCCCAGCCGCCCCCCGCGCCCGCCGCCGCCCCCGCCCCCGCCGCCCCCGCGATGACAGACTAACGCACGCGCCCGCAGCCGTGCCAAAACGCGCGCACAAACACGCTTCACCGATAAACGACGCGAACATTCTATGCCGTGAATGAAACGGAATTATTACTCGAAGTGCACGATATGATTGGGGCTATGAAAAGACGAAATTAAAATGTGTTATCGGTTGAACTGTACTAAAATTGCGCTGTTGCGTCCGTGCACTTCGAGTAAGAATTTTGATCGATTTTTGGAATAAAATGTTGACGATCGTTCTGTCGTGAAGCTTGTGCCGCGCCCTGATCTCAACTCGAACGTAACATTATTCGCTAAGTTCCGCATTTAACGTAAGATTGGAGCGAGTGTGATAGCGCTGTGCGCCGTGTGTGTGTCAGTCCGCGCGTCCGCCGCGGCCCGACCGCCCGACCGCGCGGTCGAGCGGCCGGCGGCGCGTGTGTGTAGCGACCTGTGTAAATGTACTGTGATTAGACGCTCGGAGAATGTGCAATGTAAATTAGTCTGAATATGGTGATATCGTCGAGATGTGGATATGTTTTATGTTCCTTGTTCGAAAACTTCAGGTTATTTACAGCTTAATGTAGGTATAGTGATATGTATGTATTGTGTAAATTTTTAATTCGAATTCCATCGAGTACATATTAAGAAGTGTATACTTTTAAGTTATTGTATTGAAGTAAACGTATCGCTCGAAGCATTGTACATTAAACACGGCGTGTAGATAAGTTTCTCGTATATTAGATTTCTCAATTCGGTTAGTATGTTACAAATAATAGTTAACTAATATGTGACAATTTAATTTTGTCCTTATTGCTGTATTAGGCGAAAGCAAGTTTTTTTTGTACTGTGTATATTATGTATGGTTATAATATAAGTTGGAATAAAAAAAGATGTTTATATAACGGTGGTTTTAATTTTCTTTTCCTCATATCCAATACCACACCTACTATTTAAATAACCTACTACATAAGTTTGAAAAAAGTTCCATTATCCCATGATATAAAAACAACATATATCTAAACACTACTGCAGCACAATAGGACATCTTCACGCGCGAAGAAAAAGGCTGATCGGTTCAAAGATAATCTAATAGAACTAGCGTTTGATCCCTTTATTCCCAACGACCACGGGCAAGTCGGCCACGGCGCGGCCGATGGGAATAATCGACCACGGCGCGGCAGACGGGAATAGTTGGCCCCTTCCTACGGCGCGCCGCCGCCACCTAATACGCGGGTGAATCTACTAATACACATAATGTTGATGAATAAAAGTAGATTTAAATTATTTATCATAGAAATTGAATTATTTTTATTAAAGTTTATTAAAATATCGGGATATATAAGGTGTAAAAAAATTAGCTGAGAATATTTTAAGGGGTGAACCAGTATGTGAAACTGAACAACTTTCCCCAAGGAACATAGGTCGAAATATGAAAAAATAATTTGACCCTCCCATACTTAGTGTGTTACCCGGCCGGGATAATTTGTATGGGAGGGCCACTGGGGGGTACACATGTATTAGGTGGCGGTGGCGCGCCGTAGGAAGGGGCCAACTATTCCCGTCTGCCGCGCCGTGGTCGATTATTCCCATCGGCCGCGCCGTGGCCGACTTGCCCGTGGTCGTTGGGAATAAAGGGTTTGATCGATCTTCGGGCTTTAATACACATATTATGAGTTAGTAATCGTACTTTCTTCCAAGTGAACGATAGTGGACATTACATTATATAGTATTGTGGATTGTGCTTTGTACTACACCGATGAGAATAAAAAACAACCAACAACCTCAAATTATCGCCGCAAACAATCCAAAGCAAATTCATTCAAATTTAGTTTTTTTTTAATTTTATTATTTCGTACAAAGAAAACGCAATAAGTCCATTCAGCCAAGTCTTCTATTCTGCCCCTAGAATAAAGTTCCGTTCTCTACGAGAGTTTTGACAGTTGCTTATTCAACTCCCCTAGGGGTTTTCTCTTGGCTTTCTTTCTTCTAAATGTGGGACACCGACTCGTCCCAAGGCAGGGGTGAAAATGTTTGGTATAGATTATTCCTTACCGTTAATTTGAAACGTGAACAATGACTTTCCATTCTCTCTATGTTTGAAAAAGCTATTGGCAGAGAATAAAAAATACCTATGTTTTGACGCAAAGCACAAGCATGGCTGATCGTAGTAGTACAGTCGAGGCTTATGTCCAGTTGAATGTCGTGGAGAACATTATCTATTAAGATTGGTGACATTATCTCGACTCCTCTTCGCCCACCACGGAAAACCACTTTCAATTTCAATACGTGGTTTGTCGTAAAGTCAGTTAGGTGTCTTATGTAGGTAGTTCAGTAGGACCCCTTTTACTCGTTATTAACAAGTAGCAAAAAAGTTGAATATTCAACTTATTTTAAATGTCGCGACAGCTTCCATTCTTGCACAAGAACATTCACACACAACAAAAAAGAACGGAAATTGGACAGAACCACACCAACATTCTTTTTTTACATTTACAGCGCCATCTAGCTTCGGTTTTCGAACATAGATAATTCGCGATCACCCATCTATGAGCGAAGAGCGTTACTAACAAACAATCTCTACTGTAGTTTAGCTATTCACTAACAGATGGCGAAAATGTCATAAAATATAATGCTTAAAAATAAAAAATGTATGTCGCAATGTGAACTTTAGTATATAATTCCAATTCGGATGGACGGTCCAATTTTATTGTTAATATTTATACTAACCACATTTAATTTTTTTTATCAATTTCATGGACTGATGGTTGACCCCTTGAATTAATCGAATGCTCTATCCTGTATGTAGTATGTAAATGACATGAATAATGGGCTAGGTGCTAAATACTTTTTTTCTGACGATCCCGTTTTATTTTGCCAGTGACTGACCGCGACGCGATGACCTGCAGATAATCACTATCGTCACCAGCCTACCTATCTCTACATACACTACAGATTATACTGCACTCTTCATTCGAATTTGATAAACAAAACCACCAATGGAATGGCCGCTATTGTTTTGCAAAAGGCAAGACTGTCCCCCCTCGCGGTTAGGTATAAAGAGAGGCTGATCCCCTCGGGGCTAGTTCAGTTCACCTGCAGAGTCCATCGTGTGCAGATTTGTCCGACAAGATACATAATGAAGGCCGCTTCGCTGTTTGTTTTCGGTAAGTCAGTTTCCGGTTACACACCATTATTTGCAAAAAATACGTTATTGCAGCAAAAACCAAACGTTTCTAGGTAAACAGGTTTTGTTGATAATTTTATTTGTAAGCTTTTTCCTCATTTTGTTGACAAGTTTCAAACTTACGAAGCTGTTTTAGGCTTTCATTAAATAAGGTGCTCATAAGAGCGTACCTCTCTACACTGTTCCTAAAAAGTAAACTAAACAACTTTCCCCTAGGAGCAAAAGACGAATAATGACATATATATTCAAAACTCAATTTAATTCATTTACTTAGTCAACTTAATTGCTAACAGTTACAACCAAATGCAATTAGTGAAGATAATTAATGAAACAGGTCGATACACAATAAAATAATAAATAAATAACTGATACATTTCATTAGTGTACAACAAGGGTCGAAATGAGAGAAGCATATTGGAACCTCCCAAAAAACGATGTTTGTGTATAATCGGTTTGATTTTATATCATTGCATTAGTCGCCCTTTGTCAGTCGGGAAAAGTTCATTCATTACTTTCATCAGCTGGTTCTCCCCTTGAAAGGTTTTGTATGCAACATGTAAAAAAACTGAATAGAAAACGTAACGATACCAAGGTTAATCGGGTCGTTGGACGACTTGGTGTCCCACACGAAAAGAAAGAAGAACGATATTTTTTCTACTACCAAGGCCAAGTAGAGTCCGTGGGTAGAGCATTCACTGACTGACATCATGTAGTACAGTTATAATAAATCCAAATTGCTGATAACCGCCAATTGAGTTTGAAGGCGGTATCGGTAGTGTGAATGTGAACTGCCAAGTGGCTGGCTTCCTGCGATTACCTGGTAGTACCCTCCGTGGTCACAGGAGTTACAAATCACTGTCCACTGCTGTGTAGATCAGCAATAGTTTATGACAACATGGTCGAAAAGCGAGCAATGGACGGGCAGCGTTGGACGCGCTTTATTTATTTTATCTGTACAATAGTTTGGTCGCTACTGGCTGAGGTCATCGGTACCTCAGTGTTTATTGTATAATGTGACACAGCTTCCAAGTGCGAAGATTCTAGAATATAGTACGTTAGTATCTAACTATCCCTAAAATCTCGTGGGACTTTATATTATGGAAAAATTTACTTTAAAATAGAAGAGTAGTGTAGACGTTCATCACTTTTAGAGATAGTCGGATGCCGAAATAGCGACTGGCACTGGACCTATTGAATCGTGGGGATCTTTTGGGAAGGCATATGACCTTGCAAGGGTCGATCTGATGAAACAGTGACGAGAGAAAGTTTCATCAAAAGTTATAGAAGTAAACATTATCTTGAAACAATTTCCAGCTGTTCTGGTGGTAGCCGTGAGCTGCTACCCCGACAAGACGGACCTGAAGCAGCTGAAGGCGGACGCGGCTCGCAAGAAGGCGTGCATGCATGATTGCGCCAGCGCCAAATTCGACCCGGTGTGCGCGGGCAAGGCCGGCGAGAAGCCCAAGAGCTTTGGCAGCGAGTGTGTGCTGAACAACTACAACTGCGAGAACAAAGAGAGTAAGTTTTTATGAAGGGTCCTCCCTACAGAAGGTGTATACGACTGCACCAGCGTAGCCATGTTCGAGCTTATGTGTTATTCTTCGGGGTTTTTAGTAACAAAGATTAAATTAAACACATTTCGATCATCTAAGTCTTTAGGCAAATATTTGTCAATTCACCTGGGTCCCGACGACGTTCTACCTCATGCAAAAAACAGAATGTGGTTTTTCTGTCCTATATACTTAAAACATAGTTTTGAATTTTTTGTGGCATGATTTTTTGTACACATACATACATACATAAATCACGCCTATATCCCTTACGGGGTAGGCAGAGCGTTAACGGCCGTTCAACGGACATTAACACCACGTCTGACAAAAGTTTGAGGGTCAATAAGATAACTGTGTATCACCATAGTGACAGGTTGTCAGCCCGTCGCCTAAAATTGCAATACACACCCTCGAGTCCCTTAGTCGCCTCTTACGACACCCATGGGTAGGAAATGGGGTGATGCTATTCTAAGCCGGCATCACACGGCAAACGATTTAACGGCATGATTTTTTGTGTAATGTGTGTATAGTCCACTAAGAGCAGTTCTGTTTATTTCCACGTCACTAAGATAATACAAAATGGCGCAGCGTAGCAAAGGGAAAATTACCATACTAACAATTGTGTCTATGACCAGAAACACTTTATTCAACACCTCTAGAGCGGAACATTAGGTCACGCCATGAAGCTATTGGTGTTGAAATAATAAAATTGTTGTTGTTGTAATCCAGTGATAAAAATACCGTTTAACAATAAAATCATTCTGAGCCTAATTTGAACACTGAAAACAGTTATCATTTCACATAATAATCGGTAGGTCTGGCTCATGCTACATGCATGATAGACACAGAGAAAGGGTTTATTTCACCCAAGCTTTTTAAGCGTTCATTCTATGTCGTTTCGAGGAGAAATGTACTTGCAATTGAAAAATAAATAAATTTCCATAATTTCCTTATAATTTTTGGCTACAACTTTATTTTGTTTTAATTTAATGTACAGAGGAAGCACCATCAATTATCAAATTAGATGCATTTAAATTAGGACAAACATCACTTGCTGCGAATAAAATCATTCTGCCAACTTCTTCCGGTTCAATTAAGGATTCATTTGGCAGATGCTTAGCAATATGTTTATATGTTATATTCATGTAATCTTCTGGGACGTTTAAATTTGAGAATATTTTAGTTCTTGTTACACCAGGCCTGACAGCATTCATTCTTATCCCTTCTGACGCGACTTCCACAGCTGCAGTCTTCGTAAACCTCTCCAATGCAGCTCTGATCATTGAAGCAGCCAGAAACCCTGGTATAGTCTTCATAGGGGCAGCAAAAACATTAACAACGCATCCTTTAGTCTTCTTTAAATGCGGTATGCATAGTTGTGTCATTTTGTACGGTACACGGACATTTAGTGCGATAAGTTCGTCGAAATTGATTAAATTATCATCAAAGATTGATGTCATAGCGACTTTGCCAGCACTGTTGACTAGAATATCAATTTTACCGTAAGTTTCAACTGTTGTTTTGACGACATTCTCACACCCGCCTTCCATAGTTAAGTCTTGTATTATGTAAAGTGGTCGGTGGCCTTTTGCTGCGGCGCATGATTGAGCTACTTCTTTGAGCCGCTTTTCGTTTCTTCCTACAATGGTGAGATAGGCTCCATGTTCCGCAAACAGTTTCGCGGCAGCCGCTCCTATTCCTGTAACAGTGATTTTTTCATAACAAAAAACGATAATAAATAAGTAGGTAGATAGAGTAGTAAGTGCTGCAATGCAAGAAACTACGAAAAGTAGGTATTAACAAATCAATGAGATTATAATTGCCAAAAGATTATCTTAACGAGGCTCATAATCTTGTGGTAAGTTTATATCTAGTCGTTAGGTAGGCTAGGCAGATATATCGTAATTATCAATAATTAACACTAGCGTATCTTATATCACATTTTTTTTCGGTCACACGGAACTGATAACTTGTAGGAAGGTTGTTCCATAAACTATATCGGAAAATCCAAGCGGAAGATAGATGATTGCAGTTTTGTTATTGACTGAATTGGTTATTTTGGTCTAGTCCAGATTTGAAGTGAAGATGCATGATATGACGCGTAAAAAACTCTTCACAAATATAAAAAATGTAACGTTCATATTTCGAAATACGGATGTATACGTACAACTAAAATGAATTAACGATTTTTAAACTTTCGCGGTCAAATTCTTCTTCAAATTTAAGAGCCAAGCTCTTGTCTGTGGAGTAACTTCCAATTTTCCCTCTTCTCTGCAAGTGACTTGACCTCCTGATACGACACGATATTGAATAATTAAAATTAATTAAAATACTATAGGTAAAGATATTACAGCCTATTATGAGACATAATGTTTAAATTATTATTTGGGTGCACTACATCAACTTTTGGTTGATTGACAAATTAAAACATTTTGTAAACTTCACATTCTTGACGAAAACTACAAACCTGAGCTACTTCCGGTGACTATGACTACTTTTTCACTGAAATCCATGTTCAAATCACTAATGTTATTCATAAAATATGTTTGTAAAAAAAACTCGTAAAACCACACAACGTTATTTTGCAACGATTCATATCATACTGTCGAAGACTTGTTACAAAATTTCTGATTAGACACTGATGATATGATAACAATAAAACATGGGATAGCTGCATTTTTAGGGTTCCGTACCTCAAAAGGAAAAAACGGAAACCCTGTAGAATAACTTTGTTGTCCGTCCGTCTGTCTGTCACGACCCTTTATCTCGGAAACGTGTAGAGATATCGAGTTGAAAATAAAACCATATACTCAGGTATACGGCCGCTTATAGTTGTAAAAAAATCAAGCTCCTATCTCAACGTTAAAAAAATATAAGGCCACTGATGCTGTAAAAACGCACGTTTTTGACCCTCAGCGCATCAACAAATTCATAGGGCAATTTCCGATCAAAAACTATAAAATTTTACAAGTGGCTTCGTTTTGAGGTACAAGTTTAAGAAAAAAAACCTTTTCGTTTTTACATGGGGCTTTAGGGTGCCGATTAAAAACAAAATGTTTAAATTAACGCTAGTAGTTCAAGTAGCGTATCATATGAAAGGGCTTGACGACATGTGCTTTGCGATATCCTTGGTGAGGGAGTCTGACTCGCGCTTGGCTTGTTTTTTTATGTTTACGTTAGTTTATGCTATCAATGAGCTCAATACTTATTGATTAATTGCAAAGTAGGCAGAAGTAGGCAATAGGCAGAAGTAGGCTACTTATTACTAAATAAAAATAACTATAAAACACTTGCTATTTTCATAAAACTAAAAAGCGGAACGCACCTACGAACTGATCAACTAGATCAGTAGTTTTTTACAAAAACAATTTTTAAGCAGTTTCCTGTTTATTTTAAATTTTTATATGCTTACAAATCGGAAACGGATTTTAGTTGTGTTTATGTCATTGTGGACTTTGTTCACGGATGGCTAAGGTTAGTCGTCATTATTCAGAATTTAAATTATTATTGTTCTACCGCAATCTATTTTTTTATTGCCAAGCGTAACAACGTCCCAGACTCCCAGTGCTACGCATAATGATGACACTGTTTATTGTGTAGTACCTAGTTCTTACAGTATGTTGGATCTGGTTCTGAGATTGAGATCAGATCCAGTGTCGCAGTCAACATTCGGATGTGTTTGAATTTCTATGGCTTCCCGTACCTTTCTAGGAATGAATCTCTTCTCTCTCGCTAGGATTGCATTGCAGCGCAGCCTTATTGAAACTGATATATATGGTGGGGTTATTAATGATATGTTCACACACTGCAGACGACGGTTTTTCACGATTCTCCCACTTGACGTCCGTTGCTACGCATTTCTAGCACATCCGTAACGCATGCGTCTGCCAGATGAAAGGATATTGCGAATTATCATCTTATTCCCATACAAATATGGCAACGTTGCGTTGACGGATGCGTCTGTTAAACGACGCAAACGACGCCGCAATTCGCAATTTTCTTTCGTCTGACAGACGCATGCATGCGTTACTGATGCACTAAAAACGCACAGATACGGACGTCAAGTGTGATCCTGTGTGTGTGTAGATTTCTCTTTGCTTTCCCTATGTATGAGAGTCCACGGTCAATGTCAAGCTTATAAACACCAGAGTCGGAATGTTGCATTTGACTGATCTGATGAACTGGCTGATCTTCATAGTCCACAGTCACAGGCGGAACGTAGCTATTGTAAAATTCAAATAAAACCACAATATATATTTTTTCCGTTCCGTTTAAAATGGATTTTTGTAATTCTTGTGAAAATTCAAGCAAATACCTGTTAAAATCACAGCTGTATTTATTTTCCCACTACATACTGCCAGCAAAAACTAGAATCTAGTTTATTAATGCCTTACACTGTTACTTACATCTGCTGGATATGTAGCCTCACTTGAATTATGTGATGTCTTTAACCCTCACGTCATTCTCATGTAAATATTTAATGATTGAGAATATTTTTGTGTCGTTCCAGCTCTGCAGAAGATCAGCAAGGGAGAGTGCCCCAACTCGGACGGCATCCGTCTCTCCTAAACCTGACAAGATGCTGCCCATGATGATGCTTCACCATCTGGCATCATGTCACCTCTAGTTACTTCACATAAGAGATTTTCACTAAACTTTTTCGTAGCGTTCATGTCTTTGCCATGAATGTGAGGAAGGTAGTATAGGTTTTTGTGCTTACACTGAAATTAACCTGATTCATGGTTTATCAAAGATTTATCAGTCACTTTGAAATCCTGCTGTGACTAACTTTAATGACAAGTAGCTACCTAACTATAGCTGTTGGGTATTATTTGATCGTATTTTAAGATTCTATGCAATAAAAGGTTAAATATAAGTAATATTAGATTTTTTGTGTTTTTTCCTTACTCTAACTTTTCTTCTATAATTAACAGTGCAGTAGTGTGCTTAAAATTGACTCTACGTAAATGTCGTAATACACATGCGTAAAGAACCTACATTGGAGGAATTTGAGTTTTTTTTTTAATGTGACAACAAAATATTCCGCAATGTAAATTTATGCGACTAAACTATACACAGTTTTGCGTTTCGATAGTAATAAAATTATTTATTGTACACATCGATCATGATTGTAGCATACCTGCTTATCTTTCAAAAACATGTCTTGAAATAATATGCCAATGTAAACTCCGTTCATGTAAGAATTACCTATAATGTAAACAAACTTTGTATGTAACTGACAGTCATGAGCTGTCAGATTCATACAAAGTTTGTTTACATTATAGGTAATTCTTAAATGAACGGAGTTTAAATTAATATAGTACCTATTCCGATTTATACAGGGTAGCCCAAATAGTGACGTCCAAAGGGAAAACTTAAATGCCTTACACTGCCCAAGTAACAAAAAGTGGTCTTGTAGTGGTTCCGGGGCCAGGCCTATAAGTGGCTAGTAAATGTTTATAACCACGGAAAAGGGCCCATTTTATAGGCGTACTTTTGCTGATAACACATTCATAGTAGACTTGGCCAGCACCACTTGGGCTAATATTACACTCATATTTGGCCTACGCAGAACTTTCTGCTCCCGTGAAGCCGACTATGAGCATCTAATAGAACCAGGCAGGTCTGTAACGTACTCCACGCTTCTATTACTAGCTACTTCAAATGTTTGTGAATTTTGCTGTGTTGTGTTTGTGCCGTGGAGGTAAAAAATATATAAAACTAGTATAAAATAAAATTCTTTCATCTATTTAATATTAAATGTATTAACAAGTACTTTGCATGTAATAATATGCGTGCATACGTGTTGGCACGGCCAACGCGTAAGTGTTTTCGGTGAAATATATTGTATTTTACATCTCAATTTTTGTTCGCCTTTCGAACTCGGCATATTTAAAAAGTTTTGCTTACAAATAATAGTTAATCCTAACAACATTATTGCAACCATCTTGTGACGAATTAGGGTTCCATACACGCGATAAATATTATAGGCAAATGTCATCTTAAATGGGTATCCTGAAGATAGCTTTGGATCCTAATAGTTTTATAGATAAATTAAGACCATAACAGCATTAGAGAGTACACAATAAAACTAAGTAAATTTTCTCTTAAGGAAAACCACTATAGAACTAACTCACTTACGACTGGCATATAAAGTTGACTTGTACACGCCTATAAGCTCAACTAACAAACGCAAATGGTTCTAAGTACATGTGGTTCTATACATTACTGTTACTAGCGCATGACACTTATAGTGGATTTATTATTACTTCTTGTAGGTGATTATAACTATTACTTACAAGAGCAACTTCTCTTAAGTGTATTTACACCTTTGCAACACTGTTATAGGCCCCATTAGCCTTTACTGCGCTTATAGTTTAGTTCTGTACGCTACTATAAGTCAACTTATAAGCACAGATGTACTATAAAACCAAACGAACTCAGTGTAACCTGTTATAAGCTTGGTAGTAAAACCTGGAACCACTAAGAGGAAGTTATTAGTGCTGTAAGCCTGTAAACTGGGTGCTATAGGAGAACTATGTTACTTGGGTGAGGCTTACCTATCACCCCCATGTATGTTCCGCGATCTTTTGTAGTTTCCGAATTATTCAATAATAATTTTAAGCTTGTATAGGGAAAATTCTACTGCAAATAGCAAAAAGTATTCTACAGAAACAACGACTCGAAAGGCCTTATTACAGAAATAAAAATAGAAGAAAAAAACCTGTCAAACGAAATTTTCCCATACATATTTAAAAGTTGATTTACTCGGGAACTACGAAAAAGCGCGGATCATACATGCGGCTGATTTAGATACCCCTCAGTATAGGGTATTGCGTCATTGGACATCACTATACGGGTCAACCTGTATTTTCTTGAGGAAAATTGTTAGTTGGTATCGTTCCAGTTTTCGCAGAAACACTATCAATATTATATTTAACTACTCCGCTCGTAACAGCACACATGTGTGCTTGAAGTACAATACAAATCTATTGTTGCAAACTGAAGGGAAATTCCCCTTCAGCCGGGTGTACCTAAAACGCAGTCTTTCTACTTTGCGTTATGCCTAAATGTTATAATACACTAGCTAAATAACTAATTATTTATAAGACTAATTATCAGGGCTTCAAATCTGGGTTGCTCACGAAATGTCAGTGACGAGATATAGCACGAGATATGGCATCTTCTGGCTCAACGACGAAAAAACGCGCTAACATAGAAATACATTGAAAATTTTGTACTGAAAAAAATAACAAAATGCTTTATAACAATCACTGTATACTAAATTATAATTTTGCAAATGTGTGAGTGATGGAAATCATAAGTCAAAAAATTGATATCATTCATTCAAATTCGAATGAAATATCGGAATACGGACCCAAATATCTGTCAAAATAGGATAGCTTTCCATGCCTATTTTATGTCAAATACGAGATATAGCTTTTTGACATAAAATAACAAATCACAACATAAACAACACAGAATATTTTATAATTATTTGTTTTTTTTGGACGTTTCGACGAAATTAGAATGTTTTAGGTGTTTTTCAGTGTGTGTTTTAAGCTTCTGGTGGGAACAACCCTCAGGATAAATAGCACGAGCAGCCAATATGGACCCAATTGATCCATCCTAAATACCTTGCCTGCTTTGCCCCAATACTTCGAACAAAACTTACGAAAAGCCATGGTCTGGCCATCCTACTGCCTGGCCTGGCCACACTGGACGTATACACCGCCCCACTGCTCAAGATGATATCAATAGCACATACAGCGAACCCACAGTTCCATCCCAGCACAGCTCTTTCCCTGCAGCTTCCTTACTCTTTGACGACCTCGCATCGCACATCTCAAGGCCATCGTCCCTGTGTTTAAGCACATATCAAGAGGTGCTTGATGTTTAACTGCTGAAAAACGAAGAGAAATGCATGCCTTTCGCATACATATCATTCAGTGTCCTAGAATAAGGGGTTATTTAACCACCAATATGAAGCACAACGTAGACGGTGCTCCTCTCCGCTTGGAGGCCTCGTCAATCCAGTTTTTCAAAGGCCCATTTCAGTGTGAAAAAGAAATGAAACGAACGTGTATGACGGAGATTTGAGAGGAGCGGTCAGAATCCTTACGTCGGACTACGGAGTGGCTACAGCAGATTCATTCAGACAAGCACCCACCTCCTTCCAGACTAATTAAGTACGATCCCAGACAAGCCAAACCCCACCGCGCTTCACCTTGCTGTGTCCCCCTGATGACGTGATAACCTATCTATGGTCATTTCACTCTGTCTCTGCAGCTGGCCTGGATGGAATGTGCCCTCAATACCTATGGAGCTCACTATAAATTGAAGGCACGGCGACAGTGTCTCTGGGCCAAATATAGAGAATATTTAAAGCATAGCAATTGGAAACATGCTAAATTTATTAAATACACATAAAATAGATGCATTGTAGTTTGTATATCAGAAAATTCTAAGTAGCTTGTTCCTTTTTACACAATCCTAAGACCTAAACTGAGTTTATGCTTTAAGATCGATTTCTGCCACTAAAACAGTGGCAGAAATCGATTAATTTTAAAATACTTTTAAAATTAATTTTCACATCATCACATCGCATCAGCCTACGGCAGCATTCCACTGCTGGGCATAAGCCTCCCCCAAGGTACGCCATAAGGCACGATTTCCCGGTTTTTCCCTCGAGTCGCTTCTTTTTCCTATTTTCGTGTAGGACATTGAGTCGTCCAACGACCCAATGAACGAGTCGCTACCAGCCGCCGTCTTTAAGTCATCGGTATTCGGTACATCTGAACGAAGGGTGTCCAACGCTACGCTTGCCAAGGCGTTGCCTCAACTCGAGAATCCGCTTGCATAAAAACAATTTTAATAAATTTTTATTTAACCTCCCAATGTTAGTGCTACATACATCCAGTGTTGGTGCTACCTAAAACAAGCGGCATTTACAAAAAGTGTACACGATGATTTCCTCTAGGACCACGAAAACCACCAGCACCGTGTAAAACCAGTGGTTCTAGAGGTATCCTCAAACTGTTGTTGGCTATGTGTATCTATTACGGTGGCAACATGTGGAAGTTAAAGTAAAACAAATCGAATTTCAAATTAGTTAATTGTATTTGATTAATTTTCCTGCCCCATCAGCAGTTTCTTGATAAAATTACTTTTTAAAAGGATCAACAGTTTAATGTGATATCTTAAAGTGCTGCTGATAACATCTATCTATCTAATAGAAATAATAACTAGTCAATTTATGAAAATCCAGTTTTGGCTGAGAGTTTTTATCTTATCTGATGTGTTCTTCTTGCTCGTTCACTACAATTTTTGCAACAATACTTTCGGACGAATTACGCTGGCAAATTGTGTGAAAACCGCAATACTTGCACCATTATAGTGTTTCCTGGAGACAGCTGCGCTGCAATAAAAACATAAAGTAGTTAATATCTGGTAAACTTAAGCTTACTATCAAACCAGTGAACCAATATTCCGCCGGTATTTTAGGCAGAATCTGGGATATAATGAGCCAAGTTAACACACACAATCACTCCTAAACATTGTATATATATATATATATATACAATACAATATAAGTTAGATTAATATGATTATACTACCATATTATAAGATGGCAATGCTGAAATGTTGTGCATTGGGAAAGCTTCAAGGCTTTCACTAAGAGCCTTGTACCTTATGATGCCTTGTTACAGTTTATTCGCCAATATACGTTCATTTATGCAAAAGAAACACGTAATTTTTTATTTCACGTTTGTTATTGTAGACTATGTCAACGTCAATAGGTAAAATGACAACTGAATGAACGACAGCAATGACATTTTGTAAAAAAAGGCTCTTTGAAATGACATGATTTTACCAAAAAGAATTTGGTAAAATAGTCCCGTTCACGGTTGTTTCTACCTTTTAATAATAAAAATTGATTGCTTTTCAAGTTACCATCACGTTTCCTATTATTATTATTTTATTATAGTATTACCGCTAAAACCGCTAAGTATAATAGAGGTATAAGTATGGCAATACTCAATTATCCAAATGACCCTCAAATGTTCGTCAGACGTGGCGTAAATGTCCGTTTTACGACCGTTTACGCTCTGCATACCTCACAAGGGATTATAGGCGTGATATATGTATGTATGTATGTAAAGCAACCGACTGTCAAACGTTACAAGATTGAACTGTGATAGTCAACATTCACACATCATGTCAATTCCTTCCGGGGGAGGCAGAGCGTAAAAGACCATTAAAAATGCCCCTTCATCATCACGTCTGCTAAATACTTTATGGTTTTTTCAAAAAATTGTGTAGAGATGTAGATAAATTGGTGTCCCTCAAGCTGTAATCCTCACCTATGAAAACTTAACGAAAAGCAATTTTGGTTTTGTCAAAAAATAGTGCTGAAATAGTGAAAAATAGTGACATATGCAAGAAAATTAGTGACTTCATATCTCCCAAGATATGGCTATCGTTTGGTGAGGATTACAGATCGAGGCTCACGCTGTAATCCCAACTCTCGTGTCAGCAAACGGTGGGGTATTTTCACTTGATCTACATTTCAAAAAATAGTGTCTAATTAGTGACTAATAGTGACAAAAGATGAGAAATAGTCGCTTTATAATTCCGAAGTTATAAAGGCATCTTTGTGAGGATTATACCTATAGCAATTTTTGCTGTAATCCTCACCTCATTTCTGCTAAACGCGTAGGTCTTTTGACTCAAATTTAATATCAAAAAATAGTGCTGAAATAGTGTTCTTAAACTGCATTGATATTTATTTAGTTTATGTAGTAGAAGCAATTAAAAAAACCGTAAGAACTTCTTCATACAAAATGGTCACGTACAGTCGCGAACAATACTTCGTATTGTCGTACTTGAAGCTCAATACTGGTTTGTTATGTCGGTAGGAACGTAATCAAACAAATTTATTTCCTTCAAGTATTTTGTTTATATCTGACAGTACACAATATTTCTCAATCAGTCAGACGTGGCGATGATAACGACCGTATTTTTTGCGGCTGTTAACGCTCTGCCTAACCCGTAAGGGATAAAGGTGTGATATATCTTTGTATCTATGTAGTACATAAATAAATACATCAAAGATATAGGTACCCAACTTGTTTGGTAAAAATGGAACAAAAAACATATTTATGTGGTAAAATTCATTGAACTCATAAATAAATGAAAGTAGGTATATAGGGTGAAATCTAATCAGTGACCGATAGCGAAAACCCAGGACGGGCTGGTGATAAGGAACAACTTTCCCCAAGGAACATAGGTCGAAACACGAAAAAAAAATTAGACCTCCCGTACAAAATTGCCGATCAGCTGATTTGGGTTACTATGGGAGTACCAATTTTTTTTCATATTTCGACATATGTTCCTTGGGGAAAGTTGTTCCTTATCACCAGCCCGTCCTGGGTTTTCGCTATCGGTCACTAAATAGATTTAATCCTATGTAGTTAACGACGTTCGAGGCAAGGACTAATAATATAAGTTAAGTACCTAATTATACCTAAATAATAATTTTTGTTATTTTCAAAACGTGCGTTTTCATTTAAATTTTTCATAATAATCGTAAGGAGCGTATTTGTTATTCAAGAAATTTTATATTTGAGTTGTCATAATACTCAATATCGCGTAACGTGATGAAACCAAAAAATACCACGCAGGCGAAGTGCATGCAATAATTTCACTATTGTCTACCCTCTCGCTCACATGCGCGGCGGTCGGTTTTCGAGGCTCGGTGTTTAATTTAGCGTTGCTATGCTGGGGTAAGTTAGGTATTAATGACGGTCTATGAATGCGCCGCGATTTCGCACGCATCGCTCTGGGCATATGTTGTCCCTTTCTCGCTCGCGGGGCGAGGGGGCGGCGTGCGCGCGGGCCGCCTGGTAGGCGCCACGCGGTGATTTCTGCACCGCACTACCAGTCACTCAAAACCGTTCGGACGAGAACGTATTGTGTTTTGTACGGATTTCCCGCCACGCGTTTTGTGATGCCGCGTGTAATGGACGATTCAATTTGAGATCGCGCGTGTTGATGCATCGTATTATTGCGGTTCTCCTGGGTTATAATAGAATACCAGGCTTAGTGATTGTTGGATGTCTCGACGTCTTCCACGTGAGCGTCGCGTTGAATAGGCATCAAGTGGCCATATCGGCTCGCGTTTTGTACGGCCCTAATTCGTGTTGGGTCACGCGTAATGACTAATATCAAAGTGAAATACGAACAGAAGCTGTGAGTGGTTTGAAGTGAATAACGCGCCAAGGCTGTAGTGGAATGCTGGGTGTCGATATCTTTTCCACCCAGCCCTGTAAGTACCAACGGAATCCCTATTTGATCCATTCCCTGAACTTCCCTTCTCCGTTGGGTATTTATGCATTTGCGCCGGCACGTGACTGTAAGTGTTAAACCTAGTTGTTTTAGTATAAAACTGTTTCCTAGTGTTAATGGTGTGTTCCCTTTAGTCATATTTGTTGTACCATTATCATTGTGACTCCTTAGTACGAATTGCTGAATTCGTGGGGTGATATAATTTGGAGGTACTTACTTATAATCTAGTGCTTATACGTGTGACGTAACGCCAGATCGGCAGACGGTATTTACTACAGAATTGAGTTATGTAAAGGTCAGAACACATCATTTGCCAATTTCACTCAACTTAGTTAATTAAGTTAAATAGATTTAGGTTCACGTTTAGTTCATAGTATGCGCTGCTATATTGTGCAGCGTATGCTATTTAGCGCTGCGTAACGCGGCCATTGTCTGCCTTCAGTTGAACTCCTGGTATTTTACTAGAAATTTACCTGTGTAAATCGCTTCCACTGCGGGAGTTTAGCTTGGAATTAGACACTCGGCCAAACCGGTTTTGTTTAGCGGTGGCTTGAGCGGTGGCGCGACCAAACAGGGCTTTCAGACTTAAGAGAATACGATGTGATAAATTAATGCGATGCGTTGATCTGAAAGATATAGCATAAGTACATATAAATACTTTATTGTTATAAAACCGTTAAAAAGTTCAAGGCGTTAAAAAATAGTCAATCAAAATACCTACTCATAAAATAGACCAAAATAATGTCAGTGGCTCAACTTATGTTTAAGTTAATACCTACCTATATTGGCAGAAATGACATTACCTAAATTAAAGCAAAAATCAAGTCTGTATTCTACGAAGTATTGTTCGCGACTGTACCTGACCATTTTGTATGAAGAAGTTCTTACGGTTTTTTTAATTGCTTCTACTACATAAACTAAACAAATATCAATGCAGTTTAAGAACACTATTTCAGCACAATTTTTTGATACTAAATTTGAGTCAAAAGACCTAAGCGTTTAGCAGAAATGAGGTGAGGATTACAGCAAAAATTGCTATAGGTATAATCCTCAGCAAGATGCCTTTATAACTTCGGAATTATAAAGCGACTATTTCTCATCTTTTGTCACTATTAGTCACTAATTAGGCACTATTTTTTGGAATGTAGACCAAGTGAAAATACCCCACCGTTTGCTCACACGAGAGTTGGGATTACAGCGTGAGCCTCGATCTGTAATCCTCACCAAACGATAGCCATATCTTGGGAGATATGAAGTCACTAATTTTCTTGCATATGTCACTATTTCAGCACTATTTTTTGACAAAACCAAAATTGCTTTTCGTTAAGTTTTCATAGGTGAGGATTACAGCTTGAGGGACACATAAATTGTTGGTCCATAGCCTCCAATTGTTATACGTGGCTAGGAACGTGAAGCCAGTTCCTTGGTCACATCTTATGTATTTACTGAATATTATGAGTTCTTACGTTTGTACAGTGTTTTTTTCATATTAAGAAGTTTATATGTGCCAAACCGCAATATTTTTAACTAATCTAGGACTACGCTCTCTAAACAGGGTGATAATTTATTGAATTATGAGTATTCTTTCAAAGAGAACTCTGTTTTTACATATTATCCTTAATAATGATATACCTACATCTACTGCTTAGAACTCCTTTGGATTGCATTTTCAGATTTTAATTATTTAGAATAAAACTTCTTCTTCGTGTCCAGTTCTATATGATTTTTTGACAAAATTTTGTAAAGGCCACAGCACTCCTAGTTGCCGTATTCAGATCCTTCCTGCTATTGTTTGAGATGGGGCTCCACAGTCTCAATTGGTCGTTTTCCATGAAGCCTCATTTGCCGTGTTCACCCTGCAGTGGCTAACTTGAACGATGGTGTGATGAACCCCACAGGAGCCGGCCAACGGGAGTACCATATTTGGTCCCTGGCTTGCGGCGCATTGTCTGTAGCAGATGTATTCCTCATAAGCTTTTTCGGCTTTTTAAACGAGCGCGAGACATTGAGTAGTTGTTCAGTGGGTGTCGAGTGTCGGTTTCTTGCTTCTGTTACTCCAATGCACAAGCTACTTCTCACTGGACGTCTTGTTATGGATACAGCATATTCAAAGGAATAGGTTTGAGGTTCTAGAATAAATAAAGTATCGTAAATCGTAATAGTAAACCGTGGGTTTGACAATATTAGCTAAGTAACAAACACAGACATTATGCCACTAAATTTTAAAAAAATTGCAATGATTTCTGGGAACTGCAACGAATGCATAAATAAACCTAGCATAGGAGCGATTTTATTAGCGACTGAAAATAGTAAAAATCGTAGTAGGACTAAAGTATTTGTTAGTACCTTAACCAAATGCATTTGTACAGTTTATCATCTTCTTCTGCAAAAATATAATATGATGTCTTCTCGGGCCGGCTGGAACATTAGCTAGCCCAAAGCTAGTCGGTTTTTCCAGAAAAAAGCAGCCATTCACTCGATTCTTCTTTAATATTATAATTTGTGAAAATTACTTTCCTTTTGTTTGTTTTGATATTTTATTTACATTTGACTGAATGACCGGAATGAACGATATTTGAAACATTAGGCTAAAGTGTTTTCTGTTTCTTCTGTTGCCATAAAAACTGAAGGGGATGGAGTAACCAATTTGGTTCAGATACTGGCCAGAATCTCAGAATAGGGCCATATCTCGTTTTTGACATTATCAGCTGATTATGATTGATATTTAGCCGCTCGCATGTGCGGTTTATAGCTTACAATATGATCCTACATTGCTGGCTCTAAAGAAACCGAGTGTGATTTTGGTAACAAAATCCGTAATGTACAAGGCCAAAAGCGTAACCGAAGCCAGAACCGCCATATCTCGTTCGATATATGGCCTCAGATTCGGCCCCCAGATTGCTTACTTTTCGTTATGGCTAATTCTATATCAGTCTAAATCTCTACTTGCCTTTATCGCGTTATGCCTAAATAACGAATACTTATAAATGCTAACTCCTGTGTCACATTTTCAATTGGCACTTCAAAATTGAGTGTTCTTTACTTTTCTAATCAAATTTAAATACGACAATGACAACATCAACCATCAGAACAGTCACTACTGTATAGTATAGTATTCTTTGATTTTCAATTTATGCAGTGCCGTTTTAGAACCGTACAACAAAATGAACTCGAGTGAAATAGTAGTGCCCTCAATTCGGGATATTAATTCTCCTTACTTGCCTTAAAGGAGATAAGTGCATATTATCTATTGAAAAAAATAATAAAAATTAAAAAAAAACTTTTGAACACGTATAGTCATTAAGTATCTGATTTAGTTTTTTATGTGCCAATGCCAATGAAATGAGCAATTTTATTTAAAAAAAATCTATGATGCAAATACAGATTGCAGATTTAGATTCAGCAATTGTTTTAATTTTGTGTGCCAATGCCAATAAAATGACCAGAAAATCTGCTTGTTTTTATTTTTTTATTGTTTGATGGAAATACGGATTGCAGATTCAAGCAAAATAAAAATATATTTTTAAACATTCTACTTTGTTTCAATAAATATTAGATTTAAAATCAAGCTTGTCTCTTGATGATATATCTTCCAGCAGACTGTTATAGTTTCCATTTAAACTTGAACCGTTCTTGTATTTTCGTATTTGTATTGATTTTTATTTAGACTTTACTAGCGACCCGCCAGTGGTTTCACCCGCAACTAACATCATTTTACATTAGGTGCGCTACTTCGAGATTAAAACTCAGTAGGTCTATGTATTATTTTGCCATTTGAGCTGCTGACCTTAATCGCAATAGTCCTAATCCTAACTCTTTATAAGGCTAACTCTCTTTGTACCTACTTCGCGTTTTGCGTAGTCGTAACGCGACATAGTCATAGTACGCTTTAGGTACACCCGGCTGAAGGGCAAAATTCGACCTGAGCGAAGTGGTTAAAAATTAAAAGCAAGATGTCTCGTTATTAGTGCAACTTGGTTCTATTTGCGTTTATCAAGTATGCAGCTATTATTATATTAGGAACGGATGCCAGTAGCGTTACTATTTCTGGCACAGGCAAATATATTAAGTTCTGTCAAATAGATAACACTAATGTGAAAAGAGGCAGTAAACAGCGGACTACGGTGGCGTCATCTACCCCTTGAGCAACAATCACAATCAAGAAACTAGCGGTTTCGTCTATGTAGATGGTGCTTTTATTGATGTTGCCATTGTAATTATTGATTTCGTAATGTTGGTACTAGGATTCCTTAGCTGTAGCTTTATGGCGCCAAACGAATACATGTCAAATTATAAATTCACCTTGTTAAGTTGGTAGGACCGACCAATCACAAACTGTAAATTAACGTTTAAGCGAATCGGTGATCGTAGATTTTTGTAGCCAATCACGGCAGAGATTTTTAGCAGTTTTGGAGGCAAGTGGGGTGTTTTAGCTCCACGCGGTAGGGAACGGGCTGAGCTGTACTCTCTTCGCTTTTCGTACGTTACGCGGTTCGGACGTGTACCTCATAATCGCTACGTTCAACCTAATTAGTGTTTAATTAGTTTCCAGTGCATAATTTCGGAAAAGATAAGTATTTTTGGTGTAATAATTTATAAAATCAACCCTTATCCATCTGTTCCGTTTAATGTAACCCTTGTGTAGCTATTGCATTTAAATAGGTAGTTTAATATCTAGTTTTCTTAATGATTGTGAAAATATGCTTCTTGTTCGAATTTAGATGCAGTTTTGTGTTTGAGTAAATTTCATACCTTTGTAAACTGTAACAACAAAGTTTATTTTAGTCTTGTGTTTTCTTATGACAAAATTTACAGTTCTATTTATGGTCAAATTAATTAATTCATTAATAATATGTGGAAAAGTATATATTATATATATATCTAAATATGGTATTAGTACTGGGAGTACTGGTACTGTGTATCTTGTTGAGAAATTATTTTAGTTTGGTAATTGATTTGAAATATGGACTTATGACTTTAATTTTATTCCGAAATGAATAAATTTAAGAAATATACCTACTTTTAACATCATCTTAGTTTCTAATAAATAAGTTTAGATTTTGTGACTAGTACCTGTTAATTGGAGTTTAATAGTTTCTGTTTTAGTTTTTATCGGTATTAATAACAATTAATGGTTCTTTTAATTTAATTTAATTATAAAGAAGTGAATTTTATTAATGTTATCTAATTATTAATTTCTAAATAAAAGATTCTAATTAATTGAACAATAGCTGTTTTATTCCTTAACTTTTAGGCAGCTTTTATCTAATCCTGATTTAATATTTTCAGAAGTGGGATGGATCGAAGGAGAAGAAGTCGATCCCGTAGTCGTTCTCAACGATGGGATCGTGACCAAATGGAGCGCCGCAGAGGGAGTCGCAGCAGTCACTACAGGACCGAGAGATGCTCGCGGTCCCGAAGCCGTTCGCAACACAAGTGGGCACCTTGGCGTCCTTCTGTTTCTCCTGAGCGACAGCGGCAAGAATCTGGTAGGATCTATCCATATTTTACTGATGTTATGGTTAAATCTGATATAATACCTGAATTTGACCCTGAAAAGTCAGAGTTACCTGCTATGCAATGGCTTAATAAAATAGAGCAATTAGGGGCCATTCATGGTTGGAATGATGGTGTTAAGAGTTACTACATGCAGTCACGACTAAGCGGGTTAGCAAAACTGTGGCACAGTGCCCTGAGGGATTATGAATTGACCTGGCAAGAATGGAAGGATAGGATTATCGAGGCTTTCCCACCAAACTTAGATTATGCAGATGCTCTTAAAGAAATGCTGGTAAGGAGAAAATTATTCAGCGAGACAATGACCCATTATTATTATTCAAAGTGTACCCTGCTAACTAAATGTGAAATACGAGATGAGAAGGCGGTGTCTTGCATAATAGAGGGTCTCCCATTCCATATGAAGACTTCGGCTCGGGCTGGAAATTATAGGACTCCAGGGGAGCTGTATTCGCACTTCCTCTGCATGAACGATGATAAGAAACCAAGCTTCGGTCCTAATCAGCAACGCGCCAAACTGCCATACCGCGGACGCGACTGGAGGAAGCCAGATGGAGAGGCAACAAGTTCAACGCCAGTCAGGGAAGGAAATCGTGAAGCAAAGGATACTCGCACTTGCTTCTTGTGCAATGAACCTGGGCACATGGTGCGGTTTTGCCCAAGGAACCCATCCGTGAAGAAATGCGACGTATGTGGACGTACAAATCATAAAACTGAGCATTGCTTCCAGAACACAAAGAAGATCGTCAACATAATAGAAGCTAAGGTAGATGAGTGTTATTTTAAACAGGTGAAGGTTAATGGGGTAGAAACAGTAGCATACTTAGATTCTGGTGCTCAAGTCAACCTGATGACATGGAATTGTGCAAAAAATCTTGGTCTAAAATTAGACCCGTCTGACGTTTACGTTACCGGTTTCAAGGGCCAGCCCGTAAAATCGCAAGGGATAGTATCGGTGGAAATAATTATCGACGGGGTAACAACTGTTTCTCAAGTGGAAGTGATAAACGTATCTTTAGGTCGGGCTGATATGTTTATAGGCCAACCTATTTTAAATAACCCAAGGTATCGCATGATAGTTTTTGGTACATCTGTTACGATTGAGAGTGCAGAGTCTACATCACAACCAGAAGAACGTGGGGTAGTTGTCATTGATGATCTAGGTTCTTTAGTTGCAGGAAAGAATGCAGAGTCTGCGTCTCAAGTAGGAACAGCTGAGGGTTATGATATTACTAATTTAGAAAGTGCGGTCGAGGTTGACAGGATAAAAATATTTTGTTTAGCAGATACTACAGTACCACCCCATGCAGCTTCATATGTGGAAACATATAGTGATGCAGACGATGTTGGGTCTACTCTTCTTTTCGTAGATAGTCGGTTTTGTTCCTATGATGATGTGAATTATAGTATCCCTTCATCCGTGCTGTCTACCCCTGCAAGGTTTTTGCTTATTTCTAATAATGGTGAGAAACCACTTCACTTTCACAAAGGTCAGGTATTAGCTCGCGCATGGGTTTCAGAAGAGACTGATAGGCATAAAGGTTTAGAAGGTTCGGATGCGACTCTCATGAATAAGGTCATGAAAATTGACGTCTCCAAAATTCATTGTGGCTCAAAAGATCCTCAGGTATTGCAACGTCTTACTCAAATTCTACAGGAATACTCAGATTGTTTTTCGGAAGATACTAGTGAATTAGGACTAACTGATAAAATTGAGATGAAGATTGAACTGACCACCGATAAGCCGATTTGTTATCGGCCATACAGGCTTTCATTTGCGGAGAAGGAAGTAATGAGGGAAAAGATTGATGACATGTTAGCTAATGGGATAATAAGAGAATCTTCTTCTAATTACGCTAGTCCCATTATTTTAGTTCGAAAGAAAAATGGTGACTATCGTCTTTGTGTCGATTTTAGGAAATTAAACGACATTACCGTCAAGGATAAATATCCTCTTCCTGTAATCGAGGATAACATAGAAAAACTTGGAGGGAAAAAGTGCTTCACAAGCTTAGATATGTCCCAGGGATTTTACCAGATTCCTATGGCAGAGGAATCAATCCACAAGACCGGATTTGTAACGCCTGAGGGGCATTACGAATTTCTTCGCATGCCCTTCGGCTTAGCGAATTCTCCAGCTATTTTCCAAAAATTAATGGATAAAATATTTTCATCCTTACGCTACGAAAAAGTACTTCCTTATATCGATGACCTTCTTCTACCTACAACTACAGAAGATGAAGGATTGACTCTTTTACAGACGGTACTTGACATAATCAGAAGTGCTCGGCTTACACTTAACCTCGAAAAATGTTTTTTCCTTCAAGATAAAATCGATTATCTCGGATACGAAATCTCCCATGATGGCATTCGCCCAGGAAGCAAGAAGATTGAGGCTGTGATGAAGTATGAAGAGCCCAAAAATATCCACGAGCTAAGAATGTTCCTGGGTTTGACCAGCTATTTTAGAAAATTTGTGAGAAATTATGCACTCATCAGCCACGACTTGTACAAGTTGCTGAAAAAGGACGTCGAATGGGATTGGGGAACTACTCAACAGGAAGCGTTCGATGAGCTAAAAAGGATACTTACATCACGACCTTTACTGGTATTGTTTCGTAGGAATGGTGAAATAGAAGTTCACACAGACGCAAGTAGTAGAGGATTATCAGGAATTTTGATGCAGAAATACGAGGGTGTTTTTAGGCCTGTCGCTTACTTCAGTCGAAAAACAAGTAAAGAGGAGGCGATGTACCACTCTTATGAGTTAGAGACATTAGCTGTTGTTGAATCGGTCAAAAGATTTAGAATTTACTTAGCTGGAAGCCATTTTAAAATCGTCACTGACTGTTCAGCAGTACGTTACACTTTTCTGAAGAAAGACTTAACGCCTAGGATTGCAAGGTGGTGGTTATCTATACAGGAGTATGACATGGAAGTGGAGCATCGTTCTGGAAAATCTCATAATCATGCTGATGCTTTGAGTCGATCACCAGTAGAACCTCCGAAGGTAGTAGATATAAATGTAATCGATATCTTTGACTGGGTGGTGTGTCTTCAAAATCAGGACGAAAAGCTACGCATCATTCGGATAAAACTCGAGTCAAATACGGCAGAGCCTGATATCAAGAATAACTACATACTGCAGGATGGCAGATTGTACAGATTAATAAAGGACGGACAGGAGCGGTTAGTAGTTCCAAAGTATGGGAGATGGAATATCATGAGAAAGTATCATGATGGTATCGGACACCCTGGGCTGAAGCGTTGCGAGCAAATCATTAAGGACACTTTTTGGTTTGAGGGAATGACAAGGTTCATTCGCAAATACGTTGAATCTTGTATTGATTGTTTATATAAGAGAAGCCAATATGGTAGACTAGAAGGAGAACTACACCCCATAGAAAAGATACCAGAGCCGCTTCATACTGTGCACATAGACCACTTAGGCCCTTTTTGTAAGAGTCGTGCTGGTAATAGTTATCTGCTTGTAGTTGTCGATTCTTTCACTAAGTTTACATGGGCTATACCTTCGAAAACTACCAGGGCCAGAGAAGTGTTACAAGCTCTCTCAAATATTTTTAGTATGTTTGGCTATCCAACACGAATTGTTTCAGACAGTGGAGCATGTTTCACTAGCAAGAGTTTTAAACAATACTGTTTGGATCATCAAATAAAACACATTCTGAATGCTGTGGCTTGTCCACGAGCAAATGGCCAGGTAGAAAGGTATAACAGAACCCTTCTCGACTCAATTACCACGAGTGTCGAAGATGAGAGGGATTGGGACACTTGCATACCCGACATCACCTGGGGACTAAACAATCTACAGAATGCGTCAACGCAGTTCTCCCCATACAAACTCATGTTCAGTGCTACACGAAGCCGTTATCAGGGCATGGGTGTCAATCAATATGATGACGAGCAAGCTGCTCAGCGTAACAAGGACGAGGCATCAAGTAGCCTCAACAAAACGGCGGATTCTATGCGAAAATACTTTAACGCAAAAAGGAAGAAACCAACAAAATACCAAATCGGTGATCTGGTGCTCTGGAAAGGTTCAGCAGATAGAAACTTAAATGTACGTCGGAAATTGAAGGAGAAATTCAGCGGGCCTTATAAAGTGGTTAAAGTCGTTGGTAACGATAGATACCAAATAACGTCACTCAAGGGTGTAAAAGGATACAAGCGCTTTTCTGCTGTTGTATCATCAGACTCGTTGAAGAGATTTAAAGGTGCAAGTGACGATGAATCGAGTACAGAAGAGAGTCAAATTGACAGTACCGAAGAGCTGCTGGATTTATTAGAGGGATAAAACATTTATGGCCTATAGAAATTGATAGGAAATAATGTAATTTGAGTGGTGGCAATAATAGTGCCAGGCAATGAACTGCCCATTTTGATTAAAATGGTGTAAAATAATGTTGATGACAAACAACGGTTTATATAAATAATGATATATAAGGAGTTGGTTAATAAATATGGTATATAAAAAAAATGGTGATTACTAAATACGGTGAATTGATAAAGCAATGGTTAATTATATTTTGGTAATAAAAATAATGGTGATTATATGGCATACGAAAATTGGTGATTATTAAACATGGTGAATTTAATAATAACATTTTAGTAATAATGGTAATTTTTATTTTATTTCTTTATGGCACGTAAAATAATGATGGTATAAAATTGTTTAAAAATGGTATATGAGTTTTGATTCATGGATTATATAACAGGTTATATAACAAAAATAGCAGGGATGCTCTGAAATTGATTTTTAAATTTTATTATTATGCCTGGGATTGTTTAAAAGTAACAGACAAGAAAAATAAATTAACAATTCAGTTATAAACTAAGTCAAAACATTTTGATGTATGGTTTGGCTCTGTTGCTATTGGATAATTTAACTGGTTATCTATGGGAATTTCGCAATACTATACTGGAATAAAATGGTTGTGTATTATCAGTTTATCCTTTTTTTTTTCTCGTTACTTTGCAGGGACGCAAATCTGTCAGGATGGACGAGTGTGAAAAGAGGCAGTAAACAGCGGACTACGGTGGCGTCATCTACCCCTTGAGCAACAATCACAATCAAGAAACTAGCGGTTTCGTCTATGTAGATGGTGCTTTTATTGATGTTGCCATTGTAATTATTGATTTCGTAATGTTGGTACTAGGATTCTTTAGCTGTAGCTTTATGGCGCCAAACGAATACATGTCAAATTATAAATTCACCTTGTTAAGTTGGTAGGACCGACCAATCACAAACTGTAAATTAACGTTTAAGCGAATCGGTGATCGTAGATTTTTGTAGCCAATCACGGCAGAGATTTTTAGCAGTTTTGGAGGCAAGTGGGGTGTTTTAGCTCCACGCGGTAGGGAACGGGCTGAGCTGTACTCTCTTCGCTTTTCGTACGTTACGCGGTTCGGACGTGTACCTCATAATCGCTACGTTCAACCTAATTAGTGTTTAATTAGTTTCCAGTGCATAATTTCGGAAAAGATAAGTATTTTTGGTGTAATAATTTATAAAATCAACCCTTATCCATCTGTTCCGTTTAATGCAACCCTTGTGTAGCTATTGCATTTAAATAGGTAGTTTAATATCTAGTTTTCTTAATGATTGTGAAAATATGCTTCTTGTTCGAATTTAGATGCAGTTTTGTGTTTGAGTAAATTTCATACCTTTGTAAACTGTAACAACAAAGTTTATTTTAGTCTTGTGTTTTCTTATGACAAAATTTACAGTTCTATTTATGGTCAAATTAATTAATTCATTAATAATATGTGGAAAAGTATATATTATATATATATCTAAATATGGTATTAGTACTGGGAGTACTGGTACTGTGTATCTTGTTGAGAAATTATTTTAGTTTGGTAATTGATTTGAAATATGGACTTATGACTTTAATTTTATTCCGAAATGAATAAATTTAAGAAATATACCTACTTTTAACATCATCTTAGTTTCTAATAAATAAGTTTAGATTTTGTGACTAGTACCTGTTAATTGGAGTTTAATAGTTTCTGTTTTAGTTTTTATCGGTATTAATAACAATTAATGGTTCTTTTAATTTAATTTAATTATAAAGAAGTGAATTTTATTAATGTTATCTAATTATTAATTTCTAAATAAAAGATTCTAATTAATTGAACAATAGCTGTTTTATTCCTTAACTTTTAGGCAGCTTTTATCTAATCCTGATTTAATACTAATTACATTACTTTACTAACTATGTCGTAGATACGTTTCATTGTTCTGTGCGATGATGCAATAAGGGTATAACATTGACTTATATAAGCGAGTAAGTATTTTTTTGACAACTGCATAAATTGCGTAAAATCCCAGCATATTTTTATTTTATTTTATAAAGACGTATAGTCTAGGACCACTAGATCTACCAAGTAGAACCACTGGTGATTCTAGTGGGACATGTTTATTTCATCGGAACCACTGTTCAACAGTTGTGTCAGCGTAAGCACAACAAATTAATAAATCTTATTTATTACATTGAATTTCATAATCAGTGTCTAATTAATGAGTGTTTTTGGGGCGAGTTTCTAATAAACAAGACGATAAATATCTGTAATCAGTAAACGGCTTGTCGGAGACTGCTTGTCGCCCTGTTTACTACTGCATGTTACTCACAATCATGTCACTTATACATTAGAACTAGCTGTTAAAATCCTATGTATTAATCCATGTTGCTTTCTATATGTGTGCCAAACTTCATTACAATCGGTTCAGTAGTGAAATTGATATTGAAATCCTTTATTCAATGTATCCTACATTTATTATATCACTTATTGACGTCATGAACCGTCATTATAAAAAAAAAAAATGTATCACACAATACACAACACAATATTTTTATATAACAATTTTGTAATGTCCTAATAGAAAACCGGCTCGTGTAGAAGATTTTGCGTAAAGTAACAAACAAACATACACACTTCCGCATTTATAATATTAGTAGGACCAGCAGCCTGCCCAGCGGTTTCTCCCGATGGTAACCGTTTTCTCGCAGGAATAAGACTTTAAATTTAGCCTATGTTCATCAGGGATCATAAAGGATTGTAATGGCAATTTAAACAAACAATCAAATCTTTCCTCTTTATAATATTAGTGTAGATATATTTATGTTCTGTACGATGCGATGAGCCAGCAACTTAATTTTTTTGTGCCAAATAGTACGAAAAATTGCTAAATAGGAATCTCTAAGATTTTATCACAACGTTCTCCACCCTTCTGCTAGAAGGAATATTATTGTTCTCAGTAGTTTCTTTGTGGGAGCTAAAGGAACTACTGATATAATTGACCAGTTCTTGGACCGAATGCAAAACAAATTTATTCTAGAATTATTTTTATAGTATTTACAAATACTATACAATTTATTTTGATACACATAAAAAAAGAAATAACCAATTACTTACCCTAAAAACTATACTCAATATTTGCGACTGAGAGAGAAGCCTTTATTAGATCGACTTCATCCATTTCCCAAATTTCCTAACTCGTCCTCTATTCTGACTCGTCCATTTCTCTGTCTCGTCTACATTCCTAAGTTGTTCACTTCCAAGTCGTCTTCCACTTGCCTCTTCTCGTCTTCGCTAAGTGTTCGATGTGTTACTCACGTCAAGCGTTTTAGTAGTTCCTTTAGCTCTCATGAAGGAACTTCTGATACAAAAAAGTCGCTAGTTCCTTTAACCTCCTAAGGCCCAAAGCGATATAAGCTAAGTAGTCATATTGACCCGTGGTCCTACCAGTAGGACTTATATTTTATAGTAGTTCAGACCCAAGCGTTTGACATGCGATTTTTTAACGATAAGTTAACTTATGGGTTCCAATACTTTTAGAGCATATTGTGTAACATTGTAGAATACCATTTCAGTCAAAATTATTTCAGTAGAATAAGTCCTACCTGTAGGACCTCGGATGGTAATTAGGTAAGTTTTTTATTTATTTATTAGTATGCTGATTTTTATTAAAATAAAATAAAACAGATTTTTCATAAAGTAATCTGAATTATTAAAGAAAAAAGGAACCACAGGCATTAAACAGTCTTAAAAACTTATATGTACAATTCTCATTGTATTTGTACAATTCTCATTGTACTACGAGATCTTGATCTTCTTCTGCTAGATGCAGATCGACGAGCCCTACCAGATGCAGCACGACGAGGTCTACCTCTAGCTCTGCCACGTGTTGTTCTGAGATCCAGAAGAGGTTCATCGTCATCAGACGAGCTAGATTCTTCAGGTGGAGGAACATATGCCGTGTCTAAGTCCCCATTCTCACACAGTTCATCTATTTCACCGTCCTCTAATTCAATTTCGGAGTCACTAAGCGCATATTCGATTTCATTGTCTCTTAAACCTACAAACAACATAAAAAGATAAAAAAATATTCAAGTAATTGTCCAAAGGTAGTATAAAATAATTTGTAATACAGAACCTTGGGCCTACCCATAGGCCTTTATATTTTGGTGTCACATGTATAATTAAATAACAGTTTAAACTAAAAAATTATTACTTAATACCTTTAGATAACTAATAAAATATAATATTCGAAAGTAATTGTAGCTAAATCAAAGAAGATTATTGTAAAATTTATGGATTTATTTACCTCTTCCTCGCGGATGTGCCATGTCTCCAGCTGATTTCTGCCAAACTGACTTTTTTTTCTTTTTGACGTCGATTTGTGGGTGACCGTAGTGCAGCCCAAGTCTATTTTTATTAATTCGGATACACTATTTTAAATTGGCGCTAAATTCAAAATCACAATATCACGTTTTATAATAAGTCCTACAGGTAGGACCTTGGTATGATATGACTACTCAGCTGTTGCAGAAGTTGGGTCTGTAATACTACTCTTAATTAGTACTACCAGTAGGACCGTGGTCCTTAGGAGGTAGGAACTACTAAGTACAAAGACATTTTATGAGATTTCAGTCCCTGACCCTTTAAGGGGCAGCGCACGTATAAATCTTTACATTTGTGTTTGGATTGATTATTTCATCAAAGATTTTCTGTGTAAGTTGTCCTATTTTATAAAAGATGAATTTCATAATTACAAATATGGATTTCATATTTTTCGAAGCATATGGTAGGACGTAAAACGGGTACTCGTCTGCATGCAATTAATCCAATATCTATGACAGGAGCATAGTTTTCTCACGTAGGAAGGGATAACATATTGCTGCTATAGTGCTATTTACACACAGATGAGTATCTCTCTGTGTGCGTGAGGTTATCAATTTTACTGTAGCTATCTCTTCGAACCTAGAAGTAAGTCAACAAAAGAACCATTAATAGACCATGAAAAAGAAAAAACTCTCGTGAGCAGACTCAGCCCATGCAATTTAACATAGCTTAAGTTCGAAACTGTGTAAAAAAAAAAGTGTTGTCAACAGATACTTGTGAAATTTTCTTCCACGGAAAGAGGGAGAGTCCTTTCAACATGAGCCGAGGATATTTTTTTTTATAATATGATTTTATTCCTGATTTTCTATTTATTACAGGGTGAATGTTTTTCATTGGCTGAGCAAGAATACAATATATTTTGTATTATTTCTTCCCCTTGTATAAAAGTTCCTACCGTCGATTGTGCCAGGCAAATGTACATAAAACCTCATCTTTATCTTCCACAAACAAATCAAAACAGGATGTTATTAAAAGTTCTTGTTATTTGTATAAAACTTTATTTACTAGGTATTTCACTAGAATAAAGGCAAATAGCGCTGTGGACAACAATAATTGCTAACACAAGATTCATAATAAGCCCTTTTTTAACAGCTGTTTAAAGAAGAAAAATGTACTTAAAATCATCGACAGATGGCGTTGAATTCTGGGGGCATCTTTGCTGGGTAACTTGCTTCTTCTTCTTTTCGTTTCGGACACCGAGACAAAGAATGTGAGCAATAAACATTATAGAAAATTTATTAAGAAGCTACATTGAAGTTTGATTGTAAGTATGGTAATACTAATTGCGGTGCTATAGTGGCGTTTATTTAAGCATGTTATTTTGATATCAATGAATAAGGATTACGGGTCCGAAAATGGAATGCCAGCAAGGTTACGAGAAAGAAAACATTTCACCACTACTAGAACGCTAATTTTGTTACCTTGCGTGGCTAGCTGATACCACCAGATGTTTAACGCCATCTATTGGCGTAAGAATGCATAAATATTTTAACTTCTTAAAAAATTTACTTGTGTTAGACTCATATACAGGAACCTTTTGCCATATATAGTAGAAAAAACATTTGACAACAGCACGAAGTGTAGGAGCACCTTTTACTGGTCACGAATTTTTGTGGTTCATTCGTACTTTGTACAATAAATAAAAAAACTACATTCGTAAACTACTATACGGCTTAATACTAAGTAAAGTTCATAAAATCATTTTGATATGTAAAGAAACTCTTTTAGGTAGAGAAAATACTACAATAACAATTAGCTAACTTGTAAGGTACCTAGGCAGTTAGGTACGTTAGGCATTGACCTACTAGATGACCAATTTCAAATCTCTTTAGTAATATGGCTAGGTACTTACTTAGGTACATAAATATTTCTAGCCGAATTAAAATACTTTTTTAACTTAAATTACATAATGATATACATCCTAACTTATTCCAAAAACTTATTTGTTCGAATGGGTTCACATATAGATATAGTATCGGTAAGGAAATTTCTTAATTAAAAAATTTGTTAAGAAGCTCTATTGTAGGGATTTGGAAAAAGAATTGCGGATACTATGTACCTATTTCACTAGGAATTAAAGTTATATTGTTAAATTTGTCTTTGGTGTTCTGCTTGTCAGCATTCGCCGAGGCTGGTGATCGCATAATCTGGAAAGAGTTCAGAAAATTGAGATTAAAAAAATGTTTTTTGGAGAAGTACATTTACATATATGGTTTGCCGCTGGCTAAGGCCGCTGGTCTTTTGTTTACAATAAGACGGGAGGGATTGAGGTGGCCTTCTATTATATTTGTCATGCGGAAACGCGGAAAACTCAAATCCATGTACCTACTTTAATAATTTCTTGAAAAATTAAGGATTAATCAGTATTGAAAATCATTTCTTATTCACTCTTGCTTGGCAGAGTTTCATTTTTCTTCCGAAGATTTGGTTAAAGTACAATGCAATAAACGATACATGGTAACAGTGCGCACACAGGGCCGGCGGGGGCGACAAGCAGCGCCCCGTGAATATGGCACCCACCCGCTCACGCACATTCGCCCACCTCTTATAGGTACTGCAATATACTTACATGTGCTCTCGCGACACGACACAGCCTCCAGCTCACAGAGCGTGGCGAATGTTCTAGCAGTTCCAGTGGCATCGAAGGCGCACACAGGGCCGGCGGGAGGCGAGAAGCAGCGCCCCGCACATAATGGCGGCGGGACCCCCTCGCGCACTTTAGCCCACGTCAGCTCCTCGGGCATCCCGAGGTCTGCGTTGCCGAAGCGCATCGGCAGCAGCGGGATGCTTGCGCTCTCGCCTTCTCGCCATGCTGTCGAGGAAAACACACATTTCAAAGAATGTATCTATCTGGTTAAAGTCATTGAAATAATATGTTTACCTAATCTACAGAGTCTTGGTACTTAACCTACTTATATAATGCGCTGCCAAACATATCTAAGCCTTGCTAGCCTAAAAGATATTTTGGATTCTATCAGTCTTATAGCTGTGTATGCAACGTTATAAAACCTATGACAATGTGGGGACTTGCCGTGTGTTGCCTACATAGAATAGCGTCACTCACTCCCCACCGTCACCCACTATCCGTGGGTGTCGTAAGAAATGACTAAGGGATAACAAGCCAGGGAATAGGCAGAAGCTTTTCCTGTGAATGTAATATCTTGCTCTGCGCTCGCCAATTTGCCTGCCAAGCGCGGTGAGTATGGCAATACCCGAGGCCTATGTCTATCAGTGGACTGTTGTGGCTGTTAATGAAGGACTATATGAGTAAATCTGCACAGTGAAGTTATTTTGTAGTGAGGCAGATATTCTCTGCTAAAGCGCAAATCTTCAAACACATCGAAGCTCATTAATTTGATATCGACAATCAAAAACAATAAATTAAAGAGGACATAAACGTAGCGTAATTGTTTCTGTTTTATTCCATTATATTGTTTTGACGAGGACGCGATTACGTGACATTTCCTGACCCTTAATCTAATCACTGCTTATTGTTTGCTAAACTAACTTTTCCTCGTGTCTTGGTTCTCAAAGCACTGTGCCCCATGCTTTACTAATATAATCCTGTGCGGTACCAAAGTTGTGGTTTAAGAAACCTACTCAGAATTGGAACATAAATACCTACTTGCAAAGTTCTACCAAAGAAAATCATTGTCGTAAAATATTTGTTTTCAGTAACACGACATTACTGTATTATTAAAATATAAAGCCTTTGTCATTTTCTCTTCATTAAAGAACAATAATATTTCAGAAGGCTACTACACTCAAGTGTAGAAGGTATACTTCTATATCTGTTTAATTTAGCGTTGCTATGCTGGGGTAGGTTAGGTATTGGTGACGGTCTGTGAATACGCCGCGATGCTCGCCCGCACGCATCGCTCTGGGCATATGTTGTCCCTTTCTCGCTCGCGGGTGGCGGCGTGCGCGCGGGCCGCCTGTAGGCGCCAGGCGGTGATTTCTGCACCGCAGTCAGTCACTCAAAACCGCTCGGACAAGCGTATTGTGTTTTGTACGGATTTCCCGCCACGAGTTTTGCGATGCCGCGTGTAATGGACGATTCAATTTGGGATCGCGCGTGTTGATGCATCGTATTATTGCGGTTCTCCTGGGTTATACTAGAATACCAGGCTTAGTGATTGTTGGATGTCTCGACGTCTTCCACGTGAGCGTCGCGTTGAATAGGCATCAAGTGGCCATATCGGCTCGCGTTTTGTACGGCCCTAATTCGTGTTGGGTCACGCGTAATGACTAATATCAAAGTGGAATACGAACAGAAGCTGTGAGTGGTTTGACGTGAATAACGCGCCAAGGCTGTAGTGGAATGCTGGGTGTCGATATCTTTTCCACCCAGCCCTGTAAGTACCCACGGAATCCCGATTTGATCCATTCCCTGAACTTCCTTTCTCCGTTGGGTATTTTATGCATTTGGACCGGCACGTTGACTGTAAGTGTAAACCTGTTTATTCGTGTTAATGGTGTGTTCCCTTTAGTCATATTTGTTGTACCATATCATTGTGACTCCTTAGTACGAATTGCGGAATTCGTGGGGTGATATAATTTGGAGGTACTTACTTATAATCTAGTGCTAATACGTGTGACGTAACGCCAGATCGGCTGACGGTATTTACTACCGACTTGAGTTATGTAAAGGTTGGAACACATCATTTGCCAATTTCACGCAACTTAGTTAATTAAGTTAAATAGATTTAGGTTCACGTTTAATTCATAGTATGCGCTGCTATATTGTGCAGCGTATGTTATTTAGCGCTGCGTAACGCAGCCATTGTCTGCCTCCAGTTGAACTCCTGGTATTTTGCTCGAAATTTATCTGTGTAAATCGCTTCCACTGCGGGAGTTTGGCTTGGAATTAGACAATTTTTGGTAGCAGAGCGTGGTTCAGAAAACCACTAGATTTAAGATTATTTTAGTATAAGATTTTTAATCTACCTACATAAAAATAAAAAATAAAAATACTTATTGTGATTGTAGTGTGTGCCCTGTGTAGAATATCCTATCGGTAGGATCAGGGCCAATCAATTAGTGAATTGCTTGTTATTATCGTTGTGTTTGCCCTGTGCGGATATCCTAACGGTAGGATCAGGGCCGATTGTTTATTATTGGTTTTATTGTAAGGTTCGGTGTTACTTTGAGTTGGTACCATGGCTCCCACAATTACACAGCTCCAGGCAAGAATTAGGACGCACCTAATTTGGTTCGCGACTAAGCAGGCGATGGTCGGTCGCGGGGACCGAGAGGACGCACTCATCGCTTGTGCGCAACGGATTGACGAACGGGTCGCGGAGGTGTTGGATTGCCTCACTGGATGCGAGGAGTTATTTGATGGGACTCCTGATGAGGAGGCCAAACTTATGGTCCGGGCGAATGTGACCCAGTGCCTGGAGATGGGGCAGGAGATCCAGCAGGCGGCTGCTGTGATCACCAGGCGTAGGGCTGGGGAGCCGGACCCACCCCATGGTCCGCGGGGACCGGGGGTGCAAGTGCCCCTGCCGGCTGTGGCTATTCCGGTCTTCCACGGGGACTACACGGATTGGACCCGATTCCAGGATCTGTTTGACAGTGTGATTCATAACCGCACTGACTTGCAGTCGGCATATAAAATGGCACAATTGATGGCCAAGCTGCAAGGTGAGCCCCATGAGCTGGTAAAGCATCTACCAGTCGATGATGCAAGTTACGAGACGGCTCGCGGTTTGCTGATCGAGAGATACAGCAACAAACGTCTCATGATTGACCAACTCCTGGAACAGTGGCTCACCGTGCCGACCATCACACGAGGGACGGACCTCAGGGCCAAGGTCCTCAACCCTGTCTGCGTTGCAGTGAACGCTCTTGAGAGACAGGGGATGCCGGTGTCAGGCTATGATTATATCCTGGTCCACACGTTGTTGCGCCGCCTGCCGAGCGACATGGCCGCTCGTTTTGAACAGTCACACGGAGGTAAGACATCTGATTACCTCCCGACCTTCGAGGAGCTCAAGTCCTTCCTCGAGGCCGAGTGCAGGCGGGTAGATGCCCAATTTGGAGAGTCGCCTCACGCGGAGTCTGCGGCCGCTCGCCGCCCGGAACGGCCGGGTGCACAGGCGCGAGACGGTAAGAGTAGGCCACCCAGGCGATACAACGTCGCTAATTTGGAAACGAGGTGTGCCTACTGCAGAGAGGCGGGGCATCAGGTGACTGCGTGTGAGGAGTTCGCTGCACAGCGGGTGCAGAAACGTCGTGGTGTGGTGCAGCAACGGCGTTGGTGCTTTAGGTGTATGGGGCCGCATCAGGTGCGAGAGTGCCCATCAAGCACCAACTGCAGGTACTGCCAGGGTGCCCACCATCAGCTCCTATGCATGAACCGCAGCGGAGATTACGGAGGCAGAGCTGACGCGGGTCAGCGGACGGAGTCTGCCCTACCTAGACGGGAGCAACGCTCCCCACCCCCTCCAAGGAGGAGTCCTCTTCCACCAGGGTTTCAGGGACGAGGCCAGGGACATCAGCAGGTGATGCCCCCTTCACCACGCGCGAGACAGTCACCACCTCGGCAGCAGGTGCCGGAACGGGGTAGGTGGTCACAGGTCCAAGGTCAGGGGCACCCATCACAGATACGTGATGCTACGGGCGGGTGCCAATACCAGGGCCAGTACATGCAGTACTCGGCGGGACTGAACAACATGGTGAGGTCTCATGACCCACGCATGCCTCTCCCCTTGGCTGAGCACCCGCGGCTACAGGCGCATCCACGGTACGCGCGCCTGCCGCAGGGTTACTATAGGCTGCCAGCCTTGGCGTACAGGACCAGAGGTCCCTATCAGCAGGAGTGGGACCCACTCGAAGGTGTACGGAGAGAGGGGACCCCCCCGCAGGACGCGGACACTCCGCGCTTAGATTCCTGTTAGGTAATCGCCGCCTACACGCCAGCTTCGGCCCCCCGGCCAATTACGGTATTGTTGCCTTCGGCAATGATTTGGGTATGGGGATACGGTGGCCGCAGCATACAGGTAAGAGCCTTGTTAGATACAGGGGCTCAGGGTTGTATTGTATCTAGTAAGCTGGTGAGTAGGCTACGCTTAAATATAAGGCCCACAACGGATGGGGCTGTAGGTATTGGAGGTGTAGATGTGCCTGACGTTCGGGGTCAGGTGAACTTCGAGTTCACATTAGGTAATACAGGTACAGGGGTCAGCTATCATGCCTCAGCAGTGGTGCTGGATGAAGTGGTAGGGAAACTTCCTCAGGTTCGGTTACCGTCAACGGTACGAGGGCTAACCACAGGCTTAGAGTTAGCTGATCCTGAATTTGATACTCCTGGTACGGTGGACGTTCTCCTCGGGTCAGACGTCCTCGGGAGATTCTGGTGTGGCAGAAAACGGGTACTTCAGCAAACTGGTTTAGTGGCCGTTGATACCACAGGGGGGTATGTTATTTTTGGCCCAGTTTGGAGACCTCAGGACCTACCAGAGGACGATACGGTTCTCTATGGTAGTGTGTTGTCGGAGGTGCTGCAGAGGTTTTGGGAGTCTGAGGAGCCACCCACAGCGGATAGACGGAAGCCAGAGGATGACGAGTGCGAGCTGTTCTATCAGTACAACACTGCACGAAGTTCGTCAGGTAGGTTTGTTACCAGGCTGCCATTTCTCCCAAACCGCCCCTCCTTAGGTAGTTCGCGACAGATCGCGGAACGGAGACTACTGGCTATGGAGAGAAAGATGAAGCGAGATGCAGCACTTCGGCAGAAGTATATCGAATTCATGAGGGAGTACCTAGAGTTAGGCCACATGTCGGTGTCCAGCATAGATTGGAGGTGTGTCGAGCATTACTACATACCACACCTGGCTGTTTTGAAGTCACCGGAGGCGAAGATACGGGTAGTGTTTGACGGTTCTGCTCCTACATCGAATGGTGTGTCTGTGAACCAGTGTCTGCACGCGGGTCCCAAGTTGAACCGGGACATTGTGGACATCCTCACAGATTTTCGGTTGCACCAAGTAGCGTTCGTCGCAGACGTCAAAATGATGTTTCGCCAAACAATTATACACCCGGATGACCGTCGGTACCAGCTGATTTTGTGGCGTGAGAGCCCTGACGAGCCGATGGTCACTTATGAGCTTAACACGGTAACGTATGGTCTGAAGCCAAGTCCGTTTTTGGCAGTACGCACGCTGCGAGAGTTGGCCGCACAGGAAAGGGTAAGATTCCCTCGAGCCGCAGCAGTACTGGATCGCGACGTCTACGTGGATGACATCTGCACGGGTGCAGATAGCGTGCAACAAGCACTGCTACTACGAGACGAGCTGATCGCGATCATGGAATCAGGAGGTTATGAGTTGCGGAAATTGCTGTCCAGCTGTCCAGAGCTCCTGGCCGGGTTGCCAGGTGAGTTCCAGCAGGACCCGCACCTTTTCGAGAACCCGGACAATCCAAATACGTTGAGCATCCTAGGGGTGCAATATAGGCCAACGCATGATGTCTTTACGTATCAGATCGAGCCAGACCTTTTGCAGAAGACTTGGACGAAGCGTTCGGTATTATCGACGATCGCCAGAACTTTCGATCCTAACGGGTGGATCGCACCGGTGACGTTCATGGCGAAGTGCTTCTTGCAAAGGTTGTGGATAGCAAACTTGGGTTGGGACGACCAGCTCTCCGGAGAGCTGTTGAATGATTGGACCAAGTTTGTGACCACCTTACCAGGGATCGTACGCATCGCCATACCTCGCAAGTTGCTCCCATCGGTGGGATGTAAGGCTACCCTACATGGGTTTTGTGATGCCTCGGAGCGAGGGTACGCGGCAGCTGTCTATTTGCGGACAGTCAGTTCAACGGGAACTGTAGACGTGCGTCTAGTTATGGCCAAGAGTAAGGTGGCTCCGGTTAGGACAAGATGGACCATTCCAAAGTTGGAATTGGCGGGAGCAGCGCTTCTCACGCGCTTGCTACATCATGTCGCTAGTAATCTACGCGGTACCATCAATTTGGATGAAACGGTGTACGCATGGACCGACAGTAGGATAGTTCTGTGCTGGTTACAGACGTCGGTACATACTCTTGAGGTTTTCGTGGCAAATCGGGTGTCACAGATTAAAGGATCGGAAACTCCGTTGGTATGGAGACACGTACCGGGAGAACAGAACCCAGCGGACTGCGCCTCACGGGGATGTAGGGCCCCTGATTTGGTAGGTCACTCACTGTGGTGGGGACCTCAGTGGCTGACTGAGTCACCTGAGAGATGGCCATACAATGAGTGCGGGTCGCCGCTTGGGCCACCTGATCGAGGTTTGCGAGTGAACGTAGGGCAGATCGTACCTAAGCCTAGTGCGGCTTTCTTGCTGGAACGATACAGCTCCCTCGACAAACTTCTAGGGGTGACAGGTTGGATCAAACGGTTCGTGAACAACTGTAGAAAACCTCAAGCAGAACGGAACTTGGCACCTGTCCTCTCGCCTGCGGAGCGGAATGCGGCTCTAAGTTTATTGGTTAGGGTCGTCCAGGCGGAACATTTTGAGGAAGAGGCCAGGCTGCTCAGGGATGGCCGTGGAAAGCTGAAGGGAGGTCTTGTGCGCCTCAACCCGTTCGTGGACGAGCATGGAATGCTCCGGGTTGGAGGTAGACTTTGGAACGCTAACCTGCCCTTTTCAGCACGGCATCCGCTGTTACTCCCAAAGAAGGGACCTTTGGTAGAACTTATAGTTAGGGATCGTCACCAGAAAAACTCGCATGCGGGCTGCAATGCACTTTTGGCTATTCTGCAGCGCGAGTTTTGGATCTTGTCTGGACGACGTACGGTACGGAGCATTGTGTTTCGGTGCTTGCCTTGCTATCGGTTGAAGGCAGCCACAATGCAACCTCAGATGGGAGACCTCCCACCGGACCGGGTGACGGAAGCCTGGACGTTTGCGGGTGTGGGAACGGACTTTGCGGGGCCTTTTATGGTAAAGGCATCACGCCTTCGCAACGCGAAGTCAATCAAGGCGTATTTGTGCGTGTTTGTGTGCCTAGCAACCAAGGCCGTCCACTTGGAACTCGTGGCCGACCTCACTACGGAGGCTTTCTTAGCAGCTTTAGATAGATTTGTGTCGCGAAGAGGGCGACCAGCGCTGATCAGGTCGGACTGTGGTACCAACTTTAAGGGCGCTGATCGATGTATGAAAGAAATTATAACGTTTTTATCGGAAAACGAGGAAGCTATCGGCACGAGCCTCTCCCGTCAGGGCATTAACTGGGTGTTCGATCCACCAGGATGCCCCCACTGGGGTGGTATATTTGAAGCGGTTGTAAAGTCCGCTAAGACGCATTTGATGCGCGTTATAGGTTTAACGATATTAACCTTTGAGGAGCTAGCGACCGTGTTTTGTAAAATTGAGGCCGTTCTCAATTCACGTCCTTTGTGTCCGCTTAGCTCAGATCCAAATGATCTGGAGGCCCTGACACCAGGGCATTTCTTAATTGGCCGACCACTTAACGCCTTGCCAGAATACCCCTACACAGAGGTCAGTAGCAATCGTTTGACGCGTTATGAGTTGCTGCAGCAAATGTCTCAGAATTTTTGGAAGCGATGGTCGCTTGAGTATTTGCACATTCTGCAGCAACGCCTTAAGTGGACGGACAGAACTGAACCCCCTCGCATCGGAGATCTCGTTCTGGTTAAGGATGCCAACCTGCCGCCACTGCGATGGCGCAGAGGGCGCATTCTCAACTTGTTCCCAGGTAGTGATGGCACTCTTCGAGTCGCGACAGTTCAGGTAGGGGATTCAGTTCTTAAGCGAGCAATAGCAACGCTATCTCGTCTCCCCAGTAGTGAATAGGCCTAAGGGATTCGGCCTAGGGCGGGTGAATGTTTAATTTAGCGTTGCTATGCTGGGGTAGGTTAGGTATTGGTGACGGTCTGTGAATACGCCGCGATGCTCGCCCGCACGCATCGCTCTGGGCATATGTTGTCCCTTTCTCGCTCGCGGGTGGCGGCGTGCGCGCGGGCCGCCTGTAGGCGCCAGGCGGTGATTTCTGCACCGCAGTCAGTCACTCAAAACCGCTCGGACAAGCGTATTGTGTTTTGTACGGATTTCCCGCCACGAGTTTTGCGATGCCGCGTGTAATGGACGATTCAATTTGGGATCGCGCGTGTTGATGCATCGTATTATTGCGGTTCTCCTGGGTTATACTAGAATACCAGGCTTAGTGATTGTTGGATGTCTCGACGTCTTCCACGTGAGCGTCGCGTTGAATAGGCATCAAGTGGCCATATCGGCTCGCGTTTTGTACGGCCCTAATTCGTGTTGGGTCACGCGTAATGACTAATATCAAAGTGGAATACGAACAGAAGCTGTGAGTGGTTTGACGTGAATAACGCGCCAAGGCTGTAGTGGAATGCTGGGTGTCGATATCTTTTCCACCCAGCCCTGTAAGTACCCACGGAATCCCGATTTGATCCATTCCCTGAACTTCCTTTCTCCGTTGGGTATTTTATGCATTTGGACCGGCACGTTGACTGTAAGTGTAAACCTGTTTATTCGTGTTAATGGTGTGTTCCCTTTAGTCATATTTGTTGTACCATATCATTGTGACTCCTTAGTACGAATTGCGGAATTCGTGGGGTGATATAATTTGGAGGTACTTACTTATAATCTAGTGCTAATACGTGTGACGTAACGCCAGATCGGCTGACGGTATTTACTACCGACTTGAGTTATGTAAAGGTTGGAACACATCATTTGCCAATTTCACGCAACTTAGTTAATTAAGTTAAATAGATTTAGGTTCACGTTTAATTCATAGTATGCGCTGCTATATTGTGCAGCGTATGTTATTTAGCGCTGCGTAACGCAGCCATTGTCTGCCTCCAGTTGAACTCCTGGTATTTTGCTCGAAATTTATCTGTGTAAATCGCTTCCACTGCGGGAGTTTGGCTTGGAATTAGACAATATCTATATATAACCAACTCTTCCGGAATCACAGGACTACTTTTATATCTTTATTCTTAAGGAGGGTTTTTTCTTAAAATAATATGCCACCCTCATAGTTGTGTTGTATTCAATGTGTTTGCCACTACTTATCATAATAAAAATAAGGTTCTGTTAGCAGCATCCAGCAACCTACCCATTCTCTCTTTAAGGAACCCAAATATACTGGTGTCTAAAAAAAAAACGTATACTTGTATGAGAATACAAGTATAAGTTTTTTTTAAATTTTTATTTCAGGACAGAGACAGAGTCTAAGATGGAGCGAGCTCACCCAGAAGAAGCCTGTTCACTCTTACTTTGAAGAGATTGGGGTTGTATGCGTTTGGAAACAACGTTTGGAAAGTTGATCCCTTAAAGGGGAAGGTTGATGTTCTTACGATGATGGTAGATGCTAGAGATATATAAGCATTAGTGGTATCTAATGCTGAAACCAAGTGCTATCGATGAGGTCACCTCATCTTTTCCTAATGATCTCATCCATATTACGCATTTACAAAGTTCTGATCCAGTATCAATGCAATAAGTAAACAATGATAACGGGATGATTGCTTTACCCACGCCTTCTCATTCAAAACAATGTGTTCCTATCTAAAGTACAAAGCGGGTGCATTATGAAAAAAAATATATATATAAACTGTTTTAAACTTTCGCGGTCAAGGGGATCTTATTACTGCGATACTCGATTTTGTTGAATTGTCGGCTATTTCGGCTCAGTAGTTGCATGGGCCATGATCATGGAACAACCAGTTGTTCAACAAAATCAAGTATTGCGACAAGAATACTGTTTCTGTGTAAAAACTTTGGGTTATAAAGGATTTCCCCATGCAATAAGATATCGAAATGAGGTAGAATGTGCTTTTCAATATTTCAGTCTTAAGAGGAATACAACCTTCTTTTTTTTAATTCCCCCCTTTCCGCATTTAGAAACAAGAAAGGTCTTCTATGCGTCAATGCTTTATTGCGGGTTTTCATCGCTTAGACTACATTTAATCTGTAAAGATAGAATGGTGTAGTATTTGTAGCAAAACTAACCCGTTAAGCCCGGTTTACATTGTCTTAGTGTTTAGTCGAGTGCTTTAGTACAAGTTGAAAGGCAAGTTCAATTCAAGTAGAACTGTACTAAAATGTACTAAAGCAAGTAGCGTTTACACGTTTCAACTAAAGTATACTATCCTAAAGCACTCTACTAAACACTAAGACAATGTAAACCGGGCTTTAGACGGAGCCGTGTCACGGGTTACTGGCATTAAAAGACACTTGCAAAATTGGCGGGCAAGGAACGAGCTGCGGTTGCCCTGATAGAAGGCGACGCATTAGGCATTAGTAATGGCGAAAGTCGCAGGTTCAAATCCTGCTTATGCTTGAAAATTTTCAAGTTTTCAAAAAGTTTCCTACTTTAACATTTCTAATGAGTTTACCTAACGAGCACGAGTTATGATGATGATAATGGTATTCATCAGTGAACGTAAATAAAGTATTTCCATTTATGAGCTCATCGCAGAGTAAATTATAGTTTTCGTTATTAATGTTGTTTATTGGAACCTAATTAGAGAATCAGAGCTTTGTGATCAATATGGACGAAATAATTAATGAATACCAAGAATCTACTACATATAATTAGTGCCACTATCAATCTATATCCATAACTATGCTTGGATCATTTTAATTACATGCTTCCGTTCTTTTCAATACAATTAAACTTTAAGTAGGTCACATTTATTTTATTAGTTATACTATAAAATAAATATTAGTCATAGATACAGGATACGGCCCTGGATTGATGTCACCTATCTAATGCCCATATTCTCCATATACAGGGTGTAAGGGACAGCTCTCCGAATTCTGGTAGGGTTCCATTTGGACCATGCAACTGAACACTTTCTCAAAGAAACATATTTCAGGAAACGCCATTTTTAATACTTTTTGTAAAGGCAGTCAGCTGCTCGTTATTTTGTTTGAATTGTCGTTTCTTTTTGTCTTTTTCGGACTTGTTCTTGGGAGAAAGTTGTTCAGTTTTATGATCTGCATGCACCCTCTATCAGCATTTGGAGGGCTGGCCCTTACACCGCGGTTATTGCAGTTTTGCTTTTAATAAACATCTTGCCCTATTACCTAAATATTTTATGTTTCAATTCGTCATCATCCCATGTTGTTTTTGTTTCTGCTTTGCAAATTAAAATCAGGTCTGGTTGAATCACTACTATAGTTATTTACTTCCTAGAAAATATATAACGAAGTATTGCTATTTACTTAATGTTACTTTGGCTCTCGAAAAAGCTTCATACAAAAGAGTTTAACGAAATCTTTTTGCGTTAAATTTTTTGTTGCGTGGTTTTTATGCGGCGTAAAAGTTTTGAACTTGAAACATTAAAATGAAATCCTTCTAATCAATTCAAGACGTGCATAAAAAGAGTCATGTTTTTTATATTGTAGCAGGTTAGGTAGAGATCCTTCATAGGATTTTTCTGTCTCATTGAATGATTGTATTGTATTGTAGCACAGTTAGTGTCTTTATGGTCACCTCCTTAAACTCTATTCAACTTCTTCTGTAGCTGCAAATCAGTTTGTTGTACCTCAGTGAGGTTCATTATAATTTGAACACACTTTAATCTTAGGTCTATCTGCTATGGTAGTATTTATTTTGATCTTTAGATTTGCAGCCTTTTCATGTCTTTTGCGGTATCTATCTTGTCCATTACTCATCGCTAATATTACCCGGGTCGTGGGTGTGCGCGAGCGCAACTGCCGACGTCCAGGGCAGGCGGCAGATGATAACCCGCCACCCGTGCCCCAACGGCGGCTCGAGCGCCAAACGGTCTCATGCACGTACATAAAGGAATCGCTACTGATATCCAACGCCTACTTTGTAACGCGTGTGGCGTGATTCTTTGTTTTATCTTTTGGTTATCTATCATTCATTGTCTTTTGTTATTAGGTTATAACATTAACTTCTCAAAATGCAGGGATCAGCTAAACTTTCTACTTTACAAGTGTAAGGGAGTGCGACAAAAGTTTTTCGCTTCCGTATTCACTAACGCACTACAAATGAATTAACATTCAGTAAATAGAAGAAAGATATGTGGCAAATATATGTCTGTATATTATGCATTTATCCTAAATCTGTTGGAACTTAAAAGAATCTGCAAGCAGCACGCATATGTACCTACCTACATTTATACAACGATTATAATACATCTTGTATTTTAAACTTACCAGCAAGTAAAATCGCGCAAAAAAGTAACTTCCCGCTTTGCATTTCCACCTGCTGAAATCCAAAAACTTCGCACCACCTTCACTCAAAGTAGTCCTCGAGTTCTTATACGCCTAGTGTAATTTTTTAAACTATAGTCTTTACGAACACTATAAGCTCGAAAATTTGAGTAAGTTAGTATAATGAGCTGATGTTATTACAGTGGAACTTATCGCTGTACTGGTGCATCGGGACGGCGCGCGGGCTGGTGGCTGGAAGGGGGGATGAGTATGCAAGATAACCTTTGCCTTTGCCGGAGGACGCCCCGCGCCGGCCTCCTCTAGATAACGAAGCGACTTTCAAATGAGAGCGAGTATTCTTTTACCACAGATAAACACAACCACGCTTATTGTTTTGGAGTTGGTTGACATATGATTGCCACAAGATTATACGAGTAGTAATTTGTAGAATTACATAGTTACCGCTTGTCAAGAGCATCACTTAGATAGTTTAAAGTAGACTTAGTCAGTCTTGTACAATATGAACTTGTCTGTAAATGTTAAAGTACCTACCATTTTACAAAGATGAATAATTCGCTTTGGCTTCTAACGAAAATGAGTAATTATTTGATATAGCTAGCGTAGCCTATATACGAAGTGTAAGGCCGAAAATTTTACAGGCATGAACAACTTTTTGTATGAAGGCTATGTTGGTAAACGAGAAAAAAAAATTACTTCCCATTCAAAATTCCCGATTAGCTAACTGACTTTCAATGGAAACTTATATTTTTTTTCTTTATTCCACATAAGCTCCATAGTAAAAGTTTTAGTTTTCTGTATACCGTGTAGCATTCTGCTACAATTACTACCATTTTTCTAAATATTTCCTGAAATCCATTTTATTTTATCAATTTGTTTGTTTACTTTCTTGATGTTATGTCAACCTCTCAAAGTTGACGGCTATCTATACATCATAGAGCCGCGTAGCTTTCTACTAAAAAGTTATTATACATTGATCTACCTCTTCGTATTTTCTGACCTCCTGGTACTTGTATCTAAATTTACTACGCCTGGCACTCTCCCTCTCCCTCTCCCTCCGGAGGAACTGAGGTCCCGAGCCCTCCAGCGTGCCTCGGAGCCATCCTCATAACCACCTCATCATCAAGCTAACATGAGATGCCAACAGATCTCCATGGACAGCGACGACTGGCCACTGACAAGTTCCATGATCTCAAAATGACGGCTGACGAGGTCGACGATCGTCGAAGATTCTAGAACCGAAGAGGATGACGATCGAAATGAAGAGCGCGATCGTCATCGAAGCTTCTGGAAATGAACATGACTATCGAAATGAAGACTGTGACAGTCAGCGTCAGACGAGGGTATAAAAGCCACGTCAAGCAGCTAGGGGATCAGTTTGGTCTGGACTCTAAGTTGTGATCTCGAAGACTCCCAGTATAGTCTCTCACTGAGTAACCACTGTAACAGTCTATTTTAGTCCTAAAAGTCTCCCCTCAAGTGACGGAAGCTTAAAAGTCTCCCCTCAAGCGCCTACGCCTCGTCGGATTGAAGATACAGCTGCTGCGAAGACGCTCCTCGCGCTGGACGCGCCGCCGTTACCTTCTGTGTGAGTGGCCAGGTTATAATTTTGGTTTTCGTATCAGGAGGTGGTTATCTGTTAATTCTTTAATAAAGCCTTATCGTTTACGTTCCCTCTTTTACTCCCTCGGCCCCTCACTTAGCGTGCGGGCGCGAGGCTTGCTAGGGTGCCTACACACAGGACACTCTACCCACACTTACTCACTCACGCCCTCCGGGGTCACAGGCACTCGTGTTCGCGAGACCACTCTACAAATACTTAGCTATAAGTATTCACCTGCGGTTACCTTGGCTCCCTGAGCACCGGTGCCTCTCGGAGCCTAGATAACACGACAGTTTGGTATATCAAATGCAGAGTGATACAAAAGATATCGCCACTCGTTTACCTCTTGGAGGACCCAAACGGTGTAAGAGCCAAATGGCACGTTAAAGACTTTAAAGTCTAAACTGAGTTAAGGCATTTCACTCTTTTCTTTGTAAATATTTCCTTTTATACCTCATCACCCTCATGGCATCGCTATTTCGGCCAAAGCGAAGCCAACCCTTTAACTTAGGCTCATAAGCCAGTCAAAGCCTTTCGGTTCTACTACAAAATCCCTAGCTGAATTTCTTCGGACTACTTCATTGGGCTCTTAGTCCAGGAACCTGACTCTAAAACCTCCACTACTCTAAAGTATACCCTTTCTCCTAAAAGACTCTTACTAAATGGGTCTATTATAATGTTCCTTACCTGTTGGGTCATCTCTATCCCCACTCGAGCTAAGGTTCATACCTCTTCGTGCGGATTGTGACACGTAAAATAAGCCTACACTACTACACTCTACACGTGCGGCTAGTGACACGCTAAATAAGCCTTAACACTACCATGTGGGTTTTAAGCTGGAGCGGATGACAACTCCTAAAACAAGCCTTGCGTCATTAACTGAGGTATACTCAGAGAGCAGCATACCTTGGAGTAGGAGCCATTGAATGTGAGCCCTACCCCAAACTTTGGATGTATGAATGAATGGTGAAGCCTGAAAGTAAATTTATGCTAGGTAAGGTAGCTGCTCATAACCTCAAAATTTTTGTTACAGCAAAAATTTAAACTGTCGTGTTATCTAGGCTCCGAGAGGCACCGGTGCTCAGGGAGCCAAGGTAACCGCAGGTGAATACTTATAGCTAATAGACCGATACGGATAGCTTTTCAAGTTTTAAAAATATTAAAGTTCTTTGTTTTTGGTTTATAGATTTCGGACCCTTTGCCCAACCCAATTTATCTTTGTGTGTCATTTTAGGTATTTGGATAGGTAACTATTTAGGTATTTCTTATTTTAAACATTATTCATAGAAAAAAATACTAAAGTCGAAAATTAAATATTTTCGCTATTCAAGAACTGGTATCAGATGTACATACGCATTTTGGGTCATTTTATTCCACGGGTATATTGATATTTAATTAAGTACCTTCTCGTTGCTTTATTTGCTCTAAAGCAGCTCATAAAAAATATTAAAGTTGTTTACAAAGGTATTAAACATTTTGGATTAGTGATATCTGTTGATCATACTTATTTGTGCCTATTTCACCCATGGAATTTAAAATTCTTATTATTTTTTCTTTTAACAGCCTCTAAAACTATTAAAAAATATTAGAGTTATTAGAGTTTACATCTACACTATTTGGATGGATTACTGAAAAACAATATGTAATTTGTGCCGGTTTCAACCATGACATTTAATTATATGATGTTCTTGATGCATAAACTCGCGAAAGGAGTTAGCGGGGGACGACACGCTGGGTGCGGGGGGCAGGCAGGACAAACCGGGCGGCTGGCCGGCGCACGCGCGTGATGTTCACGTGTTATTTGTTTACAAATTACATTTGTGGCGTTCGGAGTTCGGAGTGAAACGAGAAACGAGAAGTGGGAAAGATGAAAAAGTAATGTGGAAGAAAATTACCATGGACGATGTGCAATGTGGGCTGTAGAGGGCTCGTAACGAAAGACGTGTTTACTGTGCAAAGTCCGTATATTGACTAAATATAAGTGCTTATGTACTAGCTTACATAACTCATTGCGGGAAGGTGATGTCTGTACACTACACCACCCCCCTTGGTTTTAAAAAAATTAAAAATATAAAAGATTTTAAATTTTTAATATCACTTAACATAATTTTGTATGCTACAAACATTAAATTTTAAAAACAACATTAAATGATGTTCATTAATTCAAAAACAAAATAACATATTTAGTGAAAATACGTTTTTGAAAACAATAGGTTAGTACAGGAAAATTAAATATTTAAAATACAAATTTAATTCAAATCTAGCAAACCGAATTTCGTAAAATTATTGTAAATACGAATTGTTCTTTTTTTACATGTTCAGAAATATGGACCAACTCTTATTTAAACTTAGTAATGTAGGAAACATAAAAGTAAAATTAAGCTCAAAGAAGTACATCAAAAAAAACTGTTATCAACACAAATGAGTTTATCTGAAATACATATCTGATACCTGTAATACAAAATGTAATTTAGTACCTATCCATAACTATAATAAAAATCAAATGAGATGAAATTAACGTTTTGAATTAAAATGCTCAAATGTTTACATTATTTTGATTAGGTGTAAATTATAAAAGATAATCTGGTCATAAAATAATCATGTAACATGAAAAAAAAACAATACTATGTAAACTTGTGTTAAATGTGGTCAAAAACTAAAAAATGAATTCTACAATGCCGTGTTAACTAAAACCGCAGTAAAGACAGTTTTTGTCAAACCGAGATAATCGCGCGTAGAGTTTTAATTTACTTTTTTATATTATTTAATATTTTATATACACATACATGCACATATTACGCCTATAATCCCTTGCAGGGTAGGCAGAGCGCAAACGACCGCAAAAAATGGACATATACGCCAAGTCTGACAAATATTTGTGGGTCATTCGGAAAATTGTGTATCGCCAAAGTGACAGGTTGTCAGCCCATTGCCTAAAATTGCAATCCTCAAGTCCTTTAGTCGCCTCTTACGACTCCCACGAGAAAGAAACGGGGTGATGCTATTCTAAGCCGGCATCACACGGCTTTATATCGAATGTAGCTTTTTATGCAAAGTTCTATAAAAATCATAAAAATTGCTATAAGAGTTATACAAATGTAATAAAACCGTAAAACTACTTATTCTTAGCAAACTGTATAATAACGAGATTTTTGGCTTTGCCAGCTATTACCGCAGTAACTTTGTAGTTACTGCATTTTTAACTAGTAATCGTGAGTTACTGCGTTTTTTTAGCATAAAAGTTCGCGTCTGCTAGCACAAAGACATCCAGGGTCTAGATATCTGATGTAGGCCTAGGTTTACCATTATGAGATACAGAAATGGGTTAATATCAGAATTTGTTCAGCATAATAGACCGCTTCTGTTAGCAAAGTATAGATATGGAGGGTCAGGAGAACCAAATATGGAACCATATGCCCGGCTCAACTAAATGTGATTCAATTAATTAAAACATAGTAAAAGTTGTTCAAAACTATGGGTCGCTTTGGCTAGCACAAAAACATAGAGGATCTAAAGTACATGATGTCGAACACCAGGGCCCTGCTAAACTTCAAAACCTTTTTAGCATATTGGGCTTCTTCTGCTGCCATATAACATTGGGGGTCAAGAGTACTAAATGTGGAACACTAGGAGCCTGTTTAAATTATACGAGGTACGGAAATGACTCTGCAGCTAAAGATGTTCATCATGACGAGTCGCTTCGGTAGGATCATTATTGCGATTTTCAGAGTATTCAGCTAATTTATACAGGGAGTAACAAAAAGTGTATAACAAGTGGAAAGGAAGTCAAGTTCTCATGAAACTGAACAACTTTCCCCATGAAACATAGGTTAAAATTTTACCACCCATAAAAAATTGCCGATCAGCGGGTTAATGGACTATGGTAGATCTATTTCTTTTTTTCATATTTCGATCTATGTTAATGGGGAAAGTTGTTCAGTTTCAAGAGTACCTTGACCTCGTTTCGCCTAGTTGTACCTTTTTGGTTACTCCTTGTAGAGATGTAAAAACGCTTTTGGGTGGTTATTCAAAATCGCGTTCTTCGGCTGATTCCCGTAGTCGTTTTCATTTCTCATGATATGACTTAATGTGATACTCCAGGTCAAATTCTAGTATAAAACAAAGGTATACTTCAAATAGGCACTCATCCAAGATTAATAGCTTTCGAGATATAAGCATTTAAAAATTAACCGCCCACGGGAATCAGATTCTGTGACACGGGAACCAGATATAGGATATTTCTGGTAATAATTGTGTGAAAAATGACTTATTTAATACCCCAACTTAGCTACGTGTCGATATAAGACAAAAGGGAAAACGACAGGGAATAATATTGCGATAAAAAAATTGCAAAAGTGACATTTTGTATTTGAGATGTTTTGCAAAATAGACGTTTTACGCAAGAGGTTAATGCTTTTGAACGATTTAGGCACAAAGAATGACAAGTCTGATGTAAAAATGAGTGAAAAGCTGATTCCCATAGTCTTTTATACAGGGGAATCAGTGTGACGGGAATCAGAAAAAATCGAAAAATGGCGATTGTTGCGAATTGACGCAGTCTTATGCTATAATTTAAACATATAAGTTAGTAAACCTTATGGTCTTTAAATTTGGTATGAAGTAGTCACCCTGTTACTTTTACTTTAATTTAAAACCAACAAACGGGAATCAGTTTTCAACCAAAACAAACACACGGGAATCAGTTTCTTACCTTCGTAGTTCGGGAATGCAGCACAATCGGTACCTGTGCTTCCCACGACGCACAGAGCACTACTGAGAGATAACGAGGGGGGATAGAACTAACTTTCGGGGCGTTTAATTAGGGATATGCGCGGACTTTAGTGACGTTCCACGGGAATCAGAACTTGTTGCCGGACATTTTTAAATTAGCTTATAGAACAAAATCTAATATTTTCACAGAAATGAAATATTTTTTTCCTTGACTATTGTGCATCTGTTTTATCGTGTAGAAATAGTTTGAATAGATAAGTAATACAGAAAAAAAGATATATGCATTATTGTATAAAATTTTGGGGCGCGGACACGTTACGGGAATCAGATTTCGGCAGTTTGATTTTTTTTTAACTATCTTGGCATGATCCTATACTAAAATTTTATAATGTACCAGTTAGAATCAAGTATGAACTATCCAATAAAAAATATATCGTGTCTTTGTTTTTAAAAAACTATAGCCCTGGATAATGTAAATTTACGCTCCGAAGAAGCACCCTTTTTATCTTTGGAATGGGTCGACGAACGACCTAATGAACTGTTTTTTAGCGGGCGTAACTCCATAAAGTGAGGTGAAAACGAGCTACGAGAATGCATTTTATACATAATCTAGGGGACATTATTGCCGACAAATAAAATGTAGTCTGCAAAATGAGGACTAAGCCAGCGGAGATTAAAAATCTCATTTTATATTCAATAACGAAGAAATTTATATTTGTATTTGACTAGCGTGGTTCCCAAACCGTGGAAGCTTGCAAACGTGCAACCTGTGCAAAAAGATAGCCGCAACATATACTCTGCAAGACTATGAGACGTGTATTTAATAATCGACTCCTGGCTTCCTTAGAGGACAACGATCTCCTCAGTGATTACCAATACGTCTTCCGCCAAAGGTTATCAACGGGAGACCTCCTCGTGCATGCCACTCTACTATGGAGCGAGGCTATTGAGAGGCATGGTGAAGCTCTTGCTGTTCTCTCGATGTCTCAAAGGCATTTTACAAGGTCTGGCATGTAAGCCTTAGACATAAGCACAGGTTAGCTACGGGTTACCTGCTGGACTATGCAACTGGATATCAGACCTCTTGAGTAGACGGTCGATACGAGTGTTTCCAGAAGGTCACTCTTCTGACCAACAAGCCATAGACGCCGGAGTCCCTCAAGGTTCTGTACTCTCTGCAACACTATTTATGCTGCACATCAATGACATGCTGACGCCCGATACATTTGGATATGCAGATGAAAGCACCGTTACAATAAAACAATTTTAAACGGATTTAAGTTGTGTTTATTTTATATTTTACAATTCCTACGTTTCGAGCTCTTTACAGAGCATACATAGGAAAAACAAAGAGAAATGTATCTACACGACTGAAAGAACATATTGCCGACGTAAAAAACCGTCGTGACAAACAGTCTGCAGTGTGTGAACATATCATGGATAACCCCACCCATTATGTCAAGTTTGATAAGGCAGCAATCCGAGCGAGAGAGAAGAGATTCATTCCTAGGAAAGTAAAGTTTCTACAGAGATACTGGATGGGGAATCTCATCAACTTGGACTCCGCTGATTACACAGCGGAAAACCAGATCCAACATACTGTAAGACCTACTACACAAGATACCGTTTCAGTATTTTGCGTGTATCCGGGACGTTACGCTAGGCAATTAAGAAATAGATGGCGGTAGAACAAAAATAATTTATATTCTAAATAATGACGTCTAACACCTTAGTCATCCGTGACCCCTGACCACGGGCTCTGTAAAGAGCTCGAAACGTAAGAATTGTAAAATCCAAATTGGTATGGCCCTTACAGCAGACCTTAACTTTGGGGGCTATATTGAATCTCTAGCCACGACTTCAGATAAAAAACTCTGTATTCTATCAAAGGTCAGGCGATACTTCGATACCGGGACCAAGCGGTTATATGCTCTTTGACTTCTGCAATTATATTATGCTCAAGTCCGGTCGTGTATGGAGTATTGTAGCCACCTTTGGGATAGATCTGCTAAATACCAGCTGGCGGTCTTGGACTCTGTCGAAAAACGCGCCAAGGAGCTCGTCGCTGCCACAGCGCTGTTTGAGACTAGACTACAAAGCCTGGAATACCGACGCAAAGTTTTATGCAAGTCGGTATTCTATAGGATACATTTCGGTGAGTGTGCGCAATCACTCCATGACCTAATACCTCTAAATCCCCCCATCCCTATTCCACCACCCTTATGTTGTTGATATACCTATATGCCGCACGAAGCGATTTGCTTCAACCTTCATCATGTGAGCAGCTAAGGAGTGGAATGCCTTGCCGGCGGGTCTGTTTCCGGAACATTATAACGTGGGTCTTTTTAAGACAAGAGTGAAGAGGCATTATTTAGGCAAGTATATACCATCATCGTCTGCATCGTTACTTACCATCAGGTGAAATAGCAGACAAATTCTACTAAAAAAACTATTAAAAAATGGGCTTTTTAAAAAACAGGATTCCCGGTCACTCCTGTTACTAGTCAAGACTGCAGTAAAGATGATTTGTACTGCAGTGATTTTTTTACTCTTGGATTGGCATTTCAGTGTCTTGAGCTAAATAAAAAAGACATTAAACTACTTGCATTGTTTTCTACATTGGTGCTCGATTATAGCATATTGATAAATTGTACTGCGTTTTTGCCTAGTATCTTGCATAAGGTTTTAACATAACTCTAATTAAGTAAGAATTAAAAAATTAACAAGTCGTACTGCATTTTGAACTAGTATTGTCAGATATTTCAAATACAGTGATCTGTAAGAAAGTTATGCAGTATCGTTAGTCACAACGTTTATTAGTAGCGTCATTGAATAATCCGTGTATAATCCGTGTAATAAGTGCCGTGTGATGCCGGCTTAGAATAGCATCTCCCCGCTTTGCGGCCATTTACGCTCTGCCTAACCCGCAAGGGATAATAGGCGTGATATGTGTATGAATGTATGTATTGAATAATACAATTTCCAGAAATTGCTTGTTATAAACGCAGTAAAGATGCTTATCTGCGTTTTTCACTAGGTAAATAAATTCATATTCATAGACATTTCTGAAGACTACTAGCAGTAATTATTTAAATTGCAGTTTTGATAAGCAATACAAATATTTTTAATAAACTTACTGCGCTTTTGCTTACTAAAAGTACCACTTTCCGTATGGCTATCAAAATATGGATAAAATGTAGTATGTATGTAGAGCTCGTGTCAAGGATTTTGAATCTGTACATTATGCCATTTCACGAAAAAAATATTTGCTGCACTTTTAGTTTGCTCGGCAACATCACACTTTTATACCTACCCAAACATTTTTTGCGTTAGAGCCTGGGTCGAGCGGGTATGGACTTCTAGCAACCGAAACTATCGGATATCCGATATAAAAATAAAACCGAATAGTCTAGTTCTAAACAATTTTCGTATCCACAAAAGACAATGTTGATTGTTACCTGTTGTATTTACCTAATAAAATAAATTAATAAATAATAATATAATTACAATTTATGAACTTCGGATGATTTCGGAAAGAGGGAATTGTTCAGTTTACTGGCTATTACTTACATTAACCTTGACGACAGAGTCCGATACCGCATAGACTGCTGATTATAGTAATGATAATGAATGACACGCCCTTATTGTAGTATCCAGAAAAGTGTGTTAAATGAGGCCGTGTCGGCAGGGTAGTGTAATATTCGTTTACTTTAGATTTTACTATCATTCAATTCTACCCTAAATAGGTAGTATCAAACCAAAAATACTTCAAAGATAATAAAATAAGCTAAATTAAGTAAATATACAGCGTTCCGATTCTAAAAAAGAATTACTAAAGAGATCACACGCGTTGTATTGCCTTTTGAGCCATCGTGTTGTCGCAGCCGCCACCGTCTCGCACCGCACCGCACCGCTACCGTCTCCGTTTCACTGCGTGCATTGGCCATTGACCTCTGAACGCATTTTATTGTTAATGTGGTTTATTTCTTGAAATCATGGATTGAACTGACACACCTTTTTATTTCCATATTGTACCAACTTTATAGCATTAAATTTATAAACTCTATTAACTTTAATATTTTTTTAAGTGTTTTGTAAGGCATCACAGACCAAATGTTTAAAAATCATATGATGCAATGCGTCAATTTGACACATATTTTGAAATTGATCTTTACTTGGCCTTTTTAGAGAAGTAACACATATTTTTTTGACTTTAATATTATTTTGGTACCGTTTATATTATACTGTCAGGAATTTATTTTACAGTGGACGAAAATTACACAAACTGTGTTATTACACTATGCTAGCTGTCACATAGACAATACTGGCATAATTTCTAACATTAATATTTTTTTGACACTTATAAGTTGAATTGAAAAAAAAATGGACACCACTCATTGAATTTCCAATAATGCAAGCAATAAAAATGACCCAAAATGCGATATGTGCTTTATAGACACACATTGCACAATCGTACAAAAAATTAGCGACTCTAATATTTTTATAAGTTATGGCCTCAAATAAAGCCAGCCGTATCGGACTATAAGTATTTGTAGAGTGGTCTCGCGAACACGAGTGCCTGTGACCCCGGAGGGCGTGAGTGAGTAAGTGTGGGTAGAGTGTCCTGTGTGTAGGCACCCTAGCAAGCCTCGCGCCCGCACGCTAAGTGAGGGGCCGAGGGAGTAAAAGAGGGAACGTAAACGATAAGGCTTTATTAAAGAATTAACAGATAACCACCTCCTGATACGAAAACCAAAATTATAACCTGGCCACTCACACAGAAGGTAACGGCGGCGCGTCCAGCGCGAGGAGCGTCTTCGCAGCAGCTGTATCTTCAATCCGACGAGGCGTAGGCGCTTGAGGGGAGACTTTTAAGCTTCCGTCACTTGAGGGGAGACTTTTAGGACTAAAATAGACTGTTACAGTGGTTACTCAGTGAGAGACTATACTGGGAGTCTTCGAGATCACAACTTAGAGTCCAGACCAAACTGATCCCCTAGCTGCTTGACGTGGCTTTTATACCCTCGTCTGACGCTGACTGTCACAGTCTTCATTTCGATAGTCATGTTCATTTCCAGAAGCTTCGATGACGATCGCGCTCTTCATTTCGATCGTCATCCTCTTCGGTTCTAGAATCTTCGACGATCGTCGACCTCGTCAGCCGTCATTTTGAGATCATTGAACTTGTCAGTGGCCAGTCGTCGCTGTCCATGGAGATCTGTTGGCATCTCATGTTAGCTTGATGATGAGGTGGTTATGAGGATGGCTCCGAGGCACGCTGGAGGGCTCGGGACCTCAGTTCCTCCGGAGGGAGAGGGAGAGTGCCAGGCGTAGTAAATTTAGATACAAGTACCAGGAGGTCAGAAAATACGAAGAGGTAGATCAATGTATAATAACTTTTTAGTAGAAAGCTACGCGGCTCTATGATGTATAGATAGCCGTCAACTTTGAGAGGTTGACATAACATCAAGAAAGTAAACAAACAAATTGATAAAATAAAATGGATTTCAGGAAATATTTAGAAAAATGGTAGTAATTGTAGCAGAATGCTACAACCGTCGTCCCTTACACTCTGTATGTACTGTGGTAGTAGATACCATCACAATTCACACGAACGCATGAAAATTTGATTGTTAAAATGTAAATAAAGGTACATGCCGAATATTCGTTGTCAATTAAAATGATAGGTACCTAATATCGCTATCGGAAGCAAATTCTTTAATGTCATATTCTACAAAAAGATTTTTTCTGTTCTACCTATATAAATGTATTATCAACAAATTACGTTTAATTGATTTTAATAAATAAATGTCTGTGATTTTATTTGTTTAATTAATTACATAAAATAATTGCTATTCTCAAAATTTTGGGGATGTGTAATATCTAGCAGTTAACGTCCATCGACGTACATTAGTTAAAATTAGTCTTCTTAAGTTACGATTGAATGAGCTACTACATATGTACAATAAAATTGGTTGATCGCTATCTAAATGATAATGAGTTAGTAATATCTCCTTTCTACAGTTAGAAAACTATCAGATATTAATTGAAAAGATATTAGTGATTTGATAATTAAATGAGTACTTAACTAATGACCAATGGAAAGAACCGCCCTAAATAGGGCGCCCCAAAATTCAAAACTACAGTTTGTGAGGGTGTCTAGTGAAGTGCACATGTATTGAAGTTTTGCATTGGTGGTAGTGTTTGAATGATGGAGTGTTCTAGCTTGAATATTTTTTTACTTGGTAAGTGTAATTACTGTTTACTTATATTATTTTATTTATCTGCTCTTGACTACAGCTTAAAATGGATTTGGAAAGTGTTTTATATTTTTATTTTTATTTCAGCATTATTAATTTTAAATGTGATTGGTATTGAAGGCAGAGTAAAACGACAATCCGGTGATTTAGTTAGATTCGGTGATGAAGATGCTGATAATGAATCTGTTAATGAAGATTTAACCTTAAGATGGGGAAAGAAACCTGGAGGTTGGCAAAAGGGTGTTCCATCTTGTGGAAAACCAGGGCAACCACCATGTCAAAATGGCTCAAATGGTAAACCAGGTTCCACTGTCACGCCTGGTCAAAATGTATCACCTGGATCTAACGCCAAACCAGGTACCAGTGGAACGCCTAATCAGAACGTTACACCTAGCTCCAGTGGTAAGCCTGGTCAAACAACTGCACCAAATACACCAAAACCAACTGAGTCTAGTGTTTCCCGTGAAACTAGACCAGCATTTGCAACTACAGGAGCACCACAAGGGACGCCTACACAAGGGCCAAATAGTAACCAGAAGCCGACTCCGCCGCCTACACAAGGGCCAAATGGTAATCAGAAGCCTACTCCGCCGCCTACACAAGGGCCAAATGGGAACCAGAAGCCTACTCCGCCGCCTAAAGAAGCGCCAAATGGGAACCACAAGCCTACTCCGCCGCCGACAGAAGGGCCAAATGGGAACCAGAAGCCTTCTTTGCCGCCTACAGAAGGGCCAAATGGGAACCAGAAGCCAACTCCGCCGCCTACAGAAGGGCCAAATGGGAACCAAAACGACGAACTAGACCCCGCTAAAGAAGACACTAATGGGTAATTTTCTTAATTTAAACTATTGATGATGGCAAAAACTGAGAAAGATTTTGCTTTTGAAATTTATATGATTGAAATAAAAGTTTTTCCTATGTTATTTGTTTTCTACTTGCAGTAGCCAAACAGATAAACATGAAATAGACAGATGTATGCGGAAGTGCCCTATGACTGCAGAAGATGAGCCGGTTTGTGGAAATAATGGTGTCACCTACATCAACCCATGGCACTTCAAGTGTGCACAGCGTTGTAAGATAGGTGAGCCAATATTCGGATTAATATTCATGAAATGAAATGGTAGTGTAAGGTACAGACCAGCTTAAGCTGGGTTAGACAGTTTGGATTTTGGACTGTTCCTTTGCCGCGTGCATAAGACTTACATTGGTGGTTCCAGTGTCTAGCCGGACGTGAGCTTGACTGTAGAGGCCAAATTATATTGACGAATAACGATTGTTTTGTGATGTTTACAGCAGTGACTACATTTACACGAGGAGCTTGCCTACTGAAACCGTGTGATCCGAACGGGTAAGCTTGTCTTTTATGCTTATTGGAGTGTCAGTGTTATGGAAGCTGACGCGCTCTTACATGCTCATGCCATGTGCTTCATGTCGAGATAAACATCGGTTGGAAGGTTAAAACCTTATTGTTTGCTTCAGGTCCTCATCGGTGACGATAAAGGAGTGTATACGTAACTGCCCGGTGACTTCCGAACATAATCCCATCTGCGGCACGGATGGAGTCACCTACAACAACTACGGCCGGCTGATCTGTGCCAAAAAGTGTGGAGTCGGTAAGTATATTGGTGAACAGTAAAGGATATCCCTTGCAAAGGGAATGTGTTAAGTGCTCATCCAACCAACTTATACACACATTATATTCTAGCATTTTATTTTCTGAATAGCAGCAGTTTAGTACTATAAAAGTGCAATTTATTTCAGCCGTTGATTTGCAATCAAAAGGGCCTTGCAAGGAAGCGCCTGTAACTGGAACTAGTGACGTAGAAGAGTAAGTAACTTTAATTTGTAATTTATAACATAACTAGTTAACAAAATATTAAATACTAAAGACAAAAGTTAACACTTTAATATTGTTCTTTATTGTACAGGACTACCCCCACAACTCCTTCAAGTGTTGCGATAAGGCAATGCATGGGCAGCTGCCCCGTGACGTCTGAATACAACCCTGTGTGTGGGTCAGACGGGGTCACCTACACGAACCCTGGAAGACTGATTTGCGCCAAGGATTGCGGAGCCAGTAAGTAGAAATTGCAATTGAAATTCTTTATTCAATGTAGGATAGTATTATCATATCACTTATTGACGTCATGAACCATCATTGTAAAAAATTTGTATCACACAATTTTCTTTTTTTTTATAACAATTTTGTAATGTCCTAATAGAAAACTGGCTATTGTAGAAAATTGTTTAGCGGAATTAGAAATTAGAAGTTCTTTGTTTGCAAGAATATTGTGTCAATACATAATTGGATCTTACATTAGAGTCCAGTACAGTATTCTGCTTGCTTCAAGCTTGCAAATTTTTACTAACAATGTTTAAAATAAAAGTAGAAATAAGATTAATTATAAAATGTCGAATAAGAAAGATTAAACGAATATTTGTTGATAAGTATAATGTAAAGTATAATGTCAAACGTGGTTCTTAAATACCCCTACACTATAAAAACTAAAAAAATGGTATTGTAAAGTTATGCAGTTGATTGGACTGGAGTGTTATTATTATATAAATTACACCTATCACCAAGGTGATACTCGTCTTCATGATTAAAGATTGAGAGTAACATGAAATAGCCTACTTCAAATTCAATCATGTTCTGTAAATAATTAAATTGTGTTAGTTTTATGTTCATATACCCCATCATGTTTCTAAACAAAAAACTAAATTCTTTAATTGACTATGTAGTAGTCGTAGTCGGTATTTACATTTCTTATAGTTTGTATTTCTTTATTACAGATGTAGTGTTGCTGTCTAAAGGAACTTGTCGCCCCACGGCACCATCGACTGAGAGGACACTTATGTATGACAATCCACTTTAACAATCCTTTGATACATTCCCTTTTATTAATTAATATTAAAATATAAATTATATTCAACAACAATGAGTATTTGAAATTAAGCAGGTATGTTCTCTTTTTCAGAAGGACTACTCCTCCTGATGCTTTGACAAAAGCCTGCTTGAGTAGATGTCCGTCGTCCTCCGGGTACAACCCTGTATGTGGCACCGATTTAGTCACTTACTCCAACCTTGGAAAGTTGTATTGCGCTCAGTCTTGTGGATCAGGTAAGTCTTCCAAACAGCTCTTTTTACCAGTAATCGGTGATATGGTCCGTAATCAGTTCAATTTTGTAACCTATCCTAACCTAACTTAACCTAACCTAACATAATTCATTGGGTAAATCATGTAGGTTATCGAACTGTTCTCAACCTTTACTCAAGTACTTATCTGATATATATTTACCTAACACAGTAAAGGTAGCCTATCCGTTACATCCAGGTAAACCTACTTTTAATAACATAATATAAGGTGTAAAAAACAACTGCAAATATTTTAAGGGGTGAACCAGCCCATAAAACTGAACAACTTTTCTCAATAAACATAGATAGATATACGAAAAAGTATTTGGTTCTCCCAGCTAGCCGGCTAGCCGGGTTAATTTGTATGGGAGCGCCAATTTTTTTTTCATATTTCGACCTATGTTTCTAGGGGAAAGTTGCTCAGTTTCACGAACTGGTTCACCCGTTAAAATATTTGCAGTTAATTTTTGTACGCTATGTATTTTCATTTTCAGATGTCACAATATTGAGAAAAGGGCCGTGTTCGGGAGACACCAATTTTGATCCACCGATAACAGACAATAAGGAGCCAGTGATTCCTGTTGTGATTGTTACACCTTCCAATCCTGTCACGTAAGTTTCAAGCTGCATCAAATGTAATTATGCCTTGATAACACGCAGCAAGTAGAGTGGTGGTCACTGCACTCGGTATTGTACTTTTATGAAAACTTTGGTCTAGTGCGCTGACTTGCTACTGTCTTGTTATTCGTTACCTAGGTTAAATATTTTGTCAAATGCAAATGCCAGTATCACGATCGGAGTGCCTAATGCCTAATATTTAATTTTTACAGTACTTTACCCAATATCCGTGTTATTACAAATAAGTTAGACGCGCTTTTAGGCGGTGTTTAAAATATTTTCCTAACGGCCATTTTGACGCAAAAAGCATAAAATAACGTCTGACTTTTTTGTAATAAGACCGTTTATGTTTTGTAAACTGTTTTCATGAAGGCTCTTTATTTCTCAGACCAAACACAACTCCGTCAAGTGTGGCGAGAGCATGTGTGGAAAAGTGCCCCAGTACTAACGAGTACAACCCCGTCTGCGGGACGGACTATGTCACTTACCAAAACGCCGGGAAACTGTTCTGTGCTCAGAGTTGTGGCATTAGTAAGTATAAACAAGTCTTTTGTTTTTAAACCACCACTCACCATTAGTGATGTCGAAAGTCGCAGGTTCAAATCCTGCCCGCGCTTGAAAATTTTGCAAGTTTTCAGAAATTGGGAAGTGTTTTAAAATTTGGTATTTTCACAAACCACTCTTTTTGAAAACCTTGGGCAGAAAGATTGCTTCAAAAATATTTTAATCTTTTTATACAAATTGACCTTTGATGCGAAAGGAGGAAAAATGCAAAACGTAAAAAGACTTTCATTTCAGATTGTCTTTTAAATGAACCTCAAAAATATATTGCTTGCACTATTTTTGTAGTAGGTATAACAACTTTGTCTTTAAATTTTAGATGTGAAAGAGCTGCGTCATGGAAAGTGTCCCACAAGACCTGCCACACCTGCTACACCTGCTACACCTGCTACCACTACCACAACCAGCTCTACAACCGCGGGGTCAGTATTCATGTTCTGTTAGAAACAGGTAGATCGATAGATGTATAGAGAGAGAGCTTTCAAATATTTGTCGAAATACCGAGTTATTTAACTTTTGCCAACCAGTGATCACCGCAAAATCAAAACGTTACGCATATGCAATTTATTCTAAAAACGATAAATTAATATTGGATTTAATATTTGTTTGTTAGATCTAGCACAACTCAGTCAGCCGCAATGAGGGGTTGCATCACCCGGTGCCCGAAAACACCTGAGTACAACCCTGTGTGCGGCACCGACTTCGTCACATACAACAACCCTAGCCACCTCAGCTGCGCCAAGACCTGTGGATCTGGTAAGTTAAACAAATATTCAGAAATTGTTATTTGATCGAAGATCGAACTCAATATTATACTTCATTTTTGCTTCCGACCATCCATCCGTTTTGTGTTCCTTTACAAACTTAGCTCAAACTAGGTTTTTTTAGATTATGAGGGATAGCTATGTAATTCATAAACACTTTTCAAGTTCGGATAATATTAACTATTTGTCTCACAGTTCAGTAGGCGCGCACGTCCGTCGCTTTAATTTTTCATTTCATTAGTCAATCGACAGAGGCCTACCTACTGTACCCCGACCCAGGTTTTTACACGGAAACAAAAGTTCCTAATCAAATATTTTTTTCAGATGTGACGATGCTCCGCTACGGCCAATGTCCAAAGACTCCCATTACCACTACCACCACCACCACCACCACTGAACCCATGACGTCAGCAGCGTGGAGATGGGAATGAAGAACAGACTACCATTCCATCCATCTACTACGACACATAAGTTATTTTGTTGAACTGGGTCTTGCATCCTAGCACGGATGCTTTATAGTCTTTCGATGTGGCACTGAAAGTGTTTTAATGAAGACTGAGTTGTATAAGTCGGTACCTATAGTATAAAATATATTGTAAAAGACTGTTAAAAATATGAATGCATATAAGAAATAAAGAATTTAAATCTACGAGAAGCGCTTAAATTATTGAAAAACCTAACAGGCAGTAAATTGTCACGGCATAATTCGAGCTTTTTGTATTATTTATACGCAGATAGTTGTTTCCCTTTCATTTCTCATCTTACACCAGTTACATTCTCTGAGATAATTTCTTAATGGATTTGCATTACCTTAAACTTTACATTAAAGGATTTTTTTAAAAAGGGCACTGTACAATGAAAATTTAAATTGAAGTTGGAGGTGTAAGTTGTGACGTAATCTTGGCCGAAGAAAGTTGCCTTGGATGGTCATTTTTCACAGTCACACTATAACAATTTGGTGAACAATGGCTATCGCAGAAACGGGGTAGTCTTGGTACAGTGCGGTACCTTTATCGTGTGGGACAACGAGTCGTCCAACGACCCGATGAACCCTGTTGTCAGAGTTTTTCAATCGCTTGCTAATAGTCGTAGGCATCTGACATGGTTGTTTAACGACCGCCGTCTAAGTAATCATAGACTAGACAACAACCGGGACCGACGGCTTAACATTAGCATTTGTAAACGACATTTGTTTCAAATTTTAGTCAAGATTTCCAAAGCGTGTCATTTACATGCGTATAATTAACCGGACCCCCTGAACAGGAAAAACCCCCCAAAAAACCTGCCCAAAAGTGCTCCTATTCTAAATTAACAATCTTTCTAGGCCCTAAGCTGCCCTAGCTAATTTTGGAAATAACGAATAATATATATGTATAGCCCAAAAATGGCTACATAACAAAAATATATTATAATAATAACAAAAAATTGCAGTAGATAAATCTACTTGTTCCGTCTAATAAAATATTTACTTTATACATTTGAATTAAACCCATGGAGAATTATCTTGCATATAGTCTGATATTTCATAATAGCCTTTCTTGTACAATTTTTGTTTAAGGGGTAAGTCTTGAATATCTTTAGGAAGTTTGTTATAAAAGCGTATACAATTGCCCTTAAAAGTTTTGCTTACTTTACTAAGCCTGCTCATGTGCACAGCAAGTTGCTCCTTATTTCTAGTGTTAAAATTATGCCTGTCACAGTTTTTCTTCAAAGAATCTATATTTATTTTTACGTATACTAGATTTTCGTACTTCCAGAAACATTCCATATGTACTGTGACACAAATGTCAATATGTTGATTTCTTTAAATTTCTGTCTCAAGGAGACTCGAGGTCCCAATTTATAAATTGAACGAACAGCCCGTTTCTGCAGAACAAATATATTGTTCACATCCGCAGCAGGGCCCCATAATAGTAAGCCATAAGACATTAAGCTATGGAAGTAGCTAAAGTAAGTAGGCAGAGCGTAAACATTAAACAACGGTAAATTATTTGATTCCTCAATTATTACTACAAAGTATCAACTAATGTCACTGCCTGTGTCTGTCCCTGTGTCCCTATGTCTTTATGTATGCTTCGATATTTAAAAGTACGCAACGGATTTTGATGCGTTTTTTTTAAATAATGGAGAGATACAAGACGAAGGTTTATATTTGTAATATGCATGTTTTATTCTCGCGAGAAAACGGGTAGCAGCGGTTGAAACCGTTGTGCGAGCAGCTTAAGTACCGTCGTTCTTAGTCGTAAGTCGTATTTGACAGCTGTCATCTCCATACTAGAAGAGATGTCAATAAAGAAAAATGGACCCTCTGCCATTATATTATCACGAATCTGACAGCTGTCAAATACGACTTATTGGAACGACAGTACTTTAGTTTCTGCGACTATAATATTCGATTTATTAGTATCTAGTCAAAAAAAAGGTAAAATAATCGAACATTCATATGTGTTGTGTGGTGGCTTGGGTGATGTAACAAGGAAAATGTATTTCTTAATGACGAATACAAATTCTAAACGAGGAAAATTAAATTACGTAAGCTAGGAATAAATATCTCTGCTTCATTTGACCTACGTTAGATCGGTCCACGTCAAACAATTATAGGTAAGTATGCCTAACTGATAACCTAACTGAAAGTGATCTTGCATTTAAAATCTATAATATTTTTTATTTCAAAAAGTACACAGCAAATTATTAATCTACATTTGTCACAAGGCGAGCTTATCTCTAAAAAATATATCTCTACCTGCCAACCCATGTGTTGAGAGAGAGTTTAACATTTTTGATAGGCAATAATTGTAATTAGGCAAAAAGGAATTAAATGACAAATTTAACTAAATAAAGAATAACTACAATAAACAATTACAATAAAATAAAGTTATCTTATAACATTATAACAAATAAAACGGGCGGGGTCCATGAACAATACACAAAATGTTAATAATCCACACTAATATTATAAATGCGAAATGTCTGTCTGTCTGTCTGTCTGTCTGCTACGCTTTCACGGCCAAACCGCTGAACCGATCTTCATGAAACTTGGCACAGAGATTGCTAGCATACCGAGAACGGACATAGGCTACTTTTTATCACCATTCGAGGGTCTGGAGTACAGATGTAGACCACCAGGTGTACCTCCAGGAGCCCAGCTAAACTATAATAGATACAGGCATGGTTCCAAAACAAAAGTTGTTCAGTATGATGGGCCGCTTCTTTTCACAAGGACATTGAGGATCTGGAGTACCTTATGTAGACCACCAGGTGTACCATCAGGAGCCAAGCTAAACTATAAGAGATACAGGCATGGTTCTAAAACAATAGTTGTTTATTATGATGGGCCGCTTCTTTTCACAAGGACATTGGAGATCTGGAGTACCTTATGTAGACCACCAGGTGTACCATCAGGAGCCCAGCTATACTATTAGAGATACAGGCATGGTTCTTAAACAAAAGTTGTTCAGTATGATGTGCCGCTTCTTTTTACAAGGGCATTGAGGATCTGGAGTACCTTATGTAGACCACCAGGTGTACCATCAGGAGCCCACCTAAACTATTAGAGATACATAAATGGTTCTTAAACAAAAGTTGTTCAGTATGATGGGTCACTTCTTTTCACAAGGACATTGAGGATCTCGAGTACCTGATGTAGACCACCAGGTGTACCATCAGGAGCCCACCTTAACTATTAGAGATACATAAATGGTTCTTAAACAAAAGTTGTTCAGTATGATGGGCCACTTCTTTTCACAAGGACATTGAGGATCTGGAGTACCTTATGTAGACCACCAGGTGTACCATCAGGAGCCCAGCTAAACTATTAGAGATACAGGCATGGTTCTCAAACAAAAGTTAGTCAGTATGATGGGCCGCTTCTTTTCACAAGGACATTGAGGATCTCGAGTACCTGATGTAGACCACCAGGTGTACCATCAGGAGCCCACCTAAACTATTAGAGATACATAAATGGTTCTAAAACAAAAGTTGTTCAGTATGATAGGCCGCTTCTTTACACAAAGACATTGGGGATCTGGAGTACCTTATGTAGACCACCAGGTGTACCATCAGGTGCCCACCTCAACTATTAGAGATACAGAAATGGTTCCAAAACAAAAGTTGGCCAGTATGATGGGAATAAGTTGAGAAAGGACATTGGCAACTTTTTACCAAGGATTTTTTTTTATCTACTGACTTTTGTATTATGGTTATAAATATTGATCTGTCAGCGCAGTACACCAGATGGCAAATTTTGAATTGTCCCTTTAACAACAGAAGCAAGCAAGGTATCCTTAAACAGTAGAGATAAGAACTGTTCTAATATCACTGTCATACTTGAATATGAATATTCATATGAACTTTAGAACCTCTTTCTAAAAAAACTATCTAACGCGGACGAAGTCGCGGGTAAAAGCTAGTACTTACATAAATACTAAACAAATACACAAACATACATATATCAAGGATGTTGAGAAAAAAAGTGTTCCTCTATCTATCTAGTTGTTACCACGATATTTTAAACTGTAAAGTGAAAATGGCTGAATCGAGACGAAATCTATTTTGGCATTATCGTGCGCCCCCCAATTCAAACCCTGGATCCGCGCCTGATTTAGGTGTAGCTAGTAAAGTGAACTAAAAATTTAGGAACGTATTAAATAAAATGTATATTTATCAGTAGGTACCTACCGATAAATGGGCATTTGAACTTCTTAAATTAAATTAGATTAATAATTGAAAAATACGTGCGGTAATTCATATTTAATGCAAGTTAAAAAAAACTACATTCTAGGTTAATTTAGATTTATAAAATTCCCAAATTAGGTAAATCGATCGACTGATCGTTAACTAATTATTTATGGTCTCGTCATAATCCATAAGCAACTGGCACACGGCATAAACATATTTTGTTTAATTATTCGTTCGCCTTGCTGTGTCGATAAACAACATAATTATAATAGGGTAGAGTTAATGCGGATAAGATCATCTTTTCTGGAAGTACCTACTAGAAATCAATTTTGAAATAGCGTTCAATGAATGGCAATGTCTAATAATATGTGACCAAGAGTGCGAGGCGATAATCTAAACTTTCATTGCCGCCTCCAATGTCGGACGGATCTGGGTAAAAATATCTTTGACACTTACAGAAAAGCATAAAGCTTTAACAGGAATTATCGTACCTAATTGTGGTTCGTTGGTCACTCACAAGGTATGTAACTAGGTACAGTGACATATTATGATGGATTCGTGACGTAATTGACCCATCATTACGTACATTGCGTGGTGTCATGGTGTGATGCGGTGCGTATGAAACACGACCGCCAGAATTCAATTTAAAATGGATAACGCAGGACATTAACTTACACTAGAGTGTCAGACACGGTACAGGCCAGTGCCTACTAAGATACTTTAATTTTAAAAGTTGTTCTAAAATTATTAACTATTTAAAATAGCCTACGTAATTACAATTAAATAAATTCGTAACACGTTTTTGTGCCCTTTAAAATATCAATATGAAAGCGTCGACGGTGTTTGTTGTATTCGGTAAGTTTTTGTTACAATTTTTTGATATCCAAGTTGTTTGTTTTTTCGTTAAATACAAAATTTTAAAACACTCTCCGTGTAAGGTATACGTGTGGTTTAAAGAACCTGCGACTTTCGCCATCCCTAGTGGCGACGCCTATTCCATCTGGGCTACCGCAGCTCATCCATTGCCATCGAGTTTTGCAAGTGTCTTCATACCAAATCCTGTCCGCAGTAGAAAATTTTGCAAGTCGAGTCGTCGACCGTCCACCCAGTTAACACGCTAATTATTGACATATTTCTATGATAACTTATGTAAAGTAAAAAGTTTTCCGTAATATAATAAATACTAATCTATAAACGCTGACATACTTCATTATAATAATCTTTACAGCATTGACCATAAACACGGTACTTGGACGAAACCTGCGGCAGAAGCGGCAAGAAAGCGTCGTCGGCGTAGACGACAACGTTTTGGACAACAGATATTATGGCGGCTGGGGCAGCCGACCAAACCCTGATGGTGATAGATGGATATGGGGGAGCCAGGAGAACGGATCCAACCAACCAGACCAGTGGCAACAGCCCAGTCAAGTGATCAACGTGATACAGGCACCATCGGGAACGCGCGCTCCCCCTCGAAATGGGTAAAATAATTAAGCTACTTACATCAAAACATTTAAAGAAGTGATGACTCGACTACCTTTTGGCATGTCTATTTAATTTTTTACAATTTTGCACGTCAAGTCAAGTCGATTGTTAAGATATTACAGTAAAACTTTTTCGTAACTTAATATTTTAGGTCATTCTGTTTCTTTTACGAGCACAAAAGAAGAATAAACCATGCCAGCACGCATTTAAATAGCGTATTCCTGGTCTGATTATACTTAGTAACACTGTGCCAGAGTTTTGTGAGTGAATATTTAATATGTTATTCTGGTTTTCAGAAGGACCGCTCAACAGGAGTGTATTAGAAACTGCCCAGTGACCACTGAGTACAACCCAGTGTGTGGCACCGACCTGGTGCAATACACCAACATCGGCCGGCTGGAGTGCGCCAGATCGTGTGGACTTAGTAAGTACTAGATTTTCGCCGTTTTCCCGTGGTAATAGCTGTTTCCCTGCAGTAAAAAGTAGCCTATGTGTTATTCCAGGTTATTCTCTAACTGTGTTCCAAATTTCATTCAAATCGGTCAAGCCGTTTGAGCGTGAAGAGGTGACAAACATACATACACACGCACACACAAACTCTCTGATTTATAATATTAAGTAAGGATTAGTACGGATTCTACGGCCGATGTGGCGCAGTTGTAGGACGGATCCCTGCGACGCAAAGGTTCCGGGGTCGATTCTCGGTAAACTCGGACACAGTTGATATCACTTCGTGAATTCGTTCCGAGTCTGGTTAGGACATTGCAGGCTGATACACCTGATTTTCCAAAAAGAAAGATGGTTCCGTGCTTCGGAGGGCACGTTAAGCCGTCGGTCCCGGTTGCTGTCTATGATAACATTGATAACATAGACGGCGGTCGTAACACAACCATGTCAAAAACCTACTAGTCGTAGTAGGCTTTTGAAAAACTTTGACGACTCGGTGTACCACACGAAAAAGAAAAGAAGTAAGTATTCTAAATTCTTCTTTATTTCTGTTCAGTACCTACTTGCTGTTTAGGTACTTTACGTATACTTTGTTGATATGTATCGCCTTACACTGCACAATACTCACAGATCTGTAAACCTTATTTTGCGATTTTTTCTATCGAGAAAATTTTAACTAATCGTATTTTGGGTCTGATAGTTTTGTAGCATATATCTTAAAGTAGTCCTGAAAATAATTACGTCTCGTTTTATTGTGATTTGATGTAATGGCATAGAAAACTCCGAACACTACTCCACCTTTGCTCAGTAGATTTCTAAGGCCACCTCACCTTAAGCGATAGATAATATTAGGCAATAAGGATGCAGTTTTTTTAGATTCAGATTAATTTATTTGCATAAAACATAGTTATTCCATACATTACAACAGGTCTTATGTGATAAAAGTGTATCATATGTTTTACTAAAATAAGCATGCAAAAAATTCAAATAAATTACAATTATAATGTCAGCACTTAAAAATAATATTCCATCAATATAAAAAAATCATTAAAATATAAAATAATATAGTTAAAAAAATAGTAACAATTTCTTTCAAATAATAATTACCTTAAAATTACAATTTGAAATTTTTATAACATAGTTTAGTCAACATTTACACTCCATAAATTCCTTAACCGAATAGAAACATTTTTCCAAAAGCCAGTCAGACAGCAAAGTTTTAAATTTATTAATTGGACTTGATTTTATTTCATTTGGCAATTTATTAAATATTTTTGAAGCCATGCAGTGGACATTTTTTCCGAGAAAATTTACCCTTGACCTCGGTACTTTAAATTTTTTAAATTTATGACCACACTAGGTGGTAGGGAAACCATAGTTCAAGGAACTGTATCTACCACTTCGCTACCGTTTGGGTCCCGCGATATTGCAGCAACTAGGCTTCACTTTGCTAGAGTAAAGCCGAGCTTCGGGCGTTTTCAAACCAATCGTAGCTCTTCTTCTGACATAATATTATCTTTGTTTCAGATTTAACACTATTAAGGGCTGGTCGTTGCCCTCCCTCGACTACGGCTGCACCCACCAGTTGAAATTAAAATAGTCTGTGATAGCTAGGATACCTTGATAATAAATAATATTTATCTACCTTACCTTTTATTTACTACTACGAATAGTATGAAGTATTAAGTAAGTGCTTTCAGTTTATCCTTCGTAGAAACAAAGAGTGTTTTTAGTAAACTTACTTATTTATAAGTAAATAAGCTACAACATTTGTGATTGTGAATAATTTAAATTAGAATAAACTTTAATAATTTTGAATAACGAAGAATGATCGAATATAGCTAAGAATATATAGGTACAGACATAGGTAAGAATATATAGGGAAAATACACAGAACTACTCGTTGGAGTTAAAACTGAAACATTGTCCGGGGTTTTTATTAGTTTGTAGAACCAAAGCCGATTCTCCCACATGTCGTCCGTTGCTGCGTATTTTTAACGCACCGTAACGCATGCATCTGTCAGACGAAAAGAAATTGCGAATACCGATCTGATTCCCATCACAATACGGTTACGGTGTGTTTACGGATGCGTCTGTCAAACGATCTTAGACTCAAATATAGGTAACTAGGTACCTAATGAAAAGTAACTTTATATCTTAGTTGTGTGTTTATCTCTTACATTACCTTACCTACTTTTGTATTAAATAAACCTCAGTTTTATACCTATCCTATTGTTTTTGTATTGTTAACCTTATAGTTAATCATTTAATTTTGATAGTTAGTAGATAACCACCAACTGGTCATAAACTATCAAAATTAATAATAACCACAAAATACCAAAAAATCAGAGCGAAATAAACAAATCATCTCCTGACGATGACGTGCGTCGCCACGCTGCCCGTTGACAGAAGCTGGTCCAAGACGCTGCGCGTGCGCACATTTAAATACAGTGGCCGGTCGACGCGAGCGCAGTGACGCGACAGACTCCACACAGACGGCTACGTAATTATAATAGTATTATTAAATTTTTGTAAATTAATAAACACAAAATGAAGCGGCTTTCAGTCTTCCTTGTACTTGGTAAGATTATAAATATTTTTTTCTACTTTTTTTTTGACCTAACTTAAATTTTATTTCGATTAACAGGTAGTTCTATTTTATAAAAGTGATGCAAATAAGAACCTACACTGTTGTTTGTTCTATATATTTTTATTATTATCCACTAAATCTATCTTAAAATTTTGAATTATATTGGTTAATACATTTAGTCATGAAAAACCGGACAATATCCCATTGATATGAAACAATTCATCATTGCCCTTTTCTTTTATTTCAACCTTCTTATCAATTTATGTTGATAGCATACACATCTTACTATGGGAGACTTAATACATTGTAAAATAAATACAAGTAACCCAATTTAAATAACTCAATTATTTTCCTGTTTTGGTTTTGTCTTCATAATTTATAATTAACCGGTCCATAATGGGAACGTTTTCCATATTTTAGCCATTACTCTAAACGTGGCTGTTGGCATGACCTTCCGACACAAGCGGCAGTCGAATGGAGATGACGACGAAAACAACCTGGATGACAGATATGGCGAAAGACCTGGCTGGAACCCACCGCGGAGACCTAACCAGGGGTGGCAGCAGCAACAGCGACCCCGGCCGAACCAGGGGAACCAGTGGAATCAGGGTGGCAACCAGTGGGACCAGGGAAATCAGGGCAGCAACCAGTGGAATCAAGGGGGAAACCAGTGGGACCAAGGGAATCAAGGAGGAAACCAGTGGGACCAAGGAAACCAGGGCAATCAGCCTCGACCGACACCAACACCGAATGCTAACGGGTGAGCACATACAGAAATCATAAAACGCAAAAGAAACAGGATCAAAATTGTTTTTTAAACGGGTTTTTTCACCAACGATATGTTTTTATTATGAGCTCGAACGTTTTGTTTTTATACTAGTACCACAAATAGAGTAAACGTACTGCATTTTGCACTCGCGATGAGTCAGTGACCTGGGAAATCCAGTTTGCCTGCTTCGTTTAAATATTTATGCTAACAAACCTATAATTCGTTCTAGGAAGGGTCAAGCGAGTCTTAAATGTCATGTGGGCAAAACCAGAGTTTGTTAAATACATATTGATAAATACGTGGTTCATTGACTGTTTGTCAAATACTATGCAGTTTATAGACGTCAATCATAACATCAATATGGCTTAAGGGATATCACATGTCAAATAATATCTTAGTATGTGTTTATTAAGTAGTTGAAATGATTATCAAATGAAATAATCAAATATCACATCATCTATGTTCAGATCTTCAGGTACCGCATTATGTGCACATTTAAAACCTTATTCTTTTCGGATTTCAGGAGTACTACCCAATCAACATCGGTTGAGACTTGTATCCGCAACTGTCCAGTGACCGCGGAGTACAATCCAGTGTGTGGCACCAACCTCGTCCAATACACCAACCCTGGTCGTCTAACGTGCGCGCAGTCTTGTGGAGTCAGTAAGTATCTGACATCTGTCAATAGGAAGGTTAAAGCGACTGTTCAGTAATTGCGAAATACGAGTATAACCCAGTCTGTGGCCACCCTGTCCGATACACTGGTCGTCTGACGTGTGCCAGTGAATGTCTAACCAATCATCATCGATTGAAGCTTGCATCCAAAACTGTTCAATGACGTCGAATACACCGACCCTGGTCTTCTGATGTGCACGCAGCCTTTTGGAGTCATAAAGTATCTACCATACACCTCTGGCAAAGCGGTTTGATGAACTTCCCAGTAACTGCGGGAACAACGACTTGTGGAGCCAGTCAATCAATAGTTGACCCTCTGAAGGGGAGGTTGATTAGCCACAGCGTATAAAACACCCTAAGGATGCATCCTTATATAAGTCGATCTGGCTTTGGTACTTCTTGGCATCAAGTTACGCTAGTAACATATAATATCATTGCATATAGTACCTGGCCGCGCTTGCTAAATTTTTACTCGTTTGGCACTTATGTTTGATTTGCATAGAATCATTAGTAGATATAGTACCAAGTATTTTGTTAGTAGTTACCTAGTAAACTATAAAACGGAACGTGGGACGACAGCCGGCTTGATGGACGGACGACATCGTCAAAGTTGTTGGGAAGAACTGGATAGGACAGGCCCTTGACCGTCAGAAGTGGAGAACATTGGAGGAGACCTACACTCAGCATTGGGTGGCAACGGGTTGAAGAAGAAGAAGAAACTATAAAAATATGAGAGCTGAATTTGCACGACCACTTTCCAAGTACAGCTAGTGCAGAAAACGTTACGTTACAACGCACATTGCTTGTGTTACTTGCTTTTTGAAAAGGCAGTCTGTTGTCAATACCAAGTAACATACATATATGCTAGCAACATTGAAGTCGTTTGTTTTTTGCTCATCGGGTGATCTCGTTGCGTCTCGAACTCAAAGAGCCTGTAAAATGAACTAAAAAACAAGACAATCTTCTCACCAACTAAAACTAACTTAACTTAAGTGCCTTTGCTTTAACTCTAATGTAAAAGTCCTTCAATTTGATCGTAAAGCTGAAGTTACACGTAGGTTTATTAGGTACTCGGGGATTAGAAAAACTCACTAGTTTGCGGTATAACCAGCAAGTACATTATAATAAATATTAGTTACTAGCAGCCCGCCCAGCGGTTTCACCCGCCGCTAACGATTTCCCCTCGGGAATAAGACAGTTTAATATAGCCTATGTTCATTAGGGATAATGTAGGATTCTAAAAATCTTGACTTCAATTTGAAAGAAATATCGTTTTCAGATGGTGGTGGCGTAAAGTTATATGCCGTGTGATTAACCTGGCCAGCCCCATGGCAGTGCCTATATATATTTTTTTATCCCGCCCGAGCCGGTTTTCTATTAGGTCTTAACAAAAGTGTAATAAAAAAAAAGAAAATTGTGTGATACAAATTTATTTTTTTAGAATGACGGTTCATGACGTCAATAAGTGATAGATAATACTATCATACATTGAATAAAAAATTTCAATTTCAATTAACGGTAAAAGAATCATTGAAATCGGTCCAGTAGTTTCGGAGCCTATTCAATTCAAACAATAAATGAAATCCTGTTTCTAATATAAGTGTAGATTATATAATTATTATTTTAGTGTGATGCCGGCTTAGAAAAGCATCACCCGATTTCTTTCTCGTGGGAGTCGTAGGAGGCGACTAAGGGACTTGAGGGAATTGTATTGCAATTTTAGGCGATGGGCTGACAACCTGTCACTATAGCGATACACAATTTTCCGAATGACCCTCAAACATATGTCAGACGTGGCGTAAATGTCCGTTTTTGCGGCCGTTTACGTTCTGCCTACCCCGCAAGGGATAATAGGCGTGATACGTGTATATAATGTATTATTTTAGTGTAGATTTTTTTAATGCATTATTTAATGTTTTTTGTCATATTTTTATACCGAGACAGCCCTTAGAATACTGACAGGGTGCATAAAACATAAAACTGGACAACTTTCCCCTTGAAACATATGTCAGGAAACGCCAAAAAAATGACCTTCCAACAAACGAAATCACAATCAGCTGACTGCATTCACTATGGGAAGTTAGTTTTTTTACGTTTCCTGAAATATGTTCCTAGGGGAAAGTTGTTCAGTTTCATGGTCTGCATTTACCCTATTAGTATTCTTAGGGCTATCCCTGACACCCTTTAATACAGAAATGATTAAATGTAATCATTACACTGGTACGAATAATGTGGCGTAGTTGGTACATTTTTAAATGAAAAAGTAGTTATTGTGGCATAACTGTAATAGTTAGACGTATGGTGTCGGGGACATTATTATAGATATTGATGTCCTCTATAAAACTGTAGTACATCACTTTGCTCTATTGTCAATAATTTCCACAGCGTACGCGATATAAGATATTTTTTTGGTACATTTTTCACACGTTGAGTTACATTATCGAAATTTTCACGCGGATCCCTAATTTTTTCTCGTATAAAATATAGCCTATGTTCATCAGGAATAATGTAGGTTTCTAATGGTAAAAGAATTTTCAAAATCGGGCCAGTAGTTTCGGAGCCTATTCGATGCAAACAAACAAACAAACAAACAAACAAACATACAAACAAACAATCAAATCTTTCCTCTTTATAATATTAGTGTAGATATTTATGTTATGATGTGACACCTATTGTTGAGGAAAACACGGTGGTAAATCCCTAAAGTCGCCATTAAAGTAAATAAGTATGCAAGGTGATATAAGCGAAGTAGCCTTTAAACCGGTTAGGTTAGCGACAAATAAAAAACAAAAACAAAAATGCATAATCAATGGGTTATTTTTATTTGTTTATAGTAAAAATGATCTTATTATTAGGTATTGTTGGCAATAGGTTTGTGTCCGACTAGTCAATCGACCTACTATTGTATGAAAAACTGATGTTGAGACAATATTTAGGATAGCGTAAAAATAAACTTAAATCTTAATCTTGTGAAACTTGGTTTAATAAATCTTGTCCCGCCTATTTTGGAAAACGATGAACGAAAACTATTCTACTTTTAGACACTGATTTTGAACAACCAAGTCACGTATTTATTAATTATATAGGGAAACAATCCTATCGCGCCAAATACAGCTGAAATTCGTAAGATTTTTTCTTTATGCGTTAAAGTTAAAGTATTTGCTTGCTGTCAAATCGCTCCCAATCCGCATTTCGAAGACTACCTACATGCAATGTGGGAGCAGCTTATCATTAGTCTATTATATGATTGGTTTCATTTATCTAATAATCTCTTTGATCCTGTTATCAAGTACCTACACTTGCTTATGTGTGATCAATTAATAGTTTAGTCTGAAGAACCCTGAAAAATTTAGGTACAGTCAGGATCAGGCTAGGTTAGAGAGTTTGGACTTAGGGCCGTTCTTATGCCGCGCGCATAAGATTTGCATTGGCAGTTAGAGTGTCTAACCGCACGTGAGCTTGACTGTACCTAATCAGGATATAGGCAAAAGTTATATGAAGATGGTATTTATTAACAACGTTTTTTTTTTTAATTTCAGATGTGAGTCTGCTGAGGGCATCCCCGTGTCCGTCCACGTCTACCGCTGCACCCGCTACGTAGTTTTAATATTAAATTAGTAATTTAATATAATCTAGACTACTGCATGTACTGACTAGTATAAAATAAGTATCTTTTCGACAAGTGTTATTATATATTTTAAATATAAATAGAATACGCCTAGTGAGATTGATTGTATTGTTTTATTTGAGCTTTTAGTCGTAACGACTTAGGTACAAGTTCAGTCGCGAATATACCTACTTAGGTACAATAAATTAATTTAATACCTATAACACACATACATACACATATTACGCCTATAATCCCTTGCGGGGTAGGCAGAGCGTAAACGGCCGCATAGAACGGACATTTACGCCACGTCTGACAACATTTGAGGGTCATCCGGAAAATTGTGTATAGCCATAGTGACAGGTTGCTAGCCCATCGAGTCCCTAAGACGCTTCTTACGACTCCCACGGGCAAGAAATGGGGTGATGCTATTCTAAGCATAACACGGCATATATAATATACCTATAACACAAAATATTTTCCAAGAGAGTAACGTGTGTCTTGTCATATTTCATATCATAAGTACTTAACTTAACTTAATAGGGCTAAAATGAACGCAGTTGAGGTACAATTACGACTCATTCCTTTATTTCCATTATTTATACTTACTTAATAGCAAGCAACTTTTTTTGAGAAAATATTAGTTTTGTAGTCGCCTAGAAGTTCATAGGTACCAACTTGGGCATCTTTTTCTATAAGATTTGCAAAATCTCGAAAATAATAAAATAGGTAAGCTACTTTTAGAGCTACTTAACAATCTTATGATTGCCATGGTTCACAGGATTGCCTTTGTTATCCTTCAATTCTGTAAATCAGTTTGACTCATCAAAAATTGCTAAAAAAAGTTAATAGGTAAGTAAGTACACCTTACTTTGCTACGTACAAAAAAGCTAGACCGTTTTACAAACACGGCGGGAGCGAAAGCGGATGGATTAATCAAACTTATTTTTACACAAATATACATACATACATCACGACTATTATCCATCCACCAATAATCCATAAACGGACATTTACGCCACGTCTGACATTTGGAATATTATGTATCACCATAGTGAAAAAATTGTCAGCCCATATCGTCTAAATTTGCAATACTCACCCTCGAGTCCCTTAGTCGCTTGTTACGACACCCACGGGCTAGAAATGGGGTGATGCTATTCTAAGCCGGCATCACACGGGCTTATTTTATATTTAACAAACTTATTTTAGGATCCAATATTAATATAATAGAATATAGTACTAGGGTCAATAGACAAAACAAAAGTATCGACAGAAATCGCTAAAATCCGATATGAAAAAGAGTGGTTGCATCGCGGCCACAATGCATGAAATTATTATGAGGACCCTATTCATCATTAATATAACACTCAGAGAGATATTTATACGATACGGGGTGTAAGGGACAGTCCTCCATGAAACTGAACAACTTTCCCCTAGAAACACATGTCAGAAAAGGACAAAAAATATTGATTTCCCATACAAAATCAAGATCAGCTGACTGCAATTACTATGGAAAGTCAAATTTTTTTGGCGTTTTTTGAAATATTTTTCCATAGGAATAAATGAATAATAGAATTTTTTCCATGGTTCAGTTTTATTTATCTGAATGCACCCCAAAAGTCTTCAGAGGGCTGTCCCTTACACCCTGTATAATAATTAGTTTATTGTTTGAGTAAATAAAAACGGACGATGACGACGACGGGGACGTTCTAAAGAAAGGTCAGGTCAAGAGTACCCTAAACCGACGAGCATGTATGGAAATATTGATGCATGTTAAAGAAGCGAAAGAGGTGTGTCAGGATCGTAGCAAGTGGAAAGACGTAGTCTCTGCGTACCACTATGGGAAAGAGGCGTTATTATATGTTTATGATGTATGTAAATAAAAATTATAAACATAATTATTTTTTCATTTGAGTCTTTTCTTTTACTTTATATAACCTGATATACAATAATTATGTGATATTTTAGGATCATGTATGTCTTGGTAATCGACTGAACCCGCTACCGCTACCGCTACCGCTACCGCTATCGCTGGGTTCGTAAACAAACTAGAAATATGGGGACTTCCCTTAGGTCGGCAGTCGGCAAGTTGCCTTGATCTGGTCATTCGGTCAATACTCTGGATTCTAGTGAAACTGTGAAGCACTGGCGTGGAATGCGGTATCGTTTCTTTTACCAGCTATTAAAACAATTCAGTCTCTAAGTGACTAAGTGAAGTGGGAAGACTTTTAATAAAGGTTTAATAAGTATGTTTAAATCTAAATAACGATGAAGCTAGCTAAAATTTCTGTTTAATGATTTCTGGTAATGTTTAAAATGTGGAACATCATCAGCGATCATGTAGGACATTGGACTCGGAGATTGGTGTCCCACATTTTAAGACGAATCCGTACTAATATTACAAATCTGAGAGTTTGTGTGTGTGTATGTATGTATGTTTGTTACCTGTTAACGCTCAAACGGCTTGACCGATTTGGATGAAATTTGGAACATAGGTAGAGCATAACCTGGAATAACACATAGGCCACTTTTTACCTCAGGAAAACAACTATAAACATAGGAAAATGAGTGGCAGCGGGTGTAATCGCTGGGCGGAAATCTAGTTCTACTCTATGACGGACTTGTCGGATGCGTCAGCCAAACACCTTGTTGGTCAAATCGCATGCGTTACGGTGTGTCATGGTATCCTTTTTTTGTAGGTACTGGGAGACGTCAAAAATACGTCTGTCCGTCCGTCATAGTGGGAGAACCACCTTCCTTGTAAATTATCGAGGGATGAGATCAAACTTAAAGTTCATTCAAAATCAAACTTATTTGACCAAATAGCAATACACATTGTTACCTACTTGTTCTTTTTCTTCAACAGCCATGCTTAATACTATCCCTGGCTACCTAACTAATACCTACTTATTATATTATTTTTCAAATTCTAAAACTCGAATAACCTGTCTAAAAGATGAGGAGCAGTACGTTGCGACTGCTGAGGCCCAACCATTTGCAAAATGTTGCAGGACCTGTTGTACGTATTGGCTCTAAGCCCGCGTTTTCCTCTAGATCTTGTTCCGAGGCTGTAAGCTGAATGCCTGGTCTAAACTGGTCGCACGGGTTCCAAGCGTAGGGTAAGGTCACATAATTTACAGAGGTAAAAAGAAAGTACATAAATAGAGCAGTAGGTACCTATTAATCAAGGGGTGATTTAGCCCACGGAACTGAACGTTTTTCATGAACATGGACCACCGAGCCGAAAAAGAATATAAAGCTCCGAATCTCCGATACAATTTGTAATACTTTTTATCTTTCATAATTAGAGTTATGCTCCGAAAAGATTTTTTTTTAGTTACATGGAATGGTTCACCCCTAGAAATATTCGAATAACTCAGCGAGTAAGGGACGGTATACCGAAAACTTTGCAGGCATGATCAGACCATGAAACTGAACAACTTTGACTTTGGAGCCTATAGTGGGAAGGGTTTTTTTTAGACTTTTCTTAGAAAGTTATTGAGGTGATCGGTAATTTAATATAGGAGGTCGATTTTCTTTTTTCGTTTACTAACATATCCTTTATAGAAAAAGTTGTTCAATTTCATGGTTTGATCATGCCTGCAAAGTTTTCGGTACACCATCCCTTACACTCCGTATAATAAATACCTACCTGAAGCTGTCCATTACATCTTGTGTAATTTTTGCCTAAGAAGAAACATCACAAGGACTGCAACATCAGAACCCAACAAGACACCGGGCTAACTTGCCTCAAAGAAAGCGGATTGTCAATCAATCAAGTTCGAAATAATAAGCACGATCAAGTATTGGTTTGCATTTCAAAAATATCACCACCTTAAGTAACACAACACAAACGAGTTCGATGACATTTGAACCTCAAATTCCCCAGCGATTTCCCAAATCTGGACTTTCATGCCGTGACCCAACATACCAACTTGCAATTTATATTTCCTTTGGGTATTTTATAAATATTTTGTAAATTTTCCTTCCTATGCACCTTAAGCCCATAGAGTAGAAAATTAATATCTACCGTTATTAGGGTACAACGGGCATTATAGTTAGATACAAGAAAACCGGTATATCATACCATGTGATAAGTTTCGATTCTCGGCAAATCAGTGCAAAAATGCAGTAGCTCGGTCGGTTGAAATGACATGAATCATTTAACCTTAGCTACATTCCTTTACGTCCGTGTCCTTAACTCATACTTTTAGCAACTTGTGTAATTTTTCTGCAATTTTAATTATCATTTCTCTTCAAAGTAAGAGTGAACAGGCTTCTTCTGGGTGAGCTCGCTCCATCTTAGACTCTGTCTCTGTCCTTTGACCTAGACTAGAGTCAAGAGCAAACCCATCATTAATAAAAAAAAAATATATATATAAATTTCTACGATGTTATAGGCTGTGCCTCAAATAGGTTACTTGATCATCACAATAAAACAATTTTAAACGGATGTAAGTTGTGTTTATTTTGGATTTTACAATTCCTACGTTTCGTATTGTTCATGTAGGTACCTACCTATTTATTCATTTCTATAGTACCTTAATTGATTCATCAATAGATAGATAACAAATATTTTCCCAATATCTCATATGTCTGGTCTGGTCTGATCACGCACGGTCTGGGATGTAAGGAAATTATGCATATCTAAATCAATTAAGTTCCTATATTTAAGTTGTATTTACAATACCACTTAATGGGAAGAACCCGAGGTCCTATTAACGTGTCAAGAGCAAGAACATACCCACATTACCTAATAAAACTCTGCGTATTACTGTCAAGTTTCTAATGAATGATACATATTACATATCTTATGATACGGAACCTAAGTGAGCAGAGAAAATGAATCATCGGACTCATCTGTCGAACAGCGAGACTAAACGAAACGGGTTTAAGATATACCGTGTGGTGGGGGCTTATAAACATTGGTGCCTTTAACTTTAGTTACACAAACGTGTGTTCGGTACCTTTGCAGTGACTGTGTTTGTAACACGAAAATAAATATCTCATAATAAACTTTTTAAAGGATTTTATATTGTGAAGTGAAACAATGGATAAGTGCGTCAGAATAGTTGGTGAGTAGTTGAGTAGGTTGTATGTGTAATAAATTAATGATAATGACATAATGTTCAATATCCATTAGTTGGATGGTCAACACGTTAACAACTAATGAGTAGTAACAATGGCTTTAATGATCGTCTACCGAAATGACGAAGATATATACATATCTGGTTTTAATTTAAATAGGTACAATTATTTGCCGTGTGATGCCGGCTTAGAATAGCATCACCCCATTTCTTACCCATGGGTGTCGTAAGAGGCGACTAAGGGACTCGAGGGTGTGTATTGCAATTTTAGGCGACGGGCTGACAACCTGACACTATAGTGATACACATTTATCTGATTGACCCTCAAACTTTTGTCAGACGTGGTGTTAATATCAGTTGAACGGCCGTTAACGCTCTGCCTACCCCGTAAGGGATATAGGCGTGATTTATGTATGTATGTAGGTACAATTATTTGACTCATACCTGCAAATAAATGAACATTAGGTAAATACCTACAAATATATGGATCTGATACCTATTATTATATAATCTACGTCAACACTAATATTATAAAGAGGAAAGATTTGATTCTTTCTTTGTTTGAATTGAATACGCTCCGAAACTGCTGGACCGCTTTAAATAAATATTATACCTTTAGAACCCTACATTATCCCTGATGAACATAGGCAATATAAAAATTTCTTATTCCTTCGGGAAAACTGTTAGCAGCGGGTGAAACCGAAGGGCAGGCCGCTAGTCATCCTATAAATGCATCGAACAAAGCTACGGTCTGATTCCACCAAAATGGGAACCTACTCGTATTTATTTAAAATAAATGATATAAAGTAAAAAAAACAGTTTTAAAAAAAACGCGGTTATATGTATGTTTTTATGATAACATCACTCACTATGTGTGTTTGGCATATACTTACACAATGAAGAACTAGATCCCCTTCCTACTGAACAGATTTACATGCGGCCATAAATTATAACATGGTTACAGATGTCGCAATAGACTGTGTGATGCCGGCTTAGAATAGCACTACCCCATTTCTAAGCGGCTGAGGGACTCAAGGGTTTCATGTGTATTACAATTTTACTTGTCAATCAGTGCACGAATTTTCTAAAACGGCCCTAAATATTCTTCAGAACTAACCGTATTTTACGGCAGTTATCGCTATGCCAACCCCGCAAGGTATAAAGGCGTGATATGTATATGAATGCGACAGGTCAAAAAATTAAGAAACCCTGATCTAGAAGCTTTTAAAGTAACTTAATAAAATTTTATGCATTGTATTTTGATACAAGAGGTCGGTAAGGTACCATATGTTATGTTACCAGTGGCTTGCTTACAGTTATCATTAAAATCTTAATTTAGCCTTAAGCGTATCAAAACAATTAAAATAATTAAGTAACATTATTAAATTCAAGCAAACCCCAAAAAAAAGAGTCTGGCAGTTACGTGCTACGTCAAATGAGAAGTATTGAATGGGGCAGTTAAATCCATCCAACAAGTTTACTCGAAAACTGATTGAACAAAAACTATTTGAATGTAATCAGAATTACGCGTGGTTGAATGAATTCTTTGAACCCTCTACAATAGAAGCCAAAAAGAGTTGAAAAGCGCAAAAACTAACACTAGCTTACAGCGTAGTTTCTTTTTGCGTCATGCTCATTATAATTTTTTTGTCCCCAGTGGCTTTAGCCATAACCGGCCACATCGTAACCGGAAGGTCGTACATTCCAGACGTCAGACATAAGGAAGCCCACCGAGGTTACGACTATCCAGCACCCTACCACCATCACCCACCTGGACGGTGGCACCACGACCAGGACTGGGCCCAGTCCAGCTCCAGCTCTTCAGGCAGTTACGGCCGACCTTCTTCTTACCAAAAAGAGCATAAACCTCACAAACACCAGTATGATGACAAAGATTGGAGTCACCATTCTTCGGGCTCTTCAAGTTCTTCCGAGTGGGACTCCGGCAGTTGGGAATACCCGGATTATCCTGGTCATGGAAGCCCCGATTGGAGTCAGCACTCGTGGGGTCATGGTCATGGACACGGGAAACCACAACACCAGCAATGGCCCCAACATCAGCCGGGCATGGATTTGTCCAACAAACCGAACAGAGATCACGACCGACCATCTAATACGTAAGTAATGTTATTAGCCATACCAGCCAAGTAAATTCACTTATCATCTAACTTTGAACAAAAGAAAAGGTCAAAAATATTGTCAATATTCTAGTTCATACATGTTCTACTGTGAGATTAGGTAATAATTAGCAATATCTCAATATGCTCATAACCCAAATTAGATCCTTTTTATATACGCCGCCTCTAAACACATAAATTATGTGAAGTGTTTATTGTACGGGCGCTTTTTTTAATTAGCAAACAAAATCGTCAATCGCTAACAAATACTTTATTTTCTGTATGTATAATACAAATCAAATTCTCAGACATACACGTATTTGGTAAAACTTTGACAGATTATAGACAAATTCAATCATTTTACAAATATGTTGGTGTTATCTAGAACCTTCTGTTGTATGTACTTACCTACTTATTTACTTACTAAATAAGTAGTAATAAATGATATTATAAATGTGGTACCTGTTTTGACACGCCTTTGCTAATTATTAGAGCGTGTGGGTACACAAAAAGCATACCTATTTCTATAGCAGTTTGTAATCTAAGAACTTTTCCTGTCTATGATGATGATCAATTTAGCGGTACGTGTATAACCAATTAAATTTTCACTATTCATCCAGTGATAATAGTGCTATTTTCTTTCTAGGGCTGGTACGAACCCCCAAACTTCACCCAGAGCCACGAGCGAATCCGAAGACCTGTTGGCTCAGACTGTCTGCATAAGATCGTGTCCAGTCACCTCGGAGTACAACCCTGTGTGTGGCTCCAACAATGTGACGTACAGCAACCCAGGGCGGCTGGAGTGCGCCAAGTTTTGTGGAGTTGGTAAGTAGCATCTCATCAATCTTGTTATCAGCCACAACAGTCCTCTGCAGGACATAAGCTTTCACCTGTTGGGGAACGTTTGTCATACTCACCACGCCCGGTGTACATCATGTTGGAGAGCAAATATGAAACCAAAATAGACCTGAGTATATGGTTTTAATTTCAGCTCGATATCTCTACACGTAATATATAAAACAGTCTTGACAAACGGATGTCCGTCGGACAATAAAGTAATCCGTATTTTTCAATTTGAGATAAAGAACCCTAAAATTAACTGGTCATTGAACCCGTTATAGTTTGTGAGGCAAGGTATTTCCTGAATGTAACTCTGTCCTAAAGACAAAAGCCATTACCTACGTTATAAGTAGTTATGTCCAAAAGTGTAAAAAATATAAATTAATAAGTATCCGGTAACTAAAGACTTTTGCGACCTTACACGATATAACTTCAAAGAAAGACACGACCGCAACTTAATCGGCATTCAGACCTCATTACTTTCCAATACCTTGAGAATCACAAAAACGGATATATACCCTACCTTGGCAGGCATGTGGTTTCAAGAAAAATGAACAGGAACCAAATTGAATGAAACATACAACAACTTCCCTACAAGGTGATTTTTATCACTTTACAAACAATTCAAAGAAATACACTTTACCTACTTAGCTATATATCTATAGCTAGTTATGTCCACTATTTATAATGTCCCATCCAAAGTTAACCTACTGTTAAGGTCTTCGGTTTTTTAATTAGTTGCAAAGGGGAAAAGGTCATAGAAATTGGTCAAATTAAATATACAAGTTTAAAAATATTAGCTGCAAATATTTTGAACCAGCCCATGAAACCTAATATAAGTTTCCCCACAAAACATAGGTCGAAATATGAAAAAAAATGTTCCAGTCGACCGGGTCAATTTGTATGGTATGGGAGTTCCAAATTTTTCTTTATATTTTGACCTATGTTCTTCGTGGAAAGTTCACCCCTTAAAATATTTGCAGTTTTTTTACACCCTGTTATTATTATCCTTATCTATATTCTATATATAAATGGAAGTAAAAAAAGTATGAAACTAACGAAATAAATTTCTTTCCAGATGTATCTCTCCGAAGAAATTCAGCATGCCCGCGGCCAACCTTCGACAATGCTCAGACAACCACCACTTCGAGTCCTATAACAACCACCACCACCAGGCCACCTCTCTTCATCACTCCAACGCGATTCACCACCGTCGTGATCCCAGCGACTGCACCCACCAGCAGACCACCCCAAACCAACCCCTCTATCACCATCTCACCAGATATATTGAACAGCATCTTCACCTCACCTTCCACTACAACCGAGGATGACCAATATGAAATTGATATAAGAACTAGGAGTAGATTTAGGTTTGCTTAGATAAAAAAAATCTACGAAGAGGTAAAAATTTATCCGCCGCACATCAACTTATACCTTTAAGAGATCAACTTTTACTGGTTTTTCTTTAAAACTGTATAAAATACCAGTTTAAGTTGATTCGTTAAAGGGCCTTCCCCTTGATGTGCTGGTAACAGCTATTGATTTTAAGGAACTGACTTTATTTATAGACTGGACATTTATCATAGGTGTAAATATTATTGAATATAAGTTTTAAACCATGCAAACTTGTTTTAATTCCATCCGTATTACCACGTTCAGTAAATAAATAATTAACTTACTTATTAACCTACCTCATTAGCCTTCCAAGTACTCATATAATTAAGTTACGCAATAAACACAAGGTGGATTAAATTTAACTTGATGATATTTACGACAACATATTTTGACATTTGGATGAATTACAGTTGCAATTAACTAATGAGCGAACGGTAACTGCATTTAGCACTAGTTCCTTTTTTTGTCCGCTAATTAACTGTATTCTATTTTGGTATATATTAACCCTATATTGCAGTTTAAGTTCAGTCATCAAATACTATCGTAACAGGAACAAGGAAAGAGGTGTCATAAAAATGTCTTCAGTGAATTATGTGAAACATAGTGCCTTACTAGTGCTGCTGTCCAGTGTAAATATTTTAGCAGGTAAGTTTATAAATGCCCATCCATTGTTTTTATTGTAGACCCACTTGTACTTAGTCAAAGCCATTTTACGTTTGCTGCGTTTAATCCAGTTACAGAATTTTAGATTGGTTGCGTGGAAAAATCTTAAATTTCATAAAGCACACAATGCGTTATTCTATTAGAACTGAACTAAATTTGTTTAAAAAATAAAGCATTGCAACTGTAACTTTATTACGTCTTTTCAGACCAATCATGTCACAACACCTCGCCACAATGTCTAAAAGAAGTGTTACAATCAAAACTTCCAACCTTTGCTGAAGCCAATCCCAAAATAGGAATGAATTCGCTGGATCCCTTCCTCATAGACAGACTGGTGCTGACCCTGCCAGGAAACCTGAAGATGGAGTTCCATCACGGCACGTCCAAAGGGTTCAGGAATTGTATAATTGATTCAGCAAGGTAAGCAATCCAAGCTGGCTGTAAAAATCGGTTCAGACGACGTTGAATGTCGACAGCCTCTAACAAATCCCAGGGGCTCAGTTTGTAGAACGATGGAACGGTTTTACATTCCCGGCCGGGGTAGACCGGGAATACAAACCCGTCTTCGATATTTTCCAATATATTTATTATTTACATGGAAAAATTGATATTGTCATAATATTATGATTACGATTGTGAAGTTTCAATATATTTTAAGTCCGAGCTTTTTATTTTCTTCGTCTGTCTATATACATAAAAAGAAAAAGCATTTGAAATTGCATAATGAAATGTTTTTGTACCTAATGTTATTCTTAGTTCAAAAAGTTAATTTGTAGTAAAATCTTACAGGTTAATAGAGGATCGTGTTGACAGATTAAACAACACCATGGATTTGCAATTCCACTGCAACTTAACCATCAAAGGAAAGTACAAGACAACAGGACGACTGCTTATGTTTGCGCTTAACGGCAACGGACAGGCCATGATCAAATGCCGTAAGATATTAAGCCTTCTGTTTCTCCTCCCGTCTAGTTTTTTTTTCTATTTAACACTTCCATATTGGAAATCGATTTCAAGTTTACGTTTCCACAGAAGAGGTCACCGATGTCCGCATGCCTACCATCATAGTAATAATGACGAAGATCGGAATGGATTTATAAATTAATAACCAGTTGAATTTCATATCAAATGTGGTCAACTAAAGTTTACAAACGTGTTGTATTTAATACAGAGTTTTTCCTCATGTGAATAAAATAATGTGAATGACTTTTTGATTACGTGCCACGTGAGGAGTGTTGATGTTGTTACTAAGTTGCATGCTTTATAATATCAATCAAATTTTATCAAATCAAACTTCCCAATGATTATCTAGAATCTCAGGTTCTCTAACTAACATGGTTTACTTTCACGTCGACTTTCCAGAGAACATCAAAATCCAGTTTATCGCGAAGTTGGGATCGAAAGTGGAAGAGGACGGCAAGAAACATTTAGAAATCACCTCGTTCAAATCGAGCCATACCTTCGAGGGACAAGTGCAATACAGATTGACTAATCTTATTGATAAGAACCCCATGTTAAGTAAGTACTTATACTTAGATCATAACTTTTAAACAGAATTGTTTACCTACTGCCTAGCCATTCATAGAATTTATTTTGTACTTGTAGGTTTTAAAAAACCCGGAACTATGCCTCTTTCAAGGAACACAAACTTCTTAACAAAAAATCTGTTGATTCGTTGCGTATTTTTTACCATAGATGTTAAATGTAATTTTTTTTACAGGTTCTGTGGTGTTACAGTTTATGAACAGTAACTGGAAATTGGTGGCTGAGGAGTTTGGAAAGCCGATTGTAGATTATGGAATTGCAAACGTTCTCAAGAACCTCAAGATATTACTCAAGGCGATACCACGAGAGGAACTAGTTGGACATTTGGAAGGATTTATTGTCTAGCAAATAATAAATGACTGTTGCCTTTAAAATTCTGGTTGTTTAACTTTAAAGTGAATTACTACCTTATTCTTCTTCTTCATCTTTATTTAAAAAAAAAAACTTAGTGAAAGTAGCGTAAACAAAAACCACATACCTACACTGGCACACAACTACTACACGAATAAAATTTGTTAAATAAATCGCACACTCTACTAATCCGTAATCACACAAAATGAGAGATTTGAATAATAACAATCAAGTAGGTCGTAGCAACACTCACAAATTTAAGCATAAGCTTGATGTCAACGGCAAACATGTCGTAAACGAAAATCCGAAGCGGCCAAGCTTCTATAAGCTCCATGAATACTTTGGCCTGCACCCGCATGATCCTGGGCAGGTCGTAGTCCATGATGATCTCGTTGACAAGGATCTTGGTGTGGTTGCGCGCGGTGAGCACGCTCTCGCAGGTGAACGACATGACGGCCACGCTCACCACCGTCACCAGGCACCAGCTCATCGCCGTCATCAGCGGCCCGTACGTGCTTCCCGGAGTACGGAAGTAGAATAACGAAGTCCAAATCGTGATCAAAATGAACACGAACGTTGACACCAGATTCATGAATATTTGAAACTTGAACACGTCGTTGATCAAATGGCAAGTGTTCCCGATAGTGTCGTATGTTGCAGCCAAATCACGAATCCTCATATTGCTGGGTGAAATACGACCGATGAAGTTGAATTGTTTATTATGTGATGCTTCTTTTTCGTTAACAATGAATATCGGAGTTTTATTAGTATCCTTTTCATAAATAAACTTCTCCAAATAGTCATTGACTATTTTAAGTCTCGACTTAAGCATAAGTACCATTTTGCAGAAAGCGTATATCTCCAAATCTTGAATGAAATACAAGTTCATTGATACGATTTTAAAGGGATCGAAGTCATCATCGCTAGCCATATCAGATATAGCTACCGTACTATGAACCAGGACAAGGAGTATCAGGGACTTTGTCGTATTGGACCTGCATTTTGAGTAAAAATGTTCGTTCAAGTTGACGCGCAGAGTAGTATCAAGTTCTGCGAATGATGACAGTATACTGATGGTGAGCTCATCCAAAAAGAAGACCGTTGAAATGATGGCTGCGATGAACTGGATGAGAACGACTAATGTTGGTATTTCCTCTATCACGTCCACAAGAGCTTGTAATTTATTCTCATCTTGCTGTAACGTATGGATTTTTGTTTCTTTGTAAAGGATTACAGCAGTAGTGCATGAAGCTAACAAGGCTCCAACTAGTTTCATATTTTTGTTGACTTTACCTATGCCCGTGTCGGCCATACTGAATCGAAATATTCCGCACGTATTTTCAAATAATAAAAGCGGTTTGATAGAGTAAACTATATTACCTACTGTACTACGCAGGGTCTTTTCTTTGTTTTCTTTTTTCTCTTCCAACATATTGGATTTTATTAGGTTTTGTAACAAATTATTTCCTTTTCTTTATGCAGCACAGGCCTTCGCTACACGACAGCAGAGAAATGACTACTGGTAAAACACTCATTAAATATTACACGTATGTTCGTAATGTATTAAATGCTATTAGATTAATTGATTTTTCAGTGGCAAACAAAGTGTATGAAGTGTTAATATATGCTTATGTGTCAGTCATGGTGGTTATTTTTATATTATTTTTGTACTTGCGACCACGAGGAATGGGATGCTTGGGCAGCCGTGGTTACTACCCCCCAATCAGTGTAGGGCAAGCTTTGTTTAGGACACCTTTTCTAGTCCCTTCCCCTTGTGGGGGAAGCAGTGCCTCCCTAAATAGGGCTGCTCCGTCACTCCGGCTGCTGCCCAATCCACGCTGTTGCCCCAGGTGCAGCGCAGAAACGACCATCAATACCGGAGCCGCCAATGTGCAGGCATCAGACAAAGCCGGGAGCACATCACGACCCGACCTCTCTACCTCTGCCCATCGCCACAGGACTTAGTCTCAGGAGCCGTTGTTCATGCCGCAGTCATCTGCGCAGGATATATTTAAGTGCATAAGCGTGCGCGCAAACGCAGATGCACTCTCTCGTCCTCACTCTTCTGTGCCCAGTGGAACGGAGAACCGCTACGACCGGAGAAAAGTTTAGATGCAGCATCTGGCCGACAGCGCTTTTGACCTCAGCTGTCGCCCTTGGCCTTCTGCATTGCCTTGCTAGACCGCCCAATCAGCCAAAACCGTTTGTTTTAAACCGTCGGATTGCCGTCAAAGCCGGAATAGACTTTAAGGATTATGCGGGAGGCGTCCGCATTTAATAGACCTAGGAAAGAGGGAAAATTGGAAAAGGAAAAGGAAGGAATATGGTGAAACTGACAAAGGATATGAAGGATTTGGGATGCTACTGGCTCGGAAGAGGGGCAAAGAAAGTAGCAGCTCGGGGAGCCGGGGTCGCATACCCGTGTACCACTCACAACTTACGGTCCAAAAGCTGAGACGGGTACCCCTGACTACTGTGTTCCTCGTGAAGCCCTATGGATCATACTGGAAAAGGTGGGTTGCCCGGCGAAATTTGTGCGTTTGGTTCGACTACTGCACGATGGCATGACGTGCTGTGTATCTGCAAATGGAGAACAATCTGACTTCTTTCCCGTAAGCTGTGGTGTCAAGCAAGGCTGTGTTCTTGCACCCACACTATTTGCCATCTATTTTGCAGCGGTGGTCAGCGAAACGTTACAAAAAGTAACTTCTGGAATCCATATTCGCTTCCGAACTGATGGTATGCTTTTCAACCTAGCCAGGCTAAAAGCCCGCACTAAAGTGACATATAAAATGATTACCGAGATTATGTATGCGGATGACTTATGCTTTTTAGCTGAGTCTTCTACTTCTCTACAAGAGTTGATGACTGGTCTTGACGAGGCGTGCACCAAGTTCGGTCTGAAAATAAGCGTTAGTAAGACGGAAGTCATGACTACAGGCTTGCACACAGACGAACCTCTGAGAATCTGTGTCGGTCAAGATGTCCTAAAGCGTGTAGAGAAGTTCAAGTACCTAGGTAGCACAATTACATCACAATGTGACCTTGAAGCCGAAATAAATAGCAGGATAGGTGCTGCTTCAGCATCTTACGGCAAACTCCGCTCCAAAGTCTTTCGCTCACATGATCTCAAACTGGAAACAAAAATCTCTGTTTACCGAGCCATCGTACTACCTAGTCTGCTATACGGTTCAGAAACTTGGTGCCTTTACCGCAGAAACATAAAGACACTCGATCAATTTCACCTCCGATGTCTGCGGGACATCATGAACATCCACTGGACGGACCGCATCAGAAACACTGAAGTTCTTCGACGCGCTAAGATCTGCGGTATTGAAGCTTATCTGATGCGGCGTCAGCTACGGTGGTGTGGTCATGTGTTCCGCATGCCCGATGAACGTATAGCTAAGTGCATCTTTTATAGCGAGCTTCAAGAAGGCAAGCGCAAGCACGGCGGACAGCTCTTACGATATAAGGATGTACTTAAGAGGCATATGAAAAATTGCAGCATTGATCCCTTAACGTGGGAATCGACTGCTAAAAAACGCCCTGAGTGGAGACGTCTTATTAGGCAAAATATCGACGCCTTTGAAAAATCACGCAAAGACGAACTCGACGCAAAAAGAGACGAGTTAAAAGCCAGACCACCAACGGCACTAACGTACCAATATAGTGGCGGCGTACTCACCTGTCCGAAGTGTTCAAGGACCTTTAAGGCCAAAATTGGCTATAGCAGCCACATGCGAGCACACGACCGCGCGGACCAACGAGACGCTAGCTGCTGAGCCTGTCCAGCAGTCGCTGTAGCCGAAATCGGCTAAGACAGATTATTATGTGTCAGTAATTATTATTACTTTAAACACATAATTTTTTGATAACAGAGGCTCAATTTTTTTAGACAATGGATCTGTTTTCAATTCGTTTTCAAGGAGAGGCTTCAAAAGTATAAAGTAATCTTACTTGCCGCTGCAAAATCATTTACGTACATCTGCATTCTTCCTCTTTTCGTGTGGGACACCGAGTCGTCCAACGATCCGATGGACCCTGGTGTCAGAGTTTTTCAACATCTGCATTGTAAGTGTGTGATAGTCTGCGCAATGTATTATTACTATGGTGATAGCAGACAAATACTGGTCGTCTCAACTCGTCTCACAAAGTTGTCGCCTTGTCTTTATTCCCCTATCTAATAATATGACGTAACTAAAATGGGTTTGATATTGCAGATTATTGCGTGCGAGTCAATTTAAACAACTGACTCATAAACGGTCATCTATGTCTAATATTTGTGAACACGTAAAATTAATTACCTACTTTTTATACCATCAAATTCAAACCATCAAAGATTGTATACCATCAAATTCAAATTCAATTGTTTGTCGGACGGTGCGTGCATGTACGTTTTTTTACAGCAGCTCACCTCTGCCTACCCCACAGAGGGTATGGGTGATAATGAATATGATCTAAAACAAATGTGGAATCAAAGCCAAGTTTGCGGTTAGTGCTGGATCTTGGCCTACGCACTATTGTGCGATTTGATTGACCACTAATACGTATTTTCAATAATAACTGCTAATCTATACCATAATGGTGTTATTTATTACCTATATATTCCGCTTTAGTTGTCCTTATACTTATTGTAAATGTGTCTCTAAGTAAGTATAACTTTACGATCATTGCCGTGAAATTCTTACCTGTCATGTTTACGATGACAACGTTAAATTGCATTGCTAAACTTTGTGTACACGGAAAATATCGTCAATAAGTAATTTATGTGTAGGAGTAGGTAGGTTGTGGTTATTTTAGGTAAATACATACTTCACTTTTTGCAAACTTGAATCATAAGTTTGCATAAAAATCATATGAATGTATGTGGTAAAGTCGAAAAAAAAAATCGGACATGTACCTACTTACCAGTTAGAGCCGCGCACCAAGAGTTTAGAATTACTGCAATTCATTTCAATACTTATTAGCAAATATTATTATAGTTCAAGTACTTCTTCTGTCGTATGAAACCTATAGTTGACACCAGGGTTCATCAAGTTGTTCATGGGCAGGGAAATAGTGAGGGAAGTGGACAGCGCGAATGTGTGAACAGGTTACTCGCGCTGCTTACTCGTCATGCCGCTGCCACTTCCCGTGCTCCCTCGATTGTCAGCTTTTAGTGCGCGAGTCAAAGGAACGGCAGCACGAACGCGTATGGAATGTATTGCTATCCGCTCACTCATATTGATGCGAGAAGAGTATATCGACAGTGTGTGAGCACTGACTCGCGATGATACTTCCGCGGAAGTATTTCGAGCAATATTCGCGACAGTGGCAGGAGCAGGAGCATATATGCATGGTGTGAACGTGCTATAAGTACTGGCTTAATTTGGAAGCATACTATCGGACGCGTCCATCCGCTGCGGCTGAAGAGAGTGTGTACACGGAGCGTCCGCGGCCTAGTTTTTTGTCTGTTCACGGACGTTTTTGAAATGTCTGGCTGGCCAGATCGCTCTCAAACGTCCGCGACTAATGATTATGAGTATGACAGAAAGTTTGCACAATTTCATATAAATGAACTGTCTAGATTCGAATAAGTCGCGTTCCTCAGCCACGACTGACTGACGCGCCCAATAGTATGTTTCCTCTTGTCTTTAGGCATTATATACTCGGTACATACCTACTATTGGTTATTCTGTGCTTTAGGTTCCGGTTCACGCAAATTTGGTGTTAGATACTTTGCTATATCTACGTATACGCTAGTATTATTTTATCTGTAGTATATGTCGGCGTCACGAATAACAAGCGACGCGCAATGAAACGTCATCGCACAACCGCACACCTGCAACGCTACGTCATCGCGCCACTCCGTGAATCAGGCGGGTGGGGACGGAGCGGTCGGTCTTTATAAGCCGGAGCACGGGCGTTCGGGCTCATTCTCAGCGAGGCATCCGTTCCGACCACATCCTAATTGAGATACGGTTCACGCCTGAATCATTACTATAATTGTTATAGCGATTAATTATTAATTAATTAATGCTGATTAAATTATTATTGCCAATTATTTGCTGGTTTTTCTCCACGATGTCGGTAACAAACCTTGGGGATAATGTCGACTCAGAAGACATTAGACCACCTTCTCCAATAATCCAGTTTCACCCCGAAATCAGAAGTGGGGCCGGACGAGGTGGACCATCAGGTTCATCGGTTCTTGCGGCCGTACAAAGTGGACCATCAGGTTCTTCCGCTTTTGGGGCCGTACGAAGTGGACCATCAGGTTCATCCGCTTTTGCGACCGGACCAGGTGTATCATCAGGGTCATGCACTCTTGAGGCCGGACGAAGAGTTGCACTACCTACTTTTGAGGCAAGACGAGGTGGACCAGCTGATCAATCCCCACTTGGAGCCGGACGAGATGGACTGTCAGCTCCAGGCGTTCTGGGGGCCGGACAAGATAGACCACCAGCCCCACATGCCTTTGTGGGTAGACAAGCTGGATTACCAGCGCCATATGCCTATGGAGCAGTACAAGGCACGCAACCATCTTCATTTGCTCTTTCTGGGCGGAGCACTGAAGAGCCTGTTGAAAACCAAACACTGAACGCGTTGACCACCATATTGGAAAATATGACTCGTCAGCAGCAAGTTAGTATGCAGGCAAATCGCGAGTTCCTTGCAAGTTTACTTAGCCAAACTGTGGCTCCCAGAAAACGACCTCGACTCAGCGACGTTTATATTGCACCATTTAACCCTGACGGAGACGTACCAGTTCGGGATTGGTGCGAGCATGTTGATAAAGCAAAATCTCATTGGGATCTCACGGATTACGAGGTGTGTACGAAAATTGCTAGCTTACTGCAAGGCCGAGCGAAAACTCTTGGTGACACCTGGTTAGTTAAATCACCAGTTTGGAACGACATGAAGAAAGCTCTGACTCAAACCTTTAAACCAGAAGCGCGGTATTCGAATGATGTGGTTAAACTTCGAAATTTCAAATTTGATATCTCGAACCCAGTTCAGTCTATTACCAGAGCATGGAACATCTGGAAGAGAGTTGTGAGTGGTGACAAAGAAAAGGACGCTGTTGAAGCTGTGATTGGCTGCATAGACAACGAGTTTCTTCGTTTGCGCTTGTTGTCCAGCAAGTGTAGTTCTGTTCCAGAACTAATCTCTGTTGCAGCTACCGTAAAGCAGAGATAATCACGACAAGGTGAGCCCCCAGCTAGCAGTCAGGAAGGCACTCAAGATTCCGTGTCGGCGGTAGATGGAAACCATCCTACAGCTTTGCAAGAATCCAATGCACACGAAGGAGAGAATGGTACACTGGCAGTTAGTGAAAACGAGGAATTTTAAAGGTACTGTTAGGTACTCTTTTGTACTGTTTTTAAATTACAATATGTACTGTATTTGACATTAGTTACTCCTTACTACTGAGTTGCTTAAGTTGAGGACAGGGGCCTCCTTACTACTGAGTTGCTTAAGTTGAGGACAGGGGCCTCCTTACTACTGAGTTGCTTAAGTTGAGGACAGGGGCCTCCTTACTACTGAGTTGCTTAAGTTGAGGACAGGGGCCTCCTTACTACTGAGTTGCTTAAGTTGAGGACAGGGGCCTCCTTACTACTGAGTTGCTTAAGTTGAGGACAGGGGCCTCCTTACTACTGAGTTGCTTAAGTTGAGGACAGGGGCCTCCTTACTACTGAGTTGCTTAAGTTGAGGACAGGGGCCTCCTTACTACTGAGTTGCTTAAGTTGAGGACAGGGGCCTCCCTACCACCGAGTTGCTTGAGGACAGGGGCCTCCTTACAATGACTTGCTTTTGTTAAGTACAGGGGTCTACTTACTGTTAAGTTGCTTCAGTTAAGCACAGGGCCCTCTTTCCTTCCAAATTGCTTCAGATGAAGAATTTCTAACTTATTATCTGTATTGACTAAAGTGAGTAAAAGGGTCTTTTGGGTACCAAGTAAAGGCCAGTATACAAAGGATACTGTGGGCTTTTGTTCTATTCCAGGTCGAGGACGACCTGTTTGCAGAATGGCCGTGTCGGCGTCACGAATAACAAGCGACGCGCAATGAAACGTCATCGCACAACCGCACACCTGCAACGCTACGTCATCGCGCCACTCCGTGAATCAGGCGGGTGGGGACGGAGCGGTCGGTCTTTATAAGCCGGAGCACGGGCGTTCGGGCTCATTCTCAGCGAGGCATCCGTTCCGACCACATCCTAATTGAGATACGGTTCACGCCTGAATCATTACTATAATTGTTATAGCGATTAATTATTAATTAATTAATGCTGATTAAATTATTATTGCCAATTATTTGCTGGTTTTTCTCCACGATGTCGGTAACAAACCTTGGGGATAATGTCGACTCAGAAGACATTAGACCACCTTCTCCAATAATCCAGTTTCACCCCGAAATATACGATAGGTGGAGTCGTCGCTACTATCAGCAGCACGTCAACCTACCCATTTAAGGGTAGGTTTAACTAATTCAGACTTTCATACATTATCTAAGAATAACCAGTATAAGTTGATCTCTTAAATAGGTAGGTCGATTTTCAGCTACCTACCGTAAGTTATCTAGCCTGCTAGTGTGACGTCTATTGATACAAAAACTACGTTCACAGTGAACACCAGCGGGAATCGATTAGAAGGAACTTCTATCAAAACTGAGCCACTTATTTAAGTAACGATTTTACAAGTTTGCTACGAAACAAGAATCGTAGACAGCGGCCTCTACCATATATGTCAATAAATATTCTAAAAAGTTGGCAGTGTAGGTAGGTACTTTTTTAGGGTCCCGTACCCCAAGGGTGAAAACAGGAACGTATTACTAAGACTTACTGTCCGTCTGTCAACAGACTGTATCTAATAAACCGTTATAGTAAGGATGTTGTATTTCTGTTATAAGGATGATTTTGATGGTACGGAACCCTTCGTGCGCAAGTCCTACTTACATTTGGCCTATTTTTCAATTATACTACATTTCATTAGACTGGACCCTTACAACATAATATAGGTAAGTAGGTAGGTATAGCTCTATTTTCAAGAGCTGTTGACGTAATTTTCTTTTGCATTGTAAGCTTTGCTACGGATTTCGTAGGCGGCGCTACGAGAAGTTTCTCCCACAGATCTCTTATTTATTGAGGTTGTCATTGAATTTATTTCATGATATTCATTAAAAAAATCATATGTGTTTACATAGTTCATTATCATCGTTAAATACATGTCGAATAACTACACCACCACTTACAATTTGATATAAGGTAGGTAAGTTGGTAGGTCATACATACTCGACGATAAGTTTACGTACCGAGGTAGCTAGAAATCGGAATGCTCGGAAACAAGATAAACTTTTAAATTGGGTTTTAAGATCGAATCAATCAATGCAATCATAAGGTTAACTAGCGGTCGAACACGTCTCTCGCTTTTACGCGTTATGAGAAATGTTTTCGTATCAAAGGTCAACGAAGTTTGCGAATGTTCCCAGCTGTTGGGCACAGATTATAATATTGTAGGGGTCCCAACTGGTTGGGGGCGGACCTGCGCCCGCTGTATCGACCGCCGCGCTAGGGCGGGCGGTGAACGTTCGGTATCGACAAACTGCATAGTAAATCGATACATTTACAGACTTGTGCTCGTTAAAAAAAGTAGGTTGATTATTATGACTATTATTATTATCTATTCTTATGACTATGCCTTGTATGAATCTAATTTTTTTTAATGCAAGATAAAAGCAAAGTAAGTAATGCTGTGGTATGTCCTGTGAAGTACCCGGGCGGGGAATTATAGGTAGGTAAAGTTTTTAATAACTTTCTTTTATCATCATTTTCTCAATACTTTTAGTAAGATCGGATGAGTTCATAGTTTGCTGTCACACTTGCGCTAACAGCAATGGCTAAAAGTCCCTAATACTATCGTGTACGCCTGATAAAAAGTTAAAAGCAATTACTTTAGCGACTAGTTATACAATTACTTTATCATAAGGCGTTTACAAGTATTGAGTTGAGATGGTATCATGGTACCTCAGGTTTCGATCCAGGGCTGGTAGGAATGGCTTACTATTGTTATGTCGATGGTATTTTCCAACTCTACGGTGTGAAGGCTGCCTCGGAGCCAGCGCGGCGCGGCAGTGGTCGCGCGACAGACGCGCGGGCGGTCCACGCCGCCGCCGCTCGGGGCCTCACGCTGCTGGCCCGCAGACGGCAGACGAGCTTCACACTAAATCCAACATGGGCCAAGCGCAGGCCTCGGCCGAATGTGCACAAAATGAAGAAGACGTCGAAGAGGACGACACCAGCTATCACGTCAACTTTGCCGTCTCGCCGGTGAGTTATCTAACAAAGAACTTTGCCTGACTGCTTTTCACTTTTTTGGAAAAAGAAGAGCCATTGGAATCCCTTTGTTTTTAACTTACCTACTCTGCCTGCAGGATGGTGTCGCATACAAATCGTTTTTCTTTTTATTTAGATGCCACTTACAAGTAGGTACTGTAAACAATACCTGAAAATAAAATAAAACATACGAGTGTGCAGAAATCAAACAGGAAGATAGAGCAGACAGAACTCAGGTAAAGTTGTGGATGTAGGTTGCTCAGGAGTCAGGTAAGAGGGTGATAAATATAGGAAATGGAATTGATACGTAATGAACAGGGATTGCTTGATATTTATTTTAACAACAATACAATCCTCTGCAGACGATGCCCTTTGCTTCTAGCCACGCTTACAGGCGGATTGGCAAGTTCCTTACATGTTAATCCGGGAACGCTCCAGCCCATTCCCTTGATTGAATCCTTACAGGTACAGGTAGGTGGTAATACGTAGGGCAACATAACCTACCTGAGGACGAATTAATCTACATTTGAATCTTTAACGACACTCACAAGAATAATTGGGCGATTGGGTTTATCAATCCTAGCAATTTGTTAATTTATCGTATGGGTTGCATATCGTACAAATAATACCATATCATCTTTTTTGGCAAGAATTGCATAAAAATATCTCTTGAAAAAGCAAAGTTTTTCATTTTAAATCATTTTTCTTTTATACTTATATAATTATAAGTAGGTACAGTGAAGAGGTAAAACTTAAAAATACTGAATAGGAACATAATTTAAACATTTAAAGAAAATGTAATACCTACTTAATTCTAACATAAAAATACAAAACTAATGAAGAAAAACAAAATGAGATCATTATAAACTTAGGATTCGCAAAGTTCTAGGCATTTAGTATTCGAGGCGTCAATCTATCTACGAATATAGTTTATCTTGTTAAGTATACAAAAATGGCTTACACCTAAATGTACCTACTTGAAAAATATGGCCATGTCATGATGTCACACCAATATGGTACGGATTACAAAAATATGATACAGGCTTCGCAAGCATCACCCATTTGTACCCGTGCCGAGGGCACAGAACACTTATACTCCTGGCGGCCGAGGGCAAAGGCGACTAAGGGATGAATTCAGAGAACGGACAACAACAACCTAACAGCGTGGTTGGTGAGTATGGCAATAAGGGGATGCCAGAAGTGGACTGTTGTTGCTGTAAATGTATGTAATGTTAATAAAATATAAAACCTGAACTTTTTGTTAATATTTTTATAGGGCGAAATTCTATCGAAATTTACTTTGTTTGTTTCATAGCTTACGCGCAAATCAATTTTTGCCGCCCATCTCGAAAACGTGTTTCGCAATCACAATGATGTCTTTTTACCAAATATCATTGATAGATGGCGTTGAATACCTTAAATTAATTCATTTACATTTTATGTGGCACAATGAACGTCTTTGAAAATTTAATAAGAAGTTATAATCGGAGTTTGATTGAATGTTTGGAAAAAATAATAGTCCCTTAGTCAGGGAAAGTAGGGAAAGACTATTTCTCAGCCGGGATCTCATGGCGTTTGATGCCATCTTTTGGGTAGAAAAGCATAACTTTTTTAATCTGTTTAAAAAAGACCTTGTTCGAATAAGCGAACGCTCAAAACAAGCTCATCAAATATGACAGTTTTGTTCAGTCAATTTCCTTCCGCTGCTGCCCGGTCAGCTCAGCAGTCTTCGCAAACATTTTGCTTAGCTTTGCTTTGCTCGTTTTCGGTTTGTTCGTTTCCACGTGAGTGAAACGGAACGTGCATGCCTTCGCTTGCGGTCGCGTAGCGCTAGCGTAGCTCGGCTGTCAGTGTAGAATTTTTCTTGTTATTTTATTTCTTTTCCAATAAATTACTTCTTCAATTATCATGGTGGATTAAGATTATTCTTAGCTACCTACGTGTTACTTCAATATATTAGTGTATAAAACTAAGATGGGCTTGTAGATTCATTGTTGGGGTTTGTTTTTGTTACATTACAACCAAATATCTTCAGTATTATTTTGTGCGGTCGTTGTGGTTTTGATTTTGAACGAATGCGAGTGCCAAAATTGTGAAAACAGTTTGTATTTTGTGAAGAGTCTACCAGAAAATTCAAGATGTCCAAGGTGTCTTTGAACAATGTACCGTCGAACCCGCGAATCAACCGTCTGCGAACGTTCTCTAGGGTAAGCATTACATTTGGTGGCTATTTTTAACGTGATACTCCAAAGGGTTTCGTGATTACAGCAGTTTAGCAATGTTATCACACACCTTTGAGGTTATTTTTTCCACTATGTATCTTCCATTATTCTCTGCCATTGTGCTTTGTTTTATTCAATAGCTAATCTTGTCTTGGTTTTTGATGCTAGGATCATGTAGCATAACACTCAGATTTATTCCGAAAATTAAACGCCTTTCTTTAGGAAACACTTATTTCTAGAAAGGCATTTAGGACTTGGATTATTTTGTATCCATTACATTTTGTTGATTTTTTACTTACAGTCTGTACTAAAATTATAAATCTGAGAGAAATTTGGAACACAGGAAGACTATAACTTGGAATAATACATAAGACACTTTTTACCGCAGGAAAACAACTATTACTATGGGAAAATGAGTGGTAGCGGAAATGTTCACTTGTATAACTGAATAAAAATAAAACAAAGCCTTAAGTTAATCATTCTTATGGAGCATTCCACAAAAACAACTGAATGTCCGGTTGTTCGGGCATGTGGACAATAGACGTGGCACTTACTTAAACTAAAGATATAGAACCTGTAGAACAAAATACATTAAAGTTAATTTTAATTAAGGTTGTTAATGTAAGTCAAGAAGTATAAAAACTAAAATTAAGGTGTTCTGTCATTGTTGATGCTCCTTAATTACCCTAACAATAAGTCAGAAATACAGTGATGGCTTATCTTATTGGGACAGAAAAGAAAAACTGAATATGACTGTCTAAAAACACTTTTTATAAATTGAGCCACCAGTATCTGGATTTATCCAGTTGTGTTTAGAATTTAAATTAAGTACCATAAGCTATTTCCTTCAGGCTATTCTGTTGTCTCTTCTCCAAATACAATCAGATTCAGATCAGAATAATGATAAATTACTTATTCAATTCTCTTATTACAATTTAGATGTTTAGTACTTTAAGTATAATATATATTCTTTATTGCCTTATAATAAAAAAGTAATTGAAAAAAAAGGTGGCAAGGGCAGGCATATCTCTTTAGATGAGATGTCTTCCAGCCAACCCATCTGTTGTTAGAAAATTCATAACATTTTGCATAAGAAGGCCATAATAAAAAATAATAGAATATCATTTATAAATATACAAACCGTCTACTAAACTATACATAAAATAAGTATGAATCCAGTGACAATTTTTTAACTTTGAAGACTACAATAAATCTTCCCAGGTCTGTTGGGCTGCCTAGGAGCAAGCCCATGCTCACCAAATAATTTAAAAGAAGCAATTCATTTAAATTATTTTTTAAAAGAATTGGGTATGAAAGATAATTAATATTTTTAAATTATTTGCTATAAAAATATAGGTAATTTTAAGAAATTTATTTCATTATAGAAAAAGTTTTGAGGATGTTAACGGCTGTAAAATGTTATATAAACAATACATAATTTTAATTAGTTAGTAATTTGGTGGCAGGAAACATAGTATTGAAATATACCAGTCAAATATTTTGAATTGAAAGATTGAATTTCAGAATTCCGGTTTGATTCCTTGTAAATAATAAGTCAGTAGGTAGGTACATTCATAAATGAAAATAAGATGTTGAAAAAAGGATTGTGTCACCCGGGGACTGAACCCGGTACCTGTGGAGTCCCACCGCTCTGCCACTGAGCTAGTGGCGCCTCGACCTAACACTTACTTTTTAAAGTCTTGAAACAATATTTTTTAATTTCCATTTGTGGCTCAGTGGCAAAATGGTGGAATGCTACTCTACAGGTCCCATGATCAATCACCGGCAAACGCTATCATTTTTAAGTAGGTGCTGTATAGACAACTAGTTGTTGTGACACATATTTTATACCTATGGTGGTTATGGAGTCAAATTCTTATTATTCCCTCAATCCTATGACATTATTTGTGAATTGTAGTGTTGTGTTTCTAGTTATTGTATTGCGTATGTACTAGTTATTGGTTGGTATTTTCTGGCTTACTTATTTTTCATCTCGAGGACTGTATTTTGTCAAATTAGTTTTTTCATTGTATCTTTCTTTGTACTTTGAAGCTTAAGTTGCAGTTCAACTGTAACTCAATGATCTCTCTTCGCTATTTTGTAAATTGTCAGACTTTTTACCTCCAGTCCAGGCTGTTCAAAAAATTTAATCAACTTTACATTGGAATTTTGCACACTTACGCTGGACAAATAATAATATGTTTATCAACGTACTTTATGCCGCGTTCACGCTCTTGAGCTATGGGCAGGGAAATATTAAGGAGAGTGGGCAGCGCGAGCATGTAAACAGGTTACTCGCGCTGCTACTCGTCATGGCGCTGCCACTTCCCGTGCTCCCGCTAGTGTCAGTTTTTCGTGCACTCCTATTGCTGCGAGAAGATTACGACGACCGTGTGTGAACATATACTCGCGTTGGTACTTCCACGGAAGTATTTCGGGTAATATTCGCGGCAGCGGCAGGAGCATAAAGTGACATTAGAAATCTGAGAATTTGGGTCAAATTTATAACCTCCTGTTTAGAGTTCGGTAAAAATTATTACTTGACGCGGCCAGGCGGCTCAGTTACACAATAATCATCTGTACGAGATGCGTGCCCGCTGCCCGTAATTGGCACAAATGTTTTGCGGTCACAGTTTTATCAATGGCACGCGGCGGGCGCCGCGAATCGAATGCCGTACAAATGTTATGAACATTTCAGATACAATCAAATCTGTATGGAATCGTTTGTTTCGTCTATGAATTCAGGAAATATCAGGTAGTTACTGAGAGAACTTCCTAACTCCGTACGTAAATAATTTGAAATTTGAAAACACGATAGCAGATAAATATCATCATCATCATCACATATATCACCCTGTCTCGTTACGGCGATGCCGCGGGTGTCGTAAGAGGCGACCAAGAGACACTTGGGTTTCATGAAGATTTTTTTTTTGCGATATGGTGGCCTGGCACTGGCAAATTAAACAGTTTTCAGAAACGACACTCGGTAAGTAAGTATTAAAAGCGTTTCTTCAAAGGAAATGACAGCCTCACACCACATGTCAATTTCAGTCAAATACGGTAGGTAGGCTAGGCAATAAAGCTGATGTATGTGGTCGGAAGATTAAGATTAGACGTGAAAGAAGTTACGATTACGCACGATTTGCGCTTTGAATGCGAAATGAAGCGATCCTGACGGCCTTGTCAACGCAATGGCTACGTGTAGCACTTCTTGTGTTAACTAATAAGTAGATACAAATCAATACGGTAGGCAGGAAATAAACTTGATGTAAATAAATGAAAATAATGTTAGCGACGGCCGGGGATTGCACCCGGGACCTGTGGAGTACCGTCTCACTGCTCTGCTACTGAGTTACCGGGGCCCCGACCGAACACTTCAAATTTCTTGTACGTCGCTTCATAACCAACTTACAACCGCAATACAACCCGAGGGTGTCGTAAAGGCGACAGAGGGAAACATTTATTAAGGGAATGGACAGCAGTGTTCCTTGTGAAAGCAATATCTTGCTCTGACCTAATCCGTTTGCCAAGCGTGGTGGTGAGAATGCAAAACCCCCCCAAAAGGGGGACGCCAATGTCCAGCAGTAGACTGTTCGGGATGTTAATGTATGTAAATGTAAGTTACGGTTGGCGATGTGAATGCAAAATCAATCTTTAGGGATCGTAACATTCTCGTCTACGCAATTGCGTACTTATGCCATTTTTTACACTACAAATCAATTTCAATCAAACACGGTTTATTTCATTTAAAGAGAACGGCTGTTAGTGTTAGGGAATGGGCAGCAGCATTCTCTGTGAATACCTACAACATCTTACACTGCACTCGCCAATCCGCCTGCCAAGCGTGGTAAGTATGGCAAATACTCCCTTTATAAGGTATAGGGGGAAGCCCATGTCAAGCAGTGGACTGTTGTGGCTGGTATAGTAGTAGTATAGTAAAGGAAACTTAAGGTGCCGTTGATAGTACCTATTGAAGTTTTAATACAAACAATGCACTTGCTGTAGGTACATGAATGCAAATGATACAGTAGGAAATGCACGTGGACGGCAGCTTATCTGCATAGTGGGTTAGTATGGAATCTATCAACAATAAATAAACGTATCGGCCTTCATGCAATTTTAGTACATATGTGTAGGTATTCCATAGCATTACTAGATAAAATACCGTAGAGGTGTCTTAGATTAGATGCGACTATCCTTAAATGAAACCTGTAGGCACACATGCTTGCTTCCAATAAGTACTTATAATGTGGGATGTACTTTATAGAGATGGGGGCAAATATTAGTTTTATGTTCGGTATTCAACATGTTCAACAGATTTAACGAATATTCGTATAAATAATATACTTCTCTGAAAATGGTTAATGCAGGAGCAGTTTAAAAAAATATATAATCTACGTTTCTTATACCGGGTGCACGTACAGTGTCGTCCAGACAAAATTCAAATGCCTTATACTGAGGTATATCCGTTATTCAACTTTTAAAGTTGTTTGGAAAAAATCGAGTGGCAGGCGCCTTTTGTATTTTTTTATTTCCGTCAAAGAGCTTTTTGAACGGTTGTTTTTGTAGCACTATCTCCATGATTTGTACATTCTACAAAAAAAAAACCGGCACATACACGGGAGTGATGCGGGTACCCCCCTATACTATAAGTCAAAGTAGAGTGAATTCCGGTGCTAATCTGCTTCTTCTGCGTAAATAAACTAAAGAATCGAACCTGTTTTACATGGGTATAAATTTCGGCCGAATAATCGGTTCTGTGAACTTTATACCGAATATTCGTATTCGGTGAAACTTATAACGACACATCGTTGGTAGTTTATCAAATTGCTTTGTATATTTACAAAGCCTCTCAACTATTACCATATAATTTTTAACAATTCTTATGCCAAAGGTCGTCTATTTTTGAAGCCATGTAATGTGTCTTTGACAATGGTCCTTGTAACATTCAAGGATTTTAACGAAACCTCTGTGAAGGATAACTGCTATAGTTGTAGTTGTAGAATAAACAAGTCTTTTTCGATATGGAATAAGAGCTATTGTCTATTGTCACGGTACACAAAAATCGTTTCTTTTTATTGTGGAACACTTGATCGAATCGACACTTAGCAACACGACCTTCGGTATACAGGCTTCTTCTTCTACTTCTTATCGTGTGTGACACAGAGTCGACGAACAACCATATAAACCCTGGTGTCAGAGTTTTTCAACCGCCTAGTACTAGGCCTCTTACATTGTTGTGTACCGCCGTCTATGTAGTCATATTCAGTAACTGGGACCGACCGTTTTTAACGTGCTCTCCGGAGCATGGAACCAACTTTCTTATGGACAATCAGGTTGGTTCTGTTTGTAATTGTAATATCCAAACCAGACTGGAAACAAGTTTACAAAGTGATAATATCATCTTTATTAGTGCCCCAACGGGAAACGAACCCGGAACCTTTGTGCCGCAAGCAGTCGCACTGCCACTGCGCCACATCGGCCGTCAAATGCGTGCGGCCGTCTAATGCAGTAACGATAGAGATTTGAATAATTGAAGTAGGTTTAATCGATATCGGCGCGTACCTTGCTACGTGTCACTACCAATGTCATTGAGTTTAATGGAGAAATAGAAGGTTCAGGAAGTTGTCAATTGAAAATATTATTAACCTGAGAATTTTACATAGAATTATACTAAATATAGAATTGCAAAATATTTTCAAGAGTTTGTTCTAAAGTTGGTCCCCTTAGGCTTTTGAGCCAGTGAACAAAATTTTAGTAGTCTATATGTAGATTATTTGAAACAGTACCATGCCGATTTCAATGTTTATCTTTAAATGCTTTGTCCAACTTGGTTTTGAAGTCATCATTATCATGGTACATGCTATACAGAAATAGATTGGTACACTGTAAACGTTTTTTTAATCACGCCTTGTTAAGTCTGATTGTGTATCTCTCATTGTAACGACAGCTACGAATAAACGACAGCCTTAAATGCAAAGTAAATTAATTCGGCCTACTTGAGGGCGACCCAGATTCAAGCGCCTAAATTCCTGAGGGATTTCGACTACCTACGTGTAACCAATTTTCTTACTGCGCGTCGGTGTCAAGCGGTTTGTTACAACGCGATATTTCCTTATTTTTCAAGATTACGAATTAAAAAAAATATGCTAAACTACTACACTTTTACAGCCATAATCATTTTAGGAGGTCTTTACCATACACTTGGCAGGCGGATTGGCGAGCGCAGTGCAAGATGTTATATTCACAGAGAACGCTGCTGCCCATTATCTGGATACATACCTTGTCGATTTTTACGACACCAACGGAAAATAATTGGGGTGATGCTATTCTAAGCCGGGATCACACGGCAGTCCAAAAACGATAATAGCGTATGTTAGAGTATAATTTAATAAAATATAGAGCACGCGCATTGACACATAGTATTGCCTTGTATTTGGTTTAAATATTATCATCATTTGACTTGGAAACAAAATTTAAACACGAAAGCAAAACTAGATAAAGCACAGACTTCGGAATAGCTTGACTATTTGTTACATTGTCCAAGTAGAAAAAATATGTCTAATGCTGTTGATACTTTTCGTTACATAATTTTTTCTAGCATTTCCGGTCACTTCCATGTAATTAACATAACAAATTATAGAGTATACCAATTTTTTTTTGTTTTTGCGAACAGAGATGAATAATCTGATCAAGTGTCCTGTCAAAATCGAGGCCCTTGTCTGATTATTCATTCATTACCATTTCACCCGAAGCGGGCAAGAAGCCAAAGTAATGCGCACCTTGATTTGTAGCATTCGAATTATAACGTATCTTTATGTAATTGGTAGATTAATCAGTACTATGCCGTGTGATGCCGGCTTAGAATAGCATCACCCCATTTCTTTCCCGTGGGAGTCGTAAGATTTAAAATTGTGATTGCCATAGTGACAAGTTGTCAGCCCATCGCCTTAAATTGCAATACACACCCTCAAGTCCCTTAGTCCCCTCCTACGACTCCCACGGGAAAGAAATGGGGTGATGCTATTCCAAGCCGGCATCACACGGCATTCCAAAAACGATAATAGCGTATGTTTAGTTCCTGTCATTCCTCGCGTCCTTGCTAAGCCTCACTTGTCATCATGTCATTTGCAGGCTACTTGCAGGCCTTGCAGCATATCTGCTGGTAGCACAATGTATAAAAGTGTTCCTTTTTCAATATACACCCCTTCTTATTCAAATGTGTAAAGTGTCTTATCAAATCACATCAAAGTTCTATCCAGAGTTCCACGTTTAGTTACCTTTGTTATAATTGTAGTGAACCAACAATATTTCATCGCATAATTGGTTGGATTATTCGCGTGTATACTACGAATAATGAGTATATACCATCAAAATAATGCAGTAGAGATAGCGCAGACATTTTAAAGTATGTATTAAAGACGTGAACCTTGTATAGACGTGTTCTTATCTTATGTAAACGGATCAAGGAGAGTAACTCAATCATTTCAATCAAAGATGGGCGCAGCAGGAAAACCGATCTCTCTACTAAGATTTTCTAAAATGTCGCTTGCATACTTAACTTCTTATAAATATGTCTTCATGGGTCTGTGAATTGAATACTGTGCTTGCTATGATTTCAATTTCGAAGTTTGGTATATAGCAACAAACATGTAACGTTAGAATACGTTTTCATTCGCCTTATGGCAACTTTGTTTTCGTGACGGACTTTGAGTTTATGTTAGTATGTGTGGTCTCGTGCTGTGACATTATCATTTTGAACTTTACCATGTTGTTGTGCATTAGCACTTTAATTTAATTCTTGTTTATAATTTATTTTATTACTATGATACATGCATATTATGAGTAATAGCGTTGATTTTGTTCGCACACATGTGGAAGACAAGTTATGAACAATTTTTCTGCTAGATGTAACCAATTCTCCACATCATTTTTAGTATGATATCTACTCGGTGTCCTACTCGAAAAGAAGATGAAGAAGTATAATATCTTTAGTGTCGGTGTCGTTGAATAGTAGCCATTTAGGTAATATCAAAATGTTTTTAATTTTGTTTGATACGCATTGCATACAATTTCCCAGCATTGCAATGTAACCTTAGAAGGAAGTGGGGGTCGCGCCGCTGTGACAAACGTGCGTCTCCAATCAATTTTATTGTCGGCAATCAGACGAAACCACGTGCGCACAAGCACTCGATAGCAACGTGGACGCTTGTATACAACACAATGAATTCCAGATGAGTTATCGAAGTCTGTCAGGTTAAAGTAAAGATGGTAGGGAAATAATACCCTGCTGGAAATGATATTCACCTCGAAATCAAAGTTTAAATTGGCATCAATAAGTTACCATTGGCTGATAGGTCTTCTGTCTGTGTTTCTTTTAAGGGGACAGGAATTAGGAGCCGTAGGATCAGACGAATTTGCCCGCAAGTGCGAAATAACATTTTTATTTTAGTGAACTTGGGCGATGGATTCTCGTCAAATAATGATATACGTATAAAGATTTCGACCTCTCACATTATCACATTACGGATAATTCATGCATTATAACTAACTAATGCCCTTATAAGTAGATCGCTTTGTCCTCCCATGGTCCTCCCTGTCCTCTTTAAAAACGGCGTGATAGTGATGACTCAGTTTCAACGGCGTGTGAAGTACCAAAACCTTTGTTTACAATGTGCCATTGAGTTATTTTCTCAGTTGTAACGAGGTCGCCGATCTCAGGAAACGTGATTTGGCAGGAGTTTCTTTTTTGTACGTTTCCCTTGTTTACAATTAATTCGACCCGATTAACAATTCGTATGACATTTTATATTTTCTGGGCGTTATTTTATTATACATATTATTGGCTTATTTAGCTAAAGGTACTTGTTTAGATAGCTGAAATGCGAGCAGCTCATTCTTATACAGTCTCATGTTTATTACTGTAAGCAAGTATATGTTTTTATTATGCCCTCGCACTTCTGCAATGCGGAATTTTTCTCGACAAAATCTAATTGAAATTCCTCATTCTTGTAACTATTTCTGCTCGCTCGCTAGTAACAATTTAAATCAAAGTTTCTGCTGGTTAAATAAAATAAAATAAATGTCTTACATATTTTTTATTTTACTTTTCCGCTTGTTGTTAAACCTAGTAAATATCTAGGTATAGAATTACTATTCAAAAGGTAAACAACAATTTAGTTCTTAGAAAGCGCTATTTTTGCAATGGTGACTTTACTTATTTACGCCAAGTAGGTAAATGCATTGATTGCAATTTTGAAATCAGATACCTAGTATTGTATTTTTTTGTGCGTAAAATTAAAGGACAGAATATGCTGAATCTGTTTTGAACATGGCCTCGTGCTCTCCATTATTATAATTAAGCTTGTGTGTATTATCAATTATCAGAATTAGCAAACAAAATAAATCATTCTGCCAGTGCCTCAGCAAAGTAAACGAGCAGTGAAGGCCGTGGTACCCGGTAGCCATGGGCTGCTACTCTAAGCTAGAAACATACTCTATAGTATAATAGGTATGTGTACATACAATGCGTGTACGCAATGTTGGCTATGAGGAAGGTAAATCACGGGCAACAGTAAATCACTTGTGCTTTGATAAGCATTTAAGCAACATGATCTTAAATCATATTTTAAACATAATTTCACATTTTTATATAACTTTGTCCATAATCCTAAATATGATTAAATTTTGTATAGCTGTCTTCATATGTCAAATGAAAACGCATCAGCATTTTTATGTTAATCCTTGTATTTAATTCGTACATTGCGTTTTGATATACATACACACACACATACATAATCCCTTGCGGGGTAGGCAGAGCGTAAACGGCCGCAAAAACTCGAGAAAAATAGGGAATTTGATCGTCATTTTTTGAAGGCCGGTGAATATTGGCATTTTATGTCCTAAAGTGGTATCTTCATCATCTTTATGTATTAGGTTAGGTATGGTAGTGATTACTAAATAGAGGGTTATATTTAACAAGCAATTCAAAATAATTTATAATCTTTTGTTAAAATTAAGTAGTTAACAATTGGTTGGACGTAATTATTATGCATATGATATGATTTACAACAACCAAGGTCTCCATTTTCATTGTTTTTGTTACTAAGCTGATAGTTGTTCGGTCTAATCTACACGCCCGGTTTATAAACAGCTTCCTGGCATAAATTTTCCTCAATATTATTGTGAGTCATACTGGTGATGATATACTTACAGCTTTTGTTTACCATAGACTTTGAACTGGACCACTTCGTGTTGCCGTTTTTATGCTTGTTTAATTAAAGACGTCTAGAGCGATTTAGAAGGGTCAATCTCCTAGTTTGCAGTCATCATCAGGTTAGAATCTGATTATGCAATCCTGATAAAATCGAGAGTAGTTTTCAAAAGTGGTACCTAAAAGCATTAATATTCAATATTGTTCGCATGTTTAGGTATATGGACGTGTGATGCCGGCTTAGAACAGCACTACCCCATTTATTTTCGTGTCGTACGAGGTGACTAAGGGACTCCAGGTTCATTATGTTTAACAATTCTAGGCGACATGCGGTCAACCTGACACTAAAGTGATACACGATTTTTCTGAAAAGGCCCTCTAATATTTGTCTGACGTGGCTATAGCGACCATATTTTACGGCCGTTAGGGATAAAGGTGTGATATGTTTGTGTGTTGTTTATTAAGCACCTAGACTAGTGCTGAATAGCACTTCTATTCTTCGTATCTAAGAAGTTCCGTTTAGATATAACACTTGCGTAACTTAGGGCTTCACACATGTCTAGTCTAGATCGGCTCTTTGTTCCTTTGTCAATGTGCTTTCATTGTATCGAAGTAGGTACCACTATCACATACGCTTTAACCTTTAGTTCTCCGATAAAAAGAACAAAGTGCCGACGTCTGCTGCATGAGTGCATTGTGTTAATAGATAACCTAGGGAGGCAAATGACATTATAAACAGATGAATACTTAGGTATTTCCTTTGTATCTAAGCCAATTTTCAAGGCCAATATAAGCATTTTTATATACAAATTAGGTACATACATGCACACATCAGCCTATTGCCGTCTACTGCTGGACGTAGGCCTCCTCCAGGGCACGCCATAGAGCACGATCTCTCGTTTTCGCCATCCAGTCGCTACCAACCGCCTTTTTTAAAGTAATCGGTCAATCTGGCCGGAGATCGTCCAACGCTACTCTTAACGAGGCGTTGCCTCCACTCGAGAACGCGCTTACTCCACCGTCCGTCGGTTCTACGTCAGATGTGCCCAGCCCTCTGCCACTTTAGTTTGCTACACTTCCAGACTATGTCCAGACTATTTCTACTTTGGTCTTTTTGCGGATAGTCCCATTCCGGATTTTATCCATTAAAGAGATACCAGGCATAGAGCAAATTAGGTAGGTATACTATAATTAAAGACTACGAAGAATTTTGTTACGTATCCTACCCAAAAATCATAATGGACCTCCTCATTACAATAACCTTACAGCAAAGTTAGCGAACTACGCAACCCTTCTACATTATTCTCGTACCTACACTAACTGTTGCGTCAAGTCTTGAACTTTTATAAAGTAGCGTTCAAGTTCTTAGAATATGCTATTTATATCTAAAAGGGCTGCTTCGTTTCCTCATCAAGTTTTTCCTTACCTCTCCAGGTAGGTAGCAATACCAACTTAGACAATCAATAAAGATGTAACTTTACGCGACTTACTTGTTTATGTATTTTTGGTCAGCCATCTTCACGGTGTTCGACAGATCACATGCGCCGCCCGTCAGCTGTGATTGCCGAACATTGAACAAATTAAAAACAAGTAAGTCATGAGCGATACTTGTTTTGTTCGTTTAATAACAAAATCATTAAAGATGTTTAGCTCAAAAGTTCCTCGACGTTAAAATATTAACGAATTTGCCATTACTGGTGCTATCAAGTTCGAGTATATGAATGCAAATCGATGGCTGTTTTCCATAGTTGGTTCGCTGGTATTCTGCTTCATTTCATTACACATGTGATACCTACGATGATTCGAATGAATAAACATTATATTCATAGATTCATGTCACTACATTCACAAAAACTAAGCCCGTTGCATACACACATCATGCCTTGCGGGGCAGGCAGAGCGCCAACAGCCGCAAAATACGGAAACAATCGCCACGTCTGACAAAATAATACCTATTTTACCGTACCCGTTTCAGAAAATTTGTGTATCACTATAGTGACAGATTGTCAACATGTCGCCTAAATTGTAATCCTCGTGAAACACTCGAGTCCCTTAGTCGCCTCTTACGACACTTTCAGGAAAAATGGGACGATGTTATTCTAAGCCGGTCCGTCAAAAACACTGAAAATCTATTTTTGTTTCAACCTAATACAAATGAACTTGCATTATTCATAAGATGATTGCGATTCTAAATTTAAATTGGGTGATAAAAACTAAATCCATTTATAAAACATACATACAAAGTATCTCGTGTTGTAATCGGTTTCTTTGGCCCATACAATGACATTGGCCCTGACCATGAAGGTTGGCCTTTAAAAACCTGCTACTTATTGATCATCCTTCACTATCAACAGGCGAGCAGTTTTTGCGATATCAATGAATAGTTATATTACCTACCTATTTATCTATCAACAGCATCGATTAACAGTATCATATTGATGTGAGTTCGAGAACAATCAAATTCTTTGTGGTAGAGTTCGTTGTAGATATTCATTGAGAAGTCACCTTTGTGACTACGTTTAATATTCAAATTTATTGTAATAATCTGATACACAATAAAGAATATATAATTGAGAAGATAGTAAACGATTCGACCACATAGTGTATTTATTTTTAATTTTTAGTGGAGTACATTTTCTTCTCGTCACGTTAAAGTTTCTAATGTTTTGTATTTGTTATATTAACTATGTTTTTTTATTATTGCTAATTTTTATGTAGTTGTAATGGTACCACTCAAGTGTACAACTGATCCTGCAGGGTCATTAATTTTATATCAATAAGTACTTACTTAAATCGCCCGTACTAATCACTACATAGTATAAAATAAAGTCGCTTCCCGTTTGGTGTCTCCTTATATCTTTAGAAGTACCCAACGGATTTTGATGCGGTTTTTTTTATTAGATAGAGTAACTTGAGAGGAAGGTTTATAAGAATAATTTATTCCGGGAAATGGTCACATTCCCATGGGAAAACGGATAGCCCAACTGATAGTAAACTTTTGACCCCCTTTTGACACCTTTAAGGATAAAAATTTCAAAAATGCTGAAACACGTATTTATTTATTTTAAGTTAAGAGTCTAATCAGAAATTTTGAAACAGATCACATTTAAGATAAAAAACTTTCATACAAACTTTTAACCCCCTTTTCACCCATTTAAAGGTTAAAATTTCAAAAATGCTGAAACACGTGTTTAATTATTTTTTGTAATTAGTCTAACCACAAATTTTGAAACAGATCACATTCATTTAAAAAAACGAACTTTCATACAAACTTTTAACCCCCGTTTGACCCTATTAAGGGTGAAAATTTCAAATATGCTGAAACACGTGTTTAATTATTTTAAGTCATAAGTTTAATTACTAATTTTGAAACGGATCACACTTCAGACAACGAACTTTCATACAAACTTTTAACCCCCTTTTCATCTCATGGGGGATAAAAAAAACGAAATTTAAAGTAAAGTCGCTTCCCACGTCTGTCCCTGTCTGTTTGTTTGTTTGTAAGTATCTTCAAAACCACTTAACGATTCTGGATGAAGTTTTCTTAAAAGATAGACTGACTCAAGAGGAAGGTTTTTATGTATGATTTATGTCGGGAGAAAGTCTGTTTCCCGTGGGAAATCAGTTAGCAGCGGGTGAAACCGCTGGGCGGGCCGCTAGTTCAAGATAAGAAGCGAATGTCTCAAAACGTATCGTTTCTAATGAGCCGTGACAGCACTTTACCCGGTCGCCGCAGAAGGAGGGTATTGTTTTTCGAGAGTATGTTTTTGGACAACTAATTTTTTTAACAGTCTACAGCCCAAACGTCATATGAGGTGTCGTTAGATTCGCCTCAGCAGCGCGAGTGACAATATCCATGTCAAAATTTAATAAATTCAAAATGGTGAATTTTAAACGTATAATATAATTTTGAAGTTTTTTTCCGATCGAGTTTCTGTTTTAATAAATTAGCTTGTAGGTATTAAGATGAATGTACGGCTGAAACACTTTCAATTCGCTTTATTTTTTGTCTTATACCTCTATAAACAACAGGACCTTTAACAGTCCCCAGTAGTGGTATCCAATCGATCAACACAAGAATTAAATCAAATATGGTAAAATAATTTAAATAGGCGCCAAATCAAAGAAATAAGTGCACTGTTTATATTACAACTGACTTATTACTTATGTTGCCGTCTCTTCTTCTTCTTCTTTAAATTTTGCATCACCCCATTTCTTTCCTGTGGCTGTCGTAAGAGGCGACTAAGGAACTCGAGGGTTGCAAGTGTAATAGCAATTTAAGGCGATCGGCTGACAATCTGTCACTATGACGATGCTCAATTTTCTGGATGACCCTCAAATGTTTGTCCGATGTGGCGTAAAATTCTGTTTTTAACGGCCTTTACGCTCTGCCTACCCCGCAAGGGATATAGGCGTGATATATTCAAACTATCCACACGGAAAAATTATGTATATAACGGCTATATTACGCCCGTCGTTAGCGACGAATGCCTTATTTTATTATTAACGTTTACGTTTACGATGAAACGATAAACACGAATAATCGCAGTGACGTCACTTTACGATACGTTAATTTTGATGCGCGTTTAAACAAGCGCTTTGTTTTGATGTTTAAGATCAGTGTTGGTTTAGGACGCAACGTAACAAAACCTTCTTCTAGCTGCTAATCGTATACTAGTTGTGCAGTGTGAAAAAATATTTGCTAAACATATTTTTAATGGGTGAACCGACCCATAGAACTAGACAATTGTTCCCTAGAAACATAAAATATGAAAAAGAAACAGTTAAATCTTTCTTATAAAATAAGTAAGAGCTAGACATAATTTCGTATCTACATTTCTTTCCATATTATTACCTATGTCTCTTAGGAAATGTTGTTAAATTGTATTTGCTGGCGCATCCCTAAAATATATTAGCAAAATTTTCAAATCATATACAGTTTTTGTGATGCCATTTAGTTAATGATCAGATAAGTCAAGCTTGTATGTGTCCTGTTTTATTGTTACTCCGAAAAAGAAGTGTTTAATGTTTATAGTCTAGCAGTGATATACGAATGAATAGTTAACTAGCGAAGTGGGATGGTGCTTAGTTAATTACACGTTCGGTGCAAAGTATGTGTTGTCTCTTTAGATAGCGCATTTGTGTTAGTTCAATATGGGCTGTCTGCGATAGTGGTCAGTGCCCGCCATCTACTCTAGTTAGTGTCAACTACCATTTGGATTATATTCTCAATATGGCCGTAAGTTTATCGTTTGCTGTTTGTTTTGTTTGTTTTTAATGTAATGTTTTTACACATCTCATGCATTGTAAGTGACATATCTGACATAAAAATCTTGCGGTAAGTAGGTACGATTTAAAGTAGGGTTTTGAAGCTAGACATGTTTTCGAATTTGGAAATAGAACTGTGAACTTAAAGATATTAAAAACCAATTCTTTTTTTCTTTTTACTCGGCATTGGGTATCATTTCGATTCGATATCTAAAATCACATAATTTTGCATTTGCATGACTTTATTTTCGGTATCGAACTGGGCAGTACAAATTTCGTGGCAAAAAATAAAGATCACGGATGAAAAAAAAACCTATAGAGGTAATTTAACCTCAGCAAATGAGTTTAAAATTGTTTTAAAACGTTTAATTCACTATGAAAAGGATATCTAATTAAAAATATATTTATTCAAATGATTTACAAAGTTCCGTGTTGCTTTTGCTTACTGATGATACAACCATCTTTTATGTTTATTATTTCATATTTTTTTCACCTACGTTCTATTGAATATGTAAAGCAGGCAAGCAAAATCGTAAGTACTTCGGGTGAGGGGTGTTACAAAAATTCCAAAAAGCCTCGGTTGCAATTTATGTCGCCCCATCCTCTACGTGAGCTACTATTATTTTATTATACCAATTACAAAATGAGCTCCTTTGTAACAGATTTAAAAAGCATAAATTAGGTATATTTCCTTACTCGTGCCTATATTTCTTTTTATCTTCAAACAATGTTTATGCGACTGTTGTATGGGACTTGGCGGTTATTTTCCTTATTGTTTTATATCCAAATATATTTTTGATTGAAGCCTGTCGCTAATTGAAAAGAATACGGTCTTTGAGAAATGTTAAAATTGTGATATGCCGAGTTGTATATCATCACGTTTTGATATGAGGTGAAGATAGGTTTCTCTCTCCTATTTTAGGTCACGTAGTTAAGTAGTATATAAGCGTTAAGGTTCTAGTAATAAAGTATTCAGTGTTACGATATTGAAGTGTTTTAATAGTTCACCCAGTGACCTCCAGCGAGCCTCTGCATGGCAACCGTGACAGCTGATACGGACGCGAACCAGCAAGAAGTCTGTGAGTTTTCTTAACTCCTATAACGTTGGGGTGTTTTAGAGGAGCATATTTTTTTTATATATATTTTGCTGCTGATGCGTATCCAGTGAAGAGGACGCATTTCTTCGACTATATGTTTTTATGTTTGGCGGCGTTTGATTTTATAATGGGAACGCAGCAGTCAAAGGACAATGTTATAGTCAGTCAAACACCAAACATGGCAGCTACGGCGGCGTCAGTTGGAATGGAGCTGTCTGAGATATTGTTGTTAACAATAGTGGTAGCAATAGCCGTTTTTGTGCTGCTCAAAGCATTTAAATATTTTAATGGGCACCTTCTGGAGGAATTGGATCGGCGTGCTGCGCGTCGTACTATTCGCTCCCAACCGGAAAGCGTGTAGGTTTGGGATCTACGTGTCACCTACAATTCTCCGTTCAGGACCGTGAGTGTGTGTGTAACTGTTATTAATGTTTCAGTGAATTAGTGTACTTTTAAGTTAAACCAATAATGTATTGCGGATGGCTAGTTTACAAGGACTTTTAGATGATTTAAAAGAAGTTCGTGATAGTATAATTAGGTTGTCAAAAGATAAACGGGTAACTTCGCAGGGTCAGTCTAAGTTCTTAAAGGCAAAATCAATTAAGGAGAATTTTGATAGTTTGTTTCTAACTTTAAGTAAAAAAGAAGAAGTGGCTGCTGGGGATTTAAATTTACTTATTCAAATTTCAGACAAATTTAAGGCACAGTTCAGGGAAATAGAGTCCTTAGTCAGCACAATGGCGTCTTTTGACTTAAAAACAGCACTAACTCTGCTTCCAGTCATTGATAACAGTGAATCCCAATTAGGCCAACTTATAGACGGGCTAGAATTTTATAAAAGCACTCTTAAACCTGAGGAAGCACAAATTACGTGCCCGAGTGAAGATGAGTCACAGAGCACGTTTTTTCGAGACCACGAGAAATGATATAGAGATACTTAGTTATGGCAAAGGTAATCACGTAGTTTTTGATAGCTATGATAAGCGGTTATCTTTATTAGTGGACACGGGTGCCAATATTTCAGTTTTAAAGTTAGAATGGTTATCATCATCGTTTGGTAGATTAAAAATAGTGCCAGATAAGCTTAAAATTAAGGGAGTATGTGGAGATTTGGTTTCCGTTGGTTATGTTTATTTAGATTTATGTCTAGATGGTTATAGGTTTTCCCATAAATTTTATGTTTTTGAAGGGTTGCAGTGTAAAAAAGATGGAATCCTGGGGGAAGAATTTCTTTTAAAGTACAAGAGCTCTGTAGATTATGAGAAAAAGGTAGTTAGTTTTCACCATAGCTCAGGTATAAAATTATTTACGCAGTTGTTTCTAGGTCAAGAAAACACAGTGACTATTCCGGGTAGGTGTGAAATTATTAAGTACGTATCGACAGGGTTGAAAGGTGTTTTTGTTATTCAGTCCGAGGTGGTTTCGCCAGGGATATTTGTAGCAGCTGCAGTTGTAGAGGGTGATGGCAGTTCGATTCCAGTGAGATTTTTGAATACGCGGGAAGAAAATGTATCGTTACGGAGTTTTAGTCCAAAAGTAAAGAGTTTATCACAGTATGATGTATGTAGTTTTGATACAGAGTATAGGTTATCTGTTGATAGAGTTAAAGAGTTGTTTGAGCTGCTTAAGTTAGGGTCTTATCTGGAAGAAGATGAGCGAGATTCCATTGAGAAAATATGTGCTAAGTATGCGGATGTTTTTCACATGCCGGGAGATAAATTGTCAGTGACGAATTTATTTGAATATGATATAAAGTTGCAAAATGATGCAACTCCTGTTTATGTAAAGCCATATAGGATACCTCGAGCACAGAAAGAGGAGTTGTCGAGGCAGGTTGGGAAACTGTTGAAAGATGACATAATAGAAGAATGTTCTAGTGAGTGGTCATCTCCTTTGTTACTTTTACCTAAGAAGTTAGACAGTAGTAATGAAAAAAAGTGGAGGATCGTGGTTGATTACAGGCTTTTGAATAAGAAAATAGTGGACGAGAAATTCCCATTGCCGAACATTCAGGAGATAATTGATTCGTTGTCAGGGTGTTTGTATTTTTCTCATTTGGATTTAAGTTCTGGTTATTATCAATTAGGGTTGTCTCCGAGTTGTAGGAAATACACAGCTTTTACAGCAGATAAGCAATACCAGCTAAAGAGGTTACCGATGGGGTTGAAGACTAGTCCAAGTGTATTTTCCAAGCTTATGTCAGTGGCGTTATCGGGATTAAATTACGAAGTTTGTTTTTTGTATTTGGATGATGTAATTGTGTTTGGGAAAAGTCTGCATCAACATAATGTTAATCTAATAAAGGTACTAGATAGGTTTAGGAAAGTCAATTTGAAGTTAAATCCGTGTAAATGTCAGTTTTTACAGAAGGAAATTAACTACTTGGGTCACGTAATAACACCGAGTGGAGTATTGCCAGACGAAGGCAAAATTGTGGTATTACGTAATTATCCTGTTCCTAAAAATGTGGACGAAGTTCGACGTTTTGTAGCTTTTGCAAATTTTTATAGAAAATTTGTAAAAGATTTTGCCCGTGTCGTATTTCCATTGCATAGGTTATGTAGGAAGGATGTAGAATTTCAGTGGTCGGAGGAGTGTGCAAAAGCGTTTGAAACTCTAAAGCTAGCACTCAGTTCACAACCAGTACTTGAGTATCCAAATTTTTCAGAAGAGAACGTCTTCCGGTTACAGACAGATGCTAGTGGAGTAAGTTTGGGAGCCGTTTTATCAAATGGCAATAACAAACCTGTAGCTTATGCTAGTAGACAGTTGAATAAGTCCGAAATGAATTATCCAACAATACATAAGGAGTTGTTAGCTGTAGTATGGGCTGTGAAGCATTTTCGTCCTTATTTATACGGTAGGAAGTTTAGAATTTTAACAGACCATAGACCATTAGTACATTTATTTAGTATGACGGATCCAAATAGTCGATTGACAAAGTTTAGACTTGCTTTAGAAGAATTTGATTTTGAGATAGAGTATGTGAAGGGATCAGAAAATGTAACAGCGGATGCGTTGTCACGTATTGTTATAACATCGGAAGACTTAAAGGGCTTAAATTCAAATTTTGTGGGAGTTTTAACGCGTTCTATGAAACGGCGTTTGGAAAATACCGGATATGACAGAGCAGTTTGTAAGGAGTTTGATAATTCGCTTTTAGGGTCCGGCCGGCCTTAAGTAGTGGATATTGTTAAAAAGACTCCAAAGGACGTGGAACTAGTAATTTGTTCGAACAAATATTTAAAGTCTATTAAAGTTGTACAACCTTTAAGGGATATTAGTATTTGTAACTCTACATTTTACATAAATCAGGATTCTTTACAAACAGAGGTGCGCCGAGACGCAATGTTCGGGGAGCTGATAAAAGTATGTAAAAATAATAATATAGTAGAGTTAGTATTGATTAAAAATGAGCTCAACAAGAATTATATTAAAATATTAACAAGAGAAGCTTCTAAAAATAATTTGTTTCCACGCTTATGTATTGTAAGTGGTGTTGAGAGGATAACTGACAAGGAAATGATACGGGTGATTCTGAATGATTATCACTTGTTACCTTCTAGTGGTCATGTTGGAATTACTAAAATGGTAAAAAATATAAGGAAAAAATACTACTGGGATAATATGTACAAAGACGTTGCAAGTTATGTAAACCATTGTGCTGATTGCCAAAAACAAAAGTTCACAAGTAGGAATATTAAGGAAGAAATGTGTATAACTTCCACAGCAACCTCTTCCTTTGAGAAAATATTTTTAGATACTGTGGGACCGTTGGAGGTAGATCATAATGGCAATAAGTATATACTTACCTTACAGTGTGAATTGACGAAGTTTGTTGAAGCATTTCCTATTCCAAATAAATCAGCGGATACGGTAGCCAGGGCTTTAGTTGAAAATTTCATCATGAGATATGGAGTTCCGAATATAATTGCAACTGATTGTGGAACAGAATTTATAAATTCCGTTTTAGAAGATGTTTGTAAATTGTTGTCTATTAAGAAAATTAATTCAACACCATATCATCATGAAAGTATAGGGTCTTTGGAAAATTGGCATAAACATTTAGGTTATTATCTAAGAATTCAAACCAAGCAGTCATCAAACTGGAGTTCTTGGATACCGTATTGGTGTTTCGCTTATAACACGTCAGTTCACACGAGTACCAAATATTCTCCATATGAGTTAGTTTTTGGTAAGACCTGTAATTTGCCGAATAATTTATTAAAGACAGTAGAACCGTTATATGTTTATGATAATTATCCTTTAGAATTAAAATATAGATTACAGAAAGCACAGAAAGACGCTAGAGATAATTTGTTAAAGTCAAAAGAAATTAGGAAAATTAGTTATGATAAGGAATTAAATAAGATAAATTATTGTAAAGGAGATTTGATTTTAATTAAAAATTAAAATTATAATAAATTAAATGATTTATATTTAGGTCCATATGTTGTAATCAAAGATTTAGGTGAAAATGTAAAAGTAGTTAAGAATAATAAAGATTATTTAGTGCATAAGAATAGAACTAAAAAATTTAATAGGTAAATGTTTACTGTTAAATGCTATTTTATATTTTCATATTTAGTTAATATTTAAATGTGTTTTTATATGGGGGAATTCTTTTCAGGGGAGGGACGCCTATCCTTTTCAGGGGAGGTGTGATATGCCGAGTTGTATATCATCACGTTTTGATATGAGGTGAAGATAGGTTTCTCTCTCCTATTTTAGGTCACGTAGTTAAGTAGTATATAAGCGTTAAGGTTCTAGTAATAAAGTATTCAGTGTTACGATATTGAAGTGTTTTAATAGTTCACCCAGTGACCTCCAGCGAGCCTCTGCAAAATGCTTCCTTTTGTTGATTTATACAGAACAATGTTTTGGATAAAACACACACAAAAGAAGAAAAATAATTAAGTAAGTACCTATTTATCGGGTAAACAACAAGGATATAATCTTTTCTCTTTCTTTTCTATCTGTATGTCCATTTCTTGTTTTTGTGCAATAAAGTATATTTATGTTATGTTATGTTATATAAGCGTGATATATATTGTATTGTATTGTATAACACTTCTAATAAAAACAAGTAGAGAAGTACTAACCTTCATTGAAACATCTATTTATTACCTTTGAAAATGCCAGTCGTTATATCGTTGAATTTTATTATCGAAAATGTCAGCTGAGAGTTGTGAATCAGTTTAATATTTAGTAACTTCGAATTTGGATTCGATTTGGAGAATCGGCTAAAGAACTTGCAACTTTTCGGTTTGAATATTTAAGTAGTACGCGAAACCCTTGTCACGTATTATGTCTACGATATTGAAACTGTCCTACTTGCGTAAAACAGATCGAAATATGGTGTCGATTATTGTGTCGCATACACTTATCGCATCTTAACTCCTGCAGATTCTTAAAATAGTCCGGTACGGCTGACTTTATTTGAGGGCATAACTTACAATATTTCTAAAGTAGCTTATTTCGTGTTCGATTGTGCAGTTTGACGCTTGCGTAAATTTTAGATTCAATGCTCATTTATTAGTATTGTCTATAGTTTGAGTCGTTTTTAGCCACTGCAGACGAAAGTATGTTAGCATAAACCTAAAATGACACAACAATAAATTGGGTTCGGCCAATGGTCTAAAAGTTAGAAGCCTAATAGGTACTTAAATATTTTTGAAATATGAAAAACTAGCCAAACTGGTCTTAAAAATAAAAACCAGGTAATCCACACCTGGCTGCGAAAATGACCTTTGGTTCCTAAAATAACTCATTTTAACAAAGAATGCCCATAACTTTTGGTCAGTATTATTGTTGCCTCTTTTCTCTTCCCTAAAAACATGCTTATAAGTTGTTTTACAGAATGTAAGCCAACATTATCTCTGTTGTTGCAGACGGAAAGCGAGACGTCATGCGAGGAGGCGGCAAGATTGACAGCTGAGAGTGCGGGCGAAGACGATGACGAGGCTTACGACTACAACAACCTCCCCCCGCCCCCCGACGGCGGCTACGGCTGGGTGGTCGTCTTCGCCTCGTTCATGTGCAACCTGGTCGTCGACGGCATCGCATACACCTTCGGCATATTCCTGCCAGAGCTGGTAACCTACTTTGGCGAGGGGAAAGGAACAGTCGCCTGGGTCGGAAGTTTGTTGTCCGGAGTCTATCTAGCTGCGGGTGAGTACACATTCGTTTCTGTATTTCTCTGATTTTTTATATTTGCAGCTTATGGTTAAGCTCATGCACTATCCTTTTATGCTTCTATTTTTTTATGTAATATATTATTAAATAAGGCGAAATTTTACTCGTGATCGATAGCAACAACTCAAGACGGGCTGGTGATAAGGAACAAATTTCCCCAGGAAACATAATTCGGAAAATAATAATATTGGACCTTCCATACAAAATTGCCGTTCAACTGATTTGAGTTACTTTGGAAACTCAAAATATTTTTGTACTAATTCAATAAATGTTCCTTGGGGCAAGTTGTTCCTTATCACCAGCCCGTATTGAGATTTCGCTATCGGTCACTCGTAAAATTTCATCCTATATACTTTATTGAATAAAAAAATGTAAACATACAGTTCAAACTTAAAATTAAAACCGCAGTTTTTTGAATAGGTTTGTATAAATTTATCATTAATTATTTTAAATAAAAGTGAAACTACATGTTTTATCAATAGATAGTGGATGGGCCAAGCTATCAACAGAGTAGTACAGAAATAAGTGTGTACTCATCCGCTGCTAGATAAACTCCACACAGTAAACTGACAGATCCAGAACAGCCTTCTTCAGAAAGAGTTTATTGTCTAGAATTTATCTGCAGCGTGTGGGTGCACATTTATTTCTCTATTTTATTTATGTTTCTATTCACAACAACGTCTTCGAAGGACTCAGCTACAAGTCCTTGATGTATTCGCTTGTCTTTCTACGTCTTTGAAGATAAAACTATTGAATAAGAAGTAAGCCGGCGGGCGGTAAGATTTCGCTTTAAAAAGAATTGCGATACATTACCCACTAACAATCATAAAATATCGCAGTCTCATTTAAAACTGTAAATAATTGCAGTAGTATTATTATTCACCGTGTGATGCCGGCTTGGAATAGTATCACCTCAATACTACCCGTAGGTGTCGCAAAAAGCGACTGAGGGATTAATTCATCCACCAGGGAATGGGCAGCACCGTCCTCTGTAAAATCAATATCTTGCACTGCGCTCGGCAATCCGATTGCCATGCGTGGTGAACTGGTGACTATGGCAAAACCCTCAATAGGAAGATGCGCATGCCAAGCAGTAGGTAACAATTTTTATGTCAACATGGACAATATATGCCCTAGTAGGTAACTACTCAAGTTGCACTAGATCCAATAACAAGGAAAACTACGAAGAAATAATTGAATTGTGTTTTTGGTAGATAATTATGCAATTAATAAAGCACTCAATAATAGCTCCAATGGAACTAGCTAGGTTATACCTCTTTTGGCCCATGTATATAAGACAAATGTTTTAGAAGTAACTTAGGCTTACATGCGTTTGCTACTGGTACCAGTAGTATAACTAGGTTACCACTTTTGCCCCATATAGTTGACCTTACACGATAAATATTTACGATTATGTTCTATTATTGTGCGTACATTACACGGAGGAGCACTCTAGAAGTTATTGTAGTTTTATAGTCATTGGGCAATTGGCCGATTATAATTTTCTGGCATTTCAGTTATTTGGGTAAGTGTCGTTTTTTCGAATTGGCTGATGTAATGGTGATCGAAGTATTTTCATGAAATAACAAACAATAATACCTAGAATCACAGAATAATAACTAGTAACTAGCGTTACAGAAGCTTTACTTCACAATGGTTTTCAAAGAAATATGTACTCAATCTGATAGACAATATGATTTAATTTAGCTCGCGTTCCAGTCAACCACGTGTTCATTTACATACCTGTCAAATATTTTTTTGAGGGAATATGAGCCGCGGTCTAGGGTTGCTTACTTCGAGAAACTATTTACGCCATCTAGCGCACAACACGAGCGTTTACTCCTACTTTTGGCGGGCACGCAGCAGGCAGCGACGAGTACGTTCATGTAGTCTAAGACCTCACAGCATAATTGTATATGCTATACGATTATTGCCGAAGATTTAATTCAATGAAGTAATAAACCTGCAATAGTCCTTGCATCAGGCGGGTGCTGGCTCTGGGTGTACGAGTACTTCTATAGTGCAGACAGAGCAAGTATCCGCTTGATGTACTCATCACAACACATTATTTGGTATAAAAAAGGCCTCTGTGCTGTTGGCTTTGGCCCCACACATGCCTCAAAGGACCCCAGGATGCCCTGTGGGCCCGAGATCCGAAAAGAATACCAACATAATAATAATAAAATGTATACTAATAATAATAATATTATAATGTATACTAATTTTTTTCCCGTGGGTGTCGTAAAAGGCGACGACAAACAATTTTAGGCGATGGGCTGACAACCTGTCACTATGGCGATTCACAATTTTCTGAATGACCCTAAAATGTTTGTCAGACGTGGCGTAAATGTCCGTTTTTAGCGGTCGTTTACGCTCTGCCTACCCCGCAAGGGATTATAGGCGTGATATATGTATGTATGTATGTTTTCGTCTGTCCATCTTGCAAAAAATTGTCGAGAAAGTTGAACAAATAGCGCACGCGTTGTCACGTTGTGAATTTATACTTGCCGCTTGATTTTTATCTAGCCGCCAGATGTTGTCAGGCAGAGTCAAACTTTTATCTCTTTCACACTGTAGTCGTCCTTGTCTGGCAACTTCTGATTGGTTACCTGTTTCGATCGCTTTCTGCATAAAACTAAGTCGGACAGAATTTGGCATGACGTTATAGTCGTTTAAACCTTATAAAGTCTTTACAACGCCACATATTTACTCTATATTTCACATAATTTTGTGATTTTACAGTTCCACATGGTCCCGCGTTTCTCTTTCCTACCAATAAGGTGATCAAAACCGATTGTCCAATAAGAAGACTGCATTTTGTGTGACATCATCAAATTGTTGCCATACTATGTCAATTTCCAATCAAAATAGGTAGATCTCTCAGTTTGTTCCATCACAACTTTAATGTTCACGGGTTGTTAAAACACTAGTGTTATTGTTAATTGCAGTAAGTATGTTTTTTTCAATGTTTTAGTAGTGTCTGCACATTTTTTAGTTACAGGAGTTGTGACTTCGAATGTTGAATCGATCGTTTTGTGGGTGATTAAATTATTTTAAGTGGACTCACGTTTCCAGGGACTGGCAACCCGATGGCTGTCATTTTTACGGCTTTGCAGCTACCAGCACAAGCGCGTGCGTTGATTTTATATTTTCCAATTAAATGGATTAAACTTGAATTCGGTTGATACCATAAAGATTTGTGCGTTAGTTAACAGCAAGAAAGGTAAGTGTCATGGTAGTTTCGCTGTGTTACAACAAATTCTTGATTGTAGAAATTTCATAAGGGTATCGTTATTTCCAGCCACGCATCATGCCAGACTTCTTCGCGTTCGTATCGTTATAATTCGCCAAATATACTGAGGTGGGCGGGATAAGGCAGGTGAAAGAAGAAAAACACTAGTAATGTTGGTGTGATATCCTGGTAAGTTCTAAACTTGCATTTCAAAATGGCTCCCGAACATTCTCGAACAATTATGCATCCATCCATCAAATTCATTATGTCGTTTCTCTTGTGTGTTTGCCCTCCTGCACATCAACTTAGTATGCTTGAAGTTCTGTCACTAATCGCATCAATATCATGCACCCTTTCAGCTTGGGAAATGTTATGGCATTGGCTATTTGAACTAATGGTCACGGCGTGATGCTGAAGCTTGTGTGAGAACAAACGCTGCTTCGTTACCAACAACGACTTGCTATTACGTCGCTGCTGCGAGCCTGGGGAGCCAAGAGCTATATTTCATGCCTTTCTGGATGTACCAAGGTTGGTCCGTTCTGTTTCTATATTTTGTATCACAACACAACTTCATTTTGGTCATGAGGCTCGCTGTATCATGGTTTATTAAAATTAAGTTCTAGTATTTTACATTAAGACGATGGTGGTATAACATTTAGGGTATGATTTGAACTCATTGATAATATTATAACTAACTAAAATAGAATCCACATCCAGCTTTGTCGCTGAGCTAAAATTTCAAAGGTGATGTGATTATTTAAGAATATATGTACATTCTGTTAACTTCAGGAGGTTAATGTTAATTTATTTAAGTGAAGACAGGTTCCTTGAAATTTGTAACCACATTTGCAGTGATTTGTTCTTATTTGTAAAAGTTGATAATTCTTTTAATTTGAATTTATGTATGTAAAGACAGTGTTATAAAAAAAAAATTCAAATCACAGATTTTCAGTGAATATATTCGTTCTTATTTGAAAGTTAATAATTGTTTTCTTTAAATTTGCTCACCCTTTGGGTTCCCCGCTGGGCAGGCCCTACAATTTATTTACTCCCAATAAGTAGGTCCTAGGGTCAAATCAAAAGGTGACAATGGCGCCCAACTTTAATTAGTTAGTTTTATTTAGGTTATACCACCATCATTAGGTCTCATTAGGTCTTTCTTACAGATGAGTACAGTGTGTTAAATGTATTATTATCTCAACTTGACTATGTTGTTTTATTTTAGCGGAGTTTAGTATTTATATTACATTGTGTTTGAACTTTGATAAACTTTGGGAATTTAAATTGTAATTTTTTTCTTTTGTTGTTTTGTAATTTCCAGAGTTTTGAAATTGTTTTGAGTCAAGCAATATTGTTTGTTAACTTTAGGTTATAACTAAATTTTGTAAAGGTTATACCACCATTTAATCCTAAATTTTTTTGGTAAACATTTTCTCCTTTTAAAATGGAAGAGAAGTTGCAAGTGCATTCTCTTTTGAAAGACGAGCTGACTTATGAAGTAACTATCAGGTCAGAAACCCCTGCCACAACAGTACAAAGTTTAAGGAAACAACTGTTATCTCTTTTGGAAGATAGCCCATCAGAAGCCATCCTACAGACAGAGTTAGAAGCAACTTCAGAGTTAGAGGTTATTCGTGGGAAGTTAACAGAACTTGAACAAAATGTTTCCAAATTTGATAGCACAAAAGACAAGTATTCCTTTTATAGGTCCAGGGCTTTAGGTATACACTTATATCACAGGTTGAATCGGGTTGATGCAGCAGACAATCCAGTGTCAGTTAATCAAAAGGTGGAGTTGGCAAGGAAATTAGAGGGTTTAATGAAGAAAGTTCAGAAGCCTCCTATTGACCCCGAGCGCCAGCTATCCCCGAATATTGAGTGTTCCGGGGAAAGGAATGTAGCAAAGTGGAATGTTAAGTTTAATGGTGTCTCGGATCCTTTGACTTTTGTTGAGAAGGTGGAGGAATTACAGCAGTCCTGTGGGTTAACTGAGAAAAGGCTGTTCAATTCTATTTCACTTCTTTTTGTTGATCAGGGTAAGTTGTGGTTCAACGGAGTCAAAAGTTTGGTATCTTCTTGGAGCGAGTTGAAGGCTTTGTTACTTGAAGAGTTTTTGCCAGCTGATTACGATTATAGATTGATGAGTGAGATTAGGTCACGGACACAGGGTGCTGAGGAAGCAACACACATTTATTTTGCTGTGATGTCAGGATTGTTCAGCAGGTTGAAGAAACCTTTGCCAGAAAATGAACAATTGGATATTTTATTTCACAATATAAGACCACATTTCACACAGCAGTTGGCGTTGGTAGAAATTAAATCAGTTTCAGATTTGAAGAAGATGTGCCGTCAGTTTGAGGCTGCCAAGCAGCGTGCAGAGTTGTTCACGGAGCCGTCAAAGTATAATGTGCTTTCTGCTGATTTTGCTTACAAAGGGAAATCTCAATCAAAGCCGGTGTCTGTTGTTAGCAACAGTAACTTAGGTGGACAGACCAACAACACACCTCGTAATAAATGGGTTGATCAAAATAATTCACTGAAAAACAGCAATGCATCTTCTTCACTGCAAAAACCAATTTGTTATAAATGCGGTAAAACGGATCATTCATTTCGGCTCTGCAGAGTGGCTCAATCAGGACCTATTAAATGTTTTAAGTGTAATGAGCTCGGTTTCACAGTTCGCACTTGTCCAAACTGTAATATTTCTTCTTCTCAGTCAAAAAACGGGAAGGAGAGAACCGAAGCAGCAAACTAAATTTGACTTCAAACTCTTGTTTAGATGCTATTAAAAAATATTATAGTTTTGGTTCCATTGCTTCGGTTCTTTTCTCACCTTGCACTGATGACATAAGACCATTTTTAAAAATTCAGATTAACGATTTTCAAGTTTACGGATTACTAGATTCAGGTGCTTGTATCTCTATTTTAGGAAATAATTCACATTTCCAGTTTATTAAATTTGGCTTTGAATTCCAACAAACTGCTGGTACTTCCTGTAGTGTTGCAAATGGTGTTGAGTTGGAATCTATTGGTTTTATGTTTGTACCGGTTACATACAACAACACTACAGTAGTAATTAAGTTTTACGTTGTGCCAAGCATAGTCATGGACGTAATTTTAGGTTGTGATTTTTGGGTACGGTTTCGTTTAGCGCCTGAGATTTTTGAAAACATTGACTATATGAAGACTCCCTGTACTTTCTACAAATTATGTAGTTCGGTGTCAACTTCTGACCAGATTAACACAGTTCAATCTTATGATTCTTTGTCCCCAGAACAGAAGGAACTGGCGGATTCAATAGTCAATGATTACAAAAACATTTCAACTGAGGTTAGAGGTTTAGGTCGAACCACTCTTATTGAACATCATATTGACACAGGTAATGCAGCCCCTGTGAAAGTCAGACAGTATCCATTGTCGCCAGAGAAGCGAGAGGCCTTGAATAAAGAATTAGATAGGATGCTGGAACTAGATGTTGTCACGGTCAGTGAGAGTCCATGGAATAACCCAGTACTGCCAGTCAAAAAATCAAATGGTGATTGGAGGTTTTGTCTAGACTCTAGGAAGCTTAACGAAGTCACAAAGGGCGACTCATATGCCATTCCCTATATTCCTCAAATCTTGGACAGTCTTAAAGAAGCAAAATATCTCTCGTCTTTGGATTTAAGTTCTTCATTTTGGCAGATTCCGTTAGAAGAGTCATCTCAAGAAAAAACGAGTTTTACAGTTCCAGGCCGAGGTCTCTTCAAGTTTAAAGTAATGCCGTTTGGTTTGTGTGGAGCTCCGTCCAGACAGCAAAGGCTCATGGACAAATTGTTTGGTCACGGGTTTTGTAGCGACATTGACAAGGGACTTGTCTATTGCTATATTGATGACATAGTTATTGTCAGCTCTGATTTCGACACCCACTTGGTTTTGTTAAAACGTGTACTGGAGCGTTTGAAGTTGGCAAACCTGTCCATTAATCTGGAAAAATCAAAATTCTTTAGGAGCTCATTGAAGTATTTGGGCTATGTTGTTGACGAGTTTGGACTAAGAACCGACCCTGACAAGGTCGCGGCAATTTTAAACTTTCCTACTCCGTCCTCAATCACGGAAGTCAAAGCCTTTCTAGGCATGTGCTCTTGGTATAGGCGTTTTATTCGCAATTTTTCTTCAATAGCAGCTCCTTTAAATAAATTGACTTGTAAAGGAAAAAACACGATCCCCTTTGCATGGTCACATGAGGCAGAAACTGCGTTTTGCACTTTAAAAAATGCATTGGTTACAGCACCTGTGCTTGCTGTCCCTGACTATAGTAAGATTTTTACGGTCCATTGCGATGCATCTGGGTATGGCCTAGGTGGAATGCTGTCACAGAATATTAATGGGTATGACCATCCTATTGCTTTTGCTAGTAGGTCTCTCTCAAAAGCTGAGAGAAATTACAGCGCAACAGAGAGAGAGGCGCTTGCTGTTTTGTTTGCGGTTGAAAAGTTTGAACCATATTTAGGCTCTAAACCGTTCAAAGTTGTCACTGATCATGCTTCTCTTAAATGGTTTTCCAATCTGCAGAACCCAACTGGTCGGCTTGCTCGTTGGTTTTGTAGACTTTCACAGTTTAATTTCGAAATAGAACATAGAAAAGGAACTGATAATGTAGTACCAGACGCTCTGTCGCGGCTTATGAAAGTTGATGCAGTGAATGTTCCGATTACTGCTAAAGACGACTGGTATGATAAAATTTTTGAAACTTGTAAATCTCATCCACTTAATTATCCGAATTACGCAGTGAAAGACAATAAACTTTATAGATACAGTAAAAGTAAATACAATTTGATCAGTGAGTTTGACTGGAAAGAAGTTCTAAGGGTTGATAAGAGAGAAGCTGCGATAAGGGCTTGTCATAATGATCCTACGGCTGCACATTTAGGTGTATTTAAAACGCATAGGCGTTTATGCTTACAGTACTATTGGCCAGGTATGCATAAAGATGTCATTGAATTTATTAGAAAATGTGACACTTGTTCTGCTTATAAACACTCACAGAAGCGTACGTCAGGCCTAATGGGGCAACCAAAAGTTTGTTTTCGTCCATTTCAAGTTGTTTCGATTGACCTTGTGGGTCCCATGCCCAGGTCTCGTTCTGGTTATACATTTTTGCTTGTTGTTACATGCTGTTTTTCTAAATACACCTTGATATTCCCGCTAAGACGAGCTACTAGTGCTTTGGTTGCTAAACATTTTGAACATGGTGTTATTTTGACACATGGCGTTCCTGAAACCGTTATTGCAGATAACGGAGTGCAGTTTCAGGGATCAGAGTTTCGTCGTTTGTTAAAATACTACAATGTACCTAATTTGCATTTCACGCCGCGTTACACACCACAAGTAAATTTAGTAGAAAGATATAACAAAACAATCATGACCGCTGTGGCTTCTTATGTTCAGGACAACCACCGCACTTGGGACGAAAACCTTCCGAAAATACAATTTGCTATCAATAGCGCAATCAATGAGTCGACAGGATTCTCACCATTTTTTCTTGTTCACGGGCGTGAACCTGTCATAAATGGTTCATTTTATAGGGACACAGAACAAGTTTACGAAGTAGGTATGCCACGAGATGAGTATGCAGGGGAGCTAGGCCAACTTAAGGAAGTTTTTAGCGAAGTTCGGGTACATCTTTTAAAGGCGCACGCAGACAACGCGACACACTACAATTTAAGGCGAAGACCTGACATGTTCAAAACAGGCGACATTGTGTGGAAGCGAACATTTGTGCAAAGTGATGCGGAAAAGTTTAGGATGGCCAAGCTTGCTCCAAAGTATGAAAAGTGCAGGGTGACTAAGGTTTTGTCTCCATTGGTCTATGAATTAGAAAGGGTTGCTGATAATCATCCAATTGGCTCATGGCATATCAAAGATTTTAAAACTTAATTACTTTTATATAGATTCATAAATTAACTTAGTTTTTATTATAATCGACTTCAGCTAGGTATTTTATAAGGTTAAGTTGTGTGTACTGCACTTGTAGATAGTAGATATTTAGATCATTATGTTTTATTTTTCTACCAAAGGGTCGTTGGTTCACGGCGTTAGGTTCCGTCTCTGTAGTGTACCTAAAGAATTGAGTTTGGGTATACACATGTCGTGTTAGGGTAAGTGATGTACTGTGAAATTTTGTAGAAGTACATCACTTTAGCATGAATGAGTTCCGTATGTAAGTGGATATGTCAGTAGTTATGTTTGATTTGTAAGGTAAGGAGAATATGTAGGTACGTATGTTTGTGAATGTGTTGAGGAGAGTCGTTATGGTCGTGAACAGAATAGTACTAGGTGGGTTCTTTTGTTTTTAGTTTGCGGCTTAGTCCAATGTTAGAATAAATATTATATCTTTTGTTGCTTTGTTGGTCAGTCAGTTTTGCTTAGTAGGCCTACAAGCTGATGTGACGTAACTCAACTCATGTGAGTTTATGTGGTTTCCGTTTTGTTGAATTTTTATTTTTATTACTATCTACATATGGGTAGAAATTTTTTACTTGGACTGAGACGTAATTTTTTTTGCAACCGTAATAGCTATTTGCTGGTTGTTTTCTTTATCCCCCGGACGGCAGGAGTTTTAAGTTAGGAGAACATTAGTCCTGGGTGCTGGCTTTATTTTGGAATGTGTTACTGGAAGTTAGAGAAGTGAACAGAAGTAGGTAGATAAGTTAGTTAGTTATAAGTCTAATTTTAAGATTATTAGTTTTGATAATGTTCAACTTAAGTTTAAGGCTTAATTTTGTCTTATTTTTAGATTCCTTCTTTTCATTTAGGGATGATATATATTCACTGAAAAATTTGTGGTTGGTTGTGTTGTTTGTTTGGAATTAGTCATTGTTTATTCATGGTTGTTCCGGATTCGTATTTTATTTTATTTTCAGGTTTCATGATGTTTTCATAATTACCGGACAGCTGCTATTGTGGTTATGTTTGGGTGGTTATTTTTTTTATGGAAGTCGCTGGGGGCAGCGACTCTTTCCTTGGTAGGAGGGTATTGTCACGTTGTGAATTTATACTTGCCGCTTGATTTTTATCTAGCCGCCAGATGTTGTCAGGCAGAGTCAAACTTTTATCTCTTTCACACTGTAGTCGTCCTTGTCTGGCAACTTCTGATTGGTTACCTGTTTCGATCGCTTTCTGCATAAAACTAAGTCGGACAGAATTTGGCATGACGTTATAGTCGTTTAAACCTTATAAAGTCTTTACAACGCCACATATTTACTCTATATTTCACATAATTTTGTGATTTTACAGTTCCACATGGTCCCGCGTTTCTCTTTCCTACCAATAAGGTGATCAAAACCGATTGTCCAATAAGAAGACTGCATTTTGTGTGACATCATCAAATTGTTGCCATACTATGTCAATTTCCAATCAAAATAGGTAGATCTCTCAGTTTGTTCCATCACAACTTTAATGTTCACGGGTTGTTAAAACACTAGTGTTATTGTTAATTGCAGTAAGTATGTTTTTTTCAATGTTTTAGTAGTGTCTGCACATTTTTTAGTTACAGGAGTTGTGACTTCGAATGTTGAATCGATCGTTTTGTGGGTGATTAAATTATTTTAAGTGGACTCACGTTTCCAGGGACTGGCAACCCGATGGCTGTCATTTTTACGGCTTTGCAGCTACCAGCACAAGCGCGTGCGTTGATTTTATATTTTCCAATTAAATGGATTAAACTTGAATTCGGTTGATACCATAAAGATTTGTGCGTTAGTTAACAGCAAGAAAGGTAAGTGTCATGGTAGTTTCGCTGTGTTACAACAAATTCTTGATTGTAGAAATTTCATAAGGGTATCGTTATTTCCAGCCACGCATCATGCCAGACTTCTTCGCGTTCGTATCGTTATAATTCGCCAAATATACTGAGGTGGGCGGGATAAGGCAGGTGAAAGAAGAAAAACACTAGTAATGTTGGTGTGATATCCTGGTAAGTTCTAAACTTGCATTTCAAAATGGCTCCCGAACATTCTCGAACAATTATGCATCCATCCATCAAATTCATTATGTCGTTTCTCTTGTGTGTTTGCCCTCCTGCACATCAACTTAGTATGCTTGAAGTTCTGTCACTAATCGCATCAATATCATGCACCCTTTCAGCTTGGGAAATGTTATGGCATTGGCTATTTGAACTAATGGTCACGGCGTGATGCTGAAGCTTGTGTGAGAACAAACGCTGCTTCGTTACCAACAACGACTTGCTATTACGTCGCTGCTGCGAGCCTGGGGAGCCAAGAGCTATATTTCATGCCTTTCTGGATGTACCAAGGTTGGTCCGTTCTGTTTCTATATTTTGTATCACAACACAACTTCATTTTGGTCATGAGGCTCGCTGTATCATGGTTTATTAAAATTAAGTTCTAGTATTTTACATTAAGACGATGGTGGTATAACATTTAGGGTATGATTTGAACTCATTGATAATATTATAACTAACTAAAATAGAATCCACATCCAGCTTTGTCGCTGAGCTAAAATTTCAAAGGTGATGTGATTATTTAAGAATATATGTACATTCTGTTAACTTCAGGAGGTTAATGTTAATTTATTTAAGTGAAGACAGGTTCCTTGAAATTTGTAACCACATTTGCAGTGATTTGTTCTTATTTGTAAAAGTTGATAATTCTTTTAATTTGAATTTATGTATGTAAAGACAGTGTTATAAAAAAAAATTCAAATCACAGATTTTCAGTGAATATATTCGTTCTTATTTGAAAGTTAATAATTGTTTTCTTTAAATTTGCTCACCCTTTGGGTTCCCCGCTGGGCAGGCCCTACAATTTATTTACTCCCAATAAGTAGGTCCTAGGGTCAAATCAAAAGGTGACAGCGTGTGACTTCTTTCGCTTGCGGCAGCCCACTAGATTAGCCCTTTCGCAGTGGCCGGCGCCTGGAGGTATGTTTTCAATACCTACACGCGGAGTGACTAGCGATGTGCCGTTCTCGAAATATTCTCCGGCGTAAGAATATTCTCGGAAACGCACTCAGAAATTTCCGATGGAACGAGAATTTAGGAGAACATTGGTGCTAAGTTATGATTAAAAAAAATATATATATGCTAATAGCTACATTTCAATAATTTAAACTGTTTTAGATGCGTTACATGTTAGAAACACTTATCGTTTCGTATATTTCCTATGTTCTCGGGAATATTCTCCGTAAGTTTCCGAAAATTCTCGAGAATATTCTTTGTTTACTGAATTCAAATATAGATACTTAGTCTGAAGTTATGATGATTATTAAGATAGAAAAAAAACGAAAGAAGAGATTTTGAATTAACAAAACACGTTTAAGGTTTCTCTATACTAAAAATATTTTTTTAATAATTCGTGGACTAGAATCAACATTGTAGATACAAATGACTTGTAAAAATGAAATCGTGAATTATCAGATTTAGTTGCATTATTAGGTTCACAAAACATGTTTGTTTAAGATTACAAACGCTTCAATAAAAATATTTTTAAAATCGTTTGTGGACATTCAACATTACAATACAAAACAAATTACTTGTCAAAATTAAATCGTAAATTGTCAGATCTCGTTGCATTATTTTGTTTAAATTTAGATTTCTTCATTATCATTTTCAAAACTTAAAGGATCATCCTCTTGCATTGCATCTTCTTCCAAAACAACGATTGGCTCGTCATCAGATTCATGTGCTGCATCGAACGTTGCATCAGAGAATTCATCTTCCGATAATGATTGAAAGTCCTCGTGACCTATTGTCTCATCTTGGTCTGTACTGCTTGACGATGTACTTTCAGTGCGAGTCTTGTTTATTAATTTCCAATTGTGTGCAATAAAGGTAATTTTCCCAGCTCTTTCAGTTTTCAGTCTATTTCTTTTGTTTGTGTGTATATTCGAAAAAGTCGAAAATGACCTCTCCACTGCCGCTGACGTTGCTGGTATTGAAAGTACTTTGACTGCTATTTTACCTAAATTGGTTTTTGAGTAGTGACCTTCACCATAATATTGGCTCTACTGTTTCTGCCATTTGCCATACGAAATCCTTTTGCCAGATATCTTCGAGGTTTTTGTAGTTTGTTAGCTCTTGTAAAGTTGCGTTTACTACATCCCTGGTAGCATCGTTGCAAGAAAGGTTAACAATCAATTCACAGCCTATAAGATTCGGTGCTCAAATAGACACTTTGACATTTTGGATTCAAAATGGCAGCAGCATAATGTATGGATTTTAAAGCGTTTTCCCTTCGTTCGAAAAACTTTTCTGCGATTTGTTCGTAATCATCTTCTGGTAATAGCATTGTAAGTGGATTACGTAAAACATCAGTGATTTCTTGTGTTGCCTTATGCACTAGATGTACAGCGCTATAATCATCTTCTAATTTGGTGATACAGTTAACTGTTGGCGTTAAAAACTCTTCTAGTTCTTGTAGTTTTCTCCAAACAGCATCATCTAATAATTTCTGTTTGTGTCTTTGAAGTGGTCGGCTGTCCTCGGAACTAATTACCAATGTTTGCAATATGATCTTCGCTTTCAGGAAGTTTTATTTGTATTTAAATCTAATAAGTTAATTGAAAACCTTCTCAATTAAATGTTTTACCAAAGCTGTTTCAAGCTTTTTAATGTACCTTCATAATATTTTATTGATTTTATATTACTTTTAAACATTTCTAAAAAGACTATTATTGATTACAATTAAATGTTAAATCGATACTGAATGTTCTCAGTCCTAGGGAAAATTTCGAGCACAATGGAAACTTTCCGAGAATATTCTCCAAGGAGAATATTTCGAGCACGGAAATTTTCCAGCCGCCCATCACTAGGAGTGACACAGGCCTGCTAGAATGTAAAAGACCAAAGTCAGTTCCACGGGCGTTTTTGTTAAAAACCAATTCTCTCCTATAAAATTCGCTCAAAACATCATTTCCTAGTCGCAGTTCCGATATCCGATAGACTGCAATTGTCCATTTCCTATGGATTTGGGTCACGTGACCGGCTGCCTGAAGCATTCACTAATCCAGGGGTTCCCAAACAATGCATTCCGCCATAGATGGTTAAGTACTCTTGAGGGACACTATCACTTGTGGTTTAGTAGTGATGGCCTGACAAATTGCGATGTGGAGTTGAGTAGCAAAATATTGCGCTCGATTAGCTTGTGTTTCCATAACGTCAGCGTGCATTGTTTAGAATATTCTGTATTATTTGGAGGATTATCATAATTTTCCTTTAGTAATAATGATAATCAATCATAAACAATACTTGTCTTTAGTAAGTTTACATAGGCAACCTGTAAGACTACAAAGACCTTGACAAAAGTGGTAAAGTTGTAGAGGACTAATTTTATTTTTATGTATGTACCTGTACTCACTTACAATTTATGACTTCACTACATAGTATAAAATAAAGTCGCTTCCCGTTTGGTGTCTCCTTATATCTTTAGAATTACCCAACGGATTTTGATGCGGTTTTTTTTATTAGATAGAGTAACTTGAGAGAAAGGTTTATAAGTATAATTTATTCCGGAAAATTGACACCTTCCCATGGGAAAACTGGTAGCCCAACTGGTAGTAAACTTTTGGCCCCCTTTTGACACCTTTAAGGATTAAAATTTCACAAATGCTGAAACACGTATTTAATTATTTCGCCGCCCCCACCGAACACTATGGTTATTGTAAAAACCAAAATGTTCAGGAAAAATAAAAAACCCAAATTCGTTAATATCTTTGGTATTACAAAAGATAAAAATATGATTTTGGTTTTAAAAAATAGGTTATTTTTTTTTGTATTTTAGAATATAAATTGTTATTGATCCCTTTGTTATAAGAAAGAATAATTTGAAAAATAAAATAATACAATTTTTTATAGGGGTGTGCTTAGCCGGTAATGTTCAATAACCATAGTATTCGTGTAAATATTTAACCGATTCATGGCCACGCTCTCAGAACCAAATTTTCGTGAGGGGCCCCATACAAATCGCATATGCCACGGCAGCCGTGTCATGAGCTCCGCGTGATTGTGACCCGGCTCCGGTGTCATCAGCCCTGAGCAAAAAATTGATTCAGTTTTGCCGATTTAGCGCTGCAGACGGCATTACGTGGATAAAATCTGAAGTGTGTGGTTGTGATTTATTTTTTTACTGTGTTTATAACTCGTTCTACTGATGCAGGACCCCAAAAGTAAGTGTTTATAAATATTGATATGAAATTGATAAGAGGTTTTAAACATTTGGCACATTTTCATTCACTGAAATATATTTTTTTATTAGGTACACGTAGTATACACGTAGCTTACGATACGAATGATGATGACGACTTTACTCAAGCGGATAGCCAACCACCACTACGAACAAAACGAGCCGCAATAGAAGATTTAAGTAAGTTTTAAAGACTTTCTTTACTTTATAGCTAAATTGAAATCTTTTTTTGGGTTCAGTAGTTTTAGAGTTTATTGATTATACCTAGCAATGTGCCGTTCCCATTTTAGTAATTTACTGGGAATATTCCCAATATTCCCGGAAATATTGGGAATTTACGACATACGTTAATATTATTCAAGTATTAGTTATTATAGTAACTTAAACTTTTAAGTTTAGTGATTTAATAAAGAAACATACTATAATTTGGTAAGATTAATGCTTTTTTTTTCAAAGTTTCTATGTTTCCGGGGAATATTCCTCGTGCCCGGGAAAGTTTCCGGGAATATTCCCAATGTGTAAGGGACTTTGCAGGCGGGTTCAGTCCATGAAGCTGAATGAATGAAACTTTCCCCTAGGAACAAATGTTGGCAAACGTCAAAAAAAAATGAAATCCAATACAAAATGCACGATCAGCTGACAGGAAATATGAGATCTTTAACTATTGGTTGGTGTAAATTCCCATACAAAATAGTAAATTCCCATATCTGTTGATTGCGTTGACTTACAGTTATGGTTTCTTAAGGGGTGAAAGGAACTCAGATCCGAGTATTTGATATAAATTTTACTTCTACTACTTTCTTCGTCTTGACATATAGATGGACAGCGAAGTGATCATATAAAGTGTTTTCATTTTGAAGTACGGAACTCTAAAAAATATCACAATAGTAATACATAGTTTTAATGTTTTCAGGGAATGAAGAAATTATTTATTCGCCTGAAATATTTGGGCAGTACTCTCAGCAATGGGACGCGATACCAAAAATACCCGAGGATCCACCAGAAGTGGTACATTGCGGTACGCAAACTAAAGACGATCAGGTATTGCAGAGCAGCAGTTCTCAAACTGTCGGTACTCCCACTGTAGGTAAGGAAGAAATAGAGGCTGCTAACAAGGCTTTTGGTGCATTCATTGCACAAGAAATAGCACTAGTACCATTGTTCAAAAGGGGTTATGTTATCTATGAAATAATTAGATTAATAGAAAATCATAAAACAAATATGCCTTAAAGGTTTCTCATTTATCATTTACCTTATAAAAAATACGAGACTGATTATGAAGATAAATTATGATTATAAAGATAATTTTAGGTAAAAAGCAACGAGAGTTGTGGCCATGCACACATAATATATGTCAAACCATGTACCTATTTTTAGCTAAATTTTAAAATTGTTATCCTTTTTCGTACCGATTGCGAAATCAACATCATCAAGTAGTCATTTTTTTGTGATTATAGTGGCACAAGAGGCGCCCCCAATAGGAAAAAATCCTGGATGAATATATAATTATTATAATTATTTATCCGGAATCAAACTATGAATTGGGTATGTTACCCTTATAATTTTTATTGTATTTTCTGAAAGAGTAAGTCATTTTAAGTACCTATAATATAATACCTTTATAAAATAGCATACTTGTACCTATATATGGAAGTCAATGATTGAGAGAGATTAAATTATTGTAGTGCAGTGATTGGTGACATCACAAACGTTTAGATTTTTGGAAAAATACAAGTAAACTTTACCATTTTTGAACCAAAAATAGTATAATATTCAAATATCTCCAAATGGTAATCTTATTTTCATATATTTCAACTCACATTACATACCCAATTGGCGATTATAGTTAGCTACAAAGAAATTTAGAACCAGAAGCAATAAAATTAGTAAACCCATAATAACACAATAGTATATTTTCTACAAAGGTGCGTTGATTCTAAATACTCTTTGTAGCTAATTATTATTGTCAATTAATAATTTGGTTTTCGGATAAATAACATATTCGTACACCCAGGTTTTTTTCCTGTTTGGGGGCGTCACTTGTAATCCCGTGTTGTAGGACATAAGTATGGGCACTCCGATCTGAATTATTTTTGTCCCCTTTCAAAATAATATAATTTCTGAAATTAATTCTAGTAGAAAATTACTTCCTCTAATATAATTTATTTAAATAATTATAATATTTTAACTGGAGACAATAATAATTCAATTCGTTAGAAGTACCCCTGGATATATTTTATGTTGTATATCCGACTGTAGGTACACCGATTACCACTTCCTAATCCTACTAATATTATAAATACGAAAGTTTGTATATTTGTTTGATTGTTACCTCTTCACGCTCAAACGGCTTGACAGATTTTTATGTTTGTTACACAGATAGACTATAACCTGGAATAACATATAGGCTACTTTTTACCGCGGTTAAACATCTCATTCCTACGGGAAAACGGGTAGCAGCGGGTAAGACCGCTAGGCGGTAGGCGAGTTACCAATTTTATTTTTATTTTTATATCTAGTTTTTTTTGACATTGTTAAAAAAAATAAGTTAATTTCTTAAACACTGTAAACAATGACCCAAAATGGTATAATATTGAAACATGGCGACTGGTGGCCACTGTTTGCAAAATTGGTGTAGGAGCGCCATAAGAAAAAATCTTAAAGTTCGATTATTATATTTTATTAACAATAAAAAGCTTAATAATAATTTGATCAGAGTACCTAAAGGGCGGGGCAGACCGGCTCCGTATGCGTTCCGTATCCAGCTCTCGTCCGTAGTCACGCACGAACTGATGACGTTGTAATGTATAGGATTGTATGAGATACGGCACACCGCTTGCGTTGCGTATCCGTTCCGTGCTGCACGCAAGCGGTGTGCCGTATCTCATACAGTCCCATACATTACAACGTCATCAGTTCGTGCGTGACTACGGACGAGAGCTGGATACGGAGCCGGTGTGCCCCGCCCTTAAATTGTTAAACATAACAAACTCATAAAAATAATGACTGATTGTTTGTGACATAAGTGACATAAATAAATAAATAATTAATGGATATTATCTGGCATTTTTATTCATGTTTATCTTATCAAACTATTCCTAAAGCTTACGTTTAGACAAAGCCTGTGACAATGCCCTACCAATGTTATCTGTTCGTTTTAATAAAATTGTATGTACCTAAAAGTTAATTTAAAATAATAATAATGATGCTGTATCGGGAACTACACAGTAATTTTAGTATAACACACTATAAGTATTTATCAGATTTAAGCTCATTAAACAGCGTTTGTTATTTCAATAAATAGTACTAGTAGTTTTTAGATGTCACTTCTTTTTATAGCCAAACTTTTCAAAGCAATGCATGCACATTTTTACATGATGTTTTTGCAATTTAATATTAAGTCTCATTCACAGCGCCAACAAAAATCCTCAAGACGACGGATCAAAATTGCCCCACGTCCAATAACGACGAGAAGAATCTAAAAAATTTCAAAAAATTGTTAAAAAATATGGCATATGTCCGATTCCCATCCTTACATTAGAACATTTAAAAAATGCTGTTTAAGTTTGTATGAAGTTACTTCAGCGGTGCAAGTTTAGTACTATAAAAAAGGCAATAACGACGAGTTTAGTATGAAGTTCTACGAACGAATTTTCATAGAGCTCCTGAACTAAATTTGACAGCATTTTTTTATGTTCTAATGTAAGGATGGGAAACGGACATTATGTTATATTTTTTAATTACTTTTTGCAATTTTTTGAGATACGTCTCGTCGTTATTGGACGTAGGGCTATTGTATTCTTAACCGTTAGAGTTCCGCATTTCCTGCCACTAGTACTTTATAAAAGACCTCTTAATAATTATGGTATTCTCTAAAACACGCCAAGCATAAACCCGGGAAGTCAGGGCAATCTGGGCAACCAAACAAAACAGACACTCTTTTTCTTAATTTATTGTAACAAACCCTACAACGTTTTCGAATCGTCGTTCCCCGACGTTTAGGTAAATGTGCAGGTAAATGAATCCTTCCAGCTGTTATAGGTCTGCTTAATTCTAAAATAGTTGGCGCCGGTAGTAAGTGTTCAATAATTTTCATTCTGAAATCGTATAGAGATAATTTTACAGGTTCATACATATTATATAGTTGAAATGCATTAATTATACACATTTGCATCACATGGATTATTACCTTTTTATACCAGCGATAAGTTTTGTGTTCACAGCAATAATAACTTAACATTTGATCATGTTTATCTACCGAACGCATGTGAGTATTATATTTAGTCTGCACCTTCGGTTTTTGACTAACCCTACCACGTCGGTTGGTTACAGAAACATAATCACTATTATGTTCAGAACTAATAAAAATTATTTCACGTTTATCTCTCCATTTGGTAACTGTAATATTGTCTGTATTATACATAACGGCAGCTTCGCCTACATTTAATTTTGCATTAAGAACTGTTTTGGGTATATCTCTTTTATTAGATCTTAGGGTCCCCGTTAGTGAAGTTCTTTCACCCAAAAGTTCAGTAGTAAGAGGCAGACTAGAATAGTAATTATCTACGTACAGAGCATGGCCTTTGTTTTTATATGCCTCCAACAACAAGTGAACTACTTTTTTAACATGATTTCTTCCGCCAACTACAATATCTTGAGCTCCTGCATAAACGTGAATTTTCTGACAAATGCCATTATCATCTGCTAACAAATATAATTTAATGCCGTATTTATGTACTTTTCCTTTCAAATACTGCCTAAATTTCAGACGCCCAGTCCATAGAATCATTGACTCGTCTATAGCAAATTCCCTTGTAGGATAGTATATTCGTTCCATTGTATCATTGAATGTCTGTATAAGAGAACTAACTTTTTTAATGCTTTGCGGACCTGGAATTTCTTGAACATTGAGAGCACGAATAATCATCATAAAGAGATTTCTAGACATGAAACTTCTAAGATTTAAGTTGAATAAATAATGAGTTCTCCAATAATCAGTTAATCTGTTCAATTTTATAGTTCCCATCATTAAGAGAATACCTATGAACTTGAAAAGTGTTTCCGCATTTAAAGGCTTCCATTTCCTAAATCGGGCGTACGGTCCCACAGCACTCACTTTTAAAGCATTTCCTACATTATTTGTGCATTGGACGATTAAGTTGACAAAGTTATCATTAATTAACAACTTTAAATAATCAATAGGTTGCCTAGATAACATTACTTCTTTTAATCCTAGCGTTTCTGTAAATATGAAAATGTTTGGATTGACAGGATTTCCAGGATTCCATTCCCTAACTGCACCGGGTAACTCTGCTTGAACATTTGATGCATCAAGATTCATTTCTTCCAATTCCTGGTAATCTAAATCAGGCCAAAGATTTTCATAAAGAAGCTCGTCATCATCACACAATATTCCGTACAAATCTGCATCATTGTAAGGATGTTCTTCATGGAGAAAATCTCTTGGAGATTGAATTTGTTGCATAACTTCTTCAATGTTGTCAAGATTTGCACTAAATGGATCACTTTGTCTAGATGTTGATGGAAGATTCCAAGGATCCTGATCCTGAAAACCAGTTATAATATTCGGTGTTATTTAGTTTTTAATTACCTCATACTTACACAAAACTTCTTACCACCAAGACGAATTTCTTTTCGGACAACGAGCTGCAATTGGGAAAAATTTAAACCGCCTTCACAGTGAAGAAATATTAAAATTGACTGTATCTATAAAACTACTGCACCGATTTTGATGAAACTTGTCAATAAAAAAAGAATCATTGAAATCGGTCAAGTAGTTTTGAGATATATGAAGACAAACATACAAATATACATACATACATACAAACACTGCTCAAATTTTGCACACTTGCACCTCTCAAAATTTTTTGCAGTTCCTAGAATGTTACATACATACGCATTGAATTGATAACCTCCTTTTTTGAAAGCGGTTAAAAAGGAAAGGATGCATCTGTTAGAGGCAATAATATAACTTGAAACAAACTGCAAAACCAATAAGGGCCGCCTGACAGAACCTACACTAAATACGTTGATGTATGTAATTTTATTCGGTTGTTTCTATAATAATTTGTTATTAATGTATATATTATAAACCTAGAATTTAGCCTGTAACTATTGGTCAAACCTAGGAGTAGCGAATTTGTTCACGCCTGATCAAAGTATAAGTTGAATGCAAACGGCTTAATAATAAGCGGTCATAAGTAGTTCATTTAATTAAGTAGGTAGATTATGTGTACGCACTTACCTGAGTTTGTGCCTGAGGATTCCATGTATGAGTAGATGGCCACCGAAAACAATCATCATCACTATCTGAGGATGAAGATCTCATGATCCTGAAAAATCAAACACCAACTTTTAAACTAAAACTGACTGGAAGATAATTATGAAACAATTCAATCAGAAATCTGCAAAATTTTAATCCAGATTGACGACGACTGAATAAAACAAATCATACAAATTCTATGTCCTAATCCAATAAAACTACTAAAGTATCTTTATCATTAATTATTTAATTGGATAACTTACCTTTATATGTTGAAAATTAATAAAATTATAATCACAACAACACGTTACCAATAAAACAGTTGTTCGTTATTATATAGTTGTTGACATGTCACATGTCTTCGTGTAGTATAGTTAAATGCGGGTAGTCTTGTTATTTTTCCAAAATAGTGTTGCCAGAATCCTCTTCCGATTTCGGCAAAAAAACTTTATTATGTTTTTGAACACAAACAATAATGTAATGGGAATTTTTCTAGAGATTCTCGAGTGTCATGTAGAGGGCGCTAAGCTTAATTGAAATAACGTTTCTTTACACAAAAACTGTACCACTTTATAAATTATTCTTTATTTTGTGTTTATTGAATTGTTCTAAATTTATTATTGGTTATTTGTTAATTTACACGTAGGACACTTAATATAATAACAAGACGATAAGTTTATTTTGTAGTAAATCAAACTAACATAATTAATTTGTAACGCACACAACGTGAAACGGAACCTGTGACAAAACTATGGCTGACGCCAGCCATATTGAAACGTCAAAATTTCAGTTTAGCACAGCGCCCTCTGGTTTGACATTCAGAACTATCAAGAGAACTGTCAATAGAAAAACTCCTATTCGTTCGACGACAGAACGGCAGGGATAAAAAAGGGGAAGTCATTCTAGAACAGCTTCCCATTCGGAGAAAAAAAAAACATTATATAGCCGTCGTCGTCTGAGGTATCGTATTACAGTTTTTTTTTGGAATATAATTATTTTAACGTAAAAACCACTGTTCTACTACACATTATTGGCATACAGTTTGGCATACATTGCTGGTTGTCTTGGATACTTTGTTACAATCTTCTATTCATTACCAGCAATGTATGCCAAACCGGAAGTGTAGTGTAATAGGCGTTAACTATCAAAAACTGGGGGAAATCACAGAACTCGGGTTAAAAATAGGTCAGTTTGTGATCTTTCAAGTTATTTTACCTTTAACAGATGCTTTCCATCCTTTTCATTCCAGACGAAAAAGAAAAGAACAGTTACACTTGGCAGAGTTATGGCATGGCATATGCCCAGCCCGGATTTTTAATTTGTGATATATAATAGACATAATTCCACTGTTTTTCAGGATGCAATTATCCTTTGCTTTTTCGTGCGGAACGAAAAGGATGGAATAGAATGTTTCAATAACGCATATTACTACCCATATTAATTATAATAATGTTATATAATTATATGTTTCATAAATGAAAATAAGAAAATCGACTATTTATTTTCTTATTTTCATATTAAATAATATAGCACTGTGAGTGCATTAAAAACCCTAATACATCAATTACATGTGATTGTATTAATAGCTATTTTCCTGTTGAAAATGACTGTAAAATTCTAAAATTATGTACTTTATCAAAACTGTTTGCAACCACTGATGACAATGACTTTGGCCTTAAATTAAAAACCAAGCTGTATACGGTAATCTGCATGCAATTTTAGACACATTAGTTTATTTAACTCTTGATTTTTCGCATTTTCTGCTGATTTCCATTTTTATTTTATTGACACTGCTCCTGTGTCACGAGCCCCTTGTGAATATTCTGCGTGACACGACATATGTGTCATTGGCCACGAATCGGTTAAGTGGCAGTGATATCGTATTGGATGGGACGGTTCTTTTCATTGACAATGGTACTTAGAGATGTAAATGGTAATACTAGTTTAATAGTTTATTCCATGATATTTCAAAATCTTGTGTTTTATTGTATATAAGTCATAATTTTTTATTTAAATAAATAACATGATTATGGTATTGTCAATTAAAATAAAAGCAAAAATACTGTTTGCAGTTGTATTTATTTATGACTTATCAAAGTAAGAAATAAAAAAGTAAGAAAAAATTATGATTATTTTAATTAACAACTGAGTTTCAATTTAAAAGCTTTAATTAGGCATCAATAGTCAAAGCGATACAATTATTCTGAAGTTTCATCTTCACTTAATACGTCTTGTTCGTTATCGCAAACTAGGCTATCGTAAAATGGACGATAGTGAGTAGGAATATGTTCGCTATCACAGAGACTCATCAGGTCTCTATGTAAAAGTTTCCTTATAGGAATTGGTTGATTGTACGCTCAATTAAGACTCAATTCAGGTATGTCGGATGTCGCTAATGAAGTTGTAGTAGATCTTTGCCTTCGCGTTCTTCTGGTGACTTGAACTTGAGGAGGAGTCGCTGCTGTATTTAATTCAGAATACTCGTCATCGAATTCATACTTGAACTGTAATATATCAGGCATAGAGGGGCTTACTCTTACTTCCATAATTTTTGACCATGAAATTTTTTTCCCTGCTGTATCACGGATCCAGTCCTGGTCTAGAACGAGTTTTTTAATATCAAAGATATCTGTTTGCTCCATCTCTTTTACTACATATTTCTCTCCGGATTTTTTTGCGTTCATAATTAACCCATACACCTGGTCAGGCGTGTAAATAATTTTATTTTTTAGTTCTGTTTCTATGCAGGAGTGCATACAGTCACCCTCATTTTGACTGTGCCCAGTCTCATAAAACCTGTGTGTTATTTCTAGCTTTAAAGTTTTGGCAGCGTATAAGTACAGACCGAAAATAAACCGGTTTTTATTTTGGCCAGCACATCCATCAGAGTAAAATGAGATTTTCATAATACCTTTCTGATTTTCTTGTTTCATAAACAGAAGCAAGCAACTACCTACTTCGATAGCGCCTCTTTTAGCAATACTGGAATGCCATACATAGCAATAACCAAGTCTACGAGTGGCATCAAAAATAGTCAGATTATAAACAGGATATTTTCTTTTGTAATAAAAAATGCCTACTTCTGATTTCGGTATGTTGATGACTTTTTCTAAGTCAAAAACAGCTACTGTAGTGTCATTTCTATTATCTACTTCTTTCTTTTCGTTTTTCTTTATATCACGAACTTTGTCTTTTCTTTCTACGTGCTTCTTATAAGCTACTTCTAAAATCTTTTTTTTTGTTTCATCCGCTTGCCGATACAAAGAGCAGGTAGCACATAAATCTTTTATTGGTTTGAAGAACGAGTAGTTGAATTTCGTATTAAATATAGTTTCATACTGACGTCTTGATGCTAATTGATCTGAGGTATAGTTGTTTTGATGGGAAAACCATTTTTTGTATAAGCGATACATCTTTGAAATATTAAGATTTTCTGAAAGATATTGGCGCTTTGAATCCTTCCTTACGTAATGTGATTCAACTGAAGGAAAAAGTTGAATATGTGTCATAATGCTCTCTTCTGTAGCAGGTTTAATTTTATGCGGTCTATTGAAATGATGGCCTCTATCATCAGTCAATTTGTCGTCTTTTTTAACCTTTTCTAGTGCTGTATAAACGGTCTGCTCCGAGATGCTTAATGTATTCAAAAAGTACACTTTACAAACAGGAATAGTAACTCCATCAATATTGAATGAATATTTTATAGTTTGCGTGCGGTTTTTTGTTCTTTCTATTGTGATTCGTTTTACATTTTCGACTGTCGTGTTTCTTTCAATAAACTGCCATTGAAGGGCGTGATCACCTAGATTATAGTATTTGTTAAAAATATGTACTCTTTGTTCAATCGCTATTTTTTCAGAACAATTTTTAGCACAGTTACAGACGGGTTTCATTTCCTTTTTTGGATTAGTTTTTTTCGTTCTACAGCCGACATACTCCTCGCCAGAGTTTTTTAATTTTTTATTTTTATTATCATGCCACACATCTTCATTACGCATACGTTTTCGAGTAAGCTTTTTTGGGGTTGAAAAGGCTGCCAGCTGATTTTCCTCAATAATTTCATCAGTTTGATGAACAGGACTTTTTTCACCTTCATGAACTATTGCTGAAACGTTATCGAAACTTTCGTCAGATTCTTGTATTATTACAATTTCTATGTACTCATTTTCACTATGGTCAATACTTTTGTCTTTATCTATGATTTCTAACGGTTTTATTAGGTTTCCTTCAGTATCCGGCCGGGAAGAGATAGTGTTTCTAACTTGATCGAATTCTGGGAATGGTATTATTATGTCATCTGGTTGAAGTACACAACCGGCAATCTGTTGCTTTTGTTTTGCTGCTGTGAACTGATGTTCAGGCGTGTCTAAAAAGTCTTGGCATTTATCTTTTACTTCAGTTAAATTTTGGTCAGATTCTTGTCTTATAATAACTTCTATGTACTCATTTACATTATTCTCAATATTTGTGTCTTTATTCAATATTCCAAATGGATTTTTATGGTTTTGTTCTGCTTCTGACTGGGAAGAAATTGAGCTTCTAACTTGATCTGATACAGGGAAAGGTGCCATTACTTTATCCGTTTTAAGAACACTACAGGCAATCTGTTGCTGATGTTTACGTGCTGTAAGCTGAAAATCAGTGGATTCTAAAGGACAGGAGACATCGCGCTTTTCATCATATTCGGATGCTGCAAGCTGAGAATAGATGGAATTTGAAGGGCTCTGAAGGGCAGGAGTCTTGGCGTTTGTCTTCATCGTCTGTTGTTTTAGGTGCTGTGAGCTGAGCTTCTGGGGAGTCTGAAGGGCAGGAGTCTTGGCATTTTTCTTCATCGTCTGTTGTTCTAGGTGCTGTGAGCTGAGCTTCAGATGAGTCTGAAGGGCAGGAGTCTTGGCGTTTGTCTTCATCGTCTGTTGTTCTAGGTGCTGTGAGCTGAGCTTCAGGGGAGCCTGAAGGGCAGGAGTCTTGGCGTTTGTCTTCATCGTCTGTTCTTCTAGGTGCTGTGAGCTGAGCTTCAGGGGAGCCTGAAGGGCAGGAGTCTTGGCGTTTGTCTTCGTCGTCTGTTGTTCTAGGTGCTGTGAGCTGAGCTTCAGGGGAGCCTGAAGGGCAGGAGTCTTGGCGTTTGTCTTCATCGTCTGTTGTTCTAGGTGCTGTGAGCTGAGCTTCAGGGGAGCCTGAAGGGCAGGAGTCTCGGCGTTTGTCTTCATCGTCTGTTGTTTTAGGTGCTGTGAGCTGAGCTTCTGGGGAGTCTGAAGGGCAGGAGTCTTGGCGTTTGTCTTCATTGTCTGTTGTTTTAGGTGCTGTGAGCTGAGATTCTGGGGAGTCTGAAGGGCAGGAGTCTTGGCGTTTGTCTTCATCGTCTGTTGTTCTAGGTGCTGTGAGCTGAGCTTCAGGGGAGCCTGAAGGGCAGGAGTCTTGGCGTTTGTCTTCATTGTCTGTTGTTTTAGGTGCTGTGAGCTGAGCTTCAGGGGAGCCTGAAGGGCAAGAGTCCTGCTCCCTTACTATTGCAGGTGCTGAGCATTGTGAGTCTGCGGTGTCTAAAAGGAAGTTATTTTGAAGCAGGTTTTCACTTTCAGGTGATGTAACGATAGCCTTTTGTTGATAAAAACTTGAAACGTTGGCAACAGGATCAGAATGCGTGCTATGCTCCTCCTGACTTTTATCATTACCATTTTTGGGACTAGATTTTATAGACCTGGAATCATGAAGTGGCGATATTTCCATGAAAATATTATTGGCTACCAGAATTGCTTTCGGATTTAATTTAGTTCTATTCTCCAAGTCCGTTGAATCAAAATTTAATGTCATTTCCTGATTTGGTTGGTTTTTAGTACCTTTTTTTTCCCTCTTATGTTTGTTGTAAACATTTTTTGGTATGGGTTTTATATAACTAGTATCTAAAAGATTATTAGTTCGTAAAATTGCTTTAATATTGAGTTTTTTTCTATTGTGTAATTCTGGTATATCATCATAATTCTGATAATCCGGTTGGTTCGTGGTGCTGAATTTTTTATTATTGTTGCCGAGCAGTTTATTAGATGCATCATTTTTATTTTCATTATCTGGATATGAAGAACTGGTTTGAACAGAGGAAGACGTAGAATTTGACTGTGCGAATATTGTTTCATACTCATTGCCAGTAAAATGTATACTTTGGACAGGTTTTAGTGTTATATCTAATGGACTTTTCAGAAAATCAGAAGATAATAGAGACGTTCTTGAGTAGACAGCATCTTCATCTGCTTCATCAATCGTGTCCAAAGCTATATCATTGTTCTCCAAAATAACTGAAAGATTTGAAACTAATGATGATGGTGTGTGTGAAACTTTCTGACTTTGTCCCCCTGGACTCGAAGAACTGCTGTAAGATAGCATTTTAAATCGTTTTGGACTTGGTACGTATTCTGAAACATCAGGTGAGAAATCTTCGCTTCCATCATCATGGTAAGATTGTTTTTCAAGTTCTGCAATATAATAGAAATGATTTCAATTAAATCAATATACTGTTACATAAATGCTCAACAAAAATACAGGTAATCACTTTGTTGCACCATAAAAATTATGTAGGTACTTAGGCGGAACGAGTGCCTACCTTTTAGTTGATCTCATTGTTAGGTAATGGTTAGGAAACATCGTAAAATAAGTATCTACCCATTCAATTTATTTAAGTAGGTATCAAACCTTTTTAATGGTCCTATACCCACGAAATCAACCGTTATAATCAAAGTTCAAGTGGCAGGTACATACCTCTTAGATTGTATTTTTTACGTTGATCAGCAGACACCTCAGTTAAGTAATTATTATTAGTTGATCCATTTTCCTGTTCAGAATCTAAATTTGAATCTGAAAGTAAAAGAAATTAGTCAATATTTTTTTTTTTACTAGTGCCTAAAGGTCATCATTATCTCAACTGAATTAGGTTGTTAACTTACAAAATACCTAATCTTAAAACCAAGTACAGCTGGACATTGGCCTCCACACTTGTCAGGCGGATCGGCGAGCGCAATTTAGTCGTCTTTTATGGCACCCATGAATAAAAAATAGGGTGATGCCGACACCACACATCCACTTAATAAGTACCTACCTACCAACTTATCTGTAGGTGCACCGATAAACGTACGTTCGAAAAGATTTAATGGGCTGTTTGGCCACCTTTGGCTATCGAAATATAGCTACATACCTATCTATTACAAAAACAAGTCTGTTACAACTGAAAATAGCTTACATTTTGTCTTCAAAGGAAAGAATCAGGTAGATGTAACCAGAAAAATTAAAAACTTATAAAGTCGAAAAGGTACCTACCAATTATGTATCTTAAAATAGGTAGGTACGTAAGGTACGAACATACCTACCTACTGGGCTACAGTTTTGTAGCATTATTAAACTAATAGCCCTAAGCAATTTTTTTACAATGACCGATCATGACGTCAATAAGTGATAATGCTATCCTACATTGAATAAAGTGATTTCATTTTCTTTTCAATCAAACAAGGCAAGGCACTTACTCTAAAACAGATAAATAACCACAGCCAATAACAAAATAAGTCAAAAAGTGTAGGTATGTAAGTAGGTATTTTAGAATATATTTACCAGTAGGTATCAGTTAGAAAGTAGGTACCTAGAGGCAGTATATGAAACAATTATAAATATAACACATGATTCAATAAGTTAAGGCAATTATGCGGATAACTATAAGGTAGGTAGTTAGGTACTTACTTTGTGTTTGTTGACCATTCTCCAGATCTAATTTTCTTTTCACATTAGGATTTTTGAGTCGTTTCACAGAACGTGTACTCATGACGACAGTTATCTAAATATTTTCACAACACAGGAACACTTTAAAGTAACGAAATCAATAATTTACTTTTTCATCACACCTGTTCCGATGCGCCGGTCGTTGTATCCAGATCAAGACTAAATTATTGTAAACAAACAATGCCGCTTGAGGTCACAGGTGAGGGGGCGGGGTATGGCAGGATTACTTTAGATCTCTCTAGCTTTAATGCGAGTAATTTGAGTTACCTACAAGTGGGCGGTAAAAATAACCAATAAACTGTCGTTACTTGTTAATGATAAAGAGGGGTAATATATTAATGACTTGATACATTTTATGTGCATGAGAAAAATAACATAAAAACTATGATAGTCAACATAACTGTATAAAGTAAATATTACAACAATATTTACTGATATAACTATTACATTTTATTTTTGTTTATGCACGAATAATAACGTCTCATAATGTACAATAGAATATAATAAATGAGATAAACCATAAATAACTTTATGATATTCAAATATTTTTTGATTTACCCGAATACTATGGTTATAGTTATCCCGAATTAGTAGCACAGTTTTATTCACCCGAATAATATGGTAATCGATATTACAAAAAAAAAACATATGACTACGTACTGTATTATTGTTATACTTTACTATTCGGGTAAAAAATTGGATGGGATATTCCGTCGAAAAATATAGTAATGTTTTTTTTCTGCGCAACGAAACACAGGAAAAATCTGAAAAAAATTACATACATGCGCCTGGGTCCACAGATAACGAATCTGCATTAAAAGGAAAACTATGGTAATAGCACATTACGATAGTATTCGGTGGGGGCGGCGATTTTTAGTTATGAGTCTAAGCATACATTTTGAAACATATCACATTTAAGATAAAAAACTTTCATACAAACTTTTAACCCCCTTTTCACTCATGTAAGGGTTAAAATTTCAAAAATGCTGATACACGTGTTTAATTATTTTAAATTATTAGTCTAATTACAAATTTTGAAACAGATTACATTCATTTTAAAAAACGAACTTTCATACAAACTTTCAACCCCTTTTTCACCCTATTTCAATCTAAAAAAAAACGCATCAAAAGTCGTTGGGTAATTCTGAAAATCTGAACATATGAGGAGACACCAAACGGGAAGCGACTTTATTTTATACTATGTAGTGATGATACAATTCTGGCGTCCACCTCCGTCAATGCATCTTGCCAATACAGTCTTTAAATTACATCTTATCTGGGCTTCATACACAATTTTATCTACATCCAATGCGTTAATTATCACTACATAGGATAAAGTAGTCGCTTCCTACGTCAGTTCCTGTCTGTTTGTTTGTTTGTATGCTTAAATCTTCAAAACCACTAAACGAATCTGGATGAAGTTTTTTTAAAACATAAAGTGATTTAAGTGGAAGGTTTTTATGTATGATTTATGTCGGGAGAAGGTCTGTTTCCCGTGGGAAATCAGTTAGCAGCGGGTGAAACCGCTGGGCGGGCCGCTAGTATTGAATGAAATTGAAATTGAAGACTGTCGCTGTAACGTTCGGTAAAGTTTTGTAACCCGTAGCTTATTCAATAATGTGTCTGTCCATTTCGTTCGTCGCGTAGTGTCGTTTGCACGTTGTCGCTCCTTGTGACTGTGAACAGGTATAACAAATAATAATGCAATCGCACATTTTTATAGCAGCCGACGGTTATGTATGGCAAGATCAAGTTCTGAGCCACGGTCTTGTTGCTACCTGGTAACAGTACTGGTTTTTACAACTGTCCAGCAAGACTCGTTTGATATTATTTATGAGACCCCTGCAAAAGTGTTGAGCCCTCAAAATTATTCAAAATCTTACCTTTCACTTGGATAGGTAAGATTTTTTAATACCTAATGTAAATTATGGCATGATGTAAGATACCCAATTTAGAAATCATCTTAACCCAATATGATATTAGGTATTTACATACATACATACACTATATCACGCCTATATCCCTTGTGGGGTAGGCAGAGCCTAAACGGCCATTAAAAAAGGACATTTACGCCACGTCTGACAAATATTTGAGGGTCATTCAGAAAATTGTGTATCACCATAGTGACAGGTTGTCAGCCCATCGCCTAAAATTGCAAAACCCATATAGCCCTCGAGTCCCTTAGTCGCCTCTTACAACACCCATGGGAAAGATATGGGGTGCTCACACGGCATTAGGTTTTTTTTTTTTTTAAGTAGCCTGTTCAGTGTTTACTCCATTAAAATTTTCGTGATACCCCAGAGTCAATATGGAGTCTATCTACGAGGCTCGGTTACTATGCCGCCAAAGAATGTTAGAGTCAATGTGATTGATGAATGGTATAGATATCAATCAAAAAGTCGCGAAAAGATAAATGGCCATAAAGTGGGGCTCTTCAATCGTTTAAACTGATTGAACAGTAGGTAGACTTACTTGCAGATACTTACTGCTGCGTCCCTAATGTTTAAGTTATACTTAGTAGTAAGTTTTATATTGCTTAACAATAATTATGTATGTATGACTGTAGAACAAATAATCGTTTATTCTTCTTCTATATTACTTTTTTCTCCAAAACGTAAATTCGCGTTATGAAGCTATTTACTACAGATTTCTCATATATTTGCTTGCGTCTATGAAAAAAAGGTTTTCTTTAGCACGATGACAAATTAATTTACTATGCTATATCAATTCATACGTGAGGTAGATTAACGCTGAGAATCGCCTAGCCATACCTAGTTATTTTGACTGATAACAATGTTATCCACTCATTATTACACTGCATAGTGTCAACGAAGTGTTTTTTTTGTGTGAAACACCGAGTCGTCCAGTCGACCCGATGAACCCTGGTGTCATAGTTTTTCAACTGTCTACTGCTCGTAGTAGGCGTCTGACATGGTTGTGTAACGACCGCCGTCTAGTAGTCATAGACAGCTAGAAGGACCGACGGCTTAACGTGCCCTCCGAAGCAAGGAACCATCTTTCGTGACTTCCGAAGCACGGAACTCGGAACCTTTGCGTCTCAGGCAGCCGCACTACCAATGCGCAACATCGGCCGGACGAAGTGCTGATTCTCATACTTGCTTAAATTATACATTATTTACGCTATATGCGTAACCAGAATCAATTAGGTACTAGGTATAGCAGTCACTGTGTCCCTTGAACTGAACTACGAGTACCTAGTTAGTGTTATTTAGGGCTATAGCACAAGGCCGCACGCTATCTGGTGATTAAATCGACAACTTAGCACTTCCATAGAAACGATCACTTAGTCAATTTACTAGTTTGTTTTACTTGAATTTCTAAGAGTGAATTTCTGTGATATAACATTGGGGATATCTGAATTAAAGCACTAATTTAGATAATGACTCAAGAAATTTAACACTTATTCAAAAACTTAACTGATATAATGACAGAATGCATTTCCTCTAAAGGTTGAGTGATCTTCTTCTTTATCGTGTCAATGGACCATTCTTTCATATTCTTGCCTGCCAATATTCGGCGACCGCTATGGGATTCTCCTGTTTGCTGGCAAACGACTGGAAACAGAGGGGACGATGTTAATGAGGCTTTACAGTCGCAGTGCACTTGCGTTTTTACACGAGTTCCCAACCAAAAAAGGACTATAATGTTTTAAGAGTTCATGACGTGTGTATGAATGAATATATGTGCGATTCTTTAAAGGACTGAAACTCGTTACCCACTGAACAGATTCGAATGGGAATTGTTTTGTAAAAATCCTTACATTGTCAAGCCTTTTTTTTTAAGTGCACCTGCTTTGACCCTTTCCACATGCCCTAAGGTAGACTGGGAGATAACGCCTTTGGCGTTAAGTCCGCCCGTGTACATTTTTGTGCATAGTCAATTAAATAAAAAAATTGTCCCGAGTGTCATAGGCTAGGCTTTATCGCAGAAAGCAGTCGTATATTTAATTTTTTTATTTATTATGCTTGTGCCTGTGATTATGATTATGTGTGAGAATGATCTCGCAAATAAAACAAACATATTCACCTATTTAAGAATGAGGATTGCCTTCGTATTATCACACCCACTCGAGATACCGTTACAATGCCAAATCCATTTTCGATTACAAAACCTCCATATCAGTGTGACATTGATACGTTTTATGACCAAGTTCAGATTTCGCATTAATTATATTTTTACAATAAATGTTATTGAAAAACGCAAATACCTAGTTCATTGCCATGTTGCCATTGATGAGCATTTAGCTTGTGACTCGATATACAAACATTAATTAGCATACAGGGTATAAAAGGACAGCCATCCGAATACTAAGAGGGTGCATTCAGTAGGTACATGAAACTGAACAACTTCCCATAAAAATATTTCAAGAAACATCAGTTTTTTTTACTTTCCATGGTAAATTCAGTCAGCTGATATGAAAGGTTGTTTTTTTTGTCGTTTCCTGATATATGTTTCTAGGGGAAAGTTGTTCAGTTTCATGGTTTGCATGCACCCTATCAGTATTCGGAGGGCAGTCCCTTACACCCCGTACGTATATTCATATCATAAACAAAGATTAACTTTCACTTTTATGTCTGTTTTGTACGAATAATGGCTCTGATCTTTTCCACAATACTTTCCATCAGTCGTCATCAGCAAATCGTGGCCTGTAAAATAATGTTTATGGCCGTTTAGAGTTTGGCGGCTTGGGTAATTTATCATACATTTCATCGCTGTAAATATACTCGTGATCTTTATTTGTTAGACTAAATAAAACAGTTCTTTTTGTACGTTGCAGGTCCAATAGTGTCGGCGCTATGCAACAAGTTCGGTTGCCGCGCGGTGTGCGTGGCTGGCTCGCTGGTGGCGGCGGCCGCCTTCGTGCTGTCCACCTTCAGCAAGAGCGTCACCGTCATGATGCTCACCTACGGCCTGCTGGGAGGTAACACCAACACTTTTTTTTTTTTTTTATTAATGATGGGTTTGCTCTTGACTCTAGTCTAGGTCATAGGACAGAGACAGAGTCTAAGATGGAGCGAGCTTACCCAGAAGAAGTCTGTTAAGGCACTGGCACTCCCACACACTGACGGAACGCAGCAAGCTACTTGGCGCCAGACTTCGGTGGGATGGTGGTCGCGAGCCAGGCGGCCCCTTACGGAGCCTTCCACCGCGTTCAGCCGGACTTATCCACTACTACTAGTATCAACAAACTTAGCAATTTACATTGCCTACCGTCCTTTTTGATTGAACCTATGCTGTGTCTCACTGCAGAGAACTCCCCACATTCCGTCTCGGTCTCGGTCATAACGACCTTTATTGACCAACAGATCTACATTACCGCGTAAATCATTTTTATAATTAGAAAAACTTTATACTTCTAATCTGCCGCCAATGGTTCAAATTTCAAAACTGCCAAAGTTTGACTTGCACGCTGTTGTTTGCTCTTTGACGACCTATAGCGGTAAGTATGAAATGTGGCGTCTAGGAATCATGTAGACGTCTCCAAACACTCGTAAGAAAATCTAAGCATTAACACGAAGATGAAGAACTCCAGACTAAAGTGCCAAAACGCATAAAACGTTTTGAAGCCACGCCTGTTCATCTATATCGGTAATTTGCCGCAATATTTGCTCATTACACGAATTTGGCTTCAGAGGGTGGTAATGTCATTTTATGTTGGCTTGGTGAAGCTCGTCTCATTTGGATCTCATTTTGTTCTCCGCCCACTTAGTAGACTATTGGCGTGCCTATTTACGTGCATACATACAAGGGCATTGACTTGCTCGCAAATTGATCGATCTTCATCGAAATAGAATTTGTGTTTTATTAGATATGCTATAATTGGCATAAGATTAGATCAACTCTACTGATAATGGCATCTGTTAAAAGTACTTTCTAGTTTAAATGGAGTCCATTTATGTCCAGGATTATTACGTAAAGGTTATCCATCCCGCTAATAGAAGAAATTGGCTTCAACCCAGGCACATTTGGCATACTATTTTGGGTCAATTGACTATTCGGGCATTCTTCGTTACACATGCCCTAAATTTAAGGGCCATTGAAAGTTATAGTGATAAATTCTTCGAGAGATCATATCGCAACCATTTGATTGACATGCTATTACTGGAATGTCCGTTGTTTACTTCTACAACGACGACCGATGTAACGCAATGGTAATGCGACTGCCTGCGACGCAAAGGTTCCGGGTTCGATTCTCGGTGGGACACTCACAAAAGTTGATATTTATCTCTATGTGAATTTGTTCCCGGTCTGGTTAGGACATTGCAGGGTGAACCAACTGATTGTCCGAAAAAAAATGATTCCGTGCTTCGGAGGGCACGTTAAGCCGTCGGTCCCGGTTGCTGTCTATGATTACTTAGACGGCGGTCGTAACACAACCATGTCAGAGGCCTACAAGTGGTAGTAGGCGGTTGAAAAACTCTGACTCCAGCCAGGATTCATCGGGTCGATGGATGACTCGGTGTCCCACACGAAAAGAGAAAGAGACTTCTACATAGGGCTACACGTAAGGTTAATTTATTTAGACCTGGAACAAGCGATGTGTGTGCAATCAATAAAATCAAGTTGAGTATGTTTTGGTGTCTGCGGCGCGTTGTTTACTCTGTGAATTAGAATATTAATGTTGGCATTTCTTAGAATTGTTTATCACTCGTGACTGTTACGCACGAAGTTCCTGTAAGTAGTGGTTTGGTTTCTAAGGATGAATTTAGACTTTATTGTCCAAAGCTGGCCTGAATCCAGCCAGTAACAGAGTCTCGCATTGTATTTCATATATTAGTGCTTAGGTGCTTTAAAGTTAAAAGTGACGATGGGTATTACTACCACCGTACATGCATTTATTAGATACTTGTATTGTAGCAGCTGTCACCGATAAAGCTTATAAGACGTACTTAGAGTCAAACACGTGTACTAAGATATAAAAGGATGAGGTAAAGTTAATAACTCACATGTTAATGAAGACTAGCACGAGTGTCGTATCGTAAATGAATGATTTAACTGTATTCTATGAATTTTCACGGCATTTGGCGCAAAGTCTAGTTGTGTTATTAGCTACCACGTAAAAGTTCATGTTTAGAAAGAGCTGAAAAAATGAGAAAACTTTCATGAAGCGCGTAAACTTTTTTACTTGACTACAATCACAGATCAAAGAACTCGCGCGAGGGTGACCGCCATAAAGTTTCGATGCTCTTTGACTACAATTAACTGTTGAATCTCAATGAGTTTTGGCACAGAATAGATAATAGTAGTACCTACAGAAGCGACACTCCTTTGATGTTGAAGAAAGCCGCCGTTTTAATAGCCTACACTTTTTTTTGTAACATCCAAGACACCGTGCGCTATCTAAATTAAACTCAAACGCACGCGCATAAGAGTACAAATCCTTTGCGTTCTCTGACAACCTACACGGGAGCTCAAACGCCAGGGCCGGATTCAGGATATAACTATGAAAAATAAAATCCTAAACTGATTTGGCAGTTATATTAGCTATTCACGGATAATATGTTATAGTGTTTATTTGAAGTATTTACAATATTTTTCAAAAAGTCGTGAATATTCTTAGTCATAATAAAAAATTACAAATATAAATATAATTTACAATTACAATTGTCTTACTTTAATATAATGTTGTATGTATTTCTTGCCGTCTCAAAAGTATACATTATTAAACTTAAGTGTTGCGAAAATACGAAATCTTACAAATAATACCAAATGGTATTGTGCCGGAAAACATGAGCACGGTGTATGAAATGGAACTTTTTCCAACAGCGATAATAACGAGTTAGCTGGATTACTCATCATAATTCCTTAAAAATTATTTAAAAACAATGTTTCGAGCTCCTTCACGTAATTCGTAAAGCTTTTAGGGGGAACTTTGGTAATGTAAAAAAGGAAAACTTGGAATCACTCTTTTTATTAAGACATCCGTCCACAGAACACCTAATCCTATTTTGTCCCATCATCATAATAAATTGATTGGTTTTAAATTTCGTAAAGAAGCACAGCACAAACAATTTATTCCACTACATGCACGACTATCTCGTTAAAGAACGCGTCACAAGTGAAATGACGTCACTGCATCGATGCGCGCGCGCTCCACTAGCGAGCGCGATCCGGCTCTGGCCGAGTGTACCGTCGCGGTACACGACGGCGTAGGTACTTAACTCCGTAGGTATAGGCGAGTGTCGCAGGCCTGGTTTTGGTATCTCCGTGACTAAAATCAAATTCTCCATCCATCGTTTTATCCTAGCTTTCTCTGGATAAAGTATGCGGGAGTTCAGTGTTCTGCGGCACGCACTGGGTAGAACTAGGTACGTCCAGAAGTGGCCTGCAACAGGCTGTTTATGATTACGTTTGTACAAAACAATCTAAAATTCCGAGTCTTACTGTCAAAATTCCTAGCGAGTTACAGCACGCTAATTGCCTACGCGCGAATTTAGTCAGGAGTCTGTTAGCGTGTGTGACAATGCCAATTGCCAATTGATGCGTGAGTCGCGGCAGACGTGAGAAATATGCAAATGTGTGAGCAGTCGACCTTGGCACGCTGGAACACATAACATAACACAAGACATTGTAGTGCCAATGCCAGCCAGCGCGGCCTTAGGAAGTTCGACGGAGTCGTTTGGTAAACATATGCTGGAATGCTGAGTACTAAAATTTTAAAACACTTATGGGTATATAAATGATTGAGAACTTGCACATGGAATGTTAAAAAAAACCGGCCTATTATTTACGTCGCAGAAGACTACTGTTCTCAGTAGTTCAATTGATTGATCTATTGGGAATTTTTGTTGCAACTAATCGTTTAGCATAAAAGTGGTCTCATATAAAAAAGAGTCACATGATTTTTGTGTAGCAACATATGTACGAAATATGCGAAATCAAGACGAATAAGTACCTGAAGTGTTTGATGGTCTAATAGTTTAGGCAAATATGTCAATTTAATTCGTACTTAAACTCATAAGATGACTCTAAAAAGTTCAAATAAGTATGATTACCAGACTCTAAATCGGTATAAAACAACGATTCAATAAGTTTGATTTGTTTTAATTAACGAAAACAATTCATTGAGCAACATATGGTTAGGTACCGGTAAGTAATAATGCGTTTCAAATGCTTTCATGGATTTGTGACAAGGAAAAACTACTAAAGCAGGCAGATCAACTTGCACTCAATCAAAACTGTTATATACGTTATATGCTTTAGTAGCGGCCTGCCCAGCAGATTCGCGTGAATAAATCATTTTAATATAGCCTATGTTTATTATAGTTTTTAAATCGGTCTAGTAGTTTCGGAGCCTATTCGATTTAAACTGTTCGATTCAAATGTTTCCTCTTTATAATATTAGTGTAGAGTAGACTACAGGGTTGATTTCTGCTGAACATGATTTATAACCATAGTAAATTTACAAAGTTGTTATCGGTGACCTCTGACCTTCAAAAGGAGGTACACACGTTGCAACGTGAATGTTGCACGTGCACATATTATTTAGTTTCTACTGCATTGCACCACTCTTCAAGTTTGCGTTTCAATACAAGGTTTATGAAAGAAAAACAGGAAAAACTTCTGAGAAACGTTACAGAAAATTGTTGTGTTCCAAAGGTTAACCAAGTTTCCCCATCAAAAGAAACGCAGTAAGAAATTTTCTTTTCTGAATACATTCGCAAAGTTTGTGCGAATGTTTTGAAAAAAAAAACCGCCAGAAAAAACATTCAATTTGAAGAAGATACAATGTGAATAAGGTTGAAATCAAATAAGTAAAATTTATTAGCTCATGTTTATAAGTCACAAATCACTTGTTTTAATTTACCAGCAGACCACAGAGTGTGACACATCGGGTTTTATTCAGATTTATTCAAACGGATTGCACCTCGTGCTATAAAATTCTTACTCTAATGGGAAATTTTCTAGGGGTTCTCGAGTGTCATGTAGAGGGCGCCAAGCTTAATTGAAATAACGTTTCTTTACACAAAAACTGTACCACTTTATAAATTATTCTTTATTTTGTGTTTATTGAATTGTTCTAAATTTATTATTGGTTATTTGTTTACTTACACGTATGACACTCAATATAATAGCAAGGCGATAAGTTTATTTTGTAGTAAATCAAACCAATATAATTAATTTGTAAAACGTGAAACGGAACCTGTGACAAAAACTATGGCTGACGCCAGCCATATTGAAACGTCAAAATTTCAGTTTAGCACAGCGCCCTCTGGTTTGACTTCCAGAACTATCAAGAGAACTGTCAATAGAAAAACCCCCATTGATACTGCCGCCAAACCATAGACAATTGGCGCAAATTAACCAAAAACGGGATATTCACATTCGCGAATGTTGATAGCAAATGATCGCATTCGCGAATGTTCAAAAAGTGACATTGGCAGTTGTACAGTACCTTTTTAAAAACCCAATGGACAGTGGCACCACTTCACAAAAATAAAGTTTTCTCTTAAAACAAACAATCTCTCAAAATATCCGCTGCCCAAGTTTTTAGTCCTTAAGAAAAATTTAAACCTGCAAAGTCAATGAAAGTTAAAGTTGCACTGCAATTAAAGTTAGGTAAAAATATTCCTAAAAACGGCCACTTTTGGTATTAATTGCCATAACTTTAATAACAGCGAATGTTTCATTGAGTTTTCAGATTCTAATTTTACATAAGGATACTACTAAAAACTTGGGCTACGGATAATCTGATAGATTGTTTGTATAAGGAGAATTTTTTGTGAAGTGGCGCCACTGTCGAGGTCATTCACGGGTACACTCGCCTTAAAATACAATATTTCCTTCTCCGGCGATCGCCAATGAAGTAGATTATGCGAATTCATGTTGTGTAATTGCTTCATTGGACTAATTAAAGGTTCAATTTATAACATACATTCCTGTATTTTGTGCTTGATTATTATTTTACAGTAGAGTACAATCTTTTGTCAGACGTGGTGTTAATATCCGTTTTAAGGCCGTTAACGCTCTGCCTACCCCGTAAGGGATATAGGCGTGATTTATGTATGTATGTATGTATCTTACTAGTATTTACTTTTTTGTTCGAGAGCGAGCGTAACTGCTGCGAAATTTAAAATGTGTTGTTGGGGCTTTGCCAGCCAAGTTCGAACGCGTTTCAGCGTCGAGTGAAAGTACTGAAGTTGTTACTTTGAGCTATCACTTTTAAATAAATTAAAGGAAGAAATCGATATATTCCAATTTGGCTAGGAAATGATGCATAGTCACAAGAGGCGACTAAGGGACTGATGGGTGTGTATTGCTATTTTAAGCGATGGGCGCTGACAACCTGTCACTATAGCGATACACAATTTTCTGAATGGCCCTCAAATATTAAATATTTATTTACCCTAAGTTCCGTTTTTTGCGACCGTCTACGCTCTGCCTACCCCGCAAGCGATTATTAGCGTGATGTGTGTATGTAAATGATAAATATCGGATTTCTTAGGAGCCTGGCAAACCGACCTTTGCATAGTATTGTCAAATAAATTTAATAAAACAAATAGTGTGTATGTCTGTTTTTACGGCTGTTAACGCTCTGTCTAGCCCGCAAGGTATATAGGCGTGATAAATGTAGGTATGTTTGTAAAACGTAAAAATCATTTCATCATAAGGCAAAAATGTGACTATAAGTGTTTGTGTGGTTGAAATGAGTTATTTGTCCGCGTCGGAATTCGGTGAATAAAATAATGTGATAGAATTAAAAACCACAAATACAGGCATTTGTTTGTTTGTTTTGAAATATCGGATGACCTATAAACCACAACCATTTTGCAAAACAACATTAGTTACATTACATAGATTATTTTGCAAATGACTAACTTTTTCGTTAGCTGGTCTAAAATAATGTGGTTTAAATTGCCAAAGAATACTAACTATACCTTCCCGCTGTATCACAAATATATTTACAAAGTTTATTCGTCGAAATACCTAATGTTACTCACACTCGTTAGTTAGTGCATGTTTCATAACCGTAAAGTTTATATTAAATGTGATCGAAAATCCATACTAAAGAATGCAGCAATAATTATATTTGCAGTATGTGACGTAATAACTACGTGGATAACTCTAATTGTCTATTTAACTACATAAAAATATGTAACTATCACAAGGAATACTGCTGTTGTTATCCCTGAATAAATAAAAATAAATAAATAAAATAAAATAAGCAATATGATGCGTAGTAAATATATAACACTCCGCAGGAAATAAACTGGCACATTTTAAATAAGCGATAGTAGTTGTCACGCTGCTTAAAGCAAATGATATCTATTTACCGTAGTAAGTAGGTACTGTACCGTGCCGTGATTGTCGAGTGGAACTTGCTCGAGGGGTTTGCAGGAACACTAATAACTCCTATATTGATTCTGCAGTGTTTGCTATGGTTGAAATCATCCAGGGTTTTTATTTTTATTTACACGTTTGGATTTGCAAGAGACTTAGAAATGATTGAAATAACGAGGTTGAATGTTTGGTCATGTGTACATACTGATATACATACACAACACGCCTGTATCCCTTGCGGGGTAGCCAGAGCATAAACGGCCGTAAAATACGTACGCTATCACAACTTCTGACAAATATTGGAGTTTTGTTGAGAAAAATCACTTGTCAACCTGTCACCTAAAATGTTAAAACACATGAAACCCTCAAGGCCTTTAGTCGCCTCGTACGACAGCCGCACAAAAATGGGGTAGTGCTATCCTAAGCCGGCATCACACGGCCATCATTAGACATGTGTAATGTAATGTAGTCGGGTGTCTCCTGTCTAGGTAGTGTACCAGCGAAGGTCGCGAATCTTCTGCTGATGCTGGCCATCTGCCAAGAGATGTAGACGACACGGCGCCGACCACATGTCTGATTATTTTTGCATGTACTCTTTTGTCACAATTTGGCATGAATTTCAAACGCAGGTACGCCTATTGTTTCAAGACTCAATGAAAGGCTGTTTATTTGGTTTGAACTGTATTTTTGTGGCTAATTCTTATGTTGATGTGTATAGTGTAGTGGTCATACTTTAAGAGACGACTTTTTATTGTCTTAAAAAACGGTAATAAAGAGATCTGTATTAAGTACTTCGCCAATAGACCACTGACGATAATCTTACAAATAACGTCTATTTTCAAATTGTTTCGATGCCAGTTCGTGAGATCATCAATGTTCTTCCTACAGTTTACAGTTTGTCACCATTTGGTACCGCCTGCCAACAATCATATACTTAGTCTAACACATAGGTACCCATAGATAGGTATATCGAACACATATTTACGTCTTTTATATCAGTGATACTTTGCATACGAGGGAGAAAGAAGAGCGTGTGTTTTGTTTTTCGTCTCTTTGTGCTGACTCATGAGATTCGTATGATTTCCGAAACGTACGACTTCGCGACAGTATCAAACATTTGTATTTTTAGCTCTAATATTGTGCGTCCTTTCTTATGACGTTGTGTACTTCCGAGTATGAAGTTCAATGAGCCCTTAGAGCTTCGATCACCGCGGTCTTCTGCGGTAGGAACGAGACGGAAGGCCGCGTTGCTAGAAGCTTCCGACTTTTATTTTCAGACAATACGAAGTGAATACGAAACAGACCACATAAATGTTACCAGCGCAACTCTTCAGACGTAAAATCAATGCCAACACTTTCTTAGTAGTTGCGATTTCAGTTTGTAGTTACTAAATGAGTTCAATGGATTAGATTGACTACTGCTTTATTCAGAGTCTAACTGTTTCTGCGCATAGATACTTGGCTTACCTATATAAAAATCGCTGAAAAAGCTTATCGGTAAAAAATAGGTCAATTCTATTCCGTAATAAATTACCTACGATTTGGAGCGGAACAAGAATGTGGGGCAATCAAGTCAAGTTTTCCTTATTGAATCCCTTTCCTTCGTCCGTTTGAAAATTGCTTTATGTCTATAGGACTTATTTCCATTGTTACGAATAACAACGCTGAAAGCATTGTGAACGAGATCTGTACTGTTTGTTCCTGAAGTTTACCCCAAACATTTTGTCTGAAATTTGTGCAAAGGGGAACCGTTGACTTATTAATTTTACGTTAATTCGAGAGTATGTGCGGGAAATGACGCATTAGGTAGGTAGGTATATAGTGGCGATGAACCCGGTTCGCAACGAACCACATGCCCTTTGTTCGAACGATTTGTGTTATTTGTGGGCCGCTCGGTGCCGGCTGCGAACACTGACTCATCCGGTATCATATTCCCGATTGGCATGTAATACAACATTCTGATATGTACATACTAATTACTGGGACTATTTATTAATCAACTAAATGGATGCAAGGCGAAACCGAGTCGTTAACTCTTTTTGGTACCTTGTCCGACTTGAAGGCAAGCTTTGTAAAATGGATAGAGCACTTTGATAAAGTGGCGGTTAGTAATGTTATGCGCAAAGTAGTTTGTTCAGTGTAGTAACTATGTATATACATCCGACGTCTAAATTAGTCGTAATTTAAGGGTATGAGCAATGGTACATTTGACTGTATCTACCTACCTATATGATATCACTATGAATATTGTTTTTGATTGATGTCGAGGTCGTCGTACGGTCGTACACGACACGGGATTGCCGGCTGTTGCTCTCCACATGAAACGTTTGGGTTCCCCACGCGTGTGTCTGGGCAAAGTATGCTTTAATCTGGCAGTCTGCCTAATCGGACTAAATTCGCCAATCATGGCCCATTGCTTCTATGGATGTGACGAATGACGGTTCATTCTTGACAAGTCTTTCCTTGGTCGATATAGTAAGAGGGTCGTCGCTACTTTATTACGATCATTTAAACGTCGTATGCCGTGTAATGCCGGCTTAGAATAGCATCACCCCATTACTTCCCGTGGGAGTCGTAAGAGGCGACTAAGGGACTCGAGGGTGTGTATTGTATTTTAGGCGATGGGCTGACAACCTATCACTATGGCGATACACAATTTTCCGAATGACCCTCAAATATTTGTCAGACGTGGCGTAAATGTTCGTTTTTGCGGCTGTTTACGCTCTGCCCACCCCGCAAGGGATTAAGGCGTGATATGTGTATGTATGTATTTAAACGTCGCGTGAATTGCTACAATTTTTTCAAACAAAAGAGGCTGCGTCACAATCAGAATGTTTTATTTTGGAACGTTGGTCTTGCTTCTGGTTTTTACTTATTTTTGCTTGCTCGACAAATCGAGACTACAGGCAGAATAGTACAAACAAAGCATTTTCTCATCCCACAGTATCATTGCCAGCGTCGTAGATTAAAGGTAACGGTGGTAACGAACCCTGATTCGAATCAGGGAAGGTAAATAGGATGGAGGATAGATCGGTTAACTAGGTTCCCCGTAAGTAAACGAATTACTGTTTAGGTATCTGGTGGTGGTGGTAATTCGTTTGCACGTGTTAGGTTTGGTTGGTTTAGTAGTGGTTCACGTTGTTGAGCCTAGGGTTTACGGGCTTTAGGCTGCTTTTATAGTGGCGCGTGCCGCAAGCGCCTCTACAATCAGCCTCGATTGATCTTTGTTAAAGATTCATAGAAAGTATACATATTTTGTATGCAACATCAAGCCCACTCAATGAGAGGCTTTCAACAAATCCGCGAGTTTGAAGAGCAGCGTAAAGCAGACCTCGATGCTAAGCGTGATGAGCTGAAGGCATATATCTATGTGAATGGCAAGCTCACCTGCCCACATTGCGCACGAGAGTACGCAGCAAATATTGGCTACAGTAGCCATCCCCGAGCGCATCAGCGACGCTCTGACTAGAAGTTTTCTTTTTGACTAGAAATTTAAGTGGTCGCCATGGCCGTAATCGGTAGGAAGAAACATCATCATCATCACATATTTTTGTAAGATGCAACTTTTCCCCTTGAAGTCGTCTAAAACTTTGCTTATAATTTTGTTTTCTTTTCAGGTATCGGCTTCGGCATGATCTACCTCCCTTCAGTAGTAGCAGTGGGTTATTACTTCGAGACCCGTCGGTCCCTCGCCACGGGGATCGCGGTGTGCGGCTCCGGAGTGGGCACGTTCAGTTTCGCCCCACTAGCGGCGATGCTGTTGAACTATTTCGGCTCGTGGCAGAACGCTAACCTGCTGCTTGCCGGGCTGATTCTCAACTGCGCTGTGTTCGGCGCGCTCATGAGGCCTTTAGTTTATCCTAAGGTAAGATAGTTGCCATATTAAACTTTTAATACACGAAGGTCTACAATATTGTTTGGTTCGATAAAAAAGCGTGGAAGCACTTATATTTACGCTACTATGATACATCTAGGTTTTGGATGCACATAAAATACTGTGTGAGTAATCCTCGGTTTTCGTCAATAATCAATATCAAGCAATTTTTTTAAATTTGATTATTTCAAATAAATATAAAAAACAATATTTGTAAATCCGCCGAGCGGAAGTCTAAAAGAAAATTACAAGAAGAAAGGTTTTTTTCCCAGTAATTTAGGTATAATTTTTTAAAAGGAAGATGTCTTTATTTACACCTAATTAAAGTATTAAAACCAAAATTAAATTGGAAAAAAATAATAATTGGAATCTAAATATATAAAGTTCTGCAAACAGATTGTGATAGGATTAATGTTTCAATGGTCGAGAATAAAGTGGAGACGAAATGTCATAAAGATATAATGCATAAAGGTATCATGTTTGCTATATTTTTGAGGAAATTCAAGAGATTTGTTATTATTGTAACCCTTCGCGGTCATTTTTTCTGTTGGCTTCCTCTTTATTTGAAACAAAACTAAATAAAACCAAAAATTATTACTAATTTCAGGAAACTTTTGAATTCCCATACAAAATTATACAATACATTAGAATTGCTCTTACAGTAAATAAGAAGTATGTAAATCTCGACTGCGGTTGACGCTTGAAGCCGGGACCGTGGAATACTGTTCCGTTGCTCTATCGACTGAGCTCTCGCCTTCTATTCTGGGTGTCGGCTGATATTTTTATTTAATCTTTTATTTTTATTTAATTAATTAACTAGAGGCCTGCCCAGTGGCTTCACGCGCTGCTAACCGTTTTCTCGCAGGAAAAAGACCTTTTACGGCATGGTTTATTTATACATAAAAATCTTCCTCTTAAATCACTCTTATCTACTACAGAAAACCGCATCAAAACCCGTTGCGTACTTTTACACATCTTAGCATACATTTTAAATTATTTAGTGATTAGTAATAGTGATGAGTAGAGACCGGATTATATGCATTCGCATATTTGCATATGCATCTGCATATTTAAGCCATTTTCATGTCAAATTGCACTAATTGCAGTTTTTAGACAAATTTTAATATTTTGTCTAAAAACTTGCTATTATGCATATTATTGTAACATCATTACTATTTTCGACCGCTCCGCGTCTTATTATCTCTGTCAGTTGTTCTCATAGCTGGTGATAAAGTTCATCGATATGCCCAAATTTGTTAGCGGACCGTCACTTTTCATGCATATTTCAAGGATTTTTCATGCATAGGGCATAGGGCTTTTAATCTTGCATATAATCCGGTCTCTAGTTATGAGTGTATGCCTGTAGAAACCATAAGATAAGGCAAATACATGTTGTTTGTAGAGTTCCGGTGAGAAGCCGTTACTGCAGCGCATGGCTGAGGAGAAGCGAATGCAGATGGAGCGAGGCTCTATTGGCGGATCGTATTTCGTCGTGCAACTGCCTGACGGGACTATGGAGAAAAGACTGAAGGTAATTATAAACTCTCCGATAGACTAGTTGCCACTATGATTACTCACACACATACACATATCACGCCTTTATCCCTTGGGGGGTAGGAGAAGCGTTAATTACGGTCGCTATCGAAGTATTTCACGTCTGACACGAATTTTCTGAAAGTGCCCTTTCAGAAAATTCGTGTATCACTATAGTTTGTCAGCCTGTCGCCTAAAATTGTAATATACGTGAAACCGAATCGAATCCCTGAGTCGCCTCTTAAGACACCAAAAAAAATATATGGGATGATGCTATTCTAAGCCGACATCACACTGAGGCTTTTGAGTTTTTTAAGGCCAAATTTAGAATCATGTCCAGTTAGAAGCCAAAAACGTTATTGGCCATGATGTGGGTTTACGCGACTTACTTGTTTTTATTTGGTAGAGAGTTTATCCCTCTACGTTTCGGTTGCTTACGGCAGCCTTCTTCGTGGAGGTCGACAGATCACATACGCCCGCCAGTCAGCTGTAGGCCAGATTGCCGAACACTGCGGGCCAAAAAAAGGTTATTGGCATTTCCACACAACGCGAATTATGCAGCAAGCAGTTTCGCGTCCAATGGGAAAGTTGTCGTTAGTTATCATGGTTTTTTAGAAGATTTTACACGAAGGTTGATCGGATCGTTCGTGAACTCGGTGTCCCACAAGAAAATATATTTAAGGCTGTTGTAGAACTTAAGAACATACAGACATACATACATACATATATCACGCCTATATCCCTTGCGGGGTAGGCAGAGCGTACACTTACGCCACGTCTGACAAACATTTGAGGGTCATTCAGATAACTTAACAATAATAACAGATATCGTTTAAATTACCAAAAACAATTTTAAACGGATTTAAGGTGTAAATACCAAATTTTTAAAACACTTTCCGTGTTAGGTACCTATTAAATTTTTGAAAACTAGAAATTTCATGCGCCAAATAACAAATACTGCCCGCGCTTGAAAATAAAAAAAGGGACTCAAGCCGTGTTTGTTTTTGTTATATTTTAATGAGTAATAGTTGTGCAAACTCATGAAAGCATTATCCATTACATTGTTACCAGGCCCCACTCAACATAGACCCGGGCGTGCATTCCTCGCTGAACCTGGAGGCTCTCGCGCGAGTGCCGACCATCCCCAACATGCCGGGCCTGCCCCCCGCGCCCACCCTCCCCACCATCACCGAGGCCAAGGTCGTCGAGGATAGAAATGACAGGAAGAAGGTAAGACTAGTGTCGCGTTCACAGGGAACGCTGCTGTGCATTCCTCGCTGAACCTGGAGGCTCCCACACAAATGCCCGCGTCCACCCTACCCACCATCATTGAAGCCGAGATCGAAGAGGAAAGAAATTACAAGAAATAGGTACGAATGAAGCTTGCGACTTTACAGAGAAGGCCTTACCACAAACACATAAGACGAGGGATTAGTTTCTTTGTTTGTATGAAAATATTTTTAAACATGGGTTCAACCTTTTTTGTGGTAAGGTCCAGAGTTTTACTAAGTCATTTAGATTGAGATATGTATGTTAGTTTCAGGACGCAGTATCTTTTATTCGTACTATTGTGTACTAAGAAGTAATTTCAGTTCTTCTCGAGAAATGATGGTTACTTTGGCTATAATATATTTTTTGCCTCCATATGTTTACCTACAAGTAGCTTGTTTGTAATTGCAGGCTGAAAACACGAACGGCACGACGCACATAACGCCGAACCCCGCGCAAGCGCAGCACATATCGCGCAACGTTTCCTCGCCCGCCTTCAGCTCGCAAGCGCCCGGCCTGCCCAAGAACGGGTCCGTGCCGTTCTTCGACCGGCAGAGGAAACACAGCACCGGAGAGAGGTCAGTCAGGCCACACATCCCGCCTTCAGCTCGCAAGCGCCCGGCCTGCCCAAGAACGGGTCCGTGCCGTTCTTCGACCGGCAGAGGAAACACAGCACCGGAGAGAGGTCAGTCAGGCCACACATCCCGCCTTCAGCTCGCAAGCGCCCGGCCTGCCCAAGAACGGGTCCGTGCCGTTCTTCGACCGGCAGAGGAAACACAGCACCGGAGAGAGGTCAGTCAGGCCACACATCCCGCCTTCAGCTCGCAAGCGCCCGGCCTGCCCAAGAACGGGTCCGTGCCGTTCTTCGACCGGCAGAGGAAACACAGCACCGGAGAGAGGTCAGTCAGGCCACACATCCCGCCTTCAGCTCGCAAGCGCCCGGCCTGCCCAAGAACGGGTCCGTGCCGTTCTTCGACCGGCAGAGGAAACACAGCACCGGAGAGAGGTCAGTCAGGCCACACATCCCGCCTTCAGCTCGCAAGCGCCCGGCCTGCCCAAGAACGGGTCCGTGCCGTTCTTCGACCGGCAGAGGAAACACAGCACCGGAGAGAGGTCAGTCAGGCCACACATCCCGCCTTCAGCTCGCAAGCGCCCGGCCTGCCCAAGAACGGGTCCGTGCCGTTCTTCGACCGGCAGAGGAAACACAGCACCGGAGAGAGGTCAGTCAGGCCACATATCCCGCCTTCAGCTCGCAAGCGCCCGGCCTGCCCAAGAACGGGTCCGTGCCGTTCTTCGACCGGCAGAGGAAACACAGCACCGGAGAGAGGTCAGTCAGGCCACACATCCCGCCTTCAGCTCGCAAGCGCCCGGCCTGCCCAAGAACGGGTCCGTGCCGTTCTTCGACCGCCAGAGGAAACACAGCACCGGAGAGAGGTCAGTCAGGCCACACATCCCGCCTTCAGCTCGCAAGCGCCCGGCCTGCCCAAGAACGGGTCCGTGCCGTTCTTCGACCGGCAGAGGAAACACAGCACCGGAGAGAGGTCAGTCAGGCCACACATCCCGCCTTCAGCTCGCAAGCGCCCGGCCTGCCCAAGAACGGGTCCGTGCCGTTCTTCGACCGGCAGAGGAAACACAGCACCGGAGAGAGGTCAGTCAGGCCACACATCCCGCCTTCAGCTCGCAAGCGCCCGGCCTGCCCAAGAACGGGTCCGTGCCGTTCTTCGACCGGCAGAGGAAACACAGCACCGGAGAGAGGTCAGTCAGGCCACACATCCCGCCTTCAAGCTCGCAAGCGCCCGGCCTGCCCAAGAACGGGTCCGTGCCGTTCTTCGACCGGCAGAGGAAACACAGCACCGGAGAGAGGTCAGTCAGGCCACACATCCCGCCTTCAGCTCGCAAGCGCCCGGCCTGCCCAAGAACGGGTCCGTGCCGTTCTTCGACCGGCAGAGGAAACACAGCACCGGAGAGAGGTCAGTCAGGCCACACATCCCGCCTTCAGCTCGCAAGCGCCCGGCCTGCCCAAGAACGGGTCCGTGCCGTTCTTCGACCGCCAGAGGAAACACAGCACCGGAGAGAGGTCAGTCAGGCCACACATCCCGCCTTCAGCTCGCAAGCGCCCGGCCTGCCCAAGAACGGGTCCGTGCCGTTCTTCGACCGCCAGAGGAAACACAGCACCGGAGAGAGGTCAGTCAGGCCACACATCCCGCCTTCAGCTCGCAAGCGCCTGGCCTGCCCAAGAACGGGTCCGTGCCGTTCTTCGACCGCCAGAGGAAACACAGCACCGGAGAGAGGTCAGTCAAAAGGCTGGCGGTAATAGAAAGTGAACGTGATCGAAATTTCAACAAAATCTGAACAATATCGGAATGAAACTGCTCCGATAGGCTCCGGCGTCCGCGCGGGTCGTTCCACTAAATATCGACTGTATTTCAATCTGAAATTCATTTTCTATTTTCTACTGCAAAAGACTCGCGTGGAATCTGGAGGGGAGTTCCCATTTGGGGTCATACGAACGACCAAGAAGTATCTGATAAAACGATACACGGACAAAGCAATATCCCAATCAGGTATCATGGAACAATTAATAATCAGATTTTATTTTTCAACATTACAGATTCAAACCGTCCTTATCAGCAATCAAAGCCACGTCCAAAACTTCCATGAATAGTCAGATGAGAAACGCGGGAGATGTAAGTAGTATTATTAATTTTTTACACATACACATTCATTTAGAATATATATAATTTATATGTATATATTTTATTTCATTAAAAAATATATATATACATGGTGTAAAAAAATTAACTGAGAATATTTTGAGGGGTGAACCAGTACGTGAAACTGAACAACTTTCCCCAAGGAACACAGGTCGAAATATGCAAAAAAATTGGCCCTCCCATCCCATACAAATTATCCCGGCCGGGTAACACTAAGTATGGGAGGGCCAATTTATTTTTTTATATTTCGACCTATGTTCCTTGGGGAAAGTTGTTCAGTTTCACGTACTGGTTCACCCCTTAAAATATTCTCAGCAAATTTTTTTACACCTTATATATATATATGTATATTTGCTGAACTTGCTACTGTACTTCTTGAAGTGCAAATGACGAAAAATTTAGAAAACATGGGTTGAAATACCTCTCAATCTCAATGTGAACCTATCGTTCGTGAATTATTCATGTCCCAACCCAAACTTTCTAAGAAAATTGATTGTTATCCTATGAGCTTTTCTTGGATCTTTCGTTTGATAAAATTTTAAAGATATTTATAAACTTACATACATACACATATATCACACATATCACGCCTTTATCCCTTGCGGGTTAGGCAGAGCGTTACCGGCCGTAAAAATACGGTCGCTATCGCCACGTGTGACAAATAATTGAGGGCAGTTTCTGGAAAATCGTGTATCACTATGGTGACAGGTTAAAACACATGAAACCCTCGAGTCGTGATTAAATTATGTGAAAATACATACACACATATCACGTCTATCATCCCTTGAGGGGTAGGCAGAGCGAAGACGGCCGCAAAAAACGGCCATTCACGCCACGTCTGACAAACAATTGAGGGTCATTCGGAAAATTGTGTATCGCCATAGTGACAGGTTGTCAGCCCATCGCCTAAAATTGCAATACACACCCTCGAGTCCCTCATAGCACGTTCACACCATGCACCTGCTCCTACCGCTGTCGCGAACATTGTCCGAAATACTTCCGCGGAAGTATCATCGCGAATGCGTGTTCACATACTGCCGTTATACTCTTCTCGCACCAATATGAGTGAGCGAGATAGCATTACATATCACTAGCGCCCGTGCTGCCGTTTCTTTGACTCGTGCACGAGGCGCCGACATTCGTGGGAGCACGGGAAGTGGCAGCGGCATGACGAGTAGCAGCGCGAGTAACCTGTTCACATATTCGCGCTGCCCACTTCCCTGCCCATATTGACATTGTGTGAACGTATGTATGTATGTAATAACTTTATTGCACCAAATAAAAATAAAACATAGAAAAACACAAATTACAGAAAAGGTAAGGCACAAAGGCGGACTTATCCCATTAAGGGATCTCTCCCAGTCAACCTTTGAGAAATCCAGAGGACATGGTGTGCGCAGGTAAACTATGGTACGAGGTAGATGCAAAAAAACGTGCTATTAGTCGCCTCTTACGACTTCCGCATATGTGAAAATACATCTATATTATAATTGTTCCAGGGCGACGGAGACAGTGTAATGTACAACTCGAAGCTATCGGTGGCGGGGCCGCGGGAGCCGTCGCGGATGGTGCGCCCGATGTCGCGCAAGGACATCTTCTACTCCGGCTCCGTGCTCAACCTGCCGCAGTACCAGAGCCAGAAGTCCCTGCAGGGGTACAGGAACTCGGTGCTGAGCCTGCCGCAGAGCAGGCAGACGGGCGACTTGGAGAGGCAGGAACGTGAGTGACACACATACATCTGTGCCGTGTGATGCCGGCCTAGGAAACCTGCCGCAGTACCAGAGCCAGAAGTCCCTGCAGGGGTACAGGAACTCAGTGCTCAGCCTGCCGCAGAGCAGGCAGACGGGCGACTTGGAGAGGCAGGAACGTGAGTGACACACATATATCTGTGCCGTGTGATACCTAGAAACCTGCCGCAGTACCAGAGCCAGAAGTCCCTGCAGGGGTACAGGAACTCGGTGCTGAGCCTGCCGCAGAGCAGGCAGACGGGCGACTTGGAGAGGCAGGAACGTGAGTGACACACATATATCTGTGCCGTGTGATACCTAGAAACCTGCCGCAGTACCAGAGCCAGAAGTCCCTGCAGGGGTACAGGAACTCGGTGCTGAGCCTGCCGCAGAGCAGGCAGACGGGCGACTTGGAGAGGCAGGAACGTGAGTGACACACATATATCTGTGCCGTGTGATACCTAGAAACCTGCCGCAGTACCAGAGCCAGAAGTCCCTGCAGGGGTACAGGAACTCGGTGCTGAGCCTGCCGCAGAGCAGGCAGACGGGCGACTTGGAGAGGCAGGAACGTGAGTGACACACATATATCTGTGCCGTGTGATGCCGGCCTAGGAAACCTGCCGCAGTACCAGAGCCAGAAGTCCCTGCAGGGGTACAGGAACTCGGTGCTGAGCCTGCCGCAGAGCAGGCAGACGGGCGACTTGGAGAGGCAGGAACGTGAGTTACATACCTAAGTCCTGAATCGCGGTATCGAAGTTATTCCGCCGATCACTATATATACAACTTCCAAACATGTCCGGTTGGAACAGTCGTTCCCGTGGTCATACCACCCGACCATATATCACGCCTATATCTGTTACCAGTGTTAACGTTTACGCCACGTCTGACAAACATTTAAGTGTCGTTCAGGTAATTGTGCATCACTATAGCGACAGGTTGTCAGCCCATCGCCTAAAATTGCTATACACATCTAACCCTCGAGTCCCGTAGTCGCCTCTTACGACACCCATGGGTTAGAAATGGGGTGATGCTATTCTAGGCCGGTATTACTCACATATATCATATCTGTGCTGTGTATCATCTATATCTGTGCCGTGTGATGCCGGCCTAGAATAGCATTACCTCATTTCTTTCCGGTGGGAGTCATAACAGGCGACTTGAGGGTGGGAGGGTAACCTGGCCAGCCCCGTGGCAGTGCCTTTTATTTTTATTTTTTTATCCCGCCCATGCCGGTTTTTTATAAGGACAGTACAAAATTGTTATAAAAAAAGAAAATTGTGTGATACAAATTTATTTTTACAATGAATGATCATGACGTCAATAAGTGGTAATACTATACTACATTGAATAAAGAATTTCAATTTCAATTTGGTGTGTATTGCAATTTTACGCTCTGCCTACCCCGCAACGGACAATAGGTACGGTTACCAGTGTTAGCGTTAACGCCACGTCTGACAAAGATTTGAGGGTCATTCAGGTAAATGTGTATCACCATAGTGACAGGTTGAAAAATTGCAATACACATGTTAACCTCGAGTCCATTAATCGCCTCTTACGATACCCACGGTAAAGAGTTAGAGTGATGCTATTCTAAACCGGCATCGCAAGGCAATAAGGAGCGTAAGTTTATCTTAGTATTACCCAATCTTCTTAAATAAGGCCATCCCAATAAACCATTTATGACAGCTGTCCTCTTCATACTAAAAGAGATGTCAAAATGTCTTCCATAGCATAAGCACGAATTTGACAGCTGTCAAATATGGCTTATTGGGATGGCCGTACTTTAGTTACTATACATGGTGTAAAAAAATTAGCTAAGAATATTTTAAGGGGTGAACCAGTACGTGAAACTGAACAACTTTCCCCAAGGAACATAGGTCGAAATATGAAAAAAAAATTGGCCCTCCCATACAAGTTATCCCGCCCGGGTAACACACTGTCATTGAACGACTCGGTGTCCCACACGAAAAGAAAAAAAAAACACACTAAGTATGGGAGGGTCAAATTATTTTTTCATATTTCGACCTATGTTCCTTGGGGAAAGTTGTTCAGTTTCACGTACTGGTTCGCCCCTTAAAACATTCTTAGCTAATTTTTTTACACCTTATATTGACCATGATCTGCTTACTCTGATATGTAGAATCACGGTGGGTCAAAATGTAGAGTTGACTCATAAGTACAAAGTTGAAACCATCTGCTTCGAACCGCAATGCTTCTGCTAATCGACCGCCAAACTTTATTTTCAAGATCATACCCTGTATTAATTTTTTTACTTGCAAAATTTTCAAGCGTGGGCAGGATTTGAACCTGCTATTTTCGCCATTACTAGTGGCGATGCCTCTTCCATCTGGCAGCATATACCATACTGCAGCTCGTCCCTTTCCCGCGAATAATAATAATCGCGAAAGTCGCAGGTTCAAATCCTGCCTACGCTTGAAAATTTTGTAAATAAATATTGCAGTAAATTGTATACCTAAAGCGGAAAGTGTTTTAAAATATTGTTATTCAATCATACCCTGTCATTGAGGTCTTTTTAGACTGATACTGTTACAGTAAACCAACACACCAATCAAATAGATGGTTTGTTTAAATGCGGCCTGTAATTCTTACGAAAATTCTAATCATTGTCTTTTTTCCTTTTCAGCAGAATACGACCTATGTCCGTGCCTAAAGCTGCCCAGCTCATTCAAATCCGCTCTAGCGTCGATGTTAGACGTATCTCTACTTCGTGACCCCGCCTTTATGCTGATCGGCGTGTCCAACGTGTTTGGCATGGCCGGGCTCTACGTGCCCTTCGTGTATATCGTGGATGCGGCCGAGATGAACGTGAGTGACTCTGTCTATGCTTCAACTCTTTTGTTACTTGACCCGCCTGTAAACCGCGTTGACACTATTGAAGTCTACTTGGACTAAGTAACTTTGACGTATTTTTGGATGCTACTTTGATAATGGCAACACTAATCAAAGTGCCCTTGGATAGCGGTATCAAATCAAAGTAAACTTGACCGCATTCAACTTTTCTAGCCTACTTGGATATCCAAGTAAAATTCGAAATGGAGTCAACTGCGAAAACAGGGGCATCCCGCAACAAATAAAAAGAAACAGAACTTGGGGGAAACGGGAAACTGTAAATTTCGTGGAAATAAAGAAAATAATTAAAGTCACCAATTTGGTCTAAATGCTCTTTGATAGTGAACTCAACTCAACGGGTATTCAAGTAGACTTGTATCAAATCTACTTTGTCCAAGTATAGTGTCAACGCGGCTTTATTTAAATCGGCGTGTCCAACGTGTTCGACATGGCCGGGTTCTATGTGCCCTTCGTGTACATCGTGGACGCGGCCGAGATGAACGTGAATGTCATTGTAGCGAAATGTCTCTGCGCAAAATGACAGAGTAGTAAAACGTCAAAATGGTTAAATGATAGCGAATCATTATTGTACAGTGGCAAACTGTCAAACGGGTCGTTAGACGACTCGGTGTCCCACACGTAAAGAAGAAGAATGTGCCAAAATGTAAACGTGGCAGAATGACAGAGCAGAAAAACGTCAAAGTTGCAAAATTATAGCCAGTGGCAAAAGCTCATAGTTACGATGTGTTATTGTTAGCAAAATATTGAAAGTGTAAAAATGGCCACTTGACAAAATGGAAAAGATGTTTTCGTACCTCAATATGAAAAATTACGCTTTTCTACCTATTTTTTTCCAGCTGTACCTCCTATAGTATAAATAAATTTCTGAAATGACGACGATCGTTCACTTTGACAGGAGCTAACACATGTTTTATCTTTACAGGGTATAGAAAAATCTCAAGCATCGTTCCTGTTATCGATAGTTGGTATAACGAACACCGTGGGCCGTATCGCGTGCGGGTGGGTGGCCGACTTCCCCTGGATGGACTCACTACTGCTCAACAACATCTGCCTTGTCATTGCCACGGTGAGATTTAACAATCAACACAATAACAATCATACTCAAATCATAGAACGTAACCATAGAATAACCAATAGTATGTAGTATATATTATACATACAGAACGGACACTCACCTCCCCGCACCCCAGCCCCCGACCCGCCCTCACCCGAGAAATGACAAAATACCAGTGAGGAATTAAGTAGAAACTAGCGCTAGGCTTGTTAAATCCTCGGTTGTTACTGTATGTATTCATCAGGTTAGGAATAAAAATCAACCTGCATGCCAACCCTGCACTCACACATCTGCGATCACCCACACATGCACATGTAGAAATGACAGTTGTCTATAAAAAATCCGCTGTATGGAGTGTCCGAGGTGTGCCCTAACCCTCTCGAATTGCCAATGTCGAGGTACCAAGAAAGACGCACAAAGAAAACACCCAAAACCTACTTTTTCTCAAACATGCTAGGAAATGTGTTCATTTCTTTCAAAAAAAGAAACCGCGAAGTTTCACATTGTTTGTCACGTCTCAGATCACGCCAGCAAAGTTGTATGGAAATCCTTTGCTGGTGTGTATTAAGATAAATTCGTTATACGCTAAACCCACATAATTTGATTTCAAAATTACCTCGATGACTCTCATAGAAACGGAACGTAATTTTGTATGAAACAGGTAACTAAAGACAAGGCTGTATGATGTGAAGACCCTTGCCTGTCCAGAATTAAAAAAGAAAAGAATGAACTAAACATTTAGTATAGCTGAATATTACGTAATACTGTGCCTTACAGGCGAATTTATTTTAAAAAATTACAATTGGTGGGAAAATTGAAAATTTTTATTTGTTTCGTTGTGTTGTGGTCGCTAGCTAACTTTTTTATAAGAAGTACAATCTTTCATTTCCTAGCCTTTTTTTGAGAAAAGCACTATGTAAGCCCGCCTGCGGCTCGGACTTCAAACTATACTCGTCCAGCAAAGTCTTATTTTCCATACCTCGACAACAATGTACTATTTCTTTTCGGGTATGAACCACGGCAAATAGCCTGAAAAGTTGAACTCAATCTTTGTTTCCAGATATCGGTGGGTGTGACGCCGTTCTGCCACACGTACGCAGCCTACGTAGCGGTCGCCATCGCATTCGGTCTCGCTATATGTAAGTCATTGTATTTCTTTTATTGTGCCGTGTGATGCCGGCTTAGAATAGCATCACCCCATTTCTTTCCCGTGGGAGTCGTAAGAGGCGACTAAGGGACTCGAGGGTGTGTATTGCAATTTTAAGCGATGGGCTGACAACATGTCACTATGGCGATACACAATTTTCCGAATGACCCTCAAATATTTGTCAGACGTGACGTAAATGTCCGTTTTTGCGGTCGTTTGGGCTCTGTCTACCCCGCAAGGGATTATAGGCGTATTATGTGTATGTATGTATGTATTGTATTTCTACCCTTGTATGATTTTAATATCGAATTTGGTCTCAACCTTAACGGTACAGTAGCTTTTCCTGTGATTTTCTTACAAAATGAAAGAGACAGAAAATCGGATCGGACGATTATTGCATGCGTAAGTGAAACTTGAGTCCTATGCAAAAGTTATGATTTTCTGCTTTTAGTTGTAGCATAAGAAGGTAATATAATAAAAGCTAACAATTAGCCCTGTTACAGGCCAATATTTAAATTAAAAGAACCAACTAGTCGGGAAAGTCGATAATTTTTATAGTAGGAAAATAATAGTCGGTTGTAATAAAGACATCGGATTTAAATAACAAAACCACAGCTATTAAATTGGTAGACAAGGCTCAAAAAACGTGCACAACACGCGATTTTCTTCTCCCAAATGTCGGCTCGGCCGACTAGTCGAAAAAAGTCGTTCATTTTTGTAGTTGGCGAATAGTCGAAAGATTCTAAGTCGGTAGTCGGCTGGTCAGCCAAAACCTATCCGGCAAATTTAAGTAAATCATCCAATATTTTTCCCTTCCAGCGGGCTACATCTCGCTCACGTCCATCATCCTCGTGGACCTGCTTGGGCTGGACAAGCTGACCAACGCGTTCGGCCTGCTCATACTGTTCCGCGGCGCGGCCGCCATAGTGGGCTCCCCGCTGGCGGGCGCGGTGTACGACGCGACCAAGAACTACGACGCGTCGTTCTACATGGCGGCCGCGTTCTTCCTCGCCGCCACGCTCACGTCCTTCGCGGCGCCACTCTTCCGCAGGTCTGTATCGAACGAACAAATACAAATACAAATATCTTTATTACTCTCATTCTACACAAAACACATAACAACACAACATAGAAATACACAACAGCATTGAGTAGTAAATGAAAAAAAAATGTTGCCTATAAAACAAAAAAAAAAAATCTGAGAGCAAACGGTGAGGAACTCAGGTTGCTTGCTACTATGTTGCTCTAGTCAACATAGATAGCCCTGATTTTCAGCCCTTACCTATTCATATTAATTGACACAAATTAGCAGAGGGTACATATAGTTTATAAAAAAACAAAACATTCTTTTAAGTGCATAGAATCATAGAATCATAGAATTTATTAGTGTAAAACAATCAGGTAAAAATATTGCAAGATAAAATAGCATTTACAGGAACCACTGACAGCTGCCTTTTCAGGCGTATACACTATGCTTAACTAATTAAATTTAATATAAATTAATAAGTTAAATATAATATTCCAAATTAGATTAATACATTAATTCATTCTTATCGTAAGTAAAAACATAATAACCAGTCAATATTCAAAACTTATAAAATCTCAATTGCATTACATGTCAATAATTTATGCTGTACTTATCAAAAAAATAAAAATAAAAACTATAACTAAATTAACATCTCTTAAATATTAAATTTATTATTTCTAATTGTCTTCTTATTTAAATGCAAAGTACTCGTTTAAAGTATAAAAACATTTATCTACAAGCCATGATTTAACTATAATTCGAAACTCTGGTAAACTGTGTTCTTTGAATTCATCGGGAAGCTTATTAAATATCTGAATACACATCATATACGCATTTTTACTACCCAATGTAAGCCGCGAGGGTGGTTTAAACAGCTTGTGTCTGTATTGCGATCGAAGATGCCTATTGCTCACCATCTGGTTTTGAGGGAACAAATGTTTATTTTTTAAGACAAATAGGCAGATTTCTAGAACATATAAGCCTGTCAGGGTTAAAATATTGTACTTCACAAACATGGGACGACATGAATCCATCCAACCCAGACTAAATATCGCCCGAACACATTTCTTTTGGACTTTAAAAAGTGAATCAATGTCACATGAGTTACCCCAGATTATAATTCCATAGCGGAGTAAGGAATCGATATACCCTTGATATGCTGTGATAGCTGATGTTATGGAGACCGATCGACTAATACACTTAAGTGGAAAAACAAAGCTGTTTAATCTGCCACAAAGGCGGAAAATATGTTCTTTCCAATTACAGTTGCAATCTGCGGTAATTCCCAAAAAAATTGTGTTTGTTGTAGAATCAATAGACTGACTATGATAAGCAACTTCTAGCTGTAAAGTCCCTTTTTGGTAGGTAGTAAATTGAACATATTTCGTTGTTTTAAGGTTTACTTTAAGATTGTTACTTGTCATCCAGTTTATAGCGCATTCCAGGGCATGATTAACCTATGCTCGTGGGAGATCGGGTCATGACCCCTTACAATAATAGAAGAGTCATCAGCAAAAAGAAGGCATTGTTCAGGTACTGCGTTTGGCAGGTCATTTATATACGCTATAAAAAGCAGAGGGCCTAAGATACTACCTTGCGGTACGCCTATGTTATTAGGGGTAAATGGAGACCGATATTTTTCTACTGTTTTACTTTCTTTGCAATATCTTTGGATCTCTACACATTGTTCTCTTCCGCTAAGATAGCTCTTGATCCAGTCATAGACAGGGCCTCGAACGCCAATTAAATAAAGTTTATAAAGCAACCGTTTGTGTGAAACAAAGTCAAACGCTTTGCTCATATCCATGAAAATAACAGTAACAGGAGCCTTGTCATTTAAACCGTCTGTTATTAATTTAATTAATTTAAAAGTTGCAAGGGACGTATTTTTACCTTTCCGAAAACCATGCTGCTCGTCACAAATCAACCCATTTGATTCCGGGAAGTCAAGTAGTCTCACGTACATACATTTCTCTAAGATTTTTGAGAATACCGGTATCAACGTTATTGGTCTATAATTATCCATACAATGACGGCATCCCTTTTTAAAAAGTGGCTTTACGACTGATTTCCGCAATACATCTGGAAAAATTCCTTCCAAGAGGCATCTATTAACAACGTAGGCTAATGGGTCCCTAATAGTATAAAAACTTTTCTTTAAAATCTCAGTTGATATATCGTCATAACCGACGGCTTTTGTATTTTTCAAATTTTGTACAATTTTAGTTAATTCAATATAGTTTATAGGTCTTAAGAACATACTCTTTTCTACTGATATTACGTGATCATTTACATTGCCCAAATTCAAATCTTTATTTTCTAAAACTGTATCCAGAAAAAAATATTTTGCGTTGAGGGTCCTTTATCACTTCCTTATTTAAAATAATTTTTTGAATTGAGTGTTGAGACGGATCAGTTGTATAATGTTTAATGACTTTCCAGACAGCTTTACATTTATTTTTAAATTTGTTTATGTAAGTTGCGTTTCTAATTCTTTGTGATATGTTTATACTCTTGCGTAAAATTGTAGAATATCTTTTGTACTTAGTTTTGTGTATTCTTTTGTGGCGTAGTTCTGTGTGTAAATATCTCTTAACGTTGCAACTTTTACGATATTTTTGCATATAAAGGTAACTTACAAACAAAAAATAAGTTCTATCAAATAGCTAAACTACACAAGAAACAAGATATGTATGAGTGTGTAAGTGTGTGTGTGTGTGTGTGTGTGTGTGTGTGTGTGTAAATGCAAACTGGAAAGAAATGATTTTACAGGAAACAGGAGCTACCTTGCATACAATTGCGCTGATTAGCAAGTAACATGACTTTCAACTTCTTTTTAAAAGTGATAGTAGACACGTACATACATACACATATCACGCCAGTTGTCCCTTGCGGGGTAGACAGAGCGTAAACGGCCGTAAAAACGGATATTTACGCCACGTAATAATTTGAGGGTTATTTGGAAAATTGCGATAGTGACAGGTTGTTAGCCCGTTGCCTAAAATTGCAATACACACCCTCAAGTCCCTTAGTCGCCTCTTACGACTCCCACGGGAAAGAAAAGGGGTGATGCAATTCTAAGCCGGCATCACACGGCACGTATAAGTTTGCGATATCAACATTTTCATACAAGTGGGATTTGAGTAAACCGGCAAGGTTTGACCACTGAGATATCTCGTGTATTTAAGTCATATTTGCAACACAGTTTTCTTTGAGACTGTGTTTACGTGTATAGAATAGCACTTTTTTTTAGGGCTGATCTCTGCAATTTTGGCCCAGGGGCTTTGAAATCTACACCTGACTATATGGTAGGGAAATAGGGCTCACCCGGATAAGTTGTTGTGGTTGTTCAAACAACCAACCCAAGCCCTTGAAGCCAAAATAGGGAACAAATGAGGGAGCTACGGCGTCGGTTGCTTGAAGAGCTTGTGGAGTGTGATCTACTCGCAATGGCTGCAGCAGCTACTGTAATGTCGTCATCATCATCCTAAAGTACGTGTCTGGGACGGCGTTTAAAACGCGAGGTTGTATGGGGAAAGTAGTTAGACGTGGCAACTATTATGGTTTTTTTATGATAGGGAGCGTTGTTGAGGAAGCATTAATGGTAGGGAGACTTAAGTTTAGACCGCAGGTACCAGGGCGCCCCGGTAGCCTTACGCGTGTAACGGTTTTAGGTGACCTGCAGCATTTTCAGATGTGAATTTGAATAGCATCACCCCATTTCTTACCCATGGGAGACGTAAGAGGCGACTAAGGGACTCGAGGGTGTGTATTGCATTATTGGGCGATGGGCTGACAGACAACCTATCACTATGGCTATGCACAATTGTTCGAATGACCCACAAATATTTGTCAGACGCGGCGTAAATGTCCGTTTTGCGGTCGTTTGCGCTCTGCCTACCCCGCAAGGGATATATGCGTGATGTGTGTATGTATGTAATTTGAAGTGTGAAGAATAGCACTAAGAATTTCACTTTACAATGACTTCAACGATGTTAATTTTTCTATAGAAAACAAGAGGAAATCATCCACCCGGTGGACGTGCTCACGCCCATCGACGAGGACCTCGAGGAGGGTGATGAGGAGGACCCCGACGACACTCCCATCACGATGGGCGCGCACATAGCGAGCAGGCCTCCGCCCACCATCACCGAGACCGCCGCCTCGCCCTCCGACCCGCCCTCCGACGACGTCAGCCAGCGCGAGAGCGTGCTATAAGGTACTGCACTACGACCCCGACGACACTCCCATCACGATGGGCGCGCACATAGCGAGCAGGCCTCCGCCCACCATCACCGAGACCGCCGCCTCGCCCTCCGACCCGCCCTCCGACGACGTCAGCCAGCGCGAGAGCGTGCTATAAGGTACTGCACTACGACCCCGACGACACTCCCATCACGATGGGCGCGCACATAGCGAGCAGGCCTCCGCCCACCATCACCGAGACCGCCGCCTCGCCCTCCGACCCGCCCTCCGACGACGTCAGCCAGCGCGAGAGCGTGCTATAAGGTACTGCACTACGACCCCGACGACACTCCCATCACGATGGGCGCGCACATAGCGAGCAGGCCTCCGCCCACCATCACCGAGACCGCCGCCTCGCCCTCCGACCCGCCCTCCGACGACGTCAGCCAGCGCGAGAGCGTGCTATAAGGTACTGCACTACGACCCCGACGACACTCCCATCACGATGGGCGCGCACATAGCGAGCAGGCCTCCGCCCACCATCACCGAGACCGCCGCCTCGCCCTCCGACCCGCCCTCCGACGACGTCAGCCAGCGCGAGAGCGTGCTATAAGGTACTGCACTACGACCATCCCAATAACCCATTTTTTTTTTCTTTTTATTAAGTATGGATTTGCTCTTGACTCTAGTCTAGGTCATAGGACAGTGACAGAGTCTAAGATGTAGCGAGCTCACCCAGAAGAAGCCTGTTCACTCTTACTTTGAAGAGATTAGGATATTTGAAAGCTGTCAGATTCGTACTCTCTCTCGCTTTTTGAGTTTAACACCGAGTCGTCCAACGGCCCGATGAACCTTGGTGTCAGCGTTTTATAACCGCCTACCTCTAGTAGTAGACCTCTGAAATGATTGTGTAACGACCGCCGTCTAAGTTATCATAGACAGCAACCGGGACCGACGGCTTAACGTGCCCTCCGAAGCACGGAACCATTTAGTTTCGGACAATCAGGTGGTTCACCCTGCAATGTCCTATCCAGACCGGGGACAAATTCACAAAGTGATAAATATCAACTTTGTGAGTGTCCCACCGAGAATCGAACCCGGAACCTTTTCGTCGCAGGCAGTCGCACTATGACTGCGCCACATCGGCCGTCGTATATGATATCATCGTCATATATATTGCACTACGGCAATAATATTTGAAAGCTGTCAGATTAGTCCTAATGCTATGCCGGAGTGTCGATTCGTTGACATATCTTTTAGTATGGAGATGGCGGCTGTCCAATATGGCTTACTGGGACTTGAAGTGAAAACGGCTATAACAACCCAAAAAGGGGTCAATGTACTCGTAGACTAAACATTTTTGCCAAAAATCAAACACTTAAAAGAAAACATGGTAGGTACAAATTATTAGTCGTATAGTTTCGTGATTTATAACTTGACATCGTTTTGAATTGCTACACATTTAGTATCTTTTTGGAATTTTAGTACGTTATTTCATAATAAGTCTTAAAAACACCCTTTTTGTTACATATTGGCGAACTGAACAACGGTAGGCACTTTCGAACAATTCATGCCCAAGTTAATTATATACTTGCGCATTGCACGCATCACGAAGCAATATTAGTTCAAGCCCCACATTTTTGTGCATCGGAAGTTCTGCAATCCTTCGATCTGAAGAATGTTTCTAGTATAATGAATATAGTTAACCGTATTCTCATTGTTTCAGGTCTAAGTATTGGCGAGTCTTAATAAAGGTATGGAAATGGCAGCGTTGATGTGATAGAATATTTAGATCGGGCGTAATGGTAAGAACATAACGGTCCTTTCTCTATAAGATAAGAATAATTTCCATAAATAATTTAAAGTATCTCGCCTTCAGAAAAATATAAACAAAGCGATCTCATTTACTTATTTCTGACGACGTCATATTTAAAAGATTTATAGAAATTACGTTAACATTAACAAAATTATTTATTTCACTTGTGATTGAATTTATCGAAATAAATAATTTCGTTGCACTTTTGGAGATATGAATGTGTTAAACACGTTATGCGGAAGTTACCACAAATTAACTACTAAGTGTAAAAATATGACAAAATGTATGAGTACAGTCAGACGTACGATACAAGCGGAAGATAATCCAATCCATGAACCATACTCGAACGCTTCGCAATAAACGGTTCCCATGAACGATCCCCTGATAATATACCTAAGTACGGTATTTCACAGTTCCTTACAAGTTGATAGCAAGATGATACTTACGTGCGCATCGATTCGAAATCATGAAATATAAAGAGATCACTTGTTTTTTGCCCAGTTGCTCAGTGTTCCAATGAAAATGAAAATGGATTGTTTAGAAAAACACATGTTTCATTATTTCAACGATATAGAGTGCAAATTCTTCCGTCCTCTATATTAGATGTGACTGTGTGATATCGCTCTTAGGATTAGAACTCACCTGCGGATAGTTCAGCGGAATTTTACATATTTTGTTTAAAATATGACAAGCTGAAAAAGAAAAACACTTTCCGGAGGTGCGTTCAGATACTTGGATAAATATTTCCAACGTGCCATAATAATGTGTCTTGGTGCTAGCGCCAGTGTAGCGATGCTATACGTAATACTCATAAAGAACTGTTCCACGACTTATATTCAGTCTAAACGTAACAGCAATAATACTTATAGGCTTGTACTTAGAGACAGATTAATATTAAACTTAAGGTTTTTTATAATGTCTCGACTAACCCCTTTTTTAATGTAAAATCTCCCTCAAAATGATTTATTGGTAGTCAACAGCGGTAGACAATAAAAAACTGATTTCTCGCAAAGCCTATACAATGTACTTATTCGTTCAATGTAAATGTGATGTTAAATAGATCGAACTTAAGTCGATTTTATTACGATTCTGTGTAAATATGTAAAAAATAAGTAAACATGTAGCTGTAAATACACTTTGAGAGATAGCTAGGGGTTTTTCAATTTTTAACCAACATGTCTGCAACATGGCCAAAAAGCTTGATGCTTATGAGGAATTATAAGTCTTGCGGCTGATATAATTAATATTTTTAGGAGTAGATTTTTGCTATCGTCATATAGGTCAGCGAGAAAAGTAGTAGCATTGATTATGTAGAAAATTGATGTCATTCTGTCACTCAATCAATTTTTCACAATATTTTTTTATTTATATCTATTGTATTAAATCTTCAATGAAATTGTAATTTTTATGATGGTATTTTATACCTTATACACTTACGGTGATATCTGATAACAATGATAAGATAAGGCTACTTCTATTACTTGGACAGCGTGAGATCAGTTTTCTTGTGTGTAGGGTTTGAATGTATGTGTGTGTAGAATATAGCTTAACCTAAGCCTTTTAAACTCGCTAGACTAAGATCCACTTTTCGAGCTTCGCTTTTTTTCAAATAACGAGCGTCGCGTGAACTTTTTATACAAATAATATCACGCTCGAGTATTACTGAGACTTTTGTCTCGACGTCTTGAGAGGACTAAGTACAATGTGAATTAACTAAATGAACGTTTTAACATGAATTACGATATAAACTTAGATATTTTCCAAACTATCGTGTGCCATTGTAATGAACAACCTCCATGTAAATAAATATGTTTAAAGATAAGATTTTATCTTAGAAGTGAATGAAGCAACGCAGTCAATTTAAATGACTACACCAAAAACTCGGTTCAACGTTAAGTATCGTGATGTAGGCTCTATTCTATTGTCAAATGTATTGGGTGTACATAAACGGATAAGAAAATAAAATTATATATTTTTCATTAATATTTTTTTGTCAATAAATGCATAATTTAGCTCATAAGTGTAATAGACTAATGGATGTATAGGAACGTGCAGAGTTAGGTTTTAGAAAAGTTATTATGTGATAAAAATAATTATGGAAATTTATATTATATTATTCCTTTTTGTAACAACGTGTATTTTATTATTGGACTATTAATCATTAATATGCCTATGGTTAAACTTAATATTTTTGTTTAGAATGTTTACTTAATAAGTACAGGGTGTTAGGGAGAGTGCTGCGTTGCTTTTAGAGGGTGAAAAACTTTGCCCGGGAAAACTACGTCGAAATTAAAAAAGTCTTTGTATTTGTCCATTCGGCCTAGCCAAGGTGATTGGGATGTGTTGTGGGTAAGTTTTGAAAATGGTAGGACGTCTTTCATTTCTGTCAACTTATCTCATTTCAATTTTCTTGTTCATATTTTATCCAATTCGTTTATTATCGTTCTTATAAACACATCGTGATTTACTTATACAAAATTGCTATAATTTTCCAAAACCAACACGTCACACAGCTAATTCAGACTTTTATTCATAATTCGACCCGTGTTCCTTTGGAAAAGTTGCTCAGTTCCAAGGGCAGGTTGATTCCGTAAAAGGAACGCAGTACTTTTCCCAGTACTCTGTATAATGATGATGAAGTTACAAATTGTATAAAAATGTACCTATTATTCAAAAGTTATTGAATAATGTTACTGTTGTTATAGCTTTATGTAAAATACCAAAAGTGTTATTATGTTTTTAAGAAAGAAGAAATATCTATACTTACAATAAGTGGAAATGTGAAAAAAGAAAGTTTACCGAATAATAAGTGGTTAGAAAATATTTAGAACTCAACAAAATAATTGATCACTAATATTTCCATCATACTAGCCGACCAAGCCGGTTAGACATAGATAGCTTTATATTCTGTTAGACGAACGTTTTAGCTGAGCCGTCTTTTGCTGGTCACTCTAAATGGTTGGAAATAACTAGCTTAACACCACACAGTCGTTCAACTGGCTTGGTCGAGCATTACGTATTGTAGAAAATAACGTTTGAAATGTTTGAAACGTAACGTATTTTGAAAAGGTTTTAGTTTGTCTCTTTCAGTATTGGCTCAAAAGTATTTTTATTTTATATTTCATTGGTAGTTGAAAGGCTTGTAAGGCTGTTTACATATTATTTCGTTGAATTTTGTATTATTGCTTTAGCAACAAAACAAATATTTTGTACAAAAAAGTGAAAAATCATGTTTTGTTAACAGTTTGTTCGAGTCACGCATATTTGTGTAAACAGCTTTCAGAGGTGTGTCCAAATTGTAATGGAAATGTACTGGATTTGCATGAAATTCAATAATATACCCACACTTGTGATATGTCTTAAATATATGGCACACATGTAAAAAATCGTCTGTATTATACAGTCAGTTACAATTACAACAAATAGAGGTCAGCACACATACATGTACCCATCTCGCTCGCACAGGGTGCTCTCAGAGAGTGCGAGCGAGATCAACAATTTTATTTGTTATTGACGCTCAACGCACATAATTTATTACGGATGTTTTTAACTGAGACAAAAATTAAAGACGTGCTTAACTTAAATAACTTACGAATATAAATTATGTGTTGTAATGACGTATAGGGCTGACCTTGTAACAAATTGCCATATTTATTTAAAAATAACAAACACTATTCATACAGGCGACGAAAACTATAGGCCTTTTATTTAGTGCCCATTGATTTATTAATACCTATAATGATCGATCGCTAGTAATCGATCATTCTGTCGCTGGGCTTTATAGTAGTTGCGTGAAAAATGAAATTGTTAGTTAAGTCACAGTAAGTGCCGTCACGCAGCCAGCAGCCCGCAGCACGCAGCCCGCAACGCCGCGCAATGCTCGTGTTTTACATTCGCTGCTTGCCGTTGACGCGCTCCACCGAAACCCTTTGTAAATAACAGGCTCATTAAAAGATGATGACTGATATAGCTCGTTTTATTTGCGTCTATCAAACATAACAACTTTATTATTCTATTTCTGTCTTGTGTTTACAACATTCAGTGTAGAATCGTTATCAATCGTCAGTGCTTTAAACTGAAGACATTTCTGCGTTCATTGCATAATTTGTAGATAAAACAATTATCAATATATTTCGCACGCAAGTGTAACGCCCTGTAGCTGAACAAATACAGACACCCGCGTGGCAGCGAGTGTTTCCCTCAGTGTATAATTGCTGCCAGCGCGAAATAGATCTGTTCATGACGATAATGAGATTTACAAAAATGAATTGATACAGACGATTGTCTATCAAAATGTAAAGATTAATGGATATATTATCAAATGTATTTACTGCAAGTACATAGGACTGTATTGTTATCAGTGGTAGATTGATTGGCGCCCTAGTCGGGTGGTGTGCGCGGTTTGTGATATTTATATTTAAGTGCTGTTTTTTTTTAAGTTATTAAGTGATAGAAATATAAAATACGGAAATGGTGAGTACCTTTAATCAAAATGTTATAATTAATTGTATTTTTTGCATCTTGTATTTCCTGAAATACAATCCTTGGGGACAATTGTTCAGTTTCGTGGTCTGTATGCACCCTATCATTGTTCCGAGGGCTGTCCCTTACACCGATATTCAATCTTTATTTTTTCATTAGAATTATCAAGTTTGAATATTTTTAAAATACAAGGACAAAGTCTTTATCAGAAATTCATGACCTATAATTAAAATTGGACTACTCGCACGTCACCGCGTTCTAAAATACCTTATCTTTGTCTTTATGTAAATAAAATACGGTCAGATACGTATCTAACCGTCGTATTTTCCTACTTTATTAGTAAATATTCAACATATTTTCATAATTCATAATTAATTTATTGCAGTAAACAGTTATAAATACGATATTTGTCATTTACGATATTTCAATTTAGGAATTGAGCCATCATTACTGTCTAAAAAACATTCATAAAACTTTGCACGCTAAACTGCATGTAACGTGCATGAATTCACGAGCTTTTAATTTTAGTTTCCTATTACCTAAACCCATTTCTTTTGGGTCAATTTATGTAAGACACCAATGAACTCCAATAAAACCAAAAGTAATTATTTGGTTCTACAGAGTGAAATCCCGCATACTTATGTTGCTTCCCTAGGTTAGTCCATATACTCTGACATACGGCGAAGTACCTACCTAGTAAATAGGTTAGACACATTTGTGTGGGCAAATGCTTAACTCGTTAAGATTTCAATTAAGATCAGCAGATTGCATTTAACACTGAGGCCACATAAGCATTAGCATTAAATTGATAAATGGGTAAACAACTTTGTAAGGTTTGAGATTATAGAAAGTAAAGTTGCCTACCTACGTCCTCTACCTAGGTATATCAATGTAAACTAGATAACACGGTTGCTGAGGTCGAAGGCTAATGTGACGCTATCACTAAAACCTATTAATATCATGTCTATGGCCAAGCTAGACTATACTTTCATAATTTTGCCTTTAAATATACGTAAAACAGTCCCATGATAATAAGGTATTTTCCTACTAGTCAAACAAGCCACTTTTTAAAACGATGAGATGTTTTTATAAAAATTATGGCATATGGCGTCATAATGTCGTTTAGAAGATGTTGTCCAAATGTAAACTTTTAAGTTTTAATTAAGTTTATTAATTCTTACTGCTAATAAGTATTTTTAATATCATTGAATGAGAATAACAATATTTTCGGACATAATAATATAATAGGTAATTTAAAACAAAAAAGTTTTGTATTTATTACCTACCTAAGAAAACACCGTATTTGTCAGTTGCCTGTGCCTGTCGCTTTATTTTGAATTCAGAACATTCTGGAATTACATTGTGAAATCTATTCTCTTGACTACTATACCTATCGATACACCTAAATCGACGCCGGTACATACTGAGTCACTGATCTCGAAACACTTACATTTCATGAAAAATTACTGGCACAAAGTATTTGCCTTAGACGTATTAGGATTTAGGATTGTTTACGACCTTTGGTTAGTACACGTACACACAATATAGAGGTACAGTACAGCACAGACACGCTTCCGTCTTAATTCCCCCACCGGGCAAGTAAAGTGACTCTAAAACGGGACGCTCCCGCGCGCCGGTGAGGTCCCTCATTTGTTCCCCATTTTGGGAACTACCGGCACGTGCCGGGTAGATTCAGTCCAATCCGTTCTTCTCAGAACAACTCGTAAGCCCAGACGCGCCCCAAGGGCGCGATTGGGCTGGTTGTTTAAACAACCACAAAACTTCTCCGGGTGAGCTCCTGCTCCCCACCATACAGTCAGGTATAGATTTCATAGCCCCGGGGCTAAAATTGTAGCGTCCATAACAAAAAAAAAAGAAAACGGAATGAAAATAAACAATCGAAAATATATCAATTTAGGTTAGGAATAATTGGCACTGAGACTTGTAAAATTCTGAAGCGTTGTGCCTGAAATGTTGTCAAATATGTTTCAGCCTGAAAGCGAGACACGTGAGGAAGGCAAGCGGTTGACCGAGGGCACGGAGGAGCAGTTATTGCCACCCCCACCTGATGGCGGCTACGGCTGGGTCATCGTAGCCGCCTCCTTCATGTGCAACCTGGTCGTGGATGGCATCGGGTATTCCTTCGGCATCTTCTTGCCTGAGCTAGTGGAGTACTTCGGCCAGGGGAAGGGCACGGTCGCGTGGGTCGGCAGTCTGCTTGCCGGGATGCTTCTTGTTGCTGGTAAGGATTCAACCAAGTTGCTTTCTTCACATGTTTGGCTAGTGTCAAATGCTGCAGTGACGCGTCTGAACGGCGCCCTTTTTAAGGCTCTGGTTGATCGTCGTTGACTTAAATAATTTTTATATCTTGGACATTTCACACAACGCCTAGCTACCCCCAAACTATGGGAACTAAAAAAGTGTTTATGTATTATATCAGATTTTGTTGTGAATACCTAAATACATACAATACATAGAAACACCCAGAGTCTACACAAATATTTGAAAACACAAATACTTGTGCTATGTAAGGATGGAACCTACGACCCTCGGCGTGGCAGGCAGGGGTACTATCCACTACGCCATCGGGCCACATATAGTTAATTTGTGATCGGGCCAGTCAACTGACTTGATCAATTGATTTAATAACAGGAAATTTTCTTTTTGAGAATAAAAAATTAGTTTAGTATTCCAAGAACTCTGAAGATGGCGTTGACCTGACAACATTACTAGATTCCGCTAGTATTTCGCTAACGTGGAAAAGGTATCGGTTGAATTTTGTTTTCATCGTCTGATTCTCTTTCAAGAAAGAAGAAAAGAGAGAAATCGTCTGATTAGTGTTTGATTAACAGAGAAAAACGCTGCACATGTTGAATAGATAACATAAATTTAATGCAATTATCTTCTAAGTACTTACGTTCTTATCTTACTTTGATCCAATGTACTTACCTATACTTACGAAAGCATTTCAGTTTCACTCTATGTTCTCCTACTCCATTGCCCTCGCGTGCAACACACTTTAATTATGATTCATTTGTATCAGATGTTTAGTACAAATCGTTCGTACCTAATCGTAATTCACTTGAAATGCAAATTCAATTATTTCGGTAACCTGATTTCCATATGTTGGCACACTGACTATTCTGTTGACAATGTCTGGTTATGTTGATTTTGTAGTCAGTTCTGGCGTGGATAATATTTATTTTTGATAAATGCAAGATATTACTACTTATGTGCTTGTACTTTTGTCGGACGTGGTGTTAATGTCCGTTGAACGGTCGTTAACGCTCTGCCTACCCCGTAAGGGATATAGGCGTGATTTATGTATGTGCTTGTAAAATAAAAGGTTAAGTTTTGACAAAGCCTAATTAAACATAAAGCAAAACAAAAATAAAATATCACACAAAGCCAATGATTTAGGTTCTTTTTCGGATATTCCGTATATTCCATGGATATCTAATGCTTGACTATGACCATGACTTCGCTTTATCGTATTGGAGATTTGGATAACATAAATGTGATTTGGTTAACCATTATCATGCCATCATACACATTGTTTGGTAGTGTAGGCTAAGGTTTCAGCGATGGGCCTTGAAATGTGGAACACACACTGTATTTACATAGTCTTCGAGGATATTTGAAGAGTAATTATTATAACACGCCTACTGCTCTATTTACAAAGAATTTTGCTAGCGGGCACTAATTGTTTCTCTTCTAATCCTTATATTTTTTTACTATAAATATCTCTCTATACCTGTTTCAAAATTAATGAATGAAATTCAAATGAATAATGTTCAATGTTCATGATAGGACGTATTAATTTGGATATACTGCAATAATTATAAGTTTTATCGAAAACTCCACGAAATCTTCTCTAATTGCATGCAAAATCTGTAGTTAATTGTAGTTCGGAGGCTCGGAAATCTTGCAAAAAAATATGCTCTTACATGTATCGCAGCTGATATGGCAAGAAAGATGGCTCCGTGCTTCGGAGGGTACGTTAAGCTGTTGTTTCCGGTTGCTGTCCTACCATGTCAGAGGCCTACTAGTAGTATAAGGCGGTTGAAAAAACTCAACCCCACCATCAAGCACCAGGGTTCGACGAGTCGTTCGTCGACTCAGTGTCCCGCACGATAAGAAGAAGAGTTCTATGTATCAATAGTTTATAATCACATACTAAGAATGAGACCTTTTTGACAGCCGTTTAAAAGAAAAAAGGGACTTAAAATCATCGATAGATGGCGTTGAACAACTTTGCTGGGGAGTGTGATTCTTCATCACACATTCGTATACCGAGTCATCAAATGACCCAGTGAACGTCCTTGAACATGTTTTAAGAATGTATAATTTGAAGTTTGATGAAAAGTTTAAAATTTCTATTTGCGGTGGTAGTGGCGCTTATTTAAGCGTATTTTGATATAGCGAACGATGAATAAGGACTACGGGTCCTAAAAAAGAACGCCAGCGAGGTCAACAGAGGCGCCAGTCAGGTAACGAGGAAGAAAACAGTTCACTTCTACTAGAACGCTAATTTAATGCGTGGCTAGTTTATGGATCCCAGATGTTAACGCCATCTGTTGGCGTAAAAAAGCATAACGTTTTTAATTTGTTAAAAAGCCCTCATAATGATATGGCACATTTGTGTTTAGTGTACATCTGATTCCGTCCGCACCGCAACTAAAAAAACAGTTGCGTCTTGTTTATCAGTCACATTCACAGCATGAAGTGACTAAAACCACGAGTGACGATATTTTTAAAATATTTGGCATCAGACGACTTCTTTATAAAAATTATAATAAACTAGCTGCTGCTACAATGCCTATATAACTAATCAATTATCCAATAAGATTTTAATTTCAGATAATTATCGCTGTGGCGACTGACCTGATTATTACTACAATTTAGCTTAAAATTGCTACCATATCACATAATGTTAATCAAATCACCACCGGTCCCATTTAATACCTTATATTTAAAACATGAAAATTAATTCTTTCTTACACTATCATATCTGTACTTAGGTGTATTGATTATTGACCGAATTACTCTTTGCAGATACGATAAGGAAAAAGTCGGATATGAACGGAGTAGATATCGAGATATAAAAATACAGTCTTATAAACGCTGTTGGTAGGCGGAGTATCAACTGAACTGAGTATTGCAGATTTATGACACGAAATAAAGTATCGTGTTGTGTTAAGCTAATGTAATCATGAGATTTTTATCATAAGTGTTGTTCGTTTTATTGTGTACTTACCTACACTGTTATCAATCCTATCAAGTTTATCTCTGTCTATTAGGTGAAGTATAATGTCTTGCTTATTGAATTTCTCAACTGTAACATACGCACTTGATCTGATGATGACACTTTAATAATGTGTTTCTATTTGAACACAATTTGAATAGCAAAATCTGAACCTGCAGTAGATCAATGATATTCGTTTCATGTAATATCGGTTCGTGTTCTTCATTTTCTATTTGTTTCCAAGAACAGATTTTACGTGATTAAAAATTTCCTCTCAATAACTACATAATACGCTATGTTAGGAATTTGTAAAGACGTTTAATATTTAATAAGGTATAGCTTTAAGTTATCTTATTAAAGATTTATAATCCTTATGTATATATTTTTATATTATCCATGAAAAATTATTTAGGTACCTAATGGGTGTCTATAGTAGGAACTTAAATACCTATGATCCAGTAGATTAAGTGTACAGAAGAATAGTGCGTTCGATATAGAGTAGTCTCGGAATAGTTACGTAGGTATTACGATATAAAATGAACTTCTTCTTTTGGACAAACTCATCTTACACATTACATACATTACCAGCCAGTACCGTCCAATGCTGGACATGAACCTCCCCCTAATTCAACTTATAAAGTTTTAATTCACTGTTAGCACTTTCATAATTTCCAGGTCCAATTGTATCAGCGCTATGCAACAGGTTCGGTTGCCGTGCGGTGTGTATAGCAGGCGCGATCACGAGCTGCGTGGCCTTCGTGCTGTCCAGCTTCAGCACCAGCGTCACCATGATGATGCTCACTTACGGGATCATGGGAGGTAAGGAATGTGGTTGTGGGAGGTAGACACGGGTTCACGGGAGGTAGGAACGGGGACATTATAGGTAGAGACGGGGAGGTGGGAACACGGTCATGAGAACTAGAGACGGGGTCATAGAATTAGAAACGGGGTCATAGAAGGTAGGAACTGGGTCATGAGAGGTAGAGAAAGGTTCATAGGAGGTAGGAACGGGGTCATGGGAGGTAGAGACGGGATCATGGGAGTTAGAGAGTGACGGGATCATGGGAGTTAGAGAGTGACGGGGTCATAGAAGGTAGGAACTGGGTCATGAGAGGTAGAGAAAGGTTCATAGGAGGTAGGAACGGGGTCATGGGAGGTAGAGACGGGATCATGGGAGTTAGAGAGTGACGGGATCATGGGAGTTAGAGAGTGACGGGGTCATAGAAGGTAGGAACTGGGTCATGAGAGGTAGAGAAAGGTTCATAGGAGGTAGGAACGGGGTCATGGGAAGTAGAGACGGGATCATGGGAGGTAGAGACGGGATCATGGGAGATAGAGAGAGACGGGGTCTTGGGAGGTAGGAACGAGAACATAGGAGGTGGAGGGATTGTGGTAGGTAAGATAGTAGATAGATAATTATGTCGTGAGGTAGATGTATAGCTTCTATCTTAAAAGCATCTTGATGTAATAGAAATTATCAAGCTGTGGCCTGTGGGTTCATACGTACATTTGATTACAAAAATATGTTTACAATGCTGAAAGATGATATTGTAGCAATAGTTATGACACCAAATTGCATCATCTTTCAGCATTGTAGAAGATACTTTTGTTATAAATCCTGCGTTAAATTTTCAGAAAAAAATTAGGGAATTTCCAAGATAGCTGTTAAAAATTATCAAACACAAACAAAGAATAATCTGAATGACAAAAGCAAACATGTCATTCAGACTTTTCTTGTAAAACTAGTTTGAGCTAGCCAAAATCATGCATATAATGTTCCTTACAGCTGTTCGTTTATACAAAACATGCAAACATATTACAAAGTAAGTATTTGAATAGTTTTCACACGCAAGATACCAAGTTCAATGTTTGCTTAGGTGCTCTAGCAAACAGTAAACGATAAGTGATAATAAAAATAATAGTTTTCACGTGACCTTCCTTGCTTTCCAGGCTTTGGGTTCGGTATGATCTACCTGCCATCTATCGTGGCCGTGGGGTACTACTTTGACACCAAGCGGTCCCTGGCTACTGGCATCGCAGTATGTGGCTCTGGAGTGGGAACATTCAGCTTCGCCCCAATGGCTGCCTTCCTGCTGAAAGCGCTGGGCTCCTGGCAGAAAGCTAACTTGATACTGGCGGGGATCATTCTGTGCTGCGTCATCTGGGGATTCCTGATGAAGCCCCTGACGTTCCCTGATGAGGTATGACATAGATGATTTAAACTTAGTTACTGCGGTGGCTCAGTGACCCAAAGAGGATCTTGGCCTCCGACACCAGAAGTCGCCAGCTGTCTCGGTCTTGAGCTGTCTTTTTTTTGTCAGAAGGTCATTTTCTGCGACGTCGGCCCAGCGATATCTAGGTCGTCCGACCGGGCGTTTGTTATGTGGGGGATGATTTAAACAGTGTTATGAAAATAACTCCAAAATAAAAACTATTCTGCTCAATAGATTAACACATTCTTAGACTTTTAGCTAAAAATAAATTCCTAATCTTTCTGATTACTGATTAAACAATCTTTTGCTTGCAATAAAACGTTGATAGTATTTTACTGATTTAATCACGAATAGGTCCTTAGCTGATAATGGTTTATTACGTGTAGCTTGACATAAATTTTTTACCCCAACAGTTTCTCCGCTGCTGCCTGTTTTCCCATTGTTTTCTCACAACTTTGTTTTCTGATTTCATAGATTATTGACAATCAAACAAAACTAAACATATCCTTCCTTTTTAATGGTGTATTCGTTGATAATACATACTTACATAAGGCAGCCCTATAACCCTTTTGGGGTAGGCGGAGCGTAAACGGCAGTAAAAAGCGTACATTTACGCCACGTCTGACAAACATTGGAAGGTCATTCAGAAAATTGTGTATCGCCATAGTACACGGGTTGTCAGCATACATACATACATACATAAATCACGCCTATATCCCTTATGAGGTAGGCAGAACGTTAACGGCCGTTCAACGGATATTAACACCACGTCTGACAAAAGTTTGAGGGTCAATCAGATAACTGTGTATCACTATAGTGACAGGTTGTCAGCACATCGCCTAATATTACAATACACACATTTCCCTCCAGTTCCTTAGTCGCATCTTGGGACACCCAAGGGAAAGAAATGGGGTGTTATAATGTGTTAATTTATTTCCTTGTCATGATCTAGGCAAACGACGCGAAGCCTCAAGGACTAGAAGTAATTGAAGAAAACCAGGACAATAGTAAACCAGTAAGTTCATACCCTATTCGATTTTTTATATGCCTACCTATCTATCCTCTTAATAGATTCTAATTAAGTAGTTGAAGAAAACGGAAATATCTGAATTAGATGTTTTTCACATTTTTTTTAGGTTTTGTTTTAACCTATTTAATGTAACATCATTCCTAAAGAACTAGTTTTTATCATCACCCATTAACATTTGGACCATAGGTCTTCGATAATAGGTCATAAAGAAAAATAAGTCAGAGGTCACATGTATGACGGGCTGGCTGAAACTGGCTCGTACAAATAGTATGGTGATAGAGAATAGCCTTCACAGAGCTAGATGATATGTCACTCTCCCCAATTACATACATATATTCACGCCTCTTTCTCATAGGGGTAGGCAGAGACTACATCTTTCCACTTGCTACGATCCTGACACACCTCTTTCGCTTCTTCAACATGCATCAATCTGTTCATACATGCTCGTCGGTTTAGGGTACTCTTGACCTGACCTTTCTTTAGAACGTCCTCGATCTGATCCAAGTACGTGCGTCTTGATCTTCCCCTTCCAACGTTCCCATCCACACTCGCCACTTCCCGACGATAAATGGCGCCACCATGACAAAAAAAAGATTTCTTTCTGACTTAATCCATAGCAGATTGAGATTACCTCAGTAATGAGCTTAGCTCAACGCCTACCCCAAAACATGTCATTCCGGTTTGGCATCGTTTCACCATAAGATACATTATTGTACGTACACATACGTAGACATATCACTCCTATAATCCCTTGCGGGGTAGGCAGAGCGTAAACGGCCGCAAAAACGGACATTTACGCCACGACAGACATATATTTGAGGGTCATTCGGAAAATTGTGTATCGCCATAGTGACAGGTTGTCAGCCCATTGGCAAAAATTGCAATACATACTCTCGAGTCCCTAAGTCGCCTCTTACGACTCCCATGGGAAATAAATGGGGTGATGCAATTCTAAGCCGGCATCACACGGCACTATTATTGTGATCCTGCATAAGTCATTGAAAAGCTGATTTCTTACTTTACCGGTTACTGACTACTTATATTTTCTTGAGTTTGCACAACTATTACTCTTCACAATAAAACAATTAGTTGTGTTTATTTTGGATTTTACAATTCCTACGTTTCGAGCTCTTTACAGAGCTCGTGGTCACGGATGACTAAGGTGTTAGATGTCATTATTTAGAATATAAATTATTTTTGTTCTAACGCCATCTTTTTCTTAATTGCCTATAGCGTAACGTCCCGGTTCTACGCAGAATGCTGAAACCGTATCTTGTATAGTCTTACACCATGCTTACTTTCTGCCCCATAGCAGCCCGAGAACGGCTCAGTAATGGGTTCAGCTCATCGCCTACCCCGCAACGTATCTACCCCCGTGTTCACCTCCGGCCTATCAGCGTTTAACAAGCGCGGCTCCGTACCCTCACTCAACCAGCGCAAGCAGAGCTATGGAGACAAGTAAGTCGGACACGGGTACAGCTCATTTGACGCTGGGGAAAAATGATATGTAATATAGATAGGCCATAAGGCAGACGGAAAATGAAACACTTAATTGTAGTAAATAATGTCAGAGGCCTACAAGTGGTAGTAGGCGGTTGAAAAACTCTGACACCAGGGTTCATCGGGTCGTTGGACGACTCGGTGTCCCACACGAAAAAAAAATATTATGTACTCGTATCTTTATCGGGGTATATCTACGTCGTAAGTTTTTTATTATCCTGTTTGTCCTTCTTACTGCATTTGAATAGGGTATTTGTACCTACTTCAGTCTATTTCACTATTATTTAGATTTTGGTTTTATATGTATTTCTGTTGAATATTTTGTGATTTGTCGTTTTTAATTCTCACGGGTTCATATGGAAAAAAAATATGACTATACTTATTAGAAGTTTTTAAAACATAAAGGTTGTTTTGTTCTGTTCTATTGTATCGATTATGTTTATTATTGGGATTCAAAAATACTTTAAAAAAATTATCTTTATCACATCATTAATGGTTATATTTGTGAATTTGTTAAGTTATGTATGGGATTTGAAACTATGATTACTTGAAATATGAAGTAATAGGTCTAAATGTACTATAATTTACTTTTAAATTTCTTATTTTTATTAGGTCCTTACATATGAAATTGGCGTTTTGTATGGGAGGAACAAAAAGTCGTTTTTTTTTAATATAGTATATTTATTTAATCAAAGTATGAGCCATTGTAATCTATGCACTTTTGCCATCTCATAGGTAGTTCATTGATCCCTTTACTAAAAAAACCATTCGGACGGGAATCAATAAAATCTTTGAAGGCGATTTGGACTGCCCCATCTGAGTTGAATTTTTTCCCTTGCAAGAAGTTATCCAAATTTCGAAAAAAATGGTAATCTGTTGGAGCAAGGTCCGGGGAGTACGGTGGATGCCTTAGACATTCCAATTGAAGCTCTTCTAATTTGCTAGCCGTCTGTTGTGCAGTGTGTGGTCTAGCGTTGTCGTGAAGCAACAGTGGCGTAGAGCGATTGACCAACCTCGGTTGTTTAGCAGCTAGCTTTTCCATCATGGTTTGCAATTGCTGACAGTAGACATCTGCCGTAATCGTCTGGCCAAATTTGAGAAAACTGTAATGAACGACACCGGCGCTAGTCCACCAAACGCTTACAAGTAACTTTTTATTGGTCAATTTTCGCTTGGAGCAGGCTTTGGCTGGCTTGCCAGGGTCCAGCCATTGCGTTGAGCGCTTTCGATTATCGTAGAGAATCCACTTTTCATCACAGGTAATGATTCGATTTAAAATCCCTTCGTTATTGTGCCGGTCAAGTAATGTAACGCAGCAGTTGACGCGCGTTTGCCGGTTTGCTTCACTCAATTTGTGAGGAACCCACCTTTCAAGTTTTTTAATCTTTCCAATTTGCTTCAAGTGGATTAAAACAGTTTTATCACTAACACCGAAGCCTGCAGCTAATTCGGACGTGGTTTGCGATGGATCCGCTTCCACAATAGCCTTCAATTCTTCATTATCAACTTGGGTCTCCGGCCGTCCACGGGGCTTGTTTTGCAGGTCGAAATTTCCAGAACGAAAACGTTGGAACCAAAAACGCACTGTGTTTTCTTTTGCGACACAACCGCCATACACATCATTAACCCTTCGAGCCGTTTCCGCAGCACTGGTGCCACGGTGGAACTCGTACTCGTAAATAACGCGATATTTCAAATTTTCCATTTTGTAAATTGAGCGATGCAAACAGAAAAAAGATAAGTAAAAAAACAAATGAATGACGGTTTACGAAACACAACTACATGTGGAAATAGCTGTATAAATTTGAATTTCGAATTCCTAACCAAATAGGAGAAATTTGTGATCAAAGTGGCAAGTACGACAAAACGACAATTTCATATGTAAGGACCTAATAAATAGGTCTATAGTTATTGTATAATTTTGTCCGGGATATTTAATACTATTATTTATTTATATTAATATGATTTTTAGTCCTCATGTTAAGACTATTTGTAGTCATTTATGAAAATATAGTTTTTCAAACTGAAGTTCGATCAAGCCATAGCTTTTTAGATCTGTAGGGTGCATACTGAGTGAACCCCGTTACAAAAATATAACTAAATTCTAAATTCCCTTTAGACCTCTTACAACATCTTCCCTTGTTTATTCTAAATCTGTTCTTTCTTTATCTTTCAATTTAGTTGTTCTCTATCTGTTCTTTGAATTATGTTATATATTTATTTATTTCTGGTTACCCTGTGCCGTGTCTAAGTGTGTTCGGATGTGCCGTCCAATGTTTTCAGTTTGCAGAAGCCTGATTTGCTGCTGCACGGGTCTGACCCTCACTTGTACCAGCATTGTAAGCAGAGTATCGAGTTCGGGTAAGGATATGGTACAACTGACACTTGGAGAAACTGGAACTAACTTGACTACTGTACTAATGGGATAACGTGGTGGTGGTATGTTGGGATTATATATATGTATGTGGATTTATAACGTAGTGATAAAGCGCAATTAAACATCAGTTGCACGTAGTAACCAAATAACTGTAGACTGTAGTAGCTTATACAGGGTTATTTTTTATTCACCCCGGAAATTTTACAGGGCGATTGTACTCATGATTCTGAACAACTTTTATTATGGGGTAAACTGGGACATCGCGAAAAAATATTCAGCTGTTCCATACATTTTGTTCGAGTAGGTATGAATTTTTCTATGGAGCAGCTATTTATTTTTCGCGATTTCGCAGGTGATCCCATAACAAAAGTTGTTCAGAATCATGAGTAGAATCACCCTGTAAATTTTACGGGGTGAATAAAAAATAACACTGTATTTATTTAACATAACTGCTTGTTTAGCAATAGCGAAGGCGATGCACGGAAAAAATGGCGATTGACAAGCGTAGCGGCTTCGATGGTAGACGCTTTAGTGAAATACTAAACTAGGCTGCTTGCTATTATGAAATACTTTGCCAGTGGTAAAAATAGCATGAAGTTGTAATAAGAATATCTTTAGTTTGCACGAAAACTGACTAAAATTGCAGTTTTCACATCTACAAAGTATAATTATTTTTTTATCTCTCCAGCTTAAAAAATACTGTTTTGCCTCGTAAATCCAGAGGGCAAAAGTAGTTTTCATTACACTAGGTGTTGAAAAATGTTTTGAATTTCGAACATCTCATTTTAAAATACATTACAATGGCCAGTTATTTATTTATTTTTGTTAAATATTTCATATTTCGTTCAGAAACATCACATATATGTCTCAAATATGTGATGTTTCTGAACGCACCTTCAAAAATTATTTTGCGGGTATATTTATAATGCCTTAGGCATTCGAGCTATAGCCTTTTTCACAAACCTGATATTGGCATTTTTTTTTACTGGTAGAGGTGAAAAGTTGTGTGTACTTACCACACAAGAACACATTCATTGGCATCTCGTGCTTTTGAATCCCTCACTGAGCTCAGGATACTATTTTTGAATCACGAGCGTAGCGAGTTTTTAATATCCTTCGCTGCCTTGGGACTCAAAATTAGCACTCAAAGCAAAAATAAACTTTGCTCTCTTGTTGTACAAATAACTATTATTACTTTGACCTTATAACAGACTGCAGTCAGAGAAAACTTTTCACCTTTTTTGCTTTTGAGTTTTCTCCTCTAATTCCTTCCCATCAAATAAAAGCCCTTCCTATTTTCCGTCCAATCGATTCTAATATGCGTCACAATTTTCCAGCGGAGTATACAACTCGAAGCTCTCGGTAGCGCGCGAGCCCTCCAAGATGATCCGTCCGTTATCCCGCAAGGACATCTTCTACTCAGGGTCTGTACACAACCTGATGGCCAGAAGCCAGAGCCAGAAGTCTCTGCACGCCTTCCGCAAGTCCATGGCCAGTCTGCCGCAGAGTGTCGCCGATGTGGAGAAACAGGACCGTAAGTTATATTGTGCACGAACTTAATAGTATTTTGTTTGTAGTAATAATCACATAAGGATAATGTTGCACTCCGGGTCTGTAATGGCGAGCCAAAAGTTTCTACACGCCTTCCGGAAGTACATGACCACTTGACCAGAGGTGTTCTTTTTCATAGTATATTACCACAAGATAACCAGTTCTTAGAGAGTCCGTTTGTTTAGTCACGCTATCTGCGTCTGTGGTATGTGGAGGCAAAGGATCGAGATCAGTGGAGGAAGGGGAGCGAGGGCTTTGCCCAGCAGTGGGAACCCGATGGCTCTATAAGATTACTACAAGATAATATAGAATGTTAAATGTTTTATTTAACAAATGTTGTTTGACTGCATGAGCTGAAACAAACGCACGAATGGTATTGAACTATTTTTCTAATATCTAAAAAATACCTAGGGTCCGATACAAAAAAGGAGGTATTTTCCTACAGCCATATAGTCATCATATCACATCATCCTATAGCAGTCCACTGCTGGACGCAGACCTTCCTAATGGTACGCCTTAAGGATTTTCCGTTTTCGCCAGCCAGTCGCTACTAGCCGCCCTCTTTGAGTCATTGGGCAACGATACGCTTGCCGAGACGAGGGAACCATACATACATACATACACATATCACGCCTATAATCACTTGCGGGGTAGGCAGAGCGTAAACGGCCGCAAAAAACGGACATTTACACCACGCCTGACAAACACTTGAGGGTTACTCGGAAAACTGTCAGCGACAGTGACAGGTTGTCAGCCCATCGCCAATAATTGCAATACACACCCTCGAGTCCCTTAGTCGCCTCTTACGACTCCCACGAGAAAGAAATGGGGTGATATTCAAAGCCGGCAACATCTGCACTAATTTCGATTGCTTGAAGTAAAACTATCGCTTTGTATCTCAGAGGGCAACTGCTGCACGGGCGCACTGAGCTCTATGATGGACACGAGCTTACTGAAGGACCCCGCGTTTATGCTGATCGGCGTGTCCAACTTCTTCGGCATGGCGGGCCTGTACGTGCCCTTTGTGTACCTCGTCGACGCCGCTAAGCTCAATGTAAGTAACATTCGCTTTTATTTATATATTTATTGAACTTTATGCACAACAGTGTACATGGGCGGACTTCATGCCAATGGCATTATCTACCGCAGTCTACCTTAGAGCATGTGGAAAGAACAGGCAGGTGCAAAAGTAATATTAAAAATCGAAATATACCAAAATAATATAGCTAAATAAATACAATGATATTTCTTCTCACTATTGCTTTTCACTTTCACTTTAACCTTTCTTTCTTCATCATGTGGGGCACGAGTCGACGAACGACCCGGTGATCCCTGGTGTCAGAGTTTCTTAACCGTCTGCTACAAGTAGTTGGCCTCTGAAATGGTTATTGTAACGACCGCCGTCTAACTAATCATAGACAACAACTGGGACCGACGGCCTTCAAAAGCGAAGCATGGAACCGTTTTTGTTACGGACAATCAGCCTGCAATGACCTAACCGAACTGGGAACAAATTTCACAAAGTGATAAATATTAACTTGGGACATTAAGTTAATATTTATCACTTTGTGATTATCACCGTTAATCGAACCCGGGACCTCTGGACCAGACACCAACGGTAAGCGCGCTATAACATTTTTATTCTAGTTTTGTAGTTTTAGTTTCAGTCTGTATACCCCGCCTTAAGAACTTCGTTAGTTTTGCACCTAGTGATTAGTTACATAAAATTTAGCTCAAACTTAGTATGAAGGTAGATTGTATACATACATACATAAATCACGCCTATATCCCTTACGGGGTAGGCAGAGCGTTAACGGCCGTAAAACGGATATTAACACCACGTCTGACAAAAGTTTGAGGGTCAATCAGATAAATGTGTATCTCTATAGTGACAGGTTGTCAGCCCATCGCGTAAAATTGCAATACACATCTAACCCTCGAGTTCCGTAGTCGCCTCTTACGACACCCATGACGAAGAAACGGGGTGATGCTATTCTAGGCCGGCATCACACGGCAAGGCAAATAGATTGTATATTTGTTTATTATTACCAGCCTATCCTTAGTTTTCAGTATCGGCCACTAGTAAAAATACCACAAAACTTTCTTTCTTACACGCTTCAGGGTGTGTCCTATAATCATAGCTCCTTAAATATAACTTTGAATCTCGTTAGGCATATTCCTGATTTATAACCATATTCCTTACCATAAAATGTTACAATAGCTGTTGGTTTTCCAAAATAAATAAAATAAGATTCCTGCGAGATCCTAAAAAGTTTCTTATCAACAATCTACCGAATCATTTAAATACGATTCTTGTTTAATTTCCAGGGTGTAGATGCATCCTCAGCGTCACTGTTGCTCTCCATAATCGGCGTGACCAACACATTCGCTCGTATCGGGTGCGGCTTCATCGCAGACTTCCCCTGGATGGACTCGCTGATACTCAACAATGCCTGTCTCATGATAGCAACCGTTGCAGTAGGACTGACTCCCTTCTGCACAACTTATATCACTTACATCTGCGTCGCAGTTGCATTCGGTATTGCCATTGGTGAGTGAATTGTTTCTCTATATCATCTAGAATGGAAAACTATAGGTACCTGCTGTAATGAGGGCAAAAAATGTAGCGAGGAAATGCGTCGCTCGTCGCGATTGTACCTTTTTTATACAATAAAAATGCAGTTTTAAGTCTTCGTGTTAATTTGGTATTAACTATTCGTGCTAAGCACTATCTACATTAAACTTTGCTTTTTCTCCCTACATCATTATCCCTTCCACCTATAATTTGTGATTATTTGTTGCCCTGCGCTTGAGCCAGTAAGTACCCAAAATTTAGTCCTTTTCAGGGTTCCGTATTCAAAGGGTCGAAACGGGACCCTATTATTGAGACTTCGTTGTCTGTCTGTCACCTGGCTGAACCTTTTAACATAAACAGTGGTAGCAGTGGTATTTAGAGAGTTGGAATTTACACATAGATGTATTTAATAAAAAAAAAAAATTTAAATTAAAGGGGGCTCCTGTACAAAAAACGTGATTTATTTGCTCGTTCTTATCTACCTCGTATGTTCATAAGTTTTTCAACGATTTTATATTGAAAATAATCCCCCCTTTCAGCCGGCTACATCTCTCTGACCTCCATCATCTTGGTAGACCTGCTTGGCTTGGACAAGTTGACCAACGCGTTCGGACTCCTGATCTTATTCCGTGGAGTGGCCACAGTAATCGGATCCCCACTGGCTGGGGCGGTGTATGATGCTACCAAGACTTATGACGCGTCGTTCTACATTGGAGGCGGTTTCTTCCTGCTGTCTACTTTGGCGTCGGTAGCTGCAGGGTTCTTTAGGCAGTAAGTGGTCATTCCTTAAAATTTTAAAAGTAGTATTAACAGCCGATGCCGTGTGATGCCGGCTTAGAATAGCATCACCCCCTTTCTTTCCCGTGGGCGTCGTAAGAGGCGACAAAGTCGTAACGTCGTAGTCGTAAGAGGTGTGTATTGCAATTTTAGGCGATGGCCTGACAACTTGTCACTATGGATGGCGATACACAATTTTCCAAATGACCCTCAAATGTTTGTCAGACGTGGCGTAAATGTCCCTTGTTTTGCGGCCGTTTACGCTCTGCCTACCCCGCAAGGGATAAAGGCGTGATATATGTATGTATGTATGTATGTATTAACAGCCACAAAAGTCAGACAAGGCCTCCCCGTATTGGGGGTATTTCCATACTCATTCGCTTGGCAGGCGGATTGGAAAGCGCAGTGCAAAATTTTGCATTTACAGGCAACGCTTCAGCCCATTCCCTGGACGATTATCCTTAAGTCGCTTTTTACGCCACCCACGAGTAAATTGGGGTGATGCTATTCTAAAACGGCACCACACAGCAATCGGCGGTTTTTCTACTAACAGTCTAAAAATTTTTCCAATTAGCTTGAAAATTAACTCTGAATTTCTTTGAATTACTTAAATAGCATGATAATACTTAGTTTTAGATTTGAGCTATAGGCAGGTCCTAACATCCGCACCTCGACGTGCCCATTAAATCGACCGTATTGTATCGTTTAATAACTATATGAAAAACCAATATTAATTGTTCCTAGATGCAGCTGATAGTACCTCTGCCTAATTTACCATAATATGAGATATACCCCGCAATGGATATAGGCGTGATATAAAGTGGGATTTCACTAGTGACCGATACCGGAAACTCAGGTCGGGCTAGTGATAAGGAACAATTTTCTCCAAATAACATAGGTCGAAATATGAAAAAAATATTAGTCGCCATAAAAATTGACTAGGTCGGCTGGTACATTTTGTATGGGAAGTTTTTTTGCATATGTCGACCTATGTTCCTAGGGAATAGTTTGAGTTTGAGTCATCGTGTCAGTGCCCTAATACCTTCACCTTGTCAGACTTGTATGACGCCACCGACAGCGCCGTAGCCGTGGCTAATTTCTGGTCGAAATACATTTGAGTCATCGACACGAAAGAAGAAGAAGAAGGGAATAGTTGTTTCTTATCACCAGCCCGTGGAATTTTTGCTATCGGTCACTAGTAAAATTTCACCATATATTATATTATTACCTATGTAAGTATATCAGATATCTAACCAAACTTAATAGTGGCATTGATTTCCAAGGAAACCAGTGGTAGTGACGCCGGCGGCCGCGCTTGCACCCATCGATGAGGACGAGGAAGGAGACGACATGCACTCCGAAGCACGCAAGAACCAGGATCGCAACGGCTACGGACAGGTGCCTGCTAACGACGCCGAGAGCGCTATGTAATAGGCTCCTAGTACAGTGATTTAGAAACATATCTATCTATAGAGAAACTTTACTGCAGACACTGAAAGCTAAGGGCGGCTAATAAGTAGTAACTTTGCCAAGGAAAGCTCAAGATAATGTATAAGATACACACAGCGAGCAGAAACCTCTGACCGCTCAACTTTAAGGGCCTTACATATAGGAACGTGAGTTGACCGCGAGTTTAGAAATATTTCAATAGAATACCAAAAAACGCTAGATACGCCCAGCAGATATCGCTGATTCCTAAGTGCCTTACAACAAGATAGACGCGCGTGGAACGCGTGATTGAATAATATCCCAACACAAAAAAACGCTAGGCAGGCGCACAACGTGCGTCTAATTTCTATGTGGTAATGCACTAAAATATTAAATAAGCACTAACACATAATACTAAACTAGCAGTTTCTACCAGTGGCACAGCGTGTGCATAAGAGACTTTGAACCTTCCTACCTAAACATAAAGTTTAAAACCTATGAAATAAGATAAATATAACAATAGGTTGTATTCTTGGGGCTAAAGAGTGATGATTCGGTAATAGAGTCTGGTAAGTCTGGAACCTAGAATTCACTAGCTAGACTGTATGCACAGTGGAGATCAGACTACGTTACACAGTTTGGACTTTGCACCGTTCTTTGCACGTGAGCTTGACTGTACATTGTAAATTATTTTGTTTTAAATAGAAAGAAATTTTCTAGCCAATCGTCAAGTACTTAGATGGCGCTGGGCTAAACAAAAAAGTTTATTTTTATAAAAAAGTACCTATGTAAATAGATGAAATTAATTTATGACTCAAATGTCAGAATTTCAACTTAGCTCAACGGCATCTGGTATAACATTATAAAAAAGCTCAAGAGCTGTCAGTAGAAAAGTTCCAATTTGTATGTTAAGTTTTTTAATTAGTTCTTTATTCATATATTATCAGTGTGTAAATTTGACCGTAGGCGGAATACAGGTGCCTTATGTACTTATAATGTTTTATTATTTTGAGATAAATTACTACGTTATAGTCAATTTGGTTGTGAATGAATTTAGACTTTTGAATGAGTAAATAGGTACGAGTATTAATAAACATACTCAATTGAACCCAAATGCTGTAGTGTTAAAAAAATAATGTATTTACTATGTTGTTTTAATATAGTGATGTTGTGGCAGTGGGTTGGTCACATTTGTCGTAGAACCGATGGATGAGTGGGTTCTTGAGTGTAGCGTTGGACGCCCTCCGGCCAGATAGACCGATGACTTAAAAAGGGCGCCTGGTAGAGACTGTATGGCGAAAACGAGAAATCGTGCGTGCCCTATGGCGTACCCTGGGGGAGGCAGCAGTCCAGCAGTAGACTGCATTAGGCTGGTGTGATGTGATTAGTATAGTAAAATGGTGCTGTTTTAAAAATAGAAGTTATATAATGTTTTTGTTTAGGTGTGTGAGGAAGTAAGTGATAAATAGCATTGCATTTTCAACTAGTTACTAGTCTGTGCAAAACAGGGATAAATGTATTTACCTAAATGTAAATAAAAACATTAAGAACATAATTATGTTAGGTTGTAGCTAGGATTTAGTAAACTTTTTAAATTTACATCAATAACAATTTGTCAGTTAAATTAATTTATATGAATAGGTATTAATTATTAAGTGTTTTTATATTAAGTGATGCATAAGTTCCTATAAAGTGCTAAACCGTCATTTATACCTTATACTTAGCTGGAGATTAATCAAATAAAGTAATTAAAGAAATAAATGCTTAATTATGGATTAAGTAAACTTTGTTTTATTTGTAACGACTTCCTATGATATCCACAGACCAAAAAACTCCGGTAGGGGGCAGCACATGACGTTTCAATGCTCTGTGATAATGATAATATTCATCGAGTAACAACATCGAACAACAGCTTGAGATAACAGTGTAAAATCTTAATTACAAAAGTAAATTAAGATGTGTAAAACTTACCTAATTAATATGCTGATGAAATGTTAGTTTTTAAAATAGACTAGCTGTTTTAATAGATTGTGCCACAGAAGAGAGGGCCTGGGGGGAGGCCTTCAAAAAGGTATGTATTAGGTTTCGAGCAGCAAACTTACTCATAGCATCATGGTCTGAATGCTCCCTATAAGTATTCGGAGGGCTGTCCCTTACACCCTGTACATTCCAGGAACTATGTATGCTTCTTCTTCTTCTTTTTCGTGTGATGACACCGTATCGACGAACGACCCGATAAACTAAATATTGAGTAAAGAAGGAGGAAAATGATGGATTCCTGGCACGGCATGACCAGTTAATTAAAACAATTAATGGAGGTAAGAATGAAGGAAGAAAAGGATGAGGAAGATCAAGAAGGAGTAACTTAGCCAAATAAAGGAGAAAATAATGGCCGCGTCGCACAGGGGAGCCTAGGAGAAGGCGAAAGAAAGCGAAAGCCCTTAAGGCGAGTATGGTCTTGAATGGCCTCGACAGTGGCGCCACTTAAAAAAAACTCTTAATACAAACAATCTATCAGAATATCCGTTGCTCAAGTTTTTAGTAGGTATTATCCTTAAGTAAAATTTGAACCTACATACTCAATTAAATATTCGCTGTAGTTAAAAGTTATGGCTATTAATCCCCTAAGTGGCCGTTTTTAAGTACTATTTGCCATAACCTTAATTTCATCGATTATTTCATTCTTCTTCTTCTTTCTTTCTTTTTCGTGTGGGACACCGAGTCGTCCAACGACCCGATTAACCCTGGTGTCAAAGTTTTTCAAACGCCTACTATTAGTAGTAGGGCTCTGACATGGTTGTGTAACGACCGCCGTCTAAGTAATCATAGACAGCTACCGGGACCGACAGCTTAACGTCCCCTCCGAAGCACAGAACCATCTTTCTTACAGACAATCAGGTGGTTCAGCCTGCAATGTCTTAACCAGACTGGGGACAAATTCACAAAGTGATAAATATCAACTTTGTGAGTGCCCCACCGAGAATCGAACCCGGAACCTTTGCGCCGCAGGCTGTCGCACTACCACTGCGCCACATCGGCCGTCATCATTATTTCATTGAGTTTGCAGGTTCTAACTTAAGGATAATACTAAAAAGACTGAGTGAGCAACGGACATTCTGATAGATTGTTTGTATAAAGAGAAAAGTTATTTTATGAAGTTGCGCCACCGTCTAGTCTAGGTCGTTGACGGCTACACTCGCCTTAAATAGACGAAGCTACTATGTTTTATTAGTGATCTGATACATTTCACGGAATTCTCGAGCCAAATGGGCTGTTTACATCGACAAATTAACTGCGTCATGTTTTCGATGTCACCCCTTCCTCACAGAGCAGACGTGTAAACAAAATAATAAAACGGCCTTTATCTAATAACTAGAGCAAGTATCGTTAACCTATTTGTTATGATTATATACACAAATATTACCTATACCTTCCTGCTGCACGCAAAGTTATAAATTCGTTGGAATTCCTACGAATTCTAGAACTAAATCTAGGTAAGTTCCTCATGCTAATTTAGTCAATTAGGAACGTAAGAATTTAGCCAATTAGTAATACCTAGAGTTTATCACATTGCCGTGAATATTGGTGCTATAGGGAAAAGGCCTATGCCCTGCAGGGGGTGGATGTGGGCTGATGATGATGACGAATAAGATAAGGTATCCAGCCGTGGTTTTGTTCAACAAACTGTCAATGGAACTTAAAACCATTAATAATGTGGAAATATTTAAGAAAAAGTTAGAATCTTTATTATTAGATAAAAATTGTTATTGTATTGTTGAATTTTAAATTTGATTAGGTACTATAATGATGTGCCAATGGCATGGCATATTGTAATTTGTCCTAATTGTCATTTAGGTAATAATGGTGTAACAAATTTTTCAAAAATTTCTATTAGTTTTAAGTAGGTACATCATGTAAGTATTTCGCACACAGTTGTATTACTGTTATTGAATAAAGTTGATTGATTGAATACCTAGGGCACACTAAAAGTTTTTCAATTCTGGACCTCTATTCTGGAATTTTCGCATACGAAAGTCTTCTACTAATTATTGTGGTCACACTCGTAGATACTAATCTTATCCATTCACACAAAATATCCTAATAAATTCACACGTATACTTTTGATATAGGAAAACGAGTAGTAGAAAGTGATACGAGTGGTTAGACCAGTCGTTGCGGACTTCCTTGCACGATTTCAGTAATTACCTTATTTTGAGTTTCTGGTCAATAATAAATAATAAAATAAAATTCATTTATTTCAGACCGAGTCCATATTATGAGCATTCAAAATCCAAACATAATGAATGTTTGGATTTTGAATGCTATAATTTTTGAAAGAAGAAAATTTATTTAGGTGCTGATTGAAAAGAATTAGCAGAAAAACGTTTATAAATTGTGTTTTGTCATTCATTGAAATACCTGCAGCTACACCATCGGAGATTGAAGGTCCTGTCCCACAGCGATTTTTAAGTCGATACAAGTTTCCACATCGACATAGAAATTCTGTCAATTTCAACTGCAACATTCGCAACAGTCCACTGCTGGACAAGTGCAAGATGTTGCATTTACAGGGAACACTAGCTGCCCAATTCCTAAATGATTATTCCTTAGTCGCCTGTAACGAACCCATGGGCAGAAATGGGGTGATGCTATACTAAGTTCGCAGCACACGGCCAGAAATATCTGTTATTTCATACAAAATATTTACGCGAATAAAATTGCTGTGGGGACTGGACCATAGAGTGGTGAAAAGTTTGTCGGCGCTAGTGAATTATACAAATACGAACGAATTCATAGAGGTAAAAATCCGTTTGCTTGTAAGATATGTGAGAAAGACTTCAGACACAGCAGTACTGTACTGTACAACTACATATTATGAGGACACACACAGGTGAAAAGCCTTATGTTTGTGAAATATATGATGAGAAGTTCATTAAAATATAGATTGCCTTATTACTCATACTTTGATATGGTACTTGAGTAAAAAATCCTACGTTTGTAAGATTTAATATGTGACAAAAAGCTTTGTAACAAAAATAGAAATATCGCAACATTCCGTTATGCCGTGTGATGATTTCTTTCCCTTGGGAGTCGTAAGAGGCGACTAAGGGACTCGAGGCTGTGTCTTGCAAGTTTAGGCGATGGGCTGACAACCTGTCACTATACACAATTCTCGGAATGATCCTCAAATATTTGTCAGACGTGGCGCAAACATTTTTTGCAGCTGTTTGCGCTCTGCCTACCCCGCATGGGATTATAGGCGTGATATGGTGTATGTATGTGTGTATTGCAACATGTTCATACTTACACCAAGTGTGAACCCATACATTAAAAAAAACATTTGCTTGTATTGTAGCATAAACATAATATATGATTTTAACTCCAGACAGTAAACACAGACATACTATATACTCGTAGTTGCACACGAGAATCAGTCATCATTTAGATTCTTAGAGAAAAGCTTGTAATAGTAATAGTAGATTTCTGTGGTATCTCCGTATTTTTCATATTATTCTATGATCTTTGGCTCTTTTTTAATTTGTTATAATCTTATATAGCTTTATATTTGCGTTTTTTATTCGTCTTTTACATTGGGTAGGGGAAAAGAGTTTAAAGGGGCGTGTTTAGCCCTAATTTGTTTCAGCTGTAACTCCAAAAGTATAAAGCAAAATATTAAAAAATGGAACAAAGTATTCTATTTGTAGAAAAAAAATAACAGAATTGTATTACGTAAACTAAAAGAAATATAATAATAATATTTCCAATCGCATACAACCCTTATATCTTCAAAGTAAGAGTGAGCAGGCTTCTTCTTGGTGAGCTCGCTCCATCTTAGACTCTGTCTCTGTCCTCTGACCTAGGCTAGAGTCAAGAGCAAACCCACACTTAATAAAAAATAAAAAAAATAAAAATTATAAGTTATTAAGTTAAAAAACTATTGCTCTGATTCTCGGGATGTTCCATATGCATATAAACTAACACATAACGTAAGTAAATTACTGAATAAAGAATCTATACATATAATAAAACAGAAACGAAACCAATTCTGTACATGAAATAGATTCAAAAAAGGGTTTTTGCTTCTAATTGTGTTCAAGATACAGACATCAAAACAGAAGTAAAATTGATTTTTGTCTGTTTGTCTGTTTGTCTGTCGGTATGTTTGTTATTCTTTCACGTAAAAACTACTGCACAGATTTCTACAAAATTTTATACTGCGGTAGCTTATTACCCGGGTCAACATCTAGGATACTTTTTACCTCGAAAAAATCTTTCATTCCCATGGTAAAACACAGTAACTGGTTCCGCAAAGCGAGTTCCGATTTTTTTTCCTAAAAAATAATATAGATGTCGCTGTTAGTTTTGTAAAACGCGGTATTGACCACGTATTGACTGACATACGATCTGAACTTCTAAACGACCCCGTGAAACGACCTAACCGAACAAAAAACAAACAATCACACATTTAATCCTTGCGGGGTAGGTTGAGCGTCAACGGCCGTAAGTATTTTATCGCTATCGCCACGTCTGACATATATGCGGGCCGTTCTAACTATTACAGAAATGTTTCGGACTTTTACTTTGACCTTTGGTCATGGTCAAGGTATGTGATGGAAGACAGATGAATTGTGATATTTTCTTGAGTTTGCACAACTATTACTCATCACAATAAAACAATTTTAAACGGATTTAAGTTGTGTTTATTGTGGAAATGTAGGAATTGTGAAATCCAAAATAAACACAACTTAAATCCGTTGAAAATTGTTTTATTGCGAAGACAAATTATGATTTGGGTAAAATTAGTTAATTTTTTTACCACTACAAGAGGCCGTTGGCCTGAGTTACAGGTTATAATACTTTTAATTTTAACTCGACATCTCTAGGTGTAACCGAGATAGTGAGTCTTGAAAGACAGACAAATGGACAACAAAGTGAGTGAACCTATAAGGGTTCCATATTGCAGCCTAAAACCTATTTACCAATATAGTTTTTATTTTAACTCGATATCTCTGCGCATTCCCGAAATAAAGCGTCTTACGAGACGGATGGACGGACGGACGGACAACAAACTGATCGTATAAGGGTTCCGTTTTTTTGTACGTTTCTTTTTGATGTACGGAACCTAAAAAAATATAAATGTCCTTCATTAGTTAGAATCAAAAATGATAGAGTAAAATTTGTTTAAAATTACTTCATAGATGTCGCTGTTAGTTTTGTGAAACCCGCTAATGAAATGTTTTCTCCAAAATTATATAACAAAGCCACTGACAGGCGGCAGGTTTTCTAAAAAAATAATAATATAGTATTGTAAACTATGCCGTGTGATGCCGGCTTGCAAAAGCATCACCCCATTTCTTTTCCGTGGGAGTCGTAAGTGGCCACTAAGGGACTTTCACATGGGCGATGGGCTGACAACCTGTCACCATGGCGATACACAATTTTCCGAATGACCATCAAATATATGTCAGACGGCCGAAAAAACGGACATTTACGCTCTGCCTACCCTGCAAGAGATCTTCTTCTTCTTCTTCTTCTTTTCGGGTCAATGGCGATGTACCCCGTGTTACAGTATTTGAGCCCAAAAGGTCGCTACGTCAATAGCATTTTGGTTGGCTCGAATAGTTGCAAGAGATAATAGGCGTGATATACGTATGTAAGTATAAACTTGGGCAACGGATATTCTGATAGATTGTTTCTTTAAAGATAAATCTTTTTTTGTGAAGTGGCGCCACTATCGAGGTCGTTCACGGTTACACTCGCCTTAAACATTTTTGCAGAGATCAGAAGGCAAGGAAGGATTGCACTTGCTGTAGTATCTTCAAGTATCGCTGCCACACTGCTTCCAGGAGAGAAAACGGCGCATACAACTTTCAAAATACCAATCGATTTGGACACAAACGATACTCCAATATGTGCTGTATCACGTAATAGTTACAAGGCAAAGGTTTTCTGATATTGTTGTCTGGTAGTTATGTGACGAGTGTACGATGGCCAACAAAAAAACAGTAGAAGCTATGGATAGGACTTTGAAAGACATACGCAGAGATAATAGGGCCATGGGCCATATCACTGATCTTTTTTCCAGTGACTTTCGCCAAACACTTCCAGTTGTTACTCGAGGTACCAGGGCTGATGAGGTGAATGCATCACTAAAATCATCGGCTCTTTGGCCACAAATTCACAAGCTGACCATGACGGTGATCATGCGAACCCGTCTCGGAGGTAATCCACGGGCTGAAGAGTTTTCACAAGCTTTATTAAACTCGGCAGAGGTACTTTACCAGAGGATAACAGTCAAGTATGTCTGCCTGAAACGCTTTGCCAAATAGTTTCTGGTCTAAAGAGAATCATTTCTTCTGTGTATGGCGAACCTTCCTTCCTTCAAAAGAAAGATTCGTAGCTACGTGGAAGAGCTATTTTTGCACCCAAAAATGATCAGACTGCTTCAATAAACCATACCATTATATCACAAATCACTAGGGATATGGTGGTATACGCATCAATTACCACTGTTATGAATCAAGACAAAGCCACTAACTACCTAAATTCCTAAACTCCTTGAGTGCGAATGGTGTTTCTGCACACCAAATATTACTTAAACTTGGTGTTCCTATCATGCTTCTTTGCAATCTCACTCCGCCAAAGCTGTGCAATGGAACCAGACTGAAGATCTTAAGCTTAAAGATGAATGTATTCGAGGCGGATATTTTCACTGGTTGTGGCGCGTATACCACTCATTCCCAACAACTTTTTATTTCAATTTCAGGGCATTCAGTTTCCCGTCAGCGTTTTCTTTGCAATGACTGTAAACAAATCGCAAGGACAGACGCTGAAAGCCGCAGGCGTAGGTCTTACGATTCCCTGTTTATCACACGGGCAGCTATATGTCGCTTGCTCTCGAGTCAGTTCTCCTGAAAATTTGTACGTTTTAGCACCCGATGGTAAAACTACCAAAGTAGTTTATAATGATGTTTTGTAGCTGATGTCCATAGTATCAAAACCAAGTACCTAACCGATAAACAAGTTAACCAGTACCTATTCATTGCACATCTTAAAGAGAAAAAACTTTATACAAACATGATATTAATATTAAACAATATGCATATGTTACGGGCAATTTGATAAGTCCGGGCACTATAAATACTGACCGGTCAGTATTAATAGTGCCCGACCTAATTGGGCAATGTGATTAAAACAGCACGATTAATTACTTTTCCCGGTCAGTATTAATAGTTCCCTCCCTTCCTTGGGCAAAGTAATAAAAATAAAGAACTGTAATGTAATTTTTTATTAATTGAAGTTAAACTTACATTATTTAAATGAAATTGAACTTACATTATTTAAATGCAATTTAACTTTCATATATTCATTAAAGTTATCGATAAATTTGAACATTGGAATTTAATAAACAAATAGTTATAAATGTAATAAAATCAGTAGTTACCTACTATTTTTATTAAAGAAGTTAAACTTACATTATTCAAATGAAATTAAACTTACATAATTTTCATTAAAGTTATCGATAAATTTACATACATACATACATAAATCACGCCTATATCCCTTACGGGGTAGGCAGAGCGTTAACGGACGTGGTGTTAATGTCCGTTTTACGGCCGTTAACGCTCTGCCTACCCCGTAATGTCCGATAAATTTGAACATGGGAATTTAATAAACAAATACTTGGGCTCGTCCACATCTCCGCGGCGCGGCACCGCCAACCAACGCCCCGCGGGAAATTCACGTTGCGCACCGTGGCGCTCTGCTACGTTTATCACTTTGCCCGGTCCAAGTGATAAATTCAAGCTTACTCTAAAGACTGATTTATTACATGGACCGCGGGCACTCGGGCATTATTAATAATGGCCGGTCCAAGTGATTAATTAATCACTTTGCCCGATGTTGTTGGGCACTATTAATAATGGCCGGTCAGTATTAATAGTGCCCGATTAATCACGTTGCCCGTAACACATACATCAACTTCACTAACTCACAAGTCACTACACCATGCGTACGAAGTCGCGGGCAACAGCTAGTACTAAATATCAATATATTTTCCAAACGTTCAACGTGACTATTCAGCTTATGTCAGCTAGTTGTTACTCTCAATGCGTAGTATGATGATTGATGATGATGAGGCATCTGTACTCACAATGAGCTAAACTTATCGTAGCTATTTACCTAAGTACTTCGACATAAAACAAAAAAATCATACACGAGTAGTAATGACTGTCCTGCCGTAGCAGATAGTACTACCCTGCCTGCCTGCTACGCCGAGGGTTGTGGGTTCAAGACGCTAAATAATATTTGTTAAGTCCAATTAAGTTGAAAAACTCTGATACCCCAGGGTTCATCGGGTCGTTGGACGACTCTGCGTCCCACTCAAAACGAAGAAGTCCAATTTTGAAATATGTGTGTTTAGTCTGGGTGTTTTTCTATAATACTTATGTATTTATGAAATAAAACGAGTAAATCAGATATCTAGTTTCCTTAGAACCAGTTTTGTTTAGTTTGGGGCTAGATGGCGCTGTGTGTCGTGACCAGAGATAGATATTTATTTAATGTGCGTACTTGTGCCCGCACTTACGCACGCGAATACGTTAGCGTGTCAACAGATCAAGGCACTATTACCATTACCATTAAAGCGATACCATTCAACATACGGCAAAAAAGATGAATCATATCAGTTCACTCAATACACAACAGTGTCATAGGCATACGCATAACACAAGCCGGCCATTCATTGATATTATAGTAGTAGTAGTCTTGTTAGATATTGGAGTAGGTAGTTAAAATGTAACATCGAAAAGAAAAAAAACATGTGTATGGATACCGGTTCTTTTTTACATTACGGTTATACATTAGGTGGCATAACATAAGGATAAGCAACGATTTTAGTGTATATTTATTACACAAGTGTATATTTATGCACCATTCATACACAAGTCAACTGTGGAGTTGCGTACTTACATCAAATCAATGGTCATACATGGCGAAAATTGTAAACCTATGTTCGGTAAATCCCAAGAAAAGGTAGAGCGATAGAAAAATAATGTAGGTCCAAGAGGAATTACAAAACACAAACAGTCACAATTATATTTTATATGAAATGTTGTTCGTTATCATGACCTACACTGGCGTTTTACAAATGTACACTTACAGCGATCTCAACACTCACGTGCACACCAACACATTAATAGCTGACCGTAAATCTAATGAAGTCGGGACAATGCCAATATTGGCAATTGACTCTCTAGTCTGCCGCAACAGGTCTGCGGGTTACATCAGACAGAAGTTCAACGTCAATTGTATTGATTGGCGTCTCGAGAGAAAACATTTTCCGTGTAATCATAACTAAAATAAAAACTAAACATCTGAATTAAGTAATATGAAAGAGGTTATGGTAATACTCCTCCCCTCCGGTGTACTGTAGATGGTTTAACTTTTTTAATTCTTAAATTGTACTGTTTGTCCGTACGTTCACCGAGAGTTTTCAGAAAAACGGGATCAAAAGCACTAACCTGCCTGGTGAGCAAAATGTGCATTGCACAAAGATTTTTTTTTGTAAATGTAAATCTCAACTGCTTATCCAGAAAGGGTGAGCAGTGTAAGATGATGATGATAGTCGGCAGCGCCCTCCAGTGGTCGGTTTGGAAATCACTGAACCGGCTCTGTACGGAGGTCGTCGTCTGCAAGAAGAATCTTTGTCGGTGGCGGGCTACAGCACTACAGCGACTCTGGACAATGTCCAAGCGATGCTGACCCACAGAGCACGTCTCACCTATCGGTTTGCCCTGTGTTCCCTGCACGCTAGTAGATCTGTGGACAACCACTCCACATGCCAACTAGTGGCAACTTATTAGTCCAACAAAATTTTGTTCGATAGTCTGACCATTCCAGTCATCTTTTTTCTAGCCCGTTGAGCATGAAAAGTGCAGGGGAACGAAAAAACGTACAAAATCGAGGTAAATTGCAGTGAACGTTGATGACCGCTGGTGCAAGATCAGCGATTGTTTCATCAGACGGCCTTGTGTTTTTGCGGAACAATGTCTCGGTCTCTACCGGCAAAGTTAGATCGGAAAGGGATGCGGAAATCGTCGAGAAGCATAACTCCATTATCATTCTTAAACATGGGCGGACACTCTACTAGGTATAGGTACTAAGGAATACTTACACAAAACATGAGACGGGCAGATTTATTGTGTTAAGAAAAAAAAAATTAGAGCTTGCTAAATTGCGTACGCGTTGTTGGCATTAACATACACTTGTATAATTTCACTAACAGCAGGTACCTAGACCGCGGTAGCCCAGTCGGTAAAAGCGTCTGTGGAATCGATATCATAAATCGTAGGTTCAAATCCAGTCTGCGATGCAATTTTGCAAGCTCAAAAAAATATATACCTAAATGTTTTAAATGTTGTCGTCTTTGTAGTTGTTTCTACAAAATTGATAGGTAATTTGGGAGAGATTATCATCATCTTACACTGAATGATTGATGGGGAGCAAGGGCGGTTGAAACAACAAACCCAATCGCCTCAGTACATATTATGGGAACGTTACTAGAACAATGTAAAGTTATTGATCACTTGCCATGTTTCATGCGCCTCTATTATATGTGGTAATGTGGAATGTATGTAAACCGACATACTCAATGGTAGACAAAGTCATGTTAGTAGTTCCATGACCTACGCAACCGGAGTTGATAACGCACGGTAGGTTCCTGACCTGTAGGGTACAGACTGCAAAAAAGGTATCAAATATCCACTACACCACGCCTGGCAGTGTTTTGGCATTCACAGGAGACATTGATTTCTATTCCCTGGGCCTGTACTCTGCTAAATGAACTTCGCTCTAGTTATCTGTGGATGGCGTGTCAGGAGGTTTAAGTCGTTTCTTCTTCTTCTTCTTGTATTTCGCTAACAGTTTGAAGTATTAAATATAACAGTGGAATTAGAAAGACAGTTGAGTGTCGATGGCATTACAATGGGAAAAAAAGAGACTCGGGGTCCTAGAGTTATACCTTAATTATTATTTTTACAACCCCGTGTAGAATAGTCGTGGCCTATGGTTTGTTAAAGGTAAATACCCCAAGGTTCAACACCACAAGTTGTACGGAATATCGTCGAGCGATTTATAGGATTTTCCTTCCGCAAAATAAGTACCTAAATAGTTTAAAAATACTACGAAACGCGGTTTTCCTCCTATTTAATTTAGTAAGAATTAAGTTGAGATAAGGAAAATTCCGTGCTATCACAGAAATGGTTAAAGCTGTTTTGACAATATCATTTAAACACTGTCTCAAAGCTCGTCTTACTTCTTTGTAATAACAGCGTCAGTGGGTATGATTTTCTTATTCATTGGTCAGCACATATCCTGCGAACTCAGCACGAGATCGGACAAAAATAGCTTGCACGTTTATCACACTAAAACAACGGTTACAAGACGATACATTCCTGTGGCCAGCGAGACTGCGAGCGCACTCGCGCAAAACTACACTCGATGCCAATCACGTGCTACCAATTACTGCAAACAACCTTACTATACGATAAATACGCACATTACACTCTACATCGAACTATAACTTTCTACCACACAATCACACATCACAACCGCGCAGCAATGCAACATAAATTTATTCAGCAAAAAACATTCACGTCCGCCAACAACTATACGAAAGCATGATGTAACTTTGTGCAGACTTGCACCAGACGGATTCCTGTAAAAACGTTTGAATATTTTGTTAGTGAATAAAAATAAATGAAACCGAAACAATGCGGCTGCACACAGCCTTGATGTTGAACTTGGCAGGTTTCGGTTGGTTACACAACGAGACAAACGAGAACCATTTTCAAATACGTCGCCAAAGTTACCGTAACAATAACTTGGCATAAAATATAAAGGGAATTTCTGTTTTTCTTTTTTCAATAAATTTAAGTAAACTCTGGTCATGTATATAATATAAATTTAAATGAAAGCAAGCTATGTACTTAAACCTAGTTACTTAAAGCTTTTAGTAAGTTATGTAAATCTGTAAAGTCTCAAATTATAAATGTTAATTTTATTACTTAAAAGCTATGTTTTATTAACCCAAGTTATGAACAAAATTTTTTTTTTAAACTAGTTATGGATGTAAAAGTCTGAAATAAAGATTTTTTTTTTTTATTAAAGTTGATCGTAGAAAAGAATAAAAATCAAAGTCTTTCATCTGGAAGCGTATTTTTGAAACAATTTCGAATGCAAAAGTCTGCCACGCCTCGAATGGTCTAACCGCTGCTTGTATCACACGTCTCGTACTAAACAAACTAATTCACTTAAACTATACCACATATACTCTTGACATGAACTTCAGGTAGTAGAAGATGTGATACAAGCATTAAGACCACTCGGTGCAGACTTACGCATGTGAAATTATTTCAAAAATACGCCTCCTGTTCGATGTTCAATGACTAAGAACGGTGCGATACGATATTACTTACAATGAGTTTGTAACGTAACCGATACGTTCGGTGTAAATAGTGGTCCGTCACGCGATCATTCAGGCAATGCTCCACAATGCTCGGAAGATTTTCCAACGAACGGGTAAAGCGGCCAAGGAAACTCTAAGGTCATGTTAATTGAGTACTTTTAATTACATAGGAGTTTTCTTTTGAGATTTATTCGTATTAAAGACTAGCGCCACTTAATAATAATAAATAAAATCTTGCAAATAATTAGAATGTCCAAAATAGTGGCCATACCTTGCTAGCATCTCTCTGGCCTATCCTATTTTCTTTCTGTTACTTTGTGGTCAATGCTATATCTTTTTTATTTATGTATGCATGTTTTTTTTATGAAGGTTTATTTTATTATGTTTAATTATCTTTGTTTATTCTTTTTATAGATTGCGTAGGTACCTATAGTGAGAACTTCTCGTATGATTTTTATTTTTAATGCGCACCCGCTTTGCGTCTTTCTGTATAATAATATCCTTTGGTTTGCCCGATAGAGAATGCCGCGTGTCATTAGGCCAGCCCTATGTTCTTTCTGTGCAATAAATTTCGATAAACAAATAAATAAATTACCTTTGCCCACATTTGGTGCATCCACTGCAAACTCAATACAATATTCGCTTTAATGAAGTTATGGATCGCCGTGTTGTAACTTAGTTGATTGAGAATATCATCATCACAATACTACCCGTGCGTGTCGCAAAAAGCGAGCAAGGGATAAATTAATATGGTTTCTGTTAAGACCGACGCCCCCGCCGGCGGGGGCGCGGAGGTCCCTCATTTGCTCCCCACTTTGGGAACTACCGGCACGTGCCGGGTAGATTCAGTCCAATACGTTCTCCCCAGAACAACTCGTAAGCCCAATCGCCCAAAAATTGAGCTGGTTGTTTGAACAACCACAAGCTTTTCCGGGTGAGCTCCTGCTCCCCACCATACAGTCAGGTGTAGATTAAAAGCCCCGGGGCTAAAAATCGTACGGTCCACAACTAAAAAAAAAAAAAAGGTTTTTGTTAACGTTAAGTTATGGGTAAAAGTGCTTCAAACGATCAATTTTGAAACTAATTATCAAAACGCATATACCTCTTTGATCATGCAGGGGTAAGTTTTTTCGTGAACTAGCGCTAGTTGACAACTCGAAGATACCGTTACACCTAATTAGCGTAACAAGAGTTTCTTATTGTGACAATAGAATTAGTCCAACAATTTCTTAAGATTTTAATTATGAAAATTGGTATGAATTTCTCGTTGGAATGGAAATTCCTTTTTCACTTTAGGAAGAGACCTCGTCAATATAATTTGTATCCGTCTGATCACTAGTTATTAAAAGTATTAATAGGTAGGTAATGTTATTATACGTATTAACTTTTATTTTTTAATCGTTTGTTCGACTTAATATTTATTTATTGCAAAATTTTCTTTCTACTGCGGTCTGTAAGTACATACCTACTGTAGATCTTCCATTTACGATTCTCTCATAGTTTATAATTTTGCTTCCGGCATTTTTTCAATGTTATCGATAAACAGAAAAAATAACAAACCAAACGCTAAAACTAGCTCAACAAACACGCATTTGTCACACTCTTGCGCAATACTATTTCAACAATCAAAAAATCAAACAGTAGGTCTGTGTCATGTTACCAAAAACTATCTAGCTTGTCACAAACGAACAGAAGTAATAAAGGCTATGGCGAATAGTTTCCCACGCCCAACAGTGGAGTGCGAACAGTACGATGCGCGGGCGCCGATACTGGGGCACGTTCATGCTGTTTCTCCTAGTCGGTATTTTCTCCGATGACAGATCATAAAACCGCGTTTTAGCACGCCATGCCAGTCAGGAGGAATTTTCTAGCATGCGCTCCAAAACGCGGTTCTACGAACTGTCAAAGTAAAAAAGAGCGACGAAAGAGCTACAAAAGACGGCTGCTTGAACGTGCCCCAGATGTGCCAGCCGGACGTCTGACTGGGCGAAACCTGCCGCGCGGAACGGCTACTTCCGTTTAGACCGGAAACAGACTAGAAATCCATATACAATAAAATTGTTTGCTCTGAAAAAATCCCAGCGTGAAATTCTTGTCTGTCAAATATCCGACCCAAAAAAAACGCCTAAGTGTAATTTGGTCTCGCTCACCAATGGATGGTTCCGTTCCGTCACATATATACATCAGCCTTTTCATATAATACCCCGCTTGAACTACAAACCTCAATTTTAAGATAATGGATTTTTCAGCGCAAACATTTAAAAAATTATTTTCTTCCTGATCGTGTACTTCAAAACAAAACTACTTACCAAATTTTGTAGTTACGAGTCCATGGGAGTTCTAGGTTTAATGAATTTTGATTCCCTTGAGAGGGTCACACAAAACACCCGTTTTTTTACAGCATAAACTTTACTTTTTAACGTTAAGTTATTATAGTAGCTTGATTTCTTTATATGCAATTGGTTTTAATTTTAACCCTTTATCCATGTCCATATCCATATCCCTGCGCATTTCTGAGATAAACGGTTGTAACAGACGGACAGGCGGACGGACGGATGAAATGACAGACGGCCGAACGGACAAATAGTGATCCTATAAGAGATCCATTAATCCTTGTGAGGTACGGAACCCAAAAAAATTGCAACCTTTACCCAGCTTTTTAACGTCGCAACGCACAGTTGCGTATACGTAGTGTATTAGAGTTTTGGAAGTTAAGATATGACAACCCGTGCAATCATTGATGTCATATTCATAGAAAACGGAAATTCCGAGGGACCGCAAGAAATCAATATTGAATCCAAGATATTTTATTATTTTAACACCTAAAAAGGTATCACGAATATTTTATAAAGTTTATATGTATACATTATTTTTGTATAACTTTTCAGTCGTGTGGGACACCGATCCAGCGTTCTTAGTGTATCTATCTAAATTGATCTTTAGGTTCAGATCACAGAGCAGATACTGTATCTGTATGTGGTTAAGATAAATTGAATAGGTTTAAAAAAACATATGTATAAAAATACCTAATAAAATATACGGTATATAATTAATAGGTTATCAGAAACAAAATGAAGTAAAACCAGAGAGATTTACGTAAGGTATCTAGTGTTTTCTCTAATTAACAACAACTGTACAATTTGAAGCAATTATAATTTCTTCGTCTTCAATTATAATTAATAATGTAATTGATACCCTTAGATGGTCAGAATTCCTTTAGTAACTGTCGAGCGATTTTTCTTTTCATGGAAGAATCTGAGGTCGCCATTAAATGCCATAATGGCGAAAAAAAAATAGCTTTTAATTATTTTATGAAAGTGAGTATTTAACTAGGCAGGCAGGGATATTTATACGACAAAAGAAATACAAATTCATGATATGAATCTATATTTCAAAAATATTTCAAAAGTTTACTATTTCGTCTATCCTTAACTCGTGAAAATTATATATGCTACCACCTGCATGTACATACCTAAGTACATAATAATTATTTTGGCAGTCCTCTTGACATATCTGTCGCCAGTTTTACTTCCGCAAATATAAAAGGAAATCAATACAGGGTAATGGAGCTTCCGTGGTTTCAAATGTATGGTACATACATTATCTCAAAAATGAACTTATTTTATTATTTAGGTAATATAGGTACAGTACTCTATATCAGACCCGATGGTCAGATGATATAATATCGGCTATATGGAAAGATTGGATGCGTGTGGCACAGGACCGAAGAAAATGGCGGATTAAAGAAGAGGCCTATGTCCAGAAGTGAAGAGGGCTAATATAGGCTCATTAGATAGATAGACTCTATATCATGCTTTTTCTTCTTCGTTTCGTGTAGGACACGTGTATATTATGCTAAAAAATCATAAATACAAAAAGTACATTTAACGTAGGCTTAATTCATAATCTAGATACAAACATCATCACAATCATACATATCTGAGTTTCTCAAAGGTTGACTGGAAGAGATCCCTTTGATCCTCTTGTTTTATTCCATCCGTTACTGATAATGTGAATTTGTTTTGTGGTACAATAAAGTTAATACATACATAACCTACTCACAACGATAAACAGTTGATCATTCGTTCAATATCCGCATATCCTTGAAATGAATAATTATTATCGTAATTAGAGTAGGAAAAACACCTTTCCATACGTCATATTTCTTTCTTTCAATTACTTATTTCTTTCCTAGTTTGCAAATAAGCGCAGTATGGCTAGCTTTTCATGTTTAAAAAAATGAATATAATTTATTTTTAGCTTAAAGTTTCTGAACAGTGTATGTAAGATATGAGTCATTTTCAACAACTGCATATTTTTGTCAATTTCGGTGGATTTTTTAATTTTCTGCTTTTTGATGTTTTTTGTAGCTGTATAGCAAAAGATACTCATTTTGAATATAATATATTAACAGGGAAATATGTAACAATAGTATTTAGTGAGTTATTTGGGTCACCGAAATTGCCTTGTCACCGAAATTGAATTCATGCCACCGAAATTGGGTTTGTGCCACCGAAGTTGCAATTGTGCCTCAGATCCTCCAATGCTGAAACCTGATGGATCGCTGGCTCACTCTGCAAGTGTGAAAGCCCTGTTTGCAAGCAACTCACGTCTGGACGCTGGCATTAAGCAACCACCTACTGTACCTCGTTGCGATTCTTCGATGTCGGAGATCGCAGTACACACTAAATAGGTTCGAAAAGTATTGTGCAGTCTAGACGTGAACCCTGATGGCATACCAGCGAGAGTGTTAAGACTTTGTGCGCCTGAACTGTCTCCTGTGCTCACACGCTTGTTCCGCCTCTCTCTTAAAGAAAGAACGGTGCCGGGGGCCTGGAAGCTTGCTAATGTGCAACCAGTTCCCAAAAAAGGGCGACCGTGCTGACTCCGCCCATTACCGTCCAATTGCCATTACCTCCATCCCATGCAAGGTCATGGAGAGGGTACTTAACTGGCGGTCTACTGGTGATCTTCTTGTGTATGTCACGCACTGCTGGGGCGAAGCCGTCGAGAAGAACGGCGAAGCACTTGCCGTTCCACTCGATATCTCGAAGGCCTTTGACAGGGTCTGGCATGCAAGTCTGCTCAGTAAGCTTCCTGCTTATGGCATCCCAGCTGATTTTTGTACTTGGATTACAGACTTCCATAATGAACGGTCCATCAGAGTAGTCGTTGATGGCTGCGCTCCGACCTTATTTCCTCAGGGGTCTGTTCTCTCTGCAACTTTCTTCCTGCTGCACATCAACGCCACCAAAACACAGGCGTGTCTTTTCACTGCAAAAAGGAGTCCTTTCGACTGGACACCTACTTTTCGGGGTACATCTGTCTCTGTCACTGACAGGCTTGAGCTTCTAGGTATGGAGTTGACATCAAATCTAAACTTCGGCGCGACAATCGAGTACAAAGCTCAAACGACGGCTAAGAAGCTGGGCATTCTGAATAGACTGAAGCGATACTTTACGCCTGGACAGCTTTTAACTCTTTACAAAGCACAAGTCCGATCCTGCATGGAGTATTGCAGTCACCTTTGGGATGGTTCAGCCAAATACCAACTTGCCGCTCTTGACTCGGTGGAACGCAGGGCCAAGAGGCTCATAGGCGACAAAAAACTGGTGGACTCCAAGCTACATAGCCTGGCACATCGTCGCAAGGTTGCCTGTTTGTCGTTTTTTTACAGATTGTACTTCGGAGAGTGCTCAAGAGCTTCACGACCTTGTTTCACCAGCTCCCTTCTACCATCGGACATCCCACCAATTCGAACTAAGTGCTTCCAGTCATCATTAATAATGCGCTAAAGAGTGGAACTCACTACCTGCGTCTGTGTTTCCAAACGCATACAATCCTAATCTCTTCAAAGTAAGAGTGAACAGGCATCTTCTGGGTGAGCTCGCTCCATCTTTGACTCTGTCTCTGTTCTATGACCTAGACAAGAGTCAAGAGCAAACCCATCCTTAATAAAAAAAATGCCTTGTTTGGCTGCTTACAAATGGATGGCATTGTGTTGAAGATAGCCGTAAACCCCGCTGTTATCGGCATCCGTCCACACCTGTTAGCACCTGCCGGTCGACAAATCAACTGATACCTGCGACTACAAATATCGCTGACGGGTGTCAATGACAGCAGGAGGACTTTACGGGAGCGCCGGGCTGGAGGGCCACGAGGGGTCGCCGTGCAGTAGGACCTCGCGGGAGCGCCGGGCTGGAGGGCCACGACGGATCGCCGGGCTGGAGGGCCATGAGGGATCACCGTGCAGTAGGACCTCGCGGGAGCGCCGGGTTGGAGGGCCACGAGGGATGGCCGGGCTGGAGGGCCATGAGGGATCGCCGTGCGGTAGGACCTCGTGGGTGGACATGGACATGGGCCTCCCCTTATCAGGAGTAACAAACGACCTAAAGCGACCGCATTTTACAGGCTTTTTCGATCTTTATACCCCGCAAGGAGTGAAAGCGTGATATTTCTAAATATGTTTGTAATTTGTATTAATTGAGCAAATTCGGTGGAGCTTTGCAATTTCGGTGGGCTTCTAGCAGCCATAAAAGCCACCGAAATGTGGCCACCGAAATTGCAAACTAGTCATTTATTTAAAAAATATACAAAAGTATCAAGGTTATTCCAGTTTGCAACTTAAATCTAAAAAGTGTACCTAAAGGCTATTTAGAATGCATTACTGTAATATTTTTAAACTTTGAGGAAACATTTTAATCCCGAGCACCGAAATTGCAAAATTTTGATTCCGAGTAAACGGAAATAGTTTACGAACATTTTTGTCGGGAAGACGCAATGAGGTAGTGCACAACCGTTCACACTGTGCGTGAGTGCTCGGCTGATCCTAGCTGGTAAGGGGTTTTAGGTCTGGATATAATCAACAGTGTGAGCAGGGAGCGTCGAAACAAAATTGCCACCGATATTGCTATTTTTGCTGGGACAAATCTAGTTTTGACATAGTTCATAAACTTTTCGTCTAAAAATTCAATTTTTTATAATTTCTCGTAGGGTCACTTATCCTTAACATATTCAAAATTAATTTTCCTTAATATGTTGGACATAATTTTCCTGAGAGATGAATATGTTGTGAAAAACGGATTGGGGACAAGCCACCGAACATTGAAATTCGACACTTACTATTTTTTTTCTAAAAACATAATAACTGTCGAAACATTATTTATATGGCTTCATATCAGAACAAGTGTCTTATATTTTGAAAAAAAATATCATAGTCATATCTGCAAAGCGTCACCTCGTTTTCAGCGAGGACATGAAAAATTTTCGCTTGAGAAATCCACTCATATATGCTAACATATTTTCGTTTGCAGAGGATAAAAACGACTCAAACTGGGTTTCGAGTTTTTGGCGCTATGTAAACTGTTACATTGAAAATACTGCTATATTTTGGATTATTACTTTACTTTAGGACACATTAAAATATTATTTATAAAATGAGCTACCCTACATTGAATAGAAAAATTACGCAAACGTAAACAATGTCACAAACATGTGCTTAACAGCCGCACATATGCAATCGTACAAAATATACGATTGCATATGTGCACAAGCAACTTTTTTTTTGTATGTTGTGCCCTCAAACAATGCTAGCCTAGTACTGGTCTTAATTGTCTTACTCAGGAAGAGAGAAAAAGACTGGCGAATAGTTTGTGCCACTCACTCAGTGGTTTGGAGAACATGTTTATAAGTAAAATCTTATTTCTAAATACTTTATTTACATACGTAACACGGTTATAGTACGTGAATATAAATTATAATACGTTAATAAGTTTATAATAATTACAAGTGGTTAAGTAAGGATGTGGTAGTAATATAATAATAATAGTATATAAGTCACGTGTCTCATCTTATAGGTATTGAGCTTTTTAAAGATTACCTATATTCAATACCTTAAACGAAATACATTTTCGATTCTTGGTGAAACAAAACAAAAACAATACACATACATACACACACATACACGCCTTTATCCTTTTCAGGCTGAGCGTCAACAGCCGTAAACAACGGTCGCTATCACCACGTCTGTCAAATATTTAAGGGCCATTTCAGAGAAATTATGTATCAGCCTAGGGACAGGTTGCCTGTCGCCTTAAATTGTAACACGCATGGAACCCTCGAGTCCCTGAGTTGCCTGTAATGACACACACAGGACAGAAATGGGGTGAAGCTATTCATCTTCTTCTTTCTTAAGCCGGCATCACACAAAAACAATACCATTCGAGTTATTCACGCATTACTCCTTTGATGAGGATTATTCCATTCATATTATTTAATCATTCATTTTTACAAGACAAGCGTAATAATTAGACGTAGACTTGTTAAATTTTAGAAATAAAACAACAATTACTGTGCTAAAGCGATTTATTATATCTTGAAGGCAGAGGTTTGCCCATAAAGTAACATTTCGCGAGCATAAGGCGCCTCACACACTGGGAACGCGCCCCGACGCGTAGCGCGGAGCGGCAGATCCCGCCTATGCGCGTTGACGCTTTGTCGGTGTGTAGCACTAGGCGGTTTTTCGATACGTACTGATGTACTTCCATACAACTTTAAAATCTGCGATCCCGCGCTCCGCAACGGAGTGCGGTGCAGTGGGTAAGCCGCCTTAGAATGATTTAATGGCAAAACAAGTCGGGACCTTCACGCACTCGCGTCATACACGGCAATACTATTAAGCGAATTATAGTTTCATCGAGTTTATCCTTATTATTTAGTTGTGATAATGATTTATCGAAACGTGAACCTAATGTACCTTTAATTTGAATATTACATACATATATACACATATTACGCCTACAATCTACTGCGGGGTAGGCAGAGTGTAAACGGCCGCAAAAACTATTTGAGGGTCTTTCGGAAAATTGTGTATCGCCATAGTGACAGGTTGTCAACCCATCGCCTAAATACACTCGCTTGAGACCCTTAGTCGCTCACATTCGCTCGCTCTTATGACTCCCATGGGAATCAAATGGGGTGATGCTATTCTAAGCCTGAACCACACGGCATATTTATTTATATATTTCAATAATTAATGTAAATTTAAATAATAATAAATAAAATAATATAAAAAACCTTCATATATCACAAATCGTCATTTCTGTGGATACATTTCGATTTCGTACAGTCAAGCTCACGTCCGGTTAGAGACTCGAACCCATCGACCCGCCAATGTAAGCCTTATGTTCGTGGAATAAGAACGGTCCAAAGTCATAACTGTCTTACCCGGCCTAAGCTTGACTGTACAGTCTCTTGTACCATATAAGGTTCCAGGGGTACTCCAAAAGAACTAAATTATATTTATCTGCAACAATATCTTTTTCGCGACATGAATTTGTATTAGTAGAAAATGACGTTATTTTATGAGAATAGGTTTAATTTTTTATTATTTATTGACTGGGGATAAAAATAATTCAGTTATTTTGAAGTACCCCTGGTACCTTATATGCTAAAACCGACTGTACATATAAAAGACATCAACGCAACAGATTTTATTAAATGGTGTTTACTATTATTTTCATGCTTCTAAACTTCTATCAATATTAATTAAACCAGGCTTTTTGGAATAAATTAAAGTTCTTCTTTTCTATTCGTTATGCAAATATATCTTACTCCTAATTAAAGGGAACAACATAAACTGGTTACTCTTACAGCTATTATGGACTACCAGTATAGGTTGATCCCTTGAATAGATCCATTTTCTATCTGTGGAAACCTATAATTGGCTGTTTGTTTCAACAGTTTTTAAGTAAGTACTTCGTTATGTTTGCTGTTGGTTTTCCTATCAAAATAAAATAATAGGTAAATACTTTCAAAGCTGTCGAACACCAACTGCACAAACTCAGTTATTTAGAGCGAAAATGACACATGTCCGTCCACCTCAAAACATTGAGACTCAAAATGAATGCTTAATTGCATTCGCATTTTAATGTGGGACGAACAGCTTTCGCCATCGTCATGATGACATGTAGAGTAGAGTCAGTAATTTTGTATTTAAGTAAATAAGTAAAAACACTTTATTGCACATTCAAAACACAAACAAAACTAATAACAGGAAACCATTAATGAAAGTTGCACAAAGGCGGCATTACCACTGAAAGCGATCTCTACCAGACAACCTTTGGGTGGAGGAGAAATCAAAGAGAAGAGAGTAGTGCATAAATAAATAAAATCAAACCATACCATATTATAATATACTACAAAGGATTATATAATAAATATTATAAACAATATATATTTAAATACATAAGTATTTATATATAAAAATATGTAGAATATAAAAATTACAATAATAATTGACTTTGAAAGAAAATGTTGATGTACCTTCTTTTTGAAGGTATCTAAAGAAGTACATTGACGTATTTGTCGTGGCAACGCATTCCATATAAAAGTGGCTTGTACTGTGAGTGTTTAAGTTTTGCATTTTGTTTCTAATTCGTGTGGAGGATTCGTAAAAATGTTCCATACAAACACGCCAAGCCCGAGATATTTTTGTATGTTGCTTGCACGATGAATCCTGCTGGGCTAACATACGCCACGATAAAACTTTATCGTCGCATTATCTCACTTCACTGCGAATAAATTCCGCACTTTTATCCATTCAGTCGACTGCAGTATGCTGATGTATGTATGTATTCATACTGAAGTCCTGCGGGCATGTAGGCCAAGCTGTGCCCGATATTATTAAACTACATACATATATCACGCCTATTATCCCTTGCGGGGTAGGCAGAGCGTAAACGGCCGCAAAAAACGGCCATTTACATAAAAATATTTGAGGGTCATACCGAAAATTGTATATCACCATAGTGAAAGGTGGTCAGCCCATCGCCTAAAATTGCAATACACACCCTCAAGTCCTCTATTCACCTCCTACGACTCCCACGGGAACGAAATGGAGTGATGCTATTCTAAGGCGGCATTAAACTACAGGCTACAATTTTACAAGTGAAATTCGATGTTCTTTGCGTAGTCAGTTGTCCAATGACACTAGGAATATTTACCGGCTACGCAATGTACTATGAATTCCACCTATAGAATTGTAGCCTGAAGTTTAATAATAACTTCTAAAACCCAATATTTTCTTGATTTTGCAAAAATGTACTCGGCCATCATCTATCACAGTACATAGATACATACATCAGCTTATTGCATTCTACTGCTGGACGTAGGTGTTCCCCAGGGTTCCATAGGGCACGATCTCTCGATTTCGCCATCCAGTTGCTACCATAACACAACATAAGGCACTGGTGTCAGAGTTTTTCAACCGCATTCAAAGGCTAAGCACATGTTTGCGTACCGTAAGGTGTCAACTCCATGACCAGGGTCGGATTCCAATATTCTAATGTGCGGATGTGGTTCCAACTGGATTTGATACTCAACATGATACTTGAGCTTTCTTTACTGCCATAGCAAACAACAAACATGAATTTTTGAAAATCTGCAAAATATTTAAGCCTGGGGAGGATATTGCAAGTTTTAAAAAATTATATACCTAAAACGGGAAGTGTTTTAAAATTACGCTGAAGAAGAACTACGAAATACCTTTATCTCTTAATTAGAACGAAGAAAAAGGAAATTATATTTATTTCAGGAATAACAAATATAGAAAGTCTTTTGAAAGTGTTTTATAAATGAAAAACAAACCAGTCTAAACGCCTCGTGTCTAGCTAATTTTTTTTTGTAATAACACGGCTCATGTTATACATTATTTTACGCTTACATTACATAATAGTTAGGTGCACTTTATTAAAATATAGAGACCGTACTTGGCATATCTGTCGTGGCCACATTGTGAAACAAATGATTTCTATTCTATTCTAAATATACCACATCATAATCATGTTCAAAGGAATATTGGCCCTTTTAGGATATGCTATGTGACCATATCAATCAGGATAGCTAACTGAAACTGACCACATCATCGTTAAATCCTAAACGCTTAACGATCTGTTCATGAAGATTGGCCAGATCATGAAAAAAGGTTCAACATCACTCCACTCAGAAAAATAATTTGGCAGTTTAAGTTACCGTGATGATAAAGTTACCACACGACCAATAACGTTACAACAATTTATGCTGTAACAATTTTTTATAAAACGTTACGAATTTATGGTAGGAACCTTGACAAAGAGTATTCCAGCAAAATTTCATACAAATAAACACTTAATGTAACGTTTTATTACGCGAAATTTGATTTGCCGAACGACTTCCTCGGCTTATAATAAATTATTACAAAGAAAAAGACAAATTCTGAATGAGTTCTGAACGCAATACTGTCTAACAAGAAAGATACTGTAGGTAAACATTTTAAATGTATTTTTTAACTAAACGCCGCGTGCTTAAACATGGCTGAAGACGGCAACCGATCCGTCAGTTCAGTCCCGGCCGGTGGCGAAGGCGCTCGTCATACGCACGCTTACTGCTCAATAAACAAAAATAAAAATATTTATAAATTACAAGTGAATAAATCTTAGGTAGACGCTATATAGTTTACTATCACTTCCTCAAAAGTGTACAAATTTTAAGAAAGTTTAAAAGCGCGGGAGTGTTTTGAACCCGTGTGGATGTTAGCAAGCCGGCATCGAGTTACAATTTTAAAATCAAGTTCGCGAATTGGAGTCAAATTTGAAGTTTTGAAACTTCGTGTGACAACGGGTGAGTGACACGGCTAGACCGCCAGCTTATTTTTGTACTCTAGCTATGCGCAAACGCAAGACAACTAGAATCTATTTTGGTTCACGCACGAATTTCACAATTTCTAAAACTGCATTCCCGTATCATGTTTCAGCAGTACTCTACTTACCACAAAACTGAAGACTTGCAAATTAATATTAGAATACGTAAACTAAATAGTCTGAATGTCTATATTTTTATAGTAGATACCTTTAATAACATTATTGCACATGTTGGTACGACGTACGTTTTCAACAGGAAAACTATTTTTACTTAGTATATTCAGCACATAATATTCTAATTAGTATACGTACATATACTTTCAGTTGGCAGATTTAGGTAAGTATGGTTAATAAGTACATATATTTGCATCGTATTTATGTAAATATTTACGTAAACAATACGAACGGAATTCCGATTTCCGACCGCATATCTGTTTATTTTGTTTAGATCCTTACCTACCTTTACTTTTATAACAAATCGTAAATAAGGAAAAGTAAAATTAACTTCATTAGAGTGAGAAAAAACTTGGTAGTAGGTAATTAACGTAGTTTTGCAAACTGAAATCTGAAATAGATTCAGAAGAATGGTCGAAAGTCAAATATTGTAGAATAATGAGAATGTCGAATTGGTAGAGCCGTGTTATAGCAGCCAGAAGAAAAATTGCACTTTTATAATTAGTTTATTATGTAAAAAAGGAATAAAATGTGGCAAGTGCGTACCGCATAACGTTTTAAGTGACGATACATTCATTGAAAATACAGCTATTTGAATATATCGACATTCGTCTGTACCTACTTTATTGTTGTCAAAATAAAAATATTTTGGTTTAACTATTTAAATGCGCAATCAGTGAGTATTATTGACTAAATATGATTTTAAAAATCATGTATTTGATTATTTACTACTTACACATAAATAGCATAATAAAAAAAAGCAGAGAGTAGTGGGATGGTACCACAATCCCGGGTTCAAATCCCGGCGGGCGCCATTTTTTTTTCTTTTTTAATTTATGAGAATAATATAACCATCGTACAAAATCCTAAAAACTCACCTTATAACGAAAACATATGTAACATAATCCCGGGCTTACCCGGTTCAAAGAGACACAGTCACCGCTCAGAAACGGGTTTGTCTTACATGACCTTTAAAACTAAATAGCTAATACGAGTTAAAATAAGTAATAAAATGAATCAACTGGGAGTCGTCCGGAGCTTATAATTGGAGATAACAGTTTGGGTTATCAAACTACTGCCAGAGTTATCGCAAATCGGTTCTATGCTTTGCTTGTGACCTTAACTGAATCGTCCTCATACAAGTTTGATATTTCAATCAACTGAGATGGATTAATATATATTTTTTTTAATTTAATTTGTACTTATTTTTAGCATTAAAATTTTTTTCTTTTCGAGTGGGACACCGAGTCGATAAACGACCCGATGAACACTGGCTATACTGTAGTGAATATGGAATCCAAATAATAATTTCGAGCATGATTCGAATCCATGACTTTTGGCGTACCGTGCTTATATGCCTACGCTTAACTACTGACCTACGGTGCATTTCGTTGCAGTTATGGGACGCAAGTAATAAGTATGACTGCACAGCCAATCGTTGAAAATTATTCTAAAAATAAAATACAACTTATAGTCAAAGTTTTTAAGAACGTAATATTTTGCAAAACCTCTACAATCATCCATCACAATACATACGTCAGTCTATTACAGTCCAATGCTGGACGTAGGCCTCCCCCAGGGTGCGCCATAGGACACGATCTCTCGTTTTTTAAGCCTTCGGTCCACCTGAACGTAAGTCGTCTAACGCTACGCTTCATCACAATAAACACAAATCCGTTTAAATTGTTTTATTGTGATGCATAAGAAAGCGTTGACATTTTTACCAGACGAAGTGTAGATTGTTGGATCAGTTTTATCGTATCCTAGTTTTATTTATTTATTTATTAAACTTTATTGCACAGAAAGTACAAAGGGCGGGCCTAATGCCACGCGGCATTCTCTACCGGCCAACCAAAAGATAAACAGAAAGAGTAAAAGCGGGTGCCCATACACAAAAAAAAAAGAAATATAATAGTACTTAAATTTACTCTACTTTGATAACAGATGAGATAGACTCTCTCATAAACTGTCAGAGTAGGTCGATGACGCGAAAATAAATACTCTGTAAGCTACTGCAAAGATGACAATAAAATGTCGTCATTATTTGTATGATAACAAAGTTCTTTGCTCAAGAAATATGAGATAAACCTCATGAGGGTGTGTCCTATTTTTTATATTATTTTGACATATGTTTCTTGGAGGTATGTAGAGATCCAGCAGTTTACAGCAGTGAGTTATTAATCAAGTAATTTACACGGTTTTACATAAAGTTTAGCCGTGTAATGCCGGCTCAGAATAGCATCACCTCAATTCTACCCGTGGGTGTCATAAAAATCAACTAAGGGATGTATTCAAGCAGGGAATAAGCTGCAGCGTTTCCTGTAAATGCAACTTGCACTGCGCTCAGCAATCCGCCTGCCAAGCGTGGTGAGTATGGCACTACCCCCAATAGGGGAAGCCCCATGTCCAGCAGTGGACTGTTGTGGCTACTATGTAAACATACACGTTTTGACGAAAAACCAGTATATATTGATAGGACTTTAGAAACCTAAAGGGATATGTCGAAGTACTGCTGATAGTATGTACATTGAATACCAAATTTTAAAACACTTCCCGTGTTAGGTTTTTTTTTTAAAAACTTGCAAAATTACTATAACGCGTTACTGTCATTAAAATACACTTGCAAAATTGGCGGGCAGTAGACAAGCTGCGGTAGCCCAGATGGAAGAGGCGTCGACACTAGTAATGACGAAAGTCGCAGGTTCAAATCCTGCCCGCGCTTGAAAATTCTGAAAGTTTTTAAAAAAGTATGTACATTGTTTGGCAAACTTACAATAATGATGATTTATCAAAATTATTAAAGCGAAAACACGACGTTACATATACTGACAGCAGCATAGTAGTAATATTAATATACAAAACGATTTAAAAAACAAACATTGTGTGGGGGCTAACTGACATATTGCAGCATCTGTTCACAATATGTCTTGATCGCAAAATAAACAAGTTATGCAAAGCATTTTTTCTTGTCGATTCCAAAAAGAGTTAAAACGGGCACTTATGTTTGATCAGCGCATTTTTCATCACTCGTTTGTTTTCCATTTGACGTTTTTTAAAAATCTGGACGATACCTATTGTCAAAAGCAAATAAAAATTATAAATATGATGGATTTAAGTTATAAGGTAACAAATGGTAAAATCTTATCCGATCATCGTTGCCATACATACACACACATATCACGCCTTTATCTCATGCGGGGTAGGCAGAGCGTTAACTGCCGTAAAATACGGTCGCTATCGCTATGTCTAACAAATATTTAAGGGCCGTTTGATTTTCTTTCTTTGGGTTGGATTTTAACGATTTAGGTAATTTGTTCGTCAACTCGGTGTCCCAAAATGTAAGAAGAATGTTTTGAATAAATAATTAAATTTAGTAGGGTGCAACGAAATTAATTAATAGCTAATAGAAACGTCGAACCGTTTTATTAATAACTATTTGAAGGACAATCTCAGGTCAATTTGCAAAGTTTATATCGAAGGCGAACCTAATTTCATTTTTATATTCATTCTCTACTTCATTATGTCGATAGGGAATCATCTTTTTATTTTATAAACTAGATAGATAGATGGTGCTTTACTTGGCACGAAATACAAACATATTAAAAAATAGGTACAATAAAGCGTATCTAGATACGAGGATAAATTCGGACAAACAATTTCTTTTTTATGCCTTTTGGCTTTGGTATCTAGTAACCAAGTCAGTTCAACGCCATATACAGAGTTCTTGGAATATCATTAAACATTTTTTAAATTCTTTAAAAGAAATCTCCCTATTACAGGCCAGATTTAACCTAAAAAAGAACGCCGAGGTTTTCAAAACACCCTGATTTATTACTGTGAACTATTTTGAAAGGACACAAGGTGAAATATCTACACATACTGAGTCTTTTTACGCCGCTGTTTCTTATTCAAGAACGCATCATTTGACATGCTATTAGAACGGGTAATTAATTGTCAGCCGTTGAAGCATGAAATGAGTAAGTTTGCCTAAAACTGTAACTGAGTACTTAACGTTAATACCTATTTGTTTGTTGAAAGGTTGAAGTTAAAGATTTATATCCTACCTTTTTCTTATGCTTCATCATTGACAGCTGTGTGATGTTCACGGCTGGACATTATGCCTTGCGGCTCCATAGACGTTAGACCGCGAGTGCGCTTTTGATTTTGGCGGTTCTCCCACGTGTCGTCCGTGGCTGCGTACTGTTAGGACGAGCCTCGTAGTCGGTTTATAAAATAAAAAAAATATTTAAACTGAAAGATTTATTAAAAGAGTGAAAATTAGTTTAATTATCTTTAAAATTAATTTTGGAAGCTGGCGGCTAACCAGGACAAGTGTTGAGCTGTTCGCGATGCGCTGGGAAAGAAGGTTCCTATGCTGATTCAGCATCAGGCAGGCATCTGTGCCTAGTTAGCAAAGTCCCATAGAAATCAAGGGTGTAACAGTACGCACCGTAACGCATGCGTCTGTCGTCAGACGAAAGGAAATTGCGAATTCCGAGCTTATTCACATAGAAATACGGCTACGATGCGTTTACAAAAGACGCACCCGTAACACACCGTAAACGCACCTTAGCCGTATTTGTACGCCAATAAGATCGGAATTCGCTATTTCCTTTCATACGACAGACGCATGAGTAACGGTGCGTTAAAAATACGCAGCAACGGACGACAAGTAGTAGGACCGCTTTTTATGCTTTTAAATTACCACCACCACAATCTTCGAATAGCTGGTGCCTAGTTCAAGTTGTAGAGAAACGCATTTAACTAGCGCTATCATTAAGTGATGCATGTTTACTTTAGTGCACTGGTAAATTACTTGTAATGTATCTTGGCACTTTCCTCTCGTACTATTTACTAAGTTACTGAGAACCTATTTGAATTAAGTGAAACACATTCTATGTATTTCCAGACTATGTATTTAGTAACAGGTTCGTTCCTATCTACTACAAAAACAGTTATTCAGGACAGCAGTAAAAATTACTGCATTCGGTTACCGACATATTTTATTTATTTACTTTCAGTTGACCTAAAAAGATAACAATTCAACATTATAAACTTGCTTAGCTATTTTGCTGATAACGACTCTATACAGTGCACTCGGTCGATTTGACATATATGACAACCTGGGCGGAAAAATCTATGGTGTTTTAAATAAACAACCTGTAATTCCGTGCCTTTGTAACACGCAAGTTTGTTTTGATACTAATAATAAAAGTAAAACGTTTTCATGCTATTATTGTAGGTAGGTAATAAAATACGTACCTACATATAACACGCCTATATCCCTTGCGAGGTAGGCAGAGTGTAAACGGCCATAAAATACTGTTATATCCGCCACTTCTAACAAACATTTGATTTTGGGATCATTCAGAAAATTTAAATAAAATGAAATGATGCAATAAAATTATAGTTAGCATTGTTTCGCTAAAGTTAATAGGTGTAAACGCTATCAGATAGTCTATGAAAAGGTTTCACGTTGTAATTTCGGTGAATTATACGAAATAAATAAATATCTTGGACACTTAAAACAGCGCCATCTAAACAAAGCTTGTTTGTACTCATCATTGGCCTCACACGTCTGTGACAGACGATTTAATCAGTGTCTGAGACACTGCGTTGCCTGGGACGCACTTATGGAAAACGCAGGGCTGCCCAGGACCTGCGCCACCCTCTCGGCGTTCCTGGCTGGATCCGCAGGAACGACTAGTCGATACGTGCGGAGCCAGGTCGGCTGCAGGAGTCTGCCGCGCGGTATATCTCTGTCACACGCGCCTGACGGAGACTCCGTTCCGGGTTTAATTGTGGAGTTGGCCTCTCCAGGACCGTTGTGCTTGGGTCGGATTTATCCCTCGGTCGCTTCTTACGACCCCCACGGGAAGAGATGGGGTGGTGCTATTCTACTCTGCCGGCACCACACGCCTAATAATTAATTGATAATAATTGTTTGTTCTATGGTATTATAAATTCTTTGTTTTTGTAAATAAGTAGCTCCATACAATACATAGAAAACACCCAGAATCACCTCAATGAAAGATAAATTACAAATACTTTTACTATGTGGGCGTTGAACCTACAACCCTCGGCGTAGTAGACAAAGGTACTATCCACTACGCCATCGGGCCAGTCATATTATCAGTTAGTCAGCTCGTTATTCTATCGTGATATGTGTTACCACTTGCTTGTGCACACTACTCTGGATTCCCAAGTTATACTATAAGGAAAAGCAGTGGTAGTAGGCGGTTGAAAACTCTGACATCAGGGTTCATCGGGTCGTTGGACGACTCGGTGTCCCACACGAAAAGAGAGAGGAAAACCAAATCACTATAGTTCAACATAAGGTGAAACTTTACAAGGCCCGATACCGAAATCTCAAGTCGGGCTGGTGAAAAGGAACAACTTTCTTCAAGAAACGTAGGTCAAAATATGTCAAAAATATTTACTATGTAGTAACCCAAATCAGCTGACCGGCTGTATGGAATGTTTTTTTTTTAATATTTCGAGCTATGTTTGTTGGGGAAAGTTGTTCCTAGTGACAAGCCGGTCACTAGTAAAATTACAACCTAAAATGGACATCTAGGATTGTATATTTTGTAGAGTATAAGCGATACCCTATCAACTTTAGGAATGTTTGTTTATTTGATTGATTGGTCGATAAATTAAACAAGATATCTACCTGCATACGATTAACTACAATTCATTAATAAAATATTAACGATTCACACAGTTCTCTCTCACTGATAAGATAAGATAATTCTTAATTCTAAATAAATAACAGCGGTAAAGTTACGATCAGTACATCTATGCCCAAGTAACATTTAAGCGGAAAAATATTATTTTTTCCAGCGCATTACCAGCTATAAGCTTATTAAATGATGTACAAGAGTGTAAAAATATATTTAGGCCTGTACTAAAGTATAACTGAACAACTGTATACAGTATAGCTGATTAACGGCTGTATAGAGCCTTAATTTTTACTTTTAGCTTTTAAATAGCATTGGAAAACGCTTAAATACAGACCGGGGTATAAAAAACTGCTTTCAGCAACTATATATGACAATAACTGTATATTGCTCTCAAATTATACTTTTGTATAACCAACTTCTGTACAAGATAATTAAATATTGCTATAGACTGAATAGTGGTGTAAAATTACTCTATTGTTCAGCCTGCAAGTTAAGCTTGATAATAGCTGTACAACAGAAATCTAGGATACTCTTAGCAAGCAATTCTCTTTATCATAGTGTTATACAATTCTTTCTGATGTAGAAGAGTTTTGATTTACTCCTTTTTAAAGCCTTATTCAATTGGCGTACATTTCTCCCTTTATACAGTTTTTCTTGTTTTAGAAGATGAAAGTTATTATTATAGTGTTGGCATACACAGATATCCAGCTTATCTATTAATTTGAAACTAATATAACCTAAAATCAGTCTATTCATTGGATAAGTAGACCTCATACTACCCGGAGTCATAATTTTGATTACAAGAGTTAAGATGGACATAAAACCGTGGAAAAAACAAAAAAAACCGGCGCAATAAAAAAAATTTAAAAAAGCATATTCCCAACGTGAACTGACGAAACCAAATATAATTTTACAAGGAGTCGGACAACCAAATTTAAAGTTGGTATCGCCATTATGCAATGAGAGTTCCGTAGAATCAAAATTATTGGATCATGATGAAATAGCAAATATCTGTGCTGAAGATAGATCTGTTGAGTTAGTAACATGCGGTAAGAGTTCTGTACAAGCAGAATCGGATATAATGGAGCAAAGTATGGACAATTATCAAAACAGAGAAATTGTTGAGTCTGAAAGTTCATCTGACGAAGACGTAGGAAATCAAAATTTATTGTTTCGCGATAATATAAAAAAATGGGCCATTGATAAGAATATTTCTCAAAGTGCATTAAAAAAGTTAATCAAAATAATAAACGGAAGGTTTCCTGACTTATTACCTCAGGATCCAAGAACAATACTCCGTACAACCACTCAGGTAAAGATAAAATCAATTGACATGGACAGTGAATATTGGCACAATGGACTCCTTCATCAGCTCATTATTCTTTTTGATAATATGTTAGAAATTTCGGATATATTGAGCTTAATTATAAATTTTGACGGCCTTCCTATATACAAGAGTTCCAAAAACGAGTTTTGGCCAATTTTATGTGCCATTTATGAATATATATATATAGACTATATAGATAGTAAGTATAGTTATACTGATATAGTATTGCATGCTTGTGATGTAAAATTTAAATTAGTTTGTATTGAACATTGTCTGGAATCATATTTCATACCGCTTTTACACACATTGTGAGAAATAAAAATTCATTGATTTCATTGATTATTTGTTGTTTTATTTGGTCTCTTAATTGAGTTTGGTACAATAAGATTCTGCAATTCTTTTCATAGCATATTCAACAAAGTTTTGTTTATTTTACACCGAGTGGAGTGACATTTGAGCTTTGAGGATTGAAGCGAGCAAAATAATAATCTAATTGTACAGATAAATTTTGAAGTTGCTGAATGTTTTTCTTTTCTTGGTTTGCTATTTCTTTCTGCGATTCGTGTAACAACGATTGGTTTTGCATGATAGAAACCTGGTTATCCAAGATTTGTTTTTGGTTTGAAAACAACTTGTCAATATCTATTGGCTGTTCCGTATTTACAGCTGTTGCTATTATTTTTCCTTCGTCATTAATTATCTCTATTATAGGATCATTAGAAGACTGTTTAGTAACACGTTCTGCTGCGAGTGAACTCGAGCCTGGTGTTTCATTATTTTGATGCATCTGAAATAAAACGCAAAATTATTGTAACGCTAACTTTAATAAGTTTCTTCTTGCTTCTTTAACTTTGAAAAACGACTTGTGCAATATCGAAAATAAATTCATTTACGGCATTTGCCAATCCGCTGACAAAGGGTAGTAAGTAGATATTATAGTTCCTCTCTTCCTATGACCCTATTTTCAGAAAGGGTTTTTCACTTACCAAATTTTCAGCCATATTGTTGTAGTCAGTGATGTTATTTGTACTCGTATTTATTATTCCATCATCATTAACGTCAGACGTGTCACTGTATTGCGCCATCATCTCAATTTCTTCTTCTGCTCTACTGTATGACGATATTGAAGACCGTTTCAGAACACATTTTATGGTAAGCCAATCAGCCTGCGGTACCGAATTTTCGTTTGTTACAAGTTTATTTATGGCATATTTTTTAGGAGGCCATCTTAATAATCCCTTCCTTTCCTAGCTACTTGGCACGATGGATGAAGGAGGTTTCCCTTTTTCGATTGTCTCTACAATCTTGAATGGCATTTTGATCCTGAAAAAAGTAACATAGTAAAAATAGGTGGTTTTACGCTGTTTTTTGCAGCTTTTGTGCCGTCAGAGAGAAAAGCTAAATCTTAAAGAAATTATATCGGGTATATTTGACAGCCTACCGAAAACTTCGCAGGGTTAATCACAACATGATGAAAATTTTTTCGACCTCCCATAGTAACCGCAGTCAGCTGATCGGAATTTTGTATGAAAAGTCGAAATTTTTTAACGTTTCCTGATATATGTTTCTTGTGAAAACTTGTTCAGTTTCATAGACTGGTCAAGCCTGTGAAGTTTTCGGGAGGCTGTCAAATACACCCAAAATATTACGTAAGGGCCTTAGTTTGGGCCATAATGGTGTTTTCTATATTTTCAACTGAACCCTAATTTACTGCATTAATGAATATGAGTTACACTTTAAGGCAGCTTCTACAGTACTTGAATACTAGTGTATAGACAATTTTACTCTTTAGGCTGAGATACGTTCTTAAATTACGACGCTGTTACGCAAAAAGCTGCATTAATGGGTACTAGAAGAGCAAGAGCTATGTTAACTAAGGACGCCATTTTATCACAACCTATAAATTGCATTCCAATTTTACGAGATATGTTTTTGTTTTTTTTTTACATTTCAGTCCTAATTTACAAAAGATTTTAACTGTATGGTACTCACAATCACGTTTACTATCAATAGAACAGTCCGAGCTACTCTTAAAACTGTTTTCAAATTTAAGCGCATATTTGTTGTTACAGAAAAAATGTTTGTATATTCCTTATTTCAAAGGGGCGAGAATTTTGAGATGAAAACTAGTATACATATTCACATAGAAATATCAGTCGCAAGCATTACAACAACAATAAACAGGAATTTGTACTTACCACTTAGTTTTTAAATATTTTATCACTTTTACTTCACATATAGTGTCTGCCTCGTTACAAAGTAAATAAAGAAATAAAATCAAGAATGAATTCAACCACGAACGCAATTGTAATATATTTATTCTTCTTTTAAGATTCTCATAAGCCCGAGTCTGTTTAAACGAATAAAAAGGATAATAAGAGAATGGAAGCTGTATAAAGGTATCCTAATAGTATATTAGCCAGCCAAATAGTACAGCTATTATACAGCTGTTATACAGCTATATCTACACTTAAAGCTGTCAAATTTTGGGGCCTCTTTCGGAGTTACAAGGGCTGTATAGCTTGCTATACAGTCTTTATACAGCAACGTTTAGCAGCCTGTAGTAAACTACTAGTTCATAATACAGCCTTTATACAGTTTAAAATGCTTCTTGGGTGGGAATCATAATTATAATTACTTATAACATTTAAGTATTTTCGAGATGAACTTCATAAGTCTCATAAGTTACTTGTCTAAATACAATTATTGTATTAAGATACTAGGATATCCAAAATATAACAAATAGCGCAATGGTTGAAAGAATGCGCCTTCGCTGTATTTCTCACACATCCAAACTAAAAAAAGATTTAGGGACGGAGTCAATGGAAATTTCCGTAACTAGCAGGTTATGGAGTAAGATTAAAAAAAGATAGCGCCACCTCATTCACAGCTTCGTTCGGTGGTTTTGAAATACGACACAAAAAAAAGTAAATCCACTGAGCCCTTTCTAAGAAAACGAAACTGGCATCGACCCTGAGCCACAAAAAACTGTCGGCTTTGTCAATAAGCCTATCAGAAAAACTTTTATCGTGGGTAAATTTAAAAATACTGATTTATTACACAGGGGAATTTTATTTGGATTCCCAGACTCAAATTTTTTATAGGATAACTTGTCGCGCCCATCAATACGTACTTATGTTCGCAATCGTTTTTAGTTTTGGCATTAAAAAAATTACTTCTGATTTTAAAATATTAAGTTCTAGATATTATATTATAATATCTAGAAAGATTACAAGATTCGAATTAGTACTATTATCTATCACTCTTACAAGAATTTTAAAAACTTTAATATACAGGGACTGCTCTCGGAATACTTACGGGTGCATTCATACTATGAAACTGAACAACTTCCCATGAAAAAATTTTTCAAGAGTCGTCAAAAAAATGTTGACATACCATAGTAATATTTTTATCGTTTCCTGACATAGTATGTTCCTAGAGGAAAGTTATTCAGTTTCATGGTCTGCATGCACCCTATCAGTATTCGGAGGGCTGTCCCTTACACCCTGTATTATGGAATAAATGGACATCTCATTATTAAATTACCTTTTAGAATTAGCACACTCTATCCAATACATACACGTGTAATGATTCCAATTAGAATCAATATGTAAAGATGATATTACTTCACATGACTATGCAAGCTTTTAATAAAACAAATGAAATCATTATTTATCGACATGTGCTATCGTTACTGCTTTGTCAATTTTCTTGTTTGTCTGAGAAGTAGCTTTCGAGTCCTATGACATCAAAGATTTAATTTTGCGTCCAAGTTGTCATTTTTATACAAATCTGAAAGTTAACAACATTTTAATGTTAAAAAGAAGAAATAAAACAAATATGATATCGTACTTTTATAGAGATTTAAAATACAAACATTACACTAAAACTACGGAAGACTAATAAATAATATACATACTTGCAGCAGGCAGGATTTGGACCCGCGACATTCGCTATAACTAGGGATTAATTCAATATTTTACTTAGGAGTAGGTAGTGGATTCTTGATACTTAACTACACTTAGACTGACTGACTTAAATAGAATGAAATAAAATTAATTATAATAAAAAGACATACATTTATTATCTGTAACAAACTTAGGTAATGTGTGCCGTGTGATGCCGGCTTAGAATAGCATCACCCCATTTCTTTCCCGTGGGAGTCGTATGAGGCGACTAAGGGACTCGAGGGTGTGTATTGCAATTTTAGGCGATGGGCTGACAACCTGTCACTATGGCGATACACAATTTTCCGAATGATCCTCCAATGTTTGTAAGACGTGGCGTAAATGTCCGTTTTTGCGGCCGTTTACGCTCTGCCTACCCCGCAAGGGATAATAGGCGTGATATGTGTGTGTGTTTGTAGATTGTATGTAGAAGCGTGACACATGGGCAGACGGGTAAGTCGAGGAAAGTAGCCGCTAGCCTCGGCCACATTCCGAGCTAAACGGTTGCATTTGATTTATTTATAGCTAAACATAGTAGGTGTTAATCAAAGCGGATATATTCTTTACTAAATGTTCAAATCTTTCAAAATGTACATCACGCCTATGCTCCCTTGCGGGGTAGGCAGAGCGTAAACAGCCGTCAAACATTTGAGGGTCATACACAAAATTCGTCATAGTGACAGGTTGTCAGCCCATCGCTTAAACTTGCAATACGCATGAAATCCTCCCCCTTAGTCGCCCGCCTCTTACGACACCCGCCGGAATGAAATGGGGTGCTGTGGTGGGTGGGTGATGCTATTATCCATCACACGGCACTACATATTTAAGGTTTCAAAATGTACGCACCTACAAAATAATACATAAAGTCACGCCCCTTTTACGGAGAGATAGGCAGGATTACATCCTTCCAGCTGCTACAATACTTGCCTACTTACTTCATTTTATCTACATTTATCAATATTTTATGCATCTCGATTGTACTCTTGAGATTTCCTAAGTACAAAATTAAGATGTCAGTATCAAGGATTGCTGTAATTTTAGCATTAAAGCTTACATATACAATAAACAAGTAAGTGGATCGAGTACTTCAATCCGAGCATATTTGTGGCCCGGATCCTCAGGCAGACGAACAAGTCCAGGAAAGCAAGCTGGTAGCTAGTCGCGGCTACATTCCGCGCTAAACAGCTACATTTGAATTATTTATAGCTAACCGATATACCAAACATTGGTGTGGATTATAATTATAACGGGCACATATTTACATTACTATATACAAATTTCTATATCGCTCTACATTTTAGAAATTCGCAAGTTACAAGGTATCAAAGAGTTAATCATTTGCAGGATACTGTCGGACTTGCCATACAAGATGACCTGACCGGCCAACACATTTTCATGAAAAAAAGAATTTGTTTGGGGGTTTAGGGATTTGCAGAGAGAGAGCAGTTCAAAAGACGTAATGTAGGAAAAGTTTCAACAAACTGCCACTCCTTTAGGTATTTACGTGCGCACATAGCATAGGTACCTACAATGTTTACACTTCTCGACATTACGCACTTGATTATGATTTTACAGTGCTCATGTAAACAAAGTATTTGAATTTGTAGTTTAAGAGCCGATGTTATAGACCACTCTCTTACTTATCTGCCTTACATAAATAGGCTTGTGATTATTGAGCTTCAAAGTAGGCAAAAACGATATTAATAACTATGTAAGTTTGTCATTTTGCACCTATGACATTCTGCATTTTAGTCATTTTGCGTTTGAAATTGTGATTTTTTTAGTTAACACAGGAGCTAACCTAGTCTTGTTTTTAATGGTGCTAATCGATGGTACTTCTGACACCTAGGGTTAAGTGGATTTTACTCGCACCTCAAGATTTCTAATAGTAAAATATTTGATCTCGTACATTACGAAACTTCTTGAGAGAGCAGGTGTTTTTCGACCGTGTGCTGAATGGATCTAAATACCTAGTACTCATGAGATTTAAGTCTGACTAAAGACCGACCCATCTCACGTGTTAATGCTAAAAGTTTGATGTCATATATCCTTTCTGCCCTTATTGTCAAACAAAAAAGGACAAAATACCTACACGTGATTATGATTTCAATAGATTGTAGAATCCGTGTTTGCGAATGTATAGTTTTAGCACGACAGGTTCCTGGCTAGCAAACTCGTCCGACCAGCTCACGACATAGAACTTGGAACGAGAATTTACATACGATTATGCGATATAAACATAATCCCAGACGTTTAATCAACAAATCGAGCAGGCATCTCGTAAAACCACAACGTGTGATCTGAACATTCTATCTCAAAGCTTCTAGTGTTTTTCTCAGTTTTCGCGGTATAAAAGAGCGTCGAGTTTTTGGATAAAGGTACGTGCTATCTACCTACTAATACTAAATTGTCTATCTAGGGCTGTTAACTTATAAATCTTGACCTGAATAAACACTAATAATCATCTATCACATTTTTCTAATTTAAAACATAATATAACATTCATAATGCTTTGAATTGCGTCAAGTTGTTTTTGTTTACAAGTTTAAGAGATATGGTATCTATGTATAATCAGGGTTAACTTACTGATATTTAAGCTAAGAGAGTTTGTTTTCTAGAGTTTTATTAAGTTTTCAGGAATATTTTAAAATTGCAGAATTATGTGCCACCTACATTTTGAGTTAATCTTCCCAAACAAGTTCCAAGTCACAGCATCCTATCAGCTTGTTTTAATATTGCTTTATCGTACTGGAGGTACATAAAAACGCCCCCAGTACAAGACGTCACAAACAATTAATATAAGTACCTCGTTGTTTTGGTTATTGATTGATTTGATTAAACAATGGCAATATAATTTTATTAAACGATAGAGATAGAAGCTTACTTGGTGTAGATCTGAATAGTAGTTATAATTATATACAAAGTCCTTCTGTGTAAGTAGTTTATTTTCCTGCATGAAAATGGCTGGTAAGAGTTGATAGTTTATAAATGTTGTGGGTCATTTGGACTAAAGGCTATCTGTCCCCCGTATCAAGCCTGCTCCCTACAGCCTCAGCCCCACGCGAACAAACAACATAACTTATTTAGTGATTGCGAATGTGATGTAATATCTTGAACCCTGGTGTCAACAGACCCATTCCGACTGACGCAGATAACAATGTAGGTATAAAAAATTGAAGGAAAATGGCGTAAACGTGAAATTTGGCACCGGGAACGACCTGAAGTAAGATCGAATTCAAATCATTAATAAGGTACAGTGGGCGTATAACGCCATGTGTACAATAACGCTAGAAACGCAGAAATTGTACTTTCATTCGTATGAGGAGCATCACAGCTCCCGCAGTCATAAAAACATCAATAGGAACGCATCAAGCGTATGCTCATGTCCAGCACTTGACTGTTGTTGCTGTTAATGTTTATGTCATTTTAATAGGCCAAAAGCGTACCACACACCGCGACTATTTTAAAGCTGCAAATTATAAGTAGGTAGTAGGTGGATGAAAAATCCTATTGACACCGATGTAGGATTGATTCGTGTCACCGGTATCACGACTGTGAACCAATATTTGTTATCAAACTTTATCGTTTCTGTACCTTCTCATATCATGACATGTTAACGTGAGCTTTTCGCTCATATCATAGATAACCGGTAATTAAAACATTATTTTCATAATGCAAATATGAAATACTTAGTAATTTAAAAACGCAATTATGGCTTACCCCTTTTCCGTACCCTTTTGTACCTACAGTACACACCTGCTATACAAAAAATAGTGATTTGGGGTGCAAGGGGAAACTCCATGACTCATTTCGATGCAACTGAAACAAAACATTTTTTATCTTTATAGGACTGAATATGAAAGCTTGGTGGGAAAAATATATCTTTGTTATGCTAATATACTAAAATCTGTTATGCACTTACAATGTTACAAAAGAAAGTTTTATGAGACATTTGTTGATTAAAAACAATGGTTGATGTTTGGAAACAATCATGAAGAGAGTTGATTAAACTGGGCTGGTTTCAGTCTTACGCAAATTGCATCATACTGTGACGCTGTAAACTGATAATTGGAGTACTTATTCAGCTTCAGTTTTCGTCATCCATAGACTAACTTATTCGTCATCTTCGACGAATAGGTCCTATTAAATCCAGTGCAAATTTAGGGTCTGTTCTACGTAAAAAACTAGACCACTTTTTTACTTTTTTTTGTAACTTATTTTCTAAAAACAAAAAGTATATTGGACCTACCATACAAAGTGACACAGATTTTGAAAGTTTATATGGGAGATCCAATTAGTATTTTTTGTAATATATCTTTTTTTTTGCGAAGGATAGTTATTCAGTTGCACGAGCAGAACACACATTAAAAGTATTTGGAGTTAGTTTAATAGGATCATATATACTATTCCATACATACATAGACATATATTCTGATTATATTTATAGATAAGTTGAGTCGTTAGAGAAGGCCGCGTGATGCCGGCTTAGAATAGCATCACCCCATTTCTTACCCACGGGTGTCGTGAGAGGCGACTGAGGGACTCGAGGGTTAGATGTGTATTGCAATTTTAGGTGATGGGCTGACAGCCTGTCACTAAAGTGATACACAGGTATCTGATTGACCCTCACACTATTGTCAGACGTGGTGTTAATATCCGTTTTACGGCCGTTAACGCTATAGGCGTGATTTATGTATGTATGTAGAAGTTCAATTACCTACATAGGATCAGTAACACCAGTAGTACACCAGTAGTAACTAAAACTGAGAACTAAATAGTAAGCGTACATAACATTAATAAGTAGTCACAACAGGCCAGGGCTGGACATATGCCTCCCTCTACCGGGCGGTATTGCCATACGCACCACGCTTTTCAGGCGGATTGGCAATCGCAGTGCAAGATGTGGCATTCACGGCTAGGGAACGCTGCTGCTCATTCCCTGGATTCGGCATGGCATGGACAACTAATTGTTTAATATTAACACTTATTTTTATTGAATAATTGAATAACCCTACAAATATCCTGCATAGACAAGGCTTCGCAACTGACAATGACAAGCGCAATATGATAATTTATAACATTGTTTTATCATTGTTATAGTTATAAATTATCATACTGTAGTGATTGCTATTTGCCACACCACCTCAATCGCGCCGAAGAGGTCACGCGTCATATCGGCCAATAGTGTTTGTGGAAGCTTATCAAGTTTACTCAAAAGGTCATAAAGGATGTAATTTTCCACTGCTGCTGCACTAGTAGTTGTGATAAAAGGTTAAAACTATTGAGGGAACACTTTCCTCAAGGCTATACCATCCCTTAATTTTTCACAAATGTTATTATTTATTAACTATGGTTTTTCTTTCATTCAATAAAGGTTGCCAAGTATCTTGCACTGTCAGTACAAACCTACTCTACATTTGAAGATTTTCTGATGTGATGGGACTTTATGATATTTTAGGAGGAGTGATGATGAGGCCAGTAGGCCGAGTGACGACTGTGAGGAAAAGGTTAGCTACCCTACTGGTCGGGAGTTGTGACCAGGGGAACGACTGTTCCAACCGGAGATGTTTGGAAGTTGTATATATAGCGATCGGCGGAATAACATCGATACCGCGTTTCAGAACTTGTATGTGGAGCGCATGCGCGCCGCCACAATATAATTTTGATAACATGCACCTCTGCTGTTCACTTCCGGGGCACGATATGTTGGTTGGTCTTTCATTAGGGCTGTTACATTTACATTGTATCTATTGACAGAACGTAAGTTATCTAACTAATCACTGATTCATTCAAAAATATACACGCCTACCAAAAACTTATGAATATTACGTCTCACTATGAGGTGAAGGTCGTTCAAATCAGAAAAAATACGCTTATTCATCGTTACAAATGTAATGCGTGTGGTACAGAAAAAACCAAGCAAAAAAAAATTTAACTGCTCATTTGTTCAAGCTGATAAAAATCCAAACCAACCGATTGTTTTTATTATTTCAAAGCATTATATCACAAAGTAAGTATTGGCGGCTGCGCGCAATTATATCGTCGACACCGTGAAGTCAATGTTGTGCCTGCTTTGTATTGTGATTGTACAAACTGTCGGCAGACTCTTAATGAACACATTGTTGGATGATGTTTGATCAGTTGTAGTTTTTGTATTCCTGAATAAACAAAGACCACGTGGTCACCATACAATTCGTCTGGCATTTGGGCACTTTGACCTTACTGACTCATATTATTATGGTAGGATTGAGTGATGTCGCCAGTCACAAGGCGCAACCATGACATCATAGACAAAATCGGAAATCCACAACCGTGACAAATCTAATAAACTATGCCGTATTAGTAGGTAGACCTACACCTAAATTGGTCTTAGCGTTGATTTTGCTATTTAGTAGTTCCACAGAATGATGATCTGCGTGAGCAAATACTAAATATGAACTAAGCGCGAAAGTCTTTAACGTTTTATGTTTCTTATTGTTACAGGTAGACCAACAAAGCCATCATGGTGCAGAGAGTGGCGACGGACGAGCGTCCGTTTGAAACCCCGTCCTCGGATGAAAGCGGCATGGGGAGGAGCGATTCTCCAAGTGAGGAGTCGGAGCCCGATGCAGGGGTGGTAAGTCACCAATCATTGCCAAGAGTGACAGTTTGAAACCCCGTCCTCGGATGATAGCGGCATGGGGAGGAGCGATTCTCCAAGTGAGGAGTCGGAGCCCGATGCAGGGGTGGTAAGTCACCAATCATCGATCAAGAGTGACAGTTTGAAACCCCGTCCTCGGATGAAAGCGGCATGGGGAGGAGCGATTCTCCAAGTGAGGAGTCGGAGCCCGATGCAGGGGTGGTAAGTCACCAATCATCGATCAAGAGTGACAGTTTGAAACCCCGTCCTCGGATGAAAGCGGCATGGGGAGGAGCGATTCTCCAAGTGAGGAGTCGGAGCCCGATGCAGGGGTGGTAAGTCACCAATCATCGATCAAGAGTGACAGTTTGAAACCCCGTCCTCGGATGAAAGCGGCATGGGGAGGAGCGATTCTCCAAGTGAGGAGTCGGAGCCCGATGCCGGGGTGGTAAGTCACCAATCATTGCCAAGAGTGACAGTTTGAAACCCCGTCCTCGGATGATAGCGACATGGGGAGGAGGGATTCTCCAAGTGAGGAGTCGGAGCCCGATGCAGGGGTGGTAAGTCACCAATCATCGATCAAGAGTGACAGTTTGAAACCCCGTCCTCGGATGAAAGCGGCATGGGGAGGAGCGATTCTCCAAGTGAGGAGTCGGAGCCCGATGCAGGGGTGGTAAGTCACCAATCATTGATCAAGAGTGACAGTTTGAAACCCCGTCCTCGGATGAAAGCGGCATGGGGAGGAGCGATTCTCCAAGTGAGGAGTCGGAGCCTGATGCAGGGGTGGTAAGTCACCAATCATTGATCAAGAGTGATAGTTTGAAACCCCGTCCTCGGATGAAAGCGGCATGGGGAGGAGCGATTCTCCAAGTGAGGAGTCGGAGCCCGATGCAGGGGTGGTAAGTCACCAATCATTGATCAAGAGTGACAGTTTGAAACCCCGTCATCGGATGAATGCGGCATGGGGAGGAAGAATCTCTCCAAGTGAGGAGTTGTAACTCGAATTAATAGCATCATCCATTCTTACCATCGAAGCTTACCATAAACACTTAAAACACATCATAATAACTATTTGCATAAAACTCTACTAGACCGAACCCTTTGCCCAACCCTGTCGATAATACAGTTTTGTCAATCTAGCTGTCAATTTAATTCAATATTTTCCAAATGGCTCACACATTTTTTTAGAAAATATTTACACTCGGCTGATGGGGCTGAACAAGATGATACCTTTCGCGTAATGCTATGGTTTTGAGGTCCACAACTAAGGCTGTAATAACTGGGATAGCAATCTTACATGTCGTGTTAATTTTGTACAAAGTCTACAAAAGAATCAAAGACGGGGAGGAAAGAAATAAGTTGGAGGAGCTAATAAAAAAGGAACAACGACGAGCTTTACAAAGGAAACAGTATTTAGATGCTCAGACGGAGAAATATTTTGGCAATGATGGCTGCATAGAAGCTTGCATATGTGATGTTACCAAAAATAAAGACTAAAGTAACCCATAAAAACGTTTCTTTAGATGGTCATGCTTCGTAGTAAAAGGTTTGGTTTTAGCGATGGTGTCTTATAGTAAGAAAAGAAAGGCGAAGAAAATCTTGAAAAAGGTCGTTGAGAACCTGATCAATGGCTGCTTACTAGTGACGATTGGACTGGCACTTGCCGAAGTTAGTTTGGCTATAATTGTATTGGTATTTTAAGTGTTTCCTTGAGTAATAGAATTAATCATGGGGGACCGGAGACTCTCGTGGGAAAGGAGGATGGAACAACTGGAAATGGCAGTCTTTGTAGTGGTGGATGCTATGGCATGGATCGCTGTCTGCTGCATTACCTTTGTATTTTTGAGTAGTTAAGTATCATACTTAAATCGTTGAATAGTTCCTAATTCAATCTTTTTTCAGTTTCACAAAAAAAAATCAACAAGTGTTTCTTTGTGTGTATGTAATCGTAAATGTAAAAACACTGGTAAAAATCGAAATAGTCAAGCCAAATAAAAGATATAATGTAAGTTAGAAATAATCATTAAGGTATCATCTCGATATAGCCCCACTAGCCTTTTCATTAAATAAATGTTAAAAAAATAATTGTAATTGTTTCACTTATTATAATTTATTGTAAAAGTCTTACAGTCACTTGTAAGACAAGCGTATCCAGGAGCACTCTGCACAAATATTTTTTTTGTCCCAGTAAAAATAATAAAATAATTGAAATACGTTTTCATAAAAGAACATCATTTTCTTCTAGGACTTATAGATCTGTTCAAAAAAAAAAACTGGGGAAAAAATATTTCAGTTTTTTCGAAAGGGTACCTACCCCTGGATCCTTATGTACTGTAACCGACCGCACATTCGCTTTTTTAGTTCTTTAACTAGGTACCCGTGGTATTAGGTTGGATATGACAAAGACAAAGTATCTTTTGCCCTAATTTTCCCTTCATATTGTTGCCATGAGGTGATGGGCAATCACTTTAATTGTTTGGATGGTGTTACCACGGTATGTTACGATGGGAACATACCATACTCACACACACACACACACACACACATAGTTCCCAGAAAGAAGGTTTCCGCTTTCATTCATAAGAAACAAGGGAAGGTCAGCCATTCATTGTAGGAAAGTGATATAATAATCCCTTAATGGTTCAGACAGACTAGGTTAGGCACTCTAAGGTTAGGTAAGTTAAGTATAGTAGTATACCTTAATATACTTCTAGGTAAATTGATAATCATTTTTGCTAAATTGCATAAAATATTTTTCAAAATTCTTTTGTTTACAATAAATTATTATCATCCCATCATCTTGAGCATGATAGTTATCTTAAGAAACACGGTTCGAATTAGAATTAGTTCGCAAATTTGAAGGCTTTTCAATATTATTAAATTGTATGTTTCCTAAACGTTTATTAAAGCGAAACATAACCAATGTTGCCCGGGGTGTTGTAAAGATTCTTGTCACACATTTCCCGTCCAAATCTGATACTCTAATAAAATACGAGAATCACAAGGATTTAAAGAGTCCATACATTAGCTCTGAAAACATAACACCCCTTTTTTGGCGGGCAGTCGTGTAATAATATGCAGTGCTATAAATATCCATAGACACACCAAATGCTTAGCGACCACTCTCCTTGATCAAGACCTCAAAATCGAGTCTCGATTGTGACATTGACAGCGAGTCACTGCCAAGGCTGACACAGCCATAAAGTTCGTTTATTATTGTGATAATATTTGACCGCGAATGTAAATAAACAATTCATTTCATAAATTATTATTGTTAAAAAAGTATTATTCAGTAATTTATGAGATACCAAGACCATAGAATAGAATGGCCGCGGTAAAAGAAGACAATGTGACTCTCTGCAGTGGAGACAAAGATGCTTTACCGGCTAATATTGAGGAGAACTGTGTGCGTATCGGTTACTAACTTTACTGCTCTAAAGTATAGTAGAATATTTTAGAAAACTTGCAAAATTTTCTATCGCGGGCAGTATTCAACCTGCGACTTTCGCCATCACTAGTAGTGACGCCTCTTCCATATGGGCTACCGCGGCTCGTCTCGATTAATCGATGAATCTAATGAAACGATTTAGCAACATAGCAGAGAAACTGAACAAATTTTTCCAAGGAATATTTGAAGATAGAACATAAAAACGGAGTTTGGATCTCCCTTACAAAATGGGTTAGCAGAGTTAGTTTTTATGGGGGTCAAAATGATTTTCATGTTTCGGCCTATGCTCCTTGATTCACCTCCTATTACTTACATTCTTTTTCTTGTGTGTATAACTCTTTCTAGAGGTAGTTCGTGCGAATTCTCAATGTTTGCCTTTCATTTAGCACCTATCTACTTACTGATAAAATTATTTGGTTGCAGGTGGTGCCCCCGGATGGTGGTTGGGGCTGGGTTGTGGTGATCGCCTCCTTCATGTGCAACGTCCTCGTGGACGGGATCATCTTCTCAGCAGGACTGCTGCAGGACTCCATTCAGGAAGAGTTCAGTGTGAGTTCACTATTCAATAAAGTTTTCCAGGAGTAGGAGGAGAGATACTGTGTGATGCCGGCTTAGAATAGCATCACCCCATTTCTTTCTCGTGGGAGTCGTAAGAGGCGAGTTAGGGACTTGAGGGTGTGTATTGCAATATTAGGCGATGGGCTGACAACCTGTCACTATGGCGATACACAATTTTCCGTATGACCCTCAAATATATGCGAGACGTGGCGTGGCTTTACGCTCTGCCTTCCCCGCAAGGGATAATGGGCGTGGTATATGTATGTATGTATGTTTCCAGGATTTGTTAAGGTACTGCAAGCGAGAGTTTAATTTAGGTACAAAATTTAGGTATCTACCAATCAATTATAAAATCAATTCTACAATTTTTCTAAAATCAATTGCTGAAATGAATTATTTGAATTTATGCTATTTATTGTTATTTCTGTATTAGGATCACCACAGTACACATATATTATTACAGCACTTAAATAATGAATGTTATTATTTGCCGTGTGATGCCGGCTTAGAATAGCATCACCCCATATCTTTCCCGTGGGAGTCGTAAGAGGCGACTAAGGGACTCGAGGATGTGTATTGCAATTTTAGGCGATGGGCTGACAACCTGTCACTATAGCGATACACAATATTCCGAATAACCCTCAAACATAAGTCAGACGTGGTGTAAATGGCCGTTTTTTGCGGCTGTTTACGCTCTGCCTACCCCGCAAGGGATTATAGGCGTGATATGTGTATGTATGTTTGTATTTATTATTAGATACATACTGATTTGACCACTGATAACAGACGAACACAACATTTACAACAAATATATACCTACAGCGACACTTTATAATATTACGTATGTAATTTATTTTTATAATTTATACAAATAGATGGGGGCAATGAATTACATTATTCTTAAATTAATTAACTACTAAAGTGATAATATCACAAATCTTTTTTCACACCCCCAGCCTCTCGTTAAATATGTATATCCAATTCTCACACATACTTAAAATTGTCTTGTGATAAAAGCTATGTAGAGCGCATTTCCATTCATTAGGCAAAGTACAAAACATGACTTTTGTAGGTACCTGTCGGTCAGCTACAGGATAGACGCTTATGAACAAGTTTCCGAATAACGAAAAGAAAATAAAAGTGAATACTGCAGAGCTAAGCTTTTTTTTTATGCACATGCTCTTAAATCTAGTCTAAGCGAAATCTGAGTCTAATATGATCAGAGCCAAATATGATCGAGATAGAGTACCTACATAAATTATTTTACCAAGCATATATATATATAAAATATTATTTTATTTACACGTGACACGTGACGGTTTTCCGTTGTGAGATAATATTTTATTCGAAAAGATAACAATCGTAAAAGCGTGATTTTAACTGTATATAATTATTATAAATAGAATATGCGTGAAACTTGTTATCTTACTCTAAACCTTGAATCATGATGGATCAGCTGTCGAAATTGCATCATTATATATAGGTACCTAATTCAGTTACTATTTAATAAGAATCACAATATCCTACCTACTGTATTTTATTAGTAGGTAGTTTAGCATTTCACATTCCCTTTCTACATTCGACCTCCAACAACCTACACAAAAAGAAGCAAAGAAAAATAAGCTAGTTGTTTGTTACTAGTCGAAATTCAGCCAATCGCATGCACTGCCTAGTTTTAAGACAACAAGAACCACACCTACAGAAATTCTATATTTTACTGCTCCACATCATCGTCCCAGACGGCGCGTGCGTCACTGCCGTGCCTCCGATCTAATACAGTTCTACCAATCAACGAAGACCTCTCCGTTTTCAGCCAATCGCCTTCTTTGAGCTTACTGGGAATAGTAAACATTCAGGCGAAAGCTCTAGGTCGATTGGTAGCCTTAAATAAATGTGTCGTTACGTTTGAATTGGCGTTGAAATTCTAATCCATTTCCCTTTCTCTTGAAACTACGTCAAAAAGATATTTGTGAGAATTTGTAATGACGCCAAATTCTCATCAAGTAAAAATTACGTTAATGAATAAACTCCCATTTTCTGTGCAATACCAAGACCGAGCCGTTCTTTAGAGATAAGTCATATAGGAACCAGATAGCTACTAGGTAGCATTTATACAGTGGCATTAAAGTTATGGATACCTACGGTAAATGAAGCTAGCAGACAAGAAGGCCAGACAATAGGCAAATAATCACATCCAATCAGTAGGCGCAAGGCTGAAGAACTAGGTCGCCAGGAAAACATATAGACAATTACCAAGTCAGTCAGCGCGAACTAGGATGGCTAGTTCTCTTCGAAACGCGTTCTCCTGATAATTCCGTCATCATTTTTCAAATTATGTTTTTTGGTATTTTGGGGGCATTGCGTCATACTTTAGAGGAATACAGATAAAATTATGTGAAAGGCCCGCTTTTTGGTCGAGTAATTACAAAGTTATAGCTAGCCCACTATTAGCTGTGATGGAATCAAGAGAACTGTATTCGGTGTATGACGGATCTAACAAATATGGTTCAATTGGCCTTGTTCATTAGTATTAACACGAGTAACATATGCATACACATTAATTATTGTGGTATAATGAAAAATTTAAAATCCATTTTGAATTTGAATTAGATTTGCATGAAAAAAATTGAGTCCCACTATTTAGGTGACGGATCTGATAAAAATGCCCACGATTTGGGTGACGGATCTGATAAAATGTAATAGTGTTTTTGTAAAACATAGTTTTAGTTTGTTTATTTAATAATAAAAAGGAATATATAGTAGTAAAAGAAGTGAGAGAAAGTAAATAAATGAAATAAAAGGATATGTTTAAATCTGAATATTTATTTTATATGATTTTTTTGGGCTCCTGGTTGTGCTTCTGGTTGTTTACATCAAATACTCCAAACCTTCCATGTCTATTTGCTAGCAGAAGCTACCCATCAGGATAAACAACTTTTGCTTTGATGCCATATCTGTATCTCCTATAGTTTAGGTGGGCTCCAGGTGGTGCACCTGGTGGTCTTTATCAGGTACTCCAAACCTTAGAACTCTATATGCTTGCAGAAACGACCCATCAACCTGAACAACTTTTGCTTTGGTGCCATATCTGTATCTCCTATAGTTTAGGTGGGCTCTTGGTGGTGCACCTGGTGGTATACATCAGGTACTCCAAACCTTCAAACTCGATATGCCAGCAGAAGCGACCCATCAAGCTGAACAACTTTTGCTTTGGTGCCATATCTGTATCTCCTATACTTTAAGACGGCTCCTGGTGGTGTACCTGGTCGTCTACATCAGGTACTCCAAACCTTCAAACTCGATATGCCAGCAGAAGCGACCCATCAAGCTGAACAACTGTTGCTTTGGTGTCATATCTGTATCTCCTATAGTTTTGGTGGGCTCCTGGTGGTGCACCTGGTGGTATACATCAGGTACTCCAGACCCTCAAGTGATGACAAAAGGTAGCCTATGTGTTAATCCATGTTACCTCGATATGTATGCCAAATTTCCTGCAAATCGGTTCAGTAGTTTTTGCGTAAAGAAGTAACAAACATATCGCATTTATAATATTAGTAGGAAGGATATATTACTAAAATATAAACAAAAGACCCAACCGTGGGCACCGATTTAGTCCCACTTTTACCGAATCTCTTAATTCCATCATCACCTTATCAGATCCGTCATTGCACTGATGACGGAAAGTGATGGATCTGATATGAGGGATCTGATAACCAAAGCATATTTTTTAGCTTTGTGGCAAACTGATAACAAGCAAGTACGAATGTTACACACAATGACTTTCAATTAGCAGTGGTACATCATATTCCATTGAAAGAAAAACTCACATTTACATAGAATTAGAGAAAATCGCAATGAAAGGTATGACAAAATCATGAAACAAAATGACAGATCTGAAATGTCTTACCTTCTTGTGCGGATTTCCATTAATTTGCAACGTGTCTGTCTCGTTCAGATCCTGGGAGGTGACTAAGGTAACGTGCAGGCAGGGTTATCATACGTCTCAATCTAACTGTTAACGAATGACAAGCGCCATAAAGGGTGCGTTTGGATATGAGACGAGTTCTTGACACCAATGATTAAACGAGATTATCTATGGCAAAATTACTTTTCAATTACTATCAAATGTCACCATATGATACTCTCCATCACTATCCACCAAAATGTAAGTAAACCTATGTACGTATGACCAAAACACAAGATTTAATTCAGTTTTACTTTGCAAAGTAGGGTTGGACACCACCTACGGAATCTAGAGAACGACGTTTTAAATAATTATTCAAAAATATCTATAATAATTACAACCATTTCGTGAGTTTGCTTAAGGAATTAAAGGTCTTTACTTCTAAATAAAAAATCGAGAAAAATATATTATCATCAGATCAATGTGTTTTCTGGTGCCACTCATCAGTTCCCTCATCAATGAGAACTAGCCGGATACTGGTTTCACTTGAAAACTAGACTGCGTCAAATTAAAAGTTCAGTTTGGAAAAACCTAAGTCCTATCACACATTACCATTTTAGGAAAGCTTTCAATCAGCTGATCGCTGAAGTAGGCAGGTATACTTCATTTAAAAACTTGGTAGTTTGCTTTACTTTCTGCGAATGTACTAAAATTGCGTAATACTTGACCAAAACTCAGACTGATACGCGCTGGTACACGCCTCCAAACAACCTTGGAACGTAAACTTGATTTTCCGTGGCGCCAATATAAGGCCTTGAATTGAATAAAAAAAAAGACGCAACTAGTAATAATGTACTTACTGTACTTATTGTATCAGTAGCTTCATGAAGAATCCAGGGAACTCGTGTACTAAAATATACGACAGAGTAGGTATTTTTAATCAGTTTGTATTCCAAAGCTGTTAAATTATACGGACTCTTAAAATGAAATAGAACCGAAACGGCGGTGTATATTGTGTCGTACTTAGTTCGAAGTTTGGCCGTCTGGTTTTTATTACCATAATGTTAAGGCCAAGGTTCCAATCTCGGTTACAATTACAAGTGGTTTCATTCATTAGATACTCATAAGTCTTCATTTGGTACTAAGTTATTTTGTTGAGCGATATAAAAATTTGAATGATGGATTTTGGATAAGTAAAGACAATGTTATTCGTTGTCGGATTTATGATATCGGAGGCACTTGCGATCTGAGAAACATAAAGATGGTAGCTTGTTTTACATTAAGTACTTAGTTCCAATCAGCATCTTCTACGAGTATACATAATTATAATAAATCTAAAGAAGTTCAAAAGTCTGTAAATAGAAGTTAAACGAAATAAAGTGATTGGTGTTACTGGATTAAAATTAGTAAGGTTTTGGAGTACCTGATCTGGAATACCAGGAGCCTGTTTAAACTATACGGGATACGATAATAGCTTCAGAGAAAAAGTTATTCAACAAGATGGGCCGCTTCTGCTGGTACAAATATATCGAGAGTCTGGAGATGTGGACCACCCACAGCACGGTTTAAAACTATAAGAAATACGAAAACGTCTTATTATCAAAAGTTGTTTAGCGGCAAATACACGGCTTAGCCATAAAAAATAAACTCCACAGCAAAAGTTTTTCAGCATGATGGACCGCTTTTGCTGGCACATAAACTTTAAGAGTCCGGAGAAAGACCTGATGTGAAACACCAGGAGCTTAGTTAAATTCTACGAGATACGGAAATAGTTTCACAGCAAGATTTTGGGCGTAATTAGCCGCTTCTGTTGGCACATTTGAATTGAGGATATTGATGAGGAATTCAGACAGCCCAGCTAAATAGTAGAAAATGCTTCTCTTACTGTTGATTAGGTAAATGAACCACTCAATGTATGTAGGTACCTTTTATGTCTTACTTCCAGTGCAAGTAGGTAACTAAATAGAAGAACTGGTGAGGAAATAGAAATAAAAGAAAATATAAGTGTTCTTGGCTTCCTTCAACAAAAGTATCTATACAATGGTCTAGCTAAATACATAGAGACCTAACCAACCAAAATAAAAAATTTAATAATAAGTATTATTTTAGTGAAGTTCGTGGGCACCAGCTAGTAATAGAATAAAAAAGGCACTAGACCGGGACTTGTTTTTCCAGTGCAATGCCCGAAAACATTTCGTAAATTTTCTCTACTGCAAAAGGCTAGAGAGAGAGTTTTATGCAATGTAAAAAATTTATATTTATAGGTAAGACGTCAGAGCAAAGACAGAAAATGTAAAAAGTGGAGCGTGGAATCCAATTTTCCACATAAACCGCATTAATATTATCGCTGCGCGTCAATGGGCAAATTAATACAAGCCTCCGAGAAACCTGTCGCAGAGTTTTATGACCAACATCACGAATACTGGTTTTCTCGAAATTTTCCATAGCACAGCCTGCACCCAAGTACGGTAGGGAAGTGTCATACATCACGTCTCTATTTATTGTAATTATTTTCCAAACGAGACGGATGTTAGGACGTTATTACAACTACTCTGAGTAAATGCTCTAATTTATCTATTAAATAGCGAGTATTAATAAGTAAGTAAAAACACTTTATTGCACATTAAATAGCACAAACACAAATAAATAGCAGGAAAACTTAAACTAAAAATGCGCAAAGGCGACCTTATCGCTGAAAGCGATGTCTACCAGACAACCTTTGGATGGAATAAGTGTTAATGAAGCTTTAGCAGATTTTTCGGAAATCATTATTGTTCAATTTTATGAAAACCATTGATTACGTCTCATCTGCTTTGTGGTAAACTTTCCCAACCGTCAGTGACTGGTAGGTACTACATTTATAATTAACTTTGTTTATTTTGCACTGCTCTACATTTTGTTACTGTTTTATTTTGACAACTAACAAATTCAGTACGTGTTCAAAATCAGTCTTTAATCACTTTTTATAGAACAATATATGAGAAAAAAGTTACATCTGCGTAGTGTATGTGACAACCCTACACAGAGTTAAGTCGTCACAGACATGCCATCCCCGCCGGGAGATAATATTAATGACGCAAAGAGCTACGATGAGTCGCTTGCCTGCTGCGTGCGTACTTCCTCGCATTTTCCAAGAGTTTACACCTATTTGGGGTTAAGAACGATCAATATTTGCCTTTATAAAAAAATAAGATAAGTACCAAGCTACATAAAAAAGCTCAAAGTGTAATAACCTCTTTGGGCCGGCCCGCGCGATCCAAATCAAAATTTTAGAACATTACCCGTGTTAGGTAAGTTATAAGCATAATAATAAATATCCTGGACAATTCACACAGCACTATCTAGCCCCAAACCAAGCAAAGCTTGTACTGTGGGAACTAGAAAGCTGATATTTATACATATATACTAATTTTTTTATAAATACATATTATACATAGAAACACCCAGACTAAACACAAATATCTGAAAATTACTTAACAAATATTTGTGTCTTGTGGGGATCGAACCCACGACAATTTGAGAAAACTTGCAGAATTATCTAGCACGAACATGATTTAAACCTGCGATTTTCGCCATCACTAGTGGCGACGCCTCTTCCATCTGGGCTGCCTTTGCTTTTTTCAAAATTGAAGATGTTAAGATATGCCGGGGCTAAACTGCATGTCTTGTTAAAACAAAAGTACGTATGTTACGAGTACAAACGTGAAAACCTACGCACGTTACGCTCTGTGACGTTTAGTCGCGTGCCGTTTCAATAAATATATCTTTTGGCAGAGCACAGGCAAAGAAGTTGGCAAGCGATGTGGTCAGCTATCGCGATTCGCACGGGATATTACGACATGAGGCACGATAAGAGATACGATATCACGTGATGAAGCTTTGTATCAATAACTTTTATGTCCATAGAGTCGACGTTTCAAATCGTAAACCAATTTGTTCCAAAGCCAATAAAAAATTTAAAGTGTTAACATTGTAACGGCAAAATATTGTCAATCCAGTAACAAAGACAACAGCAACCTAGATTTTGAAAACCGACAGCGAAATTGGTCTCATACATATATTAACTGCCACAACAGTCCATTGCTGGAGATGGGCCCCTCTTTTGGGGGGTATTGCCATACTAACCACGCTTGGCAAGCGAATTTGTGAGCGTAGTGTAAGATATTGCTACCACAGGGAATGTTATATGGCCTACCCATTCCCTAGATAAATTTATCCCTCAGTTGCTTTTTACGACACCTACGAGTAGATTCGAGTTATGCTAGTCTAAGGTGACATTCTGATTTGGGATCTGTATGCCTCCGGTACATTTTATTTAGAACAGTGGCCAGTATAAACCTCTTAATTAACAGTAAAGTCGTAATATTATTGCGAGATTGTTTTGTTTCAAGTTTAATTTATTTAAATTAAAACTGCCGCCGACGTTGTTGATTGTATAATAAATAATCTATTCAATTGACATTATTCGTTATTTGCATCTGAGGCGTAGGATTTTTACATCAACACAACAGTCCACTGCTGGTCATAAGTCCACCCCTATTGTATTTGCCCTACCACGCTTGGAAGGCAAATTGGCGAGCGCAATATACCAAGGGACGCTGCTGTCTATTGCATGGCTAAAATCCATTAGTTGCGTTTTACGACACCCATGGGTAAAATTGGTGATGCTTTTCTAAACCATCACTACTATTGCGCTGAGAAATTTAGAGAACCTCAACTTTAAGTTTAAATTGTCTTTTCCTACGAGTCCCGTGCAGCAATGTTACCAACAAACCCTGTTTCTGACAATTCTGCCCCTGCGTAACTCTACTTACCGTAAACTTTTCCACTGGGCACTGGCAAAGGATAGCGCTTTGCATACAGCCATACATGCATGCATTGGGCGTTGGGCGTTCGTTGCACAATGCCTCGGGGTGAATGAACTTTGCCGGCCTCGTGCGGTGCCATGCGACCGGCATCTCACTTCGGCTCTTTGGCACAGGATTAGGGTTTAGGGCAAAGTTAATTCTAACGTTTATTTGTAAAAAATAGGAACCTAATTATGTACAATAACCCAACTGAAGCACAGGTCGTATTAAGTTGGTATATCTATCTAATATATATGAGTTGGTTCTCATATATATTAGATAGAAATTAGAAGGTTGGTCTCTACTTTGAGCCATATAAGGCTGACACGGAGGGATCCTACGTTGGTGTCGTTTCTGGTGCCGGACTTCTATGGGAGCCAAGCGAACCCTTTAGCCAAGAGAACCGGTTAAATTGTAGATCCGTTTGACTTAACTCTGCCATCTTTGTTTTTCTATGTTACCCGCTGAAATCTGAAATGTCTGTCTTATACAAGACCTTCGCCATTAATTGACTTCTTAAAATTTTTGGCCATCAGTAGCAATCAGCATTCGTCCCGTAAATGTTATTGCCAGCCAATTCAGCACATTGTCTGTGATGTAATTATCAATATATTGACCTTCAGGACATGATCGCGACAGAAATATAGCATTAGAAAATGCGCAATGTTGGGTGACTGCCAAATTGTATTCGGATTTAAAAATAGAACTGCAGAGACAAATGACCACATAGATGGCGCCTCTAGTGGTTTCGTAACACTGGGGAACGCAGACGAAACCACAATTAGCTAAGACATTCGTTGAGCCAAAGAAAATGTGCCCTAAAGGGCGGGGCACACCGGCTCCGTATCCAGCTCTCGTCCGTAGTCACGCACGAACTGATGACGTTGTAATGTATGGGACTGTATGAGATACGGCACACCGCTTGCGTGCAGCACGGAACGGATACGCAACGCAAGCGGTGTGCCGTATCTCATACAATCCTATACATTACAACGTCATCAGTTCGTGCGTGACTACGGACGAGAGCTGGATACGGAACGCATACGGAGCCGGTCTGCCCCGCCCTTAATTTCTAAAATGTCTCGTAACGTACCTGCCGACGCATAAATACGTAGGTTTGCTTTTTACATTCATAGAATATTTTATTTTAAGATTTTTATTAACGATTAAACGCGCACAATTTTCCGGATAACCCACAAATATTTGTCAGACGTGAAGTAAACGTCCGTTTTTTGCGGCCGTTTACGCTCTGTCTACCTCCAAGGGATTGTGGGCGTGATATGTGTATATATATATGTATGTGTATTATTGTGTATTAAGCGTACAAATTTATAGAACTGGTAGATACTACGGCCATGTAGGGTAAATAGTGATTTCGTTTTCTGATCACATAAAGAACGAGTTTCTTCAATTCAAGACATAACGTATAAATAATTCACGTCTAATCTAATTTTAGCATCTTGAACGATTAGTCAGGTACGGACAGCAATGTAGTCTGGTCTCTTGCTGTCGTCTGGTTATTTTTCTCATGCATGACCATGGGGTACTGACGACCATCTATTTATAGAAAAAACAGAAAAGCAAATAAAAATGTTCTCACGAATCACCCCACGGTTTATTTTTTACTCGCTTCGCTGAATTAAAATAACATTAATTAGTAATACTGATGAACCTGATTTTTTAAAGAGTTTAGAAAAGCATGAACATATTTCTGTTGCGTCAAAAACCCATACAATTTTTTCTGCAGCTCAGTTTTCCCCGTAAACAACCTTCACCGCATTCTACTACTTACAGCTACACTCTACATTTTAATGTGCAGTTCGAGCAATATCATCCATAGTCAAGAATGATTCAGGCAACAGTACCTAGGTGACCTAGGCATGCCTAGGAATGCCTAGGTTTATTACCTAGTACTTGCGTGTACCTAGGGCTAGGTCCCGTTAGAGTTAGGAACGCTTGCAATACGCGATAGAAGGACCACACACGTGGTACGTGTACGATTAGCTAAGTGTCGTGTTGTGAATATTGATGGTCAGTAATCGTAATGGGTATTGTATGGCAAATACCCTCAAATACCTTTCAAAAGAAGGAGGTCCATGTCCAGTAGTGGAATATTGCGGTTGTTGAAATCTTAATAAGTACGTACTTACGACCTGTATTTACTACGATATTCTTCTCGAAGTAGATTGATTGTCACAGCCCTTTTGCCAGTTTTCGAGGGTCAGCACAAAAATGCCTCAACTAGAGGGTTGTTACATTTTATTATAGGTGTGTATGAAGAATGAAGCTCGTCGCAAGCTATGATCTGTGAAATATCCCCTTTCCCCCGATTACATTAAATCTGCTAAAGAGCTCCCAAAAGGTCACAAACTTCCATGATCAACCTGGAAAACTCTAAATCGGCTGCGAACACAAGTTGGCCGATGTAGGTTTAATCTAAATTTGCCCTGCAGTGGGACAACCTGGGCTCTTAAATAATAATAATAAATAAATAATAGTGGGGACATAGCTTTAACCCATCTTGCGACTGTGGTGCCTTAAAGAATATGCCACACTTGATGTCTTGCAGTCAGTGCCCTAATAGCTGCATCTTGTCAGGCTTGTATGACGCCACCGACAGCGCCGTAGCCGTAGCTAATTTCTGGTCAAAATATATTTGAGTCATCGACACGAAAGAATAAGAAGAAGTAGGTGTGTAGGTATCATGATACCAAGAACGTACGTAAAGTCAGAACATAATTGGCAACTCCATAGCTTCAATTGGAATTGCATTACAAAATCTGCGGTTTAACATTCGACTAAGCATGCGTCTTGTTATAAAAATAATAGGCATCTAACTTAGCTCAACTTATCAATGCAATTCTGCATATCACCGATAAGCAGTCATATGTGGGTGTAATAGGTACGTCAACGTCAAGAAAGTTTGACACCAAAGTCATTGACAGGCGCTTTCATTTCAACTCTTGCGCTTTCAATTAGTAACGCGTCAATTTAACTACCTACCAATACCTACTTGTCTAAATCAAGTTTTTTCCCGGTCACTTCAAACAAGTCATCCATGTGCACATCTAATTAAATTACTTTTCATTTCTAAATAATGGGAATCAGTGCATGATAATCTGTCAACTTCAACTGTCATTTAAGAAGGCCACCGGGTCGCACTCAACCGAGAGGATGACGGAAACCTTTTTTCTTGCGGAGCGTCAGACGGGAAGTGAATATACTTCCATACATTCTGTACCTTGGGATATCAAATTCTTTAGCGCCCGAGATATTCGATTCGCTCTAGTTCTACACGGAAATTACTAGGTAGCAAATAATTGTACCTACTTATTTCCTGTATCCCTGAATGCATTACCAATTAAAATAATCAAGTTATAATAAATTATATTGGCCGTAAATCTGGCGACTACATTCCTTAATTTTTATTATGTTACTTCATTTATAACCCAAAATTAGGAAGAACGATGCACGATGCAAGAATTCAAAGGTGACATTTGGAGCAACACGGTCCATCTCGTTCCGTCGCAAATAGGATCATACAACGTTTTATATGACTGTGTCTTTTCATTATCCTAATAAGTGCCAGATGGTAATGAAGTACGTTCTTAGTTAAATTAAAAAAAATATATGAATAAAAGACATTTCTTATTGCAATAATCAAATTATTTTAAGTACTTCACCTACTCTATATAAAGGTAACTACGTAAGGCAAGGCACGTGTCTAATAAAATACCAGTCATAATAATCACAATCATCTCCATTACCTTGTATCAGACCAATCACGTCCTATCTTCATAAGGATCTTATATTGTACTTAGTGTGTAGGCACTAGGTACAAATATTATTATGGTGTTATTTATTTTATTACCTACTGTCAGTATAATACCATGACCACCAACCATGCCAAGCTACGACTCATTTCGTATGTACAGACGACGCAACGTCAATTTTTGATCGTTAGGACGACGTCTCGTTTCAGATCCATTACCTATTTGATCAGATAATTTTAGTAGCCTTTTCATCTCGATTCCAAGTTCGATTCTTGATGGAACACAATAACAACACGACTTTGTGCTGTTGTTTCCATTCTGTTTGAAATGTTTATTTCACTTTGTTTGGAATAAGTACCTACTTCACTTTATAATTTTCTCATTTTGTGATGTTTGACGTTATGAATATGGAAAGATTTTTACAATCAACGACAAATGTTCAATCTTGATTGTTTTTGTTGCAGGCTACCAAGGGACAAGTTGCTCCCATAAATTCGCTGCTGACTGGTTTCTATCTACTGGGAGGCCCATTCGTGTCAGCTTTGGCTAACAAGTAAGCTTTATGCTATTGTATTGTCTTGGCTGCCTACATCTGTCACGTCGCCGCGACACTCGTCAGTGTAGGCAATGAAACTCTTGTTTGGGGTCAATGGATTTATTGTGGGGGGGAAGAACTCTATACATTAAATATACATTAAAAAATAAAGAATTTAAAGAACTATCGTGTGCTAAAGAAATTGTGATATATTGTATGCATAAAGAAATATGTTTTTTCGTAAAGTGGCGAGAATTTGCGGCACCAACACTATTTGACTTAACAACCTACAAATGTTTTACGTAGGGACTGCCAATTTCATGATTGTATCTGGTTTCAGGTATGGATTTCGCGCCGTTACAATTGCAGGCAGCTTCATATCCTGCATTGCTTTCAGCCTTTCGTACTTAGCCAACAGTCTGGAGTATTTGTACATAATCTACGGTATCATTGGAGGTAAGCATCACCTCTGTCCTCCTTCTTGTTACTCGGTTTAGTATAGATATTAAATTTTAATAAAGAAAATCTTTTTTTTTTATTCATTCTGTAACACCTTGTATTGTGTACCAAAATATTATTATTTGTGTACCTAACACCATTTTCCGGGATATTAGTGTACCAATTTGAGCGATCGGTAACAAGAGAATTCGATCTTGAAAGCTTCGCTTTATTTATGGAGTTAATTTCTTTTTTTTAACACAAGTGTGTTTTTTTATCAGGTTTGGGCTTCGGTATGATCTACATGCCAGCTGTGTTGACGGTGGGCTTCTACTTCGAGAAGTGGCGGGCGCTGGCTACGGGCCTGGCTCTGTGTGGTTCTGGAGTCGGGACTTTCGCCTTCGCACCTTTCACTGACTATCTGCTGAAGAATTACGGATGGAGGGTCACACTCGGTATAAACGGAGGTGAGTGCCTTTATTAGTGATATTTCTTTGAATATATTCTTATTATTTTTGAAGTCCGTCAATCACGACCGGTTTTGATTGTATTTTACATAAAATCTGTTGTTTAATTATAATTTTTGTTCTAGGCCTCGCTCTTCTCTGTGCAATTTGTGGAGCCATGTTCAGGCCTCTGAAGCCAGTTCGCGTTACTTTCGAACAGAATGATGAAGATACAGCGCGTCGTCACGAGGAAGCTGTTGAGAAACTCAACTCCATGCTTAAATTACACAACAAACTCGACTCCGGCATCTCTTTACCTCTTGATATGAGATTTAACAAACAAGTCACCCCTCACACCTGGATGGGAGTAGCGAGTAACACCCGTTACCCCACTGCGGAAGAAGTTTTCCGTGGAAGTAATTCCCACCTCAGTAGAAGATCTTCGGCCGTAACTGGAGCCAAAGGAAACAAACCACTTTTCATTACAGCACCTGTCGATGAGAAAGACGAACAGGAAGACTCTACTGGAAACATTGACAACACTGAGCCTCTGATCGGGGTCGGGAATACTATCAAAGTTGTGCCCAGAGAAAATCGGTGCAGGCGCTCTCACGCTGAACTGGCAAGACCTCTTTACCGTGACGATATTTTCTTCGCAGCTAGTCTAACGAGACTCCCGCAATATACGTCGAGAACTTCACTAGGTTACCACTTAGCCGTGACACATGTACCGACCAAAGAAGAAGCTCAGGAAGAAAGATCGGGAAGATGCGCTATCTGCCCTGAAGCTGTCAAAAGAATCTTAGCGACCATGTTAGACTTCAGCCTTTTTAAATCTCCCACGTTTGTGTTACTGGCGCTTAGTGGTTTCTTTACGATGCTAGGATTCTTCGTTCCCTATCAGTATGTGACGTCTAGAGCTAAAGAAAACGGGATCGATAAAGATCAAGCTGTGTTTCTGATATCAGCTATTGGTATAGCTAATATCGTCGGTCGTATTGCATGTGGCTTGGTGTCTTCGATGCCGAAGATATCTCCCTTGTGGCTGTACAACATTGCCCTGTCTATTGGAGGAATCGTCACCATGTTCAGTGGATATTGCTTCAATGTGTATTTCCAGTATGGTTATGCCGCAATATTTGGATTAGCTGTCGGTGAGTTGGTACTACTAATGTTTTGTTAATCGTTATAGTCATAAATAGGCGTAGGCACTCAATCTATTGTTATTTGTTCGCAGCAAGCTTTGCCTCACTTCGCTCTATTCTTTGCGTGGAATACATCGGCTTGGAGCGGCTAACCAACTGTTTTGGTCTTTTCCTGCTGTTCCAAGGTTTCGGAGCGTTACTTGGCGTCCCATTCGCTGGTGAGGAGTTAATTTTATTATTACTTCAAATATATCATGTAATTTACGAGCAATTTGAATGAGTAAGCTTAAACTACTAGGTATCTCCGGAAGAGCTCATTACTAAGGCGATTAGCCACAAACGTAGGTACTTAGTCGCCGGCGCTTGGCTATTTTTTACTCATGCTGCATAAATTAAATGAGACGATTGCCAAGTTGCGCGTACGCAATCGCATTTGCAATGACCGTGGCACGCAGGGCATCCATTATGTACCTATCTTTACATTGGCTTGTCGTATGAGTGTTTCTATTTTAAATCAACATCATTAAACCAACAAGTATATTTAACAAAAGTTTTGAGGACAGGTGAGATCGAGCTTTTTGAACTTTTGTATGGGGTCATTTCAATTTAACATACTTAACCATTATTTTTATCCCACAGCTGTCTTATACGACGCGACAGGCAGCTACATGGTACCGTTCTTCGTGTCCGGAGGATTCCTACTATTATCTGCTGTAATGCTGTACCCCATCGACTTCATCAGCAGATGGGAGAAGTCACGGAGCAAGCTCACCTCAAACCCTGCCGTTTGAACGCGCAACAAACAAGATACACCGGTCCTAATCAAATGCGATTTCAAATGGTTAAAATACACTGAAATATTAAAAACTGCACCGGATGGTCGGAAGTTTAATACATACGTAATCCGTTGTAAGTTTGTATTGAAATTGAAACACGTTCAATTAAAATGAGGAGTGGAGCTATAGACTTGAAATAGGATTAAGAAACCTGCACTAACTAGGTTTTATTTTTATAAATATTTCCTCAAAAATTATATTGTGCTCGCAATATAGAACACAGAAGTGCAGTGAATCTCTCTTGCTTTTGAAAAGCTTACAAATCAAATTTTGTACAAAATGATTTATTTATTAGGATTATAATGTGACTAATCATATCACAAAGTGCCTCGTGAATAAAATTAAAATGTATGAATTATTAGGTCATACAATTAGAAACATTCCCTACACGTCTTTGACAAAACTGCGTTGGGAATTAGCTGGTTTGCTCAGTCAGATTATATGCATTTATACATAGGTTTAGTAGATAAAAGTACAAAGACTCGGTACGTAGTAGAGTGCAGTTTTGTCGAAGTCCCCTTTGTAGACACAACCTGAAGCCAAAATGTACTTTTATTATAGAAATTATCGTTAGTTGTACCAAACTTTATATTAGAAAGTGGTGCATAATTTTAAGACTATTTTATTGTAATTTAGGTAGGTACTTATTACCTTACTGATACTGCATATCACAGCATGACGAGTGCCTGAATGTACTTAGTAATAAATAAAGGTTTTTAAAATGTATTATACATAAAGTTACTAACTGTGCCTTTTCGTGAAAACATTCAATGAATGTTTATCTAAATCGCAATGAATATCATATGAAAAATAGGTTCCAAATGCCCAATGCACTTTAAAAAACCACGAAAATATCTCCATAGCTCGAAGCTTTGTATAAGGACCAGCTGTAAGGACCTAAGTATACGTAATAATTTACAATTGTGTGAATGAATAGAACCATAAAACAACCAAGTGATTAGCCTAACGCCATTTAACCTTAACAATTTAGTGTAAGTAACTACAAACTGTGGCTGTGGTCTAAATAGAGTATACTTATATCGGTAGATCGGAAATCATAGTCATTAGTTTCTATCCGTTTTGGCATAGGCAAATCTTGGTATTTCTATATCAACTCCGATTTCTATCACATTAAATCTTTGAGATTTGTGACCAGGGCAGCGAAAAGTATGTATGTACAACAGAAGTATTTTTATATACGATGCTTCTCGAGACTTTGTTTGCCCACAAACTCAATTTCCAAAGATTTCAACCAAATTATTTCCATTTATTGTTTAATTAATTTAAAGGAATTGTATATGAATCAAATTCAATATTTTTAAAATCTGATTATTTATAAATATTCTTTTTCAATTATTATGTATAAACAAGTAGTCATCTATTGGCCAACTAATCACTTCAAATGATTTTGTATATTGTTTAAATGCCTATGTCTTTTATGACGTTAATAAAATAAAACACTTTTTACCGAACAATATGTCGGTACCTACAGTAGTTTTGATATCAGTTTTATTTTTATTTTCTCCTTAGACTTATTTTTTCATCATAATAATGTTAACTTATTCATATTACCTAATAATAAATTATATTTTACATACACATTATCAGCCACAACAGTCCATTGTTGGACATGGGCCTCCCCGTATTGGAGGGTATAGCCATACTTACCACGGTTGGCAAGCGGATTGACGAGCGCAGTGCAAGATATTGGTTTCACATAGAACGCAGCTGCCTATTACCTAGATTAATTTATCCCTCAGTCGCTTTTTACGACACCACGCGTAATTATTGCGATGATAGTATTCTAAGTATACATTACACGGACAATTAAATTAGATAGTCGCGATCGAATCTGGTCATGGAATGAATATTATATATATTTTTATATTATACACTTTTTATACATAATGGAAGTTTTTTGGTTTTTTTTAGTTGATATAGACTTTTGTTTTATTTTTAACGTTGGGTGACTATGATTTTTGTGTTAAGTTGAGAATGCCACAGTGCCATAATACGAATTAATGTTAAATTGTTTTCATGATGTGTGCCTTAAATTTTCAAAAGTATTGTATCCTTGTAATATCTAGGTCTATGTACATACCTACTCATATATAGTTCCTGTTTTGTAGTGTTTCTGTATGAAATACTCACTGCGTTTCAATAGTTAAATGATGTTCTTTAAGACGCCTCCCTAGACTAGGTGCTGTCCTCATCACTAAAACATTAATAAATCATTAATAACGTAATTTATAGTAAATCATCAAGCCAACATTGTAATACAGATACTGAAGTTTATTTATTTTTTATTTATTATTTACAGAATTTCGTATTTGTAGGTACTATAATCTCGCCTCGCGGATTTTTCTTATATTACGTTTTTATCGAGTAATGAATCATTAAGTGATAAGGGCAGCAATTAAGACGGCACCTTGGGAGACGTCTTAATTGACCTTTTTATTTGTGTCAGCTAATTTAAGCTGTAAATAATTAGATATCTCCACGATATTTCACATATCATTGTCAAGACGTTTGACAAATCGTATAGTGGTTAGAACAAAATTTACGAAGACCTACCGATTGCTGAGTCCGGAATATTCGGGCAATCATTTTTGTAGACAGACGTAATGTAAATTGCACCCCGCGGCACAATTTTTCAATTTTAATATTGAAGAAGACCTAGAATAACTTTTTTTTTAATAAAAATAAATTGCCTGCTCGTTGCTTATTTTTTGTTATGTCCTTTATAATGGACTCTGGGTCTCACGAGAACTATCTGATTTGACTAAGCTGTATTTTGGCTACCTCTACGACTCTACGATTTGTTGACGTGAAACAAACGCAAGCAGTCTTCCCTAGTGTGTAATAGGTAGGTATAATATTCTGATGTACGAGTGTTGCCAGAAGTTTTCCTCTGCCTGATGAATTTGTATTGAATAAATCACTTGTTGACAATTTTATTGTTTTATTTCCATACAATTTGGATATTCATGACTTATGGAACCAATACAGGGTGTAAGGGACGGTGTACCGAAAACCTTGCAGGCATGATCAGACTATGGAACTGAACAACTTTTATTATGGAGCCTATGTTGGGAAACGAATACACTATGTAGGTAGTGTAGGTACCTATTAAACTAAGATACCACAGAACGAACAAATGCATTTACTCTCTGGCACGAGTTCACACCATAGTCCATAAATTTACATACCTTACATACATCACGTTAATAAGCTGTTGTTGAAACAGCATTTCTCAAACCACAGTTCATTAAATCGCATATTCCAAGAAAAAGTCTGGTCACATCTCATTGTTTGATACTCATCATCAGGTACTAGTAGTACCGTACTACAGACCCTCGTTATCAATGTGTTTGCAGAAGCAGTGTATTCATGCTGAACAACTATTTTCATATCTTCGAAAACTGGGTTCGTGGTGTTCCGCATCAAGATCTCCAGAACATCGATCTAATGTGCCAGCAGAAGAAGTCCATCAAGCTAAAAAGCTTTTGCTATGGAACTATTTCCGTATCTCTTGATTCTCTTGTAGTTTAGCAAAGTCTTGGTGGTCTACGTCACGTACATAATCTAGAATCTAGATCCTCAATCTTTATGTGCCAGCAAAAGCGGCTTTTAATTCTAAACAACTTTTGCTATTGAGCTATTTCTGTATGGTTTAGCTGGGGTCCTGGTAGTCTACATCAGATATATATGGCCTACGATATTTAAAAAAAATTGCTATTTCCAGTCTTTCAGCTCTTTCAGTCGATAGACGACTCGGTGTCCCACACGAAAAGAGAGAGCTCTTTTAGACCCTGGTGATCTACTTTATGAACCTACACCAGATCCTCAATGTCTATAAACCAGCAAAAGCGGCATATCAACCTGATAAACGTTTTCTTGGAGGTATTTACGTATATTTATTAGTTAAGCTGGGTGGTTTATATCAGTTACCCCAGACCCACGAGTGTGCTGACAAAAAGTAGCCATGTCTTTTCTAATCATCTATGTATAATACACTTTTTAGACCATGGTATCAACATATAGCTGTGCAGTCGTATATATCATATCCGATTTTCTTCGATTCCCGTGGGAATGAGACATTTTCCAGCGGTAAAAAGTAGCATAATGTCTTTTTTCAATGTATTATCGCGGAGCTGACAGACATAGACACAGAGTTACAAAAAAATATATATAAAGTATGGAGAGCTTGAAGTTATATAGGTGACCGAAAATCGATACATTCCCTGCACCTCTCGCGCGCTGTTGCCAATACTTCTTTGTGACCTATCCCTTAAATTTCCAACATATTCTTCCGTAGAACTTAAGACCCTTGAGTTTGTGTATGTCGAGCTTTAGTCAGTTGCATTGCCTTAATTATGGATATCGAGACATCAAAACTGGTTGTGGTCAGTACAGTAGTTATTCTTCCTAGTTTGATTGATGTGCAATTTTGAGAACGATATAATCACATAATCACCCCACTGTTATGATACTCTGTTGTAAAAAATCAGAATGAAAAATGCATACAACATCGTAATGGATAACTTCTCTGTTTCATTATCAAGTCAACCAAACATTTACAATGATCCTACCAATACACGTCGTTAGCTGCTGAAAGCGACATGCGGCGCCAAAGCAACTAAGCCGTCATACATTTCGGCCTAATATTTTTATAAAACTAATGATTTACGCCTCCCTTTTGCCCCCGTCCAGGGAGCATATCGAATTTCCTTTCATCCTGTAGGTTCTACTTGAATGTGGCACAACGGAAGTGATCTGGCGTGTAGGATGGTACATAAAATTACAACAAACATTTGGCGCAAAAGATGTTATATTTGCATTTTATTTACAAAGTGAAGCAAGAAATCTATGAGTTGGAGTTGGGTCCGCGACGGCGACCGAATGTCTGTACAACGTTGACGAAACTGTAACAATAAATCATAGTTGTAAATAAAGCAGTATGCAGATAGTAGAGTACCTAATTGACTCTTAACAGCTACACATTCAATGATCATTGATCAAGTTCTTGCTCAACAGCTACACATTCAATGATCATTGATCAAGTTCTTGCTCATAGTAGGATGTTCCATGGGACTCCACAGCTGAGCACTCTGCATAAGTATTTAGCTTGTGGGAAGATATTTTCCCATTATAATAATTTGGTTACTCAGGGATGTTGTAGCCTTCTAGTGACAGAATTTCGAAATCGGTCTAGAAGTGTGGATACACAGGCAAACTTTTGGAAACTTACATGTAAATAAAAATCTTTCCTCTTTACAATTATAATATTAGTGTAGATAATTCTTTAACCAATAGATCATTTTTATCCTCGAGTAACTGGCCACTTCATACACATTTCACGCCTTAATCCCTTGTGGGGTAGGCAGAGCGTTAACGGCCGCAAAAACGAACATTTATGTCACGTCTGAGAAAAATTTGAGGGTCATTCGGAAAATTGCGTATCGACATATGACATGCTGTCAGCCCATCGCCTAAAATACAATACACACCCTCGACTACCTTAGTCGCATCTTACTACTCCAACGGGTAGAAATGGGGTGATGCTATTCTAAGCCGGCATCACACGGCATTGGTTGGCAACTGGCCACTTCTTACCCATGAAACCAAACAAAAAAAACTGTGCATTGCTAGAGTTGACTGTAAGAACAATTTGAGTCAATTACCGTCTGTTGTACTGGATCCTCCTCTTGGCACGGCCAGTCTTCTTCTTCTTCTTTTGTTGCTTCTCAACCTTGGGGGTCTGGCCCTTTACCTTACCTGAAAAGGTAAAGTTTCAATTGCTATATAGGTAGATTGTTTGTGTTGTAATAAAATTATAGTTTTTAGGGAATGAGTGAATAAATAAATAAGTAACAAAGATCAAACATGTATGAATATTGACAAGCTAAATCCAAAAAAGGAACTGTTTATATGTAAATGTCCATTTTTGCAACCATTAACAGTCTGCCTACCCTACGGCCGTACGCTCGCTCACGCGGTTTCACGCGCGGGACGGCCCGCGCGGGCCAGATTTGACAAAACACAAGATTGGCGCCCCGTGACGCGGCCTGCGGTCACCCGCGCCGCGGCTTCAGCAACCCGCGACATAATATAACCCGTACGAACACGACGACACTTGCCATATTACAACTACCTAGGCACTATGCGCCTTCTAAATTTGGACGGGTAATAATGGCGGCCATGTCAGACCGCCGCGCGGATCCCGCGAGACCGCGTAAGCGAGCGTACGGCCTACAAGGGATTTTGGGGTGATATGTTTGTTTGTTGTTTAAGTTAAATTATCTGTAATGTATTGGAAATATAGATCACTTCATATTAATTGCTATGACACGCTCTTGGCTATTTATATACTTATATATTATGTATTTATAGCAACTACATATAACTTTATGATAATATTTTCACATCTTGAGACGATAAAAATCAAAGTAGAAACTAACCAGCACGAGCTAGGGATCCGTGCACTTTACCACCAAGCAGTGGCACTGTAAGGTCCAGCTCGTATGCCGACAGCTCCGACACCAGGTAGGAGTCCTCCAAGGGTGCTCCGCTAAGGGACAGAGTTATGTCATCTTCTACACCAGCAAGGGCGCGAACGCGATCCTGAAAACAAATAAATAAATTTAAGTAAATAACACATTAACTTTCAAAATTTTGACTTTGAAACAATAGTTGTTTTCAGATGGTGGGTGGGAATCAACAAACACAGGTTCCCCATTCAAAAATATTTAGAGTGACCGATGTAGGTTGATAATTAGTTCGATTTGATGTTTCATACCGTGTGATTAACCTAGCCAGCCCCGAGGTAGGGCCTTTATTTATATATTTTTATACCGTTCAAGCCAGTTTTCTATTAGGACAATACAAAATTGGTATAAAAAAAGAAAATTGTGTTATTCGATTTTCCTTTACATTGACATGACGTCAATAAGTGATAAAACTATCCTACATTGAAAAAGTTTTACCATGTAAATACGACCTTCCCGTACCGAAAACTCTGACCTATGACGAACCAGTCTGCAATTTTATAAATTGATAATGCTACATAACCTCAATGCAACATTGTTTTGTGTTTTAGTTTGTTGTTGTTCTGTTTGGTAAGTAAGTCGTTCTGTGCCGTAAGTGCCAGTTTTAGCTTTTTTCCATTTAGTATACTTATACACTCGGACTTGTTTGGATTCTCTTCGATGGAAATCCTGTGTAAATCGCAACGCATACGATTGCCCCAGGTTATCAGTCGTAAAACCAATCCAACTTTTTTGAACTTACCTTGATCTGGGCAATGTTCTCATCTCCATTGACGTCTAGGACGTGGGTAGACAATCCTCTGATGTGCAACTGCATTTTGAGGCCTCTGAAATAGCAAAAATGTTAATTGCAACAGCGTGGTCGAGACACCTTGTCAGATTGACGAAAACATTTCTGCTACATTAGCCCAGAATGGTACACGATTTCATACTCCGAAAAATATTTACATTCGCAACCAAAATTTTAGCTTCTTTTGACGGCAAATTTTGATATATTTACCGAAAAATCCCAAAAATATCACCGAAACTAACCTTATCAACCAAGCTGACAAGTAAAAGAAACAAAGATGGCGCCTGGGGCGAATCGGAACCGGATACGTCAAAAAAACGGATACACAGGCAAACGTGTCTATTTTAATGTAGGGTCCACAGCTCTTATTTCAAGATTCTGCCTTCACATACCTTTTGTACCTTTGATGAGATTGCTTATTTTAGTAATGAGAACATTTGTACCGCAAGGATTTTAGAAGTATCGCCATTCTACAGTGTCACAGACAGGGTCCAAATTATTTTATAACCTCAAAATTGGAAAAGCTTCAATATCTCTGCAAAGGATTGATCTACAAACAAAATGATCGCATGGATGCCGTTATAAATCGCAAATCTTTATTTGTACCGCTTTTTATACCTTGTAAATACCAGATAGAGGAATAAAAGGCGATTAAAGCTCATATGGCATTTGCTTGTTGGGCTTTCGTATATCTCCGTAAATATAGCGGTACAAATGTTCTGAAAGAAATCCCAGTAACAATATAAGCGGTACATTACATGGCTACAACCAAAAAAGCCGTATCGGCTCTAATTTACGAGAAAACAGCACTGTAAAATTTGCAAGAAAATGATATGTACATGACCAAAGCTCGGCCACGGTGTTCACTTTTAGACTTTTAGCAGCGGTAATATGCGGATTTCGGATTCTGATCTCGATTTGCACTTTATACCAACCGAAATATATTTAATTTTCTTCAAACAAGTAACTAATACATAGATGGACCGTCAAAGAAAAAAGTTTGTGTGGTGAAGGCGAAAATTGAAATTCAGTCGCGTCATTTACAAACCTTAAACGTTTTACACACATATTAGACCCGATTCCATGTTTTAATCATTTTAAGTTTCTAATGCTAAAATCACTAAAATAAAATCCCTAAACTTAGAGGTTTTAAGTGTGGCTATTCCAGAAAAGCCATGTTTTTGGGAAGTTTTTGACAGGATTATAATTTGATTTTGACAATGCTTTTTTTACCAAAATTTAGTGTTACAAATTTAAAAATATATAATTGTGTTGCAAGAAAACAAATATTTTTTATACACCACGAAAAAGCATTTTCTATTATTTGGTAAAATAATTCTTATATTTAACTATAGAAACAGGCCTGTCCCTGTTGAGGCTTTGGAGGAATTTGCTTAACACACCATGCTTGGTAGATGGATTGGCGAGCGCAATACGCAATAATGCTTTAATGTTTATTTGGTGCATTTTTGTGTAAAATCGCCAAAAAAAGATGAAATTGATAGATAAACATTCGTTCTGTACCACTCTAGAACTTTCCGACCCGGTGCCAGCCAAGAATATTCTTACCCAGTGCCACTTTAAAACCTTTCAACCCAGTGCCAGCCTAGAACATTCCGATCCGGTGCCACTTTAGATCTTTCCTACCCAGGGACACTCTAGGACCTCCCAACTCAATTGATCCCACTTTAGAACTCTCTTATCTGACCGAAAATCACACAGAAAACTCCAACATTGCAACCATTTCGATTTGTTTTGACAGTACTATTTTTAAGCGGGACCTTTTTAGTGGCCGCTAAGATTAGTAAATTTAAGCTTTTTAAATATTTAAATTGATTAATTTTGCACCTCCTAGAATTGCACTAATCGGCTAAAGCTAAGTTTAATCCTGTCAGTTATTTTTAGAGATTATAATCCTGTCATTTGAGTTTGACAGTTACATGCAGAATAGGAAACGGTTTTAGAAACGTCAAATTAGACTTAGTAATAATAGAAGTGCGTCTGGAATAAGGTCTGTTGAATTCGGTAATCGTTCCCGTAGTTTCGGAGATTAGCCCGGTGAAACAGACAAACAGACAGAAATATTGAAAAATATAAATTATGAAATTTGTTCTAATCATGTTTTAACATCATCTACGATTAGTATCTACATCCAGGGGCGTGTTCAACGGACCGCGGATAATATATCTTTCGTCGCTCTTTTATACTTTGACAGTTCGTAAAACCGCGTTTTGGAGCGCATGAGAAAATACCGACTACGAGAAACAGCATGAACGTGCCCCAGAACCCAAGCGGCAATGGATACGTATGAACCACGTACTTGTATATGGTATGAACGCAGCCACAACGCAGCTTTTATGCCACGATCACACACTCGCAAACTTGCAAGGAGGCCGTTTTGACGCAGTCGCTTAAGAGAATATATCAGCGATTACTATGATTACTTAGACGGCGGTCGTTACACAACCATGTCAGAGGCCTTCTACTAGTAGTAGGCGGTTGTAAAACTCTGACACTAGGGTTCATCGGGTCGTTGGACGACTCGGTGTCCCACACGAAAAGAGAGAGAGAGCGATTACAGATCGTAAAACCGCGTTTCAGAGCGCCGCCTGTCGGGAGAAAATTTCTACTTGTCAAACATATCCCGCCCCCACTGCCCGCCCCGTTCATGCGCACACGTCAGATAAAATTCCTCGACCTCTCCAGTGCCATGTATTATCATTGTACAGGTACAGGTCCACAATTACAGGCGAAAATCTGCCTGTAGCACACTTGTAGTTACAATTTACAGGTTACAGGCGTTTTATGAAGACACTTTAAAGCTACCATTGTCAGAACCGCTCCAAAATCTCGACTACAGGTACATTTTACAAGTCGATTTACAACACTATCGATTCATTCATTTCATTCACTCAAATTCAACGTCAATGTTATAGCACAGATTAAATAATGTGAAAGTATGTAAACACTTAGCTAAATATATAAGGCATTACACTGAAAATTATTATTTTAATAAAAAGGAAATTACAAAAATGAAATCAACAATATTTCTAATTAAAATCATATTATTGATAGAGTACGTTAAAATAGTACTGTTGTGAATTAATAATAATAATCCACAATTGACGATAAAGTTTTGCTTTATTTAACGCCTCGAGCAAAATAATTTGGCAAGGAACGCATTTTGAGTACTTTTGAACATATTGAATAAATTTTTATGCAGAAATCTTGCACTTGTAAAATAATTACCTAGGTCAGACGACCTGTAAAATTATTCACAAGTTGTAAGTTGTTACAGTTGTAGTTTACAAGTCTTTTGATGTACACCTGTAAAAACTTGCTCGATTGTGTTTTTAAAAGCAAAATCTACCCTATGGTTTGTCGATGGAAATCTACAGGTGCCTGTAGCTGTGACTTGTAAAATTGTAAACCTGTAGCTTCAAAAAACGCCTGTAGTTGTAATTTTCATCAGTGTTGCTATTTAAATATTAATTTTGGCGCGATGTTGCCACTTTTTCGCCTGTAGAATTGTAATTGTTCAATGATAGCACAGGCCACTGATAAAATTTAGCCAAACGTCAGTTTGACAGATGCATAGTGTTATCTAGTGTTTTGGTGATGGCGAGTGTGTTATCGTGGCTTTATTTTCTGAATGTTGGCAGGCTTGCGATCCACCCCGAAGCTCGTGATTGGTCTGAAAATGCGGGTGACGGCTGACGGGTCGTGCCGTGTAATCTGTCGATTTCTGTTGAATTCTTAAAAAATTGAAAAATGCTCAAACAAAATAAATTAACTTAGCGTTATTGTAGTGTTTACGTGTACCCCTTTACGATGTTGGCTCGCCTCTTGCGGCAGTTTTTATTTGCCTTCGTACATTTGGTTGTGAGCTTACTTGTTGCTGTCCAAAATGTTTATCATCGATATTGGGTGGAAAAAAGCTATTCTTATAAGAATGAAGTGACTAAAAGTGATGTTCGCATGATATTGGATATAGTGCCACGTCTGAACAAGAAGCTAAACCATTTGGTGGTGGTGACGGAAGGCGGGCAGCCTCCGCTTGAGGATCTGGCGCGCGTGGTTATTTGGAGCCTGGTCGCCGGCGTGCCTTACATCAGCTTCCACGACGTTACAGGTAATATACTTTATACAGCTACTTACTTTTTTAGATATGAAATATATGATGCAATAACCATAACCATGAAGCAACTCGCCTGATATATTTCGTTATTTTATTTCAGGAGAATTAAAACTAAATGAGGAGAAATTATTCCATGAAGTAGAGAGAAATAAAAAAGGCATTCCAGGCTGTATCAAATGGTCAAAGAAGCCAGATCTAAATGGATATTCTAATGGTATACAGGCTCATAAAATTGTGGTAAATATTTTGACTCAAGATGATGGACGTCGTAAGATAGCCGACTGTATCAAGCAAATTGCTAGGGGCACTATTCCCTGTAAAAGGACTTCTGAAGAATTCACAGCACAAGAATTGGACAATGCGTTAGCGCATGTGTACCCAGTTATTCCTGACCCTGATGTAGTTTTATATACCGGTCCCTTATGTTGTACATATGGTCTTTTGCCATGGCATGTTAGACTTTCAGAATTCATTCAGTTATCTCCAGACAAAAGTGTTAGTGTAGAGAAATACATAGGTGCTCTAGTTGCATATATTAAATGTGATCAGAGATTTGGTAAGTGAATTAGGGATGTGTAAAAATACCAGTGAGAGGCCTGAATGTATGAGTGATAAGAATATATGTAGTAAAAGCTAATTAAATGTTTATAATGGGTGTTTGTTGAAGAAACTGATCCACAATTTGGCATTATACATTGCCTTTGCCAGATAAGCTGTAGAATTTTCACAGTTATTCTTTGGCTGAGTATAAAACCATTTGCAGATTACTTTCTTCAAAAATCATTTTTAAGTTTAAAACTTGTAACCATTTAAGTTTAATATTATGAGATTGCTGTACTATTACTGGAAACTTGTAGGTGCTTAAATACAAAAGCATTTATTCAATTATATCTTTCTTTTATTGTAATTACTTTACATACCTACATAAAGGGCATATCAGTAATATAACAAATAGGTAACAGACATCAATATGTATCTTTCTGCCCAAGGCCAGCTAATACCATTTCTGTAGTAACAGGTGTTGTACTTGCACAACTAAGGCCTTCCTAATGAGTTTATTATGATGTTAACAAGTTTTAGGTTGCCTCATGTTGTTTGCCAATTGTGTAAAATTATAATCAATCACAATAAAATCCTACCTGGAAGAAATTGCAACCCTAGCCAAAGGCTGCCTGTGTTGTACTTAGTTTTTTCTTTTGTATTGTTGTGTATTATTTTTGATCATTTTCTGGTACAATATAGTATATTTGTATTGTATTTTAATTACCAGTTTTTGATTGTTTTTATCAATATCTCCAAAACAACTTTTTCTTTTAGTGTGGGACATTGAATTGACGAACATCCAATGAACCCCTAAACTACTAGAACAATCTTATGTTCTTGCAATTGGCAAACTGCATTATGTCAGTGCTTAAAATGGGAACCCAGCTATGCTGATGGTGAAATTTCTCTGATTAAAACTGCAATACCTATATTATTCACCCCTATCATTTAACATTAAGCTGAGACAATTATTGTTTACTATACTGCATAAATTATAGATACAATCATCAACAGGCCTTTATATTGTATTAAAAGTAAGATTTTTAAGGACAAGGATTTTGTACAAGGTCAGATGATTGGCTTTATTTTGGTTTAAGCGCCAACGCTGCGTCGAGCGTCGAGCGGTATAGGAAAATACAAGAGCAGCGCTGCGTGACGCGGGTCGCCCACTGCGCGCTGCTCCTTTATTTTGCCATTTTGCCGAATCTAGCCCGCTCGACGCAGAGTTGGCGCTAAATCATATGACTTCAGAAGGGCAAGGACAATACTTATTAATGAAAAGTGATATGTAGCGAAGTTGTGGCCAAGAATTTTGTTTGTGCATGTATAGTTTACCTTGTAAATAAATAATACGTTCAGTGATTTTTGTGTCAATTTCTTTAGTTCATCAAATTTGATGAAGACAACCAAGTATATATTTTTGTCTGTCATCAAATGTAGTGGATTGAGGACCCACATCAGATTTTATAATATCTGATCTTACCATTATTTAGAAGCAAAGTAGATAATTTTGCGGCAGAATCGGATTTTGCAGCAAAACATGTTGACAGTTAAATATTTTATGCAAATTTGGCTCCTAAACAACAAATGTTTTTTATTATGAAGCAGAATTATGTTTAGTACCTTAAAAATATTTGGATTCTGTAGTTGTAAAATTACAGAACTTTTACTATAGCTCCTCAATCCATTCTCAATGGACGATTTTCCATTGATTGTGAGTGATCAAATAGTAATAAAGTTTACTTTACCAAAAACAAGTGGAAAAGTTCCTTATCATGAGCCTGTGTTTTCGCTATGGGTCACTAGTAAAATTTCATCCTATACATCTAATATAGCATATCTACATGAATGATTTAGCTAACATCGTCTAGAAATAATCGTCTATTTCTTTACGATTTTCAGGCGGCTTCTCTATTCAGTTGTTTAGATAGAGGAGGCACATTAGCGTGAATATAATAGACAATAATATGTCTTTTAAAATCTGATGTGGCTCCTTTACATACATCACGCCTATATCCCTTGCGGGGTAGGCAGAGCGCAAACGGCCGCAAAACGGACATTTACACCACGTCTGACAAATATTTGAGGGTCATTCGGAAAATTGTGCATCGCCATAGTGACAGGTTGTCAGCACATCGCCTAAAATTGCAATACACACCCTCGAGTCCCTTAGTCGGCTCCTTTAACCTATCGTAAATCTTCTTTTGGATACTGTGGCCATTCATATTGGACATTACGTCTTAAATAGCTCAATAGTGTGAAATAGCGATCATTAAAATGCTGGTAATAAAATGTTCTAAAGTGATTTTAAGTTTCATGTACCTACACTAAACTCTGTGACGTAGACTTGACGCAACAAGGTTTCATCAATTAAAACTGAAGCAATTCAATCGAATAATTTTATTGGAATAACTTCATGGGCACTAGTGCATGAACTCACTTAAAAAATCTTCTGTTCTCAAAATAGACCTTATTTACACTATCATACTGTTGTTTTAATAAAATGCTTCTCTTTTGAGAATTTTGTTTACTGAGTAGGAAGGACTACACAAAATTCTGGCGTATTTACATCCGAAGCAAGCTCCCCTTCGCTACAGCCACAACCTGTAAGAGAAAGAAAATAAAATAATATATCACAGTCTTGTTAACTTACAGATGCCAGAAATGTATCTAGTATGTTACATAACTGTTATGAATAGATATCAAGTGTGCATTATCATTGCAGCAGTGAGTTTAAAAAAACATCGAGTATGTAGTAAACATTCATTAGGAGGTAAAATACATTTCTGCCACCTCTATTTATGGAAATAAAATAACTGGCTAAAATGTTATCAGTTACGATTGTAAGTTGCTTGTATAAAGGCGGAGCACAATTATGTACAGAGTTTAAAAATAATCTAGTTAGATAAATAATTGATTATTACTATTCGGTATTTAAGTAAAGGATGATCAATTGATCATAGGGTAAAGGAATAAATAAACGAATACAACCTGCTGTGGTGGTAACCTGATGCTGTCGGTGGTGGCTGGAGTTCACCGGCGATGCCGTCCGCGGCTGCCGCTGCGGCGCCGCTCCTCCCTACTTCGCTCATACCTATCGTCCCGGTCGCGGCGCTCGTGCTCCCTGTCCCGCTCCCGCTCGCGCGAGCGGCCGCGCTCCCTGTCTCGCTCGCGCTCGCGGCGGCGCGGGCTGCGGTCGTCGCGCCGCCGCGAGCCGCGCGAGTCGTAGCTGTAGGAGCGCGACCGCTTCGATCGCTTCCGAGGCCTATCCTCGTCCGAATCTTCCCTATATTTATCTTTGTGCGATTTTTCGTAATCCCTACTCCTAGATGACTTGCGTCTATCGTAGTGATCGTCTCTCTTTTTCGTCTTGGATTTAGATTTTTCGTAATCGTCGTAATATTTAGAAGAACTTCTGTCGTCCGATCTGTGGGATTTGTCTTTTTTATGTTTCTCTTTCTTTGATTTTCTCGGCGATTCGCTCGAGCTAGACGTTTTGCGTTTACGTTTCTTTGCCTTTTTCTCGACCTTGGATTCCCTCTCGCTCTCCGAGGAGTCGCTGGACGTGCTCGAGGAGTCCGCTTCCGAATCGCTTGTGGAAGAATCCTTCTCCTTTTTATTGTTATTTTTTTGCGGACTCGGCGTGAGGTCGATTTTGCTAGATTTTTTCTTTTCCTCGGGTATAGATTCTAATCGTTTAATACCGTCTACCCTGTCAGTAGTTTTATGATTTCTGGACGAACGACGTTCTGATATTTTTTCCGGTGTTTCGCTATCCGGCGGTGGAGTTGCCGACGATTCTGAAAAAAATAAGGATTGAATATCGCAGTCTCGTAACATAAACGGACTTTCTGGAATTTTCATATTTTATAAAGGTTTTAAACATCTTTTGAGTTTGAAGTACCAGGTGGTCATAGGGCGAAAGGAGGAATACTGACTTCTGCGCGGCCGTTCGGGCGTGTCCCTGCTGTCGCCTGCATCGTCGCCAGCTTCTCGTAGTTCAGCGCGCCGCACCTCCGCCTCGATGTCGCGCGCCGTGCGCTCGAACTCTTGCTTCTTCCGCTTGATGATGTCCTGGTAGTAATTTATAAAAGTCTGTAGGGATTTTCAATCATGAAACTGCATAATATCTTTTAGCACTTTCACAAGATGCCAATATGGGCAAGGAAATAGTAAGGGAAGTGGGCAGCGCTAATGTGTGAATAGGTTACTCGCGCTGCTACTCGTCATGCCGCTGCCACTTTCCGTGCTCTCTCGATTGTCGGCTTTTCGTGCGCGAGTAGGAACGGCAGCACGAACGCGTGTGGAATGTATTGCTATCCCGCTCACTCATACTGATGCGAGAAGAGTATATCGGCAGTGAGTGAACACTCACTCGCAATGATACTTCCGCGGAAGTATTTCGAGCAATATTGGCGACAGCGGCAGGAGCAGGAGCAGGTGCATAGTGTGAACGTGCTACTACATAGATACAACACAACCGAAACGAACGGATAGATGATTGAACGTAAGAAAAAGACATGTTTCGTCGACGCCAAATACATTGACATAAGGGCAGGTAGATGTAAATGTATAACAGGAACACACCTGTAGCTGGTTGTCTGTGACGTCATCTTGTTCGTCGTCGTCGCTGCCCTCGCTGCTGCTCTCGTACGCCCCCAGCCCTGCACAACAACTCGGTCAGTACCGGGATAACTCTTCGTGGCTTATGGAGCCTTGGTGCGATCGCTTAATATTTTGTTGTTTTCAATTTCCAAGACTCGGCAACAGTAGCTAGACTAATTGACTTTTGTGTGACTCCCGATAATATATTTTCGTGCAAATGCTAAAGCCATTGGTAAAGATAGAGCAATGAAATACAAAAACCTTCAACATTATTGGATTGTCCCTACACGAGCAGAGACAATGCAATGTAATGGAATGATTTTGTATGTTAATGCATTCTTTTCACAAATGGCTTTTAGCAAAATAATACTGGTTATCCCTTTTCGTTTGCTTATTTAGCAAAATATGCTGGGAGATTCGTGAACAGCAGAACAAAGAAACGTTGAAATTTGACGCAAAATTTATTGTATTTCCGAGTTAAAAATATGAATCACAAACAGGACTGACTTCTAGAATGATGCATTCAAATTCCTTATTCTTGTTATTCAAGTGAATGGTAACTTGCCCTTGATTTTAAGTAAACTTTCAAATAAAGTAATCACGACAAAACGAAACTTGTTCACTACATATACACAGTTAATTTAACATTGAGAAATATTTTGCAATTTCTTACCAATATCTTTTATTATTTTCCACTAAACACAATGTTTTTAAACACTGCTTCTAAAATGCATTGCACATTGTCAAAACTGTTTTTTTTTTGAAGCACAGCTGAAATGGAAACACATGGGGACATAAATGGTGGTTCAGTACACCAGCGAGAAAGTTTAACGCTGAATAATTTGGAAACCACCATCTATGTCACTACAGAACCATCTGGCAGACTCAATTTGAACTATCGAAGTAAGAGTATCAAGGATTCCAGGGTCGCGGTTCCACAGTGGCTGTTTCGAAATCAGTTGCTTGCATACGGTAATTTTTTTAAGAAAAGGTGATGATGGTGCCACCGAGCTCACCACGACCCTTATAGTGCGAGTTTGCGAGACGGTTGCCTTTAAAGTTCGTACTGCACTCACCGAGCCCGGAGCCGATGGCGGCGAGCGCCTTAGACTTGCTCGCCTTCATAGCGTTGAGGCGCGACGCTTTTACCATATAAATAAAACCAACATTAATTCAGTCACACACACATTGTATTCACTTCGGCCAATCTGAAATAAGACTCGGTTAGGTATTAAATAACAGTTTAGGTTCGTGGTATCACAACACAATTGTCTGTCGGCTGGTTTTGTTTGGGGTGTGGGTGTGGGGGTACCTTGTAACGCGGTATACCGCGCGCACTCCTCGGTACACACGAGCGCGATCTCCGCGTCCGTCACCTCCAGCAGCACCTCCGTCAGCGAGCGCCGCACCGACACCATCTACCGACCGACGGACTCGTATAAAACAGCCATTCGAACAAACACTTCTACATATCCTACTAATCTGTACTAATATTATAAATCTTAAAGTTTGTTAACACACGGCAAAACAAATAGGTAACTAGACTAAAACTAAACACATAAATACCTACGATATTCATCTGGAAACCTTACTTTATTCCGTAGAATCCGTACTAATATTATAAATCTGAGAGTTTGTATGTATGTTTGTTTGTTACCTCTTCAAGCTCAAACGGCTTGACCGATTTGGATGAAATTTGGAACATAAGTAGCGTATAACCTGTAATAACACATAGACCACTTTTTACCGCAGGAAAACAACTATTACCACGGGAAAATGAGTGGCTGGGCGGAAATCTAGTAATCTAGTTTTATAAATGCGAAAGTTTGTATGTTGGGTTTGTTACTTCTTCACGCAAAAACTACTGAACCGATTGTAATGAAATTTGGCACACATATAGAAGGTAACTATAGGTAAGTATAGGTAAATTTATGCAGCCTGGCTTTAAAAACTACTATGGTGAAAGAGTGTCTACTGTGATTGTACCCAAAGTATTTAATAAATTAAGTATACTTAGACAAACTCCTAAGTTAAGTTTAACTACGCTCAAAATATTTTTTTTATTTTATTTTTTATTCTATTGACGATCATATTATCCTTGGACATCTTTATCTAATTTTAAATAATTGTAATTGTGAAATTGATAGTATGAAATAAATAAATAAATCTAATCTAATATTATTTTTGTATTACAATGATCCAGTAACTTTGTACATTATGGTATGCGTCAAATCTGGTACTTATAATTTTTTGCAGACTTGTTTATGATGTTGGCCCTATCTTTTTTAATTCATTATTCGTAGCTTAGCTTAAACATCATCGTTCACACTTCTCATTTTCTTTTTTAACATCCGATCATAAAAGTACAGGGCTTCTATAATATAATCAGAGTCAAAATTCATTCAAAACGACAGAATCGCAAAAAATTGCGAAATTAAAAAAAAAAAAACTTTGGAAGGATTAATCTCAGAAACTTTTAGGTCTACAGAGGCAGTTCTAGTATCATATTGTAGCAAATTTAGAAAGTTTTTTATTTTCAGTTAACTACTGAATAGATTCGAATGGGAATTGTATCGGAACTTTACATTATACTGAGTGTTAAAGGCTAGGCTTTGTCTCAGAAAGCAGTCGTGTTTTTAATTTATTATGCTTGTTTACGTGTTGTTAACCTAATTCTTAATGATTCAGATAAGATTGCTCTCAGTTTATTCATAATGGCTTTTAATGTTACATGATGTGTACTGAAAGCGATATAGGATTCTCCTATCCTGGCTATTGTCCTCATGTAAAAGACCTATTAGAGGTCGCGATGTATGAAACATCTATTCCAATTGAATTCCAGTTTAAATTGACATGTAAGACAGAATAAAGAAATTACTTTAAAATACAGTGTGTAAGGGACAGCCCTCCGAATACTGATGCATTCAGACCATGAAACTGAACAAGTTTTGTTATAAACATATTTCAGGAAACAATTTTTTTGACCCCCCATAGTAAATGCTGTCAGCTGATTGTGATTTAGTATGGGAGGTCGATTTTTAGTAATTTTTTGACATATTGTTTTTGGGCGAAGTTGTTCAGTTTCAGGGTCTGTATGCACCCTATTAGTATTCGGAGGGCTGTCTCTTACACCCCGTATATGCCCTAATTGCTCTTGAACATTAATATTCAAATTACAACAAATTCAAAGGAAAATGTTGTAGTTTATTAGGCAACCAATGTCAGTTTCATTACTTACCATTCAATTTTTTAAACGGTTACACAGAAATGTTGAAAAAGTGCGTGTTACGCACAATACCAAGTCATTATCTAAATTGTTAAAATATCGGATTTTCGACCAACTGTGTCAATATTGGCGTGCCCTTGGAGATATCATTTGTTTCGAAAGCCTCTTCTATTTTTTTAAATCAATACCTCGATGAAACAAAGACTTGAATCGTTGTGCGGACCAAATTGCGATTATTAATCATATTTTCCTTTGAAATGAGCAAAAACTGAACCAGTATGACGATTGTGTCACACACATTCACTGTTTCAAAATTACCACTATAACACAAAATCTATAGAAAAAGGGCAGATTCAATCACGTGTATGGTGCACGTGTTACTACAAAATGACAGGCGCTGTTTACGCGTTGAACACGCATGATTCTCGCGTGCGTGATGGGCACGTCACGCGTACAGCCCGCGTACATCTTTACTCTCCCTAATGGCCTTACCTACCCGGTACAGACTATAAACAGCGAACGTAAAGATTTCTGTTGTAAAAGATACAAGTCTCGACCGCAAATAATCAAAGTCGCAAAATGACACATACGAAAAATTCCAAAACTGCAACATGTCACTTACGCAAAATAGTGACGACATTTGAAAATACAAAATTTTACAGTAATCAAATCGTAATAATAATCTTTTTTTTTAATTAAGGATGGGTTACTCTTGACTCTAGTCTAGGTCATAGGACAGAGACAGAGTTTAAGATGGAGCGAGCTCACCCAGAAGAAGCCTGTTCACTCTTACTTTGAAGAGATTAGGGTTGTATGCATTTGCAAACACAGACTTTCTATTTTATTAAATCTAATAGTAGAAGATAGGTATAGAAAAATGTTGTAATTTTGCCACTTTGTCAATTTGCGTGTTTGCACGGCCGTTTGGCCATCTCACCACTTCCTGCATGATCTCCTCCTTGGTCCTCCTGGCGAGCGGGGGCGGCGGCGGGGGCTCCGACACCGCCTCGCGCTCGGGCTCCGGAGAGCTGGAGGCGCCGCTGATGGCCGGCGGCGGAGGCGCCTCGGCCTCCGGTTCCGACTCGCCTTCTGAGTCAGAGTCCTGAGGGAGATACATTAACATTACAAAAACAACTGCAACAGTCCACTGCTGGACATGGGGAAATTGAAATTATTTATTTAATGTAGGATATTTTACCTGCTGCCACTTATTTTACCATGGTAATCGTTGTTTTCCCGCGGTAAAAATGTTTCCTATGTGTTATTCCAGGTTATACTCTACCTGTGTTCCAAATTTCATCCAAATCGGTCAAGCCGTTTGAGCGTGAAGAGGTAACAATACACACACAAACTCAGATTTATAATATTATATTAGTACGCATTGACGTCATGATCCGTCATTGTAAAAAAAAGATATTTGTATCACAAAATTTACATTTTTTTATAACAATTTTGTAATATCCTTATAGAACACCGGCTCGGGTATTGCCATACTACCACGCTTGGCAAGAGGATTGGCGAGAGCAGTGCAAGATATTGCTTTCACAGGGTCCACTGCTGCCCATTCCCTGGATGGATTTTACGGCACTCACGGCTAGTATTGTGGTGATGCTATTCTAAGCCGGAATCACACGGCACAGATCAAGATATAAATTTTCATAACTTTCTCAATGACTACAACAATACAAGCCGCGTCAAATTAAATTTCATGTTAATACTGTAGCTTTCTAATAGATGGATGTTCAAAATCGGTTGTTGCTTACAGTACTTTGCGAGATTATTCATTTCGTGGGGTGTAAAAAAATACAGTCATTAATATTCCAAGCCCATAAAATAAAGACAGAATAATAAAAAAATAAGTAGAATCTTTATATTGACGCAGTTGAAAAGGGAAGATGATGCGAAGTGAACATACGCACTTTTCAAGCTTGATAAAATCCTCCCATTATTTAACTCTATATTTAGAATGAGATCGCGATATTAATTAGTCGAGGCACTGGTCTCGGCTACTATTCAGGTTGAGTTACAATGACAGGTGGAAAACATCAAAATAGGGTAGATAAAAATAACATTAATTATTTCCTGCATATTTTTTTGAATGTTGATCTTAAGTTTTGATGTGTGCATGGACTAATTGATGCAACTTAAATTGGTTAGCCAATGTCTGCATACGTTTGTTATAGCTTTCTGCTAGTATTTCACCCAAATGACTCTCAATGATCAACATCAGCATATTGCAGTCCACTGCTGGACTGCTGCCTCCCCCAGGGTATGCCATAGGGCACGATCTCTCGTTTTCACCATCGCGTCGCTACCAGCCGCGCTTTAGGTCATCGGTCCATTTGCTTCAACGGCGTCCACCACTCCGATCTCTCCCTATTGGTGGGTATTTGCCATACTCACCATGCTTGGCAGGAAGATTGGCGAGCGCAGAATAAGGTGTTGTATTCACAGGGAACGCTGTTGCTCATCCCTGGATTCGTCGCACCCGCGTTTAAAAATAGGGTTATACTATTCTAAGCAATATCACCAGGCAAACACTGTTTTCAATATTATATAAACATAATACATACATAGCTTGAAAACTTCACAAAGAAACTTACGAATTTGCTTTTAGCAGGCAGCATGGGCTGCCCGCCTGCCTCAGCCTTCATCCTCTCTAGTTCCTCTTCTTCTAATCTCTTCTTTTCCTTCTCAGCTTCTTCTCTAGCCTTCTTCTCCTGTTCCCGCTCAATCGCTCGCTGCTTTTCGCGTTCCATCTTCTCTAGACCTGAATGTAAGAGTTTTAGTTTAATATTATGTTAATTTCATACTTTTAGATGTGTTATTCAATTTTATACATAGCAAATTTTGCAGTCTTTTTAAGGGGTAACCTATGTCATCCAGCAATGGAGTGTTGACGATGCATCTTGTGATGGCCTTTTCCTAGGGTTGACTATCATGAGGTACATCGCATACCTCACCAGGTTGATAAGGCGACTCAACTTGTGATGACGTGACGACCGATAAGGCGCAGTGGTAGAGTGTTTGCCTGCTAAGCAAAGGTTCCGAGTCTTACTACTCAAACGAGCTACTTTTTAAAACGATATTTTGTATGAAAATCGGATGTTCTGACGTCACTATACATTATATAGGCTGTCATCCAGGTATAAACTTTTAAATTGTTTTTCAGTTTAATGAAACTTACCTTGCATATTTTAGCAAACAATGAATGAGAACTATTCTACTGATGGACACTGATTTTAAACATTTAAGTCTCATATTTTATATGTATCCTTTATTGCACAAACTCTGACACCAGGGTTCATCGTGTCATTGGACGACTCGGTGTCCCACACGAAAAGAGAGAGAGAGATTGCACAAAAGCAAGTGAAAAATGTCCAAACAGTGTGAGCAAAGGCGAGCTTATCTCTAAGAATAGATCTCTTCCATTCCAATAATTTTATTAATTACCCAGGACACAATCCTATTAAGTGTTCTAAGGTCTGTTGTGCATTTTTCTGTGTATGCCCATGTCACTAGAAACTTTAGTTGGGGCTGTGAATGCGGTCATGCTTTTTTATACCTTCTCGGATCCATGCAGGCAGCTGACGGCGCTTATTGGCGTCGAGCGCGGGCGGCGCGGGCGCCGGCGGGGGCACCAGCGCCTCCGCCACCGGCTGGATTGAGGGGGGCTTCTCTCTGTACCAACAGTAGAAACTAATGAATCAAGTAATAATGACAATCATACTATCCATGCCGTGCGGTATTCCACTCAGGGTGTTTCATTCGTAAATGGCGTTTCTTCTTCTTCAAATTTAAGAGTGGAGTAACTTCAATAACTTGTTTTTTGGGGAGAGTTTTGTGCGGGTAACTTGGCTAAATATTTGCTGACCATGGTCAACCGCAAGCATCATCAGGTAGGCGGCCAGTTGTACAATAAAGCCAATGTCTATTACCTACAGATTACAATATAATTTTTTGTACAAAACATGTTGCCCCAACTCCAAATAAGTTGAGATGAAGACAAGGACTTGAAAAAGCTAATTTTCATAATCATGCATACACATTTAAAATTTCATATATTTGTATGTCAAATATTGCAATAAATTTATAAATAAAATCGTGTTTTTGTTGAGCATACCTACCAAATTCAAATCAGAAGAGTTACTGATTTAAATGGTCAAAAACCTCAAAATGCTCATGGCCTCATAATGCTTGAATGTTGCATGTTGTTAGTAACTTCATTCATATTCAAAAAGTTTTCTATGTAAGCTTTACACATACATCCATACACATATCACGCCTTTAGCCCTTGCTGGGTAGGCAGAGCGTAAATTACCTAAAAAAAGAATATTTACGACATGTCTGAAGAAAATTGAGGGTCATTCAGAAAGTTGTGCCCATCGCCTAAAATTGCAAAACACATATGCCCCTTAGTCGCCTCTTACGTCACCCACGATATATAAATGGGATGATGCTATTCGCCGACATGATTCGGCTGCCATGTTGTTATGGTTACTAGCTCCCTAATAAGGTTGTCAAGGTTGGTAATGAATGATCTAATAACAGCATATTCAAACATACCAGCTCAAATGCACACAATCAGTTAGATAATGAAAATTGACCTTGACTTGTACCTGTAGCCAATTTTCGAGTAAATTTTTAAAGTTACATACATACATCACGCTTATATACTTGCGGGGAATGCACATTAATTTTAAATACAGTTTTAACAGTCCATACGCCGTTTGATGCTGGCTTAGAACAGCATCACCTCAATTCTACTCATAGATACATACATATTACTAAAACTTAACATGATAGGTATAGTAAGTAGACAGAAATAATAAAAGCAAGTTCAGCACACACATAAAGATTTTGTGTAAGTATGTCAGTCACTGGAGTAATTTAATAAGTTGAATGTGTTAAAATTTCAAACAGTATGATGTGTTTCCTATTTTTACAGTAAAAATTGAGATGGATTTGTTTCATCAATAATACTGAAGATAAGACTTCAAACAAAGAAGTAGGTTCTAAACTTGGCAATTTGAAAAATATTTTCATTGTTCAAAAGTGTATACTCCCTTATGATGATATGTTAAGATCATAAAGAAGTTGTGACAACTAATTGAATCACTTATGTACAGTTCAAGTACTGTTTTTTTTTTGTGCAAAACAGGTTTTTCTAAATTATTCAAAACCTGTGTGTCCGGCCCCTGCTGGGCTTGTGGTCCCGGTTTTTGCTTTTGGAGCGCCGGTCCCGGCTCCGGCTGCTATCTCGACTGCCGCTCTGCTGCTGCACCTGCGGGGCTGTCCAGTAGCCATGCTGGAATGTGGGCGCAGGTCCTGAAGTGTAACTGTAAACGAGAACAAAATTATGTTTACCTCTGTATTTCTCAAATATTTAAGGCGAGTGTAGCCATCTTTTTTCCATCACTCTAATTGCAGCCAATATTTCATTGAGTTTGCAGGTTCTAATTTTACTTAAGGTTCTAATAATACTTAAAACTCAGGCAATGGAAATTCTGATAGATTGTTTGTACGAAGAGAATTTATTTTTTTACAGTGGCACCATTGTGGAGGTCATTCACGGGTACACTTGCCTTAAAAAATTAGAATTTATGATGATGTTCCAGACAGTTGAAGTTCTTCTTAATACATGATCAAGATTAGAACTTGGGTGAATTTTATTAATTCAATTTGGTGATGGGTTATCTGTAGTGTTCCTAGGAGTGGGTGGTGGACTCGTAGTTTAGAACCATTTTATTCAATTATCTTGATCTTACCCAGGCATTGGTGTGGTGCCATCTGGCACTTGGAATCCATCCATCATGGGTCCCATACCCATTGATGGGTCTCCTCCCATTTTGGGGTCCTGGCCCCATCCCCAACCTAGATGAAAATAATAGTGTTGTTAAGCCCTGCTTCCTAATTGTTACTTTGAATAAGTTTGTCTGATTTGTTTGAAAAACTCTGTGGCAATTGAAGGAAACAATGTATTACAAACATAAATCACGCCTACGCCTGTATCTCTTGTATATTATATATTATGTGCAATAAAATAATAATTATTTTTAAAATCAATCGTGTTTACAGAAAGAATCTTATCAAATCAGGCGAGTTTATTGATAACCTAACAATAACCATAGGAATGCAGGCTATCACAGAAGTAACTAACCCCATTGGTTCCAGCCCGCCGGCGTCCCCCACGAGTTGGTGGCTGTGTTCCATTCAACTCCTGGCGGAGGCACAGGCTCGGCACTGTGGTCCGGGTTCTCAACCTCCATCGGCGCTTCGCCTTCTTCCGCATCGCCCTTCGACGACGGGTCAGTCGGCGTCGCCAGTATTACCGCAGCTTCCTTCATAGCGATCCATTGTTGCGCCAAAGCTGCCCAGTCTACGTTGCTCGCGTCTACACCCTGGTATGCGCCGGGGTTTAGCGCCCATTGTGTGGGATAGTTCGGGTTTGCCATCGCCGCGGCTGCGGCTTCTTTGCTAGAGAACATGATGTCCTCCAAACGTAACTATTACACCTCTGAGTCCACTTATTTCTACACAGAACTACCTCAATGTCTTAAAAACACAAAAGGCATGATTATTTCTTAGGTTTTGAAGTAAAATAACAAAATTTCACGAAAATACTGCAACAACTCCTGCAGCACATTTTCATAGACATTTATTTTTGTTTTTTAATCAGCTGCAATGACTAGCTAGACTAGTGCTGCCATTTCAAAAAAATAATGTTTTTGCTAGTGTCATCTATAAAACAAACATAAAACTAAAGTTGTAGTGTGAACAAAAGAGATGCCGCTACTAAAAAATACTTCCACTACTCGATCAGAGATGACGCTACTCTAAAAATACTTTTGCTACTCGATCACAGGTTGCGCTTTTTAATTCTCTGAATGTTTATTGTATTTTTATTCGCATAATTTTCTTATTTTTGTAGAGTAATGTATCCCACACGAAAGAAGTAGTAGAGTAATAACTAAAAACTAAGCATTTTCATAGGTAAATGTTCCATTACGTTCTTGTTATCATTAATTCGTGCGTGATGCACGATTGATGCCTTAATTATTTATTGTAAGTCCATAAAGTAGGAAATGTTAATATATTTGTAGATTTATTGATACCTACCTACCTACCCTGCCTACCTATTAGGTACCTACATCTTAATAGATGAATGTTTTGTAATATATTACTTACATGGTAGGTGCACTTACCTTACGACACATTTTATTTATGAAACAGTTGAGACATCTTTTTCATCGTTGACTAATATACCAAGGGAGTAGGGTCGAGTACCACAAATAAATCAATAGATAGTTCGGTACTAAAATTTAATTTAAAATCGAATACACTTTCCATACAATTTACAATTCATCCATCGGCAGTTTATTATATTCTAAACACTTAATTTTACAATCACACATCTCTTATTCTACTTAAACTGGTAATAAAAAGTATTTATTTAATAATAGTGAGCACAACATAGTACCTACTTACCAACATTTTCGTAGGTAATTTTGCACAGAATTCATAATTTGGTGAGATAACTACGTACCTACTGATACGTAAGTAATTAGTAATGTTCATCGGGTCGTTTGTCTTCTGGGTGTCTATAGATAGAGTATGTTTATATAAAGGGTGGTAGTAGGTACAGCCCTCCGAATACATACAGTTACATGGTGCATTCAGAATTTCAGACTATGAAACAGAACAACTTCCTATGAGAAAATATTTCAGGAAAAGTAAAAAAAAAAGTGACTTCTCATAAAAATTGCAGTCAGCTCATCTCGTTTTGTATGCGAGGATTTTCTTTTGTTGTTGCCTGACATATGTTCCTACGGCAAAGTTGTACAATTTCATGGTCTGCATGAATCCTATCAGTATTCGGAGGGCTGTCCCTTACACCTCGTATGTGCAAAGATGGAGGATAGTTTTGTAAGGTCCCCTAAATGAGTCATTAAAATAAACGTGTTAAAATTTGACAATTACCTTCTTAGTAGGTAGCTGTTTCCAGGAAAAACTATAACTGAGTTATTACAAAAAGTTAGACATGGTTTAACCTGTTTGACAACGTCAATTTCTATGCTGAAATAATTTAAGGACTGTGTAAAAGCCCGTCCAATTTTCATATAAAAGCCCGTCCAAAGCCAGCCCGCTGTTTTCAGGAATAGGTAGGTAGGTATCCATACCAAATCTGTATATTTACTTAATTTTCTTACAAATTGGGATCTATCAATGTTCTTGATAAAATTAAAACCCAGGTATCTCATTAAAAAATTCCAGCTCGCTATTTAAGTAAGTATTACGTACATCAGGAAAAGTATAATGAACAGCTTACAGGCGTTACTTAATTAAACACCATAATATTTTATAGCATCAGGTCCTGATTACGTAGCGAAAATTTAAATTCCCTGTAAGTGGATCGCGAGTGATAAATGTGTCATACTTGGTCATACATAATGCACCACACTGTTATTGCATTCAACTTATGTAATTCAAGTCTTTATATTTACACCATAGTAATGGAAGACGCCACGCGAGATTAAAGATTGCCTTCTGGATAGAAATCGAATGGGTCAATCGAATTAAAAATTTCGACAGATTTTCTAAATTTTAGTTAACGCTTGTTTTGTTGTTACTAAATATTTAGTTACTTGTTTCGACAAGCAGCAAATCTTCAATCACATTATGCGTTTTCAAACAATCAACCTAAAATAACTAAACTAATTTTAACTTAAAGCTAGTAACGGCTCCTCAGGGTCGTGTTTGCTTATGTATTTGGAATTCGTTTTCTTCCACTGATCCTTTTTGTTTTGCATCTTCTGTTTTGTTAGCATCAACTTTGCCTTGCTCTTAGACACCTTTGGGGGGCTTTCCTCAAGGCGTGCTAAAGTCTCAAATATATTCTTCGGTTTGGACACTACTTTTCTAGACTCCTCGCTAACCTCGTCTATTGTCGCGTTTTTGTTTGCGTACACGACTACGAAGTGAGAGTATGCAGAGTTGGAAGGAGTGTTGATGTCGGCAAAATCTCTAAAGTTAGCGAATTGGTCTTGGTTGTAATTCGGTCTTGGATTCGCGATGTATCCGACTCCGAGCGATGGTCGACCGTGGCCGTTGTTGTAGAAGGAGTTGTAGCTGTCGTACTCATCTTCGTCGTTTTGAGCGCTAAATGTTCCTCCTCGAATAATGCCAAAGTTTCCTGACCCTAGGACGGCTGAGCTCGCATCGACGAGTGGAGCAGAGGCTTGGGTGTCATGTTTGCCGAATCCTTCAAGACCCCTGAACCCGTTAAAGACGGGGTAGTTGAGGAGGGATCTGTAGGAGCTGGGTCGTTGGCTGTATGCTGTCTCTTGGTTGGGGAAGCCTAGTCTGAAGTTGTTGGAGCGTTGTTCGAAGAGGTTGGCGAAGGATGGGAAGAAGTTCTGCGCTCCACCGACGAGCTCGCTGCTGTCGGCTGCTGCGGACGCGTCCTCAGGTATAGCACTGCGTCTTCTAGGGGGCGCTACTGCTTCTGGTATGAATTCTGACGACTCCGCTGATAGGTCTCTTGTGTTACCTTAAACAATCGATACGGGATATGAGAACTTTTACATCTGATTTATTTTTGCGTTGCGGTAAAAATTTTAATAAAATGTAAATATATAATCAAGATCGTAAATTTAATCAAAGTCATGGAGAAGGTATATTTTTACCAGATGCGATCATTGATAGAGAAAACAAATGCAAAACTATATCAGAGCCTAATTGGCAACCAATAAAGAACTGCAGTAGTGAATACTGCCGTTAAACTTTCAAACTAACAGGAGCATAAACAAAGAACAACTTCAAAACAATAAAGGAACAAGTCTTTTAGAGACCCACAAGCTCGTTAGACCTTGATGGACGGTACAGGTGTGTATCAGCAGCACCTAGAGTAGATCATTAAGAGATCAAGTTAAATTGGTCCTTTATACAACAAGCAAGCATAACCAATAAAGGTTGGTGCCTGGAATGGTAACTTGAAGTGCAGCTGATGGTACGGCGGTTGTTATTTCAAACAAAATGTTGTTGTAACCGAACATTGCAATAATTCATACATAATGTATGACGTACATACATTATCTATTGTTTTAAGCGCATGTAGATTAGACTGTGGGTTGGAATTCGGATCATTCATGTCAGTTCGACACAGTAAGTACGTGTTGGTTGTATGGTTTATGTCAATTTTTGTGAAAGCTTTTTCAGAAGCGTTCAGCTTTTATACACGATGTAAGCTGGGGTAGATCCGGGTACAATATTATTTATTATTTGACTTGTAAACCTCTAAATAAATGTCTGTTTTAGTAAAATTGCTGGCATTGCTGCCTGGTTCTAGTTAGATGCCCTTGGATATAACATGACCTAAATGATGCAGTAGAAAGCTAAGTATGCCGGGTTCCTCAAATCTCTGGTCAAAAGTACCTCGTTGCGTTTAGCTTTGTATTTCGTGATAAAGACTTATCTCATGTACTCGTACGTCAGTAGGTGTGGTGTGAGTGACGCGCAACACGGCTCCCTGTGACACTGTATCAGCTACCGAGATAATGGCTACACATGTTCAGCCGAGATTGACGCGAAACGGTGGCCTTACACACGCCCGCTCGCTATTTCCTACTAGAGTTATACCTACTAAGTAGTAGTCAATTGTAGCGCTTAGAGCGCTTAGCGGTCCTTTAGTTCCTGGATGAAAATACCATATATTTGTTGAAAATAATAAACGATTTTAAATGACATGATAGCATATTTTGCAATGCTCTAACATAGTAAAATGCTAAATTGATTGAGCCATACGACAAAAACATTCAGGATAGTCTTTTATCTAATAACACTAACAAATAAGGCACCAGTACAGAAGGTAATACGGAACTAGCCTTATAAGGCCAATGTAACTAAGTAAATTTCTCTTAACCTCTACCCACGCAAAGATTAAAGATAGGTGTTAGGAAACGCTCTTAGCGAATCTATACCTGACAATTTTATGTCGAAACGGCAGCTCAATTCATAACCAATAAACTTTTTTAACTCTACAAAGGACCAATGAGGATGTCCGCGTGGCTACACACTGGTCTAGGCATATTTCAACTTTTGTCATCGACATGAAAGAAGAAAAACTCTACAAAAATAAGTAGGAAAGTCTTAATAAAATCGGCATACCTACCTAGGTGCTTTATGTTCATAGATTTCAACGAGCACCGGTTCCTTACGACCACATTCACCTATTACGTATGAGGGCACACTACTTGACTTGCCGCGTTTGATTTTGTCGCGTTTTCCGCTCCACCACTCGTGCACCATAATCATTGCCGGCCAGAGAAAACAGACCTATTATGTCATATGTGGGCAAGTACGAGGCAAGTACCTTTCCTACTGGCTGGTTACTGGCCACCTATTTGTGGCTTGCGGTCAGATTTGATTTCCTCTTAAAAAAGTTGATCGTGTTTTGAAATTAGAATGACAATTGCAACCAGAGGATGTTATAAAACTAGACTTTATTTTTTTGAGGTAAATACTTATCGTGTGATCATTTCAACAGTATATGAAAATAAAATAGTTTTAGTTTAGTAATACACGCGCGTGTCGGATAATTTCGTTGTAACCTTTAACCTAGTGAGTAGTAAAGTAAGTAATACGATGTCAGATGATGCGTTTTTCGTAAAATTTGCATTTTCTAGGGAAATAAACATCGTATAGCTATTTCCTAAGTGTGTCATAGGTCAAAAGAAAGCAGAGGTTAGTTGACAGGACAAGGCCGACTTTGAAACACGTATTCTTACGGAATATAAAATGTAGACTATAAGTTTGAAGTTGTTTGTGTTATTTATTTGATGTTATATTTATACGCATAGTTTTTGTAGTAATTAATTGTATTTTGTTCATGTAGGTAGGTAGTTAAGGTACCTAATTTAAAAGATTGTACTGGAGCTGCAAAATTTGACAGAATGAGGCTTTCCACGGATTTTTAAGCTTAAGCTTTTTAAGTTTAACATTTCTTCTATAAGATAACATGACAAGCATTATGAAACAGGGTGTAAGCGTTATGAAACAGAGTGTAAGGGGCGCAGCCCTCCGAATACTATTAGGGTGCATTAAAACCATGAAACTGAACAACTTCCCATAAAAAATATTTTAGGAAACGTATTTTTTTTTTGACTTCCAATAGTAAATGCAGTCAGCTGATTGTGATTTTGTATGAGATGTCGAATGTTTTTGTCCTTTCCTGACACATGTTTCTAGGGGAGAGTTGTTGAGTGTCATGGTCTACATACACCCTATCAGAATACGACATGATGACGTTAACTACAGCTATTAACTCGTTTTTAGTGATCATATCTCTAACGTGGCGGCGGTGGCGGCTAGTTTTTTTTTTTTTTTTTTGTTGTGGACCCTACGATTTTTAGCCCCGGGGCTTTCAATCTACACCTGACTGTATGGTGGGGAGCAGGAGCTCACCCGGAAAAGCTTGTGGTTGTTCAAACAACCAGCTCAATCGCGCCATTACGAGTTGTTCTGGGAAGAACGTATTGGACTTAATCTACCCGGCACGTGCCGGTAGTTCCCAAAGTGGGGAGCAAATGAGGGACCTCCGCGCCCCCGCCGGCGGGGGCGTCGGTTGCTTGAGGAGCTTGTGGAGTGTGATCTACTCGCAATGGCTGCAGCAGTGGCTACTGTGATTTCATCATCTTCTTCCGTAAGGATGTGTCTCGGACGGTGTTTAAAACGCGAGGTTGGATGAGGGAAGTAGTTGGACGCGGCAACTATCAAGGGGTTTTTATGATGGGGAGCATTATCGAAGAAGCGACGAGACGCTTCTTTCATATACGCTTTTATGGTAGGGAGGCCTAAGTCGATGTGGAGGTTGGCATTACGCATGTACCAGGGCGCCCCGGTAGCTTTGCGCATGAAACGGTTTTGAGTGGCGGCTAGTATTTTTTTTTTTTTTTTTTTTAGATACTCTACTCCTAGCGAGATTTTTAGTCACGCAGTCAATCAGTCAGCTTTGCTGAATAATTAATGATCATTGTTCTGGACTCCACCTACCTACCAAGTTCTTACGACACAGGGTATAAACCTACGATCTTTGCTTTCAATACTAGCGACAACTTGTCTTCCGAGCCATCGCATTTATACTAAGTACCTTAACAGGAAGGCTGCAGGTTTGAAACACACGTAATATATAACACTACTAACGTACGCTATAACATAAAAAAATTGCTAGTTTCCGGTTAAGTGTATTTAACAATTCGTATTCGTTGTACGTTAAAGAATATGTAAAAGTATATATCAATTAAACATAACATCTAATTCGTCGTGCTCTACATATTTATTAGTCATAAAATTGAAGGTCTAAATATTATATTAATTACGCGATAGTAGTTACTACTGATGTTTCAAGAAAGGTAGGTATAATTTATGATTTGTGCAGATACTAGAAATACTAATAGAATAGTGATTGATACTAGAAACATAGGACGGGCTGGTGATAAAGAACAACTTTCTCCAAGGAACATAGGTCGAAATAGGACAAAAATATTTTGAGTTGCCATGGTAACCCAAATCAGCTGATCGGCAACTTTGTATGGGAGGTATTTTTTTTCATATTTCGGCCTATGTTTCTTGGGGGAATTGTTCCTTATCTTATCCACCAGCCCGTACCACAGAATAATAACTAGTAACTCCCGTACTGAGATTCACTAGCGGTCGCTAGAAAAAATTCACCACACATAAAGTTAAAATAAAAGTGTTACTTGATGAGTGCAATTGGATAATGATATGGATATGAATGGATAATAAGAGTGATTTAAATTCAGTCAGCAAAACATCCAAGAATAAAATATAGAAAATACCAACTTATACCTACGGAAAAATAGTAGGTATGTATGAAAGACGCAATGTGAATTCAAATTAGATCATGCTGTATATTTTGATTACCTATTATAGGCTGTTTAAGAAAATAGCATGTTTAATGTTTCATGGTATACTTACCCCGCAAACTGAAGAACTTTTGAAAGAACGTGAATAAAATATTAGCTTTTACTGCATTTTTCATACAGAATTATCTTTGACTCGCGTAAGTTTTGAAAAGTTCGTGTGGCAAACATACTAAACTGTTCCCTCTTTTAATTTTCTATGCCTTATGTGGATTGTTGTGTGGCTGTTGAACAACTCAATACTCAATTTGTTTATTTTAAAGGTAACAGTTTGGTACAGTCTTATCAGGGCCATTGTCACGATGTCGTAAAACTATATTAAGTCAATTAAAATCGTTCTTAATATTAATAACTCTTTAGAGTAATATAACTGCATTCTCTGTATTAAAGAGATTTATAACATCTAGTTACTGTTATATTCAGACACGAATTGTTTTATGATTGGAATTGATTGAATTTTAATAATTTGAAAGGTCTTATTTTGACGATTACCTCGTAATAAAGATTTATGTTTATTTGCAACTGAACGATTGGCTATTAGAACTAAATCATTTTAAAGGGGTTATTAAAAGCAAAAGAATGGATTAATGAACTTTTTCTAATAGATAGGTACTTAGATAGGGCCTTATCACAAAAGGGTAGACGCGTGTTTAACTTTTTTGTGGTAAGTCCCCTACAATGTTACTGGCATCGACTATTTACCTACGGCAGACGAGACGAGACGAGTCAGTTAAGGCGAATGTAGCCGTCAACGACCTAGACAGCAGTGGTGCCACTACACAAAAAAAAGGTTTTCTCTTTAAACAAACAATCTATCAGAATGTCCGATGGCCAAGTTTTTTGTATTTTCCTTAAGTAAAATTAGAACCTGCAAACTCAATGAAATATTCGCTGCAATTAAAGTTATGGAAAAGAGTACCTAAAAGCGGCCACTTCTGGTCATAATTGCCATAACTTTTATTACAGCAAATATTTTATTGAGTTTGCAGGTTCTTATTTTACTTCAGAATAATACTAAAAACTTGGGCAAAGGATATTCTAATAGATTGTTAGCATAAACAGAAGATATTTTTTTTGTGATGTGGCGCCTATGTCGAGGTCGTTCACGGGCACACTCGCCTTAAACAGTATCTAGGTAAACTAGAATTGTTGAACTAATGTGTCAAGTACTACTTATGTAGGTAGTAGAAAAAACTTATATATGAGTATTAAAATGCCTGTCCTCAAACGTACAGTAAGGCAAAATACGTTGTTCAAAATTGCCGAGAACACTGAACTATTGTTTAAATACTACCTACCTTACTTGCAGAATAATACGACAAGATTGTAACGGTAAAACACATGAAGCGTATAGATAAATTAAAGTAAATAGGCAATAAAAAATGGTGTCAGCAATCTGCCATGATGCCACAACACTGTATTTTGAAACTATTTTATGTTATTGTGTATGTGAATAAGATAAACCATCAAATTGCTTTATATAGTTTAAACGAGTATGGTTTTATGCATTAGTTGTATTGTAGAGAACTAATAATTTAAATTACAAAACACGTTTAATACACACTATATGTTGTAATGCAACATATCGAGCTTTTTCCACGATTGCTACAATTTTCTTTTAGATTGAGGTCGTTACACAACTAAGAGATCATGATAGTATTAATATTCGATCAAAAATAATAAGTCGTTCAAAAATATGGGAAATATATATATCTAAAAAAAAACAAAAAATTTGGTTCGTTTCTATGCATAAAATAATCTAAGAAATCATTTTGTTTCAAGCTTTCAATACTAACACACGTTTACGCATACTGTTGCTACCCTGTAAGATAAGTACCTAACTAATAAATTGAATAACTCGAGCAGGGAAACAATTATAGGGCTACCCTCCAAAATTATACACATTAAGTCTTTGTGAATTGTAACATGCTCTACATTCACAAAGTGCCTTACAAAGTGGTGAAATGATTCGACCTTTTGCGGTTTATTCACCAAATTTGTGTTTATACATACATACGCACGTGTACCATTGTTGCATCAAGCCTGTGGGAATTGTAAGAATGGAGTGAAACATAACGTAAACTTAAAGTGTTGATCAAGATCAGTTATGGTGTGTGTAATGTTTTGTCTAGAATTTCGTGAACAAGTTTATTTTATGTCCATGTCCATTTAATGCCGTTCAAAGTTGGTAATTGTAAAGTTTGTGAGCTTTAACGAGCAATGTTTTTTTGTATAAAATTAAATGTTATCAATGAATTGGGCGTGGTTGGTGGTATGGTATAGGATCGGTACAAATGGTGAACTACCGAAGAGGTTCATATCCAGCAATGGGCAATTACAGGTAAATAGGTAGAACCTTCAGCAGCCTTCCCTTAACTTATTTGACTTTCTTCATAATAGGTATGTGTTTAGTTTAGTTATACCTACTTATATTATATATAAGTAGTAGATATAGACTCTAAATACCTTCAATACTAGGTTTACACTGCAAGATCCGTATTTCGTGACTAGTAAACATGAAAAACTTAAATTTTATATGGTTATATCATAAACTTGCAAGTAATCGTATGGTGGATTAACCTTTGCAGTACCTATGTATGTATACAAAAATTGTTTGTGCGTGATTAGCGTATTTGTGGTAGGTAAATTAAAACAATAACGATTGTTAGGTATGCCTTTTTGATTTCCGCATTATTACTGCATTCTATCACCCCCTCATTATTTTTTGTTCATATGCTCACAGATTTTCATGTAAAGTACGTACATTACACACATTAGCCTCATTTAGCTACACCGACTCATTTCCCAGCGCAGTGAATGAGGCAAACCCGACAAAATAAGGAAGATGCCTATCACCACATCAGAGTCTGAAAGATTGAACCTCTAGATACCTGTATTTCTTACAAAATAGGAAAAACAGCGCTGATTTTGTTATGAACTTCAATATTTCCTTAACCAGATAAGTTTCCTCCCTATATTCTTCTAAATGCATTACAAAGGTAGATTAGCCAGTACTATTTCCTTCTATATTTATACTAAATTATACATCCATGTTTTCCTGACACCGCTGGCCTGAGGCGTTATCTGGTAGTAAGGCACTTAAAATGATTATCTGGCGATTCTTGCAATTTCCTATGGAAATCTACGAGCAATAAACGTCGAGTTAGCGAGGCTGTTAGATAAATTAGCGCCATATAATCATCGATAATCTTTATACATACATCTATCAGGTAACAACTGCCAACAAATTCGTTGTACATTTTTCTTCATAAATATTTAAAGCTTTATAAAAGAATAAGTACCCACTTATTCACATGTTTTACTTGACTACTTTCTGTAATTTTTCTGATCTGCGGGCTTCGCTCATGTTTGAGGCGGTTTTCCCACCTGACGTCTGTTGCGACGGATGCGTTACGGAATTGCAACGATTCGCAGCAACGGACGTCAAGTGAGAGAACACCTTAACCCTACTAAAAGAGCGAGGCTGGTATTGTCCAATAATCACTCGTCTGTCGCTTCATACTATAACAATTTCATTGGTTTTGAATTTTATTGTGGGTAGTTAAGGTTCAAAATTGTTGTCCGGCTCCCGGTACGTGACAGACAAGGGGGTAAGGTGCCGATTGAAGAGGAAGGTTTGTGACATCGTTGGTCAATCTATAGATTGATGGTAACCCCTCAAATCATTATAAACGGTTTTTTGTTTGTACTACTTGTGTACCTATGATCCCGCCTAATTTCTCTTTAAGTAAGTACCTACTTTTTTACATGCCGATCCGATTTTTTATGATATTTCCTTTATAGTTGTGAATAAAAAGAATAATCAATAAGACAGTCTACTGATTTAAATATAATCAATTATGTTAACTATTCGTGTCATACGAATAGGTACGAGGTAGTTTAAGTTTAAACTATACACTTACTTAGAGATAAAAAGATCTTGGTGCAATATGTTGGTATAATACCTTACTTCTTCAGCCACAGCCGTTATTTCGTCTCATATAACATATTCTTACAAAACGCCTTTAAGTCCATTAAGTGCCCATATCATGCTACGCAATTTATAGGACGTGTAAGCATCATAAGAGGTGCTTTAAGTGTCATTAGGCGCATACAGGTCGTGAAAAATAAATGTGATTATTTCAAAAGGCGAACCATCCCAACCATTTAATATCGGTTTGCTTTTAATATATTAAAAATGGATATCATGATAAAGAAAGCTAGGCAGTTCGCTCACTTGTCATCGTGTCGTTCCGTATTTGTAACGCAACGTAACGCATGCGTCTGTCAGGCGAAAGGAAATTGCGAATTTCGATCTTATTCCCGTACAAATACCGCTACGGTGGATTTTACGGTGCGTTACGCTGCGTAACGGAGGCGTCTGTCAAATGGGTATAAGATCGGAATTCGCAATTTCATTTCGTCTGACAGACGCATGCGTTACGATGCGTAAAAAACGGAACGACTCGACGACAAGTAAGCGAACCGCCTTAAAGAGACTTTAATATTCTGAGAAGTTTAAAAAGTTCATTTTGTATTTAAACGAATCGCTGTCAGAAAGTTACGTAGTTCCAAGCTAAGTCGCATTTTTGAACCAAACTGTAGATAGTGTTCTATAAGCAGATATTATATCATTATCCTCATATAAACATTATTCTAACTTGCCAAGTGTCGCCGAGTATGGGTTGGATAACACAAACAAACACACCTACTTTCAAACAAGCTTTTCCTACTTCTTACTACCGAATATGTGCAAGAGTATAAGTACTTTAGATACTGTAGGTATAGGTATATATAATATACACATACATACATACACATATCACGTCTATAATCCCATGCGGGGTAGGCAGAGCGTAAACGGCTCCAAAAAACGAACATTTTCGCCACGCCTGACAAATATTTGAGGGTCATTCGAAAAATTGTGTATAGCCATACTGACAGGTTGTCAACTCATCGCCTAAAATTGCAACACACGCCCTCGAGTCCCGAAGTCGCCTCTTACGACTCCCACGGGAAAGAAATAGGGTGGTGATTACTGTTGGTCTATATAGAGTATGAGTACTTTAAGTACTGTAGGCATATAAAGGTACTAACATGTGTTCATTTTATCGTGAATAAGGAGAGAAAGTTAGTAGATCACGCCATGGTTTTGAGTTACGTGTGCTATTATCGGTTATCATATACAGGATGGTAGGGAAAGTACTATTTTGACATAAACATTTTATATTATCACGACTACATCCCTTGCGGGGTAGGCGGAGCACAAACGGCCGTAAAAAACAACCACCCATGCCACGTCTGACAAACACTTGAGGGTCATTCAGAAAATTGAGTATCACTATAGCTGTAGGTGGTCAGCCCATAGCCTAAAATTGCAATACATATATGTATAACCCTCGAGTCCCTTAGTCAAGATATGGTGTAAAGCTATTCTAAGCCGACATCACATGGTAACACTATTTTGAGTAGTAAGAATATGCCAATAAAACTGAACAGCTTTTCAATTGCTGAAAAAATAAATAAGATAAGGACTCCGGCGAGATCGCTACAATTTCGGAGAGGAAATTGCTACAAAAGCATGGAAGAGTTCGCTCACGACTTTAACCCAAAAATTGCTTAAGTTAATGTCAAGAACATGTTCTTATCTGGCATGCCATGTCAATACCATAAAAAAAAACTTGACCAAAAAGAGTTGTAAACATCCTTATGTGGAATACAATGTTTGTTGCACCATCAGCTCATCTCACCGAGGCGTTGACGAAATGTAGAGCATGACATCGATTTTACATACAAACACTAGTGGACCAACGTAACTGGATTTTTAGAGGATTTTAACGCATTGCCAAATACTGGTATTTACTTGTGAAATTTCGTAACTATAAGAGCTTACAAAATAGATAGATAAAATGCTTCATATTTCTGCATGACACACACTTACATTTTGTAAGATTAGGTAAAATTATATAGAATCCAAATACTTAAAATTATAACCCATTCCATTTTTACCACAAAATATAAACTTGTGTATACATATATACATACACATATCACGTCTATAATCCCTTGCAGGGTAAGCAGGGCGTAAACGGCCGCAAAAAACGGTCATTTACACCACGTTAGTGAAATATTTGAGGGTCATTCGGAAAATTGTGTATCGCTATAGTGAAAGGTTGTCAGCCCATCGCCTACAATTGCAATACACACCCTCGAGTCCCTTTGTCGCCTCGTACGGCTCCCATTGGAAAGAAATGGGTGATGCTATTCTAAGCCAGCGTCACATGGCAAATACTACTATCAAACCATTGTTATAAATGTGTATAACAATAGTTTAATAGTAATTAACGTTATGCTGATCCGTTGCAAATGTGGCACCTACATTGACTGTTTATTTAATTACCCTTATCTCTGACTGTGCAATAGGATTTGACTTGCCTAGTTTTACAACCAGCTGCCTTGGTCACGTCAACCCTATTTGGGAATACTATAGTTCACCGCTACCATAAGGTTGACCATGGTCGGCAGATGTTCGGCCAAAGTTAAAAACTCTAAGTCGCTTTTATGATACACCTGGGTTGGACTAGAAACAGTAATCATAGCCGTCAACACACCACAAAACAAATAGGCGCCAAGACTAAACTGAACACAAAAAAAATACTATACTGTTCATTCGGAAACCTTACTTTATTCCGTAGAATCCGTACTAATATTATAAATCCGAGAGTTTGTGTGTGGGTATGTATGTATGTTTGTTACCTTTTCACGCTCAAACGGCTTGACCTATTTGGATGAAATTTAGAACACAGGTAGAATATAACCCGGAATAACACATAGGCCACTTTTTACCGCGGGAAAACAACTATTGCCACGGGAAAATGAGTGGCAGCGGGTGAAAACGCTGGGCGGAAATCTAGCTATTCATAAACGAGTGTTTAATACATACAAGGTTTTCGGCAGGATGCAATCATTAAACAAACCATACAATATGACCATGCACACGCGGTACGCGCGGGCGTTATTTCGTCACGATCTACATTATAATTTAATGCCTTCCCTATTCACTATTATAAAATGGCTATCTACTAAACCCGGAACGATATAACGAGCTGTGTCGATAAATAATGTCGTAACGTATGTATGTACGTACATAGACAAATAAAACTCGTCGTAGAACTATTAATCTTGTAAGGAACATCGACTTCTCTTCCTAATTTAGACAATGTGTTCTTTCATTTGATTCTACATAGGCTGCTCTTTATGTATCCGGAATGGAGCACTTACAAAAACATATAAAAAGACATTAAAACATTATGAACAATACAATTTATTTCATGTAGCTCTCGACTGTCTCATGACGACATTTTGAAAAAAGTGTGTCCATCATTATAGATTTCACTGGAGAAAATTTGCAGGACCTTTTTTTTCATGATCTTTGGTGAAGGAAAACTCAAAAACCGCAGCATTAATCAACATACTTTGACTTTGATACTAAAAGAACCTACAAAACCATTGTGCTTCACTAGAATAGTAAGTTTAATTGCGGACGTCCGTAAGGACGAAATTAAAAAAAGGTCACGATAAATTTGATGTTTGAGGTTAGGCCGCAATAATCTCGTAACACAAGACAACCTTGTTGCGCCGAAACTAATAATGCGAGAACATCATGTTATAGATGCGTTTCTCATCGCATCGTACAAAAATATTCGACCGTAAAAATTATTTTACTAAAATGCCACGAAAAACACGCAAAATTTGTTTAAAATCGCTAAATTCAAACACACATTTTGGCGGTTCCCTCACTTGTATTTTTAACGCAATGTAACGTTGCGTCTATCAGACGAAAGAAAATAGCGAATTCTAATCTTATTCCCATACAAATACAACTACGGTGCGTTTACGGTGCGTAACGGTCACGGTGTGTCAAACGACTTGACAGACGCATGCGTTGCGTTAAAAAAACGGAACGACGGACGACAAGTGAGAGAACCGCCTTTTTCAAATGTCACTAGTGTTAAATTGCTGACAGCCACCTGAATTAAAACTATAACGAGGGTCCGGGTCAGTCTTATGTTGTCTTAATTTCAGAATGAACCGCCGAATAAACCGTTTTTGGACTTAATAGTAACTATTCTATGTAGCAAAAGGACTACTTTCTGTTCTGTTTTTCGTTAGGTACAGTTGAAAAGTCTGTAATTTTTTGAGTGCAATGTTTCATAATTCATAACTGACTATAGTACGGGTCCTATTCGGTAAGTACGATACCATCTGGCAGAAAGCATGAAATTTGGTACATATGTAGCTTACAGCTGTGTGCTTCAGGAAAAGAAGGGAACCAGATCGAGGCGCCCCTGGTTCCCCCCCTTCTCCCCCCTTTTATGCCCCAATTTTCAGTTTTTCGGATTTTTATTCAAAACGACTAAAGATAGAAGAAAACCGTCAAGACAAAAAATATTCCTTATAAAATTGTCTATATACTAGTCTTTGGAAGTATGTTGATACGATTTATAGTTTTCAAGATATGCTTACATTTAATTTATTATTGCAAGAAATAATGCCTATAATATTAAGATGACACCATAAGCGAGCTCCCACGGAGTTGATGGGATGGTGTGGGAGATTTCAGGTGGAAGGAGGGAATAGGAGGAGGGGAGGGCGCGCGTTGTGTGTTATGTATGTAATAAATGAATAAATAAAATAAAAATAAAAATGTTTATTTCCCTCAAATACATTTAAAGTTGACAAAATACGCCGATGTCTCTCTTTAAGCTTAGCACCTGTGTTGAGAGACATATATTATATAAAGGTTATCATTAAATGTTATTATATTTTGCGAAGGCATTGGTATAACGAACGTATTGGTGCTAGGTTTTGAGTGATAAAGTAAAACATAAGTCTAGGATAATATTTTATTACCCTACCAGATCCTTTCGTCCCGATTGCTGAGAGCTTGCCGCCTGGCCATAATTTGCCATGGTCGGTTGGGAAATCTTTAAATAGACCTCGGACTCAGACCGGACGGAGCAAGGAAAACATGACCAAGTGGGGCTTCTTGAAGGTTTCCGATGTAAACTGTTTGTGTGATGGAGTTCAAACAATGAACCACCTAACATCGTGTCCTGCGTGCCCTAGCACCTGCACGCAGGACGATCTTATGACAGCGTCTCTTAGCGCTGTCATCGTAGCCAAGTTCTGAGCCGCGACGGTGTAGTGTGTGCCATCGACACGCCAAGAAGAAGATTAATTTATAACATATTTATTCAATTAAAATCACAATTGTCTCCTACGCACTTGCATAGGCCAGTACAAGGAAGCCCTGACTTCCTGCATTGGCACCGACCCCTACTGCAGGTGGTCAATTCCTTTACGGAGGCTCCTGTGACTTTCATTGTGCTCCATAATGGAATCAGAAACCATTTTCTTTTCTCCAACCCTAATCTTCGAAACTGGGATATTCTGGATTATGTATGAAACTCTGACCCCAGGTGAAGCCGGCTAGGAAAGACGCCCTTTTTGTGTGCTCTAAAAGAGCACTTGACGTGAGTGGTAACCTATCCATGGCCCGTCCCTTAACAAATCATATCAGCACAGAATACCAATATGTTTAAAAACAAACTTGATAAACACTTAAAAATATAAAATGGAAAGAGATAAAGTGAACTATGAACAGTGTGTGTGATACAGGCACCATCAGTTGAACTGCCTGCCTGATAAAATATAATAATAAATAAGGCCTTCCTTGATTCATTAAGATCTTTGCTTCACATGTCTTATCATATGTAAAGATAACATACCTCGACAAAAGATCCAAATGATGGGGTTTTAATTGCTTTGACAGGCTGTGATAATTCTTTGAAGGTTTTTGTGGCTTGAGGGAACGATTTCAAAGTGACTTCTTTCCTTTTCTACTAAAACCAGTATCACAGCCTGGAAACGCATGAAAAGATAGAATCCCACTGCATACTTCTGGCCCGAGTGAATTAGCCAGGTCATGGATGCGATGTGATGTTACGTGTAGCTTTTCCGACCCCAAAACAGATCCAAAATTCTTTCAAACAGCAATGACGACTACATCTGTAGCCACAGTTCTTACCAAAACCTTAGTATGACCGTGCTGCACGCACAGCATGATAAATATGGAGGAGAATTTGGGAATCAGCTTCTTCTTGCTTCGAGTACAGGGAAGCTACGTCTGTGCCATCATTACGTAAAACATTTTCGCCTTTTGTTGATAAATTTATCCTTTTGTCATATTGAACTTGCTGGAGCCCATCAGATAGGAAATTAAAATGTTCTATTTTATTGTCAGAACAGCGAAGAAATTTTTACCAGTTTTTTGGTGGTTCCCTGCTGCTGTGACCCTTTGTCGAAGTCCTTCTCCTCTCTTTTCTCTGGTAGTATTCTTCAAGCTGTCTTCTTTGTACACGTCAAAAATTACATCAATTCTGTTCCCTTTTTGGTTCCTTTACATAATTTATAAAGCTACTGCGGTAGTCTTCGAACGAAGTGACATGAATATTTGCATTTTAATATCATACCTAACTTACATACACATACACATATCACGCCTGTAATCCCTTGCGGGGTATGCAGAGCGTAAACGGCCGCAAAGAACGAACATTTGCGCCACGTCTGACAAATATTTGAGGGTCATTGGACAAATTGTGTATCGCTTTAGTGACAGGTTGTCAGCCCATCGCCTAAAACTGCAATACACACCCTCGAGTCCCTTAGTCGCCTCTTACGACTCCCACGGGAAAGAAATACGGTTACTAACCTAACTTACCTACTTAATAAAATAAAATTATATCCACGTGCCGTGTCCCAGTGGTCCGGTGCCGCCCCTACGTGTATGCTTAATTCTTCAAAACTACGCAACGGATTTGTATGCGGTTTTTGTTGATAGCTGAAGAGTGTCAAGACGGAAGGTTTGTATGAAATACATGCCAAAACAAAGTCTTATTAAGCAGGAAAACGGTAAGCAGCGGGTGAGATCGCTAGATGGGCCGCTAATTCTCACAAAATTAAAGTCTTTACCTGGATGAATGCTGACGACAGACTCTTTGGTGGCGCCCTTACCCTTTTCTAGATGATGATACTCTTTATCTGATATGAATGTGAAGAATGCTCCTAGTAGGCAAGTGTTTAAATCCAGATTGCGAGAACACTTTTTGAAATCACTCCAAGTTCAGTCATCTTGATTGTTGTCATGAAAATTTCTTTTTTACTACCCTCTAACATAGTTATTTTAACGGTTCGTTTTATTAAAGATAAAGATAAAGATATTTTATTTGTAAAACATGAGTAATAAAAGAATACAGATGTCAGTGTTAAATTGCAGAGCTACATGTTTTGCCTTTCGACATACAAATTATAAATCAAGTGACAAACTCAAATAATGTCATTTACTTTTAAAATGCCCGTGGTCAGGTATAAACATATTTATGTATTAGTGTATTATTGATATATATGAATATTTATAGAGGTATATGATAAACGTATTTGTGTAGTATTTATTGTATATTGTTGTTGTTATTATGTATGTACATATTGCTGTGTTATATATATTCAAGCCTTTCTTTTTTTTTGTTTAATGCACCTGCTTTGACCCTTTCCACATGCCCTAAGCTAGACTGGGAGATAACGCCTTTTTTGGCGTTAAGTCCGCCCGTGTACTTTTTTGTGCATAAAGTTAAATAAAATAAAATAAATGTCTACAGGGTGTAAGGGCCCTCTGAATACTGATAAAGTGGATTCAGACCACGAAACTGATCAGCAATCCATAAAAAAATATCAGGGAACATAAAGAAAATTTGGACTTATCATAAGAAATGCTGTCAGCTGATCGTGATTTTGTATGGGAGGTCGAATATTTTTCGTTCGTTACCTGACATATGTCCCTAGGGGAAAGTTGTTCAGTGTCATGGTGTGCATGCACCCTATCAGTATTCGGAGGGCTGTCCCTTACACCCCGTATCTATATTCAGAATGTTTTGTGCAGTGCTTTTGGAAAAAATCTATATCAAGCTGGGGAAAGGTTTTACCTTCGTCTAGCGCTCCGTCTTTCTTATTTCTACTTTAGTGTAAATGGTGCTCTAGCATTTTATTACAGCATTTATTCGAATCATTTCAAATTTCGAACTACATACCTACTTAGTTCTTTTTTATTCTTATTATAATGGTCAATTTTGATGACTATTCCAATTTCAAAATTACTCACTGGCGACGCAGTCGTAGAAACGAATGAGTATTACTTTTCTTATAGTACGTGCATATCGAATTGATATGTAACTACAATACAAGCTCAAATCGATTTCCGGGTGTTGAATGATTGCAATGAATGAGCAACCGCATATGTTGTCATCATAGAGATTATACTTAATGGTAATATTAAAATACCGTTTAGATGCAAATACAGTGGTTTCGTGTCGGACTATACTTACCGTCGCGGAATTGTTTGGTCCGTTACGTTGTCGCCAGCATATGAAACGATGGATACGCTTCCTAATAAGGGCGTGTTCCCATGTGACACGTTTTCTATGCGATTTGTACACCACGTTGTCGATGGCGATAGACGTTATACCAAACAATTTCGAAACTGCGTTACTTGTGAACATATCCTGACCGGACCATTTCTAGCGGAACTCTCCGCTGCATAGCATGCCACTTGTGTGTCTTGACACTTTGACAGGTTGGTATGCTCATGCGCATGTAGGTAAGATAAGTTAATCACTGCTCAGCTAGATAATCCTAACGAAGCCAATTAAAATAAATTGTTCATCATAGTGCTTAGGTAAAGTGTAACTTGCTCGTGTTAATTTTGTCACACACACACATACCTACACATATCATGCCTATACTCCCTTGCGGGGTAGGCAGAGAATAAACGGCCGCAAAAAACGGACATTTACGCCACGTCTGACAAATATTTGAGGGTCTTTCGAAAAAAATGTGTATCGCCATAGTGACAGGTTGTCAGCCCATTGCCGAGTCCTTTAGTCACCTCTTACGACTCCCACGGGAAAGAAATGGGGTGATGCTATTCTAAGCCGGCATCACCCGGCAAGTGTTAAGTTTCTGCTAAGTAATTAATCCTTTTTTCATAGTTCTGATTTAAATGGGTTCTTACCGACGACAAATTATGATTGTTTTGAGCTCCCGATATTTCGACGCTGTTACAAGCTTCATGATCACAGGTAACAGCCACACGCAGTTCTACTAGTTTATCCGTGGTATGACGCTTGCAACAGAGTCGAAATATCGGGAGTTCAAAACGAACCCGTTTATAGTAGAACTATGAATAGTGTAAGAGTGGGAGTCGTAAGAGGCGACTAAGGGACTCGAGGGTGTGTATTGCAATGTTAGGCGATGGGCTGACAACCTGTCACTATGGCGATACACAATTTTCAGAATGTCCCTCAAATATTTGTCAGACGTGGCGTAAATGTCCATTTTTGCAGCCATTTACGCTCTGCCTACCCCGCAAGGGATTATAGGCGTGATATATGTATGTATGTATGTATGAATAGTGTAAACAACCGCAAAAGTTTAAAATCCGATGAAAGAGGCGTCGCCACTAGTATTGGCGGAAGTCACCGGTTTGAATCCTGCCCGCGCTTGAAAATTTTGCAAGGTTTCAAAAAATTGTATGCCTATTACGAGAAGTGGTTTAAAAATTTGGTATTGAATTAATCCTCTTTTAATTTTTTAGAGGAACTTTTTTTTTATTGTAGACAGGCAACTGATGATACACACAGAATATGATACAATCTGCGCTAATACAAAGTACTGGTAGTAATAATAAAAATACTCAACGAGTTTATTTAAAATAATTTATAACCATGACTTCTAAACTGCATTAAAATGTTATATCTAAGTAGCAGGTATAATTGCAATTAGGTATTCAAGTTCATCCTATTATTATAATGTTGCAATCAGTAAATGCATAGGTAATAAGCTCTATCTACAACTGCACAGAGTCACGCTTTAGCCTAATGAAGTGTTGTTTATTGCTTATACAGGGTGTTATGACGTGTGATGCTGGTTGAGAATAGTATCACCCCATTTCTTTCCCGTGGGTGCTGTAAGAGGCGACTAAGGGACTCGAGGGTTACATGTGTATTGCATTTTTAGGTAATGGGCTGACAACCTGTCACTATGGCAATACACAATCTTCTGAACGACCCTCAAATGTTTTTCAGACGTGCCGTAAGTTACCGTTTTTAAGGCCATTTACGCTCTGCCTACTCCGCAAGGGATAAAGGCGTGATATATGTATGTGTTACGGTTAGAATAGCATCACCCCAGCTAATCCCCAATTAGCTCTATCTTCATCTGCACACAGTCACGTTTTAGTCTAATGAAGTGTTGTTTATATTTCTTCATCATACAGGATGTTATGGTTAGAATAGGCATCAATCTATGTCAAGTTATGAAAGACTGTCTAACAGAAGAATTAAGTGATGATGATAAGCAAATACCGCGAAACTCATTGTCCAGTAATTACCTGAAATGAAAAAAGAAAAAGATGATTATTTTTATATAAGTACCAAACTACATTTCTTATCTCTACCTATTAGGAATAATTCTCAACACGATTTGGCGCCGCTAAGTATCTACGGATCTGATTGATCAGGCTTTTGGGTGTAATATTTGGGAAGGAAAGTAAGACAATTTAATATTTTTAAAATTGTATCGGAACTTATAATTCTGACAAAGGTTCACCTAAACTCCTTATTTAGCAAACTTGCAAAATTTTCTACCGCGCGCAGTATATTGAAAATTTTCAAAAATTTTATACCTAAAACGGGAAGTGTTTTAAGAATAATACATGAAAAACACCCTGTATAAAATTATCTACAAAGAATCATGTCATGACATTACAGTAGGTAGCGATTTATTGATACGGTAGCGAAACAAAAACTAGTAGCGAAGTCAAAGCGAGATTGCGTGCAATGATTAACAAAACGATGTGCAGTAGACTTTATTTGTAAATGGTTCTATTTTATTGTACTTTACTTTACCTTATTCGTATGTTGAGACATTCTTACTAGAAATAAGCTACAAAATGCCCTCAATTCGGTATATAAATTCTCTCAACTTGCCTTAAATTAGTGCTGACTCTTTCCGTCAAATAGATTTAGAAAAAGATAGGAGATATCTAAGTCTTGTCAAGTTTAAAAACATCAATGGTTTCTTCGCCTTTTCTAGCCAATTTAGTCGCCATTGTTTTGATCGTCGGCTTATTTTCACAGAAAACACGTATTTTGCATGAAATTATGAGACATGACACGACTAAAACATCTCCTATCCTTTTCTAAATCTATTTGACGGAAAGTGACAGCACAAATTTAATGAAAAAAAATTAGAGAATTTATATCCCAATTTGAAGCCATATTCCAAAGGAATAACAATATTTTCGTTACCATTGAAATAAGTGATTCTAAATCTTCCACTTGTACAAAAGACATCAACGAGCGCTAACAATTTAATTTGATTTTACAGTACGTTTGTTTTTGTTGAAGGTAGCAATTAAAATATCCTTTATTATATCCTTATTGCACAAAAATAATAAAAATTTTACAATAAAATTTGTAGCAAAGGCGAGCTTATCTCTCAAGAAGAGATCTCTTCCAGCCAACCCATCTGTTGAAATTTGTGCATTTAGCAGAAGTACACGACTTTGTATTGATAAAAAATAAGTAATTCATATTTGCATACATAATTAAATTACTTGTAGGTATGGTATACATAGTAGGTTAATGATTATTGCAGGCGCATGTCTCATTTACCATCTTATTACCCGATGAGCCGAATGGAAGACGAAACCACGATAATTATAATTAAACATTGTTCTATTACTTCGTTTTAGAGAGGCAACTCTAGCGCATCCTTCAAGGTTTGAATAAATCGATGAAATCGATTTTCTGTTATAGTTACATCGCCGTGAATGAATAGGGTTGACTACTTAATTCACAAAATTACTGTAGGTTATATTAGTATCATACTCTTTTTAACAGTGACGGAACTATTACAAAAAATATACGATGTTTTGGACAGCGCTTAAATTTTCCCATAGGATTTGACGTTGTCAAATAGCTCAATCCATGTCTAGTTTTTTTTTATAATGTAGGATTGGGAACCCTAGGCATGAATGCAACTGACATGTATGACCACTGATTAAATAATTTGGCCTAAGTGTGATTAACGATCATAGTAAATATGAAGTCGTGAATTATGATAGACAATATTGCTAGTCAATAAATTATACACGGATAAATTCTACGTTTATAGATGTCCTACTGTGGGTGCTAGCTTTGCCTACAATATTTTTACTGACACACTGTATTTTAAAAAGATGTTGTAGTCAATGATTCCTCAAATGGTGGGTTAAGATAAGACTACTACTTTAGGTCACCATTAATTAAGATACTAACGAAATAAAGTCGATTAGTAATATAAGATGAAAGGTCGTGCCATCAAACTTTCCTACACGTTTGAAATAGTACAGTGTTAGTACATAATTAACAAATTTTATGAAGGCAGCCGTTACAAAATTTTGAAAGTATGAGATTGACTATAGAAATCTCATACTTGATGTAAACCCATAAGTACCTCCTACACGCTATTAAGAGCGACTTGAATGTACTTCCCATTACATCATGACATAAGTAATCGATCTAATTTGTCAAATCATTTAGTTCATGTTCATTTTCATTATGTCAGAATTGGATGAGTGCGATTAGGGTCGTTGTACCAGTTTTAAACTAGCTTGTTCCAATGACACACCAAAAAAGTCATATATTTTCAAAAGCTTTAAATTATTCGCATGTAGAATTTTTTATCTCATTGGAGTTAACATTTTAAAAGACTAGTTGGAGTTTACAATTATTATTTTCATACTTTTTCTGTGTATTTTGCGCCATAAAGAAACTAACATACTTGATATAATAGGCAAAATATTGATATTCTATGTATGACCGAAATTTTTCCATAACCGGTGCCTGGTTTGCCACTGGTACATCGACCCTAACTACTTGTGAATATGTTGCATATGTTATGTTATGCCATATTGCCATATGCCATGCAATATAGTACTCAGAAATAATATTATGCTACGGTAGTTAGAATTTATCACTGCGGTTGCTATGATGCGTTTATTTGTGGCATCGTTTGTCTGTCTAGTTTCATTTTGTGCAACTTTATTACTGACACATGATGATTTTATTGCACATGTGAGTAATAGCTTGTAAGTATTGCGAATTCAACTAAAACAAAGCTTATGTAGCGTTGGCGCCATCTACAAAAACTGTTTTTGCAATAATACACAACAGCAAGTAAATACATCAATAATTAGAGCGTCAGCACGTTACGCTGAAAGTGTTTGGTTTGAATCCCACTTTTGTGAGATATTTGATTTTATATGCAAGTTACTTATGTTATCATCAATTTGGTAAGGTTATTCAGTTTTATTGTTCAATTATTTTTTAATTTAGGATAGCACAAACAGTATTCACGTGTATAATTAATGTTTGTGTGTTTATGGGGATATTAATTTCCGCTTTTACTGTACTACATAATTAATGATCTTCCGAACCAACACACACCCACACAGACACATACACACATACTTCAACTTCGACTTGGATTAGATCTTCTAAGGAGGTCCATCAACACATACGTAGTTGACCAATTAAGCAGCCCAACCAAAGAATACCTAATGTATAGAGAGTCCACGTTCCAATCCATGGTGCGTACTCTTATGAAATTGTATTTTATCTACCCATTGATCTGCAGTCACTTTCCCTTCGTGAGTTGTCGCTCGTCAAAATAAATAATACCAATAGACAAGATAACATTGTGACCGATCTTTTCGTCAATCTATTTTTTAACCGACTTAAAAACATTTGGAGCGTATTAATTCAACTCGTCGGTAACTTTTTTATGTATGATCTGAGATTAACTGAAGACGCCTGGATCAATTATTTTTTTATATGAAAGGGATCATCCCAGATAGTCCTGTATTCATTAGACAGTTGGACATCAATAATGAATAGAATCATAGAAAGAGTATATCGTAATGAATTAGTACAATTTGAAGTCAGTACATAATTTTATAATTTTTTTATTATCTTTCATCTATTTCTTATCAACTGCCTTTATGGAGCTCTGCGTTAATACTTTCGGATCTATAAGGCACCAAACCAAAGGGCTTATGTAAGCATAGATAAACATTTATAATATTGTGTAATTAGCTAATGTTTTTGAACTTTGTCGACGTTTTGTAATAATTACTTAGTTAATATTAACAGCTCTCAACTTGAATCACTGCCTTAGTCTGTCTAGCTAATAAGTTAAATATTATAACCCTCGCCGTAGTCGGGTAAAACAATGAAACTTATCACTTCTAAGTAAGCTTTGTAAGATTTGCGGACAAAAGGTATCTACGAATACCAAACTAATTCTGATTTTATCAAAACGTAATATTTATATTTAAAACAAATTTTATATAGCACATATATAAGTAACGAAGTTTAACATTTGAAACTTATCGATTCTGATTACCTGAATAAACCTACTTGTAATCGTGACCAAGAAAATATTGCGGAAAATGTATTTATCACAATCAGAAAAGACAGATACAATACATACATTTGCAGCAACAACAGGCCACTGCTGGACATGGGCTCACCATACTTGGCAAGCGGATTAGCGAGCGCAGTACAAGATATTGTTTTCACAGGGAATGTTGCTGCCCTTCCTTAGATAAATTCATCTATTAGTCGCTGACCCGCCATCACACGGTAATGATATTATACGGTTATGAATGATTCTTTGTAAGATATACATAATATGATGTGTTATATTAATATCCTCAAATCTAACCCCAAGAAAGCAGCTACGAAAATGTATATACAGGGTGTAAAGGATAGTCCTCCGAATACTAATAGGGTGCATGCGGACCATGAAATTGAACAATTTTCCCTTAGAAACATGTCAGGAAAACACAATAAACATCCTCCCATACAAAATCAGAATCAGCTGAGTGGATTTACTATGGATTGGACATTTCCTGAAATATTTTTTATGGGAAGTTGTTCAGTTTCATGGTTTGAATGCACATATCAGTATTCGGAGGGCTGTCCTTTACACCCTGTATATTGAGTTTATTTATTTATTTTTGTAGATATTCTAAAGCCGTAATGACGAGGCAAGATAAGACACATCATGACTATCCTGTTTTCTATTAGGAAATCGGAAAATGCGCTCGTAACTATAATTTACTATGTTAGTAGGTTTTGTCAGAAACTCGAGATCACCGTGACAAAACCTGCCAAGTTTCTCTACATCATGCAACAAAATTATGTAAACACCCAACAGGGTTAGAAGGTTTGACCTCTAACACCCTTCGTGGCAATCACGAATGTATACAAGAAGCGTCAGTACAAAAAGATTAATAGTTTTCATTATATAAACAACAGTTTGGTATTTCAGTTATATAACCCGATCAATATGGTATTTATTTCATGACAATACGTTTTCTAATGAAGGTTAATGTTGTTGAAAGATGGTGAAATTACAATCACCAATTGAAATTTAACTTACTTAATGATTTTTCATTTACTTAACGGTACACACGAATATCACGCCTTTATCCCTTTCGAAGAAGGTAGAGCGTTATTAACGGCTGTAAAAATACGGTCGCTATCGCCACGTCTGACAAATATTTGAGGGCCGTTTCAGAAAAATCGTGTATCACTCTTGTGACAGGTTGTCAGCCTTTCGCCTAAAATTGTAATACACTTGCACTCTCGAACCCCTTATTAGTCGCCACTTACGACAAACGCTACAAAGAAATGGGGTGATGCTATTCTATGTCGACATCACACGGCAAATTAACTTTACGTAACGATTAACCGTTATATAGAATTAAATTTTACTATTGATTGGTAGCGAAAACTCAGGACGGGCTGATGATAAGGAACCATGTTCCCCAGGGAACATAGGACGCAATGTGTTTCTTTTTGGCCTGCAAAATGACTTAGGAGGATAGTACATCTTGTATTGAATGTCTTCTTTTCATATTTTGACCTATGGTCCTAGGAAAAAGTAGCTCCGGTAATAAAACCAGCTTGTCCTGACCTTTAATCATCGGTCACTAAAGTACCGCCGCTCGAATAAGTCGTATTTTATCTAAAAGAGATTACAACAAAGTAAAATGGACCCTCTGCCATAGTATTATCACGAATCTGACAGCTGTCAATACGACTTATTGGATCGGCGGTACTTTAGTAAAGTTTCACCTTATATTTTCAACTAGCTGTTTGAGTGCTCCGCGAGCCACAATAAGCCTGCGAGTCGTGTGTGGTTTGACTATTAATAAATGTAGCTCATGTCTTTTCTTACCGTCTTATCTATGTTTGCGCCAAACTTCGTTAAAATCGGTTCAGTGGTTTAAACGTGAAAGCGAGCAGACGGAGTTACTTTCGAATGAATTAATATTAATATAAGTCTGAATTTTAAAAGCAGGAACTAAGTTAGACTATACAAGGTGTACGGGACAGCCCTCTGAATACTCATAGGGTGTATTCAGACCATGAAACTGAACAACTTCCCATGAAAACATATTTCAGGAAACGTAATTTTTTGTTTACTTTCCATGGAAAATGCAGCTTATTGTCATTTTGTATGGAAGGTCCTTTTTTGTCGTTTCCTGTCATATGTTTCTAGGGGAAAGTTGTTCAGTTTCATGATGTGCATGCACCCTATCCGTATTCGGAGAGCTGTCCCTTGCACACTGTATAAACCTCACTATTGAATATCCGTAGAGAACTAGGTATACCGCGAGTGTGGCATTAGCTTAACATTAAATCATCATTACTTATCAAGAAGGATCAGCTATTTATATCCTTTGTAGGTGAAGAATTTATAGCAAATTTGTATTACGTAACAAACAATACAGTATATCCGTAACTTGTAATGAAATGTTTGAGTTGAGCTTGAATACAGTTTGGTTCAACAGATAGTTATTGTAATATTAAATTATTACGGTACTTCATGTTTACGTTACCACTTTTGAAATATTTAATTTTCTAGAAATCCATCACAATTATTTCAAAAACAGAAAACACTTAGCCAAAAAGATTTACTGAGATTTCAAATGCACTTAAATGTTGTTTGCCAAGTTAGACACGTTTTATACCTAACGTGTTTTATTTAAGCCTTTCTAGTTACACATTTTTACCGTATAATCTAACGTAATTATATGACGGCGACGTTGGAGCGAGGATCTCCTTAGAATAGCGGAAATATTTTTTTTAAGTCTAACCGAATTCAATGGCGTACACTTAAAGAGGAAGTTGAACACTGAAGAGGTCTAATGTCGAGGAGTAGACTAATACAGGGATTTTTTTTATTTAGCACGGAAAAATTACAGTGTGATTCTACTCATGATTCTAAACCACTTTTATTATGGGGTCAACTGCGAAACCACCATAGAAAAATTCATACCTACTCGAACAAAATGTATAGAGCTATTTTTTTCGCGATTTCGCAGGTGACCCCATAATAAAAGTTGTTCAGAATCATGAGTAGAATCGCCATGTAATTTTTCCGTGCTAAATAAAAAATAACCCTGTATGTCTGTTTAATGATGATTATGATGAGTATAATACCTAGGCTAGTATTATTATTTTTGAGTCGCGCGGTGTTTCGGCCAACTTCGGTTCGTCCGAATGGCCGAAACAATATTTATTTTCAGTCGGTGTTTCGTCCAATGTGATATCTTTGGTAAAATCACAGTCATGTCCTAATATCACAAATAATATCTATAACTATTACCGGGTCATCGGTCATTTGCGATCGACAATGACATTAAACGTACGAGGTTCGTTTGAATTATGATTGCAGCGATTATAGTAACTATAGTATAAAATACAAGCGATTATAGTAACTATAGTACACAATGTCGCTGACCTCCGGGTATGAATCACTGAAGGTCGTACAATGTTTGTAAATATAAGAAGATGTATGAAATAGCTGCTGGTTACGTGAAATATGACTAGTGGTTGATACTGAAATTCTAGTATGGCCTTAAGGAACAAGTCATCTCAAGGAAGATATTTCCCCATTCCATACTTAAAAGAACAATAGTGTCCCTGCAAGCCACAGTCCTGACATCTCACGTATTGAAACAACTAAGTAGCCCAATCTACCGCGCCAGCCATCTCTCTTTTATATAAAAACCAGTTCAAAAACTAACACCCGACTACTGAGATACCGCGCTCTAAAAAGTAAGAAACAAGAAATCTGGAATATTAACTACAAACAATTTAATATCTATAGTCCACGAAACTTATACGAAGATATGACATATAATTATATATTTAAATGTATATTTAATAAAAAAATATTGTGGTTTATAAGTGATTGCCGTGGTCGTATGCCAGTTTGCCTTACCTAATTATGTTGTGCAAGTTTATGATATCACCTACTAAGTACTAGAGTAGGTGGCATACGACCACGGCTATCACCCATAAACCACAATATTTTTTTATTAAATATACATTTAAATATATAATTATATGTCATATCTTCGTATAAGTTTCGTGGACTATAGATATTAAATTGTTTGTAGTTAATATTCCAGATTTCTTGTTTCTTACTTTTTAGAGCGCGATATCTCAGTAGTCGGGTGTTAGTTTTTGAACTGGTTTTTATTTTAATTATTTTGGGGTTGAAGGTATGTTTAACACTTTGGTATGTATTTTTTTTCTGGATAGAAATGCAGCTCAATTCACAATTAAAACATCACTCGTTAATTAAACAAAATACACTCATCATAATCTTATCTCTGTATGTATGTATGTTTGACCATGCATAACAGGGTAGGAGCCAACATGCAGCCTTGGCGAACACCTCTACGAACGGCTCGGATGTATTGCCGTTAAATACAACAGATCCTTTCATGTCCATATGGAAGGATTTAACGAGGCTCAGAAGTTTTGGCGGGCACCCGATGTTTACAAGTGCAGTGTAAAGGCCCTCTCTGCTAACGGTGTCGAAGGTTTTGTTAAGGTCTACGAATGCCACAAACAGAGATGTTCTCTGCTCTCTACACTTTTCTTGAAGTTGGCGAAGTGTAAAGATCATATTTGTTGTGGAACGCTGGGCGCGGAATACACATTGCGATTCGGGATATACACGATCAGCTAGTTTCTGGAGTCTTAATAAGACTAACCGAGCAAATAATTTACCTACTATACTTAAAAGGGATATACCACGATAACAGTTACAGTCACCGCGGTCACCTTTGCCTTTGTATAGGGTAACGATGTTAGCATCGCGCATATCTTGTGGTATATATCCTGTTTCCCAACATTTACACAACAGATTGTGCAGGATGGGTAATATGCACTTGAGCCTGATGATTTCGGCATGGGTACCATCATTTCAGGAGACTTTCCGGTCTTAAGCTGTTTAACAGCCTTGTGGTATTCCCTTATGGTAGGAAATTCATCTAACTCGGCCCAGGTAGCTAGTTTTGGCATGCAGTCTGCAGCTTCCGGCATCATATTAACTGGTTCCGAATAGAGACCGATATAATGTTCTATCCATCGTTTGAGTTGGCGTTGGGCATCTGTAATAACAGTGCCATCCACTTCTTTAATGGGGGCTGTTTTTTAGGCAAAGGACCAAGGGCCTTTTTACTGCCAGCATACACACCACCAAAATTTCCGACATCAGCGCACGATTGGATACTTTGGCAAAGCTCGGTCCAGTATGCATTAGCAAAATACCGTGATGTGCGTTGTAATACAGCTTTTGCATTCGCTAAATCGACACGCGACTTTTATGAAGGGTTAAGGCGATGAGTAAGCGCAGCTTGCCGTTTGGACTCGAGCAGGGGTGTTATATGTTCGAGATTTTCAGCGAACCAGTCCTGGTTTTTGACTTTCTGGTGGCCGAAAGCCGTACCAGCCACATCTGTTAGAAACTTTTTTACTTTGCCCCAGTTTTCTTCTATAAGAGCGTCTACGTCCCAGGTGGCAGTTTCATCGCGTACCAACTCCTCAAACTTTCGGACAAACTCATCATCCCTGGTTTTGGGAAGATCGATCTTCTTCCTATAAGGCAGTTTGGACGAGTGGATCTTTTTCTGAGTTATAACAACGTGCGAAGCCACCAAGGAGTGATCTGTGTCACAATCAGCGCTTTGAAATGTACGCGTGTGTAGGTTTCGCGGAGATTTTTCTTTTTGGTTAGGATAAGGTCCAGTTGATGCCAGTGACCAGAACGAGGGTGTTTCCAGGATACTTCGCGAGATGATTTGCCTTTGAAGTAGGTATTGGTAACACACAGTAGGTGTTTAGAGCATAGCTCTAATAAACGTTGGCCGTTTTCGTTTAACTTCCCTTTACCGTGGTTACCTATACAATCAGGCCAAGCTACGTTGTCCTGTCCAACCCTTGTGTTAAAATCGCCCAGATTGTAAAAGCGGTCAGATGGTAAAACCATCTGACCGCGTAGAGACTGGTCGAGCTGGTCATAAAACTGTGTTTTGGCTTTATCCGTTGAGGATAATGTTGGTGCGTAAGCAGAAATAAGTGTTACGTATCCATGATTCGTATTTAACCGCACCAACATAATGCGTTCCGATATGCCGCAAGGAGCCTCTGTTGATGTTAAGAGATCGTTGCGGATAGCCAAGCCTACACCAGGCTCCCACACAGCGCTGCTGTCCTTTCCTTTCCAAAAGAATGTGTAATGTGTCTCACGCAAGGAACCCTCGTCAGGGAGTCTGGTCTCTTGTAAGGCACAAACAACAATGTTAAGTCTGTTGAGTTCGGCGTCGATAATGTCAGTTTTACGCAGATCTTGTGCGTCAGTAGAAGAGTAGAAGAGCCTACACAGGTGTCAGGGAGGCCTGTCCTCATAGTACGGACATTCCATGTTACAAATCGCATGGATAAGCGGTGTTGGGAATTGTTTCTATTATACCTTTTAGTCGCAGGTATAAAATGTAACGGCGCCGATTGTCCAGTTGTGGCTGGTGCTCTCTACACCCTAAAAGAGCAAACCAGCACCGGGGCGGAACAGTACCTTATTATTTTTGAAAACTTGCAAAATTTTCGAGTGCGGGCAGGATTTGAACCTGCGACTTTCGCATTACTAGTGGCGACGCCTCTTCCATCTGGGCTACCGCAGCTCATTTCTTGCCCGCCAATTTTGCAAGTGTTCAAAAATTGTATACCTAACACGGGAAGTGTTTTAAAATTTGGTACTCAGTACCTTATTAGTCGGGGGCTGCCCAACTTGGAGCAGGCGGTAACTGATCAGTGAGCCTACGATGGACCCTTCCACTGTCGGAAGCGACCCCTGGCGCCCGCACTTACGCCCATATGTGCGGACTTATAACCGATCACTGCCACTTCCCGTGTTGGTATCCGCGTGACGCGGGTGAAGTGTCCTCTCCACAGACACTGCGTTGCCTGGGACGCAATTATGGAAAACGCAGGGCTGCCCAGGATCTGCGCCAACCTCTCGGCCTTCCTGGCTGGATACGGGATGAGATGGGGTGGTGCTATTCTACTCTGCCGGCACCACACGGCTGACCGACCGATTTGAATAGTTTTTATAATACCGCCTGTTCTATTTGGATCGTTTGGTATGTGCTTGTGGCATACAAGTCCTGAAACGCGGTATAGAAGTTATTTCGCCGATCGCTATATATACAACTTCCAAAACATGTCCGATTAGAACAGTCGTTCCCCTGGTCTCAACTCCCGACCAGGCGGGTAGCTACCCTTTTCCTCACTGTCGTCACTCGGCCTACTGACCTCATCATCACTCCTCCTCTTGCTTAGGTATTTGTCCATATGTTTTAGACTCTGTTGAAGTGTCTATTGCATTGATCGTATAGATTTTTGTTCATTATGCCAAGCGCTCTGACATTTTTTTGTTATATTGGTCTACATGTATTAAAGTTGGAAATAATGTACAATTTCATCGTATTCAATTGTGTCGTTTACAATTCTTCTTGTGTCTAATATTGTTAATTGCTCCATTGTCAACTTCCCTACTCTGATGCTGTTCAACAGATCAACGAAACTGTTGTCATTTACTTGTCACATATTTTGACCCAATTCACAGAAACTGAACATTCTCCATAAATGTGGTTCAGCTGCATAAATGTCAGGTTTTTTCTAACAATATGCGCCTACACGAGTTGCAGATACGAGTGGTAATTGCATTAAGTCATCAAAGACTAATAGGTTAACCCTAAAAATCGTGTTTCACTTAAGTGACAGGTTGTCAGCTGTCGCCTAATTGTAATACATTCACATGAACTCCTCGTGTCCCTTAGTCGCCTTATACGACACCGGTCGCGTCCCGTTATCCCGTAGTCGCCTCATACGACACCCACGGAAAAGAAATGGGGTGGTGCTATTCTTAGCTGGCATCACACGGCAACTATTTTTTTGAACTGTGCTTATTAAGCCCTTTCATTTGATACCCAACACGACATTACTAGTAGTATAAACTTTTTCAATTCTTAGCTCTAGAGGGCGCCATATGTAATGTATAGTGACATAACGTAGCCTATAACCAGCGGACTGTTTAGACGCTTCAAATGATACCTCATTTATCAAATTCTGATAAGTTGTTTAGAAGTTAGGACGGAACAAACGTTTTCGTTTCCACATACATACATACATACATACATACATACATACATACATACATACATACATACAGGTCATAATCATAACCCTCTTTTTTGCTTTGCCGTAGTCGGGTAAAAAGACAAGTTCGACAGTGTCTTAGTATCCGACAACTTTCTTTATTATCAACGATTTAGAAGATTTTGTTTTCTTGTTTAGCGTAATAACACTAGAAATGTGTTACAACAACCAAAAGTACTGACTTTTAAATCGTTAATAATCAAATAAATAAAAGGGTTTAAAGAAAATTACAGATTGAGTACCAAATTTTAAAACACTTCCCGTGTTAGGTATACAATTTTTTGAAAACTTGCAAAATTTTCCTGCCCGCGCTTGAAAATTTTGCAAGTTTTCAAAAAATTACAGATGCTGGGGCTGTCAAACCTTAGGCTCATTTATATTTTAATAGAATTTTATTCTTATAGATCGATATTCATATGATCATATTCTTCTTTTAATTGGAATACAAGGAACAGAATTAAAAAAGTTACTATAAATTTAATTTGATATGTTCATTGCCTGTGATAGGAATTTAACCTAAAAAAAGACATATTTTCCGTACTTATAACTTTATATTTCGAAAAAAATATCTATGTTCTGTGATTGAAAATAAGAAATTGAAAAAATGTCAGCGCCCGTCGGGACTTGAACCCGGGACCGTGGGGTACCGTTCCACTGCTCTGCCAACTGAGCTACCGGCGCCCCGACTGATTTTCATTTATGAAAATAATATAGCACTGTAAGTGCATTATAAAATCATAGTACATCTATGATCTGTGTAAGTAATATTGGAAATTCGATAGCCTCGCCCTATATTGATACAATAACACAGACTTCATCCAAGTGAATTAATTGATTTAATGATAAACCCAATATAATCAAAATGTATCTACCTTAATAAAATATACAAAATTATACTTTCATGAATTATTCAACATCCTGTATTTTCATGGACAACCTAAAATTATGTGAAACTATAATTAATTAGTGTTTTTACTATGCCTAAGAATTTTTAATTGGTTTCTATAATACAACGCAATAAATCTTACCTTCATACCTGCCTACTTCATATTGATAGTTTTTAAAAAGTTCTGTGCTTGAACAGCAATGGAAAATGCGGATTACTTTGTTGATTCGAACAACCGAGTGATATAGATAGTGGATATTTTACTAGTGACCGATATCAACAAACTGAGGACGGCTATAGGATGCCGGCTTAGAATAGCATCACCCCATTTCTTTCCAGCGGGAGTCGTAAGAGGCGAATAAGGGACTCGAGGGTGTGTATTGCAATTTTTAGGCGATGGGTTGACAACATGTCACTATAGTGATACACAGTTATCTGATTGACCCTCAAACTTTTGTCAGACCTGGTGTTAAATATTCGTTTTACGGCTGTTAACGTTATACCTTACCCGTAAGAGATATAGGCGTGACTTATGTATGTATGTATATTCAAAACCCACCAAGTTTACAGAGCCAAAACGGATATATCATAATTTGTAAATCATATAGCATAGTCAGATGTACATTTCAAAGTCCTGGGGCTAAAATTGCAGAGTCTAGGCCTAAATATAAAATATAAATTATGTGTAATATCCCTATAGCCTACCTGACACAAGAAAGCAACTTTGAAAATCCGGTTATTTTATCTATGCCGGCGTACCTACACGTACTTCCTTTTTCACCTTCTCTCACGGAAACTACAACAGGAAGCGCATCCCACGTTTTTGTCTAGTAACCGAGTAAACGTGCGATAGAAAATGAATGAATGGTTACTTTTTCTCTTTGCTGTGTCGATTGCTTTTGATCATTTCCGTCACTTGCAAGTTACTACTATCGGTGAATGAACTAACCAACAGTAGTAGGTAGACATGAGTGAACTCCTGTTTTTGATTAGTAACAGAACCAGTTATCGTTATAAATCTATTCCTTTTTAAAGTTAGCGGTATAATGTTTTATTAATTTTTTTGTAACTTGCTACGAATGAACAAAAAATTGCGATGTTTTGTATCAAGATATAATTAGTACTGGAGATAATAAGAAAATAGAAGATTGCTATAAAAACTTTCTTCTAATGAATATATGTCGCAGGCGTTACAAAACATAATATACCCTCGGGGGTTATAAGGCCTTTTCAAAGGTGATATAACTGTTCGAACTAGGTAGGTATGCCACAAACAAGCGGAAGGAACATCCCGTAATAAATCAATGTCAGATGATCTTACGCCCTTTGCTATCAAACTTAACCTTTGGTTCCATCAAACGGACTGCAGAGAAACTGCAATGCAACCACCGTGTGCCGGGAGACGTTACCACAGGCTGAAGTGAGGTAAAGTAGCAAGGTGTAGGATTTCATGTAGAACAAAGTTTTGGGTTTGGGTTTGGGTTTTTTCAAAAGATGACTGAATCGTTATCAATGTGAAAAAAGGCCGATAATTATTGGTAAAAATTGTTCGCCATTTTTCATACAATGCAGTAAAACCGATAAGTATCGAGGGTGATGGGCGGTCCTCTAGTTTTAATTTTAATTCAAACACCCTGAAAAGATTCGATTTTCAGTTTGCGCTGTGTAAGTAGTAAGTTTGTAAACAGGAGCCTGCGACCACCTCGGCTACGATATTTTACGTACCTAGGTAGGGTACCGCCACACTCAACTGCACATAAACATTATTTTGCACTAACTTTGCAGTTTGTCTATAAGAGCAATAGACAATACAAACTGATTACACTCATAACTAGGCATACACGTTGCAAAATAGAAATACGGTATCTATTTATTTTGGCACCTAGACATTGTTAAATAACTTGTATGTTTGAATTTAGTTAGCCGATAGATACCTTAATGACATCTCGTGTAACTGTAGATCGTCGATAATATTATTGCTCTTTTAGTGTTGGTTCTCTGGTGTTTTTTTATTATTAAGACCGGTCTCTTCAGTTTTAGTCCCGAAGCTTTGAAACCCACACCGACAGGAGCTCACCCGGAAAAAATTGTGTGGTTTTACAAACAACCAGATGGTTGAGGGATGATTAAAAGATGACCTGAATCCCTGATGACCTCATTTTCAGATGAGAATCGGAAGTGTAAGCAAAGATGACGCAGGTGTAGGTCATGATAGGCCTGACGCAAGTGGTCTAAATTCTCACCTTATTTCTAAGAGAGAGTTTGCTCCATTTGTTTAACATCGGTGTAATCTGGCCAAAACGAAAGCCTTTGCGGTTTAGAACTTGCACGATGTGGCTACGAAAGTTGAGTCTGGTGTCGAGGGTGACTCCAAGGTATGTGGTCTCTTAAACCCAGGGGATGGTTCGGTTGAAAGCTTTACAGCGGGGACGTTCAGCCGGTTTGTGCCCCTACGAAAGTGCACAGCTGCACTTTTTTCGGGATTGGCTTCGATTCTCCATTTGCGGAACCAGCTCCCAAAGGAATCTAGTGCGCTCTGGAGAGACTTTACTTGTTTTTTATAGGACAGTAACTGAATAGTATGCAGTTGAAATCCAATCCCAACTAAATATAAATGTTATAATACACAGACGAACCGACTCTACACTTCTTAGATAACATTATATCGATGACCAAATATCCATCGTATCGAATTAATTTTGAAGCTCATTCACAATTGTGAAGAGATAAGTACGAGTACATTGTTCCATAAATAATATTAATTTACACTTGAATAGATTTAAGTAGAGTGATACACCGATTCTTTTATACATAGATTTACGTAAGTAAATTGAATTGGCTTAATGCCGGAACTTATTTGCTTATTTTTACATTACTATCGATTGCTAATGAAAAGCATTTTTGCAGATTAGATGTAAGATATCAGAGTACCTTAGTTATGTAGACATAAGACGGTTGCAATTTAAAGTAATTGCTCAATGACGTGTGCTAGTGATATGTGATCAGTAAGTTACTTAATTCGATCATATTAATAGCGTTTTTTTTTCATTTCCATTGCGGTAATGGTAACACACACTTTCCATCATGTTCAGCACTAATTAGTACCTCACGTAAGTATGTGACCAAACCAGCACCTTAAAGGCCTATTCTGAATACTTTATCGTTTTAAGTTAACAACCTCTACATAGAATTAAAATAGACCTCTACGAGAGTCTTGTAATTAATAGACAGATATTCTGATTTTTTTACACCGTGAAAATGGTTTTTAAACTCTATTAAATAAACGTCAGTATAATGTAAATAAAGCAAAACCTAATTTTCTCTAATTAAACTTAAGACCGTGCCGTGTGATGCCAGCTTAGAATAGCATCACCCAATTTCTTTCCCGTGTGAGTCGTAAGAGGCGACTAAGGGATTCAAGGGTGTGTATTGCAATTTTAGGCGATAGGCTGACAACCTGTCACTACGGCGATATACAATTTTCCGAATGCCCCTCAAATATTTGTCAGACGTGGCGTAAATGTCCGTTTTTGCGGCCGTTTACGCTCTGCCTACCCCGCAAGGGATGATAAACGTGATATGTGTATGTATGTGTGTATATTTAAGACGCATTTTCGTCTCGTGGATTTACGATAAATTATTTTTTCTTAGTGTAATGAATTTTCAGTGATGAAGGCAGCATCTTGCCTTCGGAGGCGTCTACCTATTAAGACGCCTCCCATTACCTATGTATTAACCCAGATTATTTGACGAATGTTGCTGAAGCATCACTAAACCTATAATTACCACAAGCCCATTGTTCCTAATCAAGTTTACTCCAGTTTGCACAACCGTGAAGTTATTCCGTTGTTTTGTAAATAAAACGAGGCTCAGTTAACCCATCGACCTCTGTAGACGTGAATATCATCAAGTCAAGGAGGCCACACCTATTGAACTGAACTATTTCTCGGGAATTCGTAATATACACACGGGTGGTAAGAATAGTAAGCACTCCTTATTACCTAATAAGGAGTGCTAATAATGAGTGGATACCTGCTTGTAGACACGTCATGGCTTGATACGTTTGTATTTGAAGTAGTTCATTTTTATTATATATTTTAATTATTTATCAGCTTAGAATAGCATCAAGCAATTTTTTCCCGTGGGTGGCGTTAATTGCAACTAAGGAACGCTAAGATTACATGTGCATTGCAATTTTAGTCGTTAGTTTAATTTTCTGAATGGCCATAAAATTTTTGTCAGATGTGGCTTAAATTTCCGTGTAAGCTCTGCCTACCAGCACCTTGCTCTTTAATTTATGAATAAGTTAAGAATAATTCAATGTGATTGGTCTACTTAATTAACAGTGTATTACGCACCTACGCGTTCATATTAAGGTACGTATGTCCATGTGAATAAGAACATTCGTTAGTAAGAGTTTAACTAACATCTTCACTCATGTCGTTTTACGCTACTTAAATGAGATATAAGAGACTTAAGAGGACTTATACAAGCGGAAGAACTACGGCAGTCCTTCATCTTCTCTGGGGAATTAATTACCTAAGCACACAAAACACACATCACACACACAAACAAGTACAAGAACACAAGCACACAAGCGAGTAAACATCGGAATGATCGATTGCATGAATCACGATACAGGCATTATTTTTAATTAAAGATAATGTGCAATTTGTCGTCAGTATGTAGTACTTACGTATCGCATTAGTTAAGGAAGTGTAACTGTTGTTCCATTTAAGTAAATACTACTTAAAGCTTATTAATTATATTGGTAAGACCTTCCATAACTATGTTTGCAATTCTATGCGGTCTAATTCGTCTAGGCCTTCGAAATGTTTCAAGATCGATATACCATGGATTTGAGCATCAAAATAAATGTGCAATACCAAATATTAAAACACTTCTCGTGTTAGGTATACAATTTAAGAAAACTTGCAAATTTTTTTTATTGAGGCAGGATTCAATTTTAAAAATGAAAATGAAAACAGGAATAGTTTTGCGACTACGACTTAAAAAAAATTGGTATTCAATTTATCGCGGGTTTTTATCGCTTAGACTACATTCAATCTGTAAATAATGAATTAATCGCTGGGTATTAGTTGCAAAACTATCCTACCAAATTTTTAAAAATTAAGTCTGAATAATGGAGCCGTGCTTGGCGTTATTGGCATCAAGATACACTTGCAAGATTCGCGGGCAAGGAACGAACCGCGGTAGCCCAGATGAACTAGATGTAAATGCTTGGACTAGAATATACAAAAAGTATTAATTTACTGTAGTTGCTAAGAATGATCTCTTAAAACAGTTTGCCGAACCACCCAACCGTATGTCCGAAGCAAAATAATGAATTAAACAGCATTTACCATTCCATTGTTAACTGGGTGATGGCTAGGTATGCTTGGTGAGCCCAGCTGTCAGACGTCAGATGCTCAAGACCCATTGTGGCGGTACCAAGGCCGTTGCCTAGCAACCGTGGCGGTCGCGGTTTTTCGACACAGTGGGTCGGTTTGCGACACGACACGCCTCGGAGGGTTGACACGCGATTTTTTGTAAAACGAAAATGAAATAACTATTCAATGTAGGATAGTTTGTCTATGTAAGAGGATAGTATTATCACTTATTGACGTCATGATCCGTCATACTAAAAAAAAGAAATTTGTATAACACAATTTTCTTTTTTAATAACAATTTTGTATTGTCCTAATAGAAAACCGGCTCAAGCGGGATAAAAAATAAAAATAAAGGCACTACCTCGGGGCTGGCCAGGCTAATTACACGGCATGTTACTTTATTTTTTAAGATTTTTTACGGCATAATCAGCTGATGATACATTCAACGCCGTGTGATGCCGGCTTGGAATAGCATCACCCCATTTCTTTACCGTGTGTGTCGTATGAGGCAACTAAGGAAATCGAGAGCTATATGTGTATTGCAATTTTAGGCGATGGGCTGACAACCTGTCACTATGGTGATACACAATTTTCAGAATGACCCTCAAATGTTTGTCTGACGTGGCGTAAATGTCCGTTTTTAACGGCTGTTTACGCTCTGCCTACCCCGGAAGGGATATAGGCGTGATATATGTCATATATTCAAATATTTTCGTATTTACATAGAGTCTAGTTCTAGTTTATTTATACTAACATGTAGCGATTGTACTTAGTAGTTTCCCTTCAACAAAATCAAAAATGTTTAAAAACTTTATCTTCCGCTTTGCCAAAATCACTTACCGATCAAACAAAGTATCACAAATTGGTAGTGTAAGGTATTTGGTGGCGCGGAATTCGTGTGGCAACTATGAATAGGGTAATTGACCGTACTGTTGCCCGTATGATAACGAAACTGCAAATTAAGGTACTCGTACCGCACTAACGAGACCTCGTTTCAGGCATTTTTTCACACTTTCCCTTATTACACGATTGTATCGATGGCTATCAGCGTTTGAAATTTCATTAAAGACGTAAAGATAAGCAAAAATCGACTAGTATACAATTATAATTTGCAGTACGATCACGTTATAAAAATAATAAGTACAAATACGTTAAATTTACGTCATGTCACAAAATTTACTAAGATAAGTATTTTTTTTCCTATTTCCATATGTTTTTCTTATGTGTTTGACATTTCGTATACAATAGCTTTCAAAATTGTGTTGTCTACTACCACTTAGTATTTTTTTATAGGAAAATATATTCATACATAACCATAGTTAATTTCTTTCTAGCTGTAGAGTAAGTATTTCAAAACATTATGAAAAACGAATTTGAACATTTAGTTGTACAAATTATTGTTTTAATTTGTTCTTCAATGCTGGGCGTTATGTTGTTCTATTTTTGAAATAAAATCATAACAATAGGAGGGTAAAGTTCAATAATTCAAGGTCTGTGCTGATATTTTGCAATGTAGACAACTTGCAAAGAACAGCGCGGGAATAGATGTTATCTGTGCAGCTGAGATTTTTAAACGATTTTGGTTTTTAAAGTTATATTCTACGATACACAACAATAATTGGAACATTTTAAAATAAATACAAAGGATAAAGGTAGGTATTATATGCTAGTAGCTTCGACGAACCTGTAGCGATACAAATCACAATTAGGTACCTTGTCAACAAAGTACGTTTAGGTACCAAGGCACGTATTAAATAATATATTGAGTGAGGAGGTATCGGCAAAAAAGTTCGAGTATTTCACCAAAATTTACGTACGGAGATTAGTCCTAAAAGGTAACAGTTTATAATAATTTAATAATTATCCATGTCAATATTATCAAATCGTTAACCATGTCAAAAGGTTAACGTAAGATTTTGTCTAAATTAGTAGTAAGTATAGGAATTATTTTGAGGTATTGAATGCCAACAAATATTGCCAATCTTCCGGTTACTTTTACTGTTGGTAATCTACTGATTTAAATGGATAAACATAGCATTATCTATATAGTGTTTCTTATATATTACTTCCTTCTGCTCCTTCCTTGGTTATTATGAAATATGCTAGACATAATCATAATATCATAAGAATAAAATAATAATAACACTACGGTGATAATACCTAGATTATGTGCAATACATTTTCGATTTGATTGCTGCCTCAATTAAAACAGACAATTCAAAATCTAAGCTTGCACTGATCAAACGACCAACAAAAATTCATAATTAAAATTTGAATGTTATGCAAACATTATGAGTAACTATGTTCATTATAAAATTGATCACATACATACGCGTATCACGCCTTTATACCTTGCGAGGTAGGCAGAGTGTTAACGGCCGTTTAAAAATGTTACGTATTTGACACCCACGATACACGCTCTGCGTAGTGTGATTGTTGATTAAATAATAAAATTTATTCAAATTTATATTTGAGGGCCGTTACAGAAAAAATACTGTAGTGAATCTCTTTACTGACATGTTGTCAGCCTGTTGCCAAAAATTGTAAAACACATGAAACCCTCGACTCCCTTAGTCGCCTCTTACGACACCCGCGGGAATATAATGGTTTGATGCTATTCTAAGCCAGCATCACACGGCTAATTCATGATAATCTAAGTTGATAAATAAATTCTAGCTCAACCCACTACATCTACCTTCCACCTTCATACCTATAACTCAAGAGAATCCCTTTAAACTATTTAATCTAATTAAACCAAAGGTCACTAGTAGTCTTACTCTGATTCAGTGCACTCGTAAATGACCAAATTGACAACCATTTAAATAACACTTGCAATGTGCAATAATCGACGCTGTTGCTTTGAAATAACATCCATCCAATTTGTTGACAATAAGGCGAGTGTAGTCGTAAACGGCCTCGACAGTGGCGCCTTTTCACAGAAAATATATTTTCTCTTCATACAAACAATCTATCAGAATGTCCATTGCTCAAGTTTTTGGTATTATCCTTCAGTCAAATTTAAACCTGCAAACTCAATGCAATATTCGCTGTATTTAAAGTTATGAAAAAATTTACTAATAGCGGACACTTTGGTATTACATACATACATACATACATACATATATCACGTCTATAGTCCCTTGCGGGGTAGGCAGAGCATAAATGGCCGTGAAAAACAGCAATTTACGCCACATCTGACAAAAGTTCGAGGGTCAATCAGATAACTGTGTATCACTATAGTGACAGGTTGTCAGCCCATCGCCTAGAATTGCAATACACACCCTCGAGTCCCTTAGTCGCTTCTTACGACATCCACGGGCAAGAAATGGGGTGATGCTATTCTAAGCCGGCATCACACGGCACGGTTCTCTATGTTATGGTTGAAATTGACTTTGGTATTAATTGCCATAATTTTAATTACAGCGAAAATTTAATTGAGTCTGACTTCATAGTCATTTTAATTTTACGTAAGGATAATACCGAAAACTTGAGCACTGGACATTCTGATAAACTGTTTGTTTAAGAGATTTTTTTTGTTTGTTTATAGATAAGTTTTTGTGAAGTGGCGCCACTGTCGAGGCCGTTCACGACTGCACTCACCTTAACATTAATCTTCGATTGTACTTAACAAATGTCTTCTTACTAAACACCTGCTATTGAAATATAATTTAGTGCCGTAATTGTGATATCGATGGACAATTGGCCGTAAATTACAAAATCACATAGCACCTTTAATAAATTATTCGCATTTAGCATTCAGTCCTTAGTAGGGCTACGGTTGAAAGGCTGAAATGGAACTAATGTTCTGTATGTTAGGGTTGAAATTGACGAAGGGAAGACAGAAAGGTTAAGGTGCAACATTAGCGAATCTTGCGCCCCTGAGTGAAAACTATTTTCTGAGTGAACACGCAATTCACCAGAACATCAAATAATGAATTAATTACAGTAACTAGCATAGTTAATACTCGCGATTGTCGGTGCTTGGCAAAACTCCATGTTTATTTAATGTTGGAAAATAATACAAGTGATTTTTGTCAACATTACACAAAATACTTACAAGTGAATTTTGTCAAGATTAAACAATACTAGAAATAAATATTTCAAACCGATAACATTTTTTAAAATTGTGCACCTCTGTTATTTCAGCAAGTAACTACTTTTAGCAAGTTCGGCTTACTCTGGACTCTGCAGGTACCTACCAATTCTTATAAAAAGTATGTTCTCTTAATCACATTTAATTTTAGTAATTGTCACCTTTGATACTTTGGTTGCCAGAAGTATAGCGTATTCAGCAAGGATATTTTTTTTGTTTGAGCGCGCCCTTAGTCTGATGTTGCACCTTCAGGTAAGAGAATCTTCCTGCGCCGGCGATTCTAAATCACATTTTATTTTAGTTATTGTCGCATGTGATACTTCGGTTGTCAGAAGTATAACGAATTCAGCAAGGATATTTTTTTTTGTTTGAGCGCGCCCTAAGTCTAATGTTGCACCTTCAGGTAAGAGAACCTTCCTGCGCCGACGCCTCTTAATCACATTTTATTTTAGTTATTGACGCCTTTGATACTTCGGTTGTCAAAAGTATTACGCATTCAGCATTTTTGTTGTTTCTTTGAGGGCGCCACCAGTCTGATGGTGCACCTTAAGGTAAAAGAACCTTTCTGCGCCGGCGCCGATGCGTGATCCGTGCGACATTCAACCGTGCCTGACCTATGACAACATTGCTGACAGCGTGCTTTGTTCCTCAGCACGCTGAAATTTAGACCCTGGTGGTTTATTTCCTTCTTCACATAGGTACAAATTTAGTCCATAAATATTGGGTGAATCAGCCCATGAAACTGAATAACCTTCCCCCCCAAAAAAAAAAAGATGGACTTCCCATATAACTTGACTTGGTAGCCCTAGGCTGGCACATTTTGTAGATACGCGAGGTGCGAATTTTATTGTGTTTTCGACCTATGTTCCTTGGATAAAGTTGTTCTGTTTCATAGACTAGTCGACCTCTTAAAATATTTATACCGATTTTTTATCTTCTGTTTAATTCACTAAAATCATTCGTCAACTCGGTGTCCCACACGAAAAAAAAACTAAGCACACAGAATACGACGCAACGCTGACGATTGGTCCATAACTATAGACAGACAATTAAAATAAAAAAAATAAACCGAAGACGAAGTATAAAGAACCCCCGCAAAAATATCCCATTTGATTTATTTTAATTAAACATTACGGATACGATAATATTCTAGGTAGTGGCCTCAATTCGGGATAACAATTCTCTAAACTTACCTTAAATTAGCGCTGTCACTTTTAATCAAATAATTTAAAAAGAATAGGAGACATCCAAGTCCTATCTTGTCTTTTATTTTGACGTAAAATGCGCGTCATCTGTGAAGATACCAGACTAAATTGACTAGAAATAGCGAAGAACCATTGTCATTTTTAACATGACAGGACTTAGACATCTCCCATCCCTTTCCAAACCTTCATTTGACAGAACGTGACAGCGCTAGTTTAAGGTAAGTTAAGATTATTATCATCCCGAATTGAGGCCATTCCGACTCAGAGGAAGTAATTACCTACATTCGAACCTATTCATTGTAAATAATTAAATTGGTCTGATAAAGGCAATCTTCCAAAGAACTACAATTATATTACTTAAACTTTTAGAACCTTGATTTATGTAGAAACCGCCTCAAAAGTAACGTGCCATTAATTACTTAACCTCCTTTGTGCGGTGTTTGGTCGGTAGAGATGCACCGACTAGACTAGAAAGCCGAATAGTCAGTCATTTTTGTAGTCGGCGACTGGCCCGATGGTAAAGCGGATAGTACCTCTGCCTGCTACGCCGAGGGTCGTGGGTTCGATCCCCACAAGACACAAATATTTATTAGTCATTTCCAGATATAAATTTTAAGTCTGAGTGTTTTCTGTGTATAATATGCACTTATTAAAAAAAAGTATTTTTTTATTAATATCAGTTATCCACTTCCCATAGTACACGCTTTGCTTACTTTGGGTCTAGATGGCGCTGTGGTAATTGTCCAGGATATTTATTTATTATTATTATTATATTATTATAATTAGCCTATCAGATCCCACTGCTGGGCAAAGGCCTCCCCCGCGGTTTTCCACTGGTTGCGGTCTTGTGCAATCTCGGTCCAATCCTTTAAATGGGCATCGAAATCATCACGCCATCTTTTTCGGGGTCTACCTCTGCGACGAGACCCGCCTTGAGGTACCCAATCTTCCGTGACGATTCTAGCCCATCGATCAGGGTGCATCCTGCAGACATGCCCGGCCCAGTCCCATTTCAACTTGGCAGTTTTGTATCCTACGTCGGTGATGCCCGTCTGAGCTCGAAGTGTAGTGTTCCGAACTCTGTCTGTTCTCTTGACGCCGAGGATACTTCGCTCTATCGCTCTTTGGCAGACCTTGAGTTTGGACTTCTGACCTTCTGTTAGAGACCAGGTTTGAGCACCGTAGGTTAAGACAGGCAGAATACACATGTCAATGAGTTTTCTTTTGAGTGATAAAGGCAGTTCACCCTTCATGAACTGTTTTAACGACCAGAAGCTTTTCCAAGCGTTTTCAATCCGACGATCGATCTCTTTTTCTTGCCTGTTGTCAAACGAAGCAATCTGGCCTAGGTATATATACTCATCGACATAATTTATTGTCTGCCCGTCGACCTGTACCCTATGTTTCGTGCTATTGGTCATCAGTTGGGTCTTTGTCCTGTTCATGTGAAGTCCAACCTCAAGGCTTGCTGCATTCAAACTTTGAAGCATCTCCTCGATTATTATATTTTTAATACACTAGGAGCTCATTGAGCTGATGCGTGTATATCACTGCACTTGTGTCTTAATTTTTTGATGGTATAGTTTTTAAATGATTGTCAAGTCTATTTTTGAAACTGTTCACACTTGGTGCACTGATTACTGTCTCTGGGAGTGTGTTCCAGAGATCCACAACACGATTAGGCAAGAAGTGTTTCCTTGGATTGCTAGCAGTTTTGGGCTTCCATAACTTCATAGAGTGCCCTCTTACACGTTTGTTATTGTGCAAAGTATACATGTGTTGGATGCTAGGAACATTATAATAGCCATTTAATATTTTGTACGATTCAATCAGGTCACCCCTTTTCCGCCTTTCTTCCAATGTTGTCAAATGCAATGCTTTAAGCCGTTCTTCATATGACTTATCTTTTATTGAAAATACCATTTTTGTTGCTCTTCTCTGTACCTTTTCAAGTATGATTATATCCTTCTTGAAGTATGCGCTCCATATTTGAAAGGCATATTCTAGGAGTGGACGCACATATGTTTTGTAAATTTTCACAAACAAGTCTTTTATAATTAGGTAAAACGCTTTTCTGATCATGTACAAAATTGAATTGGCTTTTTTGGTTAAACCAGTTATATGTACATCCCACTTGAGGTCATGTGATATTGTTACACCAAGATCTCTCTGAGTATTGACCTGTTGAAGTGGCACTGAATCTATTAAATATTGCAGTTTCGGATTCTTGTTTACTATGTGTAGGACAATACATTTTGCAGCATTGAGTGAGATTAGCCAGTCTTTGGTCCATGACATTATTCGATTTAAATCTTTTTGGATGATACCATGAGAGATTAGAGGGTTTCCCATTATCTTTGTGTCATCAGCAAAGATTGACATTTCAGATTGAATTGCACATTTCAAGTCTGTGATAAATATACCAAACAGAGTTGGACCAAGCACGGACCCCTGAGGCACCCCACTGTGAACATCATGAACCTCAGATAATGTTTCTCCAACTCTTACTCTGAATCTTTATATTTATTTCTATTTAATTACTATTTTTATTATTAATTGTCTAAATAGCCGAGGAGTGGGCTGTTATTATTGCAACATTAAACTTTAAATCAATAAAATATCTTACCCAATATTTTAGCAATATGTTCCCAAGCATATAAAGATTTAAAATCGATCTTCTTAATTAGCCTACATCGTCCCACTGCTGGGCAAAGGCCTCCCTCTTCTCTTTCCATACTGTTCTACTCTGGGCCTGGGCTTGGCGGTAGAGAGAAATGCGGTGACTATTCGGAAAAGCCGATTATTCGACCATTTTTGTAGTCAATCGTTAGTCAGCTGATTTTCAGCCGATTAGTTGGTAGTAGGCCAAAACCGTAGTCGGTACATCTCTATTAGCTAGCACAAAACGCGAGGTGAGGTAATTAAGAACATCCGATGGCGGTAAAGCGGTAAAGGTTGGCAACACCGACCTAGTCGCGTCCGCCCGACGCCCGAGTTATACGAAACTCGGTCAAATATTTCAGTAGGCGACACTGATGCCATAAACATGACATGACGATGATGCATTTATGTATAAAACGATGAGAATGAGACCGGATCCGGTTACGATCAATTATGCCATCAATGACGTCGCCTTATATGGAACTAAGATCAGTTTGAATTTTAGAGCACATAAGCCGTACTAATATTATAAATCTGAGAGTATGTGTATGTATGTATGTAGGTAGGTATGTATGTTTGTTACCTCTTCACGCTCAAACGGCTTGACCAATTTGGATGATATTTGGAACTCAGGGAGAGTATAACCTGGAATAACACATAGGCCACTTTTTACCGCAGCGAAACAACAATTACCACGGGAAAATGAGTGGCAATGGGTGAAACCGCTGGGCGGAAATCTAGTTTTCAATAAATTAATAGATACTTGAAGTTTTTCATACCTCTTTATGAAACGAACGACGATTACCTACTTATATCGGTCAGTCGTTAAATACGATCCCAATTAATGAAAAAGGCAAATATTTTCAAATGCTATTACGAAATCAACAACGGATGAACTTTATTTAATAACTTCTCACTTGTATCTTATTACTTACTAGTTACTACACACAAAGTTATAGCCTACAAGCGTGTCAGGAGGCACTGTAGACCGACAATCCTACATCACGCCTCAGGGGGCATGTTCCAGCCTAGCCGACAAATCCGCACACAGATCTCTATCACTGGCAGGCAACACAACAACAAACGTTTGTGAAACATTTTGAAAATAGAACCGCATTCTTCCACGCGTTTAAACGCTATTAAAAATATAAGTTAGTACAGGCCATCAATACGTAAAATGTCATCATAGAAATACAGTCTCTAATGTGCAGTAATTCTATACTAAAGTTCAGTGATCTAAAGTAAATTGGCCCGTACGCGTGTGTGAATGCTGCGTCTACGTCGATTTATCTTTTCATTGTACTCTATAGATTATAGGTCCTTGAACTATTGAGAGTAAAATACAAGACTTTGAGCTTAACGAAGTGAAAAATATGTGGTGCTCACAATATTAATCTGTTTTACTGGCGTGAGATGGTCTTAATGCTAAGCAGGCATAGATTGTTATCTGTATAAATGCACTTACCTTTCTAATGCGTTACATAGGTTTTAAGCGGGCTAGAAAATGAATTAAAACAGTAGTTTTCGCAGAAGAATATGGGTACGATACGACCTTAAGAGGAAATTTTGAAACTTTTATAACTACATCACATACATAATACGTTTGATGATTTGAAAACTTCTAAGTGATCAGAAGCCGTTGAGATTACCTGGAACAAAAAAGAAAAAATAAGATTAACGTAACATCAAATAAGATGAGTCCATCTGCTTGGCATTGCCAAAAATGTGGTATACTAGCTGTTACCCGCGGCGTTGCCCGCATAAAATAAAACTATTCTATGTATAAATCCATGTAAGCTCCTACATATTTGCCAAATTTCATTACAATCGGTTCAGTAGTTTTAGAAGTAACAAACAAACAAACATTGAAGCTTTTGCATTTATAACATTAGTAGGATGGCATGTGCCGTGGTTTATATAAAGGGTGTTAGGGACAGCCCTCCGAACACTGATAGGTTGCATGCAGACCATGAAACTGAACAACTTTCCTCTTGAAACATATGTCAAGAAACGACAAAAAAAAACCTTCCATACAAAATCACAATCAGCTGACGGCGTTTACTCCGGGAAGTAGATTTTCCTGTAATATTTTTTATGGGATGTTGTTCAGTTTCTTGGTCTGAATGCACCCTATGAGTAGGTATTCAGAGAGCTGTCCCTTACACCCTGTATAGGTTTTGCAAAAGGCGACTAAGGGATAGTTAAAATTCAGGGAAAGAGCAAATTATCTTTTTATTCTGTGCAGCAACAGCTGTCCCTATGTAAAATATTATGATATAATATTTTCTAGAGTTTGCACAAGTATTACTCATCACAATAAAACAATTTTAAACGGATTTAAGTTGTATTTATTTTGGATTTTACAATTCCTACGTTTCGAGCTCTTTACAGAATTCTTTGTAAAATCCAAAATAAACACAACTTAAATCCGTTTACAATTTGTTTTATTGAAATATTATGTCACTTTTCATTCCATTGCTTGTGGCTCTGAATCTGGTGTGATTTGTAATATAAGTATCTACAGAAATGATGACCATCGAGGAGTCAATGGTGTTTATTGCAATTTAAGGCGATGGGCTGACAACCTGTCACTATGGCGATACACAATTTTTCTGAATGAATATTTGTCAGACGTGGTGTAAATGTCCGTTTTATGCATTTATGCTCTGCCTACCCTGCAAATGATTATAGGCGTGATATGTGCATGTCTGACCGTTGATAAAAATATGGAATGCCAAATAATGTTCTCCGAATTGCATAATGTGATAATGACCACATTTCCCATTAAGTTATGAGCCGATGCCGTGACTTTTTTCTTTCCTTGACTTAACTCGTTCGTTGACCGAGTGAACGGAATACGGACATCGATTATCTCTTTCCATTCACTTTCATGGCTTTCTTTGTGAGATCATTATGATAGGAAAATCTAAAGAACATTTTTAATTTGTAGGTATAGTTTATATTCCTATGGATATTGTATGTAAGTAAGTAAAAACTCTTTATTACGCACGAATACAGGAGTATTAAAACAAAAATGTATCTTTAAAAGCGATCCCTTCCAGACAACCTCTGGGTGGAGGAAAGCGGTAAAGGAAACAGAGCAGTGCATGAGAATTAAAGAGTTAAAGCTAAAAATATAAAAAATATACATACTATTATTATATTATACCAAATTATACATATACTCTTGTATTTAGTAATTAAACACCAACTAGGCACTCCTTTCAATTGAGTGCATTTCTGTTTCTGGTTTCGGACATCGAAACGGGAAATATAAGTTCTGTTCTAAACTATGAGACAAGTTTCTTAAAATGCTCACTCCTATGCGTATTCCTGAGAAAATCCAAATCTGATGACACAGTAAAGTACAAAATAAGAATGTAGACCTTACTCTTCAATACTATTGATGACGATACTATGACACCAGGGTTCATTGTGTCGTTGGACGACTCGGTGTTCCACACGAAAAGAGAGAGAATACTATTAAAAATAGTCTAAAGAAAGCATTCAGGGTACGTACGTCACGCCAAGGTATAAGACATTGAATCTCGTGTCAAAAATGTTCAAGAAAATTGTCGGTTCCGGCAATTGAGTTTATGCGACAATATAATAACTATTGTCACCATTGCGGAATAGCTCGCGCTTAGAAAATTAGTCACGCTAGTTTTTTTCTAACTGGCTTTTTATTTACGCTACCCAAGAACCTTGGACTAATTATTAGACAGCAATCTTATTTAGTCCGTTTTGTTCTGCCCAATTTAAGTTATTATTAGGTGTACTTTTCGAGGCCGTGAGTAGCTACTGAAAGGTGAAGTAGATCAATCTTAACTGTTGATAGGATGATGGTTAGCTTTCTCTCTACGTTCGTTTTAAAATTTCATGGTCATTTAATTTCAAAATAGTGGCAGTAGACATTCATATGGGTAATTGTAAGTATGTAAAAAAGGTCGTCATCCGTGTGATGCCGGCTTCGAATAGCATCACCCCATTTCTTTCCCGTGGGAGTCGTAACTTAGGGACTCGCGGGTGTGTATCGCAATTTTAGGCGATGGGCTGAAAACTTGTCACTATGGCAATACACAATTTTCCGAATTACCCTCAAATATTTGTCAGACGTGGCGTAAAGGTCCGTTTTTTGCGGCCGTTTACGCACTGCCTACCCCGAATGGGATTATAGGCGTGAAATATGTGACAAAGGTACAATTTATGACAGAGTAAATGCATTAGGTATTTAGCATTGCAACCGTGGAAATCTTACCAATACCTAAGGGGTAACGTTCATAACGTATATTAAAAAGTACTTAATTCTTTGAACCCTTAAGTAAATTATTGAAAAGTACTTAGTTTTTAACCAGGGTTTATGTGTGTCAAAATAAACATACAATGAGTGGTGCGAGTATCTCATGTCGTGAGTACAAAAGGCAGATGCTCCGAGTTTAACATAAAATATTTGACAGTAAACTATATGCCTCGAGCTCTGTGCAATATTTCACCACAGCAGATATTATTCCTTCACGTTTGTCTACTAGGTAAATAATTATTTCGTGCTGCGCCTGCGCCGTCTCAAACTTTGCAAAATGGCGTGAGACAATACGCAGTGTTTCGCGCTTGGGAAAACGTAAATAGACAAAATCTATTTTAGCAAGGTACATCCAGCAGCACCTTGACTTGCCATTTTCAAGGATTAAACTATATCTACTGGATTTACATATAATTAAGTTGCATCTATTTATAAAAACCACTGGAAACACCCTTTAATAAATTTACAAAAAATATACCAAAATAACGTAGCAATCACCCTCAAATTTATCTCAATTGATTTAATAATTATTATGATCAGATAGCAGATAAATCAACCGTGTTATTTAGTTACCAAATCGTTAAAACCATTAGATGCCCCTTTTTAAAATCTTAAAAAAAGAAAGCAGTTCAATCAATTTAGTCATAATTAATGCTATTGGTGTCAGATACAAGGTGGCAATATAACTGAAAACTAAACAATTTAACGCATGTCAGTTACAATCATATCGTTTAATCAATTTCAAGGTTTCAGTCATAATTATAGTTCTTGGCGAACACTAATTAAGTAACTATAAACTTGAAGATATCTAACTACTTAGTATCCACTTAATTGATGAATTAACAGAAATTATTGTGTTGTAATTTAAGGCAGTTATCCGTACTTTAGTAATTTCGTAGTTTAACAATCAATTTAGCACAAAAATGTTTTTCACATGATTGATTTTCAAGAAACAAAATAGTTTTGAATTTTAGCCAATAAAGTACCTAGACGCTATGATGTCGATCATATTTTTTTTAAGATAAGTAGGCAAGGTCACTACCAATAGATCTAATCATATAGAACCAATCTAGTCAGCACTTGATGGACGCTCAGACATAGACACAACAATGTTAGTAAAGTGTCTGAGGCCTTCTTCTGATTATTTTCGTATGGGACACCGAGTCGTCCAACGACCCGATGAACCCCGGTGTTAGAATTTTTCAACCGCCTACTACTAGTAGTAGGGCTCTACATGGTTTTGTGTCTGTATTTACTATGGGTCCGCCATCTAAGTAATCATAGACAACAACCGGGACTTAACGTGCCCCCCGAAGCACGGACCCATCTTTATTTTTCGGATAATCAATTCAGCCTGCAACGTCCTGAACAGGCTGGAAACAAATTCACAAAATGATGAATATCAACTTTGTAAGTTCCCCACGGAGAATCAAACCCGGAACCTTTGCGTCGCACTACCACTGCGCCACATCGGCCGTCGACATGATGAAGTGTGGACAAAACAATGTGAGTAAAAGTGTCTGAGGCCTTGACCGCGTGGAACAATACAAGTGACGCTGGAGAAGCGCTCGCGCAGCTATGGGAACGATCTGTGCTACTGGTTATTTAGGACACGAGCTGTCGTTTGTTTTTGTTGGAGACAACGATTTTAGCACTGGCTTTAAAACCTACACCAGACATGGTGGGGAGCTAGGGCTCAACTGAAGAAGTTTGTGTGGTTGTTCAAACAACTAACGAATCGAACTGACGGACGGATCAGACTAAACGGGCATGTATAGAACCGTATTACTAAAATTTTCGTACGAAATAAATATCTGTAGACGCCTGTTTAAGTACGCGGAATCCAACACAAACTTTTTATTAATTTAGTGATGATTAGACCTTTTCATATAAAAATCTCAATATATCTTTAACGATAAACCTTATTTTCATGCTTAAGGATGAACCACGATGGATATCAAAGCGTATTGTGATTTACATTGCAATAGTAGGTGGGTATAGGTCCCTACCTACTCAACTTAAGAGTGATTCATCATTCAATAGTTAAACAGTCAGTATGACTAGTAAACATCCAAAACTTTTATTTTAAACCGTGTACAACACCGTATCTGTCATGTATACAGTAATCATGTTCATAGTAGGTGCTATCAAAAGAACTTTGAGAACTTTTATTTAACGGATCAATGTAGGTACAGGTTGTTAGGAAAAGTACGGCGTTCCTTTCAACCACGCATTCTATATTACGTAAGGCGTGTATAAAAAACTTATAATAAAATTTATTTTACAAAAGAATTTATCAAGTTGTTCAACCCTAGGTCACAACGCGACATAGCGCGCCGTTACAGTCAGGTTCAGCTGCAGTTGTACCATTGTAGATCTTATTGCGCGTGGGGTGTTCACAATAAGAAGGCTGATTACAGACTGAATATTATAAAACAAAATAAAAATGCTGTCGGTGCAGTCAATGCGTTGCTCGTGTCGTAGCGGTGGGCGCTAGATCAGCGATTACCAGCCGTTTCTTCATGGTTACGCTTGTCTTGACTTTTTTATACCTTCATCGGTACAAGATCGTCCGAGCTTAACTTGACTGTAACGACTTGCTATGTCGCGTTTTGACGTAGTCGTGAAAAAATTTATAAAAAGGTTTAGTAAGACATTTTCTGTATAAGTTTTTTAAATACACCAAACACACTTTGTTATACCTATAGAATGTGTGATTTAAAAGAACGCAGTACTAACCCCCTGTTTACTGGTTCTTCATAGAGCTACTAAGAAAAACCAGTTTAGGTTAACCCCTTCAATAGGAGTTTTACTGTTGCCAGTGAGTCAGCGCCTTAATTTTAAACCAGAGGATGTAGTGCTAAACTAGAAATAAAACACTTTGGTGAAAAATTAAAGTTCAGAACACAAAACTTTTATTGATAGTATCTACTTATAGTTAGTAAAACTATACAATCAATACTATATAAATATACAATCTTGCAAATGGAATTACGTTATTTCGTTGCTGACCGTACTTAATACTTAGGTAGGTACTGAATATCACGCTCATCATTCGTCTATTACCATCAACAGTTATCCAGACATTTGTATGAAATGTATGAATAAATCGCTTGTCCAAATCGTACATGTACCGGTGGCGAATATATAAAATATGTATTACGGTATTGTTTTGCGGGGTACCTCTCACACCTAGAGTAAGTAACCTTTTAGGGATCAACAAAAACTGGTTCTTCAAACAGTTACTAACAATAACCAGCATAAATAGATCCCTTAAAAAATAACTGATGTACGAACAAAAGATAGCGGTCAATTGTATAACGGTTTGGTCTAGTTATTCAGTGGAAGATAACAGACCCTAGTATTAAACCAATCAATCTTGAACCGTAAAATGGCTTAATGTAGGCCAAGATTTAATAAACAAATAGAACCAACTCTTAATAGTAGATATGAATGGTATGATGCCAATTGTACATCGCATCTATATGTCTAATTTACAGATATTTCTTTGTACCGAACCTAATGGGGCGGCCACAGACTATAGATATCGTTGTGTTGTTGCCGTTCGATAGTTTAAATATGTACTTAGTTCGAGAAAACTGCCATGCCAGGGACAAGATGGATTATTTTTGTGTATGTGGATAGCTGATTACATTAATTAATCGAGCTATACGAAAATATTCGTCTTTACGAGTATGTGCCATTCTAGCTGTCGATTTTGAATTGTAATTTTGTTTTCAATAAATTTTTGAGTTTCGAGAAGGAACATAACTCAACAATACGTGAACTATAGCTACGTTTGTGGCTATAATATTCAATCAATAGAGTGTGTCTTTGTATGCGGAAAATGTGTAAATTAACGTTATTTTATTTGTAATGTGTATGTAACTAGTTACTTTTATCTACACTCGTCTCATAATGTTCGAATTATGAATTCGAAAACAGATGCATAATGACCTACTTTATGCATTCTGCCTATAAAAACTAGGGTTTACTATAAATTACAGAAGCGTAATGACTTAATGAGATGAAACGAAGTTTTTTTTGCCAATACTCAAATCGCTATCTTCCGCCGCACCTGACAGTTGTTGTTGTACGGTAATTTTACGGATGTTGTTTTAATAGGTTTTTGTTCTGTTGTTGTTGAGATGTTGTTCGGTTGTTGTTCAGATGATGATTAGTTGTTGTTCAGTTGTTATTCTGATGTCGTTCAGTGTTGTTCAGTGTTATTCAGTTGTTTTTCAGTTGTTGTTCAGTTGTTGTTCAGTGTTGTTCAGTTGTTGTTCAGTTGTTTAGTTATTTGCTGTTGAGACTCGACATCTAAACAACTGTTAGGAAAGAATCTTCAAAAATTTATATCAAGCCATATAACGTTCTCGTATTGAATTCGACCATGTATCGGGCCATGCAATCGCCGGTGCGGACGTTTGGAAAAGTGTTCAACTGAGTTAATTTTTTAGAGTGTAGATAAAATAGTGTATGCAACTGCATATAATTAGGCATAAGAATGCTCGTGTCAATCTATTATCACAATCGGCTACGCCTCGTGTGATAAACAGACACTCACATTCTAATGACCCCCATTATATGACAGTTGCATTAACTACTATTATAGTGCAGGCATCGGGTGTCATGCTGTAAAATGTTTTTATTTTTGAATAAATAAATTAATAAATACATGTTTCTTCATTGACGAAGTAGGTTATTTATGTATCGTTTAAATAACAATGGTATTAAAACTTATGAAAAGTTAAACTTCTAATATTTATTTATCCCGCCTGAAAAAACAAATGGTTTAAACCTGACCTCTAAAAGGCACAGTCTAACTCATTCTTAAAACACCTATTTATATTAATCTCAAGTATAGTTTATTCGGGAAATAATATAAAAGCGGCTTTCATGTGTGTTATAATTTAAGGCGACAAGCTGACAACCCGTCACTATAATGATAACGATTTTCTGAAACCGTTCCAAGTATTAGTCAGACGTAGCGATAGCGACCGTATATCCCTTGCTTACCCCGCAAGGGCGTACTTGTTAAAGCGTGATGTGTGTGTATAATGTAAAACATTGCAGGTACAATTTAGATCGTTTTATATGAAATTCAAAATAATAATATAAATAAAAACTTTAACCTTTCGCAATCTAGTGTTTTTTTACCTATGGTTTCCATTTCTTGAGTAGGTCACCCTGTAGCACCTAACTTGCGGTTAGACAAACAGTTATACCCAAGTAAGCAAATCATAGTAACATTTTATGCAATACTTGTGCTGAACAAACAATGAGTCAGCCAAGATCGTTGACATCTCGCCAAGTTTATTGATCTGACCATTTCCTAGAAAATATTTGCATTTTTGCTGTCCTAGTTTTGTTCATTTGTTCATGTACGAGATTCTAAAAGCGTTAGTTTAATTTTATGTAAAGAGCTACTGACTAGTGTAATGGGTCAGAAAGTATTTTGAGTTTCACGAATTAAATGACCATTTGATTTTTTATGCTATGATTATGTTTAAGATAGCAGACTGTTTTGGCTTATTCGTACCTAGGAGATAGACATAAGCCAAAGCAGGCCTTTTTAGCACAAATTTTAACTTTTCAATAACAAACATCAAAAATGTTTAGTCAAAAAGTTAGTTTCACTTCAGTATGCTACATAGCAAAAAGTTGTTTACAAACTAAATTTATTGCCTACATTAATTATATTTTTTCATGCTGCGTATTACTCTTAATTGTTTTCAAATAGATTTTCAGAAGTAGTTAAAAAGTATATTTCTGAAGGCTTTTCCTGTTCAGGGGGTCCGGTTAATTATACGCATTTAAATAACACGCTTTTAAAACCTTGACAAAATTTGAAACAAATGTCGTTTTTGGATGGTGGTCGCGTAAAGTTACATGCCGTGTGATTAACCTGGCAAGCCTCGGGGCAGTGCCCTTATTTTTATTTTTTTATCCCACCAAAACAGAAAATTGTGTTATAAAAATTTCTTTTTTTTATAATGACAGATCATGACGTCAATTAGTGATAAAACTATCCTACATTGAATATAGTAAATTTCAATCACATACTGAATCTAGTAGGTAAGTAAGTACTTATCCACTTTTTGTTCACGTAATTGCTTATAGATTACATAGGAAATCCTTGGTGTGAGCACTTACTCACAAGCCAAAGTGATTTACTAACCACGTCAATTACAGAATCATACTCACTTTTCTATTCACTTCCTATACTATTACAAAAGTTATGGAGATGAAGTTCCTTGTTCTTGAATAATGATTGATATATTTAAATTTGCAGTAGAGTGAAGCCAGCTTAGAATTGTGACATCATCCCATTTTTTTACCAATAGGTAGTGCCGTGTGATGCCGGCTTAGAATAGCATCACCCCATTTCTTTCCCGTGGGAGTCGTAAGAGGCGACTAAGGGACTTGAGGGTGTGTATTGCAATTTTAGGCGATGAGCTGACAACCTGTCACTATGGCGATACACAATTTTCCGTATGACCCTCAAATATATGTCAGACGTGGCGTAAATGTTTTTGCGGCTGTTCACGCTCTGCCTACCCCGCAAGGGACAATAGGTGTGATATGTGTGTGTATGTTTTGTCAAAGGCAACCAGTTCCCAAAAAGGGCGACCGTGCCGACCCTGCCCATTACCGTCCAATTGCCATTACCTCCATCCTATGCAAGGTCATGGAGAGGGTACTTAACAGTAAGTTGCTGACCTACCTTGAAGACAATGATCTTCTCAGTGACCGTCAATATGGCTTTCGCCGGGGGCGGTCTACTGGTGATCTTCTTGTGTATGTCACGCACTGCTGGGGCGAAGCCATCGAGAAAAACGGCGAAGCACTTGCCGTTTCACTCGATATCTCGAAGGCCTTTGACAGGGTCTGGCATGCAAGTCTGCTCAGCAAGCTTCCTGCTTATGGCATCCCAGCTGATTTTTGTACTTGGATTTCAGACTTCCTTAGTGAACGGTCCATCAGAGTAGTTGTTGACGGCTGCTCCTCTGACCTAATGGCCATTGATGCCGGAGTTCCTCAGGGGTCTGTTCTCTCTGCAACTCTTTTCCTGCTGCACATCAATGACCTCCTTCGGCATGGTATTGTTGGATACGCAGATGATAGTACCGTTTCAGAGAGATACTTGACAGGTGCAGGGACCAGTGGGGATGAAATACGTTCGTTAAGAAAGGCCATGGTAGAGCGAACAGATCTGACCTTAAGTCTTGTCTCCCAATGGGGCGACGACAATCTGGTCTCATTCAATACCACCAAATCACAGGCGTGTCTTTTCACTGCAAAAAGGAGTCCTTTCGACTGGACACCTACTTTTCGGGGTACATCTGTCCCAGTCACTGACAGGCTTGAGCTTCTAGGCATGGAGTTGACATCAAATCTAAACTTCGGCGCGACCATCGAGTACAAGGCTCAGACGGCGGCTAAAAAGCTGGGCGTCCTGAATAGAGTGAAGCGATACTTTACGCCTGGACAGCTTTTAACTCTTTACAAAGCACAAGTCCGATCCTGCATGGAGTATTGCAGTCACCTTTGGGATGGCTCAGCCAAATACCAACTTGCCGCTCTTGACTCGGTGGAACGCAGGGCCAAGAGGCTCATAGGCGACATAAAACTGGTGGACACCAAGCTACATAGCCTGGCACATCGCCGCAAGGTTGCCTGCTTGTCGGTATTTTATAGATTGTACTTCGGATAGTGTGCTCAAGAGCTTCACGACCTTGTTCCACCAGCTCCCTTCTACCATCGGACATCCAGACGCACCGCCGGATACCATCCGTACCTGGTAGCCATTCCACCAATTCGGACTAAGCGCTTCCAGTCATCATTTATAATGCGCACTGCTAAAGAGTGGAACTCACTTCCTGCGTCTGTGTTTCCAAAAGCATACAACCCTAATCTCTTCAAAGTAAGAGTGAACAGGCTTCTTCTGGGTGAGCTCGCTCCATCTTAGACTCTGTCTCTGTCCTATGACCTAGACTAGAGTCAAGAGCAAACCCATCATTAATAAAAAAAAAAAAGGCGTCTAAGGTAAGGAATGAATCCAGGGAATAAGCAGCTGTGTTTCCTCTGAATACACTACCTTGCACTGCGCTCGCCAACCCGTCCAATCGTGGAGAGCAATGAATTGATTTTGTTGTAACAACACACTACAAAAGTGTAAATCGGGAGTTTGCTTCCCCCAAGTCAATTTTAAAAGTATTTCTTATCTTATACCGAGCCGGTTATCTATTAGGACAACACAAAATTCTTATAAAAAGAGGAATTTGTATTTTTACAATGACGAATCATGAAGGCAATAAGGGATAATACTATCCTACCCTGAAAAGTTTTTCTTTTTGGTTTTGTTAAACCACAATGATAAAAAGATGTGAATAATTTAAGTCCCTTTCATAAGGAAGTAGGTACTAGTAATCGTCGTAAAGATTTTCTAGTCATAAATCTGAGAAGTATGTTTTCCGCATAGATCCACATAACTTCCAACTAGTTTCTACTTTTCTACATAATGCAAGCTTAATACAAACTGTACGGTCAACAAGTTCATTCTTTGAATGAACGGGACCAACTTGGTAATGGAAAAAAAATTAATGTCACATAATATTATAACGGTTTAGAATAGTTTATACTCATGCATGAAGATTATACGTTGTATAATATTAAGCTAGAAGTATTTATAAATGCAATGCACTTGTGGTTACTCTGCAGTGGATGGATGAAACAAGTAACTTGTCTAGTATAGAAGTAGTAACTAGGACTAGTACTAGTATGAGAAATTGTTCCGCTTCCTGATAAAAGTTGTTTGCTTGTTAAATTCCCTTCAGAGCAAAATGAGCAAAAAGCAAAATGAGCACAAGAATCAAAATGAGCAAACTGTGTTTTTTGGCAGGTTGGCTGAACTTATCGGTTCGTCGCTGTGGCTATTAGTCCGATACGGCTGGCATAATTTGAGGGCCTAAGTATAAAAATTCTAAAGTCGCTTATTTTTGTACGATTACGTCAGTAAAGCATATATTATGTTATGTGTAGTTTTAGACGCTTGTCTAAATCCTCAGTCATTCAATGCAATGTGGATTTAGATAGTTTCATATGTGTAATATGGGCCGATCCCGGCGGCACTGCAATGCCGGGCCGACCCGCGACGGGAGTGGAGCGAGCCCCGAACATCCCGTCTAGGTACAAAAATCAGTTTAATATACTGGTCCCTCAGTGAGGGAACTTTCAGATATTAAGCTGAAAAGAACAGATACTACACTTTGATCTTAGCCAAAAGGCCGAGAAGCGATAACTATTATCGCAGATTTCGAGTTACTTATACAAAACAGGAGAGTATCTCAACACCGCGATGTAAAATTTACAAACTTATATTTGTGGCCACAGTTAACGAAATTGTAGCCATCACATATGACGTGTATATGAATCGAGCCGCAAATGATAAGTGTGTTTTGCTCCACTCATACAGCGACATCTGTTGAGAAATATTTGAAACATTTCGATAGTACCATAGTCTAATAGGTTCAAGTTCGAATAAGCACACGAGCAACGATAAGATAAGGTAGGTATAGAAAACTAAAATATAATGATGATGTTGTCACTCGACGTGATTTGGATTATTTCAATTCTGTTATTATGGTGGCGGGCGAAACATTCAAAGGTGCAGATTTATTGTGAATAATTAGTTTAAATTTAAACAGCTAAAACACCGAATAAACACTTCCGCCAAATAGAATGATTACAGAAAAATAAAAGGCAAAGGCTGATCTGAATGGTTTCACTATACCGTTACGTCACTATCACGTAAATCACCAGAATACAATTATGGCGCTTATGAGTTTTAATGACTATAATGCTGATAGGTTTTCGTGATTGTGCAGTTTGCAGCGATTTTCTCTCCATCATCATTAAAGACAATTTCTTGAGTTCTTTGCTTTACTGCGTACACTTACAATCAATTCCTACCGTCATCATCATAATTATGATCTTGAACAAAACATAAACTATCTTGGCCTCAGAGCAATTACACGATTTTCTACAAGTTTATTTACTAATTCCAGACAGAGTGAAGAATTAACAAAATTCCTGATTTTGAATGAAGCTTTGAACATTAAAATTGTTGGTACTCACCTAGCTCTCTATTTAACTGGGGATCGAACTTTAACCAGAAAGGTATTTGCTTTCAATTCTTGTTTGTAACCACTTTTAATTTTTTTGACCCCCCTTGTCTCTATTATAACCTTTATTTATCTAGATTTTTGCTTAATTCTGTCTTTATTTTTTAATTTTCAAACTAAATAATTGTAAATTAGTTTTTATAGTTTTAAGACCGTTTTTTTTACTATAGGTCAGAATAAAGTGCGTTCGCAGACACTACTTATTTCATGCCATGTCGATAATTTTACCATAAGTGTGCGTACAGAATATTCTGTCAGTATTTTGATTGCTTTATCACTAGAAAGTAGGTATGATGAATGATAAATAGCAATGGTAGCTATTGCATAAATGTTTTAAAAGCTAACGAAATAAATGGATACATAAAATTAATCTGTATGTTTTATAGATGCTCTTTGCATTTGATTGGTTGATGGTTTTTGCAATCTCTTACGTTACGGCTCATTATTTCATTTTCACATTTTCATCCTTTATTTTATTTTTAGCATCTTTGTCTGGTCACGTTTGCCATCTCCGGAAGTGGCCAGTAACGATAAACGATCAGACAGCGAACATCGATGTTACATCGATGACTTCTTACGAGGATTAGGTAACCTCTCTCGCTAATGATGTGTGGGTTTTTTGGTGACAATGGCTGTCAGATGTGCGATTTTATGCCAAAATAACTGTTGGTGGATAAGAATAGTCAAATTCGTAGTTATTACAAAAAAAGTTAAGGTGTTTAAGACGTTTAGAAAATAATTTAACAGTATAAATACGCCTCTAACTTTTTTGTTATAACACGGATTGAGTGTAAACCCTTATAATTACGAACTGATAAGTAATTGCCTAAATAGAAATATATTTTATTCAATGAACCGGGTCTATCGCGATAGTTTTAACGTTAACATAAACGATTTTGAAGCATATTGCTATTTTATAATTATAACAAACGGTGCTCATATTAACGAAATTCATGAGAAAATTGCTCAATTCGCAAAATTTACTATTGAAGTATTGCCGACCATAATACTAAGTTACCAAAAGGGCAGATGAAGCATTTCGACAGTGAGACGTGGCTGAAATGTTTAATTATGAGTCTGATTTCGCAAGTGTATTGTCACGATGCAAACCGCAGCGCGGCGGCCGCAGCTAGCTGTTCTACTTACTTCTCCAAATTCAAGAGTCTAACTCTTGTCGGTGGAGTAACTTCCAATTTTCCCTCTTACCTGCTATTAACTTGACCTCCTGATACGACACGACATTGACTTTTCCTTTATCTGGGTAAAGTAGGTGCGTCTACGTCTCGGTTTTACTTACGTTGCACGAAAATCCGTTATTATAAAATAAATTAAGGATGGGTTTGCTCTTGACTCTAGTCTAGGGCATAGGACAGAGACAGAGTCTGAGATAGAGCGAGCTCACCCAAAAGAAGCCTGTTCACTCTTACTTTGAACAGATTAGGGTTGTATGCGTTTGGAAACACAGACGCAGGTAGTGAGTTCCACTCTTTAGCATTATTATGATGCTAAAAACTATGCATTTCTCAAGGTAGATATACAATGTGTGGCCCACAACAGGGACAAATATTTTACTGGGCAAAATTATGCATGAAAATAAATAACTTTACCCATGTAACAAATTATGACAACACATATGTAAAAAGACTCGATCGGTTGGTGTATTTAGTATGGGAGGTCCATATAAAAAAGAAAACGACCTTCTTTTCCTTGGGCAAATTTGAGTTTCATGAGAAATTTCGTCCCGTTAAATATTTGCCCCTGTTGTAGGCTACACTCTGTATATTCTAAAATAAAGGTATATAATGCGCACTGCTAAAAAGTGGAACTCACTACCTGCGTCTGTGTTTCCAAACGCATACAACCCTAATCTCTTCAAAGTAAGAGTGAACAGGCTTCTTCTGGGTGAGCTCGCGCCATCTTAGACTCTGTCTCTGTCCTACGACCTAGACTAGTGTCAAGAGCAAACCCATCATTAATAAAAAAGGTGTATTTAGAAGTTTACAGACGACATCAAAATAGCATATTACGTACCTCTTGCTCTCTTTTCGTGTGGGGACACCGTGTCGTTCAACGACCCGATGAACCCTGACATGGTTGTGTAACGACCGCCGCCGTCTAAGTAATCATAGACAGCAACCAGGACCGATGGCTTAACGTGAACTCCGAAGCACGGAACCATTTCTTTTTAGACAATCAGGTGGTTCACCCTGCAATGTCCTAACCAGGCCGGGAACAGATTCACAAAGTGATAAATATCAACTTTGTGAATGTCCCACCGAGATTCGAACCCGGGACCTTTGCGTCGCAGGCAGTCGCACTACTACTGCGCCACATCGGCTGTCGTCGTCGTATAACGTACCTAAAATAAGCAAATTAAATTAAATTCTAATTTAATTTGTAGTAAAGTTAAGTGAGCGTGGCAGTTTTATGATTGAAGTTTAAATTAGGTATTGTTATACAGAGTAGCGCCAATTACAGAAAAGATGAGGAGTAGTCGTTTATCGTGGTATGGGCATGTTATGAGGAGGGATCAAAATATATGACAAAAAAAGTATTGAATATGAATTTGGACGGATGCAGAAGGAGAGGAAGGCCTAATTTTTTTTTTATGTATTGTATAAAAGATGATATGAAGCAAAAGGGTGTAAACGAAGATTTGACTGATTTGTATTCTTTTTCAGAGCATTGAAAGAGCAATAAGTAAAAATAGGGTAAATTATATAATCTCTTGTTATTTAAGTCTGGTTTTTATAGCTTTAGTCATAGTTCTGCGACTAAAACGATTTTTATTTAGCAGACTTCTGGCCCTGACCAAGGTGCGTCATTAAATATGTCAACTTATAAGTGACTTTGACAATGATGTCCTTTATAAAGAAATCGAAAAACCGTCCCAGAACGCCTTGGCTCTCGTGTATGTATTTTTTCTATAAATTTTTGGTAAATCTAAAATGATACCTATAAACAAACTAAATCGTTAAACCATCGCCTTGTAAGACAACCTCTTAAATAAATATAAATGGATTATCATGTGCATAAAAGTTTATGTAATGGCAGGTGTTATCTAAGAACTATAAAACTAATGGAAACTAAACGTTAGATTATAGGTAACATAATGACCTTACATGAAATGTGCAATATTATTGATAGAGCACGAACTTTGCATGAATGATAAAAACAAACGCTATTACCTAGATATTTATTTTCATTCGGTTGTATTCTCATGCAAATTCTTGTAAGGATTTATTTCTGTACTTTTTTATATTTAACCTCTATTTTTTATAGTTTTACCATGGACCAAATTGTATTACAGTCAATAAGTACTAAGACTCTTAAAAAAGGATCAAGTATAATAACTGTAACATCACTGCGGGTTACTTTAGCCCAAATTTTATCAAATTTGAATTTGTTGAATTTGAATTGCATCCTATCTTTTATGTGGGATTGTTTTTATTTCTTATTACAATTCAGTTAAAGTATGATTACTAATACTGAAACATGTCGCGCTAGAAAAACCCCTACAATACATGGCTTTATTTTTTACAAAGTTTGCATTAGGGGAGGGTCTTTTAGGCAACTTTAATTTCTTAATGTTGGGCTAAAGAACCCCTCTAAAAACGACTAAAAGTACTTACCTCATCTTACCTAATAAGCAAGAATCTAAACAGATACGCCTTTGTTCCCTGTTTAATGATATGATATATTACATCTTTACGTAGATAAAAATATCAGTGCTGATTCATAAATACAGTCGTGACCTGTGAGCATTGAAATATTCCTTTCAATGGTAATCCCATTCATTTGCATAGGCAATACGAACAAGAAAATTTGCAATCAAACAGCACAATTTGTTCAATTAACCGAAACAAATATGGCGCTAACAAGGGCACCATCGAAAATCAGAAATATTATAATAAAACTTAAAGAAGATACATTCATAATCGGAATAGATTAGATTATCGTGAATAATAATTAAATAGAAATTGTTCTATAAAATAATAACACGGTCGCATTAGAATGTGAGCCAGTTAACAGGTCATTCAAGCAAAACAAAACGTTTTGCAAAGTAGTACATTGGATTAAAATTTTAGATTCGATGAGCATACCTACCCATATATGAAATAATAATTCACTCTAAGTATCGCTCTAAACCTAATGTTTTAGACGATACATAAATACGATTAAAAACAAGCAAACTTACAGTAGGTCAATGCAAAATTCTTAGTTGGAGTTCTGTTCAAGAAAAAGGAAGATTAAGTTATCTGTGTCAAACGGTAAGGAAAAATGAAACATTCCGTGACAATGGTAGGATTCAAGCGAGAACATACGGAAGTTACTAGTTCATTCTCGTCAGAGACGCAAATGCGTGCGAGAAGTAGGAAGAAAACTTAGTTACGACTGTGTGAAAAAGCAATTACAAATTATGTAAGATCGTAAACCAATGACAGAGATAGTTGCACGCCTTGAAACTATAGATACCATCGCCGAGATAATGGTAGTAATGGCTGAATACAAACTATTTATGTACTTTAAAAAAAATTTAACAATAATAATGATGATGCCACGGTATCGCAACGATCGTGAAAGTGTTTATAACAATATATGCGTTTTTATGGTATGAGCAAAAAGATGAGGTGATATGAAATAGTACTGACGATAATCTTTCATTGAAAGTTTAAACTAACCTTAAATAAAAATAAAAGTGAAATGATCTCATTAAAAGACAAGACGAAACATTGAAGTTACTAATTGTAAGAGCTACCAAATCAACACGTTCCATTTTACGTAAAGCAATGTTGTTGAACTTGATACACATTTGCAGACTAGAGGACTGTGTAATCTGACATTATCTGGGTCGCAATCGTCTTTCAAATATTTTTATTTCACTTCGTTAATTGGCGGTTACGGATATGTCTTTTTAAAAGCCGTTACACAATAGGTAGTATTATAAATCGACTAGACTAACATTATTGTAACAACTTAAGTCTATTAATTCTTGTTCCTGATTTTTTGTATCAAAACGATTACGTCTAATCATGTGTGAAGGAGCAAAGTGATATGAATCAGATCGCTATCTCGGTTAGATTGTGTTGGCAGGCGCTGGTTTTATTATGATTTATGAGGTGGTTTGGTATCGATGTCAGTGTCAGTGGTTGATTGAATGAAACAAAGACCTTTTGGCCTTTCCGTAACTAAAAGAACAAAGACTGACTGCTAATTAACTAAACAAATATTCAAAGGTATGTGAAAGGTAAAGTATATCAACAAAAAAAAAACAAAGCAAGCGAAACTGGACGGCAGTTATTGGACATGTAAAAAAATAACGTCCAAATATTAAAGCGAAATACGTAATTGAACTTTGACAATAAGTTTACATCGTTGCAATCTTGCAGTATTGTGCAGCGCCTCATAAAATGGTTTCAAAGGTATTTAGTGAAGTCCAGTCCAGTCTCATTGAGCTATAATGATCACTATGTCCATCTCAGTTTATTGCAGTATATTATTTATACAGGTAAAAGTAAAAAATATTCTAAGATGTCACATAAAGTAAATGAACATGTGTAGAACATTAAATTATTCAAATAGGTAAGGTTGCATGGTATATGTCCAGAAGTCGTACTTTATCTACATAAATTAATTTACTATATACCTACCTAAGTAACTGTGCACCCATAATTCTTTACTTCATTGTCTTCTTTGTCGTGTATGAAATGTCTGAATGCTGATATATTCATCTAAGCAAGCATTAGTATTATAGTCGTCGTGCTCGATTTCTCAGACGCGTTCGATCGTGTAATCGAGACATGTCCGCTCGATATGTGATTGTGTAATATTTCCAACGCATCGCCAACTTTATTCGTTATTCCAAGTTTCACTTTCGCACGAGATACGCACAATGTCAATGTCCAATAAATACGTTGTGAATCCTGTCACAAGCTTTTCAAACATTACAATTATTTATTCAGTTTGTTTGTTAAATTAAATGGTCCTTTAGATGGGCATGCATTCTAAACACATTCACTTTGAGACCTAGAGCGTATTTCCGTTCACACCATAGCCGGCCGTCTTTACTTTTACTTCTCTGGTGGTCTTAAATATTTCCGAGTGGAATGCTACCGTACTTCACCAGCATACTTCCAGCCAAGAGGTCGTCCATAGCCCGAGTTCGGAACCGGTAATCATTGCGGGCATTCGACGTTTTTATTGCGCTTCGAACGTGTGTGTTGGCTTTTTTATTGGCAGCGAGCACTTGAAACGAAAGAGTTTACGAAATGCGATTAGTTTTTAGTGTTTCGTAACTCAAAAGGAAGAAATCACTTTGTTGTCAGTCCGTCTGTAAGTCTGTCTGATAGGAAAAACGCCTCGAGAACTCTTAGAGACATCGAGTTGAAATTTAAACCATATACAGTTTACGGCCGCTTGTAGATGTAAAAATATCTAGCTCCTAACTTGACGTCAAAAAATACGGCTGCGTATGCTGTAAAAAACGAGAGTTTTAACCTCACGAGGGAATCAAAATTCATAGGGTACTTCCCGTATATCTAGAACTATGAAATTTAGTAAGCTTCGTTTTGAAGCACACGTTTAGGGAAAACCCCAAAAATAAGTTTTTAAGGAGACTACAAAAAAGAATTCAGACTAGTAATTCAAGTGGGGTATCATTTATGAAAAGGCTTGTGCATATTACGGAACTTTCAGTGGGCGAGTCCGACTCGCATTTGACTGGTTTTTTTACTCAGCTGACATAGCATGCAATTCTGCTTTGAGGCAGTAATTTTAGCTGCATTTGAAGCATTAATCGTCAGTAAATCGATTGTGTTAGTGTTTATGTCCGTTAAATTAACAAGTAGTAGATATATAAGTCTGAATTTTATGGACGGTAATCAACCTCTAATCTCACAAATAGTTGTCAATTATGATCTTTGTACATAAACCAAAATATTCTAAGACAAAAATAATATTCGTACTACAACTCGACTAATTGTTGATTTGATCTTGACCTACATCATCTTAAATATCAAAGGTTCCTTGTTAGACCCAGTTCGATCAGTGAAAGCAGTTAACATCATCGGCTGATTGACACGTTGTAGTAAATGCTATTGTACCAAGGTCAGCGACTATTGTTGTTGTAACAATTGTTGTTGGTGCAATGTCTGTCGCCTTTGTTGATGGGTAGCGTGCAATCTTTGATATTGTAAATTTTTTATATTAACTTATATGAAAGATAGGTCAACCGTATTACCTACATTGTGTAAGAGATAGTGATTAAAATGGAGTGGCAAAAAGTACAGGTGTAAGATTAAATTGAGTTCAACGAAAAAATTAATATCAAATTAACAGTATGGCTGCAGAAAAATGCGGAAAATGTTAGGCCCCGTACTATTTAACGCGAGGATCCGTCGCGTGCGAGCGTCGTAATCAATTTAAAATTGAGTCGTCTTTCAAATATATATCTGTATCAGTTTGACTAGTACTCGTCGCGCGGCGCGGCTATATTAGGCCAACGCCTTAAAAAAAAATTTTTTTGGAAGTTGGTAAATGGTTACACATTACATGGAAGACCCAATTAAAATTTGAACAAAAATTTAAACAAAAAGAAAGTAAACATTGCCTTCAACCAAACCGTGACTTGCTCTTTTGATTATGTTGGCAACTGTCTTGACATAATTCTTAAAACGATATTGCCTTTATTTACTGTCAGTTATCGCCATCTGTCCGATGAGTCTTCATTCAACACATTTCAACATGTCATCACATTATTACAGGGTTACTGATAATCCAGAAAGTAAAGAAACCGTCATTTCATTACGTAACTTGGCTGAGATGGTTCTTTCCCATTTTGGTCAATATCAGTATGGTCTTCCACAATACTTAAGTTGCATCCAAGTCATTTATCATTTTAAAACTTTCTAATGAGATGTATAAAGAACGTACTGTGACCTTTTAAGGAAGAGTCCTTTATGTCATAATCGTTTTTATTCTTGTTGTATCACCCGAGTTGGTAATGTTTATGTCACCTTATTAATTTTGTCTTGTTGGATGGTTCATCAGTCAATTTGATTCCGGTTTTAAGGCGGTCGGTTCTCTCACTCGGTTGTCATTTTTGAGGATATGTCGATAATGATAAAAAAAGAAACATACATCAATTCTTTCGCAAATTGAAAGTGTTTTTGTTTTTAAATAATGTCGTTCATCTTTGACCCCTACCTACTTCGATCGTTTCATAATTTCAAATTCCTTTGAAATCCCACGTTTTTGCTATTCGAACTCTGCTATTATTATGTCATTAGTCTATCAATAATTTGAATATATTAACGGCGTTAACCTCAAGGTTAGAAGGTTAACTGTTATATAAGGTTACGTTAAATTTAATATGTATTTGGGTTAACGTGGATGGCGTTGTGTCGGATTACCGGATTTTATAAGATTTGTAGATCTGTCTCGGATAATGACGTGAAAAGTTATAAGTATTGTAGGTATTTTATTTAATAAAGAGGTAGTAGATTGAAAAAGACTGAAATTGCAGTGGGCTGTGCCCATCTGTCGCAAAACATACGGACGATGAAGTAGGCAGGTTCTTGAGTGGAAGTGGAGGCCAAGTCTCGGGAAGCGAAGCGCCCCGGATAGATGAACCGATGGCATTAAAAATGCGGTTGGTAGCGAATGGATGGCGAAAACGAGATATCATGCCCCATGGCGTAACCTGGGGGAGCCATACGTCCAACAATGGAATGCAATACGCTGATGTATGTATGTAGGTAGTTGGAGAACCATTTATAGTACATATAAAATAAAAGTAAAAGACGATTATCATCAAATCACATCAAAAGAGAAACCTCCTACAACAGAAAAATATTATTTAGCAATTTGTCATAGTCATCATAAATTAAATTAAATTAAGCAACGATTTAGGTTATGAACGAAATGTTTGTCAGCGTATTTTGTTATCACCCCCAATAAATATTGAAATGTACAAATCGCAATGCCCGCATTGCAAGAAGTATTGCATGAATAGACCGAAGGGCGTTGCCTTATTGCACTCTAGTTATTGTTTACGCATTCGCAACTTATAGCAGACTCGATAAAAATTACAACATTTTCATCAATGATTTAGTATTATGCCAGTCAAAAGTCAGTCGATGATCATTCAGGCATCTGGAGCTGATGTTGTGTTTAATAAATTGGTTTATAGGTTTACGGTATACTGAATCAGGTCATATTTTTCCATATGTCAAACATTTAATATGTAGTGGCATAAATAACTAACAATAAATAGCAAATATAAAAAAACCTTGGAACTTATGCATACTATATTCTAATAAGTAGAGAACTTTATATAGTTTATGCTGCCAGGAAGTCATCAAGAAACCATTTGAAAATGTAAGATTTAACTTGAATATCTTTAAAAATACATACTCGTACCTCCACCAAATGCAATGTCAGGAACTAGAGTAGCCATTGATATTATAAACACCTACTGTTATACAAAGCAGGTACGTTGCGAAATGCCGGTAAACTAGACTAGGCCGTAGACTGCTAATATATTCCTTCAGTGCTATGCAATAAAGACCCTTTCGGGGTAATGTTGGTCTAGATTTTATACTAGATTTGATAAAAACATTAACTCCGTGATGTTTTTGGTTGGGTTTAGTTTTTTTAAGGCCAAAAAATGCTCAGTTTGTAATCTCAAAATTGGGATAGACTAACGTTCTACTAAACCGATTTAATTTACTTTAATGGTTTCATCCCATTACTTCGTAGGATTCCCGAATAGTTTCCTAACCTGTCATAAACTAAATGTAAGTGTTTGAAATGCTGCACAGCTTCGAATACACAATTCACACACTGAGTCAAACAAAATATGTCTCCATACATCAAACGGCAGAATTTGCATCTAGAATTGTCGTCGTGCCCTTTTCAAGAGCAGCACTTTGCTTTACAATTGTATGGAAGCACGAAATGGGCACTTGAATGAAACCAATAGCACTTGAGATGTGCAAACGAGCTCAGTGACAGCTTACAAACTGCAAGAGCTGCTGAAGGCCGCCATTGTCTTTAAAACAACAGCTTGGACAATTGAATGGCAGAAGTAATTGCCCATTCCGATTAGTAACCACCAGCTTTTGGCAAATCTGAGTGATTATACCAACACAGGGTTTGAAGTCACGATCTTCTCTCGGTTTGGGACAAACTCGGAATGATGAAATGATTTACCATAATTTTATTTGGAGATGTGGTAACTTTATCGTAAGTTTGTCACAATTGTTTAGGTACGCTATAAAATTTGCAAAATGCGGTAAGAATTTGGCCACAAACAGTATTTATTTTGATGTAATTTTCGCAAATCTAGGTAGCGTAATAATTAGAAACTCTAAAGGCGCTGTGTTGTACACAAATATTTTAATGTTTTAGCAATGTAGTCTACTTATTTGGTGTGCCAGGTTTAAGTTTATAGACAATTTCAGATTTGCAACATTGTTTTAAGTAATAAGAGAAACCAAAGGACAGGTTTCAATACTTGAATTGAATTGAAAATAAAAGTTGTCTTTCTAATAGACACCTTCAGGACTACGTAACTCGTAAGCCTCATATTACTAAGTATTACCAAACCTACGTATCAAGTCGTGTACGGTCTTAGGCAGCTATAATAAGATGCATCTCTCTCAGTCTAGTCTGGGTTGATCTATTGTACCTGTACTGATGTTATGGTGTTACGCTTATGCTGTGCTTGTTACTCCTTGTGTAACCGCAGTTTCGAAAATATGTAGGTAGGTATAGAAGATCAGTTTGCCTGGAATAAATATAGCCGAAAAATGCTGATTCTATGCAGGTTACTTCATGATTTTAAGTAGGAACAATATGATAGGCATTATTTTAGCAAGAAATAAGGAATAAATAAGTTGCCCAAGTTTTAGTTCTATGACAGTTGAAGTACAAAACTATTTTGTTGCACAATTTTCAGGTTTTTGCAAAGTTTGCCTAGTTTTTTGCGTTAACCACAAATTATTCAGCTACAAGACCTTGTCACAGTTCCTATTTGCAATTTTGATTAATTACTTGTGCCTACTTATAAATTTGTGGTGATTTAGAATAATTTAATAAATGTAGGAACGGACTAAACCACTCAACTAATTATTTATATCAATATTCATGAGGAAGGAAGGAATTTCATTATAATTTTTAGTGTACACACAATTTATTATTAAAAAAGGTATACACTATTTTATATTCAGCAACTGCTCATTCTGGTTTCGTCTTGTGTCATTATGAATCATTTGTATATTAGCTAGCATATACCTATGTAACGAAAACAAATGAAATGCAGAACAATACTGGGGAATACACGTATAAAGAAAAGCCTCTTAATCATACTCGTCGGCTAGATACTCGTAGGAGTAGGATAAAAATAATTAATAAATATAAATGATCTTGTAATAATTAGGAAGAAAATAGATACTAGCATATACTAGTAGTCTCTTCAGGTCGAGTAAATACATATGGCATTGAATATTTTGCGCAAAAGTTGACATATCTCATACTATTTACCTACAATTCCGGAAATAAAATGTCTTCACTATTTACTCTACGCAGCAGGTTAGTTTCAGACGTTACTTTCATATTCTCAACCAAATTATTTCCCGCTATGGGTTTCATAGTGAAAGATAAAAACTCATCTTTCGCAAAGCCCGGAGTGCATCTGATTGCATTGTCAGCATGTTGCAACCACGCAGTGGAATGCATCCGAGATCGTATAGATGACATTTGGTGGATGATTACTGTAATCACGGAGCGATTTTATATTATTAGAATGGTATTGTTTAGTTATTGCCAATCTGAGAGTAATTACTTATAGGTAGCCTATTCAATAAAGATCAGCGAAGCTATATAAGAGTTGTTTGAAAAGACGTTAAAACAAGCTAACTGTGACAATATGCGTTCCGCAATAACAATAGTTGCCAATCATAATACGTCTGTCTCATAAGTCTCATACGTAACTCATAAAAGTTGGGATGAATTTAAAAGTCGCAAAGCCCATTCAAAAGACATCAACGATATCCCAATGTAGATGTTTTTCAATGTTCTTGGAGACAAGCATGATCAAGTTAAACAAAAGTCAATGTCAAGTACTCAAAATTGCGTTTCAAAAGCAGAACAATGTTTTGCAAGTGTTTCGTACAAGCAAGTAAATGGTCAATAAAGTAACTAATAAAACCAGTAGTGGTAAATGCCTTACAGAAAGTGCTCACGATCTTTTCAAAACATTTTTTTCGGACACTTACACTTTATACTTTAGAAGAAATTACAAAAAGTATGTATACATATAATTTTAATATTACATTATTCTTACTTAGGTACCAACTTTATGACTTGTTAAACTACTCAAAACCAACTACTTACAGTTCATCAAGGCTTAGCTTAAAATTAAGTTTTAGTAGGTATTAGATGAAATATCGTTTTCGGATTCAACTGAACGCGATTGGATCAGCAGCCCTTTTATAATTTGATTGTTTCGTCACAGAAATGTGAAAATCGAAACGTCACGCCGCATTTTCCCAAATAAAACAGCATTGAAGGCGATCGTTCGGCAGAGTGGGACTTTCGATTTCAAGCTCACTTTCACTGTACCTTGAGCGAAGGCAATGACATTGCTTTGCATTGTGAGGCTCCGACATGTGACGACCCTTTGCCTGTGTCCACATGCTGGCCGATTTTACTGTACATTACCTGTTTTTGCCCTTTGCTCTACTGCCAAAAAGTCGTGCGTTTGAATTACTTAGTAGTAATTCATACGTCAAATTATCTATCAAATTATTTAAATTCATAGGCCCTAAATCGTGCTTAGCCACAAAAAATGTGAAAGCTGCCCTATAGAACTAAATACATACTTTTTTACGTGTTAGATCTTTAAGTTTGACTTTTTTGTGTCCTTGCGAGCATTACGACGAATAAAAATAGCATTATCCTATCTATATATCTATCGTGTATATTTTAGGTTACAAACCTTGGTATTACTACGAAAATAGATCATTAGGTATTTTATTATAAAGGGCGGATTTGATGCAGCCTTGAAGATAATCTTTACTGCATGCTTTATAATTTATAATTATAGGTACTGATGATGATGATAAGATTGTAGTTAGATTGTTAGTTGTTGCTCCTTAAAAACGTTGCATAAAGCAACATAGATATAGTTAATAAACTTTACTGCTGTTTATTGGGTAAGTTATAGCGCCGCCGGAACCTGCCTACCTCTTAACTTCAATAACGTTATCCTGATTCTAATTTTAAAAATTACAGTTTAACATGAGTCCAAGCAATGTACCCCACATCTAAAATTGTCGCCATTTCTGTGACGTCAAAGTAATGTGATGCCTTGTATGGAATTTTCAAACATCTTGGTACTATACATATTTATATGTATTTGTCGGTCTTCGGTCATTTCACTCTGTGTCATATTGTTTGAATGCAAAACCGCAGACGTAAAAAGTTCTTGAGCTCCGAAAAAAAAAAGTTTTTTAGTATGGGTTACGAGTTTACCTCTTACTAGCCTTTCGTGGTTCGATAGACCGGGACGAAAATGTTTCCAGACTATTGTCTTGAAACTTTCTGTGTTTTTTGTATGGTTAATTTATGCTGTTTTATGCTATCATCGTCTTTTTGGGCGATTTTTTTGATAGTTTGATAAGCCACCGAAAATTTATTGGGTTGACTTTATAAGATTTATATGTGATTATTAATGTAAACATTTTTGGCTACCCATAGAACACCTGCCTTTAAATTACCAAAAAAAAGTATTCTCTACTTTTAATTAGTCACATTTTTTTATTTAATTTTTCGAGTTTTTAGATTATATAAGAGATCGTATCTAATTAGTATGAAGTCCAATTAGTTAAAGTTTAACGACATATCATTATCAAACCAAATCAATCTTTTAGAAACTTGTTTTAATAATGTTATAATAATGTTATAATATTAGTTGTCTAAGAGTTAGATAATAGTCTGACAAAGTTTATTTTCTTCCCTCACTAAATAACTGAATTTCATTAAAATAAACATGTCATTAGTTCTGTTCATTATAATTATTGATGAAACGTTATAATGTACGTGGCTTTATTGTTTAAGGTTATTGCTGTCTAAATTAAAGAAGGTACTGTAAGAATGTAGCCTCCTTCTTTTTGTGTGGGGCACCGAGTCGTTTAACGACCCTAAGAACCCTATTGTCAGAGTTTTTCAACCGTCTTCTAGTAGTACACCGCTGACATGGTTGAGCAACGACCGCCGTCTAAGTAATCATAGGAAGCAACCGTGACTGACTGCTGAATCTGCCCTATGAAGCACAGAACCCTCATTCTTTCGGACAATCAAGTGGTTCAGCCTGCAATGTCCTAACCAGACTGGGAACAAATTCACAAAGTGATAAATATCAACTCTGTGAGTGCCCTACCGAGAATCGAACCCGGGACCTTTGCGTCGCAGGCAGTCGCTCTACCACTGCGCCGTATCGGCAGTTAATATTAATAATATAGTAATAACTATGCAATAAAAGTATTGCGAATATTTCGAAATGACTAATCAATATCGCACAATTTTCACAAAAGTCATTGCATAAAATAAGTAATTATAGCATTACGAAAATAAAAGGATTTCGATGCTCGCTCGTGAATCGCGCATGAATAAAAAGAACGTGGTTTATCACCAGATTGAGTTGTTGTATAACACGACACATAAACAATACAATAATAATATAACACAAGAACCTGCTGATGTATCGTAATACTTACATAGTTATGATAAAGTTTAAGGTGAAGTGGAACGCAATTATTAATCAGCATAACTAATCTTTGACATAGATAAAATAAAGCGATGAATTGAAAAGGAATGTGTGATGCGTAATAGAAAAACATAGTATATAAAAAGCGAAACATATAATTCGGTCATGTGAATATTTGACAAGCACAATTAAAGAAACGCAGTTTACACAAAAGTTTACTAGCAACAAATTCGACACACATTGCTAAATAAAAGTTTAATGTCGACACGGTCGACACACTTTACCTAATTGTATCTATATTTGTATTTGCATCTGTTATTCATGACTTTGTACTTAAGGAATCCGTTAGTCTTTAGTTAAGTTTAGAAATATCCTAACCAAGATTCCCGATCAAACAACAGTATTACAATTTGACAGAGAGGAAACACATAATTTGCTGCCTTAAAAATAATATGCTCAAAAATTTACACTATCGCACATTTATTTTGTGTAGGCAGAACATTCCACTTTAGTTTTAGAAGTTTAAGTCTTCAGTCAATATTTGTGAGTCCCTCAGAGCAGGCAAGGGCTTTGAACCGGTAAAGGTCGGTTGCACTCAGAACTCAAATTCAGACTAAACTGGAACTTTGTTTATTACTTCGTTATGTAAAAACGAAGCGACTGAATTGATTTTTATAGATTGCTGAAAGGCTCGAAAATAACTAATGCTAGGGTTTATCTGAAGGAAAATATTATATTCCAATCGAAGAACAGCTATTTCTTACAACCGAAAGACGATTGTGGTGGCTAGGGCATGTGCACCGGATGGAACCTTCGCGTCTACCACGGCGTGTTCTGCTTGGCGCTGTAGCAAACGCTAAAAGAGGGGTTGGAAGACCTATGCTGCGTTTCAAAGATTGCGTCAAGCGGGACATGGCTGCGTTTAACATTGACCATCAAAGCTGGGAGAAGCTTGCTGAGGATAGGGACGAATGGCGTAAGCGTGTGTTTGATGGGCGTAAAATACACGATAATGCCTGGTTTTCTGGTCTCGCTAACAAAAGGCAAAAACGTCATCTCAACATGCATGTGCCTGTCTCAAATTTCACCTTCACTTGTAGAGCATGCGGAAAATTATGCCGCTCCCGTATCGGCTTATACAGCCATGAAAAGTCTTGCCTCAGACACTGATTAAATCGTCTGTCTCAGACGTGTGAGGTCAATGATGATCAAATAGTATCAAGAGTAAATTACAAGAATTTCACCTTAATAATCAAGTTAAGGGCTGGCAGCTTCTTGGCTCAGCGCATAAGCCTGACCACCCAAAGACGGAACGCTGCCAGCGCGCAGGTCACCATGCCTCTCGGAGACACGATAGAAGACGTTTTCTACCTGTTGCTTGTACTCTTTTATTTTTATTTTTATTGTTTATTGTTTATCTATATAATAAGTTCAAGTTGTATTAAAACTAATTTGATGAAAAAAGAACAGGAACAAAGTAGTTGAACTATGATGAAAGAAACACTTCTTAGGTAATCGTAGGTTTGAGCCAAAGCATAATTATTTGAGGTCACAAAAAGTTATTCTATTTCTTTTTCTTTTGAACAAAAATAAATAGAAAAAGGCAATCTATACGATTATTTATCTAACATAAAGAGCATAGAAAAGGCAAAGCTCGTGCCGTTACGACACAAACAAAGGCGACCTGCGGAGTATCTCATACGGTTGCACAAGCCGGCGGTTCGGAAGTGAACGTCTGATGACAGCCGGCAAACCGTCGCCGCTTAGCTTGAACAGGCAATCAACGGGATCTATCGGTATTGCTTGGAGTACCAGCTTGAATATTTGGTTTCGCACATAGTTCTAGCTGGCGATTTAAAATTGTAACTAGTTGGCACACGCCGGCAGTTAGGAAGTGAACGTTCGATAACCATCGGTCAGCTTGAACAAGCATTTATCAGGATGGGTACTACCTCTATACATACTTATCCACACTAATATTATAAATGCGAAAGTAACTCTGTCTGTCTGTCTGTCTGTCTGTCTGCTACGCTTTCACGGCCAAACCGCTGAACCGATCTTCATGAAACTTGGCACAGAGATTGCTAGCATACCGAGAACGGACATAGGCTACTTTTTATCACCATTCGAGGGTCTGGAGTATAGATGTAGACCACCAGGTGTACCCCCAGGAGCCCAGCAAAACTATTAGAGATACAGGCATGGTTCTAAAACAAAAGTTGTTCAGTATGATGGGCCGCTTCTTTTCACAAGGACATTGGGGCTCTGGAGTACCTTATGTAGACCACCAGGTGTACCATCAGAAGCCCAGCTAAACTATTAGAGATACAGGCATGGTTCCAAAACAAAAGTTGTTCAGTATGATGGGCCGCTTCTTTTTACAAGGACATTGGGGATCTAGAGTACCTTATGTAGACCACCAGGTGTACCATCAGGAGCCCAGCTAAACTATTGGAGATACAGAAATGGTTCCAAAACAAAAGTTGTTCAGTATGATGGGCCGCTTCTTTTTTACAAGGACATTGGGGCTCTGGAGTACCTTATGTAGAGCACCAGGTGTACCATCAGGAGCCCAGCTAAACTATTAGAGATACAGGCATGGTTCCAAAACAAAAGTTGTTCAGTATGATGGGCCGCTTCTTTTTTACAAGGACATTGGGGCTCTGGAGTACCTTATGTAGACCACCAGGTGTACCATCAGGAGCCCAGCTAAACTATTAGAGATACAGGCATGGTAAAAAAACAAAAGTTGTTCAGTATGATGGACCGCTTCTTATCACAAGGATATTGAGGATCTGGAGTGCCTTATGTAGACCACCAGGTGTACCATCAGGAGCCCACCTAAACTATTGGAGATACAGAAATGGTTCCAAAACAAAATTTGTTCAGTATGATGGGCCGCTTCTTTTCACAATGACATTGGGGCTCTGGAGTACCTTATGTATACCACCAGATGTACCATCAGGAGCCCAGCTAAACTATTACGAGATACAGGCATGGTTCCAAAACAAAAGTTGTTCAGTATGATGGGCCGCTTCTTTTTACAAGAATATTGAGGATCTGGAGTACCTTATGTAGACCACCAGGTTTACCATCAGGAGCCCAGCTAAACTATTACATATACAGGCATGGTTCTAAAACAAAAGTTGTTCAGTATGATAGGCCGCTTCTTTCACAAGGACATAGAGGATCTGGAGTACCTCATGTAGACCACCAGGTCTACCATCAGGAGCTCACCTAAACTATTGGAGATACAGAAATGGTTCCAAACAAAAGTTGTTCAGTATGATGGGCCGCTTCTTTTCATAAGGACATTGGGGCTCTGGAGTACCTTATGTAGACCACCAGGTATACCATCAGGAGCCCAGCTAAACTATTGGAGATACAGAAATGGTTCCAAAACAAAAGTTGTTCAGTATGATGGGCAGCTTCTTTTCACAAGGATATTGAGGATCTGGAGTGCCTTATGTAGACCACCAGGTCTACCATCAGGAGCGCACCTAAACTATTAGAGATACAGGCATGGTTCTAAAACTAAAGTTGTTCAGTATGATGGGAATAAGTTGAGAAAGGACATTGGCAACTTTTTACCGACGACAGAAAAACCAAAAATGTGGTATATAAAAATTTATTACAGTAACTTAAATTACCTTTTTATCTACTTATGCTGACCATTTTAGTATGCTCAAATCGGCACCTCTAGAGTAAGTAAGTACTCTGTTATCTACTGACTATTGTATTCAATGGTTATAAATATTGATCTCTCAGGCCGGATAGTAAATTTAAAATTGTCCCTTTAACAACAGAAGCAAGCAAGTCATCTTCAAACAGTAGAGATAAGAACCGTTCTAATATCACTGTCACACTTACAAAGAATACACATACTTACCTACTTTAGAACTTCTGCCTAAAAAAACTATCTAACGTGGACGAAGTCGCGGGTAAAAGCTAGTTACCTATAAGAGAATATACCTATAATCCGTGGAATCTCACGCGGTTGCACAATCCGGTGGTTCGGAAGTGAATGTTCCCTTGGAAGACAGCTGGCTAATTATCAGTTAGCTCTAGCAATCAGTGGGATACCTTGATATCAGAGGGGTCAATAATCTATGTTTGTATGTGTCTAAGCTAGAAACAATTTTGGAAGTGGACTTTCTGTCTGATGCGTTAAATTGTAACGCAGCAATGTGTAAAACTCTTCACGTTAAGTGGTTCATTCACAGAGTGATCCTAGGTATTATTTTCCCAAATTACCCTTTTTGCTTGAAAGGATCTTTGATCTTGAATTTTATATAATTCTAATGTTATTACTAGGTTTACATATTAGGTATTTATGAAGTAGGTAAATATCGTATGTAGGTGTTTTGCTTACGATCAGAAAACTACGATGTAGTCAAGCAAACTAACCGGTGAACATTTAGGCACCGCCTATTGTTGTTCCATAGAGGTTAAAGCAATTAAGTATTATGCGAAGGTAATCCTTGAGCAGCGGAATACTAAGTAAAATTTGATGACTGCCATCCGTCATTTGTGTTTTATGGAGGCAGTCAAATCTAAGCAAAAATGTCATGAAAAATAATACAAACATACATATATCACGCTTGTATCTTTTGCGGGATGAGCAGAGCGTAACGATCGTAAAAAACTAACATTTAGGCCACGCCTGACAAATATTTGAGAGTCATTTCGAAAATTGTGAATCGACATAGTGACGGGTTGTCAGCCCATCCCAGTACCTATACACCCTCGAGTACCTTAGTCGCCTCTTACGACACCCAGGGGAAATAAATGCGGTGATGCTGTTCTAAGCCAACCTCACCTCAGAATCATGGAAAATAATTAGGCATGAATAGCACAATAATCCTGACTTGTAATTAAAAATACTGAAGCCGAATTTTAGGCATTTTGACAAGATTGGGTAAAAATTGCCCTTCAAATTTCTAGTCCATTACCTATCTCAATATATTCTTAGGATAGGTAAGTATTTTCACTATTGCAAGTAAAATTGGGTCAAATAATTTCCTTTATGTTCCGTCTTCAGTTTGCAATTTCAATGATGGCAGATGGTGTGTTTCCTTATTGCATCGCGTATTGGTGTAGGATGGCGTACCTTCAGCAGCACTTCGAGTTCCTATTAAAGAATCGACTTATACTGGTTATGTCAATAACTATTTCAAAAACCATTTTATGTTGATTCCTTAAATGGGTAGCTTGAGGTGCTGTTTATAGTAGGAGTTTGTAGACAAGAGCATTCTGGTAAGTCAAGTTAAGATATAAAATTTCTTTTTCATTTCGAAAAAAATGCTTCGCACCTAAGTATCCTACGTTTTTATTAAAGGTATATAGTCCCACGTAACTATGTATGATCAGATAAGTTAGAACATTGAACAGTGCTAGACTAGACTTTCAGCTCAACAAAGGACCTTAGACATTATATTAGACACAATATCCAACGCAATCCATTCTTTGCTGAGGTGGGAGTTCGCGACAAAAACTGTAAACAAAGAAATCTGAAACTTGCATTTGAAATAGTAATATTACATTGATACAATTGTTTTTTTTTTATCGTTTACTGGTTTTCATAATGGCTTGAAGATGCAACTCAGAATTGAGGTTAGCCGGTTATTTGCGAATCGATGTTATGCTTTCAGTGTTTCATTATCTACCTCTTTTTCAATAATAGCCAATCGTAATTAAGGTTTTCAAAACAGCTTGATCTACTAAATAATACATTTTGTGTTACAAACATTGCTATTTCATATTTTTCTATGTCATGAAATTACTGACTATGTGTCGGTATCTGATTAATAGTATCTATGGATTAATCAATTTCTTACACAAAAATTCGTTTACACTTTGAACTCTCTTACCAACAACTTTCAATTACGCTATTTAGTTTCCAAACACATTAAAAACTCTAGGTTATAAGTTCTAAATGTATAAGAAGGAATTTAAAATATTGTTCATATTTAAGTTTCATAACTCTAAACTAGGCGCTCATTTTCTAATAATTAGTATGTATTTGAAAAAAAATAACCTTTAAATCATCGGAGGTAGAAAACCATTTGATCCTTACACTTTTTCTGTCACAAAAATATACATTTTCCATTATTATTATTATTTTTTATTATTGCTCTTGACTCTAGTCTAGGTCATAGGACAGAGACAGGGTCTAAGATGGAGCGAGCTCACCCAGAAGAAGCCTGTTCACTCTTACTCTAAAGAGATTAGGGTTGTATGCGTTTGGAAACACAGACGCAGGTAGTGAGTTCCACAGTAGTGCGCATTATAAATGATGACTGGAAGCGCTTAGTTCGAATTGGTGGAATGACAAAAAAAATGGAAATATAACAGCCACAACAGTCCACAGCTGAACATAGGCCCCCCTCATAAGGAGGATATTTGCCATACTCACAACACTTGACAGGCGGATTGGCAAGCACAGTGCATGGTGTTGTATTCACAGAGAACGCTGCTGTTTTGTGTATTACAGGCTAATCATAATTTTTTACTCACTAGCAAGCCTGCAAGACATTTCAGCTTTATAAATTAAACTGAATAATTAATGTTATTCATACTTCAGTGGCAAAATACATAAGTAATACACTGAAATTTAATTGAATTTAAATACCAAAAGGTTAGTTTGGTTAAAAAGAGAAAAAGTACAAAAGGTTTGCTGAAGGTCTTTTCTGTGCAATAGCACAGCAATAGTGGAAAGTGGTACACAATATAGCAAGTATTTAAATTAGTTTCTAATTGTCTATAGGTAGAGCTGGTGAAGCATAGCGTCTGGATTTCAGTAGGTCATTGTCAGTCATAACGTGCAAAGCCGATTTTATTTCGCGTGAAATTGCTCGTAAAAGTTTTGCAACTGGTTTCCTACTTTTTCGTCGACTTGTGTAAGTTTTTTATTGTTTATAATTCACTGTTTAGATGTTGCTGGGTTTTCATGTTTATCATTATCTGGTCGATCATCTTCATGAGTTTTAACAGTTGTGTAGGTTATTTACATAATATTAATAAATTTATGCATTGGATTCTACCCACAATCAAACCTTGCAGATGTCCTCCTACATCAACTTCAAAGGTATACTCGCACCTTGAAGAAACTATTGTTTTAATAATTGCTGTATCTTCAATTATTCCACCCACCTCAGCTCCGTAAATATTTGATGATGAGTTAGTGGCTTTTCTGATCAATATTTTTATTGTTAATATTAAAACTTACCATTATCCGGAGATTTTCGAACATCCCTCGCGGGCACAGCTAATGCAGCAGAAATCATTAGAAGCATTGCTATAATCCTTGCACTGGCACCCATTTTTAGGTCTTCACGAATTATAAAAATTGGAATAGTAATTTTGTTAATTTTTCAGTTTATTTTTAGTTATTTGTCGTTCGATATTTGAAACTGACGCAACTATTTCCCGCATGCGGCCGGTAACATTTGCGTCGCGTTCGGTGCGCGTGCGTCGCCTGTTGAGTGCCGTCTCCGACTGCCGGTGCGGATACTTTCTAACCTCTTTATGCGTGCGCGCATTGTTGCTGCACCCGGCATGGGTTGAGCTTTGTTATCAGCTGGTGCTTTAGCTTTAACCCTTGCCAAACATTGTTTGATTTTTGTAGTCGTGTAAGAAATTTCGTGATTATAATTATTAAGTTAGTACTAGCTGACTTCATCATTATCAAAAACTGTTAGACGTTGGACTGCTGATGTTGGTCTTTCTATAGGTCTTCAAAACAATTACTTTTTCAAATCCGTGGATACGAGTGTAGGTTTACTTCATATCCGAAAAAAACGGATTTGTAAAATCTGAAATATGTTTATAGAGAGGAACATTTGAAGTGAAAATATTCGATCTCGTTCAAAACAACAGAATAAATATTCTCCAGCCTTAAACCTGGCAAGAAAACATCATAGCAGAGTTGAATGGAACTGGGCTGTTATCAGTTTCTTTTGGCCAGGGGTCAAATCTGAAAATAATTGCAAACAATTACAAAAATCTATCAGAATTATAAATTTACGATAATTACAAGGCATAAGTGCCATACTCGTATTCTGCTAATATAGTGACTTTTATTTTTTGTTTATTAGTTGTGACAAAAAAGATATCCTTCCATGTTTTCTTGGCTGTAGTTTTTACCCTAAATTAGATATTTTATTTGATAATATACAGAATAATACAGCTGTTATATACAACATAGTCAAACACTTAAAAACTAAACTAAACCTAATCAAACAGCCCGCCTCTTATCGATCCGGGTGCAAAGGTTCCCATAACACTCGCTGCATTACCGCGTTGAATTGCTATGGCCAACCTTTGCACCAGAAAAGAGCCAGAGCGTGGGTCACCTCCTCTCTCACGAATTCTACTACCTTGCTCAGCCACAAAACACTTCGCCTCCTTGCACCAGCATCCGGCCGTTTCAACCGCAAACGGAATAAAATCAAATCCCTAAATTTAAACTTCTTAAATTCATTTCAAGTAGATTTTTTTGTAGTGCCGACACCTTCATAATAATTACATTGTTTTGATTTTAAATATGACTGCCAAATGATGTAACGAAACCGGTCGCGTATAGCTTAGTTTAAAATATATATGTGGAACTAGAGTTTTTAATTTACCTAGAATATGGAGTTCCATTAAGAAATCACAAGACAAAATGTAACATTATCATTTCAAGAAGTTCTAATTTAGATTTGCAGTAATGGCAGAATCAAAATGGGCTAAACCACATTAGGTGAGGACATCATTTTTGAGATATTATTCTATACCTACCTAGCATTTTTTAGCATGTCACAATATCATCCAAACTTCAACCCACTACCGTACCTACCTTACCCTACTATCAAAATGTTTCGAATATTTTTCAACAGATGTCGCTGTACGAGCGGAGCAAAACAAACTTATTATTTGCGGTTGGTTTTATACAGACAGCATATAAAATGGGTTATATTTAGTTAGTATGACCGCAAATTCAAGTTAGTAAATTTTACATCGCGGTGTTGAGATGCATTCTTGTTTAATATAAGTAACTCGAAATCTACGTTAATAGGTATCGCTTCTCGGCCTTTTGGCTAAGATCAAAGTGTAGTATCTGTTCTTTTCAGCTTAATATCTGAAAGTTCCCTCACTGAGGGACCAGTATATTAAACTGATTTTTGTACCTAGACGGGATGTTCGGGGCTCGCTCCACTCCCGTCGCGGGTCGGCCCGGCATTGCAGTGCCGCCGGGATCGGCCCTTATAATACCTATGAAATTCGTATACCTCTGTAACTAGATTAAGGAGGGATTTTCTTCTATCGATCACGTGATGCTAAACTACAAAAAAATGCCTGCGGGTGATTTGTAATGCATGGTATGATGATAGCTGCAAACAACGCCTGTTCTCTTTCCAAACATGCAAGGTTTCCATACGAAAATCTATGTAGGTGTGGATCTATTTGCTAATATTACCACATAATCACTGATCGTTTTATTTATATTGGCAACACTATCAAACTTACTGTCATTTTGCTGTCTGTGTAACTTTGACAATTTCATTTTGAAGGTAAAACGGTAAAACAAAAATTTCTCAAATATTTTTTGAAAGAAAATTGTGGATTTTTGTCTTGAAATGGCAAGTGATCCCTACTTTTGCACCAGGCTGAGTAACAGAATGGCAATGTCTTCATACATCTACATAAATGTGTTATATGTGGGCAAAATCAGATGAATGATAAGTCGGTAGCCTTTCACCGGTTTCCGAAACCAGGCTTCACTAACATTTTGAGGTAGGTCATGTATTTATATTTATCAACAGTCCTAGAAGTCCACAGCTGGACATGAACCACTCATGGGTGGTATTTTACATACTTACGCATCAAACTTGAAGAAGAATCGACAAGCCGATTGACTCAGATATATGAAAACCTTGTATAATTTCGGAGACATTTTACTTTATTATAGAACTATCTAATGCATTTTGTATTTATTACCTATCTATTTGTAGAGCAACAGCTTGGGCAACATTTTATAAACCAGATGAGGATTAGTCTAAAGAACAATTTACATTGCATGACTATCAAAAAAGCAATGGTACCAGTAATCAAAAATAGCTGTTATGGCGATTTTTTGTTTTTACAAGGTTGTCCGGCGCATAATGTGGAGATTAAAGAAGAAATCATATATAACGTTTTATATAAAACATTAAAAAGATTTATTATTATGAAGAACTAGCAGCCCGCCCAGCGGTTTCCCCCCGGGAATAAGACAGTTTAATAAAGCCTGTGTTCATCAGGGATAATGTAGGATTCTAAAAATCTTGACTTCAATTTGAAACAAATATCGTTTTCAGATGGTGGTGGCGTAAAGTTACATGCCGTGTGATTAACCTGGCCAGCCCCATGGCAGTGCCTATATATATTTTTTTTTATCCCGCCCGAGCCGGTTTTCTATTAGGTCATATATAACAAAATTGTAATAAAAAAAAAGAAAATTGTGTGATACAAATTTATTTTTTTAGAATGACGGTTCATGACGTCAATAAGTGATAATACTATCCTACATTGAAGAAAGAATTTCAATTTCATTTAACGGTAAAATATTTTTTTAAATCGGTCCAGTAGTTTCGGAGCCTATTCAATTCAAACAAACAATAAATAAAATCCTGTTTCTAATATTAGTGTAGATTATATTATTATTATTTTAGTGTGATGCCGGCTTAGAATAGCATCACCCGATTTCTTTCCCGTGGGAGTCGTAGGAGGCGACTAAGGGACTTGAGGGTGTGTATTGCAATTTTAGGCGATGGGCTGACAACCTGTCACTATGGCGATACACAATTTTCCGAATAACCCTCAAACATATGTCAGACGTGGCGTAAATGTCCGTTTTTGCGGCCGTTTACGCTCTGCCTACCCCGCAAGGGATAATAGGCGTGATATGTGTATGTATGTATTATTTTAGTTTAGATTTTTTTAATGCATTATTTAATGTTTTTTGTCGTCTTTTTATACCGAGTAAGGGACAGCCCTTCGAATACTGATAGGGTGCATGAAACTTAAAACTGGACAACTTTCCCCTAGAAACATATGTCAGGAAACGCCAAAAAAATTACCTTCTATACAAAATCACAATCAGCTGACTGCATTCACTATGGGAAGTCAGTTTTTTTACGTTGCCTGAAATATGTTCCTAGGGGAAAGTTGTTCAGTTTCATGGTCTGCATGTACCCTATTAGTATTCTGAGGGCTATCCCTGACACCCTTTAATACAGTAATGATTGAAATGTAATCATTAAGCTGGTACGAATAATGTGGCGTGGTTGGTAATTTTTTTAATGAAAAAGTAGTTATTGTGGCATAACTGTAATAGTTAGACATATGGTATCTCGGACGTTATTAAAGATATTGATGTCCTCTTTATAACTGTAGTACATCACTTTGCTCTATTGTCAATAATTTCCACAGCGTACGCGATATAAGATATTTTTTTGGTAAATTTTTCACACGTTGGGTTACATTATCGAAATTTTCACGCGGATCCCTATTTTTTTCGCGTATAAAATATAGCCTATGTTCATCAGGAATAATGTAGGATTCTAATGGTGAAAGAATTTTTAAAATTGGTCCAGTAGTTTCGGAGCCTATTCGATGCAAACAAACAAACAAACAAACAAACAAACAATCAAATCTTTCCTCTTTATAATATTAGTGTAGATAGGGACTTGTCATAGGCAGCGGCAACAAAAGCCCTCGGAAGAAAAATTAAAATTCTTAAGCATAATTAAAAACATATCTCAACCATGACAAGATAATTTGTAAAATAAAACTTGTTAATTTGTAATAAATACATTCAATTTGATTTAATTATTTTATTTTGTAGAACAAGATAACGAATATCTAAAATCTTTACTGAGTTAATCAAGTTACGCTTACAGTATTTCAGACATTTATTTATATTAGAAACATGTGCATACTGAGTGATACAGACTGTAGTTATAAAACTTGATTACTTCAGTAAAGTAAAAAAAAAAAAAAAATATATATATTCGAATTTGCTACGAAAGCCCGCCAATTTTTAGTTCGCTTATAATTCACTCATATACTACGGTGGCGCTAGTAGTATAAATGAAGGGGCCACCTTCGTAGTTCACAGATGGCGTTCTTCTCCACGAAAGTAGCCAGTGAGTATTGTATTCTTTGGCTGCAAACCTTTATTTAAATAGCACTCTTTATTGCCTTCCTTTAGTCGCTGAGTGCCTAAACCGCAGTCTTCCAATTTCGCGTTTTGCCTAGACCTAACGAGAGATTGGCATGCATGTACATCCGTGAAGTTTGCATTTTTGTCAGGTCCCACCCTGAATACTGGAAAAAACGCGGTGATGGTATACAGAGACAAACTAGGGCTAAGTATCTGGACCTTATATATTAACCTCCATGTCACAAAAATATTTACAAGCGAAATGTTTTCAATTTGTGCATTGTTTTATTTAATTGTTTACCGGACGACTTTAAGCTCCTTGACACAAATACTGTTAAGAAAAATGTTACTAATTGGCTACTGTTACATTGTTTTTATAATATTGATGAATTTATTAACCATAAGAGTGCAACATGTGATGTATGTAAATGCTGATAATTTGACATTTTACTTGATTATGTATAGATAATAATATACTTACCTATTAAATATTTGCATGCCTGCTTGCAGGCTGAGTACACAAGGACATTTTGGATTTAAGACATTTTATATACTGTATTCTAGCAAATAAATAATTCTTATTCTTATTCTCATTGATGACTGATTTAAAACTCAACTGTAATTCGACCAGAACCCCTTCAGCCGGGTGTATCTAAAGCGTACTATGCGAAATAGGCATAAAGAGAGTTAGCCGAATAAAGAGTTAGGACTGTTACGATTAAGATCAGCAGCTCAAATGGCAAAATAAATAAAAACATAGACCTACTGAGTTTTAATCTCGAAGTAGCGCACCTAATGTCAAATGATGTAAGCAGCGGGTGAAACCACTGGCGGGTCGCTAGTAAGGTCTAAATAAAAATCAATGCAAATACCAGCTTCTTCTTCTTCTTATCGTGTGGGACACTGAGTCGTCCAACGACACGATGAATCCTGGTGCCAGAGTTTTTCAACCACGGCTAAGTACTGCGCTGTCGTAGATAGTATGATCGAATTTGATGCGTGATGTCAACTTAGAACAGCATCACCTCATTTATTTCCCGTGGGTGTAGTAATAGGCGGCTAAGGGACTCAAGGGTTACATTTGTATTGTTATTTTAGGCGATAGGCTGACAACCTGTCACTATAGCGATACACAATTATCTGAATGACCCTCAAAGTTTGTCAGACGTGGCGTAAATGTACGTCTTTATAAGGTTGTTTTCGCTCTGCCTACCCTGCAAGCGATATATATATAGGCGTGATACGTATGTGTTTATTAGTAAATTTCGATCTACTGAGATTAACTGACCAATAATGGTTTGGAATAACCTTACCAATAGATAGATCCCACGCGTTGGTCTAGTTTGCTTGGTGGAGTAGTATACGCACGGTGTTGTATCGTATTGTTTCGTTTTAGCTGCTAATGTACTTGACGGAGCATGCCGTCTCCTTGCTGTTTTTGAAGAGAATCGTCGGGACAACGTCAATCTGGAGAAACGTCAAGTCTTCGGAGCGCTGTCAAGGTTTTTCAGATGAGAGTCTACTTATAGTTATTTTGTGATGAAAACAATCAGCGTATCATTCTATGCGACGAATCTACCTAGTTCTGCGTAATCTCGCATTATTTCATGTTAAAAGCTTTGGAGGGACTAAATGTGTTATTCTTTACTTGTCTAGGCAAATATTTCGTGATTACTTGATTATAAAGTTACTTGGTTAATTAATACAGCTTGTGATCTTGTAATAAATTTTTATTGAAGAGACCTATCAGATTAGATGATATGGCCAATCCTGATAACGTTGAAGATACATCCATATATTTATGCTCTACTAACTAACCTCGTCATTGGCAAAATTTTCCCTTTTGACAATTGAATTGAATTTAAAGTTCTAAACAAACGTAGATACCATTTTGATGTTTGATACCATAGAGATACCTAAGAATCGGGACTGGCCCTCTTCATTCTCATTCTATTTTACGTAGTTTTATTCATGTTTTATTTCTCAAAGTACAAGCAATGTCAGCTAAAAAATGCTTTTCAGAACAGATAGGTAATTTTGCACATTTTGTTTTGTGATGTTGTCATAGCCGGCTTAGAATAGTATCACGCCTGATTTTACTCGTGGGAGTCGTAAAAGACAACTTTGAATGCAGGGAATGGGCAGCAGCGTTCCTGTGAATATTTACAACACTTCATAGCGCTCGTCAATCCGCCTGCCAAGCGTGGCGAGTATGGCATATACTCCCCTATAAGGAGGAGGCACATGTCAAGTAGTGGACTGTTGTAGTTGTAGGTGTTGTTAGTCGTCATAGCACAGGCCTCCTCAGCAAGGCTGCCCTGGTTTTTACCAAAAAAGGGATGTTTTGAAAAACAGCGCTATTTCAAATATTCCTTTTGCCACAATACATACCTACTTTGTTCTGTTACAGGTTAATTAGTACTTAGAACTGATGTAATGTGTTTGTGGCGATAAACGATTAATCTATGTTTTTTTAAATACACTTTCCTACTAATTCTTGTACGTACAGGCTTTTTTTTTGCTTTCAGCGCCATCTAGTCTGAACATCAAAAAGTTTTAGCTGCGCCCTCTTGTATCGAGTAGCAGAAGCTTTAGAACCTTAACTTGGCACTCGTGCAAATGGTTCTAGTAAATTTTTATAGATGGCAGCACCAGTGAGCAATATTAATTGCATCGGTATCTTGCTTCGGAGGGCACGATTGGGGCATTAAGGTGGTACGTAGCTATCAATGTTGTAGCGTTGTTGCGGTTTGATAGTTTTAGATCGTAATTCAAGAAGAGATTTTTGACTATCGAGAAGTAAAACTACTACATCACTAGGTACGTGATTCGTGATTTATAACTACGTTTGTGGTTACCTTTAGTCGTCGGTCTCGGTTGCTGTCTACGAGTATGATTCCTAAGACGGTGGTCGTTACTAAAACCATAATTATCAGATATACAGTACAGCCATCCCAATAAGCCACATTTGATAGATGTCAGATTCGTGATAATGCTGTGGCAGAGGATCCATTTTACTTTGTATTTTTTCTGTTTTAATTATTGTCATCTACTTTTTGTTATTGTCATCTCTCTTAGTATGGAGATAAGAGCTGTTAAATATTGCTTATTGTGGCCTTAAATTTGTAGTTGTCTTCTTAAAAACTCTGACACCAAAGTTCATCGAGTCGTTCATCGACTCGGTGTCCCACACGAAAGAAAAAGAAGTAGGCTTTTTAAAATTGTGTTTTTTCCGAATCATTCTCTTTTATCTGAACGGAGCCGACTTGACTTGAAACTGAACAGCTTTTTATGATACGGTAATAAGCAAAGTACAATGTTGATTTCATGTATCGTATGTACCAAACTTTTCTTTTGTTCTGTTTTGTGTGTCAAATTAATGATTCTAATAATAGTTTTAATGTTTTGTTAACTATGTCTGTAAATTAAGCAGGCAGGGTAATTTTGTAAAAGAAGCCTGTTTTTTATTTTTTATTTCAGGTATATATCGGAATTAAAATCTAGTTTTAAGTTAGTACCTTTTTGTATGTTTTTCGGTTAAATAAACGAAACAAAATTTATCAAATGAAGAAAATATTTATTTTCATTTTATCATAATACTATCGTGTAATGTACTTAACTTGCATGTAACAAAGGTAGCATTAGATAATTATGCGATAATATTTACAACATTTAAAACAATATTCACATGGTACTGTATCAGTTCATTTTTCTAAATTAAGGAATTTTTTGCTCTGGTATGATTAAATCAAGTTTTGGGTTTACAAATATCTATCTGTTCACCAGTGCAAAAAATATATTCTACTAACGGCACTATACATTTATTAATACTAGGTCAATGTATAATAATCAAAATCTAGTTAGGTTTAAAATTTGGTTCGGGTCGAACCATAGAACAGAGAGAAAAGAACAGAAATACAAGAATAAAGAAATGAATGAAATTCTGAGCTGAATCGAGTTGAAAATATTGGATCGTTTGTCGACTCGGTGGCCCAGACAGAAGAGAAAAATGTGTGATTATTTTACCAAAACTAGATTTTAAAATGAGTTTAAACATAAATACGTATTAAGATTACAATAAAAGTCTTTTTTTTCTACGCCGGCACATTGCCTCTAGTAATACTAGGAGAAATAGATAGCAAGAGATTGAAAATTTTAGTTAACGCAGATAAATTACAATGTACACAAGATAATAATATACAAAATTAAAATTATAGTTTCCTCAATTGTTCGAACAACTATCAATCAGTATAGCTGCCTACAAATAGGACTTACACCAAAATTTTTGTTGAGCTTCTATACAAATGATTTTAAGGAGAAAGTCCGAATTTGCTAGCAGTGAAGTCAAATATATTAAGAAATTAAAATTAGTCGTCGTTCTAAAAAAAACGAAATAAATAGTACCTATTATATTCAGCTTATTTTAAAGAGAAAACTAAATACCTTCTAACTGAATTTTATTCATAACTGAAACAGACGTTCAAACACCAAAGAAATAACTTAAAAGAGAGATACAGAGATTTAACATATAGGGAAGAGGAACTAACTACAACGCATTTTAAATCCTAAAAATTTCAATAAATTAATGTTTATTTACTAATTATTGAATACTTAATATCACAGAGAAGGTACCCATTTCTTAATCAACAACGTAATGCATCGTCAAGCTTAATAAGCCCAAGTATTTTCCCTCTAGAGAGCACAACTAAAATTCAACAAATTCCTCCAAGAGTATTTTTCGCAAACAACATTTCTATCGAAAATACTCAAAAATGACATCGAATATCACTGGTTTATGTTGGAGATGCCATGATATTTACTACAACGTAATTCTTTTGAATCATTATTAATTTGTCTGCCAATAAATAAGAATAAATTTAAGAACCTTGATGAATAAATAATATCTACAGATATATGAAATTTAAGTCATAAAAAACCTCATTATCACGTCAACCACTTTCATAATGAAATCGAACCATCGTTCTCGTAATTCATTTTCAGAACTACTTACTGCTGAAATAACTTTCAGCCAAAAAGCACATAAAGCGCACAAAAATATTTTGAAACCGCTCTTAAAACTAATTACAACAGTTAGCTTTGAGTGGGATCGTTGTTTCGACCTTGTCTCCTTTTTCGTTGTTCCAGCTTCTCTCTTAATTTCCCTTCCCACTTTTGGCAAAGATTCTGTATCGTTGTCTGGTTGCTCTTCTTCATGCACCGCAGCTGTTGCACCCAGTTGTTCAGCAGATTTGTGTAACCCCTAAACGCGAGATAGTCGATCCTTATGCACTGCGTATTCGTTACTTTCATTCCTAACGTCGAGAAATCTTTGAGTTTTTCTGGTCTCGTCGTGATGCCGACCGCTGTCATGCTGTCGTTTACTTCCTGGATAGTGCTGTATAACCTATTCAGGGTAGTCCTTAGTAGTTCTTTGCGTTTCACTTTGTATGACTTGGTGGGAGTGTCAGGGAAGTCTAGCTCCATTTTCTGGAAGGTTTTGAAGAGTTCTTCGTATTCTACTAGTGACTTGTACAGCTTCGGCATTATGTACTTGAACTGTAACAAAAGAAATATCATAATTAGACATTTGTTCGATTTCGTTTTACTGAGGGATATAAAACTATTATCTATTTTAGGAATCTTGTGAGAATTTGCTTAATTTGCAAAAACTTGGCGGTCAAAATCAGATCATGAAAGTTAACAACTTTTTCTGTGGAGGCTATGTTGATATAAAAATACGATATCCCATACCAACATTTCCGATCAGCTGACTGATTTTTAAAATTGAAAAAAAAAGCTTTCCAAATTAGAATATCATATAGTAATCAAAGTAGGATCCTGTTTAGTTTCGCGGTCTGATCATGCCTGCAAAATTTTCGGTATACCGTCCCTTACACCTTGAATAGGTACTTTCGTAGTGCTTATCTTTGTTGAGCTTTAGATTATTTGAACATTATCTAACACACGTCGATATAATCTTTAATCTGCTTCAGAACGTAACTTTTTTATCTAACAACAATAATTAATTGAATGAAGACAAATGTAGCTGTTGTCTTTATTAATGTTTGCGTACTAAGTGATATAAGCTGTTATTGCTTGGATAGTTTATAGCTAGTATTCGTGTCGAGGTTGTACTTGGCTGACACTATTCGACTCCGGCGCATCGTCACAGTAGAGGAAAGGATCAGTATGACCACTTCCTGTCCTCCAAATAACAGTTAAAGGCTTGTTTATTGAGCTGAAGAGGTCTCTGATGCGTAATTTTTTGGTACTAAACTACAATACTAAAATATATTTGCAATTATACTTTATGGCGGTGTGACTGGACTGATGTGTACGAGTATGAGTAGTAACTAATCTGAAGTGATACGACGATCGATAAGTGTCGCTTTGGTTGTGATTGTGGCCACATTTACTACGAAGACGTTGTACTGTTTGATATTTCTACTTCATATTGGCTCGCTAAAAACTGTGTAACTTCTGCACGGACCAGTAAGCTGTGTTTATCTGTAAGCTAAGCTATATTCGTCCTGATGATTGCATTCAGACAGGCCTTGGGAGGCTCGTGTTTAAGATTTACATGTACATTTGTGAAAATTGTTTTATTCCAACATTTAAGCAGATGCAGGTAGATGAAATTATATACCTTTCTGTAACTCTTAAAAAAACGTAGTAGGTACTGTTTATCCAGCTTGTCCTTAATTAAAATTTTGTTTTACGTAGGTATCTTTATAACTTTAACGTAAGTAGATATGTATTCCATGAGAAAAATAATGTCATACTATTATTAAATAATGATAATTATAAAATAGTTTTACCATTTAAGAGGTACTATGAAATAAACTTTAAGTTTTAGTTACATAGTAAGTATTTCACTTCATTGATTGTAATAAAACGTCGATTTGTATAATTTATTCATTGTTTTCAGATAAAACACCTAACATGAGATTTGTAAACTCAGATACTTAAGCGTTTTAGTACGATTCGTTGCATAAATAACAATATACATTTATTTGTCAAATAGCTGTGATCTTTTTTATGTTAGGTATTACAATCGGACTTCTTACTAGGCCGAACCCGTGACGTGATAGTCCAGTCAACCGTTACATCATTTTAATCATTTAGTCTAATGCATGTTTGCATAACTTGACAATGACATAAACCGCTGTGACATAAAAGCTGAAATGTATCTGCACTAATCACGAACAAACGTGCCTCTTGTACTATCAGCAGCAGTTTGAGATACCATTTTAAGTACCAACGTTCACCCCTCATCTACCCGTGGTACCTCGTGTGTAACAGTGCTTTTGAGCTTTAATCAGGGTCATTCAAAGTTGAAAACTTTTGAAAAAACTATGTACACTTGTCGTTAACTAGTTTTTCCTACTGTGTATTAAAGTAATTAGTATAAAAGGACCCCCAATGAGCTGTTGATAGGTACAACATTTATAAGTATTTATTTTGGAAACTTTTATATGAGATAAAATTAATTACCTAGAAACAAAAAAAAAGACAGTCTGTTCTTTCTAATTAAATTCAAAATTATTTTGCTTGCTAGTATTTAGCAAATTTTGCTACAATATAACATAACTACCGCAATATTTTTTTCTTATATGAATCCATTATATTATAAATTGAGCAATATTTAATTATGATTTCTATTTAGTCATTTTAGAATGATTCTATTTATATAGCCAGGGTATTTAATGGCGTTTCATATTTTATTTCAACTATATGACGATCATTTTAGGTATCAAGGGAACATATTTTTGTATTTAACAAACGAAGGTACCATGTAACAAAGATACGGTGAGAAGTAAGACGATTTGTTTTCTTAATCATATCTGAATTGTTATTTATATTGTAATAAATGATGTTATAATTCTACCACATTCAATGCCAATCATAGGTAGTGTATGAGACCGATTATCATTTGTCATTATCAACAATTACTTCTATATTAGCCATACCGAGAAGATACCTACAGGTTTCGTCCTAGGACAATACAAGTCCTGACAATGAGAGCTAACTAGGCGATATCTAGGTAAATACGAGTTGACAATCCGGTTCTCTGCCACCAATCTTTAGCGGCTGCTAGTACGAGTTACGAACGTACCAAGTACAACCTACAATGTGGTAGGCATAATAGGTTTAAAGAAGCGAATAAAATGTCTATTGGTGGCGGTGTCTGCAAGTCATTGCGGCTAGTGGACAGATTATTATTAAGTCGTTTACATTAATTAGTCGCTGTTTTATGCGTAATTCTAATTTGCTGTGCATTTTTCTAGCTTGTTATAATATTTGCCACATTGTTTAGATTTTTATTCATAAGCGGCAGCGAGGAGCGTTTCAGCGCTTAAATTGCCGATCTTTAAAAAATACTTTTGGGAAGAGGATTCGGTGCCTCTTCTTAGTGTGGTTAATACAAGCTCTTTATTCTGAGCAATCACGCTGAATGATCATGTAAAGAAGTTGTGGCAGTTAGAAGAAATACCTAACCACGCCACAGCTAAGATTCGAACGGTGGGGATTGCAGATAGAGTAACCATTTTACTGGAGGCCGGTGCATTTTACCACATAAAAACGTCTTTTTCCCAAGGATAAGATCAAAGTATTAAACATGTTGATATAGGCAAGTTTAATTATGAAATAATGAAATACAACATTAATGTCAAGTTCAATGAACAGTTCAAAATTAGTCACACGTTCAGGAAAACTCATCTTAATTCAATTTAATAGACTTGATAATAAGTGAATGAAATCACCCCGTTTTGTGCAGTCACCAACGCGCGTTTCTTAGAAAACAATTGACCTGTGGCGTCGTCCAGTGATCCACTCTTGCGCAGCATAGATACCTACACGCTATGCGCGGACCGCAATGGCTGCCGGGATATTTTCCGCGTTTTTTGATCAATACTGACCTGCCTTCTCATGAAAAGTCAACGGACGTGCCATGTTCTAATAAACAATAGCTTGCAGTAGAAGAAGTGGGGGAATTCCCATGAAATGTTTCAGGGCAGAGAAGAACTCATTAATATCAACAGCCACAATAGACATCTGTTTGACAGAGTACAAAAACAGTAAAAAATATATATGGAAATATGGCTAGTTTCAGTTATGCTGCTATTCCAAAGCGCTTCATATTCCTAGGTTCAGATACTGCCAAACATTTTGACCTTCAGAAGATTTCCCTTTCAAACCTAAAGTTTAGCAAACTAGTGAATACTCTTCCGAAGTCTGCGCTTGAATTGCGGTTACTCATTGCCAGGAATGACTGTTACGTTTCGGTTGGGTTTGTTTACGCGGATTCGTATTACTACGTTATTGTGTCGGCTCCTATGACTTCCTCTCGTCGCGATGAATGAATGACTCATGTTTCATAATTATGTACTACCTACTGTAAACACACTCATATTTTATTAGATAACTCTGTTCGTGAGATTTGATTACCTAATTTTATTGCTCTGTTGACAGATACTGCTACTAAAGTGAATATTTTTTATTGCATTTAAATTAAGATATCACATTGATAATATTTAATACAAAATTTTATTTATTTCAAGCCAAATATTTTGATAGCAAATCGAAAACGCATTAGTAAAAATCTTGGTAAAAAAATAACGATCCGCAAAATCATTAAGCGGTCATCCTTAGGCACTTCAAGCTCGGAAACCCGAGAATAAAAGCTCGTTTTGCGCAAATATGGCCCAAGCGCTGAGTGGGGCCAAGCACGAGCTTAGAGCCTTTACAGTGCGCCGACAATGCACCATACGCTCGCGTCCACCACGCGAGTGCGCGCTGAACGTGTCGCGGACAAACGCGCGTCCGGGAATCGTAAGTTCACATTCGTCTCACTTGGACAAATAATGTGTTTTTAACATTTCGTGTTGTTTTGTTAAATCGTAAATACTGGGCAAACACTGGTCGAGTGGCCGGTAAAGCTCGTCGGCGTGAAAGCCCAAGGAATGTCGGGCTGTGGCTGTGGCCTGAACAATGCCTTTCCACGCGTGGAAACCTTGCAGCCTTATGTTTGAAGAAATATATGCCTTTACGCATTTAAACACCCAATCATTTGCTTAAATAAATGGCAATTGTTTCTTAAGTGAAACCGTAAAACTTCAACGCTATGAATCACCAATGATTTCACACTTCAGAGTTTAGATAAGAATTTGAAGCAAATCAATAAAGTGGTCGCTCCACACGTTTCTTTCGTAGAGCCCTTTGTTTTAACGACTCATTTGAGCGGTATTTAATTTTTAAATCGTTCGTAAGTCAACTAAAGCCAGAGCGGAGCCGAGATCACTTGAATTCTAACGCTTTCTTTTGCCCAATGTCAAATATTTGAATTTCTTAAGTGGCCATACATTGACGAACTGTCGAGACGACGTATGAAATATTTAATATTCATCGGTGTACGTAGGTACTTAGCGACCGCGACCGATTACATTAGACGACGTTACCACAAAAGCCTGTTGTCTAATAATCGACTATGGTCTGTACAAGCACCGAACACTTGAAGTGCACACACACTTATTGTCTCGTGTCGTATTAACTTTTGTTTTGTGTACTAATTAGTGGGTGTCCAGTGTGAATACATAATAGAAAGTCGCGATCCAGATGTGTGTTCGGTAAACAATAAGCGAGCTCAACCCGTTAGTCGCGTTTGTGTATTTTATAGTTTTATGAACGGAGGCGGCGAGAAGAATCGATCTGAGACCGAATTACCATAACCATAACTCGTTCGGTTAATTATGTTGGTTTGTATGTGTAGCTATGCCTCGGTTGCGTTTCGTGGCTGGGCTCGCGTGTCCGACACCGAATCGCCCGGTGTCCATCTATGCAAATTTCCACGAATCGTTTAACCGGCTTCTTGGTCTCCCGGTAACACTGCGCTACTCACAGCCTCATATATCACCAGTATTAGATGATCTCTTTCTCTTCGAGGGCTTCTTTATTTGTGTCAGCGCTAACAATGTGAGTGATATATCTTTTGAGGTCATTTTTCACTGGCTATATCGTGTGGGCGGCGTTTTTTCTTCAAACATAACTCATCCAGATTAAAAGGTGCTGATTTTATTCGGCTTTGATTAGTTAAATGAATGTTTTTGTGTTGTTTTTACTTAATACATTCGATGTTCGATCAATGATTCCATTTGCCTGGGATAATTTGATACAGAGTCAATGGGAATGAAGTTACATCGAAGGCAGTAAAGCGTGATAAAACACTTAAATCTGCACCGATTTATAAACGTGAAGCGGTGAGTCAAATTAAGGGCTTGCACATCTAGTTATTGCCCTTAAGTACAATGTGAAGTAAATAAACGCGGTAAGAGAGCTGTGCGCGTGTAATTTGGCCGGCGAAGCTCATTTGAGGCTCGCTGGCTAATGCACGCGGGATCTTTACCTTAAATAAAGCAAAAATAAATTAAAAATAATGCAAAAACCGCGCGGGACCTCGCGATGGGCGGACCACCGCCCGCGAGTGATCGACCACAATAATTACTCTGTCAGTTAAAAATTCACTTCAAACATAAAAGTTCATCACATCACAGCGGACTATTGCATAATTTTATTTGGACTAGCGGACTTGCTTCAACACGTTTGAGACGATGTGACTCATACCTACCTAATGAACATGTAGTATTAATGGACTCAATTGATAAAGCCAAATAAAATACAGAGCTAAGATTATCAATAAAATAATCGATCAATCTATAAAGTTTTAGGACCGTACTAACTACTCGAGAAGAAAGGCGTGTAGACACCGATATTGCTAAGAGATAAGAAAAATATACTTACTTTTTTCTCGTACTTATTGCCGCCACTTTTCGCTTCGCCTCGACTGACTCTGTAGTCATGGAAGTGTATGTCCACAAAGTTGACAGTTGGCAACCAGCTCGGCGCCGTTTCACTGTACTCCCTCAAATCCTCCTCCTTCTTATACCGGAAGAAGCTTTTCGTATTCTTCAGTTTCCTGAAGATTTTCCTAGTTTCTCTTTTGAAGAGTTCTGCCCTTGGATTCAATTTCTTCTTCATTGGCATGGCTAGGTTGGCAGGTTTATGGTGTCTAAGTCTGATAGGCGGCGCCTGCGAGGCGTGAAGACGGTGGGTTTCTTTGGTCTGCGCCATTGGCCTCGTGTGGTTGTGGTTGTGTCGCTTATGCGGCGTTCTCGACTCAGTCGGTGTTACCAACATGGCTAATATCACTACTACGGCTATAGCTACCAAAAGCTTTTTGGGAAAACCTGAAACAAATTAAAAACAACATTAGTTTTCATAAATAAAAATAATAAATTGAAAATAATATGTATAGCACAGTGAGTGCATAATAAAATCATAGAACATTAGTTTTGTTTGATTTATCGTGGGAAATTGCATTATCTCCGCAGGAATGAGTTAACTACGGCTTAAGCTATTTATTATCTACTCTAGTTTGATATTTAACATCTACCTGTTCAGATAATGTATTAACAAAGGATTTGTGTCTACGAAACATACAATTTTACACATAAGCTTGTCAAGAATATATTTCCGAAAAAATGGAGCCGTGAGAAGCTTGCTCCTCAACCGGTGCATTCCCATCAACTCCGGGAGTCTCACATAAAAAATAACAAGCCTCGCGATTATCGTAAACGCATCATATGCGTACGCGCACCCCGGACGACTTTCTACACCATTACCACGCACGTGATTTTTTTATAATCTACTTTATAACTTACACTCTCCGTGTAATGAAATTCTGTGGCAGATGAGCTCCAGGACGAGCCGTTTATAAAGACTTAAATAAGTTGACCTACATGAAGATTTTTTAGATGTTGTCCTAGGTGTTTATTTTTGAAGGTATGGATCACTTTATAAGAATGAGCATTGGCATAAAGTGGACGTAGAAGTAAACTATGAACATGGAGCATGCAACTGCGAAAATGCATTCGCAAGTTATTTTGCAACGTATGAGTAGGTATTATGTTAAAATACTACTGCACAACTCATAATGGTGCTTATAAAATAAATTGCGAGATAAAGTTGCCAATTTATATTGTCACTTTTATTACTAAAAGGGCCCGTCACTTTGAAATACTATTGCGTAAAAATAACAAACCTTCGATTTAACGTTAGCTTATTGGAGGTTTTGATGTTTTGCGTCGCGGGGCCGTAAAACATATTTTATGTGCAACAGCGGTGCAATTCCGCGGGCGTTTTCAAAAACGTTCACAGACGTTTCGAGTTCTTTAAAGAAGCACCACCAACATTGCAACGCCTGCCTTTGTGCGCCCAGGTGCTAAAAAGGTAGAAAGTCTCCCCTTTCAAGGCGAGTAATGTGATTTTACAACGTTTATAGCGCGAGCCGTCGCTAAATAAAAAGGAATTTAAGCCTGAGCAAATTTGTTGACCCAGCAGATATTTTTGTACTTATTTTTATTGCCTACTTACAATAATTTATAGATATTTATTTTATTCTATAAAAAGCATAATTTCAATGCAAAATAATAATAAAAAAATCATATCTTAAATCCTATAATTAATTAGTCTTGCTTGGATAACGTTTACTGTTTGCCGCAATCAACACTCGGAGTTTTGGGAATCCTTTTTCAAACAGAAGCTTTGTCGATGGTAATGTGCCATGTTTTCCTTGTGTACGACATTATTTCCCGTAAGTACTATTTCTATTTATTTACACAAAAGAATCAAAACAGAGGATTATCAGAATCACTTATACGAAAATCAAATATTGTGTACGCAGCCGTCTCTTTACGTGGTGTTACGTCAAACAAGGATAAAGCATGGTTCGCGGTTAGCGAGCACTGATTCATTGGGTCAATCCGTGTGCTTGACAATTCATGTATGTTAAGTAAATGCTGCGTCTGCGCACACTTCTTGTACAGGGTGTCCTGTATTCTACAAAAGACAAAGACTAGATTTTAAACTAGTTTACGATAGCTGTTCTATAGAAGTGTAGGTCGTCCCGCAGCTGAATGGGTTAACAAGATAGGGCAGGTTGCGGATAAACCTTGGCAAGACTGGCACAGGATATAGATCTTTGGCACAAGAGAGATGAGGCTTAAACCGAGCATCAGATGGATAAAAGCTGAAATGATAGTGATGATAACTAGCTGTTAACCAGGAAAAAAACAAAATTTTAGGAGAAAATTCATTGACACCAGGGTTCATCGGGTCGTTGGACGACTCGGTGTCCCATACGAAAAGAGAGAGAGGAGAAAATTAATTTGGATTCCTATTGAACAATGCAATAGCATTACTTACTAGATCAGCTGACACTACTAAGTAGTTTGTATTTATTTTGTTCACAAAATATTATTATTTACATATTGGGGATATGAAATTAACATGTAAAGTGTATTTTTGGCCTAGGCTCCTGCTAACATAATAACGAGGAAATGCTTACACACTTGTTTCTATCTAATTTGTAGTTATTTTGCTATGTTTGCGGGACATCCTGTATATTATACGGTTTTTCTCATCATCGCTTACCTATCGTATTATCACTTTCACTTTTATTTGCGTTGAGAGGGACGCAAATATTTATAAATAGTTCTTTTTGTTTGTTTGCAAACAGACTTATAATAAATCCTTATCTTTGTGATTCATGGTCTATTTTGTTTATCAAATAAATATCAAGAATAAAAACAAAAATACACCACAATAAAACAAAAATACACCACAACGAAAAATTACGTAGGTACCTATTCGAGAAATGTGATTTTCAAAACGTGAATTGTATCTTTTCGAAACTAGTCCTTGTTTAGATTAGAGTTTCTTCCGACAGGCGTATCTATCAATTTAAGTCAAGGTACTTAAACTTATTGATTAATGTATTTTTATTATATTACTTTTGCTTAATTCTATAAAGGCTGTATAATAATTTTTCATTGGAATGCCCATAGGATAAAATTTGTAAGCCTGTTATAAATATTTGTATAAAAAGAAACTGAAATAAAAAATAAACCTCAAGTATCGGATTGATTAAAAAAATAAAACTTTTAGGCATTATTGCTCTCTGAAAAATAACAAGAAGTATATTTACCTAGTAATTGTCTTCTTTCAAGAGAATTGACATTCTACATCTACATCAGCCTATTGCAGTCCATTGATATTAAAAGAGTAATATTAAAAAACCAAGATAATAAATCTCAAGGCATAACTGATACTGTAGTTGGCTAGATATGATGTCTATTTCCTTCTATCGATATGCCATTGACAGAAAACTACTTAAAAGATTATTTTATTTACCTATTTTTATCGATTACCTAAAATGTTCTTGTATACTAAGCAAGAACTACTTGCAACATAGCCAGCAAATATTTATCAAAGGCAGTTTGCGTTATCCCGTCGGTAAGTAAGTATGTGGGGAAACCATATAAACTTCTGTTTTAAAAAAATATCAGCCAGAAATTTGAACATGCCGAAGTCATGGGTCCTGCCTGTTCATTTGAAATTGTTGCTTTCTATATTTTTTGTGTCGTACCAAAAGTCGTCAAAATTATAACTTCAAGACACTTCTGGATGAAGTCGATCCACTGTAGCTACTTACAGACAAGAGACAAGAACAAAATCTATATTCAAAAAAAAATATATCAAAATCGAACACACGCGCAGATTCAGCGAATATCTTTGATGATTTGCCGACGGGCGATGTTGTTCATTCCCACACGACTCGCGACATATCAATACACATTCTTATACTAATAAGCACTCGAATTGTGCACTTCCAAAAACGAACACGAATCTGCTTAATAATCATTATAGGAACATCGTGTAATCATAATCATTGTTTTTTAAACACTTTTTATTTAGTGAAAGCTTTTGATGCGACACGCTTTTTTATTGAAAATATAGCTGTACTTTATTTCAATGTTAACATTAGATTTTATGGTGGTCTTATAGCAAAAGTTTGAGGCTTTCTCATGTTTTGTTGGATTATTCACCGAAGTAGGTATACTTGAAGCTTCATCAAGTTAAATAATCAAACAAAATTCTAACAACAATTTGTATTTATATTTACTTCTATTTGTTATCAAACTTATATACCTACTTTGGCATTTCCGGCGGCGGTAATAAAAGTTGTATGCTTACCCACATTACTTTGTTTACATCTTAGTTGACAGATTAAAAAATCGATGGCTGTGAATGAGTAACACTTAGATAAAGATAAACTTTAGCAATATTTAATAAAACTATTATTGAAACAATGAAAAACACACACCAGTTAAAAAGACATCCATGAACAATGCATTGATGTAGCTCCTTCAGGCAAGTCCATATTCATGCACGATTTTCCGAATTTATGAAAACCTAAAAGGACCTCAAGAAAAGCACTGACTGAAACACTCGCGGTTTGAAAATAAAAACAGACGACACGCGAGGCACTTTTTCGTGTTTTGAATTTCGAACACTATTAGGGGTTGGTTTAAAGTTTAAAGCGAAAGGAGTTCGCATTCGCACGGTACGTGTGCGTGTGTCACTGGCGTAGCGCGAGGAGCGAGTGCGGTGCGCGTGCGGGACCGGCGCGCGGGCAACCTCCTCGACGAATGCCCACCGAAATGCTGAGTCGTGTATGAAATAGCCGGTCAAAGTATGCGAAAACCCTTACCCGCCGCCGCCCGCCGGAAAGCGAACTCCGACCGGAGGCTTCCCTCTTTCACTCAAGAAAAAGAACTTTTGATTTTACAGTATCTGACAACCGTGAATCTTGTAATTAATTTTATTTTATTTAATTTAGGACGTGTGTTTTACGTAGCTAGATTTAGCAGACACTATAATAACTAAATGTATTGGTTTGACTTGATACCTGACCGCCTCATTATATGTAAAACAAGTGTAATTCGGGGGCGTCAGGGACCATTATTATTTTTATTTTATATTTAAATAATTTCATTATTTTTGCACTAATTTCACATTTCCTACAAATTAAAAATAATGATTTACAATTTCACATCATTATGAAATAGCCTACGCAAGCCGTAGGCTTGGCTGGCTGTAGTTACTGAATTATAAATTTTACTTTGGTGAAAATAAGTTTATCATAAGCAAGGACTGATAAAATCACTATAAATAGGTATTACCGAGTTAATATAAAGATTGCATCATGTATGCGGATTGAAAGTTGATAATTGATAACGAATTTCAGCCTTGGTGAAAACTGCAGCCTTTGTCGCCTTATCAAAGATGGACTCCCATATGGATTCTTTTCAATATTTATGCTCGCAATATGCCACACAAGAGTCAAAGTTGCCCATACCGACGAGCTGGCCAATCAGTCACGGAGTTTTGAAGAAGGAGAACAGGCACTGGCAGAAGATCTTAACACCATGACTGACTATAACACCCAGTGAGGTTTGCACCCGAATCCTACCGAAACCAAAGTTTCATCTTTCCACCTCACAAACTGTCTTACCAGTAGGAAACTAAATGTAATGTTCCGTGGTGTAAATCTCCAGCACTTGATCGTCCACTTACTTCAAACAACACCTCAAGAATGTCAAGCAAATGGTAAAATCGAGGATTAATATTATTAGAAGGCTAGTAAGCACGAGCTGGGGTGCGGAGCACCTTACCAACCTTTTACTATCTTGTGAATTAATGTAACTTCACTGTTTTCCCGGTGGTATAGCTGATCTGCCCAAGGACACTCCTGATACAGAGAGCTGGCTGAAAACCATAGCAACCATAGATAGACATTGATGTATGATGCAAGCAGGGATTGCCATACTATATGATGATGATGAACGAATAATAGCAATTTTAATAAAGTACATTTTTTTAGGGCTAGAATTTTTAACAATTGCTCGAGAAAAACTGGTGTCTCTGCATTTTTACGCTTATTTGTGGGATTGGCTATCATGACTTTTCTTTCACCTCTTGCGATATCTAACAGATAGGAGCTGACTTTTGCTTGTTACTTAATTCTCAAAAAGTATTCGCGTTTATTAAAAATCATATTAACGTGTCTACAACATTCTCATCATGCAAGTGAACAATTCGGACCGTTCTACACGACTTGGCGGCGGCGGCGGTGATTCACCGATGAGTCTATCGGATTCGGTGCGGTGTGAGTTTTTATCGCCACGTGCTCACGGCCTCAGCTCCTCGACTATGCGATCACCGATCTTGACGATAGCGAACCTACTTATTGAAACTCAAACTGTAGGAATTCTCTATACTGAAATTTTCAGTGATTTTTTCAGGCTAGGTAGGCGTTGATTTAAAGATTTTGTAAGTGGTAAGGGACTTTCTGACTGAATGATCGACGTAAATATGCACATTGTTTAAGATAAGATAATCTAGTTACTAAGTGGCGGCGCTAATAACCTAGATTAAAGGTATTTCCCAAGTTGTGAAACAAAGAAAATTGTCATAACGTAATAAGGTACCTGGGTCATTTACCTTGCTAACTATACTTTTCAAGTGGTTTTGAAACAATTTATGTATTTTAGTCATTTTTTAACATTAATCTATAATGCTTTGAATTAAGTAACCCTAATGAAGGTAATCTAAAGGCAAAATTGAAAGCCTGTTATTTTAAAGGACCAAAAATCATAGAAACCAAATGTAAACATATTGACACTATTAATAAAAACCACTAGAGTGTCGCCTATTTAAGTTTGAGATAAAAAATATGTAGAAGTCAACAAAAGGTTCAGAGCCACAGAGTTCAAATTTCTTTTACAAACCACAAGACCAATACCGAGTTCATTAGTGATCTTCTTTACTGTGACAGGCAAATGCCTTGATCACACAAAGCGAGGACAGTGGACAGTAAGGGCGAGACAGTGAATTTTGCCGATTATTTGTATGAAAACTTGGGCGAGTATAGGGCGAGTGCACTGACTTGCTCACTGTACTCGCTACGTGTGATCAAGACTCAAGAGCTAACACGGCAAGTCTATATTGATACTATGTTCGTTCTCTTCTTCTTTGCGTGTGGGACACCGAGTCGTCCAACGACCCGATCCACCCTGGTGTCAGAGTTTTTCAACCGCCTACTACCACTAGTAGGCCTCTGACATGGTTGTGTTACGACCGCCGTCTAAGTAATCATAGACAGCAACCGGGACCGACGGCTTAACGTGCCCTCCGAAGCACGGAACCATTTCTTTTCGGACAATCAGGTGGTTCACCCTGCAATGTCCTAACCAGACCGGGAACAAATTCACAAAGAGATAAATATCAACTTTTGTGAGTGTCCCACCGAGAATCGTACCCGGAACCTTTGCGTAGCAGGCAGTCGCACTACCACTGCGCCACATCGGTCGTCACTATGTTCGTTGAATCTCGGCAACTATCCGTGTCGAGCCTTCTCGGACTTGATTTGTATTGTTTTTTATTTGAGTTTCGTGTTTGGTCCTTTCGTTCTTTTTCGCGCCCCACTCGTGGACAAACGACAAAGTGGACATAACCTCAAAGGAAAACGAAAGCGCAGGTAGTTTGACCGTGAATAGAAAAAGTAAAACAGCTGATTCATTTCACTAGGTATACCTGCAAATAGACTTGGTATAGATACAGAATCGGTATATTCCTTTTAAATTAGATCAGACTAGATTAAACTAGATAGACCAATGTTCTTGAGGTGTAACCACAGATAAAATTACAATTCATTGTTTTTAACTTAGATAAGTAAGTGCCTTGTCATTTATCAAACTCATAAATAGTCGGTAAATAATCTGGAACATAATATAAAATGTAATCTTAACGCAGTTCTTATTACGTATTACAAACTATCGTGATCGATAATCAATCATATTACGATATAAATATCATTGGTGTATTTACTATTATTTTTAATTGTTTCCATTCTTTCCGCGTACATAGTGTTTCCCATCAGGTGTTTGCCCCAGTGATATAATAGCATGGCTTTCATCCATTAGAAGATTACCGTTTTCATTGTGACTTTTTTTCTTCAGCAGAATTATTGTTTTTCTTCGATACGCAGAAAAGGGTAATGGGAGAGGCTTTTCCGATACTTCGCTCATCCGTGAGTCACGGGTTTCCCGAAATTGAGGGTGGGTTGCAAGTTATGGTTGGTTATGGGGTGGTTCATTCGCGTTTTGACTGTCTTTAATTATTACGAGTATAAGTGCAGTAAAATATCGATCAAACTCAAAAATATCTCAAATTAAATAATTATTATTGTACAAATTTACACGGTCAAAACAATATTTTAAAATAAATTTGTTGACCTTTAAATATTTTTTTGGTTATACCATTTAAATTGTAGGTATTGTATTGCATTTATTTATGTGTTATAAACGGTTTGAAATTTTGTTACTTCTAATTTTGGCACTTCCAAACCATAATTGACACTCTGACACCAGGGTTTATCAAGCCTTTCGTAGATTCGGTATCCCACACAAAAAATAAAAGGTAGTATTGTTTTTTTATAAAATAATAATAATAATATAATAATATTATTTTTTAATATTTATCTTTCTGTATTGTACTACGGAAAGACATTCCTGTCTAAAAGGGACTACGCCGACGGAAATCCTACGAAAGCGGGTGTAACTTATCAAAATGAGTTCACTGTTACTCACCGGCTCGTAGAAAGTGTGTGTAACCTTAGATCAGATGACGCGCCGTAGCGTAGTAGTCAGAAACCGTGATAGTTTTCGCGCGATCGCCGGGGGCTGATTCAGACACATATTTATAGTATTGTCGTGTGGGACACATAATCGATGCACCTAAAGTCAGAGTTTTTAACCGCCTACTAATACTAGTAGGCCTCTGACATGGTCGTGTGACGACCGCCGTCTAAGTAATCAAAAACAGCAACCGGGACCGACGGCCGAAGCACGGAGCCATCTTTCTTTTCAGACAATCAGGTCGTTCAACCTGCAATGTCCAACAATGATATATATCAATCGACCCAAGTAACAAAAAGTGGTCTTGTAGTGGTTCCGGGGCCAGGCCTATAAGTGGCTAGTAAATGTTTATAACCACGGAAAAGGGCCCATTTTATAGGCGTACTTTTGCTGATAACACATTCATAGTAGACTTGGCCAGCACCACTTGGGCTAATATTACACTCATATTTGGCCTACGCAGAACTTTCTGCTCCCGTGAAGCCGACTATGAGCATCTAATAGAACCAGGCAGGTCTGTAACGTACTCCAATCTTCTATTACTAGCTACTTCAAACGTTTGTGAATTTTGCTGTGTTGTGTTTGTGCCGTGGAGGTGAAAAATATATAAAAACTAGTATAAAATAAAAGGCACGTTCATCTATTTAATATTAAATGTATTAACAAGTACTTTGAATGTAATTATATGCGTGCATACGTGTTTGCACGGCCAACGCGTAAGTGTTTTCGGTGAAATATATTGTATTTTACATCTCAATTTTTGTTCGCCTTTCGAACTCGGCATATTTAAAAAGTTGTGCTTACAAATAATAATTAATCCTAACAACATTATTGCAACCATCTTGTGACGAATTAGGGTTCCATACACGCGATAAATATGATAGGCAAATGTCATCTTAAATTGGTATCCTGAAGATAGCTTTGGATCCTAATAGTTTTATAGAAAACTTTTATACACTAATTAAGACCATAACAGCATTAGAGAGTACACAATAAAACCAAGTAAACTTTCTCTTAAGGAAAACCACTATAGAACTAATTCACTTACGACTGGCATATAAAGTTGACTTGTACACGCCTATAAGCTCAACTAACAAACGCAAATGGTTCTAAGTACATGTGGTTCTATACATTACTGTTACTAGCGCATGACACTTATAGTGGATTTATTATTACTTCTTGTAGGTGATTATAACTATTACTTACAAGAGCAACTTCTCTTAAGTGTATTTACACCTTTGCAACACTGTTATAGGCCCCATTAGCCTTTACTGCGCTTATAGTTTAGTTCTGTACGCTACTATAAGTCAACTTATGAGCACAGATGTACTATGAAACCAAACGAACTCAGTGTAACCTGTTATAAGCTTGGTAGTAAAACCTGGAACCACTAAGAGGAAGTTACTAGTGCTGTAAGCCTGTAAACTGTGTGATATAGGAGAACTATGTTACTTGGGGAACCCGGAACCTTTGCGTCGCACTACTACTGCGCCACATCAGCCGTCAAAGTATTTATATGATGTGACACAATGTGATAATGAGTAAGGGCGCGGGGCGCCCGCGCCAAATGTTGAATCGACTGCGGTTTTCTAAAATAGTGTTTGATATTTCGTTGATTAATCCGACTTTCAAAATTTGCTACGTTCTACAAAATTTGCCAACTGTTATAATTTTATGATTTATTTACGTAATACAGGAAAAAGGAGAAACATTAGTTATTGTTTCCTTCTCATAATCCTGTTACTCAATTTCAGTGGTTTAAATTCCTTGACCCTTCGGTTTGGGTTAATCTTAGTTTACCGTAAGGCTGACTAGCTTCCGCGGCCGGGTTTGCCTGTGTGTTGACCACTAGTTGCGCACACGCATTGTCTAAAGCTCGCGCAGTATAAATCACACGCCGTCTACGCTGATTTGAAAGCCTATATGTACTGGACTTTCTGTTTGACCAACCACAGTTGGAATGTAATTAAATTACACACTTGCACTGAGATTTGGCCCTTTGCATCGCTGCAGCGAACATTCAAGTACGCACACATTTAATAATGCACTTGCCTATTTACGCCAAATTTGCATTAACGTTTTGTGTTGAATAAGTATACAGGCTGTAGGTAAGGCGGACAGCTCTCCGAATACTGATATAATGAGCATTCAGAAAATGTATTAAACAACTTCCCATAAAAAATATTTCAGGAAATGTTTTTTTATCCTATAGTAAATTCAATCAGCTGATTGTGATTTTGTATGGGAGATCGATTTTTTGTCGTTGTTCAGTGTCAATGCACCTATAAGTATTCGGATAGCTGTCTTTTACATCCTGTTTATATTTTTAATTATGTCTATAATTCGTTAACCACATGACAATATTCATAAACGCAACATTAATGGTTTGTATATTAATACATAAGTCATCGTATCGGATATTAGGCATGTGACGTATGTTTGAGTTACTAAATTAAATGTTATATAAAATATGTCTCATCAACGATGACATATATATGACAAGTAATCGATAGCGTTGTAAGCATATACAATGTACGTCACCTGTATGATTGTATGTATATGAACTCTATTCTTATATATTTGTTTCATCGTACAAAATGCGTGCCTTATGCCACGCGGCATTCTCTACCAGCCAACTAAAGGGTAAACAGAGAGAAAAAACTCTATCGTTTTTATTGTTATTAGTAATGAATAAAGACGTAAATAATTTTATGAATGGAACTTACTGTATCTTTGATACGTAGAGAGCTGTCTTATCGAGGAACATCCATTGCAACAATTGCAATTATCGATCATCTTTGATGATTGAACTATCACAGTTACTAAAATATCTTTGGTTTAACACTATTTAAAATTAGAACACAGTTTTGATCACTGGCACATTAACATCACTCTGATTTTTCTTCTGATTTTTTATTTTATAAGATGTTTTTGAATTTGGAATTGGCGCGTGTTTACGTTTGTTCAGGATTGCGCGCGCTGGTGCTCGGCCGGTCGCGTTCAGTTGCCGCGTTACGTGTAAATGTGTGTCCTGAACGGATTTCCATCGCTTTTATGGTGGCCGGCCGGCGTACACCGAGCTGAAACACGAATTCCATAACAAAATACGTAAAATATATATTTTTTCAATAGATAATATAAATAAATCCTATTCTGAAAGAAATTGGAATGGTCATAATTTTATATAATTTTAGTCATCTTTTTATTTATCGTATTCACCTTAAAAAAAAATGATTTTTGAAATGGTAGAATGGACAATAGATTATTGTGACTATTTTGGAGTAGTCTTGTATTATCATACGGATCTGGAGTGCCATTTTGAACATTTTTAAGTGGTGTTATTTAAGACATTAAAATGTTTGCTTTAACCCTCTGACAGAACATAAAATTATTTTAAAATAATTCTATCAGAAATAATAAAATCGTACACCCATACCACTGCATTCTAAAATCCTCACTTGTAAGTCTTCAAGGTCACTCAAAATTCATGAACCGCGAATATATCACCCAGTATGTTCTGCACCTAAGATAGAGGGTGCAAAAAACGTTTTGTTTGCAGAGAGGGTCCGCCGTGACGTCACGGATGCGACGTCGCGCGCGTCTTGACGGGACGTAAGCGCCGTTTTACACGCACACGCTCCTACGCAACCGCTTGTACAAATAAATACATGTGCACTAAAACCGGATCTCGTGCCCTGTGAAAATTGTAGCACTGATAAGCAGCTTCAGGCCCTGCCTATGTTGTGACGTAGGTTGTGACTTGTTGTATGTTGTTGCATATAGATAATTCTTAGTCATTTAACTTTGATTCCTCATCTCACTACTTTCAAGAGTATACCAAGCTTTCTGGCTTATCTCCGTGTATGTGGTGTATGTTCTGTGATTAAAACTAGTTAACAAATTCAAACGAAATATGAAAAAAGGGTAGAAAATCTATCTGTGAACCAGGCTCTACAAATAAAAATCATATAACTCGATGAAAAATTATGTAGAACCAGATAGCTACAATTTTTCAGATCTATCTGATAACATTCTCAAGAACCAGCAGGCTCCAGAGCCGATAGGCATCACCAACCATGCACTTCCAATTCTCCCTGATCACTTCATCGATCGCTTCACCCTGATTCTGCTTGCCACCATGGAACCTTTCCAGCTTGTTGGAAACATGCAACAGTCATCGGCATTTACAAACCGGGTAAGCTGGCAAAAGAGTCCACATCCTATCGCCCGATCATTAAACTGGAACCTCTCGTATGATCGATGCCCGACTTCGTGACCACACGGAAACTAACAAACTCATCCCTGACGAGGAATTTGGTTTCCGGCACTGGCACTTTTGTGTCAACAAGTGCAACGCATTGTCGAACACATTAATTTCAAGCTCAATGCTTCGTCCAAACTAACGGAGCAATCTTCTTCGCTGTAGCGCAAGATTCCTAAGCTAGGGTATACAAGCTGTACCAGCTAGCTCTCTTTGCTCGATCGCCTCGTGCTTTTAGTACGTAACCTTCAGTCGAATCGAAGATTTCACTACAGCGTTGAAGGCACTCTGTCGTCCCCCTTCTTCTTCTCGGGTTGGGACGTCTGCGAAGCTCGCAGACGGGTGATCAGCTCCTCTAGGCGGGAACCATTTCACCCAATTCCCAGGGATTCTGTCGTCCCCCACTTCATACAGGCACGAGTCTTCCAGAGCTATGTCCTATCCCCTCTTCTATTTTCACTTAACACTTGTGATATCCCCAAACGCCCGGGTTTCAGCTCGCCATGTGCACTGGTCACAACACTATTTACGCGTCCAATAGTAACTATGACAAACTAGTAGAATATCTTCAGAGTTCGCTAGACTCCCTCGGGAGCTGGTTCCGCAGAATGGAGAATCGAGGTCAATCCCGAACAGCAGTGCACGTTTATAGGAGCTCCCTGGTTTTTGCAAAACGCCAACCTCCAATCCATTCCAGTTACCTGCCAATTTATATTGCTCTTTCATCAAAGACTTATTAAGCAAGTCCTCTAAGTTCCCCTTTAATTCCCTTACCTGACCTCGTGCCTAAAGCGCCGTTCTTTCGGATGATAAAAATGAAATTACCGGAGCCGCTGCTGCAGTCAATGCGAGTAGATCATACTCTTCAAGAGCTCCATCCAAGCAACTGACACCCCCGCTGGTGGGGGCACGAAGGTCCCTCATTTGTACCTTCTTTGTGGGGGAATTACCGGCATGAACAGTCAGTTGCAGCACATAAGGTACCAGGGGTACTCCAAATGAACTATTTTTTTACGCACCATTTTTTTTGTTGATATGAATATGTACTTGTATAAAATGACTTGTTTTATGAGAATAAGTTTAATATTTTATTATGTATTAACTGGGGATAAAAATATTTCAGTTCTTTTGGAGTACCCCTGGTACTTAATAGGCTACAACCGACTGTACCTCTTCCCTCGAAATAGTTAGGTAGTGATTTGATAGCTTCGGGGCTAAAACTGTAGAGTCAATACCGCAAAAAAAATGCAATCCAGAAAATTACCTAGCTTAGCGTTTTTTATCTTGCGCATATGAAATCAAAATTTATTTTTATTTTCAACATCTGCGTAACGTTACCCCAGAAAGTTTATATCCGGGTTCCATTTTTAAATTCGTCCTCGTGGAATCCATTTTCAGGGCGTGCTGCTAGATCAATCCCGCCTCTGGGAACGCGATGCTCTGATTGGTCGACCAATATAATCCTTTCGCCTCCCGCCTACGCTTAATTTAAACCTAAAAAGTTGGCAGCTGGATTCCAAATTTGCGTGCCACATTTGGTCGTTATCAAGTCGTCAGATTGGTTGTAATCAGTCGTGTCCTAGAAATGATACGATTGGTTGCAAACAGAAATGGCTTCTCCAATAAAAATGTTATTAAACTTTTTTAAATTATCTAAAATGTCTCATATTTTTTTTGCACTGAAGACTGATTGGGATACCTTTGTTATCTTCTTAGATAGCTTGGAAGAAAGAAACACGATAAAAAATGTTCTAATTTTATTAAATCTACTAGTGCAAAAATATTTCGAGGTCATCATATTAATATGACAAAGTTTTCAGATCATTTTTGATAACAGTTGACCTTGAACACAAGTGGCAACTGGTAGATATATCATTTTATAATTAGGTATCTAGAAATTAATTCGATCGTAAGCATATTCGAACCTTCCTACCAAGATTAAATATATAGAAGAATTACCTACCCTCATTTTTACTTACTGCTCATATGGGAAAAATGTAATATCAATTTTATCATATACCTACATACATGTTTAAAAGTGTTGTCATCATCAAATCGTCTCTGTGTAAGTACTAAGTAAATAAGGAAATTATGAATATGGGACATTCCTCGTAACCACGACTTCAATCATTTTTGTCGGTCGTAGCAAAGAATGTATTTTGTAACGGTACCTACGTCAAATTTTGTGTAATAGAGAGTACACTAGGTCGGGCACAAAATGTTACCACGACGCTAATAATTTTTAGGAAATAAAGATTATAATTATTTCATTGAAATTTTTGTAACGTTGATTTGTTTAGTTAGTGTACTTTCAATAAGGGCAATGAATTTGTTCTCAGGGTGAGATATTATTTCTTTTAGTTTTGAACTTTAGGTGAGGGTATTAAAATTCAAAATCAGTGGTACACACGGGTAGATAAGGGATTTAGGTACTTTTTAGGAAAACTTTACCTGTTTTCTATCAATTTCTATTTTACCCTATAAGGCCACCATTAATATTTACGTCATCAACATATCGTTTAATAGGTATTTAATACTTCGGTATAAACGATTTGTGGTCGATTTATAAGTTAAGTTAAGTGACAAATTACTAATTTAAATTGATCGAACTGCTTATGTATGGAACGATTTAATAACTAGGTGACCAAGAAGTATTTATATTATAAGAAGTTACCTGGAAAGACAATTTAAAAAATTATCATAAATATAATTAAAACAGACTCTTTTTCCTTATGTAGGTATTGTGTGTAGTTCCACTAGTGACCGATTTACTTATCGGTCTTTCAGGCAAAGGGCGGGAACACAAGTAGCGCTATTTGGCGCCAACCGGATATCAGCAGCAATAAGTCTGTATCTGTAGGAAAATACGAGGTACCCAGAGTAAATAATTACAAATAGGTTTGCATCCAAACTTAAAAGTATTTGTTAAGTAGCTTTTCAAATAATAAATACATTAATATTGTACATAACATAGCTAGGTATTGATTAGAATACCTAGGTCTAGGGATATCTACTTCAATTTTATAGAGACTCTAAGATCCTATAGTATAGACAAACCTTGAATAGTGGTTTTGTGGGGCTATTTATTAGATTTAAGAATACTTTATTGATTAATAAATAAATTCATTCCTAAAATATTAACACAGTTTGAAACTAAGTCGATATTAATCTTGTTGCGGATTATGCCGCAGCCGTTTCAATTTGCTTCTGTAAACTGCGCGTGCTACATGTCGTTAGACACGGGCCGTCCTAACCTATAAGTACACTTTCATGCGTCAGCTATTTAAATGTATTTTTTATCAACCCGCATATACATATCACGCCTATAATCCCTTGCCGGTTAGGCAGAGCGTTACCGTCCGCAAAACGTTAGCACCAGACATTTACGCCACGTCTGGCAAATATTTGAGTGTCATTCGGAATATTGTGTATCGCCATAGCGACAGGTTGTTAGCCCATCACCTAAAATAGCAATTCACACCCTCGAGTCCCTTAGTCGCCTCTTATACTTTATTGCACATCGTACAAAAGGCGGGCCTAATGCCAGACAGCATTCTCTCTACGCCTCCCACGTGAAAGAAATGGGGTGATGCTATTCCAAGCCGGCATCACACGGCAGCATCATAATTTTTTATCAAGCACTGATAAAACTTCGTATAAATGAAAGAAGAACGAGTAAAACATGTCGCTTACGCCATTTAATGATTAAGCTTGGCGACTGCGCCCGCGCCACGGTATGTCAACGGTGAATATCGTGCGAACTCTCATTGTTACACGCTATCAATAATCACCAGTTAAACTTACGATTTCTTATGATAAAGATGTCTATAAACCAGATGAGATTTAATCTGAGTACCTACTTGAAACCACGAAAAACATTCTGTAATGTTTTAGTTTGTCCCCAAATTAGAAAAAGTTTACAGCACAGATACTTTAAATTTAATGGTAAGCAGGATTCTTTCAGCGAATTACACATATTCCATATGCATGATGTAAGAAATATATTTGAATAATGACATCATCATAAAAATGCCGATAAAATTGTGGTTTACTGATGAAAAAACTATCTTGAGATAGCCGATAACTCTGGGATTTACTATACGTAATCTTCTCGTGCCTAAAGGTGTCCGAGGTATGACAACTAGCGTGTATATTTTTTTATTGCTCTAACGATATCTTTGCGTACATATAAATTACTCGCGTTTCCTCCCGCGGTTTCACTCGCATATTTTTTTTTTGTATGGACCGCCGAGTCAACGAACAACCCGAAAAAGCTACTCAAAACTTTCAAATACGTACTTTATTAATGTATCTCTCTCAGTCTCATCAAGTTTTTTTAAACATATCACATTCAAAAATGATGAATTTCCTTCAAAAAATATATCCCTTTTTTTACCCTTTTCAAATTGCGAAAATGCTGAATTTTGTATTTCATAGCTTAAGGTCATTTTAAACTATAATGTAAAAGAGATCGCCTCAAAGGCCTATAATTTTCATACAAACTTTTATTCCCATTTTACCCATTAGAAGGTGAAAAATACACGTATCCAAATATTTAAACTTCATAATCAAATCAGAAATTTTGAAACAGATTACATCAAAGCTGTTATACAAACATTTAACCCATTTTTACCCCCCTTTAGGGATTAAACCACCTTGGAGAAACATTATGATACAATGGATGCAGGAATATAGCATATATTTGACACAGTAATCATTAACAGTAAAGTAGTAAATACATACATACATATCACGCCTATATGTCTTGCAGGGTAAGCGGAACTAAAACGGCCGTGAAAATGGAGATTCACGCCACGTCTGACAAATATTTGAGTGTCATTTAGATAGGTAATTGCGTATCATACCATAGTGACAAATTGTCAGCCCATCGTCTAAATTGCATTTCAGATGTAACCACGGGAAAGAATGCGACCGTATTTATTTTTTCCGTATATGGAAGCCGAGTCAGAAAAAACCAATAACTAGGTACGTAACTACTATGCCTTATGATGCCGGCTTAGAGTAGAATCACCCCATCCTTGCCGTGGGTATCGTAAGAAGCGATTAAGGGACTCGAGTGTTTTACCTGCCAACCCCACAAGGGGTGGTGGGTGTTATATGTGTGTATGTAGTCATTAACAACGCTTGCAACGTATCTACTTACTGCGTAGCGCTGGTTTACCATGAAGCCTAAAGAGATATTGATTTATAAGATACTAAGTTAATACATACACATATCACACCTTTAATCCCTTGCGGGGTAGGCAGAGCATAAACGGCTGTAAAAGCAGTCATTTACGCCACGTCTGACGATCCATATGGGGTTCACTCGAAAAATTGTGCATTGCCATAGTCACAGGTTGTCAGCCCATCGCCTAATATTGAAATACACACCCTCGAGTCCTATAGTCGCTTCTTACGAAACCCACGGGAAAGAAATGGGGTGATGCTATTCTGAGCCGGATAGATCCGAAGTTAATACCTATTTAAATTGCAAAATATGTATAAGTAGGCATTACAATGTTGTCATCGGTATAACAATAACATGACAAAAACCTCTTTCGTCAGGGGAAACTTCAGGCGTTGAGCACTTTATTCAAATGTAGGGGTTTTTGAGCATCCTGTACTGTTTCAGAGAACACCATTACCTTGGAAACCCCATGATAATGAGCTGGCAAATTATCTATTCTGATCTCTCGTGATTGTATGATAGTTGTTGTTAAACGATTGCATTTGACGATGTGGCCCAGTGGTAGTACGACTATCTGCAACGCAAAGGTTCCGGGTTCGATTTTCGGTGGGACTTTCACAAAGTTGATATTTATCACTTTCTGAATTTGTTCCCAGTCTGGTTAGGACATGGCAGGGTGAACCACCTGATTGTCCGAAAAAATAGTGTTCCGTGATTTGAAGGGCACGATAAGCCGACGGTCCAGAGTGCTGTTTATAATTACTGAGACGGCAGTCGTTACACAACCATGTCAGAGGCCTAAAACTAGTAGAAGGCGGTTGGAAAACTCTGACACCGTGTCATTAGACGACTCGGTGTCCCACACGAAAAGAGAGACTATATAAACGATCCGCTCAGAAATTATTTTCAGAATTTTAAACCCTAAAGGGTTTAACGTTTATATGAAAATTCGAGGTCTTTGAAGGGATTGGTTTTAAAATATGGGATTCAATTAAGAAACTAAAATAAGCAAACACGAGTTTAAAGATTTTATAATTTTTTATCCCTAAAGGAGTAAAAAGGGGGTAAAATGTTTGTATGGGAGATTGTTGCTTTTAAATGCGATGCGATCCATTTTAGAGTTATTAAGTAGAATAAAGGGTGAAAAATAATAAAACACGTGTTTCAGCATTTACAAATTTTAACCCCTAATGGGGTAAAAAAGTAGTTGAAAAAGAATGCACGAGTGAAACCGCAAAAAAAAACACACACACACAAATCACGCCTATTATCCAATGAGGGGTAGGCATTTCATAGTTAAACAAGTTAGGTGCAAGCAGTATCAAGAGAAAACGGCGGGCCCAAGAGGTCGTCAGAGAAGTTTAAGGCCCAACACGCGACATTATAACCCGTTTAAATTACGAAGGCGCATTGTGCCTAAGTAGCTGTAATACGGCAAGATTTCATCGTATTCGTACGGGTTGTACTATCCGCGGCGCGGGCTGGCTGACGCGCGTCACACAGAAATGCTCGTTTTTCATGCCCAGTCCAGCGCGTGCTGCCCGCTCGACACAGCGTTGGCACTTATGTCCCTTTGTAGTTACGAAGCGCGCTCCATTTTAGAGATTTTTTGGCACGATTTGCCGTCACCCGAATCTGGTCACCCCTGGCACGGGTCTACTGTGGGCTAAGGGTAAATCCAGCACTCGGTCTTTTATCCACTATTTAGCCATAAATATCATCTTTTATAATATCTAATAGAAATATAATCAGTCCAAACTTGTAGCGGTTGCATCATTGCTCAACTCATCACCAGCCCTAGCAAAAACGCCCACAGAGGCATAGACTCATCAAACCTCCTTCTAAATCGGCCCTCCCACCAACCGACCTTCCGACCTTCGACCAACTTCCCCAATACTGTATAAGGTCTGCATTCTCCGCCAAAGATTGGCATTTCCTCGGTATCTGTTCAAAAGCGTTCTTGGAACTCTAACATCATAACGAACGTTAGTCATCGCATTGGCGGTATATCATCCGTGTTATGTCAAGTCAAAATTAGTTAGGTTATGTTTGAGTTGGCTGGCACCCTCATCACAATAAAGTTAGAACACGAACCCAAATCATTTTTATGCATTGTGCTTTTTTCTATTTTGTCGCTTGTTACGCAGTTTAGAGCCAGCTGTTTACGCCATAGGCCTTGACTTTAAATTATACTCTTCAACCGTTGCTAAGAATTTGTCAGATAACCAGGATTATTCTATTCATATATATTTTTATAGGAGACTTTTTGCATCTGTTCTAGTCACGAATAGATAAGTACTAGTGCTACTCATCCACATCGTACAAAAGACTTGTCCAATTATGAAACTACCACTAAATAACAAGAATCGAAATAACTATCACGTGATACAAAGACTAATTTGAATATTGAAGTACTTCATCTATGTAGTCAGTCAATATAATTATTCTAATCTCGTTCTTAAGGACTCATTTAAATCACAAGGAGAATCGCAATAACTCTTACTCTACCGGAAAAACTGGATATGGTTTTCCATAAAACGGTTTTTTCTTTGTACATTTGAATACGGTGCATCGCTCCCACGGCCAAGGGAATATGAATTCATTTCCACATCTATTGTGTTATTTTTTTGAAAATCTGTTTGTTTGTATTACAACAAAACTTTTTAAATTGTTTAAAATTGAGAAATACGTTAATCAATCCCTAAAATAAGCGGAATTTAAAATGTAACAGGGAAGTTTTATTCACCCTTTTGCCATACTGAACACGCCAAAATCTTTGCGATACACACCTTAATTTTGAGTTGATCTTAGCGCTTTCAACACCAATGCATTGACTTGAAGTAGAGCTGTTTTCTGAAATAGTAATTATACAAACTAAAGGTATTTCGTAAATAATAGGCAGAATCATTCGAACACATTATTATATATTGAGATCATTCAGCATGATCACAGTGTTTGAAAAACTTTAATATATTCAAATCTCTGTAAGTGTAGCCACGATTTACCACTAGTCTTCTCTCAGATAGTGACAATTATCACTATCAATTATTAGCTGGCAGCAAAAAGGTCTTGTTCGTGCATAATTTATGCCTCATAGTACTCGATTACAGAGAAATGGTCTCGCGAAGACGTTTTGGAATATCCGTGGCGTGACTTGCGTAAATGCGCTAGAAATGTCACTACTTACATGCATAATGAGCGTTAATCGCTGCATAATACAATAGAAGAAAAGTCCAAGATTGTATAATGTTCTAGATTAAAATTTGTATTAGAAAAGAGGAAAAGACGTGTCGTGTTTGATGTCGATGATCATAAGATGTGCGATGACGATTATGTAACGATTATTATGTTGGTATGTGGCAGGGTAAGATAGAAATGTCTGTATTTAATAATATAAAGTACTTGCACACTGGATTATGCTGCACTGAAGTAGACTGAACTGAGGGCAATTAAAGGAATAAACTACTACTAATAAACTACGTTGGAATGAAGTTCAATGTTATCTTATTTGATGGTAATATGTTTCTGCGAAGGATAAATCAAATAGTTGATAATTTCTTTGCGACTTCATAATATCTTTATTTCCCAAGAAAACTTAGTTAAAACTTACTTTATACAATTTAAATCAAACTTAATATTATTTCATATTCCCATAATAATATTCCAAACAAGTTGTGACAGACAGACAAGGCCGGCAAAGCTGTACTATTTTGCATTTTGGTTTGGAATTTCAAGCTATCCAGAAGAACATGAGGTTTTTGTACATGCGGTACATATCTGTCCTTTTATAGTCTGTACCTACACACCAAAAGCAATAAAGTTGGTATCACAAATAGATGCGCAATATTCACATTCAAAATACATCTCTGCCGACACAAAACATCTGATAGTGGCAGAAAAAAGGCTAATTCTCTTGGACAAGTCGCTAATGACAAGTGTGCCGAGCCACACTCGCCGGTCCAGTATTTCCTGTTTCCTAGTCGTTACGTGAAATTGCCCAACGAATGGAATCCATACCCAGTACCCAGCCATTGTAATGAGAAAATCGGTTCTTAGATTTTCATTCGCTTTGTTCCGATTATGTGTCGTGTGAATTATATTATGATGTTATGTTTATGCATGATGCGGTCGTTTCTGTTTGTTCAAGAAATCTGTGGTCAAGGGATTTTAAAATTGCTGTATTTTTTCTTAGGTTGAATTCGCGGACTGCTGTAAGCAATTTCTCTAGTCATATTTATTCATTTTAGACTTTATTGCACATCTTGCAGAAGGCGCGCCTAATGTCACGCTGCATTCTCTACCGGCCAACCAGAGGGTAAACAGAGAGAAAAAGAAATACACTACACTGAAACATTTTTATTGATACAACATTCTGTAAATAAGCTTTAATATCTGTATTTCAATCTCGGCCAGCAGATTTTGGTAAATTACGTTTTAATTGAGTTATGAAAAAGAAAAATAAAATTTTACATAAATTTTCAATCATAAACATAGATAAACAATGTTATAATGTAACATTATTTCAACATTCTATTGATCAGCAAATGGTAATCCTTGGTAAGGGTCACCACAGTTAGCACATATTTCTTTGATATCTTCAATTTAGTGTTTCACGTCATATTGTTGATTTCTTTGCTATCTTTAATTTGGTATTTTACGTTAGAAATCTGCCTTTGCAGAATATTAGGTACAGGTACGATGGTAGGATCCACTCCAGCCCGAGATTTTTACAAACAGATTTTTTGCTCCTACTTATCATGTCGAAGTCGTAAGTTCAAATTAATATTGTTTTGCCTAAAACTGTTATATCAACTAAAAAAAAGATTAATATGGATAGTTAAGTATTGACACGCTTTATTATATTTTTTTTATTAAATATCGACATACTAAATGAACTAATCGGTTCGCACCTACATCATTGTACAATTCCTTGTACGGTGACACGTAGGATGACAGTCATTTCTTTACGCCTGGATTATTAATGAAATAAAAATTAAAATATTATAAAATTAATTTGACATTTAGCAACGAAAATTATTAAAAACAGATTGTTAAATTTTTAAAATGTTTTTGAAATAGTTTGTATTTGAGTTTTTTTAATATTATAGGTTGGTAGGCTTGGTATTTTTTAAAGGGAAGTAAATATTTGTACGATAACGTTATCTGTTCAATTTACTATAGGAGCTGTAACTGACTGGGCCGATATTGTAGCAGATAGTACCTCTGCCTGCTACGCCGAGGTTTGTGGGTTCAATCCCCACAAGACACAAATATTTGTTAAGCCACTTTCAGATATTTGTGTACAGTCTGGGTGTTTCATTCACAACAAAAAAGTATGTAAGTACATATTAATATCAGCTATCTAGTTCCCAAAGTACAAGTTCTGCTTAGTTTGGGGCTAAATGGCGCTGTGTGAATTGTCCGATATTTATTTATTATTCAAATTATAAAATGGTCTATGCTCCTTGGGTAAAGTTGTACGTAAGTGTGAGAGACGGCCGTGGAGAAAATGATCTGCAATTTTGCAGATACACCGTGTAAAGGCTTTTTACTAGTGACAGAAAAATCTCCTTTATAATATCGCCTTCAAAGGAATATGAGACCGTAGCTCCCGTATGAACAACTGATTGGAAATTTCGTAAGAATGGTTAAAACTTCAATTCAAATTTTTACTTTCCTTCGTATGGAAAAGAGAGTTGCACTCTTACATAAAGCTCATTTTCATAACAGGTCACTTTTCAATTTCAAGAATAGAGTAGTTTGATTTCTAATCACGACATATAATACCACTGCTCATAAAAATACAATCAGAAAATATTATACTCAAAGCAAACCTCATAAACATAAACACCTTTTAAGTATGAAAACCGTTAAACAACAAATTTGCTTAGCCATTTATTGATGGTAGATGAAAATACGTAGGCGTTGGTGACGTAAAATTACATGAACATTAATTTTAGGTGCAATAAATATATATGGCAGGTTAAGGACAGAATGCATTTGTTTGAAAATATCATAATATTGCTTTGTTTCTTGCCGCACCTGTATTGCGCCAGGTTTTATTGCATTTTTGTCATGTTTCTGCGGCTGGTACCAATATGTAACATTTTTTGCACATTTATGAATAAGAATAAGAATGAAATGTATTTCCAAAACAAACAATTTATTCACATTTTGCCACAATAGGACTTCACACTAGTTAATACCCGTGTCGTGAATATTTGTTCTTGAAAGTTTATTTTCTGTTAAGAGCTACTCCAAGGTATTTTAAATGATCTGTTCTCAATAGGGCAATTACAAGAAGAATAAGAAGACAGCATGAATTAGGTGTTCGTATAAGAAAAATAAACCTTTACCAAAGAACTGGATATTATACTTGGAGCTAAAACTATGGGTTTATGAAAACATGGGAACTTAGTTTTTCTGAATTAACAAACCTTCTAACATTATAAGCAAGATTGTTGTGTAACCAGTTTGCAACTGAAAACATTGCCTATTCAGTGCCCTCAAAATAATTTTGCTATGAAGCACATATGTGCAATCTTGTTTAACATTATTTTTAGTATTAGTCTGGGCCTATCGCGATAGTATTTAGGTAAATATTAGAAATTTACCTTGTTTAGCATGTTGTTTCCAACAAAGTTGCTAGCAGTATCATTAATATAAATGATAAAATGGGTAGATCCTAAAATGATACCTTGAGGCACGCCATATTATAGATTTGTAGGGTCACTAAACTGATAATTTATCCTAATGCACTTGCAAGGAGCGATTTTGCAGGTAACTTCTGAACCAATAAAAGTCCCCCTTATGCTGATATATTCTAATTTATGTAAGGTTTTAACTGACGAAATTGTGTAGAAGGCTTTGATGAAATCTAAAAAATACCCCTAGGCATGGTTTTCTCCCATCCGAAGCCTTTGATACAGAATCAAGTAATAAGTCGACTGCGTCGTCGTCTGTTAACTTTCCACGTTGAAATCCGATCCGACTAGGATATATAACATTGTGTTTAATCAAGAAGGTTTTTATTTGTATCTTTGATTACACACTTAGCTTGTGTATAGTCCTATATTGACAAAGATTTGTTTTGGGGGCAGCTTTATGAATTGGAACTACAACCGCCCTCTTCCAACTGTCAGGAAAGATATCATTAGACAAACTGAGATTAAAAATATGTGTAAGAGGTTGAATAATGACGTCTGAGAGAATATATTTAATAAAACTGCAATTTAATTGACCAAAACCTGCAGCACTTTTGTTATTCGGAGTCATTACTATAGAAATTACTTACGTAACATTAGTAGGAATCATGAAAAATTAATGAGGCAAAACTGGCCATTGCATTGTGTTAATCAGCTCTTGATCGTTTAGGTTTAACTTCAATATAATATCTGCCGCGTGATTCTAATTTTTTTTTGCAATTCCTGCGACACTCAACTGTCATTTTATTCTCACCGTGATATTGTATACTTCAATCTTAGCAGAATACGAAACGCCCAAAACCATGCCACTGACAAGCTACCTACATACAACTGAAACGATTTTCATTTAACAGACTTCGGGACCTGATTTATTACACCTTGTAAGGTAAAGTTGGCTAGGAGATTGAATCTTCAAGCTTTTTATGACGACGTAAAGTTCAACGATCAATAAAACTCTTGATTGATCGCAAACACAAACATAGTGCCACACTACATTAACAATAGATATATTATTGCACGTATGGTTGACTATACCACATAATGTGCAAAACGAAATTGCTTGTACCTATTTATTTTTATATGGGGTGAAATGTTACTAGTGACCTTTAGCAAAATTTTCAAAATGGGCTAGTGTTAAGGAACAACTTTCCCCACCTCCCATACAAAATTGTCGATCACCTGAATTTGAGTTACTATAAAAACTGACTAGCCCGTCTTGAGATTTTGCTTTTGGTCATTAATAAAATTTCACCCTACATAGTGAATGAATTGAGTAATTTTTCTCAAGGAACCGAATAGGATTTGGTTCGTACCTCTTACTCAATATGACTCAGATAGCTCACGTTTTGTATGGGAGGTCAAATTTTTCTTTTCATATTTTGTCATTTTGTTCCCTGACTGGTAATAGTCAACCAGTTTCATGGTCTGGTTCAAACCTTGAAATAAATATAGCATTTTTTTGACATTCTGTGCTTATTAAAGGATTTAATTTACCTTTAATTTGCAATTCTTAAGAAAAGAATTAAGTACAATTAAAGTTAACACAGATAGTAATTTTTTATATTTGATTTCTGAATATTGGATTATTTACAAGCACTGTTGCTTGGTCTTAACTTGTAAAGTAAATTGGTTTCAATGAACCTTCAGAAACAATTTACTTCTAATACGAGAACCAATGAGTCAAACGCTATGGTCAGACACCTCTGCATAATCAAAGGATATACCGACAATAAAATGACGATTAAACTGTCATGCGACAATGTTGTGTCAAATTTGCGACGTGACAATCTGTCAACGTGACCCTTGTCACCTGTTGCTAAAAAGTTACGATGGGAAGAGTGGCAGTGGTAGTAACAACGCTCACGTGATATATGGAAATCAGTAGGTCACTAGTTGCTTTTATACACTAGATTCTCTTTGATTCACTGCGTGTGGGCGATGGTGCGAGTTAGTTCGATGTACTCAAATTTGCGGTACCTATATTTGCATATTTGGGCACGAGTAATAAAAAAAAACTGACATCAATAGTATAATAAGTATTTGTAGTGCAGTTTATCAAGGCCACTGCTCTCTCCTTTGGTTACTGGGTAAGTGTAACGCCTAAAATCAACTTTGCATGATAAATTGCGTATTGTAGAGAGATAAGTGTCGTTTATTTGAGTGGTTTCCTGTGTTGGTGTAGAGAAAGCTGTCTTTTTAGTGTAAGGATTTAGGATATTGGTGACGTTTTGAAGTGGCTCGTTTGTTATGCGATCTCTTTGAATATGTTCATTGTTCATACCCAAGTTTAAATTAATACACGTAGAAGAGTGATTTTGATTGGAATAGCAAGCAATTAGTTAACACATAACATATAAGCTTTTAGATCGCAGCAACTGGGAAAAATATTTTTAGGGACACCTTGTAAATTTTCCATTATTGTACCTGCGTTTTTTTATTACGACATGTCAACCAGTCAGTATGAAAAGCGAACGAAATTTTTAGTTACCGTATACGTTATAATAAGCTACCAACATTCCACAATTTGTACAAATTAAATTCATTAAGGAAACGCAAAATCGCACGAAATTGACAAGTAAGCTCAGCTTGCAGATCATTTCTGTCGCAAATTTCTGCATACCACACATTAATGACAATTATTAATATGATTATGTGAATTTTCAAGTCTCTTTAACGACTGTGCGCGGCAGTTTGCATTTCTTACGGTAATTTGTGAAAAATTACAACAGTTTTGGGGACGCCCTCCTCATAATTAGTGATCGTTAAAAAAAGTTGGGGAAGACCTTTTGAAATGATTGATTTACGTTCGTAAAAGTAATACATAAAGCACAAATAATATAATATTTACTACTAAACTAGTACAGATACCTCATTACGATAAAACTTAACCAACAAATTCAAGACAGTGTTTCAATTATTTGTATGGAATAATGGCGTAACGCCATCGATAAGTATTTTATTGACCTGAACTAATTGTTTTGTATTTTGCATACGATTTTGTAATTGAATAAAAATAGAGCTCTGGATATGCCATCTAGTCCTTTTTCAATCGAAGTTTTATTCATTAAATGTCACAGGAACCTTTATAGACAAATTATGTGCTATTCCAAAACGAATCCAATAAGATCCATTTTAACAAGATTTATTGTCTTAATACTAATGTGGTTTTGTGATAATCATGATTAAAATAGACATTTGCTATTTACAATGCAATTACATTCCAATAAAATAAATAATACTATTTATTATTTAATAAACGTCGTTATCTCTATTTTAATCTTTAGTTAAAGGTCCAATTAAGGGCCGCTAATAATAGAAGAAGAATACAGCAATTAATTTCACTTTTAATAGAAGGTCATATTAACACCCACTTAAAACCTACGCTAAAATTTATTTATTACAATACAAGCTTCTATTAAGCTGTTAGATTGTTTGTATTCATGATGGTGACATTTACAAATACATGAAAGTTTTATGATAGAGGTAAAATGCTGCGGTTCGTTAAATGAAATCCCGAAATATTGTCTTAACAAAATTTAATTCATGAACAGCAAATGGAACTTTGTTTTGAGTTTGTACATAATGTTACAATGTGTCGGAAGAGTGGCATCGAATTTGTCACTGTGTTTTGTTCTTGATGATTATTTTTATGTTGTTTGAAAGAGAGAGCTACGAGAAAATAATTATAGAACTACGGAGATATATTTACCTTCGTATCCTGTTCTAGGTATACATATCAATGCGTAATTATAAAACTTTTACAATAATATTTTGACCTCTATCTCTATAAATTATGTCATACAAACAATACAATGACATGCTAGTAGTAGATATAGATGGTGTTTAAAGGAACGCATAATAATATTATCATGAGCTGGTCCATAAAAATATACAACTTATCTTTTCTACCTATGTAAAGTCGGTTATAAAAATATCTTATCCAGAGGTACTCGAAACGAAATGAAATATTTTTATCACCAGTGAAAATATACTAATAATTAAAGTAGGTACATTCTCTTAATAAAAAGTCATACAGAACAACATATCCAATTCTGAAAAATAGCTGGGGACAAAAATAATTTAGTCTTTGGAGTTCCATAAATACTTATGTGCTACAACCGATGGAACATAATTATTGTAACAGGTACATAAGATATGACTACAGACCATACACTACGGAGCAGTTTTTATTTGTATTTTTCAATTGCAATCACTTTGTTGAATACCGTCGGCATAAATCGCAGAACCTAGAATAATATTATGGAGGCACAGAACCTAGAATATGGCGAAGCCAGAGGAAGTCAGGCTAGAGGTATTATGTTCTACATAGGGTTCTACACTTTCTACCACTAAGTATTTCTCTCTCAATGTATGTGGTAATTATTAGAGATATGTATGATTGGATTTATATAGGGTGAAAATTTACTAGTGACCGATAGCGAAATGTCAAGACGAGCCGGTAATCAGGAACATCTTTCCAAAAGAAACATAGGTTGAAATACGAAATTGGACTTCACATACCAAATTGCCGATCGGCTAATTTGGGTTACTGTGAAGTCTATTTTTTTGTCATAACTCAACCTATGTTCCTTCGGTAAAGTTGTTCCTTGTCACCAGCCCGTCTTGAGTTTTCGCTATCGGTCACTAGTAAAATTTCATTCTGTTTAGTAAAACGTGTGATACCAGCTGAGTTTAGAAGACACGTGGCAGAGTTTTGCTTGTTTGCCTCCAGCAATGTTACATGGTACCAATTAGGCTGGTAGCGTTCCCCCTTTGGATGGCCAAGCTTAGCCGTTAGCCGAGAAAACTGCCAGCTCTTCGGTCACCGGTCTCATTGAGGCGATTGACTCTCAAAAAAATAATTGTAATAATTGTATTAGAGCTCCTTCATCGCTCACATTGATACCCCGGCCGGGCCAGACGGGTGCGTGGGCGCATGTGAAAGTGAGCACCGGCGCTTGACTGACTCTGAGATCTGTGCACGCGCATTTGCTAATAGTCATGTGAATCATTCCGAGCCAACTGACCTCATTGTGGTGTACCAATTTTTATTAAAGTAGTTGGACTGATAAAAAACAATTAAATACTAACATACGTTTTTTTGTTGAAAATTATTTTGCATTGATAGGAAATACTTGTCTTGTCTACCCCACACCATCCCACTGCTGGGCAAAGGCCTCCCTCTTCTTCTTCCATCAAGACAAGACAAGACAAGGAAATACTTAACTATTTAACTTGGCTGAAACTGAGATCTGTGCACGAGCTTTTCCTAATAGCCAATTTTCTGAATGAAACTGAAAATGTTAGTCAGACGTGGCGTATATGTTTGTTTTTACGGCTGTTTACGCTTTGCCTATCTCGCAAAGGGTATAGGGGTGATATAATATATATGTAGTAAACGGGTTCTCGAGTGGCGGCCACGCCTCGGCAAGCGTAGTGTTGGACGACCTCCGGCCAGATGGACCGATGACTTAAAAAAGGCGGCTGGTAGCGATTGGATGGCGAAAACGGGAGATCGTGCCCTATGGCGTACCCTGGGGGAGGCCTACGTCCAGCAGTGGACTGCAATAGGCTGATGATGATGACAATTTATATATACTCATTCCGAGCCAATTGATCTCATTGCGGTGTATCAATATTCATTTGAGGAGTTGGAATGTTTGAATAGTTTAGGCATTTTAAATTAAATTTAAATCTTGGACAGGGTTGGGAAATACCTTCTTACTTACTTTTTATAATAGTCACATGCAACGTATAACATTGTTCAATCTGAAAAAAGGAGTACATAATAAATGAATAAAAAATTTACAAATTTTCCTCACCTGCCCATGTTCAACAGTGAACTGTTGTGGCTGTCAAAATTGAAGTCGAAGTTGAAATAAACTATGCAAAAGTAGTTGTAATAAACGTCAATCAATGAGTAACAAAATTTCCTTACCACAAAACCGTACGACCAACTGGCCAAATTAACCTTTCCGCAATAAACTTTTCCTTCTTACTTTATTAACATCCTGTTGTTCTTTGAATAGATTTCAAACCATGTTTGGCTATATGAAGTAGCAAGTTGAAGCTAGCTGAACTTTATAAATAGTAGTCACTTTGTGTTGTTTTGAAAATTATGTTTTTTATGCATGTAAACTAGACGTGTATTTTGAAATAAACGGTTTATCTATCGATCTATCTGTAGGTATCATTATAAAAAAGATCTTTTCGAAGACATAGGACTAAGTAAAATAATATAAAAATATAATCTACATATTTTTAATGAATGTATGTGTCACATTAAATCGTACCCTCAAGTACATATTATATTGGCACAAGTTTTTATTAATTTTTACCAAACAAATTTTTTGTTTATTTTCTTAACAATAATATACCTCATAAACCACGGGAGATCGTAAATTACATAGGTATATTTACTTAAACTGCAGCTTGCACCATATTACTATTTATTACCTCATCATTGTGATAGTCACCTACCTATCTAAACTCCCACACCAAAGTCAAAAAATTGCTTTTACTACCATATATCGTACCCAACGGTAAAGTATTATTAGTCATAGACATAGTTATGTAAGAAATCATTAGTGAGGTGACTTCGAGGTCGTCTGTGGGCAAATGTGGAGTCAATGACGATTCACTATGTCATACGTACTTATAAGCGCCGACAGGGGAATGACTCTTGTAATATGTTGATGATGATGAATTTTTGTAATATTATAATATTAATAGATAGGACATTTTGTAAATGTTTGAATCTATTTGTTTCGTAATAAAACACTTACAATGTCGACAGCTGAAAAATTTCTACCCTTTCTCTTCAATTCAGCAATATTTCAGATGTGACTTCATCAGTCCAAGCTATTGTTTGGACAAGGATGGTTTGGTTAAAAAAAAACACTAAATACAATAAACTGGTTAGTCACTTGTGGTTTACTAAATGTTATGTTTATTGATGGATTACTTTTACGTAATCCCTACGATAGGAATACAAAAATAAGAGTTAACGTTAACAATTTTTACTTGCTTAAACCACATCATGACATCACATTAGCCTATAGCTGCAGCAGTCCATTACTAGACCCCAAGCCTTCTCCAGGCCATTCAAAAATATTTTTTTTTATCCAGTCACTTTTCACACAGCCGCCCTTTTTATTTAAGTCATCGGTTCATCAGTCACAGGTACTTATTAATACAATACTATACTCAACTAAATAATTATAAAAAAGCAAGTCACTACAATACTCATTCTCGTAAAGGTAATCCCAATAGGAACTTGGAAAGGAAGTTGTTGTCTTACCCAATGATTTAACCTTCGTCGATGACGTGATATGACATCCTACGTCACAACTAATTTCTGCTAGCCAATCTTATCTATGAGTCGGCGGCAATCCTTATATGGGTAGGGGAACATTGCAAACCCACACTTGCAAACTGTACCGAAGTTGACGTCAGAAGAAAGTAAACATATTGGTTACAACGAATATCCTGAAGTCTATCCTACTGTGATAAGAAGCGGAAGGTAAATATTGTACGAGCTGTATAAATAGACGTGTGACATAATTTGAATGATTAATAAAAGTTTTCGTAACTCTATCGATGATAACCTTAAACTTCAAAATGTATTCAGTAAGGAAGACTTGTATTGTAATTATGCGGATAATATTGACAAACACGCAATTCAAAGCTAGTTTACGTTTATACATATATATTTCAAATAGCTTTGAACCTTAAAATACAGATTTATGAGGTAATGTATCGAGAAAACAAAAGAGAAAATAGTACGTGCTGTTTATGATGAATAGATTAGGCTAATATGCACGCCTGGCTTCCCATGCCAAGCCCTACAGAACATTGCCAGCCAAAATACAATGTCTCCATTTTATCAAACGGAGTCAATTAATGTTAGCGCTAAACAGCGTTAAATGATAGGTAATAACCACAAGTAATAGACCCTAAATGCAGCTCTAAAATTTTATTTGTATAACTTCAGCCTACACTCATAATAACTTTCGTACGTTTAACTGCAGCGTAATGGTGCTTCACAAGTTTTGCAATGAACATCCTATCTACGGGTAGGAAATAAAGTCATATTTTGTATCTTTCAATGCAGTTCTAAATGCCAGTTGCAATATATTACCTGCATCTGTACGGAATTTATATAACAGACATCTTTGACCGTTCTTACTCCAAATTGTAGCTGAAAAGTTAAAAGTATAATTATATATACGCATTTCCCATGCAGATGCACCAAGATTTATAATGTTATTTTACTTGCTGTAAGTTGAACTTAACAATCTATCATATCCATGATATCACCCACTTTGTCTAGCCAACGCAGATCTTTCGCAAACCGACATGAAACGTAATATCCTGCGCATAAAATGGCCTCTGTAGATTTACAACAAGTTCGGCCAAGTAAACCATACTGACGTTTACAACTATACTGACAATTATGTCCTTAAGATGTGTGGGGAGTATTGCTAGACACAACACTTGGATTGGGTTACGTAGGGAATAATATAATCGGTACAACGATTTGGATTAGAAAGCTGAAATAACTATATCTAGACACTGTGTTTTACATAAGCTGATTGAAATTCAAATAAACAAAGGTAGCTACAGTCTTTATTGCGATTGTGTGTAAGTTGTTAGGGAATATTAAAGTTAGTAATTTTACAATACATACATACATAATTAAAATAACGACATTCGGGAAAATTTTGTCTTTTTAATGATATTGAGATAAACCACACAAAATCACCAAACAATATTGTTCAATAATTGAGATATAATTTTGTTTAGGTATTGTGGAAACGTTATTATATTCAACACATAGCAACGTACCAAGCGGGGATGAAATAAATAAATGGAAACTTTAATATTAGCCAGAAACATAGAGGCAAGTTGATAAAAATATAAGCTAAACTATGAAGTGTGCATCAATGAAAAATCCATCTATTTTTATAGCCGTTTTGCAGGTTTGCGGCAGCACAGCGCAAGCTTTAAAGTGAATGCTTCATTCTATTCACTCACTCATTCCATTCACTCACTGACTGAATAAAGGGAAACACCGGTAGTTGGTAGGGCTTTCGATTCGTTTGTGAATGAATGGACCATAACTTCGTGCTTCGGAGTGGGATGTTGTAGAGTTGTTAACACATAAAAGCCGTATGAACATTGATAATCTGTAATTATGATATGGCATCGAATCGTTCGTCAACTCGAAGACCCACACGAAAGAATAAGAAAATAGGAATATACTGAGTTAAAAAACTAAATCATATCTTTCGATATTATCATTTGAATTCTGATTTTTATTATAGTATTGCAATTATTGTGTTGTTAACATGTAACACATTTATTTCTAATGTCCATTCTTGTTCGCTCTTTATGTGTGGGAAACTGAGTCAACGAAAAACTTTACGAACCGTGGAGTCAGAAGTTATCGTACAGAAACTTCTTTATTAACAACTCTTCAAAGATCATCTGTTAGTGTCGGAACTACTTAACGGTTGATGGATGTTAGGTGCTACCGTGGCACGCCCACCTATCGTTCTTACTTCTGACTGAGCAGCTGCCATAATTTCAACAATAGTTCTCCTACTTTTGCGCTACAACATGTTGCGCCGACCCCAAATAAATTGGGATGGTGAGTTCTCCTATATTTCATGCCAGCTCACACTTATTCTTAGCGTTTAAAATTGAATATTTACTTGCTTATTATTGACCACAGTTAAATGCTTGAAACATTGCCACGCAGAGAGCCAGATGAAGTATATGCTTAATATGTGTATTCTACTTTAAGGCGACATTGTTGCAAAACAGGTGATGAACGCTTCGCGCCGCAGACCTCCACGGTTATAATCCCGGGACCTCTAAGCCTATACCTTTTTCCGGGTGAGCTCCTGCTCCCCACCATACAGATATCAGATGTAGATTTTGATAGCCTCGGGGCTAAAATCATAGGGTCCAGAACTAAAAAAAAAACTGAGCCTATACCTGGCTATATGGTAGAAAGCTAGGGCTCACACTAAAGAAGATATTGTGGGTGATCGAACAACCAGCTCAATCAGACTCTTGGTATTTATAATTTCAATTTAAATAAGTGCCAATTCAAGTTTCAATTTTGCCGTGTGATGCCGGCTTAGAATAGCATCACCCCATTTCTTACCCATGGGTGTCGTAAGACCCGACTAAGGGACTCGAGGGATGTGTATTGCAATTTTAGGCGACGGGCTGACAACCTATCACTATAGTGATACACAGTTATCTGATTGACCCTCAAGCTTTTGTCAGACGTGGTGTTAATATCCGTTTTACGGCCGTTAACGCTCTGCCTACCCCGTAAGGGATATAGGCGTGATTTATGTATGTGTATGTATGTATTTAAATAAGTGTCTAGTCTATGCACGTTGGATTATTTTTGTGAATGTGTCCACGTAAGAAACCTTACTGTAGAAGGCAGCCCACGTACGATAGTTATCTCCACCTCTGCTACCGACTTGCGCAAAGGCTTTGTAGGCAGTGTGGTGCTGCTGCCTAACTGATTCTTTAAAAGAAGTTAAATGTAAAAATAAATTTAGATTTAAAAAAAATCAGTACGTTCTTTTCCAATTTAAATTAGTAACCATGTGAGTAAAACAGGGCATCTTTATAATTATTATGGACACCAACAGGAAAAACGGGTTTTGTAGGCAAAATATTAAAGTATTGTCAAAGTTATGTATAGTTTTTGCTAGATTTTTATTTTTGTAGTATTCTATTTTAGATAGGTATCTCTGAAAGCAATGCGATGCAAAAACATTTGCTTCTCTATTTACATGTTTCAACTGAATATAAAATAAATGTATATTGATTTTTATTCTTTTGTCGTGTGAGACACCGAGTCGAAAACCAAACTGAGATAAATTATCTGTGTTTATACTATTTTCAGGATGCCGTTCCATAATCAAGTTACGTGCTTAAAACGTCTATACCGTCTAGTATTCGATGGTTCATGCGTCATGGTTGGTTCCATCTGACGCAACAGAGTCGTAGTACAAAATAAAGTAGGTTCGAATATATATGCGCCTGCGCCGAATGTTTAGCAGACTAGACAACGCCCCCATATTGTCTCACAGTAGGAGAGCTAATAACGACATTCTGATTAATAGCCTAGAATTATCGCGTTAACATTCGTCTCAGACGTATGTGATTTGTTTAATAAATAAATGTATGATGTATTACTGATTGTTCAAAAAAATAATTTTAAAAAATTATAACAACCTACTAAAATTACAGGAATAGAAGAGTATGTTAGAAATGGCCTTTTGTGTTCAGGGAATGTATCGAATTTTCTTTCATCCTCTATATTCGACATAAGTATTTGTATTTTATTTTATTTTACGTTTGGTGGATTCTGGCCTGAAACATATATGACTGTTTAAAAAGCATTTAGTATGAAAACATCCTGATTATATTCTTCGAAAAGCACCACAATGTATACCTACCTATTGCGCAGATTTTTCTGTGTGACGTCACAAATTGTGTGGGTTATTTTGATTCCCATATGACTTGTGGGAGGACGAAGTCATAAGTATGATCCAATGAAATTCCGGATACCAAGCACATACATACATAAATCAAACCTTTATCCCTTACGGGGTAGGCAGAGTGTTAACAGCCGTAAAACCAATATTAACACCACGTCTGACAAAAGTTTGAGAGTCAATCAGATAACTGTGTATCACTATAGTGACAGGTTGTCAGCCCATCGCCTAAAATTGCAATACACATCTAACCCTCCCCTTAGTCACCTCTTACAACACCCATGAGTAAGAAATGGGGTGATGCTATTCTAAGCCGGCATCACACGGCAATATGCACTTCTACGTCATTATTTGTGACTAATTATGACGTTGAGTAGTACTGTTATTTATTGAGTACCAAATTTTAAAACACTTCCCGTGTTAGGTATAATTTTTTTTTGAAAACTTGCAAAATTTTTTTCCTGCCCGCGCTTGAAAATTTTGCAAGTTTTCAAAAAAATTGTTATTTATTATTTGGTTGAGTTTAGGTTATACAATGTTGTGAAGTTTACATTGAAGACAGGATGTGTTTGTATCTACGGTATTTTAATTGCGGATTTCACTATCACCACAAGTATGATTGTAATAAGTATTATGAATACATAGTGCATCCACTTACATATTGAATGAAAAGGTAGAACAGGCTATTCAAATTCGTAGCATTCTCATTTTTATTGTTTTGAAAACAAAACAGGAAAACTATTTCCATGATATTTGACGATGGTTAACGTCAGAAATATTAATAAAATTTCAGTCAAACACAAAGACGGCTTTTGAGGCGCAGTGGTACTGCGACTGCCTGCGACGCAAAAGTTTCGGGTTCGATTCTCGGTGGGGCACTCACAAAGATGATATTTATCACTTTGTAAATTTGTTCCCAGTCTGGTTAGGACCTTGCACGCTGAACCACCTGATTGTCTGAATAGAAAGATGGTCCTGTGCTTCGGAGGGTACGTTAAGATACGTTCAATCCCGGTTGCTGTCAATGATTACTGAGACGGCGGTCTTTACACAACCATGTCAGAAACTACTACACGTAGTAGGCGGTTGAAAAACTCTGACACCAGGGTTTCTCGGGTCGTTGGACGACCCAGTGTTCCACATGAAAAAAAAGAAGAAAGAAAGAAGTCAAACACAATATTTAGTAACTTAAAAACCTGGGTTGACTGTCGATATCTACAGTCATCGTCACTGTGATAATAACTCATTCAGTGTACTCTGAATTATCTATTCTGAGGTGCGAATGTTTATTTAATAACAAATCAATGAAAGGATCATTGTACCTTGATAAACGGCTTACGTAGTTCAGTACAGATAATGACTAACAGTAACAGTTGAAAATGACGTATGTTTCCGTCAATGTGCTATTTTTATCACCATCTACGTCATAATCAGCTTGTCAGTAAAGTTAAGAGGAGGAGCGATTTGATGTGGTACTTTTAACATATGAGATTTGAATAAATAGGTACCTAAGTTTTATCATATCAAATTTTCATATTTTAAGGGTTCAGTACCTCAAAAGGTAAAATGGAACCCTTTATAGGATCACGTTGGTGTCCGTCCGTCCGTCTGTAACGATCACGACCCTAAATCACACCTAAAGATATAATAGAATCGAAATTCAAACCATGTACTTACTCAAGTCTATGGCTGCTTCTAGATAAAAATAAAAAACGAGCTGCTAACTTGACACTAAAAAAGATACGGTCGTTTATGCTGTAAAAAACGCGTGTTTTTGACCCTCTTAAGGGAATTAAAGTTCATTGAGTATTTCCCGTGGACCTAGAACTATATAATTTGGCAAATAGCTTCGTTTTGAAATACAAGCTTAGAAAAAAATCTAAACTTGACAGTTTTATGAAATATTGCCTTTTGGGCGGTAAAAAAAGTAAATTTGGAAATGTTGGCTGGTAGTTTAAGTGGGTATCATATGAAATTGCTTGATGTGCAAGTTACGGAACCCTCATTGGGCGACTCCGACTCGCACTTAGCTGTTTTATAATAATACGTTTTGATACTAGTATTGCACTTTAAGTTTCTCTTTAAAGACTACAAATTATACTAGTTTTTCATACAATAATCATCAATAAGTACCTGTATAAGTTTATCCCTTGAATAGATAATTATTTGGAATTGATATTGATAGAGCAAGTCAAGATACTTATTAGCAGACAAATCTTATATGTCTCATAAAAAATTTGTGTATGCTAGTGTTAGCTGGTTAAACCCAGTTTTAAGATAAACTATAACTTCGGCTAAATTGGTTTTTCCTTTCAAGAGTGAATAAGCACGTTTTAAAATTACCTACATTGCTGATTCTGAGATAGTTAAAATATACGTGTATATTTTCAATCTTTCGTAAAGTAAATTTTATATCACCCTCGTAAGGTAGGCTGCTTCTAAGCCTCCCCCTATTGCCCAGTGTCACATTTGCTACTCATACATATATTCACGATGTTGTCCAATCCCTGGACAACAGCCTGCCTTAATCGGCTTCACGACATACATTATCATCAGCTTATTGCAGTCCACCGCTGGACGTAGGCCTCCCCCAGGGACAGGACAGGGTACGACACCCACGTGTAGATGTGGAGTGATGCTATACCAATCCGGCACCATACGGCAAAAGTAAGTCCGTTTGGTAAAAGAGTATAGCAGTGGGTTTTCCTTTGTATTACATAATGTTGACAATACCTATATTTATAAATACCTATACTGAGATTCATTTCCGTCTTTATTACAATGTCAAGTTGCGGTTTCTACTATTTTCGGCACTGACTGACTGTGTTTTAACAAAATATTGTACCATTAATTACTTATCCAAACACGATTGGCTTAGCGTCGCAGCACGCATGGATAGGTAATTTTTTATAGCTCAGTCTCGAAATTTCGGATTATTGGATGAATGTGGCATTAAAGATATTCCGCGTTGTCATATCTCTTGCTTACTTTCCTAGTCTAGCATAAGACAACAGTTTTATGACACCTGTAGTTACCTAGTGGATGTTGTTAGGTCGCATGGGGCACACGGACACTCGCTGCCTACTGCTATTCTACTGAAGTTTGGTGATAGACAGCTACCCTGGGCAGTAAGGAACAAAATAAGAATTGGTATAAGTAAAACTTATTTCTGATTATCATATATATATTGGCTGACAAAAAATTACAATCAAAATGTCATCACGCCTTTGATCATTAGACACATCACTCAATTTATAGCTTTGGTAAATACATTTACATACCTAAATGTATTGTTTTATAAAGTCATCATCACATTGAAATAGTGATTAAGGTTAAAGATGTATTTTTAAATAAATTATCAATGTTTTCTGTTACACTGTAGGAGATGATTTATAGTAATAGAATATATATGTGTTGCTTATTATATAATAGACAAGTAACTATTGTAACCATATTGCCGTGTGATGCCGGCTTGGAATAGTATTACCCCATATCTTTCCCTATGTTTCTTAAGAGGCGACTAAGAACCTCTACCATTATATGTGTACAATTTTAGGGGATGGGTTGACAACCTGCCACTATGGCGATACACAGTTTTCGGAATGACCCTCAAAAAATTGTTTGAGTCTTGTAAGGTTTGGATGGGTTCTGTACCCTCCTATTTTAGTCGGGAGATAAGGTAATACTTTTATACATCAGGCTAAACAACCTGATGATCGCGGTGACTGAGCGAATATCCATCCATCTGAGGTCAGTTCTTTATGATAGTTGTAACGTTGCAGCTTTCTTAAACGCCTATCGGAATATAGTGCAATGTAAGTAGCACGAAATCAATGAAATTCGAATCTACAGATGCATCTGGGTGAATCAACTTTTCTTTGTCAAAACGTGTCCTCAAAAAACTTCTTTGTAATAATTACATTTGTGTTCGGAAAAATTCAATTTCACACTTTATTCTGAAGTTATAGAATCCTCAGGAATATTCACATTGGGTAATTCACATTCAGAGGGTAATTTGCGTAAACTTATAATAATAAAAAACATGTGACCCGGGGGACCAAATTCCGCTTTCATACATAAAAGACCTGTCCCATTGATGCATCTGTCAACTTTATTATCAAATTCTGAAAAAATACTCCTAGAAGAGCTTTAATTTGAAAGAATCATCTCATACTAGGAGATAATATCCTTTATAAAACTATATTTTAAGCGAAATAAAGTATTTTTTTATATTTTTCATTGATTTTAATACCTATGTCCCACAAATTACAATATAACGTACGTCCACGGGGTCACGCAATTCAAAATATTTAAAGAGTGAAAGAGACACTGTGAAATGGCGCGCAGCCAATAGAAACTGTCCTACGAATCACCTGATCATCTTCAAGCCATTTCAAAAGCTGTGATTGTTTGGCCATTTCGTCCGCGGCTCTCGGCAAGGCAGCGTGGGTTTATTGAAGTTCTGCTGGCTGACGACATTCTTTTTGGTAAACACTGTTTTATTTATAGCAATTGTTTTGTTTTTATTTAGTGATAGAGTCTAAAATGTTTTGGCTGTAGGCAAATTTACGGATATTTTTATATTTTAATAGAAAATAACATTTAACCGTTAATTGTCCCCTGGGTCACAGTTCCGCTGAGTCACAATTATCGTGACCCAAGAGACAGTTTTCGTGAGTTAGAAGACATTTTATAGTTGTTAAATTAAATTAAAAGGAAATTTGGCATGGTTTGCAAATACTTACTTAGAAGAGATAAGAAATAACAACCGGGAATATTTTCTTTACGCTGCAATGGCTACTGATGGTTTAATTCACAAAAAATGTTTCTTTGCTAACAGATTTGTCCCCAAAGTTTATGGACAATTTTATAGTTTTGAAGTGATTACAGCTATTTTTTAATACATATTTTTAAAGAAGTGTTTATTTTATGTTTGGAGAAGTTAGTGAAAACTATTAGTTTTGTTTTTTGTTGGCCAGAACCTTAAATATGAAGAAAAACCGCTGTGTAACTTATCACTCGTGACCCAAGAGACACAATAAGATTTAAAAAAATGTTAATGTTACACTTTCTAGCTCTTTTAAACTGCATTTATGATTCGTTAAGGTTTATTGCTTTAAATAAAGATATTGATTTTTTCTATAACTTGATATTTTCTTAACTTTTTATCCAAATATAAAACGTTACCCAGGGGACTCATACTCACCTGAGTTTTCTTATAAGTATGTAAAATATTCTGAAAAATAGTAAATTTTTCGGTGCCGATACTGCTATAGCAAAATTTAATATATGTTTTATTAATACCATTAAAAAACTTTATTAAAAAATAATATTTTATTTTCCAAAAAAACAAAACTCAGAGTACAAAGAATAGTTGATTCACCCATCTGCCACTGTTTCGCTTTGAACTGACACTCTATACTAATATAGTGCGGTGGTGACTATGGTTACTGCCACTTATAATAGGTAGTCAAAATAATTTTGTTTTCACATTTAAGTCCATTAGTACACCACCTAAACAAACACCTAGTGCATGATTTTAAGGTTTAAATAAAAGTATTGCGTTTTTGTGAAAAAAAAATGAAAAGTTTAGACGCTAGAACTATATTTGCATGTTGATTCCTAAAAATTATAAAAAATCGGATCACCAGCGCGTGCAAATCCACTTGACAGAAATTTTGCTGATACGTTGTACTTGATAAACACCATAACACATTCATATTATCTTTCTTTAACGGATCGCTCTACTTGAAAGTTCTTAGAGGTTGGAATATGTAGAGCAACAGTACCTAGTAGGTTTACAACTAATTCGTCACCAACGAGATATGTTTAACAATGAGATGATGTTATATTAATAGGTACGTAGATTGTAATAGTGGTATGCGGCAAAACCTTTTAGATGCGTATAACGCTGTCTATGTTTTATCTTATGTATTTATTTTATATGCTTACTTTACAAAGGATACTATTTTTGTACTTAGATAACAGTGGGAGTGTGGTTTACAGGAGAGGTTGTAAACATTTAGTAGGTATAGGACAGGTACGTTGCACACTCTATTTTCATATTGCTAGCCACAATTTTAGTAATTATTCATACTATGAAGCGCCAACAGAAAAGATTTGGTCAATTCAATACTTACGAATTTTCAGTTTTCGACTTTAACCAAACCTTGCTATTACAAAAAGTCAAATGAAAATTTTAGGCAGTGTGTAGTGCCGTGTGGTGCCAGCTTAGAATAGCATCAACCCATTTCTTTCCCGTGGGAGTCGTAAGAGGCGACTCAGGGACTCGAGGGTGTGTATTGTAATTTTAGGCGATGGGCTGACAATCTGTCACTATAGCGATACACAATTTTCCGAATGACCCTCAAACATTTATCAGACGTGGTGTAAATGGCCGTTTCTTGCGGCTGTTTACGCTCTGCCTAGACCACAAGAGATTATAGACATGATATGTGTATGTATGTGTGTATGAAGTGTAGGAAGTTGTCTAAACTTTTTTTTGTAATGAACCGTTACAGTCTTAAAATAGAAAAGGTATATAAGTAGGTAACACCAACACCTACTTATCCACAATCACCGTCAAAACAACAGATTTAATAGTCAATTTTTAGTAACCGTTGACTCGGAACCAATATTTGGTTTGAATAAGTAAATTCTTCCGTGTACTTTAGCTTTAAGGTTTTATTATGTTTATAGTAAGTAGGTACATCTTTAGAAACTAATTTAAGAACTTGAAGTATCAAGGTACTTAGGTGGCAACGCATGTAGACGCAAATAAGACGCCGCACCGCCTCCGTCCGGTTGTCATTCATCCAACCTTATAATCACATAGGTCTAAAAAGGGTCAATATTTAAGTAATATGTGTCTATTACATCTACTACTAAATACTTATTCCCACGCGGGTTTTCGAATCATTCTAATAAAACACCAAAAAATCGGAGTTACCGCAGTTAAACTTCCCGCAAGTAAGTTCCAAAGGAAAAAACAATTCTTATTTTGATCCTCGTCCAACCAGTTAATACTTAAGACTTTGTAAGACACACAGACATCGGTGAAGCATCGTTTGCTAAGATACATGACGTGTACTATGACTGGAAAATAAATAAAATGACCTTATCGTGGGCTAGTTGGGTGTTCATTCCACGTCTATGCCCTCACCTCATATTCACCTGGGGCATGCCTGCGAACACACTCCATAAGCGCTTGTGTTTTGATATATAGGTAGGGTGAAATTTTGCTATTATATATGTGACTGATAGCGAAAACTCAAGACGGGCTGGTGATAAGAAACAATTTTCCCCAAGGAACATTATATCGAAATAAAGACAAAAATTTGTTGAGCCTCCATAGTAACTCAAATGAGCTCATCGGCAAATTTGTATGGGAGAACCTATTTTCTTTAGGGAAAGTTGTTCGTTATCACCAGCCCGTCTGAATTTTTGCTATCGGTCACTGGTAAAATTTTACCCTTTACGCTAGTTCTATTAATTATACTGTGCTTTAGGATAGTCCCTGGAAGCACAGTCCCTGCTGTGTAGCAAAACGACACATCTAAAAAATTACTATGCTTTTAATGCTTCACTTTCGTAGGCTACAAAATAAAAATTCGTAGAAATAGTTTTTTTTAATTAACTTTTATTACATCCTTGTTTGTCGTATTTCTGTACCGTTCATTGGGTGGTTGGATGACTCGGTGACACATACGAGAAAAAATAAGAATAATACAATTACATTCACTTCATATAGTTCTTGAAGATGCCTAAAATGCTTAATCAATTATTAATGATTAAGGTGCGTACAATTAGGTACATGGATAAAATGTGGGTAAGTTACTAAATTCTCACGGTGATATTGTAACAGAACCTATCTATTAATAGTTCGCGATACCATGTACCTAAATAACAGATATAACTTACCAAACAATGTAATTATTGCAAAATGTCACGAGACACAAATGCCATTCCATCTCATTATTAGATGTAAATTAAATCTATTTGTTTACATTCGATTCGTTGTCAGCCTGTTATTAAAGCAGTTAAAGTAATCGATTTTAAATGTGAAACTAATATATCAACAGTATTGAATTTAATTTAAATATTATTTTGTTTCTCTGGGGTAGGAGGATGTTTTACGTGCAGAAAGTTTAGTCATGCAATATTCGATATGCATGCCATGTATGACTCACAAAAATTTATGCGCCTGAACTGTAGGTTCCAGGTTCGATACCCATTCGAGCAGATATTGAAATGAATGGATATTTACTCCCCCCTTTTCCATACAACACCACATATCCTGTATTGCAAGCAACTCACGTCTGGACGCTGGCTCCAAACAACCACCTACTGTACCTCGTTGCGATTCTTCGATGTCGGAGATCGCAGTACACATAAAAGAGGTTCGAAGAGTATTGTGCAGTCTAGACGTGAACAAGGCCAGCGGACCTGATGGCATACCAGCGAGAGTATTAAGACTATGTGCGCCTGAACTGTCTCCTGTGCTGACACGCTTGTTCCGCCTCTCTCTTAAAGAAAGAACGGTGCCGGGGGCCTGGAAGCTTGCTAATGTGCAACCAGTTCCCAAAAAGGGCGACCGTGCCGACCCTGCCCATTACCGTCCAATTGCCATTACCTCCATCCTATGCAAGGTCATGGAGAGGGTACTTAACAGTAAGTTGCTGACCTACCTTGAAGACAATGATCTTCTCAGTGACCGTCAATATGGCTTTCGCCGGGGGCGGTCTACTGGTGATCTTCTTGTGTATGTCACGCACTGCTGGGGCGAAGCCATCGAGAAAAACGGCGAAGCACTTGCCGTTTCACTCGATATCTCGAAGGCCTTTGACAGGGTCTGGCATGCAAGTCTGCTCAGCAAGCTTCCTGCTTATGGCATCCCAGCTGATTTTTGTACTTGGATTTCAGACTTCCTTAGTGAACGGTCCATCAGAGTAGTCGTTGACGGCTGCTCCTCTGACCTAATGGCCATTGATGCCGGAGTTCCTCAGGGGTCTGTTCTCTCTGCAACTCTTTTCCTGCTGCACATCAATGACCTCCTTCGGCATGGTATTGTTGGATACGCAGATGATAGTACCGTTTCAGAGAGATACTTGACAGGTGCAGGGACCAGTGGGGATGAAATACGTTCGTTAAGAAAGGCCATGGTAGAGCGAACAGATCTGACCTTAAGTCTTGTCTCCCAATGGGGCGACGACAATCTGGTCTCATTCAATGCCACCAAAACACAGGCGTGTCTTTTCACTGCAAAAAGGAGTCCTTTCGACTGGACACCTACTTTTCGGGGTACATCTGTCCCAGTCACTGACAGGCTTGAGCTTCTAGGCATGGAGTTGACATCAAATCTAAACTTCGGCGCGACTATCGAGTACAAGGCTCAGACGGCGGCTAAAAAGCTGGGCGTCCTGAATAGAGTGAAGCGATACTTTACGCCTGGACAGCTTTTAACTCTTTACAAAGCACAAGTCCGATCCTGCATGGAGTATTGCAGTCACCTTTGGGATGGCTCAGCCAAATACCAACTTGCCGCTCGGTGGAACGCAGGGCCAAGAGGCTCATAGGCGACATAAAACTGGTGGACACCAAGCTACATAGCCTGGCACATCGCCGCAAGGTTGCCTGCTTGTCGGTATTTTATAGATTGTACTTCGGAGAGTGTGCTCAAGAGCTTCACGACCTTGTTCCACCAGCTCCCTTCTACCATCGGACATCCAGACGCACCGCCGGATACCATCCGTACCTGGTAGCCATTCCACCAATTCGGACTAAGCGCTTCCAGTCATCATTTATAATGCGCACAGCTAAAGAGTGGAACTCACTTCCTGCGTCTGTGTTTCCAAAAGCATGCAACCCTAATCTCTTCAAAGTAAGAGTGAACAGGCTTCTTCTGGGTGAGCTCGCTCCATCTTAGACTCTGTCTCTGTCCTATGACCTAGACTAGAGTCAAGAGCAAACCCATCATTAATAAAAAAAAAAAAAAAAAAAAAAGAGTGGAACTCACTTCCTGCGTCTGTGTTTCCAAAAGCATACAACCCTAATCTCTTCAAAGTAAGAGTGAACAGGCTTCTTCTGGGTGAGCTCGCTCCATCTTAGACTCTGTCTCTGTCCTATGACCTAGACTAGAGTCAAGAGCAAACCCATCATTAATAAAAAAAAAAAAAAAAAAATCTTCTTTGCTCACACGAGTTTGATCGTCTTATTTTCTGGCTTTGACGAGCTAAGAAGGCACTATCCTATTTTCTGCCCAATAGTTCTACTTATATCCATTACAAAAGTTAACATCACTCTGGAATGCCAAAGAGATTAAAATGCATTCATGTCCACTAGCTATGTTTATCTTAATAATAAACAAAGTCATGCGACACCGGCAGACTGCAGTTTAAACAGAAATCACATTCTCCAGAATGTCGAGTCCAATTCGACATCTATCGCTGGTTTACTTAAGTAATTGTTACGAGATACTCAAGATAACCCGCAATGTATTCATATTTAGGGCTGGAATTTACGACTTAAAACAAAAACGTCATTCCTTTCAGGCGGCAATACTTACTGACATGTGATACCGTGGAGTCTCAAGCAGTTGCGCCGGCGCGTGTTTTGGGATTAGCAAAAATCTGTTGGCGTCTTTACAAACCTGTGGTTTTAGTCTTGCTAGATATTCACTGCTGCTTGTCTTCAACGTTTTTTTATAAGTCTTATATGAAAAACTGCAAGATACAGCTAGAGCTGAAAGACTTAGGAATATGGAAGACATTCGATGCCTATATAGACGCTTAGCTTGAAAGCTAGCTATGATGACCATTTACCATCTTATCTACATACATTAGTTACGCATCAAAGGGATCAATCTGTACTGATTAATTATTTCTATTAACTGTGCGGAATGTGGAGAACTGTGAGCCGCTGTTAATAGACCTGATACAATATCGTTGATGCAATTTGTTCTTTCATTTTTTAGTTCTTTCCTATTAAGTCTATAAAGTGTGTGAAAATCTCGACATCTTCATACGGCTCCTTTTACCGGATACTTTATACGAAGTTTAGGACACTCGTGGCAATAACAACATTTTATTGGCACTAAAACAAGAAAGGATAGCCCACCTCCAATCCGCTCATGTAACGGCCAGAGGTCAGAATATGGTAGAGGAATCCCTGCATACAAGCTGAAGAAAATGTTTTCTGCTCTAGTCATTGTGATGTGATGAGGTGTAACGATGCATGTACTTCGTAAAATACCTCGAACATTTCACACAGCGCCATCTAGCCCCAAACTAAGCAAAGCTTGTACTATGGGAGCTGATCTGATATAAAACATCTTTTATTTTTAATAAATAAATTGAAAACACCCAGACTCCGCACAAATATTCGAAAAGTTAATTAATACACTTGTGCAGTGTGGGGATCGAACCTACGAGGTTCAATCGGTGTAGCAGACAGGGGTACTATCCACTACGCCATCGGGCCACTAAATGTATGTATGTATTAGGTTATAATGTGCTCGCTCACGAGGTTTAACTTGAGAGATGTTAGTTTATCCCGTCTTATGTCTTATTGCTTTTTCTGCTGATATTTTTTTTGGTCTGATATAGGCACGACATAAAATTTATAGTTTCTGGTATTCACACGTTGCGGCAAATAAGTGTGTCTTTATGAACTTCTTGTATTGTAAACAAATGAAAACCAGTGTGTAAAGAAAGCAGTTTTATTTTAGTAGATAGGTACTATTTTGCAGATATTTGACAGGTAAGTGACTTGTATCATGAATGACATGACCACCTAAATAAGAAATAAAGAAAAAGCAAGACTTGTTGCTTGAAAGTTAAGATACGAAGTTGTTATTTCGGAAAATCTTTGACATAAGGATTTATACGAGTTCTAATTATGTGCCTAAAATTTTTGCAGAAGAATTTTGACACGTACACGTATTTGAGGATATAGGGTGTCAAAGTAAGTAGGTACTTACTTACAAAATGTATGAGACATTTTGCACTTTTAGTAAATACATAGATAGGTCACAGTTATTAACATTCACGCCAGCTTTTAAAATTTACATGTTTTCTGATGTGATTTTATTTATTTATAATTAATTCACTTTTGGACCATAACATTTTTATATATGTTTAGTTCGTTAGAAAAGACAGTTCAGACAAATACGTATATAATTCATGTGTTGCGGCCTGTTTATGACTACATACATACATACATAAATCACGCATATATCCCTTACGGGGTAGGCAGAGCGTTAACGGCCGTAGAACGGATATTAACACCACATCTGACAAAAGCTTGAGGGTCAATTAGATAACTGTGTATCACTATAGTGACAGGTTGTCAGCCTATCGCCTAAAATTGCAATACACATCCCTCGAGTCCCTTAGTCGTTTGTTCTTTGTTTGTTTGTTCGTTTATTGTTTATGACTAATCGTAACGAAATGGTTAGTTTGTCTGTCTGCCCCGTGTCCGCTTGTCTGTCTCGAAATGACTCAATCTCATTACGAAATTAACTCTTAATTGGTCTACAAACGTCAGACAGATGTTGAAAAACAAAAATAACGAACTAATCAAAGTACATTATATTTCTTACAATTTTATAAAACTTGTATATAAGCAAGAGGAAGAGTCATCACTATGTATCAGGTATGTACTTACTACTTACATCTAAATATTACTGAGCCGATGGCGTAGCGGATAGTACCCCTGCCTGCTACGCCGAGGGTCGTGGGTTCGATCCCCACAAGACACAAATATTTGTTAAGTCATTATCAGATATTTGTGTTTAGTCTGGTTGTTTCTATTTATAATATGTATTTATTTACAAAAAAAAAGTATATAAGTAATAGTATCAGCTATCTAGTTCCCATAGTACAAGCTTTGCTTAGTTTGGGGCTAGATGGCGCTGTGTGATAATGTCCAAGATATTTATTTATTTATTTATTATTTAATATTATTTTTGAATTTTGCCTAATAGGTTCCAAACTTCAAACTTGTCAATTTAAGGAACTTGGATAAAATAAGGAAATATTGCAGTAAATTTAAATACCTTTTTATTATTAAAATTCCTTATTCACAAATATATCCATTTATGGTCATTGACTATGAATGATTCACTGCGGAAGAAACTCTAATTTTAAATTGACTCACAGCTGTGGTTGAGCTCAACCCAGCTATTACGTGGACCAACTTTTTTTAATTAATAGCATATTATTACATAAATAGTTGACTGTTGTGGCTGTTATACGAGTAGTAGATATAAATAAGTAGTACAGTCATCAGCATCATGGATGACTGTTTATAGCAAACCCTATGATTAAAAGTCTTGTGTATTTGGTAGAAAAACTGAAAATACTTTTGAGAACTAATCTATTTGTATAGATTTTGGTGTATCTGGTAAATTAAAATGTATACTTCGCGCAATATTCCAGATAGGCAACTGCCTTATTTATGTTTACTTAATACTTTTAAAATTCCACTATCCATATTGTGGGCCGGTGATATATTGCAAAATAAACCCGATAAAATACACACAAGTAAATCGCAATCAGTAACTTCCTGGGAATCATTTCATAAAGATGACAATTGTGCTTTACAATGACAAGTCAAAGTACTTTGGGCTACCAAGAACAAAGTTATCCTTACAAGATGCGCAACGTTAATCGAATTATAATAGTAAAATATAATTGTCAGCTTTAAGAAACGGCCCCCTAGTGTTCTATTTTTAGCCGGATCATAGGCCGGACATCCGTATCTTACGCTATAGAAATAGTTCATGCCCAACGAATACGTCACTCAAGTTGCACGCCTGAATCACTGTTACATTGCTGGTTGATCGAAATACATTCATAACAAACTACACATCAAAGTAGCAATGGACGCCACAACAATACCGCTGGCATTTTACGATAGTGTAATCCGTAGCTAATGCCAAAATTGAAGGAAAACCCCGTGCATGACTTGATTATTGTTTTTTTATGGCTCGCGTCACTGAGCACCTTATCCGATTGTAGGTTATAGGATGTAGTAAAGCTAGATGTCACAATGCAGTTATTGTATATAATATTAGGACAATACAATATTGCTATAAAAAAGAAAATTGTGCTCTACAAATTTATTTTTTTTACATTGACGGATCATGACGTCAATAAGTGATAATACTATCCTACATTGGGTATAGTAATTTCATTTTAATTTCAATTTTTCGTCCGTACTAATTGTTATAAATCTAAGAGTTTGTGTGTGTGTATGTATGTATGTTTGTGACCTATTCACGCTCAAACCGCTTGACCGGATTGGATGAAATTTGGAACACAGGTAGATTATTACCTGGAATAACACATAAGCAACTTTTTAAGGAAAGGAAAACAACTTTTACTACGGGAAAATGAGTGGCAGCGGGTAATTATAATTATTAAACTAATCTATTGAACGTGATCGACGTCTAAAAGCAACGTCAACTTACTATTCTGCTTTACTTTGTTTTGTACGTTCGCTGTAAGAATTTTGAACTTGATTTGGAACTGCATTTTATTTTTACTGAGTGGTAAAATGTCACACGAGTACTTACATTTTGAGTATTTAAGGCGCACATAGCATCTGCGGCGTTTTTTTGTAAAAGACTTTAAGTTTTGTGTGAAATATGACAACTAGAGATCAAAATCTTTGATGTCACATCGTCATTTGCGTACAATCCTATGAACTCCGCGACTAAGCTTTGCAGTTTGGTTCTCTAAACGTACTTATATGTTCCGAATCATGATTTGTGCGTATGATCAATATTGGAAGATGAAATTTATGGAAATATCTCTTTTGCAGAACACCATCCTAGACGTTCATTCAACAATGCTGTGACAATACGAGTAGTAGGTAAATGGGTACTTACTCCCGGACTTGGCAGGAAAATTCGTATGTCGCAGGAATACGGCAAAATTAGGAATTCAGACGAATTCTTAGGAATATCCCCAAAACCGGGAAATGGTATAGTTGTGGAATTCATTCTTCTACCTTCCTAAAGAAATCTAGAAATCTTAAAACATTCTTATATTTAGACAGAATTTTTAAATTGGACTTGCATATTTTTTGTTTAATTTTAATAAATTTCTTACCCATTAAAGTTTTTTTTTACTAAACACAAAAATTGTCATGCCGACACTAAATAGGAAAGAGTGACTTTAGAATGAAGTCACAATTTTGACATATTCCGGCTTTTGGACAAAATCCTAGTAATTCGTCCGAATTCCTGATTTCGCAATTTTACTACGACATATACAAAGACAACAATCGGATTAGATCCAATCAGTTTGCTGTATATATTGAATCGAATCAACAGGTCAATCCTCGCGGATCTACTTAATGGCAATAATGACAACTTCTACCTATGCATCACTTTTCTGTATTATTTGCTACTTAGATTTCGATGTGATTTAGGCCCAGGACGATCATCATCGTATCTAATGATTATAAAATCGTGTCTTTTTCTTCCGCTTTCTACGATCCTTGCACGCGCTCATCAATTTCTTCAGACGTCCTCATTCATTGAGGGGACCTATTCTTGACATGGACGTTTTTTTATAATGTACCCAATTTTATCAAAGTTATTGTCCGTTGGTTGAAGTCTTTCTCTTTAAACGTTCCAGTTCCCGTCTACACTTGCCTCAAATAGCTGTTTCGTTAATCTTCTTGCGATCAGCTGTCAATAACTGTCAAACGGAATGGTTTGCAACGTTCGCTAAAAGGCGCATTGACAGATACAAATAAGTACACTAGCGGACAAAATAATAAGCCACAGTGGCGGTATCGTAACACAGCTAATAAATGGTAATTTGACACGACAAGTCAATTATGAACCGACATAAACACGTATCGGCTTCGACTGAATTTCGCTTGTAATGTCAGATGTAAAAAACCTTTTTCTGAGTTTTTTATTGCACTTAATTGGAAATTTAATTAGTGCAGGGCATTTATATACCTACCTATACCACTAAATATGACTTTAAATCAGAATGTATTAATTTAAAATCATTTGAAAATTGCTGATAATTTTTCAGTGACTCACGTATTTGGTAACCGGTCTGATGCACTGCAGTCCTAGTGCGTCTGCCTACTATGCAAAAGTTCCGGTTTCGCTTCCAACCCGGGGAAAATACCTGTTCTCGTGTTTAGGACTTGTGTTTGTATAGGTTTGTATACCTATTTGGGACTCAGATACAGGGGTATCTAGAGGGGGCTTCAAAAGATCGTGTTTTTAAGTAGTTTATTTTCATTTCCACTTTTATGCACACTAAGAAAGCTAATGTAGCACAACTACTTAATTTAATAACTTCCTTTACTAGCTAAGTAAACTTTTATTGAAATATGGGTAACCATCATAAAAAATCTGTTAAGCGGTAATAAATCTTGGCATGTCAATTTTAAATTATGAAATTTAATGTACCTACTTACCTTTAATAAAATTATGAAAGTCATCAACCAACAATGAAATTTCACAAAGGACACAGTAAGTCCATACTTTCTCTTGAAAAATGAAAAATAAAAATGCGCGTTGCAAGACCTCACCTCATTAGCTCAATATCAACACGTCTTACCCCTTTAATAGATATATAATCATGCATATTATTTAAATTGCCTGACAAATTATACGTCGGTCGCCAGGCTGTACTCGCTCAGTTGTCGGTTACGTTTCCACTACCATTTCTTGAGGACTTGTCGGCTGCAGAAAATATATGGAGCTGTGATTACCAATATAAACTGCACCTTTTAAAAGTAACAAGAACAAAGGAAAATAAAACACTGTTTTACTTACTGCATTGCATAGGTGACAAAAGCGCCTGATTGAAAGCGGTAGCATTATGAAGGCCTGCGACGTCAGAAGTCACTAACGCTAACGCGTACTTGACTCAGATTGAACTTTTCAGTACACTTTTTAAAGCACCCCGTGTTTTTATTTTTGGGAAATCTGTGGGAAAGAGCTTTTCTACAACCGTACGATGACCCGGAAAAATATATTTGACTCCAAACTATGCGCGGTCATTTCGGCTATAAGGAGGTAAGGAAAAAAATCTTTTGGCCAGCGTTATGTTAGTAAAAATTTACCACGGGCATCATATTAAACAATTATTTGGTATTGGTCCGTTACGCAAACAGTAGCATAATGCGCAACACAATCGATCGAATCGATAGACTCGTAAGCTAACTGACTAGATTCAGACATAGTATCTTCTCGTGAACACTCTTATGCTAGTCAGCTTTCATTCCAGTATTTGTAATCACGCTTGGCATTGCGAAAGGTGCCACCTTATGCAGTATTCTTTTGGCCAGCGCTAAACTTCGCGGTTATATCAACTCTATGTCAATTCCATAAGCAACCTCTGATTTAAAGACACGAGTTGCCAATTAGTATTGGGTACTAAAGGAAAATGGCCGCCAGGCAAAATTACTTGAATACGCTCGTTACATGCATGCGTAGTTCGTGCCACGATCTCGCGCGGTCTCCTTTCTCAGGACTCAGCCGAAAGTGAAAATAGGTGGGATGTGGTGAGAACTGAAATCTCTACTAAGTATTTCATACTTTGCAGGTTTTTTGGTTTTTACAATTCCTACGTTTAATTAATAGGAATTGTAAAATGCAAAATAAACACAACTTAAATCCGTTTAAAATTGTTTTATTGTGTGATGAGTAATAGTTGTGTAAACTCAAGAAAATATTACTTTGCAGGTTTTAATTTATTTTACACCTACTGCTAATCAGCTCAGAATTGATAAAAATCATTTTATTGGCTACTAAATATTATAATATTTCTTTAAGCTTACATACCTAGGTTCACACTTAGCTGCATAGTGCATCGTCACTTGCCATTTGGTGATATAGCAGACAACTACAAATACCAATTTTCAAAATTAACAATATTTTATCATTTATAGTAGGTAAGTAGTTATACTGTGCAGAAACTGTTTGCAGATGAATTAAGTTGTATTAAGATAATATTATCATTTTACTCTTGATGGTTACTAAAGTTGGACACATTCATATTTATATGCTAGTTTTGTAAATGCAACTACTTAAAGTCAACAGTCTATTGCTGTCAACCAACAAGTTTGAAATTACAATTTCCATACTTAACCAGCCGACTCTTGCCCTTTAAGGGTAGTGATCATTGCCAATAAATAATGATTAACTGTTTGCGTTAATTGACTAAGTATGATGCTTGGGCAATAAATGTTTGAAATAGAAACCCTTCTTCATCGTCTACTTAAAGTCCACCAGATTTCACACATAAGGTACAAATATAATCCTTTTTTTGTATTTAGTTTCCTGCAATCGATTGATTGATGACAAATACATTATTTAAGAACCGCATCGTGTAGGCGTGTCTGGTAAATCGTGATCGGAATTTAATTCAAATTGACTCTCGAGTTGACTAACTGAAGCGTAGCTATATGCTAGATTCGTACGTCGTTCACGTTCAAAAAAGGACATGTATTTAATCGTATATTATATCTGTTGATCACTAGCAAGTATGAAAAATGTATTACCGATGATCTATAAATCACGACATTGTAGGTAAGCTTGTAAATACATACATACATCACGCCTATATCCCTTGCGGGGTAGGCAGAGCGCAAACGTCCGCAAAACGGACATTTACGCCACGTCTGACAAATATTTGAGGGTCATTCGGAAAATTATGCATCGCCATAGTGAAAGCTTGTCAGCCCATCGCCTAAAATTGCAATACACACCCTCGAGTCCCTTAATCGCCCCTTACGACTCCCAAGGGTAAGAAATGGGGTGATGCTATTCTAAGCCGGCATTGTAAAATAATGTGAAATACGAGTAGTTTTTTACATACATGCAAAAGTGCCGCTAGCTAGACTCATAAAAAACGTCCACATTGAACGGTATGCATTGGTAATCAGCTTGTCAATTGTCTAATTGACTATATAATTGATTCTTCACCTGCATAGATAAACGTAGGTGTTTCTTCTATTGTTTTTTTACAGCCCGTTTGCACATTATGAATCATTGCCTAATTCCATTGTTTTAAGGGTTACTAAGAGTGCAGACAAACTTAGCTGATCCCGTCCCACATACATGATGCAATGCCCGTAAGGATTCTCCAGCATTCATAGAAATAACATACATACACATACACATTTCACGCCTATAATCCCTTGCTAGACATTTACGCCACGAGTGACAAATATTTGAGGGACACTCGGAAAATTGGGTATCGCCATAGTGACAGGTAGTCAGCCCATCGCCTAAAATTGTGTAAATGATGATTGAATTAAATTGGTTGGTTTTGATTTTAAAAGAAAGAATTTCTTACTCTCTTTTTCACAGTATTATGTTGCCAGGCCAAAAATGGTGCCCATCAAAGATTGCTAAGATTTCGAGTCGGGTTGATACGAAAATAATATTAATCAATCAATGTATTTATGATACCGCAAGGTGATCCACGGGGGTGAAGCAGGGCGGAAAGGGCAGTGAAACGCGCGTGGCGCGGATACTTTAAACAGTAATCAAACAACAGGTTGTCCTAATTATGATTGAACACTTTAGGAACCAAATTGCGACAGATGACGAGTTACGTCGCTACATAAGTTCAGTGTATGTTTGTTCTGACGCATGTGTAGCGTACAAAAAGTGTGACGCTGCCGTAAGATCACGATGTTACGTGGGATGGGATAGCATCACATAAGTGTGTCTTCACCTAATTAGCACAATTTTTTGACAGCAGTTGATATGTTTCATACTGTCATAAATTGTCTAGTGTGAGTTAGTACTGTAAACCGCGCAGCCGCCAATACTTACTTTGTGTTTAAACCATGAAAGTATGGTAAAGAAACTAGTTTTTATTCGCGGCTGGAGACGATTGCATATAAGTTAAGCATTTTCTAATATATCTCTAGCCGTATGATGTCGGCTTAGAATAGCATCACCCTAACCCAATACAACCGGTGGGATTCGAAAAAATCGACTGAGAGATAAATTTATCAAGTAAATAGGCAGCAGCCTTTGTTTGGGTTTTTTAAATTGGGTTACTATGGAAGCACAAACTATTTTTGTCTTATTTCGAGCTTTGTTCCTTTTTCCTCATAACCAGCCCTTTCGCTGTTTTCAGTATCGGCCACTAGTAAAATTTCACTCGATATACATTCACGCACACGCATTCTTTTCAAAACGAAATTCAACTGAACGTGAATAATATGGCTTTAACTTTAATATTCTTTACCGAAACCCAAAGTGTCAAAAGCTCGCTACACCGATCACATTTGAATGCAAACGACTTTGTGGCACCTGCGAGTCTGGGCAGCTTCTGACGTCATCTCAGCATGTAATCACCGGTATCGGATACCACAGAAAACAGAAAAGAGTTAGAATGGCGATGTGGGCGGGGCAGGCGCGCCACGATTTTGAGCATCTGCTCATATTTACTCGCAAACACGCAATCGCGTCGATCACTCACCCGCGTGCTCCAACGGAGGAAACTACTGTGACGCGCAACGTACAAAATTAAGTGATAATGCCGAGTTGTGCAATAATTACTTGTAGATTAAGAAGTCAACGCTGTAGTGTTCAAAAAGGAGGCATTTCTTTCCACCAGGAAGCAAAAAACCTTCTTATTTTTACGATAATTAAGCAAAAATGTCTCAAATTGTCATTCAAATAATTCCTGTCACAAAAATCATACATTGCGGGCTGCGTGCGCTCGTTATTTCTACCACTTCAGTTCGAACACGCAATGTACTCCGCTGCGGTCCGGTATCAGTTCTAGTGTTGGGCGTAGTGTAAAATGATATCGATATGTTTTCGAAGTTATATTAAAAGCGAAGGTCTTAAGTAATGTTAATGTTATTGGGTCGAGATAAATTTTATAAATTGTGCACGCAATAAATAATAAAAATATCTTTGAAATATCGCAAAAGTGGCGATCATAATTTCAAGCGCCTTCGAAAAAGAGGTATACGTATGTATGTATATTGGTATATTGGTTTTTTAAGCTAGAGCGAGAGTTAAAGATTTGAGAAATGTCCTCGCATACGTGATCACCCCCCCCCCATATATTTATTAGACGGTGCAATACCACTTAAAAAAGTAGTATCCATACAGTCATATGTAAGTATCACTTTAGTTCTGTAGGGGAGAATAGGGTAGTAGGGTAGACAGATAAAAGCGACTGTCTGGAAGAGAATGTTTTTAGTTAACTTTTGCTATGAAGCTATTTTCGTATCTCATATAGTTTGGATGGGATCTTGTGGATTATATCAGGTACTCCAGATCCTCGATGACCATGTGCCAGTAAAAGCGGCCCATCATGCTGAACAACTTTTGCTATGAAGCCATTTTCATATCTCATATAGTTTAGCCATGCTCCTGATGTCCTCCATCAGGTACTCCAGATCCTCAAGTGCTGTAGTTCATATCTGGTTTGAATAAGCCGTTGACATTCTGCCTACACCGTGAGGTATACAGACATGATTATAATTTATTTTAATATTGCTACCTGACTTTTGTATGCAATTGTGTAATTCATAATTCAATATCGATAACAGTTTATCGATAGCCGTGTCCCTAGTTGAGTTTACATGGTCACTCACACATAAGCTATAAAAACCGGCACGTGTATGCGTGCATGCGCGTGATTGGTTATTTTGAATTTACGCAAGCCGTAGTGGCCGCAATTATGTGTGCGTAAGCGTCATCTTTATTAGTTGGAGATGTAGTGATAGGTGAAAGGTGGGGAAAAATCGGCGACGCTGGTTCTCGTACGAACGGCTGAAGATCGCCATTCTAACTCTTTTCTGTTTTCTGTGTCGGATACGATTCAAACTTGATACAAGCCTTTAACATACTGCCCATGTTTAAAACGACCGCAAAACAGATTATTGTACATTGCTTGTAAGACACTGTTTTATTGTTCCCTCAAGTTAAAAAGAGTTCAATGTATATAGAGCTTAGAAATTATCCCCTAAATCATAAACTATAATGTAGGTGAGCCTAACTACGTTGTTTGTAACCGAATATTTTGATAGTACCTTAAATCTATGTCAATGTTTAACACAACTCGTAAGAATTATTTTTATGTGAAGATTAGGGTCCTTAGTTTAACATGTGTTAAACGCGTTTTTAAATAAAAGTGCATACAAAATAAAATGTTAGACAAGCGTTTAACGCATTTTTAACTTTTTTGTGGTAAGTCTTCTGATATATAGCTATATCAGAAGATCTCGTAAGATTTAAGGCTAGAGATATTGACTAATGCTCAATTCGGTATTACTCTTCTACATAATATTAATCTGACACATTATTGTTCTAAGTCGAACTATTTATGTGCCGAATTGATTTACATAGATTTCATAACTTTAAACGGTAGAAGAATCCAGTAGCGAGACTTGTAAACTTAGGTAAACGTTTTTGATGGGATAAAATTCAAACAAATGATTTTTCGTGTAAAAATAGTTCTCGTTAGTTCGCACATTGTCGTAAGATCAAATTATTGTCAAACAAAATATTGATATTTTCGGTTCATTTGACGCTAGAGATCAAATACAACTACAAACCATTTTACTTTAAAATTATTTTATTAAAGTTCCCCCTTCTCAAACGTTGTCACCGAGCTCACCATTCGCGCAAACGACAAGGTCTTACGCAAACACACATAAATATTGTGTATAAACATAAATTACTAATATTATCTGTAAACTATAACCCCAGGCTCGAGAATAACACAAAACTGAAACTGGTACTTACTGGTCATGTCACAAAACCTACCAGTAGGTACAGAATGTAAGGGATGGTTTACCGAAAACTTTCCAGGCTTTGTCAGCCCACGAATTTGCACAACTTTCCCAAGGTTGAGTTACTTTTGGGAAACATGATTCATTTTCGACATCCTGTAAAAAATACGCGATCAAATTAATGACTATCTGATACTAATAGCAAGTGGTTTCTTTACCTTGATCCATAACATATTATGTTCTTTGAAAAGTGATATTCATAGTACATGTTTCATGTTCTCAAATTAGTGAAGTCGGTCGAAGCTCGAATCTTACATCTTCCATCCTACTCCTAGCGCTGCTCGCACCTCAAGCACAGCAAAGGCCTACAGGCCCTGACATACTTGCACATATCCTAGTTGGAAACAATTATTTTCAATATTTCTCGGCATCTGCTATCTATTCTTCATAAAAGAAAGAGACAATAGCGATGTAGAAGTATGAGTTAGTAGCTTATTCCTAGATCCCTTACCAAAAAAGTTACATCTACGTAAGTATTCGTATCAGTATTCACCGTAACTCATTATTTTTCAATTGATTTTATAATTGTAGTACAATTAAATATTTACAACATTCAAAGTGGGTGTCGTAAAAAGGGACTGAGGGATAAATTAATCCAGGGCAAGGGCATCAGCGTTCAGTAGTAGGGATAAGCGGGATTTGGACCACTCGTGACCCCCCTATCGAGGCTGTTTGGGGGTGCTTGACAAAAAGCTCGTCACATATGATTCTTGATCCGCGATTTGATATCAAATTTATCCGCGTATGTAATAAAATTGATCCACGGTTTGATATCAAATTAATTCGCGGTTTCATATCAAATTAATTCGCGGTTTTTGTACAAACCACTTGCTCATTGAATAACTTATCATGTTACATATTTTGATATCGCTATCAATTTCACTTTATACCTACATTTATACCTATCAATTATCAACATAACTTAACCTAACCTAACCTAACACCTCTACACCGATTTACCTGCTGCTACCTTCGTAATGAAATGTTAATCAATACCTATCGCATATCATATTTTGATATTGCTATCAATTTCACTTTATACGTACTTTTATACCTATCAATTATCAACATAACTTAACCTAACCTAACCTAACACCTCAACACCGATTTACCTGCTTCTGCGTAATTAAATGTTAATCAATACCAATCACATATCATATTTTGATATCGCTATCAATTTACTTTATACCTACTTTTATACCTAACACCTTAACGCATGTTTACTCTACTAAGCATGTCGCTACAAGTTACTTCTTTTGAATTGGGAACAATGGCTTAGCCTGCCGCCGGTCTCTTTATCTCTTTGACTATTTCAACAACAAAGCATTTTTAAGTGTTTGCCCTGCCTTTCTTTTGCACGCACCGCCTGTTGTGAATATTTCTAAATTTATTTCTATGTAAATGCAATTTTGAAATGTTTTTATTATCCTTTGATTGTAAAACCTTCCTTTCATAAAGCCGTCTTCCGCTTAGGCATACAATGGACACGATTTTAACTTGTCGATACATGCTTACTAGTGTATCAGGCTCGGTGGCGGTTAACAGTATTACAAAAAAATGCCACCGCGGGCGGTGGTCTTGCTATATAAGCGGAACTTACGCGTCAGTCTTCACAAGTTGTTTCGAGTTGTGACGTATAGTATTAAAAAATTTATCTAGTGTTTGTGAACGCCGATTATAGTATAAAAATAAACCTAGTGTTCGTGTTCGGAGTGAAGACTTCTACCAAACGCCATGTCCCGGTCTACAGCTAGCTGCATAGGAAAAATGGAGGTAAGAATAGTTTTATTTTATTTCTCTTATTTGTTTTATACTGTTTCAAATTTATCTAACATGCGTAGCACTTATATGTAAGGTAAATATTGAGGGCTACGTCCATCAGAGGACTGCTACTGGCTGTTGTGATGTGTGTGACGTGACATACTTATTTACAGTTGTTCAGGAGAAATATTGTTGTAATTATGTGATGATGTTGTCTAAATAATATAGATATAATATTTTCTTCAGTTTGCGCAACTATTACTCATAATTAAAAGTCTTTTTATAAAATTCCAAATAAACAAAGCTTTAAATCCGTATTTTTTTTATTAATTTTATTATAATATAGATATGTCAGCGTAAGTCATTAACCTGAGTTTTATTAAAGTAAATTTTATTTCAGCATTGTTCTCGTTACCATCAATAACATATATCCGTGTTTTGTTTTAGGGATCGACAATTAACGTTGATGACTTACCAAACACATTCAAGAATTACTACTTTGCCGCATCAAGCGATGATGAAACTGAGAATGCATTTACTATTGTCGAATCCGATCAAAAATCACCAAAGCGAGCAGGCAGCGATAATGGCATCGATCAATTTTTCGACACACCGAAAATCAAAAAACAAAAGAAAGTGCAATCTTCCACAGTTGGGATGGCGCGAAACGGTGGTGTATCTTATATATCATCAAACACTAATGACGCAGCAAACGCAACCCATCTGGTTAAAGTGGAAATCTACGATCTCAAGAAATTAGCCAAAGTGTCGTCAAACAACCACTGGAAGCATGCAGATGTTCGTGCCAAATACTACACAAAGGTCACGGACAGTGTTTACGATCGCAGCAAGGAATTAATATACGACATCACGAAAAACGTTTCGCAATCACAAGATTGTAAAAAATACTTTTTTGATAACTAATTTCATAATTCTCAAGCAGCTAAAACAAAACAAAAAACTACCACGCTTAACAATAGAGCAAATCTCTTTCTACCTGAGGCATATTTTCGGCGTTCACGAACACAGGATTTTAATACTTTATTACGCATGACAATGGGTTCACAATGCTCCTAAATGACAAAAGAGTCGAATTCACTACTTAAGCGAGTGATTTCAAGCTTCGCAAAACAGTCAGTATCAGACTTGTGCTTGTGCAGTACACATTTATAACCAAAAATGTCTTTTCTTACTAAGAAAATCATCTCAACGATACCAAAAGATGTCATTCTCGCCGAATACGCAAGATACATCAGGTTTTGGTATATAAATAATCAATTACCCGAAGCATTAATTGAAGACAGTGATATCAAAATGTTTTACACCCCGTGCGAAGGACATTCTAAAAAGTTCAGTGAAGTGTCAGAAGATACGATTGATGGAGTATTTCGCATGAAGGCGTATTGTGGAGAGTGTCATATGTCATACTCGAAACCTGTAGAGACATGTAGTGACACCATACATCCACTCAAAATAGATTGGAGCTACGAGGAAGAGAAAGAACTTAAAGAAATAATGAATAGCGCCCAATCGGATGACTATGTTTTACCATCATCGACATATTCACCTACATTGCAATAATTTTCCTGTTTTTTTTTTTCGTATTTTAGTTAGGCTTCTTAGTTTGTATTATTCTTAGTTTGTATTATTCTCAATAAATTTAATTGAATTATTATTTTATGTCTCTTGTTTTCTTTCTCTTTTTTCTAAAACACTACATGTTACTTCTCACTTAATGCTAATAAAATAAAAGACCTGTTTATAAGCATATACCATTTATTTCATAAAACACACATTGACATAGCCGTTTCTTAAAGCTAGATACAATTTAGTCTTATTAGCTAAATTATAATGGTAACATTCAACTCAAAATACTACTTGAACGAGGCTTTAAAGATTTCGTTTAATAAAAAATCATTGTCAAATGAATCCTTAGTAAACATGTTATTAAAATCTTTAAGACTTAGGCCTCTGTATTTTAAATACAAATACACTAAACAATATTCACCACATAAAGATGAAAAAATGTTTTGAATAGCTTTATGGTTGTATTCCCATCTGCGTGAATTTCTTTTTAAATAATTTAAATGATAACCTTCAGGTTTACGACCATAGCTGTCGAAATATTCACCAACACCATTTGAATGAATAACAATTGCTACCCAGTGCGAACCCGGTTTTGTATCAGGATCTAAATTACTTATCAAATACACCGGTGAAGTCATCAAAATAGGTAGACGATTAGCGGGGAACACATTATCAGCCAAAGAATGATGAATCATTCGCAAGTATTTTTTTATGGCCAAAGTATTCATATTAAAGTCTAATTTACACAAAAATAAAAATGCATCTGAGAGATATTGACAGTCCATCATCTTATATACTACTTAACTACTAAAGTCTACACTAACATTTCTGTTCTTATCTATTTCAATTAAATTATCAAACTCAGCATACACAATACAATTAATTGTTTCAGTTAAGGCGTTTTCAAACCTTACTTCTAATCTGACACTTCCATGTTTAATCAAGTTCCAATGTGATGAAGAATTAGCACATAAATCGGGTGTTAAGTCAAAAGCCATCAAACAATAACCTTTTGCATATCTATCCTTATTTATGCCATTTCCTTCATTTAAAAAATGAATACCAGTTCCAGAAAAAAGTGTATGATACATAACAGTATGCAACCCACTACTGAATTGTGGTTGTAATGCTTTAGAAGGAATTTGGATTCCGTCAATATACAAACTAAACGTATTTAAACCATAGTTGTCGAAATCATACGGATTTTTGCTAAAACTACCATTAAAAGCTGTATTATTCACAAATCCTATAATACAGCGTTTAGGTATTTGACCTAGAAAAACATTATCTAGCGTTTTGCCTTGAATACCAGACGGAATGGTTAAAACTTTTACTTCAGCCCGTGTGATCGGATATTTAGCAGTTGTAGTAGCTAATACTTTTTGATGAGCGAGAAGTACACTTGGATTTATTCGAGCTTTACGCAACATTAACGTAGCATCAGTGATAGCTACTTTGACTTTGATATCATTTGTTGGTGCCATCAAGTTAAATGATTCCCTGGAACGTATTAGTTTGATACACATGTCAACACCATTAATTAAAAACTTTTCTTGATTAAAAATATCCCCGTGTAAGTGCCCTATCATTTCTACCTCTTTGCTATCTTTAGTATATTTCAGCCTAGATGAGTATCCTTTATTATTTTCATCAGTGTTATTCATTTTTCCTGCAGTGTCTTCATACCACATGGCACATGTAAGATGGGACTCTTTTGCTGCAGGCGCATAATTCAATAATGTTTCAATGTATGCACGATATCCATATGTGTTATTTGGTGGAGATATGAGCTTTTGATTTAGATATACATCTAACTGACTGAACATTGAATGAAGCCAGTTATTTACTGGTGCTACTGGCGTTTTTTCAGTTTCAATATTAGACAAATCTTGATTTAATATTTTAGCCTTCACATGAAGCAATGTATGTGATAAGTCAATATAATCATCTCCGGAACCAGGGATTTGAAATTCTATAGGTCCATCGTCGCTAAGAGATGAGATGGGTTTGTAATAAATCCATTGACCACTTTCTATACTTGTTTGTGTCGATGGTAAAGCGAATAAATCTAATTCTGATTTTGCACATTCACATGAATGATTATGTAAAAATGACATCGTTTATATTATTTTTAAGAGAAAATATCATTAACGGATGAACTTTTACTTTTCCTCCCCTTTTTCACTGTTCTTCCTTTCAAATTCTCTGAGTGAATGAGAGCTTTAAGGTTTCGTTTTCTATTTTTATACCCCGAGCCACTCATAGCTCTCACAATTTTATCATCAGCTTTTCTTTTGAGATTAGAAGTGGCTTCTTTAAAACGGTTTGTTAGAGATTCTTCTAAAGGCTTGGCACTCACTATATCTGATAAAAGCCCTACCCCCGCACTCAAAGCTTCTTTTCCAACAACTTTGGCTCCATTCGACAAAAGTGGTAGGACAGATCTAAACAAACCACCTAAAAAGCTTCCTATACCATGACCACGTTGATGTGATACTCCTTTATAAATTACCTCGATTCCAGTTCCTGCTTGATGAGAATAGTAATGTTGATATGGGCATAATGAATTATTTTGTTTTATGTACATACTGTTTTATCTTTTCATAAAATGTAGTTTAACACAGCTCGTTCCAAATTGGAATGGTACTTTATCTCCTGTGTTCGATCTTATATCTATTTCAATTGTATCAAACTCTCTACGCATGACTGGTACATAATGCGGTGGTGAAAAAATATGCATTTTGTTTGATCCATATACATATTTCACAGGATCTAATGATGTTATTCTCAATAAAGGGCACATGACATCTCCAACCATCTGAGGTTCCACAATATCACAATATATGTATAGTTGTGATGGTAATCCAAGGTATAAATTAGCTGGAAACTTTCCAGTTGTTTGTGTTGCAACGTTTGTATTAGGATCAAAACCAAGTTGAAGGCTTAAAACAGGCGAAAACTTCAAAGATATCAGATTATTGACATCGCCTGTGAGTGAGACCAATTTCGTTAATTTGTCATGTCTTAATTTGAAGCTTTCTCTTGAATTTAGTGCAGTTATAACATCGTTAATGTTTTCATAGCTGGAAGTAGGTATGTGACTTTTGTATGTTACTGTACTAAGTTCTGGTTGGTCGGGTACTTTCATTCGTTTTGTTATATATATTATATTATTATTATCCTGAACAGTAAACATAGTGCATGGATACTGAAATTCAACTAATCCTACTGACCATTCCCCATCCAACTTTATTGATTTTGGTAGTTTTGTGGAGAAGTTAGTGGTTTTGTTACTTGGAAAATATGTAAACGAGCTATTACTAGGTAAAGTTAAGTAAAAATTTTCGGTCCTCATGACTTCTCTAAATAAGATGCTAAAATCCAACTATTAAATTTATCAGGATAACCTTTCCACTTCACTAATAGTTCTTTTCTGCGACCTGAATAGCGGGTGCGCAATATTTTATCTATTTTGTATGTAGCGGTGGGGTCATATGTCACTTTCTGTAGTTCTTTTTCATAAAAAGTTCCAATTACATTTTCATTCTGCAAATCTTTTATTGTGTATACAACCCATGGTGATCTGTCTATAATCGAAGTTATTAAAAATATTTCATCACTCCAATTTGTTTCATAACCTTTTTGAAAAATGTGTTTGTACTTAGTAATTCTAACATGATCACCAACTTTAAACTTGGGTTTGCTTTTAATGTAAGTTTCTTTATTATTTTTTCGTTCATACAAATTGCGCCAAACTGTCATAATATTATTAAAATTAACATCGCAAGGACGCATTTTAATACTTCTATGAAAGCTGTTATTATATGAATTAAGTAAATCCTGCAAAATATCTATATATCGATACGTATTATTATGAGTAAAATATCTCCACATTTTCATTTTAAGTGTACGCTGGAATCTTTCAACTATGCTTGCTTTAATATCAGGATTATTGGTGGTGTAATAGTTTATACCGTTACTTTGGAGAAAAGATTGAACATCTTTTGCTATAAATTCAGTACCTTTATCTGATTGTAAATGTCTCGGTGTAGCTTTAGCTTCTAAAAATATGTCCCTAAAATTTTCTTTTATAGTTGCCGAATCTTTCTTTTTAATAGGTCTAGCAAAAGCATACTTACTAAAAACATCAATTACACATAAAATGTATTTAAAACCGTCATTATATTCGCTGTAAGTCCGCATATCGCTTAAATCAGCTTGCCAAAGTTCATTAAAATTTGATAAAATGTACTTATTTCTAGGGAAGCGACGACGCACTGGTTTATGTAGGGTGTATGTTTCTTGAGATTCCAGCCATTTCTTTGTTTCTTCTTTAGTCATTTTATTTTTCATAGCTGCTGTCAATTTACTGAGACTGCTGTAACCGGCTGGGTTAGATACATCGTAATAAATATTATGAATTTCTAGTAAGGGGTCCATTTCTCCCAATTAATTTTTTTGGCTGGTTTTACTTTTGATCCACTGCTAGTTAATTTTGGCGTGCTAAAATAATCAGGAGTACTGTTTTCTGCCTCTTTTGAAACGTCTTTTGTTGTTCTAGCATTAGCTGGGCTCTGAGATAAAACTCTTATGTATGTGGCTCTTTTTGGATTGCCAATAAAGCTTAAGGGGACTGATAGATCTTTGAGCACATGAGCAAAATCTTCCCAACCATATGGTGAACTGTTTTTTAGAGGTCTCAAGATGTCACTCAAAAGGTCAACGATATTACTTTTACGCACTTCTCTATTGCGGACGAACACAGTGCCTTTTTCATTCCAGGATATTTTATCTTTATTTTTCAAAAGTATATCTATTAACAATTCACCTCTTAATTTGTATGTCTTTGGAATAAAAGCAAGTAACTCTGATTTTGTATAACCATTATAGGTTGTCTCAGTAGACGTCTCTTCGTTATCTGGAGCTTTCTCTGACTTTACTGTTTCTTTTATTTCATTTTCTTTTTCATCAAAAGGTAGTATAGGTATCTGTAACGGTTTTCGATCTTCTCCAATGAAATGAAGATATCTCTGCAATGTTTGCAAATAAAGTGGCCACTTTTCCCTGTCATCTATTTTAGTGTTTATTACTTTATGCATTTCTTCATCTAAACGTGATAAATTTTTAGTACTTGCATTATCGGATTTCAGTCTTTCTATGACTTCAGGCTCAATAAGTATCATTTTCTTTGCGCTTTCCATATTTATTTTATTAATGAACCTAACAATGTGCTAAGAACAGACCCTAGAATAATAGGTAAAAAAGCCCCACCTCTTTGCACGAAAATTTGTTTCCTTTCTTTACTTTTTCCTTTCAAAACAATTTTCCTCAATAAATCTTTATGTTTTTTTAATTTACGTCTCGATTTATCATCTAAGGGTACTTTTCCTCTTAAAACATTGAAAATACATTCAGTTATACAGTTGATTTCATCATCTCCACAATTTTTTAACAATGCTTCTCTATGTTTTGGTTTTAATGTTAATATTGCTCTTAATAAATCTTTATGAGGCGTTATTCTTTTAATCATTTTTTTTAACGTTAGGACGTTACGATCTGATATTCGATTTTGTTCAATGCATTTACAAACTAAACAGCATCAGATGAAACGAAACAGTTAAATTTACATATATTAAACACAGATTCGTTGTTTTCTTTTATATGAATTTTTTCTTTAAAAACGTTTATTATACACTCACAAATTTGTTTTATCTCATCATCATTACAGCATTCTAACAAGGCTTCACGATATTGTTCTTTTATGATACTTAAAGCTTTTAAAAAGTTGTTTTTTTTAGATGTTTCTACTTCAGACATTATTTGTAACTGACATAAATTATTTGCTGAGCATCGTATTTATACCCCTTTTTAGGGACATAAATTGTACACTGCTCATCGAATGGAAAAATTTTACTTTTAAATCGACATATTTCATTTGTGTTTTGCTTAAGATCAATGAATAGATATCCATGAGCTTTTGTCGTTGCATCCTTGTAAGCTTCTTCAACGAATTTAGCATTTTCTGGATAAACCTGACGAGCTAAATGTCGTATTTGTGTTCTGTCTCGAGGGTTTTTAAAATAAGTTATATAACTCGAATTTAGAGAAATATCTCTTTGACCTTTTCCTTGATGAAATATGTTTTGAGTTATGTAAAATACACTGAGATTTCTATGATGGCTTCCCTTTGTAAAAATATCAACGATACGACCATCTGACTCTCTCATAAGATCATCGATTATAAGTAGTCTAGGACATTTTCCATCAAACATACTTAAATCAGGGATACCTTGATTGTAATTAACATCACTCAAATTGTACAAGGGTTGCATTTCATCATAGCACCATATGATTTCGGAAAATTCTTGACTGCATATTACTTTACAGTGCTTTAAAAAATTTGTAACAAAATTTGATTTTCCACACCCGCTAGGACCTGCTACGATTGCAGTAAAAGGGTGAATAAAATGAATCATTGCGACGTGCAAGTTTGAGCTGGTAGTATAAACGAATGAAAGGAAACACTGATATTTGTCATTATATACAAATTAATATATTCAGATTATAATATGTACAATAAAAACAGCATGCATTTAAAAATCATAATCACTATAAACCTAACAAATACATATTATTTTTAAAACACGTTCTTATATTTAAATATCCGCAGAACTGAAGTTACTAAAATGAAGTGATTGAACATATTATAAAAAGTAAAATTCATAATATTTACAATAAAAATACAGTTTCATTTTATGACAATCTTACTTAAATACACACATAAGTAGAAAAATTATTAAAATTATGCTATCTTAAAAACGATATGATTCCAATAATACTTTTATGTAAATATACAGGTAGATGTAAAACAACCTTACACCTTATAGTATCCTGAATCTTACAACTATTATTTTAATTATTTCTTATGCTATAATGCCCCCATGCTAAGGTGTCAGTGGAGTTTGGTAAAATGTATCTCTTACTATCACTATCAGACAGACTTACTTTATTCAGTTTTTGTGTAAAAACCACATGTTTAATCGATCTAAATCTATACATTGAAGCAAGCTGTACATTTTTGTTAAGCAAACAAGATTTGTAATCCTCGATTTTCATTTTCTTCGTAACATTTTTGTTGACACCCTTAGCTTTTGCAATTACTGTATCTTCCACCTGAATTGCATACATTTTTGAGCGCAGACCGACAAATTCTTTAAAAATTCGACCGTTATTTTCATCTTTAAAATACCCAATCTTTTTTTTATTTACATTAGGATAATTGAATATATTGTTTATGGGATAATCTGAAGTGTCAAAGTATTTTTCCAAATCAGGTCTTATATCATCATAATAATCATCAGTAAATATCTGATAAATGAAACTATCAGTATCAGTATACAACAATTTTGCATTGTCATTGAATTTTTTTTTAATATAATTATAATGAAAATCGTACATCAAGGTTTTTGAAATGTCTAAAATGCAAAATCCTAAGTAGATAGGTTTATCGTAAAATAGTTTAGTCTTATTTAATTGAACAGCTACTAAATTTTCGGAAAATACAGATAAACTGTGAAAATTCGGACGAGCTATTAAACTTTGTGCCCCCTCAACTTTACCATGATTTTCCCAATGCGTTCGTAGTTTTACATTTACACGTTTTTCTATATTCTCCATAGTTTTGCCGAAGACAGCATTATTCATGAGCTTATAAAAATCTTTTTCGAAATCTGTTTTTGCTTTTGTTCTTAACTGTGTGTTTAGCTCAATATATTTTCGCATCCAACAACTTTGCTTAAATTCCAAAACTCGATGAATTTTTACCAGTTTCATGCCTTTTTCTAAACACTGCATTAGGTTTCTATAATGAATAATGTACTTTCTTTTATTGTTTAGGTTTGGTACTAGCTTAGGTTGTGTACTTCCTCCAGTGCATATATTTTCCGGACAAAATGGTAGATCAGAATGCAAGTCATGCAAATTATCTGGATAATCAAGATCTACTTCTAGGATATACCCTATATCTGATGTGGGGGAGAGTTGAAAATTTACAGTCGGTTCAACCCATTTAAAACCACCGTATGGGAGATACTGCGACTGCGCCCAACCATACATATTATTCGCATCCAAGTAAGATAAAAAAGATTTGCGATCCTTTGCATTGTAATCACATAAATATTTATTATTAGCTTTCGCATGTCGGTTGCTACATACGGACACTCCACCTCTTATACCTGATTTAATAAACGCTGTCATATCAAAATCTACCAACAAATCTAATTCAATTTTTGTGCACTTCAACATAGCATCCCAGCTTAGACCAGGTGCAGTATAATAATGTGCTGGGTCTAATCCATATGTTTTTAAACATACATCTCTGAAATTTTCAAAGATGTCAGCCAATAGTAAAACATCAGTTTTTAAATAAAGGTTCGAATAATCTCTCATATTCTGACATTGAAAATGCTGCCAGACATCTTGTGCATGTTTATAGTCTTCATCAGAAACATGCGATCCTGTTAAAGAGCTATAAAAATCCGATTGGTTTGGTAAAAATGTAGCATTTAGTGAGTCATGTGATTGAATAAATTCATAGGGAAAAATACCTTTTCTGATCAGACGGTTAAAATCGTCAACTTTAGACACTTGTTTTTTTAACTCTCTAAGTTGATCAACTTGGAGATTTTTGGACAGGTTGTCTAAACTACTTGACAAAAATCTGAAAGAATCTAAAAATCTTAATTGCACATTATGTCCATTAATATTTATGTTTTTGGAGAATGATATATATTTTTCTTTATTTTGAGGAATAATTTCTATTTCCCCTTCTTTTAGATGCAAAGAATGTACAAGAAAATGAGCATCATAGTTACTCAGATTGTGCAGAAAAACCGGAACAAAAAATGGAGTTCTAAATTTAGATTTGCAGACTGGATGTGCCACCCCTCTAAAGAAACCCGTATGCCAGTCAAAATCTAAAGCTGATTCTGACTCGAGGTCTTTTAAACAAATATGGCATGTTTTTGTTTGAACAACATCAGCCTCTTGCCAATCTTTTAGAGGAACCGGTGGTTTCTGTATACAATTTTTTTTATGAATTTCCCTAACATCTTTACACAGATTATCCATAAAACTTTGAGTGCAATCAGTCCCTGTATATGTTTTATAAGTTGATAAATTATCGTCAAATGAGCATTTAATGTAATAACCATAACTATAAATTTCATGTTCATGTACATTAATTGTATGTGACTTATTTGGATCCGCATCACAGCTAGAAATAGGCTTGAGAAGTGCTTCTGTGTCAGCATAAACTACAAAAGGCACCCTCATCTGTTTATGATAATTGTTAAACCGTATTTTATCCGTACGTTCATTATTACCAAACCAATCTTTTTTAGTTTTTGATGGGCTGGGCAATTCTGTAAAAACATGACTACAGTCGAACTTTTGGTGGTTATCCAACCTCGCTTTTGTGTTGAAATGCAATAAGCACTCATCACATAAAAAAACAGCCTGATTTTTCCTCGATAGCTGCTTACTTACTAATCGCGATAAGTTTTTAATAAAACAATAATGCCCATTACTGCCATTAGAAGTATACAGCAAATTAACGTGTTTTTCACGTTTATTTTTAGACCAATAAAGTGGTCCCACTACTGAATTCTTTCTAGATATCTCGTCATATTCTAACCCAAAAACATTAATGCTAATATTGTTGTTTTCCTCAACCTTAACAATGTCCTTTAACTTAACTGGAAAAGGAACATTATCAAAATTCAGTTTGTTTTGATGTCTAGAATAAGATGAAACCCTATCTTTATGGTAGTTTACAGGATATAAAGCAGAGAGTAATGCCCACTTCAAACATTCATGATCATTATTTTTCACGTTTATTAAAGCTCTTTTGTTTTGGATATCTTTTGGCAATTTTACATACGTTGACCCTTGAAGAGGGTTAAACTTATTAACGTTCATTTCCAAATGACGAACAGATTTTAATGACCACCCGCTGTCTTTTTTTTCGAATTCACTCATTTTTGTGGAAATAGTTTCACATAATGTTTTGAAGTATGCATCCAACTCATCACCCATACAAATGTTAAAATTTGATGTTTGAAAATCGAATATATTATGCAAATTTTTTGTCTCTTGCACAAACTCAGCATGGATTATGAAATTTATTTTGATTATTGTGAGCTGTTTTAGATTCTCATTTATCAAAGTGGAAATCGTACCTTTAACTGAGTTGAAGAATTCAACAGGTGTTTGTAGAGTTTCGTCGTTATTCGGTGAAGTAATTTTGTAAGTTATTATTCTACAACCAAATGCAGTATTTATCACACTTACATTATTATCCCTACTTAAATTTAAAACCTTACTTTTATGCGTAGAGCTCCGAATATGGTTAGAAAAATATCTACGGCTTACCAGTATTTGACAAACATCGCACTTAATCATATCATTACTTGATGCAATGAGATCATTAGTAGATGATGAAGGTCCAGGGACAGCTTCCGCGTAGGAGTCACCATCATGTGATAATTTTCTTTTCAGGCCTCTCCCAGTTTGCAGCACATTCCTAAATAAAAAAATAGAATAAAATACAACCATAAATTTTAATATTAAATCATGAATAAATAAAACAGGAATGTTAATTTATCAAAATATCCATAACATAATATTTTGTTTGTAAACTTACGTTTGCTGATGCTTCATGTCGATAGAGTTTTTAATAATTGCGCCATCATTTTGATTTTCGATCTCCTTTTCCCCCCCAGTTTGTATCGCATTTCTGAATAATAGCAAAGAAAATGTTAGAACAATTATATATAATATGTTATCAAACAGAATTACACATAAAAATCTGTAAGAAATAGTTTGATGATAAACTTACATTAGCTGATGTTCTATCTTAGATGCAATAGCACATAAAGCACCATCATTTTCGGATGAAAAACTATTTACTGTTAAGTTGAGCATGTCAGCATTATTCTGTTCTAATATTTCACATTGTTCCAACACTTCACTGTTGAAGAAATCACTAAACGGAAAGTCTTGTTCACTATTTTTGAAGAAATGACTAACAACACGTTCTTCTCCCATTTTTTATACAAATAATCGAAATATTTTCGAAACTCTTTTTTCAACTGATTGGCGAGTATAAGTTATCCGAGCTCCAGTCTTGAGCTGACTGTTTTGCGAAGCTTGGTATGGTTGGTTTAAGTAGTGAATTCGGGTTTATTGATGTACACGTTTTTAGTTAACGAGCATTATGAACCCATTGTAACGGTGCATCATATAGTAGAGTTTGCGAAAATATGGTTCAGGTAGAAAGGGGAGTTGCTCTGTTGTTGAGTGGCGGGCGTGGTAGTTTTTTGTTTTGTTTTAGCTGCTTGAGAATTATGAAATTAGTTATCAAAAAAGTATTTTTTACAATCTTGTGATTGCGAAACGTTTTTCGTGATGTCGTATATTAATTCCTTGCTGCGATCGTAAACACTGTCCGTGACCTTTGTGTAGTATTTGGCACGAACATCTGCATGCTTCCAGTGGTTGTTTGACGACACTTTGGCTAATTTCTTGAGATCGTAGATTTCCACTTTAACCAGATGGGTTGCGTTTGCTGCGTCATTAGTGTTTGATGATATATAAGATACACCACCGTTTCGCGCCATCCCAACTGTGGAAGATTGCACTTTCTTTTGTTTTTTGATTTTCGGTGTGTCGAAAAATTGATCGATGCCATTATCGCTGCCTGCTCGCTTTGGTGATTTTTGATCGGATTCGACAATAGTAAATGCATTCTCAGTTTCATCATCGCTTGATGCGGCAAAGTAGTAATTCTTGAATGTGTTTGGTAAGTCATCAACGTTAATTGTCGATCCCTAAAACAAAACACGGATATATGTTATTGATGGTAACGAGAACAATGCTGAAATAAAATTTACTTTAATAAAACTCAGGTTAATGACTTACGCTGACATATCTATATTATAATAAAATTAATAAAAAAAATACGGATTTAAAGCTTTGTTTATTTGGAATTTTATAAAAAGACTTTTAATTATGAGTAATAGTTGCGCAAACTGAAGAAAATATTATATCTATATTATTTAGACAACATCATCACATAATTACAACAATATTTCTCCTGAACAACTGTAAATAAGTATGTCACGTCACACACATCACAACAGCCAGTAGCAGTCCTCTGATGGACGTAGCCCTCAATATTTACCTTACATATAAGTGCTACGCATGTTAGATAAATTTGAAACAGTATAAAACAAATAAGAGAAATAAAATAAAACTATTCTTACCTCCATTTTTCCTATGCAGCTAGCTGTAGACCGGGACATGGCGTTTGGTAGAAGTCTTCACTCCGAACACGAACACTAGGTTTATTTTTATACTATAATCGGCGTTCACAAACACTAGATAAATTTTTTAATACTATACGTCACAACTCGAAACAACTTGTGAAGACTGACGCGTAAGTTCCGCTTATATAGCAAGACCACCGCCCGCGGTGGCATTTTTTTGTAATACTGTTAACCGCCACCGAGCCTGATACACTAGTAAGCATGTATCGACAAGTTAAAATCGTGTCCATTGTATGCCTAAGCGGAAGACGGCTTTATGAAAGGAAGGTTTTACAATCAAAGGATAATAAAAACATTTCAAAATTGCATTTACATAGAAATAAATTTAGAAATATTCACAACAGGCGGTGCGTGCAAAAGAAAGGCAGGGCAAACACTTAAAAATGCTTTGTTGTTGAAATAGTCAAAGAGATAAAGAGACCGGCGGCAGGCTAAGCCATTGTTCCCAATTCAAAAGAAGTAACTTGTAGCGACATGCTTAGTAGAGTAAACATGCGTTAAGGTGTTAGGTATAAAAGTAGGTATAAAGTAAATTGATAGCGATATCAAAATATGATATGTGATTGGTATTGATTAACATTTAATTACGCAGAAGCAGGTAAATCGGTGTTGAGGTGTTAGGTTAGGTTAAGTTATGTTGATAATTGATAGGTATAAAAGTACGTATAAAGTGAAATTGATAGCAATATCAAAATATGATATGCGATAGGTATTGATTAACATTTCATTACGAAGGTAGCAGCAGGTAAATCGGTGTAGAGGTGTTAGGTTAGGTTAGGTTAAGTTATGTTGATAATTGATAGGTATAAATGTAGGTATAAAGTGAAATTGATAGCGATATCAAAATATGTAACATGATAAGTTATTCAATGAGCAAGTGGTTTGTACAAAAACCGCGAATTAATTTGATATGAAACCGCGAATTAATTTGATATCAAACCGCGAATTAATTTGATATCAAACCGCGGATCAATTTTATTACATACGCGGATAAATTTGATATCAAATCGCGGATCAAGAATCATATGTGACGAGCTTTTTGTCAAGCACCCCCGAACAGCCTCGATAGGGGGGTCACGAGTGGTCCAAATCCCGCTTATCCCTACTACTGCGTTCCCTGTGGAAGCAATCTTGCACTGCGCCAATCCACATGCTAAGCGTGGTGAGTATGGCAATTCCCCCAAATAGTGGTAGGCCCATGTCCAGCTGTGGACTATTGTGGCTGTTAATGTTTTTATGTATGTATCCCAACAGTACATACTTATGTTTTTCCACACACGCAAAGTAGTTTGTTTTAGTTTCAAAACCACTGGTGGCCTGTCTGTCTGGTTTGATCGGGATTATATTAGACTGATCAATCGAATTACATCACTGATGACGTATGTTGATCAGTATTTAAGTTGTATGCTAAATAGTTGGGTACACTGTCACGCTTAGATTTAGTCATGTCTGTCGTATTGAACATTTATTTAATAAATGAAAATAAGAAATTGAAAAAATGTCAGCGCCCGCCGGGACTTGAACCCGGGACCGTGGAGTACCGTTCCACTGCTCTGCCAACTGAGCTACCGGCGCCCCGACGTAAGCCGACGAAATCTTCAACCTCTTGGTACTCGTCTCGAAGCGACGACAAGCGACATCTAGTATAAGTTATTTGAAACGAATACTATGGTCAGTCCACTTAAGAGTGAAATTCGAACCATGCGATGAAGCTTTGCTTAATTAAAATAAAACCATAGTACATTTATTTAATGTATATCATAGACTTGAATATGATTTGAATCTCTTAACATAATGAATATAATTTAAAGTGTTTATAGAAAGTGATATTACACAAAAACATATAGGTATATTGTTGGAATCCTGTGCACACACCTTACACACATATTTTACAGCGTATGAAATCAGCATAATAGATTATCCTCGTTCAAAACGATTAGCCCAATTAAACACGATCTACGTGAATAATGATATCCTGTGGCAAGTAAATACAATAAACCATTAATTGTATCGAAATGATTTACAAAGGTTTGACTTGTCTGAGTCGGTGTATACACAACGAAGTGTCATGAACATTATCTGCATTATACAGTTTCATTTATGCAAACATGTTATGTTATGAGTGACTTATGATTAGTAAATAGGTTCTCGTATTAGTTTAAGGCGGTTCACCCACTTATCGTTCGTCGCTGCGTATTTTTAACGCACCGTAACGTATGCATCTGTCAGACGATAGGAAATTCATTTGACGCGTATGTCAAACGACTTGACGCACCGTAACCGTATTTGTATGGTAATTATTTCCTTACGTTTAACAGACGCATGCGTTATAGTTCATTAAAAAACGCAGCAATGGACGACAAGTGTGAGAACCGCCTAATAATCTTGGCTACGGTCCAATGTGATACAAATCAAGTGAGAACAACAATGCTGCGATAACGCTATTGATAATCCGTCATTCCTACTGAATATAACAAATTCGAACGTAACTTTACGCAAACACGCTTTAACGACAATACCAATTTAGATGAAATTCGCTTTAAACCACATAAGACCCACGGGCAAGCAGCCCGTGCTACACCCAAACAGTAAGTTATAAATAATCACTTAAACATCGAAGTATAGGTACAATACACATTCGGTCTTATTACATAAAAATATACAAGCAGGCAGTGCTTAAATTATTTTTCCATAGGATTTCACGTTGTCAAACAGATTACACCATGTCTATTTTTTTTGTAATAGATAAAATAAACCGCGAGGTTTATACATATTTACCTCTTTGAAATTTGCCAATGCTAGTATCTGTTGGCTTTCAAATTTTGTAGCATCCAATTTATTGCTTATAGCACTTGATTAACGTAAAGCTCAGAAAAATTTATACTGACCAGAACTATTATATTCTGTCTTCATTCCATTTCTACGTAGGTTAGTGGTAGGCAGAGATTGTTTTCACGGAGGTAATCTTCCCGTCTAGTCAAGTCTGCGAACGGTATCCCACTGCCTACACAGTTCTCAACATCTCCCAGGTAATTCCAGTTTAAGTGCGCCTTATAATTTTCACAGAGATGGTATCGCATCTAACGTATTGTTAGGACTTTGAGGCTATAGCACAAAACTTGGTAAAATTATTCAAAGGCAAACGTATTTTTTATAACCACAATAAGTCATTTTATTCCAGAAACGTTGCTACCACTGTAACTGTATATATGAAGTGACTGATTATAATTAATCACAAATATCTGGCCAGTTATTTCTTTGGACTGTTTTGTGACCACCAGTTGTCATATAATATAAATAACTTTTCTACTTAGGTATTAGATATTAGAACGGTTTTAATTTTAAATTTTTCGTGTAAGTATATCCATACAATTCTGCTGACCAAGCAACTAATTGTTTTAAGTTTATGTAAACAAATGTAAACGTGCGTTGTGTATTACGGAACAACGGCTGAGTGAACACTTTTGAAATGTGTAGGCTTACACTAACGGGACGAATGCAAGTGCAGTTTCAACAATTTGAGAATGTAATCTCCTTTCTTTCGATGATGCTTGTCTTGCTAGAGAGGTTTGGAGATCGCTACTCGAATTTAGAATATTTGTTCATATTTAGGATTTTACTATTCTTTGAACGAGGCAATGAATGGGCAGTCTTGCTACCTCCTCCTATGATAGGAGGAGGTAGCAAGCCCACTTTGTGCAATGGGATTAAAAAAATAACATATAGTTAGATTTCATCCCACTTACTCTTATAAATAATGAAATTTATTAAACAAAGATTTAATTTAACTCCTAGCTACTCTTTTTTATGAATTTTTTTCATAGTTTTTGAACCTTAGGTGAGGGAAGTGAGGTTTAAAATCACTGGTTCACATTCTGAGAGAACTACCCAACTATGACATAAGTGTAAAAGTTGTTTTTTATCATTATGTAGGTATGTAAATGAATGGTTACAAGTAACAATAGAGGTAAAATGAAAAAGATACACCAATCGGATCGTTGATACTCCATTATAAACTACTAAACACATTGTTAAGACCACCCGTACGTACACCCTCAATTCCATATCTCCAACTCACAAAATACGAGTTGTTTATTCGAAGGAATAAACGAACAATTTCATTACAAAACAAAGATATGGATTTTCTATGAATGAAAACGTGTAGGCTACGTCCATTATATTGACTGGCCATAAGAGAAAAAATACCCTATTTACTTTACTTAAAGAAGATATTTCTTTGAATTTTCACTTCTGGATGTCTGTCAAAAGAAAATACACTCTAAGTTCTTGAAATTAAGTTATAAATTCATAGTAAATTGCAATGATATAGAAGATTTATTAATAGTATTGCAGTGAGAACAGGTGGCAGTAACGCGAGGATGAGCTCAATGTAATTGCTCACTACTGCCATATCTCGATGGCTTCCACTTGAAATATGAACGGCTTCCATAGACAAAATGGTCTTTAAATATTTTACGCCTTCAGCTTTAAGCAAGACCTTTCGACAGGGAAAAATATACCCAATGCGGTAAGACATAAGAATGGATTTGCGGGAATTTATGGTTGTTTAAGTAGCTATGGACCGGACGTTTCTTGTCGCACGGTATTGCGTCGTAGGTGCGAGCGTTATGAATGAAACACGGTGTGAGGTGTCCTTTGTGTTAAGTCACTGGCTCTGCTGAAATTTATGGCGTTGGCGTAATCTAGTATCCTAAGTGCTAGAAGTTTATGCAATAACTCGTGAAGCTAAATTCTACCAGATTTATGAAACTAATTTCAATTTACACGATTAGGGAAGTTTCTAATCTCAATCAAATTTTCATGTTTGCAAATTTACGTTTTGGCAAAGGTATGTATAATTTTGTAAAGACAACAAAAAGGCGTGTTTACATTTATAAAAGGTTGGATATTTCCACCTGATATTTTTACATTGAAGTCCCATTCTAATACACATTTCCTGCCTGCAAAAGACTTCAACGCAACTCACCACAACTTATAAAAAATTTCAAGTATCTTTAATCTTTCGCACAATGTATGGGTATATAGTTTTGAGCTAAATACGGGTTGTAAACATATAAGCTGCAAATATTTTCAGAGGAGAATCAGTCTATGAAACTGAACAACTTTATCCAAGAAACACAAGTCATAAAATAAAAAAAAGTTAGACCTCCCATATGAACCCGTGCGGCTGGAAAATTTTGTTTTGGTGGTCTAATTTCTTTTCTCATATTTTGCTCTATGCTCCTTAGGGAAAATTATTCAATTTTATGGGCTGAAATATTTGCGGCTAATATTTTTACAGGATATATTTGCAGGTTAACGGATATATTTGCTGTATGTATGGATGACCGGTGGGTGCCGGATCCCGCCTACACTTTCCTTCCTGCACTCTAACCTCTACAAGCTATAGGTAAGAAAATGATGATAAGAAGTTGAAATACGATGTACTAAAACAGACAGTCAGACGTACTCATGCAAACAAGTGAAAATCAAAACAGTAAACAACATCTAAAATAAATTGACTATTGTATTACTTTTTTTTTAAAAACTTGCAAAATTTTCAAGCCTGGGCAGGATTTGAACCTGCGACTTTCGCATTACTAGTGGCGACGCCTCTTCCATCTGGGCTACCGCAGCTCGTTCCTTGCCTGCCAATAGTGTATTACTTATTACTATTATAAAAAAGGATATTAATAGCAAAAAATAAAACGCGGCCTTGACGTAAAACTTTTCCATCTTAACACTTTACCAGCATAAGTCAGTTTTCAAAGTTTGCAATCGTCATCTTCTACTTAAGACACCTCCCTAAGCAGCTAGGTCCTGCACTCATCACTTAAAAATTTATAGAAAATCCGCGAACTGAAATTAGAGTAAGAACACAAAAATAAAATTGTGCACAAAAGTAAAAAAAAAACCTAAAATACAATTAATAAAATGATAAACCCATTTAAAAGCATTTAATACATGCATTTAAATACACTACACGGAGTAAATCGAAAGTTATTTAAAATAGAACCAAAAGACTATTTAATCTGTAATGAGAAAATAATCAGCTTTCTAATTTTATGACGATCTGTTAAAGGAGAATCAATTCCATTTCTTATTAACATCGGCAATTAGGTATTAGTTTTAATAACGTTTCCTTTAGAAATCATATGGTGAATGGGGCATGAATGTTAAAAAATAAAGACAAAATACTTCGTTTTATTTCCAATCTCCAAATTAACCATATATCTTCACACAGAAAAAGCAGTTATTCCTATTTTTTTATTCAGTGTGGTTATTGCTATATTCTTCCTTATCTTACAATAATCCGGAATACCGTCTTCAAATATAAAGTCGAGATCATCTGACTGATTGTACTATGCACAGTCCTTAGTGCAGGCTCCCGCCTGAATCTCGTTTGCAGAAAATAAGTACCGGATTCTATCTTTTGATATGTGTCGTTGTAACGCCTGTCTAGATGTCCCCCCACTGGATGCAATTTTTTCGGGTAACCCTTCCTCCTTTCCTCCCTGTTTTAACTTAAAGAAGAATTTTAAGAATGATCAAATACTGTTTTGTCTCTACGTATCTTTTAATTTTATTTAATCGAAGCAATTATTCCCTCAATGCCTGAATAGATAAATTAGTTGTGGGTTTGTGTAGGACTTGTCGTGTTAAGGAGCAATTTGTAATGGTTTTCGTCCATGAGTTGTGTGATGACTGTTTATTAAGATATTCGGGTCAGAGAAAACACTGTTTATTGATTAGCTGATTACTCAACTCTTTACTTTAAATTTGAGTAAATATTTTAGCTTCGTGGTTCAATAGAGTAAAGCAGAGCGTGGGAAGGTTTTCTATATCAGCACCAGATGTGTGACAACCTCAAGGTTCCCTGGACCCGGATATGAACCATATTGTGGGCGTTCTGGAAGATTTTCAGAAGGATATTTAAAAAAAAGTTGTGTTGCTGTTGATAAGATTTCATAGATTTGAGTCCAAGGTACTGTTGAGCGAAACAACATATTTTGGTATCCGGATAGTTTTATGGTTGGATTTATTGGATTCAGAGTTAAGTTCCAAATAGAGAAGACAAAAACTGTAAAAGGGATCTTATATTTTTTACTTTAAATAAAACTAAATTAATTGTGTTAAGTATACAAAATTTTACTCAAATCTACCAATCTGTCACAACATGAAGATGCAACGAATACACTAACACATTTGCTTACTTGTATACAACTCTCAGATTTATTGTAAAGGTTATCAAACATTATCCAATCCAGCTTCTCATGGTCGCATACCCAGACAAAGGCTCACTCATCTCGGCACAAAGCCCTTAAATCCCTTGAATGTTGGCGGGTCCGCGGTATCGCCGCACGTGGATCAGCACACACGTCGCGATCTGTATGCGCTTGCGCACCCGGTGTGCGTCGTGCCTTATTTCTTGCTTGTTTGTTTGGTCACGTCATTGTTATTAATAAAAGTTATTTAAATGTCTACTGCATTTATTTTATGACATTTTCATATCTATAAAAATTTATTTTCAAAGTTTTATTGGATTAGTAGTAAGCTAGCTCAACTGCAGTAAGTAATAGTTTGTGACTATACCTAGACAAAATAATATAAAACCTTAACTACTTATTTTTAGATTGAAACTTTCGTGGTTACGCATAACTCGAAATACTGAAACAACCGTGTTCCGTGATCATGGCATGCATCTGGGTCTAAATATAGGACAATCCAACTAAAATGAGTATCGCGGTAAAAACTTCGTTTCAGTATTTTGAGTTCTTTATTATCAATTACTGTGAGAAATCTGGCAAGAAATTATTAATATTTTGCAAATTTTATACTTGTTTTGATGTTAGAAACACTCTATCAAATAATCAATGCGATAAATGATTAACTGGCTATTAGCAGTCATAAAAATAACTTAACCACCAGAATCAAATTTACTATTGCCTGGTTATATATATACGGGTTATAAGGCCAGCCCTCCGAATACTTATAGGGTGCATCCACACCATGAAAGTGAACTACTTTCCCCTAGGAACATATGTCAGGAAACGACAAAAAAATCAACCTCCCATACAAAATAAAAATCAGCTTACTGCATTTTCTGTCTTTTTTTTACCTTTCCTGAAATATATTTTACGGGAAGTTTTTCAGTTTCCTGGTCTGAATACACCCTATAAGAATTCGTACCCTGTATATGTTTAGAATGATTCCTAACTTGGTTCTTGTGGAAATCTAATAAGCGTGAAAGTGGTTTATAACCTTCAATACGAAGCTATGGCCGTAACCATTTGCGGTTGCGTCAAAATCCTTTAACTGATTGTTTAAACAGGACTTTATCATTGTGGCTGGAAAATGAGCGTCGTTTCATATAAAAATTTTATTTGTTCATGCAAACAATACATATTTCAAAATAATACTACGACTCGGTGTACCACACAACATGAAGAAGAAAAATGTTTAAAGCACTTTTTTCGTTTTGGTATAAACTTGATAAATAATTTTATTAAGAAACCGGCAAATTCATGAAAATATTATTTAGTTGTCTTCAAAGTGCTAAAAGTTTTGAAATTACAGCGAATATTTAACCTTGTTTGCATGTTCTTACTGCGATTTTAAGATTTTTACTGATCTTTTTCATTGCGCACCTCATCTTAAACAGGATCTTTTAAGCTGTGTAGCAGACCTCGTGTCAGACGGGGCCAGATCTATGAATGGAGGTTTGAATGGAACCAGTTCCGGACCATAACTTACCAGTGACGTATCAGTGGCTTACTGCCATAAGTTACCATGACTTGGGCATGATTTCACCAAAATAAATAACTGTAACTTCCTCCTAGCAGCCGTGGCCAAACTTCTGCCTGATCATGTTTCGCCTCTGGTTTATCATTTTTACAATATGAGGAGCGTCGTGTAGTTTCACCTATACAATATCGGGGGTCCTTTCAAAACAGTTAATTTTAGTATACTTTATAATAAAATGCATTCATATTCAAACAATCCTAAATTCTGCGACTGAACTATACACAAATAGAAAATACCCTTCAGTTGGCAGTACTTTAATCCCGTAGTGTACCCACAATTGTTATGTTTTTCATAGTTTCTTACTGCAAGTAAGCATAGTATGGTTCAAAATTTTGGTACAAATGCCGTACCCGGGGAAGATGAGGCCTTAATTCATGTTAGCGTAACCAGCCGTCAGTGCAATCGGCTTTCAAAAGTTACGAAAGCAACGGTTAAACGCAGTAACCCGAGCCTAAAGAACGGGCAGTGGTTTGCGGTAGACGCGTCGATGACATCAATTATGATGTATGTCTGTGGGCAGGGCATTTGCGTTATACTGCAGTAAATAAACGATTGTTGCCAATATACTGCAGTTTAGTGAATTAACTATTATTCACGTAGATCCGATTTATATATAATCCTGTGCAGGTACAAGTTATAACAGTAGGTAGCAAGTTTACTGACTAAAACTGATTCTGCTTTCGAGGATTTCCTATTGGTGTTTTTATTTAAAATACAGATAAAAAGTCTTTTGTCTTACTCACCTGGGTCACAGCTAGAATCATATCTCTGCGCGACTACTCACTGTTGCCGCATTGCAGAAACGACCAAAGGACCTGAAATATAAATCTAAAATCATTAGCATACCTACGGCAGACCCGCAACACTTTCCACATGTGTGTAAACACTAAATTTGATTCGACCATTTAAGTCAATCGATCATTAACAACATAAAATTTTCCAGACGTATGTCACTCTATTTCAATGCTGACCAGCAGTAATAGGTGCTGAATATGGATGTAAGCAATTTTGAGACAAAATTGTGTGACAACTAGATACATAAATCTGAATTGTATTAACTAGTTACCTGGTGAACAATTAACAAACGACATATACCATGATAAATGCTATGCAATTGAATTTTCAATTAATTTGTGTATTGCTTTTCGATGTTGTTCTTCTTTATTACCAACATTGTGTTCAAGTTAATAGATATTGGAATATTTAACAATTTATTACTGTGTTAATTTATTTAACTTTGCAGAAAAAGGTAGCCCAACCAGCTGACATATACCCGTTTAGGTTAATGCTTTACTAAGGAACTTACGTTCTCGAACATATTGAATGTTACGAATATTGAATTTTTGATTTGACTCGTGATTTATTACGAGTGCTGCGTAAAGAGTGAGAATAGGCGCAGTATGCTTATTTTATATGTAGCCTATACTTAGCTTTCGTCAGTCGTTATAAAACTTTCCACTTACTCGTGTACCAAATGTCCAAAATCTCTTAACAGGAATTACCTACCTCATTTGTCTCTCATGGTATAAAATTTATGTAGCTTCCAAGGCCATGTTGGACCTACCAATCGGTAACTATCACCGAGGCTGCCTATAATTTCTTGGAAAAACGGACCAACTACCAAGAACGGGTCATAACAAAACAATCTACTAAGTTGTACACGACTTTACGACGCTCCCCGACTGCTCACCAGATAGCGCTTTCTTCGACTACAACAGACATTTATATCTGTTTATTTCACCTGAGGGCCAGTGTGGTATAGTCAGTAGGCAACCATCTGATATTGCAAAACTTTCAGGTTCGAATACGGTCTGGATGTTAACTAATAATCAGTATGTTTCTTCTTATTGTCATAGCCCTGATTTTTGTAACCGCCAAGAAATGGACGGAGTGAAAAAAGTATTAGAAAAACAGACAGAAACACTTTATTGCTCACATTATTATCATAATCATAATTATACTTACGTCTTCGAAGAAACAACGGCGACACATGAAAGGCAGAAAAAATCAGTACCTAATATCAAAGCTGAAAAATCAAACAAAAATATTATTTGAAAGCTGATCTTACTGTTTTTATTTTCAAATTGGGTGTATTAGATCGTAAAACGCAACGTTACTAATCATTGTTAAATCTCTCGCATCTCAAAAATATTTACTTTCATGGGTGCATCGTAACAAAATCAACGTACAAACAAAACAGAAAATTAATTAATAACAAAGCGCGAAAAACGAGGAGAGATGCGGCAATAACAATGACTTTTTTCATGCTCTTTGGCTTTGGCATCTATTAACTTAGTCAATTCAACGCCATCTACAGAGTTCATGGTTTTTTTTTATTTCTTAAAAAGAAAACTCCCTCTTAAAAGCAGTTTTGTTACTTTACTGGCCTTTATTATCTGATCTTTTTTAACAAAGCAAAAATTATTATTCACTATTTATAGCACACAAGAAACATTACAAGAGACATACAAAGAATACAAAGAATGACGACACAACAGGACAACTTGTTTCTACTAAGAAATTTACTGACCTACAGAAAGTGAGACTTCTACAAGACAGGCGGAGACGGAAAATTGTTGAAATTAAAGAAAAAGCAAACCTGTTCTAAATGACTTTTGTTTTTTGACTTTACTTCTACATTTTTTTCAATGAATGATTTTAAAAGTGAAGATACAGTTAGCAATATTGCAGTCTTGACGCTCTCAGGGCTAAGCAATGGTTGTTGGCCGTTAGGAATGGCCCGTCTTTGTGTGTTCCACAATGGAGAAGAAATATGCCACTGTTCCATTGCACGTTAAGATCTCTGAAGAGTTGATATTTTAATCTTAAATGCGGATTATAGAACTTGAGCGTGCGAACTTAATGCGTATGCTTTCATTAATTTTTAGAATGCTTTATAGAATTAAGCATCTAAAAATAGTATTAATATCTATCTACCTAGTACCTCAATACAGTTATGTCACATTTGAAATTACTTCGGTTTGTAATACGATCTGTAGCATCCAACTAAGTATTAGAAACAAGTCTCCATCCGAGGCGAGGTATGCAACTGATGTCATCACCGTGCATAGCAGTAAATCAAAATCTGAGATATTCCAAAACGAACAACGGTGAGAGACGATCCAGCCATATGATGTCATAATTGAAGAGCCCAGTTCATCCGACATTCGGGGTAAAGATCTGAGTCAGTTGCGTGAGAACACTGCGTTATAAAAAAGTAAAAGTACCTTTAGTACTCTCTTTGTCCAGGACCAGGAAATTTAACGTGAATGAGTAGGTACCACACTGCCGCATTTAGGGATTTCACATTTCAGTACGATATTCATTGCGCCCTGCAAAACAAAGTTTCAGTACAGCCAAACCGCTAAACCAGCAGTGAACATAAAATGCTACTTCACATCATTGTGGATCAAATTCATTGAAGTTCGATTATCGGTGGCTTATTTTAGGGTGATTCATTTTTGGAAAGGCTTGAAATTTAAGATAATACGTTCAGGGTTTTTGATTATCATGCAAGATGTGATTAATATAGAGTAACGGTAGATTTATGAGTGGGTTGCTCCTTGATATTAATTTCATTTTCTTAACATAATTAGGTCTACTTCATAGGAATATGATTTTTTATTAAAAGTTCCGGCTTTGCCTGACTCTACATATCTAATTTTAAATTATTATGCACAAATTTTTTCAATTTCTTGTTAGTGCAAAGTTAAATATAGTACATTTTATTATGCACTGTTTGAAACATGACATAGCAAAATGTTTCTCCAGAAATTAAATAAAATTTTAAAAATATGCTGGAAACTTGGATTACTAATCTAAATCACAGTAACCTCATGCCCTCATGAGTATGTCTCACAAAATCCTAATTAAGGTTCAAATCGATTTAATAATCCTACGTATCTACAGTAAGTATTAACATTTACATTTTGCAAGTTCTCAAAAGTTAACAGGCTCCTTGGCCTCTCCCATGGTATTGTCATATCACCACGCTTGACTAGCGGATTGGCGAGCGCAGTACAAGATGTTGCATTCACAGGAAACGCTGCTGCCCATTCCCTGGATGAATTATGCCTTAGTCCCTTTTATAACGCGCACCACTGTTAGAATTGCGGTGATGCTATTCTAAGCAGGCATAGCTCGGCATATTTAAGTGTATTTAACGCAAAAATCAAAACTTCTTGTACCGTACAGGTATGTTCACTGTCATAGACTAGATCAAACTAACGGTCACCCCTTCGTAATAAGTATATAACGTGTAAAAAATAACAGCAAATATTTGAAGGGGCCCATGAAACTGAACAACTTTCCCCTAGGAACATAGGTTAGAATATGAAGAAAACAAAATTTTCTCCCATACAAACGGACCCTTTGAAATTTTTTGTATAGGTCTAAATTTAAACCTTTTAAAATATTTGCTGCATTTTTACATTCTGTATTTGCAATCTTTTAAAGACATTTTTTATTTAATATCACGACATAATTTTATCATTTTCATTTGTCGAATTCAAATGCATCAAAATGGTAAATCGAAAATCAGTTTTAAATTTAGTATTCCGCGTTGAATGGATCTTCAGTGTAAACGAATCGATCTTTGGCCGCGAATAAGGAGCTTCGGATGCGTCACTTTTTAATTGTTCCTCAAATGGCGTGACCGTTACTGCATTTGAGATTGGAACTGCATTTCGACACATTTCGGCTCACTAATTAACGGGGTCTATAACGGGTGGCCCTCAGATAAAGGATCAATGTTACACTAAATAAAATAAACATAAGTAAAGTACTTGTGACCTCGTTAGTATCGGATTACCGTGTTATTAAAGGATAAAGTAAAGGCACGAAGTGTTGCCAGCTGATGTCACTGCCTTTTGAGATGTTGTGTGTTATGATTAGAAAGTAAAAATGCTCGTATTTAGAACTTCAAAGATTGCATTTAAATAATTTAGTGCGACCCAATATACAAGCATTTATAACTTAATGTTCGTGAAGTAAGTGAAATGAAATGTAAGTCTTGATGATTGATGATAGTCGGGGTATATAGTATAAAATACGGCCGTAGCGCAGTGGCAGTGCGACTGCCTGCGATGCAAAGGTTCCGGGTTCGATTCTCAATGGGACACTCACAAAATTGATATTTATCACTTTGTGAATTTGTTACCAGTCTGGATAAGACATTGCAGGCTGATCCACCTGATTGTGCGAAAAGAAATATGGCTCTGTGCTTCGGAGTGTGCGTTAAGCCGTCGGTCCCGTTGGCTGTCTAAAATGACTTGGACGGCGTTACACAACCATGTCAGAGGCCTACTACTAGTCGTAGACGATTGGAAAACTCTGACACCAGGGTTCATCGGGTCGTTCATCGACTCGGTGTCCCAAACAAAAAAGAAAGAAGAAGAAAGAGAAGAAGAAGTATACATTTTACCTACTCTAGTTTCAGGACTACACACATAAATACACAAATCACGCCTATTATCCCTTGCGGAGTATAAACATTTTAGGGTAATCGCCTTAGTGACAGGTTGTCAGCCCATCGCCTTATATTGCAATACACAGCCTCAAGTCTCTCAGGATTAAGCACTATTTTTTAACATGGCGCTTTATAGTTATTAACTAAGTACGTTAAAAGTTTCACATACCTACTGTTGCTTTAATTCTAGTACTTTCTATAATACTTTAAAGTAGTTTCCAAATTTCACACCAGCAAGGCAATAAAAATCCCCAACACATGTTCAAAAGAAATCGGTTATTGCTCCAACAACTGGAAAATTAAATTAACCAAACAGAGCAAATTGAAGTAATTTAAATACGGAACCCTCCACTCTATCAGCCAATCAGGAAAAACGTAGGCGGAGCTTGATCACCGCCCGATAACTTCACTAGGCATTCAACTTGATAACTTCATGAAAAAAGCGTTATTTTTAAACGAATAAGATTAGAAACTGAAATTATATGCATTTGCTGCTTTAATTTCAAAAACATTATCTGCATCTAAAAGAAAAAATAATAAAATGACTGGTGATAGTCGCGTGAATTTATAACAGTAAAATTTGAAACGCAATGGACAGTGCTAATTTTAAATTGTTCCTCCGGCACTTTACAGTTATTTCAATGGTCGAATATACAGGGTGTAAGGGATAGCCCTCTGAAAACTTATAGAGTGCATTCAGACCATGAAACTGAACAATTTTCCATGAAAAAATATTTCAGGAAACGCCAAAAAAATTGGACTTCCCATTTTTTTTGGCGTTTCCTGACATATTCCGTGGTGAAAGTTGTTCAATTTTATGGTCTGCATGCACCCTGTCAGTATTCGGAGGGCTGTCCCTTACACCTCGTATAAAGTTTTAAGGTGATTTTGCTCTGTGATGCCGGCTTAGATTAGAAATACCCGATTTCTACCTGTGGTACTTTAGCATCGTGAAAGGCGACTAAGAGCAAAATAAAATGAATGGGTAGCAGCGATCCCTGTGAATACACCACCTTATTCTTTACTCACTAATTCACTTCCATGCGTAGTGAGTATTGAAAATTGCCTCTAGGTAGGAACCCTTATTTAAACTTACGCATACTTCATTTTAAGTATTAGACCGGGTCAGTCCACCCGCGACCACAATACATGAAACTGTATTGAAACGTCGGGACACAGGTAAATTACTATTTTTTTTATTTTTTTTTATTAATGATGGGTTTGCTCTTGACTCTAGTCTAGGTCATAGGACAGAGACAGAGTCTAAGATGGAGCGAGCTCACCCAGAAGAAGCCTGTTCACTCTTACTTTGAAGACATTAGGGTTGTATGCGTTTGGAAACACAGACGCAGGAAGTGAGTTCCACTCTTTAGCAGTGCGCATTATAAATGATGACTGGAAGCGCTTAGTCCGAATTGGCGGAATGGCAACCAGGTACGGATGGTATCCGGCGGTGCGTCTGGATGTCCGATGGTACAAGGGAGCTGGTGGAACAAGGTCGTGAAGCTCTTGAGCACACTCTCCGAAGTACAATCTATAAAATATCGACAAGCAGGCAACCTTGCGGCGATGTGCCAGGCTATGTAGCTTGGTGTCCACCAGTTTTATGTCGCCTATGAGCCTCTTGGCCCTGCGTTCCACCCAGTCAAGAGCGGCAAGTTGGTATTTGGCTGAGCCATCCCAAAGGTGACTGCAATACTCCATGCAGGATCGGACTTGTGCTTTGTAAAGAGTTAAAAGCTGTCCAGGCGTAAAGTATCGCTTCACTCTATTTAGGACGCCCAGCTTTTTAGCCGCCGTCTGAGCCTTGTACTCGATGGTCGCGCCGAAGTTTAGATTTGATGTCAACTCCATGCCTAGAAGCTCAAGCCTGTCAGTGACTGGGACAGATGTACCCCGAAAAGTAGGTGTCCAGTCGAAAGGACTCCTTTTTGCAGTGAAAAGACACGCCTGTGTTTTGGTGGCATTGAATGAGACCAGATTGTCGTCGCCCCATTGGGAGACAAGACTTAAGGTCAGATCTGTTCGCTCTACCATGGCCTTTCTTTTTTTTACCTAAATACTATCGCGATATACCCGGTCTAATACTTAAAATGAGTAAAAGTGATCGCGAATGCTTAAAAAGTTATATTACGCATTCTTCCTTATGAACCGCAAATGAAAACCGGCTAGTCCATCACAAAGGGATATTTCAAACCAAAAGTATCCAAAACCTAAATCAGATCTCAAATAAATTTCGCATTGACACACATCGACCCAGCTATAAAATACACGACTCTTTTTGTTTTCTACAAACATTTTTATGTGAGCATCTTAAAAAATACTCCCTAAATACCTCAGACATGAATAAATACGGCGGTGTGGTAGTAAACGTCAATAATATGCAAAATAATGGATTGTAATCTTTGAGCGGCTTTGTGATTTGCGAGCGAACATTTCGAAGATAAGCCGGAGCTGACCTACCTTGTTCAACTCAAGTTTTGTTAAACCGAAAGAAAAGGTATCTACTTAGAATTTTAAGTTTTTTCCGTTTCAGTATATGATTCATCAGCTGGCTGATTATGGGCAGCGTGCTTGAAGGAAGCATGTCAAAAGTTCCACCAACACACTGAAGATGCATTTTATTCTGTTAAATTTTGATAGTTTGATCATCACTGACTGACTACTTAGTATAAAGTTGCTTCCCGTGTCTGTCCCTTTGTATCTTTCTTAGATTTTTTAATAAATGCTACCGATTTTCATGCGTTTTTTAATTTGATGGAGGAAGATTTATATGTATAACTAGATTTCTGCCCAGCGGTTTCACCCGCTGCCGCTCCTTTTCCTGTGGTATTAGTTGTTTTCCCGCGGTAAAAAGTAGCTTATGTGTTATTCCGGGTTATTCTCTAGCTGTGTTCCAAAATTCCATCCAAATAGGTAAAGCCGTTTGAGCGTGAAGAGGTAACAAACATACTTACATACACGCACAAACTCTCAGATTTATAATATTAGTTAGATGCCGGAAAAAGGTCTAAAGGTGTGATTGTAAGTAGTAGGTATAGGTAAGTACCTAACTGTTTAAGGACAGAAGTTATTATGATATTAACAAGCTTACTTTCTTTATTAATCTAGTTACCTACACTAAATATTAGGTCACAGACGGATAAACCTCGGCACACACCCACATGTGACCCGCGACCCGGTGACATTGTTTACTATTTTTAATGTCCATTGCTCGTTGCAAGCCGGCCAGCAATTAGTTCCTACGCACTTTCGCACACCTATGTTGCCAGATGATGAACACCAGAACATAAATACCCACGCAAAAAGGGAACATGTAGGTATGATAATGATTAAACACTCCCGACAAAAAAAATTAAAACTTCATTTCATGACGTCTATAAAAAATATATTTTCTTATAACTCATTCGATATTATATGAATTGCAATGTTTTTTTGCTATTTTGATGATTTTCAGTACCTACCTAATTCTTATCTAGTTTTAGTTGCTGGATTCATAATTAATAACTTCCATAAACTAAAAAATTATATAAGAAATTTTTGACAAGCTATTTATTAGTACAACGTAAAATCTGAATATCAAATTAAATGTAGAACCAAGAAGTGATTGCCAAGCAGTATAAGAACCTGATAATCTGCCCAAGAAAAGAAGTAATAAAAAAGGAAACTGCTCAATCAGCTGATCTGGCAATCCATGTCTATGATCGAGTTCGGTCATTGCCCTGCAAACCTAGTTACGTTTTCACTTGCGAAGGACGAAAGCTTCGACGCTGTTAACAATTGTAGTAATTAATCAATCTGAATAAAAGTGAGCATTTTATGGTATTATTGGTTATGATTAAGATTTAAGAAATACAGTTGTTTAAGTATAGATAAAGATAAAAGATAAAATCACTTTATTGTTAAACTATAACATTAAGATGTTACATAATAAGTGAAATAGAGTTCTGTTGACTCGATCTCTTTCCCGTTTCGGGCGTACAATATAATTTTTTTTATCATTAATATATTCATCATAGTAAATTTTTTAAATTTTTTCTTAAGTAAACATAAAGGTCCTTCTATAATGATTGTCGACAATTGTGGCCGATAGGAGTCAGCTTCACCAGCATTTTCTATTTGCATCAGTTTAATATTGATCGCATTTACAATTTCATTGTTTTGCTTGCTATTTTTATATTATTTTGTTGGGACTATTACAGTTTCCTTGACAGCATAGATTCTTACCCTACCTACCTACATCTATAGATACAATTCGCATCCAGAAATTTACTTTTCATCTATTATAAACTTTTACTACATAATTTTTTAAAACTCGCTTACACATATCAAAGTAGACATTTGTAATCAAAACAAAAAATGAAATTATTATTCTGAAAACATTAATCCGTACTAATATTATAAATCTGAGAGTTTGTTATATGTATGTTACCTCTTCAAGCTCAAACGGCCGGATTTGATGAAACTTGGAACACAGGTAAAATATAACCTGGAATAACACATACGCTACTTTTTACTGCGGGAAAACAACTATGGAAAAATTAGTGGTTGTGGGTGAAACCGCTAAGCGGAAATCTAGTAAATCTATATTTATGTGTCTATCACCTCGCCTAGATGAGATATGTCACCACGTGCATTTTCTTTCTATATTTATAGGTTTGTAAAATCGATGGCATGTTCAGGCTGGGCGGGAACTAAGGATTCGCCCACACGCTTCCTCCAGACAGGATGTGCGGATCGCGTCTGTAATCGCCCTAATTGCAGCACTCGCGTTAATTTGACGCTCCCCGCGTTGCGTTGGCGTGTGTGTCTTCGCCCTTATACTTCCATCTCATTGTGTCGATTCTTTTGTCACTGACGGGAGTAATTTCATTATTATCATTCTCGTATTGTCTGTCATTGCAATTATATTTACACGCACCTACATAGCTTTAATTCGCGCTCATAAATGGCGAAGTAATGTACAATACATAATATATTCCGAATTCAATTCTTGAATCTTGCGCTGATTCCCATTTTGTACGTTTATTTAAATTGATTTCGTATGTGTGCCAATTTTATATTTTACAATTATATGAGTCTTATGACGTAGGTTTACGCGACTTACTTGATTTATATTGATTTTGTTGTTTGTTAATCTTAATGAGTTCGTTTGATAATAATAAGTAGGGCAAGTAGGGTTTTGTACAATTTGGTATTAAAAAAGGCATAAAAATTACGTTTGTTAGGGAGCCCCTTAAATATTAACTTTAATCTGCATAAAGTTTTTGTAATAGCGGCAACAGTCATAAATGTTCTGTCAAATGTCTCTATGAAACAGCTTCCAAACTAAGATAGATAAAATCGAGCAAAAACATGTATTTTGTATCGGTTTTATTTTATTTTATTAGAGGTATATTTTTTTGTAGTAACAGAAATCGGCATGTCGAAAAATTTCAACATTCTAATTATCATGTTTTATCACATAGCCGGGTGACAGACAGTCAGACGGTCTAGTCTCAGGAGAAGGGTCTCGTTTTGACCCTTAAGGTACAAAACCTCAAGATTGAGTCTCATTATTATTTTTCATTTGAATAACAAACAATTACCTAGTTGACATTTTATTTTAAACAATGTAATGGCATGTGTGTTAGAATTTATATTTATTTATTAAAATGACTTAAAGAAAAAGCAGTTCTATGATATTAATGACATATTTAATTGATTGTTATTCTTTTCCATAATGATATTTCGTAATATAGTATAGGCTCCGAAGCTTTTCAGACAAGTTTAACCAATGTTGTCTCGGCCCTACCGACAACCGGTATGTACTTATTCAGTACGTTTTCTTGAACATGGAAAGTGCGGTTGTAGCATCAAAAGTGGAAGTGGGGGGGAGTTATGACGTAACAAAGATGGCGGCCGGACCAACTCTACTAAGCGGTTTTTCTAGATAATTACTGGGCCGATATACATAAATGAGGTGTCAAATGAGAGAGCATACAATGCCCATTATTTTATTTCATACATTTATGTACGTGAAACTAATAGCAAATGAAATATTTCAAAAACATCGCATTTTATAAAATTTTAGTTTTTTTTTCTTGCCTATATCTCGGTATCCGTCAGAGTTATCAAACTTTTGACAGATACAAAACATTTTGCAATTTTAATCAACTCGCTAATAAACCCCCAGTTATTGAGATCAGAAAAGAAACAACGGAGATACATCTGTTTGAGTGGTCGGAGTCGTAGGTACAAGTGATCTAAAATTGACGAAGCTTGGCTGTGTGTTCATTTAAAATAATAATATAGTTTAAAATATAATGATAATTTTATATTGAACACGGGTCTTCTCCAATGGGGGGTACTATGTGTAGTATGGGTTGGCAAGTGCAGTAGGTACAGGGTGTTAATTTACTTATTTTCACTGTGTTGAGGTTAACATCGGCTTTAAACCACTTGATGATGAAATGAGAAAAACACTGTGGTATTTGAATAAATAAAACTAGAAAGTCAATAACAAAGTGCGATTGTAATCATTTTTACATTAATTAAAATAAAATAAAATAATCAAGAAAAATAAACTAATTATGATCATCATCATTCTGGATCAGTATCATCTAGATATTCATGGCATATCCCCCCCAAGCATTTCTGTTTTTTGACACTACACCCACAACGGGATGAACGACATCCAGCTTTGCATTGACAGGATATCAATTCAAGAACTTTTAATGAAATCAAATTCACGGATGATGTAATTGGCACTAGGCATCCCGTTTCTTCAATCTTCCAGCCGCTGTCCGTGGGTGCAGGTAAAATAGGCTCTACCACGTCAGCATGCAGCCAACAAAACGTCTGGTAAATAGCTCTTAAGGCATGTTGGTTTTAAACTGTCTGAGGATTATTTTTTAACAGATCGTGTGATTGAAAAACAGACAGATTTTTACAGCCCTTTAAAAAAAGTTAAACCAAAAACATTTAAACACTTGCACGTTGTAAACGTAGCTGGTAAATCTGAAAATATAGTAAACACTGTTGACACAAATATGTTAGTCCGTAACATGTTTTCTGCAAGTAGTGGACATCAAATAGATCTCAAAATTATTCTAAAGAATGAGTTACGTGATCCTCCACCATCTCTTTTTGACACTAATGGCCTTATCAGATCCACACCAAAAGCAGTTCTCGGTAATTTGGTAGCAGGCGAATCCATATCTGAAACTATAAACAATGAAACAGATATGAAAACTGCCACTCTAATTGATGGTCAAGCTTTGGTGCAGAGTAGTGGAAAACCGAAAAGTGATAAAACATTTGGAGATTTAAGTGAAATTATATTGAAGTCTATAGTGTTTTCGACCGATACGATGACTTCCATCAAGTCTAGTATTCGTGACCAGAGACGACATACTATCACTCCAATAGTACATCAAATAGCAGGACGTGAGACAGTTTTTCCTGCAAAATGGAACAGATTCATACACTTTTCTGAAAACAAAGCCCGTCTGTCTGATTTTGTTTCAAAAGAAATTGCAATGCATGCATCGATGCTCCCAGCTGGACAAGAACTTTTGACCTCTGGTGGTTACTTGGACTCGAAAGAAGTCAGCACAAATGCTCTGAGAAACGTGGATCATTTACGAAGTACTCAAGAAGAAGCGGATACCAGATTCGTTTTACATGGTATTGACATCAAACAATCCGGTTATGAGAGATTAATTGTTAATAGTCGCGATACTGACGTGTTACTACTCATTTTGCATTTTTATGAACGTTTACCAAATGTTGTCTGGATCAAATCAGGCACTACCAAAAAACAAAAAATCATTGACGGAAAACATATAAACGCAAACAATGATTTATTAGCGTCAGAGAAAGGAAGAAAAGCTTTGTTGGCTTATCACAGCATAACTAGGTGTGATACCACAAGTGCACTGTCTGGGCACACAAAAAATCAAGCTGCCAAAATATAAGGGAGCTTGACAAATTACCGCCAACACGAGAAGCATTTCGCCAACATGCCTTAAGAGCCAATTACCAGACGTTTTGTTGGCTGCATGCTGACGTGGCAGAGCCTATTTTACCTGCACCCACGGACAGCGGCTGGAAGATTGAAGAAACGGGATGCCTAGTGCCAATTACATCATCCGTGAATTTGATTTCATTAAAGTTCTTGAATTTATATCTTGTCAATGCAAAGCTGGATGTCGTTCATCCCGTTGTGGGTGTAGTGTCAAAAAACAGAATGCTTGGGATATGCCATGTTGGATTCAAATGTTTTAACCATTTTAATTATCTAGATGATACTGATCCAGAATGATGATGATCATAATTAAGTAGTTTATTTTTCTTGATTATTTTATTTTAATTAATGTAAAAATTATTACAATCGCACTTTGTTATTGACTTTCTAGTTTTATTTATTCAAGTACCACAGTGTTTTTCTCATTTCATATTAGGGGTGGTTTAAAGCCGATGTTAATCTCAAACCAGCGAAAATAAGTAAATTAACACCCTGTACCTACTGCACTTGCCAACCCGCCTGTCAAGCTTAATGAGTATAGCATACTACACATAGTACCCCCCATTGGAGAAGACCCGTGTTCAATATAAAATTATCATTATATTTTAAACTATATTATTATTTTAAATGAACACACAGCCAAGCTTCGTCAATTTTAGATCACTTGTACCTACGACTCCGACCACTCAAACTGATGTATCTCCGTTGTTTCTTTTCTGATCTCAATAACTGGGGGTTTATTAGAGAGTTGATTAAAATTGCAAAATGTTTTGTATCTGTCAAAAGTTTGATAACTCTGACGGATACCGAGATATAGGCAAGAAAAAAAAACTAAAATTTTATAAAATGCGATGTTTTTGAAATATTTCATTTGCTATTAGTTTCACGTACATAAATGTATGAAATAAAATAATGGGCATTGTATGCTCTCTCATTTGACACCTCATTTATGTATATCGGCCCAGTAATTATCTAGAAAAACCGCTTAGTAGAGTTGGTCCGGCCGCCATCTTTGTTACGTCATAACTCCCCCCCACTTCCACTTTTGATGCTACAACCGCACTTTCCATGTTCAAGAAAACGTACTGAATAAGTACATACCGGTTGTCGGTAGGGCCGAGCTAACATTGGTTAAAATCGTTTAGAGACGTGTAATCGAACATTGGATACCACACTAATATAAAATGATTTAATTTTACTTTGCCTGACATGTTAAAAATTTAATTAGATAGTAATGTCAATAAATTGTAAATTCTAAACTTAAAAATTTGCATGCCATATATTTTGGTAAAATTATGTGAGACTGAATTGTAAAATAAACAACTTATCGTACCTACCATAATTTTAAGCAAATAAATTTATATTTCTATTTCTATAAATTTAATTGGAATGTAATTTATGCGCATTCTTTACATTTCATTTGGTTATTTGTATCGGTTTGTTGGTATTTGGACCCATTAGTTCGTGCATAAAATTAAAAATCCCGTAACCAAAAAAGCAACATCAAGTTTACATCAAATATTTTCAATTTAATATCTCTCGACTTTTTCAAAGTAACCTGTCATCAGAAAGTGCAGCAAAAACGTAATGGATGTCAAATCCGCAATTGATGCTCTGTCTTCATTTGTCGTCGTCCTTTTTAGCAGAAGAAAATAATGATGACACACGATCATGTTTTCTTACAAGATTGTCTGTAATAAGGGCAAACCAACAGATACACACACTCTTGTAAATTGAGAAATAATTGATTTTAAGGGTCTGTTCACACAACGCAGTGTCGCCGCCTACATACATACATACATATATCACGCCTATAATCCCTTGCGGGGTAGGCAGAGCGTAAACGGCCGCAAAACGGTTATTTACGCCACGTCTGACAAAATATTTGAGGGTCAATCGGAAAATTGTGTATCGTCATAGTGACAGGTTGTCAGCCCATCGCCTAAAATTGCTATACACACCCTCGAGTCCCTAAGTTGCCTCTTACAACTCCCACGGGAAAGAAATGGGGTGATGCTATTCTAAGCCGGCATCACACGGCAAACCCAGCCGCCTACCCAGTGGCTTATTAAGTTCTTACCTAAGTTTTTTTAGATATTAGTGTCTTGTGTCGCTAAAGCAGCTATGTAAGAGTCCAAAATGCTAAAGACTTCCTTGCTGCCTCCGACTCCCAAACTAGCATACGGTATACCCTCATACCACAGCATTTTAAGGTTCGGAAAACTTTGACGTTGACCACAAAACTCTCATAAGCTAGACAGCTTGCGATTGGTCTACCAACATCATAAGAGTTTACTGCTGGACCTGGGTCACCCCCAAGGGCTAAGGGCTTATTGGAAGTTATTTGCCATACCTACTCACCACGCTGGGCAGGCGAATTGGCAAAAGCAGTGCAGGGTGCTGTTTTAACAAGGAACGCTGCTGCCCATTGTCTGGATGAATTTAATCCTTAGACGCTTTTTAGGGTGATGCTATGCTATTTTAAGCCAGCATCGCACAGCAAACGAATTAGTTCACGATCCCGTTGAAAACTTACTTTATTTCTTAACCTTTGAGTAAAAAACTCAGAGTCATATTTATTTGCCATTATCTAGCCGCTCTGTCACCATCATCAGTGAGGTGAGACTGAGACGTTCACTGTCGGATATAAGGGCATCCTCAGGTGCTATCATAGACAGTGATTTTAGCCGATTGCATCGTTGACTGTTTTGTCTCTGGGGCAGAAATAATCCAAAAAAAAAAACGCGTAGTGTGCACGGGCTCTAAATTGACAAATAATTGATTCTAATGACCCGCACGAAGAAGCGACATGTCATTTAGAATCGCACTCACAGTCGCATTTGCACATGTTATTTAGCAAATCGACAAATGCACAAAAAATGAGAACACTGTTTGCGCAAGAGATCTGATGGAATGCATTAAGGTCGAACGTCAACTCGTGGCGCCCCCAAACAGGAAAAAATTAATCATTTTTAAGTATCAACTACATAAAATACCCCTCAATATAATTTAACTACATAAACCTACATAAATATATACAGAAACAAAATGAAAACATAATACAAATATATCAGTATAAATAAATATTAGATTCGGTTCGGTTTACATCATCTAAACCAAATGGGTCTAGCTAGCTAGATAATTTTTGAAAGAAGCAAGAAATATTTTGTAGCTAAGTATTTAGCTTTAAAGTTTAAGGTGCTATTTTATAATTCAGTTTTCCAATAAATTACACGGTCAGGCAATTTTTTCACAGGGCGGCGCTAATTGTGCTGAGGGTGCACCTTATTTAGTTACTCGGAATGTATCTGTTACTGTAGAAGAAGAAAGATGTTTTACGTTGTAAGTAGTGTTTAAGTTTTTATACTCGGAGATGCAAAACAATACATACAAATGTATCATATTGACTATGAAAGGAAATTAATAAATCCAACACATATTTGAACCTACGTTTTATACTCTGGTAATTCAAAACATATTGTTTACCAATACTTATTCAATACAAACATAATTAAAATTTCAAAACCGACCTTGTTATTACAAAAAAAGTGACACGGTTTAAGCTGTTTGACAACGTCAAATCGTATGGGAAAATTATATAAGGCAAGTGTAGGCGATGGAAAAAGTACCTAAAAACGGCCACTTTTGGTATTAATTGCCATAACTTTAATTGCAGGGAATATTTCATTGAGTTTGTAGGTTCCATGTTTACATAAGGTTAATACTAAAAACTGGCAACGGATATTCAGATAGATTGTTTGTATATAGAGAAAATATTTTTTTTGTGAAGTGGCGCCACTGTCGAGGTCGTTGACGGCTACACTCGCCTCAAACACTATTTAAATGTGCCTCAAACTTTTTTGTAATAACATACCGTAAATAGGAAATTTTGTTAACTCTTATGGTGACAATACAGGATGGAGGAAAAGAAAAATTGCTTCCGTTGACATAAAGGAAATAAAACAGGAAACTTGCTACACTGTTCCGTTCTTATACTTTAACACTAGAGGGTGTTAATTTAATTGCGTACCACACTTTAAGGGTATCGATATAGAAACCGTCAGAAATATCTTAAAAAATCAGTCTATAATTGGTATACTATGATTTTATTATGCACTCGCAGTGCTATATAATGTATTTCATAAATAAAAATAAGAAATTGAAAAAATGTCAGCGCCCGCCGGGACTTGAACCCGGGACCGTGGGGTACCGTCCCACTGCTCTGCCAACTGAGCTACCGGCGCACCGACTGACACTTTCATGTATAATTGGTATATTTTTTGTCCTAATTAATTTTGAGCTTGGTGTTTTGGACGATCCAACTCTAAGGCTAAGACCATTTAATATTTAAAATGGGGATAAAACTGTGGCGTTACGCATTATTTTTATTTTATAACTATCAAAACGTCAGTTAACAACAGAATATCTCACCACAAAATTATGATGCTCCAAAAACAAATTCATTATCGAGCAATACGATGTAGCCGCACCATTTATCATGAAACGAAGTAACCATGGATACCACAGATTAATGTTTACCGCTTTTATAGCCCCGCGGTCACTTTTGTGGCTATGTTGTCTGTGGTCTGTAACTAAAAACACCGCAACTTATAATAAAAGGATTTTTAATAAAAATATATATAGTTAGTTATCGGTACCCTTGATACCCTTGATAGTTACCGTTATGTTTGGAACACAGAATTGGCATATTATTAAATCTATGTGGTCTGTAACTATTATAATAAAAGGATTTTTAATAAAAAGATATACCCTTGATAGTTACCGTTATGTTTGGAACACAGAATTGGCATATTATTAAGGCTTATGTAAGTGAAAATGCGGAATTATGGATTGGTTGAATATGACATCAAAGATTATGCCGAGCGATTTGTCAATTTCCATTGGATTTGAAATTGAAAACTCTCTCGGACACATCGTAAAAGTACAAGATGTAATAAAAAGGGTATAACAGGCAGAAAGGAGGTCACGGTATTCATGATACTGAACAACTTTCCCCATGGGACATGGGTCGAAACATTAAAAAAAAGTTTGGACCTCTTATACAAAACTGCCGATCAGCTAGTTAACTTACTATGAGAAGTCCGATTTATTGTTTGATATTTCGTACTGTGTTTCAAGGGGTAAGTTGTTCAGTTTTATGAGTGCCTTGACCTCCTTTCGGCTTGTTATACCCTTTTTGTTTCTCCTCGTACTACTTTGGCTCTGGCATTGCTGGTTAATCTGTCATACTCATAGCGTAACTAAACAATATCGCGTCAGCTTTAATATGTAAGACGTCCAGATGCATCTGAGACGCCTTTCATAATAAGCTTACAGGGTACCGATTCTCTTATTTTTTAGTCATTTTAATATCATCGACACTCATTTGTCATTATTTTGCCACTGTGATTTGCTGTACTTCAAACTGTTAGCAGAATATGAAACGGCCAATAGCCAATCCAACTGAAATCCAACTAAAGCACAACTGAGAGGCTTTTCAAATAGCAGAATACGGCCCGGGGAAGAATACGTGCCTTTTCAAACATCTCACATAATATCCAATAATCGATATATTTAATGACACCCTGTCGAGGTTTAAAGAAAAAATTAAAATGCTGGAACCAAAAAATGATCTCACTAACTTTAATTAGTATAAGTTAAGTAAAGCTTTCTTTTATCGTTATTTTAAGTACCTATCGTTGCTCAATTGAAATTTTATTTGAATGCTGTGTTTGTCTATAACTGTCTTACATATAAGAACTAGATTTATTACTTCTTAAGACACTGATGATGTATATATATGTAAGATGTTGATAAACCAATAAACAATAAATAAATAATCTCACCAGGCTAGTGGACCTTGGATGAGCCTAAGTAAATTATATGTGGATGTTTCAGCTGAGAAAGGAAGAATCAATCAAGATATTGTTTTCATCAGCTGTAGCTAAATAAAGGTAGGTGTCTACCTGTTTCAGGTCTCTATACATACATACATACATAAATCACGCCTATATCCCTTACGGGGTAGGCAGAGAGTTAACGGCCGTAAAATGGATATTAACACCACGTCTGACAAAAGTTTGAGGGTCAATCAGAAAACTGTGTATCACTATATAATAGTGACAGGTTGTCAGCCCATCGCCTAAAATTGCAATACAAATCTAACCCTCGAGTCCCTTAGTCGCCTCTTACGACACCCACGGGTAAGAAATGGGGTGATGCTATTCTTAGCCAGCATCACACGGCACAGGTCTCTATATATTATATTTAATTCATATTCATTCATATATCCATACGTGCGGTACGTCTGCACAGATATCATAAAAACTGTAGCTGTCAGAGTTATTTTGTATGGCAGGTCCATAGATTTCTTTCACATTTTCACTTATGTTCCTTGGGAAACTGTTGAATATCCTGAAATATTTCCAGTCAAGCCATTTCGTTTTAAATCTAAAAAAATTGTTACAGTCAGAATACAAAGTTGCACACGAATTTCTTCAGCATATTAATGGATTTATTTGCGGTAGGTAAAAGAAATGCCTCGCCGCAATTTACGTGTCCGTGCACGCAAAGCGCGTCGTGTCGGAGTGAGCGCGTATAAATTAGGTGCGCGGGCGCATCCCGCGCAGCCTCGGCGGCCGGTATCTGCGTCCGACATCTAAATGGAGTATTTATACCGTGCGACTGTGTTGTGAAGGTAAAAACATAAAATTTTGCGGCCGTTTACGCTCCGTTTACCTCGCGAGGGATCATAGGCGTGATATATGTGTATGTATGTAAAAACATCAATTAGTTAAAGGGATGATCTAAGTTGACACAAAAACATTATTTTAAAGTAGTTCCTAATGTAGAGTAGTACAAATTAGTATGTACTTAGTACTAGGACGTTGTTTTGTTATTTACCTAGTTTAATTTTCCTACCGAAAGTTACAGATATAAAAAAGTTATGTGAACGTTCGATTAGTAAGATGTTCCTATAATTAAAAAAGCTGCCGGTAATGATTTCTGACTAAGTCCTAGAATTTTAAACTAAAAGTGATTCCTCGAATGAACTGTTGTTCCTTTAGTACTTGTTTGTACCGTTCTTCCTCTAAATCCAAAACGGAACTCTCTATAGGTGTATTTCAACACTAAGTTACCCCTCTGAGGCTAGAGTTGATATTATAATTGATAATCGGCAACTACTATTTAGATCAATGGAATCCTTCCGTTGTTTCTAATTTCTATCACACGAAATTATAAAATTGATGGCACTTGTGAAATTGCTACGACATTGTTCTTCGATTACATAATGCAGTGTTTGATGCCAAAAGCCCCGAGCCATAAACTGAGTAGATACAGACTGTTGTAGCTAATTCCAATTGAGATACATACAACCCATTTTAAATACACTTTATGAGACTTGTTATTAAATAAAAGCACGTTTGCTCGTGTAATGGTTGCAAAGATACATATTCTGCATCTACTATGAAGATGTGTCAGGTTTGGGTGCCGATTTTGTGTCAGCTATTTCAAAAACCCTTCGAGTGTAGCTGTCAACGACCTACAGTGGCGCCACATCACAAAAAAAAGTTTTCTCTATATTATTATTATTATTATTATATTTTTAATACACTAGCAGCTCATTGAGCTCATGCGTGTATATCACTGCACTTGTGTCTTAATTTTTTGATTGTATAGTTTTTAAATGATTGTCAAGTCTATTTTTGAAACTGTTCACACTTGGTGCACTGATTACTGTCTCTGGGAGAGTGTTCCAGAGATCCACAACACGATTAGGCAAGAAGTGTTTCCTTGGATTGCTAGCAGTTTTGGTCTTCCATAACTTCATAGAGTGCCCTCTTACACGTTTGTTATTGTGCAAAGTATACATGTGTTGGATGCTAGGAACATTATAATAGCCATTTAATATTTTGTACGATTCAATCAGGTCACCCCTTTTCCGCCTTTCTTCCAATGTTGTCAAATGCAATGCTTTAAGCCGTTCTTCATATGACTTATCTTTTATTGAAAATACCATTTTTGTTGCTCTTCCTGTACCTTTTCAAGTATGATTATATCCTTCTTGAAGTATGGGCTCCATATTTGAAAGGCATATTCTAGGAGTGGACGCACATATTTTTTGTAAATTTTCACAAACAAGTCTTTAAAGCTAAAGAATAAAGGATGAAGGTACATCTTTAAAGCTGGGGATTTTATCCGGAGGGATGAGGAATTCTTCCTGGTAGCGGCTGCAGTTTTGTTTAGAGACATGAAGTTTCTTTGTGAGGAAGTGGAATTTTACTGTGGGTACCCGCTGTGAGGTCGGTAACGTTTGATTATTCACGTTTGGTGTCACCTGTGCCAGGCACACATCCGTATAAATTTTGCACATTGTCTCCGAAGCATCAATATCTGCATCTCTTCTCTCCGTCTAATGGTGTCGACGCTTATCTAGTGTTGGTTTTGCGAACTACACTGTTTTATTGTCGTGGAAGTGTGGATTCGGTTTTGCTGTTTCACTACTTACCTTTTGAACACTTTTCCGTTGGGCGTAAATGTGTTGACCCTCACCTTCGTCTCAAATCTGAGTAAACTTAATAGCTTTCGATGTAAGCTATTGAATGCTAATTTACTACGTATTTTTTTACATTTTCCGTTGGGCGTAAATGTGTTTGCCCTCACTTTTGTACCAAATCTGTGTAAGTTGAATAGTTTTCATTGTAAACTAATGTGTACTAAATGATTACCTACTTTTTTTTCATTTTTCTGTTGGGCGTAAATATGTGGCCCTCGCCTTAGTTCACTTTAACCATTTCATACGTTAGGCGTAAGTTGTGCGCCCTTACTTTAGTACCCAATCTGCATAAATTGGTTTTTCTTTTGTTAAATTCTTATATGTCGGCTGTTTATATAACCTGTACACCCATACACACCAAAGTGGCGGCTCACCGAGCAAATGTAAGGCCCCATAACTTATAAACCTTATAAATAAAAAGGTTAAAAAATAATTAGTTGGTTTTCTTTCACCCTCCAAGAAAGGACAGTTACAATAAACGAACAATCTATCAGAATATCCTTTGCCCAAGTTTTTAGTATTATTCTTAAGTAAAATTAGAACCTGCCAACCTAATGAAATAATCGGTGTAATTAAAGTTATGGCAATTAATACCAAACGTGGCCGTTTTAAGGCACTTTTTCTATAACTTTATTTGCAGCGAATATTTAATTGAGTTTGCAGGTTCATTTTACTTAAGGATAATACTAAAAACTTGGGCAACGGATATTCTGATAGATTGTTTGTGTAAAGGGAATACTTTTTTGTAAAGTAGCGCCACTTTCAAGGTCGTTGACGGCTACACTCGCCTTAAAAATACGTGTCGAGGAAAGTTTTATTAAATTCGTGTTATGGGTCTGAAAAGAGAAGTATCAATCTGTTACTCTTTCTCATTTTATATTAATACAGTTAAGGCCGATAAAGTAATAATAAAGATTAATACATGATTAGCTTCAGTAACTGCAAATATCTATACACCAATCTGATTGAAATTTCATTTCTTCGGCTACTTTCAGGAGTGTTGTGGGTGCCACATATTATCGTCTAGTGACACAGTGGGGCAGGATGCTTCGTATCATCAAGTCAACGATCCGACGAATCCTGGTATCAGTATTTGACGTATCTGTGTAGAGACCGTAATTTAATTAATCACAAATAGGAATCCAGACCGACGGCTTATCGTACACTCCAAAAGGCGGAATCAACCTTCTTACGGGTAATCAGATGGTACCGAGAACAGACCCAGGAACCTCTAAATCTTCAACTTCAACAGCCTCAACTGTCCCCTGCTGGACATGGGCCTGGCTTGGGGGGTATTTACACACCACGCTTGGCATGCGGATTGGCAAGTGCAGTGCAAAGTATTAGTATTTACAGGGAACACTGCTGCCTATTCCCTGGATTCATCCCTTAGTCGCCTTTATCGTAACCCAGGGAGAAATGTGGTGATGCTATTCTAATCTGGCAACACTCGGCAACCTCTGAATCTTTAGACAGAACTCAGACTGCTGGACCTAGAGGCTGTTGTACTTAAATTAATCTGATCATGGTTAATATCGCAATATGTAAAAGTCTCCAACTCACAGACGTTGCCGCCGCACCGCTAGGCGCCGCGGCAACCGAAACATAGTCTTTTTCTCATTCTTTTTACAGTCTTTTGGGGGTCCAGAGGCGTTGTTTTTTAATGAATCAGTGTTAACCTTCGCATGGAACTAACAGGGTGCCGATTGGAGATAAATGCGTGTTTGATTTCTTTCGTTTTGTTGCTTTATTCATGAATCACCATGCACGGACAAATGCCCAAAGGTTGTATTCTGATGCCTGCTACAGTTTTCGCTTGTTCTAATCAAATGTATTAATTAGTAGGTACCTACATTATGTGCTTTGTATTACTTACTTGTTTACCGAACTCAAATTTACACTTTGGTAAATTAAAATTCGTACATTCCCCGTCTCTTTTACTTAGATACTAGATACGTGTCAATTTACACAATTTTAGACTTACGTACTTTTATGATTACTGTACGTATAATAGAATGGAATGTTGAATGGATAAGTTTTTCAGTCTATTGGATACATTTATTGGGTTCCATTCTTTAAAATTAAGACTCGACGACGGCTATCTGTCTGATTGTCACCATTCTTACGTGTCTATCTCATAAATCGTGACAGAAGGACAGTTGAAATTTTCAGAGATGATGTATTTTTGCTACCGCTGTAACAAGAAATGGATACTGCTGAAAATATGTATAAAATTAAAATTGAGTGGCAACATACAAAAAACGTGTTTTTCTACTCTATTTATCTATGATGGTCCGGAGACTGTATGTCATGAACGATAATAGTTCGACAGTTGTTTTCACAGAACATGTATTGTAATAATATTTTACTGTTGCCACTGTTCGTTGCTACTTTATTAACAAAAACAATAAATACAAAAACAGAGTTAATCTTTTGTATTTTTTGTATTTTTTATTCAATATTAATTAATTAATGGGTTTTCCCGTTCAAAAAACATGATCTTAGTGTCATTTTTATAACTTATCATGTGCGAGTCCGAGTTGCACTTGGCCTATCTCTTCTCTCTTTTCGTGTGGGACACCGAGTCGTCCAACGACACGAAGAACCCTGGAATAAGTTATTTAATTACTTAGTTAGACCATATGGTCTTATTGGTAGGTTTATACGAATACCTAACTAAATAGGAATGATTCATATTTTGATCAAATTAAAAAATGCTGGTAAATTCCCATCAGCGGGGTATCATTTTTGTGGTGCTTTTCAGAATAGCCCACCTAATTTAAGTAAAATGGTAGGAGTGACAGGATGTTCGGCGCGCTCTTTCGGCCTGACTCCTTTGATAAGCATCGATGTTCTCTTATTATGTCTGTTTCATGTTCACAAGGAATGAAAAGGGCTGGGCGTGTTCTGGCGCCTCGCTTTTTATTCTAATCTTTATTGGAACACGTGCTAATAAGATTCCGCACTAAATTACTTACTGGTCGATGTTTATGGCTCATGTACCTTGGAATTTTTTGAGCAAAATTGCGTGTGATGATTATGAAGCGTCGGTCATAAAGATTGAGCATAATATAATCATAACATTCAAGTTGGCAAAGGTCCAACTGTTGCCATCTAGCGGAAGTATAACGAACTGGCCATTTTGAATCGAATAATTGATTTAAAGTGTAATTTTACGAACACAAATGTGCAAAACTATTTCTTAAGATCTCTTAATAATTTTTATTGCCTATTTGCAGAAAATATCTCAATATTATCATTGATTTCATTCATCGTTCATCGTTGCTTTTGCTACTCAACGGAAGATGGCGTTACCAGTCTCGATGGTGAGATGTTAAGGAGCTTATTATAGAGCGGAGTAAGTATGCTTTACATTTTTGTTATTGTTTTGAGGTAATTAGGTAAGTTATCTGCAATGGTACTAACATAGGTACATAATGTATGGTCTATTTACGGAAATAAGTAAGTCATACGTAGGTACCTATGTGAAAGGGACAGGTGACAACTTATCACTGTTTGTTCTTATTTTATCGTGTGGGACACCAAGTCGACAAATGACCCGATGGCCGAGGCCTACTAGTAGTGGAACGAAGTTGAAATTCTCTGACCCTAGGGTCCATCGGGTCGTTCGAGAAAACTTACCGTATTCAGGCATTAGAACATAAACGCCATATTTACCTAAGTACGTAATTTTTTTTAAAACGTACATTTTAGATGTGAGCATAATTCAAGTGTTGTTAATGTTTTAAATAGTTATAATAATAGGTATTAGTGCTGGTAGATTGTTATAATTTTATTGATAAACGAGGAATTTATACCCGGTTCCAATACCAATTAGGCACTTCTTCGGTCGGCCACAATTTGAGAGGGTTATATCAAATATTTATACTTCGAGCGGTCAGCTATAGTTTCATTCATAAAGGTATTGGCCACAAAATTACTACTTATACGAACAAACGAGGTGGTCGAGATTTATGACTGATCTCGCCGAAGAGTTCAGAGCTGGCGGCGTCTTTCATCTTTAACTAGTGTGTTATAAATTGTTCGTTAGCTCCAGATTATTATTTTTTAGGTTTCAGATCGGTTGAGGTTGTTAAGACTATAGGGATAGGGATGTGGATTTGTTTAAATATTGAGTAAGTATGAGTATTGTTCAAAATGCACTTAAATAATATTATCTGGTTACTTTTTCCATGGCGTCTCTTATTAAATTTTCACTTGCGAAATGTGTTACTAATTGTGCTCACATTTTATACCAACTCAATAAATTCACACATACCCTTGACATTAAAAAAGTCGATTAGTAGTAAATGTGATACGAGTGCTAAGATCAGTCGTTGCGGACTTTCGTGCACAATTACAGAAATCATCGTTTCAGAAATCGAGCTTTAGAATAGAAATCGTTCGAGTCAAGCTGTTATGTTTTTTTTTTGCAAAACAAAAATGTGTACAGTATATTTTTGATATCAATCTAGGTTAAGAATAAAACATGATCTAGTTAATTATTAACTTTGAACAGGTAGCTACTTGATATTTTAATCGTCTCGAACCAAAAAGAAAACTAGATGGTTAAAAATACTTAGGTACTTATTGTGGTTTTTGAGGCGGTTAGGAATTTTATTTCAACTTTGCTTATGTCTAAATTACTTAACCAAATAAGAATCATTGCATTGTATAGGTTTTTTATCATTTGTGATGTCATTGCATCAAAATACAATGACGTACAAGAAATTACCCATACCTACCGAAATAAAATTACCTATCTGATGTAACGCTAATTACAATGTTGGTAGTCATTCGCGGATGCGGTTTTATTAAATCACGATTCTTTTGTTATTTTTATTTTATTTTGTGTTTATTGATCCAACCCTATACGTTTTTTTACGAAATGAAAATCCGTGTAAACTTTGAACGGTTGCCTGATAATATAAGGTGCTTTCAGGTAAATAGAAACCAGTACGTATTTACCTAATTGTATTATAAATGGGCTACTACTAAGTACATAAAAAGATTTTGTTTATACACATTTACATTTATGATTCGCATTTAAAATATATTCATGAGAGAATAAGTTAGTTATTTTTTTGTATTCGAATTTCGAATACTACTCTCTCCACACATCACTAGACCTAGCGCCACCACACCACCGCCGCCACGCCATCGGATGTGGATGAATTCCAATAATAATCAGTTCGTTTGAAAATGGAAAGATTTTCCGGTTCAAAGGTGGTCAGTTTCATAGTAAAATTTTGTTTTTTTTACGAAGGTTACTTTTTATTCACAATGTGTGACTCAGTGTCTTATTTGGAGTTTGTGGCGCCTCATATTCGTTTAATTTGGACAAGAATTTGTGGTTTCGGTCGTTTGTCGGCTCGTTGATCATTATGACTACCTACATGATTTTGGCTTGTAAAAGGATATGTGTATCGTTTCTAATTTGTTATTTTTATGGGTTGATAAGATAAAATATTTAAGTTGTAACGGGCCTAGGTACATGACCTAAAAAAATCTGATAAGCGTTATTAGGGATTTATTTGGGAGGGTTTCAAATTGGCGGTTTGAATTGTTTTAAATTCGGATGATTAGTTTAAAATGTTTAATTTTGATAAATAGCTTTATTAATATTAAATTTCATTATGAGTTATTTAAAAAAAAACATAATTGTACTGTCTTTTCCTTGTCTGTACTCAAATTACTACAGAAGAAGAAGACTGGGGATTCTGAAAAATACTAAATTTTACTTCATTTCCCCTTGATGGGAAAAGCTGTCAGCTTTAAAAGTATAATCTTGCTACCGATAATCACGTGATAATAAGGTGCCTTTTTACCAGAAGCTTAAAAAGCTTAAATATTTTTTTAAGAAAGAACTGTCGTTTTAAAAAAGTGGACCCTACCCAAGACTACTCGATTCAATTACTTGAACAAAATAAATAAGACAAAGCCAGTAGTGACAAGTTCATTCAAGACAAAGGACTTGTGTTCTTATGAAATTACACAGAAAAGAACGGTTTCATTCAACAAGATCTATTCAATGCGGATTATGTGACAACTTAACCGGTGTTAACCGATATTAACCAGTGTTTAACGCATCAAAGATTCCGATTGAGACGCGTTGGAGCCCAATCTGTGGTCCCGATAAGGATATTTGAGATTAAGTCGGTCATAGCCTGTGGCTCTCAAACTTTTTTCAGGAGAAATAGAGATGTTTCGAGTGCATGTTTTCATAAGACTTCGTGCTTAGGTACTACAACGATATGACTACGTGTCTCGTAGTACGGACGAAAGTTCGAGTTTGTTTCGCTTGCTTAAAGTTTTTATTACATAACTTTTGAGTTTAAAAGGTTAACATATATTTATAAATCACGCCTATATCCCTTACGGGGTAGGCAGAGTGTTAACGGCCGTAAAACGGATATTAACACCACATAGCTGTCAAAAGTTTGAGGGTCAATCAGATATCTTAATAGTGACAGGTTGTCAGCCCATCGCCTAAAATTGCAATACACATCTAACCCTAGAGTCCCTTAGTCGTCTCTTACGACACCCATGGGTAAGAAATGGGGTGATGCTATTCTAAGCCGGCATCACACGGTATTTATTTAACAGATTAAGAAAGCAGAAATTTATATGCACTAAATTTTGTGGATTTGCGCTCGTTCCACCCGTATTACATAGGCTCTTACCAAATTGAATGAAACGTGCACGAAGGCACCAGCTAAAGTAGATGTTGGCAGCCACTGTCCGGAGGCTGCATGCTGCGGACCATCAAAGCTGCAGCACCCAAGATCCTCGATAACAAGCTGCAAAAAAACTCCGTTTGCAAAACTTACCACTTTGTTTTAGATGACCATCTGCCCACTCAATGAATGTAACTGTACCTGCAACTATTCACAAACTGCGCACCGGGTTACAATAGTTCTAATCCTGTAAAGTAGCCGACGGAATTCTGTAATACCAAACAAAAAAGGTTTTCCATTATTTGTTTGACAAAGGGTTTTTCGAAACGGCGTTGGATATGCGAATCATTGTATGGTAAATGACATTAGACGTTTGCACGCCTTGACACTTCTGCAAGGATGTGCAATGATGCAAACCAATTGAATTTGTTGTGCATTGACGCGAATATTTTCTTCTCACATCCGGAATTTCACGCCTTAATTTCAAATGGGATTAGGATTTTGATTATCTACCTTTGTAAAGGGTTTGAAACCGTTTTAGTTAGTACAGTAAATAGGTTATATTGAAAGAAAAACGGCCAGGGGAGACCGATTTTATTCACACTAATCAAGCCAAGAAAATGTTTTCTTGGTGCTTATTGGGCCAAACGATAATTTTGGAACTGTTTAGTAACGCAAGTATTTATTTAAAGATATTTTTTCGGCTCGTACACCCAACAATCGTTTCGCCGCACAGATTTATGCCCAAAGTCCGTTTCAAATAAAAATTCTTTCTCATACCGGAGGGATAACAATACGTCGGCATTCGCACGCAAAGTAACACCATATCCTTGGGAATGTGGGTGCCGGGCTCGACGCGCGTCGAAACATTTCAAAACTCGATCTCTATCGCTGCGCCTGCGCATCCAGTTATCGAATGAGACGTGAAAAATGATGAGTCGAGTGTAAAGGCGAGCCGACTGTACGGTTTTTGGGGTTCCCTATCAAGATATAATAAGATGCCTAAGGTATTCAACGACGTTTGCTAATCGAGTGGTAGACCGGGTGCGCGAACGACCCGATATTGTAGAACTGTTATAGTAGTGCCGGTAGACTTTAACAATCTTTTTAGCTATCTAAAATAGCTTCAGAGACAAAATTTTGTTCTTAGTTCAATCAAGGCACCTAGCGTTGAAAGCCATAGACAATCGCAAGAACTCAAGTTGTTAGATTTATTGCTACCTAAGCGCGGTGATATACATACTTACAACACGAGAGGGAGGCTCGCTAAGTCTAGAAAATGCCTCCAGGTAATAGGGCCCAAATTATATCACAAAATATTGGCTGATAACAAAAATACTAAAACATTTAGCTCGTTTGTAAGTAAATTAAAAAATAAGTTTCTATCAGAAGCCTACTACACTATACGTGAGTTTGATAGCTAACCTACACCTTGCAGCTTTGCTACCCCAAACTACCTATGTAGGAAATAATAAATCAACAAAATACCAATGGCATCACTTATGTATTTTATTTTAATAATAGATATACATAATTTATAATAAGTAACATTTGACATGTAATATATTTAAGATTTTTACCAATAAACTACTGAAACTGAATTGTTCCAAATCCAAATTCCAAGTAATTGCATCAAAACTGAACAGGGGAAGGTGGGGCAAAACGGGGTTGCGGTTAAGACGTAAAATATGCATCTTTTATTGATTAATCACAGCCGTTTAAGCGTCCTCCGATGCGCTGTCATGATCCTACTTATCACACAGCCAGCGAAATATATCCAGAAGATTTTTGATCAAGTCCTTATCATATTTTGTATACTTTTTACTTGTGACTGTGACTGTTACGTAAAAGATAGGTGTTGAGATGATATTTGCCTTTTTAACCGACCGTTTTTACGGACGTTTATGCTCTGCCTATCCTGTATTGAATATAAGCATGCTATATAGTGTATATATGTATGATAATTATCAATATTTCCGTGCGTTTACATTTTAATTGGATTACTTCTTAACAATACTTTAAGCAATTCATACTGCAGAAAGTTACCAAAACTATATGCAGAACCATCTATCCACTTATTGCTAAACAAATAAACATATTTCTATAACGAGTAAAAATGGAAGGCGAATTTGGTGAACAAAGGCGGTGTGCTGTGACAGCGCTCTGGAGGTCCACGCGCGACGGGGGGCCATTGCCTCTGCTGTTAACTTCTCACAGGACTACCCTCCACCAGAAACAACCCACAGCCTCCGACAATCACAGCCCAAGCATACACTGCTTGGCAACCATCAACACATCACCAGAATATCAAAGCACACCGCGACATGGATTGCAATGGAAGCGTAATGGTAGAGAATGAATTGGTTTTCTTTTCCCGACGGGGGGCTATTGGGCTCTCGCTGTTAACTGCTCACATAGCACTTGACTTTACGACATTTACGGACAACGGTTTACAATAAAGTGTTCGTTACTTGAGGTGAACGAAGAAACCATTTCAGGTGATAAAGGAACCAAGCAATGTATTGAAATGTGATGGTCTTTTCTGGGATAAGGTTAGTGCTGCCGGTGTCGATGATGTCTTTCAATTAATTTATGGCAATTGCGACTGCACTGACGACACTTGGGTGTCTTTGATTATTGTGTCGATGTATTTTGGGCGGTATGTTTGTCTCCGATTCGATGTAGGTCGGTTCTCAAAATTGAGACATTAGCGGCTTCGCTTTTGCGTTTGAAATGTATCAGGCGGTTCGCTTTATGTGTCACGGATGCCGAATTTATTGTTGGCAAACATTATGTTTTTGAATTATTTACAGCTAAGGCATTTTAGATATTATCTACTTACTAATTTATAACTAAAATTACAGAATTATTTGCGACTATGTTTTAAATACACGTCTATAGTTTTGAATTTCCTTTATCTGCTTCTGTCGTTTGGGACACCGAAATGATCATAACAAAATATAATCACTTACCAGCTGGAATGTAAAAACTGTGGCGAACAACCTCAAACATCAAAAGTTTTTGAACCGGTCTACGTATCTCAATTAAAGAGGATAATGCTCCACTGTATCATGTCAAATGGCCTCAAGACAAAACATCTTGATATAGTAATGTCACAAACTGTGGGAGTCTTGTAGAGGCCGGCAAATGGGATAATGTCTCAAACCAGTCTGGCTGGGAACGACGGAGTGACGTGTCGCCACATTTTTGGAGCAGCAACCAGGTCGTGGCTTTAGTGACATAAAAAGTAAATGTTTGAAGTTGTAGATAGATGTATATTATACAGATGAGAAAAAAGGCCCAGAGTGCCATAGTTACATTGCATTTGAAACTTCTTTTAACCTATCATTTCACTGAAGGATCTGCCATTTCTTGGTGAGGTATGGTTTGATTTGTACACCAAAAGTATTTTTTATACGTCCAACTTACTTCAACTACAAAGTGGCAAAAGCAATAAACGAACCGTCTGACAGAGTAATATATATTTTTCATAATAACCTCGCATCAAAACATCCAGCGGCGGGTGCAGCACAGAGCACCGCTAAAACTAAATCCAGAGTTATGTCCCTCCCTGATATGAAACTCTCGGATGTGAAAGGTTTACTAATGTGCAATTTCATACTTTAGTGCCAATAAAAGCGGACGCAGTGAGAATACATGAGTCGTAAATAAGCATGTTTATATGACGATAATAGATCGAATAATTGGGCGTAAAACTGAATGGAGTGGTGTGTTCGGCTCGCCCCGTGTGAAACGCGCCGCGCCGCACTGCGCGCGCGCCGATCTCGCGTCGGGTTTCAGATGCAGGTCTGTGATTGGTCGACGCGATCGCTACGAACATTGTAGCTGATTTGTTAAGCCATTTGTTTATGACACACGTAGGGGATTTTAAAAGGGTTGATCTGTAGTAAACTTGCGCAGTAGTTAAGTAGTAAACATACTTTTATTCATTGTCACGAAGCTGTATGATCAGGTGATAATCAATAAAGTTTATTTTTTATAAATAGAAATTGGCAATATAAAATACGATTGAATAATCTTCAATGAACGATAAGTAGGTAAGTATGTTAACATTAAATGCAATGACAAAGTTTCACCCATGGGTGCAGGTTAGCTTCAGTTTTATATAACAAATTTAAGCAATTGCAGAATTTTTGAATATATAATTTTGCAAAAATAAACGGTAGAAAATATTGGTATCATGTTCTTTAATCAACCGCAGCCATATCTAATTAGAGTAAACATTGAAAAGGTATGTGGGAGAACAAACCTCAAAAGAATTTCGCTCCGTGTGTGTGTCTGGGCCCGATGATGATTATCAGCCGTGATAAATGGACCACGTCGGAATTTATAGAGGGCCCACTCGCCTATTGTCTCAATGAATGCTTTTTTATTGTCATAATATTATAAGAACTTTTGACAAGTGGCGTTTAGGATTATGATGCATTTTCTCCCAAGATTCCACCTCCGTTATGACATGAGCTTTGAACGGTTTGAAGCCATCTCGTGTAGACTCATAAATTGATTTTGATGTCTTTTTTATGACAGATCGGAATCGATTTATGATTTTTATAGACGACGCGTTTTCATATGTTAATGTGTTAGATTAGGTTTCTGATCGATGTACAAATGTAAAGGAAATGCCGAGAGAAGTATAACCTAAGTTAAATTCTATTTTTAAATCAAACAAGGTTGTTGGCACGTTTTTTGTCGCGCCCGAAATGACGTGGAACACAGCGACATAAGAAGTGCTATATTTGTAATTTATTGAAGCCGGTAAGAGCCGGTTGTAGCGATTTTACGTGATACGCCCTCAGAGAAGCCGCGCGCGTTTAATTTTTTAACAAAAGAAGTTAAAATGAACATAATCTTTTTATAACTCTCGCGCGAGGTGAATACGAACGCGCTTGCGCCGATTGTGCTATATATTATTTTTGAATTGGTTTTATGATACTAAATATTTGGACAGGGGTTTTATTGGTACAGTAACTTGATATTTTGTTAAGATCCGCCTTTGTTTTGCCTTTTTACGATTATTAGATTATGAGGATGGACTGCTAAATACGGTTTTGATGGAAATAGTTTTTTTTCAACGTTACGTATTAAAGCTAGTAGTTGGGTAGTTATAAGTCGTAGACAAATATTTATAGTGCACTTAAAACAAGCTCATTAAGCCCGGTAAATGGAGCCGTGCCACGCGTTACTGGCACTAAAATACACTTGCAAAATTGGCGGGCAAGGAATGAGCTGCGGTAGCCCAGGTGGAAGAGGAGTCGCCACTAGAAATGCGAAAGTCGCAGGTTCAAATCCTGCCCGCGCTTGAAAATTTTGCAACATTCAAAAATTTCAAAAACTGTTCATTAAATTATGTCAAAAAAGAAGTGCAGGGGAAGCCCGCCTGAAGCGAATCATCTAGGCAAAGGTAATAACGCTAATTTCTCAAAGCCTACAATAACAGCGGTAAGATTTCTATGTATTTGAATACCGGACGAGCTGCAGCCCCATGCACCATCATAATTAAGACGATACATTTGAGTCACGTGATCCACTTGAATTATTTTAGAATGAAAAATAATTATTTTTCATGTTTCACTTAAATTTTTGACTAAGTAGGTATCTACGCCTACTGTTTTTAAGACTCTCTGTGAAGTTATGTTACCAGATTTTTTTTTAGTGTTCAGACTTTATATAATGCTTCTAGTACGATTTTCACTTTAAAATGATTAGCATCGGAAGTTTTTAATTTTATTTTATTTGTAACGCATATACCTATGGACGAAGTGAATCAAGACAAAACGGATACTGGTTAAGTACAAAAATTCTGATAAAAAAATTAAATGAAGGAAATCTTTGTATCCAAACTTTTAAAAATGATCATATTTTTAAGATGATTTTTCAAACTTATCCGCGCTGCCCGTATTTCCCCTACTACTAGTTCTTTTAGGTTAGACTAGTTAGCTTTAATGTCGATATGTACATATTTTTTCTTTATCTGATGACTCATCTCTTCTATTGCTAAGCTTGCACCTTCTCTACCGCTCAACACATCTTTCGCGTATCATTTTAATCTGCACATTACAACATACATTGTGGCCACATGTCACTTAATCTCATTATTCGACCAACTTATGAATTCACATGGAATACAATTTTATTACTGACGTAGCTTTTAAACCGTATGGAAAATGGAACGTTTCAATGTGGTTAGATGCGAAAATACGTTGGTAAGTACGGTCAGCACACGCAAAAAGCGTCAATGGCGCGCGCTGCAGCAGAACGCCGGCAGCTGCAGCGCATGCGCGACAGGTGTGATCGTGCCTTTGCAGGAGACCGTGTTAGTGAACACTTCCTACTGTGATTTTGTTTTTCTAGATCAAACCACAGTAAACGTAGTAGAGCATGTGCGAAAAGAGAATATGCGTGGGCAAAATGTGAACTAATATTTTTTTCTTAGGTTGTTATAAAATTTCTCATACTGAGGCACAGAGGCGGCCTCAATTTCCATGTCTGTTATTTTTCTGCACAGACTCTGATTTTTATTGAAGATGAATTTGACAATTAAGTCATCAAAGTAATATTGTAAAATAATGTTATTGTTTTCATTATTTAATAAGAAGGTAGGTAGTTAATGAGTGATTTTTATTGAGAACTGCCGAAAAACTAATTATTTTAACAACAAGACATTAAAATACAAGTATATATACATCAGCCTTTAGCAGTCCACTGTACGGTACACTACATATATTATTAAACATGCAATTATTTTTTCTCTCTTTATAATCGCTTACATTTCTGATCAGCATTCGTTGATGTCTTTTAATTGAGAAACTTACTCGTAGCGTATGCTACGACTTTCAACATTTTCATCGCTGCGCTCTTGACACTACGGTCCATCGGGTCATTGAGCGACTTGGTTTCCTACACGAAAAGAAGAAGATCGCTGCTGCCTTATTTCGAAGGCTAGGTATGTATGACTAAAATAAAGCTTTGAAAATGATCTGTCGAGTGCGAGTCGGGCTTGCGCACTAAGGACTCCGTAGGTACCATTAGGTATCTATAAAAAGGAAAGTTTGGTGTATGGGCGTCCCCTTAAATCCTTATTTTATATAAAAAATGTTTCAGCGCCAAATAATCATATTCTGTGGAAATGTTAAGTGTCTAACGATGACAGTTCATGAGATGCAGCCTCCGTTCCTTAATCAATAAAGAATATAAAAAAAACTCTTTTTTTTATGGGTGGCCCCGTAATAATTATGGTTCTAATTACAAAACGCTACGCTACAAAAATAAATCGTCCGTGAAAAATTCTACTGTCTTACTATCTCAGTTTAGGGTGACAAACCGACAGACAGACAGCGAAGTCTCAGTAATAGGGTACCGGTATGACCCTTTGGGTACGGATCCCTACAAATGAGAACATGAAAAAGAATGCTTTTTTAGGGTTGTGCGATACGTGACACAACGACGTAAAGTTCAGTTACGAAATTTTCGATATACTTGAAATGTGTCAGTTTAGGGGGAAAATATTTGATGCCATCTCTGAGTGTTAATGTCATTCATAAAATTCTAAATAATGAAATTTAATATTCTGCAGTAGTTTCTTAACACTTACCTCAGTTAGAGCGTATTGAAATGTCCCTTTGGGACTGTTACTCGTAGAGATTAATGCTACGGCATTCATATTCTATCCTTGTATTTTTACATTCCCTCTTTATGAAAGCAGTTAGGAGTAGCATAATGGTAATAACGAGCAAAAAAGCTTATTTCATGAACGGAAATGCCACCAACAGCCTCCGATTGGAGTCCGAGCGTCAGGAGTCACGGTGTGCGTCAAAGCCGCCGCGAATTCCACACAACAAAGCCAGACACCCTGTCATAGTCATAAATAACCCTGAAATGATCGCTACTCAACAAAAACCTATTTGACATCTAAATTATTGCAAGCACAGGCGTTACCGCCCCCTCCGCCAACAAATCGCCCCCCGGTCCAGGCAGATGAACCATGCGAAACCAACAAAAGGAACAGCAAATAATACATCGGATAAAAGAATTTTCAAAACAAACTCAAAATACTAAAGCGTTTGACACGAGCATCCGCTCACCAGCAAAAAAGGTGAGCGAGCGTGTCCAACCTCACCATGAAAATCGACTTTATGTCAATATTTTGAGAGGCTAGTTCGTCATGGCGCCGGAGCACTTTGATCCTGCGATAGATCTCAATAGCGGTGATTAAAGGCGCCTGTGATTTTACTTGAATACTTTTTTTTGTGGTGCCTTCATCGGCTATACAAAACGGCACACTACTGTAAAAGAATATACAATTATTGAGCTTTGAATGGTTACAGCGGGGGTGAAGTGCTCATAAATTGTTATTTTTTTTGTGAGTTGAATGTTGGAAATCTTTTAAAAACCATAAACGGCATTTGGGGACGGATTTATTTATTGTGCACGCAGAGGTGTGAGGACTGGATATTTACTAATTATACGGTTCGATATGTTTCTACTTCATTGATAGTTTTGTAAGATATTTGACATTTTAAGTGGATTGTGTGGTCATGGTTTTAATCAAATTAGCAAGGGCTGCATTGTATTGGCGTTGCTGTGATGTTTTTCGAATTACATTCATTTTTGAAAAGTGACAGAATACGAACGAGATACATTGTAGACGAAGTATAAATTGACCCAATTCGTCTTATCTGCGAATTATATATGTAAAATAGAAAAGTTATTAACAATACCTAAGTCAATAGATAACTTTCATCAGTCCATTTCAAAATTCGTCGACTATAGCAATAATTTAGCAGTATGACATTGAGAGTGATTTTTATTTTGCACCCTAGGCGCGAAAATTGAGGATGCCTCCGGCCTCATAATCAGAAATATCATAACAACCTATAAAAATCATTAGTTCACATTTTGCCCACGCCTATTCTCTTTCTGCACATATTCTATTAGTTTTAAGAAAAAGCCTGAAAAAGAATGTAATTTTTTTATTGATATTTCTTTGGTATCAATTTATCTTGTTTGAATAGAGGACCTGACCCGACATAATCCGCTCAATAGCGGCATTGGACGAAATTTTAGTTTTTCAGCAAACTTTTTTCAATTCTTTTAGTTCTCAGTGCCTTGTCTTGTCTTGACCGTCACAGATTTCCAATCTTTTGTCCGTGGACATCTTCATTGAGTAGTAAAGGTGTTAATGTTTGCGCTGACGCTCATTGGTTGCTGGCTGCTCGTAAATTTGGTCCTCAAGGCCGATGAACAAAAGGACACTCGCTCCCAAAGTCGATATTATAAGAGGCTGCCTGGGAAGCGTGTGTGGGCTTCCAGTGCGATATGTTAATGTGAATAAGATACTTTTTCGTTATTTATTGGTTATTCAATCATGATCTGCACGAGAAATGGGCAGTATATAACAACTTAAGTCTAGGTAACCAGGTCAGTTTCGAAGTCTAGGTAAGTCTCTGTTCAAAGTTAAGACAGATTCAAGGCTGATGTAGGAACATCAACAGTTGTAAATGTAGTGATCTACAAACTAATAGTCCCAGAACATGAACGCTTCTGGGTAACAGGAAGCTAATGCAAACGGAATCTCTATTGCAAATTTTAGTCAAAAAATATGTAACCATTCAATTTGAAACGAAAAAGAATGAACAGTACTTCTTTGCTTCAATCGTTTCACTCTCTTCTCCCACATATTATTCTGCCTTATATTTCAACTGTACTACAGCATATCCATAGTAATCTTTCTTGACAAATCTCAATAGGTCACCACCGTCCTCATGAATGGGTGGTATCGTCGGGGGCTCTTTACAACGCGCGTTTTGTACGGAATGTCGTTACAAAAACGACTTAAATACACGCCACGACTCTGCTACATTTGCCATTCGCTGTATGCCATCAAGTTCAAATTTCAAACGTATCTTTTTAATATTAGAAGCGTGTGATCTTGATAGCCAGGTATGTATGAGATAGCTTGGTGGTTAAAATAAAAATAAAAAAGATCATGTCGGGAGCTGAGTGTGTGTTTTAGATGCTTTATTAATTATGTCCAATTAATTTTTGTACGGTATATTGAGCGCGTTGAATCGCGAATTGGTTACGGTGGTGGTCTTTATTGGTGGCCTGGACGGTGGAGCTAATTTCTGATGAGTTAATTATTTGTTTTTAATAGTGGTGGCATGGTATACTCATGTATGATACTTTTATAATATATAATGTTTTGTTTTAGTAAATTGGGATAAAATGTTGCCATTTTATTAAATATGGTAAGAATTTTAAAAAACACTAATTGGAGTGTATGACATAGTAATTTTGAAACAGGCTTACTTACGACTTACTAAATTAGAGAAAGTGTACAAAGTTAATGAGTTTCATTTATTTTAGGTAAAGAATAGGTACGTATTTTGCGATAAATGCCGTAGTTCAATTTCATAAAGAAAGTATAGTTGTTCCTAGCTGAAATCAGAAACCGAAAGTGTAACGATGATGAATGGCTTAGTACTTACTGATACCATAAGGAGACATCCGGAAAATCTAGTCGGAAAATTTTGCTACGTCGTTAGGTAGTCTCGAAAGAAGACAGTAAGTTCATTGCAATAGCGATCTAAAAGAAGAAAAGTAAATTTTTAACGATGCGTTTTACAAATTTTATCAAATAGAAGGTACTTAACTTATGCCTACAACCCTTCATAAAATTACAGTAAATATTTTCCCAAATTGTGGAATCCAAACGATGCCCGGTTTTTTTAGACCACGGTGCGCGGTTGTGTCATCCCTCGGTTTCACACGTCGCGATATGGTTTATAAGTTTTTTGTGTAATATTTCTTTATTTATAATGTTTGTGTATTGTGCGGAGTCGCCTCGGCGGCGCCGGCGCAGCCCGCCAGCGACATTGTGTTATTGTTAGCGTTTATTCGAATGGCGTGTGTGGATGTGGTGTTATGATTAGTTATAGGGTGATATTATGGGGTGGCTTTGAGGATAGCATTCGCTACTTAGTATTTGCTACGGTATAGATATGATATAATATCGATTTGGTCTACCTAAAGTAATTTGAAAATAAGACGGTCTTTCTTAGGTCCATTATTAACATAAAGTATCATTGATCTGTTCAAGTGCTTTTTAATTCCTTTGTAAATATGCATTTTTAAACAAATTCTTCTTTGAGAAAAACTACTTCATTCAAATAAAGGTAGGTTGAATTAGGCACCTGAACAACACTTTAAAACAAACGTCCTTTTCTCACAAAAATAACAGTTTTTAAACTTTCGTAAACCACAGTTTTTAATCGCATTTAATTCGTACACGAAATACGTTCCCAAATACCGCGTCGATTAAAATATGAAAACCACTAATTTTCCGGTACACTTGTTAGGCAGAGACCCACCGCGCGTAACTCTACACTAAGCTCATAGTCACATCATTAAACTGTCAGTGTGAGTTTACCTTTACAATAGCAACACGATCGTTAACGTATCTCGTTACCTTCCGCTCTCACTTGCAATTTTATTTGTTTTTGTTTTGTAATGTTTTTGAACAATAACATGAAAATTCTGATTTTGGGTAATTGTAGATAAGCTTAAGCTTATACCTATTTAGTTAGTCATATTTGTTTATGCGCTTAATTGATGAGTTGGTAAGTACATATTAAAGCAACTTTTATAACTTAGATTTAAAAAAACAAATGCCACAATGAAACATCAAAAATCACAAACCGACCAAATTCTCACATTCAAGTTAGACCACCGTCAAGATCATTCTGTCCGCAGACAAACAAAAAGAAAGTTGCTAACTTGCGGCAGCCTAACATAACAACCTCCGGATCAGTGACTGTCAAACGGTAAATAAATAAATATAGAGCAGAGTAGAAACACGAAATAGAAAAAAGAATAAAAGGACCAATTCACACGAGCACAGATTACGAATCAATTAACAGGGCTAGGACAAAAGTTGGTATAACACTACTCTGTCAACATGACCTGTTTCGGCATACATAGATGGTTAACTTATTTCAATCGTTGCAATATATTCAAGATTACCCGCAATGTATGCTAAATTGGACTTTGCTGGCAGGGTAGTGTAGTGAAATAAGGGACGAACGTAGAGTATGAGAACAGTCGTTGGAATTTATTTGTCTTGGGCCGCGCGTGACAAGCTTGCCCGCTGACAGATGACAAGGATTTTTTTTTGTTCTTTTGCTAGCCGCCCTTTGGCCGCAACGTAAATTTGTTCAACAAATTGTAGATCACCACATACAAGTCTAGGTATGTGATAAATTAGAAAAGTGTAATCGAATAAGAAATTGAAAAAATGTTAGCGCCCGCCAACATTTTTTCAATTTCTTATTTTTATTTATGAAAATAAATTAGCACTGAGACTGCAAAATAAACCATTTTCAAATGATAAAGTAATCGTATTTCTCACAGTTTCGGTTAACATGTAAAGTGTTGTTATCGAAAGACTCCGGTAAATGCAATACCTACTCTAGTACTTTTGTTCATATGACAGTCATCTTAATCATCATCAACAGACGTGACACGTCCACTGCTGGGCATAAACAGAGGCCTTCCTCTCCATGGCAGTAAATATACTAGACATAAATTACTATCTTATCTAACGAAGTTATTATTAATATTGGCGCCACAGTTCCGGTTTAGCCAGCTTCTTAAAACTTCGGAACAATCGGTGTTAAATCTTTTCATTCAAAAACCACAAGCTTACAAAATACAACATTGTAAAGATAAGGATAGCTTAGGTAGCAATTTGTTATCTGCGTTACAAGTCATTTGTACCCAAACAGATCGTTTACCACCCTAGAGATAAAAATGCCACTTCTCAATTTGGGAAGGATCAGTTTTTTGTAATTTGTTCTTGCTTTACTATTTTTGTCTTTGGACTGACCACTCTTGAACTGATTATTTTCTTTTAGGGGTTGTCTCACGTACCGCATGAATTGAATCCCGTTTTAGACGAAAGGAATCTCATTACAAACCAGATGGCACATCTCACCGCATCAAATTGCGGCTGTCATAGGTTGTCGTTTGTATGTTGGCTGTCATGACCCGCAATATCATCCGATGCGTATGCGATTAACCTTAGAAGTTATTTTGATTGCAATTTATTTTGCTATTTAATTGCTAAATATTTTCCTCAAACACCACTTACTCTATCAAACCCTACAACAGATCAGATATTCCCTTCCCATGCTCTACTATACATTCGCTGAATTGGTGAATCACATTGCGACGCTACGAGTGACTCACGCACAGATCCACCTGTACTAGCCAGCGTCAATTGAACCCAGCAATTGTTCCAATACCAGCTAGAGAGTTAGGCCCGGTATGCCACAATACCGGTACGTCACACGTAAAAAATGTGTCCCGTTTCGTCACAGAGCAATTATCTTTTTAAATATTGGTTCCGGTTCGCCACAATCTACTCAAGGCTCTTACGGATCAGAAATTTTCAATTTGTACCATAAATCCGCTATATCGTTGACTCACATTGCGACGCTACGAGTCACTCACGCACAGATCCACCTGTACTAGCCAGCGTCAATTGAACCCAGCAATTGTTCCAATACCAGCTAGAGAGTGAAACCTGGTATGCCACGATACCGGTTCGTCACACTTAAAAATGTGTCCAGATTCGTCACAGAGCAATTATCTTTTTAAATATTAGTTCCGGTTTGCCAAAATCTACTTAAGGCTCTTAGGGATCATAAATTTTTAATTTGTACCATAAATCCGCTATATTGTTGAATCACATTGCAATGCTACGTATGACGCACAGCTTTACCTGTACTAGCCAGCGTCAATTGAACCCAGCAATTGTTCCAATACCAGCTAGAGAGTGAAACCTGGTATGCCACGATACCGGTTCGTCACACTTAAAAATGTGTCCAGATTCGTCACAGAGCATTTATTTTGATAAATATTTGTTCAGAAAAATTTAAATACATGCTGTACCATACACTCGCTAAATCGGTGAATCACATTGCGATGCTACGAGAGACACTTTTTTTTGCTTTTTTTTAATAACAATTCTTTTGCGAACCGGGACTTAGTCCTAGATGTACGAAATAACGGCTTTGTGAATCAGTGTAAACGGGATGTAAAGGACGGGGTACTTAAAATATGAAAATAGCAGGCATGACTAACCCATGACTCTGAAGCACTTTTCCTATGAGGCTATGTAAGTAGACGAGTTTTTTTAGACCATACAAAGTTCCGATTAACTAATAAACTTCCTTCGGAAACTCGAAAAAAAATTTTTTCCGAACATACGCTCGATAGTTAATTTTGTTCAGTTTCACGATCTTATATCATGCCTGCAAAGGTACATCGTCCCTTATACCCTGTATGGCGATACTACATACGAACCAGGACTCATAGTATGTATAAAAGTTTTGATGTGACAAACTGGACCTGTGGCAAACTGGGCCTAACTCGGTTAGAGACGTACAGAGTAACGGTTGTGTGAATCAGTGCGTATGCAAATACGCACTCTTGATCGTGTTTATCGGAAGTGGCGCCTTGAAAAATGTTTTATTTAAAGAACTTTGTATAGAAAGGAAATGTTTTGTTAAAATAAATTCAACATTGTCAAGGTTTTAAAACAAGCTTTGTTTTCTTGATCTAGTCTGTAAACTGTGTCAAATATCAAAATAAGAGCGTTCAATTTTATTGTCAGTCGTATTTAAAGTAAATTGCGTTCACGAGTCAGCCCTCCAAATACTCATACAAAAAATACAAAGTAAGTAAGTATTCGGAGGACTGTCCCTTACACCATGCATACACCCCATATTTTTCACTTATTGATTGATCATTAACGACATTATGCACGTTTTCTAAGATGACAATATGCTTCAAAGATTAGGTCTTTATAAATATGCAAATTAGTGCATAGTCTTTTTAAATAAACATTGAGATCTCATAAAGATTGATCTTACAAAATCATCAAATGCTTTGAAGTAATAATTTCAGTTCTATTTTCACTGCAACAAAGTCTGAATCACCCGCCACTGTCTGAGTTGGTGGAATGCGCGCGGTATGTTTGTGTAACCTTCTATTTAGATCGGCAGGTATGAGCTACTATCAAGTTACTCATCATATTTTTTGCGGAGTTCGGCGGCATGAATCACTTTCGTTCATACGCTGAGAAAACGACCTTGGCGGATCGGAACTGGAACGAGCCAACGAGAGATCCGGTGGGTACCATACCATACCATACCAGTGCGTCTCTTTACGTAAGCTATTTATATTCATATGAATATTACTACCTACCAATTATACATACATATACATATCACGCCTATAATCCCTTGCGGGGTAGGCAGAGCGCAAAAAATGACATTTACGCCACGTCTGACAAATATTTGAGGGTCATTCGGAAAATTGTGTATCGCCTTAATGACAGGTTGTCAGAACATCGTCTAAAATTGCAATACACACCCTCGGGTCCCTTAGTCGCCTCTTACGACCCCCACGGAAAAGAAATGGGATGTTATTCTAAGCCGGCATCACACGGCACCAATTATAACGCAGTATAATATAGACACGAAAGTTTATTTAGCGATAAGGACAGATCTAGATTGCATTTCGCTCACATGAGTCGGTCGGTAAATACATTTGTTTACACATGCCACTGCTACTATTCAAAACGAGAACACTTACACTGGTTACGATGAAACAATCATTCCATTGCGTCAGATGGATGCAATTAGTCCAACAGGGAATAGAGTCTGGTGGGTCGAACGAATGATTTCAAACAAAAGTTCAGTGTAGTCGTACCTCTTTCTTGAGAATGCGATGACTCTCAATGGAATTCGATGGAAACAAGTTAAATATTCTGGACTTTTTCAACGTTTTCCTTCTGACTCATTAAAATTTTGATATTTGTTAGTATTTGTGCCTATATTGAATCCTCGTCTACGGAATTCCAGGCGCGCGCACTTACTAATACACGCATCACACACGCCAAAAATCACCAGCAATGTTTTGTAATTTTATTTTAACTCTGAAGACTTTTTCAGTGTGACGTAAACTTTTTGAGGTGAACCCTGGTGTCAGAATTTTTACCACTAGTAGGCCTCTGATATGTTCGACAACAGCTTATCGTGCCTTCCAAAGCGCGGAACCATATTTCTTTTCGAACAATCAAATGATCAGCCTGCAATGTCCTAATCAAACTGGAGAAAAAATCCACAAAGTGATAAACACCAACGTTTAGACCGCTACACTCGGAGGCATTTACAATTCTTCAGTAGATACCGACTGTGGAGGCTAAAACATACACGCACACGCACACACATATCACGCCTATAATCTCTCGGGGGGTAGGCAGAGCGTAAACGGCCGCAAAATACGGACACTTACGCTACGTCTGACAAATGGTTGAGAGTCATTCGGAAAATTGTGTATCGCCACAGAGACAGGTGGTCAGCCCATCGCCTAAAATTTCAATACACACCCTCGAGTCCCTTAGTCGCCTCCTACTACTCCCACAAGGGAAAGAAATGGGGTGATGCTATTCTTAACCCGCATCACATTCAAGTTTTATCAACACTTAATCTATTTATTTACACTAATCTGATGTAGAGTATATATTTTGACTCATCTGCTACACTCGGCTTAGCGCGCAACACGGCACAGTGATCGCGTGTTGTAACAAGTGAATCATTCGCTGCCGAGAAATCCACGTTCGATTCCAGGATATGAAATGTCGAACCGCTGTGAGCTCGTTCACCTACTTTATGCAACATTATGACTTAACGCGGATGACCAGCAGTGTTGGTAGATTAAATGGTGTAAATATATGCAATACCCATTCGTAGCCGCAATTTATTTTTTATAAAATAGACATTTAAAGCATTACCTTTACTTCGTGCCGTTAAATTTTAGACAAGTTTGTGTCGGCACTGCACATTCCTCAGTAACACAAAATAAAAATTAAAAAGACAAACCGATTTCAAAGATAACCTAAACTTATAACACAGGTTAATTTAATACCTATGCAATACTATGCATGGGTTGCGAATGCGAAGACCGCCCCGACTCTGCGAAGAACACTTGTTTACGAGTAATAGTTAATAACAATAATTTCGTAGATACTATTGTCATTATTATAGCAGAATAGAGAATAGAACGCATTTAAGCAATGAAAAAAATCGCCAACTGTCAAAGGTTCAATAAATTATTGTGACAACATGTTGAAGTAGCAAAATGTCAAATAAAACACACAAGTGGTTCCTGAAGTTATAAGTGTACCCAAGTGGCAGAATGTCAAGAACATCTAGTCAATATTAGTTTTCAGTTTGACATCTTTCATACTGTCGCTAACATTTCATAGATACTATTGTCATTCATTGATAGCCTAATATCGTTTTCGAATAAATAGATAACAATTAACATAACGGCACGTTAAGCCGTCGCTCCCGGTTGCTGTCTATGATAACTTACATGGCGGTCGTTAGACAACCATGTCAAAGGCCTACTACTAGTAGTAGGCGGTTGAATTCTGACACCGGGGTTCATCGTTTCATTGGACGATTCGGTGCCCCACACAAAAAAAAATTAACACGTAATGTAAAGATTTCTGCTAATGATGATGAGGTCTCAAGTGAACTTGTACAGTTTTTGTGAAAGGTCTGGTCTGACTCATAAAGGTCTGGGCATTATCGCGATTGTCGTTTGGCGTCGTGAGAAGTATCGAGGTAGACCACCAGGCATGCGCTGCTTTCCGGCTACTTGACCCAAATTAAAGTATTAGCTACTTACGTTTTGATATTGGTGAATCTTCCACTGACTGAAGAGTAATTTATTATTTACCAGCACTCCGCTCCATAACTTCATCCGCAACTGTCTAATGTTCGTTTCGTTATGCTCTAGAATTATGTTCCAGAATGTTTAAAAACTTTTTGTGAGGTGCCTACTTGGATGTTTGTTTTACAACGGCTTTATTATGTTCTATTAAATTGAATGATGATTTTCTAGAAGGTTGTAGAGAAGTTTTGAACATTCTAGATTATTCTTCCATTGGTAACAGTTCTGTATCAATATTTCCATTGTCAGCTAGCTATAAGGTTTGTAACTATAGTTTTATTTGTAGCCACAGTATAGTTCAAGATGTAGCTCTTGATGATGCTAAGACTTGTTACCGTACATTTTGTTATTACATTTATATTTTTCAAGTTTATTTTCCAATTTAAAAGTGTGTCTAAAAGTCAATCAGGACGTCTGTGTGATAGAGACTTATCAATCAACAGGCAGTTGAATATTAATTTGAATAGATAAAATAAAATTCACGAATAGTGGATAATATAATGGTTGTTTAGTGTTTTCAATTGCGTGCGATAAATGACTCATATAGTAAGTAAGTCAGTGATCGTCAACTTAATTATTTTCAGCCCAACTTTAAAATAAAACTTAAAAAAAAAGTAAATTAAAATTTCATTGATGTCAAACTAACTCCATAATATAAGTAACAGCTTTTTCATTTACACAAAGAAATTATTAAAACAATGTAGAATATAATATAGGTAAGCAATTTTTATTTTGTATGATGATATTGATGATCCTTAAATTAATTGAATATTTTAAATTTATTTTTACAATCTTTGGCAGAATTTTTATTGTTACCTTAAAAATATTCTAAATTAATTAAAATACTGGGAGTGCGTTAATAGAAAAATAATAATGTTCGTAAAAGTTGACTACTAATTAACATTTTCATAAATAGGTAAAACACGGAGAGATTGTTAGATAGAAACTTAAACCCATGCTATATGTTTCAAGTATACTAACAGCAAATACATATCTCAAACATAAGCACACATACACATACACAAATCACGCCTATAATCCCTTGCGGAGATAAGCGGAGATTGGCAGAGCATAAACAGCCGCAAAAAACGGACATTTACGCCCACGCCACGGTTACGCCATGTTAGACAATTCGGTATGTAAAGCATAGCTGGAAGACATAAAATAAGAAAACCATTTGGAGATATTTTAGTCTTAATTAAAACATTCTTATAATTAGTAAGAAAAAGTTAAAGATTACTCTTATTTATGACAAAAACTAAATAACCTTCACTTGACCTGTGAGACGTCGTACTGACCAAGAATGAAACACATCTCTTTCATGATCTCCTTCAAGATAACCATTGGTATTAGAAACTATAAATCCTAGTACGTCAGTCAACGTTCAGTGTCAAATTTATGAAAACAAAGTCTGATATATTGGATTTTTTACGAATGGAGTTGTTCGCTGCAATGATTGTGCGCAACAATGACGTCATCAAACAATATATTTTAGAAATTCATTATAAATTCACGGATGATCCAATTAACAAAAAAAAAAACAAATTAGTTTCTTAAAATGGTTTAATAATTCAGAAAACAATATAAAATATTTTAACTTTACATACCCCGAATTATCTCATTTGAGAGTCATTCGGAATATTGTGTATTAACATTAGCAATGCAAATAAATATAAATTTTACTTCGAAACCATTTAAACAATATGTTACTGTAAGTGGAAATAATCTTACAATTAAATATTATAAATAAATCTTATGATCATAATTATAGTATTGGTGACACCTGAAGATAGGCATGCGGCTCGTTTCCGGTCATAGTTCTTGAGCCGAGTCGCTAAGTTTAAACATCAAAACGACCTAACCGCACTTCATGATTATATTGGCACTTACTCACAGAAGGTTCACTTAGCCTTATTTCAATTCTCCAAGTAGCTAGGGTTACTACTGTCACAAATTACATGCCACGCGCGGGGCACGCACAGCACGTGTGCTTAACGTATTTAATCATTTAAGTATTTGTATTTTTTTATAATGTCGCAATATATTAAGTTCTAATAATGTTGTTGTTACATAATTCATTGAAAAATATTTCAGGTACAAAATGAAAAAAACGCAAACTGTCATAGGTTCAATAGCAAATGTCAAAGTAGTACCTAAAATTTGAAGTGTATACCCACGTGGCAGAATGTCAAGAGCAACTAGTCAATATTAGTTCAGTTTGACATTTGTCACCTGAAATGTAGATCTCATCAAAGCTTCTCACTTTCTCAAAGTTATTGATAGTCCAGTATGCATAATTTCCGACATAAACGCATTTTTAGTTTCATGAGATGATTATAAATAAATGTTTTATAACTTTTATACGGACTTTTCCCTCCCTTTGGGTTGTTATACCCTTTTTCCAACACGTTTTTCCAATGGAATATGAGATTTTTAATTGGCTAGATTCAATACAAGACCGTTATATAGCCCTACACAAATGTTAATACGAAAGAACGCAATATGGCTAGAGTATGTGGTGATCTATCATGCGGGGCAAACTCACCCTCTGAGATTCCTGTAAACGTGGGTGTGTATGTGTGTGTGAGAAAAATGCTTGCAAGGTACTAAGTGAGCCATCTGTAAGGCGTTTCATGCGCACTGCCTTCCTGATTTTTTGTATTTTAGGAAAACTGGACCATAACTCGCAATCAATCCTTTCTTTTGGCTGCAAATGGCAATAGCACATACGTCTTTTTACTTTTGAATTGGCTCGAGGTCGTTTTAAGGTAACGCACAAGACACGACCTTTTTATGAGACAGAAACACAACTGTTAGCAATCACTTGTCGTCAAATCAGACACTTGATTTAATAGTCAAGTACGTTTCTCAGCCAAAGTCCTTTAAATTTGGAATTTTATCTGCCGCATCTCTGTATACCGGTGTGTGGTATTGATGGATTTGTCGTAATGGCTTCATTCAGGATCTTGATTCGTATAGAAATCCTAGAGGACCCTAAACTTGGCATGTTTTGACTAGTTCTAATGTTTGTTACATGTAATATAAATGTATTAATGCGATATATTGTTAAACCGCCTTGTAATGCACTTTAACTTGATATCCCCCATCCACACAAAAGGTTTCAAAAAATACAATCCGCAATCTTTGATCACCTCTTCCTTCCCCCTTTATGACACGATTTCTTTACGAATCGAGATCCTGAATCAGAACATCATGACAAATTCAACGATACCACACATAGGTATAAAGAGGTGGCAGATTAATTAATGACAAGTTATCAGTACAGCCGCGTACTTAACTATAATATTTTTGCAGCCTTTGATATGAAACCATAAACTTATTAAATATTTGTATTCTTTTAATTATAGTCAACAGCTACAACACTACATATGCTTTATCCTTTACGTACAATTTTGCATAACATTACATAAACACCGCGGGTGGCAGGCGGAAATTGTTTGCTATCAGAATTTATATTGTATGTTTATTTGATTTACTTTACCTGAAATAAGTAGATTCTTCTTTTTCTTACATGTGGCAAACATAATCGACGAACGATCCCATGAACCCTAGTGTCAGAATTTTAAACCGTCTACTTATACAAGTAGGCCTCGGACATTATTATTATTATTATTATATTTTAATACACTAGCAGCTCATTGAGCTGATGCGTGTATATCACTGCACTTGTGTCTTAATTTTTTGATTGTATAGTTTTTAAATGATTGTCAAGTCTATTTTTGAAACTGTTCACACTTGGTGCACTGATTACTGTCTCTGGGAGAGTGTTCCAGAGATCCACAACACGATTAGGCAAGAAGTGTTTCCTTGGATTGCTAGCAGTTTTGGTCTTCCATAACTTCATAGAGTGCCCTCTTACACGTTTGTTATTGTTATCCTCTTACAACATTGTTGTGTAATGAGCGCAGTCTAAGTAATTATAGACGGCAAACCGAAGCGACGGCTTTAGGTGCCCTCAGAAGCACAGAACCATCTTTTATAAGAAACATTTGGTGGTTCAGCCGGCAATACCCTACCTTACCAGACTGGGAGCAAAATTATAAAGTGATAGCTTTTACCCGCGACTTCGTCCGCGTTAGATAGTTTTTTTAGAAACAGGTTCAGGTTTAGGTGGGCTCCTGATGGTACACCTTGTGGTCTACATAAGGTACTCCAGATCCTCAATGTCCTTGTGAAAAGAAGCGGCCCATCATACTGAACAACTTTTGTTTTGGAACCATGCCTGTATCTCTAATAGTTTAGGTGGGCTCCTGATGGTACACCTGGTGGTCTACATAAGGTACTCCAGATCCTCAATGTCCTTGTGAAAAGAAGCGGCCCATCATACTGAACAACTTTTGTTTTGGAACCATGCCTGTATCTCTAATAGTTTAGCTGGGCTCCTGGTGGTACACCTGGTGGTCTACATAAGGTACTCCAGATCCTCAATGTCCTTGTGAAAAGAAGCGGCCCATCATACTGAACAACTTTTGTTTTGGAACCATGCCTGTATCTCTAATAGTTTAGCTGGGCTCCTGATGTTACACCTGGTGGTCTACATAAGGTACTACAGATCCTCAATGTCCTTGTGAAAAAAAACGGCCCATCATACTGAACAACTTTTGTTTTGGAACCATGCCTGTATCTCTAATAGTTTAGCTGGGCTCCTGGTGGTACACCTGGTAGTCTACATAAGGTACTACAGATCCTCAATGTCCTTGTGAAAAAAAACGGCCCATCATACTGAACAACTTTTGTTTTGGAACCATGCCTGTATCTCTAATAGTTTAGCTGGGCTCCTGGTGGTACACCTGGTGGTCTACATAAGGTACTCCAGATCCTCAATGTCCTTGTGTAAAGAAGCGGCCCATCATACTAAACAACTACTGTTTTGGAACCATGCCTGTATCTCTAATAGTTTAGCTGGGCTCCTGATGGTACACCTGGTGGTCTACATAATGTACTCCAGATCCTCTATGTCCTTGTGAAAAGAAGCAGTTTGTCATACTGGCCAACTTTCGTTTTGGAACCATTTCTGTATCTCTAATAGTTTAGGTGGGCTCCTGATGGTATACCTGGTGGTCTACATAAGGTACTCCAGATCCTCAATGTCCTTGTGAAAAGAAGCGGCCCATCATACTGAACAACTTTTGTTTTGGAACCATGCCTGGGCTCCTGGTGGTACACCTGGTGGTCTACATAAGGTACTCCAGATTCATAATGTCCTTGTGAAAAGAAGCGGCCCATCATACTGAACAACTTTTGTTTTGGAACCATGCCTGTATCTCCAATAGTTTAGCTGGGCTCCTGGTGGTATACCTGGTGGTCTACATAAGGTACTCCAGATCCTCAACGTCCTTGTGAAAAGAAGCGGTCCATCATACTGAACAACTTTTGTTTTGGAACCATGCCTGTATCTCTAATAGTTTAGCTAGGCTCCTGGTGGTACACCTGGTGGTCTACATCTGTACTCCAGACCCTCGAATGGTGATAAAAAGTAGCCTATGTCCGTTCTCGGTATGCTAGCAATCTCTGTGCCAAGTTTCATGAAGATCGGTTTAGCGGTTTGGCCGTGAAAGCGTAGCAGACAGACAGACAGACAGACAGACAGAGTTACTTTCGCATTTATAATATTAGTGTGGAAGTGTGGATTAATATCAACTTTATGAGTGCCTCACTGGGAATCGAATCCGTAACCTATTCGCCCCAGGCAGTCGCACTACTACTGCGCCACACCGGTCGTCATAGACGATTTAAATAATAAGAAAATAAAATATATAATTATTTTGCTATGACCTAGATAGAAGCATCCCAAAGGACCTAGAAAACCAGGGCCTATCCCACAAAGTGGTCTATAATAAGACCTCATACTCAGGGTAGTCGTGTGGTTTCGTGCGGGTCAAGTGTTTAGACCCTATTTACTCATTATGGATTGATCTGATAGTGCGCCTCTAAGAATTGCTTTAGGTCTAGGACAAAGTAAGGGAACTAACAGATTTAGATCTTTTCTTGGTGCGTGAGTTCATTCTGAGTAACTTTGTTAATGTAAATAGGTCATATTTTTTCTGCTTATAACAATTTATCTTTGTTAAGCTTAATGTTTACATTTATTTCCTGTTCCGCTACATGAGTCGTTCGTCGACAATGTTTCAAGACGACTACTACTGAAACGTTTTTGGTAGCTACATACTTCGGTAAATTGCCTTTTTTCACAAGAGTACAGCTTAAAGGATTATCCAAACATATGTCATCCCTTAAAAAACGTCCATACGAACCCTAAAAACCACAAAATACTTGTTCGTTTAACGATCCTTGGCGGTCACAATGACCGGCGTTTAGGGCCTCCAAGCCTTTATCTCGCTCACGTTCCCTTGTTTTATTTATTAGAAAGATTTGTTATTTACCTTCGCCTCAAGCACGGCTCACACACGATGTGTCACGAATCTGGAACGAAAAAACGGGGTTATGGTAATAGGAGATCGCACGTGACAAACTTTTTTTTGGTCAGCAATGAAAATGTGACCCTCATTGAGAATGACCCCCCTCAAGACGCCGTGCATCCTGGCGGCTACTTGCTTGTTCAATTTCTTGCGTATAAAAACCACTTAACGGTTTTCTATTCTTAAGCCAAATTAATACACTTTTATCTACACTCGTCTCATAATGTTCGAATTATGAATTCGAAAACACTTGCATAAAGACCTACTTTATGCATTCTGCCTATATAAACTAGAATTTTCTATAAATACCAGAAGCGTAATGACTTAATGAGAAAACTCTTACTACGATAAAGTTGAGAAATAAAACGAATTTTTTTTTGCCAATACTCAAATCGCCATCTTCCGCCGCACCTGACAGTTGTTGTTGTACGGTAATTTATCGAATGTTTTTTGGTTTTTGTTCTGTTGTTGTTCAGATGTTGTTTAGTTGCTGTACCGATGTTGTTCAGATGTTGAGCAGTTGTTTAGATGTTGTTCAGTTGTTATTCCGATGTTGTTCAGTATTGTTCAGTTGTTGTTCAGTTGTTTAGTTATTTGTTGTTGAGACTCGACATGTAAACAACTGTTAGTAAAGAATTTTCGAAAATTCATATCAAGCCATATTACGTTCTCGTATTGAATTTGACCATGTATCGGGCCTTGCAATCGCCGGTGCGGACATTTGGAAAAGTGTTTAACTGGGTTAATTTTTTAGAGTGTAGATAAAATAGTGTATGCAACTGCATATAATTAGGCATTAGAATGCTCGTGTCAATCTATTATCACTTATAAACAGACACTTGCACTCTAATGACCCCCATTATATGACAGTTGCATAAACTACTATTATGAATTGAATTTACTTGAAATTACCCTATTATTATTATTATTGGAGTTAGATTAAAAAAGAAACACCAAAAATCTCTTTCCTTTTCCTTTTTTCCTAAAGTTCTCCTATATTCACTACATTTTCGAAATGTTTTCAAGAGGTAGATCCTCGTCGTCCAACTAATACTCAATTCACATACATACATACACATATCACGCCTATTATCCCATGCGAGGTAGGCAGATCGTAAACGGCTGCAGAAAGAGACATTTACGCCACGTCTGACATATATTTGAGAGACATTTGGAAAATTGTGTATCGCCATAGTGACAGGTTGTCAGCCCATCGGCTTAATACTCAATATAATTGTCACCAAAATCACAGACAAAACCAAGACACGCATTCCAGCAAATTATCACCTATGTTTGATTCTCCAGTTCTCCTGACTGCCACCTACTAAGCGACGCGACACATCATTGTGTGCTACTCACTAAATCTTAGTCAAACATGGCGGCGGCGTGGCGGTAGAATTCTGTTTGTAACCTCTTCAGATATTGGTAGCTGTAGCGATGGCCGTAACCCGATTAACTACCATTTATTTCGTATTTTGAAGACCGATAGACGGCTTTTTATGGTTTTTATGTAAGATTATGTTTATATATTAAGTTTTATTTCTTATTACATACGCAAGTACTTACTATTATGTGGCTATTCAGTATTCAAGTGGACAACGAGTACAAAAAATGTGCACCCAGATCGCTTCATTACGACCTTGTCCTACAATATTCTCATCAAACTAGGAAATATCAGATAGCATTTCAGTAAAGCATGCATTAGAAAAATTTACTAGGTACGATGATATAGTTTGATATTATGACAACAGGTTCAACAGGTAAACATAACCTCAGACAAACAACGACAAAATGTATAGTTTCGGAATTGCTCAGGAAAATTGATATTAGGTACTGATATCAATTAGCTGTACTTGTAATTGTACTGCCAAACTTACGAGTACTTACTTATTCCTTACAGAACCCTCGATGAAATCGCGTATCTCGCTTACACCTCGAGTTTTTCTCTGTTCTGGAGCAACAAGCACCACCACCGGTCTAATTTGTCAAGGCAACCACTGCGGCGAGCCCAGTCACCAGTGCAAATAGCGCTTTGTGAATATGTTGTGTCAAGATGAGATTGTTTCCACGCGAGCCATGGGAACCATGGGAGGCAAGTCCCCTTTTTGTATGCTGTCGTGTCTGTTTATTTGGATTACCTACGTGTAGATATTGTATTTATTGTTGTTCAGAGTCGGAAAAGTGGTTAAGTTAAGCCGCAGAAGAAACGTCACACGTTTTTGATTGCATGCTTACCTTACTTAACACCTTAGTAGGTATTTTCATTTTTTTTGCTTTTTAATGTGTCATTTTGTTTGTGCTACTTATTGGGTACCTCTGTTTCAAGTCTAGGTGACATGAGTATAAAATATCATATAATAATAAAATTAAAAATTGGTTGTGTCTCTATTTTGATGATATAGGCGTTACCTATCACAAAATAATAGACATGTAGTGAACGTATGTTTAACGTTTTTTCAGCATTGTTTTATTTTACGGCTGTCTCAGTTTTTTGGGATAATGTCATTATAAAATTTTATACACCACAAGACGTAGGGACATTTTAGGGATTTCCAGGAAGTGAAATATGAACAAAACCAAATGTAATGCAATAATAATTTAATTTAATAAACATAGAGATTATGTTTCCCGCAGTTATAAATACTATTTGAACTATACAAATAATGATTAAGTCATAAATACACTGGCTCTGTATTTTACAATAATATAACTAACCGCTCTATTAAAGCTAGACATACTTCCTTGGATTTCTGTAACAGTTATTATAAATAGTTAACAAAGTGAGTTTATACTAAGCAAAGTAGGAAAAATAATGTACAATTAAAATAAAGGTGCAGCCTCAACCGCAGTCATTGATCAATGAAGATCTATTCATTAATATTCTAAGTATCAATTGACAACTCTAAATAACGCCATCTGTCAACCGAAGTCCTCATCCAAGTCTTTGTGCAGAGAATGTAGATATAATTGTAAAAGTAAATTTTCGTGAATATGATAATAAAAGTGATAGAGAAAAGATATATGCTTTTGCATTTAAACAGAGGATTATTGACATTTATGTGATTCTACAGAACCTTTTATTTGCTTCAAAGTTTGATTCACTTTTAATTAGAGTTGTAAACTAATACACACAACCATGTTATCATCAGGTCTGACATTCAAAGATTAACTCAATAATTTACTTAGAACAATTTCATTCAAATCAGGTGGAATTATTAATTATACGTCTAATACTAAATTCTAAATTAAATACTTACCAGTTTTTGCCAAATAACCTCGAAAATATTGATGACAATATATTAAAATCTTAGCTCAAGTTTTAAATCTCAACAGTGAAGGTTACCTTGAAGAAGAAACATAAGTCTGGCATCTTCAAAGATAGCTTAAAGTGGTAATAATCTCCGTAAACTATTAAGTATTCGGCTATTTAAATTGTACTAAAACTGTCATCAACATTCAAAGGATCTCACATAAAATTTTCTTAGTCGCTCAACTAAATCAAAACTACAGTTAATCCAACATAAATAAGTTAGGACCTTGACTAGGATAATCGGAAAATTTTGAATGTTTTACTGCCCTCGCGCGTACAATAAATAAATTCGTTGGGTACTATTTACAAAAACACAAAGGAACTAATTCGTTCTAGACCAAATGGCAATGTGATGGCATAAGCAATAAATTAATTCGCTAATGATAACTCGCCAAAATAATTATTTAGATCTGACGGCTACAACTGAGAAGTGGGTAGAACTGGTAGTACCAATGGGAAATTGTGTTTATAAATAAAAGCACCAGTTAAGTATACATCCCAATCTGGATCGTAAGGGTGACTGGCGGGGATGGCCTAGGTCCAGCCTGGCGGCCCCTATAATCTCAAATCTGAATCACACACTCAAGTGTCAATACCGCTCCAATTGTAAGAGTGGACAATAGTTCCTCTAAACAACGGTTTCATCGAGTCCTTCCTAACAGCCCGTTAACATAACTTTTTGTCAAACTCTTAGTTCCCTTCAAAATAAAAATGAAATGATTACCTATTATAGTTTCACATGTAGTGTCATCATCAATCACTATCACTATTTTTAACATGTGCATTAACTAATGTAGCAACCAATATCAATGTTTTAATTCAAACAATATCATCAAAGTAAGACCATTCAGGTTAGATATTGATATACTTAGTTATCTTTAGGGGTAACAAAGAGCCAACGGCTGTCAAAAGGGCTATTTTTGCTAGCTATATATCACCAAAGCACCACTTCAGTACTCAGTAACATTTTTGGACATGACGCTGAAGAAGGAGTCGACATACTCCAGGAAGTTAAGAGTGTCTCTGTAGATGAGAAACACGTCCATGATGACGCCTTCGTGGCTCTTGTACTTTGGGATCTCGGAGTCGGGGAGTGGCAACATTTGCAACTTCCGTGCTCTTAGCACCTCCTGTAACAATGAAAAGTCATGATTATTACTAAACTTATGTAATTTTTATCATCATTCTGTATGATGTGTGATGCCGACTTAGAATAGCATCACCCCATTTCTTTCCCTTGGGAATCGTAAGAGGCGACTAAGGGACTCGAGCGTGTGTATTGCAATTTTAGGCGATGGGCTGACAACCTGTCACTATGGCGATGCACAATTTTCCGCATGACCCTCAATTATTTGTCAGATGTGGCGTGAGTGACCGTTTTTTGCGGCTGTTTGCGCTCTGCCTACCCCGCAAGGGATTATTGGCGTGATATGTGTATGTATGTATGTATAATCCACACTAATATTATAAATGCGAAAGTAACTCTGTCTGTCTGTCTGTCTGTCTGTCTGTCTGCTACGCTTTCACGGCCAAACCGTTGAACCGATCCTCATGAAACTTGGCACAGAGATTGCTAGCATACCGAGAACGGACATAGGCTACTTTTTATCACCATTCGAGGGTCTGGAGTACAGATGTAGACCACCAGGTGTACCACCAGGAGCCCAGCTAAACTATTACAGATACAGGCATGGTTCCAAAACAAAAGTTGTTCAGTATGATGGGCCGCTTCTTTTCACAAGGACATTGAGGATCTGGAGTACCTAATGTAGACCACCAGGTGTACCACCAGGAAACCTTTTAGAGATAGCTAAACTATTAGAGATACAGGCATGGTTCCAAAACAAAAGTTGTTCAGTATGATGAGCCGCTTCTTTTCACAAGGACATTGAGGATCTGGAGTACCTTATGTAGACCACCAGGTGTACCATCAGGAGCCCACCTAAACTATTAGAGATACAGGCATGGTTCCAAAACAAAAGTTGTTCAGTATAATGGGCCGCTTCTTTTCACAAGGACATTGAGGATCTGGAGAACCTTATGTAGACCACCAGGTGTACCATCAGGAGCCCAGCTAAACATTAGAGATACAGGCATGGCTCTAAAACAAAAGTTGTTCATTATGATGGGCCGCTTCTTTTCACAAGGACATTGAGGATCTGGAGTACCTTAAGTAGACAACCAGGTGTACCACCAGGAGCCCAGCTAAACTATTACAGATACAGGCATGGTTCCAAAACAAAAGTTGTTCAGTACTTTAGGCCGCTTCTTTTCACAAGGACATTGAGGATATGGAGTACCTTATATAGACCACTAGGTGTACCATCAGGAGCCCACCTAAACAATTAGAGATACAGAAATGGTTCCAAAACGAAAGATGGCCAGTATGATCAGGAGTACATTATGTAGACCACCAGGTGTACCATCAGGAGCCCAGCTAAACTATTAGATATACAGGGATGGTTTTAAAACAAAAGTTGTTCAGTATTATGGGCTGCTTCTTTTCACAAGGACATTGAGGATCTGGAGTACCTTATGTAGACCACCAGGTGTACGATCAGGAGCCCACTTAAACTATTAGAGATACAGGCATGGTTCCAAAACAAAAGTTGTTCAGTATGATGGGCCGCTTCTTTTCACAAGGACATTGAGGATCTGGAGTACCTTATGTAGACCACCAGGTGTACCATCAGGAGCCCACCTAAACCTGAACCTGTTTCTAAAAAAACTATCTAATGCGGACGAAGTCGCGGGTAAAAGCTAGTTCTGTATAAATTATATATTATACTTACACTAGTCAAACAAAGGAGATAGCGCACATCGTTGCTCGTGCTCATTAAATTTGGTTTGAGATTTCTCTCAATGGGGTCGTTTTCCTTCATTAAAGTGGACACAACTTGTAGGCTAGCACCCAGTTTCTTCATAGCCTTTGTAAACACTGGCAAAATTTCGTCCAGTTTTTCTGGTGTCTGTGGACAAAGAATAACAAATTATTAGATTTTTCTTAAGAATTGTCCAGGATATTTATTTATTTATCTTTTGTAACTTTTTTTTAAAACTTACAAAGTTTTCTACCGCACGCAGGATTTGAATCTGTGTTATTGGCATTAGGATACACTTGAATAATTTTTTGCAAGTAACTATTGAGCCGCGGTAGCCCAGATGGGAGAAGTGTCGTTTGTACTGATAGCAAAAGACTTAGATTCAAAACTTGCCTGCGGTAAAATATTGCAAGTTTTCAAAAAATATGTGTAGCTAACACGAGAAGTACTTTACAATTTGGTATCCAATCTTTGGCAATGATCAGGTCTTTCTAAAGATCGTGAATCATTTTAGTCATATTTATATTCTATACAGATGTAAGTATACGTAGCCCGGAACTTATAGTCATATTTAATGTACATTATCATCCGAATGAGTTGATTAAGTTGAGTGGACCCTCTGAATTACGAAACGGTTTGTTCTCACGTAAGCGATAGTTGGGACAACAATGAGTGCCACCGACGAAGGCGATTCTGCGAAATCGATTCAAAAACACGTACGGATGCACGTTTTCGACATCAGCAAATTCGGCGCCCTTCAACGATTGTTCAACAAGGAAACGACTAACTGACAACGGCTGTATTGAAGCTTTAATTACCGCAAACGTAGAAAGTAAATAACTAACGTGCCCTTCTTACTGTTTTTCTTGTGAAAAATTGGATAAAACTTTACTAGTTTAAATGTTTTGTATGCCATAGGATAGGACAGAATGACGCTTATTTTTAACAAAATTTTCATTAACTTTTTGGGCCAATTCGCATGGACACCCAGTTTTTTGTTTTCAATTTTTAAGACTTGTCTTTAACAAACCATACTGTTTTGAAAGCTGACTAAACTAACAAAAGGCTTAGCGCTAATTCCGTAAACGTTCCTGTCATAGTTAGAAAGATATATACCATCTACTCACCATAAGATCACGTAATTCAGTCTCACTTGCATGAGTCCCTAGATCCTTATTTCTTGGCAGCACCTCTTCCTTGAACCACGAGTGGTTCCGCAGCCACTCAGTGCCGCTCCAATCTTTGAACATACTCTCGAAAGAATCATACGTGTGCATGTTGGCCTGAAACAAATGAATACACTTTATAGTCAAACTTATGTGAGGCAGAGAAATAAATAGGTACATTTCCCTTATCCGGTTCTTCCGGAAGAAAAAGTAAGTACATAGCAGGTACCGCAAATTTTATAATATATTTAACCGCTCGGAAATTCCGTTTCAATAAGGAAAGCAATTCTTTGTTGTGTATTGTTATTTTGACCTAGAGAATTAGATATGCTCTTGTAAAATGATAAAGTGGTAACTAGCGGTTGACTCACGGGCGAGAACAGTTCTATAAACGATGGAATTAGATTTGCTGGTCCACCCAATAGGTTGATTGACTTTCATGGAAAAGAAGATTGAACGGAAGATGGGGAAGCATCAGTAATAAGAGTTTCCTCCCTCACCCGTATATAAAGAGACGAGGTCCAAAAGTAGACTCAGTAAGACAGTAAATCTCTTAGTGCACGTATTTTCTTCCAAAGTCACAATCTTGTGAGTGAATTTCAACTATTTAACTAACCTACAAATGCATTTTTTTTTAAATTGAGCATTTTATAAATACTTGTGTTGAGGACTTCGCTACTCCGTTACAAAAATTTATACAGATATTTTGCAAGCATGCAGAGCTATGAAAATAGTCTTAATGAAAAATAATAGTATGCTGAATTTTGGTAACTTGACTATCTTTTTTTAGTTTGTTGTATTGTGAAGTGTTTTGTTTTGCTTGCCCTGCGATTTCTTCTTGGATTCAGCAGACGCTGCAGGAATTTAGCTAATTCCTAAACTAGTAACTTTCTTATGTATTAAAGTAGTAATTCTGTATCTTCATACTTAGGGTCAGAATCCATTTTCTTGTAGAAGGTTTGGCATTGTATCACTAATGGTAAGTTTTAAGTATATGTATTTGTTTATTTATTATATTGTATCAATATTCCGATATTTTTTATATTGCTTGCTGGCAGTAACAGATTTTGACCTGTAAACATTAACCTATATAGTATGTTCGTTTTTTCATGTTAGGGTATTTTCGGAAAGTTTCATGCATTTTTAAGAATATGTTTAATACTAGCTGTTACCCGCGGCTTCGCCCGCGTACTCATAGAGTTTTATTAATTAGTTGTGTATTCTAAACAGGGCGACAGCACACACAACACAGGTCATTACTTTCCGGTTTAGTGACTGCGTCTCTATTAAAATTACGTTTATGGGTCACTTATTTAACTCCTACGCGAATATTATAATACAAATATAGTAGTAATGGTTATGCCAAATTATATCAGCGATATAATTTGGCATAACCTGCATTATTACACAATGCAGCGCTACATCTAGCAATACTACTAAACTACCAATACACCTATATTTATGCCTAGCTATTACACTCAGCGCTCTATGTCGCCATAGAGTATAGCTACCTTATGAATATTGTGAATATTGCCTAGTGTTATATTGGTGGTTAATAAATAATAAGAAAGTATAGATTGCTATATAGCTTTAATTTTTTTTTAATATTCCTGCTATTTTGAAATTTTTATTACATACAAACATGCTCCAAGAAGACATGAAAGAAAGGAGTGGGTATGTAATCAAGGATTTGAAAACCTATATTAGCTCCAAACCAAATTAACTTGGGGATGGATGTTCTTGGATTGGAATTATAATAATATGAATACGCAGTATAATGATTTTGCCTAGTCTTCAATTTTCAGGACTATGGTACCAAAAAATTTAAGTTTATTATGTGTCTTCGCAAGTATACGCAGGGCAAACTTACTGTGCTAAAAATGGTTATTATTATAGAAATGGACTTTCAAATCATGTTTAACTGTAGAAATTAACTTTACTACTGTGGTAAGAAGTATCTCAAGTACATACCCACATCACCCTTAAAGCCACATTCATATCCCAAAACTCATATTCAAGAGACATTCTCATAGTAGTGCTATACAGGGTGTAAGTGACAGCCCTTCGAATACTGATTGGGTGTATTCAAACCATGAAACTGAACAACCTGCCATAGATTAAATTCTTTTTTTCTATATCCCATACAAAATCACAATCAGCTCACTGCATTTACTATGGGAATATCAGTATTCGGAGGGCTGTCCCTTACATCCTGTATATACATCTTTTTTATGTGGTATGGATGTATTCTATGCTACACAATAATCAGTTTTCCGATGGGAAAAATATGTATTTCCGAGATAAAAAGTAACCTATGACACTCACCAGCTTTTCATCTAACTGCTTTCCAAAAAAAAAATGCTTTACATCGCTGCATGATACTCATTTATGTATGTAGTATGGATGTATTCTATTGCTAAACATTAATCGGTTTTCCGAAGGGAAAAATATGTTTTTCCGGGATAAAAAATAACCTATGTCACTCACCAGCTTTTCATTTAGCTGCTCTCAAAAAAAAAAATGCTTTACATCGCTGCATGATACTCATCTATGTTCGTAGTATGGGTGTATTCTATTGCTAAACATTAATCGCTTTTCCGATGGGAAAAATATGTTTTTCCGGGATAAAAAGTAGCCTATGTCACTCTCCAGCCTCTCACCTAACTGCACACCTAAAAAACACTGCATGATATCGCTCTGTTGTAACGTGAAAGAAAGACAAACAAACAAACAAACAAACAAACAAACACACTTTCGCATTTATAATATTAGTATGGATTTAAAGTTTCCATTCCAAAGAGATCTAGGACTATTATTAGAATGATAATTGATTACGAAAATTATATTTCTTCTCAGAATCGCGCGCTAAGTATAATTCACACGTAAATTCTGATTTCCTGTTTGCGCTCGTATAAAAGTAGCAGAGCTGAAACCTCCTACACATTCGAGCTACCTAGTAGCAAATTGTTCCACGAATGACATACGTTTATCCACGTGCATTTCTAAACCGTAAAATCTAGATCTGTAATACGAAGATAAATCTTCTTCACCTAGGATCAATTTATTCTGGTGATGTGTTGCTACTGCAATCTTTCTATCAGTAGGTAACTGTCAATTAGATGAATGCGAGGCTTGTGAATAGGTACAGCTTTAAATTTCATGTTAACTGTATACGTTAACTAGTTAATTATTAAAAAAGAGTTATAAAAATTACATAACAAGTAACATTTAAACAAATATTCGTAAGTTTTAAGTTGACAAACGTATAATTTTATTTGTCAAGGTTGCGGTGCAAATGATACCAAAACAGGAGGTCTGGCCACCGCGGACATCACGTAACAGAACCGTTTCGTCCATAAAATTTGACACTAAGTTCAGATCATACGTGACGGTGGACAAACAAACAAAAACTGACCCTAATGTACACGCGGAGGGTTCATACACCTTTGACACGTGCACGCTACCGGTGGCAGATGCAACCAAATAAAGTGTCCCTATTGAACACGTCAATAGTTGCGCAAATATTGTTATATAACAATACTGCTAATTAAACAAGGCTTACAAAATGGCAAACCCTCGAAAATATCGCAAATGATTGTGGCGTTATCTTGATCCGTGAGGAGAAATTGACGATTAATTTTGTAAAGATTGGTCAATATTTTAATACCTAATCAATTGGCATGTTCGTTTGACCTATAACGATGTTCTAATACAATTTGGTAGAGTAGAATAATTGCAATCTATTACCATTATATCAATGCTGATTTTAAGAATAGTTCTTTTGATGTAGGTATAGAAATGGAATGTGCTATGTAGTCAGAAGCGTCAGTAGCCCAATAGCCACAGGTGTTCGTCCGGTACATCACGGCACATCCGAAACAATCGCTACTTACATTTATTAACAAAGTAAGTACCTATGCTCCATGTGTAATATACTTATAAATATTATGCAACATAACTGTCAAAATAACTTTATTACAAAACAAGATAAAGTAAGCAGAAACAAAGAAATTAGTTGAATTGAGTTACCAAATTCTAATTTCATAGTTTGCTTTTTTTTTGTTATGGTATATACCAAGTTAAAGAACGACTCGATAAACCCTGGTGTTAGAATTTTAAACCATAAAAAGCAGATGACTTATAAAAAGCAGATGGTTTTTTTTGAAAATAATTATTTCACACGAGTATGATATTTAATTTTATATCAATTCTCTTTCGATGCCGAATCGATTACGTGCGCATTCGGTAGGCCTGTGGGTGGGCCGACACTAAGAAATTTGAAGACTTAGCATCCAAATGCCTAGCTCTACTCGACTCTCAGTCCATCGGAAGCTTATCAAATAAACACGGTCGCACACAAACGCAAATACGTACGTACACGTAATTTATAGCACACGTACGCGAGGCGTCGCAGACAGCCTGTCGCCTCGTGAGAACAACGCTATCGCACCAAGTATGTGTATACCTACATATTGTATGTAATGCAAGTAATTCAATGTTTATGTATCAAGTAAGGTTACGTTGAGATATCTCCTGCGAGTGCACGGTGCGGAGGCATGCGGGCGGAGCCAGAGCACGCCACCCTATCGAGTTACCGACTATGCGATTACAGTAGGTAAAAGTTTAAATTTTCCAACAAATAATATGTAAATCTGCGATAAATTGTCTGATAAAATAACTCCAGTCTGTAGTCTAAAGCCTTCGTATGAGACATTCACACGGTGGCCGGGACACTCACTCAGTACCGGTAGGGTTCGTTGAATTTGTTATTGCGTTCTTAGCACTGCATGCCCAGTTATTATTTTATTCGTAATGGCCTGCCGACAGATCTGGCTGCTTAAATTTGATATTGTCTTTATGATTCCTGTCTCGGCGCGGCGGTTAACGCATTAAACTCTATTATCACATTTGCTATCAAAAAGATGACTCAAGGTTTTAAATTGAAAATGTGATGATGACAAATAATATTTGGATGGCTTTGAAAAATGTGGCAAGGATGTTGGCTTCAAATTCGATCTAAATTGGAATGAAAACGACACATTAGCGACGAATGACCGACATTATGGGGAGAGACGCAGCAAAAAATGGACGGTCAGGTGCGTCGCGCAATACTAATGCGCAATCAGTATTCGATGCGTATACGCACCGTCCTGTAGTTCGTTCCGGCTACTGTGAGTCGATAATGTTTTACGACAAGGAGGCAGCGGCCAGCGGACAGGACGTCGCCGTCGTTACGACCGACGAGCCTACTACAAATGCCACCATACCTCATGCGCGAACACTGTTACCGGCAGTTGCACAACAAAACAACAACCTTGCTGTTGGGCGTCCAATGGCGGTGCTACTACTGACACGTGATTTTAAGCATTATCTAAAAAAGAAATGGAAAGCGAACATTTCTGAATCATCGTTTTTGTAGTTTAGCTAGGTAGGCAGTAGCCAGTGATCTATTGACGATGCAAGGCGCGACAGCGACATCGCATTATTGCTCGTAGATCAGCCCACCTTACTTCCGATTCGGAAATATTATATTCTTGACGTCAGGATGAATTAAATTGTTATATTGAGTGGTAAGCAAACAATAGATTCTGATAGGTTTTTGAATTATCAACGCATTCTTGAGTATATGTTTTTTTATTAATAGGAAGGTACATTCAAAGTATTGAGTAGCTTTCTCAAAAAGTGTGGCAGCGGCAAATTTGCATATATCATTGAATTTTGATAAGAAATCTTTGAAAATTTTGTGGAGATTTTTTAACAAATCGATTGAAAGTCCACATGTCAGTATTTGACGACGTTCGCTAAATTCTAATTACTAAAAGAGAGGAAGCGCGTCCGGACAAAGAAACGAGTGGCGACCGCGCCGATGCAATCTCTACCACGCAACCGACGCTGCAGTGAGAAAGGGCACACGACGAGAATTTGTAAAAGGGCCAAAACGTTGCTTTATTGTGATTTATTTCCAGTCCGTAACCTCAAACTACTGGGCCTCATAGGTATTTTAATTCAGCCTCGTTCTGTCGTTTACTTTGCCGTTAACCCTATGCTAGCTGCATGTTGACATATAATAAGCTTCGAACTTCCAAATCCAAATCATTACCAAAGTCACAACCATGTCCAGATATAAAAGAATGTATTGTTTGACGTCAGACACTCGGTTCTTCCGTCCAAGCAAGCTCGCACCGTCTGCGATGTTTCCATTCATAAATCGATAAAATCAGTTAACACCGAGCCTTGGAGGCATGCGTCGATTGCGTATATTATTGGCGAGTTTGGTATTGGCAAGTGGAGTGGCGAGCTCCGTCCGTTCATTTGACGCGACGCGGCGGGCATATATTATACGCGGCTTTTGCGATTGTCTCGCACTGTTCGATGAAAGTATTGAAGCATTAGAGTCTGCGGGATTACTTGAGCTTGTTGCATCAATAAATGTTGTACCAAGCAGTAGGAATGTAATGTGAGCAACACGAAAATCATGAGTAGATTTCAATTGGTTGGGTAGGGAGAACTTACTGAAAAAATAACTCAATAGATCACGTTGGAAACAAGACAAAGTATTTTTTCATAGCAGTAATTTTGTAATTAAGTAAGCACTTAATTAAAAACGTAAATGCATTTTCTAAAGTAAGAATATGGAAAGCATATTCCATTCTTGTAAAAAATGCATTTGCGTTTTGTAACCTATGTATTAGTAATATTTGTAAGTATTTAGAAGATTAAGAAAGATTAGTAAAATAAGCAAGTTTTTAGTACATGAACACATTGCAAAAACCATTGGGTCAATAGACCACTCACCGTATCATTGAACGGAACAGTAAAATTCCACCCCTTTAAATAAAAAGAAAACAGTTTGTTAGAAGTGCATAAGAAGAAGGTTTAAAGTAACCGTGCCCATTATGTTAAAAAAATTAAGAAATAAAAATAGAATAAAGATCACTACATAAAACAAAACAATGTTAAATAAATTGTTAAAAGTGCAAATGACAAAAGAAAAGACCATCACCACTAAAGTAGGAACTACAAAACTAAGAAAGAAGTCATTTTTCTTCAGTTGATTGTTTAATTGTGAAAAGATAATAAAAAATTAAGGAACTTACAATATGTGTCTTGTATTGCATCGCTCTTTCTAACACATATTTTGCTTGTTTGGACACGTTCTCAGCAAGTTTTGGCGTGTATTGAAACGAATTTACCTGAAAAATATAAGGGTATGATTTAAGCTGTCACCAATTTAAGTAGTTTTCTGTTTCCTTAATAATAGGTTTGTCCCCAAAATAATAGAATTGTCACCAAAATCTAGTCATCAAAAAATATAAAATCAGTTCCACGAAAAATGACCTAAAATCATGGAGATATAAGGTCTAGTACCTAATTATTATTTTTGAATGTATTTTAACAGGTTTGTCCTAAGAAGTATTGAAGAATATTAATTAAAAGTGATCACCAATAAATCGTATTTTTGTCCCGAGAAAAATTTCAAAAAGTTTCAAAAAAATTAGAAGTTATCATCATCATTGTTTCAATGAAAACAGTTTTTTTACTACTTTATTGAACGTATTATGCCTCCCCCAAGGAGCTTACTTCCCACAAGTAAAAGCAGTATTTCGATAACATTTCTAGTAGGATAGTAAAACACATAGTTCTCGTGAAATACTTAACATTTATTCCTATTTAATAAAAGAAAGCATTTTCTAGGCAAACGCGAATCATCCTAGACCTCATCGTCACTTTCCATTAGGTGCGATTGTAGTCAAGCGTTATCCTATACCATAAAAAAGGTAATGTACCCTCAACAATGAAATTGACGTGAATGAAGTAAAGTTGCACCTCGCTGCCCGCGCCACGCATCGTATGATCCTACGATTGCTGAGGTCTGATTGGTAAATTTTTAAAGCGCGCCAATTTGGGTCCGCCTATTTAAATATTTTTTCATTTAATTAATTAATTAATAATTAATTGATAATTGATGTATTAAATTCGTAGCGAACAATATTATTTTGATAACTTAATAAAATAAAATGTTACCACTGTATTGGTGACAAAATAGCAAATTAAAGGGAATCGCAGTCTGGGAACGAAAATTGATTTATTTGGTGACAGATCTACCATTTTGAGTACTTACCTATTATATAAGTAACAAAACTATTATTATGAGAACGAAGTATAAATTCAATCAATGCACTACAATTTCTTTGGTAATTCATCTTTTATTTTACACATTATATAACATTAATTTGGTGATCCATACCTGGGAACACATTTGTTTATCTGAGAACGAAAATATTTCGTGACGATAGATCTCATTATTTGGTAATACTACTTGATGACAAATATAAATGTTGGTGATAGAAAATATATTTCCCAAAATATAATAAACAATGAGTTTCAGGAACCGCTATTAAAAGTGGACGCTCAAATCGAGGGTAACGTGTACGAACACCTACAGAAACTTTCATGGATGAAACTTGCCCATAATCATTCAAAGTTACAAAAATAATTAGAGTAAAGGGTATGTACTGAACACACTCCAATGCCTGCCTGGGAGCAAGCCAAGCAGTACAGGCAAGAGTGGCGTACAGTATGTATTGAGTGCCTAGATCCACTTCGGTTCGCTCAGCCAGCGGTAAGTAAAAGAGTATGTTGCGGGCACTTACATTTGATAAAATTATGTCACATGGATTCGACCACGTCTCGTTTTCGTGATCGCTGGCGCGTTCCATTCTGGCCAGCAAGTGTGGTGCCGCCGACGTCGGTGCGAGCCCTCCAACCAGCAACAGCAAACACACAGCGGCGCAGACTTTGACGTATCCTGCGAGGAAACAAACACACATTAGAAAAGAGTCAGATTAAATTCAGGGTCAGCTTGAGAGGTTGCAATTTCGATTGTATTCGACAGTGTCTTTGGTGACATTAGAGTAATGAGAATAACTTTTGTCGCAGGTTCCGTAACGTTAGTTTTAATTATTTCCCGGTTGCATCCCATCAATGAATCGCTCGCGTTGCTTGAAGTTGCGTATGCAGGACGCGTGGTACTATCGATTATGGTAATCGGTGGACATCCGATGAATAAATATAAATACAGTGCGCCAGAGTTCGCTAATTGTTCAGTGAACCCGTGATTCAACTGAGACGTTAGCCTGGGTCGAATGATTGTTCAAATTAAAATACACGTTATAATTTATGTATTTTGTATATAAACTAAATAGAATTCGTCGAAAAAAAAAACAAGTAATAAGAATACCTATGAATTCCTTACTGAACATTATAAATAATTTCTGAATTTAAAGATGAGTAACTTATTTTTTTTATTTCAATTGAAATATTTATTTTTTATTTTATCAAATATTACTGAAATAAACTGCACTGATTTTTTAAATAATATTAAATATAACACTAGAATGAACTCCAGAGGATATTACTTCAATGAGTTCTAAAACCGATTAACATATTTATCCCTATAATTCACGGTTTATATATTGCTCCCATGGAGCCTGCGGTTTAGAAATTAATAATAAGATATTATATCATAGTAAATTAAATATATAAAATAGTTAATGGGGTTTTCACTGTTACATAGCTCTTATCATATGTGGTTCAGCATAGTTTTGACTTTTGTTTTATGCCTTTCCTCTTTTTGGTTTTCCGTAATTTATTGCATCACAAAACTTAATGATATGGTTTCGATATAAATAAAAAATATTTAATAATAGTAATATTACACGTAATATACGTCATCGTAGGCACTACGTATTGTATTTGAAAATTATCTTGTACATGTATTATTTTAAAATAAGTAATTAGAATATGCATTTTCCAGGCAGCATGTTCCATCATTGTCTACACCGTCACTTATCAACAAAGATGGCAGTGATTTAGTAATAAAATAACACATATATATTTTAATAGATCTTGCAGATAAACAATTGTAATAAATAATACTTATAGAGTGTAAAATAATGTTAAGTTAAAGAGGAGATATTTGATATTTGTCTACTCTTAATAGCTTATTGAAAAAGTTTTCAGTTTTTCAATATTTTGAATAATGCGAGCGTAATTTATAGTTTAGTTATTAAAAAACGCTCGTGTTGATAGGTTTATGGTTTAATAAATTTTCTTGAGGATCTCTAGAGCTCTCATTAATGAGTGTTTTACTTTGATAACAGCGTATCGGATGTACTCGCAACCGCAACAACTACGTCATATGTACCGTTTAATGAAATAATTAATTACTTATTACTACTTCTTTTGCAGTTGCAGACCCAGTGACTATAGAGGGATTTCAGTGGATATGGGAATAACGTCACTGATAAACTTTGCAGGCAAGTTGCCATGGGAATAAATGAGTAGGTTTTGTTGGTAGAAAATGTAAATTTATTACCATCCCGGGATACGCGAATCGAGATACATTTAGATCCTATTAATAAGGTTCTGTACCGGTTTAATTTTTACATTGACTAATAAGTAGCACTCATGTATTTAAATCTTATCGTAATTTTAATATTGTTAGTAAATAACTTTGATTATATAATAAATAAGCGTTTATAAAACTTTGTGGTGGAAGACCTGAGATGCAGGAATAATAGGTAGGTTAACGATACGATTTTGAAAATGCAAAAGCATGGATTACAGTGTATGATTTTTTTTTATAAGGAAGGTAGGTAAAAAAAATTAACCTTTGACACGAGGAAAGTAAGTATGTGTATAAATAAAAATAGCTAATTAGCTGTAATTGTGATAATAGCGCTTTATCATAGCATTATATTTCCCTGGGTAATTTTGCGGATTTTCTAGTGCACTCATAGATTTATTTCAGCTTAGTACCCGCTTTATTTGTTACTGCAGTTTTGCTCATGTAGAGATTTTTATAAAGAATTATCGACTGGGACGTTCGTCCTCTCGCTGGTTCACTCGAAAATATTATATAAGTTATAATTATTCATTAATCTTTGAATATGCATTACATTTGCCTATTTCATTTTCTATTTTAGTTTATAAATCTACATTCCATTTTTTTATGGTGGCAGTTATGTAAAAAGTCTCATTAGTTAAGGGACTAGGGTCCTATATGACTTCACAAAGCTTTAGAATATACTTTTGTCCTAATTATCAAAATATTATAATATTTTCTGCGTTATTCATATTTCTTTTTTCTGTTTTGACTCAGTATGATTCACTGTCTTTGAGAGTTTAGTTTAGTACCTACATATTAATGGTAATGGAATGACTAACTCGGAAATCATGTCAGATGTGTAAATATGCTTAAAAGTTTATAATTTTGCTTTTTTATTTACTTTTTTGATTTGACAGTCATGATTTAGTTGAAAAAATACCGAACTGTGAATTTACACAATAGAATTTCGTACAAATAGTTTTATGCTATTCGTATATTCGTATTCGTATTCAAAGAAATGCTTTGCTATAAATAAATATTATTCAGTACTGGCTTATTTGTTATGACACTATAATAGGTAATGGCAAAGAAATTCCTTGAAGTAAATATTATGACAATGACTGTAGCAAACCATAACCTATGCCAATAATGTATGATTAACCGAGTTACAGCTTATTATCAAATATAAGACTTGCTAGAAAACAACCCAATCACCTATGGGTATGACAACTAATTACTAAAAACTACATACTAATGTTTCTATGGAACAATTTTATTATTATTGGTCGGCGCCAAGTTCATGTTATAATTATACATATTTTGTATACTTTAATTTGACCCCTTAAATGGGTAACACAAATTTATGTAGATAGTACAACAGAGATGCATCCAAAGTGGAAAATCACTGATCAATACACAGTTATGGCTACGATTAGTGCCAACTTGCGTTTTTCTCCGCTCATCTCGTTAAGTTGATCCTTTGCCTCGCGGTCAAATAAAAGAAGGCAGTTAAGACGATGCCGCTTATTATTTAACCAAAGCTTTTTTATGCTAGCTTTAACGCCCCCTCGTTAGGACAGCGCCATCTTTTATTTCTCACGAGATCAAAATTTGCATAATCGAATAAATCTATTTACAGACTAAAGCTTATAATGTATATGTACGCTGACTGATAACCAAATAACATTTCCCGTAAACGTATAAACATTACTAGCAGCACTCTTGTTAGTGGATAAATATATTAATCGGCATTTAATTGACACAATAATAATGTTGTTAGTGAACAAAGCCGGCCGCTTGTGGGCAATAACGATCATGTCAAAAGGAGGTCCGACAACACACGTTAAACACACCATAGTAGGTACCTCCATAACATTTTATTAGTGCGGTCAAAAGCAACCGCGAGAATAAGAGTTCAACAAAAAAAAACATAACAGGTCAGATCGTAAAAGACGTAGAGTGTTCAACGGCGTGAGACGAACGTTTGCGAGAGCAAAAACACAATTTAGTGTCTATGAAGTAAGTAAGAAAGGATCGCGGCAATGAAAGAATGTAGTCCTGCCTACCCCTATTTATGAATGTATGAATCTATGAAGATGATGCTGACATACATCAAACAACCTTATGTTCAGTTGTGTATGACGCTATGACCTTTGATTGATGAGTAAATCTTACTATGCTTCTAGTACCTATCTGCACACTTTCTTTGAACTCTTACTTATCTATCAGTTCACTTGTGCAATGTTGTTTGTTATTGATAGGTACTACCTAGTAAACGTTTGGTTATTCCAATAGTTTACAGCAAAATATGTAGTAAAAACAAATTTTTATATGAGTTTACAAAAAATGGAGACTCAATCGAATTCCTTAGCCCATTGAAGAACTGACCAGGCAACCATAAAAAAAACCGTAGATACCTACACGTAGGTAATACACAGGTTATAAGGGGGCATAAAAAAGTAGGGACCGCGCTGGAGGTCGGTCCGACTACCCGAGAAACAAAGAGTTCGTTTATTTTTTAACAGCTCGCCGTACACAAAAGGAGGCATCGCGGCTCGAAAAAAGACCGAAACGAGGGACCTTGTTAACCTTTTTAAAAGAAATCGCGCGACGGCTAACTAGAATTTCGGTTCGAAAACCGAGAAAAATCGCGGCGTGCCACGAGGGTACCGTCGTCGGCGGTCTCAGTCGCCGGCGCCCGCGCAACGCAATCATTATGGTAAAGGTACACTCTTAGTCCGAGCAGCAGCAGTAACCGCTGCTGTCCAACCTGACGCGATTGACGCGCTACCAAATAACGAATCCGCCGCATCATTATCTCGTCATGAACTTCAATTTATCGATATGTCGTCGCTGGGTTTTGCTTCTCCATAGCGGTCTCACACGCTGGGCTAGGTCATTAACGGTACAGATACTCATCCGCGTGACATAAAATAGAAAAAGCGTCATGTTTAGCCATGATAGAGGTTTAATTTGAGTCGGTTCATCATTTTGTTAGTAGCGGCTAACAACCGATGCGGTCGTAAAATTTGACTGCGCATAATAAGGGCGATTATCGCGCGGGGACGCGCGTGGCGGCCCGCTCACACGCCGCGACGCGCGCAACCGCCGGTGATACACTCTTCATTAACTGAAAATCGCTCTAAATGGTAATAGCTCTGCGACGGAGATCGATCGACCCCGACCAACTCTGAATTAAAACAAGCGGAAATTTAATAAGGTCTCAATCGACTTTTACATGTTTCCCGTAATAACTTTTTAAGTTACGAAATTATGAAAAATGTATATTTATGTAATTGAGCCGGGTAATTTTCAGGCGTCATTATCTTTTTGCGTAACTTTCGTTCATTAAATCTGTTAGTGGCCGGACTGTAAATAAGTAGTTGCATTACATCTAAGCTCGGTTCGACATGTCTCTGTAAATGTGTCGGGTAAATACTGCAATTATGAGTGGTCTCACTGAAATAGCTGTTTATAATTGTGGGGAGGCTCGCGGGGGCACTTAGAGGAGGGCTTTTATGTGAAAATGTTGCTAATGAGGGCTGTTCATAATGACGCGGACATAGCGAAGCGGACCGGGCTGCCAGTGTGCGTGCACCCTAACTCTCAGCACTTATACGGCATTGCTATTACCTTAATGATTTAAACTAGTAGCTTGCTGTGACTTTGCATGCTCTGCACGGTTTTTATGTACTGAATCCTGCTTATGTACCTACTTATCCTAGACCATGCAATTCAGTTTCATGGCAGTGTATAGATAAATTGCTTCTCCTACGGAAGTTCATTTACAGTTGTTTTTTTAAAAGTATTTACCTATTTTCAACCGTAAATTCTCAGCTAATAAATAAACAATGAATTACAATGAGTGCGAACTGAAAAATTTGTTTTATGACTTCAAATGCTAGCAATCTTTTTACAGCTTTAATAAGAAAAATTATTTGATTGAGTTGTAGGAGTAATTAACAGTGTCGATATGTCACTAGCTTGCGTCGCCCATTCAATTTTTGCTCTACATCGTACTATAATATGAATGCGAAAGTTTGTATGTTTGTTTGTTACTTCTTCACGCAAAAACTACTGAACGTAAGTTTTTTGTAATGAAAATTTGGCACACATATATAGAAGGTAACATAGATTAACACATAGTATAGTTTTTATGAGTACGCGGGCAAAGCCGCTAACAGCTAGTTAGCTATAAATGTTATAATATCTAGTCTCTGTAATATGGTATTTTTATTTTATATTTAATGGTATTTAGTAAAAACGCATCAATTAATGAAGATTGGTAAAATTGCTATCAGTACTTGTTTGACACACTTTTTATACACTAAAGTCCCTCAATATGAAATAAAAATAGCCAAAAAATACTCTTACAAATTGGGGAGTTCCATGTCCAGCAGTGGACTGTTTATTCCTAGTATAAATAACAGAGCTGAAATCCATTATGTTATATATTAATGATAATTACATCTACTTAGTACACAGAATGCATGACACATATCTAATGAGATACGTATATAATCAGTTCACGCTTTAAAATAATTTAGTAAGGTATTGATTTTTCGTATAATTCTTACAGAAACTAGTATAAGTTAATTAATTTGAGGTACTGCTGATAGCACCTCTCTTTCTCTGCGCCTTACAGAGCAGAGACTATTCTCTCATTTCCATGTGAGTAAGTAGGTTTTCGAGTGGAGGGCATGCCTCTGTTGACTGATGACTTAAAAAACTTGAATGTCGAAAACAGGAGGCCGTGCCTTGGATATGTACCCTTGGGGAGGCCTACGTCCAGCAGTGGACTGCTATAGGCTGATGTGACGTGCTCTACCCATATTACCTCAGTCTGTTATATCTAGCTACTTCCGGGAAAATGATTGGAAATAACATCATACTTACTTAATAGCTAATAGTGCGTTTTCCCTGTGTGAGGTTTGACTTTGGCACACGCTTAGTGTATTGTTATTTGATTGGCTTTGTTATCTAACCTGTGGGTGGTTTCTTGTGATTTATTTCATTAGACTAGTTACAGATTATTATAGATATGCCGTGTGATGCCGGCTTAGAATAGCATCACCTCATTTCTTGGGTGTCTAAGGGACTAAGGGATTCGAGGGTTATGTTATGTGTATTGCAATTTTAGGCGATGGGCTGACAACCTGTCACTATAGTGATACACAGTTATCTGATTGACCCTCAAACTTTTGTCAGACGTGGTGTTAATATCTGTTTTACGGCCGTTAACGCTCTGCCTACCCTGTAAGGGATATAGGCGTGATTTATGTATGTATGTATGTAGTTACAGATTTTCTTGTTATTTGCTATTCATTGATATATTGTGTTAAATTGAATGGTATCATGCAGTGTGCAGTGAAATAGAAAAATTAATATAGGTCACACGGCTCATTTCTTAGGAAAAAAACGGCTAAATGTATTTATTTTTGTACTAATAGAAAACAAATCAAAATTGTCATATTTACTCTGTCAAAGCAATTTTATACAGTTGGTGATAGCTTAGTTACCTACTCATCTTGATCCGGATAGGATACAGTCAGTGACAAAAAACAAAACAGCTACGATAAAGTCATCTAATAGTGACTATTCTATATAATTGTTTACCAGCGTAGGTCCGTGTCAAAGTTAACCCTACGTTCATATAAGTGCAGTGACGACATATAGGTACATAATTGGATATCTAGATAAATCATTATTGTTACTGTGTTATCAAGTTCCAATAAGTATTAAGCCAATGAATATTTACCAACAGTTATTAATGATATAAACACGTGTCAATGTTTTTCGTAATTCCATGCGTATTTCCCATCCGTTATTTAAAATTTGGTTGAGTTCTAAAGAAAGATAAATAAATCATTTATTACTAACCAATATAGTAAACGTTATTTTTAATAGTAATACATTCTTAAGACTTCAATAATCGGTACTTATTTTCGCCAATGACTCTACAAAAATGCGTTAATTTAGGAATTAAAGCTAAACCAGGTGACAATCAAACGAAAATGGTAGACTAAATTAGTATCCTATTGATACAAAAACATAAATTCATAATGCTGTCAAAAAATTGCGATTTTTAGATACTCTACCTGTTGACAAAAACAGTGTATCAAACAATAATCTAGACAAGAAAACGAAGCATTGAAATATAATTTACTACTATTACTACCTACCTACATAGTTAATGTTGAGATAAAACTGCTACCTGGGAGGGCTGATAACAAAAAGCCAACCAGTCAAATAAAAATTATGAATTTGTCATATCATATTCACTAAGTATAATGCAGAACCCGTTACTAATTAACAAGCGCAACTTACGACAGGAATCAATTTCAACAATTCCATCTTGTTAACGTCGTCGCAATTATCTCTTTACTAATTATTAATTAAACACTCATTTGTCAAAATTATGTATTCAGAGCATACGGTCCGCGTAAAAAGTTTAATTACAGTCGACTATTGGCTGTGCGTTTTTATCGAACACTTAAATCATTTCTTCCCTTAAATAGTAGCGATAGTACTAATTACGAAAGAGTCTCCCAACATAACTGTCTAGCTTTTAAAGGATAGAAACATTTAGTGAGTAATGTTATACCGGTAACACTGAACAGGTTAATTGCAGTTTAAGCCTAGTTAGCGAGTCCTGATGTCCATACCGTGCATTGTAGGGAGACCGAGCCCAGTTTTTTGCGTGGGCGCATAAAATTGTAAACTCGCTACGGAGAGATCTAGCCCTACTTCGAAAACTTGATGACAAGGTGTCGGTTGCTTTTGCGACATTGATCTTCATGTTTGGAAGAATGTTTATAGAACCATATTATGAAATAAAAAGCCGGTTTGATTTTCATAAAAGCAAATAGTGTTCTGAAATTTTAGTCATGTCTCTGCAAAATGTAAATGAGTAAAAATAAATTATTTCTTGACCGAAAATTTGTGCCGCTCAAATGAATTTTCAACTTATCATTGCTATTATATACAGCTTTATTTGTTTCACATACTAAAAGCACACTTAAATTATACTTATTTACTTACTAGCCACCCGTCAAGCGTTTCCACCCGCTACTAACTGTTTTCCCGCGGGAATAAAATACTATCCCAGAATATATTGTACAACTAAATCTTTCTCTTGAATTACGCCATCTATTATAAAAACCGCATCAATACCCGTTGCGTACTTTTAAAGGTTTAAGCATAAACCGGGACACCAAACACAGGAAGCGACATTATTTTATACTTTGTAGTGAATATGCAAGATGCACTAAAGTGTGTCGTAGGAAGACCGGATATACAGTTTATATAAATAGTGCGCGCTAAGCGTGCGACAAGCTTAATGTTTATCATAACACCTTTATAATGAATAATCACATTTGTAGAGGGGACTCTACCTTTAACTGATTCACTCGTATGTTTACCGGTAAATATTTATCTATTACCGGCATCTTACGCAAAATAAATAAGTAGAAAATTTACTTTTTAATTGAAAATGAGAATTAACTTTATTTTTAAGGAAAGTTAAATATAGTTCCTTTTTTGAATTTTGATAAAAAAAATTAAGAGCATATTTTCGAAAGTATATTTAGGTTAGACAATATAAAAATTGCTTACTACTCTTTGCTGGTCTCGTTCTGTATGTCCTGCGTTTTTCCACTAAAGCACTATCACAGTCACTGCATTGGCTAACTATTCTAGTTCTAGTACAATGTTCACATCTGGACACCCTGTGCACCACCCTTTTGACACCCTTTGAGTGGCTGTCCGTGTCGTCAGCAAAGTGACAGCTCTCCGGAAATGTTCCCGAAAACTTCTCCATCCTGAGTCTTAGTATCACAGTACCGTATCTCAACAACGCGAAAGAAGGAATGCTAATATGATCCATAATAGTAGGCGATATGTGACATCCCCGAAAACGATGTCGCGCGGATCGTGTCGTGTCAGCGACTAAATGAGTTGGACGAACGCTTGGAAGATAAAGCTTGGAGTACACCGTGCACGTGCTAAGTGATAGTGGGGACGCAGGAGCGAATCGGTGCGCCAGTGCAGACGAGCCCGCGCCGGTCGGCCAATCAGGAGCTGCGGCAGCCCGCCTCTGACCACACCCAGCGACCCGCGGGCCTCTATGTACCGGACCCCGCACCTTCATCTACAAGGGGTTGGGAATTCCGCTTGCGAATTTTCAGCCTAGTGACGTCGTCAGTCACCGCGTCGCCTTAAAGCTAAACTTGGCGCGTTTCTTCAGAAACGGACACCGTTTTCACATCCTGTTAGAACTTCCGGTATAGTCATTATCCGTGTGTTACATTAATAAAATTGTGGCTCCAAAGAAAATAGAAATACTTCTAATTATATCAGCATTTTAACCAATAAGCACATTAATACACTTACAAAATAAATTTTATATTTGTATGGCACATTTTTTTAACCCGGGGTTATGAAAATGTATATTTTTATTATTATTTCATAACAATTTCAAAAACCCACTGTCAGAGGTTTCGAAACTTTTTTTACAAATCTTCCACCACTGTACCGCATGACGCTGCCATGCTGTGACCATCGAGAAACATGAATGAATGAATCATCATCGTGTTTTACGTCACTACCCATTCACTGTAAGAAATATTTTCCCATATTTTCCATATATCACCGGATGCAACTTTTGATCAAGCCACGCAATGGAAACATTTAAGTTCTTTAGGAAACTTTGTCCTAGAGGAACAATAAGGCAGGTCAGTTTTATCAAAATTTATTCATACTGTTCACCACAGATCGACGACACAAGGAAAATGTAAACATTCAACAGGTAGAGTCACTCCGCCCCTTCATCTCACGAGGAAAAGTTTAGATTTTAAGCATTATATAAGGTCCTATTAAATTCAGTGCAAATGCAAATGGGGTGGTATGGGATCTACCTCCTAGCGGTCCACCCTGGGCAACGGCAACACAGGCTTGCCTGTGGATAAGTCCGGCTGAACGATCCCACCAAGCGGTGGAAGGCTCCGTAAGGAGCCGCCTGGCTCGCGACCACCATCCTACCGAAGCCTGGCGCCAAGTAGCTTGCTGCGTTCCGTCAGTGTGTGGGAGTGCCAGTGCCTTAACAGGCTTCTTCTGGATGAGCTCGCTCTATCTTAGACTCTGTCTCTGTCCTATGACCTAGACTAGAGTCAAGAGCAAACCCAACATTAATAAAAAAAAAAAAATGGGTGGGTTCTACTAGTAAAAGAAGATTTTTTTTCCAAATAAACTTAGGTCGTCATATGAAAAAATAAATTGGACCTCCCATACAAAATGAACATCTTCTGTACATGTTTGTATGGGAGGTGAAATTTTTTATTCATCTTTCGATCTATGTTTATTGGGAAAAATTGTTTAGTTTTACGAGTGAAACTCACCCTAAAAATTCGTTTTAATAAAGTAATATTTTATCAGTTGTAACCTATACCAGTGTAAATAATGATTATATTTAGATTTTGTGAATAATTTGTTTTGTTTAAGTTGTGAAATTTACGGACATTTTGATACTTATTAATTATATTAATGAACATAGAAATATTTGTATGCCAAATGGCTGGGCATGTTGAATCAAAAATGTATTAATGTAAGATCTATATTGTACACATGTTTCCACAAATAAAAATTTACTTGAATTGAAGAAAAAAGCGCTGAATTCAATAGTACCTTAAACAGGGTTATCTTTATTCAGCACGGAAATTTTACAGGGTGATTCTACTCATGATTCTGAACAACTTTTATTATGGGGTCACCTGCAAAATTGCACTACCGCTTGCAGGGTGGGCAGTGCGTAAACGGCCGAAAAAACGGACTTTAACGCCTCGTCTGACAAATATTTGAGGGTCATTCAGAAAATTGTACATCGCCATAGTGACAGGTTATCAGCCCATCTCCTAGAATTGCAAAACACACCCTCATGTCCCATGTCCCTTAGTCGCCTATTACGACTTCCATGAGAAAGAAATGGGAAGATGCTATTCTAAGCCGGCATGACACGGCACAGGGTTATTTTTTTAATGAAATTTACTATTTACTTTGTAATACCAAACACAGTATCATCCATTGCAGTAAGATATCAGTATATGCTGGTTTATATAAAATCATTAATAATAAGTGTTTATACAAACCCCGAAGCGGAAGTCCCAAATTACTTACATCATTAATTAATAAATCGCTTTAGTGACGTAATAAAAGGAACCAATTAGGTTGCGTTATTACCTGCTGCAAGGATAGTTACTCAGGTGATTAGGTTACTGTCATAATGTGATTGCCAATAAAATTTACTAAAAATAAATTGTCAAGTGTCAAGCCGGGTCTATCAAGATAGTATTTAAGTAAATATTTTTTTTGTTACCTGGGTCTTCATGTTTAAGCTTGGTTTAACGAGCAAATTGTGGTCGCGGGTAGACTTAAGTACGAGCCGAGGGATCAGGATGTGATAAAGTAATCGCAAGTGCCTAAGAAGTATTATTACTTATTGTACTGTTTTTTGGATTTCTAAAGAGACCAAATTACTACTTAGGTACCTACTTAAATTTATGTCGTCAGGTTATACCTAAGGCAGCTCAGAAGATAAGAGGATATATATTTTGATATAACTACTACATGTCGCATGTAAAAAGCCTTTGTTTACGTGAAGTTTATGAACAAATGGGAAACAATTAGGTTATAATTATAACACTATCGATTATGTGGTTCGGGCTAGGTATGAGGCTATTAATACACCTACAGTTGAATCCAATTAATCATCGCTGAAAAAAATATTGTAATAACTACACGGTTATTTACTTAGTCATCTATACAGGTTATTTACTCAAGAGGTTTTCTTTATACCGATCATTTTCATTCAATAAATCACCTTATTCTTTAATCTTAGTTACAGTTTGACTCATAAATGAGACTGTTATAGTTAGTCATGAAAATTTCTGGCGAGTGAGTCTATGGAAATCATGATCTGTAAGTATTTATAATCTGAAATTCATAGTCATGCAGGAAAATCTTTTTTATATGGCTTTTCCTCACTCGTCTCCTCTCGGTATTAATCGAAAATATCTCAAATCAACACTTTCGTAACTCCATTTTTTAACTTACTATTTACTGATTTTATCAAAGGTTCTTGCATTAAAAATGATAAATTCACAACATTGACATAATTTAAGTAATAAGGTTATACCCGTTAAACTAAAACCTCATCTCTTAAACTATAACATGCTAGTTTGTATTAGTTTCTTGCATTAGTTTCTTTATGAAAGTTAAGACCTACGTTTCAGGTGAAATCTGTAAAACTAAAACCTGATTTATTTTTAAAACTATGCATGCTAGACTACCAGTTTCTTTCTAAAAGGATGTTGTAGGTATTGAAAGTTCTTTATTCGGATCTTGATTGATTTGTAGTGACAATGACCATACACAGCATTTTAAGTAATCACAAATGCGTTATAATTATATTAACTTATAGCCTTTTGACTAACATACGCAAAATCAATAGCCATTACTCATTATCTGTTTTACATGTAAACAAGAAATACCTCATCCACAAGCAAATAGGTCGAAACTTTTTAAAGAAAGTCTTCTTTCTGAGAACTACAAAAACAAAATCGAAAATATTATTTTAAAACAAACGTATCAAGCTCATCAAAACAATAACTATAACGTTTGATAAATACCCGCCGTGTGATGCCGGCTTAGAATAGCATCACCCCATTTCTTTCTCGTGGTAGTCGTAAGAGGCGACTTAGGGAGTCGAGGGTGTGTATTGCAATTTTAGGCAATGGGCTGACAACCTGTCACTATGGCGATACACAATTTTCCAAATGACTCTAAAATATTTGTTAGTAGTGGTGTGAGTGTCCGTTTTTTGCGGCCGTTTACGCTCTGCCTACCCCGCAGGGCCGCAGGGGATTGTAGGCGTGATGTGTGTGTGTGAAACTATGGCGTAGTGGTAGTACACACAGTCATAACGCAATTTTAGGCGATGGGCTGACAACCTGTCAATATGGCGATACACAATTTTCCGAATGACCCTCATTGTCAGACGTGGCGTAGATGGTCGTTTTTTGCGGCCGTTTGCGCTCTGCCTACATAGGTAATAGGCGTGGTAGGTATGGGTGTGTGATAAATATCCAAATTTAGTAATAAAATCATATTTCTCGTGTTCGACGGTACTTTGTAAATTCATACCCTAGTTCTATGAAAACGCAACCACCTGTAGCCGGTGGTAGCCAGTAGCCGGTAGTTGTATCAGCGCTTCGGACTTCCTGTCCTCACTAACAGGTGGGTGAATGGAATGTGCTCTACATAGATGTTTACATGTCTATTTCATTGTTTCAAGGGATGCCAGGTAGCATAGAGCATTGCAAGTTTTTTTTTACACGACTGCCCAACCAAAAAAAGGAATGTAATGTTTTTAAAGTTCATGTAGGTATGTATGGACTGAAACTCTTTAATCACTGAACAGATTCGTATGGGAATTGTATCGGAAGGATCCTTACTTTATTCCGAGTGTCATAGGCTAGTCTTTATCTCAGAAAGCAATCGTGTTTTTAATTGATTATACTTGTTTGCCTTCACTTTTACCATGACGGAAGCAAGATATTAATTTAATCCTTCGAAGTTCTATTTCTCTCGATATAGGTTAGCTTTGTGGCTACGTGAAATGTTAGAGAAAAATGTATGCCATAAAAACTATTGACTAATATAATTCAAACTTGCTTATGAGCAAAACAAAATTATGCAAAGAATAGGAAACAAACTTGATATTATTAATTTGTTTACTTTGCATATACCTACTTCTAGCCTGATAATAATAAATGGGCGACATGCAGTCTAGCACGTTAATATCAATATTTTGTTTACGAACGTGTTTTTATCATTTGCCTCCTAAGGTTCGCACGATACGCATCATACGATAAAATTCTCCGAATGAAACTGCTTAGCCAAATATTTGAGAATTAATCATACGACAATTTAATATTACGTGTCTGTGGCATAGTCACTATGCCTTACTTGTCTTGTAAGTGTCAAAAAATCTAAATAAAACTTATAGAAGTGATGTTTTTTTCTGTTATTCCTCAAACAGGAGACGACATTGGTAGATGACCATAATAATATGTTCATTATTAGATATTTTGCTCCAGATTCAGATGATGAAGACAATGGTTAGGAAACAACATAGGTATAGGGTAAACTTTAGTGACCGATGCAAAATATCAAGGCGAACTGGTGACAAGGAACAACTTTCCCCAAGGAATATAGGTCAAAATATGAAAGAAAAATCAAAATTGCCGATGATTTGAGTTATTATGGAAACTCCCTTTTTGTTTTTATATATTACCTAGCTCCTTGAGAGATGGGAAAAGTTGTTCCTTATCACCAGCCTTCGGTCACTAGTAAATATTTACCCTCATATAGGTAGGTATGCGTTGTGGAAAGACTATGATTGATTTAAAGTAATCTGATATTTACAACGATGACTATTATAGGTGTTACTCATATATTGTACGATTAATATTAAATATTGATGTCACCTACAGTTACATAAAAATCGGAAATTCCTCAAGTTACCTTTTCAGGAAACGCAAATATAGCCGATGACAGCACCAAACGTTCGACAAGCCTTTTCAAACAAAACGTTCGTCATTATTCTCGAACGTCATTTACCATTTTTGATAAAATATGCTAAAGTATGCCATCACAAACCAGACTTTGACAAAGTCATGTCTTTAACCAAAATATAGACATTACCTTAAAAAGAGCTTGGCGCCTACCGTTATCAAGGGTATTTCTGTGTTAACAGAAAATCCTAAACCAAGTTTGAATTACTTGTCAGTTAGGTATCAGTCACTACATTATTTCTAGATGCGTCTTGTACACAAAGAAGTTTGATGGAAGTTAAAAATAAATATCTTGAACATTTCAGGCAGCGACATCTAGCCCCAAACTAAGCAAAGCTTGTACTACGGACACAAGATAAGTGATACCTACCTACAATACATTCATACTATATGGTAAACATATACATGCAATAGAAATATATCTGGAAAACACCCATACTCAACACAAATATTTAAAAAATAACTAACAATTACGTGTGCGGTGTGGGGGTCAAACCCACGACATTCGGCGTAGCAGGCAGGTGTACAACCCACTACGCCATAGTTTCACACACACACACACATATCACGCCTACAATCCCCTGCGGCCCTGCGGGGTAGGCAGAGCGTAAACGGCCGCAAAAAACGGACACTCACGCCACGTCTAACAAATATTTGAGGGTCATTCGGAAAAATTGTGTATCGCCATAGTGACAGGTTGTCAGCCCATCGTCTAAAATTGTAAAACACACCTTCGAGTCCCTTAGTCGCCTCTTACAACTCCCACGGGCAATAAATAGGGTGATGCTTTTCTAGGCCAGCATCACTCGGCCATAGTTTCAGTCAAGGTTATAGCATGTTTGTCTTAAGCGGTGACAAAATAAGTCATTACAGATGCCGAATAACTTTGATATATAATGGATGAATAACATAATCATAAATAACAGTTACACCGAAATCTTCACTAAAGCCCACTTCGTCATTGTATTATCAAAACATCAGATACCCCGATTGACGTGCACAGTCCCATACAAACAGTATCTGAGAAGCGCGAACAAATTACCAAGAATTGATGACAGAACAAATTAGTTCTCCAACCGTGGAATTAGTATAGAGGAAAACCAGTTGCTTGCGGCAACATCATAATACCGCTAAATAGATACATCAGTGATAATCAAACTATTCATAGATATATCGTAAAAAAACAAGCAACGCCTCGGTCTTTAGATGCGTGACGAGTGTGACTGAATTTTTAAATATATTTACAGTGATATAAATGTTGCCTACCTACCTATAATATGCCAGCACTTTTTTAATTTTAGCTACTCATCAGTACCATATTTTATGCAAATAAACATTTCTATTCTTCTTTTATTCCAAGCCCGGAATCTTCTATATAAACTTGAACAAAAACTAAAAACGAAACTTATGTACTTAGGTTAATCTATACATGGACAAAAATCTTTTAGTAAACAAGTTTCTACTCGTTTCTAACAGATTTTGAGTTATTAATGCAAATGCTTTAAGTGCTTAGCTTAAAACCTTTACTGTCTTTAATTTTCCCAGAGTGACTCATAGGGTATTCAAATTGACAAAAAGTTGTTCGCACACTTCAAGTTAAGTGAAACGCCATAAAATCAAAAAGACACAGTGGTAGTCGTTAGAGAACAATAAGCTACATAGTTACCTAAAAATTGAATGGAAGAGGAACCCTGCTATGAACAAGAATGAACATGTCAATGAATTATCGAAATTCCTCACCAGGACTTAACAGTTTAACACCCACTAAGTACGGCTTTGGTGGCATGGCACACTTACTTAATTGTCTTTTTAATTTACCATCAGATTCTGAAGTTGCTGATCATAAAATTTACAACAATTATAATATAATCCAAACCAAACTAATAACGTCTTAGTTTACGAGTTTTTGTGAAGTTTGTAGGTAGCGTAACTAACAAATCAATTTTTATATCAAAAGTTATAAAATTAGAAGCCGAAATGTAGCGACGACTTTTGCTAATTTTAAATTTCAAACACCGACGCGGCTATTATTTTTCCCATAAATAAAGATTCCTTATGGACCATTAAAATTTCGCAAACTGTTTATTGGAGGTTATAAAATAGTCGACTTCTGTATAAGAGCGGCGTCTTTGTCTACTTTAAATGTTTTATTTACCGTTAGCACTAGAACAAAAGTTGTATCTTTAACTTTCACTACGTTATATATGATGCAATAAATGTGAACCAATGTTCTATTGTATCGTTTCGTTTGTATTGTAAAGTTATTTTGTTGGCTTTGTTTCTGTTTTAACGGTAGTGAAGGTCCAAGTCCGCTTGGCGGAGGTCCGTCTTGTGGCAAAAAGTAGCGCGCGCCTGCCTCATTTTCACTTGGTCCTTGTGAAGCGGTAAATGTAGAGCTGGGAATTTGCTTAAACGAGAAAAATTTAAAGTAATAGAGACAGGACATTTATACACATATACACAAATCACGCCTATAATCCCTGGCGGGGCAGGCAGAGCGTAAACGGCCGCAATAAACGGATAATTACGCCACGTCTGACAAATATTTGAGGGTCATTCGGAAAATTGTGTATCAATATAGTAACAGGTTGTTAGACCATCACCTAAAATTGCAATACACACCCTCGAGTCCCTTAGTCACCTCTTACGACTCCCACGGGAAAGAAATGGGGTGATGCTATTCTAATCCGGCATCACACGGCATTCTAAGGGCACCGGATCAAAAAGCAATTTTCTAGTTTCACAATATTACTAAATACACAATTTTAGCTATGATAACGCTTTTCGTAACACTTTGGGATATAATGGTTACCAAACCAAAAAAATGTTTCAGGTACAACAATATGCATTTACTTTGAAGAAGTCAAAATTGTCTTCTCCATACCGCCAAACTAAGTCCGAACTGTTGCGGTCTCTCAATGTTTCCATGCTCACAGAGGCGGTGTTATAAACGCATCTATAACAAAGCATGGTCTTCGCACAACAATCGCTGGCTGCAGAAGTAGCGTGAAATTTCGCTCAGACCGTTTCAATAGAGGCATCATTGAACGTTTGTTTGATAAATAGTTGACAACAGCACGCCTTTTTCCGGTGCACGGAGGATTCAAGAATACATTTTGTTATCTCTATTCACGGTTAAGGTAACTGTAGCAATTGCGATTTTGAACAATATTTGAAAGTTGTTTGGATTTTCTCACGTTTTATGGTGCATGAGTTTTTTGAAAATTTATCTTCTGTAAATAATCCGAATCTAAAATTAGATACAGACAGAGAGAATCACTAGCACCTAGGTATCTTATTTATTATTTTAAACAAAAACCAGTCAAGTGCGAGTCAGACTCACCCAAAGAAGGTTCCGTAAAATGTTATGTTAGTCATAATACCCTACTTGTACTACTAGCCTCAAATTTAAAATTTCATGAGTTTCGAAAACGGACGTATCTTTTTACGCTTAAAGTTTGGAGCTTGATTTTTTAAACAACAAGCGACCGAGGACCAAAGTATATGGTTTAAATGCAATTTCATATCTTCACGCGTTTAGACGAGCGGACGGACGGACAACAAAGTGTGATCCTATAAGGGTTCTATTTTTCCTTTTGAGGCACGGAGCCCTAAAATCTACAAATTTTATCTAGTATTAGGCGGGTGATAACGTTGCAAAAACAAGAAGGTCTGCTAGACAAAGTAAATGAGTCATCAATTATTAAGACGGCCAGACACGGTTTCCAACTATCCATACATGCAATACTTTTGCGTCACAACTTGTACACTGCCTTCGTTTTCGAGGTCGTCATCGTCACCGTATTTACCATACACGTCTCACTTAAAGATCTATACTGTTCTATGATTTCTTCTAATCACGCAATGGATATTTGTGTTGGTTTGATATGGATCAAGAAACACCACAGGGTGCTACGGCAAGAGTTTGGTTTAAGCTTAGTTTCGTCGAGGGTAATATAACGTAACAGTCCTAACTTAGTAAGTTCTGATGGCAAACCAAAATTAAAAATGATAATTTAATTTTGTTTAACTAAAATACAGGGTTATTTTTAATTCACCCCGGAAATTTTACAGGGTGATTCTACTCATGATTCTGAACAACTTTTATTATAGGGTCACCTGCGAAATCGCGAAAAAAAATCCAGCTGTTCCATACATTTTGTTCGAGATGTTGAATTTTTCTATGGAGCAACTGTTTTTTTTCGTGATTTCGCAGGTGACCCCATAATAAAAGTTGTTCAGAATCATGAGTAGAATCAACCTGTAAAATTTCCGGGGTGAATAAAAAATAACCCTGTCTAATTTATTAGTGTAAAGTATCGGCGCAAATTTTAAGACAAATTTTTGGTACCTAGTTTGAGACCGGAACGTCCACCCTAAATCAATCAATGTTTGACGAATATGGCGCTCTGGTACACCTTGGATTAGTGTTATAATGTCGTCAGCATGATGCGGCAATACTAGCGGATCTAGTAATTGACACTTTGGACGACCTAAGGTAGACTTGTTTGAAGATGATGAGTCTATATTACAGTGGCTGGGTAAATTCCTATGAGTAAGCTTTTAATGCATTTTTTATTTATTTATTTAGGTCTTTAAAATAAAAACAAAATTTTAAATGACGTCACTAGACCCGAAAAGATTTGTCTTGACATCAGGCTTTGCCCCCTCGCTATTTTTAACACATTAAAAAACAAACCTTTAATTCTACTAAAAATAAGTAGTATCAATAATTTTCTATAATAATACAAACACAAAAACAATCAAATAATTTAAAATGCAATTTTAGGTAGGTACTTAATAATGTTCAAATGCTTAGTAAAATTATTACTATTATATTTTTTACTAGATTTCCGCCCACTGGTTTCACCCGCTACTACTCATTTTCCAGTGGTAATAGTTGTTTACCCGCGGAAAAAGTGGCCTATGTGTTATTCTAGGTTATACTCTACCTGTGTTCCAAATTTCATCCGAATCGGTCAAGCCGTTTGAGCGTGAAGCGGTAACAAACATACATACACACACACACACACAAACTCTCAGATTTATAATATTAGTACGGATGTATAATACTAGCAGGCCGCTAGCCGCGAACTTCGTTTCGCAGACTAAGTAACTCATAAAATCTGTTTTCTCAGCAGTGTTCCTTAATTTACATGCTCTGGTAGCAAGACAATGTCCATCACGCCAAAAAGCTCTTGCTGAAGTAGCATTTCTTAAACCACAGTTAATTAGATCGTTCGTCGACCTACACCAAAGAAGCAAACATTTTTGTATATCTACAGGTATTTTGAGTCTTCTAGTATCCGCATATAAATCCATATATTTTATGTTTAACTGGGCTCCTGGTGTTACACATTAAGTATTACTGACTGACTCTCGATATAAATGTGCCAGCAGAAGAAGCCCTTCATGCTGAAAATATTTTGCTATAGAATCACCTTCTTATATTTTAGCAAGGCCATGGTGTTGGTAGTCTACATCATGTACTCCAGATCTTAACTATTTTATGTGCCAGCAAAAGCAATCCATCATTCTAACAGCTTTTGCTATGGAGCAATTTCCGTCTCTCGTATATTTAAGCCGGGGTCCTGGTGTTCCTCATTTGTTACTCCAGACCCTCGATGTCTATGTGCAGCAGAAGCAGTCCATCATCTGAACAATTTCATCTATTGAGCTACAACTGCATCTCTTACAATTTAGTGGGGCCCTGGTGTGGTGGTCCACATCATGTACTCTAGCTCCTCAATATTTATGTACCAGCAGAAGTTATGGTAGAGATTTCTGCGTGGCATACATTTTAATAAAATAAAAAATACATGATTTATTTCCCAAACTAAGTCACAGGCTAAGAACAAATTAGCTACATGGGTATGCCTTTATACTATTCAGTTTTTATCGTACTACATACGATATAATTACATAAGGGAATTCCTTCGTGAATTTAGATATATCTTATTGAGACATGTTACACACAAGAATGCAACATGACAACCTAGCGAGTCGTTTACTTATAGACCCACTACTGTTTAGACCCAGTAGGCCATACCATAAAAAAAGTTAGCAAGTGTTGAACGCGTATATAAACTTTTTATTTCTTGGAGTTTTATTTTAAACACTCGTTCAACACTTGTCTTACTCTTTTTTGGTAAATTGAAATGAGTCTAACATCTACATCTACATCAGCCTATTGCAGTCCAATGTTGGACGTAGGCCTCCCCCAGGGTACGCCATAGGGCACGATCTCCCGTTTAACATTGAAGATGAGTCTAACATTGAAGATAAAGTAATTTCTTAATATTCTACCTACTTAATTAATGGTCAAAACCCAAAGCTCTAGTGCTGGAAATGCCCCTATAGAACAGATCACTAGCACTAGGTTGCTTGGTTTTTACATAGAATGCGCCAAGCCTTAGGGACGACACATAGACGAGTTTTCACGCGCCTGGATCGTATGTTTCACGCTGCACCGCCTCGCCAGTTCAGCGGCCAGAGACGGCAGGCTTTGCTATTTCGTGAACGTACACTCAGTTTTGGTGACTTTACAGGATTACCTAATGAACCTCTTACTGTGTAGATCTTTTAAGATAAGTTTGGTACTAAAAAAATCTAACATAATTACTCTATTTTAAGAGTTTACGTGATAGACAACTGTAACAAACTTCACCGATATGGTCTGTGCAGTGGATAGTATTATTATTTTATTACTAACAGATTCAGTAGGTAAAATTAAATGTTACCGATTAGTCTCTCTGGGTCTAATCGGCAGTGGATCTAATTAGTGAACGATCAACTTAGTTGCTGGTTTCAACAAACAACTGCGGATGTAAGTATGGGAAAAATGTCGCCATGACCATTCCAGAGTAGGTAGAGGCAGTAGATTTGTTCCTATGGTGATTTCACTTTCACAATTACCCAAGTCTTGCCTTGCCTATTAAGATTATATTTGTATTTTACTCATATTTGCTTTATACAAGTCGTACTTAATTTGCCGAAAATTTACAACACTTCACATTAGAACAATTCTTTGTAATAATGTTTATTTAAATATATTCAATTAGGTGTCTAACTACGAATAGAATACTGACCAGTAAATGGATATTTGTACGAAGAAATTTTACCGAAAAAGTGTAAAATGAGTTGCTTAAATCCAAGATGAAATTAAAGAAGCATTTGCAAAGAATCCCTTAAAAGAGAAATCTCACTTGGGGGTATCCACGTCGGTATGTATGGACTCAACATAAAGAGTACCATTTAACAAGATATAACAGCATCATTTCGTTTGATCTGACATGCCGAAACAATTTAATCATTATCTCCCATGGAAAATTAGCTGAAAAGTTTGTAATAAATATTGAGTTATATGAGGTGTCTATAGAGTTAAAAGTTGTTTAGAAGTGGCTAGTGTGTTAAGACATTTTGGATTTAAAAATGGAATGGAAAAGGAATTGTCGGTATTCGGCAAGGATCGCGGCGGGGTCGGTCGGTCGGCATCGAGCCCACTGGGTGGGCAAGTCGCGGCGGTTGGCCACACTGCTCTTTTTGTAGCCCCATTTCCGAATTTAAAATTTCGAACTGTGCGAAACCATAACGATTTTAGCTTTAATAAAAAAGGACTTAGATGCGCACGCGATTGGGGGAGAGACACAAACGCCATCGTAAGGGGGACTTGCCAAAAGGAATCATACTAAACTTATACTTATTAACTTCAATTCTGAATGAGTACTTAGTTAATATTGAATTAAGTTGAAACTACCTATGACTATTTAGTATAGTAATTTAATTTGATTTATTCTTCTTCTTTTCGTATGGGACACCGAGTCATTCAACGACCCGATGAACCCTGGCCGGTGTTAGAGTTTTTTCAATTGCCTACTACTAGTAGTAGGCCTCTGACATGGCTGTGTAACGACCGCCGTCTAAGTAATCATAGACAGCAACCAAAACAAATTTTATTGATATTTACGTAATATTTAGGTGTTAACTAGCACCAGCGTTTTTGTATGAATCAGTAAAAAGTAAGTCAACAAATAATAACATTAAATTAATTCATTTCCTTTCACAGATGATATAATAATTAAATCAGTGGGTTGCTAATTAGCAAAATGGGGGTAAATGGAAAGAGAAGGGTATACAATTATAACATTACTAAATGGACGTCAAATTATGTCGTAATTAAGCGAGTGATTAACATCGAAGGTCTTAAAAGTGGTAAAAACTTGAACGAGAGAGCCGAGCCACTGATCTTCTTTTTACAGTGATCATAGAGTTAGGAATGAAATCAAAAAGAAGAAATGAATGACTTTAAAATAAAAAAAGAAACTAAAACATTTTTGAATAAAATCCTCCACTCAAAACAATAATAATAATAGTTCATTAATATCGCTTAGTTGAAAATATGGCCTGTCTATTTCAAAAAGTAAATGGCACAAATATTATCCTAATTAATAAGTCTAATATGTCAATGATTCGCATTTTTCTGTGATAATTTGAGAATTTAATGAGAATTTTATTTATATTATGTAAACTATAGTTTCATGATTAGTTATTAATGTTACTAGCAGCCTGCCCAGCAGTTTTCGTGGGAATAAGATTATTTGTATATTATACATAAAAATCTTCCTCATAAATCACTTTATCTATTTAAAAATGCATAAAAATTCATTGCGTAGTTTTGAAGATCTAAATAAAAATGGACACCACCTACCGGGAAGCGACTTTATTATAAGTAAGTAGTAAATGTGATTATTTATATTCTCTCTCTTTCGTGTGGGACATCGAATCGTCCAACGATCCGATGAACCCTGGTGCCAGAGTTTTTCAAACGCCGACTACTAGTAGTAGGCCTCTGACATTTTTTATTTATAAGACTTACTGAATTTCAGATGATCAGATTTCTTACTGATGGTGGTGGCGTAAAGTTACATGCCATGTGATTAACCTAGTCAGCCCCGAGGCAGTGCTTTTATTTTTATCTGGCTCGAGCCAGTTTACAATTTGGACAATACAAAATTGTTATAAAAAAGATAATTACCTATGTCATACATGTTTTTTTTACAATGACGGCTCATGACGTCGATGGGTGATAATACTACATTGAATAAAGTTATTTCATTTTCAAAATGTATGTTTTATTTGTATTAATCTATTCTATTTATTGCTTAAAAAATCATTTTATTCCATTTTACATATACCAAGGTCTATGGTGAAGGAAAGAGAGCTGTGTGAAAATACTCATCGAAACACACCGCGACGTACCACCGCATCAACAACTATATACTTACTATCAACATTATAGCACTGTAAATTATCACTGGGTTAAGTTCAGGAATACTAACAACAAGGCAAATGCTATTTTGGTAAAGGCTGATTGCAATTTTATAAAAATCAGTAGGCAACTACGCAAGTATATTTTTGTTTATGTAAATTAGAACTCTTTTTATCTGATGGATGACCAATAACATGATTGATACACTCCTAATTTTTCATTTTAGACTTTCGTTCGTTTGAGGCTATTTATCTGCGGTATATATAGGTACCTATGCCTGTAGTCAAGTCCATTACATGCTTGACTTAAATCTGGGGTCAACATTGATTCCTCTATTGCTTAAAGCTCTGTACTCCAAGTCTTAAAAGTTGTGTGTAATTTTCTAATTCCAATTGACAGATAGTGGCCTTGTGGTAGCCCTAAACTAGCAACTACTTGAAACACTTAAAATCTTGTTATTCCAAATCTTTTCATCGCATATAGGCAATGACTACAGTTTGTCGCTGCAAAAAATACATTCTAAGCAGGGACTGCTGGTTGATTACTAATTCTAACATATCCTGGCCACATACCTGAAGACTTTCTGCTAAAACCTCCTCTATTCCTCGATGCAACCATTCGTTCAACATGATGTCAGCACCACGACTCTGTCCCTCGCACTCCTGACCAAACTAATGTCCGTATCCAGAGGCAGTTTATAACACATGATATTTTACCATGACACCACGTAAATAAATAATTTCTTCAAAAATAGATTCACGAAAAATATTAAAAAATTCAATATGAAATTTTCACTTTTACACAAAGTGATGTGAAGCCACTGAAGTCAGCGTGAACTGTCAATGTGACACCTGATATCTCAAGATGGCTTTGGCTCCTTGATCTATGAAATGAAAAGGTTTTTATGCCTCATACTTTTCTGTTCTTTCCGTTTAGAGTACATCTCAACCTCCGTAGGAAACACCGTATTAGTGGAAAGTTTGCACGCGTCTTTTTGAAGATATTATAATTTCCAGAAGCTGTATATTAAATGTTCTGGTTATTCTTAGTAACAGTAAAAAAAATAGAACTAATGTTTGTCCCTTGCTGCCTCTTATTGTATTTTAGTCTAGCACGGAATCCAGATACCTGTGTACCCAGCCAACAGAAATTTACAGTGTAGTACATATATAAGTAGTATATAATATTGACGAGTGTTTATTTATATTTTAACCTAACTGCACAACAGTTACTCTTATTTCTCTAAATGTATTGCATTGTTACCTCTTGCTTTATTCTAAGCTATTTAAGATTGGATTTAGTTTAAAGGGTACAAAGAAAACAGTATTCACTTACCAAATTAGCGCTTCAAGACCGCAGACAGGCTGCAGACCTGCAAAAAAAATCATTTTTTATATTTAATATTGAAGATTATGAATCGCAACCAATGATTAGTCTGAGTTTGATAATTTAGTATTCAGTTTCGATGGTTAGGCCTGAGGCTGAAAGCAATGGTTTTCGTGACATAGATCTGTTTAAGCACTAAACCAAAAGCATTAGACTTTTATCTTCCTTCTAGCATTTTCAATAATACCATATCTAAATCAGCTCTGTGTACGTTGATTTAGAGTTATAATTTGTATAGGTGTTCACTGAAGCCTCGAGGTCCGGAAAGATTGGTTTTGTATTTGCGAAATTACAACCTGTCATATTGCAGACACGTTCATGAGAACGAGAGAAGGTCATGGCGATAATGGGCGTTTATCTTAATGTGAATATCGATAATGTTATGTGCAAAACGAAGCTGAACATAGCTTACTAAGTTGCCACTTGTAAGGTCTACATTAGGTGAGGCACCTCTGTTGCTAAGCCAAAATTAAAAACCGGCGACACGTAAATTAATAGTGCCTAAGTCACTGTAGCATAAAAAGTATTATATCTGATAGGGCATGGTCTAGACAAACCTATTGAAACTACGAGTCCCTAAAACAAACTTTAATGGTTGAGTGGTACACCTGCTATTGTCACAATGAACTTTTATAATGGTAGCTCATGAACCAGGATTTCCTCTACAAGATCCTCTTACTACATTGATTAAACTAAATTTTTACGCATTTTGTCCGTTCCGTCAATTGTGTAGTTTTAATATAGTCACTGCTGCTATAGGTAGCTGGCTATAGCCACTATGACAATGTTTGTTACAGATAAGCAACAGATAAGTCACTTGATTTTTCTTAAATTTCTACTTAGGTATAGTTTTAAGAAGGTATATAGAGCCGCCTACGCCGCAAAAATTCGGTTTTTCAAAATATACCTACTTACAAAAAGCCTATAACGCACAGTGATGCCCATGTAGAATATTGATGTTAACATAACATGTATAAGGACCATTACAGACCTCACGGTTATCCTGACACTTCCATCTTCAGGCACTATTTTCATAATTCTTTCTCAAAAAAACGTATTTTAGTTGGAGCTGTAATGAGTGACGAAGTTTTAGATATCTTATTGGACTAGGTTGGAAGTTGCAGGATCCGGAAAGAGTGGCAAATGGCGATTGTAAACTGACATCTGGTCCAGCCCTGGTAGCTCATTTTTTAGTCAGGTGTAGGTTTGAGGTCTTAGGCCATATCGCCAGCGCCATAACAATTTAGCCCAAACGGAACTCCAAAATCCTACTGTCCGCAGACCACTGGCCGTTGCCGTTGCTCGCACGGCTCCCCGCCGCTTCCTATTCCGGCTATTGTCGTGTTTTGCGTCCTGTCGTGGTCTTCGGCATGCGTATGCGCACCCACACAAACAGAATATTCAAAATTGACCAGGATCTTCACTGTAGGTATGGTACGAAATGTATCCGCACGTCAAGGATGTCATAAATTGAAAAGAGAATGAGTGTAGCCAGAGATATTTTGTTATTAATATGAGATAAAGTAGGTCATACCGATCACAACAAAATAAAGCACATAGTGAAAGTAATATCTAGAATTAAATGTAAAGTCTATTGAAATAATGAAGCGCAACTCTGTACTAAACTAGCGCAGCGCTATCGTACCAACAATGACCACTACGCCATGCCACGCTGCCATACAGACATCGATTATAGTCCACTACGAGCACGTTTCATCAATGAACTAACGTAACATTGAATGAAACACAAGCCTTGACTGTGACTAGCTGCTTTGAACAACGCTCCTATAGAGCAATGAACTTGGCACCAATCCCGCCGAGAGCGAACTCGGTAGAGGTTCCGAGAAAGTGAACCGTGCCAGAATGGCGATATTTGCTATCTTATAGCGGCGTCGAGAGACACGGTTATTTTTATTTCAAATTGATATGTCTAAGTATGATTGAACTGTTGATAGTTTCCAGAAAATCTGTCGCGAGGGTTGTATAACAACTACGGAACTAAAGTGAAACTAAATTTCATCCCTATCTGTAATGCGCATATAAAAACGAAACATATTCACACAATTTACAATTTAATCGCATAATTTACTGTTATAGCATACGTGCGTTCTATCCATACCTAAAAGAAAAATCATGATAGAATATTCCTGAGCTATAGAGGTAGATAAAAGTAAATAAAACTAATCAGATACTCGTAGTAGCTGTATAGCAAATCTTGCCAAAAAGCAAATATGAAACATATTCGATGTTACTCGCCCTGAATAATACACGACACGACATTGACTTTTTCCTTTATCTGGGTAAAGTAAGTGCGTCTAGGTCTACCTCTGCCTCTCTTTCCTTCCACCTTCCCTTCAATAATGTTCTTAATGAAGCTGTCGTGTCGTAGCAAGTGGCCAATCATCTTCCCTCTCCTGTTTTCTATGGTCTTCAGAAGACAACGCTCTTCCGCTACCAGTGCCAGCACTTCTACGTTTGTCTTCTTCTCTGTCCAACTGATCTTTTCCATCCTTCTCCAACACCACATCTCAAACGCTTCCAACCTCTCTCTATCTCTTTGCGTCATCGTCCACGTCTCACACCCATATAACGCTATGCTCCAAATGTATGTCTTTATAAGACGTTTCCTAACTCGTTTGGCTATTTTTGCGATAAAAAGGTGTTTTTTATTATGGAAGGCTCTTTTGGCCATTACAATTCTTGAGACAATATCCGGAGTGCATCTTGAGTCGTTTGTTATCACACTACCCAAATATCTGAAACTAGTTACATTTTCTATTGGAATATTGTTTAAGTGAATTTGGCTATTGGGTAGAGTGCCTTTTTTTGAAGTTACCATTGTTTTTGTTTTAGCTATATTTATTTTTAGTCCAATTTGTTTAAATATGTTATCCATTGACTCAATTAATTCTTATAGTTGTGAACTTGTTTCTGCGAATGCCGCTATATCATCCGCAAATCGGATAAATTGGATTTTTTCCAATGTTTCAATCGCCTAGGTACCAACCAATATTGACTATTTAAATGGTAATTTTCTTAGCTAGGGGATCGTTAGGTATGTGAATACTATACTGTTTGTTCGACATAAGTTCCCTGTAGGAAGACTTACAACTACATTTTATTTTATCTCATCGTAATAATTTGTACATGTTTTTTTCAAAGCACTGGAAAATTTACGTAAATGATTAGGTATTATTTTTAATGATTTTCTTTCATGATGAGAATACGTCGATAGATGATTGTCCTAATATGTATATTTTTTGGTTTCGCAATACATAGGAATTATAGAATCATGTTGGATAGAACTCAGTACATACCTACATGTTTGTAGTTTGTATGAGATGAGATATGTCAACTTGCACGGAAATGTTTGATGTCATATTTCAATCCAAAACTACTCTTATTTGTTTTTCCACTCTTACACTTCGTATTAGGTGCCCATTATATAGTTCGATATATGACAGGAGACGTTGACGTACATCGCGCTTTGCCCACATAGCCGGCGCGCGGCGCGTACGCAAGTCTCGTAATCTAAAAACAGTGTCGGTCAATACGCGTGAGAACCTCATCTATTGACACAACTAAATATGGCTATAACTGTTGGTTACGGCTTACGTCTTATTTTAGCAAATATTGGCATCAATTCGGAATATAAATTCTCCTTACTTGCCTTAAATTAGTGCTGTCACTTTCCGTCAAATAAGTTTAGAAAAGGATAGGAGATATTTTAGTCGTGTCATGTCTTATAATTTCATGCAAAATACGTGTTATCTGTCAAAATAAGGCGACGATCAACACAATCGCGACTAAATGGACTAGAAAAGGCGAAGAAACCATTGACGTTTTTAAGAATAACAGGACTTAGATATCTCCTTTCCTTTTCTAAACATATTTGACGGAAAGTGATAGCACTAATTTAAGGCAAGTAAGGAGAATTTATATCCCGAATTGAGGGCATTGTATATGTTGATTAGCAGTGCTGTGAATTATGAGGAGTGAGTATTTAATGCAAAATTCGTTATCTATTTATATTACTATTGTACCTTATTTTGATACACACCCCTCAATCATAATGTAGGACGTGCCTTAAACACAGTTTTTAGTTAGCCCTGTCGTTCTGTCTACACTTTCCAGCAGTGGGCTTGATATTTCATCATGTAAGCTACGGCTTCACATTAGATTTCAATAAATGTCGATAATCAGGTGCTTTATATAGTCCAGTCCCGGAAATTTGTGATATGACAACTACCGCGGAAAACCTTTGAATATAAATTCATACTTACAACCTAAAACTCTAAAACTGAATATCACTTATACACAAGCACAAAGTATTTTGACACTAAAGCGGGATCCTATTGCTTGGTAGGTATGTCTACACCCACACGACGACCATGCAAACCATGCCGGATCAGATCTCGGATATCAGAAGAACCTTGTGCGTCACACACCTCCGAGTTTAACATAGTCCTGTCTACCTTCAACCTGACATGAAACTCGACTTAGATTTTTTCACATGTTTAACGATGTGGGTGTGTAATTACGTACATCACCAGCCAGCACCTATTTGATGCCGGCTTAGGATAGCATCACCCCATTTCTTTCCCGTGGGTGTCGTAAGAGGCGACAAAGGGACTCGAGGGTGTGTATTGCAATTTTAGGCGATGGGCTGACAACCTGTCACTATGGCGATACACAATTTCCGAATGACCCTCAAATGTTTGTCAGACGTGGCGTAAATGTCTGTTTTTTGCGGCCGTTACGCTTTGCCTACTCCGCAAGGACGAAAGGCGTGCTATAGGTATACAGGGTGTAAGGGACGGTGTACCCAAAACTTTGCAGGCATGATCAGACCATGAAACTGAACAACTTTTACTATGGAGCCTATGTTGGGAAATTAAATTTTTTTTTCGAGTTTCCATAGAAAGTCAGTCAGCTGATCGGGATTTTTGTATGGGAGGTCGAAATTTTTTTCTCGTTTACCAACATAGCTTCCATAGAAAAAGTTGTTCAGTTTCATGGTCTGATCATGCCTGCAAAGTTTTCGGTACACCGTCCCTTACACCCCGTATATGTATGTACCAGCCAACACCCCGAAATAGAAATTGAAGGAATCCACTATAAATAGGCGCGATTGTGGCTGGTTGTCTGAACAACCACACAAACTTCTCCAGGTGAGCCCTCGTGCCCCACCAACCAGTCAGGTATAGATTTCAAAGCTACGGAACTAAAATCGCAGGGTACAGTATTTTAAAAAAACATCGTTTTCATGTAGTTCCGCACAGATACCAATCAGTAAAATCCACGCTTTAATTATCCGAATACAATAAGGTCAATAATACAACAAAATTTTGAATTCTTCTTTTCGAGTGGGACTGGGACACAAAGTCCTCCAACGACCCGATGAACCCTGGGGTCAGAGTTTTTCAACCGCCTACTTATACTAGGTAGGCCTCTGACATAGTTATGTAACGACTGCCATCTAAATAATCATAGACAGCAACCGGGACCGACGGCTTAACGTGCCCTCCGAAGCACGGAACCATTTTTCTTTTCATACAAACAGGTGGTTCAGCCTGCAATATCCTAACCAGACTAGAAACATAGCACCAAGTAATAAATTTCAACTTTGTGAGTGCCCCACCGAGCAGTTGCACTATACTGCGCCACGTTAGCCGTCGGTTTAGGTAATCAAATGATCTTTCTTCTTTTCTTTCTTTTCGTGTGGGACACCGAATCGTCAACGACCCGATGAACCCTGGTGTCAGAGTTTTTCAACCGCTGACTACTAGTAGTAGGCCTCTGACATGGTTGATGATCAAATGATGATTCGACTCGTAGACGTAAAACATATTGCTATTTGCCTATTTCTCTCAGTAAAGTAATGTAAACTTTTTTGAAAACTAGGTAAAGTTATAAGTCGTTTAGTTAATTATAGATAAGTCAAAACGGTTCCAATATCATCGACGGCTTACAAATCATTATAAAAATTAACACATAAAGGTGCTCCTGCACTGCCTCTTGATATTGGCAAAAGGGCAAATGTTGCCGACACTCGTTAAAACTGTAAACGGAATCATCCTCCTTACGGCCAATCTGAGTGTTTTCAAACTTGTTTTTTATTTATTTATGTAAAAATTAGACATCATCGATTCACGCACGCGCCTGAGCCTGACTCATACGCGTTGAACGTAATGTTTGTTTTGTGTGTCTGGATGTCCAGCCGGTGAATAGAAGGTCGCTTTCTCTGCGTGAATCATACTATGATGGTGGTGTTAGATGCTAACCGCAATATTCGTAATGTTATAACATATTTTGCATTGGTAGGCTGTTACTAACCGACAAAGTCAACTATATGCATATCAAATGGTATTCAATCAGGAACTTTAAGGATAAGATGGCATTATCACCATCACATCTCTTTATAGAGCAAGACCTATTGCTCGCTTTTATCTACTATGTCTACATCTTCAACGGTCTCAAGGCTATGTCGCAGTTTTATTTTTCGTAGGTGGGGGAAATACTCATTATACCATATATCTATACCATAGACATAATGGCATGCCCGCTTCCGCTGGTAAGATGACCCAGCGACCTACGATCTAAAACCCCCTTCAGAAAATTATCGTTGTTTACATACCAACTTATCCAATGCCCTAAGCATTTTGTAAATATTTTGAATATATTTACAACTATCTGTGAAAGTGTGTTAGTTAGGTTAATAGAATACGTAGTTATTTTATATTACGTTAGTTACTTATTACAGCCTATTGGTGGGTATTACGACTAAATTTAGAATCTATTTACCCTATAACGGGCAGAGCATGATACATTTTTTTATTGGTTTTGAAATCTTTTGCGGGTAGATAAGATTAATTTTTAGGTGGTAACATTCTTCCCATCGCCTTATAAAGGGTTAAAAATTTTGAGTAATTTGCTTTCGCCGACTAAAAAATTAAGCAAAAAAAACTGCAAGAGATAATGTCAGAGATTAAACGCGCGGAGCAGTTTTTATTCTATTACAGCACATTCCTGGCAATTTGGAATCACATCACATCAACATCTCTCAATGGTCTCCCTGGTAGTGATGCAAAATTTTGCGAATCGCTATTAATCGACTCATGCGCATGAAAAACGTGATCATGATGAAGCGTTTAAATATTTTCAAAGGTATGAAAAAAATTGGTATTCCCTACATTAAATGACTAACAATACAACCATCTGTAACACATCTGCGGTCGAAGATTTTAAACACGAGATGAGTCAAAAATTTAGGTGAAAGGTCTTGCTACGTGACAAACGCACACGTAGGCACGTTCCAATAGATTTGCAAGATAAAGGTATAATATTCATACAATTTACTCAAAAACATGGTTTTTCCAAAGCAAAACAAATTTAAATGTAAAAAGTAATAACTGATGACTATTTTTGTTTGACTGCGTACCTCAGAGCGGGGTGGTATCAAAGTTTTAGGCGGTTCTCTCACTTGTATTTCTATGGGAATAAGATTAGAATTCGCAATTCCCTTTCGTCGGACAGATGCATGCGTGACGTTGCGTTAAAAAATGAAACGATGGACGACAAGTGATTGAACCGCCTTAGTATCTGCAAATGTTCTATTCAAAATTAAAAAATATACGACACTTAAATATAGTTGTGCCTATTCTTATAAGTGCTGTCTATAAAATCCAATGTGGATATTATACGAGCAAGTATTTGTTGAATTGCTCACTAAACATACAAATAATTTGTCACCTCTATCTACATAATAAGCTGCAAATATGACCTCATCTTCAAGGATCGCATGTAGCGTCATCTGCTTAGATAATTTTACTTTCGCGGTAGATCATACAACAAAGTTAATTTGGTAGAGTACAATAGAAATTATGTAATCCTTTCTGTGTTTTTATTTTCTTTTTATTGATAAAATGTATATATATGTCGATGTAAGTACCTACCAAACGTTAATTAGCCATACTGAGTGTACCTACCATAAGTACTACCTAGTTTATTTTTTCATGTGAGGCATTGAGTCGACGAACAACCCGATGAAACATGGTTGTAAGGTAAGGCGGCAGTTCACTCACTAACGTGTGTCAAACAACTTGACAGACGCCTCCGTTACGCACCGTGAACCCACCGGAGCCGTATAGAAATAAGATCGGTTTGCAATATCCATTCGACTTACAGACGCATGCGTTACGCTGCTTTAAAAAAACCGAACGACGTACGACAAGTGAGTGAACTGCCAAATGTTGTAGTAAGTTGTAATGTTTCAGTTAACACAATAATCTATGACTACAGTCATAGCATTGCAGAACTATTGGTTCTGTCGCGACATCTTAAGTGGCGTATCATTGCCTAATTTCATGGCGAACGCGGTCCCATTCACCGAGATGACGACTCACTCATTCACTCATTCTCAGTGAGTGAATGAGTCACGGCTGACTCAGCTTTTCACACAGGACATCCGGGCCCGTGGCACTGAAACCCTCACAGGTGGGAAAACCTGGCACACATAGAAATTGGAGCAAACAGCGCCATGAGAGGGCGATGTTCTCATAAGCAGGCATATGATTCAGTTATGGCGTAATGTGCCTATGGAGTATTGGTATGATGCAATCGTTGGTAAAATATAATACGGGCAACGGTCATTAGTTAATAATGTTTTATGCGGTTTTAGATGCATGGTTAAATTTAATTGCTAACGTCACTATATTTGGAAAATACAATTTTATTGTATTGCTAAAATATTATTTTAATTGTCAGTAGGCTCAGTAGTATACATAACGAAAATATGGTTAAGTTTGACTTATCTTTGACCTTAACTGGTACGTAGTAGTATTATATTATCTGTGCCCTAACTTCATTATACTTCTAACTTTACTTTTCTCTTAGTTTAAACTTTTGTACTACTAACTCAAGATACTCCTATTGAAGCAGCTAGAAACATAATAGAGAATAGACATACATACATACATCACGCCTATAAACCCTTGCGGGGTAAGCAGAGCATAAATGGTCGTAAAAAATTGTCATTTACGCCACGTCTGACAATCATTTGAGGGTCATACGGAAAATTGTGTATCGCCGTAGTGACAGGTTGTCAGCCCATCGCCTAAAGTTGCAATACACACCCTCGAGTCCCTTAGTCGCTTCTTACGACACCCACGGGAAAGAAATAGGGAGATGCTATTCTAAGCCGGCATCACACGGGAGAATAGAACGCGTAAGAATTAGGTAAGTACATGGGTATTTCGAGTGTCCAACAAGACACGGCGCTCTACTGAATGACAGCCAGCCCTGTATTGTTCACAATAAAAACAAATAGAACACATGCATTGTGTATCAATTCACAACAAATGTACTTATTTCTAAAAATAAATCTCTTCTATCAGACCTTACTACCATACAATAGTGCGTATGAACATATAAGAAAACAGTGCATAGTTATGTAGCGTAGTTTCGGTACTTAATCTAGATTAAAGCTATGTTCAATGAACTTTTAATGCAATCCATAAGTAAAAAACAATTTCCAAGTTACAAGAGTAAGTCCTTAAATTATGTTGCAAAATTTTTAAGCTCGGGCAGGAAACGGGGAACGGGCGATAATATTATTTGTAATAACATTTTTTTTCTCTACATTTTAAGATATTTTTCGTTAACTTGTTTTAAGGTATTTTTGGACAATGGTTGTTTTGCATGAATATAAAAACTCTTATTATTTTATACTAGGGTATTTTACCTACAACTAATTTCTAATGCCAATGACTAATTGTCTTGTTAACTTCCGATCATAATCGAAGCACTTAGGTACTACTACTGACGGGAAAACCAATGAATGAAAATATTCCGTAACAAGAATTATGAAAAATGCACTTAGATACCAATGACGCACGCATGGCAATACTGGTTATAGTAGAAACAAACTAAAAACACAAAGTCTTGTTTTTTTATAACATGTGTAAAGACGTGTATATGTATGTACATGTAAAAATACGGAAAACATGTATTTCAATGACTATGTTAACTAAACTGGAATCGATCAACTTTCCTCACTAACATATCATTGCATTTAATTTTCTTGTTTTACCTTTATTTTTCCTATATGTTTGTGGGGAATGATTTCAGTTCCATTAACTACTAGATCACCCCCCTTTGGGTGATTTTCTGTTTGTTTTTACACCCATATAAATAAGAAATTGGCTTAGTAAAAATCTTTCCACTTATTAAATCTTTTCTTCATGTTGAGGTTGGGTTATCAAGTCGACGAAGATCCAAATACCCTGGTTGTACTTCTAGCATATTAGTGAATCGATATTGTTAAAACCGGCCAAGTGCCAGTCGGATTCACTCACTGAGGGTTTCGCAACAAGCACATCAAGCCCTCTTTTATGATACCCCAGTTTAACTTCTAACCCTAATTTTAAAAGTTTGTTATTTTCAGCCCTCCAAAAAGGTTATAAATAAAATTTGGTATTTTTCTTAAACTTATATTTTAAAATGAAGCTTCTTGCCAAATTTCATAGTTCTAGGTCCGCGAAAGTATCTACCCTACGAATAAAGAATGACGGAGAGATCACGAAGCGATCCTTTAAGCGTTCCATTTTTTTTTAGAAATTTAGTGAATTATGAATTTTATATTTTGGGAACTAAACATACTACCACTAAACCGCATGCTCAAGGTCCAGACGCTGTGAGTCATGGAGTGACATTGAGAGGAATTCATTTTGTGAAATTCGTGACTTCCGATCTAGAAAATGCCTCTTGGTTGCGTCAAGATCTCAAAAGCGGGTCAATAAGATAAAAAATAAAAGGTCAGAAAAGAAAGGCTCTAGCGTTGTCATTGTCATGTTGGTAGATGTTGGTAAAGTGCAAAACTACCCTCCCCAAAAATTACAGTTTTGCTAAAACAAGTTTCTTAACGCTCTCGCCTCAGTAAAGCGAATCATTGAACTTCACCGTATCACAGTATTAATATTGTAAATAAATATAAAATTATGTAACAATACTGGTTATGTGTCTCGACACGGCGCGCGCGGTAAGCCGGTGACCTTGCCAGCGTCGCGGGCGCGTCAACGCGTAACCGCGTGACGTCACGCAGCGTGACGTAGCGGCCGCGCTACATCGCAACTTCACGGAATCGTCACTCTGATAGCGTCACGCACAATCGCTCCAACAATCACCGGGTTTTTCGAGTTTTTGTAGCGATTTTCTGGAAATTTGATTTGCGTTTGTATTTTTAAATAATTCCTAATGTAATACGATATGCAAAGTTAAAAGACTATAATATATTATATGTGACCTAAAGAAGCACATGCTTGCATTTCTATAATCACTCCTTGCCTGCCTAGTTATGGAAATCTGATGAAATACCAGGGAAAGCTCTCACAAAACATTTCAATTTTGTCAATAAATAAGGTAACGACGCCCCGCCGCGCCTCCGCCCGCGGTGGTAAAGAGCAGACGAAATTTTTGCAGGCACGAATCAGTCAATAAAACTAAACAACGGTCCCCGAAGAACAAGTTGAAAATGACGAAGTAAATCGTTTTCCCATAGTAAGTTTGTCAGCTGATCGTGTATTTTCTGTGGCAGGCCGGAGTTTTGTTTTGTTTCCAGTACCATGGGAAATGATATTCAGTTTCATGGTCTGACCATGCCTGCAAATGTATGGTATTCTGATTTTCTCGCTTTCTCAAATCACATACGACGCGACCCGATAAGCTTGGGTAAAAAACACGTGAAAAGACCTTGCCCAGAAAGTATCTTTATTCATTAGGGACAATCATCGTCTAAACGACCTCTGTTCGAGTCCTGCTAGCGACATCTATCAATCTTCTTCAGTACTGATATTCGCGAACGCGACACCTATTGTTGAGTATCGACACCTATTGTTGAGTAGAAGGTCTATTATTAAAGCGACATCTAGCGACAAGTAGCATAACTAAATTTGATGTTCTGCGCCTTGGTTCTTTTCGTTGGCCTGCAGTGCTGTAAAAAGGTTTTCAATGTATTGTTTTTAACCGACTTCAAAACATTGAGGAGGTTCTTAATTCGTCATGTTTTTTTATGTAGGTATTACCTAAAGGACCTAAAGGAAATTATAGTATCAAAATCAAAGGGCTAGCGTAGGGAAGTTAATAAGTTCCATTCTATGTACACATCAGTTTTTTTACTGCTGTCACGAATGTGGTGGTGTCTTTTATTCCTAGTTTGTTATCAAGCAAATCTTTGCTTGTTATTACTTATTACCTTTGGTGAATCTTTGGTTACTTACTACTTGTTTGATTACAAGGGAAAAATAACTTATGAAGGAACACATAAGAAACTGCTGGACGTAGGTTTAGCTCAGGGTATAGTATATACTATATGGAATGGGTCAATGGAACATATTAAGGAAGCTTTTAGACCTTCTATGCGAAATGTATTAGCCCGGTTATTTTATAGGGGAGGTCCAAAATTTGTTAAGGTATATAATTTCGACCTTTACAATAATCTCGTCTCTCTAGTAGAAACACTTAGGTAGGTAGGTACTAGGGTTTCGTTCCCGGGACCCGGGAAACGGGAATTCCCGGGAAAAACCTCGTTACCGGCGAAGGGAAATTTTTATACATTTCCCGGGAATTCCCGGAAAGTTTAAATTGTGGTTTAATGCTCTAAAAACCTACATATTGATAATTATTTACAGACAGATACAACAAAATTTCTGGATATAATATTAAACAATAATAAACCTTTACTGATTCCATGATCTAGTGATCTGATCGTTTGTTTTAGGATCTGGAGGTCTCTGGTTTGAATCTCAAACGAAACACACAAAGTTGATATTTGTCAAATTATCACTTTGTGAGATCGTACCCTGTTTTGTTGGGTTAGGGCGTTGCAAGTTGATTAACCAAATTGTCTGTAAGAAAGACAGATCGGTGCTTCGGAGGGCACATTAAGCTGTTGTCCCGGCTGATATCTATGAACACTTAGGCAATATCTAGGAATACTTCGTCCGTCGCTGTGTATTTTTACGCACCGTAAAGCATGCGTCTGTCAGACAACAGAAAATTGCGAATTTCGAAATTCCCAAACAAATACGGCCACAGTGCGTAACGGATGCGTCTGTCGTCAAGTCGTGGATAAGAAGGAAAACCACCATAGATGGGGTTATTAACCATGTTAGTTACGAATCCTACTAAGACTGACGTTTTTTGATTTGTTGTCCTTCACGATATGATGATGAAGATGATGAAAATGGATCATAAACATTCCAAATCGATTCCTTTTTTATTTATATTTTATAGCAATCTGACCGTATAACTTAACGTCTGTATAACCGTTTTCTGCGAAAAGCAACAGTTTGCCCTGCACTCGCCAATCTGCCGGCCTAGCGTGGTGATTATGGCAAAAACACTACTTATGGGGCACATATCCAGCAGTGGACTCTAGTGGCCGTTAATGTTAATGTTGTGCTATAAATGTCGGACCCATGGTCTCTCAATCCGAAGATCTTGGGATTCGATTCCCATGGCGTTTCCCATTCCAATATTTGACAAGTCAGGGTGATTGACTACTCCATTTTTATTTATAAAATGATCTATTTCGTAGCGCACGTTAAGCCTTCGATCCCGGTCGCTGTTTTGAATTTGTTACACTGATCATTAATAAAGTTGTTCAGACGGTTTGAAAACTCAGAGACCAGCAGGGCTAAGATGGCAAAATAGTCTTCGAGTCGCTTCGAGTTGTCAAAAAGTTACACAAAGGACTAAAATCTCATACAAACCATAGAGAATATTATCAACTGACTTTCAATTGAAGTTACAAATAGAGTGAATCTGACATTTCGAGTCTCCTATCTAAGCTTGGGCGACTCGATAGACTGAAGCGAGTCTTCTAGTTATCACATAAAATAAAATGATAAAAGTCGAGGTAATCGTGACGTAAGTACTATTGATTTCAATGAAATGAAATTATGTTTATTGATATTGATATTAATATTATAAATTGCCTATATTCAAAGAATTTATTGCGAGTGCTATTTATCAAATTATTGTAAATGTTTGAATAATTTATGTTTACTCTGTTGACGATGTTGTTAAAGCTGAATAAAGAATAGGAATCTGAATCTTAAAAATTTATAAAGTTATATTTTATACAACTTTTTCCTTACTACTTATGAGGAGAGGAAGGCGCGTAAGGTGCAAAGAGGCAGAATTAGAGATATATGCGACCCATTTTCTATCCCGAATAGCGAATTTTAATCTCTATTCCGCATAAATAAGTATATGGGTCGCTATCTCGTAGACACCTTACGCATTGATCTTGACCCGCATAATGGGGAAGGTATGCCAACGCATATTATAGTGAGTAATAACTCATAAGTACTTAGGCCTACTGCCGATATCATTACCTTTAAATCATCACTAACAGTGCAATTCGACACATACGTCGCTTCCCGCTGTCTCTTTGTCACAATATTCTTCGATCTTTCAAACTTCACAACCGATTTTAATGCCTTTTTATATATCGAGTCATTTGAGAGATAGGTTAATATCATTATTTATAATAAACTCTGTAAAAAAGTATTATTCTCACGGGAAAACGCTGGGCTTCTTTACAATAATTACTTCTTACTTGAATAATGAGACTGAGTTTTTATTTGTAGATACTGACCTCTGTCCAATTTCTTGCTAATTGTTGGGGCAAGACCATGCCCTTTGTGCTGGCCAAACGACAATGGGCAAATTTCTTGACAAGATTGTTCAAGTGATCTATGCGAGGAATGTCAACATTTTAGTGTGGCTAAAGTATCTCATTATACTTCATGATATATCCCGTTGGATTGCAGTGTTTCCTTGCAAAACAATTTATCCTGTGTGTCTTTCTATATTCATAGTGTACGAAGTTTTATAGATAAAAAATATCTCAATTAGTTTGGTTATCTTATTTTTACGGTAATTTTGATTTAACTGCATATTGTTTTGAATGATGATGATGGTTTTAATAACTTACTATTTTTTTAAACAAGGTACTAGAAAATAAATACACTCTTGAAAAAAGGACATAACATACACTGGGTTCAGCAGTTTACCATCCTTTTTTTAATTTACTTTCTACTTTTAACTTTTTTTCTGTTGGGAACTTTAATTACCTCGTTTTCGGAAAAATTATATCTGAATGATTATTTATCATAACAATTAAAAAGTTCCTTAAGATTATGAAAATTTTAAGTAATAAAAACTTAACTCAATTTATTGGTTGCAATATATTTGATATAATTATTGTATTATTTTACATTATAGATATGCGTGTCTTTATTATTTTAACCAAAATTGTTGCTTGATATCAAAAATATGCATGCATGTATTTATTTTAAAAAGGATACGATTCTTTATGCTGTAATAAGCTCGTGTTTTTGTTATCAAAATTCATAGGGTACTTCCCTTAGACCTAGAACTATGAAATTTGGCAAGAACCTTCGTTTCGAAGTACCAGTTAAAGAAAAAAAATACTAAATTTTGAACTGTTTAAATAATGTTTTATTTATTTAAATAACAATGAGGCTAGTAGTTTAAGTGGGGTATCATATAAAATGACTAAATGTGCATGTTTCGAACCCTCGGTGGTCGGAACCCAACTCGCACTTGGCCGGTTTTTTGTCGTTATGTTGTCTCAGTGTTGGAAAAAGGTCTTACCACGCTTCTTTACCCAAATTAGGAACATTACTATTATGTATGAATGTATGATATATAAAATGTATTTATAATAAGTATTTAATTGAATCATGGGTAGGTATTAAAAAACTTCTTGCGAAAAGAAATAATTTATTTTACACACAAACATTACACACATATTTTAGTTCTAAGATAATATTATATTTGACTGTCTAATATAGATGTATTTGACAAATATGTAGGACCTAAGAAATATATTGTATTGATATAACTTAATTATTTTAGCATGTCATTGTACAAAGTGAAATAATTTCCGGATAAACCCAGAATTTCTTTTTGGCTTTCATAATTAAATATTAGAAGGCTAACGGAGTAAAATATCTTTGAAAAACAAAGACAGAATAACTTTGTACGCGATCTCGGAGGCTGTAGATAGAAGGCAGCAAAACTTACTTATTAAACCCAAATTCAGAATAAAAGCTGCCATTTTTAAATTTCTAAGACGAAAACATAACTTACAATTTCAATTATGAAGTAGAAGGGTGTCAATTAAGCATATGAAACATAATCGTGTATCTTATAATATGGCATACACATATCACGCCTATAATCCCTTGCGGGGTAGGCAGAGCGTAAACGGACGAAAAAAACGGAAATTTACGCCACGACTGACAAATATTTGAGGGTCATTTGGAAAATTGTGTATCGCCATAGTGACAGGTTCTGAGCCCATCGCCCAAAATTGCAATACACACCGATGCACCAATTGCAATATACCGCGAGTCCCTTAGTCGCCTCTTACGACTCCCATGGGAAAGATATGGGGTGATACTATTCTAAGCCGGCATCACACGGCAAATAATATGACAAATAGGAAATATGAGATATTTGATTCAAAGATAAAAGATATTAATAGAATTAGATATTAGAAATGCCGTGTGATGCCGGCTTAGAATAGCGTCACCCCATATCTTACCCATGGGTGTCGTAAGAGGCGACTAAGGGACTCGAGGGTGTGTATTGCAATTTTAGGCGACGGGCTGACAACCTGTCACTATAGTGATACACAGTTATCTGATTGACCCTCAAACTTTTGTCAGACGTGGTGTTAATATCCGTTGAACGGCCGTTAACACTCTGCCTACCCCGTAAGGGATATAGGCGTAATTTATGTATGTATGTATGATATTAGAAATCTCGTAGCAGTTTCTTCAAGTTCGCATTCAAGAAATACGAAATATTTATGTCTAAATATTTATTTAGTATAGCGAATGAGGTGATTTTGTTCATTAAAAACTTTTGTTTACACAAAATGTCTACAAAAAACTGCTGATAGTACAATCAAGCTCAGCTCGGGTTATTTTAGTATCATTTTCACCTCACGGACGGGACACGCAAAGTTATTATACTATGAGATTGTTTCCAATTTGGTAAGATATATTTTTTAAATTTCTAGTCTGCTTTGGCTTAAATCACGTGATCATATCGCCGGACTTTTGTGTTTCGGAGGGCACGTTAAACTTATAGTTTCTGTATAAAAAATTTACAACTACCAAGCAGGTAATCTATATTATCTACGCTTTAGTATTCTTTTTGCTCTTACTTTGTATGTAGTACCTATCTAACTATAGATATTAGCTTCATACTTACTTATTCTAAGTTGTTATAATGCCCTACAGGCACGTAGGTAACCACTTAAATTTTAGGAAAACACAGTATTTGCGCATAAACGGCAAAAAGAAATGGGAATAAATAAAGTAAGTAGATGAGATAAAGATTAACATAAAGGAGTAGGTGAAAAAGAATTTTAAATATTATTTCACACCCCAACACATGAAACGTTACTTGCTTTGTATAAAATTTATTATTTATACCCGTTTATTTAACAGGAAATAGATGGCACAGATTGTTTTTAAAAATCAGTATGAAAATTTGAAGGTGAATGTTAATTCCTAAACATATTACGTAGTTGACTTTGGGGCTAGATGGCGATGTGTGTTTTATCCCTATATTGATAGGATTTGTAGTTAATACACTTCGTAAATAGTTTTTTTTTCTTAAACACGCCTCCATAGGCTAGGTGCTTACCCCTTTACTTTAGAATTCTTACATACATACATAAATCACGCCTATATCCCTTACGGGGTAGGCGGAATTCTTACCTCTATAAGAAGGTATTTTATTAAAAACCGGTGGTCCAGAGTAAAGTACAAATACTAAACTGATTCTGTAACAAGCTTCAGTATCTGAACTTCGACTTGACCAGCGGAAGGCTTCATCCAGCCTTTGGAAGCGTCTTTAATAAAAGTAATAGTTACGGTCTAATACGCTGCAATGCAAGTCACGAAACCATTTCCCCCGCGCACCTGTAATTATGCTCATATACGCCAGTTGTGCGCTAATTTAAGACAATACATCCCTGTCTAAACAGGCAACGAATCCAAAAATCATCAGGGTATTCAGTCAGGAATAAGCTATTAACTTATTTTTCCATTTATTTTGTCCGTTAGCCATAAATGTTCTATTTTGACTGAAATGGTACATAAATAAATAAAACAATTGTAGAGCTTAAATTATTATTTATGACACGAGAGAGAGGCCGAATTTTAGCAGAGGCTTGCTGAAGCTGATGAATCATTAGGTATTCTTATCCTCATGTGATAAATATTCAATTACTTTATTGCGGATTACAACAAAATGAAATGGTGGCAGGGTATTCTGAAAAGACAAAAATAATGTTGTTATTTACGAACTGTTATTGTATATTTATGCACAAGAGTCTGACTCTCCTTACTCCCACTATAAACTCTTATAAAACCATGGCTAATAAATAAATAACCGTAGCTGTAGGAGAAATATGTTTCATTGGTTTGATGGCATTGCATCACTGCACAAAAAAATCGCCAGTAAATATAATAGGAAGTATGAAACGCAGCACAGCAGATAAGCAGTACCTACCTTTCTTAGTCAGCTCATTAGCAAAGCAGATCCGACAACCACTGCTGATTGAAATATTCTTGAGTCGAAACCGCGAATCCAAAAAAGTAATTATAGGCTCAGGCTAGGTAAGCGCGTAGAAAGGCCATCGCGGATCATGCTTAGTGGCGTTCAATACAAGAACTAGATATCCAAGCCAGCACTGAACGCTGAGGATGATATGATTGATTGATTAATTCATGAAACAGTAAGGTTTTTATGTCCTGAAAGCTTCTTTCTCTGTAAATATCACAAAATACAAGAGTCGTGAACAAAGTATGTAATCAATAGGTAAATTAGGTGGATAGGTATAATTGAGAGATGAGGAAATCACACAAAAAATCCATACTTGATAATAAGATCAAAGTTCCTAATAGTGCTATTAGTTACTTACATATTATTGAGCATTTACGTGATTTGAGATCACTTTGAGATATGTTTGAGATATATAATTTTGTAAATCAATGGTATATGACCATTATATAACCACATATTGCAAAAATAATATATATTTTTTCTTTGTTGTTGTTTTTATTGTTTACAATCATTTTCAAAGAGAATATAATAGAACTATAGAACTAGCGTTTTAAGAGTTGGGACTCCGAAAAAAAAAATGAACGATGCAAAACGTCAAAACGCAGTTCCCAAATCATTGCCAACATGACAAAACAAGTCAAGTCTAGTATAGCCAATATAAAGAACACACGTAGTGGTGTAGCTACGCGACAGCCTGCAATTTATCCATATCGAAAACGTAGCTGCCGAAACGGCGCGGCAGCTCAAAATAATATTTTTATTCTAATAATAATTATGTTTTAGCAATTTAGGTAAGTTCCGACAACAACCGACTTTCCCGAAGACCCTAAGCCCGTCAAACTGAGCAACTTTCACCGAGGATCAAAAGTGATAGACAACATTAAAAAGTAGTACCTCCCTAACAAAAATTAAGCTGACCGAATAATACTCGATGGAAGGTAATTTTTTTTTAATTTTTGATCTATGCTTCTTGGGTATAGTTGTTCAGTTTAGCCGGTGGAGCTTAGCGTTTTCGGGAAAGACGGTCGTTCGGAACCTCCCCGTATTTGAATATTATCGAAACAATTTTAACTCAATATTTCAATAACAATAAGTTGCCGAAACATAACTAATGGACTTTTTTCTAAGTAAAACAAGCTAAAGGATTTCAATAATTATTAATTTTGTAAAATTCTAAATAAATATAATAAAACAGTAACTCAACCAAGTCTGTACATTTGAATACTTAAAATTCCGTTCAAGTTATAGGTCTTAAAACAACAGTAAAATATTACTGTTTCTATCTGTCTGTTTGTCCACGTTTCTAGCAAAAACTACTAGACGAATTTTTACCAAATTTTGTATAACTGGTCAACACTCAGAGGATACTTTTACTTCAGAAAAATCTCACACCCCATTCCCACAGGAAAAGAGAGCGACTGGTTTGGCGGAGTTCATACAAGCATGTCCATGCATTTAATCGTCTACAATTTTTAGTGTAGGTCCTATTTCTTTATCAAAAACTTTGACCATATTTTCAATCATTGCACATAATTTAATTGTAGGGTAGATCGAAGATTTTTTGTTGTACCATTCGTTCAGGGCTATATAGCGGTACATTTCTTCTTCACCTGAAACATATAATTATATCTTATCAAAAAATAAATACATTTAATTGATTAAAAATTGTTAAAACACTTCCCGTGTTATGTATAAAATTTTGGAAAACCCGCATTTTTTTTCAACCGTGGCTATGATTTGAACCTGCGACTTTTTCCTTTACTAGTGGCGACGCCTCATCCATGTGGGCTACCGCGGATCGTCCCCTGCCCGTGAACTTTGCAAGTGTATCTTATCCTACGCGGGCAGGGGACGAGCCGCGGTAGCGCAGATGGAAGAGGCTTTGCCAATAGTAAATTTCGACGTTTCATAGGGCCCAGAAGCGTTTATTCCAATATCCCCCCGCCCCGAAAAACATAGGTACTCTGACCCAGAACTCGGTTGTAAGGAAATGTTAGAAACATTCTCCATTAAAAGTAAATTTGTGCCAAGTGACAACGCATGGTATCGATATCGATTATATATTATTTTTGGTCGTACTACATAACAGTAACTTCTTAAGCTAAATAAACATATTAACTCAAATTAATGTTTATTGCTATAATAACGATGTTTATGAGTCATATTCTAGGCATTATCATTATAATTATCTTAACTTACCTTTCTTTATCCAGAGGAAACTGAGCCATGAAAAACCATTTCTGTCCATCCTTTCTTTCGGTTTCAATTTCACAAATTTCACACTTCCTATACTTCATTATTCCTTTGCTTTTGCCAAATACTATGGTTTTGTTACTTATTTAAAATTATTTGATAAGAAGCAAAGCAAAATAAACAGTATTAACTTAAAAACAATTTCTTTGTTTGATGATTGAACTGAGTCCACAGATCAAATGATGTTGACATTATTGCCAACAAAAGAAAAAGAAAACGGAAATAAGTGAAACAGATATAATAGCCGCCATGAAAGTTCTCCTGCGTTTCATACATTAAATTTTTTGTTCAAAGTTTCGATAGTATGATCATTTTGTCCTATGTATAACTTTTTCCTTCAATCCAAGCATTTGACAACGTAAGTAACGTCATTTTTAGTAGTGCTACCGATGATAGAAAACTTTCAATAGACTATCGATATCGATTATCAGAGTTTCAAAGTAGTACCTATTTCAGAGTAGTATAATATCGCCCTCAATTCGGGATATGAATTCTCTTAACTTACCTTAAATTAATGCTGTCACTTTAAGACAAATAGGTTTAGAAAAGCATAGGAGATATCTAAGTCATAGATATCTCCTATCCTTCTCTAAACTAATTTTACAGAAAGTGACACCACTAATTTAAGTTAAGAGAATTTATATACAAATACAAATATATTTATTTCGCATCACATCTTAGGCACAACAATAAATAAATTCAGTACAAATATACAATATGAGCTGAAATGGGTGTAGGCACAGCACACTGCTGGTTTTAAGCTAACCCCTAGTCAAAAATGGGTGTTCTTCAATATTTCATTTCATAGAAAGTAAGTAAGGAAGAATAGTTTATTTCTAATATATCCCGAATTGAAGCCATTATTATTCTTAGTTAGCAGTGAATTTCAACAATTTAAATGCAGGAAAAAACTACAAGTAGTGCCAGGCGGAATTTGATCACCCATTTCTAGCTCTAGGTGTCCTTAAATCAATGAAGGCAAGTATCAGCAGTAGTAACGAACAGTACAGTTCTCAAATTCTTATTAAATGCAACGCCTTGCATTTGGGTCGCCTACAAAGCGTAGTATTATACTCGTAGTACGCCTCAATAAGAAAAGGTTGTAGCTATTGATGACGATTGGATGGATTTGTTTCCACTGGCGATTTACTTTTGCAATACCCATTAGTTCGCGCCACGAAAGAGGTCACTCAGACGCAGCATTGTCATTCAAATTCTAAAACCACACGGCATGCACCGCGTGAAAGAAATGTAATACAAAAATAACTAATAATTGATTAAACAAATAAAAGTATTATCTCAAATCTCAAATAATGCAGGAACCTGCGACTTTCGAAATCAGTCCTACCGACGCCTCTATCGATTTGCCGTGTAATGCCGGTTTAGAATCTTCTTCTTCTCGGTCGATGCCTCATTCCTAAGGCACGTCCCTTAGGAACGACCGAGCAGTAACCTTGGGGAGTTACTGCTCCGCCAAACTCCTCCAGGCTCTGCGGTTTAGAATAGCATCATCCTATTTATTTTTGCGGGTATCGTAAGAGGCGGCTGATAGACTCTAGGGTTTTATGTGTATTACATTTTTAGGCGATAGGCTGACAACCTGTCACTATTGTGATACACGATTTTTCTAAAACGGACCTTACATATTTGTGAGACTTGGCGATAGCGATCGTATTTTACGGCCGATAACGCTCTGCCTACCCCGCAAGGAATAAAGCCGCGATATGTGTACCTATATATTCAGGTTATCGATAGTAAATTTTTGTTCAGCTAGGCAACCCTATGAATAACTTTTTGGCAAGTGTCAAATGTTATTTTATTTAAATAGATTATATGGCTTTTAGGATTAGGAACAATGAGGTCGAATTCGGTACGTAAATATTACGTGATAATAAATCACAGTTTTTTGTAGATGATGATGACTATAATAGTAAAATTACAAAGAAAAGGAATAAATAAGTCAAAATCACAGTGTAACGTTACTTCCATTTAAGTGATTTCTTCAAACTTATTACACAATAAGCAAATTTGAAAAAACTACAGTTTTTGAGTGGGTGAAAACCTCAGATGAAAATCTTCATGGTCTTGATAGTGATAATCGTCTACGGCAAAATGTCCAGTTTGTAACGCGAAGACTCAATCGAAGACTAGAAGTCGCGCCGTAATGTCAAATCGTATAGAACTTTTGAAGAGTCGTGCTGCCATCTTAGCCCTGCAGGATAGGCTCGTACAGTACTCATATGACAGTGTTAACTTTCTAAGTATGTAATGAGACAATTAAATTAAGTGCAACTCCATTTCTTATGAAAACACAGCAAAACAAAAAATAATTCAACTTTTCCCGGTTCCCGGGAATTCCCGGGAAAAGCAAAAATTAATTCCCGTTTCCCGGGAACTGAAAAAGGCCGGTAAAAACGAAACCCTAGTAGGTACCTGCCCTTGACCTTTGTAGTTTTCAAGCAACCTATCTATCTTTCTGAGTAGTTAAGTTATTATGTTAAAAAAGAATCAGTTAAGTTATTACTTATCTAGGAATGATTTTATTTAATTTTGGTAGTTTTATTAAATACAGCTGAAACAATGTTACCTTCAAGCAACATGATCTTCCGTCTCTTTGCGTATGTGTACGGAAGGCCGTGTTGATCAACGAACCGAACTTGTCAAGATAAACATTTTTGCACCAACGTTTATCTACAACTTATATAAATTCAAAAACTCAGTCGACTACGATAATTACTTCTTTACCAAATTTACTCACAGTTGGCGCAGGAAACTCGTAGCGAATAGAAAGTTTAAGCTCGTGGTGACAGGTTCACGTGTTTACTTCTTCTTCAACTGAAGAAGAAGTAAACTTGTATTTACCACTTATAGCAATCTCTATGAAATTATTTACTCGACAACTGAATATATGTAATGAGTTGTAGGTAATGGTTGTCACAGTTTTTGTCTGTAACAACGACAAAAAATTGCAACTTGGCATACGTTTTTTGTACCGATTATAGGTAGGTATAGGTAACGAATGAATTATGTTTCATCGTGGTTTGTAATATAACAGCTAAGAATAATATTATGCAACGTTGTATGTACACAAACACTGAACTGATGATAAAACAAACAATTCAAGGACAAACTGGTTTCATATCGAAATCAATATCATTGGGCAGTCGTGTAAAAGTAGAGTGAATAATGTTAGTGTCCTTCAACATTAAACAAACAGGTTTTATAAATATTATTTCAAAGAATTTGATAGGAACAAAACTCGTAACAATAGGTATATGGGTGTCTGGTTAAGTACTGCGTTCTTTAAAAGGGGTATAAGTATAACAGCCCAGAAACTGCTAACTTCTCTGAGGAATTTAGTGCGTAATAATTATTATTGGATCCCATTTGCACTGCTGAACAAAGGCTTCTCCCGCAATCTTCCATTCTACTGCTGCCACCGTCAACCACTCCTATAAATATAGATTCTTTGACATCGTCAACCCAACATTTTGATGTAGGTGATGATCTTTGCCGTAATATGAAAATAAAAATTGGGACCCATGCACAGAGTATTAGCAGATGGAGTCATTTTAATTTCTTAATCTATGTTCCCTGGGGATTGTTGTTCAATTACACGGGGTTGATGACCACTTAAAAGAACGCATTATACTTTTTATAACATTCGGTTTTAATGTTTCAACCTTATATGACCTACTACCTACTACTATAACAGCCATAACAGTCCACTGCTATATGACTTATTAACCAGGAAATATACATAAATTAAATAATGCATATATATATATTGTAATATCAACGTTCGTAGATAAGTAAATTACATTAAAATTGGTATAAAATAATAAATCTCTTACCGAAACCAGTAACCTTGTTTGCAACACCTGTGCACACAACCACTTGAACCAAGCAAAATATTCACACTCCTATTATCAGAATTATCAGTTTTACAATAGTTTGGGTGTGTTGCTTCCTTTGCCAATTACTCGATAACTAATAATTACTGAAACAATACTGATAGCAGGCGATTTCAACCGTGAAGATTTTCCAGGCACGCCCGCTTTCACGATGCGTTTTACACTGACTGTATTATCTATCATGTAGCATGAAGACCGATTAGAGATTACTATTTTTACGACTTTATGATTGACTGTCGCAGCCACATTGAGTTTTGATGCCCAATCTTGAAACGGGCATATAAAATTAAAATGAGTGGGTACTGATGGTGTATACGAATTGTATAGCGAGCGACAATTTATCTTAATATAACAAGCAAACCAAAACAATTCAAGATTGGGCATCAAACGTCAATGTGGGCGTGACAGTCAATCATAAAGTACTTATATTGCTAGTTCTATATTATATTACTAGTAGTATTATATTGATTTATAGTCTCTCTTTTCGTGTGGGACACCAAGTCCTCTAACTACACAATGAACCCGAGTGTCAGAGTTTTTCAACAGCCTACTACTAATAGTAGGCCTCTGACATGGTTGTGTTACGACCGCCGTCTAAGTAAACATAGACAGCGACCAGGACCGACGGCCTCCGAAGCACGGAAACATTTATTTTCGGACAATCAGGTGGTTTACGCTGCAATGTCCTAGCCAGACCGGGAACAAATTCACAAAGTGACAAATATCATTTTTGCGAGTGTCCCACCGAGAATCGAACCCGGCATCACGCGACGCGACACTTCAAAAGTAGGTAGCCACAGAGTACTGATAGTGTTAGTATTTCTATGGTATAACGCAATGAATTCGCAGGGTGCGACACAGCAGAGGCAAATTATGAAAATTTCATAAATGAAAATGGCGCCCACCGGGTTCTAAACCCGGGACCCGCGGCGCGGTGACCCCAGCGGGCGCTAACATCTTTTCAATTTCTTATTTTCATTTATGAAAATAATATAGCACTGCAAAATAAAACCATATTAACCAAGAAACCATCTTGAAAATAGGCCGTGTGATGCCGGCTTAGAATAGCATCACCCAATTTTTTTCCCGTGGGAGTCGTAAAAGACGACTTGGGGACTCGAGGGTGTGTATGGCAATTTTAGGCTATGGGCTGACAACCTGTCACTATGGCGATACACAATTTTCCGAATGATCCTCAAATATTTCTCAGACGTGGCGTAGGTAGATGGTCGTCTTTTGCGGCAATTTGCGCTCTGCCTACCCGGCAGGGGATAATAGGCGTGATATGTGTGTGTGTGTGTGTGTGTGTATTAATCATGATTTTTTTTAGTAAAAATGTGTTTTTGCTTTTAGCTTCATTGGATTGGCATCAGCTAGATCTGTTAGTGAATGATGAAACTGCTGAAGGGCCGCGTCACGCGTCTCACCATTGCGTTGCTTGGTGGACTTGCCGCTAAAGTTACCAGGCATACACGCATCTAATTGGTGCTAATGAGATGTTCAATCATGTGTTCTATTAGTGCCAATTGTATCTTTTAAGGCGATTGTAGTCGTGAACGGCCTTGACTGTGACGCAACGTCATAAAAAATATTAGCTGTAGAAACAATCTAACAGAATGTCCGTTGCTCAAGTTTTTAGTATAGAACCTACATACTCAATGAATTATTCTCTGTTATTAAAGTTATGGCGATTAATATCAAAAGTGACCGTTTTTAGTCACTTTATGTCTTAGCTTTAATCACAGCGAATGTTTCATTGACATTCTTACATTGTTTGTGTAACTCGCCTTAAGCGCTTCTACTCCTCAAGTCAACCGCAAAATATGTCAAATACGTACCAAGGAACTTAGTTGTTAATTGTTCTGGATGCGTGATTGTTTATTTCATAGTCACTGCTTACAAATGTCGTTTCTTATCACTCTTGTTTGTACACACGTTTCGTAAAGATCGATCGAAGGAACGTCACTTTCAACAACTCTCAAAGTTGATATGTATGTATGATAACAACACCTAAACTATCAAGCGATAAGTTTAAAACTTCACTTCTAATCGCGAATGCAACTACCCAACTGACGCAGAATACTTTTTTATTACAACGTTTCTCACTAAAGTAAAATATTGACAGCACTTCAAGTCCGCAACAATGTGTCTTATTCTTATTTATGCACGGTTTTGTGTAGGTTATGTAAGACTAGCGGCCATGCAGAGTTTCGCGCTGACACTACCGCAAGCCAGCCCACGTTCACTGGCTATTTTCGTCAGTTACTGTTCCATTGAGTACTTACTTCGATATTAGAAGGAATGCCACTATCGGAATAAGCTGGTGTACAGCGACCGAGTAATCTTGGTGCCTAGGTATAGTTAAGTCATGTTTTATTAGTACGTAAGTACGTATTGTACGTCAGTTAAATGTGTGCATAATTTTTATGATGGTTTATTATAGGGATAGATAAGAACACATTATGAAGTCATTTCTTAAGATCTTTGTGCGTGTGTGTGAAGAAAATATTTACACCGTATAGAATTTATCAGCCAGGCCGACTTCTCAGGATTTATTTTCGATAAGTTTTTTAAATAATATGTAGGTATTAATTTATTACTTTGCACTTTGACTTAGGGTCAGTAGGCAAACCTTTGTGGTGACTGATGAAAATTAGTGTAAAATAAAAATAAAACAACATGCATATCTACATCAACCACACTAACTCACAATTACTAAACCTTGCGTACGAAGCCGCGGGCAACAGCTAGTTAGTTTTATTATTCTACTTGTTATTTTGAGTATGTCAGAAATATATCATATGTCATAAATAATGCTGCAGCTTTTAAATTTCTTTTTTCATATTCTTTAAACTAGCTTGTTTCTATTGCTTTTATCAAGACCATTCAGTACCTCGTAAGTACTAAAACTGATCTAGTTAAATAGTGTTTATTACCTAGGCATTACAATACGATAACTACGCGGATTACATGACTAGTTGCGTATCTAAGTCTTACAAGCTAAGTCTACAGTTTCAGTTAAAATTATCAACAAAACACTGGTTTTCATACATACACACAGTACTAAAATACACATAGGTATCACGCGTTTATCCTTTGCGGGGTAGGCATGGCGTTGACTAGTGAGTATTTCTCTTTATCTATGTAGTTTCAAGGTAAATGCAGTCAGATGATTGTAATTTCGTATGGGAGGTCGATTTTTTTGTTCTTTACTGACATATGTTTCTAGGGGAAGGTTGTTTCATGTTTCATGATCTGTATGCACCCTATTAGTATTCGGAGGGCTGTCCCTTACACCCTCTATATATGTAGTAGTAACACCATTGATTTCTAGCGCATGTGATAATAAGACAAAGAAGAGGCCCTACAAGGCCGCGAGTCGCGACACTCGAGCGAGGCTTACATTGTGCAATCTCTTTAAAAAAGTACACTTATAACTACATAAACGGCCGATGTTGCGCAGTGGTAGTGCGACTGCCTGCTACGCAAAGGTTGCGGGTTTGATTCTCGGCGGGACACTCATAAAGTTGATATTTTTCACTTTGTGAATTTGTTCCCGGTCTGGTTAGGACATTGCAGGCTGAACCACCTGATTGTCCGAAAAGAAAGATGTTTCTGTGCTTAAGCCGTCGGTCCCGGTTGCTGTCTATGTTAACTTAGACGGCGGTCGTTAAACAACTATGTCAGAGGCCTACTACTAGTAGTCGGCGGTTAAAGAACTCTGACACCAGGGTTCATCAGGTCGTTGGACAATTCGGTGTCCCACACGGAAAGAGAAGACTATGCATTTAATGTGTACTTGATCGCGTGAGACAATGAGTCGATAAACGGCCCAATTAACTGTGTACAGTCAAGCTCACGTACGGTTAGACACTCAAACTGCCAATGTCAGTCTTATGCGCGCGGTATAAGTCCAATTTGTCTAACCCAGCCTAAGCTTGACTGTACATGGATCGTAGAATACTTGTGATATTTAGTTTTGACGTCATCTAATGTAATTGTAAAAGCATTTGTCATTTTGCTACTGATGGTTTCAATATTTGTAAGTATTTGGCAGTGATATTTAAGAGATTTATTTATTTAATTTAATTATTAAAAAGAGCATTTATACAACCATTACAGGAAATCTCAAGACGATTGCATAAGAAACAATATTAATTAAACTTACAAACAAGTCATTTTAAACATTTAAGTACCTAACAAATGAGATCAGTTAATCTGTACTAATTTTATAAATCTGAGAGTTTGTGTGTGTGTATGTTATGTATGTTTGTTACCTCTTCACGCTCAAACATTTGGATGAAATTTGGAACACATGTAGAGTATAACCTGGAATTACACAAATAATTTGTGAACTAACACTTATGTATTGTACAGTCAAGCTCATGTCCGGTTAGACACTCGAACCGCAAATGTAAGTCTTATGAGCGTGGCGTAAGAACGGTCCAAAGTCCAAACTGTATAACCAAGCCTGAACTTGACCTTGTACTTATGTTGCGTTTTATTCGTTTTATTGTAGACAATTAATCTTCCAATCAATGTATATGTTTTTATATGGTTTTTATAGTTCATTATGTAGACAAGGATCATTGATTGACGTGGTAATAATTACGTCAAACAAATACATGTTCCACTAATAAATATGTCCTACTGTTTATGATTATTGATTATTTACTGTTCTGTTTATTACCTACTTACTTATCTATATTTAAATGTACCTGTATAGTGATATTTCTATGAGTAGGTATAAAATATGGTCCCGAGGTGGTTTAAGTATTCATTAATTCCATATTAACAGGGCAATGCTTGTACTATGGGAAGTAAATAGCTGGTATTAATACTTGAATACTTTTTATTAAATAAAAACATTCATACAATACATAGAAAGCACCCAGACTCAACACAAATATTTGAAAATTTACTTAGCCAGTATATGGCTATGGCTAATAATGATGGGGCTGATTCAATTGTGTCCCAATCATTACATCAGCAATGTTTGTGCTTTTCTTGGTGACGATGAATGACGAATTGATTTAGATAGAAATGTGTGTGCCAAAAAATGATGATATTCCAGCCATATAAGGCTCCAGTTAGAAATAACTAACCGAACATTATGACATCTACTCCTACGGAACCAAAGCAGCTATCGCCCACATACGGTTCAAATCTAGTTAGTATAATTAGAACAAACCAAATAAGCAAGGTGCTGGTTCTGATTTTGGCCACTTTAGTGGGTCGACGGATTCCACCTGTGTAAAGCCACGGTTGGTTGAATAAAACATCAAACAATTCTGCTCGAGTTTTTCGTTATACTTATCATACAAGTCGAAAATACCGCGTAAATGTTTCGCAACGAATCTCCGACCATAGAGCCATTTAAGAACAGTACATACAGTCAAGCTCACTTGCGGTTAGACACTTAAACTGCCAATGTAAGTCCTATGCGTGTGACATAAGAACCGGTCCAAAGTGTAAACAGTCTAACTCAGCCTGGTCGCGACTGTATATGCATGAGTATATTCTCGCACTTGGTCTCATGTCATGACATGTTGATTTACTTTTTATCACTAAATCACTTATTTTTACGTAATACGGGTCCGGCATGTATTTTATGTGCAACGCAAATCGTAGCAGAATAAAGTATTATTTTTTCCTACAATTGTTCTAATATTTAATATTTTGGTATATATTTAAATAAGTAATTATAACTATAAAGAAAAAAAGGCAGCCACTTACCAATAAAATATGAATATAACTGTATCACTCGTGTGCAAAGTACCGCTCGCACACCACTCTCGCCCACAACTAGCTGAACCGAACACTGGTTGGTTTGGGCAGACCTTTTCTTAAAATAGTATTGTATTGCTTACAATTTTTAAGCCTGTTTTATGTTTAAACGTGAAGGCTGAAGGTTTTACACTGAACACTGTAGTACTAGGAAATTGTAATCATGTTAAGGGTTCTTGGTTGACTCATGACCACTTACCATGATGAGTGATATATGAACTTGTGGTACATTTCAAAGAAGCAGTTACTTAAAATATTAAGCACATGTAAAATACACTAAACTATCAGCTAGAAATGACAGATGGTGAAAATAATTTTACTGAAATGTTCAAAAAAAATGTATCGATTCATGAAAAGAATAGCAACATAGCAACAACAAGAGAACGGAACGTAAATTGAAAACACAACTAAACTTTTTACATAGTAGCAAGTGCAATTCTATAAATTTTCAGCAGTAAGGTAATTTGCCGTGTGATGCCGGCTTAGAATAGCATCACCCCATTTCTTCCCGTGGGAGTCGTAAGAGGCGAATAAGGGACTCGAGGGTGTGTATTGCAATTTTAGGCGATGGGCTGACAACCTGTCACTATGGCGATACACAATTTTCAGAATGTCCCTCAAATATTTGTCAGACGTGGCGTAAATGTCCGTTTTTGCGGCCATTTACGCTCTGCCTACCCCGCAAGGGATTATAGGCGTGATATATGTATGTATGTATGTAAGGTAATTACATGCTGTAATTTTTTATAATATACTTATTATCATATTTTTTTATTTGTATGAGTCTTTGTCAGCGAAAAAAGAGTTTGTTAGAGAAAGTTACCATCCTTAGATAGAACCATGTTTTTGTTTTCGAATTTTCTTTTTAACCTCTACACTATATCATCATTGTAGGAAAGCAAGCACAAGCAACTACTTACCTACCTTAGAATTATGCGAGGATATAATTATAATTATTAACTAAAATACTCTACCTACTAAACGATTAGGCTGTCAAAAACTAAGCAATTTGTTGTACTTGTGATAAACATTACGTTATTAGCTCACTAGTTCACTATTCTCTAGTCTAATGTAGCTCGGGTAAATGTCATACAATTATACAATACTGCTCGGCTTACACATTAGAAAACAATTTTAAATGTAAGAACAGTAATGTATGATGAAAATAATGTCACTAAAAAAACCTAAGTACTTAAAAGTGGGTGCCTGATTAAGTGTGATGGTGAAAGTCACGCAACCAAAATTAAATAAGCCTAGGTCGGGAAAAGGGGTCAAACGGTAATAGAGTAGCCTGGGTTGGGGTTAGGTCAGATTTTTATCTTTATAACGTTGTCCTTCAGTACAACAGCCATTTCAGAGTGGTAGAGTCATGGGGTAGAATCAGGTTATATTTAAAATTAGAAAAGGGGTACAAATTCAAGTATACAATATCAAAAGTCTTTCATATGACTTTGACACAGTATCAAACTAGACGTGCATTACTTTTTTTTCAAGCGTCATGTTTTGGTTTACTTACTTTTTGCTTTTTGCGGTTTGACAGTAGTGGATGTAAATACCTCTACTGTCAAACCGCATTCACTTCATAGGAAACCTAACATCTGAAGAACCTCTACGATGTGAATCGAAACCTATGATCGAAACCGTTTAAAGAGAAACATAAAAACAGACAAAAATAAACAAAATCAATATTGAACAGGTGCTACGTTTTTTACTAATACTTACCCTTCAAATGGCTGTAAATATTGAATAGCAAAATGGAGTTTAAACATTGAAAGTGGAGTTAATGTATAAAAACTAATCAATCGATTTTCGAGTAAACTCATTAATCAACATGATACGTGACCTATAAACATGAATCACTTTCATTTGAACGTTTGTACAGACCATGTGCAAGATTATAAAATAAAAAATAGGCTTGGTCGCTGAATAGGTCAGTCATTAAAAATTTCCGCGCTGCATACCTAGATAAGTACACTATATTTTTGTTCGCACCTATTAACAAAATCGTTACTTATATGATAAACGAAAAATAAGAATTTTTTACGTCGATTGGTAAACGTTACTTTAAATTTTGAACAAGTTTCTTCTAAATGGCATGGCATAATAATACAGACTGGCCCGTATAGTGACTTCCAACGACAAATTTGATGATGAAAATTTAAAAGTGAAAAAACTTGAAAAATCCAAAAGCTTGAAGTATACATGTGGGTGATTTGGATACCTCTTAGTATGAGGCATACAAATTTTGTCTTTGGACATCACTAATCGGGCTACGCTGAATATCAATGACATCAAAGATTTTACGAGTGAGATGTCATAACTCAAAATTCCGCGACTAATTAAACATACGCAGATTCCTGTTCGTTCGTGTAGTCTTTATACACCTGCAATATGGTACAAAGACCAGACGGGCAGACGCCACAAATGAAAGTGAGTCTACATTTCTTAGAACCCAAACCCATTACCGAGGAACTTTTGTAGCATTGTTACCGTAATTACATAATGAGTAGGTCAGATTGTAGGTTGCGGAGTAAAATATGAATTTAATTAGTCTGTGGAAAATATTGTTGTGTTCGTTTATTCTGATTTTGGTAACAAAAAGTAAAATAATAGTTCTATCTAATTAATCCTACACTAACGTCATAGCATTTTAAATCCAACCATAGCTTTTGAATAAAATATAATGATAGATTTAAGATGAAGTACTTTATGGATTAATTAAACACACATTCTTTATGTGGAAGTAACACACAAGTAGGTAATTAATTAAAAAATATTTAATTATTAACCTATAATTTAACATTGGACTTAAAATAACGCTGAAAGTATTTTTCTATTACTCTATTACAACGTTATGAGTCCGAAAACTTTTGCAAAAAAGTAGGTAGTACTTGTACTATGATGGTAGTATGATAGGCATTTTGATTACTTTTAACTTTCTAATATATAAAAGTACTATTATAGTATAGTTTTCTTTGATTAAAGCTTAATGATAATCATTGAGCGAGTGTTTTACTATCATCTGGCCAAGACATTGGTCCAACACGAAAAAAACCTTAAAAGTGTTAACGTCAAAAAACTCTTATGACGTGATTACTCGAGAACCGGGAATAGTTGGTGGGCAATCGCGTTAATCGATTCACATGCTTTGTTTTTGTTGAATCGAATGATACTTTAATCGATATCATTAGCGAATTGGCCGTATCCGCAACTCGATTGCTATATATAGGCTGGCCGGTCTATTTTGATCCATTGCCTATTCAAAATTTTAAGCAAAGTAATGTAAATAGTACGGCCCTTGTACGGCTGTTCCATGACCTATCAATCATCCATCATCTTAATACAACACTGCACAGAAAATCATTGTGTTAATTGAAATTGTTTTTTTTATTCAATGTAGGATAGAGTTATCACTTATTGATGTCATGATCCGTCATTATAAAAAAAGAAATTTGTATCACACAATTTTGTTGTGTAAGTCAAAGTGCAACCTGTTCACTGGATTTCTTACTACTTCTGAAAATCTTTTCTTTTCTTCTGAAAATTTCTTACTACTTCTCCTATAAATATCGGGTTGCTGTAATTACTTAAATAAAGATAAAAGATAAAGTAAGTTCACACCTTTTTATTATTGAACCGTGTCTATCGCGAAATATATGTGTGAAAGTAATCGCGAGTGCTTAAACAATTATAAGTAATTTTATTGTATGAATCTATTTCACGTTAAGATTTGGCGAGCTGTTGGATTTTGAATATTGAAATTTTATTTTTGTTTGGTATAGCATTATATATTGTATAAAGCAACGACAAAGCAACGAGTTATACAAAACGTGTCTGTCTATAATACGATAAGTATCATTTTCGTATTAATTTATAAATTGATAGTGCTAACTACTGAAACCGCAATAGCGTTTTCTGGCCACTTTCCAATAATTGAAAATAAGGTATTTAATTGAATTTTAGTTATCCATATTATAAATAATATCAGAAATAATACTGCATCATTAGAAACAAATAACATACAAATAAAGGCTCGGAACATAAAATGAATCTGTACGTTGAGCTAGCCCTCGTCGATTTTCAATACTTAAAATAAATAAATGATAAATAATACGTTTATTCACCAAAACAACACACGTTTGTACAGAAAAACTTTTCCTTCAGACTAAATAATAGTTGAGGAAAATTTCTCCCCTTATCTTAATATTATTTTACACTATGTAGTAGTAGTATTAGTTATTAAAATATTTACTACAATTTGCAAAACTAACAAATAATTTGTGTTATTTTTTGCTTTATTATCAATACTTATGTTTTATAAAATCACAAGAGGAATAAGCGTGATATATGTATGTATAACATTACAACTGCAAACCCTCTCTTGGTTTATAGAGTTCCTTACAAACCTGACGCAAAAGACCAGCCACATAGGCATGTCATCAGCTCCATTTCTCTCAGGACCTAGAGGCAAATTGCCCCGTAATTGTGTCCACAAATGACATTAATGACAAGTATCGACGAGAGTCGGAATGTCATTTGGTAAATTATAGTGGCATATTTGTTATAATATAAGCCGATATAATTGGATGGATCACGCAGGGTCAAGAATGTCGGAGCTAAGAGCTTGCGGCCATCACAATTGGTCGAGTGGTTTGGTGTGATAGATGCAGGAACTGGTGATATTGGGATAATGTGCCATATTTTGTACGATGCACGGCTTATTACTAGTGATGCAAATATTCTGACTAGCCGACTACTGACTAATTCGCTTAAAATCAGCCGACTAGTCATCGAATAGGTAGGCGCAGACTCCAATAATTTCCTGATAAGTCGGCTTAGCCGATCATTACTTTGGTGACGTTTGGGAGAAGAAAATCGCGTGTGTACTAGTTTTTAAAGCCTTGTCTACCAATGAACAGTTGTGGTTTCAGATTGGATTATTTTTTTAGAAGATTAATCGGCTCTCTAGGCTAGTCGGAATCTTGAATTATTAGCAACCAGAGTTTATGACATACCTACGCTTCTAAGGCAAAACAAAATGTTGTGGCGTGTGTCAAAGTAAGCAGGGTTAGTTTTAGTCGACCATGAATTGTTTACAATATTCACATACATACATACATACATAAATCACGCCTATATCCCTTACGGGGTAGGCAGAGCGTTAACGGTCGTAAAACGGATATTAACACCACGTCTGACAAAATTTTGAGGGTCAATCAGATAACTGTGTACCTATCACTATAGTGACAGGTTGTCAGCCCATCGCCTAAAATTGCAATACACACCCTCGAGTCCCTTACTCGCCTCTTACGACCCCCACGGGAAAGAAATGGGGTGATGCTATTCTAAGCCGGCGTCACACGGTATTTACAATATTTACCTTGTAATTACATATCATGGCTTCAAAAACCACATTGAACACTGACACCTGGTCAACAATATTTTACTTTTATGATGTGTTTTAAAAATCGATCTTCAGTTATGATGAAATAAGTATGACAGCAACACAGCAATTCAAATCATCAGTTCCATGTTCCAACCCGTCGTGTTACCCACTTACCCGCACCTACCAATCGTATGTCCTCGTCTACTTGAAGTCGTTCACCAAACAGCTACAGTTGCACGAAATAAGTATAATTTTCGCTGAGCCGGCGGCGTCTGCGCACGGTGTAATTTTGCATGTCATTCGCGTCGCATGCTTATTGGTCGGGAGAGTGGGCGGCGACAGCATGGCCGACGACGGTTAGAAACTTGTAATTTCGTACCTTTTTGTAGTTTTGTTGCTAATTGGGTATGTTGCATAACTTTACTACTGCAGTTCTCAATTTTATATACCTTGCCTACCATGAAAACCTTCGGCTTCAGTGTTAAATACCTAACTAAAATAAAATAAAAATCTTTGTAGGTACAGCAGTCTCTGTTGTGTTTAAACCTTTTGAGATCTGTACCTATAATTTTATCTGCACCAATGAAGGTACTTATTTCTTAAAGGAAATAACTAATGTCATTTAAATATTGTAAGGGAGCTCTGAAAAACTTATTATTTTGATAGGTAGGTTATGGTATAGGGGGTGTAAGCAACGGCCCTCCAAATACTGATAGGGTGCAAACAAGCCATGAAACTGAACAACTTTCCCCTAAAAAAGGAAACGACAAAAGACAAAAGATATTTTATCTCCCATACAAAATTACAATCAGCTGACTGCATTTACTATGGGAAGTCCTAAATTTTTTGACGTTTCCTGAATAATTTTTCTGGAAAGTTGATCAGTTTCATGGTCTGAATGCACCCTATCAGTATTCGGAGGGATGTCCCTTACACCGATACACCCTGTATGCTTTAAGCCCGCGCCAAGCGAAGGCCGACCGCCAAAGTACAATAATGAGCTTTATTGTTTTTTAAATTTTTAATCAATATAAAGTTATTTTGGGGGGGGGGGGGGGGGGGCACCATATTTTCCGTTTTAATGATTTTAAAGACGCATAACAACATAAAGCTTATTGTTTATCTTATCGTTAAGGACAACAATTTGTCCATCTTAGACTTTAAATTACTTGAAAAAAAAGAAATTAGGACGCCACTGGACGGTGTAAGTCTTCAAAAAACTACGGTTCACAATTTCTGGATGTGCCGTGTGTTCATACAATAATTCACCCAAAAGGTTGGTTTTGTACACTTTATCAAGAATCACGGTCTTTGGTATACTTATTGTATTAATTATGTTGTTCGTGAAAGGTAACAACTAACAGAACCTCATTTTCTTACGGTATACTACGTCCACCTAGTGGAGAGTAGCGGTACTAAAAGTTTGAAATATTATGCAAAACGCCATCTACAAATTTTTGGTTGAACTATCTTCTATCGTTCTCTATTACACTTAACTAGAGTTAAAACTTATTTTCAAAGATGGCGCGAAATAAATGTTCATAAGTTTTTAGAGTCTAATTTTATGATCGCAATCAATTTTATCTAGCTCAAACGCAAACTAACGCAATGGTACCTATGATTTTATATTTTCACTTTAATTTGACTCAAAGTTGATTCCACCAAAATAAACATTACCTACTCCAAAACTTTTAATAAAACTACGTGTTCCTGAGACCTCGGTAGGTTAAATACATCAATTAATATTAACTCTGAACAACAATTTTATTTTAATTTCACTACCTAACAAATACTTATCCCTTTTTTAAAAGTCATAACATAATAAACTATCTTTGCAGAACCTTCCAAGAATACTAACTTACTTATTAACATCAAACTTACTTTGTAGTTCCTCCTAGTGTTAAAATGTTTTGATAAATTCAATTAAGGAAACTGTATGTCCATAATCTTAACAGGTTACACTGTATAACATATAACTATATATGACTGTTTGTTTATAATAAAAAATATATTCATTCGTCATATTCTTCTTCGTCATCCGCCACCGTAGTCGAGGTATTGAATATGGCGTCGACTATCGTGTTGAGAGCGTTTCTTGTTCCTTGTCGCAGCAGAGTGAGCTTGAACTGCATTAGCACAATCAGGTACGTCGACATGAATGAGATATTCTGCAATGAACAAACATCTACTTAGTTCAAAATACGAAATGTTTTACACTAACTATGTATTACTCAAAAAACATTGAAGGGGTGCATCCTGAACACAACACAACAAACCAACATTGTGCACAACGAACCATTACACTGAACAAATTTTCTCAGGAAACATGAGCCGAAATATGTAATTTTTTTATTTGTTTTTTATATTTTATTGCACAAGGTATAAAATGTTTAAGTGGAAAAAGTATTGTGACCAAGGTGCTCACTTTCTAAGTAGATCCATGGTATACGTGTGACCAGAAACATTATTTTTATAAAATTGCCATAAGAATTTTTAAATACGACTTTCTTTATGTTACGTTCACACTATGCTCCTGCCGCTGCTGCGAAAATGCGCGAAATATTTCCGCCCAGTATCAACGCGAGTGAGTGTTCACACGCTACCGACGGCTGCCTTAATACTCCTCTCGCAGCAATACGAGTGAGCAAGATAGCTACATTTCACTGGCGCTTGTGCTGCTGCTGATACTTACAGCAGTGATCCTGAAAGTACTTACAGCAGTGAACAGCTCCCTGTTGATGTTGGCGAACCCGTCCAGGTTCATGATGGGCGGGTTCTTCGCGATGGCTACTAGGAACATCTCCACTTCCCTCTGGGTGGAGTGGTCGATGGCGCTCAGGTTTACGTTCAGGAGGCGGATTTGGAACTCGTGGCCAACCTGTCAAGTTACAAGCATAAAAAAACACTTACAAAAAAGTGCTGTGTGCAAGCAAAATTATCATAAATTTTCTGTAAAAATTATATGTCCTTTAACCTCTCATGACTCCCACTATAACAGATTTTTCACGCAGCTAAAAAGTTACTGGGTTGATTTCGGGCCGGGGTGGTTATTATTTTTCGTGAGTAATATTTTCTAAAGTCACCCTATGAAAATCAACTAACGTAGTAAAATTTTCTTAAAGCAGCATTTTTAGACCCTAATGAAAGACGCAATTGGCCAACCTTTCTAGAAGCGTGATAAGCCTCGTTGCAGATAATGAACAGCAGCGTCATGCAATATCCAACTATTACAAACAATCCCATCTCCTTGTAACTCAAACCATGTTCCAATATTTCCGACAAAGCGCCATACAACGATATGATTGTAGTAAAGAAGATGACCATGCAGTATATACCATACATGTTGGAGTATGCTCGACCTAGAAAACAGCAAACGCTTTAAAAATATATAAAAACAGGGGGTAAATGGCCTATGAGGGCGACATTACAAATATGACATCTAAAAGACATCAAAGATTTTTCGTGTTCCTAAGGGCTCCCACACATAAACACGATACAACGTCGCGTCGTACAACGATGCGGCGTCGTTTCACGATACGACGTCGCGACGTGGAAATCTAGGATAAGCATCGTAAAAAAACATGACATCGTTACGTAATGCATACGTTACCACGCACGATACACGGCACAATGCCGTCGATACAGTGAGGTGGTGTTTAGTTAATTCCAAAAAATGGACCGCACTGGACGCATTCTGCTTCTGCTGTTAATAAGAAGACGAAGAAAGAAAAGACAGATACTCAGAAGATATTGGATCAATCCATTTCTTTTAATCATGAATAACGGGCGTCACTTTATAAAGAAGTACAATGCCCTAAAAATAGACCACAACAAGTTTTTTTGATTACTTTAGATGCGTAGGATTGCATCGTGAGTTTCTAACGTCACGACGTCGTAGCGTGCATCGACACGTTAGGACGTCGTCGTGTCGTAGATTTCCACGACGCGGTGTCGCATCGTGAAACGTTGTCGTGTCGTAGCACGATGCGATATCGTACCGTGTTTATGTGTTTGAGCCCTAAGGTATTATATCTCATGCGCATTGTTAACTAAAATTCAGCGATTACACTTATAGGCTGATGAGTTTTACTCCTTGGAAAGAAGGGAGCATAATTCACCATTAGATATAATTATTATTTTTCAAAATTGGATGGAATGGTGAAACCATTTCGACAGAGAAATGTCTGTTGGATAGCACAGCAAAGTTTTTAGTTCCGCAGATTCCGGTACTGGGCCAATTTCAACGACAGGGGTTTAGCTTAAAATGCCTTGTGAAAGTTCATCGCCAAGCCTCTAGATGTCTCAACTAAACATAATATAAGTAAGGTACTTACCGAGTTGTTGCATCATGTGTGAAAGGTCCACCCACAGGTGCCTGTACTGGGCTAGTTTCAGCGCCGGGTGTTCAGCCTCCAAAGCTTTGTGTAAGTTCATTGCAAGGCCTCTAGATGCCGTACCGAACGCGTTGCAGTTTATGTACCTTGGGAAGTCAGGATGGTCTATGTTATAATAGTCAGGTATTATGATTCGACATGAACTCTATAAAGTTAGAAGTAAAAAGATATGCACTTCTCTCTCAGAACCAAATTTATCCTTGTAAGTATCAACACTGTTCTATAAGTTTTATTTCTACGCGTTGGTAGATTTGTGTGCTTTTTTAAAGATACGTGATAAGCGTTTCAACCTTAGTATAAATAAGTAGTAATATATTATGTTTAAATTTGCAATATAATGTTACTTTAGTGACAAGTTACAGAAACCAAATAAGATGTTATTTTCATGGAATAATTGTAAGTAAATAGATAATTAATTTGAATTAAATATTATGAATATTTGCCATGGGACTCTACCAATTGACACTGTCAATTGTAAAACGAGTAAAAAAATATTTTTAAGTCATTTTACGTTAATTGTACTCTCTTTTGTACGTATTTAGCAAGAACTCGTTTTCTTATACTCTTATGTATTGTTATAGATGAGGAATGTAGGTAGAACACAAAATACTAGTTTATGAGATAACATGTACATACCAGAGGGAGCAAAATCCGTTAAGCATAGCAATGATATGGTAGTAAGCGAAAGAATGCCATAGCTCGAAGTCATCTTGTAGATAATGTTGAGACAGGATGACGGCAAAGCTAAGAGCCCACGAGAAAAAGCATAGGCCCCAAGTCAAAGAGTACAGATTCGGAAATACAATGGGAACACCGGTGATTTTCAAATATTTTAACTGAAAAATTAATGTTTCGGATTATTTTAATCACAACAAATATTTCAGTAAATACATTTTAAGCAATAGTTAAAATGCTGTGTGGTGCGAAGGCTACAATTGTTTGCAAATAAATTTACCCACCTCATTCATCATCATCACTGCTGGACTGAACATAGGCCTCCCCCAGTCACTTCCATAGACTGCTTTTTGCCTGCAACCCACTTACATTTTACTATTTACTCGTATTTTAGGTGCAATTTTCCTACCTGATAATGAGTCCACATATTTTTGAAGATGGCTACTTGGGGGCCGTGCCGCCACGACGCAATTGGCAGCAAAAAATGAGGTATGAGGATGCTCAAAAATATTATATTGTAGATCACTTCATCAAATCTCTTGTTAGAACTTTTTTGAAAGTTTCCAAGGCGTTCTTTTCCCACTGAAACAATAAACTAGTTATTTTCGTTGTCTAGTACGTATTGGCTGACAACTGCTTTATGGGCTAAAAAAGGCACCGATTGGGTATCAAAAAATGTTAAGAGATGACGGCCCCGAAAAAGGTGGTGCGATGAACTCAGTGCCTATCTACCGAACTGGCGAAGCCTGGGACTGGACCGAGAGACGTGGAAAAATATGAGAGAGGCGTTTGCCCTGCAGTGGGACAACACAGGCTCTTAATAAATAAGTACTTTATTGGTAGATATCTCAGCGATTACGATATTATCTTCGTATTACCTTTTACCACTATAATACATTCAAGGCTCCATACGATGTAGGCCCAAAATGTAGCTTTAGATATCCAGTTATACGTAGTCCGTCTGGTTGTATGAGCACCTAAAATTTAATTTGTTCATTAAATCATCACCATCATAACCTCTCCTCCTATTATCACAATGAATTTGTGGTTTGTGCAACACATTCTGAACCTACACAAAATCATGTGCCTTATTATTACAAACAATTTAGACGTGGTGAAAGACATTTGACAACTTTAAATCGTATGGAAAAATAATTTAAACATTAGGTCTAACTTTTCGTAATAACATCCGTAAAGTTGTATGTGAAATAGTCTTACCTTTTGGCACTCTCATGATTGGCATGACTCCCATAATCTGAAAAAGCACCAATAGGCTCTTTGTAGTGATATAAAAACTGTCATGTTTGTCAAGAAGAGGTCCATCTTTGTCTGTTATTTCAGGTCCATACAGTTCTTTCTCTTCATAATCTGTAAATGTATAACGGTATTAGATTAGCTGCACAAAAAAGGGTTCATTTAAAAGATACTCTTTCACCTGAAGCCGCTAACACATAAGGTGAAATTAAACTAGTGACTGATAGCGAAAACTCAAGATGGGCTGGTGATAAGGAACAACTTTTCCCAAGGAACACACGTCTAAATACGAAAAAAAATTGATTTCCCATACATAATTGCCGATCAGCTGATTTGAGTTACTATGGAAAATTAAAATATTTTCGTCATATTTCAACCTATGTTCCTTGGGGAAAGTGTTTCTTAACACCAGCCCGCTTCAGATTTTGCTATCAGTCACTAGTAAAATTTCACCCTTTTTTGTTCCCCCACACCCTTTGAATACATAAAGGGAGCATTTAGACCATGAAACTGAACAACTTCCCATAAAAAAATATTTCAGGAAACGCCATTTTTTTGAACTGCCCATAGTAATTGCAGTCAGCTGATCTTGATTTAGTTAGGGAGGTCAAATATTTTTTGTCGTTTCCTGACAATGTTCCTTGTGGAAAGTTGTTTAGTTTCTTGGTCTGCATGCGCCCTATCAGTATTCGGAGGGCTGTCCCTTACACCCCGTCTAGTGCCAATTGACGTGTGCCGTGTCTCATTCAGTAACAGTTACTGTATTATAATTTCATAATCGAAATAAATCGAATTTTTAAAATTGTTGAAGTCGCGGAATGGCTTGCAAGTCTTTGGAGCCATCCAATGCAGATTTTGTTTTAAGTCTACAAAAAGCAAAAAAATTGCTCATCATAACGCCCCTATTCGCTCTCACTAATATCAAATCTATTGAAGTACCTGTAATTCTTTTCCCATTCTGCTTCCCAAACATATCCCTCCTCCGTATATCTTCATTCTGGTTTGGATTGTACATCCGAAACCTGTTTTGTTGATTGTCCATATTATACTGTGCCCAATTAGCACTTATGAGTACAACGTGCAGTCTCCCCGCCGCTGGCGCTGGTAGAAGTGGGTCTGAAGGCTTGAGTAACAAAACACAGTATAATCAATCATAACCCACCCGGCTCAGCTTACTTGGTTATGCTCGTTTTGTCAATATAGTGGGGTAGAGTCGAATTCGTACAAATAATTTACTAGGTCTTCTCAAGACTACGAATGTATGAACCAACGTGCTTGATTTAAAAAGTAAAATGTTTGGGCTATGCTAGCACATAAAGGAATTGTTTGATTTTTTTACACTCTGAAAGGAAGGGAACTTCTTAGCTACTGCCTTGTGTTTGTAACAACGGCGGATGTTTGACATTTTGTAATACCTATGACATCGAAGAGTCATATAGTAAGTATCTCATACAAATTAAAATTACGCGTCTGAAAACAGGAATGTCATAACGCTAACGTACAAACATACACATATCACGCCTTTATCCCTTGCTGGGTAAGCAGAGCGTTAACAGCCGTGAAATACGGTCGCTATTGCCACATCTGACAAATATTTGAGGGCCGCTTCAGAAAAATTGTGTACTTATCACTATAGTGAAAGTTGTCAGCCTGTCGCCTACAATTGCAAAAAACATACACACACACACGTACATTTAACTGTCGAGTCCCTTAGTCGCCTCTTACGGCATCCGTGGGAAAGGAAGAAAGCAGTGATGCTTTTCTAACCCGGCATCACAAGGACGTACACAGGTGCGCGAGTGTAGTGATAATAATATTTGACAAACAAGAAGCTCCACGGCTCCCATGTGCGTAGACACCTCTTTGAAACGCCTGATACCGATGACGCCGCAGCGTCGCTCCACGGCTGCTAATTCATATTTCACACTAATGGCGACTTGAAAACACTTAGGGGTCTAAGTGAGACGTAGGCAATAAATCGACCGAGTTAAATTTTTTATAAGGGTGGTCTACGTGAGATATGCATCACAATATAACTTACGTTTCGTTTTGAATATAATATGAAAACAAAAAAGCCCAAGGTTTTTTATCAAAGTTTGGGAATGTTCTGGATGATGACTTGACTTCACAATATTTAAAAGTTAATTTTATTCCAAATTTTAATTTTACTAAGTTAATTTGGAACAGGTTCTTACCTATGTAACCTGTTACGTTTTATCTCAATTTAACTCGTCCTAACCGTCGCTCAGCCATCGTTAACAGTCGCTTACACTTTTTTTAAAAGCTACCCGCGCCCAGATTTTTCTTTCCATCTTACGCTTCGGGATATTTCTCCATTGTTTGCTCATCTCACAGAAATAAACGAAAGCTTCATAACGAACGAACAAATCCTTTCATCAGGTACATATTCGTTTGTGTTAGCTTTTAATAAAACGTAAAAATCGTTTTGCAGCGTTGTAAATATTAGACATGTTACGTATTGACTCATTCATCACCATTATCATGGTTCTCATCGTTAAAGCCTACAATGACATCACTGTAATGACATAAATAAGGCTTTCTTGCTTCTACCTTCTTACCTCTATGATATTTCCTGCATAAAAATGGTAATTGTAAAATTTGTATGTATTTTACGTATTTAAAAAAAGTTCTAATCAAGATAATCCTTCGCTACTAAATCAATCAAAGTCTAAAACGAACCGGTAATTGTGTTTAGCCGTTGTCAGATTTACTTTGGGGATAATCCCACTGATTCCATCCGTTTCATCCAATCTTTAGGGTCAGTTGCGGAAGCCCAAGCAGAACCTTCCAAATCATACGCTTCAGAAAACATTATAATATAATACTACATTTTAAGTATGCAACGTAGGTAGTAAATATTCGTATCGTGATTTTATTAATAATTCATTTACGCAAAGCTTTTTTGTAAAAGTATTTTTTCTGATTGGTTCTTTGTAGCCGGACATCCTACATAAAATAAAATTGGTTTGACACAACATACTGTTTGACTTACCTTAAATAAATTTAAACTAATGACAAAAATACTTCTACATTTATTAGATACATGGTACGTAAGTATATACTATTACTGTACAAAGAGTTATAAGATAATTAATTTGTATTGAATAGGTATTAGCTTGTAATTCAATTAACTAATTAATCATCACGTAAGGTTTACCTATATCTTACATAAAGGAGTCTGTTCAAATGAAGCTATATAGACTGTTCTGACTTAACCTTTACACTGAGTGAATACAGAGAAATCCATTATATTCTCAAGCAAGCAAGTTAGATAAGAAATGCAAGATTTTATTCTCTTTAAGACAAAACAGAAATCATAATGTACCGTGATTAAAGAAAAGCCTTGAGGAAAATTGTTCTAATATAGTTTTATATAAAGCTCCTGGTTTACAGGAATAAGACATCGTATTGTTAATGTTTGGTTTGTTAGAAGACATAAATAATATTGTGCTTCAAGGACTGTCGCAACAGCTAGCTTCAGCGCCAACTGCGTTTTCGTTGCATAGCTTATTGAAAATAAACTGTAATCGATATTGGTAGCGAGCTCTACTTGTGAATTGTAAACTGCTACTAATTGTACTCGTATCACACGTTCTAGTAAATTTATCCATTCACAGATTACATACATACATACACATATCACGTCTATTATCCCTTGCGGGGTAGGCAGAACGTAAACGACCGCAAAAACGGACATTTAGGCCACGTCTGACATATATTTGAGGGTCATTCGGAAAACTGTGTAACACCATAGTGACAGGTTGCCAGCCCATCGCCTAAAATTGCAATAGTCACCCTCGAGTCCCTTAGTCGCCTCTTACGACTCCCACGGGAAAGAAATGGGGTGATGCTTTTCTAGGCCAGCATCACACAGCAGATTACTTTAATAAATTCACACCTTCGCTTTGACACGAACTTTGAGTAGTAGAAAGTGTGATACGAGTGGTTAGACCAGTCGTTGTCGGTCTTTCGAGCACGATTTCAGAAATCACCGTTCCTAAAATTCAGCTCCTGATTGCGGAACGGCTCGCGAGGACGCTGTAGCCGTTAGCTTATAACTGCCAATATTGCCTATTTTTTTGATGATAATGTTTATTTTCAATATACTTCTTCTAAAACTTGGTGTGCTAAATAATACTAGACGTGGATTAATCTATCCGTAGACCCCGATAATCTTCATAGTTATTTACCGACGAATCATTATTATTTTGAGCTCGATTCTCTTATTATTTAGCCATTATCATGCCATTGACACTCAATTGTCTATCTATTGCCACTGTGATTATCTATACTTAAAACTGTTAGCAAAATACGAAAAGGCCAAAACCACCCAACTGATATCCAACTTAAACACAGCTTCAACTGTTTTCAAATAGCGGAATACGGCTTAGTAGATAACAAGAAACAATTATCCGTAGGCGCCGCGCCGGCAGCGTAATATCAGCGGACAGAGCAAGTTGCTTGACTATCAAACATGATTTTCCCATTATTACAAGACCGACTCGATGTGCCAGACTGCAGTGGAAAGGAACTGTTTATGTCGGAAAGCAGTCAGGTTTTCGTAATAGCTTGTTTTTCCTAAGTTACATTGCAAACAAAGTCTGTAGGTGAAAAACAAACAGCTACCTGAAGGAGCGTAATATCAGCTGCAGATTGAGCAAGTTGCTTGCGGGTCAAGAGAACTTCTCCAATACAAGCCCGCCTCGGTCTCCCGGACTGTAGGGATACGAAAATGTTTGCGTAATAGCTTATTTTTTGCTTACATACACTGCTAGCTTAGATTTGAGCAAGTGAGCAAATAAAGCCAATGGGTGAAGAATCAACAGCTGGCTGCGTGATATTACCAGAAAACAGGACTTCTGTAACAGCAAAATATACTACCTACTCAGTACAAATAAAACAAAATATACATTTTTAAACACATTTATTCTCCACTTAATCTCTCAATTTTGGTACACAAATCAATACCAATAGTATGGGTACGACCGGTAGTAAGAGGGGTAGTAGTAAGGTGGGTCGAAGAGCAGATCAAGGAGGCCAGGGTCGGAATGAGGTGCAGGGCCGGGGGCAGGCGCGGGGGCAGGGGCCGGAGCAGGCATGGGGCTGGCCAGGCAGACCGCGAACATGGCCAGAATCACGACGAATACTACGGACTTGTACATCTGTAAATAGAGAATAGATTGAAGATACAAAAATTAATGGAATGCCGTATGATGCCGTCTTATTTTATTTATTAATTTTTATAATTTATTGCACATAGTACAAAAGCCGGGCCTATAGCCACGCAGCATTCTCAGAGAGTAAACAGAGAGAAAAAGACAGGGCTGCATTCGTCTTAGAACAGCATCGCCCTAATTCTAATCGTCAATGTCGTAATAATTGACTAATGAAAAAAAAACAGGAAATGGGCGGCAGCGTTCCCTGTTAATGCAACATCTTGCACTGCGCTCGCTAGTACGCTTGCCAAGCGTTGTGAGTATGACAATTCCCCCCGATAAGGGCCCATGTCCAGCAGTGGACGGTTGGGGCTGTTAATGTATGAATGTAATGGTAATGCATTGGAAGGCAGTAGTTAGGACGGTATCGCATGCCACTATCACTATTTTCAACAATCCCTTTGACTAAATTGCATCCAGAGGATTGTTCGATCCCATGTAAAGAAAGTATTAATAAATAATAATATATTTATTGCTTTCTGAATTGTAAAATTATTATATTTACCAGAATAATCGGGCCATCGCGGATATCGTTCAAACAAAAATGTCAATTAACCGATTTGAGTAATTAATATGGGAGGTCGAAATATTACATATTTGATCGTAGTATAATTAAATAAAAACATATTGTGCTTACCTTTTTAGTTGTTATTAGTGATATGCAGTGAGACTTGAAGTGGAATACTGTCCCAGCCCAAATCACCATCTATTTATATACCACTTTAAGATTTAAAAAAATAATTATGTGATGTGGTTATTACATTACTTTATGTACGTCATTTTATATTTGTACCGTTATCGGACGGTTAAAATAATTATTAAAATCATTAGGGTTTCTTTTAATAATTAGTTTTTAACCACAAGAAAACTATCTAGTCATTACCTAAATCCGGTTAATGAAATACGTGTGTGAGAACACAAAGTACTTAGTAAATATTTATAATTCGAATATTTCGAAAATCACTGAGCATGACACGTATTACTATTAAACAAAAAACACCCCTGCTGCAGTTAAAATTGACTTTGACTATGTTAATTCTAATATTTCTCTAAAACTTGAGGAACGGACATTCTGATAGATAGTTTGTGTAAAGGGTTTTTTTTTTTTGTGATGTGGTGCTGACCACTGTCGAGGTCGTTCACGAATACACTCGCCTTAAGGATGATGTAAGCCATTCGGTAAAACGGGGAATTGAAACGAAGTGTCCTGTTCCAATACTCTTATTTAAGGCGTGTGTAGCCGTCAACGACCTCGACAGTTCTTTTGTGTAGTGGCGCACTACACAAAAAACAGTTTTCTCTTTATTATACAAACAATCTATCAGAATATCCGTCATCAGTCCAGTCCGTTCTTCCCAGAACAACTCGTAAGCCAAGGGCGCGATTGGGCTGGTTGTTTAAACAACCGCAAAACTTCTCCGGGTGAGCTCCTGCTGTGTGATGCCGGCTTAGAATAGCATCACCCCATTTCTTTCCCGTGGGAGTCGTAAGAGGCGACTAAGGGACACGAGGGTGTGTATTGCAATTTTAGGCGATGGGCTGACAACCTGTAACTATGGCGATACACAGTTTTCCGAATGACCCTCAAATATTTGTCAGACGTGGCGTAAAGGTCCGTTTTTTGCGGCTGTTTGCGCTCTGCCTACCCCGCAAGGGATTAAAGGCGTGATATATGTATGTATGTATGTGTGTCCTTTGCGGGGTAGGTAAAGCGTTAAAATCTGTAAAATACGGTCGCTATCGCCACGTCTGACAAATATTTGAGGGCCGATTCGGAAATAAAAGGGAATCACTATAGCTGCAGGTTGTCAGCCTGTCGCCTAAAATTGTAATAAACATACATCAATGTAACCCTCGAGTCCCTTTGTCGCCTATTACGACACCCACTAGAAAAAAATGGGTGATGCTATTCTAAGACGGCATCACACGACCGTACTTTTCCCATATTTTATTATAAAAATTTATAGAGATAAGGACTTTTCCGCGCTACCTGACATCTTGGACGCAGCGTTGGATTACCGATGCAATGGTTTAGAAAACTGTAAGTACTTGATTTTTGAGAATTGTTATGTTGAGTGTAGATTAAACAGTGCATTAACTTTTTTATTTTTTTATTATTAATGATGGGTTTGCTCTTGTCTCTAGTCTAGGTCATAGGACAGAGACAGAGTCTAAGATGGAGCGAGCTCAACCAGAATAAGTCTGTTAAGGCACTGGCACTCCCACACACTGACGGAAGGCAGCAAGCTACTTGGCGCCAGACTTCGGTGGGATGGTGGTCGCATGACAGGCGGCCCCTTACGGAGCCTTCCATCGCTTAGTGGGATCGTTCAGCCGGACTTATCCACAGGCAAGCCTGTGTTGCCGTTGCCCGGGGTGGACCGCTAGGAGATAGATCCCATACCACCCCGCACTGCATATAATTAAGCATTAGAATGCTCGGGTCAAACTATTATCACACGAGGCGTAGCGATAAACAGACACTCGCATTCTAATGCCCCATTATATCACAAGTAACTACTATTCTTTGCTCAAGGCTATGGAAGATTCATTCATGCATTAAACCCGCTACTTTGTACAAGCCGACAAACTTTGCATTGCATTGAACGTCATCTGCAAAATTAAATTTCTTTATCTACACTAGTTTTGTAATGTTAGTAAAATTCAATAATTTGTATATAAAAGCCTCGTAATAAAATCGACTTAGATCCATATTATTACGTTTCCGCGCTGAATTTTCGAAATTTCACATATAGAAAGAAAGATAGATAGAATTTACAACATACACAAGAATCACACAATTCAACAAAAATAAATATCGCGGAACCCCGTTTCAGTATTACACCTACAGAAAATTCAAAATCCAAGGTAAGTAAAGGTGGCCTTATCGCTTGCAGCGATCTCTACCTAGACATATTACATTTTCATGTTTAATTTTTACTTATACTATATCACAGCGTGGGTAGACCCTTTGGTTCAGAAAAGTGTATATTCTAGATCTTACTGGGTTTTTATGTATAATGTAGATAAACAACAGTGTATGCAACTGCACATAATTAGCCATAATATGACAGTTGCATTAACTACTATTGATAGGGGTCATTAGAATACGATCGACTACGTCTCGTGTGATAAACAGACATTCGCATTCTAAATCCCCCATTTTATGACAGTTGCATACACTAGACTATCTACACTTTACAAAAAAACTCTAAAAAATTAACTTATACACTTTCCTCATCCTCAGCGCCGCCGGCGAAAGCAAGGTCCAATACGGGATGCATTTCACCTCTAGAACGTAATATGGCTTGATGTGAAAATTTGAAAAATCATATCTTTAGCTATTGTTCAGTTGTTGTTGAACAAAAATTTATAATTAACTGGAAAACATCAAAACAACAACTGGCCAACAGCTGAACAAAACTAAAACAACAGCTGAACACCATTTAGACCTGAACCACAACCGATTAACATTCCAACAACAACTGGGTGTGGCGGAAGATGGCGGAAAAATTTAGTATTAAATAAACATTGGCACAGAACACTTCGTTTCTTTTCTCCAATTAATCGAAAGGCATAAAACATTTGCACACGTCATGTTTCAGCGTTTGAGAAGAAAAGTAATTACTATTGCCTAAATGCATGAAGCAGACACCTGTTTTCAAATTTGTTATCCGAACAGTACTAGTTTAGACAAAAAAAAATATATATCGCCTACATATGTTTAGTGATGCCGTCTGATGCCGGCTTAGAATAGCATCACCCCATTTCTTTCCCGTGAGAGTCGTAAGGGCTGACTAAGGGACTTGAGGGTGTATTGCAATTTTAGGCGATGGGCTGGCAACCTGTCACTATGGCGATAAATAATTTGCCAAAGGACCCTCAAATATAAGTCAGACGTGGCGAAAATGTCCGTTTTTGCGGCCGTTTACGCTCTGTCTACCCCGCAAGGGATACTAGGCGTAATATGTGTGTAACGCAGGCGTCTGTCAGAATTTCCATTTATCTAACAGACACAGCCGTACGGTGCTTTAAAAATACGCAGTGACGGACAAAAAGTGGGAGAACCGCCATAACCACTTTTAAACGGGTTATGCCAACCTTTTCTACAGTAGAGTTAAACAGTTCCCCATGAGAATCCTTTGCCCAAAGCAATGGAAGATTCATTAATGCATTCGACCGGCTGGTACAAGCCGACGGGCTCATAATTGCATCAAACGTCATCTGCGAAGTTATTAAGCTCGAGGCGCCGGCAATTTGGGCGGTATTCCCTTGGCTCCTTTACACACTTTGAAACTGAACCGCTACTAATTATTGAATACCACATTGTTTGTGCGGCGTGCTGCAAGTTCTTTTTTATTTATATAGTTTTAGAACTTAAAAATGCATATTTATTCAAATAAATACAACGTCGAGTTTAAATAAACAGCAATTGAATATACAGGATTTTCTCCAACTCGAACCTACTTGCCTTTTTTATAAAAACTTATAGACGATTATAAGGAATCAAAATTATCTATTTCTCCCATATTAATATAACAGATAATGGCACAAAACAACGATTAGCTTATACCAGTTATTCGTACTAACTGTGCTTTTACTCTTAACCCTGAAACCGGCAGACCATGTCCAATTTTTTCATTACTTTTGTAATCTATTGTTTAAGGTTCTATTTCTGGTGGCAACATTCTTCCCATCGCCTTATAAAGGTGTAAGTACATGTTGAACTTTAAATTGCCAATTTCAAGTGTTGCTGATATTATATCTACGACGTTCAAATCTCAGTACTGATTGCCTAAACACCAGAAACAGTGAAATTGTATAATGAACCATGTAGCTACGTACACTGACTATGGAAGAAACAGCAATGTTACCTGCAAAATCTGAGACTATAAAGGTATTTTTATTTTATTATTATTATGTTGAATAAACTCTGCGTCTTTGTACCACAGTGTGTTTTCGTTTAGGGAATTATTGCCACCACACTAGTTAGAACAGGCAGGTTGGGTCAGTGGTAACAGTGTTACAATCACAAAGGTCACAAATCACTTTTTATCCGACACATTAGAATGGTTTATTTTATTTTTATTCATTGGCTCGATAATTGGCATTAGTACTTTCCTACTAAACAAATATAATCACAAAGCTACTGACTCAGAACACTAAAAACGGGGTTTTTACCGCGATACTCGATATGAAACAGTTGATGATAATTACTGTTATATAAAAATTTTGTAACAATTCTTAATTTTTTTGTTAATTGAAGAATTTTGAAACTTTGAAACCGTAACTGATGCAACCATTTGCCGGACCAAAACTTTGTTGAGTCCTCCCACTAATTAGATACTTGTGTTGGGAAAGTAAAATCATACACTAACTTTATATTTCAAATATATACAGGTATGATTTAAAAATGTTGATGTATTCATGTAAAATTATATCCGAAGTATCTGATTTTTATGCAAATTCAACACAATTTGTGCCCCTTTATCTTATTTATTCACTTAAAAAAGTATGTATGTGATTAATATAACTCCTTAGAAAAATTACTTACTCATTAGACTACTCACTTAATAATACGTACTAAAGTTGTTGTACGAAAACTTAGAAAAGTAAGGGCGGTCGGTACAAATTATGATAATAAAAAATATATCGTAGCCAAACCGTAGCAACGTAGACATAAGCTACGAAGTGGCCAGCTACGAACGTGAACTAACTTATGGATGTGTAAACAGCGAAACTAAAAGATTCCTCTCACATTTTTCTGAGGAAGTTCATGTCATCACTGCATGAGGTCTAAGTTACTCAGTTTGCTAGCTTAGCATTATGTGTAACTTTCTGATTGTGGCTCCTCGCGAGTATGAATATGAACTCACCGAGGAGATAACTTTGAAATGGTTAGATAACTTTTAACATTTACTTAAGTAGAAAGTAGCCTATTAAATTTAAAATTTTAGTCAGAAGCATACCCAAATTACAAATTTGAATAAGCCTTGGTTAAAGCCGTTTTGCCATATCATAATGTTGTGTATCTATCGTAAGGTGCTGATTTTTGATGAGTTATGTTTAAATAATATTTAAGAAATATACTACTTTTCTCATTCTTTTACTAATGTTAAAAAGCAGTATTATATAAATCAAATATGTGTTAGTTTATTTAAGTACTTAAAGGGTAAGCGAAGAGAGTAAAGAGGTTTGTGCAGCACCAAAACAAACCACATTAATACATATATCACACATCGTGGTTTATACATATATCACTACCCCTTGCGGAGTAGGCAGAGCGTTAACAACCATAAAAAATTGACATTTACGCCACGTCTGACAAACATTTGAGGGTCATTCAGATCATTGTTTATCTTATCACCATAGTGACAAACCCTTAAAACCTATTCGCGGTTTAATGGTGCAAGGATGTTTTTGAAGTATTGTAGTGCTGTGTAAAGAAATAAATAATGTTAAGAGAGTTTTTACAAATTCTAGTCCATTCATCGTCCAAAATTAAATTTATTAGGTACGTTAAAACTTGCATAGTTCTTACTTTACCAAATATTAAAATACTGTTATTGAGATTACACTTAAATAATAAAAATCTTTTATTGCCATTACACAACGTTGACCATGTTCTGCTTAATCCACAAATTAAATTAAATCCGTTACAAGACGCTAGGTAAACCAGGTGCCGTTAACCAGGCGAAGGCTGACTGCGGTGATCAATCAAAACCTCATTCTATGACGTCACTCTGACGGAACACAGTTATCCATCTTGTCTAATTCTAATTTTGCCACACGTAACAACCATTACGCTTGTCGATGTCTTCAGTAATGGCGCCGGCAGCCGTGTTAATGAGGCCACAATTGCGGTTACGATAGAATATTAGCTTTTTGACAGAAGCTTATAACAGAAATCGTAGCCTGTCAAAGCAAGAAATCGGAAAATGTAATTATATTAATTTAAGAAGATCTACCAAATGCAAGGCGGGTCAGTCCAGTTCCAAAAATTTTGCCTTAATCCCATTAGACTGAAACACTTGTTTGATACAATTCAATGTTGACGAATTCGACAACAAAAATGTTTGTCGGTCGGTTTCGGAGGTTGGTTGATCTGGTAATAATTCATTTGATTGTAGGTGGCGGATTGCCTTTGCTATTGCAGAGTATAAATGCCATTTGATAAGCTTAAAATGTATTTGTTTGAGTTTTGCTTGATATGGGATTAAGGTTTTAAAAATATATATTTTTCCAAATGTTTTCCACTAAAAGTTTAGGAATATTTTCCATAAATCAACTGCGGTATGCGATAGATTCAAGAACTGTTTTCACAACACAAGATTACACAAACTAAAACAAACATTCGTGCATGTATGTGAAAGTGTCTATTTGTTGTGATATATTGGCTTTATAAAACACACGCACCATTTTATTCGTAAATTGATAGGCCTCGTGTTGTAATAGATACTGCTGGCATGTTAGACAGACAAACAGGTTGCGTGACTTCCATATTGAAAAACAATTATGCTATCTTCCTATTTCGAAAATTATTTTCCTGTTATATCATAGTCAGCTGGCGTTTCCCTTTCCCTAAATGAAGTAGAAAGGTAGTTAGCCCATCAGTTTACGTAAAAATAAAACCGCTACACGTTTTTTTGTGCCTTATCACGTCAATCTACTATATAGGCATACCAAAAAAGCGGCCGTCAAACACAATATCTGCGGGATTTATCAGGAAATTGCTGAAGAGCTATTACGCAGACAGTGGCCGTCTATACGTAAAACTAGGTTGCGTCGTCGCCCGTTTAGGGCGGAGGCCCGGAGCCGGAGGCTCATCGGTGCGATCTGCCACCCCCTGGCGCCCTGGCAGCGCGTATCGTAGCAACAGCAGCATCCCATCCCTGCCCGTGCCAGTGTGGTGCCGCTACCCGCGTCGGACGCACGTCTCGCGCCAAGCCCGCGTAAACACGTTCCGATCATAAAAACACAAATCTAAACTTTATAATTTTCAGTGCAGTGCAGACAGTGACATGTCCACAAAATGTTTATATTATTCATATTGATAACTGTGTACTTAATAACGCTGTGCCACGGATAAAGCGTGCGTCAAAATAATTGCTATGAAGGATTTGAGATTATCAGAGTGAGATAAGGAGTGTGTTTTTGCAAGGCTCACGGCTGGTATAGCCTCTTTCCGGGGTGGTGTCAACTCTTTTACAGTCAGTGAGCTTTAATGACTATGTTTACAATTGTAACCAAGTTTGGATTAGATTACAGCTGTAAAAAGTACATTAAAATGTATGTATTACAATGTTTGTGTTAGTATTTATTTAGTGGATACTTAACGTTTTTATTTTGTCAATATGGGCATAAATGGATCACATTTAAGTAAGTACTTTATACAAGCAAGTGGGCGTAATGTATTGAATATCCGAAAATCACGTAGGTCTCTTCATAACATTAGAGTTATGTGAGTGTACGTCTGTAATTACTTTCATAACAAATAACTTTAAATTACTAAGTTTTGAGTTACAAGTTATTCGAATGCAAAGGACACGTTTAAATTTATAATGTGTGTAAGTTGTATACACCAACTAATTTTAAATCATCATCTGCCTGCCCTTATCAAATAAAAAACACATTGTTTACAAAATAAATACAGATTTAAATTAGGACACAATTTAAAACTGACATCGAAGATAAACGTTATAAGCGTTAAATTAACTTATATCATATAATTATATTTAAGGAACTAAGTAATAAGAGTTCTGTTTATTATATTTGCTTATGTACTAAATAAAAGCATTTCTGGCTTTGAATATACTTCTACGACTTCAACAGCGCAATTTGAAATGAGAATTCTGTTTATATTCTCTGAAATAAACTATACTGTTTCTTTGTTGACAGTGTATTCGCTTCTTTATTACAAGTGTAATACGAATACACTTGTCATGTGAACTAGGTTTATTACACGTAATTTGCGCTCTTTGGGGAGCGACTGCTCTTTGTAGTTATACTTTGTAAAAATAATTTGCATATTTTATTATGGTTTTGTTGACTCGAGCCGGCAATCGTAAGATCATTATAGAAGAAAATAAATAAGTATAGAATATAACTTACTACAAAGAAGAATGTACGTTTGGCAGTAGCAGCTAATCCATTTTCTTAATTTATTTTAAGAAAATATTACACTATATGAACTACATAATTCTAATATTATTAATTTAAAATTGATACCATAATAAATAAATAGTAACTTAGGTATCCGCAGACTGCATGATGTCAATACTTGGTGTGTTAGCGATGACAGATATTATTTTAAGTTTAAGGCCAGTTGAAAATATTGGCAACAATCAACTTCTATTATCTGCGTGTGTCTTGTCCACGTCTAGTCAGTCTTGTTAATATCTGTGCACTTAAATTTGATTTACTTATCTGACTCATTGAAAATAAACAAAAAATACAAAAATACGAATTCATTTTCTACGCCTAACCTTTCATCGCGTCCAAAAAAACTAACAGAAAGACGTCATAATTTTAGCCTTCATGTTCCTTTATTGGAGGCATTATTTGAAATCACTTCCATCATATTGGCTGTCAATAAAAGGGTCCCATTAAGGCCCAGGGAAAGCTCCCTCATTGCAATTACTAACTTTTTCATTGTCCCGGTTTGTCCCAACTCGGGGATCACTTTGTGCCAACTTTCAACTTTGACACGGAATTTCAATTCCTTTCATATTTACTTTCTATGTATCTTCATCACTTTATAGTGGTGATGTCAAATATGCCTACCACGATCTGGATTCCAATATAAAGTTTTGTGCGAATTATGTCTGATTTTTTAATTTAGTGCTATGTACTTTAAAAATGAACTTCATACATTTCCGAATTAGTAGCTTATAATGTTTCTGGTTTTGAAATGCTTTCAAAATCCATGATCTGAAAGATTTGAATTTTGGGCTTTTAATTTTTTATACATTTACTTTCCGTGTTAGACGGTAGTGGTCGTTTTTTAATAAGAATACTTTCTGAACCCTTTTTATTTGACTGTCTAACAATTAAAGTAGTAAAGTTCCCGATAACACTCCCTACTACTTGAAATCCTATCACCACCAGTTCAAGGTTCTGCATGGTAAAGTACGTATAGAAAAAAAAGTGTTGAAGAAATGTCCTACATTCTTAACGCGTTTAGGCCTTGATTCACCTGAAAAGTTTGTCCCTTTCATTTGCGCTGTGCTAGAAGGAAACAGACACTCATTTTGCGCTCAATTTTTGTAAGTTTTTTGGTTTTTCCAACATAGAAACTAGAGAAACACCGTAAGAATGTCTTATTTAGGTATTCGTACTAGAAACAACATGTATTTAAATTATAGCATAATGTTCTTGTAATGACTTTAAAACTGTAGACAAAATATTGTAAAAAATGTTTCAAATAGAGGTTACTTTGTTTTTTTTTCTATCGAGTTGAGTTTCTCAATTTGTGTGGTAGTAGATAGGTATTGATGTCTGTTAGATCCTCGACAATGACATATTCTTTTTCAGAATTGTATGGCTGGAAAAGCCTAAATGAAACTGGTTTAAAAATCTAGTTCGCGCTATATCACCGACTTAACGCTAATGTCATAATATCAGCACTTGACTGTCCACATGATGTAACACCTTTATAACGCTTGGACGCTCTCTGTAAGCTTAAGCCGGATGTTATAGATCAATAGCTTAGACCAGTAAAAGATGCGCCAGTGCCGCCCTCAAACAAGAAAAAAATCCCGATTTAAATATGGATCCGGAAACAAAAGTCTGTGTTTCCGTAAACAGTGGATTTCAAAGATTGATAGCAAGGATTTGTTGTACTTACTGCAAATTATATTATTGTTGAAATTATGAAGACTTTAGCAGGTTGCTGAATAACCAACATTTGAAATTGAAATGATTTCTCCTTAGTAAAGTTTGGGTATCAGCAATACCGGGAACACAAGTTTTCACTTCCAGATGAATTCCTAACTCAGCTAGGTATTTTCTTTGATTATAGACATCACCGGCACATCGTTTAACCTTAAACACCTTATTTAATACTAACCCACTAATGTGATTGACCCGTGCGTGTCAGTCGGTCACGCGTCCCGCCTTGCTGAATGTTTATGAATAGTTGCGTTGTATGGCTTCCAGAGATATGGGTTTGACACCATTCTAAGAATGAGGTTTGTGGCTAATGCACATGGCCTAGACATAATTGTTTGCAACAATTTGATCAACCACATTCGTAATAACATGGTTTACCATCTACACAAATAGGTAATTATAGTCTAGACACTTTGTAATAACTTTTTATTAAGTCTGCACCAACATCATAATATCGGTAGGTATGACACATTAAGGTACCGGTTGGTAGCCGGCGACACGTAGCAGCAGCAGACGACGACGTGTCGTCGCTTCATGACGCCCCGACACGTCGCTGCGACGTGTAGCTGCAAACTGCGCTACCAACCGGTACCTTTTTACTATCGTCTTGTTTTTTTTTCTTGAAGCGCATATATTGCAGATAAAATAGCTACTTCAGATTTTTATGGCATGGGTAAGGTACTCCGCAGTCGCCATTCAAAGACTTTCTCAAAACACGTCCTTGGAAGATTACAGTGTCAGATATAAGCCTGATATCACTATATTTACGTTATTGCACGGTTTACTGGTTAAATTAATATGCTAAAGGATATCTACATACCATACCTATGTAATCTCCGTATCGCAGTGTGCAATACACCGCATATTCACCATTAAAACACGAAACGTAGTTCTTTGAGAGTTGTAAGTAGGTTCAACCTTTTACGTCTCGTGAAATGTTTGCTAGTAAATACCATTAATCTTGCTCTGTCGTCTTGTCCGTGTGTCCATCTGTCAGAGTTTATTCTTCTGCACTTGGCAGTCCTAGCAGTCTCAATCCCTAATTCTTAAGTTTTTTTGTACGCCAACCAAGAAGTCAGTTTGGTAGGTTTTCAGTTAGGGTTGAAATTTTCCGCGCGATTTTAATCGCTTTATTTAAATGTAAAAAAAAGCTTCCATATAACAATATTCCAACATTCTGGAATTCGGCGATTGACTACAAGCAGTTGTTAAAACTTATATCGTTCAGAATTCTGGGACTAGAAAAATAGGATGAGGTAAGGCGGTTCTTTCGCTATGACGTACTGACGGAAGTATTTTTGTCACATCCTTCAGTCAGACGAAAGAAAATTTCGAATTCTCATACAAAAACGGATACGATGGCACATCTTAACGCTGCGATTGGACCAAGGTGTTTGAACACACTTATAGCCCTCTGTAGAGCTACATTCCTATTCTCTGGCAGAACACTAACTCCTTACAGACTGAGATGGCATTACTTACAGCGCTGGGTTATTAAAACAATTGTGTACAAAACGATGGAGGATCAATAATTTCCTATTGTATCCGTCCTAATTTCCTTTTCTTTGCTATGAAATATCTGCTTTGGCCGAGTGATGCCGGCTTAGAATAGCATCACACCATTTTTTTCCCGGGGATATCGTAAGAAGCGACTTAGGAACTCGAGGGTGTGTATTGCAAATTTAGGCGATGGGCTGATAACCTGTCACTATACACAATATTCCAGATGACCCTCAAATAGGTCCGTTTTTTACAGCCGTTGACACTCTGCCTACCCCGTAAGGGATTACAGGCGTGATAAATATATGTATGAAATATATGCTTCCACCAAAATTTTTTGAATTGATACGTATCGCACGTATCCAAACTGCAATTTAATTTATAAAATTAAGCAGATTTTTTGCGGCACTATCAGCTAAACTCACAGGACACATGGAGGATTTCTAGGATGACTGTCTAAGAAGTCATCTTCTACAGATATAGCAACACCGATCCTCAGTAACATCGCCCCCTTGACTTCGAGAAAGGTTTTTCATTGATTGTAGGCGGTAAATTTTATTTAACGTACTGGGTAATTTTATTTCAGCAATAAATCTCTTTGTGGTCAATAAACGAAGGAAAATTGCCTAGGCCACCTTGACATTTCAGTATTGTCGGGGAATTTCATGACTCTTCCTTCCCTCAAGGGTATCATGTGTTCTATGTATCATCTACCTACGGGATAATACAATTTACATACGCAGGTACATACCTAAATCATTGTTTGCCTATTTATATGTCCTTTACTTCTCACTCAATGGATATATAGAGAGTAACAAAAATGGTATTACAACCCGGATGGAGGTCAAATAATCATGAAAGTGATCATCTTTGCCCTTAGAACAAAAATATTAATAATTATATTATTTCATATTTCGACCAATGTTCCATGAAGAGACTTGTTAAGTTACATGACCTTCTTTCGGCTTGCTATCCAATGAATATTGAAAGGAATTCCATGTCATCAATTGATAAGTTTTACGATATGATAATATTATGATTGAAAGGAGCTTTGTTTCAAACCACATAATTAGTACATTTTATCAACTAGGAACATCCAGAAGTAGGTAAAATTAACCTAAGTATTTTATATGTGCTTCTACGTAGGAGTACATGCTACTTACATGAATAAACCACAAGTAACAGTATCTCCCTGACGGGGTAATTAACGAGACCTACATGTACAAATTAAATAAGGTATTATTTTCCCAATAAAACATAATTTTCTGTAAGTAAACATTCCTACGCACTTTGCTGGACATCTTTTCAGAAACAAATTCTGCTTTAAATGTCAACGTAACATTTTATAATATTATTTTATATACACTCGTCTCATAATGTTCGAATTATGAATTCGAAAACAGATGCATAATGACCTACTTTATGCATTCTGCCTATAAAAACTAGGGTTTACTATAAATTACAGAAGCGTAATGACTTAATGAGAAAACTCTTAATACGATAAAGTTGAGAAATGAAACGAAGTTTTTTTTTCCAATACTCAAATCGCTATCTTCCGTGCACCTGACAGTTGTTGTTGTACGGTAATTTTTCGGATGTTGTTCAGTTGTTTTAATAGGTTTTTGTTCTGTTGTTGTATAGTTGTTGTATAGTTGTTGTTCAGATGTTATTTCGATGTTGTTCAGTTGTTGTTCAGTTGTTGTACAGATGTTGTTCAGTTGTTGTACAGATGTTGTTCAGTTGTTGTTTCGATGTTGTTCAGATGTTGTTCAGTTGTTGTTCAGATGTTGTTCAGATGTGGTTCAGTTGTTTAGTTAAGTTATTGTGAAGACTCCACATCTAAACAACTGCTAAAGTATAGATTTTTAAAAATTCATATCAAGCCATATTACGTTCTCGTATTGAATTTGTCCTTGTATCGGGCCTTGCAATGGCCGGTGCGTACGTTTAGAAAAGTGTTTCTGAGTTTTTTTGGAGAGTGTAGATAAAATAGTGTATGCAACTGCTATAATTAGGCATTAGAATGCTCGTGTCAAACTATTATCACACTCGGCTGCGCCTCGTGTGATAAACAGACACTCGCATTCTAATGACCCCCATTATACGACAGTTGCATAAACTACTATTATGGGATTCCAGAAAACTTGCAAAATTTTCTACCGCGGGCAGGATTTGAACCTGCGACTTTCGCCATCACTAGTGGCGACCTCTTCCATTTGGTACCTGGCTACCTCAGCTCGTGTCTTACCCGCGAATTTCGCAAGTGTAACTGGATGCCAATAATGCGTGGCACGGGTCGATTAACCGGGTTAGTTTTGTAACTAATACCCAGCGACTAATTCATTCCTTACAGATTGAATGAAGATTAATTGAATTGTGTAAAAGGCGGTTCACTCACCTGTCCGTCGTTCCATTTTTTGACGCAACGTTACGCATGCGTTTGTCAAATATATTCCAATCTTGTTTCCATACCAATACAGCTAAGGTGGTTTTACGGTGCGTACCGAAGGCGTCTGTCAAGTCGTTTGACAGGCGCGTCCGTGTGAGAAGTGTATTAAAAATTTAGTATTAATTTTATAAGATATTTGCAAAATTATAATGTCGTATGATTTAAACCTGCAATCTATATTTTACTTGATCTTGTAAGTGCAATGCCACTCAATTGAGGGAGCCCCGTCTCCATCAGTGTACTGTTGTTGAAGTAGAAGTTGTAAGTGAAAAGACTAATATTGAGCAATAAATTGTTTCTTGAATAGGTAAATTACCTAGTTAATGAAACATTGTTGTAAAATTGGAACTCATAAATAATACAGATGAAAGTAATAAAGACTTGTTGGATTATGTAAAATAGTAATTTAAATAAAAAATTGTTACTGAAAGTGGATGCTAGAAATAGCTTCATGTCTTCCGAACGAAGAAGAAGAAGCTCGAAACTAAAAATTTATTCAAAACTAGCTGTTGCCTGCGAACCTCGTTTCGTCAACTTAAAATTATTGTAATTCTTTAATATTTCGTAAGATGTCTATGTACGGTCGCATTCAAAAGTGGAGTCATAGTTAACACAAACCTCAGAAAACAAGTCGCTCGCACCCGCGGCGACACTCACACAATGACACAAATGACGTATAACATACTATAATTTGACGAACTACCATTGTATAATAGGCTGAGTAGTATTGACTATTTCACTACATGAATCATTAGCTTCGGTAGCTTGGTCAGTAGCGCGGTCAAGCAAATTCTTGACCGTTATTGTGGAGACAATGGTTCGAATCCCGATATCTTCGTTGTAGTTTTTATTTTATCAAATGAAGCAAAATTTTGTAAATTTTGAATTACATTTTAGTTGTTGCTAGATCGTTTGCGAGATAGTGCGTGTGCTAAGTGTTTTTTTTAACCTAAGTTTATTTATTAAACTTCAGTGTTTATTTCTTCGAAATGCATACTAATAACAGTTTGCAGGATAGGCAGCGTATTTTTGCGCTGCAATTATCTGTGGCGCTGCATGATATTGGATTTAATTTAACTCAAATTGCTAATCAGACTGGTCTGGCCGTAAGTATAGTTTTATTTCATTACAATTGTATTTTAAATATTAAAAACTTTGACTCATAGTATGTTGGTAGCTGTGAACCGATTAGTATAAACTTTTTTATTAATAATGCTACTTTGTTTTAGTGGAAGACTGTTAAACGTTGGGTTACACGTTTTGAAGAGGAAGGTAGCGTAAAAACTCGACTCGTCTTATTAATGATTCACAGCGGAGGATGATGGTGTAACAATAATGAAGAAAATGGTTCTGCCGCTGGTCCAGACGAATTAGTAGCACAAGAAACAGGGCGTGCAACTGCCGCTAATTATGTTGATATGCTACAGGAAAGCATGCTACCGACGACGGTGCGAAATGTTTAACTGTTTATCCTGCTAGTGAAGTTCCTCGTTTTGCATTTGTCCAGGATAAATTGTCCAGTGCATCGCAGTGCATCGCTGCCGTGGTGAATAATTGGTTTAGCCAGCACCCAGATATCCAAGTTATTCGTTGGCCAGCAAAATCTCCGGACTTAAATCCCATAGAGAATTTATGGGGTTTAATGGTGCAAAGGTGGGACATGCGCAATGAAAGAACTACAGAAGCTTTAGAGGCTCACTGCCTGGGAGTGTGGGAGAGTACCAGAGGAACAGATATATGCACTTATTTGGTCGAGTCTAATAAGTGTTTATTAAGTGTTGTTGAAAACAGCGGAGGTAACACCAAATACTAATTATGTAAGCGGCGATTTTTACTTAAGATTTCAATCTGCCCGATCTAGCATACATTGCTGATTATCTTGTGTATTTCATTACAATATATGAATATACACAAAATAATCAGCAATGTATGCCGAAGCGGGCCCGATAAATCGTTGCTCACTCAACCTCTGTTTACCTGCTTACCCGCCTACTATTGCAGTAGTAGGTATTTGTGGAGCATTACATTAGCAATTGAATTATGCTAAAACATCGATATATATTTATATAAGATTGATCATTATTAGTCAGTTATCTTAAGGCCTTGCTTCAATATCTTTTCATTACGAAAACGAGTACTTAAGCTTAAACCTTGAGATGTAGGCAAATAACTGATTTATTATTATTACAATTACTTTTACTTCCGAGGAAAGTGCATCATCGTTAAACATAGAACAATAAAATAATTACTAACGAAATTATTACTTAAATAACTTTATTGAAAGATTCAATCCAAGATTTGGATCATTCCTATGATCTTATAAATAATTACCTATCGATGTTTCAGCTAATGAACACTTAATATCATTTTACATAATATTGTGTTTTATCATTCAAACAAAACTATTAACTAAGTATTACGACAGCAAGTATTTTATGTAGTTTTACATACTCGTATCTTATGGTTACCAAAAGTTCTCATTCATGTCATTATGTTATTTACATAAAGTTATACCATACCTACCAATAAAATAATTTCTTACCTTACTTTTTGTTTTATTACAATATTATAGGTTTATGTTTTTAGATATAATATTTTGATACATAATTTACAATAAACATTTATAGATATAATACATAGATGAATATATAGAAAAATATTATATAAAATAATGATTACTGGAGAAAATATGATAAAAACATTTAAAAAAACATTAATCAACATACAGAGATCGGATGGGAACCCGGTTCCGTTCTGATTAGAAGGTAAGAACTATTACCGCTAAGCTACGGTTGCTTGTGATCAAAACGACGAAATAAACATATGTAATCTATTGCTTTACTACAAATGAACGAATAAGGATAACTATAATACAGTTTTAGACAAACCAGTGTGATGTATACTTTGTGGTGATGTGGTGGCGAATAGGCTATCACCGAGTAATTATTTCAAAGATTACATAGATGTCGCTTATTGGTGGTAATCTGTTTAAGTTTTAATGCTACGCCTTAAGGTGGACTTTTCTACTTACAGTCGATAATCTTACGTGTGTGCGTAAGTTAGTAAAGTAAGTACAGAGGATAATAACCCGTATTGCAATCTGTCTCGTAGTCTAACTATGACTCCACTTATGAATCCGACCGTACTTAGGCCAGATAATTGTATATAACTTAAGTTGAAGGAAACCGAAACACAAAAAAACATCATTAATTCTATTTCTGCACCAGCGTCCCTCAATTTAGTAACTTCCACTGGGAGTAAGACCATAGGTAAATAATAGTAGTTTAGGCAACTGTCATATAATGGGGGTCATTAGAATGCGAGTGTCTGTTTATCTGATAATAGATTGACACGAGCATTCTAATGCCTAATTATATGCAGTTGCATACACTATTTTATCTACACTCTAAAAAATTAACTCAGTTGAACACTTTTCCAAACATCCGCACCGGCGATTGCAAGGCCCGATACATGGTCACTGGACATGGTCAAATTCAATACGAGAACGTTATATAGCTTGATATGAATTTTTGAAGATTCTTTACTAAGAGTTGTTTAGATGTCGAGTCTCAACAGCAAATAACTAAACAACTGAACAACAACTGAACAACACTGAACAACAACTGAAAAAAAATACTGAACAACAACTGAACAACACTGAACAACATCGGAATAACATCTGAACAACAACTAATCAACATCTGAACAACAACTGAACAACACTTCAACAACAACAATAGAACAAAAACCTATTAAAACAACTGAACAACATCCGAAAAATTTCCGTACAACAACAACTGTCAGGTGCGGCGGAAGATAGCGATTTGAGTATTGGCAAAAAAAAACTTCGTTTCATTTCTCAACTTTATCGTATTAAGAGTTTTCTCATTAAGTCATTACGCTTCTGTAATTTATAGTAAACCCTAGTTTTTATAGGCAGAATGCATAAAGTAGGTCATTATGCATCTGTTTTCGAATTCATAATTCATCCATTATGAGACGAGTGTAGATAAAATACATTGTATGGTTCATCAGCCAATCACCAAAAAGAGAAGCATTATTCTGCTGTTCAGCTTAGCTCTTTGAATTCCTCATCAATATTCGTATGTATAGTCGGTTGTAGCACTGAAGGTACCAGGGGTTCTCCAAAAGAACTGATTTTATTTCTGTCCCCAACAATATATTTTCTTGACATGAATTAATAGAAACTGACTTCTTTTATGACAATAAGTTTAAATTTTTATTATGTATTGGGGATAAAAATAATTCAGTTCTTTTAGAGTAACCCTGGTATCTTATGTGCTACATACAACTGACTGTACCAACAGAAGATGATTATGCTGTCTTTACTGTGGAGCCATTTTCACAGCTCGTAGAGTATAGCAAAAATCCTACTCTCTAGTACTCCAGGATCTTGAAAGAAAGATGATAAGTTTATTAAAATAGCTCTCGCACAGAAAAATTGGATACAAAATTGAAGTCAAGTCGTTTGACAGACGCATCCGTAAACGCACAGTAAACGCACCATAACTTACATTTCGTAAGTTGGAGAATCGCCTAAGTATATCTATAAATTCCTACTCGTCATCTTTGAAGTGAATTGAGTAAGTTCATTTTTTTATGATTCAAAAAATTCTTTCTCTTTCACGGCTGATCCGTTGGCGCTCGCGAAAATGTATTTTTAGTACCTATTATTCAGATGGATCACCCAATATAATTCAACAGACCACCATAACGTTCAACGGGCTCTGTATGATTCGTAAAACCGTACGTCAACACTCACAGCCGTACGTGCTAACTGCCCTTAACTCCATTCTCACGTAGATAAAACCAATTCCTCGAGACACCTGATTAAGTGCCTGATTTCATTTTCAGAGCCAAATTTTCTTTTTTCTTGGCACCAAAGGATAACGTCAAGGATCTGTGTTAATTGGACAAGCACATTTCATCTCCAAGGGAAGGTTTTATGGTGATAATAATGGTACCTTAGTTTAGACGCGCTATTCGTTTTCTTAAGACAAAGTATTTTAGAGCGTGTTGTGGGATGCCTCGCACCTCAACCGCACAATGAGATCTTCCGGCGCTGCTGCTGAGAACGCAGCTAAAAGAGTAGTCAAATTCTTTGGCAAAGAATCACTACTTAATTATTTATTCTACCTGGTGCAAAAGTTGTCCATCGCCATTCAACGCGGCAACGCAGTTATGAGCACCTTTGCAGCTGGTGTGAGCCCTTGACTACGCTAGTACTATTAATTATACTGTGCCTTGACTGAACTGAGTTGTTTTTTTTAATGATTTACCTCTATACTACGACTGTCTGTATTTTTGTACCCTGAATACATATATACAACTATCACGCCTATATTCCCTTACGGGGTAGGCAGAGCGTAAGTGGCTGTAAAAAGAAAGGGATATTTATGCCACGTCTGACAATCATTTGAGGGAAACCCTGAATATCATGTTTTTAAATTGTATTTGGTGAATCTTAATGCCGATAATAATTAAGTTTTGTTATTAACAGATTTATTGATCTTTAAAATTACTTGCAATACACAAGACAGGCATATCGATTACTTTTGATTTCCAACTTACCCAAAACTTAAAGCAACTGGAATCTCTTGGTGGTCCTCATTTTGTGTGTTGCGGTTTACAATTATTTATTTTTAGGAAGTTGGATACTTAATATCCATCATTTCCAAAGTACAATTAGGTTGTTCGCCACGCACCGCACAATATTGCGGTTTGTGACAGCCACCAATTACATGTGAAAGTCACAGAAATATGTGGGTTTTCTATGGGATTTCCTAAACTCCTTTAGTCAAATAACTGGATCTGGCAAATTACTGCAAAGTCAATCGGTGCTTGTGTTCCTCACCTTGCCTAAGACAAGAAATACTTTCCTGGCTAGACAGATGTAATACAATGTGCTCTCATTTAAGCATTTGATCGTCTAGAATATCTACTCTAGAGTAGCATCGAACGTTCTAGATCGAGTGATTGTGCGATTTCCTACCGTATAGGAGAAATCGTTTGACAGCATAGTCGATATCCGTATCCGTGGTTGCGGGTTTCAGTTCATTCATATTTCTAGCGCAAATACGTACACCTAGTTGAAATAGACTGAACTAACTCTAACTAGATTATTATAACAACTTACCAAGAAGGTACTTAAATAGGCAAAGAGAGAATTTAATTTATATCGCAGCTTGTAATTGCCGTGTAATGCCGGCTTAGTATAGCATCACCCCAATACTAGCTTCGGGTGTCGTAAAAAGCGATTGAGGGATTAATTAATACAGGAAATCGGCAGCAGCGTTCCCTGTGAAACCAATATCTGCACTGCGCTCGCCAATCCGCTTGACAAGCGTGGCGAGTAAGGCAATGCCCATGTCTAGCAGGGGACTGTTGCGGCTGTTAATGTAAATGTAATGTAATCATAATGGGTTTGCAAACACTGATTAATCAGTTTCATAAGACTATTGGAAATTTGTTCCCCGGACGCTTTATACCACGCCCGGTACATAATGGGGTGATGTTATTCTGCATTAGAACTAGGGCGCTGCAAGTGAAAACATTCTAACAAAATATATTGGATGCCGTGGCATAGTTTCGGAAAATTTAATCCGGGCCAGTATAGGCAGAGGCGCGGCTTACACCACCATAGCATAAGCATGTAGCATGGACGCTACAGTTGTCAAATCGGGCCTGGAGAGCGGCTTGACTCTACTTATTGTCGGAAGTAGTTGCTAAATCTACTACTCCTAACTCCTAGATATCTTTCCACTAAACTTCCTAAGCCGCTTTAGGTATATTCTACCTTGTAAGTTTAGGACCTCTTAACCCTCACACCTCCGACTTAGTTGCTCATCCTCTAAGATAATTAAATACTCTACTTGATTTGTTAGGCTATCTTCCGTACTGTAGGAAGCAGACTATACAGGGTGTAAGGAAAAGTACTCCGTTATTTTCAAGGAATGAACCAGCCCATGAAACTGAAAAACTTTCCTCAAGAAACATAGGTCGATATGAAAAACAAATTTTGACCTCCCATACAAAATGTAGCAGCCGACCAAGTCAGATGTGTGTGAGGTCTATTTTTTTTTTCATATATTGGTCTAAGCTCCTTGAGGAAAGTTTTTCAGTTTCATAGGCTGGTTCATCCCTTAAAAGGAACGCAGTTTTTTTCTTTACATCCTGTATATTGCATGAATAAGTAGGTATATTACTTTTCTTATAAAAATGGTTTGATGTGATCAAAAAAATTTGAAACTACGCATATTTTACTCTAAGTATTTCTAACTAATATTCGTGAATTTCCAAGTTCGTAGACCAATTTAACCAAGTTTCATATTGTTGCAACATGATTTAGAACCATATAGGGCTAAAATTTTACTAGAAACTTTTACCAAAACTAAGGTAAAGCTGGTGATAATAAAACAAGTTATCAAAAAGTGGGCTTTGGGTCCTAACTTATTGATTTTATAAATTGATTGGTAAGTAAATACAAAATAATTTATTGAAATTGAATATCAGTTTGATGAAACTATTAATCAGACAGAAACAATTAACAGAGCATTAATATCAGGAGTAGTTACAGTCGCCGATTTGCATATCATCCTCATTTTGGTATAGTCATTTAAATAATTGTTTAATTCCATTTGTACCAGCAGCGAGCGAGCGCTGATTTATTGCTGATGTCACTTTGAACTAGGAAGCCACTTACTCTATTAATATACATAAGTTATCCACACTAACATTATCTATATAGAAGGGTAAAATAGTTTTTCGTTTGTTTTTATGTAATCGATTAACTATGAAACTACTTGTAGATTTACAAATAAAATATCTTTTACAACGGGAAAATATCACATTCCTACTAACAGGAAAATAAAATTCTTAATATGACAATCTAGCTTTTAACTTTTGGTGACCCTAGCAAGATAGGAAAATTAGCTTTGGCTTAGGTGGTACTTCTGATTAATCCGAAAAGAAGTGTCTCAAAAGTGATAACCAAACATGTTTATAATAATAAGTGCGACGCAAAGTTGAAGGAATCATTTGCATATTTAACATTAACAGGCGCACATTTTGGACAGACATGTTAAAGCCCAAGCCAACTTTGCTAGTTTTAGTTTAGGCTTCACTTAAAACTTACTAGCCTGGCTGAGCCGGGGAAACTTTATCGAATCTCATTAAAATGACATGGCGCGCGTCTCGTGCTAAATAAAATTCTGAAAATTACACAACTTTTTTAGACGGATTGGAAAGGTTGTAAGGAAAGGAAAGGCTTAAAGTTAAATTCTAATTCTACAAGAAAATAAGGGAAAACTGTTTACAAAACTTTATACTAAATAAATAAATAACCTTAACCTTTGGTGCTCCAGCAAGCCGGAAATAGAACCCGGAGCGAGGAACCGCACCTTATTGTCGCATTCTTTGCCCTATGCTGCAACAATGTCGAGATGCCTGGTTTGACCCTAGCTCCGTAGTACAAGTTCTTCTTCTCAGTCTTACTCTCTTGGCAGAGTGGTCGTGGTCAGGAATTGGTCGGATCTTGCGTAGATTTCATCACGATGCGTCTCCATCTTGCTCTACTTGTGGCTTCGCGCGAACATTCGTTGATTGTGTGCTCAGTAACGGAATTTATCAGATCAAGATAGTAGTACAAGTACGAGTATGCAAAGAATAAAGTTTCTTTAGTGCTACTATAAAAATAAACAAGGTGTAAGCTTATCAAACACAAAACTAGGTACATGATTTTTTTTTATATCCGTGGGAGTGAAGTTTTCAAAGGTAACGTACAGGATAGGCTATTAACAAAGTTGGCTGAAATCTTATTATCTACATCCATAAAGTATACGTTCCGTAAAAGTTGCCACGTGTCCAAGGCACGAAAAGGTCAGAAATACAAGATCCGATCCATTTAAGAATTCTTAGAAATAAGTTTTTGAACATTTTCTTATAAATTTATTTGTAATTAGGTATTAGGTTGGTATATCTGAATAAGCATTGTTCGTTAGGTTACTAAACTAAATAATTTTTATTGTAATAGATTCACCTAAAGACGGTCTAGCTTGGTAGTCAAAGTGTAGTACAAGGTAGGAGTAGTCTCTTGACTACTCTTTAGTCAGTTAGCCCTTTGTGCAAAAGACAGCCGACGTTTTCAAAGTTCAGGTATTATAAATAGAGTTTCATTCAAGTCTTCAACAGTCCTCAGGATTGTAGAGGTTAAAGAATGTTGTGTTGCTAGACCAAGAACATTAGGTTTTTAAAGAGGACACAAAAGCTTGATTGTTGTATGGTTTGTAATAGCGTCAAATGTAAAACAAGATCAGTAGGTGAATGTTATATAAGCAGTTCTTTAACAAAAAATACTTGAGAAATAACTGCCTCATTGCATGCAAAGCCATATTAAAATAAGTATAGTAGCTATGCAAATCCTAAGAAAAGTTATATTAAGATTCGCATTAGTTAGATTACAAAACCAGCTCAGTTAAATATATATTTTTTAGCACGTTACATTATACTATGCTATTTCTGTTTTGAATTGAAATAAAACATTCAGCATTGCAGAAGATGGCACGGAAAATAATCGAAAGTTTCAAATTCAAAAGTAAATACTTGAATAAAACTAAAGCTATGTTGCAACTTGCAATTAGCCAAGGCTTTACTCAGAAGACTTTCCACGCTTTGCCACGTCCATTCTCATTGAGCTACAAAGTTGTATGTATGCATCTGGCTGCACAAAGCTACGAAACGTCTGCTTTAATTAAACCTCTTGATGTTCTCAAGATAGAACGCTGTAATGGATAGGTATTAAAGTTCTTTTTTTGTAAGAGTACCGTTGCTTTGCTTGCTTTTGACCCTTAGCCATGCTTTAGGGCTGGGCTCAAAGGCCATCTAGGTACAGAGTTGTCTTAATAGAATGTTTGGCTCGTGGCGCACTTGCAAGCATTTTGCAAGACGGATTTTCACGCTGCCAGTATTATGCCATAGGCAACCTAAATAGCAGTGTTAGGGCTTCCATGTTGGACTGTCGGTACTTTTGTGTAGCTAAACTAAAAAAAAAAAAAGGAAGTCTATCAATGGCTAGTGGCACCTGAACAAGTGTAACTAATATAAAACCAAACCTTCCCCCGTATGTTCGGGAAGATCCCACGATTTTTGGTGTTTCTTGTATTAGTAGACCAAAAAATTCAATCATATTTCTATTATTTTTTATACTTAATATGAATAGGAGGTTTTTTAATGGAAATACGAAAACCCTTTTTGTAGCAGATGGAGCAAAAGATATTTTAAATTGTCTTTAGTAATTAAGCTTTTACTCTCTCGCTCTAAATAAGCTTTCCCGGCTTCTTTCTCTCGGGAGTCACGTTCTCATGACTTGATCCGTATTTTAATATTTTAATTTATTTCAAATTGAAACGTTTTTCCTTATAATTCTTTGTTTATGAAAATAAAAATGGCTTTTGAGAGTATAACACAATTAAGTATAACATAACTAAAGTACCGCCGTTCCAATAAGTCGTAATTAAGAGCTGTCAGATTCGTGATAATAGTGTGGCAGAGGGTCCATTTTCTTTTGTTGAAATCTCTTTTAGTATGAAGATGACAGCTGTCAAATACGACTTATTGGAACGGCGGTACTTTAGACTCACTTTGTTCATACGCATAACATATTTTCGTTCAATACCAATCGAAACCCTGAAAACAAACAAAACTCTCATAACATGAATTCTTCTACTTGCTTTTACGCTGCACAAACGAAATACATAGTGTAAAGTCATACCATATCATAGGGTAGCCACAACAAGTGAGTAATTTGCCTCAAACCTCAAGCAATGAGTTTCTAGTTGGGCTCCTTATCAATGTGACCACACGCGCGGGGGCGAGCGAGACTAGGCCATTCATTCCCCAGGGAGGAAAACTGAATATTATGAGCCTCGCTAACACGAATAACCTGACGTATAAAAATGATGCTTGATAAAGTAAGTTCTCGGCATGAAATGGAATGGTTGGATAGTTAATAATGAGTTGTTACATTTTGTTGGTTGATTTTGATGGTTTATTTTTAGAAATAATAGATAATATCATCATAAATGAAACACAATCATCTACTTTTATTGACTTAACTACCTATATGTAGGTAATTAGTAGATAAGTTTTGGTGTGTGATTTATTTAGATGTTATCATTTGAAAGACTCATTGGTTATTCTTTGATTATTTTATTTATTTATTTACAGTTAATTGCACACAAAACATTACAGAAAAAACACAAAACATAAAGAAATACGACACAACAGGTACAGCTTACTTCCAAGTAGAAATTTCTTCCAGCTGACCCTCTTTGCAGTTGTGCAGCATTCTTTTTGCAGTTTACGTAGTTTACCAACTATCTTTCGCATATATTCGGTCGGACACGTAGCTAGGAGAAACTAGGAGAAGGGTAGTATAACATGAATAAAGAAAATTACCTCATTAGTTATGTCTATATATGCACATAAAAATAATTAGATAAGTACTCTCATGAAAATGGACAACAATAGGTACATATGATAACAATAGATAAGACCACTTTTATTAAAGTGTATTTCTACTTGAAAGACGTAATAAATTCGACCAAAAAATAACCTTTTGGGATTAGGTACCTTCCTATATATTATTTTTGTCCTTTATTTTTATTTTTAATATTTGATTACGTAAGCAATACGCAAAACTTGGTAGGTACAAAATATTTATCATAATAATTTAAGGAGACCGCTTGACCAACAAGAATAGCCGTAAGTCAAGGGTCAATACCAAGTTTTTGACATTTCAGCAAAGTTCAGAGAGATGAAGCCTCAGGGAACACTTTATCAAGACAGTAACTACCTACAAGATAGGTCAATCAGAACAATAGGTCGACTCAGATCCTATCGCCAGGTAATTTACTTCAAAAGGAAAATATTTTTTCTAAGATTTTTCGTACTTAGCCGAACCTTAATTAAGTATATATTAAAGACATAGAAAAATTATGTAACATGTTTTATCACTTTTGGTATAGGTACGTAATGTTGGAGAAATTGCGAAAAAGCTGAACAAATTTTTGTACACTTTTGACAAATCGCATTTATTAAGCAAATAAGGGGAAAATCACGTGCTAGGCTCATTTTACATACATACATAAATCACGCCTCTTTCCCGGAGAGGTAGACAGAGACTACTTCCTTCCATTTATATGATCCCTATCTTTACTCAATGGTACAAGCTATCCTAAAAACTCTAATAAGGTGATTTTTCTGTTATCCCGCATGCAAAGTCTTCTCTTTTGATTACTCTGTGATTGTCAGATTGCATGCAGTGTCTTCCATTGTCTAGTCAGTGCTTGCCAGTTTTTGTGAAAATGAATACGTTCGATAACGTAAGCCTGGGATTTATGCGACGTGGCTCTAGGCAAGTTAAATGGATTGTCTTCGTAGGCATTCCCATAATTTATCAGTCATTATGATTTAAGGCCTTATCAGTCCCAAAAAGTAAGTCCCTTTCTTTTTTGCTGCGTAAGAGAGAAACATACGAAATCAGATCCGGAAAACCGAACATTTGTTTAGTTATTAAAATATATAAACAAATTCTCAAAAAGTAAGCCAATAAATTTATTACTTATTTGATTAAAAGAAGAGGATACAAAATAAAATATGAAATGATGGATAACAATCAAACCGCTAAGGTTTTCGGGTCAAAATATAGATCTTACTTTGCAATTTTTTGCTATCAAGGCATACCGCCAAAGCCGATCGACACGAAAACAAAATAAAAAATTAAGGCAATTACAATAAATCGTGTTTTGAGCCCCATAGTTTTGTAGAATGTTTGAAGAATTACTAAAAAATATTGTTTCATATAATTTGGAGATTTCAAGAAATGGAATTTAAAATTCGGAACACTATCCAACCTTGCGCGGTTGATTTCTACGCCCATTTCACCTTAAGACAATTCCAAAATTCATCAGCGTTTACATTATATTAGTGTGTTCTGCATAAATCATCATTATTATAATACCAACCTTACTACCTTGGTATTAAAGAATAGTTTTGTGTTGTGAAGTTTTTGGTACAAATAGCTCTTGTCATACTTCTTATTACACACATACCATACTTTTATTTATTGAAGTAGGACGAGCGTAAATATTTTACTACATACTAATTCATATCACGCCTGTTTCGCTTGTGGGGTAGGCGCCACGTCTAACAAATTGTTTAGGGCCATTTTCTTATTCATTTCTTATGACACCCGCGGGGAAGAAAAGGGGTGATGTTATTTTAAGCTTCATTGATTACTATTGTCACATTTTTTGTCGAAGCTTATTGCTGATTTGTTCTGTATCTTTCAGTTAATGTCTGACGATGCCTGTTGCGGATTAGATTAAGATTAGATTTTTTTTATAATCTTTTAAATAAAATTTATCATTCATAACAATAAACGTTTTCTTAAATAGGCTGTCTAAAAACCTTTGATTTCAACACTTACCGCACTTTTAATTTTAATTGTCTTTACATAATGGAGACTTACACGACATGACGAAGATACAAAAGAGGTCATGTAGGTATCTGAAACAAAAACACTCAATTAGAATTAGAGATAACAGGTAGGTAAATAGAAACTCAGGGGTTACAAGTGTATTGCAATTTTAGGCGATGGGCTGACAATCTCTCACTATGGTGATACACTATTATCTAAATGACCCTCATATGTTTTTCAGACGTGGCATATATGCGTTTACGCTCTGCCTACCACACTAGGGATATAAGCGTGATATATGCAAATTAAAAACAATAATTTTAATCACGGATTACTTTCTGATGATTGCAATTGAACAAAATAAACTACCAATTAACTACACACATATTCACGGAAAAGAAAATGAAATAGCAAAAAACAGAAAAAGGCTGAACAAGGAATATCCTTCAACAAAATGTACATGACAAGCCAAACTCGAGCACAACAACATAGTACAAGAGTTTGAATAAGATTTGGGCCAAATAAATATCAAGTACCTATTATGTCATATGTACCATATGTAGGTTTTTCAAATAGATTCAGCAAACAGATTTTACTTTCTTTTTTAGTTAGTAATCTACCTAGGTTAGGTAGGTATGTAGATAGGCGCTTCTCTCACAATTCACATGTGGTCCGCGTATTTTTACCGCACCGTAACCCATACATCTGTCAGGCAAATTGCCAATTCCGATCTTATTCCCATACAAATACGAGTAGGTATGGTGCGTTAACAGATGCGTCTGTCAAACGACTTGTAGTTCTAAAAGGGAATTAATTAGGACAATAAGATTGCTTTTCTATCCATGTAAAGTTCGGCTTCTCTCTAAATAGAATCGCCGAATTTTTAAAATATTTTTATATTATTATTTATTAGCTTGTATTGTCCCACTGCAGGGCCAAGGCCTCCCTACCTTTCTTCTATTCTTCCCTGTTTTGGGCCTCCTTTACCCAATAATAATTTTAACTTGTACTGGGCAGAAAATCACTCGAAAGATCCGACATTCTGCTACTAATTTTGCAACTGTTTTTTAAAATAAAAATTCGCATCTTATTGAGGCTTTCCTGCCTACACTCTCTTAGTCTATATCACAATGAAAAACTGATCCCGGACATTCACGATGGCATCAGGCCAAAACATCAGCTCAGTAGGCTGACTGAGTTGAGAGATTTAGATCGCATTATATGTTATGTATATGTGACTGATTCACTGGACCATCATGGTACAAACGTGACTGGAATGAAAAACATTGATTAAACTGCAAAAACTATGTCAATATTATTTTATTTAGCTTTGTTCACAAATTTGCGACAAAAAGCTATGTGATAGATACCGGTTTCAATACAATTGAGTTCGCAGTGACAAAAACCTTTTCCGATAAACGCGCGTAGATAAGTAACTATATGGAAAAATCTAAAAAATGGAATTGGCGTTTTCGGACATACAATAAAATATAGGCTGGAAAAGAGATTAACTTGATCTGTAACAAAATTATATTTTTTATTATGTTCACAGGCAAGGTAAATAAAATTAAGTATCTATTGCTTAATTTTCGTTCAGGATTTGTACCCAAAAAATAATTGTTTATTCAATTGTTTTAAGTGTGCGTTGATACGATTAGTAAAATAAATATAATTATTTCCGTGTGATGCCGGCATAGAAGCTTGCCTTTGCGACAAAAATTGTATATATGTTTTGTCTGTGTATTTTTGTGCAATAAAGAATATTATTATTATATAGCATCACCGCCTACCCCGCAAGGGATAAAAGGCGTGATATGTGTATATATGTATCACCGCATTTCCTTCCCGCGGGTGTCATAAGAGGCGTCTAAGGGACTCAAGTGTTTAGTGTGTATTAGAAACCGTGCCCAACCATCCACAGTCGAACGACAACCAGCATACTTACCATACTTGAAGGGAGTAACTGATAAGATCGGTAGAATTCTGAGCAGATCAGTCAAATGCAACATCCCTCTCCAAGACCCTGGTATTTATAAACTTGACTGTGACTGGACTCTCATACATAAGAGAAACAAAGATAAATGTATCTACACGTCTAAAAGAACATATTGCTGATGTAAAAAACCGTCCTGACAGACAGTCTGCAGTGTGGGAACATATCATGGATAACCCCACCCATTTTGTCAGATTCGATAAGGCAGCAATCCTAGCTAGAGAGAAGAGATTCATTCCTAGGAAAGTACGGGAAGCCATAGAAATTCAAAAACATCCGAATTTCAACAGAGATACTGGATGGGGAATCTCATCAACTTGGACTCCGCTGATTACAAAGCAGAAGAACCAGATCCAACATACTGTAAGACCTACTACACAAGATACGGTTTCAGCATTTTATGTGGAACCCGGACGTTACACTAGGCAATTAAGAAATAGATGGCGGTAGAAGAAAAATAATTTCTATCCTAAATAATGACGTCTAACACCTAAGTCATCCGTGACCACGGGCTCTGTAATGAGCTCGAAACGTAGGAATTGTAAAATCCAAAATAAACACAACTTAAATCCGTTTAAAATTGTTTTATTGTGATGAGTAATAGTTGTGCAAACTCAAGAAAATATTATGTATTACAATATTAGGTGGCAGGCTGACAAGCTGTTACTATAGTAAAACACGTTTTTTTCTAGTATTTTTTTAGAATACTAATGTAAATTTGATTTTATAAAGATCTCGTCTCTTCCCACCCCCCAACCCTATATAATCATGTATGTTATATTTACAGTATTTTTCTTGTCATTTAAAAACCTACAAAGAACACTTATATAAACTCCCATATCACTCTCATTAGGCAATTTGATACTTAATTCATAAAATAGAAAATCAACTTAACCGTACAGCTTTTAATTAAGTTTCCACATCGCTAACCACTAAGGACTTACTATTTTACATTCCGTGTACAGTGTACAGTCCCTCTTGTGCTTAGATTACACAAGTGAGACACTAATTAAAGCTGCAATGTAACCGGAGTTATTCTCGCGAGGATACTGGGTAGGAATGAAAATTGTCCAAAGACTATAATTATGGCCCATACAAAAACATTAAAATTTAAAAAAACCTTAGGTCATGTTTGATGATTTCGCCACATTCCTGCGACATAATAGTTTTTTTACGATGTAGATTCTTCTTCTTTTCGTGTGGGACACCGAGTCGTCCAACGACTCGATGAACTCTTGTGTCAGTTTTGCAACCGGCCACTACTAGGAGGAGATTGCTGACATGGTTGTGCAACGAACGCCGTCTAAGTAATGCAGATTGATTTTGATTGAGAGAAAGAAGGAGTTATGAAAGGTGTAAAAAAATGGGCTGAGAATATTTTAAGAGGTGAACCAGTACGTGAAACTGAACAACTTTCCCCAAGGAACATAGGTCGAAATATGAAAAAATAATTTGACCCTCCCATACTTAGTGTACCCGGGCGGGATAATTTGTATGGGAGGGCCAATATTTTTTTTCATATTTCGACCTATATTCCTTGGGGAAAGTTGTTCAGTTTCACGTACTGGTTCACCCCTTAAAATATTCTTAGCTATTTTTTTTACACCTATAATGAAAAATCTGCTTGATTTCTTATTGCCTTAACTGTCTATTTGAGGTAGCCTTATTCCCGATTTTCCAGCAACCTAGCCAACACGTGTTAAATTTAACCCTGATACAATCACTACAACGAAAAAATAATTGCTCCTCCTAGTTCGTCAGGCTTTGTAAAATTGAACGTTATTAAGGGTGCTTTCTCTCTGCCTCCCCCACAAAAAATTGCCGTAATTTAAGTTTTACGTGTATTCATTATTTTTATTATTATTCCTGTAATGGCCGCTACGGGCGATCTTGTCCTACACGTACGCTTAACAAAAATATTGGCATCGCATATCAACTGAGGCTAAAGGTTGTCCTACGGGGATAGTGTTGGCGTGGAAATATATTCTGTGCGTGGCTCATATCGATACGTTAGTATTTAATAAAAAAATGATACTAGATCGTTCGTTGACTTAAAATATGAGATAATGAATACATACTCACTTATTAAGTCATTTTTATAATGTCAAATAATATGCCCTGTGATGCCGGCTTAGAATAGCATCACCTCATTTGTTTCCCGTGGGTGTCGTAAGAGGCGACTAAGGGACTCGAGGGTGTGTATTATTATTTTAGGCGATGGGCTGACACCCGGTCACTTTGGCGATACACAATTTTCCGAATGACCCACAAATATTTGTCAGACGTGGCGTAAATGTTTGTTTTTTTGCGGCCGCTTACGCTCTGCCTACCCCGCAAGGGATTAAAGGCATGATATGTGTATGTGTATGTAAATAATATTGTTGACATAATATAAAAAAAACTATATTTGTAAAACAAACAAAACTAAGTTTAAAATTAATATAGAAACAAATAACTAAGTAGATATAGATAGGTACATGTATACATAAGTACGTAGAAGCAAGATATGTATATTGTAATTATTATGAAATACAATTTTTCTTAAACTTAGGTAATTTTCTATTAGGACAATACAAAATTGTTATAAAAAAAAGAAAGTGTGTAATACAAATTTAGCTTTTTTTTCAATGACGGATCGTGACGTCAATAAGTGATAACACTATCCTACATTGATTAAAGTAATTTCATTTTTAGTTGAACCATTTAAGGGCCAGCATGGAATAAGGTCTACTATTAAATAAAATAACAGGATAAACCAATCTTTTCAACAACTAACACTCACATATAAGTTGCAGGTATATCAATATAGCAACGAGACTTGCATTTATGCGCACCTCTATCAGAAATCACCTTAAAATATATACACTTTTGCAGCAAGTTATTATTTATGTATTCAATTATTTCTGTAATTTGCTGAGACGAAGATATATCCAAAGGCAAGACGAACCATATTAATTATAACACTTTTAATTATTATACGTAATTTTAGTCTTGAATTTGAACCTGTTCAATCAGCTTATGAGGCCGAGAGCAGTGCCTGGTGATAAGGCGGGGATCACATTTTACGTCCGTTGTTGCGTATTTTACCGCATGCGCCTGTCAGACGAAAGGAAATTGCTAATTTCGATCTGATTTATTTACAAAACGCACCGTCGCCGTTTTTTTAAGAGAATAAGATCGGTGTCTACGACCAAGAAGGGGCACGCACGGGGCGCGGGCGGAGGGCGCTCGCACCGGCGGCTGCGCCGCCACCACGTCAGACATCACCAAACCAGGGACAAGACCAATCGCGCGCAATTTTGCCCAATAAATTGCGATTTTCTTAAAGTTAACCAACTTCTTCTTATTTCCTCATCTTTCTTGTACCTTGATCGCATACAAGACCTACACCAGGACGTCGTATTCAAGAAGCAATCTTCGGATAAAAGTAACTTCGAGAACACGAAGGAACAACGCCGGTACAACGTGGACGCCGAACAAAGGAATCTTGACCGCTTGGACTTTGTTTGTACCTGTGCAGGAGGCTCGACGTGGCTTGGAAATCAGGGCAGTACTAGTGTTCTTTTCCTTTCCATTTTCGATTTCCCCTTTTATTTGTGTTCAAAAGTGTTACTTTGCTCGAAATACGGCATCTTTGCATTACACTACACGGTTAATACCTAAAGAATAAAATTGCATTAAATTGCTTGGTAAGCTTTCGACATTAATATTCGGTTGCTTATCTATGTATCTACGTAATATTTATCTAACAAAATTGATGCATAAAAATCATCATTAGGTAAAATACGTACCATATAATTACGTCCCTACGTACCTACCTAATTAGCGCAAATCATTATTGGCTTTCTATAAATCTACTGCTGCCTATTCATACCTTTAGAATACCTACCTATTTCACTTAAACTATTTTTAAAAGCATTTTCTTCTTAATATAAGCTGTATTTCGCACGTTGCTTTAGGATCGGTTACTTTACGTGTACATACCTACTAACATAGTGTACATAAAGCTAACGGTGTCTTTCGTGCTATAATTTCTAAATAACGGCTTATTTGCATAAAAGCATTGCATACTTTTTACGATCGGTAATATATCGCTTTCTTAAAATAAAAGCGTATTTTATTGCCAACCTAATACATTGCCTTTATGCCGCTTTTATATAAAACGCCTTACCTACATTTTTCCGTTTTCAAAACATAAAAGGCTTTAATTGCCACATCTTATCACAACATCTTATATTTTTATATTATTAGCTTACCATTAAAAATCATATACTTACCTAGGTATAAATACTTACCTTAGCGTAAAATTCAAAATATTGGCCGAAAATTCCAGGGTACGGTTGCTGATCGAACCGGTAACTACGCTGCGCGTACCGTGGTAGCAAACGTAGTGTGCCGTACACGCCGCTGCTTGTATACCTTGCATTCCTGCGCTCCTCTGCCTACCTACGCGCCGCTCAGCTGATTATCAACGCAACGGACTTGTAAATGGTTTGATGCATATTTACTTTGTTTACTTCATTTATTGGCCTACTTTTGTCATTAGATTGTTGTTTATTTATTATTCTAAACCTAATTTAAGTAAAAATGGCGGAAGAAACTAAAGAATTTAAAGAACTTGTTAGTCAACGTGGTTCAATTAGAGGTCGGTTAACGGTTTTTATAAAATATGTCACAGCATTAAAAGAAACTGATATTGGTGAAATAACTAGTTTGCAAATTGATGAATTAAAACTGCGGATCACGAAAGTACAGGAGTTGTTTACTGAGTTTGAAAAATGCCAAACAAAACTAGAAGTGATGTGTTCTGTTCTTGATACTCAAATACAGGAAAGAGAAATGACTGAAAGTAAATTCTATTCATCCATTGCTAGTGCGCAGGCTTTGATTAAATTATACCCAAGTGGTCATTCGAGACGCGAAGAAGGTTGTTCACATAATGATGACTTTAACATTAAATTACCGATCATAAAATTACCTACCTTTGATGGGAATTACTTCATGTGGCTCGAATACCGCGACACTTTTGAGTCTTTGATACATAACCGAGAGGGAATGCCCAACATAAATAAATTTCATTACCTACGTTCTTCATTAGAAGGGAGCGCCGCTCTGGTTATTAAATCAATAGATTTCACGGCAAAGAATTATAACGTCGCCTGGGAATTAGTTTGTCAACGTTACAATAATAGGAAAGTTCTGACAAATAATCACTTAAAAGCTTTGTTCAAAATTGAACCTATTGCAAAAGAATCTCACCGAGCTATACGTTACTTGGTAGATGTGGTCACAAAAAATTTGAAAGCTTTGTCCAGCCTTGGTGAATCAGTAGATACTTGGGACACCATCATCATATACATGGTGTCCTCCAAATTAGATACCATTACTAGCGGCAAGTGGGAAGAATACAGAAACAATTTATCAGAATTACCGAAATTAAGTGAATTCCTGGAATTTTTGCGTAACAGGGCCGACGTTCTTGAAACTATGCAAGCTAATCGCTCTGAAAAATCTGAAATCAAAAGCAGTCCTCATAATAAAAATAATACTCATGAACATAAACATTCATTCCCTAATCCAAACAATAAATTTTTGAAAACTTTTGTTACAAAACAACAAAAAACGATAGGAATGATGTGCCCTCTATGCAGTCAGTCTCATAGAATAATTGATTGCAACAGTTTTAAAGCCCTTTCTCCTGAAAAAAGGATGACAGAAGTCCTGAAATTAGCCCTCTGTACAAACTGTCTGCGCAGAGGGCACAATGCCTCTTTTTGCAGATTAGGGACTTGTCGGTTATGTTCCCTAAAACATAATACCATGCTACATGAAGATAAAAAACCTAAAAACAATGAAACAAATACCCCTCCGGTATCCCTATCTGTACTTACCCCCGGACAGGTGCTTCTTGGTACTGCTTTAGTGAAGATTACCGACCCTGAAAATAAAAATACCTACATTGCTCGCGCCGTGTTAGACGGAGGGAGTCAGTCGTGTCTTGTGACACAATCACTGAAAAACAAAATGGGTTTAGTTAGTCGTGATTCCGATACCTTAATTATATCGGGCATAAACAACATGCAACTTCCCATAACAGAGAGCTGTGACGTTAAGATCGGTTCATTATTAAATAAATTTCATACAAACGTTAATTGTCTTGTAGTGCCTGAAGTTACTGGTCAATTACCTAATTTCCCCATTGATGTAGGAAAATTAAATATACCTAATGGCATTAAATTTGCTGATCCTAAATTCTTCAACCCGGCAGACGTAGATATTTTGTTGGGTGCTGAAATATTTTACGACCTCTTAATACCTGAACAGATTTCGCTGGGTCCTAAAAATCCCATCCTTCAGAACACTGAGTTAGGCTGGATACTTGCCGGACGTAGTTACGAAAAGCCTAATAATAAAGTTTCCCACAAAATTCATTGTAATTTTACAAAACAAATAAATGAAAACCTAACAAAGTTTTGGGAAATTGAAGAACTTCCTTCTTCAAATTTACAAGCCACGTCTGATGATGAATTTTGTGAGGAACATTTCCTTAAAAATACACAACGCTTACCTAGTGGCAGGTTTTCCGTTCTCATGCCTCTTGTAGAAACACCAGAAACCGCACTAGGAGACTCATATAAAATGGCTGCTAAACGTTTCTATAATTTAGAGAAAAGGCTTGATAAAAATCCTGAACTTAAAGAAAAATATTATGCCTTTATAAACGAATACGAAGCCTTAGGTCATCTGACAAGAATTAATAAACCTGATTTCGGAAACTACATTCCGCACTTCGCGATTTTGCGTGAAGGTAGTGAAACAACTAAATTACGAGTCGTCTATGACGCAGCTGCCAAAACTGCGTCGAAAAAATCCCTAAATGACATTCGATGTGTTGGACCCGTAGTCCAAGATGACTTATTTAATATTTTGATTAGATTCCGTCAGCATAAATTTGTACTAACTGGAGACATTCAAAAAATGTATCGGCAGATCGAAATCCAAGAACCACAACGTAATCTACAGTTGATTTTGTGGAGAGATGATACCTCTAAACCACTTGAAGTTTTACGGTTAAATACAGTAACTTATGGAACAGCATCAGCGCCTTTCTTAAGTACGCGATGTCTCTTGCAGCTTGCTCATGAATGTTCAGATCATATTATTGCTCAAATCATCAAAAAAGATTTTTACATGGACGATCTGCTGACAGGGGCAGATAGCGAATCAGAGTTAGCTTACATCCTTAAATATGTAGTACAAAGGCTAGACTCCGCATGTTTCCCACTACATAAGTTTCGCACCAACTGTCCTCAGATATTTTCGGAATCTACCCTCACAAATCCTTTCGACTTAAATAAACATTCGAGTGTGCTGGGTGTATCATGGTCTCCCGACACTGATACTCTTTTTTTTTCTATCAATATAAATGATAATCCAGATAGAGTAACAAAACGCATAATTTTATCTGAAACATGTAAGATCTTTGATCCGCTCGGATTACTCAGTGCCTGCACTATATCACTGAAAATATTGTTGCAAAAGTTGTGGCTGCAAAATTTGAGTTGGGATGAACCCGTACCAGACGACATAAAGAACATATGGCAAAAAACAAGCCAAAATTTGCATACACTACGTTCAGTGTCTATACCAAGGCACGTACTACCTTCGACTTATACCACTTGTGAGCTCCATTGCTTCGTTGACGCCTCACAGGATGCATATGCCGCGTCTGTTTATGTGCGTGCTGTAAACAATGGGCACGTGACAGTTAACCTGCTTTGTGCGAAGACTCGAGTAGCACCACTTAAGACTCTTACTATCCCACGCCTTGAGCTATCGGCAGCCTTATTAGGTGCTCGTCTTGTAGCAAAAGTTAGTGAAGCCCTCCGCTGTCCTATAAACAAAAAAGTATTTTGGTCTGATTCAACCATCACTTTAGGATGGATCAAAACACAACCTAAAAATCTTAAAACTTTCGTTTGCAACCGAGTGAATGAAATTCATGATCTGACCGAGACGGATTCTTGGAGGCACATTCCAACTAACCTTAACCCTGCTGATATGTCATCCCGAGGGGTAGAACCGGGTCAACTCCTTAATTGTTCCATGTGGTGGGAAGGTCCTGATTTCTTAAAAAAAACTGATGAAACCCAATGGCCTGAAAATCCAAAAGAAAAAATATTTTTACCTGAAACAAAAGCTTTACCTACCACAACTAAACCTAAAAAAGAAGAAGAAAGTACAGAATTCGTAAAATTTGAAGAATACTCAAGTTCATTGAAATTAAAAAGAATATTTGCCTATGTACATAGATTTATTTACAACTGTAAAAACAAAGATAATAAAAATACTGGAACATTAAAAGAAGACGAACTAAATAAATCACTTACCTTCTTGATAAAGTCAGCACAAGTCGATTCTTTTAACCCTGAAATAAACCTAATAAAAAATAAAAAGACACTTACCTCATCTCACTTAGCTCAGCTGTCTCCATTTCTTGACGAAAGCTCCATTTTGCGAGTAGGTGGTCGGCTCGACCACAGTGACTTAAATTTTGAAAAGAAGCATCCTATTCTGCTTGACGGAAAGCATTATTTTACAAAACTGCTAATGCGAGCCGAACACTTACATTCATTGCACGCTGGCCCTCAACTCCTCCTGGCTAGTTTTCGGGATCAGTTTTGGCCTCTGGAGGGGAGGACCCTTGCGCGTAAAGTGGTACGGCAGTGTGTTATTTGTACAAGATTTCGAGGCAAAACTATGGAACCCATGATGGGCCAACTTCCATCTACTAGAGTTACCCAAAACTTTCCGTTCCAACTCACTGGAACTGATTTCGCGGGCCCCTTCCTAATTTCGTCTAAAATCGGCCGCGGAAATCGCATTTCCAAATGCTATTTATGCCTTTTCATATGTTTTTGCACAAAAGCAGTTCATTTAGAGGTCGTTAGTGATCTAAGTAGTCACGCCTTTATTTCATGTCTCCGCAGATTTATTTCTCGCCGAGGTAAACCGCATAAAATATTTTGCGATAATGCAACTAATTTTGTAGGTGCCAATAATGAACTAAACAGAGCATTGCAAGCAAGCCTTAATTCCATATATGACTACACGGCAGAGGAGGGCGTAAAGTTCATTTTCAATCCACCCTATTCCCCAACTTTTGGTGGTTTATGGGAAGCCGGTATTAAAAGCGCAAAATTTCACATTAAGCGAACGATAGGTAATGCCAGTTTGACGTTCGAGGAGTTGAGTACACTTTGTACCCAAATAGAAGCTGTCCTCAACTCCCGACCCCTTACTCCTTTATCTTGTAACCCCAACGACTTCTCTCCCCTATCCCCAGGACACTTCCTGATTGGCCGCCCGCTGACGGCATTGCCATCGCCTCCTGCTGCTACGCAAAAGAAAATAAAGACGAGATACCACTTGATAGAATCCTTAAGAGAGAGTTTCTGGAAGAGATGGCATAATGAGTACCTCTCAGAACTCCAAAAAAGAACAAAATGGCGCTCGCCTTCCGACCAAATCAAGGAAGGGTCGATGGTCGTTTTCAAGGAAGAGAACCTTCCGCCCATGAAATGGAGGATAGGGCGAGTACACAGATTATACCCTGGCAAGGATGGAATTTGCCGGGTAGCTGACTTTACCACGTTCAAGGGTATCGAACGACGAGCACTGAACAGAGTGTGCCTTCTGCCACATGAAGATTCCTTGGAAGTAACTTCAAGCCAGAAATATGATGATGCTTCTGCCTCTTCAGCTTCTTCCAACGGCCCCCCAGGATGTCTACGACCAAGAAGGGGCACGCACGGGGCGCGGGCGGAGGGCGCTCGCACCGGCGGCTGCGCCGCCACCACGTCAGACATCACCAAACCAGGGACAAGACCAATCGCGCGCAATTTTGCCCAATAAATTGCGATTTTCTTAAAGTTAACCAACTTCTTCTTATTTCCTCATCTTTCTTGTACCTTGATCGCATACAATCGGTATTTGCAATTTCCTTTGATATGAAAGACGCATGCGTTGCGGATGAGCTAAAATACGCAACAACGGATGTCAAATGGGAAAACCGCCTTAGGCCCGGACCAAATAGCTTTTTTTTGGCTGAATTAATATTACGGACAAGGTTCATTTGAAACTAGTAAGGAAATAAGTCAGAAAGTAAATAATACTAAAACAATTGCTTATAGCATTCATTAGAGTTATGCACACATACATACAAATATCACACCTATATTCTCTTTCGGGGTAGGCAGAGCGTAAACGGTCGTAAAAAACGGACATTTACGCCACGTCTGACAAATGTTTGATGGTCATTCGAAAAATTGTGTATCGCCATAGTGACAGGTTGTCAGCCCATCGCCTAAAATTTCAATGCACACCCTCAAGTCCCTTAGTCACCTCTCACGACTCTAAAGTTATGGTGTTTTATTATATACCTAATAGGCTTTATAATGCTCTTCTTTTAATACTGTCATTAGATAGGTAGAACGTTACGTATTTGAAAAGATCTTCATTTTATTACAACCTATGGTCCATTTCTTCCCAAAGTTAAGTAAATTTCCTGGATGTTCAAACTATGATTACTTCTAGTGTTAAAAATATTATTTAGAACGCTATATATCTCTTTAAATATTCATCTCTTTCGTGGGTCTGAATGTACTTGTAGTATTTAATAAGGCCCAAAGTTTTTAAACTGATGATGAATGCTATGCATTTTCAATGTTTTTGTATCCTTTCTAATTAAGAAATTAAGGAAAATAGTTGAAATAGCAAGCAATTTGCTGAGTAGTTCTAATATTTACTTAAAAAATATTTGAATCAAAATATAGTGAGTTAGTGAGCCTTATTGGACTCCCGTGCTTTAGTTCATCTTATTTTTGTTAATAAAACCTTTAAATGAATATGCACATGAAATTATTTATTTCCCTAAGCACACATGGTACAAACAATTTGTTCAAGCTGTTGCGTTAATATAGCTTGTTATACATTTCAGAGTTCAGGAATTCTTGGTTATTTTAGAAAACTATTTCATTACAATTTTCTATCAGAAAAGTTAGGTCTTAGTTTGGATAAATCTGTCTCAGGGTATTTGGGTATTAATATAGCATTCTTAGAAGTGATAACAGGTTAAGTGAGAATGAGCTACTATTATACCGTCAAATTTTGTCTACCGGTCTCATTTGTATCAAACTTACCAAATAAATATATGAATAACTTGGCCAAATAAACCTTTCTAAATATAAACTTTTTTGGTTGTTATTTAAAACATATTAGCACGTTTCCTTAATGGCAATATGGGCAGGAAAATAGTAAAGCACATGGGAAGCGCGAGCATGTAAACAAGTTACTCGCGCTGCTACTCATGATGCCGCTGCCACTTTCCGTGCTCCCTCGAATGTTGGCTGTCCGTGCGCGAGTCGAAGGAACGGCACCACGATCGTGAGTGGAATGTGTTGCTATCTCACTCACTCATATTGGTGCGAGAAGAGTATGACGGCAGTGTGTGAACTTGTGTAAACACTCACTCGCTTTGCTACTTCCGCGGAAGTATTTCGAGGAATATTCGCGACAACGACAAGAGCAGAAACAGGTGCAGTGTGAACGTGCTATTACATAAGACGATTTAAAAAATAAGACGATATACGTCGAAGGTCAAGTAACCAATAACCCCGTTATATTCTGTGTTCATGTAGCAGTAAATACATTTCGTAGCCACATGACTATGTATATCCTGAATATTTGATAAGCAAACAAATCGGTTCCGCAGTGCAACAGTGTCAACAGTACAACTTTTAAACCGGAACCGAAATTGTGTTTGTTTTTCATTAAGTTTTGTAGTAAGTACGTGGGTAAACAATTTTCCAAATTGACTGAATTGGTATACAGTTCGTGTCGTAAATAATTAAAGTTGATTATTATGTTGATTGATATTGTTAAGGTCTCGAGCCATACCTACAGAATATTCCTCGCGTAAAGTTCGACACGAGGTTTGGTTATCCATTAATTCCGACCTTTTCGCAAGCAGGTATCATCATCATCATCATCAGCATCATCATCATCAGCCTATATCCACCCATTGCAGGGAATAGGCTTCTTCTTTATTGTGCCAACCTTCACGGTCCTGTGCTTAACTCATCCGAATCCCACAAGCAGGTATACCATAGGAAACTAACTAACACGACACATATATTATTCAAAGCAGAAAATTTTGTCCCGCTGAATGCCCCTGGCTGGCCCCTGGTATGACTTTACACTATGTATTTCGTTTGTGCAGCGTAAAAGCAAGTAGAAGAATTCATGTTATGAGAGTTTTGTTTGTTTTCAGGGTTTCGATTGGTATTGAACGAAAATATGTTATGCGTATGAACAAAGTGAGTCTAAAGTACCGCCGTTCCAATAAGTCGTATTTGACAGCTGTCATCTTCATACTAAAAGAGATTTCAACAAAAGAAAATGGACCCTCTGCCACACTATTATCACGAATCTGACAGCTCTTAATTACGACTTATTGGAACGGCGGTACTTTAGTTATGTTATACTTAATTGTGTTATACTCTCAAAAGCCATTTTTATTTTCATAAACAAAGAATTATAAGGAAAAACGTTTCAATTTGAAATAAATTAAAATACTAAAATACGGATCAAGTCATGAGAACGTGACTCCCGAGAGAAAGAAGCCGGGAAAGCTTATTTAGAGCGAGAGAGTAAAAGCTTAATTACTAAAGACAATTTAAAATATCTTTTGCTCCATCTGCTACAAAAAGGGTTTTCGTATTTCCATTAAAAAACCTCCTATTCATATTAAGTATAAAAAATAATAGAAATATGATTGAATTTTTTGGTCTACTAATACAAGAAACACCAAAAATCGTGGGATCTTCCCGAACATACGGGGGAAGGTTTGGTTTTATATTAGTTACACTTGTTCAGGTGCCACTAGCCATTGATAGACTTCCTTTTTTTTTTTTTAGTTTAGCTACACAAAAGTACCGACAGTCCAACATGGAAGCCCTAACACTGCTATTTAGGTTGCCTATGGCATAATACTGGCAGCGTGAAAATCCGTCTTGCAAAATGCTTGCAAGTGCGCCACGAGCCAAACATTCTATTAAGACAACTCTGTACCTAGATGGCCTTTGAGCCCAGCCCTAAAGCATGGCTAAGGGTCAAAAGCAAGCAAAGCAACGGTACTCTTACAAAAAAAGAACTTTAATACCTATCCATTACAGCGTTCTATCTTGAGAACATCAAGAGGTTTAATTAAAGCAGACGTTTCGTAGCTTTGTGCAGCCAGATGCATACATACAACTTTGTAGCTCAATGAGAATGGACGTGGCAAAGCGTGGAAAGTCTTCTGAGTAAAGCCTCTTCTTTTAATCAAATAAGTAATAAATTTATTGGCTTACTTTTTGAGAATTTGTTTATATATTTTAATAACTAAACAAATGTTCGGTTTTCCGGATCTGATTTCGTATGTTTCTCTCTTACGCAGCAAAAAAGAAAGGGACTTACTTTTTGGGACTGATAAGGCCTTAAATCATAATGACTGATAAATTATGGGAATGCCTACGAAGACAATCCATTTAACTTGCCTAGAGCCACGTCGCATAAATCCCAGGCTTACGTTATCGAACGTATTCATTTTCACAAAAACTGGCAAGCACTGACTAGACAATGGAAGACACTGCATGCAATCTGACAATCACAGAGTAATCAAAAGAGAAGACTTTGCATGCGGGATAACAGAAAAATCACCTTATTAGAGTTTTTAGGATAGCTTGTACCATTGAGTAAAGATAGGGATCATATAAATGGAAGGAAGTAGTCTCTGTCTACCTCTCCGGGAAAGAGGCGTGATTTATGTATGTATGTAAAATGAGCCTAGCACGTGATTTTTTCAGTGATTTTAGGCAACTGTAAAAGAAATATTAATTAAATTTGTGTAATGAAAAAAAATCCTCAAATATAAATATTTGACGATAGAAATTTGCAAGCAATGATCTTTTTTACATAAATTTTACCTAAAAGATACCGGGTAATATACACTGGGTTGTGAATACTCACTTTTAAAAATATATATTTGGGAAATTGAAATGAACTATCAATAAAAAACTAAGATTATAATCACAAGATGTCTTAGTTATAAGAACGTGCTTGCAAAAGTTATCTCCCATATTCAAATGTATGAAACGTTCCAGAACATTCAAGAAATTCGTAAGTTGTGCCGTAAGGAAAGGTGGATCGGACACGCGCCGGACGATATTGCGGTTTGTGTCATCCGCCATACAAATTACTACCATTGACAGCCCCATGTCTGCCATGGTAACCAGTTTTCTACGGACTTTCGTACACTCTTTTTGTGAAAAACCGGATGTTACAAAACACCGAAAAATGCTCTGGCACAATATGCGGTGCGTGTGAGAACCGCCAAAGTTTCTCCCTCGAAGACAATGTGTTACTGAATTCCGCAGGGAAATATTTCCTGATCCTCGCATAAGTTGGATTAATTAATTTAAATATTCGCGTGTAATGTGGGATTCGCAAGTCACGTCTGAATCAGAAAGCTACGTGACGAATCAGAACTGCTCCTTAATGAGAATCTTTCTGGTGAATATATAATTTTACTTAGGTTTAGATAAGTAACTTTAAATTGTAGAAGATTTTTAAATATTTTCAAATTTACATTTAGTATTTGCAGAACTACACCGCAGGCAGGATTTGAACCTACGAATTTCGCTTTTAGTACAGGCGCTATTTCAAAATAACCTAACCCATTGATATTATTTCAAAAATTTTGGTTATCTATCAGGTGCCATTGATATCTTTTTACATTTTTATCAGTGTGATTCACAACTAAACTATGACTTTGTCACAGTAGTAAAATATAAATTATAATCGCTTTCTTCTTTACCTCCGAGATACGCTGCAAAAACACAACGATACATTATGCGGTAAGTGAATATAGCCACAAAACGAAAGAACAACACCGAGAAAGTACATAAATCAGCCACAAAAACAATTGTGAGAAATCCAGCCAGATAGGAACACATGTTGCCTTTCTTTTCCAGGACGGCTTCTCGTACGTACTAGTGCGTATCATAAATATGAAAATCACTTAGTGTGTTTGGTATTCATAATAGATCAAGTGGAGGATTTTTTTCGTTTTGGTACTTTGAAAGGTAATCTTATTTAATTCTTATCCTGTAAGGTACCGAGTTCACGAACGATCTGAAACGTACTGAGTGATCATTGACAGCAACTGAGGTTAACAGCATAAATTGTTGATAAACTTTACTTGATATTCATTTATCGATTTATACAATATACTTTAGTACACCATTATTTTTAAAATATCTGTAAAGATATGATGAACGCACCTTTCCTAGCTACGATCATTATCCTTTCGTCTGAAGAGTGTACCAGATCCGCACAAAACCCGAAAAAGGCTTTGTCATGTAAATGTATAAAACCAGGGCCCAGTAGTTGAACGCATGTCGTATGTAAATAGAATCACGGAACTAAGTGAGGTTCACTCTCTCACCGAATTCAAATTGATCCTTGAAACAATAAATAAACTTACTTACTACTTCTATGTTATTATTCTATGCGTAACCCTGTTTTCTTAGCCACCTTCGTCTTTTACCAAGCAGTTTAACAGGTAAATGTAGTAACAAAATAATACCCTGAAAAAAAATTACCCTTTCAAGAACGACTATAAGACTATTTATTTTGCGATTCTTTGAAACACCCATCTGTGACAAAGTCACGGAGGCCCCAGGTCTCAAGAATTTTCCTTTCAAGAATGTATACCTAATAGATAAGGTAAATTGGAACGAGGGTAAATTAAAAAGTATGTTTATTTATTGAAGAGAGATACTTACCTACAACAAGGAAAACTTTTATGAATATTTGATACAAAGAAATCTTCAAAAGAATTTTAATTAATTCGATCGGTCGGTGAAGTTATACCTATCAGGCCTAAAATTTAAGTTTTTTTTTGTCTAGATTCTTTCTAAATGTTTATTGGAGTTCAAATAAGTAATAGTAATTAGAAAAAGAGGCGCATAAAAGAAGAGGCCTATGTCCAGCAGTGGGCTAATATAGGCTAATTAGATAGAGAGATAGAATTAGAAAAAGAATTGCATTTATTCCGTTAGGTCGTTTATTGCAGTCATACGGGTGTCCCAGAAGTAAAGAGACAAATCAACGTATAAAAAGTAACTATCAATAGCCTTACTCTTCTGTTTTCATTTTAATAGAAATGTTGTTACGATCTACTTATATCAAATTTTCTCGAACAACGCCCTTGTAGGCAATTTTTCTTAAACTGATGCCAGCTCGCTTCATCACTGCTTTTAGGGATTCTGCTGCTACTCTTTTGGACAGTCTAGCCTATCTTTGTTCAAACATGTCAGGGTTTTTTGTTTTTCTGTGTACTTTTGTACTCTTTTTTTGTATAGAACCAAAAACGCGGAACATTTGAAGCATTATTTTGTTCAGTTACGAATACCACATTCTCGGACGACAAATATTGAGTGACTTGAGACTCATGATGGCATGAAACCATATTCGGCCAGAGCACAACATTTTCCCTCCGATAATGCTTATTAATAAAAGGTATTGACCGTTTATATAGACCATAGGCATTTTTCAATTCTCTGACTTGACTGCATGTATATAAACTCTATGTCCAGCACTGAAAGAGGGGCATACCTAATTGTAACAGTTCCGAATTTTACAGAATGTGTTTACGGCTTGATAGACGCCGTAAACGCACCGCTGCCATATTTGTATGGGAGTGAGATAGGAATTTACAATTTTCTTTCGTCTGATAGACGCATGCGTTATGGTGCGTATGTTGCGGCGGACGTCAGTAGGAGAGCCGCCAAAGTACAGGGAGACTTGGGAGCGAACAAAACATCGACCATTTAAAGTAAACGTAAATTCCCCTTGACGTAACAAAACTAAACTAGTAGAGATTTACAAGTGGGTGAGATGTCTTCGAATACTGTAGTTTTCAATTACGTTTAGTATTTTACGTCGGTTTAAATTTTTTATCAGAAGCATTTGAGTTACTTTTAATTTACCGTCTAAAAATTTTCATTAAAGCGGACTGAGTTCTGAAACTGAAATTGTGAGCAAAACTGTTGTTCCCATAGAAAATAGGAGACGAGCTCCAGTCCATTCAACATTTGCAATAGGTCGTCGTTTCAATGGAATGAATCCCTTTGTACATATACAATTTTGATGCAGTGCGAGTAGTGGCCACTTCTCTAAAGTGCACCGATACAAGGTGATTCGGAGAAAATTCATTAAGTTGGATACCTTGTTAAGAGTACCATACTAATAAATTTTTACTATAGGACCAACGCAGGAAAACGAGAAAAAAATATCATGAAAGACCCAAAGACAAGCATGATTGGTCCCATAATAAAAATTGTGCAGAACGGTACTTTGAACAACGTGTATAATTTAATGCATTTCCTCACAAACTTAGTATATATAGGTATTTAAATTATTTTTTATGACGTTGTTGACTTTTGCATTTGTAATCTTTAAAAAAATCAATGTGGTTTATTTTTTGCTCCTAGTTTTTGGACCATTGCCCGAACCTAATTTATTATTTTGTGTCATTTTAGGCGTGTACTAATGCTAATGTACTTCTTTTTACAATTGACAAAACGACTCAAACTTGGTTTTAATACTGTGTAACTGTTACGCAGGGATTACTGTTTTATTGTGTTATATTAATTTAGTGACGTTACCATACATTTAGTCGAAAATTTACGCAAACTTAAAAATGACAGAAAATGTATTATGTGCTTTAATACACAAATAACGCAAGCGTTAAAAAAATAAGCGGCTCTGGAATTATTTAATTATGCCCTCAATTAGTACCAGCCGTATTAGACTATTATTTATCCCAGCTTACTAAGGAGGCACATATTTTAATCCTATCTTTAGTGTCTTTATTCTTTTATGTATCGTCAGCTGTCATAATTTATACTTATTAGATATTTTCGTGATAGCATGCGATTCAGATATAATTAGGGTAAGAAGTTCTTTTAATCAAAATTATTTAATTATCTTTCAAGACACCGCTCCTTTTCCAACGCAAATAATAGCATAATTTGTCATCCTTTTATAAATGCAATACGTTATCAACGTAATGGATAGGACCACACCTAATACCACGTTCTTTTGTTCAAAACTATCCTTTTATGTTGCTCATGCGATTTCTATGAACACTATTCGTCATGGCGAGACAATAGTTGTCACACTGTCACACATCACTGTTTTACTCTATATGGATGGTTATAAATTCATTTCCCATTTTTGCACATTATATTTTGCGTAACAAAAATGCTTTCAGGTGAAAATTGCTGACGTGTTTCGTTCCGTACATGCAGGTCAAAGACGAAGAGAGCATAAAATATTTACGCATTTTTTATTTTATGTTTTGCAAGTATAAAAGTTATGATAACAGCCATAAAATATTATATGCATCGATATAACTATTGGTCCATAAAAATCTAACATCATGAAAGTGCACGACTTTTGAGGAAAGTGTTTCTTTGGTCATCATTTTAGTCTCTGTCCTAGACTAGAGTCAAGAGCAAACCCATCATTAATAAAAAAAAAAAAATGAACTCGAAACCAATTTCTGATCTGAATATACAAGGAGGTACCGAATGGCAGACTTTACCCCTTTAGGCTAAACCACTTTCCGTAAGAACCTACGGTCAACAAATAAAAAAAAACTCTAACACAAAAAAATCTGTTTAATAAGCAATGGTCTGTGGAAAGTAACTCTTTAAAATATTTTGACGTATGTACCCTAATACACTTTTACAAACGTTCAAAATTTTATACTTCAGCAGTTGTTCAGATACTTCAGCAGTTGTTCAGATACTTCAGCAGTTGTTCAGATGTCGAGTCAACAACTGAACAACAACTTAACTAAACAACTGAACAACATCGGAACAACAGCTGAAAAACATCTTAACAACAACCTAACAAAACAACTGAACAATAATCGAACAACAACATCTGACAGGTGCGGCGGGATGACGATTTGAGTATTGGAAACACACAGTTCTCAACTTTATAGAACAAACTGTAATTTTATAAGCAGAATGCATGAAACAGTTCTTTATACAACTGTTTTCGAGTTCATTATTCTAAAATTTTGAGACAAGCTATTTTAAAACAAGATATTTTACTATTATTGAGTCAAAAAACATGCCTAATGGTGGTAAGTGTGTGAGTATGATGTGTTATTCAATACTTTTAAGGAAGGTTCACAACTTTCGACTGGTCATTCAATTTGTGCAGACCGTATCCATTCGCATAAGGCCTCTACACACACGGCGATAACTTTATTATGAAAAGGAATCACTTTTTAATTTAGATAACAGTGTAAGCTATAGAAACAGAGTAGAAAAGGAGTCCTTTTAAGGGTTTCATTTTCGTTAGAAACCTTTATTATTTCGTTTTTTCTGTTTGTATGCCCTGTCTATAATTTCATATCATATTATAAATATAACATATTTAATAAGAAGTTAATTATTATGTTTTTCAACCCTTTCCCGAGTTGTCAACCTCCGCAGTTAACCTTTGTTCATGTAGTCATATTTTTGCTTGGACTCATAACAAGCATGCCCTTAGAAAAAGTAACAATATGACAACTTGCGCGGAAAATCTTTGATATTATATTCAAATAATCCAAACTTTTAGATTTTAGAAAATCTAATGAAAATACGTAACAGGCGACTAATTGTTATGTTTACTATTTTATTACTTCAATAGCCACAACAGTGCACTACTGGACATGGCCCTCCTCTAATTTAAGGGTATTTACTATACTCACCAGGCTTGGCAGACGGATTGGCGAGCGCAGTGAAAGGTGTTGTATTCACAGGAAACGCTGCTGCCCATTCGCTACATCTATCCCTTAGTCACCATTTACGACACCCACGGATTTTATATTATTTACCAAACAGTAAATATGAATTTTATGAGAAGTTTGCAGCATTTTGATACCTTGTTCGTTTAATTTTACTTTCTCATTCTCAAGAGTATGTTTGTAAATGCATGTTTTCCTTGAACTATATTGGCGTTATTAATGTAAATAAATACTTACTAGCTATATCTAGATGGCGCATGCATGAAGCCCTAGCATGCATGAGTGAAGAAATAGTAAACCTATTACTTATGGCGAGTGTAGTCGTAAACGACATCGACATTGGCGCCACTTCACAAAAAATATTTTCTCTTTATATACAAACAATCTATCTGAATGTCCGATGACCAAAGTGTCGTAAGAGGCGACTAAGGGACTCGGGGGTTAGATGTGTATTGCAATTTTAGGTGATGGGCTGACAACCTGTCACTATAGTGATACACAGTTATCCGATTGACCCTCAAACTTTCGTCAGACGTGGTGTTAATATCCGTTTTACGGCCGTTAACGCTCTGCCTACTCCGTAAGGGATATAGGCGTGATTTATAGTCGCCTATGTATGTATGTTTGCCATAACTTTAATTACAGCTAATCTCTAATTGAGTTTGTAGGTTCTAATTTTACTTAAGGATAATACTAAAAACTTGAGCAACAGACAGTCTGATAGATTGTTTGTATGAAGTGAATATATTTTATGTGAAGTGGCGCCAGTGTTAAGGCCGTTAACGACTACACTCACCTTAAATAAGTACTTTGCATTAGGTAAAGTACGTAAGGTGTAACCTCAATTTATCTAGCCTTTTTGACAGAAATAGCTAGAATCTGTGGTGTGAAAGTTAGATATATGCTAAATCGAAGGTATTTTAAGTCCGAAACTCATAAAGGTTGGTACAGTTCAGTTACTGAATTTCAGATTGTATAAGATAAATATAACAATGTGCGGAAGACCTGGGTCAAATGATCAAAATGTGTAGAAAAAAGAAATCATTAATGGCATGGCATAGTAAACAAACCTACAACACTCAACTATACACGGGTATTTTAAGGGATATTTTATTATTTTACTTTGTTTCGGCTCCAACAAATGGAGGGCTTCATGCCACGCAGCATTCTCCATCGGCCAACCAGAAGGCAAACAGAGACAATAACGAAATTTCGCATGCAAAGAGGCTTAGATAACTAAAGCCTAGAGCCACAAAGTAAGTATTGGCGGCGTGCTAAAGCTCTCAATTGGCTTCAGTTTTAATTTGGCACACGAAACACAGAGCTAGCTATAATTTTGATTGTTCCTTGTATGTTAAAAGAAAATCCAGTCCTCGTATGCCAGAGTACATTAAGTTAAAGGTCACTTCGAGACCGGAGTAAGAGCATGCAAGCAAAAGAGTGATATTTATAATACTTTTAGCTACTTATATGAGTGCACTAGGCCAAGTTTGTTATGTGCTCATTTTCTTCGGGTTAAGGTTGCCACTGTAGCTCACTCTTGGAGCATTTATATTTATTAAAACAACATTTTATTTTAGTTTCTAAAAAGTTGCTTCTCTAGAATAAAATATTTTTATTTCCAACTAAGTAGATAAAATCTAAGGAAAAAATCCGAGTCGGCTACAAAATTTAATAAAATGTAACGTTTAATTTATTACTTTCTCCAAGATTTAGCCTCGTCACAAATCATCAAAAGGCGTCTCAATTTTTTCATGTTAACCCTTTTTACATAAAAATTTTATGGTACACTGTAAATTAGGTTAATTACTTTAAGGGTTAAAATGATAAATTTTCTTCTTTACAAATTACGTCGTGCGAAAGGAATTAACGGCCGTTAGTGTCAGTCACGACGCGAAAAAATGTCGCGTCTACATGAACAGAGCTACAAATATGTAGAAATGGACGAAAAGATAAAAAATATCAAAGATAACTACTTTAAAACTGTTGAATCAGTCGCTGGGTACTAGTTGCAAAACTAACCCGATAGATGTAGCCGTGCCTCGCGTTATTGGCATTAAGATAAAATTTCGAAATTCGCGGGCAAGGGACGAGCCGCGGTAGCCTAGATGAGGCGCCGCCAATAGTGATGGTGAAAGACGCAGGTTCTAATCCTGCCCGCGGTAAAACATTGCAAGTTTTCTTAAAAATGTATACCTTACACGGGAAGTGTTTTATGAGTTTAGTATTATAAAGTAGTTCATATTTGACATAGTTTGACATTTTATGTCCTTGAATAATATAATTGTTTGACAGATTATTTGCACAAAAGTGTGAGAGAGAAATGACAAAATGAAAATGAAATAACTTTTAATAACTATTCAATGTAGGATAGTAGGATGATCCGTCATTGTAAAAAAAATGGTATAACACAATTATCTTTTTTATAACTTTTTTGTATTGTCTTAATAGAAAACCGGCTCAGGCGGAATTTTTATTCCGCCTGAGCATGTAAAGTTACATGCCGTGTAATTAACCTGGCCAGCTTCGAGGCAGTGCCTTTTTTTTATAAATATTTAAAAAAAAAACTTATTTTAAAAAAATAAAACAGGTAACTTTATGCCACCACCATTTGTAAACAAAATTTGTTTCAAATTTAAGTCAAGATTTTCAAAGCATGTTAGTTACATAGAACACACAGAGGTTAATTATACGCATTATAATTAACCTCTGTGTGTTCTTAGTTCTATGGTTCAAGATGAAATATTGAAGAAGCAGCATTAGCGCGTTGAGAATATTTCATTAGAGGGTCCTAGGGCTTGAACGTTGATCCCGCTAGCTATCTTTACTATATACTATAGCTTATTTGGTGTCTTTGCATTCTATACAAAAATAACAACAGATTCACGGTATTTGATAATTTTTTCGGAATTACTAGCTTGTGAGAACTGAAATTCAATTCCAAGCAACTTGTTATGTTCCGACAGTAGGAAGTGTAATGAAATGTTTTGTGCAATGATTTTAATCGAGTTGCATTTGACAATTGCTCAGTCGCAGAATTTCAGATTCTTTGAATAGGACATCTAACATTTTTCTTGCGTGTTGTCATATTTCTGAAGTTAGTCATGTTGCTGAACTTTACGCAAGTGGTTTTAGATTCATCATTCATCAAAGTCATGTTAAATGGATGAATCGATTACTAATACTATGATTATTACTCATACTTATACCACACACAGTCAGTCAGTCTGGTTACGTAAATTATAATCAAAATCTCAAAAACAATACATACATACATACATATACATATAATCACGCCTCTTTCCCGTAGGGGTAGGCAGAGACTACATCTTTCCACTTGCTACGATCCTGACACACCTCTTTCGCTTCTTCAACATGCATCAATCTTTTCATACATGCTCGTCGGTTTAGGGTACTCTTGACCTGACCTTTCTCTAGAACGTCCCCGATCTGATCCAAGTACGTGCGTCTTGGTCTTCCCCTTCCAACGTTCCCATCCACACTCGCCATATACACCTGTTTCGTTAATCTTCTTTCATTCATTCTCTCAATGTGACCAAACCATCTCAGCATTCCTTTTTCTATACCAGTCACTTTGTCATCTTTTATACCGCAACGTTCTCTAATCACACTATTCCTTATCCTGTCACTCAATTTCACTCCTATCATACTTCTTAGCGCTCTCATTTCTACCGCATTTATTCTACTTTCATGCTTTTTCTGCCATACCCAACTTTCACTCCCATACATAAGTGTTGGGACTAACACTCCTCTATGCACAGCCAGACGTGCCTTATTAGACACTGTCTGGCTGTTCATAAAGGTATGCAACGCTCCATTCACCATGTTGCCGGCATTTACCCTCCTTTCAATGTCACTTTCACACTTACCATCTGATGTAAACTTCGATCCCAAATATACAAACTCTTTCACTTGCTCCACCCTCTCTTCTTCTATCATAATATTACACTCCGTCATACCTTCTTCTTTTTCAAAAACCATTGATTTCGTCTTACTTACATTCACTTTCATTCCTTTCTTTTTCAAAGCCTCATTCATAATGTTTACCATCTTCTGCAACTCTTCAGCCGACGACGCAAGGATAACTTGGTCATCAGCATAGAGAAGACATTTGACGAGTAACCCATTCATTCTCAGTCCATTTTCACACTCTTTCAAATCTGTCAAACAACTATCCATGAATAGGTTGAACAGCCATGGTGACGCAACACATCCCTGTCTAACACCTTTCTCGATGTTAAACAGTTCAGTGAAGGCCCCGTTAATCCTGACACAAGCACTGGAATCCTTATATAAGGATTTCAGTGCTCGTACCAAGATGCCGGCTTTAAAAATAAAATACATCCTCTCAATTAACATGAAAAACAATTTTATCCTTTCAGTCTGCTTTGTTTACAAAAGAAAATAGTATATTCCTTGTAATGGTCAAACAAACTGGATACTTGTTGCCAGTTTCATAGAATAGCTTTTCTTATGAAAGCAATCTTATAGTTTATTAAAGCTCGAGTTAAATTATCTTTAGAAAAGTAAATATAAAATTATCAATACAAAAAAAAGTTTTAATATATCATGTCCTCAAAAGGATTACGTCTAAAATTTGTATACCTTCAAGACCAAAAACTATTTAGTTGTAAGTTGCTAGAACTTTGCTACGCCGTAGCATAGCAGTCCTATTATTATAATTATGTAATATAGGTGGGCGAAAAAGTTCTATAGCTCATTTAGCTCAGTCGGATCAGAGATAAATCAGGTGACTAGAAACTACAAAATAATAACATATCTTGGTCATTCAACTCAGACAAGTACCTACTGTCTGACATATGCCATGATTTCTCTCTGACCTAACTGAGCGAAATGATCTAAAGAGCTCAGAGAAATACATTTCGCCCACCAGTATTATGTGATAAAACTCTTCCAATGTTTAATATCAATTAACAGATTTCAATTTAAGTACCGTTAAATCATACAACTATGGTCCTGTCATACAACTTTGGTCCTATTTAAGAAGACTATTTTTGTTAATTTTTTTAAAGTATTAAGTAGAAGAAAGAAGATTTTGTTAAATGTGATCTCATGTTTAGCTTTCAACTAATAAAAAATACGATTTTTTTTACGTTTTCTTTTTTTTGATATACATGTTCTCAAAACCCCTAACCTCACACAATATGATCCCAATTATAGTCCTTTATTAAGTTATCATAAGTTTTTGAGGGGAAATTGAACTTGGACCATATTTGAAAGCACGTAAGACAACAATGGTCCAAATAATAAAAAAAAAAAACAAAATACTTGACGTGTTTTTTACAGATACTAACTACCCTATAAATATTAAAAAAATATGATCAAAGGTATACCTCGGATTGAAATGTATCACGATAGCAGCGTATTTCCATTTTATACAAGATCGCAAAGTTGAAAATGTAGAATTCTGGACCATAGTTGTATGATTTTACTCGGTACCTCTATACCTGTAATAACTTATAATGGTTGTTACTTGATTTTATTCATTTATTTCTTTCAACATTTATTATACCAAAATACACACAGACAAAATTTACAATGAGACAAGACACAACAGGTTTACTAATTTCTAAAATTAAATTCTTACAGCAAACCTACACAAGTGATACTACATAATACGAGACGCGCAACTTTCTTTAACTGGAAATGAATTTTCAAAATCAACAGTTATTCGCTAACATTTAAGTATTATTATTGCTGTACTAATTAGGTATCTACTACTGAACGCGCATTTTAATATCAAAATGCAGGCATGTTCATTTCCTACAATCTACTTGAAAGGAATAAAAGCGGAAAACAAAGATGCTTGTTAACTGAAGACATACTCGTACACGATATCGTGTTTTTAATTTCATCCAACCATGAGCTCATGACAATGAGAAAATTTAATTTATTCAATGAGCCGGTTTTCGTCGAATTTATTTTAAAGCGCACTTCAAGCGTAATTATGTTTTCTCTATGGAAATTTTATCTTATACTCCTTAATTGCTTCCAGAAATTAATGAGTCTTCACTATTCACACATATGCGCAGGATATTGCAGTATTGACAGGCAATTAGCAAATGACAGCCAAGGCGGTGTAGCGTGGTGTGTGCTACAATTTATTTCGTCAGTACCTAGCACTGGACAAACAGAATACCGCAAAATCGCTCGGCAAATGCGGGAACCACCTTAAGTGAATACAAACAGAACTTTGAATTCTTGTCAAAATCAGATTTTGCTGAAATTTTCCAGTTGAACGGCTGCCAGGTGGAATAAATGACTCAGCCAACTTTAAAAGGGCTAGACACGGCAAGTATTGAGTGGGGATGGTAATAAATCCGACCAGATATCAACTTCATTCGGGCAAAGAATACTATAATCCGGATTTATAGGGGGGCCGCGGCCACGTTAAATATGCAGACGGTTAGTGGTGGCCGTATTGAAAAATAACGTATTTTGAATTGAATGAAATATATAGGCATGTTTTATTTATTTCGACTGTTAAAACCACACAGTCGTTTGTGTAATAAAGACAAGCTCTACCTTATATATTTCTTCACAGACTATTACTGACTTGGTTTTATTTTTGTTATTTCGAGTGCAAACAGTGAGTGAGATATTATTTTCGAAAAACCCCGATTTCCTCACTGTTTGCTGAACGAACCCTAGGTGATATTTTATTGAGGCAAGTAGGTATTTAGGATTCACCACATGTTAGTTGCTTGAAATTTAGACTTAATAGTAGCCAGACCTTATGATAATCACCCTAGTCGCGCGTCCGTCCTCAATTCCAACCAATCGCAGACGGAAGAATTAAAGGCTTTAGACAAGTCCCCACGATTAATGTCCCCGTGCTATCAGTGAGCGAATACGGGGATTAAACTAGCTTCAAGAAATAAGAAGGTAGGCGCATGCAGGAAATCTTACTGAGTTTGAACAAGAACTAAAAAAGTCTTGCTTTAATATAAGAGTAGTTTGACATAACAACGTATGCTGTCAAAGTTCCTTTTCCATCAACTGACGGTAGGAAAGTGGACATGGGATATAATGTTAAGGTGATTCGAGAGCCCAGTGGCGCCACCAAACGGGAAAACGTCCTTGGCGGGACACGCTAATAACTAAGTGCGCAGATTATTTAGAATTAGTGTAGATAACCACCTTAAAGCAAGTGTATGAGGAAACAATATTTATTCTGTATACAATCCAGATTCTCGTAGTCCATTTGAAAATTGTTTCTACTTCTATGATACTATCAGCAATGTGTGCCAATTATGTTGAGATTGGTTATGACTACATTTCCGTCACATTCATTATCCAACGACTTTTATTAGCTCACACGCTAAAAACCTCATAAAGTTTTGCGTACATAACAATCCAAACCCCACTTTGGCCACAGAGTATATAATAGTACTAACCTTTGGCTCGCAATGCACTCACCTACCGCGCCTGGAGGCCATTCAACGCCGTCGCATAAGAGAATATATCTGCGATGACAGATCGTAAAACCGCGTTTCAGAACGCCTGCCAGTAGAAAAATTCTCCGTGTCAAACTTATACTATCCCATTTATGCGCTCACGTCATATAAATTTTATCGACCTCTCGACTGAGAGAAAAATTTCGGCAAAACTCAGTTTGAAAGATGCATAGTGCTATCTAGTGTTTTTTTGAAGATATATTTCTGTTGTTTATCGTGGTGCACTATAAATTATGCTTTAACAAGTTTACATTTACGAAAATAAGAACAGACAAATCTTTAGAGATGGCTAGTGTGATGCATCTAACTGTCTTTCGTTCATTCATTTCGCGAAACCCTCGTTCAGAGGTGTGTTAGTTAAAATTTTAAGCTAATGTTATCTTATCCGGAGCACGCTGAACGTACTCCTGGAACCGAGCTCAAAAACATTACACCACAGTGTTTACCGGCGTCCAGCCCAAATAAACATACCTATTCTAAATCCCGATTTTAACGATTGCGCTGATTTTTTATTCCCATTCGGTGATGTATTTCAGTCGGTGCCGTATTGATTCCTAGACCGGCTGAATAATCGGGTCAGCTGGGTTCAGTTTCGTCTGCATCAAATAATTATAAGAATTTATCGCTTTAAGCTGCGGTATGTTCATGAATCATATTCTGTTTTTATGTGTTTGTAGCTAATTGCATTAAAATAACGCTTGATTAATAAATGATTATCAATATAAAAAAACTAGAGACGAAACTAAAAAATTTACATGTATGAAATTGGGATGTATGATTGCAACTTTTGGCTTCTCATCGTTGGTTCTGTATTTATTTAAGTAAACATTTGTCTTAGCTGTTGTAGCCGTGTGATGCCGGCTTAGAATAGCATCACCCCAATTCTTACCCATGGGTGTCGTAAGAGGCGACTAAGGGACTCGAGGGTTAGATGTGTATTCAAATTTTAGGCGATGGGCTGACAACCTGTCACTATAGTGATACACAGTTATCTGATTGACCCTCAAATTTTTGTCAGACGTGGTGTTAATATCCGTTTTACGGCTGTTAACGCTCTGCCTACCCCGTAAGGGATATAGGCGTGATTTATGTATGTATGTACATTTGTCTTTGAGCAATCTGGAATCGAATCATGATGGTGGCTCGTACCACTAACATCCACTAGATCACGCTTGCAGTTTAAATCATTTATTTTACCACAAATGATTATTTTTTGGTAATAAATAGAGAGATATCTATTATCTTCTCTCTGTGTGTATATTGCAGTGCTTATGTGTACGGAAGAAAAGAATACTTCATCGGAGTGCTTCATTTGGAACACGGCTCTAACATCCGTACTCTTTTCGTACTTTTTTTACGCTCTTAGACTGACAAGCTCCTACGTCTTACCGCTTTATTACTGACTGTTTCGTTTCGTTTAAATCCGACTTTATAGGTTAAAAGAATAGTATAAACGTGTATGAGTAATGAAAAATACTAGCTATAAACTACAATACTTAAGATTTATATTTGAAACTAGTGGCCTGACTAGCATTTTCACCCGCTGCTGATAGTTTTCCCGTGGGAATAAAGCGTTTTCAAGCAATTTTTTTGTACCTAAGGATTAAAACCATCAAACACGCATCAAAATCAATTGCTTATTTACAAAGATTTAGGCATACATAGATAGGTACGGTCGCGTTCAAAAGTGGAGTCATAGTTAACACAAACCTCAGAAAACAAGTCGCTCGCACCCGCAGCGACACTCACACAATGACACAAATGACGTATAACATACTAATATTTGACGAACTACCATTGTATAATAATAGGCTGAGTAGTATTGACTATTTCACTACATGAATCATTAGCTGCGGTAGCTTGGTCAGTAGCGCGGTCAAGCAAATTCTTGACCGCTATTGTGGAGACAATGGATCGAATCCCGATATCTTCGTTGTAGTTTTTATTTTATCAAATGAAGCAAAATTTAGTAAATTTTGAATTACATTTTAGTTGTTGCTAGATCGTTTGCGAGATAGTGCGTGTGCTAAGTGTTTTTTTTAACCTAAGTTTATTTATTAAACTTCAGTGTTTATATCTTCGAAATGCATACTAATAACAGTTTGCAGGATAGGCAGCGTATTGTTGCGCTGCAATTATCTGTGGCGCTGCATGATATTGGATTTAATTTAACTCAAATTGCTAATCAGACTGGTCTGGCCGTAAGTATAGTTTTATTTCATTACAATTGTATTTTAAATATTAAAAACTTTGACTCATAGTATGTTGGTAGCTGTGAACCGATTAGTATAAACTTTTTTATTAATAATGCTACTTTGTTTTAGTGGAAGACTGTTAAACGTTGGGTTACACGTTTTGAAGAGGAAGGTAGCGTAAAAACTCGACTCGTCTTATTAATGATTCACAGCGGAGGATGATGGTGTAACAATATGAAGAAAATGGTTCTGCCGCTGGTCCAGGCGAATTAGTAGCACAAGAAACAGGGCGTGCAACTGCAGCTAATTATGTTGATATGCTACAGGAAAGCATGCTACCGACGACGGTGCGAAATGTCTAACTGTTTATCCTGCTAGTGAAGTTCCTCGTTTTGCATTTGTCCAGGATAAATTGTCCAGTGCATCGAGCTGCCGTGGTGTATAATTGGTTTAGCCAGCACCCAGATATCCAAGTTATTTGTTGGCCAGCAAAATCTCCGGACTTAAATCCCATAGAGAATTTATGGGGTATAATGGTGCAAAGGTGGGACATGCGCAATGAAAGAACTACAGAAGCTTTAGATGCTCACTGCCTGGGAGTGTGGGAGAGTACCAGAGGAACAGATATATGCACTTATTTGGTCGAGTCTATTAAGTGTTTTTTAAGTGTTGTTGAAAACAGCGGAGGTAACACCAAATACTAATTATGTAAGCGGTGATTTTTACTTAAGATTCCAATCAGACCCGATCTAGCATACATTGCTGATTATCTTGTGTATTTCATTATAATATATGAATATACACAAAATAATCAGCAATGTATGCCGAAGCGGGCCCGATAAATCGTTGCTCACTCAACCTCTGTTTACCTGCTTACCCGCCTACTATTGCAGTAGGTATTTGTGGAGCATTACATTAGCAATTAAATTATGCTAAAACATCGATATATATTTATATAAGATTAATCATTATTAGTCAGTTATCTTAAGGCCTTGCTTCAATATCTTTTCATTACGAAAACGAGTACTTAAGCTTAAACCTTGAGATGTAGGCAAATAACTGATTTATTATTATTACAATTACTTTTACTTCCGAGGAAAGTGCATCATCGTTAAACATAGAACAATAAAATAATCACTAACGAAATTATTACTTAAATAACTTTATTGAAAGATTCAATCCAAGATTTGGATCATTCCTATGATCTTATAAATAATTACCTATCGATGTTTCAGCTAATGAACGCTTAATCTCATTTTACATAATATTATGTTTTATCATTCAAACAAAACTATAAACTAAGTATTACGACAGCAAGTATTTTATGTAGTTTTACATACTCGTATCTTATGGTTACCAAAAGTTCTCATTCATGTCATTATGTTATTTACATAAAGTAATACCATACCTACCAATAAAATAATTTCTTACCTTACTTTTTGTTTTATTACAATATTATAGGTTTATGTTTTTAGATATAATTTTGATACATAATTTACAATAAACATTTATAGATATAATACATAGATGAATATATAGAAAAATATTATATAAAATAATTATTACTGGAGAAAATATGGTAAAAACATATAAAAAAACATTATTCAACATACAGAGATCGGATGGGAACCCGGTTCCGTTCTGATTAGAAGGTAAGAACTATTACCGCTAAGCTATGGTAGCTTGTGATCAATACGACGAAATAAAGATATGTAATCTATTGCTTTACTACAAGTGAACGAATAAGGATAACTATAATACAGTTTTAGACAAACCAGTGTGATGTATACTTTGTGGTGATGTGGTGGCGAATAGGCTATCACCGAGTAATTATTTTAAAGATTACATAGATGTCGCTTATAGGTGGTAATCTGTTTAAGTTTTAATGCTACGCCTTAAGGTGGACTTTTCTACTTACAGTCGATAATCTTACGTGTGTGCGTAAGTTAGTAAAGTAAGTACAGAGGATAATAACCCGTATTGCAATCTGTCAAGTGGTCTAACTATGACTCCACTTATGAATCCGACCGTACCTACATCAGCAGCACATTACCCATTTCAGGGTTCAACTTATACTGGTTACACTTAATATCTTTATCAATAGACCAGCGTAAGTTGATCTCTTAAATGGGTAGGTTGATGTGCTGCTAGTACAGACATATCGGGAAGCAACTTTGTGTCATTATACTTACAATGAAATTATATCTATCTGTTAGTTTGTGATTCTGATTCGTTTAAATTAGACTTTTTCACAATAATTAATCAATTCTGTATCTTCTCATGTTTAGTTCAAAGATCTTTGACCTAGATTAATTTGATTTCATGCGAGCTCGTTAGGTTCGGTTAATACCTTCCAACGTTGTTGACCTTAAGTATCCTCACCACCGTGCATCCAGCCAATTGGCCACCACTCCTTCATCAGTCGGCTACTATATTAGCATAGCATTAAGTGGCTATGCGTCAAACCGCAGAGCGACGCATATAGCAACATTGTACATAGCTGACGGAAGTGAACAATGTCGCCAGTTATCTGCAATAGATGGCGCCATAAATAATGCGTAAATTGGACTATTGATGTTTGGATTGAAATTTCAACTTTAGAACCGGGCAGTCTTTTGTTGCTTACTACAACATAACACGATAACAGTTAGTCATTGACATATCATCAAATATTTCAAGTCAAGATACGAATATGATGAATTGAAAGACATCATCATAACTTATTCGTAGCTTCCCAGTAAAACAACAGATTGACATATACTGGCTACAAAACTGCGGTTGGACGGACAATCATAGCGAATGTGTCAAAGTCGATACATCGATTGAATCACTAAAACTTCCAAACTTCATCAAATTATCGGCAAGCACACATACCTATAAAGCAAGGTACTTTACTGACAAGGGTCTATTGTGCAATTAAATTCACTATTGTGCATTTAAATTGACGTATATCGTGAATTTAATTGCACATGCTAATGTAACTAGTGTTGAATATAACCACGTATCACCCACAACTAATTTTGCTGTATTCGTTAAAGAATGCGGTTACCCCTCGATCATTTTTACCACCACACGCGTTATACAGTGTATCTATTACTATCTAACCGATTCCATCAAACAACTTTACTACAACTAATCTGACAACCAACATGCAATCTGTAACAGAATCATAAATGGTAACACCACTCGCAAATGTCAAGTTTGTTTACAAATGTTTTGACATATGGTTTTGACAAATACCAACAACCACCTATTTACACAAAATATGATTCGAATATCTCCAACAAATTTATCTTTGGGTTTTGCATTTTAGAATTGCAGTGCAGAATTTATAAATCTGTTAATCAATAACTAACAGAAGATAAAAAATATTTACGGGTAGAGCCCGTAGATTATCCGGAGTCACTAAATCATTGAAGATGATAATTGTGAATGATTGTGATAAAAGTAAACTTTGTATTGCTTAGCATAATATAACAAAACTCTTTATTGCAAAAAAATAAGTAATATTACAGTAGAGAAACACAGACAAAAATATAACAGTAAAACCATTAGTGTAGTGCTTGTTGCATACTTTATTTGATTTTTACTTTCATAAGTAGTTTCAATTTCATTCTCAAAAGTGCCTTCACATAAAGTACAGTGATTATGTACCTTCATAGTAGATAGCAGAAGACACTGAATGCATGATAAGACCATGAAACTGAACAACTTTTAATATGGAGCCTATGTTGGGAAACAAATTATTTTTTTCGAGTTTCCATAGTAAGTCAGTCAACTGATCGGAAATTTTGTATGGGAGGTCGAATTATTTTTCTCGTTTACTAACATATCTTCCATACAAAAAGTTGTTCAGTTTCATGGTCTGATCATGCCTGCAAAGTTTTCGGTACACCGTCCCTTACACCCCGTATACTTGTTACCAAGCTGTACTTTCTATTTGGGAAGTCTTATTTAGTATTGTTATGACGGTATTATTCGTACTATATAACTAGCTTGAACGATTTGGATGAAATTCTAAACTCAGGTAGAGTATAGTCTAGAATAACACATAGGTCACTTTTTACCGCGGGAAAACAACTATTTCTACGGAAAAATGAGTGACAGCGGGTGAAACAGCTAGGCGGATATCTAGTACTTTATAAACCTGCGTCAATCAGCCGGCAACTAACCTTGTTTTCAGAAAGGCTGCTAGACTAGCCAAGTTGGTTTAAAGAACTCACTTAGGTTTAAGACGGTATCAGATTGCAGCCCTGAATAGGCCAGCAGCGTAGGTGACCGCATCAGGCGCTATCTCCATTCACCATACTGCACGCTTTGTTCCCCAGCTATTGTTGTTAGGCGTCTGAACTGGACGTCTCACCTGCCGTGTTGCCGTTTACAACGGTAGACTTTACAAGTGCTTCGTTCAGTAGCTTCCTAAGTATTCGAAATTAATATTTCGTACGCAATGACCCCTTTTGCATGCGCAATCCTCTCTCTCAAGTATTGTATCCGAAATGTTTTACATTAGTTACAGAGGCTATATAAAATCCTGTTTTATAAAGTCGAAAATCTGTAGTCACAGAATTATGACGTGAACCTTCCCAAAATAATGTCTTTTTTGTCTGACCTCTATATGGACATGGGCTATCCAATCCTTTTTCCAGTTTTTTGTACTGATACATTATGCCAAGATTGTCGCACTCTTGGCACCACTTTGTCTTCATCCGTCTCTCTTCTCTTTTTGTGTGGGACACCGAGTCGACCAACGACCCGATGAACCCTGGTGTCAGAGTTTTACAACCGCCTACTACTAGTAGTACGCCTCTGACATGGTTGTGTAACGACCGCCGTCTAAGTAATCATAGACAGCAACCGAGACCGATGGCTTAACGTGCCCTCCGAAGCACGAAACCTTATTTCTTTTCGGACAATCAGTTGGTTCAGCTTGCAATGTCCCAACATGACTGGGATACAAATTCACAAAGTGGTAAATATCAACTTCGTGAGCGCCCCACCGGGATTCGAACCCATTGCATTGCATTGCATCGCAGGCAGTCGCACTACCACTGCGCCACATCGGCCGCCATCATCACCCGTGGTCACCGAATAATAGTAGATTCACTCGTGGTTGATATTGAGGGATCTAAGGATGAACGGTGACAAGAAGACAGACATATTATTGATCCGATCAGTCATAAACGAACCTTATCACACAGTTTTGTTGCATTGTACAAAGATCAAATTCACAAAAGTCTACTAAGTATCTGCACACATTACTCTATCAACTTCTGCCTTCTGAACGTAAGCCTTTCCTAATTTTGTAAACCACATTTAAGGGTTGACTGTACCCAATAGTGTTGCCTACACTATTGGGTACCTTAAACAGGTGGGCAGCTAATATTTCTTTTTGATTATTAAAAATTAGTACAGGCATTTTCATCTCCATCAAGAGGTCACGTGGAAGACAAATGAATAAGAAAAACAGCACAAGGCAGTGCTTTGCCCTTGAGCTCTTCTTGGCAAGACAAAAGTCGCATTCATTGAAGTTTTATTATGTACCGACGTTCTATTTTTGTGTCAAATTAAGCTGTTGTTATTTTAGTGTTTTCTGTTTACTACGTGTTGGACAATACGAAACCACATACCTGATACCTACATCTTGGAGTACATCGATCATCATCTCGACAGGGGGACGAAAATAAACGGTTGCTTCGATATCCTTCCATTAATGGTACATCAAAACATATACCTACACATTTAACAAACGGACACACTCACACATATAAATTGAGGATTGTTCCACACCGCTGATTGTGATGTTTTGTTTGTGATGCGATTATGTCCTGCTCCTGTATGGTTTGGAAATAGATTAAGGACGTTAGATCAACCGACGTTTGAAAATAAAAGGATTAAACTGTCCACTTTTTCATTAAATTATTTCGGGGTTTACTCAGAAGGGAGCATATCGGACAAAGCTGAAAAGAGCAAGGAAAAGAGTGGAAGAGGAATTTTCTCTATAATTTGAGGTGAACGCTGAAATGATGACGATAAAAATACATCTGTAACATGAGATCACGTGATTTTCCCTAATTTGAACTGGTTGTGGATAACCTTGGAAATATTTCTCTCGTTAAATTAATGACATTACTCTGGTACATTTATGGTGGGACCAAAAAGGTGCCGCAAAGGATAAGAACCCTAATAACTTATCGTTGTTAACCCTTAACTGCACAGGTTGTAATTAATGGGTTAACCGTCACCTTCGGCCATCTTGAACCATGTGTTATATCCATATTGCAAATAAAATTTAATTTCGGGTGCAGTCCTTCGTATATATTATTTTCCTTAAATTTTTTTGCTTGTAACTAGGTTTCATATGAATTATTATATCTGTTCCCCTTTAATAATTTTTTCTACTTTCAGGTACCATAACAACAGCGTAGTCCGTATTCTTTGAAAGCAGTAAGTCAGCTTTACCTTATTATTGTTATTTTTGGCCCTTATTATTCAACCCTTAGGGAAGTATCACACTTGACATCTGTTGCTGCGTATTTTTAGCACTACAATAACGAATGCGTCTGTCAGACGAAAGGAAATTGCAAATTACGATCTTATTCCCATACAAATACGGTGACTGTGTGTTGACGGTTTGCGTTGTTTGACAGACGCATCCAATGGGAATGAGAATTCGGAATTTGCTTTCATCTGACAGACGCTTGCTTCACGGGTGCGCTAAAAATACTCAGCAACAGACTTCAAGAGGGACAATTACCTGAATCAGATTATATTCTTTAATGACATTTAGACTGTTATTTGTGATTTTTCTTTCATTCTGTTAAGTTGGTTCCTGAATTAGGTGTAAAAAAGAAAAGTTTAAAGGTGTCAGCAACCCTATAAAAGTTTGATATAAGAAACAATGGTCTAAACATTTAACAAAATTGAATTGGAGGTCCTTGAAATATATTGTTTAATAAATCATATTTCCATTGAATTCGTAAATTATTAATTGTCGAAAGAACTTTAGCGAGTACCAGCGTTTCAGCTCACACACCGCGGGAGCCATTTGCGGAAACAATGTGCACCGAAATCGCTGACAGTGCAAAGTGCTCGCGGTTCACCGGTCAATTCACTATAATGACCTACCGTTATTTCATATTTGAAATTCGCTCCAGCTAATATTTATTTTGTCACATTCATGAATTATGCTTAATTATTATAATATATGCCTTGCACGCTTAGAATAGCAGCACCCCATTTCTTTGGTTGTGTATTGCAATTTTAGACGATGGGCTGACATCCTGTCACTATGGCGATACACAATTTTCCGAATTACCCTCAAATTATATGTCAGACGTGGTGTAAACGCCGTTTTTGCGGCATTTTACGCTCTGCCTACCCCGCAAGGGATAATAGGCGTGATATGTGTATGTATGTATGTATGTATGTATGAATGTTCTGAGAATAGGATAAGCTATAATTTTATACTGAAGGTTATAGTGACCATAAAGATATCAATTTTAACTAGGTACCTGTCTTATAGTATCTTATTAGCCTGTTTTATTTCATAATCACCGACCAATTCTTCACCGTCACCGGAAATGAATAGGTTCAGCTACCGGTGATACTGCAGATTATTATTAAATTATGACCATGACTAAGAATAGCATTACCCCATATCCATTTACTTGGGTGTCGTAAGAGAAAACTAAAGGACTCAAGGGTTTCATATCCATCACATTTAAGGCGATGGGCTGACAAATTTTCACGTGAAGTACATTAGTATCTTAAATGATCCTCAAATATATTCCAGACGTGGCAGTAACGAATTTTTTTTCGTTCATTTGCTCGGCCTATTCCGCAAGGGATAAAGCCGTGATGTGTGTGTCTGTGTGTATAATTAAATTACCATATATCCATCCCTTATGAATGTAGCACTAAAAATCAATAGCTGCAAAACCACCAAGTCATACTTGGCACGCTCGCATCAGTACCCCAGTGAAACGCAAAGAAAATTAGTTTTCCCTTCAGGGCTGGCTCTAATCCTCAATTGATTGATGTCTCTGCGCCGCCGCTAAATTAGCTGTCAGACACGTGTCAAAACGCGAGCTTCAGTCACTCAGCTGACAGTCATAAAAATACATAAAAAATGGAAATATTCTGCTTTTAGCGTGCGGTAGCAAACCATTTCGAAACTTCAATAGGTACGTCGAACGTAAATAAAATGCATTTGCCAAATGTGTAGACCAAGTCTTAGATTCTAAGCTGCCAATTCAGAGAGAAAATAAACCTGTCTCTGTTCTTTGCTACATAGATCAATGTAACATAATAATATCATGTTATTTCCATCATCAATAGCTTTAACACAATAAGATTAAGTTAGTTTCCCTCTAGAGGTCGGCGTAATCTTCTCTTTGATTGATGTCCCTAGCTGGTCCCTGCACCGAGGCAAAATTAACTGCCAGACGCGTGTCAAAACGAGACTGACATCTGACAGCCGGAGAGGTAATGAAAGTTTAGCTACATTGTTACGCGGAAGTCCTGTTTTATTTCAGTCGGTTTTGTGTGGATGTATAAAAAAGAAACTAAGGATAATAAAAACATTCAGTAGACAAAATATTGTTTAAAGCATAACTTTTCATTAAAAAGCAACGTCGTGCATGCCAAGTAGATTTTCTATAGAATTTCACTTTTTCTCAATGCGTTTGAAACGCAGAAATATAGATAATTATCCTTATCTTTACCTACGAATAAACATATTGCACGTAGACCCTGTATAAACCTAAAAATGAGTATAAAAAGCGCGAAAGTCTAAAACAAATGTTGGTATAACAAGAGGAACAGAAGTATAAGAAGGGCCCTTTCTAGCACTACCAAAATGACAACCCAGATACACGTCAGGTAATATGATAAGATAAAACAGTTTAGGAATATTGAGCTATCACTAGATATTGCTGATATAGGTTATAATGCATGCGACTTTGTGACCCCTTGGTCACCCCTGACCTCTGTAATAACATGATACATCCCAAACGTTGATGGGTCATTATGACCATAATCCGTGCCGTGATAAAACCGGAGTTGACAAAGCGAAAATTTTAATGAGCGCGATAAAACTTTACATGTTGTTTGTTACTTGCGACAAAGTATTGTTTATGGAGACTTTTATAGATACTGGGTGTGACACAAGCGTTTGGTGAAATATTGAAACTTTGTTATTGTACATTTTTCAGTTCTTCGATTGTTCTGCCACTAAAAGAAAAGAGAAAAAACCTCATTCTGAGGCAGATGTGCACTACTAGGTACTACTACCATCAATCACGTATAGCGCCTTTATGCACCTATCTGGTTTTATTTTTTCAACCCCTTGTTTTTACAATAACACCTTTGCCTCAAAAGTTATCTCGTTTGCCATGACATGTGGATCCATTTATTTATTAGTCATGTATCTTAAATAACATGAACAACAAAAACGTTGCGTAACGTGCATGAGGGCTCTACGTTGTGTGATCTAGTTTTGATGGTTTACGAGGTTCGTGTTAAATCTTCTGGAAGATATGACAGCTTTTAAATAACAAACGTAAAATGAACCATAAACCTTATGCTATAATAACCTGCACTGTCTCAAAAATAGATATCTTTATATATTTTTTTAATAATTGAAACAAAAAAGAAAGTCCACCGTTAATACAAAATTACCCAACATCGGGCATCGATAACACGTACATAAAATAAGGACAAAAAAAATGAAAATAATATGGCATCTGTCCTAAAGGTAGTCCGTTTTACATAAAACGAAAAACTGAAATTCAATTGACATGTACCTACATGCGATGAAGAGCATTTTTTTTACAAATATTTATGCGAAATGATGAAAGTCCACATAAGTTTGGCGCAAAACTACTTTTGGTTTAAAGATAAAGAGTATTTCGTCCACAATAAAATCAAACTCTTTTTTTGCAGCAGTGGCGATTTGGTTATAACCAGAGAATCTTACAGTTACCAATTAATTTTTATTATTTTTCGTAAATGTTATATCAACACGAGACTTCCGATCGAGTTTTTTAATTAGAATTTTGTCTCCTTTAAATAAATAATTCCACTTAACATTTGCACGAAAAACGTTCCACCCTAAATGGGAACATCAGAAATTGCTATGAAAGTTTGTTTATGGTTGTTATGATAATTTATTCATGGTATGAATACGCTACGATTAAGATAAGTACAAAGCTACCTAGGCTTGTTTTTTCAGGAAAAGATGATTTCCTTTAGTTTTAAGTAAATTATTCAGTTTTTGGAAAAATCTAAACTCTTATGTTTTCATTCCATTAATGAAGAAACATTCGTAGTAATTTATGATATACCCATGTAGGGACGGAAGATAATAAGAAGCATATTTTTTGAGATACCTACATCTCGTCGCAGCCTGACGTGGGATAATTTTGGACCTTCTTTGTAAATAATTTATTCATCACATTACTGTGTACGTGATAATCTCTCTGTAATAATCTGTAACTCATTTAATGAAAATGAATGTAGCTACTTGGGATAAAAATTTGAGTCCAAGGTCATTGCAACGGTTTTATTATCATCCAATGTATATTTCCAAATAGGAGTTTAAAATGTGAACAAGTATTCGTTTATTGTATACATGGGAACTAACGTATTGCATCGACAACTAAATTGATTGTGATATAAACATTTAATTGTACATGATGTTGACAATCGAAGTTTCCGGTTTAAGTGGTGCTTCCACTTGTCGTCCATCGCTGCGTATTTTAATGCAAGCGTCTGTCAGACGAAAGGAAATTGCGAATTCGCATCGTATTCCCCTAGAAATACGGCTAAGATGCGTTTACTGAAGCGTCTGTCAAACGACAAGCGGGAGACGCGCCTTACATTATTCTGTAAATCAAAATCATTTTTAGCTGCCATCAACCCCGTACTACACCTATTGGACCACCCTGGTGAACCACGATCATTTTTTACCCTGTAATCCCACTGCCATTTTCGTAGCAATTTCACTCAGCGCGAAACTATTATTGTACATTTTCACGAAAATACAATCCGAAATGTGTTGTATCTCATGAGAATTCGATTTTGTTCCGCTTAGATAAATTGAACTCTCAATCTGTCTTTACCACAAATCGTTGAAATAAATTTGTTCACGTATAGTTTTAACTCTTAAGATAATGATAGATGCCCCTGCCCTGCCCGTGTGATACCTATATACATTGCTCATCGTACTTACCTTACCTTTTTTGTGTTAATGCATTTTATTTTCCGCAAGTATATTTTTTCATTGCTATTCCTATTTTGATAAGGACATAAACTTCGATCGTATCGAATAAAATATGATGAAGGGCAAACCTTGTTTTGACCCAATACCTCGGGACAGTTTGACCCAAAGGACCCTCGTATCCTCGGAAGGATAAAATCAATAAACCTACACGAGTTATTCATTGACTAAAGTCTCCCGGGACACCAATAAAAAAACTAAACGAAATGCAACATTAGATCAAATTTGGCATCATACCACAAATTTTTCTTATACGTAAACAAGGAAAATAATACCATATTTTTCGACGATTTGCATGGCGGTTATTATGATAAATATCTAGGCCATTTATGCTTCAGCTTAAACATATTTTTTACCGCAGCCTGTCACTCAGCTGTGCGTAGGTGTCATGTTGTTGTAGTTTATCATATTTATAAGTAATTTATTGTGTTGTTTTGATTGTTTTAATCTGTGAGACCGGTCATTTGGCTGTTCTTCAAATCTCAGTGTATCTTCGAACCTCGACATTTCCTGTCAAATTCAAATTGAATTGAATTGAAATGGGGCAAAAGTTACAAAAATAGAGTGAAAATAAACTGAATCGATTCGAAAATACAATCATTCCTAAATTTAACGCTCCATTGCCACCACAAATACAAAACAACACAATTCGCATAAACACGACACTAAAATCAACAGCAACTAACTCAGTGAAAACTTTTGGAAGAGGGAGGCCTTGCTTAGAATCGCCCGATTTAGAAACAAGTAGGTAATTACTGACAAATGGTTTCTATGTCAATTTTGGGGTTAGCTCTCCTTCAACAAAATATAGGTACCGTAGTATAAACTATAAACACACATACACATATTATCACGCCTATAATCCCTTGCGGGGTATGCAGGGCACTAACGGCCGCATAAAACAGACATTTACGCCACGTCTGACAAACATTTGAGGGTCATCCGGAAAATTGTGTATAGCCATAGTGACAGGTTGTCAGCCCATCACCTAAAAATTACAATACACACCCTCGAGTCCCTTAGTCGTCTCTTACGACTCCCACGGGCATGAAAGGGGGTGATGCTTTTCTAAGCCGGCTCCACACGGCACGGAATTAGGTACCGTAGTACGTAGCACTTAGGTACCAACATAGATACAAGATTTCAAGAAGAAGAAGAAGAGTTCAACCATCAGACAAAGTCAAACCGATAGATGCAGATTGCGCTGGATTTCAAATCATAATAATCCTTGTGGATATGTATCGCCTGAGACGACATGGCATTGGTCCTACAGAAACGTATGTACTTATGACTATACCTATAGAAACGTATGTACTTAGGACTATGTTTCTTATACTTAACCTTATAAAACACACGATTTGATGAAAACGACTTGATGGATCCTGGTTAGTTGTAGTTTTTGACGAACTTCGTCTTCCACATTATTTGATCTACGAATCTAATATATGACACAGCCGGTAACCGAACTGAAATTAATGGTTACCGATTACACATCGCTGTAGTAGCACAATGAACACACGCGCCTCGGGGACTTGGTTATTTATGTTGTGTGTTAAAATATTTGTTTGCATAGATGCTGTTGGACTGCTTGCTATTGTTTCCCTGGTGGTAATAAGTAAAATACTCTGGGATCATCTGAATTGTATTATTCCAGAGTCATACTCACTCCTCACTCATAATAAGTCCGGCTTCACAGGCACCTAATGTTTTGCCGGATCCGGCTATTTAAAGAAAAGAGTTTACCATATCGGATTACGATATTTTTCTGAAACGGGCCTAAAATATTTGTCAAACGTGGCAATAGCGTCCGTATTTTATGCGGTTGTTATATGTGTGTGTAGTTCACAAAATCTAAATACAAAAACTCATGCCTCATGTTTGTCGCTGCGTCAAATTGCTTCAGTCGCAAATTGATATGTGTATGGTGATATCTGTCACGAACCGCAATTTCGTACGGTGTGTGCGCGATCCACTTAAGTTCACAATTTCAAAACTTTGTCGTACATTAAACATTCCCGTTTAAAGAATTACTTGTACTTTTTGTATGAGTATAAAATATTCTTTCCAGTACAGCACATATGGTAGCAAAGCATTCAAAAAGCTCTTAAAATTCAGCGTAAGTACTCGCAGGATGAGAACCGAGCTGGATTACCGAATGAGTTTCAGAACCACACCGGAAATAGAGGCCGCGTGTGTTCCGAAGATAACCTCATCCTTTGTGTTTAGTTTACGGCTTTCATTCCAAACTTTTCTACGGAACTACCTACTAATAGTGTTCACCGACAGTCAGATGATGAAAATAGCTGAAAGTTATACTGAATATCTACCAAAAATACCTACCTACTTTTGTAATAGTGTTTTTGGCATTTCGAACTATTTTGGTGCAATTGTCTCAAGAACGCGAAAAGAAAGGCGTAATGAAACCCTTATATTTTTATTTACAGTAATTTTCATTTTATATCTTAAGTGATATCTAATTAAAGTTTGGAAATAGCAAACTGTTGTACTAGCTAGGGTTTTCGAATTACAGCGTTTAATTAGTTCTACGTTTGTTTAAATACTAACATCTTATCAACCTGACATGTAAAGCTTACCCTTTTGTTTCACTGCGTTATGATGCACCTAAGTGATCCATGCAAGATCCACCTTCTGATGCATTATGCAGAAGCACCTGGGATTCTTCAAATAACTTGTACAAGGGGCATCATCAACTGAACTTTGCTACATCTCGTGTGCGAAGGTTGGGATTGGGTGTCCGCCATAATCCGTTTAAGCTTCGCTTAGCTACACATTGTGGGATTTTATATTTTCATTTTGCTGCGGTACCTCATTAATATCCGCATGTAGCAGTGCACTGCGAGACGTAGACGGCTCCTAAAGTAGGTACGCCATAGCCTCATTTCATAAAGTTATAAAAATCCTGTGTTAGACATGGCTGCCCTATTGAAAGATTTTTGGCAAGCTCGCCACATTTGGCAGAGGCAAAGTATTCACAAGAAGGTGCTGCGGATTTCCTGAATCTATCTCGGCACTTTACGACACATATTGGGGCTTAATTTATATTTTTCCATTGTGATTCAATTAAGACTAAAGTTCGAGCATATTCGATTTATTAATATGAATCAGAGCTCTAATTGAACAATTAACATATGTGTTTGATTTCGTGCTTTCTGTTTTTTTCTTAGGTACGTAATATGTTACTGTGCACTCAGAAAGTGGTGTTATGTAAGACATAGAATTTCACTTTTCCAACTTTCGCTAGCAACATATAAGATCATTGTTCCGAACTATTATTATCAATTCCATGTTCTTGAAGGACGTGTTTCAAATTCTCAACAGAATTGAGAAACTTTGATCCTCTTAACAGAGAAATCTTGCAATTCAGTGTAAGAGTATAGGTACTGAGTGCCGTCTCTGTTCTACTTTAGCATTATCAAAAACGGCCAATGTGGCGCAGTAGTAGTGCGACTGCCTGCGACTGCCTGCGACGCAAAGGTTCCGGGTTCGGTTCTCGGTGGGGCACTCACATTAGTTGATGTTTATCACATCGTGAATTTGTTCCGAGTCTGGTTAGGACATTTCAGGGTGAACCACCTGATTGTCCGAAAAAAAAAATAAGGTTTCGTGCTTCGGAGGGCACGTTAAGCCATCGGTCTCGGTTGCTGTCTATGATTACTTAGACGGCGGTCGTTACACAACCATGTCAGAGGCCTACTACTAGTAGTAGGCGGTTGTAAAACTCTGAGACCAGGGTTCATCGGGTCGTTGGACGACTCAGTGTCCCACAAGAAAATAAGAAGAAGATTATCAAAAAAGTTTTTCGCTAGGTAAACAAAAGCTTATGTTATCATGGTTAGGACCTTCTAGGATTATCGATTATAAAACTTTTGAGAGTAGTAAGTTTTATAATCAGCAAAAGGTCTTACTTAAAGATTCATGTTGGCATAATGGGAGTACCTCGTGTCGTGTCCCAGCCAACACTGGTGTTATTTTTACACAAAATAATTCATAGAAGTAACAAATGCAAAAGATCTGTCTATAGTTGAAAACTGCAGAAAATATGCTTGTATTTTTTGTTTACATAGTATGTATAAATTACGCGTTTAAAAATTCAAGAATGGCCATGAACACTCTTCACAAAAATCCAATTTTATCTTGATAATTTTTCATCTTCTACAGTTTAATATCCCCTGTAGGTAACAATGAGATTTTGCCTGCGGTCGTAATTTACCAGTCTGTTAAATCCTAATTATACTGGCTTAGGATCCACCGCAACACTCATGAAACACACACAGATTATACTGGATTTACATACAGTTAGTAAGAATAACCAGCATAAGTTGAGTTCTTAAATGGCTTAATCGACAACCACGATGAGACGGACCGAGTAATATAATTTTATAACTTTTCGGAATGCTTTGCAATTTGTTTATGCCTATAGATACTACCCTCCTAACATCGATAGGGTGCATGCAGACCATGAAACTGAACCACTTTTCCCCAGGAACATACATTAGGGAACAATAAATAACGATTTACCATTCAAAATCACAATAAGTTGATTGCTATGATAAGTCAAAATATTTTGGCGTTTCCTGAAATATGTGCTGACAACGAAACATTATATAAATTTGGGCTTGTCCACACGCTCTTGACTGTTTTTTTTTACAGCCCTCAGTAATTTATGCTGCTACGCTCGATAATTTAAGTCATATAAGCACATAAGACTCAAATACACGCTTCATGTATGCAAATTTGGTTAGCAGATGAGATGAGATAGTGCAGCGTTTTTTATTTTTCCCCGGGCTTAGCTGAATTGTGGAGCAAAGCGTAAAATAAATTAGAGAAAAAAGAAACAAATACCTTTTGTTTTTAGTTTGCTAAAATTAGCACAAGTACTTCAAGCATGGGACGAGAAAAACGCATAGACTGTTAGGTGACTATAGGATTTCTTTACCGTACTTAATCACTACATAGAAAATAAAATCAGTCTACCGAGGGTGGTGCTCCGTAGTATGATTAGATCTTTAAAACGACGCAACTGATTTTCAAGCGTATTTTTTGATAGAGTGAATCAAGAGGCAGGTTTTTCGGTAACTTTTAATGCGGGAAAAAGCTTTCTTCAATCTCCGTCTATTAGTGACAGAAACAAAAAACTTGATTCCTTCAGGAGAATGGGAAGCGCGGGTCTCTAGCATAATATTGAAGCTAAAATATCAAAAACTATTGTTATACTACCTCTGGCTGTAACAAAACATTAAAATTGACTGTGTCGGTCGTCGTCCGTCTAGTCCGTTTCTAGGATTTCATTTTCAGATTCTCGCCTATTGACTACGGGATCACATAAAAATCTAATCAGGTAAAAAAAATATTGTTCCCAGCGCTGACAAACTAACATTAAGTTTTTGGCAACAAAAGTTGCCTTCGACTGTCAAGTGGTTATTAAGATGACGACAAACAAGTTGTGCTACGGGTAGCATGTAGCTAGATACCTGCTTACTACTACCATGCTACTACTTATAAGATGAGGACATGTCTTCTTTCTCACGGTGGTGTTTTGATTGTTTTTGTACGCTACGACAGGTCTCCCACTTGTCACTCTGTCTGAATGACGCTTGTAACGCATGCGTCTGTCAGACGAAAGGTAATTAAGAATTCCGATCTTATCCCCATACTATACGACTGCGGTGCGTAAACGCACTGACGGACGACAAGTGGGAGAAGCGCCTCAAAATGAAATATTACGTTCCAACCATCGTAAAAAAACGAAGTAATTATAAAGCTGTTTCGCGGGTAAATCACGTTTATAAACTCCACACAAACGGAACTTAGCGTAAAGTTGCTTATCCTAAACAACTTTAAATCTTCCCAGCCTTCATTACCAAGAAACAAATAATTTGTATTTACCTACCTGCTTACTGAGTAATAATCACGCCTATTATCCCTTGCGGGACAGGCAGAGCGCAAACAGCCGCAAAAAACGGTCACCCACGCCACGTCTGACAAATATTTGAGGGTCATGCGGAAAATTGTGCATCGCCATAGCGACAGGTTGTCAGCCCATCGCCTAAAATTGCAATACACCCTCGAGTCCCTTAGTCGCCTCTTACGACTCCCAAGGAAAAGAAATGGGGTGATGCTATTCTAAGCCGGCATCACACGGCAAGCGGCCAGTTTGATATTGCAAATAAAATCATGTGAAATATTAATCGATTTTAGATATCGATTACAAATACAAATAATTTATTTTCCATCAAATATTAACAACAATAGACAAAAACACAAAACATTTAGTAATTATAAACGAAATAGTAGTAAGGCGGTTCTCACACTTGTCGTCGTGTCGTTTCGTTTTTTTAACGCAACGTAACGCATGCGTCTGTCAGACGAAAGGAAATAGCGTTGTAAATATATGTATATTAAGTTGCGTTTACCGAGGCGTCTGTCAAGTCGTTTGACACACGCGTCCGTTACGCAGCATGGTAAATATTATAGGTTTTATCTATATATATATATATATATATATATATATATATATATATATATATATATATCTAAGAAAAGATATTCAAGCGAGATCGTAGTTCTAGCATTACAAGGTGCATATTACAAGCCGTGTTTACAGTGTTCGTGCACTCGTTATTTTTGTTCAGCAAGTGGAAACATGTTGGGTAGCAATTCATTACTTGTTACAAAAATGAAAATCAGAAAAAAAAACTTTTACACTTTATACCTACAAATGTTTCAAAAGGGATTGAATGCGGTTATTGGTTACGTATTTCGCTGCGTCTTATAAAACTCTTTAGTAAGAAATTTAAAGATAAGAATGGTTAGAACACTTTGAGAGAATTGTGTTTTTGTACAACTTCCACCATGTAATGAGTGTCAATTACAGAGATCGCACGCCATTTTTTTAATGTTTCACTGCAAGTGATAAAATGCCTGGAATTGTTCTGAAAGCCTGCGCCATTAAGGTGGTTTTAAAATACAGAACGAGCAATTCGCGGAGGCGCGGGCGCGGCGAGGCGTCAACATCACGGTTATCTCATGAATTCTTCTTCCCACCTCTATTAGCCGCAGTTTCCTCCATGAAAGATAGCCATAAAGAAAAAAAAAGATTTAAAACTAGATATTCTAAATAATGACGTTTAACCACAAAATAGAGAATGTACAGAAGGATCACTCCGCCCTTTTTTCGATTATTTCCGCTTTCGGCAAGGGCTGCCACAGTTTTCTTACCGATTTTATTCAATGGAGTAGGTACCTAAACATACATGGAGTAACAGAAAGGCTATATCAAGCCAAAAAAAAGGTGCTCATGAAACTGAACAACTTTCCCCATTTCCCCACTTTGACCTGATTTCGGCTTGATACTCTTGATACGCTTTCTGTTACTCCCTGTATTTATATTACGTATACTACCCACATAGCACAATTATTATGAAATGGGGAATGACGAGTAGGTAGATATCTGCTCTGGGGCTGTTGAGACTGAGCATCACCCCATTTCTTTCCCGTGGGAGTCGTAAAAGGCAACTAAGGAACTTGAGGGCTGACAACCTGTCACTATGGCGATACACAATTTTCCGATTGACCCTCAAATTTTTGTCAGACGTGGCGTAAATATCCGTTTATGTAGCCGTTTACGCTCTGCCTATCCCGCAAGGGATAATAGACGTGATATGTGTATGTATGTACATCAAAAATGAAAAGTTGCCTTTATTTAAGTAGAAACTCAAATCACATTATAACAAATATACTGATTTTGTTTGTTCTTTTATGAAAGCAAGTTTTTATAAAAGTTGGTACAAAATATTATAGGAACATTGTACAAATCACATCGTATTCTAAAAAACCTATATATTACCTATTTATATTTGTGTAAAGCCATTTTGCACGTCCGCACCAAACGCGGTTGACACTCGACTACAAGTGTGTTTGGATTGGTTTGGATTTCCTTGTAAACGGCGGCGTGTCAAATTGTGGAGAGTTTCGTGACGTTTGCTTGAAGTGAGCTCTCTGTATTCGGCGCGCAGCCGCCAATACTTACTTTGTGGTTTAACACCTTAGCCATCGTGACCACTCTGTAAACAGCTCGAAACGTATGAATTGTAAAATACCACAATAAACACAACTTAAATCCGTTTAAAATTGTTATAGTGACTAGTAATAAATAGTTGTGCAAACTCAAGAAAATATAAGATTAAAACGAATATGCAAGTGACAAACTTACGGTTAAGTCTTATTTTTGGTTCTGTGTATTTTTTCAAGCTAGATTGTTAGAGAGGTAGGGTTATTTAAGTGATTGCCTAAAAAACTATAATTGCCACAACAGACCAATGCTGGACATGGGCCTTCCCTTATTAGGAGCGGCGAGGATTGGCGAGCGCAGTGCCAAATGTTACATTCACCAGAGACCGCTGCTGCCCGTTTTCTGGACACATATTTTAGTCGATTTTAAGACACCTAAGACTAGATAAGGGATGATGCTATTCTAAGCCGGCACCCACCAAACGGCATAGCTCAAGTTCTAGCTAAAGGTCTAGATAATTAACTAAGGTACAAGAGGTATTTAATTAATGTTGAATGGAAATTGTAAAACCGTTGCTAAATCCCTAATTAGGTTCAAGAATTAGAAGCAACAGGTTGTTAACTAATTCATTCAGTATTAGCTTTCAATTTAGCTGGCTTTTAACTTCCAACGGTCTAATGTTATTTTAGCTTAGAGTAGAACTGAAGTATCAGTAGCACCCCAACCTTCTCTTTTAAGGGATCATTCTATAATAGCTTTCTTTATAAAATGTATGAAAAACCAGTTTAAGTTGATTCCTTATAGAAGAAGGTTGATGTGGTGCTGATAGTACCTGTCATTGATGAAACGTACTCATATCACGCCTTTATCCCTTGCGGGTTATGCAGAATGTAAACAGCCATAAAAATACGGTCGTTATAGCCACGTCTGACAAATATTTGAGGACCAATTCAGATAAATCGTGAATATAATAATAAATAAAGTTAGTAAAGTTAGTAAGTAAATTATCCATCACACTGGGAATACAGCCACGACGACGGCTTTGACAATCAGCCAGACGGAAGTGTACTCCGTAGATATGTAGGTTTGTATGAAATGAAACTCAGTAGCACAATAGGAAGCCACAACCATATTTTTGTATAAAGTTCTATTTCTCACAGTTCATACACATATCACGCCTATAATTCCTTGAAGGTTAGGCAAAGCGTATACGGATACAAAAAACGGATATTCATGCCACGTTTGACAATTATGAGGGCCATTCGGAAAATTGTGTATCGCCATAGTGACAGGTTGTCATCCCATCGCCTAAAATCGCAATACACACCCTCGACTCCCTTTGTCGCCTCTTACGACTCCCACGGGAAGGAAATGAAGTGATGCTATTCTAAGCCGGCATCACTTGGCTTTTCACAGTTCATTCATTCAATAATTTGTTTCTAGATAAAATAATTTTACACGTCAAGTGTCTCTTAAAAAGGTATAAATAGTAAATAAATAATTATGAAATACTTAATGTAACATATTTTACTTTAGACCTTTTGGATCAATGAACCAGTTTTTGTGTCAAGTACTCATCAAAAGAATAATAAGCCTTAAGAAGAATTAAGAAACTTTTTGTATTTATTTCAGAATGTCCCTGAGTTTGAGGTATTTCTTCTTCTTTTCTTATCTTAGAATTGATTTTATTGGTCCTGTCACTGAACGTTAATGGTCCTTTGAACTGAATTAGTCGTTTTTAAATAGAAAATGTTCTAGCTAGTGATCCGTATTATAATTAGTATGGTTGCTCAGTTAAATACATATTCAAATAGTAAAGTTTATTAAGCGTAGTAATCCAGAAAATAAATATCGTATCCCATAACATTCTGTAAAGTTTTGTAACAAGTCAAATGTTTCATCATGAATGGCAACTCCATCAATCTGTGTCGAAGTAAGTGCCGATTTTCAATTTAAAGTTTTCAAATCCACTTGAACCCTACGTGAAAGATTTGGTAAATCCAATTCAGCTGGTACGGTAAGTACATCTAGGTATGTATCTGATTTGATAACCGTGGATACGAGTAAGTTTCTTTCAAGGAGAATTGAGGAAAAAAATGTGAGTTTCAGTTGCAGGGTTTCAAGAGTTAAAGCATCTTCGCATACCTACAAGAAAATTTGTAAAGTAATTGATGAAAAAGGCTGTTATAAGAGCGGTAGGTACACTAAAGTAATTTTACCTTAGTATCTACTTTTATTTCAAAAACTAATAATTTGTTCGTATCCCGTGCGGGGTAGGCAGAGCGTACACGGCCACAATAAAACGGTCGCAATCGCCATGTCCGGAAAATATTTAAGGGTCCTTTCAGATAAATCGCGTATCACTTTAGAGGATTAAATGGGGTGATTTTATTTAAAGCCGGCATCACACGACAAATCTAAAGATATATTCTAAAATATGCTCATTGAAATCGAATCCATACTAATGCACCTCCACATGTACAGTCAAAAGATTCAAAAATTCAAAATTATTTATTTCGGTAACTTGATCCTAAGTAACTTAATGTAGTCATAAACGGATAACTAAGTTCGGGTTATAATAATATAACTAATAAATAAGCTCATCATATTATAAGTAAAAGCATGAAATGAACAACCTCATTTGCTAAAGGTGTCTTGAACATCTTCCGCGCCTACCGCTGAGTGCATTAGCCTATCAGTTTTATGTGCACGATTTTTCACACATGACTGTCCCTAATATATTGCTTCTTGCTTCGCCAAATATGAACTTTTCGTTTAATATAATTTTCCACGACGAGATGGCCCATATATTTTTCAGGAGTAACTCGCTTAGCTTAGCTGCTGTTACAGGAGATAGGCAGGTATTGGTTTTGTAAAGATACCCAATTCATAATCGGCCACACGTTTATGGGAGTGATTAGCGTTAATGGACAAATTATCTCATTTTTCCATAAGTCCAACACAAACGCACACCATAGGTAGTTGTTAAGCGCGCAGAAGGTACACCAACACTTTTGCCTCACAATCACAACCGCTGCGACGACGGGAAGATCCTTTGTTCGCCCTCTGAATAAGCCTTGGAATGCACTCGTAAGATGTAAACAAAGCGGCCGAGTAATAAATTTGATGATATCTCAATAACGCCTTATTGACTAGCGGAGATAATAATACAGCACCATTGCCACGCGCGACTTTATAGGAATATATATAAATTCACGTGAATAATACGCGTAAGATTATTTAAAATATGAATAAATACGGAGCTTAGATGTTTCTTAGTTGGGCTGTCTACCCTCCGATTACTCCTCCGATTATTCCTCTACGATTTTTCACACATGACTGTCCCTAATATATTGCTTCTTGCTTCGCCAAATATGAACTTTTCGTTTAATATAATTTTCCACGACGAGATGGCCCATATATTTTTCAGGAGTAACTCGCTTAGCTTAGCTGCTGTTACAGGAGATAGGCAGGTATTATACCCAATTCATAATTAATATTATTATTAATGTTCAATAAGTGGATCAAGCAAAAGATTGTTGTTGCAAAGGATAAAATGATATCGCAAGATAAAATTTGATGCAAAATTAGAACGAATAAGAGAAATAAGTTTAGTCACAAAATAGAGTAGGCATAGCCACAGAATAGAGTAGTTAATACTCAAATTAAATTTTGTACGTATGATAGTATGATGACAACTATTCATTGACTCCCAGTCACTCGACATCAACTAAGTAAAGTGTAATCTTGTGTAAATTCTTGACGCCTTCTCATCACAATAGTCCATTAATTTCTTTGACGAGCTTTACAGATAACTGGCTTGAAACGTTTTCTTTCTTCAATGATTCATTGTTTCTTGAATAATGCCAGGGTGTCGGACTAAGCCTGCGGAGTTTTTGTCGCGGAATATTACGTTGATGACCACGGACTTGTATGCTATTGTATGCATTTGACATAACAAAGCGCACGTTCTGCAAACCTTCGAGTGAGATACGAGGGTCGAAATGAGCTTAGGTACAGTCAAGATCAGGCTGGGTTAGACAGTTTGGACTTTGGACCGTTCTTATGCCACGCGCATATGAATTACATTGGCAGTTTGAGTGTCTAACTCAGCCTGATTCTGAGCCTCTACATGTCAAATACCAGTTTTCTATCAGGACAATACAAAATTGTAAAGAGTAGAAAATTGTGTTTTATAAGGACGGATCATGACGTCAATAAGTGAAAGTACTATCCTGCATTGAATAAAGTTAATTTCATTTAATTTTAGAAAATGTCAAATACTTGTTATCGTCATTTGTAACCAAACTGTACTTACGGCGAGTGGTGCCGCAGAATTGGCGCCACTTGACGAGAAAAAATAAAAACGTATTTACCTTACATTTGTAAGGTAATTGAACATTAAGATAGTGCCAAAACTTGTGCATAGGACATTCTGGTGTATTGTTTACATAAGGTTTTTTTTTGTGAAGAGGCGCCAGTTTCACTGCACCACTCGCTTTAACCGAAATAATCCTGACAGGGTTGTCAGCAAGAAAATTTTATGCACATAATTCTGCTTATGTGGCATGACACTAAAACAAATTTTTGATTGTTTTGTATGGTAGAACCGTAACTCGTTGCCCTTTAAAATCAGTTCTAGAAAGGGCTTTCAGGCATGTAATTTAATATGAATCTCAATGCATGCGGCAATTGACGAACTCAAATGTTGTTTCTATAGTTGAACCCACGTAAATTTAAAACATACGTAGTTATTTACTGAGAAGTGAAGCACATTCTTACTAAGGTATTTAAACACTTAAATCATATATTTGATATTCACGCCACGAACTAATTTTCATGTCTTAACTCACACAAATTTGAGATGTTTGATCATTGAGAATTTATATCTAAATTTTACGACCCTCGCAGCAATGACGATTAAAAACAAAAACGAGATAGATCTAAACTTTATGGATAGATCAGAATTCCCATAATGTATTGGTATAACTGACGAGGAAAACCATCTTTCTATTCAAGATTGGATCGCGAAAACTACCTCGTATGATCAAAAAATTATTTACTCCCAGATTTGTTTTGCTCATTTTGCGGTCCACCAGGGTCGCATATTACGATGTAAGATGTTACCACCGCCGACTGTTCTCGAATTTCGTCCAATTAGGGGAAACGGCGCGATAAATCGTATCGCATAACAACCGAGAGTTACGGATATCTGACTTGGCTATCTCTGATAAATAGGTAGACATCTTGGAATAATTGTGCTAGTTTGAAATGAGGAATTGGATTCTACAACTGAATTTTTTTCATGTTTCATAAAGAGGGTATTTAAAAATCTACAATGAAAATAAATTTGGATTATGCAAATAGACAGGGGTTAAACACAAACAACTACTCTCATACAGAATTCTGACCTGCATTTCAAGTATCTAAGGTTTGAAAACTGTTAATGTTCAGGCCATTAGTGGTCGCCTTGTCTTATACTTACGATATGAAACAATGTGTAAGTTAGGGGTTTAAGTGAGTTGTATAAACATTGTACAAGAACTACCTACAACGTCGCAAGATTAGTCGCTATATAGTGCGGGCACTTAGATTAAAATGCAACTCAGAATAAATAGATAAGGACACCTATATTCAACAATAGTTCAAAACAGCAATATTGCGTTCACAACTAGATAACGACGCAATAAAAGTGATCGACGAGTCTTCCAACGTAGAGATGGAAACAATATCTCCTGATAGGAAGAAACTGGCGCAGCTGCCGGGGATTTGTCAGACGACGATTGTTAGCGGTAAAATGATAAACGCATCTAAAATCATCAGTTGTTTCAACTGCCTGCCTGTGCAAATAAATAATAAAAACGAAATAAAAATTACGTCTTATATTCAAATTTAAAAAACTGCTTTCAAATTTCTGAATAGAAATAATCGGCAGAGTTCTCTGTGAAAAAAACACCGTGAAATGCGCTCTCCAAAGCGCCCTCCAACCGTGGCGGCAGGCGAACACGGTCAAACCCTACCCTAGGCATGTAGGGGGAGGCCCTTGTCCAGTAGTGGACTGTAGTGACTGTTGATGCTAAGACATACTTGACGTCACAGAACTGCACGCCTGCTACTGGTACCACGCAGCCCATTTATTAAAGCGTAATTGTTCCAGAGGTAGAATTAGGGGCGCTTTGTTATTCACCCGAGGCTGGCCTACTGTCCTGCCGTATTTAGATGAGCGACCGCGGTCAGCGATACGGATACAGCCACTCTGTAATAATACACTGACACATAAGTCCACAGTTGGTGGAACCAGTAATAATAGAATGTTCCATGCAGAATGCTTGGTTGATGCCGGTTTAAAATGTGATATTAACAAATGTAATATTGGAAATTTGATAAAAATGTAGTGGATGAACGAGAGATCGTACTCTATGGTGTACCCTGGGGGAGGCCTACGATTTTTTATTAATGATAGGTTTGCTCTTGACTCTAGTCTAGGTCATAGGACAGAGACAGAGTCTAAGATGGAGCGAGCTCACCCAGAAGAAGCCTCTTACTTTGAAAAGATTAGGGTTGTATAAGTTTGGAAACACGTCCAGAAGTGGACTGCAATAGGCTGATGTATGTATGTAATAAAAGATATTTTTATTGAGTAACAATTATTTTGTAATGTTGAGATTGTTATCGCAGATTCATATTGGTAACAAACGGAGTTTAATTGCGCTACGTACCAAGCTTATAGATAGATAAAGTCGTAAGAGCTAAGAATGGGTACACTACTTATCTTTAAGATATCATGATCCTATATTTACCAAGCGCAGTATAGTTCTATTTGTTAAATTACGTTGCATCAAAATTATTTATTGAAAAGACGGATGTTCTACTAGAATCGGGCCCTGCTTAGTAAAAGCCGCGTGCTGACACACTGCGCTCTCTGACCGCAGTAGGCTTGTGTTTACAGAGTCGTCGAAAGCTACCGGACCGGGAAACGTTTTGCTTAGTTAACTGTGCATGCATGACTACAAATCAACCAATAGTTCTCAAAACAGTCGTCAATTGCGTGTCGATTCTACATGAAGTGTTGGAGTGGTCTGTGTGACGTTCGGTCAGATTGGAGAACTCTAAAATGGAATCACTTGAGTTCGGTGCTCCTAGAGTGTCACTGGGTAGGAAAAGTCTAGAGTAGCACGGGATGTTGGAGCGATCTGTGTGTTTTTCGGTCAGATTGGAGAGCGCTAAAATGGTATCATTTGAGTTCGGAGGAGCTAAAGTGGCACCGGGTCAGAATATTTTAGACTAGCTCCTGGTTGGAAGGTTTTTAAATGGCACTGTGACAGAAGGCTCTAGAGTGTTACGGGGTTGGAAGGTTGTAGAATGCCACCAACGGAATGTATAAGAATATCAATTTGTTTTTGGTGTTTTATATAAAAAATAAAACAGAAAAAAAGTTATTGCGAACTGCGCTCGCCAATCCAAATGCCAAGCGTGGTGTGTTTGGCAAATACCCACAACAGGGGCAGGCCGTGGTTGTGGTCAGCGTCAAAAATACCAATTGTTTACTAAATACCAAACGCAAAGAAAAATGCTTTTTCATGGTGTTAAATAAAAAATATATTTCTTTTTATTTAGCAATCATTGGAATATTTAAAAAAAACCACTTGTTACTTAGTTAATTTATATAAAATTGCAACACTAAATTCATTTAAGATATCATTGTCAAAATCAAATTATATTCCTTTAAAAAAATTATAACAATCAAGGCTATGGTGGAATTTAGGAATTTTAATTTAGTTCATATAGCTTTGAAATTATACTACCTATGCTACGCCGTAGTTGATTCCATCGCAAAATAAAAGAGTCATGTTTTTGTACAACAATTCCATTTTATTTATAGGCATTGCACCACAAAAACAAGCCTCAAAAACTTTTTAACGAAGCGTCCAATCTCCAACAAGCTAACAAGTAGCTGTCAGCTGTCACTGCCGGCAGGTCGTACATGTCATCGTGACGTCAGAGCTTTTGTTTTACGCGCGAAACTGTCACAAATTGTACCGCGACAGAGTGGGTGCTGGGTGGCACTTGTGCCGCACTTAGCCAAATTCTTGATGAGTTTCGTGTTACTTGAGTACGCTACGTAAGAATAAAAATATTGAAATGGTAGGATAAAATTGATAAAAAAATGCGTTCGCCAAACCGCTTGCCGGGCGTTAAATAATTTCTAATTTGCATGTGCATCAGACTACACCAACAGCAGAAGTGAAGACTTATGACAATATTTGGAGATAAATCACTACGCAATCCTGGCAAAGAAAAATTTGACCTAGATAACGAAACTATAATATTTAGTCACGACACAAATGAAACTATGGACGGTAACCATTTAATGTTGTCAACATTTAGCACCTGATGTCTAGGTCATTAAGACACTGTATTATTAAGTTGCGCAAATACTAAAACCCAATATAAGGAAACGTGCTAATGTCAGTGTTATTGGGCGTATTATTACATTATGTAATTAGCTTGTTTGCTTTAATTGCTCTATTGTAGACATTTCCGCAAGGATTGTTCGCAATCACGGCATACGAGGATGTGCGCAACATCCGACTCTGATCTGCATTTGTGTTCCTGTCAACTGCAGAATTTTGAGTTTGTTTATTGACCACTGGAAAATACATAAATTGTGTAGAAAGTTATTGAGCATAAAATGTCCTTTTGTCTTTTATTGTGTCGAGTCTTATATCGACGAGCAATTACTTTGAATATTTACGCAAATACTACAACCCAATATAAGGAACTGAGTTAATGCCAGTGTTATTGGGCGTATTATTACGTTATGTAATTAGCTTGTTTGCTCTAATTGCTCTATTGTAGACATTTCCGCGAGGATTGTTCGTAATCACGGCAAACGAGGATGTGCGCAACATCCGACTCTGATCTGCGTTTGTGTTTCTGTCAACTGCAGAATTTTATGTTTGTTTACTCACAATTGACCACTGGAAAATACACAAATTGTGTAAAAAAGTATTAAGCGTAAAATTGATCGTGTGGACACCGATCTGACGAGCGATTCGAAGAACTATGATTCCAATAAGTTTGTAAAATATTTCTAGTGCGTCTGAAGCACTGAATTTGACGTTGGTTGGTTATGTAGCTATAATGTAGTGTAAAAGAATGCTAGACAATTTGAGCACCGTCTGAGAACCCACTACAGTCTCAAGACTGACGCTGGTTGTGGAGTTTGATTCTATTACGAACAAGAACCACCAAAATTGTGTAGTAGGTACTTTAGTTAGTGCTATTATTACGTGACCGAGCCTAGCTGGGGTCAAATAAATATAACGTGAAATTTTATAAGACGTGCTGGTCATAAGGAACAACTTTCCCCTAGAAACATAGGACGAAATATGTAAAGAAAAGAAATACGTGAAGAAACTCTATTTTTGTCATATTTCAACCTTGAGATTTAGCTATCAGTCACTAGTAAAATTTCACCCTAAATACATTTTTTTTGGCGTAAATGTCCATTTATTACAGAAGTTTACGCTCTGCCTACACCGCAAGGGATATATACGTGATATATGTATGCAATGAGAAGAAAAACTGGGAACTGAATGGCAACACCCGCGGCTGTGTCTTTTATCTTGTTTGAGTCGAAAAGGTGTCAATGCCAAGGTAGACCAATATCTTATTGGTGCATGTAGTCACAGTCTCGCAATTGTAAACAAATCCAATACAAATCTCTTCATCTCTTTGTTTGTGTACGAACTTCGCGGCCCCCTCTAATTACGAGGGCTAAGGATCGCATTAGTCTCGTTATACCGAAGATCGTGTTCGAGCTATGCAGTAAAAAGTTACGACTTTGTTTCGATGGGCCACAGGAAGGGTTAGGTCCAGCGCACATCTTGCACTATTGAGCATCACCTTTTTTCAGGAGCAAATCAAATTGATATTGGTCAAACAGCTGGAGTGGTTGGCTTGATTTTTTTTTTTTTTTTTTATTAATGATGGGTTTGCTCTTGACTCTAGTCTAGGTCATAGGACAGAGACAGAGTCTAAGATGGAGCGAGCTCACCCAGAAGAAGCCTGTGTGTCCTTTTGGAAACACAGACGCAGGAAGTGAGTTCCACTCTTTAGCAGTGCGCATTATAAATGATGACTGGAAGCGCTTAGTCCGAATTGGTGGAATGGCTACCAGGTACGGATGGTATCCGGCGGTGCGTCTGGATGTCCGATGGTAGAAGGGAGCTGGTGGAACAAGGTCGTGAAGCTCTTGAGCACACTCTCCGAAGTACAATCTATAAAATACCGACAAGCAGGCAACCTTGCGGCGATGTGCCAGGCTATGTAGCTTGGTGTCCACCAGTTTTATGTCGCCTATGAGCCTCTTGGCCCTGCGTTCCACCGAGTCAAGAGCGGCAAGTTGGTATTTGGCTGAGCCATCCCAAAGGTGACTGCAATACTCCATGCAGGATCGGACTTGTGCTTTGTAAAGAGTTAAAAGCTGTCCAGGCGTAAAGTATCGCTTCACTCTATTCAGGACGCCCAGCTTTTTAGCCGCCGTCTGAGCCTTGTACTCGATGGTCGCGCCGAAGTTTAGATTTGATGTCAACTCCATGCCTAGAAGCTCAAGCCTGTCAGTGACTGGGACAGATGTACCCCGAAAAGTAGGTGTCCAGTCGAAAGGACTCCTTTTTGCAGTGAAAAGACACGCCTGTGTTTTGGTGGCATTGAATGAGACCAGATTGTCGTCGCCCCATTGGGAGACAAGACTTAAGGTCAGATCTGTTCGCTCTACCATGGCCTTTCTTAACGAACGTATTTCATCCCCACTGGTCCCTGCACCTGTCAAGTATCTCTCTGAAACGGTACTATCATCTGCGTATCCAACAATACCATGCCGAAGGAGGTCATTGATGTGCAGCAGGAAAAGAGTTGCAGAGAGAACAGACCCCTGAGGAACTCCGGCATCAATGGCCATTAGGTCAGAGGAGCAGCCGTCAACGACTACTCTGATGGACCGTTCACTAAGGAAGTCTGAAATCCAAGTACAAAAATCAGCTGGGATGCCATAAGCAGGAAGCTTGCTGAGCAGACTTGCATGCCAGACCCTGTCAAAGGCCTTCGAGATATCGAGTGAAACGGCAAGTGCTTCGCCGTTTTTCTCGATGGCTTCGCCCCAGCAGTGCGTGACATACACAAGAAGATCACCAGTAGACCGCCCCCGGCGAAAGCCATATTGACGGTCACTGAGAAGGTCTTCAAGGTAGGTCAGCAACTTACTGTTAAGTACCCTCTCCATGACCTTGCATAGGATGGAGGTAATGGCAATTGGACGGTAATGGGCAGGGTTGGCACGGTCGCCCTTTTTGGGAACTGGTTGCACATTAGCAAGCTTCCAGGCCCCCGGCACCGTTCTTTCTTTAAGAGAGAGGCGGAACAAGCGTGTCAGCACAGGAGACAGTTCAGGCGCACATAGTCCTAATACTCTCGCTGGTATGCCATCAGGTCCGCTGGCCTTGTTCACGTCTAGACTGCACAATACTCTTCGAACCTCTTTAATGTGTACTGCGATCTCCGACATCGAAGAATCGCAACGAGGTACAGTAGGTGGTTGTTTGGAGCCAGCGTCCAGACGTGAGTTGCTTGTAAACAAGGAAGCAAACAAATTTGCTTTCTCACTTGCAGAGTGAGCCAGCGATCCATCAGGTTTCAGCATTGGAGGTAAGGTTGGACGACAGAAATTAGTTTCAACCGCTTTGGACAGGGACCAAAACTTTTTACTACCCGGAGGGTGTGATGCTAGTTTGGCCCCTATTCGTCCGACATGGTCAAAACGTGCCTTACGTAAAACCCGTTTGCAGGACTTAGTGGCAGAGTTGAAGGTTCTTTTCTTCGCGCGAACCCTACGTGCTCTTAATTTGCAGTCGCGAGCCTTGACTCAAGCTTGGTATGCCGATTCTTTACGCGCCTCAGCTTGGGCGCATTCTGCGTTAAACCAAGGCTGGGCTTTGTGACCGAGCGGGATGTCGGAGAATGGAATAAAATATTCCATCCCCTGCCGAATCACGTCCGCAACCGCATCTGCACAACACGAGGGGTCACGCGAAGAGAAGCACACTTGACGCCACGGGTAAGATGCAAAGAAGTGCCGCATCTCTTCCCAATCTGCTGACTCGTATCTCCAAACTCGCCTCGTGCCCCTGGGGCTGTCATCGAGAGGAGAGCAGGTCGATACGGATTTCACCAGACAGTGGTCGGACGTTCCCAGCGGAGCTGAGACCGAAACTGAATGACTGTCTGGATCAGTTGTCAGCAGCAAGCACAAGCAATTGGGTGTATGGCCGTCGATATCCGGTATCCGCGTAGCTACATTCACCAGCTGGGTCAGATCTAGCGATAATGCAAACTTGCGCGCCTCTAGCCCAGCATGGTCAGTTTTCTGGAACGGGAACAACCACTCCTTATGGTGGGCATTAAAGTCCCCCAGAAAAGTTAGCTTCGCTGTCGGGTATCTTTGCTGTGCTACGTCTGTCGTTTCAACGAGGTAATTGAAAAGCGCTGTCGTCTCCTGGTCACCGCTGTGCGATCGGTAGACGCCGACATATAGAGTTTTCTCCACGCCAGAGTCCTCCAGTAGCCAAATGGCAGAAAAACCCGATTTCTCAAAGCAACGGAGACGACGACAACAAATGTCATCGCGGACATACACACAGACCCCAGCTTGCTTCTTGAACTTATGCTCAAGAGAGTAACCCGGGTAGTTGAGGTACGCCACGTCCGACGGTGTTGTTATCTTCGTCTCCGTTAGGAAGAACAGGTGCGGCTTCTCGGTCTCAAGGTGGTGATGGACCGGATCGAGATTGGAGTGCAACCCTCGGATGTTAGTGAGGTGCACTTTTTTTGGGAGGAAGTGCAGCCGTTGTATAAACCTATTCTTCTTTTTTACTTTTTTCATAATTTGAGAGTTTGTGGGGAAAAAGTTGAATTGTCGAGGCGCATTTCAGTTTACCACTGGAACACTAGAGCTTAACCGACCTATGGGAAACCCATTTGGAGACTGCGGGGACGCCCGAACCCCCCCGAATATGGCCACCGGGTCCTCCCATCCAGTCGCCAGCTGGCACGGTGGAGCATATCGGGATTTTTCGCGAGTTGGCGGGGCAGCCTTTGGCACGTGGCTGGCGTGCTACTTGGGCCCCCTACTGACTGCGGTCGGCCAACGGCTGGCACCGTGCTTCGGATCCCGCTACCCTCCAGAATGAGTTACCCGGTACAGTATCGCCCAGAGTCCAAGACCGGTTCTGAATAGCGCAACTGACATCCTCCAATTCCCCCAAAGGCACTGGCACTCCCACACACTGACGGAACGCAGCAAGCTACTTGGCGCCAGACTTCGGTGGGATGGTGGTCGCGAGCCAGGCGGCCCCTTACGGAGCCTTCCACCGCTTGGTGGGATCGTTCAGCCGGACTTATCCACAGGCAAGCCTGTGTTGCCGTTGCCCGGGGTGGACCGCTAGGAGGTAGATCCCATACCACCCCTAAATCTAGCCAATATCGACTATATTTTATTTCCAATACAGATCATATCAAATTTTCTACAGAAGACGGTAAGCTCTTCAAATGGTGGTTACATCTTCTTCTTCTTTTCGTGTGGAACACCGAGTCGTCCAACGACCTGATGAACCCTGCTGTAGTAGGCCTCTGACATGGTTGGGTAACGACCGCCATCTAAGTATAATCATAGACAGCAACCGGGACCGACGGCTTAACGTGCCCTCCGAAGCACCGGAACCATCTTTCTTCTCGGACAATCAGGTGGTTCAGCCTGCAATGTCCTAACAAGACTGGGAACGAGTTCACATAATTGAAATAATAATATTGATAGTGTATTTATGTGTTGGCAGAAAAAGCATGAAAGTAGAATAAATGCGGTAGAAATGAGAGCGCTAAGAAGTATGATAGGAGTGAAATTGAGTGACAGGATAAGGAATAGCGTGATTAGAGAACGTTGCGGTATAAAAGATGACATAGTGACTGGTATAGAAAAAGGAATGCTGAGATGGTTTGGTCACATTGAGAGAATGAATGAAAGAAGATTAACGAAACAGGTGTATATGGCGAGTGTGGATGGGAACGTTGGAAGGGGAAGACCAAGACGCACGTACTTGGATCAGATCGGGGACGTTCTAGAGAAAGGTCAGGTCAAGAGTACCCTAAACCGACGAGCATGTATGAAAAGATTGATGCATGTTGAAGAAGCGAAAGAGGTGTGTCAGGATCGTAGCAAGTGGAAAGATGTAGTCTCTGCCTACCTCTATGGGAAAGAGGCGTGATTATATGTATGTATGTATGTATGTAAATTTGACTGATAAATAGCATCGAAAACGCCATTGAATACGTTTTATCCTATTTAGGGTAAGTTTTACTCATATAACTAAACAACTTTCCCCCCAAGAACATATGAAAAATCACAATTTGTATGGGAGGTCCAATGATTATTCTTTATACTACGAGTATGTTCCTTGCGGAAAGTTGATCAATTTCATGAGTAGGACTCACCCTAAATGCCTTATATTTATGATTAAATATCACCATTACCGTTTTACGATTTCCAGCATTATATTGATCTTTTCAGCCATTACTACACAGTGAACAGTAGTTTACAAGTGATATGTTGTTTACAAGCAGTACTTCAAATCAAATAACTTAAATGAAATTTATGATTGCCCATTAAAGATGTGACCAAAGTGTGACAAAACTGTTCAACTCTTCAACTGCCCGTAATACATTTAAAAAGAGGCCCTAATTAAACTGCTAATGATCGTGAGGATCACAAAAAGCCCGTCGGGATCCATTATTAGCTGTAAAAAAGTATTTTGTTTGTTTTGTAATCTCGAATTGGCCATTACTCTTGTTTGTTGCTTTATCATCCTTTTGAATAATTGTCGGATTAAATATTTAATACAAATTTAATGATAAAATTAATTTGAAGAACATTTCTTTGTATAACAGTGGCGTTGTATATTTTTACTAATTTTTCATACGATTGGTATAAATGGGATGATACTATTCTAAGCCTACGTCATCCTGCAGAGATGCATCCGAAGAATATTTTGCCACGCCGTTGCCGCACCCCGGTCTGCTGCTGTATTTTGAAATTATTTAAGCAATTTTTTAATAAAACATGGTATTTTGTGAATAATAATAACTACACGAAAAGTATTCATTGCTACGAAGGTATAGTAGAAAAATTTAGTTCTAAAAATACTTGTATAGAAGAAGCAAGATCCTGACTTTTCAGTAACCTTTCCCGAAATCCAGTTGCAAAAAATAAGAACACAATTTGTTTTTACATTAGCTTCTTAAAAGCCTTCGTCTCTGGTGACATGGAGCATCAATATTGGGGGCACTTGAAATCTCTTGTGTTTCTCACCGAAAAGTTTTTCATTCTTCTCGCTCGGTCGCCAATTACTCTGAAAAACAACCGGCGCGGTAGGAGTCGAGAGCCCCCGAAGTCGCTTGACACAGATCCGCGGCAATTTACTCTTGGAAATGTATACCTACTAGCTGCTGTAGGTTGAAGCTACCGACATTTTAAATTTTCGGGCTGTGGTCGAGAGCTGTGAAGGCGTTAGCTCTAAGATTCTTTAAAATACATTTATCTCCTTGAAGGCGGGAAGATTGGGTGCCAAAATAATTTAAGTTTGAGGTTAGGACTTGTCTTTAATTTTTGGGTATTTTTTAACTGGATATTCAACAGCCTCACGTTGAGCAAACCTTTGTTCGTTAAAAGACGTTTCCTGAATCATACGCTATTAACTTTTCTGTTCCCACATGACGTGGTTATTTCTATAGTTTTAATGAAACGTAACTCCAAACATTGATGAACTCTAACATTAAACAATAAATCAACATTACACGTTCTGCTGTTCAATTCGATTTATTTCAAGGGTACGTGTAAATGGATTCGTTTCGAAGAACATGTGATACTTGAAGTGGTTAGATCTCTCGTTGCAAAGAGGCGCATACGAAAAATATTTTTTTATCATTCAAAGAATGTCTCTTATACGAAAGACACATTTTTCACCCGATACACTAGACAAAACTACAAGCTGTCAAAAGACGTTTAAGATCAAACGAATATCCATTTCAGAGGGAATTCATTGACTCGCGATAGTGACGATGAGACGAGGAGTGTCCGACAGCCGACTTGACACAAATAGCTAGATAGTTTGCCGAGAGCAGACGGACTCGAGGGCCTGTTCCATTATCTAACAACCGCTCTTTTGAGAACCACTCGGATAACTCGCGTATACCTACTTACATAAAGGTTATTCGGACGAAATCCTAAATTAAAAAACCGCAATGTAAAATATTAACAAAGCGTATTGCTATGACTAGCAATCGCTGAATTTCGTAAAAAATTTTGATTTGTGAATTTTCCTGTCAAATATCTGTACAGCGTTATGTGAGCAACAGGCACTCACTGCTAGTTAGCAGTTAGCGCCTGTTGTAGTAGTTACCCAGGGACGGTAACACTATAAATAATTTACTGTCTGTACTTCTTCCTGACCTTAATAATATGTTACATACATACATCAGCCTATTGCAGTCCACTGCTGGATGTAGGCCTCCCCCAGGGTGCGCCATAGGGTACGATCTCTCGTTTTTGCCTTTTTAAAGTTATCGATCCATCTGGCCGGAGGTCGTCCAATGCTGTAGCCGTTTCCGAAATGTGGCCTCCAGTTGAGAACACGCTCACTCTACCGTGCGTCGGTTCTTCGACAGATGTGCCCAGCCTACTAACTGCTTCTTCAATTTGCTATTCTGCCAGATACGCGATTTGCGGATAGTCTCATTCCGGATTTTATCCATTATTTATTGAGATAGCGATAGCATAGGCAATTCCATTGCTCTCTGAGTGACATGTAGCTGGTGGGCCAGTTTTACTGTCAGGTTCCACGTCTTGGCCCCGTAGGTCGTGACTGACGCACTGCTCGAACACCTTGGTCTTGAGGCTTTGTGGCAAGGATGATTCCGAAAATGATGCAATTTCCCAAATGCTACCTAGCCCAGCTGCACTTTTCTGGTGATAAGTTGATATAAATAATTATATATTGACATCACGTAATAAATTAATAATTGAAACACTTTACCTGTGTTCTCATAAATATTTTCTTTGTTACAGGACCGTTGCCGTCGCAAGATTTCCAAATGAGTATCGTTGATTGTAAGTATTTAGGCCCATAATTATTTTTATGTTTAAAACTATTGAACCTGCTGCCCTGACCTTTGGGTTGCATTTTGACCTGCTCAAAACTATGCAAGAATATTAATTTTATTATTAATCATTTCGATTTTATACCTACTAAAGAGACCGTAAAAGGTAACATATGAAAATAATTAGGTAATTTTTGTACATGGCAAGAGGGTCGGTGTAATAAATTAAGCTGAAATAAGGGTTTTACAACGTCCGGCCAGGTCCCGCTGTCCTGAGACCCAGATGGTAGTAAACGCGGCAATTTTTACCCTCGTTATAAGGGACTTCTTTTCTCTTTTTAACGACTTCAAAAAAGAGGTTATCATTATAACCTGTATATATACCTCGCCTATTTTCACATACCGGTAGATAATTACCTCGGAATTACTTAATGTTTAAGAAGTAAGAAAATAGATATTTACAGAATTTTAAAATTGTTCGCATATGTTGTTCTATGCGTAGTTTTAAAAGCTCATGTTTTTATTTAAATATGTAGAAATTGTCTGACATAGTCACAACTAATTGTATTAATTGAATTAGCTGCACTACTTTTCAAAATATGTACCTACATGACATTAAAGTGTTTCAGTACATTTAAAGTACACCACTTTTATGTTAATAACGATTCTTTATAAATCCTGTTGGTTGGCAACATGAATGATTATCATTATTAATAACAATAAAATATTTCTCTGACTCTCTGATGATCTGACAACCTGTCACTATGGCGATACACAATTTGCCGAATGACCCTCAAATGTTTGTCAGACGTGGCGTAAATGGCCGTTTACTACTACCCCGCAACGGAAAAAGGCGTGATATGTGTATGTATGTATGTCTGATAATTTTTCAGAAAGTGTAACAGAAGAGAAGAAAGGTTTTGGCCAGGCCCACAGGGAGTTAATTTATAATTTAATTAAACACGCTATATTAAAATATCCGTCTCGTCATAGCAAAGCAGGTATTAAGTAAATAAATAATTGTATGCATGGAAATATTGAATTGGTGAAACGAGGTTTTTGTGAAGTTAATTGAAATACACTTTCATGCCGTGCATGGCTTTATATTTAAATCAGCGAAGTAGTGGGGCCAATCAGCAGTGGGCTGTTGTGGGTGTTATAGTTGTGGTAATGGGAAATCCTCTTTCTCATTGATAGATTTAAAATTAATATTTCGATACATTTTATCATACATAAATAAATCACGCTTACGGGGTAGGTAGAGCGTTAACGGCCGTAAAACGGATATTAACACCATGTCTGACAAAAGTTAATAAGATAACTGTGTATCACTATCTCGAGTCCCTTAGTCACCCCTTACGACACACATGATGTGAAATGGGGTGATGCTATTCTAAGTCGGCATCACATGGCCTCTGACTTACAAAACAACCAAATGCGAGTCGGCTTCGCCCACTAAGGGCTTCGTCACATGCATATCAAACCCTTTCACATGATACCCTACTTGATCTACAGCCACAACTTTAAAATTTTGTTTTCTTTCGTCTCCCTTAAAAAATATATTTCTTAACTTATACTTTAAAACAAGCTACTTGCCAAATTTCATAGTTCTAGGTCCATAGGAAGCACCCTATGAATTTTAACTCCCTTGAAAGGGTCAGTTGACGTCGTTATAAAAACAGTTACAGTTTGAACAGCCGTATCTTTTTAAAAGCTTTTATTTAACTTGCAGTGTATGTAAGTATGTAAGTAAGTAAGTAACAATGTTTGTTCGGTGCAAATCTTGCAAGTTTAATTTGAACCACTTCTCGGTATCCGATTGAGTTGAAATTTTGCATGTTGGTCCAGAACCGATGACAATGCATGTTAATCATAAATTTGACCTGATGCTGCTGCCAGGATCGGCTCCGTACGAGAGATCTCCTCAGCGGTTTATAGCTGGGACACAAAATTTTGTATACGAATTCGATTATTATAGGCAGTTGGTAGGCCCACCATGAATTAGACGCTACATCCAGGGTTGTCTTCGAACTATGGAACTCCTCAATATTCAACTGCTGGGACTTGCAATTTTGTATACGAATTCGTTTATTATAGGCAGTTGGTAGGCCCACCATGAATTAGACGCTACATCCAGGGTTGTCTTCGAACTATGGAACTCCTCAATATTCAACTGCTGGGACTTGCAATTTTGTATACGAATTCGTTTATTATAGGCAGTTGGTAGGCCTACCATGAATTAGACGCTACATCCAGGGTTGTCTTCGAACTATGGAACTCCTCAATATTCAACTGCTGGGACTTGCAATTTTGTATACGAATTCGTTTATTATAGGCAGTTGGTAGGCCGACCATGAATTAGACGCTACATCCAGGGTTGTCTTCGAACTATGGAACTCCTCAATATTCAACTACTGGGACTTGCAATTTTGTATACGAATTCGTCCATGATAGGCAGTTGGTAGGCCCACCATGAATTAGGGTCACGTCAATAGAAGGCCTCATGATAGAAGAATTAGACTGTTCGAAATTACTGGGACTCGGCCATGTAATAATGACGCCATCAATGAAATGAAAAGACTAAGACATATTACAAGCTAATTCTTCTATTAGGGATGCCGGAGGAGTAGGTACCAACCTACTTCTATAGAATATAAAAGAGATTTTTTTTTTTTTTTTTATGATGGGTTTGCTCTTGACTCTAGTCTAGGTCATAGGACAGAGACAGAGTCTAAGATGGAGTGAGCTCACCCAGAAGAAGCCTGTTCACTCTTACTTTGAAGAGATTAGGGTTGTATGCGTTCGGAAACACAGACGCAGGTAGTGAGTTCCACTCTTTAGCAGTGCGCATTATAAATGATGACTGGAAGCGCTTAGTCCGAATTGGTGGAATGGCTACCAGGTACGGATGGTATCCGGCGGTGCGTCTGGATGTCCGATGGTAGAAGGGAGCTGGTGGAACAAGGTCGTGAAGCTCCTGAGCACACTCTCCGAAGTACAATCTATAAAATACCGACAAGCAGGCAACCTTGCGGCGATGTGCCAGGCTATGTAGCTTGGTGTCCACCAGTTTTATGTCGCCTATGAGCCTCTTGGCTCTGCGTTCCACCGAGTCAAGAGCGGCAAGTTGGTATTTGGCTGAGTCATCCCAAAGGTGACTGCAATACTCCATGCAGGATCGGACTTATGCTTTGTAAAGAGTTAAAAGCTGTCCAGGCGTAAAGTATCGCTTCACTCTATTCAGGACGCCCAGCTTTTTAGCCACCGTCTGAGCCTTGTACTCGATGGTCGCGCCGAAGTTTAGATTTGATGTCAACTCCATGCCTAGAAGCTCAAGCCTGTCAGTGACTGGGACAGATGTACCCCGAAAAGTAGGTGTCCAGTCGAAAGGACTCCTTTTTGCAGTGAAAAGACACGCCTGTGTTTTGGTGGCATTGAATGAGACCAGATTGTCGTCGCCCCATTGGGAGACAAGACTTAAGGTCAGATCTGTTCGCTCTACCATGGCCTTTCTTAACGAACGTATTTCATCCCCACTGGTCCCTGCACCTGTCAAGTATCTCTCTGAAACGGTACTATCATCTGCGAATCCAACAATTCCATGCCGAAGGAGGTCATTGATGTGCAGCAGGAAAAGAGTTGCAGAGAGAACAGACCCCTGAGGAACTCCGGCATCAATGGCCATAAGGTCAGAGGAGCAGCCGTCAACGACTACTCTGATGGACCGTTCACTAAGGAAGTCTGAAATCCAAGTACAAAAATCAGCTGGGATGCCATAAGCAGGGAGATAATTATACTTTATCCTAATGTTAGTTTTCCCCGTGCCTTAAGTTTTTCTATTGAAGGTCTCTCCGTTTTATAGTAATACTTTCGTATTGATCAATAACTATCGTAACATAAACTAAAAAATATAAAATAAAATTATGTAAGTAAAAAAAACTTTTAAAACAAGCCTTTATTTAAGTGCTCTGAAAAGATGAAAATAAAATTTTGAATGACATTAACCACATTCATTTATGACTTTACAGAAATGAAAATATAATAAAAGCTTGTCGCGAAACTTTCAATTTGTGATTGAAATTTTGTAATAAGGTACGCACCTAACTGTAATTAGGTAGTTTCTTCTAGGCATCGCGACAAGCTTTTATTATATTTTCATTTCTGTAAAGTCATAAATGAATGTGGTTAATGTCATTCAAAATTTTATTTTCATCTTTTCAGAGCACTTAAATAAAAGCTTGTTTTAAAAGTTTTTTTTATATAATTTTATTGCCAAATTTTTTTTCTACATGTGGCCGTAGACTTGAGTATATGGGTCATTCTCATAATGACACGGAATTTTCTCACTTCCATGTCATTTTTCAAATTTAGTTTTTTTGGATAATTGAATATAAGTTAACAAAGTTTTCGTCATTAAAAACACTAGCTTGAAATTGCCCGGTTCTTGGACCACTAGTTTCAGAGTTATTTGATGTCCACTATTTGCGGACATGGAAATGAGAGAATTCCGTGGCAATTTTTCTTTTATATGATATTAAAATAATTAAAAATGTTTTTTAATATATAAGTAGTCAGTAATGTTTGCTAGAGCTTAAAGAACGTATTTTAGTAAAAATAATTAATATATTACAATTATAAATATAAAAAAAGGAGGGCCACTATTTTTTGTCATGGAAATGAGATGTCCACTACTTGATTTGTAGAAAATATAAAGCAAGTAAGCTTTATTTACTTAGTTAAATATTTATTTAGCATCCCACGAACATGAGGGTGTGGATACTGATAACTTTTACATAGTGACCGACTGCAGAATGCAACAAACAGTTTTATAACACTTTGTATTAAAGTAACTTGTGGCCAAGATAGAAAAGAGTACCAACATAATATTAATATAGGCTCGCCCGACTGGGAAGCAGTTTGAAGTGGTCATCAACTGGCTACGCGCGCTTTTTACTAGTTTAAAGTGCGTTGCGGTTTCGGTAGCCCTAGTCTTGGCACGCACATATATACATGTAGGAGTTTTGCTTCTAAGCGGTAGCCATTATTATGTATTCTTTTCTACAAGAGACATTCTATAGAAAAAAGTGGTTAGCGTGATGGACTACTTTTATTGGCGTACAGATATCGCGGGTTTGCAGTACCTGGTATAGAACCACTTTTTTCTATAGAATATCTCTTATAGAAAAGAATACATAATAATGGCTACCGCATAGAAGCAAAACTCCTACATGTATATATGTGCGTGCCAAAACTAGGGCTACCGAAATCGCAACGCACTCTAAACTAGTATAAAGCGCGCGTAACCAGTAGATGACCACTTCAGACTGCTTCTAAGTCGGGCGAGCGCAGGGCGGTGAAATATCAGAGAGCGGGTGGGAGTGCCGCGTCTTAGCGGTATCTTGTTTAAAATGTAGCAAATGTCACTCGCGCTGACACGCTGCGAATCACATGACACCCCACATGTCAATATCCATCTAGCCGTTTGGGCTGTAACCCACGAAAAAGAAATTGCATGTCCACATACATACATACATAACACATAAACACATACATAATACATACATAATACATACAGACATACAGACAGACTCCCGAAAAACTCTAACCCTTTCTGAGACATTCGGTAAAAAGACATATAAAATTAACTACAAAAGCTTTCATTTCATAAAAATAGGTAATAATGATAAATACCCGTACTTCCACATATTTACGATTAAAACAGGCATTGGATTAATTTAAGAATAAATATTCATAATTTAAAAACTTTGTCCAACTGTGGACTGCAAATTTTTTATCATTCTCTCATTTCCATGTCACTTTCTCATTTCCATGCCATCTCGAACCATGGAAAGACATGGAAATGAGAACATGGAAATGAGAACGAAAGCTTATTTTGCAGTTTAATTAAAACCTATTCGTTTAAATTTAATACAGTACCGCCTATTATTTTAAGCATATCAAAGGTATTCCTCAGAAAAAATATCGATAATACCTAATAACTGAATAATTGGTAATCGACTAGCATGGAAATGAGGTTGGTACTGGACAAAGTCGTAAATGTGAGAATCTTACCCTCGCCATCGAAGATATAGCGGCGAGTGGAGCCTGCGTCCCCCACGACGTTGTCGGCGGTACTAGCCGCTACGAATTCGTGAGTAAAATCGACAGATAGCTTTTACCGTCATGAATATATGAGTGAGAGAGTAGCGCGAGGTAATTGTGGGCTGATTCAGGGCTTCAACGCAAAAATCCGTGTTTACAAAAAAGTTTCTGCCGTTGTGGAAACTAAAAACATGCTAAAAGATAGAAAATATAATTGTTTAAAAGATAAAAAAGCTTAACACGACATAGACTTGTAATTTTAGGATCTATAACAGTCTATTTAGCGCAAGGTAGCAAAGAACCATGCCATGGATGTGAGAGAATGCATGTTTGACAGGAAATTTACAAAAAACTGACCACATATTTGATGAATTAAATGTTTGACCATATGTGAGAAGTGCTGAAGTATTTTGAAGTAAAATTTTATAACGCTCGTCCCAGAGGAAGCAGCACTTTTTAAGCGGAACGTACGAAAAACGCGGTCGATGAGAACAACCCATATATGGTTTTAATTTCAACTCGAGATCTTTACGCATTACTGAGGTAAAGGGTCGTTGCAAACGGACAGATGGAAGGACGGTTGGCCGGACAGCAAAATGATCCTAAAGGGTTCCGCTTTTTTTACTTTTGAGGTACAGAAAGAAAAAAAACTTAGTGCCGCTGCTAAAGTCATCAAATCGACCGTGGGTGTAAATGGATTTCTTACAATGGAAACCTTAAAATTCATCACTAAGCACATGATATCCCACAGCCGCCGGGCCATCTCACATTTACAGTTGACTTTAAAATAAACCTGGATAATTATTATTGCCAGCAATCACTCCACAAATTACCTCTTATATCGAGATTTATATTTAACAAAATGAAGCGCTTTTATAGGGCACGTAAAGTAAAATTAAACATAAATTTTATACGGTAGACAAAGGAGCTGGCAAGTATAGCAGAAGTAATTTATTGTTATGTTGCCGTTTTATGGAAGAAGCCCTATAATGTGGGTGGCATAATTACAAAACTACGATAGACGTCCATTGTTTAGAAGCTCAGAAGAGAGTATGTTGTATAGGTGAAAAGTTTAATTACACTTACACAAATTTATAACAAATATACGTTGCGTGTTAGCAAGTGTAGACGGTTGCGTCCCAAAAGTGTGACATTTTGTTTTACTTGCATCACTTTTTTGTTACTGTTGTCCAATCGCTTCTTAAATCGCTACCAAGCTCTATGTCGGCAGCCTTTGGCGATTAAGTTTAATTCTTAAATTTTCTATAACATACATACATAATATCACGCCTGTATCCCGTACGGGCTAGACAAAGCGTAACCTGTCGTAAAAATCGAACATTTACGCCACGTCCGACAAATATTGTCAGTCAGAACAATATATATATATATAGCCATAACGACAGGTCGTCAGCCAATCGCCTAAAATTGCAATACACATGTAACCCTCGAGTCCATTAGTCGCCTCTTACGATACTCACGAGAAAGAAATGGAGTGATGCTATTCTAAGCCGACATCACACGGCAAAATTTTCTATAAATATTCATCACAGTGATGAATTCCTGTTTCCCAGGAAGTTAGTTTGTTGTAAAAACACAGTATTATCATAATTGAAAATAAGAAATTGAATTTTTTTTAGCACCCGCTGGGACTTGGACCCGGGACCGTGGGGTACCGTTCCACTGCACAGAGCATTTCTTATTTTCATTTATGAAAAAAGCTAATATAGCAATGTGAGTGCATAATAAAACCATTGTACAGTTATCAGTTTTGTAAATGCTCTGCATCCGTCAATATGTTTCGCTTCTCCAGCGCACAGGATTTATGAATGTCATGGTGCAGCCGCTAGGTGACGTCCATTTGTCTCTGTCTCTTCTCGGAACGAATTTGCACTGCTCTTGGGGAAGGTGAAAAATTGTATCATGAGGATAGGATTGGAAACGTGAAGCAATATCTTATCTGTATTGCAGGTGAAGAGTTATGTAAATGTACGGGTACTGTACGCTATGTTGTTACGCTTTTGCTGTGATTTGATTAGTAAAATTTTGCTAAGTTAATTCCAAAGTCTTAAGACATTACTACTTATCCTATTTTATCTTTTGTCTAAACTGGTCTAGTCTTACCATTTTAGTGCCAGTGGATCTGGCCGTATGGACGAGTTTCAACGGGCCCAGTAACTCTAACTTGCATTAAAAAAATCAACGATATCTTGAGATAAGACCATTGCCATTGGTGAAAATGAAGATCATCTAAACAAAAAGAAATTGGAACCCACTAAGTATTTCATCCTAATAAACATAACAATTGCCAAGGTTATTAATCACGAAATCTCAGAAAGGGACTGTTCGTAACGATGGCAGCCTTCAAAGCTGGAGTTCCAAGTTTAATCCTATTCAGGGAAAGGGTGTAAACTTCACGATGCAAAACTTAACGGAGTTTAATTTGAGCGTCCGTTCAGGGTTGCCAACGTTGCCAAACTAATGAATATTTCGGGCGGAACGGGGCAACTCAGGCGTTTTTAAAGGTTATATATAGCGGCTTTTAATTTCGAGCTCGAGGGGTCGAAAGAAAATGTTTGTAATGAAAATATTCGCTGATGATGAAGACAGCTGTTTAACCTTCCTCTACCCCGGTACATCATGTGTACCAATCTGTCTTAAATGAGATTCCTGTTTACTTTTTATCAACATTATGATAGGAACAGTAAAATTTCTAATACAATAAGTTATTTTTACGTTTACTTATTACTTACCTACCGCGTGGTGCCGGCTTGGATACCCGTGTGGTATGTTAGCATCACTCTATATTTACCAGTGGATGTCGTCAAATTGATCAAGGGATAAAACCAGGGAATGGGCAGTAGCGTTTTTTGTAAATACAATACTTGCACTGCACCCACCAATCCGCCTGCCAAGCGTACTAAGTATGGCAAACAATACGTACAGCAGTGGACTGGTGTTGCTGTTTTAGAGTTATTAACTTTTTACCACCAATATCGCAATAAATCACTCTTCAGTAAATTTTTCCGGAAAATCTCGTACACGTCTGGCAGACAACGTATTGTTCTGAATAAAGAGCAAGGCGCTGCGGTGGTCACATTTGCATGAGAATTGCATCTGCACGTTCTGCAGTGTAACATGTGTCGCCTTCGTTCATTTCTAGTACACAGTACGTAAGTTAGATAGGTAGAGATTCTATTTACTCTCTGAACACAACACCGAAGTTATATTTCTTGAGAACACCACAGTGATCAAAGCCATAAACTTGAATGTAATTAATGTGATAATTTAGTTTTTTTTTTATTAATTTTTAAGTTGATGATTTTGATAACCCTTTGATAACTGTTCACGATAGCAACTCATAGAAAAACAGTGATCGTTATGAAGAGCTCACTATCGGTCGGTTCTCACAGCTAAGTACTTAATAAATATTTTAATTTTGACCCAGTTTCTTAATTTGGCCGTAATAGCAGATCGAACTTTTAGCAATATTTATTAGTAAGAAGAGTAATGTCCGTAAAACTCATTAATATTTTAGGAGGACTTCAATTTTCAGTAGAAATAGATATTACATAAAAAATGATATATAATTACAACGATGAAACTTGATAACTTATTAATGCAACTTTGGTTATACAAAATTAAGGAAAGCTTTTATTAGCTTAGGTTTTCTGTATAATATATTTATTAAAAAATACAATATTGCTCATATCAGACAACTAACTCTTAGAAATTTATTGTACCCAAGTAATTACAACACACAGAATATATTTATATAAACTAGCTCAACTAAATTATTTACAGAAATAATTAACCTAAAACTAAACTATGAAGAGGTCCTCCAGTGCGCCCCCCATGAGACATGGTCCCCAGAAAGCTGGCAACGTTTCCCCTTTGAATGGCGTAACTTAAACGCTGGCCGAGGAAGCTGCCAGCTCTCCGGTCCCCGGTGGTCTCATTGAGGGGCGCTGGCACCTCGTAAATAATTAACTTTGCCGATGGGCCCCAAGACCCTATCATCTCAAAGCCCTTGGGAGAGAAAATGAGGCTTCCGGAAATCTCCTCAAACTTTCCCGCCTTTGCGGCTTCGGTACCTGCGGCTGCGGCACCTGCACGGCACGGCATGTAGCGTATATGTGTGAGGGCAAAGTGTGTCCACGCACGTGACATCCCACACCATAACACTTGCCTCTATGCAAGGGTATGAGCGTTACCGCATCGGGCCTCTTGCCGTCAGAACGCACCTAACCGTTTGGTTATAGTTTTGCCGGAACGTTCGCTGAGGCAAGAGCTCGACGCAGGATGTCGTTGAGAGCTGAGTGACGGGGAATGCGGCCAGAGAGCCCGTGGGGCTATGTTCAGTCACGGGCGAGTGTAGACTTTTTTAAGGCCTAACCGAAGGGCAATGGCGAGAGAAAAGGTGCAGCTGTCGAGTAATGTGCCGGTATTTGACTGTCTCTCGAAGACAGCCAGGAGACGGGTGCGCTTTAGGGAGTTCACTTGGTTTTTCTGACACAAGTAACTAATCATATACAAGTAATGTAAAAGCAATATGGAAAAAAATTATTAAATAACCAAATAAAGTAAAACAGAACAAAATTACACAAGCGGTATTCGTATTCACGTCATTCTATATTTCTTGTAGAGATAAACACTATGTGCGTATTATACGTATGTGCCAAAAAATTACAAATTTAAAATCATGAATACAATGTTATCCTAAAATGCTTAAATATTCTACTTCATATGAAGAGGTCAATAGGACAAAGCCACGAGCCAAAAGCTATTAAAAAGCAAAATTCTCTCTGAGAGCTACAAATAATTTTCACGCTCTCGCAAAATAAATCGTGACGTGAAGAACTCACTCTCCGCGGGTCACACTTTTATTTCCATCGGGACAATAGGCCCGGACTTTGCCACGTCACTTGCCAACAAAACACGCGACTTTATACCTTATTTAGTTTAAATAGAGGCTTTGAAACGGGAATATAAATTGGTGGCGATATAAATTAGAACATACGTCACTGTCAACCGAAGGAGCTCTCGTAATAACGTGTGAAATGAACGTTTGATGACCACTTGGGTGAAAGTCGCTCCCTATTATCTAGCTATAGAATCTTTAGCCTAAACTTTTCCCGTCTGTTATATTCCTGCATGTTTTCTTTGCTATTATTTTTGTCTGTGCTACGATTAAAGCATACAAAATCTACGGCGTAGCGGGCGTAGCAGGCGTAACTACTCTGTCATTATTCGAACAAGAAATTGTAGCACAAAATAAGTGAGATTTCATCGGAAAACTTTCCGCAGGTTGTCATAGACTAAGCTCTGCGACAAAACATTCAAGTTTCAAGTTTCAAGTTTTTATTGCATAATCAAATTCGCAAACATTCACATTCAATTTCTACGAAACGTGGTAACTAGAATAGAAAATCATGAATGTAATAATTATACACAATTCTATATTCCATAGTGTAAATTTTCGCAGATGGGACACAACTCTAAGCCAGGCATTACCGACAACTTAATAAAATTTTAGGCTCCGCGCAAAACGATCTACCCATTTTGAAACGGCTCAGAGATACAAAACTCATCCGAATAAGATAAAATTTAATTTAATTTGTAGTCGTAAAATGTTTTATGTTTATACTCCACATTTCGCACAGACGCAGAGAAGTTAGAACCCTTCTGTAATACAATAAAAAATAATCCGGCTTTTCACTTTAGAAATACTTAATCATAAAGCTTTATCTTAATTGCTTCTCAAGGTTTCGGTACACAATGCTGTGTGATGGGCAATACCACCGCGCCGCCGCCAATACTTACTTTGTGGCAATATCTACCGGTTGACCACTGTGTGAACGCTACAGGCAACGCAACCGCTTGACTCCTTTGAAATGTGTGAACCGAACAAGTGACTGATTGTGCGCTACAAGTGGCAATGCTCGCTACTGTATACCATTACCCCCCTGTAAATACACAATGGAGATGGCATAGAGTTGGACATATGCCCCATTCTGTATAACAGCCTTAAGAAACAACACCTACAAACCGCTGGCTTGGGCACGGAGGTCACTCATTTGTTCCCCATTTTGGGAACTACCGGCACGTGCCGGGTAGATTTAGTCCAATCCGTTCTTCCCAGAACAACTCGTAAGGTTGTTTGAACAACCACAAAACTTCTCCGGGTGAGCTCCTGCTCCCCACCATGCAGTCTGGGTGTAGATTTTAATAGCTCCGGGGCTATAATCGTAGGGTCCAGAACTAAAAGAAAAACCTACCAACCTAGGTATATAAAGTGATGAATCATACATTCATCACTTTATATGTCATAACGTTGATGTTGAATTAGCTTTTAAGACGTAAAAAAAATTTTCGTTCATATTCTAAGTAATTTTTTAAGACGCGCTGTGGAGGAACACTTGATTGGGCGAAAAAAGTTCCGAGCAATAAATAAGGTATTTGTGGGATCATCATCATATTATCGTATGGCGTTGCGCTGTGCCGGATCCTATATGTGCAAATTCAGGTTCTTTAGCCTCTTTTCGGCCGCTAGGGTAGGGCGGTGAAACTCGGTCATGCCACCGGGTAGGCAGTAGAGTGGTCAGTCATTCACAATATGGGCAAGGATTTGTTCAGGTTCCCCGCACTCGCAGGATGGTGACTCCCAAAGTCCCCATTTTCGGAGATGATGGTTTGAACGCCTGTGCCCGTGGGATTAAAGTTTTCCACAGTATTTACTTACTTAAGTGTATTTTTATTCTAATTTTATTTTTTTAGCAATAATAGAACCCCATGTGAACAATATATTTCATCATAGACAATTCACACAGCGCCATCTTGCCCCAAACTGAGCAAAGCTTGTACTATAAGAACTAAGTAGCTGATATTAATACTTATATACTTTTTTGTAAATACCTTAAAACATATTATACATAGAAAACACCCACACTAAACACAAATATCTGAAAATAGCTTAACAAATATTTGTCATATGGGGATCGAACTCATGACCCTCGGCGTAGCAGGTAGGGGTACTATCTGCTACGCCATCGGGACAGTCACAACAATGATAATGATTTTGACTTTAGTCACAATCACAGTGACTGTGACTAGTAGGCTCTCACGCTAAAAGATTCAATGACGAAATGCAGATGCTATTGGTTCGAAAGGGAAGCAATAAAACGAAACTCCACCCTAAGTGTATATTATATGCGAAAGTGTGTTTGTTTGTTTCGTCTGTTTGCCCGTCCTTCTTTTCCTTCGGCTTCAAAGAGTGAAGATATATTTGGGGGACTTGTGCTTAACTTTTATTTATCTTAAAAGTATATCACGATAAAATATATTATATTTCTATCTAGTGATACCTAATATTTAAACATTTAAGGATTATAATAAAACATAAATTTGTTGTAACTCTACTGTTTAAAGCTAGGTTTCATGCATCCGGGCAGTTTAATATTTACATATTTAGATGTAATCTAGTATATTTACCTGAGTATTACTTCAGTTTGTACAAAATATTTATCTTTATCCAACAATTTACCCTTTTAAAAGACGGATTATTCTAATCGGTTGGAATAAAATTCCGCCTACACATCAAATGTGGTAAAAGCCTCTTTTTATAGAAATTTATATAAAAGTTAAGTCATCATTTTCCTTTTATCCGGCACACGAACAAAGCGCAATTTTTCAAGCTTTCCCCGACCTTATTAACAGGAAACTAATTCCCACCACCCACTAACTACACTAACAGCTCTTCTTTCTTTGTTCGCAGATACTTTCCCGGTCTATCGAAGCATGCTTTATTGAAAAACTTAACGAGACAACAGAACACGAACATAAAAGAATTTCCAAGAAGAAAATTAACACAAACAAACGAAACTTTGCAAAGTGATTTAAAGTGTTCTCTTCCAAACAGTCGACGAAATCCCAAGTACAGAATTACTAGTAGCGATATAATTCATTCAGTGGCTGTACTTAGTTCGCGAGAGTTGGCCTTGTGAATTATTTAACACGTCAAATAACCACTCGGGCCCTTTGTCACAAAGCTCTATGTCGGTATTACGTTAATGCCTGCTGTCATTACCAATTACTTCAACGTTTCAACCTAATGGAATTTCGTCGGCTGTTTTCATAAGTTAAAGCTAACATTATTTAACCAAGCAAATGTTTGCAAACCAATGAAATCAAACAGACATAATTGTTGTGGTATGGCATTAAAAGTTTTAGTAAAGCAGAAAAGTGACAAGAACTGAGTGATCATGCCGGTGATATATTTATGAGCGGAGTGGAAGCGATTCTCATAGTGTTTTGAAACATCGTTGTAGTGTATCGCGTTCCACATCTGGTTGTTGTAAATACAACAGTTGGGAAACACTAGTGTTTGTGGAAGCAAATCTGGGTGCAATGTGTTTCGATCCCTCATAGCGTCAAAGCTACAAATCGATGTGCGTGCTTGGTGCGTGCGTGGTGCGGCGCGCGTTGCGGAGTAAGGAGTAAAGCTGGGTGCGCAACGCCACGGCGTCGCAGGCGGAGGGTCGCGGGGGCGCGGGGGACGAGGATCCCGCGCCCGCGCCAGAGTCCGACGCGGAGGCGCCGCCGGTCCGCCGCCGCCGCCACCGCCCGCTCTACCGCCGCCTCTTCTCCTATGTCCGCACCGCTTGGACGGGAGTCAAGTTCGCTCTAGGTATGCTTCATGTTCCGTAGTTTTGTATTCTAGTTTTCATGTTTATTCATTATTCCACTTCATTTTGTCTTCCATTTACGAATACTGATAATTCCTTTCAGGTAGGTTTTAAGACCATCTAAATATAATAACAAATTATCTTCCCTGAAATAAACACACCTTACATAAATGCGTCTCATAGTTCAAACTGTTGAGGTCGTTCCATTGCCTATTGTGCCATGTTAACTGCCTCAACGTTCCGTTACAAGCTGACTACAGAACACATTATGCGTTGCCCTCTTGCAGTATCACGTAACGTGTGATACCCATTAGACAGCGTACTAGCGACTAGCGACACAACGACATCGTGATACTCGAGCAAAACAACGGTATCGCCAGTTCAAATGCAACTACAAAGGTCTACAAATATGCTAATGAAATTGCAACTGTTCACTATTGCTCTATTCGAATATGTTAGCACTCCGTGTTGGATGTGTACCTACAAAGGTTAAGAATATTTTTTTAAGTTTGAAGAACGCCTATTCGTAAATAACCATTTCTATAACCCACGACGGTCACCCAATACAAGGTCTAAAAAAATTATAAAAGGGAACCACGTCATGAAATTAAACAAATTGCTCGAAGCATGGGGGTTGCAACGTAAAAAAACATTACTCCCATACAAAATACGTTAGTTGATCGAGGTATTTGTGATGGAGTTCTGTTTTTTTTTAGATTTATGGCTCGTTTACGTCTTGAAATATTTTTTATACTGAAGATAAATCATTTAAGTACTTTTTTATAATACAAAATACAAAATTCTATACATAGTTTACTTATGTCCACCAGCATTACTTAGGTCCCAGCCTTCAAGATACGATGTTTTAGGTGGCTGTTAGATGTTATGTTATAGCTTGTTGTTAGGGTCCATAATGAAATTTCCGACGCCATCGCGTTATACCGTGTGCTTCCGAGGTTTTAGCGTGTAATCAACTTATGAAACTGAGGTGCTCAGAAGATTAGGTAGTTTCGAGGAAGTATGGCATACATTTACCTAATTAACTTGGTCTCAGCAACCATTTCATCAGCCATTGTATCTTTGTTGAAAAATCATGACATATAAAAAATTTGGCAAGTGCGAGTCAGACTCGCGCACGTAAGGTTTCGTATTATTCAAAGTTCAAACCTCAAAAGTTCAACCTCTATTGTTATATCGACGAAAGTAAAACATGTTCTGTGAAAATGGCAACCATTTTTGTCTAATACCGTTCATGAGATACAGCCTCCGAACCATCAACTATTAAGCATACATTTTTTATAGTTTTGTATATGTTTTTTTGTATTTGTTGTTGTAGCGGCAACAGAAATACGGTATTTTTGCAAATTTCAGATCTCTCACTATTATAGTATAAGAGATACAGCCTGGTGATAGATAGACGTACATACGGATAGATCGACAGATAAGTCTCAGTAAAAGGTCCTGTTTTGATCCTTTGGGTACAAACCATAAAAAGGATGTAATTGTTGCAAGTCAACGCTCTATGTTACATGTAGTAAAATTTTCTTGTTTTTTCACCGTGTTCTCTCGAGGTTGCGGCGTATCATCAAATTATGAAACTGTGTTACCTAGAATATGAGGTAGTTTCGAGGAAGGATGGCCACTGGCGGTACATACATTTACCCAATTTACTTGGTCTTGCCAACCTTATCGTCATCCGTTTTACAATAAAAACAGAAAAAAACTGTTTAATAGGTAAATGAAGGTAATGTAGAGTCAAGATTACCTGCTACGTACGTTCGAATTGAACACGATTTTTTTCAAACCAGTTACTATTCTAAAGACAGCATGTACTGGTTTTAATACATACCTGTATTTACGGAAACCAATATCCATCGATCTCTAAGTTGAGGTGCTACTGATTACACCGTAGTTATATGACACTCAATTAACGTACATGACTTGTTTGACTGGACAAACTGCTGAAACAGAAATAGTCTACGGTGCTTTAATTTAATCCTGCTTTTAGCACATTATTCTTCTTCTTTTGTATTTCAGTGTTCTTTCATAATTAAAATAAAATGGTTTACCATCGGTTTACTTTCAACTACAAAACAAAAACTTACCTGCTATAAAATAGCCCGTTATGCAAATTCAAAGCATTTCCTAAGGAAGCTTTGCAAACAGTTTGAGGAACTTCGAAAGCTTTTCTTTTAAAAGCGAAAGGTATAAGAATTCTCCTCAATACAAACGCGTTTATCCAATTATCCATAGTGTTTACTCCATCTAGAGATACGATACGATATCAAAAGTGCACGCATTCGGGCAAACTTGCGGAAAATGTGTTCTCGACTCAAACCAGCCTATTTGTTCCTCTGGACTACTTTTATCATAATTTTTTATTTATTTAAGGTGATATTAAAAAAAACATTATAGTAGCAGAAGCTTTAAATTGAATTCACTTCTTGTCATGTGTGGGACACCGAGTCGATGATCATCCGGATGAACCCTGGTTACAGAGATTTAATAACGGAAAACAATAGCAAAATTTTCGATAGGTAGGCATTTTTTTTATAATTAAAACTTCCTATTTCCATTCTTTCCGCACTTTTTGCTGTTACCTTTCGATGAACAACAACAGTAATCCGAAGTCACGTACATAATAGCCCAACCTCAAAGCCGTCCCGCGATATTGGCGTAACGTGCCAATGTCCAACCATCTGTCACATCGTGGCTAATACCTACAAACCCAATACCCATGGGTTATAAATAATACAATGGCTCAAACCAATAGAATTTTATTACAACCATTTCAAGTTTCAGGAAGAGTTTATTTTTAAGTCAGCTATCATTTAACCAAGGCGGGACCTCCCTTAAGAAAGTGGTTTCTTATAACATACCCATCCTTGGACTTCATTACAAAGCCTCGATACCTCATCCGTTCAAAGTATTTTTAGGTTAATAAGGACGCGACGTTTAGAAGTTGAAAATATTTTTTTTATATTTTTGTACAAACAATCGTTTAAAAACAAATACCCCGGAAAACTGATATGAAAATGATAAATGCACCCAGGAACTCGATAGACATGTTTATTCACTGGGATGAAATGTGGGTCCAGGGACAAGCTTATCGGAAACATAGGGTCGCTGATATTTACATAAAACTGCGGTTTCCTCTAATACTTACAAAAAAATATTTTCACTGTGCTTTCCGGCATTGAATATTAGGAGCAAGAAAAACATTCTTCAAAAATAAAGTACATATTTTATATGTATTTTTGCTGTAGGTTCGATTGAATGCAAGAGTACATGTTTAGAAAGTATTAAGACTATAAACATTATACTGGAACGGGCTTTGGTTTCCGGATGCATTTCGTATTCAACCACCAAAACTTTGCCTTATAAAAGGCGCTAATAGTATACCAATTAACCTTAATGTCAGTTTGGTTATTTGGTGTGGGCAGATATTGATAATATTTTTTCCTGAAGGTGTAGGGTACGTAAGTTACATTCTTCATAATATACTGACCTTTGGAGAACTTAGGCGGAGACACATGTCTTTTGCCCTTCAGAAGATTAATGTTATCATACCAAACGATTTACCCATATATATGTGTACTTGGGTCTCTAAAAATATGTGAAACAAAATCTATCAAGCAAGTCTTCCATTAAACGCAATTTGACCATGGAAGCAGCTAAGGTCAGGCTATAACCGATCCAATAATATTATAACTACTTTAATTTACTATTCACTAAGTATCCCATAATCATAAAAAGCTGTGTCGGCTAAAAATAGTAAATTTCGCGGTAAACCCGCTTCTGGCCATTATTGCTTAATACGACCTCGTAATTCTCACTTATATCTGAGTGAATACGTTATAATATTTTCTTGAGTTTGCACAAACTATGAGTATTACGTTCATGTTGGATTCTATCATTCCTACGTTTCGAGCTCTTTACTGAGTTCGTGATCACGGATAACTTAGCTGTTAGATGTCATTATTTAAAATTTTAATTATTATTGCTTTACCACTATCTATTTCTTAATTGCCAAGCGTTACTACAAGTAAAAACGCAAATTAGTGATTCGGTATTTAATTTCTACCATGCATGTTTCAAGAATCAAGTATGTAGATTTTTCAATTTAAAATATGTACCAAATATTATTATGTCATATGCAGGCAAGTGCCAATCACTAGGGACCCGGATACTCTATTCATTTATTTAAATTAATAATAACAATTGTCGTTTGGTAGGATTCGACGAATTAACGAATAGGGTTTTAGCATTTTTAAACAATTATCGCCTCTAAAAATAAACTTAACAGAAGTCGATATTTCTTGCAAACAAGTACATAGGTACTCAAGTTGTCAACTTGAATACAAACTCGAACCAAGTCGCGAAAATTTACCGCCAATAAACGTCTAAGTTCCGCATATTCAAAGTTGGACCACAAAACAGGTAACTTGTATACTTTACGCCACTTTACGCTACATAAAATTTTCGAGATCGTACCTACTTTATTTACCAACTCTATTATGGTAGGAAAGTCGCCAAATACCCACAAACAAGGATAATTGTTTTATAGAAATGTACAAATATATAAGGTGTAAAAAAATTTGCTGTGAATATTTTAAGGGGTAAACCAGTACGCGAAACTAAACAACTTTCCCCAAGGAACATAGGTCGAAATATGAAAAAAAAAATTGGCCCTCCCATACAAATTATCCCGGCCGGGTAACACACTAAGTATGGAAGAGTCAAATTATTTTTTCATATTTCGACCTATGTTCCTTGGGGAAAGTTGTTCAGTTTCACGTACTGGTTCACCCCTTAAAATATTCTCAGCAAATTTTTTACACCTTGCATATGTAGCAACATGATTGAAAGTCGCAATTTCCTTTCGTCTGACAGACGCATGCGTTACGTACATGCATACATACAAACATAAATCACACCTATATCCCTTACGGGGTGGGCAGAGCGTTAACGTTCGTAAAACGGATATTAACGCCACATCTGACAAAAGTTTGAGGGTCAATCAGATAACTGTGTATCACTATAGTGACAGGTTGTGAGCCCATCACCTAAAATTGCAATCCACATGTAACCCTTGAGTCCATTTGTCGCCTCTTACGACATCCATGGGTAAGAAATGGGGTGAGGCTATTCTAAGCCGGAATCACACGGCCGTTATCCGTTACGTTGCGTTTAAAAATAGGAAAGATGGACGACAAGTGAGAGAATCGTCTAGGCTGGTAGTTCAAGTAGGGTATCATATGAAAGGGCTTGAAGTGCATCAAATCTTGGGGGTCAATGCTGATTCGCGCTTAGTCGATTTTTTAAGATATAAGTTGGAGAAAGAAATTTCATCTCCTTAACTAACATTGCTTACTGATAGAGTATTTTTATGAGAGGTCCACCATTTTTCCCCATATTTCTTTAAACATCAAAAAGAAGTGAGGTACTTAAATTTGTTTGCAATAAACAGGCATGGATTTTCTATGCTTGTCGTTTATCAATTCGGTGTCCCACACACAGTGGCATTTCCACGTACTTTACGTGTGACACGTTCTGTGCCTCAAAAACCGCCTAACTTGCCACAAAGTTGCGGTCAATGATAAATTGCTCTTTCGCCGTTCATTCCTTAATTGGCTTTTATTAATGCTAATGAAAATAACAAAGTTATAATTCAGTACATTCGCCGGGAAGCGTTAGGCATTGTGAATCTGTGCAGTGCTCAGAAAACTTGCATAATGTTCTACCGCAGGCAAACTTTGAATCTGTGACTTTCACTATTAGTACTAGCGACAACTTTAACATGCTGGGCTACCGCGGCTTATTTGCTTTTGGCGAAATTAAGCAAGTGTATCCGCGTGGCATCAGATGCATTGTTGGCAGTGCAGCGCATCGCTTTGACTTTTTATGGTCTGAATAAACGTTGACTTTTTATGATCCTATGTTTCATGAAAATAACATAGGTATATAGGTGCCTAGCTACAAGTTTTCATACGCAATTATTTTGATTTATGTTTTGTTATACATACTCAATTACTAGTTTTATTTTAAAAATGCCAACTTTGCCTGTAATAGAAAGTTATACATAGGTATTTTAGAATACCTACATAACTTTTAAGAAAATAGATGCTTAATATAATAATCGGCCTCTTACAATGTTAATCTTTTCATGTAGCCAGATTTTCTGTACCTATATTATTAAGTGATTTTGATCGTACACCTGCGTTCGTATTCAAATTTTAATATGCATGAATATGAATAGAATGTGTAGGTATGCAGCCAGGTACTTATCAATATTCTGAACAGAATACAAGAATGTAAAAAAATCCTTTGGATTACGATACGTGGTATTTTTTCATGAAAGTATTGTAAACAGTGTTCCTTTAGCTAAAATACATGTGCCCACTAAAATTATATAGTCGATATGAAAAAAATACGTTAAAGACACGCTAATTATAATTTTCAATTTCTTTAAAGAAATTGAGACACGTATCTCTTACAGAACCATACCTACATAACTTTTTAAGTATTTATTAAAACTAAGAAGTTTATCTAAGGAGTATTTAAACCTTGAGCGTATAGCCCAGAATGGATAGCTTTTCATGTTTCAAAACTACTAAAGTCGTTTATTTTTTGGCTTTTAGGTTCTGGACTATTAGCCCAACCCAATTAATTACATTTGTGTCAGTTTGGGTGTATGCGAACATGATTTCGTTTGCAGTGGATATAAACAACTCAAACTTGGATTTTACATTGTTCAAACTGTTGCAGACAACATACATACATACATACACATATCACGCCTATAATCTCTTGCGGGGTAGGCAGAGCGTAAACGGCCGCAAAAACCAACATTCACGCCACGTCCGACAAACATTTGAGGGTCATTCGGAAAATTGTGTATCGCCATAGTGACAGGTTGTCAGCCCATCGCCTAAAATTGCAATACACGCCCTCGAGTCCCTTAGTCGCCTCTTACGACTTCCACGGGCAAGAAATGGGGTGATGCTATTCTAAGCCGGCATCACACGGCAAAGACAACACTGTTGCAGACAACACTGGTATATTTTAAAAGATTAATTTAATAAATGAACTACCATACATTGAAAAGAAATTTTTTGCAAATGTAAAAAATTATACAAAATGTAATGATGTGCTTTACAGACACACATAACGCAATCGTACAAAAAATTAGCAACTTTAAAATTTTTGTAAGATATACCCTCTTATAATGCCAGCCGTACCATTAGCTTTTCTGAGTGAGACCAATGAGCTACCAAAATGATCCTAGGAAATAACCAAAGCCGCCCTAAAACCAACGAAACATCTTGAACTTGAAGCAGCGTATAGTGAATGTAGGTCGTCGTCAGAAACTGCTAATTTTCAGATGGAGTGAACCTTCCGAGATTTCGGGTTTCCTAAATTATTCACGCGGGAACTTGGAATACGCTTGTGTTTTCTTGAGCGCAAAATTTTCTTTAAACATAGTAATGTAGAGAGATGATTCTATAATTGTGTTCTTTTTTTAAAATTTAATTATACGCACACACACACATATCACGCTTATAATCCCTTGCAATGTAGGCAGAGCAAAAACGTCCGCAAAAAACGGACATCTACGCCACGTCTGACAAATATTTGAGGGTCATTTGGAAAATTGTGTATCACCATAGTGACAGGTTGTCAGCCCATCGCCTAAAATTGCAATACACACCCTCGAGTCCCTTAATCGCGTCTTGGGGTCTCTTAAATGGGGTGATGCCATTCTATGCCGGCATCACACGGCAATTGAAATATACGTCATATGTAATTTATATTATGTATGTAGGTATTTAGAACAGTCAGCAGTTCAAATCATATACTCTTCGTATCAAACGAAATTGTGATTCCTGCATTAAAAATTCTGATTCCGGGCAGCCTCCAGCCCCAGGCTCCACGGGAAACATTTGCAAAATTGGTGTTCAATGCAAATCGCGCCCAAACACATCCTCAAAGAGCTTAATGTTGACAATAAACAGAATTCAATGTCTGTTTGTTGTTTGCTGTACTTTGAACTGTTTACAGGGAACGAAGGCAAACAAAAACGAGACGATAAAATTGTCTTCTTGTTTGTTTTGACTACACCACCACACACGCACACAACTCACACTTAGCTTAAAGCATCATCGATACGGTAATGTCAATATTACACTTCATATTTAAGCCCCAATTTTATGTAAGTACTGACTCTTCTTCTTTTGTTCTGGTATAGTTTCTATATTATTGTTAAACTAGTTATTCTTAGTGACTGTATAAAGAACCAGTATAAGTAGTAAACAGACCAAAGGTACTAAATTTTTTAAGAAACATCGACCTATTTTATTTTTCGTTGTGACGCTGTTTTCCTAAACTCCAAACCGCGGTCTCTCAGCGTCTCCGCCACGCAGTGCATTAGCTTTCTCACTAATTGAGTAAATACAGAAGAACAAAGACAGTCACGTTGAGAGGTGAAAGGGATATTAGGAGATAGACAGCCCCAGTGAAAACAATAGCAATTGAAACCGTATCATGGGTCGTTGTAATTGATCTAGCTACACACGTGTTACGTAAGTATATCATGAAAGGAAAAGGAATTCTCCCACATATTGTCCTCGTTTCTTCTAGCAGCAAACTTATTTTCCTTAGGGAACAAGAATAATGTTCTCTCAAACCCGAAACCAATATGGGCTTGCGATAGTCTGCGTATAAAAGTTTCATATAATTGTCAATTGTATTAATAGGCCTCGGCATACATTGCCATTTAACAATAAAAATAGACGTCTCGTTTATGATTGGATCTATTCTGAACTGTCACTTCATAAAACCTGGCACTAGACCAAACTGTGTCACTATCTAGTTCAAATTACGAAGCATCATGTAAGTTGATAATTTAGTATTCAGCTAGAAACTTATAGGTAAGTTGTCAGCAACATGTTTTATAGTATTCGAGCATTCCTTGACAAAAATCTAAAAACACTGATGTAAAAATATTAATTGTAAAACTAGACACGAAAAATTAATTGAAATATTTGCATGCTTAATTAATACTGGCTAAACATGTTTGTACATAATAATACCATGTAACATCTTCTTATACCATGTTTTTGGCAAATAAATAATCTTTAACTTTATCTTTATCTTTAACATTTCTTAATATATTGTTTTTTTTGTCTGAGAAATAACACATTATCATATGGATTAAAATCACGTGCTTCATTCAATGCTATAAGGTATGGCTGCAATTTGGTCCGGAGATAAGAGCGTCCCAAAAACTGATAACGAAGCTTGCAAGTTCGAATCCTGCCTGCGCTTCGGTATAAAATAACAGGTTCTTCAGAATTAAAGCCTATTTTGAATCATTCAGTCTGAGAACGAGAAAATACAAATAATAGTTCAGTGACATTTACAACATACTTCTGGATCACATGCAACTGTGTCAAGAAAGGGATGTATTTTAGTCGCAGTCTTGCCCTTAACGCTAATTTGAATCTTAGCCAAACCCGCAGTCTAGACAACAAGTGCGTTGCAAATCACACCAACAACTAGTGCGTGTTCTGTTCTAAGCGTGTAAACTAATGATGTTCGCTCGTTAAATTCAACAATAGAATCTGTTTACCCAACAAACGTAAGCACGGAGCTTAAACAATCTCGACCGGCCAGTCAAAACGTCAAAATAAGACCGTTAAATATTAGCCAGAAACCAATCGACAAAAATGTAGTTGAAACGAGGATAGAAGTGAACGTGCCGGGTCAAAGTGTCGAGTGCAAGCATGCTAGTGAAAATCCAAGTGATGTGAAAACGACGCTGAAGGGTTCACTAAAAAGCAAAATAACCGGGACTAAGAAAGGGAAGAAAAGGGTGCGCTTCACTGACACCGAGTCCGCGGACGCGGCGGGGTCCCTCTGCGAGCGGTGCGCGCGATTCTTCCATTTCCTGTGGACGTACATGCGAACGTCTATTAAGACCCCTTTATCACGTGAGTCTTCACTCTTTACATAAAAAAGTCATTCTCGTTCCTGTTTTAAAAATGTATTCTTAACCTAATCACTGCGCCTCGTCCCAAAATAATCACTCACATTATTCACGCTCCTGATAATTAAGTCTAATTTTATTCGGAACCTTTTTTAAAGATAATTTTGGTGAGCCACTCCACTCAAGAGGGTGACCACGAAAAATGTCAATTCTCTGCAATTAATAAGGTTCTAATGCCGCAATCACTGAAAAGGACGGTGATTAAAAATTCAGCGAATGGAGAAAGTTCGCTTTTATGAAACCAAAGTCAATACCGTAAAGTTTGTCATAAATTACCGTTCGTCCGATGGCGACCGTAAACTTTTTAAATTAATAAAATATTGTTTTGGGACACAACTACCCCGGACGCGATATTTCAGGACAACTTTGATCAACAATTCGGGGAGCTTTAGGAATTGAAAAGGAGGGAGGGGAGCTGGGAGGCACAACTTGTGACAAACTTCACTCTCAGCCGAATTAATGAAATTTGCGATGCTCCTGTCGGAACCTGCCACATTTTACCAAAATATCCTCTCTGTTTATTGCAAATCACCTGTGACTTTTAACTTACTGGACCTTTAAATTTCAATAACGTTACAAAGTAAATTGCTTTTGACTGAAAGAAAATATTCTTAATAATTATTTCATAAATAATTAAATTCTAGTAACTGAATCAAGTTGTATATTCTTATTTTTCCGTTCTTAAATTCGTTTCAGTAAAGCGTATACAACGCAACTTGATACTTAAAAGACCTTTCAGCGAGGGATTGCCACTTGATGAATAAGGGTCAAGTCGATGAATATTTAAACCGTTCGCCTCCATCTCGTCTGGATGGCTATTGGCCTCTATTAGGTCGAGCTGGCCTTAGCTTAAACGCCGAAGTATAATCATAAACTTGAGGGCTAGTAAAAGAGAATAGACTGGTCACGTATGCACGGGCTTGTTTTGTTATAGGCCTTCAGGCTTCGGGTAGACAAAGCTCAGAAACCACTCAAGGTCTACGTAAATGTGTAGTTTAGTTCAGTTTTTACGCTGAACTGGTAAAGGAATACGAAAGAGACCAGTAGTCCATATGGACGCAGTTCTACGTAAATAGCTTGAGCTATTCGATGATTGGTTAAATACGAGTACAAAGATAATATTACTGATGGTTGCTTTTCTTTTATGCAATGCACATCAGGTATTACAGACCCTCGATGTATATGTGTCAGCAGAAACCATCCATGCTAAACAACTTTGGCGATAGAACTATTTTTATATCTTTTGTATTGAACTGGGCTCCTGGTGCTCCACATTAAGTACTCCAAACCCTCGATGTCTCTGTGCTTGCTGAAGAGGCCCATAATGCTCAAAACTTTTGCTATCGAACTATTTTCGTATCTTACATAGTTTAGCTGGGGTCCGGGTGGTCTATATCAGATAATGTAGACCGTGGATGTCATGTGCTAGCAGTAGCGGTCTATCATGCTAAAAAGTTTTTGCCATCGAGCTCTTTTTCACTGATTAGCAAATTATTAAAACACTTCCCGAGTTAAGTATACCATTTACAAAAAAAATTTAAGCAAGACTACGCTTAAGAAAGTATGGCAACAAATCAATTAAAAATCTCATTAGTCAGTAGCAAACATCAACCGGTGTAATCCAGCGCTTTGCAAAATAACAGCCGACTAAGCGAACACTCATAATAATAAATTAGGCGAAGTAATTTACCTTCGGCGCGTAAAAGTGATTTAAAGCTAGCATTATACCGCCTAATTCAGAAGTATTGTACAATAAATTAACACATTTCTGGGTTCAGTCCTCATTGGGATTGTTGTTTTGAGCTTGTTTGCTTTTAAAACATATGCCGCAATCAGAAGTTTTAAGAAATTGTAAAGGGTATTAAAAATATAATTTATCAGTATAAAAATTAAAGAAAAAAAGAGATCTTTACCCTTATTTCTTACGGAAAACGAGTTGGAAGTTGATTTCGCTTTATATAAGTGCTTAATTTTTTAACCCCGTGTCTGAATACCACAATTTAATCGACTGGTTACCGTTTCAATTGCTTCAAGTTTATCGAAAAGGGAACCCTATGCCAAAACCCTGTATTAAAGCGCTTCATAGGGGTTTCACGCGCACGCGTTGCGGCTTCGCGGCAACTTCAAGGCTTTGACCATCTAGCTCGCTGCATTGGGAATCTTGTGCTGCACGGGCATTACTAGTCTGTATAACTGACACGCAGTGATTAAATTTATGTGAAAGCTAAACGGGGAACCCTTTTAATAAGGATAGTGGTTTGAAGGGATTTTAATAACTTTTAAAAAAGCGCTTAAAATACCTTTCAAATGGGTTTTGACGAGATACGAATATGGAGAGTAAACCCATACGTAAAACCCAATTAATAACTCCTGAAAGGCTTACCAGTACGGTCCCTTTGGAACTAGCATGCGACTATTTTTTGTATTTTTATATTGGTGCCTTTTACAAATTCGATATTAATTCTTTGATGTCATAACACTGTGCCATATAGTGCCATATAGTTTTATCTAAAATTCTATTAAGTATTGAACTTTCATCAATAAATAAAATAAATACACAAACAGGATGTAAAATTGTTAGCTGCAATAATTAAGTATGGGATATTCAAATATATTTTTTACTTATTTCGTCCTATTTCCTTGGGGAAAGATGTTCAGTTTCATAGGCTGGTTTACTTCTCTAAACAATTTCAGATAATATTTTCGCATCTTGTACACATACACATACCTTAATTTTATATACATTTCAGGGTAGGCAAAAAGTTCAACGGCTGTAAAATACGGTCGCTATTGCCAGGTCTGACAAATATTTGCGGGCCGTTTCAGAAAAATCGTGTATCACTTATTATAGTCACAGGTTGTCATCTGTAGTCCACATAAAACTTGTCGCCTCCGACGATACCAGCGGGATATAATTGGGGTGATGCTATTCTAATCATCAATAAATTATGTAAACACTGCTAGATTTTTTTTAAAAATGCTGCGTCCTCATGGGGCATTAACAAAACACATATTTGTATTTTTTTTTACTCTTTGTGTTTGGGTATATTTCAGGAGAACTAGCTGCTTCATTTAATTAAGGCTACCGAAAAACTTCGTTCATTAATAAAACCTAGCAAAATTTGAGGTAGAAAATAAATCAAGATGTACTGTACCGTTTTATTTTTATATATTTTATTCACCTTTTGCAAGCTACTGTGATGTAATAAGCTGCTTGCCGTGTGATGCCGGCTTAGAATAGAATAGCATCACCCCATTTCTAACCCATGGTTGTCGTAAGAGCCGACTAAGGGACTCGAGGGATGTGTATTGCAATTTTAGGCGATGGGCTGAAAACCTGCCACTATAGTCATACACAGTTATCTAGTTGACCCTCAAGCTTTTGTCAGACGTGGTGTTAATATCCGTTTTACGGCCGTTAACACTCTGCCTACCCCGTAAGGTATATAGGCGTGATTTATGTATGTATGTATGTATGTATGTTTGCAAGCTACTTACCTACCTGTTTATGTATTTTGTTTTTATTTTTGTGTTGTAAGGCAATAAAACTATTGCCGTGTGAAATAATTTGTATGCACATATATTTGACAATGGATATGTGCAAAAAATGCTGACAGCGTTTCGGACGGAATACTGAGTACGCTGTTGGTGTGGTTTGATGCTAAAGTCAAATAAATTTAGGGTCAACTCATAATGTGCATTAAAATTTAGCGCAGCTTTTAACGTAGCCGTGCATAACCAAACCACAAGTGTGTACACAATATTAATTAACTGCGAATATGTAATTGTCACATCATCCTTCGTGGTCACTGCAGTATATCAGATACTGAGGTACATCACTGTGTAGGGTTAGCACGTTTTAGAACGTTACCGATGTGACAGTGCCAATGTTTCATCGTGTGGCTGAAATAAATAGATGACGCGAGATGTGACGTCTACACTGACACTTCAGTCGATTTATGTCTTGTCGAAGTTTTACTGTGCCAACAATTTAGTCCGGTACGGCTGGCATGATTTGAGGGCATAACTTACAAAAATTCTGAAGTCCCTTATTTTTTGTACGATTGCGTTATGCGTGTCAGTAAAGCACAAGTAACATTTCGTGTCCTTTTTACGCTTGCGTAAATTTTCGATGCAATGTATGGCAGCTTATTTAATAAAAAAAAAAATATATTTTAAATAGCTATCTGTGGAAACTTATAAATGGCTCTTTGTTTCAATGGTTTTTTAAATTATTTTGTTGTTTTTGCTGTCGGTTTTTCAATTAAAATAAAATAATTTAATTATAATATAAAAATATACTTACCAGTATTGTCAATGTGACGGTTAGCCAGTGTATAAACCCAGTTTCAGTCGTTTTAGCCACTGCAAACGAAAGTATGTTAGCATATACCTAACATGACACAAAATGATAAATTGAATTTGGCCAATGGTCCAGAACTATTAGCCAAAAATAAAGGACTTAAATATTTTTGAAATGTGAAAATCTAGACAAACTGGGCTAATTGTGATGCGAATACGAGCGTGCCAGTGCTAGCCCTAACCCTGCTAAAGTACCTACGTCACACAGCAGCCGCACATTTGTCATTATCACGTGGTTTTCCCGGTTACGTCAACGCATTTGCCAGCTTTTGGCAGATTAGGGGCAGTGGCCAGTGGCAGTCGTATTCAATCATGATTAGATTCATATCATGAATATACAGGGCTATTTTTATTTTTAAATCTATGTTACTAAGGTACTTTATTTCCATTGTTACTTAAATCTTTCGCTCTTATTATTTATTTATTTATTGACTACACAATATAACACATGCCGTTTGATGCCGGTTTAGAATAACATCACCCCATTCTTTCCCTTGGGAGTCGTAAGAGGCGACTAAGGGATTTGAGGTGTGTATTGCAATTTAGGCGAAGGGCTGACAACCTGTTACTATGGCGATACACAATTTTCCGATTGTCCCTCAAATATTTGTCAGACGTGGAGTAAATGGTCGTTAGTATGATTTTTTTTTTCAATTGTGCTAATATTACTTATTTTGTTTCGATTAGTTTAACTTGCACTTTTTATCGGTATGTTACGTAGATCAAGCAGAGTCCCAGTTCATATTGTAATTTACAATATTTATTTTCGGAAAACATACCGTATGCACTACCAAAGTAACGATTGCCGGTAACGTCGTACCTTTTTTCTCGTAGAGTTTTCGGCATAAGCTATGAAATATACCTCAAATTTCAGCATTAACCATTTACGGTACAAAAGTGTCAAACGCAGAGACGGTAACAAGAAACGCTTAAATCATCCACGCAGTGTGTAGGTAGGTGGTGATTAGTCAGGAGCGTGTTCCCAACTTGTGAGTGTATCATTAATCTTACGGCCAACCAAGACAGATACACTTGTGATAGAGACCTTATACCTTATAGATACCTCCATATTGATAGATTGGATGTAGACTACATTCAATCTGTAATGAATGAATTAGTCGCTGGGTATTATTTGCAAAACTAACACGGCAGTTGGAGCCGTGCCACGCGTTACTGGCATTAAGACACACTTACAAATTTGGCGGGCAAGGGATGAGCTGCGGTAGCCCAGATGAAAGAGGCGTCGCCACTAGTAATGGTGATAGTCGCAGGTTCAAATCCTGCCCGCGCTTGAAAATTTTGCAAGTTTTCAGAACAACGCTTGGATGTATATTTTATCGAGCAATTGCTAATGCAGAATAAGACGGACAAAGGAAGATAATCAACCTCAAAAATAACAGAATTTCTCACTCTCTAAATCACCACCATTATCAACTACTACATAATTATATTGCTGACACGTAATGAGACCATGGATAATAATTAATTAATCCATCAAAGGTACTTCTGTAGCAGGTACTTAGTATTTCCTAGACTGTTAATGCACCAACGACTCCTACCCCCCAATTCTCACACACATTTCTTATCATTTTTTTATATAAAATAGGCTCGTCTGCTATCTCACCTGAAAAATACCAAAGTCGAACTTGATCTGATCATATTGCCACTCACCACAAAATACCGAGTTCATGTCGTACAGTGCAGCGAAGCAAAAATCTTATCCAATAAATTGAACAAAAGGAACCTGATCAAAAGATACTTTGTAAAGATACCTACTTAAACATCGCGCAGAAGTAATGTTTAAAACTTGGAAACTCGTTTCCAATTCATTGTTACAATGTAAACTTTCTACGGAGTTCTTAGCAAAGTACATTGTTATTCTTTCGAGGTTATTCTGGTTTGAGAAACCTGAATGTTACTGGCAACTTGATACATAAAGAACTAACCAGATACAAGAAGAACCTTATAAGCTCACTACCTTGGTAATTAAAAAAAAGCTCAAGCAGCACGAACTTATGAGAAACTCTAGCATTCGTTATGCTTTACCAACTAGAATTTGGAGAAAGTTTTATTAAATGAATTTATTTACTACCTACCTTGAAGCACGGCATTTATTGAGAGGAACATTTAAATCAATGTTGACATCTTAAAAGCTCATCTGGAGCAGATAAGCACAGCCAAGAAGGGTCTATTAGAGCAGTGGAGAACCTCGTCGATTCGTACAGCTTTTCTGGCTGCCTTTTAATAATTCAAATTAGTATTGTTGATGGTGGGAGTTATTTGAGCGGCTTTCTACATATTGAGTATCTGATTGTTCCATCTAAGAATGCTTATTCATTATTTTTTATTTTTTCTTTTTCAATGATCATTTATTTAATTTTTAATTAATTACAGAAAAAAACATTAACCTAAAACTAAACTATGAAAAGGTCCTCCAGTGCGCCCCCATCAGACATGGTCCCCAGTAAGCTGGCAACGTTTCCTCTTTGAATGGCCAAACTTAAACGTTGGCCAAAGAAGCTGCCAGCTCTCCGATCCCCGGTAGTCTCATTGAGGCGCGCTGACACCTCGTAAATAACTTTCTTTGCCCAAGTCCCCATCGTCTCAAAGCCCACGGGAGAGAAAATGAGGCTTCCGGAAATCTCCTCGTACTTCCGCGCCTTCGCGGCTTCGGCACCTGCGGCTGCGGCACCTGCGCGGGCGCATGTGGCGTGTATGTGTGAGGGCGCAAGTGTGTCTACGCACGTGACATCCCACACCATACATTTGCCTCTTTGTCTCATTATTTTGCTTTGATTACTTTAAAAATGCAAAATTTGGGATGAATTGAATTAAAATAATTTAGAAAAGCAGTAACTTTTTCTTGTACTTCGATCTTAACTAAATAATTTACTTAGTAAGCGAAGAGCGACCACAACTTAAGGTGCAATCAAATTCTTCTACATTTTTCGTTGAGTTATAAATCTTGCGCGGATTTATCGTAAAATTGGGTGAACAGTGTTCGTTCATAAAGATTTGAGAGGAGTTAGATGTTCCCGCCAAAATCAATTTAAGTTTTATCTCTGACAGAATATAAAATGCTTTATCTCAAGTAAGCGTAGGTACTTTCTAAAATACAGCTAAGGCAATTAAGTATAAAAATATGTTGGAAGGTTTGTAGTATCTGCCTCCAGGATGATTAATCGCGAAATTCATTGTATATGACAGACATCAAATAAGGTTACCCGTGTGTGTGGGCACAAAGGCAAGTTGTCACATTTCATGCAAACCTAAAACTCCGCAACGTAAAATGTTAAAACACACCTTTAGCTGGAGTATTTAAATTGTTAAAATATCATAACTAGCCTGGCAGATGGAGCCGTGCCACGCATTACTGGCATTAAGACACACTTGCAAAATTCGCGGGCAGGAAACGAGCTGCGATAGCCCAGATGGAAGAGGCGTCGCCACTAGTAATGGCGAAATTCTCAGGTTCAAATCCTGCCTACGCATGAAAATTTTGCAACTTTCCTAAAGAAATGATAGAATATCTTGAAATTGTAATACTTATCTCACACTACTATGATTTCACAACTAAACTACTTAAGTTTCGACTCTAGAGGAGATAATCGACCGGACAAAGTAAAGAAAAATATCCTGTTCCTACATTTAAATCTTGGCCCTGTTTATGCAAGCTTTGAAAGAGAGAATTCGCTTTGATAATTATTGCAGTAAAGTTCACATTAAGTAGTCTCGACATAATATTTTCTTGAGTTTGATTGTGATAATTTCGACATGTTTTGATCAAACCGCGAAAAACAGGTACTTTAGAATGATCTCAAAGAAAAAAAAGAGTGTAAGGAGCCCCTGCAAACAAACGACCTGAATTCAAAACACAAAAACTGCTTTGCCAAAAAGAACTTATCTTCATCCCGTTTTTTCTTGCAGGTATATTGTTAGAGATACTTAGTATGTTGCCATTTCAGATTTAATGTAAGGTGACACCCACACTATGACGGACCAACGGATGCGTCTGTCAAACATCTTGGTCATATCGCATGCAGTGAGTGTGCATTTTTTTATGCGTCAAATATACGTCTGTCTAGTGGTAAAACGCTTGATAATATTAATAAATGTAAGTTTTGAAATGCCATTTTGATAGGTCTGCTTTCATCTGCCTGCCTTACGAAAAAAAAAGTGTGTGTGTTTGTAGATGAACGTGCATTTGTATCTTTAGCCTTAAACTTTATCCTGTTTAAACAACTTATTTAATGGCTTGACTAAATTGAAATAGCTTTATTACTCAAGAAGAGTTTCTCTATTAATTATTTTCCTCTTACGCAATTTCCAAAGGCATTTTAAACACTTCCGCCTGTCATAGAACAAAGACGAGGCTAAAACAGTGTTGTTAATGAACCTGACCAGAATACACGAACGTAAACATTCACGCCGAGAGCAACGTTAGTAACTTATTTATTAGTAATCTGTGCCGAGAGCTCATTGCTCATCACCTCGCCGCGTAATCTTAAATTCTTCAGGTGTTAATATGTTAAATGTATTGTAAGGAAATGGAGCAGTGATTTACTCGTACATGAGTCGAGTGGTATTTTGATAGTGAAATCTTTTTTTTTTTGTATGTTAGTTTTTTGCGTCATTTGATGGTGCTGGAACTAAAAGTTTTAATAATAACATTTGTTTGGCCTGTCAGCCTCTCACTACGACGATACACAATTTTCTTAATGACCCTGAAATGTGTGTCATACGTGGCGTAAATATTATTTTTTTACGGTTGTTTACGCTCTGCCTGCCCCACAAGTGATATAGGCGTGATATATGTACGTATTTATGTATATTATTGGCAAAGCTATTACAAAGGATCGTAACAATAGCAACATCTTCAACCGTGTGTAATACTTATGGCCCGTTCAAACTTTATTGGCTGTAAAATAGAGGTCGTCAGGTTATATAAACACAATTTCTCTTCGACTCTACACACTTCGATGTTCGATATGAAGACTTTTTCATACGCAAACATTAGTGGACTTATTTTTGAAACAATTTTGTATGAAAAGTCTACAACGATTGGTTTTAACACTCGTATTACTCTTTCTACTACTCGAATTTGTTTATGTCTAGGGTATTTGTGAATGAATAAGGGTATTTCAGGGTATATCTGAATGGTTTGTGTAATAGAACGTTAAACGATCCGTGGCAGATTTTCGTAGGCGAAATTATCTCAAAAATACGCCTCCAGATATGCATTCAACATTTTACGCGCAGTATATTTTCAGCGCCTCGCACAAAAGGTTTGAAACGTTGACGGCGGCTGGTCACGCAACCGTGTGTTCACGAGGTCTTTTCCATTCGCGCAATTTTGACTGACATACATCGAAACACGCTCTGTGCTCCGTCACGTGCGCGCGAGTTCTTTATTCTGTGCATCGAAAGCAATACTGCATACAATTACGACTGAGCGTCTGATACTAACCGATTCACACGAACTTTAAAACCTTCCCACTTAGTCTCCGTGCAAGTTTAAACAAACTGTGGAGAAGAATGTCAGTGGACATAGATATGGAGAATTTCTCCGCAAAGAACAACTTGCGGCGCCGCACCGTGAATACGCTGAAGTACGCCGTGTCTGCGCTGAAACAATTCGCCAGTAAGTGTTCCAGTCTTATCTGTTGCGGCAGTTTTACGACTGTCTTACTTTCTATATTGTGTATTTATAACTTTGTTATTCATATACTTACGAGTATTATTGTTCTAAGATATGCATACATACATACATACATAAATCACGCCTCTTTCCCGGAGGGGTAGGCAGAGACTACTTCCTTCCACTTACTACGATCCTGGCATACTTCTTTCGCCTCCTCCACATTCATCAATCTCTTCATGCATGCTCGTCGGTTTAGGGTACTCTTGACCTGACCTTTCTTTAGCACGTCCCCGATTTGATCAAGGTACGTTCGTCGAGGTCTTCCCCTTCCGACGTTCCCATCCACACTTGCCATATACGCCTGTTTCGTTAATCTTCTTTCATTCATCCTCTCTACATGACCAAACCATCTAAGCATACCCTTTTCTACACCAGTCACTACGTCTTCTTTTATACCACAACGTTCCCTTATCACGCTATTCCTTATCCTGTCACTCAATTTTACGTCAATCATACTTCTTAACGCTCTCATTTGTACTGCATTTATTCTACTTTCATGCTTTTTCTGCCATACCCAACTTTCACTCCCATACATAAGTGTCGGAACTAACACCCCTCTATGCACAGCCAGACGAGCCTTATCAGAGACTTTCTGGCTGTTCATAAAAGTGTGCAACGCTCCATTCACCATGTTGCCGGCATTCACCCTTCTTTCGATGTCACTTTCACACTTTCCATCTGATGTGAACATGGAGCCCAAATACACAAACTCTTTCACTTGTTCCACCCTCTCTTCTTCTATCATAATTTTACACTCTGTCATATTTTCCTCTTTCTCAAAAACCATTGCTTTCGTCTTACTTACATTCACTTTCATTCCTTTCTTTTTCAAAGCCTCAGTCATAATATTTACCATCTCCTGCAACCCTTCAGCCGACGACGCAAGGATAACTTGGTCGTCAGCATAGAGAAGACATTTGACGAGTAAACCATTCATTCTCAGACCACATTCACTCTCTTTCAAATCCGCCAAACAACTATCCATGAATAGATTGAACAGCCACGGTGACGCAACACATCCCTGTCTAACACCTTTCTCGATGTTAAAAAGTTCACTGTACGCCCCGTTTATCCTGACACAAGCACTGGAATCCTTGTATAAGGATTTCAGTGCTCGTATCAAGATACTGCTCACCCCATGCATGGATAGTGCCGACCACAATTCATTCCTCACCACTCTGTCATAGGCCTTTTCCAAATCCACGAATGCGCAATAGACTTTCTGGTTTTTGGCCAGGAATTTTTCAGCTATGCAGCGCAAGGAAAAGACCTGATCCGTACATCCCATCCCCTTACGAAATCCTGCCTGAGCATCCCATACTTTCTCATCCGTTTCTTTCATCACTCTTTCAATCAACACCTTTGCATACAGTTTGCCGACGACACTGAGGAGGCTTATACCGCGGTAATTTTTGCAGTCCAGCTGTGACCCTTTTCCTTTATATAATGGCACTATTACAGCTTTGCACCAATCAGTTGGCACTCGACCGCTTCTCCAACAAAGGTTAAAAAGGAGGTACAGCTGACTAGCCACAACGCCTTCGCCAGCCTTCAGCATTTCGACCGACACCCTATCATACCCTGCAGCTTTACCAGATTTCATACTTTTTAACGCTTTCACAATCTCATCCATTTCAATCTCACTTTCGTTCTCAATTTCATCCACTTCTGCAGTAGTTATTTCTTGCGCTAGATCTTCTTTCTCAAATAAGCTTTCAAAATATTCCTTCCATCTTTTCAACACACATTCCTCACCTTTTATTACACTACCATCTAGGCTTCGAATCCTACTCAACTCGGACGACGTGGTTTTATTTCGAGCTGTCCTTATGGATTTCCAGAAAACTTTCAAGTTGGAACGAAAGTTTTCCGATAGCCTCCTGTCAAATTCATCCTTATTCTTATCCTTCATTCTATCAACCATCTTTTTAACTACATCCTTCACACTTTTATACTCCTTTCGTGCTTTCTCTACATCTTCATCCGTCGCTTTTAACATTCTTCGGTTAGCTTTGGTAGCTAACCAATCCAACCATGCTTTCTTCTTCTTCTGCACAACTTCTTGTACCTCTTTGGTCATCCACGCACTCCGTTGTGTTTTCCCTTTCATCCTTTTGGAAACTCCACACACTTCTATCGCGACATCCACAACACCTTTTTTAAATCCTTTCCATCCTTCTTCAATGTCAGACATCTCCTCTTGGTTGTTAAATTTCTCTTTCAATCTTTTAATATACTCCTTTTTTACCTCTTTATCTTGCAAATTTTCTACTTTCACTCTTTCCAACGCACTACTTCGCTCAGTTACCCTGTGCCGCCACCGTTTGAAGAGACCACTTATTCGTGATAGCACCAGGTAGTGGTCTGTGTCAATACCAGCACCGCGGTACACTCGAGTGTCTACAACTTTACTCTTCAATCTTTCATCCACAATCACAAAATCAATCATTGTTCTTGATGCACCTTCCGCTCTTGTATAAGTGTGGATCTTTTTGTGTTGAAACATTGTATTCGACACAAAAAGATCCCACTGCAAACAAATCTCTAACACACTCTTTCCATTCTCATTTACTCTTTCATCACCAAACGTACCAAGAACCTTATCATACCCATCTCGCTTTATTCCTACCCATCCATTAAAATCTCCCAGCATAATAATTCTTTCATTCGCCTTGCAGTTTTTCAAAATATCTCTCACATTGTCCCAAAACTCCTCATTTTCCTTTTTTACTTTTGTGGAGCCACCCGAACCCACATCCGTCGGTGCATAGACACCTAGGATAAAGATTCGAGTGATTCCGACCTTCAGCCTAATCCAGAGGAGTCGAGGGCTCACACATTCGAACTCAGTCACGCATTCAGCCATTCGTGCGGAAAGAATCACGCCGACTCCTTTACAGCCTCGGTCGGAACTAGAAACCCCAGACCAATACGCTGTGTAAAGGCCATGTTTCGTCGTGTCGCAACCTTTCCGCTTAGTCTCATTCACACACAAAACATCTATGCGCCTCTTATCCATCATCTGACATACTTCATCTATTTTATCCACCATTCCTCCCCTAACATTCATCGTAGCAAAGCGGCTCTCTGTAGCCCGCAATCCGCACCCGACAGGAACGAGACGTGATGAGTCGCGAACTCCTACATCGCCGCCATATAGATTTTGGTTCGAATTTACAATCATTGCGTTCCCACGAGAAGCTAGGGAAATTTAGTGTCGATCCTGGCAGAGCCCCGCATACCAGGACAAGGTTAGCCTGAATCTGGGGTCACCCGGTCCCAGGGCAAATCGGCACGCTAAACTAGGCACGCCCCTAGCTATGCATCCATCGGCGCGGCAGACCTTGGATTGGCGGAGAGGTAAGGAGTAAGGAAGGGGAGGGAAAGAAGAGAGACAGGACTTTGTGACTTGGGAAAGGATGAAAGGTTACGGATACTACTACCTCGGAGGACAAGGTTTGAGGCCGTAGTAGCTCGGGAAGCCGGGGTCGCATACCCGTAATATCAAAACCTAGCCACCGGACAGGCAGCTTGGCTGTATATCCCCTGACTAATGTCTAAGATATGAATTACCTAATATACGTTTACTTTTGGTCGGAGCCTTTACTTTATGCTTCTTTATTTCTTTATCGTAGTTTTTATGGTTCTCATCATAATTAAATATAACTTACTTATAATTAAAAGTTATCCTAATTTGTTCCACTTAATTATCGACACAAACTTTGAACTTCCATATTTACGTAAGGGCATCAATACATCATCCCTAAAAAGTTCTGACATATTATTAAGTGAACGAAAGAAAGAACTCTCAGCCCTCACCTCAGCAGAAATGCTCACACAATTTCCTAAATTACTTTCCAACAACCGTGCCTCTTAGAATAAGTCTGTCTCACTTTTGTCGAGGGGAAATCATAATGAGTAAGATAAGGGCAGGTAGTTATTATGAAGTTCCTGCACACTTCAGGTCTCGTAAAACGTCAGCTTCTATCATGTTGTAATACACGAAGGAAGAAAGCCCATTGTATTCAAAAGGACTCAAGGAACAGACCACGTTTAATTTGTCACTCTCAATAATAATTTGTAACCTTCTAAACAGTTTTCGTTTATCTTTGAAGTTGTTTGCTCGAAGTTGAAAGTGGGAAACTTTTGTCTTTGATTTCAATGGAGCTACTCTTTGGGGAAAATTGCTTTTGTTGCCACTACTTTTTTATGGTGGCAGTCTTAACCTCTTGACCTTATTAAAAATCTGATTTTGCAAGTTTTTGATCTCCCTGTAGAGTCAAAATCAGGCTGGGTTAGACAGATTGGACCTTGAACCTTTCTTATGCCGCGCGCTTAAGACCTAAATTGGCGGTTCGAGTGTCTAACCGTATGTTAGCTTGACTGTACCTAGATGACGAAGTACCAAGTATATTAAAATTATCTATATTAATATTTCTATCATATAAATATTGCTTTTATGTACCTTACTATAGAGACAAATAATATCAGCTCAGTATGTATCACATTAAACAACGCATTCAATTCACATTTGAACAAAATAACTCTCTGTTGTTAATGCTGCTCGTTTGAAACGTGACAAACACAAACATTTAAGCCTATGTTTGTGTTTTAGATTTAGAGCACTAACAAATTCTAACTAAAACGCCAGATGTTTGCATAAAGATAATATTCAATGGTTTTCATCAATTCCTAAAGTCATTTTAGGGAAATTTCTTTCGAACACCTCGAGAGTACTTTGATCCATTCAATCAAAAATATAAACATTTGAAACGGGTTAATGTTGGTTGATTAATTGTGTATCGCATATCAAACAAATCGTCAAATTAGGATCTTTTTTTAAGTATGTTGAAGTACATTCAAAACCATGGGAGGTTAATTTGGTAAATAACCAAATTTAGTGTGGCTACTTTAATAGAGCTCATAAGTTCAGGAGAAATCACAAATAATTTAGAACAAGGTACGACCGAGTACGCTTAATAAACTTGACAATTTAACCCACAGGCGCAACTTCCCTTTCAGGCCAACAATAAAACTTTGCTCATCGCCATTAAACTCTCCGAGTCCCAGAGCATAGCTGTAATTTATAAAAATATTTTTTAACCTTGTTTTAGTCCTGCAACGTGTAAACTAACGAAACAAAACCTAATTTCGGACTAATTGTCTGTAAATGCCAATCCAAAGTCAAATTAAACCGTAAAGTTGACTAAAGCAATGTTTTTCGTGGGTTTAGTTCCTTTCTGTTCATATGAACAGAAATAAACGTGTACAACATTAAAATTATATTTTTTTTAAAACGAAGGACGATTTTTCTTTTTTATATCCTACTCTATAGCGATGAAACTAAATATGAAATTAAACACTTGTTCACTTATATTATAAAGATTCGTTTTTTGTTCGTACGTAATCGATAAACCCCAAAACTACTCGACCAATTTCGATAATTCTTTTACCATTATAAAGCTACAACATACATGTAACATAGGCAACTTTTTGCCATGGGTAAATTTATTATTCTCTCGGGGAAACGGTTAATAGCGAGGAAACCGCTCGGCTGACCGCTGTATTACTCTTTTGCGGCCAAACCGTTATACAGATCTTCGTGAAATTTGATACTGCAATGAGATTGCTTATAAACTACTTTTTGTCAGCATTTGACGGTCTGGAGTACCTGATGTAGAGGTAGAACACCAGGTAAACTATACGAGATACGGAAATCACCTCATAGCAAAATTTGTTCAGCATGATGGGTCGTTTCTACTGACACATGAACATCGAGGGTCTGAAGTACCAGATGCAAGCCACCAGGAGCCCATTTAAACTATAGAGACACGAAATGGCTACATAGCAAAAGTAGTTCAGCATGATGAGTCTCTATTGCTGGCTCTTGGACATCAATGCTATAGAGTACCTGGCGTGGAGAACATAGTAATCGATTTCAACTACGGGCAGAAATCCGATTCTTACGGGAAAACGGGTAAGTGGCAGCGGGTTAAACCGCAGGGCAGGCTACTAGTAATGACATAAAAATATTGGGTATATTTGAAATCAAGTTTCATATTACTTAATCAAGAACTGTACCTACTAATGAATAACATTTTGTCATTAAAACATATTCCTACGGGAACGCTGTACAGGTGCAAGGCATCTGATCAGTATTTGGAGGGCTATCCCTTAAACCCTGTCTATCAGAGGCGCTACATCAACTGTCATACTTACATTCATGCAATTCGATATTCCGCCAGTTGCGAAATACAGTTGAGTTCAGAACTTAATTAGATGAACCCTAGCCATTCAATTATAAAATTGAGTTTTGAAAAGCTGCCTGTGAGTGGTGAGGAGTTATGTAAATCTGAGTTAAAATTATCTTGCTCACGGGCTGAGTTACCAACAAAGCTGATCAGAAAACAATGGCAGCCCGAATTCCATTAGAACACATCAAATACAGCGTGTTGGTGAATATGTAAGCTACTATTTGTATTGTTCCGTAACATCATACATTGATATTATATCAACTCGGGCTTCCAGGTACATATATCTCAGGACTTAAATATTAAATCATAATATTAAGAGAGATTCCAATTTTATTGACATAACATGTGAATTTTAGCTATACATACTTATACAGACAGCTTGTAAACCAAATCCAGCCAAACTTTACAGAACAAACACCGAACACCGCCAGGCGGCGCCACTCGCGATTAAATTATAAACACGCTTACAAGTTAAAATTACATACATATTCATGAGGTTGTTTCCCAACACAAATGTAAGAATAATGTAAACTTTTGGTAGATTGTAAAAACCGGAGAGGAATTGCTGGCAAACATTTGAATTAGAATTAAATTAAACTTCAGAATTAGAATAAGGTAAATTAACTTCAGATATCAACATCCATGACCACAATTTCGTGTACAGATTTTTAAACATCAGCGGTAAATGCTTGGTTCTTTTTAAACAATTATCACGGAAATATATTTAAGAATCGGAATCATCAGCCTTAATTCGGGAAATTAATTATCTCTTACCTTAAATTAGCGCTATCACTTTCCGTCAAATAGGTTAGGAAAAGAATCGTAGATAATATCTAAGTCATGTCTTATAATTTTATCCATCAAAATAAGGCGACGATAAAAACAATGGCGCTAAACTGGATTAGAAATGGCGAACTACGCATTACAATTCTTAAACATGACAGGACATAGACATCTCCTATCCTTTACTTTTAAGTGACAGAGCTAATATTTCAGGTAATTTAAGAGAATATTTCCCGAATTGAGGCCAATATCTTTTGTGTGGGACACCGAGTCGACGAACATACAATAAAAATGCTTCGTAGAAAATATATGTTTTGTACTATGTGATAAAACTCTGTAATTACCCAAGGTTTGAAGCAAATTAACCACAAATCATTTAAATCTAGAACGCTTACCAAAGAGAATCGAATCTAAAACTCCTGATGTTCTAAACGGATGTCGGATAGGTAGGATATATAAGACTTTTATATTCAAAACATATAACTAAACATAAAATCAATTCCGATACAAATATGCCTGCTCACGTTCGAATCGTTTTGAGTTAAACAATGCCAATTCGGTGATCATATTGAGGCTCTTCTTATGGCTTTCGATATCAATACGATTGTAGGTTAACTTTCTATTGAAGTAAAAAAAAAATATCTTTGATAAAATAGCAATATAAGTGGACCTCCCACAATAATGGAGTGACGGAAGTATTTTTGATGTATCTATCAGTCAGACAAAAGGAAATTTCGAGTTTCCAGACTAAAAATTCACAGACGCATCCGTCTGTCCGTCATAGTATAGGATTCAGCCTATGAAGGTTTTATTCCGAACCGAGCGGCCGACGGCCGCGGCATATGCTGTCGGCCTTCGGCCGATTGGTTCGGAATAGTACCTTTAGATGAAAGATTGGTCCTCGCTGTCGCTAGCGAATCAATCATTTATCTAAGGATTCAGCTATGTATTTTTTAAGTACTTTCCTAATAATTAATTTGAAAAGTTTTAATAAGTCCTTAGTAGGTGGGTATAAAACAGGCAAATGACTTAACTGGTGGTGGTAGGTATTATATTCTACCAAATAGCTGCTCTAAGACCGTAGAGCCACAACTAAGTCAGAGTAGGAACCATATAACCTAGATTTTGCAAATGTGTGTTAGGTTTTTGACTCGGGCTCTCGCGCTGAAATAGAAAAGGAGTAAGAAAACGCTGGCAATAACATTTGCATGCCGTTTTTCTCCCGAATTTCCCTACACTTACCTTTGTGGTGAAATCCTGCATGTTTTTACATTCAAAGCAATTGAAGTACCTGCGTCGGCAGGTGAGAATCAATCTACGTACAAATACTACTATAATGGGTTGAAATATAGATTTGTCAAATCATCTAAATAATAATGATGTCAGTGTGATGTGATGTTCAGTTTTGAACAGTAAATTTTTCAGAGCCAACTATAAACATGTAATATTATATTTCAATTTGGATTGCTGATTTAACTGTAAAAAATCTTAAATTCAACTTTCATTTCATGCAACGACGTCAAAATAAAAAAGCAAACTGAAACCTAGATAAAAGAGGACTTTTTAATAATGAAACCGTTTTTGCTGGCCTAAGCCGAGATATTTTCTGAAAACTCGTTTGAGCCCACCTTCCCGACCACGGTGCTGTCTTTTGTTTTGCTTTGCGCCGAACATGAAATATCGTTTTGGTTTTCCGAAATTTCAATAATGCAATGGTTTGACTGAGAAAAGTATGCATTTAGGCATCGCTTTTGTACTGATAAAAAAATCGCAGGTTCAAATTATGACCCCGGAAGTCTTTTTTTGTAAGTTTTCTAATATATTCAAGAGTACGTCATTCCCGCGAGCGACACCCGTATCCTTTGCTTTCTTTCAGTCTTGTATTTCGAATGTAAATTCCAGTAACGAAGCAATTAAAAGCTTGCAACCTTCCATGTGCCGGACACAGGAGGCCAATTTTCAGACACCTAACACTTATTATTCGCTTTCTCTGGCGCCGGCGCTGGACAGCCATTTCAATTTACGGTCAGTATCAGTGTAGGGTTCCCAACTTACAGAATTGTTGCCCACGTGCCGCATGATATTGCGGCTTCTGACAACCAGCAAGCAAATGACGACCTGTGACATTTAATGGGTGTCGTGTGGTCATGATACGCAGCATTTCTATGCGATTTCATACAATCCCTTTCTTCAATAAAACCGAACCGGCAAAATAACGCTAAATTGTGCGGGACGTGTGAAAACCTATCAATGTTTTATTCAAAGATTTTGGTTCCTACTTTAGTATTTGTCTCCAAATAAAACGTATGTATATCGATCTTACGAGACTTATCATGAAAATCTAGAAGGCAATTTTAAAAGTCATTTCATAAACCGACAACCCTATCAAGAACGCTTCAAGGGATGAACGCTTAATCGTTTGAAGCGTTTGGAAATAAACTGTGAAAGGTTTTTAGTACTTAAACGATAGCTGAAAATACATTTGTAAATGTAAAAATACTGGTACCCAACCATGCTCCGATTGTGATGTAAACATTTCTACTCGTTCTAATAAATAAGGGAAATACCGAATGCAATGAAGTGTTAATTCGAGGCGATAATTATTAAGTTACCTAAAACATTTCAAAAATACAGTTATTTTTTATATTACATTATATTATTCAAAATATCAAAAATGTGTATCGAAACAAACTTTTGCTACGCCGTAGTAGGTAAGCGTAGTAAGTAGTGTTCACGATGTTGTACTCGTAAGCTACGAGTTCTATCAAATGTCGCTAACATATTCCTATCAAGTAAAAACTTTTGCCTTTGACATGCAAAGTATTTAAGTCCATCATAGCTCTACATTTAATGACAACGTAGACTATTTCAAACTTTTAAATAACTGAAGTTTTTATAAGCAACCTTTTTCATTTTACAATATATTATTAATGGATACCCTTTATAGCCCTTTGAAGGTTGATGACCTGGTGTCCCGCGCCCTTTGCCCTCTCATGCGGAGGGTTACAGGTTCAAATATCGGGACAAAAATAGAGATATTTTTCTCAGGACGGCCACAAGTTGATTGGAACTCGTAACATATGAGTAGAACATTCATCCGAAATTCTGCATACTGATACAAAAAGTTGTTTGTCTGGCCTTCTTATTTTATCAACTTACCTCTGTGCGTCATAACATTGGCCAAATTCAGACGACAGAAGTTTTTTTATTGAAAATAAGTTCGTACACAGGTAGTTTTATTACGTATAACAGTTATACGCCAAATAACCTTATTACAGTTATATTGTTTATATGTAATACAAAAAAAAAGAAAAACAGAATCATTTACGTGCTCTAACAAAATCATTTTGGTAGCACCGTACTTAATAGCCAGCCAATTTATATCAATCGCCAGCCCATGGTACATCCTCACCCCCTATTCGACCCCCACCCCCCACTCCATACCCGATGCGATCATTAATTTCTTGACCTTTCGCTACACATTATTGCCGGTTAGCAAGAATCGCTATACTTAGTAAGCTGCCCAGTTTTATCACCTTTTGTGCTATAATAATGTGATAAAAAGATGGCGTGTGTTACATTAGGTGCTAGATATTTCAATTGGTGACAAACGTGTAATAAGATGACTACGTAATTAAATGAGTAATCCATAAAATATCGTAGAAATTACCTGCACTCTAATGCCGCAAAAGGCAGGTCCTTACTTATATTTTGAATACTAACTTCAAGTTTAATCACAAGAACAAACAAAGAAAATATCGTTTACCTTTAAACGAGCAATTCTTGTAAATTTCTTTATAATCGGTATCTCGGAAACGCTTTAATAGGATAATGGGCGTTTTAGGGACAATAAATCTAGCTATTTGGGTTTCATGTTCCAAAAACAGCAGGTAAACAACTGAAAAATTCGAGCAATGCTCGCTCAATCAGGTCCTGTTTACTTATACTTCGTCGAGCATTACTGATAAGTGAGATGGGCTTGAAACTTTTGCCCTTACAAAACCATTTGTTGGAAAACCCTTTTGCAGATCGTATCAATTTATCTACCACACAAGTTCATCTTTAATTCCCACTAAATGGTTTGTAATGTATCGGAAAAATCAATGAACCGACTTTAAAAGTCACTGTTATAATACAGAAAAGGTCTTTTCAGTCATTTTTTGTATCGATCATGTATTGTATATTGTTATTATCTTGTATGTGCGTACGGAATGAGGATAAAAAAAAACTTTTCATCTTTCGGTACTTCGGTACCCATCAGTTCAGATATCTTCAAGTTTATTATATTAGGATTGCGGTATAACCTCTCATTCAGAAGGCATCGACAAAAACATATAGCACGCATATATATCCCTTGCGGAGTAGGCATAGCGTTAACGGACATTTACGCCACAACTGACAAACATTGTGGGCTATTCAGTAAACGTCGCCTTACAACAACCACGGGTAAGAATTGGGCTATTCTAAGCCGACATCATACGCCAAACAATTTTCATCATTCTTTTTTATTGAAAAAATATATTAGTATAGTTATAAATTGACTTTCTACCAGGTATTGAAAGGTTGGCAGTAGATTAAAAAAAACTACTCTAAAATGTTGCAATTTTCACTTTCATTGTGTAAGCAAAGTAAATAAACACACAGGAGGCGCATGTTTCCGTTAATTAATTCTCATCCGCTCTACTTAGCGCGTCGCTCCAAATTCAGGTTTATTTACGCATTTATCGCTTCAGACTCCGGATCACAAGCTGAGCTCTTGAGATATTGCCAGCGATCGTATGCCGAATCAACGCTACATTTTGCACGCCATCCTGTAGGTCGTTACTTCGGAAAGAGATCATTTGTAGCCAGGCCGCACTTGTAGCGATACTCTAGTCGATATAAAATAAAACTTAACGCATCGCTCCGAATTCAGGTTGATTTACTCCTATATCTATCGCTGCGGATCGCGAGCTGAGCACTTGAGATATTGCCAGCAATCGTGTGCCGTATCAACATAAAATTTTGCACTCAATCCTGTCTGTCATTACTTCTGGAAAAGATCAACAGGCATAGGCAGACTGTTTTCTAGGCATTGGAAAATGAAACGTTGTGACCTTATTTACTATAAGTATTATGAAGTGTGGGGACATCTTCAGATATTGCCAATGATCGTGTGTCTTCTAAAAGAGTTCATTAAGTATAGTTTGGCTGTACTTTATAGGGATGTTTTTGTAAAAATAAATAATAAGCTTTATAAAGCATACCTGTTTTGACCTATAGCGTGGACAAATCTTGTAAGAAATCGTGCGGCTACTGTACACTGAGCTATCCCAATTATTACATGAACGGACATGGACCCATTTTCACTTCGGTCCTGGGCTATTGTCAACCAGCTTCGTCCCTTCAACAATATAATAGATCTATTTTGATACGAGTAGTAGTAGGTATTTAGGGACGAAAACATATGAAACTATACCAATATCGCCGGAAGGTGACATAGTTTCAGCCAAGTAAGGTTATTGAGTTTCCGTCTAAGGTATAACATGGTTTGGAGCACTCAGCTGCAGGACATGCAAACAATATGACGTCAGCAGCAAATATATACATTCCTGAGGATAGGTGATATAGATGTGATATTTTTGCTAGCAGGTTTCCGCGGAATTTATACCTACTGTTGACATTGATAGATATAAAATTATTAACACGTTCAAATGAATGAAGATTAAACCTATAAAAACATGTTTTGTAAAAAATACAGGCACGTCTTTATAGTATTAGACCGGGTCTATCGCGATAGTATTTAGGTAAATATTAGTAATTTACCTGTGTCAACCCGCGACCACAATACATGAAACTGTATTGAAACGTCGGGACACAGGTAAATTACTAATATTTACCTAAATACTATCGCGATAGACCCGGTCTAATACTTAAAATGAGTGAAAGTGATCGCGAGTGCTTGAAAAGTTATACGTCTTTATAGGTTAATATTTTCATATAGTTTTACATCTAGCCCTAAACTTGGGCTAGTTTGAGCAGTAATCTTTTAGAATCAGCTTGTAGTAGAATCATCGGAAGTCATATTTATCCATTGATCCCCCTGACATAAATATTTCAAGACAAGGCAAGAATATAACAGCTCAGAAGGCTAAAAATAGAACAAAAGACTTCATTTCACTACAGTCTACAAGTTGAAAGCTAGTATTACGAACAACAAAGTTCCACACATTGATTGTGTTTTCTCGACCCCGACACCCGCCACAAAGCCCGAATTCAAACTTTGCCAAGCACTTAAACTGAAAACAACTTCACTCTCCATTCACATGGATGGAAGGTTTTGCTACTATGTTATTGTTGTAAAAGAATATAGGTTTTTGCACCTTAGTTTCACCGTAATTTCAATACATAGGCAACACAATTTTTAGGTACCTGCATTTTCTTATCTCTAAATATGGGTTGCTACGTTTGACTCTACCGCTTTTTACAATATACCATAACGTGGAAAAGATCTTCCTCTTAATCTTAAGTCATTTAACGTGCTCACTCTTTTTTTTGCTTTAGATTATTTTAAGATCTCATAATATCTTGGTCTTATTAAACATCAGCATCATGATGCTGGCATATTTCCAATTCAAAAATATGCAGATATTTAAATTATTTTATCCTGTTTGCGAGCAACACAGCCTTCAGTCCAGTATCCTGTAAATGATTAGTATTCTGCTTAACCGGTACTACATGACTTATTTTTTTGGCCTAAAAGCCAACATGTATGCCATAAGTGGCTACTTTACGTTTTTCAACGTTTGGCCCCCTCCATCTCCGGAAGCCCAACTTGGCAAACTCTGTACAATCTACGGATACTACATTATCTTGTTTGTTTTATTTGTGCTCTTGAGGAAGAGATAAATATAATACAGAAATATTAGAATCTTATGACTTCTGCAAAATATACTAAATCCATTAGAGTAAAAAATTAAATTATAATAAAACACATTATACGCTAGGAAATTTTGTTTCGTGACGCACCTAGTTAATTTTGGCAACAGCGATATCAAAGTGTGGCTAAGTAGCCGCAAAAGAGCGCTCCAGTTCTGCCCCACCCGTATCTTGTGGGTCAACGTAATCTATTCAAATTATAAAGGCATACTAATTCTCTCAAGTTTCCCTCAACCTGTCTTAAGGGCTCCTCATCTCGACATTCAAATGAAGCGGGCCCTATCAGCGTTTTACACGTCATCGGTTTCTGAGGGCCCTCCTGGTTAAGCCGAGACGTGGCAAATTAAAATGGGCATATTGACAGGCCTCATTTTGATGAGTAAGCATTTAAGAAAATAGGACGGGAAATTGAAAAATGGTTAAATATATTATTTTTGTTATGAATAGAATATAAATTAATAAGCGATAGTATATTAAATATTTATTACAAGCTTATTCATGAGTTCCACTGTACCTATTACTTAGATGAGACAAACTCAGGGACTTCTACATTTTGTATCTATCAGATAGTCATCCACGTATCCATCCATCCACTGACTCCGAAGCAAATACCAAAAGCCTGGTACTCAATAGGCTTAGAGATCACTTATTAATAGCCTATAAATAGCTTACTTGTAACCATTACATGCACAGCTCAAAACTTGTAAGCTGTGAACCGAATTGAGCGCGAAGTGTAATGGGGTAGAACCGCAAGAACCGACAGAATAAATGGCCTAGCTTCCTTTATTGCCAATCCGACTCGTATTTTGATAGACCGCTTTTTGGTTAGCCAATACACAGGCAATAAGCCTTAGGTATTTGATAAATGGTTTCATGTTACTATCTCTGATTGTAAGACCGTTAATGGTTACGCATTATGCCCTTAACATGATCCTTTATTTGGCGGCTTCATCGACACTGCCTTTCTCTTGGGGTGAGTTGTGTACGCGTGCTCTACGTGCATGTGACTTTGCACTTACACGCGCACAACATGCGTAAAGTACGTGTAGAGCCCGTTCGTCTGAACCCGCCCCTAAATTATAAAGGCGGCGTATGCCAGGGTAATAAATAGAATGGCTTGGCAACACTTGAGTATTTTATCATTATAGATTCTTAGAAAGCCCAAATAAAGCCGCAGAGCAAAAACTTAGTCCTTTCATAAATTTTAATGAGGAACATGCACTGTCGGTACATCCCAGTCCCGGGGATTGTTTAAATAATTATTTAGTAAATTGCAAACTAACCAAGTCTCCTAAGCTTCAGAGTGCCCGACTCTACTAGAATTACTTCAACACTTGGATTTTCAAACAAGCAGGCAGAGCAAACGCAAAGGGTGGAAGATAAGGTGACTCGCACACGCACCGGTCTATGTTGCGGCTCGTGATAATCACCAAACATAACCGCTGATACCTAGTTTTGTATTGGATTTCGTTAGGCGGTTCTCACACGCATTGCTTGATTTTCCATTGTTTTGCCGGATCCGTTGTTTTGACGAAATGAGTTTACTATATTCGGATGTGGAACACACACATCGCCGCATCAAATTGCGGCTGTCACAGGTTTTCGTAGAACACCGGCTAATCATGCGGTACGAGTGAGAACCACCTAAGTGCCCCAGTAAGCGTCCGCCTGTCCAGTAGCCTTTGTTAAATTACGGCGCCGAGGAATGGTCCGGTTACCTTGTATGAGTTCAGCCATGAGCTTTCTAGAACATTTGCTTGACTTATTCAGTCTTTAAGAACGATCTGAGAACGATTTTTTAAATGTTAAAGGTCTTTACAAACATTTGTTGGATTGGTTCTTTACACTTCCGTCTAAGCACAGACTAAACTATGTCCGCATTAGAATTTTTACCCACTTGTTATATGTTTTTAAAGTCCTGATTGAGTTCAGAATATTCTATTTTAAGTTGATTAAAAGTGAAGATTATCTGACTTTTCAAGCATAGCAATGTTCGCCTGAAAAATATTTCCTTCCTTCGTTTTCATATCCAATATTATGTACACATTACTGTTAGCTTAGAATTTTCTGCTTCAAGAACCTGAGATGTGCTCATAAAAATGTTTATGTACTTTACTTACCTACCTAAAGAATATTGTGAAGAATTTTCACAAAATACTTTCATGTTAGCAAGATGGCGGAGTGTATTTACAATCTCCTAAAAAGCCTTTTTCTGCGAACGACTCGTAACTTCGGTAAACTATTGCTTACTTTTTGACGGTAACGTCAGCAAAATATAGGGTGGCTTACTAAAGAACGATAAAGTACTAAAAACTAAGCATGACTTGGCAACAAGTAAATAAATATATCGAAAGATCGACTATACGGTGCTTGCAAATTTCTAATATTACACAATGAAAATTCAACAAACAGTTTTACAGCCATATCTACATACTTCTTTCCAAACAGTAAATTATTTAAAAATCACTGAAACGGAGTCAGTTAACAGTGTGCAAATAAAAACAACGACAATGCCTCCAACATGAATAAACCACGATTTCGTCCAATATTTGAAACGGTTATTTCTGCTGACCGTGCTTTGCGTGCCACGGTGCGTTCCGTTCCATAAACCCGATACTAAAAGTGATGTTTGTGTAAAATTTACAGCTTTTCCAGTAAATAACATTGTAGTGCCGGGTTCTTTAGTGGTACGCGTGATGCAGCTGGGCGGAAGGGTCCTCGTCATCTGGTCGTATAAGAATTTGTAATACCGCAGCTAAACTGAGATTTCGTCTAGTATATTTGCGAAAATTGTTTTCTTGGGCCGTCTGTGTGAATTTTCAATTTTTTTTTTTTTTTTTTTTATTAATGATGGGTTTGCTCTTGACTCTAGTCTAGGTCATAGGACAGAGACAGAGTCTAAGATGGAGCGAGCTCACCCAGAAGAAGCCTGTTCACTCTTACTTTGAAGAGATTAGGGTTGTATGCTTTTGGAAACACAGACGCAGGAAGTGAGTTCCACTCTTTAGCAGTGCGCATTATAAATGATGACTGGAAGCGCTTAGTCCGAATTGGTGGAATGGCTACCAGGTACGGATGGTATCCGGCGGTGCGTCTACCAATTGGAAAAAAGTGCATAAAAAGAAACATAAATGAGTTTATCCGGTTTATCCTACCATGACGACAACCTAGACAAGACGTCAAACAAATATGACAAATAAGTTCAGCAAAATTGGTATCTGATCTCCAGTCTACATAAATTTATTGTATCACAATCACCAACTTATAAAATCATTTAGCCACCGAGAGAATGCGTTGTCCTTCTAAGGTCTACAATAAACTTAAAATCTTGGTACTATTTCCTGTTTGGTCACCGTCTCTTGACTTAATGCAAAAATATATACGGTAAAGTTGACCCAAATAAATATTGTTTATATCTTGTACTGACATGTGTTTTAAGTTTTAAAATATCTTTTTGGTTATAAATGTTTAAATAATCTTCTTGATGTGAACATTTGCATGCTAAACAAGCGGATTCGTTTTTTAAATTATATATTTATTATACGTTAAAACAAAACAAACACAATTAATGCCAATAAAAAACTTCTTCCAGAGCGGTTATTTAATATTATTATTAAAAACATGTTCATGCCTCGGCGACATTATACATGAAAATTTTCTTGGTGGGATTTCTATTTCTATAATTTTTATTTATTGCTGTTTGTATGCTATTACTAAACTAGCCTAATACCAAATTTCAGCTTTTTAGCACTTCAGGAATTACCCAAATATTTTATGTTAAATCATCAGATGATTATGAGTTTCAGTTAGTTTGTCAGTGAGTAAGTCACGAAATCGGCGTTTTTTACACAAACACGAATACATATCACGCCTTAAGCCCTTTCGGGGTATGCAGAGCATATACAGGCGTAAAATAAGGTTGCTATCGCCACGTCTGAAATATTTGAGGGCCGTTTCAGAAAAATTGTGTACCACTATTATATAGTGACAGTTTATCAGTATATCGTCTAAAATTGTAATACACAAGAAACACCTCTTACGACACCCGTAGGTATGAAATGGGGTAATGCTATTCTAAGCCGGCATCAATTAGCATTCATAAAAAATATAAATACTAAGAAAATGAAACTTGTTTAATAAAGTGACAATTGACAACATATCCTGAGAATTTGAACTATCTAGTGTACCGGAAACTATGGTTATGAGGGTTCAAAAACGACGTAACACTTCGTGAAAAGGTAAGTAGTACCCTCGCGCTTCGCCTGGCTCGTCTTGGCTGGGCCACGACCGTGCTGCCCGATAACCTCTTGTCCTTTTTTATTTTCATTGAGGTAAAAGCGACAAGGCTATTTTTAGATATTTTTGTGAAATTTATTCATTTAGTTCATTTCATACTATATTGGCTGGCTGGCTGTTTATGTAATGTAAATACCTTATTTACATTTTAGGGTTCCATAATTAAGGGGTCAAAACGGGACCTACTTAGACTTTTAGACTTCTTTGTCTGTCCGTCTGTCTCTGTGTTAGTTAGAGAGGTAAAATTTTCAGAGATGCCGTAATTTTGTTGCCGCTATAGCAACAAATACAAAAATTTGAATAAAAAATTAAAATGGATAGGGGCTACCATAACATAAAACGGTGAAATATAAGTCGAACTCGGTCTTCATGGGTTCCGTAATGTGTACAGCAAGCCTTTTTATACGATTTCCAAATTGAACTACTAGCAACCACTATTTTTTTTTTCTCTTCCCTCCCCTGAAAAGCAAATAAATCTAACATTTAAATTTAAATTGGAACCCAAAAAAAAGCTCCTACGAGCCAAATTTTGAAGCTAATCCTAATTAATCCTAATTTAGTGCTTGATTCACGAGATGTACCCTATGCGTTTTTATTCCCTTAAGAGGGTTAAACTTTCGGTAAAAAATTAGGAACTTCATTTTTTACATCTACAAGCGGATTTAGATCCGAGTTCATAGTTTTAATTTCAATTCAATATCTTTCCTACGTTCCCGAGATAAAGGGTCTGCTCTGACAACCAACGGAGTGATCCGTTTTTTCCTTTTGAAGAACGGTACACTTAAAACGTAACTTTTTTGCTCTATTTTCTAACCGAGTTTTATCTCATGAACGGTAGCAGTTAGACAGTTGACATTTTCACAGAACATGTATTGTCCTTACAACAATAGACACTAAAATGGAATAAAGTCAATATTCATGGGGGCTTCCACACAATAAACCATATTTTTATGCCATTACATCACGTAATACAATAAATTTAAAAAAATGAACTTTTATTTCAAAATCAGCACAAGTTTTTTACACTGAAATCCGCCAAACTATACAATAGTTTGTAGGCAGAAATATAACTCTCCATTTTTGGTACTGTTGTTAATTAATTACAAAAACGTTATCCAATTATCTATTATAGATTTACAGGGTAATTACTATAAATTACCTATGTATATATAACAAGGATTACAAGCTTTTTAAATTTTTTGGTTACAATTCCATTAAACAAATAAAAATTTGTTTGATTTATTAACAAGCGCCATGTGCAAAATACAACCTAATATACAACCAAAGTCTACGTAGTTATTTTAACAAATAAAGACCTCGGAAATACAACTTTATATACTGTTAACCAAGAAGTTTATTTAGGTATAAGTTAGCGGTAGATATAACACAACAGTAAATTTCCTGGTCACCAAACAAGGATTCCGTAACCGATGGGTTATGCTAGGCTACGCACTCATACAATACACACATACATACACATATCACACCTATAATCCCTTGCGGGGTAGGCAGAGCGTAAACAACCGCAAAAAACGGCCATCTACACCACGTCTGACAAATGTTTGAGGGTTATTTGGAATATTGTGTATCGCTATAGTGACAAGTTGTCAGCCCGTCGCCTAAAATTGCAATACACACCCTCGAGTCCCTTAGTCGCCTCTTACGACTCCCACGGGAAAGATATGGGGTAATGCTATTCTAAGCCGGCATCACACAGCGAGAAACTCATACAAAGTTCGCGATAACACTTAGATAGATTTATTTTATGACTATTACACAAACTACTTACATAATGATACGGAACCATCCGTGCCCGAGTCCAACTCGCACTTGGCTGATTTTATAAGTAACCAATGCAATATTTATTAACTCCAAGCAGTGACGTCGCGTCACGGAGTGTTGTCTTTGGTCCTTTTCGAGATGGATTGTAATAAATTAACTTTGCTAACCCCTCGCTGCCCTTGCTACATAATTTCAGATAAAGCGACCTCTCGAGGGTACGCCCAATGTATACGAAACTTTTCTGAAGTTGAAATTATTTGAAAAAAGAGCTGATATTCGAATTATACATAAATACTGTTGTATCGCTTTTTCAATCCTACTCTACCTACACTGAACGTTAGTTAGAACAGAAGTAAGGTTATTAAATTTAATCCTGATTCTTAGTATTTTTTCATATAAAAAATAATAGATAAAGTTTAAAATATATTCTTCTTCTTTCAGTGTTCCTCTTGAGCCTCTTCTATAAGAAAGGTTGGTTATCGACCCTGTCGACTATTTTCCCTGCTATATAACATGTTGTGGATTACATAGCTAAAGTTGTTATGAGCCTACATTAGTTTTGTCCGTAGTATTGAGTCATTTTTCTTCACACGTACGGTTTTGAAGGCTACATGTGGTCTTTTAGAACTTTAAGATTTGTGTTTACTGAGATGTCAAAAAATACACTAGTTCATTCATATCATTAAGATATTATATTACCTATAAACAATAAATTACAACACCCTCGTAAGATAGTAAGTAAATTTATATGAAATTATGGAAGGCGCGGAAATGACATTATTACACTTCGCCCCATTGCCATTAAAACTGTTGAACTCACATATTTCCCATTCGGGTAATGTTTACAACATTAACCCTTTCCCGTCACGGTAATGTAGGCACATTACGACCGATACATGACCGGTTCCTTCTGCTGCGCATATCAAACAGGCACGTACAAAAGGATAGTAGGCAGTACTTGTACAATATATTTTACAATTTGACGCAATGATATTGTACCTGCCATCCGCGCAAGGGTTGCAGTGTCGATTCCTGCCCGAGGCAGAAAGTAAATTGATGAACTTTTTTAAAATATCTGTTCCCTTTTAGGTCCAGTCACTCCTTGGAGCACTTCGAAACAGTCAGTTCTAGCTAGTGCGAGCTAAGAGTTTGATAGTGTAAAAAAATGTATTTAATCGAGTTTGTGTTGTTGTTTTTATGCTTTTTAAGCTATGTCGATCGTAACGTACCTAGTGTCTAAGAATTGATAATTTACTTATCTCCAGTCATTGATTCTTTTCCAAAAGGTACCTAAAGGGCTTCTGTTCTTGCTAAAGTCTCCTTAATTTAGTACGCCTACGTGGATTTAGTAGTGCTAGCTAAGCTCCGAAAATCAACTGAAGCAATAAAGTGGTACTTGAGCCGTGCGCTACGTAACCAGTGCGTAAGTTATTCGCTCTATAAACTCACTGCGAAAAAAATGTAGGCTCTTCCACTCCATAGTTAGGCCTGATTTATTGAGTAGAAAGAAATTCTATTTAGTAGTATGTTACGATAGGTAGCTATTAGGTTGTTTAATATTTTCTTTTATTGTGTAAAATAAATGGTTCAAAACAAAATAAGTTTAGCTTATAAACAGTTTAATGGAACAAGGTTTCTATCAAGTGCCTTTTTGTAAGACATTTAAATATTATGTTATAAAAATATAATGTTTAATTTCCTAGACAAATACACACCTATGCTTCTGTTGTGTAGTTTAAGTAGGTACCTATTAGAATGTATATGAACCTGTATTTAATTTTAATGTTTTATTCATCACAAAAGTGTTTTATTAAAATCGGTCAGAGGGTTAAAGGCAAGACGCTATAACTTAGTACTACAAAGGGTTCTTTGAGGTCTGAAATTCTTAGACTCTATACATTATTTAACGAAAACGTTTTAACATATTAGAAGGAGAAATAAGTAATTTGATTTAGGTTTATATATAAGTTGAGAGGTAAACTTGGGTAGGTGATTATTATTATAGTTTCACTTTTTTGACGTTATTTACTTTTTTTTAAATCTGATAATTTAAATAGTTAAGAAGAAAGCCGTTAATATAAATGACAGAAAACAGGTTTAGCTCAAAAAAAAACTCTTTGCTCTTTCAGACTATCTATATCTACCACTAATGGATTCATATCATAGCATCAAAACGTGCCCCTAGATGTCAAAAATCAGTAACGAAAATCTAAAATCGTCTAGAAAGAAATATATTTTGACTATAGCCAATCCAGCACGAACGAGACGGCTATACTTTTTAATGATAACCAGGGTAAAAAATCCGCAATTAATATTCCTTTCCGTTATTGTTGTAATTTATTCTGCAGACAGGCGATTTGAATGGTTTTGGACGTGGGTTCGATTCTGATGCGCACTCGAAACGTGGATCCATGATTAATGAGTGAACAGCTTTCGATGTATTGATTTGAAACCCGACACCTGGCTTCAACAGGGATGAAATCAGTCACGTAATTTTTTAATTGAAAACAAATGCGATACAATTTGTATATTTTTAATAGCATTTGTCAGTCTTCTCACATGTTGGTGAGTAACGATGAAGATGATAATGATGCACGCTTGCCTGGAAAATACTTATAATTCGGTACTCATAATTATATTTTAGCATAAAAACCAGATAGAATCTACCTTGTTTACGAGTACTCAATTCGTACATTTTGATTTTTGTTCATTATTTAAAGTTTTTATAATTTATATGTTTTTGGCCCTAATGTTTTGTGAAAAAATATACTTACATACATAGATACATAAATCACGCCTATATCCCTAACGGGGTAGGCAGAGCGTAAAATGGATATTAACACCACATCTGACAAAAGTTTGAGAGTCAATCAGATAACTATATATCACTTTAGTGACAGGTTGTCAGCCCATCGCCTAAAATTGCAGTACACATATAACCCTCGAAACCCGTAGTCACTTCTTATTATAATAATAATATCTTATTGTTTTTACATAATATTATTTTCTTAAGTAACTCCGAAAACGTTGCGAATGACCACGCTAAAATTTCTGCGATGGAAGTTCCGTAGATATAACCTGCCACTAATCTAAAATCTATTCGATCATAACCCCTATGTGATCCTATCAAACATCAGTTAACTAAACAGGCAGCCCGTTGTGATGATATTAGTTTAATGATTCCATTCTGATAGTTCTATTGATTTAGGAGCTGAAATTGTTCTACCCCGATACCGTTTAGCGGATACCACGTAGGTACTATCCGCAGCACGATGAGGTACTAACTTAAAGGGTTAACGAACACTAGTGCTTTTAACTAATTATATAAAATATCATTTTCTTTCCGCGTTTATCGTAATAGACTAGGAACTCGAGAATTTCAATTGCTTAACCCTTTAACGGGCAAACCATGCCAAATTCTTCATTGGTTTTGAAATTTATTGCGGGTAGTTAAGGTTCAATTTTAGGTACATTCTTCCCATCGCCTTATAAAGGTTTAACAACGCTGGGCCCATTGCAGTCCACTGCTGGATGTAGGCCTACCCCAGGGTACGCCATAGGGCACGTTGCATATATATTTTTAAATAATCCGTAGATAATAGTCAGGCGAGGTTTTAAGACCGATATCATACAGGAATATGTATGTATGTATGTTAATACCAGTATAAGTAGATTCGTCATATGTGCAGCTTGAAGTGCTGCTGATAGTACAATACGAGATCCGTCTCCAGGGACCGCTTGGATCCGGTTCGACCCTGGCCTGCCCGGTGTGATTGATAGCACGTGTACACATCAATATTTCTTATTTCATTGTTATCCTCGTAATAATTCACGGTTGGCCACCGATTATGCCCGCCGTGTGTAGGGGCGCTGAAATATTTAAAATACGTACCTGCAAGTAATTTTTCATGGAACTGATAGTTATATGGCGGGTGACAGGAGTGATGCCAATAGGCAGAATGGAGGGTTCCAGGTGGTGTCGGGAAAAGGGTAGCTACCGGCCTGGCCGGGTGTTGTGGCCAGGGGACCGACTGGTCCACCTGGATAGAATTGGAAGTTGTATATATGCGTTGCGCGGTGAAACACTTCGATACCGCGTTTCAGGCTCTTTGTTCTGTCACGTGGCGCCATCTAGCAGATATGTTGGAACTTCTGTTGCGTCTTGCTTGCTCGTGAACCACTTGGAGTGAGCTTCTTGTCGTAGCTCCCAGAGGTCGCTACAGTTATTTTTGTTTTTTTTTATTAATTATCTTCAAGTACTCACTCTAAGCAAAGACGTGAATAGTTGAGTTCAAAGCTATTATTTAGATTTATATTAACGTACTTAAGAACGGCGTTTCTTACACATAAATATCAGCAAGATAAAATCTTACACCGACACGGTCTAGCTCACCACCTTTTCCGGATTCAGAATATTTCAGCTACATTCCGAAACAAATGCCTTATCCCAGCTCAGCCTGACATGATGGTTACCCCTGGCCTGTGGATGATACGCGCCTGACTGATGTACCTAATAAATTTAAGCCCTTTCTCCGCTTTTCTGAATACGGATTCGTTTATTTACTCCAAAATAGAATACAAAATAAGCGAACGCCATCAATAATGCACGTTCCATGTATGAAAGAAGAAAAAATGAAAGGATCCCAAGTGAGATTATAAATCGTGCAAATAATATGTTATGTAAAAGTTTATATATGTACCACAAAGTGCGTCGACTCGGTATCCCACACGGAAAGAAGAATAATTCCCCAAAATTTGGCGACTGTTACCTTTTTTATTCGTTGTTTATAGTGTATAATGTCGCATCACATATCGTATTTAGGAACGACGAGTTTTTTTTATAAATAATTAAGACAAACGTTTTATATCACTATGTTACTTTAAAAAAAAAGGTTTAACATTGTTGAAGCCAAAAAAGGCAAGTTGTATAAAGAAACAATTTAAGGCCCAACGCTCCGTTGAGCGGGCTGCGGGCATTATTATCCGTCCAAATTTAGAAGGCGCACCGTGTCTAAGTAGCTAGAATACGACGAGGTGTCATCGTGTTGGAACGGGTCGCGCCCTTGGCCGAATCTAGCTCGCGCGCGGCCGGCTCGCGCATGCAGCCCGCTCGACGCAGCGTTGGCGCTAAAGGATATCATAACGCGCGTCTATGTTATTATAATTAAACGGGTGATGTATTAAACATTTATCCACAGTGTTCTTACATAATTCAGTTATTACCGATACGTGTTCAGCGGATCATCATCATCATTAGGCCATAAACATCTTGACAGATGATCTAAACTGTGAGTAGCATCGCCGCTCTAGAAAACCTAAATAAAAAGCTGTAATTCAATGTTTTGTTGATTTGTTATATTCACAACTCCTACCTTTTCGTATTGTTTTGGCGAATGAGGTTGCTGCCAATTGAAGGTGTGAATGAAGTACCTACACACCCGCACAACGGTGTCGACCCTGTAGAAGTACTTTATCTCCACCTACTGCTCGGTGGTACATATAAAACTATGGCGGGTGACAGGAAGTGATGCCAATAGGCAGAATGGAGGGTTCCAGGTGGTGCGGGAAAAGGGTAGCTACCCTGCCTGGCCGGGTGTTGTGGCCAGGGGACCGACTGGTCCACCTGGATAGAATTGGAAGTTGTATATATGCGTTGCGCGGTGAAACACTTCGATACCGCGTTTCAGGCTCTTTGTTCTGTCACGTGGCGCCATCTTGCAGCTATGTTGGAACTTCTGTTGCGTCCTGCTTGCTCGTGAACCACTTTGAGTGAGCTTCTTGTCGTAGCTCCCAGAGGTCGCTACAGTACTCCCCCTCAAGACCGGAGGTCGATACTGTCAGCGAGCGAAGTGGGGCTGATGACGTCATGTAGCGTGATGATGCAGTCTGGCATGGCGATGCAGTGCTGGTTCCAATGTCCACGGTGAGTCGGGACGTCTACGGTGAGTCGAGAGGATGATGGAAGACCAGTGAAGCTGCCGTGCTGTGACTGCGGTGGGTGCTGATGACGTAGTAGTTGGCTGCATGCTGTAGTGGTTGATGCGTGGTTGAAGGCTGCGAAGTCCAAGGAAGGGGTCACCAATATGGCGGGTGACAGGAGTTATGCCAATAAGCAGAATGGAGGGTTCCAGGTGGTGCGGGAAAAGGGTAGCTACCCTGCTTGGCCGGGTGTTGTGGCCAGGGGACCGACTGGTCCACCTGGATAGAATTGGAAGTTGTATATATGCGTTGCGCGGTGAAACACTTCGATACCGCGTTTCAGGCTCTTTGTTCTGTCACGTGGCGCCATCTTGCAGCTATGTTGGAACTTCTGTTGCGTCCTGCTTGCTCGTGAACCACTTTGAGTGAGCTTCTTGTCGTAGCTCCCAGAGGTCGCTACAAAACGTTCTTACAGATTTGATAGGCCCTTATATCTTCGGTTATGTAACATACTTACTTTCATCATCACTGCAGGGCAAAGGCCTTTTATCAATTGCGCTAATCTAACTTTACCTTACAGAAATTGCTCTACACAAATATCATTCACAAACTCATTCACTATTCGTTAAAATGGTTACATTTACAGATGATTTATTCTAACAATTTGTAGTACATTACTAACAGATTGCTATGTGTTCCCAGGTCTCACAGAAGAGTCCGAAAGTAAGCTCAAAACAAGCATGAACCTACCTAATTCAAATTAGTAGCTACTTAGACCCTTCATAATTACGTTTTGTAGAGACATACAGTACATATCGCAAATACTTTTCTTGGTTTATTAGAAATCACTAATCAATAGGCATCTACTTCACAGGTTATTTGTTGACTAAATCAGTAATTAGAACTAGATTACATCAACACAAAGTTCTTTAGAATAACTACGGTTAGTTGCAAAAAAAATATATCGGAATTGATTCAAGAGTGCTACTCTCAGTACCAAAAATAAGTGTTTCGATTTTTGCAACTAAGTGTAGCGTAGGTAATTCATCAAAACGATTTTACATTAAAATACTTTTCAAACACTAAGTATAAGCATGAATCCGTAGAGTTTTCGAAATTTAGACCCCTTACACGACTTTCATAGCCTACTCACACCATCCATTGTAGGATTTAAATTTTAGATAGAATCACCACTAGGTACCGCTAGCTAATTTGTTCAGAAGTATGCGTTTTGTGATCGTATTTTAGCTTCTTGAAGAAAATGAAGCAGAAGCAGTTCATTGGTAAGTAATTTAATTAAATAATTTGTCAATGATCTTTTACTACCTACATTATCTTGTATAATGAAAAATGCCATAGGAAATAATTTGCACTTTATATTAAAAATCTTTATAATCTACACTGACTTTATTCTTCGATAAATGGACACAAAATAGAACCACTGAATATTGTGACCCACATCTCTCAATAATAAAATAAGATTGAATTTCCTCACAGATTCCAAGATTTGGCAACTCCCATAAAATTACACAAAGGACATTTTATTCCGAGTGTTTGGTCCTCCGGCCCTTCTAAATTGAGTTTTCATAGACTTCGTCTGTCCTTCAGAGGGAAGTTAAAGTTAGCTTTGAACGCGCTGAATAAAACTTCCTGCGTAGACAATAACTATAAAAAATTTAAAAATGCTAAAAGTAATTTACCACAAACCCATGGACCAAAAAGAGACCAATTTTTTTTTTCTAGTTAATCCTTAATTTCCCTGCAGAGTCATTTTGCATCGGAGGTCTTAATCTATATATCAACCTTCTAGTAGCCAATATAATATAATCCGTTATATTACTTTTCCTTAAGAACATAATGAAGAGGTTGATGCATGTTGAAGAAGCGAGAGAGGTATGTCAGGATAGTAGCAAGTGGAAATATGTAGTGTCTGCCTACCCCTATGGGAAAGAGGCGTGATTATATGTATGTATGTTAATAACATTGTAGTTCAACTATACTAATTAACCAGACTTACGCCAATATTTGTATTTTGGCTTTTAAAGGTGCAATAGTGAGGCTAAAAGTTTAAATAGGCCAATAGCCAAGTTAATGTCTATTCGATGAACCTACAGTGTTAACTAAATTAAATAACACGAAAAACACGACTGCTGCAGCAATAACCGCACAAGAAATTAAAGGTACCACAACCAAGCATTATTTAAATTTTCCAATCTATAAAATTTGAATTTCATGAAGAATTATGGGCTCGAACGTAATAAAGCCAACTCTAGCGTCCCATTCCATTCCAGCTGCTTAAATTTTAATATCTAGGATGGTTTGACTAGTTCTTTTTGCACTAAACTCGGCAAGACAATCCACTCGGATACTGCTTAGTACTGTTTGAAATGGAAAAAGCTTCCTCGTACATTTTTATTATAATTTTTCGTGGAAGGGCAGAAACGACGTGCTTATAAGGTCCCATAGTACCGTTATAATTTTTGTAGTGTCCATCCGTTTTCCCACAAGGGTTATATTATTTTTGGTGGATACGTGGTATAGACATATTTTCTTTGGAGAAGCCTTTATAATTCAATTCAAACACTTTTTACACTTGATTGATATCTATGCCTATCTATACCTATTCCGTGTGATGCCGGCTTAGAATAGCTTCACCCCATTTCTTACCCTTGGAAGTTGTAAGAGGCGACTAAGGGACTCGAGTGTGTGTATTGCAATTTTAGGCGATGGGCTGACAACCTATCACTATGGCAATGCACAATTTTCCGAATGACCCTCAAATATTTGTCAGACGTGGCGTAAATGGCCGTTTTGCGGCCGTTTGCGCTCTGTCTACCCCGCAAGGGATATAGGCGTGATGTGTGTATGTATGTATGTTGATATCTACTACAATCTCCTTCCTTATCTTCTTTATAAACATTACCATAATTGAACCCACCGACTACAATCAGAATCTTCTCTAATTTTTGAATACGGTTCATGACGCCTTTGGTACATCAAAACGATTATATTGTGTACAAAAATGTTCATAGAAAAATTACTTTTAATAGCCCACTTTAAACTAGAAAACGTGTTACTTTGTTTTCTTCTACTTCGAGTCTCAATCTCTTATAAGATTGTCTTGACCAAGTAACTCGAAGCATTCTCATTTATAGTTTAAAAATAAAACCAGCAAAGGATTGTGTAAACAAAGTGGCATTTTTATCGTCTCAGCAGCTGGAAGCCCGCAGAGGGCCAATAGAGCTGATATTTCAAGCTGCTCTGGATACCGCTTTTGGTTATGTACCTCCCACAAGTATAATTTTGGGGAAGGAGAAAGTAAAACATATCCCGCATAAAAAAATCTTTCTCACTAAATACACCGAACTGAACTAAACAATTCCTCACACACACACATACACATATATCACGCCTATAATCCATTGCGGGGTAGGCAGAGCGCAAATGGCCGCAAAAACGTACATTTACGCCACGTATGACAAATATTTGACGGACAATCTGAAAATTGTGCATCGCCAAAGTGACAGGTTGTCAGCCCATCGCCTAAAATTGCAATACACACCTTTGAGTCCCTTAGTCGCCTCTTACGACTCCCACGGGTAAGAAATGGGGTGATGCTATTCTTAGCCGGCATCACACGGCTAAACAATTCCTAGCATTCACATTTGTGACCACTTGCTTTAAATATTTCGTAAGCGGTTTTAAGTTTTTGTTTTACAGTCCACTAACTAAACTGAACAAGTGACCGCAATTTATTATGTGTTATTAGATGTGATTATCTAAAACCCGATACCATTTGATTACCGCGTTTAAAAAAAAACAGCTATATTCATAGGATTTTGTTGCTACTATTTTTGTATCTCCTAAACTGTAGGCAGGTAGGTCTAGGTATGCCCTAAAAGCGGGTGGTACGAGAAACACCCACCTCCTTCCCACCCTTGCAATCTTTGTTTTCAAAGAGCTCTTGATAACGCCGAGTAGCCTCTCTTGCAGACCCTACTTCCACCAGTTTTTCACCGACCGTCGATGGTGCTCGAGAAACGCATTCTCTGCGAAAATTTATGGATTATCCCATTCTGTTCTAAATTATACTGAAATGAAGCGACGATAACAACGTCTTGAATAATGTTTTCGTAATACAATAGCCACTTCAGTTTTTGCGATTTCTTGTGTCTTTTTTTCGGTTATATTTCGGTCGCGTTGTGTTACTCTAGTACTATTACGTATTTATTATGTGGTTGTGCCTAATTTATGTATGTGTGTTCGATTCAATTCACAGTTTAAGTGGCAGGACTAATTGAAACTATCTCTCTTACTTACTGTAATACAAAACTTTAAATAAGTAAGTAGAAAATTCCATTAAATTTACCTTACCCATCTTAAAACATTTAAAAGGTGAGTAAAAATATAGCGACTAAAATTATGAGAATATGGCACTAGAGTTGAGTTGGACTTACACAGACAAATTTAGACATGATCTGCTATTTCTTGTTCTTTTGGATTTTCGAAACTGTTATTCGGTTATCGATTTTTGATAGTTTTGTGAAATCCTGTCTATTACGGACAACTGCTAACTAAATTTTCTTAATTCAAATTCATTAAACATAGGAAAATTAACAAGAACCGTGTTTACACAAAAGAAAGTTATACGCGCTTTTGTATACAATTTGACGCTGGCAAAAAGCTTAAGACACGACTAACTTTTTGTAATAAGACCGGTAGACTGAAATTCTAATTAAATTTAAACTATTATTAAAAGCAAAGATTAGTGACATGTTGTGTCAAGAAAATACATAAAAGGCACATTACTGACGAGCAGCTATATTTCTAGTTTGCTAAGTGTACGCGTGTTGCTAAAGTTAGCACGAGTCACAGTAAAATAGAAAAGGCTGTATGTAGGAAGCGTCTCGTCACTTTTTTGACAACGCTCCCCATCATAAAAACCTTAAGAGCGCAATTGGTCTGGTTTTTTCGAACAACTATACAAACTTCTCAGGGTGAGCCTTAGCTCCCCGCCAAATAGTCAGGTGTAGGTTTCAAAGTCCCGGGGCTAAAATCGTAGATGTTATTTGGGGAGTTTTTCCTATCACCAGCCCGTCATGAGTTTTCGCTATCGGTCACTAGTAAAATTTCACCCTATATAAAAAAGTAGGAATCTAGTTCGACTGATACTGACATGTTTTCTTCACAAAAAACTTAACAATCTATCTCTTTGTGAGATTGTTCTCGGTTTGGTTAGGACATAGTTAGTTGAACCATTTGATTGTGCTGAATTAAAAGAGACGTTTTAGAGCTTCGCTAAGCCGTCGGTCCCGATTGTTGTTTAAGATAGCTTAGCTGGCAGTCGCTACAATATTATGACAGAGGTCTACGTATTAAATAGCAGGAGGTTTAAAAAACATGTGAACGGTTCATCGGGTCGTGGACAGGTGGTTCCACACGATAAGTAAGTAAAGCAGCCTTAAATACCATTCGATAAAATATGAAACGGTAATATTCTTACATTTATCAACTTTTACTGTGGCCGGCAATCTGCTTCTTTTTCTCTCTTCGTAAAAAGAGTGATTAAAGTTTAACGAGACACTAGCTAAAGCGTAGTGTAGATAAACCTACTTTGTCATAGTTTTGTGGTTTTGTGTGCTTATCATCATAATGTTAAAGATTTATAGGACTCAAAAAAAGCTAGAATAAATAACTGAAATGCCTTTTTTAGGTTTGTTGAAAGATCATAATTTGACCCAATAACGGAAAATAAGAAGAATACTAAATATTAAAACACTTTCCGTCTTAGGTATATTCCCGTACTTGCAATATTTTCAAGCGCGGGCAGGATTTGGACCTGCGACTTCCGCCATTACTAGTGGCAACACCTCTTCCATCTGGGCTACCGCAGCTCATTCCTTGCCCGCGAATTTTGCAGGTGTATCTTAATGCCAGTAACGATTGAAAAATGATGCTTCTGAAAAATAATGCTTTAAAATTTTGAGAGGAATAAGCCATACAATGAACCCGATGAACCCTGGTGTTAATTATAGGGTTGTTCGTCGAATCGGTGACCTACACGAAAAAAAAGAAGAAGCCATACATTTCAACACTCACACATTTTCCAGTTAGGTACTTAAGTTAAAAATGTAACGGGCTTTACCCCCGATGCTGACTCAAGCAGTCTCTTAAGTGTTGCCCGCTACCCGCATACCGCTAACTATACTCGTCGGGGTTAATTTTTCAGCTGGCAACAATCTCGTTGCAGCGGCGTCGGTGGGTAATGAATTATTTCCTGCAAATGCGAACTCACTCCACCGACGACGTAAATCTTTTGGCACACGTTTGCTGCCTTTATGCTGGCTGGTTGGTGTAGGCTGCAAAACTATATTTTTCGAAAAAAAAATAGTACAGGAGCTCCTAAATAGTAGGAAGTTGACCTCACGCAATCCGATTCATTTACTCCAGTTTTTTTTGTATTTTTTTAAACAGTATAAATCTGTATTGCAATTTTATTGCCATTGCCAGTTTTATTCAACAAAGAAGAAAATTGCGAATACTATTCTACCGTCGCGTGGCATGGCTTATTTTGTTATTTGAAACGACAATCACCATAACAACTATTTTTGCGACAATACCTTGTAACATAACTAATCCAGGTATTATATGCACATTGGCAAAGCGTGAATGGCTGTAATATTGTTCTATAAAATATAACAACCTAATACCAAAACGACTGTACGTACATAAACATATACACGCCTTTATCTCTTGCGGAGTAGGCAGAGCATTAACGACCGTAAAAATATGGTCGCTACCGCCAGGTCTGACAAATATTTGAGAGCCGTTTCAGAAAAATCGTGTATCACTATGGTGACAGGATGCCAGCCAGTCACCTCGAACGATACCCGCAAAAACGGCTGTGATGCCTATTAAAAGCTTTCAATGTTTAACATTCTGCATACCATTTCCAACAGCAGCAGATGGAGCGGCAATAGTCGTAAGCTTCATATGAGATGTGACAAAATGACATTAATGCGAGCTCTCGCAAATAAACCCGCCCAGATTCGAGTAATGTTCATACAAGCCGCGGCAACACTACCCTTGGCCAGTTTTAACGAACCCGCCGAAAAATCGGTAGATCTACCGTTTTGTATCTTCATCTACAGATATACCAAATTCAGCAATCTATCTACCGATTTTTACAAAAATAAACGGTTTCTTTCTTTTACCGTCTATACGCTGTCAACAAGCGAAATATCTTTAGTAGAGAATCCGCTTCAATTTATCGTTCTACGAAGAAAAATAAGAAGTTATCAAATTGTGTTTTTATTGCGACTTTTTACTATTATAGTTCTTGGAAAATAAATCAAACTAGCAAAATAGAACAAATAATAACAGGTGTATCATCTCTACGCCTAAAAAAAAAAAAAAAATATTTGCCTATGAATAAAAGAGCACTATTTATCGGAACAATCTTGATGTATGTGTATAAATTTAAATATATAATTTATTTATGTATTTATTAATAAGCATGTATTGTTTATAATATATTATATGCAAGTCCCTATCTGTATGTGTACACGGTTATGTCATTCCCTAATATAGTATTTTCTAATTCCACTGTGCAGGTTGGCTGGAAGAGATCTCTTCATAGAGATAAGCTCACCTTTGTGACTACGTTTAATATTCAAATTTATTGTAATAATCTGGTACACAATAAAGAATATATATGCCAGTAGTTTTTCAGATAATATAAATCTACTTAATTCTACCGATTTTTTAGTTTCTAGTTTGGTAACACTCTCTCTCTTTTCGTGTGGGACACCGAGTCATCCAACGACCCGATGAACCCTGGTGTCAGAGTTTTTCAACCGCCTACTACCACTAGTAGGCCTCTGACATGGTTGTGTTACGACCGCCGTCAAGTAATCATGGACCCCCGGCCTAATGAGAAGAATTAAAATTCTGGATGTCCGTCGGTACCCAATTAAGCTGCCTGGATTTAAGGATTACCACCACTGTTTTCCTTTTATTTTAACAGGTTTCGCTAAATTAAATTGTGTCTGATTTAATACAACTAGAAAATTATTTGACACTTAGCCGAAGTCATATTTTTTTTCAATGTAAGTTATATTAATGAACAATCTGAAACACGTTTACCTGAGACTATTATAACATATGATATTTCACGATATGAAATACAGGAACGTCATATTTGTACCAAACTGCATTCAATTTCCGTAAGAAAGTATTGTAATAGTCGTAGGTACAGTTATACACATAGGTACATATAACAGTTATATATAAATTGTAAAAACCCGTCCGTAATGCTTGTTTACTAAATTAACTTTTATCTCCTCGCAGTCAGTCGCGGAGTTTTCGGTTGTAAAGGCCTGATGTGTGTATGCAAAATATATTTCTTGCTTTTATTTATTTGAAACAACAAATGATGTGTACTAATTTAATTTGTTAGTATTTAATAATTTATATTTCATTTCATTTATTTAATTCCATAACAATAGATTGTGTCGGAAATTACATAACTTTGACAATATGAACAACGAACAAAAGATTAACAAATATAAAATTAAAATCAAGATATAAATAAAAAATTTAAAAAACTATAATTTTATAATTCCATTAACAATGGGTCACTGAGCCACCGCAGTAAGTAAGTAAGTATTAACAATGTTATATGTTAATATAATATGTTAGTGCACAGCCAAAGGCGTTATTCACGTGTTAAACAGTAATGACAACTTGAGCGAAAGTCTGGTATTTTCAAACAGTCCAAAATCCCGAACGCAGGTATTTCTTAATACACATATCATGCCTTTATCCCTTGCAGACTAGGCAGAGTGTTGACGGCGGTAAAAATGTGGTCCTTATTGCCACTTGTGTCAAATTCCTATTTACGGGTTGTTTCAATAAATCATGTATCACTATGGTGGCAGGTTGTCAGCCTGTTGCCTAAAATTCTTATACTCATGTAAAATATATTTTTTATATTTTAGCTATTGAAATTTTTAATCACATCTAGTATTTTCTTGGTACATATTCTATTTGGCTGCCGGTAAACGCGGAAACTCTTTGTTCGCCGCCATTCAGCACAAAACTGCGGTCTTAGGGTTCGCTCACTACACAAACCCTGTTAATATTCATCAAAATGAAAAAGCTAGGAATTCACAAGGAACACTGCTGCCCATTCCGTAGATTCATCTATTAGTTGCGCCTTACGAGGCCCACGTGTAGAAATAGGATGGTGCTATTCTAAGCCACCATCTCACGAAGGATAATCAAGATTGTATCCAGAATGAAAGAACCACGTAGGTTGTCCTATAAAGAACTCTCAAAGTCCGTTAAATTGCATTTCCCTGATCATTCGAGCTTGAAGTCCCGTTTTCGAGCAACATCGTACGCGACAAGAATCGCCGATACCCAAACGACCACCGAGCCACGGCCAAACGCAACCCAAACTACCTACCAACTCGCGAGACCACTCGGGACTTGCTTTATTGGCAGTTTTGTTCCTTTACTAAAACTGAAATGACTATTTGGTAAGTATGCAGTCCTTTACAGTTAGATTTTCTCTGTCTTCATCGCAATCTTCTTGTTTGTACTTAATTGCACGCGAGGTTACATTAAATACAACCCTGATCTCTTCAGAGTAAGAGTGAACAGGCTTCTTCTGGTCTGGGTGCACTCGCTCCATCTTAGACTCTGTCTCTGTCCTATGACCTAGACTAGAGTCAAGAGCAAACCCATCATTAATACAAAAAAAAAACACAAATTAAAATAAATCTTTTTCATAACTACATACTACTCTGTTCCTAGCCTTTATCGTTCTTGGTGGGCACTTAATGAAAAGGGCCGCATAACTTTTCAAATAAATAAATTCTCAGCGGGTGAGAAACGACCCAGAACTTAAGGCATTCATCTTCACTATGAACTCACTTCTGACACTGTATAATTGTCGACTAATGATCTGCATCGTAAGTTTTTCTTTCAGTAGTTCGTGGAATAACCAATACTTTCTAAGTGAAAACTGTGTGGGCAAACTGAAATAAGGTTCCATACCGAGCTCGAATCTGACGGCAGAGTTTTCAATATTGCTTATAGCTTTGTTGATCGATTCGGTGCAGTGGTAGTTCGTCAGCCTGCCACGAAAACGCCCTGGGTTTGATTCCCAGCCGGGTCAGGTGTTTCAATGAGGTGTTCTTTGTGCGTGTTTCATGAAATCCTATTGAGAGCGAGCCCAAAAACGTTGCCGAGATTTCTTGGTACAAATGTTTCTACCCGCACTGCTTCACAAATCGTTTCCTTTAAGACAGTGTTCACTATACAGTTTCTAAATAAGAAATATTTTATTCATAAGTGCAAGTGTGCGGCTCAAACGGGATCGTAACGTCTTTAGAACATAGCTTCCTCTTACACACCTACTTCTGACTCTTTTTAAAGCAAACCAAAATAACTGTTAATCATGTTTTGATAAAAAACTAACTTCTTTATTATTACAATTTACCAAATTTTTAAAGCATTCCTGCCTGTGTTTTCGTCTTTCGTCACACGGTTCGTTGCTAGACATAAGCCGACCTCTACTTCAGCTGCTTACATATAAATGGGGAAAAGTTTGACGCACTTCATACAATTATTGACAGAAATGTTTGAAACGCATTGGACGTTTTTCTAATGCGACGATGCGTCGCATTTATGTGTAAGCAGCCTTATGGGATGTATTTTCCATAGTGAATTCACCACTTTTAGCAACGCAATGTATTTTGCATTAACCAGGAATTATGCTGTCCATCACCGGACTTGGTCCCCTTAGTCAACAGTACGCAGGTAAGGTATTTTTTCGAAATTTTACTTTGTACTTAAATGTTAAAAAGAAATAAAAATGTGAGTCCTCAACTCTTTTCCTCAATATAGAAAAATCTCTACTTACTATACCATTGTCATCATAACTCTCTTTCTAAAACTATCCAGAAGGAACATTCTATTATCTTACCTGTTTTCAAGTGCACAAAGCTGCAGTGTTTGTGCGATGTTTTATTCAACAGTGCAAGTGTACGTGGAGACGACGACTCACTGCTCGTTCCGGATTGTACGTATGTACTAGACACCATCCGATATCAGAGGTTAGGATTACGAAGTTGCGAATGTAGAAATATCGGAGAATATTATCTTAAAGTTACCTACAAAGGACAACATGGTCCGCCTAGAAGTTGGAAGACAACTAAACGCTTTTTCCAAACCAATAAGTTGACACATAGCTGTATTATTGGCATTTTTTGACCAATTTTATAGAGAAAAGGCATAGTTGCAAGTGGCGCCTTTTAGTTTCGAGTTTTTCCTCATTAATCAAAACGATCATCATAGTCGCAGCCTCTACGGCGTAGCGACAGATGCCTACGGCGTAGTGACGGTCCCTTACAGCGTAGCCATAGTTGCCCATCGATATGCAGCCCGCCCAAGGCATAGCTAATGCGATTGTTATCTACCATACGCACTACCAGCACTGGTAGTAGGCGGTTGAAGAACTCTGACACCAGGGTTTATCGAGTCGTTGGACGACTCGGTGTCCTACTCGAAAAAAGAAGAAACTACCAGCAAATCACATTGTCTCTACATACTTATTGTGACTTTTTACATACGATAGTGCTTCAAAATGTTGTTTTTATTTACTTTTTAAAGCCATTGAGCCTTTAAATGGAAACCAATTGAAAGCTGGTTCCGCAGATTTAATGTACAGATCTGTAAAAACTGATTGGAAGGAATCTGCAGAAATAATCTCAGTTGCAATGTAAATGTTAATTAATCGTATCTGCGCTACTCAGAAAAATCTTTTACACCATAAGCTTTTCGATGGCCGATGTGACACAGAGGTCTTGCTTTTTTTTACATACATACATTGAGATATCACGCCTATATCCCTTACAAGGTAGGCAGAGCGTTAATGTTTATTTTTATAATATGTTATTAACATAGCTACGTAATAGATATATTGAATTTAAAAAAAAATAAGTAATTCACTACAAGAACAACTCCACGTACTATTTCCGTATTTTTTTAAATACCTATTTAATCGATGGCCCTCCCAGTGAATTACCTTTGTTTTAAAATCTTAAAAATATTAACTTAAAAATTACAATCAATTTATTATATTCACAAAAGATTCTCATAAACAAATGGAGCTTTCCCGAAATAAATAAAAAAACTCTTATCCGCTGAGCCTATATTAAAGCACGCACGACTTCAAATATATTCAGACAAGATTGCTTACACAACAAACACATTTGCTTACACGCTTCAAAGTATCAAGTTTCCTAGTCGCAGTCGGAATGACGTCATCAACGGCAACAGCACATGAAGCGCACACGCACCGAACGATACTGCGGTTTATGTCAGCCACCATACAAATGTCAACCTGTGACAGCCGCAACTTAAAGGCACGCTGTGAGAAAGATAAGTATTTTTAATGCACGCAGTTTAATTGGTGAATACGATTAAGACTTTATTTTTATTTATAATGATTTTTCATTATATTATCTAGATTCTGGTCGCAGGAAAACACGATTAAGAAAGTTTGCACAATAGATTTATTTTTTAAAGTTTGGTCTATTTTTACACTTTTTGCGTAGTTTTTAGCAATCTTATGAACAAAACACATGGATTTTTGCGAATACGAAACGATACGATTACTAAATTCTTCTCGTACAGTTTTTTGGTAACTTTTTTATTTGGCAAGAAATTTCCAAAAGAGTGAAAAATCGTCTAAATTTGGCGCTTCCGCTCTTCTTACACAGGATTAGGCATTTGTGGGAAAGGGACGTTTAAAAATTCGAAGCAGGCCCTTAATACGGCGATATGCGGTTTTTGTATGGGGTTTCGTAAACTCCTTCCATCAAAAATATAAGATACCGCAAAACATCTCAAAATTTTGCGGCGCGTGTGATACCCGCCAAACAAAACGGCATTTTATTTCTCTCGTTTTTCACACAACAAAGCAGTGCCTACCAATTTGTCCGCGCCAAATGAATGCATAATCACAGTCAAACAAATTTGAAATTGGAACAGCGAGATTGGGCCAATTGCGGACCGGACGTAGAGACGGACGAACGAATAAATTAATGAATGGCAGAAATGACTGCAGAAATAATTAAGTGACCATTCGTGTGATTATAAATCCTGTTTGATAAAATTAAAATGTATTGTCATGCATGCCATACCCCACCTTACACACTGATTTGTACTGCTAGCTCTTGATAGGACAGATTTTTTTTGTAGATGTTCCATATGACAAAATAAATTTACTATTTTCTCGTATCTAACATCAAGAACAGTGCGGAAATTATCTTAAACACCGTTTGTGTTCTCTATTATTTATTACATACATACATACATACATATATCACGCCTATAATCCCTTGCGGGGTAGGCAGAGCATAAACAGCCGCATAAAACGGACATTTACGCCACGTCTGACAAATATTTGAGGGTTATTTAGAAAATTGTGTATCGCTATAGTGACAGGTTGTCAGCCCATCGCCTAAAATTGCAATACACACCCTCAAGTCCCTAAGTCGCCTCGTACGACTCCCACGGGCAAGAAATGGGGTGATGCTATTCTCAGCCGGCAACACACGGCAATTATATATTATTATTATATTATTATTATTATTATATTATTTATTGATTCACTAAAAACTTGAAAAGTTTGTTTTTCATCTCAAAGTGAGCTATTTTCAGTCAGACATGTTTTCCAGCCAGCCCAGCAGATAATCTGAAAATGAGTCCGAGTTTATACGGCTTATTTTTGTTGGTACTTATGAGATAGTGAATGGGAAATGGGAAGAACTCGACCTAGGAATAAGCCAGACGAAGAACAAAGTGAAGATTATCAATCAATCACGCAAAACAAAAAATTTCCTATAACGACTTCCTTCGTCATCATCCTATTTCATCAAGCTCATCGTCAACAACTAAAATATCCACTACTGAACATAACCTTAGTCCCGATCACGACCACGGAACCCCTCCGAAACTTATAGGTGTATTTACTTCGTATTAAGGCTATTGAAACCCTATACCAAATAAGTAACAGGAAAAAAGTGCGAAAATCTTATACAAATGGTGATAATTTCTTCTTTCTTAAAACCACATACGGGGCTGAAACGTGTTGGCTTCATGTTTTTGTTCGCCGTACTCCATCTAGTTTTGTTCATTGGTTCTCGAAATGCCGCATAAAAAGTGCACAGCTCGGGAAGCGAGGCTCGCGCATGAACGGCGGCTGTTGATGCAGCCCAATGAACGCGCACTTTCCGAATGCTGTGCCGGTTCAAAAATAGAAATTCATTTTACGGAATTGATTTTATGAAGCTCCAAGCTTATACTTACGTTGATGCTGGCTGCCGGTACTTTAGAGATGAGAAAATCTGTTTATAAGTTTAGTATATGAAAAGCATCGTTTTATTAAAAGTAAAACATCTCTCCAATATCAATAGGTATGATACTAGCGTAATGGGCCACCCCGGTGCCTATTTGATTTGTGGCGTCATGGTATTTATTTATTTTTATATTTATTTTCACATGGTTAATTTTTATTACATAAGCTTATCGTTTTGTTGGCATGCAACACACTCCTAAATTGCAATAGGATGCCCTAGACTCTTTATTCGATTCCCTAGGGAATCGAACAGAAATTAGTGGTTCTGTTGGTTTACTTGGACTGCCCGGGGGATCCTTCTAGAAAAAGACAGGGGATCATACAGGTATTTTTATACTAAACATATTTCATACAAAAAATATCATACTTTGTCACACAAAGCACCCAAACGTCAAGTGTTGTCACCCGCTTCGGCCTGCACTTCGTCACCACTTGGCCACTACCGAACGTCACTGCAGAATAAATTGCCGAAGCCGTGTATGCAAATGTAACTCCAATACAATACAGCACAATTCAATACGCTCTGTGGGTATTCGTGCACAATTGTGACACGTTTCCGATCACAATACTGCGGTTCTATTGGTTCTATTATTGAAGGACCAAAATATTGCAACGTGACTAAATACGACAGTCAACGTCAGGATTAATTTTTAGTATAATCCGGTAATATTTAAAGAATAGTGTTATGGTAGGAGGTCGCTAGCAGGTAGGTATAGCAGCTGGGTTTCGTCAGAGATGAGTGATAGGTTTAGCTACAGTTCTTCCTTCTTTTCGTGGTACACTGAGTTGATGAACGACCAGATAAACCCTGGTGACAGAGTTTTTTCAACCGCCTACTACCACTAGTAGGCCTCTGACATGGTTGTGTAACGACTGCCGTCTAAGTAATTAAAGACAGCGAACAGGACCGACAGCATAACGTGCCCTCCGAAGAACGGAACCATCTCTTTTACGGACAATCAGGTGGTTCAGCCAATAATAGTTCAATAACCTAACCAGACTGGAAACAAATGTACAAAGTGAAATATCTACATTGTGAGTGCCCCACCGGTAATCAAACCCGAAACCCTTGCGCCGCAGGCCATAAAACTGAACAACTTTCCCCAAGGCATTTAGGCCGCAATAAATTGGACCACCCATACAAATTGACCCGGTCGGCTGGAATATTTTGTATTGGAAGTCTTATTTTATTTTTCATATTTTGACCTAGGTTTCTTTGAGCAAAGTTGTTAAGTTTCATGGGCTGGTTCTCGCATTAAAATATTTGTAATTATTTTTACACTGTTTGTAGGTCGTACTATGACTTTAAGATCTTCCCTCACAGATTTACTAATCCCATTTTCTTAATGCCTTCAACTAGAACTGAAGCTGTTAAACTCCGCAAGAAGCCCAGCGATAAGTGAGATAAGTTTGTTCTTAAAGTGTGATAACCACCCCACTTGGTCACAGATATTTTATAAAAGATCTGTATTTTGATGCCATTCATAAGTACGTAATTTGACAAAGTGTCATTCTGTTACTAGCTATAGGTATATAGTATATTCTTTGACAATGGAGGGTCGTATGTTGTGTTTGCGGTGATTTTTGTAACAATATATACCTAAATAAAAATAAAAGACAATTTTCATTTATGAAAATAATATAGTACTGTGAGTGCATAATAAATCATGATATGTACCTACTTAAAGATATTGGCGTCCAACGATCTTAATGAACTTGAACCTTGAGAAAAAACTATAATTTCATCATAAAAAGCGTATACCCTCTATCTCTCTCTTTTTATTTCATGGATATATGGACGTATGGAAATAAAAAGCAAGTCTTATTAGGTATGTAAAAGTGAGCTGGCGATTACCTCTTTCTATTTGAAATTCAAAGAAATAACTCCCTATTTGCCTTTACCTACATTTCAACGACCACTAATCGCATTTACCTAATGACTCTGCGGCTCGAACTCAAATTAAAGTTCTCCAACCGCTAGTCAGCTAAGTGGGCGCAGTTTGTACTTAGCGTTCTTACCGCCTTAGTCACAGACCAAAGTCTTATACATATATATATTTTAATCAAGTACTTTGAAAATGCAGAAAAAGTCATATTTGACACCACATGTTGGAAGCAAAATAGTAACGCTGCGCCTATGCAGATATGTGTGGAGCGCCAGTGAAGTGAAATACGTTCAAACCCATACTTCTACATGCAAAACCGTATTTTTTTGTTACCTTTTAAGTGACTTAGTTTCACTCGAAACGAAACTGAATCTGTGCCACGTAGTAAAGGTAGCGTGGAAAGCGTAGCATTCTTTACAGAGCTACGGCGTAGCTTGCGATGTAGCACCATATGCTCCCATATCTATCATATCTACCCAAGTAACTAATATGAGGTGGAGAACTTTGTTCATCAATGCATTACTTTAGTGGAATACAATAAAAAAATACTTAGTTGAAGGTTTCGTTTAATAATAAACATTCTTCGAAAATGGCTAAAACCTGTCTTGAGTGCGGGCTTATTCAGCTTTTGTCTAAGACCCTCCAACGCTGGAACCAAAGTGAAGTACGCGAATTCCGGCTCTAGAACTAGCTTGCTTACAATATACGGGCTTATTTCATATGCAAATAGGAGCCCACGTTACGGGGATTCCTACAATAATAGTTTGTAATTGAAAAGCTCGTGTTTCAATTTCACTGTACGCGGAAAGTTTAGATAAACATTATTTTGGGTAGAAACACTGAGCTGGATTGGGTCCTATGAAAATAAATCTTGAAATATATTTTCTTTGAATACATTTTCTTATATCTGTATTAGAGCAGCTGACTTCGTGGAAACTCTGAATGAAGTAATTATATTTTAATAAAATACGGTAAATATTGTTGTTAGAATCTACTCTAAAACAACAATAAACTATGAAAATAAAATAAAATATGGCACAAATTTGCTCCTAAAAATACAAAACAATCTATGCTAAGAAAATATAAATTCATTAAAACCGTGTCACCTTCAGAAAATACCGCAACAAAACGCGTCGTCAGCGGCTCATCTTATCCAAATGAAGCCACAGAACCGCGAGCTAAGCCCAGTTTAATCCAAATTGTTTCGCTTTTTCAGTGCCCTTTCACGAACATAATAAACAGTTAATAAATTGATAAAACGAAAATGAATAAAGATGTCAGCGAGCGGCAGGATGTTAAATTAATATTGTATTAATTTCGAATAATTCCCGTCGCTTCTTTAGCAGATGATGATACTGATATTACTTTATTTATTGAAGACAGAAATTTGTTACGTTACGTTTCCGAAAATATTATCATAAATAATTCTGACAAACTAACTCTGTTTCAATAATTCTAAAAAACATAACGACAGGCACACAGTCTTGCTTGTTGGTTAAGATAATTATTTATTACCAGTATTATTTTTAAAAGATTTTATTTTATTATAAAAGAATTCAGAATAATATACTAAACGTACGTAATATACTATACGTACGTTACGTACGTACATATACAAAAGTGATATACGTACGTAACGTATATCACTTTTGTATATATACTGTGATATTAAAAAAGTTGAACAAATGAAACTGTGCAAATGCAGGTTTTAGCGTACTAGGTGTTTGAACTTACTGTATTTTAGTGCAAATTATATTTAATATTTTAAAGACCCATTAAAGGGATTTTGCTAATCTTGGAATCACCTGAGCTTACTGGGGTGTACTGCAGAGTAACCTAAGCACAACATAATTAAGAGAATACATACATACATAAATCACGCCTCTTTCCCGGAGGGGTAGGCAGAGACTACTTCCTTCCACTTACTACGATCCTGGCATACTTCTTTCGCCTCCTCCACATTCATCAATCTCTTCATGCATGCTCGTCGGTTTAGGGTACTCTTGACCTGACCTTTCTTTAGCACGTCCCCGATTTGATCGAGGTAAGTTCGTCGAGGTCTTCCCCTTCCGACGTTCCCATCCACACTTGCCATATACACCTGTTTCGTTAATCTTCTTTCGTTCATCCTCTCTACATGACCAAACCATTTAAGCATACCCTTTTCTACACCAGTCACTACGTCTTCTTTTATACCACAACGTTCCCTTATCACGCTATTCCTTATCCTGTCACTCAATTTTACGTCAACCATACTTCTTAACGCTCTCATTTGTACTGCATTTATTCTACTTTCATGCTTTTTCTGCCATACCCAACTTTCACTCCCATACATAAGTGTCGGAACTAACACCCCTCTATGCACAGCCAGACGAGCCTTATCAGAGACTTTCTGGCTGTTCATAAAAGCGTGCAACGCTCAATTAAGAGAAAGCGGCGGAAAGTCCAAAAGCGTGATGTTGGCAACAGGTGCTATACTTTTGTCTCACGTTTTGTAGCAGCTAATAAAAATGGAAAGGCATAATTATTCTCTTTTTTTAAAGCTGATATGATATTATATTAATACAACCCGTGGGTGTCTTACAGAGCAACTGACAGATACATTCTTCCCGGGAATGGGCAGCAGCGTTCCCTGTGGAAGCAATACGCGCTCGCCAATCTGCTTGCCAAGCGTAGTGAGTATGGCAGTGTCCCCTAATAGGGGGAGGTCCATGTAGTGGTGACATGAGTTTTCCTCCTATTGGGTACTATTTACCATACTCACCACGCTTGGCAGGCGTATTGACGAGTGCAGTGCAAGGTATGGTATTCACAGGAAACGCTGATGCCTATTCCGTGGATTCCTTTTTCGTTACCTTTTACGACACCCATGGGTACAAGTAAGCCTATAGAACAATCTTTATTGTAGAACAATCGAGACCACAGGCCAAATTACTTGCAACTACATCTTTTATTCTATTCAGTTATTTTAATAAAACAACGTAACAAAATAATCCCCTTAACCACGTGGTAAGATACTTAAATCGCTTCAGTAATGCATAGTTAAGTCACTTGAGAAAAATAAAGAGAAAAGAATCTCTCGAGCGTTAACGGAAAATGTAGATAATATTTTTCTTGGTCCAGGGAACTTCTGGTTTCAAGGAAAATGTAAGGTATAAAAACATTACGGAAGAAAGTCAATATAAAGCAGTGCGAGAATAACATCGTTTGACTTTGCAAATTACACTATTATATTTTTTAACAGGTCTTGATTTTAAAAGATAACATTTCGATTGTTTTTTTTAAATTCCCAAACAAATAAAATTGATAGAGATCGAGAGAAAGTGATTGCAATATTTTCTTTGGGATTGAGAATCAGTTTCGCTTAGTCACTTTAATCAATCTAGTTGAGAATGTACATAAAACGAACAATAAGATAGAATAAGTTCTAAAGTTCCATATCAAAGTTATTTGAACCAGTTACAGTCTTTCCGTCGCTTTCTTACAAAATAAAAAAGATAAAAGTAAAAGTTGGTAAGCCGGTAACAGTAAAGTCGTAAATGGACCCTCACAGGTAGACAGTCAAAATTTTACGTTATGACTTGGTAAGTTTGCTACAAAGTATCTATATGTTCGCGACGGGTGCTTTGGCTTCGCAGTGGATATGTCGCTTTATTCGGTCAACTTCACACACCTGTTTATTTCCTTTAAGGGCCTACCTCGAACTTTTAAACGTCCCTTTCCCACTAATAGCAAATGCTCTGGTGAGAATAGAGCGAAATCGCCATATTTAGACAATATTTTACTCTTTTGGACAATAATCTTGTAATGTGCAAGTCGTATTGTATTCGCAAAAAAATATGTGTTGAAAAAAAGTGTGAAGTAGACCAAACTTTGAAAAATACATCTATGGAGCAAACTTTCTTTAATCGTGTTTTTTGCAACTAAAACCGGGATAATATAATGAAAATCTTGATAAAAAAGTCGTAATCAGCACCGAAATTGCGTGCATTCAAAAATACCCATTTTTCTCGCGACGCGCCTTTAATATAGCTATCTTTTGCTGCTACGCTATCAGTTTCTTCGGGTTGACCGTAAAATGTTGCCGGACTTTGCGAGTTGGATCAAGTTGTAAGTTTTAGAGCTTAAACGTGTTAGCAGCTTAAAAGTCGCAATTTGTATCGTAAATTCGAAAGCACCTCGTGTTTCATTCTAGAACAGCAATTTAGCGGTGAACAGAATTGTATTTATTGTTTCTTTTGTGACTACAATAAAATGCCACGGGCAACTTCACGTAAATACACTGTGAGAAAAGTTCATTATGAACTTCATAAGTATAATGTGTGAAAATTTCCTAAAAATATTTTATACCATAAAAACAGCCGCAACTAAACAACTCATCCCAAAGAAAGAAAGTCGAAATATTAAAAAGAATCCTATACCTACCTATGAACTGCTAGCCGACACAGTATCTTTATGGAAGATACAATACAAAAAAACGATCTTTGTTTCTTAAGGAAAGTTGTTCATTTTCATGTGTTGGTTGACTCCATGAAATACTTTCAGCAGAACATTCTTTAGATGCTTACAATTACATCTTAAATGCGTAGTATAGTCTCGTAAAGTCGTCGGTGTTGAAATTAGGACCTCCTGCCAAGCAAACGCTCGTTGGTAAGATTAACGGAGTAACACGAGCAGGAAAATGTACAGTTCAGAGCAAAGATTACACAGCCCTCATAGACGCCAATTTCTCCAAGCAAACCATTTTGTCAACAAGCTGAGGCGCGCGGGATATCGTGCACGCTAATTCGGTATGTAAAGTTGAAATAATTCTATTTTTTTCCGAAAGAATTAACCATTTTAAGAAACTTATTTGGTTATTTTGTTTATTTGATCATCCGTGAAATTATAATTATATTATTGTTAGGAACAATCATTGCAACGAACAACTCCATCCGTAAAAAATCTAATCAGACTTTGTTTACACTGAACGTTGACTGACGTACTAGGATTTATAGTTTCTTATGTCAATGGGTATCTTGAAGTAGATCATGAAAGAGATTCGTATCGTTCTTGGTCAGTATGACGTCACACAAGTCAAATGAAGGTTATTTAGTTTATTTAAAAAAAAAGAGTAACTTTTTTCTTTCTAAATATAAGAATATTTTAAATGTGACTTAAATATCCCAAATGGTTTTCTTATTTTTTGTCTTCCAGCTAAGTTTTACATACCGAATTCGCAAGTAGTGGTCGCGGCATTATATTATACACAATGCGCGCGATGATGATGATTATTTATTTAACTTTATGCACAAAAATGTACACGGGCGGACTTAACGCCAAAGGCGTTATCTCCCAGTCTACCTTAGGGCATGTGGAAAGGGTCAAAGCAGGTGCATTAAACAAAAAAAAATAAAGAAAGGCTTCAAAATATATATAACACAGTAATATATACATATGTATAATAACAACAGCAATTTACAATAAATACTACACATATACGTCTATCATATATAAATATTCATATATATCAATAATAAACGAATACATAAATATACTTATATTATACCTGACATGACCTGATTGACTGATGTCTGCCCAGAAATCATTCGGCTTTAATGGGCCGTCTAGTGGCTGTGGAGTCGTTGGTTCAGAGGTTGCTCGGTTAGTCTATAACTTCGGAAGTGAACCCCAAGTTACGGCTGTTTCCTGTTATTGGGAGGTTGTTGTGTTTTTCTGCTATTGATACCGCTATTCTTCATGTTCGTAATGTCGTAACCCATATTATACGGATGTTATAGTAACTGTGTCCAATTGTTGTTCATTTCTTATTCTTATGAAATACAATCGATCGCAGTAGTAATACGTAACCATGTCTGAAAGTAGCTATACAAGGCGTTTTAAATAGGCAGGTGCCTAGTGCCTAGTACTTGGTAAAAACGCTGAAATATGGGAAATTTATTTCAATTTGTTGCTAGTTACGGAAAGCTAGCTGGCTAGTACCACAGTATAATTAATAGTACTAGCGTACTATGCGAGTACTTCGTACATAAAAAGCTAATCTCAAGTGAAATTATTTAAAAGCAGTTTTTGCACACTCGGTGTCGGGCAGCTGCCTTGACGAGGGTCAGTCTTCCAGAGACTTCGCTCCAACGCTCGATCACTTTCACTCTTAATAGAGAATTAGAAAATATATTTTTTTATAATGTCGTGCAGTAAAATACATAATATTAAAAATAATATAAGTACCTACATGTACCACACTATCACCGCAATATGCTTTTCCTTAGGAGTTGTTAACCAAACTCACTAAAAACTGTTTAAAAAAGTTTAAAAAATCCACAGTATGGAACAGTTACCTGTACCACCCCAATGGCCAAAATAATCAGTAGCTTAGTTTGCGATTTAAAAAGTTTGGGTCCATAGAGTCGTTTGTCACCTCGGTACCCCACTCAGTACTTGGATATGAGTGTAAACATTAAGGCTACAATTAAACTGAATAAACTAAAAAGCTAATAACAGAATAGCTTTGAACAGAAATGTTCCGTATTTAACCAACTATCCGCTAGAAAATTTATAGGTACTGTGAAAATACTTGGCTGATTGAAAATTTCAAACCACGGCAGGGATTATAAAATATTAGTTACTCAGCTATTCCCAGTAATATTATCTTCCACTATTTGATCTTTCACTTAATGTAATAGATTGAATCACATACATATTGGGAGAAAATACAGGGTGTAAGAGACAGGTTCTCCGAATATTGATATTCAGACTGGGTTCATTCCGACCATTAAACTGAACATTTCCATAAATAAATATTTCAGGAAACGTCAAAAAAATTCTATCTCCCCATAGTAAATTCAGTCAGCTGATTGTAATTTTGTATGGGAGGTGAATTATTTTGTCATTTCCTGACATATGTTTCTATGGGAAAGTTGTTCAGTTTCATGGTTTGTATGCACCCTATCAGTATTCGGAGGGCTGTTTCTTACACCCCATATATGAAATGGTATTAACAGGGAATTCAAGTTGCATTATATTGACGTTCTAAAGAATGTTATGCCGAAGTCACCGAAACATAAAACCGATAGACAGGTAGAAATTACTTACTCGCAATTTCCGACCCGCATACAGCTGAAACTACGTGCAAGTGCCCAATTTGTGCATTTTCTTCGGCACTAATAAGATTTGTTGTACCGGAGGTGGGTTGCCAGAAATACGGGTAAAAGGAAATTCGATTCATTCCATGGAAGGGGTAAGAGGGGAGGCCAGTTCAAACATATTCTTCTATAGAAACTTTGGGTCCGATACCTTAACTATTAATATTTTTAATACTAATAATAAATAATTGCATGTTAAGTAATTTTGGAGTTGAACAAGATAAAATAAGAATACCAAATTTTAAAACACTTCTCGTGGTATACAATTTTTGAAAACTTGTAGAATTTCAATCCTGCCCGCGCTTGAAAATTTTGCTAGTTTTCAAAATAATGCATAACCCAATATATGTTAAAAGAACGGGTCACAAATAGTAAGTGCGTTTTGATACACTTGGATATGTAGAATCTAAAAATTATGTATTGCGTGAAATGAAATAAAATTATACCACCACATAAAAAAATTCAAGAAAAATGTATTTCAGTGGCGTGTCTATGTTTGCGTAAGGTTTTAAGCTTACCCCTAGTCAAAAATGTATTTAATAGGTCTTTCATTTCATCTAGAATATTATAAATTCAAAAGTAACTCTGTCTGTCTGCTAAGTTCTCACGCCTTAACCACTGAACCGGTTTTGATACAATTTTGCATAAGCATAGACAGGAACCTAAGAAAAGACATAGGCTACTTTTTACCACAGGAAAATCAATCCCGCGGGAAACTAAGTAAATCATAAGAAACATAGCGCATAACGCCGAAGAAAACTATCAGACGACTATTCGTTGTGTGGATTGAATTGCTTTTTGGGTCAAGAAATATTCTTATATTATCTAATGCGGACGAAGTCGTGGATAAAAGCTAGTTTAAATATAAATATTAAACACAATACATAAAAAGACACTGAGTTTTTCTGGGAGTAAAATGCCCAGATGTAGTGTGGTATACCTACCTAGTGCGACTTTGCTATTAGTATGTGGGTTAAACCACTCGACACGGAGAAAATCAGGCTAAGCATCTGAAGGCGAAGCTCGAATGAATTCCATTACGGTTCATAGCACCGGCTAATAACATGAAATGGATACATGAACGAACGTGGATATAAAAGAATAAAACTAGGATTCCGCAGTAAAATTTGCATCAGTAAGCGTATTTCACTGTAGGTGGGGTTCTATAGATCGTTCGTCGACTTAGTAAGCTGATTTTTTTTTTTTGTATCAATATTCATATTTATGCCAATATTTTTTATTATATCTTCGAATAGCATTTTCCGTGGGTGTCGTATGAGGCGACTATGGAACTCGAGGATTACATGTGTTTTGCAATTTTAGGCGATGGGCTGACAATGTGTCACTATAGAGATACATAATTATCTGAATCACCCTCAAATGTTTGTCAAACGTGGCATAAGTGACCGTTTTTTCGCCCGTTTACTCTCTGCCTATCCCGCAAGGGTTATAGGCATGATATATGTATTTATATATATAGTAGTGCAGTGAGTAATGTTGTGTTGTTCTCCAAAGCTAGCTGGTGTTGGGTTGGATAGATTAGAATGTCGGGACTGCGACGCAATTGTCCAACCACTTTACAATAAAAGTTGACCGGTTGAGATACTTACTAGTACCTAGTACGTTACCTACTTAATTATGTGTAGCAAAATTATTGTTTTTGGGTTTGAATTGGATTGGATTTTTGGCCGATGTGGCGCAGGACGGCCGATGTGGCGCAGTGGTAGTGCGACTGCCTGCGACGCAAAGGTTCCGGGTTCGATTCTCGGTAGGACTCTCACAAAGTTGATATTTATCACTTTGTGAATTTGTTCCCTGTCTGGTTAGGACATTGCAGGGTGAAACAACTGATTGTCCGAAAAGAAATGGTTCCGTGCTTCGGAGGGCACGTTAAGCCGTCGGTCCCGGTTGCTGTCTATGATTACTTAGACGGCGGTCGTAACACAGCCATGTCATACTAGTGGTAGTAGGCGGTTGAAAAACTCTGACACCAGGGTTCATCGGGTCGTTGGACGACTCGGTGTCCCACACGAAAAGAGAGAGAGAGAGAGATTGTTTTTGGACAGTAGCTAAAACTTTATTTTTTTTGGTGCAATTAGGTTAGTTAGTTAATTAAAGTCAATGCTACGTCAAATCAATTAAATGTTATGTTATGTTATGTCCTCGCTTGAGCGCTAGCGAACCATTTATATTAATTGATATCAATACATATAAAAAAGTAACGCATGTGTATGTCAGAAAAAGGGAAGCTGCGAATCCGATCTTATTTCTCTAGAAATACGGCTACCGTGGATTACGGTGCGCTTACGGATGCGTCTGTCAAGTCGTTTGATGCAACGTTATCACACGTAACGCACCGTAACGGCACCGTTTCCGTCCCTTGCACTACGGTGCGTTAAAAATTAGCAGCGGCGGACGACAAGTGAACCGCCTAAATATAGAATAATTATGTCATAAAAATCCATAACTCGACTTAAATTAACCTGAAAAGCTTTGACGCTAATATTTACCCTGTCCATTGGTTAAGGCTCGATTACCAACCAACGCTAAGAAAATGCAAATAAGGTACTGTAACGATTCAGCTCTTGCTGCATCTATAATAATATGGCCAAATATGTATGTGATCGTCAAAGAAGTTAGGAATACGTTGTGATAATAATAGTAACTCATAGATCCTTACGAAGTGGAGCAGTGTTTTACTTGAGATGTAGAGAGAGAGAACATTTTATGTTGGATTGTGGATTCTACAGGAGTACGGGGCTCACCTTCCAACCTACACCACCGTCCAAAGTAGCCTGGACACTCTCATACGATATACCTAAACAACCCAAAGAATTTTGAGTTTACACGACGCTCAGGATACTGTAGTTAAAAGCCAAAAAGTCAAATATTCCTAATAATGAGGAAACTAACAACGCTAATCACGCTTCACTAGGAAGCAAGTTAAAAGGGGTCTAGGTTGGGGAACCAGGTCCAGGAAGACCCGGTTCGTGGTAACCCCGGGGCTAATCCCCGTGACCATCCAACCCGTATTCTACCTATCTACCTGCCTAGCTAGCTCAAAGTCCAGAGACTGAGCAACCACATAACCTAAGGCCAAAAGGTATTTTGGGGACAATCATTGTTTAGAAACCCAGAAGGCGAACAATAGAGTAATGAGCGGGGGGCCATTCCCTTGGAGATGTATGTATTTGTTGAGGCATCATCGCTTCCCTCTACGTGCACCAGGGCAGGGAAGCAACTTACCCCAACACTGGGCAGTCTGTACTAGATAACTGTAAGTGTATCTGGTTGCAACAACAAACCAAGAACCTAGGAGCTAATCTTGTGATACTAGAGTTTGTGTCCACTAACACCACCATATACCCCTGGTTCGAGATCAGGTGTAGAATGTACATGCCTACTCTATTGCCCCAATCAACCTCTGTACGCACGTGGCAACCACGGATTACGCACACAGGTTAATAAAATTTTATATTTAAACTACTAGAAATTTAGATCGTCCCATTCTTTAATTTAACTAATTAAGAATTATCTTTTATTTATCATTTGGAAGATTAAAATGTTTTTAATTTATCGTTGTTTTATAATAAAGTTTATTGAGCTTAAGGTTGATTGAATTTATGAATTTAGTAAAAGGTAGTCCTAGCTAACAGTAAGAAAACTTTGGCGTTGTTGTAAGTGTAGACTAACTATCCCTAACTATTACACACAGATATTCAAACATGCAACCGTTCAAGCATCATTATTCATAAAACTCCTACATGAAGGACGCGAAATCAAAACCTTTCATGCTAAACCATTTATTCTGAATTTATAAAATTATCCCCGAGCCCAATTTGGAAAAAGAAAACTTCAGTATAGTAAACTAATAATTCAAAACCTAAATCAAAATCTTATAATCTAAAATAAATCAAAAGGCTAACTTACATTTCTTCTTTATAATAGAAAAACACTCACTAGTTACTCTCACAAAGGTTAGACAATAAATGAATCGATCGTGACATGATCAATCGAAGTTGTAAATTCCATTGTCAAACTTTAGAAAAAGAGTGACATAAATTCAAATTTCATATTTGTAAATAGAAATAGATGCTCAGACATCAAAAGTCAATGTCACTTTGTTAAAGGAAGAAATCATTAGTATGTCACATTTGTTTGGATCTTGTCAGATCTAAACTAGCTGTCATAATTTGGAATACCCAGAAAAACGGCTATCTTAAGTGTCAAAAATAATACATCCCAAAAAGCGGTTATCTGAGGTGACAAAAGCCTTTAGGTGCATAATGTCCATTCCGCAAAATGTCCAGCTCGCAAAATGTCCATTCCGCAAAATGTCCAGCTCGCAAAATGTCCAGCTCGCAAAATGTCCATTCCGCAAAATGTCTAGCTCGCAAAATGTCCATTCCGCAAGATGTCTAGTTCGCAAAATGTCCAGCCTGCAAAATGTCCATTCCGCAAAATGTCTATTTCGAAAAAAGTAAGATCAGTGCAAAACCCGCACTAAGGAGATTATAAGTAAAACTAGTGTAGAAACGACTCTATGGATAAAACATGTAAAATGAGTGCAAAATCGGCACATTGTACGACGTATCAAGTGAGTGCTAAAACGGCACATGGTTAGAAGCTTGTAAAGTGGGTGCAAAAACAGCACATTATGTGACGCATATAAAGTACATATAAAAACGACATAAAATAGGACGTTAGTAGCGTGTGTGCAAAACTGGCACACAACAAACAAAAAAATAAACCGTGTGTGCAAAACTGGCACAAAACGGAACTATAAACTAAACGTAGGTCTCTTTCCAGAGAATAAAACGCATAATACCGTTTATTGATAGAAAACTCTAAAATACTAACAACAGATGCCTGGTATATGTGCCCATCTCTATAATTAAATCTCCCCTTTCCAACCAGCCATTCCAAGCTGTCTGTAACACTGGTGGAGACTTAGAAGTATCATCCCTCGATTGGGACAATGTAAACACTCACAACCGAAGTTTCCAAGATGTATATACCCTACGAATTCTCCCGCACAGGGGTCTTATGCATCCGCGGCTAATAATTATTAGAACTAACTATTGATAAAAGGAACCTAGAAACACTCACGACCGGCGTCTTGAACAGAAGCGTATACCCTCGGCTGTGTCTCCACACGCTGGATGGCCGCATTCAGGCGGAGAGCGCACGTTGTCAGACCCCCTCTTCTCCTCAAAACGGCACGTCGGCTTGACTTCCACACTTCCTTGCTTTCTTGAGTCTTCGCGGTTAATCTTAAATGGCAAAATTAGTTGAGATTCCCATAGTAAACACAAGGAATTTGAATCCCCCCCTAACCTGTGACTATCTTCTAATTCCTAAGAAATATTAGCCAAAAGCCATCACAGTCCCAATATTCGGAAAATAATGAATAATCCTAATTGTATTTCCAAAATAAACTTAAATCTTCGAAAACCAACAATTATATTTATATTTAAATTCGAAAGGAAAGCAAATCAAAGGTGAAAAGGTTTAAAGGAAATAAGAAATCAAGTCAGATTCAATAACAGAGTACCATTGACCTCCCAAGAGGGTTGACAGGTCACTCCCGATACCTCCCTACACTATTATAACTATCTAGTAGACGCGCTATAACTAGAAGAAAACTGCATTTTTATTTTCCCTATTTACGATATAAATAAAGAATTTTCCACTTAACTTGAAGCTGTATTCGAGGACATTCCATCTTCCTCATCACATTTCAGGGGTCTTCACGTCTCTGCAATCGCTCAACGCACATTCCTTCTTCCATGAACATCAACTTCAAAAACTAACTATCACATTTGCTTCCATTTTTTCCCTGTTTTCTTGCCTCTCCAGCCGCTTCTTCATGACTGACTCCAATATTCTTATTTTCAAAAATTCAAAAAAAATTGACAATACTCAAAATTGATTTACTTTTTCCCATCCAGCCTAGTATATTTATCATTTTATATTGTCGTAAAGTCTGTGGAAAAAGTTTCTTGTCCCGTCTTGAAATATAGAACCAATTTCAGGGTTCGGTAAGTCAAATGGATTAATTGTTTAAACAAAAAAAAATTTTCTTATGCCAAACGAATCAGTACTCCACAATCCTCCCCCAGATTTTAGTTCTATACCTATAGAATTAAAATCTCCTACCTTAAAGAGAACTAATCGTTTATCATAAAAATTAAACAAAAATTTTTTTTTTTTTTTTTTTTTTTTTTTTTTTTTTTTTTTTTTTTTTTTTTTTTTTTTTTTTTTTTTTTTTATAAACTTTAATCACATTCGAAGAAATAACAAATATTAAATATTTAATTCAATCACTAATAATGTTAAATGAATCACTCTATACATAATAGCGAGCTAAATGTATTGCACTAAAAGTCCCACGAACATTTAACCCATCTGGATCAACTAAAATATAAACATTCCCAGGTTTCCTGATTAAAACTCTATAGGGCCCCTCGAATCTAAGCTTAAACTTTTTGAATAAAGATTTCCTAGTATCAGATTTATTCAATTTTCGAATCTTCACTAAATCTCCCACTTGAAATTCTATCAATCGATGTGTCCTATTATAAAATTCCCTTCTAATTTGTCCCGCCTGCCTTAAATTTTCCTTAACCTCTTCCCTAATAGTCTCAACATCCCTGGCGTTTTCAAATCGAGGTAGAAACCGATCAATGGTTAACCTGGCCGAGCTCCCAAAAACTATTTCTTTAGGAGAATACTTAGTGGAATGATGATACGTGTTGTTATATAATTCTTCAACATCTCCCAAAATCTTGAACCAGCCTTTATGGTTATGATGACAATAGATCCGAAAATACTTGGATAACTCTTTATTCACCCTTTCTGTAGTATTTGGTCTAGGATTTCTGATCGAAGTGTAAAGTGCACGAATTCCCATTTCTCTAAGTCCAGTTTTCCAAATTGTACTAATAAACTGTCTTCCATTGTCAGTCATTACTACTTTGGGCTTGATGATCCTGGAAAATTCCTTCATTTTCTTTAAAACTGCTCTGGAGGTGGCCCGGCTCAATCCATACAATTTAATGTATTTACTAAATGAGTCCTGTAATACAAAGATATAAGAATATCTCGATTGAGATTTAGGTAGTGGTCCATATAGGTCTCCCATTACGAGATCCCCTATCCTTTCCGTAATAATAGAATTACACGGTCCAACATGTTTAATAGGATCGTCCTTTGATAGTTGACAAACTCTGCATTTCCGTATAACGGATTTAACTGTTGTTTTCATTCCAATCCAATAGAACCGTTGTCTAATGTAATGATAAGTTTTATAGACACCTATATGTCCCATCTCAATATGCACTTGCCTACAAATCTCCTCCCATAGGACTTCTGGTGAGAAAACTACCCGATGATCAACGTTAGGTGGGTCATAGTACAGAATTCCATCAATCAAAGAGCATCTGGATGCGATTCTACCCAACCGATCCTCCCCCAATTCATTTGGCTCTAAAACCCGTTGCCTAATATTCCTAATAATATTATCCATCATTTGATATTCATTCATGCGTTCTAATTTTTCTCTTATAGTTCTGCTTGATGATACTCCCATATACATAATATTTGGACATTTCACTCTTTCTTCCTGGATGATTCCCCCTATAGGATATCTCGAAAGTATATCCGGTATTATATTCTCCGTTCCTTTAATGTGTTCAATTTTATAGTTAAAATGTTCTAAGAATATGATCCATCTAGTTACGCGAGCATTAAACAATTTAACATTTTTAATAAATATTAATGGCTTATGATCAGTCTTAATAATTACCGGTACTCCCCTTAAGTAAGTCTCAAATTTTTTCAAATTGTAAATTATAGCCCACAGTTCCTGTTCAGTAACTGTCCATCTCAACTCTGGCCCACGTAAAGCTCTGCTACAAAACCCGAGGACCTTCATATTTCCCTCATCATCAATTTGATATAGAACTCCACCAATCCCTATTCCGGAACTATCTACTTGTAAATGATATTCTCTATTTTGATCTGGATGGTGTAGTAGAATAGTTGACAAGAATTCTTGCTTTAAGTCATCCATAGCTGATTGTTCCTCTTGACCCCACTTCCATCTTTGCTCTTTACGTAAAAGGTTATTAAGAGGGATTGTTAAAAGGCTATAGTTAGGAATAAACTTTCGATAGTAGTTACATAATCCTAAAAAAGCTCTTAATTGTTTAATCTTCTTAGGTTCTGGAAACTTTTGAATCGCTTCTACTTTAGCCGGGTCAGTCCTAATCCCATCTATCGAAACTATATGTCCCAGCATCTTAACCTCTTCACAAACAAACTTGCATTTTTCTATGTTACAGGTCATACCAGCTAACTCTAACCTATTTAAGACTTCATCTATATGAAGAAGATGCTCGTTCCAGGTCCCTGCTGTCAAAATAGCCAGATCATCAAGATAATTGACGCAAAACCCCCTAACTTCTAACCCAAGAATCCTGTCCATAGCCCTACTGAAACTTCCAACCGAAGTTTTCAACCCTTGGGGTAAAACGTTATAGACATAAGACTTCCCATTTACTGTAAATCCTGTGTATTTCTTACTATTTTCCGAAATAGGAATTTGGAAGTACGCACTATTTAAGTCTAAGATCGTAATAAATTTCACCCCATGGAAAGCATTTAAAACATCAATCTGAAGTGGTGGCGCTTCCGATTCTGCAATCATGAATTTATTTATTTCTCTCGCATCTAAGAGGATACGAACCGAGCCATCCGATTTCATAGCAAAGGTTAACGGACTACAATACGGGGTTGACGCTCTTGAAATAATTCCCATCTCAACCATTTCATTAATCTTATCCTCAACCTTTGTTCTATAAGCGTAGGGGATTGGATAAGTCCTATTAATTCTTGGTGTTGTTGTTTCCATCTTAATCTCATGAACGTAACAATTAGCCCTTCCTAGCTTTGGTGAAAACACCGCTTTGTGTTTTTCCAAAATTTTAAGCAAAGAAAATTTTTGTTTGGACGAGATCTCCATTCCCCATTTAACTTTATTTCTATAATTACTCGACTCATCTGTTTTACTTTCCTTTTGAAGTAATTCTTCCAGAAGATTCACCCCTGGAGAATCCTCGTACTCCTTTTCTAAGAATGGTACAACAGTCTTATTGCCTCCCCCTGAGTCTAAGATTAATGCCTTTGGATCCGCTAAGTCAATTTTGGCTTCATTTGCTACTAACCAGTCAAATCCAAGAATTATATTTTTAGTCAATTTGGGAATAACCAACATTCCAATCTCAAATTCACAACCCCCCATTTCCAAGGTTACACTAGTTAAATAGCTTATTTTTAAGCTTTTCTGCCCTACTGCCCCTTTTATGAACATAGGTTTTATTGGGAGTTTGGCCAGGTTTTGGATCGTATCTAACTTGAAAAAGAAATCCTCTGCTATACAAGTTATTTCGCTACCCGTATCAACTAATGCTGCAAAAACCTCCCCCAAGAATTTAACTTCTACTTCAGCTGTGATCCTAACATTCCTTTGTGTAATAAAGTTTTGATCTGATTCTCCTAAATCTTCTGTAAATAGGGAATTATTTATATTAAAAACATTCAGATAATTTTCGACACTACCTTTTATAAACTCTTTTAATTCAGTATAAGGCCTAACTTCATTAGACTCTAGATACCCGAAGCCACACTTAATATTCCCTACCCTATCCTTATTAATTTCAATTGGATGACGCCTTCCTCGTCTTGATTTTCCCAATCCGTCTCCAGGCTTCCATCCATATTTGATCAAGTAGTTAACTGCAAAGTATTCCTTGCTGCCTCCCCCAATTCCAGCTGACTCCGAGGCTATAGATCCAGCTGCGTCTAGTTTAAATCTGTGTTTTTAAGTCCGGATTCCACCTCCTGTTCATCCTCATCTTGAATCACAATATGGTTCGACAATTTTATTCTTTTGCCTCCTGGTTGAGTCTTGTCTTGAGTTGTACCTGCTATACGCTTAAATCCTCCTTGGGGATTAATTGAAACCTCCACATGGGACTTACACTGACGTCCCACGTCATCAAGTTCCCTAAGAAACTCAGCTGCTTGTATAATCCTTCCAGATTTCCTTTGTCTCCAAACATATTGTATTTCTATCGGGAAGTGGTTCATTAGATCAGCCACCAATTGATCCTCAGGAATAGCTCTTGCCAACATTTTAGCCTGACTGGCCAAACTTATGAAATATCTCATCATTGAGGGTTCTCTCTTCTCATTCCAAGTACCGCAGACAATTGACCGGCGAAGTTGATTTTGTTCTGTCTCAGACCAGAATGACTCAAGAAAATCTTTCTTGAAGTCCTCTTCAGTTATCCATCTATCTTTATAGATCCTTGCCCATTTACGGACTTCCCCTTCCAGGCAAGCTATAATCTCCTCAATAACCTGGTCCTTTCTTGAAATTCTATTCAAGTAAGCAAACAGATCCTCGATGAATGTTACCGGGTGCATATCTATCTTCCCCGGGTATTTTGGTCTTTCCAATTTTGCTTCAGACGCTTGATAGACGATCACAGGTTCCACAATGTTCCTTGGCATCTCTTCTTGTTCTTGGTTTTCCTTCCCTTCATTAAGCCTGCGTTCCAGTTCGCTAACCTTGCTCGATAAACGACCAATAGTGGACCGCATAAATTGGAAAAGGTTCCTCCCTCTACGTCCTCTCGCGACAATGCGTTGAGAAACTTCCCTCTGTGCATGAGAAGAGCCTTCCTGTGACAATTCATCAGTTTGTTGTGGTATCTCTGCCTGTTCTTGGGATCTTCCTACTTGGGGCTCAATAATTTGTTGTGAACCTCCTGCCTGTTCTCCGGGCATCTCTATCTCTTGCGGGAGGTCATCCATCTCAATCTGATCTTGTTTACCAACGATAGTTCTTTTCGATCTTTTGGGCATATCTATAACTCTTTTTATTGAATTAACTGTAACAATTAAAAAAATCTATTCTTCATATTAGAATTTAATATTTTCCTTGGAATCTTCTAATATTTTAATTATCTTTAGGAAGTTCTTTAAAACTTCCGATTCATTTTGATCCCCATCTATTATTTCTACTTTTGTATAATTAGTTCCTCCATTCATTCCTCCTTCTAGCAACCATTCTTCATGGGCCTCATGTATTTGTTTTAGATAAGACAAGGTTAACGACTCTTCACCTTTTCTCCCCCTTGTTGCAATTCTTTGCAAAGCTATCTCTGGAGTAGTCTTCAGATAAACTACTAAATCTTCTTGGACCCAAGCCCTTTCACAGGCAAAATCATACCATTGATCTAAAATTGTTCTCTCAACAAGATTTAAACACTTTTCTAGGGCAAGCGTTTTTATGAAGCAATTCTTAGCAGAGAAGACGCTCCTCTCCATTACTCTATACTTAGTGTTTACAGGTCTTTGGTGATTCTCTAGCATTGTCAAAAGTACATAGCTTTGGAAGGTGAAACTCCATCGTTCCCTATCCTCCGAAAACGCCTTAAATAAATTGGTTCCTTCAACATTTTGCCACTTCTCGATAGGTTCTCTCAAAACGGTAATATCCTTATGTAGGTCAAGGCTATTTAGTAATGACGACTTTCCAGATGCAATATTTCCTTCTAAACTTATTTTAAACTTTTTCATGTTTATTATTTAATACTTTTAATTTTTCAAAATATTTAATATTTGTTCTGAAACAAACAAAAACTAGCATGAGGACATATACGCCATACCTAAGTTTTCCTAGTTGTCTTTCCCTAACATCTCAAAAATACACCGCTCACTTGCGACTCCGAAATCCTGGTCACGGCACCATTGTAACGATTCAGCTCTTGCTGCATCTATAATAATATGGCCAAATATGTATGTGATCGTCAAAGAAGTTAGGAATACGTTGTGATAATAATAGTAACTCATAGATCCTTACGAAGTGGAGCAGTGTTTTACTTGAGATGTAGAGAGAGAGAACATTTTATGTTGGATTGTGGATTCTACAGGAGTACGGGGCTCACCTTCCAACCTACACCACCGTCCAAAGTAGCCTGGACACTCTCATACGATATACCTAAACAACCCAAAGAATTTTGAGTTTACACGACGCTCAGGATACTGTAGTTAAAAGCCAAAAAGTCAAATATTCCTAATAATGAGGAAACTAACAACGCTAATCACGCTTCACTAGGAAGCAAGTTAAAAGGGGTCTAGGTTGGGGAACCAGGTCCAGGAAGACCCGGTTCGTGGTAACCCCGGGGCTAATCCCCGTGACCATCCAACCCGTATTCTACCTATCTACCTGCCTAGCTAGCTCAAAGTCCAGAGACTGAGCAACCACATAACCTAAGGCCAAAAGGTATTTTGGGGACAATCATTGTTTAGAAACCCAGAAGGCGAACAATAGAGTAATGAGCGGGGGGCCATTCCCTTGGAGATGTATGTATTTGTTGAGGCATCATCGCTTCCCTCTACGTGCACCAGGGCAGGGAAGCAACTTACCCCAACACTGGGCAGTCTGTACTAGATAACTGTAAGTGTATCTGGTTGCAACAACAAACCAAGAACCTAGGAGCTAATCTTGTGATACTAGAGTTTGTGTCCACTAACACCACCATATACCCCTGGTTCGAGATCAGGTGTAGAATGTACATGCCTACTCTATTGCCCCAATCAACCTCTGTACGCACGTGGCAACCACGGATTACGCACACAGGTTAATAAAATTTTATATTTAAACTACTAGAAATTTAGATCGTCCCATTCTTTAATTTAACTAATTAAGAATTATCTTTTATTTATCATTTGGAAGATTAAAATGTTTTTAATTTATCGTTGTTTTATAATAAAGTTTATTGAGCTTAAGGTTGATTGAATTTATGAATTTAGTAAAAGGTAGTCCTAGCTAACAGTAAGAAAACTTTGGCGTTGTTGTAAGTGTAGACTAACTATCCCTAACTATTACACACAGATATTCAAACATGCAACCGTTCAAGCATCATTATTCATAAAACTCCTACATGAAGGACGCGAAATCAAAACCTTTCATGCTAAACCATTTATTCTGAATTTATAAAATTATCCCCGAGCCCAATTTGGAAAAAGAAAACTTCAGTATAGTAAACTAATAATTCAAAACCTAAATCAAAATCTTATAATCTAAAATAAATCAAAAGGCTAACTTACATTTCTTCTTTATAATAGAAAAACACTCACTAGTTACTCTCACAAAGGTTAGACAATAAATGAATCGATCGTGACATGATCAATCGAAGTTGTAAATTCCATTGTCAAACTTTAGAAAAAGAGTGACATAAATTCAAATTTCATATTTGTAAATAGAAATAGATGCTCAGACATCAAAAGTCAATGTCACTTTGTTAAAGGAAGAAATCATTAGTATGTCACATTTGTTTGGATCTTGTCAGATCTAAACTAGCTGTCATAATTTGGAATACCCAGAAAAACGGCTATCTTAAGTGTCAAAAATAATACATCCCAAAAAGCGGTTATCTGAGGTGACAAAAGCCTTTAGGTGCATAATGTCCATTCCGCAAAATGTCCAGCTCGCAAAATGTCCATTCCGCAAAATGTCCAGCTCGCAAAATGTCCAGCTCGCAAAATGTCCATTCCGCAAAATGTCTAGCTCGCAAAATGTCCATTCCGCAAGATGTCTAGTTCGCAAAATGTCCAGCCTGCAAAATGTCCATTCCGCAAAATGTCTATTTCGAAAAAAGTAAGATCAGTGCAAAACCCGCACTAAGGAGATTATAAGTAAAACTAGTGTAGAAACGACTCTATGGATAAAACATGTAAAATGAGTGCAAAATCGGCACATTGTACGACGTATCAAGTGAGTGCTAAAACGGCACATGGTTAGAAGCTTGTAAAGTGGGTGCAAAAACAGCACATTATGTGACGCATATAAAGTACATATAAAAACGACATAAAATAGGACGTTAGTAGCGTGTGTGCAAAACTGGCACACAACAAACAAAAAAATAAACCGTGTGTGCAAAACTGGCACAAAACGGAACTATAAACTAAACGTAGGTCTCTTTCCAGAGAATAAAACGCATAATACCGTTTATTGATAGAAAACTCTAAAATACTAACAACAGATGCCTGGTATATGTGCCCATCTCTATAATTAAATCTCCCCTTTCCAACCAGCCATTCCAAGCTGTCTGTAACACTGGTGGAGACTTAGAAGTATCATCCCTCGATTGGGACAATGTAAACACTCACAACCGAAGTTTCCAAGATGTATATACCCTACGAATTCTCCCGCACAGGGGTCTTATGCATCCGCGGCTAATAATTATTAGAACTAACTATTGATAAAAGGAACCTAGAAACACTCACGACCGGCGTCTTGAACAGAAGCGTATACCCTCGGCTGTGTCTCCACACGCTGGATGGCCGCATTCAGGCGGAGAGCGCACGTTGTCAGACCCCCTCTTCTCCTCAAAACGGCACGTCGGCTTGACTTCCACACTTCCTTGCTTTCTTGAGTCTTCGCGGTTAATCTTAAATGGCAAAATTAGTTGAGATTCCCATAGTAAACACAAGGAATTTGAATCCCCCCCTAACCTGTGACTATCTTCTAATTCCTAAGAAATATTAGCCAAAAGCCATCACAGTCCCAATATTCGGAAAATAATGAATAATCCTAATTGTATTTCCAAAATAAACTTAAATCTTCGAAAACCAACAATTATATTTATATTTAAATTCGAAAGGAAAGCAAATCAAAGGTGAAAAGGTTTAAAGGAAATAAGAAATCAAGTCAGATTCAATAACAGAGTACCATTGACCTCCCAAGAGGGTTGACAGGTCACTCCCGATACCTCCCTACACTATTATAACTATCTAGTAGACGCGCTATAACTAGAAGAAAACTGCATTTTTATTTTCCCTATTTACGATATAAATAAAGAATTTTCCACTTAACTTGAAGCTGTATTCGAGGACATTCCATCTTCCTCATCACATTTCAGGGGTCTTCACGTCTCTGCAATCGCTCAACGCACATTCCTTCTTCCATGAACATCAACTTCAAAAACTAACTATCACATTTGCTTCCATTTTTTCCCTGTTTTCTTGCCTCTCCAGCCGCTTCTTCATGACTGACTCCAATATTCTTATTTTCAAAAATTCAAAAAAAATTGACAATACTCAAAATTGATTTACTTTTTCCCATCCAGCCTAGTATATTTATCATTTTATATTGTCGTAAAGTCTGTGGAAAAAGTTTCTTGTCCCGTCTTGAAATATAGAACCAATTTCAGGGTTCGGTAAGTCAAATGGATTAATTGTTTAAACAAAAAAAAATTTTCTTATGCCAAACGAATCAGTACTCCACAGTACCTACTTACAACCGTGGAGCCAGTTCTCCGGCTCGCTTACTGCATAATTACGTTATTTTTCTTTAATTTCATCTTTCGTTGCCTCGGGCGTCACATTTCTTTTTCCTTCTTCATAAAAAGTAATTAAAGTTTAAATGAGACATCAGCAGTCTAGAAGAGACTAGACGAGGCTGAGTTCGCTTCAAGACATTGTTAGACAAAGATTTTGAAGCTGAAAAGCTATTGTGTATTATAATTAAGTTTAATGACTGCTGATGTGGCGCAGTGGAAGTGCAAGTGCCTGCGGCGCAAAGGTTCTGGATTCGATTCCCGGTAGGATACAAAGTTGATGTTATTACTTAGTGACTTGTTTCCAGTTTGGTTAAGACATTGCAGGCTGAACTACCACTTGTCCGTAAGAAAGATGGTTCCGTGCTTCAGAGGCCAAGTTAAGCCGTCGTTCCCGATTACACAACCATGCCAGAGACCTACTAGTACCTAGTAGTGGGCGGTTGAAAAACTCTGACACCAGGGTTCATTGGGTTGCTCGTCGTTTCGTTGTCCAACACAAAAGAAGAAGTTTAATGACAGCGATTTCTTTTCATAAACAAAATGGATTGACGTAAAAAATACACACAGATAATTTATAAGTTTTATCTACACTTATGAGTACCTATCGCAAAATTACCCTTTTTATAATAGTCTTTCAAACAGGTTTTACGGCGATCAAACACTAAGATGCATATTTTTCTTCATCATAACGACGGCATTTACATGGCTAGAATATTGTTATTCTCTTATTTAGAATAAGTACATGGTTTGTACAGTAAATAGTTAATATAGCTAATCAAGTTAGCTGCCGGAGCTCTAGTATATTAGCGGAGAGAGTAAAGTTACTCTGGCAGACTAATATTGACAGTGCGTTCCTGCCCTGAAGGTAGTTAACTGTTTGCACCTTCGCATACTAACACTTTAAGTTAATTGATTTCGAATATCAAAATGAGCCGTATTACTACTACAACATAAGCATGCAAGTTTTGGCCAGCCCCGAGGCAGTGCCTTTATTTTTATTTATTATCGCGCCCGAGCCGTTTTTCTATTGGGACAATAAAAAAATAAAAAAATAAAATTGTGCTGAACAACTATTATTTTTACAATGACGGATCATGACGTCAATAAGTTAAAATACTATCCTATATTGAAAAAAGTTATTTTATTATTATTTATTCGTTTAACATTCATTAATTATCTTTGTTTTTTTATCAAATTATTATCGAGGGGCAGGGGCCTGTTTAGGCAGTGATTTTTTTCACTGAGCGGCGCTAGTGTCGCTGTTGTTGTCAATTAAGAGCCAGTTTTTAAAAACGGACGATTAATAACATAGTTGCATTCTTTTTAGAACTAAGCGGGAAAATCTTTTCACCGGCAAATTGCTTTCGTCATTAATAAGCGACCGACACATGCGTGGCCCACTTTTTGTTTTCCTCGTAAGGTTGGCAGATCACAACCCCGACAAAAAATGTTAATGTTGACGCTAAAAGGAAAACGAAAAGTATTTTTACGAAAATAGCTAACAGAATAAGGATGTGGTCACACGGCGAGTCGCGTCTTTGTTGTGTGGCTGTCACAGATGAAATGAAAAAGAAGCACATTGCCGTGTGAATGCAAAATACAATTTCTCTTTCTACAATTTTGATTCCAAACGAAGTCCCCGTTAGAGAATTCGGATTAGATCTGATAAAATTAAAGGTCAGTTAGGTTAACATCACTGCCTGTCACATTGTTAATTTTGAAACGAACATAGCCTTTGGCAATACGCTATTTGCAAATAAAACAACAACAGCCCCGGTCCAGGTATCGGTTCGCAGCTCAGAGGCTGTAATCCGGTCGTTCAGAGCAAAAAACGTTTAGAGGGAGTCCTATAAACAACTTAAACCTCATTTTTGAAACTTGCAAAACTTTCAATTGCGGGCAGGAGTTGCAAGTTTTCAAAAAAATATCTTAAAAGTTTGTTTTCTACTTAGGCTCAACTAAATAGAACATCAATTAGCATTTAACTACGCCCACTGTTTGGATTTTTAAACTTACAATTAGGATTTGACCGCACCAGCAGACAATACTTTACGCATGTTTGAATCAGATAATCGGAAGTAGTGACACTAGTGACATACAATAATAAACTAGATTCTTCATCGACGTGATTCAAGCGCTTTGATATTCTCATGCCATTTGCTGCTGTGCCATGTTGCCAACTGTCCAATTGAACCTTTCAAAACTCCTTACTCCCGTAGATTTAAAATGTTCACAGATACTTGTAATATTTTGCGTATTAACTTAAAATGCCTTGCAATGTCGTGTGATTCCGGCTCAGAATAGCATCACCCCATTCTTTTCCTGTGGGAGTCGCAAGAGGCGACTAAGGGACTCGAGGGTGTGTATTGCAATTTTAGGCGATGTGCTGGCAACCTGTCATAATGGCGATACACAATTTTCCGAATGACCCTCAAATATTTATCAGACGTGGCGTAAATGTCCGTTTTTGCAGCTGTTTGCAAGAAAAGCGCAAGGAATTATAAGCGAAATATGTGTATGTATGTATGTACAACTTACAATCTGAGTAAGACGAGTTTTCATCGCTTCACTCTGGTTGTTCATGTTGTAAAGATCCCTCTGAACATTTCTTTGTCGTTGAGGATTCCCCTCACGCGCGGGTTTCGGCAATACGTGACCGCCTTCAATCCTCCGGACGTGGATACCGCTTTATTTTAATTGCTATTCCCAATCTGACAGGATCTTATTATACAGGCTGTGCGATTTAGCGGAGCAACACTGCCTACGCCGAAAATTTTCTAAACAAGCTTTGACTGTCAAATTGGTCTACTGTTACATTTGAAATTTACGACAAACGGATAAGACCCATGGTTAGTGGTCATTTATGCGACAATAGGTTGCTTATGTAAAGCGACCTGGAGCAACCCCGAACTTCCACCGATTTGTGACCGTCAGTATATTTGAAGGGGCAAGCCTCCACTCATCGCCCCCGCGTCGTAGCTTAGTGCACTTCTATACAAAATAGTTGCTTCAACTTCTTCAACAGCCATAACAGTTCACTACTGGAAATGAGTATCCCCCAATTAGGGGTATTTGCCATACTCACCATGCTTGGCACGCAATTGGCACAAAGTAAGTATTGGCGGCTGCGCGTAATTGGCGAGCGTAGAGCAAGTTGTATTCGCAAAAACCAGCTGCCCATTCCCTGGACCTTACCCATCCATTAGTTGCTTTTACGACACCAATTGACAGAATTGCTATTCTAAGGTAGCACCACATTTAGAATAGCACCACGCCATTTATATATCACTTTGTTTCTGCAACACCCCTTGTATCAAAACTTGATGTCGGTTACACTGAGCGAACTGTTTTATTATGATTTCTGCAAGGCCTCCTAAATCTCCCGGTCTCGTTGGTTGATGCTGGTTATACTGCAGAAACAGCTGACGTTATGTGTTCTTTTTTTCTGTGACGGGGGCTTAACCTCTCGGTGTTAACTGTTGGTGCTGGAATGACTTCCAAGCCTCTGTAAGCTGAAGTGTGATTTTTATATATTTAAAATATTGCACCGGCCTGTCGCTTACACAAAACTTTTGCTACGTAACCAGTTTTCTAGTCAGGTTGAACACAACTTTGAATTCCAAATAATAGATCTTTGACAGAGTCTAAGTTAGCCCGGTCAAGTAATAAATCGTTATAAGGGGTGCTAGCGATATCTCACGACGGGCTGGTAATAAGGAACTAGATTTCCCAAGTATCATAGGCCGAAATAGGAAAAAAATATTAACCTCCCTTACAAAATATCCGATCAGCTGAAAATAGTTACTATGGAAACTCAAAATATTTTTGTCATATGTCATTTGGGGAATGTTGTTAGCATGACTTGAGATCTTGCTATGGGTCACCAGTAAAATTTTAATTTATATATTTATTTACGTGTCAAATGAATTAAATACGATGGAAGTATCAGGTATTTGGCCTCTTACGCCACCGCCGAATAGATCTACCGTAGAGTCACGGTCGCCGTCAAATGCGACAAGTTTTCAGATCTTAGGTTTATTTTCTTAAAATCAAACTATCTTTTATTATCACTAATTTACTTTTATTACATTACGCTTGATTCAACGTTTTCATTTTGGCTTTCAATATTTATTTATTTAGTTATGAACATACTTCGTGCTATCAAATTCAAACCAGGCTCAACATTGAACATGATATTTCTTAACAATTGGCAGTTGCTTCATATTGCATTATCTCACCCAAACCAACATTCAAATAAATACTAGTATAATAAAAAGGCAGATTACTTATATTTTGATGCCACACCCACACTAATATCCGTAACCGTAACCTCATGCCTACGGCGTAGCAAAAGCGTAGCATCTTTATTGGTCTAATATTTACGGCATAACTGGTTCAATAATCAGGTAACTATAAAAAACTCCTTTGTTGTCACAAATTAGTGCGTATTGTTACAATCTTGATTTTTCGTAGTCTCCAAAACTTACATTTACTTTCCTAATCCTTCGCTTTTTTCCGAACGCCCTCTCGTACCACCCCTAATCGGCACTAATTGCGAGTTATTGGCAAGTTAAGTAGAGCATTCGTGGCCACTGGATTGGATAATGGCTTTGTAAAGCTACACGGGGGCATGTAATGCTATTTTGGCAGGTATGATTTGAGACTTCTTCTGCATTATAAGAAAGACATTGATTTTTGGATAAGTACGAATTATAACTGTTTAATAGCCAAAGAGCGTTCAAATCAATGATTATTTTTTTCAAAAATAATCTTTACTTAATCACCTTGAAAAGATCTTTCCTCCAAATCTTTTTCTAAAGTGTTTTGGAATTAATTAACTGCTCTTACTGATAACGCCTGAAAGAAACACAATTTTATCGTTTTCTGTTTAGCTGTTGACAGTTAAAAATGTGTCAACAACTTATGTACACGATTTTATGTGTTGCTGTTAATGGAGAAAGCTTTTGAGCGCGGTATTTGTGAACGCGGTTCAATTGGTTTTCATGTAAGCTCACGGAAGCAAGACGCGATTCGTGTTGGATAGAACGTGATTATTGACTTACATCTATAGGTAAGTACATGATGATGAAATAGGAAAAAACTAAAACGGGCTAATATCTATATTAAAAAATTAAAAAGGCGTCTTGACATACAAATGACAAATCCCCCCATACAGAGAGTCAAGTCTTAAATCCTGCAGGCAGAAAATCTCACACCAGGGTAGTTAAGGTGAGGACAGAAATGATGAGTAAGTAGTTACCTATTCGGGACGTTTTTGATGACGTTTTTGCCTTTTGGTCTCGCTAACAAAAGGCAAAAACGTCATCTAAACATGCATGTGCCAGTCTCAAATTCCACCTTCACTTGTAGAGCGTGCGGAAAACTATGCCGCTCCCGTATCGGCTTATACAGCCATGAAAAGTCTTGCCTCAGACACTGATTAAATCGTCTGTCACAGACGTGTGAGGCCAATGATGATGATGATGATGACTCGGGACTTGGGTTGTAAAAAGACAAAAACAAAGAGAAGTGATATTTTTAACAACGACGATTATTTGCAACTGCTTTGCCTTTCAACCCAAACTATGGATCACTTACTGTGCTCTTCTAAGTGATCATTAGCTATTGCAAACGCTAATCCAAAATCATCTAAAATTAGTGACTAAATGACTCGAGGTAGAAGAAAAAGTAAAAAGCCTAGCAATTTACAATTTATTGACATCAAAGTGAATTCAATAAGCTAATCGAACCTACCCACTTATTTGAGTCAACAAACTCGAATGTTAATAATTAGCCTCTTTGTGGACAAGTATTAAGCCATGCTTAGACTCCAATTTATGGCTCGGGGCTTGTTTTAAACGCTATTCAGAGCCAGTATTCTCAAATCCACACAATTTGTTATTAAAATCGCTTGCGCCGGTTGTTTTATTCTAATTTATGTTGAGTGCAGAATAATACTACTTGCACTCTCTTCCACCAAATCCGTCTTTAGTGTTTTAAAATAAACACTAAACGTTCACTCTTGAAAAACGAAGTTAGTGCATCGTTAAATGAAACTCCATTTGTAGAAATAATTGTAACGGTAACTACTAAAAACTAATTATAATTTTTGATATTAGGTAAGGATAATTCGTTTCATGATAACTTTTGACAATGTATGTGATATTTACTTTATAATTTTATATCAATAAAACAATATTAAACGGATTAAGGTTATGTTTATTTTGTACTATAAAATTTTCACGTTTCGAGCTCTTTACTAAAGACTAAGGTGTTAGATGTCATAATTCAGAATTCAAATTATTATTGTTCTACCGTAACCCTTTTCCTAATTGCCTAGCATAAAATAAATTCATCAATTAATCTAAGTCACCGAAGCGCAGGAGATGTAAAATAAAAAATAAACACAACTTATACAATTGTTTTATTGGGATGAGCAATAGTAGTAAAAACTCAAGAAAAAACAACCTGCCAACCTCTACAACTGCTTACTTTACCGGTACCGTACATATTCGAAGTATGTGTATTCGTAAAGAGCTTTCCTATTTTATTTAAAAATAAACATCAAATTACCACTTTCAATACGAGATATCCCGAAAGACTAATTCTACCAAAATTGAGGACAGAAATTATGAGTAGGAACAGTTCCAAAATGAGTGTGAGAATATTAAACCATAAACACACCGGAAAGTAAACGCAAACGCAATACGGCTAGTATTTTAGGGAATAAGATCAGATTTATCGATTTGCTTTCGTCTGACAGACGCATGCGTTACAATGCGTTAAACAGATGACAAGTGGGAGATCCGCCTTACGAAGAGTTAATTTAAATTGCAAAGATGGCTTGTAGAAAAAATATGTTATTGCATTATTGACCATTTACTATGAAGTTTAATTGATCTGCTTTCTCAGCTTACCTACAGAATGTTTTATAAAATTTACATTATTGACCATCATCTAAATGTATGATTCTATTTTTAATAAAACTATTAAATTCAGTCAAAGATATGATCAATCAAGTTTTACCTAAAAAAAAACAAAGATATTTAATTCAATTAAATATATTTCTTTTAATTTATAATTTAAGTTTAACTAACTACCGTGGTGTGACGCCGGCTGAGAATAGCATCACCCCATTTCTTTCCCATGGAAGTCAACTAAATACCGTGGTGTGACGCCGGCTTAGAATAGCATCACGTTGACATATGTATGTCAACTAAATACAACTTCACGAAATATTTCATAAAACCTGTAACAATATGAAAACGTAGCTCAAGTGCGAGGCTGTATAGGAGTCTAGCTATTTGTGCATTCAAGTCGGATCTGCTTTTCATCATTCTTTTCAGCAAACTATAGCGAAGGAGGTGAGCAACCATCAGTTCTCGAAGTAAATTGAATTGCACCAGGGTAGTGCAGTTTTGGAGCTGAACTAATGGTTGAAACTTGTTAGGTATTAGTTTAGGTGGTTCGCACACGTGCCACAAGATTTTGTGATACTCTTCCCATCTGGTTTTAGTTTTATTTTATTTAATAGGAAAACCTATAGCTTTTCAATAGAGAATGCTTGAAAACATATATAAGGTGTAAAAAAATTAGCTAAGAATATTTTAAGGGGTGAACCAGTACGTGAAACTGAACAACTTTCCCCAAGGAACATAGGTCGAAATATGAAAAAATAATTTGACCCTCCCATACTTAGTGTGTTACCCGGCCGGGGTAATTTGTATGGGAGGGCAAATTTTTTTTTTCATATTTCGACCTATGTTCCTTGGGGAAAGTTGTTCAGTTTCACGTACTGGTTCACCCCTTAAAATATTCTCAGCAAATTTTTTTACACCATGTATAAACAGTCAGCCAATTACAAGTTGTGACAAATATATTTTTTAACAAACAAGAAATTTATGGACCGAATGTCAGGCTGTCATTCGTGTGCTAGCTATAAACGCCTGTGGAAGCGACTTTGATATCAGAAAATACATAACTTCGTTGCTATATTATAAATAAACAAAGTACTATAAGATGGATATCAACTTAAGTAGATCAGTTATTAATATTAGACTGTCTGTAATAATTGTATTTACCTGAGTAAACATTTTACCGAATAAAATGAATAAAAACATTGTGCAACATCTGATCTACGTTATATTTATGGAACATTCCTCCTATTTATGCTATCAAAACAAGAGCAGATGGTAGCCCCGCGGCGCGGCTCCCTAGAGCGTTCTGACTCCGTTTCAATATTCATCCCCACCGACCGAGACAATGCGCGCCCTCTCGCGGAGCCCTGCTTCTGTGAGAGCAATCCTTATCCCCTGTATCATTCCTCATCCCTGTATCTGTATTTCGTACGGCAATTTAATAATTTCCTGAAATCGGGAATAACTTCAGTTAATTTAGGGTATATATAAAATGAATGTGAATCAAACCGAATAAACGTCCGTAAAGAGTAATAATAATAAGGAATCTTTTGAATGCCCTCACATTTTTGCAGCATTTTGTCTCCACTTTATGCTCGACCATCCAACTAATATTATAAATGCGACAGTAGGTATGTTTGTTTGTTTGTTACTTCTTCAGGCAAGAACTACTGAACCTATTGTAATGAAATTTGACAAACATATAAGGTAACATGGATTAACACATTGTATAGTTTTATGAGTACGCGGGCAAAGCTAGTTAAAACATAAATAATCCTATCGATTTTATTAATGTAACATATTAAGCGCTTCTACTCATTTGCAAATATTTATATATTTAGACTCCAGTGACATAAAGTTAGTTTAGTAGTAAGTAATTTTTTTTTTGGATTTCGGGTCTACTTTTTCGGTGGATTTACAAATATTGGTTATATGATTTACTTAAAATAATCAATCACAAAATAATTGCCTGATATTGAATTAATGACAAAAAATTAATATTGCTCTCACAGTATTAGGAGTACAGCATAACTCATGCCCATTAAAAAATAAAAGTCCACGACGAATTAAACCGTAATCCGTGATAATTGAAAAGAGGAGCCGTCCTTTCTTCCTCGGTTTTAATAAAAGGCATACATACAACTAGAATAAGCCAGTGAGTGATGTCAGTAAAATTGCCGTTAAATAATAGATGTTTGTTTTTTAATTCACGTAATAAAATCTCGTTATAACTGATTTATCTAGATTAAGAATATATGCGGTACAAATGAGAGTGTTGAGAAGTATGATTGACGTAAAATTGAGTGACAGGATAAGGAATAGCGTAAGGAGTAGCGGAAAGGGAACGTTGTGGTATAAAGGTGCTCTCAAACCTAAGTCGGCGACTGTTCCCTACAGTCGGCGACTGTTCCATACATCCAGTGTGGGAGCGATGCCGGCATGTCGGCCGCCCACATTTTCCTACATTCTCCGACTTTTCTCTACATTTCTATACATATGACGTCACGTCACAGCTATTTGATTAAACAAGACGTAGTGACTGGTGTAGAAAAGGGTATGCTTAGATGGTTTGGTCATGTAGAGAGGATGAATGAAAGAAGATTAACGAAACGGGTGTATTTGGCAAGTGTAGATGGGATCGTCGGAAGGGGAAGACCTCGACGAACGTACCTCGATCAAATCAGGGATGTGCTAAAAAAAGGTCAGGTCAAGAGTACCCTAAACCGACGAGCGTGCATGAAGAGATTGATGAATGTAGAGGAGGCGAAAGAAGTATGCCAGGATCGTAGTAAGTGGAAGGAAGTAGTCTCTGCCTACCCCTCCGGGAAAGAGGCGTTGTGTCTATGGATTTATGTCTGTATGTAAGTATTGCAGAAAAATATGAAGAATCTACTTCGAGCTTCACTCCACCCCAGCCTCAACTCACGCAAACATGCATGGATTGTTTTATTTTGTTCGTTTTTACACACATTCATGAAGTAAGCAATTAAAAGCGGAAAATGTAGTGCTGAATTACGGAGATGGTTTAAAATGCTTGTTAGTTCCATAAAAATAACAATTAACTATTTTTGGAGCTTTATTTATATGAATATTCAAATTCAGCAACAGCATACACGTTTTAGGGGATTCTCCGTACCAATCCTATTAAATATACAGTCCATCACTTGAATAGTCATTCTGCTGCGAGTAGATAAGTTGATGCACCTGATTACAAACGGTAAAATTGTACAACATACCGATAGCGAAAACTCAAGAGTGGTGATAAGATAAGGAACAATTTTCTCAGGAACATACGTTTAAACACGAAAAAAAATTCGACCTCGCATGCTAATTGCCGATCAGCTGATTTCAGTTACTATAGAAACTCAATTTTATCATATTTTACCTATGTTCCTTGGGGCAAGTTATTACTTATCACCAGCCCGTCATGAGATTTTATTATCGGTCACTAGTAATATTTCACCATATTATAATATATACCTACCTCATGTAGGCAACTTAGTTAGGTTGCATGCTGCTTATATTTTTCATTGTAACTTTACTGCATTACATATTGCATTCACTTCAACAAACAACTCGATCATCCATAATGCGATTGTGACGACAGATCAGATTAAAACGCAAGTGGATAAATTACGAAGCTTTATTGCCCAGTAATTTTTAATAACGCAATTCAGCTTTTGAATCTATAATAATTCCCGATCACGAGTCAACGGCGATGGCGCCCATTATGCAAATTGGTCGGTTAATATCGCTGGGATGTAAATCAGCTGTAAATCAGCTATTATTCGGCTGTAACCTGCAGCGAATGGCAGCAACAAGTGAGTTAGTTTGCGTTGCATGTTCATGTTATAATGCTTCCTCTTTAGTTTTCACGGCTAGTTCGCGCCGGATTGTATCTACAAGACGAAGTAAGTTTCTTGAAATTTTAGAAATTCGTCATCTCATTTCCTTAACAGCCGAAAATAAAGATACACTTACTTAAATTGTTAAAAATAAAGATACACTTACTTACGTAAATGGTTGTACACGCGATGTTTTTCAAGAAAATGGTAAGCGATATCCTAAATAATAAAGTACGTGAAGCTTTGAATTTATCGCTTTAATGATACCAAGGGGAAAAAATGTTACTGAATTTTTTGTAACGCCTCGAATAAGCTCAACATTTTGCATTGTATTTTTCATAAAAGTCAAATCGAATCCAAATAAACATATTGCCAAGTGAAAAGTGATTAAGCTCATCACTCGTGAAGTTCACCAGACTAGAAAATTGTCACGCGGGCACAGGGCGGTTCGTCAATCGTTCGAGGTCCTGTAAGGTCACGTGTTATGCCCTATTGCGTTCAATTTATAGCAGGTCCATACTATAATTTTCTTCATAAATCCAAGAAAGTTTCATGCAATAAGAAATTTCTTCATTGAGCACAATTTTTTCGCCTCAGCATCACAGCGCATATAGAATCTATTTAGATATTTGAAATGAGTTTTCCTCTTAAAATATTTAAAAATCAAAGTAAGTTTTAACCGAAATAAAACTTAACTTGCTACTACTTGCTTGCATTTAAATGACTCTCCAATAAGCAAACGGCTGTGCTTCACGGCAGCTGAGCGGGTGTGATGGCGCGGCCCGGGTCCCGGCATTAGCCGTGTTTGTTTAACTCCTCCCGGTGATAAGCAGGGCGAGCTCTGAATCCAAACAAATCCAATCCCGAGACACGTCAAGAGAAACGGGTTTAATTTGCGCAGATAGTTTTGTCAACTACAAGTGTACTCGGGGAAATTGGACGCTGCTAGAACAGCCATTTTCAAGAATCTTCCTCAGTACTGTGTGTTATTAAAAATAATAATTAATTATTTTATTTATATAATCTAGCAAAGCTAAGCTTGGGAACTAGATAGCTGAATTTCTAGGCTAGAATTAGAATTTTAGTCTTAAGAAATACGTTATGGTGACTGTTATGTGGGGTTCTAATAATTAAACGTGCACCTTGAAAAAATTGCTTTTTTTGGCATATGGTGAAATGTGTTTATCTTTTCTTCCGTGAATATAGCGTTGAATTTTTTGGCAAATCCAATATCTCACCACGTTTTTAGGAGTGTGATCTATTTACCTAAAGTAGTCGTCCGTCGATGCGTATTTTCAATCGACTTGACCCGTTACGCACTGTAGCCGTATTTGTATATAAATAAGATCGAAATTCGCAATTTCCTTTCATCTGACAGGCGCATGCGTTAAGGTGCGTTAAAAAAACGCAGTGACGGACGACAAGTTCGGATAACCGCCCAACACTTCACGCAAACAATTCGACAAGTCGCGAAAAAAGGTGAAATACGACTTTATATCTCGAAGCGCGAAGGCTTCAAATGACGAAAATATTCATGACCACGCGCGAAAATTTACATTGCGTTGACTCTATACGTTTGCTCCTGCTATTATGTTGGTATATGGTAATTTTTTATACGGTGCCCGTGTCGTAGTTTTGATTAATGCTGCCAGGTTATTTTTTCGAAAAGTTGGTTGGTAAATATGGAGATTCAAACTTTCAGAGCACTGTCTGAACTTAAACAGTGTTGCCTGTGATTGATGGCTGTTTTCCTTTGTAGCTTATTGTAATGACTTATAACATAAACTTATGATTTTTTCATTCTCAACTTAACTTTAAAAATGCTTTTTTATACTCAGAAAACAGGGTAAAAACAAAACATAATCAAAAACAAGCGTACACAAGGCGGCCTTCTCGCTTAGGTAGCGATTTCATCCAGGGATTCTTAGAGTACTGTGTAGGGGAGTATCCGTAATGCGGCAATAAACGTAATAATAATTATAATATTTAAAAATAATATTATAAATAATTACATAATACTTGACGACAGATGAATAAGGTGTCAGAAGAAGGCAGATTATAGGATAGGACAGGTTATGGGTTAGGTGATAATAGGATACTCTAAATTTATAATATATGAATTGAAGGCAGATACAAAAATATTTTTCTCGGCTCGGTTTAAAGGCTTATTGCTCGTACACTAAATTAATTACTAGATACTTCAAAAATTTAACCTTACTCCTGATTTGAGTTCATATCGATTAGAAAATCTGTATTAATCATTGAATATTGAGTTAACACGTATTACCGTAACCAATACGGGCCCAATTTCATATGTACCTGGACCGGGCCCAATTCCGTTCGCCCCACTCAACGTTGTCAGACGTCAACGCCTGTCCGCGGCGTTGATTACATCGCTAATATGTAATTAATGTCAGCCTGATGGGGGTTCCACCACAATTCACGATCAAACGCGGGAAAACTCTTCCGGGAACAAAGTTCTTCTCACCTCTAACCTGTACTGAACGCATTCTCTGTCATGAAAAGTGACGGCGTTCCTTACTGTGTGTGGCTTCGTTGAAATAGGTAACTTCCTGCCGTGTTTTCTGTATCATGCCGTTAGTATTATGCGTTTTTATTGTTTTCTAATCATGATGTGATCTGATGTCACTATTCTCCATTTTTATAGTTAGTTTATTTTTGTTATATTGTTATGTTTTTCTGTTTCCTTGAATAGTATTTTTAGGTTTATCTTGCAATCTATATATTGTATTTTTATAATGAAAAAATTATAATGGATTCTAAAAGATGGATCGCAAATTTTGTAGGCTTCACCCATCCACTTTACTTAAACGTTTCACTCTTTCTAAATCAGTCAAAAGGCACTTAATCGTGTATTTCACCAACATTTTTCAAGTTTGTGATTTCCTTTTTTATTGCAAGCTCGGCTCGTCAACTCGTCGACGTGTCAGCACGTCAGCACGTCAGCCCGTCTCTCACCGCGACGACCACACTCGACCAAAGTTGATTGGCACATCTGGTACGCCGCTTATTCTATGGCCAACACCTGGTTTATTCATTGGATTAGCGGCGATTGTGCTATTTTACACTAGAAAACTGTACACGTCTGTAACTGTGCACTAAAAGTGGTGGATGAAAATCTTGGTAGAATGGAGTTTTTGGTTGCTCTATGTATTTTCTAATCCTGATTTGTTGAATAGCAAACAAATGTAAAAAACTTTAAAAAATCATGCTCCAGCAATGTGCGTTTTGATTGATGATATGTTAACAAGGATTCAATTGCTGATAGTATTGAATAAATATTTTATCAACAATACACAGCTACCTAATGGATTTATGAGAATTTCAAGTGGTGTAATTTGGCCTAACGTCCCTAAAATCGTTCATGATATGTAAGTAATTTGTGTTCACGAATATGCATAATTTTGACGGGTGTGCGGCAGTTAAATCTAGGCCAGAGTTGGTGTATCATAAAATTATCAAATTGTTATGAATTACTTTTATCAAAATATCAAATTCACGCGTTATAAATATTGGTCAAGCTTTAATCTAGGACTTCTATTCTAGCTTTTCATTTTCAAGTACTCCGTAAAATCCGAGTAAGTAAAGTAGATATTCTCTCATAAATATTGAGTGTTTCGCGTGGAGTGTAGAGCCGTGAGTGCGCAGGGTCCATTTATTACGGAGTTCCTATATCACCGCTCGCGGGGCGAGACGGGCGAGCCTTGTTCAAAGACTTGGCATGGGCTCAAGTGCCTGTAATAGGCTCAACTACTATCCCTACACAATATAACATTGAATTATAAGTATGCTGATTTTACATTCATTAATTTAAGCATAGAGTTAAGGTTGAAACATACCTCCTTATCTCAGGTAATGGCTGTTTTGATTTGAATATGATATCAACAATTTCCTACGCGAGTTCTCATAGTTATCCATTACAATCTGAAATTTTACGACTGAACGATACGCAAGGCAGTTTCGACCCTTAAGAAACAATTCAGTATATTTAAAATAATAACCTAAGCTGAATTGTTTTGTCTATGAATTGCTTACGTAGTGAAAGCGAATGCCTGTAAAGGTAGACAAGCTACACGCGCAATTTCTAAGAAAACTAAGTGTAGAGCCATTACCAAGCTTATGTATGATTCAGTGCGCGTTGACTGTTTCACTTACAACAACAAAACTCCCATTTAAAGTGCAATGTCAAGGGCTGGAGCTGGGGTGAGACATGCGATCGCGTGACTTGCCAACTTCGCGTTAGGTTATGAAACTGACACTTCACACAGGAAAAAGGGAAAAGGCACTGTAAAAGATATGTATATTTAGGACTGGTATATGATAAGATATACCTAATTTAAATTTACTAGGCCCTATTCTTTACAAGTAAACTGTACAATAATTAGAAAGATTAAAAACGTTTTTTGGAAATGTCCTTTCAAAATTGCAAAACTAAGCTGTTACCCATACAGTAAAAATAAAAAGATTAGAGAAGTTAACTTGTATTGTACTCTATCCATGTCAAAATACATTAACCTTTTGTTTGTGTGAAAATGAAACTAGCAATAAAATATATTGACTCATAAAGTATATACTGGAGTAAATAAAAGTTAATATCAAGATCGCGACGATACCACAGACGATACCGCCGCACCGCCGCCATCGCCGCGTCTTCGGTGCAAATTCACATTATCTAACCGCGATCAAATTGCTGCATTCCAACGAAATGGAAATGTTTAGATGTGATTTGTGGTTTTAAATAGAATCAAGACTGCGAACTTATTTTTTATATGAAAAGTCATATTGTTGTTTTGTAACCTAGTAAACTAACAACGAAGACAGCAGCGGCCCAAAAAAAATCGCTTTAGTCCAGCTCAGTTTTTTGCTCATTTTTGTAAGATTATTATTAAGTCCTCACAAAACACAGGCTGTCTAAATATATATAAAATTGTATACAGTCTCAAGGGACAAATAAGGTGGAGACGGCCTTGATATTATGTTTGTTATTTGGTTGCTATTAAATCCGCTTAATAAAAGCGAAAAATATCTTATTTCTGTTTCTTTTCCTCTTCTATATTTTTTTTCAGTTAACAGTTACTTATTTACATTACCATATGCATACATTTGATATAATAGAATATTTTGAGTCAAGTTTCTGTCCATAATTATAAGTATTTTTCACTTTGATGCTACTAATTCCTATTTTAAGCATTATGTAGTAGGGTGGAGCAAGATATAATGTTTAAAGGTATGTTAATCTCAAGACAATATTATAATCCATTTTTTTTAATTTGAGCTGCAACTACAAGCATAAATATATTTTTATTATATCACAACTAAAATTAAGCACAAAATCAAAAATATATAAAAGTTCTTGTCCCCAACTGTCTTGTTCCAAACAGCGGATAAGATGGGGTACATCCCGGGGTTAAGATGGTATTCCTGGTGATTTCGCTATAACTAGTGGAGACGCTTCTTCCAGATTGAAAGAATTAATTAGTTGCTGGGTATTAGTTGCAAAACGAACCCGCGTAGATAGAGCCGTGCCACGCGTTATTAGCATCAAGACACACTTCCAAATTGGCAGGCACTGGACGAATCGCGGTAGCCCAGGTGGCTTCGCCACTAGTGATGGCGAAAGTCGCATGATTTAATACGTGCCCGTGGTTAAAACTTTTACGAGTTTAGAATTTTTTTACACCTATCACGGAAAGTGTTTTAATATTTGGTATTCCACCTTTTACTATTCGCCCGTCTAGTAACTTTCGCAAGTACTTCCTGAAATACCTTCCAGCGATCTTCAACGTCATGCATCTCATCTAGCTTATCGAACACATCCTTCAATCTTTTGACATATTCTTTTCTTATCTCTTTTTCTTGCAAACTTTCTACCTTTACTCTTTGCACAACACTGGTTTCCTCGCTCGTGCACTCTGTTTCACCACCGTTTAAAAAGACTACTTATTTGTGATATCACCAGGAAGTGGTATGTGTCGATCCCGGGACCGCAATACGCATGAGCGTCTAGATCTTTCTTCTTCAATCTTTAGTTCACAATCACAAAATCTATCATGGTTCTTGATTCAGCTTCTGCTCTTGTGTAAATACGAATCTTCTTGTGTTGAAACTTTGTATTCGACAGAAGAAGATCCCATTTCAAATTAATCTCTAACAAACTCTTTCCATTCTCATTAACTCGTTCATCTTTAAGCGCTTTAAGAAAGAACCTAATCATACCCCTCATGATTTTTACCTACCCATTCATTAAAATCACCTAGCATGATGATAATCCTATAACTTGTATAAATATATAAATTATATATAATATTATTCAAAAACCTCTCAAAAAACTCCTTTTCTTTTTTAGCTTTTGTGGAAGCACCCAAATCCGTTCGCACATAGTTAATTAATTCCAACCTTTAGCCTAATCCAATCAAAATAAAACGAAATAAGATAAAGACTTACCCAAAAATATATTTTTTGGAATACTTCGTTGACTGTGCGATCCAACACAATGGTAATGTGGCGCATAATAAGTGTCATGACGGGTGCATCGGATGACGGTTGAACGGCTGAAATAAGTCGATTGCTGTTTTTTGCCCGGTACCCCGTCTTACCCACAAACTCCGTCTTGCCCTTCCTTTCCCCTACTTATTTCAAAATCTTGCTGAATAACTTAGAGAAAATAAACTTGATTCAAAGTCAAATAATCGAAAGGTTTTGGCTACGAAATAGGTCCCTAAAATGATAACCCCTTGTAGGGAAGGGTGCTAAATAGCGTAGGGTTATTGCGAGAGTTGTAGAGCGGCTTGCCGGCTAGTTCGCAGTATGGACCAACTTTCACGAGAGATTGCGTGATTTGGAACGTATGTTATTGTGCCAATATTTGTTAAGCTTCTGTTTCGACGGACCCAGTTTTCAGAGCAGTATTTTCCAACCAGATTTTTTTACAAGCAATTATTTTCGTTTATACTTTCTGAACAACTAAAGTACAAATACAAGTCATAACTAACCTAGATTCGTTCGTTGTTTTTCCGTTATGTCGGATGTGATTTGGTTATAATTTTGTTTATCTTGTTTATTTCAGTTTTTGGTGAACAAATGTAATAGTGTTTTAAGCAACAAACTGTTTAGAAACTGAACATTAAACAGAAAATTGTAATTAGGGCATATATCTGATATTGTGTTATAGTGACGAGTGGATCGAAATTTTACTATCACGTTCCTGTTGCCACAAAAACTGCGCAACATAACCCCTAGTCGTAAGACTAGGTCCTCTGTGTTGTGGACTCTCCCTAGGCGGAATGCTACATACCTTACCGACTTTTACAACAAATGAACTTATTTAAAGGGCAAAATATTACTTAAAAGAGTTGACACTTTTACCGACTTAAGACTTTTACTACAAAACTGACCTTATTTAAATGGCAAACTATTACTCAAAAGAGTTGTGGTGCTAGTAGCTCTGCCACCATTGAATATTAAATAACTTAGCTACCATAGGCACAATGAATTTTTTACAATATGTTGATTTGCATTAAAGTTATGGAATGTTATGGTAAGTTAAAATTGGGTTTATTGCTGACTTCCACAATAACTTCTCCTAATATAACACTCCCTGCGATAAAATTTTACATACTTTCATCACAATTCTTGTTCATTCACAAAGTGATTCATAAAAAACCAGCTCTACATATTAGCCCACATTGGGCTTACTTTTCCGATTTTACGGTTACTTCCGATATTCCTCTCTTATCGTAAACGTTTAGGATGAGTAGTTATAGGTAAGTACATCTGAAACGGGTAAGACGTAAAACGGAATGGAACGCGAGTTTTCACTCTATCCCGCCGATGGATTTTCAATGCTCGATGGGTGATGTGATTCTCCATAACTGTGAATATATACTTACTACGTAGGTTATTTTATAGCTAGAGATAGTTCAATTTGTAAAAGTAACAGTAAAGTTTGCAGCAACAATGTTCTGTAATGTAAGTACCTACGTTTGCAGTTGTACACACCATTTTTTGTGCAGACTTGTTAAATGAAAATTTATATTGAGCACGTTTTTGGGTAGATTACAAACAAATATGATTGTTAGTACCCTCTAATTGCCCAGCAGTCAGACCAGTGATAAATTATCAGGTTTTTTATATTTAAATTACAGTACGTCTCTCATTACCATAGTTTTAGATAAACGAGCAAAACAAATTGTACCATTTCAACGTTACGATCACTCGTAACACGAGTACAATTTGTAATAAATTTGAATTGTTGTTTGAACTGGAATAAATCGCACCTGCGGATGAGAGCACGCACTCGTGGCGCGTATTATCGCGTGGGTGTGTCGCGTCGCGTCGCGTCGCGCGCCGCCGCTAAGTAGGTGCTAAATCATAATGATCGCGTATCTCGCGACACCGCGTACGTTTCTCAACAGAAGTCACTGGATTATGTAATTTATGTAACCCACTACACTAGGGAATATTTCTGTTATATTATATTTCATGCAAAAAGGTTATTTTGAAGATTGATATTGCTATTATCTAAGCTAAGTCAGTGGGGAAGAGAACTAGTCTAATTGACATCGATGGAGCGTGACAATCAACTTCTCACAAAAGCGACGGGGCATAGCAAAATTGACTTACATACTACCTACCAAATAACCAACTATGCGCCAAAAATAACCAAAAGTAGAGCATTGTACCTCTTTGAAATCATGAAAAACTCAGATGAAGAATAATAAAATTCCTTCCTTAGCAGATGCCAATGCAAGCTAATGCAATTACGAATCTAGCGGCATTTATTGGGTCGTAAGGCATTTTCCGCACAATAAGGCATATTTTCTGGCAAATAATACAAGACAAACAAAATATAATTAAAGGGTTTTTTTACAACTCGTATAGGTAGTAGATATTATTGATAATTATGTTTTAATAATATATCTACAATACGTATTAGCTATCTAGTAAATGATAACCTACTTTTACGCCACAAGAGCCACTCATTATAAATTACAAGACTGAAGAAGTCGAAAGTGTCGAGGCTACATTCTCAACAAAATATACGAAAGTAAGGCGATTTTATAATTTAAAATTATACGAGAAGACTTTAGTACAGAAAATATCAAAGAAAGTACATAAGTTATGTACGATTCTGAGTTAGGTAGTAGGTAGGTTCTTCCTAACTTTACTTTCCCTCTTGACTCTTTTCCCCAGGATACTAGGAACAAGGAGAAAAGATAACATACGATAGGCGCCTGCGGAAGGAAGCACTCGCATCTCACGATAATTCTCATCCTTACAACACCCCTGCCATTGTGTCTTCTTACTCGTGAATCGTGACCTTAGGTTATCCTGTACATTGCGGCGTTGCCTCAAAGCCAGTGAACATACGTGCACTGAAAGGACCAATGGATGTTGACAGTACAAAATGTGTGGACATATTTTTTGGATATTGTGGAAAAAGTAATAGATTATATCCCATATTTATCCTACTTCTGAGCTCTGATATTTTGTTGAAATACGTCGTTCTTTTAAGGTGAAAAATATTGTTTCTGCCGCGAGGCCCGGCGATGCGATGCAAAGATTTATTTACCTAGATACATATTATATTTAATGAATTTTATTTTACTTCTTCTGAAGAATATCTTTTAACATACATATAAGATTTATAAAATACATTTATAATATATTAAAGTCTTTTTTTCTTCACGTAATGAGTTTTAAAAAAATCTAGTGGATTGTTTAGTATGAAGGACTAAGTACACCAGCATCAGTCTGGGATTAAAACTCTTCTAAGTCTTTCGTTTACAAGGAAGTTCCTGCTTTGTCTCTAAAGCTTTGCTGAATACTTTACTCATTTCTAGAAAGTCAATTACTTACACACCTACTTTTCTCTGAGCACAGAAAGTGAGATATAATCACTTTGCATTTTGCTTTATATTTGGACGTAGGTCACGACTTTACTATAAGCAAAACCCAAAACAATGAACTACTTACAACCCTAATTTCTATTAGAATACCTGCATGGCCCGTCTGTTCTTGGCTGGTTCCCAAAATATTCCAAACAAGCTTGGTGTTAAGGCATTAAAACGTCCTGCCAACCAATGGGCTTCATTTTCGTTTTCTATCCATAAATAAACGATTTTATCTTTTATACCCAGCCATTCTTCGAAACCCAACTCTATTTTCAGCTGCGGAAAATAATTTGAGCCGGTTTCGTTTACTAATACAGCTCATCGTATCCGCGCTAATACGCCTTGGCTGGTTTCCAAAAGGTGAGGCAGAGTGATATTTTGCCTTATACGGTTTGCCGGGCGATCGTTTATCTAGCGTCGTGTGCGGCGGAGGCGGCGGCGGCGGCGGCGGCGGCGGCGGCGGCGGTGCCCCGCGGAAGATGGGCGGATACTGTCCCCGCGCGGCCACCGCTATGAATATGCTACGACGCCTTTCTCGACGATGTGATATCGGACCTTTGAGGGATATTGGACTATCAAGATGATTGAGTTCTTGGAAGGAATTTTGTATTACAGTGAAGGTATAACTTTCCTGTAATAATTTCCTACTTACTATACAGGATGTACACCCTATAGGTATAGGTATAGTTAGTAGGACGTAAGGAACGATGTACCGAAAACTTTGCAGGCATGATTACACCACGAAACTGAACAACTTTTACTATGGAGCTTATGTAGGAAAACGAAAAAAAAAAGTTTCCATAAAAAGTCAGTCAGCTGATCGGGATTTCAGGTAAATTTTTTCTCGTTTACAAATATAGGGTTCATAGAAAAACTTGTTTTGTTTTATTGTCTGATCATGTCTGCAAAGTTTTCAGTACACTGTCCCCATCCCAAATATTAGTCCATGTTTTCAATCCATTAGATCACATCGTATTGGCGTTTCGTGAATGTTTGTTTAAAATCGGCATCTACATTTGTCCACTACTGGCCATGGGTGTATGATTGCCATACTCACCATGCAGTGTAAGCGAGTTTGCGACCCCTGTGCAATTACTGTACTCATAGGGCACGCTGTTACTAATTTCCCAGATTCGTTTCTTGGATTCCCCTGTAGTAACTATTACCCAATCTGTGCACGTGGGTGGAAATGTGGCGAAGCTTGTTCAAAATCTTATGATTATCTATGAACGAATGCAATTTAAGGTTCCGACCTGAAATAAAGATATTATTATTATTATTATTGATTTATACGTTTTTGTATCTCTCCGAAGAGGAAAAAAACTTTTAAACACGGGCCAAAGCCAAGTGCATAAAGTGTTCTAATGCTAAGAAGTTAAGGATAGGAATTTCCAGACGATTCTGCAAGTATTCAGGATCGTTGCTTTTTGGAGTAATGTGTAGATTTTTGGGTGAATATCCAGAGTTTTGGCTGATGTGCAAAGATTTTGGTACAACTCCTGTGGACGATATAATTATAGGTATAGTTTTGACTGTGTTAACTTTCCATTGAGATTTGATTTCTATTGCTCTCTCTTTTCGTGTGGGACACCGAATCGTCAACGACCCGATGAACCCTGGTGTCAGAGTTTTTCAACCGCCGACTAGTTGTATTGCTAAGTCAGTGTATTTAGTGGTTTTTTCAGAGTGAGTATTATTATTATTAAAGTGTGTTTGAAATCCAATATGTTCCAAATCAAAAAACAGCTACTGGTGACCCCTAAAGCAAAATTTCAAACAATTCCTCCCACCTCCATCGAAAACGATTTAATAAAAGAATGCAGAAACAAACTGTTTCTATTTAAAGTTGAAGCTCACGTCTCGACTGCGGTTGCGGCGCCGCAAAACTTACAGTTGTAGCGGGCGGTCGAGCGCAAACTAAGTGCGTCTACAAGATGCAACAAAATGGGGTAATAACCTCTTCTCTTCTCGTGTGGGACACCGAGTCATCCAACGACCCGATGAACCCTGGTGGCAGAGTTTTTCAACCGCCTACTACCACTAGTAGGCCTCTGACATGGTTGTGTTACGACCGCCGTCTAAGTAATCATAGATAGCAACCGGGACCGACGGCTTAACGTGCCCTCCGAAGCACGGAACCATTTCTTTTTCGGACAATCAGTTGGTTCAGCCTGCAATGTCCTAACCAGACTGGGAACAAATTCACACAGAGATAAATATCAACTTTTGTGAGTGTCCCACCGAGAATCGAACCCGGAACCTTTGCGTCGCAGGCAGTCGCACTACCACTGCGCCACATCGGTCGTCTAAAATAACCTGAAATGAAGTGAAGGTACTCCTGGGTTTAAACAACTTTTCTTTATGTAGGTTTACGCAACTTACTTGTTAATTATTTGGTAGAGAATTATATTTTTATAATTTGTGATCTGTCGACCTCCGTGAAGAAGGCTGCCAAAAGCAGCCGAAACGTAGATGGATAAACTCTCTACCAAATAAATAACAAGTAGGTTGCGTAAACTCACATCATGAGTGATACTTGTTCGTTTAATAATAAAACTTTTCTATAGCAGCATATGAAGAAATTTTTAAGCTGGACATGTTCTCAAACAACTTGGCACGTGGCCTAGGAGGTAGGATAGATATACATAGAAAGAGACAGAGATAAAATAATTTATGCCCTCCCATATGGATTTGTATGGAAGGTCCAAAAATGTTATAAGGTACTTTTTCTTTTGGTGAGTTTGTTGTACCCTTTTTGTTACAAGTTGTATATTGATTGGCATTCTGTGTTGGTTGCAGTCTCAAACACATCTGTAACACGCGGCTGTTAGACAATACATCCAACTATCGCACTTGGTGTGCAATTCGTACACTTCAACTAAGACCATACGAACTTTCGCAGATGGATCATGAAAACTCTACGACGGGGGAAATAGAGAAGATATTTTTTTCTCAAAAGACGTGCAGCTAAAAATTTAATTTAGTTTAATAAACATAATTTTTACGCTTGACGAAACCCGTCTGAGTATATTTGTGTCTAAAGGTCCTCCCGGACCTAAGTCGGCGACTGTTCCCTACAGTCGGCGACTGTTCCATACATCCAGTGTGGGAGCGATACCGGCATGTCGGCCGCCGACATTTTCCTACATTCTCCGACTTTTCTCTACATTTCTATACATATGACGTCACAGCTATTCGATTAATTTTATTTGATTAAAAAGGGATGGGATACCTGTTAAACTTCTATACTTGTTCTTACGTGGCATAAAAACCTGCTAAGAGTGTGTCGGTCACACCTAAATCTAGGGTTTAAAAAATATAAAAAGTGATGAAAAGCCGTGAAAGCCTCGAGATGATTCTACATTTGCAGCTAGTGTAACCATATTTTAGGATATCCTTTATATTACAAATTTTTGGCTTTGCTGTCCTGTGTCGCATGCGTAAAACTTAAGTAGGTAGAGTAAAACCAAAGACAACATTTATATGCGTTATACTGAGGGCTATTTATATCACCCCCATGTATGTTCTGCGACTTTTGGTAATTTCCAAGTTATTCAACTTTTGAAGTTGTATGAGAAAAACATGACTGGCAGGCCTTTTTTTCTTTTTTTGTACGCGATAAATAAAAATGCTACAAAAACAACAACTCAAAAAGCCCTTTTATGGAACTAAAGAACAGAAGGAAGGAAGCCTTAAACGCTTAAACGCCTTCAAAATTTCTTGCCACTAAAGACAAAGATCACTCTTGCTCAGACACTTCTCTTGCCCCTTTTAGACTACGCCGACACCTGCTACTTGGATGCCACTGAGGAGTTATTGAGCAAACTTGAGCGTCTCCAAAACCTCTGCATCAGATTCATTTTCGGCTTACGCAAATACGATCATGTCTCACAGTTTCGCTCACAACTCAAGTGGCTTCCGATCCGACATCGACGAAATGCCCACGTTCTTTCTTGTCTTTACAATGTTCTGTATAACCCTTCCTCTCCTTCTTATTTCAAAGAACGCTTTAAATTCTCTCGACCCCTGGACAAGCCCTGTCGCTCCCATGTTCGAACGCTTCTTTCAATACCGATCCATCACTCTGACTTCTACAGCTATTCCTTTACTATTCATGCGGCTAGACTGTGGAACTCCCTCCCGCACACAGTGCGTGACAGCCCTTCTATTTCTATATTCAAAAAACGAGTAAAAGAGCATTATCTTTCTCTGTCATAATAATTCGTGTAGGTTTATGTATTTATGTACGTAGGTATATATATATATTTATTTATTTAAAAATAATTGTATAATATGTAAGTTTATCTTATAGTTCATATAATTACGTATACTTTAGGATACAGTATTACTTTATTTATTGTACTTAGTATTCTTGTTTTATTAGCCCAAATTTATTTTTATCTTATTAAGTAAGTTGTACACGTCAACTGCCTCACTTTATGCCTTCTCACTACCCTAGGTCTGCTGTAAGAGATTTCTTTTTAGAAATAAGCTGACCTGTTGTGTATTGTTCTATATGTTATGTCCTTTGTGTTATATTGTGTACAATAAACGGTTAAATAAATAAGCCTGCCAGAAATTTTGAATAACTCGGAAACTACAATAAATTGCGGGACATACATGTTAGTGATTTGGTTACCCATCAGTATAAGGCATTTGAATTTCGTCTTTGGACGTCACTTAACAGGCCACCCTATATACAGTGTGTCTTAGAAATGAATGCAAACTTTCAGAGCGTTTCCTGGACGTGAAACTGAAAATCTTTTTTTACTTTTCTAAGAACGAAAAAATTTGTCCTTCCAAAAATTTGGAGGATATTTTTTGATAGAGGGGGACATGTTAAGTTTAGTGTTGCTGTGGCGCAAAGTAAAAAAAAAACAGGCTTCTCTGTTGCCTTTCTAATATGACATTTAGAGCTTGCTTCGCTCTATATTATAAGTTATATTCGTGGAGCGTCGTGCAGGTCCTCGCTTTGCTTTTTTAAAGTCAATTGTCAAGCTCGCTTTGCTCGCAATATGTTTATTGTTGCTGTAAGGCGGAACTCTCTTTGCACGCGGAGCAACTTTTAGAACGTAAATGTAGAGCTAGATTCGCTCGCAATACGTGTAGTGGTAATGTGGTGCAGTGTGCATCCCTTGTCTTTTTTAATGTGTTGTGTCTAGTCGCTTTTCTTGTGATGAATATTTTCTTTCAACCAACGGTAGTCTTGCTATGGTATGTGTTGTGACCCCCCATGATCAGAAGCTGTATGCGCCACTGGACTAGACCAGCATAGCGATAAGGTAAATTATGAGCGTTTTTTGCAGCCTGCAAGAAGTTGACTACGGAACTCTAAAACTCTCATAATTTCGATTTACACAGCATAGTTACCTATTGTGTCAAATTTGTTTATGAATTCATAATAATTTGTGGATTTCGATTTACACCGCATAGTTACCTATTGTGTCAAATTTGTTTATGAATTCATAATAATTTGTGTATTTTTGTGGATATCATTCATTATTCTGATAGTAATACTTGAATTCGGTGTTTCGGTGCTATAAATAAATATAGAGGTTAGTTTTTCAATTTCTGATCATCTTGGTTTACTTGAATACTCGGTATCTTCAGAACTGGATGATATTGGATCTTTTGCGTAGCAGAATCTCAGCAAGATTTCGAAGTTCGGAGGATAATAAACAACGGATAGCTTATCAAGCTTCTATCTGGTTTTGGAACTTGTCGACGGGCCTGCAGGGAGAACTGCGACCATCTTTCCAAATTTATGTCGATCTTGTTCTTCAATAAGAGCGATGCTTATGTCGGTGGACCAATATAACAGTAAAACCCAATCTAAAACCAGCAGCTGACGACAATTTGACGACATGAAATTAACACCTTATACCCGTTTTGTCGTCTAAATTCTTTCTGTCTACGTAATAGGTACAAAATGTACTAAGTCAACGAAATACCCGATGAATATCTGATTATTATGCATGTATCTCTTTCTAAATAAAGTACTTATAACAAATATGTATTTTACTTGTATTACGGTTGAGTTACATAGCCGTTACTGATAGATAGAATAATTTATTCTATAAAATAAATAAAACAAGTAGGCAGGTAGGTCATTGTCACAGTATAGTTCTGTTATTACAGATAGGTTAAATATAACACAAACACGGCTACATAAAACACCTGCATAATATTTGTCGTGATGACACAAATTATTCCAAAAATAAATAAAATATAGGATTGAAATTAATGTAATAAAAACAATAAATTGTAAAATTGAAAACATAAACAGTCAGAGTCCAAACAATGTATGACAGTGTTTTGCACAGCATAATCATGAACGTCAGAGCTATGCACAACCCAAGCATGCACGACAATGGCAATGAAATCAAAACAGTTTCGCCAAAAACACCCTTGTAGTAACAATTTACACCCCGCGCATGCACGACACGATCATCAAAGACATCACGTGACCATTTTGAAAATCTGCTAGTAGTGATGTAACCTAATCGATAGTTTTACATTCTCGTATAACTTAATCGATACTGTTTTTTTCTTATATATTTTTTATTATATTTTTTACGACTCGCTCACTTCGTTCGCTCCAGTGGGTCACAACTCGTACCAGACCTAACCTACTGGGTCGGATATGTGTCAGAAAATTTTAATGCGGGGGGCTTCGTTTCACCCCCCCCTCCACGGCCTTATATGTCATATTCCAATAATTAATCAAGAAGTCGATTATAGCCAACACTATTGTATATGAGTTCATTTACTCGTCGACGTAATTTTATTTAAATTCGAATTATACCCCGGTACATTAATTGTCCGGGCCAGTTACTGAACACAATCCAATGACTGTATCGTACATAGCAATATGTGCCGTTCCTACTTTAGTAATTTACTGGGAATATTCCCAAGGGAATGTTTACGAACTAACGTAAACCTTTAAGTATTCACTTTTTAAAATACACCCTACAGAAATACATGCCTACAGCATAATATTCTTCGCATTGGTAATTCCTAATCTCTCACTACAATATTTAACTTAAAAATTCATAAAATAATCGTATTTTGTCTCATTCTGTGTAATATACGATTATGTAATGTTTACTTACTTATTATTTATACTTATTTTACTTCAAAAAACACTTTAAATGAATTGTCCAGGATATTTATTTATTAAATATTGTTTATTAATAAAAAAAGGTAACATTCGTAATTTTTTTTTATATCCAGAACAATTCACATAGCGCCATCTGGCCCCAAACTAAGCAAAGCTTGTACTATGAGAACTAGATAGCTGATATCAGTACTTTTTTGCAAATAAATACGTATTATACATAGAAAACACCCAGACTAAACACAAATACTTGAAAATCGACTTAATATTTGTGTCTTGTGGAGATCGAACCCACTAAATACCCTTGGCGTAGCAGGCAAGGGACCCGGGTTTCCGGGGAATATTCCCATTGTTACCGGGAACGGCACATTGCTAGTCGTACATAGTCATTTTGTACAAAACATTGTCGGGCGTAATCGTATTGTGCATAATCAATGTCGTGCATTTATGATTCCAAAAGTCAGTACGCAGTCAGCCTACTCTGACAGCCTATAAGTCAATATCAGTGATCCAGAGAGTTATGTCAACATACAAGTCAATATCATGTCAGACTCAGAGCAAGTAAAAGTGAAACCTACCAATATTATACTTGAAGCTATGAAAAACTCATCTCATCGCAATTAGACTTGGCTTGTCTACACTAATATTATAAAAAGTAAAGATTTGGTTGTTTGTTTGTATGAATTGAATAGGCTTCAATACTACTAAACCAATAAAAAAAATACCATTAGAATTCTATATTATTTGGTACGAGAAAAAATAGGGATCCGCGTGAAAATTTCGATATTGTAACCCAACGCGTGAAAAAAGTACAAAAAAATATCTTATATCGCGTACGCTGTGGAAATTATTGACAATAGAGCAAAATGATGTACTACAGTTTTATAAAAGACATCAATATCTTAAAAAAAGCAGCAATACTATGTGTTTAATTTAGCGTTGCTATGCTGGGGTAAGTTAGGTATTAATGACGGTCTATGAATGCGCCGCGATACTCGCTCGCATGCACTCGCTCTGGGCATATGTTGTCCCTTTCTCACTCGCGGGGCGAGGGTGGCGGCGTGCGCGCGGGCCGCCTGGTAGGCGCCAAGCGGTGATTTCTGCACCGCACTATCAGTCACTCAAAACCGTTCGGACGGGAGGGTATCGCGTATTGTGCGGATTTCCCGCCACGCGTTTTGTGATGCCGCGTGTAATGGACGATTCAATTTGAGATCGCGCGTGTTGATGCATCGTATTATTGCGTTTCTCCTGGGTTGTACTGGAATGCCAGGCTTAGTGATTGTTGGATGTCTTATACGTCTTCCACGTGAGCGTCGCGTTGAATAGGCATCAGGTGGCCATATTGGCCCGCGTTTGTACGGCCCAAATTCGGGTTGGGTCACGCGTAATGACTAATATCAAAGTGGAATACGAACAGAAGCTGTGAGTGGTTTGAAGTGAATAACGCGCCAAGGCTGTAGTGGAATGCTGGGTGTCGATATCTTTTCCACCCAGCCCTGTAAGTACCCACGGAATCCCTATTTGATCCATTCCCTGAACTTCCTTTCTCCGTTGGGTATTTTATGCATTTGGACCGGCGACGTGACCGTAAGTGTCGAACCTAGTTGTTTTAGTATAAAACTGTTTCTTCATGTTAATGGTGTGTTCCCTTTAGTCATATTTGTTGTACCATTATCATTGTGACTCCTTAGTACGAATTGCGGAATTCGTGGGGTGATATAATTTGGAGGTACTTACTTATAATCTAGTGCTTATACGTGTGACGTAACGCCAGATCGGCAGACGGTATTTACTACAGAATTGAGTTATGTAAAGGTCAGAACACATCATTTGCCAATTTCACTCAACTTAGTTAATTAAGTTAAATAGATTTAGGTTCACGTTTAATTCATAGTATGCGCTGCTATATTGTGCAGCGTATGCTATTTAGCGCTGCGTAACGCGGCCATTGTCTGCCTTCAGTTGAACTCCTGGTATTTTACTAGAAATTTACCTGTGTAAATCGCTTCCACTGCGGGAGTTTAGCTTGGAATTAGACATGTCTATCTATTACAGTTATGCCACAATAACTACTTTTTCATCTTAAAATGTGCAATAGCAACGTCGCGCCGGTACAAACTACGCAACATTATTACATACATACATACATATATCACGCCTTTATCCCTTGCGGTAGGCAGAGCGTAAACGGCCGCAGAAAACGGACATTTACGCCACGTCTGACAAAAATTTTAGGGTCATTTGGAAAATTGTGTATCGCCATAGTGACAGGTTGTCAGCCCATCGCCTAAAATTGCAATACACACCCTCGAGTCCCTTCGTCGCCTTTACGACACCCATGGGCAAGATATGGGGTGATGCTATTCTAAGCCGGCATCACACGGCACCATTATTCGTGCCTGAGTAATAGTTGTATTTAATCATGAGTGTAATAATTATCAAAACCACCAGTTACATTAAACATGTAAATAAGCAACATTATGTTACATGTCATGTGTGGAGTGGCAGAAGCGGGGTTTATCACACTATCTTCTGCTGTTTTGGCTAGAAAAAAAAAACCAGTAAGATGAAATTCATAGTGTAATAACGTGTTAACTACCTTAAATACCTATACCTATTAAAAATATGGTGCGTATATTCTGTGCAAAGATTAAACATGCTCTCATAAGCTTGATTAAATAAGTAGTATTTTGTGTCTTTAAGCATTTGTTTTTGTTTCATTTTAACGCATGCCTTTGATTGCAATGAGTATTTTATGGCTTCATTTTACTTGCTTCTAGGGTTCTCTCTGAAATCTTCTCTTGCCCTGAAATACCATAGAGAATGTACTGCGAAAGAAGTAGGAGTACATAAGTAAGATTTTCTTTGGTTTTCTTCCTTCTACGAGAAAAGACGTAATTCTTTGTCAAAAGCGTTAAAAAGGGGAGGTAACGTTCGTGATCCAATGTTCTCTCAATCTAATCAATTATAGAGGTAGATTATATCTTTTGTTGTAATGTGGGTAAGTCTAAAATCAGAATAAAAATTCTATTCATCTTCTTCTTCTCTTTTAACTCGTTGCCACCTAATGCTGAGTGTAGGTATCCTCCTTACTTACCTTAAATTAGCGCTGCCTTATTCTGTCAAATAGCTTCTACGCTATTTCTAGTAAATTTAGCTACCATTGTTTTATCGTCGCCTCATTTTGACAGATTATGCGCATTTTATGACAAGACTTACATATCTCCAATCCGTTCCTAAACCTAAGTATTTGACGAAAAGTGACAGCGCTAATATAAGACAAGTAAAGAAAATTGATATCCCGAATAAAGGCCATAACGTTCAGCTTGGCTACTGAGTCCATTTCAATGAATCAAGTTTTAAAAATTAGGCTTGTTTATATTTAAATAAGTTAATATGAAGTCTTCGCTTACTCTCCTGAACCCTCCTCAGAGGTGCATCATTCTAGGCCAATTTTATTTATAACTAGCTTTTACCCGCGACTTCGTCCGCGTTAGATAGTTTTTTAGGCAGAAGTTCTAAAGTAGGTATGTGTATTCATAGTAAGTGTGACAGTGATATTAGAACAGTTCTTATCTCTACTGTTTAAAGATGACTTGCTTGCTTCTGTTATTAAAGGGATGATTCAAAATTTGCTATCCGGACTGAGAGATCAATATTTATAACCATTGAATACAAAAGTCAGTAGATAACAGAGTACGTACTCCAAAAGGTGCCGATTTGAGCACACTAAAATGGTCAGCATAAGTTGATAAAACAGATAAGAAGGTAATTTAAGTTACTGTAATACATTTTTATACTTCTATACCACATTTTTTGTTTTTCTGTCCTCGGTAAAGATGGCAATGTCCTTTCTCAACTTATTCCCATCAAACTGAACATCTTTTGTTCTGGAACCATTTCTGTATCTCCAATAGTTTAGGTGGGCTCCTGCTGATAGACCTGGTGGTCTACATAAGATACTCCAGATCTCCAATGTCCTTGTGTAAATAAAGCGGCCCATCATACTGAACAACTTTTGTCTTGGAACCATTTCTGTATCTCTAATAAATTACGTAGGCTCCTGATGGTACACCTGGTGGTCTACATAAGGAACTCCAGCTCCTCAATGTCCTTGTGAAAAGAAGCGGCCCATCATACTAAACAACTTTTGTTTTAGAACCATTTCTGTATCTCCAATAGTTTAGCTGGGCTCCTGATTTTACACCTGGTGGTCTACATAAGGTACTTATGAGCCCCAACGTCCTTGTGAAAAGAAGCGGCCCATCATACTGAACAACTTTTGTTTTGGAACCATGCCTGTATCTCTAATAGTTGAGCTGGGCTCCTGGTGGTACACCTGGTGGTCTACATCTATACTCCAGACCCTCAAATGGTAATCAAAAGTAGCCTATGTCCGTTCTCGGTATGCTAGCAATCTCTGTGCCAAGTTTCATGAAGATCGGTTTAGCGGTTTGGCCGTGGAAGCGTAGCAGACAGACAGACAGGCAGACAGACAGAGTTACTTTCGCATTTATAATATTAGTGTGGATAATATAATGTAGTTAAATAGTTAATATAATGAATAAATCCATACTAATATTATAAATGCGAAAGTGTGTTTGTTTGTTTGTTTGTTTGTTTGTTTGTTTGTTTGTCTTTCTTTCACGTTACAACAGAGCGATATCATGCAGTGTTTTTTAGGTGTGCAGTTAGGTGAGAGGCTGGAGAGTGACATAGGCTACTTTTTATCCCGGAAAAACATATTTTTCCCATCGGAAAAGCGATTAATGTTTAGCAATAGAATACACCCATACTACGAACATAGATGAGTATCATGCAGCGATGTAAAGCATTTTTTTTTTGAGAGCAGCTAAATGAAAAGCTGGTGAGTGACATAGGTTATTTTTTATCCCGGAAAAACATATTTTTCCCTTCGGAAAACCGATTAATGTTTAGCAATAGAATACATCCATACTACATACATAAATGAGTATCATGCAGCGATGTAAAGCATTTTTTTTTTGGAAAGCAGTTAGATGAAAAGCTGGTGAGTGTCATAGGTTACTTTTTATCTCGGAAAAACATATTTTTCCCATCGGAAAACTGATTATTGTGTAGCATAGAATACATCCATACCACATAAAAAAGATGTATATACAGGATGTAAGGGACAGCCCTCCGAATACTGATATTCCCATAGTAAATGCAGTGAGCTGATTGTGATTTTGTATGGGATATAGAAAAAAAGAATTTAATCTATGGCAGGTTGTTCAGTTTCATGGTTTGAATACACCCAATCAGTATTCGAAGGGCTGTCACTTACACCCTGTATAGCACTACTATGAGAATGTCTCTTGAATATGAGTTTTGGGATATGAATGTGGCTTTAAGGGTGATGTGGGTATGTACTTGAGATACTTCTTACCACAGTAGTAAAGTTAATTTCTACAGTTAAACATGATTTGAAAGTCCATTTCTATAATAATAACCATTTTTAGCACAGTAAGTTTGCCCTGCGTATACTTGCGAAGACACATAATAAACTTAAATTTTTTGGTACCATAGTCCTGAAAATTGAAGACTAGGCAAAATCATTATACTGCGTATTCATATTATTATAATTCCAATCCAAGAACATCCATCCCCAAGTTAATTTGGTTTGGAGCTAATATAGGTTTTCAAATCCTTGATTACATACCCACTCCTTTCTTTCATGTCTTCTTGGAGCATGTTTGTATGTAATAAAAATTTCAAAATAGCAGGAATATTAAAAAAAAATTAAAGCTATATAGCAATCTATACTTTCTTATTATTTATTAACCACCAATATAACACTAGGCAATATTCACAATATTCATAAGGTAGCTATACTCTATGGCGACATAGAGCGCTGAGTGTAATAGCTAGGCATAAATATAGGTGTATTGGTAGTTTAGTAGTATTGCTAGATGTAGCGCTGCATTGTGTAATAATGCAGGTTATGCCAAATTATATCGCTGATATAATTTGGCATAACCATTACTACTATATTTGTATTATAATATTCGCGTAGGAGTTAAATAAGTGACCCATAAACGTAATTTTAATAGAGACGCAGTCACTAAACCGGAAAGTAATGACCTGTGTTGTGTGTGCTGTCGCCCTGTTTAGAATACACAACTAATTAATAAAACTCTATGAGTACGCGGGCGAAGCCGCGGGTAACAGCTAGTAGATAATAAAGTTATTAGGTAACTAGAAAAAAAATGGGGTAGATATCCCATGAAAATTCATTTTCAGTATTTTATGATTTTTGTTTATTGGTGATTTTATTCTTGAAGGTGGTTTAGTTTTTTGTTAAAAAGTACAACTATATTCCCATAGAGAACTAGACAATGATCCATGATGGAACTATTTCCATGAAGATTTCTATGAAGTTTTTGTATCCATCAGTCAGTTAGTTTGTTTAAAGACTGAAGCAGACCAATTGTACGAGCAAAACGCGTGCGTGCGATTATACGTTGCAGCAAAAAAATAACATACAGCACAGCATCAGGATTGCGCAATAACATTTATGTTAACAATTATCAGTCACACACACAATATACGCCGAGGCGTTATCAGTCGATAGAAATAAATTACTTTTCCCTTACCTATACTCTTTATCAAGTTTAAGTTAAACATTTGATATGTAAATGATAGAGAATATAATTTGCAACAATGCAAACTTGCAGACTTTAACATTTCGCGAAATAAAATCTTCGATTGAATGAAATGTTGCAAAAAAATATGTTAAGTATGTAAACAGTGGTTTTAAGGGCATGGGAAAGATGACACGATTGTCTTCACGCGTACCACACGATGTTGCGGTATTGGACAGTTAATATGGCAAACATATTTGATCTGGTAGTGCGGCAGTGGTCTGGTCACATCTGTCGATGCCGATGTATGGTAGAGTAAGCCGGTTTTTGGGTGGATCCCATGCCTCAGCAAGCGTAGCGGCGGGACGTTCTCCAAGCAAATATACCGAAGACTTTAAAACTTCCGACTTGATGGCGGAAACGGGATATCGTGCCTTATGGCATATCCGTATGGCACTTACGTTCAGCAGTGGACTGCTATTAAGCTGATGTGATGCGTGATGTGTCATATATGACATATGATTACGGCACAGTGATGCGTTGTGTAGTGCGGTTGCATTTAACTATTGTCATCAGTAAATTTGGACCAGAAATATAACCACAAAATTGTGCGGGACGTCAGAGGGGCTAAATGTTTGGTTACGGAAGGACTTCACATTGATAAAGAGATAAATATAATATAAATACATGTGCAAATACATTTATCACACTTTCAGTACAACATAGTAGATACTTCCTCTACTGCAACGTACAGTCGGTTATAGCACATAAGGTACCAGGGGTACTCCAAAAGAACTGGATTATTTTTATCCCCAGTTAATAATTATTAAACTTTCAACGTATTCTCATAAAAGTAGTCATTTTCTACAAATACATTTTCATATCAAGAAAAATTTTTTGCTGAGGACAGAAATAATTTAGTTCTTTTGGAGTACCCCTGGTACCTTATGTGCTACAACCGACTGTACACTGTTGCACACGCATCCAGTGTGAGTCGGTCTTTAAATTTAAGATTTCAAATTGATACATTGATACATTCGAGTCAAGTCTCTTCAAGGCCATAGCATCATTGGTCGGTGCTCAGCATTTTCGCACCACCTCCTACCACCCCATCGCAAACGGCATCATCGAGCGCCTGCATAGACAGCTCAAGGCTGCCATCATGTGCCACGCTTCACCTCAATGGTCAGAGGTACTTCCCATGGTTTTGCTCGGCATTCGCAGCGCGTGGAAGGATGACCTTAAGGCATCGGCGGCGGAGCTCGTTTACGGTGAACCGCTGCGACTGCCTGGTGAGTTCTTTGCTCCTTCAGCGGACGCAGAGACCGACGTAACAGACTTCGCATCTCGGCTTCGCCATCACATCGCTCGGTTATCACCTACACCTACAAGATGGCACACAAACAAGCCATTTTACGTCCCTAAAGACCTAGCTACAGCAGAGTACGTTTTCCTACGCACAGACGCAGTCCGGAAATCGTTAAAGCCTCCATACACTGGACCCTACAAAGTGATAGAAAGAGGTTCGAAAACTTTTAAAATCGAGGTCAAGGGAAAGCCTGAGTCAGTGTCAATTGATAGATTAAAGGCTGCGTATGTGGTCATTGATGATCCAGCAACAGTTCCAGAGGTTCCAGCGGCACTTCCAGAGGTTCCGGAGATTCCTGCCAGCCCTACGCCTGCACCAGCTCCCTCCAGAACCCGAAGTGGTCGGGTGGTCCGGTTCCCTGATCACTATCGACCGTAGCCTGCTGCAACGGTCTCGGCGGGGGAGTACTGTAGCGGCCACCCTGGTCGCCCGTGGCAACCAGATTGTGTGGACTTTTTGACTTACCGAGTGAACGATTTTTCTTCATGTTTTATATTCTTATAGTATTAGCATCGTGCATCGCATTCTGTAAATAAACCATCTCTAGCAGTTACATGGACTACTTATTCGTAGCTATACATTTATCTTGGTGGCCAGTGTTATAGTATCTGTTATATTTTATCTTTTCTTATAATACACATCACTATGTACACGTCATCAACGTACCGTCAAACGTAGTGATATCAGCACAATTTAATCTGTCTGATACTATATATATTTATGAAGGATTGTTTACAAATTTTATCAAAGATAGCAGCACAAAGAATTGGTTTTAAACACGATTGAAATGATTTATTTATAAAGTCAACATTAAAATCATAAATTAGTAAATGCTCATTGTGTATTATTGTCAAAGAAAGCAAAAAATATAAGCTTTACTGAAAAAGTTGATACGTTTAAAGAATATTTTTTTGTATTTGTGAGTCGATAGTGAAGATTGTAGAGTATGTGTTTAGAAGTTATTTTAATGGTATTTAGTGTCGAATAGTCAAAATGATTTTTTCCCTTTCTTGTTTCTGTGCTGGCAACACGCGTTTTTCAAGAACCGACGACAACCGACAACAACCGACGACATCCGACGACAACCGTATACAACCGACGACATCCGACGACAACCGACGACAAGTTCGGATGTATCTAAATGTCGGATACAGTCGCAGATATTTTCATATGTATCAAATATGACAACGTCTGTAAAATAATTGATGAAATCTTTAACCATAACTTCTGTAGCACATATTTTTAAATAAATGGTCAAGTAAGTTTCCAACTATTGTAATAATAATATTACCAACTATGAATATCTCTATTGGCGAAGTTTGCTTGAACTTGGACTACTTGTTGCATCCTGTATTTTCTAGGGGGTGTAGCCACTAGAAGAAGGCAAGCGATCGAATATTTACTCTGTTGTATTCACTTCATCAGTTTGTGCATGCTGAACTTTGATCTAACCACACTTAGTTGCATCAATATTTTATCGGCCGTTGTGGCGCAGTAGTAGTGCGTTTGTCTACTACGCAGAGGTGCCAGGTTCGAATGACGGTTGTGGGTGTCATTTGTGTGATATTTTGTAAATATCTGTATACCATATTTTGTTCCACAAAATCATTTCAATTCCATTCTCTATGACGCTGACCACAAGGCTAGACAAGCGCTACTCTCCAAATATAGGCCGTGCAATCGGCTACATACACACGTTATAAAATGTAACTCTCTTTCACATCGATAAGGCTTGTTTTTGAATAAAAGGAGCAGTTTCACCACTTTTATGATTGTACACCTGGACCAGCGGAAATTATAGCCGCTTCAGCCGTTCGTTTAAAGCCTAGAAAAGTGCTATTTTTAGAACGTGAGTGAAAAACAGCATTAGTAACGGTTTGAAAATAGACACTACTTACGAGCTGAGCTCCTTTTGTAGCACTGCTACGCTGTTCGTAGCAATGGTGCTACGAGTGGAAAGTTGGATAACGCTACGTTTATGACATTATCACGTATTATTATGTGCCTTGGTTATTGTTAATACAACATTTGTTTTATAAGCAACATATGTGCTCCTTTTAAGCTGATCTATGATTAGTCAATCAGCATCTGGTAGTGTGATTTTGGAGAATCAAAAAAAATTCTAAGTGACAGTTATTTAAAACAGCCCTTCCAAGCCTTCTAATCTATTTGTCATTACGCAAATATCAAACTGCGTTGCCCATTGCAACAAAATGAGCGATATTTGAATACTAAAACGAGTACTTTATACGAAGTGTCCTTAATGTTTGTTGCGGGATAAATAAATTCTTGTCTGTAAATGAGGTACGCGATTAATTTAGCATTATCGAGCTACAAAATATTCCACTTGAGAACATATAACTTCCGTTGTTGCTAGAATTGAACAATTAGTCATAACCGGTTAAAACAATCAGTACTACAATATATTTTCAGTACAAATATTAAAATGTCGGAGTATACTCAGAGCTTCTTGTTATCTAACAGCACATTTACTTACAAGCGTACTTCAATAGCACTACAAAGAGTATTTTATTCCTCATCATTAAATTGTAACAAATCCTAAAGATTCTTAAGAGGATATTTTTTGCCCCACGGCGATTAAATCCAAGTAGAATAGAATGTTCTGCGTTTGTTAACAACGTACAATTCTTTGACAACTACAACACCTACGTTAGGCAGTTGGGCACATTAGGCAACACCCAGAATTCATCAGGGCCCGAAGTCTGCTAAATGAAAATCGTTTCATTTGTGTGTAGATAGCGTGTCAGTTGCATAGTTTTGGGCGTATCGTATTATGATAACAATTTGAAATTAGAATATCACATACAAACATATATACATATATCACGCCTTTATCCCTTGTGAGGTAGGCAGAGCGTAAACGGACATTTACGCCAGGTCTGACAAACATTCGAGGGTCATGTTGCCAGCCCATCGCCTAAAATTGAGTTCCTTAGTCGCCTCTTACGACTCCCACGGGAAAGAAATGGAGTGATGCTATTCTAAGCCAGCATCACACGGCATCTTAGCCAGCATACTAGAGTGTCGCTGGCATTGTAAGGGTAAAAAAAATAAGAAATCCGGGCCCAGACCTTTCGTTAGTCAGAAAAAGAAAAGATCCAATAAGTAGAATATCGTTTTGTGTTCCGTTTTTTTCAATATGTTGATCCGGTTATGCGGCAGTAAATTACTTGGGCATTCAAATAGCGTGCAAACTATGCATTCTTAGTCGGCTTCATTTGAATACATTCCACTGAGCGCTGGAGTGCTGGATCCAATGAATTTATGAATGAGCCTGGCGACATACAAATGCAATCAAAATGGTTCTAAATTTCGACGCTAGAGGAATAATGGCGTTGGCAATAACGGATAATCCTGAAACCTTTTTCTTTTGGACATAAAACTGTAAAACCCATGATCGTAGTTTGTGGGCATGGTTACTGTAGCAACACACTTGCGAATAGTTTACTTTTGACGAGTTTTGGATAGTATGGGACATAAAAAAATCCGTGGTCATATTCAAATTGCAAATAATTCTGCTACTGAATAAATATGGATTTAGGTATTGCGATGCCACGCTACCGTGATAGTGTCACTTTATTAAGTTTTAAGCAATGTAATTTTAAGTTATTATTTATCTATATTATGTTGTAAGCTATCCAGGGTTGATCAGTGTGTGCCGGCTTAGAAAAGTCACCCTATCTACTCGTGGGCGTCGTAAAAAGCAACTAAGGGATAAATTTATCCAGGGAATGGGCAGCAGCCAGGGTTGGCAATGTTTAAAACATAAGTTTAAAACAGTGTTTAAAACACCTTAAAAAAAAACACGTTTGTTTAAAACAGATTAAAACATGTTTTGTTTTAAACACGTTTAAAACATTAAAAAAAAACAGACCCGTTTTAGTGGTACTTTTATTCATAAGTTTTATAAAAATTATAGATTCTTAGCAACCTCGGTATGGCAACCCATAAAATTAGAGCGCGGGGATTCACCTAACGCGCGGGGCGGGCACTGACCTCCCCCATATTCCCCAAACCAACACGCGGGAGTTTCCCTTTGGAATGGTGTCCGCATTTCGTCGTGAGCTCTTGATTCGTGTGAATACGTAAATATAAAAAGTCGGAATTATGAAGAAAAAATGTCGTCAAAACAAGAGTTTAATGTTTATTTTATGTTATGTGAGCTTAGATTGGTATGTTTTGTGTTGAGTATGATCATGTTTTAAATTTCAAAGTTATTGTTTAATACTGTTTAAAACATGTTTAAAACAGTTTAAAACAATTACTTTGAAATTTAAAATAAACTTTGATTTAAAACATGTTTTTTTTTAAATTCGAAATAAAACACAATGTTTCGATCTTTTAAAAAAAACATGTTTTTTTCCAACCCTGGCAGCAGCGTTCCTTGTGAATACAACATCTTGCACTGTGCTCGCTATTCCTTCAGTTAACGGTAGTGAGTATGGTAATACCCCCCAATAGGGAGAAGCCCAGTAGTGGAATGTTGTGGCTATTAATGTCATGTATGTAAATGTAAAATTTTGATCTTAAAAACCACTGCATCCAATGGATACGATTTATGTTCTTTCGCATAACTATGCCAAGGTTTTTTATGTTGGTATAAACGATTAGCCCTTTCCAAATCGACTAAACTTTTCGTAGGGGAATCTTGACTCTGACCCTAAAACTTATTTAAAACAAACTCAATTCTCGTACGTTAGCATTGCATCTCCTAAAACGGTGACCTATTTGAACTATGACAACAGCATCGCGACTACAAACAGATAGCATGCGATCGTTAACCTGATTGTCCGAAAACAACTGAGCTTGTCGTAAAGTGACGTGAGGCAACAGAGCGAGCGAAACCACGGGACTACTGCGTTTTACTTACACCACAAAACATTTGGAACTATAGACACAAGTTAATCAGAGTAATCTAACTCATGTCGTCGCCATTTTCAGCTAAAGGTGGAACGCTGCCTTCTCTTCTTGCTTTCAATTTCTGCAGGTTGGTGTTTTGATTTTTTTTTTAATGAGATTTAGGAATCATGACTCGCTTGGATATCGTTGCCTCTTTCGTTCGCTCATTGATTCGCTGGATTGTCGTTGATTAGGGGGCTTTCATGTCGAGTAAATATGGGGTGGTGCTTCGTTCCTCATACGGCTTAACACTTTGTGTAACAAATGCTGCAATTTTTGCACCACATTTTATATTTGCGTCTCGGTGTCTCACACGATAGAGAATGGCATGTCTATTTATTTCTAATATCTATATCTGAACTCGAACCCGTTCAACTCGATAGCTGAGTTCGACATGGAGTTTAGTTAACTTAGAAGTGAAACTTACCCAGAAACGTAGATTTCATTCGTCTGACTGCCCCGATTTCAATTCAATTAAGGTCGGTGACCGTGTAATTTTAAAGCAGTATCTATAGTTGGTGCGTTTAAAACGCATTCGGATAAGAATTTACTGACTTGTCTTACAAACTGAACCAAGTCATCACGTGGCTGGTCAGATTGCATAAGGTCTATCATTTTCATCCAAGTTTAAAACGCACCAACATAATTCAACCTAGTTTAGACCTACCTTACTTTACTTACATTATAATTCTTCATGAAAATGTGGGACATCGAGTCGTCCAACCTTATAATATGACCACAACATTATTTAGTTAACTATTTTCCCTTATGATTTTTCTCTTTGTAATGGAATGACTAAATAAAGACTTTCCCTTTTAGCTGGTCTGTTAGTACTAAGCTACTAGCTCATACTAGCTATATTACTTTACCTTTGACTTTACCTTTCTCCTAAGTAAATAAAGTGAGGGTGCAATGAGTCTGAGGTCTGGAATATTGAATCTTTGATTAAATTTTTCCCAAGTTGTCTTAAATAAAACTTTTGTGTTGTGTTCTAATATGAATAGGTAAAGGTAAGATATTTGTTTTAGCAGATTTTTCAAAAATTGATAGCATGTTGAAAAGTCTGTTTAAATTGTCAGTACCGTCGTTGTAATTGTAGGTATTTACTACCTATCCTACCCGTACTATCGTTGCCAACCATAACATTATTCCGATTCGTCTTCTTATTTATTTAACTCTTTATTGCACACAAGATACCATCCGTACCTGGTAGCCATTCCACCAATTCGGACTAAGCGCTTCCAGTCATCATTTATAATGCGCACTGCTAAAGAGTGGAACTTACTTCCTGCGTCTGTGTTTCCAAAAGCATACAACCCTAATCTCTTCAAAGTAAGAGTGAACAGGCTTCTTCTGGGTGAGCTCGCTCCATCTTAGACTCTGTCTCTGTCCTATGACCTAGACTAGAGTCAAGAGCAAACCCATCATTAATAAAAAAAAAAAAAAAGATGAAACACAGGACAGTAAAGTTTTAGAAAAACAACGCAACAGGTACCTATTTCTAAAAAGAAATCTCTTCCAGCAGTCCTACGGTAGAGAGATAGCATAGGATGAGGCTGATAAATCGTGCACAATTTTACATAATGTATACATATATATGTATATAAATGAATATACCTAACAAAGTTATCTCTTCTGAGACGTCACTTCACAAATTCTACAGTAATCAACTAATCAATCATTGACAACATGCAGCACTACCGGACTTGCCAACCAGTTAATGACTTATTTTAATTTATTATCATGTACTTTTAATTTTCAGCTTGGATAAATTTTGTATTTCAATAGTAAGAAGACCGAATCAAGCAGGTAGCCAATAGTAGATGTCTTGTTAGTCCTAATCTTTAGCTATCGGCTATATTATGTTGATTCCACCCACCTAACTTTTTTATGTTGAAATCAACATCGTAAAGTTGTTTGTTCCAGTCAATAACTTGAAGTCGTAACACGAAATTACTTTTTGCTTACTTCCAAGTTCGGTCGCTCATTTGGATCGTGTACATTCGGAGAATTCAATAAGAACTTCATTGTTTGTGCACAGGCAGATTTTATTTGATTTCGGTTACTTAATGGTTTTTTAAAAACTTTGAAAATACCTTTTGAACAAACCTACACGTTGAATACTCTCATATCTTTTTTCATGCATAATATGTATCGCAAAAAATTTAAAGTACCCAAATTGAAATCCTTTGAACAATCACTTCCCAACCTGCAGATTAAAGTATACGGGTCTCTAACCTGCCTTGAAACATATACAACATTATGCTGATTGAGTATAAAAGCAGTCCAAACTGAAACGCTCTTTCATATTATATTAGGTAACCTCGGACACAAATAATATGCTACTACTGAATAAATATATAACCGCATTCAAGATAACGTTAACGACAAAAAAGAAAAGTTTAGGAGTTATCGATTTTGCATTGAAATAAGAAGGATTTGGCGAATGGACTGACGGATGCATCTGTTAAAGCATTTGTCAAATCGCACGGTATTCTTGTGTATGTTCGGAAAAAGATATCGTCATTTCCGCAGCCGCTCTGCGATGTAATATAATTTTATTTGTAGCTAATAATTATTTTATTATAATTTTTTCTATTTAATATCTTTGACGATCACAATATCATGTCATTTTTATTTTATGGTATTATTATGTGTACCTACTGATTTAAAATAATAATGTGAAATAAATAAATCTAAATCTGAATGAGTGTTGTGCTATGGTATCCGTTTTTTTCTTGTTTATTGTATGGGAATTCGAAATTTCCTTTCATCTGACAGACGGATGCGTCAAACAGAACACCGCCATAACCAGCTCTTTTTTGGTTAATAAACTCAATGAACTATTCGCTGTTATTAAATTTATGGCAATTCATACCAAAAGGGCCCGTTTTTAGGTACTTTTGTCCATAACTTTAATTGCCGAGAATATTTAATTGAGTTTGCAGGTTCTAATTTTACTTAAGGATAATACTAAAAACATAGGCAACGGATATTCTCATAGATTGTTTGTATAAAGAGAAAACTTTTTTTTTGTGAACTAGCGCCTATATCGAGGTCGTTGTGTACGGCTACACTCGCCTTAAGCCAATCCAAATTTTGTCGGAAATTGGAAACCGTAATAATATCACGCGCCGCCGCCAATACTTACTTTGTGTTAATATTGAAAAACCAAATTAGGATAAGGTACATTGGCTAGTCCCAACTAGACCGAAGGGATCATTTAAGCAATGAATCACAGCAACCCCTTTCCAACCCACTTCAATCTATTAGATTATCTGCTAAGTCCAATTTTTCAGGAGCACCTAAGATTTTCGAGACGACAGAGATCGCTGAAATCCAATTTTGTCCAATTCACATATCGGATAATCGGCTCACGGATGCAATTTTGCCTTTATATTTGTGAGTGTTTCGGTCAGCACGTCGCCAAACGAATCCACGTTGATTGCTAATTGTTGCTAAAAGATTTTTCCGTTTTTTGGAAGAGAAATGATGAATTGAATCATATTTCAAATGCGGGTGTGTAATATACTAAAGTTCTCCAGGAAAATACTATTCAGTATGTAGAAAAAACGCGGGAGAATCCCGAAACCAAATTGTGCTCTAGTATCTTCACTATTGCTGGTGAGCAATGCAGATAAACTATGCCTATTTGGCTCAGCTAGTGCTTATACAAGTTCTACATTCTGAAATATCAACACTTCGCTAATTTTGGTTTTCAACTGCGCGGCCCCAGGAACGGCTGAAATGAGGAAATTGTTTTTTGCTGAAGTTGCGCCGAGCGACGCAGCCGACCGCGTGTGGAGCCGAGCCAGATCTCCACTGGATTGGAATTCCGGCGACGTTGGCTGGCTTCGGTAACCCCACACCTAGGCTGGTTTTGGGAATCTCATAATTCTCTGAATCCTATAAGTATAGAATTTAAGATTTATGATTTAACTTAAATTATTTTGTTTCCATCGCACAGCATAGCTTGTCAACGGCAGGTTGAAGCGAGTGGTGCCGCAAAAGCAGCGCCACTTTACGAAAAAATCATATCTCTTCATGGAAAAAATACACCAGAATTTCTGTAGTTAAAATTTTTGAAATTAAATATTAAGTTATGGATAAAAGTGACAAAAACGTTTTTTTTTATACTAACTGTTATATCTCAAATTATAGCGACTATTTTACTGACTTTGTAGGGTCTAATTGAAATTGAAGGAGATTCCGAAGTATTGTTTGCATATGCAAACTATAAAAATAATCTCTATATAGAGATATGATTTTCTCCGTGAAGTGGCGCTAGTTCTGAGGCACGACTCGCCTTAATAGATTGATTGCATGTGATCTTCAATTTGAACATGTACAAAAAAGAGTCAATATTACGCACATATCATAATATACGCCCTTTGACATCCCCAGCCGGTAGGTAATATAGTAGTTGAAAAACTTTGATCTGATTAACGTTTGTAGTTAAAAGGTGCAAACGATGAGAACAGTAGTGATACTAAAGTTAACAAACTTGAACAATAATATGACTATAAATCTTGATACGTAGGTAGGAATTGAAGCATTTCCTCCAAAGTTTTCAAGACGTACTGCGAGGCGAGAGCCAGTTTGTGACAAATGAAAAAGTTTGTATTTATTATCTTCTTTGATGGAAATATTTTATTCATAAAAGACAGAAATAAAATACTCTATCAAGATATCTGTCTTTCAAATAGTTAAGCCTGAACAAAATATGAACATGTTTTTAAAAGCTTTTCTATTTTTCCATTCTTACCAACACTACTTTACCTATAAGTACTTATGTCGCGACGTTTGTCACGATTTATCAAATACTTGTTGCAACAACGCCAACACCCAATCTGAGAGCTCTGAAACAAATTAAACTTGACAATGGCGAAATCAGAATGGAAACGCCTAAAATTACCTGTTTTCAATGTAGGACTATACTATCATAGTACTATCTATCACATAGTGACGTGATGATCCGTCAATTCCGTCATTGTAAAAAATATATATTTGTATCTTGTATCACACATTTTTTATGTCAAACTTGTATCGTCCTGATAACACCGGCATGGGTAGGATAAAAAAAAAACAGTAGATAAGTATGCGAGAATAAAGTTTAATTTTACATACACACACATATCACGGCTATAATCCCTTGCGGGGTAGGCAGAAACGGCCGCAAAAAACGGATATTTACGCCACGTCTGACAAATATTTGAGGGTCATTCGAAATATTTTGTATCGCTATAGTGACAGGTTGTCAGCCAATCGCTTGAATTGCAATACACACCCTCAAGTCCCTTAGTCGCCTCTTACGACTCCGATGAGAGAGATATGGGGTGATGCTATTCTAAGCCGGCCGCCCGGAGTCACACGTCAAAAGTTTGATTTTGTATAACTTTTTTTGTCTTTATTATAACATGGAAAAGTTTTGCTCTTGAAGAGGCTTAGAATCTTATAACTAGCTAACATTGTCTGGTAAACTTAGCTCTGCGGCTGTAGATCAATGTCTGTGGCATACACTGTTAAAAAAAACGTTAATTGACCGATATCGCTACAGTTATTGTGTTAAGTTATTTTGACAGTATAATGACATATTATGAATTATTATTATGTGATTCAGCCGCTGACATATGACTGGAGATCGTGTCTTGATCACAGTTGAGTGCGGAATTGTGGAACAATAAAAAACTGATTCCACATATCGAAGCCCTCGGTAGACGGAGGGGAGTCTAGTTTGTTAGCATTTGATAGAGTTTATAAATCATGAGTATATCCGTAGCCACGTGGATGCATGGTGCTCTTTTTGCTGCAAGGATGGTCATTGTGTGGGTACAAAAGGTACCCAAATAAGTTAGATACAATAGATGTCATCATGTGGATGAGTATGTTGAATTGCCTAAATTGTGCAATAGATAACTAGATTGGAGTGTTGATGATATTGGAAATAACTAAAGCTAATTGAAATTGAGTTTGTAACATTGTAACAGATGAAAACGGTTTGAAGCCCCCCCATTTCCCCCTATAAACGGTGGCGTTTGCTTGAGGCATTGTCTGCTTGTAATTTATCTTTTACATGCGGATCATTCGACCGTCATGTTTCCGGATATCTGTACAATACACGATAATGATGACATTAAACCTATGTTAAAATAAGAAATATAACAAAAGTAAATGTAGTGAGTTTGTAAAGACAAACTGACTTACCTACTTAGTATGAATGAATAAGAGTAAACATCCGTTTTACAATCGAATCACAGTGGTTCTGATCGCTTTATTTTACGATGTTCCGTATTAGGGCTCAAAAGTTTTGCCGATCGGCACCACCTGTCAGGTAAACGCCCCATTCGCGGCCACAAACCGTTCTTCTCGGGACATTCAAATCGGGCCGTCCCCAATAATGAGACGCAATGCGGCAGACGTGCCTTGGGACTTCTAGCAAGCCTAACGTCAACAAAATGTACAAAACAGGTGTATTCACCCTGTTTTCCGAGCACATTTAGCTTTGTGGTTTTCATGACACTTACTTTTCTCCCTACTCAGATTTTATACGCGAACAGCCTTAAATTTTAGATTGAATTTTGGGAAACCATGCCGAATAACAATAACAAGACTGAGCTCAAGCAATTACGAAATTGAGCTTGGAATTCCTTTCCAGGCAAATCAAACTTTCACTGAGCGGCGCAGAGGTACTTGATGTTCACTCATATAAGAACCGGATTATTCACACATTCATGAGAATTTTCGCCGCCATTTCAAGTGTCATGCTTATAGCTAGGGCTGCCACTTCCCACCCAATAACACTAATTTGCGTTAATAGGATGAAAAATATACTGAGATTTGTTTAAGATTTCCGAATACCAATATTTCATTTAAAAAAATAAGTGTTACCTTTGTAAAGCTGCGTATCGTATTTTAATTGAATATGACCTGATTTTCCGCGCATGTTATCATATCTCATACTACGTGTAAGTATCTAAAACTATCTGTCATTACAACGAAGGCTTGAAATTTGGCTACTTACAATATAGGGCGAAATTTTACTAGTGACCGATAGCGAAAACTCAAGACAGGCTGATGATAAGGAACAACTTTCTTCAAGAAACATAGGCCGAAAAACGATAAATAGACATTGCTAGCCATTTCCGGTCAGGTGATTTGAGTTACAAAGAAACTCAAAAAAATTTAGACATATTATTTCAACTGATCAACCAACAAAACAAAACCTATACTCCTAAAGTTGTTCCTTATCACCAGCCCGTCTTGAGATTTCGCTATCAGTCACTAGTGAAAATTTCACACTATATAAATCAAAAGTCAGCTAGGACACTACTTTTTCACTCGTACTAATAGTACAATTTGAGTTACGCTTTAGTGCAGGTGTTCAGCCCTGAAATTATATCTTTTTCGGCTGTAGTCACGGCACGCGCCCACCTCGCTCGCATGTTCGGGCATGTGCCGTAACATCTGCGCCAGGAGACTTCAAATCCCTTCAATTAGGCTACTTTACTTATGCTGCTGTCACTATTTTTGACAATATCAGATGTCATTAATACGGAAAATAATGTAATGTCGTAAAGATATTAAAACCAAAGACCAATCTCGCTAGAAATCTAATTGAGACTGGATTTAAAATAGCGTAATTGTTTTTTATTATCTATATGAAATTTAATTCTCTGTCTAATATTTTAGCTTAATATGGAAAATATACATTAAAATATATAAACTTCCCTCGTAAATCATGCGTAAGAGCCTTGTTTCCCTCTTTTATTTCTCTTTGTAAAATAAAGGCGTGTAAAAGTTACTAAAGTTTAAATTAAATAGGTTTCTACCACACTTGTTAGCCTTGCGAACCACAAAAAAGTTAGCAACCATTTAATATTATTCTACACTTCTGCCAGCCCTAAAAACTTAAACAGAACGAGCATATTGCACTCAATAAACGCTGGAAAGAAAACATAAGAAGTGATGCGCAAAGACCTATATCTACATTAGCTACTCAATCTCAATGTAATACGTGATCCTTCTCAAGAAGTAACATATGGCAGCATTGTTACTAAACACTGAATTCAAAAGTAAGATGGGGCAAAGAAACATATAAAAATGCAAACAAACAAGATAGAGACAATTGACTACCTATGCCATACGACAGATAAGGACAGATCATAATACTTGAATACAAAATGTTTAAAACACTTCCAAAAACAAAACAAAACTTGCACATGCAAATTTTGCGGGCGGGATGAGCCGCGGTAGCTCAGATGGAAGAGGCGTCGCTACTAGGGATAGCAAAAGTCGCGTTCAAATTCTGCCCGTGGTAGAAAATTTTGCAAGTTTTCTTAATCATAATAGTTGTCACTCAAAATATCAGTAGCCAGAATAAGGCGCTCACAATATCCAAACAAAAATAAACAAAATGCAGTGAACACTAAACTTGTAGGTTATTATTTGTTTTCATTGTAAATTCAATTTTGTGCCACTTAAGAACGCGTACTTAATATAGGTAGGTACCTAGTAAAACGCATTGGTTGCCTACTCTCGTCACGTGTTGGAAAAAGAGAAGAAAAAAAGCGGAAAAGTAAATTGCGAAATCAAATTATGAATTTAGATAAATCGATTCGAATTCAATGTTTTATAGAAAGTTTCCAGCATTTTGTTACTAAAACCACCGGACAATGGAAATGAGTAAAATGCTCGACTAATTCGAAATTCCGGTGTGGACTCACTAATTCGATATTCAAATCACAGTAACGCACGTATAGTTTAGTTGTTAGCGACAATTTGAAATGGATATCAAGTTTGTGTTTCAAATTGTACTTACTGCACTGTATCATGTTGACGTTGGTTTGTTACGTATGAGAATAAATGAAATCTATTATCCTCAACCTTAAGCATACATACATACATATATCATGCCGATATCCTTTGCGAGGTAGAGCATAAACGGCCGTAAAGACGAACATTTACGACACGTCTGACAATTCAGAAAATTGTGTATCACTATGGCAGTGATAGGTTGTCAGCCTATCGCCTAAAACTGCAATACACATTTTACCCTCAAGTCCCTTAGCTGCCTCTTAAGACACCCACGAAAGAAATGAAGTGATGCTATTCGAAGCCAGCAAGCAGCACTTGTCTGGCATTCAACGCATGGCATGTTAATATTCGCAGTTAGTGTGCCAACGCAACAGCCAGTTTGCCAGTGTTCAAAACTAAGCTTAAAAATGGCTTTTAACGAACCAATTTTATGAGTGCAATGATTTATAAACAATAATATTTTTATTATAATTAATGATTACTGTATTAACTAATAGAACAATAGTTACTTTTTCGACTTGTTACAACTGTAATAAATAAATATATCTTGTCTAATGATACATGGTGTAAAAAAATTAGCTGAGAATATTTTAAGGGGTGAACCAGTACGTGAAACTGAACAACTTTCCCCAAGGAACATAGGTAGAAATATGAAAAAAAAAATTGGCCCTCCCATAAAAATTATCCCGGCCGTGTAACACACTAAGTATGGGAGGGTCAAATAATTTTTTCATATACCGTCCTATGTTCCTTGGGGAAAGTTGTTCAGTTTCACGAACTGGTTCACCCCTTAAAATATTCTCAGCTAATTATTTTACACCTTGTATAAATTAAATTAGCAGCGATCACTTATTGTTCACTTTTTATTTTGTTTGTGTGACTAAATCGATAAGTACCCACTGTCCGTGCTGTCATTCGCCCGTTCTCCTCTTCTCCTGGGTGAACTTGATCGTTCTTGTCCGTCAGAGCTATTTGCGTCCCCTGACGAGATGTTTTCGATTGCTAACATAATGTAGCTATTGGAATGTTAAACTTTTTTCTATTTTATTTTATTTTAATGCAACTATTCACACAGTACCGTGTGATGCCGGCTTCGAATAGCATCACCCCATTTCTTACCCATGGGTGTCGTAAGAGGCGACTAAGGGACTCGAGGGTGTGTATTGCAATTTTAGGCGACGGGCTGACAACCTGTCACTATAGTGAAACACAGTTATCTGATTGACCCTCAAACTTTTGTCAGACGTGGTGTTAATATCCGTTGAACGGCCGTTAACGCTCTGCCTACCCCGTAAGGGATATAAGTGTGATTTATGTATGTATGTATGTATGTATTCACACAGTGAAGTTTGGGAGAATATACGTAACATTGTATTTGAAAAACTTGTTCATGAAAAGAAACATAGATACATACTATGTTTAATTTACATTTAGAACATGCTCAAAATTGCTGACCTATTATTCTCTTAGAAAAAATAATTAAAACATTCAGCCTAAGTTATTACCATTCCGATGATGAAATACTTCATTAAGGGGAAGAATGTAAATGGATCCCTAATTCAGCGTCTTCTTATTATTCATTCGTACAAATCTTTATTCTTTTTGCGACTTCAAAAGAGAGAAAAAAATGCAAAGAGGAGACTGCAAAGCCGCTAAGCCCGCTCGACTAGGTAACGAAAAGGCACAATCACTTAGATCCGGGCCTGTGACCAACCATTCGCGTTTTGGCATCTTTAAGTTACAGGGCTGGAGTAAGGTAGGTAGTAAGTAGATCCAAAAGATGTATTTATCAGTTAAAATTCGCTACAGTATTTGCTCTATACAAAGTCTTTTCACGGTTCCCGTACGGCGGTTCTCCCACTTTATGTAGGTCAGCTGGAAGAATTTTCTTAGTAGAAATAAGTTGTCCTGGTGTGTCGTCATTCTTTGTATATTATGTCTCTTGTAATGTTTCTTGTGAGCAATATATGGTTAATAACTTGTGGTCTGTCGCTGCGTATTTTTAGCGCACCGTAACGCATGCGTCTGTCAGACGAAAGTAAATCGCGAATTCTGATCTTATTCCCATACAAATATGGCTACGGTGCGTTTACGGATGCGTCTGTTAAATGACTTGCCAATTTAAAAAATTATTAAATGTCATAATTTTTTTCTGTGTAAAAATCATATCAATCTACCCAAGCTAACTGGCATGGCGCCCTACAACGTCATAACTAAATCGTTTCAGTTGTATGTAGATAGCGTGTCAGTGGCATGGTTTTGGGCGTTTCGTATTCTGCTAACAGTATAAAGAATAGAATATCACGGTGACAATAAAATGGCATTGCAAGGGTAAAAAAATAAGAGATTCCGGGCCGTATCGTATGGCCTCTTATTTATTTGAAGAGTTATAGAGCGCCCAGCTAATATTCACGTCTATAGTTAGACAAATGCTTATAGCTTTGGAGTTGGTCACACCATCTGATGAACAATTGAACAGTAACTGTAAACAAGAGATAGTTTGAATTTCCCTACCATACCGATACAGCTGTTTGATCACGGTTCACACCTCGATACCTACCTGGCATGTGACGCGCCGATCCCGGGGGAGCACCATAAATTACGTGTTATCACTCCTAATTGCACGGCAATGGAATGCGAATTCGGCCCGAAACTCGACGGCAATTAGTGCACGCCGATTGTAAGCGATTTGTCGCTACCTACGATTCATTAGAAACTGAGAAGCTGTAAGAGCTATTAGGAGTGTTTGAGAGATGTTACACAGGCTCATTTTCGACACAACTAAAACAGCTAAAAAGTGCAGACACGCAAATCACGCCCTTATCTCTTGCTTGAAGGGTAATGAGTGACTAAAAAAAGCGGTATTTTTCACCGCGTCTGAAAAATATTTCAGAGTCGTTCAGTGAAGATATATGTGGTGACAAATTTCATTTCAGCCAGGGACTTAGTAGACCTTAAAGTCTAGTGAAGTATTAAGTAAGTTTTAGATCGTGTCATTTTATTTATTTAATAATTTATTGTACACAAGAAAGTGCAATACACTAATCATATGTAAAGATGGTACAACAGGTACTGCTTATTTCTAAAGACATTTCTTCCAGCAGACCTAAAGAAGTGTCAGTTCCTTAATCCTCTTATGATACCTGTAGGAAATAAATGGGGTGCATCACACGGTATAAAAAACTGTAACAATAAAACTTAATAACAGTAAAAAGAATGTTCCATTTTTAATTTTCCGTGCAGTTATAAATCAGCTGGCTGGAGGCTAATTAGGAGACAACGCGAGTAATGTCTCGACTCTTGGAAGTTTCCATCCATTGTGCGCGCGTCCGCCGCACAAGTCGCATGACGAATTAAACTACGATTGAAACTTCCTTTGTACTTACATTGTGGTTGGGGAGAATAAAAGGACTTATTACTTTAAGAAAATAAGTACATACATTACTAGAAGCACACCGCCTACTTCTGCTTACTCTTTCATCAACGCACACGATATATTAAATGGCTTGCTTTGTTAATTGTGTGTACCTACTCCACTTCAGCGATTACCAACGGCGGAAACTGACGTCAAGTGTGATCCCCACCCAAATATACCTATAGACACGCATTTTTATTACTACATAAAAAATAAATACACAAAAAAGTACTACATCTAAATAAAAAAGTCTTGTATTGTTAAATGATCCAAGGTAGTATAACAAAGAAAAAACGGCATAATAAATGGTGATAATAAACTAGCGAAATTGCAAATTGAGATAATATCCTGAATTTAAAGTTCTAAAATGAATAAAACTACAATATTTGTATGTACTAAGATCTCCGTAAGAACAATGGAAAATTTATCCGCCATTTTTCAGACGTAAATAACAAGAGTTTTCAGGACAAAGACGGCTCAGCTTGCCGAGATGGTCTCAGCCTTTATTTAAGGCTGCTAATCTGAAGCTAGTTACTTCACTGGTTTGTGTTGTTACGTCGCAATTTGTTACCTGTTTTAACAATTTTCGAGTTTGCACTTGTGGTATGCATGATGGATTGTTGATTTATTATATCCAGTATTGGAATTTCAAATTGTGCCACATATTACGGTTTTACAGTAGCCATCGTATCCATGCATCATTAAGGGTAATTTGATATTTTAGCACATAAATATGGAATTGTGCTTTATATAAGGTAAAAAAATAAATACCTAGATTACAGGGTGTAAGGGACGGTGTACCGAAAACTTTGCAGGTATGATCAGACCATGGAACTGAACAACTTTTACTATGGAGCCTATGATGGAAAACGAAAAATAAAAATCGAGTTTCCATAGAAAGTCGGTCAGCTGATCAGGAATTTTGTATGGAAGGTCAAAAAAAAATCCCATTTACCAACATAGCCTCCATAGAAAAAGTTGTTCACTGACATGGTCTGATCATCCCTGCAAAGTTTTCGGTACACCGTCCCTTACACCCCGTATACATTCATTAAAATTTTGCAGCTGCTGCAAAAGGATCATGCCCACCGAGTAAGGGACTCCAGGCCAGATTTGCGTCAAGGCAGAAGTAGTTTCAAGCGGTTTATAATTAACTTCTTATTTACCTCCTGTTATTATTTTTATGTTAAAAACCCGGAGTTCAAAGTAATTCATCAAATTGTAACATAACCTAGAAATGTAGGTCCCCATATTTGCTGTCATTTTACACGAGTATTTATCATCGACATGAAGGCGTCTAGGCCATTCGCCTAGCTGGTGAGATTTCTATGGTATTTATACTTACCTAAGGTTTATATTACTGACCCTAATAATTCGGAAGGTAAACAAGAATCATTAGATTGAATTCTTGTGAACTAGTGAGTTCCTTAAAGATCACGGCAGGGAAACTCGTCTGGTCTGGACACACTGTAGATTCTACCTCTAGAGGTAGACCATTCCAAAACACAGCACTCACTGAAATCCCTCCCGAGCCCCAGTGACGAAAACTACTTTTTTTACTACCACTTACTAATTCATATTGGGCGGGATGGAGTGGATAGCACAGTTGTTGCAGTTGAGGAACAAAAGGTGTAATTTTTGGTGCACCTCTGCTATGTGGTGCACCTAGTAAAAAGGTCACCTTTTGTGCCTAACACAAGCTACATGTTACTAAGTTGCAAAAAAATAAAATGACACCTTTTGTTCCTAACCTCCTCAGTTGTAAGTAGGTATAAATTGAAAGAAGAGGAAATAAAATACAACAAATAATGCAAAAATATTGTTTTAATTATCTAGTCACTACCCAGTCGACATTGGTTCATTTGGCTGGAGAGCGTCCAACGCTATGCTTGCCGAGGCACACATAATAATATTATTTTACCTTAAATAAAAAGTTAATCATTCCTAGCCCCCAGAGCACACACACACACAGAACAGTGCATGCTGCACCTGAATATCCGTAAGAAAGCATGTTCTGTGCTTCGGAGGGCACGTTCAGGTTCGAAAAAATTGACGAATACGCAGTGGCCAGATTTGTAAGCAGCACACCTATACACAGAAGATGTAATTTTTGGTACAACTGGTTGAGGAACTGCTTGGTGAACCGCTGGTGGGAGTGGAGGTGGCTCTGGAATATTAGCGTCTGCCATATTGGGGCGATTCAAATCGTGTTGTTGTCCTCGTTCCATTTGCCTTGTCGCAGCCCTATAACAGGAGGCACAGACACGTTTCATTCTTGAGACCTGAAATGCATAAACAATAAATTATGTTGCTATCAATCACCATAAAGGGATTTATTATTAAACTGTCTCCGTGGTCTATAATAATCCAGTTTTTGCCATCCAGTAGATACCAGCCGCTTAGGTTGTATACTAGGTATAGGGGCATAACTATCAAGGGTGATTGAATTAAAGTAAAATCATGTAGTCTTTCATATTGTCTAAATAAATACCTGAGTTGGAGATATCCAAGACCGCAATAGGTCAACCATTCGAGGAGAAGACACTTCACGATATGTGGTTGCTGATTTAGGGGAATTAGGAAGGAATACACCGATTTCGCCAATCAAAAGTTATTGGCAAGGCCATATTGGCCCACGTATTGTTTATTAGCCGTTTTCGTCAGTAATTTCAATGAAAATTATTTCAGGAAAAGACAAAATACAATCCAAGAAACTAAAGCAAAACTAAAGAAAGAAAAACACCAAAAGTCAATCAACGTCAAAGACACAAGTCAAAGGAAAAGAACAAAAAGGAACTATACTCTACATTTACAAAAAGAGTTTACTACCCTCTGACAGAAAAAACTAAGGGAAAAAACATGCTGTGTTTCATGGCCAATCAAAGCAAGATCTAATTATGTAATAAATTAAATCCCGGGTTTAAAACATACTTTCAAGTAGCAAGAGGACGTAGATTAATTATAATATTAATTTTAATATTAGTATCATCTTGACGCATGCGACAAATCAGGCCCAAAAATGGGCAAGATCCTTTGACATTTATGACCTAAAATATCTAATGACCCAAAATGATGCATGTGTAGCATAATCATTCATTATCATTGGTAATGATAATGACATTACACATGACGTACCTACCACAAACACAAAGGAACGGTCTGTTGCTAGAAAATGAGTTATTTCACTCTCAAAGTAAAAGTCGTACGAGTATCAGCGATCGTCAAACCGAAAAATCAATCTTCGTCTTGAACAAAGATCACGAACACTTCCTAATAAAAATACTGCAGGGCTACAAAAATCATTTTCATTTGCCTGATCATAAACATTGCAAACTTGGATCATTTTGTTACTAGTTAGTATTGGTCAGACAGAAATACAGAATGACCTGAATAGCAAAAATAACAGTGCTTCGTATTTTCACGGCTAGCGACATTGTTGGCGTTCGGCGGCAAAGCCGCCCCAACCACACTGTGACGGAACCAACCTACTGTACTAGCAACATCTAGTTACAATTTTCGGCGTCGACATATTCTGGTTCTCTAATATGGAGGTAGATTTAGGTGCTGCAAATAGTACCTTCTTATTTCTGTATGATGAGATAACACAGTCTGGTAATTAACTATCACGACATGACTCATGCATGACGGCATGACGTTGGAAAATAAATATTTTTGTTGTGAGTTACTTGCCAGACTCATCCAATAGCTACCTATCACAAAGCAATATTTTTTGCATGATGCTGTGCAAGGTACACAGAATTATGATATTTCAGTTCAATTTAAACCACTTGAAGATCTTGGTTTAAATGATAAACGTACGGTGGACTCTGAATCTGTAGTTGTACATTTTAGCAATCTCACATCAGGCATACCAAACTTGGTATGGTGAGATTTAACTGAACTGATCACCATACATTTCATTTTATTCGTGGCTCGTCTCATCTTTAGGAGTGGCAAAGTTATCTTACTAAGTAACACTAGTATGGCTGCAATGTAATGTAGCTCGTGGATTTATTAAATCTTTAATTTTCAAATTGTGTTGTACACTATAGTCTAATACAAATACATAAATGGATCTCCTTGACTATAGCGTCTGCTTTTTGGTTATATATTTTTTTATAATTTTTTAAATAGGTCAAGATCAAGAGTTTTTGAACAAAAATGACATTTGATTCCTTAAACAAGCCAAAATGAAAGAGAAAGGTTACGCCCTGTGATGGGCCAAGATAAGTATACCTACCTAAGTACCTATCTACCTACTTACTGTAAAAAATATGGAGTCTTTCTGGTCTTTCCACACAGGATCTTCCTGGGAGGTTCACTGGATCTGGTAGGGTTTTGAACAGCGTATTTGAAGATCGTCGAATATTCGGTCGATCGTTGAGCCGATCATAATGGAAATTCAGTCAGGCTCCGGTGGGCTAGCTACCGGTTTTCAAACCGCGAAACATAAAGACCCCTAAGTACAAAATTTAACAAGTATAATTAATGCCTACCTGTATGACTTAGCACTCATAATGAAATTACTGAACAATAGGTACCGGTTATCGTTTATAAAGATCCGAGGACCCGTCAGATCAAGATGGCGTCAGGGCCTTTGGGCTCTATCTACCCTTGTTTCTTGCGAGGACTATAGCCCCGGGGGTATTCAACTGATCTGTGCTATTGACAGTTTGTATTTAATTGTATTAATTTAAATGCTTTTGTATTACTTAAGCTCTGTGACTATGTTTTAATTTGACATGCTATACAGTAAAATCAAAACTTGCATTAAATAAAATATACTATTAATAAGTATTTTATCTCTAAAATAAGCAAAACAACAGCCAAAACGTAGTGAAACGTAAATGGCTAAACTCTCTACCAAATAATTAACTAGTGTAAAGAATGCTTTATTGATTGATTAATAAATAAATTCATTCATTCATTCATTTCACGTAAACCGACATCATCTCCAAAATGATTGATACAGAATCATATACTATAAAAACGAGTAGATTCGGACTTAGAACGTATAAACTAACTTGCATATAGGAACCTTTATTATAGAAAAAACGAAAGCTTCCACCTTAACAAGTGTTCCTAAGGGAAATTGAACAAAATCAGCAAAAAACAAATTTTCCCTCGCAAATAGCTGATTACTTGATCGAATAACTATGGAAATGCGTAAACACAATCCTTTACTATTGGGAATCACGTATATTGGTTACAACGGCGTTATCTAAGAAGTAAAAAAGTTTGTTTGCTACAGTGTCGTAGCAACCGCGCTTCGCTGCTACGCCGTAGTACAACATCATCATGTTTTTAGAAAACAAGGCAGGCGTGGACTTCACGAGACGATTCTTTGTATTTTACATTTGTTACATAATTATGAGTTTTTAGGCGTTGTGAGCTCATACTTTAGTAATATGCAGATAAAATAACAACAACAAATCCTAAAGGAACATAATGTTTGGTAAAAATTCTGCACATAATTTGAGAAATAGTCACCATAGCTCATCCAAACTACAAAGTTTTCGTACAACATGGCGTTGGAGTGAAGTCTCGGAATTTAAGAGTACTTCGCCATGAACTATGAGCCACCCTGCGGAATGCAGCTGCCAAACTAACTTGCATCCTTTCTCGGGGTTAGGGAACGGACACACTAGCGATCAAAGAAAAACTCGGTATCCCATACGAACAGAAGAAGAAAATAAGGTTTTTTGTAGATATTCTACGTTTATTCGTCTCTCTTTGCAATCAAGTGGTAGGTAAATGAGATTTTCTAAAGTAAGACTAAGACCTGAATACTTCTTGGCTTACATGCGGCTCGCCCAGTGCCTGATATTATCAAACGACAGGCTTCAATTGTACAGGTGAAATTCAATGTTCATTGCGTAGTCGGTTAGGCTTTATGATACCAGTAATATTAACCGGCTACACAATGAATGGAGATTTTCACCTGTAGACTTGTAGCCTGTAGTTTCGTTTTCTTGTGATAATAGGGTCGTTTCAAAAGTGGCTGATGCTATTCACGGATATTCTAAATTTTAACAAACTCCTTTCACTCCCTAAAAACCAAGCTTATACGTTCCTTTTAAATTCTGTTATGTAGCTAGTGTGCCTGAGTCCTTATTCAAGTTACGACTACCGTCTTCGCTGGAATGAGATTACTCACTTAGGACAAAACGGTTTCGCGACGCTCTAATTTGTAAACTTAGAGAACTCAGTCTGCAGAAGCGCGCGACTTGTTTTAAAGGTGACTCTTGCTAAGTAGCGACTAGCGAGCACTTGTTTTATTCGCCGAGATTTTATTCACTGAGATAAAAGCAATTTAAAGAATTGTTTGGCACACTGGAGAAATAAAAACAAGAAATGTACTATCACCAGCATATCAACCTACCCATTTAAAGGATCAACTAAAGGTAGCTTTTCTTACAACTTATAGGAAAACTAGTATAAGTTTATCCTTTAAATAGTTGGGTTGATATGCTGCTGATAGTACCTATGTTCCGTCTCATTCCCTGCGCGGAACTCATGAATATTATCAAAGGAGCATGAATATAATAAAAATGATAACCCTCTAAACTTATCTACTTACCCTAAAAAAGAACTGTCCCACACATTCTAAAATAGGAAGTTGGGTAAGTATAATTATATATAGAGGTGTTTATATTCAGATTATATATCTGCATGCACCCTATCAGTATTTGGAGCGCTGTCCCTTACACCCCGTAAACTAAGGTCATTGAGGGTGTAAGAAGTGACATTAGACATTAAATTGAATATTAACTATAACTACTACAAATTTTCTTTGATCTCGCTTTGTGCAAAGTAAACAACTACTTATATCGCAATTTCCTCCAGCACGAGAGATGTTTAATTACTACAAACATAGCTAGGTATAGTATGTGGTATAGTAGTATAAATGAGAGTTTAATGGTGCATGCAACATCTGCTCCTGACGCGAGAACGTTGTATGGAAAAGTTTCAAGACATCGCCTCCTAATTAGCTTCAACTGAAAGCTCTAGAACAACCGAACCGAATAAATTTGAAGTTGGAACACCGAACACGCTTTTGGTCCACTGTAATTGCATATTTTCATTATTAGTATGAATAATGTAAAAAAGCAAAAAAAAAAAGAACTATAGGTATTAATTCAATTAAATGGTCAATCAAATAAAAGTAACATTACATAATAAAAAATTTAAAGCCCATGCCATTTACACTAAGTATAAAACTTTTTTTAAGTCGTCAGGGTGGTTATACAATGAAATACCCAAAATATCATAGAATGTTCTTCCTGTAAATAGTATTAAGGCAAGGAAACCAATACAAAAGATCCATTAATCGTTTACGTGTCTCTCGTTGGAGGATTTCAAAACTCCTTAAACCAGAATTCAGAATGGGAATGTACAAAAATACATATTTTTATGTACATAGAAGGTGCAAAATATTTCAATATTTCATTTCAACGTCATCAATGTGTTAAGAAAAAAGTAATATTTTACACATACGCACACATATCACGCCTATAGTCCCTTGCAGGGTAGGCAGAGCGTAGACCCGCCGTAAAAACGGACATTTACGCCACGTCTGACAACTAAGTATTTGAGGATCATTCAGAAAATTGTGTACCGCTATAGTGACAGGTTGTCAGCCCATCGCCTAAAATTGCAATACACCCTCGAGTCCCTTAGTCGCCTCTTACGACTCCCACGGGAAAGAAATGGGGTGATGCTATTCTAAGCCGGCATCACACGGCAATTAATATTTTACTATAGTCTGTTATATGGGTATTGGTGTCAATCCGGGATATAAATTCTCATAACTTACCTTATATTAGTACTGTTACTTTTCGTCAAATAAGTTTGGAAAAGAATAATAGATATTTTAGTCTTGTCATGTGTTATAATTTGACGCAAAATATTTTGTTGTGTCAAAATAACGCGACGATGAAAACAATGGCGCCTAAATTTACTATAAATTGAAAACATTTTTAAACATGACAGGACTTGGATATCTTCTATTTTTTTCTAAACCTATTTGACGGAAAGTGACAGCACTAATTTAAGGTATGTTAAAAGAATTTATATTCCGAATTGAGGGTATATATAAATCTCACTCACTCCAAGCTCAACAAAACCTAAATTGAATTTGAGTATGCACCAGTCAGAAGTTACATACTGCAGCCGGGTGTTATTTAACTTGGCTACAACTAACTCACTGACTCATTATCAGAACTGTTCTGAAAATCAAAGTTGAAAATCTAAAATTCATATACTTATGTACACACAGTTAGTCGTTATTTTTCATTATATTGTTGTGTGAAATGCAGTGATAGATAGAAGAGATTAAAAGTGTTAGCTCTTTAGTTTTCTTTCATGTAATTAGCGGAAAAAAAATATGGTGTCAGCTGAAAATCAGCGTCATTAGCAGTCTTTGCTTATGACTTCATGCTGAGCTGGGGCCTTTTTGGCAGAAATGTTGAATTTTTTGATAGCTATCGTTATATTACAAACTGTTACTTGTAAGATTTTTTTCTTTTTTCTGATAGCTATTGTTACAATTGTAATTCTGTTGAATAAACATTTTTCATTTTCATTTTCATATCTCACTCCCATTTTACATGTATTAAAAAAACGTATTCCGTGGATGGAGTTTTAAGTATTTTGGCTATTTTATGAATGGAATTAAAAAACTTTTTACAAAATACAGTAGTGAAATGGCATTCTACCCACAAACCCCGTCCGCTGTCGATAATTTATTCTTTTACGCCAATCAGGCCAGCGTCATAAATACATTTATGTTTTTTTAACTTCTAGGTGATTGTACTCATGAATTTGAACAGCTTTTACTATAGCCTGTAAGACCGCGAAAATAAAATTTGCTGTATAGTACATTTTGATCGAGTACGTGTTTTATTTTGTTTTTATTGAGTAACAAAAACAGCATTGTTATTAAATGACAATAAACAAATAAAATAACACATTTGCCAGCAAAGTTTCCACTACTTAAATAATAAAAAATCGACGACTTTGACACAAAGAAAATATTGGCGGCGGCGGCGCGCACTTTGACAACAACTGGTATTCTTTTTTCTATGGAATAGCTTATTTTGTTAACGCGATTTGCAAGTAGTTCATAATCATGACTCTAATCACCCTGCGAAATTGACTTAAAATAACTCTGCATCTGCATTAAATCTAAAAGGAGCTTATCTAGCTACTAAATATTTCCTTCTGTTCCTTTTCAGATTCGGAACTCGAGGAGTTGGGTGAGCAGCTGCCGCGGTACCGGCCCGACTCCATAGCGGCGCTGCGTCGGCAGACCAGGTTCACGGAGCCCGAGCTGAAGAGACTGTACCGGGGGTTCAAGGCGGAGTGCCCCACGGGGGTGGTCAAGGAAGACACCTTCAAGATCATCTACTCCCAGTTCTTTCCCCAAGGAGGTAAGTGGATCATTTTTATGTCCGAATTGCCCAAACGCAAGCACGCTTCGGGACTTGCAAGGGGCAAACCCAGAGGCATTTCAAAATACTGGTAAAAGGAAATCAACAGTTGCCATAAGATTCAACAAAGAAGAAAAAAACAGGGTTTCTCCTAAAGCGAGGTAAGTGCAGGTTCTCTCTTCGTCTCTGTCAGTAGCACAAAGCCGCCGCCAACTTTGTGTCAGTAGGGTACAAAAAAGCCACCATTCATAAAAAATAGCATCTAAAGCGACAGTAGGTGCTGAGGGTTCAAGGCGGAGTGCCCGATAGGGGTAATCAAAGAAGACACCTTTATGATCATCCCTCCAGTTCTTTCCTCAAGGAGGTATGTGTTCGTTCCCACATGAAGTAACTAGGTCCAGACCGAAGGTTCATGGCAGAATGTCCAGTTGGATTTGTTAATAAAGACTTAATATTCTTTAATCCAGAGAAAATATGTTTTAAAATATACGTAATAAAAAACCTACATATTATTAACAAGTCTTACTCAAGGATTACTTACGAATTTCATTATACATCATCTTCTTTACACGGGTGAGTACTTACACCTTACACTAGGTATTTACTTAAGATCAGCTGAATATCTTTTGTCACCATCATTTCCTGAAACGTTCAGTTCCATTATTATTGCAGCAATCTTATGACTATGGAACTGAGCGTTCGATTGCGCTGTTAAAATAAAACATTGAAATCGTTATTGGACTTTTATTAACCCTCACCCAATCTCCATTAAACCTGAAGAAAGAAGATGTCGCAGCTAATAAAAAGTGAGTGGAGAGCCATTAGGCACAAAAGCTGTTTACTACTGAATAAGGCGGTTTACACACGCACCGTATGATTTAGCGACGAAAGAAGTTTACGAAATCTCACACAAAACCCGGATATCATGACACATTTTGCCGCACCAAATTGCCGATGTAGATATAGGTTATTATTTGTATGGTGGCAGTGATGAACCGCTTCTTCTTCTTCTTATCGTGTGGGACACTGAGTCGATGAACGACCCGATGAACTCTAGTGTTACAGTGTACCGCAATATCGTCCGTGCGTGTACGATTTGCCTAAGCTTCGCATGACACCAGACCCAGTTAATAGCACTTAATGTTCGCAACAATCAAAAAGATCCTTAAGGTAAATCTTTATCGCTAAAAGTTGGGTAAGTTAATAAATTATGAATGATATTTTATCAAAATGTAAGATAAGTTCGATATTCGAAGAAGAAAATTGGCCATCTCAAAATAAAATGAAACTCTTCGTTGGGTCAGTTGGGTCCATTATAAAAGGTAAGCAAAAATCACCACTACAATCATTCGTTTCATACTATTGAATTTAACAGTCCAAGTTCTTTATTTTTATTTTATGTAAATACAAGCGGCCCGCCCAGCTGGCTGCCGACCGTCTTCCCGCGGCGAAAACTTTTCCCGACATGATCATATCCATCTTATTCCATTGCATACTATCAAAAGTCTAAGCATACATAGGGTCACGGGCAGCGACATCATTTTGTACTATTTAGTGATAGTGATAATTTTCCCTTATTAATGTGTATTGATCAATAGTTGAAAATACAAAAAAGTATGTTGAAAAGATTTTGTACAGTCACACCACACTACACTCCAACCTAACCGTACACTGTTACGTGATTGAGCCTGCCCCGGCATGTAAAACAAAATATTACAGACATTACAGAGTATGTTAATGTCTGTCATATAAATGCTCAAAGTATTCCTAGCCATTATAACGACTTACTGGCTTCTTTTAGCAATACAACTGTTGATGCAGTTCTAGTTTCTGAATCCTTCTTAAAACCATCTCTGCCTTCTTCTCAGTTTTCTCTTCCCGGATTCAAGCTTATCCGGAATGACCGCACGGGCAAGGGTGGCGGTGGTGTCGCCATCTACCTGCGCGCTGATATCGTGCATAATGTTATCAGCGTATCGCCGAGCCAGTACTCACATTCGGCAGAGCATCTATTTATTGAAATCACGTTGCACCACAGGAAAGTGTTGGTTGCGGTTTTTTATAGTCCGTCTCTCCAGATAGATTACTTCAACTCGTTGGAGAATCTTCTTGGAACTTACTGCCCTAACTACGATCACACTCTTCTGTTAGGTGACTTCAATACATGCCTCATCAAGAACGACGCTCGTGCACAGAAGCTACGCTCACTCTTGTCCGCGGTTAACCTGCAGATTCTCCCTCTTTCAGAAACGCATCATTTTCCAAACTGCATTCCTTCTCTTCTCGACCTGTTAATTACTTCTTCTTCCGATAAAATTGCTGCTCATGGTCAATTTCCTGCCAATTTCTCCTATCATGATTTGATTTTTCTTTCTCTTAAAATTCGACCACCTAAGCGCAAAGCCAAGTTTATGCTTATCCGTAGTTTTAGAGGCATTGATTTGGAGGCGTTGAGGCGAGATGCCTCAAGTATTGATTGGGGACCAGTGCTTACTGCTAACGATATTGACCTCAAGATTAAATTGCTTCACTCTATCATGTTCCAACTGTATGATATTCATGCACCAGTCAAAAGGGTTAGATTAAAACATGCTCCTACACCTTGGTTAACAAAGGAAATTCTTGATCTGATGGCAAGGCGTGACAGAGCTAAAAAGCGGTATAGGAAGCGACCCACTGAGAATAATCTTAATCAGTACAAAGTTCTCCGAAATCGCTGTAGTCGTCTGTGTAGAGTTGCGAAAAGACGTCACATTCACGATTCTATAGATAACTGCAATCCTTCGCAGGTTTGGAAATTTTTACGGTCGCTTGGCATTGGTAAATCGCCTGATACTTCTGGTGGTGCAGCCGTTGACTTAAACGCACTTAACGCTCATTTCTCGTTGCCACCTGTTATGTTAAGTGACATTGTAAGGTCTACAACAATTGCCAACATAAACAGCAAACCACTTCCACAATGTACTTCTTTCTCTTTTAATGCTGTTGCCGAGGAGGATGTTAAGAAGCATATCCTATCCATCACATCTACTGCTGTGGGCAATGATGAGCTATCCTCCCGTATGATCTCCTTTATCCTAACCGAACTCTTACCAATACTTACACACATTTTCAATTTTTCCTTGGCAATGAGTTCTTTCCCTTCGGCATGGAAACGTGCTGATGTCATTCCTCTCCCTAAAGTCTCCAATCCCACGTCATTCTCCCAATTCCGCCCCATTTCCATATTACCATTCCTTTCCAAAGTCCTCGAGCACATTGTCCACAAGCAACTAGCCGACTTTATAACATCACACAATCTTTTATCTCCGTTTCAATCTGGTTTTCGCGCTGGTCATAGCACAGTCACAGCACTTCTTAAAGTAACTGACGACATTCGACTTGCTATGGAGAACAAGTCTTTGACTATTCTTATCTTACTGGATTTTAGTAACGCCTTCACCTCTGTTGACTATGATGTTCTTCTTGCCATACTTCGCTCCCTTAACATTTCACCCTCGGCAATAGCTTGGTTCGATTCATATCTTCGGGGTCGCTCGCAGCGGATCCGCTCTGATGAGGTGTTCTCTGAATGGCGTGATCTCTCTGCGGGTGTTCCACAAGGTGGCGTCCTTTCACCTCTTCTCTTTTCTGTTTTCATTAACACAGTTACATCTGTGATCGCCTCTAGTTTTCATCTCTACGCAGACGATTTGCAGATATATCGTCATTTTATTTCTGACGATATCGTTAGTGCCACTGCAGCTATCAACGATGACTTGATAAGGATTGCTACCTGGGCTGAAACTTTTGGTCTTGTAGTTAACCCCAAAAAGTCGCAAGCGATGTTGATAGGTAGCTCGTATATGTGTAGGCAATTCGATCAAACTAGTATCCCAACTGTCTCTTATAACGGAACACCAATTGCCTATACCAAGACTGCTAAGAACCTGGGTGTGCTACTGGACCACAACCTTAGTTGGACTGCTCAGGTAAATGACGTGAGTAGGAAAGTGTTTTATTCATTTCACTCGCTGAAGCGCCTCCAAAATTTCCTGCCTCTGAAAACTAAAATCACTCTCGCGCAAACACTTCTCTTCCCACTTTTTGATTACGCTGACACTTGTTGCCTGGATGCCACTGAAGAGTTGTTGAACAAACTCGAGCGTCTCCAAAACCTGTGCATTAGATTTATCTTCGGCTTACGCAAGTACGACCACGTCTCGCAGTTTCGTTCCCAACTCAAGTGGCTTCCTATCCGACTTCGCAGAAATGCTCATGTGCTTTCTTGTCTTTTTAATATTCTTCACAGCCCTACTTCTCCTTCTTACCTTCAAGAACGTTTTAATTTTTCCCGACCACAGGACAAGCCTTGTCGCTCACATGTAAGGTCCATTCTTTCAATTCCGATCCACCACTCCGACTTCTACAGTTATTCTTTCACTGTGCATGCGGCCAGATTGTGGAACTCCCTCCCTCACACAGTACGTGACAGCCCTTCACTCTCAGTCTTCAAGAAAAGAGTAAAAGAGCATTACCTTTCACTGTCTAATTAGTTCGTATTAGTCGTATTTATATTTATATGTATTATTAGTGTTAGGTATATATAATATAGATATATATTAGTATATTGAGTAAACTTTTATTTAACTATATTCATTAATTAAATTGTGCACGATTTATCAGCCTTACCTTATGCTATCTCTCTACCGTAGGACTGCTGGAAGAGATTTCTTTTTAGAAATAAGTAGTACCTGTTGTGTTGTTTTTCTTTAATGTAATTGTTCTGTGTTTGATCTTGTGTGCAATAAACAGTTAAATAAAATAAAAATAAAAAATATGTTAATAAAAGATACCGACCGTACTAAAAGAATAAAATGGGTGACATGAAAAACGCATCACAATAATCGTATAATCCCATCAAGTTGAGTGCCCTGACGACGTTCTTTACAATTTGTTGTTATCGCCATACAGCCCCAACGGCCCATAGGCCCCAAGCTCCGCATTTTTCCTCCGAGTCCGGGATATGGCTAAAGAAAAATGTATCTCATAGCCCCCGAGTAAGTTGCCAACTAAATTATTGAGTAACTTCAGCCTTTTATAGCCAAAGTTTCAAAGTTTAGCTAAAGATATTTAGTTACCAACACAAACTCAACTTTAACGATAAAATATAAGCTCCGTTACAAAAATAATGTTTTACAAACAGTTTTTTGGTGTGAGACTTAATGCAAGTGCTTAAAATCTGCATTTTGCGAGCCTTTTGTATTCAAGTATTGAAATGGAAGCCGTTTCCGTATTTCAGCAACACAACCAACTAAGAGACGACTATAAAAGATTTCAAAGCTACCGTTTTGCTCGCTACTCTACTTACTTTATTTCTACGAGCACAAGGTAGATAAACCTCTTTATCTGACTGTGGCAAACTCGAAAGGTAGGCTCAATTCCACCTGTTCTGTAGCGTCGGAAACTTAATAAAATAAACCGTTTAGTTAGATGGTAGTGGTGTCAATCTGTAGGTACGTACTAAGGAGGAAAATCTATTTCTTACGGATTCTGTTAGCTTTCTACTCATTTCAGACACATTGCACAATACTGTAAGTGGGTACCTACGCTCAATACGTAACTGCCTACCGCGACTAGTACTAAGTGCGAACAGGATGAGATCATATCCATCACAATAAATAGAGGTAGATGCTTAAGTAGGTAGATACTTTACCTTTGACCCGAATTCAAATACACGTTCTTTCCATTACACAGTACTTAAAATGCACGTAGTAGGTATTTGCGGTAGAAGCAGCTTAATTTCCTAAATACCTATATAATCGCCCGGTTCGAGAGCACGATATGATTGCACTCGGGAAATACGCGCATTTTCATAATGGCTCCGTTATAAGAATAAAATATAAGTAGAGGTTTCACCCATACTTACGCTGCGGATAATCGCTGAGACGTCTTTTGAAGAATATGAAATGTGTTCTTGTTCGTATGAGACCAGCTTGTAGTCTGATACTTTAGTTAGAGCCAGTGGAAATAGTACCTATTTAATGTCGTAGCAAAACTTATGCTCATCACAATAAAACAATTTGAACGAGTTTAGGTTCTGTTTATTACTGTGAAGTTGTCCTTGTGCTAAAGAGGCTTTTTTTAAAAAAAAGATTGTATTCCTCTATCTAATCTACGAAGTACATATTTCGTGATAAGTTGGTAGGTTTTCGAGAGTAAATTTAAAATTTAAATAATAAACAGAAACCTGAGTTCGTTCAAATTATTTTATTATGATTAGCAAAAGTCTTGCATTAAACATAAATCAAATAAAATAAAACATTAAATATAAATCAGGCACTATTTACACTGACTCTAACTAAAGTATCATACTACAAGGAGTATAAAGTTACCTACTCGTATACATATATTACTCGTACCCACACAGGATACCTAGTGTGCGATATAAATCTCTACCACGCTCTCCTCTCTAGTGACAGTTTCATTATAAAATGTGTCTCCGTCTCACTACATCTATCTTGAAATTGATTGGGAAGTGCCAACATTGGAAAATCACGGGAACGGGTCTAAAAAAAATAGGTAAAATTCAACACATTTTGATCGAATTATATGGTAAAGTTGAGTTTGTTTCTTAACTTACTTAATTAATTACTACATATGTAGAGTGTTAACCTCTTGCCGAGTGGTAGGTAGCGGGTAAGAAAACTGGCACCCTGGTCCAGTGAGGCTTGGTAACAGCGCAATTTTTTTAAAGGTTTTACCATTCGAATGAAACGACTCAGAGTCCGATTTGGACGTAAAAAATGCTATCGCGCTATATATCGTCGATGTTACCAAAGTAAACCAAACTTAAAACGTTTAGCGCTTGCAGTTACTTTTATATTCGATAATCGATTATGCATGTCGCCCCCTGATTAAAAGACGACAAGGCGACGTACAGTTATTGACCTTAGCTGATCATGGTCACCAGACAGGCGGTGATACCACCAACAATAGCAATCCTAAACTGAGTTGACGTCAAGTAAGCGGTCGTAAAACTAGCCAAATCCTTTTGCAAGATAGTTTTGTATACAAAACATGTTGCGCCGACTCGTTAAAGACAGGGAAATGTGTATATTGTTTTCCTACACTCCTTCTTACGCATTATTCTCAGTGCTTTGAAAACGCCGCAAAAGTCTATTAATTATATAGTAGAAAAGAAACCAGAATCGGCTGCAAATTGCCTCCGAATAAAATTGAATCTCGATGAGGGCAATTTGAATGAACGGACCAAAGAGAGCTAACGACTAACGAGTAAGTCAAACCACCGACTTGAAATACCTAAGAGGTACCTTCTAAAACTGACTTGGTTGACAAAATAAACACTATTCGTATTCAAAACAGTTATAAAGGTATCTAAAGGGTAACGTTAGATACCTATACTTCATATAGGATAAGATAGTTTTATATGAGAGATTTGTTCTAATTAATGGAAATCGCATCAGCTGGTAGCGGGGTTGTTGTTAGCGTCCTTATCTTTGCTCATCGAGCTCGGCATACTAAGTTGAAAATCGGCATAAAGGTACATCTTGTCCTACTGTACTGATCAAAACTGGGGGGGTGCCAAGTGGTACCTTCCCAAATTTTGATCAGTAGGTCAAGAAGTACTTTAACGCCGATTTTCAGCTTCCTGGCTCGATAAACAAAGTTAAGGCTCTCCTTTATCGCTAACAACCCCGCTATGGATCTTGGGCAACATAACGATGTTTTTACTCAGTTTCTTACACTCTGCTTCCCCGTTTTGATTTCTATTTCCTTATACCTTTTCTCAAGGTCTCCGGTGTTATCTGTCGAGCGAAGCCTGTATAAACGTTGAATCATTGAATTGCTAACTGCGATTGCTTTGCTTCTCCCGCACCACCGATCTACAGCTACTTGCAAGACTAATTCATTTTTTATATCATCTCAACCTATCTCAAAATTTCAATCAAATGATTTGATAGAGAAGGGAGGTATAGGTAGTTGAGGATGTGCTTTGAAATCGGTTCGATTTTGTTAGTTTTTATTGGAACTTAGGAAATGAAACTGTATATTGGTTCTTATACCTACTTTTTAAAAAATTGTACTTGAATCATTTAAAGCATGCGTGTAAACCACATGGTAATAGTCTCAATTCTTTGTCGAGCAAACATCTAAAACGGGACACATAAAAACGCAACTCTACTTTTCATTCCGTTAAAAAATACGAAGGACATGAATGTGGTTTATAGCATGGGAGCTGTCTACGCCAAAGGGCGTAAGATTTGAACAGAAATGTATCACTTCTACTTTTTTCACAGGCCCAGCGCTGCCTTGAGCGGGTTGCATGCTTCTCTTGACATTATAACCGTCAAAATTTAGAAGCCGCATCATGCCTAAGCAGCTGTAATATAGCAAGATATCATCGTGTTCGTACGAGTTGTACTATCCATGCCCGTGGCGCGGGCTGGGCCACGCACGTCACACAGCGCTGCTCTTGTATTTTGACAAATCTAGCACGAATATGCCCCCTCGACACAGCGTTGACGCTCAGTAAATAAGTAGATACGACATTTATTTGATACAAAACTCAACCGGAAAGCCTGGTATCTGAACCTCCTTAACCTGTGTTATGTAAGCTTGTCATGTGTAAGTATCATTTATTATTATCATGTATTCATTGTATTGTTTTACCGACTTCGAACTTACCTCATCTGTTCTTTGTTGTGTGGGTAAATTTATGACACTAAGTTTGCGTGTGAAACTAGAAAAAAAGTACCTACCTATGTGGCAGATATTCTTCCTCTTTTTTCCAATACTTATATAAAATTGCAATTATTTTCTTTTACTTAATTAACGATGTTCACTTTGTGATCCCGCCTCAAGTAGTGGTTTTGACAGAATATCAACGTTACGGCTTCTGCCGTGACATAAAAGCTGAGTCAGAACCATTTCACTAGTAGGTATTAAAGTACATAAGTTTGTCTACTTTATAACTCGTTTTCTTTGATATATAATCTATATCTAAGTGCTTCTTTTTGTACTATTATTAGTGAGTAAATAAATGTCTATATCTACCTACATACTACTATTATTAGTAAATAAATAAATGTCTGTCTACATACTACTAGAAAAAAGTGTTTAATGACATTTCGTAGCCACAGTGCTTATTTGTCCAAACGACCATCCAGCATCTCGCAACTAGCAAAATTTATTAGATTATACCTTTAGTAAACCAATCACTGTCAACTTTAGGAGGTTTACTAAACAAAAACTTAATCATTTAAGTGAACACAGATCAAACTCACTGTTATTTTTTTGTTGCGCGTTATCGCGACGTATTCGGACCAGTCGGTGGTCCTTCCTCAGGCTGAGTGCCGCTGCACGCTCGCGCGTCTCGCCAGGCACTGCTAGCCCAACGAGCCGCTGCTCGCAAGGCGCGGGCGGAGGGGGCAGCTGCAGATTCCGATGGTGGCGGCGATTCCGACGTCGCTGTCGTCGTGGTCGCATTGTAACACCCCGGTAGACAGAACGAACTAACACTATCTGTGACTGTGAAATTCGGCTGAGCACTTAGCCCTGGCACTCCATTGTTTAACACCGGTCTCCATGCTGGCGCCAGAGACCAGCCTGCGTCCCGGTTGAAATTGGCACGTCGGTTTATTTCAATAGCTTCCATAATCTTGCGGGATACAAAATTTTTCTCGCGGGCCAGGACCTTTACTTTGTCGAACCGAATGTAGTGTTTTGCATCCGTTGTGAGGGATGCATTGCTATCCATCTTCCGCATACTCCGGATGTGCTCTGATAGCCTTGTGAATATGTTTCGTCCTGTCTCACCTATATAACTCTTAACGCAGTCACACGGTATCTCGTATACGCCCGAGCAACTCAGAGGCTCTTTATCTTTTGGGGACCGTAAGAACTGTCTCAGTTGCGATAGAGGCCGGAATATCGTCTTGATGATGTATCTTCGGCGTAGCAGGTTTCTGATTATATCCGTTACCCCTCTCATATACGGTAAGAAAGCTGGTGCTCTCTCCACAGTTGCCGGGCGCTGTTTGGCGGATGAACTAGATAGGCGGACGTTGTGTCTCCAACTGTACCCATTGCTTTCCAACACCAGTCGCACGTGTCGTAGCTCTGACTTTATGAATTGTGCGTCACATAGGCGAAGTGCTCGATTGATCAGGGCACGCGGGGACTGATGCCAGGTGTGCGGGATGGTGGTGAGAGTCCGCTCTTAGATACTGATCCGTATGAGTTGGCTTCCTGTACACTGCATGGTGTACACTCCACAGGTCTCGCGTTTAACTAACACGTCCAAAAACGGGAGTGTACCATCCTTTTCCTCCTCGGTCGTAAATTTATTTTAGGATGTATCGTGTTCAGGTATTCCAACAACGACCTGACATCCTGTCTATTTACTATGGCAAACACGTCGTCCATATATCTGTACCAATTTTTGGGTTTTACTGGAGCATGCGCAAAAATAACAGTGAGTTTGATCCGTGTTCACTTAAATGATTTAGTTATGTTATGTCTCACTTAAGTTTAAATAGTATAAACAAAAACTTATTAAAAATATCCTGTACTATGGTTTATTTTTGCACTTACAGTGCGATATTATGAAATTTAAAAAATGTTAGCGACGGCCGTCGCAAAACAAAACAATTTCTTTTTACATTTATAACAATATCCTGTTCGTACTTAATTGATTAACCTCCAAAAAATTACAAAGACTAGTTTACTACAATTTAAAAAAAAACTTTGGCTAACAAGCACTGAGACGATTATTCACCTACTTTAAACACTGCCATACTTTATATGCTTTATACAAGTAGTCATTTTTATTTAAGGTAATGTAGTTACACATTAGCATACAGCAGGTAACCATAGGTACTGAACGAGACCGCGGAGCCTAGAGAATTAGTAGTTCCGGTTAAGTACTTCAGGATTCCCTCAGGGACAATGAACAATTGACCAAGAAGAACCACCTATCAACACCGGTTACATTTCTCGTCAAATCATACGCCATCTGACAAGGCCAGCTCCCTGCCTATTATTAACAACTGGCCGGTTGGACGGTTGTTATCGGACCGGAGCACAGTCCACAAATCCACGATTCCACGCGGGTAGGCAAAATGGCGGGAACAACAATCAATGCCCATAAAATCCACTCGGGAGAATTTTTATTTACGATGGACTGACGCGGTGTTTGTCGTTTTGCAAACGCCAGCCGTTGTTTATAAAGGGTGTTAAAAATTTGACTGCATACCTTTTAGGGGATACATTGTACGTTACAGTCCACGTTTCCGACCAACTAACAGACGTACCTACAATACATAATATCATGCCTATAACCCTTGAGGGATAGGCAGATCGTAAACGGAAATTTACGCCACGTCTGACAAACATTCAGAAAATTGTGTAAATTGTGTATTTTATGCTTTGACAACCATCGCCTAAAATTGCAATACGCATGCAACCCTCGAGTGCCTTACATGTCTTAAAAAATGGGGTGATGCTATTCTATGCTAGTATTACACGGCATTGAACAACTTCACTGAACTAAAACACCTGTTTCTTGATCTGTCATAATACCTACTATATTGTATATGCCATAAGGAAAGTTATTCAGTTTCAGTTCATGAACTACCTAGTTCACTCCTTAAAATATTTTAAAGTTCGTCGACTATTTTTCATGTATATAAACACGTTGCCGTGTGATGCCGGCTTAGAATAGCATAACCTCATTTCTTACCCATGGGAGTTTCGTAAGAGGCGACTAAGGGACTCAAGGGTTAGATGTGTATTGCAATTTTAGGCGATGGGATGACAACTTGTCGCTATAGTTATACACAGTTATCTGATTGACCCTCAAACTTTTGTCAGACGTGGTATTAATAGCCGTTTTACGGCCGTTAAAGCTGTGCCTACCCTGTAAGGGATCAAGGCATGGTTTATGTACTTATGTATGTACGTAAACACGTTTATCCAAATCCTTCAGGTTCTCTACCTGTAAGTAGGACATTAGCACAGTATAAATAATAAGTAAGGTACTGCTCTAGTATTTTGCCGTTTCTATCCCGCGTTCGACCTGCCCGAGCGCGCAGCCCGCTCGACACAGCTTTGGGTGGGTCGTGCCAACGCTTCGTTAAGCGGGCTGCACGCGCGGGCCGCCGGCGCCTCTTGATTTTATTATTCGTCCGAATTTAGAAGACGCATCATGCCTAAGTGCCAACGCTCCGTTTAGCGGGCTGCACGCGCGGCGAGCCGGCGCGTATTGACATTATTATCCTTTCTAATTTAGAAGGCGCATCGTGCGTAAGTAGCTTTATTAATAATACCCGCGCCGCGTGTTGGCGGCCCGCGGCGCTGGCTTGGCGACCCGCGTCACGCAGCGCTGCTCTAGTATTTTGCCGTTTCTAGCCCGCGTGCGGCCGGCCCGCGCGTGCAGTCCGGTCCACGCGTCGAACAAGTGATACGGCGAGGTGTCGTTGTAGTGTTCGGACGGATCGCGCGTGCAGCCCGCTCGACGCAGCGTTGGCGCTTAGGCAGCTATTAGTAGCCATTACAGATTAACTATTTATGTAGAAGCCATGCCAGTTGCTGGCTATCTATCGGTGAGAGTATATTTTTTTAGAATTACTGTTGTAGAAACAGGTGAAAAACATTTTTTTAACAATCTGTTCAATAATATTTAAAGATTTATTTTCTGTTGATGTACCTACTCATGCGAGGACATGCGGTCTCAGGAAGCTAGTAGCAGTGAAATGTTTTCTTCCTCGCAACGCAACCTTGCTCGGACCCGTAGTCCAAAATACGCCCACAAACGCTACGCTATAAATGTCGCAATATTGTTGCCGGTAGAGATTTTTGAATATCGAGAAGTAAAACTACAACAACACTACGTGATTTATTGCTAAACTCCGTTTATTTAAGAATGACTTATAATGTAAACAACAAACTTTGTATGTAACTGACAGTCGCTAGTTGTTAGTTACGCTGTTTGTATGTAGCTGTCAGTTACATACAAAGTATGTTGTTTACGTTATAAGACATTCTTAAATAAACGTAGTGTACGTTTGTTTTGTGGCCACCGGCGCCGCAAATAACAGTCATACTACAAATCACAGCTTCTTAGTAAATTGTTCAAGGATGTTCATTGGCTCGTTGGTGGACTCGGTGTCCCACACGCAAATAGGAGAAAAAGGAAATGCAATAATTCAATGCTATCTATCGATTATTTTTAGTTTTACTTTTTTCTATTTCAACAGGTATATAAAAAAGGGCTGTGCCGCCGCAGCCGGTACCGGTTTCAAAAAGAAGCAGGACGGGAACCGAAACAAAACGAAAAGTGGGCTCTATGATTACACCAAAAATGATGCATTGTCTGCGGACGGGTATTATTGTTGTTTGAGGGCATTTTAAGGAGAAGCGCGGTGTCGCGGCGCGGTGGAAAGGTTGTAACTGATGTCGAAGATTCGAAATACTAGCATAAGAATAGATAATAATACTGGCGTATAGAAACGAAACTCCTTTGTCTGGGCCCCAAAAGCCGCGTTTTAAATACCTACTTCCCCCCGCAGCCCGTAACGCCCCGCACTCTCCCGCGCTTTAAGTCGGGGCTGTCACGTGCCAATAATTTTATTCCAGACTAGCGGCCAGTCAAGCGGTTGCGACCGCTGCTAACAGTTTTCCCGTGGGAACAAAATATTTACCCGTTTTAAAGTCTTACCTTACCATTTTATTGTTAATAGGTAGATACAGAATTTTTAAATAGGTGCAAAAATGGCGCCGTGTGGTGCCGGATTAGAATAGCATTCTTTTTGTAAAACGCGTTCTCCCTCTGAATACAACACCTTGCACTCTGCTCGCTAATCCATCCGCCAAGCGTGGTGAGTGGTGGCGACCCGCACGACGATCATTTCCGCGGCGAAGCGCACTCCCGACTGAATTGTTCTCTAAGAGACAGCCAGACGGATTGACCTTGAGCGCGTCTGGAGCGGGAGTGTCATCTCTATGTGATTTCTACTCTATGATACTAGTTTAAACGATCGAAGAGGACGAAAATTTGTCACTATGAATAAAAATTAATCGAGATACTGTGGCACTCACAAACAAGATTGTCCAGCTACAATACATTTAAAAATAATAAATGTAAACAGTACCTAACTATTACGAAACTTGATTGACTGCATAATCATACTTTTCAAAGAAAACTTTGAGTGCCTTTCTTAACGACGACTAAAATTTCCCAACAGTATCAAGCAAGATGAGATAGTAGCACTCAATACAGGCGCTAACAAAAGATGGGTGGGACATTACTCACACACAACACAAAATAACATTAACAGCCCCAACAATCGACTGTTGGAAATGGGCCTCCTTCTATCGGGGCCATACTCACAACGCTTGGCATTGCATTCACGGGGACCGCTGCTGCCCATTCCCTGGATGATTATCCCTTAGTAACTTTTTCGACACCCATGGAAAGAAATGTATCAACACAAAGTTGATATTTATCACTTAGTATATTTTGTTCCCAGTCAAGTTAGGGTACTACATCAACTGTACCTTAGTAGCGGATTTCAGCAACCGTCACTGCAACCGGTACCGGTAACTGTTCGGGACGCCTCCGCTGCCGGTACCGGCATACAGAACAGTTGCCGGTACCGGCAGCAGAGGCACAAAAAATAGGCCTAATTATCGACTTCCTACAACACTAGTAACTTCCGGTACAGCCCTATCGAGAAGGACATCCCTAGCCGGAAATCGATATTTTTTTGTGGGATTGGTAATGTTAAAGGAAATCAGTAAGAGCTCTTATTGATTTTATTTTGAGATTTTTTGCGATGTGTTCGTTAAAATTCGAAGTGTTTGTGAAAAAAAAAACAACAATACTTCGTTATTTACAAAAAAGGTTGTAAACTCAACTAAAAGTAATTTACCTTTTATCATTATAATTACAATATACATCTATCTCTGTAAATAACTGTTGTTCAACCATTACCAAATAACCATTAACAAATATTATTGAAATATAATTTATATTGCGCGTACTTTGAAATACTTTTGATAAAAATAAACCGAACTCAGAACAGAACATCACTGCGCAGAAGCGCGCCATTTTGCTCTGTCGGGTTTTTGACGCTTATGTTGGCAGCACTGTGTTTCCTCCAAGCTCTTTGACTCTCGAACGCCGGACGCCATTACCACGCCACCGGATTGTGAATCTGTCATTTGTGCGTCTAGTGAAATAATCTTTGAAAGTCCTCTGGATTTTGTGTGTTAGTGCAAATAATTTCGAAAAGTACATAAATCTCAAAATGTCTGACGAGAAAAAGGTAAGTTTTAACATGTATTGTCACAGACGTACACCTTACAATACGTTTCGATGTTCGACATGGCGTACTATTATAAAATGTGGTTATAATTTGCTTATTCTGCCGGATTACTTTTATCAATTCTACAAGCAGATGTGGTTTTTAAAGTTTCCGTGTTTATTTTCAGGGAGAAAGCGAACACATCAACTTGAAAGTGTTAGGTCAAGATAATGCTATTGTCCAGTTCAAAATAAAGAAACACACACCCCTGAGGAAACTGATGAATGCTTACTGCGACAGAGCGGTAAGTGCACAGTTTTGAACACGTATTTCATCGTAATTGTAGTCTCCTTTGTATTCAACTCCTGTTTGCTTCTGAAGTGCATGGGGAAAATATTTAGAGGGTCCATTTTGCGGGGCCGGTGGCCCTTAGGACGCATAACCTAAAATGACCTATAGGATTTTTCCGGTAAAAAATGTATACTCAGTCCAAATCTGTCGTATTTCTCTCAAAATATTGTAGGGGTTGATGAACTTTGCATTATGTATTTCTCATTTCAATTTCACACCTTATCAAAAAACAACCTAACGTACAAGCTATTTTAAAATTTATTTAAATTGAATAAAATATAGAAGCCCTTACAGTTAGCACTTTGAATGTCATTCACATATCTACATCAGTCATAACAAAGATAAAGAGTTGCACAGCATTGTGAAAGTATAGTATGCACAAAATAATTTCTGCTACACAGGGTCTATCAATGCAAGTAGTGCGGTTCAGATTCGACGGGCAGCCCATCAATGAAAATGACACACCCACATCACTGGAGATGGAGGAAGGAGACACAATAGAAGTCTATCAGCAGCAGACGGGAGGAGTCCATCTAGTGTAATGCGTATTATAAGGAACTGTCACTTTCCATGGGAGGATCGCTGTGGTGTCTCCATCTCAAACTTTTAACATTAAGTTAATTTTAATAACATTTGTAACTGTACGAATTGATGCACGAGACCTCCAATACTTGCAACAGAAGACATCCTTTTATTTGTTTTATCTGTTGCAAGTTCTGAATGTCTTAGATTTAAGTAAGGAAATTTAATGTAAACCAAATGTTATAGGTAACTTCAAACATTTATACCAATGTGGATAATGTTTAGTTGACATGTCAGAATCAGCCAGTATTGTAAATGCGGAACGCATTTCATAAGTAACAGTATGTGGTGGCTAATTTATTGGATGTTAAGTCCATTCCGATCAGGTCCGATTCACTGATGTACCTATCTAATTAAATATAATAAATACATAACTTTTTGTTTCCTTTATTGATTAACAAACCAGAAGCTACAATAGATCTGCAAAGGTTGCAGTGGCTGTTGGTCACTCAGGACCAACCCCTACTTCTCAAATAATAATAAAAATAATAACAAACCATGTGATGCCGGCTTAGAATAGCATCACCCATATCTTTCCCGTGGGAGTCGTAAGAGGCGACTAAGGGACTCGAGGGTGTGTATTGCATTTTAGGCGATTGGCTGACAACCTGTCACTATAGCGATACACAATATTCCGAATAACCCTCAAACATTTGTCAGACGTGGTGTAAATGGCCGTTTTTTGCGGCTGTTTACGCTCTGCCTACCCCGCAAGGAATTATAGGCGTGATATAATAACAAACCAGAGAAGGATGTAAATAATTGAAATATTTGTAAATTTTGTGTTCCTTGAGAAGTTGAGAAAAATATCTATACATATCATCATACATGACTACATACTATTTTATGTAAAAAAAAAATGGTTAAGGTGCCCGTATCCGAATACGTTCGAGTGTTGGAATAAAAAAACTTTTTGCAATAATCAGCCCTTTAGCCAGGGGATATTAAGTTGAAACTTGTCTCGATACCTCGTTTTTGACGTTAGTTGAAACGTAATATGAATGAATCAAACAGAACTTTCTCGATCGTAGACCGATTCCCACAACGTTAGGTAGCATTTTTAAATACATTGCGCTGAAAACAAAGAAGCTTAAATAGATGACTCGAGTGCAGTAAGCAATGAACATCGATATTTTCTACTCTTATTTACAAGCAAAGCTGAATTGAAGAACAAGGGTGACGTCATCGCTGAATCATATTTATACCTACCTACACTTAATCTTAAGCCCGGTTTACATTGTCTTAGTGTTTAGTCGAGTGCTTTAGGATAGTACTTTAGTTGAAACGTGTAAACGCTACTTGCTTTAGTACATTTTAGTACCTACAGTTCTACTTGAATTGAACTTGCCTTTCAACTTGTACTAAAGCACTCGACTAAACACTAAGACAATGTAAACCGGGCTTTATAGTGACGTGGGTTTTGTTTGTTACAAGAAAGGGCATATATTTATTTATTTACGATTTATTAAGAGTTAAAGAATACAGGCACTGCTTATCTCTAATGATAAATTTCTTACAGCAGACGAAGGGAAGAGTAGGTATAAAACGAAATGCGGATTAAATCGCTGATGTTGACTTGGATCTAAAGATCAGCAAAACTGCTGACCTACGTACCGAAACAAGGCATACGAACATTAGGTAACTGCAGGTAGAGGGTGCGAGGAAAATGCTGCGTTCCTTTCAAGGGGTGTATGAACCTGAACAACTCTGTAGGTAAGTATCGCAAACGCGGGTCTTCTTGTCGTGAGTAACACCGACTACAAACGACCCGCTTAACATGGCTGAACCCTGCCTGAAGTAAGTTTTTCCGCCGTAAACGTGTAGGCCTCTGATATAGTGTGTCTAACGAACGCCGTCCAAGGAATCATAATTTCTTGGACCGACAGCGTAACGTACCCTCTCAAGCAGGACCCCTTTTCTCGTGGTCATTCTTATCAGCTATCAGGCGGCTTCGCCAACAATGTCCATTAAACTCGGAATAATTCAATTTATCTAGAGGGCTTCCATCTACCTAATCTGTGCCTTTGGTTCGGCTGCTGATCCTGAGAACTAACTATCAAGTTAATCCTACTTTTGTCAGACTCATCACGAGGTAGGTATTTGGAATTTAGGAATATTCGACCTCAGCTCCGATTAAACACTATCGAATCGCCTAGTGCAGATATCTCAGGATCTCGTTCATTTCGTTAAAATATAATTTTTTTTTGTTCACAGCAAACACCGCCCAATATGCACATCTCGTTTTCAATACATTGGACCAAGATCGAAGTGGCCTGTTGAGTTTTGAGGTAGGTAAAATTATACGAATAGCCGTATTTTTTACGATTAAACGTAAATAACGTGCCTTCCGAAGCTGAATATTTTTGGGCAGCACAATAATAGCATAGCACACATCTTTAATGTACTTTTCACTGATTATTTTCTTGCAGGAGTTTGTAATCGGCTTATCAATACTGTCGAGAGGGACGCTTGAAGAGAAGCTCCGGTGGACGTTCTCCCTGTATGACATCAACGGTGACGGCTGCATCACCAAGGAAGAGATGACGGAGATCGTTAACGCGGTATACGACCTCATGGGCAGGGTGCTGGAGCCGTCGGTGGACGATGAGATCGTGCAGGAGAAAGTGGAAAGACTGTTTCAGGTGGGCGTCGTAATGATATTAGTAACATATTCGGCGTAATAAGTAAATAAGCTCGCGCAGGACTCCTTTCATGGCGTGGACTGACTGGCCTTGCTGTTGAAACGCTCGTCTGGCCTTATTTTGTATGATCAATTGATTTCTTCAGTAGCGTCAATTTACTTTGGTGTTTTCGTATGTAAAAGTAACTTATTAACAAAGCTTTTTCAGCTTATTATAAACCTAAAACTTTTTCTCAAAGTATCTAAGAATACAATACAGTAAATACCTAAAAACTTTACTTGAAAATATCTAATAACATTTATAGTGATATCTTCTTCTGGAATAAACTTATCAGCACATAACAGCCCTGTATTTATCACGCTACTGTTAGAGTGCGGCAACGGGCTGAGCTACGTGGGTATTTAAAGCGCGGCTTTTGGGGTAGTGTTATTATTTATTCTATGCCTTTTTACAGAATAATTTTAATAGGTACCTTACAAGGTTTGGCGCAGAATACATATAAGATAAATATAAATAAAATAAGATACCGTTGATAAAATAGTAAGTTATTTTTAGCTCTCAGCCGTCGGTAATCTGCGTACCTAACCAAAATACTGTAGGCAATAAAATTGCGTTCTCTAAAATTACAGAAAATGGATTTGAACCGCGACGGCGTCCTCACGCTGGATGAGTTCCTGGACTGCTGCTTGCACGACGAGGACATCACGCGCTCCATGGCAGTGTTCGACAGCAACTTCTGACGGCCCGTGCCCCGCGCGCCCGCGGCCACCGCCCGCGCCGCGGCCCGCCAGCGGCTGCACCACCAACCAGCGACTATGCCCCCACACGAACAGCTTGCTAAAGCGTCTACAGCCTCTTTTTTCTAGGCATCTTCTTCTATGACCGAAATACTATTTAGAGCCTAAGTCGAAATGCATTTCTTTAATTAAACATTAATAAAAATTATTTCTCGTATTTGCTGCATTTCGGCTGTCCCTTTTTCACTGCAAGTTGCAGTCGCCGTTGCTGAAAAGTCTAAAGCACTAAGCTGATAATGCTAACAACAGTGGCGTAGGTAGGTAACCAAAGGTCTTTTGGCAAAAATAAACTAGACTCAACAACCTTCCTGCTTTAAATCGACACTCCTGTGAACCCATGGGTTCCCTCCAGGGCCCTGGGGCACAGCCCTGGTTTGCCCCTTCGTAGATACGCCACGCCACTGAATCCTTGATAATGACTTTACAAATGCTTATTAGGTATCTATTTAGGTAGAATTTAGTAGGTACCTGCCCGACATGATGGTGGTTTAGAATCTTTGCTATATTCTCTGCATTCCCCAAGAGTAGTTTTGAACTGAATATCATTGATAATAAATATAAATTCTAAAAATCTTACTGTTAACTGTTCTTGTAGACGTAATTTCGAGATACCTAGTATTTGAAATTCAAAAAAAGCTGCGTCTTTCTATGGTAAGATTTGATAAGGTAATTCGAATCTTCAGTCTATCTTTTGTAAATATTGTAATATGTAAATAATTTCACTTTCTTCAGGCTTCTTGATTATCTCCTTATCTTACTTTCCTTCTTTTAAATGTTCCGGCCATTTTTAATAGATGTTAGGCTTAATATTCTTTTAAGATATTTATACCTTAGTTAAACCATGGTAGAGATACGGTACCATGGTGAAATATGAGGGAGTATACAATTTTACTACACAATTTAAAATATTACTACATAATGTACCTTGTATGTTGTGGTTAGAATTTTTCGAGCGGCGGCGATAGAAAAAGCATTTCTATCGGCTGACTGGCTGTCGTATTCTTTTTTTTTATTACACTTCCCTCATTTTGCGAAACTAAAGCCTTACTTTAGTTATTCAGCAATATATCATCGAGCGACCGTAAACAAATCATACATTAACACAACAAAACACTGCCATAATAATAAAATTATAATATCACTAGCCCATTTTTAACAAAACGTAAATAAAATTACCTTTTTTCCTTTTATGTGGTGACAATAATTTGAATTTTGGAAATATATGAATTTTGTTAAGTTTTGACCTTGAATATAATCATTTAAATGTTTTTTGTTAAATACAAATTACTACTTACTTTTTCTAGATAGCGCCTATGAAGGAATTATTTTCAAATTAAATCACCTTCATACATATTTGAGAAAATATTTTGTAACTAATTACCTACTCACCTAAACAAAATGTATATAAATGTATATAAACGGTATTTTCGCTATAGCTAAATGTGTATATTTTCATAGTAAGTGTTAAATGGAACCAAATAACTAGATGCAAAATAAACAAGTTCAATAACACAATAAAATTATAAAACGTGTGTAGGTGAGAAGTCTCGCTATAAATAACAATATTTATGAATGTAATGTAATGTGATTGATAAAGAAAAAATGACGACTTATTTATCCAATTAAAAAGCTTTATTTATGTAAGTAATGTACACTCCGCACTAAATGAAATAGTATTTAGTTCAAAAGGAAATGTTATTTGGTCGAGCTTAAATTACCTAGGTAAGATATTTATGTGTCTTCCTAAAATATTTTATATTGTTTTAAACACATACACTCTGTGAGATGCCCAACATCCGATAAATTGTTTTATTTAATAATTCATACAAAACCTAGGGTAAGTGTTAAATTCAGGTCTTATGAATTGAAGAAATTAGAACTTATTGTACCAAAAAAGATCTGCTAAAATAGTTAGGTACTACCATACCTATTAACAGGTGACAATACTGATTTTGGCCACTAGTCTGCAATTTAATTTCAGCACAGTACACATAGAACGAATGTATATATAACGAATGTCATTCATTGATCCGGTATTCATTCGTTTTATTATTTCTATAAATGCAACTTTGCTGTTCATCATTTTTGTGCCAAACGGAATATAACAATAAATAATGTGTAAACATCTCATTGAGCGGGAGTAAACTTCGCTAAAATCATACCTCAAGCAGAAGCGTGCTGTACGTATAGGTATTTCTATGTAAGCTCTCACTAAACACTTCCGTTACGTTTAAACATACGTTTTAGGTCAACTTTCAAAAACACGCACAGGCGTTTGTTTCCATATCAATTATCAACCCATATTGCTAAAACCGGTGTATGACCATCCACTGACTTCGCCACACCCCGACTTGTCACTTGATAGTTAGGTACCTCCTCATCTGTCGGCGGACTTGTCAAGATCCAGACGGATGAATACAGGCAATGGTTGAAATGAACTTGGCAATTACAAAAAGGGCAAATCGCATCACTTGTAGCAGGTGAAAATTGCAAGTGCATAGTGTGTGCACTAACAAAATACGTTGGAAATGATTTGGAATATTTGAGTAAAATTTAATAATTTATCCAACATTTTCCTGTAGGCCTATTATAAAAGAAATTGTAAATTCTATCATACATTGCATATTAAGGTCCATATTTAAAGAACTAGTCTAAAATAGACAGTACTTTGGTGTTAGTTATTTTAGTGTACCATAGTTGTTGCATGCTGTGTCATATCTAAATCAAAGTGAATTATATTGATTTGCAAGTTTAGTTTATTCCACAAATTGTACGTTTTATAAGATTTTTTGTTACACAATTGAACAAAATACACTCTTGTTTTGAATTAAACTTATCGTCGGCTGAAAAAAAGTTAACTCCACTTTCGTCAAGATTCGTGGAATAAACTGGAATAACCCTGATTTAGTCTTTAAACGACGCGACTAAATGCGGTCACATATAATTTCAAGTTCATAAATGAAACAACATATCAGTATCTCTTCGTAGTTTTTACAGACTATTTGTTCACATTATTTACAGATATTACTATTATGTGTGTACTTTTTAGTATAATTTCCAAGATCCTTAATGTGAACCTATTTATATCAAGTTAATTTAAATCAAATACCTAGATAGTGTGGTCATTAAAGATGAAAATGTTTAGAAACAAAATAATATTATGTACTTAATTAATTAAATATGTATTTGAATATTGAATTGTTTATTTACAAATTGTATGTGTATTTTATAGAAAAATAAATAAAACAATGAAATTGAGTCTTACTTCTATGACCCATAACCCTCAAATTCATTTTAAATAGGGCATGAATTTTGCTATTAATATGTTTAAAAATGATATAAAATATAAATGGTCAATGAAACAATATTTTGTCTTTGTACAAAAAATGTATTAACACATAAAAGATTTGTGACACGCTTTTAAATTGATTAAAATAATTAAAATTAACTATTTAGACAACCTACAACTATATTCAGAAGAAAAAATTAACTGAAATTAGTGTGCCTACTTTACTGAAAATATTACTGACTTTAAAACAATTTACATATGCTATGTCTTTTCTTTGTTAAGTTTGAGCAAAAATGTTATTTCGAATTAAAGATATGGCAAGATATAATTTAAATGAAGGCAGTGTGTTGTTATCAACGGTACTAATTTATGCAAATAAAAACTAAATACCTAAAGTTTTAAACCAGTATTATTAGATGCTTTAGAAGCAGATTTCTATCCTACTTATTGAATAATTAGAGGCACACTGTTTCAGAACAAAACACTATCCTAAACACAGTACACACACAATCAGAAAAGAGTCAAAGATCAATATTTAATTACAATACAATACCAGAGAAAATACTCATGCATGATGTACATTATAATTCCAGATTATAATTTATTGAATATTTTATTAATATTATTAATTTGCCTCTTAGCACTATAAATATAAAGTTTCATTAATAATGTAATAATGTACTTTAACAGATTTTTATTTAAGTATTTGTAATATTTTTGTACTTGTCATAATAAAATAAAATAAATGCACTGAAAAAATTTGAATAGAAAATAATACTTATTATAAACCTTTAATAGCAAAGACATGTATACTATTTAAATATTGTAATTCCTAATAGAATGTTTTGCTGTTCTAAAACGCCACCATTGATTTATATTGTGGCATGGCTACCATTGAAACCCATGAGTGTAAGTATGTGGAACTATTATCGATGATTAATCGATATTTGTCGCACAGAAACCAGAACTTGTCGGAATACCGTTTAGCAGGTATAACGAAACAGGTATGCTGTAGAAAGTCTCTCAATGGCTCCGTCTCACTTAATCTCGAAACCCTGCCACATAGCAAAGGTCAATTATAAAGACAAATTATCGACAATTATTCTACATACTCAAAGCTATAGATGTCTGCAGCGGCCGAGCAACACAAAATTATTATCTTATTTTAAAATTGCCTACTTATAGTTTTGCGACACTAGTATACTAAGCCTAAAAAGAAATTTGAGAGCATAACTATTCGAGATTTTTCCGGTGGTTAGATATGGCTGAAGAATAAAAAAATTATCTCAAGTTACATGAATTATATGATATCATGTAAAATCAAAAGCTACTTGAGATCTCATACAACATATGAAAGTACCAATCATGTACATTATTCACAATACATAATTACTATGTACACAAAAACATGTCATCTCCGTAAATAAATCTCTGCTACTATAACATTACATAGGGTAATGTCCTTATAAAATAATGTCTTTGTTTTATTAAAAGTACACACTAGATGGTTGCGCAAAATAAATCAAGGGTTATTTCATTACAACAAATTCAGTAAAACTTAATTCAAAACAAAATTATACAGTCAATAAGACAAAATTTTTAATGAACATTATATGTGAGATTCAATCGAGTGCCATTATTAGAGAGTCCATCTAGTGCGCAAACCGAGTCTCGGTCTAAATGAGCTTAGGTATGATAACGGAAGGTACTCTCTTACAATACCTCTCCCAGGCCGCGCCGTAGCGGCGGCGGCAGCGCGCGTGGTCGCGGTTGGCGCGGTGCAGCAGCAGCAGCAGCGTCAGCAGCGCGGGCGCGGCCGCCGCGGGCTGCCGGGAGGCCAGCCCCGGCAGCGCCAGCACCAGGTGCACCAGGATGTCGCCGGTGTAGTTGGGATGGCGCAGCACACCCCACACGTTCGAAATCAGCAGTTTCTTGCCGTGAAACGTCGGCATGGAGTCTAGGTCTGAAATTAAATGTAAAATTTTGTTATTGAAGTTTGTACATGGCTGCTTGAAGGTACATATCAGCAGAACCAACTAGGTCATTAGTTGAGTTAGCAGTTTAGAAACATGAACTATCAAAACAAGCATTATAAATTTTAGGCAAGTACATTAATTTCAAATTAAGTCACATAAATAGTGATTATGATACTTTATTAAATATCTGGAGAACCAAAAAAACAACTATATTATGTATTAAACTAATAATATGAATGACAATAAAAGACTGATAAGATAATGTTATTACAACATCACTTACTTGGTTGAAGAGGATTTTTCCTGAATTCATGTTTAATGTTGTTACTGACAAGCATTATGAAGAATCCCAGCAGATAGATCATTGAAGCAGTTATTAGAACATTAGTAGACAGCGAAATCTGCGAATCTACGATGTTTTTTGATATTGTGGTGAAGTAAAATGGGTATAAAGCACTGGCCACAAGCTGCAGGTAGCCCAAGCCTTCCGAATGCCAGAAGAATGTGGTAGTGATCTTGGACTCTTTCAACACAAAGTTAAGTATGTAAACGATTTGCATCATAGTGTACACTAGGATGGTAGGCTTCCACTGTACTTTTTTCAAGAATTCCTGGTAGTTCTCAGTGCTTAAGTTGTTCAGATTTGATGGCAGGTGAATTCCCTGTTTGAAGATCAGAACAGCCAATATGAGCTGAAACAAAGGTAGTTTAGTAAAAAAACGTATCAATAATAGCTTTTCATAATATGAAAGAAAATTGGTTCATAAAACATGTTTTCCTTTTAAGAATGCAATTGAACAATTGGCTATTATATCAGTGTAAATAATGCAGAGACCTAATTTGCATAAATGATAATAAGCAACAAGACATTGCATCCATATCCATCATGTTGAATATTAGGTTTTCATACATTGTAATATTTTACTTACAGTGTTAATATTGGTGACCCTGGAAATCCAGATCTTCACATCCACATTCTTGATGTAGGGATGAATCTCTCTTCCCAAGCAGAAGTCATACAACTTGTACCCAGTGTTGCCGTAAGGGTTCAGTTCACTGTCATCCATCTTACGACTCTTTACATACAAAAATATGCTCAAAAGTACAGCAAAAATGTATGATGCAACAGCCAATTTCAAGTAGTTGTTCAATAATGTTTTACTATCAAATATATTGAAGTTGTTCAGAGTAAACAATATGTTCACAGTAAAAATTGTTGTGAAGAAAGCATTGAAGTAATATTTGGTGTTAGTGCTTTCCAGACGTTCCGCTTTGGTACCGAGTATTGGCACTACAGACAGTAGTGCCTGTACCACACTCTGAACCAGTACTACTGCCATGGCCTCCCAACTGAACCAAGTAGACCATCCTTTGTAAGATGTAGGATCCAAGAGAGCCTTGGCCGAACATGATTTAGAGCATGAAATCAGTATGGAGAATATTGTTGCTGGTAGCAGAAGCAAAAGAGCAGCAGATCCTATTCTGCCTCCAAACTCCCACCGTCCACTTGCCTGAGCCAACTTGCTCACACTCTCTCTTAACGGAGTATGAAGCTTTCTTGTAGTAGAAGCAGATGCAGACTTCCTTCTGATCGAACTTTCTTCTGAATTCTCTTCATCTGAATATGTGTCAAGGGACTGGCTTACAGACTTACTAACAGATTTGCTGAGGCTTCGTCTGATATCTGGGACATTGTCAACAAACTCCCGCAGCCTACTAGATCGCCGTGGCGCAACTTCCTCAACAGATTTCCTGTTTCGTAATCCATACACGTCGTTAGAGTCCCATGAAGACTCTAACCCATTCAGCTTGCCAACTTGTTTATCCAATTCGTTCTGAAGGTCTTTGATCGAATACTCAGATCGACGCGTTCGTGTTCTATACGAGTCAAACTTGATATCTTGTAATTTCACTGATATATCTGACGTCTTTATAGTCGGCCGCTTGCCTGGAGACTTTTGAGCTGCAGTTTCGGTAGTTTCCTTGGTAGTTCTAGATGGTGATTTTCGCGCGGGAAACTTGGAGGCCGACTTGCGACTCGGTGACTTTCTCGAGGGAGACTTCCTTGACGGCGATTTACGTCCCGAAGACTGCGCGGGGGGCGAACCTTTCCTCAGCCGTCCGGGAGACCGTGAAGGGGAGGCAACTTTCCGAGTGCGCGGAGGACTAACGTCCGCTACACTAGGCCTTATTCGACCGCTTCTCGTAGACATTGCTGGAACCAAACCACACACGCGTTACGTTAGCCAACTCGTTTTTTGTTGATCTAAAATTACCACTGCACTAAGCACGATAACGGCACGTGTTTACTTACTTGTCAGAGGGATTGTATATTCATTGATTCAACAATAAATTACAATAAAATCTGAATTATTTTTGTTTACAGACGCTAAATTTACAACAACAATGCACAACACAATCTCCAAACGCCACACAATCACACAAGCGAAACGCAAATCCACAACGCCAAGCGCCAACGACGCCGAGGAATTTATTTGAAAGGCGGCCTGTGATTGGCTAAAAATAGTTGCCGCTATATTTATCCCGGAAATACAACACTTCTCTCTCATTCTATTTAGCTAAGAGTGGTAGAGAAGGGTAGACCCGATTGACTGCTGCTGTCATTAGCTTCTCATCAGTGCTTCTCATGTTGGTACTACCACCATAAGAATAGATAATAATACTGGCCTACCACTTCCTAATAAGCTTGCGGGGTAAAATCGATATACCGATTTTATACAAACATGTGCTTAAGCATGTGAAAGGAGGAGACAAGCATATTTCTTTACGCTGAGATGACATTCATTTAGTACTCATAAGATTCCTTATTTCAGCAGTTAAACTATTTGTACCGCTAGGATTTCAGAGATATTGCCTTTCAAGATGGTCCTTTCCAACCACTTGATTTTATAACCTCAAAATTGTAAATGCTTAGATATCTTGGCAGAGGAACTATCTACACACAAAATGATTACAGCGTTGCCGTTACAAATCACAAATCTCAATTCGTACCGCCTTCTTATTTCAGAAAAATGCGAAATATGCGAGGAAAAGGCGATTGAAAGTTTTCCAACATGTGGTTGGACGTACTTGCTAGATCTCAATAAATATAGCGGCACAAAACTTGTAATTCAAATCACAGCATTAAGACGATACGTACCAAGCTCTGCATTTGGTACATCAAACAAAGCCGTACCATAAGAATAGATAATAATACTGGCGTATTTCTACTCTATGGCCGTACTTTCTTTAATGAGAAAACACCAATTGAAAATTGTAAGATTAGATGACGTACTGATGTACATGACCATAGCTAGACTACGATCTACCTACATCTATACCTACTTAAATATAGTGTCTTGTAGAACAAAACCTGAAAATAATTGCACTGATTTAATAATAACCATAAATAAATATGAATGAAAGAAAGATGACAAAAAATGATAAATAACAATAAATTATTGTACACCTATTTTTTTGTAATGTAAATGTAAATGTAAATTTTGTAATGTAAATTCGAAATTTATTATTGGTTATTTTATTTGTTTACTTACACGAATGACACTCAAAATGATAGCAAGGCGATAAGTTTATTTTGTATTAAATCAAAATGCCGTGTGATGCCGGCTTAGTATGCCGTGTGATGCTGGCTTAGAATAGCATCACCCCATTTCTTTCCCGTGGGGGTCGTAAGAGGCGACTAAGGGACTCAAGGGTGTGTATTGCAATTTTAGGCGATGGGCTGACAACCTGTCACTATAGTGATACACAGTTATCTGATTGACCCTCAACATTTTGTCAGACGTGGTGTTAATATCCTTTTTACGGCCGTTAACGCTCTGCCTACCCCGTAAGGGATAAAGGCGTGATTTATGTATGTATGTATTAAATCAAACTAACATACTTTAACTTGTAACGAACACAACGTGAAACGGAACCTGTGACTATGGCTGCCACCAGCTATATTGAAACGTCAAAATTTCAGTTTAGCACAGCGCCCTCTGGTTTGACATTCAGAACTATCAACAGAACTGTCAACAGAAAAACTCCCATTACATCTGTAAAATTGTAGCCTGTAGTTTGATAATAATCAGACGCAGTGACACAGCTCATCGGATCATTCGTTGAGTTAGTGTCTCACAAGAAAGAAGAGGAAATGTCTAGGGTAACATAAAGGGTCGAATTATATTGACAAACTCGGCCGCTGCCTAGTGTACATAGTTAATTTGTGGGCGCTGCGGCGCGGCCGGGGCGCTAAGCAACCAGGATTTTTGACTCGAATCAACAAGGTTTTTTTTTAAAAAAAATACTGATTTAATTACTCAATTCGTTCGTACAAATTAGTTGCAGACATGTCCTTGTAATCGTTGTAATCTAGCGAGAAACCGCCTGGCCGCAGAGGCCAAGACGCTCACTTTAATCCGACCCTCAATGCAGTAAAGAATGAATAAGTCGCTGGGTATTAGTTGCAAAACTAACCCGGTAGATGGAGCCGTGCCACGCACGCGTTATTGGCATCAACATATACTTGCAAAATTTTCGCTAGCCCAGACGGAAGAGGCGTCGCCCCTATATTATAGTGATACGCTAGCTAGTTACTAGTTATTATTCTGTGTCTGTGGTGATAGCGAAAGTCGCAGGTTCAAATATGTCTGCACGCGGAAGAAACTTTGCATGTTTTCTAAAATGTTTTTTTTTTATAGCAATAATCAACCCTTTAGTTAGGGGATATTCCTGCCAACGCCTGGTGAAAAACAAGAAAGAACAATCATAGAGCTATATCGTGCAAATTATTCAAACAAACAACTTCTGTTACACAAGGCCCGGGAATAGTATCAGTCCCACACTTGTACATCCGATGTAAAGTCGCGTTGACTATCAATGTATACTTAAGTAACTTTGTATCCTTTTTGGACGCTACTTTGATAATGGCAATACTAAATCAAAGTGCACTTGGATGGCGGCTTCCAACCAAATTAGACCGCGCTAACTTTTCTAGCCTACCCAAATACAAATAAAATAAAAAATAGAAAATGGTGCGTGCGCACGGGAAACTGAAATCCGTGCAAGTATAGGATTATATTTATTAATTTATTACACACATATCACGCTTATATTCCTAATAGTAGGCAGGAGCGTAAACGGCCGCAAAAAACGGTCATTTGCGCCACGTCTGTCAATTATTTGAGAGTCATTCAGAAAATTGTGTATCAGCTTAGTAACGGGTTGTCACCCCATCGCCTAAAATTGCAATACACACCCTTGAGTCACTTAGTCGCCCCTTACGACTCCCACGGGAAAGAAATGGGGTGATGCTTTTCGGCACGGCACTATAATATGATGACTGTAAAATTGTGGTAATAAGGAAAATAAAATTATAAGTCACTTCATTTGGTCCCTTTGATAGTAAACTTATAGTGTCAATCTGGGTATCTGGACTTGTATTAAAGCTATTTGGCCCAAGAGTGGGTATAATTCCGGGGTCTAATTACACTGTGATAGTGTCAAACCGGATAAAGTCATTGATTTTATGTAGGTACCTACGTTAATAAGAGATTTTTTTTGGTAAAAATAACTATATTCAATGAAACAATAACAAAAATAAGTATTTTCACGACATTGAAACATCGCTAATTTTAGTTACAAATTTACAAAATGCGACCTATTTATGAAAATGCAGACAAACACCTGTGCTTACAACACGCCAATAGGTAAGTAGATATTCTCGGAAACAACCTTCCTGATTACAAACTATGCTCAAATAAACGATCTTACGTTACATGTGACTTTTCACTTCTAAGTACCTAAAACAAGGATAAAAATAATAAAATTGCAGATGTGCACATAATGAGTAGCAAAGAAAGCATTTACAAAGACTTATCACAAAGATTAATTTTATTCTGATTTAATTTCAATATTTTTTTGTTTTTAATTCTCAACTAGTTATATCACATTACGATACAAAATATTATGTCCCATATACTTTACACATCTGAATACAAATTGTATGCGAGTACCTAGATATAGTTTTATTTCTGAAAGTTACAAACCCTCGATTCTAGCAAATAAGCAAAATAAACGAATTAGTAGAAGTTTATTCCAGTGACGTATGATTCTTTATTTACGCAGTTTTAAAGAGGAAATTTGTATCATAGGTTTGTACTCTCTTATTTTGATCAAATGTCAGTAAGTTTTGTTTGAATGGCAGACCGATGATGCTACGCTACGCTACGCTACGCTACGCTACGGAGATGTTATTTTTTTTCGTTTGGGAAACCGTGTCAAGAACGAACCCATAAACCCTAGTCAAGACTTTTCCAACGTACTGCCAGCCAGAATCGAGAGCAATATCTAAATTCAATGCTATATCCAATTAAAACATATATTTGTGTTGAAATTACAGTGCCATAATCACAACTCTAAGCAAGCATCCACAACATAATTTGCTACTTGCAGACTAGTCAATATGAATCTAATTATGACGTCAAAATAAGTTGGACAATAAACTTTAAACATTAATATTTAAATTTAGTTCAATAATAACTAGTTACTGGGCAATCAGAGAGAGAAAACAAGTATGCTCTCCGAATTTTTTCCTATCAAGGTTCTGAACTTACATGTCACTTTTTTGTGCAAGCGTGATTTACCTATCAGACTAAAACTCTTACAATATTATCTGACATTTATGTTATACAACGTGAAAAGTTGGATTTGATTCATACAATACTCTGGTTTGCTTTAGACTCGATTTACCAATATTTCTCAAGGGACTTGACTAAATCCATAGGGTCGGTGTTGGGCCCGTGACGCTCTACCGGCACGCCGTCCTTGTCAATGATGAACTTGGTAAAATTCCACTTGATAAAGCTGCCCAGGGTGCCGCCTTGCTTGTGCTGGAAAAAGTAAAAGTTTGGGAATATTAGTAAGCGTAGCTTTGCGAAAGTTACTGAATATATAAAGTTATATTATGATATTGTTCATTGTATAGAAAAAGTAATGATCTCTTTAAAAGATCTCTTCCAGCCAACCTAGTGGGAGTGAATACACGGGAGCAGATACAAAGAAAAATAAAATATAAATATAATTTACAATTTGTAACCTGTCAATTAACAATTTTTGAAAACTTGCTCAACCTGCCCGCGCTTTGAAATTTTTGCAATTTTTCAAAAACTGAAATTTTAACTAATATAACAATATTAAAAATAAACAAATGCATGATAAAAAGTACCTATAGTGTACATGCTAATATATTATATTTCAATTTAACAATGTAATGTAATGCTGATGTAAAATGCTCTTTTAGTAGCTTTTTAAAAGTAAAGTTTGTGGGACTCTCTTGTATAGTACTAGGAAGCTTGTTCCACAATTGAGTAGCACGCACAGTAAAGGACTTAGAGAAAATATTTGTGTTTGATCTAGGACACTCAAGCATCTTTGTGATGCAAACGCTTCTAGATCGAGATACAAAACTTACACCCTGTATATCTTTTACTATGCAGAAGATGGATTGTATTAAATACCATAACAGTAGCATAAGCAACTGCCATACATATAGTGGGGGGCATTGCAATGCGAGTGTGATAATGGTTTGACACGACCGTTCTAATGTCTAATTATATAATAATAAACTGTTGTCATAAATCATAAATATTGACTGTAAGTTTTCCTGTTAAAAAAAATATGTATAGACAGATGCATACACAATTTTATCTACGCTTTACCACACCTCGGACACTCCATACAGCGCAGTCATTTTAGACAACTGTCATTTTTACTTGCAAAAATTTGAGCGTATGTGTAGGAATATTGTAAGTTCATGCCATGGCATTGTTATAGAATTGGGGAAATTGACGTACGGCCCGACCTTCATCGACATTCCAAGTGGGTTATATAAAATCGACTAATGGCCCGAAAGTACCAAACTATCACAGTGGGTCACAGAGTCGGCGAACGATCTAAAATATGAATATTGATTTAGACATAACACCACTGAACAACAACTGAACTTCAACCGAAGAATGCGCACATACTACTAAATTCAAACATTCAGAATGGGAAATTTTCTAGGGATTCACGAGTGTCATGTAGAGGGCGCTAAGCTTAATTGAAATAACGTTTCTTTACACAAAAACTGTACGACTAAATAAATTATTCTTTATTTTGTGTTTATTGACTTGTTCTAAATTTATTATTGGTTAAGTGTTTACTAACACGTATGACACTCAAAATATAATAGCAAGGCGATAAGTTTATTTGTAGTAAATCAAACTAACATAATTAATTTGTAACGAACACATCGTGAAACGGAACCTGTGACAAAAAAACTATGGCTGACGCGAGCCATATTGAAACGTCAACATTTTAGTTTAGCACAGCGCCCTCTGGTTTGACATTCAGAACTATCAAGAGAACTGTCAATAGAAAAACTCCCATTAAAAAAAGAAAAAAGAATCTAGGTTGGTCACGCGATTTGTTACGTGTGAACCTCGCAGGACACAAACACAAGCGTTGTGCTAGCTCTACATAAGGCTCTACGATTTTTTTGACATCTCGCTGGTGGCGTGTCGAGGGCTGGACTGCGGGGTTTTGTGTGTATAATATATACTATATACTATTGGTTAATTTGTGACTCCACAAAAAAAAACTCATACTGTTGTTCAAACCTCCACATATACGAGGACAAATTCAATACGAAAACGTAATATGGCTTAATGTAAAATTTTAAATATTCAGCTGTTGTTCAGTTGTTATTTAGCTGCTGTTTAGTGGTTAATGTTTAGTTGTTGTCCAGTAACAACAGCTGGAAAACATCAACTTTACAACAGAGCAGCAGCTTAACAAAAACTGAACATCTGCTCAACAACAACTGAACAACAGCTGTAGACCAACAAGTTAACAAAAGCTGAATAACAACCGAACAACATCAGAGCAACAACTGGCCAACAGCCGAACAAACACTGATCACTATATAAACTACGCCTGAACGTTAACTGAACAACAACCGAATGTGGCGGAAGACTGCGGCAAATTTGAGTAATGGAACAGAACACTTCGTTTCGTAATTATAGCGCTTGAGAAGAAAAATGTAATTTCTATAGACGGAAAGCATAAGGCTGCCCGCCCATGTCCGATAATCGGTGACCGATTTTTGTTGGAGTAAAATGGAACGTATTGACTGCAATGGTGTAACGCCCACAGCCTATAAATAGTCGGTCAGAAATAAAATCGGTGCATCCCGACCGATCCGATTGTCGGTGAAAAATGGAACACTCGGAAATGTATGCGTTAACGCACACTACTCACCGGCCGTTCATGACGTGCTGTGCTACTCTACTCCCTCGAAACAAACAGACAAAGTGACGGACGTGTGCTTTGAGTCGGTCACAAAATCGGTGTTAAAAATCGGAGGTAAAATCTGTCCGATTATCGGTCCTATAAAAAGTCTGACGTGGGCGGGCAGCCAAAAATGGAACGTATTGACTGCAATGGTGTAACTGTGTAACGCCCACATCCTACAAATAGTCGGTCAGAAATAAAATCGGTGCATCCCGACCGATCCGATTGTCGGTGAAAAATGGAACACTCGGAAATGTATGCGTTAACGCACACTACTCACCGGCCGTTCATGACGTGCTGTGCTACTCTACTCCCTCGAAACAAACAGACAAAGTGACGGACGTGTGCTTTGAGTCGGTCACAAAATCGGTGTTAAAAATCGGAGGTAAAATCTGTCCGATTATCGGTCCTATAAAAAGTCTGACGTGGGCGGGCAGCCAAAAATGGAACGTATTGACTGCAATGGTGTAACTGTGTAACGCCCACATCCTACAAATAGTCGGTCAGAAATAAAATCGGTGCATCCCGACCGATCCGATTGTCGGTGAAAAATGGAACACTCGGAAATGTATGCGTTAACGCACACTACTCAACGACAGTCGGCCGTCCATGACGTGCTGTGCTACTCTACTCCCTCGAAACCAACAGACTAGGCTGCCCGCACACGTCCGACTTTTTATAGGACCGATAATCGGGCAGATTTTTCCTCCGATTTTTAAGACCGATTTTGTGACCGACTCAAAGCACACGTCCGTCACTTTGTCTGTTGGTTTCGAAGGAGTAGCACGTCATGGACGGCCGACTGTCGGTGAGTAACATTATGATAACTTTAAGCTTGTGTTTGCATGAATAAATGAATTGAATGAATTGAATTGAATTGAATTGAGTAGTGTGCGTTAACGCATACATTTCCGAGTGTTCCATTTTTCACCGACAATCGGATCGGTCGGGATGCACCGATTTTATTTCTGACCGACTATTTGTAGGATGTGGGCGTTACACCAATGCAATCAATACGTTCCATTTTACTCCTACAAAAAATCGGTCACCGATTATCGGACGTGTGCGGGCAGCCTCAAGCAGGTCGTTATACAACTGTTTTCGAGTTTGTAATCCGAACATTATGAGACGTCTGTAGACAAAAATAGTTTTTGGACCATGTTGATGCCCCAGCCCTACATGTGTTAAAGGCACAAATTTATGTGCAAAAGTTATTCAATTCTATGGGCGAATTCTCCCATAAACCGGTTTATTAGACAGGGTGTAAAGGACAGCTCTCTGAATACTGATAGGGTGGGTGCATTGAGACAATAATACCTACTCAACAACTTTCTATAAGAAAATATTTCAAGTAACGTAATTTTTTTTACTTCTTATAGTAAATGCAGCCAGTTAATCGTGATTCTATATGGGAGACGATTTATTTAAATTTTCTGACATGTTTCTACGGGAAAGTTGTCCAGTTTCATGGTCTGCATGCACACTCACAGTATTCGGAGGGCTGTTTCTTACACCCCGTATATTTCTGCATAGAAAAACATACATACATACACATGTCACGCCGGACTTTACACGACGGGGGGTAGGCAAAGCGTAAACGGCCGCAAAAACGGACATTTACGCCACGTCTGACATATATTTGAAGGTCATTCGGAAAATTGTGTATCGCCATAGCGACAGGTTGTCAGCCCATCGCCTAAAATTGCAATACTCAACCTCAAGTCCCTTAAGTCGCCTCCTACGGGAAAGAAATGGGGTGATACTATTCTAAGCCGGCATCACACGGCAAAAACTATAGAAAAAACTGTTTTGAATTAGTACTATCTGAATAAATCATGATGTGTAGGTATAGGATTATTGATTTTCGTAGCCTTGAGCTAAAAACATACTCTAAACACACCCCTTGCAATCATATCCAATTTCTACATAAAATCGATATTTTTCATATTATGTGGTAGTTTAAAAAATATTATAGTTTTACTTTGGCGTTACGGATGTTAATCATACTTTTAATCACATTAGCACTATTACGTCATGTCATTATGTCGTCCATTAATCATGCATGAGTCATAAATTCATGATTATGACGAAACATATTTTTTACTGCCGTGTGATGCCGGCTTAGAATATGGTGTCGTAAAAAGCGACTAAGGGACAAATTCATCCAGGGAATGGGCTACAGCGTTCCCTTTGAATGCAACATCTTGCATTGCGTTCGCCAACCCATCTGCCGAGCGTGGTGAGTATGACAATAGCCTATGTCTGTGGTGTCTGTCAGTTGACTGTTGTGGTTGTTAATGTACCTATGTATGTTATGAATATTTTTTACTAGTTTTTTGGTTAAGCTAATAATTGTTTATAGTTAATAAGTAAAAGTCATGCTGATACATTTACTGTTGTGGTTTTTAATTTATGTATGTAATGAATATTTTTTACTGGTTTCTTGGTTTAGCTAATAATTGTTTACTAAAGTGCAAGTCACGCTGATACGTTACTCATGATTATTTTCCGATAAAAATGATCAGCTAATGCCTATCATTTTGTAGGCAAATAGATAATGGGTTTAAGGTTTGATCATCTTCCATATCAAACGTCTGGAATATTAGAAAACAACATAATTTAATAATTTATCACTCCAATTCCAGAATTTTATCTAGATAAAGTACAACGCATGTTAGCAGGTACAAAGTCTAAAGTCTTAGCATTTGATATTGTTTCCTAATCCACAACATTTCATTTTACGTTAGATACAAAAAATATATCTATATATTATAATATTTTCTTGAGTTTGCACAACTATTACTCATCACAATAAAACAATTTTAAATGTCATCCATGACCACGGGCTCTGTAAAGAGCTCGAAACGTAGGAATTGTAAAATCCAAAATAAACACAACTTAAATCCGTTTAAAATTGTTTTATTGTGATATATATATATTGTTTAGAGTGTTTGGGATGCTTATTATAATTTTTATAATTTTTAATGCAATCGTTTCTGAAATACTTTGAATAGATGTAAAAACTTCCAAAGTTAGGATTACCCTGAAAAAATCCTTTGCCCATAGTAGAAAAAAAAAGAAAACTTCATTCATTCATCTGTCAATGTCAATCAGTTTTTTTTTAATAAAGGTCATATAAGTGGAAGGCAAATGAATTTTGTTTTCAGCAGCTTAGTTGTTGGAACTGAACTAAAAGTACTTTTTAAAATTTTAAATCTCTGATTATGAAACAAAATAAAATAAAAAGAGCTTGCCCTGTATTTAATGATGCGATAAACTATCTATTCAAAATATAAAAAAGTCTTGTAAGAAATTTGAAATGTTGTGGATTTCATTAGTTTTTTACACAACAGTTGATCTTACAATTTTTATATACAACGAAAATCTTAACTTACAAATAAAATAATATAAGTTATAGGTTTTTGTTTAGTTTTTGAAGTCTAAACAAATATTTTACTCAACCCTTTAAAATAAAAAAAGATATAAATAATAGCTTACAGTGTAATAATAAACAATTATTTAAATTGGAATACTAAAACATTCATTTGAATATTAAGTGACATTTGGTTAATTCTCATGGCTCGTAGTTTGAGAAAGGACACACTTCTGGTAAATTACAAAATCAATAAACATACACAGAGTGATATGAGCAATGGTTGTAATAAACAGTTTTGTGGCTCATCTATGTGATAAAAATAATCTGGTTGATAGCAAAAAAATACCTTGCCTGGTTTGCTTTTTGTCATAATGTAATGTATACAGAGTAAAAGTAAATAGGGAAAAGAAGAAAAATTGTATCTAATTTTATTGTCAGCATTCACATTAATCTTATAAACATAAAATAATTCACATTCACCTTATAAAAATAAAATGTCTGACTCATCAAGAAAATATAAGAAGGTTTTTTTAGGTAAACCTTGATTTATAATCAGATAGACTAAAATGACATTTGGTGGGTTGCCACGTTATTGTATTTAAAAATAAAAAATAAATAGTGTTGTACCCAAATGATCATGATTCGAATAGTGTGATTGAATCTTTTTAAAAATAATTTTTGTTAATTTCAATTTTCATTAATAAATTCGCCTAAAAGAACATACTACTTTTTTCTAAACAAACTAACTTCACGTTTATTTCCTGTCTGATGTTGATGACCGACAACAATACGTTTTTGTTGTTATTGTCAGAGGATTTGAATTTATTTACCAGGTTCACCACAGCAGCAAATTAAGTTATAAAATTTGTTTACCATATGGGTTAATGTTACAGTCTTCTATTTAAGCTATCTACCCATTTTTTTATCTGGTGGAAAAGGTAAATGTAAAAATAAAACAAATAAAAAAAATTGCATTGCGCTCTAAAACCAGTTTCTCACACCAACAGTTATAGTAGAGTGATACAAGTGACGCACCACACTAACATGTTTAGCAGAGTGGTACTAGTGACACACCACAAAATTAGTTATAGCAGAGTAATACTAGTGACACACCACAAAATTAGTTATAGCAGAGTGATACTAGTGACACACCACACCAACTGCAGCTGAAATATTTTCATACGGAAAGTTGTTCAGTTTCATGGTATGTATGTATGTATGTATCATAGTAGTGATATTTTATACAATTAATAGCTAGACATATACCTAACCTTGAAAAATGTATAGGCAACATCACGTATTCCGATCTTATTTGTACTAAATAAAGATACCACTATGTATTATGGTTTTTACAGAAATAAGTAAAGTAAGTGAATTGAATATAAAAACAAAAAGGTCACGTTGATAGTCTCCATAGTAAAATATCGGAACTCATGTACCTACCTCCGTTATCTTCTTTTGATCTTTTATTACTATAGGCCGACCGCTTTAAAGTAACAAAATATCCATTCAAAGAAACACGGGGGACAGCATGCGCCATTCGTACAAAGTGGGGCGGGGTAAATGCCAGAGAGGGGAACAAGTGTCGCTTCTTAGCGTTTAGTTTTCATAGCTACAACCAAGGTCACTGCAAATGTTTAATTGAACGCAAATGAGAACATAAGTAGTAAAGTATTCAACCTTACATTTTAAATTACAATACTATTCATTGTTGATTTCTTGAAACAAAACGAAAAGTTGCGTATAAACGTAAAGTAACGTATATTTACTATTTTACGTGACCGAGAGTCAAGTATTTATTATGCATATTTATTTACAAATATAACTCCATCGAGAAATCATCTCACAACAGTTCAATGAATAAAATGAATGAGTCAAACCACAACACTAGACTTACGCTGGCAACATTTAAAAAAAATAAGGCTGTTTTTAGCTGTCAGTTTAGTCTATCTGATTATAAATTAAGGTTTAGGTAGTTTTGTGTGTCTTTGTAAATTAGAATACATAAAATATATTATATAGGTATATATAAATATAGTTGTTAAAATTATACATACCTTCAAGAACTTCCAAAGTGGATGGGCATTGTCTCCATTCACATCCACCTTCTCAAACATGTCAAACTTGACTTTACGGTCAGCCAAGAAGCACTGTAGCTGCTCTGGATTGCCAGGCTCCTGGCCAGCAAACTGGTTACATGGGAATGCCAAGATACGCAGCCCTTAAAATAAGAAAACAAAAATTGTATCTAATATTATTATTTATAAAACACATTCAGGTCACCTTAGGCAAGTGTTCTAATTAGCAGTGTTATAGTGAACAGTGATTATTGTTTTGTATTAGGGACATAGGTGCTAAGTTCATTAGCACTTACAAGTGAGACTTACCCTTGCTTTCAGCATACTCGTCGAATAGTTGATTTAGCTGCTTGTAATTATTAGCGGTGAGACCGCACTGCGACGCAACATTCACGATCAGGCATACATGACCTTTGTACACGTCCAGCTTTACCTCTTCCCCTTTGAGGTTCTTCACGGTAAACTCGTGAATCGAGTTCGCGACTTTGTAATCCGGCTGATCTGCCATTTTTCTACAAGCACAAGAGCACATAAGACCACTTATAAGATACAAAACACGTACTAATAAAAAGATATCACCAACATACATTGGAAACTTCTTTGATAATTGGATATGATGTCTGAAGATGAAATGACACAAACGAAACGACAAAAACAAACTTCTCAAGGTCACGCCGCGCCGGTTTGTTTCTAGTTTTATTTATATCCTCTTGTTCACAGTGAATAAGATAATTGCTCTCTCTTGTTTGACCCCGGCCCCGGTCCGTTGTTTTTGACAGATTTTGCCAGAAGGTCAAAATAGTGATGTAGCAAGAAAAGAAACCGGTCTCGGTCTAAACCTATAATATTTAAGTACTCGGTTGTCCCGGTCTCGGTCCCCTCTATTATTGCGTAATATATTTTGTCTATAAAATAATATTACTCACATGCCAGCACTTAATTGCGCTCTGGAAATACAAACGACGTTTCCCACAATAGGCACAACAAGCCTAGAAAACGCTCTTAAACCGATTGTCATGACTTTATCGAAAATTAGGTATAAATATGAACTACGTTCTGATACTTATCTCAAGATAAAAACAAAATGTTCTAGAATATCAATATGCTCATACAAATAAAATATAAATGTAAAAAAAAGTATCTGTATACCTGAGATCGTCGTGTATTTTAATGACCTTTGTTTATTTTATGACTGATTACTATGTACACCGTACAAGTTCCAAGTCGTACATTATCACAGCGGTAACACCAAGGTAACAACTTTTAATCGATGTTTTGAACGCACTTTAGACGACGTCGAAAAACTAATAAAGCACGTTCACACAATGCCAATATAGGCCGGGAAATTGTAAGGGAAGTGGGCAGCGCGAATATTTAAACTGGTTATTCGCGCTGCTAATAGTCATGCATGCCGCCCGCTGTCACTTCATGCTGCCAATTCTAGCCTGTAAATGTCCCACTGCAGGGCAAAGGCCTCATTCCCTTTCTTCCATTCTTCCCTGTTTTGAGCCTCCTTCATCCAAAAAGGGGCGTGTGCACGTAGTTCATCCTTCCATCTTTTTTGAGGTATACCGCGCGTCCGCTTTGCATAAGGAGGGAACCAAATTGTACACGTTTTTGCCCAAAGCTCTTTCGGCGTCCTGGCTAAGTGACCAGCCCAATCCCATCTCAAAAATGCTGCCTTCTGACCTACATCTACGATTTTAGAGCGGGATCTCAGCGTCGTGTTCCTAACTCAGTATATTAGCATGACTCTGAGTATGCTGCGCTCCATACTTCGTTGGCAAACCTTGAATTTTTTTGATGTCAGTCAAAGACCAAGTTTGAGCACCATAGGTAAGGATGGGAATAATGCCCATTTCCATGAGTTGGCGCTTGAGTGTCAATAGAAGCTTTTTCATGGACCAATAGCTCTTCCAGGCGTTTTCAACTCGTCTTTCGATGTCTTTATCAATAAAAAAAACAATCAAGCCGACAATCGAGGGAGCACGGGAAGTGGCAGCGGCATAACGAGTAGCAGCGCGAGTAACCTGTATACATATGCGCGCAGTCCACTTCCCTTACTATTTCTCTGCCAAAATTGGCATGGTGTGAACGTGCTATTAGTGCGCGACTCAAAGATACGGCAGCACGAACGCGTGTGGAATGTATTGCTATCTCGCTCACTCATATTGGTGCGAGAAGCGTATAACGCGAAGTATTTCGAGCAATATTCACGACAGCAGCGGCAGGAGTAGGAGCATGTGCAATGTCCATGTCGCTGGCTCCCCAAAGTATATATTTTTCAAAGCTGAGAGGCTCAAACGTTTGTGACCAATGGATGGACTTTTATTTTAAGACTGGTTTTCAATGTGACGCTACCTAGACTGAGATCTCAGGTCAAAAAAATTGGGGAGCCAGCGACATGCTTTTAGGTTAGAATTTCGGAGAAATCTTCAGATTACTTGTTAACGGCGCAATGTGCCAAAATGATGGCTATGCCAAAGAAATGTGACGGAATATGTGACAGCTACAAGCACATTCAATAGCTATGTGACTCAACTGGAGCTGAGAAATAAGCCATGGAATGTTTCCAACCCATGTCGCTGGCTCCCCAAAAAACCGGCATCCGAAATCTCTGCAAGTATCACCTAAAACTACTAACCAAAGAAGAATTCTCGATCGTAATGTAGTAAATACACGTTATTCAAACAATCTCCTCTAGAATCAGCTTCGTTTTTGAGAAAACACAACATTTGTTTTTGTATGAATATAAGGGTGACTACATCGTTCAACCCTTTTTGGAACAGATTCAGGAACTTATGGTTTAATGATTTACGTACAAATTATACTAAGTATTACCTTGAACAATGTCCGCGAAGGGCTCTTAGTGTTTATATTGTGCTGGTACTATTAGCAGCACATCAACTTACCTATTAAAGGTACTTAGATTTTTGACGGTATTTTCCACGGTTTATTATCATAACATTTATAATACAAATTCATTGTAGTATACACGAGCTCGTTGTTGTCATTCGGAAGAAATCGTCACCAGCGCAGCCGGCGACTTATCAGCAGCACATCGGAAGTCCCTTTCATTTTCGTCGAAAAGAGATCTTCATGGATAGGTCCGAATGTCACCCGACAATAAAGTTGCACGTGAGCGCTAGCGCGTATAAGGCTGTGTTTAGGTATTAATGTTTTAGAGTTTTATGCACTAACAGTGCTTTATTATTCTCATGTATAAAACTATTGAATTGAAATAATGCGTGTAGAGTATATTTATACAAGTCTAGTCAAGTATTGATGAAACTGAAAAACATTTCCCATGGAATACAGGTCCAATATAAAAAAAAATGGAATGTACACTCGGTTACAGCACATAAGGTAAAAGGGGTACTCCAAAAGAGCTGAATCATTTTTGTCCTTAGCAATATTTTTTTCTTGACATGAATATGTTTTAGTAGAAAATTTATTTATTTTATGAGAATAAGTTTACATTTTGATTATGTATTAACTGGGGATAAAAATAATTCAGTTCTTTTGGAGTATCCCTGTTACCTTATGTGCTACAACTGACTATACCTACATACATGATGTACAGACTGTGAAAATGTAACAACGCTACAGTTTTATGAGAATAAACGATATTTTTTTTATTAATAATAGGAATCAATTCAAACGGAGCACTTTCTTAACATTATTTAAGGTCATTTATAGTAAAATCTGTACGGAAATCAAAAGCCATAAGTTCCTGAAACTGTCCCAAAAAGGGTTGAACGATGTAGTCACCCTTATATTCATACAAAAACAAATGTTGTGTTTTCTCAAAAACGAAGCTGATTCTAGAGGAGATTGTTTGAATAACGTGTATTTACTACATTACGATCGAGAATTCCTCTTTGGTTAGTAGTTTTAGGTGATACTTGCAGAGATTTCGGATGCCGGTTTTTTGGGGAGCCAGCGACATGGGTTGGAAACATTCCATGGCTTATTTCTCAGCTCCAGTTGAGTCACATAGCTATTGAATGTGCTTGTAGCTGTCACATATTCCGTCACATTTCTTTGGCATAGCCATCATTTTGGCACATTGCGCCGTTAACAAGTAATCTGAAGATTTCTCCGAAATTCTAACCTAAAAGCATGTCGCTGGCTCCCCAATTTTTTGACCTGAGATCTCAGTCTAGGTAGCGTCACATTGAAAACCAGTCTTAAAATAAAAGTCCATCCATTGGTCACAAACGTTTGAGCCTCTCAGCTTTGAAAAATATATACTTTGGGGAGCCAGCGACATGGACATGCATGTGCATAGTGTGAACGTGCTAGATAATCACAACTGTCTATAAAAAAAACGCGCCACCATACTTGTCACTTATGAAAACTGTTTCTATAATCTGTGGTCACAGACACTCTGTTTCAGTTCAGATAATAATAGTGATTCGTCGGTTTTATTTCTAGAATTGCAGTGTAATTTTGAGAATTTCTTCAGCAATGGCGTTTTTGGCTTCAAATATACGCAGGTGCGTCAGCCTGAAGAACTTGAGCAGCCTAACCAGCATCCAAACCGCGTCTTATCATGCTAACGTACGTAAGTTGTTATTATGTTGTGCAAGCAATGTCAAGGATTATCGATTTCTTTTGTACGACGCAATGCTTTAGTTCACTAAATATTTTAAGAAAAAAGTTCTGCTATTGAATAATGTGAAACAGAAAATATTCAGGGATTTTACTGTAAGGCCTGATACAAACTTAATATTATTTTTTTTAGGTTATAGACCACTACGAAAACCCTCGGAACGTTGGTTCTCTGGACAAAAAGGATAAGAGTGTCGGCACAGGGCTTGTTGGCGCACCAGCCTGCGGTGATGTCATGAAGCTACAGATCAAAGTTGACGAGAATGGCAAGATCATTGATGCTAAGTTTAAAACTTTTGGCTGTGGCTCTGCAATCGCCTCAAGCTCGCTGGCCACCGAGTGGGTCAAAGGGAAGACAGTGGATGAAGCTCTCAAGTTGAAGAACACTGATATCGCCAAAGAGCTTTCTTTGCCTCCAGTCAAACTGCATTGTTCAAGTAAGTGTTTGAGATGTGTTATCATAAGAAGTAGATGTTATCATTATTAAAGATAAAACGCCGTTTTCTTGAAATTTTGTAAGATTTCACATGCAGTATTGATCACTGGGATTATCCCCTTATCATATTAAAAATCAGAGTTGATACAATATTATGCAAAAAAATTGTACAACATATTGAATGAATAACATAAACAAAGCAGCCTGGGAATTTTCCAAATGTTTACCACAATCTTAATATTTATTTTCAGTGTTAGCAGAAGACGCAATAAAGGCAGCTCTTTCAGACTACAGGATCAAAAATCAGAGCCTCAAGAAGGAAAACTAAAGCTTGCAAAAGACATTGGATTAGGATTTCGAATATATCTGTGATTGACATAAACTTATTGGAATGTAAAATTGTTATACTTTTATAGATAGTTGAGGTCTAGCTTACAAGTTAAGAAGTAACATAATCATGAGAATGTAACTTGTAAAACAGACTTGTAAATGGTAATAAATCCAATGAAATATGCAAATTTATGAAAAAAATCAATTGTATAGGCAAAGTAGCATTATGATGTTAAAATCTATTAAGTTTCAACTTAGTCACAGTTGGTAAAATATTCTCATTAGTAATTTTCTCAGTTATACATAGTATAGGATGTAAATGTTTTGTTTTTTAAAAATATATTGCTTTTAGTTATAAATAAAAAGGCTTTTCCTTAATTTACTTCCTCTGTTAGAATCCTAGATATGATAATCTAATGAAAATAAATAACTGACCTAACTTTGGGTTGGACAGAATGTTTCTAATAATAAAACAGTCATTGCGAATATTATTCCATTTATTAGAATATAATAACTATACTTACACATCAGTGCAAATTTCAGGACCTTTTGGAACTGTTCACATGGGACCCAGGCCCACATGCTGGGATTGCTTTGCCTATTCCTTGATGAATATAGTTTGAGGAACATATTTTTAATATTCAATACTCTAACTCGAGTCCACACAGTACATTATGATATTTACAGGAATCGCCTCACGGGGCCTGAGTCTATATCGCGATGCCGAGTTTCTGCAGCGCGAGCTGTGCGGCGTCCGCCTTCGCCTGCTTCTTGTTGGCGCTCGCCACCGCCGGCTGGTATTCCGTACCAGCCACTTTCACCTGTTGATAACAATTGTTTGTGTCATTCATTATGTCTCCTTGCAAACAACTTGGCCTGGTCGTATGTACAGTCGGTTGAAGCACATAAGGTACCAGGGGTACTCCAAAAGAATTGAATTATTATGGTCCCCAGCGAATTATTATGGACACTAGCCAAAGACAACACATGTAAACTAGGAAGCATCCGGAACGAAGATGATCTTTTAACCGAACCAAAAATGGTCCTGGATATAATGATGAAAACACACTTCCCGGATTGCACAGAATACCATGAGGAAGAAACCGACTACAATATGAACTGTATTTGGGATGAAGTGGAGAACATAGTACACGAAGAATCCGTAACATGGAGCATCATGTCCTTCGCACCCTACAAGGCGCCAGGGCCCGACGGCATTTTCCCCAAAATGCACTAAAATACGTTAAAGAAGATCTCATACATCTATATAGACGGACGGACGGACTATATAGAGAGAGCCTCAGGACGGGATATATCCCAGTAACATGGAGAAAGGTCAAAGCTACCTTCATACCCAAACCGGGGAAAAAGAATTACCAGGAAGCAAAGTCCTTCAGATGCATCAGTTTATCCTCATACATGATGAAGGCACTGGAGAAAATCATAGACAGATACATAAGGATGAAGATAAGCTGCAGTTGAGACAAACTGCATGTAAATCAACACGCCTATATGAAGGGTAAATCCACGGACACTGCTCTTCATAACCTTATAGTAAAAGCCGAAAGAGCAGTAGACAACAAAGAATATGCAATGGGGTGCTTCTTTGACATCGAGGGAGCCTTTGATAAGGCCACCACTGATGCCATAGCGCGATCCCTTGCAAGAGAAGGAATAGAACCTATGATGGGAAAGTGGATCATGAATGCACTAGGACACCGCGCCATTTCCACGGAATTGGGCGGCGTATCCCACACGGTTCGAGCTAAGAGAGGCTTCCCACAAGGTGGTTGCCTGTCACCACTAATGTGGTGCCTTCTGCTAGACGATCTTATTAAGACCGTCAAAAGAACAAGAGTATACATGCAAGCATACTCTGACGACGGAGTAATACTAGTCACTGGTAGAGAACTAAACATGATTAGCAGAATAATGAACGACTGCCTGAAGGCCGTTCTAAAATGGTGCAGGGACAGAGGTCTCAATCTAAATCCCTCCAAAACCAAACTAATCATCTTCACCAAGAAAAGAAACAATCAACTAGGAGTACCAGTCCAGATAGATAATACTGACCTGGAAGTGGTAGATGAGATAAGATACCTGGGTGTTGATATAGACAGCAAACTGCTTTTCAACACACATATAAAGAACATTAGCAACAAAGCCAAGATAGCCCTGATGCAATGCAAACGGGCTATTGGGAAGACATGGGGACTCAAACCATTCATAGTAAATTGGATATACAAATCAATTATCCTACCAAGACTAACATATGGAGCAATAGTGTGGTGGCACAGAGCCGCCATAACCTGTAACAAGAAGGCACTTGATCAAGTACAACGCCTAGCTGGACTCATGATAACAAGCGCTATAAGGACTACACCAACCGCCGCCCTTCAAATGATCCTAGGCCTGCACCCAGTAGACCTACAAGTGATGAAGGTGGCTCTAGAGCAATGGTTTAGAATGAAGTCTTTTTGTCAATGGAAAGGAAACCGTTTTGACAAAGGAAACGCAAAAATAAGCTCAAAAATTGAGGAAAACATCTCCATGATTCTAGCAAACAACGATTTGATACAGAAACAAGAGATGTTTGACAAGAAATACAAGATACACATTGGACCTAGAAACGACTGGAAAATAACAACGGACAACCCGATATTGGTCTGCTATACAGACGGGTCCAAGAAAGAAAGCACTAAACTATCGGGGGCGGGCATATACATCCAAAACCCACCGAGTCTACATAAAGTCATACCACTGGGGAAATTCGCAAGCGTTTTCCAGGCTGAAATACTGGCCATCCTGGAATGCGCTAGTGAACTGACCTCCAGAGAAGTGGACGCAGAGGTGGTAATTTATAGTGACAGCCAAGCAGCTCTAAAAGCTCTAAATAAGACCAGTACCACATCAGCTTTAGTAAGAGAATGTAAGCTGGCACTCAATAAATTATCAACCAAAGCAAAAACTACAGTTGCATGGGTCCCAGGACACCAAGGCAACTTAGGCAATGAAGCAGCAGACGAACTGGCCAGGCAGGGAGCTGATGAAACCTTCATTGGCCCTGAACCCCGCCTACCTATCCCAGGACAGTCAACAAAAGGTGTCATCAGCATCAAAATCAAAAATGAAAGCAACAAAAGATGGAGAGAGTTGCAAACATGCCGTCAATCCAAACTCTTTATTAAGAGCATGGATCCCAAAAGAACGCGCAACTTTCTGCAACTAAGTAGGAAAAATACAAGACTGATTATAGGTCTATTAACGGGACACTGCGATCTCAACAAACACCTATATACTATGAAACTAAAAGACGACCCATCTTGCCCCGAGTGCGGACAGGAAGAAAGTAGCTTCCACTACTTAGCGGAATGTCCAAGCTACTCGCTGCCAAGATGGGAATATCTAGGTAATGACAAACTTGAAGAAAGGGATTTAACCAATATATCTCTAAAAGATGTCCTGCATTTCTGCAGGGCAACAAGAAGATTCGAGGAGGTGACGCTGCCGGAGCACCAGTGAACCCAGTGCCCCAAACCTGGGAATTGGGTGAAATGGTTCCCGCCTAGTGGAGCTGATCACCCGTCTGCGAGCTCCGCAGACGTCCCAACCCGAGGAAGAAGAGGAAGAAGAAGATGGTCCCCAGCAATATTTACTTCTTGACATGAATATGTATTAGTGGAAAATTACTTCATTTATGAGAATAACTTTAAATTTCAAGTATGTATTAACTGGGGATACAATTAATTCAGTTCTTTTAGAATACCCCTACTACCTTATGTGCTACAACCGACTGTACCGTGTGAATCTTGAAAGCAACGGAAGATGCTTTTAAATATGGCCACAAGCAACACCTAAAAAGCAGCATTTAGCGTAGATATAACCTGTCTACATGTTTTCTGAAAAGTGTAAATTGGTCTCCAGCTATTTAGATAAACAACCAATCCTCAACGTCAACTTTGAATGAAATGTAATGGACAAAATAAGATTAATATTACAAAAACGCCTTTTCTACATACATACACACACATACACATATCACGCCTATAATCCCTTGCGGGGTAGGCAGAGCGCAAACAGCAGCAAAAACGGTCTATCAACGCCACGTTTGACAAATATTTGAGGGTCATTACAAAAACGCCTTTTCTTTGTCTTCTAAACGAGTTAGTAAGCAAGTCTGGCTACTGTACAAACCTTGAACAGGAAGTTCTTCTTGTGATCCGGGCCACACTCGAAGCAGAGGTTGTACTCGGGCGGGCCCAGCTTCTGTTTGGAACAGTACTCTCCGAGAAGCGATACCGGGTGTTTCCCGCCCGCCACCAGGGGCGCGGGTCCGCGGCGTCCGGGGCGTTGGCCCCTCACCTACGACAACATAAACACGAGTAAGTTTATTGCTGTCGGATAAGTGATTGGTAGCAAAAAAATATTCAACACTTTTTTCTATAATAAATATGGATAGATAGTGTGCTGAATGGTTCGCTGTGTTCTGGACGTAGCGTGGTTAATGGCATTGAGCCGCTCGCAAACCTACTTCTGGCTATAATAGCTGGACCAATACAATATTATCTGGAGCAACATGGAAGGAGACGTAACATAAATAAACTTTATTGACATAAACAAGACATGGACATACAGTTAGAAAAGAAAGAGAACAATATAGTCGGTTATTTTTACCAGTCAACCAAATAACCTTACATAATTAGCCTTAAGGCACAATGTCTACTTGCCCTAAACGTCCAATTTTCCAAAAATACTTTCCTAAATGCATACAATAATAAATACATTCTATTGACCGAAAGCTCAGTAGCATGTTTAGTAGTTCAGTATCCATATTATTAATTTATTCAAATCCGTAGTCGGTCTTGACCTTTGGATTTCCCTGAAAGTCCTTGAACTTTGAACCAAAATAGCCAATGCTTTATATGTTTATTTAACCATTTATTGTACACAAAAACATACACAGGAACAATTTACAATGAGATAATAAAATACATTTTATGAACGATAACAGAGGTATATTCTGTATCCGGTTCTAGCAACTTATCTATTAAAACATACAGCCTTGAAGAACATATTATGAATCATTTCCAGTTTACACTCAATTATACAAGCCTCGCGAGATACTATTTGATTTACGTTTGTTTGGGTAATTTTTGCATGGGTTTTAAATAATTTTGTGGCAGTTAATGTATCGTTATTATTATTCCTATCAAGTTTAACGTCGAGCGGTTAAAAGACTGGACCTGCCGGTGCCCTTGGCCTGGGGCCTAGCCTGGGATCCAGCGGTCCACCCCATCATACCACCTGTTATATTTGAATCTAGATATAACAGTATGATAGGAGTGAAATTGAGTGACATACCTTTATGAACAGCCAGACAGTGTCTAATAAGGCACGTCTGGCTGTGCATAGAGGAGTGTTAGTTCCAACACTTATGTATGGGAGTGAAAGTTTTGTATGGCAGAAAAAGCATGAAAGTAGAATAAATGCGGTAGAAATGAGAGCGCTAAGAAGTATGATAGGAGTGAAATTGAGTGACAGGATAAGGAATAGCGTGATTAGAGAACGTTGCGGTATAAAAGATGACATAGTGACTGGTATAGAAAAAGGAATGCTGAGATGGTTTGGTCACATTGAGAGAATGAATGTAAGAAGATTAACGAAACAGGTGTATATGGCGAGTGTGGATGGGAACGTTGGAAGGGGAAGACCAAGACGCACGTACTTGGATCAGATCGGGGACGTTCTAGAGAAAGGTCAGGTCAAGAGTACCCTAAACCGACGAACATGTATGAAAAGATTGATGCATGTTGAAGAAGCGAAAGAGGTTTGTCAGGATCGTAGCAAGTGGAAAGATGTAATCTCTGCCTACCCCTATGGGAAAGAGGCGTGATTATATGTATGTATAACAGTAGTGTACTTACGCCGCCAGCCCCCTTTGCCCGACCACCCGCTTCCTCCTTCGCCTGCAGCCCCTTAGTGTCCAGTTTGACTTCGAGCAATAAGGGCTGGAGCGTGCCCGTGCCCTCCTTGCCCAGCCCCTGGCCTGGTGTCCAACCCATCTTCTGCAGCAAGGCCATCCCCATACCGCCTTGTACGGGCGCCGCGCGTTGAAGTTGATCCTAGATATAAGGGTATTTGTGAATGTTTGAGGTAATACTGTTGGAGTTACCACGATGGAAAGTCTTTTTAAGACAATCAACTAAGTTTCTTTTATGGATTGACTGACAATACTACAAAAAATACTGTATATATAAATTACCACGTCAATTTTTTGTTTATGGGATTTCTACCAAACCTGTAAAACATAATTCTTGCAAAATTACGGTAACATTGGACAACTTGTATTCTCCTGTTCTATGGATATACTTACCTATCCGTGAGGAGTATGTGAGGTAGCTAACATGTACCGATGTAGCAGTAGACAGTGCAGAATAGACGTAGCTTTACCATCGCGGCGCGCCTTATAAGAAGCTGCAACAAATATTCATGAAATCCCCCGTAAAAGTGTAGTTTTTCTACGAGCCGATTTGCTATATCGTTGTTTTATTGTTGCATAGCTCAAAGAATAACCACTCTTAGTTTTTAACTGACTTTTACATATACTTAAATAGTGATCAAGCTCGTTATAGTATTTATAATAAATAAATAAATATAAAAATACGCTTTATTTTAGAGAATCATAAATTTTAAAACAGATATATGTATAATATTTATATAACTAATCTACTCTAATATAACATAACAAAAATATGAATATAATATGACGCACAAACTTTACATTTCAATTAACACAATATGATATTTTCATTAGGAATAATAAAATCAGTTCAAAGGTATATTATAAAGCGTCAGTCAGTTTTTAGAGGGGAAATATGAATATTTGTATGCAACGCGGTGTAACATATTCTAGCCTTTGGCCTACTAGACACTCAAGTTTAACTGATGAATAAGATCTAAGTAAACAAAATTAGGTCTTAAACAACATTGCAGTAAATTCGGAGCCTGTTTCACAAATAGAACTTTACGTGTTACCAATGTACAAGTGTTCTTGTAATTTAGTAACACAAGCTTGTGTGAAATTCCAAGCAAGACTCCCTGAATGTCTAGATGGCAGGCTGTTTGTTTGTTTGTTTAGATCACGGAATGGTGTAATGAGTGAACTCCATGAGTTTACCCGTTACACAGATAAGGAATGCTTGTTTTCTATGATGGTTACAACAACAGTCTTAAGTGTTGAGGAAATAGCGTCAAACCTCTCGTTATCAATCAGCTAATGAAGCAAGCAAAGCAAGTTTTGTCTTTTGACTTAGATAGACTTATTTTATGTTAGAGGTTTTGCGTTATTTTCCGTATGTAAAATTGCACGTGTAAAATTTTGCTATTATGGTAAAAATAAAATAAATAAATATCACATAGTGTTCGTAATTATAAAGAAAATGTTCTTAAGATACAGGCAACCACCTTGTAAAGAAGAACAGGGATTCAAATATTCTGTCTACAAATGAATTACTATAATTAAATGAAGTACGGTTATTTGCAAATTTAAAACACTTATTTTTGCTCAGTAAAGATTAAGGACAATGTTTATGTCGCCTAATTCAATTGAATAATGCGTTTAATTAAATTATTATTCAGATTTTATCTATTTCGTAACAATAAATTCATACTTTAGCAGTATAAGAATACATCTACTAGTACATAGCTATGTTTAGTGTAACGACTGTAAAGTAGTTTTTTGCTATAATCAAATATTCTAAGAAAAATAAATTTAATAAATTCAACGAAATAGATGAATGTGTGTATGGTAATGGTATATGTTATTGTAACCATCAATCAACAAATGAAGGTCAGAAGGAATAATACAACTTGTATTATAAGTTCTGACCGCGCCTCCTGCACGCAACCTCGCAATAGCTGAAGCTGAAAGAAAATATAGTCATAGTATTAAAGTGTCAGACGAACTGAGGGGCGCCATTTCATATAGCTACAAATTACGATTTTACAAGTGTAAATACGAAGTGCAAGTAGTTGTAAAAATAATAAATTTATACTTGTAAAAAAGTAACTATATAAATGTAATTTTATGAAACAGGGCCCATCACGTATAAAAGAGAATTAGTATCCTACTACAACAGAATACGTTTCGTGTGACACTTTTATACAGATTTCTATTGCAATTTTCTTTACTCATCACATCAAGCGTAATGATGACAGAAAGACAGCCTAACATGTTTTAGTTGCTGTTCCATGTTTTAAATGTTGACGTTACTTGGAAACCAAAAGTGGCAAATTTTTTGTTTGATTTTAAAGGATTAGTCCAATTTGCCACCCTAGGACGGACAACCTGGGGAATCCACCCTAGGTCAGAGTGAATTAAAGATCATAGTTTTACAATGGAACCCTCCTAGGGTGACAATCCTGGAATGGCAGATTGGAATAATCAATATTAAACTGTACTAAAAATCACTATGAATCGAAATGTTCTGACACATAATTAAATTAATTACGTAGCGAACAGTTAAAGAAACTGAGTTCTCATTCAATTTTAGCCTTATACCAAGTATGTACTGTAAGAATTGGAGAAATCAGATGAGATGACGCACAACTTCATTTCTTAAAGCAGTTGTTAGCCTTGAAACCAACTTGAAACTGGATTTTAAAAATAATAGTAAAGAAAATGTAAACAACTCTGACGTTATCCTGTAGATATAGTAAAAAACACTTCCTACGTATATAGCACCAGTTTTAAAAATTTATCTTTTATTTTCAATAAAATTACGTTAAAATTTTGCTGCCATATGAAATGAAATGTCGAGCCGGCGCATTTCTTGTGGCACTTTACGCGAGCCGTTTTCAGTAACAATTTGTAAATGAACTTTATGGCTGGGAACTGTTCGTTGTTGCCAGTCAAAGTAATTTTCATTTTCAATTCGCTATTGACGAGACGGCGCGTGTGGAACGGCAATACACGTGCTCCAGCCTACAGACGGCAATGCCTTGATATCATGGGAGTCAGTTTACTCAACCGATTGTCCGTATGAGAACTGAGGCCAGGGTCACTGACTTGTCTGTCTCGGTACTGTAATCGTTACAGGTGATCAGGTGTTAAATATGATACCTATTCGTGTAAGTGTATAATGACAATGCCATTTCTTTCTCATGGGTGTCGTAAGAAGCGACTAAGGGACTCGATTGTGTGTATTGCATATTTAGGCGATGAAATACACAATATTCCAAATTACCCTCAAATGTTTGTCCGACGTGGCGTAAATGTCCGTTTTAACAGCCGTTTATGGGATTATAGGCGTGATATATTATGTATGTATGTATGTATAATGAGTGAGCAGGGTACCTTCTTGGCCCAGGCCTGCGTGCCGGTGGCGAGCTCCCGCGGCGTGAGGATGTGCGCGCCGGTGGAGCCGGTGAACTGCCCGAGGGACTTGTCGGGCGCGAAGCCGAACTGGTGGCGGGAGAGCTACGTTACGGTTAAACACGTGTAATGGCCAAATAAAAACACTATAGCAAATAAAAAAACATCACTATATTAGTTGCAAAACTAGCCCGGTAGATGGAGCCGTGCCACGCGTTACTGGCATTAAATACACTTGCAAAATTGGCGGGCAAGAAATGAACTGCGGTAGCCCAGTTGGAAGAGACGTCGCCACTAGTAATGCGAAAGTCGCAGGTTCATATCGTGCCCGCGCTTGAAAATTTTGCAAGTATAAAAAACACATTTTGGGACAGAAACAATAGTTTCTTATGTTAGACGCGTCGTCAGAGATAAATTGGACAAAATATCTAGAAATGGCCCTGGTCTAAAAAGCTCAGAAGATAGCGGTGTTAAAGTAAAGTGAGTTAGGGGGATAGAGAACAAAAATACCCCTGATACTCGAATATGACGGTTTCCATTCCAAGTCCTCTATGAAACACTAATAAGGCCAATATATCTCCAAATTGATACATCTTGATAATTTAATTACAGAGTAATTTTAGTACTAGCGTCCCGCCCAGCGGTTTCACCAAAAAGACTTTTTCCCGGCATGAATTACACATAAAAACCTTTCTCTTGAATCACTCTATCTACAAAGGAAACCTGCATCAAAATCCCTTGCGTACTTTTAAAGATCTAAGCATACACTGGAAGCGACTTCATTTTATACTATTAATATTAATTAGTGATGATACAATCAGTAGATAGGTGTGATTTTGTGGTAAAATATGATCCTTACCCCTCGTGGAGTATGCAGCTCGTTCTGTTCCTGCTCCTTGCGTATCATCGCTATCTTTTGCGACACGATCGAAGCGTAGTCCTGGAAATTATAAAAATATATGTCACTGATAGATAGTAGATAACATAACATCTCAGCTAAAAAAGAAAGAGTAGATAACATCTCAGCTAAAAAAGAAAATACATTTGTTTTACACATCACGCCTATATCCCTTGCGGGGTAGGCAGAGCGTAAACAGTCGTAAAAAACGGGCATTTACGCCGCGTCTGACAAACATTAGAGGGTCATTTGCAAATTTGTGTATTGCCATAGTGACAGGTTGTCAGCCCATCGCCTATAATAGCAATGCACACCCTCGAGTCCCTGAGTCGCCCCTTACAACACACACGGGAAAGGTGATGGGGAACATAATAGTAGTTTATCTACACACGTCTCTTAGGGAATGCAATCTCGAGCCGAGATCGGCAACTCGAGATCTCGTTCGAGATCTCAGGGTTCGAGATTGACCAACTCGAGATCTCGTTGGATTATTGGTCGAGACTTCGAGATTTCGAGATCGAGATCGAGATTTTGTTTGTTTCATATAATTTTGGTAAACATTGTACTTTTTTTCTTTAAGATTAGAATGTAAGAGTAATAAAGACCACGTTCTGACATTACATCGTATTTTGTAATATAATTGATCGATACTCCAATGCCTGATCGACTTGCCTTGACGGATACGAAAAACGAAATCAGTTTTTCATATTTTGCAGTCGAACCATCCACAGACTTTTTGAAATATTTCCAAACTGGCAAATAACTTGTAGTAATGTCCACAAACACTTGGTTCGAATTGTTCTTTGACATATTTATATTTCACATTGAAAACTATTTTAATATAGAATAATACTAAATGTAATTAGTTATTGTATACATGAATAATAACTTTCACTCGAAAACACGAAATGCACAGTGACGAAAATGCGAGTAAGTGTACAATAAACAAGCTCTTGGGATTGGTCGGTCGCGTCGCGTCAATCCCCCGTCCCGTACCCCCCGCAACGCACCCGCTCAATAGGTATCGACTGCTGGGTCCTGCCGCTGGTAAACGCCAGACACTGCGCGGACGCACATCAATGAACACGTCAATGCCTTACGCAAGCTCATTCTCGAAATCTCGAAAATCTCCATGAATTTTTTCGAGATCTCGAATGATTTTTCTGAGACGAGATCGCCTTTTTTGAGATCTCGATCTCGAAAAATTGCTCGAGATCTTGGGGATTTCGAGATCTCGCGAGATCGAGATTGCATTCCCTACGTCTCATAATGTTCGAATTATGAATTCGAAAACAGTTGCATAAAGACCTACTTTATGTATTCTGCCTATAGATATCACGGTTTGATAGAAATAACAGAAGCATAATGACTTAATGAGAATTCTCTTACTTCGATAAAGTTGAGAAATGAAACGAAGTTTTTTTTTGCCAATACTCATATTGCCATCTTCCGCCGCACCTGTCAGTTGTTGTTGTATGGTAATGTTGCGTTTGTTTTATTAGGTTGTTGTTGAGATGTTGTTCAGCTGTTATTTAGTTGTTGTTCAGATGTTGTTTAGTTGTTGTACCGATGTTGTTCAGTTGTTGTACAGATGTTGTTCAGTTGTTGTACAGATGCTGTTCAGTTGTTGTTTCGATGTTGTTCAGTTGTTGTTCAGATGTTGTTCAGTTGTTTAGTTAAGTTATTGTTAAGACTCCACATCTAAACAACTGCTAAAGTAAAGAATTTTCAATAATTCATATCAAGCCATATTACGTTCTCGTATTGAATTTGTCCTTGTATCGGGCCTTGCAATGGCCGGTGCGTACGTTTAGAAAAGTGTTTCTGAGTTTTTTTTTGGAGAGTGTAGATAAAATAGTGTATGCAACTGCTATAATTAGGCATTAGAATGCTTGTGTCAAACTATTATCACACGAGGCGCAGCCGAGTCAGCCAATAGCATAAACTACTATTATGCAACTGTCATATAATGGGGGTCATTAGAATGCGAGTGTCTGTTTATCACACGAGGCGTAGCCGAATGAGATAATAGTTTGACACGAGCATTCTAATGCGTAATTATAGCAGTTGCAGACACTATTTTATCTACACTCTTCACTCGCCGTGTGATTGCCGGCTCGCCGTGTGATTGCCGGCTTAGAATAGCATCACCCCATTTCTTACCCATGGGTGTCGTAAGAGCCGACTAAGGGACTCGAGGGATGTGTATTGCAATTTTAGGCAATGGGCTGACAACCTGTCACTATAGTGATAGACAGTTATCTGATTGACCCTCAAGCTTTTGTCAGACGTGGTGTAAATATCCGTTTTACGGCCGTTAACGCTCTGCTTACCCCGTAAGGGATATAGGCGTGATTTATGTATGTATGTATGTATGTACTCTTCAAAAAAAAACTCAGTTTAACACTTTTCCAAACGTCCGCACCGGCGATTGCAAGGCCCGATACATGGTCAAGTTCAATACGAGAACGTAATATGGCTTCATATGAATTTTCAAAAAATTCTATACTAACAGTTTTTTAGATGTCGAGTCTAAACAACTGAACAACAACTGATCAACACTGAACAACATCGGAATAACAACTGAACAACATCTAAACAACTGCTTGACATCTGAACAACGTCTAAACTACAATAGAACAAAAACCTATTAAAACAACTGAACATGATCCGAAAAATTAACGTACAACAACAACTGTCAGGCGCTGCGGAAGATAGCGATTTGAGTATTGGCAAAAAAAAACTTCGTTTCATTTCTCAACTTTATCGTAGTAAGAGTTTTCTCATTAAGTCATTCATTACGCTTCTGTAATTTCTATTAAACCGTAGTTTATATAGGCAGAACGCATAAAGTAGGTCTTTATGCAACTGTTTTCGAGTTCATAATTCGAACATTATGAGACGAGTGTAGATAAAAAAGAAAATGCGGGATTAAATTTCACTAGTATTATATACTTGGTGGGCTAAAAGTAGTCACCAAGTGTGAATCGGTTCCCATTTTTTTTATTAAACAATCAAATCGAGTTATCTTTTCAAAAAACAATTATTACTTAAAAGATGCAAAACGATTTACATAGGGTGATTGATTAGTGATTACTTTTGGCCCGTCTAGTACAAGAAGCATTTCAGTGTATAGCACTATAACTATGATTGATAAAGATTTTAATATCATCAGGCCAAATCACACGAGACTATACTTTCATTCACACACACAACAGCCACAGTACACTGCTAGACATGGGCTCCCCCCATGGCTCCCCCCTATTGGGGTGTATTTGCCATACTCACCATTCTTGGCAGGCGGATTGGCGAACGCAGTGCAAGGTGTTGTATTCACGGAATACGCTGCTCTTATTCCCTGGATATACATCCCTTACTCGATTTTTAGTATTTTCACCGACACCCACGGTAAATATGGGGTGATGCTATTCTAAACCGGCATCACAGGGCAATTCCGGCCGGTTAGTACCGGCCAAGACTATGTTTGAAGATGCCAAATAGTATTAACGATGGGAGGCTACGAGATGCGTCGCAAAGCGCTTAGCTACAGTATCTACTATCGTTTCTTAGTATTTCCAGTCCTATCTTTTTGTTTTGTTTTTAAATTTAAGATTTATACAAAAGGAAGAGACCTTGTTTTGACTTCATTGTTTAAATCTTAAGTAAATTACGAGTCTAATTAATAATTTTAGGCGATGGGCTGACGACCTGTCACTATGGCAGTACACAATTTTCCGAATGATCCTCGAATATTTGTCGGACGTAGCGTGAATTTTTTTGCAACCCCGTTTGCGCTCTGCCTACCCCGAAAGGGATTATAGACGTGATGTGCGTGTGTGTGGTGTGTGGTGTGTGTGTGTGTGTGTGTGTGTGTGTGTGTTACCTGAGTTTCATGAAATGATTAAGTGCAAAATAAAACTAGTACATCTTGTAGAAGTGCCACGTCGTTTTGCGAACAGATTTGCCGTTTTAGGCCTCATCTATTCATTTAATATTACTACCCTCACTTAAAGTTCAAAACCTGTAAAAAAATATAACAATAGTGGGTTACACTAGGTGATAATTTGTAATATTTAAATGGATGACTTACAATTTTAGGCGGCTCAAGTCCTGGTGGGTAGGCCTGCGGGCCGGGCGCCGGCAGCGCGGGCAGCCCCGGCGGCACCGTCGCCAGCTCTAAACAAATACGAAATTATTGATGTTATTGAAATACAAAGTAACATATCTAAATCTGCTATTGATGTTATTTAAATACAAAGTAACATATCTAAATCTGCTATTGATGTAATTGAAATACAAAGTAACATGTCTAAATCTGCTATTGATGTTATTGAAATACAAAGTAACATTTCTAAAGCGACTGGATAGCAAAAACGAGAGATCGTGACTATGGCCTACCCTATGGGGGAGGCAGCAGTCCAGCAGTGGACTGCAATGGGCTGATGTATGTATATAATATATCTAAATCAGGTTACAAAAAGGAATGTTATTGCTAGTATCTATCCAAGCATTGTACACAATTTATGCCTATGGGTCAATTTGTAAAAGCTAAGTGATGATACAACCATTTACAGAATTAAAAACTGGATATCAGTCTAATTTAGAAGAAAAACAAGAAACGAAATATATATATAATTTTAAGGCACATTATGTCATAATTATGTTTGCATGAATATTCATATGCCTTGCACGGTACATCACAGCGTTTTACCCCTTATATTCTAACAACTTGTACTTTTTTACCTGTGTTGATAATTAAATAAATGATTTGATTTGAGTACATACGTGATCCTGATGTGAAGTTCTTGGTATAGGCGGGTGTGGCGGATGTGGCGGGTGTGGCGGGCGTAACGGATGTGTCGGGTGGGACAGGCGTGACGAACTCGGCCAGCGGCGCGGGCACGGGCGGCGGCGCGGGCAGCGCTAGTGGTGCTGATCTGACAATTCAAACGTTACTTATGTTACGTTCACACACTCGACGCGCTCCTGTTGATGTTGCGAATATTGCACGAGAGTATAAACGCGAGTGAGTGTTCACACACTGCCGTACTCTTCTCGCAGCAATAAGAGTGAGCGAGATAGCAATACAGTCCACTCGTACTCGTGCTGCTGGTCGTTTGACTCGCGCACGAAAGACCGACAGTCGCGGGAGCACGGGAAGTGGTAGCGGCCTGATGATTAGCGGCGTGCCCACTTCCCTTACAATTTCCCTGCCCATAGCGCGAACGTCTAAACGCGGAATTACATTACCTAGTCCTTAAATTATCGTCATCCGTCGTAGAATCCTTGGACCACAGAATGGAAAATGGACTTGTGCCATAGCATATTATCATAAATCTAATATGCGGCAAATCGGATGCTTATAAATAATACTTACTTCTTTGGTTCCGAAGTTTTGTCTTTTTCATGTTTGGAGCCTAGCTTTGCCACTTGCTGAAATAAGAAAAAAAAGTGTAAATTATGTAGGTCCGGTACTATTAAGTAACTATGAATCTTTTAGAAAAAGTATTTGGGATCCACACTACTACACAGGGATTGTATAACCGAAATTTTTTCGGTTGAAACGGTAAACGGTATGACGTCATACCGAAATATTACGATACCATAAAGTGTCGGAACTGGAAATTTGTTGCTACCGCAAATTTACCGGTACCGGTATTTTTATGGTACCAAAACCGCTATCAAAAGGGTTTTGCAAGGTCATCTCCGACAATTCGGCCACCGTAGCCTACGCTGCGTTGCCGTTCCGTGCATGCGGTGGAAGGGTGAATGCCGCATCAAGCAGATCGCTTGCCCGCGCGTGTTGAATTGACAGAGCCGCCATTCTTCTAACCCTTTTGAATTAAAAAGGCGCGTCGTGCCTGGGTAGCTTGGTAGGGCAAGAAGTCGTCGTGTTCGTTTCGTACGGGTAGTACTACTTTAATTAAGCGTGCGTACGGTCGTGTGCATCAAAACTTGTCATCGATCAACGTACATGATTTTCGGTCAGATCAAATAGTAAATAAATAAGTGGGATCATTTGAGGCTCAGGTTCCTAAGGTTCTAAAGTGGCACTAGGTCGGAAGATATAGATTAGCTGTAAATTGAAAGGATCTATTTTGACTGAAGTGCCACCAAATGAATGTCAATAAAGTTAAAAATCATTTGTAATAGTTAATTGGGAAAGGTTGAATCTGTTTAATATTATGTCGCCATAATTTGATGAGGTTAAGGTAAGTGAGGGTCAAATGGTGACTTCGAAATATAGCATGCGTTGTATAGAGCAATGAATTTCCCTTTTAAGGATCCCTATTTGAGGACCAAAAATTCCAAGATTTTGCAGGAAGGAAATGGATTTAAAACCTTAGTCGTACAGGCAAGCCTTTGAAGTCCTCTTGATTTTGAAATTTTCTCATTCAGGTATCACCGAAAATACCATACTTTAAATGAAATGTGTATTTTGTTAATATTCCTGCGTAAAAAAAATTTCTTTGTCCTTTCTTACTGTCTCACCGATAATCGGTGCCACTCCTAAGGGTCGCGAGTGTACAAGGAAATGTATGCAACGAATTGTGTTGTTTAAGGGGGGTGAAATTTTGCCGTGTGATGCCGGTTAAGAATAGCATCACCCCATTTCTTACTCGTGGGAGTCGTAAGAGGCGACTTAGGGACTCGAGGGTGTGTATTGCAATTTTAGGCGATGGGCTGACAACCCGTCACTATGGCGATACACAATTTTCAGAATGTCCCTCAAATATTTGTCAGATGTGGCGTAAATGTCCGTTTTTGCGGCCATTTACGCTCTGCCTACCCCGCAAGGGATTATAGGCGTGATATATGTATGTATGAAATTTTGAACTGGAAGGGGGTGCAGGGGGGTAAGATATGTCAGGGGAGGCCCACAACACAATTGACAGGTATCAGCGACACTTGCCAAACAGCACATGAAACATCAGTTCACTTTGACAAGCGAAGCACGTGGGGCCAACGCCAAAGGTGAAAGCGAACACGACAACATAGAAACAAAAGAAACATTAAAACCGCGTGGAACTTAGGTCTGACAACGTCGCTTAATACATCGCGCGCACTTCATTTTTCGATATCAAAATTAATACTGGTTAATAAAGGTTAAATAAATTTATAACGCTACAGGTATAAAATAAAGGTACCGTAATTTTTTACCGGTACCATAACCTTTATCATAACCTTTATCCGTATACCTTTAAAAAGTATACCGGTACCGTTATTATACCGGTAGCTTAACCCTGTACCTTAACCTAAAACGATCCCTGCTACTACATAAATAGGAAGGTATGCTAAATAAAACTACATACATACACATATCACGCCTATAATCCCTTACGGGGTAGGCAGAACCCAAAAGGCCGCAAAAAACGGACATTTACGCCACGTCTGACAAATATTTGAGGGTTATTTGGAAAATTGAGTTTCGCCATAGAGACAGGTTGTCAGCCCATCGAAATAGGGTGATGCTATTCTAAGCCGGCGTCACTCGCAAAATAAAACTAGTGCAAATATATAGGTAGGTACATTCGATATCAGCACTTTGGACTTAGGTTTTTTTTTTGTAAATCTAATAAAGAAACGTTGTTTTCATACTGAATGCAGAATCTTTGTGCCGTGACATAAGAGCGACGGGAAATAGAACGATTAAGAGTGAAAGAGACAGCTATGTTCGCTGACTGAGTGTAGGGCACCAATTCGTGGCACACGTTTTGTGCGATAGTGGCATATGTGCCTCCTATGTGTCCTTGAAGTACAATACAAATCTATTGTTGCTAAATTCGACCTGAGAGAAGTGGTTAAGTATAATATTATTGGATTTAACTATAACTTTTCTCTTTACCATGTCCTTCTTCTTACACTTCTCTACAGACACCCACTCGATGGCCTTGTCGCGATGCTGCGTGCCGGACGACACGGGGAACTGAATGCGCAGTTCATCCTTGTTGGCTACCGGCACCATGCCGCTGCTTACCATGTCACACTTCTCTACAGGCACCCACTCGATGGCCTTGTCGCGATGCTGCGTGCCGGACGACACGGGGAACTGAATGCGCAGTTCATCCTTGTTGGCTACCGGCACCATGCCGCTGCTTACCATGTCACACTTCTCTACAGGCACCCACTCGATGGCCTTGTCGCGATGCTGCGTGCCGGACGACACGGGGAACTGAATGCGCAGTTCATCCTTGTTGGCTACCGGCACCATGCCGCTGCTTACCATGTCACACTTCTCTACAGGCACCCACTCGATGGCCTTGTCGCGATGCTGCGTGCCGGACGACACGGGGAACTGAATGCGCAGTTCATCCTTGTTGGCTACCGGCACCATGCCGCTGCTTACCATGTCACACTTCTCTACAGGCACCCACTCGATGGCCTTGTCGCGATGCTGCGTGCCGGACGACACGGGGAACTGAATGCGCAGCTCATCCTTGTTGGCTACCGGCACCATGCCGCTGCTTACCATGTCACACTTCTCTACAGGCACCCACTCGATGGCCTTGTCGCGATGCTGCGTGCCGGACGACACGGGGAACTGAATGCGCAGTTCATCCTTGTTGGCTACCGGCACCATGCCGCTGCTTACCATGTCACACTTCTCTACAGGCACCCACTCGATGGCCTTGTCGCGATGCTGCGTGCCGGACGACACGGGGAACTGAATGCGCAGTTCATCCTTGTTGGCTACCGGCACCATGCCGCTGCTTACCATGTCACACTTCTCTACAGGCACCCACTCGATGGCCTTGTCGCGATGCTGCGTGCCGGACGACACGGGGAACTGAATGCGCAGTTCATCCTTGTTGGCTACCGGCACCATGCCGCTGCTTACCATGTCACACTTCTCTACAGGCACCCACTCGATGGCCTTGTCGCGATGCTGCGTGCCGGACGACACGGGGAACTGAATGCGCAGTTCATCCTTGTTGGCTACCGGCACCATGCCGCTGCTTACCATGTCACACTTCTCTACAGGCACCCACTCGATGGCCTTGTCGCGATGCTGCGTGCCGGACGACACGGGGAACTGAATGCGCAGTTCATCCTTGTTGGCTCCCGGCACCATGCCGCTGCTTACCATGTCACACTTCTCTACAGGCACCCACTCGATGGCCTTGTCGCGATGCTGCGTGCCGGACGACACGGGGAACTGAATGCGCAGTTCATCCTTGTTGGCTACCGGCACCATGCCGCTGCTTACCATGTCACACTTCTCTACAGGCACCCACTCGATGGCGTTGTCGCGATGCTGCGTGCCGGACGACACGGGGAACTGAATGCGCAGTTCATCCTTGTTGGCTACCGGCACCATGCCGCTGCTTACCATGTCACACTTCTCTACAGGCACCCACTCGATGGCGTTGTCGCGATGCTGCGTGCCGGACGACACGGGGAACTGAATGCGCAGCTCATCCTTGTTGGCTACCGGCACCATGCCGCTGCTTACCATGTCACACTTCTCTACAGGCACCCACTCGATGGCCTTGTCGCGATGCTGCGTGCCGGACGACACGGGGAACTGAATGCGCAGTTCATCCTTGTTGGCTACCGGCACCATGCCGCTGCTTACCATGTCACACTTCTCTACAGGCACCCACTCGATGGCCTTGTCGCGATGCTGCGTGCCGGACGACACGGGGAACTGAATGCGCAGTTCATCCTTGTTGGCTACCGGCACCATGCCGCTGCTTACCATGTCACACTTCTCTACAGGCACCCACTCGATGGCCTTGTCGCGATGCTGCGTGCCGGACGACACGGGGAACTGAATGCGCAGTTCATCCTTGTTGGCTACCGGCACCATGCCGCTGCTTACCATGTCACACTTCTCTACAGGCACCCACTCGATGGCCTTGTCGCGATGCTGCGTGCCGGACGACACGGGGAACTGAATGCGCAGTTCATCCTTGTTGGCTACCGGCACCATGCCGCTGCTTACCATGTCACACTTCTCTACAGGCACCCACTCGATGGCCTTGTCGCGATGCTGCGTGCCGGACGACACGGGGAACTGAATGCGCAGTTCATCCTTGTTGGCTACCGGCACCATGCCGCTGCTTACCATGTCACACTTCTCTACAGGCACCCACTCGATGGCCTTGTCGCGATGCTGCGTGCCGGACGACACGGGGAACTGAATGCGCAGTTCATCCTTGTTGGCTACCGGCACCATGCCGCTGCTTACCATGTCACACTTCTCTACAGGCACCCACTCGATGGCCTTGTCGCGATGCTGCGTGCCGGACGACACGGGGAACTGAATGCGCAGTTCATCCTTGTTGGCTACCGGCATTATAGCGCTTTTCACTGGCAATGGAGCTCCGCCCTGGTAAACAAGATAAAAAAGACTGTCTAAAATACGTTTTTTAATACCTAATTTACAAAAACTGAAGTGGAAATGGGCTGGACACCTTATCCGTGGGCCAGAAAAGTGGAGTAAAACAATAACTTTGTGGTGTCCTAGAGGAAATAAAAGGAAAAGAGGTAGACCAATCAGACGCTGGGAAGACGAAATAGTAGAAATGGCGGGAAGAATATGGCCAAGAGTGGCGCTTGAAAGAGATGAATGGAAAATATTGGGGGAGGCCTTTGCTGAAAAGCACACAGATAAAGAAAAATAAAATAGTAAAAGAGGGACGAAAAATAATGGAAATCTGATTAAAGGCTATAAATAAATAAAATAAATAAATAAATAAATACCTAATTTAAGTCTATACACCAAGTTTTAGCGAGCTAATGCATTCACTGTCGCAAGTAGATTTGACATTTGATTTAACAATGATACTGGGCTATTTCATTTTTTCGTAGCTCGCAGGCGGGTGATCAGCTTCCATAGATATAAATTATGTCTTTGTCAGCTTCAGACACTGGAACCATTTCACCTAACCACCAACCACTATAGCTACAACCGCATATAATATACTACCGGGACTGCAGAATATGAGACCAAAGTTGAATTGTTGAAAGCACTAACACGTTCATTGGCTCCCAAGCCTTTCAGACCCGAACAGAAATAAGTGTTGTTGTAGTTATTATCTACGTGATGTTAGTTGTAAATACAACGATCAAATAATCGCTGAAAGCGATCTCCACCAGACAACCTTTGAGAGGAGGAGAAATCAAAGGGAAGAAGAGATTAGTGCATAAAATATAGGTAAGATTATACAGTGTGCATTAATAAATATACTAAATCATACCATACCATACTATAATATACTATGAGGGATAATATTATAAATAAATAAAGATTTTAATACATAAGTATAAATACAATATATAAGGTGTAAAAAAAATTGCTAAGAATATTTTAAGGAATGAACCAGTTTGTGAAACTGAATAACTTTCCCCAGGAACTTAGGTCGGAATATAAAAAAAAATTTGGTCCTCCCATACTAAGTGTGTTACCCGGCCGGATTAAATTGTATGGGGGGGGGGCATTTTTTTCCATATTTTGACCTATGTGCATTGGGAAAAGTTGTTCAGTTTCACGTACTGGTTCACCCCTTAAAATATTCTCAGCAATTTTTTACACCATGTATATAATATAGACACTGAACTCACTCTTATATTCATAACAATGGGTGCTTTCTCCTTGACCAGGAACGGATGGTGGAATGCAATGGTGTCTTCATTCTCACTGACGCCCTCGTCGCCAGACGACACCGACGACAGCTCTCCCAGGGCCTCCTTCTTCGACAAGTGCTTGCAGAAGTCTGTCAACTCGTCTACCGATTTACCTGTGTCAAAAATAAATATTATGACGGTGTATTTAGAGATTGCTGTGTGATGCCGGCTTAGAATAGCATCATCCCATTGCTTTCCTGGCGTCGTAAGAGGCGACTTAGGGACTAGAGGGTGCGTTTTACAATTTTAGGCGATGGGCTGACAACCTGTCACTATGGTGATACACAATTTTCTGAATGACCATCAAATATTTGTCTGACGTGGCGTAAATGTCTGTTTTTTGCGGCTGTATACGCTCTGCCTACCCCGCAAGGGATTATAGGCGTGATATGTGTATGTATGTATTTAGAGATACTAAACGAGAGCGTTAATATGGGGTCAAACAGTTTATTCATTTGAGTAGTAAGCGGATTGAAAATTCACTGTAACGTTATTGAAAGAATGCCGAAATTCAGGGTGACGAATGTGTGCGAGACGTCAACTTTAAATTAGCTTCCGATAACGGCGCGTTTTACATGGCTTTTTATCAATATGCGCCAGCCCTTACACTCTCTAAGGCTGCCCTTACTACCAACTAAATTGATATCATAAATTGACGTTTAAAAACCGTGTGATGCCGGCTTAAAAGAGCATCGCCCTATTTCTTATCCATGGGTATCGTAAGCGACTAAGGGCCTCGAGGGTTAGATGAGTATTGCAATTTAAGGCGATGGGCTGATAACCTGTCACTATAGTGATACACAGTTATCTGATTGACCCTCAAACTTTTGTCAGACGTGGTGTTAATATCCGTTTTACGGCCGTTAACCCTCTGCCAACCCCGTACGGAATATAGGCGTGATTTATGTATGTATTAATGTACAAACCTCCCGACTGTATGGCAGCCATGACTTGGCTCCTCGTATGCGGCGGCAGGGCGGCGGCGCCGGCGGGCACCGCGCCGTTCTTTAACATGTTGATGGCATTCCTTCTGGCTACTTCTAATAGACGTTTCTTCTCGCTATCTGCTAGTTTCACGCCTGTTGGTGATCTGAAAATCAAAATTCAATTTTTGTTGTTAGTGATCATTGTAGGAAATAACGCAGCTCAAGCTATATTCATATATGTATCAAAGCTAACTCAATATTGCCTCCAAATGTCATATGTGTACATACTTATCTGAAATATGTTTTGCATTGTTCACGCGTGAAGAAGTTGACTATGCGCGGCCTGTCCCTACCAAAGGTTGGTTGGCAAGATATAATATGACAAATTATTAAGTTGGCTGTGAAATACTTACCTAGACCTGGTCCTTCTCCTGGCTTCTCTCCTTGGCTCGTACTTCCTTCTCGACCTGGACGTGGACCGCCGTCTGGACCGTGACCCTGAGCGGTGTCGCGAGCGGCTGCGGCGGTACGATTTGGACGAGCTGTGGTACTTCTTTGATGGCGAGCGTGATCGGGAACGACGAGATTTGCTTCTGGACCTGGCCATTTTATTCAGATCAACATGTTACTTTGTCACAAAATTTGTTTCAGTAGTTAACTTATCATTAGTAAAATGTAAAATTGAGTGTACTAATAATAGGTTAACTCAAAAATGCCATTTATTGCGGATCTCACTAATCTTTCATTAGTTAAAAATTACATTTGGAACATTAATTTATCTCAAAAATTACCTTTTACGGGATCTACTCCTGTCTCTTCTAGATTTGCTTTCACTATGCTTATCTTTATCAGAGTGTTTACTCTTCTTTGAGTGCCCCTTTTCATTGTCAAGTCTGCAACAATCATAATACATAAATTATACCATTATAGAGCCAGAATGTCCTATGTGAATAACTATGTATTTGATTCATATATTCCACATAATGAAAATAATTACCTACACATTATTGTATTAAAGATCTACAGCTGATACACAATACTTATAAAAATAGTCATGCTTGTGTTTACAGAAAAATAATACTGAAATGGAAATACAACTAAATACCATGTCATTGAACAAATTAATAATAGCTTCTTCTGTAGTGTCAACTAGAGAAAAAAATACTATGTTCAAAGTAAATTCAACATAGATAATAAGAATATACTTAAACATAGCATAACTTATGGTTGAACATGGTTTTATGTTGGTTATGTAATTTATTTCACACATTTAACAATAAATAAGTTATTGCTTTAAAAGCATGGGCACGAATTTGTGCACAAACAGAGATTAACTGAAACTATTTCCACTCCCAACTTTTTAACCATGTTTTTTTGTGCGGTCATGATCATAAAGACTTTACACAATCATAAGGACATAAGTCATTTACAATGTCTGTTGTAAGTTAGCTGAACTAAAAATTAGGATTTTGTCAACATATAAACAAATATGCTAATAAATTTGCAACTTACAATTTAGGTTCATCTTCAACAAGCTTCTTCAGGCCTCCTGGATCAGATGTCTTTGGAAATTGAGAATTTGAATCATCTGCTTTTTCTGAATCACTTGATGAGTCTGTGTATTCCCCTTCTTCATACATTTTAGCCTTTTTCTTGGCTTCCTCTTCGGCTTGCTTCACAGTTTCTTCAAAAACTGTACTGAATTTTAAGTTTTTAATCTGAATTTTTGGACCTTTGGACTTGTCATTGTCTACCGCTTCTCCTTTCTTACCCTCCAGTTTGAAACGCAAGTCAGTTGAATCCAACTTGATGTCCGAGTCTGGCATCGGTATTTCGCTAGCATCAATGATGTGATGAACATAACTTTTACTGTTCTCTTCCTGTTTGACTGATACTCTTCTCTTTCGATCTTCTTTGGGCTCACTTTTGATCCTTTCTTTTTCTTCTTTGATAGCAACCTCTTCTTTCTTCACTATATTCTTCAAGAGCTCTAAGTCAGGCTTGAGATCAGGAGTACGCGACCGCGACAGTGAGGTTGACCTATCTCTGTCCTTATCTTTACGTTTTTTGGACTTACTCTTCTTTCTTTTCTTCCGCTTGTGGGAGTACTCACTATCGGATTCGCTGGAACTACTACTACTTCTACTGCGCTTTTTCTTCTCCTTTTTGTGTTTCTTTTTGCTTTTCTTTGATTTCTTCAACGAGGAGTCATCGATTTTAGGAGGATCAGCGTTAAACGCACTGAACAACTCGGAGAGAATCTCGCTTGAAGACTTGCCAGGTTCATCTTTACAGCGCTTCCTTTCAGGCGTGGTCTTCTCGCGTTTGATCAGTTTTTCGATCTTATCTATTAAACTAGTGGTCATAGTGGAGTTTCGACGCCCCGAACACAGGAAAAAACAAACAATCCGCAACTATCTCACAGATTTTTACAGCAAAAATTGTTGTGGTTATAAAGTTTTTTTTTCTTCAATCAATCGAAATATGTTATCTACTCTGTGGATTTGATTGACAGAAGTAGTGTTGTCTTGTTCACATATCGAAAGTAAGATCGAAAGGAACACCTTGTCCAGGCAAAAATCCCTGCATCTAGTCCAAAAACATATCTACACTAATATAATATTATAAAGAGGAAAGATTTGATTGTTTGTTTGTTTGTTTGTTTGCATCGAATAGGCTCCGAAACTACTGGCCCGATTTTAAAAATTCTTTCACCATTAGAATCGTACATTATTCCTGATGAACATATGCTATATTTTATACCAGAAAAAAATAGGGATCCGCGTGAAAATTTCGATAATGTAACCCAGCGTGTGAAAAATGTACCAAAAAAAATATCTTATATCGCGTACGCTGTGGAAATTATTGACAATAGAGCAAAGTGATGTACTACAGTTTTCTAGAGAACATCAATATATATAATAATGTCTGCGATACTATATGTCTAACTATTACAATAACCACATTTTCGTTTAAAAATGTACAAATGTACCAAAAAATATCTTATATCGGGTACGCTGTGGAAATTATTGACAATAGAGCAAAGTGATGTACTACAGTTTTATAGAGGACATCAATATCTATAATAATGTCCGCAATACCATATGTCTAACTATTATAGTTATGCCACAATAACTACTTTTTCATTTAAAAATGTACAAACTACGCCACATTATTCGTACCAGTGTAATGATTACATTTAATCATTACTGTATTAAAGGGTGTAAGGGATAGCCCTCCGAATACTGATAGGGTACATGCAGACCATGAAACTGAACAACTTTCCCCTAGGGACATATTTCAGGAAACGTAAAAAACTGACTTCCCATAGTGAATGCAGTCAGCTGATTGTGATTTTTTATGGTAAGTCATTTTTTTGGCTTTTCCTGACATATGTTTCTAGGGGAAAGTTGTCCAGTTTTATGTTTCATGCACCCTATCAGTATTGTATCATGCACACTGTCCCCTACTCGGTATTAAAAAAGACGACAAAAAACATTAAATAATGCATTAAAAAAATCTACACCAAAATAATACATACATACACATATCACGCCTATTATCCTTTGCGGGGTAGGCAGAGCGTAAAAGGCCGCAAAAACCGACATTTACGCCACGTCTGACATATGTTTGAGGGCCATTCGGAAAATTATGTATCGCCATAGTGACAGGTTGTCAGCCCATCGCCTAAAATTGCAATACACACCCTCAAGTCCCTTAGTCGCCTCCTACGACTCCCACGGGAAAGAAATCGGGTGATACTATTCTAAGCCATCATCACACTTAAATAATAATAATAATATAATCTACACAAATCTACACTAATATTAGAAAGAGGATTTTTTATTGTTTCTTTGAATTGAATAGGCTCCGAAACTACTGAACCGATTTCAAAAATTCTTTTACCGTTAATTGAAATTGAATTTTTTTATTCAATGTAGGATAGTATTATCACTTATTGACGTCATGAACCGTCATTCTAAAAAAAGGAATTTGTATCACACAATTTTTTTTTATTACAATTTTGTTATGACCTAATAGAAAACCGGCTCGGGCGGGATAAAAATAAATAAATAAAGGCACTCCAATGGGGCTGGGCAGGTTAATCACACGGCATGTAACTTTACGCCACCACCATCTGAAAACGATATTTGTTTCAAATTAAAGTCAAGATTTTTAGAATCCTACATTATCCCTGATGAACAAAGGCTATATTAAACTGTCTTATTCCCGGGGGGAAATTGTTAGCGGCGGGTGAAACCGCTGGGCGGGCTGCTAGTAATTTAAATAAAACGGCAAAGTGAGAGTTGGACTCGCCAAGCGACCGTTCCGTAACATGCACATCCAGACCTTCATTAACACCCCCTTTGAATCTCCTCAATAAGGTCATACACCACGGCCATGCATTAGCGCTAGTAGAAGTAAACTGTTTTCTTTCTCGCAACCATACTGGCGTTCCGAAATTCATAGTTAGCGATATCTAAATACTCTCTAATAAGGGCACTTTCAATCAAATTATACCTTCTTAATACATTTTAAAGGACGTTCATTGGGACTCGGTGTCCCACACGAAAAGAATAAGAAGCAAAATCCCCAGCGAAGAAGATTTTTTGTACCTTTAAGTTTTTAAACTGCTGTCCAAAAAGGCTTCCCGAGATAAACAAAGTGATCCTATAAGGGATCCTTTGTTTTTCCTTTTTATGTACAGATCCCTAAATAGCAACTGTCAAAAGAATTGATTCCCTGACATAAATGGCGAAATACATCTCACTTGACAAGAATTGAAGCCAGTTGCTTTGCCACACCAAAATTAATAACAATAATAATTGTGTTTTTGTTGTTGTAATAATTTACATGAAATTCTGTGAATAAAAGTTGTTGATTCACTTGAAAATGAAAGCGACGTTAATATTTGATAGTGTTAACGACCTTGTGTTCTCAAAATGGGATGAATCTTTTATTCAACGAATGCAAACTTTTGGCGAACAGGTATGCATATACAGGTTTAGCTAGTAAATCAGGGCAAAAGCTTAAGTCCTGAAGCAGTTTTTTATGTAAATATTATAAGCAAAATTTGTGTCTTGTTTCTCCATTCTAGATAGCTTTATAGAACTATAAGTATGTGATTATGATTGAGCTTGTTTACAACAAAAAGTGTACCTACTTATTCAGTTCACTGCTTAGAATTTTTTCTTCATTGTAATTACCATTAGTTAGAGTATATCCTTCGGCTGGGGTGTACTAAGAAGAGGCCCCCTTAAAACCATTTAGAGTGCAGTAAATGAGGTCTCTCAATATGCTCCAAGTTTCCAAGTTATATTTATTAGAACTCATTTCCGGTTTACCTTCGATCATCTTTGAGTTTTGGGTGGATCTAGAGTAACTTTCACCCCATTATGTTTCTTTTACAGGAAGGGAGTGAAAACCTCACAGACAACCACAATGTCTCTCAACTGCTGTCTCCCATTATCACATCTCAGCGAGTCATGGCGGCTCAATTCGGAAACACTTATTCATCAATGCAATGCAAAGATAATACTACAATTGTTTTTGATGAGGTGCTCTAAAATTTATTTTGTTATAGATTCTGCATTGGTATGATACATATATATATATAAATCTGTTAGACTCACTAAATTTACATGTATATTCCATTAAAACTGCAGCCAACATCTTTCATCAGTCAGGAAGTATCAGATCATCACAGGTTTTCACAACAGTCCACTGCTGGACATGCACCTCACCCAATAGTATTGCTTGCAATACTCTCTACTTTTGCCAGGTGGATTAGAGAGTGCAGTGCAAGATGTTCCATTCATAGGGAATGCTACTGCCCGTTCCCTAGACTATTATCCTATCTCTTAGTAGCTTTTTACAACACCCATGGGTACAATTGGGGTGATGCTGTTTTAAGCCAGCACCACACACATGATTCATAGTCCATTTTATTTCCAGTGGCTTGACCATGTGTTCATGATAATCAGTGAGCAGCAAGTAGATGATGCTCATAGAGAACTATTGGACTGCAAGACCTTTGTACAACACATCTGTGGACAGAATCTTAACTTGTGAGTCACAATTATCTAATTTTGTATTATTTTGCTTCTAATAAAACATTTATAATGCTCTTGATTCTGGCAGGACCTTGGCTATTTGTGCCATTTTCAAAAAAAAAAACATTATCTCTCATGTAATTTTTAGATAATTTTTGTGGAAAAGTGACAAATTTTTCATTTCAATACTGTGTAGAATAATTCCTGGTTATCTTAATAAGTTTCTCCTCCACCCAAAGGCTGTCTGGTAGAGATTGCTTTCAGCGATAAGGCCGCTTCTGCGCAATTTTAGTTTAAGTTTTCCTGTTATGTATTTGTGTTTTGAATGTGCAATAAATTAATTATACTTTTACTTACCTATAGTGGTACCCTTTTTGTCAATACATTTACTTGTTTTCCGAATCTGAGGGTTACAATCTTTGTGTTGCAGACTCCATTCCCCAATCTACCAGGAGTGGTTGTCAGTGCTGCTGGAAAGCCGGGGTAAAGGCGACTCCATACCGGGCGCGAGCGGCGTCATAGGCGAGAGTGGAGCCACGGGGGCCGCTCTCAATGCTCTGAAGGCCACAGCCAAGGAAATCAAATGCTCCAACTACCAGCACTATCATTTGATGCTGTTTGTCGGAGACAAGTTGCTGGCATTGTATTCTAGGTAAGTAGTTAGGTGTGACATACATACATTTGGAGCATAGCGTTATATGGGTGTGAGACGTGGACGATGGCGCAAAGAGATAGAGAGAGGTTGGAAGCGTTTGAGATGTGGTGTTGGAGAAGGATGGAAAAGATCAGTTGGACAGAGAAGAAGACAAACGTAGAAGTGCTGGCACTGGTAGCGGAAGAGCGTTGTCTTCTGAAGACCATAGAAAACAGGAGAGGGAAGATGATTGGCCACTTGCTACGACACAACAGCTTCATTAAGAACATTATTGAAGGGAAGGTGGAAGGAAAGAGAGGCAGAGGTAGACCTAGACGCACTTACTTTACCCAGATAAAGGAAAGAGTCAATGTCGTGTCGTATCAAGAGGTCAAGTCACTGGCGGAGAGGAGAGAAGATTGGAAGTTACTCCACCGACAAGAGATTGACTCTTAAATTTAAAGAAGAAGTTGGGCGTAAAAAAAATACGAGAACCTGGATTTTAAAGGTTGAAGCAGTCAATGAAACTTAACAATTTCCCAGTTAGGTCAAAATTATTCATTATCAGTTTAAAAAAATATATATTATATATTTTACATCTTGTATTTTTACTTCGTACGAAAGTAGTTATAAAATGCACATACCCTCAAATATATAACTAGAAACATACATACATCAGCCTATTGCAGTCCACTGCCAGACCTAGGCCTTCCCCTAGGGTACGCTATAGGGCACAATCTCTCGTTTTTGCCACCCAGTCGCTATGAGTCGCCGAGCTTTGAATAATAATAGTCAATTTCTAATTTGATGTCTGTTTTAGTCGCGGCAGTGAAGACGTGTCCCCGCCGGACCTGATCCTCATGAGCATCCAGTGTATTGCGGCTCAGGAGTACTGGAAGGATATTGAGAAACCAGAAGACAGTATTGAACAAACTAGGCTTCCATGTATGTTAACAAACGTTATTATTTTTCAAAACACGGAACACGGAACAAAACGAAACATTTCATTTATTTTTCAAACATTTTTTTTGGGGTGGTATGGGATCTACCTCCTAGCGGTCCACCCCGGGCAACGGCAACACAGGCTTGCCTGTGGATAAGTCCGGCTGAACGATCCCACCAAGCGGTGGAAGGCTCCGTAAGGGGCCGCCTGGCTCGCGACCACCATCCCACCGAAGTCTGGCGCCAAGTAGCTTGCTGCGTTCCGTCAGTGTGTGGGAGTGCCAGTGCCTTTGGGGGAATTGGAGGATGTCAGTTGCGCTATTCAGAACCGGTCTTGGACTCTGGGCGATACTGTACCGGGTAACTCATTCTGGAGGGTAGCGGGATCCGAAGCACGGTGCCAGCCGTTGGCCGACCGCAGTCAGTAGGGGGCCCAAGTAGCACGCCAGCCACGTGCCAAAGGCTGCCCCGCCAACTCGCGAAAAATCCCGATATGCTCCACCGTGCCAGCTGGCGACTGGATGGGAGGACCCGGTGGCCATATTCGGGGGGGTTCGGGCGTCCCCGCAGTCTCCAAATGAGTTTCCCATAGGTCGGTTAAGCTCTAGTGTTCCAGTGGTTAACTGAAATGCGCCTCGACAATTCAACTTTTTCCCCACAAACTCTCAAATTATGAAAAAAGTAAAAAAGAAGAATAGGTCTATACAACGGCTGCACTTCCTCCCAAAAAAAGTGCACCTCACTAACATCCGAGGGTTGCACTCCAATCTCGATCCGGTCCATCACCACCTTGAGACCGAGAAGCCGCACCTGTTCTTCCTAACGGAGACGAAGATAACAACACCGTCGGACGTGGCGTACCTCAACTACCCGGGTTACTCTCTTGAGCATAAGTTCAAGAAGCAAGCTGGGGTCTGTGTGTATGTCCGCGATGACATTTGTTGTCGTCGTCTCCGTTGCTTTGAGAAATCGGGTTTTTCTGCCATTTGGCTACTGGAGGACTCTGGCGTGGAGAAAACTCTATATGTCGGCGTCTACCGATCGCACAGCGGTGACCAGGAGACGACAGCGCTTTTCAATTACCTCGTTGAAACGACAGACGTAGCACAGCAAAGATACCCGACAGCGAAGCTAACTTTTCTGGGGGACTTTAATGCCCACCATAAGGAGTGGTTGTTCCCGTCCCAGAAAACTGACCATGCTGGGCTAGAGGCGCGCAAGTTTGCATTATCGCTAGATCTGACCCAGCTGGTGAATGTAGCTACGCGGATACCGGATATCGACGGCCATACACCCAATTGCTTGGACTTGCTGCTGACAACTGATCCAGACAGTCATTCAGTTTCGGTCTCAGCTCCGCTGGGAACGTCCGACCACTGTCTGGTGAAATCCGTATCGACCTGCTCTCCTCTCGATGACAGTCCCAGGGGCACGAGGCGAGTTTGGAGATACGAGTCAGCAGATTGGGAAGAGATGCGGCACTTCTTTGCATCTTACCCGTGGCGTCAAGTGTGCTTCTCTTCGCGTGACCCCTCGTGTTGTGCAGATGCGGTTGCGGACGTGATTCGGCAGGGGATGGAATATTTTATTCCATTCTCCGACATCCCGCTCGGTCACAAAGCCCAGCCTTGGTTTAACGCAGAATGCGCCCAAGCTGAGGCGCGTAAAGAATCGGCATACCAAGCTTGGGTCAAGGCTCGCGACTGCAAATTAAGAGCACGTAGGGTTCGCGCGAAGAAAAGAACCTTCAACTCTGCCACTAAGTCCTGCAAACGGGTTTTACGTAAGGCACGTTTTGACCATGTCGGACGAATAGGGGCCAAACTAGCATCACACCCTCCGGGTAGTAAAAAGTTTTGGTCCCTGTCCAAAGCGGTTGAAACTAATTTCTGTCATCCAACCTTACCTCCAATGCTGAAACCTGATGGATCGCTGGCTCACTCTGCAAGAGAGAAAGCAAATTTGTTTGCTTCCTTGTTTGCAAGCAACTCACGTCTGGACGCTGGCTCCAAACAACCACCTACTGTACCTCGTTGCGATTCTTCGATGTCGGAGATCGCAGTACACATTAAAGAGGTTCGAAGAGTATTGTGCAGTCTAGACGTGAACAAGGCCAGCGGACCTGATGGCATACCAGCGAGAGTATTAAGACTATGTGCGCCTGAACTGTCTCCTGTGCTGACACGCTTGTTCCGCCTCTCTCTTAAAGAAAGAACGGTGCCGGGGGCCTGGAAGCTTGCTAATGTGCAACCAGTTCCCAAAAAGGGCGACCGTGCCGACCCTGCCCATTACCGTCCAATTGCCATTACCTCCATCCTATGCAAGGTCATGGAGAGGGTACTTAACAGTAAGTTGCTGACCTACCTTGAAGACAATGATCTTCTCAGTGACCGTCAATATGGCTTTCGCCGGGGGCGGTCTACTGGTGATCTTCTTGTGTATGTCACGCACTGCTGGGGCGAAGCCATCGAGAAAAACGGCGAAGCACTTGCCGTTTCACTCGATATCTCGAAGGCCTTTGACAGGGTCTGGCATGCAAGTCTGCTCAGCAAGCTTCCTGCTTATGGCATCCCAGCTGATTTTTGTACTTGGATTTCAGACTTCCTTAGTGAACGGTCCATCAGAGTAGTCGTTGACGGCTGCTCCTCTGACCTAATGGCCATCGATGCCGGAGTTCCTCAGGGGTCTGTTCTCTCTGCAACTCTTTTCCTGCTGCACATCAATGACCTCCTTCGGCATGGTATTGTTGGATACGCAGATGATAGTACCGTTTCAGAGAGATACTTGACAGGTGCAGGGACCAGTGGGGATGAAATACGTTCGTTAAGAAAGGCCATGGTAGAGCGAACAGATCTGACCTTAAGTCTTGTCTCCCAATGGGGCGACGACAATCTGGTCTCATTCAATGCCACCAAAACACAGGCGTGTCTTTTCACTGCAAAAAGGAGTCCTTTCGACTGGACACCTACTTTTCGGGGTACATCTGTCCCAGTCACTGACAGGCTTGAGCTTCTAGGCATGGAGTTGACATCAAATCTAAACTTCGGCGCGACCATCGAGTACAAGGCTCAGACGGCGGCTAAAAAGCTGGGCGTCCTGAATAGAGTGAAGCGATACTTTACGCCTGGACAGCTTTTAACTCTTTACAAAGCACAAGTCCGATCCTGCATGGAGTATTGCAGTCACCTTTGGGATGGCTCAGCCAAATACCAACTTGCCGCTCTTGACTCGGTGGAACGCAGGGCCAAGAGGCTCATAGGCGACATAAAACTGGTGGACACCAAGCTACATAGCCTGGCACATCGCCGCAAGGTTGCCTGCTTGTCGGTATTTTATAGATTGTACTTCGGAGAGTGTGCTCAAGAGCTTCACGACCTTGTTCCACCAGCCCCCTTCTACCATCGGACATCCAGACGCACCGCCGGATACCATCCGTACCTGGTAGCCATTCCACCAATTCGGACTAAGCGCTTCCAGTCATCATTTATAATGCGCACTGCTAAAGAGTGGAACTCACTTCCTGCGTCTGTGTTTCCAAAAGCATACAACCCTAATCTCTTCAAAGTAAGAGTGAACAGGCTTCTTCTGGGTGAGCTCGCTCCATCTTAGACTCTGTCTCTGTCCTATGACCTAGACTAAAGTCAAGAGCAAACCCATCATTAATAAAAAAAAAAAAAAAAAAAACTCGTGACTAACTTTGTAGACATTACTGTCAGAGTGAAAGGTTGCTTCGCCTGTCGTTAACGAACATATTTGTTTAAACACTCACGACTAACTTAGTAGAAATGACAGTCGGAATAAAAGAAAGCTTCGACTGTCTTTCCTACAAATTATGAAGATGGGTTCTATAAATAGCCTCTCCTCAACTGAGAATCGAAACAGGCACCTGTGGATCCTAAAAATAACACTCTTTCAAGTTATTAGGCAATGGATGTAGGTCCATGATAGAATGTTAAAATCATACATACACAAAGCATGCCTATAATCCCTTGCAGGGTAGGCAGAGTGTAAACGGCCGCTAAAAACGGACATTTACGCCACGTTTGACAAATATTTGAGGGTCATTTGGAAAATTGTGTATCGCCATAGTGACAGGTTGTCAGCCCATCGCCTAAAATTTCAATACAAACCCTCGAGTTCTTACAACTCCCACAAGAAAGAAATGGCGTGATTCTAAGCCGTCATCACACGGTTGTTAAGCACGGTTATGATCATCGTTATTATTATTAGAAGGCGACTAAGGGACTCGAGGGTGTTTATTGCTATTATAGACGATGGGCGGACAACCTGTCGCTATATGGTGATACACAATTTTCCGAAGGACCCTCAAATATTTGTTAGACGTGGCGTTAATGTCCGTTTACCTACCCCGCAAGGGATTATGGGAGTGATGTGTGTATGTTATTATTATTTCAGGGTTGTCAGAAGAGAACAGTGGTATAGTGAACGTATGTGCGGGGCCGGGCGTTCCGTGTGCGCCGCATTCCTTACACCTGGCCGAGTTGGCACCCAGGGTCACCTTAGCCGTGCTGGTGGATTTGGAACTTAGGTACTGTGAACGCTATACCCGTAACAGATTATAAAAAACGGCCATGTCCGAGTTGGCTTCGCCCGCTGAGGGTTCCGTTAAATGCACATCAAGCCATTTCAAATGATACACAATTTGTACAACTAACCTCAATTTTAAAACTTTGTTCTTATTCGGCTCCATAGAAAAATAGTAAATAAAAATAAAAAATGCTTTCCTAAACTTGTTCTTCAAAACAAAGATACTTTCTAAATTTCCTAGTTCTATGCTACTTTAGGTCCAAGGGAAGTACCCTCTGAATTTTGATTCCCTTGAGAGGGTCAAAAACACGCGTTTTACAGCATAAACAGCCGTTCTTTTCTTCGTTAAGTTAGGAGCTTGATTGGCTGTAGACTTGAGTATATGATTTTAAATTAAAATCATATTTCGATATTTTTAAAGTATTGAAACAAAAAGATATTCAGTATTTTTCTTTTTAAGGTTTTAAGAACCCTTAAAACAATAAAATTGTAATAAAGTCGCTATCCACGTTAAAATGTATTTCTGTCTGTCGAATGACAGCTAATTCCTAAACTATGCAACGGTTTTCATCATTGTTGTCTAGAATATGGCTCGGGAAAAAACATCTTACCAGTATTGTCATGGAAAAATGGGTAGCAGTGGGTAAAACCGCTACAAGGGCCGCTAAAAGGATTACAAAACTGCATAATTATATGTTCTATATTATTTACAACCAGTATTTATGTACTATCCTGCGACTTACAGAGAAGTCGGAGTATCGGCACACTCATCGAATCAGATACTATCAAATCTAAGGCGGATTCTGCTCCAAAGAAACTTAGAACTGCTGCCGAACACGCTGGACACCTTAGAGGCAGCTTTGAAAAAGGTAACGCGGTAACGGATTCTCCGATTTTAGCCCCGGGGCTTTGAAAACTTTACCTGACTGATAGAAACCTACACCTGACTGGTAAAAGGTAACGATCTTTCTCTCTCTCCTTTTATATGTACAGTCTCTGTCAACTAGTAAATAGTCATTGGTCACGTTCGGTGGTTAAAAATAACAGCGCTTTATTCTTCCCGAAGATACTATGAATGGAGAACAGGAGAAAAACTCAGATCAGTCAACTTGCCAAGCCCCTTGCCAAACTTGGCGATGCAAACTCCCCATAGAGATAAAACTATGGCTAGCACAGGACTGTTATGATGACTTTTACTATTGAACAGACACTGGTTATCTTAGCTTCTCTTAATTTATAGCTGTAATTTTCCGACAAATAGGTTTAGAAATAGATAGGAGACGTCTACGTTTAAAAATGACAATGGGTGCTTCGCCATTACTAGTCAATTTATTCGCCATTGTTTTATTCCTCGCCTTATTTTTACAGAAAACACTCATTTTACGTCAAATTATAAGGCATGACAAGACTTAGTAATCTCCTATCCTTTTCTAAACCTATTTGAGGGAAGGTGATACTGCCAATTTAAGGTAAGTTAAGTGAATGGATATCCCGAAATGAGACCACTATTGAACATAAATTATGCCTACCTTTTCTTATTTGAATAGTCTCCGTTAACTTGGAATAATAATCCACTGTTCATTTACCTTCAGACAACGGACGCTCTAAAGAAGAACAAACACTCGAATCTCTGCGGCCGCCTCACCACGCGAATGATGGAACTACGTAAATCCTGTACCACGACCACCCCCCTTACTCCAGAAACCACTGCGACCGCTATGCACACGGCTTTAGAAGCCGTCATAGACGTTCTCAAGCCGGACATACCGAGTTTGAAATTGGAACAGCCGGTCAGAGAGTTGAGAGTTACTCTGGCGCCGTATATGGAGTTCCTGCGAGTGAAGGCGATGAGATTCTTCAGCCTTGGATCATATCCTTTTCAATTTTGTTCATTTACCATTTTAAAGAATGCTATTAAAGGCGAAAGGCCCGCCAGGACTTGAACCCGGGACCGTGGGGTACAGTCCCACGGTCCAATACAGTTATAGTTATAATAACTTATACTAGATGTTGCTTGTATGTCGCTTCGAGACGAGTACCAAGATATTGAAAAATTGGCAAGGGTCAGTCGAGGCGCCGGTAGCTCAGTTGGCAGAGCAGTGGGACGGTACCCCACGGTCCCGGGTTCAAGTCCTGGCGGGCGCTAACATTTTTCAATTACTTATGAATACATCACCTTGCAACAACCAGCTTGCTTAGCGTGGTGACTATGGAAACGCCGCCAATAAGAGAAGGGGAGGCTTATGTCCAGCAGTGGACTTTTGTGGCTTTTGCTGTGAATTTTGTCACTATACATTTTTTGGATCACAAAAGAACAAAAAATTATGTAGAAATATCGAATGGTATAATTTCATTCCATAGCATGAGAAACAAATTTTGCATTGTTGTGAATGTATTTGATCGTGATCGTGAAGTATTTTTTGCATTTTTTGGTTCAAGTTTTTCCATTGTGTGCGATCATTTTCATATATTAATTTTAGCTGTTTATTTATTTGGAATATTTTTGCATGTTTAATTATATCGGATATTGTCTCGTGACGGATAATTGATCCCGATTTTCCATTCCATCCATGGTATTTCGGACGTCCATTTAAAATTTTCTTTAAAAAATTGGTTGCCCGTGGTCAACTGCTTCAGATTTGCGTCGACCCTGCTATTTGATTTTAATGAAGTTGTCGAATCGTAAGTCCCACAGATTTGTAAAAAATTGCCCTCATTCGGGATACTGAACTTACCTTGAATTAGTGCTCTCATTTTCCGTCAAATGGCTTCAGAAAATGATAGAAGATATAGTCCTATCATGTTAAAAAAAATTCAATGGATTCTTCGCAATTTCTAGTCAATATAGGCATCAAATTGACATGACTAAAACATCTCTTAATCTTTTTTAAACGGTAAGTGACAGCACTAAAAGGTAAGTTATGAGAATTCATATCCCGAATTGAGGCCAATAGCCTCTATCAAAGGTCACCAAGTTAAAGTCAGTCCGTTTCACGAGACAGTGCCCGCCCGCATCTTACATCGCAATGATTTCGCTGACTGTGTGTGTGTGCGTGCCGCGTGCACTGGCGGGAGTGCGGGCGAGAGTGACGGTGGTTCCCTAACGCTGCACAAGTATGTGGAAGAGTTCCCGGGGCTCGTGCACTTCGTGTGCGTGGACCGCGCCGCCGCACGCTTCCTGGCGCCCGACGCTGCTGACGCGGCCGACATGCTCACTGCTGACACGGTAAGTCAGACATACACAGGGGAATATATACTTCTTCTTCTTCTTTTCGTGTGGGACACCGAGTCGTCCAACGACCCGTTGAACCCTGGTGTCAGATTTTTTCAACCGCCTACTATGACATGGTCGTGTAACGGCCGCCGTCTAAGTAATCATTGATAGCAACCGGGACCGACGGCTAAACGTGCCCTCCGAAGCACGGAACCATCTATCTTTTCAGACAATCAGGTGTTTCAGCCCGCAATGTCCTAACCAGACCGGGACAATTTCACAATGTGATAATAAACATCAACTTTTGTGAGACCCCACCGAGAATCTAAACCAGAACCTTTGCGTCGCAGGCGCGTCACTGGGGCACGTTCATGCTGTTTCTCCTATTCGGTATTTTCTCCGATGACAATGACAGGTCATATAACCGCGTTTTAGCACGCCATTCAAAACGCGGTTTTACGAACTGTCAAAGTATAAAAGAGCGACGAAAGATATATTATCCGTGGTTCATTGAACGCGCCCCTGCGCCACATCGGCCGTTATTCAGTTTCCCGAATAGTACTCACCCTATAAATATTTGCGTTGAATTCGCATAAAATAGATCCGCTATGTCTCAGATCCGTACCACAGTGTCCAGAAGCTATTCGATAGTCCGCGAGGGCTACTGCGCGGCGACGTGGCGACGCGGGCCGCTACACGCCTGCTCTGTGCTCTGGTGGGAACGGAAGGGAGTACCCGTCAAGCCCGCCAAGCCGCCGCATCCTGCAGCCGTGCGCGCGCTGCCGCCGCCCGGGGATATACTTGGATCATTCTACAGGTAGACCAAAGATTCTTCCATAGTATTGAAAATAATTGTATTTATGACGAAACAAAGATACATCAAAAATATATAGTCAATCTAATATCCCGTGTGATGCCGGCATAGGACAGCATCACCCCATTTCTTTCCCATGGGTGTCGTAAGAAGCGACTAAGGGACTCGAGGGTGTGTATTGCAATTTTAGGGGATGTGTTGACAACCTGTCTCTATGGCGATACACAATTTTCCGAATAACCCTCAAATGTTTTGTCACACGTGGCGTAAATGACCTGTTTTTACAGACGTTTATGCTCTGCCTACCCTACAAGGGATTAGAGGCGTGATATATGTATGTAAGTCTAATATAATTATTATAGTTTTGTATTCTGTATTTCTTGCGTTTATTCAAGTTACCTTTTCTTTTTTGATCACTCTCGCACTGCTCCGTTTTTCAATACTTTCTCCTCCAACCGAAGGTTGTCTGGAAGAGATCGCTTGTTGCGATAAGGCCGCCTTTGCGCATGTTAGCTATGAATTTTCCTGATATTTTTGTTTGTTTTTTTTTATGCCATAAAGTGTTTTTACTTAGTTACTTACTAATAACCAAAAGGGCCACCTCAGTCCAACACACTAATGGCATTACCACGCTGGATGGCAATCGGTAGCCTTTGGACAAGGAAAGAACCAGAGCCGGGGTCATGACCCCTCTCCTTCAGCCAACGCCCAATTTGCTTAACAAAGTCTTTAGCCTCGACACATATACCGTGCAGTAGATTTGCCTTGAGGCCTTGAGCAACTTCTTTCCTACCGTAAGTGCCAACGCTGCGTCGAGCGGGTAGCACGCGCGGGCCGGCGCGGCCGCTTGACGCAGCGTTGACGCTAAACCAGCCAGAGTCGATTTATACTTTACGGCTCACGCGGCGCCTCCGAATATAAATCGTTACAATGTATGTATACATTTCCTTGTAAACTCACCGAGCCAGTAAACGTGCATTGAGAAAAAACGTGTACTAATTTGTTTTCCCTTGCAGACAACTGCTGGAGTTGGCGTTCCCGGGCGACACAGCCGGCGTGAGCGTGAAGGAGTTGATCTGCATCCACTTGGGGCTGCTGCCCGCGCCCACCGCCGTGCAGCAAGCGCGCCGCCTCGCGCACGCCGTGCAGGAGCTCGCCGCCGACGGCACGCATGCGCCGCGCGCTGCTGATCTACTGTAGATTTATCACTTCTACCACAGAATAACCAATTGTATGTAGTATATATCATACATACAGAATGGACACCCTACCATGACCTTTCTTAACAAACGTATTTTATGTCAGATCTGTTCGCTCTACCAGGGCCTTTCTTAACGAACGTATTTTATGTCAGATCTGTTCGCTCTACCATGGCCTTTCTTAACGAACGTATTTCATCCCCACTGAATATACATATACATACAGAATGGACACTCACCTCCCCGCACCTCAGCCCCCGACCCGCCCTCACCCGAGAAATGCCAATACCAGTGGAGAATTAATTAGAAACTAGCGCTAGGCTTGTTACATCCTCTTTGGTACTTACTGTATGCATTCATAAGGTAAAATATAAAAATCAACCTGCATACCAACCCAGCACTCACACATCTGTGATCATCTGTGATGCACATATAGAAATGACAGTTGTCTATAACGAGCCCGCTGTATGGAGGTGTGCTTTTACTTAGAAAGTGTAACACAAGCGAGATGCTGCTGATAGTACATATGTAATTACTAAAAATAATTTTGTAATCTGTGCCATGCTTGTCTATAAGCTATGAATTATATTCAATGACAAAAAATGAAATTAACAAATTCGTTCAATTTGCGTTTGCTTGTAAACTTACGACGAGCAATCCGGCGGACGTATATAAATTCAGCCGCAAACTTTATATTAAGATGTTTGTCATTTTCATATTAATAAGATATACCTATATAATCTAAGATAAGATTAATTTTTGACTGACATTTGTTTCGAGTTTATGTACCTTAATTTATTTGATATTTCTTTATTTATGAAGCATAAGTTTTTATAATTTATATTTGGTGCAATTATAAGATAATTTATGTTTGTTAAAAATAAACATTCCATTTTGATTATTAGCAGATGGTTTCATTTGAAAAACTGAATATTACCATATTACACTTATTTATTATAAAAATAATTTGTACAATATCTCTAACAGTTTACATTTAAACTAAATTAAGTGATGATAGAATCAACATATCCAACAATATGCCTTTTAAACAAAGAGGCTCAACTGAACAAACTTATTTCTGTATGAAACTTTTTGTAATTATAGAAGTAAAAAATAGATAGTGCAAGTTGTAGATTTGGAGTTGTCATAATTAATTTTATCTACACTCGTCTCATAATGTTCGAATTATGAATTCGAAAACAGATGCATAATGACCTACTTTATGCATTCTGCCTATAAAAACTAGGGTTTACTATAAATTACAGAAGCGTAATGACTTAATGAGAAAACTCTTAATACGATAAAGTTGAGAAATGAAACGAAGTTTTTTTTTCCAATACTCAAATCGCTATCTTCCGCCGCACCTGACAGTTGTTGTACGGTAATTTTTCGGATGTTGTTCAGTTGTTTTAATAGGTTTTTGTTCTGTTGTTGTTTAGATGTTGTTCAGAAACATCTGAACAACATCTAAACAACATCAACATCTGAACAACAACTGAACAACAGTTCAGTTGTTGTTCAGATGTTGATTAGTTGTTGTTCAGATGTTATTCCGATGTTGTTCAGTGTTGTTCAGTTGTTGTTCAGTTGTTGTTCAGTGTTGTTCAGTTGCTGTTTAGTTATTTAGTTATTTGCTGTTGAGACTCGACATCTAAACAACTGTTAGTAAAGAATCTTTAAAAATTCATATCAAGCCATATTACGTTCTCGTATTGAATTTGACCATATATCGGGCCTTGCAATCGCCGGTGCGGACGTTTGGAAAAGTGTTAAACTGAGTTTTTTTTTGGAGAGTGTAGATAAAATAGTGTATGCAACTGCTATAATTACGCATTAGAATGCTCGTGTCAAACTATTATCACACTCGGCTACGCCTCGTGTGATAAACAGACACTCGCATTCTAATGACCCCCATTATACGACAGTTGCATAAACTACTATTACCATTTGAATAGCAATTTATGTTTCTATGTAGTCATTTTGCCTAAATAACAATTTAATGGTCTAAAAACAATTAACATAGAAATTAGTAGTCAACCTAGTTTTAAGTAACATTTTATAGTATTGATATCTTTTTTATAATAATGAGTATTAGTAACAAAATAAGTCTGCATATGTCTAAGTGGTAACTTATGATAGCAATAAACACTTATAGATAAGGCACTTGAGTAATTAGTACTCTGGGGAGCTGTCCCCCACACAGTTCACATCATCACTCACAAAGTTTGTTTTTTGCACATGATTCTCTTCAATGTCAAATGATATTAGGTCTTCACTGAAACTGTTAGCCTTCTGTAACAAAAAGGATTATTAAATAAAAAAAATATTCATTATTAATCACTCCTGCAGTATAAATTTTCAAAGATTTTTATTTAAAAGATGCATTATGGGTTTTTTAGATTTATCTATTTATTTATTTATTTACCATTTATTGTACACAAAAACATTACAAGAGAAACACATACAAAGAATAACAACACAACAGGACAGCTTATTTCATCATTTATCATTTAAAACAGGAAGTTTTATCCTTGGTAAAAAAAACTATTATTTTCAAGGTTTAATGTTTGGGCTGCAGCAACATGACAGTTCTGGCCTGCAAATTAAATAGTACTTACACTTGTTGAAGGTTTTTGTGATTTATTCTTTAGTGCTGCAGCATAATTCAACACCAGAGGTTTGACAGAACTAGTGGTCATTAACACAGGACTTGGGCTTCTCTCCTTAGTGTCGTTTTCCATAAGCTGCACCGAGCTCTCACTGTCTGATAAGTGATTGGTGTTCATGACAATGTTTGGACTCAGTATATCAACTCCAGGAGGGGTATGCAAGGCTTGCACACAAGCTTCAGCCATTTCAACTTCCCTATTCATAAACTTCTCTTCCACAATCTTCTCATAAGCTACACTCAGCTCTGCTGTCTGTTTCTCAGTCAGAATATTTGTCATCTGCTTGATTTCAGCTTCTAATTCTCTAATGGTCTCTTCAGTTTTGGATGCCACCTCTGCTTCTTGCAGAAGTCTCACATTCACAGCCTCCTGAATGCGTAATATTGCATCACTTGTGTTATTACTCTGCACATTACTTTCCTTGACTATTTTGTTAAAGATACTATGAGGAGACAGCCTATTGCCTTTTTTGTACCCTGTGTGCTTCTCACCCAAATTAGCAGTGACGTCTTCTATGTACTCGTACATATCAAAGCAGTTAATTTTTCCAAACCTATATGTGAATGTGTGGGTTGACCCTGCAGATGATGTTTTACTTGACAAATTGCATGATACAAAAGTCTTCTTGTTGTGATGTTTTTCGAAATACTTTTGCAGACCTTTAGATATTAGCTTGTCTCTGAAAGTGGGTTTGATTGAGTTATTTTTTCTGTATTTGTACCAGCCAACGACTTCACTTGCCTTGTTGGATAATATGTCTGCAAGTACATCTTCTTTGATTCTGCCAGTGGGAAGATAGAACAGCGACACAGATGGGAGTGGCAGCACTGTTCTTATAACGATCTGGGTGTCCAACCGGGCATTATCACTATGTGAGTCAGATATGTGGTTAGTAACTTCAGAAGTCACATCACCAATAAGGAACCCCTCCTGAAACAAACACAAATTAAAACAAATAGAATACAAGTGTAAGGCTGAAGTAACCACCGGATCTTATAGAATTTTGATTACCTGGCTGTTTACAGAGTTAACGCATTCGTACAACAAAAAGGACAGAGCGGTTCCACTGATTGACACCTTCTCTGTGTACGCCATCATTGGTCAAGGCGTAAAATCCTAAAGCATAGGTCCTTATATGTGATTGAAACAATTTTCAGTTTCTAAATCACAAACTAAAGAAAAATTTTCCTATACCCAAAAATTTGCCAAATAAGACAAGACAACAAGGAGCAGCAGAATGAAGGATGATCAAGGATGAGAGTTTTTGACATATATATTTTTTTCGTATTGCCATTTAAAAAAAATACAACGATGAGGCCCTTTTTTCGACATGTTGAAAAAAGTACTAAATAGCATCAATAGATGTCGTTGAACAAGTGGGGGGGAGAGTGCGTGGGGCAACGAGTCGTCCAACGACCCAATGAATGTTCTTGAAAACTTATCATGATATTAATTTTAAATGTAGTACCGTTAAGTCTATGGGTTTATGACCTGAAATAAAGATATTTTATTTTTTTATTTTTATTTTATTTTATTTTTTTATTTTAATAGTAATGTTTGCAGTGCTAGTGGTAGGTAAACGTATTTTGATATCGCCCACAAGGGAAAAGAACGTCAGACAAGTCAGGAAGAAGAAACAGTTCACTACTATGATCGCGAGTGCTTAAAAAGTTATAGTTCACTACTATTATTAGAATGCTAATTAAATGAAGTAGCGTCTTTAATATCTGAGGGTTTCTAAACTAGTCACGCAAGGTAATAATAAACATAGCAATATAATGGATGTAATTCTGGCGCCCATCGTCTAAAGCTAAAACTAAAACTAATTCCTAAATTTAACGCCGATTTTAATCTTAGCTAAACCATTTGCTATTCCAAAACTCTCATCCGCCTAAATTTGGAAAGGGTTTTAACACCGGCTTAGTTGTCTATGGTTGGCCAAGTTGAATTCACAGATTATATAAAATTGGATAGGTTGAATTAGATGTGTGTTACCATTTTAAAAATCAAGTAATCTGTTGAATGAATGACATCGATATTAATTTTATAGTTTTTTAACTTTTATGATTAAATAATATTTTTTTAAGATCTTACACTCTATTATTGTATATATTTTTTGTAATTATCAACTTTCGCTCCACATTTAACATAATTTTCGCGGCGTTTGACAATTTGCTGCTATCTGTGCTATAATTTTTTCAAGTGGTCAGGAAATTGCTGTCATCGCTGTCATGATATGAATCATCCGAGTTCCGTCCGTGGTATTTATTTAAATATCTTCTACAACAATCGAAAAATAATAGTTCATCGTGTTCGTGTGCCGCATCAGCATGGCCGCATTTACTGCTGCAATTAATTTAGCACCGCCTCGAAAGAGGTGCAAAAAGGCCCAGCAGGCCATGCTGGCTGAGTTTATGCACGCGAACATGGCATTAGCCCGCGGTAAGTTTTGCGTACTTAAACTACTAGCTGATGTTTTGATACTTGTATATTTAATTTAAAACGTGGTTTTATGTTATACATATGATTCTTCTGTTCTTTCAGGAAACACAGCTAGCCCAGCAGTTGCCGCATTTTAGGCGAGTGTAGCAACCAATTTAAATTCTTCGGGATGTCTAAGAACTGTTGTGGAGTGGCAAAGCGTAAGTTTCTATTATATTAATAATACTTGTTATATACTAGCTGACTGCCCCGCAGTTTCACCCATGGCCTGCTCTTTTCCTACAGGAATGAGAAGTTCTCCCATGAAAAACTTTAGTTATTGTTAGTTTTAGGATCTAAGCATACAACGGGACATTAATACATTTGTTCATGGCTTTTCATATTATATCTTTTTCAATTTCCAGATTTGGTCACAGTGGGTGCAGAAAGTAAAGGCGAAGTACAGGAAATTCAGAGACCAGTGCCAAGGAACTGGAGGGGGACCGGCTACTGTGAAGCCATTGACTGATATTGAGCTCAAAGTGTTGGAAGTGGTCGGCAGAGCATCAGTTGATGGCTTTGCTAACTTAGAAACCCCTTTGGTAAGCTTATAATCTTGTATTCAATTATCTCATAATGTTTTGGCTTCTGTAGCCCAGGGGCGCAGCGGTTGGCTCAAATTATAAAGGTCCCAGGTTCGAATCCCGGTCATGCAACATGGTGATTTTTCACTATATGAGTGTTTCGCAGTTCAGTTAGGACATTGCAGGCTGTATAACCTTGCTTCGGATGGCACATAAGCTGTCGGTCCCGGTTGGCTTCGGGTAGTTGTTAATGAAAAACCACATTAGAGTAGAGGCCATATGGCAGTTTTGAAACTGACACCAGGACTAGTGAGGTCGATCGAATTTACAGTCCACTCGCTAAGATAAAGATCTCAAAGTGTATTAAGTCTAATTTTTTTTTGTTAATCGATGCATTTATGTTTGAGATATTTTGTCTTACAGAAGTGACTAAGATCTATTTGTTACATTCTAGGTTCCTTCTGCACCTAGCACAGAAGATGCAGCTGCAGATGCACTTCCTGTTACAGCCCAAACTCTTTCTGCACCCACCCAGGGCCCAACTCAGTCTACACCAGTTCTGCAGCAGCCACAACAACCAGACGTCCAGCTTGCAGATGCTCCTCAATCGTCCAACCCAAGTCCTGCCCGATTGTTAGGTACCAGTACTAGACATAGAATGGGTACTCAGCAATCGCGGTCACTACACAATCATAACCCACCTCGAAGACACCGGACAAGACGTCAGCGAGTCAGACCAGCTGACTTGTTAGCACAAGCATTGGACCGAAATAATCAATTGTTCCGGTCCACAATGGCACAAGCTGCTGACGCCTTGGCCACTGCCATCCGGGATGCAGGTCAAAGAATTGCACCAGCAATACTGATAACAGCTGGGGTGACCATTGAGGAGCATCTGGAAGAGGGGAATTTAGATTAAGTTGTTACACTAATTTAAGATGTGTTCCTTAACTAATATTTTAGATTATAATTTGTTGATTACTTATTAGTTAAAAATATTGTTGATTATTTGTAACTTTTGTATCTAATCAAGATACTTTATGGCTTTACTTATATGATTATTATTTGTTGATTATTTATTGTCTGAATGTAAAACGTGAATGTCTGTTGATAGATAATTTCCTTTGTGTGATTATTACAATATGTATAATGTGATATATATTAATTGTTGATTATTTCATTTTTATAGTATGATTAGATTATATTTGCCGTGTGATGCCGGCTTAGAATAGCATCACCCCTTTTCTTGCCCGTGGGAGTCGTAAGAGGCGACTAAGGGACTCGAGGGCGTGTATTGCAGGTTTAGGCGATGGGCTGACAACCTGTCACTATGGCGATACACGATTTTCCGGATAACCCTCAAATGTTTGTCAGACGTGGCGTAAATGTCCGTTTTATGCGGCCATTTATGCTCTGCCTTACCCCGCAAGGGATTATAGGCGTGATATGTGTATGTATGTATGTATTAGATTATAACATGTTGATCTAAGTAAAGAATATTGTTACTCCCTATTTTTAAATGTTTATTAGTCTGATTGCTACATAACATGCTAATTAATGTAAGCAATAAACAAATACTACTTTTGAAATAGTTACTTATTTCGTTCAACTATCATACATACAACAAACAATATATTCTGACCTCGAAACTGCACAGACATGAAACTTATTATTCACATATACCCATATGACAAGAAAACTGCTATGCCGTCCCAGCTCATTGGATCATAATCATCAAAATGTTATTTTTTACCTCCGACCCAAAAAGAGGGGTGTTATAAGTTTGATGTGTGTGTCTATACAATATTATTGGAGGAGGATTTTAAGAACAGAACATGTTGAGAAAGAGACCTATAATGTGATGATGAATGTGTTGCAATGTGATGTGTTGGGAGAGTGAAAACAAAGAACTTTTTGTATCCAAATTCTTTATTAAAATTCTTTATGCAAGATAACTATTGATTAATGCAGCTCTTCTATCGCGTGCGGCTATTAAGAAGCTTTGCCCCTCATTAACGCCCACAGGCTCATCGGGAGTTTCATCGTCAGAATCAAGCTCATTTGCATCATCATCATGATCATCGTCTGAATCTGAGGAACTACTGCTGTCGTCTGTTTCGTTATCGGCGCTGCTACCGCTGCTGCTGGCCCCATCATCCACTAAAGAAAATAATACATATTTAACAAATATGTACATATAAATAATTTGCATTCCTATAAAGCTAATGCTACATACCGTTCTTCTTCTAAGACTGCAGCTACTATATAATCGTCCATGTTTGGAACGGTACAGCGTCCCTCCAAGTTCCAATTAATCGCAATCCGGGTCGTCAGGGTCAGCAGGCTCGGGTCCAGGTACAAAATAGCGTAGGTCGTGGATGATAAGCGGGCACAAGAACACAAACACAAAAAATAGCGGATTTACGTTCACTCAAACCTTAATCAAATTGACGTATTTACATACAGTTTAATTTTAAGTGGCACGTCTCGAGGTCCCGACTAAAATTAGCGGTGACAGTTCTTATTTCATCCTAAAATGGGCATCCTAGAATAGCTTCTGAGCCGCTAAGTCTAAGTTGAGTACGCCGATTAAAATTGGAAACGTCATGTTCAATTTGCTCCTGTCATTTGATTTTGACAGATATTTCAGAATAACAAAGGTGTTTAGCGGCAGTCAACTAAACCTAATTTTATTTAGCGGCACTCTGAATTGGCCCCAGTAATTGTGAACTCTTTCCTTCCTCGTAACCTTGCTGGCATTCCCTTTTTGGACCTGTAGTTCTTATTCATTGCCGATTTGACGTTCATTGGGTTGTTGGACGACTTAGATTCCCACATGAAAATAAGAAGAATCAAACTCCCCAGCATAAATGCTTAACGCCATCTATCGATGTTTTTTAGTACTTTCTTGGGTACCTTTTTCTTTTTTAAACAGCTGTCAAAAAAGAGCTCATCTCTGTGCTTGCCTTTGGTTGGTTGGTGGTTGGTGCAAACTTGCATGGTATTGGTATGGTATTATCTTTGGTGCTTGCGGAATTTGTTGAACAATTTTCGCATACTTTATATTTTGAAAAGCTTGCTTGCCACTTGTGTGTAGTAAAGTAAAAGCGGTGCAGAAACTAAAGCATTACATTTAATTGCTCATATTTACGTTTTAGCAGAAAATATTGGTGAGTATCTCGACTTGTGTTTAAAATCATCTTAGTCAACGCTAAATTTAGTAATATTGCTTTGCACTCTTGAATTTTTCATGCTTTGTTAAGTTTACAGTGGAAAAACACAATCATTTGAATATATTTAAATACTTTTCTGGTTCAGATGAGACTGGTTAGAAATGTTATGTAGATGGAAATAAAAACTTATTTATTTATTTCATAAGGTGTTAGTTTGGTCATAATTAGATAAATGTACTCATTTAGATTGTTTATTTTTAGGTACTAACATGAAGCATTGCTGTTAGTATATGTTTAGAAAACCAAGTAGGGTTGTTCTGCAATTGGTAAACCAAAGATTGCTTTGTTCGAATTATATTTGTAACAAAAATAACATACTGCAGAACTGTGAAGTGGTCATGGACGGGTGCAAGGCGAAGGAATGTCTCACACAGGACCCTGCCGGTCAATATAAGAAGTACTATCGCCGAGCAGAACATAGGTAAGTGATTTTTTTCATAGAAATTTTATAATTGCATAGACTAACAATTTTTTTGAATATAAAAGTGTCCCAGACCAGGCTCTCCTGATAAGTTTTCACCCTTCAGTGCAATAAAGGTAAAATACTTATATTTGGTGTCCCAGAAAAGACTGTCCTTATCAGAGTTCAGCTTTTGGAGTGTTAAGGGAAAAAGACTTATAATTTTTTAAAATATAAATTTATCATGTAATAATAATAATAATAATAATAAAGCCTTTTATTCGGACAAACAATCTTAAAAAAAGTTTAACAATATTGCTTAAAGTTAAATATATATACATTCTTGAATAATTAAACTAAATATTTTGTTTTATGATGCTAGTGATCTATCATCTGTTGTTTGGTTATTTTCTGCAAGTCCGTTTGCCAGTTGGCAAAGGCCTCCTCCAACCTTTTCCACTCTGATCTTTGTCTGGCCACCCTACACCAGGTTCTCCCTGCTACTTGTTTGATGTCATCATCCCATCTTTTCCTTTGTCTTCCTCGTTTTCTTTTGCCTTCCCTGGGGTACCATTGAGTAACTAACTTATTCCACTTGTCTTTTCCTCTCATCATGTGCCCTGCCCACTTCCATTTTAACCTTTTGATTTTCAAAGTTACATCCTGTACTTTAGTCTTTTCTCTGATCTTGGTGTTTCTCAGTCTGTCTTTTCTTTTGACTCCTATCATACTCCTTTCCATTGCTCGCTGGCAAATAGCCAGTCTGCTAATTGAGTTGTTAGCTAGGGCCCATGTTTGACTTCCATACATTAAAATGGGTAAGATGCAGGTGTCGAACAGTTTGCTCTTTGCCTTCAGATGTAGGTTTTGGTCTTTCATTACTTCTTTCATTCCCCAGTATCTTTTCCAACTATTTGTTACTCTTCTTTCGATTTCTTTTTTCATGGTATCTCTAGGTGATATCACCTGTCCAATTTATCATGTAATACAAGCTAATTTTGTCTTGGTAACACTAAGCTATATAGGCCCTTGAAGTTAGTAAGAAAAAAGGACTTGAACTAAGTAAGGCAACTACTGATCAAGATTATGTTGGTATATATACCTATATATATTTTTTATAGTGGGGTTTTATAAACTAAAACAAATTTCGTTTGCAATTTTGGGCTAGGATACTCCTACTTCCATTTTACTTAACCTAGGTCTTGGATAATCCTGGACTTATGTGCCTGTAGGTACTCAGCCTAGCCCAAAATGACAAAGGACAAAAAGTTTTGTAAGTATTTGGCCATACAAAAAGAGTTTAATTTATTAAGTTCCAAAAAGGTTTTATTTTCTTAAAAAACCTTTTTTTCAATGTTTCATAGGGCCCCAAAAGCATATACTCCAACACTTTCTCACCCTGAAAGTATACACTGACCTTTTTTTTTTTTGAAAACTTGCAAAATTTTCGAGTGCGGGCAGGATTTGAACCTGCGACTTTCGCATTACTAGTGGCGACGCCTCTTCCATCTGGGCTACCGCAGCTCATTTCTTGCCCGCCAATTTTGCAAGTGTATTTTAATGCCAGTAACGCTTGGCATGGCTCCATCTACCGGGTTAGTTTTGCAACTAATAACCGGCGACTAATTCTATCTTTACAGATTGAATGTAGTCTAAGCGATGAAAACCAGCGATAAATTGAGTACCAAATTTTAAAACACTTCCCGTGTTAGGTATACAATTTTTGAAAACTTGCAAAATTTTCGAGTGCGGGCAGGATTTGAACCTGCGACTTTCGCATTACTAGTGGCGACGCCTCTTCCATCTGGGCTACCGCAGCTCATTTCTTGCCCGCCAATAAAGTTAATATAATAAAGTTTTCAAAAATTGTATACCTAACACGGGAAGTGTTTTAAAATTTGGTACTCAATTTATCGCTGGTTTTCATCGCTTAGACTACATTCAATCTGTAAAGATAGAATTAGTCGCCGGTTATTAGTTGCAAAACTAACCCGGTAGATGGAGCCATGCCAAGCGTTACTGGCATTAAAATACACTTGCAAAATTGGCAAGCAAGAAATGAGCTGCGGTAGCCCAGATGGAAGAGGCGTCGCCACTAGTAATGCGAAAGTCGCAGGTTCAAATCCTGCCCGCACTCGAAAATTTTGCAAGTTTTCAAAAATTGTATACCTAACACGGGAAGTGTTTTAAAATTTGGTACTCAATTTATCGCTGGTTTTCATCGCTTAGACTACATTCAATCTGTAAAGATAGAATTAGTCGCCGGTTATTAGTTGCAAAACTAACCCGGTAGATGGAGCCATGCCAAGCGTTACTGGCATTAAAATACACTTGCAAAATTGGCGGGCAAGAAATGAGCTGCGGTAGCCCAGATGGAAGAGGCGTCGCCACTAGTAATGCGAAAGTCGCAGGTTCAAATCCTGCCCGCACTCGAAAATTTTGCAAGTTTTCAAAAATTGTATACCTAACACGGGAAGTGTTTTAAAATTTGGTACTCAATATACTCTGACCCTCATGAGAATGCAAATTTTTAGGAACTATAAAAAAAAACATGTTTTAACTCATTTACTGATTTGCTAATCATACTTTATTGTTTTTATTTTAATTTAATTATCATACTTGAACATATCCTATTTTATCTTTTTTTTTTATTTGTTATGAAAAATGAGGGTCACTCTTGCAAACAGTTACTTCACTCTTTTATTATTAGTTGAATTTGTACATTAGAATTTGCCGTGTGGTGCCTGCTTAGAATAGCATCACACCATTTCCACCCGTGGGTTTTGTAAAAGGCGACTAAGGGATGAATCCAGGGAATGGGCAGCAGCATTCCCTGTGAATACAACACCTTGCACTGCGCTCGCCAATCCGCCTGCCAAGCGTGGTGAGTATGGCAAATACCCCCCTATCGGGGGAGGCCCATGTCCAGCAGTGGACATGGGCTCAATTAATCTCTCTATTTAAAATCATTTTCAATTATCTATATTATATTTGTGTGAGGCCATTGCTATTGTGTATAAAAATGATATCAAATGTTTACATCAGCTTTAATAGGTTAAAAGTTATCACCACTTGGGGTCATCAAGTCATCACATAATTATTACGTTATAGTTGTTTTTTGGGCTGTAAATCGGCAGTAGAATCTTGGTTACACTCTAGTGTGGTCAATTTTCCGGCTGTTAATAAAAACGCTGATACAACATGCCTGACGCGTTCGAAAGTGCTTATCCATTGACGCCGGGCGTGAATCCGCAAGATATACGTGCGCGGGCAAACTCTTCGACAAAGGAAAAACGTCCGGTGGTTACGTTTTATGCAGGCAACGAAGCCTTAGAAATTCCGGACAAATCGGAGGCTGGCATTGACAAGCCGCTCACTCGCAGCGACCGTAGCGAGCCGGGCGAGTTGGACAGCTTCGCAGAGTCCCTGAACACCATACACAACACCTGGTTCGACCAGCGAGAACTTGAGCACAGGTGCGTATATTTATACGCGATGTAAAGGCGTTTACAAATAGTGGGTGCTATTTATAAAACTGCTACGTAGGTACCAACGCGATGCGTTATTTACGATCGATTCATTTTCAGTTTATGAATATGATGGACGAACATCCTGTATGAGTTTACAGTAAACTACACAATCTTACAACATATTCTGGCCTGATGGCGTAGCGGATAGTAGCCTGCTGCGTCGAGGGTCGTGGGTTCGATCGATCCCCACAACACACAAATGTTAGTTAAGTCATTTTCAGATATTTGTCTTAAGTCTGGGTGTTTCTAAGTATAATACATATATAAATCACGCCTATATCCCTTCGGGGTAAGCAGAGCGTTAACGGCCGTAAAACGGATATTAACACCACATCTGACAAAAGTTTTAGGGTCAATCAGATAACTGTGTATCACTATAGTGACAGGATGTCAGCCCATCGCCTAAAATTGCAATACACAACCCTCGAGTCCCTTAGTCGCTTCTTACGACACCCATGGGTAAGACATGGGATGATGCTATTCTAAGCCGGCATCACACGGCAATCTAAGCTGGCATCACACGGCAATCTAAGCCGGCATCACACGGCAAGTATAATATATGTATTTATTTAAAAATATGTGTTTATGACAAAAAAAGTATTTAAGTATTAATATCAGCTATCTAGTTCCCGTAGTACAAGATGGATTGGGGCTAGATGGCGCTGTGTGAACTATCCAGGATAGGTATTATTATTATTTATTATATTAGTTTGTTGTGTAGATCATCTCTTTTCAGTATCGTACTGTAATTGATAACCGCGAATAAAATTACGATGATGACCGTGTGATATCGGCTTAGAATAGCATCACCCCATTTCTTTCCCCTGGGTATCGTAAGAGGCGACTAAGGGACTCGAGGGTTACATGTATAATGCAATTTTAGGCTATGGGCTGACGACGCATCACTATAGTGATATACAATATACAATTCTCTTAGTGACCCTCAAAATGTTTGTCGAACGTGGCGTGTAAATGTCCGTTTTTACGGCCAATTACACCAGATAAATTAAACAGGACATTATGAAATTAGATTGTCATGATCTGTTACCGTGCCATAAATACTAAAATCAATAATTTTATCATACATTAGTCGTGTATCTTATCTACCACTTATTGTTCTTCATTCAACATCGATAAACTTTAAAGATACCGAACTGACGTGGGTTCCTTCGTTGCTATGTTGATTAACACATATTCTTACTCGCCTTTTCAATAGTTGCATATTAAGTGGTGAAAATGTTGACTGTCCATAGGTTTCTCTTCACCTATTTTTCTGCAAAATTTATTTGATACTATTAACTATTTATTTGGAAGGAAGAATATCAGAGAAAGTTTGAAAGTAGCACCTATAAAGGCGCAAAACAAGCCGAAAAATTTCGAACTGTTTTATTCGTACAATTTGCTGGTGCAATGATCGGTCAATTGAATGTACTGTAATGTACGAAAAGGTACCTATGTAGGAATGCAGTAGTATTATATTATCTGTGGTAGGAACCAGAGAAGTAAGCCAAACAGTCATGTCTGTTTTTGTCGTTGAATGAAGCTGAACGGACAGCGACGAGTGGCAGAATAATTTATCGAATTGGTGACGGCGGCATGTAATGCATCCCAAATGCTGAAATAGGTACTTTCGGTGTAATTTAAGTCCTTATATAATTGACACATTCTCTCATTTTCCCCTTTAAATACGAAGACCTAACTTATCTTAAAACAACGTAAGGTTAAGATAAGGATTTTACAAGTACGTCGAAAAGTAGACGCATTGGGAAATTGGCGGTTTAGGAAAAACAAGTTGACTGTTTGGTAAAAATAGACGCTTGTGAAAGTATACCGATTGGAAAAGTATGGTATAAGTATAGCTCGTTCCTGGGATACAAGTTCCATGGGGTAGGGTCAAAATAAAGTCTGTCAATAGGAAGTCTTGGTTTGACCTGAAAACTATATAGTCCACCCACGGAGCAGAAAGAAAGGTCCACCTGCGCTCAATCTCTAATATAAACTCATTTAAATTGAAAAGAAAAGTATTTTTCTATTCCTTTTAGTTCAAAATCAATTTGCGCTATAGCACTTTAATAAATCAAATCAACAAAATTCCATTGCGTAACTCTTGTTTTCCGTAGATGGAATTTTTAAAACGAATAGAGTTGGCTTTATAATTTTCCACTCCGCGCAGTCAGTTTCACCGAATGGAAACGAAATACTTCGTTATATTATTAAGAACATTGATAAACTTGTGTATGCACACGAGTGGTCGACTGTGTATGTTTTAATTACTTACATCATCCAAAATTTTCCTTATCTCTGAGTACGTTGGTTAAAATTTCTTGTCATTACTCATTAGGTAATGTTGTACATTTATATTTGTCATAGAAAATTATTCCACCGTGTCGCTGTTGACTTGGTGCCCACACGACAAAATGAAGAAGAAGTTAGCAGTTGGGCTAGCCTATGAATTTACATTTGGATTAAATGCTAGCAAAAAATCAGTCTAACTAAATTTTCTTCGAGTATGACAGCACACTCTACATAAGTAAAAGACACAAGACAGTAAACCTGCATCTGTATTTATATTCTCTAAAGTGAAGTTTGATTCCTTAAAGTACGCAGCTTTTTTAGGGTTCCGTACCTAAAGGGTCAAAAAGGGACCCTTCTACTGAGACTCTCGGCTTTACAGATTTTTAAGCCTGCATCACACGGCAATTTTACGACACGCGCGGTAAGAATACTAAAAGCTAATATTTAAGGTTACAACAAATATGCTTTATGTAATTTTTATATAAAATTGCACGGAACCCTGCGTGCGTATTCGTGGAAAACCCTAGTAAAATGTTCTCAAATTTGTAACAACATTAAAATATATGCCTCTCGAAATAGTTTCAGGATCTAGACTGAAATAAAAATACTTAGGTATTTAGTAGAAATGAAAAAGTGCTGAGCTACCATCAAGAATCCTTTAAAAAAAGCTTGTAAAATGAGATTCCAATTCAGTTAGTACTAATTGGCGCAGCCAGTAGAAATGAGAGGTTGTCGCCACCGTATCGATCAGGATATTTCCGGGAACGAATTACAGAACTACAGGACAATGTTTATTTTTAGAAATAACATGTTGTTTACAGTGTATGCATACTTTCGTTTTAGCTACTTCGCAATAGTAACTGGTTTCATTTGTGACGATAACTCCTATCATCATGTCGTGTAGTAATAATAATTTAATGCTTTATCAGTTTAATCGTGTAGTGAATAGCCGTGTGTCATAGTTATAAATTTTAATTTGTACAATTTAGTCATCTCTTTGACTAAATTTGTCTAGCTACCTTACCTTGCCAAGAGCCGCCGGCAGGTGATATGAAATAAACGTGGCTGATCCACGAAGAGAGCTATTAATCTTAACACTTATAAAGAACTTCCTTGTCTTAATTGCTAGCCAAATCTTAGGACCAACTCCTAATGGTAAACCTCGCAAATTCGTAATAATAGAAAGTAGTAATTATATAAGGCAGCAGCAAGGCCTTTGTTTTCCATTTTCCATTTTGTTACCCAATTAGAGGCGCACAGAACGGCGCTCTACATGCACTTGAAATCCACTAAACACTGCTAAGCAGTTGAAGTGGAGTGAATCAGCTGTTTGGCGTCGGGGGGAGTGACGCAGCGCCACGTCCTCGTTAGTCACGGCGCGGCAGCACGGTTCATTGCTTACTTTGTAAACAAGCGTGCGTGACGCTCCGTCCAAGGCAAGTATTGGACAGTTTAAAGCGCCCAGTCATTGCCTTAGCAGCTATGGACGAGGTATAGGTGATTGTCGACGGCAAACGGCGTCAGTGTCCGCTACCGACGCCCCGCAGTATACCGCCTGTATTTTTTATTCTGTTATCTGTTATTATCAGGTTATCTCCGCGATCTGATCTGACGTGTTCAGTGCCCCTTGCCGGAAACTTGGCGATAGTTTGTTGTACGTGTCGTGTCCTAGACCGAATGTATTAGTGTTCACTTGTGTTTACGTTCGTGACTCTCCATTCATTAAACAAAGATAAAACTGTGGTATGGCATGACACTAACAAGGTTTATTTGTTACACAAATTATTCGTACATTCAAAGAGCGACGTGGTGCATTTTAATTTTACATTATTTTTGTAGTGTAGAATTCATTCAGATAAAAACCCTTTAAAATGTGTATAGGTTCAAATCTGTACCTTGTTTAAAGCGTTTAGATATTCAAGTAAATCCGGTTTGTTAAGTAATGCAAAGTTAACCTGATTTCGCAAAATCTGTTCTTATATTTAAAAATATCTTTCGTTACCAAAATGCCATAATGGGCCTGTATAAATTTTGCTTTCGCAAGATGATCACAACTTTTCTTTGTTTACATTAAGTACAAAGTCTTTTGATTTGAATTATATTACGCAGCTGTTGTAAACAAATTATAACCTAACTTTTTTGTTTTGTTCTTTTACATTATCATCATTTGAAAATTTTCAAAACTACAAGTAAATATATTTCCATGTCAATGTTTTTCCTGTTACTGTAGCTATAAATACTTACAATCGTTAAAATGTTGCACCAAAGAATGTAGCGTCGATATCGAGATTAATAATAATAACTTTGGTCATAAACGAAAATGAATGTTCTTTTTCAGCATATTTATGTACTCACCCATATACCACATGCCTTAATATAAATAATTTAATAACAAAAAAATATTACCGCATTGAATAGAATTTAAAAAATTATGTTGTATTTTTGAAAGGGTTATAATAGGACCAAACATCCTCTACCGATTTTTAAAAAAAGTTTAGGGCGGACATAGATCGGTTTCTTTGTGTTAAGTACCTACCTATTATCGCGTAACAAATGCATGTAGATTTTCATAAAATAGTCACATTGAATTTTCACGTTCCCCAATAAGAAATTTCTATTCATCCATCTAAGAGACTAATGAAGTCATCCATGTATGTATAAAATAAACATCACAGGTTGCGATGCGATGTTTTGATGCACCCTTTTCAGTATCCCTACTTCACATAACTGAATCTCAGTGCCTACAGACAAAATATATCGATTGGCGGTCCCTGGCAGTGGCTTCCCCATGCGCCTTTCTGTTCTGCCTGCATCCCAGCCCGGCCCCCACTGCGCCCATTCATTAATATCTATAACTATAACTATATCCGCTTATAGTACTTCTAGCAGGTATCTATGTAGCTCTATTGTAATATAGGTATTTGAGTGCGTACCTGAAGAACCCTTACATTTACATATTATTTGGTGCATGATAATGTTTCTTGTGTTCATGCTCGCGTTTTAAGCGTTTGAAAATTGTAAAGTCATCAATCCAAATAATACAGGGTGTAAGAGACAGCCCTCCGCATACTGATAGGGTGCATGAAGACCATGAAACTGAACAACTTTCCCTTAGGAACATATTTGTAAGGAATCGATAATAACTATTTGACCTCCCATAGAAAATCACGATTAGCTGACTGCAATTACTTTGGGAATACATTTTTTTGACGTTTCCTGACATTTTTTTGACGTTTCCTGAAATATTTTGTCATGGGAAGTTATTCAGTTCTATGGTCTGAATGCACCCTATAGGTATTCGGAGGGATATCCCTTACACCCTGTAAAATACCTAGATATCTTAAACATTCTAACAATTTTATCATTGTGTGTGTACACGAAAGTGCAATTTTTTTTTGTTTTGGGATCCAAACTTTGTATAAAATATGCCGAGCAGCTAATTTGAGTTAGGCACCTACTACTACAGGTCAAATATTTTTTCCCATACCACCAGCCCATTTCTAGTTTTTAAAGCCGGTCACTAGTAAAATTTAATCATCTGATATAAGAAAATCTGTATCTAAACAGATGATCTAAAGCCCACAAATAGAAGATTAAAAATTGATAAGCAAATTTTCCTCTGCTGAATGTATCACGTTGCTCTCGAGTGGTAAAAGACTGACTTACGATCGTAGATTTGACCAAGTATGTTCTTCTTTACAACCTAGTTAGTGTCAAGGATATCTAGTAACATCTAAAACGCTTCCTGCAGTTGGTGATTGACACGTGTGTGCACGAACAGTATTCATAAATCAAACTCTATTGTATTAATAATTTAGTACCGAGAAGTATTATCTCAGCTAACAGTGCAAGTTCATAGTATAAATAGAGAAGTGTTTAATCGGCTAAAACTGGTTGATAAACTTTGTGTGTGGTATGTGAGAGGACTAAGAATATCAGCCATGGAAAACGGTGCAAATGAGTATTACGACGACATTCCCTTCACGAATGGACATGGCATTATACCATCGTTCGGCAAAGGAGACAGGACCACAGCAGCCCCAAATGAGTGAGTTGGTTTGTGCGAACGTGTTACGTAGATAAATTATCAACCTTCTGAGAATTAGCATGTTGAAAAGGAATTCGCGAAGACAATGATATCACTCATAACTTTGGTTGCCATGTAATGTAAAGAGGTGTTTATATACCTACACTAAAAATATTTATGGAGTCTTTCTTCAATCAATAATATACTCCTTGCTTGTAAAAACATTGATATTGTACAATTATATATAACCGTCTCTGTACTGAAATAAATAAGACGTAATTTAAATGCGTCATATTCATACCTTTGTGACGATGGAGCTTCTCAGTGCAGTTAATACGTTAGGTAATTTCAAAATTCCTTTATAAGTGCATAACAAACGAAGTAGTTTTATGAGATGACCACTCAAACCTTCCTATGTGAAAAGAAAACTAAATTATAAATAGCCTCACTTCGACTTTTCACGTAAACAAGATTTTGAACTGGAATGCAAATATTATGAGATCAGATGACAATCTCTGGAATTGGCATTTGAGAGTATAATTCAAATGCTGGAATTTTGCCACATGATTCGAAAATTGTTGCCTTGCATATATACGCCTTGGACGCATTTGCGATGTCATCCTTCGATCTCGGTATTAATTTGGACAGCCCACTCTTTGGGCGCCAGTTAAATTTGGAGTATGTCACGTGAATGCGTATTTAAATGCCTCGTGTAATACTACGGAGTACATAACGGTTTACATACCTTCAAAAACGTGTGAGCAAAACTGTTGTCACGTTTACTGGAATTCTGGAGCAAGATTTTAGTAACACTTCAGAACATGACTCAAAACACAATTTCTCTTCTGAATGATGACCATATTGCATATACCTAAGTATTTCGTATCAGAACAGTAGTTTTGTTATGCAACGGCTGGTTTGTCTTTCTTCTAATATCTCTTAATTTCTTTGTTATGAAAAAAAAGCAAGTTAATAATGTAATCGCGTGCGTTGGCGACATTTCGCGCAATTTTTGTTACTCGTACGTTTGACTCGCACGATGCAGTAGTGTTAGTTAATTTAGGTCAACCTCAACGCAACTAAGTTTTCAAGGCTTTTTGTAAGCTATAGCTAGCTACCTATTGAAATGCATGTAGGTTCATTCATGCAATGCATATTGATACATTTGAACAATACTGATTCGTAAGTAGCTACAAATGTGCAAATAATAAAATGTCTGGTACTCATTTGATATGCTTGGTATAATTTTAACTATACTGCTGAATGAAATAGACAAGGTAAGAACAGCGGCGGGCGCAAAATTTTTTCAATTTTTTATTTTCATAAACCTTTAGGAATAAGTTAATCTAGAAAGATTATAGGTACTAAGATATTTTTTATCAACCAAACTACCTTTACCAGGTCATACCTATGCTTTGTCTTAGCCCTACTAATATTTAGTGAAAAGAAATGCTTACTCGCTGCATGCATAGCGTGACCTTACTTTTATCTAAGGTTATATTTCAATCAAACTTGGAAACAAGATTGCGTGTTGCCCCCGATAACTGTCTGACGAAGCGGCTCTACTGCGATTATACTTACTTATCTATCCAATCACGCCTATTTTCGAAACGCAAAAATGGGTTAGTGGTTAGTCTGCGGAAGAAACCAATCTTTCAACTGCTGTTGTAAAGCCACAGTTTGCGAGTAGTGTTTTGAATAAGGGTAATTGTACCACATTCGGCCTTCAAGATGTGATTTCTGACAATAGTTTTCGCTTTCCCTGATACCAGTAAAGTCTTTTCGTTCCGTTCGACGTTTCACCACGCACGGTAGGTATGTGTGCGTATTATGAATGTAATATAGCTTACATATAAGTTTTCTATTTACGGTGTCTGTATTTCTTTTAATCGCTAGAATAATTGTAACGTAGGATATTAGCTCACATAGGTAGATTCATGAAATGGAATTAGAAGCTGTGTTTTTATTACCGTTTTTGACTTATTAAAACATGGTCTTATCTATTTAGCGTAAGCTGCGTAAGTAGCTATTCAGGTAAATTTATTGTGATTGATGTTAGTAGTCTTTATAATATTATGATTGTGTTTATGAATCGTATTGCAAGATTAGATAGTTGTACACAATTATGTAAACTTGCCGGCTTATTAATATTCAATGTCCACTTTTATGAATGGGGTCCAGTTTGTGTCGGATATGACAACTTTCGCCCTATAGCGTAAGACTGGCTTTCCATACCTACATAACAGGTTTGTTGGGGGTATCTTGTACAAGTTAGATTATTTGCCAACTTATTATTAGTACACAATTAGTATCTACCAAAGGTGAAAATATACAGTTTTGAAATAAAAGAACAAGAAAAGGTCTGTGAAAAAGAAATGTTTATTTTTACAATAAAGTTATCGAATACGAAGTTTTTCAAAAATAGACAAATGCTTAATTTGCTCACGTACTTACTTATCTCGCAAATAAATACGAATCTACTCTCTTTGGTGTCTCTCTCGGAATACCTAGACTACTTATTAACTTTTATTGTTTTGGTTAGTATGCCATTTGCGAATAAATGCATTTTTCTCTTGTTTCAGAATCTTCGTGAACAGATCTCTACATTTAGAAAATGTCAAATTCTACGGGTTTGATATGGACTACACATTAGCCGGTAAGTACCTTATGATAGGAAATACAGTTGAAATAGGTACGGTTCATTTAGTTGAAAATGTGAATGTGAAAATAGATTTATCTGTGAAACTTGCTCTACTGTTCCTTCATGACTCAATGGCGTTAGTTTTCTAATTATTTTGGTAGAGTATTATAATAAGCCGCATAGGCATAGCCGTGTGATGCCGGCTTAGAATAGTATCACACCATTTATTTCCCGTGGGTGTCGTAAGAGGCGACTATGGGACTCGAGAGTTACATGTGTATTGCAATTTAAGGCGATAGGCTGACAATCTATCACTGTAGTGATAATAAATTTTCTGGATGACCCTCAAATATTTGTAAATGTCCGTTTTTTACGGCCGCAAGGGATATATGCGTGATAAATATTTGCATTTTTTATGATTATGAATTCATGTATTATGAATATATATTTTTTTGTTTTAGAATACAAATCGCCACAATACGAAACTCTAGGATTCGATTTAACCAAACAGAGATTAGTGGACAAAGGTTACCCAAAAGAAATATTGGAATTCGAATATGATCCATCTTTTCCAGTCAGGTAAGCTGTTCTTTCATCTTTTCCAGTCTAGTAAGGTATACTCTTACAAGTATTTTTACCATATTTAAAAATGTTCTTATAAATTAAATCTTAAGAATTCTTGCAAATCTTCTACGTCTAATTCTTGTCAATGTGTATTGTGATTTGTAATTCTGTGTGTTTGCTGTTTATTTATAACAAACTTATCAGAAGGAAATAAATAAATAAGTCTTCTTAGAAAACGAATGCAGTTCCAATTTTCTTTGAGGGAGTTGCTTTTAGTATTCTCTTGTTTCGTATATACATGGTGTAAGGGACAGCCCACCGAATACTGATAGAGTACATTCAGACCATTAAACTGAATAACTTCGCATAAATAAATATTTCAGGAAAGGTTAAAAAAAATTACTTCCCATTTTATTTAATGCAATCAGCTGATAGTGATTTTGTATGAGAGGTCGTTTTTTTGTAGTTTCCTGACATATGTTTCTAGCGGAAAGTTGTTCAGTTTTATGGTCTCCATGCACCCTATTAGTATTCTGAGGGCTATCCCTTACCCCCCGTAGGTACTCAAACTGTACACCCCGTTTTGTAATCTGAAATTTTAAAGTTATTTATTAATATTGTATTTATTTCAGAGGTCTGTGGTTCGACACATTATACGGTAACCTATTAAAAGTAGACGCCTACGGAAACATCTTAGTATGCGTGCACGGATTTGATTTTCTGAAACAGTAAGTTCTATAATTATTATCTCTTTGTGAAAAAAGTGTAAAAATCTGAAGTTTTCTTATGATGATTAATTTATGAAAGGTAACAAGGCGCCGTGTGATGCCGGCTTAGAATAGCATCACCCCATTTCTTACCCATGGGTGTCGTAAGAGCCGACTAAGGGACTCGAGGGATGTGTATTGCAATTTAAGGCGATGGACTGACAACCTGTCACTATAGTGATACACAGTTATCTGATTGACCCTCAAGCTTTTGTCAGACGTGGTGTTAATATCCGTTTTAAGGCCGTTAACGCTCTGCCTACCCCGTAAGGGATATAGGCGTGATTTATGTATGTATGTAACAAGAAATCATCTTTGAACTTTGTCAAACCTTTGATTTTGTCCCTTGAGTGGAACGTACTGTATTATATTGAGTTTGTTGACTAATTTTTACAACTCCTAACTTTTAAAATTAAATGACAAAGACAAGCAACCTGATCAAGTGTCTCATAACTGTTGATGATAAAAAAGGTACTAATATAAATTCGTGTTTCAGTTCACAAGTATACGAGCTGTACCCGAACAAATTCCTGCAGCTGGATGAGGCGCGCGTGTTTGTACTGAACACTCTGTTCAACCTGCCCGAGACGTACTTGATCGCCTGCCTCATTGACTTCTTCACAAACTCGCCGCAGTACACGAGGTGAGTTGAGCGATCCTTAAGCTTACGTTGTTGTTTATTTCGTAAATAGAGAATTAATCTTTATGTAAATACTAGATTTCCGAGCTGCCACTCTATTTTCCGTGGTAATTGTTATTTTCCTGCGGTAAAAAGTGGCCTATGTGTTATTCCAGGTTATACTCTACCTGTGTTCCAAATTTCATCCAAATCGGTCAAGCCGTTTGAACGTGAAGAGGTAACAAACAAAACATACATACATACACCAACTCTCAGATTTATAATATTAGTACGGATAAATATATTCCTGTCTATTTAAAGGGCTTATTGTCGGTGAACGTGCTCCACCTTCTCTGCACTTCTATTCTAAACTAGCTGTTACTTTCGGCTTTGCCCGCGTACTGGTAAAAAATATCCTATGTGTTATGTTAATCCATGTTACCTTCTATATGTGTGCCAAATTTCATTACAATCGGTTCAGTAGTTTTTGCGTGAAGAAGTAACAAACAAACATACAAACTTTCGCTACAGCAACTTTATCCATGAAGGCTATTTTGGTAAATTTGAAAAATAATTTAACCTCCCATAAAAAATCAGCTGACTGACATTCTCAGGAAACTCGAAAAAAAAAATCGTTTGTCAACATAGGCTCCATAGCAAAAGTTGTTCAGTTTCATGGCCTCGTCATGCCCGCAAAGTTTTCGGTATACCGTCCCTTACACCCCGTATATACCGGATGTAACAAAAAAAAAAGTAGAACAAAACAGATAGCTCTAAAATCATATTGTTTTATTCTCACGTCTAACCCTAAATACGCAAGCGATAAAATCATTTTTGTTTGCTGTTATTGTTGTCTTAATTATGTGTATCGTATCGTATAACTTTGCGAATACAATTCATAAAGTCAGGTCAAAAGATCAAACGTAATCTCTCCATAAATAGATAGAGTACCTTCATTTAGATGTTATTTGTGCCAGTATTTCTCAAACGATAATCGAGACCTAGGCATGTTGAACTTTTTATAACAAATACAAGTATATTTATTTCGCATCACATCTTAGGCACCACAATCAATAAATACAGTACAAATATACAACGTAAGCTGAAATGGGCGTAGGCACAGCACACTGCTGGTTTTAAGCTTACCCCTAGTCAAAAATGGGTGTTCTTAAATATTTCATTTCATAAAGTAAGTACCTAACAAAATTAAATTCAAGAGTATACAATTTAATATCAATAAAGGGACAAACGATATTTTCGAAATATTTTTGGGCATTTAGCAGAGTTTTCTTATATATAAATTTTTATGCCCTTGACCATGTTCCTTATCTTTTAGTAGAGCAGAATGATTAAACTATCTTCTATTTTCCTAAAACTTTTTTTCTTTGGTTCCAAATAAGATCAGGCTAAAGTATATTAAACTTAAATTATAGATACTTAGGCAAACGTAGTTTCAGCGTAGCTTTAAGTCGACAAGATACCCTAAATATAGTAGCCTTGACTGAAATGAAATTTTATGGCATAATACGTACATATATCACGCCCATACCTACTAAATATCTTTCTTTCTTTTTCGTGTGGGACAACAAAATAGGAGGATAAAAATTGGTTTACTACAACATGATTGACTGAGTGTGAATAATATCCTGCAATCAGAAGCAATCAGTCTCCTTACGTATGATACTAGGGGACGCCGATCAAGATTCAGATCACTGCCAATCCAGATAATATTATACTCGGCATCTGTCCATGGATATCCCTAGTACTGTCAGCACCACCTTTAGGTACTTATTTAGGGGATTATATGGAGAACCATTACAATATGCGTATCTTTTGGTGCTGCATCGATTGTATCTATTCTTATATGCTATTTTTACTCTTTGTTTATTTATGATCTGAATATCTATGTCACCGTAAAATCTTAAACAACGTGAAATTACAATATATCTTGCTGAATTTTGATCTGTCGAAATATTACAAATAAACGCCTTATTTTTTCGGTGGATTGAAATAAAAGAGTAAAATTGTTGCGCCGCGCGTTCTGATTGGTCGGCGTCAAGTGCGCCCGGCGCTGCCATGTTTGTTTATCATTTGGTCCGATCTAGTGATTTTGTGATTTATATCGTTTTGAAAATAAGTCTTAACCCGTGGTCATAACTATAGAACTAGAACTGTGAAAGTGGAATAACACAGTGATAAGTACAGTTTTAATGATTAATTTATATGACATCTCAGCTGGATTTCTACCGCTATCAAAACGGAACGATCCAGCGCAAAACCGACGAATCAGGAATCACCTTCGGAATTTGACAATTTAACATTCGAAAAAAAGTAATCATACAGTTACAGTTTGATTCATTATAATATAGCTACAAAAATAATAATTCGTTAAATTGTAAATAGCATTATACGGTTCACAATCTATCGACGGTTTGTAATATCCAGTGAGAAGTTGAAATTTTACGGAAGTTGTAATCTTACGGTGACATGTGCATACGAATGCAGATATTTTTAGACACGCATGCATAGTGCCAAGGCAACCATTCACAAATTATTTATGCCTACTTTCCTACAGCGTAAATCATAATAGTTCTTCCTACCTTCCTTCTAATGTTAACTTGTGTTGAAGTCAACTCAAAAACCATAAAACTGCCTATCGATTTTTGGGAAAACATGCATAAACTTTTTATCTAATCCAAAATATAAGCCTATTTACTTTAGCTACAAACCCTTTAGTCGCTCCGCCTCTGCAAAAATCAGTTTGGTTTCAGATAATACGATTAAATTTATGCATGAGTGGCGTTGAAGCTACTTATGCTTATACCAGTATGCATTGCATGCGTGTTCGTCATATAATATTTATGCAACTGTCATATTTAAGGGGAGTCATTAGAATGCGAGTGTCTGTTTAATATAATAAATAATAGTTTGACACAAGCATTCTAATGCCTAATTATAGCAGTTCCATATACTATTTTATCTACACTCTCCAAAAAAAAAAAACTCCGGTTAAAACTTTTCCAAACGTCCGCACCGGCCGGATTATAAGGCCCGATACAAGGTCAAATTCAATACGAGAACGTAATATGGCTTGATATGAAATTTTGAAAATTCTATACTTTAGCTTAGCAGTTGTTCATCAGTGGAGTTTAAACAAGAACTTAACTAAACAACATCTAACTTCAACTGAACAACAACTGAACAACATCGGAACAACAACTGTACAACCACTGAACAACATCGGTACAACAACTAAACAACAACTGAACAACAGCTGAACAACCTAATAAAACAACGGAACAACAACCAAACCATTACCATACAACAACAACTGACAGGTGCGGCGGAAGATGGCGATTTGAGTATTGGCAAAATTAGTTTCATTTCTCAACTTTATCGCAGTAAGAGCCTTCTCATTAAAGCATTACGCGTCTGTAATTTCCATTAAACTGTAATTTATATAGGCAGTATGCTTACTTCTTTTCACAACTGTTTTCGAATTCATAATTCGAACATTATGAGACGAGTGTTGATAAAATAGTTCAAAGATAATAATACTCAATCAACTGTATAGCAGCAACTAATAGCAGCAAACTTGAATAGCGTAGTAAAATATTTCTCTTCATGGCAAGCTTAAAAAGATGCCGAATTAAATCAATATATTTTGTGTATTTTTGTGCCAAGCCAAGTGTAGGATGTATGGTAAAATATCCCCGCAGTTTTGTAGACGTTCATAATCATGAGGTTTTTAGATACATCCCAATAATTTTGTAATATACTTGTCAATTAGCTTTATTGAACGAACCCTTATTCCAGAACAAAGACCGGAGTAAGATGCGGCGACCTGGCCATGTCGTTCAAATCTATCTTCCAAGACGTCAGAAATGCAGTCGACTTCATCCACATCGACATCCTGAAGACCAAAACCATCGAAAACATAGAGTTGTACTTGAAGAAAGACGAGAGACTGCCAGTAGTGCTGTCCCGCATGAGGGAGAGCGGGGCTAAGGTGTTCATCCTCACAAACAGTGATTACAACTTCACGGATAAAGTGATGAACTATTTGTTCGATTTCCCGCACGGTGCCAAGGTGAGCTTTATTATTATTATATTTTAATACAGCTGCTCCTTTGAGCTGATGCGTGTATATCACTGCACTTGTGTCTTAATTTTTTGATTGTATAGTTTTCAAAACTGTTCACACTGTTTATTATTGGTATTTATATGTGCTATTATTTTAAAGTTCGCTGTTGACTCTATATCGGTGAAATTTTACTAGTGACCGATACTGAAAACAGGACGGACTGGTGATAAGCAACAACTTTTCCCACGGAACAAAGGTCAAGAAACAAATTTAGAGCTTCCATAGTAACTCAAATCAGGTGATCGGCAATTTTGTATAGAAGGTCGATTTTTTTAAATCATGATTTGACCTATGTTTCTTGGGGAAAGTTGTTCTTAATCTTTAGCCCGTCCTCTGTTATCAGTATCGGTCACTAGTAAAATTTGATGAATGGTGGTCAACCAGGACCGTTCTTTTAAATGTTCTTGAATACTATTAGGCTAATCACTAATCATATCATCACATAATTATAACATATATTTACTAGTAATAGTTATGGTTTCATTGCATACCAAGATGGTGGCAGTCATATAACATAACTCGAAATTATAAGTTACGATAAGATCTAAGCTAAGATCTGAATGACCTATGATAGTTGAATAGTTAGCAATAGTGAATTTAATCTAACAGAAAATTCGTAAGTACAAACCTTACTTTTGCATTTCAGTTCAAGTTTAAATCAGAAGAGGAACTAAATAGCCTGCAACATGAATCTGCAAGTTTATTTTAAGATGAAATTGAAATGCGCTTTGATATATCTGCTTGCATTATAATTTTTCAGTTTTAAAATAGGTCTACTATTTAGTCTAAAATACGTATACTGACTACGTATCTTGTGTGTTGCACAGCAAACCATATAGCCTGTCGGACACCTTTACCCATTATTAAGCAGACTAAGTCGTGCAGTGTTCCCCAAAAATACATTGAAATATTTATCACTATAAATAGGGCGCAGCCTTGAAATCGCTTTTCATACCATGTTACACAATACATACACTTTGTGACACACCCATCGATGTTTATAGCCGTCTCGTTCGCCCATGGCATAGATAATTCATTTCTATGTATATTTACCTCCATTTGTGTGTACCTATTTAATAAAACTTCCATAACTCATAATATCAATAATATTCCAGCCGGGCGAACCGCACAGAAACTGGAAGACGTATTTCGACTGGATAGTGGTGGACGCTCGCAAGCCGCTGTTCTTCGGCGAGGGCACTATACTGCGGCAAGTGGACACCAAGACCGGCGCGCTCAAGATGGGACAGCATGTGGGCAGGCTGCACGAGGGGTTGGTCTACTCCGGAGGTATGACCAATTGAGATTTATTTTGACAGTAATTTTGATACATTTTGACAGGAATTTTAATCCATTTTAACAGTAATTTGGATCCATTTTGACAGTAAGTTTGATACATTTTGACAGTAATTTTGATACGTTTGACAGTAGTTTTGATACATTGTGTCAGTAATTTCGATTCATTTTGACAGTAATACTGATCCGTTTTGACTGTAATTTTGATACATTTTGACAGGCATTTTGATCCATTTTAACAGTAATTTGGATCCATTTTGACAGTAATTTTAATCCATTTTGATAGTAATTGTAATCCATTTTGACAGTAATTTTGATCCATTTTGACAGTAATTTTGATCCTTTTTGACAGTATTTTAATCCATTTTGACAGTAATTTTAATACATTTTGACATTCAAGTCCTTCTTGATAGTTTATGACCTAGGTATTATCTATTATAACGATTGACTAATTAAAAGGCAACGTCAGCGACACTAGCCCCGCTTAGTGAAAATAAAGACTGCCGGAATAATACTGATCGGGAACGAAATTATGAATGTCGTGTGATGAAGGCTTAGAATAGCATCACCCCATTTATTTCCTGTTGGTGTCGTAAGAGCCGACTAAGGGATTCGCGGGTTTCAGGGTTTTATACTCTGCCTGATATATGTGTGTATATTATGTACTAGCAAAAAAGGTTATTTAGAATCAATTAAAACTGTGCGCTTTTGTTTTGTATGCCGATATTGCTAAAAATGGCCACTTTGATATTCTGCCTGCCATATACGTACTTTGAACTATAGCTATACACCCTTTGTATTTATGACCTATATTTCGGATAGAATGACTATATAACCGGCTAAAGACTATTTCAATTGAGAGTTGTCATAGAAAATCTATTATTTTCGCTATTTTCAATGTCAATATCAATAACAAGATTAGTTACGTATTCGTAGTATCTTTGCAAGCTGATAAGATAACAGTATGTGTAGCAGATCGTGTGATGGCATAGCACGGAAGGCACCACAATATTTGAAGGCTATAAAACTAAATGGGTTGGGTGTGGTGAATTACTTCATCTCGGATATAATAACAATTTATGTAGGTACTCAAACTTAGTTTACAAACCTATCGACATAATAAACTAACATAGTTTATGAGTGTCGTTTCATTTATTTCTAATAAGTTCGAAATTAAAAAATGGGTCAAAAGATTCGACTGCTCTACAACCACTTTTTCACTTTTCGGTACTTCATTGATGTCTTTCTGCTTTAAAAGTTTTTTATAATATGAATATAGTTATGTTATGGCGAAAGACGAATAAAGATTTCCATCGTATTTAAAATCATAACATCTGTGGAAGATTCCTTTAGCATGGCACAGTTAATACAAGATAACAAACACACAAACATTTCTGCTATACTTTATCTAAATTTGTATTAGGCAATAACTCTTAATGACAATGACTAAGATATCAGTACAGTAGTGATTTAACAAGTATTCGGCAGTTGCATCATCATCCGTCAAAATATGTCCCATTTTAGGTATTTACTGCTGATAAATAATAATAGTACACATTTTTGATTATTAAATAATAATATAATAAATTTTGTAGAGGTTAAATTGTCGGATAACAGTGTTGCCGCTAAAGTCAACACGCGATAACTGTTTATCAATGTTATTTATAAAGGACTAGATAAAAGAGTATTATTCGAACGTACATAGATTACATGAGTAGGTATTTGCCATGTCAGCAACCTTATTTACATACATACACACATATAACCACGCCTCTTTTCCATAGAAGTAGGCAGAGACTACATCTTTCCACTTGCTACGAACCTGACACACCCCTTTCGCTTCTCCAACAGGTATCAACCTTTTCATACATGCTCGTCGGTTTACGGTACTCTTGACCTGATCTTTCTTTAGAACGTCCCCGATCTGATCCAAGTACGTGCGTCTTGCTTGGTCTTCGCCTTACAACGTTCCCACCCACAGTTGCCATATACACTTGTTTCGTTAATCTTCTTTCATTCATGATTTAATGTTTCGAAGGAACCCCTTTCTCCATTTCTAAAGTATATGATATCTATACAGATACGTGTAAACAGCAGAGACAATCATTCATATTATGTTGATACGATATTAATTAAGTTCGAAAACAACATTTCAAATGGCTAAGGCTGTCTACTTCGCAAGGCAGAAGTGATTTGAAGGCAGGCATGATTTTTATAATATGAAAAGATAATTTTAGAACAATGCGTTCTTTAAAAATCGAAACGAAATGGAATCTAATCTTTTTTGTGTGATTTTTTTCTGATACGGCCCTTAAATATATGTCAGACGTCGCGATATGTACCGTATTTTTACGTCCGTTGTAAAGGCGTGATATATGCATGTGTTCTTTAAAAACCTATCATATTGGACATTAAAAGAAGCATAACATTAATTTCCAGGTTCATGCGACGTATTCACCGAACTGATCAACGCGAAAGGCAAGGACGTCCTCTACATCGGCGACCACATCTTCGGGGACATCCTCAAGTCCAAGAAGATCGGTGGCTGGAGGACGTTCCTCATCATCCCGGAGCTAGTGCAGGAGCTGCACGTGTGGACCGACAAGTGTCAGCTGTTCGCGCAGCTGCAGGCCTTGGATGTGGAGCTCGGCGATATGTACAAGTTAGTACAGAGTGTTCATATCTAAATTGAAAGTGTTGTTATTGTCTCCTGATTATTTCCAGACAGGTGCTTCTGTAACCCTATGGCAAGGTTACTACTTTCACACTTTTACGCGCACAGACACACACACATTAACAGACACATTGCATACTCGGTAAGGCACTGCACTGACTCACTTATCCGTATTTATAAACATTTGCTCCGAAGTTTTAGTTTTATATTCCTGTTATAAAAAATCCGATTTTTAACGATTAAGTTATTTTACTTACTTAATTATGAGATTGTGTTGTGACTCGGGGAAAATCAGAGTCTTTATGTTGTGATGTAACCTTAAATTTGTGAATAAATCAATTTTATTTAATTTAGAGATTTTTTAAAGTCTTTGCCTACTGGTACCCGTTTTCCCGATGAAATAATTTATTCTGCGGTTTTAGGGTGTTTTCCTATTGCAATTGGTTGTTTTCTCTTGGGAGTTGGGTGTTTCTCCTTGGGAATAATATGATTTCCTGTAAGCATAAGATCGATTTCCGTTGATATAATATTTTTTCACGTGGAAATATTATGTTTCCCGTGGTAAACAGTATCTTTCCTTACCCCTCTGCCATAAATGTCCCCTATTAGCTACCCCCTCCCTCTCTACCTTCCAACTATTTCCAACCAGGATTCATCGGGTCGTTGGACGACTCGGTGTACCACACGAAAAGAAGGAGAAGAACTATTTCCCCTACTATTCACTCGCGCCAATTATTTTTATCTGACAATTTGAGAATGTCACAATAAAACAATTTTAAACAGATTTAAGTTCGTGTTTATTTTGGATTTAAGAATTCCTACGTTTCGAGCTCTGTAAAGAGGTCACGGATGACATGATGATGAAGGTGTAAGACGTAATTATTAAAAATATTAATTATTGTTGTTCTACCGCCATCTATTTCTTTATGTAACAGTTGTGCAAACTCAAGAAAATATTAATTTGAGAATATATAAATTTTTGCGGTCGTTTGCGCTCTGCCTACCCCGCAAGGGATAAAGGCGTGATATATGTATGTATGTATTAATATACTTTTTGTTTATTTCCAGAAACCTGGACTCAAGTGCGAGAGAGAAGCCCGATATCACTAACCTCCGTTTGAACATCCGTGACGTCACACACAAGATGGACCTCGCGTACGGGATGCTTGGCTCGCTGTTCCGATCCGGCTCCAGGCAAACCTTCTTCTCATCACAGGTCAGTAGATTATTGAAGAACTTGTTTTTTCCTAAATTTTCGAATGCTTACGGCAGTCTTGTTTAGAAGGTTGACAGATCACATTCGTGCGCCTGCCAGTTGTGATCGTCGAACGGGAGTATTTTTGGTTTAAGTTTTCCTGTTATTTATTTTTGTTTTGAACTTTTGAATGTGCAATATAGTGTTTTTACTTACTTACTTACTATAATCTGTTTATTTAAGGATGACTAATAATGTAAACAAACTTTGTATGTAACTGACAGCTCGCAACTGTCAGTTACATATAAAGTATGTTTACATAATTAGTTATTCCAAATTAAATGGAGTTGTTTATAATTTAAAATGTTTATTTGTGTGTGCCGTGTGATGCCGGCTTAGAATAGCATCACCCCATTTCTTGCCTGTGGGAGTCGTAAGAAGCGTCTAAGGGACTCGAGGGTGTGTTTTGCAATTTTAGGCGATGGGCTGACAACCTGTCACTATGGCGATACACAATTTTCCGGATGACCCTCAAATGTTTGTCAGACGTGGCGCAAATGTCCGTTCTATGCGGCTGTTTGCGCTCTGCCTACCCCGCAAGGGATTATAGGCGTGATATGTGTATGTATGTATGTGTATGTTTATTTGTGTGTTTCCAGGTGGTAAGGTACGCGGACCTGTACGCGGCGTCCTTCTTGAACCTGATGTACTACCCGTTCTGCTACATGTTCCGCGCGCCCGCCATGCTCATGCCGCACGAGTCCACCGTCGCGCACGAGCAGCGGTTCACTCTCGAGCAAGCCTCCATCGACAGGTTAGTCTTGTTAACTACTAGCTGTAACCCGCGGCTTCTTACCCGCTCTGCTACATGTTCCGCGCGCCCGCCATGCTCATGCCGCACGAGTCCACCGTCGCGCACGAGCAGCGGTTCACTCTCGAGCAAGCCTCCATCGACAGGTCAGTCTTGTTAACTACTAGCTGTAACCCGCGGCTTCTTACCCGCTCTGCTACATGTTCCGCGCGCCCGCCATGCTCATGCCGCACGAGTCCACCGTCGCGCACGAGCAGCGGTTCACTCTCGAGCAAGCCTCCATCGACAGGTCAGTCTTGTTAACTACTAGCTGTAACCCGCGGCTTCTTACCCGCTCTGCTACATGTTCCGCGCGCCCGCCATGCTCATGCCGCACGAGTCCACCGTCGCGCACGAGCAGCGGTTCACTCTCGAGCAAGCCTCCATCGACAGGTCAGTCTTGTTAACTACTAGCTGTAACCCGCGGCTTCTTACCCGCTCTGCTACATGTTCCGCGCGCCCGCCATGCTCATGCCGCACGAGTCCACCGTCGCGCACGAGCAGCGGTTCACTCTCGAGCAAGCCTCCATCGACAGGTCAGTCTTGTTAACTACTAGCTGTAACCCGCGGATTTTCCCGCGTCGGTACTCATAAAAACTATCCTATATGTTAATCCATGTTACCTTCTATATGTGTGCCAAATTTCATTACAATCATTACAAATTACAAGTCACTTAGAAACTAATATACAAACTTTCGCATTTATAATATTAGAAGGATTACTAGTACTGAACCCTACGCCATTAACTGGATGAACACGGCGGGCGAAGCAATGCGGCATCAAGAACGCTTCTATACAGATCTATTGCTACGGTCACATACTCATCCTGCTCCTGCTCATGCCGCTGTCGCGAATATTCCCCGAATTACTTCCGCGGAATCACCGCGGAGTGAGTGTTCATACACTGCCGTCATACTCTTCTCGCACCGATACGAGTGAGAGAGAGCAATACATTCCACTCGCGCTCATGATCCCGTTTTATGGACCCGCGCAGTAAAAGACAACACTCGCGGGAGCACGGGAAGTGGCAGCGGCATGACGAGTAGCAGCGCGAGTAACCTGTCTACCTGCTCGCGATGCTCACTTCCCTTACTATTTCCCTGTCCATTACGCGAGTGTGTGTTCAATTACTCAACGATTTATTTTTTAAAACTCATTACATAAATATGTAGATTACAAAGTGTTTTGTTTTGTTTGAACAGAACGCGGCCAGAGAGGTCAGTGTACCCGATGATGGCCGACGAGGGGCTACAACAGCTGGACGGCAGGGCTGCCGTTCACGAAATCAAGGTAACGCAACATTCTCTTTTCCTTCTTATACGTTTAAGGCTGCCCACACATGTGATGCAAAAAAATCACATATCCGCCTCTCAAGCATAGTGAGTATGGCAAAACCCGTTCCAATAGGGAGAGGCCAATGTCCAGCAGTGGACTTTTGCGGCTGATAATGCAAGATGGTGTAACTGTAAGTGAATCATCGCCTCATTTCTTTTCCGTGGGTGTCGTAAGAGGCGACTAAGAGACTCTTAGGTTATATTTGTATTGAAATTTTAGGCGATGGGCTGACAACCTGTCACCATTGTGATACACAATTTTCTGAATGACCCTCAAATGTTTGTCAAACGTGGCGTATGTGACCGGTTTTACCTCGCAAGTCTTGATATATATATGTTTGGTTGGATGGACACAGATTCGATTCTGAGATCTCTGTGTAATAGTTGAACCACTAAAAAGCCTGAGCGACAGATACTTCCTTTAATACACTTCTTTTAGCACTCTACAACGGCCGTGTGATGCCGGCTTAGAATAGCATCACCCCATTTCTTACCCATGGGTGTCGTAAGAGGCGACTAAGGGTCTCGAGGGTTAGATGTGTATTGCAATTTTAGGCGATGGGCCTGAACCTCTCACTATGGTGATACACAGTTATCTTATTGACTTTATAGGGTTTATTGACCCTCAAACTTTTGTCAGATGTGGTGGTAATATCCGTATTACGGCCGTTAACGCTCTGCCTACCTTGTGTGGTAATATCCGTATTACGGCCGTTAACGCTCTGCCTACCTTGTAAGGGATACAATCGTGATTTATGTATGTATGTTTAAGCACTAAGGCTGACTACTGTCAAATCGGGCTTATTGCAACGGTGTAATTGTGTCTGTGTGTTGCAGGCGAGTGCATCGGTGCCGCACGTGCGTCCGGAGACGCCGCGCCGCCTCACGCACACGCACGACGAGGACTGCTCCGACGACGATGACCGCGACGCCAACAAATAAACCACGTACCACTACCTGTCCTGCCGCGTTCATACACTCTGTAAGCAGGAATATTGTGAGGGCAGCGCGAGCATGTAAACAGGGTACTCGCGCTGCTACTCGTCATTCCCGTGCTCCCGCGAGTGTCGGCTTTCCGTGCGGCTGTTATAGCACGTTCACACGATGCCAATATGGGCAGGGAAATAGTAAGGCAAGTGAGCAGCGCGAATGTGTGAACAGGTTACTCGCGCTGCTACTCGTCATGCCGCTGCCACTTCCCGTGCTCCCGCGATTGTCGGCTTTTCGTGCGCGAGTCAAAGGAACGGCAACACGAGCGCGAGTAGAATGTGTATCTCTCGCTCAGTCATATTAGTTCGAGAAGAGTATGAAGGCAGTTTGTGAACGATGTGTGAATAACTCGCGTTGATACTTCTGCGGAAATATTTGGGGCAATGTTCGCGGCAGCGGCAGGAGCATGGTGTGAACGTAGCATAAGGCTAATACGAGTGTACCTACAGGTCAACTCAACTCGACTGTCTGAGTTCTGGTCTGAGCATTGATTTTAATAATTGGGTTGATGACGAATCCATCGTCGTCAACTCGTCACACATGGAACAGAAAAAATAATACTGTAGAAAACCGTTGGAAAGTAACCAACCAGAAATTCATGAATCACCTAACTAAACAAATTTTCACATCAAGAGGTAGAAGAGGCTTTTCCGTCTCCGCATATTTGACATGGCATTCTTTATTTAGAACTACTCAAATCTTTTTACTAAAACTTTTTTTTAGCATGCTGATCTATGAATCTTAAAAATAGTTATCCATATTTTCTAGCAATTGTGAATAAAAGCAAGAGATTGGTTTAAAGACCTTCTCGGCGCACAATGTCACACGCTTTTAAAAATTGTTTGGGGGAATTCATATTGGACTAGCAGCCTGCCCAGCGGTTTTACCGTTTTCCCGCGGGAATAAGATATTTTAATATAGCCTATAATCATCACATCAGGCATAATGTGAAATTCTTATGGTAAAAGATTTTTTCAAATTGGTCCAGTGGTTTCGGAGAATATTTAATTCAAACAAACAATCAAATCTTTTCTCCTTATAAAATTAGTGTAAACAAACTTGTCTTTTTAACATTTTGCGAACGTGATATAGTGCGCCGAGAGATGATAGATGTTTTCTGATAAGATTTGACAGCTCTTTAAGTATGATTCGAACCAAAATGCGAAATAAAGTATCTAGTCAGGGACAGGTCAATTACTGACCTACCGACAATTTTTAATGAGTCGCTAAATGCCATCACCATTTCATAGACAACATAAAAGAAAACATATATTAGGCAAGTTCTTTACTATCTTAAGTCGTAAATGAAAATAAGAAATTGAATAAATGTTAGCGTCGGCCGGGAATCGAACCCCAAACCTGTAGAGTACAGTGTTACCGCTCTCAAGTCGTCTACATTTATCCTAAGTCGGTTTCAACTACTGTTCTTCCAATTGCTAACTTAAAACTTATAAGAAATGTGATTTTAGCACCCAATAAGATGTGATTGTGGGTGCTATTTTCGGGTAACATTACGTCAGTGGGAGTAGGTATGGTAAAATTAATGAACATTAACAAGTAGTGTTAATTCGGATTTTGTATCGTTTTGATTTAGGGGCCATTTAGAAGCGTGAATGATACCTGCATTTTCAAAAGATTGATACTAAGAACATATTTTAATTTCTTGTTGACCACGAAGTCTGTTATTTGATATTCACGACCGGCAGAGCATTTTTTTCTCTATTTCGTGCTAGAAATAATGTGTAAGTATCTGAAATAGGAACTTTCAGTTTGCTCAGGAAATAAGCAATATGACTTTAAGATGTCTTACGTAAAAATTGAGCTAAACTAGATTCATATGAAAACAAATTTGTGATGAGGTAATTTATGATAGGTGTAGGTTTGTCGTTGTGAGGCGCTAGACCTTATTGTACGTTATGTGAATAATATAAATATGTGGTGACTTATTTATAGTAAATTTGGCAAGCCATCACTTTGTATATTATTGTGAGATTTATAGCCATAAAACAGTATATCCTTAAGTCAGTTTGCCTTTCTAATGTTCGCCAAGTGTGAGTACAACAATAATATAAATTAATTTTTATTTTGGGAAAGGTTTCAATTGCTGTTTCATAGATTGCTTATATATTATTTATTTTTTGTTCAGTAAACTGACAAATTGTTGGGCCACTAAAAGTGATAAGCATATTTTAGTTTGTTTGTGTAAAAAATATTTTTCTCTTTTATTTGTTATTATTACTTAATTTTTTGTTTTACGTAAGTACCAAAAATTTGTTTTCGATTGGACGGTAAAGTGTTGTGATTTATAATTTGTTACAGAATGTGTTGGTTTATGTGTAAGTATTTTCGAAGCTTGATCGAACTACAGATAAAAGAATATCATATGATGTAAAATAAGTGATCGATCAATAAACATGGGGTGATTTTAGTCGTAGACTATTTTTAAAATTTCTATTCAATCAAGTTTCGAATATACACAGTGTGTGTATATGTGTACTATTATAGCTTTATAGATAGCCGTATATGTATAATTATAAATATTATAATTATATTTTCTGAATTCATTGTTTATGAAAAATGCCATTTTTATATCGATAGCAATTTCATTTTTTACCTAATCACACGAAGGGTAGAATGTTAAATAGAATTCAATAAAATGTTCAATAAATTAACAACATGTTTTATTGCAATGAATACTTTCTTACATTATAACAGCAAATCTTCTAAATATTCCTCAAACTCTTCTTCTCTAGACTTTTCCTCAATCTCTGGAACTCCTGAAAAAAATTTACTATTACATTTAACCATTGGAACCTCAGAGACTCCTCATATTATTATAGAAAGCGATCCAAATTAAAATTCAATACCTAAAGTAGAGTTGTGAGTTGTCAAACTTGACGATGTGCACTATTCTTATTGGACAAAACAAAGAAAACTAGAAGCGTTTTACATACATACACATATCACGCCTATAATCCCTTGCGGAGTAGGCAGAAACGGCCACGTCTGACAATGATTTGAGGGTCGTTCGGAAAATTGTGTATCGCCATAGTGACAGGTTGTCAGCCCTTCGCCTCTCGAGTCCCTTCGTCGTCTCTTACGACTCCCAAGGGAAATAAATGGGGTGATGCTATTCTAAGCCGGCATCTAGAACCTTTTAGTTTAGGTTTCACAACTGCTTTTCGAATAATACGAATCACCTTCATTTTCCTAGGAACTTTGTATCAGCTTGTTGCCGTGTGATGCCGGTTTATGATAGCATTACCCCATTTCTTACCCATGGGTGTCGTAAGAGGTGACTAAGGGACTCTAGTGTTATGTGTATTGCAATTTTAGGCGATGGGCTGACAGCCTGTCACTATAGTGATACGCAGTTATCTGATTGACCCTCAAACTTCTGTCAGACGTGGTGTTAATATCCGTTCTACGGCCGTTAACGCTCTGCCTACCCCGTAAGGGATATAGGCGTGATTTATGTATGTGTGTTGTATCAGCTTGAGGATAATGGTCAAACCTTTCTTCCACAAAGATTCATCAATGCTCTCCGCTGTCACCGTGGCAGTAGTAGACGACGACGGCTCAGCATCAGGCGGGCTTTCTTCAGGAGTCTTGGGACTCTCTCCGCCACTTTCGTCAGATTCCTGGCTTTTGCTACGTCTCTTCCGCTTCCTTTGTTTCTTCAGTCGCTTTACCTCTCGCTTCTTGGAGCGGTAGTTCAGCTTTTCTGAGCACTCTGGACACAAACCTGGTCAAATAAGGTTGTAGTAGAACTTACAAAACTACGAAAAACGGATAATCTGATGAAGAGCTTATTATATTTTTTAAATATTCTTTTCCAATATGGCCGCTTTTTGTATTGAAAAATATCTACTATAACAGTTAAGTCGAATCTCAAACGCTTTAGTTCACAATGTTCGAGTAAAATGATTCGCAAAAGAGAGCAATAAGGCCACCTTTTCTAAACTACGCTATTACTAGCAAAAATAGGCACACTCAAACATTTGAATGACGTGTGGAAACGATCTATTGACGCCCTGCCTACCCCACAACGCATAATCCTTTAAGTTATTTGTTTTTTATCTTGCACAGGCAGGCAGATAGTACAGAATGTTCCATTCTTCTGTTGTTATTCTTTATTCAATGTAGGATAGTATTATCACTTATTGGACGGCTGATGTGGCGCAGTGGTAGTGTGACTGCCTGCGACGCAAAGGTTCCGGGTTCGATTCTCGGCGGGACACTCACAAAATTGATATATATCACTTTGTGAATTTGTTCCCGGTCTGGTTAGGACATTGCAGGGTGAACCACCTGATTGTCCGAAAAGAAACGGTTCCGTGCTTCGGAGGGCACGTTAAGCCGTCGGTCCCGGTTGCTGTCTATAATTACTTAGACGGCGGTCGTTACACAACCATGTCAGAGGCCTACTACGAGTAGTAGGCGGTTGAAAAACTCTGACACCAGGGTTCATCGGGTCGTTGGACGACTAGGTGTCCCACACGAAAAGAAAGAAGAAGACTTATTGGAGTCATGATCCGTCATTGTAAATAAAGAAAATTTATCTATCACAATTTTCCAAAGACATATTATATCTATGCAATTTTCTCGTTTTTATAATAATTTTGTAATATCCTAAAAGAAAACAGGCTCGGACGGAATAAAAAAATAAAAATTGAGGCACAGCCTCGGGGCTCGCCAGGTTAATCAAACGGCGTGTAACTTTACGCCACCACCATCTGGGTTGTGTACGAGGATAACATACGTAGTTTGACAAGTGCATTCTTCTTCTCGCCGTCCTCGAGGTACGCGAAGTTGACCTCCCAGGAGCGGAGGCCGACGTCGCTGCTGCAGTGTTTGTTGCCGCACTGGAACTGCCCCCTGCCGAGCACCACCTCTTTCTCTATACGCCAACGTAGCGCCACCTACGATTTCGGTTACATTTAAAGTAAATTTCTTCTTCGAGTAACCTCCACCTTTGTGATTATGGCTCTATCTCCCTAAAGACGCAACACGTAACGTACTACCTACTTACTTGCACGATACACAGATTGACATGTATGAATCAAGCCTACGATCTTGAATGCGAAGTAGACCTGATACCTACCTACGTTATACCTAGCACTATTTTAAATTCTTATTCATCTAGCTAGCTAGAGTAGCCCACAACCTACATTTCTACATCAAATCCACGTAGGTACCTAGATAAATCAGGAAGTTCGTCTGCAAGATGAAGGTTGGCATTGGCTTCGTATCATACCCAACCTTATTAATTTATGACTTGTTAACTCACCATCTACAGTGAAGCATCAGGCCTTTACTGTAGGTAGGAACTCCTATGCTTCTTTATTAGAAGATATTAAAGGAAAATATGTTATACAACAAGGCATTTAATTTTGTTTTCCATGAAAATACTTACGTCCTACGAGTATTTAAATAGGTCCCTAAATGTGGAATGCCAGAATGAGTGCATTAACACACTTAATTACGAAACAGCCGCACCGCACCCAGTAGGCCCCTCCGACCTATTTTAAGGTAGCGCTTCTGAATGCTGACTCTATTTTTAAGTTGGCGGGAAGGTAGTCTATCTGCCTACCTACTACAAATATAGGTTTTATTCAACGGTTTATTTCGGTCATAATGCTCTTTGAAATCGGGGGCTTTTGTAAATGCAGCTAAAGTAGGTAGGTAGAGCGGATAAAAGCGAGCAGCCTGCCAACTATTTTCGTTACACGTGTCATTGAATTAAACCTTCGAATAAAGCGGTCGGATCGAGCAGATGTGCGTGCGCTACTGTATAGCAGGCGCGGCGCGGCGCGGGGGGAGGGACATTGCATTGCAGCCAGCCAGCCAGCGCTATATTTAGCCTCGGTAAGGCACTGCTGCATTGTGCGATGTGCGCGCACACACCCCAGTATAGCACACAAAGGAAGGTCTCTCCGCAAAAAAGGCAATTGACGAAGGGGAGCGGCCCCATCTCAGCCTGAGGGGAGAGCATACACACATAAATTATCTTCAATGTTGCCTTTACAATCCATTCGGATGTAAATAATGTAAGGGACGTTGGACCGTTACAAATCATTCTCCAGTCAGCGGAACAGAGCCTCGCGCAGCTGCTAATTAAGATAAAGGCCATTTAACTTCATTATACACAAACAATCTAATGCGTTGCTACAACGACTCATTAGCGAAATGTAAAGCTACTTTGTTTAGAATAAACTTTCCTAATGATCGGAGCTAGCAAATACCAACTTAATTAGCCATCTCTACATCGTTAACTTACTTTATTCTCTTTATATCTGGTCAGATCGCAAATGCAGTATTCCTTGAATAGCTTATCGTAATATTTTCTCGCTAGTTGTTTTTCCCACGTGTCGGCTACGTCGTCCTCCTCCCATAGGAACTTATGGTTCTCCCTGATGACATCAAGATCAGTGCGGTCGCGAGAGGTGTCTCGCCGGAGATGACCGGTCGAACCCTTCGCATTCAGACAATACACGTTTACTAAGTACTTATGCAACTCATATGGATTAAGATTACGTAACCTGGCCGACATCGCTAACGCAACCTAGAACAAAGGGAAAACGACCTATTTAATAGATAAATAAAACATAACTTTTGCAACAAACAACTCTTTAATAAAATCGACAATATTAGATTATTATAATTCCATAAAACAGTTTATAATTCATATTCATATCAAACGGATCTTATACTAATTGTCATGTTGAGTCAATAACAAGGTGCAGTTTCGATAAATAGTTACAAAATTGCTATGTACCATTTATCATTTAATAAATAATATGTTTATTTTGTGCATGTTATTTTATTATCTACTCTGAATATTATTGTCAGTCTTGTAGATTTTTGTGAAAATTTTCGCATTTGGCTCCAATTTAAATTCTTATCCTATAAACAAGTCATGCACTAAAACTTTATGCTTTAATACAATAAATATATTATAATATATGATTAATAAAATAACTTAAAGTTAAATTAAAAACTAATGTTAAAGACTAAGGTATTGACAACCAGTTTATAAAATCGAAAAAGGTGGCACTTTTAAATATAAATAGCTTTGGTTTATAGCCAATTAAAAATACAATATCTTTGGGAACAATTTGACCTAGATCTTTACTGTAGTCAGCTTAACAGATTTGGTATATGATTGATTTAACATCATTAACACAATTATGATAAGTTTATGATTTCAAAATGTAGGTAGGTACCAACCAATTAATTGTGATGCTAATGATTTTTTCAACTTATTCAGTTCCTTAAAATAACACTATACATGATATGGGTTTATAACTACTTGTTCAAAGTGTCTAAACTAACTTTTTTGAGACCATAGTGAAAGTTTAGTTATTCAATATGCCCCACATAATCTTAAGATAATCATTGGAAATTTAATTGACAGTGTTCAATTGACTATAAGAGTTTGTTTCTTTAAATAGTATTTGGTATTTTGTTAGCTAAGTCTGTATATAAAAATAGGCACATTAAATAGTATTGCTTTGGTCATACACACAGTACATGATAAGAGTCACTAGGACAAATACATCTAAAATTTGGCAATTCTTTACAACTGGCATTTTAATACCTCTAGTAAAGGCATACAAAAATATTTAGTTATTTAAAGCTCTTAAAGAGAAGCAGGAACATTTGTGACAAATATTAGTTCACAGAAGGCCTCAAGTTGTGGTAGTTTTCCTTTATCTAATGTAAATAGTACATTACTGCTATCGGAATCTTTGGACATTTGACCTATATCCACAAGTTAAAATATCACTTTATCATATCTAAAAAGGCAACTTTGGATAGAGATATGTGCGACCTTAATGTAGAGCACCTATGAAGGCATTCCCCTTACATCCTAGTTAAACCAAACATGCAGTCAAAAACGCATAAATAAAACTCCATATAAGCATCTACAGCAGCACACCAAGAGTGGCAACACTCAAACACACCATAATGACTAATTTATGAACTAGATCATATTCTTCAATTTGGTATAAAACAATGCAAAATTAAATTATACAAACATTATGACTAAAATTTTTGGCAATTGGAGAATATAAAAGCTCATAGGAAAGCATCATACACAATAAAAATAAATACACTGAAACATGAATTAGCTAATGATTGAAAATAATAGTTTTAAAACATGTTTATGATGCTATCATATTTGAGCTTATTTTACCCATGAGTTTTCTCATGTTTTTTCATGTTGTCAGAGCGAGTGAAGGCTTTGTCACATACACCACAATAATAGGACTTCTGTTTAGTATGCACAGTCATGTGCCGGGAGAGCTCACTCTTGGTGACAAACTTCTTCTCACAAATAGTGCAGCAATGCTTGCGAACATTGAGGTGGAACTTCATGTGAATGGACAGAGAGCTTGACTGTGAGAATGCCTTGTGACACAGCTCACACACAAATGGCCTCTCTCCTGTATGTTTACGCAAGTGATTCATAAAGCCAGTTTTGGTGTAGTCCTTTTGACAGAGGTGGCAAAAACTGGATTTGGAGTCCAACATTCCTGGGAAATGACTGTTAATATGTTTTCTGAGCTCCCAATAACTAGGGAATTTCTCTGCACACACATGACAAGGATATTTCCGTTCTTCAGTGGGTTTGGCACTACATTGGTGGGCAGTTAGAAGCTTTTCACTGGAAAACATTTGATTACAGCCACTGCATGTGTGACTAGCCTCAGAGTCAGTAGAAAGGGTCACCTCCAGGTAGTTTTCAATAGACATCACATTTCCACTAGAGCTATCCGCATCGTCATTGTTGATTGGGGTTGGGTCTCTAACTGAAATATCTTTGGTATTCATCTTTTTAACAAAGTCTCTGAAATCCAATGAGATTTTTTCGGAGTTGTTGTTGTCGGGCTCTACGAGATGTAGAACAGGTGAGGCGCTCTGCTCGCGGTCGGGGGACGTGGTCTTGTCGTTGTCTGAGTGGTCTGGCCTCGAGGATGCGTTGTTGTCAGACTCCCAGCCATTTTCAACGATTTCCACATCCGAATCAGAATCTTCGCTCGACACTGAGTTGTTGAACCCGATATCATCAAATCGCAGCACATTGGAAGGCAGTTTTACCCCCACTATAGCCTGAATCGCCTGCCATGAAAGCTCCTGGGGGTTGTTCTGCATATTATCGCACTAGTCTAACCTATAAATGAGTTTTCACTGATTACTGGATTGAAAGCTTATTATCTAGTGAAAAATAATGAAAAAGAATGTTATATTTACCTTATTGTGCACGATTTTTGGAAATAAATAAGCAGAGGACACCTTTTTCTACATCTAAAAATATTATGCTATACACTCACTCCACTGTGGATGCGTCTTTGTCATACGAAAAGAAACTTCATCCGATGAAACCCCAATTTGAAAAACAGCGCTGCAGCTATTGCAAAATTTGATGCGTTTTCTCTAAAAACAGCGCTAGAAACGCTTGAAATAACACTTTTGAAAAAGCCAACTCGCATAACGATTGTTGAAAAGAACATACAAGTTTGGTGCCTATTACGGCTTTTTATTGACCGTAATCAAAGTAACTAAGTAAAAAAGCCGTAATGTATGAAACAGATGTAATTAATATGTGAATTAGCTATTACGTTCATAAATTATGTTCTTATAGAGTTTTGCGCGGGAAACGGGAGGTTTCAGACGTAACTTTTATTTCTTATTTTTCTAAATGGGAGTTTTTCTATTGACAGTTCTCTTGATAGTTCTGAATGTCAAACCAGAGAGCGCTGTGCTAAACTGAAATTTTGACGTTTCAATATGGCTGGCGGCAGCCATTATTTTTTTCACAGGTTCCGTTTCATGTTGTGTTCGTTACAAATTAATTATGTTACATTGATTTAATACAAAATAAAATTATCGCCTTGCTATTATATTGAGTGTCATTCGTGTAAGTAAACAAATAACCAATAATAAATTTAGAACAATTCAATAAACACAAAATAAAGAATAATTTATAAAGTGGTACAGTTTTTGTGTAAAGAAACGTTATTTCAATTAAGCTTAGCGCCCTCTACATGACACTCGAGAATCCCTAGAAAATTTCCCATTGGTTTTTGTTATTAATAAATTATTGTGTGAGTGAGGTGAGATCGGTGAGATTAACTTAATAATATGGCGGCGGCAGTGAAGATGAAGATGTTGTGAAAGTGCGAATGGGAGTTTTTCTATTGACAGTTCTCTTGATAGTTCTGAATGTCAAACCAGAGGGCGCTGCGCTAAACTGAAATTTTGATGTTTCAAAATGGCTGGCGTCAGCCATAGTTTTGTCACAGGTTCCGTTTCACGTTGTGTTCGTTACAAATTAATTATGTTTGTTTGATTTAATACAAAATAAACTTATCGCCTTGCTATTATATTGAGTGTCATTCGTGTAAGTAAACAAATAACCAATAATACATCTAGAACAATTCAATAAATACAAAATAAAGAATAATTTATAAAGTGGTACAGATTTTGTGTAAAGAAACGTTATTTCAATTAAGCTTGGCGCCCTCTACATGACACTCGAGAATCCCTAGAAAATTTCCCATTAAGGGAAATTGATCGATTCGTCTTGAAATTCCTGTGTAAAGTTCTGTGAGCGTTGGAACGCGAGCGTTCTCAAGGGTAGGTTAGAAGAGTACCAACTGAAGACGAGGCTGTATGGTATTTTAAAACCAAAAATGTGTAAAATATGTTTCTTGGGGAAAGTTTGTCAGTTTCATGGGCTGGTTGTGCGTGCATCCCTTGAAAGGAACGCAGTACTTTTCCTAACATTCTGTATATACAATGCACGACAGTATTCTGTACAGCATTTCAATGACCGACACAGGAATGTACAACAGAATGCACGACGACTACGACTACGCTAGTACTATTAATTATACTGTGACCACGACAGTGGACATGGAATCAAAACAAACAATGTCACATGCACGACTTTTCATGAAAATTCATAGTTATAATTTAAATGAGTTCTTACCGACAAATTGCTATTATTTTGAACTCCCGATATTGCGACCCTCTAACTAGCATCATAGCTCATCGCGGCAGTTAGATTTATATCCGTACTAATATTATAAACCTGAGAGTTTGTGTGTGTGTGTGTGTATGTATGTTTGTTACCTCTTCACGCTCAAACTTCTTGACCGATTTAAATAAAATTTGGAACACAGGTAGAGTTAACATAGGCCACTTTTTACCGCGGGAAAATAATTATTACCACGGGAAAATGAATGGCAGTTGGTGAAACCGCTGGGCGGATATCTAGTACAAGAATTTCAATAGAGGGGCGCGATAAAATTGTCGAGTACTTGGAATTCAGTGATGGACTTGTGTAAAAACATGAGTTTGTGAAAATTGACATAAAAATCATGTGTTACAGTGAATGTGTGTTGTCGGTAGGCTTTCGAGTAAATTCCGGTAGTGACGATTGCGTTCACAAAAACGAAGAAAATAAGGTTAGACAGATATGTTTGCCCCGATCAGCCACCCGCAGTTCCACCAGTTTACTCGTGACTATGACGCTTGCAACAGCCTCGAAATATCGGGAGCTCAAAAAAATAATAATTCGTCGTAAGAACCCATTTAAATTAGAACTATGAATATTGTAAACAACCGCGGAAGTTTAAAATTTAGGATTAATATTCAGATTTGAGAATGGTCACATGATGTCTTCGATAAATGAAGGTGTCGTGTCGTGCATGCACACTATGCACAGGGCGTACATTGTTGATACTGGGTTGTTATGGGGGTTTTTCTATTGACAGTTCTCTTGATAGTTCTGAATGTCAAACCAGAGGGCGCTGTGCTAAACTGAAATTTTGACGTTTCAATATGGAAGTGTCTATACAGCGGGGCGCCCCGCCATATAGTGATTTAATCTATGTAGCAGGGCGCACTGTCATATAGCGTTTTGTCTGTGAATTGGCTATTCAGCGGTGCTCTTATTGCGCCTTGTTAAACCTGTAGGCTGTACCACCTGATTAATGGTCTGTAAGAAATATGGTTCCGTGCTCCGGAGAGCACGTTAAGCTTACAGTCCCAGTTGCTGTTCATCACTACTAACACGGCCGTTGTTGCATATGTCAGAGGCCTACTACTAATCGGAAAACTTTAACAGCAGGGATGATATGACATGACATTATGACATGTATTGTGACATGACATGACATATGACATGACATATGACATGACATATGACATGACATATGACATGACATATGACATGGCATATATTGTATTGGCCAAGTAGATTGCTGCGTTCCGTCAGTGTGTGGGAGCGCCAGTGCCTTAACAGGCTTCTTCTGGGTGAGCTCGCTCCATCTTAGACTCTGTCTCCGTCCTATGACCTAGACTAGAGTCAAGAGCAAACCCATCATTAATAAAAAATAAAAAAATATGACATGGCATATGACATGACATATGACATGACATATGTCATGACATATGACATGACATATGACATGACATATGACATGACATATGACATGACATATGACATGACATATGACATGACATATGACATGACATATGACATGACATATGACATGACATTTGCCATATGCCATGACACATGACATGACATGATATGATGAAACTGGGACTGACAGCTTAACGTGCTCTCCGAAGCACGGAATCATATTTCTTACAGACCATTAATTAGGTGGTTCAGCCTACAGATGTAACAAAGGCGCAAAAAGAGCACCGCTGAATAGCCAATTCACAGACAAAACGCTATATGACAGTGCGCCCTGCTACATAGATTAAATCACTATATGGCAGGGCGCCCCGCTGTATAGACACTTCCTTTCAATATGGCTGGCGGCAGCCATAGTTTTGTCACAGGTTCCGTTTCACGCTGTGTTCGTTACAAATTAATTATGTTAGTTTGATTTACTACAAAATAAACTTATCGCCTTTCTATTATATTGCGGGTCATTCGTGTAAGTAAACAAATAACCAATAATAAATTTAGAACAATTCAATAAACACAAAATAAAGACTAATTTATAAAGTGGTACAGTTTTTGTGTAAAGAAACGTTATTTCAATTAAGCTCAGCGCCCTCTACATGACATTCGAGAATCCCTAGAAAATTTCCCATTGCTTTAATAGCAATAATAATAATAACAATTGGCGACATTGTTTTGACTCTTTTAACACTGTCGTGTGACCTTGGATTGTACATAACTGTGTCGGCCACTGTCATGCAATAAAGCGATTCGTTGTGTAAAATTATTATGGTTTCTTTCTTTTCATTACTTGTCAAAGTTCAAAACAGTTCAAAAATAGCGGTAACTTGTATTTGTATTGTATGTTTTGTTGACTATGTTTGTTTTCGTGGTCTAATTTGTTCAAAATTGTTGAAAACGTACAGTGTTTTCTAAGATATCTTGCGATTTATCCTATTATCATTAACGTTACTATATAAAAATTCACTAAAAATGGATTCCTTGGAGGCATTGAAAAACTTCATCAAGTCTAAGAATAATTCTCGTAATTTTGTGAATAGTTCAACGGTGCCAGATATTTGCAAGTCTGAACCATGCATGCTTGGGGTCGATGAAGCTGGACGAGGACCTGTACTAGGTACAATTGACTAACTAACTTAACATTTTATTTGAGGTTATTTTGAGTTTCTTGTAAAAAAAAAACTGCCCCGAAAATTATACTCTGACCAAATGTATACTTTTGCACAGGTCCAATGGTTTATGGAGTGGCATACTGTCCAATTGACCAGAAGAAAGTGTTGGAGGATCTTGGCTGTGCTGATTCTAAAGCCCTAACGGAAGAAAAAAGAGATGCTATTTTTACCAAAATGTTGACTGAGGAGGATTCCCTCAAGAATGTTGGTTGGGCAGCTGAAGTCATATCTCCTAATTACATTTCTAATTCCATGTACAAAAGAGCTAAACATTCCTTAAATGAGGAAAGTAAATTTCTATGATTTTTTCCATGTTACATCTTAGCAGATATAATAACTTGTAATGTATTAACCAGGGATTGTATAACCGAAATTTTTTCGGTTGAAACGGTAAACGGTATGACGTCATACCGAAATATTACGATACCATAAAGTGTCGGAACCGGAAATTTGTTGCTACCGCAAATTTACCGGTACCGGTATTTTTATGGTACCAAAACCGCTATCAAAAGGGTTTTGCAAGGTCATCTCCGACAATTCGGCCACCGTAGCCTACGCTGCGTTGCCGTTCCGTGCATGCGGTGGAAGGGTGAATGCCGCATCAAGCAGATCGCTTGCCCGCGCGTGTTGAATTGACAGAGCCGCCATTCTTCTAACCCTTTGGATTAAAAAGGCGCGTCGTGCCTGGGTAGCTTGGTAGGGCAAGAAGTCGTCGTGTTCGTTTCGTACGGGTTGTACTACTTTAATTAAGCGTGTGTACGGTCGTGTGCATCAAAACTTGTCATCGATCAACGTACATGATTTTCGGTCAGATCAAATAGTAAATAAATAAGTGGGATCATTTGAGGCTCAGGTTCCTAAGGTTCTAAAGTGGCACTAGGTCGGAAGATTTAGATTGGCTGTAAATTGAAAGGTTCTATTTTGACTGAAGTGCCACCAAATGAATGTCAATAAAGTTAAAAATCATTTTTAATAGTTAATTGGGAAAGGTTGAATCTGTTTAATATTATGTCGCTATAATTTGAGGAGGTTAAGGTAAGTGAGGATCAAATGGTGACTTCGAAATATAGCATGCGTTGTATAGAGCAATGAATTTCCCTTCTAAGGATCCCTATTTGAGGACCAAAAATTCCAAGATTTTGCAGATGGAAATGGATTTAAAACCTTAGTCGTACAGGCAAGCCTTTGAAGTCCTCTTGATTTTGAAATTTTCTCATTCAGGTATCACCGAAAATGCCATATTTTAAATAAAATGTGTATTTTGTTAATATTCCTGCGTAAAAAAATTGTCCATGTCCTTTCTTACTGTCTCTACGATAATCGGTGCCACTCCTAAGGGTCGCGAGTTTACAAGGAAATGTATGCAACGAATTGTGTTGCGCGCGGCGCGGTCGAAATTTCCAAGCGGCTGAGGCGGCGGCAGCCGCGACCGCGCAGCGCGTGCCGGCACTGTGCGACTTTACTTACAAGAAAATGTATGCAACGAATTATTTAGAGCGGCTGGGTCGAACTCCGGTGGCTCTGCGGTGTAGTGTATGGTGACAAATCTTTCAGTATGTTTGATATGGTATAGAGCGTAGGCTATAATTATAATGAATGGACTGTACTGAGGATATTAATAATGTCACAGAAAAATTGCTATTTTCAATACTACATACATACACATATCACGCCTTTATCCTTTGCGGGATAGGTAGAGTGTTAGCGGCTGTAAAATACGGTCGCTATCGCCACGTCTGACAAATATTTGTGTGCCGTTTCAGAAAAAAACGTGTATCACAATAGTATGATACACGTTTTTTAGACACGTGTATAGTGACAGGTTGTCAGCCTGTCGCCCTAAATTATAATACAGTCCCTTAGTCATCTCTTATGACACCCGTGAGAAAGGAATGAGGTAATTCTATTCTAAACCTGCATCATACAGCCGATTTTCAATACTAGGTGGTAGAAATAAACAACAAAATAAAAGTAAGTGCAATTATCTCGAAAACGGTACGTCGCAGCGAAAAAATAACAAGATTTTCAAAACCCCTTTCAAACCTCTTAAATTACTAACTCCGTAATTTTTTTGACCTAAGGTTGACCTTGACCTTAAAATGATCGAAAATTTCATACATAATTTTTACTTTCATTGCTCCCACGTTGCTCACCGTTCTCCCTGCTTCGCTCATTCTCCATATTCCCCAAATAAACCGCTCCGCCTTGCCATACCCTTTCTCTACCTCTCCCCCTCCCACAGAGTTTAAAATCACTTGCATCAGGTAAATAACTGCATTATCAAACTAATATGGTATATTTCGGTGACACCTTTTTACTTGACTGAGAGAATATAAAAATCAAGAGCACTATTTAAGGCTTGCTTCTTCGATTAAGCTTTTTAAATCCATTTCCATCTGTAAAATCTTGTAATTTTTGGTCTTCGAATAGGGATCTTTAGAAGGGAAATTCATTGGTCTATACAACACATGCAATATTTCGGAGTTACCATTTGACCCTGGCTTACCTCAACCTTATCAAATAATGACAACATAATACTTAACAGATTTGACCTTTCGCAACTAACTATTACAAACGATTTTAAACTTTTTTGGGTCTGTAGGCTTTCGGATCAGATGGGGGCTTGCCGTTTCCTTTGGGAAGAACATCAAGTTGGCTGACCTTCCATGCGTCTGGGAAGAACCAACCTGCAAGCAACGCGTGTACATGAGCAGCATCTCACTGCTACTAACCTTCCAGGCGTGCTTGATGATTCGGGCTGTATGGGCTGTCGGGCGTCCGTACCAGGTGCAGTGTTCGGGAGTTCCTTGATGATGTTCTCGAGCGTCTTAAGATTTGACGTTCTGGAGTCGTCATATGATGCACACGCGGCAGTGACGCGGATCGCGCGATGGTAGGCCGTATCCCTAGAGGGGTCGTCATCCGGGCAGCGTGCCGTCAACAATCCAGACATTGTTCCGTCCGCAGTAGTGGTGTAAGCCTGAAGCAGGTCTACACAATGGAGCACATTCATGGGTGGACGCGACCTTCAGGAGTCCGCCCAATACGCTAGTCCCCATGTGTCTTCATTCCCAGAATCTGCCACAGAGCGAAAATGATTGAATTCAGCGAGCCTCATTGCATTTTTGTACTGACCTCTTTTAGCCCGAAGAATGGTGAGTAAATGCTCCATGATTAGGGCTGCGTCGCTTTTTTGCACTCTGCCAGTTATGGCGCGCTGCCGCGAATCCCCTACGCACGCGGTCTAGCGCAGGGTTCCATCACTCATAGCCGTTAATACCGTCGTTTTCTCGGATACCGAGACATTTGTAAGAAGACGGGCAGCCATCTCCTGCAGCAACTGCAGCTCAGCCTCTTTCTGGGCCAAAACCTCTGTTATGGCCCTGCTTTCAGCATTCTCGTCATCTGACATGACTAAACGGTCCGTGCCGAGGCGCTAGACAGATAGCTTAGTCGTAATAGGTGCTGATTATCAACCCTGCACGCTTGTCGTGCTCATCAAATCCGGAAAAGTTGAAAATTTAAAACTTGATGGAGGAGGAGGGCGATTTGAGGCGTCAATATACATATTACTGGGTATCCTGTTCAAAACTGGGATGTAAACCGTTGGTCTGTATGCCTCTACGATCCCGAGAAATACGCTTCTAGTTTGACCCCAAAAAGGGGGTTTTTGGGACGCGGCAACAAGAAGGGGGGGGGGGGCAGGGTGGTTTGTGATGCATGAAATGAGTTCTTCTTGTTTTGGCGCAGCCGTTGAAGAAAACGCGGTGTGAATCGGACCAGCCGTTCCCAAGAACTTAGGGGTCAAAAATTCGGCAGAGGGAACGGGGGGGCAAGGGGGAGAGGTTCGACGCACACCCTTTTTTTAAAGAGTTTCAGTGAAAACCCGGTCAAAATGTAACAAGCGGTTCAAAAGTTATGGCCGATCAAAAATTTTGGTAGAGGGGAGACGAGGTGGGGGGCAACTTGCCCTGCCAAAAAAAATAGTCCGGGATGTTTAAGGGGGGTGAAATTTTGAACTGGAAGGGGGTGCAGGGGGGTAAGATATGTCAGGGGAGGCCCACGACACAATTGACAGGTATCAGTGACACCTGCCAAACAGCACATGAAACATCAGTTCACTTTGACAAGCGAAGCACGTGGGGCCAACGCCCAAAGTGAAAGCGAACACGACAACTTAGGAACAAAGGAAACGTTAAAAACCGCGTGGAACTTAGGTCTGACAGACAACGTCGCTAAATCCATCGCGCGAACTCCATTTTTCGATATCATAATTAATACCGGTTAAATAAAGGTTAAATTAATTTATAACGCTACAGGTATAAAATAATGGTACCGTAAGTTTTTACCGGTACCATAACCTTTATCATAACCTTTATCCGTCTACCTTTAAAAAGTATACCGGTACCGTTATTATACCGGTAGCTTAACCCTGTACCCTAACCTAAAACGATCCCTGGTATTAACTTTGCAGGTTTCAATGAATTCAGCAATAGATCTAATAAAGAAAGTAGCTGAATCAGGCGCCAACATCACAGAAGTTTATGTTGACACTGTTGGCCCACCAGAGAAATACCAGGCCAGGCTTAGTGAGATATTCCCAGACTACAAAATCACAGTAAGTTTATGGTTAGGTGAACCAGGCAAAGTATCTGGATTTTTTGGACTTTTATTGGCATGGTGTCCCACACAACAAGTGGAGTTAAGAGTTTCAAAATAAAACATTTCAATATTAAAATCACATATAGGTTAATAAGACTGAAAAACTGTAACCCTCATCAATGAAAATAAGTAATAGAAAAATATTAAAATCATACATACATACATACACATACACATATCACACCTATAATCCCTTGCGGGTTAGGCAGAGTGTAAGCGGCTGCAAAAAACAGACATTTACGCCACGTCTGCAAACATTTGAGGGTCATTAGTAAAATTGTGTATGGCCATAGTGACAGATTGTCAGCTCATGGCCTAAAATTGCAATACACACCCTCGAGTCCCTTAGTCGCCTCTTATGACTCCCACAGGAAAGAAATGGGGTGATGCTATTCTAAGTAGTTCAATTTGTTATTTTCCATTATTTTGATTTCACACCCAAGTGCACCCATGTATTTTTCTCTCTGTTTACCTTATGGTTGGCCGGTAGAGAATGCCGCGTGGCATTAGGCCCGCCTTTTGTACTATGTGCAATAAAGTATAAAATAAATAAATAAATAAGGCGGCATCAAACAGCACATCCCTGAAATCAATTATGGAAATAATAGTCCAGTTATAGCAATAATAATTTAAAATCTTGAGTGCAAAAATCCAAGTTTGCATTAACTTCAATTTGTTTCAGGTAGCAAAGAAGGCTGATTCCATCTACCCAATAGTATCAGCTGCCAGTATAGTTGCGAAGGTGACCAGAGACCATGCCATCAAGGTGTGGGAGTTCCAGGAGGGGCTGGAGATGGATCACACTGAGTTTGGCAGTGGATACCCTGGAGGTAATATTTCATCAGCATCTACAGCTGCAATGATCCATTGGCAAGCATAGTGCAAGATGTGGCAATGACAGGGAAATAGGGATTTTCTGGATCCTTAATTGTCTTCTATGACAGTTATGGGTAGAAATGGGGTGATGCTATTCTAAATTGGCACGAAGTTATGGTTCAAAATAGCGACTGCGTGTGGAGCAGTGTTTGCGTCTGTGTAGAGATTTGAGAATGATCACACAAATTTAACTAATGAGATTTTCGAACTGAACATCTTAATTTTAGGGTTGCTACTGAAGTCACTGCAACTGTTTTGATCAATAAATCATTTATCCATGCGTAGAAGTCTCATGCAGGTAGGTCTTTTGAGATCCTTTAAGAATGCCTATTTCAAGTTATGCTAAGTAATTTATCTGTGGCATGCACCATACCTAATTTATAGTATTAATAACTCTTCTCTTCTCGTGTGGGACACCGAGTCGTCCAACGACCCGATGAACCCTGGTGTCAGAGTTTTTCAACCGCCTACTATAGGCCTCTGCCATATTCATAACTGAATACTTTGTTCCAGACCCCCTCACAAAGAAGTTCATTCGCGAGCAGGTCGACCATGTATTTGGGTACCCGATGTTGGTGCGGTTCAGCTGGTCCACGGCAGAGCTCATGCTGAGGGACAACGCGGCAAACTGCAGCTTTGAAGAGGTCGGGCTTTATTAAAATTTAATAAGCATAACTAGAAATAAAAAACCATGTGTAAAAAACCGTGTGATGCCGGCTTAGAATAGCATCACCCCATTTCTTGCCCGTGGGAGTCGTAAAAGGCGACTAAGGAACTCGAGGGTGTGTATTGCAATTTTAGGTGATGGGCTGACAACCTGTCACTATGGCCATACACAATTTTCTGAATGACCCTCAAATGTGTCAGACGTGGCGTAAATGTCCGTTTTTTGCGGTCGTTTATGCTCTGCCTACCCCGCAAGGGATCATAGGCGTGATATGTGTGTGTGTACGCTCAAGTGGATTTCAAACAATAGCTAAAAAGAAATGGGTAGAAAGGTAGAGCTAAAAAGATAAATAGTCCTCATTGCAGGACACACAAAATCTGGCGAAAATCTCCCAACAGATCTACTTATAGTCCCAGCACTGATTGTAGAATTAAATACACAAAAAAAAGTGGGTTTCTGAACACTTGGACTTGTAAACAGATATATGGCGTGTAAGGGACAGCCCTCCGAATACTTATAGGGTGCATGCAGACCATGAAACTGAACAACTTTCCCCAAGAAACTTATGTCAGGAAACAGCAAAAAAAACAAATTGCAATCAGCTGACTGCATTTACTATGGGGAGTCAAATTTTGTTTTATGTTAGCAGAAATATTTTCTTATGGGAAGTTGTTTAGTTTCATGGTCTAAATGCACCCTATCAGTATTCGGAGGGCTGTCCCTTACACCCTGTATAAATCCATCATTCAAATAACTGTCTCAACCATGAACTAAGTCTGTAATTTTTATGACTACTTCAAAAAAGAAATAAGTTCAAAATGTAAATTATAACCTCTTATTATTTTTGAAGTTGTATTTTAAAAAATGCTTTAAAAAGTTACAAACGAAAAGATATGGATACGTCAGAATCTGGTGAATCCTAAATCTATTCTTGATTCGACTTTATACACAACATAGTTCATTGAGCTGATAAAGTCTGTTAAAATATTTTTTAATTTTTATGCGGACGCTTTTTAAAATTGTATAACTTGTAAACACATTTTTTTTCAGGTCGACGACCCCATGGCTCCCAAGAAAGCCTCCGCGGGAACCAAATCCATCAGCTCGTTCTTCGCGACTAAAACAGAAAACGGCGAAACAAAGAAAAGAAAACGACACAAGTTCTTCCAAGAGAGATTTTTGACTGTAGGTAACGCATTTGAATAATATCGTTTATTTTGTGTAATGCTGTAATGTTGGAAACCTTACAATGATTGGCAGATTAAATTGATATGTGTAAAAAATCGTATACTTTTTTAACTTTTATCTTAACTCACTCTTATGTTTTCAATTTTCGTCTTTTTTTGTAATATCCATCAAGACTTGACAAGAATTTGTAAATTATTTCTAAATTGAAGGATCGAAATAAGAAAGTGAATACCAAAAAAGTCACCACAAATGGAGAACCACCTCCTTTTTTTAAGTCGGTTAAAAAGGTCTTAAGGGTGCCAAACATTGTATAGTTTATGTTCATATATTGAAATGTATGTGAAAGTTCCATTGTTTAAGAAAAATAAATCCGCATTTTTGTATGTCGAAAAGGGAAATAAATTTATTTGAATACGTCGTTTTGGCAAGTGAAAATGTTTACGCATTTCGGATCAGTAGAAACCAGGTACATTTAAATACAATTCAATATGCCTTACACTCGTCGCAGAGTATTTTAACATAAATACCTACTTAGGCTTCAACAATGTAAACATTTGTAAGGGTAATCTTGACACATTAAAAGAGTAGAGTAGAGGTCCTTTTAGTGACTTAAAAATATTAGGATACGAAATCATTTTAGGTAGGTAAAACCTTACATAAAATCGTCAAAAATTACTGTTATCATAGGTTAAACACACAAAATGAAACAATACATTATTTTAATATTATAGACATAAAAATTTCACCTGCTGGGTACAATTTCTACGGACGTTACAAAAATACATAAAGAGAAAAACTCATCATTTCACTATTTTTGGGTAAAACGCAATTACTTCCTTAAAAGGACTACGACAATAGCTACTTATGAGCGAATGTTCAAAGTTGCCTATAAAAAGGTCATCATAAAACTTTCTCAAACGTTTTACTGTCTATTATCGTTATTTTTATGCTGCGGTAGATTATGCCATGGATATCTAGTAGTGAGAGCTTTGGATTACTAGTTATGAGTCGTGAATTCGATTAAAGAAAGAAAATTAACATTATCAATTTACCCATTTCGTAAGATTGTTCCTAGTTTGGTCAAGATTCTGTAGTCCGAAACAGCTAATTGTCAAAAAAAAAACTTTGTTTCCTAGAGCACTTGTAAGATCAGTTTCAGTAGCTATGACTGACACATTTTTGTCAGAATCCTAGGGAATTTAGAAACACCACAGTTCATAGTAAGTATCCTTCTTCAGCACGTTACTCTCGCATTGCTTTCTTAGTATTATAAATAATACCTATTACCCGTGCCGACACGATATAGTAAAAAAAGTGGCGCATCCAAGGCTCCTTCCGCAGTTCCGTTGCGGGGCGAAGGTGGAACTCGCGCGTCTCTAACCCGCATTAGCATTCCCCCGACGCGCCCAAGCACCTACTTACGATGAGCAATGCGGAACGCGCGGGTCACACAGAGAATTTAATTGTGCCCCATTATCATATTTAGGCTCTTTTACGATGAGCCAAAAGTGAAAACTGTATGGGACGCGAAGGCGACGGTCATTCGTCAACCGATGCCAATGGAGCGAGGTGGTTCGCAAACATGGGGCTGGTTAATTTAGTGATTTTACTTCACCTGTGCGTTTACGCTTCGGCTATCGTCGGACCGGCTGGCAACACTACCAAAACAGTGCACAAGACCGATACTTACTTAGAAGCTTATTCTAAATCTCGAGTGGAAGCCGAAAAGGCTAAGCAAGGAGTGGTGATAGTCACAGCAAAAGATGGCGAAAAGAAAATAGCGAATCGCGACGACAGCTTCTCGGGGTACGACTATTCTGCGCCGTATTCTGGCAGTGATAGTTTCAGTTCTTCAGGCCCTTCAAACAACTATCTTCCGCCTTCAGGAAGTTACTCACAACCTGATATTACCTACAACGCTCCAACAAATACATATGGACCGCCAGCTAATACTTATGGACCACCATCTAATAATTACGGTCCACCATCGAATACTTACGGACCTCCAGCGAACTCTTATGGCCCCCCATCTAACAGTTACGGACCTCCTACAAACACTGGTGGACCGTATCCAGCACCAGTGTATGGCCCACCAAAGCCGCTGGCGCCTGTCTACGGCCCTCCAATGAAACCTACCTACGGAGTGCCTTACGCCGGCCCGTCAGGCTTCCCAGGGTTCGGGTTCTTAGACAAACTGGCTTTCAAACTGGACATACTGACGGTAGCGAAGTTGATGCTCAAGTTCCTGATCTTCAAAAAGCTGGTCACCATGCTGGCGGTAGTGTGCATGTTGCTTGTAATCCCCAAGCTCGTCAGCTTCAAGAAAGATGGTGGTTCTTCGAACAGTGACGACGAGGATCGACAGTTTGGACGTAAGAACTGTAAGTACCATTTAATTTTATTGTTTTTGATGTAGAACTTTTCATTTGGTCGGAATAACTTATTTAAAATTAGTTTCGAGTAATCGTTTTTGATGTATAAGAACAACATTCCCTGTTAACTTTTAGGAGTGTTTTGACTCTTATTGACTATTGCAGAAAATATTATTTTAGAAGTTTTAGAACAATCTCCAAGGTACAGTCGAGCTCATCTCTAGTAAATCCTTTAGTTTAGTAAATTGCTCACTTTCAATCATTCATATATGCTCCACACCATAAGACAGAGCAGAATATTTAATGGGATATTTTATTGTGTGCATCAAACAACTTATCACCTATCAATTTATATTCATCAATATGCCATATTTAAATAACGTTACTTACGGAACTGAAACTGAGCTTGATTGTAAGTAAATTCATTTTGGGTATCTATCGCAGACTTCCAAAGGAACTTTTACGATACCGTACAATTATTGCTCGATTAAAAAAATTATGTATTAAAAAAACGCAACGCAACACAAACTTGTAAAACAAACTTGAATGTCAATCATTTATAAATTGACCATCGCAAGGATCATACCCACAATTTGGAAGATGAGCCCTTAATTAAAAATCTCAATATTTTCCCCTCAGTAATAGAGCTGACGTCAGCGCAACAGGTGTTGGAGCGCGCGATATCGGTGTACGGTCAGCAGCAACCAGCCTGCGGGGTCACATGTCGTGTGCGAAGGGTCATTGACGATATCTACGAGTTTCAGCCTTATTTCCGGTAAGTGCGAGCTATTTTCCCTCAGTAGCAGAGCTGGTGTCGGTGTACGGTCAGCGCCAACCAAACTGCGGGGTCACGTGTCGTCTACGCCAGGTCATTGAAGACATCTACAACTGGGTTTAAGCGTCAAAGAAGACTCTCATATTTGAGGCATGAAGGCATGACCTACTGATCAAAACTGGGGTTGGTAACCTAGACACAACTTTCTAGCTCGATGACCAAAGTTGAGGACACTAGCGACCCCGCTACAACGAGTTTCAGCGTGAGTAAGTGCTATGCTGATAAATGTTTCAAAAAATTCATGACATTCATCTTCTGTACTGTGCTGTAAAGGGGATTTCACATTAAATTTTAACGGATATAGACAATGATCTTATATGTTACTAGCGTAACGATATAGAAACATAATTTGGTCTTGCGTTTTATTACAAGAAGTGAACTTCATAAATAAGTTATTAGGAGATCACGTTGTATCAAATGAATAAGACACAGTTTTTGTGTTTACTTTCATACTAATGTGAAGAAACACGTGCACACAGTTGTAGATTAAACAACGTAACATAAAGCAATAGTTGTAATAATATTGTACTTAATTCTGGCGGGACACTTTTTTGTATTAATCTATCAAGCTTTATTAGCATTACTTTAGGAAGACCCTGACGACTGTAGCACAGTGTAAACTAACACAGTTTTCAGTGTTCATTAAAATGTAACCTGAGAAGTTTGAAATAAACGATTATTATTATTACTTTCTCAGCTATATGTAAACAACTCTTTCGCTTCCTAAATAGGCTTGTCAAACGAACTATTTTTAAAAACAATATCTTGTAAAAAAAACTGATGTTGTGACGTCACTATACACAATTAAGGATGGCGTCAAAATATACAATTTAAATAGTATTTCAGTGTAGTAAATCGTATCTTGCATATTTTTGAAAACCGATGATGTATTCGAACTAATCTACTTTTCGACACTGTTTTCAAACAACCAATTACTATATCTATTATATTACCCAGGAGTCAACCTTATTATAATACAAAAAAAACAGGCATTAAATCTACAGCTGTAATTTTTTCTTCAAGTGGCATTACATTACTCAGAATCCGACAGACTAAACTCTTTCGTACTTCCTTATTAAATTATCAATTATTACTTTAAAGAAACATATCACAGCTGTAGATTTCCTGCAGCTTTACTTTTTGCCTATATACGAAAATGATTAAAAAGAGGCCAATAATTGGCTAAGAAAATGGTTCCGCAGAATCTAGACCAATATCACAAACTAACGGTTTGTTTTGGTACTAAGATCGTAGTTTACGTACTTACTATTTCGAAATAAGTTACCGATAGTTACCGTTACAAATTATAACGTAAATTGAATGTACTGAAATATAATTGCTCTTTTGTTTATTCTGTTTTTTGCAAGTGTGAAGTGATTGATTCATAATTTAGGCCGCATCCGGTATTTTTCCGCCTGCCAAACTAAATTACACCTAGCAATACTTCTGTATTAAATAATTTAGCATTTGTGTATTTGCTTTTTTTTCAGGACGGATGCGGGGAGCGAGAAGAACTAAAATGTTTCTTATATTAGTTAGGTGCCATTGAAGAAATTGGTCTATGAGACTGAAGTCAGTTTAATTTATTTATTTATTCTGAGATAAGTTATTATTAAATAAAAGTAATAAAATGATTGTAAAAATTCGCGATGAGTTTTATTGCAATACGAAATTGATAATTCGTTTTTTTTTACTTTCACGCTTGCTCTCTTGTGTAGGATACCAAGTCACTGCGTCCATGCAACAAGTCGACAGTCTATCCCAGTTGTACACTTAATGGTACTACTCAGTCCTGGGGGTTTACTTTCCGTGTGAATATTTAAGGCATATTATCCGGCACTAGATGGTAAATTAAAATTGCAAGATTTGTTAACATACATACAAGTCAAGTTAAATAAAAGCTTTTAAAAAATAAGTCAAACTGTATCCGTACTAATATTATAAATCTGAGAGTTTGTGTGTGAGTATGTATGTATGTTTATTACCTCTTCACACTCAAACGGCTTGAACGATTTGGATGAAATTTGGAATACAGGTAGAGTATCCTGGAATAACACACAGGCTTTTTAGCGCGGGGAAAACAACTATAACCACGGAAAAATGAGTGGCAGCGGGTGCAACCAGTGGGCGGAAATTTAGTTGTTTATAAAAAATAGTGAAATGGAACTTTCTCTATATCAGCTAAGGGATCAAAGACCGAGGACTGCCCTCGCTACAATGTGTCTGACGACCTCTGCATACTAATTCATCGAGACGTCACTCAATGGTCGTGATTCTAGCGTACCACTTTCTTGGATAATATCTACCTATTCCTATAGCTAAGCTGTTTTCTATGGCAAACGATTGATCCCTGAAGTCATGTGTTATTTAAGGAATTCATTTATTACGCAAATGACAGCTGAAGATTTCATCTCTCTTTTTTGTTTATTATAAAAAGAGGCAGTAAGACAGATAGAAATTAGCTAAAAAAGGGGCAAGCAGTCAAATGACAACTGAATATTTTCGGTGACTCTCTTTTTCTTATTAAGGCGAGTGTAGCCGTCAACGACCTCGACGGTGGCGCCACTTCTAAAAAAAAGTTCATATTCTTTATACAAACAATCTATCAGAATGTCCGATGCCCAAGTTTTTATTATTATCCTTATGTAAAATTAGAACCTGCAAACTCAATAAAACAATCGCTGTAATTAAAGTTCTGGCAATTAATGCCAAAAGTGTCCGGTTTTATTTTAGTCACTTTATTCCATAGCTAATTGCATCTAATATTTAATTGAGATTGCATTTTCAATTTTTTCTTAAGGATAATACTAAAAACTTGGGCATCGGACATTCTGATGATTGTTTGTATTAAGAATAAACTTTTTTTTGTGAAGTGGCGCCACCGTCGAGGTCGTTGACGGCTACACTCGCCTTAACGGAAGTGACAGGAATTATCTTGGTAATTGCCTATTTATAAAAGTTACAGGAATATTTTGAAATTAGCTAAGGAAATATCCTGTAGAATCAAGGCAAATAGGCTGTCTTTGTCTGTCCGACTGACTGCGGGGACAAATTAGAAAATTGGGCGATCACTTTGTATGCAGGGTGCTTAGGTCTCAAGAGGGAAAGTGCGGTATACTTACAATTGATTACCATGTGTCGAGCTTCGAGGATGAATGATGGACGGGTGAGAGGAGAAACTTCAAGGGTTCGATGCTAATTGTTTTCTTTAGATATCATGCTTGTACGTACGACTATACTACCCCATTGCATATTATCAGACACCTGTACCATGTATTATCATTGTACAGGTACAGGTCCACATTTACAGGCGAAAATCTGCCTGTAGCACACTTGTAGTTACAATTTACAGGTTATAGGTGTTTTATGAAGACACTTGTAAAGTTACCATTGTCAGTACCGCTCCAAAATCTCGACTACAGGTAAATTTTACTAGTCGAGGTACAACACTCGATTCATTCATTTCATTCACTGAAATTCAACGTCAATACACACAGAATAATTAAAGTAAAAGTTTGTAAAAACTTTGCAATATGTATAAAACATTACACTGAAGAATAGGTAGTTGCAGGTGGGTCATGCCTACTAAACATTTTGGTACAATGACAAAAGAAATTCAGTCAATATAAAGAGAAACCATCACATCATCAGCACAATATGTGACTGAATCGGCCTTCTAGCAGGAGAACCTTCTAAGAGCAGTCATTGGACTCAGTCAGCATAAATCGCGGTATTTGGTGGCGCCTGCGGAAGCTCTTAGTCTAGCAGTAGACGTCTCACGGATATTGAGAATAAGACATGTAGCTAAATTATCTTAGATTGAATACCAAATTTCAAAACACTTCTCGTGTTAGGTATACAATTTTCAAATAAGGTAATATCCTGCCCGAGCTTAAAATATTTGCAACTTAAAAAAAAAACTTATATTCTTCTTCTTCTTTGTCAAGAAAGTAGATCGGTTACAACTTAGATGCCCCTGAGGTTCGCCTCTAGGAGGTCCCGGAGCGTCCAAGGGCTTGGGTGAGTGGGGCAGGCCAAAACAGGTGATCCATATTTTTGATGGCGCCGCAATCACACCTATCACCGTCCAAAAAGCTTCATATCGCATGTTTTTTAGATTAGAAATCTTACACATTCCTTTTTTATCACAATTTTCTTTCGTTCAACCAAACTCGTAAATTCGTCCTATAATAAAAACTTCATATTAACTAAATAGTACAAATGGAGACGATTCCAAGAAAAAAGTTATATCGTTACAGTTCAACGAATAAAACGCTTGTAATATTAATAGTCTGTTGATTTGTTCAAGCTTAATTCCGTCCAATTTAAGCAATTGACTACACTCAGGGGGCGAGATACTGGGAAGCTTGTAACTAAATAAGGATTAACGAGATTTAAGTGTTTGTTACACTATTCCACGAACAAAAACTAGACTCTACCTAGTTTGTACCTAGAGTTTGCCCTACCTGTAAAAAATTACAGATTTTTATACCTACTTTAAACCTGAAAATACTCTTTTAAAATTTTATTTATTTCACTCATGTCACAATAGTTGTTTATTTATATTTAGTTTGGATTATGTAGGAGGTTTTAACGTGAAACATAAATAAAACGTAACATTTTAAGAAAATTCTTTAGTATCCCATCAGCAGTCATGATCTTACTACCTCACCTATGCCAATATATTTTTACAAAAATAAACCTACCTTGACCTAAACTCGATGTTATACCCGGTCTTAAAATATTATTGGAAATAGCTAATTAATTGTATGTTGACAGACAAGGGGTTCCAAGAGTCAAGAATTTTGACCTAATTTTGCTATTCTCTAATATGGGGACACGGTCGTGCACCCGCCAAGACGAACCAAGCAAAGCGCGAGGGCTCTACCAACCACTACCAGTACAGTCAAAATTAATATGGCTCAGCCGTTTTGGTAGATACTTCAGAAACATTTCGTATAACTTCAGAAACTTGCGATTTGCATAACACAAAATGCGTTCATTTCGTCATTCATTCATCGTAAGTCATTATTCTCTCGTCTTGGCGACATTTTACATGAAAATGATTTCCATTTATAGCTCATCATATTTTGGATGACATCACTGCTTTATCTTATTGGTCGCGTAGAGTCAATCTGTGGTATCATCAGGATTTAATTTATTAATTATTTAATATAAGGTTGTGGAGACTGTATTGCGTTTTCGTAAATTGGCATAGGTCAGTATTTTTGCTGTTTACTTTAAGATAGGTATCTTCTTTTCAGCTGGGGAAAGTTATAAAAATACTTTGTTGTTTAAATAAGTATATGTATGTAGTATGTAATATACAATCTCAACATGCAGCTTCCTAGGATCACGGTGTTTATTTCAAGGAGAAAATTATGAAGTAATATATCTGATGAAATTGTTTTATAGGTATGACTGTATCCGGTCGGTATCAGTATTCAGATGGCTGTCCCTTACACCCTGTATAGTTGTCTGTCTAGGTTATCATCAAAGACAAAAATACTCGAAAACTGAACTGTCTAAAACGCAAATGTAGATGATATGGTGACAAAATTATAAAAGACGGATCAGTCCAGCCAGATCAAATAAAAGTAGTGCTATTCTTGTATTAGTATGTTATTATCTATGTGATAATCGTGGTTTGTGTGTTTGTTTGTTTACAAATGGGCGATATTAGGGCGGGGTCACACCGTCGTCGTCGCACGAGCACTTGGCACGACAATGAACTTGGCGGAAGCCGCCGTCACGCCTGCGGGTCGAACAATGCCCTACGAGATAGCGGTGACAATTAGCTATTCCATTACCATAATACAAGTGTTTAGAACTGTTACGGGTTGAGGGCGAAATGGGTTATATTAGACTAGATTTCCGCCATGTGGTTTCACCCGCTGCCACTCATTTTCCCGTGGTAATAGTTGATTTCCCGCGGTAAATAGTAGCCTATGTGTTATTCCGGGTTATACTCTACCTGTGTTCCAAATTTCATCTAAATCGGTCAAGCCGTTTGAGCGTGAAGAGTTAACAAACATACATACATACACACCACACAAACTCTCAGATTTATAATATTAGTACTGATTACATTTCAACTAATTTCCTAACAAAGCCTGGGCCCCGATTCTTTTATTTTTTAGCGATTGTAATGCCATTGACACTCGACTGTTATTCTATTGCCACTGTCATTATTTATACTTCAAACTGTAAGCGGAATACAAAAACAAAACCATCCAACTGACACTCTATTGAAACTCAACTGAGACGCTTTTCAAATAGCGGAATATGGCCCCTGCCTGTTCCTGTATATATATTTTTTCAGGAGACGCGGTTAAGGTCGAAATTTAAAACTATCGGCTATTTTATAAATGGGGTCAGCCTGGAGTCAGGGTCAAAACATCCTGGTTGATCTAAAAAGGTGTCATTCCTATTTCCAAGATGTCTTTTTTTTCTACAGGCCGTATGTCCTTATAAAACGTGACAAGATCGAGATCGTATATTTAGTTTATTGTAAATGTAGAGCTATCCGGAAACACCTGTGCATAACTCCGACGTCAATCGCATTTCTGTGTCGATGCTGTGACATAATGCAACACTGCGTGTAATAGTGGACGCTTGCTCCATTCAGCGTATTGTTGTGGCAGGATGGGCTTGGTCGGTGGCTGGTGAGTGTAGTCAAGTGCAGGAGCGCTGGCTTGGAACGAAGCTATCAGCTTAGCTGGTACCTCAGTCAGTCCGCACATGTGCCCAACTAGCGGCGCCTGCGCACCATGCCGCGATGCCGCAAACCGTGAGCCGCAGGCAGTGTAGCAGTGCCGCTTATGTGCTCCGCTGGGATATCGTGCATACGGATTAGTCGCAGTCAATATGAGTGTAAGTTCCCTATTTACTTAGTGGTTTGCAAATTATCGTAGTAGAAGAACAATTGGTAAGTAAGAACGTAGTAACTTTGCATGTGTTAAAAGCTTTGCACGAGATGCATTATTTTTGTCGGGGCAGAATTCTATAAGTACTTACTGTCTTTTTCTTATTTGTTCAAAGAAGCAAAAATTGAAATATTTTCATGTATCATACATTATTTACTTACCCATTTAATAGAGTTACTTCGCATGAATTTGTATTTTAAGTATGTAGATATAGAGACTTGGCTCCTTGAATTTTAAGCAATCATGTAACAAAATTAGATGCTAAAGCCTTCTTGGCATGACTTTCGTGTGTAGTTTTTGTTACTTTCACTAGTCAGGCAATTTGTCTTCATCCGCAGTATGAGATATTGTAAACAATGGTCTGATACTAACGGGATCTATTTCCTAACTACGTAAGACCTACTTGCTTACTCGACCGGCAGAAGCATTATGTAATACGTCTCAATTAATCTTCATTAATTTGCTAGTTTTCGTGGCAAAAAGGAAGGAAGACGAAATTTTCTCGAGTTTATTGTCCAAAATTCCAAATTATACGTAGTTATTCGATGATAAGATCTGTATTTCAGTTGGACTGTGCATTTCGTAACGTGTTGTTATCTCATCTCACTTTGTGGTTATCATTTATCTCTACAAGGTGCGTCGCCGAAATTGTTTAGCTAACAGTCTACGTAAGAACACGATTTATGTGTCTAGTTTCAGTGAGAAAGGTCCGCAAATAATTCGGTAATAGAATTAGTGTAAATTGAATAAAACTAGAGGTCATTTTTATAAATGCGAGTGGAAAGGTGAGTGATACTTATTTTTTGTGCATCAGTCTATGTATATGTTTAAATTTAACCGCCATGTGATGATAATAATGTGACGTAAATGTAGAATTAATATTTATCTTGAAATACTTATTGAGACCTAGTTTGGTCTAGGTATGTAACTATGTAGAATCTAGAGATAGTTGTGATAATGCAATGCAAGTGAATCATAATATGTTGTTAATCAACTTTTTTGTCTAATAAGATGCACGCACATGTGCTCTTTGATTTACAATACATATCTGATATAGTCTTTTCACAAATTAATTAGTTATTATCCAGGACCAATCACACAGCGCCATCTAGCCCCAAACTAAGCAAAGCTTGTACTATGGGAACTAGCTAATGCTTTTTTTGTAAATACATACATATTATACGTTGAAGACACCACACATATATTTGAAAATTGACTGACAAATATTTGTGTCTTGATCGAACTCACGACCCTCGGCGTGACTGGCAGAGAGAGGAGTACCATCCTCTACGCCAGCGGGACAGTCAATTGAAAATATAGTCTTCGATTCACATTATTTACTTTGATTTCCAATACAAATCTGATAGAGTCGTTTTACAAAATAACCAATTGAACATAATGAATGAAAAATAGATTTATTTTTTATTGATTAGTACCTAAGTATTTGAAACCAGCATTCAGACAGCAAATACTACAAAAAGAAAAAAAAACAAGGATTGACTACATGAAAATTGGGAATATAGTTACTTAATTGCTAGGAAACTTCAAAATTCTGTTTCTTCTTATTGACGTTTCCAGTAATCCGACCGTAGAAAAAATATGTGTAGCTACTTCTAGTATATTAGAAGTGCGTTGGAGGCAATGTTTGGAGGTTAACAATAATAGTTCACTGCCGGTAAACATAGGTTAAAATTGTTACTTTTCCTTGGATGTTTTATAAGTATTGCCGGTAGAAATCGAAACGTATTGTTAGGTACTTCCTATACAGCCAAAGGCCGGAACAGGCAATCGGCCCTTCTTTCTTAGGTAGAGTCTCTAGAACATCGTTTCACAATCTTTACAACCTGTTGAAAAGGTATAATTTAACCAAGTCATAGAATGCACATACTTTCCGAACATGTCCTGCACAGATGTCCGTTTTTTTATAGCCTCGCATAGAAATGCTATCGCTGATCGAATTATTTTATACAAGATTTCCGCCCAGCGCTTTCACCGGCTGCCACTCATATTCCCGTGGTAATAGTTGTTTTCCCGCAGTAAAAAGTGGCCTATGTGTTACTCCTGGTTATACTCTACCTATTTTCCAAATTTTATCCAAATCGGTCAAGCCGTTTGAGCGTGAAGAGGTAACAAACATATATACATACATACACACACACACAAACTCTCAGATTCACGGATATTACGGATGGGAGGTCCAAAACTTTCCGTAGTTCAAACAACCTGGTCTAGCCTAGAGCATGCTCTGAGAGTACCTTTGTGCAATTTTTGATAAACTTCAATAAAATTGTTTGTGGCTTGAGTCGTCACAAAAATCTTGCAGATTGTATTTATGCTTACAATGTATGTTAAAAAGCTATCTCCAATCTATAGTCATTAAACTTTTCTTTTCACCTAGTCAACAGTAAGTCGAACACGCTTGAAGACGCGTCTGAAATCGGATGAATCATTAAATGGCGTTCTTATCTTAATTACTCTAATTTTCCTTCCCGGATCAATGGTCACCTGAAACAGTTTTATTACGGTACAGTAACCTACTGAACTTTGGCTGCAATTCGTGAAATGAAAAATACTACGAACATTCGAAATGTTTTTAGTCTTTTTCTTCAGTCGATATTAATAGTCCTTATGTTGCCTCATCCCTGCCTTCCGAATTTCTGTTTTGGTAATAATTTGCGCATTTGCCATCTCTTTCCATGCACAAAGTAAAGCGGTGATTATAAAGTACTTCCATAATAGAGGTCTTGATTAAATTGACTCGGACAATGACCTTTCATCCTTGGCTCATCCCCAGTGTCATACGGTAATGCACTGATTTCGATTTCGGCGGGACATATCTAATAAATATTCTTGGGTATTATTGTCAATTTGTTAAATAAGCAAAAAGAAACAGCTACAGCTGTCAATTGCCCTTCTGAACTTTAAATGACTTTTAGTGCCTTTTTTCTACCGGGTTTAACATAAAGCCATTAGATATGCTATCTTACTAATTTCATAGAGTTACTTTAGGTAGTCTTGTGACAGCAGCAGACTTTTTGTCTCTTGTTCCTCATGCATGACAATGAGAGAATAGCTTACAATTTGATAAGAAACAATAAACTTGTACGCTAGACTCGCAAATTCGCAACCACTAAGCACGCACTTACTTTACTTCGCTTACGATTATGAAATTATGCAAAAACTAAACATTTAATGAAATATTCAACTAGTTCAAGTGTATCATTTATAACGTGTTATTAACCGTGTAAGTTAATTTATTCCAAACTCACTCAATTGTTATTCTTGTTCCAGTGACTGCAGAGCTATACGTTTACGAAATCCATCAAGACGCTGACTCATTCGTTTCAAGATGAAGGCGTAACCATAACTGTTTCATCATGTGTTAAAGTCAGACAAAAGAATAGCCAAATATCACTTTCGATAGTTGTTTAGATTAATAAAAATGCCGGAGATAGGGCCTATGATGCGAGCGCTGGAGCTTCAGCGGCTGATCGAGGACAAAGTGACCGAGTGGCGCGAGCGGTCGACCCGGGTCGCCGGGCGCAGCGTGGCCGACTCTTATCAACAGCCACTCAACTTCAAACGTCACGCGTACCGGCGCAAGAACAGCGCAGAAATCAACAGAATTATCGCAAAGTACTCCAAGCCCCACAACAAGCCGGTCGAACGGTACGAACCCGCGCGAATCGCTCCAGAAATAACTCCTGCACGGCCCGCCCGACAGAAAAAGAGTAACTTGAAATTGTTCTCCAAAAGTGAGGACAATCTCGCCAGCGTCGGCAGCGGCGGCATGGACGATCACCCTGACCCGACGGAAGTCAGGCCTCCGCCGCGCGGGCGCAAACTCTCCAAGTACAACGCTAAGAGTTACGAGGACATCACTGTTTTTGTCGACGTCGAGCAAAGGCGGAAAAGTTCAAACTTCGAAGAGTACAGCATTCTTAATTCAAAAACTCCTAAGAAAGAATTACGCCCGATGTTGCACAGTATTGGCGAGGACTCAGATATCACGGAGTTTCCCAGTGGGTTAGAGTTACGGGACAAATCGAACTTTGCTACTTCGACTCCTTTAACTAGCAGAAAAACGTGTCCAGTGGGTGATTCTGTGTCAGTGCTGAACTTCGAAAAGTGCTCTAAGTATGTGCCAAGTGACTTGCGCAAGGGTTCTTCAGAGCCCGACATTCTCAGTGCGAACAGTAGTCGGGAATCGGTTTCAAGTGTCGGGACTTCTAAGACACTAGACGCGAAAAAACGGTGGAATATACTGAGGCAGCCCTTCAAAAAGGGCACGTTCGACTGCCTTCTGAGGTGGCGCGGAAAGAAAACTAGTCAACCGAAAACCAGGTAAGTTTTGTATAGGGTGAAATTTTTCTAGTGACCGATACCGAAAACTCAGTATGGGCTGGTGATAAATAAGGAACAACTTTCCCCAAGGTACATAGGCCGAAATATGAAAAAAGAAAATTTGAAACTCTCGTACAATGGACCATCCAATTCTTTTTTTATTTTCCGACCTATGTTCCTAGGGAAAAGTTGTTCCTTATCACCAGCCCATCCTGAGTTTTCGCTATCGGTCACTAGTAAAATTTCACCCTTTTATTTATGCAGACCGTGCAGGCGTATGCATGCACATACAAGATTTCATTTTTCATTTTCACAGAGATTCATGAACTGTCGATTTAAGGGATTTGTATCTTTGCAGATACACTATGTATTGTACCTCTTTATTATAGGTAGTTCAGGAGTGCAAGTATTCATTCATGAGATACTACAAACTAAATTTAGAGCTATTTTCAGTCAGTTTCAGTGCCATACAGTAAGTTTTCAGTACAGCCGATTTATTATGTATTTACAACAAAATTATATACGATAGGTACCTAATGTAAAGCTACGCATGCACTTAAACTTCCGCTGCTTGTTTACGCTCATTTATGATGACTAAATTAAAATGCGTTAATAATAAAGGGTGATCGAACATTTCTATCACCCTTCCGATAAACAAGTCTAGAATGTCTCGTTTGATTGCTGTTAATAAGGTCGTATCTAGTCATATGCATGAACATGTGTGGATGTTATGATTAGAAGTGCTCGTGACCGAGATCGACGTGCAAACAACTTAATAACGAGTGATGCTTGATTGATATCGTTATAATGAGTAGGTACTAGATACGTAGTCTCAAGTGCATTTTTAAGATATTTCGAGTGGTTGGTCGCGGGCTGCCTGTTCCGGTGTACCGTCCACACGGATTACGCGATCAAAAAAACAAAACTGTAGGTATATGAAAAAATGCAAATGTAATAATATTTATTACCAGAAACACAAGATAGACAACATAACAAAGTGGCAGTGGACCCCGCACTAGGCGTACGCGTACCTGTATCGCGGGAGACCGAAATGTTTATACAATCATAGCCCTTGTTCTAAAAGAGACGACCAAGAGGAGAATCCTCTCCTCTTGGTCGTCTCTTTTGATAACTTTTTCTCGTTTGATAACTTTTGCATAGCTACACTAACTAATAAATTCATTTCATAATAAAACTGCATCGCATAATTGACTTGACTGTGCCTCACTGATATTGCTGGTAATATCTAGGCTGTAAAATAGTCTAATCCATGGAAATAGAGCTTTAGATACGAGCGTGCGTGTATAACAGTACCCAGTATCTATACTTCTTTTGTTAGGCTCGTACTAGTTTATGGGTGAATCAACTTTTCTTTGTCAAAACGTGTCCTCAAAAAACTTCTTTGTAATAATTACATTTGTGTTCGGAAAAATTCAATTTCACACTTTATTCTGAAGTTATAGAATCCTCAGGAATATTCACATGAGACCGGAGGGTAATTTGCGTAAACTTATAATAATAAAAAACATGTGACACGGGGGACCAAATTCCGCTTTCATACATAAAAGACCTGTCCCATTGATGCATCTGTCAACTTTATTATCAATTTCTGAAAAAATACTCCTAGAAGAGCTTTAATTTGAAAGAATCATCTCATACTAGGAGATAATATCCTTTATAAAACTATATGTTAAGCGAAATCAAGTTTTTTTTTATATTTTTCATTGATTTTAATACCTCTGTCCCACAAATTACAATATGACGGACGTCCACGGGGTCACGCAATTCAAAATATTTAAAGAGTGAAAGAGACAGACTGTGAAATGGCGCGCAGCCAATAGAAACTGTCCTACGAATCACCTGATCATCTTCAAACCATTTCAAAAGCTGTGATCGCTCGGCCATTTCGTCCGCGGCTCTCGGCAAGGCAGCGTGGGTTTATTGAAGTTCTGCTGGCTGACGAAAATTTTTTCGGTAAACACTGTTTTATTTATAGCAATTGTTTTGTTTTTATATAGTGATAGAGTCTAAAATGTTTTGGCTGTAGGCAAATTTACGGATATTTTTATATTTGAATAGAAAATAACATTTAACCGTTAATTGTCCCCTGGGTCACAGTTCCGCTGAGTCACAATTATCGTGACCCAAGAGACAATTTTCGTGAGTTAGGAGACATTTTATAGTTGTAAAGTAAAATTAAATTAAAAGGAAATTTGGCATGGTTTGCAAATACTTACTTAGAAGAGATAAGAAATAACAATCGGGAATTTTTTCTTTACGCTGCAATGGCTACTGATGGTTTAATTCACAAAAAAAATCTCTTGGCTAACAGATTTGTCCCCAAAGTTTATGGTCAATTTTGTAGTTTAGAAGTGATTACAGCTATTTTTAATACATATTTTTAAAGAAGTGTTTATTTTAAGTTTGGAGAAGTTAGTGAAAACTATTAGTTTTGTTTTTTGTTGGCCAGAACCTTAAATATGAAGAAAAACCGCTGTGTAACTTATCACTCGTGACCCAAGAGACACAATAAGATTTAAAAAAATGTTAATGTTACAGTTTCTAGCTCTTTTAAACTGCATTTATGATTCGTTGCGTTTTTTGCTTTAAATAAAGATATTGATTTTTTCTATAACTTGATATTTTCTTAACTTTTTATCCAAATATAAAACGTTACCCAGGGGACTCATACTTACCTGAGTTTTCTTATAAGTATGTAAAATATTCTGAAAAATAGTAAATTTTTCGGTGCCGATACTGCTATAGCAAAATTGAATATATGTTTTATTAATACCATTAAAAAACTTTATTAAAAAATAATATTTTATTTTCCAAAAAAACAAAACTCAGAGTACAAAGAATAGTTGATTCACCCTTATACACATGGACACATACTCTTGCGGGTTTGATGCTATTCTAAGCCGGCATCACATCGTACGTCTATTGCCTGTTGCATTGCATTATTCGTTCGATTATTGCTATCGCTATGGACAACTTAGTAAGCGCGCGAGAAATTCACAAAACACGAGTTCAAACTCAAAGGTTTTACCCTTGGCCGATACGATGCGGGGTGTTTATCTTTCGCGCACGTTTTGCTAGTTGCTAATCAGATCAATTTCGTTTCAGAATACCTTTGTTCTGTTACTGACGGGCTGATTTTCTTTTTCCACATTTTTCTACATTTTTCTTCTTTTCGTGTGGGACATTGAGTCGTCCAACGACCAGATGGACCCTGGTGTCGAGAATACTTCAACCGCTTTCTACGAGTAGTAGGCCTCTGACATGGTTGTACAACGACCGCCGTCTAAGCAACCGGAACCGACGGCTTAACGTACCCTCCGAGGCACGGAACCATCTTTCTTTTCGGACAATCAGGTGGTTAAGCCTGCAATGTCCTTACCACACTGGGAACAAATTCACAAAGTGATAAATTTCAACTTTTTAAGTGCCCCACCGGGAGTCGAGCCCGGAACCTTTGCGTCGCAGGCACTACCACTGCGCCACATCGGCTTTCAATCAATAATTTCATATTAATATAATAACCTACTTACTATAACTATAAACAAGGAATGATGTTGCACATTTCCTAGGGGATTTTTCCCTGTATCAATACTTACCTGATACTTATACTCTATTGTAAACAAAAAGTAACAGAGATAGGATTGATTGATTAATAAGTAATATTGTGAAAGGCATCTACTCATAGCAGATAAGTTTTCACAGCTAACGGTCTATTAGAAACATGCACTATGTTAACCAAGCATGCATGACAATACGTGAGTGACTCATGAAATTGATGTTAGTTGTTGTTACTTGTTATGCATCTCTTCCCAAAAAGAATAGCTTTATGTGGATGACTCATTTACGTCACGCACGATGGTGTAGCACATTTCTTTGTTCGTAGCAAGTGTAGAATTATACTACTATAATAGTAGGCGTATCCTGTGCCCCACACGCACTTTGTTTATAGTGTTGGAATGTTGAAATGGACGCTATTTTTTAATCCAATAGATCTACATACTTTAATAACATCTTTTTCATCGTTATTATAGGTTTTTAATGGATTAATACTTTTCGTTTTTCTGTAGAAAGCAAAAGTCCCTTTGTCTGTGTATAGCTTAAAGCATGTATAAAATCATAATATAAATAATATACTTTTATAGTATTAAATCAGCAATTTGCCGCCAACTAGCGCCACTGCGGAAAATGCATGAACCTTCTCGGGTGTTCTCGGTGCAGAATTTTCTTTGACGATGTGTGAGCGTTGCGCTCGCACGCGGCGGCGGCCGCGGCGGGTTTAAATCTCAGTTGAAGTTCTTCTTGATAACGTTAGATGTCGTTAGGTGATCGAACTTAAGTTATAGAGAAGGTATGTCTTTTATATTTTTAAACGCATTCGGTAGTCAGAGCGCATGGAGATAGGAAGCAATCAAAATATAGCGATTCAAGGTTGATTACGGAACCCACATAGAAGTCATCTAAGTGTTATGTATGTTTCGAAAGGCAGATATCTGGTTATGTGGTTATACTTGGGTTATACCTACTATAACTTTACGTAATTTTCCCGTATATTCAATGCATTAACTATGTACACAACGGAATCCTTTAGTATAACAGCTAATGAGTGAATTATCATACATAAACATTAAAGGACTAAGTAAGCGGTTATGGTCAATCGCCTCAGGTCGTAAAATCCATACAAATGGTAATAACCGTGGCAAAGAGTGCAACGAACCATTATATAGATATAAGTAGGTAGGTAAATGTAGGTAATAATATGCATTATGCATGCTAACGATGTTTTAGATATGTTAATCAATTTATAACATTTTGACGGCTTTGATTGATTTTGCATGATCAATAACTGTACAAGCGAAAACAAAAACTTTTGTTAGTTGTGTGTGACTGGCTGAGGAATGAAAAAGTAATGGAGGAAAACTAACAGCTCTGTAGACAATATCAAGTGCGTTGACCTTATCATGCTATCCGCAGGAAAATTCTATAAAGTTGTTGATGATTCATTCTGTGACACGATTCGTGCACGCCATCAATCTCTTGTCGACAAATTGCAAACAACATCGCCTTTTGTTTTAACACTCGTTAAGTGTAATTGAGCATAAATTAAAACATCAAGCAATCGTACTGGACGATTCGTGTAACTAACAAATATAGGGTCTTATCTTTCGAAACCTCCATTGTACAAAATATACGACTTTAAAGTGGAGTGTAATGTAAGTATTTATAACTTAAGGACTTACGTACGACTTTAAATAGGTAGGTAGGTAACTATATGACTCCTGGGAAGTATTATGGTTTATTATTGATTGCTTAACTACCTATTTAGACCTTCTTCAGTGGCACCAATAACCAAAAGCAATCCTGAAGACGCTAATAAAATTCAAGTAGGCGGTTTATAAACTCTGACACCAGGCTCCATCGAGTCCTTCCTCGACTCGGTGTCCCACACGACATAATAACCGGATTAAAAAGACTAGTATGTTAGTACGTAGTAAGTTACGTAGACCATCTGCCCTGTTACGCCTATCTACGTTATCTTTAGTTACATGAGTTACGCGCAACAAGCTTAATCGTATTATTTAGGTCCCATTTATATACGTACGAGTTCATATTTACAAGAAATATAATTAATTTTAATATTACATCCAAAAAACAAAACTCATGTAACTCAATTTTTGTATGGAGTAGCTTTGCGTATCTACTATAACTCTAGATACATGAGATACGCAAAACCGTACGCATTGAGACGAGTCGCGCGGACCTCCGGCATATCGAGTTACATGAGATAGGCAAAACAAAGCTTATGAACTTGTCGGCGTCCGAAACGAATTGCCATTAGGAGATAAAGTTTCTACCCATGGGTGTCAATGAGGCGACTATGGAGTGTTATCCAGAGAATGGGCAGCAGCGCTTCCTTTGAATGCTACACCTAGCACTGCACTCGCCAATCCGCCTGTCAAGCGTGGTTATGTTCAGCAGTGGACTGTTGTGGCCGTTGAAGTTAGAGTTGAAAGGTACATGGTGTTTTTTTTAATTCTATTAATTAGTACTTATTTTATTCAGAATACCTTTTGTGAACATAATGTACAAGGTGTTTGTTTTAATTTATTTATTAACCTTACTTTTTGGATAATGTCAAGGATTTAGATGATAATGCGGTGCAATAAAAGCTTCAAATTAGTGTAAACTTTTTGATCTCCATTTTCAATAATTTTAATTCGATTGCATGTTTTAAACATAGCAAAATACACTTACCTCTATAAAGTAAGTGTATTTTGTGATCTCTTAATACATTAATGATTGTATTGAACTGCTCATACTCATTTGAAACTTTTTTATTATTATGATTATTGAGAAAAACAAAAGATTTCGATGACGTAGAGCACAAATAAATTATCAATCACTTTTAAATAAAGTTAGCTTTTTAATATCATTTTCTGCTCAAAGACATTATCTTAATATGGAAAATTTCATTGTTTAATTGGTTATTACAATAAAAAATACTTTAAATAATTTTATTTAACTTGCTTTGATTCTTTTCATAATATTCCCCAAAAATTAAATATCTTCTTTACCTAAGTAAACACAATTTTTAGCAATCGTTAATAATGCCCACAGCATCAATTCTACGCTCCCCAAATGTTTTCAATTGATCAACCTTCAATGCCAGTGTTTTACACGATAAGCAAGCTAAAAGATTTGCAGCATACATTTTTTATCTCTTGTTATTTTTGATTACCCTCAATAATTTTAAATTTACTCATAGATGACCTTATAGAGTGTAAAAATCAATAACTGAAAAATTAAAAAAGTTAATTGGACCTCTTATACAAGACGACTTGGACAGCTGACACTTTTTTTATGTGAAGCATTTTTTTATATTTTGGCCTGAGTTTCATGGTAAAAGTGGTTTAATTTTATGGGCTGGTTTATTCTCTTTAATTATTTCGGACAATTCCTTTTTACACCATGTCTGCTGACAAGTCTCAACGTCGCCTCGAGACCTTTTGGACTCGGGATGCACTTGGACAAGACGAAAGTAATGTTCAATCAACACATCATCCCCGAGCCGGTCTCTGTCGAAGGTATAGCCCTTGAAGTTGTCCAGAAGTATGTGTACCTTGGGCAAACTCAGCAGCTGGGTAGAGACAACTTTGAGGCTGAAATCACCAGAAGAGTGCAGCTGGGCTGGGCAGCATTTGAGAAGTTGCGTCATATCTTGGAATCACCCCTGCCACAATGCCAAGGTGTTCGATCAGTGCGTCCTGCCAGACATGACCTATGGAGCCGAGACGTGCAACCTGACAGTAAAACTGGTCCACCGGTTCTACTAAGAGATGTCACTAAGAGAGGTATCGAAAGGTCTATGCTCGGTATCTATATAATGGATAAATCCGGAATGAGACTATCCGCAAAAAGAGCAAAGTTACAGACATAGTCTAGCAGTGTAGCAAACTGAAGTGGCAGTGGGCTGGGCACATTTGTCGTAGAACCGACGGACGGTGGAGTAAACGGGTTCTCGAGTGGAGGCCACGCCTCGGCAAGCGAAGTGTTGTGGTGGACCAATGATTTAAAAAAGGCGGCTGTAGCGACTGGATGGCCAAAACGGGAGATTGTGCCCTATGGCGTACCTTGGGGGAGGCCTATGTCCAGCAGTGAACTGCTATAGGCTGATGTATGTATGTTATAGATCAGCCTGTATATTGAAATACCTAGCTTAGGTTTAAATCTGATATATTTTCAGATTTTTCCATAGGCACTACCACACCGTAATAGATCACCCTGTATACTATCCAAGAAGTAAATAATCTGAGATAATACTGTTTTGCACATGTCCTGTAACTAAACTTGTAGGAGATTAGAATTTCAATAAAATGTTGTTTTTGACGCGGCTATCTCATGTATCTTAGATACAGTACCACGCGTAACACGATTTGTATGAGAAATAAAGGAGCAAAATAATTAAAATCGTTATATTTTACTACACACTTGAAAATAAGAAAAAATTTAAATGAGGAATGCATTCTATGATTGTTTTGCTCCAATTCATAAGAAAAAAATCTTCATAGAATCAATATTATGTAAGTTATGAGCAAATATTATTTCCAAAATATAAAGTGGATTTGTGGCAAATGGCAGTCTGAGAGATACATTAGATAGGCGTAACAGGGCAGCCATCACGTGAATTGCCATTCAACGAACAACTGGCTGACTAATGCCTTGACCCTGAGTGTGGCTGACTATTCTATAGCAACCTGCCACTGTGCACCGTAAATGAGTGGTTGTGTAACATCAATAACAACCTATGATGATCTTTATAGCTAGGATCATGTTTAATGTCGGTAGTTTTTAGGGTTTCGTAACCAAAAGGTCAAAACTCTATTACTGAGTCTGAATGGTCGGTCACAAGGCTGTACCTACCTCATAAACCGTGAAAGTTAGAGAGTTGAAATTTTCATTGATGATGTATTTTTAAAAGCTTTTAAAAGCTTTTATTTAACTTGCAGTGTATGTAAGTAAGTAACAATGTTTGTTCGGTGCAAATCTTGCAAGTTTAATTTGAACCACTTCTCGGTATCCGATTGAGTTGAAATTTTGCATGTTGGTCCAGAACCGATGACAATGCATGTTAATCATAAATTTGACCTGATGCTGCGGCCAGGATCGGCTCCGTACGAGAGATCTCCTCAGCGGTTTATAGCTGGGACACAAAATTTTGTATACGAATTCGTTTATTAAAGGCGGCTGGTAGGCCCACCATGAATTAGACGCTACATCCAGGGTTGTCTTCGAACTATGGAACTCCTCAATATTCAACTGCTGGGACTTGCAATTTTGTATACGAATTCGTTTATTATAGGCAGTAGGTAGGCCTACCATGAATTAGACGCTACATCCAGGGTTGTCTTCGAACTATGGAACTCCTCAATATTCAACTGCTGAGACTTGCAATTTTGTATACGAATTCGTTTATTATAGGCAGTTGGTAGGCCCACCATGAATTAGACGCTACATCCAGGGTTGTCTTCGAACTATGGAACTCCTCAATATTCAACTGCTGGGACTTGCAATTTTGTATACGAATTCGTTTATTATAGGCAGTTGGTAGGCCTACCATGAATTAGACGCTACATCCAGGGTTGTCTTCGAACTATGGAACTCCTCAATATTCAACTGCTGGGACTTGCAATTTTGTATACGAATTCGTTTATTATAGGCAGTTGGTAGGCCTACCATGAATTAGACGCTACATCCAGGGTTGTCTTCGAACTATGGAACTCCTCAATATTCAACTGCTGGGACTTGCAATTTTGTATACGAATTCGTTTATTATGGGCAGTTGGTAGGCCCACCATGAATTAGACGCTACATCCAGGGTTGTCTTCGAACTATAGAACTCCTCAATATTCAACTGCTGGGACTTGCAATTTTGTATGCGAATTCGTTCATGATAGGCAGTTGGTAGGCCCACCATGAATTAGGGTCACGTCAATAGAAGGCCTACTGATAGAAGAATTAGACTGTTCGAAATTAACTGGGACTCGGCCATGTAATAATGACGCCATCAATGAAATGAAAAGACTAAGACATATTACAAGCTAATTCTTCTATTAGGGATGCCGGAGGAGTAGGTACCAACCTACTTCTATAGAATATAAAAGAGATAATTATACTTTATCCTAATGTTAGTTTTCCCCGTGCCTTAAGTTTTTCTATTGAAGGTCTCTCCGTTTTATAGAAAGACTTTCGTATTGATCAATAACTATCGTAACATAAACTAAAAAATATAAAATAAAATTATGTAAAAAAAACTTTTAAAACAAGCTTTTATTTAAGTGCTCTGAAAAGATGAAAATAAAATGTTGAATGACATTAACCACATTCATTTATGACTTTACAGAAATGAAAATATAATAAAAGCTTGTCGCGAAACTTTCAATTTGTGATTGAAATTTTGTAATAAGGTACGCACCTAACTGTAATTAGGTAGTTTCTTCTAGGCATCGCGACAAGCTTTTATTATATTTTCATTTCTGTAAAGTCATAAATGAATGTGGTTAATGTCACTCAACATTTTATTTTCATCTTTTCAGAGCACTTAAATAAAAGCTTGTTTTAAAAGTTTTTTTTACATAATTTTATTTTAACTGCGTATGCTGCTGAACTCAGTCTCTTCGACAATTTCTCAATATGTGGCCCCCATTGGAGCGAGGCGTAGCTAGCGTACTTCTTTATGTAGCTTATTTCGTGTCCCATAGCTCGGCAAAAGCCTTATTTATTAAGCCGTTTATTGTACACAACATAACACAAAGGACATAACGTATAGAACAATACACAACACGTTAGTTTATTTACAAAAATAAATCTCTTGCAGCAGACCTAGGGTAGTGAGACGACATAAAGGTCTCCCTTCTTTTGCGCCTATAGAAAAAAATAAACGACTAAGTTTAAAATAAATACTCGCGATGTCGAATTCTTTCTTTCATGCTAACTCTACCGAAGAGTTTTTAAGTCAATTAAACATTCACTCTGCCTTTGCTTCGTCCGCTGAAAGTAGGCTACCCTAGCAATGAAAAGGCTCTACGCTTTTAGACGAGTTTCATTTCAGCCACTATTAGAAGTCTTACAGACCTAAATGTAACGAGTTTCTCCTAAAAGTTGAGAAGGGTTAATAGCTTTGTGCTAAGATAGTACCTAACTAACAGCAAGGGAATAGTAAAAAGTTGACCCATTTAGAAGAAACAGACTTTTGCGTGCTATTATTTCGGGCGTACAATTAAAATGTAGGCCACTTCACTTCGCCTAATTTTCAAATTGAGGTCGAAAGTTTATTTGAGCATGATACAGCCTACATACTTATACTAGACTTGTTGACGAACTATTCTGTTAGAGATATGCTTCTGAACCACGCTCTTAGGTAGGTACAACGACTATTCTATTACTCATACCTACATCTACTTACAGACTCGCATATTCCAGCCCCAAAAGTAAAACAAAAGAAATCCAAAACTCAATAAAAACTTTAATAAAATTCCGTTATCAGTCCAGGTCTCCAGTTCTCCAGGTCTATCTCAGTGATGTATTGGCAGGATGGTCTGTCCCTTGCTCTGCTGGAAGCCTCCAGTGGCCTCCTGGTGGCCGTGCACGGAGTGAGCGCCGAGGTTGTTGAATTTCTCCAGCTGTTCCGCGCCGCCCTTGTAGCCTTTTTGCAGGAATTCTCCCTGTGGAAGAAAATAGAATTATCAACATTGTGTGGCGTATGGTAGATCACCATCAACAGCCACAACACAACAGTAGGTCTGTAAACTGCTGGTTATGCGCCTCGTGCTTAGAAGACGGGTAAAATTAATATTATTTTGTTATTATAGTATACTTAGTACCTACGATAATTACACAATTCTACATTTTAAGTGTGCCGTGTGATGCCGGCTTAGAATAGCATCACCCCATTTCCTTCCATTGGGAGTCGTAAGAGGCGACTAAAGGACTCGAGGGTGTGTACTGCAATTTGAGGCGATGAGCTGACGACCTGTCTCTATGGCCATACCCAATTTTTCGCATGACCCTCATATTATTATATTTGTCAGACGTGGCGTAAATGACCATTTATGCGACTGTTTGCGCTCTGCCTACCCCGCAAGGGATTTTAAGCGTAATATGTGCATGTATGTACGTGTTAATTTTTAGAGTATCGTAGCTCAAAAGGAAAAAAAATGAAAACTTAAAGGATCACTTTGTTTTTCGTCCGTTTGTCTGTGTGACAGTCAAGAGAGTTGAAACCACAAACTCAAGTCTACGGCCGCTTGTAGTTTAAAAAAAAAACAAAGTCCAAATTCAACGTTAAAAATAAAATTATGTAAAAAAAACTTTTAAAACAAGCTTTTATTTAAGTGCTCTGAAAAGATGAAAATAAAATTTTGAATGACATTAACCACATTCATTTATGACTTTACAGAAATGAAAATATAATAAAAGCTTGTCGCGATGCCTAGAAGAAACTACCTAATTACAGTTAGGTGCGTACCTTATTACAAAATTTCAATCACAAATTGAAAGTTTCGCGACAAGCTTTTATTATATTTTCATTTCTGTAAAGTCATAAATGAATGTGGTTAATGTCATTCAAAATTTTATTTTCATCTTTTCAGAGCACTTAAATAAAAGCTTGTTTTAAAAGTTTTTTTTACATAATTTTTGTTACTGCTATTGCTATAACAACAAATACTAAACATTATAATACAATTAATATTTAAGGAGGCTCTCATACAACAATTATGTTATTTTTTGCCATTTTTATTTTTGATAATGTTACGGAACCTTTCATACGAAACGCGAGCCTGACTCGCACTTGGCCGTTTGTTTATTGTTTGAGGAAATACTGTCGAAAAGGTTATTTGTCGTGACGAAATCGTGTCGTTTTGTTATTTTTTGCCGTTGGTGACCTAGCATTTACTCATTTGCAGACTGCACTAATTTAAATATAAGAATAAGTTTTATTTATTTATACGAGAAAGCAGTTGTACCTGATTAGATTAGCCACACTGCATAACATAAACTGTATAGTCTGTTGCTTTGGGATGGTCTTTATACAAAAGAAATCAGACGCAAAATTGTTATGAATATAGTCGGTTGATAGACAGATGAAGAAGACTATCTTTCGATTTTCTCAAAACAGTGAAATACCTTACATTCAAATCATTATGTTGGTTTACGCGACTTACTTGTTTATTATTTCAGTAGGGAGTTTAGCTCTCCACGTTTCGGCTAGTCTCTTCACGCTGTTCGACAGATCGTATACGCCCGTGTCGTCAGCATACCTTACAAATGAATATGATGATAAGGCTATTATAAAGCCCGATTTGGATTCTATCAGAACCATTCTTGAAGAGATGCCAACGAAGAATGTGCCCTCTGCGCAACAACATTTACTTGTGCCACATGTAGCCAAGCCAAGACTCCCAAGTAATGGCGCGGACGGCGTAGGTATTCTTACTCACTCGTAGGTTTATTGAATTACAAGCAAGTGTAGATCTAGATACGTTCTATTAGATCATTTCCGTCGGATGCCTTTGCACAAACCCCCATTCACCAGTCCATCGCCTCATGCGCGGTACACTCGAGATAATCGCTGGATAAGACTGGTAGTTGTGGTTACGTCTCATGTTTACCAGAACAACAGGTATTGTTGGACTAGGACAACTCGCTACTTGTTTAGCAGTTTGAGAGCATAAAGGGCCCTTAATTGTGCATCAATTATGTCAACGAGATAAACTGCGTATCGAGATGACGTGAACGGTCGGGTCTGTGCTGGAAAAATATAACTCGGTATTATTACAGATAATGACTGATTATAGATGACATAAAAAGGACAAACCATTTTTATTTCAAATAAAATTATGTAAAAAAAACTTTTAAAACAAGCTTTTATTTAAGTGCTCTGAAAAGATGAAAATAAAATTTTGAATGACATTAACCACATTCATTTATGACTTTACAGAAATGAAAATATAATAAAAGCTTGTCGCGATGCCTAGAAGAAACTACCTAATTACAGTTAGGTGCGTACCTTATTACAAAATTTCAATCACAAATTGAAAGTTTCGCGACAAGCTTTTATTATATTTTCATTTCTGTAAAGTCATAAATGAATGTGGTTAATGTCATTCAAAATTTTATTTTCATCTTTTCAGAGCACTTAAATAAAAGCTTGTTTTAAAAGTTTTTTTTACATAATTTTATTTTATATTTTTTAGTTTATGTTACGATAGTTATTGATCAATACGAAAGTCTTTCTATAAAACGGAGAGACCTTCAATAGAAAAACTTAAGGCACGGGGAAAACTAACATTAGGATAAAGTATAATTATCTCTTTTATATTCTATAGAAGTAGGTTGGTACCTACTCCTCCGGCATCCCTAATAGAAGAATTAGCTTGTAATATGTCTTAGTCTTTTCATTTCATTGATGGCGTCATTATTACATGGCCGAGTCCCAGTTAATTTCGAACAGTCTAATTCTTCTATCAGGAGGCCTTCTATTGACGTGACCCTAATTCATGGTGGGCCTACCAACTGCCTATCATGAACGAATTCGTATACAAAATTGCAAGTCCCAGCAGTTGAATATTGAGGAGTTCCATAGTTCGAAGACAATCCTGGATGTAGCGTCTAATTCATGGTGGGCCTACCAACTGCCTATAATAAACGAATTCGTATACAAAAGTTTGTGTCCCAGCTATGAACCGCTGAGGAGATCTCTCGTACGGAGCCGATCCTGGCAGCAGCATCAGGTCAAATTTATGATTAACATGCATTGTCATCGGTTCTGGACCAACATGCAAAATTTCAACTCAATCGGATACCGAGAAGTGGTTCAAATTAAACTTGCAAGATTTGCACCGACCGAACAAACATTGTTACTTACATACACTGCAAGTTAAATAAAAGCTTTTAAAATAGGTTAAGGGTAGCTAAAAGACAATAATCTTAATAAAATTATTTAAAAAAAACTTTTAAAACAAGCTTTTATTTAAGTGCTCTGAAAAGATGAAAATAAAATTTTGAATGACATTAACCACATTCATTTATGACTTTACAGAAATGAAAATATAATAAAAGCTTGTCGCGATGCCTAGAAGAAACTACCTAATTACAGTTAGGTGCGTGCGTACCTTATTACGAAATTTCAATCACAAATTGAAAGTTTCGCGACAAGCTTTTATTATATTTTCATTTCTGTAAAGTCATAAATGAATGTGGTTAATGTCATTCAAAATTTTATTTTCATCTTTTCAGAGCACTTAAATAAAAGCTTGTTTTAAAAGTTTTTTTTACATAATTTTATTTTATATTTTTTAGTTTATGTTACGATAGTTATTGATCAATACGAAAGTCTTTCTATAAAACGGAGAGACCTTCAATAGAAAAACTTAAGGCACGGGGAAAACTAACATTAGGATAAAGTATAATTATCTCTTTTATATTCTATAGAAGTAGGTTGGTACCTACTCCTCCGGCATCCCTAATAGAAGAATTAGCTTGTAATATGTCTTAGTCTTTTCATTTCATTGATGGCGTCATTATTACATGGCCGAGTCCCAGTTAATTTCGAACAGTCTAATTCTTCTATCAGGAGGCCTTCTATTGACGTGACCCTAATTCATGGTGGGCCTACCAACTGCCTATCATGAACGAATTCGTATACAAAATTGCAAGTCCCAGCAGTTGAATATTGAGGAGTTCCATAGTTCGAAGACAATCCTGGATGTAGCGTCTAATTCATGGTGGGCCTACCAACTGCCTATAATAAACGAATTCGTATACAAAAGTTTGTGTCCCAGCTATGAACCGCTGAGGAGATCTCTCGTACGGAGCCGATCCTGGCAGCAGCATCAGGTCAAATTTATGATTAACATGCATTGTCATCGGTTCTGGACCAACATGCAAAATTTCAACTCAATCGGATACCGAGAAGTGGTTCAAATTAAACTTGCAAGATTTGCACCGAACAAACATTGTTACTTACTTACATACACTGCAAGTTAAATAAAAGCTTTTAAAAGTACCCGGGTTTCGGACTCTTGCTCTAAAAATTATCACTCCTGAAAGGCTAAAATTAAAATATTAATAATACGCATAATACGTATACAACCCTAATCGCTTCAAAGTAAGAGTGAACAGGCTTCTTCTGGGTGAACTCGCTCCATCTTAGACTCTGTCTCTGTCCTATGACCTAGACTAGAGTCAAGAGCAAACCCATCTTTTCTCTTTACTCGAGAATTATAGATATAGGAGAAAAAATATCTAAGGCAACTTGGATGCTTGTGAAATTTACTGCATGTCTCACTTATTTATTCTCTAATTTCTATTGTTTTAGGATGATTGTCGGCTAGCAAAACCCCTAAACCTTTTTCATAAATAAAAAACGTTTGATTTAAAGCAGCCATGGACCGGAATACATCTATCATTGTCGTCATTTCTTCATTTATTCTCTTTTCCTTTTTATAAGAAAAAAGTCATTTTCCTGCCACTGATCGTCTTTTGAAATTGAAATTGAAATTCTTCTTCTTTCTACTATCTTTTCTATACTACTCGAATTCGATTGAAAGTGTTATACGAGTAGTAAAACGTGTTTAAAAGTACGCCTCCAGATATTATTGACGACGACAAACCTGGAAATGCCAATCGAAATTACTTGAAAACAATCGATAGTGCCTGGTCCGATACTTGTATGTTTTTCTGTGTACCAATTATACTTATGCAAATCACCTGCCTACTTTATCGTCAGCTAATAGTCATGTTCATGAGGCGCATATTTAGCAGCTTTATGCATAAGTCATTCTTTGTCATATTGTGACTCCTACGTGGAGATATGTCCACCGATCCTTTATTAAATGATCTGTGAGCTATGTATTCGTTTATACTTGTGTTTATAATAGTGCTTGATGGTTAGGTACCATCCCGACGCATAATGTCCTAAACCACCTACTACTCTTATAGTTATAAATGCACAAATCAATAATCATCTACGTTGGCTACGACGAAATATGCAATTTGCTACAAAAATATCGTTTCGGATTTTAAAAGCTTTTAAATTTTGTTCCTAAGATGTGTGTTCAGTTTAGACAATGAATCATAGTTTGATTCACAAGTTTGCACAGACATAAGACATCAAGATAGAGTAGGCACACGATTTCCTTAACACACTTTGTTGACGAACTTAATTAACTTGTACGAAACTCAATTTTGCTTTCTTCAACAGTTTAGCTAGGTTTCAATCAAACAATCATTTATTTGCTTTAATCACATGTACAACGTTTTAAGATCTTAAAGTTAATGTTTAGTTTAGCGTTGCTATGCTGGGGTAGGTTAGGTATTGGTGACGGTCTATGAATGCGGCGCGGTGCTCGATCGCACGCGTCGCTCTGGGCGTGTGTTGTCCCTTTCTCACTCGCAGGGCGAGACTGGCGACGTGCGCGCAGACCGACTGACGGCGCCAACCGGTGGCTTCGGCGCCGCACCTCAGTCACTCGAAAACCGTTCGGACAGGAGAACGTATTGTGTTTTTGTACGGATTTCCCGCCACGCGTTTTGTGATGCCGCGTGTAATGGACGATTCAATTTGAGATCGCGCGTGTTGATGCATCGTATTATTGCGGTTCTCCTGGGTTATACTAGAATACCAGGCTTAGTGATTGTTGGATGTCTCGACGTCTTCCACGTGAGCGTCGCGTTGAATAGGCATCAGGTGGCCATTTTGGCCCGCGTTTGTACGGCCCAAATTCGGGTTGGGTCACGCGTAATGACTAATATCAAAGTGGAATACGAACAGAAGCTGTGAGTGGTTTGACGTGAATAACGCGCCAAGGCTGTAGTGGAATGCTGGGTGTCGATATCTTTTCCACCCAGCCCTGTAAGTACCCACGGAATTCCCCATTTGATCCATTCCCTGAACTTCCTTTCTCCGTTGGGTATTTTATGCATTTGGACCGGCACGTTGACTGTAAGTAGTAAACCTAGTTGTCTTAGTATGTCTTAGTGTGTTCCCTTTAGTCATATTTGTTGTACCATATCATTGTGACTCCTTAGTACGAATTGCGGAATTCGTGGGGTGATATAATTTGGAGGTACTTACTTAGAATCTAGTGCTAATACGTGTGACGTAACGCCAGATCGGCAGACGGTATTTACTACCGACTCGAGTTATGTAAAGGTTGGAACACATCATTGCCAATTTCACTCAACTTAGTTAATTAGGTTAAATAGATTTAGGTTCACGTTTAATTCATAGTATGCGCTGCTATATTGTGCAGCGTATGCTATTTAGCGCTGCGTAACGCGGCCATTGTCTACCTTCAGTTGAACTCCTGGTATTTTACTAGAAATTTACCTGTGTAAATCGCTTCCACTGCGGGAGTTTAGCTTGGAATTAGACAGTTAATATTAGTATCAATGTGTTTTACCAACTACGTCAGTGTACACATACATATATAGGGATATCCCAAATCAAACAATGTAAGTTATAAAAAAAACAATAATTAAATTGTTTTATTTCAATAAAGTTATTTGATTGAATTCATTTATACTATGTCATACTTACTTCTTCTAATGTCTAATAAAGAATAATCTGAAATCTAAAATAAATACTTCAATGTAAGTTGTCTATTGTAAATAAAGGGTGAACAAAACGTCCCGGGTATTTCTACTCCATTCAGAGGACCATCCTAGATTCTCAGTAAATGATGATGATCATGTTGTATGTAGATGATATTTCGAACCGCAAACTAAGAGAAGAACCAGCGATATTTTTTCTAAATTATAGGTACATCGAACCAGCTTTGTCACGCACCGTCATAAAAAAGTTTCCGCGAAGCAGCCTTGGATATTTAAAAAACTAGAGTATCTAAACTAAACCTCACGCAAACAATACCGTACCTGGGAATTTGAAGCGAGGCTTGTTCAGCCAAGTCGATCAGTCGTTGCTTTACCGCGAGATACGAAGCCTGAAAATTGCCCTACGCAATTTACCGTAAAATAAACTACACATTTTAATACAGAAAATATGTTGGATTGGAAGGACTGACTGAAACCCATGCTTTAACCTGAAAATATTTGTGTGTGATATAAAGTTATCTGAAAATGGGAGTTTTTCTATTGACAGTTCTCTTGATAGTTCTGAATGTCAAACCAGAGGGCGCAGTGCTAAACTGAAATTTTGACGTTTCAATATGGCTGGCTTCAGCCATAGTTTTGTCACAGGTTCCGTTTCACGTTGTGTTCGTTACAAAATAATTATGTTTGTTTGATTTACTACAAAATAAACTTATCGCCTTGCTATTATATTGAGTGTCATACGTGTAAGTAAACAAATAACCAATAATAAATTTAGAACAATTCAATAAACACAAAATAAAGAATAATTTACTAAGTGGTACAGTTTTTGTGTAAAGAAACGTTATTTCAATTAAGCTTAGCGCCCTCTACATGACACTTCAGAATTGCTAGAAAATTTCCCATTGTAATCATGGACAAAAAAGCTCGCGATGATCCGTGGAAGTTTCTTTACAAGAGGTTGCAGGAAAAAGAAATAATCAGCACCAATAAAAAGTAAGCTTATTCTGGTCAGAGGTACATATACTACTCATTCATTACTGATGAAATTGTTCGGTGTTATATTCCATTTTCATATGAAACGTAGAGTGTGGTGGCGGTTTTTTGAAAAATCAAATGCGAAATTAAAGCTTTGTACGGCGTTAGATTTTGAGACGTTTGTGATGTCTCCGCTAATATCTAGCCCGCCCGAATAAGGCCTGGCCTTATTGAAATTTACTACTGATTCACCTCTACAACCTGGTGTAGGATGAGACGCTCTCTCGGAGCTCCTCTCATTCTGCATTGCATGTTGAAATCTGGCCAACGGTCGCTGACATTCGCCAATAGTTACGACTTGCATAAGTTTCGAACCGTAGAATTTTGATGTAAATTGAATCGCCTCCACACTGCACAGTTAGGAGCGAAGATTTTACCAATTCCTATTATTTAGTTTTTATTTAAAAATGCCATAATTAATGTACTCATAATTATTGTTTAGTTTCTCACGCCCAAAAAATAGGGAAGTACGTTTAACTGATAGCCATAACCAGTCTAAATGTACACAAATTAAAACAAAGGCCTATAAAAACAGCCTTGGTAGTGAACAGGCCCCGAAGAGCCTCATCCTGTGGACGACCTTGACTTCAAGTTACGTCATATACTTGTAGGGTCTTAACTTTTATCACTTATTTAGAACTCTGTAACATGTAGCGTTTCTAAAATAGGATCTTCATACGATATTGTTGTTACGAAGACTGTTATCAAAAAAGCTGGAGCTAGAACTAAAGTCGAATCACTCATTCGTCAGTTCAGTAATTTCTTATCCTTAAAAAGCCCGTGGAAATGACATATTTTCCTGGAAAAAAGGATGGAATATCATACAAGGCGCCTGGATCATTTTCTTTTTATCTAAAATCACTCAGATGTTGACCTAAAGAAAAAACGCTTTCAGATACGTCCTCAATAGAATTCAGTTTAACTTTAGTTACTCGTACTACCTATCCTCCTCTGATGACCTGGTATGAACAAATTAGGTGTCACGTCACTTGCACTGATATCTTATCTCGTATGTTGATGTTCAGCTCAAGATAATAGCTGTAATGATTTACCTACTCTGTTTTTATCTCTTGTACCTTTGGTCTTGGTTTACGAGCAGTGCAATTATATGCGCATCCTTGACAGTCATTTTCAAAATATTTACTAGGCTAGTTCAAACTGTAAGTTTCATTTATATTGTTTTGCACACAACACTTAACTCATTTATCCTTTCGAATAACGTGTTTAGTTTGACTAATTAGCTCAATTAACACAAATAGTCTGACTGAATGAATTTGTGTCAGAGTAATTTATGTCAGAATAAGGTTTCTAGGATGGTCACCTCATCATAATTAAACAATTTTGCTTAGTTTTGGTTTGTTCAATTCAAATTTAAGGCGCAATCGAGCTCGGTGTTGAGCTGACTGGGCTCTTCAATTTCATCAAGATCGATCTAGTGGTGAACCGTTTTTCAAACAAACGCAAATCTAAAATTCGGTGGACATAAATATAAGTTGGATTTCAATTTTTTAACAAAAGCTTATGTGAAATTATGAAGGCACACGTCATTTTGGCGCAAAACTAAAAGATAAATAGTATTTCATCCACACTAAAATCAGCATTATTTTTTCCACAATTTCCATCTATTGGTGTAATGTGGCGATTAGGTTTCAACAGGGAAATCTCATGGTTCAAAATTATTTTTATTATTTTGCGAAGATGTTATACCTATGTATAAACACGGGACTGTCCATCGAGTTTTTTAAATACAACTTTTGTCTCCTCTTCCATTTCCATCTTTATTGTAGAATTTACAAATACAGTCAGTTTTTGTCCCAAGTCGTGAAATATTAGTGAGGATATTAGATCAAAGTGACACGCATTTGTTTAAATTATATGCAAATATCAAATAGATAATCACAAAGAAGTGTAGGAAATGCAGATTGCCAACGAATTGTTTACTTTGCTATTGTACGGCGACATTCAAAAAGCACGTGCGTGGCCACAAACTCGTTAGTAACGTTGCCGATGCGTTCCGACTCGGCCAACTCGCCAACCCGTGGCCAGTGGATCGAGGATTACGTCAGTGTATTCGCCGGTGCCGCCGAGCCGATACTCACTAACATAACAAACGCGTTTTTTACTCCAGTCAATAGGAAAATTCGCCAAAAATACGTGGTTTAAAGTTTCGAGTGCAGCTAAATCGGGGCCGTAAAAACCCTGCTGTAGAACAGTCGTGCCCGTGACAGTAACCTACAGTGAACCCTGTTTTCCAAGCGGTTTTCTGCAGACGCGAATGGGAACAATCGCTGTTTCCGCGTACGTCGCGATCTCGAGATGCAAGTTTGAGAAGCTTGCGTCATTGCTTTCCGAACATATGACTCGGTGTTCTGAATCACTGTAGGCCGGTAACTGTTTACGGTTAGTCTTTGTGCCGGCGTGTCGGGTACTGGTGAATAAGTTTAATTGAATAAAGTTTTACGCAAAAGTGCTGCAAGAAAAATGGATGAGGAATCTATGTGGAAAGGCTTTTACGATAAACTACAGCAGCAAAAGTCTATAGAAGAGCAGGAACATGATAAAAAGTAAGCAGTTTTTTTAATTAACCGCCCACTTTCCTGTCTAATGAGAATGTACCTACGTAGATGTGCTACTATTAGATAGGTAAATACAATACACTATTATTATATGATTTACATCTTACAATGGAATGTTCTGGGTTTTATCTTTGCTCCATTTATAATTCCGTATGCAAAGCAACATATAACATACCTACCTAACCAACACAAGTTTATGCGGTGTCAAAGACCAAGATAACCTTGAGCACTTTTGGAGGTAGGTAGGCGGGTTTTAGAAAGGAAGAAAACATTACCTCACTACACTATACCTAGGTATCTACCTACTTAGATTACTACCTAACCACCTGTAGAAAGTCGAAAGAAGCAGTTCCTGCATTATCACCGCGTCTGAACAAAAGACTACTAAGCCGGCAACGGACAGACAGCCTATTGTGCAGGGATTGCCTGAACGCGGAAAAACGGCGAAAACACGTAATCCTGGCTTGCAAGGGGGTGCTAAACAACGGGCACAAATCTTTGGCAGTCCAGGGTCACTCTAAGAAGCCTGTGAACGTCTCTCAGGAGAGATCTGTGCTTCTGGAAGGAGCTGGGTTGGCAACCGCACCACCTGACGCATAAATGTCCAGTCTTAAGTCCGGAAAATTATGGAAAAGGGATCTCTCTCCAATTAACATTAATATCCTACTAATGAAGTAATTAGGTGCTTACTTCATTAAAATAATAACCATACCAAATAATAAAAACCAACTTGAATAATACCTAGGTACTTACTTAATAAATGCATGCATGCATACTTACCTAATAATTTACTAATAAATAACTCTAAATGATTACGAAGTACTGTTATGTTACATACTCGTACCTATGATAAGTTTAGCTGATTTACCTACTCGTACACACCTAACACCTATCGATTCAATTCAAGAGAGTTTTTTCTATCAAGACGAATTTCTGACTGGCGGACGTCCCGCCGCCGCGCCGCCGCGCCGGTCCAAAGACCATACTAAACTACTTACTATTGCATTCTTAGAAAGATATCAAAACATACCTATATAAATGTGCTTTAATTTAATTCTATACGGCTTTATTCTAAGGGCTCCTAGCATTTCTAGAAGTAGGTATAGGTAAGTGAGTAAGAAAATTACATGGTACTTAGACCCACTTGCCTACGTTCAATTCAATACCTACAGGAAAATCGTATGAAAAATTAAAATTAACAGTAGCTAGTTTTTGAATGCCTTCGTCCGCATTAGTTTCATGGTGGATTTAAATCGAATTATTTTTCGCTCTAGTTTCATTATTATCTACGAGATTTCCGCCCAGCGGTTTCACCCGCTGCCACTCATTTTCCCGTGGTAATAGTTGTTTTCCCGCGGTAATAAGTAGCCCTCTGTGTTATTCCAGGTTATACTCTACCTGTATTCCAAATTTCATCCAAATCGGTCTAGCCGTTTGAGCGTGAAGAGGTAACAAACATACTTACACACACATACTTACACATAGATTTATAATATTAGTACGGAGTACGGATTCTTACGGATTGGGTGGGACAGACAATGGAACTATCGCGAACATCAGGTTTAGAGTTCGCGTTATTATTATTACCAATGTACCAATACACTCGAGGATGATACAGTACACTGTTAAAATGTTACAGTTACACTGTTCAGGACTAAGGATTTATTTGTATCATGTCGAGCTATTCTATGATTTAATTAATTTGCAATATTTAATTAATATTCTCAATTGCGCAATATATCAAAGCCGAAAAATGACATCGTTGCAAAATGTTAAAGTTGTAAAATATCACTGACTGAATGAAAATAGAAAATCGACAAAATGGAAAAATGCCAATGTGGCAAAATGTCTAAAATAGAAAAAAATTATGGTGGAAAAGTGCGAAAGAGAAAACGTTACAGAATGTCAAATTGGCGAAATGCTAGACACAGAATGTGGAAGTATAACATTTTTATAGAGAGTGTTGAAGTGCGTAAAACCTCAAAGAGTAAAAATGCCAAAGTGACAGAAAATCAAATGTAAAAAAGATAAATGACAGACAAGAGTTACTTTCGAATGAATTTATAATACATATTAATATAGATAAAAGTACCTACTCTGTATGTCAGACTATCGTAGGTAGGTTAGGACGTTAGGACCAAGTTAGGACGAGGTATGCTATGCAAAGCGAAACCTTAATCTTAATTCCTACTTACTGTTTCAAAAAACCGTCTTCATATCATAACCTACGATCTGAGGGTCTTTCAATAAAGCTGCAATGACAATTCGATTTACATTGCGCAGCTTGAAACTTGAAAGGATAACTTAGGTTATAGCATAAGAATAGATAATAATGTGATTTCTACTCTATGGTTATATGGTTTCGCTTCTATACGCCAGTATTATTATCTATTCTTATGTTATAGGCTTCATCCGTGGTTAAAGGTATCGAATTGCCTCACTGACCATTCAATGTATATTGCATTGTCATTGTAAATTACAATTGTCAGCTTTATAGAATGACCCCCAGTGGTTAGGCCTGACCTGCGTGGGCCTGACGCATTTTTGAAACAATTCGCACGTGATAACGGATAATCTCAGCTCCACTGTTTGTATCGCACGTTCTTCCACATAAATACTTAAAACATACCCTAATACATTCACACATGCCCTTGACATGAATAAAATTCGAGTAGGTATTAAAATGTAGGTAATACGCACACGGAAATATTTTTTAAATGCCCCAGACACGCCCCAGACCAGAATGCAACTTTACTACGTAACCTAGCTAAAGTACCGCCGTTCCAATAAGTCGTATTTGACAGCTGTCAGATTCGTGATAATAGAGAGGGTCCATTCTCCTTTGTCGACATCTCTTTTAGTATGGAGATGACAGCTGTCAAATGCGACTTAGTGGAACGGCGTGGCGCGGCGCGGCGCGCGTTACGCGTACGCCTTTAATAAAAAAATCAGTTCCGTTCTAAGTATACATGTCCGATAATTATTTCGTACGTGAGAGGAGATTGTGTAGAATGGAACGTGAATTTTATAGTGTTGTACCAGGTTACTTGAATTTCAGTTGTCGATAAGATAATACTTTTTCTCTTATCGACTATTGGATGCTCGAGTTCTAAGTAAATTTTTACTGATTTCAGAAAAACGAATAAGATAGTTTAAAAAAAGTCCTGAAATGTGTAGAAAAGATGTTATGTATAGAGTTAATAGCATTTATTAGAAAAATCTAAATATTTATTTCTTTTTCTGTAACGAATAACTTCTACATTACACAAAAAATGGACTTAGTTCTAAAGCACGGACTTAGTGATTCATTCTAAAATTTCAAGGTCTTAGAGGTTTTAATAAGCACATTTTGAACTTAAGGATTTGTTAAACTGAAATTTCGAATGAGTCTTATTACAAAATATGATACTTTATTACTTATCGAAAATTGACGTAGGTGCATATTATCGGTTACATTTTATTTAATTTTTTTACCTTGTAATAACATGTAGGTACTTCCAGAAGGACTTAGTGATATTTTAAAATAAAGACCAAGGACTTAGTTGTATTTTATGTTTCTGGAAATCATACTTAGAGCCATGAATTGTGTTTTTATGAACTAAATGAGCGAGAAAAAGAACTTAGTTTACTGTTGTTTGTTACCAACTCAAAAAATTAAATAGTTGACTTAAGGTTTTTAAGACCTCGAGCATATAATAAGGAGATCCCTCAAAATATTTTTTAAACTACTCCATCACTCTATAGATGGCGTTGTACTTGGTACATTAGCGTAAGGAACAGAATGTCACATAATTTTAATTTTTTTTCACTTTGATGTATGAGATCGTAAAACGAAACATAACTAATCATTGTTACATCACTCGCATCATAAAAATATTTATTTTCATGGGCTTCCCTGCATATTAACGAAAACTACGACGGAAACAACGTACAAACAAAACTGAGATTAATTAATAACAAAGCGCGAAAAACGAGGATTCATTCGGAAAGAACAATTACTTTTATGCCTTTTGGCAAACTCTGACACCAGGGTTCATCGGGTCGTTAGACGACTCGGTGTCCCGCTCGAAGAGAGAGATGCCTTTTGGCTTTAGCATATCGTAGCGACTAGCGTAGTCAGTTCAACGCCATCAACGCCAACTAATCTTATTTTAAGTCTCAAAAAGAAAACTACCTATTTTATCGCACTTTTATCGATATCAGATATATCGCATCTCTCCAAATGTCAGAATGACAGTTTTGTTATGATGTTCCCGGTCGGCAGTGTTGCCAGATTGGGCGATTTGTCGCCAATTGGGCTACTCGAGAGCCTCGAGCGGCGACAAGAAAACCCCAATTGGCGACCTGTCGCCGATTGGGCTATCTCTAAATTATGTTGGGCGACCAGTGGGTGACCTCCTAGCAGGCACGTCAAACCTCATCCCGGGCTTCCACACTGGAGCTGAGGTGGCTAGCATCATTAACAAGAGCCTTCAGGATATGATTTAGTTCTATTGTGTGGTCCTTGCCGTTGTGGGTGGAATGGAAGCTATTGGATCCAGATAAGGCTGCTATCCTGCACAGGCTGAAGTTGCATACAGCTGTCCACATCCACCACTCATCCTCGAAGTTCTGCCTCTGGGCCTCCTTGCGGGGAAGATGAGGCAGACACCCAGTTGGATCTGACCATCATTAGGGAGTAAATCTCCTGCCAGGTGGACTGAGAACCATGTAAGGGTTGCATTCAACCGTTGGATGCAATCGGCCTAAAATCAATATCTATGGACGCAACTAGGAAGGCCTATGTCCAGCAATGGACGTCTTAATGTTAATGATCTGCTGATGCTGGTGACATACATTACTTTGAACGCCAAAACGTGTCATTGAAAACAGATTCAGGCGATATGGCGACAAATCGCCCAACAAAAAATTATTTGGGCGATTTGGGCTACTTCAGATTTTAAATCGGGCGACTACGCGTCGCTGGCATCTGGCAACCCTGCCGGTCGGTCGTATTCGTATGGTATCGTAATCGTATTGGTCGATACTTGATTGTTTTTTATTATCTCCAATTATTATCAATTTATATCTATTATTACCTGTTCTTTGAGCATAACGCGAGTGAAAAATACCAAGTGCACAATATTATCTTGAATTCTGACTCGTCTGGTGTAAGGCGCGTGATAACGAGTTATGTAAATAAGCACCTTATCAACCGGCTACAATTCATCGTTTAATTCACTCCCAGTATAAAATATTGGATCGTCAAATATTAAAACACTTCACCCATGGATTTACTACGGGTCGGAGCATTGAAAAACTTCAACAACTTCGTTATTCACTCAAGAAACATGCATCTATTGAAGAATCAAGCTTACATCAACGGAGAGTGGGTGAAGGCGAGCAGTAATGTGTCGTTTCCTGTGATGAACCCTGCCGACGACAAAGTCATTACTGAAGTACCGGATATGGATGTAAACGACGCTAAGAAAGCCATTGATAATGCTGCCAAAGCTTTCGAAACTTGGAGAGACACTACAGCTAAAGAACGCTCTTATATTTTGCGAAAATGGTTCAATGTATGCCAAGAAAACTCGGAAAATCTGGCTCAGATAATCACAGCTGAGTCAGGCAAGCCTCTGGCTGAAGCAAGAGGTGAGGTTGCTTATGGTCTCTCATTCTTTGAGTGGTTTGCGGATGCAGCCCGTATGGTCAATGGTGAGATAATTCCCAGCCCATGGCCTAACAAGCAGATACTGATGTCGAGGCAGCCCCTAGGAGTTGTCTCTGTCATCACACCCTGGAACTTCCCCTTAGCTATGATAACCAGAAAAGTTGGTGCTCTGATGGCTGCTGGATGCACTTGTGTTGTGAAACCCTCAGAAGATACACCATTATCAGCCTTGGCTCTTGCTGAGTTAGGTACACAAGCTGGTGTGCCAAAAGGAGTCATGAATGTCATTACAGCTAGTAGAAAAAATGCCCCAGCTATTGGTAAAATTATGTGCGAAGACCACAATATTGGATGTATATCATTCACAGGTTCAACACATGTTGGAAAGATTTTGTATGGTCTTGCAGCAAATGGTATCAAACGAGTTGCTTTGGAGCTGGGTGGCAATGCACCTTTCATTGTATTCCCTAGTGCCGATATAGGACATGCTGCAGATCAAGCAATGCTCGCAAAATTCAGAAACAATGGCCAAGCTTGCATTGGGGCCAACAGATTCTTTGTCCATGAGGATGTATATGATCAATTTGTTAAAGTTTTCAAGAATCGTATCTCCAGCAAATCTATCCTTGGGCCAGGCACAAAAGAGGGTGTTACAAGTGGTCCTCTTATCAATGATATGCAGTTAAACAAGGTATCTAGTCTAGTTGAAGATGCTGTTTGCAAAGGAGCAAAAGCTTTACTTGGAGGAAAAGTTGCCAAAGAAATAGGAAATAAGTTCTATGAATCAACTTTACTGATTAATGTTAAGCCAGAAATGAACATATACAGAGAAGAGATCTTTGGCCCTGTGGCTATTGTATTAAAGTTCAAGACGGAAGAGGAGGTTATAAAAGCAGCCAATAGTACAAGAAGTGGGCTGGCATCATATGTTTTTACAAAGGAATTAGGGCAAGCATTCAGGATGTCTAAAAAGCTAGATTTTGGTATGGTTGCTATTAATGATGGCATCTTATCAGCCCCTGAACCAGCATTTGGTGGTATCAAAGAGTCTGGAATTGGAAGAGAAGGCAGCTTACATGGTATTCATGAATATACTGACATCAAATACACTCTAATGTCTGGTTTAGACAAGTGAAATAACTGTGTTATTCATGCATTTGTTTTATATTATCATGAATTTGTTATTTATTTAAATTATTAGCATTTAAGTTAATGTGTCTATACTGCTAAAGACAGGTCGAAATAGAAATTTTGAGAGGGGGCCTAACTATAAACTCAAATGAACATAACTATAAACTCAAATAAATGAAAAGTAGTATTAAAAAAAAGGAAATATTGTATTTTTAAAGGCTTTTTAATTTATGTTTATTAATCAAGTTAATGTGATAATGTCAAAAGAATATATTCCTGTAAAAAAAACATTACATATAATTTTAACGTTTTTTTTAAATTTTTATTTACCTACTTTTATACCAGCCATTACATTAAAATTTCTGAAAAGGGAATTTGTATACTTGTTGTATGTGTGCACTATTTTGTAAATCATTCCAGTCTTCCAATTTTGTGATTTTAGAGTAACGTGACATGTACCATAATATCACACCAATATTTGTAGCTAAGTACATACCAACTGCTAGTTTTGATAGAAATTCTTTAATTAATGGTATCCTAATTAAGATAAGTGTATTCTTGCATGATTTTCTAGTGTCTATATGGTATTGAATAGCAATAAATTCTCCACTATCTTGGCTGTAAAATATCCAAACTCTACTTATGTAAATAAAATGTTGTGATAATTGTATATTTTGTTATTAAAATACCATCACCCCATTTCTTTCCCGTTGAAGTCGTAAGAGGCGACTAAGGGACTTGAAGGTGAGTATTGCAATTTTAGGCGATGGGCTGACAACCTGTCACTATGGTGATACACAATTTTCCGAACGACCCTTAAATATATGCCAGACGTGGAATAAATGTCCGTTTTTGCGGCCGTTCACGCTCTGCCTATCCCGCAAGGGATAATAGGTGTGATATGTGTGTGTATGTTTTTATATCAATTAATAGTACCTACCTCATACCTTCTTAACTTCTTACCAATTGTTGATAAACCATGTAAGTTTATTATTCTATTGACATACAATTCTATTAGAAACTTTCAATATTCTAACCGCCTGTGTCACTTTCAGAATCCAAGAAGTTGACGACAGTTTCTTCGAAAAGTTCGGGTCGATTCTCAAGCAAGCGTCTCAAAGGGCCGCCATCGCTGAAGCGACGCCCTTAGCGCCCTTGAAGGAGGAAGTCGAAGAACAAGATGGCGAGAAGAGGCTTGAGGGAGCCCTACATGGAGAATGTCCGCCCTGTAGTACGAGGGATACAGACAGTGGCAATGAGACCCTGCTTGACACTGACTCGGAACCTGACGATCCGGAGAAGATTGACTTATATAAAGAAGCCGTCGGATGGAATGTAAGTTGCCATTATTTTCATACTTCTTTAGCTATTTCGTGTCGATAACAAATGTGTAATAACTAAATTGGCAAGAGTATAATACCTGATATTGCCGTGTCATGCCTTTAGCATTACCCCATTTCTTTCCCGTAGATCGTAAGAGGCGATTAAGGGTCTAGGGGGTTACATGTGTATTGCAATTTTAGACGATGGGCTGACAACCTGTCACTATGGTTATACACAATCATCTGAATGACCCTTAAATGTTTGTCAGACATGGCATAAATGTCCATATTGTACGGCCGTTTAAATAAATAAAATAAAAAAAATAAAAATATTATTTATTGCCTTTTTAAAGTCTACAAATCTTTCATCTTATCGATCTGCCTACCCCGCAAGGGATATAGGCGTGATGTGTGTATGTATGTATGTATACTACAGTAGCTGCAGGTAAGTCAGGAAAACAATGTTGCACGATTCAGTAAAATTTATGCAATTTTTATTGTCTTGAGTTGTCTGCACCAATTGTACAAACACGTAATATTTCGGTGAATATTGATACCGGTTACTAAATAAACAGTCTTGTCGTGGTGATAGTAATGTAAATTGCTTTAAATATAGTAGTCGTCCAAAACTTCGAGACCTACTACACATAACCACAACTTTTTAGCCTAAGTGCTTTATGATTTGATTTATTGTTCATATCCATAACGCATTTATAAGTGCGCGTAGCAATTAGCTACGTCGTAGCAAGGTCTACAGCTAGAGTGTTAAATGTTAAAATTATTTCTAACAAAAAGAAGGTGAAGAGGGGAAGCCATAACAATAAACTTTCATCGCACCATATAAAAGCCATTATTGCTATGATGAAGGGCTTTATGCTGCAATGCCTATTTTTAGCAGGATTTAATCAGAAATCTCGGTCAGAACTGTTTTCGTCATTCCATTCCAACTGAACTAGACATTGGGTTGACTATTCTCGTGAAAGTGGGACGTATTATTCAAGACCGGTAGTGTGACGTCAGAATGCAGTAATACTTTCGTTTGTTTGGGCAATTTTCCAAGAAAACCTACGATGACTTCCATTTTCGCTGTCTATTGGATGATAGAAGTTCATTCATGTCCAAGGCTATTTGTTGTGCTCTTTATTGGCAATACAAGAAGTCATAGTCAATTTGATATCACAATAAATAGGCATTCAGTTCGTAGGTACCTACCGGTAAACGGGTTGCACTGGGATGGCCGGGTGAATAGGCACGAAACTGGTTATCTAGAGTGTAAGGGACAGCCCTCCGAATACTGATAGGGTGCATTCAGCGCATGAAACTTACCATCACGCCTTAAAAAAATATTTCAGGAAACGTATTTTTTTAAATTTCCTATAGTAAATGCAGTCAGCTGACTGTTTTTTTAGTTCTGGACTATTCAATTTAGCCCCCGGGCTTTGAAATCTACACCTGCCTATTTGGTGGGAAGCTGGAGCTCTTGTGATTTTGTATGGGAGGTCGATTTTTTTTGTCGTTTCCTGACATATTTTTAGGGAAAGTCGTTCAGTTTCATGGTCTGAATGATATCAGTATTCGGAGGGCTTTCCCTAACACCCCGTATGTATTGTACTACCAATTAATTGTATAAAAACCTTATTATTCCTATGTAAAATATTCTACTTTATAATACGAAATGTTAGGGTAGTTTTTAATTAATTTGTTTTGCATTGAAGTCTATACATCGGCAATAAATTACTGAGAATCTGAGTAATTTCCATTGATTAGAAGGCTAAAACCTAGGTTTTTGTGCAATGAATTACCGAACTGACAAACTGAAAAAACAGTAGTTTTCTAAATTATTTCTGATCACGGCACCAAATATTATAAAAATTTATAACCCGCTGAATAAAGTATGTTGTCATTGTTCCACTGTTATGTTTTGCTGCACAGCAGTAAGTCTGCCATGCCGCCCAGCTCGTGCGTGGCAATCAGCCAAACGTCTCTTTTACATTTCTCGAGTTATTTTGTCAACTTCCCCCAAGGTTGTAAGAATGACCGTCGGTAATGTAGAATGCGTTTTTCATTTCCAATGTCGTTCGCCTCTTGTTTGATTGGCCACGGCGAATTTTCGTTAACTTTTTCTATCGTTTACTACTCATTATACGTACAAACTTAGATTTTATTCGAAATTGCGTCCAAATGGGCATCTTTCTCATGAGTGTCTTACGGATACTCGTTCGAGTTTAGTCTTATACACTTCACTCATGGATTTATAATTATTTAGATTTATTATAATTGATTTTAAATATTGCATTATTAAATAATGAATGGCTGATAATGGCTGAATGGCTCGAATCGTTGATAAATTGATCTATTCTGCAACGTTGTCATAGATTCATCATCTTATTTAAATGTATACAACATTGGTACGATATGGGTACGATACACACACATTGTTGTAAGAAGTGCTGTTCTGTCGGTACCTTCATATCTTGAGAGCTAATGTAGCATGTGTTCTGGTCTGGATATCTTCAAAGGTGCATTACCTAAGCCCTAACAAATGCTCTCTGCATGCATTCTGATCTTTCGAGGAGCTTTCAGTTCAAGATTGATAATGATAAGGAATGCACGCGAACCGTTCCGATTTATGTGTATTTTACGATGATTTACCGAAAACGATGAAATAAATAACATAAACAGCGGAATATTTCCGTCCCAGTCAATTTATTTCGTTGAGCTTAGTCCCAACCGCAGGCCTCTTGTAAGATGAGCAATAATAATAAAGTTGTAAAATAAAAGAAATGCATATGCGTCAATCCAGGCTTCCATCGTATTTCCCTGGCTGCTAAGGAACCGGTCTAGGGTTTTCCCAGAGAACTCCCGGCCGCTTAGGCCTTTTTGTTGAAAGCTCTAAACGGGGCCACCAGATGCATCAAGTCAATAAGCTGAGTGGGTCTCCGCGAGTTTCATTTCTTCATAAGCCGTGTGAGCAGAAACTTAGTTTTCTAGTTCATTTACTAGTAATATCGTGGAGTGTAAACTGAGTGGTTCTACTAAAATAAATAAATCGGCGGGCGTCTGCTAGCGGTGAACCTCAGAGAACCTTGGTTTCTTCCTACGTGCGAACAACGTTTTCATATTAATAAACACTCGCCAAAACTTCAGTTTTATGTTACTGACTTCCGATATTTATAAGCTCTCCGATAGCAGTAAATTTGCTGCAAGTTTCATGATAGAGCAGTGTGAATCAAAAGTAAGTGAGCAGGTATTATTTATTATCCCGACTCTTATGATCAGAAATTTGTCACCACACAAATTAAATACAATCTATTTTGTGCAACTATGTACCTATTTGAATGTGATAATGGATCTTAAAATCCTTAAGTGGTTTCGAGAACTGATCTCTTAATTGAGACGTAATGCAAAGCGATTTTTGAATACAAAATAAACTTAAGCCGAAAGCTATAAAAATAAATATGCAGGCATCATCGAATAATATTTTTATAGCCGGAACATATCTATAAAACTTTGCCTAATGTATATTATATAGGTTTTTCTGAAGAGTTAGTAGATCGGTAATTGACGCAAATAAAATAAAGTTTAGTTTGGCTACAAGGATCAAATTTCCAAAAACAACAAAATAATTTGAAGCAAAAAAATAATTTTAAGTCTCTCTTTTCGTGTGGGACAACGAGTCATCCAACGACCCGATGAACCCTGGTGTCAGAGTTTTTAAGTAAAAGTTGGATAAAATATGCGGTAGGTACGTAAATAAAAATTAGTCTAACTTAATTCCAACTTCGACGGAAAAGCCACCTTGAAGTGAATCACTTGGCCAAACCGAGATTTTATCCCAAATATCGTATCAAAAAGGCTTTAAATTTTTGTTCAGTTCGCTTTCGTTCGTTGTGGCGGCGCTTCGCAAAAATAGAATCTGGCAGTGCGGTTACGTTCGTAGTCCGGGCACTCTCACAGTGTACCGGCGTCTTTCGGCTGATTCACTGCCCTGCCAATGAATCCGTTATCTATTAGTAGTCTTCACGGGATGAAGTGATAAGTGCAGTGATAGTGTTATGGGGGAGTGTCGAGTCATGAATGGGAACGTGAACGTGGCTATGGCTAGGGGGAATGGAACCCTTAGTAGATCTAAGTTCAGAGGCGTCAAGAAGGATGTTTTGGAGAGGCAGACCAGTCTTCTTGTTCAGTCTATGACAGTGGGTACAAATGTTTTAATGTAACTTACGTTCCACATCAGAAGTTTCACTTGCTGGTTCATTTGTTCTTAGTGTGAGAAAGAAGATTGTATTTTATTGCCAATTTGTCGATAGTCTACTTACTTGATCTTCTATTTAGTGGTTTTTCAACTTGTTGGAGAATAAACCTCATTGAAACAAGTAGTACTTAATCTTAATTAAAAGTAACGGCGAAAATTACCCGCAATTTAGCCTCGTAAATAAATTATCGCAGATGTTCCGATAATCACTACAGATTAGGTGGAACCGTGGAACTAGTAAACTGTTGCTCTACTTGAATAAACATACACAATCCTAGTCTTGGTATCCACTGGAGCAAATGATGAAAACAAGCTTTCTATCAGATCAATAGCTTGGAGCTTCCCACGACGGCGCAATAACCCTGCTAAGTTGCGAGGGTTAGAGCTGTAGTAAGCTTTGGCGTAATAGCTTGGGTTGTGTACTTGGTTGCGTGTTTGGCCATGGTTTGTTCCGGTGGTGCCGTGGTAACGGGCGCCACCCTTTGCCTGGCGATGTTTCATTGATCATTCGATGGGATAGTTCGGTGCAGTGTGGAAGGATACTTTGTGCATATTTTTTCGGTCGATGAAACTGCGCTACTACTACGATTCGTCGGTAGGTACCTCATCGTCTGGGAATGTCCCCCGGTGTCGTTCCCGAAATATTTGCCTTATGCTACCGGAAGTCAGTTAATTTTCATAAAAAAATTGTTTCTTGTAACATAAGTAATCCAACTAATTACTATTATGTAGGTATTACTGGTACTAGGGAGATACGTCGAACGGTACAGATTAGGTTTTAATGAAGGCTTTGATAAAACATTTGTTAATATTTTAATGTATGTCTAGCAGTGGACTTTTGTGGCTGTTAATGTATGTATGATCATATACCGTTTCATTTTTAAATAAATTTGTAGGTCTATATTACATACATACATACATAAATCACGCCTTTATCCCTTACGGGGTAGGCAGAGCGTTAACGGCCGTAAAACGGATATTAACACCACGTCTGACAAAAGTTTGAGGGTCAATCAGAGTAGCTGTGTATCACTATAGTGACAGGTTGTCAGCCCATCGCCTAAAATTGCAATACACGCCCTCGAGTCCCTTAGTCGCCTCTTACGACACCCATGAGTAAGAAATGGGGTGATGCTATTCTAGGCCGGCATCACACGGCTATATTTATTTAAATAAATATGGTTGCACTATCAAAATGTATATGTATAGCAATCGCGTGTTTAAGTTTTTATTAAACAGGTAGACCTACCTACTTAATCTCAGGTCAAATCTCTAGTTCATTGCCATTTCCTTTCCTCAATGCCGTGTTTACAAATGTTATTGCTATGGTTAGTTTTATAGTGTTACCTTGTGCCTAGATTTTGCATAAATGCTTCCATTACAAAATTTATCTGTTGTCTATCTACAGATGTCAGTTAGTAGATACATATACAAACATCTTCTTAGAAGCTTTTAAATATCAAGGAAAATCATTATTTTTTTGTTTTGGTTTTTATACAAAAATTCGACTGAAGCTAATTTGTGTGAAACAGCGTAAATATTATCTTTTACAAAGTTCCAAAAGTGGTAGAACAAAAGTTTTTCAGTCTCATTGGGTAAGCAGGTAATCACACGAGATTTTCTTCAGTTATTTCGTAACGCCCTGTGTACTGAATCAATCAGTATGGACATTTATACGATCTAGCTTTGACTAAACGAACTTGGCTTTCAACACGAACATCAAAACAACTGTTTTTCTTTCAGATCGATGAGCTCTACCTGGAGATTCTGTACGAGATCCTCCACAATGTCGGCGGATGTGACGTAGGCTGTGAAGTGAATCAGCAAGCTATGCTGTCATACGTCCAAGAGGCTTTCAAGATAGCCAATGAGAAGCATACATTGCTGCTTACACAGGCTGAGGCTAAGGAACCGCCAGAGCTGATGCTGAATGTAGAGCTAGTGGAGGCTAAAGATCTAGTACCAAAGGATCCGAATGGGCTGAGCGATCCTTTCGTCACAATATATCTGGTCTCAAATTCCTCGCACAGATACAATACATCGGTAAAACTGGGGACTTTAAACCCGGTCTGGGAGGAACATTTTTCATTGTAAGTACTTACTTACGTATTCACCCACGTTGCCTATTGTAACAATTTAAACCATTCATCAATTTCTTGTGTTAGCGTGACAGGTTCAGAGTAACCTATAATTTAATTCTGCTGAATTGGTAGGTATTTTGAAAGTTATTTGTGGTTGACCTGCATTGTTTGAGGATTGAATTTGTGACGGTAGAGTTGCTATTCACACGGTCTGGTCAAAACAATGAAATATAATATGGTTCCGCTGCGCAGAAAGTTTATCGTTCAAAGTCTGGATTTTGGCAGTAGTCTTGGGCTACAAAGTTTTTACAGCTTCGTATTACATGGATAGTAAACGTATAGTCCGGAAATACGGGTACAGTTTCTACACGTTACGTTGATACAATACGTTTGAATTTACATTATTTTCCAAAGTGTAATTTGTAATACGGGGGAAGCCAAAAAGAATGAATCAAATGTTTTTGTAGGTCAATCAAACATGAATGAACATCACGGAGTAAAATATATGTTTACTTATACGAATTTTGTTTACATTTCAGACCTATGCCAGAAAATGTGTCAGAAGATTCATTAGTTATTGAAGTCTGGTAAGATTCATTATTCAGTTATGGTCAGGGATTGAATAAAGCTATTTTATTAATGGATTTGACTGGCCCGATGGCGTAGTGGATAGTACCCATGCCTGCTACGCCGACGGTCGTGGGTTCGATCCCAACACAGCACAAGTACTTGAAAGGATTTTTGGTGTATTGTATGTATTTATTTACAAAAAAAAGTAACTATGTATTATATCAGCTATCTAGTTCCCATAGTACAAGCGTTGCTTAGTTTGTTGTTAGATGGCGCTGTGTGAAATGTCCAAGATTTTATTTATTGAAATTAAAATACTTCTGTAATTTTATCGGTTGACTCTCGAAGTCAATGATCGTTATCTGTCACACCTTTGTCCATGTACCTTGTAAATGTAGAATACGATAGCGTATTCTACATTTAATATTTAAACTTGTTACCTGAACTTCAATATTTTGTTACATGTTCGAATTTATTTAATTTAAAATAAACATTTAAAAAAAAAACATTACAATAAAATCCTAAAACTACAAATTAAAAACCTCTTCCAACTTAACACACTGAGGCAACGTACCCATAAATAAGGCTGGCAGCATTCCCCCGCTGAATTGCGAGACTAACGCGCTGAGCAAAATAACTGCCAGCCCTCGGATCACTAGTTGCCTCAGTGAGGCGCGTTGTGATGTCACTTAAAAATAGTTTGGCTTCAGGGCAACAAGGGAAATATTTTGATTAAAAATCCCTTCCATTGTTCAGGGACTTTGACCCGGCCGAGACAGTCAAGGAGAAAATGGGCAAGTTCTTCAAAGTGAAAGGCGTGAAAGGTTTCCAGAAGTTGATGAAGGAGATCTACGTCACCACTACCACCGGCAAACATGACAACGAACTAATCGGCACATGCAATATCCCACTCAAAGTAAGTAAAAAAAACACACAATTACATAATATCTTTGAAGAATAATTTGGGCCAGGTGAATTTCCAATTGTTTAGCTATACATTTTTTTTTTAAAAACAGGATGTACGAATATGAGTTGCAAATATTTTAAGGGGTGAACCAGCCTATGATATTGACGAACTTTCTTCAAGGAACATATTATGTAGGTCGCAATATGAAAAATATTTTGGACATACAAAATGTTTATATGGGAGGTCATTTTTTTTTCATATGTTTGACCTATGTTTCTTGAGGTAAAGTGTTCATTTCATGTACTGGACACTCCTAAAGCATGCAGCTAATAGTTTTACATCCTGTATATGTATATGTCGCAGTATTATGGCAGAATTAGGATTTCGGCCGAAATTCTAGGATTTTGGCCAAAAGCCGGATTATGGTAAAATCGTAGACTTCATTCGACCATCGTCCTAAGTAGATCTAGGATTTCGGCCATAATCCTAGGATTTTGACCGAAATCCTGGATCTACGTAGTAATATGGTAAAACGAAGTCTTCAGAACACTTTTTATAAATTTTGTAGTGACTATACACATACATACATAAATACTTGCGGAGTATGCAGAGTTTTAATAGCCATAAACAATTTTGAGGGCTATTTTAGATAAAACGTGAATGACTATAGAAAAATAAAATGGTAATATACATGAAAACTTCCATCCGTTAGTCGCTTCTGGGTATCTTACCCGCGGGAAAGAATAGCGGTGATGCTATTTTAAGCCGTCATTACACGGAATAGTGACTATCGCCATGCATTACTATTTGTCTTTACTTTAATTTGTATTCTTATTATGCATTTGGAGAGAAAAATAAGAACCAAATTTTAAATTTGAGTACCAAATTTTAAAACACTAACCGTGCTAGGTATACAATTTTTGAAAATTTGCAAAATTTTCAAGCAAGGAAAGGCGTCGCCACTAGTAATGCGAAAGTCGCAGGTTCAAATCCTGCCCGCGCTTGAAAATTTTGCAAGTTTTCAAAAATTAAGAAAATTTGATGAAACAAAATAAATGACACAAGAAATATTTATAAGTAATAATCAAATCAGTCTTTTATTTTTATTGATTTCAGATAGAATGTACTAAGCACTATTATTATTGGGTATCTAGTCTCTATATCAAAATTAACCATTTTTCATAAACATTTAAGTGCTAACCTCTTCTAACTATGATTAATATAACAAACATTAAATAATTCGTTTTTCTGTCAATAACATAAACTTTTGAGTATCATTTCTTTCATTAAAGATTTTTCAAGTAGTAAAAACAATATTTTTTAGATAATCACATACGTAACTGTTTATAATATATTACATGAGTAATAAAATAAACATTTGGGTGTCTTCTCTTTTACAAAATATAACAAGGTAAACAGAACCTCCTGTTATCATTTGAAAAATGAAAAAAAATTAAATAACTTTATTCAATGTAGGATAGCATTATCACTTAATGACGTCATGATCGGTCATTGTAAAATAAAGAAATTTGCATAACGCAATTTTCTTCTTTTTATAACAATTTTGTATTGTCCTAATAGAAAACCGGCTCGGGTGGGATAAAAAAATAAAAATAAAAATAAAGGCACTGCCTCGGGGCTGGCCAGGTTAATTACACAGCACCATTTGCATCACCTAGTATCTAAATAAAGATTTTGAGTGATAGAAATAAACATTTTTTTTTTTTAATAATTCAGTATTTTCGGAAAGAAAAATAATTTCACATAAACAAAAAATAACAAATTTAGCGTTGTTCTTATCGATTGGTCTTAGTTTAATCATCATCGATTCCTAGGATTAGATTAGGTTGGACTCTTTTCTTAATTTTTACTTATTGTGGCACTTTGACAATCCCCGCGCGCGGGGGAGGAGCGCATTGTTCCCTCCCCGCTCATAGATTCCCCCGAATCGCGATTAATGCTATAATACTAAGCAGATCCAGGATTTCGACCAAAATCCTAGGAGCATGACCGAAATCCTGGATCTGCTTAGTACGATGGTCGAATGTAGTCTACAATTTGCCATAATCCGGCTTTTGGCCGAAATCCTAGGATTTCGGCCGATATCCTAATTCTGCCATAATACTGCGACATATATACGCACTGCCTGCGGCGTAGTCATAGACGTATTCCTAATGTTGACGTACCCAATGCGTACCCACAAATATCCTATTGCTTTATTACCTGTGCCCTAAGTGACATCTCACTAAAATATGTTAACGTGCCCACAAAACACTTATTGATTAGTATATTTTTCTATTAAAAAAACCGTTAACTTACTATGAGGAACTTTCCACATTATTTTGTATAAGTAAAATATTTCAAATGTTGTACTATTACACATTTTTTTTCGGCCTAACCTTTCATTATTTCCAGTCGATTCCCGCGAGTGGTATGACGATGTGGTTCAACCTGAGCAAGAAGAGCAAGTTGAAACGTCAAGGCGTGGTGAAAGTGCGCCTCAACTTCTCGGCGGAGAAGAGTTCTCAAGTGGCGGCTCAGGAGCACAGGCATCTGCTCAGGATATTGCTGCTGCATGAACTAGAGAGCTCCAAGGTGAGAGAAACTCTGGGGCTTTATAGTGCCGTTTGGAAAAGGTGGTGGAGATCATACATACATATTTTCTCCCTTGCGGGGTAGGCAGAGCGTAAACGGCAGCAAAAAACTGTGAGTAGAAAAAAAATCAAGGATGGGCTCTAGTCTAGGTCATAGGACAGAGACAGAATCCAAGGCCCGTATTTTAGAACACATCTCAAGCGCTGATCTAGACTTAAAACTAGATTCGCCTGATCGGCACTCAAACGTGATCTGAGTTGCGTCTTAAAATACGGGCCTAAGTCTGACAAACATTCGAGGGTAATTCGGAAAATTGTGTATCGCAATAGTAGCAGGGTGTCAGACCATCGCCTAAAATTGCTATACACATTCTCGAGTCCCTTAGTCGCCTCTTACGACTCCCACGGGAAAGAAATGGGGATGATGAGGATGCTATTCTAAACCGGCAACATACAGCAATCAATCGGTGGAGATCATGCTGGACCATTTAAAACGTCTTTTGGAATAAAAAGCTGAGGAAGTTGCGATTTAACTATGGTTATAACCCGGAATAACACATCGGCCACTTTCTACCACAGGAAAACAACTATTACCACGGGAAAGGGCAAATCTAGTAATACATAAACTATGTGTTCCCCTGTGTTGCAGGTAGCGCCGTTCTGGTGGTGTGGCAACTTCAGCGCGCCGGCAGAAGCCGTCCTCACACAGCACACCGCGCAGTCCGGCCTCAGCCAGCACGACAACAGGTCAGTTGGATAAGAAAGAAAGAAAGAAAAATCATTTATTCGGCATACTTAATTTTAGGTGTTAATAAAACAGAAATATACCGAAACGGTTTCAACTCAGCAAAATGTCACAACCGGAGCTGTAACGCTGAGTTTCAGTTGTAACCGGTTTGGATAAGTACACCTTCTTTTCGTGTGGGACACTGTGTAATGTCCTAACCAGATCAGGAACAAATTCACAAATTGATAAATATCAACTTTGTGACTGACCCACCGAGAATCGAACCCGGCACTTTTGCGTCGCAGGCAGTCGCACTACCACTGCGCCACATCGGCCGTCATGTCTTTTCTAATATTTTTGGGCTAATTTAGGTATGATATATTCCGAGGTTCTTTTCCCGTTAAAGTTTTCTGCGCCGGGTCTGTGCCTCTCGCATTCACTGTCTGCCAGCAATGGTCACTACGATGTCCGTCCGACCTTTTTTTCGTATTTTGATAAGATCAAAAGTAAGATATTTGGAAATCGAAAATAATAACTTGCTAGAGTTTTGTAAAGCGATCATTATGTTAAACAATTAGTTCGCATGTATTTTTCACGCGGTATAATGTAAGTAACATTGAGTATTTTTTTTTAATGAGCTGAATTACTAGTATCAACTAGTAATACCTACTGGTAACCATTGCTGGAAGACAGTGAATGCGAGAGGCACAGAATTGGCGCAGATGGCAAGAAAAAGAAGATGCATTCTCAGCGTTGGGTAGATGTGGGCTTTTATGATGATGATGGTGCTTACGTATAGTGTTTACGTGAATAATTTACTGTATTCTTTTAAACTTGCAAATTTTTCTACCGTGGGCAGGATTTGAACCTGCGACTTTCGCTATCAGTACTAGCGACGCCTCTTCCATCTGGGATACCGCGGTTCAAATGTACCTGTGAAAATGAAGTGTATCATAATGCAAATAACGCTTTGCATGGCTCCATAAATATACCGTGTGATGCCGTCTTAGAATAGCATCACCCCATTTCTTTCCCGTGGGTGTCGTAAAGAGGTGACTAAGAGACTTGAGGGTGTGTATTGCAATCTTAGGCGTTGGGTTGACTACCTGTACTATGGTTTTATTATGCACTCACAGTGCTATATTGGCAGAGCAGTGGGACGGTACCCCACGGTCCCGGGTTCAAGTCCCGGCGGGCGCTGATATTTCAATTTCTTATACTCATTGGCTGACTACCTGTCTTTATGGCGATACACAACCTGTCGAATGACCCTCAAATATATGTCAGACGTGGCGTAAATGTCCGTTTTTGCGGCCGTTTACGCTCTGCCTACCCCACAAGGGATAATAGGCGTGATATGTGTATGTATGTATGGCTCCAAAATGGCAAATTACTTGCTGGTTATTGTAATGTTGTTGTGTGACCGAAATAAATGTATTTTGTTTGTTTGGTAGCCTCGCGCAGTGGGCCGTCTACTGCGCCGTGACGCCCGACCACCCGCTCAGCTTCGCGCTATTCAGCCTGCTACTAGACAAGCTGAGCAAGCCGCTACGAGCTGGTAAACAACACAAACATATTTATTATTTCAACTATTTACTGGCGGCTGATGTGGCGCAGTGGCAGTGCGACTGCCTGCGACGCAAAGGTTCCGGGTTCGATTCTTGGTGGGACATTAACAAAGTTTGATATTTATCACTTTGTGAATTTGTTCTCGGTTTGGTTAGGTTACTGCAGGGTGAACCACTTGATTGTCCGAAAATGAATGGTTCCGTGCTTCGGAGAGCATGTTAAGCCGTTGGTCCCACGTTGGTCCCGGTTGTCAACCATGTCAAAAGCCTATTACTAGTAGCAGGCGGTTGAAAACTCTGTCACCAGGGTTCATCGTGCCGTTGGAGAACTCGGTGTCCCACACGAAAAGAAGAAGAAGAGTATTTACTGCGCCTCGTACTGTGTACCTTGTGATGCTGGCTTAGAATATCTTTACCCCATTTTTTGCCCGTGGGAGTCGTAAGAGGCGACTAAGGAACTAGAGGGTGTGTATTGCAATTTTAGGCGATAGGCTGACACCCTGTCACTATGGCGATACTTACACGATTTTCCGGATGACCCTCAAATGTTTATCAGACGTGGCGTAAATGACCGTTTTATGTTCGTGTTCGTTTATGCTCTGCCTATTCCACAAGGGATAATAGGCGTGATATTTGTATGTATGTATTTACTGTTGGATGTGGACATCGATATCCATTGGCAAGCAGGTTGATGACCACAATACAAAAAGTTGTTATAATCATTTAGTTTTACGACATCTCTCTGAACGCGGTTAAATTACGTTATTTTTACCTAGTATTTACCAAACATTTGCTCAGATAATGCCCGAAAAGCTCCTTTTTTGAAATCTCTTATTGTTCCAAAAAAAAAAACGACTATTCTAAATATATTTAACCAAACATTTGCTCAGATAATGCCCGAAAAGCTCCTTTTTTGAAATCTCTTATTGTTCCAAAAAAAAAACGACTATTCTAAATATATTTAACCGTCCAGTGAAAAAGCCGATTCGACGTCCTAGCCCGTGGCAAATCAAGCGACGACCCTTGCGCAGGAAACGGGCAAGTTAGTAACACCCTTGATGGGAAACTCACAGGGAAACTGTACTGATTTAAAGGAAATGAAGCACTGGTCTACACTACACTGGGTCATATTCCTTTCGAGGGGTAGCACTCATGCAGGAAAACTACTGAAGAAATATGAAGCACTTCGGTTATAAATAGATTTTATGTGTTATTTGGAATATTGTACGCAGTATAAATTGCCTATAGTATTGGGAAAACAGGTCACAATTTAGTTCGAAAACATCGTAATGGTACGCAGTGGTAAGGGAAAAAACAGGGTTTGCACTTTGTAAATGGTCACACTCAAGGAAATTGGAACTCGTCACAAAAAACCGAAAATGTTTCCGTATCTGATATCGTATTTTTTAACAGGGCTAATAAACGAAGAAGACGTCAAACTCTTCTGGGATGGCGCCAAAAAGCTTCTACCGACTTGCTACAGCCACATTAGAAAGCTACGCAAAAAGACAGCCGGAGAAAAAACCGTAATGAAAACCCTCAGAGAAGTTCTGAAAATTCTTCATAAACTATCCGTATTAGACGTTCCGGACTCTATCGATCTGTTTCCTATTAACTTGTATGGGTGGTTGCGGGCTAAAGACGACGGTAGCAAGTTGTCGATACACGAGGTGTTGCATCAGGCGGCGGTGCAGGGGGCGTCGGATTGGTTCGTGCACATCCTGGACAATAACGAAGTGAAGGACAACTCGGAGGAAGCGCGGCTCCAGCACCTCATCAGGGTGATACAGCTGGTGCGGTCTGACCTGCAGAGAGCTGTGGAGTATTACGACAGGGTGTTTATCGAGTAAGTGTTTTATGATTTGTTTTCATTTTGTTGTCACTGGTAAACACTTCGAAAGGATACGTCTAGCTTCTTATATATACTTTTTAAAAACTTGCAAATTTTCAGGCGCGGGCTAAATTTTGCAATTTTTTATAGAAATGATATTTAATTTATGTTTTACTGTAATTTTCTTATCTTTAATTTCTATACTGATTAACATACCAATGAAATGTTAAATTGTATGGTTTTATGGCAAGAAATGATCTTTTTTTTTATTAATGATGGGTTTGCTCTTGACTCTATCTTATCTTTTCAAAATGTTATACAGAGTTATACTTACCTAACACGGGAAGTGTTTATAGTATAGAATTCAGTCCTTATATTATCATAATCGGTTGAAAGTATGCTTTGGCGTATAGCCTGCTCAAACACTACCTACAGTACCTACACAATCAATATCAGTTGGTTAATACTATAATAGAAGCTCCAAGTACTTAATTGAAATGTTTTGAACAGTTTAAACTTGGTATGAGCGTATTGGATCCCTTTGCTACGGTCATGGGACGAACGTTTTGTTTTATTAATATTTTTCTAACCATTCGTAAATCTTTTCAGAATAATGAGTTTCCCGTACTCAAAAACTCTATACGGCATTTACGAGAGCAAAATCGCGTCTCTCGTCGAGCCTCAAGTTATAGACGTGTGCAAGAGTCTCAAACGGCTGCAATACAATGAGGGGTCGGAAAGCGCAGTGCACCTAGCCGGGGGGATTAATGGGGAAACGGGCTTGGGTACTCCCAAGCTGGAGTCCGAGCCATTGGCCATGGGGACTACGCTGTTCGAGCTGTATTTAGCACTACAGAGGTTCCTTACGTGAGTATATTTGCAGTACAATAAGGAGACCGTGTGATGCCGGCTTAGAATTGCATCACCCCATTTCTTTCCCGTGGGTGTCGTAAGAAGCGGCTAAGGAACTCGTGCGTGTACGTGTATTGCAAATTTTGGCGATGGGCGGTCACTATGGTAAGTAATACACAATATTCCAAATGTCCCTCAAATATTTGTCAGACGTAGCGCAAATGTATTTTACAGCCGTTTACGCTCTGCCTTCCCCGTAAGGGATCATAGGCGTGATATATGTATGTGCAATGAGGAGTCGGAAAGTGCAGTGCACCTAGCTGGGGGGCTCAATGGGGAGACGGGACTCGGCCATACTGGAGCTGAGCCATTGGATGTTGGAGCTATTGACACAACTTTAAAGCGATTGTTTTAAACACAATGCGCAACATAGATCTTCAAAGAAAGAAAGAAAGTCGGTCGGTTCAAATCTCACTCGTGTGAAATTTTGATTTCTACACACACACATATCACGCCTATAATCCCTTGCGGGATAGGCAGAGCATAAACGGCCGCATAATACGGACATTTACGCCACGTCTGACAAACATTTGAGGGTCATCCGGAAAACTGTGTATCGCTATAGTGACAGGTTGTCAGCCCATCGCCTAGATTTACAATACACACCCTCGAGTCCCTTAGTCGCCTCACACGACTCCCACGGGCAAGAAATGGGGTGATATTCTAAGCCGGCATCACACGGATGATTTCTATATTTTCATATTTATTTATTTTCTCATATTTCCAATTCCAGCCTAGGCCAAGGGCTGAACGAGACCGAATGGGACAACTACGCCATATCGAGGTTCCACTCGTGGTTCTTCGACGGCGTGGCTCAGTGGCTCGATATCGCAGCTTTCAAAGCCCTCACTCGCATTGAGAAGGCGGTGGAGTTGGACACTCTGGTGCCTGTGTACGAGGATGTCAAGTATAGCAGCTCGGCCGTGGACACAAGGGGCATATTCACGCAGATCAAGATATTTTGGGAACAACTGGCATGGCCCGAGGTGGAAGGGTGCTATACCTTTGTTGCTAAAATAATTGATGTGAGTATTGAGACGGGTATATTTGTAGAGCTGTGTATTAAGCAGTAGATCACTCATTGAGAAGGCGGTGGAGTTGGACACTCTAGTGTCGGTGTACGAGGACGTCAAGTATAGCAGCTCGGCTGTGGACACAAGGGGCATATTCACGCAGATCAAGATATTTTGGGAACAATTGGCATGGCCCGAGGTGGAAGGGTGCTATACCTTTGTTGCTAAAATAATTGATGTGAGTATTGAGACAGGTGTGTTTGTAGAGCTGTGTATTAAGCAGTAGATTACTCGCATTGAGAAGGCGGTGGAGTTGGACACTCTGGTGCCTGTGTACGAGGACGTCAAGTATAGCAGCTCGGCCGTGGACACGAGGGGCATATTCACGCAGATCAAGATATTTTGGGAACAACTGGCATGGCCCGAGGTGGAAGGGTGCTATACCTTTGTTGCTAAAATAATTGATGTGAGTATTGAAACAGGTATTTTTGTAGAGCTGTGTATTAATAATCAGTAGATTGGGACCACATTAACGAAGCTATTAAGAATAATAATATTTCATTTATTTTCTCACAAATTAGTACAAAACTTATGTATGACACAGTAAAATAATAATCTTCTTCTTTTTTTCGTGTGGGACACCAAGTCGTCCTACGAATCGAGGAACCCTGGTGACTACCAGTAGTAGTATGACATGGTTGTGTAACGGCCGCCGTCTACAGCAACCGGGAAAGACGGCTTAACGTGCTCTCCGAAGCACGGAACCACCTGTCTTTTCGGACGACAGGTAGTTCAGCCTGCAATGTCCTAACCAGACTGGGAACAAAGTGTCTAATTGAATGTGACTAAAATAAACGTAGTTTATCTTTATGTATGTATGTATGTATGTTATTCCAGGACATCTGCCGTTGTTGCGTGTTCTACTCGGACCGGATGTCTGGCCGCGTGGACCACATCGGCACCGTGACCACGGTCTACGAGGAGCGCTTCGAGGTCACCACGGAGTGGTGCATCGCCATCAACAACATAGACTTCGTGCGGCAAACCCTCCAGCCCTACGTCGAAGAGCTGGGCATGGACGACATCGTGCAGCGGCTCAGTGAGGCCAGGTCGCCCATGGAGGCGCAGAGGTAGGCATGTTACAGACATACATTTTATTTCTATTTTATTTCACTTGTATTTAATTTCACTTCTAATTTATTTCACTTCTATTTCAATTCACTTCTATTTCATTCCACTTATATTTCATTTCACTTCTATTTCAATTAACTTCTATTTCATTCCACTTATATTTCATTTTACTTCTATTTCATTTCGCTTGTATTTTATTTAATTTCACTTATATTTTAGTTCACTTCTATTTCATTTTACTTCCATTCCATTTCTATTTCAGTAAGTTTTTATTTCATTCCATTTCTATTTCTCTATTTCATTTTATGTCGTTTCTATTTCACGCTAGTGTAGGATTTTAGGTCAAAATATATTTAAAAAACCCAGTAGGTAGCCCAGATGGAAGAGGCGTCGCCACTAGAAATGGGGAAAGTCGCAGGATCAAATCCTGCCCGCGCATTGATTTTCGCAAGTTTTCAAAAATTGTATACCTGACACGGGAAATGTTTTAAAATTTGGTATTCAATTTATCGCGGGTTTTCATCGCTTAGACTACATTCTATCTTTTTAGTCGCCGGGTATTAGTTGCATAATTTACCCGGTAGATGGAGCCGTGCCACGCGTTACTGGCATTAAGATACACTTGTAAAATTCGAACGAGCTGCGGTAGCCCAGATGGAAGAGGCCACTAGTAATGGCGAAAGTCGCAGGTTCAAATCCTGCCCGCGCTTGAAAATGAGAAAGTTGAAAAAAAAAAACAAACCATTGATTCTCCCATATAATAAGATTCGGCCCACACAGTAATTTTGTTTAAAATGACAGGACTTATAAGTAATACTTTTTTTCAGGTGCAAAGAAACGCTACAAAATGTGATAGCAAACGCTATAGATACAGTTAAGAATAAAATCGTGGATCTCCTAGAAATAATGGTTAAAAAGGTAAGCCTTTCAATGCATACTATAGGTAAATATAGAGCTTGAGTATAGGGTTAGGCAGAGGGGCTATTTTAGGTAGTCTTTCTAAACACGGGATAATTGAATCAATCCACGAATTAATGAATAACAGTATACTTTCATCATAGATAAGTTAAATCTCAAATCCGACAGAAAATCTGAAGTGGCTGCTATGTGTTTAACCATACCTACATAACACAGTCCACAGCTATGTATAGGCCTCCCCCTATCGGGGTGTATTGCCATACTCACTTCGCTTGTCAGGCGGATTGGCGAGTGCAGGCTGCTGCCCGTTCCCTGTGTCATTATCCCTAAGTCGCTTTTTACGACATCCACGGGTAGCATTAGGTTGATGCTTCTAAGCCGGCATCACACGGCAATTATCGAAACCGGACGCAGAATTTCTGGAGCTTCTACATAACAAGCCGTAAATATTAGTCCACTATGTCGTCGATTTTGATATCAAACTTTAGACATTTATACATATTTTTGGGTTGATGCTATTCTAAGCCAACACCAACCGGTAAGTGACCGTATTTATTGCTTATCCGTCGGTCTACTCCGTTCCAGATGATTCCATCCATCACGCGCTTCCTAGTGGAAGGCGCTGAACTGCTGCACCAGGACTGCGGCAGCATGGAGCGCGTGATGCGGTACCTGGAGGCCAACCTGGACACGCTGCACACCCACCTCAGCAACGAGAACTTCTCGAGGACGCTGGACATAGTGTGGGAGCAACTGGGAGACGTGCTGTATGAGCTCATACAGGCGAACCTTGAGGTGAGGCGGAGTGGTGTATGTGGACGACATTGTGCTTAGAGGTTTGTGCGACAGAAACCGTAATATTTTAAGATCTGCCGTATTTAATACAAACTGTAGAAAATAATACAAAACATCGTTCACTTGTCTATGGTTTGTACGAGAATAGGACTTTTTCTATTGACAGTTCTCTTGATAGTACTGAATGTCAAACTAGAGGGCGCTGTGCTAAACTGAAATTTTGACGTTTCAATATGGCTGGCGTCAGCCATAGTTTTGTCACAGGTTCCGTTTCACGTTGTGTTCGTTACAAATTAATTATATGTTAGCTTGATTGACTACAAAATAAACTTATCGCTTTGTTTTTATATTGAGTGTCATACGTGTTAGCAAACAAATAACCAATAACAAATTTAGAACAATTCAATAAACACAAATTAAAGAATAATTTATGAAGTGGTACAGTTTTTGTGTAAAGAAACGTTATTTTTATAAAGCTTAGCGCCCTCTACATGACACTCGAGAATCCCTAGAAAAATTCCCATTGAAGGCAATCTCTTTACGGTACTTTTAATGAGCTGTAGAAGTTTTTTTTTCTACCTTCCGTTACAACCTGCACAATCTATACTAAACTGTGTAGCATTAACTAACTAAGTATCTTTTGACACAGTAATACTAGATGTAAAATATTTATGTAGTGTTTTTACTAATTACCTAATTAGCTTGCAGTGTAAAGGCTAATATTTTTTAAAGTATCTTTGTTCCTTAGTTTGATATCTTTTACTAATGTCTACATCTACTTTAAAGATCAAAAGTTTGGTCAAGTAAAAGTTAAATAGGCTTTAAGAAGCAATGTCTACTGTAATGACTACTTTACCGAACTTTGGACAATAATTTATTGTAATAGTTGCTAACATTTTCAATCACTTCTAACCACTAACAAAGTAATTTTCATTTGTAGAAAGAAAAACTCGCTACCCGATTCGGCTTGCTAAAACGTAGATATTTTGGGAAAAACAAAGTATCGCCCAAACGTTATATTTTCAGGGTAAATAATAATGCATTTTTCATGCACTGCAATATTCGTCAAAAGCACGCTATGTTAATAATTATTTGTCGAAATTGAGTTTAAATAGCTGGCTAGATTTCAGGTTTAATAGATGCCTTTATTTAAGTCTACTATAAGAGATGCCTTTACTCGTATTTAGGTGTATAAGTATGCAGATAATTTGGCATGCTACGAACAATGAAAACTGAAATGAAAAATTGATGTAAATAAGTACCTACCTAAGGTAATTTTGTCATCTCATTTTGTTGTTTGGCCCTAAATATAAATACTGCAGTACCTAGTAAGTAGGGTTTTGGTATTTATCTTTCTAATTTTCGTCTAAAGTCATCTATTGAATCTATCTATCCAGCTAACTCAAAAACTTTTTAGTATTAGCCCACCAAAACTGTATTACTTTTGTTGTTTAGCACCGAAAGGCCAAGATAGCTCGGTATATGGACCCCCGGCGCCTGAGCAAATCGGCGGCCGCACGTATAGACGCGGTAAACTAAAATACACAATTTAGACGCACCCTGCTATGTTACAATTGTTATGTTACGTTCTTGTGTCATTAGATTTGGTGCTTTATAGCATGATTGGGGCTGCCATAGTTTCATGGGATCACTTATTCACTGTTCAAATTGGTCAAATATAAGGTCGGCCTTCAACTAAATGGACCGACGTACTTGTAATGGCAGTCTTTAGAAACAGGTGGCCTAAATTCGCGGTATATGCAAGCTTCTAGATGAGGCCCATGTCCAGCAGTGAACGTCTCACTGTTGTTGATCATTTTACTACCATTTTGCTTCATATGCATAAAATCTTAATAAGATAAGACGAACAGACTGGCCACCCCTGCCCATCGTAAGCATCTTTTAGACTTTTTGAAAACTTGCAAAATTTTCTAGCGCGGGCAGGATTTGTACCTGCGACTTTCGTCATTACTAGTAGCGACGCCTCTTCCATCTGGGCTACCGCAGCTCACTCCTTGCCCGCCAATTTTGCAAGTGTATTTGTGTATTTGAATGCCAGTAACGCGTGGCACGGCTTCATCTACCGGGTTAGTTTTGCAATTAATACCCGGCGACTAATTCTATCTTTACAGATTGAATGTAGTCTATGCGATGAAAACCCGCGATAAATTGAATACCAATACATTTCAACCATGAATTTCATTCATAACTTCATTATTTGGTCGTAGTTTTTGTGGATTAGATAAGTAATGGGTTAACGTGTTAGGAAAAAAGAGAGCTAGAACATTTTGGCAGTAATCAATCATGTTCTAAAGAACCGATATTAGTACCTATGTTAAAATGATGTGTGTCTACAAAGCGCTTTTCCAAATTGTAAATTACTCTTCTGTTCAGACTTTCCTATTGTAGTATGTGAATACTCTTTATTGTTCGTGACTATTATTTGCTCCTTACATATCTATTCGTTTGCGATAAAAAATATGCGTTTATAAAACTGAAAATGGAATTTGTAAGTTGTGAGGTATGTTGCATTTTCGGGTATGTGCATTTAGAGAAGTTTAGTATATGAATGCTTTCATCCATACAAAGCATGATATATAGCATGGTTGGTGATGGTATGCAGACTTTGAAAACAGAGATATAGTTACGTTCCTTACACGAAAACGTTTTCTGGCTGTGTATTTTGCAAAATGTTTTTATGTAAACCAGTAACGTATCTGAAATAAAAAGCATAAAGTAAACTAGTATCAAAACATTTCTCTGTTTCAAAAGATCTGTCTTATTATTTTCGGGGATAAGGTGATGGTTGTTTATTGAGCATTTGAGACTTAGTTACCATTATTTGCGAACTGCGTAAAAATCATGCTAACTAATTTTACAATACGGTTTACAGAAACGCCGACCGCCGTCATTCTTTTCGAATCTCTCCAAATGCTTACAAATAATGATCCGATCGTTCTGTCAAGACGACAAGGAGTTCTATACATCGGAGACACTGAAACGAGTGGAATATTTACTCAAAATCCACGGCATGGAGACCAGGGAGCTGATACACCAGTACCACCTGGAGAGATGGCAGGAGCAGCAGGCGGTCACGGAGCCTAAGAACGGAGTGCTCACAGTCAGAGCGCAGTTCATCGATGATAATATCAAACTGGAAATTATGAATGCAAGAAATTTGACGCCTACGGATTCTAATGGTGAGTTTACTACGAAATGCACTGTCGAAACAACATCGGTTTAATTATAAAAATTTGGAGTTACTACAAGGAATAACAGCTTAAATAACAAAAAGGGTCGAGCTGAACGAAGGCACTCATGAAACTGAACAACCCATGTAACATAATGAAAAAATAGACCTCCCATAAAAAATTACTAGCTGATCGGCAATTTTGAACATGAACGGCAATTTATTTTTTAATATTTTAATCCATGTTCCATGGGGAAAGTTATACAGTTTCGTGAGTGAGTACCTTCACCTTCACCTCCTTTCGGCTTGTTTTACCCTTTTTGTTACACCCTGTATACTAATATTTATTTATATTGTTTAGATAGTTGCTGTATGCTGTCTGTTAGTAGGGCAATTTTTTTTTCATTTTGCGACCCTTGAGAAAAAATGTTCTGTTTAATGTAACAGGTATCTAATTTCTAATTTTCTATTGCTTTATATTTATATTATTTCTAGGACTATGTGATTCGTACGTGCGCGTGGCGTTACTTCCAGAAGACACTTTCTTCAATGTAGTGAAGTGCAAAACTCAAACTCACGCCAAAAACCTCTTTCCACTCTATGATGAAATGTTTATGATGTAAGTACCTTATCTCTTCTTCTCTAAAAGTCATGAAAGGACGGCCAGTGTGGCGCAGTTGTAGTGCGACTGCCTGTGACGCAAATGTTCCGGGTTCGATGTTTTTTTGTATCGCTGCATTAGATTTAAGTTTTTTTTAGATGTATGTCTAACTCGCCTTTTACGATACGAGTAGAAATGGGGTTATTCTATATTAAAACAGCATTATATGGCTTTCCTTTTTATGTAGGTTTTAGGTTTTGAACAGACAAGGGTACATATAATATACCACACATATTATAATTGAAAATTATTACCTACCACATATTTTGAAAAACTTTGTTCTATACATTTTTGTGCACGCTTAGAATAGCATCACCCCATTCCTTTTCCTTAGGTGTAGTAAGTAGGTGTCGTAGAGGCGACTAAGGGAGTAGGGTTACATGTGTATTGCAATTTTAGTCAATCTTCTGATAACCTGTCACTATGGTGATACACAATTTTCTGACTGACCGTCAATTGTTTGTCAGACGTGTAAATGTCCGTTTATTACGGCCGTTTACGCTCTGGATTCCCTGCAAGGTATATAGGCGTGATATACGTATGTATAAGTGTTCGTGGTGCCGTGTGATGCCGGCTTAGAATAGCATCACCCCATTTCTTACCCGTGGGTGTCGTAAAAGGCGACGAAGAGACTCGAGGGTGTGTATTGCAATTTTACTCGATGGTGTCACTTTGGTGATACACAATTTTCTGAATGACCCTCAAATGTTTGTCAGACGTACATAAATGTCCTTCCTGGCTACCCTGCAAGGGATATAGGCGTGATATACGTATGTATAAGTGTTCGTTTTCCCCCCACAGCCCCCTGACCGGCGAGCAGAAGCGCTGCCCGGACGGTCTCATGCACCTGGTAGTGAAGGACAAGGATATGTTCAGTGTGAGCAACACTTTCGTCGGAGAGGCGTACCTGCACTTCAGCGATATACCGGACACGCCCGCGCCTATATCGAGTCTGCCGCAACAACACCTGCCATTATCCAGACCAGCCAATATTGGTGAGTTTTGTGAACTTTAGTACCGTTTCTGGTCTGATCTGCTACCATTTCTGGTCTAGTCTGGTATAATATCCAGTCTTGTCAGGTTCGGTAGCATTTCTGGTCTAGTCTGGTCTGGACTGGTACCATTTTTGGTTTAGTCTGGTACCATTTCTAGTCTAGTCTGGTACCATTTTTGGTCTAGTCTGGTAACTGTTCTGGTTTGGTCCAGTACCATTTCCGGTCTATTCTGGTAGCTGTTCTGGTCTGGTCTAGTACTATTTCTGGTCTGCTGTACCGATCTGACCAGAAATGATAGCTGGACGAATTTTTGGTCGAATTGGTCCTAAGGCTCGATACAGGTAGAGCGACCGCGCAACCTCGACTCAGCCGCTTTTCGCCAGTTTCTATGAAACTGTATGCAACGATTTATGTGCGGCGACGCGCGCGCGCTGCCGACTGTCGACTCGGTCGTCGCGCCTCGCCGCCATTGCAAGTTTCTATGCACTCAGTAGCAACGGTTCATGTGGAGCGGACGCGTCGCTGCGCGGAATAGTGTGACAATATGTTCGATACCGAACTCTTCATTAGTTTAATCGAAGAGAGAATGAATGAAAGTATAGTACCTACATCTGTACATACATACCTACATAAGTATTAATTTACTTGTAATTTATTTGTTTGAAGTGGAATTTTATTTTATATTAACGAAATCCTTTTATTATAATATTTATAATATACCTACCTAATTAACTTAGAAAATTACAACAAAATGTTTAAAATGGTATCAAAATCGGTCGTAATTTGTATAAACAATAAAAACAAACAAATTATCAATAGCAAAATACATGTATTTTATTTCTCTAACATCTCATATGTAGTCCCACATTTGTCCTGAACTTGTCCCGAAACTGTGGAAAACGCGCGTGCGGCGGACGGCGGCGCGGGCGCTCCACATAAATCGTTCTGCGGCCCGGTCGCGGCCGCCAAAATTTGCTGCCGGGTCGCTGCTGCGCGGCCGCTTCACCTGTATAGACCCTAACCAATTCAGTTTTAGTATCTTTTATGGTATAACTCTATTGCTTTTCTTAATTAATTCAATTATGTAATATTTTATTATTCCTGTGCGGATTTTGTCCCTGCCTTATCTTATGTATATCAAAGAGTATTTTTGTCTGATCTTCTTTTCAATATTCCGTAGATGGCGACGCCATCAAGGCGTTGGAGTCGCGGCCGGGCGACAAGCAGGCGCGCGAGTTCCTCAAGAAACAGAGACAGAAGATGCCCGCCAAGCAGTTCTTCTCGCTCAGCTGAATCTCAACCCCTACTCCAACGAGCCGACTACAGTGGGATTCATAATTCAACGGACTTGTGACGTCAAATGACGTCTTAATAGATACAAAAAAACAAGGATAGGTTTTGCCCTTGGTTGCTAATTTTGAATTATGAATTCTAGTTTATACCGTGTGCAACCTTCCAATTAGCATTTGTCTTGTTGGAGTAGGTCATGATATGAACAACGACGGAAACTGACAAGCTTATCAAGTAAATCTGAGATGCTACTTTACTTTGTGAGGATCTTCATTGACAACCGTACTTATAGTTTGAAACGTTACGTGGTACGTGGTGGTACGAAGTTGGGCAAAGCACATTAAGTAAGGGATCAATTTAAACTGGTTATAAATAACAATCGTTCGTGAATATAACCTGCAAATGTCGGACTTTTGGTCCATTACATAAATAAAATTAACTTTTCCCACTGTACCGTACCAATTATACTTAAAAGGTTCTTGAATTATTATTATTTTCAACATCAGCTCAGGGTTGTCTTGATAGGACGAGACGAGACTGAATGCGCACTCGACCGCTATGCTCCTGCGTGTATCCACTTCCTTATGATTACTTGGATGCGTAGATTTTCGGACTAAACGGAAGCACCGCTTGTGGGTGCAATATTCAACAAATACAACAATCCTGCTTATGTATTACACAACAGGTATTACACTCATAATTTTTCTTATTACTTTTTTGTAGGTATAATAACTATAAGTAATACGAGTAGAGGTATCAGAGAGATAATTATCCTGCCTTGATAAATGGAGTGGTATTTACCTACGAAGCAATTTTGGAATTTACTCTTAGTAGAATAGAATAGATAGACTGAAATAGGTGCCTAGGGGCTAGACTTGGCTACAATAATGTCACGGGCTAGACTTGCCTAGAATGATGTCACCAAGTAACTATTAAAATTGTATTATACTTATTTTGCTGCTATTTATGGAATCTCCTTGATTCAAAATCTGTAAATGTGGGTCAAATTAATGGCGTCTTTAATAATTGCGATAAAATGCCAATCTTGGTTTGCAAAAACTGGAGATCTCATGAAATGAGATTTTGCTATACAGCGAACTGCGTAATTTTTCCATTCTTAATTTAACTGACTGTTACAAGAAATGTATGCCGAAAATAAGGATGCTAGTTTATTGAATCCATGTTATGAAACCTTAACTACAGATTTTAATAAAAAGAAGCATTTTAAAATTCATGTAAAATATTAATTGTATGGTTTGTTCGATTCATAAGCAGTGTTTAATATATCAAAATGAGTAAGAGGTACATACATGTTCACTTACTGGTGCTATGATTAAGGTAGGTACAATTTCGTAAAACTTTTAGTATAGAGAGAGCTGCTATTTTCTGTGATAAAGAAATGTGCCTTACTTGATTCTATAGATATTTTCTTGTTTTTTTTTTCCATCATTATTTTGAGCTGCCTGCTGTATTTTAATGATAATGTTTAAATCATTTTCAAAGTTTCATTATTTGTTTCGATATTGAGGTAAATAACATGTAAAGAAGAGAGTCTTATTTTTTAAGGTATGTTTGTATTTATTAAAAAACGCAATAAAAAGATTTTTATTTAAGTTGGTTGTATATGATTCAAACTCCTATAACCCAGTGTATTCCATCTCGAAACAGCGAAAAAGGGAGTTTGTTGTGAAGAGGGTAGGTAGTCCAGGGTTCACGCATAGATCTATAGGTATATATACCTATATTTTTATATAAAATACTGAATACTAGTTTCAAATACTTTTCAACGCCACAGTCGGGCATCGCCGACAACTCGCGATTTGCCGTCAACGCCACTGTCTGCTACAACAGCCGAAAAAACGCAGTTAAAGTTTATGATGATAAACAAGCATTTGAAACTGTTGGACAACTTTATTTCATTGAGTATTTTTTTACCCAGAAATTGGTGTTATGTGGCGCTGGTTGCAATTTTTTACTTGCATTGCTTGTTGACGAAAAGTTTAAAAATACTGAATTTATTGTATCTTGCTCCAACCTCCAACATTTCATCAACTTTATACACTCAGGCTTAGGGTACAGAATAAATAATAGTACTAGTACTCAGGGGCCATATTCCGCTATTTGAAAAGCGTCTCAGTTGGGTTTTAATAGAATGTCAGTTGGATAGTTAAGGACGTTTCGTATTAATTTTAATGGCAAAAGAATGACAGTTGTGTGATGATGGCACCACAATTACAAAAAAAGAGAATCGGGGCCCTGATCGGGTTAGATCTTCGAGCAACACGGTCTTCCGTCTCGTTCCGTCCGGGACGGAAGGCCGTCGTTGCTCGAAGGGTTAGATTGATAGATATGTTAGTACCGCTACTTCAAAATTTGTAGGTTTTTCAGTTGCTTTACCGTGGTTCATAATGCTCTTTTGTGCCCTTCCTTCTCAATCTGATATCACATAGATACGGAAGATACTGTTGGAGATTCCACTATCCACCTTTGAGTCCATGAAAGTGTACAGAGTTGTAAGAACTTGTTGAACTCAGAACTCAGAACTCAGAACTCAGAACTTTATTTGTAATTATGGGTATAGTATAAAATACAGATAACAGGTTAATTGGGTACAGTCCACCATAATTTGCCATCACAAAATAGCATACAAATATTTTGGTCTTAAAACTATTTAACACTTATCAGTATAGTAGGTACTTATATATTATCAATAACATCAAAACAAAACAATAACCTAAGCAATGAGATCAAAAAAAAATTAAACATTACATAACTACTTAATCTGTAAAATATTCGCATAAATTGTAATAGGCTTTGTCTACTAAATATATAAATAGCTGTTTTTTAAATTGTATTGAATTTAAACTTTTTATATTACTAGGCAACTTATTATAGATTTTTGGTGCCATAGCGAATACACTATCATGTAGTAGAGTCGTTCGTGTTTCAACAACAGCTAAGTTATTTGTGTACCTTAAATTTACATTGTGTCTTTCTGATACTTTACTAAACAAATGAGGATTATGTTTCACAAAAAGTACTACTTCAAATATGTAAAGTGACGTTAGAGTTAAAATATTTAAACTTCTGAAAAATGGTCTACAGCTGTCTATATTATTAAGGCTGCATATAGATCTAATGCAACGCTTTTGGGCTTTGAAAATGGTTTCTTTTTCACAGGAATTGCCCCAAAAAATTATCCCATACCTTAAACATGATGCAACAAACCCATGATATGCAGCCATGACAGTTTCTCTGTTAGCAACTTTATTTAATTCGTATAAGGCATATGAAAATTTATTTAATCTTTTACAAATGTCTGATGCATGAGATTTCCACGTTAGTTTGTTATCAATGGTAAGGCCTAAAAATTTTGTGTTTTCTGTGCTGTCTATGATAGATCCATTAAAATTTATACTAACATTTTGTATGAGATTTGAAGGATTACGTTGATGAAAGTGCATCAATTTGGTTTTTTCTAAATTTACTTTGAGTTTGTTTTGATCTAGCCAGAATATGATATCTTTTAGTGCATTATTGATATCACTTTCATATTCATTCGGTTTGTTGCATTTAATTACTATAGTGCTATCATCGGCGAAGAGTAACATAGGTTGGGACACATTTTTAGGCAAATCATTAATGTATAATAGGAACAAAAGGGGCCCCAGTACACTCCCCTGAGGAACTCCGGATGTTATTTTAAGAGCACTTGATAAGTATTTTATTTCTGTATTAGTCATAGGGCATATTTTTGTTATACTAACATACTGCTCACGATGATAAAGATATGATTCGAAAAGTGCAAGAATATTACCGCGTATTCCATTTGCTTCGAGTTTCTGTAATAAAATGCGATGGTCTACAAAATCGAACGCTTTAGTAAGATCCATATAAATGGCGCAGACTGGATTACGTTTATCTACCTCACTAATGGTACGATTTAAAAATTCGTATATAGCCATATTAATGGTATGGTTTTTACGGAAGCCTTTTTGTTCCCCAGCTAGTAAGTGATATTTTTCCAAGAATGAATACAGAGCTTCATAAATAACTTTTTCAAAAACTTTAGATATTACTGGGATTAATGCGATAGGTCTATAACTATCCATGTCTCGAGTATTTCCTTTTTTAAATAGTGGCTTAACAATCACTGGTTTTAGCTTTTCTGGATACTTTCCATCAGATATACTAAGATTTATTATGTGGCTTAGTGGCTTAGCAATGACTTCGGCAACATGTTTTAGAACTTTGGTGGAAATGTCATCGTAACCAACACTTTTTTTATTCTTTAGATTCATTATAATTTTAGCTATGTCGTTGGGTATTGTAGGTAGTATAAACAAGGATTGAGGGTTGTTATTTATAGTTAAAGATATTTTAGAATTAAGATTACTACTATTATCGTTTGAATTTTTTGTTTTTTCTATCAGAAAGCAATTGTATTCTTCAGCTATTTGTTTTGGGTCTTGTACAAGACGGTTGTTGATTTGTATTGCTTTCATAGATTCTTTAGGTAGATTTAATTTATTTTTATTTATTATTTGCCATATTGCCCTTGACTTGTTATCCGCCTTATTTATCGTGTAACTATTTTGCGCTTTTTGGGTTAATTTAAGTATCTTTTTGAGTCTGTTTGTATAAGTCTTTAGTGTATTTCTATTTTTATCGCTAGTATTTAGTCGGTACTGCCAAAGTAATGTACGTTTCCGCTTACTACACTTTCTTATGTCTGGTGTTATCCATTTTATTTTCCTTGAGGCATTTATTGTAATGTCTTTTATTGGAAAGCATAAGTCGTAAAATAATTTGAAAAGTTCTATAAATTTGTCATAGGCTTCATTAGGATCACAAGAGGTGTAGATATCCGAAAAACTTAACGCATTCAAGCTAGAGTAAAACTTATCTAAATTCTCCCTACTGTAGTCTCGTATTGAAGTCCGCCAGAATTTAATCGTACATCTAGATGAGATTGGATATTTCAATAACTGAGCGGTGTGGTCTGATAAACCTAAATCTAAAACTTCACCTTTACTACCTCTCGGATTACAATGGGCAAAGTTATCTATGCACGTTCCCGAATCCGGCCTAGTGATTTCCTTAAATTGTAATTTTAAATTATATTGCTGTAAATAGTTTTCAAATTCTAGTGACAAATTATTATTTTTAAGTCTATCTATATTAAAATCCCCGCAAATTATAATTTTTTTGTTCATTTTTTGTAATTTATGCATTATTATATCCATTTTAGTATAAAATATAGTCAATTTGTCATTCAAAAGGGAAGGTAATCTATAAACGCACAACACTATGATATTGTACTGAGGTAGTTCAATAGCACAACACTCGATAATATTCATTACAGACACTTGTTGTACGAATGGTATGTCTTTGAACTCGACGGTATTCTTTACCAAAATGCATGCTCCACCTCTTCTATAGTCTCTTGAATATGTAGTTGCCAGCTTGTAGTTAGGTATATGTAGCATATCTTCTTGCCCTGAGGCCATATTATGTTCAGTAATACATACTATTTTAATATCTAGTTTTTTACTTGACAGTTCCCCTAAATGCAATATTAGTAAGTCTGACTTGTTAATAAGTCCTGATATATTTTGGTGGATTAAGTAGGTATAATTAGACTCGAAAAAACTGGTTGTTGTCATTGCTATTGTTTTCCTGTGACGAGTCTTCTATTGAGGTATGGATATGATTTTGATGAGGTGGTAGTACGCATTCTTTATCTAGTTGTAGTGATAGGTAAAATTCATTTTTTATCCATGTCAGCAATTGTCCAAGTTCTACTATAATATTTTTAATTCCTAGATTATTGAGTTTTCCGGAAAAAGATGAAAACATATCCATGGAAAGGCTCATATTGCTGTCAAAGAAAAATCCATAATCATATTTTACGATATCTTCATGAAGGAAACGATTGAAAACTTCGACTCTATAATTAAAAATTTTTCTTCCGCATACATAGGTTGGTGTACAAATTATGATATTTGTTTTTAATTTTTGAACGGATCTTCTGATCTGATGAACAAGTTCAGTGTAGTCTCTTGTAGTCAGAAAATCGGCTTCTCCAATCATTAAAATGCAATACTCATTTGCAGAGTAATCACTTACTTCTTGTTCCATATAACGCAATAACTCCTTAATAGATCCATTAGGTATGATACTGTGGCAATATTCAAATGAGCTATAAAAATTATCATTCTCGATAGTTTGAAGTATTTTATTTTTATTGTTTGTGCTTATTATAGATAACCTATTGCGTTTTATATTATTATTTTCTATTGCTAAGCTTTTAACTCTAACTGTCTCATTTTTTGATGAATTACTGGAAATATTCTTTGCTTTATCATTTTTATTTTGTTTTACTATAGCTAAGTTTGTTACTTGTTGCGAAGCTGTTTTCTGATTTACTTGCATCTGTTGTAAAGTCTTCTGTTCATTCCAGGTATCATTAGTTTGTATATAATTGTTTATACATTTTTTCTTCATAGTTTCTAGCGCTGATAACTTATTTTTTAGCTCTTCATTTTCTTGTTGCAATTCATTTATTTTTAAAAGAGCCTCTTCTAATTTAAACTTTAATATATCTGATTCATTTTCTCCTTTTTTTTCTGATGCTTTCTGTTTATGACTTTTCGACAATGGAAGTAACGTATCTCCGAGGTTAATGTCGTCGTAGGTGTCGTCATCACTATCAGTACATAGCGAATGGAAACTGTTTTCTGTAGAAACATTTATGACAATTTTTTGTTGTTGCGCTGAACTGATTAGGGGGATAGACGTAGTCGTAACCTTTGTTGGTGTATCCTGACGTAATGTAGCAGTCTTATTAAGTTTAGTGGTGGTCTTTATTGGTGTAGGTGGTGAAGCCGTACTTAAATATTTTTCTGGACTTCTCAGGCAATTATCACATTTCCAATTATCCTTCCTCTCTTTGTTCTGCGCATAAAAAGAAGAGTATCTCCGTTCTGTAACGTTAGTGCACGGTATGTGAAATGATTTATTGCACTTGGAACACGTTAGATATTGTCTGCTAATCATGTTAGTATTGCATTTTGCACATGTTAACGCCATCTTGCGGCGCGAGTCACTATCTAGACCTTGGTCAGGATTTATTTTCTGATCCTCTTGGTTCTTCGATGTTTCATCCAAAGTGCAATTTTTTGATCGTGGACTGATCTCTTTAGATTGTCGTCTAATATTGGATGATTTTACCTTTTCCATCTTGCAATTTGAACACGACCATTTGTCTTTTTGGTCTTTATTCATCAAATAATATTGCATATCAGATACCTTGGCGCAATTTTCATTAGCACAGAAGTCTTTTTCGCAAGAATTACACTTGAGAAACTGCCTTCCAAAAATTGTTGTTTTGCACTTTGAGCACGTAATTGAACAGCGCCTTGATGTCATTTTTTGATATAGTGGCATCTTTCGGTTTCTTCTGGTACTAAGCGCTCCAGCTGCAACTAGTATTGACGGTTTCTTCTAGTACTAAGCGCTCCAGCAGCAACTAGTATTGAAGTAGCATTACATTAAGTTATAGCTTTTTTCAATAGATAGCGCTACTAGTCCCGTACGTTTTCATCATCACTTTGAGGAACGAAGCGCTATTTTAAATATTTTTTCTCAACTGTCTTAAAAGTCAAAACGTTCACTTTTATTATTTCAGAATGTTATTTACACAATAATCACTTTTGTATAAGTATTATTAACCGTAATAACTGTATGAAGAGAGTTTATTTGTCTTTTTCTGTAAGAAATCAGTTCAAAACACGTAACGAATTTTCACGTAATAAAATGTCTCTTAACTAGTTATACACTGAAAAGTTTTTGAAGATAACACTAATCCTAGGTATTTGTACGTAATTGAATACAACGACTATAAGAACACTATTAAAAAGCAACTTAAAACTATTTTTCACAATAATTTACTATTTATTTGCTTCTAACTTAGCAGTGTTGTCAGTGAATGAATGACCTTTGAATTAAATCTGGCTAAATAGCTAAATCCAAGTAAAAAAAAGAAAAATAATGTCTATACATGCGTTTTGTTACGCTGCTGTTACACTTCTACAGCTTCTACACAAATAATCCACTAAAGTTGTACAATAGACCACGATGAAAAAAACCAAGAGTTAGAAGTAAAATGTTTATTAATAATAATGAAAATAGTTTAAATATTAATAAAATATAACCGTCTTGGCTTAGCTTTCGAGCGAGCTGACTGAGTGAGTGACTTATATAAAGCACATGTCAGAAACTTGGAAAAACTAAACACATTTTTTCCGTTAGTTTCGGTGATGCCAACTGCCAAAGATTTAAGTAAGATATAACAGAAAATGATATTTTTTTACTACAGTATGAAGAACCTAAAATAATTAATGTAGAGGAAAAATAACGACCATTTTACTATATTCTATGGTACATTGATGTGTTGATTTCTAACTTGAAATCAAGTTCGTACATTCAAAATCAATACAATACATTTGGAATGTCAGGTCAGAACCGAGGACTCTAGGACTTAGGTATATACTTAGATGTCAGACAGACAGAATACGAAAACATAAAAAAAAAAATGCGTCTGCCAGTCATGGAGAACTGGCGAATTCTGAAATAAAAGTTGGCAACACAGAAACTCAAAAATGGCTGTCGTGTAAAAAGCGTGTTCACATTTTTATTTTGTAAATGCAAAATTTTAAAGCTGTTGACTGAAAACCAAGGTAAGATTTTTCAATAAGTTTTGTGCTTGCATGTGTTATTTAGAAAAATCTCATTACTGATGCTTTTTTCCCACTGAAATCACTGCATTTACTAGCTGCTCTGCACAGCTCAATAGGCAAATTATTATTACTTTCGTACGATGTATTTGCGATATTTGATGATTGTGGTGTCTATTTCTAGTAATAAATGGGCCGGTCGCCTAGCCCTAGGCGGCGTGATGACCGCGAGAGGCATCGTGATAGGAGGGATCGGGACAGAGATCGCGAACGGCGGAGACCGCGTTCCCGCTCTCGCTCCCGCTCCCTGGATCGCCGGAGAAGATCTCCTGACCGCAGGCGGTCGCCCTCGCCCAGAAGACGAAGGTCACGATCCATCTCGCCCGGCCCCTCTACCTCTTTCGTGTCCAAGCCAAAGAAAACCTTCGGTGAGCGTCCTATTATTACCCCAGCAGATTTGGAGGGAAAGTCGCCGGAAGAACAAGAAATGCTCAAGGTCATGGGCTTTTGCGGCTTTGACACTACTAAAGGTAAGAAAGTTGAAGACAATGTTGAAGGGGAAGTCCATGTCGTATTGAAACGAAAATACAGACAATACATGAACAGAAAAGGAGGTTTCAACAGGCCACTGGACTTTGTGGCATAGTCAACTGGCCAATTTTTTACACTTGTTTTCAGTCATTTAGACAATTTTGAATGATGGATGTGCTATTTGAGACCTGCAGGGTCATTAGATTAAGTTCAGAATGTCATATGTGATAATTTTGGTTGGAGTCTGTTGTTTTTGACCATGTTGTTGCAGTATTATAAAATGGGTGTGAACCAACATATTACATAGCAGGCAAAAATTTATACAAATGTAGCAAAAGCTTTGCGATTACTGTACTTCAAGGAGAAGCTTTCCCTGTAAAGTAAGAGTTATGTCCGGTGAACGATTTGGATCCTTTATTCACAGGAGTTGGAATTAAAAAAATTTAATTCAACAAAATAAAAAATCAGCAGTCATAATCATCTTAACAACAATATAAGTTGATTTTGAAGGTATATAATAGGGGTTATCAACAAATGATGTAACACAAAATTTTCAAATTCTTGATTTAACCCCTTGTTGTACAGGCGTAACGCCATTTTATTATAATAGATAATGCCTGATCAGACCCCGCTCCCCCCGCTATATAGTATTAATGTTAGTCAAGCATGAAATTCATGGCAGTGGCAACTATTTATGGAATATATATTCATGTATTACATATTCATATATTCATGGTCCAAATAAACAAACTCCAACACTTTTTGTTCGCTATAAGTGTTACTGTTATAACATTTGTAGTGTTGTGACTGGCATACAACCAATGGGACACTTTGTAAATATCTGGCAAATGATGAAATCCAGGTTAGGGTATCTCGCACCGAAAAATGTAAATATAAGTATTCTAACCTAAACAAAAGGGCTTATAAACAACTCTCAATTTGAAGACCTCTTATCAGGGAAGTGTAGAAAATTTTACAAAATAGAGAGTTGCAAGTGAAGCTTAATTATATCTGAAGCAAAAATTTATAGGCCCATAAAATTATAATTTTCCCAATGTATGATTCAGCCATAACACCATTTTAGCCACAAGACTAAACTAGGTAACTTGATGTTATTAAAAAAAATACTTATCAGAAGTCTTGAAGCATATGGAAAATCACTTTTCACAAAATATTTTGACTGAGAATTGTTTTGGTTAACCAAACAACCGTAACTACTAACTGCATTTATATTTAGATTTTATTATGCACTTACAGTGCATTTATATTACTTTTTTATTTAGTCTTGTGGCATGTAGTTAAGAAATAGTATTAAGTCCGTTATTACTGTCCCCGTACGCTGCCTCCGGGCCCGTGCGGGTGCCGGAACGCGCTTAGCGCACCAAGAAGCGTGCTGCAGTGGTCGCGGTGACGACGATTTGTGGTCTCTTGGTCCTGGCGAAAACACCAGAAGAATCTGCAAACAACATCGTCGACTTTTATTTTATTCCACCTTGCTGAAACATACAGCAGGGAACCGTTAAATGCAGATGTTGGTTGCAGATTTCATATTCTCCAATTTAACATGATTCACCGCTAATACAAACACAAGTTGGCAACTTTATCCAGGATCAAAAGACTGTATCATAAGACTGAAGCTTGCCGTACTATTTTTTCTTGCCAATGTGACACACATTCCCTTTAGCAATAGAACAGAGTTGTTATTTACTATATACGACATACTATACACCTCACGCCCTTTTCCTCCACAATGTACAATAGTTTAACTCTGGTAGGTCAAAGAGTATTGTTTATAACCATATTGTTCCCATTTGTTTTTTTTTTGCTGTTGATAAAGTTATTCTAGTAATAATCTTGTCTATCAAGTTTCTTTTAAGACAACAATAATGTTAAAAACAATGCTGTTTGACTTGCTAGCTTCCATAGCAGATATACACTGGTTACAAATGTGATATTTTACTATATTATTACATTTTTTACGCACAACTCATTGAGCAAGAGTACGGCTAGCACTACCAGTCGCGATCGCGTCTACTGCAGTTAGCTTGTCACTACACCTGCAATACGAATGGATCCGAACGAAATGTTACATTGACACATTTTTGACACTACTCAGATTTACAACTAAACAAAATATGATTGTTCTTCACACAGTGAAAACACCGTGATTACTAATTACAAATTAATGAACTAGACATTCATTAAATACTTGCAAAATTACAGCCATATTGAAAATTGATATACTTACTTACTTTAAAAAAAATTATTTGTCAATCACATTACGTTTTTGTAGCACTTTAAATTATGAACCTTTAATAATTCAAAAACGGCTCTTAATTACAAAGGTTAATAAAATTGTTAAGCATATTTCTTGTGCTTTGTGTACAAGACCTTGTTTAACCCTCCACATTTCAGGAGCTCCAGGTATTAAATGCTGGATTCATGCAGGAAATATAACTAGAGGAGAGTTAATCCAAAACTAAAAATGCACCACAAAACTTTCGTCTTAAACCTAGATGGTGCTAGTGAATAAGAGCTGAAAGGGAAAAAAAGTTGCTTCTCAACTTCCCCAACCAAAAACTGTTAAAATATACCAACCAAAATGACCTTTATTAAGTTACACAAAATACTCGGTATTTCAATGTTTATTTTATAAAAAAATAACAAAGTTTTGATAAAGTGGATAATAAATGACAACTGCGTGAATTCTAATTTAGTTTTAAGTTTATACTTAGTATTTAGTTTATTGAAGTTCACTCACTTCACGAATAGCACATCATTTGCTTCTGACATAGTGGAAGGTTTAATAAGGGTTTTGAAAAATATTTATTGATTCATTTGTGTAAAACAAATCAAACTACATATTCTAAATGTTTTTATTTTATTCAGTCCAAACTGAAACGATTCATTCCCACTGTAAATACCACAGTTTATTTATTTAATTAACTTGCTAGCTGGGTTCGAATATGTTCGATATTTATAAAACAAACAAAATTATTTATCGGCTAATAATAATTTTAATACTTGCATTACCTATTTTATTATGATAAATGTTGGACATAATAATTAATAACCACCATCGGACCCTAATTATAAATTGTATGATTGAGTTATTCGGCTTTTTTGTTACAATAATTATTATCATATCACTACAATGCATTATAGTGTTTTAATTAGGACGCCAGATTTAAAATAAAGCTGATTTAACATTTTCGAAACTTTGACGCATACAAAATCCATATTTATATTAAACCTGGCATTCTTTTTAGAACTTAGGCAAGCGACCCGGCGCAGTCGAGGTATCGAAAGACCAATAATTGTAATGTTCTCTCGACATCAAAAAGTGGAAATTCAATTATGTTTCTATGGAAACGCCAACAACTGAAAATACATCCACCAAGGAGATCCACTCTTTTGTATTTTAAAAGAATATCCAGAAAATTCATTTCGGATTTTGTCCTCTGTGAGCTAAAAATATTGTACTTGTCTTTGCGAAATCAAGTGGTAGAGATGAACGGTCATTTCAGTACTCTATAATAAGATCCTTTTGATCTCAAGACTCGATCTTGAGTCGCGTCGCTTAAATCTGTTCAATCTACAAGTACTAGCAAGATTTGCAATATACCTCTATTAGTCTATTCAAAGAGAATGGTATTGCAAGACTAGCTAGGCGTTTGTGTTTTTAATTTGCTAAGTAGAGACAATAAGAAGATTTTTGTTTTGTTTAATTAAACTTATTTGTATTTGGAATTCAAATAAATGATTTTCTTGCAGGCTTAATTTGTATTTAAAAATAATATCATCAATGTTTCGGAGATATTAATTATGTTCTTATAGTTTGGGCACCGAACTGACCTGCATTTAATTAGAAAGAAAAGATGAATTATGTAAGTACTTATTATTTTCTTTGTAGATATGCGTACTGACCCTTGGATGTTGTAATTAATTACTTATTTGTATATTTTTTGTATAAAATGTTTAGGTTGTAAGAGTTCCAAGGGTACCAAAATTATTAACCCAATAAAAGATGCAAATTAATTTAATTGCGTTTAATTTAATCCATCTACATAGTAAACATTCTAATCAAATTGATGAATGTGTTTCCGGAACGTAACTAGCGAGCATCACTTAAAAAAACATTACTCCATGAAAACTTCAGTAAAATCACAGCTTCAGTTGCTGGCCAATCCATCCTTTTGAAGCATCAGCCAAGATAGAGGAACAATGTTAATAAATAAGCATGGGTTATTTTGGCAAATGGCTGCTAATTATGTAACCGAAATGGGGCACTTACAGAATCATATAAGAAAATTTAGGGTGAAATTTTACTGGTGACATAGTGGATTATCAAGGAACAATTTTGCTCAAGAAACAAGTGGAAATATGACGAATATCCATTGGAATCAACTGATCGGCAATTTTGTATGGACGACCCAATTTTTCCTTAACACTAGCTCGTCTTGAGATTTTGCTTTCAGTCACTAGTAAAATTCCTCCCTATATATAGGTGTAAAGGACAGACCTCCGAATACTGATAAGGTGTATTGAGACAATGAAACACAACTTTCCATAAAAAAATATTTCAGGTAACGTAAAAATTTTTTGTTTCCTGGAATATTTTGTTATGGGTTGTTCAGTTTATGGTCTGAATGCGACCTATCACTAATCTGAGGGCTGACCCTTACACTCTGTATATACCTACAATGTAAAAATTTAAGCAGCAAATATTAAAGGGGTGAAAGTTGTACAGTTTCATGGACTGGCATGAAACTATACTAGACCTACATTCCCCACGGAACATAGGTCGAAATATGAAAAAGAAAATTAGACCTCCCAAGCAAATTGTTCCTTGTCTTTCAGTTTAATGGGCTGGCTGGTTCACCCCTTAAAATATTGCATCTATAATTTTTACATCCTGTTCTCTCTCTTTTCGTGTGGGACACCGAGTCGTCCAACGACCCGATGAACCTACTAGTAGTAGGCCTCTGACATGGTTGTGTAACGACCGCCGTCTAAGTACATCCTGTTTATTTTAATTTAGTTCTGTGAGTGCCCCATTCCGGATACTTATATACCTAGCAGCCCTCGTATTTAAATAATAATGATCACTGTGCTCAGGGTCAGGAAGTGCAAAAAGGTTGTTTATGGGATATAAACATTGATCTACAACAACCCTAGATTACGCGCGTACGCTCAAAAGGTGGGCCGGTAAAGTAGTGCACAATTTGCAAGCGAGCACTTCTTTCCCACAGTGCGTGGCTGGCCGCGAAACTGTTAACATGACCAAGTACGGGCTAACAAATAAGGCTGAATTCAATAGATTATGGTGAGGTTCGTTGTGATATTTTGAATCAGGCGGACGCAATCCACACTAATATTATAAATGCGAAAGTAACTCTGTCTGTCTGTCTGTCTGTCTGCTACGCTTTCACGGCCAAACCGCTGAACCGATCTTCATGAAACTTGGCACAAAGATTGCTAGCATACCGAGAACGGACATAGGCTACTTTTTATCACCATTCGAGGGTCTGGAGTACAGATGTAGACCACCAGGTGTACCACCAGGAGCCCAGCTAAACTATTAGAGATACAGGCATGGTTCTAAAACAAAAGTTGTTCAGTATGATGGGCCGCTTCTTTTCACAAGGACATTGAGGATCTGGAGTACCTTATGTAGACCACCAGGTGTACCATCAGGAGCCCAGCTAAACTATTAGAGATACAGGCATGGTTCTGAAACAAAAGTTGTTCAGTATGATGGGCCGCTTCTTTTCACAAGGACATTGAGGATCTGGAGTACCTTATGTAGACCACCAGGTGTACCATCAGGAGCCCAGCTAAACTATTAGAGATACAGACATGGTTCCAAAACAAAAGTTGTTCAGTATGATGGGCCGCTTCTTTTCACAAGGACATTGAGGATCTGGAGTACCTTATGTAGACCACCAGGTGTACCATCAGGAGCCCAGCTAAACTATTAGAGATACAGGCATGGTTCTAAAACAAAAGTTGTTCAGTATGATGGGCCGCTTCTTTTCACAAGGACATTGAGGATCTGGAGTACCTTATGTAGACCACCAGGTGTACCATCAGGAGCCCAGCTAAACTATTAGAGATACAGGCATGGTTCTAAAACAAAAGTTGTTCGGTATGATGGGCCGCTTCTTTTGACAAGGACATTGAGGATCTGGAGTACCTTATGTAGACCACCAGGTGTACCATCAGGAGCCCACCTAAACTATTGGATATACAGAAATGGTTCCAAAACAAAAGTTGTTCAGTATGATAGGAATAAGTTGAGAAAGGACATTGGCAACTTTTTACCGAGGATTTATATTGTTATGTACTGACTTTTGTATTCAATGGTTATAAATATTGATCTCCCAGGGCAGTACACCGGATAGCAAATTTTGAATTGTCCCTTTAACAACAGAAGCAAGCAAGTCATCGTTAAACAGTAGAGATAAGAACTGATCTAATATCACTGTCATACTTACTATGAATATACATATCTTCTTTAGATCCTGTGCCTAAAAAAACAATCTAACGCGGACGAAGTCGCGGGTAAAAGCTAGTGAATCTATAAATCGCTATGTATGACTGTATAGTTCAGTAGGTGACAAAATCTTAGCGTAATTTTGTATGAGGCGCTAAATCTAGGGTTGTTGTAGATCAATGGATATAAATATTGGGTTCAATAATTATACTGCACCTAGAATAACTCCTCGTAAAGCGAGTTTCTTTAGTTTTGTTTCAATTTCCCGCCAGCCCAGACCTCTATCATTCAACTGTCGCAATGCCACTCAAAATTAGAATGGGAGTGGAACGGGATTAATGAAAACGTCACATGATGTCACATGGTGGATACGCCGCAGCCGCGCGAGATTGCGCGCGAGGGTCCTATTTCGCTGGAAAGTATCGATATTTTTCGTCCTTACACGTCGATAAAGAGCTTCAAGTAAAAAATTGTATAGTACCGGATTTAATTATCAACTACTCGTATCTCAAAACGAGATTTTCCTTAACGTACCTACCAACTGAAGATCGTTGAATTTTCTCGACTAATTTATATTACAACGAAATGATCGATTGAACCTCTATCGACGTCTTCCACTTCCACGGAGCCAACATCCCTATTAGCCGGTGGAGTGGCGGTGCCTTTCATGTGGCTCCCCTTGCTTTGATCGCGCCGCGGACGGTCCGCCCGACTACTTATCAGCTCAGATTTATTGTGATTCGGAGGCTGCGGCGCGGCGGGGCAAGCGAGCAGTACGAATGAGCGAGTACTCGCGGCCATTGCCTATTCATGCACATGGGCTTACTCTATTAGAAGTGTAACAGAATAATTTAAGTGACACCCCTATTTTCCATTAGTTCCATTTTAAGAAACTTTCAGCGAGAAGTTATGAAACTGAACATTTTTTTACATTAGGTTACAACTGTTACGCGTTTTACCTCAGCGTGGTACCTCAGCGGGCTCTACTCGTATCTACTCTGTCTACCTATTTTAATCGCCTTTGGTACCTAACTGTCTTATATTTTCTAATATGATTAGGTAGGTATTCCGCCAATCTTGGACTATTTTGAAAAAAATAATTATAACGATTTTGGCCTGAATCGTAAAAATATATAGGTACTTAGTCCGTTATTTTTATTTTTCCGATTGGGTCCAAAATTGTCGGAGTACCTAATCAAAACATCACATAAATAAATCATTTATAAATTTAGTGGTTAGAGTACCTAGATATGCGAGTAGATCCCTGATAACCTGGAAAAATCAGCGATATTGAAGTCCTTGTGTTTTGTCCTTGCAAATGCTGGGTGAGAACCTTTATGTTATCATCTTAGTTTGAAAATTTATGACTGTACCTCATGATTAATTGATTGTTGGCTAACAAATAAACATTTTCTATTTCTATGTCTATGAAGGAGCAGCCCTAGCATGGTTAAAAAAAGTACAAAGATTTTATTATGATTACGTACCTATATAATAAAAAACTAGGTATGGTACCTACTCAACACATGAGGCTGTCAAATTTGTCTCCAGTAGGCTGGCGGTAGCAAATCTGGTGGCGACTGTACGGCTGCGGTGCGTCATCATGTCATTGGGAATGACAGTCATATTTTTTGCGGACATCGGCGCGCAGCCCGGTAGCCGGTAGCGAGTCGAAAGCCTCGTAAAAACTCAGCCATTATTATACTTTACACCGCACCACAGTTGGCCCTACTGTAATTAGTTAGGTATTGTATTGATTGTAATGAGAGATTCACATAGAGTGTGGGCAACCAAAGGGGTGCAGAGAGGTCACAAATCAGTTTTCATATAACAACATTGCTGGTTAACGTTCATAGGTAGAACTTTAGAAACCTATCTATCAACCTGCACATAAATTCGTTACGATGTTTTGTTATGCAAATTTTTATGTTAGTTACAATGTAAGCGTTGAGATTCATACTCATACATAAGTAATTATCGGTAGCTGGTGAATAGCAATTTATTACCTCATATTAATACTGCTCTGCTATCGCATGAATAATACGAGCTTAATATGTAGCGAAAATAAACACACATGCACATTAACCGCCACAACAGTCCACTGCTGGACGTGGGCCTCCCCCTATTGAGGGGTATTGCCGTACTCACCACGCTTGGCAAGCGGATTAGCGAGCGCAGGGCAAGATGTTTGTGACTGCAACATCTTGCACGTTACAGCCATTCCCTGTATGAATTTATCCCTTAGTCGGTTCTTACGACACACACGGGTAGGATTGGGGTGATGCTATTATCCAAGCTAGCATCACACGGCAATGTGCAGAAAATAACAATACGCAGCAATTAACTCTCTAACAACATAAATAAAGTACCTAGCTAGGTACTAGCATGCGCGCCCAATTCTCTATTTTGTACCAACTAGCAGAATTGTTGCTCGCACACAACAAACAACACAAATAGGTAGATGAAAAGCGACGCAGCATAACCAATCTCAAAGGTTCCCTTTACAGCCCATAATAATTTAATAAGCAGCGATTTACAACAGCACAGCATCGGATAAAAAACTTTTATTATGTTCATTGTTATGGAAAATGAGCTTTTATATTAAAATGCTTTTAAAAAGGCCGTCCAACTAAGTCTTTAAATGGGATTGAATAATGAGCCATAAGATTTTGAATGGTATAAACTGGTTCATTCTGCGGCGTTTATGAGCAGTAGCGTACTGTCGTGGCGCACTTCAGAGTTCTGATTTACCAATGGGATGGCTAGATGCTGCAGTCGATAAAATAAGTTTAATGAGCCGGGCTCGTATATCAGAGTCGGCATCATAAAGGTGGTACCAACTGTCAAGGGCTTATTGTGGCGGCTCCGCTTTATGATGGCATTTTTACAGTCAGGTACTGCTTTGAACGCGCCAAGCCGCCCGCCAATTATATTCTACTTAACTTGGTGTCCACGACACCACTCGGTCTACGGACACGCACTTCCACGCGAGCACCTTCCACGAACGAGGAGATATCCACGTTTATTACACTCGTAATAATAGTCACTACACGGTTTCTACGGAAATGCGTTTACGAGAACTCTTCGGATATAGGTATTTACCTCTTTTGTAGCAGCTTTCAAAGTTTAGCCTAGCGGATATTGGAAAATCCTAGAGAGTAGGACCTCGCTCCGCCGTCTAGCTGGGGGCTTGTGGTTTTAAGATGCGGGAATTCGTCTCTTTTGTATTGAGAAAGATCAAGAAGTACCTACCTATAAAACTTAAAAATAAGCAAGCTACTAGAGGTTATGCAAAATAAATAAATAGCAGATCACCTACCTTAATTTATAGGTACCTACATAATGTTTCCAATAAATCCCAGAGCAAATCCAGTATGTAACCACGTAAAATTGTTGCGTATGTAAACTGGTATCTATTTATTATTTGTCAGATTTATTCGAATTCATTTCCCGTAACTTCCAGAGATGACGAATGAGTTTATTCATGAGCAATATTTCAGACTACCTCACTCAGAATAATGAGTTTCTTATTTCCTTTGCGGGGACAGGCAAGCAATTGAATTCTTTGGACTTTTATAATGTTACATTTTCTTACTCATCTCCAAAGATGGTCATATCATAACAGAATTATTTTCAAATAAGCTATCGATATCTACTCTACCATAACCATAAGCTATTTATGATGGTAACATCCAATTTGGAAGGAAGGTAAAATTTAATACTGAATTTAAATATGACTTGGGAAAGTTCGTTAAACTTTTAGCATTGCATGAAAAAATAAGGTATACTCGTAGGTACCTTATAATTATAAACCTATAAGTACCATATATGGATAAATACTTATCTTTTTGTAAACAAACCAAAGCAGGAGTTTTATTTTCTAAGTTTTTATACACCACAGAGTTTTGTATAGGTAAGATCCTAAATATTTTCAATAAAACAGAATTTCTCGTCTCGTCAACAAATTATACAAATACGAAAGTAAGAAGTTGCTATTTAATACCTTGTAAGTAGTATGATTTAAAGAACATGCCTTAATAAAATTTTATTTGGTGAATACTTTTTGCACTTAAAATGTAATCGTTGTATTATAAAACACTTACTCGAGCCAATAATACGCGGCTAAACTAGAAATGTCACCTGTATTATTCATTACATTTACCTCTATATTTGGTCCTATATACATTTATAACTGATCTGTCAAATTCGACCTACCTATTCTTATGAATATGCATTCACCGCGAGCTGAGCGAGTAGAGTTTAGGAAATAACACAGGCACCCAGATTATCGACATAATTATTTCAATACTTAAATCTTTTTTGATGGTCTGTTTATGAAATGTATTTTGGGTGCAGTTAGTTGTGCTAAGAATGCTAATTTATAGTGTAAACATTATGGCCTGCGGCAGTCTGTATAATTCGCCAAACGGGAGCTGCAAAATTAAAATGCTTAAATTTATTTTTACGATTGAATCTTCCGCAATCTTTCAGCTCTTGAATTAAGTTTTCACAATACTACATTTATAAATGAAGCGCGTTGATGTCTTTTATATGAGATGTAAAAAAAAACATAGTCGGTGATAAAGACATCAACGTGAGTTATTACATCTACATCTTTTTCTCTTGTATCGTTCCGGAAAGGATGGATTCTCAGAAGCAGAACTGACGCTGAAGTTTTAGGCCAATTAGTGAAGTCCAATGTCGACAAAGTGCGTGTCAATATTAGTGCACGTGTAGAGCAACCTTTACCCGTGTTCCCGAACCCGACGGCGATGACAGGTGGAGGGTGTCCGTCCTCTGGTGGCAGGGGGTGAGGCCGGGGGATGACGGGGGGGGTGGAGCGGCGCGGGCGCTCGCGTGGCCCTCTCGCCCGAGTCACGCGCGCCTCGTAATGCTTGCATAATAATAATGACGGATGCCGATCGCGCGGCGGCTCCTTTGATCTGCGGCGCGTTTGATCTCGCCGCCGGAGCCGGTCTCGCTGCCCCTGCGCACAAACGAGCCGCCTTACCTTTATTCGGTTCGACGCCGCGCGGCGACCGGTCCGGCCCTTCGCCCTCGCTCTAAATAGAGGCTTTATTTGTAAACAGCGGGAGCGCTACCGTGCACGGGTCGGGGCGGAGTGGCGCGTATCTGCCGCCGAGCCGTGGTGTCGATAGTGCCAGTATGGGGTGCGTGAGGGGCAGTCGCCGCAGCCGCAGCCGCAGCCGCAGCCCGCAGCGATGACCGCGCGCCGCAGCAACCACTGCGCCAACTGGATCACATGGACACTCTGTGTACGTCGATCGTTTCTTGTTGTTAGTGAATTGTGATGCAAGTTTGTTTTGATCGTGTTCTAAACAGTGTTGTGTTTGTTTTGCACATTTCCGAGGATTCACCGATGAACAGTGAAGTCTAGATTTTCAGTTCTAAAGAGATTTAAGACTGAAAGTCTTAAAGTGAGTTGCAACTCAATTGAAAGCGGCGTATAAACAAAGTTAATTTAAATGAGTAGACTCGTGAACTTTGTAACTTTTCGTTTGATTCTAGTCGGAGTTTATTACGCTGAACGTTCTAAATGTAAACATTGTTTGAATGAGTGAAATTTATTATCGCATAAAGTGTAGGTAAATTGGGCTACGTTGTTCGTAAACAGGTTAGCCGGCGGGAAGATTATCTCGACTTGTTATCGCTATATTGCCAATAACTTTTAAGCACTCATTACAATTTTGAGAATTTATCTGCCTATGAAGGTAAACAGGTTGATGAAGATGAAAGAAAGAAAAGTACCTAGGTACCTGCACGTTAACACGTGATATGTAGTGGTAGACTGGTAGTACACTACAACTGCTAACGAGAGATCCTACCTACATTATTTACTCAATTATCTACATATACATACCCATATGATATGCACGCAATTTCGTTGATGAATAAGATAAACACCTTATTTTTATGTGCAATAATTTTTCATTATATTATCTAGACTCGAATCAAGTCGCAGGAAAACACGTGTTAAGAAAGTTTGCTCGATAGAATTATTTTTCAAAGTTTAGTCTATTTTTACACTTTTTTGCGTAGTGTATTTGGCGAGAAATTTCCAAAAGAGTGAAAAATCGTCTTCATTCTTCTTCATTTTTTTTAACTTTATTCAACTATGTAGGAGAATCCTAGATAATTACAAATATATATACAAATAAGAAATCAAGTGGAAAGGTAGAATAAGTAGCCCCTTGACTGGCAACTAAGTACCTACTTACCTATCTTTGGGTTGCAAAAACTTGTGTGAAGAAATTCTTCCTCCTTAATCCATGCCAAAATGTTGTTTTTTTAACTCTATATTCCGATATATTCTTTAATTGGGTACCTACATGAAAAGTTCAAGTAAGCAAAAGGTAGGTACTCTAGTGTTTACCAATGGCTTTTCGAGCTTACTACTTTAGTCGCGGACATTGATAGCACATATTATGATTTAGTTGATAATCATAATGTGTTGTGTCGGCAGAGTAAAATAGCACCACCTCATCTCTTCCCGTGGGGGTCGTAAGAAGCGACCGAGGGATAAATCCGACCCAAACACAACGGTCCTGGAGAGGCCAACTCCACAATTAAACCCGGAACGGGGTCTCCGTCAGGCGCGTGTGTCAGAGATCTACCGCGTGGCAGACTCCTGCAGCCGACCTGGCTCCGCACGTATCGACTAGTCGTTCCTGCGGATCCAGCCAGGAAGGCCGAGAGGGTGGCGCAGGTCCTGGGCAGCCCTGCGTTTTCCATAATTGCGTCCCAGGCAACGCAGTGTCTGTGGAGAGGACACTTCACCCGCGTCACGCGGATATAAGTCTTGCCTCAGACACTGATTAAATCGTCTGTCACAGACGCGTGAGGCCAATGATGATGATAATCCCAATCTGTAAATAATAGTAATAAATGACCTACCTATCTTCATACTAAAACCTAGCTAACTATAGTATGATATGACTTTCAGTATAAATAAGAAGCAAAGATCAAAAGATGCTTGAACTCTTGTAGAGAGGTACAATGAGGTGTTAAATAGTACCTAGGTATATTATGCTCTTTTAAAAAACGTACCTAGCTTTTGAGGGTAGTCAACTACCAACTAGAATAGAAAGTCTTAATAAATACCTACCTATTAAGTCTTTCGCGCACTTTCGGTAAGTAGGTACCTATGTACCCGGTTCGGGAGTCTGTCTGTTCGATTGTGTTCTACGACTCAGTCAATTAGTTCGTAGCTATTGACATTAAATTTTGTATTAAAATAGATATTTAATTAAATGATAAATTAATTAATTTAGGTTAGGTAACCCTTTCACACAAGTGAAAAAGTCTAACGGACAATTGATTATTTTTGTAAAATAAAACTAAGGATAGGTACCTACTTAGGTACATGTCAATATATATTTTTTATACATAAATAGTTGTGATAATCTAAGTACAGACTTATATTTCTGATTGTATTATTTCTTTATCCTTTTTCGTGTGGGACATCGATCCGATGAAACCTGGTGTCAGAGTTTTTCAACCACCTACTAAGTACTAAAGAGATAAATATAAACTTTTTAAAATCCAAAAATCCAGATTAAAATCAAAGACTTACCTATGTACATTAATTAAACTACCAACGTTATGGTTCAATAGATTATTGAGATAACTTGTGTTATGTTAGACCGGTACACACATTAACCGTTCTGGTAGCAGGCTCTTAAAATAAATGGATACTCATTCGTTTTGCCAAGTAGTTTAAATATGTTCTCTGATCGTCTATATAAAATACATTCGCGAGTCTATTTGACGGCGTACGGTGCACAGCACGGTGTTGGCGCGCGCCAGATCGCCTTTGATGTTGCCGCCGTGTGGATACAATTATCCAACGATGGCTCTCTATAAAGATCGGCCAGATAACTCCCGATATAATGCCCTATATCGAGAACAAAGACCGACAAAACAAAACACTACCTGCTACTGCTGATTGACGGAAAAATTAACCTTTTCAACAAACGATGTTTTCGCAAAAGTTGGAAACAAAACAGCTTCTTTTAATTAAATTTTTTTCTTTCTCGTTTTACTTGCATCGTTTTTGTTTGTGTAACGTTCATGTAATTAGTTCTACCAGATGGCAAACACAGGCTTAATTAACATTGGTAGAGTCGTTTAATGTAAACATTTCAAACTTCGGTAGTTGTTCAATGTTTTGCCATAAAACATTCATTTGCATTGTAATTAACTTAAATGGCAATTAAAAATACATAGTGAAAGACAAAGATAAATTCTGCGGACTAAGAAACATTTGCATACTAAATGAACGTGTCAAGAAGCGCAATGGTGAACAATGCACCTGATAAAATATTACTGCAACTAGTTGTCGCCGGCTGCAAAGTTGCTATTTTATTATGCCAGGCGCTCTAATGTGTTTAGCGGCAGTAAATCATGCCATTTGAAATGAACAAATCAACTAAGTTTATGCAATTTCTACTCTACTAGTTTAGATTTTTGCTTAGAGGTGTTGCAATTTGCGAGAAATGTGTTTTTTTTGTTATTTTATGACATTTTGTGACCTTGCAGGCCGTGTTATCGACAGCAAGCGAGAGTCTCCCTCCTGATAGCCTGAGTCTCGTCTGGCTAACCAACATTTCACTTACCTGCAACGACGGAACACCTGCGGGGTAACTATCCAACACTAACAACATATATTGACGAATATATCTATTGCATAGAATCGACAATCTCTGGTGCTCTTCCATTTGATTAAATCTTCTATGCAAGAATTGCTTTTTCCTAAAGCAATGGAGATAATATAATTACTTTTGAGGTTTTCTGTTAGCGTTTTCCAGGGATACCCACTAAAAATGGTTCATCCGTATTTTTCAGGTATTACATTCGCCAAGGAACAAACAATGATCACTGGGTGGTGTATCTGGAAGGCGGGGGATACTGCTGGGACCAAGCTTCTTGCGCCGCCCGGTGGAGGCGTAGACCAGCTCTCATGTCCTCAGCGCGCTGGCCGCGCAAGAGACGCGCCCCTGCTCTGCTCTCCGCAGACCCCTCTGCCAACCCTCTGTGGCACTCTTCTAATCACGTGCTGCTGCCCTACTGCTCCAGCGACATGTGGGCCGGCACCAGAACGAGACAAAACTCATCCTTCGCATTTACTGGACGCCTCATCGTTCGAACTGTGCTGTTAGAGCTCTTACAATTCGGACTCTCTGGAAAATTATTACTCGTCGGATCAAGTGCTGGCGGCGCCGGAGTTATGCTTCATGCAGATTCAGCCAGAAGATTGTTGAGAACGCACGGAGTAAAAGTTGCAGCCATCTCGGACTCAGGGTGGTTCCTCGACAGGCCTGCGCGAACGAAGCGTTCAGCTGAAACTATGGCTAGATTAGGACACTCATTGTGGGGAGGGGCGCCTCCAACATCTTGCGTGAGAAAACACAGTGACGAACCCTGGTTGTGTTATTTCGGCTATAAGTTGTACCCTCATATTCGGACTCCATTGTTTGTGTTTCAATATTTGTTTGACTCGGCGCAGCTGGCCGCGGAAGGCGTGCGCGCGCCAAGGACTCGAGCGCAGTGGGATGCGGTGCACAAGACTGGTGCTGCGCTCAAGGAGAGTTTGAGGACTGTGCGTGCCACGTTTGCGCCGGCTTGTTTCGCGCACGGCGCGCTGGCTCGCCCGGAATGGTTAGCGATTAATGTATCAGGTAATAATTCAACAACGAGCCTTTCAGTTAGGCAAATTACTTCTGGTACATATCTTAGTCATTTGACGGGAAGAATAGATCTCTAAATATTTCGTTTTCGCTACAGGAATATCACTGCCACGAGCGATCTCCTGCTGGGAACAGAGGCTTGGCAAAGGGAAGAGGCAGACCCGCGCGCACTGCGCTCCACGGCGCCTCGTCGAGAGGTGCTCCTGGCCGCAGTGCAACGGCTCGTGTCCTCGTCTGCGGGACCCCAGGACCGGGGAGGAAGTGGCGCTCGCAGCGCTTCTCCAGAGCTTCGGTCTAGACGTCAGCGGCGCTGCTGCGGCTATGGGCATCGACGCACGCACCCTCTCGCGTATGAGCAGGGCCGAGCTGCTGCCCTTACTGGCGCACCATGCTTGATTACTAGAACTATATGGTACAGGGTGTAAGGGACTTTGCTTTAAACTGAAATCATAAATTCTGTTTATGTAACCCTGAAATCCATTTTAAAATATTGCGTTTCCGGACCGAATATCATGGAAAGATGTTTTGTATAACGGTGTAAGTCTCCCTTACGTCTTGTATGAGTTATAGTTTCCACATGATGACAAAATATCCACGTGACGCTAAAAAGAGACTGTTCGTGCAGACGCACGGTGAATCTACCTCGTTTTTGTTGCGCAAGTACAATTTAATGTTTAGATATTATTTATTGTTTACCGATGCTAATACGTAAGGATCTTATTTATAATAAGTAAAAACCTAGTAATTTTATTCAATTCTTTTTTCTTGTGCTCTTTTATCTAACACCCCAAAAACGTTTAGGATATCCATTAGCGCTAATGGTTCTATTCAGAGTCAGAAATTCCCACTGACCCAAATAATGAAGTAACGCGACGTGAAAAAGGATCCAAAAATAGTACACAAATCGCTTTGGCACAAAATGTATTTACAATGTACAAAATTTGCGTTCCTTTCAGGAACTAAGGACTAGCTCACGTCTACACTAGAAATTAAAATACTTATATACAAATATCTCACTATTGTCCGCTACGGAATGTGGCAGTGTCAGTTGTAGAGCGGATGTTTGTGATCGAGCTCGTAGAGGTGAATTGGTCGAGTGAAGTGCGGTTTGGAGCGGTTTCTGATCGGGAGCCAGGGAGCGCGTGCGCGCAGTCGCCCGGCTAACACACGCGACCGCACCGGCTGCGGCAGCGAGAGACCACCGCTCCGCGAGGAACCCAAAGCACGATGTCATAACCGCGAAGCTCGCTCCACGCTGATCTTTATCGACACATCCACTACGTCACTTGCTAGAAAGAAGTCAGTCGACACTATGTTCGCGTGTTGCCGCCAGCGCGTCATCAATCTATCCGTCACGTTCCTGTTCACTTTATCGGCGTTTGCTCTGAGCGAGTCCCTCATGAAGAGTATATCAAGGACTGTAGGCGTGGTCTGCGCCATCGCGGAGAAAAGCGGATTCCGTGCGTTGGGTTGAGGCGACACCGTTATCGCCTGGTCTAAGTACTGGAATAGTTGTGTCGGGTTGTTGGTGTTCGCCCATAGGTGAGGTAGTATTGGCCACAACCAGTTGTTTCCTGAAATACAGTTACAAAGATCTATTTTACAGGAAACGTTATTTTTTGTCTCTGACAAATATCCTACCCTAGATTCTTATCCCGTCTCTCTCTCTTTTATTGTAGGACACCGAGTCGTCCAACGACATGTATAAAGACAACATCATTCTTCAACCCAAATATTATTTTTGTCGCAACATCTAAAATAGCATCAATTTCATAAAGTTGAATCGAGTTTGGACATAACTTAATTGAATTGATCAGTGTCACGCACCACTGATCAAAGTTTTCCTCTGTATTTTCCTTGTTTATTTATACCTACGAGGAAAGAACCTAATACTTTCGGATAAGATTATGTTTATCTAATTTAAATGTACTTAACAATGCTTCAGATTATTTCTCTCTGTGCAGGTACTTATTTCGATTTTAAGAAAATTTACAATATTGATTTTTATTGACTTTCTTGCGGGCTATAGAAAGTATACAGCAACGCTTTATTTTTCTTTTCAATTGTGTATATTGGGGACTGACTTTGTTCGTATGGATAAAGAAAGGTATTTAAATTATACTTACGAGCTACAATAGAGTTATCCACATAGCTAAACAGCAGCCTCTTGTCGGCTTCGAGTAGGGCCCCCAGCGTAGGGCCCCTATTCTCCCCAGAGTGGAACTCGTTGGCCAGGGCCAGATGGGGCCCCAGTTCTTGGCGGACGATCTTCAGCAAACCAGCGTGGACGGAAGGTATCGGGGTCCCGTCTTGGTTGTAGAACCCGAGGGGGAAGTGATGGGCGTCTAGGAATACTATCTGAAATGGTAGAGAAAAAAGTTGAGCGTCTTTTGACTGCTGTCATATGACTTTGGTCGTAGTGTCCAAGGCTTTTCAGTAGGTCATTCTAGAGGTACTATGTTTCATTTACGAAATTACAAAATCTATCAGTCCGTTGCATAACACAATCAGAAAGGTACAATAAACATACGATCTATAATGTATAAATTCATGCAACCAATCCGAGGCAATATTTCATTATTTTTTCACTACATAATTGATGAACTTTGCGCAAGCTATTACCATATAAGATTGATTAATACCTTCATTTATCCAACATGATCATTTAACACGAATTATACAAATTAAAACAGAAGCTACGTATCTGTTAGTTAGTTACCTACTTAATAAAGTTTCTAAGTTTCTCTTGCTACTTAAATGAGTGTCTATTAGTTTAGTTTAATCTAGGCAACTAGAAATCGAAAATTGAATATTACGTAAACTTAAATGTCCGGCGAGACAGTGAGTTGACTCTCAATATTAGACTGGAGTTAAGTTTTTGATATCATATCATGATGACGCCAAACCAGGCATCACTATGCTTCATTACAATCGGAGTTTCTACGACCTTTATTTATTTTGTCAAGCCCCGACGTACAAAAGGGTGTTATAATATAATATAGGATTTAAAATGTAAACCGATAGCCTTGGAAAACAAGTGTTTCAACTTAAGGTGAGATTCCTCATTTAGTAAACAAACCAAGCAAGTGTTCACTGGAGCAAAAGATATATTCTGCAATAATTGGTTATGTCATGATCTGGCAACTATGTGTACCTGAAGACTGGACGAGACAAAAGGTAGAGTAGTAGACTAATGGAGCAAGATAAATTAATTGAATTGTGCAGTTTCGCTGAAAAATGTCGGTAGAAAATTGAAGGGGTATGTCGGTGTCCCTATAAACTGTAACCATCCGTATATATTTTTGCGTAAACAATTTTACTGCCGAGTAGTTCAGGATTCGTATTTTATTTTTGCATAAGACAATCGAACGAAACACGCGTAATTCAGTCGTACAATTTCAGAAAAAGGGATATGACAACTTGTGCGGAAAAACTTTGATATCATATTCATACTAAATTCCGCGACTGATCTACGTGCACGCAGGTGTGTTCTACGCCAGTTTTTCAAGTATGTGTGCTTGTACATGTTTCTGTATGATATGCATGAGGCTAAAAATCATAAAGGGTAGGCATGACGAAGTCATCTGCTGCAATCGGAATAATTTTCCGCCGTGTCGGTAAATGAATCTAACAAGCTCTAATACATGCTGTTACGTTTTGACGCTATGTATGCGGTGGGCCTAAGGTTACGTTCCTACTTAGAAACTTGAAAGTAGTGTCTGTTTACCTTACCTCCTTACTGTGATCGAGGAAGGCTCGGATTTCTTGCAAGAGCGGTATCAGTGGACGGACTCTTATTAAGTTGTGGTTCAGCCAGTACCTGGAAACGTCGCACAAAGGAGGCATTTTAAGAATTAAAACTTGTAGAATAAACTTGTTTGCGGAAATTATAGAATAAACTAGTTTGAGGTAGGTATAATACTAAGTACGACTTTTTAAATGACATTAAATTCTCACAACGCTTTGCTGCAAAGCCTTTGCAGGAGGATAGCCGAGCGCGGTAAAATATGTTGAGTTAACAGGGAACACTGCCTATTTCCTGGATGCATTTAACCACCAGTGGACGTAGTATGTGGTGTAGTAAATGGCAAAAGTGGGGTGATGTCAATGTAACCACGCACTATACGTGACATAATACTTTATTATACCAGCTCAAAAGCAGCATAGGTAACCAACTACAATATAATTTAATTAGATAAACATAAGCTTTGGAGAACAGTTTCTGGTTGATTGTAATTGTGCATGGGCAAGTACAAATTATCTGCTTTACATAACTCGGGAGTATCGAGGTAGCCGTGCGCGACGACGACCATTATTCAGAATCTGCGTAATGTAGGCAGTGCTTAGGTACTGTTATACAGGATGGTGAGAAAAGTCAGCGGTACTTTCATTTTATGCTTATTAATGGCTTAGTACTATACTAAAACTAATAGTCTATTTTTTGTTAATATAGCTGTAAGATTCTCTAAAATAAATAAAATTAAATAAAAATAAAAAATTTAAGTAAGAAGCCCGAAAATCTGATCGTTGTGTTCAAATTTCCTCAAAAAATGTTGGATGAAGTACTAAATCGGAGAGTCAAGATTTATTTCAGATGTTTTCTTTTTACTTCAATTTTTACTTTTTTGTTAATATAGCTGTAAGATTCCCTAAAATAAATAAAAATAAAAAATTTAAGGAAGAAGCCCGAAAATCTGATCGTCGTGTTCAACTTTCCTCAAAAAATGTTGGATGAAGTTCTAAATCGGAGAGTCAAGATTTATTTCAGATGTTTTCTTTTTACTTTTCTTGTAATTGGATTAGAATAAGATATAGCATCACCATATTTCTACTCGTGGTACATATGAATCTACACCATGAATGTTCAGGGGTATCCAGTGAGTGCAACATCTTGCACTGCATTCTTCTGCATTTTGTACTGTTGTCTACCTATTGTAGTGTAAAACACCACAGAGTTTATTATTCATTCTTATGCCTACAGTAATACACTTAACATTCCTTGTTGAAACTGTTTTGTTGGTTAGTGACTTCCATTGAAAGGAACGCAGTGCATTTCCTCACACCCTGTATATTCTGTGGTAACGCTGCTCGTTACCCTTAGGTTACGTGACTGCTATCTCTAGATGGTATCTATCTACGTATGGTAACTAACTGATACAATAATGCAACAATGGCCGAACAAATTGGTTATTGTAAAAGTTTCTTATGTGCTATAATTTCTTGTTTTCTAGGCTGAAGGATGATATATTCATAGAGTCGATGAGTGAAAGAAGCAAATAATTCTACTACAGTCAATAAGGCGATCGGTGACAATGGAAATCAAACCAGACAACAATACAAATAGCAACAACAACAATACATATCTTCATCTAATGGCTGAAAGTGCATGATATGATAGGGCGTTTGTTTCTGATACATAACCACGATAAGGAGAATGAACACGACCGCACTTCAACCAGCCATACCTATGGTAACAGTCACATCTAACAATTCTGCCTTTTCTTAGATTTTAACTTGTCATTTTTATGGCATGGGATTTGGCAGAGTCGTGTTTCTTGAGTTTGGTTAGGTATAATATTTTCAGCTTTCGAAAATCCACATTATGCCAAGTCACGTATTAAATATGCCATCCAAACCAAGAATCACACCTTGGCTTTCATTCCTCAATTAAGAATCTGCAGATGCAAATTCAGGTTTACGCCTTTTTTACAACCATCTCGAATTTATTTGTCTTTTCTCAATGCGGAATCATAAAAACGGTTACGTGTAAGCCAAAGCGGAGATTTTGCGCTGATTTACTGCCGTCGTTAGAAATTAATGACGAGAAGTTAAAGATTCAATTAAGTTCTTTCTGCTGAAGAGTACGTACCTATTGTATGCACAAATGAAGTGGTTCTTCCAGCTAAATAGGAAGGTACCTTAGCTGTTCTTGGAAACTAATTTTTGTAAAGAATCAATCAAGCTAAGAAGGAGTATCTTACAAAATACTGTCTCTGACATCTTTCTTTATTGACTTGCATCAAATGATCTCAGATGGACACAACTCAATCCGTCTCAGAGCTTTATTCAAATATGTTTAGAAAACGGCGTCGTATAAATAGGACTGTAAACACCTACCTATCACTTTCGTTGGCATAGAAGTCATAGTAAGCTATCCTGAAGTCGAAGTATCTGATGCCGTGGACCAGCTGGGCCCAGATGGAGCGGTCCTGACACAGCACAAAGTTGTCCCTGCTGACTTTGCTGAGCTCTGTGTTGAATCTCCAGGCGCCTGCGTTGTGGGTGCCAGCGATGGCCATCTCTCCGATGCGAAGGCGGTTAATCTTGGCCCTGGAATCGATGAGTTTTATGTTAAAATATGAAGCTGCGCATTTGAACTGTCCAATCTTGGTCCAATCAAATCTGGAAGCCAAAATCCTGACCTAGACTAAACTATTAGTAACAAACTAAAATGAAAAGTGAATGTGATATAATCAATGACCGATAAGAATGATGGCAATTGCTCCACAACCGATAAGATCCGAGCTCATGAATATAAAACAGAAGAATAATCAGAATCAAACTGTTGATGATCGATCAGTGATCAATCTGACTAAGTTAGGTATTTGGAATATTAATTACTTTGACATTTACTGAATACTCATTAACGGATTAAAACTGATTGTCTTGGCTCTATCGCTTCATCAAGCGATTGCATACCAACTTGCATTTTGATTTAAAATTTAATAATTAATTATTGATTCATCAAGAGATAATAATTCCATCAGGTTCACGTCACATTAGATAAAGTTTTAAAGAACCTAAAGATAATCGCTCTTCAATCTCAAAATAGCCCCCTCATGTTGTCTACTCACGCGTGATCCTCCATCCAGGACGGCTGGATCTTCAAGCAGTTGTACGCTTGGATCTGGTCCCCCCCAGCGCCGACCCAGGGCCACAGACAGTGGGGCCCCTTGATACCAGGCCCGTTGTCCCAGCCAGCCGGCAGGGTGCCGTCCCCGAGGGTGATGTTGGTGACGATGTAGCCTGCCTCGTCGGTGACCTCATGTATTGATAGAGCGTTCACCCATGATGCAGGTCTGTCGTCAAAAAGACCAATCTGTGAAAATTATGATTGATCATGTTTAGGTACCTACTTTACATGTGTAAAAACTTTCTTTCCTGCAAATAAGCTAGCCTAGATTAAACCAAAATTTCGGTTGTGCCAGTTTTGTCAGTTACGGTGGTGATTTTATGCAAGAATAGTAATCGATCATTTTGCAAAAACGGGTTCCGATTAGAAAATGCTAAAACATCTTCTATAAAATATCACAATTTAAAATAATTTTGTGTAATAAATTTGATTTACGATTCACGCTACATCCACAGAAATTTATGTAAATAATTTAATAATGTAGGAAAGAAGCAAATCCTCTCAGGAATTCAGTGCAAGAATGTCACGTAAAATACCAAATCAAGTTAAATAGGAATAAAAATATTTTCAAAATTGAATCTTAGGAAGTAAAATGGAAAATGAAACGTTGAAATTCGTTTTTGGGACGGATATTAAAAAGGTTATGAAGTGGAAATTCATTTTAATGTTTTTGTCTACTGATTTCGCTTTTTAAATGAGGGGGACTGCACAGTGATGTGAAGTTTTATTTGTAGTTATCTGGCCCAATATTAAAAAAGTATTCAGTCCAAATAACCACAATTTTTTGAAGAAAAGTGACAGGCCTCCTAAGGGGTACTTTTGTAAAATCATGTTTCTTTATAATAAAAAAAAGTTGTAGGACCGATCCATCAAAATAAGATTGTAGATTAGAGACGTCAATGACAACTTATGAAATCAGTCACGTCAAACATAGCCCCTTTCCGTATATTTCATGCTGCTACGGAGGGCTAGAAACATGATTGAAAATATTTCCTAGACGCTGAATTTCAGCATAAACTGAAATATAAAGCCGTGTCTTCATCTGAAACGTGTCTCTATAACATACCGAAAATGAGAAGGTGTATTTTCACGAAATAGAACCTGAATTTCACCTTTTCCATTTTATATTTTATTTTATAACGGACGTTGGCAAATTGCGGTTCTACGTGACACGATCATGAAGCAGGAAACGAATAACTCGAATCGTATAATATTAACTGATAAGTAGGTACCATTTTCTTTGGTATCAGGAAAAAATCAAATGCTTTAATTAAATTAGAATACAGTCTGTGAATACAGTAGTGGTACAAATGATTACAGTTGGCCAATCTAGTAATTTGACACGCAACGACCAAATCGGTAAGAGGGTTCCGGACTTCCACTATTATTATATTAGATGTCGTAACGGTGGCCTGCACTACAATGTAGTCTGTCGTCAGGTTTGCATCATAGTACCAATTCCAATTGCTGGTTACCAAGTAATGTACGCAGCAGGAGTGACCCGCGAGGGATCATCATATCATCATGAACTGGCACTGGTAATAGATATGAACCGGCATAGATTGACCTTTGAACGGGTAACTAAACTTTGTACCAAGAGTGGCCACTTCACGTTCATGTAGTTCAAATAATGGTCTTTAATGGCCATACAACAGTTACTGCGAAGTTTGTATATTTACCCCACGTACGCTTGACCACTCTTATGTAAGGATGAGACTATTTATTTGCATACATTCAAGAGTAATGAATGACTCAGCGACACTGCAATCTGTTTTCGGTTACGACACTTGCGAAATAATGTTCCGCGTCTATTTGCTATGAATATAGGTTCTTTAAATTGTTTTTATATTTCCCTCCTCGAACTGTGATATGCCGTCACAGTTCGAGGGAAATACATATTTAGGAGGAGTGATGATGAGGCCAGTAGGCCGAGTGACGACAATGAGGAAAAGGGTAGCTACCCGCCTGGTCGGGAGTTGTGACCAGGGGAACGACTGTTCCAACCGGACATGTTTGGAAGTTGTATATATAGCGATCGGCGGAATAACTTCGATACCGCGTTTCAGGACTTGTATGTGGAGCGCATGCGCGCCGCCACACATAGAAGGAAATAAAAATTGCTGTGCGTTTTTTCCATAATATACAAGTGCCTATTATAAAGTATCTGCTACGTGTAAAACATCATAAGAAGACATTGATGAGAGTACGAACCAGCAATTTAAGAAAAAGTTCTGTGACAAGTAATGCTTGTGGCTGCTTTGGTCACAGATAGGTACTATAAGAACCACTGTGAAATGTTTCACCCGAGAAATCGAAAACTTTATCGATAAATAAATCTAGATCCTCCGATTTATTGTACGATATTGAAATACCTCACCTGTTTGGGTATGCTAGAGCAGCCGCTGAAGTCCCAGTTAAGTTCAATAGCATCCAGTATGTTCCCGGTAACGAGTCTGATTACCGGTGAATGAATCGTCACCCATACCCGGCCGCATGACGACTTCTCCAGAACTTGCTTTTCCGCTAAAGACAAAAATAAAAGTTACTAGTATCGTATTTTTTTTTAGAAAACTTGCAATATTTCTGTCGCGGCCAGGATTTGAACCTGCGGCTTTCGCCATCACTAGTGGCGACGTCTCTTCAATCTGGGCTATCGCATCCCAGAAAGCCCAGATGAAAGAGATGTCACCACTAGTGATGGCGAAAGTCGCAGGTTTCTGCCCGCGGTAAAAACATTGCAAGTTTTCTAAAACTTGTGTAGGTACCTACCTAAACCGTGTTAGGTATGTCACACCTCCCAAGGTGGTATTCAATTTATAAATAATAGTTCAGTCGTAGAATATTTGATTTGTAAATGGAATATGACAACTTGCGCCGAAAATCTTTGATTTCATATTCGAACAATCCAATTGTTTGAATTATACGAATATTGTAGCGAAAGATTTTCTGCCTAAGTTTGTAAATGATTAAGAAAATAAGATCCTAGACTGAAGCACATCATGAAATCAATCATCATCACATCAGCGAGGTATTTGATGCAAGATTTATAACTAAGTACTTATACTCAATACTGTTTTGTGAACATTATGTACATATTTACAATGTGTTAACTTAGATGGACTATCACGTTATCATCGGAAACGAGACATTAAGAGTTCTATATTTTCTCACATTTATGAAGGATGCTATGTTTGTAATATGTACAGTGTAATAAACTACCTATGTATAAACTACCTACATTTACTACTCTCCTACAAGTGCCTAAATTCAAACCCTCCTTGCGCTTGACCACACAAATTTCCTGTGAAACACGAGCACTTTGCTAGATCACAGTAGTTATATTCGCGTAAACAGCAATAATTAATTCCAACCACTATCAAAGCGGTACTGAGGGTTTACCCGACTTAGGCCACACAAGTTGGTGCTGTTAGCGAGGCGTAATGGCTTCTGGGATGAGATAATGTTAGCAGCGGTCGAGCTGGTGTTATATCTCAAGTTTCCCTGCCCAATATCATGCCATATACACCATATCTGCTTGTTTTTTCTAAATATGCTAAGCTGATATACGTTGATCAGATTAAAATAGATGTAACGACAATGTACATGAAGCAAAATTTAAGATATTTCGTAATGTAAACAAGTATTTTGAATAAAAAATTACGAACTTGTTGAAATTTTCAGCCACATTTAAACAGAGACAGGAATGCAGTAATTAAGATGGCCGCAAGTGTTGCGCGATTAGTGGTGAGTAGACGAGGTAGGGTGTCTAGTCTTTCCCATTATGCTTCTCGAACCTTCTTTACACGTAATAAGAAACAAAAAAATACATGTTCTGATTGACATGCTGTAACATGCGATGTGACTGTAACAAGTAATGAGGTAGGTAAGTTGTGAATTGCATTAGTGCTGTAACGAAAACAGAACATGTTCACTATCTGAAACCAGTGATATTCAATAAAAGCTGATGCACACGAAAGATTCTAGTGTCTCTCTATCAAAAACTTAGTTTGTAGGTATCACGTATACCTACGGCGGTTCTCCCACTTGTCGTCCATCTCTACGTATTTTTAACGCATGCGTCTGTCAGACGAAAGGAAATTGCGAATTTCCAATCAATACAAGCCCGGTTGTATGCGTCTGTCAAGCGACTTGCTAGACGCATCCGTTACGCACCGTAACGTACCATTAACGCAGAGTAGTCGGATTTCTACGGGAATAAGATCGGAATTTGCAATTTCCTTTCGTCTGTCGGACGCATGCGTTACGGTGCGTTAAAAACACGCAGCGACGGCGACGACAAGTGTGAGAACTGCCTAAGCGAAAGTGAGGACGAATGTAGATGGTCTGCACACGAGTATTTCACACGTTACTAATTTGGCGGCATGTTTGAGTTATAGTTAGTGCGTCCCAGTTGCAGCAAACATATACTTAAAAGAATTTTATCGAATCTTTGAGCCAATTACCACACTAACCAATTACCGTACCACCAGTTATTTTTCTTTGGCTTAACGCAGTAGCCGGAATGCTGGATAAACGATCAAAGATCTTTGATCCAAGTCCTTATTTTGATTGACGAACTCTTTAAATTATAAAAGTGTCTATATTACATCCACCAGACTTCCACGATAACCTCGTAACGTAACCTTCCGTTATGTTTAAAGGTCCGATCGTGTCAACTTGTATTTGAATGCTGCTGATATTAGCTATCCTAAAATCGACTGGACAAAATCATGGAGCCTTTTCAAACAGATTTACAAATAGTCCGAAATACTTTCTAACTGATAGGTTCCAACCATTAGTCTAGTTGTAATTATAGAGTAAGTGCTTAGTAGAGTAGTGCATTAACTGTTGCAACCATCACCTCCTGCCCAACCACCGGCAGTTACGTACATACACGTTTCAGGGTCCTTATCAGTCGACTCGTTTTTATCACCGAGTCCGAAGGCGGGGCTCCATACGGCAACATGGACACTGGAAATATGTGTGAAAGAGAAGAATGATCATGAGGTCTTTGTGGAAAAACATGAAAATGCAAAGTAGTGATGAAATGTTTCAATGGACACGCTAGTGCCATGCCTTCGATGTTGAAAGCAAAAAAAATAATTGTTAAATAATGGTAAAATACATATACTACACACATACATAAGCCTAATGCAGTCTACTGCTGGACATAGGCCTCGCCTAGGGTTTGTCTCTCGTTTTCGTCATCCAGTCGCTACCAGCCGCCTTTTTTACTTCTTCGGTCCATCTGGCCGGAGGTCGTCCAACGCTACGCTTGCCGAGGCGTGGCCTCCACTTGAGAACCCGCTTACTCCACCGTCCGTCAGTTATACGGCAGATGTGCCAAGCCCACTGCCACTTCATTTTGCTACACTTCAAGGCTATGTCCGTTACTTTGGTATTTTTGCGGATAGTCTTCGTCCGGATTTTAATAATAATAAAAAAACAAAGACTAAACGTACTTTTTCATGAATATATTACATTTTTGAATGACTTTTGGCACGTTATGTATGAATAAAAAATTGTGAATTGATGAAGCATAAACACGGTTAAGTAAAACCCATGACACGTGACAATTCACGAATCTTTTACAAAGTAAGTAGAGTCTGCAAAAACAGCGCGTGTACGTAGACAACGTCGACGTCACAGTTCTTGGTACCAAAGCAAGCACTGACCTACTGGTACATTTCGCGCGAGCGCCAGTCGCAAGCAGAATCATAATCGCGGTTTGTTGGTAAACACGATCAGCTGCACGCAACTGCACGTACATGTACACGTCACGTCACGTTGCGTAACGTCACGTAAGTATAGGCATAGAGAAACAATAGAAGAATTTTCCCTGTTGCGATTTTATTGCAGATCTTTTTACGGTATCTATCGCATAGTGTTGTAAATTGTAGACTCGACTAGAGTTCCGATGTTTCCTTATAATCAATAATTGCATCCTCCACATACAAAATAAGCGAAGTAAATAACTATGTTGAAACTCATTAGAGGTACGAATAGCGGCCTTGAGGTATTGTTTATACAATTTGCTCTGATTGGCCGAAACTTAAGCAATTTAGTAACTTAAATATAAAATAGGCAATTTAACCATGTAACATAATTTATAAAAAGGAAAGTGTCCCACACGGAAGAAAAATACAAATTTAGTTAAGAGTTATTATGGATAGTCATAACGTCTTATATACCTATAGTTAAACTAACTTAAGACTTTTTTAGGGTTCCGAACCCAAAGGGTCGAAACGTGATCCTTTTACTAAGACTTCGCGAACTGTTCGTCTTGTCTGTCCATCTGTCATCATGATGTATCTCATTGAAATAAATAGACAGGTGACATTTTTACATGTTATGAATAATGTTGCTGCTATAACAAAAAGTACAAAAATTTACATATGTAAAGGGCACACATATAATAAATATACATACATACATAAATCACGCCTATATCCCTTACGGGGTAGGCAGAGCGTTGACGGCCGTAAACGGATATTAACACCGCGTCTGACAAATGCTTGAGGGTCAATCAAGATAACTGTGTATCACTATAGTGACAGGTTGTCAGCCCATCGCCTAAAATTGGAATACACATCCCTCGAGTCCCTTAGTCGGCTCTTACGACACCCATGGGTAAGAAATAGGGTGATGCTATTCTAAGCCGGCATCACACGGCGCGGCATTATATAATAAATATATATAATATAATAATAAATATATAAACCTGTTTCTTTTGGGTTATTTTTATCAATAATAGAACGAAAGCTGTATCTCATGAACCAATAGTAAGGCAGATGAAATAATGAGTTTCTATTACCGCTCTAACAATAAATACTAAAGAATTTTAATAAATTAAATAATTAGGGGACAGCATAACAAACGTGATTATGTTGCCATTTTTTTTTATAAAAAATGCACGGAACCCTTCGTGCGCGAGTTTGTCTTGAATTGGCCGATTTTTTATTACAATGGAAGTCAAAGTTCGACCTTGTGTTTTTTTACAAAATGTTTTCATAACCTCAGGATAAGAATTTTGGCAATGATAAAAGGCAGAAATTAAAGATATTAGTTTGTATTACACGTAGCATCAAGCTAACCTACTCACAAAGTTGGCGCGTACCACAATAGCCAAACTGATTTACTAAATATTGTGAGCCTACGAGTAATTAGGTAATATTTTTTTCTAGTACATCATTGCATTGTCTTGCCGTGTGATGCCGGCTTAGAATAGCATCACCCCATTTCTTGACCGTGGGAGTCGTAAGAGGCGACTAAGGGACTCGAGGGTGTGTATTGCAATTTTAGGCCATGGGCTGACAACCTGTCACTATGGCGATACACAATTTTCCGAATGACCCTTAAATGTTTGTCGAACGTGGCGTGAATGTTCGTTTTTGCGGCCGTTTACGCTCTGCCTACCCCGCAAGGGATTATAGGCGTGATATGTGTATGTATGTATCATTGCATTGTCTGGAAAAAAATGCATGAGTTCAACAAATATGAGGTCGATCCGTTTTATTGATAAGGCAGCATATTAAATTGATACGCCATAGAATCACTCCAAAGTAAATATATAATAATTAATAAATAAAGTTGCTTCCCGTGTCTTGATGTTCCATCTGCTGTAGTAGTATACTTAGATCTTAAAGCGACGCAACGGATTTTGAAGCGGTTTTCTTAAGAAAATAGATAGAGGTTTAAATGTAGAATTAATGCCGGGAAAAGGTCATATTTCTACAGGAAAAGGGGAAGTAGCCGGTGAAACCACTGGGCTGTCCGCTTTTTGGTTATAAATGGTTGGGTACTGGTTCCTTTAAGACAACCTTCTAGGTATGTAAGTTACTCAACCAACTGCATATACTATTCTTAATTTCAAGTAATAATGATTTTGCTGTTGTTCGAAAAACAATGCGTAAATCGTCAATAACATTAAAACAAAGTATAACATATTTTACAATACAGTACTTATCTGGCGTAAAATATTAATTTTGAAACATTCTCTCCAATCAGTTCATTAATTTCAATAGAATGTAGCTGATTCCACCATCATTAAAATCTTGATAAGACGTCAAAATGTATGACGGAGCCTTTTTGATAAAACTCTGTAAAACATCTAAAATGTAAACTCTGGTAATGAGATCTAAACCTACAATAAACTATTTGTACAATAAATTAAAACAATAGAATCGATCATATAATTAAAATTCAATCCGTGTTATTACAAAAAAAAATAGACGCGGTTTTAGGCAGTGTTTATAATATTTTTCTACAGGATTTGACGCTGTAAAAAAGCGTCTTGCTTTTACTTTTTTGTCTTACTTTTTTGTAATAAGAGCGAATCTGTTTTTTTATTCAAGCCCCGTCTCTCGCGCGGTGTTTTTTTCCAAACAAAACAGAATCACGTGATATGATATATTCGACTGGGCCCATGGCGTAGCGGATAGTACCCCGCCTGCTACGCCGAGGATCGTGGGTTCGATCGCCACAAGACACAAATATTTGTTAAGTTATTTTCAGATATTTGTGTTTAGTCTGGGTGTTTTCTATGTATTTATTTACAAAACTTATTTCTTATATACTTTGAGTATTATCATTAGCTATCTTGTTGCCCATAGTACAAGCTCTGCTTAGTTTGGGGCTAGATGGCGCTGTTTGAGTTGTCCAGGATATTTATTAATAAATATTATTAATATATTGACTTTATGAATAACCGTTATCACTTAAATGGGTAAGTCGAAGTGGCATTGATAGTACACACGAAAACCTTTACAATGACACGGACTATGTTAGGCACGTGGAAGAACGCTGATTAAAAAACAATAACTCAAAAGGTAATCAATTCGGTAAGAAAAATTGGAGATAACAGTACTATAGAATTTAAATCTATGCGACATTACGCGCAATTTTATGTAGGTTGTTATAGATGTCGACAAACTCAATTTCGCCAATTGAATTGAAGTCGGTTAGTAGAAACTTAAAAGAAACTTAATGGTCTCCAACTTGTCTTCCGCCGCTGCGTATTTATAACGCTCCTTAACGCATGCGTCTGTCAGACAAATAGTAATTGCGGATCCCGATCACATTCTCATACGAATACAGTTAAGTTTCGTTAACGGATGCGTCTGAAAAAATGGGGCATTTACGGATGTATGTGTCAAACGACATGACAGACGCGTAATAAGCGAAATAAGATCGGAATTCGAAATTTCCTTTAGTCTGACAAACGCATGCGTTACGGTGCAGGTAGCGACGGACGACAAGTGGGAGAAACGCTTTTGTAGGTATGAGATGCTATCAGGTTCAAGGTGACTCAGACAAGACAAAACATTGATAACACAATTTATTTTATGATCAAAATGCATCTTGATAAAGACAATAACAAAAAATAAGCTGATTAAAACATTAAAAACCTTCTTATTTGATTAACGATTAATTGATTTTTTAATTACTATTTAATCAGATCTGTTTCTTTTGATGCCTGCAACAATCACAATCAGGATTCAACTTATTGAGATATCCACAAGCTACTACATGCTTAATCTTAAAGTTGAAAAAAAAAACAACGCAATCTTTTTGTAGATAGATTCAATCATGTATATTAGCAGTATTTAAAAATGGTACCTAGGTAAATAATATTGCGCACATTATTATTGTTTATTTTTATACAGGCCTAATGCTGTTCCGTTTTCGAACTAGTAATTGATCATTTAGAAGAATTAAAAAACTGTTGTCAAATTTCAAGAATTCAGAAATTTTTAACGTTTTCCAAGCTTTTCAGTTTAATTAAATGTAAAATCAGGTTACAAGGATTGCATTGAACTCGACAATCTTTTCTAAATAATAGATTCAGGAGGCAAAAGAAACAGAATTTCAGAGGAACAGCTGCTGCAAGTTGTTTTTAATTTTTTGATTACTTCCTTCGATAGATTATGGTGGTCCGATTTTGACAATAGTTGGACATACTACAAAAAAAAAAATCTGCAACAGATTTAGTCACTTCTTTCTCAACTTCTTGAGCGTAGGATCACTTTCGGATTTCACCATGATTTTTTTCTAAAATACGACTGACTGAGGAAGATACGTCCAACAGAGCGAAGTGGAGAGAGAAAACCAGAGAGGCAGACCCCACCATCAGATGGGAATAATCATTGCCAAGGAGAGAGAGAGACTAAATCGGACTCACGTGCTATAGAGGCGCCGAGCGCGGTCGTCGCGAGCGCCACCACCGCGATCCACGATACAGCCATGTCTGACGGTGGTTCCCGCGACACTGAACCGATTGAGGTATAAGGTGCTCCTGCGCACGCCAACTTCACTCTCGCTGTACGCCGCCACTATTACGCGCTTATCATGAATGACGGCGAGAATTGATCTTCAATTTGCTACAATGTAACACGCAATATCGAATTCGTTGTTGACGTGTTCGTCAATCAGGAGTAGCTGTGTGAGACATGGGAGTGCGGGCTACCGGTGCTCTGCTAGTTGGAGCGCTGGCTGCAGGAACTACTTGAATGATCAATTAGGAATAGGATCTTCTTGTCATTTTTTATTGACAAACTAATCCTGGAGCTTCCCATGATTATGATCGTTGATATTTTTAGGTATACTTTACCCATTACCCACGTCTGTATCTCTATTGCATCTATTTCATGGGGTTAAGAAAGGGTTAAATGAAAATAATTGAATAGTTCATAAACTGCATTTTTGTGCATTCGATTTATAATTATCTTTTAAGTTTTTTTTTGGTGGTACAAGATAACGCAGGATAAAGGAGAAATTGAAGTTACCCACCGACAAGAGATTGACTCTTAAATTTGAAGAAGGAGAAAAAGATAACGCAGAACAGGAAGACTTGGGATCAGGAAGTTTCCTAAATAACATTAAGAAAAAAGACCAAGACAAAATCTGCATCTCTCGGACTTGTCTGTAAATCACGTTTATATTTCCTTTTTTCATTATTTTTCACTTATATTCAGTTGGGTTTTCGAATGAAATATAATCAAGAATAAAAGAATTATTGAATGAAATTTGCTGCATGAAAGTGGACGACACGACGGGAATCTTATCAAGAACGTTCTCGTTTATTTCTTTATTAAAAGGAGGAACTAATGTTTTCTTGAGTTTGCACAACTATTACTCATCACAATTAAACAATTTTAAACGGATTTAAGTTGTATTTATTTTGGATTTTACAATTCCTACGTTTCGAGCTCTTTACAGAGCCCGTGGTCACGGATGACTGTCAGTTATCGTAAACAACAGATGAATTGTAAAATCCAAAATAAACACAACTGAAATCCGTTCAAAATTGTTTTATTGTGAAAAGGGGAAACTTTTTAGAAGTAGTGAAAGGGGCGTCCTAAAAGATCTCAACATATGGACCAAATCAAGTAGCAAAATAGAGTAATGTATAAAGGAGTAAAACAGAGAAGGTGGAACATAGAAAAGGAAAACAGTCCGCTGAAGGCCGAGGCTCCTAAATTGATGATGTTGATAAGACTTAGGTAGTATGAAATCTGTAGTCGACCGCCTCGACTACACCGACGCACGCGATCCGACACCACGTGCATTGAGCCCCGGATGCCGCCCATCAGCGCCATTCATTAGCTCTTTCTTGTTTGTACCTATTTGAATTTGAAAAGGATGTTCTTGACCCGATTTAGAGTATACCTTTATCTAATTACAGTGGGAATACAGGATGGACCATACAGTGGCGTGAAAAGAAAAAGCAAATGCCTTATACTGAGGGGTATCCGAATAACCCCTGTAGAACCTCCATATTATATGAGCCGTGATGTTTTTCGAGTGGTAGTTTTTGTTGCCAAACTTTGCCACTTGCTAGATTCTTGATAATATAACTGGAAAACTTGCCACTTGATGAAATATTTGCAATCGCCATGATTAATTTGGAAGTAAATAATATGAAAAATGTTGAGATTCAATTAAGTACTATTTCGATGAATACTTAGTCGTTCTATAGCGTTAAAGCTTACTTAACCTAATTTAATTTAAAATTGTAAATTCATTCATTCAAATAATTTTACTCTTACTTCCTTTCCTATCTTTTGATAAATTCCATAAATATCATCGTTATTTTATTTGATTTTTGTTGTCAATTTCGTTATATTATTAAAATTTTATTAGATAATTTTTTATTACCGTGTTGTCTCGCTGGTGCTGCACAGTACAATTAGGGTACCACGGAAGACCAGCGCTGTAGTATATTATGCTATAGCACAATGCTGAGTGGTTGCCTTTTTTGGTGTAATGCTTACTTTATATTAATTATAAGCCTGTTTATAATATTATGTATACTTTTAAGTTTTGTATTGCACTGAAATAAATGCTTTCTATTCTATTCTAGATTGTAACAATGCAGCGAAGAAGTGTAGAATATTGCAGAAAGTGGAAATTTTGTTGTTGTTTTTTTATTTATTTAGCTGTTTTCTGAATAAAACAGTTTATGGTTATTAATGTTTGAATGCTATTAAGGTAAACATAAATAACAAAATAAATAAACAGATGAGCGTGATGCCGTCAAAACAGTTTATTTAATCAACAAAAGAAGACAGGTCAAGTTAATGTTACAAATCTCGTATATAATCTTACATCCTACAAGATAACAGAAGTATTCCTATATATATGAACACCTACTTATTTTCTGATAAGTTATATTTACCAAACATAACGTAACATAAATAATTATTTTGGAACATAGCGCAATGTTCATAACACTAGATAAAAAAAAATTAGAAACAATCATTGTACAACCTCTTGGTACTCGTCTCGAAGCGACGACAAGCGACATCTAGTATAAGTTATTTGAAACGAATACTATGGTCAGTCCACTTAAGAGTGAAATTCGAACCATGCGATGAAGCTTTGATTAATTAAATGTACTATGGTTTTTATTTTGCACTCACAGTGCTATATTACTTTCATAAATGAAAATAAGAAATTGAAAAAATGTCAGCGCCCGCCGGGACTTGAACCCGGGACCGTGGAGTACCGTTCCACTGCTCTGCCAACTGAGCTACCGGCGCCCCGACGTAAGCCGACGAAATCTTCAACCTCTTGGTACTCGTCTCGAAGCGACGACAAGCGACATCTAGTATAAGTTATTTGAAACGAATACCGTAAGTCCCGGCGGGCGCTGACATTTTTTCAATTTCTTATTTTCATTTATGAAAGTAATATAGCACTGTGAGTGCAAAATAAAAACCATAGTACATTTAATTAAGCAAAGCTTCATCGCATGGTTCGAATTTCACTCTTAAGTGGACTGACCATAGTATTCGTTTCAGATAACTTATACTAGATGTCGCTTGTCGTCGCTTCGAGACGAGTACCAAGAGGTTGAAGATTTCGTCGGCTTACGTCGGGGCGCCGGTAGCTCAGTTGGCAGAGCAGTGGAACGGTACTCCACGGTCCCGGGTTCAAGTCCCGGCGGGCGCTGACATTTTTTCAATTTCTTATTTTCATTTATGAAAGTAATATAGCACTGTGAGTGCAAAATAAAAACCATAGTACAATCATTGTACAACTGGGAGAATTTTGTCCTAGTTGTACACTAAATTATATTACTCAAGTGTACAACTACTCCTGCGTTAGAGCCAAGCCACACGATGCGGTGCGGCGGCGGCGCGGCGCCTGAGCGGTGCCGCTCCGGTTTCCTACATATAAAAATGTATGTTATGGCACACGGCGGCGCCGTCCGGTGCGCTCCGGCGTTGCACCGCAGGCGCACCGGAGTGGAGACGAGGCGGGGAGGGGTGTATGTATTGCGGCGCCGGAGCGGCACCGCTCAGTTGTGAGCGCGGCAGAGTGAAGTCGCGAAGCCCCGTTCAACTTTGTATGGGGATTTTCAACTTTAATACAGACTGTCGTCGGAATGGGGCCAACCCTTCTCTTCCGTCACCGCTACGGTGCCGCAAAACGTTGCGGCATCGTTGCGGCGCCGCACTTACCGTGTGGCAGGTAGTCCGGCGAGATGACCTGCGGTGCGGCGCCGCACCGCATCGTGTGGCTTGGCTCTTATATAACTTTCTTCTTGTACCTATTAGTTATTTACAATTAACATAAGAACACTATTACTGCATAGAATAACACTATTTGGGCCCTCAAATATTTGACAAACGTGACGATAGCGACTGCATTTTTCGGCCGGTAATGCTCTGCCTACCCCGCAAGGGATAAAGGCTTGATATGTGTATGTGTTTTTGTATGTATGTATATTTGTATTTACTACACCATCTTTTCCATATCCATGAAGTGACCATGAACTTTTACAAACTACGAGTATTTTAGCTAGTTAAGCTTCTTTATAAATATATATGTCGCAGTATTATGGCAGAATTAGGATTTCGGTCGAAATCCTAGGATTTTGGCCAAAAGCCGGATTATGGCAAAATGGTAGACTACATTCGACCATCGTCCTAAGCAGATCCAGGATTTCGGTCATAATCCTAGGATTTTGGTCGAAATCCTAGATCTGTTTAGTATTATGGCATTAATCGCGATTCGGGGGAATCTATGAGCGGGGAGGGAACAATACGCTTCTCTCCCAGAAAAGTATTTATTTGTATCATTCATAATCTTTATTGAGATACTAGGTGATGCAAATGATAACAGGAGGTTCTGTTTACCTTGTTATATTTTGTAAAAGAGAAGACACCCAAATGTTTATTTTATTACTCATCTAATAATAATATTATAAACAGTTACTCATGTGATTATCTAAAAAATATTGTTTTTACTACTTGAAAAATCTTTAATGAAAGAAATGATACTCAAAAGTATATGTTAATAAAAGACTGATTTGATTATTATAAATATTTTTTGTGTATTTATTTAGTTTCATCAAATTTTCTTAAGTTCTTATTTTCTCTCCAAAAGCATAATAAGAATACAAATTAAAGTGAAGACAAATAGTAATGCATGGCGATAGTCACTATTCCGTGTAAAGACTGATTTGATTATTATAAATATTTATTGTGTCATTTATTTTGTTTCATTAAATTTTCTTAAGTTCTTATTTTTCTCTTCAAAAGCATAATAAGAATACAAATTAAAGTAAAGACAAATAGTAATGCATGGCGATAGTCACTATTCCGTGTAATGACGGCTTAAAATAGCATCACCCCTATTCTTACCCGCGGGTACGACACCCAGAAACGACTAACGGATGGAAGTTTTCATGTGTATTACCATTTTATATTTCTATAGTCATTCACGTTTTATCTAAAATAGCCCTCAAAATTGTTTATGGCCATTAAAACTCTGCATACTCCGCAAGTATTTATTTATGTATGTGTAGAGTCACTACAAAATTTATAAAAAGTGTTCTGAAGCCTTCGTTTTACCATATTACTACGTAGATCCAGGATTTCGGTCAAAATCCTAGAATTATGGCCGAAATCCTAGATCTACTTAGGACGATGGTCGAATGAAGTCTATGATTTTACCATAATCCGGCTTTTGGCCAAAATCCTAGGATTTCGGCCGAAATCCTAATTCTGCCATAATACTGCGACATATACAACACTGCTGTTGGCTACACACCCCAGGGGTTAGAAATAAGAAACAACTAAAACAAAATTAAATTAAATTATGAATGTAATACGAAATTAATACTAACACCTTAGGTTATAGTATTCTACTAACCATAATGTGTCACAGTTACATGATAAATAAATAAATAATAATTATTTTAATAAATAGCTTCTTCAGCTCTTTTACAATCTACTGCACCATCTTCTCCATATCCATGAAGTTCTCCGTGAACTTCTCTACAACTTCAGTGCGACGAGCTTGTTTCTCTTCCAGCTGACTCTTGTCGGAGACCACAGAGGGCGCTCTGCTCGGGTTGCGCAGCACCGGCTTCTGCAGTTGGAAGAAATTCAGAGAAGCCTTCAGCTCCTTTATAAACGCTTCTTTGTGGGTTACCTGAAATCAACAGTACAAGGTGCATCCATAATAGACCACGGTTTTGGCCGACTGCCTGTAACTAGATAATCATGGACCTACCTACCTAACTGCTAATAATCATTTATTCATCTTTTTGTGTCTAGCCTAGGAAAATAAGCAATAGACAAGAATTGTATTAAATTAAAACTGACTTTATCGGTTGATGTTGTCAGTTTTCAATTTAGCCGATAATATCGACGTCGATATGTAATACTTTTATCAGTATTTTCTTTCACAAAGTAAGTATGAAATTGATATTTATTGTGAAAACGCCTCCAATTGACGAGCACTTCGAAAAACCTTTTCTAAAATTTATGTAACACATGCAGATTATGGCAAGCAAATTAAAATAACTACTAAAATATTTCTTATACCTGTTCACGCACGACAATATTGCGCACTTCATCCATGAACTCCGCAGCAGTGATGAACAGGCAGACGAACAAGCCGAACACCAGCACAACGAACAGACCCATCAGGTTCACCAGCTCCAGGTCACCCTCCACGTCGCTGGCATCAGCTTTCTGGTAAAAACACAATAGTTAACATCGTAGCAGCAACCAACAGAAACATGAGAACGGCCAGAATGAGTCCGTAAAAAACTCGTTGCAATAACATAACTAAAAAGCATATAAAATTAAAAACCCGACTGTTTTCTGAGATAAAGCCATGACACTCGGGATAATGTAAGGATTTTTCCGATACAACTCCCATTCGAATCTTTTCAATGGTTGACGAGTTGCAGCACTCTCATAAATACACACATTCATGAACTCTAAAACCATTACACTCCTCTTTTGGTTGGGCAATCGTATAAAAATATCATATTGCAGCACGGGCCACCTTTGATAGCAAGGTTCTTTCATGATATAGTTCATTGAGTTAAAAAAATGCTTCATCCTAACCTTGATGTGGAAATATTTACTTATGAAATTATACGAACATATATCACGCCTATCTCTCTTGCGAGGTAGGCAGTTCGTAAACAAGCGAACATTTACGCTACGTTTGACAAATATTTAGCAATTTAACATATTGTAGCAATTTTGGTAGAAATTATTACCTACCGGGCATTCAGTGGCGTTATACATTTCATTCCACCATTTGTTTTTTAGTCTATCCAGATCAGTCATTTCTTTGAGTCTTAAAATAGCTCGATTAATATCGGTTCGGAAAGGGGAATCTGAAAAGTATAATTTAGTTAATTAGTTACTGCCTTGATCAGATAAAAAACGGAGCTTAATAAGGCATTGTGTGTCTACTAAAATTTTGGTAGCGCAATCTGTCTATGAATCTTCAACTTTCTCCAGAAAATAATTGTTGAGAACCAACTGAACTTGAACCACAATTATAATGTTGTTTGGAGAGAGTTCAGTTTCATGGACTGTCCCTTACAGTCAGTATATAATATCAGTTAGCCGTGTGGTGTCGGCAGACTAGAATAGCACCACCCCATCTCTTCCCGTGGGGGTCGTAAGAAGCGACCGAGGGATAAATCCGACCCAAGCACAACGGTCCTGGAGAGGCCAACTCCACAATTAAACCCGGAACGGGGTCTCCGTCAGGCGCGTGTGACAGAGGTCTACCGCGCGGCAGACTCCTGCAGCCGACCTGGCTCCGCACGTTTCGACTAGTCGTTCCTGCGGATCCAGCCAGGAAGGCCGAGAGGGTGGCGCAGGTCCTGGGCAGCCCTGCGTTTTCCATAATTGCGTCCCAGGCAACGCAGTGTCTGCCTCAGACACTGTTTAAATCGTCTGTCACAGACGTGTGAGGCCAATGATGATGATAATATCAGCATATTTACTTGCAGGCATAGCGATCCCGTAATCTTTCGAGTCCAGCTGTCCGCCAACTTTCTTCAGTCTGCAATCCCTTTTCAGTTTGTATTCAATAGTAGTTGATTCCATAAAGAAAGCATACTTGTTTTTTCTCTGTTCTGAAAGAACTCTCTTTTCTCCCTCGTCGTTACTGTTCACGAGTACTGCCGGGTTCTTGTCCATGAATTGAAATATTTGCTGGTAAGTTTTGTCATTCGAGTTCTAAGACAAAGAAATAACCTATTAAATGTTTTAAACCTTCACCTAATTCGGATGTTTGCATTCACAGTGCTATATTATTTCCTTAATTATGTAGAATGTTAATTATGTAGAAAAAGAAATCAAGATTTTTCGTGTGGACTAGTCAATGCTATACTCGAACTTGAGATCGCTACACGTAACTCCAAGACGACGTACATCAGAATTCAGACTCCAGTCTCGAGTATAGCATAAAAGGTAGAGCGTTTGAACTGTATTCCACGGTCTCAGGTCATGCCTCAGCCATAGTCAAAATTTTGCGCTTATTATATTAAGTTATGAAAAAATATAAATAACCTTGAAGAAATTATAAGTCGATCCGTCTTTGATCGCGCCGTACAGAATCTTGTTCTGCTTGGCGAGATCCTCGACGCCGTTAATGGGTTCATCCTCGAGAGCTGACGTCATGGAAGCTGATAGCGTAGCGATGTACGTTTGACACACGATCATTGCAAAAAACCACCACGTAGCACACACCCAGCGGCTACCAAGAGCTCTGAAATTAATGTTACATGTTATAAATACAATTAGTATTTCTATTTTATTGCAAATAGCGATGTGTAATAAATACGGTACATTTCACATTACCGCAAGGTATATCGACATAGATAATGTTTTGTAATCCGTCTAAGGATACCATATACATATATAGAAATGTCCTCATAGAAAGTCCTGAATTATCATGCGTCAAGATATTTTGCGTCGAAATCACGCACACGCTAAAGAGATATCCTTACACATTGGGACAGATATTCTTTTGTGTGTATTCCTTGCAATAAAAACGAGCCATCAATCAATCATTCACTTGCAAAAAAACCTTATTTATGCTGGACCTTACTTGGGTAGAATATCACATCCTTGTGTCATAATGGAGCCCATGGTCATCCAAGCGCAATTCTTGAAGTTCCAGATGTTTTCCAGCTCCTCAGGATCCTTATCGCATGGCTGGGGGTTTTCCCAGTCCGCTGGTGATATTCTGAGAACATGATAATCAAAAGGCATTTCAGTGAGATATTTGGCATGGTTATCTGAATCATTATCACTTATTGTTGATAGCAGACCTAACAACTTAGCAGAGGCGGTATCATTTAATCAAATCACATACCTATCACATACATACCTACCTATTACATTGTTTACTAAGTAACTACGGGTTTTTTTTTCTGTCATGATGTTTTGTTTTTTGTATTAACGATAATGGTATCAAGACAGTAACAAATATTGTGGCATACCTAGTGATACGCAATAGTCATTGAAGCCTCAATTCGGGAATAAATTATCTTAACTTACCTTAACCTAGCGCTGGCACTTTCCGACAAATAGGTTCAGAAAAGGATATGTAAGTCATATATCTTGTCTTATAATTTGACTTTATTTAATTTATTTCCCGCATTGAAGCCAATAAAAGATTCCAAGCTGACTACGGTACCTTGCACAAATGAACAAGACTAAAGAAACGATGCAATACGCAGTGGCCGTATGCATCCATACATCAAAAGTGTATGGATTCAGAAATGAAAACATTCCCGGAGTGACCTTGTGCTCTTGTGTGAACAATATACTAATTCCCAGACTCATGAAGGGCACGGAGAAGTCAACCGCTTTCTTTCGTTCTTCTGTTATAGTCAAATCACAAACGGCTAGATCAGCTTTCTGGAAATAAAAATGGAATGCATTTTTGAATCCTCTTTAATCCTTATTGTCGTTACATTGTGTGAAGGTTTAAAGGAGTAATAAAATAGAAATGACAATAATTTCATAAGGATAACATTATTTACTTACTTTATCAAGCAAATCTCCAATGAGTCCATCCCATTTTTTTGTTTTTGGGTTTATCGCTCCGTACGATTTGTCCTCATCGTTGACGAATGTGTATGTATAGTCGCGACTGAAACATGTGTCATTACTTTTTAAAACCTTTCACGTTCTGCGATACTACCCATCGCAGGAAGATGTGTTTTGGACTACTGAGGAAAATTCAGTAGTACCTAAATTTTAGTACTAAATCGTGCCAAAACTACCGATGTAGATTTACTTTATTTTCTTACCAATGTTAGATTTAATACAACTTTTCGCTCACCTGGGCACAAATTCTTCTCTCATGACTCTAAATATTTCACGCACAAGATCTACGGAGAAACCTTCGTATTTTTCTCCGTCATCCTCTTCAGAGCAGTTACTTCCTACACAAGGCTCTTTGTCATAAAAATATGGCTTGGCTTTTCTCGATATTATCTGAAATTTGTAATAATTCAATACAGCTAGAAAGATAGATAACATTCTTTATTCATATTTACGTTTTACTTTATAGGCACGCAGGTGTTATTAATTTTTATCACAGTAGGAAATCAATAACAATATAAAAATACTGTCCTTGTTGAGTTTCTGAGGAAGGTAAAAGAACCATACCGAATCAAAACTCAGTCTTTAGCTGTTTACTTTGTTAATTTGTATCTGACATTTGTACATAATAAATAGGCAGAGAGAAATTTGTGAAAAGTAAAGCATCTTGTTACTAACAATGAAATGTTTGCTGGCTGTCTCAGTGGCATTTTCTTTTCCGAGTGCACTGAGCACCTGAATATGGTCGGGCTCATTCGCATCCCAGCGTCCAATAGTTCTGCGTTGTTTCATATATATTTCGTTCACAAACAGAGTGTAGTTTACTCTTCTACCCTTTGCGTCAAACTGAATACGGCCAGATACACCTGTGGTTATTGTCTGGAAGAAACGTGAGATGGAGTCATATAGGTAGTTATTCAAATTACACATAAAATAACTGCGACGATTATTAGGTTACATCACCATAACTATTCTTATTTTTACCTTTTTGTTTTACTGCTACATACAAACATCAGCCTATTGCAGTCCACTGCTGGACGTAGGCCTCCACCAGGGTACGCCATAGGGCACGATCTCTCGTTTTCGTCATCCAGTCGCTATCAGCCGCCTTTTTAAGTCATCAGTCCATCGGGCCGGAGGGAGTCCTACAATACGCTTTTCACTACTTAGGCCCCACTATTTTGATCAACATAGGTAATATTATTATCATCACTTACATTTAAAATATTGTTTTGAAGAGTAGCACCATACTTCCAAGGTTCCTCGTTTTCTTCAACATTTAAGCATATTGACGGAGGTTCCTTCATGTCGTCTACACCATCTTTGTCAATTGACTTTATTACATGCTTGGCTAAGTCGTTCAGCAGGATTGCATCAAGCTATTGACAATATGTTTGATTAGACTTTAATTAGTATGTAGGAGGAGCTTATACAAGCGGATACCAATGAAATTATCTATAACTATATGGTCAATGACACATGACCGATGATTTGCGTGAGGTTCAGTCAAAAACTTTTGTTTTGCGCTAAATATGATTGCATCATCATGAGATCATATTAGCTTACAGCAAATCCACAGCTGGACGCAGGATTCCCCCAGGGTACGCCATAAGGCGCGAGTTCCCGTTTTCGCCATCCAGCCGCTATAACGCTACGCTAATATGGAAAGTTAACATATACTGTATATCTTTGATGCCATATTTATACACATATGAAAATACAAATATTTTGCAGCTAGTAGGTATGTTAGTACGAGTACACGTGTAGAATCCCAATATTTCCAAAATGTTTATTTGGTACTTTCCTATCTTTGCATAGATTGTCATAATCCAGCAATATTGTGTCAATGCTTAAATTTTAGTTAGCATAAACATCAATGTGTGAATAAGCAAAAAAAGTAAAATAATTATGACCTTAAACTCGGTGACGTGGGGTTTTCCTGTAGTATTCTTCCAGATAGGCACTCGGGTAGAGAGGGGGTTCTGAGTATCGTTCAACTGGTCGTACTCGGTCAAACTCAACCAGGTAGAGTTGCTGTCCAAGCGAACTAGGTCAGTGGCCGCGACAGACGCGTCAAGGGACACGAAAATGAAGGCCTGGAAGTGTAGTGTAAAAAAGCAAACATAACAAGGGGTGATGCAGTCAATGAAATTGAAAAAGTTTCAGGTCGGAATACACAAAGTTTTGGGCTCTCATACAATCAAGTGTAGGTGCTGGGAGGTCCAAATTGTTTTATCATATTTTGACTCATGTTTCTTTAGAAAAGTTGATTGATTTCATTGGCCGGTTCACCCCTACAACTATTTGCTGTTAATTTTTAAACATATCATTATATTTATAAAAGAAAAGTGTTTTTTATAAAGTATTATTATCTCGCGTCGTGTGGTGAGGTAGCGAAGTTTAACCGAAACTTTTAATGAGCAATAGAAAATAATTACACGATAGTTATCGACAACATTCATCTGTTGTGCTTCTCTCATATACTTCATTATCCTTTCTCCTCGGCAGTCCAATAAAACTCTGTCGACTTTGTAATCTCTTAATCCCTTGAACACCTGAAATATATATAAAGTCGGTATAAGAATATTAATACAAATATTATAGTACCTAAGTATGATTTTATATAAATTTTACGTGTTAAGATGCTCTTGCACTGTACTATTCGCATTCCTGACTTCTGTAAAAGTCAATAATTATGTTCTCAGGTCAATCGTTTTCACAATACGTAAATTAGCAACAGTTTTCAATACGCAGTGTGGGAGCAGCTTGATATAAACTTGTGATTCTCAAACGAACACACCTCGTAATTAGATTCTTCTGGATTTAGCTTCCTCACAAAGAGGGGCCATTCGGTAGAATGTTCTGCAATTATTTTCTGGATTCGCAGTAAACCTAGAAAGTTAAACAATTTTTACAAAAAAATTAATATTCAAACTACATTTAGCTTTTGTGTAAGATATACAATTTGGTGGCACTGTCCAAAATCCACAACGCAAATTTTTAATTTTAATTCATAGATATCATCTCTATTTTTGAAAAAGTAAATCTTTGCAAAATTGAGATGATATGGGCATTTTCATATGGCTACAAGAAATATGTACAATGAGGCAGAAATTCAACTTAAAAAAATATTGATAGACAAAAATAACACATATAAGCTTTAATTTTACCATTTTATACATACAGATATTAAACAGGCAATCAAAAGTACTATTATATAAATATGAATATTTCGTTCACTTTATTTCATCACCACGCCTCTTAATGGGCCACCCAGAGCGGATATTGTTCTCTTACCAAAATCATCTTCATAAAGCGCAGCGAACTTGGTCCAGCCGTACAGACTCAGAAGCTTGGCATACGCTATAGCAATGTCATCAGAATCTGGGTAAAAGTTGATCGTTATGGGTTTAAATTCTGGAATTTCTTCTTGTTCCTCTTCACCTTCTCCTTCTGCTGCGTTTGTTTCTGATCTTCTTCTTCTGCTTTCTGCCATAGGTTCTTCTTCCGGCGATTGTTCTTCTTCATTGTCCTTGGAATAAAATATTATCAACATATTAGACAGATTGAGGATGATAGAACTGTTTGCGTTATTTTAGGTTTTTTACAGTCGCACTCTTTTATACATCAAAATAAGAATTTGATAAATTGCGACTGCAGCCAGGACTTAACTCCACGGCCCACGCCGCAGACGCATCTTTGCGATTTCATTGTCATTTAACTATGGTCATCGCTTTAGATTCCTGTCTTCGTAGATAAACTTACTAATATTATAAAGAGGAAAGATTTGATTGTTTGTTTGAATAGAATAGGCTAAGAAAATACTTCTACATTATAATCCTACATTATCTCTGATGAACATAGACTGCTGAACATAAGAAGCGGGTAAAACCGCCAGACAGGCTGCTAGTAATATAAATAAACAAAATACTAAAGCAGTGAGTAACCTAATCGCAGCAAAGGCATACAGATCATAATAACTTCTTGGTGTTCTGATGAAATCGCCAAATCGATGGGATCTCAATGGATGATTGGCACAAGATCGCGAAGATAGGCACGGCACAGTAGAGAAGAGCCACTTGCAATGGGTGGATGTAGGCTGATGATGTTGTTAAGGGGAACTTACGAGGTCAGGATCGTATGGTTGCCACACTGCTTGAAGGTGCGGGATATGCGCGCGCACACATTGCTGGCGCACGGCAACGTCCGATATTTCACTCTGTGGCCCAAACACCGCTATCGGGCGTTCATCTCTGCTGCATACTGAAAGTTAAATTTACCAAGTGTGAAAATTACAACTGCAAGAATAGCTCAGCGCGTCCTGATTTTTAAGTTTAACGTCCGTAATTTTGGGATTATCACAAGTGTTTTTGTATGAAATACTTACACGAACTCCATACCGCGTAGCTGTCAGTTCTGTTAGGTGTCACCAGCACTGCTCTCAGTCGAAGTGAATCTTCCACCACGTTGTTACAGCTCTCGTTGAGTGCCAGCATCGGCACCTTGTCGCTTTCTTTGAAGACACCCACTGAAACAGCTCAGCTTTATATGATGGGTAATAATGAATCCAGTTTCTATTAAATATCAATCGCTGCTTCTAATAAGTTTGCGTTTTTTTTCAAACATTTTGCAAACATCTGTTAATTTGGTGAATTTGACTCAACGATTGATTGAATAAAACCGCTTCAAAATTGATGACTCTGCGACTAATAATATTTAGTAAGTGACTTTATTCATTTTAAAGCTTCAACATCCTGCCTGTTGATGAAATAAATAATAACCTCAATTATAGGATACGAATTCAGGGCAGGGTGGGGCTGGGTAGGGCAGGGTGGGGGTCGTTCACCATTCTAAACCTTGCTTCACGTTGCCTCACTCTGACCTTAATTCGTCCAAATCAAATAACAACATGTATTGTATACTCTCGTACAAAATATTCAAATTACCTACCTCTTTATAAACCACGATCATTCAATTCATCAGGTAGCTGTTGTATAGGAAGTATTTTAATAATTACTTTTTTTATTTCACTACCCTAAACGTTTCTTGACGAAAATTGTTGTGCAGATTGTTAGAAAAAGTAGGTAGGTAAGGTACTATTCGTTCCTTTCGTGGGGTTTAATTACTTTCTTCCGGATCGAATATTGATACAACATACAACTTACCTATATTAAAAAATGTGTTCTCATCTGCAACATATTTTTTTGGGAAAGGTGAGCTTTCGTGTAAAAGCAAACAAAATGTTAAAAAATACCACCACATTTTGAGTTCAGATTGCTGTTTCAGTCTGCTAAAGTCATAAAACGATCGACTGAAATATCCGCACAGACGAAACACTCCACTCGTATGTTTGTTTATTGTTATTTAACGGCAGTCTATAAAACTCATTATCAAGAACTAAAATTCGACTATCGACTAGCACTGTTGAAGCTGTTGACTATCTGGAGCTCAAGTTTGTTTTATTCCAAAGGAATTGCCGGACATGAAATCACGGACTTCAGAAATGACTAAACTTAAATATCAGCCAATGGTGGAGACACACAGTTAACCGCGAGATGTGACCTAAAATTGTTTTCCAAAAATACTCCGCGTTTAGACGCGGGCGACGTCGCGTTTGTGCGTCTGAGTCGCGCCGCGTGCGCACTCTAAACAAAACATCTAACCATAAAAATGGCGCCATTTGGGACAGCAAGTCTAGTTTTCATTATTTATGTAAGTGCTGGATTTTCATCGGAAATAGACATTTACCCAATAGGTACGTACCATTTTACATAATTTACAATAAGTGTATAAAGCTACGCGGCGGTCTACGTAGAGTCGTAAAAGTGGATTGTGTTTATAATTAACGAAACTTTATTGATCAATTAGATTTCACTATGTTTTTTCAGCTGGTCTCTTTGACTCAGAGAGTTTGGAATCAAAAGAAATATTTAGAAAAGCTGCAGAGGCTGAACACGGTACCCAATCTTATGTTGGACGAGTGATTCAACCTTCAGTGATAAATCCTGACACCTACTCTTTATCCCTAGAAGGTATGTTTGCAAAAGTGTGATCTAAAACTCTCTCATGATAAACAATAGTTTGAAGGAACTTAAAACTCAAGATAGCAAAATCACTCCTTTAATTAATATCCACCCCTTGACTCGATCAAATATTATCCTAAAATTTAACTTCCCTTTCCTAAAAAAAATTTCTTTTCGTAACAAAATACATGATTTATTTTTGCATCCCTGCAAAGCCACTTAATATGTTATTGTTAGATCAAAATGTTGTATGTACGTTGAAATAAGTGTTTTGTTGCAGTTTGCAAAAACACAACTCCCTCCTCAAACGCAGTTGTGGCTGTCATAGATGCTCGACCTACAAATGGAATATGTGATATTATCTGTCTCCTTTGTAACAGACTAAATGTAAGAGTGTATTCCTTATACCTTCTTATTTTTTTCTTTAGTTTATTTTAACAATCTAGAAGTATTTGATTGGAAATAAAAGATTTAGGTTTGAGTTTCTTTAAATTATTTACTCATCAGTTACAGTGGATTAAACAACCTTCTTATGTAATGAATACCCACACCCTTATCATTGTTTTGTGGGTTACCATGACGTCGAACGACCAGAACGACTTTGATGTTTATTAATGACTCATCGTCATCATGTTAGACTATAGCAGTCCACTGCTAGACGTAGGCCTCCCCCGGGGACGCTATAAGGATTTTCCGTTTTTGCTATCCAGTCAATACAAACTAAAAGTACTACTGAAGTGGCTCTCTTTTCATTCCATTTTGATTTTCCAGATAGTTCACTTGTCGGTAGACTGGGAGCCGGTTGACACGTTAGCTGACAATCGGTTCACGTTGTCCTACTACCCCCCACCGCAACGCGTGTCAGCGGCGTTCGCAACACTCATCCGGGATCTGGACTGGGATCGATTCACCATCTTGTATGAAGATGAAAGCAGTAAGTTCTTATCTTCTTCTGCTGCATATCAATAACCTCAATTTTCCTTTGTCAATGTATAGCGACTACTTTTGTATTAGTTATACTCATCCTAGCACTACTTTCGTGGGAAGACGGACTGTAAGTTTGCATTAATTTAAGATATAGTTGATGTTTTGAACTGTCATAGTTTATCGTTTCCGAGATATAGATTGTTATTATTGTTTGATGAATACATTACAATATCCTATACATTCTTTTAAGAGATGTGACTGATGATATTTTCATATTTATTCAGGTTTTGTTCGGCTTCAAGAGATTATAGGATCATGGTCCCATTTGAAAGATCCTATCACCTTCCGACAGCTCATTCCATCGTCTGCAGATTCAAATAGACCAAACAGGGAAACTTTCAAGTACATTTTAAAAACAGCTCGTATCACACGTCATGTTTTGGATTGTAAAGTCGAAAACATCATAGGCTACATGCAGGAAATCCTTGAAGTAGAGAACTCAACGCAATACCAGGTAGAGTGGCTCAGATATATTAATTAGGGGACTGTTTTACATAAATTAAGTATTATAATTATCTTTATCTACCTACACTCGTCTCATAATGTTCGAATTATGAATTCGAAAACAGATGCATAATGACTTGTTCTTCAGTTGCTGTTTCGATGTTCTTCCGATGTTGTTCAGATGTTGTTCAGTTGTTGTTCAGATGTTGTTCAGATGTTGTTCAGTTGTTTTTAGATGTTGCTCAGTAGTTTAGTTAAGTTATTGTTAATACTCCACATCTGAACAACTGCTAAAGTAAAAAATTTTCTAAAAAACATATTAAGCCATATTACGTTCTCGTATTGAATTTTACCTTGTATTGGGCCTTGCAATCGCTGGTGCGGACGTTTGGAAAAGTGTTAAACTGATTTTTTAAAGAGTGTAGATAAAATAGTGTATGCAACTGTTATAATTAGGCATTAGAATGCTCGTGTCAAACTATTATCACACTCGGCTACGCCTCGTGTGATAAACAGACACTCGCATTCTAATGACCCCCATTATACGACAGTTGCATAAACTACTATTATCTACACTCGTCTCATAATGTTCGAATTATGAACACGAAAACAGTTGCATAAATACCTACTTTATGTATTCTGCCTATACAAATTACATATCAAGCGTTCTCGTATTGAATTTGACCTTGTGTCGGGCCTTGCCATCGCCGGTGCGGACGTTTGAAAAAGTGTATAACTGAGTTTTTTTTGGAGAGTGTAGATAAAATAGTGTATGCAACTGCATATAATTAGGCATTAGAATGCTCGTGACAAAATATTATAAACAGCCACTCGCATTCTAATGACCCCTATTATACGACAGTTGCATAAACTACTATTATGTAAATGAAATAATCGATCTTAACTTAGGATGTTAACCTTTACTTTAAAAATATTTCAGAGCTTCATCTTAACAAATTTGGATGCACATAAAATAAATCTGTCAGCAGTACCTAACATGATGGCAAATATATCTACGTTTCACATGATGTCAAGTTCCGAGTCTGATATGCAGGTTTGATAACATTGATCTTTATTAGTGTTGGAAATATTTAACCGGCTGTCTTGGTAGGTGACCGATCGATTACATAGTCTATAAACTTTACTAGATCTCTCATCTCTTCCATAGTTTGGGAACTACCGGCACGTGCAGGGTAAAGTCAGCCCAATCCGTTCTTCCCAGAACAACTCCTGAACACAAGCTGAGCTAGGGCTCACTCGGAGAAGTCAGGTGTAGATTTCAAAGTCCCGGGGCAAAAACGGTGGAGTCATTTCCTTTTATTTTTCTCTCTTTTGTGCAACATGGCAATCTGTTTCGAAAACAATGAGCCACTTGTTTGAACGAATTCTATTCTTCCTGTGTTGTTGTTTCATTTTTAGAGACAATCCATTGATCCATCTCTGAAAACCCTGTCAAATCTATGGGTTTGATATACAGAGTCGTTTCCTTTTCTTTTAATTACTAGCTTCTTCTATTTTAGCATTATAATGTCCTCTGCTAAACAAGTCACTCTTGATACTTTGTTCCTCTTGATTTTTACTAGCTTACTGTACCGACTTGTAATTTTTTTTGTAAAGCCTTAGGCTTTTTTCTTCTATTCCTTCTAAGATTTCTATCATTCTATATGCATTAAAATTGATGTTATAACATTCCAGTTAAAAGAAGCTTTAACAAAAGACGCATTGACGCACCTGAGCAAGGCTTTAGCACAGATACAGTACAATGTATCGAACGACCCCTCATTGGCGGCTGAGTGTGCTGAAGATGCGCCTCCGCTGTGTGCTGAAAATAAAGAACCCTGGCTTTGTGGAGAAAAGCTACTTGACGCTCTAGCACAGGTATTTGGTACACAGATACTAAAATTATGTTGAATATTCGCAGAATTTTGTATAATAACGACCATATGCAGCAAATATTTTCCACCCTAATTACGTAGTACGCTGGTAGAAAGTACACTTCAGTTTAGTCATTGATAGACAATATTTGCCACATGATACTCTTATTGCAGGTAAAGATAAACAAAGGTGAAACAGGCCCAGTAGAAATAGATGTTAATGGTGAAAGGACTAATTTCGAATTGAATTACGCAAAAATTGACACTAATGGCATATTTGCGTTCGCCGGGAAATGGACATCGCTAACTGGCGTAATCATGAAAGAAGCTGTACCAGATAGATCTCAGACGCAATCTGGTGTTATAAGAGTAAGTGTCAGAATAGAATGACCGATTAAATAAGAGCAGAACCTATATAATAAATATAAAAGTACTATTATTTTTAATTATTTTCCTTTAGGTTATAGCAAGAAAAGGTATGCCATATTTTAATGTAACTGTTGATGAAAACGGAGAAGATGTGCCGCGAGGATATGCAGTTGATCTTATCACTGAAATATTTAAAGCAATAGAGGAGAAAGAAAGCACTTTAAAATTCAAACTTGAATTTCGAGAAGTAAGAGATGGTGGATACGGAAATCCAATAGAGGGTTCTAAGAAATGGAATGGTATAATGGGTGAATTGATGGAACACGTAAGTACCCATTCTGAATCTTTTAAGTTGTAGATCGAAGTATTTGGAAACGAAATAATGATTTAATTTTTATGTGTTATCTGCCATATGATTAAATAAATCAATCTTTTTTTATTACAATTTTCCCAGATATTGCGTCACCACAAAATTCATTGTTAAATAAATAATAATATTTTGGACATTTCACACAGCGCCATCTAGCCCCAAACTAAGCAAAGCTTTTACTATGGGAACAAGATAGCTGATATAATACATACATACTTATTTTTGTTAATAAATACATACAATACATATAGAAAACACCCAGAATCTACACAATATTTGAAAAGTAACTGACAAACACTTTTGCTGTGTGGGGATCGAATCGAACCTACCACCCTCGGCGTAGCAGGCGGGGGCACTATCCACTACGCCCTCGGACCAGTCGAAGTTATGTTATTCAAAATTTGTCTTGTTTTTTTACAGACAGCAGATTTAGGCATCTGTGACTTAACAATCACTTCAGAACGGAATTCAGTGGTGGATTTTTCTACCCCCTTTATGACAACTGGTATCAGCATGCTTTTCAAGGAACCAGAACCGGAGACACCTGACCAGTTTTCATTCATCAAGCCTTTGTCTGTAGATGTGTGGTTGTATCTAGCCACTACTTACATTATAGTATCCTTTCTTTTCCTAATTTGCGCTAGGTAAGTTGCATTCTTATTTACTTAGATTTTATACGAGGTGAAAGGAAGCAATAACATTTGTATGTTCCAGAATGAGTCAACTAGACTGGGTGAATCCCCATCCCTGCAATCAGAATCCAGAAAATTTAGAAAACATTTGGAGCTTCTACAATTGCACATGGTTCGCGATGGGCACTATCATGACTCAGGGTTGTGATATTTTACCAAGGTTTGCAATTTTAAAGGATTGAATTTTGAATTATTCTTAAAATTTTATATTATTGAGGAGATTTTGGTTTTCATTACAGAGGATTAGGGTCACGGTGGATTGCTGGTATGTGGTGGTTTTTTGCAATGATTATTACTGCGTCGTACACTGCCAACATGTCGGCTTTTCTGAGTAATAGTCGCCGTAGTAATGACATCAAGAATGCCGAAGATCTTGCCAACCAAAATAAAGTTACCTACGGTGCTGTTAACAATGCTTCTACGTATAAATTTTTCCAGGTAAATAAATTTTGCGAAAGTGACTGGAATCCTTGATGCGATTCAGTATTTTTGAGTTTGTTTTCCAGGTTTTGCTTACAAAGTTTTTATGTATTTTCAGAACTCCAATGACACGACGTACGCTAAAATATGGCAAAATATGGTTTCTTTTAAACCAACGGTATTCACGAAGTCGAACGAGGAGGGTAGAGACCGCGTGATTTTGGGGAAGGGAAAGTATGCTTTCTTCATGGAATCGTCCATGATAAAGTACTACACTGAGAGAAACTGCATGCTGCGCATGGTTGGACCACCACTTGACTCCAAGGCATACGGCATCGCCATGCCTAAAAGTAATTAAATCATTATCGCTTAATTCTGACAGAGCATTTCCTTAGCTCATGAAAATCACAAAAATACATTTATTCAGTCATCTCATAATACAGGGTGGACAAAACAGTTGGGTGCCCTACATAAGCGGTTGTTTGTATTAGAAAACAATACATTACTCAACAATGTTGTTTATTGCTAAAGATTCTAGATGAAATTGAAATTGATTCAGCACAAGAAACATTGACAAACATAATCCCTAGGACATTCAAGCTACATCTGACAAATATTTGAGGGTCAATCAGAAAATTTTGTATCGCCATAGAGACGGGTTGTCAGCCCATCGCCTAAAACTGCAATACACACCCTCGAGTCCCTAGGTCGCCTCTTACGCCTTTTTGTGTTTTATTCATAAGATATTAAGGTTCATACTCATATACTAACTCAAATTTTCAGTTTAAGATAGGGAGTTACAGTTGTGTATGTAAGTTTATTCGTTTGCGTTTTCGAATGCAAATTACAGCTCCTGATTTCTTGTTTCTTTTCTTATACTTATTTAATAAAGTGATGTTCTAATTAGATTAAATTTCCTAATACCTACAGCTGATATTTAACAATTGTTGCAGACTTGTGATAAATAGTGCCAACACACAGTTAATATAATTTCGAAAAACAGTGTTCTATTCTATTCCAGATTTTCCACATAAGAAAAGGATAGATGAAGCAATAATACAGCTTCAAGAGACAAGAAAACTAGCTGAGCTGGAAATTAAATGGTGGAAAAATGAAGATAATAATGGAAACTGCACCAAGGTTTGTATGATAAAGCTAACTAGACAGTATAGTCTGTAACATCTGATTCCGATTTTTGAAAAAATATATGTGGTGCATTATGTATTACCATTATAGAAATATGTTGTCAGCTAACCGCCTAATCCGTACTAATATTATAAATCTGACAGTTTGTGTTTGTTACCTCTTCACGCTCAAACAGCTTCACTGATTTGGATGAAATTTGGAACACAGGTAGAGTATAACCTGGAATAACACATAGGTTACTTTTTACCGTAGTAAAACAACTATTACCACGGAAAAATGAGTGGAAACGGGTGAAACTGCTGGGCGGGCCAATAGTTAATTATATAACAGAAGGCACATTTTAGCGATCGGCAAGGCTCCAATTGATATAATTGACAGCTAGTAAATTTATAATACATATACTATAAAGTCCTCGAGTTCCTTAGTTCTTTCCCACGGGATACTTATAGCGTGATGCCTGCGCTGACACCACACGATAAATAAATTTACGGTAAACAAACTATTGCAGACAACCGAAGAAGAAGAAGGAGAGGGCTTGCAAATGAAGAACACAGCTGGAATATTCTTGATGCTTGGCGTTGGCGGTATACTTGGCCTTGTAGTAGCTGTCATCGACTTCTTGATACATGCCAACAAAATAGCTGTCAAGGAGAAGGTAAGTTTTGACAACCGCATGAGACTACCAGTATAATTTTATGTAACTAAAATATAGATTGCTGAAAACGTGTGTGTTACATACATACACATAAAACGCTTTTATCCCTTGTGGGATAGGCAAAGCGGTAACGGCCGTTAAAATACGGTTGCTGTTGTCACGTCTTACAAATATTTGAGGGCCGTTTTAGAAAAATCGTGTATTTCTATTAAAGTATACAGATAGGTTGTAAGTCTGTCGCCTAAAAGTGTTATACACATGTAACCTTCAAGTCCCTTAGTCGTCTTTTATGAAACCCACGGGAATAAAAAGGTTGATGCTGTTTTGAGCCGGCATCACACGCCTCATGATGTTCGGTGGCGTTTGGTGGTTCACTCACTTGTCATCCGTCGTTCCGATTTTTTAACGCAAAGTAACGCCTGCGCCTGTCAGACGAAAGGAAATTGCGAATTCCAATCTTATTTCTTATTTAAGATTGGAATTACGGTAGCCGTATTTGTATGGGAATAAGATTGGAATTCGCAATTTCCTTTCGTCTGACACGCGCATGCGTTACGTTGTGTTATAAAATCGGAACGACCAACGACCAGTGAGTGAACCGCCTTAGTGCTTAGGACGATAAAATTATTTTTCTCAAACATGCTAGGAAATGTGTTCATTTCTTTCAAAAAAAGAAACCGCGAAGTTTCACATTGTTTGTCACGTCTCAGATCACGCCAGCAAAGTTGTATGGAAATCCTTTGCTGGTGTCCATTAAGATAAATTCGTTATACGCTCAACCCACATAATTTGATTTCAAAATTATCTCGATGACTCTCATAGAAACGGAACGTAATTTTGTATGAAACAGGTAACTAAAGACGAGGCTGTATGATGTGAAGACCCTTGCCTGTCCAGAATTAAAAAAGAAAAGAATGAACTAAACATTTAGTATGGCTGAATATTACGTAATACTGTGCCTTACAGGCGAATTTATTTTAAAAAATTACAATTGGTGGGAAAATTGTAAATTTTTATTTGTTTCGTTGTGTTGTGGTCGCTAGCTAACTTTTATAAGAAGTACAATCTTTCATTTCCTAGCCTTTTTTTGAGAAAAGCACTATGTAAGCCTCGGGGAAAATTACTTTGCTTGACTTGTATAATTGAAGTCCTAGCCTGCGGCTCGGACTTCAAACTATACTCGTCCAGCAAAGTCTTATTTTCCATACCTCGACAACAATGTACTAATACTATTCTATACAGAAAATTAAATGTTTATTTTAATTATCGAATCATCTTATGTAACAGTAATTTGAAATTTCTGTCACAAGCAATATAGTACGTAGTAAGTACATGTTTGATAAACATTTCTAAACATCTATAATATGTCATCAAACCAGAACTACATATTTCCATCTAGTATAAATTCTTTCTCTGCATATGTTTTGCAGGTGACATTTAAAGAAGCCTTACTGAGCGAATGGAACGCGTCACTAAACCCGCGCACGCTGGCCAAGCCAGCTGCTCCGCCACGCTCGGCAGCAGCGTCGTCGGAGTCTCCCTCGCCGCTGCTCAGGGAACGATCCACCTCGCGCGCCGTCTCCGTGCTGCGGGCAGCGTCATCGTTCATCAACTTTGATGAAATATACTAACTTATTTACCCAACACTTTAGGAAACCTGCATCAACTTAGGGTGACACTTGGTTGTAGGTACCTAGTTATTTATTGATCAGTTAATTAATCAGCAGAACCTAACTAAGATAGTTATAAAAATATATGATAAATCGAATGAGGAGACCTACACTCAGCATTGGGTGGCAAAGGGTTGAAGAAGAAGAAATCGAATGTTGCTTAAGTGATAGCTTTTCTATTAGTACGGTAGACAATTTTTTTCAAAACATTACTGATAATGTATCTGTTTGTGTTTGTAGAAGATCGTATTATAGATATGAATAGGTATTTTTAAGTATTATCAAATTAATTTGATTGAAAAATGTTTAACATTTTATAGAAATAAATACATTTGTTACAAAGATTGTTTTCATTTAAATACGTCAAGACGGAACAAGTCAGCAGCTGACCGAAGAACTGACGAGGCTCTGGAGCCAGGATTCGAGTCTGAGGCTGAAGAGGATTTAGATTTGTCATGTTCCACAGGCTTCTCAGTTTCCCAGAAGCTCAACGCAAATATCAACTCCGCCCAAAATGCTTCCGATTGCGTCATCTGAAATATAACAAGCATGATAACGAACTTTTACAACCCTAATATCTTCAAAGTTAGAGTGAACAGGCTTTTTCTGGGTGAGCTCGCTCCATCTTAGACTCTGTCTCTGTCCTATGACCTAGACTAGAGTCAAGAACAAACCCATCCTTAATAATAATAAAAAAAACTTGTAATATTGATTTTTTTTGACAAACATTGACGCGAATCCCAATAGTTTAATTAAATTGTAGGCACGAAACTCTAGTAGTTGTGTTACCTTTTGTTCGACAGCTACATCTTTGATATGCCAGAGGAACTCCAAAGCGCCAAGACCCGCCGCCATGCCACAGCCTATACCCAGCACCACGAAAACGCCTCCGACGTTGTCAACACCGAGCTCCCCTGCATTGGCGTCTTCGCCTGCGACCTTTGAAACAATAAAATTATTACCTTAGCTCGACTTTTCATATAACTGGAAGTCATTTTCAAAATCTAGTACCTTTCAATGAAAAAAAAAAAACTGATTGCTTGCCTTGTACAAGACTTTTAGGCCAACCTGTATATGTATATGACTAGTTATCATTATCATCGTTATACTTATCTTAACGGTGGAGTAATTTTCAGTATTGGTACTAAAATCCGGTTAGTGTTTTTTTAATGCCGTGTGATGCCGGCTTAGAATAGCATCACCCCATTTCTTTCCCGTGGGAGTCGTAAGAGGCGACTAAGGGACTCAAGGGTGTATATTGCAATTTTAGGCGATGGGCTGACAACCTGTCACTATAGCGATACACAGTTTTCCGAATGACCCTCAAACATTTGTCAGACGAACATTTACAGTTCGTTTTTTGCGGCTGTTTACGCTCTACCTACCTCGCAAGGGATTATAGGCGTGATATGTGTATGTGTATGTATTGTTCTAGCCCTCTTTTTACGTAAGGTTACGTTTACGGCTTATTCTAAAAACATACTTACAGCACACCCACCCTCGCCTTCCTTTACTTTCCACCATCTATTTTTAAGTTCCATCAGCACGCCACTTTCAGCCAACTTTAGTACTGCATTATCAACAGCTGTGCGGTAATCAACACCTAAAATAAAAATTCAATAAAAAGTTTTTTATCAATACAAAATATATCACACACTGTCTTCCTACAGGCAATATTTGTGTTGAAGTATTGACATGCGATACAGAATTGGTTTTGCAAAAACTTACCAAACGGCATAGCTATCCCATATCCTTTAGAATCCAGTAAACCACCGACTTGCATCAAGTCGCAGTGCCTCTCAAGCTGGTACTCGATGGCTGTGGACTCCATGAGGAACGCATACGTCCTTTTGCTCTTCAGCACTCTTTCGACTCCCTCGTCGTTGTTTTTCAAGAATACAGACGGACGCGCAGAGTCCATAGCTGCCCACATCTTTTGGTAGGTAGAGTGGTTTGATCGCTTGAAAATGAAATATTTTCTCTTATAGATAAACTCGGAGTTATAAGTAGTATAATTTCCGCAGATGCATTCAAGCATTTAATCTGCTTCAAAGATTCTAATGACATTAATATATTTTTCTTGCAACATATACATTTTACTCCACTACGCCAGTCCATTAAGCTAATTTATCTACTTGTTTGGAAAAGTGACAAGAAATCACCGACTTACTTTAAAGAACGACGATGTAGAGCCACCTTTCACGGTCCCATACTTAATCTTAGTTTGCATAGCGAGATCATCCGCGCTTTTGATAGAGTCATCCATGGCTGCGTTGGTGAGAAAAGCAGCCAAGTTTGCGGTGTAAGAGGAACACATGATGAGAGCAAAGAACCACCACATGCCCGCCACCCAGCGCGTTGAGTAACCCCTTTACAAAAAATTAAGCAATGAATGTGCAGAATCATACTAGGTATTCACTTAGATTCAGGCGCAAAGCAGCGCTTTGACTTTAAACGTAGGGATTAATATCATACTTACTTTGGTAATATATCAGATCCTTGAGTCATAATGGATCCCATCGTTAACCAGCAAGAATTTTTGATATGCCAAATGTTTTCTAGCTCCTCGGGAGATTTGTCACATGGATGAGGGTTTTCCCAGTCGTTCGGGCACAACCTAAAATAGAAGAAATTTTATGCTACCGCAAAAGAAACTTGGAGAAATTTACAGTCAAATACTTACCTTGCTAAGACATGAAGTAGTAGAGAAATTAATAAATAAGCACCCGCCATGTAAATCCAGACATCTACTGAGAATGGTTTTAAAAATGAAAATAACTCTGGCTCAGGTGGTAAGGGTTTGGTATATAAAATACTGATACCCAATGTCATGAACGGTGTTGTAAAGTCAACATAGGATCTCCGCTCATAAGTAATAGTCAAATCACAAATAGCTAGGTCAGCTTTCTGAAATAAAAGGAACCTTAAATAAGCACATATTAAATAAATATATTATATATTTGAAACACAGCTGATAAAATATTTCATACCCTTTCCAAAAGATATCCCACAAGACCGTCCCACTTTTTTGTTTCCTTATTGAATGAACCATAACCGTTTCCAGGCACTATGACCAGCTCGTAAGTCAAACCCAAAGTAACTTTTAATACTTCGTGAATAAGATCTTTGGAATAACCTTCGTATCTGTCATTACCAGTAAGTTCTTGTCCTTCTTCTGGGATTCTTTCTATTAGATAAGGCGCTCCTATTCTGGTTACCACTTTAAACAATTTGTTCTCCCATTTTTGTTGTAGATCTTTAGCTGTTTCCGCAGCTGATCGTGTGTAAATAAAACCAGTCACAATATTCCATTGTGCTATTTTATTAAATCCACCATTTGATAGCTCCATTATGTCTACATCAAAAACTGTTCGTTGACCTGACGTGTTGTCTAATGTAAGTACACCTGTTATTCCGTTTACTCCATTTTCTGGACCCTTGAAAGAAATATGATATTTAATACCTAACTTTGAAATTATTGTTAATGCAAGTGTCATATACTGCGTAAGTATATGCAGTTGGATACACTATTTCATCTACACTGTACTAAAAAGCTCTGAAAAATGGACATGGTACACTTTTCCATATCATCGCACCGGCGATCCAACGGCGCATCTAAAATGTCAGGTGGCGCGGAATTGTCCTCATCAATTTCAATTTTCGTAATTAAACACGGAAAAAGTACTTTAAACTAGCTTTCAGGCCTTATCTACCCCGGTACAGCCTGTATACTAGAGATTAACCTCATATAAAATTCAAAACCTATTAAAACATTACAAAAGTGTGTATACTAGAATTTAAACAAGTAAAATAACAAATACTGGACAAAAATAAAGATAGCCAAGCACACAAAACAACACGGCATGGGTGACAGATCTAGCGGTAGATGTCGGCAAAGAGTATTTATTGACTTAGATTAAATAAGTATTGGCATGCAAAAACTCGTTTCCTTAATTTTATCGAAAGGCAAAACCATCCTTTCTCGTAATACTTCAGCGTTTATGAGGAAAGTAATAGGCTGAATGCATAAAGTAGGTCTTTATAAAACTGTTTTCGAACTTGTAATCTGATCATTTAATTATGAGACGAGCGTAGGTATTTATTATTTGTATATTGTTTATGGCTAGCTGCGTGAATGAAAAAAATATATTATGTGTATGCAGTGGGACACAGAACAGGCTACATAAAACCGAAAAAAAGTGTATGTACTGAGCTATACCGTTTTATGATTCAGTAATAGTTCGACAAATTCTGGTCCTTGCGACCATTTGCCTCCTTGACCGCATTCAATAACCAACTCATCCAGAATAAATTCATCATGTGAGAGCTCCACTGTTTCAGCAATCAATTTTGCTGCATCAGCAGCCAACGCAGCTTCCACCTGAAATATGGATCGCATGCTAATTAAAATGACAACATGATGTGTGCTATTCGATTTGAACTTTAAACAACGTCACTCGATGTTTTCATGTAGGTGTCGCAACGAAGACTAAGGGATCAATATACGGAATACGCAGCCTAGCGATACCCCTGAATATCTTAATCAACTGAATGTGCCGATACATTTCATAAATTTTAGAATATCCACTTAATTTAAATAAAGGGTTAAATAACGAGGTAAAAATATGTGATAAATTATGTAAATATACTCAATTTAAGTATTAGACCGGGTCTATCGCGATAGTATTTAGGTAAATATTAGTAATTTACCTGTGCGTATCGCGATAGACCCGGTCTAATACTTAAAATGAGTAAAAGTGATCGCGAGTGCTTAAAAAGTTATATGTAAATAATATCAAACTAAGAACTCTGGATCGCCGAAATATGTTACACGTGCTTAAGTATACCACAACAACATCATCGCCACCGCCACCAATCACTCAACCTTAGGCAGTGTTTCACACACTTACAGTGATCTTCCGCGTAACATTTGGTATAATGGTCTTGTCTATTCCATCTATTTGATGTGACCTCCAGTCGGCTAAGCTTGTCGTGGCCAGTGTTGAGTCATCGCTGTCAATAATCCTTAGACACGTAACATTGGCTGCAAGGTCAACCCTCACGCTCTCCAAATCCAACGTTTGGGCATCTATGGATGTCAAAAGGTATTCCTGCACGTACAAGATTAGTAATTTGATTTTGTTAGATACAACAAAACCTACTATAGTTTTTTAATTAGTTTACTCCGGCCCACAGCTAGACAAAGGCCTTCGCTTTCTTTCTCTGATTTCTATCTTGTCTGGTTATTGTTTTCAGGTTGTGCCTCACTATGAGGACTACCGTTTTTAAGAGCCCCAGTATATTTAGTTCCTAATTTGGACACTAGAACGATCTGATTATTTACAAAAAAGCACTCATACCATATAGTCTTCAAAGAACTCCACATCCTGGGCTTCCCTCAAATAATCAATGACTCTTTCAGCAGCGCAGTCCAAAATGATCTTTGTTTCTCCCAAAAGCTTCAAGGATTTCAATAGAGGCCTGTTGTCTCCACCAGGAGACAGTCTCTTAACTATCCATTTGTGCTCTGGATTTGCGTGTGTTAGTATTTCTTGCATTCTTATTAGACCTGCAAGAATAGAGTCTCCTTTACCTAAATGTTATTTAAGTCTACGGACTGAATTCATTTTCTGAGTGGAGAAAAATGAAAAGAAATCTAAATTATCAAACAACGATAACACCTGTCTGCAGGGATACACAAACTATTAAGTTTCTGCTTGTTTAACTGAGCCTTCCAACCCAAAAGCAAAAGCTGTATTCAAGAACCTTAGAACAATTTGCGTTGGGTACCATACATTGACACGACAACAAAAACTACTTTTTGAACATCGACAATCGAGAATTAAGATTTCAGGGCCAGGAATATTGGGAATCTGGTTACCTTGGTCGTCATCGTAAAGCAAAGTATAACTGGTCCAGTCGTTGTCTTTGATGAAGTACGCCAAGGCCTTGGATAGAGTGACTGCTTCTGGGTACAAGTTGATGCCTGGTGGTGTCGGCTGCGGCATGCCTCTCACACGTGGAGGGCGCCAGGTTGCCTGAAAGAACCAACAGGATTGTAAGCAGCAGTTGCGACTCAACTTACCCATTTGTGGGATGATCGTATACTGGTCCTTCATTCAGTTACTTAGTATATAATGTTGTAGATGATCCCATAAATATGTGCTACTGATTACCGATATCACAATCCCGAATCATATGCGGAATGTTCAGTTGTGGAAATTGTACAGATATAACTTATTTTTTTCCACCCATGGATTCATGGCAAATTATTACCCACCAAAGATTCTGTAGTGTGCGGGTGGCTTGACTATCACTATTTGAAGGGACCTAGGTATAGAATGTAGCCCAGTATGGCTAGCTTTTCATGTTTCAAAAATATTAAAGTCGTTTATTTTTGACTTCTACTTAATTTTAATTTATATTTTTGTGTCATATTGTACTGTATAACGCGCTAACTGCTAAGGTAAGCTAAATGTAGGAAGGCGCGTTATACAGTACAATATTAGGTATAGGTAAATGCTAACATACTTTCGTTTGCACATACACGTTTGGACACAAACGACTCAAACTTGGTTTTTACACTTTGTAAACTGTTAAATAGATAATACTGGTATATTTAATAATATTTATTTAATTTTAGAATTACATTTAATTTTTAATAATGTAATGTGCGACTTTAGAATTTTAGTAAGTTATATACAGAAAATGCCAGTCGTACCGGACTTATCTTCAAATTTGCAAATCGTTAATCATCATTGGGTCTAAACTTTGAAGTCATCAATATCATAATATTTTTTAATTTTTTTGCTGACCTTTGATCCGTGATATTTTTTGCGTAATTCGTGTTGCAAACAAAAACAGGAAATAGTATCCAATATGGAACATTGGCGGATGCCGAACAATTTAATTAAAAATGTGCTCTCGGCACGTGTTTTATTAATCAAGCTTTCTGGTATCCTAAAATGGGATGTACAACAAAGAGTGATTGGTTTGATGTAAGCAGTTGAAAAATGAAAATTTAATTTACATAAATAAACTTTCTTTAAACATGGCTACCTAACTAACTTCCCTGCATTTCACTGTGTGATTGTCCGAGCAGTTTTTAGTTATGTTGTAAGTACTTTTTTGTATTTAATTTTTTTATTTTATTCTTAGATAAATCTGTACTTTTTCGCTTTGCACTAACGCAAAAGAAGGTAAAAATAAGATATCAAGAAAAAATATATTGAAATCCTAAATATTTTCCGCTTTACTTTTTCTATTAGTTTTCCTGTTATGTGTTTTAAATGTGCAATAAAGTGGTTATAATTACTTAGGTACTTAACTTTCCTTAAATATTAAAAATATTAACAGCCATAACCACTGCTGGACATGGGCCTTCCCCGTATGTATGGGAAGCGGATTGGCGAGCGCAGTGCAAGATATTGCTTTCACAGGGAACGCTGCTGCCCATTCCCTGGATGAATTAATCTTTTAGTCGCTTCTTACGACAACCACGAGTAGTACTGGGGTATTGCTACTCCAAGCCGGCATCACACGAAAATTTTCCTTTACACGAAGGCAATTTAATGACCAAAACGCTTTGTCATGAATCTTTGTTAGGAAAAAGCTCGGGATAGCCTCATGGTTCGTTAGTTAGTAAGTTTCCCTTCGTCCTTTGGCGAATAATTAAGCACCAAAACCGCAGAGGCAAAACCGAGATGATGAATTTGCGATTTCGAAGCCCGATTTTATATAATCCCAACTCAAAACTGATACGTTATGCATTTGACAGCTCTACATAATTATATTTCTGCTAAGTAAAGTTTAATGAGTTTCTGTTGTACCACTTTGCGTCCCCTCTCCCCCGAGAATCGAAGCAGGGAAATCCGGGCTCGAAACCAACGCTCGGTACTAGGTTGGCCATGCCTACCTGTATGTGCGGAATGTTAGCAGTGCGGCATTGGGCCTCGACTGCAGAGGCAGAAGTGGGGTCAGTGGGCCCGTACACGGCCACCACGCCCTGCTTCATCAATCGGCAAGCTGAAATTCAAATTTACTATGACCATAAATGGAAATAAGAAATATAAAAAAAAAATACCGAGTACCGTCCCACTGCTCTGCTAACTGAGCTACCGGCGCCCCGACTGACACTTCTCAATTTTTCAATCTCTTGCTACTCGTCTCGAAGCGACGTACAAGCGACATCTAGTATAAGTTATTGTAACGAACACTATGATGATAATGATGATGATGATACATACAAAGTAGTGCCTAAAACTTGACTACCTATTGCACCAATTATTCGGATATTTTAGAATCCCACCTCTAAGATGCGTTCACACGTAGCTTGTCACATCCAAACAAATAAACAAAAATCTCATTGATTTGTGAGAATGATACTTACTGCATTGATATGGAATAAATATATTCGATTAAATGATAATCAAACTGTGTTATTGGTGTACTTTACTAACAGAGGATTTCTTAGTATTAAAAGAAGATAAACAAGAAACGAAAATTGAGGTGGCTTTAATGGAATCAAGCGAAACCTCAGGCGTGATTATGAACTTTGGCACAATTTAATCTTTGGCCCGCGGGATCTCTTTGTTAATTTTACTTCGCGACTCAAAATCTTAGATGATAAAGTAAAGTACTTGCACAACGGGTTTGCTCTATTTCTTTCACATTTGTCGCACGATGTTGCGGTATTTGACAGCCATATAACAATTGACAGCCTGCTAAAGCTGCATGGCGCGGCGGTCCGAGTTGTCCTATTTGCGTTTACATGCGGTTTCATACAACTTATTCCGCTTTTATAAGGTAATATACCGCAACATCGCTCGGAGAATGTTAGAATCACCGCAGTTCATTCCGTTCTAATTATATCTGATTACTGACCAAAATGTTAGTTAAAAATTTAACTATACTAAGTAGGTGTAGCTACAGGCTGTGTCATAGGTACACATAAATTTTGTTTATAGTCGATTTGATAGGTATTTATTAAGTAAAAAATTAAGTCGCACACCTGCTTTAGACGCAGCAAAGCTGTCTCCATACTGAGCATGCTCTATAATTGCATTGAAGGAGTACTTGTGATTGGCATTCATATTGTGCCTGTTCAGGGCTGATAGAAATGCAACTTCGGCCACAGTTCCAGGAGGAAATACGCCACCTGAAATTTTAAATCAATCAATCAATTCAATTATTTACGTTACAAAATAAGTGAATAGAGTAGAGTACCTAAACTAGATCCTCCTTACATCCTTTATTACGGACAAAAAAAAGACGAAGCTACATAGAGTAGTCTACGCGCTGCATATGTTTATGTCTTGGGGCCGGAGACCCGCTTTTTCTGTACACCTCACCTTACCAATATTGACAAATAAGCAGCCATTCACAAATCTTACCAACATTAAGAGTTTGTTTCTCAATGAAGCCAAATTTTCCCTCGACAGCTCCCAAAAGGAGCGTCGTTACTAAAACGGTCACGTACTTTCGCGCTGTAAACCAAAACAACAAAATATTGAAACTGTAAAGTTTGCAGAATACATTTTAAACAATTTAATAATACTACCTAGGCAATATCAACTTGCAAAACTCGATTCGCCGAGTAAACTTCCGACGAAGTTGCCCTGGGAAAACATAAAAGTAAAAAGTTGGTACTCGCCCCATTGGTGTAGCATTTTCGAGATGAGATTTCGCTGTATAAAAATGGCGAAGTGGAACAATGAGATTCAGCGCTCGCAGCTGTCGCGCCACAAGTTTCGCTGACGACAACGGGCTCTACGGACGCATTTCGAACATTGCGTCGGATTGGGGAAACACTGGACACTGGGAAATTCGCAAATATGCCAAATATTATGAGCGCAGTGCACCCGGTCGCACGCCACCGGCACCGAGTCAACACATCGATGCATTATCTCGATGTTTAGCCAACTGAATTCACAGTCTATATTTAAACGGAACGGGATGGTTAATTAATTTTAGTTGACTGTACGTACAAACTGTTTAACTAGGCTTGAATTTGTGAACCAACAATTTCAGCTGATTTTAGGCTAGTTGGTTGGCTAAAACCGCAATTATTATGTGTCCATAATAATGCGGTGAACGCTATTTCAACTTCATTATTTAATGTAAATCGACAGCAAAGTGATTATTTATGGGAACAACAATTAAACCTACTTCAAGAATATTTCAGACCAAATATGGAAATTCCAACCATTTAATACAGCTTTCACACCAAAGTGTAAACGTACCAAAAATACTCCGTGAGTCTTAACCATTATATTCGGTAACTAGGTAGCTGGATTGTTGAAATGTCAGGGAAAAAAAGGTAAGCCGATTAGATGGAAAAGCCCGCAGTTTTTCGTAACAAAAATAAATATCAAGTAGAATATCATCTCCAGCAATTTCATTCAACATGCTGTAGCATTTCACATTAGAAGTGTGATATCGAAACAGGTGATCTCCTCGCCGATGGTCCACTGACCACTGGCTGGCGTCCAAACTTGTCACCGCTGCAACTATTATCGTGCACTGCATACAAAACCATACCGCATACTTAACCGTGTGGTGCAGGCTTAGAATAGTATCACCCCATTTATACCGGTGGGTGTCGTAGATGGCGACTAAAGGATGAATCCAGGGAATAGGCAGCAGCGTTTCCTGTGTATTGCACTGCGCTCGTCAATCCATCTGCCCAGCGTGGTATGGCAGATACCCATTGGGGAAGGTCCATGTCCAGCAGTGGATTGTGATGGCTGTTGCAATTGAAGTTTTAAGCCTACAATGAACAATACAAGGTATGGGATAATAGATAAAGATAACTGAAGTCGTGCGTCGAGCCGATGAAAAAAATTTCATAATTTGTCTGGTAGTTTCTAATCATCCCGCTAGATGGAGCCACCTTGCATCAATTCGCCAACGGCAAATGAGCTGCGGTAGCCCAGTTGGTAGAGGCAAGTTCTCTAAAATTGTATACTTACCCAACACAGTGAGTACTGTGTTTTTTTGTTTGTGTACTAAACATAGTCTATTCAGTATTCAGTATTAATTTTGATCATCATGAGAGAGTGACGAAATGGGTGTATTTTAGATATCCATAAAATCTAAAGTATGAAAGCTTTGCAGTTAAAACTTTGTATATATAATAAAATTATTATCGAAAAGATATCCTGAGAAGTAAGTCAATTTAGTATATCGGAGACCAAAGTTATGAAGATTCAAAAAATGACGAAGCATTTCGAGAAAGTTACCTTGGCGTGGCACGACCGACGACCGTTCCCCCAGATAAATGGGACAGTGTGTTCGTTTGTTTCATTATTTGTTTATTTGTCCTTTCACGTTGCAAAGAATCAATTTGATGTTATTATTTTTAGTGTGAAGGTAGTTGAGCGGTTAGAAAGTGACAGGCTGATTTTTACCGCGAGAAAACATCTCATTCCCACGCGGAAAACGGCCGCACGTGATACCTCAGGGTGTAGAGCTGGTATTTAATAAATGAAAATTAAAATAGCATGTACCTACTGAAACCGACACCAAGCTAGCTTTAGGTTCTATTAACATTTTACCTGAATGAAAATAGCCTCTGGTAATTCAGTTAATTGCCTAATTACCGAACGAAAACGTTCGCTAAGCCGACTTCGGTGTTTCGGCGAATTACGAAGCTTGTTTCAGTAATAGGCTGATAGATTTCGTCGAAATTAAAGGTCGGGCTTCGAAATAGCGGCACCAACGTACGTTTTTTACTAAGGACTAAAATAATCATTTACATGATTGTTTGAATATGACGTCACAGATTAACAACGCGAGTCGTCATAATTATTCATGATTTTTTTCGACTGAACTCTTCGCAATGATATCAGTTACATCCATCCAGATGAATGATACGATAAAACATGAGTCAAATAAAAGAAAGACCAACTATAAAGCCCGTTGAGAATATTTCTAAAAAGAATACAAGAATATTTTCATCAAGATTCTGACTGGAGAATATCTCGTTAAATCAAATTGAACGAGTTGACTTGATCCAACTGTCATGTTGGCTTAGTATTTTCAAGTTACTGTGTCCTTAAATCACATTTCTAAGGCACTTGAATTAAACATTTTTCAACCATTAAATTTGTCAAGAAGATGTATATTTTATGATTTTTATATCTAGAAAACTACATATCTTAAGGCGAGTGTAGTCGTGAACGGCTTCGATAGTGGCGCCACTTCACATAAAAGTATTTTCTCTATAAACAAAACTTTATACCCAGTACCAACCCACCCTTTTTTGTACCCGCCAAGGTACGAACAAAAGGTGTTATTTTCCACGCCTGCGGAAATTCGTCCTCAAGATCGTTGTTTTTGTATTTTCAACCTTCTCAATCAAATGAGGTGCTTTGGAAAAGATGGAAATCTCTCGACATTAGAAAAAGAACAAAATCAAAAAAAAGATAAATAGAGTGCTATGTATGAGTGTTTACAGATGAAAAATATCATTGTTATGTTTACTTCCGCCAGAGAAATTTAATTTTACACACGATCTATAGTCCTACAAAACCGCCTCATTTCATAACTGCGATGAAGGAGCAGCGTAGATTCCTCACGTGACTGCAGAGCGCTGAAATGGAATAAAGGAGCTCTTCCGAACCGAGCGGCCGACGGCCGACAGCATATGCCGCGGCGGCCGACGAGGTCGGCCGCTCGGTTCGGATAGTATCCCATACAAATCCATACGAACCAGTAGTGCCGCGGCGGCCGCACATATGCTGTCTGTCGGCCGTCGACTGTCGGCCGCTCGGTTCGGAATAGCACCTTAACGGGGGCTGAGTTGAATCGTGGTTGACTCGTGTCTTGAATACTAACCGCCGAATTAGCGGTATAATTAAATTTGTTCGAAACTAAACCGAGACGGTTCGAACGACGCCCTGAAGTGTCTTTAACTAAGTTAAGCTTTGGATTAACATTGTAAAAGTTAATTCTTTTTGTTTGGATTAAAAATGTACAGGCCTAAACAACACATAGTATCCGCGAATTTTTGGCTGTGGGTATCGTAAAAGACTTAGTCTTAATTCCAGGAACCGGGTAGCAGTATTCCCTGAAAAGACAACATGTTTCACATTCACTGCACTTGCCAAGCGTGGTGAGAATGGCAAACTCCTGAAAGAGGAATAATCTGTTGTTGTGACTGTTGATGACGATGATGATGATGATGATGAATGCTTAAATAATACCCGCTGTAAATAAGGATGTTTAAAACAAACTACAAAATTGCTTTAAATTGAAACACAATCTCATTTTGTAGTAACAGTACCAGTAAGATTTGCAAGTCCAACGAAAAAATCTGCATACCGACATAATTTACTTTACAATGGTTGGGAGTTTTTTTGGTAAGTTAGCAGTGCAATGCTATTTCAGAAATCGCCGAGAGAACAATTTCTGCGACCGTTGGTACTAAGTGTTTCTTATGCCCGCCGCATGTTTGTACACACACCTACACGTTGCGAAGTACCATCAAACCTGTTTCTACCCCTAGCAATACGAAATAAGGTTCTTGGCACAGCTTTACCTGTGTTGAATCGTCCTGAAAGTCTGGCAGACGGCCAGTGGCAGCACAGACTAGTCTCTTGTATATGACATGTCATGTTAAGAATTCTTATCTCAATGGATTTTTGGGATACTATTGTCCACTCATCTATATGAGTGTTCAATCTTACGAATGTTTGATCCTTCTATGGATTAATATACTTTTGATGATTTAGTTCAGGAGGTCGGTATTAAAAAGTAAACTACTTATACCTAGGATATATCATTTTTAAATGCAGTGTTTTAGACTAACAGACACACACATACGCACACACACACACACATACACATATCACGTCTAAGCGTAAACGACAGCAAAAAAGGGACATTTACGTCACTTCTGAAAAAAAATTACGGTCATTCGGAAACTTGTGATCCGCCATAGAGACAGGTTGTCAGACCATCGCCTAAAATTTCAATACACACCCTCGAGTCCCGTCACCTCTTACGACTTTCGCGGAAAATAAATGGGGTGATGCTATTCTAAGCCGGCATCACACGGCGTAGTACTAGGTAAGTATATCTTTTAACCATAGACGGGTTGATCTGTGGCCAAACGAGATCCATAGGCTATCAATATCTATTTCTCGTATAGACCTAATAACGTACCTACCTGTTGAATAAAACATAGCCTCTCTTATTCATCTTTCGTTCAATACACGTCTGTAGATTTCTGTATTTGAATAACAACGATGTTTACAGTCTGGCGGGCTGACAGTTTTAGGACAATCCCTTGTGAATACCTGATGAAAGGTTTTGGCATCCCAAAGGGACCATTTATGATAGATATAAACAAGCAATTTTTAGGCATACATATAATTTGGTTAACAGGTTTTAGTCAAATTGGATAAAACACTCATAGAATAAAATAGACGTGGGCGGGTAAACGGTAAGCAGCGGTTGAAACCGCTGGGCGGGCCGCTAATACACGTATAACGTCTATCTAAGACCCTTGCAGGGAAGGCAGAGCGAAAACATCCGCAAAAACGAGCACACGTTGTCACTACGTTTTTAGTGACTATAATTATATTTATTTTATTGTTTTAAAGCATTATGACCACCTACCTACACATAATTATTCCTAGACATGTTCTCTTTTTTTATTAGGTAATGTAAAACTGAATAAAATCTTTGTATAATAGAAACAATTACATATCTCATCATCACCATTACAGACAAATAAAATATTAGCACATCATAAAATATATTGGATAGAAGAAATTTGATAACATCAAGGACTCGAACCCGATCAATCATTCAAGAAAATATTAGGCCAGAGTGGAGAAAAATAAGGTTATTTTCGTAGCACGCACGTGTAATAAAAAACTGTCTAAGAGCGTGTCGGACACGCCCTTACTCAAAGGTTTCGTAAGTATCAAATTTGTTTAGCCCCAAAAATATACTAAGTTTTATTGTTTAGGAGTAATTGAGATAATGGCCTCAATTCGAGAAATGAATTCCCTTGGTTTACCTACAATAAGCACTGTCACTTTCCGTCGAATTGTTACGTTTCTTTCTTTCTTAGAGTAAACAAAAATGCAAATTATTTTAGTGTCGTTTATTTTCCAAAACTACGTAGGTAACCAACATATTTTTCAAATCACCAGCCCACCTTGGGTTTCCGCTATCGATCACTAGTAATATTTCAGACTATACAGGGTGTAAAAGATAGCCCTTCGAATACTTACAGCTATTATTTATTGTGTGTTTAAAGGGTACAATCAGACCATGAAAGTGAACAACTAACATTTTAAAAAATATTTCAGGAATCGCCAAAATTTTTGACTTCCCATAGTAATTGGAGTCAGCTGATCGTGATTTTGTATGGATATTTTTGAGGATATTTATATATTTTTTTGAGGATATTTTTGTCGTTTACTGACATACGTTCCTGAGGGAAAGTTGATCAGTTTCATGGTCTACATGCACCCTATCAATATTCGGAGAGCTGTCCCTTGCACCCCGTATAATTTCCTGGCACCAAAATCATTTAGTTTGGAGTAAATTATTTTCCTCTTAGTATTGCACTCCCGCCACTTGCAAATTACTGGCACCGTTTCGGAAGGAAATTGAGTTATGCCGTACTTCGTACCAAGCAGCAACTAGTACTACTATACTACGACCGAGTACTTTCAAATGCAGCTCTAGTTGCCCATTTCAGGGATAAATAAATACTGGATATTCTTAGTAACAGTATAAACCAGTTAAGTTGATCCATGAAATAAAAGAATTGCATTGTGCTTAAAAGGTTGGAGGCGTTTTCTTTTCATTAAATTACGATAATTAAGAAACACGAATGTAGTTTGATCGTTTGCGTTAACGTGACCTGCTGACGTCCGTACCTTGATGCAACCATGTATGCATTGACGAACACATCTTCTTTTCATAAATGATCCTTCACTATTTCGAATTTAGAATGCTGGAAGATTTTAATTTCTCACTTATTCAAAAATAGAACAGCATTTTTTATTTGCACTGACGTAGTTAGTAACCGACATATTTAGGTGGACTAGATTTGAAGCCAGATGAACTAAAACCAAATAGATTTAAGACCTCAGTGCGCAGTTGGGTAACAAATAGAATTATTAACAGATGTGGCTTGTTGGTAGGAAAAGGAAAAAACACTGAAAACCATACCATACATCATGCACTTATCACTTGCGTAAAAACTGTCATTTTCGTCACGAATGACTAATATTTGTGGGTCATTCAAAAAATTATGTATCGCCATAGTGACAGGTTGTCAGTCCATAGCCTAAAATTCCAATATACATGTAACCCTCGAGAGATAGGCACCTCTTACGACTCCTACTGGATAGCAATGGGCTGATGCTATTCTAAGCCGGCATCACACGGCAAACTTCATGCCTATTTCTTTCATTCGAATGATGATGATGATGATATTTTTTTATACATACTTGTGGAGTAATACATATGCCAAGCCTATTCAATACGGAATGAACAATAATATAGATCGAACATAAATCACGGCAATCCATCAAGATGGGATCGCATCTGGCTCCAATATTATTATAGGGTTGGAGCTCACCTGAGTATAGTACTCAGTCGCGGAATTGACACCATATTCAAAGAATAGCAAATTCCGTGACTAAACTATGCGCAGGTGTGTATTGACCCTTGGAGCATACAATAATTCGGAAAGGTGTAGGTATGATTAAAGCTACATGCCTTGTGATTAGCCTGGCTAACCCCAAGGCCTTTATTTTAATTTTATTATACCGCCCGAGCCAGTTTTCTATTAGGACAATACACATTTGTTATAAAAAAGAAGAAAATTGTGAAATACAAATTTAGATTTTTTACAATGAAGGATTAAGACGTCAATACTACTACTATCTTAGATTGAATGAAATTAATTTTAATTTCATTTAAAACTACTTATTGTCCAAAAATACTACATTCATTCAAAGTTTTTCAAAATATTTAAAGTTAGAATTGTCAAACATGAAACTTATATAAAAGTTAGTGTTTTGACGCGATCCAAAATAGGTATGAAATCGTATTTTAATATTTTCATAACGTTTTAATAAGTAGCTCATTTGACCTGTGAGCAGCCAAGTGGTAGACTTCGAGTGATGCATTCCTAAATTACTCACAGGCACGATTTGTAAACTATCAGATCCATACTACAATTAGATGTCATAACAGAATTAGGATTGTATGCCTTAGCATTGATCTAACAGCCAGCTGTCATTATAAATTTTAATTGACAGATAAAAAAACTTTAGGTAAGGAAAGTATTTCAGAATTAATTTTAAGCTAAACAAATTTGTTCGATGAGATTTTTGTTCGTCTCATTTCCGAAGAGATGTCGCGCTAAATAAAAATCTTATTAGTATCTATGTTTGTATTATGTATATAATAACTATATTGCACCAAATAAGTAATACAAAAAATCACAAATATCCCATCAAGGGATCTCTCCCAGTCAACCTTTGAGAAATCCATAGGACATGGTGTGTGCAGGTAAACTATGGTACGAGGTAATTGCAAATAAATATAATATATATAGTTGACACGAAATATAGCTGTTAAAGAATAATAATTATAATAAGTATATGAATATATAATCCTACATAAATAATTAAATACATATCGATATAGAAGGTACCTCTTTCATTATTTTATTTTGAACTTAAGTGTTTTTAGCTTTTTAGTGATTTGTACAGAAGCTTTGTTTTGGATTTAATAAAGAATTTTATCAATATCCTGTTTGCCTCCATTTTCAAGTGAGACATCCGAGCTTTTACGGTATTTGTTTTTGACAATATTTTCTGCCGGGAGTGTACTTGAACAGTTTAGCTGTCGTCGGGTTTTAAATGTCATGGTTCTAAAAAAAATATGGATGCGTTTTGGTTTCAATTACATGTACTTATGTGTCTGTTAAGCTAATGTGTTTGTGAATTCAAAATAAAAAACGAATAAATAGTATCAAACCTACTTGAAATTGTCTATAACACTATACTCTCAACTGGCGTAAATGTATTTCGGGTATATAATATTATGCGCATATACCCTTCAGACAAGTTTTTCCGCAGCTGTGATTCGCAATATTGTCCCGAGCAATCTGTACCTGCCTTGAACACTCGCACCCTTTTCGTCCAGAGCGTGTCCATAATATTCATATTCGACCATTTTATAAGCGGATATAATTTTGTGTGACCCTGATCTGTATTGGTTGGTGATGCGTGAGAACTTTCTATACCTACATCTTCGATTTACATGAATAGTTATTTAGGATTTTTCCGGGTACAGTATAAGAAGATATTTACCCTTAGTTAATAACGTCACATAGAGTCCACACGAACTTGTCTCGTAAATGCGAAATACAATCCTGCGACTCTTGATCCGTTTTATTTTATAATTTATAGACTACTAGCGACTTGCTTTGCGGTTTCACCCGCTGCTACCCGTTTTCCTGAAGGAACAAAGGTTTTTTCTGTAAAAGGTCCCTAAAAACCTGCCTCTAAGATCACTCTATCGATTAAAAAAACCGTATCAAATTCCGTTGCGTAGTTTTAAAGATAAACGGAAAGCGACTTTATTTTATACTATCTAGTGATGAGATACTTAGTCATATGAATATAAATACCTATTTACAGATGAAACATACTTAATTGTTTTATTATTTATTTATTGTAAACACAGTGTTTAAACTTAAAATAAGAACATTTGGTGCGAGTATCTTGGACGGATATGTCCCTTCGTAAACAGATGAGCAGCACTCGCTGGCTCTTACACCAGTTCTCCATAATGGGTTCTTTCTGAATCTAAGTTTGAGGAAAATGGCTCTTTTGACGAATTAATTCCGAAGTTGGACCCTACGACGACGCCCAAGACAGAGTTTTTGCCGAAAGCGGACAAGGACGCGAATAATGCGTTTAATAATGGCGCGAAAAGGTCGAACGAAAGAGACCAATATTCCCGACAGTGTTGTTCGGAACAATATTTTTATGAGAAACTAAGTTAGAAGAAAAAAAGACTTAATTTAGAATCTGTGTTCGTATCAGCATCGCGTTACTTTCATCGTGATACAGTATAACTTGCTTAGACGATGAAATTTCAAATTTTTGAAATATGAATATAAAATTTTGTAATTTTTGCCCTCCCCAGATGTAATGCGATTAACTTGCTTAGGAATAAAAGCTCTTAAACTCTCTTTTTTATTTTACTTAAGGAATATATCAAATCTAATTGGCGCCCTGTTTTGGGCTGGAGATTTTTTTTAATGACATGGAAATGAGTAAAGATATCTTAATCTGAGAAACTTTTTATCCTTGTCCGACAGTCGTAACATACATATTTTGAGGGTCAATTTTAGTGCTTTTGTGACTATTTCCTGATCTTAGAATTTGTTACATAGCAAAAAATATTATTTTGTTGTAGATATCTACAACAACTATTTATTTATTTACTATTAATAAATATCCTATAGTCACACAGGACAATTACATTAAACAACACAACATTTACATGGACAAACGCACAAATTCACACCATCTTGTCGATAGGCGAAAGAATTCCAAAAACTTATTGAAACATTCTCATTCACTCGGGACAGCCGACATTTCATTCTGCCTTACCCTCGGGGACTGAAGGTAAAAGAAACGCATGTGATATTCGTGAACTCCTTTGAAAGCATCGATACAATCCTTCTTTACGTCAAAAGGTGTTATATAGGTATCTATCTACCTACATACCTACCTTTATCTGTGAATGAGACCGCGAGATTGAAGTAAAACGTGTGTGTGTGGTAAAAATGGACAGGCAGCTTTCTAAGGTAGGCATATACGGTGCCGTCCACCTCATTCATCAATATACTTTCAACTTTAATTTTTAATTTACTTTAATATTTATTTCTGCGTTCGAAGTTTAATGTTATAGGTTGAGATACAAAGCAAGTGTTGAAAAGCTAAGTTGAAAGCGCTACGTCGAGAATAGGGCATATGAAAAGGACACGGGGATGTCTTTACGACTTGTGTGGCGAAATAGCGACCCAAGTCCGTTGTAAGACTGTTTGAAGGTTCATACGTAAAAGCCTTCAAAAGAGATGGATTAGTTTGGCTTCAAACAAGAAACCTTCCGAGTTTTGCTGAAATTGTCATACCCGGGCAAGAAATATAAGTTTTTTATACAGATGAGAACCAATAATTGTAATATTGACTATTTACAATCGCTCCTCCTTGATTACTGTTTACTGGTTGCCCACATACTCACTGGTTTAGTTTATTGTACAGTTACAATAAAGTGATTAGACTAAAAGCAGCTACCTGTCATGACAACTGGTTTTTAATGGTTTTAGCCAATATTACTTAAGAATATTTGATTTTACTCTGGTAATCGGCCGAATTTCAGGGTGGGTCACAAGGGAGGTTTAATGAATAGATCCGGTCTCCCACCGGAGGCTCGTCGGCGAACCACGTCCGGCCAATATCTTCATTATGAGAACTTTGTTTTCAACTTTATGTTAACCTTTGGGAGATCCTAGATGGTTATGAAAGTGGAATATTGGAAATTTCAACGAAAATAAACGTGTAGTCTCTGATATGAAGAAAAGTCAGCAACGGCAGCGCTTTCTTGAGAATGGTTTTAAAAAGGGCTCACTATAAAGGTAGGGATACACAAGTATTAACGAACGACGTCCTTTGTAACAACTGAAAAGTACTTAGTCTATGTCCTTTATAACCGTCTTATCTATAAGGTGTAAAAAAATTAGCTAAGAATATTTTAAGGGGTGAACCAGTACGTGAAACTGAACAACTTTCCCCAAGGAACATAGGTCGAAATATGAAAAAATAATTTGACCCTCCCATACTTAGTGTGTTATCCGGGCGGGATAATTTGTATGGGAGGGCCAATTTTTTTTTTCATATTTCGACCTATGTTCCTTGCGGGAAGTTGTTCAGTTTCACGTACTGGTTCACCCCTTAAAATATTCTTAGCTAATTTTTTTACACCATGTATATTTGTGCAAATTATCATCAAATTTATAGGTTTGACGTATGTCTACCCCGTAAAACCAGTAAGTTAAGTCTGATTGCATGATTTTGTGTCATTCTGCAGGCTTAACATGCCTGTCACGACATATCATACTGTAGATGTGATAAAATTACATCGTGGCGCGCAAGTTAGACAGGCAGAAATACTTATATTTATATAGAACTAGCTGTTTTAGTGGTGCGCGGGCTGCAAGCAACGCGGGTTGTGTATGGTTTGGCTATATTCCCGCAGTAAAAAGTATGTCGTTGCCAATTGTCATCAAGCGCAGCAGAGAGACAGACAGAGAGCGTTACTTTCGAATTTATAATATTAGTGTGGATTTCAATTTATTAATATATCCTTTAATGAATAGAAACAAGTAAACATACAGTTAAAACTTAAAATTGAACAGGCGAGCTTATATCTTATATCTTTATGAGACCTCTTCCAGCCAACCTAGTGGGGGTGAAAAATGAGAATACACGGAGAAGCTACAAAGTAAAAATAAAAGATAAACAGACATTTTGAGTCTCACGGAGTTTTACATATCTTAATTTATAAGCTATTCCTTTATCTCTTAACATAAAACATAATTAAATAACTATTTTTATATTTATAAATATTCATATTATTATATCACGCCTATATCCCTTACGGGGTAGGCAGAGCGTAAACGGCCGTAAAACACGAATATTTACGCCACGTCTGACAAACATTGTGTACCGCGAATTGCCATTTTTGATTTAAACTGTAATCATGGCAACCTTTCCATTCCTTCCTACGGTTTTCCTTTATTATTGGCGACTTTCTGCCTCTTTTGTCAGCCGTTGCGCGCGCTAGCCAAACTGTTAGTTTAAAAAATATCAAAAATAGTCAAACTTGAATCAAACCATTACAATTGCTCAGCTGATTTCAAATTTGAATTAAACGATGAGCGTGTCCTTATATGACGTTTTTGAAAATATCTAATTATTTTTGATTTAGCACATACACGAGTGCTATAAGCTGTAAGTAAACAAATAAAACGAAATCTTTCCCGGCTACCGGCTTAACTGTATTATGACGCGTAACTAAACGTCATAAGGCGAAGCTTGGAGTTTCATGGAGTGTGCAAAAAAGCGAGGTAACTACAAACGCGGGTACTTTTAGTATTTTCATACTGCAGCAATGATTTGATGGAAGCGAGATAGGACACGATTCAACCATTTTGGTAAGCTGGTAAAACTGAAAAGGTTTTTCTGTACATTGTTACGATTTTAAAACGTTGAAAAAATGCAAAGCGGCGTGGAATTGTTAGATTTTTCATACTTCAGTAAATTGACAACATTCAGAGAAATTGAGGCAATATTCCCCAGGTAAGTAGGTAGTAAAATAAATCATTCTGTATCATAATACAAAACCAATGAATAATAAACCTTGGCTTGGCAATTCGTACCTACTCTTGACAATCTGTTGATTGCCATGTTTGTCATCACCTAAATTATTCCCCTGAGGATCGGCCTTGCTTGAAAAATCACATACTTAGGTACGTAAATAGTGAGATATCCCTAAAAACCACAAATGAGGCATAAGTGCATAACGTTCACGATAAATGTAAGGTTCAAAACCAATATTTAAGATATGAATTACATACAAATAATCATATCAATTACATATACCGTAAAACAACCGATCCCTGTTCCAAAACCATAACAGACTCGAATAAAAAACGTTCGCACCTGATGTAGCCAAGACCCCAAAACCTAGGGACCTAGTATCCAAATAGACTTTGAAGCGTGTAGAACAAAATAATTGAAGAAAAAGAAAAGTTACGCATTAGGTATAAAAGTCGATTTTATTGGTTGTGTCCGCTTTATAACAAACTTTAAGAGCAGCCATTTTAACTTGATCCATTTCCTGGAATGGCATCTGAAAACAGTAAGTGTTCCGCATTTAGGCTACATTAGCCGTAATTTGTGACAGCTCTAAGCGTTTACGGTCCTGGAAGAGGGAAACATGGCTTGCGTAATGTTGGTTTATATTTACAAGGAACTTGCCGACTTGTCGGAATGACAAGAGTTGTTCTAGGTGTTCAAAGTTTTGTAGGGAATATCATATGTACGTACACACCACGCCTTTCTTCTGGATAGGTAGGCAATGGGTAGGCAGAGACTTCCACATACTATGATCCTTTCATACAAGTGACTCCTTTTCTTTCTACAAAGGCACTATAATAGCCTTGCACCAAGCACTCGACTCTCGATCACTTAACCAACAGAGTTCAAAAAGAAGGTCTGACTAGCCACAATTCCTTCTCCAGCCTTCACAATTTCGACCAACACTCTTTCATACATTACAGTTTGACCAGATTTCATACTTTTCAACGTTTTCACGATCTCATCCATTTCAATCTCACTTACATTCTCAATTTTATTCCCTTGTTGGGAATACCGTGGTATTTTCAAAGCGCTAGGTCTCAAATAAACTTTAAAAAAAAACCTTCCATCTTTTCAGCACACATTTCTGACCTTTTATCGTACTACCGTGCCGTACTCGCAGTACTGTGTGATGCTTAGAATAGCATCACCCCATTTCTTTCCTGTGGGGGTCGGAAGAGGTGACTAAGGGACTCGAGGGTGTGTAATACAATTTTAGTCGATTGTGCTGACAGCCTGTCACTTTAGCGATTCACAATTTTCCGAATGACCCTCAAATATTTGTCAGACGTGGCGTAAATGTCGCAAGGGATTATTGGCGTGATATGTGTATGTATGTTATCGTACTACCCTCTTGGCTTCGAATACTACTTAACTTCGACGATGAGTTACTAAAACCAATACTAACCTATTTAATGCTTTTCATCGAAAGTCACACCAAGATTGATCTGGTTCGTGCAAATAGACTGATAGAGTAAAAAATTCGTACACCGGATAGGGAATTCATATGAAAATTATTGTCGTAGCGCCTGCTACCATAATGTTTTATTTGTTGAAATAATTATGGCCTTATGATATGAGTAGTTAATGTTTTTTAACATACTTTAATCAGACAAAACAATTGCAGAATGTAGTATTCTAACTAAATTATACATACATACACATATCACGCCTATATCGCTTGCGGGGTAAACACTTATTTCCAGGTACTAAAAAGGAATAGCGCGTAGAAAGTCTCACCCGAATACCCAGAGACTTTCAATTGAATTTGTCGGTGAACGAGAAAGATAAAGTGTTTTACAACGAAAACAGAAAATATAGAGCACTAATATTTCCTGCAGTTGGACATTGGATAAAACTTCAGAAAGGTTTATGTATCCACATAGTATTCTTAGGTTTGATCAATTACTCCTAACCTAAAGATATTGTATTTTGTGTACTAACTGTACTTTATAAATATAAAATACGATACTTTAACAACGATTGAGGTTTTTAGTTTAAATTTGGTTAGTTATTTTTCGGTACGGTATACCAGGCTAAAGCATTTCTCAAAACATATTTTAGGAGTGTCATATTTTAGTTACTATTTCAACATTGGACTGATGATGTGGCTGTTATAGTAGTAGTTACTTTTTTGTTGCTTCAGATCATAATAACAAATAAATTAGCCTTGACAGTACCCACGAGTACAGTTACGATAACGTTTATGCTCAGTGTCAAAATAATTATACCTGCGTATAGTTACAAGCTAGCTGTTACCCGCAGCTTTGCCCGCAACCGTGGTGACAAAAAACTATCCAATGTTTTAATCCATGTTACCTTCTATGTGTGTCCAAATTTAATTACCATCGGTTCAGTAGTTTTTGTGTAAAGAAGTATCAAACAAACAAAAAACATACAAACTTTCGCATTTGTAATAGTTGTAGGATTACGTACGACGCGAGGCATGGTTCAGTACCGAAATTTAGTGTATTTGATGTCATATTTAAAGATTTACGCATGTTTTCGTATAAAATTATACAAAAAACCGCAACTGGTCTACGAAGTCCCAACTTTAAGAATTGATATAAGTAAATAAACAAGATTGCTCCGAAGAATACTCTACTCTGAAGAATACTAAAAGGATATTTTGTATCGTAAGCATGCTACGAGTACATGCAAGTAAGTAAGTAAGTAAAAACAGTTTATTGCACAAAATAACAAACAAAAATATCAGGAAAAATTATTGCTAACATGCGCAAAGGCGGCCTTATCGCTACAAGCGATCTTTTCCAGACAACCTTTGGGTGGAGGAGAGAGTATTGAAAATCAGAGCAGTGCGAGAGTAATCACGAAAGAAAAGGTAACTTGAATAAACGCAATAAATACAGATGCAAGTAGTGTCGCGCTCGCGTTGTGCAACTCTCGACACTTGCAACTAACACAAGCAACTCGACTCCGACAGTTCGCGTGTTTTGCTTTGTGTCCAGGCTCCGGGCTCTGGAACAGCTGTGCTACAGTTGCAGCTCTCCAACCGAGGTTGTGTACTGTGATTTCTGAATAAGATATATGGTAATCACTCCACAGTGTGTTTCTGTTACTACATAAACTGTACTCTACTAAAGTTCCTAAGTGGTTTGTAAATTGTGTGATAAGTGAGAAGATTTGTTTGAGATTGTACTGTCTAGCTTAAGTTTGTAGGTACTGCATACAGACAAAGTGTAAATCTATCAGTGATAGTATTTTTGCCGCACTTAGTAACATACATTTCTTTGATTCATTTCGATATAACGGTTGGGAGTAGGCAGAATAAGAGCTCTAATAAAGGAGCTCGGCTTAGACTTGTTTTTGTCTCTTTTTCCTATGGTAGGTACTCGTACATGTGTCTGCATTTTAAAATGAAAACTCAAGTACAAACTTTATGTCCGAAGAGCGAGTATCTATGAGGTGAAACTGAAGTAAGAAGCAGTCAAGCTCTGCGCAAGTCTGTTGCAGTGTCGTCTCACCGTCGACATTGTAAAGTCATTTTGAAGCTTCATGTTTTATCGCATGTTTCACTCCTAGGATGAAGTTTATATATTACATTAAAACTTCCACATGTTTACACAGCAAAGGAATAATGTAAAAAGGGGAATGTAATTAGCACATTGTTATCCCCAATGAAACAAAGTAATTATGAAAGCAAATTCTTGTAGAGGCTGTCAATTTGAGACAAGATTGATAAGATTTTTTAAGCACTCGCGATCACTTTCACTCATTTTTAGTATTAGACCTGATCTATCGCGATATTCTAATATTTACCTAAATACTATCGCGATAGACCCGGTCTAATACTAAAAATAAGTGAAGATTGATAAGAGTTTAAAAAAAATACTAGACTTTTTAATAAAAATATTGCAGTTCGATTCGAGTACCCCTGTGTATCTTGTAGGTACTCGTGTATGCCGATGTAGAAAAACCAGAATTAAAAAATAAAGCTTTCTGCAGTTCAGTATAGTTTATGATGTTTCAAATATTATGATGGGATCAGCATGAGATTAATTGCAATATCGCCTCTACTCATCTAAATCATGGAGCACAATTAAGATAATAACACGGCCTCTATACGTTCCAAGCAGCTTACCGTGCCTCAATCAGGTGAGATTATAGCAGTTATAGTACTGGTGTAATCTCAATATTAGGTAAGTAATACTCGTATTATGTACAGTTCTTTATAATGATCTTTGTATCAGTGTTTATATCAATGTATATATCAATGTGTACATATCTGCAAAAAACTAATCAAGACCGACCAAATGCGCATTCAGTAAATGAGTTTCGAATGACGTTAAGGTAAAATATGTAATCTGTACTGTGCGCTTTAAATTTTATCGCTATTTGCATTTAAATTGGTTCTACTAGTATGGAACTTGGTTCTAGTGATACCGACGTGCGTTCAGAGTTTTGAACGCGTATCTATCGCTCAGAGTAACGTAAACATTTCAAACAGTGCACAAAAATGCGACGCTTTTGTTTTCAACATTCGTAACTTTGCGAACGGTTTTCCGATATGAACTTTTATTTTGGTAGCTCGCTTACTTGAAAATAAAATCAATTCTTCTTTCAAAAATATGATCTAAGATATATACTGACATAAAATAACCTATTTCATCAATATTTGCGATTAGGATAAAAATACCTACCTAACTTCCATACTGCAAGTGGACAAACTCGGTGACGACAGTTAGAGACACGCATTCTTGGAGCACTTTAAAAAATAAAAATAACGGGAAATAAAATAAGAGACCGTAGCTTTTGTCCAACGAAGCGCACTCACAATACGCCGAGTTCTTTGCCGTCTTTATTTCCCTAATGACTCACTTAAAAATCCTCTTTTTATTTCTTACGCTACTGCTTTTTACAACCAAGCGAACTATGCTTCAAATAGTCGTATTATGCTAAATAACCTTTGCACTCGTTTCCATAATCGGAAGCTATCTCTGTTGTAAAACGCGAATGTGAATTCTGATATCTCGCCGATTTGAATATATAGAATATTGAGCGGATAGCTGATAGAATATTTTAAAATGTGATGCGTTTGGCAGAGTGTTGGATCATTGCTCTACTCGTACAGGGATAGCAAACTATACTCACTCTCTCGCTGTTATATTTGGTAACTGTTTGTGTGACAGATAAAATTTCGATTAGCTAGCTACTTGAGCAATCTGGGAGTTTCTTGAACATCTCCGGTTTAGTGTAGAAAAGTGCGAAGAAAAGAGTAACCGAAAAATAGAAATGGGGTTTACCGACCAACTAAAAGGGGTAAAAGCTTAGCGGAGAAGTTGTAAGGTAACATAGTAACGTACTTATTGTCTGATTTTCCATTCAACGGATTCTCTTTTGACTTACATGTTGCTAGTTCATTGACGAGAAACAGTACACGTACCTTTGATCATCACACGAACTAGGTGCTTTGTGCAAATGATGTACTTCTGAGCTTTATTCACGTAAATTCTCTTTATTCAGAGAGAGCGTGTAGTTACTATAGAATTCTGGGCTATTGTATTTTGTAACGATCGTTTAATTGATGTAAGCAACTAACGTTAGTAGGTACATACATAGTATTACATCAAACGTTTTGCTCTTCTCGGTAGTGTACTTCAACCTCATTAGGTATTGTCCTCTAATGCGTTGGTTACATTCCTGTATCACCTATAAAATTATATCATTACGTTTTAAAAGGCAAGAATTGAAAACAAACATTATGAAAAGGTAATCCTCATTTCTAATTACATTTTAGTTGTAAAGGAGAAATAAGCTAAAATGTTGCTCCGCAAAATGCTTTGAAGATATATGTACCTACTTATTCGCTTTCACCCCGAATCAAATTTCGAATACAATACCTCTTAGCAGACCCAATCCTGCCTGATCTGTACTAATCTTGATTAGATATTAATGAGATCAACCGCAGAGGCTGTATGAACAGATTGTGACAAGTTCTCTCTTATCACAATGCAATAAGAACTGAGTACAAGCATTTGGTAGAAGGATTTATTAGTCGCTGTAATATTATTATTTTTGGATGTAAGGGATCCATCTCAGTTAAATTTTGTCGCAAAAGTTGCAATTGAATAAAATATATCAACAGCAGTAAAAATTCCTCACATAATCGAAAAAGATTTGAAATTCACCTAATAATCGGTTTTTAAATGAAAATAGGTACTTGTAGCTGGCAAAACGAACGAATTTAAAAAATGTACCATGTTTTAGACATGTATGTACAGCCGTGTGTTATTTTCCGATGAGTTTTGTCGATAACACTCAAATATAAATATTCCTCTCTGCGGATATCCGATTATCGAACTTTTGTGTTTATGACAGAAACTAAGCCGTCTGTGATTTTCATAACAGACTGGTATATGGAAGATAATCTACCTACTTGTGAAGGAAGGAAAATATGGTTATAAATCATAATATCTGATATTTAGCAATAGCTAAATAATATTCATTATAGTGGTGATGCTGATGACTGTTCTCTAAATATCATTAGTGTTAGTTATAATTATAACTTTAAGATAATAGCTACTGATTACCAAATAACCACAACCCTACAGTCCAATCTTATCATATCCATCAATCCCGTTCCGTAACAATGTCTCGTAGCCAAGTGCTACGAGAAATAACTGTAGATTTAGATGCTTGCGTTCTTCGAAATACGATATCTTGTGCGAACGTTTTATACTACAATTACGTCACCATGTAGGTAGACGGGCAGCATGTCTTTTAAGCTTAATCATTACTTCTTTATTTAAGTGGATTTACAAATTTACCACGACACAGAATTATCTTTGTAATATTCTGTTTTAAAAAAATTCATAAAGGGTGAAATTTTACTAGTGACCGATAGCGAACTAAGTTTCTCCGGCACCTACTTCAAACTTTCATCCAAATGGTCGTTTTCGGAACGAAACTCCCACCCGTCTGGATTTCCGCTTTCAGTTGGAAAGTTTAACGCCTTTCTCGATACTGGAACTTTCGCAAGTTTAACTATGAGCTATTTAATTAAACATAGTTCGATTCCAGTTTGCAATAAATACCAAGCGAATCAAGCAGTATGGAAAATGTTCAAGTCGTTATCTTGAAACCAATTTTGTTGGTTTGGATAAATGCTACACTTGATAACATGTCGTTTATGCAAAAAATCACTCCCACAAAAGGCATGTAAAATCGAAAGATTCTCAAAACCGGTTTTGATTTTCGATTTAAGAGCTCAATTCCAAAATTCCGGTTTTGGTAAGTTATAATAAACATAGTAAAAATTTCTTCCGGTTCAATATTTTTCCGATTTCAGGAACTTTTCGGGAGATCATAACAGTTCTTAGGTATTTGCATGACTAAATGCTTGCAAAAAGGGGTAGGCGGTAGCAAACTATGCTATTTTCAATGGTTATGCAGTGAAACAATATAGGGAAAACATAAAAATACCTCTTTTAAAAAAAACCGGTCTTAACGATATTAAACCACTGAAAGCCGGAATTGAGATATTGGAAAAATCGTTCCTATATTCCGGTTCTTCAAAACTCCGGAATTCCAGTTTCCATCCCCTACTCCCACGTCGCATATTTATTGACACATGTGGTTAACAGTTGCCGACATTCGAATTTAAACTTTTGCATCTAAGCAATAGTGTTTGAAGTCATGTTGCTATAACACCGCATGCCATTAACCGTTGACGACTAATACCAACAAGCATTTAGTGAAATAACGCCAAAACCACACCTCGGACACTGGCGCTCAAATGTATGAATCAAACGCATTGCTAAGCACACAGTCTAAGCTCGCGTAGGTGAACGCGGACCATGCTTGTGTGTGTGAGACAACATGTCAGGGTTGCCGCCATTTTGCGTTCGCGAATCGGGAATGCAATGTGCGGCAGTATGAAATGACCTTCGTCGTCGCGTCCTTGCTTAGCCGGTGTCTGAGCGTCCTCCGAGCGCGGGTGGGCGGCGCTTGTAGGGGGAGGCAGGGAGTGACCATACTGTACGCTAGTACTATTAATTATACTGTGCCAAAACATAGGTACGTTTGCCTTTGCTTACAAAAGTACTTCTTCTCCTATATCTTTTTTTCGTGTGGGACACTGAGTCAACGAACGACCCGATAAACCCCGGTTCCAAAGTTTATCAACCGCTTTGACACGTGTGTAACAACCGCCGTCTAAGTAATCATAGAGAACAACCATGACCGAGGTCTTAACGTGCCCTTTGAAGCAGGCAATCGTCTTCCTTACGGACAATCAGGTGGTTCAGTGCAATGACTGGAAACAAATCCACAGAGTGCTTTGTTGAACCTTTGAGCCGCAGGCAGTCGCACTACCACTGCGCCACATCGGCCGTCAAAAAAGAGACTACATTCTGAAAAAGTACTAAACTCATGTCTCTTGGAGGCGCACTAGACGACTTTTTTTTTAGATTTAGGTTAGTCACTTCGGATCTTTATTTAATTTTAGTCTAGTTTAGCTTAGTATTAATTGTTATTTGTCCCTTTATATTACCCTAAATTCTTAATTCTTACTCCAAATAAATATTTTGATAGCGTGTACTAAAAGCTCTATCTTTTACAAAGACTATATTTCACAAAACCTTATTACCAAAAGATATAACTGTAATTTGCGGTGATATCGTAAAACTAGTAATAAAATGCAGAGATACAGGTAAATGAGTTAGGCCGGGCGGCGTGCCGGCTTTACGACCTATTCAGCCCGAAACTGCGCCGCCATCTTTACGACCCCACAGCTACCCTATGTAGTGAACTGGTTGAGCCAACTGCTTACTAATTGCTTATTAGCTTTCTAACTTATCTTCCATAATGGAAAAATTAAAAACATACTTTGTTTACTTACCTAAATGTATATAACTGTGGAGGCATTTTGACCGAACCTTCAGTTTGTACGTCAGTACCTACATGGGGTTGGATTTCACCTGTGTGCGTATGGCACAGTCAAGCTAACGTGCGGTTAGACACTCTTACTGCCAATGTAAGTCTTATGCGTGCGGCGTAAGAACGGTCCAAAGTCAAAACCGTCTAACCCAGCTTGGTCTTGACTGTACCTACAGTTGTGAAATAGTTTGCATTAAATAATATGACAACTTTCGCGGACTTTATTTGATGTCAAATTCAAATAATAGACTACCGTAAAAAAAAACGTATATTAAAATGTCACTCACCTGCTATACTAAAAACGCGTTATCATGGCAATAGCGAAACTCGACACGACTGATACCAAAAACTACATTTTTATACGTTTTGTACAAACTGCCGCTATGAATCACATTGCTAGCGAATCATAATAATATATCAGCTATTGTATTCCTATACTCTAGCGATATTCATAGCTTTAGCATATATTTATTACGAAAAACTATACATCACTATCGTTGATAAAAGTACAGTGGTAGTGACTATTGCCAAGCTAACGCGCTTTTACTGTAGCACAGGTTTACATGACTAAATTCTGAACTGCAGTTTGTTAAAGAATTCGCGATAATTAAGTATCTGGGACAGCCTACCTACGACCATGAATCTCAAATAATACATCATATACATTGTGTATAAAATTAGCTGAGAATAATTTAAGGGGTAAACTAGTACGTGAAACTGAACAACTTACCCCAAGGAACATAGGTCGAAATATGAAAAAAAAATTGGCCCTCCCATACAAATTATCCCGGCCGGGTAACACACTAAGTATGGGAGGGTCAAATTATTTTTTCATATACCGTCCTATGTTCCTTGGGGAAAGTTGTTCAGTTTCACGAACTGGTTCACCCCTTAAAATATACTCAGCTAATTTTTTTACATTTTGTATAGCACTAATTAGTGCGAAATAGGGCTTATCCAAGATGTCTTATTATATAAGCATCATGTGTTTCAACATCACAATGCTAGGCTAACATCACTTAATATAAATCATTTTAGCGCTCGCTTCGCAATTATTTTCTCTACAAATATTTTCAGGTTGAAATTATAAATTCATTTGTGACGAAATCAAACATTAAAGCTCCATTATTCACAAAACGTTGAATGTTGAATCGCCGTGAATAAATGCTATGCAAATATTTTAATCTCTACAAATCCTTTAATTTATCGTTTATGGCATTTTATTCGATGACCGACATAAATAGGTACGTCTAGGTATAAAGCGACAATTTGCTTCTGTTATTTATTAAGTATTTAGGTAGGTATAAAATATGCTTAATATTTTAAAGAAGTGAAACTAGACAAGAAAAGTTTACACCCGATGTTGATCAAACGGGGCAAACGGTAAGAATTGACACCACCTGCGTCCGGTCTATCATGACCTTCACCAGCTTAACCTATGCTCACACTTCCGATTCACATCTCAAAATGCTGCAGATCATCCAAAACAATTTCGAGCGTAAAGCTACCGGGGCGCCCTGGTACCTACCTGCGGAACGCAAAACTCCATATCGGCTTAGGCCTCCCTACCATAAAAGCCTGTATAGAGGAAAGAAGTGTCTTGTCTCTTCTTCGACAACGCTCTCATCATAAAACCTCCTTAATCGTTGCCGCGTCCAATTGCTTCCCCTAGCCAAGCTCGCGTCTTTAACGCCGTCCTAGACACGTCCTTTCGTATGATGATGATGACATCACAGAAGTCGCTGCCGCCGCAGCAGCCATTGCAAGTAGATCATACTCTAGAAGCTCTTCAAGCAACCGACGCCTCCGCCGGTGGGCGCGCGGTGGGCGCTCATTTGTTCCCCATCGTTTTCTCATTTGTTTCGCTATCAATACTAGCGACGCTGCTTCCATCTGGGCTCCCGCGGCTCAATCGTTGCCTGTGAAATCTGCAAGTGTAGTTTCATGCCAATAACGCGTGGTATGGCTCCATCTGCCGATATAGTTTTGCAACTAATTTCCAGCGATTCATTCATTCTTTACAGATTGAAACGATGCGATGCGAAAGCGATGACAACCCGCGCTAAATACGTAATAAAAAAACGGGTTGTTTTAGTGTAACACACAAGGTAGTTGCGAATTTACAAAATTATGTTAGGAAGTTGAGCGTGCAAATATCGTAGGTAACTATTTGCATGTTGCTTTTCACTCGAGTTCACTTAATGATTAATTATGTAGCTACTGAAAGTATAGCAACTGAGCTAACAAGTGTAGCTTACGGTTGAAATTTACCTAAATCTAGATAACTCACGTAATATGACTGTCGTGGATTTTAAGATTCTATGAGATATAGATAGATAGCTCTCTTTTTCTTTTCGTGTGGGATAGCTAAAAAATTTATTTGCCACTAAGGTCGCACATACATTTAATTTTTACAAGCAGTTTTACAACAACAAAAATTTATTGTATAATTCTATCAGCAACAGATTAACCTATACAAAAATTTACCAAATCTTGGACTTAACTAAATGAAGATTAACAAATTGCGCGAAACATCTTTGGTGGCGTACTCAAACAAATTCTATGAGCCAACCATACGCATGTGTACTTAAAAGAGTTAAAAGTTGTATCAATGAAAGATGAAAAACCTGTTTTCTTGAATTATTCTTTGTTATTAAACTGTAACTGTTAGAGCTTACAAGAAAGCCAATTATCTCAAATCAAAGCAACTGATCGAACGTCATTAAAAAAGTTATTTTTGTGTTTTCTAAAAATATTAGTAAAGCTTCGTAAGTTAGACGTATAGCTTTCAAACTAGAGCTAAAACGTTGTACCTATTACCAAATGTTACTATTGTCCAGAAGACAAATGAATAAAAAATTGTCGGTCAAGTAACAAGCTTGATTGACTGATATGTTTGGTGCCCTACACGAGTCCTAATACTTGCTAAATCCTCTCTGAAACAGTTCGAAAACAAACAAAAGTTTCGGTATCCAGAAAATTTTGATCCTTCGTGTCATTGTGACTAACATATTTTTGCTTGTAGCTAGTACCTATACAAGATACAAACTCATTTTCTTTTTTCATTATCAATTAATATCCATTTTGACCGAATTATCTACATCTAGAAAAACATACATACATACATAAATCACGCCTATATCCCTTACGGGGTAGGCAAAGCGTTAACGGCCGTAAAACGGATATTAACACCACGTCTGACAAAAGTTTGAGGGTCAATCAGATAGCTGTGTATCACTATAGTGACAGGTTGTCAGCCCATCGCCTAAAATTGCAATACACACCCTCGAGTCCCTTAGTCGCCTCTTACGACACCCATGAGTAAGAAATGGGGTGATGCTATTCTAGGCCGGCATCACACGGTAAAGAAAAAGATTCACAAAAGAGTTAAATTGGAAAAGTATCTAGATATTAAAGTCTGTATGAGGGATGAGATGGTTGTCATTAACGACACACATAGGTAGAAATAGTGTAATACTTTTCAAAGCCAGCACAACACAGCAAAGTTCAGCTTGACTGTGATTAGGGAAAACTTCCTAATAGCACATAAACGCAACTCAGATCAAAACTAGCTTTGCGTGTCCTGAAACTATCCACATCAACGTTTGAATACAGAACAACTTGAACTTTGCTAATGTTATGATTCTATTCTATTCAAAGCTTGTTTCAGCTTAGATGCTTGTATTTGTGCAATAAAAACAAAGTGTTTATTGGAAAGTGTTGTGTTTTAGCGTAGTATTAGAAATTTGCCCCACACAATGCGAACTTTTTCCTTTCTTACGTATCCACACAAAATACTATTATTATTAAAAAAATAGAGACGAAAGTAACGAAATGCAAAAAGTTAATGAGGTAGGTATCTAGCATTAATGTACCCATTCATGTAACTTTACCTACAAACTAAGTAAAGTGGCGACTCCCTTTTCTTTAATTAGTTACAAAGCGACCACAGCCTTTTGAGAATTTTAGGCATCAGTCGGTATCATTGGTATTTATCGAGTGAGACCGTTTCATATCGTCCAAATTATTTAAATCTTACAGTCAGACATAAAATATATATTTTTAAGTAATGAGTATGGAAACATTGTGTTCACTGCACAACACTTTTAACGTCCTTTCTATACAATCAAAAACCCAGTGGTAAATCCAATTTTTATTCTAGTTTTGAGCAAAAACTGCAATGTTTTCTTCGCTATTCAAATTCTTACTTTCTACAAGTAGCTTATTATGCTGAAAGAAACTTTTAATTACTTATTAACAAAGTTTAGACGGCTGTTATTATCTCACACCCTCTAATAGCGACTTTAGATGAAACTTCGCAAACCACACGTGGTGAAACTTCTAACTTTATGCTGGATATAGTTACGTATGACATTTGATACGATTGTGAAGACGGAATTATGTTAAGTTGTCTTTTTTCCAACTTTTAAAGTTTAAGGTTTTTTCATTAGGCCAGATCATTAGGATCGATGTCTGTAAGAAGGCGGCTGATAGTGAGTACATGGAAAAAACGAGCGATCGCGCCTTATTATTGCGTCCCCTGGTGGGTGGTCTTCGTCCATCAGTGGACTACAACATACTCATGTGATGATGTGTTTGAAGTCCACGTGACTTCACTAGAATTTACCGTGACAAATAGAGATGGATGGATAGATAACGTAATCCATATCACGCAGGAGCTTAGTTTAGTAACAAAGTTTCGAAACCTAGCCTGTGTGATTTTGGTGATCGATAGTTTCAATGGCATACTTTTATTTGTTTTGGATTAAAATATTGTCCTAAATATTTGACTTTTTTAAATAAAACTTTTTGGTAGATAGATATTTTACTTCAGAACAACTTTACTTATTTTCTCATCTAGGTTTATTTGAGCATAGTTACTTTCACTGATAATGTTCAACTAATCATCCGAATCCAGTCAATTTTCTCAACAAATTGGCTACAAGCCAGCTTGGATTCGCTAGTTTATTAATTTCAGAGTCAAGGACAGTCATAATTTCTTAGTAGGAGTCTAAAGTTACCTGCGGATAGTTCATTCGCGGAGTTTCGATTTAGAAATACCTATGAACCACCACTATTATAATTTTTTCCCGGTTAAATTACTCCTGTGTATATCAACACCTTGATAAACTATCTGCACTGCTTTACATTAAATTGTTTTCAATTGAACTTTTCCCCCCGGATCCTAGGCAGTATTGCGATCAACTTTAGGTATAAGTAAGCATAACCATCCATCCTGCACAAACTTCTGCGAACTAGGTACATTTCAGTCAGGGCCTTTACTGCTGATAAAAGCATGGTACGACTGAAATCAATACTATCTCGCAGTTGGTACTTATCTAGTCTGGTGTGTAAATGAGGTTCTGTTCGACTTCGTATCCAGTTGATAAATGAGGTGCCTACAAAGGCCCGGGTCATGCTGACCCTAAACGAAATTAATAAAGTTTCGGCGGCGTAGGGTATTTATAAGCCACTAACGTTTATTTGTCTGGCCATTATAAAACACATAGTAATTTATTTCTCCTAAAAATATACAGCAATATTTTTCAATACTTGTATCGCGCTAGGATTTGAACTTGCGACTTTCGGTATCAATACTACCGACGCCTCTACCGCCTGGGCTACCGCGACTCACCTGCCATTGGTGAAACTATGCACGTATTAGCATGGCTTCATCTACCGGGATAGTATAGAAACGAATTCCCAGCGGCTACTACATTCTTAACAGATTGAATGTAGCCGATGTGATGAAAACTCGTGCGTCGAAAATGTATTAGTATTTTTTCAAAATACAATAATAAATATGGTCGTCATACAGTGTTGGTGCTAGAGTGAGGACAAAAACTTATTATTAGTTTTTCTAAAAAAATACAAACCAATGTTGTTCAGTCTCGTCTAAACAAGCAAACACATATCACGCCTATTATCCCTTGCGGGGTAGGCAGAGCGTAAACGGCCGCAATAAAAGGCCGCAGTCGCGTCTAAAACATGCAAAAAATTTTACATTCGGTAATTGAACACATTGGACATCTCACAACATTAGTGTACAGGGTGTAAGGGACAGCCTTCCGAATACATAAAGGGTGCATTCAGACCATGAAACTGAATCACTTCCCGTGAAAAAATATTTCTGGAAATAATATACATTTTTTTACTTTCCATAGTAATTGCAGTCGGCTGATCTTGATTTAGTAAGGCAGGCCAATTTTTATTTATCGTTTCCTGACATTTATGTTCCTAGGGGATAGTATACCTTGTGCATACTTGTCGTTTCGCATTTTGTTTCAAATATTTGCCAAGCTGTTGCGAGCTTTTTTTTAGGGGTAACAGTCCGTGATATAAGAGGATATTACTTCAGTTTGTCCTTCCTGGAGGGAAGCTCATGGGACAGAAAAGGGTCAAAGGGAAAGTGATTGATGGATCATTATTAAAAAAAAATCCTACAAAGGATATTTCAATAAAATGGCTTTTTTGGAATTTTGCTATTTTCAGTGATCGAGTTAATTAAACAATTCAAAAATACTTAAAAACTATTTGAATATACACATACACACACACACATATCACGCCTATAATCCCTTGCGGGTTAGGCAGAGCGTAAACAGCTGCAAAAAACGGACACTTACGCCACGTCTGACAAATATTTGAGTGTCAATCAGCAAATTGTGTAACACCATAGTGGCAGGTTGTGTCAGCCCATCGTCTAAAATAGCAATACACACCCTCGAGTCCCTTAATCGCCTCTTACGACTCCCACGGGAAAGAAATGGGGTGATGTTATTCTAAGCCGGCATCACACAGAGCTATTTAAATAATGTTAATAATATAAGATTCATGAACAATTTTTTCTCCTCAAATTTTCTTTTGTTGTTTAACCAGGTTTGGGTTAACTGGCCTAGATACCTTCTGAATGACTCCATGAAGAAATGTTTCATTGAATTATTTCAATATCAGTGAATCCTGAAACCGGCATCTCAGCTTACAACTGTTCACTGTTTCTACGCATACCTAAAGTTTTTCATTTGTTAAAAGTAGAAGTGATCAAAACAGACTTTTATAATAAGTTAATACTTATCCTGGACATTTCACACAGCATCATCATCTTGTCCAAAACTACGCATATCCGGTTCTATGGGGACTAGATAACTGATGCTAATACTCATATACATTATTTCGTACATAAACTAATATAATTAAAGAACATACATTTATTTATTTAGGTACAAATAAATCGCCGTGTGATGCCGGCTTCGAATAGCATCACCCCATTTCTAACCCATGGGTGTCATAAGAGCCGACTAAGGGACTCGAGGGATGTGTATTGCAATTTTAGGCGATGGGCTGACAACCTGTCACTATAGTGATACACAATTATCTAATTGACCCTCAAACTTCTGTCAGATGTGGTGTTAATATCCGTTTTACGGCCGTTAACGCTCTGCCTACCCCGTAAGGGATATAGGCGTGATTTATGTATGTATGTATGTATAGGTACAAATATTATCTGAAAATTGACTTAACAGATATTTGTGGCTTGTGTGGTTCGAAACCATGACCCTTGGGGTAGCAGGCAGGGTTACTATCCGCTACGTCATCGGGTCAATCAGGTCATTTTTGTAAAACAGAACAACAACATGATAAAAATATATTTTTACCAACTTAACTTAATTTCGGGACTTTCTTAGAAATCCAAATATACAGCAAAGAAAAATTTATAAAAAGAGAAAATGCGTGTTTGTGTGATATTGAATTATTAAAACGTGGGTACGAATTTCTTGGAATTGACAAGAATAGCATAGATACTCGTATTAATTTTACATCTATCTTTACTGAAAACAAATGCCAGCTGTCTATTATCTATCTGTTGATAGGAATTACTGATTAATCTTCATTCTACCCGTGTATTATTATATTAAAGTAAGACCTTTGAACGCTTGCACAAAATGCTAAATAGGTATCTAGAGAGCAAAATGTAAAATGTATCTGTAGCAAAATTTACAGGTACACTCTTACCTACAACCAAAGTTACATTTTACAAAGATTACATTTTAGTTGTAAAGGAGAAATAAGCTAAAATGTTGCTCCCCAAAATGCTTTGAAGATATATGTACCTACTTATTCGCTTTCACCCCGAATCAAATTTCGAATACAATACCTCTTAGCAGACCCAATCCTGTCTGATCTGTACTAATCTTGATTAGATATTAATGAGATCAACCGCAGAGGCTGTATGAACAGATTGTGACACGTTCTCTGCTTACCACAATACAATAAGAACTGAGTACAAGCATTTGGTAGAAGGATTTATTAGTCGCTGTAATATTGTTATTATTGGATGTAAGGGATCCATCTTAGTTCAATTTTGTCGCAAAAGTTGCAATTGAATAAAATTTATCAACAGCAGTAAAAATTCCTCACATAATCGAAAAAGATTTGAAATTCACCTAGTAATCGGTTTTTAAATGAAAATAGGTACTTTTGGCTGGCAAAACGAACGAATTTAAAAAATGTACCATGTTTTAGACATGTATGTACAGCCTTGTGTTATTTTCCGATGAGTTTTGTCGATAACACTCAAATATAAATATTCCTCTCTGCGGATATCCGATCATCGAAGTTTTGTGTTTATGACAGAGGCTAAGCTGTCTGTGATTTTCATAACAGACTGGTATATGGAAGATAATCTACCTACTTGTGAAGGAAGGAAAATATGGTTATAAATCATAATATCTGATATTTAGTAATAGCTAAAAAATATTCATTATAGTGGTGATGATGATGACTGTTCTCTAAATATCATTAGTGTTGGTTATAATTATAACTTAAAGATAATAGCTACTGATTACCAAATAACCACAACCCTACAGACCAATCTTATCATATCCATCAATCCCGCTCTGTAGCAATGTTTCGTAGCCAAGTGCTACGAGAAATAACTGTAGATTTAGATGCTTGCGTTCCTCGATATACGATATTTTGTGCGAACGTTTCAAACTACAATTACGTCATGTAGGTAGACGGGCAGCATGTCTTTTAAGCTTAGTCATCACTTCTTTATCAAGTGGATTTACAAATTACCACGACACAGAATTATCTTTGTAATATTCTGTTTTGAAAAACTTAAATAGTGTGTAGTTTTGCTAGTAACCGATATTGAAGACAGAGCACGGGCTGGTGATGAGGAACAACTTTTCCCTAGAAACATAGATCGAAATATGACACAAATATTTTGGGCTTCAAATCAGGTGATCGGCAATTTTGTATGGGAGGTAAGTTTTTTTTGGCCTTTTATCATTCGTTATCACCAGCCCGCAGTGAGTTTTCGCTATCGGTCACTAGTAAAATTTCACCCTATATGAATTTAGAGCACTAAGTTTCTCCGGCACCTACTTCAAACTTTCATCCAAATGGTCGTTTTCGGAACGAAACTTCCACCCGTCTGGATTTCCGCTTTCAGTTGGAAAGTTTAACGCCTTTCTCGATACTGGAACTTTCGCAAGTTTAACTATGAGCTATTTAATTAAACATAGTTCGATTCCAGTTTGCAATAAATACCTAGCGAATCAAGCAGTATGGAAAATGTTCAAGTCGTAATCTTGAAACCAAGTTTGTTGGTTTGGATAAATGCTACACTTGATAACATGTCGTTAATGCAAAAAATCGCTTCCACGAAGGGCATGTAAAATCGAAAGATTCTCAAAACCGGTTTAGAGTTTCGATATAAGAACTCAATTCCGGAATTCCGGTTTTGGTAAGTTATAATAAACATAGTAAAAATTTCTTTCGGTTCAATATTTTTCCGATTTCAGGAATTTTTCGGGGGATCATAACAGTTCTTAGGTATTTGCATGACTAAATGCTTGCAAAAAGGGGTAGGCGGTAGCAAACTATGCTATTTTCAATGGTTATGCAGTGAAACAATATAGGGAAAACATAAAAATACCTCTTTTAAAAAAAAACCGGTCTTAACGATTTTAAACCACTGAAAACCGGAATTGAGATATTGGAAAAATCGTTCCTATATTCCGGTTCTTCAAAACTCCGGAATTCCAGTTTCCATCCCCTACTCCCACGTCGCATATTTATTGACACATGTGGTTAACAGTTGCCGACATTCGAATTTAAACTTTTGCATCTAAGCAATAGTGTTTGAAGTTATGTTGCTCTAACACCGCATGTCATTAAGCGTTGATGACTAATACCAACAAGCATTTAGTCAAATAACGCCAAAACATAGGTACGTTTGCCTTTGCTTACAAAAGTACTTCTTCTCCTATATCTTATTTTCGTGTGGGACACTGAGTCAACGAACGACTCGATAAACCCCGGTTCCAAAGTTTATCAACCGCTTTGACACGTGTGTAACAACCGCCGTCTAAGTAATCATAGAGAACAACCAGGACCGACGTCTTAACGTGCCCTTTGAAGCAGGCAATCGTCTTCCTTACGGACAATCAGGTGGTTCAGTGCAATGACTGGAAACAAATCCACAGAGTGCTTTGTTGAACCTTTGAGCCGCAGGTAGTCGCACTACCACTGCGCCACATCGGCCGTCAAAAAAGAGACTACATTCTGAAAAAGTACTAAACTCATGTCTCTTGGAGGCGCACTAGACGACTTTTTTTTTTAGATTTAGGTTAGTCACTTCGGATCTTTATTTAATTTTAGTCTAGTTTAGCTTAGTATTAATTGTTATTTGTCCCTTTATATTACCCTAAATTCTTAATTCTTACTCCAAATAAATATTTTGATAGCGTGTACTAAAAGCTCTATCTTTTACAAAGACTATATTTCACAAAACCTTATTACCAAAAGATATAACTGTAATTTGCGGTGATATCGTAAAACTAGTAATAAAATGCAGAGATACAGGTAAATGAGTTAGGCCGGGCGGCGTGCCGGCTTTACGACCTATTCAGCCCGAAACTGCGCCGCCATCTTTACGACCCCACAGCTACCCTATGTAGTGAACTGGTTGAGCCAACTGCTTACTAATTGCTTATTAGCTTTCTGAATTATCTACCATAGTGGAAAAATTCAAAACGTATTTTGATTTACTTACCTACTGTACCGTTAGCGAAACTTCAGTTGTTACGTCTGTACTTGGTCTCCTATCTCACCTCACCTGCGTGCGTATGGTACAGTCAAGCTTACGTGCGGTTAAACACTCCAACTGCCAATGTAAGTCTTATGCGTGCGGCGTAAGAACGGTCCAAAGTCCAAAATGTCTAACCCAGCTTGGTCTTGACTGTACCTACAGTTGTGAAATAGTTTGCATTAAATTATATGACAACGTCTTGTCTAGCCCACACCATCCCACTGCTGGGCAGAGGCCTCCCTCTTCTTCTTCCATCCATCTCTATTTTGGGCTTCCGCATGCCAGTTTCGTGAGAAATTGTCCAACTCGTCGCGCCATCTACGACGGGGTCTGCCGCGGCGTCTTTTTGCGGTGGGTGGCTTCCACAAAGTAGATGATTTTGCCCACAGCTCTTCTGGCATGCGGCATACGTGGCCGGCCCAGTCCCACTTTAGCTTGGCTGCTGTTCGGGCTACGTCAGATATTTTTGTTCTAGAGCGCAGTATGGTATTCCTGACCCGATCAATCCGTTTCAGGCCTAACATACTGCGTTCCATTGCTCGCTGGCAAATCTTGAGGCTGGACCTTTGTGCTTCCGTCAAAGACCAAGTCTGAGCACCGTAAGTGAGGATTGGGAGAATGCATATGTTCATGAGTTTCCGTTTCAGCGAGAGTGGTAAATCGCTTTTCATATGTTCTTTCATGGACCAATAGCTCTTCCAGGCGTTTTCGGTGCGTCGAGCAACTTCTTTGTCTTGTCTCGCCTGGAAGGAGACTATTTGGCCCAGATATAAATACTCATCGACATATTCCATTCTCCCATTGTCCACCATCACCCTGTACTTCGTGCTATTTGTCATAAGTTTGGTCTTTGACATATTCATCATTAGTCCCGCCCCAAGACTCGCCGAGCTTAGGTCTTGTAGCATTGTTTGTAGTTCTGATGCAGTTTTAGAGAACAGGATGATGTCGTCGGCAACGTGCGCGAAAAAATATGACAACGTGCGCGAAAAAAATTATTTGATGTCAAATTCAAATAATAGACTACCGTAAAAAAAACGTATATTAAAATGCCACTTACCTGCTATACTAAAAACGCGTTATCATGGCAATAGCGAAACTCGACACGACTGGTACCAAAAACTACTTTTTGAATACGTTTTGTACAAACTGCCGCTATAAATCACATTGCTAGAGAATCATAATAATATATCAGCTATTGTATTCCTATACTCTAGCGATATTCATAGCTATAGCATATATTTATTACGAAAAACTATACATCGCTATTGTTAATAAAATTATAGTGGTAGTGGCTATTGCCAAGCTAACGCGCTTTTACTGTAGCACAGGTTTACATGACTAAATTCTGAACTGCAGTTTGTAAAAGAATGCGCGATAATTAAGTATCTGGGACAGCCTACCTACGACCATGAATCTCAAATAATATATAGCACTAATTAGTGCGAAATAAGGCTTATCCAAGATGTTTTCTTATTATATAAGCATCATGTGTTTCAACATCACAATGCTAGGCTAACATCACTAAATATAAATCATTTTAGCGCTAGCTTCGCAATTATTTTCTCTACAAATATTTTCAGGTTGAAATTATAAATTCATTTGTGACGAAATCAAACATAAAAGCTCCATTATTCACAAAACGTTGAATGTTGAATCGCCGTGAATAAATGCTATGCAAATATTTTAATCTCTACAAATCCTTTAATTTTCGTTTATGGCATTTTATTCGATGACCGACATAAATAGGTACGTCTAGGTATAAAGCGACAATTTGCTTCTGTTGTTTATTAAGTATTTAGGTAGGTATAAAATATGCTTAATATTTTAAAGAAGTAAAACCAGACAAGAAAAGTTTACATGCGATGTTGAACAAACGGGGCAAACGGTGAGAATTGATACCACCTGCGTCAGGTCTATCATGACCTTCACCAGCTTAACCTATGCTCACACTTCCGATTCACATCTCAAAATGCTGCAGATCATCCAAAACAATTTCGAGCGTAAAGCCACAGAATATATAATAGTACTAACGTACAGAAGAATCACTCCCTAAGAAATTACATGTTCAGGTATAAATTAATACCTACGCTCGGTGTACCCAACCGCTCACAAACAAAATTGAAACTTATGAACGCGCGCGAACGCTCAATCTCCCTTGCGCATCGCAGTTTTATGACTGAGCCGCCGGCGAACTCCAAGGGTTGCAACTTGTCATCATGTTATTCGTGCACGAAGATTTTTTGTTATTGATTTTGCTATAATATCTAATTTGTTCACTTAATCTACTGAAGGAATTGTAAGATTTGTAAATATTTATAAACCTAAACGAAATTATTAATGACTACTGTTTATATAGAAAAACAATTAATTATTCTTGTGTCTAACTGTTCTTTGTATCGAGTGGGACACCGAGTCGACGACCCGATCGATTTTTTAACGAATAAACGTACTAAAACACAGAAAAAAATCAAGTAAGTGTGCGCGCGAGCAGCACGTGCGTGCGAACAGTGCGGCGGCGGCTAGCGGCACACTGGCGGTCTGGCGACGACAAGTGACAACGGAACATACCTAAACCGTGGAGTGAGACCCCCCTGGTAAAGCTACCGGGGCGCCCTGGTACCTACCTACCTGCGGAACGCGAAACTCCATATCGGCCTCCCTACCATAAAAGCCTGTATAGAGGAAAGAAGCGTCTTGTCGCTTTTTCGATAACGCTCCCATCATAAAACCTCCTTAATCGTTGCCGCGTCCAATTGCTTCCCCTATCCAAGCTCGCGTCTTTAACGCCGTCCTAGACACGTCCTTTCGTATGATGATGACGACATCACAGAAGTCGCTGCCGCCGCAGCAGCCATTACAAGAAGATCATACTCTAGAAGCTCTTCAAGCAACCGACGCCTCCGCCGGTGGGCGCGCGGTGGTCGCTCATTTGTTCCCCATCGTTTTCTCATTTGTTTCGCTATCAATACTAGCGACACCGCTTCCATCTGGGCTCCCGCGGCTCAATCGTTGCCTGTGAAATCTAAAAGTGTAGTTTCATGCCAATAACGCGTGGTATGGCTCCGCTCCATCTACCGATAAAGTTTTGCAACTAATTTCCAGCGATTCATTCATTCTTTACAGATTGAAACTAGCCAAAGTAAGTATTGGACGCGGCGCGCCGGCCAAAGCGATAAGAACCCGCGCTAAATTATATAAATACCGAATAAAAAAAGACCCGAGTTGTTTTAGTGTAACACACAAGGTAGTTGCGAATTTACAAAATTATGTTGTTAGGAAGTAGAGTGTGCAAATATCGTAGATAACTATTTGCATGTTGCTTTTCACTCGAGTTCACTTAATGATTAATTATGTAGCTACTGAAAGCTATAGCAACTGAGCTAACAAGTGTAGCTCACGGTTGAAATTTACCTAAATCTAGATAACTCACGTAATATGACTGTCGTGGATTTTAAGATTCTATGAGATATAGATAGATAGCTAAAGAATTTATTTGCTACTAAGGTCACACATTCATTTATTTTTTACAAGCAGTTTTACAATAACAAAAATGTATTGTATAATGCTATCAGCAACAGATTAAACCTATACAAAAATTTACCAAATCTTGCAACTGACTAAATGAAGATTAACAAATTGCGCGAAATATCTTTGGTGGCGTACTCAAACAAATTCTATGAGCCAACCATACGCATGTGTATTTAAAAGAGTTAAAGAAGTTAAAAGTTGTATCAATGAAAGAAGAAAAACCTGATTTCTTGAATTATTCTTTCTTATTAAACTGTAACTCTTAGAGCTTACAAGAAAGCCAATTATCTCAAATCAAAGCCACTGATCGAAAGTTATTAGAAAAGTAATTTTTGTGTTTTCTAACAACATTAGTAAAGCTTCGTAAGTAAGACGTATAGCTTTCAAACTAGAGCTAAAACGTTGTACCTATTACCAAAGGTTACTATTGTCCAGAAGATAACCGAAAAAAAATTGTCGGTCAAGTAATAGGCTTGATTGACTGATATGTTTGGTGACCTACACGAGTCCTAATACTTGCTAAATCCTCTCTGAAACAGTTCGAAAACAAACAAAAGTTTCGGTATCCAGAAAATTTTGATGCTTTGTGTCGTTGTGACTGCCATATTTTTGATTGTAGATAGTACAGTGCGCAAATGAATAGGCTGCACAGGTCTAACTAAAACTACGAATAACGCCATCTATAATAAAAATCAAATACCTCTGAGCCGGCAGAACTCAGAGAACCTGTTTTACGCGCACGCATATCATGCGCAGCCGCATACATCATATTCGCACTTTACAAATTAAAGCAAGGGTCGGTAGGACGTCATAGGTAAGTAGTTAAGTGGTTTAAAAATTCGATGCACTCGTCACAGCTGGCATAGCCGAGATAGTATGCGTCTGGATTTAGAGCGAGTTAAAATTATGGTAGGACACTGGGTCGATCCCGCCCCCCATGTGTATTGTTTTATGTTTTTGTTTTTATATGTAAGATAGTTTTTAGTCAACGGCCCATTTGTTATTTTGAATGAATGATGTTTGTGGGTATTGCACATAATCATTATAACTATTAGACGGTAAGTAATAAGCACAGTCATCTGATCTGTATCGACTACTGCCTACGTATCTAACCGTTAGCTTTCGATGTTTCTTTGTGTTGTTGTTTGCTATCGTTTTATCGTAATTATGTCTACCTATAGTATGCTCCTTTGTCTACATACAGTGCTTAGAGCAAAGATCATAGTGCTATATGAAGATAATCTTAGTATTATGAAATTTCTCGACGTCTTCAATTAAATGTAAGTTAAATATTTTTATTTTACAAAATTAGCGCAAATGCTTCAGGTCAGGTCGTTCATATTATCCAAACATTAAGTTTCTAGATAAAGATACCTACTACATACTACCTGCCATACGTTCATTATTTAAAATGTTTAAATAGGTATTAGATTGCTTATTATATTTACTTACTTAGTTTCCTATTTATTATTATTGGCATTTACCTACATTAAATACTTGTAGATTGACTAGGTATTTTTCTTACAGAAAAGAACTGTTACGCTGTGGGTTACGTTACGCCGATACCGGTGACATCCTGCCTGCCCGGAAAGGTCGTAAGGCCGTGATGTTCACGGATGCATCAGCGCGTCACCGAGGGATAGTTGCCAAGCATGCTAATACCCCATTCTTGTCAACTCGCTCAACAGCAACGGAGTTCGGAGTGACATTACAAACTGTAAGGACCCATTTACACGCAGCTGGTATAAGTTGTTATCGGCCAGCTCAAAAAATTTGCTGTCAGCTGCTCATCAACAAGCACGAGTCCGATTTGCATATATTTATAGAAACTTTGATTGGGAGAATAATGTAGTAATATTCACTGATGAAAAAGCTTTTAAATCGGATACAGATTGGACGCAAGATTTTATGGCGCTGGAGAGGCAAGCGTTACAGACCAATTCACATTCTTCCAAATAGAATGAGTGGGACTGTGGTGTCTTCTATGGGACCTAGAAAACTAGTTGAAATAGAAGGAAGGTTCATTAGCGAGAGTAATGTGGAAATATTGCAGGACGTAATGATGCCTACAGTGCGTATTGCTTACCCAAATCAGTACATTTATTTTGTGCATGATAATTGCTCTGTGCATAAAGCCCGTATCGTCCAGGATTGGTTGCGAACCCAGCACGACGTGACTGTTATTAACTGGCCGTCAAAGAGTCCGGATTTAAATCCCATAGAAAATTTATGGGGTCAAATGGTCCTTAACTGGGACCCATCTGAAGTCAGGACCAAGAAAAATTTACGCGATTTAGCCATGTTCACCTGGGAGTCCATGCGTGGTAAACCAATGTGTTCGAACATGGTAGCTAGCATGCCAAGCCGTTTAAATTAAAATTAAATTATTATTAAATTGAAATATTTAAATAGGTAGATATTAATATATTGGGTTGGGAATTTTGCAGAAGATTTATTTTATTCGATACTTACTGCTTAGTTAATTTCTGAAACTGTTCAAGCTCTCAAACAATCAAAATACCAAGTTAACCTGTCACTTAATACCTAATTATTCTGCATAATTATTTAACTTTGTTTACACAATCTAACGAAGAATGTAAATGAATTGATCCCCTGGTTCAGTTTAGGCTTAATGTGTTACCAATAAAAAATATGTTAAGTGATGTTATTGTTACAATAAATGCAGGAATGAGGCTACCTCGTTATCTCATTTATAACATGTTTATTCACTTTGACATACCTATTTATTGTTGCACATTAACAAACATTATGCAACCCAACCCAATATCATTGAATAGTTAAAAACCAAAATAAATACCTAACTGATAAATATTATGGTAGTTTTATTCATTTTACCTTATATCCTCAAAACTACTATATTTATTCGATATCACACACTATACTACACAGATAAGTATAAAAATTTATCAGCAACAGCAAAATAATCATTAAAAAATAGTAAGTATAACCTATATAAAAAAAACAGGCCTAGACCTGCGACCAACCACGACTCGATCCTTAGCTACCTGTTTCCAAAGTCCGCTATGTTAACCATTGAGCTACGACTGCTGTGATGCAAGTAGCGAAATTAAGGTTTCAATTATTATTAGTCATCAAACTGCGCGTCTTAAATTCTAGTGTGTGTGCGCGCCAGTCAATGTGTGTGTTTTAATGTGTCTATAATGGTATTCAATGAATTCAATTTGTCGTTAAAAGATGGCGTGGTCTGGCTGTGCAGGTTTAGACCACTTCGTGTGTACCTATACTAGATACGAACTCATTTTCTTTTTTCATTATCAATTAATATCCATTTTGACCGAATTATCTACATCTAGAAAAATATTCACTAAAGAGTTAAATTGGAATAGTACCTAGATATTAAAGTCTATATGAGGGATGAGATGGTTGCCATTAACGACACACATGGGTAGAAATAGTGTAATACTTTTCAAAGCCAGCACAACACAGTAAAGTTCAGCTTGACTGTGATTAGGGAAAACTTTCTAATAGCACATAAACGCAACTCAGATCAAAACTAGCTTTGCGTGTCCTGAAACTATCCACATCAACGTTTGAATACAGAACAACTTGAACTTTGCTAATGTTATGATTCTATTCTATTCAAAGCTTGTTTCAGCTTAGATGCTTGTATTTGTGCAATAAAAACAAAGGGGTATGATTTAAGCTGTCACCAAATTAATTAGTTTTCTGTTTCCTTAATAATAGAGTTTGTCCCCAAAATAATAGATTTGTCACCAACATCTAGTCATCGAACAATATAAAATCAGTTCCACGAAAAGTGACCTAAAATCGTGAAGATATAAGTTCTAGTACCAAATTAATATTTTTGAATGTATTTTAATAGTTTTGTCCTCAGAAGTATTGAAGAAAATTAATTTAAACTGATCACCAATTAATCATATTTTTGTCCCTAGAAAAATTTCAAAAAGTTTCAAAAAAATTAGGAGTTATCATCATCATCGTTTCAACGAAAACAGTCTACTTACTACATTACTAGACATATTATGCCTCCCCCAAGGAGCTTAATTCCCACAGGTAAAAGCAGTATTTCGATAAAATTTCTAGTTGGATAGTAAAACTCAACAAATAGTCAACATTTTTTCCTATTTAATAAAACAAGGCATTTTCTAGGCAAACGCGAATCATCCTAGACCTCATCGTCACTTTCCATCGGGTGCGATTGTGGTCAAGCGTTAGCCTTTACCACAAAAAAAGGTAATGCATCCTCATTCCTCGGCAATTAAATTGACGCGAATGAAGTAAAGTTGCACCTCGCTGCCCGCGCCACAGATCGTATGATCCTACGACGTATTGCTGAGGTCTGATTGGTAAATTTTTAAAGCGCGCCAATTTGGCTATTTGAATATTTTTTTATTCAAATTGACTAATGATGTATTAAATTGGTAGTGAACCATATTATTTTGATAACTTAATGAAATAAAATGTTACCACTGTATTGGTGACAAAATAGCAAATTAAAGGGAATCGCAGTCTGGGAACGAAAATTGATTTATTTGGTGACAGATCTACCATTTTGAGTACTAACCTAATAAATAAGTAACAAAATTATTATTATGAGAACGAAGTATAAATTCAATCAATGCTTTACAATTTCTTTGGTAATCCATCTTTTATTTTACACATTTTAAAACATTAATTTGGTGATGCATACCTGGGAACACATTTGTTTATCTGAGAACGAAAATATTTCGTGACGATAGATCTCATTATTTGGTGATACTACTTGATGACAAATATAAATGTTGGTGACAGAAAATATAGTTCCCAAAACAAAGTGTTTATTGGAAAGTGTTCTGTGTTTTAGCGTAGTATTAGATATTTGCCCCACTCAATGCAAACTTTTTCCTTTCTTACGTATCCACACAAAATACTATTATTATTAAAAAAATAGAGACGAAAGTAACGAAATGCAAAAAGTTAATGAGGTAGGTTTCTAGCATTAATGTACCCATTCATGTAACTTTACCTACAAACTAAGTAAAGTGGCGACTCCCTTTTCTCAATTAGTTACAAAGCGACCACAGCCTTTTGAGAATTTTAGGCATCAGTCGGTATCATTGGTATTTATCGAGTGAGACCGTTTCATATCGTCCAAATTATTTAAATCTTACAGTCAGACATAAAATATATATTTTTAAGTAATGAGTATGGAAACATTGTGTTCACTGCACAACACTTTTAACGTCCTTTCTATACAATCAAAAACCCAGTGGTAAATCCATTTTTTATTCTAGTGTTGAGCAAAAAACTGCTATGTTTTCTTTGCTATTCAAATTCCTACTTTCTACAAGGAGCTTATTATGCTGAAAGAAACTTTTAAATACTTATTAACAAAGTTTAGCTGTTATTATCTCGCACCCTCTAATAGCGACTTAAGATTAAACTTCGCAAACCACACGTGGTGAAACTTCTAACATTATGCTGGAGATAGTTACGTATGACATTTGATACGATTGTGAAGACGGAATTATGTTAAGTTGTCTTTATAGCCAACTTTTAAAGTTTAAGGATTTTTCATTATGCCAGATGGATCAATGTCTGTAAGAAGGCGGCTGATAGTGAGTACATGGAAAAAACTAGAGATCGTGCCTTATTATTGCGTTCCCTGGTGGGAGGCCTTCGTCCATCAGTGGACTACAACATACTCATGCGATGATGTGTTTGAAGTCCACGTGACTTCACTGGAATTTACCGTGACAAATAGAGATGGATGGATAGATAACGTAATCCATATCACACAGGAGCTTAGTTTAGTAACAAAGTTTCGAAACCTAGCCTGTGTGATTTTGGTGATCGATAGTTTCAATGACATATTTTTATTTGTTTTGGATTAAAATATTGTCTTAACTATTTTACTTTTTTAAATAAAACTTTTTGGTAGATAGATATTTTACTTCAGAACAACTTTACTAATTTTCTCATCTAGGTTTATTTGAGCATAGTTACTTTCACTGATAATGTTCAACTAATCATCCGAATCCAGTCAATTTCCTCTACAAATTGGCTACAAGCCAGCTTGGATTCGCTAGTTTATTAATTTCAGAGTCAAGGACAGTCATAATTTCTTAGTAGGAGTCCAAAGTTACCTGCGGATAGTTCATTCCCGGAGTTTCCATTTAGAAATACCTATGAACCACCAATATTATCATTTTTTCCCGGCTAAATTACTCCTGTGTATATCAACACCTTGATTAAGTATCTGCACTGCTTTTTATTAAATTGTTTTCAATTGAACTTTTCCCCCGGATCCTTGGGTACTGCGATCAACTTTAGGTATAAGTAAGCATTACCATCCATCCTGCACAAACTTCTGCGAACTAGGTACATTTCAGTCAGGAGCTTACTGCTGATAACATCATGGTACGACTGAAATCAATACTATCTCGCAGTTGGTACTTATCTAGTCTGGTGTGTAAATGAGGTTCTGTTCGACTTCGTATCCAGTTGATAAATGAGGTGCCTACAAAGGCCCGGGTCATGCTGACCCTAAACGAAATTAATAAAGTTTCGGCGGCGTAGGGTATTTATAAGCCACTAACGTTTATTTGTCTGGCCATTATAAAACACATTGTAATTTATTTCTCCTAAAAATATGTATAGCAATATTTTTGAAAACTGGTACCGCGTCAGGATTTGAACTTGCGACTTTCGGTATCAATACTACCGACGCCTCTACCGACTGGGCTACCGCGGCTCACCTGCCATTGGTGAAACTATGCACGTATTGGCATGGCTTCATCTACCGGGATAGTATAGAAACTAATTCCCAGCGGCTACTACATTCTTAACAGATTAAATGTAGCCAATGTTATGAAAACCCGTGCGTCGAAAATTGTATAAGTATTTTTTCAAAATACAATAATAAATATGCAGTGTTGGTGCTAGAGTATGGGAGGACAACAAACTTATTATCAGTATTTCGAAAAAAATACTTACAAATGTTGTTCAGTTTCTCGTCTAAAACATGCAAAAAAAAATACTGAACGTGATTGGACACGCTGAACATCTCACAACATTAGTATACAGGGTATAAGGGACAGCCTTCCGAATACATAAAGGTTGCATTCAGACCATGAAACTGAATTACTTCCCGTGAAAAAATAATTCTGGAAACAACAATTTTTTTTTTACTTTCCATAGTAATTGCAATCAGATCTTGATTTTGTAAGGGAGACCAATTTTTATTTACCGTTTCCTGACATATTATGTTCCTAGGGGAAAGTTGTTCGGTTTCATGGCCTGCTTGCACTCTATCAGTATTCGGATGGCTGGTCTTTACACCCCGTATACCATGTGACCATGTGCATACTCGTCATTTCGCATTTTGTTTCACATATTCGCCAAGCTGTTGCGAGCTTTTTTTTAAGGGGTAACAGTCCGTAATATAAGAGGATATTACTTCAGTTTGTCCTTCCTGGAAGCTCATGGGACAGAAAAGGGTCAAAGGGAAAGTGATTGATGGATCATTATTAAAAAAAATCCTACAAAGGATATTTCAATATAAAGGCTTTTTTGGATTTTTGCTATTTTCAGTGATTGAGTTAATTAAACAATTCAAAAATACTTAAAAACTATTTGAATATACACATACACACACACATATCACGCCTATTATCCCTTGCGGGTTAGGCAGAGCGTAAACAGCTGCAAAAAAAGGACACTTACGCCACGTCTGACAAATATTTGAGGGTCAATCAGCAAATGGTGTATCACCATAGTGACAGGTTGTGTCAGCCTATCGTCTAAAATAGCAAAACACACCCTCGAGTCCCTTAATCGCCTCTTACGACTCCCACGGGAAAGAAATGGGGTGATGCTATTCTAAGCCGGCATCACACAGCGCTATTTAAATAATGTTAATAATATAAGATTTATGAACAATTTTTTCTCCTCGAATTTTTTTTTCTTGTTTAACCAGGTTTGGGTTAACTGGCCTAGATACCTTCTGAATGACTCCATGAAGAAATGTTTCATTGAATTATTTCAATATCAGTGAATCCTGAAACCGGCATCTCAGCTTACAACTGTTCACTGTTTCTACGCATACCTAAAGTTTTTCATTTGTTAAAAGTAGAAGTGATCAAAACAGACTTTTATAATAAGTTAATACTTATCCTGGACATTTCACACAGCATCATCATCTTGTCCAAAACTACGCATATCCGGTTCTATGGGGACTAGATAACTGATGCTAATACTCATATACATTATTTCGTACATAAACTAATATAATTAAATAACATACATTTATTTATTTAGGTACAAATAAATCGCCGTGTGATGCCGGCTTAGAATAGCATCACCCTATTTCTAACCCATGGGTGTCGTAAGAGCCGACTAAGGGACTCGAGGGATGTGTATTGCAATTTTAGGCGATGGGCTGACAACCTGTCACTATAGTGATACACAATTATCTAATTGACTCTCAAACTTAAAAAATGTGGTGTTAATATCCGTTTTACGGCCGTTAACGCTCTGCCTACCCCGTAAGGGATATAGGCGTGATTTATGTATGTATGTATGTATAGGTACAAATATTATCTGAAAATTGACTTAACAGATATTTGTGGCTTGTGTGGTTCGAAACCATGACCCTTGGGGTAGCAGGCAGGGTTACTATCCGCTACGTCATCGGGTCAATCAGGTCATTTTTGTCAAACAGAACAACAACATGATAAAAATATATTTTTACCAACTTAACTTAATTTCAGGACTTTCTTAGAAATCCAAATATACAGCAAAGAAAAATTTATAAAAAGAGAAAATGCGTGTTTGTGAGATATTGAATTATTAAGACGTGGGTACGAATTTCTTGGAATTGACAAGAATAGCGTAGATACTCGTATTAATTTTACATATATCTTTACTGAAAACAAATGCCAGCTGTCTATTATCTATCTATTGATAGGAATTACTGATTAATCTTCATTCTACCCGTGTATTATTATTATATTAAAGGCAAGACCTCTGAACGCTTGTACAAAATGCTAAATAGGTATCTGAAGAGATGTGGATTAAAAATTAACAGGTACACTCTTTACCTACAACCAAAGCAAAATACTAATTCCTGATATAATATTATCTGCTTAATATATTTATGTAAGTACCAAAGTTTCGTGTAATCAGACACCATCAAAGGTAAAGCTTTTAGTCAAACAATCAAAATTTTTGCGACTGAACAATTCAGCTGCGTCACAGAATAATAACTAGCTGCGTGGGTTAGGGCCTAAGATAGTCAGAGCATACTAACTTCCTGCAAAGAAAACGGTCTTCATCAAATTTGAAAATGTTACATCTTAAGTTATAATATTCAATGAAAAAATATTTCATCGAAGACCTCCTCAGTGACTTTTATCTGCTGGCTGGTTGCCAGTGAGACGGTGCTCAACTTGTCGCGTGGTTTACAACCATCAGCCAGCGCCTCCTCTCGGGGCCATTGAGAACTTTGCCTAGCGCACTCTTAAATCCCCCGTGATCTAGCTATATCCCGCAGTAACTTCCAAACTCGAAATAAAAACATGGGAGAGTGAGCGAGTAAGAAAGTTAAGTCTACCTTACGAGTTGTGCATGCGCTGAACTACATAACATTGTTTTTTACCCGACTATACCACAGAAAAAGAGCTGTGGTTTATCATAGTATGTATATAACTATATAGATGCATACATACTTTGTAGGTACCTGTGCGGACACGTACATTGTATTCCACAATATCTTACGGTCTACAGATCAAACAGTTTGACGAACACGACACAATACATTTTGTAGTTAGTTTTTGGGCAAATCTATACCAACACTTCTTAGTCATGAAATCCATGATTCGTGGTGGACCATTATTAGTCAAATTATATGATTATATATAATTATATAATGTTTATTGTTCCATTTGGTTTGTTCGTAGGGTGCTTGTATCTTTTTATTTACTCTATGTTTTAAAGACGAAGGATTTGCTGGTATTTACGAATGTCACGAATCAATTTCAAAGGAATCTAGCGTTTAGCTACGAGCGAACTTTTGCTGGGATGAAAGTAAGATATTTTCTATAAGTATGCTGTTACTTTTGTCTGAAGCTATATTTAAATATCAGGGTTGCTGGGAGTAAGCTGTACTAAATCGTTCAGTTTTATGCTTAAGTAGCATATTTGTGTGTATATTCTATCACCTGTTTAATTAAATCACATTGTCTCACAGTCTCTGCCTACCCCGCAAGGGATAATAGGCGTGATATGTGTATGTATGTGTATGTCTCACAGTATTGTAATGTCCTAACCAGTCAATGTAATACCTACATTAACGGTCCACTGGTGGACATGGGCCTTCCATACATGATTATTCCCATAATACGAGATATTGCTATACTCACCGCGCTTGGTAAGCGGATTGGCAAGCGCAGTGCAAGATTTTGTTTTCACAGGGAACGCTGCTGCCCATTCCGTGGATGAATTAATCCCTTAGTCGCTTTTTACGATCCCATGGGTTGTATGGGGATGATGCTATTCTAAGCTGGCTTCAAATCTTATTTTACAACAGTTGAGCTATTCCAAGTTCACTTAGTATATAACACTTTGTATGTCCAAAATTAGCTAGGATTGCTCAGGGGCTAGTAAGATTGTTAATTTAGAGTAGGAGCACTTCTGGGCAGATTTTTGGGGGTTTTTCCTGTTCAGGGAGTCCAGTTAATTATACGCATATAAATAACACGATTTGAAAATCTTGAATGAAAATCTTGAAGTTAATGAAACAAATGTCGTTTTCGGATGGTGGTAATACAGGCCGTAATTAACTTGGCCAGCCCCGAGGCAGTGCCTTTATTTTAATTTTTCTTTTAGGACATTTCAAAATTGTGTTATACAAATTTCTTTTTTCTACACAGTTCTTGACGTCAATAAGTTATAAACTATCCTACATTGAATAAATAATTTCAATAAATTTCAATTTATGGAAACGGAAGGTCGTAAAAGTAAACCTATTTTGATTTAAAAATAAACAGTCTTCCTACCCCGCAAGGGCTTATAGGCGTGATATTGTGTGTGTATGTATTAAACAAAACAAGTATAAGTGTATCTGTCAAGGTCTATCACGGGATTTGAGATTCAGTAATTTTGAACCTTCCATTTTATTTATTAATTATTTATTTATTCTTTCAATGAGGTATTGTGTTACTCCCGTTAGGTAAGAATCATTTCCAACATTATAGGTAAATAAGTCTGAAATCAGATTTCTTTAAACTCTCGTTTTAAATTTTTTGCATAAAGCCACATAAGAATTTTACAAGATTCTTTAAGACATTAAACTTGAGAAGAACAAAGAGCAGAGAATAGAGTTTCGTTCCCTCTAACGAGGCGCTGACACTGTTTTAAACCGACGACTAAAGGAAAGTCTTTGAAACAGATCCCCACTTGTTTACTTTGACACTGAGTCTGAAACTGCGAATACTTTACGCTCTTTTTGAATAAGTGGCTAGAGAAATCTAGGTGACGAAGGTACCTCTGCCTAATGAGACTTATTGTGTTTTTTCTTTCTGTTATTGTAAATTTTTGATAATATATATTATATATCTTGAATACCAAATTTTTAAACACTTCCTGTGTTAGGTATACACTTTTTGAAAACTTGCAAAAAATTTTCAAGTGCGGGCAGGATTTGAACCTCCGACTTTCCTCATTACAAGTGACGACGCCTCTTCCATCTGGGCTACCGTGCTCGTTCCTTGCCGGTTTTCATCGCTTATATGTATTACATTCAAACTGTAAAGATAGAATTAGTCGCCGGTTATTAGTTGCAAAACTAACCCGGTAGGTGGAGCCGTGCCACGCGTTACTGGCAATAATACACTTGCAAAATTGGCGGGTAAGGAACGAGCTGCGGTAGCCCAGATGGAAGAGGCGTCGTCACTAGTAATGACAAAAGTTGCAGGTTCAAATCCTACTCATACTTGAAAATTTTTACAGGTTTTAAAAAATAATATATATTCTTGTGTTTCATAAACTAGGTGGCACGCGCACGAACTTGCTTGAATAATCCAAGAAGAAGATTAAAATAATAAAAACATTATACTAGCTACTCTAATTAAAAAAAATACAACTCCTACGATAGGCGCATATAAATACACGTAAAAATTACCTTGGATTGTTAATTTGCCATACAAGCCTAAACGGCGCTTTCCAGTTGATGGTACGATACGTACAATATATATAAATATGTAAGAAAATCCACGGCAATTTGTTAACGATACATATTATGTTATTAGTCGCTGTTTACGACACATTGAGACAAAGAGTAGTATTATGATACGAAACCTCATGGGGTGATATAAAATAATTACCCTACCCTACTTATAAGTTATTATTATTTTGCTCCTAATCTTGCGTCCTACTTTACCAGATATCGCAAACACCACATAGTGTGTCCCTTAGGATAATTGAATGAGGTATTATACCGACTAATATAGATTAATGAGTCCATTAGATTCCCTCTTAATGGGTCAGGTCTGAGCTACAAGCTGTGATTATTATGATTATGATTGACTATTAATACATATATTTTTCTTAAGTGTCCTTTTCCTATGAAATATAACAGCAGTCAGAAAGCAAATTTTTCGCTAAAGCGGGTCACTCACTTGCCGTCCGTCGTTCCGTTTTTTTAACGCAGCGTAAGGCATGCGTCTGTCAGACAAAATGATATTGCGAATTTCAATCTTATTCCCGTACAAATATGGCTACGATGGATTTTGGTGCGGTGCGTTTTGGTGAGTACCGTGCAAGTGAGAGAAACCGCCTAAGAAAGCAAGCTGTTGTGGCAGTGAATAACGCAAAAAGGTAGTACAGTCGGTTATATCACATATGGTAAAATGAAAATGAAAAAATGAAAATGAAATAACTTTATTCAATGTAGGATAGCATTATCACTTATTGACGTCATGATCGGTCATTGTAAAAAAAAGAAATTTGCATAACGCAATTTTGTATTGTCCTAATAGAAAACCGGCTCGGGCGGGATAAAAAATAAAAATAAAAATAAATGCACTGCCTCGGGGCTGGCCAGGCCAGGTTAATTACACAGCAACTGTAACGATACCAGGTACCAGGGGTACTCCAAAAGAACTGAATTATTTTTATCCCCAGTTGATACATTATAAAATTTAAACTTAATCTCATAAAATAAGTCATTTTCTACTAACATATATTCATGTCGAGACAAAAATATTTTTGGGGACTGTAATAATTCAGTTCTTTTGGACTACCCCTGGTACCTTATGTGCTAAAACCGACTGTAAATACCTCGTTAAACCATAATATTTATTGGATCAGAAGATTGGGTGTTTCTATATGTATTTATTTACAAAAAAAAGTACATAAGTATGAATATCAGCTATCTAGTTACAAGCTTTGCTTAGTTTGGGGCTAGATGGCGCTGTGTGAATTGCCAGGATATTTATTATTATTTTTTATTTATTCCTGAAATGCGACTTCTTACCGGAAAGCGCAGTTGGGTCTATAATTGTTGGTCTATAGTCGCCAACATCTAAGGAAAGAAGAGGCCTTAAGTAGGTAATTTTGATATTTTTTACAATCATTACAATAATTTACTACAATTATCTTTTACTATATAGGCTTAACCTTGTGGATGTATATTTTAGGCGTGCTTTATACTGGTGAATTTAAGCTATTTTCCGGAACTTTTTGTGCTGTACTTAGTTTGCTTGCATCTTGAAATACTTAATATGATGCTCTTACATCGCTGTTTGAAACTAGGACTATTATAGTTTTGAGTCCGTTCTTACTTGTAGCTAGGTAATGAGCTGAGCGCAATTTTTAGTCAAGTCAGTGCTTCGGAGGAAACGTTAAGCCGACGGTCCCGGTCCTGTATGATTACTGAGACGGCGGTCGTTACACAACCATGTCAGAGGCTTAATAGTACTAGAAGGTGGTTGAATATCGCTGACAACAGGGTTCATCGGGTTCTTTAATTAATGACTTGATATCCCACACAAAAAAGGAAGAAGAAGGAATGAAGTCAAATCGGTCTCCAAATACTGATTTTTATTAACCGTTTACTGTGAGCCAAGTTACACCGTAAAATTAAACTTTCTGTTGATTCGGAATCCTGAAAGGGTGTAAATATATCGTTCCTATATTTTATATATCGACTAAGTTGGGAATCAAACGATATTCAATCAAGTTGGAACAACAAACGGAACTGACCGAAGCAAACGTCGCTCGCATAAAGTTCTGAAGTTTATAATACGTCTTGTGAGCGCATCCAGCGGGATTGGCCGGTGTCCAATATGAGAAATTTGACTAGATGAAACGTAAAGATACATCATTAGAATATTAATATGCCGTGTGATGCTAGCTAAGAATAGCACCACCCCTTTTTCTTTCCCGTGGATGTCGTAACAGGTGATTTTTATTTTTAATTAATTTTTTTTATCGCGCCCGAGCCGGTTGTCTATTAGGACATTACAAAATTGACATAAAAAAAAGAAAATTATGTTATACAAATATATTTTTTTACAATGATGGATCATGACGTCAATAAATCGAAGCGGACGGACGGTTGAAAAACTCTGACACCAGGGTTCATCGGGTCGTTGGACGACTCGGTGTCCCACACGAAGAGATAGAGAGAGTGGTAATACTATACTACATTGAATAAAGTAATTTCATTTTCACTTTTACTAAGGGACTCGAGGGATGCATGTGTATAGCAATTTTAGGCGATGGGCTGACAACCTGTCACTATGATGATACACGACATTCTAAATTACCCTCAAATGTTTGTCGGAAGTGGCGTTAATGTCCGTTTTTTACGGCCGTTTACGCTCTGCCTTCCCCGCAAGAGATATAGGTGTAATGTATTAGAATATTGTTGAGACGTCGTCCTCGTTTAAGTGGCCAATAAGGGCCAAAGGGCAAAGCTACACTGCCATCTTTACATCATTACCTACCCCCGCAAATACTAAATAGACAAGCCACCAGAAATATGTAAAGTAAAATTAAAATATCTATTTATTTCGTTAGTCTTAATGTTGGTATCATTTGAACTTCCTGACTCTCTCACCGAAAAACAATAATAATATTACTTGTTTTATCTATAGTTTATTGTAGTCAGAGATCGGGTGCTACTAGGCGACTTGTGTCGATCGCATTTTATTAAAGCGCCCAACCGCCACGGATATGAGGACACTTTATGTTCAGCCAAATAAATCACCTCTTTTTCGTCATGCACTGTTTCATTATTTACCCAAAAAAGAGTTTTTACATTCATACAAAAATCGCGCCTCTCTCCCGGAGAGGTAGGCAGAGACAACTTTCTTCCATCACATACTTCTTTCGCCTCCTCTACATTTATCAATGGTTTTATGCATACTAGTCGGTTTAGGGTACTCCTAACCTGACGTTTCTTTCTTTCATTTTCGTATGTAAATTACCTTTATTGTCATTGATGCAATCAAAGTGTAGTGTTAACTAGGATTAGGTATGACAAGTACCCTAGTGCAGAAATCATCCATATCCAATGTCCATTACTGAACTCGGGATTTGGCTATATGTTAAAAAAATCAAATTCTATTCAATTTTTACGCTCCTAACAGTGAACAAAATATGCGAGTTGATAAATCCTGTCAACGGCTTTTACAACTTTTTTAAAATTTATAACAAGCTTGCGCTTGTTATTTTATTGAGAGGCTCAACCTACTTTCCAAATCGTGGTTAAAAAGTTTAAAAATATTGTTGGAAAGATACGGAAAATTGAAAATGAAAAGCAATTCTGACTATTGCTCGTATCCTAACATCCACAATAGTCCACTGCTGGACATGGGCCTACCCCTATTGGGGGTTATTGCCGTACTCACCACGCTTGGCAAGCGAATTGGCGACCGCAGTGAAAGATGTTACATACATACATATCCATGGATGACTTTATCCTTTAGTCGCTTTTAACTACACCTACGAGCAGGTTTAGGGTGATGCTCTTCTAAGCCAGCGTCACACGGCAACTCCTACAAATGGAATTAATGATGAAGTAAGTAGGTTCCACAGGTCAAATTAAAAAGCAAAGACCTAAACAGTTTCAACGGCGTACGTCTACTTAATTAATTATCAGAGGCTTCGCATATTATAATATAAGGTTTCACCCCTATGTACATCTATTTTACAATTGAACACAAATATTGACTGCCAGGGCTGCCACCGTCATTCCGTTGATTAGGGTTGCCGATTCATTTTGAAGCATATTTTGTACGTCAAAGGGCGAAATAATCGCGGCTTGAATAATGAAAAGACAATTTGCGTTGACGATGCGAATCCTCGTCGCGGGTTCAACGCACGCCGGGAACGCGGCGGTGCTAAATAGACGACCATCCACTACGACTGTAAGTTCACGCTGAAACATTATTTTTAGTAAGCAACTGAGCGCCTTGTTTGTCAATTTTAAAAGATTACAAAATTCCTAAAAATTGATAGTAATTACAGGCAGTAAGTTTAATGTCTACGGCAAAAAAATATAAACTCATAGATATGCTTATTTTTGCACGCACATTATATTTTTACAAAATTATATTAAAATAATGCTTTGCTATATTATTTTCATACATTAAAACATCATTACAATAATAGATAGAAAATAAACAAGATAGCGAAATATTGAAAATAAACAATTAAAAAAATACAAAATTGCACGAGACTCGCAACAATGTTCTTATTAAATATTTTGTCGGTGTTTTCACAATAACGGCTGATACTTTAAATAGAGTAGTATAAACCAAATTTACACAACCGGAGAGGTCTGAAAATTTCATCCCAATGGGTGGACGCGCGACGGCAGGGTGTCGGCAGACATGCGCGGTGAGCCTTCTGCGCCGGTCTCCCTCCAGCCTGCCGCGGACCGCGACGCCGGCCGTGCGTCCCACCGGCCCACTTCCCACGTCCTCGCGACAACCTCCAGCGAATCGATAACAATACTAACACAACACGTGCTGGCCAAGCAATAAAAAACAAAAAAATAAAAGCAGAACAGTACGTTCCAAATTCAAATATGCCGCGCGAGGTGGTTTGTTACGACGACAACGAATCGAAAATGTGTTCAGTGATTGGTGATTCCGGTGTTTCAGTGTTTACGTAAACGGTTTCGACTGATATTTATTTTTGTTGTGCCAAATGTAATGAATTATTAAATTTTGGATTGGATATTGGATTCGGCAGCAGGTAAATATCACTTTTAACTCCTCCTGTATTTATTTCTGCATAAAGGCACATGAATTAGTTGTAATTGAGTAGAGTTTTGTTGCTTTTGATATGAGTCTATCTATAAATCTTGATGTAATGTATGTAGAGCTTTAGGCATTTATGCTCAGAGCACAGACTTAAATAGCATTAATTAAGATATTGTTCAATTAGTATCTAAGAGCTAGAGTTTGAGTTAACCTTGGTCGTTTAATAATTTAAGTAAGTATTTAAGAAATATCAATAATGTAAAATGGAGCCAAGACGAGATCTTATATAGCTTTCCCAGTGAAAAAGATGTCAGATCTTAAGTAGAGCCAAGAAATGTTTTATTTTTTTAATCTTAATGCCCTAATACCATCAACCCAAAGTTCACAAACTCTACCTCTCAGTCAAAGAGTTTGGTTTGGAAGGTTTGAAGTCAAAATTAACCGATTTTGTGTTATAATTTTTTTTTAGTTCCTAAAGTTATGTTTTTAAAATATCCACCGAAACAGCCAAGTTATATCTATGCTGATATATGGAATTTGTGAAATTTGAGTTGGTGCAGTTAGGGCGTGTAAACTTAGAAGGCTGGCTCTACTTGAGATCTCTTTTCTTATCTCTTAGTTTATCTTTTTACAAGAAAATCTGCCTCTCGTCTTGGCAAAATTTTACACAATAGTTTTGGTGGAATTTCGTTCCCTTTTTAGGGAGAAATTAAATCCAATTCCCAATTTGAGGGGTTGAGACGAAAGATGACCGTTTTTTTTTCATTTCTATCCTAAACTAAGTCTATATCCCAAATTATAGCTTTTTAGCAATTCTGGAAGTACCCTCATATTTTGATAACCATTAATGAACGAGTGAGTGAGTGTGAGATATGAATTATATCTAGAGTATCAAAGCTATACTCTTTGTACACGTTGTTTAATAAGATACCAATGGCAACATATACCAAGAATGTGATCAAGAAGGCGCGGTTGGGATAGTTGTTTGAACAACCGCACAATCTTCTTCCGGTGAGCCCTTGCACCCCACAAACCAGTCAGGTGTAGGTTTCAAAGCCCCGGGGCTACAATCAAAGAGCTAAAATCCAGTCTTAAAAAAGGCGGCACTTCGTGTGGATCGACTTAGCGGGAACACGACCGTGCCACCAGATTAAGAAGAAAGTCGGTATGCATATATTGAAATAGCTTTCTTTATTTTGTAAATGTAATTTAAATTAGTTTTGTCGAAAATCTCTAAAATACTGAGTAACGTGTAAATTGTTTGATAAAGAATCTTAAATTTCAATTCCGTCGCTATTAAAAAGCCAATGCATAACACACCCGGTAGATTGAAGCCGTGCCACGCGTTATTGGCATCAAGATACACTTGCAAAATTCGCGGGCAAGGGACGATCTGCGGTAGCTCAGATGGAAGAGGCGTCGCCACTAGTAATGGCGAATGTCGCAGGTCCTGCCCGCGCTTGAATATTTTGCAAGTTTTCAAAAACATACCTCACACGGGAAGTGGTTCCAAAAATTTAGTATTCAGTTTCATTATTCCTAACTACGAGTATCCTAGGGTACCTACATTTTGCCGCATGTACGTTCGTCGATTTAGTATCCTACTCTACAGAAAAAAGATTTTAGCAAACGGTACCCACAAAAGTCGTGACTAAATTCAATACTAGCACTCATCTAGTTTCACCGAATGCTACCCGATTTCTTGTGGTGTAAAGTAGCTCACGTAATGTCTAATTCGGTTCAATAATATTCAGAGGTTATTACGAAAATCAACAACGACAACAAGTTCTTCTCTATAATACTTCCTTTAATTATCTACGCTGCTTCTTCTTCAAATTTTCTGTCTAACTGCTTCCCATCTGCCTCATTAACATTAGCAACCACAACATGATATACTCATCACGTATGGCAGGTAGACAGGCGAATGAAGTGCAAGGATGTAATATTATACACAGAAAACGCTGGTACCAACTTTTTGGATCCATTCCTTAGACACTTTTTACTACGATACCTATACAGGCAGAAATGGGGTGATAGGTACTATTCAACACCTATTAATTCTATGTCGGCACCACACACCAAATCCTTAACTGTCTATTACTTTCTTTGATCGTGCGGTAGGTACCTAATTAGTGCTTTAGATCTGAATGCTAAAGTAATAGCTATTTGTTTTAATTTGTACGTTTCTTTTGATCAAGCAAACACTTACAATAAATATGACGCAAAATAAAACTGTTGACTAAATGTCAAAAAAGTAATTGTTTGCTACAGTTAAGTAGGAGCATGTTAAAATATTGTAAAGAATGATTCGTATATACCTACGTAATTAAAAATACATTTATGTGTATTCGGTTATGAATAGGTTTACAAATGTGCATATTATAATAGTCAGTTATCGACGAAAATACAATTTTCTTCGTTAACATGGTCACAAATTTACGGTAACAAATTTTGACAGATGAATCGCCAAAATTTACCACAATTTTAGCTAAAAACGCGCGTAATAGACGGGAGGAAGAAGAAAACAGCTGAGCTGCGCTCGAAAAATATTAACAATGTGTCAATAATATGCAACACAACAAGATTTTATAAAAAATATGCTTATTGCCATAATAATGCCTTAAATATGCAAATGTATATAATCCGGTCTCTAATTATGAACCTTTAGTTATTAAAAGATATAAATTAATACTTTGGTATGTGTGGACTGAATATTCATTGTAGTGAAATACGACTAGGTAGACCCTGGTGTCAGAGTTTTTCAACTGCCTGCTACAAGTAGCCTCTGACATGGTTATAGACAGCAACCGGGACCGACGGCTTAACGTGCCCTCCGAAGCACGGAATATAATATACTTTTAAATAGAACCTGAACATTTCTTATTTAAAGCGTGGTATAAAAAATATATTTAAAAAATATATATTCTTGTTACAGGATGCGCGGAGCGAATGCAATATTCCTCATTTTGTTCTTTGGTCACCTGTCGGCACTACCAGATACTATCAGGATAGGTAAGTCTCTAAGTATTAGGTACCTTTATGCTGTAAATGAACTAAATACGAGTAACACAAAATATTTAATTGTCTTTTTAATTAAATTAAAATAATGTACTTTAGTATAACAATAATATTTTTCATTTACATATAATTACACGATTTCAAGATACAATGTACGATTCATCAGAGTTTCATAATGAAAATATAACTATTTCTACAAACTTGATCAAACATATTTGTAATTTTATATAAGAAATGAGTGGAAAAGCAAATCAAAATATAATTTCTATATCAATTGTCTGTAATAATATAATATAATAAAATAATAATAATATTCCATTTAAACGTTAGGCGATCGAATAGTAATACGTTATTTTTCATACTTGCATTGTAGGTTAATTAATGACGAACAAATATTTTATTTATTTATATTAATGTACGAACTTACATACCAAAAGTATTTATTGATAATTTTTAAAATAATATTTGTCAGACAATTCACAAAGTTTTGCTATGTAGATGCGAGATAACCAGATAGATGTATGCACTGAATCACTCCTTATAAGTAAACTTTGTTAAAGATATTGAGGTTTTTTAAGTTACGAGCGTGTAAAAAATCTCCTGGAAAACACATCGTTCCAAACGCCGCAAGGGATTCCAACTCAAAACTAGGAACAAGTTAGCGTTTCATTTCACCACTGCATTTACCAAGACCGGGGAAATGAAAGAAATTAATAACTGGAAGCTAAAACTGTGCAATGGTCAAGAAATATTACTCTTATAAACTACGTGGTTATACTTCTTGACATAACTTAGTTATATAACAATGTCTCTTGGCTTTTACGCGCTTCAAGAACTCAGTAGAATAATATTAAATGTACGTATCCTATTTTATCTCCCTATGAGATAGGCTAATATGATTTTCTCTAGCAAAAGCTTGTGTGACCTTTGTTCGCTGAAGTGTATATACAATCTATCTAAAACAACAAACGCTACACCGACGTAACAAAAATTACGGTAAAGACTACGTTTATAATAATAATTTAAAAAAATATCTTTATTGTAGTTTTATATAGTATAGTTGTTTGCCAGATTTGAAAGAGTGTGTGAGTATGGACTGAGAATGAATGGGTTACTCGTCAAATGTCTTCTCTATGCTGATGACCAATTTATCCATGCGTCGTCGGCAGGAGATGGTAAACATTATGAATAAGGCTTTGAATAAGAAAAGAATGAAAGTGAATGTAAGTAAGACAAAAGCAATGGTTTTTGAAAAAGTGGAAGGTAAGACGGAGTGTAACATTATGATAGAAAAAGAGAGGGTGGAACAAGTGAAAGAGTTTGTATATTTGGGATCGAAGTTTACATCAGATGGAAAGTGTGAAAGTGATATTGGTAGGAGAGTAAATTCCGGCAACATGATTAATCGAGCGTTGCATACCTTGTGAACAGCATTGTGCATAGAGGAGTGTTAGTTCCAACACTTTTGTATGGGAGTGAAAATTGGGTATGGCAGAAAAAGCATGAAAGTAGAATAAATGCGGTAGAAATGAGAGCGTTAAGAAGTATGATTGGAGTGAATTTGAGTGCCAGTATAAGGAATAGCGTGATAAGAGAACGTTGCGCTATAAATGGTATAGAAAAAGGAATGCAGAGATGGTTTGGTCTCATTGAGAGAATGAATGAAGAAGATTAACGAAACAGGTGTATATGACGAGTGTGGATGGGAACGTTGGAAGGGGAAGACCAAGACGCGCGTACTTGGATCAGATCGGGGACGTTTTAAAAAAAAATCAGGACAAGAGTACCCTAAACCGACGAGCATGTATGAAAAGATTGATGCATGTTGAAGAAGCGAAAGAGGTGAGTCAGAATCGTAGTTAGTGGAAATATGTAGTCTCTGCCTACCCCTATGGGAAAGAGGCGTGATTATATGTATGTGTCTTTATTGCACATAAAAAACAAAGAACATCTTAAATATAGAAATATATGAAGTACAACAAGGCGGCTTTCTTGCTATGTTCGTATACATCTACTTAGTAGTCCTTCTCTTCCTTATTGGCACGTCTTTTATGTCCTTAATACTCGTATTTAGGACATAACTGGCCCGATGGCGCAGCGAATAGTACTGCTAACTGCTACGCCGGGGATCGTGGGTTCAATCCCCACAAGACACAAATATTGATAAGTTCATTTTCAAATATATGTGTTTAATCCGGGTGTTTTCTATGTGTGATATGTATTTATTTACAAAAAAATATATAAGTAGTCATACCAGCTATCTAGTTCCTATAGTACAAGCTTTGATTAGTTTGGGGCTAGATGGCGCTGTGTGGGACCATAATATATTTTAATATATTTGAATTTGAAGGACACTCATGTTCGTTTTTTGGTTGCGATTTCGTTCGTCCGTTTCGTATAAATACGAAGCAGTATTATTAAATGTTCAGTTAATGTATTATATTTTACATACATACACATACACATAATATAACGCCTATAATCCTTCCCGGGGTAAGCAAAGCGTAAACGGCCGCAAAAATGGACATTTACGCCACGTCTGACAAGTATTTGAGGGTCATTCGAAAGATTGTATTGCCATAGTGACAGGTTGTCAGCTCATCGCCTAAAATAGCAATACACACCCTCAAGTCCCTTAGTCGCCTCTTACAACTACCACGGGAAAGAAATGGGGTGATGCTATTCTAAGCCGGCATCACACGGCAATTATATTTTACTTGCGAACTTATTGATACCAATCATTATTTCCAATCCGTTCAATGGTCTCAATCACAATCGCGTAATTGTATTGTATTCGGCATGCAAACTCCCTTGAATATTGCAAATCCGATTCAATAACACGCGGAAGGGCACTTAGGTAAATCAACACAGAATCTGTCCTGTTTGCAGGCGGCCGATAATCGAATCAGCTTAGTTGACTGGTTTCCAATAGTTGAAATACTCGTTACCATTTCTATTACAACATACGCAAGGCAGCTTATAGATTTGTGTAGATTCTTTAGTACACTGATGTAAAGTATAAGAACTTGATTTAATTATACTTTCCCTGTTCGATGTTGGCCATTTATACATACAGTTATTTGGTTACGATGATTTTTTTTCTTTTGTAGTTCACTTCAAGTTTAATTTTTTTGTTTTGCAGACAAATAATAAGAAAAAATATATATTTTTACGAGTACAGTACACTTTACAGGATATACATTTCTGTTTATATTGATAAGATTTTCTCATCTCAACGAACAACTCGATAAACCTTAGTGTTAGAGTTTTTAAACCTCCTATAACTACTATGCAATACAAAATACATTTTTGCTACGCCACTGCAAGGCCTACGTCAGTCGTAGCTGTGGCCGTAGCACGCGTAGCGTTCATAATAAATAAGAGGCCGATTATCAGATTAAACTAAACTACTTCTCGTATACAGCTCTCAAATAATATTGCACAGTTGTAGCTTTGTAAGCTGACCGCGATGGCATAGTTAGCTATAAAGTCGTTTCGTTTTACTGTTTTTATGTTTGTACTTCATTCACCATTTGTAGGTCTCTGTGAAGTGTCTTGTTATGTTATAGTTACTTTTCATAATATATGTGTGTGCAAATGTTTCTATTCAGTACCTTCTTTGTGTGAGAGATATTTCTAGATTAATAATTCCCAGGTATCTGGTACTGATAAGCACCTAAATTGTTTAAAACTAAAACACAATATTTTAAAAGGTTGGACCGTAATTTGATTATAAAACGCCAGAGTGTGATGATAAATAGAGTCTGGAACGTTTAATTAATAAGTGTTCGACCTAGTAAAAAAGACTGAGCCATAAGGGACGGCCACAATTAAATTTAATATGTACTTGTTGATTTTGGACTAATAACTTCGTTTTCAGAAGTATAAACTAATATAAACATATGATTATTTTTTGCGATTTTGGGGTTGGCCCTATAGTAGAATCACCGTGCACAGTTTCGGTATTGATTGAAATAAAACCCGGTTCAATTTTGTAACAGGAGGCCTCTTCCACCCAGAAGATGACAAACAAGAGGTAGCGTTTAGATATGCAGTTGAAAGAGTCAATGCTGATAGAGCAATACTGCCCAGGGCTAAGCTGCTGGCACAAGTGGAGACGATCTCGCCGCAGGACAGCTTCCACGCTTCCAAAAGAGGTATGAAAACGTTTACAATATTTTAGTTGAGCATGGGATAAAGCTGGAACCGCACTTGTGTCACTACACTTAAGCGGCGCGACATTTTCCTCATCGTAATATAAGCGGCACAAGTTTTAGTTGAGTTCATACATTAGTACAAAAAAAATAATTGGTCCGGCTCCGGGCCAAAAATGAACCAGAAATGAACCAATGACTACGTGTCGTACATAGTCATGTTGTACAAAACAGTTTTGGGAATAATCAGTATCGTGCATTGATGGTTTTATTTCTATCTTGTTTTACTAAATCTTTGCCTCAGAAAATAATGAAGCAAATGTCACGCCGCTTCCCTGCGTGGCGCAAGTGCGGTTTTATTTTAAGGGTTAGTTCCAAACGTGACGATACGTAACGCAAAGATGCAATGACATTATGCAGCGCTGCGTCGCGATACGCTGTCTGAATGACATTACATGGTCACGTCGTTGGAATTGACCCATAACGTAACTTAAAAGTTCGAGAAAAGAAACTGGCAGTGCAAACTTGGCATGAAACAGAATCTTCCATGTAAGATATGTTTCGAGAATGGGTATGTGTTTAATGGCCTCAATTCGTGAAATACTCACTTAACTTACCTTAAATTTGTGCTATCACTTTCGTCAAATTCAGTTAAGTCTTTGACGTCAACAATCCGATATTTCCTTACTTAACTAGAGGTACACTTACTATATGCGTGTTTCAAAAGTTATTTATCAATATCTTTTGGACGAAGTATCTCGCAAAGTCGCGATAAGATCGTTGAAGTACAAACACTAAACACATTTATCCAACACTCGTGCAAATAACCATGTTTTTGCTTACAACAGTATGCCACCTCCTCCGAAGTGGCGTAGCAGCAATATTCGGGCCACAGTCAGCGCCGGCTGCAGCCCATGTGCAGAGCATCTGTGACACCATGGAGCTGCCCCACCTTGAGACGAGGTGGGACTACCGGACGAGGCGGGAGTCCTGTCTGGTCAACTTGTATCCGCATCCAGCAGCTTTGAGCAGAGTGAGTAGCTAATTCAGTTATGATTTTTAATGCTCTACTCTTCTTGTATTTAAAGAACATCCTTATTTAAAAAAGAAAATATATGTACGGTCGCATTCAAAAGTGGAGTCATAGTTAATACAAACCTCAGAAAACAAGTCGCTCGCACCCGCGGCGACACTCACACAATGACACAAATGACGTATAACATACTATAATTTGACGAACTACCATTGTATAATAGGCTGAGTAGTATTGACTATTTCACTACATGAATCATTAGCTTCGGTAGCTTGGTCAGTAGCGCGGTCAAGCAAATTCTTGACCGTTATTGTGGAGACAATGGTTCAAATCCCGATATCTTCATTGTAGTTTTTATTTTATCAAATGAAGCAAAATTTTGTAAATTTTGAATTACATTTTAGTTGTTGCTAGATCGTTTGCGAGATAGTGCGTGTGCTAAGTGTTTTTTTTTAACCTAAGTTTATTTATTAAACTTCAGTGTTTATTTCTTCGAAATGCATGCATACTAATAACAGTTTGCAGGATAGGCAGCGTATTGTTGCGCTGCATGATATTGGATTTAATTTAACTCAAATTGCTAATCAGACTGGTCTGCCCGTAAGTATAGTTTTATTTCATTACAATTGTATTTTAAATATTAAAAACTTTGACTCATAGTATGTTGGTAGCTGTGAACCGATTAGTATAAACTTTTTTATTAATAATGCTACTTTGTTTTAGTGGAAGACTGTTAAACGTTGGGTTACACGTTTTGAAGAGGAAGGTAGCGTAAAAACTCGACTCGTCTTATTAATGATTCACAGCGGAGGATGATGGTGTAACAATATGAAGAAAATGGTTCTGCCGCTGGTCCAGACGAATTAGTAGCACAAGAAACAGGGCGTGCAACTGCCGCTAATTATGTTGATATGCTACAGGAAAGCATGCTACCGACGACGGTGCGAAATGTTTAACTGTTTATCCTGCTAGTGAAGTTCCTCGTTTTGCATTTGTCCAGGATAAATTGTCCAGTGCATCGAGCTGCCGTGGTGAATAATTGGTTTAGCCAGCACCCAGATATCCAAGTTATTCGTTGGCCTGCAAAATCTCCGGACTTAAATCCCATAGAGAATTTATGGGGTTTAATGGTGCAAAGGTGGGACATGCGCAATGAAAGAACTACAGAAGCTTTAGAGGCCCACTGCCTGGGAGTGTGGGAGAGTACCAGAGGAACAGATATATGCACTTATTTGGTCGAGTCTAATAAGTGTTTATTAAGTGTTGTTGAAAACAGCGGAGGTAACACCAAATACTAATTATGTAAGCGGCGATTTTTACTTAAGATTTCAATCTGACCCGATCTAGCATACATTGCTGATTATCTTGTGTATTTCATTACAATATATGAATATTACACAAAATAATCAGCAATGTATGCCGAAGCGGGCCCGATAAATCGTTGCTCACTCAACCTCTGTTTACCTGCTTACCCGCCTACTATTGCAGTAGTAGGTATTTGTGGAGCATTACATTAGCAATTGAATTATGCTAAAACATCGATATATATTTATATAAGATTGATCATTATTAGTCAGTTATCTTAAGGCCTTGCTTCAATATCTTTTCGTTACGAAAACGCGTACTTAAGCTTAAACCTTGAGATGTAGACAAATAACTGATTTATTATTATTACAATTACCTACTTTTACTTCCGAGGAAAGTGCATCATCGTTAAACATAGAACAATAAAATAATTACTAACGAAATTATTACTTAAATAACTTTATTGAAAGATTCAATCCAAGATTTGGATCATTCCTATGATCTTATAAATAATTACCTATCGATGTTTCAGCTAATGGACACTTAATATCATTTTACATAATATTGTGTTTTATCATTCAAACAAAACTACGACAGCAAGTATTTTATGTAGTTTTACATACTCGTATCTTATGGTTACCAAAAGTTCTCATTTATGTCATTATGTTATTTACATAAAGTTAAACCATACCTACCAATAAAATAATTTCTTACCTTACTTTTTGTTTTATTACAATATTATAGGTTTATGTTTTTAGATATAATATTTTGATACATAATTTACAATAAACATTTATAGATATAATACATAGATGAATATATAGAAAAATATTATATAAAATAATGATTACTGGAGAAAATATGATAAAAACATTTAAAAAAACATTAATCAACATACAGAGATCGGATGGGAACCCGGTTCCGTTCTGATTAGAAGGTAAGAACTATTACCGCTAAGCTACGGTTGCTTGTGATCAAAACGACGAAATAAAGGTATGTAATCTATTGCTTTACTACAAATGAACGAATAAAGATAACTATAATACAGTTTTAGACAAACCAGTGTGATGTATACTTTGTGGTGATGTGGTGGCGAATAGGCTATCACCGAGTAATTATTTCAAAGATTACATAGATGTCGCTTATTGGTGGTAATCTGTTTAAGTTTTAATGCTACGCCTTAAGGTGGACTTTTCTACTTACAGTCGATAATCTTACGTGTGTGCGTAAGTTAGTAAAGTAAGTACAGAGGATAATAACCCGTATTGCAATCTGTCTCGTAGTCTAACTATGACTCCACTTATGAATCCGACCGTACATAGGTATATTGACGGCCGATGTGGCGCAGTGGTAGTGCGACTGCCTGCGACGCAAAGGTTCCGGGTTCGATTCTCGGTGGGACACTCACAAAGTTGATATTTATCACTTTGTGAATTTGTTCCCGGTCTGGTTAGGACATTGCAGGGTGAACCAACTGATTGTCCGAAAAGAAATGGTTCCGTGCTTCGGAGGGCACGTTAAGCCGTCGGTCCCGGTTGCTGTCTATGATTACTTAGACGGCGGTCGTAACACCACCATGTCAGAGGCCTACTAGTGGTAGTAGGCGGTTGAAAAACTCTGACACAAGGATTCATCGGGTCGTTGGACGACTCGGTGTCCCACACGAAAAGAGAAGAGAGAGAGGTATATTTGTATTATTAAGGGGCAACGTCAGCGACACTAGCGCCGCTCAGTGAAAAATAATTCCATAATGGCCCGATGGCGTAGCGGATAGTACCCCTGCCTTCTACGCCGAGGGTCATGGGTTCGATCCCCACAAGACACAAATATTTGTAAAGTTATACATAGAAAACACAAATATCTGTAAAAATTACTTAACAAATATTTGTGTTTTCTATGTATAATATTTATTTACAAAAAAAAGGATATATGTAATAATATCAGCTATTAGTTCCCATAGTACAGGCTTTGCTTAGTTTGGAGCTAGATGGCGCTTTGTGAAAATATCCAGGATATATATTTAAATTTATTAAAAAAAAAACGTTATTTCGTTGGACGACTCGGTGTCCCACATAAAAGCAAAAAGTAGGTATTGGCGGCGGCACGAAAGGAAGAAGATGGAGTGAAAAATAATCACTGCCTTACTAACTTGAAAAAATAAAAAAAATTGAATGATGATGATTTATTATGAATGAAAATATTAATGATAAATTTTGAATGAACTAACGATAATCAGTAGCCACAAAGATTATTTAGAATCAATAGTATAACGAAATTGATAAAAGTGGCTACATGGAGTAGTTTTTTTTTGCTGAGTGGAGGTAGTGTCGCTGACGTTGTCCCTTGAACAAACAAGTACCATTCTTTATCTATGTAATAGGTTTAACAAACAACAAGTAAGTTTAGTAGTCAGTAGGTACGAACGAAGGACTATGTACAGTCGGTTGTAGCACATAAGGTACCAGGGGTATTCCAAAAGAACTTAATTATTTTTGTCCCCAGTAATATTTTTTTCTTGAAATGAACATGTATTAGTAGAAAATCACTTCTTTCATGAGAATAAGTTTAAATTTTTATTATGTAATAACTGGGGATACAAATAATTAAGTTCTTTTGAAGTGCCCCTGGTACCTTATGTGCTATAACCGACTGTACTACCCGACTATGTAAGTGTAAGATAAGACGGCTGAGGTCGGGAAACTCGAGTCGAGGGAAACTATTCTTACTAGTAATAAAGAAGCTCTTAGGTATTTTTTCGACAAGCTTCAGACAACAAAAAATATATCTTTAAGGATTCGCAATATGTAACATCTTTTAGAACGTCTTTACCACAAATTAACTACTTATATGTAGACTAGCTAGTCTTTACTCTACAACGGCTCTTTAATTTCTGCTTCTATAGTTTATTTCCGCCATTCACTCCATCACCCAATCAATCATTCACCTTCGTTTTTATATCCAACTCGTTCATTCAGTATAAGAATTATCATCTAAAGAGTATACACCAAACACAAGTAACAAAGTAAGATAAAGTAATATCTGCAACGCATCTACCAGACGGTGTCCTACCCACCATATTCGGTTTCGTTATGTTTAGGGATCCATTATTTTGTTGGCAACCAAACTAGACTATAATGGAAACTGGCAACGGTCAGTTTGCCAATAATAAAGAGCCTGGCGAACCGTACCAGAAATAACTTTCATTTTATATTTAGGTTACTTTTCTAGACTAAAAGACTCTGTAGTATTTCTGGACTGAAGAAATGCTATAATTTCAAAGAGATACCTAAGTATATTTTTATAGATCATTATTAGATAATCATTCTGGTACATTGTTACTAGTTTAAGTAGGATGAGTAAGGCAATGAATTGATGCTGGATTTGGTTGCTGTATACAGTGAGCAACACACAAGGTAAATATAACAAGCTGAAATGAGGTGAAGGTACTCTGAAACTGTACTGAACTAAAAACTTCGTTGTAAATGGCCTCCCCTTGTACCCCTTTCAGGGAATGTATCGAATTTCCTTTCATCCTGTATGTATAGGTATAGTTTTTGTTTTCTTAGAGCAATTTAACTTATACCTTTTTTACAGGCATACGTAGATCTAGTTCGAGCGTGGGGGTGGAAGTCATTCACAATAGTATACGAGAACAGTGACGGGCTGGTGCGGTTACAAGAGTTGCTCAAAGCACACGGACCTTCCGAGCTGCCTGTTGCTGTGAGACAGCTACCGGATTCCCATGATTATAGGTAACTTATTTTTAAGGGCTCAAGAAAGTCGCAAAAATCATCTCGCGAAAACTTATTGTTAGCACTGAATTTGATTCTTACCTCTCGACGAGAACAAGTGTCGCATTGAGATTTGAGCGTACGGCGAAATAGTGAGGGTTTCCAAAATAGGTACGCCATTTTATTTCTCCTTGTACTCCGCTATTTTTGTTCAACGCTCACAACCCTAATAAATGAACCCTAAAAAATTGTTGTTACTTAAAAGAACCTAACAAAAAGGTAGTCACAGTGATGTTTTGAGCTGAATAAGTCTTTGCAAAGATGCCGCTGGTGTAGCTAGACACTAAAATGCTGAATTTTCATGCAGACCCCTTCTGAAACAAATCAAGAATTCAGCTGAGTCCCACATAGTGCTCGATTGTGCGACAGAGAGGATCAGAGATGTGTTACAACAAGCTCAGCAGATCGGAATGATGTCTGACTACCACAGCTATCTTATCACTTCTTTGGTGAGTCCATTTTTTGACGCAACTTGATTTTGTGTGGGCACGTAAACGTAACAACCTTGTGTTAACCAATAAATAGAACAATGGATAGAATTTAATGTTACCTTAAAATAATATTATGTTTTGTCAAATATCTGGACCTGGATTTTATGTGAATTAAATGTACAACTCAAAAACGTTATAATTTGTCCAATATCTTGGACTTGGCTCCTAATACCATCTTGTAAGTAATATTGGTCATTGCAACATAAAATATATGTGTATGATCCATCAAAAGTAAGTTTTTATAAGTCCAACAGTAAATTTAATGAGAAAATATTACGACTCATAAATCAACTGCCAGTTTGATGAATAAATCTTAACAGCGAATATTAATTATACCGAATATGCCTTTTACGGTGGTAGTAGTAATTAAACGTATAGTCACAATGGCTCAATAAAGCTCTTGCGAATATTTCACAGAATATCCTAGAATTCTGTACATCCTTAATCATTTCCAAGTAATAAAACCATTGAACTATGCGCCCTAACACTAAAGGGTGAACTATAAAAATGGCGTGCTAAATTTTCTCCACTGAGCGAACACACTGAGAAAAATCTTCATACTCTGAACGGTTTATGACCTAATTTTACGACCCACAGGATCTGCACAGTGTGGACCTAGAAGAGTTCAAATACGGTGGAACTAACATCACCGCCTTGAGACTTTTAGACCCCGAACGAGTGGACGTGCAGAAAGTAGTTCGTGATTGGGTCTACGACGAAGCGAGGAAAGGACGGAAAATCCCACTCGGGCATACCTCCTCTAAGGTATTGCTTTAGCATCATAACAATATTGACATAGGATCGTGTGGTAACATAATATTAAACGCAAATGTTTTGTTTCCAGGAGAACATGACCTTCATAAAGGTGAGTTTCCTAGACAGGAGAACTAATTATCTCTCCTTTTTGGTATCCGTTACTTCCTGGCGCGGTAATGTTATACTTGCTTATATGTTTTTTGGAATAGAAATATCTACTTACCTTACGCTTTTCACGTTGTAAACAGCTTAAATCATGTTTATTCTATGTAAGATTTATTTTGTGTTCAGAGTGCTAAAATGAGCCTGCTTCTCGGAGCTCATAGTTGAAATGTAAATTACTTAGTTATTCGCTTGTTTAAACATATCATCTACTCACAGACGGAAACAGCATTAATGTACGACGCGGTGCATCTGTTTGCCAAAGCCCTACATGACCTGGATACTTCCCAGCAAATTGACGTGAGGCCTCTTTCATGTGAGGCGGAAGATACATGGCCCCACGGGTACAGTCTCATCAATTACATGAAAATTGTAAGTACACTTTGAACCTGATCGCTGTGAACAAACGCCATTTGATTTATGTCTCCAGAGGGATTTTTGACGGTAAAATCGTAATTGAACTTTCCTACACCGAAATTGTCAATCATGTTTAATCACGAAGGAATACGTTTGTTGATTGTGAAAGTAGAGGAGGAGCTTTTAGTACACAGTGCAACTTTTATTAATGTGTAAAAAAACATCAAAACAATTTTAGTCTGGGAGGGTAGAGAACTCAAAAGTAACGAAGTTTCGGCTAGCTATGGATTAAATTGTAAAAGCGAGCTGACGGATTAGCGGATACGGCGTTGTGGCGTAAGCCTGTTTGTGCCTTCCGCTCACCCCCCTCACCCCTCTTAATGCTGCTTTTGATGTTTCACTGTTTACTACTAAGTGCCATCGTACATGTAGCAACTTTTGACGCGAGTTATTTTCAAAAATAAATACAAAAATCGATTTCGCTAAGTATAAGCTAGCGGTTCCGGTGATCGTGCGAGTCGTTTCGCGACAAGACCAGTAAGGACTTTAGTACAATTAAAATACACTTCATTTTCAATTTGATGTGACAACAGAATTGCGTCGTTGAATACTTCCTTTTCATTAATTTGTCTTTATCACCCAATAACTCTTCCATTGTTGAGAAGCATATCCCCTTTCAAAGACAATGAATTACTTTTAATTCGAATGTCGCGTGAAAAGCTACGAATTTCGGCGCGATCGTATTAAATTACACTCAGAATTATAAGACACCTCTAATTAACCCAACGCTTTACTTTGTTTCGATGAACAGGTAGAAATGAAGGGCTTAACCGGAGTTATAAAGTTTGATCATCAAGGATTCAGAAGCGATTTTACTTTAGATATAATTGAATTGACGAGGGATGGCCTTCAGAAAGCGGGGATTTGGAACTCCTCAGTGGGTGTCAACTACACGCGGTCCTATGGCGAGAATCAGAAGCAGATTGTTGAAATATTGCAAAATAAAACACTCATCGTCACCACCATCCTGGTAAGTCACATTAGTTCTAACCGACCACATCGTTCTAATCTCCAGGAAACATTTATGACTCTCCTGCCTACACACAAAGGGAAATTAGCGTATTCCACACGTTGTGAATTTCTGACGCATGGGTCGAGTAAGGGTTTTATTCATTCTTTGTCTAGTATACGACGAAAAGCAAACATTGATACATATTATACGTATTCATGACTTGTTGCAAAAGCTTTTGCTCAAAGAAAAAGATGGATAAACTCGGAAGTCGGAAACGATCCTAATTCCTTTGTATCATATTCATGCGTTCTGAGGAACAAAATGAAAATGTTTTCCTATAAGGAGTAAATGATGTGAGAACATTTCTGTGAAAAAACAAATGTAACTTACATGTTACCTATTTGACTGATACGAGTATTCCGAACAGTTTTTTTTACTAAGAATTGAAAATTTATATAGTAGAATACAAAAAATATCATCACATTATACAGGGTGTAAGGGACAGCCCTCCAAATACTGAAAAGGTGCATTCAGACCATGTAACTGAAAAACTTTCCATAAAAATATTTTAGGAAAGTTTAAAAAAAATTGGACTTTCAATAGTAAATGCAGTCAGCTGTCGTGATTTTGTATAGGAAGTCTAATATTTTTTGTCGTTTCCTCACATATGTTCTTAGGGAAAAGGTGTTCAGTTTCATGGTCTGCATGCACCCTATCAGTATTCGGAGAGCTGTCCCTTACACCCCGTAGGTATACCGGGTCTATCGGCAGACCCTATTTATACTTAAAATGTGTGTAAGTAATCTCGAGTGCTTAATAACACTATCATATTATATTATATTTTGGGGAAATTTCGTCTTGTATTGACCAACCTTCGTCAACCTGTCAATTTAACTTTTTTAGAGTTCACCATATTGCATGAGGAAAGAAGCCAGTGAAAAGCTGACAGGCAATGCGCAGTTCGAAGGCTATGCCATCGACCTCATTCACGAGATATCCAAAGTGCTGGGCTTCAACTATACATTCAAGCTAGCGCCGGACGGTCGATACGGCTCGTATAATAGGGAGACCAAGGAATGGGACGGCATGATCAGAGAACTATTGGAACAAAGAGCAGATCTCGCTATAGCCGATCTCACTATTACTTATGATCGGTATGTTTTTATAAAATATATTCTAATAAGTATACTCGCAATAAAACTGACCTAAAAGACAATTGTAAAGAAAATTAAATAAAGTCAAAAGAATCTTGGCTTAATTTAGATCGCGTAGCGTCTTATTTGGAAGTCTGTCAATGAAGTTGGTCCCCATGATTGGACTCGCAAATTCAGTGGAACTCAATTATCGACTCGCGATCGGAATGAAGCCCGAAGCCGGAACAATTCTGAGGCTTCTCCGCCTACATCATTAATATTTTGACGTGCTTTGAATGCAGTATAATATGACTAATTACATTTTCTTACTTCTTCGCTTCGTAGCGATTGATGTGGCGCAGTGTGGCAGTGTATCTGGCTGCTACGGATTCGATTCTCAGTCTAGTCAGATATAATATTCAAACAGAGAACACATATTTTAATGCATTATTCTATAAACAGATAGATTAATGGATTTAAAAATTTGTTTTCTGTTCTTTGTAGGTGTTGCTATGAATTTCATTACTAAGATTTTTTTTGTTTTGTTTCGTGTTAATGTGTTTCTTGACTTTAAGGGAGCAAGTGGTAGACTTCACTATGCCATTCATGAACCTGGGAATCTCGGTTCTGTACCGCAAGCCGATTAAGCAGCCACCGAACCTATTTTCCTTCCTGTCGCCACTCTCGCTAGACGTCTGGATTTATATGGCCACAGCCTATTTGGGAGTCTCCGTACTACTATTTATTCTCGCCAGGTACGTAGTTAAGTTGCTTGAGAGTTAATTTTTTACCCGACTACAAGTAATACGAATCTCAATTAATGTGCCTTTGTTCTGTTTGGATCCTAGCCAAACTATAATAGCAGTGTTAATTTTTTCTGTGACAAAAATATTGGTCTTTACGACTATTGTAACCTTAAAGAGTAAGAAAATACATTATAATATTGTAAGATGGAAAAGTAATGTAATAGAGCCATCACTCGAGTAACTCGTAAATCAAGTTACTTTTTCTATGAAACAATAAGCTTTATTGAAATATTGGTCGTAACTTATTTACTGAAATTTGTATTTCATCTTTCAATCATTTCTTATTCTGAATTCAAAACACATTATTGTAATTTATTCTAATACATGCATTCAATAGGTTTACTCCTTACGAATGGCATCCAACGCATTCGGAGAATGGTGAAAAATTGGAGAACATTTTCTCGCTTGCCAACTGTCTCTGGTTTGCCATCGGATCTCTCATGCAGCAGAGCTGTGATTTTCTGCCCAAGTAAGACTATTTACCCCTAAAGTTGACAGCACACTTGACTCAAAGTGGCTTCAATAGTGAACTCAGCGAAGTCCACATGGATCTGGCGGAAAAGGGGTTGGCAGCTCGCTCGACAAGGTATTCGATTTTCAAAACCTTTCAAGTGCGTGCCCGTATGTTTCACATTTCATCAAAAGTGTGGAAGTTAGTTACTTCAGTTTGCTACTAAGATTACGTAGTCAGATTCACCACGTGTGGTTTATAAAGTTTGATAACTAACGCCGCTATTAGAGGGTGCGAGATAATAGCCCTAAACTTTACTAATATAAAACACCGGCAAGAATTCCTGCCAATGAGGAAACTTTGAAGAGGGCTCTAAAACTTTAGTGAAGTATTTTTCTCGAGGCTCATATTGTGGAACGCGTTTATTTACTTTAACTTTTTTAAGAACGTAAACAATCTAGTCTAACGGCATTTTTTTATCAACATGTTCAAATAAAGTGAAAGAGAAAATCGAATGTTTTGCCGAGCGAATATAAAGAGCTGGGTGGGTGTGTAGATACTGACTGGGCACGTTTGGGCGCAGGTTCAGCCCGTACGAGTGGGACAGCCCCCGCAACTGTATTGACGAGCCGCCGGTGCTGGAGAACCAGTTCACCCTGTTGAACTCGCTGTGGTTCACTATCGGGTCCTTGATGCAGCAAGGTTCGGATATCGCGCCGAAGTAAGTGTCCGTGTGTCTCACCTGTTGGCTACAATTCCTCCCATATTCCCACTAACGTAACGCAACGTCATATCCACGTATTTCAATCTCAACATTCTCCAGCCGAAGCGATATGGAATAGTTTCAAGTGATCACTGTAAACTTTGTAACACCAAACAAAGAAACTAGTTTTGCATTATACGTGAAACTGTTCATGTTTGAATACAAGACGATCGATTTGTAACTTTGAAAGTGCTTGTAGTAAAGTTTCAGTTCGGAAATGCTCCAATCTGCAAGTATTTAACTGCGACTCTAGTTGATGCGGAAATGTAGCCTCCAGTAACAAAGTTTGAATGAAGTACTCCCTTTTCACTAATTAGTTTCAAAGCGACCACAGCCTTTTGAGAATTTCAAGCATCGGTAGTCACCGCGACCGTCCAACCAAAATAGAGACGTGCTGGCAATTTTGACTAGCTTTGATTTTCAATAGATAGTTTAGGATTTTAGTAGCTAATTAACTAACAAACTATATCTATTTTGTTTGATAACTACACCCGACACGAGTTTTGTGCTTGCGTAGTATCCATGGCTTGCTGCATCAAATTCTGAGTAACACTAGTTGATAAGTTAAGGGGATCAATTTTACAGCTTTGTGACGTAAAATTTTTCTTCTTTATGTTTAGAGTAATACATAGTAGAACACTGACCCCTTCATTTGGGTTAGAGTTTAGTTATAAGATTGTTATTAATATCTTTTTATGCAGTGATTTTACGTAGACACAATTTTAAATTACATTTAGTATTTTTTACTTTTAAGTTTTGACAAATGATACCTATTTGCGCCATAACTCAACAAAATTAAAGCCCAATGTTTGGCCAGAATGAATTGCTTTATAGCTAAAGTTGTCGCAGACAAATGGCGATACTATATCAAAACAACGATGTGTCTTCGAAGACAAAGTTTACAGTTTCTAGGCAATTTGCAATAAATTACTAACAAAAGCAGATACAACCTTTTTTTAAAATCAAACTGTGTTTTACTTAGGTTCTATTGTTTTATTAAAATATCAAACCTAACTTTAAATTTTCTGCCATATAAATTAAAGACAATTGTGATATTGTTTAATTGATCGCCCGCTAACTTTCTTAATAATTCATTTATAATTAAAAATAATTGAAACTTAGATGAAAAAATATGACAATACATAGATAAGTTTTAATAACTCCAATTGTAATATGAAATAATTTTATTCAGAGCGGTATCAACGCGAATGGTGGCTGGGATGTGGTGGTTCTTCACTCTGATCATGATATCCTCGTACACTGCTAACCTCGCCGCCTTCCTCACGGTAGAACGTATGGACTCCCCCATAGAAAGCGCCGAAGACCTGGCCAAACAGACCAAGATCAAATATGGAGCACTCAAAGGCGGATCCACTGCTGCTTTCTTCAGGGTAAGTTGATTTTTTATTTTACGACTGTAAAATGCGCATTATTGTCATTTTCTGTTTCTGTTTTAGCTATGTATTTTTCTGAAAGTAGCATACACATGATTTACTAAGTTCTATGTTCATATTACGATAATAAATCAACTCACTGGAAGTAAAAGGGGTATAAACATAACTCCTTATCTCTTGACTGTCAAGTTGATGAAACATAAACTAGAAGAAATTTGCTATCCACCGTCTGCTGGCTCATTGTGGATTTATGAGTCCATCCTTGAAAGTTGTTGATGGTTGGTTCTACCGTTCTTACACTTGAGAAAACAACCAGACATTTGTCAACGTCACGGGGACAAAAGCCTCAATATCTCCTGGCCAGCTCACAGTTCGTCTTTGAACAGATTCAACTGTAACTTGTTAAAGTCAGTGACTTACGTGCGTCTTAATGGCCGTGATGAATGGTCCACCTATTTACTATATGTCTCGCTCCAACAAAGACCAATAAAACTTTCCTATTCTTTGGACGCTTTCGAATTGATCACTTCTGAATAGCCTTTATACTTGTTTTATGTTTGTTTTCGCACTTACAGTATTACCATTTATTTCTTTTTTCTTTTTTATGGAATTGAGTGGGCAAACAAGCAGATTGCCGTGGTAAGTGGTTGGTATCGCCTTAGAGCATCTATTGTCCCGCTAGAGATGCTTTAAGGTCACAGTAGTGGGACAGCTAAAGATGTCTTGCTCACCTTGTGACCTGGCAAAATTAGGTACCTAAGAGTTGGCGCATTTAAAATGTTTTGTAAAGGTATCACCTCTGATTTTTATTCAAAGCATAGGGGACGGCTTGATTTTTTTGTCTGTGGTTTGTATGAAATACGGAGGCAATCCCTTTATGTTACATTGTATTATGCAACCGCCACAATCATTGACTGGTTATTCTATAACTGCTGCATACACCGGTAGTACCTGCAGTATCTCAATAGTAACCGTAGGCTTGAATTTGAACCCTTGCCAGTACGATACCTCCTTGCACACAGGACTCGAACTTCTCTACCTACCAGCGAATGTGGTCCTTTATGGAATCAGCTCGACCATCGGTGTTCACTAGCAGCAACAAAGAAGGGGAGGAGCGTGTGATGCGCGGCAAGGGCTCTTACGCGTACTTGATGGAGTCGACCACCATTGAGTACGTCGTCGAGAGGAACTGCGACCTCACTCAAGTGGGCGGGATGCTGGACTCCAAGGGCTACGGGATCGCCATGCCGCCGAGTGAGTGGGCCATTTGTTATCCTCTCCAAAAATGTTTAGTTTGTTTAGGTGTTGCCAGAGTATTCCATATAAGTAGTAGCTACCTATTTATAACCATACTTAATGTTTGTGATTCCTATATTCGTTTGGCTATTTGTATGTGTGTGTACTGCTGAAGAATACACACGCATACAAATAGTTTAGATTTTCCCGTTAATGAATTAAAATATGGCGCATTTGTTTCGATGAAAGTTACCCCTCACTTTCATCTACTACCAACTCTAACCATAATGGCTTAGTTTCAAAAATAATTTAACACTCTACATTGCCACTTTATATTGCTGGCCAGTGCCAGTACTACCTTCAAAAACATTTAGAAAATACGGATTTTCCACGTGTGTTCCAAGTAGTAGTTGGCAACACAGGTCACACGTCTGTACCCAATTACACACTCGGGTAGACAGCAACGTGCAAATAGTTACCTATTTACGTGCTCGCGCTCCAAGGCACAACACATATGTACACGACTGTGCTGTAATTGTCTAATTTACAGCTGTTGTGTCTAAGTGTTTAAACATGTTCGCTCGGGTGCTCTATTAGCTCTATAACTTTATTTGTTTTACGATAGAGGGTGCTACGGAAGTGAAATTTAATCAAGGGACCTGGTGGAAGACTTATAAAACAATAAAAATGCTTTTTGTTTATGATTTAGTATAAATATATAATGACGTTGCTCTTATTTATTCATAAAGGCTTCGTATTCCATTACTCAATTTTTTAAATACTTATTGGAAGAATATTAAACAATTATTGTTTTAAAACGTAATCCCATAAACATTCTGCTTTTACCTTGTAGCCCTAGGGTGCAGCGTTATATTATTTTACACTTTAAAAAATAGAATACCTTTCAGGATTTAATGAAATTCCCAGCGGGATTTTTATATGACATTACGTGTTTGCTTGTAGACTCTCCATACCGCACCGCTATAAGTGGAGCCGTTTTGAAACTACAAGAGGAAGGAAAATTACACATTCTCAAAACAAAATGGTGGAAGGAGAAACGCGGCGGGGGCTCTTGTCGGGTAAGTAAATGTTATCACAACACAAAAAGTGCTTCAACGAAATTGGAATCAATTCTAGGTTCGAAATAATCGGGTTTCGATATCGCACAACGTTTAGATGGAACGTCCTGATTCGGAAATACGATGAGGGTATGACTTGAATTTTTATGGTGCGTTTTGAAGTTAAAGTATGGTTCAGTAGTTTTTTAGTCTATCAGCAGACGAGAAAGGAAAAATATCTACTTCGGAACGCGCTAATGTTGGCACCCTTTCTCCCAAAAATATCTCAACCTTTGGTATAATTTACCTCCTCCAAAAATCCGGTGTAATCCAGATAAAAATCTGCTCTTTAATCTTGGACGTCGTATAAAAGACTTATCGTGGGTACTCAGTTCGATTAGGGAGCTATTTGTAAAACGAGCGCTGGCTTTGTGGCGGTTGGCCCGCGGTGAACTTGCAACTAAATCTTCCGTACGCACTCGCTCATTTGATACTACTTTTTCTTGCCAGGATTAGGGAGTCGCTACGTCGTCGTAACGATAGCGATAGCGGAAGCCGCTGCTGTTACTAAACTAGCCTGCGTTGTAAAAATTTGCAAAGTCTCTGAAATGGTGTTATTTAACGCGGTTAATGATATAAGGCGACTGGTGCCGCAGAACTAGCGCCATTACACAAAAATGATAATATCTTCCCATGCAAACAATTCCTTAGAATGTCCTTTGCACAAGTTTTTGGTATAATCTTAAAGTTCAATTAGTCACTCCAAACTCTGTGAAATAATCGGTAATTTGAGATATCACAATAGTACCGAAAGTGGCCGTATTTGGCACTTTCATCCATAATTTTATGTACAGGTAATATTTCATAGTCTTTGCATATTTTAATTTTGCTTTGAGAGATAACACCAAAAACTTGTGCAAAGGAGATTCTGGTGTATTCTTTCCATGTGCAGATATGTTTTTTATCTTAAAGTGGCGCTACTTTTGCTGTACGACACGCCTCAAATACGGCATGTAATGTTTGCTTTTCTAGAGTCCTAAAAGTAACATCATTTACAATACAATTCACCAATTTTCGTTTTTAAGGACGAAACATCGAAATCATCGTCAACGGCGAATGAACTTGGTCTGGCAAATGTTGGTGGCGTTTTCGTGGTCCTGATGGGAGGAATGGGCGTCGCTTGCGTCATCGCCGTCTGCGAGTTTGTCTGGAAGTCGCGGAAAGTGGCCGTCGACGAGAGGGTAAGAGTACCAATATCATAAGAAACAGTCACGAGTTACGATGGCATCCAAGCGAACCCTGGTGAACTTTGGCGGTGAGATTGTAGTCCTGGTGCCGGCTAACAGTCGTGGAAAGTCACTGTTGACGACATAGTGTGTGAGATAACCATTAACCATTAACATAGAGAAACAAGAAATACATTGAAGCAGGAAATTAAAAATGTCTAGCTTGGCAACAATAACATCGTTTGAAAGTATTGCCAGCGTGAATATGTAGTTGGCAATCAGTAAGTCTCAAAAATGTTTCAAGAATTTCTGAGTATATATATCTTGTTTTAGTAATACCCTGAATAGTATTCTGCGACAGACTCCTGAAAAATCTCTGCAGAGATTTGCGTCAGTCACAGTCTCATATCGTTTACCTACGAGCGAATTTTTCTCGAACACAAGTCGAACTAAAGCCGAACTGGGTTTCCGTATTTCCAATCTTATTTTTATTTGCCGTGCCGATTGTTTAACCTATTTTCCCATTTTACTTCCAGGTTTACTTTTAAAACTCGGTAAATCCTTTTTGCTCTTGTTTTCCGTAGAATCGCTAGACGGTTTGGTAAACGCTAGTTGTGGTAAAAATAAAAGTTTTCCTTCCGTTTGATTAGGAACACATGAAGCGTTAGTAATTGCCAGAACATAGTTCGTTATAAGCTGTTTTCAGCATTTCGTGCTAGCTGGTGTTCTCCTGCCAACTAAATTGTACTTATCTGTGTTTTATTTTTTATCGCCTTCCCTACGGACTCCAGAAAGAAGAGGTAAGATTTTTCTAATGTAACATTGTGTATCGTCATTAAATATTCTACCGACGGCTTTCTCTAATCAGGCTTCCCTGTGTTCGGAAATGGCTTCGGAACTGCGTTCGGCGCTGAAGTGCCCGAGCGGTGGCGGCAGCGGGGCGGGCGCGGGGGGCGCGCGGGACGGCGCCGGCTCGCCCTACCTGCACTACGGGTTTAGCACCAAGAGCCAGCTCCACTAGCGCCCGCCCCTGGCCTCCTCGCCACCGAGCGACGTGTAGGCATGGACTCTAATCTCACCTTCGTCAACCCCCGCCCCACTTGAGACAAATGATCAGTGACTATCGCTACGCACGACAGTGACGATAACGCGACTAAACTGTGCAGTGACTAGAAAATTTGTAAATAATTTATATCTCATTGAAAAGTATCTACTATCATCTACTTACATTGTATAATGTTGTGATTCTGAACGTTGAAGTGTTTAATTAGATTCAGGAAATTTAAAAATGGATGTTATTTTTATCCTTTTGACTGTGCTTTTGATTCAAATGTATGTAATGTTGCCAAATTTCATAACAGTGTGCCAAATAAAACCTTGTAAATACGAGTAAAATATTGCTTTTTGAGCTGTATTCGTAAGAGTTCTTATATAACAATAAGTAGGTTAGTAAAGTAAGAACTTATTGATGTATTTTATATTATCTATAAACACAATAAACTTAAGTGCAGATAAAGTTTCGTAAATATAATATTTACGTGTAAGTAACACAAGTTTAGCTTAAGATTTGAAGATGAATGTATAAATGGAGCCAGTGTAATACTGCCAAATAATGTCGTATTAAGTTGAAATTATTAATGAACATCTTAATACTTAGATTTAAATATAAAAGTTATAGAGCCAATCAAAGAAGACCACGACTACATTCTAGATGTTATAAATTAGGAATATAATTAAATTACTTACACGTTTTTACTTTTTACAAATCTTTTCGTTTAGCCTAAATATTTCGCTTTTATGTGAACCTTTAAAGTCAAAAGACAACCGATCAGGACCGTACAGAGTTATCTACTTACTTAATTGTATGTCTGTCAATGCGTAATCTATGTTCGTTAATTGAATAAAGCAATGACGCCGCAGCTCAAAGTGTGCCAAAGATCTTCGATCTACTAACTTTCTGTAATATATTTTGTAAGTTTACATTTGATGCTGAATTTGGATTAATAAATCAATTGAACAAAATGGCCTCTTATTTGAATCTAAGAATTTACTAATTAACCCATTAAAAATAATTTATTTCTCTTTCCATAAACGTCACTAAATAATTAAAATTAAAAGAAACCACTAGGAAAGTACCTACAGAAATACCATCATAAATTTATTTTATACAATCAAGCTGCGTTTTATTTCAGAATATACTGTTACTTTTAGTTTTAGGTATTTCAATTTTACTAATATTATAAGCATTAAGTGTTACTAACAAATAATATGAATTGAATTGTCTGAAATGAAAGATATATCATTATTATTTATTTTGTTGCGGCTTTTCAAGAATTCTGAAGTATTTTAAGCAATCGTAAATTCCGGGACTGAATTAAGTACACGCGATTCAACCCGTGGAACTCAAATACATTACCTGAAACCGTTAAGCATACAAATAATATTCTTAGATTGATAATTCATCAATGTTTACATTTTTATATAGCTAGCAATTACTCAACAAACGAGTTATCAAATTAACCGAATAGAAGCGGCGGAACTAAGTTCCTAAGTAGATTCCCTCCTCTGAATGTTGTAAAAGTGCAACAGTCTCGCAGGCTATCTGATACAGATACCTGTTTCTCTGGGTTATTAATAGTTTTATTGCGAAGCTACCCTACCTAATCAGACGTTTAATGTAACATTATACGTTTTTCATTATTGTACAGCTTCTTTTCTCATAATAACAAAACACAAACCTATAGCAAGGTAGCTACAAGTTTGCTTATGGATAAAGTTCAAGGTTTAAGTTGCATTTAGGTGGCATAAAGGTATTGAGAGTGTATAAAACAGACAAGTTTCGACAAGTAGATGCAGAAGCGAGTTAAGCGGATCTTCGAAGCTAGTTTTCGTTTAAATTTAGAATGAGAGGAACGTCACGTGAACAAATCAAAACGAGATCAATGTAATGTAACTCGCTACTATAGAGTTGTTGAAATGTGAAACCAGTCGTGAAATGATATCAACTATCAGTTGAAGTGTGACTGAAACAGGCAGCAATCCAAATCTGAATTTAGAACGTTACGATTTCCGGTTTCCGAGAGAAACAAGTGGGGACCGGGGCGCCTGCGTCGTCAAGAGCTACGGCACCAGGGATGTGACGTTCGTGATTTCGTCACATACATATATACATTTTTTGTTCTTTCAGCAGCACATCAATTTAAACTAGTTTTTCATAAAGTTACTAATAATTACCAGTATAAGTTGGTCCCTTGAATGGGCCTACCCATCATGTGCTGCTTATCAGCAGTATAATTAAAAAAGAAAAATAAATGGTAACTTATGAAATAAAAGCATTCAAATCGGGTTGTGTCCTGGGTAAGTAATAAAATACGACACTTGGATGTTTAAAATCAGTGTTAATAAGTAAAATTCATATCATTTATAGATTTAATAGATAACAAAAAAATACACTTTGACGCCACCTGTATATTGTATAGCCACGTCCGTCACATCAGCTTTTTTTAACAAAATATAGTTTTATAGGGTAGGTCGTTTGACAAGTTAAACATGGTCAGGCCATGGTACAGGCCTATTGTAAAACATGGTAATATTTATCTCAAACAAATTAGGTGAAAAGCCATCTACTAAAACGATTATGTAGGTAAAACCTACTAGTTTCAGGCTAAGTCATGTCTTAAATAAAAATCTTACAATACAAATAAGTACTAAAATATATATAATTAATTTTACTAGTCTGTATTACATCCCTATCTATTACGTCATACGAACGAACGCTGATAATGAGGGTAGATGATCGTAGCACCTGCTACGCGGCTTCGGGTCTACGGGGCTACGGGCCTACGCCGCAATTATTTTTTATTGCCCTTTGACTACGCCCTATGGTAATAATGTCACTTCACTTACGCATACGCTTATCCAGTATTTATGAAGATTGAAGGTAAATGTATTGTTTATTTGGCAGTTCTACCACTTGTTGTCCGCCGCTGCGTATTTTTGACGCACCGTAACGTTGCGTCTGTCAGACGAAAGAAAATTGTGATTTCTAATCTTATTTCCATACCAACGCGGCATCGGTGCGTTTACGGACGCTTCTGTCATATGACTTGAGAGACGCATCCATATTTGTATGGGAATAAGATGGGATTTCGTAATATCCTTCGGCGAATCTATCGACACCTTATATGCCAACATCTGTCTAGCCGTTTAGGCTGTAGCCCGTAAAAAAAGAATTTACTTTATCACATACATAAAAAAGATACTCTTGAAAAATGATTTCTGAAATATTTTCTTGGCAACTTAAATTTTTTACACAAATGTTCATTGAACTCGCCCTTTTAAAGCTTACCTACGCTTAATAAACTTACCTAAATTACTAAGTTATTATTTTGTTGCAAAAACATAAACTACACTCGAGAGCAATGATCAATGATAAATGGTCACTTGTGAATCCTAAAAATCTTGAAAACTCAGAATGATAGCTTAATGTTTTTCTTGTCTAAATAGACAATTTAGTGCTCCTTAAAAGACTGTACTTACATGCCAAGACTGTCCAATTTTCAATATTAAGAGTAAGATATTTCCAGATACTTTTAAATTGGTAAAAGGATCTGGAAATATCCTACTCTTGCAATACAATGGCTACGTTATTATTAGGGTGTTTTCTGCTGATATACACCTGGTGCAGCTTGTTTCTGGTCTACGTAGGTTGGCCCAGTTCGTAAATTCCATGACCTCTTTGTACTGTTTACAGCTACTTACCAATAGTCATATCTGTATCACCCTGAAGCCAGGTCTGCAGTTGTAAATAACATGATTGCATCTTCAATAACAAATATTGAACGTTATTTAACATTTTTTATGTGCTCATGCCCTCAAAAAAGTATTAGAAAAGATGGAAAAACAAACGCATTATTTTCGTAGCTCCATCTCCACAGACCACCCAAAGGTCATGTGAGTTCTTTAGTCTGTGTTTCTCCGAAAGTCTCTCTTTTTAAAATTTCATGCCTTTATGATATAATTTTTCACAATCGTCAAAGTCTTAATACTTTTTTCAAAGCAATATAAATGGTCTTAATAGATTATTTATTTACTATTTTCCGAGAGCTACTGATTTCTTTGAGTGACCCTAATTTATTGCTCTCGAGCGTATATTATGGTTAAACAATGTCCGTCCAAACTGGATTGTCGGCATGTTTTACTGTACGTGGTGTGTTTACTGTTTATGGGCTCACGACAGCGATAAAATGGATCAATGGCACACTATGGCCCAGTCAATGGTGACAATTCTTCGTCGGGCGAACTATAAATCGACTGGCTGAAGGTAGGTACACTACCCCACGAACAGGCTTCGATTTATCATACATTGCTGCTCATTTAAAGTGTTTCTTAACGATAACCTTAAGTTAACCAGTAGGTAATATAAGTACATATGCCAAATCAAGCCCTATTAGAATAGTAGTGTAATAGCAATGTCTGTTCCATTCGAATTCCCGTGAAAAGCATGATGTGATTTTTAGCCAAAGCCGCTATGAAAATGTTCATCAGAAACAATGAAAATGTTATGAGTGATGTATCAAAAATGGATAAATTTAATTATTTTAGCTGGGTTTGATAGGCATATGGTCCATATTTATTAACTTTAAAATGGCACGCTAATGGCCTGGTCAATGGCGACAATTCTTCGCCGCGCGAGCTTTTAAATCGGACGGCCGGTTCCATTCACGCCGAGATGGGGCTTACACAACGCATTGTTACGTCCAGAGCCACTGTGAAAACGTTGTCGTGATGAAATCTCTATCAGGAACTATGAGAGTGTTTGGGGCATCATCATCATCATTGGCCTCACACGTCTGTGACAGACGATTTAAACAGTGTCTGAGGCAGACACTGCGTTGCCTGGGACGCAATTATGGAAAACGCAGGGCTGCCCAGGACCTGCGCCACCCTCTCGGCATTCCTGGCTGGATCCGCAGGAACGACTAGTCGATACGTGCGGAGCCAGGTCGGCTGCAGGAGTCTGCCGCGCGGTAGGTCTATGTCACACGCGCCTGACGGAGGACCCGTTCCGGGTTTAATTGTGGAGTTGGCCTCTCCAGGACCGTTGTGCTTGGGTCGGATTTATCCCTCGGTCGCTTCTTACGACCCCCACGGGAAGAGATGGGGTGGTGCTATTCTACTCTGCCGGCACCACACGGCTCGGGGCATCACTACCAGTTATATTATATGTTTTTAACTGATCATGTATGATCTTCTGTTTAGCTACCAAAACCAACAATCATATGTACCTTCACTGCTTTGGTTTCTACGATTTTCATATCAAAAAATTCCAAAAAATTACATGATAAATTATATTCTTTAAATTTTATAAATACGTATACCTCATTTTTGTCTATCAAATTTCGAATTTAGGTGGCAATTTAAGGCAAACGTATTTCAAAATGCGCTTTTCGTTATCGGCTGCAATTTTCACATATTCAAATCAGAGATTCACATTCACGTTTTACAATCTAGATAGCTTTCGATTATGGAAACGAGCGCAAACGGTATTTAGCATAATGCGAGTATTTGAAGAACAGTTTGTAAAACCAGCAGCGACTAAAAAAGGAATAAAAGCAAACGAAAACACCGACTGGTAATGGACTACGTGCGAGTGTTTCCGTTCCGAATAGTAAAAAGGGGGTGAAATATATATTTAATTAATTGCATTGGACTTTGTAGTACATTTGTGCCAGTAAGCGTGTAACCCACCGGGCATAAGCATGAATTAATGTGACCCGTAATCACATTCCGCGGGTCATCGCATCCGAGAAGTAACGCCCGGCAAACCCTGGAAGCGTATTTTTGAAACGATTTCGCATGCGAAAGTTAGCCACTGATCGACTAACCCTTGTTCGTAACACATGTTCGACTACACGAATCTGTTCACGCTTAACCTACGGCAAGAACATACGCCTTACATGAACGAATTCTTGAAATACGAGCAAATTTGGAATAAACGTGGCAAACTTTCGCATGCGAAATCAAATTCAAAATTCAAAAATTTGCCACTAGCACCCAACGACCGGACCCACGCCCGCCGCCCTTGTCGGGTTTTCACATTCTGTGTAATTAAACCCTCTCAGTGGTAGGCACACTTTAGGTAGGTACTTTTTCAATGGCCTGAACGCATTGAAAAAAAAATGGATCGTGTATACCTACATATCTGGTATTTTGATGATCTAGGTAGGTAAATTGTGAGTGTATTAAGCACTGGTTGGTTTATCCGCACATTTATGAGATCCGTCAGTTTAACAAACACTTGAAATATTACAATAAAAGCCAACGCTTTATGAGGCATAACATTTCACATTTTAAAGTAGAAATGTTCCTGTAAAATCGAATGCCATATTTTTATCTAATATAGCTGGAATAAACTCAATTCAAAAGATTAAAAGTTTCTGATGTACAGTACAGTTTTAATGAATGGACACGAAGTTTTGGCTGGACGTAAAAGTAAATGTTCGTATCTGAAAACTAAAATACTTTCAAACTTTGTTTCTCTATCGGGTGAAAACAACAGTGTGGCAAAACTTTCGCGCACTGTTTACAATGTTTACGTAATTCAGAGCGATTTGTGTTCGAAAATCCTCCATGTCCAGCGACACGCACGCCGCTATCACTGGAACCACTTTAAATGCAAATGTCGACAAAGTTCAAAGCGCAGCGCACTGCAGCCTGCTTATACCAGATTTATTCCCTCGCCTGATTTACACCCTTTACAACAAGAAAATCTTCTATATTTCAAATTTTATTGGCCACACTGGCCGTTCAGTTCATTAACCCGACGTAGTATCTTTCATATCCCATTTTATGTTCCGGATTATCAACGTCAGCGAACGTAGTATCTAATCTGTGCAGCTTCCGGGAGAATAATATAATATTTACAAGATCGTCTTGAGCTTCATCTGGCGAATGAAGGATGCGATAAAACACAGCTTCCAACGACTTTACAATGTCTACAGAAGAGTACTGCAACATACTTGCGAACAGAAACAGTCCGTCGTTCTTTGAAACACATAAAAGAGCTATTTCCGGATTGATGTAAGATATTAGTTTTCCAAATATCTGTAATATTTTAAGGTCTTTGCCGTCTGAGGTCTCTATTCTTTTCGTGGGTAAGTGTCACGATCCTTCAAAGGTTAGGGTCATAAAGTAGGTAGGGAATGTGTTTGATAGATGTTGCCATTGAGGGTCGTTATACCCTCCGAAGGTGGAAACATAACGATGTAAGATATCGTATACTGTTATAGCAAATTTTGAGTACGCTTTGTTTGTCTCTTTTGTCTACGTTCGTTTTTATTCATCTCAAATAAAGTCTTACTCGTATTTAATTTATAAATGAAAAATTGCGAGCCATATTCTGTATTACATGTCGATTTCTGGAATTGCTAAAAGTGAAATCACCTCAGGTAAGTTAATAACAATGTCGGTAAGCATAAAGTCTGTTCGCTTTTAATTTATAACTAACGCTTTATAACGCAAGCAAGCAAAGTATAATTTTAAATGTAGAACCAAGAACGGTTTTCACTGTGCTACTTAGCTACGTAACAAATAACAACAAGAGTAGTCTGCTCGCAAGTATCGTCGCCCGAGGCACGGTCCCCTCTTGGGACTAGATACGATACTCAATAAACTATAAACTGAACTTGTATAGAAACTTGGGTAAATTATTTAAATTCTGTATTGTGTCGCTCTTTTGTCGAAATTTTATTTTACTCAAAAGTAATTTTACAACCTGTGATACGATTTTTGTTTTTATCTAGATCAGTTCCATCTGATTGTAAATAATCATAATTTCAATGTTACCTAAATGCGGTCATTACAGGTGCTAACATTATAAAATGATTCAGGCATGAAACCCCGTTAAAGCACAGCTAAGAACAGGAATACTTACTTTGTTGTTAAATAAGTTTGTGTAGTTACGGATGCACATGCGTATTTTGGAAGCTTTTCAACTGAATTTACGGTTATGAGTAAAATACAACCAAAAATAATATCAACTCATTTTCGCCATCGTATAATTTTATTTCCTCTAGAAATATAGGTAATTTAATTTTATTATGTGGAAAATAACAGTTCATAATGAGATAGCCATAGGTAATATAGGATTGTTTACGAAATATTCGAACGCGGATTTCATATTCATTACCTTTTGTTGTCACTAGTTGGTGCCCGCGAACTTTGCTTCGCCAACTTAATATAAATAAAAAACATTTTGTAGGTGTCTATCATGTACATTAGCTAGACCTTTTGTATAGGTAGAATAAAGGCAAGAACTCTTATTTGTTTCTTGAATTTCTATTTCCACACCAGCTTCCTTCAATTGAATCAACAGAAAATGAAGCATTACCTACCAGTTATCTGGACTTTATAAGTTCCTCATCAATATCCTTGATACATATGTACCGCCTAGCCTACCCCGCTAGTCGTAATATATGTATGTTTGTATATGTACCGAAAATCGCAGTCTGCGCGCTGAAAAACTTTTATTGTGGAACCATTTCCCTATCTCGTCGGGTTAAGTTAGGCTCTTGGAGTTCCATATCAAGCACTCCAGACTCTGTTTGTGGCTAGCGTATATCAATGTAAAAATCTCTTGATATGGAGCCTTTTTGTATCTCAGTTAGGCCGCGTCTTTGATGTTCCACATCAGGTACTCCAGACTCTTGATGTTTATGTACCAGCAGAAGCAGCCTATCATGCTGATCAACTTTTGTTTTGGAGTCATTTTCGCATTTTGTACAGATTAGCTGGGCTCTTGGTGTTCCACATCAGGTACTACAACCCCTCGTTGTCTGTATTATATACTACCAAAAGCGGCCCATTGTACTGAACAACTTTTGTTATGGAGCCATTCTGGTATGTCGTATATTTGAGCAGGGATCCTGGCGTTCCAAGTCAGGTCCCTCAAGTGCTGACCAAAGTTATTTTAGATATTAACCTCCTGATTAATATCTAATTCAGCTATCACCATACACAATTAAAACAAAATCCGTCGCCTATTTTTTTCAGGTGCATATTATTTTATTTTAAATGTCGTGCCAGCCCTCTCTTTTAAGGGCTGTTTTTTTTAGCTTTTTTATAAACTGGGTGATTGCCTCGAAATATTGGTAAAAATGCATCAAAATCCGTTAAGTACGTTTTTACGTGATGCTGATACAAAAAAACATCTCAACAGATAAACAAACAAAATTTCAGAGACTTGGACTTTCAAACGATGTTTAAATGTTTTTTTTTTAGCATCAGAACAAAACATTACGGTAAATGGTGTTTTTACGATATTGATTCTTTGTACTTAAAATATAAGCCCTGTTAACGAAACTCGATGTTTATTTTGACTCTGGCTGCTGGTTTCTATTATATATTATGTTGTTATTATATATTTTTGTATTATATTATTTTGGGTTCCGTACCCTCATTAAAAATAAAACGGAATTACTTTCTTCTTTCTGTCTATCGGTCGGTCTGTCAAGACCCTTTATCTAGGGAACGCGCAGAGATGTCGAGTCAATATTAAAAATTTACGGCCGCTTGTTGATGTAAAACACACATGCTCCTAAATTAAAAAGATATTTCCGTTTATTCTATGAAAAAGCGGGTTTTTGACAACCAAAAAAAAATTCTGTTACTCGACACTGACTGCTGGTCAAAAGCATTCCTGCCTACAACGCCTGCTTGGATTACTTGGTATTAAAACAAACACATATTTACTCAAACGTTTTATCAGTTTTAAAAAATATTTAAATCAAATTTACTTCATGACTGGCAAAGGCTACAGCTAAGAGATAAGGTGAATTTATTTATATTAGTAAAATACATACATTTTAATACTGATCCAATATTTGTAGGAATTGTTTTATTCAATATTTTAATTTTATGTGTTTTACAATACTTTGATCAAATGTTTTATCATAATATTCTAATTAAATATTATTGTTCGGCAAATCATGTCTTTTTTGTATGTAATACGTATTGTACGAATGCGACAAACTTTTAGATCCCATATTTTAATCATAGGCGGTTGAAAAACTCTGACACCAGGGTTAATCGGGTCGTTGGACGACTCGGTGTCCCACACGAAAAGAAGAAGAAGAAGATCATATCAAATTATGTAATTTTGTTATGGTGTAAGTATTGTAGGAATACGACAGACTTAGTTTGGCTTCTCGATATAAGACGTCGCTGTTAGTTTTCTGAAAAGCAAATTGACTCAAAAGACTTTTTAGGAAATATTGGAAAATGCTTGCTTTGTAATAAGACATTTTCCCGTGATGCCAAGTAGCCTTTATGTTATTCAATATACAACGTCATCTTACGACACATTTGATTCTTAGTAGCCGTTTTCGCGCCAATCCCTAACAATCACATACACAAACATTTACAATATCAGTGGGATGTGTTCAGATTGCTTTTAATGCTAGATTTTAATTCCTAACGATTAAATCTGTTTGCTGTCACTGTTACCTAAGTACCACAGCATTAAGCTACTTAAATTTTGCAAAGCAGGTAAAACTTTAAAATAATTTTGATTCAGCTTCACAAACTATGTTCAAGAAACTCATAAAAATGTTTTCGTTGCGGTAGCAGCTATCGATAAACTCACTGAGTCAGAAGTAATATCTCTCTCAGCTCTGGTCTTATCCATGGTCCGACTGCAGGAAATATTGGATACCCACTTTTTAGTATATTTTCGTTGTAAAGTCCTCGATCTTCGCCGTTGCCAGATAAATTGAATTGAGAGTTTTAGATTACCTGGGTATTCGAGTTCCGGACTCACAAAGCAGCGATATTTTAGTAGGATTTATTTCTTTTTAAAATACGTTTCAAATTCGTTTTGTTGAATATTCTGGGAATAATCATTTTTATAACGTGTCTGGTTTAGATGCGCAAGTTTTTAAGTTTTATGATAGTGGCCTCAATTCGGGAAAAAAAATCGTTTAACTTACCTGAAATTAGCGCTGTCTTCCGTCAAATAAGTTTAGAAAAGGATATCTAAGACCTGTCATGTATAAAATATCAATGCGTTCTTCGCCACTTCTAGTCAATTTAGTCGTCATTGGCCTTAATACAGGAAATACATAGTTTGAACTTGCCTCACTTTTTGTCAAATATGTTTAGAAAAGGATATAAAATATCGAAGTCATGTCATGTCTTCTCATTTGCCGAAAAATACACGTTATCTGTCAAAAAAAGGCAACGATGAAAACAATGGCGACTAAATTAACCATAATTGTGAAAAACTCGTTGATATCTTTAAGCTTTGAAGGGCTTAGATATCTCCTATCCTTTTCTAAGTCTTTTGACGAAAAGTGACAGCGCTAATAAGGTAAGGTAAGAAAATTGTATTATTTACCAAATTGTATCATTGTTTTCATCGTTGCTCTATTTTGACAGGTAAAGAGTTTTTTGCGTCCATTTATAGACATGACATAACTTAGAATGTTCTATCCTTTGCTAAACCTAATGAACGGAAAGTGACAGCGCTAATTAAAGGTAGGTTCAGACCGTTCAGATAATTTATTTCTCGAATGGAGGCCATTTTATTACGCACTTTCATATAATTATACTTTACACATGTATTAAATTTTTTATCACACACTGTTTTTTTTTTATATATTTTATTTAGAAAATGATATTAAAAAACCGGCCAGGAGCGTGTCGGATACTCCCAAATATAAGAAGAAATGTAGAACGTCTTCTTAGTAATTTAATATGAATTAACTTTATTTAAATTTGGTACAGTTTTGAAAAAATCCTGTTATGCCTCCCTTTCACTCCTATGAAAGGAAATCCATTTTTTTATACTAATTAATTTGCGTCAATACGAGCTATTTTCATAGCAAATTGTATTTCACTGGGAGAAAAAATAACATTGTTATTAAGGATACTTCTTTAGGCTAGAATATGATAAAAAACTTACTTTACAATACTTTAAAAATATGATAAAAAATTACAGTCAAGCCGTTTGATACACGCGTTTGTTACACACACCGTAGCCATATTTGTATAGGAATAAGATCGTAATTCGAAATTTCCCTTCGCCTGATAGACGCATGCGTTAAGTAACGATACGACGACAAGTTTGCGAACCGCCTTACGTTTGTTTGCTAGAGCCAATTTACGAGTAAGATGACTAACATTTCCCATTTCCTAGTCGCGCTGAGTAGATTACGAGCCCTGCCTACTAAGATACCTGCACGTTTAATATTAATTCACGAAATGTGCTATTTCCATAGGTAAGGAGAGGCAGGTAAGCAGGTTTCCATTACGATTTCCATTTTAGAGCAGGGTTGATGAGAAAACTGTTATGAGGAAGAGGAAAGATATTATGAGGAAGAGAAGAACATGCAGATGAGAAAGTGTAACAGAGAAAACTAAAAAGAGGGAAGAATAAAAGATGACGTTTCGCTTTTATTCCCGTTGGCTACCCATGTCTTCCACCGCCAACGGGAAATGTTGGTCACCACTACAGCGCGCCGAGGAGGCTGGATCTTCTTATAATTTGTACATATATTCACATATCACGTCTATAATCCCTTGCGGGGTAGGGAGAGCGTAAACGGCCACAAAAAATGATATTTACTTACGCCACGTCTAACAAATATTTGAGGGTCATTCGGAAAATTGTGTATCGCCATTTTAGTAGATTGTCAGCCCATCGCCCTAGATTGCAATACACACCCTTGAGTCCCTAAATCGCCCTTAATAGAAATAATTTGTATTAGATTGTTATTTACTATTTTGGTAATGATTCTTCAAATCATCTCTACACACATCGCACTAGGCAATAAAAAAGAAACTACATATGGATCTGAGGCAGCTTTTATTAATAGCCATGTCCAATTATACAAAGTACAGTGAGCTAAAAATTGATTTTTTTTAATCATGATCATTGTTTCTAAAATAATATCTAATATGCATCCAGAATTGAGAATGAACAGGATTATATTAAATAATGTGAACTCTTTCCTTTCATTGGTAATATAGGGTGAAATTTACTCGTGAACGATAGCGAAAACTCCATACGGGCTGGCGATATCTAACAACTTTCCCCAAGGAACACTATGAAAATACAATTCGGCCTTCCATAAAATTTTCCGATTAACTGATTTCAGTTAAATAGCCATGTCCAATTATACAAAGTACAGTGAACTAAAAATTGATTTTTTTAAATCATGATCATTGTTTCTAAAATAATATCTAATATGCATCCAGAATTGAGAATGAACAGGATTATATTAAATAATGTGAACTCTTTCCTTTCATTGGTAATATAGGGTGAAATTTACTCGTGAACGATAGCGAAAACTCCATACGGGCTGGCGATATCTAACAACTTTCCCCAAGGAACACTATGAAAATACAATTCGGCCTTCCATAAAATTTTCCGATTAACTGATTTCAGTTACTATGGAAACTTATTTCTTTTTTGTCATATTTCAACCTGTTCCTTGGGGAATGTTGTTCCTTATCACCAGCCCGCCTTGAGTTTTCACTATCGGTCACTAGTAATATTTTATCCTATACTAGCTGTTACCCGCGGCTTCGCCCGCGTACTCATAGAGTTTTATTAATTAGTTGTGTATTCTAAACGACACATCGTAAGGCGAACAACTGTGTAAACTGGGAGGGCACTAAAATCACTATTCACCGATACACAGACGACACTACACTGGAATGGTTCACTTCCTTGAAAAAGTATATAATTTGTGGTACCTGGGCGCTACCATCACTAATACAGGCTATTGTAAAATCAAGTAATGAGGCGCAAGAATGATCCTTGAGTTCTTTTGCCACTTTGCACTCATGATCACTGGAAAAGTCGATGGCAAACGACCAAGAGGTTTCAGTACAATTAGGTGGTCTCATTAAATACACTCAGCGCTCTATGTCGCCAAAGATACGCAGCGATGGAAAAGAATCCTGAATGAGAAAAATATTTCCCATCAGGGGAATTACGACCTTCAATAATGAAGATATTACGACGCTAGAAAGAAGATTATGACACATTTATAGTGTAAGGAAAAACAGGCATTTAATGTTAAAAGTAAAGATAACGTAATTTTAATAGAGACGCAGTCACTAAACCGGAAAAATTATCGTGAGTAATATGGAAGACATATCTTGATGGAGAGCGCGTATACAAAAATTGTCTTTCAAAGGGGAGGGATTTATGCTTTTACAGTGTTTCGGAGCGTTTGTTTCCAGAAGAGTGTTAAAGACATAGTACACAGCTTAATGGACACAGAACAGAGCACTATTTTAATACGCTATTGTAAACGATATTGTAAGTTTTACCATCTGGGGATAAAATGAAGAGGTTCTGAGCATTGGACACACGCGAACATGCTACATATAGCTGGCCATGAGAGAAGCACGGTTTTTCTAAGTGGACCCCCGCTACCTTTAAAGTTTGTCCCTGCGCTTTGTTGATTGTCATTGCGAAACTAAGCTTGATAGGAAATTGCACCCTTTGAAAGACAATTTTTGTATACGCGCTCTCCATCAAGATATGTCTTCCATATTACTCACGATAATTTTTCCGGTTTAGTGACTGCGTCTCTATTAAAATTACGTTATCTTTACTTTTAACATTAAATGCCTGTTTTTCCTTACACTATAAATGTGTCATAATCTTCTTTCTAGCGTCGTAATATCTTCATTATTGAAGGTCGTAATTCCCCTGATGGGAAATATTTTTCTCATTCAGGATTCTTTTCCATCGCTGCGTATCTTTGGCGACATAGAGCGCTGAGTGTATTTAATGAGACCACCTAATTGTACTGAAACCTCTTGGTCGTTTGCCATCGACTTTTCCAGTGATCATGAGTGCAAAGTGGCAAAAGAACTCAAGGATCATTCTTGCGCCTCATTACTTGATTTTACAATAGCCTGTATTAGTGATGGTAGCGCCCAGGTACCACAAATTATATACTTTTTCAAGGAAGTGAACCATTCCAGTGTAGTGTCGTCTGTGTATCGGTGAATAGTGATTTTAGTGCCCTCCCAGTTTACACAGTTGTTCGCCTTACGATGTGTCGTTTAGAATACACAACTAATTAATAAAACTCTATGAGTACGCGGGCGAAGCCGCGGGTAACAGCTAGGTTTTCCGAAGGGAAAAATATGTTTTTCCGGGATAAAAAATAACCTATGTCACTCACCAGCTTTTCATTTAGCTGCTCTCAAAAAAAAAAATGCTTTACATCGCTGCATGATACTCATCTATGTTCGTAGTATGGGTGTATTCTATTGCTAAACATTAATCGCTTTTCCGATGGGAAAAATATGTTTTTCCGGGATAAAAAGTAGCCTATGTCACTCTCCAGCCTCTCACCTAACTGCACACCTAAAAAACACTGCATGATATCGCTCTGTTGTAACGTGAAAGAAAGACAAACAAACAAACAAACAAACACACTTTCGCATTTATAATATTATATCCTATATGTATATCTCTATCTCTAAGTATCTTTTCAAAATGAAGGATATAGTATCTAACATATTTTTGCTGAACAATAGATACAATCAAATTACATTAGGGTAAAATCATAGTATTCATTTACCTAGCCAAATCTTTTTTTAAATCATCGTAATTATTTCCATATAAATTTTCTTCTACAGCGAAAGAGAGATTTTAAAACTTTTAATAAAGATGTGGTTGTTGCTGAGGTACTTATGAATTTCTAGAACCTCCGCATTTAAATGATGAGGCAGTGAAATTCTCATAACACTATTTTAGAGTTGTTCCGCATGTCATTAACAGACAGCGGTACTTATGTTACGTGTTACAAATGATGGTTTTATCTGCACTAATGAAGGGCACATGAGATGTTATGTTAGGGGAGGCAGTGCCGTAAATCAAGACGCATAATTAACAATATCTCTTTTTAGTAACTATTGCTACTTGTGTACGTACGTCGCAGTAAAATGACAAAATCAGGAATTCGGCCAAAAGCCAAAATATGGCAAAATCGAGACTTCACTCTGCCATAGTCTTATACAGATCAAGGAATTCGGATAAATTCCTAGGATTTTTTTCTGAACGCCTATAGTTGTTTAGGAAGATGGTAAACCGTGGTTCGGATTCAAATTATACCTTTTTCAATTCTTGAGGAGACGAACGAAGTAGACGACGACGACTTCTCGAGATTCTTCACTATTGTTTGTGTTTACTTTTACAACGGAAATTAATTCTAAATAAAAATTTACAAAAACTTAAAACGAAAAAATCTTCATATCAATAATTGAGTGCAAATCGGATAAATTTTCAGTAGTTTTGAAGATTTCAAGTAATATGCCGACGAAAATTAACCCATCTGGAACGTTTAATGACAACTAGCCACCAATATTTTACTGTTAACTTCAACTGTCACATTACTACGACATATTATTACTTAGATTATCTGGAACTACCTATATAAAGGATCAACCCATACTGGTAATTATGGCAATCTTTTAATAATCTTTGAAATACCGTAGAGTTTGTCACAATAAGACCAACGTCTTAATAAACTATATGAATCAATAATAAAACTCAACTCTTATATCGTATCCATTGTTTAATTTTATAAATTTAGTAAACAGGCAACCTAGTAACAAAAAATAGCAAATTCCGTTTAGGAAAATGTTATTAACCTAGCTCAGTCGAGGGCCCGCCGTAATTCAGTTTTTATCCAGCCTGCCTCAAGCCTACTAGAATTATAATTTTTAGACGGACTGAATATTTCTAACTGTTAAAGCACTCGAGTTACGCAAAAAAAAATACCGTATACTAAATTAGCTTCTTATAAACTGTATATTTTTAATTATTGGTACGTACAGACAAAAGTGAGACTACTAGAGAACTTACCGGATAATTCGTTACGCTATTTCTAGCTAGTAAGTAGTTAATTTAAAGGACGTTTAGATTCTGCCTACTATTTTAAGACTGCTTCAATATTTCTTACTTGGAAACTGGGACATTCCAAAACAAAAGTATTGCTGATGCACAGTATCGATCCGTGCGAAATTCGTTGGATTTATTATTCATTGAATTCTAGATTTCGATACTGATATCCGCTGAAACTGCATGTGGCTGTAAATAAAATAGGATAGGAAAGTTACTTTGGTGCCCGCTTTTGTTTGAGAAGAAAATACAGTAAAAAACATAAACCCTCGTATGACTGTTGTTTGCAAATATAAATGGAACTTCTACAGTCTTTATCTCTGCTAGAGTCAAGCTCGGCATTCTTAATATTTTGTTCTTACGCCGCTAGCAATAAAGGTGTTGACTTGCAGAGCTTTTCACCAGAACTGGACTTCCTCATAGTGAAATTTAATACGTTTGTGCTCTATCTAGGTTTCAATAAAATGTTTTTGAAAGCACAAAAATTCTGTGAATTACGAAAATACGTAGCCTTACAAAATAAAAATCTGGCGTTGCTAAAATCCAGATATTTTCAACGCGTTCTTAACTAGTACGTATAGGTGTTTTACGTTGCATGTTTCAATCAATTGGAAACTGATATAAACATTCTGTAATGGATTATATTCTTAAAAAAGTACTATTATATAAAACACAACACTTATGTTACTTAAAATTGTTTTGCGTCAGGCTTAACAATCCGTACTAATCCATACTAATATTATAAATCTAAGAGTTTATGTGTGTGTGTGTTTATGTATGTATGTTTGTGACCTCTTCACGCTCAAACGGCTTGATCGATTTGGATGAAATTCGGAACACAGGAAGAGTATAACCTGGTATAACACATAAGCGACTTTTTACTGCGGGAAAACAACTATTACAATGGTAAAATGAGTGGCAACGGGTAAAATCTAGTTTGAAATATGATTCCTTGTTGTTACTGTGTACAATGTGGATACTGTTGATGGTTGTTCGCCATCTTAGATAGTCACTTTGTGTAAAGTCAGTATTTATTTATTAGTGTGTAGTATATGTATAGTAGTTATTATATTATATTTAGAGCCTGTATAGTATTGTATAGAACGTAGTATATTTTATGACCATTTATTTATTTATAATTTGTTCGTAGTAATTAGTTAACGTATAGTCCTATGCAAATACGATTATGCACTGCTCCCGCTGCTCCATATACAATTTCCTGTACCTGGAAGAGATTGCCTGTTAGCAATAAGGCCGCCTAATTGTACGCTAATTAAGTTCTACTTTGGCTGTATATATTTATGTTGTTTCCTTTTGTGTGCAAATAAAGTATTCTTATCTTATAAAGTATTCTTATCTTCCTTTAAATTGTATATATCTTCTATTTACGTAGAAATGATCTTAAAATAAATAGTCCCGAGGTTAAAGATGACCCCAAGGCAGAACTTAGAACAAAGTTTGTGTTTAAAGGATGTGGTTCATCGAATCCATTTTGCCCGCAACCGCCGTACACGATGTAATCAGTCAACTCAGTGACCACGCACGGGATGTTATCTTGTCCTTACTAGAAAATACGGTATATTGTGAACAAACTTTTGTTCATTAGCTTACTAGGTGAAGTGCAAACCTAAACTATGCGCAATAGATGTTTTTGAAAACTTGCAAAATTTTCAAGCGCGGGCAGGATTTGAACCTGCGACTTTCGCATTACTAGTGGCGACGCCTCTTCCATCTGGGCTACCGCAGCTTATTTCTTGCCCGACAATTTTGCAAGTGTATTTTAATGCAAAAACGAACCCGGTAGATGGAGCCATGCTAAGCGTTACTGGCATTAAAATACACTTCTACAGCCAAAGTCCACTGCTGGATATGGGCCTCCCCATTCGGCCGTACTTTCCACGCTTGGCAGGCAGATTGGCGAGCTCTGTTCAAGGTGTTGTATTCACAGGGAACGCTGCTTGTTATTCCCTGGATTCATCCCTTAGTCGTCTTTTACGGCACCCACGGGTAGAAATGGGGTAGTTCTATTCTAAGCCGGCACCACACAGCAAAACATATAAGGAAGGTTCTAATAAACCCAGTGCAAATATTTATAGGGTGATGAAACTGAACATCTTTCCCTAAGGAACATAGATCAAAAGTACGTAACGTAAGTACCTATTACTTATGCCTCAGGAATATAATAAAATCAGTAAATCGGCCATATAAAGGAAAATTACAGAATTATAGTCATCACTCTATATTGTCCTAAACAAATCCAGGAATTTAACCAAATTCCTATGTTTTGGCCGACGGTAACGGAATACAGTAGATGTTTTGCATTACGGAGCCTGAGAAAGAATAACAAATTGTTATTTTTCTGCTATAAGTTAGAAGAAAGTAGTTGTAATTGCTCCAACACTAAGTAAGTTATTTACAAATGTATCACTTTCCGTGATCGCTTCGGCTCCCAAATGGTCAGTCCTGGGTCGGAGCTGTTAGCGGGTGTCAATGCTGGGACATAAATCGTTTCAGGTCCATTACGCACACACATAACGCTCCGGTGGTCAAACGAGACGACGGTGTTAAATATTGCGCACCGCTTCAACTACCCTCCGACAAACTAATCCTGTGCGGAAAGGGTTATGATCTTGCATGAGTACCTCCCGCCTTGGGTGTCTATCCGTGAGAATTAGAAATCTCTCGCGGCTAAAGTAACCTTGCATTAAGCTCTTCAGGTGATTACCTACATATGAAATGTTTTAGGTCCATTCGACTCCTTTAGCCACTGTAAGGAAAGGCTATGATTCACTAGCTTTTCGCCTCTGTTTTCCCCATTTGAATGCCTTACCACGTTGTAAAATGTAGTGTCTACCAATCTCAAGTAGCTGAAAGTAAATCGTTTCAGGTCCGTTACGTACACATTTTACATTACATGACATAAACAGTCAACGCCACAGCACACAAACAGTCAAAAGTGGTCAAACGTGACGCCGGCGTAAAATAATTCGCACCGCTCCGACAAGCTTTCAAAAAACTAATCCTGTTAGAAAGGGGTTATAATCATTCCACCCCGCGGTCTCACATGCGGCTAATTTGCCTCTAAACAAACTATACAGAAAATTATACAAATAACACACAATCGCTTCATTATGATAGTTAAGAAGACCTAATAAGAAACCTAATTTCCCATTTATAATTTTTGGATGGAAATCCATGAATTTGTTAACATTCGCTTGGAATACAGATGACACCTACGTTACGACTTACGGCCCTATTTCACCACAGTTAATTTAATCTTCTGTCATATACTTTAAAGTACTGTTAATGGTTGGCGAGAGTTTAACAATGCACTAATTGGTCGTGTAAAATTCTAAACGGTGCCCTGAAGCAGTCATTAATTTTCATGCCTCACTAAAATATTAACATACGAACAGCGTACAAATACTGATTTAAGCATGGGCCTCGACAGCCTCTCCAGCCTAAAGACAAACGTGCGTGTACTCAAACACATTCCGAAAGGAGCTCGTTACGCGGCCGCGGGAAAACTTTGTGCTGTTATCGATAACTGCATCCTATTAAACAGTGAAGATGCCTGGTTTTCCCTGCTGTCCTTTCCATTCTTTGGCTTAAAAATACCGGAAAGAAATGATACACGAACCCTAACATCTAAAGTTAAAGACAACGTGGACCGCCTATGCCCGTTCTTACCCCCACCGGAAAACACGCAACCCCTCTCCTTTTTCAAGCGCATCGAGGGAAAGGTACATGAGGGAGACCTCAGAGGTGCAGTGCGCTTGCTAGTGTCCGACGACAGCATCGCGCCCACAGACGACAGCACTTTGTCAACGCTCAAGGATAAGCACCCATGCCCCTCCCGTCAACTCCTACTCCCAGCTGAGCCTGATGGTACCTCGCCCTTCCTGACCGTGAAAAGCGATGACGTGGCTTCAGCAATCGCCTCGTTTTACAACAGCTCCGCTTCGGGCCTCGACGGGCTGCGACCTCAACACCTGAAGGAACTCACCTCCTCTGCTGCCGGTGATAACGGTGGACGCCTCCTGGAGAGCCTGACACGCCTGTGCAACTTTCTGCTCAAGGGCATGGTTAACCCACGAGTCTGCCCCTACGTCTATGGAGCGTCACTTATCGCACTGAAAAAAAAAGATGGCGGACTACGGCCCATAGCCATCGGGAATACGATCCGCCGACTTACAGCCAAACTGTGCTGCCGCGCAGTGAAAGACCAGATGGCTTCTTTTCTCCAGCCCCACCAGCTAGGGTTTGGGACAGCCTTGGGGTGCGAAGGAGCCATACATGCAACCAGAACCTTCGCGTTGGACACCTCTAATTCCGACAAGATCGTCGTAAAACTAGACATCAAAAACGCATTCAACAGCGTCGAAAGAGACGTCATACTCACAGAGGTCAAGAACAAAATCCCCATTCTGTTTCCCTTCATGTTCCAATGCTACGCATCACCTTCCAACCTCTTCCATTCAAACTCTCTGATCCCCTCACAAGTCGGAGCCCAACAGGGTGACCCCTTAGGTCCCCTTATTTTCAGCCTTGCCATCCATAGTGCTATTGTCTCACTAAAGTCACCCCTGAACATTTGGTATTTAGACGATGGAACTATGGGAGGAACCGCCGATGAAGTAGAGGACGACATTCAGAACCTTTTCCCTAAACTCAAAGATATGGGCCTCACAGTAAATTTTGAAAAGTGCGAGGTCTTCCCTTGTAGTGCAGCTGCCCCTGCAAAATGCAAGAGGTTCGAAACTCTTATCCCGGGGATAAAGATTCTGAATAGAGACACCTTCTCCCTGCTGGGCTCCCCTATCCACCCGGATGGAATCCCCATGTTCCTCCAATCAAAGAAAACCACCCTCTGCAAAGCCCACGATCGCCTAAAGGGCCTCTCAAGCCACGTAGCCCTCACCCTACTCAGGAACTGCCTGTCTTTACCAAAACTAACCTATGCAATCAGAACATGCCCCACATGGTTGTTTCCTCAACAGGTGACAGAGCTTGACGATGTCCTGAAGAACACCCTCGAGGACATCCTAAACATCAACCTTGGCGAGCGGGAATGGCAGCAGGCCAGCCTACCCATCCGCCACGGTGGCCTTGGGGTGCGACGCGTACAGGACACGGGCCCGTCAGCGTTCCTAGCTTCCGCAAACGGAGTCTTGAAATTAGCCGCTCTTATCCTGTCTTCACAAGGCGGCTGTCTCGAGATTCCTTTCGCGAAGGAGGCGCTGGCGGCGTGGACTGCAGCCTGCCCTAATTTGTTCCCCCCAGCCAAACCACATATCCAACGAGCATGGGATGACCTTTGGGCAAAGTCGGTGATCAACGCCCTCACGGAGACTGCCACCGGAGCAGACTTGGCCCGGCTCAAAGCCGTCTCCTGCCGCGAAACTGGGGCATGGCTCCATGCACTGCCATCACCACATATCGGGACGCTACTAGATAATAATTCTGTGAGGACCGCCGTGGCCCTGCGCCTGGGCTGCAAAATCTGCGAACCACACATTTGCCGCTGCGGCGTGCAAGTGGACGCGACTGGCCGGCATGGTCTCAGCTGCAGGCTCAGCGCTGGCAGACACTCGAGGCACCACGCCATCAACGACTTGATCCGCCGCGCCTTATCTACGGCAAACGTCCCGTGCGTCCTCGAGCCTCCAGGCCTGTCACGCGCCGACGGTAAGAGACCAGATGGCCTCACTTTAATCCCATGGGCGAGAGGCCGCTGCCTCCTATGGGACGCCACTTGCGCTTGCACGTTCGCTGCCTCCCACCTGCCCAAAACCACACGCACGGCCGGCTCGGCAGCTGAGCACCTTGCCACTCTTAAGCTGGAGAAGTACTCTGATCTCCAGCTGAACTACGAGTTCGTCCCTTTCGCTGTCGAGACCACGGGCGTGTGGTGCACTGCAGCCAAGGCGTTCATACGCGACATACAAAAACGCCTAAGGGCCCGCGGCGGCTGTGACCCCCGTTCTGGATCGTACCTGGTCCAACAAATATCCCTCGCAATACAGCGGGGCAATGCAGTGAGCGCCATGGGCACCTTCGGACCAGGCACGGTACAGACAGGGCTCCACCTCTAGTTTATATTATCTGCTTTTATTGATAGTTTATTTTATTTAAGTTATCTATAATTTATTTCTATTTTATATTAAGCCTATGTAATTATGCTATCCAAATAAATTTAATCTCACACAAAAAAAAAAAAAAAAAAAAAAAAAAAAAAAAAAAAAAAAAAAAAAAAAAAAAAAATTTACTTACAGAGCACCAAAACGTCATGAACTGACAGCGCGCGTGAGTTTTTTGGTGTGTGTATATACTGGATACCCTATCTTAGGTCCTAGCAATCATTTATTTGAGACACATCTGTCAACCATCTCAATAAAATAATATTGGCCTTGAATGAACATCTTAAACCTAGCAACATAGAATTAAGTATATTTTGGTTGCAAAATTTTAAAAAGCTACCTAGTAAATAGGGCATACAAATTAGAAAGGAATGATGTCATATTCAAATAATCATAATATTCAATGGCGGCTGATAGCGACTGGATGCCGAAAACGGGAGATCGTGCCCTATGGCGTACCCTGGGGGAGGCCTACGTCCAGCAGTGGACTGCAATAGGTTGATGTAGATGTAAATTCAAATAATCTGGAAGTCCAAGACTGAACTGTTCGCAGATGTGTGTCGACGATAATGGTACTACTGTACACACGAACCTTGAATATGGTTTTAACTAGTGAAGCAACTAGTATTAACACTGTTTCATAGAATATAATATAATATACATGGCTGGCTGGGCTCTTAACTTTATAAGCAATAGATATAAGTATTATCTCATGAATATTTTATGCTATGAAAAGAAATAGGCGTGATAAATGAGCATTTGAAATTGGCTACGACTTTTATAAAGACCAATTTGAGCTGGAGGTCCTTACCCTAACCGGCTTAAGTGCTATTATGTGTAAAATATCTGACCTCCTACCACCCTTTTGAGGTCCAGCCTGAAGATTTATAGCTGAGGATATTTTTAACAATTCAGTGTCCTTTCTCTTTAGGTACTTGGAACAATGGACATAATATAAATACTACTAAGTAAGGCTTTTCACATTTCAGTGAGTTAGACTACACATAATACACACCGATGTCACGCGTTTATCTTTTGCTTGGTAAGCAGAGCGTTAAAGGATATTTATTCGAGTATTACTATAGCATCAGGTTATCAGCCCATCGCGTAAAATTGTAATACTCATGAAACCTTCAAGTCTCTTAGTCACCTCTTACGACACCCGCGGGAAAGAAATGGGGTGGTGCCAGCATCACACGGCATCTCATTCGTTAGACTACCTACTATTTTTAAATTATAGCATAGTGAAGTAAGGTTCATATTTAACGACCATAGTATTTTAAGACGATAGGCATTTTCAAAACTGTGTGTAAAAGGTATGTTTGCGTATTTTTCATCTTCTAATTAAATAAGACATTATCTTTAATAATTCACCGTGTGTATAAGTAGGTATTCGGTGGGCTGTCCCTTACACCCCGTATATTATTTTACTATTGATAACCATGTTACGAGTAGGTACTATTGGTCATCCATGTTACCTTCTGACCTGGGGCTCCCCGCGTCTGCACGCACCGCCTCACCGCTCCCCGCTTGTCTGCTCTACTGCGAGGGCTAAGCATAAGGAGGCTTTTACTAAAAACTACACCACATCTGGGTCCCTACGCAATTAAGTGGTCAGAGGTGTACAAAAAAAGGTTTTTTTTTCTTGTAATCTGTGATGTGTTGGTATTTTGTTTAACTTACCCATTTTATTTTAGTTTAGTCAAACTAAATAAAATTTAAGGATGAGCTACTTTTGAAGGATGATCTCATTAGTTTTAAGCAAGAACTCATTTACCTTGTATAGTAATTAGGTCGGCCGTTGCGGCGCAGTGTTAGTGCGACTGCCTGCGACGCAAAGGTTCCAGGTTTGATTCTCGGTTGGCACTCACAAAAGTTGATGTTTATCACTTTGTGAATTTGTTCCTAGTCTAGTTAGGATATTGTAGACTGAACTACCTGTTTGTCCGAAAAGAAAGATGGTTCTGTGCTTTGGAGGGCACTTAATCCGTCGGTCCCGGTTGCTGTCTATGATAACTTAGGCGGCGGTCGATACACAACCATGACAGAGGCCTACTACTAGTAGTGGGTGGTTGAAAAACTCTGACAACTAGGTTTATTGGGTTGGTTCGGAGTTGGGACTCGGTGTCCCTCACAAAAAGAAAAAAGAGAAAGAGTGATAAGGTATATTCTGTTAAACTAAATAAATTTAATTTATAAATAAAAATATAAACATTGCACTTTTGTTTATCCTCAGGTTGGCCGGTAGAGAATACCTAATGGAACAATTCGGAATAATCTCTTGGTAGAAATAGGTTGAATAAATAAATAAAATACGCCTTGGCATTCCCAGTAGACATCAAATCTTTAACCTTTTTAAAAGTATACAAAAGAGGTCAGTAGTACTACAGAGTTGAGTCCGAATGCGAAGCCATCAGGATAATTAAAATCGTGCCCCCACATTAACGATGTATTTATATGCGTCCGACAACCGACACACCTGAACCGAACACTTTCCATAACGAACCACAATTACTCGTTAATTAAATCACATACAAGTGTAACACATGAATGAAACTGTTTTATAAAGTTTGGTTTTGTATATAACTAGGTAGTAGTAGTAGAAGAACAAGATATTATTTTATAAATCGTTTAAACAAATCGAACGATTTCAGAATACTTGCAAAGTTATATCTACCGCAGGTAGGTATCAAACCTGCGACTTGCCTGGTAATGGAACCATCTTCTTCGTGGAATCATGCCACGCATTATTTGCACTAAGATATCTACTTAGATACCTACACTTGTATAATTTCGCCAAAGGTAAGTAAGCCGCGGAGGGCCAGTGGTTAAATGCGTCATTAGAACTTATAGCGAAAGTCGCATGTTTGAATCCTGTCTGCGGTGTAAATTTTGCAAGTTCCCTTAAATCAGGTCAGTAGAACGGGAATATCGCTTGAAAAATATTTTAAAAAATTGAACGTTGAAAATAATCGTGAGGATCACGAGCGTTACATAATAGATTGTATGAAAAAGCCGCGAAAAAACATCCGTTTGTAATGGTCGTATTTCAGCGAGCAGCGGCATCACTGACGCAGTTGGAGCAGGTTTTAGGGTTCCTTATGCAAAAGGTTCAGGGTAAGTAAGTAAGTAAGGTTAGAATAATATCACCCTTTCTAGCCGTGGGTACCGTAAAAGGTAACTAAAGGATGAATCTAGGGAACGGGCAACAGAGTTCCTTGTGAATATACCTTGCATGAATACACCTATAAACCTGCCAAGCATGGTGAGTATGGCATAACCCCTGAATAGGAGGAGAATAATCTCCAGCAGTCGACTATTGCGGCTTTTAATGTTAATGTTAGTCTAAAAGGTGCCACGACTGGGTAGGCGAAAAACGTTGTACTAGGTACTTAAAACAATGAGGTAAGACCCTTGGGTCAGCTATTTGCAAAACTTCGGATCCATGTCTGTCTGTACTTACCTACCTACTTTTGATTTAGACGTATTTCTTAGATTAACGAAAATTTCAATATAAAATTGTCCTATACCGCGATAAATAACAAATATGGTTTAGTCTACAGACTTTTGATGCATAGGAACCAAATGTATGTACCTTTTATAATTTCGCACACAGCAATATTTTTGTGAACAATAGTGATAAACAATTTTCTGAAAGCCCCTAAAATTATTGTCAGACGTGGCGTAAATGACTGTTTTTTACCTACCCCGTTCTGCCTTACTCCGGAAAGGAACATAGGCGTGATGTGTGCATTTTTGTGAAACACAAATATTATGTTTATACTATACAGTACCTGCATATGCAACATGACTCGCACTTGTCCGTTTTTTCCCTACCGCTCCCAGGCATGGAGACCGTGAATCATTCAGAAGTAGTGTAAAAACGTCACCAAGTCCGTATCTCTTGGCTGCGAGCCAAACGGACAGAGGCCTATGTCAACATTTAATTACATACCCAATATAGGTGGTTTCATTCAATGAACGGCTCGTGACTTGGCTTAATTTAATTTAATTTAAAACTTAAAATGTTATAATTGAGTATCAATCAATGCTCGTCTTAAAAAATTTTGGAATGAGGAACGTTCATCGTTACGAACATGTAAGAAAGGAAGGAAAATAAAGAAAACCAGTGTGTGAGAGTCTGCTAACATAAATGTTAAGCTAGAATAATCTTTCTTTATTCCTTATATTTACATTAAAATTAACAATCACAAAAGTCTACTGCTGGACATGGGCCTCTACCTGTCGAGGGGTTTGGCAGGCGGATTGGTGAGCGCAGTGCAAGATGTTGCATTCACAGGGGACGCTGCTGCCCATTCTTTGGATGATTCTTCCTAGTCGCTTTTTACGACACCCACGAGTAGAATTGGGGCAATACTATTCTAAGCCGGCACCACACGGCAATTCCTTATTATTGATCTCTTGAAATTTTATATCTTTGTTGTGTAAGTACACATGATACAAGAATACACGTCAATATATAGGTAAAATAAGAAGGCAAAAAAACATATCAGATACAGTTAAGGCGGGGATAAAGCGCGAGCATGATTTTTAAACCAGTTTTATTCAGACAATTACAGCCATAAGATTCTGTAAAAAAATATGTGTCAACTTCGAGAAGCTAACAGATAACATAAATACTTATCAGTTACACAATTCGACAAACTTTACTCCACAGAAAAATAAACCAAAGTAACCTCTATTTAAAACATTACATGTCTACAGTTTTAAAGTAATTAAAATAATATGCTATAATTTAGATACGTACTTTTCTAGTACGAATACCTAAATTAGACATTCTTACTGTATTTCTCTAGTTTCTATGCCAAAAAACCGTAGATTCTCGCGAAAATTTGAGCGTAAAATGAGTGTCTGTTTCTCTTTGGCGCATCGCAAATGAAAGGGACAAACTTTTCAGGCCTTGAATGTTGGCAAGGGCTGTTACCTTGCTGTTATAAATGGAATATAGAGCCATGCCATAAACAATACATTGCGTCGCTTAAATAGCGTAGATACAGTAAGGACATATCGGACAAGTAGTGAAGTAGAGATGGTTATAAAAAAAAACAACCGTGCTAGTCGATTGAATCGAACTTATGTAGGTAGGTACTAAATAACCGAGGTGTGTTCTTTCAATGTTTTCTCTTAGTGTGCAGGGTTGCCTGGAAGAGATCGCTTAAAGCGATAAGGCCGCCTTTGCTTATATTGTGTTGTTTGTTTTTGTTTTAATTATTAATGTGAGCAATAAAGTGTTTCTGTCTGTCTGTACCTCACTACGTCAATTTCTAATTTTCAGTACAAAGGGAGCAAATAAACGAAAACTTGATGTAACGTACAAAGAGCTTCAAATATAACGCTCCCCCAAATTAATATTCCAAAAGCGGAATGCGTGAGTAAAAAGTAAAGGTGGGGATAATAGGAGCGTTTGTTAGCAGGGCAATGTCAAGAACCCCACTTCAGCCGGAGCTGACCGTTTTCTGGATAAAGACTCCTTATTTAGCAGTGAAAACATTTAGACCCAGCTTTGCATACATCCACAGTACAAAAAAACTAAGTATATCAAATTATACTTTATAGTAGGTACTGTGGCGCAGTGGTAGTGCGACTGCCTGCGACGCAAAGGTTCCGGGTTCGATTCTCGGTGGGGCACTAAACAAAGTTGATATTTATCACTTTGTGGATTTGTTCCTAGTCTGGTTAGGATATTGCAGGCTGAACCACTTGATTGTCCAAAATAGAAAGACGGTTCCGTGCTTCGGAGGGCACGCTAAGCCGTCGGTCCTAGTTGATGTGTATGATTACTTAGACGGTTGTCGTTACACGACCATGTCAGAGGCCTACTATTAGAATAAAAACTGACACCAGGGTTCATTGCACAACTTAGTGTCTCACAAGAAAAGAAGAAGTAGGTATTTAAATAAATGTTTACCTTGCTATTTGTTTAATCATGCAAAAAATTATAACATCAAGACTGACTAAAATCCGGTCGGATTTTACATCCGGCAGTGACAAGCAGGCACCGAATAAACTAGAGATACTTCATTCCGCACAATCTCACCAAAATATCTCTTGACCGCAAATTACCTACTGGCTAACAGTTTGTACTGTGTCTACCTCGGTTTGAATTTAAAAGGGAATGAGACCGTTGTGATGTCCATACTTTTGGTATTAAGCCCACCGTTCTACCGACGCTAGGCTGGTTTAAGAGCGAAATTGGCGGCTGGTGCGTTGAACATGCACTAGGCAAAAGACTTAAGCGTCACACTGAAATTGTTACGTGTTTGAAAATTACTATCTAGTATTAATTTTAATCTTCATTGTTTTTCGATCTGATGGGCTGCACTGCTTTACATACATATCCAGTTATTTACATGGTAATCTGGTGGGACAGCCATCCGAATACGGACAGGGTGTATTCAGACCATGGAACTGATCAATTTTCCCCTAGGAACAGAAAAAAAGTTACCTCCCATACAAAATCACGATCAGCAGACTGCAATTACCATAGAAAATCAAAGTATTTTTCCCTTGCCTGAAACATTTTCTCATGGCCACTACAATACTATAAACTTAACCAAGCACTTCCTTCATTATTAAAATATTTGAAGACTGACTACGCCTTCACGAAAACAGATACAATAAGAAAATAATATTTTCGGTATATCTACGGATTATGAATTCCAGCGAGACGTGACGTATCGTAAGTTCTTATCCTCATAGCTACCCACTCTAATAGATAATAAGTAAGGATCATTCACTACAATGATAACCCACTTCCATATGATCAAATACACTTTACTTACTTAATTTTCAAAGAGTGAACTTTGAGGAATGTATGTTTTACTACTATGTGCATATGAGATGAGAGTTGACGATAATTAATGAACAAAATTGCAATGAACAACAAAAACTTAATAATATTTGCTTGATTTTGCGAAACTATTATAACATAACTCATTAAAATCCTGTTATAAGTCTTTGACTATGTAGAGTAAAAGAAATGTACTGTATAAAATTAGACGATTTAAATCCATTAAAATATTTTTATTCTGAAGGAAGTTGACCAGAATCTGCTCAATTATTATGGGATATAACCGTGCAAAGACGCGCCCAGTCTCTAGTGCCTAATAAATAATTCCGGAAACGGATTCGTATTAAGCAGCGATATGATAGCGAAACGGTCAAAATGAACGAACAGAGGGCCGGAACAACGACCGAAAACAAATTACCGAGAAAGCGTTTTCCCATTGAGCTTTAATTTGTATGATATCGAGAAACCCAATTTTCAATCCAAACAGCTACAGATAAACAAACTGGTGAAGGAAAATGATTAACGTTTTATCAACTACGCTACAATAAAATTGAGAATCTTTTTTAATCAAATTCGTCCTCGGGGAGTAAATTTAGACAGAAGATTTCGCAATTAAGTATTCCTCAATATCGCGTTTCAAAAACGTTTTAATCTTCGATACCTACTGTGATCCAAAAATAAACCTTGTTTTAATTCCAAAGATCAAAGAAATTCAAACAATGACTAATCCGCAACAAGCATCGTTAGAAATTAACCTAAAAAGATATATAATATACTTACCTTACATTTGACATGTACATTTTAAATTTATGGAGTAAAACTGAAACTGGTCATGTGGGCTACAGTGGATCTTTTTTCCGATTATCATTGCATTGCAATGGATACACGTAGAAAGTTGAAATGGAGTATGTGAATAGCGTATTAATTTTTGCTATAGACAATATTTTATCTATCTTCTATATGTCATAGAATAAGAAATATTGAAGGTATTTTAAAAGTCAATAAAAACCAGTTCAAAAACTAACACCCGACTACTGAGATATCGCGCTCTAAAAAGTAAGAAACAAGAAATCTGGAATATTAACTACAAACAATTTAATATCTATAGTCCACGAAATTTATACGAAGATATGACATATAATTATATATTTAAATGTATATTTGATAAAAAATTATTGTGGTTTATAGGTGATAGCCGTGGACGTATGCCAGTTTGCCTTACCTAATTATGTTGTGCAAGTTTATGATATCACCTACTAAGTACTAGAGTAGGTGGCATACGACCACGGCTATCACCTATAAACCACAATAATTTTTTATCAAATATACATTTAAATATATAATTATAAGTCATATCTTCGTATAAATTTCGTGGACTATAGATATTAAATTGTTTGTAGTTAATATTCCAGATTTCTTGTTTCTTACTTTTTAGAGCGCGATATCTCAGTAGTCGGGTGTTAGTTTTTGAACTGGTTTTTATTTTAATTATTTTGGGGTTGAAGGTAAGTTTAACACTTTGGTATGTATTTTTTTTTCTGGATAGAAATGCAGCTCAGTTCACAATTAAAACATCACTCGTTAATTAAACAAAATACATTCATCATAATCTTATCTTTGTATGTATGTATGTTTGACCATGCATAATAGGGTAGGAGCCAACATGCAGCCTTGGCGAACACCTCTACGAACGGCTCGGATGTATTGCCGTTGAATACAACAGATCCTTTCATGTCCATATGGAAGGATTTATCGAGGCTCAGAAGCTGCTAAACACTAAGCTGCTTAACAGTCTTGTGGTATTCCCGTATGGTGGGAAGGTCATCTAACTCGGCCCAGGTAGCTAGTTTCGGCATGCAGTCTGCAGTTCCGAATAGAGACTGTTTTTTTAGGCAAAGGACCAAGGGCCTTTTTACTGCCAGCATACACACCACCAAAATTTCCGACATCAGCGCACGATTGGATACTTTGGCAAAGCTCGGTCCAGCATGCATTAGCAAAGTACCGTGATGTGCGTTGTAATACAGCTTTTGCATTCGCTAAATTGACACGCGACTTTTCGGATGGATTTGGACTCGAGCAGGGGTGTTATGTGTTCGAGATTTTCAGCGAACCAGTCCTGGTTTTTGACTTTCTTGTGGCCGAAAGCCGTATCAGCCACATCTGTTAGAAACTTTTTTACTTTGCCTCAGTCTTCCTCTATAGGAGCGTCTACGTCCCAGGTGGCAGTTTCATCGCGTACCAACTCTTCAAACTTTCGGACAAACTCATCATCCCTGGTTTTGGGAAGATCAATCTTCTTCCTACCGGGCAGTTTGGACGAGTGGATCTTTTTGTGAGTTATAGCAACGTGCGAAGCCACCAAGGAGTGATCTGTGTCACAATCAGCGCTATGAAATGTACGCGTGTGTAGGATCTCGCGGAGATTTTTCTTTTTGGTTAGGATAAGGTCCAGTTGATGCCAGTGACCAGAACGAGGGTGTTTCCAGGATACTTTGCGAGATGATTTGCCTTTGAAGTAGGTATTGGTAACACACAGTAGGTGTTTAGAGCATAGCTTTAATAAACGTTGGCCGTTTTTAACTTCCCTATACATTGGTTACCTATACAATCAGGCCAAGCTACGTTGTCCTGTCCAACCCTTGTGTTAAAATCGCCCAGATTGTATAAGCGGTCAGATGGTCTTAACCCGCGTAGAGACTGGTCGAGCTAGTCATAAAACTGTGTTTTTGCTTCATCCGTTGAGGATAATGTTGGTGCGTAAGCAGAAATAAGTGTTACGTATCCATGATTCGTATTTAACCGCACCAACATAATGCGTTCCGATATGCCGCAAGGAGCCTCTATTGATGTTAAGAGATCGTTGCGGATAGCCAAGCCTACACCATGCTCACACACAGCGCTGCTGTCCTTTCCTTTCCAAAATAATGTGTAATGTGTCTCACGCAAGGAACCCTCGTCAGGGAGTCTGGTCTCTTGTAAGGCACAAACAACAATGTTAAGTCTGTTGAGTTCGGCGTCGATAACGGCAGTTTTACGCAGATCTTGTGCGTCAGTAGAAGGGTAGAAGAGCCTACACAGGTGTCAGGGAGGCCTGTCCTCATAGTACGGACATTCCATGTTACAAATCGCATGGATAAGCGGTGTTGGGAATTGTTTCTATTATGCCTTTTAGTCGCGGGTGTAAAATGTAACGGCACCGATTGTCCAGTTGAGGCTGGTGCTCTCTACACCCTAAAAGAGCAAACCAGCACCGGGGCGGAACAGTACCTTATTGGTCGAGGGCTGCCCAACTTGGAGCAGGCGGTAACTGATCAGTGGGCCTACGATGGACCCTTCCACTGTCGGAAGCGACCCCTGGCGCCCGCACTTACGCCCATATATGCGGACTTATAACCGATCACTGCCACTTCCCGTGTTGGTATCCGCGTGACGCGGGTGAAGTGTCCTCTCCACAGACACTGCGTTGCCTGGGACGCAATTATGGAAAACGCAGGGCTGCCCAGGACCTGCGCTAACTTTTCGGCCTTCCTGGCTGGATACGGGAAGAGATGGGGTGGTGCTATTCTACTCTGCCGGCACCACACGGCTGACCGACCGATTTGAATAGTTTTTATAATACCGCCTGTTCTATTTGGATCGTTTGGTATGTGCTCTTGCTTAGGTATTTGTCCATATGTTTTAGACTTTGTTGAAGTGTCTATTGCATTGATCGTATAGACTTTTGTTCGTAATGCCAAGCGCTCGGCTCTGACATTTTTTTGTTAAATTGGTCTACATGTTTTAAAGTTGGAAATAATGTACAATTTCATCGTATTCAATTGTGTCGTTTACAATTCTTCTTGTGTCATCATTGTCAACTTCCCTATTCTGATGCTGTTCAACAGATCAACGAAACTGTTGTCATTTACTTGTCGCATATTTTGACCCAATTCACAGAAACTGAACATTCTCCATAAATGTGGTTCAGCTGCATAAATTTCAGGTTGTTTGTAACAATATGCCTACTACACGAGTTGCAGATACGGGTGGTAATTGCATTAAGTCATCAAAGACTAATAGGTTAACCCTTAAAATCGTGTTTCACTTTAGTGACAGGTTGTCAGCTGTCGCCTAATTGTAATACCTTCACATGAACTCCTCGTGTCCCTTAGTCGCCTTATACGACACCCGTCGCGTCCCGTTATCCCATAGTCGCCTCATACGACACCCACGGAAAAGAAATGGGGTGGTGCTATTCTTAGCTAGCATCACACGGCAACTATTTTTTTGAACTGTGCTTATTAAGCCCTTTCATTTGATACCCAACACGACATTACTAGTAGTATAAACTTTTTCAATTCTTAGCTCTAGAGGGCGCCCTATGTAATGTATAGTGACATAACGTAGCCTATAACCAGCGGACTGTTTAGACGCTTCAAATGATACCTCATTTATCAAATTCTGATAAGTAGTTTAGAAGTTAGGACGGAACAAACGTTTTCGTTTCCACATACATACATACATACATACATACATACATACAGGTCAAAATCATAACCCTCCTTTTTGCTTTGCCGTAGTCGGGTAAAAATAAGCCATTTTGTGTTCTATGTGCCAAGTTCAATGGCTCGGAATAATTTATACAGTGCGTCATGTAGATGTTAAGCTTCACAAAATTTTTGAAACCAATGTATCTAAAACTTAAAAATAGGATTATACAACAGATTAACAACAAGAAAGCACTACACCAAGTATTTTTTAATGTTTTTAGGGACTTATTATATTACAATGTAATAATGTACATTACAGAAAAGCTGATCATCCTGGGCAAAATAGAGGGCAAAAGATTGCGTGGCTGAGCACCCTAGCGATGGACTGATCAGATTAGGATGGTACTGGACATGCCAATCGCCACAGCTATTTGGCGAGCGAAAGACAGGAGTGAATAGAGAAACCTAGGTGCTACCTCTACTAAAGCGTTTCAGAATAAGGAATTATAATCGGACACGACCTTCAGTATTGAAGACTGCAACAACGAAGAGAATACATTTTTAAACCTTATCTTGTAGTAATTTTTGGATGCCTACTAACTAGTAACATTTTGATACATATTACCATGATCCATTGTATACCTTTAGGGTATCAGTACTGTGGCGGCCAATGACAATTTGTAATCAATAATGTGGTACGTTAAAAATCAAGTGCATGTTCATAAAATTTCATGTTAAATTGTTTTATATCAAACATGTAATGTTAACTTAAAAATTTGGCAAAATCAAAAACTTACTAACTGATGCAGTTAGAACATGAAAAACTGCACTAAGTTCATTTTTAATTTTTCGTCCCGGGTTAAATCCCGGGCTGTCGCTAACATTTTTTCAATTTCTTGTTTTCATTTATGAAATCAAATCATACTGGGTCTTTTAAATATTTCTGCTTTAAGTGAAATAATTACTAAAGCTGAAATGACTTTAAAGCTTCAGCTTCAGCTGATTTGGGTTGCTATGGAAGTTATTTTTTTTTGTCAATTTCGACCTATGTTCCCCGGGGAAAGTTGTTCCTTGTCGTTCTCTGTTTTCAGTATCACCCTTTACCTAAAATTTTCCCCTTGGGATCACTAATAAACCTGCATCACCATCCGTGAAAGTGTATTATTTGCCACACCCCGGGCAAACCCAACCCAAAGTATCGTATTAATTATACAGCTATGTAGGTAAGTGATTTTATACAATAAGTATTACCGTGTGAAGCCAGCTTAGAATAACATCACCCCATTTCTTACCCATGGGTGTCGAAAGAGGCGACTAAGGGACTCGAGAGTTGGATGTGAATTGCAATTTTAGGTGATGGGCTGACAACCTGTCACTATAGTGATACACAGTTATCTGATTAACCCTCAAACTTTTGTCAGACGTGGTGTTAATATCCGTTTACGGCCGTTAACGCTCTGCCTACCCCGTAAGGGATATAGGCGTGAATTATGTATGTAAAAATTAATACCTATCAGGCTTTCTAAAAACATTAAAGTAAAAGAGCAAACCGTCGCATTATTAAACATAATCAGCAGTATAAGTCAACAGCATACTTACCAGTTATTCATTTCATATTAATAGTCGGTAAATATAAAAGCCAGTTAATCTTAATCTTCTTCTATCTTTTTTTAGTGTGGGACACCGAGTCGTCCAACGACCCGATGAACCCTGATGTCAGAGTTTTTCAACCGCCTACTACTAGTATTAGGCCTCTGACATGGTTGTGTGATGATCGCCATCTAAGTACCTACTCATAGACAGCAGCGGTACCGACGTCGTACCGTTCATCGTAATAAAAAAATACAGTTTTATCGGTATGCTGCTGATAAATTTCACATTACAGTTAAAAGTTGAATTTCAAAACGCTTCTCGTTTATAAAAACTTAAAAATTACAAACTTCTTCTTTTTATTTTATTTTTTGCAAATTTTTTCGTCACTAGTAATGACGTAAATTTTTTTTTTTAAATTCGAAAGTTTTGGCACATCAATAAAAAAGGTGACGAATGCTTTCTAATATTATGTATTTATTTTAAGGCTTCTCGTATTTAATTTACATGTCAATAGATTCTGTAAATATGTTAACGTACCAATTCCAATGCATAGTCACGAATTTCCTTTAAAATCAACCTTTAAGTTACCATCATAAACCAATTTTGCAGTACGGTTTTCTATTAAAAATCCGACTCTACTATTATTGAAATTTCTTTTCCTATAACATTTGGAACAGCGAGTTAAAGTGGTTGTTCGGTAGATAAATGCCAGACTATTTCTTCCCCATTGATCCGACGCCCACGTAAAGACACCTCGTTTGTTTCGAATTAACCCGCCGCTCGTCCTATCTAAACGTACCAGACTTTTTCGAAGGTAAATGGAACCTTTTATCTGTAGAAAAAATAGATTTATCTGCATTCGTTCCGTAATTTTTATCTAACAAATTCGAAAAAAATGTACAAGAATCTGCGTTGTGCCTCTAGATAATAAAAAAAACTTATTAAGAAATGAATTGCTGTAAAAAAAAAATCATTTTTTTCATTTTGTAATGCCTTATTATATCACCTTAAAATAGCAGTGGGTGACGTAAGAGGCAATTTTAGGCGATGGGCTGACAAGCTGACGCTGGCGACAAGTTTTTTGAATAACCTTCAAATATGTGACTGTGTAATATGTTAGTTTTTGTACGATTACGATATGCCTAACCTGCAAGGATTACAGGCGTGAAATTTTTATATATTTATGCTATTTAGTAATCACGACATAGCCAGCAATGTGTGAAGACTAGTAACCTTAATCAGATTGAAGATTAAGATGATTCTATCTGTCAATGCATTAAAATATAGGTAGTTGATGAGACAAAACATGTCAAAGGTGTAACTGACTACGAAACGAAAGCACCAACAATTTGGAATGCTTTTCCGCTTCTTCCAATTTCCCCCTGATTTGGCTTGGCAGTGGCACGTCTCACTCTCGTGACAACATGAGAAATGGTAAACGCTAGCAAATAGATGTCGTGGCAGCGTAAAAAAGGTAAACAGAATGAGTTTCTGTACTGTATACGTTTTTGAACCACCAGGGATTATTCCAAATACGCTTTATTTCCGTATAAAAAAAAAACTCAACTTGCTTAACTTTTTTGCGCGTTTATGAAGGCAAAGTCTTGAGATACAGATAAAAATTGTAAATCCATAGTTAATATCACTACCACTTAAAAGTACCAACCATAAAAATTCCGTTTATCCGGTTTTGACAAAATTAAAACAAAATAATTACATTTGCAGATACAATAATTCTGACATTATAAACCTACTATCCTACCATGTCTATATGAATAATTTAAATTGAGCGGCATTGCGAGAAATACTCAAGGGGGTACCTAATAACATCATGATAGGCTTAATGGGTCTAATTTACATATCACACGTCAAACTTAGCCGCTTATTGTGGTAATTGTCATTGTGATATGTAATTACCATAGTATATACACGATTATCAAGGTTGGTGATTGGGGAGACGTATCAGAAAGTTCACAAGCAAAATTTTGAATTTATGCATAGAATAAAGTATAGAAACAATTTTTTCTATCCATATTCTACCTAATATTAATATGTTTTTACACAAAAAAAGCTTTGTGGCATAGCAAAGCACGTATGATCTACTACGTGATTGCTACGCCGCCGTAGCACGCCGTAGCCAACGTAGCAACGGTCTACGTACTAACTTCCTGCTAGCTATCTGTCATTTAAGGGCAAAACACACCGCGTCCGTATGCAGCTCGCGCACGTAGCCACGCTGTGATCACGTTTGTACACCCCTGCCACACCGGAGGTTGGGGCAGCTTTGAAGAAGGGCAGCTTTTAAAAATAAAATCTACGGTTTTAGTGTAAAAGTATAAAAATTTGTTCATTAAAATGATAACACCATTATTTTTCACGGAAAAGATCAATTTCAAAATTTAACGTTTGCCGCGGAAGTTATAACCAATGATAGATTTTATACGCTGTGATCACGTGTGTACACCCCTGCCACACTGGGTTACGCGGATAGGGGAGGTTGGGGCTTTTAAAAATAAAATCTATGGTTTTAGTGTAAAAGTAGGAAAATATTGTTCATTAAAATGGTAACACCATTATTTTTCACTGTAAAGATCAATTTTAAAATTTAACGTTTGGCGCGGAAGTTATAACCAATGATAGATTTTATAGGTGATTAGAAATTTATTTCAAATTCTTTCTACGGTGCCCCAGCCAGCCCTATCAGTCATCTTATCACACACCACTACTGGTGTTTTGTAAACAAATCCAAATGTCAATTGAGTACCAAATTTTAAAACACTTCCCGTGTTAGGTTCAAATCCTGCCCGCACTCGAAAATTTTGCAAGTTTTCAAAAAATTGTATACCTAACACGGGAAGTGTTTTAAAATTTGGTACTCAATTTATCGCTGGTTTTCATCGCTTAGACTACATTCAATCTGTAAAGATAGAATTAGTCGCCGGTGATTAGTTGCAAAACTAACCCGGTAGATGGAGCCATGCCAAGCGTTACTGGCATTAAAATACACTTGCAAAATTGGCGGGCAAGAAATGAGCTGCGGTAGCCCAGATGGAAGAGGCGTCGCCACTAGTAATGCGAAAGTCGCAGGTTCAAATCCTGCCCGCACTCGAAAATTTTGCAAGTTTTCAAAAAATCCAAATGTCAACTTCATCGAGAAACGCTTCGAAGCGACGTTGCCGTTCCGCTCTTGGGCGTTGGGTATGCAATATGTTTGTCATCTAGAGGTGCACGTCCACGTAACGAAAACAGTGTGCCATATCTCATACAGTCCCATACATTACAGCATCATAGATACTCGCGGGGCTACGCAAAAGCGACGCATACGGACGCGGTGTGCTCTGGCCATTACTCTGAGGCAAATGAATTACTGTAGTTCCAACTTCCCTTTTCCGCGTACTTCTTAGCAAGTTGCATGTCGACAGCACCGTTTGAGTAGGAAATTGAGTTATACCGCACTGCGATGCAACCGTGTATGCGGCTTTAATGAACACACTCTATTTCAATGTACTTTGGGTAGCAATGGGTACTTTCACAGCGTTCCAAAACATGGTCGTTAGCACCAATTGGAACATAAAATTCGCCAGCTATCAAATTGTACTAAACTATACAGCTGGAAATTGAAAAATAAGTTAAAGGAAATCGGTTGAAATGCAGTTAAAAATCGCATTTTAAAATTGATTATGATATATAGACGATTTTTTATAATTCAAGTACCTATGTATCGTTTGTTTTATGAGTTTTATAGATAATTAAATTATTTAGTGGTTACATTATTAAATTACTGTTTGACAAATAACCATGTTCATGGAACACTCGGAAACAATTATATATTATGATTTGAAGGCTTATCATAACATGATAAAGTGACTAAAATGTAATTACTTAAATCGTATTAAAATAATAGTTCAAGGTGGAATATACTCCCAGCCAAGCAGAGCACTCGCAAGACGGGTCTGCCTTCTAATGATTTTAATTTCGTATTTTATTTACTTTGAGGGTAATGCTAATGAATCAGCCCTTTGATACTCATTCATAATCATAACCTTCTTTGCACAACTTTTAACTTATTTGAGGTATTTCTATTGAGATTAAATAAACTAAGTTCTATCATAATTATGTTTATTTTGTTACGTGTATACTTAGGTACGAGCATTTGTGCTCTAAAATTTTCTAATTTGAAATTGAAATTGTCATTCTTTATACAATGTAGGATAGTATTATCATATATCACTTACGGACGTCATGAACCGTCATTGTAAAAAAAAGAAATTTGTATCACACAATTTTCTTTTTTTTATAAAAAATTTGTAATGTCCTAATAGAAAACCGGCTCGGGTGGAATAAAAAAATAAAAATAAAGGCACTGCTACGGGGCTGGCCAGGTTAATCACACAGCATGTACGTTTACGCCACCACCATATAAAAACGATATTTGTTTAAATAAACTATCCTTAATAAACTACCCTAGCTAATTTTGGAATTAAAAAAGCTACATATAATTTTTTTTTAAATTGCAGTACCTAAATCTACCAGTTTCAACGTGTGTTTAACAGTCCAAAGCGTTTTTGTCTAATGTTTTATCATCAAAATTCTATGATTTAAAATAATACTTTTACCTTGCAATACCAAAAAAAATATCCATCTACACACTTAATCTGTTTACCTCACAACAGAGCACGACAACCCATTACGTCGGTCTCGGTTTTGACTCTCGTACGCTTATGCAAAGTATTATTGCTGAACCCATTCCATTATTTTTATTGCCTCGCAAAATCATTTCAGAACAACTTTAGGATCCAACCTTCATAGATAAACTTTTATTATTTGTACAACTTGGTAGGTTTCTTTTTTCAAAGTTACATTAGTTGCTGTTTACGCGATTTTGCGTTGTATTATTAATTGTTTTTATAGGTAATATTTCAACAAAACATACCGTGAGGATTTCAATACGAAGTTTCAAATCCTTTACCTCAACCTACATAAGTGAAGGTGAATAGTTCTAAACTAAATAGTTTAAAAAGTATCATACTTGTTAAACTGCAGTAAATTGTCCGAAAGGCGAAACATTATTAATGTATTTTGCCAACTTTGAACGCCAATTAAACCCTCCGAAATATGGGAAACTAGGACGAGGGCGTCTTAAACAGCAACCAAGTGTTTACGGAGAAAGTTGGCGCAACTGGCGCTTAGTGCTGCAAGTGCTGGAACGGAGATGCTGGTATACTGCTAGTGATGTTCATTTATCGATTCCGGACGTACAACTATCGTCTTCAATACAGGGGGCCTTGAACAACAACGAAGAAAGTCGGCAAAATGTATTCTTATTGATGCAAGGGAATGCTTCTGCTGTATATTTATCAATACCGGATTCCCAAATCTTGGAACTTCTTTACAGAAAGCAAGAAATATTACACCATTATGTCGTAATTTTTTATATCATACTCTGGATAGTACGTACTATCTATGGTACGTATATCGTTTTAACATACTTGACCATCCAAGGGACGCGCGCGTGTCTTGAGCGTGAGAAACGTCACTCCTCTTGCATACGGAACGCGTAAAAACTGTTGTATAAGACAAGCGTAACGGTATTTTATTGGTAAACCTATTAAGAATAAGAATAGAATAAGAATAGTTTATTTCACCAATGATACACATTGAAGGCACATATTATGCACATACATACACATATCACGCCCATCATCCCCAGCGGGGTAGGCAGAGCGCAAACACCCGAAAAAACGGACATTCACGTCACGTCTGACATATTATGTTTGAGGGTCATACGGAAAATTGTGTATCGCCATAGTGATAGGTTGTCAGACCATCGCCTAAAATTGCAATCCACACCCTCAAGTCCCTTACGACTCCCACGGGGAAGAAATGGGGCACTGCTATTCTAAGCCGGCATAACACGGCTATTATGACGCGTCACAATGCGTGTGAAGCTTGCGCCTTATTGGAAAGCAAATATTAATAATTTTCCACGATAACGTACAGGTAAATTAGTCCTTAAAATTATACTCGTATTAATAATATCTAAACACTTTTGAATACCACTGAACATTAGAACCGTCTGAATACACGTCCCAACCTATCCTATTCACTATTCCGGATTAAAATTAAATTTGATAATAACACAAAGTATTTGCGAAAAGCTCAGTAATGAAGGGTAACTAACAATTAGTAAAATTATTACGACTTCGTCGTCTAGACTTATTGACCTTTAAAATTGGATCCGGTCGATGTAAGACTTCCCCTCACTTAGTTAAACAATAAACTGTGGACCCAGTCGTCTGGAGTTTTACTTCAATGTCGGCATACTAAAGTTAACTCTTAACAGGGACTGAAAAACCGTGGCCAAGCCTCTAATTTCATTAAACGACAATCATCAGTATTTTAACTTTAATAGTAGTTTAAGAGGGGAGGCCTTTGCCCAGTTGCGGGACACAGAACAGGCTACATAAAAAATTTAGGTTACCTATGTTCAGTGCGTTCATACCATGCTTAATCAGATATACGATTCCGATTACTCTTTATACTTTTTGAGAAATGGAATAAGAAGTCTCACTAAATATATTATAAATGCCGCCAAGACGAGTACCCTATGAAAAGGTTTTAGATCTCATGTACCTAGCGTCAAGTTTCTAAACATGCCATAACTTCACCATCCCACTAAATTTTACATGGTGTTATGACAATAAAAGAAAACCAGTGTCTTAGTCGTTTGTCAAAAAAAAATTAAACAGCACTTTTTTACTACTTTGTAATAACACAAACAATCTCTACTGTTTAGTAAAAATGTTTTGCTACCGTTAGAGGCAAAATGAATGCATTTTGTTATGCAAATCGCTAGTTCCTAAGTAATGTGTTATAATTGCTTCAAAAGTACCTATATACCGAAAAGACCAAGCCGTACATGTTGACTGAGCTGTATAGTTTATTAAATTTAGGGAGTTGGTGGAGTTATGGCGTATAGAATCAGAAGCTTATCCCATGAGATCTGCTACCCTTTTCGTATGTCTTGACGGCATTTTACATGAAAAGTTTTTGGACAGATTTATTTTTTTCAGTAGGGAGAAAAAATCCCACACAAATTTCCACCCCCTTTTTTAAACGATTAGAGAGTGATTTACTTTTTGTTTCTAACTACATGTCCGCACACCAAATATCTGACTGCTAGCATTAAAGATAGTGAAAATTTCATACAAACTTTCAACCTCCAATCTATGTGATGAACGTACACGTTTTTCCACTTTTTAAATACCAAAGTACTAGTATATTAAATGGTCATGCATGCTAAAGGTCAAGTTAAACTAAAATGCTAAAATTACTGAGACAATATTTCGTTTTGTATAATATGCCTTGCCCATTTCAATAATTTATTTAAATAACTCGCTTTGAAACTGCGAAAGGCTTACTTATTCATATTTCAATAAGTTTGCTTGACTGAGCACGAAATATGATTATTTCAAGTAAATCTTAATCCTTCACTGAGTACAAAATTAAATTTACACTACATTTATATTGAAGTTAGAAAAGTCTGATTCTCACAACAGAGTCATTGCTAGATATTTACTAAAATATTTGTTTAAATGTCTAGGTCGGTACCGAGGAACAGCAAAATTAAATATATAATACATAATTTGCATATTAAGCAGTACACAGACGAGTTTCAGTTGTGTTTATTTTGGATATTACAATTCCTACGTTTGGTCAAGGATGACTAAGGTGTAAAACGTATTTTTTTTAAAATTTATTTATTAAAGGAATATCAACATCTTACATATCTAACGTTTACATAATTCTTACAAGCTAATAACTATTCTGATATATAAGACACTTATAGATGTACAGAACATACATAGCATCTTTTAGTAGGTAGGGAACTTAAAGTAAGTAGACAACATAACAACGTCTTAGCGCTAAGTATGAGATTTATTATTTATTAATTATTTAGGATTTAAATTATTTTTGTTCTGTCACCATGAGATCTAACACCTTAGTAATCCGTGACCACGAGCTCTGTAAAGAGCCCAAAACGCAGGAATCGTAAAATGGAAAACAAACAAACACAACTTAAATCTTAAAATTGTGATTTGTAATAAAAACCTTTTTTAGTCGTCACCGCCGCTGTCTACGTGACAATAGGCGGCAACCTATACGGACGGCTTAAGGCTGGACACAAATGCAATACGACGACGTCACTTCGGACATACGACCTCGCATCGCAAGATCTTCCGGAATGCATCGCACGAATTCACATAGCGCATTCGTGATGTAACCTCATATTTGGTGACTCCATTTTGAGTCCACTCTGAGACAAAAGGAAGACTTATTCTAGCTCATGTAAGTTTGTTTTGTCGAAGACTCAGCATGGTTTATTTAAATTTAAGAAAATAATACAAAAACATTTTTTATGAACTTTTGAGTATTTGTGAGTAAAATGGCTTTCATTATGGACAATCCCTAGATTTTATAACTTTTCTATGCAAGCTAGCGTACTAATATTATAAATCCAAGAGTTAGATTGTGTGCCTATGTCAGTTACCACTTTACGCTAAAATACTAAAGTGTGGATTAAAATACTTACAACTACATGTGACATAACATCATTATGAGGCCTGTGTGTCTTACAAGCCCATTGTGTCTGCACTCTTATTAGGTAACTATATAAAACTTCCCGCTTTGTAATAATATGTATTTAGAAAAAAACTAAAACACGTCCTGAGTTCAACTAGCACCGTTGAAGCATAAATTAGAGAGACGGCGCGTGTTAAAGAATGGTCACCCAAACCAAAGCTTTGACGCAGGAATTGGAATCGGAAGTACATCCGAAGTATTCGCATCGCTTTGTTTATATAACTTTATGCACATGGTATGGGCATGTTATGAGGAGGGATGAAAATCATGTGACAAAAAGAGTATTGAATATGAATGTGGATGGATGCAGAAGGAGAGGAAGACCTAAAAAAGTTTGGATGGACTGTACTTCTGTAAAAAATGATATGAAGCAAAAGGGTATAAGATAAATGGAAGAAACATGAAAATGGAAAACATGTTGCGCCGACTCCCAATAAATTGGGGCAGGCAGATGATGATGATGCACAAAACTGTACACGGGCGGACTTAACGCTAAAAGCTGGTCTACCTTAGGGCATGTGGAAAGGTTCAAAGCAGGTGCATTAAAATAAACAATATATAAAAAATAAAAAAAAAAGAAGATATATAATTTAGTATTATCCGCTTGTCTGTCACGTACCGGGAGCCGGACAACAATTTTGAACCTTAACTACCCACAATAAAATTCAAAACCAATGAAATTGTTATAGTATGAAGCGACAGACGAGTGATTATGTATGTATGTTATAGCATTTATGTGTACCCAGTCTTATGTGTATTTAGTCTAAAATGTCATTCAAAGCACAAAACCATCGTTCTTACGGACAATGAAGTGGTTCAGCCTGCATTGTGTTAACCAGATTGACAACAAACTCAAACAGGGATAATTATAAAATTTGTGTCCCTAAGATTTAATCAGGTAATGTGGACAAACTCAGATCACTAAACCACGGGGGTAATGAATAATTTGGAAATTTATTGGACCACTTAATACCTTAACATATTTGTATTGTATGTAAGTAGATTGAATCTGATTTCATTTTAAAATGTACGTATATTTTCGCTACGTAAAATAAGTTATTGAAACAGTAATTTACCTACAGAGTTATTTAAACGGGGATTTCAACTCCAATCCCCACGAATATATTATTAACAGTTTCATTAGAGTTTTGTCAGTAACTTTTGTTTTAGACCTTTTGATTCCCTTGGGCACTGAAATACATCGATCTAAATAAGCCATTCATTTCCTTTTATCTGATGCCCATAATTACAATTACTTTGGAAACGAGTAACTATTTAGGTAGTAGGGAGCTAATAGTATTAATTTCAACCACTCCTGCCTACCAAGTTTTTCTTTTTCACCTACTTGTAATATAGTACCTTTACCTAAATACTATCGCGATAGACACGGTCTAATACTTAAAATGAGTGAAAGTGATCGCGAGTGTTTTAAAAGTTATATTGTAATAGAGTAGGTGAAAAATATCTGCGTTCAGGGAAATTCCAAGGCTTTCTTAGCAATAATTACAGCTTGTCGCAATATTTCACATAAACAGACTGCTTTCTTGGCGTACGCCTCCGGATACGGACCGTGGTGTCGTAAAGTTGTAAATTGCATGAGTCTGTAGCCGCAGAGCCTTAACTTATGTCGGCGGCGTGTGCGTGCGCGCCTTAAAATTGTAAACATGGGTAGCGGATAGGTATACTGGATGTGAAGACATCCTTGCAGCCACTTTCAAGAAGCTTTTACTTTCCTCCAGTAGGTAACACATTTTAGGAATCATCAAAAAAATTGGTTGAATAAAATATAATGACAATCGCTGATGGTGCATTTTGTATGGAAGGTAAAAAAAACATTAGCTAACTTTGTTTCCTTGAGAATGTTTTTTGGTTTCTTGGTTTGATCATGCCTTCATGGTTCGATATACTTTCATTTACACCCTGTATATTTAAAGACTACGATACTACAAAGAACATACTAACTTATGGAAAAATATATAGCTTTGAGCTGCACGACACAGATTCTTTGTTTAATCAAGTTTACACAGGTCCCAAAATTACTCAGGAACTAAGCTGGGGATAGGAGTGTGAGATTATGTGTCAAATTTTCAACTATCCTACGGTAGTTGTAAATACTTCTATTAAAAGAAGATGCCGCTAATGTCGCATCGAGACAAGCATCAAGAGGTCAAAAATTTGGTGGTAGCAGTCGAGACTCCGGTAGCTCAGTTGGTAGAGCAGTAGTAGAATGGGCCCAGGTTCAAGTCCCGTTTACAGCAAAAAAAAGATTTAATATTTTAATATGAAAATAATGTGAAGAGCGTGCAGTAATGTAAGGACTACAGACATGGCTCTCCAGTTTGCTGGTGGCGGGTAAGGGAATGCGGCAGTGGTCGTTCTAAATTCGTGTCGAATATCTATGTCTATTACCAACCCATTGCCGTGTGATGCCGGCTTAGAATAGCATCACCCCATTTCTTGCCCGTGGGAGTCGTAAGAAGCGTCTAAGGGACTCGAGGGTGTGTATTGCAATTTTAGGCGATGGCATGACAACCTGTCACTATGGCGATACACCAAACCGGATGACCCTCAAATGTTTGTCAGACGTGGCGTAAATGTCCGTTCTATGCGGCCGTTTACGCCCTGCCTAGGTACCCCACAAGGGATTATAGGCGTGATATGTGTATGTATGTATTACCAACCCAGGGTTAGTTCTCTAGGTGTTGATTAAATCACCTAAGACGGAATCATCTCAAAGGCAGGTAGATACCTATTTGAGATGGATTTAGCTACCTCATGAATAACTTATAAACTTGGTTGCTGGCTTGGTATCTCTAGGATATGAAAGGTAGCTAGATTAATTACAAGGAACCATCTAGGTTAACTTGAGTTTAATTTCAGGTAGACAGGCAGTTACTCAGTGAAGTAAGTGTTTTCGAAATTACGCTCATAATTTTGGTTTTATATCTACCTATCTGTTTTACGATTTTAAAGTACCTATCTACTTATACTAAACAATTACAAGTCATATATTTTCCAACACAATAATAAACAGAAATTTAAATATAAGGTGTAAAAAAAATAGCTGAGAATATTTTAAGGGGTGAACCAGTACGTGTAACTGAACAACTTTTCCCAAGGAACATAGGTCGAAATATGAAAAAATAATTTGACCCTCCCATACTTAGTGTGTTACCCGGCCGGGATAATTTGTATGGGAGGGCCAATTTTTTTTTCATATTTCGACCTATGTTCCTTGGGGAATGTTGTTTAGTTTCACGTACTAGTTCACCCCTTAAAATATTTTCAGATATTTTTTTTACACCATGTATAAGCACAACCTTAAGGTGGCATCAGTCCCAAAAAGTAAGTCAGTTTCCTTTTCGCTGCGTTATAGAGAAACAGACAAAGACAGCTCAGATCCGGAATACTGAACATTTATTTCATTATTATAATATAAACAAATATTTCGAAAAGTAAGCTCATATATTTATTACATGTTTAATTAAGAAGGAGAAGACATAAAATAAAATATGAAATTATGGATAACAATCAAATCGGTTAGGTTTTGGGTCTAAAAACGGACTAAAACTGCATTTTTTTTTCTATCGAGGTAATTTTATTAAATTGTGTTTTGAGTCACATAGTTTTGTAATGTATTGGAGTATTTAAAAAAATGTCTTATAATTTAGAGATTTCAAGAAATAGGTTACAAAATGCCGAACACTATCTAACCTTTCGCGATTGATTTCTAAGCTTATTTCACCTTAAAACTTTAAATAGGTACATAGCACAAACAAAGTAAGTATTATATAGGTACATGGATAATATTTGTGATAATAATATATGAAAGTGTTCTGAACAAAATGTTAGGCTTTGGTGTTTAAAAAACTATCGATTGTTTATGAAAACCAATATTTCAATTTGATGATTGGCATCACAAGAATCCTTATAACTGCCGGGTATCAATATTAAACATTATGTGTTAGCTTTTGAAATCTATAAATGACATAGCATTAGATTAGTTAAATAGAAACAGTTGGTAAAAGTTAATGACGGTACCATTGATTAAAGAATCATACCTACAAAATATTACGGCATGATAATTTTGTATTCCATTACAAATATCACAATTTTTATATTTGAGTTCAAGAAGAATATCATGAAAAACGCGTGACAACCTAAATAAGTATTTTGAATTGTCAAAGTAAATTTAAATATGAGTTTTATGGGCTAAATGAAATAAACTTGCGAAAGATTTTAGACTATTTCTCTAACATCTCGTATTAGTAAGGGTAATATTGAAGTCGTTACGAGGAACTAATAGGTATCGCTAAGTAGGAATACGGTATTCGCACAGATTGCTCGCTTAATTGAATTCTAGCCACCGTCTGTAATAGTCCATTTCTATGTAGGAATCTAATAACAGTTAGATAAAGGGATTTCTGTATTAAAAATGAGGCCTTATTAGAGTTGAAACACACAGGTGCTTATTTTCCGTCGCGGAATATTGGTTTCTTTGTTGAATCCCTATTGTATAAAAGACTTGCTGGTTCGCGGGAAACTTCGTTTTGCTGACTGAATGTTATGGTCAACATACCTCCACCAATACCAGTGTTTCTTGCCTTTGACAATAACTGATTTCTAACCAAGATACCTAAGTTAACATGCAAAATTTCTATTATCGAGCCATGGTCCTTCAATTAATTTGCTCTGAGAGGAAGAAAATGTCTATCACGCTAATAAGCTTTTGCTGAAGCTTAAGTTTTAAGCAGTATCTTCATTCTACATTGGGTTGATCATTGACCTAATGAACACATAGGAAAGCATTTCTGCATATATACCTACGTATAATTTATCTGTTTAAATCATTATTATTAAGTAAGTATTTAGTTTTGTACCGTGTGCCGTGTACTGCTGGCTAGGAATAACATTACCCGTATTCTCAAAGGTGACTAAGGAATGCATCCCAGAAATGGGCAGCAGCGTTCCCTGTGAATACAAAATTTTGCACGGCGCTCTCCAATCCGACAGCCAAGCGTAGTAAGTATTGTAATACCCCATCATTAGGGAGAGGCCCGTGTCCAGAGATGGACCAGAGATTTTAAAAATGTAGCTGGGGTTTATGAGACGTACAAATTGAAGCAACTTATTTTCCAATAGACCCATTTTCAACTCTTATACGGTATACTCAGGATCCTTATGTTCCTCTTCATGAACTCTAGATCCTCAATACGTACGTGCCAGCAGAAACAGAAAATTTACTTATCTCCTATAATTATTCCAGGCTCCTGGTGTTCCTCATTAGGATTCCCAAACCCTTGATGACAATATGCCAGCAGAAGCAGTCTATCATGCAAAACTAATTTTTTTTATGAACGAATTTCCGCATCTCTTTCACTTTTTCTGGGCTCCTGGTCTTCCACATTTGGCATCCAGACCCTCGATGTAAATGTGTCAGAAGAAGCGGCCTATTATACTGAACAACTTTTGCTAAAAAGACATTTCTGTATCTTTCGTACTGTAGCTGGAATCCTGGCGTTCTAATTATTTTGCGTATCCTACCTATCGTATTTCCCGTGATAATGAACGATTTTCCCGCTATACACAACAAAAAGGTTTATTCAAATTCGTCTCGTAGTATCGGAGATCAGCCCGGACAAACAGACAGACAAAAAAAAAATACTGTTGAAATGTGATCTTAACCTATTTTAACATCGCCTAAGATTAGTTTTTCGTAAATTTGTTCAATGTACAGACACACGATTTTACTGTTTTATTATATGTATAGATTGTGCTGTCAATTCAATACCGTTTACTTATAAAACTATTACCTTTATGAATATTTTCGTTTTGCAGCCAGTATAATATAGAATTTTGATATTCCATCACTTCTACGAATAAATGAATCATTTATGTATTTAATTTTAACTTAAAGAAAACCATGTTAAATGCTCAGAACTATATCGTTTGTCCCATTAAGACGAGAGTATAATACATTACTAATCATGCTTATCGGAAGAAATATAATTTGATATTAAAACTGATAATAATGTAAATAAAATGGTGATATTTAAAAATGATGAAACAATTGCAATGCATACTTACTTTCTATGAAATAAATGAATATTTACGGACCCCTAGGGACGCTGGAGTGGCTGAGACGGCAAGAAAAAGAAGAGGCCCATACTCAGCAGTGCAGTGGGCTGATATGATGATGAAGCACAATTTGTGAAGTAATATTTTGAAGCAAAACACAATATCAGTTGCACAATTTTAAAACACGATATAAAAAAACAAACCAAAGAAACCTCAATTGTATTTTATTTTCAAATTTTTCGTAACAAATAAAAAAAAGTTATAATTTAGATATATCTATAATACCTAAATAAAATATTGTTACGGTAGGTATTTCTCTAGTTACTATGTCGGAAAAACCGTAAAATCTTGCAAAAAATTCAACGAAAAATGAGTGCCTGTTTCTCTATGGCGCAGCCAAACAAACTTAAAAGGGACAAACTTCTCAGGTGAATCAAGGCCTTAACACCAGCAATGAGCTGTGCTACACCTAGTTCAGCTTGTGTCGTTTATTTGAACTGTATTGATTCATAATATTTTCTTGAGTTTGCACAACTATTACTCATCACAATAAAACAATTTTAAACGGATTTAAGTTGTGTATTGATTCATTTAATATGTGACGCGTAATACATGTATTTGAAATATTTTTTACGCGATTTGTCATATCTCAAACAATCTTATTTTCCGCGATTAAACTTTGCACTGGTATGTTTCGCCGCAAATAGGTACCTACTAATACCATGCTAATACCCCCTGTATTCATCAGTCAGTTTTTTATTACTTACATTCAAAAACTTTGAAATTATGGAAATGAAATACATAGACCTACTAAAGTATTGCTGTGCTCTCACTTTTAACTGTGTTTTTATAAAGCAGATCGGACCATCTATTTTAAGCTGGTTTAAATTTGCTGCTTTATGAAAACTCAAACCGAAATAACTACGGGAAAATAAAACGTCTATCTGAAATATGAACTGAAAAACGCTTTGAAATTGTGTTGGAAAATATTAAGCTCTTCGGGTAGGTATCCAAATGACAGATAGTTAAAAATATTTTCTTCTGATATATAAATGTATGTGGTGTATAAAGTAAAATAACAGCATAATACAAACACGTCCACAACCCTGGCGGTTGAAAAGCTTTGCTAACATATTGACGGATGCGAGCAACGAGGTGACTCATCAGTTTTCACCAGTGTTGACGTTGATGAAAAGTTTATTAATTCCATCGTTGTTTATTTTTATTGTCTGAATATTAATTGGTACCCTTTTTGCCGCTTGATATTTCACTGATTCTTTTTTTTGTGTGGGACACCAACCCAACGAACGACCCAATGAACCCTTATTTCACTTGATGTTAACGATTTGGACAAATACTTATCGTTTTAAACAAATAGGGTATAACGACAGGTATTTGACAACTAGATAATGTACAAACTTAAATAAGATACGTAGCTTTTCACTTTGCAAACAACAGTGAAGAAACATTTCTCTGTAAATTATGAAATATACCGTGAGAACGTCATATATCAGAGCCACAGGACAATTTTCCGAGCTACATAAATCGCGTCGTAGCAAAGTTGACAACGTAATATGAGATTTCATATCAGCGACGTCAGGGATAATGAATAAATAAATTACTCGTGTCTGCACTCAATTCTCGTTAGTTTCAGCGAAAATTACAGAGGAAAGTCTTCCGCCAGAACATTAAGTTAAGAGTGCAAAATAATTTATAGTGAAATACAAAGGCAAATAATGGTTGCTTTTGGAATAGGCAATTTTGATTGAAATTAATAACCACTGGAATAAACTGAAGAATATTTAAGACCGACTCACACATTTGCTCTCTGATTCCAATATAAGTTTTGTATGGTTCGCAGGTCTTTCCTAATCTAATGTAATTTAAGACTGCGACAAGGCGAACATGTAACAATCGATCAAAAGCCTCATTGTTTTCAATCAAATCAGAGAAGTACATCCTGTTGCATGTGCATGCATTTTTGAACCGGAACTTGAACTACAAAAATAATTTCTTCAATATTCCTGTAGGCGGCTGAGACATGGACTTTCAGAGAGACTTAGAAGAACGATAGACGCCCTAGAAATGTGGTGCTGGAGAAGAACGCTTGGGGTGTCATAGATGGAATTCCGAACCAACGAGTCCCTCCTTCAGGAACTCGGCATCAAGCAGCGTCTATCCTCCATAATACAGGCTCCAATCCTCATTTACTTTGGTCCATGGTCTATTTATTAATATATAGCGCTTTGTGATGCAGGAAAAAGTAGAAGGCACAAGACCGCGTGGAAGATCCATAATGCGCTAGACTGATCAAGTGAAGTGCCGTTAATGTGCCTCTTTACGAAAGTACTAGAAATGTGGCAGTTCGTGAAGACTGACGGACTCCATACTGAAGAATGCGATACTGGATCACGACACACAATTTACGAGGAGTGAAACGTGCCACCAACCCTTAACTGACGGCGTTACACTCTTGACAGAGTGGTCGTGCCTTAGAAGAAAAAAAAAACTTAAACCCACTTTGTGGTAAGATTTCTTCTCCTTTACTCGTATAAAGATACACGATAATTTGGCAACAACGGGATTTATGTGATCACTATAATATTTTATGCAAATCGTAAATTCCGTCGTGCAACTATCGCATAGTAGTTCCAACCTGGAACACACCTGTGTATATTTCAATTGCGGAACGCCGGATTTTTTGAATATGAGATCAAAAAGTGATCCTTAAAATATGAGGATCACAAGTTACGGATCAGTAGCGACCTTTACCTTCATATCTTTTATCTTTCTGCGTATCACAGGCGGTCGGCTGCCTTTAATGCTCCTCACTTACACAATATTTGTATTGGTATTGGCATGTTATTCCGTTCACGGTTTAAATCTTTATAAATTTGTTTAATGTTTTGGTTGTTAGGTACATTTTTTGATTATTTTTAGTTGTAATAATATTTTTATCCTAAATTAGCATTTTTTTTGTTATTTATTAATTTTGTATTCTTTGTCAGCGTCTTTAATTTATCATCTGTTTATTAAATATATTTGTCGGTTACTTTAGTAATCTGTATCTCTACAATACATAAATAAAATAACAAATAGGTACCCATCATTTTCTTTCCTTTAGTTCTACTAGCTTATAAGGTACTATGTTCACATTTAAGCTTTGCACCCTTTGCACCTCATTTGTAGGTTACTCTAGTCTGTGCTCTAGTGCCTCTCGTGTAGAATAACTAGATTATAATAAACCTACTTGCAGTCACGTCTCAGAGCTTGTATTAGCGGCAGAAGTCCAGTCTCTCCTTTAAATATCTAGCATCGCAGTGCATTGGGCCCAATTCTAGGCCCCTTTTAGCCGTGATAGGATTTGGGTTTTTTTTTGTTTCTTGCTTCAATTCACACACAAACGCACATAAATACACACAGTCACCGATATCACAATGGAAGTTTTTCTGTTGATAGTTCTGAATTTAAAATAAGAGTTTAAATTTACTTCAATATGGCTGGCAGCAGCTATAGTTGTGTTGTAGGTTTCGCTTCATGTTATGTTCGTTACTTTTTAATTCTGTTAGTTTGATTAGCTACGAAATAAACTTGTCGTCTTGCTATTATATTGAGTATCACTCTATACCTAAATATCTATAAATTCTTTAGAACGATTAAATAAATATAAATTAAAGAATAATTTATAAAGTGGTACAGATTTTCGTGTATAGGAACGTCATTACAATTCATCAGGTCGTTGGATGACTAGCTGTCCCACACGAAAAGAGAGAAGATTACAATTAAGCTAAGCGCTCTCTACATGACATTTTAGAATCCCTAGAAAATTGTCCATTGCACCATAATCCCGTGTCAGTGACAGCGACTGTTGAAAACGTTTAATCCGCCACTTCTAGCAAAGAAGCATTTCATTCTTCATTGGTCATTTCAATATGGTAAGTATATCACAATTTTTTTTCTTAAATTATGATAATTTCTTGTCATCGTTGAATTGAGTCCATCGTCATGTACTGCTAAAAATTTAATGCATACACTGCCGGAATTTAGCATTACTTCGTTGAATAGTTTATTTTCATATCCCGGCTATGCAGGATTCTCATACCATCTTGACAAAGCAATTTGGCATGAAACAAAGCGTAGTTTTCTAAGAAAGTGGATTTTCTGTTAAAACATACGGTATATGACGGAATAGAAGTCAATTAACTAACTTTAAAAAAAATTGTGCAGCGCGTAAAACTCAATATACCGGGTAACCCGAATAGTTACGTCTGAAAACAAAACATAAAATGCCTTTTATAAGGGGTATCAAATCTGAATCACCCCCATAAACGATCCGCAATTTTTTGTAGTTCATAAGTTATTCAACTTTAAAGTTCGATGGCAAAAATTCTACTGAGTATTTTACCTTTTTTCGTACGCTAGAAAGTACAAATCATGAAGATTATGCTACTGAAACAACCGCTCGAAAATCCCTATAACAGAAAAAAGGAAAAAGCCTGTCGGTCGAATTTTTTCCATCCAACTTTTAAAGTTGATTAACTCTGAAACTACAAAAATCGCGGAACATATATGCTCGTGATTCGGGTATCCCTTTGTATAAGGTACTCAAACTTTGTCTTTGGAGGTCACGGTACATCCTGTATATTAAGATGAAACACTGCAACAATAACCTTCTAATTGATCGTGTACCTGCCTAATGCTATTATTTCAAATTGATGCAATGAGACTATTAAATGAGTATCTATCTTTAAATCTTTGAGCGACATCGACTTGAATAAAATTTACTTTACTAGTTAGTACTTTAAGAGTTACTTTAATTGAAAAGTGATTGCTCTTGGATTACAATCCCGATTGATTGGTAGGTACGAAATTTGAAACCATTAATACATAATGTCTCTATGATCTTGCTCTGCAAAATAAAACGACGTTTACACATTACAATGAAATGAAAAAGTTGTACTAAGGAAAAAGCACCAAAGTATTGGTATCATGTATTGGACCGGCCAATTCCCGCACATTTTTCGGCTGAGAATAAATTTGGAAAGTTTTGTTTCCGCACGAGTGGTGCATTATCTCTTATTATGGTTTAAGTGGGCGGCCCTCTTAACTTACCCTCAACTTGGTAACAACGACAAACTTTACGAGTCATATAACATCAGACCAAATTAAATTTTATTGTTCAGAAATTTTAGTTAAGTTTTGATGTAGGTTGCTAGCTTAATGACCACACCAGGTATGCAAGATTATTCTTGTATATTTTTTGTCAAAATGGGGTAGTAACAATGTTTGCCGATGTTTTCTAAAATACTGATTTGAGTAGGTACCTACCTATTGAATTTCAGGTACATTCAATTGAAATATTGAGTTCATAAAAAGCAAGACTACAGGTAGTAGGTACGCATGGTAGTCCCTACAGAAAACAGAGAAGAGATCTCTATGTTACGCAATGACAACATTTTATCACTGAAAAAGAAAATGCCTGTTAAATTATTTTCCTGTTTTCCGAACGTAAGAATCTAAAAGAAGCGGAAATCCGTCACGGGGGATTGTAAATCGCGGGCTCAAGATTACAATGAATAAAGAATCCCCTTTTTGCAGGCCAGCTCCGGGATTAACATTTTGTTTTATTTTTTAAAGTAGAGATCTCTGTCTTAGAATTCGTGGGACTAATCTTGCACTTAACTTTGAAAAAATATTTTTACATTAAAGCTTTTTAAGGAAAATTGTGATCACTCGTAAAATTGTAAATCGCATCATAATATTAATAAAGTTAGCTTACTGCTGTGTCTAAATCCTTTAGATTTTATTCCTTACGTAGCATCCTACGGTCTTTCTTGTTTTTTTTTCTGTTTTTTCCCCAACCTGACAGCTAATTTCTGAAAGCCAAAGCACTGGCAGGAAACAGACTGGAATGAAAATAACTGACGGCAAATGCAAAGCTTTTAAATTTGAATGGTGATGTGATGATGATGCTGCAAATTCGGTCTATTATCCCGTCAACACTTTTTGTCCAGTCGTAATAAAACTTAATTTTTACATTGAATGTATGTTTCATTTAAACGGTATCAAAATGTTCAACCGAAAGCTTCAAGACACTGTGATTGATTAACTAATCAGACATTGAAGCTTTTTTTTATCTTGCTTGCTATATTACGCAAAAAATTCCGAGCAAAATTTACACATTTCCAAATTCTGAAAACTTGCTGGCACGCAAAGCTCCTATTCAAATGATTCACTGTAACAACCGTCTGGAGGATCGTTGCAAAAGATGAACGTCGACATTCCTCTTAATATTTTATCCACGAAACATCATATCACCCAAAGATTATTATTTTTAGGATTCCGTTGTTTTAAGTACATAAAGGGGTATTTTTAGGAATGTGATCATAAGTTCTTGATTCACTAGCAAAAATAAACAATTAATTATGTAGCTAAAAAGTCACCAATCCATAAGCAGAGCTCAACTTGTGACCCAAAGAGATTCAGTAGCTTCTTCTTCTTCTCTTCGTGTGGGACACCTAGTCATCCAACGACCCGATGAACCCAGGTGTCAAGGGATTTTCAACTGCCTGCTACTATTCAGTAGTAATATTTGACAATGAGAACTATACCAGAGTTTACCGGGGTGATATTGGTGTGCTGCGTAAACTGAAGTTATTGTTTGCCAGCTACTGAAGTACGCAGATTACACGGACTATTGGATTACCGATATAAAGTAATATCTGATTCAACGTCGTTCATTATTTAAAAGCGTTAGCTTGAACTATCAGCTAACTATTTTTATACACAAACACACATTCTTTATTATTATTATTATTCTTTATTAATGGCGTTTCCACATATCACGGCTATAATCCCTTGCGGGGTAGGCAGAGCGTTAACGGCCGCAAAAACGGTCATTAAAGCCACGTCTGACAAATATTTAAGAACGATTCGGAAAATTGTGTATCGCCATAGTGACAGGTTGTCATTCAGTCCCTTAGTCGCCTCTTACGACTCCCACGAGAAAGAAATGAGGTGATGCTATTCTAAGTCGGCATCACACAGCGTTATTAATATTTTTGAAGTGTCCCAAAAAAAGAAATGAGAAACTGTATAGTTTCGTGGTCTGATTGCACCCTATCAGTGTTCAAAGGGCTGTCCCTTACACACTGTATAGGGTTTTTCTTTTTTCTTACTTTTTCTTGCCATCGTCAGCGATCCTGTGCCTCCTACATTTAATGTCTGATGGCAGTGGCCAATACGTCATCCATCTATCTAGCAACCGACTGGTTGTGCTACTGTTCTCTGTCGCCCTTCTGTTACCTCCTTGGTACACAATGCATCATCTTAACGAGCCCAGCGTACTGTCTATCTCCACATCAGGGTCATGATTCGTTCTCAGATAATATTTTCTTAAGTTTCCCTACTAAATAAAACAATTCAATAAACACAACTTTAATCCGTTTGAAATTGTTTTATAGTGTCGTTTCCATCGGCATCTTATCTTCTAATTGCGAACTCGATTCTGTAGATTGATACAACGGATCACTCTATGGCCTATGGCTCGTAGTAGCAAACAAAGTGTAATTGATATTGTAATGAGGACTGCAGTAGGAACAATCCCGGTAACACTGCGTAAACTGAAGTTATTGTGCTCCGGCTCCTGATCTACGCAGATTACACCGCTCTGTGGATAGCCAATAACAATAGACTATCTATGATTACTTAGACGGTGGCCGTAACACAACCATGTCAGAGGCCTACTGCTGGTAGTAGGCGGTTGAAAAACTCTGACACCAGGGTTCTTCGGGTCGTTGGACGACTCGGTGTCCCACACGAAAAAAAAAAAATAGACTATCTGGCTGATATCAATGTACGAAACAATGTATGAATTAAATAAGAGACTAAGGATCATATTCAAGGATTTTTCAAGTTTATCATATTATATTTAAATAAAAACGACTGACAATTGTTTCCTACGGTGGACTCAAACACCCGAGTTTGACCGATTGCTACTTAAATCGAATACACAGGTAAAATAATGTTCACAAAAATTTTGACATAGGTAACAAAATCTATTAGAAATAAGTTGAATGAATCAGTTTATGATTCTTCAGCCCTGTCTTTCGAATTTATTACTTTAGATTCACAGGTGCTAGGACAGATTTCAATAAATCAAAACCCTGTGCAACGACATTGGCCTGTTATTATTAGTTTTCTCTAGTATCAAGTGCCCAATCGGTGTAGATCACAACAATAGATCGTGAACAATATATAACCAGTTTACATATTAACTCGCCGAGCTTGTGTTGTAACAGGATATTACAGCTGTTCTCATTACAATAGGTATCGATTACGCCGATATGGATGTTTGATGTCGGTTTTGAATAGCATCACCCCTTTCCCGTGGGTGTCGTTAGAGGCGACCAAGGGACTTGAGAGTTATATCTGCTTTGCAGTTTTTCGCGATGAGCTGGCAACCTGTCACTATGGCGGTAGACATTTTTCTTAATGTTCCTCAATTATTTTTTCAGACTTGGCGTAAATGTCCGTTTATTGCAGCCGTCTACGCTCTATCTACCCCGGAAGGGAGTATAGGCGTGATATAGGTGGAAGCCCATGTCCAGAAGTGGACGGTTGTGGCTGTAAATGAATGTTTGTATCGATTAAGCTTTACGTCGGTAAGTCTATTGTTATATTCATGCATGATAGATATATGTATAAACTACGAAGCGCACTCAAATAGATTCTAGTCACAAATAACAGTCGGCGCGTGATCACAAACGACTCATAAATTAAAGTCACGATATTTGATATCAACAGTGGCGTAAAACTATTTTCGTATCATATTTATATAATACAAAAGTCATTTGGATTTGCTTGAGATATTACAACTTGCCCAAAATATCATCAAATGACTTTTTGCTACAAATACACTAGCAATCTTAAGGTACGACTTTGAAATGCATTGCAATCTGAAAATATTTCGGTCTGTGTAGATGGTTCACAATAATGTGGCCAAAGCTTTTGCAAGATAATCTAGAAAATTGAAATATTCTGAGCATACGGAATATTCAAGGAGACTCTATTTTTATTTTTCTGTCTGAGATCATTAAATAAAATAATTTTGTGATATTATAACATAAATTAGGACATTTGAGGTTACAGAGCGGCAACATTATATTTCGGTATACCTAATGTCTGCACAATCTACTACTTTGCACCAAAAAGGCTGTACTGTACTTATAGGTTTAATCTTAATCAGAATAAAGCCCGTAAAATGCTTTATTTAGTATTATTTACATACATACATACATACATACATAAATCACGCCTATATCCCTTCGGGGTAAGCAGAGCGTTAACGGCCGTAAAACGGATATTAACACCACATCTGACAAAAGTTTGAGGGTCAATCAGATAACTGTGTATCACTATAGTGACAGGTTGTCAGCCCATCGCCTAAAATTGCAATACACAACCCTCGATTCCCTTAGTCGCTTCTTACGACACCCATCCCATGGGTAAGACATGGGATGATGCTATTCTAAGCCGGCATCACACGGCAACTATTCTAAGCCGGCATCACACGGCAAGTATTATTTCTCTTTGATAATATGCAAACAAAATTACTTATATCATTTTTAAAGTCAACTGCGTTTAATTCATTACTCTCGACACTCTTATTTATATTTCAGAGAACAAACTGTGTGTATTACAGTTGAATAAATGGTATGTCACTTTCAGGCATGTATTTTTAAATAAAAATTGTTTTTATTTTACTTATTTCAGCAAAAAATTATTTTATTCATTTTTTCGTATAAATGGTCAATTTTCAATATATCTACATCAGACAAATAAAAATACAGGTAATTTAGTAGATGAAACTCAATATCATCACCTGCAATAAAGACTTACATCTTTATCTAACAAAAGATTAATGAAAAAACAGTGTGAGTGAGCAAAGGCGAGCTTTTCTCGAAGAAGAGATCTCTTTCAGCCAATCCGTCGGTAGTGCGAGGAATTATATTTTTGTGGGGACAAAACCATGAAACAATTGAAACTAATTTAAACCATACTACAAACATCATCCTTACATACATATTACATACATACATATATACTAATATCCTAATATATCGATGTAGTTGAGATATAAAGTGCTCTTTAGCTCTTTTTTTTTGTAAACAATGATTGAGGGGCTTTCTTGAAAGGACTTATACACGGGCCACATAAGTGAAATCTTTGATTTGTCGAAATATAACTAGCTTAAGCGATCAATGATCATATTTGATTAAAAGAAGAATTATTTGATATGATGTACGATCAGCAGCATGCGATACTGGTTTTTCTTATAAACTGTATAAAAAAACAGTTTCAGTTGATCCCATAGGTAACCCTGAATGTCAAAATACAGGGTGTAAGGAAAAGTACTGCTTTCCCTTTAAGAAAAGAACCAGCCCATTAAACTGAAAAACTTTCCCCAAGAAACATAAGTCGAAATATGAAAAAAAATTACAACTGGACTTGGTCGGCTGCTACATTTTGTATGGGACGTAATTTCTTTTTTCACTGACACCAGGGTTCATCGGATCGTTGGACGACTCGGTGTCCCACACGAAAAAAGAGAGAGAGAGAGTACTTTTCCTTACACCCTGTATAGCACTATGGCGCTTGTGGCAACACTCCTTATTCAGGAATGAATAATCCAATGCAGATAAGGCAGAATCCACTTTTCGATTTGATTCATCTGGCAGTAGATTTTTTCTGTCCTTAAAAACCAAGCTTACCTTTTTTAATTATTATTAACCATTTATTGCACACAAGAAACATTACAAGAGACATAATATACAAAGAATGACGACACAACAGGACAACTTATTTCTACTTTGTAGAAAAACTGCAAATGAATATAGCCATAACTAGAATATTTTGTATTAAACAATGAGTAAACTGTCACTTTTTCTAAGAAAACACTGTGTGAGAATGTAAATAGAATCTTTGTTTAGTTATAGGTCTCTGGAATCGGAAGTGGTCTGAAAAAAATACTTTAAAAGTTGTAACTGACATACTGTTAAACAGTTTTTTTTTTTCTTTTTCTTTTTAATTAATGATGGGTTTGCTCTTGACTCTAGTCTAGGTCATAGGACAGAGACAGAGTCTAAGATGGAGCGAGCTCACCCAGAAGAAGCCTGTTAAGGCACTGGCACTCCCACACACTGACGGAACGCAGCAAGCTACTTGGCGCCAGACTTCGGTGGGATGGTGGTCGCGAGCCAGGCGGCTCCTTACGGAGCCTTCCACCGCTTGGTGGGATCGTTCAGCCGGACTTATCCACAGGCAAGCCTGTGTTGCCGTTGCCCGGTTCTTTTATTTTATGTAAAAATAGATTATCACCATGTTTTAATTACAGTAGGTAGTCATTAATTTTCATTCCCTACAATGTTTTACCAGCATAATAATTGGAAATTCTCATGGACGAACTTAACGTTAAATGAATGTGTTTTGTTTTGAATCTATGGTTCGTTGACATACATACACATACACATATCACGCCCATAATCCCTTGCGGGGTAGGCAGAGCGTAAACGGCCGCATAGAATGGACATTAACGCCACGTCTGACAAACATTTGAGGGTCATCCGGAAAATTGTGTATCGCCATAGTGACAGGTTGTCAGCCCATAGTCTAAAAGTGCAATACACACCCTCGAGTCCCTTAAAAGCTTCTTATGACTCCCACGGGCAAGAAATGGGGTGATGCTATTCTAAGCCGGCATCACGCGGTCTACTTACGGTTTGTTGACAGGTTGCACGTAATACGTATTTTCTTTGTCGATTTAGCTGTGACGTACAGTTCACGTACAGATATAGTATTTACTGCTATTTGGGCGTTACACTTAAGCTTAAACTTGTCAGACTAAGGAAGATTTCCTTCCCGAATTGGGAGTTTGCTACACGTGCAAAAGATTTTTTAATTTTTTTTTTATTTTTTTTTTATTAATGATGGCTCTTGACTCTAGTCTAGGTCATAGGACAGAGACAGAGTCTAAGATGGAGCGAGCTCACCCAGAAGAAGCCTGGATATCGTGCTAGATTAAGATAAGAAGTTGCATTTCCGATTCACGGTAAGGTTGATGTGCTAGTAATAGTACATTTTTGAACCACCAACTTCGCTATGATAGTTCTTGTGACATGGGTCAGAAAAACTCGATGATATGTACTAAAAGAAGTCTTTGTAAAAAGTGATCTAAATACAAATCATTCCCAAAAATTTCAATAAAATCAAAAACGTTTCCTTGTTAGTTACCTTGCAGATTCACCCGAAAATTTAATCAAAGCACAAAGTAAAGGTGTTTTGTATAACATACGTGAGTAGATAGTTACTTGCCTACGACTACGTCTGTTCTGAATAATTAAACCCACTTACCATCCAGTAAGGTTTCCTGGCATTTGCTACTTAAAACTAGGTTATTACATTTCCTCTGTCGTTATTACTAAATTATAAGGCTATTCATTGTTGAAATTACGCGCCTACCGCTAACATAACATATTTATTGGCAAAGTCGTTTAAATACGGCATGCATGTTGGTTGAATTAATATTTGATGAAATATACCATCAGCAGCATATTCATTTACCATTTTGCGGTTCAACTTAAACTAGATTTCATACAGAGTCAGAGTTACCTGTATATATTGATACTTTAAATGTGATCGAAACGCCGCCAGGCTGGTAACATTTTGACTGATGGTCCTTCCAGATCATATGATGATTCCAGGATGAAACTGAGCTGAAGTGATAGATTTTCCCCTCATTTGCCAAAACACTGTGTAAGGTTATCGTGGAAATTACCACCGATAGGGCTGGGAATCATGTGAAAGGCTTCTATCAGGTAGAAGACGTAAAAATAAAGGCAAACAAATTGTGGTCAATCGAAGCGCCTACCTTTGGCACAGTTGGCGGCTCAGACGAAGGAAATTGCAAATTCCAATCTTATACCCATACGCATACGCACCGTAAACCCGCCGTAGTCGTATTTGTATTGGAATAAGATTGGAATTCGGAATTTCCTTTTGTCTGACAGACGCATGCGTTACGTTGCGTTATAAACACTGAACGACGGACGACAAGTGAGTGAATCGCCTTTTAATGGTGGATGTCTCATGGCGTTGGTTACAAGAATTCTTTATGACGATGTAAATAATCCACAACGATGCCAACACACACACACACACACACACTCACACACACACATCACGCCTATAATGTCTTGCGGGGTAGGCAGAGCGTAAAAGGCCGCAAAAAACGGACATTTACGCCACGTCTGACAAATATTTGAGGGTCATTCGGAAAATTGTGTATCGCCATAGTGACAGGTTGTCAGCCCATCGCCTAGAATAACAAAACACACCCTCGAGTCCCTTAGTCACCTCCCACGGGGAAGAAATAGGGTGATGCTATTCTAACCGGCATTACACGGCAAAACGATGCCAAAAGTAAATATATTTGTGTTAAAAATATCAGAAGTGTTTAATGGTCTGGAATGGCCGAGGAGAGTGCAAATAGAGCTCTGTCAAAGGAACCGGAAGTAATAAGCACTTCACATTAAAATGCTTTCTACCGAAATATCCAGTCCTCATTTTCAATTAAAACTGCGAAATACAAAATGAGGAAACATTTACAAATTTAAAGCAAAACACTTGTACTAGCTTCACAGTTTATTTAAGGGACAACTCTAAAGCTTGTGAAAGAGGTTTAAATAATAAAAATAAAAAAGCTTAACCAAGCGCCGCCAAATTTTATAATTTAAACAATCGCAAGTATAAATTATAAAATTTGAAAATGTTATTTCTTAAATCTCAGAAGAGAATATCTCAGGTAGTTACTGTCATTTACTGATAGTATCTCTAATTTTGAAACTTAATTAGTCATCAATGGGTATATCAAGAATAAAAGATAAAAAAAGAACAACTAGGTATCTACTGTACATAAGTTTCCCCATTAAGGGTGTGTATGTCATACTTACTTACGACGCTTTGCAGGGTGATGTTGTATTCTTCGTATCGTAATACGTTAGTCGCCTTTTACGACGGGAGTAATAAGGTGATGCTATTCAAATCCGGCACCACATGTGCCTCTTTGGAATACCTATTGAATTTCGATTTTCCCAATCGTCTCAATTTGTTAAAACATGTAGGTGACTTGACTATAGGCTAATGGAACGCAGCCATGATTGAATAATTCAGAGTAACTGGAAGCTTTTACTAACCGTAGTCGATCGAGTTCTCCTGTTCTGAAAGATTTTGTTACTTCCCAAGAGGGTGTTCTTATAAATTTCGTATTACCTATAATATAAAATATTAGAAAAATATATAACACCCAGAATTTTAAAATAGCTCCCCTGTAAAGTTTGCAAAACCAAGTTATGTTGTTGCAAAAACAATGTTCTTCACATAGGTTTTTTTTCTGTTTAACATACATACAGTAATGTCAAACGAAAAATTGTATAGGTACTGATACTGAGGGGTATCCAATTTACGCCCATGAATGTACCGAGATTTTTTGTAGTTTCCGAGTTATTCAACTTTTAAAGTTGTATTGGATAACTGGCAGAAACTTTTTCTTTTTTTACATGCTGGAAAGTAAAAATCATGATGATTATGCTACAAAATCAAAAAAGTACAACTAAAAAAAGTGCAAGTAACAAAAACGATTTTTCCAATACAATTTTATTTTAACAGTATGATCTACCCTATTACATCCGTGTTATCGGAAAAAGCGGTTCTCGAGTGGAGCGTTAGACGCCTTCCGGCCAGATGGACCAATTACTTACCTAAAAATGGCGGCTAGTAGCGACTGGGTGGCTATGGCGTACCCTGGAGAAGGCCTTCGTCCAGCAGTGGACTGCAACAACCTGATGTATGTAAGTATTGGAAATGAAAAGGTTTATTTTTAAAGAGCATCGAAATTTTATCTAGTACATTAAATATCGACTTTCATTAAATTTTCTTTAAGAATACTGCTTGGTAAATTACTGCTTTTAAAATTCAAATAAACCGATGGAATCAAGTCGAAAATTTAGAATCGAATACATAAATCCTGCAAAGCTTGTACAACCTTTGCTTACGACAGCTGTTAAATCATGGAGGGAAAATTCGTCTAAAATTCTGGTTACCGGGCGTCGAGGTAATCATGGAAACCTAAATTGAATTACTATACTTACTACACTTATTCAAATATAAAATGCAGGGAAAGTATCGAAGTTTGAAAAAGTAGAAAAAGAAATGCTAAAATGTTTGAAAGTGTGAACTACTCCATGGAACTGAATTACTTTTCCCAAGAAGCATAGATTATAATACAAAAAAAACGGCTTGGTGCGAGTCAGACCCGCCCACCAAGGGTTCTTTAACATGCACATCAAACATCAAGTCGAATGGGGAAATAATGATACCTTACTTGAACTACTAGCCAAATTTATTTTTTGTGGCTTCCTAATATCAGATATACTTTCTAGCTACTTTCATACTTCTTTGATAGCTTTCCGACATAATTATTTAAACATTTCAATTCCCTTGCATTTTTTCTAAAACTTGTGCTTCAAAACGAACTTGCAACTTGTCAAATTTCATAGTTCTATAGGTCCACGGGAAGTGCCCGTTTGATTTCTTTGTTACTGCATAAATAGACGTATAATTTTTTACATTAAGTTAGAAGCTTTTTTTTTTCAACTACAAGCAGCTGTTGAACTGAGTATGTGGTTTAAATTTCAAGTCGATTATCTAAACGTATTCCCGACATGAAAGGTTGTGACAGACGGACGGACAAAGAATTGATCCTTTCAGTTCAGTTTCTTTTTCCCTTTTAGGTACGGAACCCTAAAAATGGCCAAGTGAGAGCTGGACAACCATTCTACCAATAACCATTATGTATGTAAATCACGTTTGTTGCATGTAACTTTATTCTGTTTTATTAGTAGTTTTTGCTGCGTCAACAGAAATACGGCATCTCTGAAAATTTGAGCTCTCTAAGTATCAAAGTTTAGACAGATAGAAAGATTTAAGAAGTTTATAATGTACACTCATGCCATGAAAAGGTCTCATTCCCTCGGGAAAGCTGGAAGCAGCGGGTGAAACTGGATGGGTCACTGGTTATTTATAAATATTACGTTTACTCGGATTTGCGCATTCCATGACTTGCTGACAGATTTTATGTACGAGCGGGACCAATTTCCGTTAGGCAATTTCACATTTCCTTGCAACTCGTATAGGTTTAGTTATTATAGCTGCAGTAGTGCTAGCCCCGACGTGTTTATGAATACCTACAACTAGGTGACCTATTTTGAAACTAGGCAGTGGTATGGTATGGTACCATGTAAAATTATAGAAATTCGTTTGTTACTATGATTGATTAAATAATATACTACCTACCTCTGTTTTGCTTTTGTTGCTAAAATGAAAAGGGTTATCCGTTTAATATGAGGAAAAAATATCATAGGGCTATAATAATTATAATACTGATAATCCTCATCAATATCCTTGATATATATATATACCAATATAAGCGGCCATTTACGCTGAAACACTTGATGTGGAGCCATTTCCGTATCTCGTAGAGTTTAGCTAAGCTCCTGGTGTTCCATATATAAGGTTCTCCAGACTCTTGACGTATTATGGGCCAGAAAAAGGGTTCATCGTGCGTGCTGAAAAACTTTTGCTATGGAGGTTCCATAGCAAAAGTTTTTTAGGCTTTGTCCGTCTGTCACCGGGCTGTATCTCATAAACCGTGAAGTTAGAGAGTAGATATTTTCACAAATACTGTATTTCTGTTGCCGCTATAACAACGAATGCAAAAAAATTTAATAACACTAAAATGAAGTTAGGCTACCGTACAGAAAACTAAACTGGTGACTACAATGGCACGGAGGCTGTATCTTATGAACGGTCTTATTTTTTCTTGTTAATACCTATTCAATGAATGGTATAAATTTGACAGTTGGAAATTTCACAGAACATGTACTGTTGCCGCTTTAATTCACAAGTTGCATCTTTAGTTGACTCGAACTTGGCCGATTTTTTGTATTTTGTGTTCCACATCGAGTACTCCAGACCTTCGATGTCTATATACCAACAGAAACGGCCCATCATTAATATTTTTTTTGTTACTGGTGTAAACGGATTTAAAATTTCTTCATTGACACTGACCACAAATTGACCTTTTATTGGCAAGTACTAATGAATGAATCTATTAATAGTTTAAAATCAAATATGTATAATTATTTCAAGATACGCTTCCGATACTCCTGAATATTCATTATTTATGTAGTTTTTACCTGTACCTAGTTGAAATTGTTTCTATTACGACCTATCTTCCGTAACCGTTAAAAGGTTTGCTGCTCAATAATTTTATTGTTACTGGATTCCATAATGAATCATAATGGGGTTGCGTAGAGCAGGAATTCAATAACATAACCCCTGCCAATATCTAGATCACAGCGATATTGCTTCTGGTTACACTACCTGATATTAGCTGGCATATTGTAAATGCGCATAATTTGCTTGGAACTCTAGTAGTTTTACATTTTTAGGCCATAATATTGAATTTCGTTTTGGTTTTATCCTGAAAATAGAAAACAAATGTAAAGTGCAATTTTTTCCAACTACCCTTGCTGAGTAGGTGTACGCGTAGTTTTTCTTTATTAAGTACAAATTTTTGATTAAATTGAGGCCTTTCAAAACAAACAAAAATTATAAGCTATGTTCAAAATTTCTACGGCGTACCATTTGCTACATTTGCGAAACTGGTTATTACCAACTAGCTAAGGACAATTCTAGTAAAAATATCAACTCTAAGAATAAGTCTATACGTTGCCGATGTTGCCGTGGGAGTCGTAAGAGGCGACTAAGGGACTTGAGGGTGTGTATTGCAGTTTTAGGCGATGGGCTGACAACCTGTCACTATGGCGATACACAGTTTTCCGGATGGCCCTCAAATGTTTGACAGACGTGGCGTAAATGTCCGTTTAATGCGGCCATTTATGCTCTGCCTACCCCGCAAGGGATTATAGGCGTGATATATATGTGTGTGTGTGTGTGTGTGTATGTTTGTGTGTGTGTGTGTGTGTGTGTGTGTGTGAATCTAAGATCATTCTTTTTCATGTTATCCCCGTAGATAGGTACAAAAATAAATAGTCATTAAAGCTGTGGTGTGAGTGCGCCTAAATTATTCCCAATCACAAGAACTTGAGGATACGATTACCCAGTGTTGAATGAAAATAATGATAGCTAATATGGGCGGAAAATCTATGATGTCATATTCGAATATTCGAAAACTCCCGTGATTGAAATTATTTGGAGGTATATTTTCTGACACTAATGTAATTAAGAAGGAATGATAATAACCCTGGAGAGGTATGTATGTATGAAGCCTAAAAATAAAATGAATGCAAGTACTTGATTTTGCCTTCAATATCTTCCTATTATCTTCCTTCTTTTATCTTACTTTTATTCCTCAATCTACAACAACCGTCTACCTCGTTTGACTAAAATTACATTCCTGTAACTTAAATCAAGTGGGACATATCCGGAACGACACATGTTGTATCTCTTTACATACAAATGTTTGGGCCCGATCGTTCGAGCCGGAATATATCACATGTTTAGCATAAATTGTAGTGGAAATAAAAAGGAGAGCCCTCATGCGGGAAACCTGCACATCGGGTATTTCGAAATTTCGTTATTCTTTTGATTCCGTTTTCATTTCCTACAACATAACAATGTTATGTAATCGGTTGGATTGCTGTTGTTTCTGTCGTGTTTGCATATTTAAATTTGGCTTATTTGGAATTTATTTGTCTATAGTATACGAATACACTCTAAATTCTGTGCAATCATTAACACAAACAACTCTAAATCTGTAATAAAACATTAAGAAGAAGAATCCAAAGGAGGAGATTGATAGAAATTTTGAAAGTTACCTATGTTTATGCAACGCTGTCCTCTAACATACCATAATGGAATCGTCCTCATATCAAACTTCCGCTGACAACTGAGTTATGTCTAGAAATAAGCAAAACCTTCTGAAAATTCTGCGGTGTTAACTTTTCATAGATAACGGATCAACTGAATCAACCAATCAACTTACCTTTTCTTTCACAAATTAAATGATCCCAAAATTACAGACGAACAAAGTTTACAGGTTAAAGTTTCTGAATGCTTCTTACTTTTGAGTACTGAGTTAATTTTACTGGAATGTTCGCCTATAATATCATTTTATTCTCTCCATTTGTCTCCTTACGCGTTGCAAAGTTTGATGATCAAAAATAATGCGACTTTTCAAGTTAGTATAAGTACTTACAGCACGTTTTGGTAGATCCGAAGAGAATCGCACATTAGTAGATTTCTCCAAGTGTTGAGTAGAATTCTTATATAGAGTCCGCAGCACAAAATTAATCAAATAATGGATCTGCCTTATGTCAAGGGCAATAAAGTAGTGTGATTCAAAACTAAAAACTATATTCTTTTCAGGTGGAAACGCTGCGTCTGTGGGACTCCTTTCACGACCTGGACTCTACTCTTTTGCCCGCTGAAGCGCAGAAGATGTGCCTATACATAATGAAAGAAAACGACTTAAACCTTTCTGATAGCATACCACATACTGCAAGTATTAGACCCATCTACACTCTTTACTCTTTAGGTATAATGGTATCTTAACCGTAGCCAAGCCGTAGGCTCAGGAGGAACACGTGATCTTCGTCTTAGAGCTGAAAATTCGATGACTTTGCGCGTAATCGATGCAAAAAACGTATTTTTTTTTCTTATTGTGTGCTGTAATAAAAAGGTGATCTTATCATATTAAACCTATATACATCAGTATGGACTAAAAACTAAGGCAATAAACTTACTGTAAAACAGAGGTATGCCGGCACGGTTATAAATATTGGCAAGAACGAATATATTTTGTGTATTTTCCCAGTTCAGCATAACCGGCTTAATAATATTTACTTACAAATTAAAAACATAAAAGCTTTACGAATTTAAACGTAAATGAACGTATGTATTACCTACCTTTTTGTTATAAAATAAAACTGGTCTGCTATGAGCTGGAGATAACAAATCGTAACTGGGTCAGTAATGTTGCAGCTGAAGTTTCAAACGACGAACAAAATATACGATACTATCCCATTTAAAGAATCTACATAAGTTGAATTTACATAGAGTTAAAAAGGATAATATTTTTTAGTAGATCGATACGATGCATAGTAATTCAAGTTCAATAATGTACCTAGCTGATTTCCGTTAGTATGGCCATTAACATAAGTTTTGTGAAACAAAATGATTGGAATTCACATGTATGTTGTATAGAAGCGGAGTTATAACAGTATAAGTTATGACAACTCGTGTAGAAAATCATACAATTCTAACAATCTGAAATTTCGTAACTAAACCATTAACACGTGTATTCCGGTGCCAAAGCTCACCCTCTTCTTAAACTATATCTATAGCGAGTAACAGAAAGGGTGTAACAAGCCGAAAGAAGGTCAAGGTTCTTATGATACTGAACAATTTTACCCTTGGAACACGGGTCGAAATATAAAAAAAATAAACCTCTCATACAAAATTGCCGACCGATTTTTTTTTCAATATTGCGACATGTTCCAGGAGGAGGCAGTTGTTCAGTTTCATGAGTAGATAACTTGATCTCATTCCGGCTTGTTATACCCTTTTGTTACTACTTGTAAACGTAGTGTGTTTCGACAACTAGATCGCAAATGTTTGATTCAAAGCCCGCTGTCCACTAACGAGGACCGACGACGGGCATATTATTTGCGCAGTGTGCACGTTCCAATGCCAAGAACCAAACTTATTTACTTACAAATTGGTATAAGTGCAGGATGTTACAAAAGCAGCCCGTGGGTCGTTTGTGATTTGCTAATTTTCCCGCGTTAAAGAGTAGCCTTTGTCCATTCTTACCATCTTACTTATGTTTGTGCCAAATTTCCTCAAAATTCGTTCAGTGGTTCATGCATGAAAGCATAGCAGACAGACCGAGTTGCTTTCAAATTTATAATATTAGTATCGATGTAACTTCAAACATATGCGGTTGTTTTGACATGGCTCAATTTAAATATGTATTTTTAATTTAAAACCCTGGCATTTTGTAAAATAATATATACCTGAATAAGTGAAGCACAAGTGCCGTATTATGGGCGTTACAAACGTGATGTAATACTGATGTAACGAATGTCACTTTTTGTACATTGCGAACAATACGAATATTTAGTTTTTGGTTAATTTGCGCGTATTGTCAATAGTTTGGCGCCAGTCTATAGTCCAACAGGAATTCGTTGGCACGAGGTGCTATCAGTTTGCATCTTGTTACAGGTAATGCCGAGTAGATCCGAATGAATCTGAACTAATTCCATGTGTGTCACTGCTGTGATCTGCTGGTAATTGATTTTAAAGTGAGTGTGATTTATAAATATGGGTACGTCAATTTATCTTGTTTCATTTCAATTTTATGAACATTGCTATCTTCAAATTGAATGATTTTTATTCTGGTGTTCATTTATTCACAACACATTCACAAAAACTATGCGAATGCGAATATTTAAAAAATCTGCGTATATTCACGTATGTGAATGCAAATATTCGTTACATCACTAGTAGGTACTTCCGATAAACTGGTAGATTGAGTTCCTACCGCAGAAGTAGGTTGGTGCTTATTATAGCTAGTTTTTTTCTAGAACAGTTATAAAGAATGAACCGTCAAAATGTTCAGAATGCTTGTGGTATAAAAAAGATTAAAATTTAAAAAATGAAAGGAAAATAGAGGACTTTGTTTATTCATATTGTTGCATGCAGATATATCGCTAAAAATCAGGCTCGCGCTGCATAAACGTAAAGCTTGCACGTATACTAAAGTTATAGTAAAAGGTAAATTTGGGAAGGTATGCCATCAATTTGGAATATACATTCTCGGAACTTACCTTAAATTAGTCCTGTACTTTCCGTCAAATAGAAAAGGAATATGGAATATCTAAGTCCTTTCATGTTTAAAAGTGACAATTGGTTCTTCGCAATTTCTAGTAAATTTAGTCACCATTGTTTGCATGTTTTCATCGTATTTTGACATATAACACGCATTTTGCGTCAAATTATAAGATATGACATGAATAACATATCTCCTATATTTTTAAACGGTATTTTCTACTTGATTGAAGCACTCAGGAGATCTTGCTTGCACAAAGTCAATGCCTATAGTTAAAATTATAGAGTGATAAGTGATAAGATACTGAGAGAAGATAATTTTAAGATTTCATTTAGGTACTTTAGTATTTTAACTTCTATTCAGAGTCAGTAAACTGCAAATGATGACTTAAGTACATTTTCTTTTTTGACGAATTGTTTTGAAATCTTGCTCTGTCGGCTCTTTATTCGGATTTCTGGAATCGGATTATTAAGTCTTTTGATCTTAGTACGTCTCAGATACAGAAAGAATAAGGGTAAAGGTAAAGATTGTAATTAATAAGTAGGTAGTTAACGTCTCGTAAGAAAACGATCACATAACCAAAACAATATTTACAGGCAACATTTTAATATTTTATTATATACCTTCTTTGGTTTAAATGAGGCACCTTTTCCAAGTTTGTGCTTTTCGCGATGGTTGCGGGCTGAGACAGACTTCGCAGGAGACATCCTGTTTAATTTAGTTTCGTAATAGAAATCGTATACATAATTTCTAAGTTCCCTCGTTGTCTAGAGTATGTATCTATTTGGAGGTTGCTTTGAGTTATCTGTACTCTAATGAGCTTACTTTTGAGGGTGAAAGAATACCTACGCTAAGAAAGGTAAGTATACTTAATTCCGAACTTACAATATGAACTCATTAGGCATTACTTTAAATTCTAACAAATATTTGCGTAGTTTTAGTGCTTGTTTAACAAAAACGATATAAAAGTTAAGCCTAGGCATGAAATGTGGCGTAACATCACCTATGTGACAACCGAAATGAATATTTCTGAAATTAATACATTTTCTCAGTTGCCGACCAACTCTCACAAACAACATTGCAAAATAACATTTTCCAAAACATACACTGTAAGTAAATGTAGAACAAAACAAAATGGCAACAAAATTTTAAAACAGCTTCATTTTATTTCAGTCATTTTGTTTCCGTAGTCTGCTTCCCCTAGCAAATGCACCGTGGGGAATAAGCCACAAAACATTAGCAGGAAGGCAGTGTTGCCAGCTAGTCAGCGCCCAGCGGCTAGAGTCAAGCGTGTTTTGTGTTTACGCAAGCCGCAGCGGGCCATTAATCAATGTTTTTCCAACGTTCCCCAGTGTCACTCTTCCCGATGAATTGCCTTTGTTCCCGGTAACTAACCTGGAAATCTGATGCCTGATTCATGGTTTGCAGCAGCTGTTTTCAATTTAAAAAGAATATAGTAAGTAAGTAATTAAATGCATGGTTTTGCCTGACCACCATACAAAACCAAATGATTACTTACTTACGCATTGGTCAGTAATTTTACCGCTTTTGTGAGTACCATCTCTAATATTTTTGTAGCTCATAGCGCCATCTACCGCAATACTAGTGAAACAGCAGAGCGGTAAAGAGGAGTGTTTATTTTTGGTAACGGTTCTTCGTAATAAGCCGCAGCGGCCAACGATGAGAACTGTTTGTTCTGCAGGGCTTCTGAGGTTATAGGAACATTCAAAAGAGGGCATGAGGCTACCCAAAAATAAATTGTCATAGTCACAAAACATTTGACTTACCTTCTTCTATTGATATAGAATCAGTAGCATGTTCATACCTGAGACATTAATTTGTCATTGCTGTTTTATCATGCGATTGTTAAATATTTCCGACATTTATGAGAAACTAGAATAAATGTTGCAGAAACGATCACCCGAATTGTCTATCAGTGGACTGTTGTGGCTGTTAATGTATGTGGTATTTTTTTTTATTAATAATGGGTTTGCTCTTGACTCTAGTCTAGGTCATAGGACAGAGAAAGAGTCTAAGATGTAGCGAGCTCACCCAGAAGAAACCTGTTCACTCTAACTTTGAAGAGATTAGGGTTCTATGCGTTTGGAAACACAGACGCAGGTAGTGAGTTCCAGGTATGCCATATTCATCATAATTTAAGGCAGGTAAACCCTACTTGAACCATATGCAGATGCTAGATAGGTAGACTAGACAGTGCTAGAGCATTTCAAAAGCGTGCTTGCCCCAAATGCAGCTCGCATTGACGTGCATAATATCTCGGATGCAGCTAATGAAACCGGTGCGGTGCTATTTGTAGACGAAGTCGGGCACAGATGGGTGACACGGTTATACCTATTGAATTACTGAACCAGATTTGCAACATATAAAAATACAAAATAAATTAAAGTGATTTTATACCTACGGATTCAAAATATTGCCCCAGATATATGCTTAAATGATAAAGTAGTTTGTATAAAAGCTCAGTGAACGTCTGAACATTTTGAGTGTAAAGTAGTAAAATGTGATTTTAATGGACGCTAGCAATGTCATGGAATTTGAATGTACTGCAGCGATGCGTTATGCTGATGTATTTTTGCTCTCACGCTTGTGGACAGAGAACAATTGGTAAGTTTACTGCAAATTTGACTTGGTAACTCTTTACTTTACTCTATTAATTTAAATTTATATATCTGTTTGTGTTTTTGATAGATAGCACATCAAGTTATCCGTTTAAGGTTTTTTTTTGTAGGATAATTACATAGTTCGATCCCTTGAAATAGTACTCTAGTTACTATTTCAGCTGTTGTATGTGTGTTGCTGTGTATTTCTAGCTGCTAATTTAAGATTTTGTATTTTCTATGTACCTATTACTACGTATTTACTTTTTTTCATTTGATGAGAATTGAAATCTCACAGGAGCTATATTCACTGAAGAAGAAGTTTTACTGAAAGCTGCCTTCATAGCTGCATTTACAGAAGTTAATAAAAATTTTGAAGAAACACCGTTTGAAATACAAGAAGCACAGGTCGCTATTGGAGATTTAACAAGTGCAGAGAATGCAGCATGCGAACTTTTAGAGGTATTGGAAAATAATAAACCATATTAAACAGTATACGCGAAAAATCAACAAAAAAAACGTTAATTTGACATTTGTGACATGTATTATTATTTGAGTCATAACGCGATATGTAACTACAAATATTTTACGGGTGTACCGGCCCATGAATTTTACAACTACCGCGATCTTTTGAATCGCGATAGAAAATAAGCAACTTCAAACTTTTGGTGTACATTTGTATAGTAAGTAATATTCAGTTTTATGATGCATCCGTTATAATATTTTGAGATTCCTCTTTTTTCGATGTCATAAATGAAAATAAGAATTTGAATAAAGCCCCAACTGACGCTGACATTTTTGTTTCATGATGCATCTGTTATATTAATTTGGGATTTTTTTTTCATGCTCATTAATGGAAATAGTCCTAACCCTCATATTTTTTCTATTTCTTGTTTACATTTATGGAAATAATATAGTACTGTGAGTGCAAAATAAACCATAGAATATTTTTAACACTTCTAGACTACAACTAGATATAAATTCTACAAACTACCATTGTAATTTTTTTATACCATATTTTTTCAGAAAAGAGTGTTCGGAATAATTGGACCGCAAAACAAAGATACGTTACAACATGTCCAATCGATAGCTGACTTTTATGAAATCCCACACATATTGCTACATCCAGACGAAACGCATGGTTCAGACTGGTTCGCAGTGAATTTGTACCCAAACCACATAGCTTATTCGCAGGTACCTATGTTTATAAAACTAATAAGATATACTAAGCCTTGGTAGGTTATTATTTATTTATTTTTCGTGTAGGACATTGAGTCGTCTAACGACCCGATGATCCCTTGTGTTAGTTTTTTTCAACCACCTACTACTGGTAGGCCACTGACATGGTTGTGTAACGACCGATGAGTAAATAATCATAGACAGCAACCGGGACCGGGTAGGTTAAGTAACGGACATAATCTGGAAGTGTAGCTAACTGAAGTGGCAGTGGGCGGGCTGACGGACGGTGGAGTAAGCGAGTTATCGAGTTGAGGCGACGCCTCGGTAAGCGTAGCGGTGGACGACCTTCTGTCAGCTGGCCCGATGACATAAAAAAGTGGCTGGTAGCGACTGGCTGGCGAAACGCATTTTCTTTTTCATGTGTCTTTTTTATGTTTTTATATTGTAGAACTCATTGAATCCTAGAGATTTATAGAAACACAATAACTAGCTCACTAGGTATCACTTTTTAAGTGCGGTGCACGCACGTCCTATCGAAACTGAAGTTTGGCAGTTGCCACCACTACTTTAGTATGTGATATAATGTACGGTATATATTAAATACATACGAACACTACAGTATATAATCAAAAATCTTCAAAACATCTAAACTGGGTTTAAAAAAACATTTATGGAAAGCTATATCATCCCCGACTAACATAGGTTTCTTTTATGCGGGTAACACCAGGGTTCATCAAGTTCAGGGTTCGTTGGTAGCTGGGCGTCCCGCACGAAGAGAGAGAGAGAGAGAGGCGTGTGAAAACGCCTTGTTTTCATGTAAAATATAATATTACCTGGTGATACCACTGGCCTGATCAGCCTTAATTTTTTGTGCAGATTTTCGTTGACATAATCCAAGCAAAAGGATGGGAAGAGTTCACAATAATCTATCAAGGTGCAGAAACTTTGCCGTTCCTAGATAACATCCTTAACATGCAAGATGTCGTTGCTGGAGACAGGATAAAAATAACCGTTGTACAGTTACCAGAAACAACAGCAAACTCTGAAGATGATTATAGGTAGGTGCTTATTACAATTGAGAATAATGTACTGAAAAAAATATTGTTCTTGCTAAGGTTCATCACACTATTTACAAGGACTGGATATAGCAAACCTCACGTTACGAATAAAAAGGTGCATTATTATTATATTTTTACATTGTAGGACCCAACTAAAGACCATAAAGGCATCTGCATCAATGAATTACTTAGTGCAATGCAATTTAGACAAATTGCAAACATTTTTGAACCAAGCACAACAAGTTGGCCTCATGGCTGATCCACATAGCTACATCATTATGAATCCTGATTTACATACCATTGACGTAAATCCTTACATGCACGGTGGAGCAAATATTACAGGTATGAAAATAACTCGCATACTTATTTTATTTTTATACTTTATTGCACATCGTCGTACGATTTGAAACTGATTTAAGTTGTGTTAATTCTGGATTTTACAATTCCTACGTTTCGTGGTCACGGATGACTAAGGTGTTAGACGTAATTATTTAGAATTTAAATTATTTTTGTTCAACCGCCATCTATTTCTTAATTGGCTAGTGTAACGTCCTGGTTTTACGCAGGATGCTGATACCGTATTTTGTGTAGTGGGTCTTGCAGTATGTTGGATTTGGTTCCTCCGATGAGCAATCAGTGGAATCCAATTTGATGAGATTCTCCATCCAGTGTTTCTGTTAACTACGGATGGTTATGGATTTCTGTGGCTTCCCGTACTTTCCTGGTAATGAATCTCTTCTCTCTCGCTAGGTTAGCAGGCTTATCGAACCTGACATAATCCATGATATGTTCACACATTTCACGACGGTTGTTGCACCACTCATACACAAGAAACACACATTATTATAAATTTAGCTCGTAGAACATTTTAAAAACTAAATTATGTGTCATCCTAGTGAATTTTTTATCTAGTTTACTACGTGCTTCCTAAAACAAAGAGGTTCCAAAGGCAGCTAACTGGCTTTGTTGATAGTGGGAGTTCCATTCAGGTACCTATCTGTATGGGTTGGCATTCTTTATACGGAATGACTGATTGTACTATTTGTGATATGCCACCCATAACTTCAGGTTCGGTAGCATAACTGATTGTACCATCTGTAATATTAGGTCCTTACATATGAAATTGTCGTTTTGTCGTACTGGCCACTTTGATCACAAATTTCTCCTATTTGGTTAGGAATTCGAAATTCAAATTTATACAGCTATTTCCACATGTAGTTGTGTTTCGTAAACCGTCATTCATTTGTTTTTTTACTTATCTTTTTTCTGTTTGCATCGCTCAATTTACAAAATGGAAAATTTTAAATATCGCGTTATTTACGAGTACGAGTTCCACCGTGGCACCAGTGCTGCGGAAACGGCTCGAAGGGTTAATGATGTGTATGGCGGTTGTGTCGCAAAAGAAAACACAGTGCGTTTTTGGTTCCAACGTTTTCGTTCTGGAAATTTCGACCTGCAAAACAAGCCCCGTGGACGGCCGGAGACCCAAGTTGATAATGAAGAATTGAAGGCTATTGTGGAAGCGGATACATCGCAAACCACGTCCGAATTAGCTGCAGGCTTCGGTGTTAGTGATAAAACTGTTTTAATCCACTTGAAGCAAATTGGAAAGATTAAAAAACTTAAAAGGTGGGTTCCTCACGAATTGAGTGAAGCAAACCGGCAAACGCGCGTCAACTGCTGCGTTACATTACTTGACCGGCACAATAACGAAGGGATTTTAAATCGAATCATTCTCTTCTCTTCCCTGTCGTTTCGCTCTTGACAGAGCGGTCGTGGTCACGTTGAGGCACTGTTCGAGGCGGACACAGCTTTTTTTACGATCTCCCGCCATTTTTCTCTGTTTGTGGACTGTCTGGTGCAGTCTGATACACGGCTTCCCACTGCGGATTTCACTTGGTCAGTCCAGCGCATAGGTGATCGGCCACGTGAAATCGAATCATTACCTGTGATGAAAAGTGGATTCTCTACGATAATCGGAAGCGCTAATCGCAATGGCTGGACCCTGGCAAGCCAGCCAAAGCCTGCTCCAAGCGAAAATTGACCAATAAAAGTTACTTGTAAGCGTTTGGTGGACTAGCGCCGGTGTCGTTCATTACAGTTTTCTCAAATCTGGCCAGACGATTACGGCAGATGTCTACTGTCAGCAATTGCAAACCATGATGGAAAAGCTAGCTGCTAAACAACCGAGGTTGGTCAATCGCTCTACGCCACTGTTGCTTCACGACAACGCTAGACCACACACTGCACAACAGACGGCTAGCAAATTAGAAGAGCTTCAATTGGAATGTCTAAGGCATCCACCGTACTCCCCGGACCTTGCTCCAACAGATTACCATTTTTTTCGAAATTTGGATAGCTTCTTGCAAGGGAAAAAATTCAACTCAGATGGGGCAGTCCAAATCGCCTTCAAAGATTTTATTGATTCCCGTCCGAATGGTTTTTTTAGTAAAGGGATCAATGAACTACTTTTAAGATGGCAAAATTGCATAGATTACAATGGCTCATACTTTGATTAAATAAATATACTATATTAAAAAAAATCGACTTTTTGTTCCTCCCATACAAAACGCCAATTTCATATGTAAGGACCTAATATGTCACCCATTATGTCAGGTTCGATAGCATAACTGATTGTAGCATTTGTGATATGTCACCCATTATGTCACACATTTGCTCCAAGTATTGAGAAGGTATATCAAAAACTTTGCTTTAATTGCAGGAATTCGATTCTTTGATTTGAAGAAGGAACATGTACAAAATTTCAGGAGTTCTGTTAATAACACTGTTTTAGAATTAACTAAAGATGAAAATCCGATAGAGCTTGCAAAAGATGCTCTTACTTTCAATTTGGCAATGATACACGATGCTGTTGTTTTGAAAGCGTTAGCAATTAATGCAACTGGAATAGAAGCTGCTCCGGAAGTTAAATGTACCGAAAATAATTTTTGGGACATGGGATCAACTGTCTTGAATTGTTTGAGAAATGTAAGTAATAAATTAATTTTTTTGTTCATAATCCACCCTAATAATTGATTTTAGTTAAAAAAATATGCATAATACATATACATTTTGCAGATGGAGATTGATGGCATCACAGGACCAGTTTCATTTGACGAAAGTGGATTCCGTTCTGAGTTTGAAATAGATGTCATAGAATTAGGGGATCAGGGTTTAGAAATGGTGCTTTATTATACCCATACACAGTTTGACTTTTCTTTTCACTAAACATGAATTTATAATTTATTAATTTTTATAAAAAGAAAAATAATTAAATTCACTAAATATGATTTGTTTATTTCAAGGTAGGAACGTGGAATCAAGATAACGGTTATACACTTCAACGACCCGTAAAGCCAACTCAAACACTGGAAGGGTCAGACTCCATGAAAGGAAAACATTTTATTGTGTTAACTGCTTTGGTGAGTTGTATTTTTTATCAATTGATCCAGTGATCTTGGAGTTTAAAATTCTACTAAAGAAATATATTTGCAAACAAATTAAAACTGTGCACCATTACTAAGTTCGGATCAATGAAACAACTATAAACAGTTATGATTTAAACAGGTTCTTAGCAACGAATTATTATTGTTTTGAGCCCCCAATATTTCGACGTTGCTGTAAGCGTTATGATCCTGGGTAAAACAGATGGATGGGTGACTTCTAGGGAAAAACATATATAACTATGAATTATGTAAACAACCGAGAAAGTTTAAAGTTTAATTTTACAACTGAATATAAGTGACACGGATCATATTCTGAAACAAGTGTATATTAAAGCATTTTTTGAGGTGGTATCCCACACACATGATATAAAACTTCGTAAATTACAGGAATAAAGTAATTTATTTTTCTTTCTGGCAGAGTGCCCCGTATGGTATGTTAAAAGAATCTGCAAAGGAACTAGAAGGCAACGATAGATATGAAGGGTTTGGTATTGAATTGATTGACGAGCTAGCCAAAATGAACGAATTCAACTATACATTTGAAATACAAGAAGATGGCGTTTATGGCTCCCTCGACAAAGCTACTGGCAAATGGAATGGCATGATGGAGAAAGTTATGGACGGAGTAACTATCATTTATATTGTCAAGAATAATAAATTTACCAAATAACAGTACAGCCCCATCCTTACGTTTTCTATGTTTTACAAAGTTACACTTTATGAGTCCTTCCTAGCAATCAGAAGGTTTAAAATTTTATTTCAGAGAGTAGATTTTGCGATTACAGATTTGACCATAACAGCAGCTCGACAGAAAGCAGTGGATTTTACCAGCCCTTTCATGAATTTGGGTATTACTATACTTTATAAAAAGCCAACCAAAGAACCACCTAATCTCTTTTCGTTCATCTCTCCATTTTCGTACGAAGTAAGTGTTAAGATAAAATTTATCTATTCATGGATAGTTTGTATTTTGTTGCAATGGTTATCCTACTAAAATGATTTCTAGGTTTGGGGCTGGGTAGCTGGAGCGTACGTTGGTGTTTCAGTGCTGATGTTTCTTCTTGGTCGAATGGCTTCAGAAGAGTGGCAGAACCCCTACCCATGTATCGAAGACCCGGAGACATTAGACAACCAGTTCACTTTAGCCAACTCGTTTTGGTTTACTTTAGGAAGTCTATTGACTCAGGGTTCGGAAATTGCGCCAATGTAAGTTACCAGATGTTTTAATTCTTCCCCTTAAGACAATTAAGCTATTAAATCTTTGCGTATTGATGTATGTGGTACTTATTAACGTTTTTATTCTCATTCTTAGAGCTGTATCCACACGTATGGCAGGTAGTATGTGGTGGTTCTTCACTTTGATCATGGTTTCATCTTACACTGCCAATCTGGCTGCTTTTTTAACTGTCGAGTCAAAATTCTATGCTATTAAAAGTGTTCAAGACCTAGCACAGAATCCTTACGATATTACTTATGGTGCTAAGAAGGGTGGCGCTACACTTGGTTTCTTCAAGGTACGTTTAAAATATTACCAATTTCTTAATGTTAAAGCATTAGTTACCGATACAGAATTCCCTTCTTTCTTCAGGAATCAGATAATCTTCTTTATCAAAAAATGTATGAGTATATGGTTTCACATCCTGAATATCAGACCAGTTCTAATGACGAAGGACTTATGAGGTAAGCTGAGTTATACCTGTTTTTGATATTTTTTATGAAGATAAACATAATTGCATATACAGGGTGAAACAAAAAGGGTATAACAAGCCTAAAACGGGTCAAGGTACTCATAAAACTGAACCCCATGAAACAGGGGTGAACTCAAAATATTTAAAAAAGCCTCATATACAAAATTGCCAATCAGCTGGTTATTTTACAATAGAAGGGTTATTTTTTTCATTTTTCGACCTATGTTCCATGGGGAAAGTTGTTCAGTGCATTGACCTACTTTCTGCTTGTGTTGCTGCCCTTCTTCTTACTCCTTGTATATAAAAAAGAAAATGTACATTACAGAGTAAAATCAACAACAGAAAACTACGCATTTCTGATGGAGTCAACTTCAATCGAGTATATGGTTGAAAGAAACTGTGATGTTGCTCAAGTAGGCGGACTGCTAGATAGTAAAGGATACGGGATAGCTATGAAGCAAAGTAAGTAACTAGAACTCAGCGGGTCGTTTGAAACAGTAATTATGACTTTCAGATATTTCATTCCATCAATTTCAAACCACTTACCTATGCCTGCTTATCGTACAGATTCATCGTATCGTCAACCAATGAGCGAATCTATTCTGCAGCTGCAAGAGGAGGGCAAGCTTACAAGGATGAAAGATAAATGGTGGAAAGAGAAACGTGGTGGTGGAGCATGCGCTGTAAGTTTTTTGTACATTGTACTTAGAAATTTCTGTCTATAATGTTATTTTCATCCAATCAATTCTTAAAAAATCTATCAGTTAGATGACTAAACAGTTTGAATCCTTGTTGCGCATTATGTTTAAAAAATTCGATGAACTTTACGTAGATTAGGTACACATACGGGTAGTGCGTGTATTTGGCTATGCCAAAATTGACGATCAGCGATGAGATGCTAGCAGTTGACCGGTAACGAAGTCTATGCTTAGCAGGCAATTTTTTAAAAAACTTTCTTTATCCTCAGGATGACGACGAGGGCGGTGGCGATGCTCAGCCCCTGGTGTTAGCGAACGTCGGTGGAGTCTTTATCGTGTTGGTTGCTGGCTCTGCCATGGCTGTCATTTGTGCTTTTCTGGAGATGATGGTTGATGTATGGATGATATCCAGAAAAGAGAAGGTACTTTTTCAATGCAGCAATTATAAACCGTAATAAATCACTCTGAAAAATACATGTCAAACAACGCGTGTTTGACAAGACCGCTTCAAGATTAGCCTTAGACACAAATTACTACCACTCGCTCATCATATTCCTTGATTGTTTTATGCCTTTGAACAAGTTAAAGGTTTGAAAACTTAGCGTAAGATCAATTCTCTTATACGTATTAAATTGCCATTAGCAACCCCATTTATAAAACATGTTTCCTTTTAGCAGATTTGCATGACCCAGATTGCCCCCTACCCCTTCCTGAATAGATACGCAGATTTTATCATAGTCATCCCCTGCCAGAGGTAAGTGACCCAAAACTAATTTGCTCATAACTGAAACCCACAGATTGCCAAAACATTTTCTGCTTATATAGTAATCTACCTACAGGCAAACAATCGTTATATGACTCAGTAATGATAATTTTTACGACAAATGAATATTCTTTTGATAAACACAATTCACCAATATTTGCAGTCTAGCCTAAACATTAGATTATCTGTGTTGCTATAATTTTTACTTTACCATATTTCAGGTGCCATTTAAAGAAGAGTTGATAGCCGAACTGAAGTTTGTGTTCAGCTTCAGCGGGGACGTAAAACCTGTTCGCCATCGAGAGTCAACAGGCAGTGGATCTGGAGGATCCAAAAAGTCAAAGTTATCCAAAGAAGAAGAACTTAAGAATGAAGATGTTGAGTCTCATGTGGAAGAACCAGAGGTTGAAGAAGCTCCTCCTACACCAAAATCTCATAGATCAGGGCACAGTCTACATCCTCCTCATAGTCGGAAACAGAGTATCGCGATGGTGAGAGCTAGCAGTAGAAGACAGAGCGAGAACAGCCGAAGACCTAGCATGAGAATTCGCAAATATAGTGGAAGAGTATAAACAGCGTGAAAAAATTAACAAATGTAATATGCATCTGTACAGCTCATGGCAATCTAAATTTAAAAATTCAGTTTTTTGTGATCTTAACGAGTCAGTTACATGAATATTAGTATCAAATTATGTGTGTCATAATTTCATCAACACCATTGTTTTATGTCACGGCATAAGCTTTCTGAGTTTATAATGTACGTACAGTGTTTAGATATAAAGTGCTAGAAAATAATAACTAGGTACTTAGGTTAGCTAATTCAAAATACATATCGCAAACCTTTACGATTCCATTAAATATACCTATCAAACGCAAAACACTTTGGTAAGTGATTACATGCTCAAAAATCCGCTGTCAATTGTGTAAAAAAATCACAAACTATTGCCGGACCTAATAAACATAATTTTATACCACTTATTTCTCATAGTTCAACCCGTTGCCACCCAATGCTTAGTGTAGGTCACCTCCAAACCTTGTTTATTTCATTACAATATCCAAGTAAATACGGCCTAGTCAAAAGATTTGGTGACCAATTTAAGATACGTGTCAAGGAGTTAATTAGAAGGCGACTTGAAGAATGTCCTTCCGTCTATTGAGACATGTTCATCAGTCAGTCAGGTTGACTGGATGTAATGAAACAAAGTGATTGAGCAAAGCAGACCAAAGGTCGAAGCGGCACAGTTAATAAGCCGAAAGGGAGACAGTTCATTCTATTTTCGACGCAAGCGAAAAGAATTCCTCCTTAGCTATTGAAATATTGATTGTATAAACGAGAAGAAAAAGTAAAAGCCCAGCTTAAGTTGTGTTCAAATGGCGTGTTGCATTTCATTGTGACATCACTTACGACAAACCAATGAATAATGTTTGATACCCACAACGGATGTCGCCTTTGAGAGCACCTTGTATCACCTTAAAAACTCACATAAAAACGTAGGAATTACCTTTACTAGAAAAATATAAATAGTAATAGCGCTACCAACTTATTTTTTCAAAACAATTTTGCAATATTCACATACAAGTATTTTTGTGAACTACGTGAATTTACGTGATCACATAAAGATTAGTTTGTTTTATTCATTTTGAATGATAAACTTAGTCACTTAACAAATCGTCAAAATATAATTTTACTCTTTTTGTTTAATTGACTTTGTTTTATTTTGTTTGCCATGTGGTACCACCGGTTTAGAATAGCATCACCCTAACTCTAGTCATTCGATGCGATAATTATCCATGGAATGGGCAGCTGCCACGGTGCGCTCGCCAATCCACCTGACAAGCGTGGTAATATCCCCCCCTCCTACCCCCCCTCGATAGGGAGAGGCTCATGTCCAGCAGTGGACTGTAGTGGAATTGATCAAATGGTACGTTGATATGCAGCCTTGTATTATTGTTTAAAAAGTATGAAAATATATTGTACTTTTCTATCTATAGGAGGACGCTGAATACGTATTTTACGTCTTTGTTTTATTTTCAAAGAACTTTGTTCATTGCACTAATAAAAAAAATATTGAGGTTTTAATGTTGAAATAAGCCACATTTTCAGCCACCAGACTGTCTTTTTGTGCTATTTTTAGAAAGCAGCTTTTGAAACTTAATTTTTATATAAATGTAGTGAATAGCAGAATATCTATGAAGACTATTTTTAGGATTCTGATTCACCAAGGAAGGGAGAGCAGTTTATTACGAAGTTTTGAAAAGATCATGCCCAAGAAATAATGGATACTCGCACTATTTTACATCAATCCTGCAACACCACTTGCAAGCCTCGCACGCATCAAAGACAAAGTTAAATAGTTATAGAGTCTGAATATTACTTAACTTTGTTAAACAGATGCTTATTTAATTAGTAAATACATTTATGGAGTTATAAAATGTTCAAGTTGGGCATTGAACGAGACAAAAATGCTGATGTATGAGTGTATTTCTTTCTTAATTTGTTCTCTTTTAAAGCAGTGTAAAAAAATCACATCTCAGTAAAATCTTTAGTGAAAATAGCCAACAGTTAATGAAGTTTTACAAAAACAATTAGGTTCCCTGTTTTGTGCATTAAGTAAATACGTAAAAACTCTTTATTGCACACGAATACATGACAATTAAAAACAGAAAATCTTAATCTAAAATGCGCAAAGGCGGTCTTATCGCTAAAAGCGATCTCTGAAAACGTTTGGGTAGAAAAAAGCGGTAAAGAAAACAAAACAATAATAGGAAATTTTCTTGGCATTCTCGAGTGTCATGTAGAGGGCGCTGAGCTTAATTGAAATAACGTTTTTTTACACGAAAACTGTACAACTTTATGAATATTTATTTTACATTTTGTGTTTATTGAATCGTTAAATTTTTTTTATTGGTTTTTGTTTACTTACATGAATGAATATTAGGTAGTAAATCAAACTAAAACAATTATTAAGTAACGAACACAACGTGAAACGAAATCTGTGACAAAGCTATCATTATGGCTGACGCCAGCCGTATTGAAACTTCAAAAACCAGTTAGCACAGCGCCCTCTGGTTTAACATTCAGAACAGTCAACAGAAAAGCTCCCATTAGTGGCTATTCTTCGTTATTATGTATCGCTTTAATATGATTTGTGACGCGCGACGCATTTCGACGCGTTTACATATTCTTAGTTTGTATGTACCTGTAGTATTATTCAGCTTCAAATGTCTAAAGATACCTTTGGTTGTTTTATTCAATGGTCTGTGGCGGTCGGATCAGAACTGTCTACTGCCTGACACACAAGCTATTTACAAAGTAGGTTCTTTATTTTATGATGTTAATATTATTTTTCATCCAAGCATCGGCGACAATTTGTTTGGCTAATGGAAGCTGGTGGTCAGAGGTCGGCGTCCACTTCCCGTCAGAGGCTGAAATAATGGGCCCATTTGTCAAAACTATGCCAACGTCTTTCTTCCTTTACACATTACGTACAACTGAGAACAATATCTTGTATATCCCGTAAGGGATATAGGCGTGATTTATGTATGTATGTATGTATATCCCGCATCGCAAAAGTACACAACAATATTTTTGTTTTAAAAGATAAAATTTACGTAGTACGTGCCACCAAACTTCACTATTTACGAATCAAAATAAGGATGTAGGTATGAAAGCTAAAAAACGAACCAAGGACGGTCTTCAGCTTATTTTCGTTTGGGAAATCGTTCTCTTAACACACATATTACACTTCTTATCCCTTGCGGTAGAGCGTGAACGGCCACAAAAACGAATATCTACGCTGCGTCTGACACAATATTTGAGGGTTATTCAAAAAATTTAGTTACTCCATAGTGACATGTAGTCAGTCCATCACCGAAAATTACAATATTGCCATTCTTTCCCGTAGGAATCGTAAAAAGGGACTTGAGGGTTAGATGTTTATTGCCATTTTAGGCGATGGGCTGACAACCTTTCACTATAGTGATATACAGTTATCTGATTGATCCTCAAACTTTTGTCAGACATGGTGTGATTATCCATATTACGGCCGTTAACGCTCTGCCTACCCCGTAAGGGATATAGGCGTGATATATGTATGTATGTTTTTTTTAAATGTATTTCTCCATGAACAAGTTTTTTAAATACAGGTATGCATATTCTCCCAAATTTCGTAGAAGTTTATCGGGAGATCCGAGTTACTACGCACATTCAAAACTTATTCTAAATTATAACTAAAATAGGTATCTATTTAATATTAAATTTCCAAAAAACTTAAAATAAATTTATTCTTCCGAAATTGGTGGAACGCACAGTCCCTCTAAAATATATTTACTTATTGTATTTTTAATTAGTTTTCTAGATCCAGTAATACACTTGAGCTCATTGGGTAAGGAGTTAAATATAGTAGCAACTAGGTGCTCTGCGGATCGTCTACCATACACATTATTAACCCTGGGCTGCTCGAGTAAGTGCTGTGCAGCTAGTCTGGTGTGTCGGCAGCGCTGCCGAGGGGTCTTGAATTCCTCACTCGAGTATTGTTGCACGGCGTGGAACAACACATACTTCTTTTCCATAGGAATGATTTGGAAGTGTTTGAACAAATCCTCGTAGTGATTTATGAGTTTACACTCTTTCCGCATTCTTTTGTCCGCAAACAACTTCATAAAGCGTATTTGCATTTTATATTGTTTAGGTAAGAAATATATAATGTTGTACCGTAAGTTTCGACTTCTCGCGATGATTTATATGACAGTAATTTAAATCTGCCTAGAATCTGCCTTAGTCTTGTGCCTACTAAATCTATATGAGCTCCCCACCCAAAGCGCTCGTCTATTGTCAGCCCGATATACTTGTATGTAGGAACTTGTTCTATGGCAGGGCAGCTACACACCGTGCTCCCGTGAAAACAGTCGAATGAATGCCCTACGATAATAAATTTCTAAGTAGGAAGGTTTTTCCTATTTTGGTTCGAGCTTAGAAGCATCTTAGTATGTATTTGCTTCGATAAGAATTAAAGTGTCAAACTGTGCAGTCATCAATGAAAGTAGAATATAAATTATTATTACCACAATTTTTCTCACAGATTTTACAATTCATAAATAAGAAAAAATGCATTTTAATTTAATGACATCAGTTGCGCTTATTGTTAATTTGTACAACTGTTTTTTTTTAATAATTTTTTATTAATAAAAAAAAACTTGCTCTTGCTTGACTCTAGTCTAGGTCATAGGACAGAGACAGAGTCTAAGATGGAGCGAGCTCACCCAGAAGAAGCCTGTTCACTCTTACTGTGAAGAGATTAGGGTTGTATGCGTTTGGAAACATAGACGCAGGTAGTGAGTTCCACTCTTTAGCAGTGTGCATTATAAATGATGACTGGAATAAGAATAAGAATAAGAATAATTTATTTAGATCAAGGTTTAACAAGTGTACATGATAAATAACATTAAGTTCATCGTAAATAAAATTATGCTTAATATGTAAAAAAGGTTTACAACCAATGATCACGCTAAGCATTCGAATGAAGCCTGTGTTATGATCATTAGATGCTTACAGAGCATTTTTATTGGGGACAAATTATGTAAAGTATAGTATATGTTTCAAATAATTACATCTTAATTTAAATGTAGTATTTTAGTGTGTCTAGTGAATTAAGAGCTAGGGAGGGAAAGGAGAGGGGAGATTGAGAGTGAAGGGTTAGGAAATTGTGTTAACTTATTATTAAAACTTATACTAGAATTAGGTAAACAACGAAATAAATTATACTACTATGCTGAGAAGATTTTCAGTCTGCTCATAATTTAACGTAAGAAGCCAACGGGTCACTATTTTCTTTAACTCGTATTTTGACTTTTGAAAGATATCAAGGTTTTTATTAACGATATTGTAAAGTCTAGGACCTTGGAAAATCAGGAATCTATTTAAGAAGAAAGTCCTACTTTGTAATGATGGACAAACATTAAAATTTCGCCGAGTAGGTTGGTTCGCCGGTGTGTAGTGTGTCAGGGCATGTTGCCTTATAGTCGCGTGTAGTATGTAAAGTTGTCTTACAGTAAGTGTAGCTGTTATTTTATATAGTTCTCTCGTTGGAAACCTGTATGGTTTGAAAAGGCAAATTTTTAGAATTAACCTCTGCGCACGTTCGACTACCAATAGGTGTGTCTTGGCCGAGCCACCCCAGCAGGTAATTGCATAGGATAAAACAGACTGACATAGTGCAATATATATTCGTTTTACTAGTAACCCACAGCCTACATGTCTTATTTGCTTAAATATATATGTGAGTTTCCTTATTCGTGCTGATAGTTTTCGAAGATGTTCGTCAAAGATTAAGTTGTTATCAATAATTACTCCAAGATATTTTATTGACTTTGTCGCTTGAATAGGTTGACAGTTACAACTTATAGCGGGTGGATAAGCACATTTGTGAGAAGTAATATATGAATTTGAGAGGATGTTAGAGAGGCCTTTGGAATTTACAATTGAAAAACACATATACATTGTTTTATCCGCATTTAGTGTTAGGTAGTTTGAGGCAAGCCAGTGGCATACTATGTCAAAACCTTTTTGAGCAGAGTTAAATACTTCCGGCCATGAGTTAGCTGTAAAAGTCAGCGTTGTGTCATCTGCGTATGAGACAATGGTACAATGTTCCAATTGGAGATCACATAGTTCATTTATGTAGCATAAAAACAGAGTAGGGCCAACAATACTCCCTTGCGGGACCCCGTAAAGTACCGGCAATTCATCGCTCGTGAAATTTCCAATTTTAACACGTTAGGTTCTATTCGTCAGGTAACTTTCGAACAATTTAAGCTGATTTCCTCGAATACCAATTGTTTCTAGTTTTTTTAGGAGTAAAGAAATTGACACCGTGTCAAAAGCTTTTGCCAAGTCAAGGTAAATAGTAATACATTTTTTCTGATCGTCTAGTTCCTTAGCTATTTTGTTAGTAAAAGTCAGGAGTGCATCCTCCGTTGATTTACCTGATCGAAAACCAAATTGGTTCTTCGATAAAAGGCTGTTTTGTTCCAGAAATTTTACAAGTCTATTATTAATTATTTTCTCAAATATTTTAGATAAGGTTGGAAGAATTGAAATTGGCCTATAGTTGCCTACAATACTACGATCACCAGCCTTATATATAGGGCATATGGTTGATTTCTTGAGGGCATTTGGGAATATACCATGTGTAAGGCAGCCGTTAAAAACGTGAGTCAGAATAGGGACTAGGACTTCTTTAACTACTTTAATCATTATGGCGTTTATTCCATCGTATCCCGTAGCGCAGTCGGTTCTAAGGGCTTGAATCTGTGACTCTATTTCATGTTCAGTGATGTCGAGAAAAACAAAAGATTTGGAGCTGTTGTTACCGCTTGCATCGCATATACGTGAGTTAAATGACGGGGTGGCGGGGATGGCTTCTGCCAGGTTTTTACCTATGTTTGCGAAAAAGTGATTAACACTGTTTATCGCTACTTGTTCTGTGTTTTTTGATGATATAAGTTCAATAGAAGTATTTTTGGGTATCTCCATATTAGCAATTGATTTAATTGCTGTCCATAACTTTTTATTATTTTTACCGGCGGAATCTATCAAATCTTTTTCATATTTACGCTTAAGTTTTTTGAGAAGGGAATTACAGAAGTTACGATAACGGCGATATGTTGTTCTGAGGGAATCGTTGACGGGACTTGATTTTAGGCTTTTATTCAATTTGTCACGATGTCGCACGCAGCGCAAAAGTCCAGGTGTCATCCACGTTTTCTTAATTCTATTTTTACAAGTCAGTTTTTGTTTGCGTGTAGTTTTATCTGCAGCAGTTTTTATGAGTGTTACTAATATGGTCATTGCTTCATTTGGGTCCATTGTATATATACGAGAAAAATCATATGATTTGAACTCAAGGGCAAACATATTATAATCAATTTTTTGTACATTATTACTAACAGTAGTATTAGTTTTAATCCAGTTTAGACAGGAGAGTACTGCAAAGTGGTCCGTCACTGTTGAATTTATCACAATGTTTGTGGATTTAAGTTTTGTCTTTAGGACAACATGGTCTAGGCAACTATTTTCACGCGTAGGAATGTCATACGCGAGAAATAAGCCTTCAAAGGTTATTGATTCTGTGTAATGTATGTAGTTTTTATCGTTATTGTTTGGTGCTACATTTATGTTAAGGTCACCAATAATAACAATGTTAGGAAAGTCTCTGTAAACGTGAAGTAAATTTCGTAGGGAGTTAATAAACGGGTCAGCGTTCTTGAAGCAGTCTGGTCGATATATTCCTATTATTACTACAGATTTGTCAATTTCAATAATTAGGGCTGTGGCTTCAGTGAGATCCGCTTGTGTTACTTTAGGTGATAATGATGTCTTGTGGTAGACCACAACTCCATCGTTTTGGTTGACATTTATTTCCGTACTATAGGAAACATAGCCACTGAGTTTAGGCAATGTGTTTACACAGGAAAGCCAGGCTTCAGTTAAAATAATAATATCAACTTGCAACTCAATGCGAGCGAGAAGGGTGCAAAAGTTGTCGAAATTACGGTTTATGCTACGCACGTTTTGGTGAAGAATTTTTAGATCATTATTTGGGTGAGGAATCAGCGCAGGGCAATTTTCAGCGTCACAAAAATAAACAGAACTGAAGCTAAAATTATCAATATTAGAGATTAAATCATCCATTGTACTTAAAGTTAATTAAATTTACTTTTATAAAATTTAAAATAAAAAGTGCTTATCAAGTAAAACACACAAACGACGCTCTAGGCGCCAACATAGTCGATTGAGTTTATGTATGCGAACTCAGCATTTTTCTTGGCCGGGCACTCTGAGTCACCTGTTTTATGTTGACACGGCTTTTTGAAGTGCAGACAAGTAGCACATTTAGGTGCGTCATTCTGTTTTCCACAGTCCTTGATTTGATGACCTAATTCCCCACAGTGCCCACAAGTAGGTTTTTCTTCTTTACAGAATTTGGCAGCGTGACCGTACTTCTGGCATTGATAACAGCGTGTTACCAGCGTAAAGTCTCTTATTGGACAAGAAGACCAGTTTATATATGCTCGATTTTGTGCGACGAGGGTTTTACGTATTTCTGCTGATACTTCCAAAATATAATTTGTTGTCTCCAATCCCTTCCTTCCCGATTTATGGCTGAGTTTTACCTCCGTCAAATATTTTTCTAGAGTTAAAGTGGGCATGTTTTCACTAAGGTTCTGCTTAAAAATACATTCAAAAACTTCTTTTTCGGTCATAGCTGTGGGCACACCAATTACTATAATTCTAGGTCTTCTTTTTCGGGGCTCATCAATGGTAAGTTTTGATGAGGATGATTTCACCGTTTCTTTCAGCTTTTCAATGTCGTCTTTTTTCTCTGCACTAATCATTACTCCCCCATTTTTTATTTTACGTATACCTCGAAGTTGTAGTTTCAATGCTTCAGGGCAGATGAGTTTCTGGACCAGTTCTTTGGTATCGTCACTGGTTTTATTCTTGTCGGCCGGGTAGATAGCTACTGCGTTCATGGTATTTGTTCAGATGAGTGAGTTACTGCTACCTTTTATTACCATGTCAGCAAAAGTTGGCGTAGATGGTTTAGAATGGGGAGTCTCTTTGATGCACATCTTTAATTCACTTAGACGCTCTGCCATTTCTTCTTTTTCTAAGGAGGCTTCAAGTGCTACATAGCTGGTCATTGCTTTCTGTTTAGCAGATTGATATTCTACTAATATATGCCCAGTGTCAAGGGTAATTTTACGGCAGAAATGATGGATTTTGTTCTTTTGTTCTACGTTAAGCTTGCTCTCTGATGCGATAGCGCAGATTTCAGTTAGGTACTGCTCAATAGATGTCATCCATTTGTGTACATAATCCGTTCTTACTAGTCCTGTAGGTGGCACTCCCTCCTGAGTTTGAAGCGTAGGTACGGGCGTAGGTGGTGTTCGCTGAGTAGTGCTGCTGCGGCTGGCGAAAGGACTTACCATTCCAGATCTATGTTGTCCTGCAGGATCTCCCATCATGATTTCCTAGTTCTTAAGCGCAGACACCAAAAACATAGGTTACACATTTGCTACACACAACACTTAAATTATTACATCACTAATTATACGTGACTTTACTGCTTACTCGGATCTAGGGCACGAATTTTTAAGCGCGATTTATATTAATTGTAATTATTTAAAACACGTCTGCTTACTCTGATGGCTAGATAGATTGTTTTCAAATGTTAAATTTTTTTCTATTTCGACCTGTTCCTTGGGGAAAGTGGTTCCTTATCACCAGCCCATTTTGAGATTTCGCTATCGGTTACAAGTAAAATTTCACCCTACATTTAAAACGGAATACCGCTTAGTCCAAATTGGTGGAATGGCAACCAGGTGTGGATGGTATCCGGCGGTGCGTCTGGATGTCCGATGGTAGAAGGGAGCTGGTGGGACAAGGTCGTAAAGCGCTTGAGCACACTCTCCGAAGTACAATTTGTAAAAAACCGACAAGCAGGCAACCTTGCGGCAATGTCGCTTGTTGGCTATGTTGCTTGGTGTCCACCAGTTTTTTGTCGCCTATGAGACTCTTGGCACTTCGTTCCGCCGAAGTCATGTAGGTACCTGTCACTGGATTTAGAATCCGCACAATGCAAGTGTATGCATCTCTCATTGTACGTAGGTAGATCGCCCACTGCGACCTGACTTTACAGTCCTAGCTGGCCTGAGCAAGCCCTGTTCATCTGGCAACTCGTTTTTAGCTTCATTTAGGTCAGCCGTAGCATTAGCAAGATGTCACATAAATCTTGTAACTAGAGTGGAAATTAATAAGACAAAGACTTTTTTCTTGCGTAACAATTTTATTGGTTGGTCAAAACAAACATTAAAAAAAAACCAACAGGGAGAATTAACAGTTTTTGCTTTATTTGTATTAATACTTCCTTCTCCTAGCAAATTGTACCGCCATATCACTGGACTTAGAATGCCTCGAACAGTGTGAGTGTAAACTGCTACACGTACTGGACGTAGACCGACTGCTCCTTCCCGACTTCACAGCCCTGGCTGACCTAAGCGAGCCCAGTTCATCTGCTAATTCATCTTTGGGTATGTCTGCAGCATCAGCTAGAGCTTCCTCGTCACCGTCTGACTTGCTTGGACGTTTCACCGGCTTCACGTCTCCTTGGAACTTCAGGGCAAACTTCAACTCTTCAACCAACTCGTATTTGAAGGTCGTCTAGAAAATGTTATGTTTTGTTAGTTAGTTTATTCATAATTTATTTCGATTCGACCAAAAATTACGTAAATATACAGAGTGTAAGAGACAGACCTCTGAATATTTATAGGGTGCATTCAGACCATAAAACTGAACAACTTCCTATGAGAAAATATTTCAGGAAAAGTAAAAAAACTTCCTGACTTCCCATAGTAATTGCGGCAGCTGATCGTGATTTAAATTAATGATTGGTACTTACTCAATATGAAAAAAGTAATGCCAAAAGCAGAGTTAAAAGTTTAAATATTTTAGTGTTCAGTCAACCTCTAGTAAAAATATATGATATATAGACAGATATTTTTCCTAGGGATAATGCATGCTGTGAAAGAAATTTTAAATTGATTCTTTGGTTTCAGTAAATAATTATTACATAAAAAGGCATAAAAAACCTTTCCTACTTAAGTAAGATAAAGGGTGTGCAATTTTGATAGTGTAATAGTGCAACTTGCGTACACAAAAGCTATTATATTTTATAATAATTGTTCTTGTTTAAAGATTAACTTACATTGTATTTGATGGATCGCTTGAAGACCCACCAGAGCATGTCAATGATGGATATGAGGATGCCAAAAAGACAACCCCCGCCCAGAACAACGAAAGCTCCGGTCATGTTCTTCATACTAAGCTGCAACGGGGCTTCCTCCTTTTTCTCCTAGAAAGTAAAGTATAAAATATCAGGAGCGCCTTGAGTAAAAAAAATCGATTTGCTTGCTTATTTACTATAAGAAGAAAACTATGTAAACTATGTTTACTATATAAAAAAAAATATATAAGTAGTTCCCCTCAGAATTTCAAAGCACTGCCCGCCAAACTTAAATAATTTGCAGAATTACTGAAAGTAATTTTGGTGTTCCATCATAAGGTTAGTATCGCCCATACAATATTTTACTTATATTTTGTAACTGAAATCACGTATTAGATAAAATGTTTCAAGCGTACCCCGCACTTCCCTCCTCCTCTCTTTTCCTTCCACCACAAGTCTTGCATCTTCTGCAACTCTCCATTTTCCTTCAATTTCAGAAGCGCATCGTCTATAAATGGCTTGTATGGTGACTCTGCGTTACAAAATAGTAAATTCAATCAAATATTTTATATTTCAAGCACATGATTTATAAAAATTCGGTTCAGATGAATGAGCATTATGAGCACAATGCGCTAAATTGAATTAAAAGGCAAGTGGATTTCTCATTATCAATATATATATATTATTTATTTATTTATTGAAACATAATTTATCACGCCTATAATCCCTTGCGGGGTAGGCAGAGCGTAAAAGGCCGCAAAAGACGGACATTTACACCACGTTTGACAAATATTTGAAGGTGATTTGGAAAATTGTGTGTAGCCATAGTGACAGGTTGTCAGCCCATCGCCTAAAATTGCAATACACGCCCTCGAATCCCTTGGTCACCTCTTACGACTCCCACGGGAGAGAAATGGGGTGATGCTATTCTAAGCCGGCATCACACGGCACTCACGTCAACAAAATAATCATTAATTTCATTAAGTTTCCGAATTTTGATTGTATAAGAATATAATATGACCATTTGCACGGATCATTTATGACACAAATAATTCTAAATTCCACACGAACACAAAGGAAACTTGTATGTAACAAGATCAATGCAGAATTTTCTCGCGTATTTGAAATTTACTCGACTATATAAACTTTTATATTTTGTCCATCTAATAGTATAACAAACTAACTATCTACATACATACATACATACATACATATATCACGCCTATAATCCCTTGCGGGGTAGGCAGAGCGTAAACGGCCACAAAAAACGGACATTTACGCCACATCTGACAAATATTTGAGGGTCATTCGGAAAATTGTGTATCGCCATAGTGACAGGTTGTCAGCCCATCGCCTAAAATTGCAATACACACCCTCGAGTCCCTTTTTTTTTTTTTTTTTATAACAAACTAACTATCTATCTATCAAAATAATGGCAACGATGTATGTGCAAGTAGAAAACCACAAAACAGGATCCATCCAACAACTCCGGAATGTAAGACAGGGTGACGTTATATTCTCGAAATTTTTCGCCAATTCGCTGGAGGAATCTATGAGACTCACAGCAGTGAGATAGTCTAAGCATCAACATAAACATCCATATCTCACACATCTTCGCTCTGCCGAAGATATAGTCATAATGGCTGAATCGCTGCCGAATGTGCGAACCTGACAGTATAAATGGCCCACCGGCTACATGGCACTGACAGAGCTATAGAAAAATCTATACATACATACATATATCACGCCTATAATCCCTTACGGGCTAGGCAGAGCGTAAAAATCTATAAGGTGTAAAACTTACTTAGTGTGTTACCCGGCCGGGATAATTTGTATGGGAGGGCCAATTTTTTTTTTCACGTACTGGTTCACCCCTTAAAATATTCTTAGCAAATTTTTTTACACCATGTATACTCGGTATAAATGGATACAATACGGAATGAGAATATCCGCAAAAAGACAAAAGTAACGGACGTAGTCAGGAAGTGTATCAAACTGAAGTGGAAGTGGTCTAGTCACTTTTAGGGTCTTTTTTTTATTAATGATGGGTTTGCTCTTGACTCTAGTCTAGGTCATAGGACAGAGACAGAGTCTAAGATGGAGCGAGCTCACCCAGAAGAAGGCACTCCCACACACTGACGGAACGCAGCAAGCTACTTGGCGCCAGACTTCGGTGGGATGGTGGTCGCGAGCCAGGCGGCCCCTTACGGAGCCTTCCACAAGCCTGTGTTGCCGTTGCCCGGGGTGGACCGCTAGGAGGTAGATCCCATACCATCCCAAAAATGTTCTCGCATAGAGGCCACGCCTCGGCAAGCGTAGCGTTGGACGACCTCCAGCCAGATGGACCAATTACTTTAAAAGGCGGCTGATAGCGACAGGATGGCAAAAACGAGAGATCGTGCCCTATGGCATACCCTGGGGGAGGCCTACGTCCAGCAACGGACTACAATAGGTTGATTTATGTTTTATGTATGTATGAATAAACTTTTAATCTTTTAATCCACATTTGATAGAGAACTCCAAAAAAAAGTTGTGGAACGAAATATATCGTTACGCCTCATGAACTGATGAGACATACTTTTTTGTACTGTTTCCCTAACTTAACGTATCTAAGTACGAGTCAATACCTTTTTTCATCCCTATTCCGTAACTTTTGGAATCTAAGAGTCCACCAACTTGCAATAGATCACAATGCCTATGCCTGTAGTAGTCAATGGCGCTCGACTCGGAAAAGAATGCAAAAGTAGAATTTTCAGCCCTGAAAATAATAGAAATGATTGCTTTTTTAGATCTTCATAAATGAATGGCAGATACTTAACAAAAGTTTGTTGAAAAAGTACCAACAGAACTTACAATTCAATTCCTTCATCATTACTCTCTACCTTTTTCATATTCTTCCACAATTTTTGGTAAACTTCACCAGTAGCCGTCTGAAAAAAACTGAGTTCAATTCCCGGTTTGATTTTCACTAGAAAGAATTACGGTTTAATCTATTTATATTAATTGGATAAATATTTAGGACCTTTCCAATCAAATACTCTTAGGTACTTACTTTAAAGAAGGTTTCCGTCGACCCTTGAGCCTTGAGGCCGTAAGTGACAGATTTCAGCGTGGCAAGCTCTTCAATAGTTTGGAACGGAAGGACATTCTTCTCCACTGTAAGGAAAGCTACGAGGGTCCCGACGTAGGAAGCCACCATCACCATAGTAAAAAACCACCAGATACTTGTGATCATTCTGGGTGCTAAAGCACTAGAAGTAATGAAAAAGAAAATGAAACAAATGAGATTCAAGCAATGAATAAAGAAATAAATTAATAGACCTTATATTTATTCATTAGTAATAATAAAATTGATATTTTACATTAACAGTACCAAAACGCCGTACATTTTGAGACACAAATACAATGACATATAGACCACTTACATGGGTGCGACTTCAGAACCCTGTTGCATAACAGAACCAATGATAAGCCAGATGGAGTTGGCAAAGCTGAACTGATTGCTTAGTTCCTCTGGCTGCTCGACACACGGCACAGGGTTCTGCCATTCCTTGTTGGAGATGCGGCCAACAAAGATCATGATCACACCAATACCCATCTGGATGAACAACATCCACAACCATACCTAGAGGATAGAAAAGGTCCTTTTGTAGACGAGTTTCATGAATTTATGGAAAACCAATAATTCTCTTCATTTCAAAAAATTATAAAGTGTTTTAAAAGCGCATGCACATGTTCATTATAATCGTGGTCACTGCGTGAGAAAATCATTTTTCTAATAAAGATAAATACATTATCATTACAAATGAACCTATCAGTTTACTAACATGTTGTCTTTATTGGCGCGAGTGATTTATGATATTTACCTCCTTATCAAAAACTTCCATGAAAGAAAACATAGCCGGAGGCTGTTTGCTAGGTTCCTTGAAAATTATTCCAATACCCAAAGACATGAATGGAGTGGAAAAGTCAATTTTTGCTTGTCTATCTACGGTGATAGTAAAGTCACAAATTGCAAAATGTGCTTGCTGAAAAAAAGTAAGTAATTGTAATACCAAGTTCTACAATCCAATCATTCACAATTTTTGTTGCTCATCATTTGATCTCGATTAATAATCAGTATCACAAAAAAAAATACTTAATCGCTGGTATAGACTAGCAGCTGAAATTCATTTCTTAACTGTCGCATGATGAGTGGCATGGTATTGTATGTACATACAATACAATACCATGCTACTTTTATCTTACAAATGGTATGATCAGATGAAATACTCACTTCATTCATTAATTTATCAACCATTACCGAGGTTGCTTGTTCTACTTTCAAATCGTAATTGAACACAAGCATTTTCGATAATGCTTCAATCAAATCAACTGCGAAACCTTCGTACTGATCGTTTCCTGATAATTTTGTTGCCGACCGCTTGGTGTAAGTAAATGGTGGTGTCTAAAATATAAAAATATATATTTATAAAAAAATTAAGATCATGAAAATAATTCTTGGTTTAGAAAAATAAGAAAACTTACTATTGCAACTAAAACCAAGAAGGTCTTATTCTTCATAATAGAATCTTCAGAGTCTTCAGTTATTGTGATGATTGGTCGTTCTATAATAAGTTTATTATCTATAAATTGACCAATCTGAAAAAATAAACCCGCCCAGAAATATTAGTTGAATTTTAGATAATCGTTACAGTGTTATTGGAGATGAACCGGTTTCTATGGCCAAAATCATTCAGAGTCAGAGAAGTGACATTCATCATTTAAATGGTCACCTTACCGTTTGATTTCCAGCCGGGGTGAGTTCCAATATATCCCAAGTTACATCGTCTCTTTCTCCAAGACCATCAAATGCCAAAGTTTTAGTGATACCATCAACTTTATTCTGAAAATCAATTCAAGTTATAGAAATAAAATATGACTTACGAACTGCTGCGCTCTTTGAGTTTTATCAATTGTATTTCTCAATACACAATGACTTCAAAAGTTTCTAAATTTTATACATTTAAACGAATAAGTCTTACCTATATATTTATGAAATCGGGATCCTGAAAACGGTTTCAAAGATTCTCACAATATTTTGCATGTTGGGAGTTTGAGGACTATTAATCGATCTAGTTAGGTAGGTTTCACTTTCCAAAAAACACGCTGTGTCAACACATAAAGGCGAGTAATGGTCGGTCAACCAAGTTCTATTTAATTATGGCTAGTAAATTAATTATCAATTAATTGGATGTTGTGATAGATTACCGTTTTCATAAAGTTTAGAAGCGTCGATCCACTGACCCAAGTTTCATAGGCATCACAGCTCAATTTTTGAGCACTTATTGTCTCAGACACATTAATCTTTTGTACTGCTTCGAAAAACACTTTTACAGCATCGTAGATTAAAACGACTTTAGTTTTTAAATCTTGTGCCTCTATCGTCTCTATAGTGTTATTGTATTCATTACAAAATTCCCATAAATCTGAATCGGGCTTCATGTTCAGTAAACGAAATCCTGAAATACCAAAAATCAGTACTCAAGCAAATAATTAATATTTAAATTTCAAGTACTTGTGTGAACTCCAGAGACGTCACAGTTATATTTTATTTTTACTATGAAACCCGTATAATCTGTTTTTTTATTCAGTTGATGTAAACACTAGATTTCCGTCCCACGGTTTCACCCGCTTTAATGTCCAAGATATTTATTTTTTTATGTTCCAAATTTCATCTAAATAGGTCAAGCCGTTTGAGCGTGAAGAGGTAACAAACATACATACATACACACACATACAAACTCTCAGATTTATAATATTACTACGGATTATGCAGTTTTAAATATCTTCAAATCTCGACCGCAGACGTCACTCTTTCGATTTCTATTTTACTATCATAACTATATTGTGAAATGTAGATAATTAAAGAATAAAATTGCTATATTAATGCTGTTATTTACCCGTTATATTAACCCCTCCGTATCTAAATCTTGAGAGGTCCAACGTGAAAACGTCAGGTGATAAGAAGATGTATGAATGCTCATCTGCCATCAAACCAACTTGCTGGGCATGGGTTAGCAGCTGCCCGATCTTGTCGGAGGGACAGTCTACGACAAAGTTTGTGTAGCCCTGTTCTTTTGCGTTTATTAGCACATCTCTGAAAAACAGAACACATAATATATTTTGACTGAACACATGATTTATAGGTAGTGTAGTTTTGTGGTAGTGTAACAGCCCTCCTGTAAGTGACAGCCCCCCGAATACTGATAGGGTGCATGCAGACGATGAAACTTTTCGACCTCCCATACAAAATCACAATCAGCTGACTGCATTTACTATTGAAAGTCCATTTTTTTCGGCGTTTCCTTAAATATTTATTTATGGGAAGTTGTTCAGTTTTATGGTCTGAACGCACCCATTAAGTATTCAAAGGGCTGTCCCTTACACCCTGTATAGTTATGTTGTCATAATAGTAACACGTCTGGTCTGGTCGCCTTGTAGGAGAGATTGTGGATCGTTTAGACAAGTTTGAAAGTCTTTAATATGTACATATTCAGAACACTGTTCATACCTCAATATTTCATTTTTGGGAAGTATAAAACAGTTCTTCCAGTGCCACGCAGAGGATACTATAAATTTACATGGAAAATGTTAATTTACCTATAATTGTCTCCACTAAGTTCTCTTACGGAAACAAAAAAGGGATCAGTATCATTCCCCATTTCTAAGAGACTTGACATGAGCTTCAGACTGTGTCCTTTTACATAGAGCAGAGTAAAGTTGTTCCAATCCTTGTGAGTAATTATTTCTTGCAGGATCTGAAATATAAATAAACAAACTATTTATTAGCAGTTGATAAAAACACATTAATTAAATATAAGATATTCTTTTGACAGAACTTGAAATGCAGATGGCAAAGAAAAGATTACTTTACGCTGGCCTTTTCCCTTCTATCTATATTTTAATAAGATATTAATTTATTCAGCTAAGACTAAGTCTACGCCTACTATTTTTGTTATGTTGCAGTTGAGCATTTGCTATACTTACTGAGTTATAGGCATCAGCACTGGGGTAGAGGTTAATTATCGACCACTCATCGTTGTAAAGTTCATCAGGCTGGAGGATGACGTGAGGCAGCTCCAGTCTGTCACATATTGCTTGCACATGCTCCGTTCCCTTTCCTCCAAGGCCATCGATTATGCCTATCACACCTTCCTAAAATGATGACATATGTTCTATTGTAACCAGAGAAAATAAAACCATCTTCAGAAAAGTTGTATCTACTTTTAGGCGACGATGCGCTTCCTTTGAAAACTGCCAGCATGTGTCTAAATAACTTGTAAATTATAATTAGCCACGTCAAAATCGTTTTAAAGGTAAATCTTTGAAAGATTAAATTGACACTACAAAAAGACTTAGCGTATCGCTATCTTCAAGTCGTTTTGCTAAAACAATGATTTTGATATTGATTCTCGCAAGCTCCGCTTGTAATTCCTGCACAACAAATGGCAAACCGAATGATGAGGAATCTCGATTATTATTGATCTCGCTGATTTTTGCTCCAATTTCTACTCATACTCACCTGTGAAGATACAACCAATCACTTACTTCAGCAAGGCTGCACACCTCCTGGCCGATATCCAGGATCTGCCCTCGCCGGACGGTCTTCACTGAGGATCCCAATTTCAATAAACTTGCGCTGATGTTCAAGGCATCAACAAGATTTGTGGCTTCATCCTCGTAGAATATACCCCCTGAAACGTAAATAAAAAAGTGTAGTGACTATTTCTTTTCTTTTAATACAATCTTTAATTTATTTTTCATTATGTGCTCCTATATTCCGTTTGTAAAGCATAAGAAGAAACGATAGCAGTAATATATAATTTATTATATTCGTTTTATGAATATATGACTCTAAAAAGAAATAAATGTATTGTTCGTTCAAAATCAGCTCACATCAGTGTGTATGTATTGTTAAATATTTTTGCATTAAAACTTTCTTTAAAACTTTGCATAGCCGTCAGACGAGACCTAAGAATTCGAAGTAGGTCACAGTGTGTGTCACACCATTCATTGAACGTGCGTCACATACATTAATGAAATACCTTCTAGACCAGTCTTTACCCTATACTGAAAAATAATAATGTGGTTTAACATATACAGTTCTCCTCACTTACCAATAACAAGTTCATCTTCTCCAGAGACACAGGATAAACAAAATACAAGCAAACACAACACTTTTTCAAGCATGTCTGCGACCGATGTCAACAATGACCCATTTTCCTAACAATCACAGTAACATTGAACTTTCAGTATAAAACCCAACAAAAAAGCAACTAATTGGCATCACAGGAAACACAGTAACTAGTATGGAAACTGTTCTAGTGGTGGTGCAATAAACGCGGTAGTTCTAGCAGGCGGGTAATGTGTTCTGATTTTGAATGTTTGAATGTTTAGATTGGTTCTGGACGGCGCGACATGCCGCGGCCAAAATAATCCCTTCTAAATATAGGCGGGTTTTCCACAGAACGACATACTTTGCCGCGATACCGTCTGTCTTGCTCAAGCGTCTGGAGAGCCATGATGGCGAGAAAATGGCTTAGTTTTTGTAACAGATTTACCAAATTTATTTTCATCGCCGCATGCATAAGATTAGGAGGCCATTTCTATTCGAGACTATTTTTAGAGATAACAATGTCTAGTACCCTAACACGAGCAAATATTGTAGTTCTATTAAATTCAGTGGAATGAAATGTATATAATAAGGTCATATTAAATTCAGTGCAAATATTTTATAGTGAGTTCGAAAAACAATTTGGAATTCCAATACGAAGTAAATGGGTCACTTTGTATTGGAGTTCAAATTTTAGAAATTTTTGTATGTGCTTATTAAGTTGGACCTAACTTTTATTCATATTGCGGCTTATGTTCCTCGAGCAAAATTTGTTTAGTTTCACGAGTAAAACTCACTAGAAAAATATTTGCACTGAATTTACTAAGACCATAAATAAAATTAAATGTACATAAATCGATCTTCAAGATAAATTTGTAGAAAAATCGTTTTAAATTTGGAGAAAAATGGAGCGGTAGAAAAAGGGAAATGTACCTATTTCAATAACGATTTGTAAACTAAGTAAAAGGGAAAACGAAAAATGATTGAACAAATTGAAGAGAAAATAAACGCTGCGTTTGAATACACAACAACAACGACAGAATGTCTCATGATAATTGGAATCAATTGAGTTCTATAAAAGGTCTCAAACATTATGGTTATGGAAATAAACAAGTCTAATGGAATAAAATAAACAAAAACAATAATAAATATTCAAATATATCCACAGCAGTCGTCTACTTATAATTTAGCTAAGTCAACGTCGGAACACACCTGCGTACCTATAGATCAGTCGAGGAATTTCAAATTGTGCGGCCATCTTAAGGCGAGTGTAGTCGTGAACGGCCTCGACAGTGGTGCCACTTAAAAAAAAAACATTTTCTCTTTATACAAACAATCTATCAGAATGTCTGTTCCTCAAGGGTTTAGTATTTATTATCCTTACGTAAAATTTGATGTTTTTTTTTGTGAAGTGGCCCCACTTTTGGGGCCGTTTACGACTACAATCGCCTTAAGATAAATAAATTTATAAAAATTGTATCTGTTTGCGAACTACTGCATGAAAGAGCACTCACTTCAAAAACGATAGCAAGTGCATCGTCAGCACTAAAAATAAGGTAAGATAATACAAAAGCTTGAGAGCAGCATTAACAAATTAAGGTCAGGATACTGGAGATAACCTAGGAACATTGTGTGCACGTGTCGCGTGAGGACTTTCCATTTCTCTCGCAAACTTATAAAAACACCTATTTGAAAAGATACTTTTTGACTAAAATGAACTTGGGAATCAATGTTCTATCTATGAAGCTAAGTTGCACTTCTATTAAGTAAATCACATATATATATATTACGCAAAAACAATCTTACGGTGTAGATTTTCATTTATTCAGTTTTTTTTATTTGATTGTAACGAGTGTCATGTCCATTTGTTTTACACATTCGTTTTCCCGGGGGAACAGCAGAATAACAGTAAAATTTAGCTGGTGTTATCAGGAATAATGTAACTTTTAAACGTTGAAAGATTTTTTAAAATTTTACCAGAAGTTAAGTTAGTCATTATATACCTACAAATTTTTCTTTTATACAGTTCTAGCTAGTAATACCCGCTGCTGATCCATTTCACGAGGGATTAAGACGTTCTTCAAAAATATATTGATATATAAAAAATCCCCTTGAATCACTATAATAATATCTAAGTATTTAAAAAATCGCTTTAAATTTAGTTGAGTGGTGTAGAAGAATTAAGCGTTGCCCATGAAAGAGAAACTCAAAAAACGACTTCATTATACACGATGTTCCGAATACAGATATGGTGCATTCAGACCTTGAAACTCAACAACTTCGTATAAATAAATATTTCAGGAAACTTCAAAACATTTTTGGCTTTCCATAGTAAATGCAATCAGCTGATTGTGATTTCGTATAGGAGGTCATTTTTTTATCGTTTCTGACATATCTTTCCAGAAGAAAGATGTTCAGTTTCATGGTCTGCAAACACCTTGTCAGTATTCGGAGGGTTGTCCCCTACACCCCGTAAACTAAAAGTGGAAGTTATAATAGGTAAAGCAACTTACCATGTCACAAATGTACCGTACCTATATTTGGCAAGTCTTGTGAAAAAGTTTGTCAGACTCTTCCACAGTAGAGGATGCAGTTCCGCTAAATAAGCTATTATACAAATTACACAATACAAGGTAATTGTGGTTTTCTTGTGTTCGGTACAAAAGCAGTTCAATTACTTAACTGCGCTAAGAACCTCTGTGACCCGCAAAGGGCTAATGTACAGAGTGTAAGGGACAGCCCTCCAAATACCGATAGGATGCATGCAGTGTAGACCATGAAACTGAACAAGTTTCCCCTAAGAACATATGTCAGGAAACGAAAAAAAACATTCGACCTCCCAAACAAAATCAAGATCAGCTAACTGCAATTACTATGGAAAGTAAAAAAAAATTATGTTTCCTAAGATATTTTTATGGGAAGTAGTTCAAATTAATGGACTGAATGCACCTTATAAGTATTCAGAGAGCTGTCCCTTACAGCCTTTATTACACTAAATCCCTTCACACATTTATTTTATTATTGCAATGTTCAAAACAACGAAAATATTCTCATTTCCCTTTTGAGTAGTATTTATGTTATTTTTTTCTATGGTAGTATTTTGTTTACACTGGCATCCTAAAATATTACACATTATAAATGAAACCTTAAATACACTTTGAAAATAGTTATTCATATTCAGAAAGGTTCATAGCGCAAGTATGTTAAGATAAAAAATATATTCTCTCAACAAAAGTGCTGTAATAATAGCAATGTTGACGTCATAGTAGCTGTGTAATGCCGGCTTAAAATAGCATCACCCCATTCTTTCCCTTGGGGGTCGTAAGAGGCGACTAAGGGACTCGAATACACACCGTATTGCAATTTTAGGCAATGGGCTGACAAACTGTCACCATGGCGATCATAATTTTCCGAATGGCCCTCAAATATTTGTTAGACATGGCGTAACAGTCCGTTTTTTTGCGGATGTTTGCGCTCTGCGTCTACGTTGTCCTGGGAAGTCAAGGAGAAGGCAGAAGACAGAAAATGGCGGATACTCCACCGACAGGAGCAAAGAAAAGATTTTTCATTATAAGATTACTTACCAACATCTACTCTTCGTATAGAATACCAAATAAACAATGTTTTACTCTACGTACATATTTGAAATAAAATAAATCATTATTATATTATTCCAATGCTCTAAGTAGTCATTTTCATTAAAGTGTCGATGGTTATTTTGTTTTGACGTGTCGCCTTATTCATGTCTAGACACCGCGACTTAATGCAACCTTGCAGGGATTTCGGCGGTTGCTAAGATTTCATTATAGTTCAAGAGATTGGCCATGATTGTATAATGTATTCTTTTGCCGTTCAAAATGTCACTTTGCAAAGAATAGTATGCTAGAGCATTTAGTGTACGAAAGCTTTTTGCTTAATCTATAGAAGATGCACCCAATGCACTATAATAAATGAGAACAATAAATATTGTTTTGTATCGCCCACTCATCTATGGTCTGGAAATAAGAGTGTTATTACTAAACGAACAAGTATCTATCACTCATGATGTAAGCACGGATGTAGGTTAACGGGCAAGCGGACGTATGTGATCTGTCAAATTCCGTAAAGATGGCTGTCTTAACCACCCGAAACATAGAGGGCTAAACTCTCTACCAAATCATAACTACAAGTAAGTGGCGTAAACCTACGTCATGGAAGTAAGAAAGTCATTCCTATTACACCGAAGCATGCCAAGCAACTAATCGTAGCTCAAACAACCTAAGTATCCGATTTTTGTCAGCTCTGGAACTATAATAGAAGTGACATCTTAGCAAATATATATTAAGATAAAGTGTAGTAGTGATCCGAATGCATAGTTCGTCAAACTTTAGATAGCCTGCGATATGTGATGTGATACCTAGAACAAATAATGCCGTTGTAAGTTAGAACTTTGACGTTAGACGCATGAGAGTCATATTCAGAATTTCTTAGAATTTGGCTTACAAAAGAAAACCAACTTCCAGACTTTATTGACAAGAATCAGGTAGATGATATCCATTACTATCACAAAGGACAGAAACCTTGTATCATCAGTATAAATATAAGTAAGTATTTTGCAAACTTGCAAAATTTTCAAGCGCAGGCAGGATTTGAACCTGCGACTTTCGCATTACTAGTGGCGACGCCTCTTCCATCTGGGCTACCGTAGCTCATTCCTTGCCTGCCTTTTGCAAGTGTATTTTAATTCCAGTAACGCGTGGCACGTCTTCATCTACTGGGTTAGTTTTGCAACTAATACCCGGCGACTAATTCTATCTTTACAGATTGAATGTAGTCTAAGCGATGAAAACCCGCGATAAATTGAATACCAAATTTTAAAACACTTCCCGTCTCTCTCTCTCTTTTCGTGTGGGACACCGAGTCATCCAACGACCCGATGATCCCTGGTGTCAGAGTTTTTCAACCGCCGTGATAAGTACTATATGATTTTTAAAAACTTGCAAAATTTTCAAGCGCGGGCAGGATTTGAACCAACGACTATCGCATTTTTAGTGCCGTGCACGAGTTACTGGCATTAAAATACACTTGCAAAATTGGCGGGCAAGGAAAGAGCTGCGGTAGCCCAGATGAAAGAGGCGTCGCGTATCGTGTAAGGAACGGTGTACCGAAAACTTTTCAGGCATGATCAGACCTTAAAATTGAAAAACCTTTTCTGTGGAGGTTACGTAGGAAAACGAAAAAAAAACGACTTCCCAAACAAAACGTAGGCCAACATAGGCTCACTTATGTACACACTATAAAATAAATAAAATTTTAGAAAGAGTTCACAGACGTTACTCACGTAAGTTTACGTTTGTTACGGGAACAGCTGGCTGACGTAGGCCAACATAGGCTCACTTATATACACACTATAAAAGTAAGAAATATTTTTTTAAGAGTTCACACATGATACTTACCTAAATTTTTGTTCGTTACGGGAACGTAGTACCTAAGTTTTTAAATATTATATTTTAGCCGCATCTATATCTATGAGTGACAACCTGTACAGTTGACTATCTGCTTACTTTTAGGTACAATTTAACTGTCTAAAAGAGACAGGGATGGTTTTTATTTTAGTCTTGTAAACAAGTATCTGCGTAATAATATGACTATGCCTTTTCAGAAAAATCGTGTATAACTATAATGACAGGTATTCAACCTGTTGCCTAAAATTGTAATACACATGAAACCCACGAGTCTCTTAGCCACCTCTTACGACACACCCAGGAAATAAATGAGGTAATGCTATTCTAAGACGGCACCACACGGCCAATTACAAGATAAAATTGCAATAATTTGCCAAAATGTACATAGTAAAACAAGCGCATACTTATTGCCGACATTGCATTAAAGTTTCATGTAAAAAAATTGCCATGATTCATGTAAATCATCTCCGAACCAAAGTCAATAAATTATCCCTTATTATGCGACCGAAATATAAAACAGCCAATCTCGTAAGTAGATACATTTGTTTGTATTTTACCTTTTACTCATTTAAATCAATAAATCCATCTACAATGACATTAATATAGGTGCATATAAATATGTCTACAGAAATGACAATAAAACAAATAAGTATTGGACTGTTGTCTTGAGCCTCGTCTCGAGCTCTACCAAATAGGGGCTTGAAATAAAATAATTTCTATTGAAAGTTTGACATTTCGCCTAGTAAAAATCAAAACCCATATCATGCCGGCTTCGAATAGCATCATCATTTCTTTCCCGTGGGTGTCGTAAGAGGTGACTTAGAGACTCGAGGATAACATTGTGTTTTGTAATTTTAGGCGATGGGCTGACAACCTGTCTTTATGGTGATAAACAACTTTCTGAATGTACTATGGCTTTATTACTCACAGTGCTATATTATTTTCATAAATGAAAATAAGAAAATGAAAAAATGTTAGCGGTTCAAGTCCCGGCGGGTGATAACATTTTTTCAATTTCATTTATAAAAAAAATCTGCGTGACCCTCAAATGTGGCGTATATGTCCGTTTTTTACGCCCGTTTACGTTTTTCTTACCTGACAAGGGATATAGGCGTGATATAATATGTAAGAAGCAAAATCATATATGAAAATGAATCGATTTCATCTCTCAAGTTTTAATACCTTCTTATACTTAATTAAAGTATCATCATAATTTTGTAAAGTAATTGAGCGGTTCGTTATAATGCTTGTCAACCAATTCACCGCTAACTGGCATTATAAAGTACAGGTATATTATACCTACCTACACCAAAGTAATTAAGGCGAGTGTAGCCATCAACGACCTCGATAGTGGTGCCACTTCACAAAAAAAGTTTTCTCTTTATACAAATAATCTATCAGTACTTATATCCGTTGCCTAAAATTTTAGTATTATCCGTAAGTGAAACTAGAACCTGCAAATTAAGTTATGGAAAAAATAGTACCTAAAACGGCCACTTTAGGTATTAATTGCCATAACTTTAATTACAGCGAATATTTCATTGAGTTTGCAGGTTCTAATTTTACATAAGGATAATACTAAAAACTTGGGCAACGGATATTCTGATAGATTGTATGTATAAAGAGAAAAGATGTTTTTTGTGAAGTGGCGCCACTGTCGATGTCGTTCACGGGTACACTCGCCTTAAGTGCCCAGAATGGCCATGCTTAAAATCTTTACTTTGGTGGACAAACAAATATATATCCAAACTATCAAATAATCTTTTAATTCATTCGTGGAATCCGTATTTGTACAAAAATACATTGTAACGCAAAAAAAGACTAACTAATAAATTGCGGTACGAGTCTACTTTTAGCCAATGTTATAAAAATCTGTAATGTATAACTAGACTGGATTAAACGCATTTGTGATCTTCAATGACGTTTTATTTATTACTTTAATGTTACTTTTTTTTCTCGGTTAGAATTGCAATACCCCATATTATAGCGTGAAGGCTGCTACCTTTAATCATAATCATAATTGTACCTTTTTTACTTTTCAATTTGAACAGTTTGGGCCATATTTTATTTCTCAGGTATCGTTATTTTTTTTTTAAATTATACTTGTTATTATCAAAAATAATTAATACAAAACTGAGCAGTACTATGTGCGTTTAATAATTACGTAGGAACAGTTAATTGGATGTATGCGAGTATGATATAAGCGATTTTCAATTATAGCGAAGAGTCCATAATAATGGTAATTGACTTTAGGAAGTAGTCAATTTGGTATTCAATTTTAGCCATTAACACTGTTGATACGAAAATTTAGTTGTTTCTATTCAACGTCACTATTTTAAATCGTGTAAGTAAAATAAAAAAATCAATCAATGGTGCCCACCATTTTCCGTTAAAGTGTTTTAAAAGACACATAATAAATAAAATTAACACATAACAATAAAGCTTATTATTTTACTTTGAAATAAGCACAACGTTTAGGACAACAATTTGTCCGTCTTAAATTTTTATGTTATTTCTAGATTTTAAGAAAAGATAAAAAAGAGATGATCGTTGCACTGGACGGTCGGTGCCGCCATAACGTAAAATAATAATCTTATGGTGGTAAACCATCGAGTTTGCAAACTGAAATACTGAAAATTTAATTCTGATTTATCATATTATATTTTTACGTCTACCCATTATTTCAGAGAATCTACTTTGAATAATTAAGAAATACTTTTTTTATGGCTTGGGTGCGTCTCCAGTTAGGCGAAGTGGAGCCCAACGATGCAAGAATTGACCAATCTTTGACGCGGAGCGGTGACTTTGAGGTTTAGGGAGCAGACGAATTCTCTTCATTGAGTTGGAATTCATGCACTGCTGAACTCCGCTCCGCCTCAGACTCACACTTATGATTGGTCAATTTAAGCACCGCTCTGGGCTCCGCTCCGCTTCAATGAAGTCGCACCCATACGAGCGTCGCTAGTCATATCTTGTTTTTTATTGTCGTGTATTAACAATTCTAACAACTCTATCCCGATCAGAAAATCAAAATCCAGTTGTTTCTCAGCTGGAGGTGATATTTCACTTCACGTCAGGTTTTTTAGTTTATTTTATTTGTAACCTAAGAAGCCCTCTAGCATCCACTGGCTGAGTGTCACATGTCTGTAACAAGACAAGCCATTTTCGAAATAAAACCGATCTTTCACACAAAACCAATGAATTATTCAGGAAAAATTGAAAGGATTCAGAAACAAATGAAATGAACACGTCTCGAGACAGTCAAATTATTGAGAAAAATGATTTTTGCATCTCGCGGACTGACGTCATATAAAGGTATTTTTATGGAATCAGATTTCAACGAGCATTTTGCAATGAAATTGTTGATTGGGATGTTATAGGAATAAACTTTGTTATTTTATTGTTTCATGAAAGTTAAGATATAACTGCTGTTAAATATTGGGCAGTTAGTAATTTTGATCAAAAATTTTTTAATGAAATTTCTTATGATACAATACGATCCATACTGTTCGTTTATTTAAAAAACGGTGTTATTGGAACTGTTTGTTTTTAGTTATGATTAAGCTATCAAAATTTTACTCGTAAAAAGTAAGTCATTCGGACAGTAACTATTTGATCTAATATTGCATTGGATAATGTTTTTATTACTTTTATTTGCTTAATTCAGAATTTAGTTGGACATAAAGTTAAATTATGTAAGTGCATTGATGATCTTCTTTTTTCCTTATAAATATAATAACTCATGTAAGACTGATGCTGGTGTAATAATATAAGTAGGTAGGTATGTAAGCATAATTTATTCTCATTCAGTCGACTAAGAGGTGTATATAGTAAACACATACTTGTAGGTAACATAAACCTGTAGTCAAAGATAGTAATTAAAACAATGGAAAAAATACTTTCCAAAATGCAGAAATTTTGCTGAATAATGACATGATATTGAGCCAATACGTCATATAAAATAAATCTATTACCATGGCAGACAAGTGTCAATATTAATCACTTAATATTCTGCTACCTAATGTCTGTTCGAATAATAAATTAAGGAAATTGGGACGAAGTCATTACCTTTAATACCAGATTAAAATTTTATGAAGAGTCCGGCGTTGGCTGTGAAGAAGAAAGTAAGATATTTCCAGAGCTATCAGGATACTATTAGTCTTACTTAGGACTAGTTTTTTGACACATATTTGAACTGTACATGAAAATGAGAAAGGAATGTGTACCTACATACAGTTTTTAAAAAATATCTTGAAGAAAGTTCAGCAATGTGGTGACTGGATAAAAATGCAATAAAATAAGCATCTAAGTCATGCAGTAAGCAAAATGTACCTCTATATTAAATTAAAATCTTCAACAATTTGAAATGTGAAATATTTTAGAAGGTTTCATCAGACTTGAGCTGAATAACAAAGACTGGAATTAGTTTGGAACAAGTAAAACAAAATGCAGCCGTCTGGTTTAGAGCTTGCATGATTTTTTGTAAACTTTCAACATCTTTTTCGCAAATGACAAAAGTTGCCAACCGAATATGTCACGAAAGAAAAAACTGAACTATGGAAAGCTTGTTTTTCTTCTCGGTTTCCTAGTAGCTTTTATTTTTAATTAATAAACAGGATATTTTACTGACTATTACGGACTATTTTGCTGACCTACCGTGTGATGCCGGCTTAGAATAGCATCACACCATTTATTTCCCGTAGGTGTCGTAAAAGACGACGAAGGGACTCGAGGGTGTGTATTGCAATTTAGGCGATGGGCTGACAACCTGTCACTATGGCGATACACAATTTTCCGAATGACCCTCAAAAGTTTGTCAGACGTGGCGTGAATGTCCGTTTTTGCGGCCGCTTGCGCTCTGCCTACCCCGCAAGGGATAATAGGCGTGATATGTGTATGTCTGTATGTATATTTTACTGACACCAAGTAACCTACAATTAAGTCGATGTCAACATTCAAATTAATGTTGGGCACCAATTTCATTTAATTAATTCGCAAAAAAAGACGTTTTGGAAAAATATATAAATAAATAAGAAAAAAAACAATACAATAGAAGAAGATAGCCTTGCAGGAAATAATAAAAATCATGTGATTCGTTATTACACGACTGCCCAAATAAAAAAAGAGTGTAATGTGTTTTTGTATATAGGAACATATTTGGGTAAATAATTTTTGTACACAAACTTGAAAGTTTCAAAAGAATTTCGTTTCAAAGACAACAACACAGATAAAGGGACGAAAATAGTAAACCAAAGCTCGTGGATAGATTAAAAGGATCAATTGGCTTTTAAAACTTTCTTCTCACTTTTGAGCTTCTGCTTCCGATGTAGTGTAAATATAACACTCAAACTCAAACGCCAAACAGACAAATTTAAGCAATGTTATAAAAAATTTCCTTAGGGTACCGTAACATAAAGTTTCAAAACGGGTTCCTTCACTTCTGTCTGTCACCAAAGGCTAATTTACACAGATGCCGTGTTTCTGTTGCTGCCATAATGCCAAATACTACAAATTAGAATTGAATGAAAATAAATGGGTGCTCCGATAAAGAAACGTCCTTTATTGGTCGATTTCGTCAAATAATGGTTAGGAGGCTGTATTTCATGAACGGTAATAAGTAGTTTACTTTCGTTTATTTATTTCACATTGCAGGTTTGAAAATTATATTATACTCGTAGTTGATAAAGACAATATCCACTATAATGTGATCGACAATAAAACTTAAAAATAAAAATAGGAAAGGTATACTAACTTATTAAATAGAATAGTTAGACAGTTAAACTTTTCACAGAACATGTGTTCCTCTTGTGAATATAGCAACAAACACAAAAAAAGAGCAAAGGTAATATTTATAGGGCTTCCATACGACAAACGTAATTTTTATGCCATTTTTATTCAAAATAGTACGGATACCTTCGTGCGTGAGTTCGACTCGCACTTAGAAGATTTTTTAACTAGCTTTTCTTTATCTTCAGCGGTTTCTTAATTTCGTATGTCCACGAGCTCCACGGGCCGGCACGTAAACCGCTAAACGCTTCATGTTCATCATGTATTCAGTTATAAAGTGTTTAAATCGTTGACAAAGTCCAGTAACCTGACTAGTCTTGCAGCGCGATCTCTACCTGTTGATTCCAGGGACTGTGAGTCTACCCATTTGTATACATACAGGCTAGGGGTGTTACAATCCCGATGCACTTTCTTGCTCTTGTGTTGCTCGCAAATACCTAGTCCCAATTTTCTAAAACGACTTCTGCCTGGTCGTCCGCTTAGATTTCTATTCCCGACTGTCATACCTGTATTTCGTACTTTATTTGTGCCTGAGTTTTGCTAGGAATCCAGCCCGGCTACTACCGAGAGCTTGATCGAGAGAACCCTGGAACTGTCCGTGTGAGGCCTGCTGCATCTGCTGAGCGGTTGACCGGTGCGCTTCGACTTGCGGGTATTTAGTCACGGTATCCAGGCCCTGGTATTGTGGGGTAGACTATCGAAGAACCAATGGACGGCAGAGTAGCGGGTTTTGAGTGGAGGCCACGCCTCGGCGAGCATATGGCGTTGGATGCTCTTCGTCAGATGGATCGATGACTTAAGAAGGCGACTGGTAGTGACTGGATAGTGAAAACGAGAGATCGTTCCCAATGGCGTACCCTAAGGGAGGCCTATGTCCAACAGTGGACTGCAATAGGCTGATGAATGTATGTATGTATCAAAGCCCTAAGTCAAACCGGTCTATCCGTTGTGCGGGTTGTGCCTATGTCGTTGCTACATCCTTGCTTGCATGATTGCTGTGTGTCCATATTTTGTCCAGGAATAGCTTGCCAGATTATTATTATTCTTATTATTGTAAAGCCATTCGTTTTACCGGGCTGTACTGGTTTGGGCTTACACGTCAGTTGTGTGGTGCCCTAACCCGGTTACCATCGTGAGTTGGATCGAGAAAACTGTGGAATCAGTCCATGTGGTCTACGCCTGCCTGCAGTTGGCCAATGCGCTGTGCCCGCAGGTATTAAGACAAAGTAACAAAGCCCTAAGTAAGACTTGTCTTGACGCTGTCTCTTTGTCCATAAGTCGATATTCAAATACAAGCTTGGAAGCCGTTTCTTCAATGCACCTATCATTCTACGGTTGTTCACTGCCATAGTCATAATATGTGTGTCGCTGGCCCCGAACTGCTGGAAAACTGCGCATCAGCTTACTATTACCGATGCTAAGTTTGCAGTACCTCACCGTATAACGCACTAGACTTACACTGCTGCCTGCATCCGCTCGCTCAAATTATAGACTTAGCCTAGCTAAGCCTAGGTCCTAGCCGATACGAATAGATAACAAATATGTAACCACAATTTTCCGGATGACCCTCAAATACTTGTCCGACGTGGCTTAAATAACCGTTATTTGCAGCCGTTTACGCTCTGCCTACCCCGAAAGGGTTTTTAGCTTGATAATCACTATCACTACATAGTATAAAATAAAGTCGCTTCCAGTTTGGTGTCTCCTTATATCTTTAGAATTACCCAACGGATTTTGATGCGGTTTTTTTTATTAGATTGAGTAACTTGAGAGGAAGGTTTATAAGCATAATTTATTCCGGAAAATTGTCACATTCCCATGGGAAAACAGGTAGCCCAACTGGTAGTAAACTTTTGACCCCCTTTTGACACCTTTTAGGATTAAAATTTCAAAAATGCTGAAACACGTATTTAATTATTTTAAGCTATGAGTCTAATCAGAAATTTTTAAACAGTTTACATTTAAGATAAAAAACTTTCATACAAACTTTTAACCCCCTTTTCACCCATTTAAAGGGTAAAATTTCAAAAATGCTGAAACACGTGTTTAATTATTTTAAGTAATTAGTCTAATCACAAATTTTGAAACAGATCACATTCATTAAAAAAAACAAACTTTCATACAAACTTTGAACCCCCGTTTGACCCTATTAAGGGTTAAAATTTCAAATATGTTGAAACACGTGTTTAATTATTTTAAGTCATAAGTCTAATCACAAATTTTGAAACGGATCACACTTAAGACAACGAACTTTCATACAAACTTTTAACCCCCTTTTCATCCCTTGGGGGATTAAAAAACCGGAATTTAAAGTAAAGTCGCTTCCCACGTCTGTCCCTGTCTGTCTGTTTGTTTGTATGCTTAAATCTTCAAAACCACTTAACGGATCTGGATGAAGTTTTTCTAAAAGATAGAGTGATTCAAGAGGAAGGTTTTTATGTATGATGTATGACGGGAGAAGGTCTGTTTCCCGTGGAAAATCAGTTAGCAGCGGGTGAAACCGCTGGGCGGGCCGCTAGTAGATAACAAATATGTAACCACAATTTTCCGGATGACCCTCAAATACTTGTCCGACGTGGCTTAAATAACCGTTATTTGCAGCCGTTTACGCTCTGCCTACCCCGAAAGGGTTTTTAGCTTGATATGTGTGTGTCGTGTATGCAACCACGAGCGTGTATTTTCACTCACTTTCTGCCAAACCTATACAGAGCTTAGAGGCACTTACCCCTGAGGTTAAAGGTAATATTTTTTCAACGAGAGTTCGCCTCTCGAGGCTAAACACATCATAACAGAGGTCGACATAGATATGTCACAGGGGAAAGTTGCTCATAATCATGAGTACAAACAGTGATTTAGGGAATTAGCTCACATAGCCTCCTGTTGTGTACGTTCAAGTTGGCTACGAGTCAATTCAAATATCATGAGCATCAAAACCAGATGCAGGTCATTCCATTTGGTAGAAATCATGAAACGAGTCATTTCTCTGTCCTATGACCTAGACTAGAGTCAAGAGCAAACCCATCATTAATAAAAAAAAAAAAAAAAATTTATACTAGCTTTTCACCGCGAACTTCTTTTCGCAAAGGGATGCCTATGTGCCAGTAGCATGCTATTTTAACAACTTTAACCGTGCTCTTAGTGTTCCGTGTCAGGTGTTCCAGACCCTCAAGTCCTCACAAAAAACCTATCAGCATACCAAATTGCATCAAAATCTATAGCTTCTTTATTGTGTGATGCTTACAGAAACTTTCAAACAAAAATTTCAAACGATTGATAGTATGGTATCGACATTCCAAAACATGCTGGGTATACAATTTTAAGAACTTGGTTGGAGCCCTGCATTGGTCATTAAAGTCCACTTAATTTGTAGTTGTTTTCTCTCATGGTCATTTTAGGCATCAAGTGAGACGGTTAATGCAGGCAGATGATAATGAAATATGAGCATAGACATAGTATGTACAGTCGGTTGTAGCACATAAGGTACCAGGGGTACACCAAAAGAACTGAATTATTTTTATCCCCAGTTAATACATAATATTTTTTTTAACTTATTCTCATAAAAGAAGTCATTTTATACCAATACATATTCATGTCAAAAAATAGTTATTGCTACGGACAAAAAAAACTGTTATTTTGGAGTACCCTTGGTACCATAAGTGCTACAACTGACTGTAAATAAAAAATCCTTTAATCCTATAAAATCCTATAAATGATAAAAATCAAAAAATGGGCCAGCAGAAGCGGCCCACCATGGCATATAGATTTTTCTTTGTAGCTATTTCCGTAAGTCGTATATTTGAGCCGGGCTTTTGGTGTTCCACATCGGGTACTCCATACCCTCAATGTCAATTTGATAGCACATTATGATGAAAAACTTTTGCTATTTGTCCATTTCCGTAACTCTTTTGGTTTAGCTCGTCTCTTGGTGGTCTAAATACAAGTTTAAACGTATTTCCCGTGGGACTGAGCGTAGCTTTTATGTTAAGTTGACTTAGTAAATACACACCACAAAAAGTTTTATTCAATTCCGTCCTAAAATTTCGGATATTAACGTTCTCAAACCCGCACATAAACAGTAAAAAAAACGTTGTTTCGAGTTCTATTACGTTTATAAAGGTAATATACTTTTATGCATTTATTTGACATGACGTATAGACAGCGACCCGTTATAGTTTTATTATATGTATAGATCTGCAGTGGTTGGCACTGACCTACATCATTTGAAAATCATTTATCTTTTGGTAGTGTTTGTTGATTAAAATTAATTGCTTTCAGATTTGATACAGGAAATCCGTTCGCTATTAGCGAAATAGCTCTTAAATTGCGGGAGAGAGATTTCATACATTTGGTTTTAATATTTAAGGCATAAGTATTGGTAATTCGGTGACCGGAAAGTGTTGGATTGGCAGCTATGCACCATAAAGTGCAGTGTGGGACGGCTTCCTACTAGGTGAGCCAACGTCCTTGTAAGGATTGCAAGCAGTAGCTGGATGCAGTCAGCCAAAAACAGTTAACCTGTGGAGTCCCTATGTGCAGTGATGACTATAAAAGATGATGATACATACATACATATAATCACGCTTCTTTCCCGTAGGGGTAGGCAAAGACTACATCTTTCCACTTGCTACGATCCTGACACACCTCTTTCGCTTCTTCAACATGCATCAATCTTTTCATACATGCTCGTCGGTTTAGGGTACTCTTGACCTGACCTTTCCCTAGAACGTCCCCGATCTGATCCAAGTACGTGCGTCTTGGTCTTCCCCTTCCAACGTTCCCAAAGATGATGATGATGGTGATTAATTGTCAATTTGAAGAAATACTCTAATAATCTATTATAAGAGTATTTCTTCAAATTGACACTACGAAGCAGACGGCTAGTAACCTAAAAAGTACCTTTTTAAGCCTGGAGGTTATTGGCAGTAGGAGGCAAAGACTGAAAATTAATTTAATTTCAAGAAAATTGTCTGCCTTGACAATGTTCAATTAAAATTTCATTTCGGGGGACCCGTATATTTTATCAATTTAGCGCACACAGACGTCGCAAAACGAAACAGTTTAGCTATTAAGCTATGTTTAATTTTACCACTGAAAGTAAAGTTAAAGGATTTGAAATAATGTTGGCTTACTGATAAGGTAACATCATGTTATGCTTTAAGTTAAGCATAATATATATGATGTTACTCTAGCAGTGTCAAAAAACTACTGAGGCCAATGTATATTTAAGTGGTTTTGTGTTTCTAATCAGCAGCATTAACAGCTTTATCTACACTCAGTAATGTACTACAAAATTCGAAAAACGTTATATAAACACCTGCTGCATAATGTATCTATATAATAAAATAAAACTTATTATGTATGATGCTGTGCAACATAATATAATTTTTATGATTCAGATTCTCTATTACGTTTTCGCAATGAAATTTCCTCAGAGCCATGTTAAACTTTTGACTGGCCCGATGTCGTTGCGGATAGTACCCCTGCCTTCTACGCCGAGGGTCGAGGGTTTGATCCCCACAAGACACAAATATTTGTAAAGTAAATTTTTCAGAAATTTGTGTTTATTCTGGGTATGTTCTTATATACTTACTTACTTAACAGCCACAACAGTCCACTGCCGGACATGGGCCTCCCCCTATCGGGGGGTATTGCCATACTCACCACGAATGTATTTCATACATACATCATACATCAGCCTATTGCAGTTCATTGTATGTATTTATTTACTGAAAAATATATCAGCTATTTAGCTCCCATAGTACAAGTTATCTTAAGGTCTCGTATTGAAATCGGCTTACATCCGTGTAACTTTATCGTATTGAATTTTCACAATTTTCACGCTGTGATATTGTACAAGATTCGCGCGATTACGCGATTGTAGAAAATTCAATAGAAGGTCCACCACCTTGCTATCCCCGCTGCGCCGGTGCGGAGGTTTGGAAACTTGGAGAGTGTACATAGTTGATTTTACAGAGTTTTTTGTTGAGTGTAGATTTTTTTTTTTTTTTTTTTTATAATTTATTATCTAATATAAACATTTTTCAAGAAATAATTACAAGGTCATCTTCTGAAGCCCTACACAGGCTTATCTGTAGATGACGAGTTCTCTTAAAATAATAAAACTTAATTACTAAATTGCATGCTATGATAAAAACAAAAACTTAAATAAAATAGTGTAGATATATTAGTGCTCAATATAATGCTCTAGTCAAACTAATTCTAATGTCTCCTATTACATGATACTTGCATAAACTACTATTAAGTACATAATGCACTTATAGTACCTATACAAGGAGTAAAAAAAAAAAAAAAAGGAGGTCAAGGCACATATGAAGCTGAAGAACTTTCTCCATTAAACATGGGTCGAAATATAATTTTTTTATCTCCCCTACAATATTGTCAATCAGCTAGTTAATTATATACTTACGTAAAAATATCGTCTAAAAACAAACTCTTGCATCTTGTGGAAATGTGTTATCAAAGGTTAATAAAAACTTAAGTGTTATCGAGAAAGCTTCGAGGAAGTTTCCACGCGCTGCCAATATATCGTCACTCTAAAGTCTTCTCGCAAGCTTAAAACATCAAAGTGAGCAAATGTTTGTACAGCTTATGACTTGCGTTTCAGGCTATGCAAAATTTGAGCTGTTGAAATGGGTTATCAAGCTAAACTTGACATTATTTATATTTCCAAGCGCCTTTAGTTACTTTGTAACATAGTTAAACCGGTTGATGATTTAATCCGACATGGCTCTTGTGTATGCTGGGGGTGTGTATCTCACTTCGGGTTTAGTCACACGCATACCTATTGCATGACCTATAGAGCCGAGACGTGGAACCTGGAAGTAAAACTGGCCCACCGGCTAAATGTCACTCAGAGAGCTATGGAAAGGGATAAGCTCGGGGTATCTCTATTATGGATAAAATCCGAAATGAGACTATCCGCAAAAAGACCAAAGTAACGGACATAGTCTGGAGATGTAGCAAACTGAAGTGGTAGTGTGCTTGGCACATCTGTAGTAAAACCAACGGATGGAGGAGTAAACGGGTTCTGGAGTGGAGGCCACGCCTCGGCAAGCGTAGCGTTGGACGACCTCCGGCCAGATGGACCGATGACTTAAAAAAGGCGGCTGGTAGCGACTGGATGGCGCAAACGAGAGATCGTGCCCTATGGCGTATGGGGGAGGCCTACGTCCATCAGTGGACTGTAATAGGCTGATATATGTATGTATTTATATTGCACGACGTCATACACACCTGGTCTATAGAATTATGTCGCATCCTGTCAAGAAATTTGCATACTTGCATGTTAACGAAGATAGTGTAACTTTTTTTTGTTTTAACAAGTTTTTTGACAAGATAGGTGAAATATAGGTGAAGGCTATCCATAACGATGACGACGATCAAAATGTTGCGTTTGGCTACTACTTGTAAATCACGATTCATAGTTTTGTGACATACCTACGCATAAATCAGCATGCAAACAACGTTAGAACGAAATTGCATCATCCCGCCTCGCACGCGTCGGACACCCTCACTCACAAGTCATATTACACTAACAGGGTAAAACTGCATCTATGACATCCTTCGAGGAGTATTATGTTGCATGCACAGATACCTTATATTAAGGTGAGTGTACTCGTGAATGACCTCGACGGTGGCGCCACTCCACAAGAAAAATATTTTCTAGTTATACATAAAATCTATCAGAATGTCCGTTGCCCAAGTTTTAGTATTATCTTTAAGTAAAATCAGAACCTGCAAACTCAATGAAATATTCGTTGCAATTTAAATTATGGCAATAAGTGACTAAAAAAGCAGTCACTTTCAGCAATCTGGAAGCAGCAAAAACATCCAGATTGTTTGTATAAAGAGAAAATATATTTTGTGAAGTGGCGCCACTGTCGAGGTCGTTCACAAGTAAGCTGAAGAAAGATGTGAATGTAGACGGACTATAGTTTAGTTTTGTAGGATCTCTGGTTGCAAGTATAGGTAGGATAGAGTTTCTATAGGTATTTGATTGCTTAGGGCAGCTACCTAGACATGGTAAATATAAAAATAATTATGAAAATCTTTGAAGATGTAAGGTACAATTTCCACAAAGAAAAAGCTTATGTAAGTATCAAAATTTAAACAAGTCGTGATTTCCGCGACTAAAATAAACCCCTCTCTCTCTCTCTTTTCGTGTGGGATACCGAGTCGTCCAACGACCCGATGAACCCTGGTGTCAAGAGTTTTTACCTACCTACGCCAGTGAAATCTGAACCTTACCGAGCATTGTATTTATTTTTATTATTCATTACATTTCTATGTTCAGTAAATATCTGGACATAAACTTCTATTTTCAAACTGATGTGACTCTATTGTCCGTTGGGAGAACGCTTTTGTTTTAAAATTTATATAAATTTCAACGAGCCGGCCACACTGTTACAATAACGTTTTATTAAAACTTGTTGTTGGTATTTATAAAACTAAATTTAGACTCTATTGTACTAACTGTTGGATATTTTATTTAGTTTGTTTCGAAAGAGCAATGTGAAGTTTTACATACATACATAAATCACGCCTATATCCCTTACGGGGTAGGTCGAGCGTTAACGGCCGTGAAACGAATATTAACACTACGTCTGACAAAATATTGACGTCTGTCAATCAGATAACTGTGTATCACTATAGTGACAGGTTGTCAGCCCATCGCCTAAAATTGCAAAACACATCAAACTCTCGAGTCCCTTATGTGAAGCTTTAACTCTATCAAAATTTGTCTTGTAAATTGCGATCTTTCGTACAAGCAAGCAGAATACATTTTTTTAAATTTATTATACCGCGTGTTACAGATTAACAAAAAAGTATGTGAGTGAAACAAAGAGAATATTCAAAAAAATTGCAAATTAGCGTTTTTGAAAATTACGTAAAGCTATTTGTTTTAATCAAATTACTTACACTAAAATTTTATCGTTGTATCGCATCACTAATTTGACAATTTTAAGTTCAACTGAACTTGCCAACGCGGCGCAGCGCAATTCGGTTGGTATAGGTACATTGATATTCTTCTTCTTCTTTTCACCGAGCCGTCCAAAAACCCGATGAACCCTGGTGTCAGATTTTTTCTACCGCCTAACACAACTAATTGGCGTTTGACATACTTGTGTAACGATCGCCGTCTAAGTAATCATAGATAGCAACCGTGACCGACGGCTTAACGTGCTCTCCAAAGCACGGAACGACGTTTTTTTTTTTTCAAACAATCAGGTGGTTCAGCCTGCAATGTCCTCACCAGACTGGGAACAAATTCACAAACTGATAAGTATCAACTTTGTGAGTGCCCCACCGGGAATCGAACCCGGAATCTTTGCGCCACAGACAGGCAGCTACACTGCCACTGCACCATATCGGCCGCCTAAAAACCAGCTGTGTTCTACCTTTGTGAAATTTATTTATTTATAAAATTCAACGAGAAGATCCTTTCTAAGATCTAAGGATTTAAGATTTCTCCTACATCACTGTCATTAATGAGCTTGCTTAAAGTAAGTCTTAAATTACCTAGGATATACGTAGGCTTTCCGCAAGTTAAACCTAGATTTAGGTGACAGAAGACTATCAATTTTGGGCTATGTTTAGACAAAAGATTATCTATTGAATGGTATATATAGCTAACAAAAACTGGGACGTTGCTCGATAAGGCCGGTTTATAAAAAGATGAAAACATGATACATACCATACCTAGCGACAATCAAACCGAGAGATTGAAACAAAATGTTCTGAGTTTAAAAACATACTAGCACCATTTTTTTTATTCTTTATGTTCGTTTTTTCCGCAGCTGCGGAAATATCTACTTGCCCACCTACCTGCTTAGATAGGTATGGTATGACTAAACCCCACGTAGTACGGAAAACATGATCTTCAGCAATGGACCCAGAAAATCTCCCAACCACAATAAAAAAGTTTTTTTTTTCTTTGCTACATGCAACAAATTAGCAAACATATTTTAATTTCAATCAGCATACAATCCACGACATTCATGTGTAAAACTTATATGAAACAAAAAAACTATTTTGACGGCCAACAACTTGCTAAAAGTAAAAAAGTTTTATCAGTGCAAGTAAACTAAGCAAGGTTCTTCCTATAATTTTTCCTTAAAAATATCTACAGTTTTTTGTACAAGAAGTTTCTCAACGTTTAGCTAACTACTTTTATCTAAAAAGAAACTTACAAGAAAGTTGAGATAGTAGGAACGTAGACTTGTCCTGATACCGTATAAAGTATTTCAATACCGTGCCGCTGACATTTTACATTATGTTTCATAATTGAAAATGATATTAGATAGCATACTCTATTGGAGTCTATTGTCATGTCCCACAGAATTTCCTTCATACGAACTTTGCATTTATGAGTATCGTTTTATTGTAAAATTAAGCAAATAAAGTTATAAATTGGCAGTAGACGACATGTCGGCGCAGCAGCAGATGTAAGTATAGTCGTGGTGAGTCTAGGCAGCAGCAGAGTTAGTACAACGCCTTTTTTAAATGGTTCTGGACTCTACAATTTTAGCCCCGGGGCTATGTAATCTACACCTGACCGTATGGTGGGGAGCAGGAGCTCACCCGGATAAGATTTTTGGTTGTTCAAACGCGATACGAAATATGTATGTGTAATATGTATATATTTAAGTATTATTCATTTAATATAATGTGTATGTATATTGATATTTATTTTTTCATATAATAAATATAATTACTTATATAATTTCAATGTTTTAGAAAGTAACTTCTCATTTTACCGTTTTCACATTTCAGTGCACCCGTTTCGAGCTCTCTGTTTACCCTATGGTTGGCCGGTAGAGAATGCTGCGAGGCATTAGGCCCGCCATTTGTACGTTTTGTGCAATAAAGTTTTATAAAATAAAATAAATACGAGTTGTTCTGGGAAGAACGGATTGGACTGAATCTATCTGGCACGTGCCGGTAGTTCCCAAAATGGGGAACAAATGTGAGACCTCTGCGCCCCCACTGGTGGGGGCGTCGGTTGCCTGAGGACCATTGAGGAGCTTGTGGAGTGTGATCTACTCGCAATGGCTGCAGCAGCGGCTACTGTGATGTCGTCATCCTCTTCCGAAAGGACGTGTATGTCTGGGACGGTAGTATAACGCCATTATGCCACGCAAGCAACGGAGCAACTAATGTCCTATGATTTGAAAGTACAGGGTCTACAGTAGATATTCTTAGTACATTGCGTAGCCGGTTAATATTCCTGGTATCATAATGACTAACCGACTACGCAATGAACATCGAATATCAGCTGCAAAGTTGTAGCCTGTAGATAATATCGGGCACATTGATGTCGTCCGACACTTACGTCTGCTGCTATTGTATGCAGTCGACTATCAAAGGTACCTTATTTTAAATAATTTTGCTACAACAACAAAAACACACCAGCGGCTAAAGCTAAATTTAGTGGTAACAAATTATTCATGCAAGATATAATCGAATCTGTACGAGTCATTTACACCCTTCATTCAGAAATATAGTATCACCCACAACAGACAACCAAACAAACGAATACTTTTATTGAACATAATTGTAAGTTATTTTATTCAATTTAAGTTTTTGAATTTATTTGACTTAACACAAGGGATGGCCACAAACTAGAATGGTTAGTTGAGCAAATGCTTGCTTATTTTATAGACGATTTAGACACTTATGTTGAATTTATTCAGAATATTCCGCTTTTTTGAATTATTTGATACTTTATAAAAAAAACGCAGAATTATTATCATAGCTACACATTGATAATAATAATTATGAACGCAATACGGTGCATGAGTTGTGTAAAGAAGTAGTCTGTTCTACAACTATTACAAACTGACGAACATATTTTTGACGCATCCGTCTGACAAATGAAAGTAAAGAGAAACAGACACGGCACAGTGTTGGTAAAGCAAGTAACCTTGAAAGCAAAAAAATGTCTAGTTCACGGCCAGAGTTGAAACATATTGAAAGCGATTATGCATTAAAAGAAAGTGTCTTTCGATAAAAAGTTTGTAGTCGTACTTTCAGAGATATATGGATTTAAAAAATAAAATTTGTTGATTCGAATACTTATTCATATAATAGAACTGTTTTGCATTACAACAAAACAGATATTATGTTGATGAAGAAACACACAGCCTTGGTTGAAGAAGCAGTCTAGATTTTACCCTTTCCTAAATAGAAAATATTTAAAAACTTACCGATCTTCCATCTTTTTCTAAATCTCTCTTTCTTTCACCATGCTGACTCGACTCGTTTGTGTATTCGAACGGAGGCGAGCTGTCATCTTCATATAGTCTTAACCACCAGCAAGCACCTTGCTGCAAGGCTGTGTGTTTCTTCATCAACATAATATCTGTTTTGTTGTAATGCAAAACAGTTCTATTATGTTTTCTTCGAAACACACAGCCTTGGTTGAAGACCTGTTTGTTATCTGCTGGTGAAAGATTATTATGCATGTACCTAGTTAAATTATGTAAATAGGTAAGAATTATTTATTTAAAATAGACGCTATATGATGATGAAAATAAATATATAAAACACCAGATAGGTTCTGTCTATTTATTATAAAAACAAGCTACTAATAAGTTGTAGTTACTTGCTAGTTAACAAGAAAATTAAATATTTAAAATTTTTAAAAACAAATTTGTACTTCTTGTTATTAATTAAATGTCTTTTATAAAATGACTGAGGTTTCTTCTTTGAAATAATCATAGTAACACTTAAGTAACCTATCGGTCAAGAAATCAAATTGACCTAAAACACTATTAATATTAGTATAAAAATCAACAATCACAGACACTAAACTGTGAGGCTCTAACATAAAATTATGATTAATAATATAAGCTATGAGATCAAGGCAGACTTGTCATAAAGTATAAAATTAAACAGGAGAAAATTAAACCTGAGAAAAATTTTTGGACAATGGATCTTCTGAGGAACTTTAAGACCTATTATTCACCGGACGGCAATAATATTTTTTAAATGTTTCAGAACTTCGCCAGTTTCCTCTACTAAGAATTTCATCTAAAGGTCTACTTTCTAGCCAGCTACGGGATGCTACAGCTGATCTTATACTTCCTGGAGAAGACTCTATATTAACTTCCTTAAAAATAGATTTAATCCATCCAAAAATCATTGTTTTGGTAGCAGCTTTAACTATACCTGTTACTGATATAAATAAGCTGATGATATTGTTACTCTCTTCCCGTCTAGCTTGTGACATTTGTATCTGGATGAGCTTTTAGCAACCAGCCTGATTGTCTAAAACTTCCAGTGTCTGTTTTTGAACCGAATTGGGGCCACAAGGTTATTGTCATTTCTTCTTGGTTAAAATTGCCACTAGAGATGTCTAAAAGAGTTAAATCATGAAGTCGCCTGCCTGAAGCTAAAAGTAAAATTAAAGCAGTTCTTCTGGAAATTTGAAAGAGTGTATCTAACTGAGAAGAATTCTGGAGCCACTCAAATAAAATCTTTGTGTCCCATATTGGTATTTTCCTTGGTAAAGGTTTTTGTATGGAAATTGCTTTTAACATCTGATGCACAAAAAAGCTCTTTGATAGTAACTCATTGGCACAATATGTAGATATTGCTGACTTATGTACGAGAATTGTTTTATAGGCTAAGTTGTCCTCTATAAATAACTTTGCAAGAAATCTTGCTAAATCCTTGCCCGATGGATTTTTATGATCTACAGCATTAGAACTGCACCACCTTGTCCATTTTTTTATAGGAGCACTGTATGTTGCTACTGTTGATTCTCTCCAACTTTTTGCTAATAAGGCTCTTTCCTCGGGTGACCACTGGGCAACCTGATCGGCCCACCCCCAATTTTCCACGCTAGAAGTTGAAGGTTGTCTATCTGAGGTGGATTCATACCAGTTGTCAGGTCTAGTAGATTCTTGTGTAACGCTGGGATCACTATCGGCTCCTCTATTGCTCTGGACTTCAAATCCGGGAGCCATGAGCACTGGTTCCAGTTCGGAGCTATAACTATGAACTTGCCCTTGGCTGAATTCAAGTGATTGAGCACTCTTGGCATCAGGTTGGGAGGAGGAAATACCCACGCCAACCGAAACTGCCACCTCTGACTGAAGGCGTCGCAAAATAATGCAGTCTTGTCGCCCTTGTCCCATGTGACGTATGGTCGCACAACTGCCGACCTCCTGGACGCGAATAGGTCCACGTCTGAGAGACCCCACTTTTTGAAAAAAGCCTCCGAGGCCTGGGGTAATAAGTGCCATTCCGGCACCGGTCTGTTCCGAGATAAGCGATCGGCTATGCCGTTGTACCTCCCCGGGAGGTATGTCGCTGTTAAAGTTATGCTTAACCGATCCGTCAATTCCATTAGCTTGGTGGTCAGATCTAAAAGTGCTAGGGACCGAGTTCCTCCTTCGTGTCTCACATATGCTACAAGTGTCCTGTTGTCTGACTGGATGTGTATATGGGCTCCCAGAAGGCTGTCCTCCAGACTGGAAATTGCCCCATACAAAGCATACATTTCTTTTAGATTTGAGTGCCACCTTCTCTGTTGTGTGGTCCAAGATCCTGCCAGGTAAACCTCGTTTAATTGGGCTCCCCACCCCACATCTGCCGCATGCAGGACCACTGAGCTGTTCATTATTGCCTCTGACCACCAGTTTAGTTCTTGACACACTTGTAAGGGCAACTGTCTCTTTAATCTTGGTCGGTTTTGTTTGAATGTTCTCAGGAATCTTTGTGTGTAGCGACAATGAAGTCGTCCCTTGGGTGTTGTTATACTGGCAAAGTTGAGGGAGCCTAGTAAGCACTGAAGCTGTTTTAGGGAGCACATCTTTCTCTTTAGCATGTTTAAGATTAATCTTTTCATTTTTTCCACTTTGTCTCCAGGTAGAGCTTTGCGATTGATGGCTGTATTCCATAGAAGACCTAAGTATTCCAACTCCTGAGTTGGTTCCATCACCGATTTTTTGAAATTTATGTGCCATCCCAGGTCTAATAGGAACTGCACTGTCTCCGAGACATGGGTAGCCAGGGTTGATTTTTCTTGATGTGCTAGCAGGAAGTCGTCTAAGTACACTAAGATGCGTACACCACGGGCACGTAACTGTTCCGCTACCCAATTGGTCAAAGCTGCAAAAGTCCGGGGAGCTGATGATAGGCCAAAGGGAAGGGCAGTTAGTTGTAGTATTTCCTGCTCGTAGATGACTCTTAGGAATCTGTGTGCTTGTGAAATTGGCACCTGGAAATATGCTTGATGTAGGTCTATTTTCACAAGCCAGTCTCTCTTCTCAATAAAATCTACGACTTCTGTCTGCGAGATGAGATGAAAATGTTTTACTTTTACATGCTGATTTAATCCCCTTAAATCGAAAATTGGTCTGGAGTTTCCATCTGGCTTCCTCACTAAGAACATTTTGGAATGAAATCCGGGATTTACAACCGGTGGCTTCTCTAAAACTCTCTGTTCCTTTAATCTTATTACTATAACAGACATCTCTGTCGAAACTTTTGTTGAAAAATTCTCTATTATCTTTGATGTTGGAAACCTCATGGGAGGTTTGTTCTTTAAGGGTATGAAGCTTCCTGTTATTAGTTTCATTATAAACTGGTTTGCTCCTTTGGATAACCATCTCTGTGCATGATGTTTTAGACACCCCCCCTGAAATTCCTCTTGTTTCTCGGCATAGTCATTTTGGGTCTGATCGCTCATTAAATTTGGAGTCTCTATCACCAGTCTTGGGGCGAAAGGACATATTCTTTCTGTAACCAGCTTTACCTTTCTTTTCGGGCTTGTATTGTTTGGGCTGAAAAAATGTTTTTTTTTTTACCTCTGTGTGACGGTCTCGATTATTTGCTCTACTTTTAATATAGTCTGGGGTACTTAACCATCTTTGGGTACCTCCTAGAGATTGAATAAGAGGTTGTAAGCCCTCACGGCTGAAAAGGTGTTCCGAGCTGGGGGGAATATTCATAAGAGAAGCTTTTAGATTTGGGCAACTAACTTCCTTTAGAATTCTATTTCTTCTTATTTCAATGCACTCACTTCTCCTGCCACAGATTATCTGCATTGTTTTATCGGCACACTTTTGCATATCTGAATTTGGAGCAAACAGTGTAGAAACTTTCTCAAAAAGTGTATTAGGAGTCGAGGATTAGCTGCAGCCCAGTTTACTAAACCCTGTAATCCCTGGTGTAACAACTGCTTTTGTTCTAACATTGTATTAGACAGTCCAGCTAATACCCCCTCGGAAGATTCCAAGTAATCCTTTGTTTTAAAATGGCATAATTCTTCATTTACCTTTAAGGGTAAAAAGCCTGGTGTTGCAGTACAGGTTCGTAAAGTTGATTTGTATCTAATACCCTTCCATGCGGGTGAATCAAATTGTTGTAGGCGTTTAAGTTCTTTCAATCTCTCTGTGTTTGCCTTGGGAATTACCATTTTGTCGTTAAATTCGACATTCACACTTCCAAGTTGTAACTGATCATTATTTTGACAAGGATTTACCAGAAAATTGTTTGACGATGTAGGCTTCTCCAAAGCACAAGAACTAGAGCCCTCTAAATTGGATCGAGATTGACCCTGCGTGTGTTGTGAGTAAGCACTAATATATTGTGGTAAATGGGTCATGTACCCCGAAATAAAACTTACGTTTCTCATCAGGATATCGATGCGTGGGTCCTCAGACCTCGTCTTTTTGGGACGCTTGTTTGACGGCGGGGAAGCCTGACTCTCTTCCTCCGAGGAAGAGTCACTACTATCATCGCTAATAGAGATATACTCCGCCGCCGGTTCTGCGTGTCGATCTCCATCCGAAGCATCGACTGCAGAACCATCGTCATTTTGACGCTCACTGTCACTCATTCTGATGTGAACATTTACTTACACGTTTTAACACACTTAATACACACTTTTATGATATAAAAGGCACTGATTTTATGGTAAAAATCTGATTTAAAATCACGAAAACAGTTTTGCGATGGTAACGCGGTAAAATCAAGACGCTATATGAAGATGACAGCTCGCCTCCGTTCGAATACACAAACGAGTCGAGTCAGCATGGTGAAAGAAAGAGAGATTTAGAAAAAGATGGAAGATCGGTAAGTTTTTAAATATTTTCTATTTAGGAAAGGGTAAAATCTAGACTGCTTCTTCAACCAAGGCTGTGTGTTTCGAAGAAAACATAATAACATTTTACTTTCCTAAGTTAATATTTATTTACAACAATACCTTGTTCTGATTTATACCAACTTAAATGGCTAAATAGACTTTTTATTAAACTTGTACCTATTTCTTTCCTTGTGTGATGCGAATATTTTTCTTTTGATTCGCGAATGTTTCGTTAGTAGAAAAAATTATATTAAATCATCAATCCTGCCATGCCTGACTGGCAAAAATAGTCGCAAAACTGAAAAAAGAAAATTTTCTTATATTGCAAAAGTAAGCATCAATTCTGTACATAGGTACTGTCTGCTATTGCGGGTAAAGTTACACTTATGCACAATTTAAATGCAGGTATGTAGCTTATAGCTGTATGCAGCTTTCTTTATTATTTAAGACTGATTTTGTTTTCTTCTTGTATGAGAAATATAAACCAGTAAGTACCTAACACATTTCTGAATCAGATGTTATTTTTTCTAGTTTCAAGCATAAAATATTTTATTAATTTAAAAAGTACAATTTAGCTTTACTGGTTAGTATTAACTAGAATTAGAACTGTTGTAATGAAATGTGTTATAATTAAATTCTTTTATTAAAGGACACTTGTTGTTCGCATTATATGCTTAATCTTTTGCGATAGTCAAGTTTGGCCGTAAAATTAAACCTCTTTTTGTTTTAAGGTCATATATGCCAGAATCCATAATTAAATGTCGGATACTCTTTCAAATTCCTATACTAAAAACGAATACCATTGCACACTACAACGCATGCGATTTGACCAAGGTATTTGACAAACGCATCCATCATTCCGTCATAGTGTGGGATTCCCCTATCTCTTACAATAAATTTATAAGTGAGGTTTTCTATATTAAAATAATCCTACTTTTTCCTCCACTACTGGTGTCTTCATAGCAGGCCTATTCGTACGTACCCATACCCAGCATACAGATTTACCGATTTTCATTCAGGTCACGTACTGCGATATCCTAATCCAATGTAGGTGCTAAAATCTCTAACAATGAAAATCGATTCCCAAAGCTCTATAAAAATAAAATACTTTGGACAATCTGTTAGTGTATGATGGAGGATCGCATATGCCAGTTTTATCCAACGTTTTTGTTTCCAAACATTTTCATAATCGTTTTAGGTGCTACAATAGATGCTAATGGAAAAAGTTTGTTCATGTTTTGTGACCTTGTTTGTAATCGCTTAAAACTTTAAAATTGTTGAATGAACATTGACGGAATTCTAATATGTAAACAACTATAGCCTGGAAAATTTTAATAATAAAAATCTGTCTTATTTTTGTGAAAATAAATACTTATTATCTTCACGACTCACGCAGCAGTTGAAATCGCAAAGTTGTAAAGCCTTCCATTTCAATATTTTATTTGGAAATGTTCCACTTTTGGAGACTGTTGGGTATAAAAAGGAACGTGACTGATGGGTTGATTATCGAATTACCTACGTTCTCTGAATTTATTGAGTTTCAGGATTTTCTAGTATTTTGATTGACTGAATATTGATAACCATTCGATCGGAAAATTAAAGATACTTAGTATGAGATGTGATTACTAAGAGAGCGATAATTTTTTGATAATATCCTAACTATCAAAGCATTTTTTTTGCGAAATGTAGTTAATTCCCTATACAATTTTTGATTTGAATATAATGTAATGTCATGATGCTATGCAAAGTGTCATGGAGAAAGCCTAAAGGAGGGTGATCTAAATCAATTTGACAAGTAGCTACTTAAGTACCTACAAGAAATAGATTGGTGTAGTGTTTAAGTTGTTTCTATAAAATATCTAGGATACAATATCGCTGATAGTGAAATAGTCAATAGAGTTGTTTTTCAAACATAATGGAGTTTCCACTGCCACCTTCAACAGTAATTGAGATAAGACTGAACTTTTATCGCAAAACAAAAACATTGGACTTCTGGGAACGCTGCGTGCGAGTAAGTCTGTAATTTTATCGTTTCCCATAGGAAATGTATTTTAAATTTACACGCAGAATAACAAAAATACGGCTACAAAAACATATTAACATGTTAATTTCTTTATTTCCAGCCAATCGTGGCAATAGCTATTACTGAACAGGTTTAGCGTCTGGTGTCATGATTCGTTGATCCGCGTGTTTGTGTACTCTATTAAAGGGTCGTAACGGAAATATTTGAATAAAACATTAACAATTTCTGCGAAAACTGTACGAAAAATATAACTACCGTCACAAATTCCGCAAATGAAGAATAGGTACGCTGGGTGATTTCTCTTGAAAAGCTTCCTTCCGCGTTGGACAAAAGCGGTGCCGGAATGGCGTCCTAGGTGCGTGAAACCATTTTGGACCTAACGGTTGAATTTAACGTTCAGTTGGCAAACCTCTGACACCAGGGTTCAATGGGTCGTAGGACGAATTGGTGTCCTACACGAAAATAAAAAGAAGAAGAAGATGGCAGGCCACCTGCCAGATGGTCAAACGAGATCGTTGCCGTAATTTCTGAGCTACGTAGGTTGCCGTTATTTACTTCTTACATTCACAGATTTACTGTTAAGTAGGTAGGTATGCGTGTTAGCCAACTAGAACATTGTGAAAATAGAGTGTTCAAGAGTGTTCAAGAAAACAAAACAATATACTTACCTACAGCATTTAAATTCATTTCCGCATTTGAATTTGATTTTCCAGGCAACAAGATTTTATATCAACAGACATTCACAGTTATAGTTTTTTCTACAGTAAATAAAATATTTTTTCTTCTTCTTTTAAACAAATGAATTATGTAGGGAAGAGCGGGGCATGTTTTGACGGGGGGGTTAATATTTACCCACAAGCCAATTACCACTAAACTATAAACAGGTATGAACGAAAAAGTTCATACGACAGCTAGCATGACTTAGTGATTCCCTACAGGTTGCAATTGGTCAACTGCCGGCAGCATGCCATGGAACGAAGTCGTAGTTTAGGCGTATATTTTGGAATGTAAATAAACATTTTCATATCAAGCATTTTTTAATTTCAACGTGACTATCTATGCAAAATAGACACAATTTAGTTAAAATAATGGTGTATTTCACATTTCATGCTATTGTACCTAGTTAAAATGTGACTTCTTTATAAAACTACTTACAATGTTTAGTTTAAAATGTGGCTGCATCGCATGTATTAAAAAATCTTATGGGTAAGCATTAACAGTACTGATACCTACCCCGATTATATTATATGTAAACCAGTAAATATGTAATGTTAACTAAATTGTTAAGTACTTTAAATCTGCAATTTTTGCTGAAATATATTATATACCCAGTATGCTTTTGTGAGTACCGACAAACGCTTTCAGTAACATTTACTATACTATACATCCCTTATCTCATATGGAAAGCTCGAGTCCCATTGCATTGCATCCTACGCATTACAGGCTGCATTAATATGAAGGCGGGCGGGCGGCCGAGGCGATATCAGGACATTATCAGCCAGTGTTGCCCCGCGGCTGACGAAGCACGCACGCGGTCGGCAGTTGACTTTGCGCGCCGGTGAAACGCGCCGCGCGCGAGTTCGAATTTTGAACTTTTGTGTGTTCCATTTCGTAAGTATTAATAGTATTTTTGTAAATTGATAGTACGAATAACACTGGCAGGTAAAGTTATGAAAATAATTTCGTGTTTTAGGCGCGAATCCCACTAGATTTCCGTTGTATGAAACACGTATAGGCTTGCTCGGAAAATCTTTAATTTCTAAAATCTTATTTGGTGACTGAACTTTACGTAGCAGGTGACCTCTACGAATTTTGTCAATTTACAAGGAAAGATGATTGAATTTCTTATTGCACTCACAAAATCTCCTATTTTTTACTATAGGTTCTTAGATCTGAGTTATTTCCCTATCGCCTTGTGGTGTCATTATTTTAATTAGTACTTATGTCATAACATAACATTACTGACTAGTCTTGTTTTTAATTGGCACTTAACATTTTAACCTTAACTTGAACGTTTACTTAAATGCATAGGTACCTTTTAAAGCTGACTGTTTTGTAATTTGTTTATGAAAAGTAAGTAGGTGTGTATTGTTTAATAAACTGACCTGATACGAAAAAAAATCTGATCGATAATAATAACTTATAAATATCAATATTGCCAGTTAATGAATTGGTGTGAACCCAAGCTCAAAATACAATTTTCCGAATTTATTGCCAATTTTGTAAAATTAATAACATCTATTCGGATAACTCACGCGTATCTAAAGTTCTGAATAAAATTCTTAATGCCTAAAAGTATAGTTACAAAAATCGAAAAAGAAACGTAATTTCGAAACAAAAGTAAATCCTAAAAACGCTAATCTTAGTTTCAAGAAGCTACCTCAACCAATCAGAATTGTATTTTCGGTTTCACACAAAGTTTTCGTGGTAAAAACGAGGTTTTAACTTAGTTTTTCTGTGAAAATAAAGTTGTTCGAAGTTTTAGCATCCATAACTAGCCGAAGTCCAAGTTTGACGGCATTTGACCGGAGAATCAGCGCGCATACAAAGTCATGAAACTTTTTAGACTAAAAAAAGGTTTTCATGGTGTAGTGGTCAGAACGTTCATCTCTGGATCCGAAGATCGCAGGTTTGATTGCCGAAGTTGAAATTTATAACTTATCGTTTCGTTTCCAATTTTGTTAGGACATTGCAGGCTGAACCACCTGATTGTCCTAAAATAAATATGGTTCCGTGCGTCGAAGGGTAGGTTAAGCCGTCGGTCTAGGTTGTCTGTGTGGTGTAGTTTATGATTACTTAGGCGGCAGTTGTTACACAACCATTTAGAGGCCTATTAGTAGTAGTAGGCGTTTGAAAAACTCTGACACCAGGGTTCATCGGGTCGATTTAAAACTAAGGTTCATCGCGTCGTTTGTCTACTTGCAGTTCCACACGACAGAAGAAAAATATTGTACATTAGGGCCAGCACACATCTAGCGCCATTTGATACGCTGCAATGAAAATAAAGTGGATATGGCTTGAGCACACGACTCTAGTATTTGCGCGAGCCGTTTCGCTACAAGACCATTATTGGCTTTATCACAACTACAATAGATTTAATTTTCTATTTCCTATGGGAAACCAACTGCGTCAATGGAGTAGGTCCTCCCTAAAGTGTTACAATAAAAGAATATTATAATTGGTTCGGTTTAATTACTTATGAAACATGTATCTTATAACAAATTACCCTCGGATATCAAAAGTATTGAATCTATTTGCCAATTAAAACATAATTACCTCAACTCATAGTAACAAACTAGTACTAGTACTTGACTATTTCGGTTGGACATTTGGTTGCATACATTAAATTTGTATTGTATTTGTTTACCTACAATCTTAAAAGTGTGTGTTCTGTGCAAAGTGATAATAATTACATTTACCTTGTTTCTCATGTAAATGACTGTTTATTATGTCTTGAATGAGGAAATAAAAGTCTTTAAACCTATCTAGACAAAATTTCTCAAAAACGTGGTTGTATTTTGAACCGTTCACTCCAATCATTTATCACGAAGACGTGAAGTTATTAAAAGAACATGTGAAAGGAAACATCTAATTAGTTTACTTTGATATCATTTCAGGCACATCACTTTTCCATTTTATAAGAAAATTATGAAAAGTGAATGTTCTTGAAAGGGTTTTCTTGTACTTACCTGCGTAAATTTTAGAAAATTATTGTTTATCTCGACGACAGTACAGCATGAGATAAACGGAACCTTCTATCAATTTCTACTTTAAAAAGAAAACAATCTGAACCTCGACTACCTTTGCAATCAGTAACAAAAAAGCATTTAAAATCATCTAAGATCATTTTCTTTTGAAACATTTGACCTATTTTAAAAGATTACTCCTATTGTCTTTTCGCTTTGTAGCCTTCGGCCCAAAAGTGGAATTATTCACCACTTTGTAATAGGAGTAGTGAAAGCGATCTGTTAAATTAGACCAATAAATTACAATAAGCCACAGTCACTACCTAAAACTTTTCCTTTTACTTTAATAATGACAAACACTCGGGGTACAGTAAGTACAGTAAAGGTATCGATTTAAAGCAGTAGGTACACTGCAAAAGGTGGCATGGTCTAGCTATACATATATGAAATAAACATATAATCGATAAAATTAACTTCTTTCAACTGACACGTTTATGATTTGAGGTTTTTTTTTTCTTTTGAATGAATAAATAACTGGCTTTCCTGTTTTTAAGAAACCTTTTCCACTTAACTAGTTAGTTTCACACTGTAAATAGGTTAGTTTAATTTTAGGAATGAATAAATAACTGGCTTTCCCTCAAAACCTTTTCCACTTAACTAGTTAGTTTCACACTGTAAATAGGTTAGTTTAATTTTATCGTTATATTAATAACCACAACAATCTACTGCTGGATATGGGCCTACCCCTATTGGGGGTATTGCCATACTTACCACGTCTGGCAAGCGGATTGGCGAACGCAGTGCAAGATATTGCTTTCAGAGGGAACGCTGCTGCCCATTCCCTGGATTCATTTATCTCTCAATCAGGTTTTACGACGCCCATGGTGTTTTCTAAGCCTTACACGCAAATGTTTAAATAGCTTTTAATTTAAAATCTACTACATTAACTGAAATCTACTACATTACTAATTGAAATTGGTTGTAAGCGGCTAGCTGTCGTCGGTAGGATCTATGTAATTTTAACTTTATAAGCTAGTTAGCGTTCGTTGTACTGTTGATTACTTTTACTGTGGTCCAGGGTCCCTTGTGCAAATAATTATCACAACTCTGTTTATTAAAATAGCTTTGAATAAACAAATAAATGCAAAGTTAATCAATTTTCATATTGCCTGATTACAATGTACTTTAGATTACAATCCGTTGAAATATTGATAAACATACACACGTATCACGATTATTGTTTTCAATTTATTATTGAAAAAAACTGTAATATCGTCCTATTACCTTGCGCTCTAATTTGTCAAATATTTTTTTCTAACAAGTTATAAAAAAAACAACGATTTACTTTAGCGCACCCTAGTGAGTTGCTACCGTAACACCTATCTCATAACAAGCTCTAATCAAAAGCAAATCAATCACAGAAAACTACATTAAAATCAAACCAGTGGATGTCTAAATAGATATTCTCTCATATTCATGCCATCGTAGGTAGAACAAAGTGCTTTTGGATTTAACCGACTTAAAAGAGTGGGGTATGATAAGGTGTAGCGAATATGCGTTATGACATTTAATGCTTTGACGGTAATATTAAACTCAGAGCAAATATTTTAGGATGATTCCCGTAAAACTGAACCACTTTCCCTACGAAATATAAAAGGGTTGCAAAAAAAAAGAAATTATTTATTTTTCGACCTATGTTCCTTGGGGAAAGTTGTCAAGTCTCAAGAGTATAAATCACCCTTAAGATATTTTCATTAAATGAAAAAGCTCCTTACATAACTTTAATTAAGTTTTATAATACCTACTACGTACATTCTAGAAGTGAAATGCAATGCTCTGCACTCGTAGCATTCAATACTAAAATTGGTATTTAGTTCACTAAACCCTGAATTAGCTTTTAAATGCACCTGAATTTAGTCTGACTAATCTTAGAAATCAAGCTGAATAGTTTATTATCTAGGGAAAGCTGCTTCTGAAATTACTGGCAAATCTTTTCTTTAAGGCTCTCTTTTAAGGTAAAGGTAGCTTGGAAGAGATCGCTGCAAGCGATAAGGCCGCCATTGCTAACTTTTAGTTTTAAGCTTCATGTATTGTTTTGTTTACTTTGTAAGCAATAAAATGTTCATCTCTCTACAGATAAGTAATTTTGATGATTTTTATGTCGCTACAATTAAGCAATGCAAAACTTGTGCTTTCGTAGATATGAAAAAAATAGGAGTAAGTGTAGGCAGACACAGGCCACTCATATTAATCCAGACTTTCAGTGTCGAGAAAGTTTAAGGAGTTCTCCCAGGTTTTGAAAGTAAGTGTGTCATTGTTTGCATTAAACATTTCGCTCACAATATTACGGCTTACTTGCACGGATATAAGTAAGTAGACTTGAAAGCGACGCTGCCCTAATGCCTTCATTAGCTAGAAGGAAAACTAGCGGTGGCTTCCGAAAAGCTAGCAATCAATTTTATCGCCTCTGTCCTGACATAGTGAGTGAAAATATGAGGTCAAAGAACCGTGTACTAAGGAGTTTGGAGTAGGTATGTATTCTTAGAAGTTTTATTAGTACAACAAGAGAGCAAATATTATTTTTGATTCGAGTGCCAATTATTTAATAGAACAAAACGCTTACAAAAAGAAACAAATATCTATCAGTAAAAAAATCAAAACGCACCGCCGCCATTAAAATGAAAGTTTTGATAAAATGTGATGTTCGAAATTAAAATCACTTTTCTCCATCCAGTGGATAAAGTGATTTTTTCTTACTGGATTTATGTTACGATTACCTCTTTTCAAACTGGAGAGGTGAAAATTTGTTTGACGAATCAAGGATTGATGTCATTATCAACGTGAGTCATTGTCAATCAAGTAGGTACATAATTATTAAGCAATAAATACAGTCTTAGACAATGTTATTACAAAACAAAATTACATAGGAAATCGAACCCACGACCTTTTGGGGCAAAGATTGTGGTCAGATGCATATCGGCCGGTTCTCTCACTTGGTTCAGATTTAACGTAAAGTTTTCCGAAAACACCTACTTAAATGGACTACTGATGAAATATGGATACTAGAGGTACGTTGTAAGGCGCTCACATCACTATTATTTATTCTGTGCCCATACTGCTTATAATGCCGCGTTCAAAAACTCGAGCTATGGGCAGGGAAATAGTTAAGGGAAGTGGGCAGCGTGAACATGTAAACAGGTTACTTACGCTGCTACTCGTCATGCCGCTGCCACTTCCCGCGGTCCCTTGATTGTCGATTTTTCGTGCGTAAGTCAAAGGAATGGCAGCACGAGCGTGAGAGGAATATATTGCTATCTCGCTCACTCGTATTGCTGCGAGAAGAGTATGACGGCAAAGTGTGAACCCCACTCGCGTTGATACTTCCGCGGTAGTATTTCAAGCAATATTCGCGGTAGCAGCAGGAGCAGGTGCATAGTGGGAATGTAGCTTTAGAAACAGCAGGCTGCCCATCTAACATGCGTGTTTTGACAAAGTTTGTCGTTTCGTGCATGCGCAATTTCACTATGAAAAAAGCGAGGGCATCGTTTACAGTCAAGCTCACGTGCGGTTAGACACTCAAACTGCAAATGTAAGTCTTATGCGCGCGGCATAAGAACGGTCCAAAGTACAAACTGTCTTACCCAGCCTGTTCTTGACTGTACCTAAGCAAAGCGCGAGTTAATGCGATTACAAAATTTGTCATGCCTCGCATGTTAATCTGGTGTTACCAATATTCGTAAAAAAATATACCTGGGCCCTGATTACCTTATTTTGTTGCGATTGTAACGCCATCAACACTTAACTAATATTATAGGCTCAGAAACTGTCACTATGTTGATATACAATCTTCTTACGTTAACGAAAATGTACGTTTATACGGGAGTTTCCTCTCTGCCTACCCCGAAATTATACGCATGTAAATAACACGCTTTGGAAATCTTGACTTCAATTTGAAACAAATGTCGTTTACAAATGTTGGTGGCGTAAAGTTACGTGCTGTGTAATTAAACTGGCCAGCCCCGAGGCAGTGCCTTTATTTTTATTTTTTTATCCCGCCCGAGCCGGTTTTCTATTAGGACAATACAAAATTGTTATAAAAAGAAGAAAATTGCGTCATGCAAATTTCTTTTTTTTACAATGACCGATCATGACGTCAATAAGTGATAATGCTATCCTAGGGATAAAGGTGTGATATATGTAAGTATTTCATTGTATTGTCATTTTCTGTACTTCAAACTGTTAGCGGAATACGAAACGGACTAAACCATCCAACAGACACTCTATTAAAACACAACTGAGACACTTCTAAATACGGCACCTATCGTTTCAAAGCGTCCCGCCAGTTCGTAGTATTTTTGTGGCCAAACTCATAATAAGGTCTTATGTTAATCTAGCGCCATTGAGCGCGAGCTATTTTTAGTAGCGAATTAGAATAAAACTGTATTGTAATTGAATTTAAGTCGATATTGGTCCGGCCTAACGACACGGAATCTTTTGCTCTTTCCAAAACAATATCATTTTCAGTTTCAGCATGCTACTGAAGAAAAACCTGTAAATTTATACATGTCTAAGTGAAATTGATGTAACCTTATCTTTGTACTTTTGGCAAAGTTCTGCTGCAAAGTTAGTAAGTATTCCTAATTTGATAAAGTAACTTGCCGTATTTTGGGAGTGTTCTTCCTACTTGAATTGAATTATTGTTGAAGAATATTAATTTAATTTAATTTGATGTTTCATTAAATTAAATTAAATTAATTAAGTTGCCGTGTGATGCCGGCTTAAAATACTGCCGTCATAAGAAAAAAGGGTGCATTTGAAAAATAACAAAAATGTAGTAAAAAATGAAATGCAACTTTTTTTTCATTGTCGTGCTGTCTCCGCATTATTGTACTAGGTATGAATGTGAAAGTGAAAATTGATAGAAATCTGTCTAAGGCTTGAATGTGTTGAGATAATTTTGATAAAATTATTATATTTAATTAATTATATAATTTTTTTTCTTTCTTCTTAGTACAAAAAATATACAGAAAAGGCAAAAAGTAGAAGAAAGGGCTCAATTGGCCATTTACGTCCTTTTAACTTAGAACATTAAAGTAGCAGTTTTTTATTATAGGAAGTGTACGTATTTGATAACGTCAATTTGAAGATAAAAGGGCGCAAATGGTCATATACTGCCTTTCTTCTTATTATATTTAATAAGAAAAAATATATTAGTATTTAGCGTATGACGCATTTACAAACAACACATGCGATTTTCGACTAAAAATGGATTTAGTTATTAACTTGTGGGACATAAACAATTCCGTTCACTGAAAACAAGTAATTTACATACTATTAGCCATCAGTAGGTTTAGAGTAGGTGGTAAGGGCACCGTTGCTATATAAGCGAGGGAGAGGGCGCGCTCGCCCCATTTTGCCGGTGTCCGTCGTGCGAGGTAGACGTAAGCTTTATATTTTTATTGTTATCGTTGTGCCATTTTGATATCAGTGTCTGACGGCATTTCTGTTGTATTTTTCACATTTCTTTTGTTATTTCATTTTGATGTGTTTTCCAGGTTAATTAAAAATTGTTTTTTAAAAACTTTAACTGCTTCTGATTTCTTATATCAGAAGTGGGATAAAGGACACGTTCCCACATTCTTCCCGGTCTTAATTTTGTCATATTTTCACTCAATTTCGAGATAATTTTCTTCCGCGTGATATTTTTACCTACCCTCATTTTGTTTTATTTTTCACTTCGTTTTGTGATTTTAGTAGACCATTGTTTTTGTTTACTTGACACGCAAATTCACGGAAAATGGGTACACCTACCCGTTCGCGTTCACGTCATCGGCGTTCGGGAGGCCGGCGCTCGCGCAGTCGCTCGCCGCGAAAGGATAGGTCTGATTCGCGTGACAGGCGTTTACGGTACTAACGATCTCCGGAACCCCGTTCAAAGGGTAGGCGTTCCCGCAGTCATTCTCGCAAGCGTACGTCCGAATTGCGTGACTTGCGTCGGCGAAAGTGTCGTTCTCCAGATCGGCGCTCTCGCGGTAGGCGTTCGCGTAGCCACTCGCGTTCAACGAAAGCGAAGCGTTCACGTGGCCGTCATTCTGTTTCCCACGGCAGGCGTTCTCGTACGCACTCACGTGGCCGTCGCTCTGTTTCTCACGGCAGGCGTTCTCGTACGCACTCGCGTGGTCATCACTCTGTTTCACGAAGGCGGGATTCTTATGATAAGGGCCAACGTCATGGGCCGTCGCGAGACCGTCATGTAGCTAGTGCTCAACGCGGAGAGCAAAGCACGCGAACGATGCGCACGCCTGAGCCGTTACCGCCGCAGAGTAATTGCGGATCATGGGGAACCGTACTCTCGCGGTTAGAAGCCTTAGAAAGGCGCTCAATCGTCCCAACTATTGAGAGTCGAGTCGAGCCCACTACTGGTCAAGTTACAGAACAAATTGTAGAAGCAATTCAATCATTGAGATCTGTTAGTAGTAATCATTATTATGTTTCAAATTTTGACCCCAGTGTCCACGATGTGGATTCATGGTTCAGTGAAGTTGATAGGGCCAAGCTCATCAATAAGTGGGACGATCGCGAATGTCTTTCTCGGATAGGACATTGTTTGAAAGGGGATGCTAAATCGTGGCTTAGTGAGTGGGTCTCAAACGATCGTACGTGGACAAACTTTAAAAAGGATTTTAAACCTTTGTGTGTACAGAAAATCGATTCGGCTGGTATCCTTTTTGAAGTCTTGTCCACTAATTCAGACAGATATCAAACTTACGCTGAGTACGCGCGAAAGTCGCTGTTACGGCTACTTATAGTCAAGGGTCTGAGCGAGGATTTAGTAACTGAGATAGTTTTGCGTGGTATAACTGACCCTCAAGTGAAAGCGACTGCCATCAATGCTAACTTAAAGCCCGATGATCTTGTGAATTATTTGTCTTCTTTTATAAAGCCTTCGAAAACCATTTCCTCGGGTGGTCAATCGAATTCCCATAGGAATGATGGGAAAAATAGGACGCCGGGCTTTAGGAAAGCATTACCACCATCTAAATGCTATACTTGTGGTGAAGTCGGTCATAGACAAATTGCGTGCCCCAAACGGCCGAAGGTTACGAGTACACCTAATGCAACATCTGATGCTCCGAATCAGAACCCACCTGGTAACAAATCGAAACCAGCTTCAACGACGTGCACTTACTGCAAGAAGCTGGGTCACGATGTAACGAGATGTTTTGCCAAACAGCGCGTTGAGCAGGAACGCACTAAGAAAAAGGTTAATTTTTGTTCTGCTCCGTTAAAAAAGCGCAGCGACATTGTGGTGGGTGTGATTCAGGGTATTCCGGTTGATATTTTGATAGATAGTGGTGCTATTGACGTTTCTCTGATATCGTCTTCGGTTGTTAACCATTTTTCCTGTGCGAGGAAACCAACTAGTTGTCAGGTCAAAGGTGTAGGTGAATCGACCACACAAGTTGATTCCTATGTTACGTTGACAATAGAGTTAGAGGGTATTTCATTACAAGCGGACTTGTTGGTTGTTCCTAGTGAATGCATGAATGCTCCTATAATTATAGGGACAGACGTTCTTGACAGAGATGGTGTTATTTATATACGAACCAAAAACTTTCAGCGTATTATCAGAGATTCAAATCTTACGACGGTTTCGGCTGTTGAGCCGTCTGCGCATACGACAATAAACACACCACTAACTGGTGATAACTTGAATACTTTAAATGAAATTTTAAGTGAATATTCACAACACATGATTTCTGGCACGGCGACTTCTACTGTTAATACTGGAAGCATGCGCATACGACTCAATAGTGACGTTCCGGTTCATTACCGCCCATACAAAATGTCCCACAGCGAGAAATTGAAGGTTCGAGATATTATTCAGGATCTTCTATCCAAGGGTATCATTCGCGAATCGGAGTCGCCCTATTCAAGCCCCATTCTTTTGGTCAAAAAGAAGGACGGCTCCGACCGAATGTGTGTGGATTTCCGCGCATTAAATAAGGTGACGGTCAAAGATGCGTATCCATTGCCCCTCATTGATGATTACATAGATCGTCTAGGCAAATGTCGTTATTTTACTACATTAGACATGGCAACGGGATTTCACCAAATTCGGTTAGACGATGATTCTATCCCGCTTACCGGATTTGTTACGCCGGAAGGGCATTTCGAATATCTAAAAATGCCTTATGGCCTAGCAAATGCCCCAATAGTCTATCAGCGGATTATTAGCTTGACTCTTCGCGAATTTATTGAAAGTGGCAAGGTATTGGTCTACATAGATGATTGTCTAATTTTATCGGACACTGTTGAGGAAGGTTTGCAGACGTTGACGGAAGTATTGGCTACTTTAACCAAGGCAGGTTTCTCAATAAATTTAAAGAAATGCTCGTTTTTGTGTACTGAAATAGAGTACCTAGGTCGTGTAATATCCAACGGTCAAGTGCGACCATCTCCAAGCAAAGTTCAGGCTCTCGTTAACTCCACTCCTCCGCAAAACGTGAAACAGGTTCGTCAGTTCCTCGGTTTGGCGGGGTATTTTCGGAAGTATATACCGAATTACTCCACTAGAACAGCGTGCATAGCACGTTTGACTCGCAAGGATGTCCAGTTTAGTTGGGGACCTGACCAGGAGCTTGTTAGGCAGAAAATCATAGCGTGTTTAACGAGTGAGCCTGTCCTGGCTATATTTGACCCTAGTTTAGACACGGAAGTGCACACGGACGCCAGCAGCTTGGGCTTTGGCGCCGTCTTATTACAAACCCATCAGGGTGGTACTAAGCGCGTAGTGGCTTACTACAGCCAGGTGACCAAGGGTGCTGAACCGAAGTATCATTCTTACGAACTTGAAACCCTGGCTGTAGTAAAGGCTTTGCGGCATTTTAGGCACTATCTTATTGGTACCCACTTCAATGTGGTTACCGACTGTAATGCATTGAAGGCGACACAGAGCAAGAGGGACTTACTGCCGCGTGTGGCAAGATGGTGGATGTACTTACAAGATTTTAATTTCACCATCTTATATAGGAAGGGCGCCATGTTGCCCCACGCGGACTATTTGAGTCGTAACCCAATTGTTAACAATATTGAGAGACCGCGTAACTGGGCCCAGATTGCTCAGGCTGGGGATGAGGAAACTCAAAATATTATTCAGGCTGTCGAACGGGGAGACTTAGATTCATCACGTTATCTAGTACGAAATGACGTGCTTCATTACCGATATTGTAAAGTAGGCGAGGAACCCAAGTTACTCTGCTTTATTCCGAAAGGCCAACGTTTAAGCCTTCTTCGCGTCTTCCACGACGAACACGGCCACATTGGCGTGGACAAAACTCTAGATCTCATACTCAGACATTTTTGGTTTCCTGGACTAAGGTCCTTTGTAAAAAAGTACATAGGTCATTGTTTAACCTGCATTGCTCACAAACGCGTTCCACGCGCACCACTTCAACCGATTTCATCGTGGCCCAAACCTGATGTCCCTTTTGACACTATTCATATGGACGTTCTTGGCCCTTTGCCTGTATCAAAAGGTTTTAAACATGTGATGCTGGTCGTCGATGCCTTTACCAAGTTTTGCCTTCTCACACCTATTGAACGGCAAGATTTGGAGGAGTTAAAACAGGTTTGCAAGAACGTTATATCCTTATTTGGCACACCCCGCTTAATAGTCTGCGATAGAGGCCGAATGTTCGAGTCTGCTGGTTTTAAAACTTGGATGCAAGTTCTCGGGATCGAGCTCCATCACATCACACCAGAGATGCACCGCAGCAACGGGCAAGTGGAGCGCTACGTGCGGACCGTCTTAAACATGCTCAGGATCGAGGTGAATTATAAAAAGAACGAGTGGGCTGAAGAACTTTGGCAGTTGCAGCTGATACTTAATATAACTCAGCAAAAAACGACGCAGACATCAGCTTTGAACCTACTGGTGGGTCACGAGAATACTACGCCATCAATCCGGGTGTTAGTGCGAGACATCTCTCAAGACTTGTCTTCAGGCGATCGAGAGGCGAGACGAGAAATTGTGAGGCAGAGGACAGCCGAACGGTTGTTAAGAAACAAAGAGGCGATGGATGCTCAAGTTAATCGGGACAGGCGTCCCCCTCGTGTTTTTCAGGTCGGCGACCTCTGTTTCGTCATCAAGTATGCGCAAGCGACGGGGAAACTCGACCATGGCATGCGCGGCCCATATCGAGTGGTTCGTGTGCTGCCTCAAGACCGCTACGAGCTGCGGCTTCTTACCAGGTCGTACGGAAAAACGACTTATGCTGCAGCACAGTATATGGTCTTTTGGGGAGGAGAATGGACTCCCGAGTCATGCACAGCCTTTTTTGATGGTGAGTATGTGACTTTGTGGCTCTCGTGGTCACCTCTCTGTGGCTTTTGTGGTCACCTCTCTGTGGCTCTCGTGGTCACCTCTCTGTGGCTTTTGTGGTCACCTCTCTGTGGCTTTCGTGGTCACCTCTCTGTGGCTTTTGTGGTCACCTCTCTGTGGCTCTCGTGGTCACCTCTCTGTGGCTTTTGTGGTCACCTCTCTGTCGTTGTGGCACATCTTGGATGTGCCCGCGGCCTCTTTGGAAGCTGATCGGCCTTGCAAACCGATCAGTCACTGTGTGACGTGCGTTCACGGTGTTTTTTATTAAGCATGGTGTTAATGAATGTTGTGTCAAATCACATTAATGTTTAGTGTTCTAGACAAAAAAGCCTCTGTTGTTTAATTTTATGTGCTAAAGACTTTTGAGGTTTTATTCTAGATCACTTACATTAATTTGGTGATGGTTTAATAATCTAATCCCTAACCAATCTAACCAGGTCACTATGCTGTGAGCTTTTGATAAAATTAATAACTTGTTACTTTTGCTTGAAACAGATGACAATTCTGAGGATGATGGTGTACCACTTACACAGCATTCCTCAGAACTAGACCCACCAGGAGCAAATGAACCACTGCCGGGACCTTCAAGGGGATCAGACAGTCCACAGATTGGAACAAGTCGTGGTCTAGACATGCCAGCGCTAGACATAGATGATTAAACCTGACGAGGACGTCAGGGTGTCAGGAGAGGCCGTATTAGCCATCAGTAGGTTTAGAGTAGGTGGTAAGGGCACCGTTGCTATATAAGCGAGGGAGAGGGCGCGCTCGCCCCATTTTGCCGGTGTCCGTCGTGCGAGGTAGACGTAAGCTTTATATTTTTATTGTTATCGTTGTGCCATTTTGATATCAGTGTCTGACGGCATTTCTGTTGTATTTTTCACATTTCTTTTGTTATTTCATTTTGATGTGTTTTCCAGGTTAATTAAAAATTGTTTTTTAAAAACTTTAACTGCTTCTGATTTCTTATAATACATACATAAATCACGCCTATATCCCTTACGGGGTAGGCAGAGCGTTAACGGCCGTAAACGGATATTAACACCACATCCGACAAAAGATTGAGGGTCAATCAGATAACTGTGTATCGCTAAAGTGATAGGTTGTCAGCCCATCGCCTAAAATTGCAATACACATCTAACCCTCGAGTCACTTAGTCGCCTCTTACGACACCCATGGGTAAGAAATGAGGTAATACTATTCTAAGCCTGCATCACACGGTACAAAAGTAATTTATGAGATCCATTTAATGTAAAGACATGTAACTTAAACCTAAAATGTACCATTATCTTAATCTAATGGGAACGTTGGAAGGGGAAGACCAAGACGCACGTACTTGGATCAGATCGGGGACGTTCTAGAGAAAGGTCAGGTCAAGAGTACCCTAAACCGTATGAAAAGATTGATGCATGTTGAAGAAGCGAAAGAGGTGTGTCAGGATCGTAGCAAGTGGAAAGATGTAGTTTCTGCCTACCCCTATGGGAAAGAGGCGTGATTATATGTATGTATGTATCTTAATCTAATAAAAACTTAAACTGCTATAGCTACTACCAGCATGAATCAGCCATCAAAACGAAACAAATATCTATGCCTATAATAACAAAAAAACTTAAACTCTTTATGTAACAAAAATAAAGAAATAAAAAATAGAACAAGTTGTAGTATGTAGATACCCTGTTTCTTGTATTTACCATCATAATAACAATTTGGGCAAGAATCAAATGAATAAACCCTTGACATAACCTTATCGTAGCCTGACAAAAAACAAATACAAAAAACCTAAATTGCCATTTAACTAGCATCAAAAAAATTATCTCTTTATCATATGTCCTTTAAACAATATCTAGACTCGTTTACTTATATCTATCAAAAGTAACAAACTAACATTTATGACAAAGAATGTTCCCCTTTTTCATGCTATATTCAATATTATTACACCTTGCGCAAGAATCACATGTATGCAGATTTACCTTAATATCTTTTTTTAAAATTATTGTAATAGTCTATATAAAAAAAAAACACAATCAAATTGGGTTTACCCGTTAAGTGTCTACCTAAGTTTGAGTCGTGCTTAAAGTGTCTAGTTTTTAATGGTGGTCCAAAGTACTAAGTGCTTTAAGTCCCGATTTCTTAGAAAAAACGCCCGAAAACAACTTACTATGTCATCTTTTTTCCTGCCTTGATTTGACAGAAATTGCTTCGTACCAAATAGCTGCAAATGTTTGATAGTTCTCATTTGTTTTTTTCTCTTACGTCTCTTACGTCTTACATGCTGTTTTAATAATATTGGTTACTAAGTTAATTAGACGTAAATAACCAAATGCGTCCTTTCAACTTAAAATTGAAACTATAATAAAACTAAGAGGTTCTAAGTAAAAAAAACGTAATTACCACTTTTGTCAAATACGTCTTTTCATTTACTTAATCGAAAGAAATATTTAATTCAATTTAGGAAGTAACTGACCAAATACGTCCTTTCTTCTTAGATGCAATGAAAACGTCTTTTTAACATCGGAACACTCAATTTTTCTATGCAATTACGTCCTTTATTCTTATGGATTCTGGAAAATAACGTTTATTTGCCAAAATTTAAAAATGGAGCAGATGCGCCTTTTCTTTCTATGTACAGAAGTGTTTTTAACTCATTTTTATGAAAATTGTCAGTTGCGCCCTTTTTTCTTATGGCGGCAGAATAGTATCACTCCATTTCTTACCCATGGGTGTCGTAAGAGGCGACTAAGTGACTCGAGGGTGTGTACTGCATTTTAGGCGACGGGCTAACAACCTGTCACTATAGTGATACACAGTTATCTGATTGACCCTCAAACTTTTGTCAGACGTGGTGTTAATATCCGTTGAACGGCCGTTAGCGCTCTGCCTACCCCATAAGGGATATAGGCGTGATTTATGTATGTATGTGATGAAACATCAACAAGATATACATGCAGTATTAGAGGTTCAATCTCGATAATATACAATCAATGGTAGCCAGTAATTTGTGGTAGCCACGTAATCACTACTTCCTTGAGTGCAGTAGTTTACACTGGGTTTGTATAGAGTAGATAACTGTAATAATGAAGAGCATTAGAATGCGTGTGTCTGTTTGATAATATTTAGACACGAGCATTTGAATGCCTATGCCTAATTATACTATACAGATGCATACACTATTTTATCTACACTCTACAAAATTAACTCACAAATACCGGCTATTGAAAAGTCCGATACGAAGACGTAATATGGCTTGATGTTATATTTTATAAAGTTAGTCTTTCGACTATTGTTCATTAGATCGTTTAGTTGTAGTTAAACTGCTATGCAGTTGATGTCGTTCTGCGGTAGCTCGGTTGTTGTTTAGTAAAAATCGAGCAACGGCTAATAAACATCAACTAAACAACAACTGAGCAACAGATAACTGAAAAACTACTGAACAAAGACCGAAAAACAACATCGGAAAGAAGATCGGCGGAAGATGACGGCGAATGTGAGTATTGACGCAGTACACTTCGTTTCATTCTTCGATTTTATCGAAAGACGTGCAACATTTATTTATTAAACGAACAAGTATCACTCATGGTGTTCGGCTGTGGTCGGCAATCACAGCTGAAGCAGCCGGTCTCACTAACCGAAACGTAGAGGGCTTAACGCTCTCAAACATCATGGCTTACAACATCTTTAAGACGTTATGTTACAGCTCTTAAGAAGATTTTTTTTTTTACAATTTCTATGGACATAATGCATGAAGCACGTCTTCATACTACTACAAAATCTTTTATAACATTACACTGGGTCTCCAATTCTCATTATAACGATATAACCAATAAGTCGATTTGATCCAAAGCTGCTAACAAAATACCTTTCATCTATTTAATGAGGAGCGTGTTTTCATGTTCGTTTTCCATTTTTTTTTATTGACATGGAAGTCATCAAACTAACCAGTGTTTCGTGTGTTGTATAGAGAATTAACTGCTTGATAAATGGTTTTTTCCTTCGCACCTTCCGACCTTCGCCCTCTGTAGAGGACAGCCCATACTTTATTTTATTTGCGTGGATTTACCGGCCTAAATAAATATGAAAAATACGATCGCAACCGACGTATCCTTCGCCATAAACGGTCATGATATGATTGGAAATCCAAATAAATAGTAGACATTTTGCGGCCGTGCCTAATCTTGCATAGATATATTTTGGTTTAGGGGATTTAGGAATAGAATAAACAACTTACATTTTGAAAACCTTTGCCAACGTCACATACCTAATGGTCAAACATTTTCAATTAGTACGATTTTTACCTCGATTGTTAAATTCCGTGAATTAAGATGCAGAAAAATTGCCAACGTGTTACTATTCCCCCTCGCTTTACCTATCTTACATTGGTTTTTCATTAGAATGTATGTATACTGGCGTCTTGCAACGAGCACCTGCAATACGTCGCCGGTATGGCACTGTCGCGCCCTCTATCACGCTTATTTCATCGTCAGCCGCCGCCGCCGCCGCCGCCGCCACTGACAAAGCGACAACCATAAACTGGAACCATAAACCACAAACCTCCACATCTAGATTCAGTTCCGAACGCAAACTTACAATGGAAATACTTCAGAAAGCAAACGCAAATCTTGCATACAAAACAGCACAGCTACAACAAAATTGTCATTCCACACTTCCATTTCAGACATCACACCCTTAAACAGAACCAAGAATTTTCGTAAATAAAATTACAACTTGCCAAGTCAAGAACCACAAAAACCATTTAATAAGAAAATAAATTCTCATAATTAATGATTTATCGTTCAGTCCTAGCTGGAACTTACGGAAAAAAACTCGTTTAGTAGCGTAACTTGTTCGGTACGAGAAAATTTATTCCCGATAAGAGATTAGATTGATGTTCTCCAGTTCATACCATATCCTTTTAGGTGAAACTATGCAAAGTGCCATGTACCAGTCACTTGTAACCTGCCAGGGCTTAATTGAGAAGGTAGACTACATTCCATAAAAGCAACCATAACTACCAGCTCTATGGGGCATTCAATTTTAATGTTCAAATAGAAAATAATGACTTAAGGTTCATAAAAGTTTATTTGCATGCGTTCAAATTACGGTCCATATTGTATGCAATATTCATGCTAATAGATACCTAGTGGTCAATCGCACAACTTAAGTACATACAGGACCTACCTATGTACATACATACCACCTATTGATAAATAGGTATAACTATATTGACAGACATTTCACTATAGTTATACCTCCAATTACATTTGCCTTTGTTAAGTTTGTTATGAAAATTGTAACTTTTATGATCCTCAAAATAGTACCTTAATTGATCAAATGAAAATCAGAAAAGTATTCTAGTTACCTTCGAAGTTGAGATTGAAAAAACTATACGCAACTCTACGATCCAATCCCTGAATGTTTTAAAAAGTTAGGTAATGAAATAATATTGCTTTTGCTGTAGACAGAAAATCGGAGTGCAGCCAAAACATTAATTGACTCCACCAACTCTGGGCCATAAGCGAAACGACAACGTGCTCGTTGCAAATTGTTTGTCTCGTTAAGATAGCCTCGTGTTTATGTAACTACCTAAGAAACGCCACTAAGGTAGCCACTAAGGGTCGCTTTTAATGACGAAAGGAGTTGTATGAAACCGCATTTATACGCACATATTTATCTGCTAGGCACACAGTGCGGCGTCGTATGTCATTCTACAGGGAATTTTAAACAATTAGTTTCGTCATAACACCAATAAAATACCGCAGTGTCTTGTGGCATGTGGGTTAACCGCTCAAGAGACTCTAGCCGAGGTCTAACAACCAGAAAGTAATGTTCTAAAGGCGAAAATAAGTAAGGAATAACAATATTTATATTCTTCAGACGAACTTAAGTAAAATGCTATGCTGTTGCACTTCATCTTGGTAGATATGTAGGAAAAACTAGTTTACACTAAAATCGGATTCAGCCGGTATCAGATATTTTATCGGCGAAAAATATACAAACATAAAATTTTACAACACACACACATATCATCATTTTAGACATGGTAAACAGATCGTATCATTATATGTTGAATGTAAAAGATACTAATGTTAGATTCTTATCGCATCCAGGTTTAATTTTATGTGTGCCTAATTTAAACAATGGGTATAGTTTTAGTACATACCATCGTAATTACCTACCCACCAGAGATAAAAGTTATCGAAAAAATTAGTCATGAATAAATATTGCAATTTTTCAGAAATTAGACATTAAAATTAAGCAGACCTGAAATTTTATGATTGAAGTCATAGGTGAAGAAAGCCAGCATGAAGCGCCTTGAACTCAGAATTCGCATTTGCATTGCATTAGAATCGGTCCCCACACAAACAGGCTACTACTGATGCCAACCAACCCACCTAAAGCTTCGCAAGGAGCACTTTCACTGAAACAATATGATTTTTATTTACTAAGCGTTTCCCGATCTATAAAAGTACTTAACCAGCAAATCCGAATCACAACCAATGTCTATTTTGGGAAAACAATTTAAGCTATTCTCGAATCGAAGGTAATCGACACGAACCATTTCTATTTATATTTTTCCATTTGTTTATGATCGCTTTTCTTTTGTGATCGTGTGATTTTATAAAGATTATTTTATTTTTGTATCACTTGAGAAACATTTCCATAAACAGATTATTAATGATCATTACCTACCTTATATCTAATGGCAAATTCTGGCTCTTGTTACCTAATAGTAAATACCTATAGAGTATCAATTTATTATTAGTTTCAGAATCATGTTTCCAGAACTCCAAAACCTAGCTAGATTGATGTTAAAACTAATCACAAAATCGATTTTTCTAGAGCTACGAGTAGAACGGAAAATATTTGATGTTACTTTTCAAAATCACTTTCACATTCGGAAATCTTTTTTGCACTACAATGCAAGTTGCTGGAACGTACCTAAAGAACAAAAGAATGTCAAAATTCAAGCAAAAAGAGTTATTTAATGTTAGTTAACGAACAATGTCTAACGTCGTAGAGGACATCCTGAAAACAAAAGTTTTCATTTGAAGCTTTATTCTCGTACGTACCGCTTTTGGACCATGGAATATGAAATAAACAATACACATACACATATCACGCCTATAATTCCTTGCGGGGTAGGCAGAGCGTAAACAGCCGCGAAAAACGGCCATTTACACCACGTCTGACAAATGTTTCAGGGTTATTTGGAATATTGTGTATCGCTATAGTGACAGGTTGTCAGCCCATCGCCTAAAATTGCAATACACACCCTCGAGTCCCTATGTCGCCTCTTACGACTCCCACGGGAAAGATATGGGGTGATGCTATTCTAAGCCGTCATCACACGGCACAATAATGTGGACATATTATTACGAACGAACGATTCGACATCCCAAATCTAGAAATAAATAAAATATCCCTGGACTAGATTCAACAGATAATAGTAGGCAATGAACACTTGTATCTCTAGAACCCGCGCAACACAACCGCCTTTAGGAACAAGCTGTTATTCATTACATTAAAAAATTACTGCAATTCACAGTATGGTTGAATGAAATAAAGTTGATTTCAAACGTTCGCCTTGCCGATCGACACGCGCAGACTTGTATACCTACTTAAGAAAAAAACAAACAACAAAATACAAACAAATAGCAACAATACTGACCATGCTTTATCTCAACAAACTTCACAAAACAGCACCGTGAATGTTTTCTAGCAACAGTCCTCCAAAAACACATTGAAACTTATGTTCAATGTTGTTGACACGAACTTTCGATTGTCTTTACTTCCGCTACGTTGATCTCACCAATAATAGCAATTTTCGATAAGTTGCAAGAATGTCAAAGAAATTCGGCTCGCGTTAAAAAGTTGAACAATCACGCCGGAATTTGGTGGCAAGTTCGGACACAGCCTTCAGAGCTTCAACTATTGTGAAATGCTTTCAACAGCCATTCATTCGCCATTTAATTTTCATTCCATTCTATTGGTGCTATTATTTTAATCAACTTGGAAAATATTTTCATTAGGTACTTTAGAATTAACAGACTTTATATCCTTTATGCAGCCATCACAATAAGAATAATACCTATCGATGATTTAGATTTTCATTAAGTGTTCAAGAATTTTCTAATTATAAAGTAGTGCAATCAAAACGATAAAGTCGATTTATTTACGCATACATTTTGGACTGGCCCGATGGCGTAGCGGATAGTACCCCTACCTTCTACGCCAAGGGTCGTGGTTTCAATTCCAACAAGACACACATATCTGTTAATATTTTTTTTATATATGTGTGTTAAGTCGGGTGTTTTCTATGCATTTTTTAGTTTATTATCACCAAGAAATGTGTATAAGTAATAATATTAGCTAGTTAGTTCCCATAGTACAAGCTGTGCTTAGTTTGGGGTAAGATGGCGCTGTGTGAACTGTCCAGGATATTTATTTATATAATTCTATTGAAAAAAATCCACAAATGAGCTCATGCCTTTTACAGACACAACCGGATAAAAAATAAATTTATTATTATGAAGTCCCAGTCACGGACAGGCAATCTTTGCGGTAAACATTATTAAAACTTCAAACCAGATTCTGCAAAATAAACTAGCTTCACGGCCCAGAAAATTCACTTAAGTTTGTTTTTATTTAAATAAGTTATGTACTTAGGTACATACTTAGTAAACCCAACCCAGCTTTTTTTAAAACAATGTCTTTTAAAAGCGCACGGCAGTGCACCGGCCACGTTCTATTTTTTATTAGTTTATTTCATTTAAAATACAAGGAATATATAAACTGCATGTAGTTTCCCGGGGTTGCGCTCTATAAATACAATAAGAAACCCTTCAGTACTTAATTCCCTAGTTAAACTACTTAGTTATCTATCTAATTCTAACATTACTTTTCTATCCAGGAGAACCTCATGATAGTCGTTACATATTATTATAGGTACGACGTAGTCTCTGTTTTTTTCTTTTTCATAATATTTATTTGACCTGGGGAAAATTATGTCTCCGTTTGTTTTGGTCCTCGTATTGTGCGTAAGATTTATCCTAGTTTTATACTATTCTTCAAAGTAGGATTCTATAGCCAATAAATACTTTACCTTTATATCCACTAGTAATATTTTACCCGAACCGCTTCAGCCACTTTTGACCCCCTGTATCTACCTACCTACCAAATAATCAGCTCTGATTGAATATCTACATAAATAAATACATAGGTACATACAAACACATACGTGGGGCAGAGCGTTAACGACCGCAAAAACGGTCATTTACGCCAAGTCTGACAAATATTTAAGAGTGATTCGAAAATTTGTGTATCACTAAAGTGACACTAAACTCTACTATAACATCCGACTACCTCTTTTGAATACTTAGTTTCATAATTGTAGCTTTAAAAAATCTAAGGTCTCGCTCCAGAAAACCGTAAATTTGGTAGTCACTGATTCACTCACATACTGACAACCCATCAAAATGTTTGACCAAGTTTTGATGACCTGGAAACCTGAAATTTCGCTTTGAAGCTCAAAGTCGCTGTCGCTAGTATAAAATTAAAGGAAAAATTTAGAAAATGGACACGGTTAAGGGTGAGTCAGACAGAAGAGGCGCATCAGGTGACGGCTCCGATGTGGCGCCTGCGACGCAAAGGTTCCGGGTTCGATTTTCGGCGGGACACAAAGTTGATATTTTATCACTTTGTGAATTTGTTCCCGGTCTGGTTAGGACATTGCAGGGTGAACCACCTGATCATCCGAAAATAAATGGTTCTCTGCTTTGGCGGGCATGTTAAGCCGTCGGTACCGGTTACTGTCTATGATTACTCAGACGGCGGTCGTTACACAACCGTTTTTGAGGCTTTCTACTAGTAGTAGGCGGTTGAAAAATTCTAACACCCGGGTTCATCGTGTCGTTAGACGACTCGGTGTCCCACACGAAAAGAAAGAGAGGGCGAGTCAGATTATACACATATCTGTGTTCGTCTTCTTTTCCCGTGGGTCACCGAGTCGACGTATATCTATGTAGTTTAAATAAAAGATTTTCTGCTTCATAAACTTGACAATAAAAGTTACTTAAACGCGCTATCGAATTGTTTCTCTATCGATATTTACCTGTGGGCAAGTCTATGTTGCAATATCGAGGGTTAAATAAATAAGTGGTCTTCACTTGATAAACATTATTGACCCTAGGCAGATTAAGGCTCCATGTATGTTTATTGAGTGGATTTCTTTCTACAGCAATATTTTCAAAACCCTCCGAGTTTAAATGAGTAACATCATGTTTTAAATGATTTCACCTCTTTTTTATGTAAATACCTACTAGAACTTAGTCTCCACTATTATATTTATGTTTTTGGTGGGATTACACTTGCAGAATATTCAAAAACGAGTACAAAGCAAAATAAAGATAGGCTTAAACTTACTGAAAATCTATACTTATAAAAACCAATGTCCTCATTGACTGACTGACTGACTCATTCATCAACGCATAGCCTTAACTACTAATGCAAGATACATGAAATCTGGGCAGTAGGTTTATTTTACTGTGCAATCATCCTCGTAAAACGAGCTGAAACGTTTGCATGAAAGTTCGAAATGTTTGAAGCGATCTGTTTCAGAATTTGGGATGAGATTAAGAAACTTAAAGAATTGAACACGAGTTTCAGGATTTTTTTAATTTTTATAACTAAAAGGGTAAAAAGCGGATGAAATGTTCGTATGGAAGTTTGTAGTCTTTGATGTGATCTAAAGGGGTAAACAAGAAATAAAAAGTGTGTATGGAAATTTATAGATTTAAATTTAATCTGATCTGTTTCAAAAAGCTTTGATTAGAATATGGAGATAAAATAATAATGTGCGTATTTAAAATCTTTTAGTAGGTATGTGGAATTGTTCGTTGACTCGGTTGTAGTAGTATTATATTATCTGTGACTCTGTTTCGTACGAAAAGATAATGCGCGAGTGAAACCGTGGGCGGAAACGCTAGTACCTAAGTAAAACAATATTTTAAACTTAGATTTGAAATCAATTGAAAATGTGCCACAGGAATACAAGATTGAATCTTAAAAATATAGGTACCAATTAATCCTGCTATATAATTTTTAAAATCGAGATTATAAATTTAAAACATTTTGCACCAACTGTTCCTAGTTCCATCAGCTTTATGGCTATCATAAAGAATACATCTACCCAATAAGTTCTATTTTATCGATTCACTGAACGATCCATAGAAACTTAAAATGTTGTAAAAACATTGTATACAGTGTCTCGACCATTTGGAAGAAATTCCACCGAATCTTGAAACGTGATAAATGGTCAACGTTAAATTTGAGCTGACCAAAGGGTTGACCAAAGCCTTGAAACATCTGACTGTGTCTCAAGTGGGCTAAACCATGACACATTAAACAACGCCGCGTCCCTGATGTCCTGCTTACTTACTTACACTTTTCACTTTAACAAATAATCATTATAGGTACTTCTTTTAGGATTGTACCATTTATGTACTCTGTTCATTGAAGAAATTGTTCAATCCTTAATTCTTCTTCTTTCGTATGGGACACAGAGTCATCCAACGACCCGATGAATCCGTGTCAGTGTATTTCGTAATATATTTGACTCATCGACACGAAAGAAGAAGAAGAGTTTTTCAACCGCTAATCATTGATTCATCAATGATGAGGAAACAACACGTCAAATAAAAAAAATACAGCATTTTTCCTGACGATCCATACTGTAAGGCTTAGTATATAAAGAATAAAGAGGGAAAACAAAGTAGAACAAACGAACAATCTCAAAGCTGACAAAAAAGTAATTTAGGTACGCAGTGACAAATTATACAACAACGTCCTTGAACTTCTTTTAACAAAAAGAATTATCACTACGCTTTTATAGTCACAGGCCTTAATAAATTCAGTGCAGTCTATTAAATTTTACGAAATCAATAATCTGGGTCGTTTTAGGTTTAGGTATGATAAAATTGAGTAAAATTTTCGTCATCTGCCGCTGTTTGCCAAGAACCTAGATTTAAAATCAAAAACCTGCGACATATACATTCAATATTCAGTTAGTAAATTATATGAATTCCTATTCTTGGCTTTGTCAGAAGACAAATTTGACCACAGAGTGAAAATTACGATGAATTTTGACATTTATGACCCTGTGGTTCACAGTTTTCAACACGTAAGCTGGGATGACCTTTGAAGCAACATGTTTTCTAGTTATACATATATATGTTGTAGTTTACATACATACATCAACATAATAAACTGCAGCATATTTTCTGTCTAATGCTATGCTGAATACAGAGTCATGTTCTGATGGTTCTGATATTGTCGTTTTAATGGAACTCTCCATCAAAATTTGTCAAAGCGAGTTTTAAAATGAGCAAACAGTCGTTTCTCATCCGGATTGGCCCTGTGGTTGCTGTAACCAGAATTATTGATGGGCTAAGTAATAATGTTCCCGAGATATATATGACTTGCTAGAAGCTTTCTACAGAAAACATTAATGTCAGGGTACGAGTCCCAACCTTTTTATTTTTTACGTCTTTAAAAAAATGTATTATTAGGAATGAAGATAGAAAAATATTTTTAAGACCAGTGAGCCCATGAAACTGAACAGTTTTTCTCAAGGAACATTAGACATCAACATTGTACCTGTGTGTATACAGAGAAAGTAATTTTAGTCCAAACATTTTTAATTTGTTCTGTTACATTGGCTCACATAATCTCGGCATTTTTTAACTTACAATGTAACATGAAACTAAAGCAAAAAACTATTGAAACCATATTGAAACAATACACGACGATAAAATAGCTCTGATTCTGACAGTCCTAGTAACGATGCAGCCCAGTTTATTAAGTCTCCACTTTCTGAAGCTCTTCTATTTCTATGTTCGCTTTCGATATCAATTTGGTGCGATTCATGTTTACGTTACAATAATATAAACAGACACGCATAATCACGCCTAAATCCCATTCGTGTCAGGCAGAGTGCCAAACAACAAACTGCGACAAAGTTGAGGGTCATTTTAGGAATTGTGGGGTCAAATAAAAATAAAAATAAATAAATACACAGATGTGAAGAGTTTTCAGCCCATCGCATACAATTGCAGTACATAGGAACCCCTCAAGGCGCCTTTTATTAAAGGCCCTGGATATTAATAGGGTGATGCTATTCTAAGAAGCTATTATGTTAATCGAGTAAGAAGCTCAACTTATGAGAACAGAAACGACCTCGGTTAGGAATACCTACAAACTTAAAAGTCCTCCGTGCAACATCACAAGCCAAACAACAAAAATAACCTGCTCCATAAAATAACTTCTAATGACAGTTAAGACTTAGCAAGAAATGTTGCATCCCGCTGTTATTTCATAATTTAGCTCAAATTGCATGTAATTATTTAAATTTCAAAGGCCCGCAGCTCCACAACGAATTTGAAATTTATTTCCTGTCAGCTCGTTTTCATTTCGGCACTGACAGTTTCCGTCCTTTTTCACTGATATGGATTAATTAGCGCATAAAATAATTTTATTTTCTTCTTTGTTTTAGATCTCAATATTGCACGGTCGTCTAAATAATATTTTTTCTTTTACCTAAATTAACATAAAACATACAAATAGGTATACATAACAGAAAAACGTGCGTGGGCATTTTCTTCTCTATAACGAACGTCCTGTGGGCTGCACTTTTAAAGAATTCTTTGAGTGCTACAAGTTCCTACAGAGGATCGTTCTGAAAAGCTTTCTGATATAATAGGTATTTTACTTTGACGACCTCGTTGTGTAATAAAAGCTTGTGTAGGAAGCATGCACATCCTTTATAACTGAAAAACATTGCCAATGTTAATCATTGATGTACCTAAGTGTTCCCTTATTCCACTAAGCTAACGTTTTCGTATGCAATGCAAACCATTCCCCGTGATACTCAAATGTTGAAGCCTCTTCGTTTGTACCACTTATACTTGTAAAATATTAAATGTTAGAGTATGTGTAAGTATATTGCCACTATTTATTCTCACCGGACAGCGATGAATTCTGGTTACTTAAAGAATCCTTTAAACCTCGGAAACTAAGAATGCTAGCATAACGAAATAAATTGCATTTAACAAGACTATTTAATACCTCTCAAATGACGGTTTCATGGAGATGGTGTTACAAGATTATTGTGTTACTATATGCTTTAATTTCTAGTCTGCAATCCACGTTGGTATGTAAACAATGATAAGGGTGTTTAATATTTCATATTCATGCTGTAATAATGTCACTTACACCTTAGGACTACACCAGAATACTTAAAACCAGCAGCAGCTGGAGTCAGGGCAATACAGCCAGGACTGATGGAGTTTCACTGTCAACAGTCCAAAATGTTTTTGGACGTTATAACGAGAATGGCTCTTACCTTCGAAGACTAGGAACAGACAGAATCTGGTGTCCCACATCAAGAAAAGACGATATTTCACGAAAACCATGCTTTGAAATCGCTTTTTCCCAGAGATTCTAACCCATAAATCAGTTTCAACGCCTAGAGGGAAGTTACCCAAGTGCATCAGCAATCAGACGACGATAACTCAAAAAACCCTAAATTGGAAAATAGGCTTTGCATTTCAAGACTAAAATATGCCCGGAAACATTAAATTAGAGTATTGGTCGAAGGTTGTTCTATAATAAAACGATGGAAGATCCATAGTGAATTGAAACACATTTTTATTCGTTCGAGAACACAACTTTGTATCAACATTCTTAGGCGTTGAACTGTTTTGTGAGTTCAAATGTTGTGCGTAAGCGGTTACAAAGCATGGTTTCCGCTAAGTGTCGATCTTTTCTTGATGTGGGTCACCTGTTCCTGGTGTAAGTAGGTAAGGGTCAGTTTTCTTGTAACGTCTGAGATTTTTTCGGACAGTCCCCTCCGCCTGGTTTTCAGTATTATTATTAGTATTCTGATGCATTCTTCAAATGTAAGTCACATTATTATAGCTTGAATATAAAATATTGGATACTGTTAACATTGATTACATAACCACTTGCATGGCAGATTAAGTACGTATAAATAAGAGCACAATCTAAGACCGTCATTTCCTCGTAACAATCACTAAAACTATCCCTTTAAATATTTTTATGGCTTATTTTTACGTTAACATAAGAATTTGAATACCGATATTTAAGGGGTATTAAATTGTCTGTTAGACACAGTTTTAATTATTTAATTATGATAGTTTTATTAGATTCCTAGATTTAATTCTTAAAATAATACTTTAATAATAAATAATACTTTAATAATTTGAGTGTAGTTTTTTTTTCATATTTTTGATGCCACTGTAGTGTTTTAGATATCATCGTATTTTAGATCGAGGTTTCTGTAACTTGAAATTCTGTGCCAATATAAAGTGTGATTTTTTTTTCGACACCGAATGATAGACCACATTCAAACCATTAAGGATGTAGGTACTATTAAGAGAGGCACTCAGATTTTGCGGGAAACAAAAATAATGATACTCGAGTTGACCCAGCCAGAGCAATTTGAATATCAAAATTAATCACAACCGAAATGTCACTGTGGAAAACAGCTCCTTTCCCCCGAATAATAAATAGTCATCCCCCATCGCTCAGCCGGGATAAATTAGCTGCGATTTTTTTGACATTAGGCTCTCTACATCGAAAAGGAATGCCGGCTGCCTTGTGACAATTGAATTGAAGTATTTATTTCGGGATGAGTTCACATACCTATTGCTGCTGACTGCTATCTTTACGTCACTACATAGTATAAAATAAAGTCGCTTCCCGTTTGGTGTCTCCTTATATCTTTAGAATTACCCAACGGATTTTGATGCGGTTTTTTTTATTAGATAGAGTAACTTGAGAGGAAGGTTTATAAGTATAATTTATTCCGGGAAATTGTCACATTCCCATGGGAAAACGGGTAGCCCAACTGGTAGTAAACTTTTGTCCCCCTTTTGACACCTTTATGGATTAAAATTTCAAAAACGCTGAAACACGTATTTAATTATTTTAAGTTATGAGTCTAATCAGGAATTTTGAAACAGATCACATTTAAGATAAAAAACTTTCATACAAACTTTTGACCCCCTTTTCACCCATTTAAAGGTTAAAATTTCAAAAATGCTGAAACACGTGTTTAATTATTTTAAGTTATTAGTCTAATCACAAATTTTGAAACACATCACATTCATTTAAAAAATCGAACTTTCATACAAACTTTAAACCTCCGTTTGACCCTACTTAGGGTTAAAATTTCAAATATGCTGAAACACGTGTGTAATTATTTTAAGTCATAAGTCTAATCACTAATTTTGAAACGGATCACACTTAAAACAACGAACTTTCATACAAACTTTTTACCCCCTTTTCATCCCTTGGGGGATTAAAAAAAACGGAATTTAAAGTAAAGTCGCTTCCTACGTCTGTCCCTGTCTGTTTGTTTGTTTGTATGCTTAAATCTTCAAAACCACTTAACGGATCTGGATGAAGTTTTATTTAAAGATAGAGTGATTCAAGAGGCAGGTTTTTATGTATGATTTATGTCGGGAGAAGGTTTGTTTTCCGTGGGAAATCAGTTAGCAGCGGGTGAAACCGCTGGGCGGGCCGCTAGTTATAATATAAGAAACAGCCAACTGCATGTAGATTTAAGAAAATCTATATTCGGAGGACTATTTCGATATCGTATAAACTACTCAATTTCAATTGGACCTGATTGAAATTCAAATGAAGCTTATCTATTTATAGCCATAATCTTTGCTGAACAAATTTCATTGATGGTTCACCGAAAGACGGATGAAAATTGAAAGAAAAATTTCTAGAAAATGAAATTTCTTCCTAAGCTGTGTACTCATTTTCTTACTTTAGGTAATTTGTTTTTATGAGTTACAAGCTTAGTTGAAAGTCTCGCTGACACGATCCAGACTAAAGTTTCTGTGGATTTTTTAAGACAAACTCCTGGTACCAGACTGATGGCAAATCTTAATCAAAACCTTGAAGGAACACTTACCGAAATTAACTAAATCGTACAAAATTTCAGATCGTTTCCAAATTGGAGTTGAGCTTTACTTGCTTTACAAAGTTTCCAAGTTTTGCTGTTATTTTACCTGATAGGTAAAATTTTAGTAGGATTTTCAATTATTTTTTAATAAATTGACGGCATTTTTTCCATTTCATTACTTACCCTCCTTTTACCTCGTTTCAATTCTTACGCATCAAATAAGATTGACATTGATGGATAGGTAACAAAATTAGCAGATGATTTGTTCATTTTTGATCCGTTACTTAAAGCTTCACCGCTTCGCAATTTATTTATTTACGCTCATATAATGCTCATTATTTTTTAAATATATTACTGTAATAAGTTTATGAAACGAAAACAAGCGGCGCATGAGTGACTGCATTGCCTCTGCCAACTTTTTAATTAAATTTTCAGATTGTTCATGATTGTTGCGTCTAATAATAGTTTCAGCGGAAAAAAAGGATGAAATTACAGTTTTGCGTCAAAACAGTAAACGCATCGCGCCCGGGCCCGATTGCTCGCTCAGACATGTTAATATAAGCTGAGGAATAGCAGAGAGCATTTAGCAAAATAAGGCTGGGATAGAAATGCTTCTGAGGATCACCCGAGGATAACAAAAAGATTTGAAATTCAATTGTCTGCCGAAGCGATGAGGCAACAAAAGAATTTGCGCATGTAATTACTGACTATGAATGGGCGGCGGGTTGTCCCGAGTCTGAAGGTTCAGTGCTTTGCCTCCATTACTGTTAAATTCGTAGTTTCCATTTTATTTTATCTCCAGCCTTTTTTCTTCTGAGATTCGGGACATAAGACCATTTATTTGGTATATCCTGTGAATAACTTTTTTATCCTTCTCCAAATCCACGCGATGTCACAACTGTCGAGCCTTATCTTGTTGGACAAGTAAGCGTGACGTGTACAATTATTCGTATGAAATATGATAACTCGGAAGATTTTAGAATATCTGACATTCTGATATTCTGCGACTGAATTGTGTGCGGGTGAAATACGACATACGTTCATAAATTTCTATTAGATCCGGAATGTTTAGTTTTATGAAACTTTAAGGGTATTTATAACGTTGACGCATACAGCACAACATAACCAAGTTTTAAAATTACTTGTAAAATTACAGATTATAACAGTTAACATATGAAACTGAAGTTATGAGTCGACATATCGTTTTGTATCTGTCGGGCTTAATTCACATTCTTAAAAACAATTCGAGCGGCCAGACGGGCGATCGTTAAACCAATGGTTAGACTTATAAATCTTTCACAATAAATCTAAAGGCACATCAGCAATTACTCTATCTGGCCAGATTTAAGGCGAGTCCGGTTTGGAGCTGCATCTCTGTAGTCGTTCATCAGATCACTATCATCCACAAATTTGAGATTATGCTTATCCTGAAAATATAGCGCTTGAAATGCAAGGGTTAAGGGGTGTTATTCAAAATATATTGTGGGATTCATAAAATTTATAACTCTTTTGATAACCTCAGAGAGGAACTTTTTCGCAGTAAACATGATTGTGAGCTTCATTGATTAATAAACTCGAATTTTATGTTATTTACGTGGATAAGTTTTGCGGTAATCTGTGGTAATGATTCAAAATCGGGGATTACTTGTGCTTATTTATACCAATGTTGGAGGTAAACAGGGCAGCTCTCCTTGGATCTCGCAGGCTCAAACGCGCTCATTTTAACATGGCTCCGATTTGCATAGCATTACCAACCGCATGAATAATTTATTGTACTATTGACTCTTTAATCCCAAAACGTATGAAATAATCCCCATAATCCCGATTTTGGTCCGTAGGTACTTATTTTGCATTGAGTATAAAAACTATTTGTCCCAAAACAATACACTTTTTCGTGAATGGAATCCTCAAGTAACTACACCATTTTTATGAACACGTTATTTGCACGTGTCCGTGCAAAGGTGTTCCGTATTCTATCGGCATAATGATATCTCGCGTAACACTAGTCGACGAGTTCATTCACAATATTTCACCTACCTTCATTGATATTCTATTTGCAATACAAAACATAATTGAAATTCATTGGCTTCTTTTTCGTTCCAGATAGAATCGTGCGGCAAGTGAAATGTGAGTGAACCCTGGACGTGCGCCGGTGTTTAAAAATGCGACCGCCGAATCTAAATAACAATGACACTCCGCCGGTGTGACAGTCTGCCAACTCGGCTCCGGGACTCGACAGGCCCGGCAGGTACCGAACCACGACCCTGCCACATAAACAGCCCGGATACCACCACAGCTCCCAATTTCAACGAACCGCTGAACCACGACCAAGTTCTCGCTACGTGGAAATCCCTCCAAACAGACGTCAAGCAAATAAAAAATGGTTTCCTCGCAAAAAACGATCAACTTAACCGGACGAACAAAAGGGGATCCATCAAGAACAATCTTACTTCAGGTTACGCATGTAACAATAGAGATGTGCGGAGGAAAGTCACTTATGATAAACGACAGACTGGAACCGGTCAAGAAGTTGATAGGAGTTCGTCATTCCCTTTGGACCCGGGCCAATCGAACACGGCGGGGCGGGGAGTTGCGCGCAAAAAGACTCTTCTACAGAGGCTTCTCTCCTGGAGGACACCGGAATGCGACTGCCGTGAAAAGTACATGCCTAAGAGCCGGCCCGAGCCGAGACTCACCGCGGAGGACTTGTTGTGTACGTGTGGTGCCAGTGCGGTGCGCTTCAAGCCACCAGAGAAGAGTAGTCAATTTGCAGAGCGTGGTCGCTCCAAGAGTGTCGGCTATGAGGCTGCAAGAGAAGTGACTCAGTTTCGCCGGTTAGTGTTTATGTGCTTTAAAGAGAATTCATCTACTTGTGTAGTGGATGAGTCCTTTTTGAGTGTGGTTTTAAAGTGTTTGATGTGTCAGGTGCGCTAGTGCGGGTGCGACGGTAGGCGCGGAGACGGCTGCGGCGCTCAGGGCGCGCGCTGCCCTCACGCTCGCCCGGAGGTACTACCCTGAAGGTGGCTGGGGATGGACCATCACCGTGGTCGGCACCATCGTGCAGATCTTGTCCCACGGTCTGCAACTCGGCGGCGGAACCGGAGCAATCGCCTGCGCTGCTTCCGTCAAATATAGAGTGCCACCGCTTTATACCCACGGTAAGTTTTATTTTTCTTTCGATTTATAATTCCTTTGATCTCGATATTTTTATCAGTACGAAATATCGTGCACATAATTATTCAGATAAAAAGGCGTTCACAGTGCATAAAACTTTGCTTCTTGGCTGAATGAAAACTTTGGATTCGATGTTTAATGAGGTGTCTGCTAATCTATCTCCTTCACTCATCGGGTTCCAACAGTGTTCTACAATAGAACGGCGGGTTACCGCTATCAGAGTGACGGGCACATCTGTGAGAATATCTCACTATTCTTACTAGTCAGCTGTCGTGCCGTCAATCACGCCAGCCTGCGAGTACGGTACCCTGCAAATGGAATTAGGAATTTTCGCCTACGCGGTCACTAGAATCTGCAAGATCCTTTCAATGTAAGGTCAACGCCGAGCTGGCAAAATTTATACATTTGGGTCAATATTTTGATAGTGCAAAACTTTCCTGTAGGTATTTAGTTAGCACCTATTTGTATACCTAACCTCAATTTCTAAAAATAACTTGATACCTCGTTCTCCTCTCAGGTAAACAAACATTGTTATTGCATAAATAAAACATTTGCAGTCAGCGCAGCTTTTTCAACCTATTTACTGAGTAAATATTAAGTGGACTTTTTTACAGTTTACTAAGCAAATGCACTTACTAACAAGGTAGATAGTTTTAACAGCAAAAGCCTAGTTAGTGACTGCAAAATCTTTTATCGATACTCATCTGAATAATTTGACTAATCAAATTGAAAATCATAGGTCACAATACGTAGTATAAAATAATGTCACTGATTGTGGGTGGTGTCCCGCTGTACGCTTAGATCATTAAAACCACTCAACAGCAATTGGGATTGATTCAAGAGGAAGAGGAAGCTTCATATGTATAATTTGTGCCGGGAAAGGGTCACATTCCCACGGGAAAACGGGTAGCATCGGGTAAAACTCCCGGACCGCTAGTTTATTGAAAATAAAATTTAGTTTTGCGTTGAACGTGGGCATTGTTGTAATTTTCTTTTTATATTTGGTCGAAATCAACTATTTTACGAATCAGTGAGTAAGTCAGTCATTGTTTTTATTTATGTAGATGATGTTTTTATAACTGTACGACAATCCTACAAAATGTGTACCTAAGTTCGATCCTAACTCCAATCAATTCATGTCCATTAGAGCTTTTAGCTATACATATCCATTAGCATAATCATTTGTTATAAGTTATGATGATTATGTTTGTATTGTAGCAACAATTTGCTGATGCGATACATACGTAAAAACGGATTCATGCTCAACATAATACTTACTGGAAAAGTATGTTGTTGTTGAAATGACTTACCTACTTATTCAAAATTCGAACAAAACAGCAGTTAGCAAAGAAGTAACTTCCACAGAATAAAGTTTGTGTATCAGAAATCGTAAACGATCGTCAATTTTGAGTTTATTGTAAAGACACAGTGGGAATCGGGAGCGGAGCGCGAACGGAATCGTTCTAAAATTTTATGTGTAAAAGTTTAGCGAATCCAAATGTTTTATTGGTTGGTTACCTCGATTGGTGGCCGGTAGTTTGGTAACTGGGTTTTATGACTACCGATGTGGCGCAGTGGTAGTGTGCCTGCCTGTAAGCAAAAGTCCCAGATTTGATTCCCGGCCGAGGCAGATATTTGATGGGGAAATAAAACTTTCTGTTCAAGTGATCTTTGTGATTTTTATACGTGTGTGTCCATGACATCTCGGTACAGAGAATCCTAGTGGGGGCTACGAGTGTGGTCGTGTTTTTTTTTTTGGTTGTTACCTCGTTCGCTGGTCTGCAGTTCGGTGACTGGATTTTATCACATCCACAAATGCGGCGTCCAGAGAATTTGATGAGGACAGTAACAAAGTTCGTTTGTGCTGCTCCCTGCGCAGCGGTTCCGAAACATGCATTTGGTGAGCGGTCAGAAGCTCTAAACTCTAAAGCTTTAAACTGTCCGATATTGGCTTCGATGTCCTTAGTTTGGTGATAGATTTGTTTGTTACAGTTCTATTAACAAACCATCCCGTTGATACGTAAATTCGCGTTTTGTAGTCAATACACAGATAAGTTGCTAGTCCGTCAGGTCAGCCATGTTTCTTTTTTGCGTCTTAATCTCATAAGTCGTTCAGGTAGTTATTTTTGTAGAAATATTATAAAACGTTGCATTCCAACGTATTATAATTCAACACGTACTCATGTCTACAGCCTTTTTGCTTGTAATATCGTTGATATTGGTATCGAACAAATAAATCACTCCCACACATTCCCTGTCTACAAGAATATTAAGAACGTGACAGGATTATTTTGTTCACACCATGTGTGGTACATTGTATTGCCACCAAAACACCCAAGCTGAAAGTAAGGGCTTCAATTCGACTTCCATATAAAGTTTATGAAGGAATTAATATTATGTGGATGTGGGTTATGGAGCCATTTCGAACGCCACAAAGTTTAATAAGGTCGTTGAATACAGTTCTTGCGAAATTGTTGTACATTCGCAGAAGCAACAGAGGTTATAAAAGCTAAAAATATTTAAAGACACTTAGTAAATATTTATTTACTTATTTACAAATGCTTGGAAATCGAATTGTAGGAGAACAATCCAGGTGAACACATAAATTTCCATTCTTAATTTAATTTGAAATGCTTGTAGTTTTCTTCAAGAAAGTATTTAGGTACGTGCGGTTGTCTTGAGGATAATAACGCCACTTTATTTGTACCATGAGACTCTTCGTGCACTGAGCGTTTCAAATGTTTATTTCTTTTACACTTTTATGTTCCTTTTCCGCAGTCGCACAATACGAAGAAATTGCTTTTTCTTTACATTTATTTAAACAAAAAATTGAATAAGGGGGCTTAGCAGTGCCCTCGGGCCAAGTTGAGACAGTCCTCTTCGTGTAGTCCATTCTAAGAGACTGGTATTTTCGCAAAACTGGTTAAAGATTTCTATCATCTGTATGCAATTTTGTATACATAGTATTCTTGTGTTTTTTTCAAATCAAAAAACAAAAGGTGTTACGTTAGAAATGTCTAGGAAATTATGTTTACTTAAGAGAAACTCATCTTACACAAAAGTTTCATCTATGTTCCTACCCTGACAAATATCGTATCCCGGGAGATGAATTTCACAAAGACACTTTGATTTCAGTAGTCACAAATGTCTACAATGTTGACGAATCTGTAGCCACTCTCAATGGAATCGGAGAACAAACATTGTCTACATCTAAAAGCTTATCTTCAAGTAAACATCTTCTAACTCGCACTCTGGCTAAGAAATGGTTAATTTACAATAGGAAAAGAATTCATTTCGAATGTGCACCTATTCATACGTAAAAATGTTTGGCACGGAACATGGCATTTCCTCCATCTTTGATAAAGATCGTTTAGTTTAGTTCGTGCCAAAAAATATCCAATAAACTACAAAAGAGCAAAGTGGGTGTTTGTGTAACGTCCTAACGAGCTTTTAACTAGCTTTCTTTGCTACCGTTTTTTGTGAGGTAACCGCCAGAGAGGTGTATTTACATAAGATTTTCCTCTCAAATGGATATCTGAATAAATCTCGATACTCTTTAAAAAGTTTTATCCTTATTCGGAGTAAAGTAGAGCGGTACAGATAAAAACCTGCGCCTGTGAAATATGCTACAGATAATATTTTTTGCTTTTCGTCGAATGGTGAGCTTGTATACATTCGGTGTCCGTTAAAAGCGTGGATATGGCACGCCAATCACACTGAGTGAACTCACAAAAGTCCACATGGGGAAAAACCTGATGCGACGACTGCTGAATAAATCTGTTGACCCCGCCGTATATATTGGCTGGTGAATCACAAGTTGACGAACAGTTGCTAATAGTTCTTTTTCTGTAACAGCTCTTAGACATGCTACTTGAAACAATCAGACCCATATAGGTAAATAATCAGCTTTTAAGACTGACTGCTATATGCTTGCATCTTAATTTAAATTAGTTGCCGTGTGATGCCGGCTTAGAATAGCATCACCCCATTTCTTTCCCGTGGGAGTCGTAAGAGGCGAATAAGGGACTCGAAATGTTAGGCGATGGGTTGACAACCTGTCACTATAGCGATACACAATTTTCCGAATGACCCTCAAATATGTGTCATATGTGGCGTAAATGACCGTTTGCGGCCGTTTACGCTCTGCTTACCCCGCAAAGGATTATAGATAATTGATTATATTAAATTCATCCATTCCATTAAAAAACATGTATTTAGTTACAATAATAAATGGGCTTAGAGACCACTCTTCTATGCTTCTTTATTGATCGTTTTCTGCCGTTTCGTTATTGAATATTAAAATCGATTATTAAACGAGAACTATCAATTTTCAAAGGCACATAAGCATTGTGGTGAGTCGCTCCTCACCACAATGCGTGCAATGACTTTATTATGCAAAATACTATCCAGTACAGTAATAAGTATGACGTAGACAACTGTTCACAATATGCGGTTACAACCACCGCACTACGGACACATAAATTGTTAAATAGAAAATAGAACTTACCCTTATTTTAACAAGGCTTGTAATTTTATTCTCGCGGTAATACCATTTTCATGAAACGTCAGATGTGAACTATGCTGTGGAAAAAACACAATGAAATACGATATAAATATGTTATACGTTTGTGTGGGTTGTAAAAATACACTTTAAAATAGGTAACTGTTGGAACAACCTCTTAAAATAATACTTATTGCTTTTTTTTTTTCCTCATTGAAGTAAATCAAACAGAAAAGTTTTGAAATAGGCTGTAGGTATTAACCATTTCCTCAGAAGTACTTAACTGTCCGAAAAGAAATATTTGCGTGCTTCGGAGGGCACGTTAAGCCGTCAGTCCCGGTTGCTGTCTATGATTACTTAGACGGCGGTCGTAACACAACCATGTCAGAGGCCTACTAGTGGTAGTAGGTGGTTTGAAAAACTGACACCAGGGCTCATCGGGTCGTTGGACAACACGGTGTCCCACACGAAAAGAGAAAGAGAGAAGCACTCACAGCAATTGGGGAAATAGCCGTCTCATCATTATTAAATTATAATCGATGTTCCTTCTTGGTGTCCTTAAATTCCTTGTCACCAAACTAAAAATAGAACATCGTATATTTTAGGAAGTGTCACCAAACTTTTCCGATGACGGTTGAGCATAGTTTAAAACAGTGACTTGCGCCGTCCGACTGATAGATGAGGATCAGATGAAAAGTTTCCCGCTCGCTTGTTTCAATATCATTGATAGATCAGATATTGACGAGCCTGAAACAGAGGGGCATCCATAAAACATGCGTCAATTTGGCCCGATCCCACTAACATGTGAAACCCTGGTTTGTTATGGAAACTTAGTTTCATCATCATATTTATGTTTATAGTCTAGCTTCGAGCAACGACGGCCTTCCGTCCCGGAAGGGAGTAGGCATAGAAAGTATTTCCCCTCTGTCAAAGTACAAGCCGAAATGGGCATTGGCGGTTATAAAAACCAGTTCCGTTCAGATTTTTTCCTAGACCGAGTCCAGTCGTGCAAGAGAACACATGTTAGTTTTTTAATGTAAAAAGAGGTCTGGAACATCAAGTTTACAAAAAGATGGTGTAACATTTCACATGTAAGTAAATTCTTAACATATTATTGCTATTTAATACATTTAAACACTAAATTCTTAAATAGTTGTTGGATTTTTTCAGCAACATCTGGTCCGCTCGCCTGTACAAATTACAGATCGATCGCACGATAAATCCGACTTCTCGACGATAGCAACATAGATGACAATAGTGATGTTACCGTTTCATGTCATAATGTTTGTCGATGAATATTATAGGAGGCGGGTATTATTTAATCACATGTATTAGAGAAATAATTGTTATCATGGTTTTATATGCACCTGGATAAGCGAGATATCAAGGGACCCGAATATTATTCTCGCTCATAGAGGTTTTTCACTAAACCAGTTTGTCATTTATGCAGGTTTGGGAGTAGTATCTCTCATATATAGATGTGAATGAAATATTTTTATCAAGAGTTTGTTTAATCCATTCTATGAGACACTTTTCAACTTCGGGAAATTCAACAACTTTGTCCCTTTGAATATTTCCATGTCCTTCCGCACACTGCAGTATTATAAAATCTTTATTTTTTTATTTTGTTAAAGGTAGATTCCGGCAAGTCAAAATCATTCATAATAGCGTTACGCGACTGCCCGGCTTCGAACACCACATCTGGACTGCCTTCGATAATGTCATCATCTAGACATGGCGGCTGATGTGGTGCAGTGGTAATGCGACTGCCTGCGACGCAAAGGTTCCGGGTTCGATTCTCGGTGGGGCAGTCACAAAGTTGTTATTTGTCACTTTGTGAATTTGTTTCCGGACCTGTTAGGACATTGCAGACTGAACCACCTGATTGTCTGAAAGGGGATGGTTCCGTGCTTCAAAGGGCACGTTAAGCCGTCGGTCCTGGTTGCTGTCTATGATGACTTTGACGGCGGTCGTAACACAACCATGTCAGAGGCCAAGTAGGTAGTAGTAAGCGGTTGAAAAGTTTCAATACCCATTATTTGGGTCGTATGGCTTAGAAACCCTAAAATTAGAATTAATTATAAAAACGGGGCGCTAAACTTGGTTACATATTTTCATGGATATTAAAGTGTAACATACATGGGTAGGACATAGTTTAAAAAAACGATGTGTTTTTGCTACTAATTCCTATGTCTTTTACTTTTTCAAAACTATGAAATTTAAATAGGTACAACACGATAAGTAGTCATATATTACCGTGTATGCAAAACTAGACTTACCAATATTACTAGCCGCAAGTTCCATCAGTTTTTCTTAGCTTCTGAAAGAAGGTTATTTCAGGCAAGATGGTGGTAAGCAGATAAAGCAACTCACTATGAATTTGAACGAGATGCTGATGCAGATACAGAGACTTATCTAGAGTTCATTAAAATATCGGGATAAAGTTAACTAGTGACCGATACTGAAAACAAAGGATGGACAGGTTGATAAGGAACAACATTTCCCACAACATAGATCGAAATAAGACAAAAATATCAGCTGATCGGCAATTTTGTACGAGAGGTCATTTTTTTTTACATTTTTAGTGAAAGTTGTTCGCTATTACCAGACTGTCTGAAACGATCTCATTGAGGACAACTTCACCACATCTTCAAAAAAATATGAAACAAATGGACGCTAGCCTACCTACAAAGAAATAAAGGCGTAGTTTTATGTGTGATTGTTTCGATGTTAGTGATGAGCAAAAAAAACAATATATAAATTATTTCAAGAAAAGTGAAATTTAATTCAAAATTGTTTTACAAATCCACGATCTATAATTAATTGACTGAAAATAAAAAATAAATAAAATGCAGTTCCTGATAACATCTACATTGAATAAAGCAGGCGCGAGTCAGATCACACTATCTGTCCGAAAAGTGATTTTCACTTATACTGTTTTGTTTTTCTCCCCTGTCCATTTAATCTGAATGAACATGCATATTTCTCTATAATAATGTATATGTATTGGTTTATTGTAATATAAGGTATGTAGTAGTTTACTCATATTGTTATTTATGTAAAATATGTAGGTGTTATTGTATATGTATTTTATATAACCGTAAAAGCACTATCCCGCATCTCAAATCTACTCTCCTTTACCCTAAGGTTGTCTGGTAGAAATAGCTACCTAGCTATAAGGCCGCCTATATTGTACTCTTTCTTTTCTATATGTATGTCCATTTCTTGTTTTTGTGCAATAAAGTATGTTTATGTTATGTTATGCTATAACATATTGTCTTATTTTATTTTCGTGTGGGACACAGAGTCATCCAACGACCCGATGAACCCTGGTGTCAGAGGTTTTCAACTGTCTTCTACTAGTACTAATGTTAAACGTATGTAATGTATTCTGGAGGCGATCACAAAACTCGAACCGGCCCTGTCGCCTACAGATGCTCCAACGATCGGTACATACAATATAATTGCTTTAACACCCTGTTCCCAATACTAAAGATGCGCTAAATATGATGTTTATAAAACCTTTATTGCATAAATAAGTAGTTAAGCTGCTTCTAATTGCATTCAGCTATGTGATTGATGCGCTCTTCTGTATTTCTTGTGATCCCGGGATAAATTATGTTATTTGTCCTATACAACTTTGCCCGCTTTTTCAGCTATTTTTATATCTTAAATTTTACCCTAGTCTGGTTTGTGCCAGAAAGAATATTTATACAATAGAGCGAATTCGGGTCGTTGGATGAATCGGTGTAACACACGAAAAGAGAGAGAGAGCGAATTCTGGCAAAGCACATACCGAAGGAACACAGTAAACTTCTTCTTTTTTTCGTGTAGGACACAGAGTCGTCCAACGACCCGATTAAACCTGGTGTAAGAGTTTTTCAACCACCTACTACTAGTAGTAGGCCTCTGACATGGTTGTGTAACGACCACCATCTAAGTAATCATAGACAACAACCGGGACCGACGACGGCTTAACGTGCCCTCCGAAGAAATTCAACACAGTAAATAAATTGAGTACTTTAGTTGAGTAAATGGTTTAAGTTTAATCCCAACAAAATTAAAAGTTAGACTAGTCGTCAGTATTTTAAAACGTTTTGTAATGTGTAGGAGTAGGAATTGATCTGTTAGTTTTTATGTAAGAGTACCTGGTTGTCCGAGCATTGCTCGGCTTTTTTGTTGGTAAAAAGTAGTTTTCAAAAATTTAAACCTAGCTAGATTGATTTATCGCCCCCGAAACATAATTAGAGCCGTCTCCGAGATCCCAATTTTATACAGGGTGTGAGGGACAGCCCATCGAATATTGATAGGGTGCATTCGGACCATGAAACTAAATAACTTCCCTTAAGAAAATATTTCCTTCCTATAGTAAATGCAGTCAGCTGATCGTGATTTTGTATAGAATGTCGAATATTTTTTGTCTCACACCCGGTATACAAACAAGTAGTGCTTGTTTAAAGGTATCAGATATAAACAGCCTTGCGTCTCTAATCTGTGGTTTTAAAGGAAGCAGAAAAAAATAAAAAGTGTATGTTGTACCTTGTTGAAACAAACACTTTAAATGAATGGTCCCAAGAGATTAGGTTTATACCTGAGCGTGACGGGAATCATTCCTTGAAGTCCCTTCTTTCTACCCTGTTTACTAGAGTAATGAGTTCAACATTAGGTCAGGTTTAAATCACACTGTATTTACAAGGTAGCCTTAGTACAGTTACATTTTCAGTTAAATAAATTGAAGAATAATGACTGCCTAAGTTTGAATTTTTTTCCTCTTTATCCCTACAAGTTTTAAATTTTATGCTTACCCTAGAGTGAGCGCTTTCCTTTAAAATAACCCAAACAAAGTTTTCTCTAGGGTACATGATTTAAAGCTCAGTCGATAGCTTTTTCTGAAAAATTTAAGCATGTGACCACGTGCTGCCGGTTTAGAATAGCATCATCCCAATACTTTACGTGGGTCTCGTAAATTTAATCGATTTTAAAGTGTAAAAAACGCGCCTTCGCCCGAATGTATGGCCATAGGAGTTGACAGCCAGCAAATATATTTCTTTTGATACCGTCAAAATTATACAGCTGACCGTTGTGATATAGAAACAGGCTTTATCTAGTACCTAATAATAATAATAAATCCATTATTACTTTAATTATATTATTATTTAAATAAAATATGACTTAAAATCTAACACAAATACTATAAATACAATACAATAATGTTACTTAATATCTAGCTAAATAGGCACTTTAGGCGACGGCGACTCACGTTGCACAGGGGGTCGATAGCGCCTGAATACGACTCCCTGTAACCAGAAATCTGTTTGCATGAATTTGCACACGTATTTCCCGGGAAACGACAGAACAAAAGACCTAAAATTTGTTGAAATTTCCAGGATAAACCGGCAGAGATTCGTGATGGATCCTGGTGTAGTTTTACCACCTTCTGTAGGTGTTGTATTATGTCCTCCGGTGTCGTATCTCTGTCTAGCCGGTACACATACAGCTGTGCGACCTTAACCACTTTCAATCAGTCTTATCATGATACCATTAAATAATTATGATAATTGTTTATTTGACAGGCAAAAACAACATACAAAATAAAATAAAATAGACCTACTAACCAAAATAAAATATAAAATATATACAAATGTAAAATATATGTATATATTACAAAATAAAATAAAATAAAACTAGGATTTGAAAAATTGTACACATATTTTGTTAATCGGCTTCAAAACGCGGATTTAGGTGTTGGTGCGATCGTGCCTTAATGTGCAAATGAATTATTAGGTACCTATAACTCCATTTATAAATAGTTGAATATTCATTGCCAGAAACAGTGCCACAACAAAATCCTATCCTGGAAAATATCTCAATGAATAATTATTATTGGCCGTTTCAGTTTTGAATACAAATAAGACACCGGAGATTACGTTGCTGGTCGGCGAGTGCTTCACAAGAGACTATTCAGACTGAAATATAGTCGCGAATAATAGGGTTTACTTTAAAATAATGTGGATAAATGGTAGCAATTTATACCAAATGTAAATAAATTTATATTTGAAATTGAATGTTTTATATATGTTATATATAAAATTAGCTAAACATATCAAGAAAAATGGTAACGCTCTATATTTTACCGCTCATAGATCTTTACACTTAATAGAGTTCTCTGCTCTGAACAAAATTCTTTCTGATGCAAGGAAAAGTAAAAATCTGTTAGGTTAAACTAACATAAAGTAAGTTAGGGGTATTGGGTCGGATAACTCGGACAATTTGTAGGGTATATTAAGTATGTAATTAAGTAGATTATATCTTCGTCGTATTTTTGTAATAATTTTTTTATGTTATATATTATTGAGTAGGTAATATTATTGTAATCAGTTTTGGTCTCAAGTATGAATATAAATAGCTTTTCGTTTACTTAATCATTCTAGTTTACCTGCTCACATCATTGTATGGTCAGAGTTTATCAAGGCCTGACTGGAAAAGATCCCTTAATGGAATGAGTCCGCCTTTGTGCCATTTCTTGTTTTGATTTAATACTCGTATGTGTTTTCTGTATTTATTTTGAGAATGCACAATAAATAGATTATACATATATATCTAAGGCAATTTTTATCTATTTTCGCTGCATGTGCTAACGCTTTAAACTACTGAAAAAGGAAGATTTAATATTCCAACAATTCTAATAACTGACTATTTTTCATCCCAAAACAATTACTGCATATCATATTACATCAAAATCACGAAGGGCGGTTTCCTCAAAAATATCATTATCATTTAAGATGTAAAAGAGGTTTATAAATTTATATGTTTTAAATGGTGAACCCATCCGTAAAGCTAGATATTTTTCCCTAAAATAAAGTATAAAATAACAAACACTCAATACATAACACTTTTTTTCACTTTCCAGTCATCATTTTTTACCCTCGAACTGATGAAAATGAGAGATCAAATTAACCCTTGACCCTGACATGTTTAAGCAATTTTTTGACATATTTGTGGTTTCCACTTCACGAACATTTTATTTAGTTCTGGCCCTTCAATTTTCTAGCCCCGGAGCCCTAAAATCTACACCTGACAGTTTGGTGGGGAGCAGGCTTGGCTTTGGCTTCACAACCAGGTTTTGTGTGTTCGCTTTAGTTAGCTGAAATATACAGGATAATGCCTTTCGTTTTAATTCACACGGAGCTTCTTGTAATGTATTGTATAAAATAAATACGAAGCTGTATACATAATAGCTAATTATTAGGCAGAACACGTGTATTGAAAGTGGGTTATTGGCTCAATGTTAACAATACGTAATATTACAACGTTATTGCAGAATTGGTTGTTGTTTGTTGTTGTGCGCACCTGGGTTTAGCATGTTTGGATTTGATTATTTTCCCGTGTAAAGTTATGAGTGCAGTTTATAATTTACCTGGTAAATTTTAGTCGGATAAGTGAATAATCCGCTTGTGCAATTAGCTAACGTAACAAATGTGCCTGCTGTATTTAAAACACCTGACAAGAATCAGATGGCAAAACATTTAAAATAATGTTTTGGAAATAATTAGTCCACCTTAATTCAACAGCTATGAAAGCAGTACGGTTGATCTTGCAGCTTTTTTTTTGTGTTAGATTAACGCAGTCGGGTCTTTAGTTTTCTCAATTTTTATTTGTATTTCTTCCATATTTTCGGTGTCTTCTGTGTGAATTTACAGACGTAACACACTACACATGTCATTGCCACGTTTATGAAATTTTTTAAATAAAATTTAGATATGCATATGCATTATTTAATGTTTAAATGTCTGGTGTCACTCGAGTTGAATCTTAATGTGACAAGTTAAAATCCATCTAGCTATTTGGGCTGAGCAACTGTTCAGTTAATAGCTTCTACGAACGTAACAGATACATCATTCTCATACGAATGCGAAAAGTCCTACGCTCATTTCAAGTTCATAAATACCAAGAAACCTAAACCTATCTCAGAACATTATCCTTTTAAAAGTGAAGTTGTCAGTACAGATCAAATACGTGACATTGAAGGAGTGATGTAGCTCTGCTGTAGCTCGTGAAAAGAAATTTCCAAGTTAAATTTTGCGTGAATCTGCAATTATAAATTTATGACATTTTAAATAGCTAGTGTCACCCACGCTGCTGAGTCAAATCTAGCGACACCTCATGCGAGTATTATGTCGACATCCGTTTTATCTAGCCGTTTGAGCTATAGCTCGCAAAAATAATTTTCTCGTACACATATTTCGAAATACATAACCCTTCTTATGAGGCTGCCGGGTATAAAAAGATAGCTATCACGGGAGTTTTGTTTTACCTCCGCAATTTCTGTGTGGTGCCACAGGCTAGGAATTTCCCTGGGAACTTCTAAAACTCGTTACCCCATCTTTGTCGGTTGGTTTGCATGCACCTATTTTGATGACATTGTAACCAATCATAGTTAGAACATGGGGTGACTTGTTCTTGTTTGTAAAGAGAGGAAACTGATTATATCCTGTTTCTATAAAATATTATAACGGAACGATGCTAGATGAAATGAAACTAAGATCACGACCTACTTAAATATAAGGTAGGCATATTATAGTAGCTAATCTTATAATACTCAATCGTTACAATACACCTCAAAATTCTGGTCAAGCAAGCATAATGATGAGTTTAATATATTTAATTTAAATCTACGGGGTGTAAGGGACAGCCCACCGACTACTGATAGGGTGCATGCAGACCATGAAGCTGAACAACTTTCCCTAGGAACATATGTCAGGAAACGACAAAAAATATTCGAGTTTCCATACAAAATCGTGATCGGCTAACTGCATTTACTATGGGAAATACTTACAAGAATTTTTGACATTTCCTCGAAATATTTTCATAAGGGAAATTGATCAGTTTCATGGCCTAATGCACCTTATCAGTATTCGGAGGGCTGTCCCTTACATCCTATGTATAGTAGGTACTTATATTCGTATAAACACTATCACATCTCGAAAACCGTTTATATTTACTCTTACGAGAGTTAGATTTACTTTGACTGCGTAATTTATTCAAGCTGTTATCTCCTTCATGTATTATGGATCGTTGGTTGTAAAGCGACTTACATTACCCACGTTATATCGCCTTTGTCACCTTTAAGGTACAGTCCAATGCAGATAAAAAAACCTTTTTCTTACATTAGCAGTCCATACCTAACAGTTATTAAGGTGTCTGCTGCTGTTGTTTTTCTTATTTGTAAATGTAGGTATTAATAAATAATAATAATAAAAGAAGACGGCGGCGGCGGTACGTATAAAGATGGACCTTAGTTCCTTTTCAACATCCGCACAACCCACTACTGCACCTGGTCCAGATTTATTCTTTAGTCATCCTACGCGACACCCACGGATGGAAATGCAACTATGCTATTCTAATCCGACACCACGCGGACCATTGATCTCCAAGCATTTGCTAGGGGCTGTACTTACACAATAGATCCTAAATCGATTTGTACCATGTACTTTTTTATGTGAATGATATTGCATATTGATTGGGAAATGATTTGGTAACCATAGCTAAAACATAAACTGTAATATGTTCTGTTGACAATTAAAATTAGCGTGATACAAGAATTTAAATAGACAACCAATATCCAAAACGGAGTTCTTATGAGAGTTTCTTAACCAAGGTCAACGGATGGGGGTCCACGGTAGAAAATATAACGGGAGTAGCCAGGGGAGGTTTGGAACTTCCAACTCCCCCCGAAAAGTTGAAAAATCGAACTCGCTTCGTTCACGATACAGCATATGTATAAGAAGTGAGTTGTTTTACGTTCGTAGCTGGTGTGTAGAGTCATCGCCAGTTTAAAACGTGAAATGTGTCGCTTGTTTCGCTCGCGCCATATAATGTCAGTTGCGGGCTGTTCTGTACGTGCGACTGTGCTAAGGCTTTTCGCCCTTCTGTAGCGTCAAATATCGAGCTCGCTTTGCCTGCCATACATACGTTACGATTGCAAGGCTTTTTAACACTCGCGGCTAGTGTTTAGGCTTCTCGGTAAGCGTAGAACGTAGGCAGATTATAAAACTGATTCTAGCAAAGAAGCAGTCATTTGAAATTAAAATATTTTATGTCAGGGGTCCATGAAGTGTTCCAAACTCTAAAAGGGGTCTACAGCTGCGAAAAGTTAAGGAACCCTGTCGCTTAGATGCTTAAAACCTTAGACGCTGACATTTAGTAGTTTCGCAACATTTCAGTTCTTGATTCATTCCAGGCATAGACTTAACTCATAAAACAACAATTGCGCTCAAAGGAAATTCTAGAGTGATTGGTAGGAGCGCTAATGGAATCGTCAGCTTTCAGCAAGTGTTTGCAATTACAACACTGCAGTAGCAAAATTTAAAAACCACCTGGGTAAAATGATTATAAATTTAGTAACTGCCATCACCACTTCTACTAGGTTGTGTCATAGATAATAAAACCATATTTATGTATGATAGTGGGTATTTCAACACAATACTGGGATAAAGGCACAGCTGTCTGAATAGGAACCTACTGAAACGATGTATTCACCACATAGTCATTAAGTGGTCATTGGTACATAATTTTGATCCAGGAAATATCTTTTGTTCACCATATAAACACCTACCGCCGCGTTTTTTGCCAGAAGATCATAAAAAAACGAAAAGATTCACGGCCTGTATTTATCCTATTAGTATGGAAGCTGTCTTCTACACCTTGTACATCTCTCTCGCCAGGCTAATAACACTAATGGATGGCCGAGTGACGTTGCAGACATCTCAGTTATTACCTCCCATTCCGTTTTCGATACTCTCAAATTGATAAATTGATCGAGCTTCCAGAAATTCAGGTAGGTTGAAATTATACCTAATACATATTTCATTACTACATTTTACCTTTATATTTTTTGAAGAAATTAACTTATAGACTGTGCTAGGAAAATGTCAAACTTTCAGGGCGTGTTCTAGACGACAAAACTGAACAATTTTTCTTAGTGCCATTTTTTTCTTAGTGGTTTAAAACTAAAAATGTCTCATATTCGAGCAGCAGCGAAACTTGTAAATATGTTTTACACATTTCGAAAAAAGTGTACCAAGAAAAGTTCTTCAGTTTAATCTCTAAAATACGTCCTAAATGTTTGTACAGGCACTTCCCTGACACACTGTATAAAAATTAACATTAACAGCCATAAAAGTCTACTGCTGGACATTGGTCTCCCCTTATCGGATGGGAGGGTATTGCTATCATATCTACTCGCCATGATTGGCAGTCGGATTGGCAAGCGCAGTGCAAGATGTTGGATTCACAGTAACCCATTCCTTGGATGAAATAATCCCTTGGTCGCTTTTTACGTCACCCACAGTTAGAATTAAGAAGACGCTATTCTAAGCCGGCATCACACGGCTACCAATGTACGAATATCAGATTAATATTATTATAAAAAGCTTTAAACACCTACTGATAAATTTCAAAAAATTTACTCATCCTCAACTAACAAAACCGATTCTTATTAAAATATACAGTAATAATAAAAAGCCTGTTTCGTCCTGAAGTTGCCGACACCAGGATATTTCTATTCTTAACCGCATTATATTCGCCCTAAATTGGTGGGATATAGTACACGTTAGGGATAAATGCAATATCCTTTAAGACGGCTATAAATTACAATTCGGGACCATCCGTTCAGGTCCATTTTAGCAAATCCTGTCGTGTGACCTTGTCAGTAAGTAACTACTTGATACGGGGGTTACGAAACTACTTGATCCATCTTGGTGTATCCTTAAAATAAGATATTTATACTGTCGTAATGCTGGCTGATAAGATGTGCTGTGATTCGAAGAAAAGTTTGTGATTATCGTGACTCTTAATTTATCCCTAAAATAAGTTTTTTAAATTGTCGTAATGCTGGCTGCATAAGATGTGCTGTGATTCAAAGAAACGTTTGGGATTATCGTGACAATATATCATCTACGTAACTCCTTCTTACAACCCTCCCTTTTAAACATCCCCCGCATCAACTTAATACTTTTAATATGAAAATATAAAAAAAAATTGTCACCTATGTTCCTTGGGAAAACTTATTCCTTATCACCAGCCCGACTTGCGATTACTTTATCGGTCACTAGTATAATTTCACCCTATATGTACTGTGCAGATAGGCAGGCGGCGGCTCAAGGGATTTATATCCACATCAAACTTATTGCATCTCATCACTATATGAATAGAACAAAAAGTAAATATGGTATATTCCACGTCTATCTTGGTTAAAAATATAAATGAACTGAGCTGAAACTGATGAATTGCCTCATTTTCTCGTACCCATATAGAGCTTCTTCATTTATAATGTACGCATGCATGATGTAGCCATCTTCTGATCCAAAGTACCGAAACCCTTTTATTATTTAGCACATTTGACAAGGGAGTTGTTCGGCCCTGACCTTGTGCTAAACATCCCTCCGCCCTTAAGGACTGTACTGTCATATAAACACTGCTTACTAAACATTTCTCTGGAGGACGTTATTGACCTTAGAACTAGGCTCGAACCTTTACACTTTATAAAATCACATTTAAGAAAGTTAAGGCACTCAATTTACGACTCGTAAAATTCAATTACTTACTTTAGGCTGGTAGATACGTACTATCAACTGCATCTTCAGTTATTATTCTGGTTCATCAAACAATTATTAAGACTGAACAGCATACTTAGATGAATCCATTGAATGTTTTAATGGATAGTTTCATGAACTGTTAACAATACACATAATATTTTCTTGAGTTTGCACAACTGTTTGTATGATTGGGACAATATACATAAAAAAGATTACTAGCTAGCCCTCAATTTTAAAAGAGTGGTGTTTAAGAACTCTATGCTGTTATTCAATTAAACCAACAAGGTTCTTGTACTCCTTCGTGTGGGACACCGAGCCATCCAACCCGATGAACCCTGGTTCCCGAGTTTATCAACCCCTTACTATACTAGTTGTATACCTCTGACAAGGTTGTGTAGCGACCGCAGCCGCTGTCTAAGTAATCATGAACAGCAACCGGGACCGACGGCTTAGCAAGGGTAATGATGATGATGATGATGATGATGATGATGATGATGATAATGCCTACCTTGTCCAGAGACAGTTTAAATAACAGTAAAACGCTTAAAACATATTGGACCTTGAAATACTATGGGTACATTGACAATTTAACCTTAGTTATGCTACTTTATTATGTTTTACGTGTAAGACAACGACTAGACGGACTTGTCGGCTGTTAAAACGAAATTGAATTTAATATAAAAAATATATTTTATGGATAAATAAAAACGTGTACTGCCTACCTATTCAAATATGGGTCACAGGAGTGCGTAGTAGAATTAAATAACAAAAAGTGATCAAAAATCAGATATTCTTCAGTCATCCAAATATTTCCCTTAAATTAGCTTAAATTAAAGCCAACTTATCGCTTGACTTTTCTAATCTACTTGATGAACTTACTTACCTGAACCGATGACCACGCAACTCAAACTTTTGATATAGATAACTCTCGATATTCACTCATGAAAAGCGATTTTGGCTTGACTGCCAAGAGTACTTTTCTGCTTATATTGGCTCAAGCTAAGCTATTAGATACACTTTAGTAAGATAAACGGCTAAAACGGCTATTTGTTAGTGAAGCAATTTCGAAAACTAAATTTTCGCTCTTTTTTCAGGAATCAATAACATCGTCTAGAACCAAATTTTTTCGTCACGTAGTTTAGAAGTTAATTTTGTTCTAGAAACATTTGAACAAACTCAGATGTGGTACAAAATACATCGAAATTAAATTTTAAATAAGAATACCTACCATCTTTTATATTTCTGTGAGGCGTTTTAATGACACAAAACATTTAAGGTAAAATTTTACTTGTGACCGAAAGCGAAAACTCAAGACGCTCTGGTGAAAAGAAACAACTTTCCCCAAGGAACATGGGTCGAAATTTGCTCCTCCCATACAAAATAGCCGACCGAAGTTAGCCGATGGAAGCTCAATTTTTTGCTTGGGGAAAGTTGTTCTTATCACCAGCCCGTCGTCTGTTTACAGTATCGGTAACTATTCATCCTGTATGTATCTAACTAAGTATAAGTAAGTATTTAAAGAAATAATTTGAAGGCGTAGGTCAGCAAACATGAGATTGGAAAATATTTAGCTACCTACATCCACATGTAAAACTAGCTTAATATTTATATTATATAAACTCGTTATTTAAAGTTATATACATTATACATGTCACTGCTGCCATTGCATAGAGTTTTAGTTTTCTTATATTTACATTCTGTGCATCGGGGCAGAATCGATTGTAAGACAGGATTTTGTTATACAGGTTATACTGTTATTTTATGACGCATACAAGTACTTGCAAATCGTGAAAGTAGGTATTTCCTGTCAGTTTTTGAATAATTGGTACAGAGTTAAAGGCACTTTGTCATCCCCCCTTCAGAAAGGCGGGTGTCTCCTAGAGCTCAGTCCTGTCCCCGTTGCTATTCACAAAATCCCTGAATCGCCCAGGTCTCAGCTGGCTATCTTCGCTGCGGACACTGCTATTTACGCGTCCCACCGTAACAATGACAAACTTGTAGAGACTCTCCAGAGCGTGCTAGACTCCCTCGGGAGCTGGTTTCCCAAATGGAGAATCAATGTCAATAGCGAAAAAGTGCAGTAGTGCACTTATCGTAAGGTCTCAAACCAGCTGAACATCCCCGCTGTAAAGCTTTTCAGCCGACCCATATCATGGATTAAAAATACCAAATAGTCACCCTCGACTCCAGCCTCAACTTCCGTAGCCGCATCATAAAAGTTCACAACCGCGCGGCGTTTTTTTAGGCGTTTCAGTTGAACAAACAGAGCAAACTCTCTTTTAGAAATAAGATGAGAATTAACACCACCTGCGTCAGGCCTATCATGACCTACGCCAGCGTAACCTTTGCTCACACTTTGATTCATATCTGACATTGGTGCAGGTCATGCAAAACCATTTCATGCGCAAGGCTACCGGGGCGCCCTGGTAACCAACCTCCGTATTAACTTAGGTCTCCCTACCATTCAAACCTATATGAGGGGTGCGTCTTGTCGCTTCTTCGACAATGCTCCATCATAATACCACTTAATTGTCGCCGCGTCCAAATACTTACCTTATTCAGCCTCGCGTCTTAGACCTTTCAGAAGATGATGACGACATCACCGTAGCCGCTGCTGCAGTCATTACGAGAGAGAGACACTCCACAAGCTCTTTAAGCAACCGACGCTCCCCTGGCGGTGGCGCGGAGTTCCCTCATTTGTTCTTTGTTCCCCATTTTGGAAACTGCCAGCATATATCGGGTCGATTTTGTCCGATCCGTACTTCCCAGAACAACTCTTAAGCCCATTTGCAATCACATAAACTACTCCGAGTGAGGCCTTGCGCACCACCAAATAGTCAGGTGTAGTTTAAAGCCCCGGGGCTAAAATCGTAGAGTCCATCCAAAACATACATTGAATAATCAGAGGTGTAATATTAAACATGATAATCCTTCCTTCCTTCTAAAAATACCTGCCTAGTCATAAACTTCCTGCCCAAATCCCAGAACTTATTTAAATCTTCCACTCAAAATGTTACCATGAGATTTGGCTAAGCTTTACAATTGGCCGCCTACCTGACGAATTTATGAGTTCTTTCGTAGTGGTGGATTGACGGTTTTCATGCAGTTGGCTATGGCAGATACTCAAACGTTAAACTCAACGTAGCCTTTTACGGTACGCCTAGCTAGTCTACAAATAGTTAATTTGTGGGTACGCCATGAGTGGTATTCTTAGCCGCTTCGGCATCTACAAAAAAAAAAAACACGTAACTACCTTCTTTACTATTAAAGTATTTTGTTGATGGAAATCCTACATAAGAACATACATACATACATATATCACGCCTATAATCCCTTGTGGGGTAGGCGGAGCGTAAACGTTCGCAAATAACGGATATTTACGCCACGTCTGACAAATATTTGAGGATCATTCGAAATTTGTGTATCGCCATAGTGACAGGTTGTCATTCCGTCGCACGAAATTGCCATACACACCCTCAAGACCCTAAGTCGCTTCTTAGTAATGGGGTGATGCTATTCTAAGCCGGCATCACACGGCATCTAAGCCGGCATCACATATACATAAGAACTTACTTTTTCAATTCTGTAAATTTTTACTAATAATTATATCTTTCGGAGTTAGTCTTAAGAAGGTCCTTTCTGAAACTGAAAGTGTAACTGAAGACAGAAGAGGAGGCTATTTGTTTCAGATGACCTCTTACAATCTTGACCCTGGGGGAAGCGGATAGTGATCGATCGCGTCACCCTCTTCACTTGACACTACATCTTAATGTTGACCTTTGACCACTTACTCCACTATCCACATGACGTGAAATTCAGGCACTATATAGGCCACCCATTTAATTTTCTACAGTTTTTTTTATTTATTTTTACAAAGGTTTTAATTTCAATTTTAAATAAAATAAGTATCGTTGTAAAATCCCCGTTTTAGTATTTCGTGAGTTTAAAGGTTCATGGTACTTAACTATTGCCGCCTGAACTGGAAACGACAGTAGTTGGTGGAATTGAAATTTATATATGTTTACTTATGTCAGCAATCTACCTAACCGGGATGAATATACTGGTTTTCTATTAAGCTGTCCAAAATTACCAGTCCAGGAAGTTCCGTTAAATGAATAACTTGAGTTGGTATTTTGTACGTCGACAAAATATCAATTTCCCTATAAACAAACCAAAGCCTGGGTTATTCCGCATTTAATTTCTTTATCAATATAAGTTCACCTCGCTGACCCCCGGGTACATTGGGGCCTAATGGATGCCTAAGAACGAAGGGACTTAGCATACCAATTATTTAGTAAAGTAATTTAATAATACTTTAAGGCGAAAAATTATTTTCTATTTATTTATTTCTAATCGAGTCTTAACCGGCTTCAACGATTTTTGTAAAATTTTGTATGTGGGTGTAGGTGATTTCGGTAGAGATAAATCGATCTTGCTTGGTTTTATTTTCCAAAAAAGGCGTTGCAATTCTCGTTCAAGTATGTTCTGCATGTATGTTTATTTCAGATGGGAAAAGTAAGAGCTACATGCTCACAATATGTCACTTTCATCCCTAACGGATCAGGATAACGGATAAGCACAAATTGCCGTTTAAAACGGTCGTTTTCACCCCGGCTGACTAATATTGTAAATCATTTCAGAAATTGTGAAAGTATATCTTGTCTTTAGTTCAAAAGTTATCAACCCTCCGCGAAAGGTAAAATTTTACCAATAGTGAAAAGTTTGCGTTATCATTACATATCGTTTTATGCAGTTTGTTATTTTGCTTACAAAAATTGGTAACCTTAACTATAAAAAATTACGAGTATGTGATTGCGATATTTTTAATTGAGCTTTGACTGTGCTAACGTTCCCTATCTGCTCTATTCCAGAGATAATACCCAAGCAGTATCTAATAACATTGGCTCATTAACATAATGCATGTATGATAAATGTAAACATTGATAACTAAAGTTATCAACTCAACACACTTGTTCAAAACGCTTCATTAACAAGTCGATATTACGAAAATGCGTGTAATAATTTGTTTGAATTTGTGTTTTCTACTGTTCCTTACCGTAGAATCTGGTCTCGTGCTGGATATGGTGGACAAAATGAAGTCAGGAGTAAACTCAGTCGTAGACTGGAAAGTCAACGCTATAAAAAACATCGGAGATAAGGTCAACTCGGCGATAGATGGCGTTGGCTGCTTAGTTGGAAAAAACAAACATAAAATTGTAATCACAGAGAATGACATACATAATCAAGAAGAGTTTGAAGGAGAGAAGATCAGTCAAGAACATCACAACGTTATAGGCCCGTATAAAGAAGAAATTAAAAATCCACAGGCGAATGATAATAAAGTGGGATACAGTGATGACAATGTTGAAATTGATATCAGGATTCGTGCTTGATAATATCATATAATTAAACAAACACACGGTTTTTGATACCTTAAAGACAATGGATTTACATATTCACAACGTTGTTTTTGTGTAGTGGATTCTGTGATTAATATATTTTAACTTATGTTATCTTAATATGTATTTAACCTACCTAAATTTTTGCTTCGTTGGAATATGTGAATAAAATTGTGTGAAGAAAGCAATTTTAAATATTTTTATTGTGATGTATTGTTGAGATAATGCATAAATTATGTGAATTATGTGATACTGGTAATAATGATACAATAGATAGGTCGGTAGAGTGATAATGAGTGAGTACCAATATGCATACACACATATCACGCCTATAATCTCTTGCGGGGTAGGCCGAGCGTAAACGGCCGCATAGAACGGACATTTACGCCACGTCTGACAAACATTTGAGGGTCATCCGGAAAATTGTGCATCGCCATAGTACCTAACCATGACTAAATTAATAATTTCATCACAATTGCTTAGATTCGAGAAAATAGATAACATAAACTAGTGCCAAAGTTCAAGATTAAAATATTCATTATTATTAAGAAATATGATGTTATAACGGCATTCGTATCAGTTACTTGCTTTCAGATATTGGAATAATAAACACGCCAAAATGAGATGTTCGTTAATTATGATATTTATTTCACTATTTTCAGTGACAGTCTTGTGTGTCTCTATTCATGAAAATAATGATAATGATCAAAACAAAAATGAAGTCAGTGAAATTGGAAAAAATAACAGTGTAAATTATGACAAGCAAGTGGACAGTGAAAAAGTTGATTCTGATGAAGAGGAATCATCGGAAAAATTTAATACTACATCTGATGGAGACAAACAAAGAATAATAGGATCTGTATTTGTAATTGATAATTGTCCAGATGGTACCACAAAAATCGGCAATGACTGTGTCAAAAATCTTTTATAAGAATAAATCAATCTTCAAAAAAAAAACGAAAATGGAAATATATATATTTTTTTGTGTTTCTCGTCACGTTTCTCGTGCATAAAATAGTGGTAAAACTTCTTCAAAATAGTTGAACTGATGGTGACACGGGCGTGTGTATTAATAAAAAGGTCAATCTTGTAAGGGTATCAAAGCTCAAGTAGATAAATTTAGATGTACAACGTTCGTAATGTAACAGTTTAATTCCTCCGATATACTGGTGAACATAGGTTTGATAGAAACAAGGGTCCATCGGATCAACTTGATTGAATTGATGAGAAGCTGAAAATGTTAATCCCTCCAAGCGCATGCACGTGTCTTTGATTTTATAATTTTCAGTGATTTTTCCTTGTGGACCTCTTCAAAGTAATAATGACGATCCAAATATATAAAAAAAAATCTACATACATATATCACGCCTGTATCCCTTGCGGGGAATGCAGAGCGTAAATAGCCGTAAAAACGGACATTTATCCCATGTCTGACAAACAGTTAGATAATTGTGTATCGCAAAATTGTAAATTAGACCTTCCATACAAAAATTATAAAAAATGTGTCACTTTGTATGGGAGGTCCGATTGGGCTTTTTTTCATCTCATTGAATAAATAAATAAAAAAGGAGCATCATAAGTTTATTAAACATGGCATACATTTAGCATTTTGGCAGCAAGACGAGCGATGGGGTCGAAGGGTTCTGAAGTGGCCACGCATATAAAATCGCAGTGTGGGACAGCCTCCTAAATAATGGCGGTCTATAGCCTTTGTAGCAATGGACGTCTCACGGCTGCTAATCATAAAAACTCATCTGTGTAGAGTCACTGAAAAACCACAACAGATCATCATCTACTTACGTTTTATATTGGGTGATTATTATTTTATATGTTTTGCATTGTATAATGAGAAATAAGATTTAATTATTGATGACATCACTCACAAGCTTCTCGTGTGTGTGTTTCGGTACCTAAAAGGGTTAATCTCTCAATTCTATTTTTGGAATTGTATTATATAAGGACCAAACACCTAATTGTAACACCCATAAGTATGTAAATGAATACTAAGTAATTTGTACCGATGAACTTCGTTTCACCACCGCCATTGTTTTATTATTACACACATAAACATCCTGTCTTCTTAATGTATCTCTAGTGAACGTAAATTTAATAATATTTGATAAAATAAATGAAATAAATACCACAAAATTAAGGACCTTCTTATTTTTTTAGTCCGTTAAAAGAGGCACATAAGTAACTAAGATAAACCCACAATTTGCTGTGCATACAATCCACCTTTTCCCATAGTCTTACTTTCATCTAGCTAGCTCACCACATCATCAATGACTAGGTAAAACGTACTTTCACTAACTTCATGTAGGTCAAAGGCTAAATAGCAATATATTATATCGTATTAGATGTCAAAAGTTTATCAAAAACTATATTTATTTATATTGCCAATAGCGCCATCTATGAGATTCACATCAAACCACGTAGATACGAAAGTGAGCAACCTCAGCTATAACCCAAAACAGCTCTCACCGGTCAACTCAACTCTGCTGGCAAATAGAGTTTCATGCATATCATAGATGTCGCTGTTTGAGGTTTCAAAATGGTTGTAAGTTGAGATACTTTATAACTTCTAAGTTGCTATTTTCATTTATAATTTACAACCATTCAGTTATTTTTCTATATAGAAATTATCTGATGCTGTAAATCTTATATCTTTTTAGATATGGGCAAAATAATTTGGTTTGCTTGTAAAATCCCATCAAGTCGTTATAAACAAGTAAATGTGTAGGTAGGTATGTATTAAAATTATGCTGTTATATTTTATTTATTTATGTTTTGAATCAATAGTATGTAATGGAATGGTCTCTATGTAATTTATGTTAAGTAATATTTTGTAAGTCTTGTGACTACTTCTATTTTTCAGCTTGTTTTTGTATTTACTGCACAATATAGAATATGTTTTTTTTTACTAATTACCTTACCTTACAGTTATATTCCTGTTTCCTAGTTCAACAAGGATTACAATACAACCAAAGCAAATACAAACTAAACACTACTTTAACACTTTATTAAACACATTTAGGTAGATTGTGCATCTACATCCAAAGTTGGTAGGTTATTCTATATTTGCCGAACCTTTTTGCTAGGAAATATACCCAAGTAAAACGTATTTACGTAAAATTCAGTTGAGGCCACTACGCAAACCAGAAAGTGAATAATACATTTATATTAAAGACTAGCAGCCCGCCCAGCGGTTTCACCCGCTGCTAACAATTTCCCCCCGGGAATAAGACAGTTTAATATAGCCTATGTTTATCAGGGATAATGTAGGATTGATTAGAAGATTAATTAGAATTAGGATTCCAAAAATGTTGACATCAATTTGAAACAAATATCGTTTTCAGATGGTGGTGGCGTAAAGTTACATGCCGTGTGATTAACCTGGCCAGTCCCTTTTATCCCGCCCGAGCCGGTTTTCTATTAGGTCATAACAAAATTGTAATAAAAAATAGAAAAATGTGTGATATAATTTTTTTTTTTAGAATGACGGTTCATGACGTCAATAAGTGATAATACTATCCTACATTAAATAAAGAATTTCAATTTCAATTAACGGTAAAAGATTATTTTTAAATCGGTTTAGTAGTTTCGGAGCCTATTCAATTCAAACAAACAATAAAAAAAGCCTGTTTCTAATATTAGTGTAGATTATATTATTATTATTTTAGTGTGATGCCGGCTTAGCACCCGATTTCTTTCCCGTGGGAGTCGTAGGAGGCGACTAAAGGACTTGAGGGTGTGTACCTATGCAATTTTAGGCGATGGGCTGACAACCTGTCACTATAGCGATACACCATTTTCCGAATGACCCTCAAACATATGTCAGATGTGGCGTAAATGTCCGTTTTTGCGGCCGTTTACGCTCTGCCTACCCCGCAAGGGATATGTGTATGTATGTATTATTTTAGTGTAGATTTATTTAATGCATTATTTAATGTTTTTTGTCGTCTTTTTTATACCGATTAAGGGACAGCCCTTCGAATACTGATAGGGTGCATGAAACATAAAACTGGACAACTTTCCCCTTGAAACATATGTCAGGAAAGGCCAAAAAAAATACCTTCCATACAAAATCACAATCAGCTGACTGAATTCACTATGGGAAGTCAGTTTTTTTACGTTTCCTGAAATATGTTCCTGGGGGAAAGTTGTTCAGTTTCATGGTCTGCATGTACCCTATCAGTATTCGGAGGGCTATCCCTTACACCCTTTAATACAGAAATGATTAAATGTAATCATTACACTACTGGTACGAATAATGTGGCGTAGTTTGTACATTTTTAAATGGAAAAGTAGTTATTGTGGCATAACTGTAATAGTTAGACATATGGTATCGCTGACATTTTTATAGATAATGATGTCCTCTATAAAACATCACTTTGCTCTATTGTCAATAATTTCCACAGCGTACGCGATATAAGATATTTTTTTGGTAAATTTTTCACACGTTGGGTTACATTATCGAAATTTTCACACGGATCCCTATTTTTTTCTCGTATAAAATATAGCCTATGTTCATCAGGAATAATGTAGGATTCTAATGGTAAAAGATTTTTTTAAATCGGGCCAGTAGTTTCGGAGCCTATTCGATGCAAACAAACAAACAAACAAACAATCAAATCTTTCCTCTTTATTATATTAGTGTAGATTTAAAACAAGATTTTTTCACCTGGTATTCTTGCAATCCGTTCTCTGTACATTTATGTGCGTTATCAATGTTATCATATCTCAACATACAGTGAATTAGCTGGTATACCCATGCCCACCTAAATCTGCAAAACACACAAACTCTCCACATAGGTCAAGCAGCCATCCTTCTTCCTCTCATGTGATAATAAATAAAGTCGTGGATACAAAAACGAGGAAACAAATACAATAAACCAACAAAAACTACCGTTTCGCTTGTCTAGTGCCCGATGGAGGCGTGGACAGTAGACCCATATCCATATCCTGCACTTGGTCTTAACCATAAAAAAATATATAATGTGGACCACACATTGACGTCAAAAGATTCGAATGCCATAGACTGAAGGGTATCCGAAACACCCCCATGTATTCTCCGCGATTTTTGTAGTTTCCGAGTAATTCAACTTATAAATCGTATTGGAAAATTTGACTTCAAGGATTGTTTTCTTATTTGTTACTTTTATTAGGTTATCCAATAATAGTTTTTTTTTGTAACATAATTTTCATGATTTTTACTTTCTAGCATACAAAAAAAGTAAAAGGTCCAGCTACCAAGCCAAATTGTTATGAAGTTGAAGTTTCCGTTATCAAAACCAAAGACAAATAGTGGTATACCTATCAACATGAATGGTTTAAAATATCTTAATAATCTTTCAGTTATTGTATACTAACTATCTCCGCAGCGAAGAGTCATAATGTAAATTTCATTATCAAAATAGCTACATATTGCAGTAGGTACACGACGCATGTCAAGAGAAAAATAAATGTGAATTGTCTACACCAAATAATAGGACCACGACACCATTCAATAAAATGTATAAATATGTATACTCGTTTATTACATGTCGTAAGCACGTGTTATTAGCATAGAGAAGGCATTGTGTGGAGAAAGAACGACAGCAAAATGGCGTGGCTTAGAGCTGTGTTAACTGTCGACTCTACGACTTGGATTATAAAGGAATCAACATATAACTTTTAAATGTGATAGGTATTGAAGCAATAAAATGTAATGTATATGACTTTAAATATCTGTGAGTATTGGATTTGCTTGGATGTTTTCAAATTCAGTGCAGTCACATTTCAGCGTTTTTCAAAGTTGTGTTGTGGACGACCCAATCTATTTCTCGCAAATGTAAATACGGCTGCAGTGTTTCTGGTTGTCTAAATACAACTGAAGAATATGTCTTAGTATTTTAACGATCCTAAATAATATGTAAAAGTAAATCAATTTCAAAATATATTGCGAATAATCAGATTCAATGTAGAACTTACCTACCGTTTTGTTTCATAAAACATTTAATTTCACTTTAATACTGTAGAAACGGACGGGTTTCCTTTCCAATCGATTATTTATCCTTTGTAAAACACTACTGTTTTAGGTAAGTACCTAAGTAAATTAGGAAGGTTGCTCTTGCACTTGCAATCTAGCTCTGGCAAACAAAAATCTTTTGTTTTTTCGTTACAAAAATTACGTGGTGTATTTAAAGTAGTGTAACTATGTACAACCGAGGGAACATATTCAAAACATTCAGTAAGAAAACAGTAGCGACCCTAGAAGAGTTGGTATCAAATAATCGAAGTGGACGCGATCTGTCCTTCTGTAAATTCTCAATTTTGTGCCTAAGGGAAGCCTTAGTCTATTGATGATGACGGTGATGATGTGATGTTGCATTAATATGAGTTCCACAACGTCTATCACCTTTATCTAGTAAACTCAAAAAGTTCGGTCAGCAAAAGAGGCGTGACACTGAGATGTAGCTTCGACTGGAGCTCGACTTTGTTGTGGTTTAAATCTGATTTATGGGGGAGGAGTTGAAACAAACAACTCTAACTATATTAAGACGTCTATCATGTCCCAACATCTTCATTACATCGAAAGTCTTAGGACAAAGCATATAATTAACTTGTATCATAATAAATCGATCCAACACCGGTATGTAAAGAAGGCATTAAATCACAATAAAACAATTTGAAACGGATTTAAGTTGTGCTTATTTTGGATTTTACAATTGCTACGTTTCGAGCTCTTTACAGAGCCCGTGGTGTTAGACGTCGTTATTTAGAATATAAATTATTTATGTTCTACCGCCATCTACTTCTTAATTGCCTAGCGTAACGTACCGGTTCCACGCAAAATGATGAAACGGTATCTTGTGTAGTAGGTCTCACAGTATGTTGGGTCTGGTTCTTCCTCTAAAAAATTTAAAAAAAAATATTAAAGGAAAAAAAAATCCATTTAAAATTGTTTTATTGTGATGAGTAATAGTTGTGCAAACTCAAGAAAGTATTAAAGTATAAAATATCTTTGATGTCTATTCTAGGTTTCTAATTGGGTAGAATCTGCTACTTTATTCAAGGAATCGCTCATTATCAGTCTTCAGTTCAAAGTACCCACATCTGAATGTAGGGGGTATTCACTGAGTCTTTATTAGTATTAACTCTGCCCACCTGATTCATGTGGGCGATGCTCTTTGCAAAAAGTATTGAAAGGATGACTTCATTACTGTAACAGTTCGAAGAAGTTGAATCCTCTCTTTCACCGCCCACTTTTTATAGGGAAAAGAGTTCTTAGTGAAAGTAATTAATACTAGCTGATACCTGCGAACTTTGTTTCGCCAGCCTTATATTATGACTGTTAATTTTTGTTTATTTCAATTGTTGTAAATGTTGTTTAGCCAGAGCTTTGTATAATGCTTTTAATTAAAGGAAGGAATCATATTTTTCTTGAATTCCTATTTCTCGATGTCTATGTACCAAAAGTGGTCTATTATTCTGAACAACTTTTGCTATGGAGCCATTTTTGTATCTCGCATAGTATAGTCTAGCTAATGGTGTTTCACATCAGGTATTCCAGACCCTCGATGTTTATAGACCAGCAGAAGCGGCTTATCATGTTGAACAACTTTTGCCATGGAGCCATTTTCGTACGTCGTATAGTTTAACGGAGCTCCTGGTGTTTAACTTCAGGCACTCTAGAACCTCGAGTGCTGACCAATCTTATTTTAGATGTAGACCAGGACATTCAGCTATTATCACATAATATTTCGTCAACATCTGTCGCCTCCCTTTTAAAATCGTAACGCAAGCTGGCTCACCAGCTGCCATAAGAGACACTTAACCCAAAGAGAGAAAATTTGTCGAAAACGTATTCTTTACTTCTAATAAAAAGTCGTGGTAAACCAAATTTTTAAAACACTTTCCGTGGTAGGTATAAAATCTTTGAAAACTTGTAAAATTTCCATCCTGCCCCTGCTTGAAAATTTTGCAAGGTTTCAAAAAGAAAACGTGGGGTAGCTGATTTGAGGTTCCCTTTTTTATTCGTGTTTCAGGCAATGTTCCGTTAGAGAAAAGTGTTCTGTTATTCCTTAGCTTATCACCACCTCATTTTAAGTTTTAATTTTGCGGGTATCTAGTAAAACGTTTTACAACTATACTACACGTACTCATATTGAACCAAAAAAGGAAAGCAATCAAAATAAAAGCTTCAAAACACGAATCCTTACTCGCTTAAATATTCATTAACACGCTGCGAACTTAATCCCAAGATTCAATTCAAATTAAAAGTAAAACTTAATTACAAAAAGTGGTACACCATTGCATTTAAGGTCATAAAAAAACAATAAAATTAATTAAAGGCAGTGCAGTAGTGAGTGGTATTGACACTCTACATGGTGTTGAGTAATTTTTTATTAATTTTTATTTTAATATTTTTAGGAGCTGAATATGAAAAATAGCGTGTGTACCAGCCATTATGAACCTTATTACCCTCATTTAAAGTACAAAAACTACGAAAAAACACAACAATAGTGGCTACTCTAGTGGTTAAATGATAAAAAACTATCCGCCCTACATTATTAGTGCAAGCGATCATCGCGTTTTGAAGACGAAAACTAAAAATTCTTCGTAAAATTTTGACGTAATCACTTGGTACACCCTAAGCAAGCAAAACAAAATCTTACTCAGGATTTTTCTTCACCTGTATTCGTATTCAGTCTTTCACTTTCTGACGATAAGAATAACACTTAAAGCATTAATTGCAAATGTACGTAAATTAAAAACTTTTTAAAACATGACGCGCAATTATCTACTCCTGCCCTTGGTGGCATTATTTATTTGATGACATTAATCCTGAAATCCGCGAAAATGGGGTTATGTGTAAAATGTTAATAAAAGTAAAAAATTATGTACTTAAAAGCCGAAAAAGATTCGATTTGATTATTCTACATACAGTATTCATACACATCATGCTTTAATTAATAATACGTTCGCAAATACCTACCAACGAATTTGAAACCTCGACAACCTATTCGTAATAATATCTACTATGTGGGTAGGTCACGGGTAGGTACTTTACTTATTTTACTACAGTACGACCATTCCAACAAGCCATATTTGACATCTGTCGGGTTCGTGCCAATATGCTATGGTAGAGGGTTCATTTTCCTTTGCTGACAACACTTTTAGTATGCAGATGACAGCTGTCAGTTATGGCTTATTGGGATGAGAGATTGAAGATGAATTACAAAGATACGTTTTTGGCGAAACCAGCCACATTTGTAACGGAAAATGAAAAGTCCCAAATCGATCGCACCACCAGTGCAATTCTAAATCCGTGATTTAAATTTTAAAACTACAGATTTGAAGATACTTTTTTCAAGTACTTAGGTACTTCTATTATACACCGGGTGGTGTCGGCTTAGAATAGCATTACCTTATTTCTTTCCGTGGGCGTCGTGAAAATCGTCTAAGGGATGAATTCGGGGAATAGGCAACAGCGTTCTCTGTGAACATCTATAACACCCTGCAATGCGCTCGCCAATCCGCCTGCCAAGCGTGGTGAGCATGGTAAATACCCCCTAATAGGGGAAGAGCCATATCCAGCAGAGTACTGTTGTACCAGTAGCTATTATTCGTGTGGGTCATCGAGTTGTACCTACTTATAACCTAGGTTCTTATCACGGGGTATATACTTACACAAACTTTAGCAGGAATCCCCCACAGATCACACAATTTGCGACTATGTCGATTCGTCACTGGGTCACATATTACAAACTACAAGTTCAGTAGGAACGAGCCACTTCAGCAAAGACAGCAACTGCATGCAAGAGACAAATTTAATTTTGGAGACGTGGGAAAGGGACTTCGCCAGAATTTCAAATTGTATTGTAAGCTCCCATTTAAGTAGGTATAGCCAATGTTATATTTACCACGCAAGCTGTACCTTTGAACAAAGGTATTTATCACAATAAAGCAATTTTAAACGGATTTAAGTTGTGTTTATTTTGGATTTTGAGGTACAATTCCTACGGCCACGGATGACTAAGATGTAAGACTTCATTATTTAGAATATAAACTATTTTTGTTCTACCGCCATCTATTTCTTTATTGCCTAGTGTAACGTCTTGGTTTCACGCAAAATTCTGAAACCGTATCTTGTGTAGTAGGTCTTATAGTATGTTGGATCTGGTTCTTCTGTGTAATCAGCGGATTCCAACTTGATGAGATTCTCCATCCAGTATCTCTGTTAAACTTCAAATGTTAAACTTAAATCCGTTTAAAATTATTTTATTCTGATGTCATTTGATGAGAATAGTTGTGCAAACTTAAGAAAATATTAAAGAATTTTTGTTAGCTAAGGTTAAAGAATCGCGCTTTCTTTAAGTTGATACCGATATTGCTCATAGGTGTATTATTTACCTACGCTACGCGCATACGTTATGCAACCTCACTTCAAGTCAAAAATTATCTCGCCATCTTAGTAGACGCCCGTGACGTTGATGTGCGAAGAGATGATAATCACAGACAGCTGATTTGTTGCCCTTCACTCGCAATTTGGTTTACAAGTTCAACTGAGATTAATTTTCTGATGTTTCCCCGCTCCTTGACACCTGTATACTGAACGCACCAAAAAATATTGAGTAACTATGGATGGTTTTATTTTTAAGTCTGTAAAAGTAAAAATATTGGATGCAATTGCAATTCAAAATCTTGTTGGTTACTAAAAGGGATAGATAACATCAACCTAGATAAATAACAATTTAATCACAAGAGGGAGGTAGGTTCTATTTAAGACTTTAGTCTTGCTGAAATGCATGCAGCTGAAAGTCTGATAAAATTTTAATGCATCAAATAGAAAAATCTACAGCAATTTTATTTAGATTTGTAATTTATTGGATCTGACTCCTGAACAAACACACTCAGCAATAAAAATAAGAAGTTCTTGGTATTTAAAAAATCTTTTGCTCTTACGCGGGACTTGTTTTTGTCTGATCTTAAGATACTTTTCACGGTCTGGAAACGATTGTCTTATTCTCTTTCAAACAAACAGATATTTCTGTACCTGCCACGTACAGACAAATCTTTCGTAAATAATGAGGTTTCAAATTAAGATTGCCCGATCTCACCAAAACGAAAAGCTATTATTTGAGACGAACTAATTTTAGACGTCTAACGACACGACAGACTGAACTAGGTATATAATATATTATAATAAAAAATACAAAGTGTCTGACTGTACATACTTTACCTGATGTAAATCAGACATAACAGCTGTCTGTTTAACAAATGTGCATAATAAAAATATATATATAATTTTGAACCATGTCTGGTTAAAAGTTGATGTGTTACGGTTACTCCGATAAGTATCTGACTTAAGTGCGACCACACACATAAGTGACCAAGCAACTTAAGTTGTGCCATAAACAGCTTCAAGTTAAATTGCTCTCCAATAAATAAGCACATTATTATTATAATAGCGAGACTCCAGTTTGGGAAAATTGGAAATTCAAAGTAGCAGGTAAGTTACGGGGACCTAAACTGAAATTTAATGATGGTCAAAATTATTGGATGTAGAATCTGCAGGGGCTCACTGTGATGTACCACAATAAATGATATTGAACACTTGTCAAACAACATCATACTATTCGTAAGGAACAATATTTAATTAAAATACGTAAGGGAAAACTACGATATGAAATTCAATTAAATGGGTATCTAATATTTTCTTGAGTTAGCACAACTATATTATTCATACTATAAATGAATTTTAAACGGATTTAAGTTGTGTTTATTGTGGATTTTACAATTCCTACGTTTCAAGCTCTTCACAGAGCACGTGGTCACGGTTGACTAAAAAAATTATCTTTGTTCTACCGCGGTAGAACAAACATAATACTAGAGCTTGAAGAGTAGGAATTGTAAAATCCAAATAAACACAACTTAAATCCATCTAAAATTGTTTTTTTTTTGTGAGAAGGATATCTATCCTTTTAATTCAAACGCTATCCAGTATACACCACCTATGGGATTCCAATCTACTTAAAGGCTTGTCTACAAAAGCTCTTGTACCTATTTTCACTAAACTTACCACAGTTGGCAACAGAAGGCTGCCATTAGGAGGAACTATTCCCATAACGCAAATGTATGTGCCCCGTCTTCCGGCATCACCCCGAGGTCGTTGAACCCGCGGGTCACATTGACGGTATGGTAAATAAAGCAACGTCTGGATAAAGATCTTTATGACTGCTCTATGTCTTTGGAATCAATGTCTGGAATTGATAATTGTGCCACGATTTTATTTGTTTTCGTGTGCTACTGAATTAAGTAGAGCCGCTTTAAAATTCAATGCCTGAAACGCTATCGAACTTATCTCAAATACATACATATAGAGGGGTAGGTAGGACGTAAACAGCCGTAAAATACGGAGCCGTAAAATTTACACCACGTCTGACCAAAATTTGAGTGTCATTCAGATAATTGAGTATCACTATAGCGTAAGGTTGTCAGCCCGTCACCTAAAATTGCAATACACATGTGAAACCCTAAGTCCCTTAGTGCCGTGTGATGCCGGCTTAGATTAGCATCACCTCATTTCTTTCCCATAGGTATCGTATCTAAATTACTTAATTATTTATCTACTAAATAACTTACTTTACTCACCAATTTTTGTTTCCAATTCATACCTATCACATACTTTTTCATCTCTACCAAAGCGCTACGCCTCTACGTCCCGCCTGTATACCTTTAATTTGTGGCGCTACACTGAAGCGTAGCCTCTTAAGTAAACAAAGCTAGTTTTGTATAACTAGACGCTGTTTGCCAGTGGCTGATAATTCCGTGTTATTTTCCCCGGATAGTTGCAGCACGAAGCAATATCTAGGAAGAGAACAATTACCAGCATTCGCAGCTCCTGCCACCAACTCCCGGCAACCTCATAATCTTATTTCATTGCAACTTTTCTTATTACAAGTTTGTTTAAAATCGAGAGGTGGCAATGCAGGGGAGGTGCAGATATCACGTAATTGAAAATTCCTTGATTTCTAAAGTTAACTGCTATTACTATGAAAATATTCTTTTAAGTTGAGCTTTTCTTGTAATGGTTAGAATAAATATTACAAAATATATACTCAATAATGATTTGGCCAGTATTTAATTTAAAAGCCTACTTTCTCTTTATTTTCAGCTCAAAACTTTAGTAGGACCGATAGTGAGCAAATATAGAACTACGAGTATAATTGGTGGTGGTAATAATCCGTTATCAATGGACTCTGAAAGAAAGGCTTGCGTAAACAATATTTGAAAAAATATGTCATAATTTAATTTAAAAAAAAAACAGTATATTCGACGTTATAAAGTTTTTTAAGCGCAGGTATTTCACAGATGACCCCCGATAATTTTCAGTGGGGTGATTTCACCCACCAGTGCGTTTGCATCGTAGTTTTAATCCAGACGACTTCCCTTCTTTACCTTCCGCTTCTGCAATAAACAGTTTCAGCTTAGTGCAATCTACCTTTAAAGCAAAAACAACGTAGCTGAAATAAAAAGAAAATAGAGAAAACCAACCTATGAAATGTCAGTGCACAGACAGGGCCAACCCAACCTTACCGCTCACAAATTTTGTGGATACATTACGAGTATTATTAGAAATGCGAAAAACTTACCAAAAAAATTATAAGCATGAAATATATATTAAAATAACTTATTTATGCACATCATATATCTCGTGTAACAGCAATATGCGCCTTAAATCTACGTAATTACATAACATAATTACAATGCATAATTATTACAACCGACTTCAAAAAAAGCAGAGATTTCTTTATTTAATGCGTATGTGTTTTTAAGTTCCATTCCATTACACAGAAACTCTACCAATTTTGAACTGAATTAAAAAGCATTTTGTAGGGTAGACACTTGTACAAATTGTTTTATGGTTATTGGATCTGATTATGGGATTTTTCAGTAATCTAGGAAACTCTTCCAACACCTTTAAATTCCTAAATTGTTTTAAGTCAAGTGAAACATAAAATTAAACACCGGATGAAGGACCACCGACTGGTCCGAATACGTCACGCGGACTGTCAAAAACGTAGTGAGTAATCTAGTGATAATTATTGTTTGTTTACCTAAATAGATTCCTTTTATATAGATTCTGTGCTAGGTATCTCTATAATGGATAAAATCCGGAATGAGACTATCCGCAAAAAGAACAATGTAACGGACATAGTCTGGAAGTGTAGAACTGACGGACGGTGGAGTAAACGGGTTCTCGAGTGGAGGCCACGCCTCGGCAAGCGGAGCGTTGGACGACCTCCGGCCAGATGGACAGATGACCTAAAGAAGGCGGCTGGTAGCGACTGGATGGCGAAAACGGGAGATCGTGCCCTATGGCGTACCCTGGGGGAGGCCTACGTCCAGCAGTGGACTGCAATAGGCTGATGTATGTATGTATATAGATTCCTCTAAAAAGGAATGCTAGACCTGTGCTCAAAGATAAGATGGTAACAACTTGCTTGTTCACCTTTATTATTAACCTACTAAACAAGTACGAATTATCTATAAAAGGCATTGAGGTGTAACAAATCACAGATAAGAGTATGATAATGTCTTAATGGTTCTGCTACTGGACACGTAATTTACAGCTGTCACTTTTATCTCTGAGGTAAAAATAAAAGGTTCCACTCGATGACAATTAAAACTTATTTTTATTGGGTTCGAGGACAAAGTCGGTTGCTGTTTTTTTGTTGTTGTTGTTTTAGAATGGTATTCCATTATAAATATTTTAACAATTGTTTGTTAGCCATAAGTGAGATCTTCTTCATCATCTTGTTGAGATGATTTAGAACTGACTGAAGTCCTAATCGCATATAAAACAGTACCTAAAGTTTAAGCAGCAGCACGAAAAGTACACTAATATGGTAGTAAGTTGAATGGTGTAAACTGAAAATCATGTTTCTGTACATTAATTTAATTACGTTGATCACAGATCGTATCAATGTAGGTGGGTACCTATTTGCGTTACAACTCGCATAAACCACCACCGCCCGACGCATTCACATGGAAAGATTGATGACCCTTGATGTGCGGCACGCCTAAACACCGCGTCAAAGGTTCACATCACAGCCAATATGACATGCTATGACATTAATGTGCCACGTACAAATAAGAAATTTTGCATTGGGGCAAATTTTTTTCTCCATGCAGTCTGCGGGTACAATATGCGACAAAAAAAAACAAACGAAAATGTTCAACACAAATTGTGCAGCAAATATTACGCGTCAATTGACGAGTGTCATCTGAGAGCAGGACAGTTATATGAAATTCACCTGAGTGTGACAAAAATAGATAGATTGTCTGGCATAATCATTTGTCATGACGCAAAATATTTGCTGCACATTTTCGTTTGAACAAATTTTGACGCATATTGTGCGCACCCCAGTCTGCAAGATCAAAAGCCTGTAGGATTTTTTTACGTTACGGTATCAATTATGTTGGTCAACCCAATATTTAAATACTAAAATAGTATTATTATTAAATGCATTATTTTGTAAATCAATATTTAATTCAGCATGGACCATCCATCTTATCGCCGTGTCAAGGTTCGTTATGATTTATAAACCCAAGCTTTACACAGTTTATTGTTATTTTCAATTATCTTTCACCCGGACAGCCATATTTGCACAAGATTACTTTGTAAGATGTGATGATTAATTGTTTTCTTGCTTTATGATATCCATATTGATATGCTTTGGATACTGTTCTTTAAACATAGCTGTTTTTTACACGTCGAAAGAAGTGACTTTTGTTACCTAGACTACAGGCTGAAGTTTTGATGAATGATTTATTGTCTTAAAAGGGTTTTCTCAACATAAACACTGAGTATTCTTGTAAACTAACGTAATGCATCTAATAGTCAAATACCGTAGTTCAATCGTCTGTTATGTATCACCTGCATCAGTAAGCATGTTTATTTAAGTGCGCACTTACCAAACATGTGTCCAGGTTGAGTAAGATAATGGGCTGGTAATAAAAAACGGCGTCGCGTTCGATAAGGCGACGCAAGAATAATGCTGTTTACACCCTGCAGCTTCAGGTTTGTTGATTTTAAAGCTGCGATAAATCCGGGACATTTTTCTTCGTCCAATGATGCGCGCACCGCACGCGATCGAACAGGCTCGTACAGACGTTTGGGAAGCAAGTGAACAATAGTTCCGACAATATGGCAATAAATCGTACCACAATATGAGCATTAACTTTGGAAGAAAGTATTGAGCGTTTTTCTTTATTGTACGCAAATCAAATATATACAGTTTATTTTATTAGACACGTAGATTGTTCTTCTTAGCAGAAAATCTAGTTGATTTTGATGGATGGATATGTAAGTATTTCATAAAACATCAATTTGTATTTTATACTGTTCACCCTTGAAAATGGCTTGAATTCGCCTGCCTTCATCATGTCTGCACATAACTAAGACTGCTATAAGATTAATCGTCTCGAGCCGTCCTCGATGCCCGGAGACTAAATTATGATAAGCCTGCATAAGCCATTTTTTATCGAGACCCTCCAAAAAATATCACATGTTTACCCCAAATATACTGCGACGTCCCTCCTAAGATGTAGCGACTGTAAGTACCATCGCCACACGAATGCACTCCATGAGAATATAAATATTGCTTACAAATGTGACAAGTTTTTGTCCACAGAATATAAAGTAAACTCAGGGAAAGGACGCGGCGGAGGGAACGAAATCAATTTACTCGTGGAAGACATATTGGGGAGTTGTTTTGTCAGACAGGTTCGGGCGCAAATGAAAAACAAGACAAAAACAACGGAAGCAAAGTTGGCCTAATAAGTATTTATTATCTATGCTGACATTTATGAAATATCGTTATGTTGCAGATCTCACCAAAATAAGAAACTTGATTGCTCATCAAACACAAAATAAATCTATGTTTTGGCTACAAAGCAACGTTTTTACGTATTGGTAAGTATGGCAGAGATAATCTTATGTAGATAATTATGTAATAACATCCCTCCTATGAAATTGCAAGTCCAATTAAATTCTCTTTGAGAAGCTGGAATTTTAACTGGATTCGGCTGTTAATTTCCTCGTGCTCAGGCTTTCTTTACCAGAAAGATTTGGTAATATCCTTGTCTTCATTTAATGGTTGAAAGTTAGCGTAACAAAAGTGGTTAGAGTCATAAAGATGACGAGATAAGCTGCAAGCTACGCCTCGTAAAATCTTTGTTCGGCAAGTCCGGTGGATGAACGAAACGAGGAAGATAACAATTTTGTGGTCATCATAAAAGATAGTAAGTTTTACTTGACCTCTAAAATCTTTTACATCGTTGACACATTAGTCAAGGTCAACATTTTATTAGGTTCCATAGCTGCACAGTTCTTTACGCTGAGTCTATGCATGACAAATATAATTCGCTTAGTTGGGTAACTTTTCTTTTAGTTATCCGAAGTACAGGGAGCTAGCCACTGCAAACAATTGTCCCCTAATTCCCATACAAATGGTGCAGGAGCCTGGCATTAATCGCTCGCTCACTCCTTCCTTCCCGCCCCCCGCTCCCCTGCACTGACAGGAATTTTAAAACTCCTCGTTAATATAAGTCAGCGTAAGTTACATTGCCGGAATGAACTCGTTTGTCTCCAGCTAGTGGCTGGACACTGCACAAAAATATAAATATGTAAGACATTTCTAGCTAAAAAGCATTTTTGTGTCCATTCGAGTGCAAGTTCTGGATAAAATCCCACTTCTGACATCCAATCTGTAAAAGTATAAATTATATTTTATATATGGGTGTATCGTGATCATAGATAACTTTCCGCAGTCAATTGAAATTCTGCCTACGCAGTTGCAATTCCGTTGAATATTGCTTCCGTAGCTGTGTTTTATTTTCCTGTGTGAACGCTCGTATTGCTCGTTGCTAGTTGGGAACCGTGTTGCGGACCAGCTGAGCCATAGATCATTAGAGGGCGAGGGGAGACACCAGTGAACTGAACTGTTACTGTGTCATTGGATGCAGCAGTTACGTAGTATTTTGTAGCTATTTGAAACAGGATACGAATTGCAAAACACGGGTAGATAGATATTGTTACAACTGCCTGAATGATCAAATATTAGGGTTATAATAATATTTGATATTTTGGCCTGCCAGCATCCTGATGACTGTGTTGTACTTAATACACCGAAACGCAGAGGACCCTCCTAGTAAAAAACAAGGTCATAGCATACAAGATGAGTTATCCTTGTTCGATAGTAAGTTAATAGATATTTGAAAAATATTTTTACAACTGTAATTTTCAATACTATTTTTTTGGCATTCGGCTTTACATCACAGATGTGCTATATCTTAATTATTAAGTAAGCTCTAGCTCATAACTATTTAGCATTAAGGCCGCCTTGTTATACAAGTCGGGATAATCTTTTTCTCAAGCAATGTATAGAGTTAAATTTTACAGGTGGCTGATAGCTGATAGCGCAAAACGGAGAATCACATTTAAAATTGAAGATTACCTGATTTGAGTTACTATGGAAGCTCAAAATACTTTTTTCTTATTTTGCCCTATGTTCCTGAGGAAAAATTGGTTTCTAAAACGTACTCTGTTTTCAGTATCGGTCACTAGTAAAATTTTACCCGATATTTCAATCTGATTTTCCGACGTTTGAACGAGTTGTGGTCCCGTGTTGACTTACCAAAATATCGCGCGCTACACGTTGTTCATCTATTTTATGTTTCTAAACTAATAACTTAGCCTGTTCGGCCAGAAACATATCAATGACAAGATAATACCTTAATTAAACGACAGTAACACAATTGAGTACATTTTGAAAAAGTTGTGAATTTATTTATTTTGGTCCATAATGATTCATGTTTTAATATTACTTTTAAAAATGAACATATCGTCAAAAACATAATTTTTCAATAAAACAGGGCATATTTGTTCCTTGTTACTGAAAACGCGCCCGCCTTGATCGTACACATCGCCCAAATACATTCAAAAGACATTTGCTTGATGTGAAGCGACATATTTAATAAAAGACGAACAGCAGCCAAATCTAATTTTAAATTCCATACGCACCACGACCAATTCAGATATGTTATGATTACAACTAAAAAGACTTTTTCAGGATTTATGAGAATCGAATAAAAGTACAATCTCATATTTTTGTAATCTATATTACAATATCTATGTTTATCACGGAAGTTTTTATAGAAGTAGTAAATCCATAAGAAAACCGACTTTCATGAAGCATTTTCACGCGATGTCAATAAAATTACGTTGACGACATATTATTATGTGGTTTATGTGTAAGTAGCTGTTATCGTAAAATATAAGTTGCTTTATTGCTTAAGTGACTCTACATTAATTGACTCGCTGTATTTTTATAGTTTTGGTATTATTAGGGTTCGTTATTCGTCAATATTTACGTAAATAAGTATTGTTATGAAATATGGACAGTTTGTTTAAGTCACTCGCAAATAAATGTAACGAACACACTGAATAAGGCTTTTATAAAAACTCCTGGAATTTAAATAAGCTTTGTGCATTGTATTTTAAGTTATCGCTAGTTTAGGATCCTCATTCATAGTTTGGGTATAGTTAGGATGTATGTCGCGAAAGAATTTTGAATATTTTCAGATATATGGCGAAGAAAATTAAGCTACCCGAAACACTGTATGTACATTTTTTAAGTGTATAATTAAATAAACTTGAATTTAATGTTCTTTTTTCCTTCGTAAGCTTCATTTAGTTTGTTAGGAAACAAGGAATAACCCTAAAAATTAACCTAAAAATAGTCATGTCTACATTCGCTTTGCAATATTTCTAAGCCACCTTAGAAATTCGGCCTTCGAATTCAACCAAATTTCAGGATTTTGAAGTCTAAGGTTTTGCCATATTCCGGCTTTTGGCAAAATTCCTATAAGGAGCTAAATTTCTAATTCTACCATTATTACTGCGACTTAAGCAACACAATGTCCTTCTTCGAGTCCTTTGTACAATTTGGTGCCGTGACTAGGATTTTGAGAGTTCTTAGCGATTAGATTACAAAAATAGTTACTTAAGGCGAGTGTACTCGTGAACGACCTCGACAGTGCCGCCACTATAAAAGTAGCCGTTTTTAGGCACCTTTTTCCATAACTTTAATTGCAGTGAATAAGATTGCTCTGCTATACATTACGCAAAAAAAGTGTAAAAATAGACCAAACTTTGAAAAATAACCTATGGAGCAAACCTTCTTTAATCGTGTTTTCTTGTGACCAGAATCTAGATCATATATTGAAAAATCATCACAGATAATAATAACGTGACGAAATTGCGTGCATCTAAAAGTAAAATTTACTCACGGCACGCCCTTAACTGGATAATACTGTACTATCTTATTATAAAATAACAGCAGTGTTTTACTTTTGGTCAATCCAAGAATCGAACTCACTACACAAATCCAAACCACAACGACGCCAAATTAAATAGATATCCTTCGGCACCCGACGAATGCCATCCAATTTACGTACCGCACATTTCTTTGCTAATGAAACGAGGGCATTTTGTCCAAACAAATGTCTCTAGCGCTGAAACCTGAATAACCTAAATAACAAGCTTGCTTGGTAAATGTCTGAGATGTTCATTGTTTTTTATTTTTTCTTATTTAATGAAATGACAGAGTGTTTTAGGTTCTAATATTCACCTAGACTGGACCCAATTTACTTTCTGCGTTTGGTCATTATCAACAATCTCAAAACCTTCACAGTTTCTTCCTATGCAAAAGCTTTTCTGCCAATGCGCTTCCATAGACCGATGTTGCACCAACTGCATTGTACGAATGCCTGCTAGATAGCTGCCTGCCATACTTATAAAACATTTGGCAGTAAGTTGTCACAAAATGTGCTTTCAACTCTATGTTCGACACCTTTTGGCCTTGTAACAGGTATCCCTATTTAGGTATGATTATGATTTTTTAACTGAGATAAGACGTGCGCTTTTTATTTTACCCCATTTCCTTTGACCTGCAGTATTTTATTTCATGCTTTTCTGTCTCATCCTAAATAGCTTTTTATATCAAAGAGTGTAACTTGATATACACATCGCAACACTTGGTGACAGATTGGTTCGTTTCCTTCCTGGTAAACGCATTATAATATTACACATACTACTTTCCATATCCCTTTTTTGGCGCCTATTTTTAATATCACGTTGTCATATCTTGTGGAGTGGTAATGTTCATAATAACATCCATGTAAGAAAAAATCTTCAGGGAAAATAAAACTTTTCATTGGAGAAAAACTACATTCAGATCAGAACTGGTGGGACTGTAGCTAACTACAATTACTTGAAGAAATAGATGATATCTATGATTGTTATCTAATTGTCGAGGTATGTTTGTGGATAGTTAAGTCGTAGAGTATTATTTTCTTTAGGAGATCCTATGCAAAACAATAATGCACGACAAAAACATCTAACAATATTTTAACAAGATAGGTATTTTCCTTTTGCTTCCTTAACCTACTTCCTTTAGAAAACATCCCCACCCATCCATTGTTACAAAGTTTTTACAAAATCTTCAGTTTCCAAGTAGATAATATGAAGATATGAACAGAGTATGAACTATAAACTCAAGGAAACGGTCGTACAATATCCTGAATTCTTTGAGGTTATAGCATTTTAATTCGTTCGTTTACAACCGTTCTTTAATTTGATTTGATTTACGATTGTATAACTTTAGTCTTGTATTTAGCATAACAGTTCACTTTTGTATGTGAATTTGTTTTGTATTTGTGAACCGAATATTTTTTTTGGTACTTAAGTATTTTTATTAAATATTTTTGCCTCAACGGGACAGCATGCATCACCTGACATCAATTTTTGAACTTTTAATTAGAGCACATGCATCTGGCACATTCATTAAATTTTGTCGCATAAAAATAAAAATAAAATTTGAACAAAAAACACAATTTTGGTGTCCTCACAAATTTTTAAAGTGCGGATCATTACACATCTAGAATTGTGGTGCGATATCATAGTAGGTAGCATCTATCTTTTGGGCGAAATATGAAATATGTATTTTTTTTTTTTTTTTTACCTTATTAATTTCTCAAAAAGTCTGTTGGGAAATCACAGAAACTGAACATATTATAGTAATTACATTGTTGTACAATTACAAAATTCAACAGAAACTGAACATATTATAGTGATTACATTGTTGTACAATTACAAAATTCAAATTTATAAATGTTATGTAAATAGTGACATAAAGCATCTACTCCTAGAATTGAACATCCCAAATAAAAACCGATGTATTCGAACGTTTTCACATCAGACGATAACCGACGATAATATAGCAAGTACTTAAATAATTGAGCGGACTTCTCATAAACAGTGCAATTTAATATTTTAAGGTAACATGAGTAATAAAGATAATAAACATGAGTAGTTCCGGAAAAAAAAACTTGGCAATAGGACATTGGCAACCTCAAGTGTAAGCATATTTTCTGTAACCTACTTATGCCATACAAAATCTATATTTTATTAGTATACTTTATTGTACTAACAACTTACCTTTGCCCGGCTCTTGCAGTACAATGTGAAGTAAATAAGTCTTTCAATGTAAAAATGCTACATTCAATCGGATCCATATCGTCCATGTAAAAGCACCCACCCTAAGTATGTCTTCGAGGAATACCAGATTCCACCGCCAATATGTTTACAAAATATTTGGAATCCACGACGGAGACTAAGTGGGTTGATATTAATTGCTGCTGTACATATACCGGGTGTAAGTGTAGGTATATGTACGCCGTGTGATGCCGGCTTAGAATAGCATCACCCCATTTCTTTCCCGTGGGAGTCGTAAGAAGCGACTAAGGGACTCGAGGGTGTGTATTGCAATTTTAGGCGATGGGCTGACAACCTGTCACTATGGCGATACACAATTTTACGAATGACTCTCGATTATTTGTCAGATGTGGCGTAAATGGCCGTTTACGCTCTGCCTACCCCGCAAGGGACAATAGGCGTGATATGTATATGTATGTATGTAAGTGTAGGTATGGTACTGTGAACTGAAAACTTTGCAGTCTGATCGGTTCATGAAAATGTAGAACATTTCCGAAAAAACATATTTTTGAAACACTTATACGTGTTGGGAATACAATTATAGAAAACTATCAAAAAAAAATTATATGCCGCCGTGTGATGCCGGCTTAGAATAGCATCAACCCATTTCTTACCCGTGGGTGTCGTAAGAGGCGACTAAGGGACTCGAGGGTGTGTATTGCAATTTTAGGCGACGGGCTGACAACCTGTCACTATGGTGATACACAGTTATCTGATTGACCCTCAAACTTTTGTCAGACGTGGTGTTAATATCCGTTGAACGGCCGTTAACGCTCTGCCTACCCCGTAAGGGATATAGGCGTGATTTATGTATGTATGTATGTATCAAAAAAAAATTGAACTATTTAGAGCACTTAGTGTATTTTGTATGGGAGGGCAAATTCTACGTATGTCGTTTATCTACATTTCTTAAGATTCGATCAAATTTTTCTAATCGATGATGTTTGTAAAGTTTTTCACACCCACATGACTCTCTTTTTTTGTGTCGTTGTACATGTTGGTGGCATGTTTGACAAACCGCTCAGTCCTGCGTATGGTAAACATTTATCAGATTTCGTCGTCATCTTTTAAAAGGGATTTGTATTTAAGTTTGGTTTTGACACACTATCAGGAAGCACTAAATTATGCAGGTCAAATGCAAGATCGTTTGACACTTTAATATATGAGTATTTAATTTTTCAAACACTTCAACGTGTATACAATTTTGGAGAACTTGTAAGGCAGCGCAGGCAGGATTTGAACCTGCGACTTTCGCTATCACTAGAATCGACGCCACTACCGATTGGGCTACCGCGGCCAGCTACCTTTGGCAAAACGTTAATGCCCATAACGCCCGGCATGGGTTTATCTACCGACTTGGCTTGCAAGTTCTCCAATGAATTACTTATTATTTCCAAAAGAACAGTTATATAGTTGTATCAGCATTCGGAGGGCTGTCTCTTACACCCTGTAATAACAAAATAAGAATATTGTTAATAATTTATATTGTGTGTTTTAACGAAATAAACAATAAAAGCCGTTTTTGAGAACATTTGCAATTCATGACCGTAAAAAAAATAACTTTTTGTTTTGTTTTTCCATAACACAACATAATAATTTAGTTCTATTCAACGAAAAATTTTGAAAATCAATAACTCCATTTGTTTCTGCACTGATTCAATTACTAGTTTTTTCTAACGTTTGACTTAAACATATTAATGCGATTTTAGTTATTTGACGATACGAGCACTAAACCGACGAGCATGTATTAAAAGATTGATGCATGTTGACGAAGCGAAAGAGGTGTGTCAGGATCGTAGCAAGTGGAAAGATGTAGTCTCTGCCTACCCCTCTGGGAAATAGACGTGATTTTTGTTTTTGTTTTATTTAAGGTTTAGGTTGGTACAAGAAGGTGCTTTCCTTTAGGAAATTTATCAAAGACTCTGGAAGATCTTCTTTGACCAATTTTATTTCTCTACGATCGTCAAAAGCTTTTCGCCTTCAGCCTCAAAAGCTTTTACATTTCACTTCCCACAGTGAGAACATTTTCTTTCCACAAAAGTATCAAACAAAATACTTTTAAAAAACGCGTTTCATATCGTGATAGAGCAATTAAGTTTACCTATTTATATTTATAGAAAGGTGGAGTTAAGAACCTCTCCTTCTAATGCTTTATATCTAAGTATCTAATAAAGTAGCAATAATTTATTTATATTTCAGCTCCTAGGAAATATTTTGAATTTTTACTGTATTTGTATAGTTAACAAACTTTTTGATGTCAGGATGATGTATAACATTAAATCGGGATTAGATTTCATTTTAAATTTCAGTTTAGGTCAGAAAAATTTAATATTGAATCTCGATAATATTTTAATGCAAAAGTTTGTTACATTAAAGCAACAATTTACTTTAAAGTGTTAAAAATTAAACCATTTACGGGTTCCGATCGTTTTACCCAGATTGCGTAATGGTAAAATAATGAATAACTTAAAGTGGTCCACTTTGCGTTTACATAACGATTGCAGATGATTATACCGCTCATAAAATTACCCTAAAAGATCCGTTTGCCCAGTAGAAGTGTTAAACGGTTCAATAAGGCTGGTTATACTCAGAATACACTCATGTGTGTTAGTTTAGCTGTCAATTCTTAACCATTTCAATTTGAGCTGTAGTTCTATGTGATACAGTTAATCTTCGATTGAGAGTATCTGACAGATGGCGAGTGAGTGAGGCTGTGTGCGCGTGCGCATAAGTTGCGAAAGCGTAATAGCATAGGGTCCACGCACCAGTCCTAGCCCAGTTTGTTCTAATGCTAAACCAAAATGAATTCATTTCCTTCTTTTTAATGCCAAAATGTTATCAATTAACCAAGAGACTACTAACTAATTCAACAAACTAAACGTGAAAAAATAAGAAATATTTGCATAGACCTTGATATTTAATCTTGTGAATGAAATATTGATCAGTGACTATTACCAGGTTTGGGACCGGTGCGCCCACCCTACGTAATTGTAGCGGACACGTAGTAAGGCGTGTGAGGTAACCCGGCCGATGGGCGAAGTAGCTGGGCGCCAAGAGAATGTTGGAGTAGCAGGGTCGCGTTGACAGGTCGGGTTGGAATTGTCTAGGGCTGGCGTTTTGCATAGGACAAGGCTAGACACCATCACTGCATATTTAGACTCTTGCTATATCACCGTAGAAAATAGATCTTCTTCTTTGCGTGTCGACGGCGAGCGCTTTCTAACAAATTTTGACTTATGAGAATTGCAAAATTTATTTATTTGATTGTATATAAATAGAAGTCGAAAACATTGAGTGAATTGACAGTTAACATAATCAAGTGGTAAAACAAATTTAAATTATGGCATTGAATAATCATGTTAGTTTACAGCCAACCTACCTAAACCGTAACTCAAGTGTTTTTTAAATCTGTCAATCATCCGACTCGTTGTAAAAGAACATCAATTTAACTATGTTATTTACAACTTGCAAATAATTAGCTCAGCTACTACACTTTGAGACTTGCAATGTACATGACATGACATAAGAAAGCGCCAAAAACATTATCACAAGTGTTTGCACTATTCGATAACTATCGCAAAGGAAAATAAGAAAACAAAATTAACTAGCACCACAATAAAAGCATCAGTCCCGGCTCTTGCTGTGCCTCGACAGCCTTATCTTTGGTGCGCGTATCACACCGGTTGTCGAATGTGGAGCAGCCGAGCACGCGGCGGCGGCGGCAGCGGCGATGCCTCACACAAAAAATCAGTGTAAGCTCCACACGAAGGCGATACGGTCGCGCGCAGCCTCGCAGACCCCGCCGCCGCGATCGCGACACAACTTTAGACAACTTTTCCAAAACATTATATGCTGCACAGTGATTCAATTTTACAGTGAAGTGGTATTCGTGTGTAAGTTAGCAACATGTGGCCGTGGCCCGATGTCCGGCATGGTCGTTAGTCAGCCGATCGGTCGTGCTTCGCGATAGAATCACGACAGGCGACCACGTGTGTGCTATTGGTCTGGAGGCTCACCGTTCACTTCGACTATTTCGTACCGCACTTGCAACCAAGCTTCAATTTTTTTACGAATAACTTGTAGAAACTTAGTCATCGAACCTAATTAGGCGGTGTCGCGAGCGATCGTAAACAAACAGCCTGTGCTTAATCTTGCCACTACTTAGAGCTTGAAAGTTGCATTTCAAATATATTATGTAGGTACCAATGTGTTCATGAACTTTACGAGGCGTAGCCACTTCAATGCACATTTAAAAGTTCATTATCTCTTCATTTCAAGACTTTGTCCAATTAAAGTTTATCTGGTCCTTTGTAGCTTTCATTTGAGAGCTTTTTCTGCGATAAATAAATCCATCCATAAATTTAAGCATCAAAGTTTACTATTATTGCTATACAGCGGTATAAAACTGGAGTTAATAAAACTGATATAACTGTATAAAGTAGGTACACATACACAGTGTAATGTGGTGAGGTAGTTAGCAAGGATTTATAGTTTAGGGCAAGTCTATTCATCACACAGTCATCGCTTGCTTGCTATGTTTTGCTGCACACATTTCAATGTAGCGGTATGTAAGTAAGCTACTAAGCTTTACTCAACATAATTGCCAGTATAATTACAAAACGAATATTAAAAGCTTTTAGTTTTTACTATTGACAAACTGTATTCTTTTGGACACTAATATTTTCTAAAACGCTATAAATTTGCGTCCAAAATTAAACAAAACGTCATTAGCTAACGCCTCAGTGAAAAAAGGGAAAATACAAATATTATCTCAACTGTCCGCAAATATTATAATTTTCGTTCTCTTTTCGAATCAGAATTTAAATAATATTAGGTAAAATTACTAAGCGGCTATGTCCCCCTATTTACTAATTGGAACCAATTGGAACATAAAATATCATACTTGAGCTACTCATGAGAACGATATAAAAAAGTTGCAATATAAATCAAAAGCGAAATCTTGTTTTGCAAGTAAGTAGGTACCTAATTGCGACGTAGTTAAATTAAATATTACTGGGTCACTTCATTTCCTTTCCCAAGATTATGTTAATTCATGACGTTGATTTCAATAAAAGTACATGATAATAAAAATCTAAATTAAGATATGTATTTAATACTTTTTAAAGTAGGTAAGGTAGTCTTACCAGATACTTACGATTATTATTAAACACGTTATTTGTAGAATTTAGTTCCATTTAAAGAATTAGAAATTTGTTCGCAAAGTAGACATCATAAAATAATACTTTTTGAAGTAGCCTGTTCATTTACCTAGTTAGTGACATATATTTTGCTTGTGTTTACATTTAAGTGTGTATTTTTAAACTTGTACGTACGTACTACGTATAATATCTACTCGCATTTTGATCAAAGTTATAAATATCATGTGCAGGTTAGTACCCATTCTTCTTTGTACCCTTACAAAAGTGTATAAACTTACTTAAGGGTGTCCTAAACAAATATTGGCGCTTTCAACCTTTCAATTGAAACCGATATCCTTAAAGTGAAAAGCTTCTTCCCTTTCAATGAAAAATCTTGTTTAAATCCGTAAAATAAGATGAATCAGGAACGTAGATTATCAGGTAATATCAAACATACCCACAATACAATATAATACCCATAGTCTATCGCAGACTTAACAAAAATATATTTTTGATTGGCCCAATGGCGTAGCAGATAGTTCCCCTACCTGCTACGCCGAGGGTCGCGGATTCGATCCCTATAAGACACAAAAAATTGTTAAGACCATTTTTAAGTATTTGAGTTTAGTCTAGGATCTTAAGTTTTCTATACCTACTTATAAAAATATTTGTTCTAGAACGATCGCAGTATGATGCCTGTTTAGTATAAAATCACCCCAATTGTATTCGTAGGTGTCGTAAAAAGTGACCAAGAGATAAATTCATCCAGGGAATAAGCAGCAGCGTTCCCTGTGAATGGTAACATTTTGCACTGCGCTCGCCAATCCTTGGCAAGCGTATTCATTTTCCATTTTTTTACAATGACGGATCATGACGTTAATACGTGATAGATACCTACTATCCTTCATTGAATAAAGCTTATTTGATGTCATTTCACTTATTAGCTTGTACTCTTTTATCTTTCTTTGTTATCACATCACATCAGCCTATTTATCAGTTCACTGCTGGACGTAGGCCTTCCCCAGGGTACGCCATAAGGTACGACCTCCCGTTTTCGCCATAGAACGGTGCATCTGGCCGGAGGGCGTCCAGCGCTACGCTTGCCAAGGCGAACGCTACACTTTCTTTGTAATAACTATGACCTAACAATATCGTAAAAGACAGGTCAACTCTAATTTGAAGGTATTCGTGTATTCATGCCTGATTACGACATAAATGTAGTATTTCTTCCCAAAAAACATCAATCGTCGTCTAAATTAGGCGCACAATAAACATATGAATGCTTCTTAGAACTTGAAAACCGGGTATTTTTACCGTTTGTTTTCAAGCCGTCTAGCCTTGCAATACTCGATCATTTCGCTACCATTATAAAGCATTACCTATTTATGTGAATATTATTTTTAATTGAAAATGTTGCTTCTTACATGTACAAATAATATTAAAGTAACTTTGAATACCGACTCAATTACTTTCTAGCTAACAGAACGGTATCTAGCATTTTAGTGACTTATATTATAAGTCGTAGCGTAAGAAGAAGTTTTGAGCTGCTTCTATATCATTATATTTTTTAATGTTAATGTCTAACTTATTTCTCAATTTATTTGCTTGCACAGAAAAGAGATAAGAAGGAATCTTATAATAGTAATATTTAACTCTACAGAATACCCGGATATCTACCTGGTATGACATCGGTTATTTTTTACCTCGTCCTGAAGTGCCAATCCGATTCGGCCGATGTGGCGCAGTGGTAGTGACTATTCCGGGTTCAATTCTCGGTGGGTCACTCACAAAGTTGATTTATCAGTTTGTGAATGTGTTCCCGGTCTGGTTAGGGCATTACAAGTTGAACATCCTGATTGTCCGAAAAGAAATGGTTCTTCGGCTTCGGAGGGCACGTTAAGCCGTCGGTCTTGGTTGCTGTCAATGATTACTTAGACGGCGGCCGTTACACAACCATGTCAGAGGCCTATTACTAGTACCAGGCGGTTATAAACTCTGACAGCAGGGGAGGGATCATCGTGTCGTTGGACGACTCGGTGTCCCACACGAAAAGAGAGATTCGTCAATCGTCACAAGAATTTTGACATCGGAGCACGACACACTATTAGGCTACCCGGTATTATATCGGTTATTTGTAACCCATTTGAAGACTCTATTCGTCAGTCGTCACAAGAATGTCGCTGTCGGGAGCACGTTGTATAGGACACGCGCCGCATCGCCGACAGACGCACTATTAGGCGGGAAATGACTAATTATCTCCTCTGCCTTACCCACAACACACATTGCCTGACTTCATCATATGATAAAAAATATAAGATTTGTACCTAATATCTGTTTAAAAAAACGTTAGTCATATTTTACACCGGTTCTGTTTTTTAGAAAAACATCGTTAGGATTCGAAAAAATATTTTTCCTACGAATTGGGAGTATTATGTAGTTACGCATGAAAACAACACCTTTGGAATATAATGACTTGAATTTGAGACAAATGTCGTTTACTGGTGGTGGAGGCGTAAAGTTGTTTGCCGTGTGGTTTACCCGGCCAGCCCCGAGGCCGTGTCTTTATTTTTTGACCCGCCCGAGCCGGTTTTCTATCAGGATGAGACAAAATTGTTATAAAAGAAAGAAAATTGTATGTATACAATTCCCGTGTTTTTATGATGACACATTTTGCAGTGATATTATACGAAAATTTGCTTCATATAATAATTTTTTTTTTTTATTTTAAAGGAAAATATTTATCATCTGAAAGGAAAATTAATAAAACCTACTTAACCACTTTCACTTAGTTCTTCTTACAGTCTAAATCTATCATCATAGCGAAATTGAATTCCCAAAATATAAAAATAGTTTACAAATTATATCGTTCACATTAACATAACAATATCAGTCTGTGTCTGAAAGTGTTTCAGACCCGCTTAGAATTCAACCGGCACCGCACGCATTCAAGGAAAATTAGTCACTACGAAGCCGCGCAGTTCCTACAGAAATAAGTATTTCATCTGCAGATAACGAAGAAAGACTATAATGGTGCATTGGGGACCCATTTGTAATCACCAGTTTATTAAGAAGTATTTTCACAAGTCAAGTTTCATGAAAAAGAACTGTAAATCCCAAGCGGTGCGTTTCCTCAAATGATAACAAAAAACTCTAATCCATTTGGTCTCAGGTGTACGTTTTACCTACGTTACTTGTATTTTGTAGCACTTATTCTCTATAAATAAATAAAATTATGTAAAAAAAACTTTTAAAACAAGCTTTTATTTAAGTGCTCTGAAAAGATGAAAATAAAATTTTGAATGACATTAACCACATTCATTTATGACTTTACAGAAATGAAAATATAATAAAAGCTTGTCGCGATGCCTAAAAGAAACTACCTAATTACAGTTAGGTGCGTACCTTATTACAAAATTTCAATCACAAATTGAAAGTTTCGCGACAAGCTTTTATTATATTTTCATTTCTGTAAAGTCATAAATGAATGTGGTTAATGTCATTCAAAATTTTATTTTCATCTTTTCAGAGCACTTAAATAAAAGCTTGTTTTAAAAGTTTTTTTTACATAATTTTATTTTATATTTTTTAGTTTATGTTACGATAGTTATTGATCAATACGAAAGTCTTTCTATAAAACGGAGAGACCTTCAATAGAAAAACTTAAGGCACGGGGAAAACTAACATTAGGATAAAGTATAATTATCTCTTTTATATTCTATAGAAGTAGGTTGGTACCTACTCCTCCGGCATCCCTAATAGAAGAATTAGCTTGTAATATGTCTTAGTCTTTTCATTTCATTGATGGCGTCATTATTACATGGCCGAGTCCCAGTTAATTTCGAACAGTCTAATTCTTCTATCAGGAGGCCTTCTATTGACGTGACCCTAATTCATGGTGGGCCTACCAACTGCCTATCATGAACGAATTCGTATACAAAATTGCAAGTCCCAGCAGTTGAATATTGAGGAGTTCCATAGTTCGAAGACAATCCTGGATGTAGCGTCTAATTACAATTGTAACATACTCGTAACAATAGCTATCAGAAAGAAAAGTAACAGTTTGTTAAATTTGTTTGTTCTATAGCTATCAAAAAATTTAAACATTTCTGCCGAAAAGGCCCCAGCTCAGCATAAAGTCATAAGCAAAGACTGCTAATGACGCTGATTTTCAGCTGACACCATATTTTTTTCCGCTAATTACATGAAAGAAAACTAACGAGCTAACACTTTTAATCTCTTATATCTATAATAATAAACGAATTCGTATACAAAATTGCAAGTCCCAGCAGTTGAATATTGAGGAGTTCCATAGTTCGAAGACAACCCTGGATGTAGCGTCTAATTCATGGTAGGCCTACCAACTGCCTATAATAAACGAATTCGTAAACAAAATTGCAAGTCCCAGCAGTTGAATATTGAGGAGTTCCATAGTTCGAAGACAACCCTGGATGTAGCGTCTAATTCATGGTGGGCCTACCAACTGCCTATAATAAACGAATTCGTATACAAAATTTTGTGTCCCAGCTATAAACCGCTGAGGAGATCTCTCGTACGGAGCCGATCCTGGCAGCAGCATCAGGTCAAATTTATGATTAACATGCATTGTCATCGGTTCTGGACCAACATGCAAAATTTCAACTCAATCGGATACCGAGAAGTGGTTCAAATTAAACTTGCAAGATTTGCACCGAACAAACATTGTTACTTACTTACATACACTGCAAGTTAAATAAAAGCTTTTAAAAATGCTGTATTTACAAAGAAACCATGTATATTTTTTTGTCTTGTTTCCGTGTTTTCTCGCTCCGCTAAGTTGATTGCAAACAATCAATAATCTACTTTACTTACTCGCAGTAACAAAATACAACGCACGAAATTGTGTTTGCTACTTACTCACCTACTTTCATAAAGGGTTCGCCAAGGCCAACAGGAAAATCCCCTCATTTATCCCTTTTTACGAGCAATTTACATACCAATCTGATCAGTCCTTGTCCTTCATTCTGAAAATGGACAATACCATGATGACAATGCGCCGAACTAGTTCGGTTTGAACGCTAGACGATCCACAAAATCGCTCGATTTGCACAAAAAGGGGAACAGTTCAAAAAGTACTCAAAAACTTTTATGTCGACTACAGTTTGAATCCGGAGAACTGTCCGTATTGGGAAAATCATGAATAGGCAATCCCAAGTATTTCTGATCACGTCCGTCCTTTGGGTTCCGGCCAAACTTCGCCGCGCATAACTTTGATTTGATACGACAAGTCTGTTTTTTCGACCAACTTTTTGTCAGCCAGATAAACAGCGTAAGTTACTCCCATCGCGTTATATTAAAAGTTTAACTTATTCGCCCCGGTAATCCTCGACGAAGCTACATTTTCATTAAATCGAATTCTCGACAGTCGAGATAATATTATTAGACTGAATCAGGCAGAAGTTTACTTCGGCGGTTCACATTTTGTGAAACCCTATCTGATCCAGTGGCTAAGAAAAAAGTCGAAACGTAATGGAAATAATCCTCCAATATTATATTCGAGTCGCGCCTCAAAAGTAATACTAAAAAGTTTAGCTATGAATGATAATAATACAAAATTTATTGTTGATTGCAAACAAAAAAATCTGGTCCTATTTAGTCACTCCCACAATGTATTTGTGAGTTTTTGCCCCAGATGATGTTATGATTCATGTTAATGTACGGACGATGGCTTACATAAAATTTAATCGTCTTCACAACTGCAATTATAGACGTTGGATCGGAAAAGTAATACTCTGCAAGGAGATTTGGAACTCCCATATCGCATTGACAAGGAACATTCGCGAAACCCAGTAAGTCGTAATTTTGAACTTTACTGTGCAGGCTAACCCATTTCTTGTGCGTAATTTCCGGTTTATCATGAAAAATATTATATTTAATAGTAGTTTATGCAACTGTCATATAATGGGGGTCATGATAATAGTTTGACACGAGCATTCTAATGCCTAATTATAAGCAGTTGCATACACTATTTTATCTACACTCTCTAAAAATAAACTCAGTTAAACACTTTTCCATACGTCCGCACCGGCGATTGCGAGGCCCGATACATGGTCGAATTCAATACGAGAACGTAATATGGCTTGATATGAATTTTCGAAAATTCTTTACTTACAGTTGTTTAGATGTTGAGTCTGACCAACAAATAACTAAACAACTGAACAACAAATGAACAACACTGAACAATATCTAAACAACATCGGATTAACAACTGAACAACATCTAAACAACAACTGAACAACATCTGAACAACATCTCAACAACAACAGAACAAAAACCTATTAAAAAAACTGATCAACATCCGACAAAATTACCGTACAACAACAACTGTCAGGTGCGGCGGAAGATGGCGATTTGAATATTGGCAAAAAAAAACTTCGTTTCATTTCTCAACTTTATCGTAGTAAGAGTTTTCTCATTAAGTCATTACGCTTCTGTAATTTATATTAAACCGTAGTTTATTTAGACAAAATGCATAAAGTAGGTCTTTATGCAACTGTTTTCGAATTCATAATTCGAACATTATGAGACGAGTGTAGATAAAATATATTATGTATTTAGATTGTGAGTTTTGTATTTGGACATTACCATTTTTGTTAGCTAGGTATATTTTTGTATTGAGAAATGGTCGGAATAAATATAGTAAGGTACGATATAGTTCAGACTTCCTATATGTTATATTATTATTATTCCTTGATGTTATAAAATAAGCTTTATTGGCTCTATATTTTTAATCAAAACTCGTGAAAGGAGACTATGAAATGGAGTCTTAATAGAGATGAAAACACTTTCAAATCCATCAACTGTGCAAGCGACCATTTTACGATTTAATTTAGTGATAAATTGTACGTTAAGTGTTTTATCGGACACCGAACACTTGTTCAACACTTTGACCCTGAAAGCTTATTTTTATTTGGGTAAGGGTTATAAGGTTATAAGGGTCCTTTAATGAACACTTTATTGTTGGTTCTTTTATGACTTGAGCAGTAATTAAAAGGCGAAAATTTATGTTTTTTCATGTTGATTCCCTAATAATTATAAGAATGCAATTTTCTCCCTCATTTTAACACGAATTTCATATGTAAGCGTCATGCAGAACGAAATTTATAAATGGTCGGTAAACAATACGTTTTATTATATAAAGACCACCTGCGTGCATCTTTAAGCGGTAATAATCATAATTCATGCAATGCTGGTTCAAAAATCATAAATGCATATTAAAATGAAGGCAGTTTGTCTTCATTTCCCTTATTACAGCATTACCCCATACTGTCTTGATTTTATCCGGTCCGACCAACTGCGTTTAACATGTAAAACTGCGTTTTGAACTTTTGAATTCGATTTTTATTAATATAATAATACAGCTACTTAGTTTACTTTATGACAAATTTAACCTAGGTTCGTATTTTAGTGGGATCAGACGCAGAGAATTCAATGGTAAAGCCTATTTAAAAGTTTTTTTTTTATAAATGAACATGAATGAAGTTCAATTTCAATAAATAAAATATGAAAAACACAGATTTCTTAATAATAGGTAAGGTAAAACAGCCCTACGGTGATCAAAACATGATTCATCTATTTGTTTGAGAAAACAGTATTAAAAATATTACGCCTTTTTTCAGGAGTAGAAAGAAGTCATCTGGTTGAGTTAACTAATTGATGCAATTACAAATAAATTCTATCCAACTTCTATTGTCATAATTCATAAGATATTGAAACAATGTTAGCGTCCGCCGGGACTTGAACCCGGGACCGTGGGATACTGTCCCACTGCTTTGTTTTATTGTTGTATTAGAAATACTCTTTTCACGAACTGAAATTCGTTCTTTACACCGCAACTCCGTCGCAACACTTAAAATAACACGGTATTACAATATTTGAGGCACAAATTAATTTCCTTATGAAGAAGTTTGGACATTTATAAGATTGGAGATTGATGAATCGTGTGGCGTATAAGCTACCGAGTTTTAAGTGTTTTGGGCGGAAGAGCTATATTTTATATCAGCTAATGCGATTTTAAATGCAGGCAGGCTTAACATCGCAAATATGAAATTAAGGTTTGCCCAGAAGCTAACAATCAAAAAGTATTTTGCTTTTATGCGAAAAATAAAAATTTGTCAAAAATTGTATGCAAAAAACAATAATTATCTTGTTTACATAAATATCAGGAAGACAAAGAAATGTCTGCAAATTAGGTTATCAGCTTAGGCTTACACCTTAAAGTATGTCTGTTCAATATATTCGTCGCCCAACCATTATAACTAGGATAGTACGAGTGAGTAAGAACTAATGATAAGCTAGGAAAGGTACCTTAACCGAAAGGTATCTTCTCTTGTTCGTATTTAAATTAAATAAATCTCTGTAACTTGTTTACTTTTGCTACCATTATGGATCGTAATAAATATTCAAGAAATAAATCCCTGGACAGTTGCAAATTAAAACCGCATCCTTATTCAGGCGGTCAGTTAAACTACAGTTAAACTGTGATTAAACTCTCGATTATTCAGAATCGGTAACTGGACAGAAATCAATTAGCGATTTGCCACGATTGTCGGCCGAATTAAATGATGGGCTGAGGTCAATGAACCTGAGGCTACAAAAATCTTTTCTGGTAATATTGCTTTGTAGAGACCAAATGAAACTTACCAAATCGTTACCTACGTAAATTACGTGCCGGTGCCATCAATATTGATTTGATTAAAAATAGACGAACCTCAACTTTATTCATTAAATGCAGTTTTTAGTGTCGATTGTGATCGATGCCAATTTATTTAATTTAAAAAAAACACTGTGTTAGACAGCTGCATCATTTATGAGGAAACCCCCGTTTCCCCAAGGATAAACAGAAAGCAGCATTTTTGAGAAAACGTACAGTTATAAAGTTATAGAGTAGAGACCGGATTACATGTATTTGCATATAAAAGCTATTTTTATTATAAATAGCATATTTTGACAAAAAAAATTTTTTTTTTTTTTTTTTATTATGATGCATCTTGTTCTCATTATTGACGAGTGCCAAGCGAGTGCTTTCATTGAAATGCCAATTTTTTTTAATGGGCCTTGCCTCTCAAAATAAAGTGTGTTTAAGAAAAAAAAACTACGGAAACATAAAATCTAATAAACGGAATGCTCTGACATGGCTCTTACCAATTAGAAATCTGGAAGTTCCTTCTTTTCTCCACAGAACAGATTTTCTGTCTGTTGGACTTTAATTAAAACGCTTGGTGGTAAACTGCCGTGTGATAGTATTTCCCATTTCTTTCCCGTGCGTGTCGGAGGTCCTCGGTAATATAGTGTCCTAGATATTTAAATAATTTTACCCTGTTAAGTGGTACCTTGTTAAGTTCAAGGACGGGTTCGTAGTCCAACTTTTTACCGGGGACCCCAAAAACCATAAATTCACTCTTCTTAGAGTTGTACACTAAGCCGTGTTCAAGAGCATATTTTTGGCACTCCTCCAATAGCATCCTGATTGAACCCGCCGTGGGACCCAGCAGCACCATATCGTCCGCGTAGCTGATATTATTTAGGCAGACTCCGTCAACCCAACAGCCGACAGGTTTACTGCTGAGTCTCACGATGAGGTCATTTACGTATAGGTTGAAGAGCTTAGGCGAGGCAATCCCACCTTGTCTCACCCCACACTCCAACCTATAAGAATCAGACAGCGCCTCACCCCATTTTACAAAGTTGTATTGGTTGGCATGCCAGTACTGTAACACTCTCACTATTTCCCGGGGGACACCTGCCTCTTTAGTCTTCTCCCACAGCAAATCGTAGCTCACAAGGTCGAAAGCCTTGGATAGATCCAAGAAGCAGGCGTATACCGGTGTATTTCTGTTTGTGTAGTATTGGACAGTCTGTTTTAGACACATTATGGCGCTTTCAGTAGACAATCTGGACTTAAAGCCAAATTGCGCGTCGTGTAGGTTTAAGTGACTGTCAAGATTTTTGTCTATCAGACTGTCCAATACTTTTGCTATCACTGTCGCCAAGGAGATCGGCCTGTAGTTTGTTTTATCCGCTATGTCACCCGTCTTATTTTTTACGATAGGAACTACTAGAGAGAGATTAGGAATTCGGGGACTACAGCTTGAACTAATCAGACTATCTGACTAACAGGACACAGAGAGTTAAAATTGACGACATAGTAAGTGACGAAATTGCTATAGAATATGGAGTACCCCAAGGAAGCATTTTAGGACCTATACTCTTTCTCGTCTACATTAACGATCTTTGTCTTTTACCACTGCCAAATGGTAAATTGATTTCATATGCCGATGACACTGTACTTGTCTTTAGTGACAAATGTTGGAAAACAGTTTTCAATCGAGCGCAAACTGGATTTGATATGATCAACCAATGGCTTATTGAAAATGTTTTGACTCTAAACACCGACAAAACAAAGTACATGACGTATTCCTATAAAGTTACTTCTCAGCCGCCAATGAATACCTACAACATACAAGCACACAATTGTATTTTCCAACAAGATGTTCTTTGTAGTTGCCCTAAATTAGAACCTACCAATATAATTAAATACTTAGGTGTCACTATAGATAACCATCTCAACTTTCAAGCGCATATAAAGATCGTTACAGGAAGAGTACGAAAACTTATCTATGTTTTTAAAAATTTAAGGCACGCGGCTACTCCAAGTTTATTAAAATCAGTTTATCAGGCACTCTGTCAGTCTCTGCTGCTTTATTGTATCACCTCTTGGGGTGGATCCAATAAAACCACCATTATTTCCTTAGAAAGAGCACAAAGGGCTGTACTAAAAGTAGCTACTTTCCGCCCCTTCCACTTCCCTACAGCAGAACTTTTAGATAAATGTGGTATACTCTCTGTACGCCAGTTATTCATCCTGGAAACTGTTGTAAAAAAACATCTGCTCACACCATTTGATCCTTCTTATGTGGAGAATACTAGACGGTCAGATCATGTCTGCAAACAAGAGAGATTTAGAACTGCACATTCTCATAAGTTCTTTTGTTTTCTGGGCACTCATCTGTATAATAGATTAAACCTAGTCCTTGATCTTTATCCTAAGAATAAAATTACTTGTAAAAAGACTATACAAAACTGGTTTATAGGAAAACCATATGAAGAGACTGAAAAACTCTTGCTTGTGGTTGCCTAATTTCAATTTAACTTAATGCTTACTAACCTAGAATAATTTTAGAAAATACTAACACTAATTTATTATATTAAATCAGTAATTTAGTATTTTCATAATAATAAAAAAAGAACAGGCACTAATTTTGTAAATATATGCAGTTATTTTTAAGATACCTAAGATACAGGTAAATATTTACTTAGTTTAGGTATCAAAATCGCCAACTTGCCCTGTAATGTAATCAATATTTTAGATCTACCACTTACTAATTAATAAGCTATTGTTTACAACGATACTGTTTAAGTTAGAATTAATGTTTTTATTTTTATTTTGTATATACCGCTTTGTTATGCAAAAACCAAACTTGTGAACAATATTTTTTATATGAAATAAATTATTATTATTATTATTATTAAGTAAAAGAAACCACTATATTGCACATAATAAACAATACAAGTAATACGCACATTTTAAGCTAGAATGAGCAAAGGCGGCCTTATGGCTAAAAGCGATCTCTTCTTGACAACCTTTGGGGGTAGAGGAAAAATAAATAGAAAATAGAGCAGTGTGAGAGCAAAGGATAACAGGACAGGATAACTAAATTACAACTAAGGATTATGTATTATTCATAACCTAAAGAATTTGTATATTCATACCGATAAACTTAATCCTTTAGTCCATTTCCGCTTTACTCACAATTGAATAGTTTGGGGTTCAGTTATAATTCCGCTGAAAAGCAATGGAATCGCATATAATTGACTGGCCCGATGGCGTAGTGCCTGCTACGCCGAGGGTCGTCGGTTCGATCCCCACACAGCACAAGTATTTTATAACTTTTCAAGTATTTGTGTTGAGTCTGGGTGTTTTCTATGTATTTATTTACAAAAAAAGGATGAATGTATTATATCAGCTATCTAGTTCCCATAGCACAAGCTTTGCTTAATTTAGGGATAGATGGGGCAGTGTGAAATGTCTAAGATATTTATTTATTTATATAACGATACAGTCAGCTGCAAAGTTTTCTACAAAATATTGTATTTGATGACTGATGTGTGAGTGTGGCATGGCGTGAGATGACATAATGACACTATTAATTTGCAGTGAATTATGCGTACGAATGTACCGATGCAAGTCTCGGTTCCTCGCTTTATTTTGCGTTAAACGCTCGTGAGATAAGTGCAGCATTAACATGCAATCGCGCCATTCAGAAAAGTTAATAGACCTTCTTGTAGTACGTGCTGTACTAAACTTGAGTGTCGCATCATATTTTAATATCCTTTTTAGTGCTTGCTGGTCGTGTGGGAAACAGATAGCTACCGAAGAACCCAGAGTTTTTCAACCGCCTGTTCCCATAAGAGGGCTTCTAACTTGCTTATTTATTTAAACAATTTATTGTTTTTACTTACTATTGCACAAAAAAATATAGGGCAAGACAACTTGTACTTAAGTATCACCTCGTAAATGTGGTTTTTCGGGAAAAGGAAAAATACGGGATTTTAATCACTTTGCTGTCCGTCCGTCTACAGCAACGGCCCATTATCGAGGGAACGCGAAGAGTTATCGAAATGAAATGAAATTATAGTTAGATCTACGGCCGCTTGTTCACACATAGATATATCACGCATATGTCCCTTGCGGGGTAGGCAGAGTGTAAACAGCGGTAAAAAACGAACTTTGACGCCACGTCTGACAAACAATTGAGGGTCATTCAGAAGATTGTGTATCGCTATAGTGACGGGTTGTCAGTCCAACGCCTAAAATTGCAATGCATTTGTAACCCTCGAGTCGTTTAGTCGCCTCTTACGATACACACGGGAAAGAAATGGGGTAACGCGTGTTTTTGACCATCACAAGCGAATCAAAATTCGTAGGTACTTCCCGTGGACCGAGAACAAGGAAACTTGGCAAGTAGCTTTCAAAGTTTAGGAAAAAGGCATATGCTTTTTATGTCGAAAGGGGTCAAAATGAATAAAATGTTTAAATGAGGCTAGTAGTCAAAAGAGGCTTTCATATGAAATAACTTGATGTACATGTTACGAAACCCTCGATGGGTGAATCCAACTTGCACTTGGCTGGATTTTTTTGTTATTGAACGAAAATACTAGTTTAACCAATTTACGTGAACCGTGACTGTAATAAATCACCTTTTCCGAACTCATTTTGTTTTATATAAGACTATTCATCAAATTTAAGTAGGTGCCTACTAGATAGCATAAGCTATAATTATATAAGCTATAATAAGTGAATTCACTTCCTAATCAAATTGTAAATATTTTACGATGGACGGACCTTTGAAAATTAATCTAGAGGCACAATAAGGTCAGAAAAAAAAATGAACGAAAAGCTTTTTGGAGCGAAGTAATGCAAAGAACACGTTAATTTTGGTACCGTTTCTAGATGTTGGAATTCATCGTCTCATGGTCACCAGGAGCCATCTCGGGAATATACTTTTTTCAGCAAATAATAACTTTTCACGTATTTCCAAAATTTATGAACTATTCGTAAATACCAACATATCAATATCAAACCACCTCTGCTTGAAATTGGTTAAAATAGAATAAAAGTTTCTGCATCACCTCGTCAAACTACTTATTTCAAAATAATATGTTGTTAAGTTATAATTTTCATACTTTGTTTGCTTTTCCAGCTATTAAGATTAGATTTCCCGAGGGATTTTCAAATTGCATTGTAATTTTATACGTAGCTACAGCTCGGAAAGTTATTTTTTTATACGCTCGTATTGTTTTCAGCGTCACTCTTACCTGGCTAAAACATCGAGGTCTATAATTTTTTTTAAACCATCAAAATGTAGAACCGCGCGCAGGATTTGAACTAGCTTCTTTCGCCATCACTAGTAGCGAGGTCTCTTCCATCTGGGCTACCGCGGCTCATGCATTGCCCGCGAATTTTGCAACCGTATCTTAATGCCGATCACGAGGAACTTAATATTTTTTTAAAGTTTAAATAGAATTGAATACCTAACACGAGAAGTGTTTTAAAATTGGGTATTCAGGGTTATCAAGACTAAAGTTTTCATCACGAAATCTTTTCGAATACTAAATAAACAGGTACTTCCTTGTAATAATAAAATATAGTTTTGGCCACTTGCCGAGACACAAATTTGACATGGTCGTTTAACATTGTACTAACTAGTACATAAACTTTGGAGGCCATAAAAAGTTAATTGAACAACCTACTGTTGTGTCGGCTGCCAAAATAAAAAGTCTATAGATAAGTAGGTTTCTCGTTTTACATCCTTGTTTATTCATTATTAATTGGTCGTTAGTCAAGTTCAGAAAAAGCTTGGTGGCGATCGTATTGATACTTTATCTGAGTAGTTCTTTTTTCTACTAGTTTCCACTCTTGATACACGAAGTGGAGATACGATTATTGGTTTAATACATTAACGATAACCTAAACTAGAATCTAGATACTTATTTTTACTTAGCTATACCGAAAGCAGACACATAGATTCTCTAAAGGCGAATACCATTAATATGAGAACAAAAATAAATGTCAATAAAATGAATCAAGGAAAGGTGAAAAATATGAATCAGGCGTTTCCAAGTGAGTAAGCATTCTTATTGGCTACGCAGCTAGTCTAATCATAGACATTAGTATACTTATGTTCTTTTTTTCTAAACTGGAAAACCGATTTCGACCTTTTTATTCTTTAGCAGAAGCATTTTTCTCTAAAACGACATTCATGTTTGTATGGACATACATTGGTATACTTTGTTCATCATCATTATCCTTTGTAAGCCATTGCCTAAATCACTGGGGATCGGCTTTGTCGGTATATTTATCGGAAACTGGTACATTGGGCCCAAACACCCTTATACAGGCCAATGACCTCACAATGCCTGCATTGTTTTGTCTGGATACGTCATGGCGGATACGTAATATATATCTAGGAACAAGCTACGAAGATACGAAGAATACTTAAATACTTAACTTAAACAAAAGGTTTCTTCCAAAATATAATAGCGAATATCAATTAACCAGCTTAATGTGGTGTGAACTTCTTATAAACCTTCTCGATTGCAAGACTGACACGAAAATGCCAGTGCCAATGCACAATTTTATAATGATTTATTTGATATTGAAGGATTAATGACAAATTTAGGGTAAGAATATGTATATAAGGCTATACTTTAGCCATTCAGGCTAGTATTATACTTTATGATTTAGATAATAATAATAATCTGGGTGTAAGGTATACACTTGAGAACTAACCCTATTTCTTAACTTTCTATAGTTTCTGTAAGCTTCAAATGCAAATATACTATTCAAAGAAAATATACTACAATCATAGACTAGGAGAAACTCCGTACTGGAAGGCCTTTAATAGTAGACTTACAATTACAAATCTTGTTAGGTGCCCTGACTCAGTAATACAGGATTAGGGTTAACTGAGGTGAACTCAAATAGATTAAAATGACACAAACAAACAAATTCCATATCACTTATGGAGGACTAAAAGAATTTAAGCGTAAAGAATTTTCTCTACTACCAGTGAAATATTGTCTTAGGAAAATATTACACATGTTGAACTGACTTTTATGCGTGTGTTAATTATTAAAATGGTGTATTTCTGTCACACAAATGAGGTACAAATGAGTAACAATCCCATTAAAATGAATTAATGTTCTATTAATTTATTTATCAAAGTGTTTTCGAGATTTACAGTTGAGCAACACAACGTTGGGTTCACCTTAATAAAGAAAGGAACTCGGGCGCAACTTGCGTAAAATTTGGTAGCGGAATTCTGAATTTGAAGAATAATTATAATATTAATAAAGTATTTTTGAAACTAAAACATAGCCCCACAAAACCACTATTCGAGGTTTGTCTGTGGGATCATCGAGTCTCTATAAAATTAGTATATACTTGTACACTACTGGTTATTAGTCATATTTATGTATGTTTATTATTATTTTTTAATTTAATATATATATGTTATTAGTGCAATTGTATTAGGTGTATGTATATATATATATATTTAACAAACTTTTATTTTATTATTCTTATTATTTAACATTGTGCAAGACATAACATTTATCAGTCTCACATTGCGCTATCTCTCTACCGTAGGACTGCTGGAAGAGTTTTTTTTAGAAATAAGTAGTACTTTTTGAGTTGTTTTTCTTAAATGTCATTGTCCTGTATTTTATCTTGAGTGCAATAAACAGTTAAATAAATAAATAATACGTTTTATAATTTTCATACAATCAAATCAATAATTGCCCAATAACGAATACTTATCTAAGTAAATCTCAAAATGAGGATAATATTATAGTGTAAAGTGTGTATGTATAAATTGTGCATCAGTGCACTTTAATGAGGTAGCTAGTTATGACGACCGTCCGGTAGCAAAAATGACAGCGGCCCTTAATAAGGTCCTGACAGCAGAACGCGGCAATCAAAAACAACCTGCACAAGCACTCATAAAAACCATTTAAAACTGTCGTGAGTTCATAATCGAGAATTTCTTTTTTAAAGGCCAGAAATTTCACAATTCCCGTCATTTCATTATTACGTTCAGGCGCATTTCGTTTGTTGCGAAAGATATAAAATCATAATTTATGCCTTGCTTCCCACCGAGTCGTGTTCACGTCAAGTGCAAAAGTAACAAAATGGGGTACGATTTGTGGAGAAAAATTAAATCTTTTGTTGTATGCAATATCTGACAGAGACTTTTTCTGGCGCGTAAATTATCATACTTGCTTATTAAATTTGACACTTTAAAGGCACTAAAATTTTATTGAATCCCGTGAGTACTCCACAAATTTTACGAAGTGGACGTACGGTCGGATTCATAAGTGGAGTCATAGTTAGACCACTTGACAGATTGCAATACGGGTTATTATCCTCTGTACTTACTTTACTAACTTACGCACACACGTAAGATTATCGACTGTAAGTAGAAAAGTCCACCTTAAGGCGTAGCATTAAAACTTAAACAGATTACCACCTATAAGCGACATCTATGTAATCTTTGAAATAATTACTCGGTGATAGCCTATTCGCCACCACATCACCACAAAGTATACATCACACTGGTTTGTCTAAAACCGTATTATAGTTATCCTTATTCGTTCACTTGTAGTAAAGCAATAGATTACATATCTTTATTTCGTCGTATTGATCACAAGCAACCGTAGCTTAGCGGTAATAGTTCTTACCTTCTAATCAGAACGGAACCGGGTTCCCATCCGATCTCTGTATGTTGAATAATGTTTTTTTAAATGTTTTTACCATATTTTCTCCAGTAGTAATTATTTTATATAATATTGTTCTATATATTCATCTATGTATTATATCTATAAATGTTTATTGTAAATTATGTATCAAAATATTATATCTAAAAACATAAACCTATAATATTGTAATAAAACAAAAAGTAAGGTAAGAAATTATTTTATTGGTAGGTATGGTATCACTTTATGTAAATAACATAATGACATGAATGAGAACTTTTGGTAACCATAAGATACGAGTATGTAAAACTACATAAAATACTTGCTGTCGTAATACTTAGTTAATAGTTTTGTTTGAATGATAAAACACAATATTATGTAAAATGATATTAAGTGTTCATTAGCTGAAACATCGATAGGTAATTATTTATAAGATCATAGGAATGATCCAAGTCTTGGATTGAATCTTTCAATAAAGTTATTTAAGTAATAATTTCGTTAGTAATTATTTTATTGTTCTATGTTTAACGATGATGCACTTTCCTCGGAAGTAAAAGTAATTGTAATAATAATAAATCAGTTATTTGCCTACATCTCAAGGTTTAAGCTTAAGTACTCGTTTTCGTAATGAAAAGATATTGAAGCAAGGCCTTAAGATAACTGACTAATAATTATCAATCTTATATAAATATATATCGATGTTTTAGCATAATTTAATTGCTAATGTAATGCTCCACAAATACCTACTGCAATAGTAGGCGGGTAAGCAGGTAAACAGAGGTTGAGTGAGCAACGATTTATCAGGCCCGCTTCGGCATACATTGCTGATTATTTTGTGTATATTCATATATTATAATGAAATACACAAGATAATCAGCAATGTATGCTAGATCGGGTCTGATTGGAATCTTAAGTAAAAATCGCCGCTTACATAATTAGTATTTGGTGTTACCTCCGCTGTTTTCAACAACACTTAATAAACACTTAATAGACTCGATCAAATAAGTGCATATATCTGTTCCTCTGGTACTCTCCCACACTCCCAGGCAGTGAGCCTCTAAAGCTTCTGTAGTTCTTTCATTGCGCATGTCCCACCTTTGCACCATTAAACCCCATAAATTCTCTATGGGATTTAAGTCCGGAGATTTTGCTGGCCAACGAATAACTTGGATATCTGGGTGCTGGCTAAACCAATTATACACCACGGCAGCTCGATGCACTGGACAATTTATCCTGGACAAATGCAAAACGAGGAACTTCACTAGCAGGATAAACAGTTAAACATTTCGCACCGTCGTCGGTAGCATGCTTTCCTGTAGCATATCAACATAATTAGCGGCAGTTGCACGCCCTCTTTCTTGTGCTACTAATTTGCCTGGACCAGCGGCAGAACCATTTTCTTCATATTGTTACACCATCATCCTCCGCTGTGAATCATTAATAAGACGAGTCGAGTTTTTACGCTACCTTCCTCTTCAAAACGTGTAACCCAACGTTTAACAGTCTTCCACTAAAACAAAGTAGCATTATTAATAAAAAAGTTTATACTAATCGGTTCACAGCTACCAACATACTATGAGTCAAAGTTTTTAATATTTAAAATACAATTGTAATGAAATAAAACTATACTTACGGCCAGACCAGTCTGATTAGCAATTTGAGTTAAATTAAATCCAATATCATGCAGCGCCGCAGATAATTGCAGCGCAACAATACGCTGCTTATCCTGCAAACTGATAATAGTATGCATTTCGAAGAAATAAACACTGAAGTTTAATAAATAAACTTAGGTTAAAAAAAATCACTTAGCACACGCACTATCTCGCAAACGATCTAGCAACAACTAAAATGTAATTCAAAATTTACTAAATTTTGCTTCATTTGATAAAATAAAAACTACAACGAAGATATCGGGATTCGATCCATTGTCTCCACAATAACGGTCAAGAATTTGCTTGACCGCGCTACTGACCAAGCTACCGAAGCTAATGATTCATGTAGTGAAATAGTCAATACTACTCAGCCTATTATACAATGGTAGTTCGTCAAATAATAGTATGTTATACGTCATTTGTGTCATTGTGTGAGTGTCGCCGCGGGTGCGAGCGACTTGTTTTCTGAGGTTTGTGTTAACTATGACTCCACTTTAGAACGCGACCGTACCTTTCGTGTTATCTCTCATCGCCGAATTTATTGTGGACAATAAATAAGGAGTAAGTGCACATATTTTCATGTTCTTCTGATATGTTGGGAAAGTGACCGAGGTAGTCGGCTTCTGTTACGCAATTGTACAGAATGGGATGACAAGTGAGCAATAAAAATGACGTTAATGGACGTCTCTACTCTCTCGTTAACTTAATTAATCTGTAAACAGAATATATGGTTTCACTAAGCGATAAGAGGGACGTAAATAAAACCCAGAGACAGAAAACGGATCGCAGGAAACTATTTATTAAAGGATTACAAACTAAACTAAACACACGACCGATGTGGTGCAGTTGAAGTGCGACTGCCTGCAGTGCAAAGATTGCGGGATCGATTCCCGGTGGGGCACTTAACAAACTTGATACTTTTCAGTCTGGTATATTAGAGACTGTACCACCTGATTATCCGAAAAGAAATATGGCTCCGTCCCTTGGAGAGCACGTTAAGCTGTCAGTCCCGGTTGCAGTCTATGACACGCCGGTCGTTACACAACCATGTCAGAGGCCTGTTGTTAATAGTAGTCGAAAAACTCTAAGTTAATCTAACTCTAAAGGGTTATTCGGGTAGTGTGTGTGTGTGTGTGTGTGTAAAGAAGAAGAACTAGAATTTTAATTTCTTACTAGTTAGCAGTCCGCCTAACGATTTCAATAGCTGTTATCGTTTTTCTAAGGGAAAAAGGAGTTCATTTCTTATCGTTTGCTAAACTATCCATTACGATATAAAAAGAATAAGGATTACTTTTAGTTGAACTCATTTAATACGAGCGGTCCGTGAGCGACATATAACAGCCACCGACGACTTAAACGTTATCTGCAATGTGAACAGAATATGAATGAAGCACTTAAATTAATGGTATTTATGAACCATTCAATCCGCTATCTTCAGACAGAAATCAAACATTACAGAAATGTATGGCTACATTCTCTTTCTAGTCTTACCAGCACACCCTTACCTACGTACCTACCTACTCGCACGGTATCCCTTACACATAAATACATATATAAATCACGTCTATATCCCTTACGGGGTAGGCGTTTACGGTCGTAGAACAGATATTAACACCACGTCTGACAAAAGTTTGAGGGTCAATCAAATAACTATGTATCAATGTAGTGACAGGTTGCCAACCCATCACCTACAATTGCAATACACATCTAACCCTCGAATCCCTAAGTCGCCTCTTACGACACCCATGGGTAAGAAATGAGATGACGCTATTCTAAGCCGGCATCACACGGCCTATTCTAAGCCGGCATCACATGGCCTTCCTTTACGTTTACACATACGGTTTGTATTGTTCTATTAGTCAATAGAACTTTATATAATGACATGACCAGCGGATCTATTTCCGGCCCCAAACACGATATTTAAAAAACCTGTTGTCCTAAAAATGTGGTCCATTCAAAAAAAAAACAGCTAATAATTTTGCGCCCAAATTTTCGCGAGATTTTACGGTTATTGCGACATAGAAACTAGAGAATTACCGTAACAACGTATGATTCAGCGATTACTAGAAAGTTATGTACTAGCATAAAAATATGGTAATAATTTTGAAACTTCAGATTTAATATTGAAAAAAATATTCAAAGATAGGTCCTTTGGTTTTTTTTGTTTGTCAAAGTGTGTAACTGAAAGCAAATTTGTGTCTGTTAGATCCTTGACATAACTTATATTTTTGCAGAATATTATGGCTGTACTTATCTAAATAAAACAGTTTTTAAAAATTACCAATACCAACTTGTATTCATTTTCAATTCAATATTGAATACACAAACGTGAATTGTTTTCTGCAGATCTGTTTATAAAGTGTACAGTTTTCTCTTTCTTCACGTATTCATCATTAGATGCTGACCTAGTTGTGGATCCATACAAATAAATAATTTACTAACATGACACATAACAAACATACAAATCTACATAGGTATATACTACGGTCAACAAAATTACATTTTCCTTTCTGCATACAGTAGAAAATAAAACAAAATTTTGCCTTTGACGATAAAAATAAACCAACACGGTATTTTTATCCAACTTCAAGTCTGTCTGTCTGTAATTTACTGTCGAAAGTACAGTAATTAATTATACTTGATTTGACTTAATAGCCAGCCCTAATTATTCCTTTATCCCTTTTTGATGTCGTTTAATAAATAATTAAGCTGGTATTTAAGAGGCTTCTTCAAAATGTCAATTAAATATCCCCTCCGTTAAATAAAATGACATGACACTGCTTAATTTTATGAAGCTTTTAGGAATTGCATCACTTTTGATCGAAGTCCATCAAATTTCGGAGTATTGCTATTATGTACTATTACTTTTAGAAGTAATTAAGCGTGACTGACGTTGACTGAGCAGAATGTTCAGAAAAACCAACTAATTAGGGTGGGCACCGGAGGTGGATAAGTTAAACCTCCGAGCAATATTTTGCCAAAGTTAAAGCTTTTTACAGCTTCTATATTTACTTACGTACGGTTATTTCAACAAGCACTTATTAGTTCATATGTATTACTGACAGCCCCCTATGCAGAGCATGCATGGAGGAAAAAGAAACAGCTGCTTATGTGGTGATACACTGCAAGGAGGTAGCAACATACCTACTCTTTCCCTGTTGCACTCAATGACATGTTAGGGTTGCTGAGATTTTTCGGGGAGCTAGGAAGGCTCGAATAGTGACCCTGTTCGCAAAATAGGCACAAGTAGACGTCGAGCTGGGGAAAATAACCATTACTTACGTACCTAGGTAAGCCAAGAAAATTAACCCTCAACTAAATAAATTAAAAAATACAGTCGATCGATACACACAAAGCGATAAAATTGCATGTGTAGGTAATTTCCTTACTTCACTTCACACCTATCCCGTAAAGCTGTAATTTTTCAAATGAGCTAATTAGTATGCAAACTAGTGGGTGGTAAATGTACGAAGCCTGATGCAAACCGAGCTGGGCATGTAATTGCCAGGTCTCAGGTGGCCGACGCTCGTCGGTTGTTCACTGTATATTAGCTAATTTCTATAGGTAAAATAAATAGATATACTGGCATAGAAAGTTATAAATCCGTACTAATATTATAAATCTGTGAGTTTGTGTGTGTGTGTATGTGTATGTATGTATGTTTGTTACCTCTTCACGTTCAAACGGCTTGACCGATTTGGATGAAATTTGGAACATAGGTAGAGTATAACCCGAAATAACACAAAGGTCACTTTTTACCACGGGAAAACAACAATTAAAACGGGAAAATGAGTGGCAGCGGGTAAAACCGCTGAGCGGAAATCTAGTCTAATCATAAATTATTTACACATATGAATGGTGACCAAAAATTAAAAGCATATTTACATAAGGTAAAAATTTACGTATGTTTTAAGGGATGATTTCTTTAAAATAATAGGTTACTTTTTACTTCAGAAAAATCTGTCATTCCCACAGGAAAACACAGCAACTGATTCAACGGACTTCATACAAAAATTTCAATGCATTTTATCGTCTACTATTATTGAGTGGGGGATCGTTGAATAGGTCTTGTAAAACTAAAGGAAAGTTTCTTTGAAACATACTAAGTCAAATGTCCCTCTTTTCAAGAAATGTTATTTTAAAGAGGGCTTTTATACCTGTGCATTAGAGTTAGTAGGTATGCATACCTTTTTTTTTTTTTTATATTAATGATGGGTTTGCTCTTGACTCTAGTCTAGGTCATAGGACAGAGACAGAGTCTAAGATGGAGCGAGCTCACCCAGAAGAAGCCTGTTCACTCTTACTTTGAAGACATTAGGGTTGTATGCGTTTGGAAACACAGACGCAGGAAGTGAGTTCCACTCTTTAGCAGTGCGCATTATAAATGATGACTGGAAGCGCTTAGTCCGAATTGGCGGAATGGCAACCAGGTACGGATGGTATCCGGCGGTGCGTCTGGATGTCCGATGGTAGAAGGGAGCTGGTGGAACAAGGTCGTAAAGCTCTTGAGCACACTCTCCGAAGTACAATCTATAAAAAACCGACAAGCAGGCAACCTTGCGGCGATGTGCCAGGCTATGTAGCTTGGTGTCCACCAGTTTTATGTCGCCTATGAGCCTCTTGGCCCTGCGTTCCACCGAGTCAAGAGCGGCAAGTTGGTATTTGGCTGAGCCATCCCAAAGGTGACTGCAATACTCCATGCAGGATCGGACTTGTGCTTTGTAAAGAGTTAAAAGCTGTCCAGGCGTAAAGTATCGCTTCACTCTATTCAGGACGCCCAGCTTTTTAGCCGCCGTCTGAGAATTGTACTCGATGGTCGCGCCGAAGTTTAGATTTGATGTCAACTCCATGCCTAAAAGCTCAAGCCTGTCAGTGACTGGGACAGATGTACCCCGAAAAGTAGGTGTCCAGTCGAAAGGACTCCTTTTTGCAGTGAAAAGACACGCCTGTGTTTTGGTGGCATTGAATGAGACCAGATTGTCGTTGCCCCATTGGGAGACAAGACTTAAGGTCAGATCTGTTCGCTCTACCATGACCTTTCTTAACGAACGTATTTCATCCCCGCTGGTCCCTGCACCTGTCAAGTATCTCTCTGAAACGGTACTATCATCTGCGTATCCAACAATACCATGCCGAAGGAGGTCATTGATGTGCAGCAGGAAAAGAGTTGCAGAGAGAACAGACCTCTGAGGAACTCCGGCATCAATGGCCATAAGGTCAGAGGAGCAGCCGTCAACGATTACTCTGATGGACCGTTCACTAAGGAAGTCTGAAATCCAAGTACAAAAATCAGCTGGGATGCCATAAGCCGGAAGCTTGCTGAGCAGACTTGCATGCCAGACCCTGTCAAAGGCCTTCGAGATATCGAGTGAAACGGCAAGTGCTTCGCCGTTTTTCTCGATGGCTTCGCCCCAGCAGTGCGTGACATACACAAGAAGATCACCAGTAGACCGCCCCCGCCGAAAGCCATATTGACGGTCACTGAAAAGATACCTAAATAGGATTTGGTAAAAATTCGATTAGAAATAAAAAACATGCCTATGAAGTCGCGGGCAACAACTAGAAGATAATAAAAATAGTAAATAAATAATAGACAGACGGCATAATCCATCTTTTTTATTAGCCGCATGCAAAAATATGCTTTCCCAACATTTCCTTTGTTGCTTACACTTAATAAAAAAGCCTTTCAGGCGCTTTTCACTTACATGTTTCCTCTCAAATGATGACATCGATGATGTATGAGACAGATATTATGTAAAAGAGATAAGATATATTATTTCCGAGGGTCGGTTGAGTGGTGAAGACGGTCGCACCCTCGTCAGAGGCGTCAGCAAAACTAACTAGTTTCAGTTTTTAGTGTCACTGATTTCATACTGACTCAAATTTCTTTGATTTAGGATTCTCTAAGAATATTTTTCCAATGAACTAGGGGCTGAAAAGGGGATCCATAATAATACTGTTTCAATGTTGTTATAACAAGGGAACCAATTACATCCTTGCATTTCTCAAAAGCAAATTTTAAAAATGAAAATTTATATCGATATTTTTTAATATAAGTATATAATTTCACTTTTTCTCCTACATAATTCTGTCACTCTCTTATTTCTTTCTCTAGTTCATAATTTCAAACAATGGTAGGTAGGTCTTTAGCGGAGAAATAATTAATGGATACTAAAGGTAGTGCCTGCAATCTGTTTGCATTATATCATACATATTCATAATAATAAAGATACTGTGATCTTTATGATTATGAATTCTCCATCTCAACACAAACAATATGTTATGATTAATCATAACATAAATTCCCAAAACTTTGTTTCAAGATACGAACTAATGCCGCTGGTTTACTCCAAGTTTTTTCTTCTTCATGTTTGCTCGTAAATATTTCAGCTTGTTTGTTCCTAACCTTTTATCTTAGTAAGATAGGGAAGTGGTACCACCTTATAAGTTAAACTGCAAATCTCAACAGTTTTACAAGGGGAATTCAAAATAATTTAAACATGTCAAACAAGAGTAAACAATTAAATATAATAAAAAGAATACCATTAAAAAAAACAGGTTAGACAGACCTATATCATTTATAAAAAAAAACATTTTAATCGCAGGAAATCATTCAGTTTTATCATGCGAAAAATAAAATATGATAAGATCTATAGCCAAAGCCGGATTAATATTAGTACTCGTGTTGCTCTTTGCAATCTCAAAGAAATACATCATAAAATATTACAAACTTACCAACGAAACTTTCTTCAACATAAATGCAGTATATACCTATTATTAGGATTAGAAGTAAGCAACACCACACCACTGAGGGTAGGTCTATTCTACCCATATCTCTTATAGGTAAACATCTTTGCCTTCCATACCATTTAACAACCCATAACTATTACGTATAACAATCAACATTATACGCACTGAACATTATCTTCAGCCTTTAAGAAATGTAAGAGACATTCTGTTTTCAAGCTGGACTGTAATATCGAGGAAGTCTGGAAAAGCTAAGCAAGCCATAGTTTTTGCTAAGTTATATGTGCATGCCACATGAGCAATTTGTTGTTGTTTCCTATAATTCTCATTTTTCTGTAATAATGCATTATGTAATAATTACTTTTAGTGTACCTACATAAATAAGTATTTATGTAGAGATCTGTCTTCTTTTTCCTCTAAAGATAACTGTCTATAACTGTCTATGTCGATAAAGATATCAGGGTAGGATCAATACCTGTTTTCCCACTATAACAATATTATTTATAAGCTTCTACTGTTCTTCTTCTTCTTTTTATGTGTGACACCGAGTCGTCCAAAGGTTGATTGAATGTATTTATTAGTGCTTGGTAAACATTTTTTTACTAATGCGTCTAGCTCATCTTTAAAATTACCTACGGTTATTGACGCGCGACGAAAACTTTTTCAAAATTTTAGTTATCTGGGGGCAAAGTCGTGCCCCAGTCATGACTAGCCAACCGAAGTGCGAGGGCACTACCTACTTTTTTTCAAAGTGTTTTGTCGATTTTTTAACCCTCATGACTTAGGTTTCAGATATATTAGATCATAATTAGATAAAGAAAACCAGCTCTATCGTTTTTGAGATCGTTTTCAGTCTCAATATACATAATAATTTATAGTATCTCTATAAAATCTCAAAAGATCTCCGTGTCACGAAAGTGTTGATAAATGTAATAAATAATCCTACCAATATTCACGCCTTGAAAATTATCATCAAATTAAATTCGCCATAACCGATCGTGAGCCACCTCGGGATTTAATCACTTTAATTGCAGTTTTATCGAACCTACTACCCAAAGGACACTCGCATGTTTATTAAGCCGTCAACAAAATGATAAACGGCGGCCGCGCGATGCGTACCGCACAGTAATAATAAAACTACAATGACAACTTAATGACGACACGCCAACTCGCCAAATTATTTCCAGACGTTCCTTAAAATATACCTATCTCTTAACGCAACTTTAAAATCCATTATTTTTAACGTGTGTCATGTATCCATTACAATTTTATAAAGAACGTATTTTCTCCAGCGACGACTTGTAGTGTTTACGACTGCATTAAATGATTTACGGGCGATTTACGGGTTGTTTTTGCCTACCACAGCCACTTACATGACTCTGCTATGTAGTAACTCTATCGCATTGCAATGTTTTATATTCATAGAATATAGCTTGAACTCTGTGAATGTCAAATTCATACAATTTTTCTTTTGTCCTTTTCACTCTCACTTAGTTTCCTATCTTGCTTCCTGCTGTCAAAGGAATCATCCTATATTATACAGAGTATATAGGTGATATATTTAGCTGAATAGCTACGAGGTGTAAAGGACAAGTTGACTTAGGTAAACTGAAATCTTGAACCAAGAATGCAAAACAGTGAAAATAATTACCTCCGGTTCAATAAACTCGCGAACAGATCGCAGATGTTGTACTTATCTATTAGAATTCGAAAATACGTTTACAATTTTGTATACGGCTGTGTACCAAGAACTTCATTCGTGTGAGGAGAATCTAGAAATCGCGTTTTAGTTAAACTGTCCTAAAGGATAAAAAAATAAATTGCCTGGATAATAACGTAATTTCATTATGAGAAAATACCGGCCAAGTGCGTGTTGGACTCGTCCACCGAAGATTCCGTTCCTTGTCCCACTTGAACAACTAGCCTACATTTAAATTTTATATTTTTGCCTAATTTTTACTTCAAAACGAAGTTACTTCCCAAATTTCATAGTTCTAGGTCCTCGGAAAGTACCCTTTGAATTTTGATTCCCTTGAAAGGATCAATAACACGCGTTTTTACATCTTAAACGATATCTCTTTTTGACTTTCAGTTAAGAGCTTGGTTTTTGCAACAACAAGCGGTCATAGATCATTGGTTTTAATTTCAACTTTACGCGTTCCCGAGATAAAGGGTCGTGACGGACGGACGGACAACAAAGTGATCCTATACGGGTACAACGAGCATGTATTGCGTGGCGGTAATTTTTGTTCGGAAGATGTTGGGGTTACTGAAACTAACTCCTGAAAACAGTTATCTATGACTAAAGATTTTACTAAATAAATATGAAAAATCCCTTCACCCATAAAAAGATTCAATTCTTTTATATTTCACGAGTCAGCTGACTGATGTCTAAAGAATATATTTTACTTTTTCCAACTCAATGAAGCAAACAAAATGAATGACTATAAGATGTATTTTAGAAGCATAACTTATCTTTCATCTGCATTTGTATTGCTTTTAAAAATATAAATTTCTCGTCTGAACCACGAAAACATTTTCAACTTCAACAGTTTCGTCAAATCGTATATCTTAGTTAAAAAGTTGGTGTAATAAAACCTCTTTTGTGCATTTTCCGAAAATAAGAAATGAACAAAAAATGCAAACATGGTAATTTGAGGTTTGCCACAAAACTTTTCACAAATAAAACATTTATGACAAATATGAATGAATGTATAAAATTTACATAGCTACGTAAAAGAAATATTAGTCAAATCAGAGTTTCTACATCAATGACGCTCACGTTATAGTGTTTACGACTGCATTAAATGATTTACGGGCGATTTACGGGTTGTTTTTGCCTACCACAGCCACTTACATGACTCTGCTATGTAGTAACTCTATCGCATTGCAATGTTTTATATTCATAGAATATAGCTTGAACTCTGTGAATGTCAAATTCATACAATTTTTCTTTTGTCCTTTTCACTCTCACTTAGTTTCCTATCTTGCTTCCTGCTGTCAAAGGAATCATCCTATATTATACAGAGTATATAGGTGATATATTTAGCTGAATAGCTACGAGGTGTAAAGGACAAGTTGACTTAGGTAAACTGAAATCTTGAACCAAGAATGCAAAACAGTGAAAATAATTACCTCCGGTTCAATAAACTCGCGAACAGATCGCAGATGTTGTACTTATCTATTAGAATTCGAAAATACGTTTACAATTTTGTATACGGCTGTGTACCAAGAACTTCATTCGTGTGAGGAGAATCTAGAAATCGCGTTTTAGTTAAACTGTCCTAAAGGATAAAAAAATAAATTGCCTGGATAATAACGTAATTTCATTATGAGAAAATACCGGCCAAGTGCGTGTTGGACTCGTCCACCGAAGATTCCGTTCCTTGTCCCACTTGAACAACTAGCCTACATTTAAATTTTATATTTTTGCCTAATTTTTACTTCAAAACGAAGTTACTTCCCAAATTTCATAGTTCTAGGTCCTCGGAAAGTACCCTTTGAATTTTGATTCCCTTGAAAGGATCAATAACACGCGTTTTTACATCTTAAACGATATCTCTTTTTGACTTTCAGTTAAGAGCTTGGTTTTTGCAACAACAAGCGGTCATAGATCATTGGTTTTAATTTCAACTTTACGCGTTCCCGAGATAAAGGGTCGTGACGGACGGACGGACAACAAAGTGATCCTATACGGGTACAACGAGCATGTATTGCGTGGCGGTAATTTTTGTTCGGAAGATGTTGGGGTTACTGAAACTAACTCCTGAAAACAGTTATCTATGACTAAAGATTTTACTAAATAAATATGAAAAATCCCTTCACCCATAAAAAGATTCAATTCTTTTATATTTCACGAGTCAGCTGACTGATGTCTAAAGAATATATTTTACTTTTTCCAACTCAATGAAGCAAACAAAATGAATGACTATAAGATGTATTTTAGAAGCATAACTTATCTTTCATCTGCATTTGTATTGCTTTTAAAAATATAAATTTCTCGTCTGAACCACGAAAACATTTTCAACTTCAACAGTTTCGTCAAATCGTATATCTTAGTTAAAAAGTTGGTGTAATAAAACCTCTTTTGTGCATTTTCCGAAAATAAGAAATGAACAAAAAATGCAAACATGGTAATTTGAGGTTTGCCACAAAACTTTTCACAAATAAAACATTTATGACAAATATGAATGAATGTATAAAATTTACATAGCTACGTAAAAGAAATATTAGTCAAATCAGAGTTTCTACATCAATGACGATCACGTTATAAAATAAATGAGGTACCTATGAATATGTAAACATTTAATCGTCTGTTGACGCGCAGCCGCCAAAACTTACTTTGTGCTATTGATGACTACCTATGACATTTTATATGATTATGAACGGACATCCTAGTTTAATGTTCATTAAATAATTTTCGGGTTACTGAACGGTCACAATTACACAATACTTATGTACCTAGATACCAAATGTAACAAAAGCAATGTTGATAGGTTAGATTTACTGCGCTAAACTCTACAAGATGATTTATGACCCCACTGTAAATAGGCGTCTTACCTCCTGCTCCTTAGAATTTACGACAAGCCAACAACAACCTCTTATGAAACCGTATTTTTGATCAAGCTCAAGTATTTTCAAAAATATTGCGTCTGTAAGTACTTCAGCGTGCTCTTGCATAGCTATTCTCTTAAGTGCCAAAAGTCTCAAGCGCTTGCGTAAATAACTCGAAAATTTGGAGTATATAACGACAAAGTGGCTCACTCCAAAACGCGCTATTCCATCGGGGCATGTGTCAGCATTTTTGTCAAGACGTCTTTAGTCAATTCTGCAGCTTTACAGAGAATGTTTTCGCGACACGACGAGTGAAACATGACATCTATACAACTGCTTCTTTTTATTCACGAGATTTATCTTATGAAGCACTTTGCACTACGTCCGCACGCAAAATTATTTCGTCATAGATCTGCAAAACAACCAACGAAATGTTTCACAGAATACAACAGTTATTTTGAGCATGAAAATGCAATTATCGAACAATGATACTTTAATTGTCTTTTAATTATCGGCAAACAAGGTTCTGAATATTCGCGTTTAAGGTACCTACTTTAATTGACCTATTGATTTCTGTATTAAAAAGTAACGAACGGTGAGCCGGCAGATCACTTACGATCAACAACTCATTATCGATTTTCATTTTGGTTTAGTGCGAAAGTCAGTTCCACGAATTTAGGTCTCAGCCAATCTGTGTTAAAAAGAGATAGATACTTGAAACAGTGCCCAAAAGTGAAGTGGAACTAGTGGTTCGGTGATGCGTAGGACATGAGAAGTTGTGGAGGTAGTGGACCAGCCGCAGCGGTGGAGCGGTGATGGTGTCGCAGGATGAGCGCGCGGCTTGATGGAAGAGTCATGGTCGTCGGGCGGCGCGCCGCTGCTGCGCACGCGCTCGCTGCCGCTGGTGCTGGAGGCGGCGAGCGGCGGCGCGCCCACGCGGCAAGCCAAGCTAGACCCGCGGCAACTGTTAACCCTCACGCGCCACTACTACCCGGAGGGCGGGTGGGGCTGGGGCGTTGCGCTGGCTGCCACTCTTGCGCAGATGCTGGCTCACGGCCTGCACCAGGCCGCCGCCATTCTCGCCGTCGAGGCTGTGAGGAAGTTCGGGCCCGAGGTTCGCATGCAAGCAGGTATGTTTCTTTAGATATGAGTGTTAGATGCTGGTGTTTATTAGAAATAACTAACACAAAATATTTAGTTTAAGGACTGTATTTTTAGGTTTTCTTAATATTAAAGTACTAACCAGGAACCACCGTATAAGAGCGGTGACAGGTGACTGACTTCAGTATAGTAGGAACAGATATAGGTATGTCTTTAATTCTATTGAATAGCGCTGACTCATACAATGAGATAATTGTGCCATCATAACAACTTAATCTTGTTTTTCAGAATCAAATATTTATGTTATGAATGACTCTACGGTATTTATAGAATTTCACTAGAGTCCTATCTAAGGAAATATTTTTGTAATATCCTCCTTCAAATATAGATTGGATCGTTCGACTGACTGGAATCGAATTGACTCCAATTCTTGGGAATTGTTCTCTTAAAATATCTATTTCTTCCCAGGAATCTTCGATATTGGTGACCAAAGCAATTCAATGAATTTAAACTGGCGCCCTCAGGAATAGTTCGCATGCTGATGCTTCCGCGGTGAATGAGGGTAATAAAGTAAAAGTTGGTGCATTTGTTCTGCAGTTTGATAAAAAGTTGTCGCATGGCCGTATAGCCACTATGTATGGTATGATAGGCTGCGTCAAGTGCATCATAATACAGCTGATATCTATTGCCGCTTCTGTTAGACGTGCTACATGACAGTTTTAAAAATGAGCAGCGTTGAATACTAAATTTAAAGTGTTCTTTAGAAGACACAAGCAGTTGGCCGCGGGCCAGCCGCGGTTGGAGCGTAAAAACAATCGCTTCATTATGCTTCGTCTGGGAGACGTCTGAGAGCATTCGTCTTTAGAACCGCAAAGGTGAACCTTTTTGGGAGAGTAACTTTTTTATTCATCCAAGATAAAAATCACAATATTTTTTACTGCGTACTCTCTCGTTTGCGTAGGTAGGTAAATACTTCCTTTACATCACGTATGTGGAACACCAGTTTATGGGGCGATTTACACCCTAGGATACGTACATACTAGAGGTAGATATCTACAACCGACAAATTGCAGAGTCAAGCCAAACAAATCGAACACAAATAAAATACATTTATCCTAAGACCATGTGAACTACATGGTAACAAATAAACACATTACAGTGTTTCCCGCACAAAAAGGTTAACTCACTTAACTGTTCAAACTATTTGGAGGCCTAGCGTAAAAGCCGGATAGTACGTAGTTAGGTTTACTGAACGTAATTTTGTTTGCTTACTCCGTTTGCCGTCAATCGCGTGCCCTTAGCGCCATTTTAGTAGATTATTCGCGAATTACGCATTGGCAGGCGCGCTCGGATATGCGGTTCATCGCAGCGCTCTATACCTACTTTAGGAATATTAAAAACTTGAACTTTTAACAAAAAATTAGTATCTATGGTCAGGTTAGGTTAGTGTAGTTAATTTATAAGTTATTAAATTTATTAGAATAACTGTGCTGTTGTACACGTATATTCTGCCTTTCTTTGTAATGTCTCACTTCCGAGGGTCAGCTGGAAGAAATTTCGACTTGGAAATAAGCTCTACCTGTGGTGTCTTATTTCTTTATGTTTTGTGTCTTTTCTGTAGTGTTTTTGTGTGCAATAAACAGTAAATGAAATAAAAAATAAACCGACAAGATAGTTTTAGCACCAAAAATAAAATATAAAATTAAACAGGCACTGCTTTTGTTATTGTAGAGTTAATGACACGAGAAATTGAAAGTTACGACATAAAAATTGCAGATGGCTTTGTTGTACTTTAATTCTATTTCTCGTCAAGCGTCATTTAACAAAAGTTTTTTACAAGTTTCAGCGAGAGTTTCCACATAAAACGCAAAAAAAAGTCGTATTTTCTTTTGCAGACTTTCAATGATGCAGAAAAATTGCAAGCTTCACTGAACGAATGCATCACATTCAGGCTGAAGCGTAAATACGTCTTATACTTACATATCAAAACATTTTCAACTAAAGTTACTATACTACTATTAATAAAAGTTTATACTACTATTAATATATATAAATAGCAAAGGCGAGCTTATCTCTTCAGAAGAGATCTCTTCCAGCCAACCCATTTGTTGTCAGAAAATTCCAAATTCTAATTACTTACAAACTTTTAATTTTTTCTATTCATCAGACATTTCTATTAGGTACCTTCGGAGGATTTTACCTACACTTAATTATTTGTCTATAAGCTTTTTTGCAGCAAAATATCTTTATACTTTTTTTTTCGTGAAAATACTGTAACAAGTAGGGGATAGACCACTAAATCACGAAGATGCATGGCTGCGAGGCCCTACACTGTCAATAGCAAATTCTTGTGATTTATATTGTCACCTTTGATATAGGCTTTGTTTCAATTTCAACTTGTTTGCAAATCCAGTTATTTCCTGTTGAACATTTTTATTACTGAAGTGCTCATAGCGGACTACAGATACCTAATAAATAACCCCGAGAAGTGAAAAAAAGTAATTTGATTATTAAAGGTCTTTGTTTTGAGAAAGAATACATTGAAAACTTTCAAGAGTTTCAGGTTTTTCTAAAGATTTATACTGATAATGAGGTCAATTCGGGATTTAAATTTTCCTTACTTGCCTTAAATTAGTGCTGTCACTTTCCGTCAAATAGGTTTAGAAAAGGCTAGAAGATATCTAAGTCCTGTCATTTTTAAAAACGTCAAGGGTTTATTTCGCCTTTCCTAGTCAATTTAGTCGCCATTGTTTTGATTGTCGCCTTATTTTGACAAATAACACGTATTTTGCATGAAATTATAAGACATGACACGACTAAAATATCTCCTATCCTTTTCTAAACCTATTTTACGAAAAATGACAGCACTAATTTAAGGCAAGTAAGGAGAATGTACATCCCGAATTGTGGCCAATATGTATGACGTTTTGTTAATTAACTAAAAAGTTTTAAAAAATGTAGCATTAAACTAAAGAGCTTTGAAATCGCAACAATCAAATTAGTTTACGACATCTTAAATTCGGGTCATTATTTTAGGGATCCCTTGATCTTGGGGTTACTAGTTTATGAGTCCAGGGCGGAAGGGGTCGCAGTTAGTACAAGTGTGTCGTAAAAATAACAGTCAATAAATACAGATAATGCCCGCTGGCAGTCGTCAAGAATCGATTACGCAGTGAAATGGAGCTGTTAACTTTGTATCTGGTATACTATATGTACATACATTTTATGTGGGAGCTGGTAACTCGATATATAGGCCTGATTGTGGCATGTGAACTAGAAGATCTGAAAATGCTGCAGGTCATCCAAAATTCCAAACCGTTTCATGCGTAAGGCTACCGGAGCGCCCAGATACTTGCGGAACGCCAGCTTCCATATCGACTTACTCGTAGGTCTCCTTACCATTAAAGCCTGTATGAGGGAAGCGTAATTTCTTCGACAACGCATAATAAAAGCCCCTGAATTATATCCTTAATTAAAAAAACTCCTTAAATTCAAAAATTCAATTCAAAATCATTTATTTCAGAAAACTGAGTTCCATAGATAGTGTGTTAGTAAACAAAATTAAAATCAATACATGTATGTTAGTTAGTTAGTTATCTAAGTTATGAATGTCAAAATAAATATGTTGATAATGTCATTCAATTATTTCACATAATAACAATAATATTTAAATTCAAAAGAAAATTAAATAAGATAAAATTAAATTTAAAATGTCAATAATAATTTAGGGTTAAATTTATAATAAGTGAAATAATAATAAATGAAACTATCTTTACAACTACCCTACTAATAGTGACGTCCAGTGACTGGCAATAGGACACTCGAACTTACTCCCGATAGCCTTCAGGATGGAGTTGGAGCTGCCATGTACTCTGCTCATCAATGACGCCACTTTCTTCCGCATAATTGCATGGAAACCATCGGTATGGGCTTCGGCAAACATACCGGATGCACTGCAGAAACGCGGCAGCTTAAACACGTATCCAATATTTTAAGCTTTATGCTATAATTACAAATTTTTAAACAGATCACATCAAAGACCACGAACTTTTATAAAAACTTTTATCTCCATTTATACCCCCTTTAGAGATGAGAAGTTTGTTAAAACTGAAACATGTGTTTCATGATTTCCTTTTCTTAGTCTTTTTACTAATTTTATAACGGATCGCATTTAAAAATCACAAACTTCTATACAAATATGATAACCCCTTTTACCCCTAGGAGTTAAAATTTTGAAAATTCTGAAACCCCTCTTTGATTATTTTAGTTCAAAGACCACGAATTTTCATATAAACGTTTAACCCTTTTTTTCCCCTCTAGGTGTCAAAATTTTTAAAGTGCTTTCTTAGCGGATGGTTATAAAGTTAAATATAGGTTTATTTAACTATATAACCTGCTCAAATTACATGTTTCTAGCATAAGTAGTTTAGGCTGTGCGTTGATGAATGGGTTAGTCAGTCAGACAGTGAGATCATTTGTTTTTGTAAGTGTAAATAAGATGTATAAGTAGCTTTTGTTTCCCGTGGATAAGTTATAGGTACTTTTGAAAAACGGTCAATGCTAAAGATGGTACCCACATCTTAAATATAAGAAGTTATTGATATTTTGAATGGTAAATTATTAGACGTGAAAATATGGAATTAAGATAAGTAGGTATATCATAAATGAACAAAAATGTTATCCTCATAAATAAAAAATATAAAAATAATTGGTATACAAAAAAACTTTGGGACAAATTGGGACTTAATAGACAAAAAATATAGAAACTTATAGTGAAATTCAATCTTTCTTTTATTTAAAACTACTATCTCAAAACACTACTGGTGGGAGGCCGTCACACGCTGCGCTTTCCGACGTATGGCCACCATTAAAACCTATAAATAACCAGTATAATATTTTCCAACGTTGCAATTAATTCATGCCATTTTTCATACCCACATCACACGGTCTTATTATGACGGACATTAATCACTTCCAATTCTTTCGAGGTTTTACGTTCAAATTATATTAGATTTGTTGAAAAATTCTCCTTTGTACGGATTTTATTACACTTAGGTATAAAATCTTAGGCTGCGCACGCAGAATTCAATATGCAATAAATTGATTTTGACACTGTCTTACCACAACAATATAAAAATGGCAAGTATCAAGTATGTAGGTATGTCTGATAACTGTTCATTGGTAGACCGCAGCACCAATATTTTGGCACGAGATTCATATTTTTCACTTTGAAAAATTAGTTTGGCAACTCTTTACAGCAAAAAAAAACAAAGGTAAGCCTCTAAGCAAACGTAGTATTTTCTATCAAACAAAACTAGCAGCAGTATAAAGCAAAAATCTTTTGGGAGTGCGCACAGGTACCTAAAGTGTTTGTTACAATGATGGACCAAAGGGCCGGCGTTTCAGCATTGAAATGATTTATAGAGGGCTTGTTATTACGCTTCAATGATAGCGCGCTCTTTTTGTAGCTCTACAAACGATGTTATTGACACGCGCCGCCTTTTTTTCCTTATTTATACAAGATTTATTGGTATAAAATGTATGTAAATAGAAAGCAATGTAGGAAAGTGTCGAAAATTCAATTCTTTACATAAACCGAACGAGATTCAAAAGATAAAAGAAAACTATCATTGTTTTTTAAATATTTCACTTTAATCCTACGCAATTTTACTTATACAATTTAAGGTCGAACATAGAATGACTTTTCAAATATTTTATACGTGGGTACGAGATGGTACTAGGTACCGTGAAACCCTTCAATTTGGATTAACCCGATTATTAAGTTGATAAATGAGTGCGCCAAAGAGTTTTTGGCATACCAAGGACACAGGAGGTAACAGGGCCCAATTTTTAATCCCATAATAAATTTTCCGTGGGCTGCGCGAGCGAGGCATTGGCTGGCGAGGCAAAAAGAGCGATAATTATTCCGCACGTCATCCCAACTCTGCCACCACCCGTCCTGTCACTTCAACGAAACATTATACGTAATACGAAACCTAAGCCAGGATAACCTAACGCGTTTACGGATAGAGGTGACAAAATTGACGTCATATTACATAGATTGGCGCAGTGAAGTGAAGTAGCGGGTACTTTAGTATGTAATTTATTTTAACAAAAGGTATTAACTGGCATTTATAAACCGAATGTGGGTAATGTTATCATAATTAAAATTATGATTAAATGTTTAACGAATATGTTTCAAGCTACCTACTTATGATGCTGGGCTTGGTAAGAACACGTTTTTTTTTCAAATCGATTGTCAAATGCTGGCTCCGTTAACCCTTTCCATGATCAGAAAATTAGCTGTCGTCCCCGCGATGATAAATGTTGTGTGTCGTTTTACGCCCGATCTTAATAAATGAATGCTTTGATTGACAGCCTGATCTCACACTTCGCGATAGCTGATAATGATAACGTCATCACGGGTGCTGTAGCGCCTTTTCTATGTCCTTACTAGGAAGATAAATATTGCGCTGAGAAATCGGCCCCACACGAGCACGTTAATGATTAATTTGATTGACAGTGAAAAGATACCGCGAAACCCTGTCAATAAATATTTAATGGGAAATATGGACTTGCTCTCATAACACCTTAGAAACGACTGATTAGACCAAACTGTATGTAGAAGTGCTTGTCAATTTCTTTAAAAATAATTTGAAAAGAACACATTTTTTATTGTTTCAATTCCTATGACTGGCGTATTCTTTATGATCTATGTATGATGAACTTGAAAGAATCCTCTAATAAATATATATTACGAATTCAGAATCCTTTTTACTTTTGCATACACTGCAAACTAAAAAATACTTTCTAAGAGCTCATTCACATGACTTAACTTGTACCTCCTCTGTACATCACAAATGCAGGTTCAATCTTTGAACCATTCCCCCCTTCTATCAATATGCTTTGTGGGTTTGACAAAAGATCAAAATAAATTCAAATAAAAAATGAGCCTAAAAACAAACAAAATTATAAGCGTTAAACAAATTCCTACCAAAAAAAATAGGAAACATCCTAAAATACGTCAATTTCGAAACTAAAAACGAAACAAGTGCAAGCTATTTTCCATTCACCGAAATTATTTTTTTGGCAATATCCGCGAGTTACGATCGAAAGTTAGAACAGCGGGCGGGAAAAATTTGGTAACCACCGCGCTCCTAAACTCATATCAATACTATTATCCTACTAAAATTATAATTGCGAAAGTTGTGTGTTTGTTTGCTACTTCTTCACGCAAAAACTACTGAACCAATTGTAATGAAAGAGCATCGAACATATTTGTATGAAGCCTGGCATACCTAAACTTTAAGGTGTTCACCCGTAAGAGCCCCACTATGGAGACATGAAATGTTGGCGGCCACTGATGGTACTTGCGGCAATCGACAGAGAAAAATATTACAAAACGAAAGTGTTATGTGATGAAATGTCGAAAGTGATATACTTTCGGAGATATTGAGCTTTTAAAATGAAAAAAAATATATTTTATCCACAGTATTTATTTGTGAATGGAAAAGCATTTTAAAGTATAAAATATGTTTATTACATTTATTAATAAGTGTAATTACGCGCTTTCTCTTCAATCTCAGTATTATTATAATACTAATAATTATTAGGAATATCATATATGTAGGAAAAATCTAGGTATGTATTGTAATGAAATGAACTTTATAAGTTACGTATTTATTTATTTGATTTGCATTTAAGTAACTTGGTTTTGCACTTAACTTAGTTTTACAATAATAACATCATCAGCTACCAATGTTTCCTGATGCCGCGCCCATGCCATGCATTCTCTCACAAAACAGACACCTCACTTGTGGGTCAATGTTCATCGACATAATTATATTGTCTTTTAAAACAAAAACAGAACAACAACAACAACAAATTAAAAACGAAAACTTAGTAAACAATAAAATAACAATCGTCTTACAGATAATAAAAGCTGTCTACAACACTTACACACAGTAGAAAGCACAGTGGCTAAATGATTTTCCAAACCAAAATAGGTTGAAAAAAAAAGGCACGCACAGGACAGGGTTCCTAGAAAATGGGATAAATGTGTGCGTAAGTAAGTACACAGGTAATAAAATATGTGGATGACAGCGGACAGCGGAGCGAAGAGCGGCAGTCGCTCTGTTGTGGTTGTGTGACGAGATGAGATATCTTTATCTTTATTTTTCTATGGCTGTCCTTATCGCATGCGGTTGCCACTTTTCGCCGGTTTTTTTACCACTCACGAGTAGCCAACCATACTTACCTACCTATCTAATAAATAATAGTTAAAAAATGCTTTTTCATTCACACATAAATACTGTGGATAAAATATTTTTTTTCATTTTAAAAGCCCAATATCTCCGAAAGTATATCACTTTCGACATTTCATCACATAACACTTTCGTTTTGTAATATTTTTTTCTGTCGATTGCTGCAAGTACCATCAGCGGCCGCCAACATTTCATGTCTCCATAGTGGGGCCCTTAAGGGTGAACACTTTGAAGATTAGGTATGCCAAATAGGTTGGATGCTCTTTGGCACACATGTAGAAGGTAATATGGATTAACACATAGGATAGTTTTTCACCACTTATGCGGGAAACGCCGTGGGTAACAGTTAGTATATCATAAATATCTACTTGTTGCATGTATGTATTGTTGTTGTATCGATTAGATATCATTTCCATGGCCGTCGTAAGCGAAATCCAAGAGGCTCGGGGGTTGTATGTGTATTGAAATTTTGCCACTGAAAGTGAATACATAATAAATATTTGTCGGACACGTATAAATAACTTTTATTGTACAATCGTTGACACCCTAAATACCCAGCAAGGTATAAAAGCGTATGTATTTGCATTTAGCAATAATTCAACTCTAGGTAGCGTATTTTTAATTTCGCATGCGAAAGTCTGCCACTGATTGTGCTACTATCGCATGTTCCACTACACACATCCATTAACACACTCTAATCAGTTCACATATCCGAGATATTAACAAATTCTAGTCGAAGTAAGCGTGATACAAATGGTAAGACCAGTCGACGCGGACTTCCGTATCGAATTACACTGTTTCAAAAATGTACAATACAATCATCCGATCAATAATTTTCATTAGAAAAAAGGTTTCATACCGCTTTTCGCAGTATTTTCCATTGCAAATTTCTGGTAGGTTTACCTAGATAATGCCTTATAACATAAAAAAGTTAATAAAAATTAAAGCGTGAATGGCACACATTATTCGGGAGCAGTGGAACTACCCATCGATAAAATGCAGTGACGTCACGGCCACGTGTGTTCGTACCATACTACGAGTACGTTCCGTATCATAAACTGAAACGGGCCATTGTAGTCAACTTTACTTTATATCCCTCGTGAAAACTGAAAACTTCTCCTGCTGTCCGTCTCGTATTTCAGAATTTTCGTTTTATATATTACAGTTCAGTGACTGAATAAGAAATCTAAATGCATTTATTCAAACCTTTAATTCTATTGCATTATAGGTAGCGTCCTACAATATAATGGGGCATCATTAGGGCGCATTTAAAACTATAAACAGCTCTCTGTCCACTGATATTAAAACAAAATTTTCAGAAAAATAATAATCCGAAATTGTTAAAGAAATGAAACATAATTTTCGTAGTTACGCACCTACTTTGCACTCAAAACAAAGTGAAAGGACCCCGCACTCAAAATAAATAAGCGTTATTATGCAAGTAATATTGTCTGACTTCATTCGAAAATAAAATAAAAGTGTCGAAAAGATAATTTTGTGTGTAAGAAATTGTTTTAAGAGTCGAGGCACGATTCAGATCCGATTTCATTTTATTGTCAATGCTATCACATTTTAGGCGATAGTGGTATAAAGTCAGACAATTTGCTAGTTATTTACAAGACGATGAGGCAGCACAATTTCTTTATTTGGATCCGATTGAGACGAAGCGTCGGTTTTATTCGTTCCACTGCATTTGCTTCACTGGAGGAGATCCGAACCCTTATTTATAGCGTTATATTTTGCCTTTACTGCTCTTCATAAAAGTCTCCCTTTTAAAGAAAATAATAAACTGACTTTTTTAAAAGCTCCGCAATTTTTTACTTGAGTTCGTAGAGATCTTTGCAACTTACAAGAATCGTAAAGCTATTTAAGAGCATTGAACGACTTCTTTAGTTATGTAGTTATTTAATTCAGAAAGTATTGGGTAACCATTGGGTCTTCTTCTTCAAATTTAAGAGTAAAACTCTTGTCGGTGGAGTAACTTCCAATTTTGGGTAATGTACCGGTGGGTAAGTAACCGTTTTATCATGATTCTAGTCCAGACATTGCATTCGCAAATTAAATCCTTAAACTTAATCAGCCAAGCCAATTCTCCTTCAATTTTCTTTCATTAGTCTCTAACAAATTAGATGTGTACGAGTGTTGGTAACAAAGCAATGGCAAGACCGAGATAAAGACGAAATTTCTACAAGTCGAACTGTATTAGACACATTCATCTGGTAAGAGTTCCAGCCAGACTAATTTAATATCTAGACATTACGTAGTTGGCCACTGGCTAGCAATGAATGATTGTTCTGAAAATATTGAAAAAATAACGAACCTTTTCGTTTACAGTCCATTTTGTGCAAGTTCCTAATTTAAACATTGAAAAGCCATGGGCATTTTAAGGGTTCACCCAAAGGGTCAAACGGGACATAGCTTTCTGTCTGTATGTTCCCACGAACAGAGTTAGTTGAAATTTTCACAGAAGCCGTATTTCTGTTACTGCTATTAAAAAAATACTAATATTTTGATTAACATTAAAACTACTTACGTGTGGATCCATTACAAATAAACGTGTTTATTTGCTCGACTGCATTTATAATGGTTCGGAGGCTGTATCTTATTAATATTTCAGGGGCTAAACGTAATTCTGGCCCAAGTCCAGCAGTGGCCTGTTGTGGCTGTTAATGTTATGTATGGAATGTAAACGTGATTTTTATGACTTTTTCATACATTCGTGCGCGAATCGGCCTCGCGCTCGGTAGATTTTTAGAAAGAAATATTTTTTTCTAGCGCTTCACTCCTTTAAATTTGGAGATGTAGATTTGAATATATCAATCTTAAGTCAAGTGATAACAAATAAGTAACAAACTCATTCTTATAATGATAAGTTTATATTAATAATGGTAGGTAAATAATATGTAGTACCAAACGAACTATCCGGTGCGCATTTGTTTCAAATAAAACAAAAGATAACCCATACAGGGAGCACAGCCCAGCTAGCTAGAATGTCGACGAACCTGCAAACGGCCGGTCGTCCCTAAACTTTTTCAATAGCGCTGTTTGTGAACGCTAAACTCGACGATTTTCCTTTGACTATTGCACTTCTACAAACGACTTGCATGAGAGCTCCTCTCACTATACGAGTTTTGATAGGACACTATGATTAGCACTTCGCAACTTCGAAGACCAATCTGTTTTTATGAGTAAAATAAAAGGCGATTTTCATCCATTTGCTTGGGCATCATACTTATTTAATTTCATGATCTTTTTTCCAATTCAAACAAAGAGTTCAATATTAAAAGGGGCACGAACATATAATTCAAAAAGGGAAGAATGATGGATGAATTTTGATAACATACAATGGTTCTACAAAAGACGATAGCGGTTCTCGCACGCGACATTACGGGTCCACTATCACAATTCAACCTGTCAGAATTACATATTTCATACCGTGTCGGATTGCGAGCGGCCCGAATAACTTACACGGGACCGAGGTGTCGGACTGAGCTATTTCCATATTCATCGGACGCCTTCGAAGATTTGGACAGGATCACTGAACTGGGGAAAGAATCAATTTTCGCTACGAATGAATAATCTTGGAGATTTTTCTGGATATTCGTGCTATTGCATTCTTGAAGGTAGATTTTATTAGAACAAATGTTTTTTGTGTCCCAGACACTATAACGCCGCAGACGTACAGCCATATCCGCGATATTATGCTGATAGGCGGAGTAAAGTGTTTACATCGCGTATGATATCTAGTGGAGCCGACAACTCACGATCATGTCGTAACATTTTTTCTCACCGACAGCCACAAAAAGCTCGTGATGTTTTATTGTTATCCTCTGTCATAAACATCCGCGTATGGCATTCCAGTCTCCTTGTTTGGTAGCCTTAGCTCGTTCTCAAGAGCACACGACGTGATCTACAGAGGTTTTCAACATTATAAACTGCTGTGTGTTTTTCTTGTCATAACTCGGCATCTTCTCTTTCACGATCGCCGCCAGTTCAGATCGTTACGGATGACTTTAGATGCACCAGAATACTGTTTTTCAAAGCGTTTTGTATTGCTAAGCTCTTTTGAAATAATCGTGATCGGTGTTTTTCATAAGGATCAACTTTCTGTCAGACCTACTTTTAAAAACCTAATTAATTATTACCTCGGCATAAAATTAAGCTGGTTGATATATATCGTACTCCTACCCTCATTAATTATGTATGATTTATAATATAACACGCATAATTATTTAATAACTTAACTAGGAATTTCTTTCAACTATGGTCGTATTCATCATCAAAGCTTTTACAAATCGTTAGAGACGATTTTGTGAACAGCTTTTGTGGACATCCGTTCTACATTTAGTAAAAAGGGAAGAAGAAAAACCAAATCTGTTCCCTTTACACACGATTAAACGGATCTTTCGCGGCGTTCGACAGCGTTCTCAATTTATTATTGGGATTTGGACGGTGAATGAATACTAAATGAACCATAAAATAAAATTGCATAAATACCTTGTTTGTTTTATTTCGAATACCAAATTTTTTAAAACACTTCCCGAAAATATACTTCTAAATTTTTTGAAAACTTGCCCGCGTTTGTAAATATTGCAAGTTTTCAAAACGTGTTTTGTTTTTCCCTACTTATATATGCTTAATAATAAGACAATAGTGTGTACGCTTGGCTTCGCTACCCAAAATATTAATAAGGTAATGGTTGAATATAAGAGAAAAATGCCTATACCGTGTATATATCACACACGCACACACATATATCACGCCTGTAATCCCATGCGGGGTAGGCAGAGCGTAAACGGTCGCAAAAAACGGACATTTACGCCACGTCTGACAAATATTTGAGGGTCATTCGGAAAATTGTGTATCACTATAGTGACAGGTTGTCAGCCCATCGCCTAAAATTGGAAAACACACCCTCGAGTCCCTTAATCGCCTCTTACGACTCCCACAGGAAAGAATGGGGTGATGCTATTCTAAGCCAGCATCACACGGCAATATATCGTCTTAATATTGTGGAAACGAAAAATTAAAGGACTATTCTGATTCTAGAGTCAAACTGGATTTTCTATAATGCATCGACGTTTAAAATGCAATCTAGAATATAAACTGAAATACCATCATCTTTTGTTTCAGGATGTCTAGGCGCACTATCAGCTGGAGTAGCGCTGGCTCTATCGCCAGTGACGGTAGCACTGTGCATCCGCAAGTCGACGCGGGTGACCGCGGTCGTGGGCGGATTGGTCGCGGCATTGGGCTGTCTGTTCACGTCCTTCGCGACACAGTTTCACCAACTCTTCTTCAGCTATGGTAGGTGATATAAACACTGATATATATAAGGTCGTTGTGCATCCGCAAGTCGACGCGGGTGATCGCGGTCGTAAGCGGAGAGGTCGGGGCTGTCTGTTCACGTCCTTCGCGACACAGTTCCACCAACTCTTCTTCAGCTATGGTAGGTGATATAAACACTGATATATATAAGGTCGTTGTGCATCCGCAAGTCGACGCGGGTGATCGCGGTCGTAAGCGGAGAGGTCGGGGCTGTCTGTTCACGTCCTTCGCGACACAGTTCCACCAACTCTTCTTCAGCTATGGTAGGTGATATAAACACTGATATATATAAGGTCGTTGTGCATCCGCAAGTCGACGCGGGTGATCGCGGTCGTAAGCGGAGAGGTCGGGGCTGTCTGTTCACGTCCTTCGCGACACAGTTCCACCAACTCTTCTTCAGCTATGGTAGGTGATATAAACACTGAGGTTGTTGTGAATATGAAAGTCGATACGGGTAACCGCGGTCGTGGGCGGATTGCCTCGGTACTCGGTTGTCTGTTCAAGTCCATCAACTCTTCTATGGTACTACATCATTCACAGCTATCTTTAATATGGCTGCGTTTCTACATTAAATGAAACCTGTAGAAGAGCTGACAGAGCTGAGTAGTATACTATGATATCCTAATGATCCCAAAATTTGAATGTTCGCCGCTCGGATACTGTGATCCTATCTTATTTTAGTAGGTACGCCACGCTCACTACAAACTCCTTAACTTAAGCAGGTAAGTCAAATATTTACGTATTGCTTTATTGCAATGACTTTGGTCATACATTAGGTTGAATTGAAATATCGAAAAATTCATCAAAATAAGTATGGCGGTAAGAACACCGTATTAGTATTTTGAGTCATTATGTGTGATTGCGAAAGTTTAAAAACAGTTGATTCATTAGGTTGACTATTCAAAGAGTTTTTCCCATTATCATCATCGCTGCACTTATTTCACTGATTGCTAAATTATGGAAGATAATAATTTTCAGATTCTCAACAATAACCATTCAGCAAATCGCCAAAAAAGTATCTTCATTAAAATATCTTTAACCCAAACCTGTTATTTACCATTCGTTAAGAGTGCAGGACATCATTTACATCAAAAAGCAACATCCAATTCCAACGATGAAAATAATTTTAAATTATAATTCAATATGATTCACTCGTACAATGCGAGAGGTGCATTAAAATAAAATAAATAATTGGAACGTTAATGCACCTGACAACGCTGCGCACGCACATTCTGACAACTCAATTTATTTCGTCAGATCCGTATCCGAAACTCGTTTGGCGAACTTCAAAGGTATCCGTTAATTGGCCCTCTGAGTAAACAAGCGGATATTCAATATAACCGCTCCATCCGAGTGCACAACGAAAATAAACAACCGAATCTTGGAAGACCATGTGAGCCTCGTAAATTCGCGGTTTGATCACTCCGGGGTGACAGCCAATCATCTCAGCCAACTCGCTGGAAGACCGAGCGTGAAATTCGAAAAAAATACGAGCAATTTCTACACAAAATACACGCTTCAAAATACAAGTCGGATTTGAGAGTCTATACGTTTGTATAACCCTACTCGGAGACAGCGAAGCCTTTTCATATTGGTTGTCAGTACATTCAAGTAAGCCAAGAATAAAAGCGGATCATCGACTTTTATTTCACGCGACGTTTCTAAAATTTAAGCTTTCAGCTCGAATAATAAGGGGTTCCGTTCGCATTCTAATGCTAAAACTGTTATCGTACGAAAATATAGACTAAAGTTTGTGGATGCAAGTACTAGGGTGCATGGAGCAGTAGAAGGTAGTATTAGCATTTAAATAGGAGCTAGAAGCGCCACCACACTTGGAGAACGGTGTTTGACCAACTCGCCGCCTTCCTTAAGGCGAGTGGTGCCGTAGAACTACCGCAATCGTAGTGTAGGATATTATAATTTTTTGAGGTCATGATCCGTCATTGTTAAAAAAATATGTATTGCATTATTTTCTTTTTATAACAATTTTCTATTCTCCTTACAGAAAACCGGCTCGGGTCTTGCTCTTTGTCATGCCATTTGCGCATATTTTTAGTATTTTCACCCTACCAGCTCGATTTAATACTAAAAGTTACAACAATTAGTAGGTCCCAAAAGTGTCCGTTTGTAGCACTTTGACCTGTAACTATTATTTCTATTTTTTTAATAAAGTGGCGCTAGTTCCACGGTACCACTCGCTTTAAGATCGGTTAATGCCGGTAGTTGGTAAAGATGCGCAGCGCTGCGTCGTCGTTTCTGCATTTGGATGTCGCCGGTAAGACACTCGGCGCCTTCTTACCCAACCTTCTATCACGTAAGTTTGTAAAATATTGCAGGACTTATCTGTTTTCTTCAACTGTGACTCTAGAAGTAAAGTTGTATATACACTAGAAATCGCGTTTTTTATGAGAGCACTGTCTAATTTAGTACTTTTGTGGTATAGCGTTATTTAACATTATTGGTAGGTATGAAGATCCTTAGGCCCCTTAGCCGAATTTTTGGAAAGGCACACATACTTTTTTGACATTTAATTAGGGTCAATGTAGGCTAAATACATACATACACATATAGCGCCTATAACCCTTGCGAGGTAGGCAGAAAGTAAACGGCCGTCAAAAACGAACATCTGCGTCGCGTCTGACAAAGATTTGAGCATCATTCAGATAATTGTATATCGCCATACTGGCTGGTTGTCAGCCCGTCACCTAAAATTACAGTACACATGTAACCCTTCAGTCAGAAATGGAGTGATGCTATTCTAAGCCGACTTCACACGGAATATTTTTATTTTTTGATTTAAGATTTTTTTGTAGATGATTTGATGACTTCAATAGTTATGATATTTAAAGCAGGAAAGTTAAATAGGAACATATAGGTATGTTCTAATTTAAAATAAATGAAAATTGTTACAATAAAAACGTTTACGAACACACAATGATTAGAAATTATAGTGTAAAAGTAGAGACACCGAGTCACCCCCCGTTTTCTCTACCAGTAACTACTACACAAGAACAGCAATATCCATTGTCTATCGAACAACATAGAAATAGCAAATGTAAACACGGTTTCATTGCAATACTAACGAGAACAGTTTACACCAACTGTGCACTTTGCAACTATCCTCATCTACAGTCTAACAAAGAAACAAGGACTTGAATTATAATAATAAGTAGCTACTGTAACGGAAATTTAATCCGTTTATAAAGTCATGTAAGAAAGAAACTTGTTACATGTCTATTTAAAAAATACGTAATGCGAAGAATATAATTCAAAAGGACCGATTATTCAAAGGTACAGTGTGATACCGGCTAAGAATAGCATCACCCCATTTCATTCCCGTGGGAGTCGTAAGAGGCGACTAAGGGACTCGAGGGTGTATATTACAATATAAGGCGATGGGCTGACAACCTGTCACTATGGCGGTACACAATTTTCCGAATGACCGTTTTTTGCGGCCGTTTGTTTACTCTCTGCCTACCCCCCAAGGGATCATAATTATGCGTGATATAAGTGTGTGTGGTGTGTATTATTCAAACAAAATAGTGTTTGAGATCGCAGAAATCTTACAGAATTCGCAAATAATTTTAAAAAGCAAAAAATACATAATAGTCAGATGGCATACAAAATAACATACGAGAAAGGTATATCCCGGTAACAATAAGGCTGGTATGTTTATAATGTAACAAGGCCGTCATAAATACGTAGAAAAAAACATTGTATCCTCTCGAGGATATAAAAAATTACCGACACTTTTTAAATAGTTGTGAATCTGCCTGGACAAAGCCCTTCCCGAGGCTCGCAGCCTACTTAATTGCACGCACAGCTGTTTAAAAAACGCAACCTTTGCTTACCATTATAGATGTAAAAAAAACAATCCACTAAAAGGTTGCAATCGCAGTCATAGGTCACTTCTAACTAAACCAATATGGCGCAAAGTAGCGCGAAGATTTATTTCTTCTTAACTCTACCGAGACTTGGCAATCGGCACGCTCTGGCCAAAGAAAATAAAATAAATAGAGGCGACCGGAGCAATCGCAATCACCCAGGATCTGACCACCAATGCATAAACATGCACTGTCTTTTACACTTAGAATTGCAAACAAGTAGGTAAGATATCTTTACGGTATTCAGTCAAAGCAAATTAATGAAACTGTTATTTCGTTTTAAATTTTGAATAAAGTTCAATGCCTCATACAAACTGACCTAAACTAACCTGTGATTGATTTGCGTGCTATGTGACGCCGGCGTAGAATAGCATCACCCCATTTCTTACTCACGGGTTTCTTAAGAGGCGACTAAGGGCTTCATGTGTATCAAATTATAGTGATACACGATTTTTCTGAAACGGTTCTAAAAATTTGTCAGACCTGATGATAGCGACCGTATTTTTAAGGCTGTTAACGTTCTGCTTACCCCGCAATGGATAAAAACGTGATATATATGTGTGTGTATCAATAACTTTGTCTAATTCCAAGCTAAACTCCCGCAGTGGAAGCGATTTACACAGGTAAATTTCTAGTAAAATACCAGGAGTTCAACTGAAGGTAGACAATGGCCGCGTTACGCAGCGCTAAATAGCATACGCTGCACAATATAGCAGCGCATACTATGAATTAAACGTGAACCTAAATCTATTTAACTTAATTAACTAAGTTGATTGAAATTGGCAAATGATGTGTTCCAACCCTTACATAACTCAAGTCGGTAGTAAATACCGTCTGCCGATCTGGCGTTACGTCACACGTATTAGCACTAGATTATAAGTAAGTACCTCCAAATTATATCACCCCACGAATTCCGCAATTCGTACTAAGGAGTCACAATGATAATGGTACAACAAATATGACTAACGGGAACACACCATTAACACGAGAAAACAGTTTTATACTAAAACAACCAGGTTTAACACTTACAGTCACGTGCCGGCGCAAATGCATAAATACCCAACGGAGAAAGGAAGTTCAGGGAGTGGATCAAACAAGGATTCCGTTGGTACTTACAGGGCTGGGTGGAAAAGATATCGACACCCAGCATTCCACTACAGCCTTGGCGCGTTATTCACTTCAAACCACTCACAGCTTCTGTTCGTATTTCACTTTGATATTAGTCATTACGCGTGACCCAACACGAATTAGGGCCGTACAAAACGCGAGCCGATATGGCCACTTGATGCCTATTCAACGCGACGCTCATGTGGAAGACGTCGAGACATCCAACAATCACTAAGCCTGGTATTCTAGTATAACCCAGGAGAACCGCAATAATACGATGCATCAACACGCGCGATCTCAAATTGAATCGTCCATTACACGCGGCATCACAAAACGCGTGGCGGGAAATCCGTACAAAACACAATACGTTCTCGTCCGAACGGTTTTGAGTGACTGCCCGCGGTGCAGAAATCACCGCTTGGCGCCGTCAGGCGGTCTGCGCGCACGTCGCCAGTCTCGCCCTGCGAGTGAGAAAGGGACAACACACGCCCAGAGCGACGCGTGCGAAATCGCGGCGCATTCATAGACCGTCATTAATACCTAACTTACCCCAGCATAGCAACGCTAAATTAAACATTCACCCGCCCTAGGCCGAATCCCTTAGGCCTATTCACTACTGGGGAGACGAGATAGCGTTGCTATTGCTCGCTTAAGAACTGAATCCCCTACCTGAACTGTCGCGACTCGAGGAGTGCCATCACTACCTGGGAACAAGTTGAGAATGCGCCCTCTGCGCCATCGCAGTGGCGGCAGGTTGGCATCCTTAACCAGAACGAGATCTCCGATGCGAGGGGGTTCAGTTCTGTCCGTCCACTTAAGGCGTTGCTGCAGAATGTGCAAATACTCAAGCGACCATCGCTTCCAAAAATTCTGAGACATTTGCTGCAGCAACTCATAACGCGTCAAACGATTGCTACTGACCTCTGTGTAGGGGTATTCTGGCAAGGCGTTAAGTGGTCGGCCAATTAAGAAATGCCCTGGTGTCAGGGCCTCCAGATCATTCGGATCTGAGCTAAGCGGACACAAAGGACGTGAATTGAGAACGGCCTCAATTTTACAAAACACGGTCGCTAGCTCCTCAAAGGTTAATATCGTTAAACCTATAACGCGCATCAAATGCGTCTTAGCGGACTTTACAACCGCTTCAAATATACCACCCCAGTGGGGGCATCCTGGTGGATCGAACACCCAGTTAATGCCCTGACGGGAGAGGCTCGTGCCGATAGCTTCCTCGTTTTCCGATAAAAACGTTATAATTTCTTTCATACATCGATCAGCGCCCTTAAAGTTGGTACCACAGTCCGACCTGATCAGCGCTGGTCGCCCTCTTCGCGACACAAATCTATCTAAAGCTGCTAAGAAAGCCTCCGTAGTGAGGTCGGCCACGAGTTCCAAGTGGACGGCCTTGGTTGCTAGGCACACAAACACGCACAAATACGCCTTGATTGACTTCGCGTTGCGAAGGCGTGATGCCTTTACCATAAAAGGCCCCGCAAAGTCCGTTCCCACACCCGCAAACGTCCAGGCTTCCGTCACCCGGTCCGGTGGGAGGTCTCCCATCTGAGGTTGCATTGTGGCTGCCTTCAACCGATAGCAAGGCAAGCACCGAAACACAATGCTCCGTACCGTACGTCGTCCAGACAAGATCCAAAACTCGCGCTGCAGAATAGCCAAAAGTGCATTGCAGCCCGCATGCGAGTTTTTCTGGTGACGATCCCTAACTATAAATTCTACCAAAGGTCCCTTCTTTGGGAGTAACAGCGGATGCCGTGCTGAAAAGGGCAGGTTAGCGTTCCGAAGTCTACCTCCAACCCGGAGCATTCCATGCTCGTCCACGAACGGGTTGAGGCGCACAAGACCTCCCTTCAGCTTGCCACGGCCATCCCTGAGCAGCCTGGCCTCTTCCTCAAAATGTTCCGCCTGGACGACCCTAACCAATAAACTTAGAGCCGCATTCCGCTCCGCAGGCGAGAGGACAGGTGCCAAGTTCCGTTCTGCTTGAGGTTTTCTACAGTTGTTCACGAACCGTTTGATCCAACCTGTCACCCCTAGAAGTTTGTCGAGGGAGCTGTATCGTTCCAGCAAGAAAGCCGCACTAGGCTTAGGTACGATCTGCCCTACGTTCACTCGCAAACCTCGATCAGGTGGCCCAAGCGGCGACCCGCACTCATTGTATGGCCATCTCTAAGGTGACTCAGTCAGCCACTGAGGTCCCCACCACAGTGAGTGACCTACCAAATCAGGGGCCCTACATCCCCGTGAGGCGCAGTCCGCTGGGTTCTGTTCTCCCGGTACGTGTCTCCATACCAACGGAGTTTCCGATCCTTTAATCTGTGACACCCGATTTGCCACGAAAACCTCAAGAGTATGTACCGACGTCTGTAACCAGCACAGAACTATCCTACTGTCGGTCCATGCGTACACCGTCTCATCCAAATTGATGGTACCGCGTAGATTACTAGCGACATGATGTAGCAAGCGCGTGAGAAGCGCTGCTCCCGCCAATTCCAACTTTGGAATGGTCCATCTTGTCCTAACCGGAGCCACCTTACTCTTGGCCATAACTAGACGCACGTCTACAGTTCCCGTTGAACTGACTGTCCGCAAATAGACAGCTGCCGCGTACCCTCGCTCCGAGGCATCACAAAACCCATGTAGGGTAGCCTTACATCCCACCGATGGGAGCAACTTGCGAGGTATGGCGATGCGTACGATCCCTGGTAAGGTGGTCACAAACTTGGTCCAATCATTCAACAGCTCTCCGGAGAGCTGGTCGTCCCAACCCAAGTTTGCTATCCACAACCTTTGCAAGAAGCACTTCGCCATGAACGTCACCGGTGCGATCCACCCGTTAGGATCGAAAGTTCTGGCGATCGTCGATAATACCGAACGCTTCGTCCAAGTCTTCTGCAAAAGGTCTGGCTCGATCTGATACGTAAAGACATCATGCGTTGGCCTATATTGCACCCCTAGGATGCTCAACGTATTTGGATTGTCCGGGTTCTCGAAAAGGTGCGGGTCCTGCTGGAACTCACCTGGCAACCCGGCCAGGAGCTCTGGACAGCTGGACAGCCATTTCCGCAACTCATAACCTCCTGATTCCATGATCGCGATCAGCTCGTCTCGTAGTAGCAGTGCTTGTTGCACGCTATCTGCACCCGTGCAGATGTCATCCACGTAGACGTCGCGATCCAGTACTGCTGCGGCTCGAGGGAATCTTACCCTTTCCTGTGCGGCCAACTCTCGCAGCGTGCGTACTGCCAAAAACGGACTTGGCTTCAGACCATACGTTACCGTGTTAAGCTCATAAGTGACCATCGGCTCGTCAGGGCTCTCACGCCACAAAATCAGCTGGTACCGACGGTCATCTGGGTGTATAATTGTTTGGCGAAACATCATTTTGACGTCTGCGACGAACGCTACTTGGTGCAACCGAAAATCTGTGAGGATGTCCACAATGTCCCGGTTCAACTTGGGACCCGCGTGCAGACACTGGTTCACAGACACACCATTCGATGTAGGAGCAGAACCGTCAAACACTACCCGTATCTTCGCCTCCGGTGACTTCAAAACAGCCAGGTGTGGTATATAGTAATGCTCGACACACCTCCAATCTATGCTGGACACCGACATGTGGCCTAACTCTAGGTACTCCCTCATGAATTCGATATACTTCTGCCGAAGTGCTGCATCTCGCTTCATCTTTCTCTCCATAGCCAGTAGTCTCCGTTCCGCGATCTGTCGCGAACTACCTAAGGAGGGGCGGTTTGGGAGAAATGGCAGCCTGGTAACAAACCTACCTGACGAACTTCGTGCAGTGTTGTACTGATAGAACAGCTCGCACTCGTCATCCTCTGGCTTCCATCTATCCGCCGTGGGTGGCTCCTCAGACTCCCAAAACCTCTGCAGCACCTCCGACAACACACTACCATAGAGAACCGTATCGCCCTCTGGTAGGTCCTGAGGTCTCCAAACTGGGCCAAAAATAACATACCCCCCTGTGGTATCAACGGCCACTAAACCAGTTTGCTGAAGTACCCGTTTTCTGCCACACCAGAATCTCCCGAGGACGTCTGACCCGAGGAGAACGTCCACCGTACCAGGAGTATCAAATTCAGGATCAGCTAACTCTAAGCCTGTGGTTAACCCTCGTACCGTTGACGGTAACCGAACCTGAGGAAGTTTCCCTACCACTTCATCCAGCACCACTGCTGAGGCATGATAGCTGACCCCTGTACCTGTATTACCTAATGTGAACTCGAAGTTCACCTGACCCCGAACGTCAGGCACATCTACACCTCCAATACCTACAGCCCCATCCGTTGTGGGCCTTATATTTAAGCGTAGCCTACTCACCAGCTTACTAGACACAATACAACCCTGAGCCCCTGTATCTAACAAGGCTCTTACCTGTATGCTGCGGCCACCGTATCCCCATACCCAAATCATTGCCGTAGGCAACAATACCGTAATTGGCCGGGGGGCCGAAGCTGGCGTGTAGGCGGCGATTACCTAGCAGGAATCTAAGCGCGGAGTGTCCGCGTCCTGCGGGGGGGTCCCTTCTCTCCGTACACCTTCGAGTGGGTCCCACTCCTGCTGATAGGGACCTCTGGTCCTGTACGCCATGGCTGGCAGCCTATAGTAACCCTGCGGCAGGCGCGCGTACCGTGGATGCGCCTGTAGCCGCGGGTGCTCAGCCAAGGGGATAGGCATGCGTGGGTCATGAGACCTCACCATGTTGTTCAGTCCCGCCGAGTACTGCATGTACTGGCCCTGGTATTGGCACCCGCCCGTAGCATCACGTACTTGTGATGGGTGCCCCTGACCTTGGACCTGTGACCACCTACCCTGTTCCGGCACCTGCTGCCGAGGTGGTGACTGTCTCGCGCGTGGTGAAGGGGGCATCACCTGCTGATGTCCCTGGCCTCGTCCCTGAAACCCTGGTGGAAGAGGACTCCTCCTTGGAGGGGGTGGGGAGCGTTGCTCCCGTCTAGGTAGGGCAGACTCCGTCCGCTGACCCGCGTCAGCTCTGCCTCCGTAATCTCCGCTGCGGTTCATGCATAGGAGCTGATGGTGGGCACCCTGGCAGTACCTGCAGTTGGTGCTTGATGGGCACTCTCGCACCTGATGCGGCCCCATACACCTAAAGCACCAACGCCGTTGCTGCACCACACCACGACGTTTCTGCACCCGCTGTGCAGCGAACTCCTCACACGCAGTCACCTGATGCCCCGCCTCTCTGCAGTAGGCACACCTCGATTCCAAATTAGCGACATTGTTTCGCCTGGGTGGCCTACTCTTACCGTCTCGCGCCTGTGCACCCGGCCGTTCCGGGCGGCGAGCGGCCGCAGACTCCGCGTGAGGCGACTCTCCAAATTGGGCATCTACCCGCCTGCACTCGGCCTCGAGGAAGGACTTGAGCTCCTCGAAGGTCGGGAGGTAATCAGATGTCTTACCTCCGTGTGACTGTTCAAAACGAGCGGCCATGTCGCTCGGCAGGCGGCGCAACAACGTGTGGACCAGGATATAATCATAGCCTGACACCGGCATCCCCTGTCTCTCAAGAGCGTTCACTGCAACGCAGACAGGGTTGAGGACCTTGGCCCTGAGGTCCGTCGCTCGTGTGATGGTCGGCACGGTGAGCCACTGTTCCAGGAGTTGGTCAATCATGAGACGTTTGTTGCTGTATCTCTCGATCAGCAAACCGCGAGCCGTCTCGTAACTTGCATCATCGACTGGTAGATGCTTTACCAGCTCATGGGGCTCACCTTGCAGCTTGGCCATCAATTGTGCCATTTTATATGCCGGCTGCAAGTCAGTGCGGTTATGAATCACACTGTCAAACAGATCCTGGAATCGGGTCCAATCCGTGTAGTCCCCGTGGAAGACCGGAATCGCCACAGCCGGCAGGGGCACTTGCACCCCCGGTCCCCGCGGACCATGGGGTGGGTCCGGCTCCCCAGCTCTACGCCTGGTGATCACAGCAGCCGCCTGCTGGATCTCCTGCCCCATCTCCATGCACTGGGTCACATTCGTCCGGACCGTAAGTTTGACCTCCTCATCAGGCGTCCCATCAAATAACTCCTCGCATCCAGTGAGGCAATCCAACACCTCCGCGACCCGTTCGTCAATCCGTTGCGCACAAGCGATGAGTGCGTCCTCTCGGTCCCCGCGACCGACCATCGCCTGCTTAGTCGCGAACCAAATTAGGTGCGTTCTAATTTTTGCCTGAAGCTGTGTAATTGTGGGAGCCATGGTACCAACTCAAAGTAACACCGAACCTTACAATAAAAAAAAACAATAATAAACAATCGGCCCTGATCCTACCGTTAGGATATCCGCACAGGGTAAACACAACGATAATAACAAGCAATTCACTAATTGATTGGCCCTGATCCTACCGATAGGATATTCTACACAGGGCACACACTACAATCACAATAAATATATTTTTTTTTATGTAGGTAGATTAAAAATCTTATACTAAAATAATCTTAAATCTAGTGGTTTTCTGAACCACGCTCTGCTACCAAAAATTGTCTAATTCCAAGCTAAACTCCCGCAGTGGAAGTGATTTACACAGGTAAATTTCTAGTAAAATACCAGGAGTTCAACTGAAGGTAGACAATGGCCGCGTTACGCAGCGCTAAATAGCATACGCTGCACAATATAGCAGCGCATACTATGAATTAAACGTGAACCTAAATCTATTTAACTTAATTAACTAAGTTGATTGAAATTGGCAAATGATGTGTTCCAACCCTTACATAACTCAAGTCGGTAGTAAATACCGTCTGCCGATCTGGCGTTACGTCACACGTATTAGCACTAGATTATAAGTAAGTACCTCCAAATTATATCACCCCACGAATTCCGCAATTCGTACTAAGGAGTCACAATGATAATGGTACAACAAATATGACTAACGGGAACACACCATTAACACGAGAAAACAGTTTTATACTAAAACAACCAGGTTTAACACTTACAGTCACGTGCCGGCGCAAATGCATAAATACCCAACGGAGAAAGGAAGTTCAGGGAGTGGATCAAACAAGGATTCCGTTGGTACTTACAGGGCTGGGTGGAAAAGATATCGACACCCAGCATTCCACTACAGCCTTGGCGCGTTATTCACTTCAAACCACTCACAGCTTCTGTTCGTATTTCACTTTGATATTAGTCATTACGCGTGACCCAACACGAATTAGGGCCGTACAAAACGCGAGCCGATATGGCCACTTGATGCCTATTCAACGCGACGCTCATGTGGAAGACGTCGAGACATCCAACAATCACTAAGCCTGGTATTCTAGTATAACCCAGGAGAACCGCAATAATACGATGCATCAACACGCGCGATCTCAAATTGAATCGTCCATTACACGCGGCATCACAAAACGCGTGGCGGGAAATCCGTACAAAACACAATACGTTCTCGTCCGAACGGTTTTGAGTGACTGCCCGCGGTGCAGAAATCACCGCTTGGCGCCGTCAGGCGGTCTGCGCGCACGTCGCCAGTCTCGCCCTGCGAGTGAGAAAGGGACAACACACGCCCAGAGCGACGCGTGCGAAATCGCGGCGCATTCATAGACCGTCATTAATACCTAACTTACCCCAGCATAGCAACGCTAAATTAAACAAACTTTATTCCAGGTTGAAAACGAACAAGCCATAAATATTTCCTACACATTTTTCCCTTTACTAGCGTCAAACAAAAGCAAAAAGTGTCTTGGTGCCTACCTCCTGCATCTTAACAACGCATTTGATTGCATTTTAAAAGTACATAAACTAATCCTTAGTAGATATCGACACCGACTCTTGAAATACAAACATAAACGTTTGGAAAGGGATAACCTAACTAACTAACCTCAAGGATATCCTGAAAATGCACTTTACATTTTCATCAACTTTAAAGTCATTATTTTGTTCAAGAGGCAGTAAGTAAAATTCTAAGGTATATTTTATGTAGTTATTTTTTTAATCTTATATATATTTATTTGTATAATATAATTGTATTTATTTATTCATATTACCTATATTTCGATTTATTGTATAAGTATTATTTATATTTTTGCACCTGCCTGTACTTTCCACACGCCCTAAGATAGACTGGTAGATAATGCCGCTCTGTCATTAAATCCACCCATCTACACTGTTTTGTACATATAGTACAATAAATAATAAATAAATAAGACCAAATGTCTGTAAGTGAACATGACTTTGCTTCATGCAATATTTGCAACATCTCACCCATGTAATGAAAACCGATAAATTGCACTTGTTGTCTTATTACAAAATAATATAGTGCAGCTGAGTTTCATAAATTTTCTGTTGAACATTGTTAATATTGTTTCGTCTTTTTTGTCATAATTGACTTAGAATTCAGAACTTTATTCACGCAATGAGCTAAATGGAAAAGTATTTAGGTAAGAACCTTCAGTTATACACATACACATATCACGTTAATAATCCCTTGCGGGGTAGGCAGAGCAAACGAACGTAAGAAACGGTCATTTACACCACGTCTGACAATAATTTGAGGGTTATTCGGAAAATTGTGTATCGCCATAGTGACAGGTTGTCAGCCCATTGCCTAAAATTGCAATACACACCCTCGAGTCCCTTAGTGGCTTCGTACGACACCCTCGGGAAAGAAATGGGGTGATGCTATTCTAAGCCGGCATCACACCTTCAGTTATTGATGGTAAACGACATTTGAACCACAAAAGAGTAATATGCTTTATTAGTATTTAACAACGTAATATTACGCTTTGAATATCGTTGCTAAGAAGGCACTCGTACCAGGCTTGCAGGAAACGCGAGCAGCTTGTGTAAGTAAACGGCTCATAGAGCTGAGCGTCCCTCGGGATTGCACCGTCCGTGTCGGGAATCCTCAGTAACTAGGGCTGCCAGGGCTAACAGTTGATCTTTTATCCACACAAGCTTGCAGCCATTAACCGCCGTCCGGACATCGGGTAAAAAACTATGTTCCATAGTTGTGTAGAAATGTTAGCTCGCTCCATCATCGTACGTCACTAACATCCTGTTCACCGCAAAACCTACGTTAAACTATCGCACAATGTATTAAAAGGATTGTATATCTCCATTTGACAAATGCGATGAGCTAACACTGCTAAATGTGTAATAACGTTATAGTTTTTCTAGACACGCGGTCAAAAGTGCGTCAATTTCCGGATCAATCCGAGCGTCTAGTATCCCTAGCTGCATCCCGAGGCTAAGCTGGTATTGCTGGCCAATCGCTAAACTGCACACGATCATCGATACCGGTTAACATTTTCACAGTTTTGCACCCTATCCTTTTCTGTACTGGCCTATTTGAAATAGTGTTTTTTTTTTATTGAAAAATTAATCTTACACGAGTAGGACGGAACTGCTTTCGACAGTCCGCTGCAAAGGCTATAACGCGAACTCGGAAAACCCACCATCTCCAATTTGCTTATTGATTTCCATTTTCGAAATGCTGGCTACTTATAAAATACATCCATTAAAATCAATCTGATAATCCATCGGCACATTCAAATTAAACTACCTACACTCTTGCTAGCGTTGCACATTTCAAAGCGAGCAAACTCGCATAATTTGCTACACGTCAAAATATGAGGTCCCCCTGAATTTTGATAAGCGGTGATTTCCTCCGTGTTCAGAATGTACCTAACTACACTCGCCAGCTGAATTGTACAAACGCGACAATTTCAAGCGAAACACGCGCGACTCATAAACTCGCCGGCGGATGTTCAAGTGGCAAGGCGCTCTAGATTCGCAACATCTGCTGAGATACGAAATCTAGACAAAAGTATTAAGCTATAACATTTGCTGTTTTAAGTTTTTACTCTACAATTTCCAAGTATTTTCACAGACCACTGTGTCTACAAACAAAATGACTAAAATTTTTGAACAAATTAAATACTCAAAAAACAAGTCCACTGTTTTCCTCCATTAATTCCTGTATTTGACTGTACCAGAATCAGCACGATGCAATCTTTACTGGCGCGCTGCACACCGAGGTTCGTAACACCAAGTTACATACGGTGACTCAGCCCCATATTTCCCCTTCGTACTAAATTCCTCTCCTCTATTTCATGCAGAATACCTTCGCCAGGAAATTAAACTAGCTAGGTAGGTATCCAATCAATGGCTTTGTTTGTATATACAATATCGTAGGACTCTACATAGGTTATCATATCAAATACTGATTTGCTTTAAGAACTTACACCAATATTTTCCTAGGGATTTTCTCTAAAACAACAGTAAAAAGTAAGAGCAATACAAGCAGTGCTAGCTATATAGCTTCACCGCATCTTTCGAATAATAAGATACGTATGTAAGTACAATGTATTTGAGGAAAAAACTGCGTCCATATGGACTTCTGGTGCGAATCTGCGAGGCATCGGTCTCATGAGTGTCTTACGACAACTCGTGTATGAGTTTCGTCCTCTACGATAAGCTTCTTGTACCCGAGCGGGGCAATCGCTGAACTTTATGTAGTTTAGTTCAGTTTTTATGCTGAACTGGTAGAGGAATACAAAGACGAAAAGTATATTTGCAAAATAAGTCGACAACTGTTTCGCTTTCTATTCAGCTCATCAGGTAAGGTAATCTGCCTTACTACAGTTGGTATGAAACAGTTGGTATGAAACAGTTGGTATGAAACAGTTTCATACCAACTGTAGTAAGGCAGATTACCTTACCTGATGAGCTGAATAGAAAGCGAAACAGTTGCCGACTTATTTTGCAAATATACTTTTCGTCTTTGTATTCCTCTACCAGTTCAGCATAAAAACTGAACTAAACTACATAATGTATTTGAGGGTTTCTAGCAACATATAAACTGTTTAAACTTTCGCGGTCACACATAATAACTCAAAATACTGAAACGGGGTTCTTACCGCAAGTACTTATTTTTGTTGAAATTTCCGATATTTCGACCCAGTTGCATGGGCCATAATCACGGAACAACTCAGCAAAAATAAGTATCGCGGTAAGAACCCCGTTTCAGTATTTTGAGTTATTAACATTGAAATCCTGAAAATGAATCCTTTTTGACTGATGTCATGCATGAGAATAGGTAGTGTCTATATCTTTAGTACATTCCGGAAAGTAGACCTTTTTCAGGATTTGGATCCGGAAGGATTTGGCCATTGACGCACTGCCCAGCTTTAACCTAACCGAAATACGTCGAGTTATCTACGAACAAAACAACCAAGCGCAAACAAGAATCCTTTGTATTTCTACAATGAAATTTCTACCCAGCGGGAAGGCAATTCGTGTCAGTGCGTAGGGTAAGCGTTGACAGAGATAGATTTGAGGCAATCTCGAAATGGTGACGGTACCTTACCGTAATGAGATCTTTTAAGAGATGCTCGCTGGGTCGAGATATCACGCCATTAACATCTAATGGCCCTACGCTATGTGGAAGTAACTAGTTGGTACCTACCACGAAGTGCTCTACTTTTGTAAACAAAAGTGGAGTAGGTACTTGGTTATTTGTTTGACGGCCGATGTGGCGCGACTGCCTACGAGGCAAAGGTTCCGAGTTGGATTCTAGGTGGGGTACTCACAAAGTTGATATTTATCTTATCGGTGTGTGAAAGTTGATACTTATCATTTGTGAATTCGGTCTCAGTCTGATTCTAGTTAGGGTATTGAATGATTTTCCGAAAAGAAATATGGTTCCGTGCTTTAGGAGCATGTTAAGCCGTCGGTTCCGGTTGCTGTCTATGATTAGATTACTTAGACGGCAGTCGTTGCAAAACGATGGCAGAGGCCTTCTACTAGTAGTAGGTGGTTGAAAAACTCTGACACTAGGGTTCAACGGGTCGTTGGATGACTTCAGTGTCCCATACGAAAAAGAAGAAAGAAAGAAGTCTGACAGTGGATAAAATAAAAGGAGCTTTTCAAATTAAGTAGTCGATTTACTACAAACAATAATTATAGTTTTTGTGTGCATGAAACCAGGTCCAACAAAATATTATCCTTAGTCACATCTTATTCTTAAATTATTGTAATTATGAATTTGATAATCTTGTACTTAAAAAAGTAAACTTATTATTACTTGTTTTTGTATAAATAAAATATGCCCTTGTCACTTTACCAACTGGCGTGTTTTCTACTCTCTTCTCTCTGCCAATGTCTTCTCTACTTGAAATTTTGACTAAAGTACCTACGGAGTTCTCAAACCCTTCCGTAGTTCAATTTATATAAACGTGCAGAAGATTGGCATACAACGATTGAATCATGTCTTGAGACTTTTGTATCTTTCCATTATAAATAATGAAAAAAAATTTAAAACTCTTCTCGTGTTGGGTAAGTTTTTTTTGTTAGAAAAATTGCAATGCTTTCCACCATAGGAAGGATTTGAACCTGCAGCTTTCGGTATCAGTACAAGCGACGCCTCTTCCACCTGTGTCCGATATAGTCAAACTACATGGGCTACAATTTTAAAGGTGAAATTTGATGTTTATTTCGTAGTCGGTTAGCCATTATGATGATACCAGAAATATTAACCGGTTACGCAATATACTAAGAAATTCACCTGAAGACTTGTAGCCTGTAGTTTAATAACATAGGGCACTGGGCTATGTTTATATCTAGTATCCTCGTTCCTCAATGCCGATGTCAGTCGTAAAAAGAGTCTCCTGCCAACACTACATATGTATGCACTGTATGAAAACGACCTGGGACAATTTTATTGCTTTTCGTTGCACCGCAAACTATTTTCTTGGCATTGCTCCTACTGCACTTGTGATTCAAAGTATGTCCTGCGATTCGCAATAGCTATCACATCACCTAATGAAATTCCAGTGAGAAATTGTTGATGTGACGAACCGATACCGACAAATTCATTATTTTATTGTGACGTGATTTTTGTTGGTATATATTTTTGTAGTTACTAAGTAAGTATTTTATTTACTTTCTAATACTTACCTACTCAAAAAGAAGGAAGTGGGTAGGTGGGTAACCCGCCAAGTCGGGTAGGTAACAGAGGTCCATTCATGGCCGTAAGTGCCTACCCCGATATACGAACTGAAATACGACTGTAGTAGGTATACAATTTAAAATGTTTGGACTTACCTATCACTTGCACGCTAAGTCCAATTTTCTCCTGTGGCACCAGCACTTCATATTTTCACTAGGCGCATCAGACACATATAACTTTCATCACCACATCACACTTTACATAAATGAGAGGTTTGTTTTTGTTGATTTGGATAGCTTCGTGATCTGAGTGATATACTTTTACCGCGGAAAAACTTTTTTTACAAGGGGTAACGGCTAGTGGTGGTTAGAAACCGATATGGGTGGACCGCTAGGTTATTAATAAAAACACGATTTTCGCAATCGTTTTATACGGACATGGAGTTGTTAAAGTACGTGTTTTTTAACTATTCGAAACAAACAAAATATGAAAGCCTCGCCTGGTTTCAGACGATTCTGTTGACCAACTGATGAGTAGGCTTGTCTGTTTGACAAACGCCAGTTTTATTTATATCCTCTTTGTGTTTGACGGGAACAAATGCCATAAACAATACAATGCATGACCTAACCACGATCTAACCATGATCACAGAATAATAACTAGTAACTAGCGTTACAGAAGCTTTACTTCGCAATGGTTTTCAAAGAAATATGTACTCAATCTGATAGACAATATGATTTAATTTAGCTCGCGTTCCAGTCAACCACGTGTTCATTTACATACCTGTCAAATATTTTTTTGAGGGAATAATGAGCCGCGGTCTAGGGTTGCTTACTTCGAGAAACTACTTACGCCATCTAGCGCACAACACGAGCGTTTACTCCTACTTTTGGCGGGCACGCAGCAGGCAGCGACGAGAACGTTCATGTAGTCTAAGACCTCGCAGCATAATTGTATATGCTATACGGTTATTGCCGAAGATTTAATTCAATGAAGTAATAAACCTGCAATAGTCCTTGCATCAGGCGGGTGCTGGCTCTGGGTGTACGAGTACTTCTATAGTGCAGACAGAGCAAGTATCCGCTCGATGTACACATCACAACACATTATTTGGTATAAAAAAGGCCTCTGTGCTGTTGGCTTTGGCCCCACACATGCCTCAAAGGACCGGGTCCCTGTGGGCCCGAGATCCGAAAAGAATACCAACATAATAATAATAAAATGTATACTAATAATAATAATATTATAATGTATACTAATTTTTTTCCCGTGGGTGTCGTAAAAGGCGACGACGAAAAATTTTAGGCGATGGTCTGACAACCTGTCACTATGGCCATTCACAATTTTCTGAATGACCCTAAAATGTTTGTCAGACGTGGCGTAAAGGGCGGGGCAGACCGGCTCCGTATGCGTTCCGTATCCAGCTCTCGTCCGTAGTCACGCACGAACTTATGACGTTGTAATGTATGGGACTGAATGAGATACGGCACACCGCTTGCGTTGCGTATCCGTTCCGTGCTGCACGCAAGCGGTGTGTCGTATCTCATACAGTCCCATACATTACAACGTCATAAGTTCGTGCGTGACTACGGACGAGAGCTGGATACGAAGCCGGTGTGCCCCGCCCTTTAATGTCCGTTTTTAGCGGTCGTTTACGCTCTGCCTATATATGTATGTATGTATGTAATAACAAGTCCTGGCGCTGGTTGCATATCTTGAAATTTTGTGAAAACACCTAAATCGATTAAAATTATTCTTCAGTTAAAAACCGATATCAGTTTAAAAAATAAAAACTAAGACGCGCGCCAACCCGCGGGTATCAGCTAGTACCTAAATATGTGCTGAGTGTGAATAGTGCTCACCGAAACTAGCACAATATAATTTTTATCTTGCACCTACAATGTAACTGCATTATTGCAAAATATTATTTAATTTTTAAAATTATTTATTATATTTCCAAGCAAGAAAGTCACAATATGGATTCGCAAACTTTCTTTAAGTTGAAAAGAATTCTATAGACGTATCACATATAAATATTCTGCGTTGGGCTCTTAGTCTAAGTTCGTAAATGAATACGTACGGTACGACAGATGAAATGCAACTCGAATGAAACGACTAAACCTTTTTATTTAATTTTAAATACTTTTAGGATTTTGGAATAGTAGGTACTTTGTTCAACAAAAAAAGAAAGGGTTTGTTTAGAATTAAATTCATTTCAAAAAGGAACATAATGTAATCAAATCAAGAGTATTTCTTTGCTTTTTTTCGTCTGTCCATCTTGCAAAAAATTGTCGAGAAAGTTGAACAAATAGCGCACGCGTGTGACTTCTTTCGCTTGCGGCAGCCCGCTAGATTAGCCCTTTCGCAGTGGCCGGCGCCTGGAGGTATGTTTTCAATACCTACACGCGGAGTGACACAGGCCTGCCATGATCTAACCCTTCGAGCAACACGGTCTTCCGTCTCGTTCCGACCCGGAACGGAAGGCCGTCGTTGCTCGAAGATCTAACCTAACCTAAACATTAAAAGAGATTTCCACATTCCTAAAGAGTTTTCATTTGCTATAAAACAGAACCGTAGTAGAAGAAAGAAAGTTCGGCACTGGGTCACGTTCATAGAAATCTCATCAGCTGGTGCAGCTGGCCTTGGGTGGTAGACGTACGGAAACATATCGATGGTCTCATTCATCATTTATAATGCGCACTGCTAAAGAGTGGAACTCACTACCTGCGTCTGGGTTTCCAAGTACGCATACAACCCTAATCTCTTTAAAGTAAGAGTGAACAGGCTTCTTCTGGGTGAGCTCGCTCCATCTTAGACTCTGTCTCTGTCCTATGACCTAGACTAGAGTCAAGAGCAAACCCATACTTAATATAAAAAATAGGTCTCGTTACATGATACCTTGTTCTGGATTCCAGGGACAGTTGTTGGAGTGGGCGTGGGTCTGACCCGGGACTGCTCGACGCTGATGGTGGCGCAGTACTTCAAGCGGCGTCGCGAGCTGGTGGAGATCTTCATCGTCAGCGGCAGCGGGCTCGGCATCGCTGTCATGTCCACCTTTATCAAAGGTGCCATCAGGTACTTGACACAGGGTCAATCTAAATTCTACATCGAGCTTCTGATAATGCTAACCACCGACTATGCAGTAAGGGTGGCGAAGTATTGGAAAGGTCAAATTTGAGTAGTGAAATGCCATTGACTCGACAGAAGATAGTCAAATGGACAAAGCGCAGGCAAATACGGGGAGTAAGGGACAGCCCTCCGAATGCAGATAAGGTGCATGCACACCATGAAACTGCACAACTTTCCCCTAGAAACATATGTCTGGAAATGACAAAAAATATTCGACCTCCCATACAAAATCACGAACAGCTGACTGCATTTACTAAGGGAAATCCAAAAAAAATCCTGAAAGATTTTTCAATGGAAAGTTATTCAGTTAAATGATCTGAATGCACCCTATCCGTACCTATTCGGAGGGCTGTCCCTTACACCCTGTATAGCAAGCTCGCTGTTTGTGTGAAGGTACGTACAGGATAGGTACCTGAAACTTAGACTAATACAAAAATTCTTCATCACATCACAAAGCAGTTTGTCCAAGAAAGTCGTCACTTTAATACTTATAATAAAAAAGCATGCAGCAATAAGCATATAAATCCCTGGTACATTTTATTGCAGATTTTTGCAACGACGAGTCGCGTCTTGTGATAAAACAATTCCTAGAATTTTGTCCCAACCCAACTATGCTTAGTTGTGAACTTAGCTTATTTAGGTAATAACAGTAAAACAAACAGACTGACTGGAGTAACAGACTATTTTACAGCTGATTTGCTAACTTTACAACATTATCAACTTACTTTCGTTACGGTTTTTATAGTCTAGCTTTATTGTAAGAAATTCTTCTAGAAATGAACTTAGCAGTTGTAAGATTTTTAGATATTTTCGCATAAATTGGTAGTGGTTATATCTTGGATCATAAGATTCGTGAGTTGTACGTTGGTATTGTATCACAAATTATATATCTACTAATGGAAATCGATCTCCAGTCATCAATCGATTTGATGCTGATTAATGTAGATGTTAATGTTAAGACTAGAGATTGCAATCCGGACTGATTCACGATCTGGCCGATTTTACCGAACTGACACCAATCCGGCTGGATCCGGCCGGACCGAACCGGATTAGCACTATAGTTTAAATACGCATTTCCTAACAATATTGGACCATATCGCTAAACGCGAGAAGATATTGCAGGTATGTAATTAATAAAAAACCATCTCTCATCAAGCTAGCACGTCTGTCTGTAGACGTCGCTACGTAGTTAGCATTACAAACTGACGAAAAAAACACGTCATTTATTTTTCTATATATTAGTTTTTACGCCTTCCGGATCCGATCGAATATCACCGGATCCGGTATGGACCAAAAAGGCACCAGATCCGGCGGAACGGATGTCACACGTCAGAAGAAAGACTGCCAAGTGCAGTTTGTAGGAAATGTATGTCCAGAAGTAGACTATTGCTCTTGTTGAATAATCCAATGATCTAATTCTAAATTAGATGATGTACCATAATCACGTATGTCGCTATTTGTGTATTCCAGAGCAATAGGTTGGCGACTAGGACTGCAGGCTGTGACAGGAGTAGTCTTCGCCACGTTTATACTTGGCACTTTCTACCGGTCGGCATCACTCTACCACCCCCAAAGACGAGCCATCCTCCACCTCAAGAACCAGAACAAAATCAAGAGGAAGATGAAGGATAAAAATAACAAGGACGACCGACAGCCTTTCTTCGACTTTTCCACGCTGAGATCCAAAACAGTCAGGATTCTGCTCATGTCTACCGGGATATCGGCATTTGGGATCAACACGCCTATATTCTATCTGGCTTATCACGCTGAAGAAGAAGGTATGGAAACTTGGCTAATGCTTATTTTCATTTCTGGTGCTCTATTTTGCTTTGCTAATACCTACTGTGTACGAATGATACGGCTCAGATCAACAAATAAATTACTTTCGTACAGAATACAGTTACCTACTTAGCATAGCAATTCTTTCGTTAGAAGCACATAGGTACCTACCATTCCGTGTACCTCCTATTTTTTAATAACTAAAATTGGTACTACAGTTTCTTTTTATACTTGTTTTACCTTAGAATTCGTAGGTAGGCGGAATAAATAATCCAATATATATACATGCACCAACATTTTCTGCCCGCGGGCTCGCTTGCTTCGACAAGGTATTTCTTTGTATGCCAAGGAAACATAATGATAGCTAGATAATAAGGGCTTAACCAGGTAATCCCTGCAAGATGGATATAGATATGATGAGCCTGTCATAGTGATAAATAGGTATGCGCTCGCCCTAAGGCATCTATAATACCACAATACAAATACACACATTGGAGGATTATTCAGCTCAGACAATGATGTTGTGTAAATAAATTCTTGTAGCGCAAATACATATATAAAATTTACTACTAGGAAAATTTGCGCCACGTAAGTACCTATGTACGTATGAGGTGGAAAGTTTTTGCCTTCTCGCAGTTACTTTTAAAGCGACCAAGGTTCAATCCAGAAAACAGTGTGTAGCCAGCGTAAACTGCGCAATATAACATTTAAGATCAGGCATATTTAGGTAACTGAGTAGAATTACGCTCAATTTAGGCGCTGACTGCGCCAGTGGCTACTAGCGTAGTCCAGTGGCTACTATGGCGATGATGATTACGTACTTAGCTGAAACTGAGCATTCCAGTGTTTTCTCTGCTTCCAGGTCTAGGAGACACAGCAGAACTCCTGCAAGCCTACCTCGGCCTGGCTTGGGCTGTGGGCTGCGCAGCGTTCGGCCTGCTGGTGCGTCAGAACTCAGCCGAATGCAGAATAGCGCGTCAATACCTGACTCAAGCTGCTGTTTTTGGCTGCGCGCTGGCTACGATGGCCCTGACGGCCGTTGAAGGCTCTTATAGGGGCTATGTCATGTTCGCTTGGGTTTACGGTAAGAAGCAATAAGTATCTGTTACACCTGTGCTTTATCTGGGTCGTGTGCTCGTGCTACTAGTTATACAGAAAACCTTAAGATTGCCTGCATAGTTTTGAAAACCCTGCAGGTTTGTAAAGTTGCCTGCTACTCGAGGCTACGGCTAAGTGCTTTGTACCCGATATTATCGTTTGATTAAGTGAATACTCTAATTTCAAAATAAACAGCACCATGCACCATTTCCAGGTATATTCTGCGGCGGATACCACTACTCCCTGAAAATGTACACGTACGAGCGCGTGAGGTCCCGGAACTTCGCGCGGACATGGGGCTTCGTGCAGTGCAGCCAAGCCGTGCCCATCGCCATTGGAGTGCCGCTCTCAGGTTACTTTTGATGATATAGCTTTGGTTATAGTAAGTATAATTATAATATAGAATTAAGAAGAAGAAGAAATAAGTATAATACAGGATTATTTTGAAGGTCGTGTGATGTCGGTTTAGAATAGCATTAGGTACCCCATTTCTTGCCCGCGGGTGTCGTAAGAGGCGACTTAGGGACTCGAGAGTTGATTGTGTATTACAAACTAAACTCTAACTTCATCAATACAAACAAATTTTGAACCACCAGCCAAATCCCAAAATAACTCCACCACGTAAACAGCTGTATTTTCTACCTATTGCATGGTCGTAGTTTGATCACATCAGTAAATGGACTGACTGGAAAACGGACGTTTTGGAGCGGTGAAACTGCCTCTGCCTTCTATACAAGAGCCTTGGATTGTTTTTGTGCGTGCTTGTAGGTCCATAGCACCTTAATTATACTTACAGGGAATCCTATTGGTGTACTGTGTGAGAGCGATCGTGTTTATTTATTGACTCATTATGTTTTTACTCGTAATTCCAGGGTACATTAACGTGGGTTGCGGCGGCAAGGCGGGCTACTACTTCAGCTCCACCTGCTCGCTGATTGGCTCGCTGTCGCTGTTCTGCATCGACCTGCACCGCCGCAGCGTCGCCAACAAACACACCAAGTTTGTATCATTGTTCCTTCTCTAGCGTAAGCGTTGCTTCTCTACAATAAGCGTGGGTTGCGATGATAACGTGCTCGCTGATTGGCTCGCTGTCGCTCTTCTGCATCGACCTCCACCGCCGCAGCGTCGCCAGCAAACACACCAAGTTTGTATCATTATTCCTTCTCTAGCATAAGCGTTGCTTCTCTACAATAAGCGTGGGTTGCGGCGGCAACGTGCTCGCTGATTGGCTCGCTGTCGCTGTTTTGCATCGACCTGCACCGCCGCAGCGTCGCCAGCAAACACACCAAGTTTGTATCATTGTTCCTTCTCTAGCGTAAGCGTTGTCGCTTCTCTAAAATAAGCGCGGGTTGCGGCGCCAACCTGCTCGCTGATTGGCTCGCTATCGCTGTTCTGCATCGACCTGCACCGCCGCAGCGTCGCCAACAAACACACCAAGTTTGTATCATTGTTCCTTCTCTAGCGTAAGCGTAGCTTCTCTACAATAAGCGTGGGTTACAGCGATAACGTGCTCGCTGATTGGCTCGCTGTCGCTGTTCTGCATCGACCTGCACCGCCGCAGCGTCGCCAGCAAACACACCAAGTTTGTATCTTTGTTCCATCCAGCTGTAGCAACGGGCTCTAGCGTAAGCGTTGTTTCTCTACAATAAGCGTATTCAATTTATCGCGGGTATTCATCGCTTAGACTAAGTAAGTACATTGATTCTGTACAGAATAAATTAGTCACTGGGTATTAGTTGCAAAACCCGGTAGATGGAGCCGTGCCACGCGTTATTAGCATCAAGATACAAAGAAGCTAATTATGAAAGCAACTGTCGCTTACTTTATCCTTAATTAAAGTCAGTGCTCGGAGCCCGACGGTCAAACAACTCCTGGGGTGGCCTCGTGGAGGGTTGGGTTCGAGTTTCAAGTTTAAATTATAATTTTCAGAGAAAATGGCGGTCCGGTGAACTGCGAATCCGCGTGCGGGCAGTCGCGCCGCAGCCGAAGCCGGGAGCGCGAGCGGGAGCCCCGCACCGCCACCGGAGCCGCCACAGCCTTAGGTATGAATTCTGTGCCTATTTCTATCCGTGGGTGTCGTAAAAGAGGCTTATGGGATTAATTTATATAGGGAATGAGCAGCGTTCCCTGTAAAACCAGTTCCAGTAAAGCGTGGTGAGTAAGATATTACATCTATCGAAAAAAAAGACTTCTAGTCAGACCGCGTATACGAAAGATTAATCAAGAATGTCACCTCACCAAGCCAACTAGAACAACGCGCGAAACCTATCCAAATTTGACTGGTCATTCAAAACCTTAGAGCAACGCGTACCTTGGACACTAATCCGGTCGGAAAGCTTTAGTGCGTGTCGTTTTTTTGTTTTTTTTTTTATTTTTTGCTTGTGGGACTAAAGTTTTAAAGATACGCGGTATCTTTCTTCAGAATCTTGGGCCGAAAAAATCTTTGTCTGGTCTGAAAACTTTTTGCGTTATTTCCTCAACAGTCAACACCATGCATAATAAAGCAGCAGCCATTCACAACAAAGGCATAAGGATAGACCAAACTGAACAATTATATAACATACCTAACCATTAGTTCTAGGAGCAGAATTAGTAGCACCAGGACGAGCTGGTCGAGACCTCCTCTTCGACAGCATCGGGCCAGGGTCCCTGGGCTCCCCCCCAGCTAACCTGCCGCCAGAGCTGACCTGCATCAGCGAGGAAGGCGGCTTGGACCTCGACCTGGACCTGGACATTCCAGAACACTTGCTAGAAGACCTGGAGTGCGGCGGGGATTGTATCACTAGTTGCAATAAGGTAAGATACTTTATCTGCCGTGTGGCTTAGACTAGTATCACCCTAAATATACCAGCATATGTCGTAAAAGGCGAAACAGAAATAGAGAGGATGGGCAGCAGCGTTTCCTTTAAATACAAACCTCTTAGATACGCTCGCCAATCCGCCTGTCGATCGTGGCGAGTATGGCATGTAGGTACCCCCCACAAGGAAAGCACATGTTCAACGGTAGGCACTTGAAGCTGTTGATGATGATGGCAAACTCTGAGGTTGAATCTATAGTAAGGAACAAGAAAAACGTTTTCTGGTTCATGTTGCTTCAACGAACAATCCAATTCCAATGGTGATATATGGTGCCGGCTTAAATGAACATCTCCCTTTAGTAATTACCCCTAACGACGGCCGATGTGGCGCAGTGGCTCATGTCCAGCAGTGGATTGTTGTGGCTATTCATGCTGATAACTTCAATATCCTTTCGAATGTCCAGGTGGAGAACTACCTAATGCTGAGCGAGTACGAGAATAACCTGATCGCTGAGCTTCCTAACATCAACGAGCGCCGCGGCCGCCGCTGGTCCATAGTGGTGGCCAATTCCACCAACCAATCGTTACCAGCTTTACAAGACTCCAGAACGCCAGAACACACGCGAAACTCCCTCAAGTGGAAGAAGAAGTGCCATAACTCCAATAACAGACTCATCACAGTGATCAATGAAGCATCTTTGTAAACCAGTGGCATTAAATTGAACGGGGTTCCACCGCGGTTTTACTTTTTTTATACTAGCTCGATTCTCAATTGCCAATTCCACCAGCCATCGTTACCAGCTTAACAAGACTCCAGAACATCAGAATATGCGCGAAACTCCCCCTCAAGTGGAAGAAGAAGTGCCATAACTCCAATCTCAGTCACATCTCATCACAGTGATCAATGAAGCGTCTTTGTAAACCAGTGGCATTGAATTGAACGGGGTTTCACAGCGGTTTTACTTTTTTTTATACTAACTCGATTCTCAATTGCCAATTCCACCAGCTTTACAAGACTCCAGAAGACCGAAATTCCTTCAAGTGGAAGAAGAAGTGCCAGTAACAGACTCTCACAGTGATCAAAGAAGCGTCTTTGTAAACCAGTGGCATTGATTTGATCGCGGTTTTCACAACAGTTTCTTTTTTCAATACTTGCTCGATTCTCAATTGTTAATTCCACCTACAAATCGGAACCAGCACTGCAAGACTCCAGAACCCCAGTCCTGCGCGGAAATTCTTTAAGTCGAAAAAACAGACCCATAACGATGATCAATGAAACATTTTTGTAAACTAGTGGCATTATTTGAACGTAGTTTCTTCACATGGGTTTCAAATTAATATGACTTAGATTTATGGTTTCGGGCTTGATTCAGAGAACCAGTGAAAAAACGAAAATTGTATTATATTTGTCACTTTTAGTGCATTATTATCAGAAATGGATAACAGATATTAATGATAATGAAACATAAATACGCCCAATTGTTTTTTAAACTTCATAATTTTCAAGCGCCGGCAGGATTTGAACCTGCGACTTTCGCCATTAGTAGTAGCGACACCTCTTCCATCTGAGCTACCGCGGCTTGATAACACGGGAATGTAATGTTTTAAAATTAAGTTTCTGTAGTAACGTAGTAGGTACTGCTATTGTACTATTAATAATTTTGCACCGCAGTGAGAACCCCGTTCAAATGATTTTAAATTAGTGCAAAACCGCGTAAATCTCAAAACGTATAGTGAAATGATATTGTGGAGACAATAAATAGAATTTAGTGTACCTATTTAACCTCATTAATTTATTTGATGTGTGTGAATAGTAGCATTTGTGTATTGTTCAGTATAATTTATTAAATTACTATTATGAAATTGTTGTTTAAATTAAAGAAAATCTACAGCTGTTTTTCCATCTAAATGAACGTTGGATTCTTCAAATACATTAATTTTAAAAAGGGGTCTTAAATTATGTTCAAATATATGGATTATTAAAATAAAACTTTCGTTTCGAATATAAATAAATAATAGCTGTAGATTTCCTGTTTCATTTTCCTTTTTTCTAAAAGTGACAAGAAAAGTGTTTGAAAAATATTTCGTTTGAAAATTACCAACAGAATTAAGGCTAAGTATTAGCAATGATTTAGGTGTATGATGCAAAGTAAAACTATTCAGTAAAATGTCGTAATGAAATATATTATTGACATTTCGTATCCACTTAACTTAGTTAAATACAACCAGGTGAATAATGCACCAAAAATACAGTAATATTGTACTTAGAGTAGACAAAGGAACAAAATGAGTATTATTTTAATACTAAAATTAAATTGATATAGTATAAAAATGAAGTTCTTACTACTGACTGATGCTTTAGAGTACCTAGTCTAAAAATAACAATTAACTTTCCCACGAACAAAGAGTAAAAAAGAATTACTATCATGGCAGATTTTTTGTGTTAATATTGTGATGGGTAAGCAGTAGTTTTTTGATACTCTGTCTAATTAATGTAAACCTTATGTGCTCCAAAGTATCAGTCACTAGGTAAAGCGGGCAAGCCTGGCTGGCAATAATGATCATTACTCTAATTACCATTTGATTACATTAATTCAATATTATTATTTGGTGCATAAGTTGGTTCTGGACAGCCCAATAGCCAATGCGAAAATCTGTATTAGTAATTTTTTTGTTTATAGTCATAATAAAGACCATCGTCTTACGATATTAAACGAGCATATATCATTCATGATGTAGGTTTAAGCTACTTACTTGTTAATTATTTTGGAGAGTTCTTACTTGTTCATTGTTTGGTAGAGTTTGGTATGGTGTTCGGCAGTCACAACTGACGGGTGGGCGTATGTGATCTGTCGACCTCCGTGAAGAAGGCTGTCTTAAGCAGCCGAAACGTAGAGGGCTAAACTCTCTACAAAATTATTAACAAGTTATTCGCGTAAAATTATATCATGACTGGCCTGATTGTGTAGTGAACGCCCCTGTCTGCTACGCCGAGGGTCGTAGGTTCAATTAGCACAAGTATTTGTAAGTTACTTTCGAACAGTCCAATGACGAACGAGTCATTGGAGAACGGTGGTGGAATCACTTTTCAAATATTCCGAGTTATGATTCTGAGTCTGGGTGTTTTCTATGTATTACTGTATGTACGTACCTATTTATTTACAAAACATAAGTATGGTATTATATCAGATATCTGGTTCCCTAAGTACAAGCTATGCCTAGTTTGAGGCTAGATGTCGCTGTGTATAATGTCCAATATTTTTATTTAGTCATTTATTTTTATTCTGCGCTATCATAGTGACCTTTATTGCCAGGCTGTACCGCGGTACCTATAAGTAAAGTCACGTATATTACCATTATTGCCGTTGTGGTACCACGATATCTTCGAGAAACTGCGCGAAACACTGCATCGCTTGCAGCAAGGCAGCAAGGAGTATGGACAGAGACAAACTCACCAACTTCTGACTATCAGATCGCACCATTTCGTTGTGAACAGGAACTAGGCTTTGGCTCGAATCTAAATCTATACACAAATTATCACAATTGACAGCTTTACTGTCGGCTTTTGACTCGTTATTCACATCACATGTCAAATCTATCACAATGAATTCGGTGACTTTTTCCTCTCCGTCACTTTCATTCAAAACATCTTCTTCAACTAAAACACTTACATTAAAATCGTTAGAACAACATGGAATCTCATTCCTGTGCTCAGCACTTTGAGGTTCACTTAGGCACTTATTTATTACTTGGTTATCAATACTTAAGCTATCGGTAGCACTCAAATCATATTTTAAGGAATCATCGTTTTCCGATGACATACCACTATCACTGTTTGTCTTAGCACTTTTTTGGTAATTGTTTTTTAATTTTTTTGTTTTGTCGAAGCTTCCATAGGCAGAAACTTTGGATTTGGTCGTGCCTGAAGTGTCAGGCACGGCCGAGGGTCAAGATATCTTGGCATTTCTAATACTGTTCCTTATGACCAGCGCACTGGAGATCTCTTGGGTCCCGAATAGACTGTCCTGCCCGTAGTTTTCGTCGATGGAGCTTGCGTCGTCGAGGAGAAGGTCTGAACGTAGTCCCTAGAAAGAACAAAATAAAATATTAAAAAAAGTCTACTCGACAACTATTTCAACCTACATACACATATCACGCCTACAATCCCTTGCGGGTTAGTCAGAGCGTACCTAAGCGGCCACACGAAACGGACATTTACGCCACGTTAGACAAATATTTAAGGCTCATTCGGAAAATTGTGTACCACCATAGTGACAGTTTGTCAGCCATCGCCTAAAATTGCAATACACATCCTCGAGTCCCTTAGTCGCCTCTTACGACTCCCATGGGAAAGAAATGGGGTGATGCTATTCTAAGCCGGCGTCCCACGGCAAACCTAACGGCTAACCTTTTTATACCAAATACGTAAGTATTATTGTGATGCCGGCTGAGAATAGCATCCTCTATTCATTTCTTCCCTGTGGTTGTCGTAAGAGGCGACTAAGGGACTCGAGAGTTTCATGTGTACGACAGGCTGACAACCTGTCGCTATAGTAATACACGATTTTTCTGGATTTGCCAGACGTGGATGATAGCAATTGTATTTTACGGCCGTTAACGCTGTGTACCAGGCAAGGGATAGAAGCGTTATATGTGTATGTGTATAATATATATTTAAAAAGTATTTAATCGCCGGCTATGCCTCTGATGTGGTTTAAAAGAACGATCATATAACTTTGTCCATATTTTTTTGTAGCATAGCTATTTGATAAATAGCGGCACGTGTGAGAACATTTACCTAAATAAAATGAGTAAGTTGTCGTGTAACAATGTCATTATATCGCAATAACTCGTCACAAGTGAAGGTCATTATGCAGTTTCGTGGCTTGCATGCGGAAGCGAGGTGTAGTCCACACGAAAAACTAACTATAGTAACTTAGTTATAAAATTTCTGTAGGGTTAAAAATTTTGCTAAAATTATTTCAAGTTAGCACTCGCTTACAAAACTGAACTTCCCAAGAAACATGAAGACCCGATAAACCTAGTGTCAGAGTTTATCAACCGCCTACTACTAGTAATAGGCCTCTGACATGGTTGTGTAACGACCGCAGTCTAAGTAATCATAGATAGGTAATAATATTTATTTATTTTTAAACTTGCAATATTTTCAGTCTTTTTTTTTACTTTCTATACAGTGTCAAATGCTCATTGTATTGTTCGCGTTCGCTTCCCAGATATCAGATATTCTTTGGTCAAAGTGTTCTTTATCTGGGTATGCCATAGAAATGCATTATCTATACCTTACAGCTATACAATTGCCGTGTGTTGCCGGCTGAGAATAGCATCACCCCATTTCTTGCCCGTCGGAGTTGACTTAGGGACTTGAGGGTGTGTATTGCAATTTTAGGCGATGGGCTGACAACCTGTCACTATAGCGATACACAATTTTCCGAATAACCCTCAAATATTTGTCAGACGTGGCGTAAATGTCCGTTTATGCGGCTGTTTACGCTCTGCCTACCCCGCAAGGGATAATAGGCGTGATATATGTATGTATGTATGTACAGCTATACATATCGATGCAAAGGGGCCATGGCCTCCCATAAAACTTTCTGCTTTTCTTTTGACGTAGCAGCCAAAGACTTGAAAAAACTGCTGGAATATGTTTTGGTCAACGAACCTCTGCAAAATATGTGTACTCCTTCTCGAAGCTGAGTATGTAGACGCAGAACATCGCAGCCAGCAGGTAGCTGCAGAGGGAGGTACCCACCATGCAGATGTAAAGTCCACTCGCACCTGGAATAGAAATAACATGCACTCAAAGTAGGATACAACTCCTACCACATTTGATGTAGTTTGAGAGAACTTTGGAAATAGTTAAAGAAGTTTCGACTTGAGTCGGATAAAAAATAAAATAAAGATACAGCCTTGGGCCAGGCTAGCCAGGTGACCTCACGACCTGCAACATTGTTAATTTGGTGCGCCTACAAGAAGGTAAGTAGACTAACAATGTTACATGCCGTGAGGGTACCCTGGCTAACCCCGAGCCACTATGCAGGAGATTTTTATTTTATTTGACCGTTAGGTTAGGTTACCAGGTTCAAATGTAAGTCTAATACCAAATTTTAAAACACTTCCCGTGATAGGTATAAAATGTTAGAAAAAATTTAAAATTTCTACCTCGGGCAGGATCTGAACCTACGATTTCTCTTCCATCTGGGCTACCGCGGCTTATTCATTGCCTGCGTTGCAAGTTTTCTAAAATTGTATACTAGTGTTTAAAAAAAATGTATTCAATTTATAGCGGGTTTTTATCATTTTGGCTACATTAAATCTGTAACAGAAAGAATTAGTCGCTGAGTATAAGTCGCAAAAAACCGGGGATGAGCCGCGGTAGGTAAGATGGAAGAGGCGTCGCAACTAGTGATGGCGAAAGTTGCAGGTTTGAATCCTGCCCGCGGTAGAAAATTTAGCAAGTGAAAGTCTTTCAAAAGTTTTCTATTCTATGCAATCTACGTTGAAAAAGAAACAAGTCATTCATCATGTATTTACAACGTCATATGATTAGGGGCGCAGGTGAACCCCAGCTATGCCAATTGCCGGCAATGGCCTGGATTGAACGCTTCCTTTCAGCGCGATGATTCAGCGTGTTTGCATTGAAGCATGCTAATGATTGGCATTGCGGTATTTTTAGTGCACTACCTCGTTGAAAATGAAAATTAAATTACTTTATTCAATGTGGGATAGTATTATCACTTATTGACGTCATGATCCGTCATTGTAAAATAAGTTTGTATAACACAATTTTTTTTATAACAATTGTGTATTGTCCTAATAGAAATCCGGCTCGGGCGGAATATAAAAAATAAAAATAAAATAAAGGCACTGCCTCGACATATGTTTCAAATTTAAGTCAAGATTTTCAAAGCGTGTTGAATTTAAAATAATCTAAAAGCTAAATAGTAAATTACGAAACAACTTCCGTGGTTCCGTTCATGCCTCGATCTAGTAGGTTTCAGATTCGATTACATAGAGGACACTATTAGTTGATATTTGTCATTTTATATCTATGTTACATAGTTCCTAGTCTAGACTACAACATAGCATATGACTAGACTACGGCTGAATATGATTGTCCAAAAGTGCGATGATTCCGTGCTTCGAAGGGCGTCGAGTTTATGAATATCATAAATAACGGTAAAGCTCAACAGAACACTAGCACCAAGGTATCTCGGGTAGTTAGTATAGATGTCTCACCCAATACTGGAAAATGTGCAAGTGTAACTTACCCTTTGGTAGAAATGAGGTGACGATGCCAAACACCGCCATGACTATGAGAAGTAGCAAGCTCGCGTTGGCCAGAAACTGACGCAGGCTGGCCAGTTGCTGGTCGTAATACAGTGTCGACAAATACGTCGTTATTATACACTGAAATATTTTAAAAAAAACATTAGGAATGTATTTTTTTGAAAACTTGCAAAATTTTCAAGCGCGGACAGGATTGGACATTTTGCAAGTTTTCAAAATTCTTATAGGTACCTAACACGGGAAGTGTTTTAAAGTTTGGTAGGTATTCAATTACGAATGTAATTATTTATGATTTACGATGCAAAGACATAATAGTTACTGTATAAGTAATTAGATCGGTACAGACAGTGATATTATCGATAGTAGTATATAAATTTAAGGATTTCACTGTTTGCTTCTGCAACTACATGCATTTTTTTCTACTTGTCTATTTTTTAATGTAAATTTTGCCTGGAAGAGATCGCTGCAAGCGATAAGGCCGCCTTTGATTACTTTTAGTTGTAAGTTTTCTGTATTGTTATGTTTCTGCTGTGTGTATTTTTAGAAGTGCATGTTACGGAACCCTCGTAAGGTGAGTCCGACTCGCAGTTGGCCGTTTTTTTTAACAGTTGTTTAGTTAAGGGTCAATAAAGTGTTCATCTATCTATATAACTAGCTAGCCTATTCGGGACATGGTTACTACCCCCCACAGTGATGACTGATGACCTAAAAAAGATAGTCTTACCAACAGACTATCTTTTTAGGGTTCCGTACCAAAATGTGAAAACCGGACCCTATTATTGAGACTCGCTTGTCCGTCTGTCTATCACCAGGTTGTAATCTCATAAACCGTGATACAGTTGAAATTTTCACAGATGCCGTATTTCTGTTGCCGTTATAACAACAAATAGTAAAGATTAGAATTAAATTATAATAAATAAGGACAAAAAAACGTAACTATCGCTTAATTTAGTTAAAAAAAATGGTTCTGAGGCTGTATGCCATGAACGGTAATAGTTAGACAGTTTAAATTTTCACAGAACATGTATTCATCTTGCCACAAAAACAACAAAGTCTAAAAACAGAATAAAATTAAAATTTAAGAGGGCTCCGATATGTACAACAAATGTGATTTTATATCATTTTGATACAAAATGGTACGTAACCATTTGTGCGCGAGTCATACTCGCACTTAACCGATTTTTCAGCCCTAATCATACTTACTACTTATATTACGAGTAGTATTCTACAAAGACTGATCATGACGGTTTACGGTCAGTAAGCAAACCACTACTGGATTTTGCCACCAACATTATTACTTATGTAACTGCCCTTATTTAATAACTCACATTCTTATTATGGTTGCATAAAACAACTTATGACATTCAGAAACCAAACAATGAATTTTGTGTTTTGTATTTCAATTTTAGTTAGGTAATTTGTCTCTCAAGTTCAACCTTGTTGATTTATTGCTGTATGAAGTTGATTTATTGCTGTATGTTTGGCACAAAAAAATGAATTTCTCATGCACAATGTGCAAGAATTTTCTCAACAGTAATCACAAAGGCTGAAGTTACTTATGCAGCCATAGAAAGTAGTTATGGTTAGCAAAGCATTACATAATACACACATTAAAGTAAGCTAAGTAGTTTTATACATTACTTGGAGAGATATTGCGATAATTTTATGAGAAACTGGTATAGCAATCTTGTAAAATTATTATGATTTACGATAGATGTTAAGATTTATTTATGTAATGACTAACGGCCCGCCCGGCGGCGGTTTCACCCGCTGCTAACCGTTTTCCCGCGTCCGCAATGAATTATACACAAAAACTTTCCTCTTGAATCACCAAAATCTGTTGCGCATTTTTAAAGATCTAAGCATTCATAGGGACACGGGAAGCGACTTCATTTTATACTATTAATGATTTCAAATCTTTTGTATTACTTTCAACCTAAAGTAAAAAATTACATGTATCTTGTAAAATGTGTGTTGTCATTATATATTTAGAGTTGAAAGACAGGCATTATTGGTAGTGTACATATGTATATAAACCTTGAATTAAAATTAAACTTCCAACAATGATAAATGAAATCTCACCTGAGTCCATATGTATAAGGTGCTAAAACCGTATATAAAAATACTGAGTGCTGTCAGGCAACGATCATCCACCTGTAATATTATTTTATAAAACTTTGTTTAAGTATCTGATGAAATACTAAAGCTAAATGAAGTAAGTAAAGTAGAAGTTTAAAATACGATATCCGGCAGTTGCATGCAATGTTGCTAAGCTTTGAAACAGAGGTGTTAGGTGAGTCATTTTCAAAAAAGTTGTACAGTTACACAAAAGACAGTGTCACCACTTCAAAACCGCATATTACTGAAAATCTGTAGCCTCTTCAGTGAATTTGCTCTAATTATTAGCTAGACTTTTATCTTAACGATTTACGGATTTGAATTACCAACAAAAGAAAAATAATGTGTCCCAAATCTGCTCCCATACAAAATTTAGTCATTCTATTAGTATATATGTGTAAAGCATCCATTTAGGTCTAAATTTTAAAATTATATTTTTTTTAGGATAGGGTGTGTCAGCTAAGATTTACCTAACAAAAACGATAAAGCTGCATGTATAGTTCCAATATCTATTATATGTCACTGGTTTTAAATATTTTAGGTAATCTGAGTTTTAGCAAAATAAAAGCTATAAGTATATAAAAACATGGAGTATACTTCAAAAATCAAAAGCAAAAATTTTGGCCAATAAAGGCAGAAATAATACAAAGTTTTCTATTGATATTCTTTTTCTTAGGTGTAAAAATATGTGATGAACTGCCAGTTAAAAGTACCTTTGTGTAACAATAACCACATTAATTTCTTTTGTGTAATTACATCTTTTTTCTTATCACACATGCCCATTGTTTTTGAATTTTAAGTTTATTAAAACATTAAAAACCCTAAACTGTTCTTACCTTAAATAAGAACAGGAAGAGGTATATCAGGAAGCCCACAGTCAGGAGAGAAGCTGAACAGGAAGCTATTTTATTGGCAAAGGAAGTCACATTTGGATTTGAGGTTAGTGAGCCTAGTATATGAATCTGTTGGTGTCTGTCATATAAGATTTTTCCAGCTGAAATAAAATGTTAGTAGGTTAATGATGTAGGTTAAATGTTTACATGGTTCTTTTTTTTAATTAATGATGGGTTTGCTTTTGACTCTAGTCTAGGTCATAGGTCATAGGACAGAGTCTAAGATGGTACGAGCTCACCCAGAAGAAGCCTGTTCACTCCTACTCTGACGAGATCAGGGTTGTATGCATTTGGAAACACAGACGCAGGTAGTGAGCTCCACTCTTTAATTTTACGAGATGTAAGCAAAAAGTAATAATATCTAGATTAAATTGAATATAATATATGATAAAAATAATAAATATCTTATGAAATGCTTTGTATCGAAAATAAAATAAATAAACATACCTATAATAGTTACTTATGTAAGGAATGAAAAGACTGAAAAATTTATCAGTCATATCGCTTGCTTAATAATAAAGAGAATTAAGTCAAAAAATGCGAAATTTTAGTTTTAATCATAAAAGGAAATAACTGAACGAGGAGAATAGGTACACTTCAATCGGCGTTGAAATCGGAGCGAGATAACTGATTGCGCCATTCATGATTCTTTTTTTTATAAAAAAAATTACGAAACCATTTCTGTAAAAAAGAAGTATTTTGTTATGCTCCCTATATGTTTGGGAGAAGTATTATTATTATTTTTATAAAAAAGAAACATCTCCAAATAATACTCTTTAATATTAAATGCAGGTAATGATGTATCCTATTTCTTTTTTTGTAAAAAGAATCATTTCGACTTAATTCCCTTTTTTAGCAAAATATTTGTAGATGTTAGTGGATTATTTTGAGTTACTTCGGTTTATTTTTAAACTTTTTTCACAAAACGTATACTATTTCGATTTAATGCACTTTAGGTTTAAATACTTATTTACTTTTAAGTCATATTTCATGATAATTCTGTTTTTTAATTAACTAAAATGTTAATGTCTGAAATATTTTTAGTTATTTCCGTTTATGACTAACTTCATTTGTTTATTGATACAAACATTTAACTTTATTTCTATATCTAAGTAAAATTTACGTGAAATATGTTTAATTAATGCAGGCGTTATTCATAGGTTTCCGAAATTATAATGTCTACTATGTAATATAAATACCTAATCAATGTTCTTCGTTAGAAAATTTCATTTGAATTCTTGGTTAATTATGATACAATTATTATTTTTGTTTTAAAATTTTCCAGAGTACTAGGGATTTACCTACTTTAATTTTTGATAGCTCTTTGAGTGACTTGCAACCAGTGGGCCAGTTAAACTCTCAGATTTTACGTTTTAGCTCCGTAGGTATGACTGGTAGGACGCACTGATCAAAAACCTTGGTTTAGAGGCATTTTGGCAAGGATAGCTCAAGGATTTGACGCGTCTTCCGAAACACTGCCTATCCAACGGCACTCTTATGGTGATTTCACTCTCTAAGTTGTCTTTACTTAGCTGCAATTGTCCAAGGTCCAATACATACGTACTTCTGAACACCTGTAAGAGTTACACCTTCGAAGGAGACCGACTCAGGGATGATTGTGTAGTATGAACAAGACATGCCTTGAGGTAGTATAGACTGCACAGCCCTCCTTGCAGGTCTGTGCAGTCTAAATACTACCTATAGCAATTCAAGCTAGTGGATACATAGTCATAATTGACTATATCATTGGCAAAACCAAGATGTCTGAGATATTCACTGCTAGCGTTGATGACTGCAGACTTTTGAAGAAATCCTACAGCATGTTGGTGAAGTTTTTCGGGGATACAACTACACCTTGTCTTACACCTCAAAATTGCTGAATGAGTCTTGATTTGTGGTTTTAGACTTGAAAGAACATAGTTGTCATTTGGTATAATATTTCTTAGGACCTACACATATCGCCAGTCGGCTTAGAAGCACTGCAAGGACTCCAAAAACCATAAACAGCTGTTCCTATTCTTATATTCCTCTGACTTCCGTTTAACCTGCCATACAGTATGAATGTGGTCCACGGTGCTAGAAAATTAAGAAATCTGGCCTGTTCCAGTGACTAGAAGGTGTCAAATCTTAATACCAAACGTTTCTTAACGACTTAAGAAAAGCTTATAGTGTTATTCAGTGACTCAGAAGTGTGATCAACTTATACGCCTACGACTTACGCCAGGGTGGTTTAATTGGCTAAAGCGGACTTGAATAGCCTCTTCAGCTTTTTAAAGATTGTTTTCCTCCAGCCTAAAGAAGCTCAGAAGCCATTCCATCTACCCCTGGGAGCATTCTTGAGCTACCAAAGAGCCGCTCCAATTTTGTCTATACTTACGTCCGGACGATCATCCGTGAAGTGGCAGGAGAAGTTAGTCTAGGTAAAAACTTGCAAAAAGAGATGCTTTTTCAATCGCCTCCTGCGTATAAGGCGAGTTTTCTAACTACGTAGGTCGCCTATCACCATCCTTTGGACCTTATTGATCTGGCTAAAGTCCCCAGGGCCTGGTGTTTTGTTGATGTTTAAAAGCCCAAGTATGCCCTCTAAGTGTCTACATTTTCCGGGTCTCTACTGCTGTTAATCGGTTTTTAAATGAAGTTGATACTCATCGTATTTTACTTTGGGCACAAAAGGGCAACCCTGTGTGGCTCATTTCCTGGCTGAAGTGGAAATTTAGGTTAATTTTGCAAATTAGTGATCACTTCCGGTATGAAACATTTATTTATTTATTTATTTATTTATTATAAAATACAATGTATAGCCTACAGGATAAACCTAAAAATACCATTCAAGGAAACAGAAAAACATAACAATATAACAAAAATAAACTTAGGAGAATAGTAAGATCAGATCAAACTTAAATCAATATTTTCTACCATACACTAAGTCATGATTTTTTTCACAGTAAGCAAGATACCTCTTACTTAAATGATACATGCTTTCGGTAAATAAGTCCATGTCTGGTGTCTGATTTAGGAGTTGACCAATGAGGCCTAGCCCTCGTTGGAGAGGCGACTGACGTCGTGCCTCCGTGCGGCAGTTCGGTATAGCTAGAAGCTGGTGTCCACGAGCATGTTGTTAATCTGAGACATCCCTGTATGCTTTAAGGCCTCATCTACGCCGGTACAGTTTAAACCGTACCACCTTTACTTAAAGTTCAAAACCTATGAAAAAACATAACAATAGTGATTACACTAGGAGTTAAACCGTCATGATGGAGTTAATCTCGATTTGTTTTCTAACTTTAAGACGCTTGCAGCTCCTTTCATGTTCTTACATGTTATGTTTGAACACATTTTATTAAAAAGAGCCCCAATGTAAGTAAGTATGTAGTAGTGTAAGTATGCAGAGGCGCGGACGTTGCCTTTCTGGTTTCTGCGTCCGTAGTCATGTGGTCCAAACCTGATAAGCCGCGCTCCTGTCCCACTTTGACGTTGAAATCCCCCATGATAACAGCGAAGTGGGTAGTTCAGTGTAAAGCTAAGCTAGCTAGCTTTCAACACTTTTTTGAAAATGGCTTTTAACCACAGCTGCTCGAAGTTGGCACCTGTACGACCTTGAGAGAGTACATTTCATTTCAGCCAATTTTAGGACGAGGAACCATACCCGGGTCGACACGCTGCAGTTATAATAAATAGGTGGGCTGATTGTATAGTTATCGTGCCCACTATTTGTACTTTTGACAACCCAAAATTGTCCCACCGTATCATTATTAATGCTGCCTCCAGGATTCAAAGGCTTTCGTCCTACCGTAAACTACATCCGTCGAAGACCGGGTCCCCCGGGTACGTCGGTTTTGGCAATTGTCATACCCTGCCCCACCATTCCCTACTATAAACCGGGCCGCTACCATGGCTTTGAATAGTAGGGCGTAAGGAAAGGGGTGGTTTCTTGTCGGAGCTGTTCATCGGGGGGTTTTGCCCGTAGTCATCACGTTAGGCAGGCAGGTTGGTGACCACAGAGTGTGATTTTGTCATCACGGGAAGCGCTGCTGCCCACCTCCTGGAAGCCTTTCATTGCCTCTTAGGATAACCACGTGCAAACATAAGGTGGTTCTATTCTACTCTGCTAGCACCATACATCACATTCATAGTTTAATCTATTTAAATTAACTAAAATATAAAAAGATTTTTACTACACTGAATTATTTCATAGAATAATAAAAAGATTTAATATTAAACTGCATCAGTAGCAGTTAGTCCACGAATACACTTATTCTGTTTAATACTAAACGGAAGTATATACATATAATTCATGAAAGTTTTGCAATCGTTTAATCATAAAAGGAACTAAGTCTGAACTCCATTCAGAAAAGTCCGATAAATACGGATTACAAGTTAAATAATCTATTTTTTTTATCATTATTATAATGTACTAAGTATGCTCTTAAAGTGACAGGCAAAAAAAACCGGACCTACATATCAATTTCTGTAAAAAAATACTGAATCGTTCAATGATATTGATGAACCAAAACTTTGATCACGATTTCCCACAAATTTGGTTTTTTGAGTTATGGCTGTTTATTATTAAACAAGCGATATGGTGTTATTCATTTACATAATTATGTTATTTTATTTGATTTGCTATGTGATGCAGGCTAATAAAAATATCACCCCATTTCTTTACCACATCTGTTGTAAAAGGTGGCTAAGAGACTCAGGGATCATGTTCAAGTGTATTTCAATTTTAAGCGACAAGCTGACATTCTGTAATTTTTGCAACAATTTTATTTGTCAGACTATAACAATATTGACCATATTTTTTTGGCCCTTAATGCTTTACCCTTAATTTATAAATACATACATATATCCCTATTACATTGATAAATTGTGCCCTACGGGGGTGACACAAGATGACTCTTAAGTTAATCTGTGATATTACAATAAACTATATCCCTTGTGAGGTATGCAGTGTGTGCAGTCATAAAAAATGAATATTTACACCATGTCTAACAAACATTTGAAAGCCAATCAGAAAACTGTGTATTATATAAAATCATAATACAAATTAACTAAATAAAATAAGGTACACATAAGTACTTATTACAAGTAACAATTCCTCTCACCTATTACACCACTGGCAATATACAAAAACGCAAGGCCAATATCCAGCGAATCCGTCTGTTTCACAACTTGAAAGCAAAGACTGAAACAAATAAACATACAAGAATGAAAAAAATACCTCACCACTAAAGTGAAAGTTATTGCAGATAAACTTAGTAGAAGCTCTTAAATTTTACGCCTAAACACGGACAATATTATCTTGCTACATATCAGGACAGATATAATTGATAAAACGCAACATTTATTACAAAAAATAATAAATTGTGTGGATTTTTTATAACATATCTGTTGCAAAGAAACAATGTTTTAGAATCAAAGTATTGTACATTGATACTTACGATAAAATATAAGTAGATGGCAAGACAACAATTCCACATTTGAATATCAACATATTATACGGAAAATTAAAATAAAGAACACACAAAAACTTTACAAAATTATTTTACAGGAACAAGAACAAACGAATCAACCAAACGAACGTCAACAAATGTCAAAGAAACAAAAATTTTTAGGGTTCCGTGCCCAAAAGGTCAAAATGGAACCTTATGACCGCTGTCTGTCCGTCTGCCACCATTGCGACTGTGATTTTTTATCGAGTGAAATTTTAATAGTGATCGATACTGAAAATAGAGTACGGACTCAGGTGATAAGGAACAACTTTCCCCAAGGAACATACCTATGAACATACCGATAAAAGATCAAATATTTTTAAATCAAAATCATCTGAAGTAAGGAAGGTCCAATTTTTGTTGTCACTTTGCGACCTATGTTTCTTAGCAAAAGTTGTTTCTTACCACCAGTCCGATCTGAAGTTTCGCTATCTGTCAGAACAGAAGTAAAATTTCAACTTATTTAAGTACTTCAAATTGTTAGCAAAATACGAAACGGCCAATACCATCCAACTGACACTATATTGAATCACAACTGAGACGCTCTTCAAATAGCCGAATACGGCTTCACTGTGGCTACTAAAACAAAAAACACAAAAAAAAATTGAAGGGGCTGGCACAAAACGCTACCAAATTCTATCTCGTAAATAGAGTCATAGACCCAGTCTTTGAACTAAGGTTAAGTATGTTTAGTAATTTGTATTTTGATTTTTTGTTATTAAATCTCTGTCAATTAATGCAAAGCCCAACTTTAAAAAATAAGTTTCATGTGCTGAGCTGAACTCTATGTACGTATTAAATGAAAGTAATCTGTTGAAAGTTCTGCTGAGTGAACGCCTTAATTTTAAACTTTTGAACAGAGCTTGACAAAAAAAATTACGTTATACCAGCCAATCAGCAAATACAAAGTTACAAAACACTTTCTGGCCTTGTTGTAAGGTAGCAGAAGTTTATTTATCGATCCTCTATAATGTACCTTTTAATACGACCTGAATGTGATTTCAATAAAGTATTATTTCAATGATTTATTTAAAGATGAATGGTACAGAATAGAATACCACAAATTAACTTAATGTAGACTAGCTACAGAACCCTTCACGCGCAACTTCGACTCGTACCTGCCTGATTTTGTTTTTATCATAAATTCGGATACGCGTCAGAGAGAAGGATATTCTCTACCTTCTCTACACATATTCTTTCGATCAACGAAACGTTTATACCCGAATCGATAACGTTTGCTCGAAAGGCTGAATATTTAAAACTCCTTGCTAATAAATACAAACAACTTGTCTATGTGTTTGGCGCCAAGTTTGATTCTGACAGCTGTCACTGTCATGAACAAGTAACTCGTTCCTGTTTATTCATTTTGTTGTGTTATTTATTTGTTTGTTTGTATCAATTAGAATTAATATTATACAAAAGTAGTACCTTACCCGTTAGGAACATGACTTCGCTCCAACCTATACAGGCCATGAATTTAGGTAAGACAGCAATTTGTCTGTTACTTTCGGTGCGCCGCACACAGTGAGTTATCAGCACAGCAAAAATCTTGGTTGAGAAGGGGCCTGTTCCTGCTCCCAGCAACTATTGTTACGTCTTCGAGGAGTAGAAGGAAGGTTTGGTAAATAGTTTTCAATAGAAAACTGTCGTGGCTGTATTGGATGGTAATTAGTTAACGAAATCGAATTAGGTAAGAGCTAGTAAGTATGTATCTGAGTCTTTACTTTTCAGTTTTTATCCTACCTTCCTATTCAGGTTATTTATACTAACTGGCACACACAGTAGTAGTTACCCATCAGTGTTCAAAGCAATTGGTTAACTTATTTGATTAGTACTCTGTGACATGCGATGAAGAAGCAGAAAGTAAATTTAGTACCAACTGGCATTCTGAGGAAATGGTATGAATCCTGTTGGTATATAACTGAAGAGACTTGCCCCAGGGTTTAACTGATTAATTTAGCTTTAGTAGATGGATAATGATTCCAATGATTACCATCTAGCTAAATATGGACTTTATTAAATTATTTTATAATTTTCAGATTCTGTACAGCAGCAAGCCTTCATCAAATTCTTCAATTCATTGCCAGAGGTATGAATATTTCTTTCCCTTCAAATATAATTTAATTTATCCCACACAGTTGTCTTACAAAAATTTGTTGGTGGATGAAATAATTGAGGTTCTTTTGTTTCAACAACCACAACCTGCTAATTGCCAGAAAATAACCCATTGAATAAAGCAGTTCTATAGTGTGTGAGTGGTACCATAAGAATTTTTGTCTACACTCATCTCATATTATAAATTCAAGAGTTGTATATAGACATGCTTTATGTATTCTGCCTATATAAATTAGTTTCTTCTCAAACACTGAAGCATAATGTCTAATGAGAAGGCACTCCTTCAATAAAATGGAGAAATGAAACAAAATGTTTTTTGCCAATACTCAAATCACCATCTTCCCCCACACCTGTCAGATGTGCATTCGGTTATTGTAAAATTGTTTTGTTAGGTTGTTGAGATGTGCTGATTATCTTTTGTTCAGTTGTTCCGATGTTGTTTAGTTTAAGTTGTGTTTCAGTTGTTGACTCAACATATGAACAACTGCTGAAGATGACAGTTGCATAAACTACTATTTTGGAATCTAACAAACATACCTAAAGTTCTGGGCACTGGATGGAAGTTGGTCCAAGGGATTTAGAGGAAAGTGCTAATTTATGGGTTCTTTAATTATAGCTCAAAAACAGTGCATTCTGGAGAAATATTTTCCAGGATCAAATAGAAGACCATAAAATTGTCTAAAAATTACATACCTATACCTAAAATATTATTTTCAATTTGCAACTGTTTATGAACTTATTGGTAAGAATTATTGATTCAGAATGTTACAAGGTAGGTTTAGAAAGCCGTAATTATTCGAAAAATAGGTGTAGGTAAATAATTTTATGGTCTTTAATTAATTCCATGCAAGATTTTGTCTAAAATTCATGATTTTTTAAATTAAAGAGAAATATGCAAACATACTCTTTTCCACCACTCCAGACTTTTTCCTAGTGCCCAGGGTTTTTAGTATGTGTGTGCTACCTAAGGATTCAGAACATATTTCCGATAAAAAAGCTCACGCACTCTCACAATTTAGGGATACTCTAGACCATTTTGTACATTGGAGCACATAATTCAATGGGCTGAAACATCATTTTGGAAAACAGGTACGGTCGCATTCAAAAGTGGAGTCATAGTTAACACAAACCTCAGAAAACAAGTCGCTCGCACCCGCGGCGACACTCACACAATGACGTATAACATACTATTATTTGACGAACTACCATTGTATAATAGGCTGAGTAGTATTGACTATTTCACTACATGAATCATTAGCTTCGGTAGCTTGGTCAGTAGCGCGGTCAGGCAAATTCTTGACCGTTATTGTGGAGACAATGGATCGAATCCCGATATCTTCGTTGTAGTTTTTATTTTATCAAATGAAGCAAAATTTAGTAAATTTTGAATTACATTTTAGTTGTTGCTAGATCGTTTGCGAGATAGTGCGTGTGCTAAGTGATTTTTTTTAACCTAAGTTTATTTATTAAACTTCAGTGTTTATTTCTTCAAAATGCATACTATTATCAGTTTGCAGGATAAGCAGCGTATTGTTGCGCTGCAATTATCTGTGGCGCTGCATGATATTGGATTTAATTTAACTCAAATTGCTAATCAGACTGGTCTGGCCGTAAGTATAGTTTTATTTCATTACAATTGTATTTTAAATATTAAAAACTTTGACTCATAGTATGTTGGTAGCTGTGAACCGATTAGTATAAACTTTTTTATTAATAATGCTACTTTGTTTTAGTGGAAGACTGTTAAACGTTGGGTTACACGTTTTGAAGAGGAAGGTAGCGTAAAAACTCGACTCGTCTTATTAATGATTCACAGCGGAGGATGATGGTGTAACAATATGAAGAAAATGGTTCTGCCGCTGGTCCAGGCGAATTAGTAGCACAAGAAACAGGGCGTGCAACTGCCGCTAATTATGTTGATATGCTACAGGAAAGCATGCTACCGACGATGGTGCGAAATGTTTAACTGTTTATCCTGCTAGTGAAGTTCCTCGTTTTGCATTTGTCCAGGATAAATTGTCCAGTGCATCGAGCTGCCGTGGTGAATAATTGGTTTAGCCAGCACCCAGATATCCAAGTTATTTGTTGGCCAGCAAAATCTCCGGACTTAAATCCCATAGAGAATTTATGGGGTTTAATGGTGCAAAGGTGGGACATGCGCAATGAAAGAACTACAGAAGCTTTAGAGGCTCACTGCCTGGGAGTGTGGGAGAGTACCAGAGGAACAGATATATGGACTTATTTGGTCGAGTCTATTAAGTGTTTATTAAGTGTTGTTGAAAACAGCGGAGGTAACACCAAATACTAATTATGTAAGCGGCGATTTTTACTTAAGATTCCAATCAGACCCGATCTAGCATACATTGCTGATTATCTTGTGTATTTCATTATAATATATGAATATACACAAAATAATCAGCAATGTATGCCGAAGCGGGCCCGATAAATCGTTGCTCACTCAACCTCTGTTTACCTGCTTACCCGCCTACTATTGCAGTAGGTATTTGTGGAGCATTACATTAGCAATTAAATTATGCTAAAACATCGATATATATTTATTTATGATTGATCATTATTAGTCAGTTATCTTAAGGTCTTGCTTCAATATCTTTTCATTACGAAAACGAGTACTTAAGCTTAAACCTTGAGATGTAGGCAAATAACTGATTTATTATTATTACAATTACTTTTACTTCCGAGGAAAGTGCATCATCGTTAAACATAGAACAATAAAATAATTACTAACGAAATTATTACTTAAATAACTTTATTGAAAGATTCAATCCAAGATTTGGATCATTCCTATGATCTTATAAATAATTACCTATCGATGTTTCAGCTAATGAACACTTAATATCATTTTACATAATATTGTGTTTTATCATTCAAACAAAACTATAAACTAAGTATTACGGCAGCAAGTATTTTATGTAGTTTTACATACTCGTATCTTATGGTTACCAAAAGTTCTCATTCATGTCATTATGTTATTTACATAAAGTAATACTATACCTACCAATAAAATAATTTCTTACCTTACTTTTTGTTTTATTACAATATTATAGGTTTATGTTTTTAGATATAATATTTTGATACATAATTTACAATAAACATTTATAGATATAATACATAGATGAATATAAAGAAAAATATTGTATAAAATAATTATTACTGGAGAAAATATGGTAAAAACATATAAAAAAACATTATTCAACATACAGAGATCGGATGGGAACCCGGTTCCGTTCTGATTAGAAGGTAAGAACTATTACCGCTAAGCTACGGTAGCTTGTGATCAATACGACGAAATAAAGATATGTAATCTATTGCTTTACTACAAGTGAACGAATAAGGATAACTATAATACAGTTTTAGACAAACCAGTGTGATGTATACTTTGTGGTGATGTGGTGGCGAATAGGCTATCACCGAGTAATTATTTCAAAGATTACATAGATGTCACTTATAGGTGGTAATCTGTTTAAGTTTTAATGCTACGCCTTAAGGTGGACTTTTCTACTTACAGTCGATAATCTTACGTGTGTGCGTAAGTTAGTAAAGTAAGTACAGAGGATAATAACCCGTATTGCAATCTGTCAAGTGGTCTAACTATGACTCCACTTATGAATCCGACCGTACATAAAAGCACAAATAAAGAAAGTAAATAGTGAAAGGGGATAATAAATATATTTTTGTTTAATTAAATTAAAAAGTGACTAGGTACAAATGTATACTTTCATGTTATTTAAAATATTCTAATGTGATTCCATTTTCTTATTCTGAATTATCTTTTTTACTAAACAAAGTCAAAAATTTATTTTTGAACCTTTTAAAAAATCCTGGCTTTTCTGTAGTTGGTTCCACAAGTGTACTTGAATTTTGTGACATTTGTTCATACTGCAATATGTTTTTATTTTCTGGACTCTTCAATGGGGCTTGATTTGTTTGATGGTTAGTGTGATGTTGAAGGTTGTGATTATTTCTGTATAAATCATCCAGCTCTTGTGGTTCTGTTTTAATATTCCCTATCTTCTGCATTTGAGTCAGCTGTACAGGGTGTTCTAAGGTTTGTCTCAATAAATTATCATTCTGATTAAATTGTGTTTGTTGGTCATTCTGTCTACTATGTTCAAACCCTGATTCATCAACATCAAACAGATGTTGTTGTTGTTGTTGTTGACTTTCTACTGGATCTTCAACAACATCAAACTCTTGCTGCTTTTGTTGTTGAATTTGTTCATCACCAAAATTAAACAAATGCTGTTTTTGCTGTTGAGTTTGTACAGGATCTTCACCAACATCAATCTCTTGCTGCTTTTGTTGTTGAATTCTTTCATCACCAAAATTAAACATATGCTGCTGTTGTTGCATTTCCACTTGTGCTTCATCAATATCAAATATACTCTGCTGTTCTTGTTGAGTTTCTACTGGTTCTTTGTCAAATCTAAATATATTTTGCTGCTGCTGTTGAATGTCCATTGGCTCTAACTCTGAAAGCTGATCACTGTTTTGGGGTAACAAGTTATCTAAATTCTGTTGTGATATTTGTTCTTTATCATCATTCAGTGATGATTGAGCCCATTGATTTGAAGGAACAAATTTTTGATTTCCACCAGAAAGAACACTGCTCAGATAGTGTTTATTATAAATGTGACTATCATCAGTTTCATTTCTGTTATATTTGTAACCATTTTGATAGGTTGATTGTTGAGTTGTTTGATTTTTAGAACTATTTTCTGAATAATAATTCTCCTGATTCCATGAATGATAAGTGGAATTCGTTATATGATATTGATGATTTCTTCTTTCCTCTTCAAACCCTTCATTCAACTTAGTCACGTTTTTGTTATTTTCTTTGGTGTGATCATTACCCGCGTGACCATTAGATTTGTTTTCTTCTATTTTAGTAAATGAGTTAGGTTCTACTAAATCTTTGTCAGGTCCTATATCTCCTCGTCCTATATCATGTCGGTAGTCTTCAGTAACTTTCTCCGGACCTATATCTCCACGTCCAATATCGTGTCTTGAAATAGGACTTGGGGGAGTAGATATATTTTGTTCCATAGTTGGTTTATCCCTAATTTCTGGTTTAACTGTAGAGGTCAGAATCACAGTATCTTGATTACCGTGATATTTACGTTGGTTCACGTTGATATCATTATTTTTGTACTCCCTTGCCATTTGAGAATTTGAGGCAGAAAACTGCCCGTCTACTTCACTTATTTTGTCCCACAAATTACTTAATTGAGAGAAGTCGCTGTCAGTCTTATCATCAGTTTTTTTAGACAAATCATTTGAATTGAACGATCCTAAATGTTGATAAACTTGTTGATTTTCAAAATAAGAATTTCCAGCAGACCATTTAGGTGCTGGAGGCAATTTTCCTTCTTCTTGTTGATGCTGATTGTTGTATTTGTGATGTTCAAAATATTCTGACACTGCCCAATTTGTGTTCGTTTGTTGTGATTCTGTGTCCTCTGGGTGTCTTTCGGTAGTTTTTCCTTGCTGTATTTGTTGCTGGCCCAAGTCATCCCAAGGGCTAGATTGACTCTGTTGTTCTTGCCCTTGCATGTCATTTGGATATTTAGAAAATGCGTGACCTTGTTGTACGTTTTCTTGGCCTAGGTCATTCCATGTGTTTGATTGGCTCTGCTGCTCTTGCACGTTATTTCCTGAATTGAAATGGGCTTGCATATGTTGTTGATCCAAACGTTCCCAGGGGTATGATTGACTCTGTGGTTCTTGGTTCGTTATGTCCAAATTCAACGAACCAGCTTGAATCTTTAGCTTTCCGTCTTGGTCTTGATTTTCAAAAGTATGCAAGGAATCTGCTCCGGAAGCATGTCCCGGCCATACACTGACAATTTCTTGACCCGAGTGGCCTATAGGTATGAAAAAAATTAATTCTTTAAAAATAAATGTAGTGAGTGTTTAATTTGGAATGTTACATTTTTAAATTTACAAAGGTATTGCATACAAAATGATATTATGTAAAAAATTAAATGTAGTTAGGTATACTCTAAGTAAATATTTTTGCAAGTTTTCTAAAAATGTTATACCTAACACAGAAATTTGGTATTCTACACTAACTTACCTACCTACCTTATCTATTGCCCGTCCGCACCAATTAAAGTGTTAAAACCGTTAGGGATTAGTAATAAAAATAACTGATTAAAATGTTATTTGTTTATTTAAATTGCACTATCTAATAAATGCGTGATATAAATTAATACATGATGAGGGACATAATACAACACCGACATTATTTTGTTAACCTCCACCTTACATGTCTGATACCAAACCGTTGACTGACGATGACGTAATTATTATACATGTTACCAATGTCTTGTTAGATATCAGCGAACTTCTAATCGCAAGTTAGTATATTTCTTAATTTCTCCACTTACTTTGGCTATCCCACTTATGTTGTTGAGTTTGTTGTGTCAAATCTTCCGAGTCCCAGTTGTTTTGTTGCACTTGTCCCAAGTCTTCTAATTTGCCCAACTGGTGCTGCTGAGTTTGGGCGTTCTGGAGTTTATGCGCATGTCTTATAGCGTCGGCGCTATCCCAGCTGTTTTGGGTTTGTTGGCCTAAGTCTTCTAAGCTGCCCCACTGTTTCTGTTGAACCTGCTGCTGGACGTCGCCGTTCTGATAGTTGTGCGCTTGTCTTAAAGCATCCGATTGATCCCAGCTGGTTTGGGTTAGTTGGCCTAAATCTTCTACGTTGTCCCACTGATTCTGTTGAGCTTGCTGTTGAACATGAGTGTTCTGTTGGTATCCTTGCCTTAGCGAATTAGATAAATCCCAACCGTTTTGTGCTTGTTGTCTCAAGTCTTCTACATTGCTCCAGCTAGTTTGGCTCTGCTGTGTCAAATCGTCATCAGCTTGTGCATTTCTAACTGATCGCGCAACACGTCGGTAACCATCCGAATCGCAGTCGTCTAAACCGTTACCGTGAGTGTATCCTTGATGTGTCTTCCGGTAGTTTGATCCACTTTGGTGGCTGTAAGCTTGATGGCTTGACGCATCTGCTAAACTTTGCGAGTCTAGATTAGTATAAGCGCCACCTACGGGCTTTATAACGTAAGGATCTCCCTGCCTCTCCCATGACTTGTGGTAGGAATAAGATGATTGGTAGCTTTTAGGTTTCGTATCTGATTCACCTAAAGCATTTGCTGAGTTTGCAGAATTTGCCGAGTTATAAACACCAGCTGCATTCGAGCTTGACAACAAAGCTGCGTGCTGTGAATCAATTGCGGCCTGGTGTAATTGTGATGCTGACGATGATTTCACATTAGAGTTATGAGCGTTGTGCATACTACTTGAATATCCGCTGTGTGAGTTGACACCACTCGCGTGATATTGGTTGTTGGATGCTTGTGCGTCTTCATACAACTCACTGTTTTCGGGGAAGGGGCTCTCTGTTGGTATAGCAAGAGCTATAATTTCGGGCTTTACATCATGTTTTTCCCATTGTTTACGGTAGTTATAGGACGACTCATAGTGCTTGGCGTTACTAGTTGGACGATATCCAACAATATGCTGATCGCCAGCATTCAAAACTTCTGCTTCTGTGTTGATCGCGTTCTGGTCAACTGTGGATGCGCTTTGATCGATTGCAGCAGCACTGTGGCCAAGTGTGGCAGCACTGTGATCGAAAGTGGAAGCGGTTTGGTCGAATGCAGAAGCGCTGTGCCCGAGTGCAGAAGCGCTGTGAGTTGCGTCGTAAGTTTGCACTCCGACCGGCACAGCAACTCTAGATCCTGGTCTACCGTAAACTCTAACTGGTGCCGTGTATATGAGACGATTCTGCGGTACCGCTCCATAAGCACTGTGTGTGCCATATTGATTGGCGTTGCTGTTTTCATACATATTTTGAGAATGGTAACCCGAGTGCGAAGAAACTCCAGAACTGTGCCTAGTTGCAGCTCCATGCGTGCCATAGCCGTAATTTATGCCATGTACATCGTCAATAGCTTGTAGATTACCGCTGTTTAACTGTCCAGTTTTCGTTCCTTGGTATCCGCCGTAATGAGACCCGGAGTTACTGGCGTGACTATTGTATGCGTGAGTGTTGAAAGCCGACTGTTGAGATGACAGTGCAGAATGCGATTGTGAGCCAGCAGCCCCGTAACCATTTTCATGGAAGTTGCGTCCTTGAAGGTTACTAAGGTCGTAGTGTCCTGACCCAAACATTCCGCCAGACTGAGCGCTGGTAAATACCTGGCCGGACCTCATTTTAGAAGCTTCGCCGAGTTCACCCTCCACTTGTTTGATTGCGGTGCCCATCTGATGCTGCGCGAGGCCGTCCATGTTGTGCGCACGCTCGTAATTTCCACCCATGTTTCCTCTCTGCGCATTGTAGAAACCAGACTTGCTGCCTTCGTCCGATGAACTTCTCTGATAATTGAAGTCTTCAGTTTCTTTGTAAGTTTCAGGTCTGGCTGCAGCTAAGGCCAGCACCGCTGTTAACGACAGCAAGCGCTTCATTTTCAAAATCGTTTCACCCTGGAATAGAATAAAAGTTTTGTTTCAATCCGACTGAAATTACTGTTATCTCTTTTTAAAACTAAAACTTTTTATTATTAATCGACCTATCATTACTATGACAAAAACTTTTTGTAAAAAGAATATGAACTTTACTAAACAGTCACTTTAAGTTATTAGTTTACACTTTGAGTGCACTATGCAGGTGCAGTTACGTATTTATTTAAGCAATAAATAAATAAATAGGCTCTTACCGTTTCACACTACGAATAAAAACTACACTTATTTACACGAGACTCACTGTTCACTGGTCGTTTTTACACTGACATTGCCTGGCCAGCCATCGCCAATTTATTGAGCTTTAATTTTGTATCAGGCAGCGATAACCCTGCGGTCACGGTGCGGTCACTATTCCAAGAATTGTTCTCAAGCAAAATAAGTTTTAAATACGAGGTGCAAAGAAGCCAGCTTTGTTTATGGCAATGGTTAATCTAACTAAAAGGCTGAAAACCTTCCTTGAGTATCAAAAGACCAGGAAATGTCAAGAATAGGTAGTCCATATATACCTCTACCAACGAAGCGAAAAATGTGGTTCCTGCAATTTAAGCAATCAAGCCCACCCACGTACCATATGAAGGAGTAAAGTGGTATAGTGTCATAGGTAGAGTAGATCCATCCAATGTTAATCCTTGGCAGGATATTTTATACCCTATATTATTAACTTTAAGACAACTAAGTACGAAATACTCATCTAAGTGATGGAATAACTAAAAATAACCATGATTGTCACCTGAATCACTTGGTCTCTATAATTCTAGTAGAAATCTGCATTTGTTGACATTGCTGTGATTCAGTCGTATTATTCAGGAAGTTTTTGTAACAATGCTATTTTAATACTTTATTTTAAGCGGTTACCCACTATCTTTTATCAGACTGGGCTTTCTTATATAAGGCTGCAGGGTATGATAGAGTATCGGTTGAGATGCTGAAGGCTGGCGAAGGCGTAGCAGTTAGTCAGCTGTACCTCCTTTTTAACCTTTGTTGGCGAAGCGGTCGAGTGCCAAGTGATTGGTGCAAGGCTGTAATAGTGCCATTATACAAAGGAAAAGGGTCACAGCTAGACTGTAAAAATTACCGCGGTATAAGCCTTCTCAGTGTCGTCGGTAAACTGTATGCAAGGGTACTGATTGAAAGAGTTGTGAAAGAAACTGATGAGAAAGTCTGGAATGCTCAAGCGGGATTTCTTGGATCAGATCGGGGACGTTCTAAAAAAAGTTCAGGTCAAGAGTACCCTAAACCGACGAGCATGTATGAAAAGATTGATGCATGTTGAAGAAGCGAAAGAGGTGTGTCAGGATCGTAGCAAGTGGAAAGATGTAGTCTCTGCCTACCCCTATGGGAAAGAGGCGTGATTATATGTATGTATGTATGTTTTATCAGACTACAACGCACCCCAAAATTTAATCTAACTATTCGTAGTTACGACTTATGTGTCCATTGTCTTGAATAATAGAATTTCGATAACATAATTTGTATAATTATAATAGTGCGTATCTATTATATATGTAGAATAACATTATAATGTATCGCATTACACGAGTTATGCCTCGTGAGAAGAGGGGTTAACAAGGTAATGAAATGGATGAGATGCCCTAGTCACGTGCATAATAGTATTTCTACTGTAAGTAGAGTATTATCGAATTAGTACAACTATATTACACGTGCTATAAACGAAGAAGAGAAAAATCTCTACCTGTTGAAGAGTCAATTGTACGTATTTATGGATACGTGTTCGATTAGTACCTACAATACTCCTAGCAACACCCCATGTCGTCCAATGAAAATTGTTAAAGGCATTTCATTAGTCCAGGTAACCGTTGCCTTTCCTATGAATGCAACATCCCGTACTGCGCTGGCCTATCTGCTTGTAAATACTATCCGAAAAGGCCCATTTACAATAAATTGACTGTTGTATGTAGCTTTTGTAGGTAATACTGACTGTTGTATATAGCTTTTGTAGGTAAGCTATTATTTCATTTCTGATATTGACACGTTTTAAATGCTCTAAGTGCGTTAGTTTCTTTATTTTTTTCCTTGTTATGCTAAAAATTAGCACAAGCTACTTCATCAACACTATCTCTGGCATTGCTCTTAATAAAATATGGGACAGAATGTCAAGGATATCATCATAAAGATACCTTGCTTGTTTTTTCTGCCCACAAGACAGCACTGTGAGATCATTCATATTAAGTCTTCTTCTTCGTGTGGGACACCGAGTCGTCCAACGAACCAATGAACCCTGGTGTCAGAGTTTCCAACCACCATTTGACTTAGTAATCACAGACAGCAACCGGTACCGACGGCTCAACGTGCCCTCCCAAGCACGGTACCAGCTTTCAGCTTAGGAACAAATTAGCAAAGTGATTAATATCTACTTTGTGAGTGCCCCACCGAGAAACGAACCCGGAACCTTTGCGTCGCGTCGCAAGCAGTCGCACTACCACTGCGGAACATCTATCGTCTGCCCCGAACCCTTACAAGGTCACTTGTCCACGTCTGTTGCCAAGGTAGGAAGCTGTCCCACGCTGCACTTTCCTATGCGATCACGCTAAAATAAATAAGCACTGAGATACTTGAATGTGACTCATCGCTGAATGTTACCTATGCGATAGAGAAAAATTTAGGTAATTAAATGCGTCTAAAGTTCTAAGGAGAGACGTGCCAAACGAGGATAGCTCATATTATAATTTATGTATTGTTCACAATCGCCTACACCATAGATCTCTTAATTAGTTTGTAAAAACTGTGGCCTGCAGATTTTTTTTATAAACGAATCGATCCAGACTACACTTAAAAACTGGGATACCCCGTGTTTAGTAGGTACATGTACGATTTGTACTGATACATTGCCTTTTATCTGCCCTGTTGTATCGTTCTGGAAGCTTCTTACGTGTTTATTATTTTTACTCTCATCTCATTGTGATATCTTTGGGTAGGTAGGTATGTTTTATTTATATTTTGTAAAGTTAGATTAATTTAAAAAAGCTTTTTATTGTTTGAATGACAAAGGAACATGCATAATTACAGACATGTCGTTAGAAAATCTGTATAATTGTTTTTAACACTAGCTCGATAAATCAATAGGTAGATGTAAATGTTTTAATTTTAAGTCCTTGACCAATGCAAGGTTTGAAGCAATTAGATGATCGCCAGTTTACTAAACGGATGTTAAACAGAAGGGTTACAGACAGTTCTGGATGCAATTAGCCCAAAATTGCGATCTAAGAAAGCGGCTGAAGAATGTCTTCGTCCAGCAGTGGACGTCTCACGGCTGCTGTTGATGATGATCATGAATATCATGATCTAACTATCACTTATAATACAAAAAAATTAAGTGGCATCTAGTGTCCCTATGTATGCCACAAAAAGGATGCATTCCCACTGAAAAACGAGTACCAGCAGGTGAAACCGCTAGGCGGGCCGCCAGTTATTATAAATTATTTATTAAACTTTATTGCACAGAAAGTACAAAAGGCGGGCCTAATGCCACGCGGCATTCTCTACTGGCCAACCAAAAGATAAACAGAAAGAGTCAAAGCGGGTGCCACACAAAAAAAAAAAACGAAATATAATCGTACGTAAAGTTCACATAATTTATATGCACTATTTCCAGAAACCTCCAACAACAGTGCGTATATTCGACCGCAATGACTACTACAGCGTGCACGGCGAAGATGCGACCACTTCAGCCAGGGAGGTGTTCTCATCCATCTCCAACATCAAGAAGATGGGCCTGGCACCAAACAAGCTTGACTACCTCGTGCTGTCTAAAGGAAACTTCGAGATCCTCGTCAAGAAGCTATTGCTAGTAAGACTCTCCTTTTTTATGATAAAGTCTCTCTCTTGCAGCGCCCGCAACGCATTTCTAAGCGTTACTCATGAATTCGGCCGTGTGATGTCGGCTTAGAATAGCATTACCCCATTTCTTTCCCGTGGGTGTCGTAAGAGGCGACTAAGAACTGAAAGGGATTCATGCGTATTTCAAAACGGCCCTGAAATAGGTATTTGTCGGACGTGGTGGCGATAGCAGGGCTTGAAACCGGTATCGACAATACATTTATTATACCTGTACATATCAGTATTAGCATGTACTCTGGTGCAATACCTGTATTGCGAAAATACCTGTATTTAGAAACCCATATCCACAATATCTGTAATATACTGGTATTTACCAAGCGTCAATACAGGTTAAGAATTCCGGTATTTGTACAAATCGTCGTTGAATTTCGCGCGTTGTGCAGAATCAGGCCGGACGCGGCTGCTGCACTATATTGGTGGGATCTGGGATATAAATTCCCCATTAATACGTGATACAAATTAATTAAGTCAACAATATGTTTTAACAAACAACGCATAAATAATGCAGCGATCAGACTACCATATTCATTTTTCCCAATTCGGCATACATTGCTGGTTATCAGTTTTGACATATTCAAGACACCCAGCAATGTATACCGAATCAGGTACGATGAAGTATATTTTTAATTTGTAGATAGGGACATACCACGGAAATACTGTCAATTACTTTTCCATACCTACATTAACAAAAGCTCTCCATGTGTTCATTTTTTTCAGAAAATCTTTTACAGAAAACCGATATAGATTTACCAATAAAATACCTGTAAGATAACTGTAAAATACCGACCGAAGTACAGGTATTACGATAAATACTACCGGTATTTGTAAGAAAGTACAGGTATGTTGAATACCGGTATTTAGATTCGAACCGTTAAAGAGACAACACTACTCTGGAAAATACCGGTATTGGTGCAGTATCTATGACACCGGTATCGCAAAATACCTGTATTTCAAGCCCTGGGCGATAGTGATAGAAAGTAACTCTGCTACCCCGCATGGAATAAAGGCGTGATATGCGAATGCTTACCCATGAAGCTTATTTAGTTATGTAAAAATAATAGATAAATAAAGTAGGTACAACTAATAATTCGACGCTTTAAGAATATTGAACTTGATAATACATCGCCATGAGGAAAACATTAAAACATTGTGATAACGCAAATTCTCAGAATTTCGCGTATACAATAATATTATTTTGTTTTAATAGTAGTAGTAGTATAAGTACATAAGTATTTATGTTATTATTATTTATTATGGATTGGAAAAGAAGTAGGTATTTACCAGACAAACTAACATTGGACCTCCCATAGTAAATTTATCAGCTGATCGGCAATTTTGTACGGGAGGCCATTTTTTTTAGTTTCGATCCATGTTTCATGGGTAAAGTTGTTCAGCTTCATGAGTACTTTGAACTCTTTTCGTATTGTTATACAATTTTTACTCCCTTTATACTTAGAATAGACATCGGAAATGACCTCAAAGCGTGAGTGACCTTAAACTACATCACCCCAACGTCATCTTATCGATACTAATGGACATGTGTAAAACTAATCAAGTGTGTTATTTTATTTACAACTAAGCGCTATTGATCTCATCAACTTCCGGCTGCAAGATAGTTTGTCGTTACATGAGTAAGGCACAGTCATATGAAATTAAAAAAATTACGAATAATTTAATTTAAAAATTTAACGTTCATACCTAGTTTGTTGTTCAAAAAAAAAATTCAGTGTCAAGTTTAGGTCTTCTTCTTTCTGCCTTTCTTAGTTATTCGCCATCAATAACTGCTCTTTGCCGCGTGGTGCCGGCTTAGAATAGCATCACCCCATTTCTTTCCCGTGGGAGTCGTATGAGGCGACTAAGGGACTCGAGGGTGTGTATTGCCATTTAAGGCGATGGGCTGACAACCTGTCACTATGACGATACACAATTTTCCGAATGACCTTCAAATATATGTCAGACGTGGCGTAAATGTCCGTTTTTGCGGCAGTTTACGCTCTGCCTACCCCGCAAGGGATAATAGGCGTGATATGTGTTTTGTTTGTGTGTGTTTGTATAACTGCTCTGTTTTTGGCAATAAATGTTAAGGTCACTGCCTGTCACTGAGGTCTACTATCTAGGACTTTAAACCTCGCCTGTTAAGAAATGCTAGGTTAATTCTCTCTCTAAGAAATGGGGTGATGCCGGGTCAATCACCCCATTTCTTTCCCGTGGGTGTCGTAAGAAGCGACTAAGGGACTTGAGGGTTTGTATTGCAAATTTAGCCGATGGGCTGACAAGGCGTGATATATGTATGTATGTAGAAATAAAATTCTTCTTATCTGTCTATCTAATTAAATTCTTCTTGGCTTCCTAAAACTGCTTGTAAAGCTGTTATTTCTATTCAAAGTCTTTTCAAAATTTGAACTTCGCCCATTTTACTGATAATCCTTATGTTACATACATACATACATACATAAATCACGCCTCTTTCCCGGAGGGGTAGGCAGAGACTACTTCCTTCCACTTACTACGATCCTGGCATACTTCTTTCGCCTCCTCTACATTCATCAATCTCTTCATGCATGCTCGTCGGTTTAGGGTACTCTTGACCTGACCTTTCTTTAGCACGTCCCCGATTTGATCGAGGTACGTTCGTCGAGGTCTTCCCCTTCCGACGTTCCCATCCACACTTGCCAAATACACCTGTTTTGTTAATCTTCTTTCATTCATCCTCTCTACATGACCAAACCACCTAAGCATACCCTTTTCTACACCAGTCACTACGTCTTTTTTTATACCACAACGTTCCCTTATCACGCTATTCCTTATCCTGTCTCTCAATTTTACGTCAATAATACTTCTTAACGCTCTCATTTGTACTGCATTTATTCTACTTTCATGATTTTTCTGCCACACCCAACTTTCACTCCCATACATAAGTGTCGGAACTAACACCCCTCTATGCACAGCCAGACGGACCTTATCAGAAACGTTCTGGCTGTTCATAAAAGCGTGCAACGCTCCATTCACCATGTTGCCGGCATTCACCCTTCTTTCGATGTCACTTTCACACTTTCCATCAGATGTGAACATGGAGCCCAAATACACAAACTCTTTCACTTGTTCCACCCTCTCTTCTTCTATCATAATTTTACACTCTGTCATATTTACCTCTTTCTCAAAAACCATTGCTTTCGTCTTACTTACATTCACTTTCATTCCTTTCTTTTTCAAAGCCTCATTCATAATATTTACCATCCTTATGTTCACTCTATCTAACTCAATATAATTGGTGAATTGCTGTACATTCCAGGTGAGGCGCTACAGAATAGAGATTTACGTGAGAGAAGGTCCATCAAAGTCTTCAGACTGGGTTGTCAAGTATAAGGCGTCTCCGGGATGCATGTCGCAGCTAGAAGAAGTCCTTACAGACGGCCTGGTCAATACTGAAGACCAGATGCCTTGCCTCATGGCTGTTAGCGTGAAGGCTGATGCTGTCTCTAAGGTAGCTATTATTAATAACTAGCTGTTACCCGCGGCCTATTAAAAACTATCCTGTGTGTTAATCCATGTTTACTTCTATATTTGTGCCAAATTTCATTAGAATCGGTTCAGTAGTTTTTGCGTAAAGAAGTAACAAACAAAAAAACATACAGACATACAATTTTTCGCATTTATAATATTAGTACGATCTTTGCATATTGATAAAGTGCATTCGGACAATGAAACTAAATAAGTTGCTATAAGAAAATATTTTAGGAAACGTCAAAATATTTTGGACTTCCCATAGTAAATACAGTCAACTGATATTTTATGGGAGGCTGAATACTTTCTGTCGTTTCCTGACATATGTTTCTTGGGGAAAGTTGTTCAGTATCATGGTCTGCATGCTCACTATCAGTATTCGGAGGGCTTTCCCTTACACCCCAAAAAATAATAAAAAAGTATAGTTATTGAGTGGGAGTCGAAAGAGGCGACAAAGGGACTCGAGGGTGTGTATTGCAATTTCAGATGGGCTGACAACCTGTCACTATGGCGATACACAATTTTCCGAATGACCCCCATTTTTGTTAGACGTGGCGTTAATGTCCGTTTTTTGCCGCCGTTTACGCTCTGCCTAACCCGCAAGGGATTATAGGCGTGATATGTGTATGTATGTATGTAATATAGTTATTAATTTGTTAAATGCTTGTTGAAATGTTTTGTTTTTTCGTATTACCAATGAAATATTATTATTATATGCAGAGTTCAGACCGGATTTACCCTTTAGATTAACTTTTGTTATGTTATTGTATTGCTGTTAACTCTCAAAACAAACTTCGTTCTTCCCGTTTTATCATCGCAATATTTTATGTACATTTATTTCTTATCAAGTTCTAGTGATTGTTGAGATAAATCTTAGAAATTGCAACGTAAAACTCCGTATACTCATCATCCGTTATTTATTTATGTATGAATACAGGATGTTTTCCTAAGGATATATCGTGAGACGAGGCCTATTTTTTTTTTGGCATATCGCATTAAATTTGGTTATCCTTACAAATAGCCCTGGGCCTTAGATAATTTTAAATAGAGAAGGAGTTTTTATGATATTCCATATCCAGTAGAACAAAAATGTATCACGTCACGTTTGTAGACACAGATTGGACACGTAGGTACTTATAGACCTGGTTTGATTTACTTTCGTAAAAAAGGGCATGGACCCCTCATACAAACTGATCTAAACAGTAGCATTATATTATCTGTGTCTAAACTGACATTTCACGTCAGGATTTGCGCGAAAGTTGTTTACAAGATTAGATAAAACCATGTGTTGACTAAATCTCCTTGCAGGGCCAACTGCTAGGCGTGGCGTGTGTAACGGCGGCCGACTATCAGATCTCTGTGGCAGAATGGACTGACGATGACCTTCTCACAGAGCTGGAGACGATCACTGTGCAGATGATGGTGTCAGAGTGTCTAGTCTACGCTGATAATGAACAAGTAAGTTAGCATCCACAAGAATACAATAATACTCTTTTATCTACACTTGTCTCATAATGTTCGGATTACAAACTCGAAAAAACTTGTATAAGGACCGGCTTTATGCATTCTGCCTATTAAAATTACAGTTTATTTTCAAACACTGAAGCATTACGTCTAATGAGAAGGCAATCCTTTCGAAAAAATGGAGAAATAAAACCAAGTGTTTTTTGCCAATACTAAAATTTGCCGCAACCTTCCGCCGCTGTTCGATTATTGTTCGGATTTTGTTCAGTTGTTTTGCTTGTTGTTCAAATTCAAATGATGTTCAGTTATTGTTTAGATGTTTTTCTGATTTTGTTCAGTTGTCTTGTTAAGTTGTAGTTTAAATTTTGTTCAGTTGTTGACTCGACACTTGAAAAAGTGCTAAAGTATTAAGTACACATTAAGCCATATTATGTTGTCGTATTGAATTTGGCCTTGTATTGGACCTTGCAATCGCCGGTGCGCAAGTTTGAAAATAAAGTGTATTGCTGAGTTTTTTTTTAGATAAAATATTGTATGCAAATGCATATAATCAGACATTATATGACAGTTGCATAAACTACCATTTGCGGTGGACAGTCCATGATTTGGTTCCTTGAGAGAGAATTGACAACTAAATTGACATAAATGACGGTTACAAGCAGTTGACGAGTGCTACAGCGTTTAAAGGCCTCAAAGGTTCAGACAACCTACTTAAAACATGAGGTATAATCATTACCATTACTAAGAGATAATCATTCTTTGCATTACAGTTTAAAGCGATAAAGAAAGTGATGGACCGAGCGAACGTTACTCTCACTAAACTGAAGAAAAGTGACTTCGCGACCGACGGACTTATTCAGGTTAGCTTACAATACTCTTTTTACACGACAGACCAACCAAAAAAGGAGTGAAATGTTTTTAGAGTTCATATATGTATATATGTGCGATTCTTTAAATTGTTGTAACTCGTTAACATTCTAATTGAGATTGTATTGGAAGAATCCTTACATTATGCCTAGTGTCACAGGCAAGGCTTTATCTCAAAAAACAGTCCTGTTTTTTTTTATTATGCTTGTTCATTTCCTTTTTATTCTTGTTTTATTTTATCGGTTTAAATCGTGTTGTTCCGTGCAGGATCTCAATCGTCTGCTAAAGTTCAAAGACGACCAGCAACCGGACGCAAACGTTTTCCCGGAGACGGAGAAGAAGCTCGCCATGGGCAGTTTAGCGGCCGCCATCAAATACGCCGCGCTGATGGCTGAGAATACCAACTTTGGCAGGTTTGTGAACATTCATTCCTTGTTTAGAAGGTGTAACTTGAAGGCTACCAGCTATGCTGTAAGATGTTATTGTTTTAACATAAAATTATGTGTAGTTATGGTTATGCTTTAACTTTAAAAAAAACTATGAGTTTGCTTCGCTCGCCATACGTAACTCGTAACGTTTTGACATGAAACGACAAGCTTGTTTCGCTCGCGATACATACGCGTGATATTGTTTTTTGAACGCGAATATATGAATCGTATTATTATTTTAGCGTGAAATGACGAGCTCGCTTCTCTCGCAATACATGTTGCGTTCTCTTTCTTCTCTTTTCGCGTGGGACACCGAGTCGTCCAATGACACGATGAACCCTGGTGTCAGAGTTTTTCAACCGCCTTCTACTAGTAGTAGGCCTCTGACATGGTAGTGTAACGACCGCCGTCTAAGTAATCATAGACAGCACTCGGGACCGACGGCTTTTTCGCGAATATTGCTCGAAATACTTCCGCCGGAGTATCATCGCCAGTGAGTGTTCACACACTGGTGTTATACTCTTCTCGCATCAATATGAGTGAGCGGGATAGCAATACATTCCACACGCGTTCGTGCTGCCGTGCCTATGCTCGCGAACGAAAAGCCGACACTCTCGGGAGCACGGGAAGTGGCAGCGGCATGACGAGTAGCAGCGCGAGTAACCTGTTCACACATTCGCGCTGCCCACTTCCCTTACTGTTTCCCTGCCCATATTGGCATCGTGTGAACGTGCTATTAAGGCGAGTGTACCCGTGAACGACCTCGACAGTGGCGCCACTTCACAAAAAAAAGCCTTTTTCTCTTTATACAAACAATCCATCAGAATATCCGCTGCCCAAGTTTTTAGTACTATCCTTCAGTAAAATTAGAACCTGCAAATTCAATAAAATATTCGCTGTGATTAAAGTTATGGCAATTAATACCAAAAGTGGCCGTTTTTAAGTTCTTTTTTTCCATAACTTTAATTGCAGCGAATATTTCATTGAGTTTGCAGGTTCTAATTTTACTTAAGGATAATACTTGAAACTTGAGCAACGGATATTCTGATAGATTGTTTGTATAAAGAGAAAACTTTTAACTCGGACAATTTGTAGGGTATATTAAGCATGTAAGTAAGTATATTATATCTACGTCTTATTTATGTAGTATATTATTAAGTAGATAATATTGTATTCAGCTTGGTCCTAAGTATGTATATAAATAGCTTTTCGTTCACCTTTTCATTCTAGCTTACCTGCTCACATCGTATCCTCAGAGTTTCTCAAGGGTTGACTGGAAGAGATCCCTTAATGGGATAAGTCCGCCTTTGTGTCATTTCTTGTTTTTGATTTAATATGTGTTTTCTGTATTAGTTTTAAGAATGCACAATAACGAGATTATACATACTTTTTTTTGTGAAGTGGCGCCACTGTCGAGGTCGTTGACGGCTGCACGAGCCTTCAATATAATCTTAACACGTTTGACGACTGTCCCCAGATTCCGTATATCGTCGATCCAGGCGGATCATTTCGTCCACATAGACGCGGCCGCTCTGTCCGCGTTGAACGTGTTGCCGGAGCTGAGCGACACCACACACGCGCCCTCTAGAAGCCTGCTGGGCTTGCTCGACAGGTGTCGCACGCAGCAGGGGAAGCGGTATGTGCTTTTTTTTAACATAAGGCGTTACAATTACAGAATAAAATAGTAGTTTTTGCTACTGTCATATAATAGTAGGCATTATCATACGAGTGTCTGTTTATCACACGAGTCGTACGACAGTTGCTTATACTGTTATTTTATTCTGTTCGATTTAATTATTTGACACGGGCAGTCTCGTGCCTAATTATATGCAGTTTATCTACACTCTGTAATAAACTAACTTAGTAATTAGCATACGAGTGTCTGTTTATCACACGAGTCGTACGACAGTTACACAAACTATTATTTTATTCTGTTCGATTTTAATCATTTGACACGGGCATTCTTGTGCCTAATTATATGCAGTTTATCTACACTCTGCAATAAACTAACTTAGTAATACACTTTATTTCCTAAAGTCCGCACTGGTGATTGCAAGATCCAATACAAGGTGATATGACATGATGTAAATTTTTAAAAATTCAATACTTGAGCAGTTGTTCAGATGTAGAGTAAACGACTGAACAATAGCTGAACAACAACTAAACAAAAAATAATGAACAACAGCTGAGCAACAATTGAACAACAACTTAGCAAAACAGCTGAACATCAACTGACTACTAATCGAACAACAATAATACAACAACATCTGACAGGTGCGGCGGAAAATTGCGGCAAATTTGAGTATTGGCAAAAGCATTTCGTTTCATTTCTCCATTTTATTATAAAGGCGTACATACCTTCTTATTAGACGTAAAGCTTCAGGGTTTGAAAAGAAACTTAATTTCTATAGCATAAAACAGGTGTTACACAACTGTTTTCGAACTATTATGAGACGAGTGTAGATAAAATAAATAAAGCTCTGATAATATTATATTTATGTTACTAAAGTCCCATAGAATGTTAACTTATATTGCCATGTGTCGAGCGTGAAGTCATGTTTCTTTTTTTTAATATTGAGACTTCTCTAAATACTTTCTTTGCCACTTTAAATGTTAAATCTTTATGTCTTTTTTTCAGTCTCCTAGCCCAATGGCTACGTCAACCATTACGCGACATAAACCTCATAAACGAGCGATTGGATGTAGTTGAACTACTGGTGAACAGTTCCCAACTACGGTTACAACTACACGACGAACACTTGAGAAGAATACCGGACTTGCAAGCGTGTGCTCGGAGATTGACAAGAAAGAAAGCTAGCTTACTCGACTGCTACAAGATTTACCAGGTACTATTACATCCACCGCCGTGTGATGCCGGCTTAGAATAGCCTCACCCCATATCTTACCCATGGGTGTCGTAAGAGGCGACTAAGGGACTCGAGGGTGTGTATTGCAATTTTAGGCGACGGGCTGACAACCTGTCACTATAGTGATACACAGTTATCTGATTGACCCTCAAACTTTTGTCAGACGTGGTGTTAATATCCGTTGAACGGCCGTTAACACTCTGCCTACCCCGTAAGGGATATAGGCGTGATTTATGTATGTATTACATCCACATACATACACATATCACGCCTATTATTCCTTGCGGGGTAGGCAGAGCGTAAAAGGCCACAAAAACGGACATTCACGCCACGTCTGACATATATTTGAGGGTCATTCGGGAAATTGTGTATCGCCATAGTGACAGGTTGTCAGCCCATCGCCTAAAATTGCAATACACACCCTCAAGTTCCTTAGTCGCCTCTTACAACTCCCACGGGAATGAAATGGGGTGATGCTATTCTAAGCCGACATCACACGGCAATACGGCTATTCATAGTTATAATTTCAACGGGTTTTTACCAACGAATATTTTATTATTTTTAGCTCCCGATATTATTGTTGTATTTTAAGACACATGTTATTAAAGTATTTTAAAACATTTCCCGTGTTAGACATACAATTTACGATAACTAGCAATATTTTTAAGCGCGGGCAAGATTTGAACCTGCTACTTTCGCCATTTACTAGTGGTGACGCCACATCCATCTGGGCTACCGCAGCTCGTACCTTATCCGCGGATTTTGCAAGTGTATCTTGATCCAGTAACGCGTGGCACGGCTCCATCTACCGGGTTAGTTTTGCAAGTAAAGGGTTCAAATGATGCCCACGCTTGAAAATTGTGCAAGTTTTTGAAAATATTTCAACATATTTTAGAAAATGCATATCCGTTTTTGAACCCGCGGCCTTCGTTTTACAAGCAACGCGCATATTCGTGAGCCCCAGGTAATATCTGATTGTCTTCTAACGAATTAAATCTCAGACTTAACTTTACTACTAGTTATTTGTGCATTTATTGTATTTTGCGCGCACCAAGTATAATTGCGACGAGTTTTTCATGGCTTCATACACATATTATATATATTCATTGTGATTGTTTATAGGGTTCCCTCTAAAATATACCCTTGTTCCCGAGATTTCAAATTTTTTTTCACATTTGACATTTTTGTACCATAGGCTATCAACCGCCTGCCGTCCCTGCTGCAATGCCTGGCGTCAGCTGACCACCCCACGGTGCACTCGTCTTTGGCTGAACCGATCTCAGAACTAAACGAGGATTTGCAGAAGTTCCAGCAGATGGTAGAAGCTACCTTGGACATGGACGCCGTTGACAGAGGTAATAAATAGCTTTACTTTATTCATAGACATCAAATTTGACAGGAGACTTGTTTAGCAATTTTTTACGTTCTTAGCAAGTCACTCACTATAGTGAGAACCTCATTTATGAACTCAACTTATCATTATTTTAGTATACCTATTAGTTATGACGTTTATTTAATAAAGAATTACCTGATCTTATCTTTATGATTATTTTTTTCATTTCGTATTAGTGGAATCTTTGTTGGCACCTGTCACGAGAACTTTCGCAAATCGATTGTTTTGCATCCTAGTTTTCGTATATAGGGTAAAATTTTACTAGTGAACGGATACTAAAAAAAGAGGATGAGCTGGTGATAAGCAACAACTTTTCCCAAGGGATAAAGGTCGAAATATATCAAAAATATGTTGAGCTTCCATAGCAACGTAAATCAGCTTATCGGCAATTTTGTCTGGGAGGTCCAAAACTTTTGTTGAAATTTCGACCTATGTTCCTTGGGGAAAGTTGTTCCTTATCACCAGCCTGTCTTGAGATTTCGCTATCGGTCACCAGTAAAATTTCACCCTAAATTTTTGAAGTGACCAGAAACAAGGTAAGAAAGCGTTATTTTTCATCCAGGTGACTACCTAGTGAAACCGTCGTTCGACGAGCAGCTACAATCCCTGCACGATCAGCTGCAACAGCTGCAGAAATCAGCCGACAAGGAACTACTGAGAGCTGCCAGGGACCTGGGCCTGGAGGCTGGCAAGACCATCAAGATGGAGACCAACCCGCAGAATGGATACCACTTTAGGTAACCAGCGGACAACTGTTGCTGCCTATACATACATACATTAACAGCCACAACAGTCCACTGCTGGACACGGACCTCTTCCTATTGGAGGGTGATGCCATACTCACCACGCTTGGCAAGCGCAGTGCAAGTTATTGTTTTCACAGATAACGCAGCAGCCCATTCCCTGGATGAATATATCACTGACTCGTTTTTTACGTTGCCCAAAGGTTATATTGGTGTCGGCATCAAACGGCAATGTGGCTGCATTGAGGTATTATAATGTGTGGCTGTGGTTACTTTGAAACCCTGAAGTTTTCTACATACATTTCATAATAACAGATAACCTCGCGCAAATAATCATCAATCCCGATTGATTAAATTACTTGATTATGTTGTAATCTCTTTTAGATTAATCTGTTGTTGTAACTGTTGAATAGTTGAATGAATAATGTCGTAGAGATTTGGCATGATGTCGTAATAAAAAAAAAACTAACTTATAACCTGAATTGCACTGGAAACATAAATTATATGATATAGCTTTAGATAACCACGAAACTATACAAGAACTAATGTAAGCAAATGGTGTGGATTATACGAGGGAGTGCAGCTCTATAATCGACTAACCACAGATGTTAAAAGCTCGAAAACATTACATACTTTTAAAAAGACCCCTAAAGATTACATAATAAAAAATTATTATTGATTTTGTCAGCAGTATTTAGTCTTATAATTTATTTACTTATATCGTTGAAATAACTAATAAAAGGCCGTTTATATCCGTTGTAATGATAGTTTGTTTAGTACCTAAGTTTTGTTAATATTATAGTGAATCAAATTGTATTCTTTAGAGATATAAAGTATCTTAAACCAAAAGCAAGATTCTTATCTGTCTATTATTTCAGAGTAACACTAAAGGAAGAACAAGCACTGCGAGGCAACAAGCGGTACACAATAATAGACGCTATCAAAGGCGGAGTAAGGTTTAAAACGGATGCTCTGGAGAACATCACCACAGAATACATGGATTTGAAGTCGGCGTATGAGAAGGAACAGGACAAAGTTGTAGCTGAAATCGTCAGTATTGCCGGTAAGTCTATAGTTATTACATTTGTTAAGGGAAAATCAGATGCTGGCTTAGAATAACATCACTCCATTCAGTGGCGTATACAGCTTCAGCATAATGGAAGGTCTCAACACATATCATAGACTACCATCGCGCCAAAGAGGCGCGTAACTGCCCCAATCAATCAAATATGTATTGCGAGAGATGCAAGCTAGACACATCACGTTTAAAAAACTTTACCACACTTTAGATTTACCACACTGTGCCAAACCAGTACACTACGTATTGTGAGCAAAGCGAGCTCGACATTTTACGTTAAAATAGTAAAGCGATGAGCCCGACTGTGCCTCACGTGCATTACTTATTGCAAGCGAAGCGAGCTCGTCAGTTTACGTTAAAAGACAAGAGAGAAGCCACACTACGCTAGAGAAATACTTCTCGTCATTTTACGTTAAAAAGACAAGAGAAGAATCACGCTGCGCTACAGAAACAAAACACATAGGTAATGCGAGCGAAGCGAGCACGACATTTTTCGCAAAACAAGAGCTGTGCTGTGCTGCAGAAACACTATACATATAGCGTGGTCGACATTTGACGTTAAAAAGGCAAGAGAGGCGACACACTGCTTTACGGTACCATTACGTGACGAAGGTCGACATTTCACGTTAAAAGAGGTAAAAGAGAAGCCATAGGTACTACGCTACACCTTAACTACACGTATAGCGAGCAAAACAAATTTGACATATCACGTTATAAACGGAAAGCGCGGCGCCACAATGCGCTACACGAACACTACACGTTTTGCAAACGAAGAGAGCACGACATTTCATGTTAAAAATGCAAAAGAGGAGCCACACTGCGCTACAGCATTTATAAATAAACGTATTGAGCGCGTAGCGAGCTTGACACTTAACATTTAAATTGTTGGTGAAAATCATCTAATAGAAGTCGTGTGATATCAGCTATAATAGTAGTAGAATATTTTCTTCATGAAGGGGTCATGTACTAGACGCAGATTTTTACTTTAAAAGTTTGCATAAATACGGAATAAAGTTCACTTATAAAGTTGTATTGTCCAGTGAATAACTCTGTAAATTAATATACATATCACGCCTAGGCAGAGAGTAAACGACTGGAAAAAACGAACATTTGCGCTTTGTCTGACAAAACATATAATCCGAAATTAGTATACCGCTTTAAACATACATACATTTAATCACGCCTCTTTCCCATAGGCAGAGACTACATCTTTTAATTTGCTACGATCCTGACACACCTCTTTTGCTTCTTCAACATGCATCAACCTTTTCATAATATGTTTAATTACAGCGGGTTATTCTGAAGTGTTATTCTGCCTGTCACACATCCTCGCCCGCCTCGACGTGCTGGTATCGTTCGCCGTCGCCGCCACAACCGCGCCCTACCCCTACTGCAGACCTGTCATCACTGACAGCTTGGAGGAGTTCGTGCTTAAAGACGTGAGGCATCCGTGCCTCGAGGTGCAGGAGGGAATGTCGTACATACCGAACGATGTCGAGTTCAAACGAGGTAAGTGCGGGTGTCATCTGTGAAACTTAAGCAACATATTGTATGTAGTTGGCCGACCTCCGGCCAGATGAACCGAAGACTTTAGGCGGCTGATAGCGACTGGATTGCGAAAACGAGAGATCGTGCCCTATGGTGTACCCTGGGGGAGGTAGCAGTCCAGCAGTGAACTGCTCAAATTTTACCACTTAGTTCAGTTTATCAGCTGGCGAGTAGGTATATACTGCGGTTCCTTATTATTTATTTAAACTTCATAACACAGAATGTAATAACGACTGTACTGTCAGGTACTGTCACGTGGCTGTCTCTTTTGGCCAATCAAAGGATAAACTGAAAGAGTCAAATCAGGTGTGCCCGTGTTGATATCTCCTACCATGCTAACGTATTCATTATTTTCTGCAGGCAAGTGCCTGATGCACGTAGTGACCGGCGCGAACATGGGCGGCAAGTCCACTTGGATGCGCTCGTGCGGTGTCGCCGCTCTGCTCGCACACGCCGGCAGCATGGTGCCCGCCGCCGCAGCCACCGTGCCGCGGCTGCGGGCGCTGTGCGCGCGGCTCGGCGCCAGCGACCGCGAGGACAAGGGGCAGAGCACCTTCATGCTGGAGGCGCTGCAGGCCGCCGCTATACTGCGGGTGAGTGCTGGCAGCATGGTGCCCGCCGCCGCAGCCACCGTGCCGCGGCTGCGGGCGCTGTGCGCGCGGCTCGGCGCCAGCGACCGCGAGGACAAGGGGCAGAGCACCTTCATGCTGGAGGCGCTGCAGGCCGCCGCTATACTGCGGGTGAGTGCTGGCAGCATGGTGCCCGCCGCCGCAGCCACCGTGCCGCGGCTGCGGGCGCTGTGCGCGCGGCTCGGCGCCAGCGACCGCGAGGACAAGGGGCAGAGCACCTTCATGCTGGAGGCGCTGCAGGCCGCCGCTATACTGCGGGTGAGTGCTGGCAGCATGGTGCCCGCCGCCGCAGCCACCGTGCCGCGGCTGCGGGCGCTGTGCGCGCGGCTCGGCGCCAGCGACCGCGAGGACAAGGGGCAGAGCACCTTCATGCTGGAGGCGCTGCAGGCCGCCGCTATACTGCGGGTGAGTGCTGGCAGCATGGTGCCCGCCGCCGCAGCCACCGTGCCGCGGCTGCGGGCGCTGTGCGCGCGGCTCGGCGCCAGCGACCGCGAGGACAAGGGGCAGAGCACCTTCATGCTGGAGGCGCTGCAGGCCGCCGCTATACTGCGGGTGAGTGCTGGCAGCATGGTGCCCGCCGCCGCAGCCACCGTGCCGCGGCTGCGGGCGCTGTGCGCGCGGCTCGGCGCCAGCGACCGCGAGGACAAGGGGCAGAGCACCTTCATGCTGGAGGCGCTGCAGGCCGCCGCTATACTGCGGGTGAGAGTGGGGAAGCAGCCCCTGCTACAAAAAATCGAAAGCAAATTACCGTAAAGTATTTGTCTTTTTATATTTTGAACAAAGCAAGCGCAATAAGTCCATTCAGCCTAGTGTTACATTCTGTCTGCTAAAATATTAGAGACGCGTTCCGTTTTACGAAGGTTTTGACAGTGCATCCTTTACTCTCAAGAGGAGAGGAGATAGTGATTTGTATGGATAATTCCTTCCCGCTAATTTGACTTTGAATGACTCACGTTCCTCTCTATGTTTGATATAGTTTTAGGGACTTTCTATGCAGGTGTAGTATAAATAAATGTTAATTTCTTTTGAATTTCCAGACGGCAACCCCGGATTCCCTGGTGCTGGTGGACGAGCTCGGCCGCGGCACGTCTACCTACGAGGGCTGCGGCATCGCCTGGGCTATCGCAGAGTTAGTACTCTAGTTTTTACAAGACCGCCCAACCAAAAAAAGAATGTAATGTTTTTAGAGTTCATGTATATATGTGCGATTATCACTCAACTGATTCGAATGGGAATTGCATCGGAAGAATCCTTACATTATCCCGAGTGTCATAGGCTAGGTTTTATCTCAGTCGTGTTTTTTTAAATTTATCATGCTTGTGAACATCACACATTACACTTACAAAAGCATGACGTAAGGGTGTAAAAAGGGGTAAAATGGTGTATAAAAGTTCGTCTTTGATGTGATCTGTTTCAGAATTGAAATTAAGCTGAAAGAGTTGAAAAGTTTGTTGTTTTTGATTTTTAGCCAGTAAAACAGTTTTAGTAGTTTGTATGAAAATTGTGATAAGACTATGAAGCTAAAGTAATGCAATAAGTGATTTTGATTTTTAACCATTGTTTTTAACCCACAAAGGGCTAAAAAGGGTATTAACGTTTGTGTGAAAATTATGGGCCTTTTAGGCGATCACATTAAAATTTTGGGGCGGGGTTAAACTAAGGAGCTAAAAGTATCAAATACGCGATACAGCATTTTCAATTTTTTACCCCTATCGAGTAAAAAGGAGACAAAATGTTTGTATGAATATTCATGGCTTTTTAATATGATCTGTTTAAAAAATTAATTACGGGTAAAATATAATAAAGTACCTACGTATTTGAAAGCTTATAGTAGGTTTGTCGGGTTTTTCGTTCCGTACGAAAACGTTAGTCCCTTATACAGAGTTATTTTTTATTCATCCCGGAAATTTTACAGGCTGATTCTACTCATGATTCTGAACAACTTTTAGTATCAAGTCACCTGCGAAATCATACCTACTCGAACAAAATGTATGGAACAGCTGGTTTTATTTTCGCGATTTCGCAGATGACCCCATAAAAAAAGGTTGTTCAGAATCATGATTGAGTAGAATCACCCTGTCAAATTTCCGGGGTAATTAAAAAATAACCCTGTATACCAGTTGCATGAACTACAATGATGTCTGTTCGCAGAGAGCTGGCGACTAAATCGCAATGCTTCTGCCTGTTCGCGACGCACTACCACGAGCTGACGCGGCTCGAAGCGCTGCATCCGGCTGTCATCGTCAACTCGCACGCCGCCGCCTCCGTAGTGGACCACCAGCTCATCCTCATGCACAGGTGACCTTAGTGGACCACCAGCTCATCCTCATGCACAGGTGACCTTAGTGGACCACCAGCTCATCCTCATGCACAGGTGACCTTAGTGGACCACCAGCTCATCCTCATGCACAGGTGACCTTAGTGGACCACCAGCTCATCCTCATGCACAGGTGACCTTAGTGGACCACCAGCTCATCCTCATGCACAGGTGACCTTAGTGGACCACCAGCTCATCCTCATGCACAGGTGACCTTGGTGGACCACCAGCTCATCCTCATGCACAGTTGACCTCCTGGTGACCTTGGTGGACCACCAGCTCATCCTCATGCACAGTTGACCTCCTGGTGACCTAAGTGGACCACCAGCTCATCCTCATGCACAGGTGACCTTAATGGACCACCAGCTCATCCTCATGCACAGGTGACCTTAGTGGACCACCAGCTCATCCTCATGCACAGGTGACCTTAGTGGACCACCAGCTCATCCTTATGCACAGGTAACCTCCTGGTGACCTTAGTGGACCACCAGCTCATTCTCATGCACAGGTGACTTCCTGGTGACCTTAGTGGACCACCAGCTCATTCTCATGCACAGGTGACCTCCTGGTGACCTTAGTGGACCACCAGCTCGTCCTCATGCACAGGTGACCTCCTGGTGACCTTAGTGGACCACCAGCTCATCCTCATGCACAGGTGACCTCCTGGTGACCTTAGTGGACCACCAGCTCATCCTCATGCACAGGTGACCTCCTGGTGACCTTAGTGGACCACCGGCTCATCCTCATGCACAGGTAACCTCCTGGTGACCTTAGTGGACCACCAGCTCATTCTCATGCACAGGTGACCTCCTGGTGACCTTAGTGGACCACCAGCTCATTCTCATGCACAGGTGACCTCCTGGTGACCTTAGTGGACCACCAGCTCGTCCTCATGCACAGGTGACCTGCTGGTGACCTTAGTGGACCACCAGCTCATCCTCATGCACAGGTGACCTCCTGGTGACCTTAGTGGACCACCAGCTCATCCTCATGCACAGGTGACCTCCTGGTGACCTTAGTACACCACCAGCTCATCCTCATGCACAGGTGACCTCCTGGTGACCTTAGTGGACCACCAGCTCATCCTCATGCACAGGTGACCTCCTGGTGACCTTAGTGGACCACCGGCTCATCCTCATGCACAGGTAACCTCCTGGTGACCTTAGTGGACCACCAGCTCATTCTCATGCACAGGTGACCTCCTGGTGACCTTAGTGGACCACCAGCTCATCCTCATGCACAGGTGACCTCCTGGTGACCTTAGTGGACCACCAGCTCATCCTCATGCACAGGTGACCTCCTGGTGACCTTAGTGGACCACCGGCTCATCCTCATGCACAGGTAACCTCCTGGTGACCTTAGTGGACCACCAGCTCATTCTCATGCACAGGTGACCTCCTGGTGACCTTAGTGGACCACCAGCTCATTCTCATGCACAGGTGACCTCCTGGTGACCTTAGTGGACCACCAGCTCGTCCTCATGCACAGGTGACCTGCTGGTGACCTTAGTGGACCACCAGCTCATCCTCATGCACAGGTGACCTCCTGGTGACCTTAGTGGACCACCAGCTCATCCTCATGCACAGGTGACCTCCTGGTGACCTTAGTACACCACCAGCTCATCCTCATGCACAGGTGACCTCCTGGTGACCTTAGTGGACCACCAGCTCATCCTCATGCACAGGTGACCTCCTGGTGACCTTAGTGGACCACCGGCTCATCCTCATGCACAGGTAACCTCCTGGTGACCTTAGTGGACCACCAGCTCATTCTCATGCACAGGTGACCTCCTGGTGACCTTAGTGGACCACCAGCTCATCCTCATGCACAGATGACCTCCTGGTGACCTTAGTGGACCACCAGCTCGTCCTCATGCACAGGTGACCTGCTGGTGACCTTAGTGGACCACCAGCTCATCCTCATGCACAGGTGACCTCCTGGTGACCTTAGTGGACCACCAGCTCATCCTCATGCACAGGTGACCTCCTGGTGACCTTAGTGGACCACCAGCTCATCCTCGTGCACAGGTGACCTCCTGGTGACCTTAGTGGACCACCAGCTCATCCTCATGCACAGGTGACCTCCTGGTGACCTTAGTGGACCGCCAGCTCATCCTCATGCACAGGTGACCTCCTGGTGACCTATGAGCAGCAAACTATCATGTACCATAACTGCTACATTGTCTTCAGTTGAAATATGGTACAAAAACCGCCGAAAGAAACCAAATTAAATGTCATAGAAGTATGAGTGTGCAGTACAGTGAGTAACAACAAGGGTATAACATGCCAAAGGGAGGTTGAGGTACTCATAAAACTGAACAACTTTCCGCATTGAAAGAAAAAATTGGACCTCCCATACATAATTACCCATCAGCTGGTTAATTTACTTTGAGAGGTCCAATGCCAATTTTTAATATTCCGGCCTAAGTGCATTGGGGAAAGTTGTTCAGTTTCATGAGTACCTTAACATCCTTTAGGTTTGTTATACCATTTTTGTTACTCCTTGTATATTCGCCCACCAACTTTAATTAGAAGGATAGTCTGAGTGTCAAATATTGGTTGAGCGAAAAAAATTATATTCTCATAGTATAGTACTATTGTTGAATGTTAGTTGAATAAAAAAAGTGCACACGCGTTTGCTCAAACAAACAATTCGTTAGGTATTTTTAGCGCAATTACATTTTCTTGATGTAATAGTTCGCTGCCTATGATACAGGTTGCTTTCCGAAACCTACTTTACGCGTCAGTCTCACAATTCTGTTCAAATTGTATTAGCAAGTTATGTACATACACCAGCCTATCGCAGTCCACTGCTGGACGTAGGCCTCCCCCAGGGTCCTCCATAGGGCACGACCATCCGTCGCTACCAGCCGCCACGGTACACCTGGCTGGAGGGCGTCTAACGCCACACTTGCCAAGCAACGCTACGATTAGCTAGTTAGGATTTCATTAAAGTATATTTTATTGAGTCAGACATAAACTTTGTACCTAAAATAAATGATTTTTATTTAGGATAGTCCCCGGACCCGCCACGCACTCGCTCGGGCTGCACGTGGCCCGACTGGCAGACTTGCCCGACTCCATCATACAGGTGAGCAAGCAGCTTATATGCATAGACCAATTAATACTAGATATAAGGGCCTCACCACAAACAAGTCAGACGCGCGTCGAAAATATCTCCATACTAACAGACGCTAAACACGCGTCATTCTTTTTTTAATTTGTACATACGTAGTAAGAACGTGAGTACTAGCTGATGCCCGCAAGCTGAATGTAATAATGGCTAGCACACCGCCGTCAGTACCAGTGTGTCATGCCTTTGACTGCCTGCGCCGAGCGAAATCCGACCATCCAGTGGCGCCCTCCCATGTTTTTAACTAATTTCTCTTAATCTCAAACAAATATCAAAAATCTAAAATGGAAAAATTGTTGCCCTATACGATAAGTTTGTTCCAAAATACAACAATGAGCTTTTTCTTGTGTTTTAAATTTTAAATCACTAAAACGAAAAACGGTGGCCATCATTTTCCGTGATTTTGAAGACGCATAACAATGTAAAGCTTATCGTTGTGCCTTAAAATACACTTATCGTATGACAACAATTTGTGTAGATTTTTTATATTTGTTCTAGATTTTAAGAAATTTTTAAATAACAGGTGAGGGCGCCACTGGGCGGTCGGTGCCGCCTTAACTAAACTCCCACCAGGGAACCTAAGTTAACATGTTAAATTTATATTGCCGCGCCATCGTCCTTCTAATTACTTGCTCTGGAGGGAAGAAAATTTCCATCACGCTAATAAGCTTTTGCAGAAGCTTTAGTTTTTAAACCACAGTACCTACATTCTATACTGGGTTGTTCATCGACCTGATGCACTGAAAGGAAAGCATTACTGCGTCAATATGTATAGTTTATATTTTATTATGATTATTATTCAGTATTTAGTTTTGTACCGTATGCTTTGTGATGCCGGTTGGGAATAACATTACCCGAATTTTACCTGTGGGTGTCGTAAAAGGCAACCAATGGACGAATCTAAAAAATTGGCAGCAGTGTTCCCTGTGAATACTACATCTTGCACTCCCTCAATACAGGGTGGTCCAAAAATCGTGGATCAAACAAACCAGGGTGATAGAAGAGGTGATTTTCAACAAAAAATCATATGGTCATAACTTAATTGCATAAAAAGTTATGATTTTTTTTTGTATTTTTCAAATAAGCTGCCGATTCATTTACTATTTTTTACTATTTAATTAATACAGGAAAAAGTTGATAAGAAACCACATAACAAAAGGTGTTGTATTATGACTAGATAATGTATTATTTAAAAAAAAATACAGCTCTAGGTACCAAATTTAAAAAGCAATTAAATTTTTCCGTCAATTTTGAAGCATTATAAAAAATTACTGCTCACTTTGAGAGCACCCCGTGAAAAAAAAGTGTACTACGGAAAAGTGACCCTGTATTAAAAGAAAATGCAGTATTAATTAAATAGTAAATAAATCGGCAGTTTATTTGAAAAATACAAAAAAAATCATAACTTTTTATGCAATTAAGTTATGACCATGCTGTAGAAAGATTTTTTGTTGGAAATCACCTCTTCTATCAACCTGGTTTGTTTGATCCACGATTTTTGGGCCACCCTGTATATGTGTGCCAGCAAAAGCGGCACATGATGCTAAACAAATTTGCTTTTGAGCCTTTTCCGTATCTCGTATATCAAAGCCGGGCTCCTGGTGATCCTCATCATGTACTCCGATGTTATAATGACAAACGAAGCGGCATATCATGCTTAACAACATTTGCTATGCAGACATTTCTGTATCTCACATGCTGGGCTCCTGGTGGCCTAAATATTCTACGTTTAATCACATTTCCCATGAGAATGTGCAATTTTCCCGCGGTAAAAAGTATTGTAGATGTTGACCAGGCTTAATAGCTATACACAACAAAAAGATTCAAAACGAAAGCGGCCGTTCACGTTGCAAATACAAGTGTAATATCTGCGCTTCGTAAACCTCCCGTTAACGTTAAACACCGGATTGAGGTTATCCTGTTAGTTAGATCTTTCCAGCTGTGTGTAGAAGAACTGCTTCCGGTACCGGTATTTGAGATACCGAAAAACATGTATCACGCCTTCATCCCTAGCGGGGTAGGCAGAGCGTTAACGACAGTAAAATACGGTCGCTATCGTCAATATCTGAGGGCCGTTTCAGAAAAATAGTTAATCACTCACTATAGTGACAAGTTGTCAGCCTGTCATCTTACGACACCCACGGGAAAGAAATAGAGTAATGCTATTCTAAGCCAGAAAAAAAACCAAGAGGTTATGATTTCCTCAGTTTTATACCCAAGAGTAATTATCACAGTATGGATTGATGGGCAGGTTGACTTGCTGTGCCCTATGTTATGAAACTACAAGCTACAAGTCTACAGGTGAAATTCTTAGTTTATTGCGTAGCCGGTTTATATCCCTGGTATCATAATGGCTAACCGACTACGCAATGAAAATCGAATTTCACCTGTAAAATTGTAGCATGTAGTTTGATCGTTGTAGTCAACGACCAATGAGGAACCTTGGTTTTCATAATAGCTGTCTATAAAAATAATTTTAATGAGCTAATTATAATGCTTAGGGTTTTCCAGAAACCCTAAGCATTATAATTAGCATTATCAAACAGAATTTCCTGTTTTAATGCTTATTATATAGTAGTAAAAATAATTATGAGTTAGTACTTAACGTAAAAATTGTGTTAGATAACGGGTATGGCTAATATTCGTATTGCGTAATATATATTTTCTATCTATATAATAATATTTATCTAATAATCTCAAGACGGGCTGGTGAAAAGGAACAACTTTCCCCAAGGAACATAGGTTGAAATATTATGTCAAAAATATTTTGAGTTATTCTTTGTTCCATAGTAGGTACTCAAATCAGCTGATCGCCAATTTTGTATAGGACCACAAAGTAAGTATTGGCGGCTGGTGATAGGACGTTCAAATTTCATTTTCGTATTCCGGCCTATGTTCCTAGGGCAAAGTTGTTCCATATCGCCAGTCCGTTCTGAGTTTGCGCTATCGGTCACTAGTAAATGTAAATGCTTTCTATTCTATTCTATTCTAAAATAGTGCTGTAACTGCCCTGTACCCATGATAACCAACACTTATTCCAAAAATAAGTAGTAGTAGATAAATACGAAAGAAAAAGGAATTATCTTTGTTCAATCAATCATTTGATCGTGATTTTGATCATATTTCTAACCAAGTTTTATCCTAATTTGACCCATAAAGTTGTATGGTGTCACCCTTCGAGAATCACAAGTAATTTGAACCATTTCTTCCAGTACGCAGAAGCGAAACAAGCTGAACTAGAAACAAACCTCTTCGAAGCCGAAACAGCTGTTAAATCCCAAGAGACCGCCGACGGGCAAAAGATCATTCTAGACTTCCTGAAGAAATGCAAACAGATTCAGGAAACCACTGCCGATGATGACGTCATGATGAAGCAAATAGAAGCGTTGAAGCGAGACGTGCTCAAACAGAACAATCAGTACGTACAAACGCTGCTTGCATAAAACCAGTGCCATTCTATTACACAATGATCGTCGCAAGTGTGAGGTCATGGTTAAGCTGGTCGGCTAAAAACTTGTATGCACTGACCAGGACGACTTGACCCGTTGCGATAGAAGTTATGTTTGCCGTGTGAGGTACCGAGTCGATATACGACCCGATAAACTTTCGTGTCAGATTTTCAAACTGCCTAAAACGGTCTTCCGGACTCTGTTGACTACCCTAACCACGGCTTTTCTCATTCTTATTAACTTATTCGTTCATAAGTTTAATGTTACTAATATTTTTATTTTCGTACTGTATTGTTAAGTGCCATGTTTTTATGTTCATTATTAATGTCAATAAAGATCTTGCTTTAATTCTTGCCTTATTAAGTTTATGTCCAAGATGTATAAATCGATTCCAGTCTATATTACTTCTCACGAGTGTAACTTTCATAGAACACCAGTCTCCTTGGTTACATTGATAAGAATCAACCATTGGAAACCTTGGGGTGTCAATATGAATATCATTATCTGCTCTATAACATTATCATCTGCTTTTGCTTCTAAATAACCAATTTCAAAATAAATAAACTGGACAATTTACACAGCGCCATCTAGCCCGAAACTAAGCCTAGTTTGTACTTTGGCCAGCAAATAGCTGATATTAATAATTATATAGGTACTTTTTTGAAATTAAATACGTATAATACAAAGAAAACACTCAGACTAAACACAAATATCCGAAAATTGACTAAACAAATATTTGTGTGTTGTGGGGATCGAACCCACGACCCTTGGTGTAGCAGACAGGAGTATTATCTGCTTCGCCATCGGGCCAGTCATACAGAAATCACGCAGAAACCATGGTACACAATAACCTTGATTCTTGCATATGCATTTCTAATACTTATATAAAAAATACAGGACCGTAAACAATGCTCTCTTTTTGGCATGTCTGGTTTTTTCCGACCTTGTTAAGAAAGTGACATGAATAGGGAATTACTCATACACATCAGCCTATAGCAGTCCACTGCTGGACATAGGCCTCCCCCAGGGTACGCCATAAAGCACGATCTCCCAGTTTCGCCGTGTTCCCGCCAACGCTGCGTCAAGCGGGCTGGGTTTTTATTGGCGCTAAAGTAATGATGCACCTTGCCCTTCCCTCAACGGGGATAACGGGAAGTATTTTTGTTTATTTTATTGAATTCCGGTTGTCGCCGGGGACAACGGGAGCAAGCAATTTTCGCCATCCATTTGCTACTAATCTCTAATAGGGAATTCGTTAGTTATTTGGATAGTAAGTAAAATGCGAAGCATGTTGTTTATCAGAAATATGGTAGATTCAAAAGTACCTACCTCATTTGCCTAGTATGCAAGTAGCGAATTGCTAAGAAAAAATTAGCGTGGCAAATGTTAAGCAGAATTGAGCCTTTTATGCCAGTTTCAAGCTTTTCGTAGGACGTGGTGTTTCCCTGGACTTTGGCTTTAGAAGGTGGATAATTACTCTGTGATACTTGGTTTCACCATCTTTTTTGATGTTCATCCATCTATGCAGAAAGTAACGTGGAATTATCCTGCTGACTTTCAATATACTAATATAAAATAATTGCAGTAAGTGTTTCCTCCGACTTTTTTCTTAGCTACTAGCTGCTGAATTTTGACAACTTTTTCTTGAGTGGAAAATGTAAATTTTGCAAAAAGGACTAAGAGAAATCCAGTATTTTTTTATGAAAACTAAAGATGGAGGTGGAGTTCATAAAAAGAAACAACGATATTAAATAGTTTTAGTTTTATTTTAACATCAACAGGATGAAATAATTACTAATAAATGGAAAAACAAAATTGTATGACTTATTAAATTCTTTCAATAATCATTATTCAGTACAAATAATTAATTGTAGGCTAAAATTATTTATTAAATTGGTGTGAATAGTTACATGATATGATCAGGTTCGCGATAGGTAAAACGGTGCAAAATGAGTTCTGCTTAGGTATACTATTACATTGCTTCATGTCTACATATAGGTATTATTTAGTCTATTAGGTATATTGAATGTTAAATGCAAGATTATCTTTGCTTTGTCCAATGTCCATCCCTATTCATTATTTACTTTTCAATCTTTCAAGCTGTAGCCCATACAATCAGTCTAGGATTAAATATCTGTGACCCGCGGCTGTCTAATGAAGAAAACTATTACTATTGTATATTTACAGGAACAATAAACATCCAGTCGAAATTACTTATTCAAGCGCTATATCACTGAAGACATTATAATTAAATTGAAATATCTAAATTTTGAAATTATTGTTCAATTATTTGTGAATTTACATTATTATTAAATTATTTCCCAATTATTCTTAACCAATGCAATAAAAAGCGTATCTTTTAATCACATATTTATTTGCAAGCACTACTCTTTTAAAGGCCTAAGCCATACCAGAGAAGTTAAACCAAATGCAATGCTAGGAGTAACCATATGTTTGGGATACTAATATACCAGTTCATAAAAGGTTACTCAACTTTTACAAAGGGCCTTAGGTACGCTCCTAACTCTTGAAGCACAATGAATCTAAACAGATTACTTGCTAAAAAGCAACTCATCAAAAGAGTAGTATTTGCACTCAAGTCCTTCACATTACTTGCATTGGTCCAAATTACATATTTACAATATGTCGGTGGGACAAACTGATAAACTAAATTATATAATACAACATTTTTACAGGGTCATTAATTTTTCTCATAAATAATTTAAAATTATTTCAACATTACTCCGGCCCCACTCGCGTCTCTTCTCGGAGCGAAGCCGGAGGCCCACCGCATTTCTAAAATAATAAAATCACAGGATGTCGCGATCCCCCGTCGCTGTTCAGGCTCAGGGGTCGCCCGCGAACTGACTAGCTGTGAGCCCGCGGTCGGGCTCGGTTCACGAGAAGTACAGGCGCACTGCATTTTGGAACGTCCTTCGGCACATGGGGCACTTGTTGGTTGAGAGCGCGCACTTAGTGCACGCCACCACGTGGCCGCACGGCACGAAGCACACGTTGCGCTCTTCCACGTAACATATCTTGCACAGTTTGGCTTCCTCCACAGCCGTCTCCTTATCGTCCTCTTTCTTTTCCTCCGTGACGGGTTGGGGGACTGGCGCGGTTTCGGCGGGCGGCGGCACTGTTTCGCTCTTCTCAGCAGGCGAAGTAGCTTCCGATATTACTTTCTGTACGTATTCTCGGCCCTTGACTAGCTGAACGTAAGCGCAACGATCGAACCACCTCGCGTGCTGTTCCCACGGTACGTCTTCTGGCTCCCAATCTCTCAAACCTCCATCGCAATAGAAACATTTTGTCTTATCGCCTTGACCGGTGTAAAAGAAGCCGGCTTCGGCAAGATCTTCAGGTTTTTGAGGCATGCAACGGGGCCAGTCTTTGAAGCTGCGTAGTCGGGCAGCTTCGGAAGCGTATTTTTGGTGTACCGGGCCGGGCATTCGTACGGCATTAGTCGCGGTAGGAGGAAGCTGGATACCGCATTCATCGCGACCAGTGGAGTCGGGGGATTCTAGCGGGACGTTCCCTGACGCGGCTTGGCGACGGAGAAAAGTGCATTGGGGAGCCCAGCGCTGATGGTCCAGGGCGGGGTCATCGCCTTCTACCCATCTCATGATTTCGACCTTGCAGAACGCGCAGCGCACTTCATCGCCACGGCCTAAATAGTAGAATCCGTTGCGAGCGAGCGTTTCGGGTTTCAGGAAGGGTACGGGCCACTTTTCAAAAGTTTTGAGTCGGTCCTCCTCGCGGCGCATATCGGCCGTGTTGGCGAAGAACCCGAAGGTGTCGTGGTTGTCGGTCTTGTCGGAGGACGACGACGACGCGGAGGACGAGGGCGACACGGGCGTGGAGCCGGCCTCGCACGACGCCGCGGCGGCCGGCGGCATCGCGAACGGCAGCAACTTGCTGTCAAACGACCTCTTGATCAACATCCCCATCGTTGGTGTTACGAGAGGCGACGGTGGAGCATTCACTGAAAAGAAGGAGAAAATCTTATAAGCATTTAAATATAGTTCATCTTGTTATTTAAAGTTCTAATAAGAGTCTTAGGTACAGTCAGCATGAAAGGTGAATAAAGTTCACGAGTTTATCTTATTATTTAAAGTTCTAATAAGAGTCTTAGGTACAGTCAGCATGAAAGGTGAATAAAGTTCACGAGTTTTATTGTAGATGGCGGCGTGGCGCGATTCTTATTTTTTATAGAAAAAAGAACGTAACACAGTGTTACGAAATCGTTTTGAATGAGACATACTGTTATCGATTAAATAATAAGTATGCTATACTATAAATGTACCTACTAGTATTGCAAAATATTATTTCTCTTTTGCTATGCCATTGTAAACTTTGCGGGTAGGCTGCAAATTTAAAATCGATTACGCTGAAAAAATGGCGGCGCGCGGATCGAACGTGCGTTCGCAAACAGTTCCCCATATGACAACAAGTTCGCGAGACCGGCTGGGTTGGCGGCTGGAACACGGAGCGAGCTGCGTCATCGACATTCCATTCCCGCAGCCTCCCACCTCTCCCTCTCCCCCCTTTCCTATCCCCGGCAGGATACATGCACTCAGTGCGCATGCACTCAATGACCGCAATCAATTTTTTAGTCTAGCCTAGTTTAAGTCCTAGAAACTTCTGATAGTTAGTAGTTTTGATAATACTACTGTAGCGAATTATTGATAGATTATATCTATATATCTGGGGCTGGTATCATATTTCAGACCCTGTGTAAATAAAATCGATACCCAAGTAAATATGGCTTGTCCTCTCAAGGAATGATCTGACCTGACTTTTAAAGGGATAGAAACTACGCATTTGATAAAGTGAATATAATATAACAGAATTAAAATAGCCATGTATACATACAACCTACGCTTTTGTAAACAATAACAAAAAGTATCGGGTAATGGCCGACGAAAACATAACACGGATCGATATTTACCCTCAGTGCGTGGACGTTCGATCAACATAGGCATTTTGACATTAAAACTAAGCTACACAATTAGGTTCACACGTAACACTTTTACTGCACATTGCAACCAAACGCACTTTGAGTAGGACAAACTAAAATAATTGTTTTTCGAATTATCCACAGCTGACATGGCGTTCAACTGGACTCGAGCATCGCCTACTACTACTACAGCGTACGATACGGGCGGCCTGGTGCCGATATCCCTCTGACTTCCCCACTGCGCATGCGTGCGTAATTTTAGAGGGTTCAAATTCGCCGTCGTGGGGTGTACGCCACAGCTGTGTGGGGTCGTTGGTAGGGCTTTATTGTATTGTACATAGTCACATTACTTTTATGTTCGACCAGCTGCTATTATTAGTTTCTCCTTCTGACAACGTGGACTGTACTCTATCTAAGCCATGTTCATAAATTCCAAGAACTGTGTATGAACGATACTAAAATTGTCCCAGACAGGTTATTTATACAGCTTCTTGGGCAATTCAAAAATATTACTAACCATGACCAACGTGAACATTATTTCTTTAGCTTAACGATGAACAGGCTATGCAACGTCACGTGCTGCCAACTGATGGTTAAATAAAGTATAGACCACCGCGACATACTATGATCCTGCAATATCGCCTGTCTGACGATAAATAAGTGAGGAGACTGAGGAGTGCGAAGGGCCGACGCGGGAGAGATGTAGTTCTCAATCAGGCGAACGTCTGGCGCGACGTTGCCGTGCCGTTCACTGCCGACCGGATTTCATTCATATTTGAGACGCGACGTTGCCGTCTTCAGCGGAAACCGCGACCACACAGCGTAAAAAAGGGCCTGTGGAATGTGGCAGTACCGCGGGGCGGGTCTAATGCCGCCGAATAAAAAGTAGACAAAGTGGCTCTTGGAATGCGGACAGTACTTACGTTGGAAAAAGTTTGGTAATGATATGCATGCGTCTAAGTTGGAAGATAAACTAGTTTAACATGCGATGTATCAACTGATTTTAGGTCAGAGAACAACTGTTCGGCGATAGAAGTGCGGTGCGCAAGGCTACTAATTGGCGACGCCGGTAAACTAATTTAATGGATCTCTTTTTAATTGACAGTTAGTTACTAATCTAAAAAAATCTGCTTTTGCCTTACAGCAATCAGTCAAAAACTCCCCAGTCTCTGGCTAAAAAGAAAACTGCGGTCGCATCCAAGGTCCAAAGTGGTCATTCGCCGCAAATGAAATTCAGCATTGTGGCAGAGAGCGGCGAGAGGCGGCGCCGAGAGCAGGCAGCAGCGTGGGGAAGGGAACGCGGCCGTGTTCTCATGCCTATGGGTGGTCGGCGCTCGGCTTTCAAATTCCAATGCCTCGCCTGTAGCGCCTACGCGCTAGTCTAACATCTTTGTGTAGCTCTCTACATGGCGTAGAGTCATTCCATCTTAATTCACCTAATGTCTTTGAAATTACTATGGCATCCACAGCGACAGTTTGATTCTGCTGCAGCTACAACTCATGAACATCTATGAATGAAAGAGTTTAATGTCTGTTGTCAGTCTAAATAAACCGTGGCTCTCTCATAAAAGTTTGATAAATAAACAAAAGGATATGGGCCCGGAAACGGTGTCAAAGGAAGCGAGCATCCGCCAGATGTGGCACAGCACATTTCATTCTGAAACGTATGTTGAATGCGAAGACTAACTAAACGGGCTGTCTTTGTTTTTATGGATGGGATATTACAAAAACTACACTAGAAGAGCTTGCTGTTTACTGAGATGGCCCATTACTTGTTACAGGCCATCGATTCGAAGAATATCGCGATTCTGAAGAGCCCGCTAATGGTAAAAACCCGCCAGCGCCGGCAAAGCCGCTTGTTTAACGTAAGTACTCGAGCGAGTACCGCCGCCGGCCGACTGCATTCCAGGGCCGAAGTTTCCCAAAGGCCGCTGCCGCCGCGCCGACACAAAAGAAAATAACATGATATCCCTGAAATGAGCGTGGCCGGCGCCGTAACTCGCATCTACAGTCTACACCTCGGCGGTACTAGTTTCAAGATTTACGAAAGAATTCATGAGCCGCTTAGATTAACGCTGTTTTAATTAAGTAAGGCAACGGCAATGAACGAATTATGTCGTTTGGTATTATCCAACATAAAAAATATACCTATGTCCCAGCATAATATAAGCCGACCCACTGTGCACGCGCTGGAATGCACTGCCCACGCCAGTTTCAGAGACGCCGCCCGCCACCGCAATGACCCCAGTTTTGGTGTAATTGACCCTACAGACCCACCTTGCCAACTACCACTGGAAAACAGTCCACTTTACCCACGCACGATATTATCTGTACCTTTAAACCGTGGGAAACTTAGTTGGAATTTACTTCACAGAAGCAATTTAAGTTATAATAGACCGAGAGCGAATTAAGGAATAATCTCAGATTGAATATCAAGATTTCATAAAGGAATGCTTCTAATTTCCGGGAAGATTGCAGTATATCAAAGGAAGTGCTGCAAGTTGGCAATTTGCTCTGTTGGTGGGCGAAATTGCAAATTACAGCGGTAGAGGGCGCTGGCAGTTGCGCCGAGACAAGAAGTTGGATACCTACTTAATCCATAAGGCAAATAGCATGAGAAAATGCTGGTTAAGTTATATATTGAGTGTTTTTGTTATTTTCCTTCCTTACTTATTTTCCCTAAGCTGGCATATTAGTTAACTTTGTAACAACATTATGTTCACAATCCTTACATTTTATGTTTAATGTTTTGTACCGAGTATCAACAGCACAATAGAACTAGGTGGGTATGTACTTGGCAAATTCGTGAGGTTATGCTGCTCATTCAATGGAAAGAGGCCTCAATGGGTAAAGCATAGTCAAGGCCACTTTTAGCAGCCATTGGCTCTAATATAAAAAACTCATAACTTGTTCAATTTGCTGTTGAGTTTTTAAGGTTTTATTAATGGAATTAGAGTAAGATTAAGTTGAAGTATTTGTTGTAAAATGAGTCATCCGTTTTTATGGAAATAACAAGATAGCTTATCATTGTATTCAGAGAAAACATCAATGTTTTACAAAACAACATTGTTCACAGAATACAATCATGATAAGGAAATATCTATAAAATCATTTACTAAGTGAGTACTTGAATTCTTGATTGTTTTAAAACCTAATTAATTATAAATCTGATGCTTATTCAGTTACTACAACTATTTCTTTTTAATAACACATGAGAAGGATAATAGTTCTCTTAAATATTTATAGATGGCGCTACTGGTATTTTTTTTTCTGAATATACATCTTGATTACAGTATACACCCTTGGCAAATCAAGCCAATAAAACTAAATTATTCTCATATTTAGTTGTACATGTAATAAAAACAAATGATATATTATGACAACAATTAATAGCAAACACATTGATGAAACTATTTTATAAAACTATTGACTTTCTGATTGAATTTGAATATCTGATTGATCCCTGACATAAATAACAAATGGGTACCTACCAATTAGTTAATTATAATAAACGAAAGAGAAACATACTATGTCAAAGCAGCTCTACAGGAAAATAATACATAAATTGGCACACAAGATATTTATATAAGTTAACAGTTAGTATAGTTGGTTAAATAATTTAAGATTTTGTAGTTAGGTACTATCTCTTAGTGTAACATAATTTCAAAAACTTAAAATGTTGTAAATAAATAACCTGTGTAAAAAGGGGCAATAACATTTTTAATGCTGACTGTACTACAAATTTTTGGTTATGTAAGGAAATGAAGAAACTATCAGCTTGTTTCATGCATACAAACACACGCCCAGCGACTACAAAAATAAGTAGTGACGTTGCATTCGTCCCCAATGAAACATATGTTATTGAAAGGTTATGTGAAGAAAGCGAAAAATACCAAACCCGTTAAGTGTTCACCTTTTAGAGAATCCATTAGTAATCCAAAATGTGGGTTTAATGCACTTTTTATGGTAAAACTATAACACTAATTCGTAACAGTTACTTTCCGGTAGTCTTCACTTTTTTCCACATGAATCCGAACAAAACAAACACCATTCCATGAGCGCGAAACTCCGCAACTGTCGGCTCGATGAACGAACTTCAACGAGCGACACAAGGCAGCCGGTAAACGAACGAGAGAGAAGACGCATACGTCATGCCGGCAACGCGATGCGATGACGTTTGTTGGGAGCGCGTTCAGAAATCAAGTGACTGCCGGAGCGCGCGGCGCGCGACGATCAGGCCCCTATTTAATAAAACTGACTATGCGACAATTATGTCATGGTTGACAATTCCGACAATTCGACAAGTTTCTGTTCAATAAAACTTACAGGTGACAAAATTGTCATGGTGGAAAATTTACAAATATGTCGGATTATCGTGACAATTTGACAATTTTCTGTTTAATAAAACTTTTCGCGCGACAGGTGACAGGTGACAAATTGTCGTGAAAAACTTGTCGATTCTGCTTTATTAAACGGATAATTGTCACGACATATTGACATATTTGTCGAATTGTCGGATATTATTGACAGGTGCCCCTACCCTATGTCGCGCTATCAATTAAAGCTTATAAAAGCTTAATTTTTCCAAAAATGGTGCTTAAGTCTAACAGCGAGAGTAGTGATGCCTCACACTAAATCTTTATTGTTAAATATCAGCTCCAAAGTGGTAATTTTATTATTCATATCCATAATTGAAAGGTATCCAAAAACATTGACAAAACAAGAATTATAGTCACAAAAACCTCTTATTCGAATAAACATTAAAATTGTATGAATTATTGTAGTGTACCCTCACACAATTCCATAAATTTAATATTTGACAATTTTGTCAGTAGCCGACAAATATGTCACGATTATGCGACAATTTTGTCACTGACAATTGTCACGGGGCTCGACCATGGTTTTCGATAATTGTAGAGTTTTATTAAACGCATTTACAATTGCGACAATTTGTCAATACTTTACCTGTCGATTTGTGACATAATTGTCATTTTTATTAAACGAGTTTACCATGACAATGCGACAAATTTGTAGGTTTTTGACAATTATGTCGGATTGTCAGCTTTATTAAACAGGGGCCAGCCCGCCGCACCGCACCGGGGCCGCCGTCCGCCCGGCTGTTTGTTCGCCGGCTAGGGTTGTCACTTGGCAGTCAAATGTTACCTAAACTCCGTTCATTTAAGAATTACCTATAATGTAAACAAACTTTGTATGAATCTGACAGCTCGCGACTGTGAGTTACATACAAAGTTTGTTTACATAATAGGTAATTCTTAAATGAACGGAGTATACATATAAATTTATTTATTCAACTAACGTTAGCTTGCTAAAATGTTTATCTAAAAATAGCGATGTCACTTACTGTTAGATTGGTTTAGAAAAAAGGAGATAGTAATGTCAAATATTTTCTATGAATTCAGTGTCATTTCGCACATTTTTCATCTGGGTGTAATTTTAGAAGCTATCTTTTATCATGGGTGAAGTTGTCTTTGGTTTGGCATAAAACCCATTAAATCATACACAATTTTAGCCTTACTTCTTCTTTTCGTGTGTGTCACTTAAACTTAAAATTAACTTTCTTTCTCATCGAAATATCGAAAACTCCCGTAGCGTATAACCCGTTAATATTTTGAATAGTTCTAGTGACAATAATCACAAAACCTTAAAATCAAGAATTCGTGTCACGATGATCCATGTTTATCAATGTCGTTAAATAAAAACGACATCCGGGCCATTTTTTAAATCTCATTTTGACAGTTGTCAAACTTGTACTATCGGAGATATATCAAGAATTTAAAATGGACCCAAACCATAGCATTACCACAAATTCGGAAGACGGCACGCGGTCTTTTTTGCGGCATTATCATTATCATGCCTTTGACAGCTGTCATAATAGTAGGCTTTTAAAAGTGTGACCCGACGACATTCGTTGTAACGTGTTTTTTTAGTACCTATTTATTTTAATACACAGTCGGAGACGTCGTGACTGCCTTCTATTGATTTTATGTGAACTACAAGTGACAGGAATAGATATAATTTTAGGCCTATAATTTAGGATTTCAATTATTTTGTATGATCGATAGATACTTTTATTTCAGTCAATGAGACCCAGAGTATCGCCACAGATTTAAAAATAGCTTAGGTCTCGTAGACGATTCCGACTCAACACAGTTGTTTTGGACAACCCTATTTAATAACAAGCCCGCCCGATTTTTCCCCTCGCTCGCTCCTAGGCGCCCGCCGCCCGTAGCTTCTCTCCGCTCTGTCAGACAGCTGTTTCGAACGCACCCCCCTACTACCCTGCCTGCAATGCTGTTCTGAGCTCTGCCACCCTCCATCCATCAGCAACACCCACACGGGAACGGAGCGGGCGGCATGAGGTATCAAAACATTTTCTTTTTTGAGAAAAAAATGTAAGTAGGTAGTACGACCAACATAATTAGGTGCTAATGCGTAGTATTAGTAATGAAATACTTGGCTTTTTCCTACTGAATTAGCTTTGCAAAATGGGATGAAAATATGCTTTTTACAACGTGCCTGAATGTGTATATATTATGTGCTGTTCTAAGATAATGTACCTAATTTGTTCATATCTTTTATTTACCCGATGCTTTGGACGTGCCAGCGACTGGAGCTGTAGCTGCTACATTTTGTATGGGAATTTCTGTGTTTTCTTCTGATGTAGATGAACTTTCCGACATTTTCACTCCTGCGGTAACAGAGCACTCGCGGTTTATCACATTTTGTTCACCTAGGGCACAAAAACTTAATGTAGTCATATTTTTTACTAAAACTAACCTAAAATAGATAAAAAAAATACAAATTGTTATGGAGTTGGACTGGTGGGGGGTGGGGTAGTTGTCAAACTTGACATTGCAAGATCAAAGGAAAATAGGAACTTGGTGCAACTTATCAAAAGAGGTTTTAATATAGAATCTTATATCAGTGGATATTACGTTGAATAAATTGATGAATGATTGAGTTGCTCGCGGCCGCGGTTGTCGCGTCGTCGATGCAACTCGTAGACTGAGAGCATACACGGATAACGCAACGTTACGTAAACGTAGGCTACGTTCCTACACCTCCTACGCTAAACCTAAGTGAATTTTCCAGCGTCATTCATAGACCTTCCTCTATAATTAAGGCGATTAATTGATGTTAAATGCTGTCACCGGCCTGCATTTGACATAGTTTCCACCGCATGACATGCTCGTCTCGGTTCGTGAATACGTGGATACCCACATTTTCATATCACCACCCGTATGTTACTTGTTTCCCCTTGCTTGTGGTAGGGACGGAAATTAATGTACCAACAAAGGTTTCTATCGGTCGTAAAAACTTATTTGAATTATAAGAGCAGCATTTATAGAGCAGATGCGAAGGGCATTGCGTCGAAGATGGAAAAAACTGAGGTAAAGTTTGGCACGGCGCAGGTGCGACTGCGCAGCTTGCTCGTGCGCGGGCTGCGCGGGCGTCAGCTGCCGCCCCACGTGCTGAGCAGCTGTCACCTCACCCCTCACCCCGCTCACCTCACCACTCAATTCGCCCCCCAAAAAGCCTTAAAAATTGAGCCATTTTTAACCAGCCATGCATGTCGTTCTCTTGAACCATTGTATAAAGGAAGGTTCAACTCAGAAACCACATCGCCTTTGGTTAGGTATCTCGTTGGATTAATGTCCAAAATTTATTTGACTTCACAGATATAAAGTTCGATGGTAAATACTGACAAGAACAATCAACCAAGAGCATTCGATTACCTATCTAGCCTTTGTTCTATAGATAAGATGTTTTTCATTTGAATATTGTAGGCAGGTACCTCCCTAAGTACTTATTTTGCCTATCATAGAATACCGTCATACCAAAGATTTTGGACTTTATGTCATTGTGCAGCTCGCAATGCTGTAGCATTGCACTCTCTTAGCTTCCTTTCGAAGTTTCAGGTGCATACTCAGACGTAAGCTCGACAGTACCATTAACGATCATTCAACCAGATCATTTTGTAAATGATTCAAATGTAAGGAAGTTGACTATGTGCTTATTTATAAGATGTGAAAAACGTAGTCATTAATGAATTCCTTGGCGCAGTGAATAGCATATTGTAATAGGATAGGCCGGAGCTGGCGGCGGCGCGACAGACGTGTAATAAATGCATATTTTAATGAATGAACCCGGCGCGGCCCGGCCGAAGCCTGCCCGCGTTCACTTCGTGACTTAGCGGAGCCATAGATTAGACGCTGCAGTCTGGTGCAGCAGTAGCAGCAGTAGTACAGTACCTAAGGAACTAAACATTACCTACTACACGGCAAGATGACGTTGAGTGTCCAAGTCTTCAACCTCCCCACTAGCACTTCTCGCTTGAAGTCTTTACCAGTATGTACGCTACGCTAATGGTAAGATGAGTAGGTACCGATTGGTGCTTTAAATAAATTAACACCGGGTCGTTGGACGACTCGGTGTCCGACACAAATTAAAGAACAAGAAGAATCAACATTAGTTTTTCTTATGTTCCCAGTAGTTTCTTTTATTAACTTTTACTGTCCATTTGCCCTACTCTTTCAAAAAATCTTCCACCATTTCATACACCTCAGTCTCACTTCACGAACTTGCCTCAGAAGAATCACAAACTTTGGTTCCCACACTCCGTGACGGTTCTGCATCAGCATCTTTGCGCGGTGGCTGCAAGCGCATCGGCTCGACCAATCAGAGCTCGCGGCGCGGAATGCGGTCTGCTTTTCCCAGAACTCTTCGTCGGGACGCCGGACGCGGTGCACTTTGTATGTACCGTACTTATGTATTTACATACCGTGGTATGTGAAAGCCTTCATGAGGCTTTTCGGCTCTGTTTCAAGAGATTTAAGATTGAAATTTGCAGAAATAAAAACATAGTGAAGCTTTGCTGCCAACTATCTAGCTTGTGAATTGAAATCATCGTACATACATACCTGCGCAGATAACTATAGGTGTTTGGAGGTTTGGTCAACTTGGAGAGTTGGGAAAGCGCCTTAGTTTTTCTCACAAGGAAAGGTGCTTTTGTGAAGGTAGTCGTCATAATTGTATAAATATAAGTCTTCCATGTAGACCTCGGACACTGGCGCTCAAATGTATGAAACAAACGCGTTGCTACGCACACAGTCTAAGCTCGCGTAGGGGAACGCGGATCATGCTTGTGTGTGTGAGAAAACATGTCAGGGTTGCCGCCATTTTGCGTTCGCGAATCGGGAATGCATTGTGCGGCAGTATGAAATGACCTTCGTCGTCGCGTCCCCTTGCTAGCCGGTGTCTGAGCGTCCTCCGAGCGCGGGTGGGCGGCGCTTGTAGGGGGAGGCAGGGAGTGACCATACTGTACGCTAGTACTATTAATTATACTGTGGTATAGGCATGGTACCTACTTATGGCCACCAATTGCGCCACGATGACGTGATGATTCCTATCGACATTTGTTTGCATTGAACATTCCGTTTCCCAATTAAATTCCGCTGAGCTCAATAGCTCGCACGATTCGGTTCTAAATTGGAGAACGCTAACGATACGCGACACCATGTTTCTACAATACAATGCACTATTTTTTCCGAGCCAAATCCGTTACATTCCATTCCCTGGTCGCGAGTTGGGCACGAAGTGGAGCCTCGAGATTTCGAAATTCCAAGAAAGGCAGAGCCTTATAAATTATCAAAAGCGCCGACGCGGCCGTGCAGTCAGAATGGTTTTTTTACTCCACAGGTAGGCTGGCGCTAAGAAGGGCGATGGAATTTGTACAGCGAAGAAGTACACTTGATGCTGGGATCAATATCGAATCGATTCTCGTCGACAACGCAGATAGCGGTTAGTAACAGTTAGATTGCTTAGGCGGTATTTGCTATGATCGCTTACGTTTTTGCTTAAGCAATATTCTCAATTACGCTTTAAAATTTTTTGTTGCTGGGCTTTCTGCTTTGTCCGATTTTCTTTTACTGCAAGCACTGTATGAATCGACTTATCTCCCTTACTTACTTGCCTACCTTCTAGCTTTTCTTGATAGTCTGTCAACAAAACATAAACACAAACCTACTAAATAAACTTTAGCAAGTTTGTCCAGGATGATCACGAAATCAATATATTCCATTTTGGACCAAATGTGTTAGTATCAAGTCGTGTTATATGTAGATTGAACGGAGCAGCAACATTTTGTACAGTCAGCATCCAAGCAGCCATTAACAAAGCTTTAAAATTTCGATTTGTTCGTTCCTATTATACCGGCGGACCCATAACCCAACCAATAATATACTTACGATAATTTTTAATTGGTAGAACACCGTCGTTAATTCCTGTTGATAAATAGGAGGAATGCCATGATGTTTATCCTGGTTTCTCCAGACAAGAAGAGCGAGAGAGCAAGGATCCTCTGTTCAGAATTTTGTGATCGACTGTCCCAACGATCCTATAAAAAATGTGTGTGGCACGTTCGCGGAGCACAATTCCTAGAAGACGCCTCTTGAAACATCCGAACCGAAGGCATTCCAGTGAGCAGGCAGCCCTGAAGGTCGCTAGTCACTAATAATAGCTCTTATTGTACATATAGGGGTGCTGTGTTCCATCCAGCCTCTTGCCAACGTTCCCCATTTGGCGAGCGAATACTTTTATCGCGATCGACCGTCTTTTGCCAAAGCCACACGACTGCGATTGTTTTAAAAATAATTGCTGAGCTCGTTAAAACTGAATAAAACCGCATCATCTCTCTGAGAACCAACTCAACCTACGTTTGATTAAATCGCAATGCCGCAGCTGGAACATGGATTCCTGTGGTGTATTCGAATCCATGGGCGAGTACTTATCTACACTAAACTAAACGTTACATAGTTCGGTGGAGCTATGAAACAACGGCTCTTTAGACGAGGTTTAGACGGCTTCTTGCATAGGAATCTGGCTTTTAGAACGGCGGGAGTGGGTTGGTATTACGTTGCTGGTGTCTCTAGAGTCTTGAGCGGATGGTATGTGGAATTTGGGCCATGGCGCTGACTCAACCGATCTAATCCCTTCGCTAGTAATCTCGGCCGGTTAACGCGGATGTGAACGGCCGCAGCTGATAGGATGGGCTATTCATGGGAAACGAACGGATTATGGGATTGGAATGTTATGTTCATGTACTGCCTACCTATACCTACCTAGCTCGACTACTGCATTGTCCCTCTATTAGCTAATATGTTTTATTCTCCACTTAACTATCGCACTCAATTTTAGGTAGGTACTGAACTGAATATTGATCCTTTTCCCCCACAACATCAATCATATTTTCCTTTCGTAAAAGGTTTCAAATGAAATACGGCCTTAATCCCATTAAGATTATTGCTCCAATGAGAACATTTCACTTTTTCTCACCCCATAATCGTTGAAAAAGGTTATTGCTATGTGCTAGTGGAGCAGTAAACACTTCTCACCACAGAGCCCGCATGCCAGGACCCGATGGACTAGTCTTCAAGCCTTCCTTTTATTTTGTCTGTGCTCTGCTGTGCGTGTGGCATTACTGGCAATGGCGGGCCTTTGTTCGCGCCAACCGCCAGCCGGCAAGCGCTCCATCCACGTTATAAGTGTAATATCATATTCAGTACCATCACAAGAAATAGATGAAGTAATTATCGGCGGCGGCGATAGAGTGGTGGTTATGATCATCTTCGCAGTAATATTGAGAATGTGTTGGCTTAAAATGTTAGATGTTCTTGAAAGTATTATATAATAGAAGAACAAAGATAAGAAGGACTGTCCGGCATGTATGAGACTACTGACTAACGAGTCAACTCGACCTTTTGAGTGCAACCATATTGAGGGACCCCGCTTGGCATGCCATGCGCCTGTAAATGATAGCATCCTAACAAATTGTAATTGGTACGGACTACGGAGTTTGAATGTACCTTGGGCTGAGTAAATTCACCCATTTTTGGTGTTTTATTACCTTCGATCAATTGCCTTATTAAAGTAACCATGAAATCATTGCATATTTTATGCAAAATTACTGCATTGAAGTTGCTCAATCGCTATGACAAAGTTTCCCACGCGTCATCCAATTTTATTGTTTGATGCAGTACCTACCTACCCGTCAGTCCTGCTCCTGAATGACCTATTGTTATGATGCGACCTTCGTTGCTGACATCGTTCTTACTTACTCGACCATGAACAAAATATTTCTAATAAGCCAAACAATTGGTCCTCTATGTTGAGTTGTTGAATGTAGTGACTGTAGGAAAGCGAGTGACAGTAAAACTGTAAGTTTATGTCTGGGAGAGCCCTAGCTCCCCACCAAATAGTCAGGTGTAGATTTCAAGGTCCCGGAGCTTAAACTGCAGAGACCAGCCCTACAAAAATGAAATATAATGTAAGGTTTTGTTTTTGTACAAATAGTGTCACTGTCACCCCATGTGTAGTGTAAAGTAACGTAAAGTAAGACGATGAATGTCGTAAACAGCGACCAAGGGATTCAGACTTGGATTCAGAGGAGAAAGAATACCTAATATAGGCGCTGTCTAGAGAATTGGCATCATCGTTAGGTAGATGCCACTGTGTTCGTCAACAAGCAAGCATGCTAAGAGTGGTGGGGTCAATTTCACTACCTATGCTAAAAATAATCAATAGTGCTACAATAGTGCCACTAAATGACTGCCCGATGGCGCAGCGCAGCCTGCCTGCTACGCCGAAGGTCGCGGGTACAAACCTTACAAGACACCAATTTCAAATATTTGTGTTTAGTCTGGGTGTTTCTAAGTTATTATAATATACATTACATTACATAAATAAAAATAATATGTATAGTTGTATTAATATCAGCTATCTAGTTCCCGTAGTACAAACTTTGCTTATTTGGGGCTAGATGGCGCTGTGCAAATTATCCAGGATATTAATTATTATTTATGTGCCACGAACACGAAGCAACTATCTACACATACCTACGTACATATTTTTAATGCTGAAAGTGAAGGAATAACATACAGACTAATTTTGTTGCAATAGTCATACACTCACATGTCATTTAAAAGAAGATCAGCGATTTTCTCTAACCTAGGTAGGTAGACTACCTCGGACCATGTTTGTTCTCACAAGTATCTATCTGGTCCGAAGTAAACACGCTTATTGCGTAGCGTGAGGAGGCCCCGCGGAGGCCTGCAGCCATTTTGGAGCGCTTGGAGGTCGACGTCTGGCATTCATTGCCAAATTTAAGCCGCGCATGACGTCACCCCACACAACTAAGAACATTGGTTTCATCGGTTTATATACACTGGTTATTTATTACCAAAAACTGCGTAGACATCACTGCGTTTATGTCGATCGTGTGATGCTGGCTGAGAACAGTACTACCCCATATCTTTGCCGCGGGTGTCGTGAAAGGTGACTAAAAGGGACTCGAGGGTTACATGTAAGTATATAACAATTATCAGCGACAAGCTGACAACCTGAGGTACACAATTTTGTATGAAACGTCCCTCAAATATTAGTCAGACGTGGCGATAGCCGATACCGTATTTTACGACCGTTAACGTTACGGTCAGGGGATAAAGGCGTGATATTGATATGTGTATGTAGGTCTCTGAGTACCTAGGTAGCCAGAGTTTCCACTGATTTGCGTTTGTTGGTTTTTGCCGTTTGACAATAAATAAGCGGTTGAATAGGTACCCTAAGAAAACTCTAGAATTATCAAGTCAGTTGCTGTGTGCAAGTTAACAAAGAGATCAGGTTTCCCCTTAGTGGTTCTTTAATAACAATTAATGGTGTTTGCTTAATTAGTGAGTGAGCATCAGTACATTTAGCTAAATGATGGGCGTAAACAATAAAAATGTTGTTTGTTATCACAAAGTAAGTATTGGCGGCTGCGCGCCGAATACAGAGAGCTCACTTCAAGCAAACGTCACGAAACTCTCCACAATTTGACACGCCGCCGTTTAAAAGGAAATCCAAACCAATCCAAACACACTTGTAGTCGAGTGTCAACCGCATTTGGTGCGGACGTGCAAAATGGCTTCTCTTAAATATAAATAAGTAAAAAATAGGTTTATTAGTATACGATGTGATTTGTACAATGTTCCTATAATATTTTATACTAACTTAAATAAAAACTTGCTTTCATAAAAGAACAAACAAAATCTTGTTTGTTCTTTTATGAAAGCAAGTTTAATCTTCAATCATTTTATTTTCTTATAATGTGATTTAAGTTTCTACTTAAATTTTAATTTTTGATCTACATACATACACATATCACGGCTATTATCCCTTGCGGGGTAGGCAGAGTGTAACTTCTGCAAAAACGGATATTTACGCCACGTCTGACAAAAGACGGTCATTCCGAAAATTGTGTATCGCCATAGTGACAGGTTGCCAGCCCATCGCCTAAAATTGCAATACACACCCTCAAGTCCCTTAGTTGCCTTTTATTACTCCCACGGGTAAGAAGTGGGGTGCTGCTAAGACTCAACAGCCCCAGAGCAGATATCTAGCTACTCGTCATTCCCCATTTCATAATAATTGTGCTATGTAAGTAGTATACGTAATGTAAATATAGAAAGTAACAGAAAGGGTATATCAAGCCGAAAGAAGGTCAAAGTGGGGAAATGGGGAAAGTTGTTCAGTTTTATGAGCACCTTTCGGCTTGATATAGCCTTACTGTTACTCCCTGTTTCTTTAGGTACCAACTCCATTGAATCAAATCGGTAAGAAAACTGTGGCAGCCCTTGCTGAAAGCGGAAATAATCGAAAAAAGGGCCGAGTGATCCTTCTGTACATTCTCTATTTTGTGTTGTTATTGTGTATTCACACAAGGAGTTAACTGTCAAAGAATACTACATAACTATGCTAATGTTCACTATCTGTCTGTCTGCCCTCAGTACTACGAACGATACATACAATGCAATGCTAAATAATCTACCTACCTTACTTAACTACGCCTACAATTAATGAGTATTTGAAGGTATTTAAAAAAACGTTTTACGGCCGTTAACGCTCTGCCTACCCCGTAAGGGATATAGGCGTGATTTATGTATGTATGTATGTATGTTTAAAAAAACGCAGTAGGTACCTATCAGCTGCGTCGTATTTAACTTTTTGTTAACATAATAAAATCATTAGGCAACACATTTACATATCAGATTAGCTTAATTTCCGGAAAACCGAAGTACCGACGACCGTTTTGGAATAAGCATTTTAATTTACCACTAAAACTGTGGTCTTCAAGGAATTAAACTTACGTACATGTTCAAAAATTAAATTGCATGTACCTTCATATAAAATTTATGTAACTAAATTATATATGTATAGCCTTTGATTGTTTTCATTATATATAAGTGTAAGAGCATTGACAAAACGGAAAATATGTTCAGGAAAGTGATGAAAGAACCCTTTTCCAATATTAAAGTAGGTAATTCTCAATATTCTCCATTAGTACTATGTTGGCGTTGGCATGTCTTTAGTAATTGCGAAGTGTCATGTGACCGGTCGGCTCATTTGCTCTGTTGACCAATTTGTCCAATCCGCCAAGCGATCAAGTTTCTTCTGCCATAAGGTACAATCGGCATCAGCTGTAGCTCGCACTTAGAGACCCATGTGAATTAGATTTTCATACAGTTATTAATAATAACTAGTGTAGATTGAAATGCTGCCGATAGACGCAATCACTTAGTGAAAGGGTGAAAGCGATCTTGTGAACACAGCTAAAACTACTGTCTGCACGAGTATTTCGTCAGCTTCGTAGAGTCAGTTTACTTGCTGTTTGCCATTATCTACTTCTAGCCATTTTTTATATATTTTTATTATTTGTTTCAAATTTTATTTCTTACAAATTACAAACATTTTGTTATAGGTGACGTTATTTCTTTAAAACTAAAGCGCAGCTATTTGATACTGGCTTTTACCTCTACCATTGTACGCTTAGCCACAGAATTTATCCAAGATCGTGGGTGCCGCTTGAGGATCAGTAGTGAAAGATTTTCAGGTAAATTAAAACACCAATCTATACAGCACAGCGAATCCACTTTTGTAGCCGAGTGTAGGCGTAGATACACACGCATTAGTCTGCAAGGATCTCATTTCACGTTGGTACTTTTGCTGCGCGAGAGACTCACAATGGACATTGTTCCGCCTTCAGTGAAGAATATCTTCACAGTGTTCAAGTATTATGATACGTATCCATTGTCCACGAAGTGCAAACACACATGCCACCAGAATGAAACGGCGTTGTAGATTAGCTGGTTGTATTAACGGCCGCATCAGCCGGTCCGATGATATCACCAAGTCTTCGGGATCTCTCTCGGAAGAGGCCTGTGCCCTGCAGTGGGTGGATGTAGGCCGATGATGATAATGATTTTAATGATGATGATAAAGGCCATATGTAACAGACGATGTACCTACTTATTTAGTTATGTTTTGCCCATGGTCCGTCAACAACCCTCGGTACAACCAGCACATTAGCTTTGTTGTTAGCCCCCGTCTTGTTTTTAATAATATAGTAGAAGTGTTGTAAAGTATTTTCCCTACACTTTCCCCTTCCTCTATACATCACGTAAATCGGAGGCGCAAGGGATGTAAGAGACAATAACACGAAAAGCAAAATGTATGCTAAATTCGCTCTCTGTTCTCGTCTTAGGAAACGCATGATCACAACTGTTTCAATGTAAATAAACACTCTTGCTTGTGGTTCAGATTTGACAGAACTGCCATGGCCATGGGGATTTTTAATCCAACTGCGCCTCGATTCCCTTATATTTTAGTCATTGTAGGTAATGCTATCGAAACTTAAGGCGAGTGTAGCCGTGAACAACCTTGACAGTGGCGCTACTTCATAAAAAGTTTCCTCTTCATACAAACAATCTCCACTTTACAAAAAAATATATTATCTCTTAATACAAACAATCTATCAGAATGTCCGTTGCCATAGTTTTTAGTATTATCCTTAAGTTAAAGTCGAAGCTACAAACTCAATGAAATATTCTCTGAGATTAAAGTTATGGCAAAAAGTGCCTAAAAACGGCCACTTTTGGTATTAATTCCCATAACTTTAATCACAGCGAATAAACATTGTATTGCTATCGTGATTTTCTATACTTTTTGCGAAGTACGAAACCACTCAAATAGCGGAATACGGCCTAGGATATTGAATTGGAACTATGTTAGCTTATACAATTAAGGCTCAACGCGCTTATTCAAGCAGCAGCGGCGACCGGCTTTCTATTGGAAAGGAACTGGCAGGCTAGGAGTGGTTGGCGGCGTGGTGGTGGTAGTGGGTTTCGCAAGCCAGGTTGCAATGGCGGATAGAAAGCGTCGCCGCAGCCCGAACCGCGACCTCACTTTCACTTCTCGATTCATCACATGGCTAAACACCATATGTCGCGTTTACCCGTATATCTATACTACTATATTTGCAGACTTTCTTAAAATGGTGTATGCAGTATGTTTGTCTATGTCTATTCTGAACATTAATATCGCGCTAGTTACTTAACATTACCAGCCATTACAGTGCACTGCTGGGCCCAAGGAACGAAGATCAAAATTTGAAAAACAAATTTGGTACTCCCATACAAAATGTACATCAGCAGCACATCAACCTATCCCTTTGAGGGATTAACTTATACTGGTTATTCTTTGTAACAAAAAACAAGTCAAAATTGATCCCTTCATAGCTACCACGTCAATTTGTATGGCTGGTCTTAATATTTTTTTCATATTTTGATCTATTTTCTTGGGGCAAGTGGCTCCTTATCACCAGCCCGTTCTTTTAGGTATCGGTCACTTGTAAAATTTCAAATGACACTCATACTGCCAATGGAAGTCTTGTCCAATCAAATCAATCCAAAGTCAAAAAGCCTGATCTTGACTGTACTTCAGTAGCCTATTATACTTATTGAAATGCGTATGTTGTAGGCTGTGACGGAGGTAGGGGGATGTGTAGGTATTCTCCTAAAAAATTAACCGTGGTGGCTATGTAACCACAAAACCAATCATTCATTTGCGTTCGAAAATTGGAACCTAATCTACGTCTTACGTAGGCACGTTTCCAGTATCCGGTCTATCTGTCTGATTGGATTAGCTTTCTAGTGGACTCAATTTCATCACGGGCATTTGTTTCGGAAAATTTCCGCTGACAGTTATTGATTCAGTACATAAACACCCGTCGGTCAGAGAGTTTATATGGTGATATATTCGGCCATGAGCGTTCAACGAAGTCGTTGAGTCAATTGACTCGGCGTCAATTGATTTCCAATAACATTTACAATTGAGAGGATGTCGCATGCGGGCCCCGCTCGTTGTTTAATCAACAATCGTCTGTGAAACAATTTGTGACGCCAGTTTGAGGAATTCAAAACAAAATATACTTACTAAGAAAGTTTAGCTCGCTGCGGGAGGTCCGAACTCCAAACATGACAAAGAGGAAGGAAAACTGCGCCATGCAAACATGCGTTAAACGGTTTACCTTTTTAAGAAAATTTACGGTTCTTGTTAAAAATATAATGTACACGCTTGGTTGGCATTACAAAGTTAATGAGTGAGGTATTGACCGAGTCAAATGGACGAAAGAAGTTTAGCGCCAACAACAACAGCGAATCTTATACGATCGTTCTTCGTCAACGGGAGTTTCATAATTGAAATGGACGTCCTCTCTAAAGAATTGACAATATAATCGCAGGTTTAAATTTCGGGCCATTGTGTTTTAAAAGTTAATAAAACAAGAGCTCTAGGAAAATTACAGTGTGCATCGCAGGATACACGGCACAGTGGAGCGCGTCCGCTACGCGCTGTAGCCCGGAACATTCTCGACTGACTCCGATGTTAGCCCCACCGCATTTCCATATGAATTTCAACCATGTCGTAAGGGTGCAAGGGAGAAAATATAAAGCTCCAAAGTGAGCTTTAGAACGTTCTGACTTGAGCACTGTCTACAATTTCACTGTTACAAACTTCGAATAAGTTGTGACGTCGCTAGACCCTTTACAAATCTAACTACTGCAGCATTCGGTTCAAATTAGCTGGGTGTTACGATGGTTCAACAAACAAACAAGATAAAGAAGTATCACCTACCTAATAAAATAGAAATTGATCACATTAACATTATCATGCACATGTTCAACTATCAAAATGATCGATCCAACTACCTACATTACAGACCCTTTTTATGCCTTTCAAAGGTTGTTTTACAGTTGTTTACACAAGACATCAACATCACATATGCCACCGAAGATTCGTCAATGAGAAATTCATGTTCATGAGTTATGGGAACACTTTTTAGAGCGTAACGGTTTTTGTATTATTTTTTGTCGCCTTTGACCGTGTGAAAGGACCTCAATGGATGCAGCATGTGCAGTACTCGACTAGTTAAAAAAGACCCGTCGAAGCACTCACGATTGCCTATTCATAGGCGAGAAGTACTTGCGACCCAAGGGGCATGGGAGGTCTTCGCTTTCTGGCGACATGATAGGCTTCAATGAACCGCTTCTTTGAACGAAGTCACAGTAGATATTGTTCACTATTTTCACACGAGTTTTTACTGCAATTGTGCAATGCGCGTGGAAACTTTCCCATGGGTCGAGAAAGGTGACGTGGAAACTCTGGTTAAAAAAATCAATTTTCCCTTTTCAACGCACGAGTTAATGAACTTTCGACGGGGAAATTATATTGGTTACCTTATGAAACCAAACATATACTTAATGCATTTTATAGACCTGCATATGCTGTTGGATATCGATGGTCCGATTGCTGGTAGGTACCGGACTTTACTTAGATTTTACAATAGCAATAAAACGCTCCACTTACCAACAAAGGGCAATGTTCACGATTCCCTTTCCTATCAGGTGGATTTAAATATCAAGGCCTCTAAATGAGCACCAATTCAATTTACCCAACACAAAAGTAAGAGGAATGGAAGCTGCAGCGAGCAAGCCTTTGTTATAGAACGCTTTGTTCAACGTGTGAAAAACTGAAGACAATATTATTAAACTCTGACTAACTACGGACAAGAACTACAACTTGTTGTGCTGTAAAAACGTGTATCCTGTTCAACCTGCCAAGAAAAGGCTACTTGATTAGGTGCTGGGAAAAAATACAAACGTGTAAAAAAAAGATGGCCGACGAAGCGAGACCGGACCCTTCTGTGCTGCAAAGGAATGCTGATGTCCGTCCTTCAAGCGATTAAGGGACATCGACTTGCCCTAAATGACTGCTATCGCATCGGCCAAACTCGTTAAAGTTAAATTAGTTAATAGCCCAGGAAAACCGGGTTGTCAGTCAAATACCGCATTCTCTAGCCATTAACATTGTGTACGCACGTTAAATACTATCAATAAATTACGAGTACGTCACTGTTTGTTATTGATACACAAAAACGCATTAATTAAAAAGGTATTTAAAGTGTTATCGTCAACTTTATGTTGTGTTGATGTGGTATGGAATAATGGAATGGATAACGTTTAATTTGTTTTTCTGGGAAAGATAGCAGTGTTAATAAGGGAACTAAAAATATACTAGCTCATACGAGGTGTCAGGAGAATAACAACAAAAAAAAATCATACACAATATTATCATCGACTTAAGTACAATACCATATAATACAAGTACTGAATAGATAGATACGTACTTATCTGAAAGTCAAGAATTGAAACGCTAAAAGATCAGAGAGCGATTGCTATTGTTTTATCAACTTATCATTATCACGCACAAGCTTATGCTTATTATGATAACATAATAGCACTTTTAATCATATCGCATTGATAACAGTAATCTAAGGCCAACTATTTACGCGCCACGTTTTGCACATAGGCAGTCACCTGCATACTATCACAATATCTACTTACCTATCTATGTGCAAGAAATTTCTCAAGTGAGGGTCGCAAAAGAAAATAAAGTAACAAAATCGACATTGATTTTTGAACTTTTCATATAATATCTACTAAGAAGCGACGTAATATATAGACTTCCGTTGTTGTAAATTACATATCTTTGCCGTGTGGTGCCGGCTTAGAATAGCATCACTCCATTTCTTACCCATGGGTGTCGTAAGAGGCGACTAAGGAACTCGGTATATGTGTATTGCAATTTTAGGCGATGGGCTGACAACTTGTCACTAAAGTGATACACAGTTATCTGATTGGAGTTTGGACCCTCAAACTTTTGTCAGACGTGGTGTGAATATCCGTTTTACGGCCGTTAACACTCTGACTACCCTGTAAGGGATATAGACGTGATTTATGTGTGTGTATGTATGTATTTATTGTAAAGAGAAACAAAGGACCCTCAGACTTTTTTTATTTTCACTAATAAATAATTATCGTCTTGGTACCGATTTCATAGTAGGGTAGGTAATTAATTGTATGTGGGTAGTAATAAAATAAAACAGCACATTACTAAACCGAATGCACATACCTTGGCAGTAAGGAACTTAGCAATATTATCGAAGGCTCTGGCATGTGACCGCCCTGCGCGGCCGCACACTCGTGTTGCCAACTCATAAGCTTCATATTTGTTGCTAATATAATTAATTTATTACCAATAAGAAACCGAAAAATCTTGAACACATTCGAATGATTAAAGAAAATCACTTCTTTCCTTCATTTCACAAATTCTTCAGCAGTACTCATACTAACGCAACGCCGATCTAATATTATGTCAGGTTGTCAGCTCATCGCTCAAAAAATATTACTGACCAGCCTGATCAGTAATATTTCAGTATATATGTCAGTTACGAGCAACGCTGTCATCCGTCCCGACTCCCGTTCCAAAGGCCGCGTTTTCTGGTCAGCCCAAAAAGAGTCCCAAAAATGGGGTTGCTATTCAAAGTCGGAGTTGCTATCTTTTAGAGTTAATAAATTGGCAACACTGCAGAGCTGGTATCGGGCGCGTTCTCACGGGAACGCTGCTGGTGATTGCACCGCATTACGCCCTGCACTGGGTCGCTGCAGCCGCATCGCACCGCACCGCACACAACCACGATACCGCGGACACGACCTGATATCGTACTCGTAATGTCACAGGGCATGGGGAAATAATTACTAAATATCAATTTGTGAGAGCGGCGTGCCGTCTAGAAATATATTTTATGTAAAGTGGGAACGTAATCTTTGCATAAGTCTCACGAATAGGTAATTAATATTATGATTCCAAAATTGGAGGAAGAAGAGTCAAAATCTCTTAGAACGGGTCGGAACGAGACGGAAGACCGTGTTGCTCGAAGCTTAGAACCATCTCCTAACATGTTGTAATTTAGAATATTTACTTTGAATTAAGTAAGCAAAAGTAAAAACACTTTATTGCACAAAATAACAAATAAAACTATCAGGAAAATTCAAAACTAACATGCGCAAAGGCGGCCTTATCGCTACAAGCGATCTCTTCCAGACAACCTTTGGTTGGAGAAGAATGTATTAAAAACAGAGCATATTAATTTGTATCTCTGCTTTAATCTTAAATAAAAATAAAATTTAAAAAGGCCCGATACCCGAACCAGAAAAATATTTCTCTTTTATCAGTGAGAATCGAAGACACAAATGATTTCAAAGGCAGAAAACTACGTAACAAAGAACAAAGGAGTCTCAAAGATAGTTTATAAAAAATATTTATTGGATGTCAGCTCCACGCACTTCATAAACTCAGAGCTGAGAATTTTCCCATTGGAGCGCGCGACCGCGACTCGTTTCCAATCAACAATGGAATGCGGCGACTTTTTGGTCTGCGCCTGCGACGCCGCGCCGCCGCTCGGGAAGATCGAGTTTTTACCCAGGACCAGTTAACGTGAGCTCACTTGGAAACAAGTACCCTGCACCACCTTAACAGTTACATCAGGATCGTTAGCATCAGAAATAGAGCCAGGTAGATCGCTGATACCGAATTCTTGGTATTGCTAACAGAATACTGGATTTTGAACTTGATAAGTTCAAAAGAGGTTATGATTCCACCAAATTAAGAACATTGACTAGACATCAAGTTGAAACGAACTTTAGTTTTCGGATTCAATAGGTAATAGATAGGTATACTTACTTACCAATGCTACTTTACGTAGTGCTGCAATCAAGAATTTCTAACCTGTTAAAAGAAAAAGAAGAAGAAAATTGAAACTTAATTGTGTTTGATGTGACTTCCGTGAGCTAGCGAAGGCTTTTGAGTTCCCATGGCACGCTGAGCGACTTGACTTGCCACTCAATAATAACAGGAAATCACAAGTACTCGAGCCCACGACAAGGTTTGCAACTAGCAAATTAGTTTAACAATTCCTAGCACTTTATATAACACGGTTGAATGGCTCTGAACATCGCAGGTTGTAATAAAATTAGGATTACAAGGGAGCCTCCGCCCGCGGCTTCAACACCACTCAGACCACTCTGCAATAAATAAGCGAGTAACGAGTAATTCGAGAGATTTCAAAAACCTGTCTCGAAGATCGTGTTTGCACAATTAATGTTGGAAATACTTCTTGGCAAGACTTTATGTCTCGAGCCGTAACCATAAATCTGAGAATATTCAATTTGTGAGGAACCTATCAATTAAAATGAGAAGCGTAGTCAAGATGAACTTAGAATCTATTTAAAATTCGTGATCATGCTTTTTATGTTCCCCTTGAAGATTTACCAAAGGAATTTTCAATTACGTTGGACCAAACGTCGGAATGCCATAAACGTTTAAATACGCAGTTAGAGGCGGGTCCCCACGCAATGGTGCATTAGAATAGTGACTCAGATCTGATCCTCGCCCACACTCGATGCACCCATGCACCGCGTACTAAGTCACCTTAATGACGGCGATCTGATAGCCTTAATCTCGACTAATATGGTCATACCTTGGAATTAAGGAGACCACTGTAATAATACTAATAATATTAAGTGCAGTACTTCGTTTATGGAAACGTCAGGTTTAGAAGTTAGAGTCGTCATAACATAACTCGTTATTTACATGGGGGACCATACTGTAGGTGGTACTTTACGGGAATTTGACAAGATAGATGGGTGGGTGCACTGAGTCGCAGAGAACTTTAACGAGGTGGAAACAACTACATGAGTCCTGCAAGTATTTCGAAAAGTATCCGGAGCAGCGGTATTTGCCAAAGTGCACTTGCGTCGCCATTATGCTGTCAGATCGGGAGATTGCAAGCCTGCCAATTGCCGTTTCCACAACTGCACGCCGACAGTAAAATGGTGCTCGGGTATTTTCTGGGAAAGTACACAGTATTCGATGGTACAATGTCCGGCCGCTAACTACTCGCAGTTGTCACATTCTCCTTATCGTTTCGTGAACGTCAGAAAACTACTTCAGATACTTATTAGTCCTAAAACTGTTATCGTAGCTGATAAAGGTTTTCCAGCGCCGCTGAATACAAAACATTATCTCAAAGTATTTTGGAATACTTTCTAAATCTTCAATAGGTGAATGACAGAATGACTCAGTTAGCAAGAAATACTTCTTTCAAGTACTGTAACGGTCGCACCTTTTCAAACATTCATTTGGCAAACAATTAGCCATTGCTCCACCCGGAAGGTATTTCCTGTGCACTCGTATCAGTTTATCAGCCGGCTGGTATCTGCAGGCGCGGCGTGGTAACCAGTAAGCGGTTACGGTTACAGTCACTAACTTACGTGCCGATGTCCCACTTTGATTCCGTATCGGTTATGAACTGTGAAAAAATATATGTGACGTCTATAGATAAGTAGGTATCTAGGTACTTTGTAGTTCGTTCCTCATAGCATAGTTATGTAATCTGAGTAGGTTGTTGAATAAAACTGCTCTGTACCTATTTAGACGATGTTTGATGTTGTTTCGCGAATGAAATTACAAACAATTTGAATCGACTTTGTAACGCTCGTAATGCTCTAATTCTATTATGATTTATGAACAATACTGTGTAGAGACAAGTACGTAAGTACCATTTTTAATTAAGTACCTAAGTTGGTACCTACCTGTGGTAAAAAATCTCGGCATAACGTGGGGCCCCGCTTTGGCGAGTGTTCTGATCTGTGCTCGTGCCAAAAACTCGCAAACTCTGCCAAGCGGTCGTTAACCCACAAACAGAACGCTATACACTTTAACTGTTTCTCTGTTAACACCATCATCTAGGTCTAGGAGTGAATCATGCTGTTTCTTTGAACCAAATTATTTGATAGAGAAATTGTTTCGTATCTGCCTGCTAATTTTGTTACTTGATTTCTCCTTCTTTAAGATTTTTTAACCGCCATGGAAGATGCAAGATGTGGCTGTTGTGGGCTGAGAATAGCTCATTGTTCAGAATGTTAGCTTCTAGACCAACGCAGTTTGGACCCCACACGTGGCAGGGGAATCAATCACTTGCACGTGGTACATACGGAGTGCCTTTTTTGCTCCGCTCGTGCCCGTGTGAGACAAATCGATCCTGCCGATCATCTTCGCCGCATTTCTAAGAGCAATAATATTGGTTATACCTACCTATTACATATAATGTAATTTCATAATGATGATATCAGTTTTTCATTATTCTTCTGTCCGATGCCATATAAAAACTGGTTTTTATTTTGAAACTAAGAGAATTTAACGGAATCCAAAACGTACTCCCGTATCAGTTTTCAGTAGAAGCTCTTAAATTAAGTGGCCATAAAGATAGAGTACCTACCACAGATTTATAGTTTCTAAATCTGTGGTACCTACAGATGGTTGGTTATTGGAATTGGCCTAATTTTCCGCCCACAGTCTGACGCTGAGCTCTCCATTTCGGGAGAAGCTGGTACGTGCTTGAACATTAGGTTATTTCGGTATCGTGACTGAATCCACACACTCCGCAGTATGACGAAGGCGCCATGAGATCACCACTTCTTATTATTGGTTCTGCATATGGTTAAGAAAAAAAACATTGACTTTTTGAGACGAGACGAGGGGAGGTCGTTCGCTTCCATTCGGCGACAGTTTGAAAAATATAGCTCTTTATGTGAATCGGTATGTAAATTATCGTTAAGAATTGTCGTATTTTAGACGGTGGTAAGTAACGAGTATTAGACAAGCAGACCGTAAATTGTGACATGGTTGAGTAAACAAAATAGTGAAGCAGGTAGGTAAGTACCTACACGCCTACCTACATGCAATATGCTTCTGCTTTGCTTGCTCACTCTACCATGATCTAATACGCCTCAACAACTTTGTTTACATCATCTCGCTACATTATCATATCACTTTTAGTGTGGGTGTGAAATCTGAACTATTACATAGTTTCACGATCGTAGGTAAGTACAAGGAATTTTAATCCATGTTGCTATTTTGATCGACTTTTTATGTTCTTTTCAAATTTGGTAAGCTCTTGAAGAATGCCTTTATCCTGTTTATCGGACCCCAAATAATTCGTGATATATTTGAAAGGATGCTGATTTATAAAATACATCTGGCTGGTCGTGTTGGGACTTGTGCGACACACGTTGCGCAATTAGAGGGGGCCACATACTTGATATTATTTAGATTTTTCGCCATCTATTATTCGCCTCCCTAATACAGGGCCCGTACCGAATTACGTATTAATTTATTCAATCCAGTTTCCATTCATAGTTTAATTCAATGTTTTTGTAAGAAGCTCCTTTTAGAACAAGAATTGGGTCGCAGATGGGTGTTGGGTGCTGAATTGAGAAATTTGAATAATAACGCGAGCGAACCCAATCCACTTTTAGAACTGTTTAAATCTCCTCTTAATGGCGTTGTTGACGATATATGCGTTCTTAAGCAGCATTCAGCGCCAAAACTGGTATCAATTCTATAGAATTGGGTAACGCTGCAGTCGAAGCCGTTAAGCTTGAGGCATGTTCTATTAAAACAATAAATTGAAAGGCTATTGCTTAGCCAATGCGCGATTGTCACCTGCCATTGTCTGGCTGCGTGACTAGCAGGTGTACCTAAATAAAATATTAATTAGCTACATGTGAGACAATGATAAACGTTTCCTCATACATGTCCCTGCCATCATGTCATTTTATTTCCTTATGGGGTCCTCAATGCGTCTTATTGGATGTCTCGTACATGGATGATTTGATATATCCTGTTCACTATAAATTGGCCGAATCAAAATTTACAGTAATCTAACTGTGATAGCTTTGAGTTAGGTAACAAATTCCCAGCTAAAGTATTAAACAACAAATTACTGTCTATAAAGCCGAGTTATAAAGTTATTGGTCGTTATATCGTGTGTGGCGAATCACGAGCACCGTTCTCTTGATGCATGCCTAAATTGATGGGAAAGGAATCCACAGAGGCACGAAGTCGTGGGATCGTACCTATTAGACTTCAAATGCTTATCAGATTGTTATATAGATACTTCTTATTGGCAAACTCAACAAGGCAACGTCTGCAACAAAGTAAGTGCTCGCTGACAGCAAAGAACGTGAATGTAGCTGTAGAGCAACATACTTATCCTTTTTCCAATTAACGCTAAATTGTTGTAAGCTATCCCCTGTGCTGCTTCCTACACCTCAATACGGCATTTTAATTTGAAGCAAGGTCGTTTGTGGGCTTGATGTACATACGTGGCATATTGCTGGTCTGTTATGTGCATAAAAAGTGATGGTGGGCGCAATGATGGTCCCATTCCTCGCGGTAACGGTACAGAACGCAGCGGTTGCAAAGTAGGCACAGAACGGAATGCATAAAGACACAGCAAAATAGTGATGGTATTGTCTGTTTTTGGTATGGTCGGAATAGCATCAACCCATAGATTAGATTTATTTATTTCATACAATTACAATTATTTAAAATTAGATAAAGATGTCCAAGGATAATATGAACGCTAATAGAATTAGATCATATTAGCTATCCACGAGTGCTTTTGATGAATGCCTGGCTAGTTAATTATTTCCTTTCAGGTCCCAAATAGCTATAAGTAAAACACCATGACTGCTTTTTCCAGCAGTGCATTACTATGGCTGTTGATGAAGAACATTTGAATAAGTCGTCAAAACAAATGGAAAAAAATAATTTGGTTGCGTGATTTCAATATCCTTTTCATACCGTGAAGTCCAGAAAGTTCTAGTCTGTGGAATCAGCGAAGCATCTGCGTACTTACAGGCTGGCACAATCGAGCCGAGACACTTGTGCCGGCAAGACAAATTGTTTGATATTACGGCGAAATTGCCCCTCTTAGTTCGACTATTCCTCGAAGAACATGGAGGTATGGCATCGGACATGATCTGGGGTTAATTCGGTCTCGTTTGAGCGCACGTTAATCTTTGAAGGAGCTTATATGCTTTTATATTTTCATGTGCATAAGTTTCTCTAGTTAAATTATTTGTCGAGGAGTTTTATTACGCACACACACACACACACACACACACATATCACGCCTAAAACCCCTTGCGGGATAGGCAGAGCGCAAATGGCCGCTTAAACGGACATTTACGCCACGTCTGACAATCATTTGAGGGTCATTCAGAAAACTGTGTATTGCCATAGTGACAGGTTGTCAGCACATTGCCTTAAATTGCAAAACACACCCTCGAGTCTCTTACGACTCCCACGGGAAAGAAATGGGGTGATGCTATTCGAAGCCGACATCACACGGCATACACTTGAGTAAAAATAAGGCTCGAGTGCCAAACCTACATTCTGCCTGTCCTTTCTAATCACTTTTTTTTCGGAGTCTACACAACACTTCTTCTTTCATTGATCTCTATTAACCTTCGAGCAACACGGTCTTCCGTCTCGAGGCCGTCGTTGCTCGAAGCTATTAACAGTCAAAGCCAGATCGTTTACCGTCGTTTATATTCGATTTATAATGAGAGAGTATTTTAGTTTGATTTACTACGCACCTAGTAAGATTTAAGGGTTGAGACTGTACTTTACCGTACAGTAGATAAACTGGCGAGGTCCCACGTTCTCACAGTGAAGCGTGCTTTAGGGTGAACAACAAATGCTCGACTTTGGAAACGAGTTCTATTCAGGGAGAAAGGATTTCGGAGATAAAAGCAAGATAAATGTGAGTATAAGACCCCCCATTTGTAAACCAACCCTTTATGGAATTTTTTGAATTTCGCTCACTTAGAAAAATACTTCTTACGTACATAATTTGGCGGCTGTTATTTACCAAGCAAATAGTTACATTAGCTGCAAATATTAAAAGGGGTTAATCATCAATTAAGCGGAACAACTTCACTGTAACAAGAAACGCTAAAAAAAATTGACTACCCATACAAAACTACCTCGTACCATAGTTTACCTGCGCACACCATGTCCTCTGGATTACTCAAAGGTTGACTGGGAGAGATCCCTTAACGGGATAAGTCCGCCTTTGTGCCTTACCTTTTCTGTTATTTGTGTTTTTTGTGTTATTTTTTTGGTGCAATAAAGTTATTACATACATACATACAAATTGACCCGGACGGCTGAAATTTTGTGTATGGGAGGTCTATATATTTTTTTCTAATTTAGATTTATGCTACTTGGGGAAAGTTGCTCAGTTTCATGGACTGGTTCACCCTTTGAAATATTTGCACCATATAGAAAACGATCTGATACATACGGTATGCTGCACTTAGTACGTATGTTGTTTATCAGCAACTCATTACTGAGAAGGTAATAGTAATTAAACTAAGGTAAGTAAGTAGATATACCTGTTGGTTGGTGTGTTCCCACGGACGACGTTGCGTTTGGAATTCAGCGGTCACGTTACACTGACCCGGCTCGCGGCTACATGATCCGACCGTTGCAGCGAACTCACCAGGTTCTGTACCGACGAGCTGCATTGTACAACTGCACGTTCAGTTCAACCACGGTCGATGTGGCGCAGTGGTAGTGCGACTGCCTGCGATGCATGGGTTCCAGGGTCGAATCTCGGTGGGGGCACTCACAAAGTTGATATTTATAATTTTATGAGTGTTTTTCCAGTCTGGTAAGGACATTGCAGGCTGAACCAACTGATTGTCCGAAAAGAAAGATGGTTTCGTGCTTCGGAGGGCACGTTAAGCCGTTGGCTCCGGTTACTGTCTATGATTACTTAGACGGCGGCGGTCGTTATACAGCCATGTCCGAGGCCTATTACTAGTAGGCGGTTAAAAAAACTGACACCAGGGTTCACCAGGTCATCCGACGACTCGGTGTCCCACACGAAACAGAACTACTACGTAACGTTTGCACGTCCGTCTCGAACCCCTGCATAGTGCAGTAATGTCAGTACAAATAAATGGTATTGGGATGGGACTGCTAGCTGCACACCGACCACCCTTTTCCAGCAGTTGATGATACAGTTCCTTACAGTTGAAGTTACCTCTTGTAAATACATCATGCATTTTTAGCTTTAGTTTTCCCGTCATGTATTTGTGTTTTGAACGTGCAATATAGTTTTTATTTGCTTAGATATTTACATCGTACTGTTAAACTTATGTAAAGAGGGGAAAGAGCGTACTGATATTTTCAAGTAGGTCGTATTGTTATTCAGATAATCGTCGTTTCTTTAAGTTTCTTGAATTCCTCTTTGGAAAAACATACTTAACTTAATCTTAGTTAATTAAAACTATGCTATTCTAGTGTTGCGCTGACACTTTTTACAGTTTCCTTACCTTTGAACTCCTATAATCCTATTAAAATGGAGCGCAGTCGTAAAATGTAACCCGTCTGATTATCAGAACCTGAAGACTAAACTCGAGAGGCTGGCACGGAAACAAGCAATGTTCCTTATTATTCATACTGCCTGTAGAGTTTATGTGCAGGCTGGTTTGGCAGGTTGCCCCTTGCTGATTTCTGCACAATACTGCAATAAACTTATTTCCAGAATGTTGGGCATTTCAGTTGGGTAACTTAATCTGAACAAAGGTACTTTAGTAGACAGAATTGTAACTACGAACAGTATGTTTTATATATTCATGTGTGAAATTCCAAAAAAGAGACCGCCATACCATACTACTACTTGCCTCACAGCGTTATATGAGCTGAATACAAATTTACAACCTGCGAGGCAAGTAACACATAACACTTACCGTAATCCAACTCTATCACTCTTTTTACAAGAATGAAATAAATCTGAGCTATCTTCTCATAGCTCCGGAGTTCTTACATCAAATCCATATGAGAGTGTATGAAAAAACTAGGCGTTCCCATACAGGCTGTGTGCGAATCGCTCGAGTGGTGCGTTCGCATGCGCCTGCGCAGGCCAGGCACTTGCAAGACGACAGATGCCGTTTATGGCGAGGACGGGCGCCGAGGAATGTGGACCGCACTTTGGTGGTTCCAGGGTGTGGTTCAATTCAAGAGACAGGAGCTTGGCTTCAAGTTTAGGATCATAAAGAAAGATATATCAGCCTCTTAAAGTACGGCTCAACCAGACTTAAAGTTATCTATCATGATGTCTTGATCGTAGCAGCGACGCTAAAAGATGCAGCATCAATTATTGGACTTAGAAGATTAGAGCTGGAGGATCTAACACAAAATCGTGAAGAACGGAGCTAACGTCGGCACTTCTTTCTCAGTATGAAGTATGTAAGAAATATTTACGATCTCTTGATAAGATTTTTTTATGGTGAATTAGTACTTAGATCATTAATTCTACTTGTTCAGATTACATACGCTAACAGCCACAGCAGTCCATTGCTGGACATGGGCCCCATACTTACCATGTATGGCAAGTGGATTGGCAAGAGCACATGATACTATTTTATGTGTAAAGATTATAGTTACTATCTTTACTAAGTAAAAAAATCATGAATAGTAAATAGTTTATCCTGTGAACTAAAACAAAATATTTTGAAGGTTTCCTACCTGGATTATCTTCTAAATAGACATATAAGAAATGTATAACATTTACCTACTTTGCCTTCTAGTCTTTATCATTATAAAATTTCTGCGTTGCGCCGTACATCTAACCTACCCACTTTTGAAAAAGATCTCAGTGCTAGCTATCCTCTGCCTCTTCTTTGAAAACCCGCCAAGATCTAGTGCGTTGCACCGAAGTGCAATATGACTCGACAACAGCCATCCTTGCCAACGAACATGACGACACTCGAATCTATTTGAGTGGTCGTTCGCTTTAAATGCGAAGGAATGTTCGTTCCCACATTACTTTTGTCTCATATGGAATGCGCACCCTGAGAGGCTCTTGAGACTCCCACAAACTAAAGTGTAGGCACTTGGCAAAATAACAGCAGAATTTTAAGGACAATGAGTCTACGCATCTCGCGTCGCTTGCACCAATTGAATAATTCGTGTTCAAACAGATATAAAAGAACTTTGTTCTTTGTTTTGCCGAATCAAAGCGCTTACCGCTTAGTCTTTGTCTTTACCACACACAATGCAAAGCGAGCATTAGAATCAAATGAGTATCGAAATGAGCATAATGTTTGTTGTGTTGGGAGTGGAACGATAAATTATCAGTAAGGAGAACAAGTGGGTAGGAAGGCTGGGGCCGGATGGCTCAGTACTCAGTGGTACTGTGGTACCTAGCGTCCAGTACGACCGTTGCGCCTTGTACGTTGTACGGGTCAATGCACAAAGGTGCCGACTCGCGACCACGACTGGAACATCTAGAGCAACGGTTGCGAAACTGTTTTGCAACTAATAGTTTAGGTACTTAGACTACTTCACCCGTTGCTTAAAATTGAGCTTTTTGTTCTGTTTAAGCATACATTACATACATCAACAGCCACTACAGTCTACTGTTGGACAAGGCCTCCCCCTATTGGGGTATTGGGGGGTATTGCCATACTCACCACGCTTAGCAAGCGCAATGGCAAGCACAGTGCAATGTTACATTCACTGGGAACGCTGCTGCCAATTTCCTGGAGTTTTCAAATCATCTGTTTCAGAATAGGTATTCTTAGAAAATTATTCCGATTACCATTTGTTGAGCTCTGCATATCAGTTCCTTGTAAGATGCAGAGATCGATCAACGCAACTTGAAATGAAATTATGGCTTTACAGTTACAAGACTTTGAAGTCCTCTTAGGCCGTTGTTAGTAATATTTATTGGCATAATGATACAGATTCGGTGTTTGATCCAATAGATGGTTGACTACCACTGGTAAAGCGGATCTGCTAGCTCGCAGTCGAGTAACGGATCACGCTCAAATATTTTAGCACTACACCGAGCACGATCTCGGCAAACTAACTGTAACCGAACATTGTAAAGATACTATCTGCAATAGATCGTAAAACAAATCATGCGGTTGAACGTTTAGCCTAAAGAGCTTTCCTACATGGTTCCTGCCGTGCGACCATCAAACAAACTTCGCAAGAAATTTTCTAAGTAATAAACACCCGCGTGTTTACGCGTTCGCGTTAATAGCTCGGGATTGAGCTGCGCGTGCTGAAATGCGGCCAATCGATGCTGTACAAATTTAGCTTAACCAAACAAACTCTACATAGAGCGCTGCCAACACGATATAGAAATTTGAAATGCCATTCCCGAGAAACTCGTTAAGTCATGCATCCATCTCAAAGAATCTTTCATCAATCCATCAAATGGACCACTCGCGGAGAAGCATCTCAACTCGATCTCAAGTCGCATAACAATCCCAGATATACGACCCTCGGTGAAGATAATAAAACGCCGCTAGGTTTATGGGCACAGGCAATAGTGACAATAAATTCAATTCATGAATTATTGTTATATCCTCTGTAAACATTGCAGTAACTGTACCCGCTTGGAGGTCGAACATATCGTTACTGTGTTCCGTGACTGCGGTACTATTTCATAGAGTCACGAACTGAAACAAAACAAAGAAGTTAATGAACTCGTACGTTAACCTGAATTCTTGTATTGCCAATTTGGGCTGACGCTGGCGATGTCACTCGAAGCTGACGTCAACTTCTGCTTATAATGTGGATAACAGTACTTACATAAACGTACATTTAACCTGATTACATTGTTGTTTATTTGATCAAGTATCTAAACCATGTCAGAGGCCTATTTTGGTAATTTAATAAAATTTTACATCTCTCTCTCCAACGCTGTGATCGGGGTCCATTAGGTCGTACGCCGACCCCACAAGCCACACGAAAAATAATTTGATACTCGTGTTTCGGTCGGTATCAAGTTTGTCAAAGAATTTTTATGTTGGTGTTATCTTCTCGTTCAAGTTATTGGGCGCTCTCAAGCAAGCAAGTAATCCAGGTTTAATTAAAAGAATATTTGATTGGTACAGACACATTTTAAGTTGAAAACTGTTGCCTTGTTACTAAGGGACGTCAAATCGGACAAGCTAGGAAGGCCTACCTTGGTATGTAGAAAAAAAACTGATAGATAGATAAAGCAACAGCATCGTTAGAGGTAACAACATAGCACATACCAAGATAATCTTTTTATTGAATGAGTGTGCCTGCAAATGCTTAAATGGCGGCAATTTATTTCCTGCGATGCGAGTATCAGCGGATGAGGCTTGTGACACACGGCAGACTCATTCGTCTTGATGCTTTACTTTGTCAACAAAATGTATTTCAGGAGAATAAATTCCGTGCTTTAGAAGGCACGTTGAACGGCAACAAACATGGAGAATTATCAAGTTTATTTTGAGTGTATCGGTCGTAAGTATCGGTACATTTTATTGCACATTCCCGACGCTGCAGTTTTCAGCATTCACGATCGGTCGATGCATTTGTTTTGCTTTGCACGTAATTGCTTGGAGGGCGAATTCCGTAAGTTGAACTACTTCGTACGTTACATCATCACCTTAAGTAAGTACCTTATCGGTTATTCCTATGAAACTTGAAGAAATCGTATGAGTAATATTGCAAAAGTTTGTTTCCACACTTAAAACATTTTGCAACAAGTTGGAGTTAACTTTGCTTTTCCTTATTACGTCCTCAATAAGTTGGTCCTTATCAATCACCTACAATTTCCTGATTACTTATTGTTCCAACAAAACATTGCCGTTTCAATACGATAACACTAATAGAACAATAGTATGTTGATAGCGAATATACGAGATTCGTACGTTGACCGCTGAGTAATTCTAAGTTGGTTAACACACACAACGCACATTTTTTCTGTATTATGTTGGTCCAGATTTTTGACAAAGGAGTTGTAGGATAGCAGCATTACCATATAACATCACTACGATTGCCCCTGCGGCTGCCCCGAGCTGTCATTTGCTTGCTGGCTGTCGAAAACCGCAACATCATGCGCCTTGTGTGCGACGCATCTGATGCGATAACCCTGCTTTGTCTGTGATGCTTTATTTACACTCTCCCTGGTGGCAACTGGTGGTAAACACTTGTGCGTCATCTCCAAGTGGGCTGCGGTCCACAAATACACAGACATAATGCTTTTACTGCAATCTAATCGGTCGCGAATCGACCATATGCTTTCAGACCCTTTTTCAAGTTTTCCGAAGTCCTAAATTCGTGATAATGAGGACCGTAATGAGATTCGCACGAAGCCACTAATGAAGATACTGAGCGGTTTTCACCTTGCGCCGGAAGGTAAAACGGGTAGCAGTTCGACTTACATTTAAGGGATCTAGAAAAACTGTTTTTAAAATGCAGTTATTATGAATAACCAGAATAGATTGGTCCCGTAAATTAGCAACATGAACTGGCGATAGTCTTTGCACAATAACTTTTCACCTGTTTAATATTCTCAGTGCAGGAGTTTTTGTCCACTCCGGTATTGTCCAGGCGTGCCTTTGTGTCCCCACGTCTGAGCATGTTTGCACCATTTGTGGGTTTCTGCATATTATTAAGGCTTTGAAATGATTAGTCATCGGTGGACGTCAAGAGCAAAATTATACAGTGCCGTGTAGGTAGGTATTATCATCAAAGGCAAACGACTGCCCACTTGTCCAGATATGTATCAGGAAAAGCCATTTGCTAATGCAAACCTTGCCTTTAACACAACAGCTGAAGGTGTAGAATTCTGAAGCATACAGGCAGGTATAATGGGAGTCAACAATATACCTATTGCCTTGGGCGTGTAGCTGACCACAACGATCATTTTGGCGCTTCACTGCTATAGGTTGATTCTATTTAAAGGTACATACCTACTTACCTTCTTTTTTTTCAGCATCCAGGTGTACCAATGAAGCTAATCTGCGAGTAGGTAATCGACCTCTTTTTGTTTGCTTTTTTGGGAGTATCCTAAGTTTTGGGCTAAACAATATTAATCATCCCCATTATGTTCATTATTAGCCAACCACAGAGATAAATTATATTGAACATAAATAACCGCCGCCGACCTCAGGGGCTTGTCGGAGCCTTAGTAAGTGTTTTTAAGTTTACGTACCAAATGGAACCCTTACAGGATCACTTTGTCGTCCGTCCGTTCGTCTGTCACGAGTTCACGACCCTTTCTTTCCTTCCCTTCTTCTTTCCCGAGGAACTAGAACTATGAAATGTGGCAAGTACCTAGCTTTGTTTTGAAGTACTACGTAAGTTTAGGTTTTTTTTTTAATATATTGTTTAAAGTCTATAATATAATGGTTTTTTAGGTGCCCGTGATGGCCGTGTGATGCCGGCTTGGCCGTGTGATGCCGGCTTAGAATAGCATCACCCCATTTCATTCCCGTGGGTGTCGTAAGAAGCAACTAAGGGACTCGAGGGTGTGTATTGCAAATTTAGGCGATGGGCTGACAACCTGTCACTATGGTGATATACAATATTCGGAATGACCCTCAAATGTTTGTTAGACGTGGCGTAAATGTTTGTTTTGTTAAAGCCGTTTACGCTCTGCCTACCCCGTAAGGGATTATAGGCGTGAAATATGTATGTATGTATTAAGGTGCCCGAAAAAATTTTGACTAGTCGTTCAATTAGGAAATCATGTAAAAGGGATTGATGTACGGAACCCTCGGTGGGCGAGTCCGACTCGCATTTAGTAGTTTTTTTTGGGATGCCATACGAGTATCTCCTAAAAAAGAGCTTAGGTGGGGGTATGTGGCATGTGCATGAATTTATTAGCTCAGGACCATATGCCATGTGGGCCTACTCACTTCATGACACCCCCAGAGTAAACAACGAACGAAATGCAAGCACGAGTCATTTGCAAAACAAAGCCCAGAACTCGGTCGAAATAAAAATATTTACGCAGTCAACTGCTTACTGAGTCAGTCCGCTTTGTTTAAAAGGGGAATAGCCCTCTTACAAGAAAATAAATTGCTGTCAAAACGAGTTAAATCAGGCATTCCAAAACCTGGCTCCGGATCTAGACTTAGTATTGCATCTGACAATACGACGACGAAGACTGCTGTTGAAGTTGCGGATTCAAATTGTTCAATGTTCCAGAAGACGAGCAGCTTGACAAGAAATCATTTAGAAATAAAGTCGATTGACAAGAAAAGCTGTTAAGGCTCAAAGACAGGTTCTGCGGTTCTGTCACAAGGTTGCTTATAATGCAGGTATCGACGGGGGATTGTTTACGACGTGTTTAGGTGCATCACGCGAACGCGACACGGGTTGCACCGGACGTGAGGTATTAGTCTAATGGAGGAAGGCGATTTGCATCGAATGGCTGGGGATCACAGAGGAAGAGACCATTTCAGAGGAAACCTTACCATCAACCACAATGAAAAATCTAAAGACATAAATACATGCTATGTTAGGATTGCCGTGAAATAACTCCTAGCTTGCACTAGCACTGGAAGGTTGTGGCTGTTTATGTAAGTAGTTATGTTTCTCCCACACAACCATTTCGGTCCCAGTTACTAGTATTTCAGTCAATTTCAGGATTTTTTGGGTCGTTCGTCCACTCGGTGTCCCACTAGAAAAGAAGAAGAATTAACAAAAAACATAATACTTGTATTGTTGCATTGACTTTTTTCGACTAATTTCTCTGACTCTTTTCTATTCTAGTTTTGTTTTACCGTGCGCCAAGTCTTATTGCGACGGATTTTTCCTGGCTTCATTCTGGTCATTCGTATGATTCCCTTTGACATATTATCCTTGTTCTAAGCTTGAGACTACTCGCGACATCGCGGCTTGCGCTCGCGACCTTAAGGTTACAGCCTTGAAGACAGCGGACAATGGACAAAAACAAAGTTAAAAAACAATCGGTATAAAAAAGTTTGTTCGTGACAATAAGACCTTTTGTCTTCGTTTTATGTCGACATATCTGCTTATATATTTCTTGGTAAGCTCTTATCCTTAAGATACGTGGTTGCAATCAAACAAGCCGCAGAGAAGACGTGGTATTTCGGCTTATTTCATGATATATGACTGATAAACAAAGCTTAACGGCTCGATTTCTTTTGCAACTGTCATAAAACTCGAATGTTGGTCCATAGGACAGCTACAACTCGCTGGTTTCAAGGCCTACACCATGACAACAGCCCTCAATGAGACTATCTGACTCACGCTCAATGGACATGAATCTTAATTGCGCCAACCGGTTCCAAAGTGCAGTGGTGATAACTTTAATAAACTCAAAGTTAGAGATTGTTGGAATTCTTGCGGGCTATCAATTATCATTAATTAGAATGTGCTTTGGACTGTAGTTTTAAGCCGAAATAGGAGGCAAAGAATTAGCTCAAGTAATGGACAGCAGAATTGAGGCATATTTAACTTGACGCAAGTAACATGATAGAGGCAAATATCAAACGAGACATTTGTTAGTAAAAAGGTGTTTCAGACAGACAAGCGAGCTACGCCATAATGATTGTACCTACCTACGACCGACAAAGAATCTCGACAGTTTATTTATAGAAATTCTGGGATCAGAAATGTTAGTGATATTTTTAGAGGGCATGCTACGAACAACTAGAATAAAGCCACAACACAACTAAGTCTTCATAATCAGCGCTAAAACAAAACCTAATAGGTACATAAAAAACACACACAAAATTGTATTTTAGTTGAAAATTAGGGAGGCTTTTTCAATCTTTTTCTACAGAATACAGCGTTATATTGTGCATAGTTGTGCTTTAGCGTCACTCAAGTCTGGTTGCGGCTAGTTATTAGTAGCTTCATTTTGTTCTTCGAGGGTTCTATCTGCAATATTCCCTTGCTCTTAGATGCTGGGATGCTGCTGCAAGTTATCCATACATGTCGAGTGTCACACATAGGTGACGATGTTAATGTCAATCACTTTTTTCTCTATGTACCTATAAGTCTGTACTTTGCACTCACCATGCTGACAATAAAGATTTTTTTTTTATTGCAGCCGGGACATGATAGAGTTCTGGGTCTTGCTACCATTCCACGTTAAACTCCCGGACTCAGTAAACATTTTCGATTAATTTTCTACCAAATAAAGTAAGTAGGTATTTATTGCCGTAGCTAGGCATTAGGAAATATTCGATGGAAAGTTTTTTTTAATCATAAAAGTAATAGGTTAGGTACTGTAGGTACCAAGATATAAATCGTTATATTATAACGCGTTATTATCTTTTGAGTGGCGTTATCGCAAAACAAATATTATTAACTACTCAAATGCTGGTAAACAAGTAGGTATAATATGATAGGTTCTACCTACTTGGAGTAGCTACCTATGCCCAGAGGCCAGACCTAGAGGAAAAAGCAAGAATTCCAACGGTCACACAAACGAAAAATATAATATTATGATGATTCCCTGTTTTATTATCAATTTATCATCATTCAGTAACAGAACTATTATTAGAACCCACAATTCTTATTCGATTTATTTAGAAAGTATCACAGTAACGCCATCTGGGAGAGAGCACAGGTACCAGGTAATAATAACCGTATGCGTGAAATGAAACTAAAAATGCGGCTCGCTACCCGCGCGTGTTTTGGCGGGCGAGCTGAATGCCGCGTGGACCGTGGTAGGTATAGCCGCACGCGTGTATTGATCGCGAACGGAACGCAGCGCAGCGGCAGGCGACCGAATCCACGCCCATGCGGGAAAGAGACAAAGAAAGAACACTATGGGATAGAGTGAGACATACTTATATGCATGCATTTTGTACAAGGCGCTGATTGGTACGCGGCTGTCAACCAGCGACGCCACGCCACGAATGGTGCTGATGGCCAGTATACCGCAAGTTCGCAGTTCAAACGCCCGCCGCGATTTTGCTATAATATTTTCAAAAGTCCGTTCCCTTTGTTCCCGTGCATGTGTTACATCGGAACATTACAATGCCTTTGATTGAAATAAGCACGTCGCGTGTCATTGAGGAAGTTAAGCGCCACCCAACGTTGTGGAATACGGCTGATCCTTACTACAGGAGCAAACATATGAGAAACAAAGCTTGGCAGGCGATACTTCAAACGCTGGTACCGAGTTTCGAGGATATGCCATTGCCTCAGAAACAACTTACTGGTAAGCAGGTATTTTAAAAGAAAACTTCTAAAAGTCGTTAAATAAGGAATAATTAACACGTGTACTTATTAATATTATATTATAATTGACCTTGTTGTTGTTATTTTACAGACAAAGCAATCCAACAGCGCTGGAAAACAGCAAGAGATTCGTACATGAGAAACAAAGCACTCATGAAATCAGGAGCATTCGTGAAGAAATACTTTTATTTTGATATGCTATCCTTTTTGGACGATATAGGGCCAGGCTGGTACGAGCCAAGAGTGCCACCTGAAACTGATACTTCAAAGATTATACACCACAAAAGATGCAGGCCGCTAAGTCTGCAGGTGGAGCCATTGTCACCGTCAGCTCATGCGTCGACTACATCACCACCGCCGAAATCCAAGCCACCAACAACCTCTCAAGATCCTTCAACTCCACTACCAAATACATCCATATCTACAACTGATCTCACCGTAAAGATAGAACCCAATGAAATAGACAACGATGAATACCACGAAAATAGCCTAGATCCATTAAACTTACACACCGAAATAGACATTGACGACGAGATGGTTAATAATGAAATGCAAAAAGATATTCCAATAGAGTATACATCAGACACAGCAACAGCTAGTCAAAGTAAGCAACGAAAAGTGATGAAGCGTAAAATAGTTGGAAGTGAAATCAACGTAGAAATTTATAAGATGCTGAAGAAGACCACCAATGATCTTAAAGATGATAATATGGCTTTCTTCATGTCCATGCTGCCTATGATAAATACTTTTTCCGATAGACGTAAACTTCTATTTAGATCTGAAGTAATCAGAATAGCTTTAGAGTTAAGTTCTCAAGATGATTGAGAAATTGTTACGAATACTATATCTTTTGTAGTTTCTTTTGTAAGAAGACTGAAATGCATCTATTTTGAAAAGATACTTTTGTGTAGCCTACCTGTACCTACTTAAACTACCAATCTTAGATAAAACTGTTATAATATCATAGTATTCTTAATAAGATAAATAAGTACAAACATTCACCATACGACACGGTGATTGATAAGTTGAAGACAGTAACAGGAGAAAACACAAGTGTGACAGTACAAATAAGTGAAACTGGTTTAGAAAAATAGCAAAATGTTCTACCGCGGGCGGGATTTGAACCTGCGTCGTCACTAGTGATGACGAAAGTCATTTCGTCATCACTAGTGACGACGCCTCTTCCATTTGGGCTACCGCGGCTCGTCCAAATGTAATTTTTCTAAAAGTGTACACAGAAAGTGTTTTAAAAAATTGGTATTTGATAGTTGTTGTTAAATAATTTTCTTAAGGCAAGTGTTGCCCTCAACTACCGCGACAGTGGCGCCACTTCACAAAAAAAAGTTTCCTCTTTATACAATCTATCAGAATATCCGTTGCCCAAATTTTTAGTATTATCCTTAAGTAAAATTAGAACCTGCAAACTCAATAAAATACTTATTCGCTGCAATTAAAGTTATGGCAACTAATAACAAAAGTAGCAGTTTTTAGGTACTTTTTCGATAACTTTAATAACTTACAGCGAATATTTCATTGAGTTTGCAGGTTCTAATTTTACTTAAGGACAATACTAAAAACTTGGGCAACGGATATTCTGATAGATTGTATAAAAAGGAAACTTTTTTTGTGAAGTGGCGCCACTGTCGATGTCGTTGACGGGTACACTCGCCTTAACTAAAACGTGATAAAGAGTATGTAAGTACCTAGTAACGTAGTTACTTAATTTAATTGCCAAAGTACCTACACTCAATTTTACTTGGCATCTTGTGTCTGTACCTATATTGTACCTACCCATCTACTGCGTGGTGTGGTAGCACAATTATAGATAACTATGATAAGAGACTAACAACAAACAAGGGCCCTTAACTGATAATTTGCCAAGTTACTTATTGCGAAACGTGGCAAGATGCATCATTGTTTTCAAGGAGGAGAATGCACTCGAGTGCATTTACATTGTATCAGTGTCACCTTCGTTATACTTGCTTGATTAAGGTTAACGTTTCATACATAAAAGGTTTAAATCAGGACTTTCCTGTAATAATAAATGATTGATTAGATCATGTCGAGCTTATTTTTATTACCGTCCGAAAGATAAATCCTACTTAAGTACTTTTAACCGTAATGAAACAGGACGTTATAATAAATCGTGAAGATTTTGCAGTTGATCGAAAACTGAAAAAAAGAAAATATCTTTGAAAGGCATTTTAAAATATCATGAAAATATTTAAATACATCACGTTGATTTCCTTACAAATCTGTTTTACATTGTTTTGGAAGACATGAATGACATCAGGCAGTGGTATGACGAGTAGCAGCGCGGCACGATTAACCTAATCACAAGCTCGCCTTAGTATTTCCCTGCCCATACCATGTCATAGTCCTCGTATGGGACATCGAGTCATCCAACGACTCGATGAACCCTAGTGTCCGTTTTTCAACTGCCTACTAATAGTATCTAATAGGCCTTTGACACTGTTGTGTAAATGTAATCATAGACAGCAACCGGGACCGACGGCCTAACGTGTCCTCCGAACCACGGAACCATCTCCTTCCTTCCTTTTTGGACTATCAGGTGGTTCAGCCTGCAATGTCCTCACCAGACTGGGAACAAATTCACAAAGTGATAAATATCATATTTGTGAGAGCCCCACCGAGAATCGAAGCCGGAACTTTTGCGTCGCAGGCAGTCACACTACTACTGCGCCACATCGGCTAGTTACAGTGTGAACGTGTACACGTAGGTAGGTAATAAACAATCAGCAACTCAACAGGTCTAAGTGGGGAATACATATTTTAAAATGGGAATACAAGTGAGGTCGAGCCGAGCGGAGAAACGCAAGGTCCGGTAGATTGCAGTTGAGGACAAGGTTAAGCTACGCCACGGCTTGCTTCCATATTTGAATTAACACATCGTTTAAAATAAAATGCTCTGAAATTATCAATTACAAACGTTTAAAATAAGAAGTAGAACATTTTACTGAAGAAATTATGTCGACTATAGAAGGATGTCTGCGTCTGCATGGAAAACGACTGACGGCCGATGTCACGCAGTGGTAGTGGTAGTGGTTTCGGGTTCGATTCTCGGTGGGGCACCTACATAAAATTGATATTTATCTTATAGTGAATTTTCTCCCAGTCTGGTTAAGAGATTGCAGGCTGAACGAAAAGAAAGATGGTTCCGTGCTTCAAAGGGCACGTTAAGTCGTCAGTCCCGTTCGCTGTCTATGATTACTTAGACTGCGGTTGTTAAAAAAACATGTCAGAGGCTTACTAGTAGTAGGCGGTTGGAAAACTGACACCAGGGTCCATCGGGTTGTTGGACGACTCGGTGTCCCACACGAAGAAGACGATAAATCTGGTGTTTTCTTAATTGCCGTCTCCCCTGACAAAACCGTCTGATAAACCTTGATCTTCTTCTTTTTTCTTTTCGTGCGGGACACCGAGTCGTCCAACGACCCGATGAACCCTGGTGTCAGAATTTTTCAACCACCTACTACCACTAGTAGGCCTCTGACATGGCTATGTTACGTCCGCCGCCGTCTAAGTGATCATAGACAGCAACCGGGACCGATGGCTTAACGTGCCCTCCGAAGCACGGAACCATTTCTTTTCGGACAATCAGTTGGTTCAGCTTGCAATGTCCTAACCAGACCGGGAACAAATTCACAAAGTGACAAATATCAACTTCGATCGAACCCGAAACCTTTGCGTCGCAGGCAGTCGCACTACCACTGCGCCACATCGGCCGTCGTTTATACCTGAATAAGAATCACGCATGCCCACCAAAAACATAAGCTGATCGCATGTTGAGACAAAGTCTAACACTCGGTATGCAAATATTGACACGGCCGATAGCAAACGTTTATCTATTTACGGATTTAATTAGGTAGGTAAGTATGGAATGAGTTTGCTCTCCATGACACAGAAAAGAACCGCTTATACCGAGTCTTATTAATGAAAGTTGGAAGAGTAAGGTCATAACAGTAGGGACAATATTACACGAAATTCCTGTAGGACAGTGCTAGACTCACTAAATCAATAAGGTGTGGGTGCAACTTAGTAGGGTAACTTGAGGGTGGACAGCAGCAGTATAGCAGACAGCTGAGAAACAACGGCCAGCGAACTATATAAATAATGTCAGGTCAGGAAGCATAACTGCCATAGTTCGTCCTACTTAAAAATAAACCAAACGAACGAACCAAATAAAATATGTCTAAGGATTTTTCAAGTACTCCTACGTGTACGTGTCGTAGTACATATGACTGATCGATCAATATATTGTCAAAATGATGGTTGACCTAAAATGAAATTTATTCTAATATTACCACCAGTGACTGATGTTAGTTGAATGAAAAGTAAGTAAGTTTGGTAATTTTTTGAGCGCAATCTACAACCATTCAACATTTTAACAAGCCTTTTTTATTTCATTAGTATAGAAGATAGTTTCCCTAAATAAGATTCACGTATTTTTGTTTTGTTTTATTTCGTTTTCTATTTAGAGAAATTATTTTATAAAGTGAGACATTCTAAAAGGTCGTAAATGCAACAGTTAGGCAGCCAAAAACAAATTCATTTGCCACAAACTTATTTAAAAAAATATAAGCGACGTTTACAGTAAAATGTTTTATTGTTCGTAAACTACTTCTAATCTATTGTATAATATCATTAATCTGGTCTATCCTATCCACAATAATTTTTATTAAATTAGAAGTGTTATTTGCGAGGAAAGTTTTGTTTATAACTGAAGCCCTTAAATTCAATTTTGGTGTATTTTCCTGAGCCCGATTTAATTAGATGCTTAAACCGGAACGTACATTTGACAGTTGATGTTTTTAACAAAAGGCTTTAGGCAATCTGTTTTCAGCAATGCATAGTATTCGTATTCATCCAGATTCGGGAGACATTCAGATTTTTACAAAATATATCACAAATAGTAAAAAAAATACAAAAATATTTAATGATTATATGCATCCCTAGCTCTTCAAATGGTGTTATTATTTTTGTATCTAACGTTATATGAAATGTCATCCATAACACTTCCTGACATTAAAGTTCGCTGATACGGCGTAGGCCCACCCCGCATGACAGAAAGCGGTCGATAACTGATAATGATAATTGATAAGATATCTTATGAAGTGTTCCTAGTAGCCTCGTGCAAGGCTTATCACATCAGAGATAATGTAATCTAAAATAATGTAATCGTAATATCATTTTTAAGGTTTCGTAGTCTACTACAAACCTTAATAATTTCGTCAACTCTGTCTGTTCATCTGTCCGTTTGTCCGCACGTCTCAATAACTCCGTTAGTTTTGCACGTAGTGAAAAATTTGATATAAAGATAATTTTTTTGAAATACTAGCTAAAGTAAAGAAACACTTTTACATTCCCATACTAGTGAAAATAAGGCAAAGTTAAAGTTCACTTCTTATTTAATGATTACGAAACTTTATATTTGGGAGTGTCCGTCACGCTCTTAACGGGTTTTTTTTTATAAGTAATTGAAAATATCTGTACCTAGGTGAGATACCTAACTTACCTACTAAGTAGTTTTGTAACACCGTGTATGCTTAGGTGCGATACTGTTCGTTATATTGGTTCTGCCACCCAGAAAGTAGGGCACATATGGCCTGCTCAGGTGATAAGCGAACACGTTAGCTAACTAGACGCTTGGCTAACGCACATAATGTTCTAAATATAAAATATCTGCTAAAGGAAAATGTGGGTACGTACTGCATGTTTGTAATGTAGCGTTGCGCACTAGTAATCTACACTTATGTGCCTACCTTAGGTTCTTCTTAGTCTTTGCAGAGAGGTCCTGGTCAGGAATTGGTCGGATCTTGCGTAGACTTCATCACGATCGCGTTATGTTACCGAAGATTTTAATTTTAGTACCTCAAATGGTTGTTCATCACCTTTCTTTGACGTTTAATTTTTCGAAATATATACGTTGCGTTAGTGCGATAAGCAGTCCAGGTGATTCGCAGCATTTGTCTACAAATCTCTTCTTCGTAACCACCAGTGTTTGTATTTTTGAGCCTAGATAAATATAGTTTTGAACAACTTCGAAATTTGCGATGAATTTCACATCTGGGTACAGATGTGAAATTCATTCATTTACAGCTCGGTCTATGATCATCATTTTGATTTTATCTCGGTTAATTAACCGAGATAAAATCAACTTGCGAGGCCAGAATCCAATCACGAACCTTCAAAACGTCGAAGAAGAGTCTCGATGTCTCCCTTGGTAGTAGCGAGCAGTGTCGTATCATCAGCGTAACGTAAATAAGACATTTTCGACCTCCCAAGGCAGATTTTCGACCTTCCTTGTCCCGAACCTCAAGAACGATCCGCATCAAGTATTCCGTATAGATATTAAAAAGAAATGGCGAAAGTATACAGCCTTACCTCACTCTAGCTTCCGTTTTGAAATTCTTCGGGTTAGAATATCTACCCGCAGCTGTGCCATCTTCGTAGAACCTTCTGATTAGATCAGATGTTAGGGTACACTCATTTCGAGAAGGAATTTCCACAACTTACTACATTAGACAGTATCAAAAGCTTTTCTGAATTCTACGATATTCTTCTCGTTTCCCAAAAGGAATTTTTTAAGGTAGCTCTAAAAATATCTAAAATATCCATCTAATAAGCTATCAACAAACACAAAAATAATACTTTTTATGCCTGGCATGGTATAGGACTTCCCTTGAACTATCAATTTTAAACATTTGAACGGCAACAACACTACGATTTGGCCACCTATTACGCAAATCCGCGTCCATAGCAGTGCTCCCGACCTTTGCATTGATGGCACCCATGACAACTGAAAGTTCTCTCTTTGTTATGGCGTTTATACTAACTTCTAGGATAGGAGTTATAAATCTCCTCGTTAGCAAAAGTACTCGTGGATGCATACACCTGGATTACGTTGAGAGGTGTTGCTAATACGCTGAGTTTAAGTAATATGATTCTATTGCTAATTGAGTTATAGCCAAAGATAGAGCCATTCTAGTTCTTTGTTATAACACTGGCTTCTCCAGCATAACTTGATTTTTTGTCACCTGAGAAAAAGAAACTTTAAGTCTCTATGGCCGCTCTCTTTCCAATGGCTTAGGCCTCTAATAGTACATTAACATCGTTCTAGTTCGTGATTCATAGTATGGAGTTGTCCATCTGTAAAACCACTTACATTTCATGTTCCAACTCTGATGTTATTGTACCTGGGTAGGTACCTATCAAATATTGTCACAAACATTGGTCACAAATAAGAAAACGTTTACATCAAATCAGCATTTCTATCTCACAAACTCGGAGCAAGGCAGATTCCTTCAGAGGGAACCGTACGGACAAACAGAATGAAGCCATGAAAATCTCATCGCAATCAAATTTGGCACCTCCAAAAATACATAATACTTTACACATAGTACGTAAAGTACTTTCCAAATGTATGCTGTGACCAGGATGTAATTAATTATTTAAGTATAGATTTTTAATAATATAAATCTCTAGTGAAGTACAGGATGCCTGGTTGCAGTTTTCTTTAACTGCAATAATTTTAATAGAGTATTCTTGCGGATTTTATTTTTAATCTCCTCCATTGTTTTATATTATGTCGCTAACTTTTAAACAGAAGCGTTGTTTTTTTGCACACATCTCAAAAAGGCGTTTTCGCTCGTAGAAAAGTTTATTCAGAATCCAATATCCAAGACTCAATGATAAACTAATTTTGAGTTTTAATTGCGCTTAGTTGCAAAACATTTCTTGTAACTTTTTGAGAATGTCCAAACGAGACCTAATGGTCGACATTTGGATGTTATTATTTTATTAATAGCAAAATCCGCATCAAAACTTCATTAGAAAGTACTAATCATAAAATGATTTATTGAATATTTGATTTATTAATGCAATAAAAAAACTGCAACCCCTACCCCGTATATGGAGATTATTTAAATCCATTTTAAGAATTTAAAATGTTATCTTGCGTTTAGTTATTTTAAGACACGCTCCAAACCTGACGATTGACGGGTTTTTCATGACTTCATTCTGATTGTATGTACAGTTTCCTCTGAATCATATCCTTGCCTGAACTCATAAATGCAGGAGACGTCAATAAATCGTTCGTTCCTCTCTCAGCCCCGATTTGTATGCTGGAGCCAACGGGCTGGATCTGGAATACATGAAACTGAATTCAGTAGAAATGACGCACTTACTTGTTTTCGTAAACTTTTACCTACCGTTATGTTTTATGTAAAAATACAGGGGATTTGGGTCGATGTGCCTGCTAGCTGCCTGATGGAAATTTCCACCTCTTGTTTCACATAAGATGTTGTGTTCCCTTGATGAATCAAATAGCTGTTAAAAAACACCTACTTCTAGGTATTATACCCTTTGTCTAAAACGCTGACACCAGAGTTCATCGGGTCGTTGGACAACTCGGTGTCCCCGCACGAAAAGAAAGAAATAATACGCCTTGCTGATATGCCCAATAAAATAAAGACGAACCTCATTCGACCACTATTCAACTAGTGTTCAAGAACAGAACCATTCTACAATCAGACTTAATACCAGGTTCAGCTAATTGAAATCTGTACTCAGGAAGTAGCTTCAGCTTCGAATGCCGTGTTCGGAATGCGGTCCCGTTACCTCTGAACCTAACTGACATTTCAATTAATGTGGCAGCTCCATAGAAACCACATTTGTGATTAGTGGTAAGCCCTGCAGTTGATGTGTGCATTGCAGTTCGAATAGCAAATCAACATACATACGCGTAACCCTATATTAGCTTGCAATGAGTTGCATTTATGGTATGTGTCGGTTGTGAAATTGCGTTCGCCTCGTGACTTACAAATACCTAGCGTATGAAATACCTATTGGTTGTCTGTGCAGTACGTTAGTACCACAGACCAAAAAACTCTGGTAGGGGTGACATCACATGATGTTTCGATGCTTTGTGGTAGGTAAGTACCAATCTTCATATTCTACCTATTGATAAAAACTTTTCAAGGCCAGGCCTGGGCGCCATTTATGTGATGAATTATCAAAACAAATATTGTGAAATAGTTAGGGAATAACGTTGGTAAATAATCAAGATAATAATGATGTAATAGATGATGAAGTTGCAGAGTCAGACCCAGTCACTCCAATCAATCAATCCTAATGTAAGTAAGTAGGTATTTAATAACATTTTGGAACCAGCAAAAAATCGTGTAGGCGGGCTGGAGTGTACCTACACCCCGCTTGCAGACACAGTTCTGAAATGAACGAATAAATGGTCTATCGACATTGTAATTTGCAAATTGAGGCAATTATATTACCGATATTGAATCTGCATATCAAATTATCTACTGTAACCTGTTAATTCGAGAGCAGCGAAACGGCAGGGTTGTCCGTTGGCTAATGTAGCGATTGGCCCAGTATGGTCATGTGCAGTCTCGGCGCACAGTCCGAGGCTGCCTTATACGGTCAGAGGGACCATTACTGGCCACATGTGAAATCTAGCTCAAAGCTATCTGTGATCCAATCGCGGCCGCGGCAATTATGTTTTTCTACGGTTTCTAGATGCAAGAGAAATTGGTCTATTTTCAAAGCATGATTAATTTTTTGTTTCCTTCAAGTCAGCTGTCCTGAGAGAAGTGGTCTCTGTATTATCTAAACTTACGAAATAAATTGAATTTCACCTTATTTTGGATTTGTCTAATATAATATTTTGAGGGTAGTTCTGTTTATATGCAAGTATTTTAGACTTAGATTCTAAAGTTTGCAAGAATATTTGTGGCAATCGTGACACAACTATAACAAAAATCACAATAAATACCCCTTTTTTTAGTTATTCGATTGTAGGTATTTATTTTACTTACAATAGAGTATGTGCCATACAAAAGTCTCACCCCTTGTTTAAGTCACAAGGAGATAAAATTTACAAATTAATGGTGTTTCATCATAAGCGAGAAAAGTGTTAAATAATTTTAATCTCTTAAATTTTGAAACAGAGAGTTTCAAACATGACAAATTTTCATACAAACTCTTTCCCTCCCTCTTTAACTTTGAGCGTTCGTTACCATTGTCAAAATAATTGTGAACACGCGTTTGATTATTTTAACTTCTTAGTCTGCTCACAAATAGAAAGAGATATCATCAAACTAAATGCATTTATTGGTGATTACGTTTATAAAAAAGCTAGGGGAAATTTAATGAGATTTAATTGCATCATAGATATATTGACGCTTTGCAGCACAGTTACGAGTTACAATCGACAAACGGACAAAAGAGGCATTTGATTGCAATTTTCCAATGTATTGTCATGAATATTTTTATGCAAATCTCAGATTCTGATTCTACAGCCCAAAATATACATGAAATGAATAAAAATCAGAACCACCCCAAAGCATATTCCGATTCCGAGCCAAGACGAAGTTTTTTTTTTTAAAGTTAAGACTGGAGCAAACATGGGTCTAGTCTAGATCAAGATAATGTACATTTTTCATTTGTTTTTATTCAATAAAGGATATGTATAAATGTTCATAAAGAAAAGAACATTTAAAGATCAACAATAGTTTGGCAAGATAACGTTGAATAGAAGAGATGCTGGATAAATGTGTGGTTGGTTTCTCAGGCGGAAGAGCTTATGATCTGTTTTAAGTACTTAACTACTTATTACAATACAACGCTGTTCGACAACGAGCCAACTCATTTGTCAACGGCGGCGGTGTTGCTTTTACTTCAACCCGACTCTCTCAACCTGGGCTTGCCAACTACTACGAGTATTTAATGATAATTTAGAAAATTTGGTAGGGAAAGGCATGCAAGAGCGAAGCTAGGCAGGTAGTGGATTAGCAACACAAGCTGCAAAGCATGGTTTTACAAGTCTTGAAACGTGAGCATCAAAACGTCTCAATCGAAGGAAGTTAATTAAGAAGATGAGGTTATAATATTTGTTTTGCTTGTTGTTTTAATCCAACAGTAGGTATTGACCTTAAATTGTATGCTATGCCAGATGGCCTGCATTCGTTTAGATGAATGAATTTTGCATTTTTGCAAGCACATTTCTGCAACCTGACCCCACAAAGAAGAGTATATAGTTCCGGTAAATCTGCTATAGTTGGCAGCCCTACTCCAGGGCTCATCCGCTGACTGATGACCTGACGGACAGCGGCGATTATCGGCTGATCCCTTGCCAGTCAAAAGGTGAACTCTCACAATACCGCAGCGGTATCAAAGAGACCGGCCTATTGATTTAAAGTGGCGACGAGACGCTTTTACATTCCTCTCGACATTAGTTTTATTTCACACTTTCTTTACAAACGTATCGTGTGATGATGCCGATGAGTAAAAGAACGTTTTTAAACAGAAAGGGCTTTGTGTCGCTCAAAGGTAGATCGTCTTACGTAACTACTTTTATGATTCAGTGTTCCATTCGATTCTAATCAACTTACCTAATAAGCAATAGTGTTTGCATTCGCGCAAAGTTCGTTATTCATCATTGCAGAGCTATGTGGATGATATAGTGGTACTGATGTATCGAGGCCAAAGATTTGTTTATTATTGTGTAGTAGTACCATTAGGGAGATGCATTGTTGTGAGTTCGTCGACCGGTGCGCTTGCGCAGGGCCGTTGTTTAATTGTTCATATTCGCGTGATGCAACGAACGAGCTGTTGCCCGCGGCGGCGTGAGCCGAATTAAGCCGTTTCGTGCACAGAAAAGAATGTTCATTTGTTCTGTAGTTTTGTATGATAACCTGTTTTTCCTTTGTTCACGCTAAAGGCTCGGAAAAGGCTGGCTAACTACAGATAAATAAATAAGTACAAGCCTTTTTATTTTGTGGTAATTCCATTTCATCGTTAATTGACATGCATCAGTTTTGTAGGTAGCCTACCAAGTTAGATATCCTTAGTTTCACCTATCTACAATTCTTGATTCTACCCCTCTCCAGTAGCAGACAGTTTAAAATCTCTGATGCCAAGGCTTATCGGGTCGTTCGTCGACTCGTTTTCTGACACAACTAGAAAATGAAGAACCGCTCTTTATTGTCAATAGAACCAGTAACAAACCACGTCGTTTTACTTTCTTTATTATTAACAGATGTGGGATGCGTTGAGATGAATGAATCCCAGCGGATGTCAACGGAATGATAGGTCGCATCCTTCTGTTAACCCGGCTAATAAGAACTAACCGCCCTTATCCCACTTGAGTTGCGTCTGCGCATGAATGAATAGAACTTATTTAGACATTATTCCATTGTGCGGGTGTTACAATCTTGATTGATGCTTTCTTTGAGTCTGTAACTGACATGACTTTTTAACTTTCGACCCCTTGTCCTCATTGTATTGTACCCATAAAATAAAAAAAAAACGCCACACGCCGTCGTCATTATCATAATTTAAGGAAAAGTATCGTCCACCAGATGTTTCTTTGTTTGAACATAACGGACGTCTGCGATACTTTTTACGTAATTTATCCACACGCCGAATTGTAAACATCCTGTTCCCTATAAGTGAATGGATATACAAATAGATTTAACTAGCAATATAGCGCGCGCCGTTTTCAGTAGGAAACTGAAAATGATGGCAAGAACAAACAGCTCGGGCACCCATGCGAGCCATTACAGAATCCGATTTTATTTGAATTACGACACAGTTATTTTTGTGAACACGGTGCCCGCCAAGTTGTTTTAGTATATGCGCATACCCTAACTCGTCTTTCAGATTCCCGAATGCATTATCGAGAAAATAGCTAGAAGTATTTCTCTTTTGTACTGATATTATTTAAACACATATACGTTTGTTCAATGCAGTACGAGATTACAAGTTACGGTTACCTATGCCAACGGTATACGATTTCTAAAGTTCTAAACTGATACAGTCGAATCAAACCTTTTGAATTAGTTTTACTTCACTTCGTTTACCAGATATTTGGTACGCTGTACCTAGGCACCTAGTACCTATATAGTTCATAAGGATAGGTACATGACTTTTTGTAAATAAACCAACGCAGGTGCTTTATTATCCAAATTTCCACACACTTCAGTGTCATTTTATACATTTTCAATAAAAAAGACTAATTTCTGCTCAACAAATTATACAAATACAGAACTAGTTGCTATTTAACGGCGTGTAATATGTTCAAAAGACCAGAAATAAAATAAATCCATTAAAACGTTATAGTTGTTCTGTGAAACACTTGCATAAGCCAATGTTACGCAGCTAAACTGGAAAGGTCAGCACCTTAGTAATTTCACCTGTAGGTATTATTCATTAGTTTGATTACATTTGTAATTAGTCGTATAACTGTTCTGTCAAATTTGACTTTATAAGCACACCTATCACTATGCACTTTTTATCTGTTTACCAAATTGTCGATACGTGGGTAGGTAAATGGCAGAAGTCAAATTGGACCCGGGCAGTTGTCATATCGGGCCATATTAAATTGGCTCAGCTGTACCTTCCTACCTTGTTTACCAAATTGTCGATACGTGTTCAGCAGGCGGAAGTTCCTTTGACCCTTTGTTTATCGGCGGCGGCGCGGAGCGACGAACACCGGATATGGGCTCGCTGACGGAAGTGCGTAGTCAGACCATTCCGTCGCTCTCTACGCCCGCGCCTAGAGGCATACAGCCAGGCAGGGCTGCGGATAAACTGTGGTAAAAATAGAACGGGCGGGCCTTTTTCTGTTAATATCTATAAAATAAAATTTGGGTAAGAAGATTACCTGATGGCGGCGCCATCTTGCGGTTAGATGTATGTTATAGTCAAATTCTCTGAAATATCAATATAAATACCATAATATATAATAATAAAGTAGACTTTACACCGTAAAATACTAGTTTTAAAGCTAAAAAAAATTGGTAACGAACTAAAGAGAGCGTAGTGTAATAAAAATGCTACTTAATCACCTCATTTGATCCGATCGAGAACAAGTACCTAGCCTATTTTTGTACAAGTGACGTGTCACGACAGCCGCATGCGCAGCCCTACACCAACTAAACGTTTATATTGACTGTCAACGCCTGCAGTTCGTCACGACCTAAATATCGTCCGGTGCTAACTTACACAAACAGCACCTACATACACATATGCTACATACAGAACAGAGCACACCGTTTCACAGGGTACTCTACATATCATCAGCAAGCACCTGGAATTTCCTAAGGGATCAGTTTATATTAGTTTTTCCTAATAGGCAACTGTATAAAAACTATAGTATGAGTTGATCTTTTAATAAATATATCCTAAATATATTTGTGTTTCCAACAAGGCATATCTTTCCTACGCCACTCAAAAGATCGCAAGTCATCCCGTATACAAGTCTGGAAAAAGAGACGATGTCAACAACTACAGAGCACTCTCTGTACTAGCGGCAATCTTAAAAGTAATTAAAAAATTAATTAATAACCGCCTTACTAAATATCTAACCTTTAACATTCTGTCTAAATCGCAATATGGGTTCCGGCAGGGTATGTCAACTGAAGATTCAGTTCGTGATATTACTTCCCTAGTTACAAGAAAACTAGACAAAGGGAACAAATTTCTAACAGTTTTTCTTGATTTGAAAAGGGCATTTGACACAGTCTCTCTTCCCAGTTTTCTGCAAAAACTAAAGCATATTGGCGTTAGGGGTACGCAGCTGGCTTTATTCAATGACTATTTAACAGGACGTACAGAGGGTTAAAATGGACAAATACTTTGTTGCGACTCTAGTATTAGGTACGGCATCCCCCAGGGAAATGTTCTCGGCCCTATCTTGTTTTTAATTTACATAAACAGTCTAACTTACCTTGAAGGAGGTATAATTTTCTCATATGAAGACGATACTGCTAAAGTTTTTACTGGAGCATCATAGAGCACTGTATTTTCCCAAGTGGAGAAAGGAATGGCTAGGTAAAGTATCGGATTGGCTGTCAAACAACTTGCCAACACTAAACATATCAAAAACAAATAATATATGTTTCGCAATTAGTTAAAAAATCACAATCAGATTCATACCATTCTTTGAAAATCCATAGATGTTCTGGTGAAGATTATAGTACGTGCCAATGTGAAGTACTGGAAAGAGTTACCTCTACCAAATACCTAGGAATAATTCTGGACCAGAAACTATCATGGAACTTGCAATGCAAATAGAATATACAAATGACCGCATAAGAAAATTTAACGATAACGCAGACTGGCCGATCTTCTCACCACGATATGGTTCGACTCGAAGAAGAAGAAGAAGAAGAAAATTTATTTGGTATTTTACAACCCTTAGGAACATTACATCTATAAAACTACATACATAAATCTCCACTATTTTAGTACAATCTATTTTAAGTTATTACATTTCAGTATGGTGTGGTGCAATAAAAACTAAAATGTCGGATGTTGAAAGGGGGCAACGCTGCTTACTAAAAGCTATGCTCAAAAAACCATAAGGGTTTCCAACGAGTAACTTTTAGGCGAGCTGTAACTTACTAACTGTAAGACAACTAGGTATATAGAATGAACGCAATATTAAGACTACACAAAAAGTTACCCTATAAACAGACTAATACTCTAAGAAGAAGGAAAAATAAACCTGCCTTATGCCAAAACCTAAAAACCGTATTTGCGCAATTACAATTTAATGCACAATCAGCTTACCTCTACCAGAGAATAAACGAAAAACTTGACCTACATGAACTAAATTTCCATTAGTGTAAAAAAGCTATAAAAAACTGGCTACGCACCACTAACTATTTAGATACCGAGAAGCTGCTACAACGTATTACTTGAACATGACATCCATCTACAAACACCCACCTATCCACTCACACACACACACAAACTCAAACAATTACTGGAACAAACCTTTTTTTCTTATTTTAAGTTTATTTTCTTGATTTTTTTTAATATATATTTAGACATATATATTTTTATGATGTCAATTTATTGTTTTATGCACCGTCTGTACTAAAATAATAAAACATAAAGGGAGAGCTCCTGGCACAACCTGTCTTTATGCTTACAAGGTGTTTCCAGCAACATATTGTTATTGTAAGTAAAATTCGAAATCGTAACCGAATATTATTTAAAATCTGTCGAATGAAGTATTTCGTTTTCTTAGGTCTTCCTTCTCTTTATTCGTGCGGGACACCGCGTCGATGAAAAGCGCGGTGAACCTTGGTGTCAGTGTTATAATTATTTTAATTTACCTTAAATTAGCAATTAGCGCGTCACTTAACTCACTAAACTCTGACACCAGGGTTCATCGGGTCGTTGGATGACACAGTGTACCAAACGAAAAAAAAGCGCTGGCACTTTCCCTCAAATAAGTTTTGCAGAGGATAGGAAATGTCCAAGTCATGTTATCTGTCAAAATAAGGTGAAGATGAAAACAATGATGAGATTGACAAGAAATGGCGAAAACATTTACATTTTAAAACATGACATGACTCAGATATCTCCTTACCTTTTCTAAACCTATTGAACGGAAAGTGACAGCGCTAATTTAATTTTAGTTAACCACTGAACAGATCTCGGCACGCCGCCGCTAATACTTACTTTGTGACAGATTCGAATGAAAATTGTATCGGAAGAATCCCTTTCATTATACCGAGTGTTATAATGATTACACGTATCGATTCAGGTGTGAGGCACCCGGCTTGTGAGGAATGAAAAGCTCTTCTGAGTGCACAGGCTCGCCACGCTTTTGTTACGTGTATTCAGGCCCTTACTATATTTATACCCGTTAATCCTTTTTGTACCCTGTTTATAATAAAACAAAGCATAAGTAAGCACTTAGCAGCTCGTTTGATGTTGACTGACGATGATGATAAACATAAACAACGCCATTGTGTTCCCCTGAATCTACGCACAACACTAGTTAGTACTCTACAACACAGGTAATTTCCCTGCCTGAAATTAATTTGGACGTAACATACAGCCTTAGAACAAGGGAATGATACAGAGGGAACTCTGCTAATAACCAGAAATGTTTTTCGTATACAGGCTTTACGTGAGCTGCAGACACGTACATATATCACGCCTACATCTCTTGCGGGGTAGGCAGAGCGTAAACTACCCTAAAAATTTACATTTACGCCACGTCTGACAAACATATAAGGGTCTTTCAAAAAGAATTGTGCCACCATAGTAACATGTGGTTGTAAGCCCATCGCCCAAAAATGCAGTACACATATACTATAACCCTTAAGTCCCTGAGTCGCCTCTTACGACACCCACGGGAAAGAAATGAGATGATGCTATTCCAAGCCGGCATCACACAGTTGCTTAAAACATGCTTTATTATGAATACAGATTTAAAAACCATTTCTATTTATAGATACGTACTTAACTATAGTTTGTTCGTAAAGTCGAAAGAGTTAAGTGACAGTTGAGGGTACCAAATTCACACTTCTAGTTATTGCATTGCAGTCGATAAAAAAATCTCAACTAAGACCGATAAAAGAGTATTTATACATGCTGAAATCTAAATAGTGACCGATAGCGAAAACTCAGTACGGGCTGGTGATAAGGAACAACTTTCCCCAAGGAATAGGCCAAAATATGAAAAAAAAAACCTCACATACAAAATAGCCGATTAGCTGATTTAGTTTACTATGAAAGCTCAAAATATTTTTGTCAGATTTCAACCTATGTTCCTTGGGGAAAGTTGTTTCAATCTCTTTTACTGTTCTTAGTATCCGTAACTAGGAAAAATTCACCCAATAAAACATTATTTGAATTAACATTCAAAACGTCGAAATAAAGAGCAGTTAATTATATTAATGTATTTTATGTCTGTACTATATACTGTTATTGGCAATTCATTGCTGGTCAACTAAGTAAATAGTTAGAAATAAACCACAATTGCAATATAGCATATAAAAATTACCAGTCACTATTTAAAAATGTTAAAAGTGTCGACACTCCAACTGTCAGTTTACTCTTTCGACTTTACGAACAAGGTATAGAGAGGTATTTTGAGTTATTGCGCATTCATTTGTGTCCTACCTACCGCGCGCCAAGGCCGATAGTGACGATTTTTTGTGCCTTCATTCTAGTTGTTCAATCAAAGCATTCCCTCTGACATGTTTCCTTGCCTTGAGAGACGCACCTGAATGGTCTGCTGTTTGAATGCGATCCGTTAATCGAAATTGCAATCAGCGGTGGATCAGACAGCAAAGCCGCGGATAATAGTACCGGTAATACAGCAACGCGTATATCGGGTTGTATCGGCTATTTCAATTACGAGCCGATCGCCACTAGATACCAGCCAAAACTATTCTGTCTGTGCCCAATTTACTAGGATTACCGAGGGCAGAAATAATCGCGGCGTGCAAATAGAAATGAGGTTCACCTAAAGTATAAAAGTGGATCAATCAATATGCACGTATCAATGAAAAGTTCTTCTGGTTTAGTTAAGTATCTTGAAGGAACATGTTGTAGTGTTGAGGTATGTATCTTCTAAGCTAAGGTAGTAAGAACAACGAAATTAAATTGCTATATCGGATCTTATTCCCATCCAAATGGACTACCAAGTATTTTGACAGACGCATCCGTAGACGGACCGTTGCCGTATTTGTATGGGATTAAAATAGGAAATTGCAAATTTCTTTCGTCTGACAGATGCGTAACTGTGCGTTAAAAATACGCAGCGACGGACTACAAATGGAAAAACAAATCATCATATAAATACAAAATGCGTATCCTCTATGTGCCTACAGGTGCAAAGCACAGGATGCACAGCCGATAGCTTCCAAGTACACGACTATCGGAGCTGTAGTGTTGACAGACGACATTCCTGTAGAGTTGGCTGAGCACACCTGTGGCTGTGGTCCGGGATGAAGATTACCAAAACCACCCACGGCATACGGCAAACATACACAGATTACATTTGTTCGGAGCTCAAATAGAACGAGACTTAAGAGGTCATGGTCACGAGATGTCGTGAATAGCATTTTTGAGATAGGGAACTGGTTGGTTGGAGCTTGGAAGAGGGACCGGGCTGACGACTTATTTTAGAATGAAGTTGGTAATGAAGTTTCTATTGAAGGTATAACGGCAGAGTAGATTATACTTTTCGTGCTTACAACACACAGATCGTACCTATTAATCTGTAACAATTTTGCAGTACGTATATTGGCTCTACATTCATGGAGAATGAAAAAGCGAAGCATCTAAAAATGCAGTTTAGTTTTATTCAGTCTAAATCTATGCTGCGCTACTGGGTGGTCTGTAATGTGATCCATAATATAGGCGGGTCACCCAGTTTTCGTCAATCGCTGCGTCAAACGACTTGACAGACGCTTCCGTTATGCACCGTAAACTCATCGTAGCTGTATTTTTATGGAAATAATATAGGAATTCAAATTTCCTTTCGTTTGACAGACGCATGCGTTACGGCGCATTAAAAATACGCAGCGACGGACGACAAGTTGGAGAACCACCATAAATAACTGAGTAGGTACAAAACTTTACCTTTTCATTCGAGTTTACCTGCTCACATCCTCAGAGTTTTTCAAGGGTTGACTGGTAGAGATCCCTTAATGGGATAAGGCCGCCTTTGTGTCATATCTTGTTTTTGATTTAATATGTGTTTTCTGTATTCGTTTTAAGAATGCACAATAAAGAGATTATACATACATACATAATTTCTAGGTACGTACTAAAGTGATTTACAGGCATTGTTGAAAATCATATCTAAACGTACTTAACAGTAAAATAGCACCTGACTATCAGCGGGATAGAAAGTGTTTTTATTTGATTAGATTACGACGACAACGCCAACTTAAGCATCTCGTAAAAAACTAGAAACTGGAAACTTCTCGCACACTTGCCAAGCATCCGTTCCCCCGATCCTCCCCAATTAGTGGCCGGCTGTGGCCGTGGCAAGTTGTGAATGAGAGCCGTAGAGCCGTGGCCATGAATGGTCGCTGAGACTCGAGTGTCAATAGGCTCCTGCGAGCTGGTAATTGGAAGCGGTTAGGCGTCCGACGTGGCGGAGTAATTATCATGGTCGAGACGCCGAATGGTTAGATAGTTGCTAGTTGCACTGTGCAAAATAGGCCGAGAGCTGGCAGACAGAAACTTGCAACAGAGTATAACGAGTCGAGTGAGTAGGGTAGAAACTGTGCTAGTCTCTCGGCCATCTGAATGCATATTAAACTATGCAAATTATTTGGTGACCCAAACAAAATTTTAATTTGTAGCTGAAAGACAACCATAATTTGTTAAGGTAATCCAACATAGAGCGAGGTATTTATCAGTATTCGAACGCATCTTAATTTAAAAAAGTGTTGTGATATCCATTTTAGATTCAAACCTCTAGGCTTTATACGTAATAGATAGTGTATAACCTCCTTGTGTACTATCTTTGCGAGTACATAATGTACTATTTAATTCACATTTATATCAGAAATCTATGGAACCAATTTGTAACACCAAAATGTAAACACTTGTTGACTTGAACCTAGTTTTAGTATTACCAAAACAGATGTCGCTGTATGTTTCTGAAACGCGGTAACGGAATGTTGATATCAAATGTATAAGTGTTTAGATTTGCATGTTGTTGTTATCCAGCTTTGGATTGGAGCCTTACCACTCACAATGGTACGGTTAATAAAATACCACTGGTGGAACAGATGAACGGTTGTTTTACTAGTGAACAGCATCATCCAACTACACCCTCGAAAGTCATATAGACCCGTACAGATAGTCGCTACGTATTTTCACCGCTTTGCCACCGCTTGAACAGTGAGTAGTTTTAAGACATTGCACTCCTAGTCTAACAGGAATTGAAGCTTGTATTGTGGTTCAAGGGGCCATGTAATTAAGTGTACTAGTCCCTTTGTTTCACAGGACCTTTGTATGGAAGCATACATGTTGTGCCAACCGGGCTTTGATGGATTGGATGATAATTTATGTATAGGGTGAAATGAGATTGCACTATACGCAGCTATAGCTAATGATAAAATGTCTGCAACAATGCTTAGATAATTCTCAAAGCAAATGCGATAATCCCGCAATGTGGCGTAACTAGGTATTACACAAGGTAATACATAATGTGTGAAATAGCGCTTTAGGGGTTGATTCTCATTTAATATTAAGTAGATGGTTAAGCAGTCTACATTTTTTAATGAATCTATTCACTATTTATGAATTGGCTAGCCAGCTAAAGGTGCCCATATTTTTTTTTATTATAACCAGTTTAAGACATTTAGTTGGTACAAAAATAGTAGTCATAGAGGAGGTACAAAATCATGAATGTCTAAATTACCTCATAGAAATATCTGCGTCTGCGCTAGTGCCTGGTTTGAGATTGGTAATTCTACCCTACTCTCTCTCTCTTTTCGTGTGGGACACCGAGTCGTTCAATGACCCGATGAACCCTGGTGTCAGTTTTTCAACCGCCTACTACCACTAGTAGGCCTCTGACATGGTTGTGTTACGTACGACCGCCGTTAGTAATCATAGACATAGACATATATCTACCCTACTGCTGAAAGCTTTCCATATCTAGTAACGAAAGCTGGAAAGTACGAGAAGGATATCATTAAAAGGACTCGCTACGATGCGCATAGAACACGGAGAACAAAAGACTCAGCTGACATTTGATCTACATGACGACAAAGGCCAGGCCAAGTCGAGTGCATTTCCGTCTTGAGAGACCCAAGCAAAGGTGCTCTTGGATTACATACCTTACTTTGCTGCCACTCAGAAAGTCGTTTTAGTTTTAAAATGTAATCTCCAAAAGAATTAAAATTATTATGTTATAATTGATAAGCTAAGATTTGAATGAGGTTTTAAAGAGTGTAATAAAATAAAATACTATTCATTAAACTGTTTCAAACTTTCGCGGTCACTCATTATTTTGTCTGTGAGTCTTACCTAAAGTCTTACTCGTTTGAAAGGTTTAGTTCAATTTTAATGTTTATGATGATATTATCGAAAATTCAAAAGTATAGTTGACCATATTTTATCTACTATTTTTCTAAAAACAGAACTATGTGGTAGGTAGGTAGGACTTACGTTCCTATTGTAAGTTAGAATTTAGAGACTTGGACTTAATGTATTTTACATTCGTTTCTTCGAACACTCGACTTTGTTTTGTTTATAATTAAATTTCTTATTTGAAACAAAAAAACAAGGGATCTTTGTGAGTCACTATGACTGTTTAAATAATATAATCGTGATTCTTTAAACGGTGACAGCACTGGAAACCAAAATAGAACATTGGATGAATAAACCAATGAATAATATAAAAATATCGAAGCCTGTACCTACAAAAACATTGATGTATTTGGTATCCGTATGTGCCTACCGCTACCCCACCCTCATAAGCCAAATTTGACAGCTATTACATTTTTCCTGAAAATAGACCTTGTGCGATAGTCCTATCATGGATCTGACAGCTGTCAATCCGGGTTTTTAAATTGGCTCAACCGTTGTGGTGTTTATGTTTTCATGCGACATTCGCGATACGATCTGTCCAGTCACTGGCGCCGCCGTTGCAAGTCCAAATAAAGGGAGGCGCGCGCGACAGTTGCTTTTGAATTCTTGTGCGTATTACTCAGAATTGCAGTACACTGTGCACGTGACGGATAAGGCACGTTGCTGTTCAATTGCAGTACCTATTACCACTCGATACTGCACGATAGAGGAAATACTAGATCGCCGCACGTAACGTGGGACTGTCCCACGGTAACGTGTCCATGTCTAGTTGCGACGGAACTTTCCTTTTTCTATACTGTCAAAAATAAAAGTCAGCTTATTTGGAAGTGCATAAGTTTAGGTTTAGTGGTAGGGATCTGAAGATGTGTTTCTTACTAGGTATGAAGATTTATCAAGCGCGTGAACGTGCCAGAAGTCAGAAAAAGAGCATTTTGTGCTTGATGATTAAATTCAAAGAATTACAGTATTTAAGCAAGTTACATACTTTATCAACTATAGGTACAGCTTTTTTTACATTTGGCTTGTATAACCAGAAGCAAGTCTAGAAATCACAAAAGGCCTTTAACATAATAGGTAACGTTTGTAGGAAGGAAAATTTCCACCAAATATTCTTAAAAACTAGACTAAAGCCAAAAGAAAACACATAACGCCTCCGTTCTAACTATAATTCGATAGATTTGTAGTAGAAGACTCTATATTTTTCAACGATTAATTTATTAGCAATAAGCATCTAATTCCATTAGGTAACTGCAAGATGAATAAAACAAGTAAGTGCAATCTCACAGAGTTAAATCCCAGTTTTATAGAGGTGTGATTTAACAGCTGTAGATATCTTGCCGCATGCAATTATAAGTCAATAGTCTACAGGTTTAGCAACAAACAACAATTAACTGGCGACTACCGACACCTATTATGGTTATCCGTTTAGAAAACACTTTTATTTTTAAATCCATTGCTTCATTGACATGGACATTATGTTGCGATGTTGTGTAGAAACTCAGAAGTCGCAATCAGCATATCGAAATCACCACAAGCATAGAATAGGGAACAAGCCGACAAGATTTACATAAAGTTGTTTATTGGCCGTATAAGTGGGCCGTTCTTATTCCAGTGAAAGCCGCGTATTGTGCTGCGCAGACGCAGAAGCCTGTTGCAACACAAGTCGCGGAAGCGAGCTGACCGACTTGCCTCACTCGCCAATCGAACTATTGTGGAATCACCAAGTACTTACGAACATTTCAACATCTGTTAAAGCTGAGAACAAAAGATACTCAGATCATAAATGATCCCACAGACTGACAGCAGCATCTTAACTGCAGGAGTCTACGCATGCCGTCTGCCGTTAGCGTAGGTCAACATCAGCCGGCATAACGCTTTCAGATGTCAGTTGAAGTTGAATGTTTGGCCGTCGCATTGCAGAATAGCTTTACCCAATTTCTAGGCTCGTACTTGCTTAGCTAATACGGAAAGCACCTCCTAGTCAATAGGGGATGCCTGTGTACAGATATAGGCAGTTGTAGCTATTAATGATGATGGATTATGTAACAGATGGCTACTTTTGACACATGACTTATTTGATCGTATTAATGTCGATTGATCTTACCGTCGATTTCTTGACTTCGGCTAAATGTCGTCCGTGTGAAAAAGCGCTAAGCTCATCTCATCCTTCGTATCAATTCGCTCGATTTCCTAACATCTGCAGTTCTGCCTCTCACCACTTAAACGAATCTTTAAATTAAGTACACATCACATAAGCTGTGGAACCCGTTGTATAACTGCAATTCAAATGATACCGTTTCATGTGACAAGCAGAGTTTATTTACAACACAAAGCTTTTAAACATATGTCGACTTTTGGGCAATTAAACTCGGGATGTGACTCTTTAGTTAGTAGGCAACGGACAAAATTAGAATTTCCTGGAATGTAGTGATTTCGCGAAATAAGCGTAAGATGTATGGCTTTCCACAAACTAGCAGGTTGATATAATATGTTTGCTTTATACTTACGATTATTTTTGCGACAGCAAGAAATGTAGAGAGCTATAGAGTATGACATCACGTTTTGTTATCCTGTGGCGAACTGCGTCAGGGGAATTTTACAGGTCGTGTTTTTGCGCAGGCCAAAACAAGGTACAATGAATGGAGATGGAATTTTAGTTATTGCTATGTTATTGAAGAACAAAAGAAGGCTGAAATTAAACTTCAAGCTTCCATCGTAATAAAAACATTTCTGATAGTCGTCACTGCTATGTAGTTTGTTACTTTGAACCCCAAGCAAACTAGCAGCAAGTGAATGAGTGTTATGTTAAGTAAGTCGTGACTATAGACACGTTGAAAGTCCTCGCACGAAGGGCTTGGTCTGGAATATCCCGAGTGTGAATCAGTGCGTGACTTTGTCAACCACGCGTGCGCTGGCGCATCGGTAGTAGGTACTTATAGGACATATGGTCGGACACAATAGCTGATGTCATAAAAACAACGTGATACGATTTGAGGATATTCATATGGATTTATGTAGCACAGCCGCACATTTTAATACCCCGAGCCGGTTTGTTTCAAGGAAAAGGAATGCGTTGAATGAGGCCGTTCCGCCGCTGCCGCTGCCATTGATTGTTAAAACGTTTTTTTTTCACTGAGTACAAATCACCGGAACGTCGAGTTTTGATAGTCTTGTTTTGGGAACTTTTTCTTTGTGGTTCTCAAAAGACCAACCACTCAAGAGATACCAAATTATTTTTAAGTCAGTAGTTTTTAGTCAGTCAAACTTGGCAGGGTGGTTCAAGTCAGCTTGATGATTAGCTGCAAGTACCCAGACTTATGCTAAAAGCAGACCATGAATGGTAAATGTATCATTAATCTAAGAAGCATGTTGCAAAATTTCTGCAGAGGTGATGACGTCATTGCAGTCTCGAGTCTCGCCATCCAATGATCATTAATTGAGCGACACTCAAGAAAATATATACTGCTGTTGATGCTCTTGAACATGATATGCTCAATGACTTGAATGACTGCACATTGATCTTTGCCATCTATAAATCATCTGTAGGTACGTCTATGTTAGAAAAATATATTGTGAAGATTAATTAGAAAAACCTCGCATTTTTACGATCCACGGAAGACATTTTAATAGGAATCTATGCAAAATATTTAAGCGGTGAGACCGCCAGTTACATTATAGGTAATCTATGCAGGGAAATTCCAACACGCAAAACCGCATGCTTCCCTCCGAATTAGGGAGTCATTACTTAGTACCTACCTATATGTATTGTTCATTTATGCTCATACATAAAAACAATCCACACTAATATTATAAGAAAGTAACTCTGTCTGTCTGTCTGTCTGTCTGCTACGCTTTCACGGCCAAACCACTGAACCGATCTTCATGAAACTTGGCACAGAGATTGCTAGCATACCGAGAACGGACATAGGCTACTTTTTATTACCATTCGAGGGTCTGGAGTACAGATGTAGACCACCAGGTGTACCACCAGGAGCCCAGCTAAACTATCAGAGATACAGGCATGGTTCCAAAACAAAAGTTGCTCAATATGATTGGCCACTTCTTTTCACAAGGACATTGAGGATCTGGAGTACCTTATGTAGACCACCAGGTGTACCATCAGGAGCCCAGCTAAACTATAAGAGATACAGGCATGGTTCTTAAACAATAGTTGTTTATTATGATGGGCCGCTTCTTCACACAAGGACATTGAGGATCTGGAGTACCTTATGTAGATCACCAGGTGTACCATCAGGAGCCCACCTAAACTATTAGAGATACAGAAATGGTGCCAAAAACAAAAGTGGTTCAGTATGATGGCTGCTTCTTTTTACAAGGACATTGAGGATCTGGAGTACCCTATGTAGACCACCAGGTGTACCATCAAGAGCCCACCTAAACTATTTGAGATACAGGCATGGTTCTAAAACAAAAGTTGTTCAGTATGATGGGCCGCTTCTTTACACAAGAACATTGAGGATCTGGAGTACCTTATGTAGATCACCAGGTGTACGATCAGGAGCCCACCTCAACTATTAGAGATACAGAAATGGTTCCAAAACAAAAGTTGTTCAGTATGATGGGCTGCTTCTTAACACAAGGACAATGAGGATCTGGAGTACCTTATGTAGACCACCAGGTATACCATCAGGAGCCCAGCTAAACTATAAGAGATACAGGCATGGTTCTTAAACAATAGTTGTTCATTATGATAGGCCGCTTCTTCACACAAGGACATTGAGGATCTGGAGTACCTTATGTAGATCACCAGGTGTACCATCAGGAGCCCATCTAAACTATTAGAGATACAGAAATGGGGCCAAAACAAAAGTTGTTCAGTATGATGGGCTGCTTCTTTACACAAGGACATTGAGGATCTGGAGTACCTTATGCAGACCACCAGGTATACCATCAGGAGTCCAGCTAAACTATTAGAGATACAGGCATGGTTCTAAAACAAAAATTGTTTAATATGATGGGCCGCTTCTTTTCACAAGGACATTGAGGATCTGGAGTACCTTATGTAGACCACCAGGTGTACCATCAGGAGCTCACCTAAACTATTAGAGATACAGAAATGGTTCCAAAACAAAAGTTGTTCAGTATGATGGGAATAAGTTGAGAAAGGACATTGGCAACTTTTTACCTAGGTTTTTTTTGTTATCTACTGACATTTGTATAGCCATTGAGGTTATAAATATTGATCTCTCAGGGCAGTACACCAGATAGCAAATTTTGGATTGTCCCTTTAACAACAGAAGCAAGCAAGTCATCCTTAAACAGTACAGATAAGAACTGTTCTAATATCACTGTGTACTTACTATGAATATACATCGACGCTTGAAAGGCAAAATGATCTAAGCGACATCCGACTAACTTTACAGTAGAGCAGTTTAAAGTTTGAAATTTTAGAAAAAAAATCGTGTAAATTCGTGTGATTAAGATAATTGCGCAGTTCTTAGATATATTTTTCATGATTTTTTGAGGTACGTATTGGTAAATGAATTTATTAAAAATAATGCTTAGTTTGAAAGTTAGTGTCGCTTAGTCAAATTTAACCTAAAAGTAGCGACAGGAAAAATTGACTAACCGACAAGGTTTGGTTAAGAAAGGTAAGGTAAAATTTTAATACATGCTTTTCTAAACAATTTTCTGCCGAGTAAAAATTATCTAACTTTAATTGAGACTGTTTAAAAGTTGAGTCAAAACAACCTAAATTAAATTTATTGGTTAAGAAAGTAAGGTAAAATTTAAATACATGCTTTTTTAAACAATTTGCTGCCGAGTAAAAATTATCTAACTTAAATTGAGACTGTTTAAAAGTTGAGTCAAAACAACCTAAACTAAATTTCGTATTTTATTTTGACCGTGTATTTGTCATAAATGATGTTCTCACCTAAAATTGGATCAATTATTTTCTTCAAGAATGTAAATAAAACTGTCTTCAGTTTTAATAATCACTATAAAATCAACACTGAGGAACACAGAAGTAGCATAGCTAGGTATTACATTTTTCTTTGCTTCTTGGTAACCATTTTGTAAAATGTCCAGCAGTGAATTTTAATGGGCTGATCTGATCTGGAATATATTTTATAGCAAAATTCATACTATATGTCTATTTTGAAACTTACTTTAACACTTTGCCAGCCGAATCTATAATCTAATGCCCCACCGCGACAGCGGATCACGAGCTCCACTCGTGATTTTGTTATGCCTAAGTACGCCGCGTGTTTTTTAAAGCGTCTTCTATGGTTCGCCGGCGTTTTTCAGCGACTTTGCAAGATTTTTAAAAATATGATGATTTTATATAAAGGAGTAAATCTTTTTGTATTTGAAAGATTATTTCATATTTTATAGGGATAAAAATAAAACAATGTGTTCATGTATTAATTCTGATTATAAAGTAATTATATCCGAACCAGGTATTTTGAAAAAAAGAAAAACTCTAACATATCTTTATGATTGATTTTATATGGTGTAATCTTTTTGTGTGTGAAATATTTGAAACAAGGGTAATGACATAAAGGTACTGCACAATCAGGACAATAAAAAATGGTTTCCTTGCGCCATTTTTCACGAAAATTTATCAAATTATCGTGCACGTCGCTAGCCGGCGGTGCACTGCAAGGAAGCGCGGGCGATGCATCGTCACGCCACCCTCGATCACTTACACTTATGAATTATATGTGTGCGTGTAGCTAAATCATTACTCTATACGTTGCTATCAAGCGCATCACGAATTGTGTTCGGTATTTTAATACAAACAGTATGAAATCTGATCACGAGTACTACTCGTCATCCGCGACTCTAAGAAAAAAATTGCGACGAGTGGTACTCGTGATCGGCGATTTACGCGTGCCAGTTATTTAAATGACTGGCGAAATGGCGGCAAAAATGCAAACCGAGTGGTCCTCGTGATCCGCGTGCAAAGTGTTAATCTTAGAACATGTTTTAACCGGGCGCGTTTTCCAAGTCCAATTTCCAATTGTCCGAATGATTTATTATCTGCTTTGTTTGCATATGATTTTATCTTGAAATGGAATGTCAGCATATAATAGAATTTTGATTTCTCTTGGTGTGTTTTACGACTTGGCCACGTACATTTTGGACTCTGTGAACCTTATCTTTTGTGAATAACCTTGGCATTAACCCTGGATACTATTCTTGCTATACATGATGACCTAAGTTTTCTATGCGGATACAGTTATATTGTTCTGTTTCATGGCTTTGGTGACAGTTCGGCATGGCTAGCAGTTTACACCAGTCTACCAGTCGTGGTAGAGGGAAGACTTTAAATAGCCAAGCGCGCGAGTTGGTGTTGGAATTAAGCGCGTAGCTGCTGCTTTGGGAATAGGCATCAATACAGTTGCCAGCATAACCAAAGAAAAATATGGTGCTTCTGGCATTGAAGAAAATAAATTTAGCAAAGAAAATTAAAATAACCACACATCCCATCACTGATATTGATAACTTTGATGCAATACGACAACACGTATATATTTTGTTTTGTATAGTTTTACCTATTAGAAATTATGTTTAACAAATAAAGAATTTGAATTAGAATTAGAATTTGAATTATTATACCAACAAGAAATACACGACGAGGACCAAACTTCTGAATTCCTTACGTGAAGCTGGTTTATTTCATGGTGGCAAGACTTCACTGTCACAAATTTTAAACGAATTGGGGTTTCAATATCAAAAAGTCAACCAGAGAAAAGTGTTCATGAAGCGAACCGACATAATTTTTTTAAGAAACTGTTTTCTTATTCTTAGATGAAACGAGGCTGAATGCCAACCACACCGTATCCAGCACCTGGAAAGATAACACAGCGCAATCGACATCAAAAGGCTCAAGGGGAAAAGGGGGTCGCAGTATTATATGCCACGCCGAGTTTGGGAGCGTAGGGTTTTAAAGAAGGTAGTCTGATGGCATTTGCGACAAAAAAAAACTACCATGAAGAAATGGACGCAGACAGATTTGAAGAATGGTTGCGTGGACTACTAATGAACAATGCACCTTACCACTCGAGGTAAATTGACAGAGCACCAATCCAAAATAATAAAAAAGCCGATTTCGTTAACTGGCTCCAGCCACACCGAAAAGAAGCCGACCAAAGCATGCTGAAAGCAGAATTAGTGAGGCTGGTGAAACTTTTCAAGCCAGCACGGTTAAAATATGAAATGGCATTAGAGTACGGCCATCGTGAGGTTCGACTACAGCTATACCATTGCCAATACAATGCCATCGAATTTATTTGCTATCTAGCTATCTATGTACGGTCTCAGTCGGATATTTTATTATTGAAAAGTAGACAAATAACTGAATTAATTTTAGTCCCCAGCGATATTTTTTCTTTAAATAAGTAAGTTTCTAGTAGAAAGAAACTACTTTTGTTAGATTGTATTTGTATTGATTGTAAATTTAAAAAAATGTCATGACATGATATGTTGCAGACATGCATTCAGCTTCGGATTTAAATCAATGTTACTCGAATAGGTATATTTTTTTACTGTATTTTTGTATTGTTATAGGATATATAGGTTCTTACAACACTGAACCGCCATTTAACACGGGAAAGATGTTGGAGCTTTTGAAATAAGCTTGTTCAAAAGTAACCAAAGATGACTGGGCCAACGTGGTGAAACACACTCAAAACAATATTGACGACAACATTGACAGAGACGTGCGCATTGATAATTGTATAGACAATGAAATAGACGGAGTGGCCTCTGAGCTACTTAAGGCTGGTAGAAAAACCTGTCCTGGAGAGCTGAAAAGGCTATTCAACTCTGTTATAGCCAATGGAAAACCCTCGAAGGCGTGGAGCAGAGGTCTTGTGGCATTGTTTTTCAAGAAAATAGATAATACGCTCCTCAAAAACTATAGGCCGATCACACTTCTGAGCCACGTCTATAAGCTGTTCTCGAGAGTCATGACGAAGCATTTGGCATTAAGATTCGACGCCTTCCAGCCACCAGAACAGGCCGGGTTTCGTAAAGGCTTCCTCACCGTGGACAACATCCATACCGTACGGCAAGTAATACAGACGTCAGAAGAGAATAACCAACCGCTGTGTAAGGCCTTTGTGGACTACGAAAAAGCCTTCGCCTCCATCGAATTCTGGGCTGTTTTGGACTCCTTGCAGCGGTGCCAAGTAGATTGGCGATATGTGGAAGTGCTAAGAAGCCTATATCAAATGGCAACCATGTCCGTCCAAGTATAAAACCACAAAACAAGATCCATCAAACTACTCAGAGGTGTAAGACAGGGTGACGTTATATCCCCGAAACTCTTCACCAATTCGCTGGAGGATATCTTTAAGACTTCGCAGTAGGATGGACTAGGCATCAACGTCAACGGCGAATATCTCCCACATCTCCGCTTTGCCGACGATATAGTCATAATGGCTGAATAGCTGCAGGATCTGCAAAACATGCTGACCAGTCTCAACGTCGCCTCGAGACGGTGTTGGACTCGGGATGAACTTGGACAAGACGAAAGTCATGTTCAATCAACACATCATCTCCGAGCCGGTCTCCATCGAAGGTATAGCCCTTGAAGTTGTCCAAAAGTATGTGCACCTTGGGAAAACTTTTCAGCTGGGCAGAGACAACTTTGTGGCTGAAATCACCAGAAGAGTGCAGCTAGGCTGGGCAGCATTTGGGAAGTTGCGTCATATTTTGGAATCACCCTTACCACAATTCCTCAAGACCTGCCAGTCATGACCTATGGAGCCGAGACGTGGAACCTGATAGTAAAACTGGCCCACTGGTTACATGTCACTTAAAGAGCTATGGAACGGTCTATGCTCGGTATCTCTACCTCTATAATGGAAAAAATCCGGATGCAAAAATACCAAAGTAACGGACATAGTCTGGAAGTGTAGCAAACTGAAGTGGCAGTGGGCTGGGCACATCTGTCGTAGAACCGACGGACGGTGGAGTAAACGGGTTCTCGAGTGGAGGCCGCGCCTCGGCAAGTGTAGTGTTGGACGACCTCCGGCCAGACGGACCGATGACTTTAAAAAGGAGGCTGGTAGCGACTGGATGGCGAAAACAGGAGATCGTGCCCTATGGCGTACGCTGGGGGAGGCCTACGTCCAGCAGTGGACTGCAATAGGCTTATGTATGTATGTAGACAATGAAATTATCATCAGATTGTTTGAAGACAGCACGAGCAGTGACAGCGAAGAACCTTCGTCTTCATCGCCGGAAGAAGAGTGATACTACGTATGTAAACGTAAATGCTACGTACATTTAGTGCTCATGTAAATCACAATGTCCCCTAAAGGGGGTCTCAATTGTCAAATACGACCTGTTCGGGTGGCGACAGTACTTTAGTGACTTTGAAACTAACTTTAGTGTTTGCGCTAGCTACTGCGCGCGTGTCGCCCGCAGGTCTAAACAACATTTTCATGTGAATAACTGTAGGTAAAAATACTCTTTGCGCCTTTACTTGACACTACCGTAGGTAATAACCAACATTGGATAATTATGACCGTTGAAGTAAAAGTTGTCTAAATAATAAAATCACACTTGAAAACGGCAGGTAAACCTTGACCAAGCGACAATCGGTTTAATTTTTCGGCAGGCAAAAATTTACTAAGCGACAGTCAGTCGTATTTTTAGGCAGGTAATATATGCTAAAGTAAATAAATAAAATAAATAAAAACCAGGCAATTTTAACCAAACGCCATAATGAAAAAATAACGAATAAGTAAAAATTACCTAAGTTATAAAAAAAATAAAACCTTTGTGAAGAAAAAATTTACTAAGCTCCTAACACTTAATTGCCAAATCCTGGAAAAATTGACTAAATACAAAAATATTCTACGAACAGAAAGGAAAAAGTTATCCACATACAAATTTACCATTACATGATTACTCAACCACCAAATTTTCAAAAAAGGGTCAAAAATTGTGTCGGTTAGTTAATTTTTTTTTGTTGAAATTCAATATAAAATAAAAAAAAGTCGTCGTAGAGAGACGTGAGTAGGACCAAACGACGCAGAAAAATCAGGCGATTCCAACAATGTATAAGTATAACTCAATATGGCCAAAAATGTCGCTTAGATCATTTTGCCTTTCAAGCGTCGACATATATCTACTTTAGAACCTGTTTCTAAAAAAACTATCTAATGCGAACGAAGTCGCGGGTAAAAGCTAGTACTTACATAAAGCAATATTATTTATCACTATATTTCCCTCCAAGGGTTTCAGCCGCTGCCACTCATTCTCCTGTGGTAAAAGTTGTTTTCCTGAGGTAAAAAGTGGCCTGTGTTATTTCAGGTCTACCTGTGTTCCAAATTTCATACAAATCGGTCAAGCCGTTTGAGTGTGAACGTGTAGAGGTAACAAACATACATACACACACACACACACACACACAAACAAACTCAGATTTATTTAGTACGGAGTATGGATTAATAATAAATATTTTCTGAAGGAACGATTAACAAAGTAAATTGTTGTTTTTCTTTAATGTAATTGTTACCTATGTGTTTTATCTTGTATGCAATAAACAGTTAAATAAATAAATAAATAAAATTTTATAAACAAAAAAGGCAAAATTTAGGTACGTATCTTAGGCAAGTATAGGCGTATGGCGGATCTCCCACTTGTCCATCGCTGCGTATTTTTAACGCACTGTAACGCATGCGTCTGTCAGACGAAAGGAAATTGCGAATGCCGAACTTATGCTCATACAAATACGGCTACAGTGCGTAATCTTCGTAAAGTCTCCTATATTATTTATTTATAACATTAATATTTGACTGTCATGTTTGACAAAAGAACTATAGTAGTTCAAGTAAGGTATCATAAAAAGGGCTTGATGTGCATATTACGGAACCCTCGGTGGGCGAGTCTGGCTCACACTTGGCCGGGTTTTCTGTTCAGTCTTACTATTTGGTTCTAGCTTTTCGTGATGTACAGTCGGTTGTAGCACAAAAGGTACCAGGGGTACTTCAAAAGAACTGAACTATTTTTGTCCCCAGCAAATTTTTTTATTGACATGATTATGTATTAGTAGGAAATGACTTCTTTTATGAGAATAAGTAAAAAAAGTATTATGTATTAACTGGGGATAAAAATAATTTACTTCTTTTGGAGTTAATTATGCAATAAACGTTTAATCTATCTATGTATTTAAATCTAAGAAAATTAAAGTTAACACAAAATTATCATTTAGTGACTGGGCCACAGTTGGAATTCATAGAAGCAGGCAGAAGTTATACGATCTGTATGAAGAAAGAACATATAATCAATCAAAAACTTTTGCTGATTATGTAAAACGTTACTCTAAAACTTTTAGAAACGTTTGTGCAATAGCTAAATCTAACTTCATCAAAAATAATATAAAGAATAGCACAAACGTAATCAAAACCACTTGGAAATTTGTAAATAATGAAACTGGAAAATCTAAACGTCGTAATGAAAATTATAAACTTATGATAAACGATGAAATTAAAAATACTAATTTGGAAGTAGCTTCCGCTTTTGAACAATTTTTTACTGATATTCCAGTTTCGACTACCAAATCGTTAAACTCATGCCCTATTCTCGCTGAATCTATTCTAAAAGATAATGTAAACCATTGTGATAAATATTTTAAATTTTCTCACGTTAGTAACATTGAAATAATAAAAGTATTTAAAAGTTTACAAATGAAAAATACTTCAGATCTCCACGGCCTCTCTGTTAAAATTATTAGTTCCATAATCGAGTGCATTTCTCCATACCTAGCATGTATTTTTAATGACTGTGTAGACAGTGGCATGTTTCCTGACTTGATGAAGCATAGTAAAGTTATTCCCTTGTTCAAAGCTGGTAGTACTACTGACCCTACTAATTTCAGACCTATATCAATACTACCAACACTAAGTAAAATTTTTGAAAAAGTTATTTTAAATCAATTGCAAGGACATTTTTATCGTAATAACTTAATGCACCTGCAGCAATTTGGTTTCACACGTGGTCGCTCTACTACTGATGCAGGTGTGGATCTCATCAATCATATAATCGAAGCCTGGGAGGAATCTCATGATGCAGTAGGTGTGTTTTGTGATTTGTCCAAGGCGTTTGATTGTGTTCATCATGATACTCTGGTCAGGAAGCTACATCACTACGGCGTAAAAGACCACGCTCTTAGTCTTTTGGAATCATATCTTAACAATAGAATCCAAAAGGTCGATGTCAACGGTGAAAGATCATCTGGATCAAAGATAAGAATGGGCGTTCCGCAGGGTTCGATTCTTGGTCCTTTTTTGTTTCTTGTATATATTAATGATCTACCATATCTAGTTAAAGAAAAACATGATATAGTTTTGTTCGCGGACGATACCTCTCTACTTTTCAGAGTAAAGAGGCAACAACTCAACTATGATGACGTGAACAAAGCTATTACCGATGTAGTGCAATGGTTTACAGTAAATAACCTACTATTGAATGAAAAGAAAACTAAATGTATCAAATTTGTATTACCAAATGTTAAACCAAGCTCTACAATTATTAAGGTAAAGGATGAAAAGTTGGACCTTGCGGACTCAACTGTATTTTTAGGCATAACTTTGGACGCCTCGCTCCAATGGGGGCCACATATTGAGAAATTGTCGAAGAGACTGAGTTCAGCAGCATACGCAGTTAAAAAAATAAGACATCTCACTGATGTAGACACTGCAAGACTAGTTTACTTTAGCTACTTCCATAGCTTAATGTCTTATGGCTTACTATTATGGGGCCATGCTGCGGATGTGAACAATATATTTGTTTTGCAGAAACGGGCTGTTCGTTCAATTTATAAATTGGGACCTCGAGTCTCCTTGAGACAGAAATTTAAAGAAATCAACATATTGACATTTGTGTCACAGTACATATACGAAAATCTAGTGTACGTAAAAATAAATATAGATTCTTTTAAGAAAAATTGTGACAGGCATAATTTTAACACTAGAAATAAGGAGCAACTTGCTGTGCACATGAGCAGGCTTAGTAAAGTAAGCAAAACTTTTAAGGGCAATTGTATACGCTTTTATAACAAACTTCCTAAAGATATTCAAGACTTACCCTTATATAAATTTAAACCACTAATTAAACAAAAATTGTACAAGAAAGGCTATTATGAAATATCAGACTATATGCAAGATAAATCTCCATGGGTTTAATTCAAATGTATAAAGAAAATATTTTATTAGACGAAACAAGTAGATTTATCTACTGCAATTTTTTGTTATCATTATAATTTTTTTTTTTTTTATGTAGCCATTTTTGGGCCATACATATATATTATTCGTTATTTCCAAAATTAGCTAGGGCAGTTTAGGGCCTAGAAAGATTGTTAATTTAGAGTAGGAGCACTTCTGGGCAGGTTTTTTGGGGGGTTTTTCCTGTTCAGGGGGTCCGGTTAATTATACGCATGTTAATAACACGCTTTGGAAATCTTGACTAAAATTTGAAACAAATGTCGTTTACAAATGGTGGTGGCGTAAAGTTACGTGCTGTGTGATTAACCTGGCCAGCCCCGAGGCAGTGCCTTTATTTTTATTTTTTTATCCCGCCCGAGCCGGTTTTCTATTAGGACAATACAAAATTGTTATAAAAAGAAGAAGATTGCGTTATGCAAATTTCTTTTTTTTACAATGACCGATCATGACGTCAATAAGTGATAATGCTATCCTACATTGAATAAAGTTATTTCATTTTCATTTTTCATTTTCATATCTATCTACCCCCGGTACCGTACGTGCTACAACCGACTGTTCCTAGGTGTCACTAGTGAATATAGCTACATTTTATTAATTTATTTATAATCAAGTGTGAACTTAGGGCAGTGAATGTACTGTGTACTTTACCCGCATTGGAATGGAATGTGCTCATTTGATAGTCGGTTATCGAGTGACCCGCCTGATAGCGCGGAATGCAGACAGCCATATACGGCTAGCCAGACCCGATTTGTCACAGTACCGTTTCGCCACAAATTAACTCGGATTGTGATTCATCATACAGAAAGCTTTTATTCTTTTGAATATTTTTCGCGGTTCGGCACAACAGTCCAGCAAATCGATAACTAAGTAATATTTAAGCTATGAATATAACGAACCAGGTCTCAAAATTGGAAATATAAATTACATAACTATCATAATTAAGGGTTACTCCATGAGGGCGGCTGGTAGTGCCTGGATATCGAAAACGGTTCATATAGCAGTGGACTGCTACGAGCTGATGTGATGGGTGGGATACGAAAAATGTGAGATGTATCCGTACCGCTCATTGTATCAATCAATACATAGTATGAAATGAAATAAAGTCGCTTCCCTTGTCTGTCCCTATAAATTAAAAATAAATAAAATAATTTCAAAAGGAAAGAGAAGGATTATAATATATACTGTATTTCAAATTGATTGGAAACCAAATTATGAATTAACAATAATCACTATTTACAATAAGATTTTATTGATACAAAGAATATTTCGAATCAATTAAATCTTGTTAAAATGTGCGCTTTGATCATGTATGCTGATTTTGCTAAAAGTGGCCACTATTACACTGCGCGGAGTTGCGTCGCTGACGTTGCCCCTTAATGGCGAACCGGGACTGTGGCAAACCCGGACAGAGTCCAAACGGCCACCCCGACACAAAGGGAGCTCATGTTACCTACATTCTACATGCAATGTACCTAAGTACTCGGGTCCTGTTTACCTTCGCTACGTGTGCAAACTGAGATACGAAGCAGCTGTGTTGATAATATCATCTATTTTTGCACGTGAAATCGATACCTACTAACTAAACAGGGGTAGAGATAAATTAACTAAAATTGACGGATCGAATACTCTGGACCTACATACAGGGTAATTTTTTATTCACCCCGGAAAATTTACAGGGCGATTCTACTCATGATTCTGAACAACTTTTATTATGGAGTCACCTGCGAAATCACGAAAAAAATAACAGCTGCTCCATAGAAAAATTCATACCTACTCAAACAAAATGTATGGAACAGCGGGATTTTTATTCGCGATTTTGCAGGTGACCCCATGATAAAAGTTGTTCAGAATCATGAGTAGAATATAGCCCTGTAAAATTTCCGGGGTGAATAAAAAATAACCCTGTATTGTATATGACGTAAGACCTATTAATTTGTTGATGAGTAACTCAGATGAGTAAGACCGTAATCATCTCATGCCGGAATGTTACATTTAGCTACCCTTATCAATCACATGTCAAAACGAACCGGACGCCCTATTGTGCTGTTTCCAAAAACTGACCAATCTCCCTATCATTCAAATGACGCACTGATATCAGGAATGAAGGTACTTATTTACTTATTCAGTTTTTAGGGTCCCATACTCCCATATTTATCTAAAGGGCCAAAGCGGACCCCGGTGAGATTTTACTGTTTACCGTCTGACTGTTACTAGGCTGCAAGTTGCAGCCAACCGGATAGTTAGGCAACAAAAATTTTCACAGATGTTGTATGTATATAGGTACTTACGTCTACTTATTTCTGTTGCTGCTTTAACAACGAACTAAAATTATAATGAAATGAATATTTGTGAAGGCTCCCAAACGTGTTTTTCGCCATTTTCATAGATAGTCAATGGTACGGAAGCCTTCGTACGCGAGTCTGACTCGTACTTACCCAGTTTTATCAGTTTTACCAGATTTATCATGCTGACTGTACACCACCCACACCCAAATAAACGATAAAAATAAATAGAGCTGATAGAGATATGACAGCTAAGCGCCGGCTGAACACCGATAAATAGTTATTTTGTGAATAAATCGGCGTCTCTTTGCCATAAATCGCGGCTGCGTCACTGTGTAGGCAGCGCCAGCGATGAAAGGCTGGAACGCGGGTAGGAGTGCCTCTAACAGAGTGACTCATAGGCGCCCACTTCTAATGGTCGCGCTGGATTCTATTCAGCAGATGGCGCCACTGGACGCGATTCTACAGAACCTTCCAAAGTCTTAAGTTAAATAAGTAGAGATTTTGTGAATAAATAGCTAGTTGCTTTTTGCCATAAATCGCGGATGTGTATGTGTGTAGGCAGCGATGAAAGGCTGGAACGCGGGTAGGAATGCCTCTAACAGAGTGACTCATAGGCGCCCACTTCTAAATGGCCGCGCGGGATTTTATTCAGCAGATGGCGCCACTGGACTTGATTCTAGAACAAAGTATAAACTCTAAAATCGTTAATTTAAATTGCCTGATGCCCCATCCACGGATACCGGATTCGAGTATACCGAAACTTCTTTAATGTCACTTTCAAATGAAAAAAAAACACTGATAACGTGATTACACGAAATAATCAACGTTAGCGACGGTACAATAGCCTATGTTATCTTTTAAATTTTAGAAGGCAGTCGAATTAATATATTAATTAGATGGCCCAACAGAGAAGGACATGTGTGAAATGAGTCAAAATGTTTCAATTGCAAGAGGGAAATTACAAGCCATAGACAAAAACTGATCCGCCTTTTTCAATATTATGAAGCTGAAAGTGGTCCTTTGGAATCGAGTTCATCGTTGTTTCCTTTCATGGAATCCCGTTTTGTTGGATAACTGCGGCAGTCATGCAGTAAAATATACTTACGCGATATAAAAGCAAAATGAAAGGTTTAACGCGTAAGGCGGAGTTGTCCGAAATGCTGTTTTAATTTGCTTGTTTTAACTGTGTGAAACAGACAATTTGTTGAAGTCCATAATTTAGTTTAGCAAAACATATATTCTATAAGTTTTTGAGAGAACGAAAATAACAATATAGGCATACTTATAGTAAATTTACCTAAATTTTCGTAGCGGGTATAAGGCTTATTACAAAATTGATACATACGATACGATATTTACCTATCAAGCAGAGGTGTTCAACATATAATTTACAAAATTCCTGTTCCCAAGCTTAGGCATTTAAAGTCAGATTAAAACAAGTCTAGTTTTATTGCTCGAGACAAAGAAACCAGAACGATTATACGACCTACCTCACCTCTCACCATACAAGTCCGACAACAACCGACAACTCATCGAGAAAATTTCCTATTAACTTGTCAGACCACACCCGGAGATAGGTTCACTGCAGACCGAGCTAACGATGTCACGCTACTCTCACGAGTGTAAAGTTAGTTATAAATGTTATAATAACGTGTGGGCTCGTCTGTTCTTAATTCAAATGCGGTTTGTTATGGTTGCGTCGCCGGCGCGGGCGCCGCGATTCGCAACGGAGGCAGAGATGTAGCTAGGGCTAAAAATTCAGAAAGTACCACAGGCTTTTTAGAGTTAAGTAGGTTTCTCACAGAATAGGTAGAGTCAGTGCGGAAAGAGAATAGTGTGGGCAAAAAGAGAACTAATATTTTTTGCATAGGTTGCTATGACATTTCTCATAGTGAGACACAGAGGCGCCCCCAAATCTCACGCCGGTTCTTTTTCCGTACAGACTCTACTCATCTGACACGACAGAAGGAGACTCATGAGCAAATCCATCAGAAAAAATTTAAAAGCTTGTGCTTAGTCTAGCGAACTCTACAAGAACTGTAGCAAGCGCTACAAGAACTACAGCAAGCGCTACGAGCACCTATTGTAGTAAGCGCTACCAAAAAGAACTGTAATTTAACGTAGGGACATGCAGAAAATTGTGTATCGCATCATTCATCATAGTGCCAGATTGTCAGCCCATCGCCTAAATTTGCAATACGTATGTAACCCTTGAGTCCTTCAGTCGCCTCTTATTACACCCACGGGAAAAAATTGGGGTGAGCGAGCATCACCCATTCTAAGCCGGCATCACACGGCGTGTGTTTTCAAAACTAGTGCAGATACACAAATGGGGGCCTCAGGGAGTTGAGGGCATCTTCTGTACCTGAATACGGCCTATTGAAACCCAGGCGTGTAATTGCATCGCAAGTTGCACGGAGCGTGGGCGTCGAATGCCCTTTGAGGATTACGCCTTCGCGAAAATGCGACACCTGAAGTGTGGACAGAGGAGCCTTTGACCCGGCAGCCATCTTTGTAAATAGCAGTCAGCTTTGTAAATAGACGGTGGAGAATACGGCGTGGGCGGCGTATCATAAATAACAGATATATTTGTGATTATTTGAGCTTTCTTGCAGTTTATACAAAGGGAATAATGGTTGACCTCTTATAAAACTAAGAACTCATTGAACAAATGGCTCTACGACTGCTGGAAATAACTGATTAAAATTATATTTAATTTTGAGGGAAAGTGTACGAATGTACCTATTGTGATTCATTGAAAATGTGACAGGCTAATGTGTTGAACTCTTCGAGCAACGACCGGAACGAGACGGAAGACCGTGTTGCTCGAAGGTTGAACTATTCTAAAAAGTAACTTAGGTATTTAATACAATTCGTTTAGGTACAGGGAGGAACAAAAGGGTATAACAAGCCGAAAGGAGGTCAAGGTACCCATGAAACTGAACAACTTTTCCCGTGAAACATAGGCCGAAAAAGAAAAAAGAAATGGATCTCTCATAATAAATTTTTCACTTCTCATGCTCTGAAAGAGCTTATTGGTGCAGGATATAGGCTGCACAAAATCGCATTTTATGCACAAGTGCAAGAACGTATCTACTCATAAATGAAGGCAAAGAAAATGAGCCATACACAGCCAAAGGGCGTCTGCCCCGAAAGCCGATATCTGCCCGACATAGTGCTATTTCATTTTATATGTATGAAAAAATTGAAATAGCACTATGTCGGCTTAAATAGTAGGCTGTATAGGTCTGCAGCCCAAGCCTAATGCCAATGTCGTAAGATTAAAAAAAAATAAAGCGGCGGGAAACAGCTCTTGTTTTTTCGTAATTCGTAATTTAATGTTACCTACTTATATAATATACTATTGTTTTATTTCCTCGCAATCAAAGTGAAAAGCAGAGTTTATAACTCGTCCACAAAACCGTTCTAACCTCGACATTACTATCAGCCCTCGCCTTCGGCTCGGGCTGCTAAAAGTCTCGGATGAAAATGGTCCGTTTTGTGCATTTGTTGTAAAATCTACTATATCAACTGATCGGCAAATTTGCATAGAAGATCTAATTAAAAAATAATTTTTTACCAGATCTGCCCAGCGGTTTCACCCGCTGTCACTCATTTTCCCGTGGTAATAGTTGTTTTCCCGCGGTAAAAAGTGACATATGTGTTATTCCGGGTTATACTCTACCTGTGTTCTAAATTTCATCCAAATCGGTCAATCCGTTTGAGCGTGAAGAGGTAACAAACATACATACACACACACAAACTCTCAGATTTATAATATTAGTACGGATAATTCGATTCATGTTTCATGGGGCAAGTTATTTATTCAGCTTCATGAGTAGGTACCTCCAGTCCTCCACCTCATTTCGGCTTATTATACCATTTTTGTTACTCCATGTATAATAGACGAGAAGTAAGAAATTTAACGCATATAGAACCTACATATTTAGTGTTATTAATAGAAGGCAATTAGATTAGCTATTACGGGCTAGCAGGCTCGCGAGGCCATGCCAGCGGGGTTAAAGTATCGTAACTGGTTGAACGTTCAAACTGCGATTAAAGGTTTATTTTTAAATAATCAATATTAAGAATGTAGAGCTATAAAAGAGACGACAAAAATATCCGACAGAAAAGCTAGAGTAGATATGGAAAACTCTAGAACAAGAACACAGAGCTATCGATGTATCAAAGGAATAAAATTGTAGTAAAATAAAGTATCTGAGTGCCTACTATGAATCTTTCGAATGAATATCTTAGTGACTAAAAAAGGATCACGCATTCTACTTTTTACGTAGGGTATTTTTGCTCATGTACTTAGGTACCTACATTACCTAACAAACGACTTATTACGAAAGACAATACGTAAGAAAGGCAAGGGATTGCGATTTTAGAATATATACTTAAGTGTTTCTCAGATTAAGTACTAAGCTAGCTAGATATAGGTACTTAATTTACCGTACTTGGTATTTTCTTGTAGGTAAGATCAATAGGAGGAAAAAGCCATTTCAATAACGAGTTTGCATAGTTACAAAGTAAAGTACTCGTACTACAAACAAATTAATATTAAAATTAAACAGGAAAAGTCTGTTTGAAAACAAGGTGTACGAAACTGGTAAGTGCATTTATTGTTAAGTATCGGAGCTGAATTTCTAAAACGATGAATTCTGAAATCGTGCACGGAAGTCCGCAACGATTCGTATCGCACAATCTCGTAGTACTTATATTAACTGAAATAGAAATTCTTTATTCAATGTAGGATAGTATAGTATTATCACTTGAGTACCAAATTTTTAAAACACTTCCCGTGTTAGGTATACAATTTTTGAAAACTTGCAAAATTTTCGAGTGCGGGCAGGAAAGTCGCAGGTTCAAATCCTGCCCGCACTCGAAAATTTTGCAAGTTTTCAAAAAAGTATTATCACTTATTGACGTCATGATCCGTCATTGCGAAAAAAAACTTTGTTTCCTTTTTTTACACAGAATTTTCTTTTTTTTATAACAATTTTGTAATGTCCTAATAGAAAACCGGCTCGGTTTTTGTCAAAGGTATCCGTGTATTTATTGGGAAAAGTTTAGTAGAACGTTTGAACAAGGACAACTAATAGCAAACTTTCACATCCGCATGAAAAAAATCTATTATAGAGCTACTAGTACACCCGTTTACTTCCTTTTAGTCTTGATAAGAATGCAGTATATCTGGATTTTTTAAACATGATCGCAAAGCAACTGTGTTATAGTTTTTTATTATTAGGTATTAAAAGTGGGTACTTACCTACCTACTACTACTATGTTCGTTCCACATCAGACCCGACCTAGCTCTTCGACTCATCATAACAACGATAAGAGGGAAATGGCTATTGTAATGATATTAGGAGTAACGTAGGAAGTAAAGAAGACTGAAATGTGAGAAAGCTAAAACATTACACTCCTTTTTTTGGTTAGGCACCGGCAGTCGTGTTAAAATTAGGTACACATAATGAAACCTAGAAAGTAATTTTCCCGGTAGGTAAGATAAAAATAATAATTGGAGATAAACAGACGGTTTGTAAAACAATTTACTTAATTCATCTAAGTGAATACGAATGAACGCATTTTTTTACTCTCAGGATATCAAAAACAACAGGTAAAATCCTCGTCATTAGGTGATGTTTATTTAGCGTTATTTCGGTAATTCTGATGCAGGTTATGAGGTCGAATTCAAGGTGACTTTCAAATATTTCTAAGGTGGTTTATGACTTACACGTACGAACGAACATACCTACCTTTAGGTACCTAAGTGCCTGTAGAGTAAAAAAAAGAGCGTGTCCGACACGCCATCGGTCGGATAACGAATATTTTCTAATCGAAAGCACTATTATCAAAGTCTGGTTTAATTTCGATTTTGAAATCCTATGAATGCAAAACGATAGAATGGATTATTATGCTCTATTTGTTTTATATTTAGTACCTACACGTGCGTTTAAAACAACATTTACTTTGCCTGCCCCTTCACCGGATCAACAACGAACGATTAGTTCCTAGTAGTAAACTAGTTACGTACTTACAAGCAGTGGTAGAAAACAGTACCTATTTTGATACATAGTGAAGCTTTAGTCTACGAAACACGAAAAACGCAACATATTGCGTGGGACATCGAGTCAATCAATTGCAAACAGTCTCACAAATTGTCAAATATCAACTTTGTATCTCGCAGATACAATCGAACCAGGGACAGCCTCCGTACTTTTACACCATTATTAGACTAACCAGGCAGTTTGAAAAAACAATCTACATCACATACCTACAGTAGGTAAACATAGATTAAACAAGATCCTCTCAGGCCTGTGCTTATCGAACCCCGCATCGCGTCAATTATTGATTATCATTCCGTGCTTGTTGTGGCAACTGCAAGATAGTCACAGTTGGTGCAGATATCTCTTGGATCTGCGCAGGCGCAGGCGACCGGCGCGTGATCCCCGATCGCATAGAGCCTTGCAAGGCCGTTTGGCGTCTCGACGGCGGATCATTAAGTGCTGCCTTAGCGTTGACTCACCACTTATAGTCACCAGCTTGTAGCTACCGAGATTAGTGAAGGCATAGGCCTTTGCTTGATAAGGCTATTTGTAGTTGTAGACTGTGGGCACTCTCGCTCGGCGCTACGTTGCGTAAGGCTGAGTACGCCTAGTATGAATAAATTTACCTACGATATTCTTTCGGCACCACTACGATACATAACCTACTATATTGTATCCATAATGCATGAGATTTTAGTGATTATGCAAAATCGTGGGGTAGGTAGCTTTTTACCTAGCTGATATGCGAGGTTTTTGTAAAACATTGTACAGATAGTTTAGTACAACTACTACTACCTACACTAGAAAGTTAAGGAATGATTGTATACGAAGAACCTGGCTTCGTGGCTTTCCAAAATTAATGGACAGGTAGGTATAACAAAACTATCGCCTCAACTAGGGCCATCAGAAACATGAGAAGCCGAACTAGAATTCTAGATCACGGCTCTTCTTTTACAATGGATTTGGAGCGCAACCTTGTAAGGACGTTCTTTAACTAAGCAGAAATCTCGATGAGTCATATTCCTCAGCAGAAAATTGCAATACGTAGTAACCGTAAAATCTGTGGTTCGTTAGCCGCAAACAGAGGTGACCTCTATTGAATGATGGCGAAACTACAGCGCGCGCAGTGAAAATTCTTCTTCAAAGTAAAACATCAAAGCTTTATTCTTCTTTCGTGAAGTTATTGTAGCACTTTACTTTTCTACGAAACAGTCTACAATTTAGATATGCCATACTACTTATGTACCATTATCTCCTATTAATAAAATCCATAAGGGATTCAACATAAAAATAGATTAACGAATAGGTAAGTATGCATGCTCCCTACTCGGGCATAATTTTAACATCATTAGAGAGAAGTGAAGAAATAGATTATTTAACATCGCCGGCCAAACCATGCTTCTATAATAAGATTAAAATCATCTAAATACTCATGAGTTAAGTTTGTTTTTGAACAATACAAAATAAGGCTCATTTATTTTCCATAATTTTTAATTGCAAGGGGGAAATCGCCAGCGGATTATTGAAAAGTAATTCGTATTTCGGGTTATTTTGATCAATTTGAACTACATTACTATGACCAAAATTATAACTGAGTGAGACCGTAACCTGTTGCAACCTATTTCGCCATACTCCTGAAATTTTGATCTATTCTAATTAGTTCAGAATTATTATGTTGCAATCATGAAACATGTTACAGTTTACAAAATGAAAGCGCATATTTAGGTAAGTAAGTACTTTATAATGAACCTACTTATGTATACCGATGAATGTGCATAACATAGCAGTAAAAAAGTCATAAAAAATACCAAAGCGATAACATTTTCCTGCATGTACAAACTGTCGATAGTGGTCAGGGAGGAAATGTGTCAATGGTTGCCAAGTCGCTTCTACGAACTATTGACTCAACCGTGCGCCAACGCGACGCGGGTTTCAAGCATTACATCAGTCAACCGCTGACTGCAATACAGTATAGTCATTGTACAACGTACAATAGTAATAAATGACATAATCCGGTATACATTGAAAAACTGATTAGATAGGAAGCAAGAAAGAAAAGCAGTAAATTTTGTAATCAAAATAAATGGCATGTTGTTATTCGCTTTAGAGACAAAATGCGGAGTAGGTTCTTATGATCCCTGAGGAAGGGTACTTCTTCAGTTTTTTTTATTTTTTATTAAGGATGGGTTTGCTTTTGACTCTAGTCTAGGTCATACTAGGACAGAGACAGAGTCTAAGATGGAGCGGGCTCACCCATAAGAAGCCTGTTCACTCTTACTTTGAAGAGATTAGGGTTGTATGCGTTTGGAAACACAGACGCAGGTAGTGAGTTCCACTCTTTAGCAGTTTCATGAAATGAGCAGGCCTAAGGAAGTTTTCCTTTAGTGGCACCTCACCGTCCAATACACTCGTTATGTATGACAGTACTTTAATTCCTAAAATTGATGGATACCATTATTGCAAATTCTAATCATATCAGGAAACCACGATGATACTGTTATAGGAGTACATGGTGCTGTAACCGCTCTGATAGCACGATAACATTCATAGCAACTAAAAATACATAATATTTTGTGGTTGGGTGTAAACCGAAGGTATAACAAGTTAACAGAGAATGTTACGTACTCTCTACTTGAGAAAATACCAACGCACGAAGACCTAGGTAAATACTCTTTCTTTCTCTTTTCGTGTGGGACACCGAGTCGTCCAACGACCCGATGAACTCTGGTGCCAGAGTGTTTCAACCGATTACTACCACTAGTAGGCCTCTGACATGGTTGTGTTACGACCGCCGTCTAAGTAATCATAGACAGCAACCGGAACCGACGGCTTAACGTGCCCTCCGAAGCACGGAACCATTTCTTTTCGGACAATCAGGTGGTTCAGCCTGCAATGTCCTATCCTAACCAGACCGAGAACAAATTCACAATGTGATAAATATCAGCTTTGTGAGTGTCCCACCGAGAATCGAACCCGGAACCTTTGCGTCGCAGGCAGTCGCACTTCCACTGCGCCACATCGGCCGTCGGTAAATACTTATGTGATGAGTGAGTATGGCATAAATTCCCCAACAGTGAGAGGCCCATGTCCAGCAGTAGTAGATGATCTGGTGCCGAACCTCAAAACATGATCTACCTGCCGATGTGCGCAGCGTGAGCTTAACGTGTATGATGGAGACCAATGAGACCGCGTGGCCACATATTGGTCAAAGCAAAAGGGAACCTAGAAGAAAAGGGAAAAATACAGAAGAGTTCTTACCATATTTTAGAAGCATAAAGCATATTTGTTTTGATTAAAACGGCTAATTAATAATATCACTGCCACTTTCTGTTATTTAATTTAATAAAAAGGGGTAATAGTAGCTAAATTTGGAACACATACATACATACATATATCACGCCTATATCCCTTGTGGGGTAGGCAGAGCGTAAACGGCCGAAAAAACGGTCACTTACGCCACGTCTGACAAACATTTGAGGGTAATACAGATAATTTATGTATTACTATAGTGACAGGTTGTCAGCCCATCGCCTAAAATTGCATTTGTCATATTAGTATTTATTAGTTTATTTGTAATATTATGTTTAGGTATTAGGTAGTTTTTAGATTGTTATTTTTCTTTTTATTATTGTATTTCTCTTGTTCCCGTATTATCCCTTCTTCCACCCTTATTAGGTTGGCTGGAAGAGATCTCTTATAGAGATAAGCTCGCCTATGTATTTAATTATAAGTTAAAACATTGTGAATCACTGCAATAAAGAATATATATATAAAATTGCAAAACACATGTAACCCTAGAGTCCCTTAGTCGCCTCATACGACACCCACGGGAAAGAAATGGGGTGCTGCTATTCTAAGCCGGCATCACACGGCACATTGCACGGCAATTTGGAATACAGGTAACCCGGAATAGCACATAGGCCTTTTTTTACCGCGGGAAAACAACTATTACCACGAGAAAATGAGTGGCAGCGGATGAAACCGCTGGGCGGAAATCTGGTAGTCTATAATTTAAGTAAAATTAAATAATAGTGCTTAAAATCATAGACAATTCAATAAGAGATCATCGTCCATCCTTATCTTAGTCATGTAACAGAAAGTGACAGTAGAGATTTTATTCGGTAACATACAATTGAGACTATTATTCCATTTGTATGAAGAGCACAGTTTCGGGCGGAAATGCGCTGAATCACGTCGTCTAGATTAGGGCGCGTATTAATAGCGGCTGAAAGCGTGGCGGACGCGTGCCGGCAGCGTCTACGCTATTTCTGACCAGACGGCGGGCGCCGTACAAAACGACGCAGTATAAGGGCGTTGTACATACGTACGTACCGTACGTACCCAAGATAAAGAAAGTGAAATACAGTCTAAGGAAATTGATAATATTTTTTGCAATGTTTCACATCCACTTTTTAGACGATTCGTGACAACCTGTCACTATGGCTATACCTACACAATTTTCCGAATGACCCTCAAATGTTTGTCAGACGTGGCGTAGTGATCGTTTTTTACGGCCGTTTATGCTCTGCCTACCCCTCAAGGGATTATAGGCGTGATACATGTATGTATGTTCTTTATTCATGAAATTATTTGAATGAAAAAATATTACTTACTGTGTCGTTTTTGTTCTGGGTATACTTATTTATGAAAAGGTAATCAAAATTGGTACCATAATCAATAAACGTAAAAAAGTATAGTTAGGTTAGGTACCTTATTCATTAGCAGACATGGCTATAAGGACCATCAAATACTATGATTAGTCATCGGGTCGATCGTCAACTCTGTGTCCCACACGAAATAAGAAGAAGGTTACCCATCTATTGTCGAAAACTTACTCAAAAAGTAAAAGCAAATGTGTGCACTCCTCACAACACAAAAAAACCCGTCTTTGATCCTCGTCGCCATTGGTTGAAGAGCTCGCGACGCACTTTCTATAATGATTGTAATAAAGTGCACTACTGAAAGTCCCTAATTAGGCCTCTTTCATAGTCGTGTTCAGGATAAAATCTTCAAAGAGACAAGGAATTTGTCGGCCATTCGCTTGTTTTATTATTTCAATACTGAAGCCGTGCTACATAGTTTCGTTTAATTTATTTATAGCGTGTTTCTTACAAATCACGCTTATATCCTTTGCGGGGTGGGCAGAGCGTAAACGGCCGTAAAAAGTTGACATCAACTCCACGTCCGACAAACATTGAAGGTAATTTAGTTAATGTAATGTATAGTTATAGTGAATGGTTGTCAGCCCATCGCCTAAAATTGCAATACACTTTAAACCCTCGCGTCCCTTAGTCGCCCGCGTGTTACTTATTGTATTTTTATGGATATTTCAATGCGTGAGCCAGCTCATGAAACTAAACAAGTTTTCACCAAAAAAGGGATAACAACATTTGTTCTGTTTCTCGAAGACCATGTTTGTATTTTTTTTTCGTGAGCTGGTGCACCACTTGAAATACTGTAAGGTTTATTTATAAGTAAGTACCTTATATTTACGAACCGATAATTAGGATAAAGTCTTTTTTCGTAATACAGACGATAATTGACGTTAAATGAAACAAGAAATTCCTTTCAGGTTTAACCCGGTATATTCTACCTTGATATTTGGGAACAATTGTATTATTTAATTTCATTACCTTAGCATTACATCTACCTCGACCTACGAATACATAACAATAATATTCAGCTAATATTAGGGCTCATTTTTGACATTCACACATTGAAAACTCGTACACATTCCTTACTTTAACTGTACGAACTGACTTTACTAAATATATTTAAAAAGAACATTACATAAATACATATTGTAAATAAAATATTATGTATCTTGGCATTTGAATACATTTGATAAACTAAATAGGTACTTGGCATATTCTAGGATATATTATAGCACGTTCACACTATGCACATGCTCCTGCCGCTTTCGCGAATATTGATCGACAACATTGCACTCTAATTAATAGGTATGTGTGAAGTTTGGAGGATTTGGGACTATCGTCTGTCTGATATGGGAAATATTTTCCTGAAAGACCCTTAAATCTAGCTGTCGACCACAGACAAATTCGTAGTGCAACCTGTGCAATATTGCTATGTTGTAACTCTGTAATATTACTACCATATCCTACTTAGCAGCTACCACATCACATTTTTGCGTAGATTTTGATCGTACATATCTTGATGATTTACTTTGGAAAATAAAGTACCTATTTTACGAATAATTTATGATGAATGATGATGGATAAAATTAGATGAACGATTCTGACAGGACATTTCCTAGCTGATTCTTTTCCTGGAACTTTTTCAAATAATTACCTAAAAAAAAAGACCGAAAATCAATCATGTGAAAGTAATCAGAAATAGTTGGGGATGGACTTAGTTAGGCACTGTCTTGCAGAATCGTGACGAATACTTTGTTTAACAGAAAATACAGTGACAGACACGTAAAAGTTTTCTATCAAGAAAAATCTAGATAAATAAATTATATAACTTCTATCGCACTTATGAGTATATTTTTATAAGCTAGCTATGACATGCAACATTACTTCAGTTTTACTCCTAAGTGTACGGTGCTATTCTAATGTGTATTGTATACACGTGGACACGTGTATATTTATTATTATTACCATAATTACTACAATAAAATAATGGTACTCTATCGGCAAGTAATAAGGTCGTATTTTATTTTACTATCTAGCTATATCAATTTACCTTCAGTTAGAAAGATCTCTAATCAGATTGTCTAAAACTAAATCTTCCAAATATGTGCTACGCATACAGGTTTAGCAGCACTAAAGTACCGCCGTTCCAATAAGTCATATTTGACAGCTATCAGATTCGTGAACATACTATGGGAGGGGGTCTATTTTCTTTAGTATGGAGATGACAGCTGTCAAAAACGGCTTATTGGAACGGCGGTACTTTAATAAGAGGATTACATCGGCTAGGTGCTGCCCCCACCACATAAACGTAATTTATCGAAAATTAGCTTCTGTCAGATTGGAGTGCCTACCTACAGATGCTGAAGCTTTATACAGAAAATAATAGTGTCGCTGTAGTTGCAGATAGATAAATTTTGCTATCTGTAACTACCAGCACCCGCCGGGACTTGAACCTGGGACCGTGAGGTACCGTCCCACTGCTCTGCCAACTGAGCTACCGGCGCCCCGACCGACCGTTGCCAGTTTTTCTATCTCTTGGTTCTCGTCTCGAAGCGACGTACAAGCGACATCTAGTATAAGTTATTGTAACGAATACTAATAGCAGATCATTGCACAAAATATACCATTTTTAAATGCAGATTCTATGGTATGATTTTACAAGTACGTCGAGGATCATAACGTAAAGGAACCTAATATATTATACTGCCCTTTTATTGTTCAAGGTGTAACGTTAGTACTACGTTCCTCTAAGAGAAAGACCAGTTAAAACAATGCGAGCTTTTCATACTCATTGACTCTACTCTATACGCCAATCTCACGCCGATTCACATATTTGAGAGCCTTCCGGTCCATAAAGTTGAAATTCACTTGCCAAAGATTCCTAATAGTAAGTTGTTCCACGTCATGCTTGGGACAAGTTTAATTCCACCTTTTGATAGGATCGCAGTACTCTTCCTAGCAAATTAGATTTGTTTATTTCACATTTCATAATTACAGCACTGAAACTAAATAAAAATTACAGAGGATAATGTGCACCCTGTACATTATAATGAATATCATAATCATAGATAATACATAACACTATTCTACTTCAATTCAAGTAGAATTATCAAGCAATTATTTTTCTACCGTTTATACTAAGTTATTTTTCTATACTTACTAATCTATTTTATTTGGACATTTCATTTGAACCAAAAATATAATTAATGTAAAAACTTAAAAATAAAACAACACGCACACAGTTCATTTTAAAACGAGAATTATAATAATCGTTTTCATCACTGGATTTACATAAGTAATTTATTACAATATTTTCTTATTATTTGTATAAGTATTTCGTTTTTTCAACTATATTTCTAATTCCTTGTTAATTTGGAAGATCATTTGTAAGATTTCTTACGCAATTCCTTTAATTCGCATTGGCTCGAAGTGAGTCAGTTACGAAATCACAAGTTGAAAATTTTATAAAGAGAGATCTTTGAAAAGTAGTTAATTAATTGGACTTTGAAATAACATTTTTAGTTTTTGCCAACAAGTAAAGATTTTACATTTTAGACTTTATTTTAATTTTAATGCTTTTTTATTGTCTCTCAAAATTATGAAACAGAAGATATAGAGTTAATTTGGGATATTTAAGAATTAGGAAATCTTAGCATACATTTCATGTAAGTCAGATTTTGATATATTAAATGAATATAATATAGTATAATATATTAATATTATATACAAGAAGTATAGTGAATCTATAGCTTATCAATTATTTTAAGAGTACGCACAGAGCCACTAAAACTAGATTTATCTTTATAACATTAACAGAGTCTTTTGAGACAAGCTAAAGTAGGGTTACACAAATTATAAACAAAACTAAAATGACTTGTTTTGCATTCCGCATACATTAGAAGAAAAAAAACTATTTTAGTTAGGTATAGTTAGTGAGTTAGAACCGCTAGAACGAGCCTCATTCAGTCGCTGCCACGAATACCCGCGTCGTCAAATGAATAGTTAGGATTTCTGGAACAATATTATGGATTTAAGACCTTATGTAGTATTTTTTTACCTCATGTTTTATTAAATTTAATTAATTTACAGATAACAATGGCTGTAAACTTTTAATGATTCAGATATTTTATCAATGAAATAAAGTTCTGTAGGATAAGGTCGTATGGAGATTGGTTATGTTGTCAGTCAGCAGGATAAGCTGTATGTATGTGTATAAGGTGAAATTTTACTAGTGACCGATAGCGAATACTCATAATAGAATACAGGTGCCCGCACGGGGGACACTCGCACACGAGAGCTCTGACGGGCGCGCGGCACAGCGGACACTGCGCCAGCGCCGCGCCGCACCCGCCGCACGAGACCAGGTGCCCGCACGGGGGACACTCGCTCACCTGTGCGCCGGTCACGCGAGGTAGGCGCGCACGAGGGCTCTGACGGGCGCGCGGCACAGCGGACACTGCGCCAGCGCCGCGCCGCACCCGCCGCACGAGACCAGGTGCCCGCACGGGGGACACTCGCTCACCTGTGCGCCGGTCACGCGAGGTAGGCGCGCACGAGGGCTCTGACGGGCGCGCGGCACAGCGGACACTGCGCCAGCGCCGCGCCGCACCCGCCGCACGAGACCAGGTGCCCGCACGGGGGACACTCGCTCACCTGTGCGCCGGTCACGCGAGGTAGGCGCGCACGAGGGCTCTGACGGGCGCGCGGCACAGCGGACACTGCGCCAGCGCCGCGCCGCACCCGCCGCACGAGACCAGGTGCCCGCACGGGGGACACTCGCTCACCTGTGCGCCGGTCACGCGAGGTAGGCGCGCACGAGGGCTCTGACGGGCGCGCGGCACAGCGGACACTGCGCCAGCGCCGCGCCGCACCCGCCGCACGAGACCAGGTGCCCGCACGGGGGACACTCGCTCACCTGTGCGCCGGTCACGCGAGGTAGGCGCGCACGAGGGCTCTGACGGGCGCGCGGCACAGCGGACACTGCGCCAGCGCCGCGCCGCACCCGCCGCACGAGACCAGGTGCCCGCACGGGGGACACTCGCTCACCTGTGCGCCGGTCACGCGAGGTAGGCGCGCACGAGGGCTCTGACGGGCGCGCGGCACAGCGGACACTGCGCCAGCGCCGCGCCGCACCCGCCGCACGAGACCAGGTGCCCGCACGGGGGACACTCGCTCACCTGTGCGCCGGTCACGCGAGGTAGGCGCGCACGAGGGCTCTGACGGGCGCGCGGCACAGCGGACACTGCGCCAGCGCCGCGCCGCACCCGCCGCACGAGACCAGGTGCCCGCACGGGGGACACTCGCTCACCTGTGCGCCGGTCACGCGAGGTAGGCGCGCACGAGGGCTCTGACGGGCGCGCGGCACAGCGGACACTGCGCCAGCGCCGCGCCGCACCCGCCGCACGAGACCAGGTGCCCGCACGGGGGACACTCGCTCACCTGTGCGCCGGTCACGCGAGGTAGGCGCGCACGAGGGCTCTGACGGGCGCGCGGCACAGCGGACACTGCGCCAGCGCCGCGCCGCACCCGCCGCACGAGACCAGGTGCCCGCACGGGGGACACTCGCTCACCTGTGCGCCGGTCACGCGAGGTAGGCGCGCACGAGGGCTCTGACGGGCGCGCGGCACAGCGGACACTGCGCCAGCGCCGCGCCGCACCCGCCGCACGAGACCAGGTGCCCGCACGGGGGACACTCGCTCACCTGTGCGCCGGTCACGCGAGGTAGGCGCGCACGAGGGCTCTGACGGGCGCGCGGCACAGCGGACACTGCGCCAGCGCCGCGCCGCACCCGCCGCACGAGACCAGGTGCCCGCACGGGGGACACTCGCTCACCTGTGCGCCGGTCACGCGAGGTAGGCGCGCACGAGGGCTCTGACGGGCGCGCGGCACAGCGGACACTGCGCCAGCGCCGCGCCGCACCCGCCGCACGAGACCAGGTGCCCGCACGGCAGGAACACCACGCTCACCTAGTATTAAACATACTGAATCTTAGTAAAGTGTAGCGTGTGTGCACATATTTTATTTAAAAAACTGACACATTTTTTAAAAAAAATGTGCTTAGAAGCGGACAAAGCGAGCGTCGTCAAAAGAAAGAAAGAGCGTCGAAAGAAATACCACATAAGCCTGGTCAAAAATAAAACTAAAGTTACACATGAAACTACGTTCTTCCTCGTGAAGAAACATTTAAAAGTACAGCCGATAATATTTGCATTATACTAATGCCATAGTAAGCGCAAATACTATTGAAAAGTTGAATGAAAATGAAATAACTTTATTCAATGTAGGATAGCATTATCACTTATTGACGTCATGATCAATCATTGTAAAAAAAAGAAATTTGCATAACGCAATTTTCTTCTTTTTATAACAATTTTGTATTGTCCTAATAGAAAACGGGTTCGGTTGGTTCGGTCGGTCGGAATAATGAGAGGGTTACTCAAAGCTTTCAAGACATGGTTTGATAGTAACAATTTAATAATCAATTCCAGCAAAACAGAGGTAATGCTTTTCCGTACCACTGCCAATAGCAGACTCGTTAGAAGTTGCACTAAGCGACCAAATACTAGTAGGAGTAGAAGCTGTAAAATTTTTGGGGATATAAATCGATTCGCTTCTTAACTGGAAACAAGAGCTTGAGAGAGTTACGGGAGAAGATGAGTTCTGCCTGTTATGTACTAAGAAGTACAAAGAGACACACAGGACAAAGTAAGTATTGGCGGCGGCGCGATATTTTGTGCCCGTAGGTTAATATAATAAACATGCTCTCCTAGAGTCGCAATTCTGTTACAGCATTAAATTATGGGGAAACGGCTACCAATACAACATGAAAAGAGCTTTTGTGGTGCAAAAAGAGCGATAAGAAGCATCCTTCGTCTGGCACAAGGAGACTCTTGTAGAGAATATTGTATAAGATTCGGTGTCTTTACGGCTCCTTGTCTCTATGGTTCTGTGATACAAATGGTGGTGGCGTAAAGTTACATGCCGTTTAACCTGGCCAGCCCCGAGGCAGTGCCTTTATTGTTATTTTTTATCCCGCCCGAAATGGTTTTCTATTAGGACAATACAGAGTTGTTATAAAAAAAGAAAATTGTGTTATACAAATTTCTTTATTTTACAATGACGGATCATGACGTCAATAAGTGATAATACTTTCCTACATTGAATAGAATAATTTCATATTCATTTTATTAAGCATTCTGCACTCTGAGAGAGAATTACGTTTGTCTACTAGAAGTAAGGATGTCGCCGTCGGGGTTACTACATTTATGCCCTTGACAACTGTCACTTTTCTTGCAAAAATTTGTGCGTGTGTGTGTAGGTAAGCTAGGGTTAACAATTGAAAATATTGTAAATTTATGACATGGCTTAATAGTAGTTTATGCAACTGTCATCTACTAATGCCCACTAAATTCAATACGTCAGCAGTTGTTCCGATATCATCGTACAGTTGCTGTTGTTGAACAACTGCTGAACAACAACCGAACAACATCTGAACAACAACTGAACAACAGCTAAACTAAACCAGTTGAACAACATCTGAACAACCATCCAACAACAACTGCTGAACACGTGCTTACGCACGCATTATATATTACTACTAAATTCAAGCATTTAGAATTTGAAAATAAAAATGAAGAATCTAGTTGGTCACGCGATTTGTAACGTGTAAACCCCGCAGGACACAACCCTAGCGCCAGGCTCTACTTATTTCTTCACAGGTCCTCTAATAGTTCTCGGGTGAGGGCGGGTCGGGGGCTGGGGTGCGGGGAGGTGAGTGACCGTTCTGTATGTACAATATATACTACATACCATTGGTTATTCTGTGGTTTCACAAAAAGTTTAACAGTTGCATTATTCCTTCCTGCTAAATTGAAACGTGAACAATAAGTCACGATTCTCTCTTATGTTTTAAAAAGCTTTAGGGCACAATCTACAAACATTTATTTTATCCATAGTTTAGATTTTTATATATTGGCGACGCTGGTTTCGCGTGGGATCACTTTTACTACCTAGACCGTTCGTATTTCTGATGGAAATGCTGAAATACATAAAAATAAACAAAAAAAAAACTAACCTCGCTATCCATACACACTTTACAGAGCCTGGCTTCCTTCAATTGCCTATTCTCTTCTTCGAGTGTAAGTTTCTTTTTGACAGGCGCCTCCTGCCCGTCACAATCAGTTCTGCTTTCACTTGTGCTAGAATCTGGCGCATTTTCATCATTTCTAGAAGAATTCTGATCGTTTCTAGACGAATTCTGCTCGTTTCTGGAAGTGTTCTGATCGGTTCTGGAGTCTGAAGAGGTTCTAGGTCGCCTGGGTGATGTTCTGCGCTGTTCTCGTATGGTTCTCATGTACATTGGTTCTGGGTTGGACTGCGTGGGGCTGTCGGGCGGCGACGCGCGACCGTCGGAACTCTCGTCTTGTGATGATGGGGTTACTCTGGGAATTGAGAAAGAAAGGCATTAGTAAAAACACTTTATTGCACAAAATATCAGGAAAATTTCTTGCTAACATGCGCAAAGGCGGCCTTATCGATCTCTTCCATACAATCTTTGGGTGCACGAGAGAGTATTGAAAAACAGAGCAGAGCGAGAGTATTCACAAAAGAAAAGGTAACTTGAATAAACGCAATAAATACAGAATACAAAACTATAATATTAATATAAACCTACATATAAACACACACATATCACGCTTGAATCCCTTGCGGGGTAGGCAGAGCGTAAACGGCCGTAAAAACGAACATTTACCCGACTTTAGACAAATATTTGAGAGTCATTCGGAAAGTTGTGTACCGCCATAGTGACAGGTTGTCAGCCCATCGCCTAAAATACAATACACACCCTCGAGTCCCTTAGTCGCCTCTTACGACTCCCACGGGAAGAAATTGCAATTAATACAAAAAAATAGCCTTTTTAGGTACTTTTTCCATTACTTTAATTGCAGCGAATATTTCATTGAGTTTACAGGTTCTAATTTTACTTAAGGATAATACTAAAAACTTGGGCAACGAATATTCTGATTGATTGCATAAAGAGAAAATTTTTTTTTTTAGGTGGCGCCACTGTCGAGGTCGTTGACAGCTACACTCGCCTTAAACTACGAAACTTGATGTAGATGTGTCCGAAACGCTCCTGTCAAGTTATTTTACACTTACCGTGTTGTGGGCGCGAACTGTCGCAACGTCTCAGCGAGTATGTCCCGCGCGAGTCTCTGCGAGCGCGGAGAGACGCTCCACGCCTCTTCATTCAATTGTTCGTCTAAAACAGCGTCTATGAGCGCTTCCGATGAATTGAACACCATGCCTGGAGATTTTATAAGTAAGACAGTGAGAAACTAATGAGATATCGTGATCTCGCCACTTGATAAAAGTCAAAAAGCAATAGAGGACTCGTCTAAAAAATGCATTAAACAATGTCAAAAATGCTAATTGCAAGTCGCAAAATGCCAAAAGCAGAATGTGTCAAATTAACCAACGGTGAAACATCAAAAATTAAAAATTCCGGAATCCACAACATTTCATTTTACGTTAGAAACAAAAGATATATACATCGTTTAGAGTGTTTGGGATGCTTATTAAGATACAAATATTTTCATAATGTTTCTGAAATATTTTGAATAGTTTTAAAAACTTTCAAAGTTAGGATTACCATGAAAAAATCCTTTGCTTATAGTAGAAAAAAAAACAGTGGAGAAAACTTCATTCATTCATCTGTCAATGTCAATCTGTGTTTTTTTTTAAATAAAGGTAGGCAAACACATTTTGTTTTCAGCAGCCTAGTTGTTGGAACTAAACTATCACTTTTTAAAATTTAAAAATTTCTGATTATGAAACAAAATAATAGTAGTTTATGCCACTGTCATATAATGGGGGTCATTAGAATGCGAGTGTCTGTTTATCACACGAGGCGTAGCCGAGTGTGATAATAGATTGACACGAGCATTCTAATGCCTAATTATATGCAGTTGCATACACTATTTTATCTACACTCTAAAAAATGTACTCAGTTGAACACTTTTCCAAACGTCCGCAACGGCGATTGCAAGGCCCGATACATGGTCAAATTCAATACGAGAACGTAATATGGCTTGATATGAATTTTTGAAGATTCTTTACTAACAGTTGTTTAGATGTCGAGTATCAACAGCAAATAACTAAACAACTAAACAACAACTGAACAACACTGAAAAACAACTGAACAACAACTGAACAACACTGAACAACATCGGAATAACATCTGAACAACAAGTAATCAACATCTGAACAAAAACTGAACAACATCTGAACAACATCTCAACAACAACAGAACAAAAACCTATTAAAACAACTGAACAACATCCGAAAAATTACCGTACAACAACAACTGTCAGGTGCGGCGGAAGATAGCGATTTGAGTATTGGAAAAAAAACTTCGTTTCATTTCTCAACTTTATCGTATTAAGAGTTTTCTCATTAAGTCATTACGCTTCTGTAATTTATAGTAAACCCTAGTTTTTATAGGCAGAATGCATAAAGTAGGTCATTATGCATCTGTTTTCGAATTCATAATTCGAATATTATGAGACGAGTGTAGATAAAAATAAAAAGAACTTGCCCTTTATTTAATGATGCGATAAACTATCTATTAAAAATATAATACAGTCTTGTTAGAAATTTGAAATGTTGTGGATTGAAATATGACACAGGTGCAAAATCTAAAAGTTCAGTTTAGTCCAGCAACCGATACCCACTTAGCCGTGAAGCGAAGCCTCCTGACGAGTCTCCGCCAAGTCAGTTTGTGACGGGATTTATACAGATTCATTCTGTTTGGTTTTAGGATTCAACAAAAAAATCTTGGTTCGAGGCCTGCGAATACACACAGGCCAAACGGCGAAAGTCGTAATTCAAAAGTTATTCGTAAAGAAAATAATTTAAATTTTCATTATCTGGATTTTATAAGGATTACTTACGTCAAAGTCTGGCATATGAAGTTGCAAAATTTTGGGTAAAAATTAAATAATTTGTAAAGGCTAGGACATATGTCAGCCAGTAGTACTTCACATAAGATAGTAGTTTATGCAACTGTCATATAATGGGGGTCATTAGAATGCGAGTGTCTGTTTATCACACGAGGCGTAGCCGAGTGTGATAATAGATTGACAAGAGCATTCTAATGCCTAATAATATGCAGTTGCATACACTACTTTTATCTACACTCTAAAAAAAATACCCAGTTTAACACTTTTCCAAACGTCCGCACCGGCGATTGCAAGGCCCGATACATGGTTAAATTCAATACGAGAACGTAATATGGCTTGATATGAATTTTTGAAGATTCTTTACTAACAGTTGTTTAGATGTCGAGTCTCAACAGCAAATAACTAAACAACTGAACAACACTGAACAACATCGGAATAACATCTGAACAACCACTAATAAACATCTGAACAACAACTGAACAACATCTGAACAACATCTGAACAACATCTCAACAACAACAGAACAAAAACCTATTAAAACAACTGAACAACATCCGAAAAATTACCGTACAACAACAACTGTCAGGTGCGGCGGAAGATAGCGATTTGAGTATTGGAAAAAAAAACTTCGTTTCATTTCTCAACTTTACCGCAGTAAGAGTTTTCTCATTAAGTCATTACGCTTCTGTAATTTATAGTAAACCCTAGTTTTTATAGGCAGAATGCATAAAGTAGGTCATTATGCATCTGTTTTCGAATTCATAATTCGAACATTATGAGACGAGTGTAGATAAAAACATTTATATGTTGCTACACTCATTCCATGTTGCTATATCATTGCCAGACATATTTGAGCATTTTCGAAATCACTTTTCTTCACCAAATTTTCGAAACTTTAGCGGCTTACTGCTCTTAAACAAAACCACTTTCAGCTACCAGACTTTGACCAAAGTAGTACATGCTAGTACTTAGTAAGTCTGGATTTAGAAAACAATGTTTATTTTCTTCACTAAATCATTTGAAAATATGTCAATGGCCCAATTCGGGATAAAAATTCTCCTTACTTGCCTTAAATTAGTGCTGTCACTTTCCGTCAAATAGGTTTAAAAAGGGATACGAGATATTAAAGTCGTGTCATGTCTTATAATTTCATGCAAAATACGTGTTATCTGTCAAAATAAGCCGACGATCAAAACAATGGCGACTAAATTGAGGACTTAGATACCTCCTATCCTTTTCTAAACCTATTTGACGGAAAGTGACAGCACTAATTTAAGGCAAGTAAGGAGAATTTATATCCCGAATTGAGGGCAGTATCTCGCATACGAACTTACCAGTGGAGCGAAGCCTCCTGGCGATAGCTCTGCGCACGCGCGCAGCATCCAGTCCAGCCCCTAGCGCCGCCATGGCTGCCTCGCTCTCCATACAATCCGACACCTGTCGTACATTAACATCATCATATAGACCAAGCACCTCAAAGGAACTTCGTTTGTATAATATGAGGTCCGAGTTACTGTCATACATTAACATCATCATATAGACCAGGCACCTCAAAGGAACTTCGTTTGTATAATATTAGGTCCGAGTTTTGGCTTTTCATATGTGTTCTTGTAATTGGCCGTGTGATGCCGGCTTAGAATAGCATACTGCACGTTGGAGGACCTGTGGAATGCTTCCGACGAGGCCATCCGCGTTGCTACTTACTGGTCCAAGCTCATATAATACACCACCATACATAATATTTGCTATCGACACGCTAGAAGAAGAAGAATAGCATCAACACATTTCTTACCTATGGGTGTCGTAAAGGCGACTAAGGGACTCGAGGGTTAGATGTGTATTGCAATTTTAGGCGATGGGCTGACAACCTGTCACTATAGTGATAAACAGTTATCTGATTGACCCTCAAACTTTTGTCAGACGTGGTATTAATATTAGTTTTACGGCCGTTAACGCTCTGCCTACCCGGTAAGGGATATAGGCGTGATTTATGTATGTATGTTTGTTATTGTACCCCTTAATTTCGCAGATGTTGCCAGGTTGTATCATAGTCGAGGGGGGAATGTTCCTTTTTTGCTGATATCTATTGCAGATACTATTTTGGGGGTATCAAATGAAAGGGCGTTTACAAGACCATTTCAAAAATATATCGCATTAATACATTGTAGCTACATGCTTAAAATAAAGTAAGTTTATTCGGTTCTCATATTATGCAACCAAACTTCCTTTGACATTCCTGGTGTAATAAGACTCGAAGTACAATCGACAGCTATCCGCTCGTGACCAGCAAGGAGACGCAAGTACTTCTTCACACGTACATTGTCTTGTTAACGAATACACATCTAGGCATAAAATCTCTTTAATTGGAGTTCGGTTTGTTACAGAGTTAGTTTTCTCTTTTTTTTTTTTATTAAAGATGGGTTTGCTCTTGACTAGTCTAGGTCATAGGACAGAGACAGAGTCTAAGATGGAGCGAGCTCACCTAGAAGAAGATTGTTCACTCTTACTCTGAAGAGATCAGGGTTGCGTTTGAAAACACAGACGCAGGTAGTGAGTACCACTCTTTAGCAGTGCGCATTATAAATGATGACTGGAAGCGCTTAGTCCGAATTGGTGGAATAGCAACCAGGTATGGATGGTATCTTTTCTTATTAAATTTAATCTGAAAATATTTCAAGGGCTAACTTATGGATAGCATATATCATTATTTTTTAAATTTGTAAGTGAACGACTTACCTGGCTTTCAGTAACTGGGAATGTCACAGTAGAATTATTTGGTCTTCTAGGTGCGGCGCGAGATTCTGTCGGGACCTGGAATTCGAAAAATTCACGATAAGAAATCATTTAGTAGGTGAGAAAAGGATTAAAAAAATTGTTGTTACTGACCGCCCAACAGTGGGCAGTGAAGGTTTAAAACAGTCAGATGTAGTAACAGTCAGGGGTAGGTAACAGTCAGGGGTTGGTAACAGTCAGGTGTAGAAACAGTCAGGTGTAGTAACAGTCAGGTGTAATAACAGTCAGGTGTAGTAACAGTCAGGTGTAGTAACAGTCAGGTGTAGTGACAGTCAGGTGTAGTGACAGTCAGGTGTAGGCAACAGTCAGGTTTATAACCAACAGTCAGGTGTAGGCAACAGTCAGGTTTAGAACCAACAGTCAGGTGTAGGAACAATCATGTGTAGATTTTGAAGGAGCTAAAAATTGAAGATTCCAAAACTAAAAAAAGTGAAGGCTCAACTGGCTTAAAGATTTTTTGTTACTATTATGAGGAAAGCAAGCGATGTTCAAAGAAGATTAGAGCCCATGTTCAATAGCGCATACCTACACATGTGTCGTGCGTGGCGAGTGCGACTTTTAGAAAAGCTATGGGCTAAGCTTTATAAGGCTATGGTATATATGTCGCAGGGATATGATAAAGTTAGGGACTTGGTCAAATCTCTAAGTGATTTGATCAAATCCCGGCAAATGATCAAAATATTTCAAGATTTTATCTTATCCCTAAACTAATCTAGTAATTTGATCAAATCTCAAAGCAAAACTTAGTGAATTGATCATATCCCTATATGATCTCAGTGAAATGACGACAATACATGTCAGTTCTTGTTTTCTACCTTTCTACACCCCACCGTACCCCCGATGTCATATCGTACCCAAGGTGGACAGAGATCCACTCGATTCTAAAAATATTACAAGAATCGTATTAGATACGAAAAACAACGTTTTTCAAATTGGCACTTCAACTGGAATAGTTCTTCTCTTTTCGTGTGGGACACCGAATCGTCCAACGACCCGATGAACCCTGGTGGTAGAGTTTTTCAACCGCCGACTACTAGTAGTAGGCCTCTGACATGGTTGTGTAACGATCGCCGTCTAAGTAATCATAGACAGCAACCGGGACCGACGAGAATCGAACCCGGAACCTTTGCGTCGCAGGCAGTCGCACTACCACTGCGCCACATCGGCCGAACTGGAAAAGTAAAAGACTGACTTCCTAGGAATTCTTTGCAAATTTCTACAACTGCATTTACTGATCCAGTTCCACCTATTGAGCTAAGTCTAGAGATAGCAGGAAAATTATCTTTATTTGGAGGTCAAGGGTACAAGAAGTGTTCTTACGAAAAATCTAAAATACGATGCAAAACAAACAGATGTGCTTGAAAGAAAAATAACGTCTGTGCAACTCCAGATGCCATAAATCCGCAACATGCTTCAATAATGATTTTTCTTGCTGATATTGACTTGTGAAACATAATTTTCCTTTTTCTTTGTTTAATTCGCTAAATGTTACGATTGTAAGTGATTTTTGTCTTGTCTTTTAATTGTTCTTTGTTGTCTTGCTTTACCAATTAAAATTTTGATACAACACACAAACACTGTTTTCGTCATTTATCTATACCAGTTTCGAGATTTAACCAAATAACTAGATTAGTTTAGGGATATGATAAAATCTTGAAATATTTGATCATTTTCCGGGATTTGATCAAATCACTTAGGGATTTGACCAAGTCACTAATTTCAACATATCCCTGCGACATATATACAAAAGGCGAAACTCAGTTTTTATTTCAGTTTTTTACGCCGTGGTGTTCATAACAGTCTTCAAATTTTTGTCAGACGTGGCGAAAATAACCGTTTTGTGGCCGTTTATGCTCTACCTACTCCGCAAGGGATTATAGGCGTGCTAAATGTTTATATTTTTTTGCCATGTGATGCCGGCTTAAAATAGCATCACCCCATTTCTTTCCCATGTGAATCGTAAGAGGCTACTAAGGGACTCGAGGATGTGTATTGCATTTTTAGACGATGGGCTGACAACCTGTTACTATGGCCAGACAATTATCAAAACGGTTCTTAAATATTTGTCAGACGTGGCGTAAATGACCGTTTACGCTCTGCCTACCCCGCAAGGGATTATAGGCGTGATATTAGTATGTAATTCAGTTTTGCAGGTGTACAGTCACTCACCCTGACCCTGCAGGAGTCCACAAACTGCTGCCCCTTGACGAGCAGCACGTACCCGCAGTGTGGGAACCACCGCGCGTGCTCGGCCCACGGCGCGTCGCCAGCCTCCCACCGGCCCAGGCCACCGTCGCAGTAGAAACAACGCACCTGCATATGAAAAGTATTGTCTAGACCAGAGGTGCCCATACGGTCGATCGCGAGAGCTTTTAAGGTAGATAGCCAAAGGTACGTAAAATTATTACTGATTGTAAAATTATCACTGATTGACCTTAAAACTGTACATTTTTGCTAAAGTAAAAAGCTACGTACAGAAACATGAATGAAATAAAAATAAACTACCTAATTGGTGTTTTTCGTGAGATTGAACGCCCGCAGTAGATCGTCAGCTTAGCGCAGCTTAGAATAGCTACTTTGCAATTTCACATAATGTTGTTTTACTTATGCTTTTTTTAAAAATGTCGATCTCTTAGTCATAAATTTTTGCTAGGTCGATCTTCTTATAAAAAAGTATGGGCACCGCTGGTCTAGACGTTGCCGTGTGATGCCGGCTTGGAATAGCATCACCTTCATACACCCCAGGCGACTCAGGGTAAAATTCCACCAGGGAATAGACAGCAGCATTCTTTGTGAAAGCAGGTATCTTGAACTGTTCTCGCCAATTTAAGTATGACAATACGCCTTAATCGGAATGAGCCCCACGTCCAGCAGTTAACTTGTGTGGCTATACAAGGTTATACCTGTGTTTATATATACATATATATATATATATATATATATCAGAGTCCATTTACCCGTGTAAATAAAAAACCTTCGTCAAAAATTCTCGTTTTACTATTCGACTACTTGTACCTTGAAGTTAAAGTTTTTTTAATTAATGATGGGTTTGCTCTTTACTCTAGTCTAGGTCATAGGATAGAGACAGAGTCTAAGATGGAGCGAGCTCACCCAGAAGAAGCCTGTTCACTCTTACTTTGAAGAGATTAGGGCTGTATGCGTTTGGAAACACAGACGCAGGTAGTGAGTTCCACTCTTTAGCAGTGCGCAATATAAATGATAACTGGGAGCGCTTAGTCCGAATCGGTGGATTTCTTTCATTTACTAAAAGAAAAGTAACAACAAGAAAAGAGAGGAGCATGTTTTGTGCCAACAGTTACCTGGTCATCAGTGCCAGTATAGAAGAAGCCCGCCTCAGCCAGCCCTCTCGGAGTTTGCGTGCGGTCCGCGGGCCAGCGCTCGAAGGTGGACAATCTCGAAGCCAGCGCAGCGTGAGCAGGGTGCCTCGCCCCGCCACCTACTACGCCTAAAGACCGCCATGTGTTGCCGGCTTGGAGCAATTGTTCGTTGTGGGCTGCCCCAGATCTGTCAAAATTATTTGAACAATGTAATTTAATGAGATACCGTGTTTCAGAGGAAATGCATTGCATTGGACACGCTGTTTAGGGCATCGTACTGAACAATTTTTATTACGGTACCAATGCTGGAAAACGAGAAAAACAGACCTTCCATACAAAGTCAGGCAGCTGATTTTTAATTTTGTCGATCGAAATATTTTTATTTTTTACCAGCATTAGACAACAGGCGGTTACTCGACCGACAAAAGCAATATATGAAGTTAATTTGATGTATTTCCTCTGAAACACTGTTTTGTAGGATCAAATATTTCAATTTCAATTCAATTTCAATTTATTTATTTTGACTTTTACAATAAATGCAATCTTTACAGGTTAATCCCAAGTCGATTACATATAAACAAAATAAAAATCTATCCCAGTAAATTAAAAGTAATGTCAATAAAATATGCATTAATTAATTAACAAATAATCAGAAATTTACTTATTATAATATAAAGATGTCCCTTAAATTAAATTTATTTTATACATGTCAAAATTCATACTACCTTTACTGTATAATATAAATAATGTCCAAAACTGTAAAATTACGAACCATAATATTATTCATTGGGTCAAATAATTAACAACAGCATCTGTAAACATGTTCTGAGAGCAGTTAAATAAATCAATCCTAGTTGCAACAACATTTAGAATGCGAAGGGCCACAGTCAATGGTGCAAACTTTAATACATTAGTGCGACACTTGGGAAGAACAAATGTTTCATTGCGAGGCATTAACCTAAGCCGTGTATTAGGGACTTTTATAGAAATGCATTCCAACAGTTCAGGATTGAACAATTTACCACGCAAAACCCTCCATACGTAAGTAACCAGAGCCAATTGCCTCCTAACATCTAGCCTATTGTATCCCGTCATCCCTAAGACAAACAATGTTGGGTACATGAGAGGATAAAACGGATATACCCCATATTGTCTGAAGTAAATGTATCTCAAAAATTTATTCTGTAATTTCTCTAGCATATCTGTGTATTTACTTTCATGGGGGTGCCAAACCATACCATTATATTCTAATTTGCTTCTTACTAGTGAAGTATATAGAGTCTTGATTGTGGCAATATTGTCAAAGTTTTTTGATTGACGCAAGACAAACCCCAAAGTTTGGAAAGATTTTTTACATATCTCTATAATATGCTCCCGAAAGTTGAGATTCTTTGTCATTTGGACACCCAAATCCCGTACTGTGGCTACTCTATCCATGTTGACACCGTCTATGCAATAATCGTAATTTGTAGGAGATTTAGCTCGTGTGTATGTCATCAAATTACACTTAGATACATTAAAATTGAGCTTATTTTCCTGGCTCCAGCGCACTACATTTTCTATATCCCGCTGCAAACGTTCGCAGTCCCCCCTATCCTTAACAGTTAAATATAATTTTATATCATCCGCGAATAACAAACATTTAGCATGATGGATGACGTTCGGTAAATCATTAATCATTAAAATAAATTCTAATGGACCCAGGTTGCTACCCTGACTAACACCCGTTAAAGTATTGTAGGGTTCTGATGAATTTCCAGCGTACTCTACATACTGCTTGCGATTTGTTAAATAGCTGGTAAAAAAAGCGAGCAGAGCCGGCGCAAAGCCAAACATAGCAAGTTTCTGCAACAGTATATCATTATTTACCATGTCAAAGGCTTTCCTAAAATCCAGATATGCCACATCCATCTGTTCCCCAACCCGGGCATCTAAAGTCAGAGACGCATCCTGTGTAAAACACATGAGGTTACTATGGGTTCCCCGACCAGGCCTGAAGCCATGTTGACAGTTAGATAGTTTGTTTTCTATTTGTGGGTAAATTATCGCGTACAAAATGGATTCAAATACCTTAGCAAAAGTGGATAGTACTGCTACAGGTCTAAAATTTGAAATTTCCGAGTTAGATCCGCTCTTCTGCACCGGAGTAACTTTGGTTAATTTCCATAGTTCTGGATAAGCCTTACTAGTCAGACACAGGTTATATAGGTGTAATAAAGGCTCAGCCAGAACCGATAATATATCAGAACCGAATATTAGAATTTCGTCTAAAAATAATCGGTAAAGTTAGCAGCAAACATTCTTTTAGTGCCGTCCCATTTTCTTCAGTAGGTAATAAGGTTATACGTCAGTAGACATTACACATTAGTAAGTAAAATTGAAAAATCATTCGATTGATCTATTCCAAGTACATAATTAATGAATTCCGATTCATTCAACTATTCTATGTCATCGTTGATTCACTATTTCGTAAAACTTTGTTATGACTAGATGACGAATTACCTGTGGAAGTTAAATTAAATTTCCTTATACGTTCAAAGCCGTGCATAGGACGTGACTTTAAACCTATAAGTAATTCACTTCTGTACGTCGCACAAGCAAGTAATTGATAATGTACAACTGACACGCAATCTATGTATTAAATTACACTGACAATAATTGTGTATTTAGTGAATGGGCAGTTCATTGAACGGAGGCCAAGGTGGCTTGTCTCTTTATTTGTATCGAATTTCTTGGCAATGTAGACATATTCAACTCTTTGAAGTCGCAATAATATTGCGTCATCTCAAGGTTTCATTATTTCCTTACTTAACTTATCTACTTGCTAACCAAACTGATCAGCTGATTATATTCTTGACAGTAATCACATGGTTTTAGAATTACGAACAGCTGTATTACCAAAATTTACTGACGCATTTCAGATAGGTATAATAAGTAAAGTAGGTTACTAGAAGCTCGTCTAAGCCTACTTAAACCAGCCTATATCGAACCTTGTCTAATCACTCTGTTGATAATCACTCACAGAGGTGTCTAGGAAGAAGATGGGATGAACCCTTCAAATCTAGAGTAACAAACTGAATGTCGCAATAAGTAACTTTTATTTTAAATATCTGGCTATAAGCAAAAGTTCATTAATCTTGGCACCAGGTTGCCTCTTGGTCTCACAGGCACATTCTGGCGGCGTGTCTCTTGAGGGGGTAAATTCAACAAGACTTTAGATGACGGATTAGAAAAGCATTACCCCTTTTCTTCCCGTGGATATCGTAAAAGGTGGCATAAGGATAAATCCAGGGAAAAGGCAGATTAGGCTGCAACATTCATTTTAAAGCAGAGTGTTAACAGCTCCAAATAGAGGAAAGCCCATTTTCAGCAGTGAATTCTTAGCTGCTTATGATAAATGGCAAATGTGCCCAGCTATGTGGGCTGGGCACATTTGTCGTAGAACCGACGGACGGTGGAGTAAACTGGTTCTCCAGTGGAGGCCATGCCTCGGCAAGCGTAGCGTTGGACGACCTCCGGCCAGGTGGACCGATGACTTAAAGAAGGCGGCTGGTAGCGACTGGATGGCGAAAACGGGAGATCGTGCCCTATGGCGTACCCTGGGGGAGGCCTACGTCCAGCAGTGGACTGCTATAGGCTGATGTATGTATGTATGTTATGATAAATTAAGGTGATTATTGATGATCCACTCACGACTGAGGCCTCGTAGTGTTATCCGCGGGCGACTGCAGCGGCGGCGTGTACGTCGGAGGTGATGATGACGTCACGTGTATGTCGTTCCCTCTCTGAGCCTCCACCAGCTCCAGCCTGGCTGCGTACGCGCATCGAGGGAAGTACCTGATGAGATACAGGATTACTTTTAGTCAGTAAAAGCTTTTTTTGTGTATCTCAAATAAACAGTAACCTAAAGGGATCAACTGCATCGCCATTTTATTTTTTTATACCTGCAAAGGATTATGCCATTCAATATTCTACGGTTTGTTATGGTAATTTTGGATTGTTATTATGAAAAATTTATTGAAATAATATTATTCTTTTTCTTTATTTTGTTCTCCTACTTTTTATGCTACTTACATCCTGTGCACAATAAGTGGATGTCCTAGGGACCCGAAGTTTCTGAACGGAGCCAGCTCCCCTCCACACCAGGCGCAACGGAGACGACCCTCACCAACATGGTAGAAGCCAGCACTCACTAGGGACTCTCTTGACACTGATGGATCCTGAGTAAAGAAGATAACATTCTAAAACAATAAGACTTAAGTGAAATGCAAAACATACTTAGTAGAGATGTTGTAAAATATCTGGAAACACATACTGACTATCAGACTGCCTAGAGTCTATCATTATCAACAGTTTGTGTTAGCTTTAAATAAAATGAAGGCCCTGAGAACTGAAGATAGACATAGAAGAATGCACAGTCCGCATGCCCGCCCCCACTACTATGCCCAGTCCTTCTAAATTGTTGCAACTCTTCTAAGTAGAATAACAGTCCAGGGACCAGGGTCAAATCTATAGAATAATTTTAATACTAGTAGGAAGGTAGATCTAATAACACCATTTTTTTGCTATTTAAGTGCTAGATAATTAAAAGCACACAAGCAAAGAAGCATAAATAAGTGATATGATAATAAACTGTCTTGAATAGACATACTCTTGATAACCTCATTTTATCAAATCAATGCTGAGGCTTCTATAAACTGTGCTTGCTGATACGCACTTGTTGGGAGATTCTATTTTTATAAAAAGTAAACATACCTACAGTGAAGCCTGCTTTATCGGGATCTGGATAAATGAGAAACCCCTATACACAACTGGTCATTGGTTGTTGTTCTATACAGGGTGTAAGGGACAGTCTTCAGAATACTGATACTTCAGTTTCATGTTGTCAGTTTAGTTGTTCAGTTTCATGGTCTGTATTTGGAGGGATGTCCCTTACACCCTGTATACTTGCTGAGCCTTGTTTTCTAAACATGAAGCAAATAGTTTAATACTATGTTGTAAACTAATTGGGCGATAGTTCTCATTATCTGCAGAAAATACCCCAAAGCATGTTTTGTCTCTATTTAAAAATATTTTACATTATTTCAAACTATTAGTAAATTTTATCAAAGGTGGGGCAATTGACTGCTACAATATTCATACAAGATTAAGGGGATTTACCTATTGTATGATGGTAATTTGTTATAAATTCTTAGGTAAATGAATCTATTGACTTACATCCCAGTTTACAAAGGACAGCAGTCGTAATGCGTCACTCTTGTACATGTCGTCTTCGTCAGTTGCACCATAATTCCCTGAGGAATCAGGAATCTCGCGAGAAGCCCTTGTCGTGTTCGTAGGGCACTCTCTGCCCGAGCCACCCAGCAACAGCGGTACGTTCCCCGACAACTGAGGGTTCACCACAAACGCACAGTTCGGCTCCAAGTTCCTATGCCGCCACATCACTTGGTCACCATAGTTCCACTGCGATATCTTGCCGCCGCAACTGAAACACTGCACCTCTGTACCTTCGCCAGTGTAAAAAAAACCGGCCTTCGCGATCCGTATCGGGTCCACCGGGGCCGACGCAGGCCAATTAGCAAATGTATTCAACCTATTCGTCTCAATATTCATCTTTTTATCACAACAAAACAATATAGAGTTGAATTATAACACTTTAAAGTAACTGTTAAAATTGCTGAAATATGACTTAAATAATATAATCTAGTGACATTGATGTTACTAAATCTAACAGTAAATTCTAATACAGTGAAGAGGAAGGAATCAAAACAAATTATTTCGAAATATAACACAAAATCGAAGGTCGTACGTCAATCGGCCATTTTTCTAGTGACTTTATTTTTTTTTATATTGATTTTCGGTCAAAATATTTTTGTTTACAACGATTGCTCGACAGAATCGAAAACGGATCATCGAAACTTTGTATTGTGCATTGGTGGTTTTCATAGTTAAAGCGAGATGGAGAAAAAAATTAACTGTGCTAGAAAAAGACAAAGATTAGCCATCTTCTAAATTTGTCTTATCATCATCATCATCTTTGTCTATGGTTTTGGTTATCTATCTCTTTTCCAGCGTGTGTATATGGCTTATGTTAGAAAAAGAAAAAAGAAAATATTTATTGTGATAAACCAGCTGTCAAATGTTTGAGGTTATGTTTTCCTATATTTTATTTACCGGTCCAGGACGGCCCTTTGCTATTTCTAAATAATTTCAAAATGTTCATGCTTATTGCTATAGCAGTTGGTGTTATTTGCACCCTAGCGTTTACTTTACAATATTTGATAGAAAAGAAGGCGATATACAAAGATCTGAGACAGAGACATGTTGTGGTTACTGGTGGATCCAGTGGTATCGGTAAGGCTGCAGCCGTAGAAGCTGCGAAATTAGGCGCCCACGTTACAATTATCGGCAGAGACGAGCAGAGACTAAAGGCCGCAGTAAGCGAAATATCCTCTGTAGCTAAAGACGAACAGAAGATACAGTATGCAGCCTTGGATGTTACATCGAATTACGATGTTATTCAGAAGTGCCTATCAAAACTGGAGGCTGATATCGGTCCTATCTTCATGCTCATAAATTCTGCGGGTAACTGCGTATGCGGGCAGTTCGCGGAAATGAAGGTAGAGGACATAAAACAGATGGTTGATCTAAACTACTTTGGAACTGCATACCCAACAAGATACGTGCTTCCAGGGATGAAGGAAAGAGACGAAGGGTTGATAGTGTTTGTATCGTCAGAGGCTGCTTTGCTTGGTAAAATTCTTTTGAATTTCTAATGATATGTATTTTTTTAATTAATAGCCACAGCAGTTCACTGCTGGACATGATATGATTATTTAAGTAACCCATGTCGGAATAGCCCCAATGGTATGCCCTAGTAAAAGTGTCACAAAGGTTAATAAACACTAGGAGAAGGGTAGGCATCACAGTGCCATAAAATAAAGAATTTCTTGCAAACCATTGGAACAGTTCTGTAGTGACACCGAGTTCCATGGAGTCATTTGTCAACTCCATATTTTCGAAACAAGAAAAAGAAAACAAAATTAAATCAATTTGTACTTTCAGGTATTTATGGCTACAGTGCATACAGTGCTGGTAAATGGGCAGTGAGAGGTCTAGCAGAAGCAGTGAGCATGGAACTAGTTGGCACCGGTGTTAGGCTGACCCTGGCCTTCCCACCAGACACTGACACCCCTGGCTTCAAGAATGAAGAACTCACAAAGCCTAAGGAAACTAAACTTATTTCGGGAAGTGTAGGATTGTTTTCCCCTGAAGCTGTTGGCAAGACTATTGTCCATGATGCTATGGTTAGTATAACAGGATTATAGTAAAATAAATATTACCCATTTATTATTTACTACCCTCAATCTAAATAATATGAATGAATTGTCACAACAGTTTACACAATAAAGTTTTTTTTCTACTGTCTTATACTATTCTACTATTTGAATGAAATCTTAGGCAGATTTTTCTGTGTAGGTTGAGGATGTAACTTCATTCATCAAGCAACACATTTAGGAAAATCTGTTGTCTTAAACCACACTTTCTTATTCCAATTAAGTATTCCTATTAATATACCTTCTTTATTTTTACAGAAAGGCAAAGTCTACTCAGTGTTTGGCTTCAGTGGCAAGATGATGACCACACTGTTCTGTGGCTCCATTGAGAGTGTGAGCCAGGTGTTGCTGCAAGTGTTCACTATGGGAGCCCTGAGGGTGGCGGTGGTCGGAGCAATCTTGTCTTTCCATAAGATTGTGAGAGATAGCTTGAAGGAGAAAAAACAGGAGGTGAAAAGTAAATAAGTGGAAAACTATGTTGGTAAGAACACTAAATAAACACTTGCATTTATTTGAAAGTATTTAGTTTATTTGTGAGTGTTTTTAATCTATATTATTGTGATTGAGTCTCAAAATAAGTATTTTATTTTCTTTATGTAATCATAGGTACAATCTTGGTACAATTTAATCTTTTGTTTTTATATCAAAAGTACAAATAATTACTAAATTTATTTCCTGCATGTAGCATACATTAAGTTTTTTTAAGGTAAAAGTCTTGTAATATAATTGAAACAAGTATTAAAATAAAAAGTATATTTTGCTACTTTATGTCTTTAGCAGTTATTTTGCTGGTATTGTAGTCTGAAGCCTGTGCCCACATAGCCTCCGTCTGATCTGAACCAAACCACTAAGGGGCCTGCTCCAATATCTGTAACAAGGTGCAAGTCTTAAGTCATACATCATAGTCCTACTGGCCCGATGGCGTAGCGGATAGTACTCCTGCCTTCTACGCCGAGGGTCGTGAGTTCGATCCCCACGTGTTTAATCTGGGTGTTTTCTATGTAAATTATGTATTTATTTACAAAAAAAGTACATAAGTAATAATGCCAGCTATTTAGTATCCATAGTACAAGCTATGCTTAGTTTGGGGCTAGATGGCGCTGTGTGAAATGTCCAGGATATTTATTTACTATTTTTTACTATTATTATTCAGCCAACGCTGCGTCGAGCGGGCTGCACGCGCGGGCCGGATTTAGCAAAATACGTCCATCGAACTATGCCCGCTTAATAGCGAGAGTCAACCACCTCATTGATTAATTACTTAGTATAGATACTTAGCTGCAGGAGGTACCATTGCGAACAGTTGAATAGCCCACATTAGCACAGTATCACCCTACCTGTACCTCAATGGCAACCTAATATCATACCAGTGACTGGCGCATCCAAAGCAAAGTCCTGCAGCACTGAACCATCGTTTAACCTCTCGCCACACAGCCGCACTGCAGCCGCCAGCAACCAATCGGTTGGGCAGTTGAATATCTCGACGCCGGCCTGCGCAGGCGGGATCACCGGCAGACCGTCTGCAAAGTTAGGTGGGAAGGTTATGAGTTCGCTACTGCACAAGAAGCAGCAGACGACAATTTCTGACGACCGTGATGAACAGTTTTGAACTATCGCGGTAAGCACGGTAAAATTATGATTAGGTTCAACTTTATACAAAGCTAAAGGAATCGCAATGCTTTTCATTTGCATTTAAATAATACTACGGTGTACTTCTTAAAATAACTATTTTACCATTCTTGTTCTTTCTTACACCGTGTGAGGCCGGCTTAGAATAGCATCTCCCATTTCTTTCTCGCGGGTGTCGTAAGAGGCGACTAAGGGGCTCCAGGGTTAGATGTGGATTGCAATTTTAGGCGATGGGCTGACAACCGGTCACTATATAGTGATACACTGTTATCTGATAGACCTTCAAACTTTTGTCAGATGTGGTGTTAATATCCGTTTTACGGCCGTCAACGCTCTGCCTACCCCGTAAGGGCGTAATTTATGGATGTATGTCTTCTTTTTTTCGTGTGGGACACCGAATCATCCAACGACTCGATGAAGCCTCCTGGTGTCTAGACTTTTTTAACCGTCTTTTACTAGAAGTAGTCCTCTGAAATGGTTCTATAACGACCGCCACCTAAGTCATCATACAGCAACTGGGACCGACGGCTTAACGTGCCCTCCGAAGCACGGAATCATCTTTCTTTTCAAACATTCAGGTGGTTCAGTCCTAACCAGACTAGGTACAAACTTACAAGGTGATTCTTCTTTCTTTTTCGTGTGGGACACCGAGTCGTCCAACGACACAAGGTGATAAATATCAACTTTGTGAGTGACCCACCGAGAATCGAACCCGGAACCTTTGCGTCACAGGCAGTCGCACTACCACTGTGCCACATCGGCCGTCAATTTACCGTCTATTTTACCGTGATTTTACCATGAAGTAGTAGCATCTTAACTTACCACTATCGTAGTTGACAATCTGCATGTTTCCAGTGTTTGTGTACGTCACGCTACACGTCTCCGGAGCTCGTTCTATGCACATCGCATAGTTCAGATTGTTCTGTAATAAAAATCTACTAGAGATTTACTGATTATATTACTTAGATTAAATAAGTAAACTGTTAATAATTTTGAACGTTCGTAGCCAAGCGTAGACAAAAAAGATATTGATTTAAAAACTGCGACGCTTTACGCAGCAAAGTACCTAATTAGGAAAGATTTTTTTTTTAACTATTTGAAATATACTCAGGCACTTTGAATTACAACGTGGCGCAATAATGAAAAGGTCAGCGACTCAGCAAAAATGCCTATCCCATATAGTAGAGATAGTAAGAATGAATGTCGAATACCCCCGCCTATATAGGGATATACTCGTAAGTAAGTATATCCATTTAGCAGTGGAAAGGGCGTGGATGGCCCGAAAATTCGTTGTAGTGAGCTGACTAAACCAGCAGCAAAATTTTACCAAGTAGCTGGGCGTTCTTGCGATAGCGATGTCTGATTTGTCTCGGAAGTTGAAGGACTCCAAATATCCTTGCAGTCCTTTGAAGTATTGCAGACATCCCGATGGAGCTGCTAGTTCGTCTGATGCAGTAAGCTGACTTATCTGAAAACATACGACAAAGATTCAGGACTCTATACTAGGTATATCTAGCCACTGGTTTATGCTATCGCACCAAGTTAAGTAGGTTACTGCTTATAATCAGGTGTCCACCCAGGTGTATAGTGTCGCGTCCAGCATAACTTGACACCTTAGAGTATACATAGACTGACACCCATGCACGATACACGCACTCTTGTGCGACATGATCTAAGCGAATGAATGTAGGTATTAGCTCTATTGGGGCATAAAAAACTACGAAACATTTCAAAAAAGCTAGGTACTGCCCTCGCGTTTCGCTTGGCTCGTCTTGGCGGAAGCACGATCGTTCCCCCAGATCTTGATAGTGATTTGATTAGGTATTATAACCTATCGGATCGGGTTTCGCTATCGTCAACTCTACTTAAATTAGATCTACTCACGAGCTACTAAATCTCTACTCGAATAAAATAAGTATGTCATGTACCATCATCGTCTGCATCGTATTTTACCATCAGGTCAGATAGCAGACAAATGCGGGCATAATGTATATTAAAAAAAAACAATAATGTTACCTTTACAGCGAAAAGTCTTCTGTCTGAGGAAACGGTCTGTATTGAGAATGTTATCGGCCCATCTACCTCCCCGACTTCGACGTACACTGCAATGAAGGAGCAAAAGGAAGATAGATAGAAGTAGAGTCCGAGGCACAAAACGAGTCTCGCAGACGCGACGGTGACATATATAAACATTGTCCTAAGTATTATCGACTATTTTAAAGAGAGCTTTTCATTAACACCATTATGTGACCCTTCGGCCCCCCTCCTTAGCAAAACTTAGGTAAGTATTCTGTATTGTTTTGTTTCTGTTGTGTATGGTGTAAGCAATAAAGTGTTCATCTATCTATCTATTATAAGTAGACCTTGTTCGGTTCAGTACTGTCGTAGTTTTGCGTGCAAGTGATTTTTTGAAAAATTTTGTTACCTAATTTAAAAAAAGTTACTAAGGGCAAATAGGGTGAAAGAGCATCGAACATATTTGTATGAAGCCTGGCATACCTAAACTTCAAGGTGTTCACCCGTAAGAGCCCCACTATGGAGACATGAAATGTTGGCGGCCACTGATGGTACTTGCGGCAATCGACAGAGAAAAATATTACAAAACGAAAGTGTTATGTGATGTAATGTCGAAAGTGATATACTTTCGGAGATATTGAGCTTTTAAAATGAAAAAAATATATTTAATCCACAGTATTTATTTGTGAATGGAAAAGCATTTTAAAGTATAAACTATGTTTATAACATTTTATTGATAAGTGTAATTACGCGCTTTCTCTTCAATCTCAGTATTATTATAATACTAATAATTATTAGGAATATCGTATATGTAGGAAAAATCTAGGTGTGTATTGTAATGAAATGAACTTTATAAGTTACGTATTTATTTATTTGAATTGCATTTAAGTAACTTGGTTTTGCACTTAACTTAGTTTTACAATAATACAAATACAAATATATTTATTTCGCATCACATCTTAGGCACAACAATCAATAAATTCAGTACAAATATACACTATGAGCTGAAATGGGTGTAGGTAGGCACAGCACACTGCTGGTTTTAAGCTTACCCCTAGTCAAAAATGGGTGTTCTTAAATATTTCATTTCATAAAAAGTAAGTAAGTAAGAATAGTTAAGTAACAAAATTAAATCAATAATTATACATTTTAATATCAAATAACACATTTTGACATTTTGGTGACTCATACCATACCATCCTTGTTAGCATGATTAGTATTGTATTGTACTCTACTCTTAAACTCTCTTCTTTAATAACATCATCATTCATTATATATAATAAAACTAAAATGATAAAATGTGCGTGCCAATATATTATGGCAATTACGTCCGAACTAGGTGATATAAATTGCTAGGTGATATTATAATTGTATAGTTTGTAGCACAACAAATTCAATTATATTACTTTAAGTATTTTTTACACTAGAATTTGCCGTTGGCTTCGTTTTCAATATCATGCCTTACAAAAATATGTTCTAAAAATCGAGCAGGTAAAGCTACCAATGTTTCCTGATGCCGCGCCCATGCCATGCATTCTCTCACAAAACAGACACCTCACTTGTGGGTCAATGTTCATCGACACAATTATATTGTCTTTTAAAACAAAAACAGAACAACAACAACAAATTAAAAACGAAAACTTAGTAAACCACAAAATAACAATCGTCTTACAGATAATGAAAGCTGTCTACAACACTTACACACAGTAGAAAGCACAGTGGCTAAATGATTTTCCAAACCAAAATAGGTTGAAACAAAAATGGCACACACAGGACAGGGCTCCTAGAAAATGGGATAAATGTGTGCGTAAGTAAGTACACAGGTAATAAAATATGTGGATGACAGCGGACAGCGGAGCGAAGAGCGGAGCGGCAGTCGCTCTGTTGTGGTTGTGTGACGAGATGAGATATCTAATTATCTTTATTTTTCTATAGCTGTCCTTATCGCATGCGGTTGCCACTTTTCGCCGGTTTTTTTACCACTCACGAGTAGCCAACCATACTTACCTACCTTTTTAATAAATAATAGTTAAAAAATGCTTTTTCATTCACAAATAAATACTGTGGATAAAATATTTATTTTCATTTTAAAAGCCTAATATCTCCGAAAGTATATCACTTTCGACATTTCATCACGTAACACTTTCGTTTTGTAATATTTTTTTCTGTCGATTGCCGCAAGTACCATCAGCGGCCGCCAACATTTCATGTCTCCATAGTGGGGCCCTTAAGGGTGAACACTTTGAAGATTAGGTATGCCAAATAGGTTGGATGCTCTTTACTAGTGATAGTGACCAATAGCGAAATCTCTAGAGGGGCTGGTGATATGATCAATTTTCCCCAAGGAAAATAAGTTAAAATATGGCATATGGATTAGAGTGTCCATAGTAACTCAAAACTCTGATCGTAAATTTTGTATCGCCAGCCTGTCTTAAGTTTTTGCTATCGGTCAGTAGTAAAATTTCACCCTATATTTTGTCCTTACTTACCATCTTAGATATTTTTTCCTCCGCGGCACATGTTCCGTGGCGCGGCCTCTTAGTTTTGTTAAGAGTAGGGACCTAAGGGTCATTCTACTGAAGATATCTTCCTCTATATGCTATTTTTAAAATAGCCGATAATAAGACAACGTTTATAAATAATTTTATATCCCTATTAGCTCTGCTTCTTTGTCAGGGATTGCAAACCATACAGGATTTTCTCATGTATGATATAATTTGTAGATCTGGTGAATCTAGAATAAGTAGGTAGTAAGTTACCTACACCTACCATGTTGTCCAGTATTGACGCCACATAGAATCGGGAGCACATTGTTCACATTCTGTCCCGTGATCATGAATTGATCCTGTTCGCAGGTTCCCGCTGTTGGAGCCAAGAGCTGGGCAAATAAAAATGAAATTACACATACATACATACACATATCACGCCCTTTAATCCTTGTGGGGTAGACAGAGCGTAAACGGCCGCAAAAATAGACATTTACGCCGCGTCTGACATTCATTTATTTGAGGCCATTCGGAAAATTGTGTATCGCCATAGTGACAGGTTGTCAGCCCATCGCCTAAAATTGCAATACACACTCTCGAGTCCCTTAGTCGCCTCTTACGACTCCCACGGGAAAGAAATGGGGTGATGCGATGTGATTGAAAGCCGGCATCACACGGCTAAAAATGAAATAACTTTATTTAATGTAGGATAGTATTTTATTTATTTGCCTCGCCATTTAGGTATTTCTGATAAAAATAGGTACATAGGTACTTAATTAGTAAAAAACCCGCAAATTAACCTTATTGGCAACTTGTGTTGAAAATCCGTATTTTATTATTATTATTGTTTGAGTTTATTTTTTATATCTGTCAGATTTTAATAGCGGTCAACTGCGTATTTTTTTGCTAGTAGGTTAAATATCTACTAGCAAAAAAGAAATCATATCTGTCTATCTACTACCTATGTAAAGAAAATGAACTTCCATAGTAAATTTCGTATGGGAAGTCCAGTTTCTTTTTTTTATATTTTGATCCAAGTCCCATGCGTAAAGTTCATGAGTAAGACCTCCTTTGGGCTTGTTAAACCCTTTTGTTACGCCCTGTATAACATCCATAATAGTCCACAAAAATCATAAGTCTAGGTACTTAAAACATTTACATACATATACAGTTATATCGCGCCTACATCCCTTGAGGGGTAGGCAAGGCAGAGCGTAAACGGTCACTTACGCCACGTCTGACTAACATTTGAGGGTCATTCAAATAATTATGTATCACTATAGTGACAGGTTGTCAGCCCATCGCCTAAAATTGCAAAACACATGCACTCAGTCGCCTCTTACGACACTCAAAGGAAAGGAATGGGGTGATGCTATTCTAAAACGGCATCACACGGCTAATTCTAAGCCGGCATCACACGGCTAATTCTAAGCTGGCATCACACGGCTAATTCTAAGCATCATACGGTTAAAACCTTTTTAGGTTTTAAATAGGCGGCCATACCTACTATCCATCAGTAGGTCCTACACTCACTTTTCTGCTCTGCTGATACTTACCTCAAAGTTATTGAAATCCAATCGTATCTGCCGAATGTCCGGTGAGGCCTTATGCAGAGTGAACACGCAGGACAGTCTCTCGGTGCTAGGTGCAGGGAAACCTGGGTTCACAAACCAACCAGTGGGTGCCGCCGAGCTGTCATCACACGAAAACTGGACTGGAATCCGTGCAGTAACAATTAATTTCTGGCGTACTTCTAGCGCAATTTGGAATGAATACACATACTTAGGTACATACAATTTAATTCAATTCGTTTATTTCTGAGCAAAGTTGAAAATTTCATAAAGTATGCCAAGCTTAAAAAAATAACACTAAAACTAGAAACATTTGCATAATCAAAATAAAATTATGCTATACATACACATATCACGCCTTTATCTCTTGCGGCGTAGGCAGAGCGTTACCGGTTGTAAAAATACGGTCGTTATCGCCACGTCTGACAGATATTTGAGGGCCATTTCAGAAAAACTGTGACAATCGTTGTGACAGGTGACGGCCAATGTGGCGCAGTGGTAGTGCGACTGCCTGCGACGCAAAGGTTCCGGGTTCGTTTCTCGGTGGGGCACTCACAATAGTTGATGTGTATCACTTGTGAATGAATGTGAATTTGTTCCCAGTCTGGTTAGGACATTGCAGGATGAACCACCTGATTTTTCGAAAAGAAAGAAGGTTCCATGCTTCGGAGGGCACGTTAAGCCGTCGGTCCCGGTTGCTGTCTATGATTACTTAGACGGCGGTCGTTACACAACCATGTCAGAGGCCTACTACTAGTAGTAGGCGGTTGAAAAACTTTGACACCAGGGTTCATCGGGTCGTTGGACGACTCGGTGTCCCACTCGAAAAAAAAAGAAGATTGTGACAGGTTGTCAGCCAGTCGGCAAAATTTTTAATACCTACACATGAAAAGCATGAAACCCTCGAGTCGCTTAGTCGCCTTTTACTACACTCGCGGCACAGTATCTCGCGGGAATGAAATGCATCACACGATATTTAGAATAAATTGTAACTTAATTGTGTTGTCTTATATTTTTATAAAAAAATTGTATGGATCGTTAGGTCTGAAATAAATAATTTTTATTTTATATAATTGTTTCTTTATAATAATTCAAATGAAGTCGATACAGGACAGGCTGGCATGCGCAAATAGCATTCCAATTTTAATTCGTTTTTGGCTGTCGCCAGGACAGATCAGACGATTGAGCTTTCGTTCTCGTGTAGGGCACAGGCCCGGAATATTGTAAAATAATAATATACATTGCGGGGAAGGACAATCTTCTTTTATTTCTCATAGTACCCTCCCCGTACCGTACATGGTGGAGAGGAAAATCTGAAACAGAAAACACACGCGCGACACCCGATGTGAGGTCCAGCCAGCCTCCTTCGTGTAGCGGGCACCTCTAATCATTCTCAATTTAAATTCGTATTTTGGCTGTCGCCAGGACATAATCAGACGATTGAGCTTTCATCAGCTTTCGAATGAATGAACACAAGAATTTGTGTTCTTGTGTAGGGCATATTTATAAGTAATCTGTGGTAGGGCACTGTAAAAGAATATTAAAATTGCGGGGAAAGACAATCTTCTTTTATTTCTCATAGTAGCCTCCCTATCGTACCCACTAAAATTGCAGTTTTCCGGGTATCGTTCAACGTTTTTTTTATTTGTTTCTCCATTTCAATAATATACTTAGTTAAGTATCTACTTGGGTTTCTATAATGAATTATGATTGAAAGACGCATTAGCGAAAAATACCAATGGCAAATTAGATCTGTAGAATCGTATTAATAAGTGATCTAAGTAACTAGCTATTAAGCAGTGTACCTACCTACTAATGGTCATTATCACTTTTCTAATTAACGTTATGAATAAAAAGCACACAATCTGCTCATTTTTGTTAGTTTGTGGCTATTAGCTTGAAGAAAAAGTACAAAGCATCCAGAATGCTGGTCCAGGTTCTTCTTTTTCTGCTCCCAACAGTTACTTACGCTACTATAAACATAAATCTAAGTACTGGTACCGATCAAAACATTGCAAAGGTAGAAATCCTTGGATCTAGTGTTGAAATATTGCCTGATGGCGAGAGGAACGCGTGGAAAATCAACGACGACCAACTTAAAGATGCTGCAGCAGCTTACTCCGGTGGACGCCCAAGCGACGTGTACCTGAAGAGCCCTACGCCGTGGGGAGACCTCTACCGGCGCAACAATTGGCATCAGGTTCAAAGAACGCTTGTCCCAAAAAACGCGAGAATCCTGGGCATTCGCACCGAACCTGTCATTGTTACTACTCGGGAATTTACAAACAATAGTAGTGCGAAAGCAACTTACAACGCAGGGATCAACCAAGCAGTAGACGAAACGATATCCAGCTCTTGGAATAAAGGTGGGAACCTTCAAGTCGGCCAAGAGATTAATTACAAGGTAGATTTTGGCGTGGGAGAAGTCGGAGGCAAGACTAGTTTTTCTTTTTCGTCTTCTTGGGGTCAAGGAACGTCAAAGTCTCAATCGGTGACCGTGGGTTCTTCAACTGGAGTCCAAGTATTCTTAGAACCTGGTCAAGCGGTTATAGCGACATTAACAGCTACAAGGGGAACTATGGAAGTCCAAGTGGATTATAAAGCCACTTTAGATGGAATTGTAGTTTGTAACTACGAAGACAAATTCAAGGACCATTTCTTCTGGGCGTACGATGTGAATGCTTGTCTCAGCGCGGCTGGTCATCCAAGATCTATTGATTCCACAGAGACCCTTAAAATTGGTTTCTATGCTGATGCTAGAGTGGTGGTTAATGATCTAGTCACGTCACATAACCTTCTTGATAAAAAAGTGCCGGTTAATAGGGTAGAATAGAAAATTTAAACTGTTAACGCTGATACGATTAAAAGTGAAATAAAAATGTTCATTGGTTGGTTTGCATTATAAAAAATAAAATTCTAATGAATTGAAAAATGAGTAACTTACTTACGCAGCATGTCCCATACCCATCCGCACACGTGCCCATAGGGGCGCCACCTGAACTCTGGCAGTCGAATTCTGGTAAACACGTTCCTTCTAAACCACTACTCGATACACACGCCACATGATCAAATTCTACAACCTCGAATACTTCGAGAAACCGCTTCTGAATAGTCTGGTTTGAATCCAACTGCTTTTTCTGCCGATGTGAGGGCACTGTTGGACATTTTCGCACTATCCTCCGTTTCGGCCTCTTAGGTTTAGGCTTCGGCTTTCGAATAACATTAAGATTTGTGATGATTTTGTTAATTTCAAATGTAGGACGACTTGATGTATTGGCAGGTTTGGTTGATACGGCATCGACGTAAGTGAATTTTTCCGTAACAAGTTTGTCAGGCTTGGGTGTAGTTTTGTTAAGATGCTTATAAAGAAAGGGGAATCTCGTTATTTTATCGTTAAAAATTTGTACAGGAGGTATAAATGTGGTGAGATCCTGTCTTCTCGTAGCGGTGAATTTATCCCTTTTCGTCTGATTTTTACTAAACACCATTGAAACTGGTAGGTATTTATGTTCGTTGTCGTGATCGTAAACATTATTTGTCATAATCATCTGCCTGTGCAAATGTGGCTTTCTTTGAGGGTCCGATTCGTGAAATGTCGCGGAATACCATCGTTGTCCGTCGATAGCCAGAATCATCCAGAATATGACTGCGGCATGTACTTTTAATTCGCCCATTTCACGAAGTTTTGCAAAGGCGATTCCGTATCACTTGGTGCAGTTTACAGACTGGTGCAGCAGTTGATTGCAAGATGAACTGTGCAGGCAGTGTGACGGTGCACTTGGCTTGTGGGGACAGCATAACGGATGTAATTAATTGTCTGGCGCATGTTCTGGTTTGCTAGCTTGTCCTACTTGCCGCTCCGTCTCTTTTGCAAATAACACCTATCATGACTTCGAGAGAACTAACGCGACATGTGAATGGTAGCGGACTGCACATGCATTTCATATTTTGTTACAATAATGCAGTTTTCGTTTCGTAATAGGTATGTACTTATGTTTTGTTTGCTGTTTCGATAAATGAACGCGGTCCCTCGAGCTGGCGCGACCTTATCCTTGCAGTAGGTACTAATCAAATGATGAAGATTTTTCTAGGCGTAGGCAAACAGATTCCTAACTTACCCAGTGGCCCACATTAACCTTTCATGTTCAAATTGTTTGTGTTAATTTTGCCACCTTTCAGTTACCTCGTGTCTGTTTATTGCGTGTACATACACACGTAATAAGCGCATACCCAAGTCCATGTCGCTGCCTATCCACTATGGAATAGCTGACAGGTTTAGGTCACATTACCTACAGCAATGAATAAAGCCTAGAACATAATAGGCACCCATTAGACACCTACTTAAATATTAGCCGCACCCTTTCTACGGATAGATCTTGTCCAAGCAAGTGGTCTGCCATTATAGCAACGTTTAGTCGACCGACTTGTTGATATTAAGCTGTCTGCTATAGAACAATTTAGGAAAAGGCGTCGAGAATATAATTCACCTTTGGATTATTATAAATCTGAAGAATATTTGCCAAATTTTCACAAATTTATTTTATTCTTGTATACTTACTTGCATATTTTGAGAACGTGCAAAATTGCACCACTGGCAGGGTTCGAACCTGCGACTTTCGGTATCAGTACTACTACCGACACCGCCGACTGGGCTACCGCGTTTAACCTGAAATTATGCATAATAGTTGGTGAAATTATGCATAACACGTTGAAGTGTTGTAAAATTTAGTACACATTAATTTGTTTTTTCACTGGCTATTAAAATTTCGCAAATAAAAGTTGTAAAATAAATATGGAGCGGGCAGGTTTCGAACTTGAAATTGAACTATACTACCTACCTACTATTTTGTAGATCAAAATAAAAAGGAGCACTTTTTATGGATAGAAAATGTTTTATTTTCAATGAAAAATAGATAAGCATTTGTCTGCCATCTCACCTGATGTTAAGTGACGATGCAGACGATGTTGGAACATGAGAGATATAGTAAGTAAGTAAAAACATTGCACATTCAACACATAAATACTTACAAAACTTGAAAACATGAATTTAAAATGCGCAAAGGCAGCCTTTTCGCTGAAACCAATCGCTACCAAACAACCTTTGGGTGGAGGAGAAATCAAAAAGAAGATCAAAGTAGCGCATAAAATAAAGGTAAGTTTAGACAGATAAAGGGTCCTAATCTAAAAGGTTTAAAATGAGTGATGCTCCACGCTAATTAAGGATGCTGCCTCAGCATCTAACTCAAACGACGTGATATTTAGTTGTTCTAGTTACGATTTGCAACTAAGTATAACACGATTGAACTCTGATTTAAGATAAATGCAATTTAGCTAATAATGATGTAGGTTAATTAGTATATAAGATCACTGTCTAGCTTGTAAGTCGTTCAATCATCTCCAGACTTTGGACAATACACAGTACTCCCGTAAGACTGCCTTTATTTTCTTCACTCGCTCGTTGATGTCTTTTGTATGTACACTTTCTATAGGCAATGTAGTCTTTATGAAAAACACAGACTACGAAAATGAAGTCACATATCAAGAAATGTAGATACAGAATACATAAATCATAGAGCAACAAGAATACCTACATATACCTAACTAAAATTACCTTACGTGCGTAACGACCTAATATTTAAGGCGAGTGTAGCCCTCAACGACCTCGACAGAGGCGCCACTTCCCAAAAATTTAGTTTTATCTTTATACAAACAATCAATCAGAATAACCGTTGCACAAGTTTATAGTATTATCCTTAGTAAATATTCGCTGCAATTTTAGGTTATGGAAAAAAGTACTTAAAACGGCCACTATTTGTATTAATTGCCATAACTTTATTATCAGCCAATATTTCATTGAATTTGCAGGTTCTCATTTTACTGAAGAATAATACTAAAAACTTGGGCAACGGATACTCTGATAGATTATTTGTATAGAGAGAAAATATTTTTTTTGTAAAGTATCGCTACTGTCGAGCTCGTTCACGAGTACACTCGCCTTAAACCCCCCTATTTCATGTTGGTCAATCTTGACAACATTAAGGCCAAGTCTGTAAAAAATGTCTCTAGCTACAAGGCCAGTGCCTGCCTACCTACTCTGGTCCTATTAGCCGTGAATAATGAGAATTTATTAGTTTTATCTATCACACTACACGCTACAGGACAGGCTGAACTTGGGCTACTTAATAACGGATTTAATAGTGTGTAGCTTTTACTCATGCAACCCACAGCTGGTCTAATGATTGTTTTTAATGGCTGTGCATGGTGTCAGTATACTATAGTATGCAAAATGGAAATTTCTATTATCAAAGTCTCGATCCGGCTCATTTGATTTTGCCGATGTGGCGCAGTGCAGTAGCAATGCGACTACCTGCGGCGCAAATGTTCGGGATTCGGTTTCCGGTGGAGCACTCATAAAGTTGATATTTTCACTTTGAGAACTTGTTTTCAATTTTTAAAAACTTGCACATTTTTAAAGTGCGGGCAGGATTTGAACCTGCGACTTTCGTCATTACTAGTGACGACGCCTCTTCCATCTGGGCTACCGCAGCTTGTTCCTTGGCCGCCAATTTTGCAATTGTGTTAAAATGCCAGTAACGCGTAGCACAGCTCCATCTACCGGGTTAGTTTTGCAACTAATACAAAGTTTTCAAAAATTGTATACCTAACATAGGAAGTGTTTTAAAATTTGGTATTCAATTTGTTTTCATTGCAGGCTGAATTACCTGATTGCAACGCCTGATTGTCCGTAATAAATATGTTTCCGTGCTTTAGAGGGCACGTTTAGTTGCGTTGGTCCCTGTTGCTGTCTATGATAACTTGACGACGGCGGTTCGATCGTTACACAACCATGTCAGGGGCCTACCTTTAAGTGGTAAGTAGTACGTGTTTAAGAAACTCTTGGGTCGTTCGTTGGCTCAGTGAATGAAAAATATGAACGGTAATTCAAAGCAGTCTGAAAAACTAGGTTGGAATATTATAGCTAAATACAAGACAAATTTAGTTGGTAAGAATAGCTATTCCCCATTTTGGTTATCAATTAATACCTAACTTTGCTGGGGTTGCTACTGTTTAGAATGGGTAACGTAACCACAGTCACAGTATAATTAATAGTACTAGCGTACAGTATGGTCACTCCCTGCCTCCCCCTACAAGCGCCGCCCACCCGCGCTCGGAGGACGCTCAGACACCGGCTAGCAAAGGACGCGACGACGAAGGTCATTTCATACTGCCGCACATTGCATTCCCGATTCGCGAACGCAAAATGGCGGCAACCCTGACATGTTGTCTCACCCACACAAGCATGGTCCGCGTTCACCTACGCGAGCTTAGACTGTGTGCGAAGCAACGCGTTTGATTCATACATTTGAGCGCCAGTGTCCGAGGTGTGCCACAGTTACACTACTTACAAACTTACCTTAAAAGAAAGCCCTTTTGTTTACCTGACCTAAATCACAAACGCAACCTACCTAACTTCACTTAGGTACTTACCTAAAACAGTAGTGTTTGAAAAGAAACCCCTCCATTTCTTCTGTAGGTATTTGAGGTAAAATTAAATGTTTTAGCAAACAAAACGGTAAGTTCTAAAATGAATTTAAGTAAGTAATATTTTGTAGTTTTTAGGTATGTTGAGTTTGATTTATTTTTTAATACTATCCAGGATCTTCAAAAATGTTAAACACAATCTTCAGTTGTACCTACCTATTTAGACAACCATAAACACTGCAACCGTAACATTTGCGAGAAGTCATTTACCGTGTGCAACAAACGCTGTTGACCTCAACTACTTATGCGATTGCGATCCGGGATGAACCGGTTTTTCCCGTAAATGGCGGTGTGTAGATGTGAGCATGAAATATAAACATTTCCTTGCAGCCGACCATCTGCCTTGGGCGTGCGTGCCTAATTTATGCAGCGATTACACTTACCCAACCCTAACTCCCGATTCGGTATTCATTGCGGGTTGTTACACGGGCAATATCACAACGAACTGAAGATAACCAACAATGTACCTATGCCGAATCAGGATGTGTATTCGCAACCTTTATTCGTGGTAAGTATAAATGTGGTCTGTACTCGACTGAAGATGGAGATGTAATCCCTAGAAGTGTTGCGTTGCGATACAGACTACCTAATAATCCTTTATGATAACAGTCTTCTTTCCTTTCGTGTGGGATACGGAGTCGTCCAACAACCCGACGAACCCTGGTGTCAAGTAGAAGTGCAAGAGTGTTGTGCAGTAGGTACCTAATGACCAATTACCATAACATACATATGAATTGACATTGTGCAAGAGGCGATTAAAACTAAAATAGTGTTTGCTCGTAGCACGTGTGGGTTCATTAGGATTACATTGTGGTCATTGAAGTAAGTGTTAGGCTAGGCTTCTTTTGCTATAATGTGGCTACATTTGACCTAACTACTTACTTAGTTACAAAAAAAACGAGACGACTGCTTTGGCAGCTTAGATAATATCTTAGATGTCGCTCGCTAGCGAACCAAACATTTATCTAAGAGTATTGTGACCAATACCGAAAACTTAGTACGAACGGGCTGCTCGCTGGTTATAAGGGGCTGAAATAAAGTAAGTGGTCATCCGCTCCTGTATAAAATTCCTAATAGGGCCGCCGCAGAGCGAGAGCAGTTTTACGAGCGCAAACTCGAGCACTTTTGACTAGAAATTTGAAAAGAAACAAACGACTCTCACGGTCGTTTTGTCATTATAGCTAGGCTTAGATGCTTAGATGAAAGGTGAGCGCTAGCGCTAGTCATTATAGCTAGGCTTAGATGCTTAGATGAAAGGTGAGCGCTGGCGAACTTATCATTTATCTAAGTAGCTAGGCAATGACACTTATTTCTCGCAAAAACGTATGATACCTACGTTTGGTCTGTGCCACCCCGAAGTCCAATTTACTATGGAAGTTCCAAAAATTTATTTCGTAATTCTTACTATGTTCCCTAGGATAAACTGTGTAAACATGCTTTAGGGAACCTGCGGAACCTTTGTTGATAAGTATAGGCAGGACAAAGCAAATGCAATACCTACGTATGTATATACCACATTCATACCTCAGTATTTATATAGGTACCTAACTTAAACTACACTAAAACTTGTCAAGATTTTATTCGAATTTATACAAGTGCGAAATGTTTACTACGAATCAAACTAATAAACCAACCAGAACATTATCTTTCATTATGATTGCAAGTTAACCGCCGATCAAAGCAAAAATATAATTAGAGGGATCCTGGGAACAAATAGAGCGAAGCAACAAAAAATTGTTTTAATTGTAGATTCCCATCCCATCTCAATTAATAAGTGACGCGCGCTCAAATACTATAATAACGTAAGTGAAAGTAATGCATAAAACAAACAAAAAAGAAAAACGCGGAAGGACTTACCTTTTTTACAGATGAAGAGTTTCGAAAGCTTGACATGCGCGATCTCCCAAGTCAATAAAATGATGGGAGTTAGCGCACGACAGGGATCAGAAAAAAAAAATTTGGGTTGCTGAACTAGCGCCCCGACTTCGTGAAAGTGAGATTCTAGTAACGAAGTACTTCCTGTCTGTAGTTATGTATAATGATTAGTGACAAATGACATGACAAATCTTTCCTTTTTCATTGTTTTTTCCTAGTACTTACGGTTTAGTTGTGCTTAGAGCTCCTTCTACATATAATTCTTCTTTGCTGTAAGGAGCCCGCACGCTTTTCTCAGAGCTTCAGGCGTGTCGCATGTGCAGCCTACAATGACTGTTTGCTTGTCGAACTAGAATGCATTATGGTCTGAGGCACTTATCACTCATGTCCTTTGGCACACGTGTCCTGCTAGGCTAGTATAAAAGCTAAACTGAGCTTGCTACTGCGTCATATCACTTGGAAACAGCGACAGCGAATATGATGATTAAAGTAAGTTATTTTTTTTCAATAACACAAAGTTTCTATGAAGGAAGTTTAGATGTTTCAAAGATAAGATCGATGTGGCGCAGTGGTTGTGCAGTTGCTTTCGGCACAGAGGGGTTCGATTCTAAGTAGGTCAGAACAGATGTAGGTAGATACTTGAATGGCGGATTTTCATATTTGTTTATAGATTTTGTAGTTTTTTGTGTTGTTTGTGTGTATTTTTCATTGCACCTACAATGAGACAAAGGAATGTGTACCTAGTATGGGGTGCTGAAATATTTGTCAAGTATTAATGTATTAGGTACGGCCGTTAACGCTTTGCATATCCCGCAAGGGAAAAAGGCGTGATGTGTGTATGTATAAGTGAGTAACTACCTATACCTTTACTGAACTAATTACTAAACATTTAATGTATGTATGTATTAACTATATTGCACAAGAACAAATTAGTTCTACTTAAACCTTTTGAATTTCCCAGGTACTTCTCGTAGCTTGCGTAGCGGCGATGGCCTACGGGGATGGTCTGGTGTCCCCGCTAGGCCATGTCACCTACGGGAACCCCTACGTTAACCACTACGGTAACCCCTACGGCTACGGTGCCTGGAACCATTGGAACCCCTACGGCGGGTATCCCGCTCAGCCTGCCATCGCATCGCAGTCCCAGAACATTATAAGGACACCTTTTAACCTTGGGCAAGTGCGTATTATGATTTTTATCAAGAAGGTACCTAACCAAGTCGTATATATTACTTATCATCAAGCATAAACTATCACGATAACTGCACATAAAAGTCTCGGGGTCTCCAAATCCTTTTTTTAAATTTCGATTGTTAATTTAATTTACAAACACCTATCACCTTTCAAAGATCAGACTCACTATTTTCTCCTCGTAGCTGCCTCTCAAACCCTCTCACCGTTTATATCTAGCGACTCTAGACCATATCGACGAGTGGTCCACAGACTCGTGTCACCCTCCACTCTATTATAATCTATTCTTATGACTCTACCATGACATTGCTATTAACTGCTCTACTGAACATGTGGTGCATTAAATGGGCTTTATGGGTTATGATATGAGAGTATGCCTAGCAACTGCAAGAAAATCTCAATTTCTAATCCTTGTCGTAGATATTAGCCATAAATATTTCTACATTTTTAGACACATTTCAATGCTAGATCTGGGGATGATTATTATTTCTCAGGACCACTAAAAGTGGTACCAAGTACCTACCTACACCTATGTAGCTATATTCATGTAAGTAACATGCATATTAAACCCAGCTCACGCGGTGGTTTCCAGATATCAACGTACTCAAAGGCGATCGACACTCCGTTCTCGAGCGTGCGCAAGGCTGACATCCGAGTTAGCAACCCAGGACTGGCCGTGGCCTCCCCTTACGTCTCCCACTTCGGCGTCGCAGCACCTGTGGCTCACGTTGCGCCTGTTGCCAAGGTATAAGCAAAATTGCAAGACCAGGTAAAAAAATTAAGGTCAAATTCAAGGGCCAAAAGTTGAATCCCTCCATTTGTTTGCAGGTGGCCACAGCTGGCGGACTTCTCGGTGTGGCCTATTCAGCTGCACCAGCTGTTTCCCACATGACCTACTCAAACGGACTTGGACTCGCCTATTCTTGGTAAACATCGTCCTTTTGGGTCTGTCGATATCGTGCAGTTTCAATATAGAATGTTTGTGCGAACCAATGCGAACTTTTTATTAGTACTTAAGTAAATGCAAAGATTCCTCGTTGTTTATTACTTATTAGCTGATAACATTTATAATAAATAAGTTAAATTATTTAAAATGTTTTTTTTTTCATATCGCGCAAAAGTTTTTAAAGCTCGCGGCTTGTATGTACAATTCATTTCCTTTTCCTGTTTGCCTGCTCTTATTTAGCTTTTTTTTTGTTATGTATGTTTATGCTACACATACACTTAAACAATATTTTACTTCAAATTACAAATCAAAAAAGGAGTGGTGTTATAGGGTGTTATTTAAAAGATAAATGACTAGCGCATAAAACCTGCAAATAAAACAGCTCTGGCAGCTGTCAAATGTTGTGCTTTTTAGCTTACTGCTTTCTGAGCAAAAGAGAAACAAAATATTAATTTATACCCCACGTGAAATCCAAACGAAGCTTGATGCTTTTTCTCACTCTAAAACTGCGTTCTTCAAAAAATCATAAAATAAAATCACATTTCCCTCCTGCTCCTGCCATTTCGTTTGCCAAGTCTTTATTGAAATAAAAATTACCTGTGTTTAATTAAAGATATGGACTAATTACTCAGCTCAAATCGTTTGCCTAGATAACGAGTGTATTTATTCACGTCGCCCGCCACTTGAGCCCGCGTATTAGGGCAGGTGATAAGGGCTAGGCGGGCTGTATCGTTCAGCTCTTGAGAAGTTGCTCTAAAAGCTTTGAGGATGTCGGACAGCGGGGACAGCGATGTGTCGTGGATATTCTACAGGGATAGACCGGACTGGACCGACGTTACACCTGTGATTGAGGACGACGGCCCTAACCCTGTTACTATAATCGCTCACTCAGAAAAATGTAAGTTCCTACTGGTTCCTATCGATGTGTTTTTGCACATTTAATCACAGATACTTTGTTCAATTAGTCACACAATACAAATACAAAATAAATAATCGAGTCTTTTGTCTAGTTAGTGTCCTACATGTACATGACAAAAGTAAAACCTGGTGCCTATGTTATGAAACTACAGGCTACAAGTCTACAGGTGAAATTCTTAGTACATTGCGTAGCCGGTTCATACTCCTGGTATCATAATGGCTAACCGACTACGCAATGAACATCGAATTACACCTGTAAAATTGTAGCCTGTAGTTTGATAATATCGGGTACTGTTTGATGGTGTAGGTTTGTCCTTTCTTTACCAATTCATATATGTATAGCCTACCTACCAATTAGCTGAACTGAGCTTTAAACATACATATAGCTTATAAGGTAAATATTTTATAATTTTCAGTTGAGGATGTATATGACTATTTCCGAGCAATTCTCATAACAAACGAGAAATCTGAACGGGCTCTGCAGTTGACTAAAGATGCTTTGGACTTGAATCCTGCCAACTACACTGTCTGGCAATATAGGTAAAGTACCTAGTTATAATATAGAAAACTTGCGTAAATTTATACCAGATAAATCAGTAGTGTCTGTTGGGTTATGGGAAGGTGAAAATACGAAGTTAAGTTCACGAAAGTTTGGCTTCTATTTGCACAGTATTACAAATGCCCATGTTTTGTGACATGAGCGGCTAGCAAGGCTTGCGGGTAACAACTAATGAGGCCACCCTCAGGGCACTATCAAACTGCAGTGTAAGCTCATATTTAAGTGCATGTGTCCCTACAAAATTGAAAAAAATGGTATTCAAAGTCAATATTTGACCCATTTGTATTATTAAAGTATTTATAACTAAGGTTTATGTATCATGAGCATACATATCTATTTTGGGTGTTTTTAAATTTACACTGAGTATGTGTATGTTCACTCAAATATTACAGCCATTTGGAACTATCTGTTAAACCATATCTAACCTAGGCTCATGAAGTTGTAAGGATACCAAGATAAATAATCAACAAACATAATTATCAGTAACTGACACAACAGTCCACAGCTCATGGAGGTTGTAAGCCATACAAATAATAATTAATGTTCATTGCCAAAACTAGGCAGGTACATTTAATGTATATATCTTAAAGTAATATTTGTTTAATACAAGGTATTTTTTTATTATTTTAAGATATAGCCTACTCATTTACAAGAGATTTATTTATATCAAAGGTTGTCTGTTTTTTATAAAATAATCTACCAACTAACCACTGATAACGTACCATATACTTAACAAGTTTTGGGCAAAAATTATGAAATCTTGAGTACTTATTTTGGTATATTTCTACTAGCTGTTACCTGCAGCGTTGCCCACATAAGTGGTGATAAAAAATATCCTATGTGTTAATCCATGTTATCTTCTATAAGTTTGCCAAATTTCAGTGCAGGTTCAGTAGTTTTTGTGTGAAGTAGTAACAAACAAACATACACATTTTCGCATTTATAATATAAGTAGGATGCCGGGCCCAACATTTTTGTAAACAATAAGATGTTTAGGAAAACATATATTAACTTGTTACAAAATTACATTTCAGGAGAGATCTTCTAAAGGCACTAGGCTCAGATTTGAAAGCAGAACTAGATTATGTGGAAGCAGTAATCAAGCTGTCCCCTAAAAATTATCAAGTAAGTAAGATTTTTTTACCCATAATAATAGAACACATACATTTAAGGGTTTGGTTTGCTTTTTATTGTTTACAGTGTTGTGGGTGATCGTTTTTTTGTTATATAATTTCATATTTTTTTCCTTATTCATTCTGTGATTTACTATGTGTGAATGTGTGAAGCTTCATTACTAATAATATTCATTTACAAACATAACCATAATAATATGAGAACTAAGGTAAGTGATCATTTCATCTATTCCATTTTGTCACAAATACATTTTTGCTGTTCTCCGCCTGACGCAGCTCCGAATAAATCGGAACACCGACGGAAACTGGAAAATACGTTCCGTAAGTCTTCATTCTTTTATTATAATACTTGCCGTTTTAGGTGATGCGCGGGTGTTTGGGTATAAAAAAGTAGCATATGTCCTCTGTTATCTTCATAACTATGTTTATGCCTTTCATCAAAATCGGTTCCGTGGTTAAAGCGTAAAAGCGCAACAGAAAGACAGAGATAGTTACTTCGAATTAATATTATACGAAATAATATTAGTGTGGCTATAGAAATAAGTTTTCAATATAATTAAATGAGTTTTTGAGAACTTGCAAAATATTCTAGCGCAGGCAGGTTTTGAACCTGTGACTTTCGCCATCAGTCGCCTCTTCCATCTGGGCTACCGCGGCTCGTCTCTTGCCCGCGAATTTTGCAAGTGTATGGCGATTCTCACACTGCCCCGCATCATGCTGCGTAGCGAATGCGTGTTCAAACGTTGCTTGTGAGTATCTCCGTTAATATAGAAAACACTTACAGTCTAACACACATAAAATGCATCCACGCGCGATCATGCATATGGCACACCTAGTCCCGCAGCGCCGTGCGTGATTTTGAACGGCGTGACGTGTGTGTTTGAAAATAGATCTCGATATCGATCGATTTATATTCGAATTGTATGAAATCCACTGTAATAAACATTTTTTTTCGAAACTGTCGTGACGCTCAGCACATCACCACAGAGATTTGAATGAAATGAGAACCCACAAAACGCCCTTAGACCGTGGGTGCGCAAAAAACCCGCACGATGATGCAGATTTGCACTCGCGCAGGTACGCGCGTAGGTGCGTCGACACTTAACATGCAGCGTGATGCGGGGCAGTGTGAGAATCCTAGCTTGATGCCAATAACGCGTGGCACGGCTCCATCTATCTATCATTCTTTGCAGATTGAATTTAGTCTAAGCGATGAAAACCCGCGATAAATGGAATACCAAATTGTTAAAACACTTTCCGTGCTAGGTATAAAAAAAAATATAACTTAGGGGGAGTGTTTTAAAAATTTGGTATATTAAATAAGATTAGGTGCGTCCAGAAAAAGCGAGCAGCCTCGCCCGTGGCCCGCCTCGAGGGCTTGCGCTAAACAGCGCGGTTGGTAAGTAAGTGAGTAAGTAAGCGGTCGGTAGGTGTGGATGTGCCGTGGCCGAGGCAGTCGCATGCTCATACTCAGGGGAGCTAAACGGTGTTGGCAAAACGGTTCGCTCAAAGGCGCCTCAAACGTTTGCCACGCGCGGTGTGGACGTCATAATATGTTGTTGTTTTCTTGCCGCGGTTGATCGAAAAAATTAATAATAGTGTCCGTTGGTCTATATGCTATTATAATTGACTGGTAATGTTAGAGATAAAAAAAAAAACATTTTGCAAAATAGTGGCAAATGATAACCATGCGCTACCACAGCTGTGCGTATAACGCCATTTTGATTTAGCTGTCATATGGCTCGCGATGCTCGGGCGAAGTAGCCACGCTCTGTCATTTGATCCAACCGAACTTGCCTTACCCGCACATGAGTGTTTGCCGCGCGAGACGGGCCGCGGGCGACGCTGTTCGCTTTATCTCAACCCGTATACTTTTTGCCCTCTTATTCGTCCTTTTAAATAGATATCAATCAAAAATAATTCTTATTTATTATAATCTTTCTTGGCATTACATTACATTGCTAGCATGTGCATGCAGTGTCTTGTTTACCAGTAGTATAACACCTGAAAAACAAAACCTACCTACAAACTTAAAAAGTATGGACAGCCGATGTGCGCAGTGATAGGGCGACTGTCTGCGGCGCATAGGTTTCGGGTTACATTTTAGGCTGAGGCAGGTTATTATTTAAGTATATGTTCTCGTCTGGGTGTTATTTGTGCATGTGTCCCAGTATCTCCATGGCATATATCCCCGATACAGGGATTCCTAGTGGGGGCTATAAGTGTGTCGGTGTTTTATTTATTAATATTATTTTATATTAGTTTAATATATTCTGGACTTGCACACGCTCGTTCCAGGTTTGGCACCATCGGCGGGTGCTGGTGGAATGGACGCAGGACGCCTCGCTGGAGCTGGAGCTGACCGCCGACGCGCTTCTCCAGGACCCCAAGAATTACCACGCCTGGCAACACCGCCAGTGGGCTATTAAGGCTTTTGGGTATGGCTGCATTCTATTGAAGCACTGGCTTGATGTCTGAATATGGCAAAATAAGATAACCTATGTCTTTTTATATCCCTGTTCAAAACATTTCAATCATTATGCTTCGTGCTTAGTAACAAAACAAACACATTGAAATGTATACATTTTCGTAACTGGTCCAGACTGCGATTTTTCCACTTTATGAACGTTTTGCGATAAACAAACGATTCTGACACAAATCCGACAAAGTAAGTTAGGTTGGAGTTGAGACCCTGGAGCAAACGAAGTGAGCAACAAAGAATTTATAGTTATACAATTATGTAAATTATCGGTGAAGTAAGTCACTTCACTACTGGCAGATTTGAGAATGGCCACGGGATGTCTTCGACGATTGTCGCTTGTGTCGTGCATGCGCGGGTTGTACATAACTGTATCGGTCATGATTATGCTCTGCAAAACACTGCCGTGCATTATGGGGTCCCTATTTTTTCACAAGTATTTTATAAGCGACGTAGGTAGAAGAAGGGTTCGATCAACGCGGCCTTCCGTACCTACGAGTCGGAAGACGGAATACCGAGTAGCTCAAAGGAGTAGGGAGCATAAGGAGCATGATTTTTCGTCAGTCGCGACTATTCTGTACGGAGACAGCATAAATAAGTATTGGGCGTTGACTTGATTTGATTGAAGTTTCGATGGCTATATGAATTACAACAAGCGCGATAGCACAGTACTTGTTTTTGTAGTAAATATTAAGGATTTCGGTTTTTTTATTGTAAATTTACGTTACACTTACGTCCCTCGCAACATGTTAATGTGTAAATTTCACGTAACGTTATGTTAACCAAAATACCAAAACAACCAAACATTGCACGATAATATGCAACCATGATACACAAATTGAAGAGAATCGTATAACATAACTTTGCATGAGATTTATACTTGTTAATACATTTCACGCGACTTTTACGTTTTTTTTTAAATCGTCACGTAACTTTACGTCACAAAGTGGCAAAAAGCGCTGCCTGGACTAACAATGTTAGTTCTATTCTATTCTCTCTCTCTTTGGCAATTATTATTCCCATCTGATGGTGGGGTCTGCCTTTCTCGTCTTCTCTCTCCACTTCGCTCTTTTGGTCGTATCTTTCTCAGTCACGTCGTAGGATCTCATATCCTTTCGGATCATATTCTATTCTATTATTAACAAAAATAAAATTAGTTATCTTTACCTACAATAAGTTCCCAGATTCCCAAAATAAATTAAAATTAGAGAGCATGGCATATGGGATGCAAAATTTTAAGTATCAAACGAAGTCCCAGGTTTATACTAAAATATGCATAAAATTGAAATGTAGGTAAATATTTGAAATCATTTTATGATTGTTTCAGACTGTACGACAAAGAATTGGAGTACGTAGACAACTTGATAACTGAAGACGTGAGAAATAACTCCGCTTGGAACCAGCGATATTTCGTCATGAACACGCACCACGGGTGGTCAGATTTCAACGTTCAGAAGGAAATTGTCTACACGCTGGAAAGAATCAAATTCGTCAAAAACAACGAAAGTGCTTGGAACTATTTACGAGGTGTCCTACTACACGACAAAAGGGGCATCTCCGGGAATGCTGTAGTCACCTCTTTTTGTGAAGAACTGTACAAATTAAAATGCCGGTCTCCTTACCTACTGGCGTTCATGATAGACGTTTGCGACGAAGCTATCAAAAAAGGAGAGACATCTCATTTCCACAATCCTGACCGTGCAATCGAACTATGTCAAGCTTTGGCGACCAAATACGACAAAATTAGGTGCAAGTACTGGAATTATCTATGTGAAAAATTCAAAAAGATACCCAAACCCGAGAATGGAAAAGAAGACAGCGACTGAATAAATCATTTGTACTGCCTAAATAGCAATACAGCGAAGTTACTACATGTACTACTCAAATATGATAAAATAAATGGATAATAAAATCTACAAAAGACAGTGTTTAACCGTACGAAATTCTTTGATGTAAAAATAATATTGATAGCATATCATAGCAATATTAGCAATACGTGTCGTATGTATGTAACCAAGTGTTCAGTAATAAATGTTTGTATCGGAATGTTGCGGTTTATTCAGTTCACACTCACTTAAACGGTATAAATAAAAAAAATACTATTAGGAACATAGGTCAAACAAAATAATTTCTGAATTTCACGGTTCGTTAGCAACAACCAAGGCTTTGAGGTCATTGCTCGCTAGTAACTGAAGACGTCTTTGAATCATTGATTTTATCCCGCTGTTCAGATAGACTCATATAATGAGCTAAGTCGGCTTTTATAGCGTTGGCCATCAGCTCACACTCGCAAGTCCTGGCTTTGTCCTTGAATTGTAATTCGGGCTCCTTAGGTGGTCGTATCTTTTTACGGCAGATGTGTGGAGGGGTTTGCGACCGGGCTTCTGAGTAAGCGGGCGCCCAATGCATCGAAGGCAGTGCAGTTGGTTTCAATTCCACCGAGTCGTATTTCGAGTTGCATGGCCTCGCCTGACTCCTGACCGCAGACAGCTGCCTCGATAGGATCCTGACGGCGACCTTGTTTCGCCGAATGATGTCGGGTTTCCTGTTGCGACAAGGCCGAGAAGGCTGACACGGCGTAGAGTCCTCCTCAGCTATTTCTTGCAACCTACCAGCTGTGGAATCCGGTGGCCGGGAGCCATGCTCTTTCCCTTTTTGTTTTGTTACGCTGCCTGAATTATCGTTGACATCTTCGTTTATTCTAGGCAATCGTGTATGTTCTTTCTCATGTGGTACTTGGTACCAGGAGTTCTTATTTATGCCGCAATCGTGTTTTCTTCTTCTTTTCTGTTTTATGCATGGTATGTCGTCGTAATCTTCGTTAGTGCGACGTGAAGTTGGGTTCGGTTTACCAACAGTCGCCGAGCATAGTTCGCAGTTGCAGTTCGGCTGCTTTTTTGGCTAAAATAAGTTATGAAAACCATTTATTAGCGCTTTTAATGAACTAGAAACGTAAGTTTAAATTACGGACTACGCACCTTTTGTAATGTGATGGGTCTTGAACCGGCTGGCATTGCTGAGTCTTTAGATCCTACATTATTGATTTTAATGCCTGTTGAGTGTTATTTTATTATTCAATGTTAATTAATAATAAATGTGTATTTCCCTCAAGAGTATTTCCCATGCTTGATGAAAGATGACAATGACCCAAACAATGACGATTATTTTGTGTTTACAAATCTTTGAAGCATGCTTTGAGGGAGTAAAGTATTTTTTAGCTTTGAAGTCACGTCCAAAGAGATATAATGGTTAAGTCTCCTATTTTCTAACCAGTGGCCCGCCCAGCGGTTTCACCCGCTTCTTTCTTTATTCATGTCCAAATAAGATCTTTTCCTGGTGTGTATGATATGTTTTAAAACTTCCTCTTGAATCACTGTATATCTATAAAAATTACAGGTAGTGATAGTGATTATATGGATTAATTATGAATCAGATCAAGTCTGACCAGGATGTTTGACCCATGTTGTAATTGATTAAATAAAATGGCATGGCACGCGTCGACTACCTCATAAAGCGGTCGCTGAGCCGGACGGGATTTTAAATTCACTGGTGTTGACATTCCTTGGCCGTCCAGTGCGTTCAGTCAGTGCCTGCTTCAGCAGAAAATACTTTTTATGGCAGAACATGGGCAGAACGTGATCGGTCCACCCTTGATGTCAACCAGCTAATATAAAATATACTCTGTGATGTCAACCACGTCAAAACAATATACACAATTGTCTCAAAATCATTCACAGATGAATAAGATAATGTCATTCATCTGCTTGATCATTTATTATCCATTATTACAGTAGCTGCCTCTTTCTGTAAGTATTCAAAGGAACCTACCAAATCATGCATGAATCAAACCAGTATGCAGTATCAAACCAAAATATAATTTTCTAAAGATGTAAATCCAAATTTGATTATACCAAACTATGCATAAACATCCACCGTGCAGTGATTGGACACAGAAAGTGCTGAGCAATGGCCTCTGGGAGCCTGTTCAACTTCGCGAACTTAAAAAGAAACTTGCTAAGATAAAGTGTAGCTGTTCTTTATGCAAGATTTCATCCAGGCTTCAACAACACCCCGTGGGAGACCCGAAAAAAGATCTGGAAGTAACTGACAATCAACCTATTGGATACCCAAAAAAGGATGTAGATGTGACGGAAAAACACCCTGTTCTTCTTGAAGACCCAAAAAATTATCGTTCGATTGAGCAGTTATACTGGGCAAATCTGAATGCGGATGTGACTAGAAAAAGACACCCTGTTGGAGATCCAAAAAAAGGCGTAGAAGTCACTGATAGAGAACAAAAAATTGATAGAGTGCAATGGATATATATCCCAAATAAAAGTGTAGAGACACAATCTTTAGAGAGCTACAGAAGCAACCAAAATGAAGAAGTGCTGAAGTTGTTAGATATCAGTAAGTCGAAACTTCAGCCAAATAATACTGATAAATTGAAAGATCGTGAGAAACCTGCTGTCGTTTTAGTAAGCAATGAAACTATCACAGACGATCTCCGTTTTCCAAAGAAGTTTCCTTTCTTACATAGAGATCAAAATGACTTGTGCCCTAGTTGCTATTTTACCCTCGATCTCCTTAGAAGTAACAAATCTACAGTTTTAAAAGACGAAGAAATCGAAACCAAATCAGAAATTCACGCTTGTAACAAAAGCACAAGTAATAATATTATTAGTATGACGAGGTCTACATCATATAATAAGCCTTTGCTGAAATATCCGCTAACTTCAGAAAGCTATGATTCTTTGAATGCCGAAAACCCTATACGTCGCGAAGTGACCTTTGCATTTAATAATAATCAATATTATGATCATCATGCTCGATCATACACACACATTCCAATAGGTGTTGATACGAGTTCACCGGAAGTGGTTGAAAACTACCATATTGATGAGGAAGAGGAAACTTCAACAACCATGTTTGATGCTATTCCCGAAATTGGTGACGCGTCATCTCCAGAGTGCGAATATTGTGAGCATTGGCATGACATGGACATTCAGAATTTAGTGAACTCGATCAGCCCACCCCACAACCGATATTATTTTACTTCTCGTTATAATAATAACTGTTAAAAATTGACTAAAATATTAGGCATCCTTAGGGCGAAATATATCAGATGCCTAGTGCAAAATGTCTCTTTCGCATATTGTTTTTTTCAAACAATGTCTTTTTTGCAAAATCTCCCTTCATGTCCCTTTCAATTCCGGGAAAATGACGTGTGATTTTGAAAAACGGCTAAGTGGTTTGGTTCACATGGAACTCTTTACTCGTGTGTGGGCTAAGATATTTTCCTAAGGTCGACTTATCCATCCCGAACTTGTCCATTTTCTTATTTGTCCACTTTTCCGACTCGTCCGTTTCTTACAGGGGGTGGGTCAAAAGTAATCACCCTCTGTAAATTGGTTCCCATTTTTTATGCTTGATAAACGATTACTGATTACTAGAGACCGGATTTTATGCAAATTTAAGCCCTTTTCATGACAATTATCATATTTTTTCTAAAATATTGTTATGTTATGAGGTAGGTATATTATTGGACACATTATCAATATCTTTTGTTCTCCCACCTGTCTATCACGCGTGTTTTGCTAAAATCGTTCCCATTGTCGGCGAGTGCGCTCACTAATCTGTCAAAATTTGTTAGCGGGCCTTCCGAAAAAAAAGATGTCTTCATGGATCATTAAGATACGGCGAAAATATTCTACATTATCGAGTTTGTGAGAAACATGTTTCTTATTTTGATTTTATACCTAAAACTTGTAATAATAATGACGATATTTATATTTAAAGTAACAGCTGTCAAGCTTTAAACTTGTTTATCTCATGATATAAGCCAGCTTTCAGTTTTTGGAAGAATTTGACAAGATCGAGATCTACATTTTGAGTAGCAGATGAGAAACATAGACTTTGAAAAGTTACGAGATACGAAATGGAAAAGGTAGGAATGTGGACGAGTTGGGGAAATGGACTACATTAAAAAGTGGACGAGTTAGGAAATGAAGAAGTTTCGGGAAATGGACAAAGTCGATCCTAAGGAAATTTTGATGTCCCCACACGAGTAGAAGGTTTCTTGTGAGTTAAAACACGATAGATTTTCGACGTGAAACGAAATTTCACATTCAGACGCAAGAAGACCCTTTAGTCCCTTTTTTAAAATATTCCTCTCTCAAAACGTCTCCATCTCATAACGTCGATAGTACACTATTGTCCGCTCCGATATCGAGTATTAGCTGGTACATACACGTGTCAGAATTGAAATGGACATTGTGAAAAAGATACATTTTGCGAAAGAGACATTATGCGTCTGAATTAAAATACTTCCTTTAACCTTTTCGCCGCCAAGCCATTCGAGTAAAAAATTGCAACCAGCGCCACACCAATTTCTTGGGAAAGAAATACTCAATAAAATAGAGATGTCCAACAGTTCATATCGAAAATAAATCTTCACTTTTTAAACCGAGTTTTGATTAATCTAAAATCATTATTTTGCCCTCTACTTTTCAGTTCTGATTTCATATAGGTCAAAATAATAATATAGGATAGTAGTAGTAGTGGTGGCCTCGTAAACAACACTAGGCATATTCAACAAGTTTATTTTTAGTTCAGTTTTCGATCAGCACTGGCGCATCTCTATTACGCGTCTCTCTATATCGCGTTGTCGGTTATAGACGACTGTGGCGTCGGTGGCATTTCTATATTTTCAAACCCTTAAGACAAATAAGGATGTAATATAGAATATCGATAAAAAAAATTAGAACATCATAGGATTTATGCTGGTATTTATTTTAATATTTTATTGTGACTATTTGTTTTCTTTCATTTCTTTTTCTTATTTTACTTACGTTGAATATTAATTAAAAACGATTTTTAATAGTAATGAACACGATTTAATATAAAATATTTATTAAACATTACTAGTGTCAACATCTTTAATTAACGAAAATAAACAAGTTATAGAATCATGTATAACAATGAAATTGGATCAATAAAAACGAACAAAATACAAATATTAGTACTGATCTGCTAAGTATAACTTAAATAAATATAATTATGAATACATAATTTGAAATAAGGAGTGCCGACATGCACACTCACTTTTTCTATCGTAACATACAAAATTATACCTAACAGATATCAACTGCATAAAAATATACCTATAATATGAAACGAAACTAAATATATGATATAAAATTCACTAAAATCAACATGCATAATGAAAACTTATATTCAAATTTGTACTTAAAAACTATTTCGTTTGAGCTTCTTTTATGGTCGCATAGACTTCGTCCTAAACCTGGTCCAGCTTCTCGTCGGGGACTTCTTTTAACATTTCTTCGTTTTGTTCAAAATAGTTTTTCTTTTGTCAAATTGGCATTCTGAAAAAAAAATAAGTTTCATGTCTACTCTAAATAAATAATTAAACTAATAAATTATTACAAGTATAATCAATAACATACGTCTGTTATCAGCATGTTTCTGCGTAGAACTAGGCAAAGGAGCTTCTGCAGCTTCTTTTCTTTTTTGCTTATCTGGAATACACAATAATTGATTAGGTATAAGTTTAGTGTAAGTAATTTAAATCTAATGATTTTTAAACGTAAAAATATTCAGTCGCGTATGTTGATGCCTTTGATGTGGAAGGACAAAATAATAATATAAAGAAACAATACGAGACAAAATAACAAAGAAATGAAGATAAAGTATATTATTTGACTTTTATTTTGTACATAGATAAGATATCTTAAAATGCCCTACAGAACTGCGACGGCATATGTCTATTTTACATAAGGACAACTTTCTGTTATTAAATTACTAAACTAAAATTTAACATAGTCAAGTCCAGTAAATAAGTAAGTAGGTACTTAATAATAATAATTGTTAAAGCCCATAAATTTACTTGTTGCCATATAATTTGGAATAATAAATTCGGTCAGTATTTTGTACTCACTTTTCATCGCCTTTATTTCTGCTTCAGCTATTTTCTTCCACTTCAAATATTCGCGACGGGACATCATCTTTTATGCACTTTAACTTGACCGTACTCGTCATAAGAAACTGGTGGAATGACAAAAAAACATATCTCATAACATAACACAAACTAAAAAAAAGCACGAGTGCCAATTACTTTCGTGGAAAAACTGCAACTTTGAGTAAACAGGGCCATAAAACACGTGCGCATAAAACAATATTGTTCCAGGCGGCGTTGGGTTCAAACAGCTCTTATCCTATGAGGTTGCGGTATTTCTTTTTTGACCACAAGAGACAAAAGAAATGCATATTTCTGGTTTTATTGTCATTTGCCGCTATTATGCTTGGTTTAAAACTATTTATGTAATCTTCATTGAGGTTACGTGTCTGATGTATTTCAAAAAATCTTTCCCATTTTGGTAAATAAATTAAAGACAAATGTCAATGATTTCTGTCCGACAAAGATAAGGCTCAAGGTGTTACTCCGTGTACAGTATTGTACCTATTCGTTTGTAAATTAACATCCGTAACAACATTAAAGTAACTATGAAATGCTAATAAATAACCGCTGATATAAGTACAATACCTTACGAAGGGCGTTATAAAAAGTAAATAGAAACAAATCGAAGTAATAATCAAATAAACCGGGTAGGAATAGAAAAAAAAATGTTAAAGTATTGAATATAATATATAATAAATCTACACTAATATTATAAAGAGGAAAGATTTGATTGTTTGTTTGTTTGTTTGTTTGTTTGTTTGTTTGTTTGCATCGAATAGGCTCCGAAACTACTGGCCCGATTTTAAAAATTCTTTCAGCATTAGAATCCTACATTATTCCTGATGAACATAAGCTATATTTTATACGAGAAAAAAATAGGGATCCGCGTGATAATTTCGATAATGTAACCCAACGTGTGAAAAATGTACCAAAAAAATTACTTATATCGCGTACGCTGTGGAAATTATTGACAATAGAGCAAAGTGATGTACTACAGTTTTATAGAGGACATCAATATCTATAATAATGTCTGCGATACCATATGTCTAACTATTACAGTTATGCCACAATAACTACATTTTCATTTAAAAATGTACCAACTACGCCACATTATTCGTACCAGTGCAATGATTACATTTAATCATTGCTGTATTAAAGGGTGTCAGGGATAGCCCTCAGAATACTAATAGGGTACATGCAGACCATGAAACTGAACAACTTTCCCCTAGGAACATATTTCAGGAAACGTAAAAAAACTGACTTCCCATAGTGAATGCAGTCAGCTGATCGTGATTTTGTATGGAAGGTAATTTTTTTGGCGTTTCCTGACAAAATATGTTTAGTTGAGGAAAGTTGTCCAGTTTTATGTTTCATGCACCCTATCAGTATTCGAAGGGCTGTCCCTTACTCGATATAAAAAGACGACAAAAAACATTAAATAATGCATTTAAAAAATCTACACTAAAATAATACATACATACACATATTATTACGTCTATTATCTCTTGTGGGGTAGGCAGAGCGTAAACGGCCGCAAAAACGGACATTTACGCCACGTCTGACATATGTTTGAGAGTCATTCGGAAAATTGTGTATCGCCATAGTGACAGGTTGTCAGCCCATCGCCTAAAATTGCAATACACACCCTCAAGTCCCTTAGTCGCCTCCTACGGCTCCCACGGGAAAGAAATCGGGTGATGCTATTGTAAGCCGGCATCACACTAATATAATAATTATATACATACATACATACACATACACATATCACGCCTATAATCCCTTGCGGGGTAGGCAGAGCGTAAACGGCCGCAAAGAACGGACATTTACGCCACGTCTGACAAACATTTGAGGGTCATCCGGAAAATTGTGTATCGCCATAGTGACAGGTTGTCAGCCCATCGCCTTAAATTGCAATACACACCCTCGAGTCCCTTAGACGCTTCTCACGACTCCCACGGGCAAGAAATGGGGTGATGTTATTCTAAGCCGGCATCACACGGCACATAATTATATAATCTACACTAATATTAGAAACAGGATTTTATTTATTGTTTGTTTGAATTGAATAGGTTTCGAAACTACTGGACCGATTTAGAAAATTCTTTTACCGTTAATTGAAATTGAAGTTCTTTATTCAATGTAGGATAGTATTATCTATTATTGACGTCATGAACCGTCATTCTAAAAAAAGAAATTTGTATCACACAATATTTTTTTTATACAATTTTGTTTTCACCTAATAGAAAACCGGCTCGGGCGGGATAAAAAAAATTAAAATATAGGCACTGCCATGGGGCTGGCCAGGTTAATCACACGGCATGTAACTTTACGCCACCACCATCTGAAAACGATATTTGTTTCAAATTGAAGTCAATATTTTTAGAATCCTACATTATCCTTGATGAACATAGGCTATATTAAACTGTCTTTTTCCCGGGGGGAAATTGTTAGCAGCGGGTGAAACCGCTGGGCGGGCTGCTAGTCTTAAAATAATAGTTATGTCGGTTTCCCATTTGCCTGAGATACAGGAATTCATATTCTTAGTTTAGGAAATGGTTAAGCCGCAGAATTATTTCATATAAGTGTACCTTTTTGTAATTAAGTTTATTAAATAAATAATTATCTTATCTCTTATTATCTAATAATAATCTTGTATCAGAATTTGACCCGTTAAATTGAGTTCACATGAAACCCTCCCAAACGCTCCTAATTTATTTATTATTATTTATGTTTATTAGGTATTTACTTACCTCTAAATCTTCTTCTTCGAGTAATCCACGTTCAAACGACAGATCAACGTCATCCTCTACGCCTTCTAAAATCTGTAGAAGTTCTGCTAAACTAAGCTCGTCGGCACTCATTTTCCCATCACTATTTTTAAGTCACTACTGCAATGACGTCAGAGCGTGTCGTTTTTACCCGACTACGGCGTACAGTGCACTCACAATGGTCAAGCAATTATCGCTGTGCACGAGTCGCCGAAACCGGTTTGTCGATACTCAATCAAACAAAGAAAATAATGTCTAATACTTGGCGTATTTCTACAAATCGATGTCGGGAATATTTTCAATATACATTAAAATAATAAGAAAATGTTATTGTTATGACAAACTTGACAAATATCTAGGCATAGTATATTCCGTAAATATATTATAGATGTATCGATGTTTCACATTTGTACTAGTAAGGAACAACACTTCCAGTCGTGTGGGGCCGACTATGGCGTGTGAGAATGGTACTTCTGACAGCTTCAAAACGTAATCAGTATTTTTCTTATTTAAACTACATATCTAATAAATATCTAAGCGCAAAAGTTCATAAATCAAAGAAGAGGGTACAATAAATGCAATATGCGAAAAATAAAAGATAGATACGGTTTTAAAATGCTAGTTTATGAACATAAACTTTGACGAAGTTTTGTCGGCTGTACCCGACCGTGGCGCTGACGGCAAGTCGCGGGTTGTCGGCTATACCCGTCTGTGGCGGGGAAAAGGTTAAGGGTCCTTTTGAATATCATATTATGTAGGTAATAGTTAATTTGATGGATCTATCTTTTTCCCCTGCAATAAAATGTAAAGGTGTAAATGTGAGACATTCATTACATACAGGTATAATAATGAATGGAAATTAAACACAAATTAGTTTCTTCAACAATAGGTTTTATTTTACTAAAATCATGTGGCAGCATAGTGTTTTATAAATCTAGCCGATGGGTCTGATACTTGCACCCATTTAGGCATCCAATAGTACGGTGTAAGATTATGTTGTCCTGGAAAAGACTTCTCAAAGACGTAACGGTAGTACTTGGACTCTGTCGTAGTTGGTTGTACTCCTTGGTACTGTTTGTCTTCTATCGGTCTTTCCGCAACCACTTCGGCTATAGTCGTAAACAAAGATTTCTTCACAGAAGCAACACCGTCGCTGAAAGCCTCTTTATGGCGCCAAAGTATTGTGTCTGGTAATAAGCCACTCTTAGCAAAACTACTTCTTAGCAAATGCTTTTCGACTCCGTTTTGAGGTTGTCGCAATTTTGGATCGATGCTTAAATAATGATGCGTAAATTGAATGTCTAGGAATGGTACACGTAGCTCCAAACTAAATGCACTTGTAGTGCGGTCGGCTCTTAAACCGTCGTACAAATATATATCTGAAAGCAGCCGCAAACTCTCATCGTGACCAGCCGCTGTAGATGGTGCATCTCTGAAGTAAATGTAACCCTGAGCTAACTCGTCGGCACCTTCACCGCTGAATACTACAGTAGTATCAGTCTTCTCTTTGATATATTTCGCTAGCAAATACATAGGTAGACTTGCTCGAATGGTGGTAATATCAAATGATTCCAAGTGGTAAATTACATTGTCTAACGTTTGCCTTACATCGTTCTCGTCGAATTGTACTTCGTGGTGTTCAGTACCGAGATAGTCTGCAACAGATCGAGCTGCGATCAGATCTGGAGATTCTCCCATTCCAATAGCAAAAGTTTGTATTTTATACGGTAATTTGCACTCTTTGGCTAGTTTCACAACCAATGCCGCAATAAGCGACGAATCTAAGCCTCCACTGAGCAAACAACCAATTCGTCGTTCTGCCATCAATCTTTTTCTACATGAAGCTTCCAATAAATGAGCAGTTTTCTCATAAACATTCATCTTTTCCATGTCCTTTTCAGCGACAAAAGTTTCAAAAGAAGGCGGCGAACCAGGCTTATAGTACTGCTCTCTGTGATCCAATTTGACTTTACCGGAATCCAATATGCTCCATGTCTCGTAGTGCCCGGGTGGGAACTGTTCCAATGTGGAGTTCTCGCTGCCTTTCAATTTCAATCCCATTAAACCCTTCGCTTCTGAACACACTGCTAAAACGCCGTTTTCCTCGTCATGAAATCTGAACAGCGGTCTAACACCATATGGATCTCTAGCTATGTGTATTTTTCTTTTCTCACCATCAACAAGGCAGAAAGAGAAAACTCCGTCCAGCTTCCTCACCATGTCGGCGATGCCAAATTTTTGGAAGGTATGTATAATAGCTTCGACATCGCAGTTTGTTTCGTACGGGAACTCGTATTGGGCTTGTAGGCGTTTGCAATTGTAGATCTCCCCGTTGCAGATGAGTGTGGTGCGGGGGTAGGTGTGCAGGCGCATGGGCTGCATGCCGTGCAAGCCGTCGACGATGGCGAGCCGCTGGAAGCCGAGGATGGCTAGCGGCTCGCGCGCATCTTGCTCGATGCGCCACGCGTCCGGTCCGCGGTGCACAATCGCGTTGAAGCATTTTATGCATGTTGCACTCAGCCCTCCGTCCACGCCGAATGTTGCCCATATGCCACACATTTTGGCCGAGGTGTCTGGAAGTAAAAAATGCATAGATAGTAGATTTTTCTTTGTAGCTAACAAAAATAAATACACTTAAGGAGATATTTTGTTATTTTAAAAGGTTCACGTGTATTATTTATAAGATTTATCAAATAATTAAGTAATATCAATAATACCTAACATATAACTACTTACTCACATTATAGCTTATAACTTAGAAGTCTAACCCACAAACAGCAGAGATCAGCTATTTTTATAGTTTGTAGCAATGTTAGTTTCAGCACGTAAATTCCTGTTCTACTTATTAAATTTTATTTGCTAACTCAGGGCCGCATCGCAACACAAAATTGTGTATAATTTCTCTTTTTTTGTAACTTGACTACTATAAACAGCTAAACGTGTGCACAATACATTGTTTTCAACTCACCTTAACAGATGTGTCTGTGTAAATGCAGTATTTGTCACGTATCACCGGCTTTTTATCTTCCGAGACCAACACGCACGGCGTACTCGTGTAGTGTTTTACTCCGAACTGTCAGAACCCCGAACGAACGCACGATGCAAAACTGGACGACGAAACTGGTTTAGATTGCTGCTTTTCAGCTCAAACTGAATGAGACGTGTGATACGTGAAGTGATGAGAAAGAACGGGACGCGTAACACGGTTCGAGGCGAGTCTGAACTCGGCCGGATTGTTTTGTCAATCTTCGGCGCATGTTACATCACCTAAAATTGTTGGACGTTTTTCAAAGGACTTGCAGTCGTGCATTTTGTTATGAGTTGATTAGGCATCATTATGATAACATCGATCACAGTCTCATGTTTCTTGTTACCAGAAGTTGTGCAACTGATGTGATGAGGTTCCTTGTTGTCACTACTGGTAATTTCAGCCTAATACCTACCTAAAAAGGTAGGTAATGCTTAAGCATGTTATAGCTGTGCATGGCGAAAGGCGTCTACTGTAGCATAATTATTTTCAGCTGTATAAATAACAATCTAAGGTTAAAAAATAAAAATGCAGTATTCTACTTCGATTAAGGATTAATAGACTTATTTACCTGCACTAAGTTCGTCTGAATCTACTTAGCTTAATATCTTTTGGTTTTATAAAAAGTCATCATAATCTGTCTTCTTATATTGCTCTTATCTAATCTAATGGTTTACTTAATTTTAACAAGTTTTCTTAACTTATCATTATCTATCATGTTCATGAATAAGCAAGTCTAAGTTTTTGTAAGTATTGAGTATTATATCTAAGAAAAATACCTTGTTCGCAATGGTTTTAGTTCCAAAAAATAATCACAGATGTCGCTAGCATCGAATTGAAACGCGCTATCGGTATGTTCTCCACGATATCATAAAGTTCTCTCGAGCCACACTACTTATTAACTTTGCGCAGAGGCAATATCGTAACCGATGAGGTTAATCCGAGGTGCGATTATTGCTAGTTGAAAACTTTACCAATACCCCGCCGTGTGGACGTGAAATACCGTCCGCTATGGCAATTTTTGAAAGGCCGTAAAGGCCTCGTATGTCCTGAATATTCTATACCTACATGAAACATTTAATAAATATTTTTATTTGATAATATATAAAAATAAACAACTTTTCAAAAAATAACATTCAGAAAACGTAAGATTTTTTTTACTTCTCTGATTGTGATTTTGTATGGGAGGTCGATATTTTTTTATGTTTCCTGACATATGTGTCCATGGAAAAGTTGTTCAGTTTCATGGTCTGTATGCACCCTATCAGTATTCGGAGGGCCGTCCCTTACACCCCGTATATTCTTCCATGTAGCTTTGATTTTTCCAGTAAAATTACTTGTCAGCATCTGTATCATTGCTCGTCTTCGAGTAATAAACAAAAGAATGAACTTGTTTGTTTCAAAACATAAACATTTATTAATTGTTCACTGTGTTTTTGATTTGATTCTTAATCTTCTAGTCAATAGTCTCTTTTGGTACCTATTATGTTTCCTGGATGGATTATTTGCACCTTACAATTACAAGTTATATTTGTCAGACGTTGCGTAAATGACCGTTTTTGCGACTGTTTGCGCTCTGCCTACGCCGCAAGGATTATAGGCGTGATATGTGTGTGTGTGTATGTGTTTAAGTTGGCCATTAGACATTACGTAGGTAATAGTGAATATTATGCTACTTCAGTACAACAATAATATATATTTTTACGATGAATAGAATTAAGGTTTCAGGAGAAAAGATTCAGAAAGAAAGTTAGATCAATAATTTGGAGATAGTATGTGGAGTCCGGGAGACTTGCCCAGGTGGGAGACTTGAATCACTTGGAAGTTTCTTAACTTTGCGCCTGTTTAGGTTGTGTGGCGAATGAATTAACACGCTTAACCATACAATCACAAGCAACTTATACAGCGTATAAGTATGGACGCATGTACCTCTATAAGTGACCAAAAAATGATTTAACATTTTACTATATATGAAGGTACGCAAGGCAGTTTTAGTATTGCCAAATCATGTTAATTTGCTCAGCATTCAAGGAGACAGGGGGTGCGGTATAACCTAGTAGACGCCTGAAATTATGATGAGAGAAATTTCATCAATATACTACGTGTTACAGAACAACAAGTTTTAGTGTGAGAGGGGCCTATTGTCTAAAAATTTAAGCCGTAGTAACGTTTTAAATATGGCAAAATCTATTTTTAAATCAATCTAAATATACCAAACATTTATCAATATACCACGTGTTACAGAACAACAAATTTTAAGTAGTGTGAGAGGGTGCCTATTGACAAAAAATTGAAGCCATAGTAACGTTTGAAATATGGCAAAATCTATTTATTAAATCAAACTATACTAAACTTTTATCGCTGCAACGCAGGACTTTTGGCAATTTAAAGTTCAACTAAAGTTGCTAATGCGAAGAAGCAAGATTCGGTATACATTGCTTGTTATTTCATGGGATGGGTATAATTATTTCAATAAACTCAAGCAAGATAGCTTGCAATGTATGCAAATCAAAATTCCCTTTGAAAGGGAAGTTTAGCAGTGACCTTGACTACTGATGTGATTTATTTCATCGACTTATGATAATGAATAATATTATTATTTTTGGGTTCTTTTGTAACACAACACCTTGTATAAAATAGTTCGGTTGACTGTGTAGGTGAAATAGGAAAATATCGTAAGCAGTTAAGGGCCTGCCGTGAACTTTTAAACGTCGTCCCTTTCCTGCTAACGGCAAATCCTGTGTGCGTGCCAAAAACAGAGCGGAATCGCCATTTTTAGACGATTTATAACTCTTGGAGATTTCTCGCCAAATAAACAAGTTATCAAAAAATGGTACGAAAAAAATGTAATGTACAGTCGGTTGTCGACGTTGTCGCACGTCAGGTTCTCCAAAGGAAATGAATTGTTTTTGCCCCTAGCAATATTTTTTTCTTGACATGAAACATGCTATAAGTAGTAGAAAATTACTTTTTATATGAGAATAAGTTAAAATTTTTATTATACCTATATTACTGGGGATAAAAATAATTCAGTTCTTTTGGAGTATCTCTGGTACTTTATGTGCTGCAACCGACTATTATTGCAGAAAAGTAATGTGTAATGTTCTAAAGATACACCACGAAAGAAAGTGTAAAATAGACCAAACTTTGAAAAATAAATGTATTGAGCAAACTTTCTTTAATCGTGTTTCCTGCGACTAGAATTAGATGATATAATGAAAAATACCTAATTACCTAAACATTAAAACAACGTGTTTATCGTATCCACCAAAGAAATATCGTGCATTCAAAAATACTTATCTTGCCTTACTTAAGGGTCCTCGCTCGCTTTGCCCAACGGCAAAGTTGAATTTTAATGTTGTTAAAATTAAATTCATCTGTACGTAAATAGTGAACACATTGAAAGTAGTTTTTCATGTTGACCGGTATGGAATTTTACCCTAAATAAGTTTGGAAAACACGGAAACTTTGTCACACTGTTCCGCCATTATTCGGCTCTTTTTCACTTTAATGGGTATAACCCAGGCTTCTTTTTAATATTGCTAAGTCGTTGGCTCAATGTTTTTCTCCATTTTACATCGAGTACTCCTAAGCTCATAAACTTCTAATAGGTTTTTAGATTTCCGCACCTTATAAGGAAAAATATATATTCGAAACCCTTATAGGATCACTTTGTGTCCGATCGTTTGACACGCCAGGACCCTTTATCTCGAAAACGCTTAGAAGTTCCGAGTTAAAATTTACACCATATCCTATCTATACCTACTCAACTCAGATCTCATTGGGAAAATAGCTTTGTAGTACAAACTTAGTTAAGGACAAATTTTTAGGATGCCCAAAAAAAATTTGAAATTGAGGCTATTACCACTTTTATTTCAAGTAGGGTATCAATATGAAAGGACTTGAAGTGCATGTTACAGAACCCTCGATGGGCGAGATCGACTAAGTAAGGAAGGAAATAAAATAAGTAAGCTTTTAATTTCAAAATGCCGTTGTCAGTGACGCATAGGATTACCCACATGAGGATTTCCAGTATGGAATGCTGTATGATGAATTCGCTGTTGTCTTGAATGAACAGGAAAGAGTTCTATAACATTGTATAAAATGGAGGTCTGGGAGCTGTTAGACATCAGTTGAATCCAGCTTTCAACAGCTACATACGTTTCTATTCCCCTGTTGTCATCAGTAGATTATCTAATTGTGACCATGAAGTTCTGGAGCGTGCTGGTGCTTCTGGTGGCGATGGTGGCGGCTTTCGCCGGGGTGCACGCAGCCCCAAGCCCCAACCCGGATCCCAGGATCAACCCCAAGCAAGTCATAAGGGGTGCGGTAAGTTTCGCATTGATGATATTCAAAGAAAAACCTCCTTTGCATGTAGTAATTAGGTACAAAAGTTATAACTGGATTGTGGGTGAATGTATGCCTACTGTACTAGAGTATCTACCTATCCATAACATTGTCGTAGCCGCCCTTGTGGCTATGCTACTTATTTTTTAAATATTGCTTCTTGCAATTTCTCTAGGTAGGCATTATTTCAGCACCAATATCAAGGGACTCGAGGGCGTGTATTGCAATTTTAGGCGATGGGCTGACAACCTGTCACTATAGTGATACACAGCTATCTGATTGACCCTCAAACTTTTGTCAGACGTGGTGTTAATATCCGTTTACGGCCGTTAACGCTCTGCCTACCCCGTAAGGGATAAAGGCGTGATTTATGTATGTATGTATGTAATATCAAGAGTTACAATGATTTTTGTGGACTTGTACCTTCAGACGACCAATGTGGCGCAGTGGTAGTGCATCTGCCAGCCACGCAATATTCCCGGGTTGGTTTCCCAGTGGCTGGTCAGATATTTGAATGATACTTATATCTGTTCTGGGTGTTCTTTGTGTTTGTTCATGGCAGTCCAAAACAGCTAATTGTAGTAGCAGTTTCTAACATATTTTTCGTGTTTTTATTTACTTGCATACTATAGTTAATCTGTATAATATTTTTTCTCTTTTCCAGCAAATTGGAGCAGGCATTTACGAAGGGATTAAAGCTGTCAAGGATAAGATACGCGGAGGCTGAAAGAAGAAGTTCAATTTAGTTACTTAGCAATAAATTATTATTAACATCTATATTTGCATTTGTTTTACTGTGGGTAGGTTTGCGATCTTGCAGGGGCTAACATTCTATGGGAATTCAAAATATTTTCTTCATATTTCGACCTTATGTTTCCTGGGAATAGTTTTTCCTTGTCTCCAGTTCATACCTACTTAGTTTTCAGATCGGTCTTCTGTATATTTTGAATTAAAAAAAGTTTATCTGCTATGGTAGAATATGTAATATGAAAGAGCGTGGAGGTGTAGGACAACTATGTACCTACCTATATGAATACAGTACAAAACAACACAACAGAACCATAGTATAAAGAAGGAAGTACGTTATCTTCATACAAACGCACCGCGCGCGGCTTGTATGTGTGCGCGATAGTATCAATGCGTCGCCGCACGCACACGCGGACACATCTCGGGCGGTTTCGCACTGCGCTTCGTCGGGGCCGCTAGTCGACACCGCACGATGAGTCACGCGGTACGGCTTACTTGTACCGCGAACCCTACCATTAAAGCGTATATGAAAGAAGCGTCCCGTCGCTTCTTCGATAATGCTCCCCATCATAAAAACCCCTTGATAGTTGCCGCGTCCAACTACTTCCCCCATCCAACCTCGCGTTTTAAACACCGTCCGAGACACATCCTTACGGAAGAAGATGATGAAATCACAGTAGCCACTGCTGCAGCCATTGCGAGTAGATCACACTCCACAAACTCCTCAAGCAACCGACGCCCCCGCCGGCGGGGGCGCGGAGGTCCCTCATTTGCTCCCCACTTTGGGAACTACCGGCACGTGCCGGGTAGATTCAGTCCAATACGTTCTTCCCAGAACAACTCGTAAGCCCAATCGCGCCCCAAGGGCGCGATTGAGCTGGTTGTTTGAACAACCACAAGCTTTTCCGGGTGAGCTCCTGCTCCCCACCATACAGTCAGGTGTAGATTAAAAGCCCCGGGGCTCAAAATCGTAGGGTCCACAACTAAAAAAAAAAATAAAAAAATAAAAAAATGTACCGCGAAATCACGATTGTAAAATGGTTGATGTAGCAAAAAAAAGTATTGCTGTGTCTAAATTATTAATCAATTCATTATTTGTCTCTTTTCAAATTACCTACTGGGATAGGTACCTAAGTAATTCATTTGTTTTAATATGATAGATAATTTTTACTATGTACTCGATGATGAGATTTATTGGTTGTATTTAGTTGTCTATTTGGTATAATTATTGGTTTTCTTCCTAGTAGGTATAGGTGCTTTTGATCTGCAAGTTGAGTGTGCCGGTTGCTCACATTAGGTATTGTTTTTCCTTTCTTGTCGTGTGAAGGGGCACCGAGTCGTGAACGACCCGATGAACCGTGTTGTCAGTTTTAAGCCGACTGCGTAAATTAACTTGGTATAGTCCGTTCGCTCCCGAACAAAGGACGCCGCGTGCAAAAGCAAAGAGCGATCATTGATGGATAAATGATCAATCATAATTGAATTAGTTATATTTTACAGAGATGACATGCTCAACTAACTCCGCCCCGCACGTCTGATGGTCGTGCAACCAGATGCCACACATTGTATCATGATTCCCAAACAAGATTCTTTCTTTCATTAAATAGGAATCATCATCGTGTGGTTAGGTAAAACTGACCTCAGACACCTTGGATGGACCAAAACAATTTAAACATGCAACTGCTCCACGCTTACCAAATCCTAGGCACTGAATTGAAATTTTATTGAAAGTGACATCCCTGAGAGAGTAGGTAATTATAGCGCGGATTGGGTCGGAGTTGGCCTACTTCCCCCCTTCTTTATACTATGACAGAACCATAGTATTCTGTCACAGAAGACTAAGTGTGCGTGTTGTGATGTGACCTTACAAGGTTGCTGACTTAGTCTTCAGTAAATGCTATCAGTTGCTAACAATTTATTTGATTGATAGTCGTAGGTACTTTTTAGATACATATACGTTAAATACAAAACAAAAGACTAAGTATGCTTGTGTTTTGATGTGACTTAACTTAAAAGGTTGCTTACTCTTTTTCAGTAATGCTGTTAACAATTTATTTCATAAACAGGCGTGCTGTATAGATTTTTATACGTTTACCTACTACAAGTTTTGCACCTGAACTAACTCTCAAGTTGAGAGTCTCAACTACATGCCTATTACTTATACGACACACACAGTTAAATAGATTGGTAGGTGTATGTACTAGTCGCAAACGACAGCATCTTGTAATTTAGGGGAAAATAAAAGTTTTAGAGGTATACAAAGACAAAGCAAGTAACTCATAGCATATTGAGCCTGTTTAAAGTTGCACGTAGCAGATAGTCAATTTAAATAAATAAAATTGTACTTGGTGTACGTCTAGACTATTTGAAACCACCATGATATACAGGGAGTATCAAAAAATGTGTAACAAGCCAAAAGGAGGTCAAGGTACTCATGAAACTGAACAACTTTACCCATGGTACATAGGCGAAATATTAAAAAAAAACTATCTACTCATAATTGCCGATCAGTTGGTTAATATACTATTGGAGTTTTTATTTTTTTAACCTATGCTTCATGGGAAAATTTGTTCAGTTTCATGAGTAACTTCATTCTCCATTCGGTTTGTTATACCCATTTTGGTACTTCTTGTATGTATAGCTGTAAAAATCTCTAAAAATTATCGGGATTTCTGGATAGATTGCCCCACCCTTCGCCATTAATCATTGTCACCGACATGACTCTACGCTACGTCTTCTTTTCTTGTGTCGAACAAACTACATGGAATTGGCGCCACGAAATTGCAGCGTAGAAAAAAAGCAACAGTGGCTTTATCCTTTATTTTATTAATTGTAATTCTTTCTTAGTCAGGTTACGTTGTCATGCTTTATGCCAGTTAGGTCAATACTCATATCGATATATATTTTGGGTTAACTACTTAGGTACCTACATACAGTCATAGACGGGGTGTAAGGAACAGCCCTCCGAATACTTATAGGACGCATTCAGACATTGGCCTCAATTTGGAATATAAATTCTTGCTTTAAATTGGTGCTGTCTTTTTCCGTCAAATATGTTTAATTTAGTCTCGTCATCTTTTAATTTGTCGAAAAAAACGTGTTATCTGTCAAAATAAGGTGACGATAAAAACGATGGCGACTAAATTGACTAGAAACTACGATAAACCCATTGACATTTATAAACATGACAGGTCTTAAATATGTCCTATCCTTTTCTAACCTTATTTGACGGAAAGTGACAGCGCTTATTTGAAGGTATCCCGAATTGAGGGCATTGAAACTGAACAACTTCCCATGAAAAATATTTCAGTAAATGCCAAAAATCTTATAAACCTACTTACAATTACACAAATATTTTTATGATTAGGTGATTGATTAGTCTCGCTAGAATGCAGCGAGACCAAACATTCATTATGAACATTTACCAAATATTAATTACTTTCCAGTCTTTACCAGGATGGGTGCTACGTTGGGACTGGAACGTCGACCCTAATTTCGTTTACCACGTGAAATTATCACAATTTTCCGGTTTAATTGTGGCTTTAAAGAGTGTTACGTCTTTTATATGTTCAATTCTTACCAAGATTTGCTCTTGGTAGCTCCATCGAACATTGTTTATTTTAATATTTTATTTATGTAGGTTGTTATTTAAAATGAAAACCTTCAGTTTATATTTTCTTACAATAATAGTTTTCCTGGCTGTCTCGATTTGTATTATCCAAGCAAAAATGGTAAGTTTTAAATTTATATACCTACCTACCACCTTATTATTTGCTTTTTAATATAAGTATTATTGTTTAATTAGCGTGTAATGCGAGTTATAGATTATAGTTTCAAATCCGTCGTCGGCCACTCAACCTATAAAACTGAACAACAAATTAAAAAATCAACAAAAAGACTCCCTAATCAAAATGACCTAAATCGTTCCTAGAAGACTTACAATACTAGTTGTTACTGCGAGTATAGGTAAATTTTATAGGATGAGTAAGGTTCAAAGTACACCCTGCCTCCCGATTCAGTATAGATTACACACACACACACACACACACATATCACGCTAATAATCCGGCGGGGTCGACAGAGCGTAAACGGCTGCAAAAAACGGATATTTATGCCACGTCTGACAAATATTTAAGGGTCATTTGGAAAATTGTGTGGGTATCGCTATAGTGACAGGTTGTCAGCCCATTAAAATACAACCCCTCGAGTTCCTTAGTCGCCTCTTACTACTCCCACGGACAAGAAATGGAGTGATGCTATTCTAAGCCGGCATAACACGGCAGTATAGGTAGATTGCTGGTTATTATATGGGCAACACTACAACAAACTCAAGATAACCAACAATGCACGCTCAATCGGGAGGCAGGATATGTCTTACAAACTTGTGTCCTACGAGAAGATTAACGCATTGTCCCCACCCCTTCAACCAAAGATACCTGGGCCCGATATTATGAAACTACACGCTACAATTTTACAAGTGGAATTCGACGTTCATTGCAGACTCGGATAACCATTATGATACCTGAATATGAACCGGCTACGCAATATACTAAGAATTTCACCTGTAGAGTTGTAGCCTGTAGTTTCATAACATAGGCCACTGTTGTTTTTTTTACATTCTGTCTATTTATATTTGTAGATTCGTTCCGGGAGAAAATTGAGTACTGATTGTGACCCTAGTGACCGACGTAAGCCCTGCGACAGTATTCCAGGACAAAACACATTGTTATTCCGGAACCCATAGACAACAACTGCACCTTTAGGCAAATACAGCCTGTGCATTGCAATGGCATTGTATTACGAGTATAGGATGAAACTGCTGAGCCATAGCTACTTGGCGATTCTCCCACTTGTCGACCGTTGCTGCTTATTTTTAACGCACCGTAACGCATGCGTCTGTCAGACGAAGGAAATCCGATCTTATTCCCATACAAATACGGCTACAGTGCGTTATAGTGTGTAACAGATGACAGTGCGTTAAAAATACGCTGCGACTGCGACGGACGACATGTAAGCAGGTAGGTATACTTGCTTTAACCATTTTCAACTTAATTTATTTAGTTTTTTATGATAATTAAAACTTTTCAGTTTATTTGTTGTTGTGTTTTATTTTATTACCTTAACCTTAGAATGCAGATATGTGTAATCATCTTGTATGTGCAAAAAGTAAATAATGCTGAAGCAACTGGATAACTTAACTATACCTAAAGTTGTGACATATTAACACGTGAAAATTCTTAATTAGGTACCTACTACTACTAAGATCACTCAAACTAGGTACTTACATACCAGGTTTTGGTTATTATATGTCTCTACCGTAACATTATACTAATAGCGCCTCAAAACAACAAGTATAAAAAGGCAAAAATTCTTGAAATTTTGAGTCAACACCCCCGTGTTATAAAGTTGATTTCAATCACTTATTTAACGATATTTACTTTACTGCGACGAAATAGAGAAAAGTTTATTGTTCTACACTTTTAGAGAGAGACATGTGTCAGAAAATGTCCATCTTTTTTTGTGATGTTTGCTCTCCTGGACACTCCCTTGTCCTATGAGGTTTGTACTTTTTGCCAAGAAATGACAATATTTTATCCGAGCAGTAGGTACTTACTTACCTACAGCGCCGAAGTAGCCACAATTTTCCCCGAATATAAGATTATGTGCTTTACTAATGGGGAGGAAGTTTCTAAGCCTATTTCAGATGGCAGCAGACGCGACTGTTTGACATTGTCACATTTTCGTCCAATCACAGAAAAAAGGCACAGTCTAGAGTGGCGCCATTAGTTGCCTAGTTTGCTACCTTATTGAAATGCATCAGGCTGGTCTCTCGTTATTGAGGATCGTTACTGAAGTGGATGAATTTCTAGTAATATTATTACAAAGAGCTGGATAATATAGATCTTCGCTCGAGCTACCCATTTAAGTGATAGCTATCTACTTATATAGGTACCTAAATGAGGTGAAATTTTACTAGTACCAATAACGAAAACTCTGAACATGCTGGTGATAGATAAGGAACAACTTTTCCTACAGAACCATAGGTCGAAATATAACAAAAATATTGGAGCTGCCGTAAAAAGTTACTTGGTCGGATGGTATGGTACATTTTTTATGGGAGGTCCAAATAAAATTTGAACATCTGACCTATGTTCCTTGGAAAGTTTTTCGTATCTATCACCAGCCCGTCCGACGAAACTGCTTGAGCAGGCCTTCACGGAGTGTGTGGCAACGAAAAATGTGATATTTTCATAGATAAGGGTAAGGCGACGACTATGGTAATAAATATAATTAATATAAATAGATTGATTCATGTAAATTTAAATAAATTTATAGTGGAGATAGGTCGACGGTTGCGGGAAAAGGGTTTCGATCTTCGCCCGGGCTCGTGCCTTCCCAAAGGTTGTCTATAACAATTCAGCGGGGTAATGCTGCAAGTATTTTAGGCACCTTCAGACGGGGTATGGCCCGGGGGGCTATTTGATTGAATTTGACGACGCATTTTGCTGAGAGTCAGTATCGTTTTCTTATTTTTGACGAAGCATGTTGCAAAAACTTACGTTACGTATCTTTAGATGAATGTCTGGCGATGCCTGTTGCGTATTAGTATTGATTGGAATTTTATATAAATTACTAAATATATTCAATATATTCGTTTCAAAAAAATTCTTTTAAATATAGGTAGTCGGCTCTGTTATTATTTTACAAATAGATATTATTAAGCATTTTTTCTTTTGATTCTTTAGATTTGAATATACGAATCCTATACGAACGTGATCGCTTCATGTATAGTGTATCTTGTGTATTTGGGAAGGTAAATTGAAATAAAAAGTCTACCAATTAATTGCAGATTATTTTTAATAAATAGGTAATAAATACTTAATCAGTAGTACAAATAACCAATTAGTTAATGAGAAAAATAAAACAGATTTACTTAATCAATTATTAACCAATTTTCTCGAGCTTATGTTTCTGAAAAGAAAAGAAAAATATTTCATTGAACTAATGGGTATTGTCTCTGCCTTTCAGCGATTATTTGACGTCCGATGTGGCGCAGTGGTAGTGCGACTGCCTGCGACGCAAAGGTTCCGGGTTCGATTCTCGGTGGGTTGATATTTATCACTTTGTGAATTTGTTCCCGGTCTGGTTAGGACATTGCAGGGTGAACCAACTGATTGTCCGAAAAGAAATGGATCGGTGCTTCGGAGGGCACGTTAAGCCGTCGGTCCCGGTTACTGTCTATGATTACTTAGACGGCGGTCGTAACACAACCATGTCAGAGGCCTACTAGTGGTAGCAGGCGGTTGAAAAACTCTGACATCAGGGTTCATCCGGTCGTTGAACGACTCGGTGTCCCACACGAAAAGAGAGCGATTATTTAAACTATTTAGATTGGCGGAGTTGTGTTTCTATAGGCATTTATAAATCCTTGATACCAGGCTACAAAGCCCAAACAAAATAAAACAATAAAATATGAAATCCTGTATTCGTGTGTAATGAAGAGTTTTTTACTTACTTACTTCATTCACTTAAATGGTCTTGCGACCAGCGTGAGGCGTTCCCTCTCTTGTCGACCGTCGTTCTGATTTTTTAAACGCAAAGTAACGCATGCGCATGTTGGAGTTGTTCAATTTCATAGAGTATCATAGTGATCAAATCGATCACATTATCCCTTCCTACCTATCAAAATTTTCTCATAGCAGCATCTCCAGTTACCCATTTAAGAGATCGATCTTAACTGGATGGAAAACTAGGATTAGGTGGATCCCTTAAATGTAGCTACTGTGTGTTGAAACTTACCAAGAAGTCCCTGACTCCAGGTTGAGGGTCAGCCTGGGTGGAGCTGATGGCCAGAGCCAGGACGGCCATGACAGCTACTACTACGTTAAAGATCTTCATCTTTGTAACTTTACTCGACAACGATCGAATGATGCCTGTCACTTTCAACGCTGGGTTTTTATAGATATTACTCTTCGGAGAATCCATAGAGCAGACATGTGTAATTAAATAATTGGGGAAACAAATACAGACGTGAACGAGGATAATTTGGTTCTCACCTGAAGGAATCTTCTTTGTTATTCGAACACTTATGGTGATGGTTTGCTTTTCCTGTTTGATAGATGAGGAAAATGCTTGATTATGGATTGACATACACACACACATATGAAGCCTTTATCCGACTGCGAGGTAGGCAGAGCGTTAACAGCCGTAAAATACGTTCATTATATATGACGAATTGAATTTATGAGGGCCATTTCAGAAAAAAAGGTTGTATCTCTATAACGATAGTTTGTCAACTTCTTGTCATGTTAAGTTTAAAAAAAATACTCCTCCGAGATGTTTAAATCACTTTTATCTACACTCGTCTCATAATGTTCGAATAATGAATTCGAAAACAGTTGCATAATGACCTACTTTATGCATTTAGCCTATATAAACTACGGTTTAATATAAATTACAGAAGCGTAATGACTTAATGAGAAAACTCTTACTACAATAAAGTTGAGAAATGAAACGAAGTTTTTTTTTGCCAATACTCAAATAGCCATCTTCCGCCGCACCTGATGTTGCTGATGTTGTTTCAGATGTTGAGCAGTTGTTTAGATATTGTTCAGTTGTTATTCCGATGTTGTTCAGTGTTGTTCAGTTTTTGTTCAGTTGTTTAGTTTGTTATTCAGACTCGACATCAAAACAACTGTGAGTAAAGAATTTTCGAAAACTCATATCAAGCCATATTACGTTCTCGTATTGAATTTGACCATGTATCGGGCCTTGCAATCGCCGGTGCGGACGTTTGGAAAAGTGTTTAACTGAGTTTATATACACTCGTCTCATAATGTTCGAATTATGAATTCTAAAACAGATGCATAATGACCTACTTTATGCATTCTGCCTATAAAAACTAGGGTTTACTATAAATTACAGAAGCGTAATGACTTAATGAGAAAACTCTTAATACGATAAAGTTGAGAAATGAAACGAAGTTTTTTTTTCCAATACTCAAATCGCTATCTTCCGCCGCACCTGACAGTTGTTGTTGTACGGTAATTTTTCGGATGTTGTTCAGTTGTTTTAATAGGTTTTTGTTCTGTTGTTGTTCAGATGTTGATGAGTTGTTGTTCAGATGTTATTACGATGTTGTTCAGTTGTTGTTCAGTTGTTGTACATATGTTGTTCAGATGTTGTTCAGTTGTTGTTTCGATGTTGTTCAGATGTTGTTCAGTTGTTGTTCAGATGTTGTTCAGATGTTGTTCAGTTGTTTAGTTAAGTTATTGTTAAGACTCTACATCTAAACAACTGCTAAAGTATAGATTTTTCAAAAATTCATATCAAGCCATATTACGTTCTCGTATTGAATTTGTCCTTGTATCGGGCCTTGCAATGGCCGGTGCGTACGTTTAGAAAAGTGTTTCTGAGTTTTTTTGGAGAGTGTAGATAAAATAGTGTATGCAACTGCTATAATTAGGCATTAGATTGCTCGTGTCAAACTATTATCACACTCGGCTGCGCCTCGTGTGATAAACAGGCACTCGCATTCTAATGACCCTCATTATACGACAGTTGCATAAACTACTATTATTTTTTTAGAGTGTAGATAAAATAGTGTATGCAACTGCTATAATTAGGCATTATAATGCTCGTGTCAAACTATTATCACACTCGGCTGCGCCTCGTGTGATAAACAGACACTCACATTCTATTGACCCCCATTATATGACAGTTGCATAAACTACTATTATCTACACTCGTCTCATAATGTTCGAATTATGAATTCGAAAACAGATGCATAATGACCTACTTTATGCATTCTGCCTATAAAAACTAGGGTTTACTATAAATTACAGAAGCGTAATGACTTAATGAGAAAACTCTTAATACGATAAAGTTGAGAAATGAAACGAAGTTTTTTTTGCCAATACTCTTATTGCCAACTTCCGCCGCACCTGTCAGTTGTTGATGTATGGTAATGTTGCGTTTGTTTTATTAGGTTTTTGTTGAGATGTTGTTTAGTTGTTGTTCAGATGTTGTTTATTTGTTGTACCGTTGTTGTTCAGTTGTTGTTCAGATGTTGTTCAGTTGTTGTTCAGTTGTTGTACAGATGTTGTTCCGATTTTGTTTCGATGTTGTTCAGTTGTTGTTCAGATGTTGTTCAGTTGTTGTTCAGTTGTTTAGGTAAGTCACTCCACATCTAAACAACTGCTAAATTACAGAATTTTCAAAAATTCATATCAAGCCATATTACGTTCTCGTATTGAATTTGACCTTGTATCGAGCCTTGCAATGGCCGGTGCGTACGTTTAGAAAAGTGATTCTGAGTTTTTTTTTGAGAGTGTAGATAAAATAGTGTATGCAACTGCTATAATTAGGCATTAGAATGCTCGTGTCAAACTATTATCACATACACTCAGATAAACAGACACTCGCATTCTAATGACCCCCATTATACGACAGTTGCATAAACTATTTTGACACTTATTGTAATGCAACCATATACGCTGTAAATTTTAAGATGCTTGTGATGGTACGTTACGCGTGTTAATAAGTTTGCCACGCGACTAAAGACAACAAAAATATTTCTAGTAGCTCAAGTCTCCCACCTGGCAAGACCCTATAAATCAAATAATTTCTGATGTTTTTGTCATTTTTAAGGGTGCCCGACGAAGACCGTTATTTTCGTCTGCTAATTGACGGATGGAAGTAGAATGCGTTAGGTTCTACTTTCATCTATTTCATTTCACCTATCCGTGAAAACGACGGAAAAGAACACGACACTTTTCTTTCTTTTCTTTTCCGTGAGAGGGAAAGAAAATGTAAACAAAATAAATAGGGGGAAATTGTACTAGGGAAATGTCGAAACGGGCTGGTGTTTAGGAACAACTTTCCCCAAGAAACATAGGTTGAAATCATGTTGAAATATGAAAATGATAAGTATTTAAGTTTCCATATTGACTCAAATCAGCTGATTGTCAACTTTGTATGGGTGGTACAGTTTTTTTGCTTGCTGTGTTAATTTTCCAGGATATTTCAATAATTTATTTATTTGTAATCTGAGACAGCAACCTACTACATGCTGTCCGAAGCACGACATCATCACCTTATATGTTAATCAAACTGCAAAAATTATCATGTACACACCTCAGATCCAATGATTTAATCTTATCTATTAATACGTAACACATATTCTGAAACAAGCACATGTTTTGAAAAATTTTCAAAAGCATTACTCAAAAACGATAAATGATAAAATATTCTTGTCTTATAAAAACATGCAGTAAATTTTATAAGCTTCTTGATTGCTGTACATATTTTTCTCAGACATTTATCATTTTCGAGTTTTAAATGAAATAACTTTCATTAATTGAGTTTTTAGCCTTTCAATAGTAATAACTTTTGGAGCAAGAGTCCAAAAATCGGGTAGGTACTTTTAGGATGATCGTCTCTTAGCAAACCTAAACCTATTTCTAAAATAAAAAAGGCTTTTCTTTCCTTTCCTTGAATCACTCATTAACTGGAATATAGATAATTTATTATTGATAACTTTAATATCAAAATGCCGTTGTCCGTGACGCATAGGATTACCCACATGAGGAATTCCAGTTTAGAATGCTGTATGATGAATTCGCTGTTGTCTTGAATGAACAGGAAAGAGTTCTAAAACTTTGTATAAAATGGAGGTCCGGGAGCTGTTAGACATCAGTTGAATCCAGCTTTCAACAGCTACATACGTTTCTTTTCCCCGGTTATCATCAGTAGATTATCTAATCAGTGGCCATGAAGTTCTGGAGCGTGCTGGTGCTTCTGGTGGCGATGGTGGCGGCTTTCGCCGGGGTGCTCGCAGCCCCAAGCCCCAACCCGGATCCCAGGATCAACCCCAAACAAGTCATAAGGGGTGCGGTAAGTTTCGCATTGATGATATTCAAAAAAGATTAACCTCCTTTGCCTGTAGTAATTAGGTACAAATTTTATTGCTGGGTTGTGGGTGTATGTCTGCCTACTGTATTAGAGTATCAACCTATCAATATCATAGTCGTAGCCGCCCTTGTGGCTATGCTACTTATTTTTTGAATATTGCTTTTTGCAATTTCACTAGCCAGGCATTCTTTCAGCACCAATATCAAGAGTCACAATGATTTATGTGGACTTGTACCTTCAGACGACCAATGTGGCGCAGTGGTAGTGCGTCTGCCAGCCACTCAATAGTCCCGTGTTGGTTTCTCGGTGGCTGGTCAGATATTTGAATGATACTTATATCTGTTCTGGGTGTTCTTTGTGTTTGTTCATGGCAGTCCAAAACAGCAAATCCTAGTGGGAGTTTCCAGTATATTTTTCGTGTTTTTATTTACTTGCATACTATAGTTAATCTATATAATATTTTTTTCTCTTTTCCAGCAAATTGGAGCAGGCATTTACGAAGGGATTAAAGCTGTCAAGGATAAGATACGCGGAGGCTAAAAGAAGAAGTTCAATTTAGTTACTTAGCAATAAATAATTATTAACATCTATATTTGCATTTGTTTTACCATGGGTAGGTTTGCAATCTTGCAGGGGCCAACATTCTATAGGAATTTAAAATATTTTCTTCATATTTCGACCTATGCTTCCTGCTAGTAGTGGGAAAAACAACTCACTTAAAAGAGCAGAGCGATTTGGATCTTTCGTACTTAAAGATGTGCATCACTCTTTGCGCTCAGTAACTCTTTTCGCTCAGCGGAGTATTTTGATCTTTAGGCTGTGTTTTTGCTAATAGAGCCTAGCGATTCTACGAGTGACTGATGAGTAAGAGATCTTATGATTAACAGGCGGAATTAATTAAAGTTGTTACTTTATAAAATAATAGTAAAACACAAAAATCGTAATGAAATAATAGTCGTAGTCGAAGGTCAAGGTGACATGTGCATTTCCCTGGCATGGTCACCATGGAAAACCATAACTTTGAGTATGCAGAATAATTGTCGATTAATTGTCGAAATTTGTCGGACAAAAACCAGAATTTGTCGGGACACCGTTTAGAAGATATAACGCATTGAAAGTGACCGTGCTGGAGAAACGTTTCTACAGCACGGTCACCGCTGGATCTTAATAACCAGACCACTTAGCAAGGATCCGATTATTACAAATAAATGTCGTTTAATTGTCGACCCCACATGCAAAAAATCAGAATGATCCGATGTGCCTTTCAAAAGATATAAGCTGGTTCTGGTGACCGTGCTAGAGAAATGCATTTCTCTGGCACGGTCACCGCTGGATCTTGATAACCACGGCATGTAGCGAGGATCTGATTATTGCAAATAAATGTCGTTTAATTGTCGACCCCACATGCAAAAAATCAGAATGATCCGATGCGCCGTTCAAAAGATATAAGCTGGTTTTGGTGACCGTGCTAGAGAAATGCATTTCCCTGGCACGGTCACCGCTGGATCTCGATAACCACGGCACGTATCGAGGATCTGATTGGTGGAAATAAATGTCGTTTAATTGTCGACCCCACATGCAAAAAATCAGAATGATCCGATGCGCCGTTCAAAAGATATAAGCTGGTTCTGGTGACCGTGCTAGAGAAATGCATTTCCCTGGCACGGTCACCGTTGGATCTCGATAACCACGGCACGTAGCGAGAATCTGATTGGTGGAAATAAATGTCGATTAATTGTCGACCCCGCATGCAGAAATGCAGAATTTGTCGGCCTTTAGTTTGGAAGATATTAGCAAATACTATTTTTGTATGGGCCTATAGAACAGGAGCTAACTTACAATTATACCTAGTATAGCTTCATAATATCAGAAAAGATTAAAAACTAAAAAGATTTTTATTGTTTTTTTAAATTCTTCCCTAATTTAATAAAATGGCAACATTGAATATTATATAAGGGAAAGTAACTCTGTCTGTCTGTCTGTAACCTTATCAAGGCTCATCCGCCTAACCGATCCTTAAGAAATTTGTTACAGGGGTAGTTGGTAGGCACTTATATCAGCTATCGAGGGTCTGCAGCAGCTGATGTAGATCATCAACAGCCCAGCTAAACTATACGAGATACAAAAATAGTGTCTTACAAAGAGTTGTTCAACGTGATGAGACGCTTCTGCAGGCATATAGGAATCGAGGGTCTGCAGCAGCACCTGATGTAGACCTTCAACAGCTCTTATTTACCTTTTGGCACCAACAGTAGAGTACAGTATAAACTTCAAGTTGTAAGTTATACTTATTTTTTTTTTTTTTTAAACCTAGAAACTTACTATACCTAACTACAAATAATAAATACCCTCCAACGCGTCCCCGCGAGGCAAAGTACCCAAAATACTGGCAGCATTACCTCTTTGAATTGCTAAACTAATTCTCTGAGCTAGGTAGCTGCCAGATCTGGAATCACCCGATGCCTCACGGAGACGCGCCGCAAGATCGGTGATGAAAGCCCTGGCCTCCAACCTCCACGGGCCCAGGGTCTCCACTGTAAAGGGCACGAAAACATAATTATGGAGTAAATCTCGATATTTACGCCGCTTGAGTCCTTCAGCCGTCGCTGCCGCTGCACCAGCACCTCGACATGTAGACGGTAAATGAGTTGGAGCTAACGTGTCAACGCAGGTAGCGTCCCATATCAGACATTTACCCAGTTTCCACGGTATCATGGACAACCCATCTGGTCGCTTACCATCCGTACGCAACAAACCGTTAGGCTCCAAAACCGCTGGGATACTGGTAGATGTTAAAGCCCTGCGTATTATGTCATTAAGACTGGCGTGTCGAGACAGTCGACCAGCGCTTCTCTGACATGACAAGCCGTGGTGACCCAACTCATTCACCAACTCCCCACAGAAGCACTGATGAGGCTCAATAATTTTTACGCCCAAACGCAATCCGACCACAACTGAGAGCGTACCGTTATCCAGTAGGGTACCCAAGTTCGCCGAGGGATATGCCTGTAACCAAAACCCCGATTCTCTTTCAGACACGGCCAGAATTCTTGCACGATCGGAAGAGTTCGAACAACCACTAACTAAGTTCTGCGAAACTTGCTTACATAGCGGTTCGTCCCATTGCCTCTGAACATGTGGAGCATCCGGCAAATCGTTAGGACATCTTTCCCGCCAAATTTCTATTGCCTCGGCTAATCCCGAAATCCCCACGGAACCCAAAGATGGGTTAAGAACTTTACCGCAAAGGGGACTAGCAGAATGAGCCGAAGACAGAAACGCAGGCAAAGAAACCGATGTCGCTTTCCTGATACCTATGCATATTTATACTGATATTATAATAACTTACCTTTCTGTAGCACCATTAAAAAACACAAATTTATTTAATTTAAACTTGAAAAAGAGTCGTACAACAGCCATGTTTAAATGCAAGCAACAGTTTGGAGATTCGATGTTGCCATTATTATCGAATCGAAACACTGGAATGGCCGTGTTTGCACTTAAGGGACTAACGAATGACACGATAATATCGATAGGTTGACGGTAGGTATATGTTTTATATGGCGTACGTGGAATACGAATCAGAACAATGTATTTTGAAAAAAGTGCAATATAAGAATTTTTCAAAGTAAAACAATTTATAAGTTACTTATTTGACGTCATCCAAAATGTTGGCTCGATATTGTGGCGATATCAGCCCGATATTATAGTCCCGCGATATCGATGAATTCGTGCAAAGACGCTCATCGGCCGATATTGGGGCTGGTTAACTTTTAATGTATGAAGTCATGGTATAAGTGTAATAATATACTCCGTCTGGTAATACAGCAATCACACGACCCAATTTATCGGGCTCGATTTTGAAGGCATTGCTGGTTACTAACTTATGAATTTCTTTAATAACTAAAATTAAAAATGATGTATTGTAGTACGATTTTGTTTAAATCTGATTAATAAATAAATATTTTATTAATTATACAGAGATAAAATGTCGGGTACATTAATTCTCAGAAAATAATAATGAGTTATATTAAAATAAAGTTTCAACATTATATGACGTAGGCATTAGTCACTTAGGGGCGGACATACCTGTGTTATTTTATTACACTATGTTATTGTATATCTCCCTTTCTTGAGAGAAAGAGAGATGGACAAGTACTTCATACATAAAAAATTAAACAGGACCAATATCGTCCTCAATGACTATGGGGATTTTCCAAAGTCAGCTTCAATAAAGATTGCCGGTTCAGCGGGCATGTATTTCTTTTTAAAGTTAGGTACTTTATATTTCTTTTGACGTATGAACTTTGTCAGAAGGTAGACTTAAGTATTGTCATTTTATTTAAATAAAAGTCTCACAATTTTTGTATGGGATTGAACTGTAATTGCTTATTTTTGATCGTAATTATTATCATTATGCATTTTATTCAGATAAAACGAACACATTATCACTTGATTACCATATCACAAGGATTTCGATGTTGTAGTGCTCCGGCATTCGGCAACAGCACCACCTAGTAGAAACTCAAGCTATGGAATAAAAAATTCCCATTGACTATTACTTTTTTCGTTTGTCATATTAATTAGGATTGTGGTATTATTTTCACAAATTAAGTAAGGATTTAAAAAAACACTGAAAATCTTTTTAGTTTTTAAGCGTTTCTTATTTTATAAAGGTATACTAGGTATAATTTGAAGTTAGCTCCCGTACTATAGGCCCATACAAAAATAGTATTTGCTAATATCTTCCAAACTAAAGGCCGACAAATTCTGCATTTCTGCATGCGGGGTCGACAATTAATCGACATTTATTTCCACCAATCAGATTCTCGCTACGTGCCGTGGTTATCGAGATCCAACGGTGACCGTGCCAGGGAAATGCATTTCTCTAGCACGGTCACCAGAACCAGCTTATATCTTTTGAACGGCGCATCGGATCATTCTGATTTTTTGCATGTGGGGTCGACAATTAAACGACATTTATTTCCACCAATCAGATCCTCGATACGTGCCGTGGTTATCGAGATCCAGCGGTGACCGTGCCAGGGAAATGCATTTCTCTAGCACGGTCACCAGAACCAGCTTATATCTTTTGAAAGGCACATCGGATCATTCTGATTTTTTGCATGTGGGGTCGACAATTAAACGACATTTATTTGTAATAATCGGATCCTTGCTAAGTGGTCTGGTTATTAAGATCCAGCGGTGACCGTGCTGTAGAAACGTTTCTCCAGCACGGTCACTTTCAATGCGTTATATCTTCTAAACGGTGTCCCGACAAATTCTGGTTTTTGTCCGACAAATTTCGACAATTAATCGACAATTATTCTGCATACTCAAAGTTATGGTTTTCCATGGTGACCATGCCAGGGAAATGCACACCAAGGTGACGCTCACGCCCGCGCGACTTATTTATTACTAAAAATCATCACTCATCCAAACAAAGTTATAGAAAACTTTAATTATTAAATTCATTTATTTAAGTAACCAAATTTCAGCCATGACCTTACACAATAATGTCTATTTTATAATGCAAAAACTCAGAAATCAAATCCGCCAAAACCGCGGGAAAGCATCGCGAGACTCGCGAGTCGCCTGCTTGGCGCCGCACATCGAGCGCTATAGTGCTATAGCGCTCTTACTCTTTCATAAGGAAGTAACGTATGCATCTGTCCTCGTTGATCGCTCGCTTCGCGTTCGCATTCGTTCGCGATCTCTCGGGCGGGAGAAAAGAGCTGAAGAGCGCTAGGAGCGCATTAAGAGCGCAAGATCTATTAAGAATTGTACTGAACGCAAGAGTGAGTGAGCTTTTTGTAAAGAGCGCGCTCTTTTCATTCGTTCATTCGTGAGTTACCCACCGCTACTTCCTGCCTGGGGATAGTTTTTCCTTGTCTCCATTCCATACCTACTTAGTTTTCAGTTGGGTCTTTTCTATATTTTGAATTCATTAAAATTTATCTGCTATGGTTGAATATGTCATGTTATAAATGCTGAAAGATCGTGCAGGTGTAGGACAACTATGTACCTACCTATATGAATACAGTGCAAACAACACAGAACTTCTGTCACAGAAGACTAAGTGTGCGTGTTGTGATGTGACATTACAAGGTTGCTGACTTAGTCTTCAGTAAATGCTATCAGTTGCTAACAATTTATTTGATTGATAGTCGTAGGTACTTTTTAGATACATCCAAACTAATATTATAAATGCGAAAGTAACTCTGTCTGTCTGTCTGTCTGTCTGCTACGCTTTCACGGCCAAACCGCTGAACCGATCTTAATGAAACTTGGCACATAGATTGCTAGCGTCTCGAGAACGGACATAGGCTACTTTTTATCACCATTCGAGGGTCTGGAGTACAGATGTAGACCACCAGGTGTACCACCAGGAGCCCAGCTAAACTATTAGAGACAGGCATAGTTCCAAAACAAAAGTTGTTCAGTATGATAGGCCGCTTCTTTTCTCAAGGACATTGAGGATCTGGAGTACCTTATGTAGACCACCAGGTGTACCATCAGGAGCCCAGCTAAAGTATTAGAGATACAGAAATGGTTCTAAAATAAAAGTTGTTCATTATGATGAGCCGCTTCTTTTCACAAGGACATTGAGGATCTGGAGTACCTAATGAAGACCACCAGGTGTACCATCAGGAGCCCAGCTAAACTATTAGAGACAGGCATGGTTCCAAAACAAAAGTTGTTCAGTATGATAGGCCGCTTCTTTACACCAGGACATTGGGGATCTGGAGTAACTTATGTAAACCACCAGGTGTACCATCAGGAGCCCAGCTAAACTATTAGAGATACAGGCTTGGTTCTATAACAAAAGTTGTTCAGTATGGTGGGCCGCTTCTTTTCACAAGGACATTGAGGATCTGGAGTACTTTATGTAGACCATCAGGTGTACCATCAGGAGCCCACCTAAACTATTAGAGATACAGAAATGGTTGCAAAACAAAAGTTGTTCAGTATGATGGGCCGCTTCTTTTTACAAGGACATAGAGGATCTGGAGTAATTATGTAGACCACCAGGTGTACCATCAGGAGCCCAGCTAAACTATTAGAGATACAGGCATGGTTCTAAAACAAAAGTTGTTCAGTATAATGGGCTGCTTCTTTTCACAAGGACATTGAGGATCAGGAGTACTTTATGTAGACCACCAGGTGTACCATCAGGAGCCCACCTAAACTATTAGAGATACAGAAATGGTACCAAAACAATAGTTGTTCAGTATGATGGGAATAAGTTGAGAAAGGATATTAGTAGTAGTAGGATATTAGTAGTAGTAGGAGGATTTTTTTGTTATCTACTGACTTTTGTATTCAATGGTTATAAATATTGATCTTTCAGGGCAGTACACCGAATAGCAAATTTTGAATTGTCCCTTTAACAACAGAAGCAAGCAATTCATCCTCAAACAGCAGAGATAAGAACTATTCCAAAATCACTGTCATACTTACTATGAATATACATATATACTTTAGAAACTGTGCCTAAAAAAACTGTCTAACGCGGACGAAGTCGCGGGTTAAAGCTAGTATACGTTAAAATAAAACAAAAGACTAAGTATGCTTGTGTTTTGATGTGACGTAACTTAAAAGGTTGCTTACTTTTTTTCAGTAATGCTGTACACAATTTATTTAATTAACATTCGTGCTGTTTAGATACTTATACGTATACCTACTATAAGTTTTGCACCTGAACTAACTCTCAAGTTGAGAGTCTCAACTACATGCCTATTACTTATACGACACAGTTAAATAAATCGCTCGGTAGGGAGAACGTTCCATTCGCAAACGACAGCATTCTGTAATTAGGGACATAATAAAAGTTTTATTTATTTTTAAAAAATTAAATAGCTCATAGCAGGTTGAACATGTTTTAAGTTGCACGCAGCTGGTAGTCAATTAAAATAAATGAAAAAATCTACTAGGTATACAGGGAGTAACAAAACAGGTGTAACAAGCCGAAAGGAAGTCAAGGTACTCATGAAACTGAACCACTTTACCCATGGTACATATAGGCCAAATATTAAAAAAATTATACTTTCTACTCATAATTGCCGATCAGTTGGTTGATATAATATTGGAGTATTTTATTTTTTTTACCCATGCTCCATGGGAAAATTTCTTCAGTTTCATGACTATATTCATTCTCCATTCGGCTTTTTATAACTAGTTTGGTACTGCTTGTAGGTATAGCTGTAATAAATCTCAGAAAATAATCGGGATTTCTGGATAGATTGCCCCACCCTTCGCCATTAATCAAGGCATGACTCTTCGCTACGTCTTCTTTTCTTGTGTCGAACATACAACATGGAATCGGCGCCACGAAATTGCGGCGTAGAAAAAATACAACAGTGGCTTCATCCTTTAATTTTGTTCATTGTCATTCTTTCTTAGTCAGCTTACGTTGTCATGCTTTATGCCAGTTAGGTCAATACTCCTATCGATTTATATTTTGGGGTTAACTACTTACCTACATACAGTTATAGACAGGGTGTAAGGAACAGCCCTCTGAATACTTATAGGACGCATTCAGACATTGAAACCGAAAAACTTCCCATGAAAAAATATTTCAGGAAATGCCAAAAATCTTATAAACCTACTTACAATATCACAAATATTTTCATGATCATATGATTGATTAGTCTCGCTAGAGCGCAGCGAGACCAAACATTCATTTTGTACCAATTATTAATTACAACCAGTCATTACCAGGATTGGGTGCTACGTTGGGACTGGAACGTCGACCCTAATTTCGTTTACCACGTGAAATAATCTCAATTTTCCGGTTTAATTGTGGCTTTAAAGAGTGTTGCGTCTTTTATATGTTCAATTCTTACCAAGCATTTGCTCTTGGTAGCTCCATCGAACATTGTTTATTTTCATATTTTATTTATGTAGGTTGTTATTTAAAATGAAAACCTTCAGTTTATATTTTCTTACAATAACAGTTTTCCTGGCTGTCTCAATTTGTATTATCCAAGCAAAAATGGTAAGTTTTAAATTTATAAATTTACCACCTTATTATTTGCTTTTTAATATAAGTATTATTATGATTTTGATTCAAACACTTGTACTCGTTTCACTTATTTAAATAAATAAATAAGTGAAACGAGTAGGTACAAGTGTTTGAATCAAAATCATAACAATGGAGTTTCACCAAGTGCCGACAATTGCAAGTATAAACTAAATATCTAAAGATTATTGTTTATTTAGCGTGTAAAACGAGTTGTAGATTATAGTTTCAAATCCGTCGTCGGCCACTCAACCTATAAAACTGAACAACAAATTACAAAATCAACAAAAAGACTCCTTAATCAAAATGACCTAAATCGTTCCTAGAAGACTTAGAATACTAGTCGTTACTGCAAGTATAGGTAAATTTTATGGGACGAGTAAGGTTCAAAGTACACCCTGCCGTGCCTCCCGATTCAGTGTAGATTACACACACACACATATCACGCTAATAATCCGGCGGAGTCGGCAGAGCGTAAACGTTTATTTATGCCACGTCTGACAAATATTTGAGGGTCATTTGGAAAATTGTGTAGGTATCGCTATAGTGACAGGTTGTCAGCCCATTGCAATACACACCCTCGAGTCCCTTAGTCGCCTCTTACTACTCCCACGGACAAGAAATGGGGTGATGCTATTCTAAGCCGGCATTACACGGCAGTATAGGTAGATTGCTGGTTATTATAAGGGCAACACTACAACAAACTCAAGATAACCAACAATGCACGCTCAATCGGGAGGCAGGATATGTCTTACAAACTTGTGTCCTACGAGAAGATTAACGCATTGTCCCCACCCCTTCAACCAAAGATACCTGGGCCCGATATTATGAAACTACAGGCTACAATTTTACAAGTGGAATTCGATGTTCATTGCAGACTCGGATAACCATTATGATACCTGAATATGAACCGGCTACGCAATATACTAAGAATTTCACCTGTAGACTTGTAGCCTGTAGTTTCATAACATAGGCCACTGTTGTTTTTTTTACATTCTGTCTATTTATATTTGTAGATTCGTTCCGGGAGAGAATTGAGTACTGATTGTGACCCTAGTGACCGACGTAAACCCTGCGACAGTATTCCAGGACAAAACACATTGTTATTCCGGAACCCATAGACAACAACTGCACCTCTAGGCAAATACAGCCCATGCATTGCAATGGCATTGTATTACGAATAAAGGATAAAACTGGTGATCCATTCCTACCTACCCGTAACGCACTTTTTTTATACTCCAAAATTTTCAGCCCCGGGGGGCCATGAAATCTACACCTGACTGTTTGGTGGGGGGGGGGGGGTAGCCATCGCTCACCCGGAGAAGTTTTTGTGGTTGGCGCCCTTGGGGCGCGACTGCGCTTACGAGTTGTTCTGGGAAGACCGGATTGGTCAGAATCTACCCGGCACGTGCCGGTAGTTCCCAAAATGGGGAGTAAATGAGAGGGGGCGTCGGTTGCTTGAAGACCTTGAGGAGTGCACCGTAACGTATGCATGTAAGGCTGTCAGACGATAGGAAAAACGATCTTATTTTCGGTGCGTAACGAACGCGTCTGACTGACAAGTCGTTTGACAGTGCGTTACGTTGCGTTAGAAATAACAGATGACAAGTAGGTAGGTAGGTACTTGCTTGAACCGTTTTACTTTGTTTGTTTTTATGAAAATCAAAACTTTTGAGTATATTCACTAATGTGTTTTATTTACTTGCCATAACTTTAAGATGTGATGTGAAATGCAAACATCATCTTGCATGTGTAAAGCAAAATTATGCTGAAGCATTTGAATAACTAATACCTAAAAGTTAGCAAATAAGAGTTGCACTCTAGTGCGGGATTTTAACACGTGAAAATCTTTAATGATATACCTACTACTTCGATCACACAAACTAGGTACTTACATACCAGTTTTGGTTATTATGTGTCTCTACCGTAACATAATACTTACTAATAGCGTCTCAAAAAGCAAGTATAAAAAGGTAAAAAAAAAATTAAATTGAAATTCTGAGTCAGAGGGTGTTCTGAAGTGGATTTCAATTACTTATTTCACGATATTTACAATACCGCGAATACAAAATAGAGGTAACTCTTTTTTGTGATGTTTTCTCTCCATGAAATGACAATTATCCGATCAGTAGGTACTTACTTACCTACAGCGCCGAAGTAGCCACAATTTTCCCCGAATATAAGATTATGTGCTTTACTAATGGCTAATGGGGAGGAAGTTCCTAAGCCTATTTCAGATGGCAGCAGACTGTTTGACATTGTCACATTTTCGTCCGATCACAGAAAAAGGCACAGTTGAGAGTGGCGCCATTAGTTCCCTAGTTTGCTACCTCATTGAAATTCATCAGGCTGGGTTCTCGTAGTTGAGGATCGTGACTGCAATGGGCGAATTTCTAGTAATATTATTACAGAGAGCTGGATAATGCAGATCTTCGCTCGAGGTACCCATTTAGTGATAGCTATCTACTTACATACCTATATAGGGTGAAATTTTACTAGTCACCGATAACGGAAACTCTGGGGCACGTTCATGGTGTTTCTCCTAGTCGATATTTTCTCCGATGACAGGTCATAAAACCGCGTTTTAGCATGCCAGTCAGGAGAAATTTTCTACCAAGTTTTCTACCAAACGCGGTTTTACGAACTGTCAAAGTATAAAAGAGCGACGAAAGATTACATTATCCGTGGTGCATTGAACGCGCCTCTGAACAAGCTGGTGATAGATAAGGAGAAACTTTTCCTAAAGATACATAGGTCGGAATATAATAAACATATTGGAGCTGCTGTAAAAAATTACTTGGTCGGCTGGTACATTTTGTATGGGAGGTCCAAATGATTTTTTCAAATTTGACCTATGTTCCTTGGAAAGTTTTTCGTATCTATCACCAGCCCGCCCCGAAGTTTCGCTATCGTTCACTAGGAAGTTTCTCTCCATACACTTAATAGCTCTCGTTATATTGACTTATAATAAAAAACCAGTAGGTAAGTAGGTATAGGCGTATGAGTATGCATCCTATCGCGAATACACGATCACTTTCTACCCTCGTCGTCTTGAAGTCTAGAAACCATACCCACATAAGTAGACATGCTTATCCTCGACCGCTTTCATTCAGGATTTAGTAGGTAATATATTATATGGCGGCACGGCCGACGAGATGAAACTGCTTGAGCAGGCCTTCACGGAGTGTGTGGCCTGCCAAACCTGACTGTGACGCTTACTTGCGTTGCGTCAGAAAAAAGAAGACAACAACAGAAGTGGTCGGAAGGAAACCCCTGGATTACAAACGAACAGTGTGATATTTTCGTTATCAAGGGAAATTCGACTACTAAGATAATAAAAACCGTTAAAATGTCTAGCTTTTTTTACAAATAGATATATTTAAGCCTTTTTTTACTATTACTTCCTTAGATTTGAATAAACGAATCGAAATCGTTTTTTATGTATAAAAGTGAACCTTGTTTATTTGGGAAGGTTAATTACATAAATAGTTAACCAGTCAATTGCAAAACATTTTAAAAAAATTGGTAGTAAATACTAAATCAGTAATAACAATAACAGATTCATTAATAAGAAAATAAAACAGATTTACTCAATTAACTATTAACCAAGTTTCTCGAGCTTTTGTTTCTGAAAAGAAAAGTAAACTAATGGGTATTGTCTCTGCCTTTAAGCTATTATTTAGACTATTTAGATCGGCGGAGTTGTGATTCTATAGGCATTTTATAAATCCTTTATATCAGGCAACAAGACCCAAATATAATATGACTTAAAATCTAGCACAACTACTACAATAACCCTGCCAGCCTGCTACTAAGCCCTGATTCATCTGAAAAGTTTGTCAATCACTTTTCGCTCAAGATTACGCAAGCTTTCACGGTTTTTCCGACATACGAGTAGAAACTGGAGAAATACCGCAACAATGTTTTATTAAGGCATTCGTACCAGAAAAGGTACCTATGCATCTAAATTAAAGCAATTTTTTGGTAATAAGTTCATAACTGTAGACATAATACTGCAAAAAAAAAACAAATAGAGGTTACTTTGGATATTTTCTCTATCGAGTAAAGTTTGTCAAAAATGTGTAACTGATAGGTAAATGTGTTATCTGTTAGACCCTCGATAATCACATATACCTCTATATATTTTTCAGATCTTTATGGCTGTGATTGTCTAAATTTAAAAATCTTGCTCGCGCTAAATCCTCGCCCCTGACGGTGACTCACGTATTGTTTTACTAGCGGCCCGCCCAGCGGTTTCACCTGCTGCTACTTTCCAATTTCCCGCAGAAATAACACTTTTCCCGACAAGTATTGTGTACGTATAAATCGTAATCTTGAATCAACTCTATCTATTTAAAAAACACATCAAACAAGTACTTCTATAAAGATCTAAGCATAATTATAGTAATGTACTTAGCGAGGGACATATGGACAAGCACGGGAAGCGACTTTGCTTGATACTGGTGATGATTTTTATCTTTTATTTTCAAACCGAAAATGTTTCTCTGAAAATGCCTGGTTAGGAGCGGGGCGATGGAAAAATACAGAATCATCGCAGCACATCCTAAAATTAGAGCGTTCTGGATCTACCCTACCTAGAATATCTGTTTTTAATTATCCTGTATTCGTGTGTAATAAAGTGTTTTGACTTACTAATACTTCATTTGCTTAAATTCCCTCGCGGCCAGCGTTACTGAGGCAAGAGGTCAAGTTACGCTGATCTTTACACTATCTAAGCGAAATAATACCTATATACTATACTATAACCCACCCACTCTGTTGTTCTTTCTCTCTAAAAATACGATCTTTACGATTTCAATCGTTTGCAAACTGAGCCACATTCCGCGACTGAGTTGTTCAGTTTTATGGAATGTCATCATAGTGATCAAATCGATCTCTTAATACCTATCAAAATTTTCTCATAACAGCATCTCCAGTTACCCATTTAAGAGATCGATCTAAACTGGATGGAAAACCAGGATTAGGTGGATCCCTTAAATAGTAATTCAAAGTGCTGCCGACCGTGTTGAAACTTACCAAGAAGTCCCTGACTCCAGGTTGAGGGTCAGCGTGAGTGGAGTTGATGGCCAGAGCCAGGACGGCCATGACAGCTACTAATACGTTAAAGAACTTCATCTTTGTAAGTTTATTCAACAACGATCGAATGATGCCTGCCACATTCAACGGTGGGTTATTATTATATATTACACTTGGGAGAATCCATAGAGCAGACATGTGTAATTAAATAATTGAGGAAACAAAAACAGACGTGAACGAGGATAATTTTGTTCTCACCTGAAGGAATCTTCTTTGTTATTCGAACACTTACGGTGATGGTTTGCTTTTCCTGTTTGATAGATGAGGAAAATGCTTGATATGGATTGACACACACACAAATTATGACGCCTCCGATTGCAGGGTACGCTGAGCGTTAACAGCCGTAAAAATACGTTCATTACATATGATGAATTGAATTTATGAGGGCCATTTCAGAAGTTGTATCTCTATAACAATAGGTTGTCAACTTCTTGTCATATTAAGTTTTGAAAACTATAGTGGCAAGTAGATGGTGGCAAATCAACTTTTGCGATACAAGTCTTTGGCTTTGGCTCAAGTCTTCCGAACTGACGCGAGACTTTCCCATAGTTGCGGGGCACTTGTCCTTATCTTTATAACAAGGGAAATTAAATGAAATACCCAAAGCATTTGATAGATTAAAATTCATAAGTAACATGTACTTCGTCATAATAAGGTAACTTTATTTGATCTCAGAACCAATTGACACAAACCCACTAAAAAAATATTTCAATGCAACTCTTTAACGTGCCAATAGCGTAGATATGTTTCTTGGGAAAAGTTTTTCGATGTCATGGGCTGGTTCATACCTTGAAAGGAACGCAGTACTTTTCCTTAACCCTGTATACAAATTTAGGCGTCATAACACAACTCTCCCTCCTCTCCCTTTTTTGCTTAATCCTGAATGCTACATAGAATAACATGATTTAGCAATACTAAAACGTAGGTCTGCCTTGCGTACCTTCATAAATACGTGTACAGTAAACAAAACAAATAATTAAAAAAAAAATACTCCCGAGATGTTTATATCACTTTTATGACACTTACCTATACCATATACACTGTTAATTGTAAATTACTTGTGAGTGTATGGTTAAGCGTTTAAAAAAGTTTGCCACGCGATCTAAAAAGGCGCAATATTTAAAAAAAAACTAGTGGCTCACGTCTCCCACCTCGGCAAGTCTCCAATAAAATAATTTTCGTTTTTTTTAGTGATTGTTTTAGGATGTCTGAAGAAGACCGTTATTTTTGTCGGCTAATTGAGGATTTCCTTTTCTTGTCGTCTAGAATCACTCATTAACTAGAATGAAGACATTTTTTATTATTATTGATTTCTTTAATTACAAAATGCCGTTTTCCGTGACGCATAGGATTACCCACACGAGGAATTCCAGTCTAAAATGCTGCGTTATGAATTCGCTGTTGTCTTGAAGGAACAGGAAAGAGTTCTATAACATTGTATAAAATGGAGGTCCGGGAGCTGTTAGACATCAGTTGAATCCAGCTTTCAACAGCTGCATACGTTTCTATTCCCCTGTTGTCATCAGTAGATTATCTAATTGTGACCATGAAGTTCTGGAGTGTGCTGGTGCTTCTGGTGGCGATGGTGGCGGCTTTCGCCGGGGTGCTCGCAGCCCCAAGCCCCAACCCGGATCCCAGGATCAACCCCAAACAAGTCATAAGGGGTGCGGTAAGTTTCGCATTGGTGATATTCAAAAAAGATTAACCTCCTTTGCCTGTAGTAATTAGGTACAAATTTTATTGCTGGGTTGTGGGTGTATGTCTGCCTACTGTACTAGATTATCTACCTATCAATATCATAGTCGTAGCCGCCCTTGTGGCTATGCTACTTATTTTTAAATATTGCTTCATGCAATTTCACTAGCTAGGCATTCTTTCAGCACCAATATCAAGAGTCACAATGATTTATGTGGACTTGTACCTATTATATATTCTGTGCTTGTACCTTCAGACGACCAATGTGGCGCAGTGGTAGTGCGTCTGCCAGCCACGCAATATTCCCGGGTTGGTTTCCCAGTGGCTGGTCAGATATTTGAATGATACTTATATCTGTTCTGGGTGTTCTTTGTGTTTGTTCATGGCAGTCCAAAACAGCTAATTGTAGTAGCAGTTTCTAACATATTTTTCGTGTTTTTATTTACTTGCATACTATAGTTAATCTGTATAATATTTTTTCTCTTTTCCAGCAAATTGGAGCAGGCATTTACGAAGGGATTAAAGCTGTCAAGGATAAGATACGCGGAGGCTGAAAGAAGAAGTTCAATTTAGTTACTTAGCAATAAATAATTATTAACATCTATATTTGCATTTGTTTTACTATGGGTAGGTTTGCGATCTTGCAGGGGCTAACATTCTATGGGAATTCAAAATTTCGACCTTATGTTTCCTGGGAATAGTTTTTCCTTGTCTCCAGTTCATACCTACTTAGTTTTCAGATCGGTCTTCTGTATATTTTGAATTGTCATCTGCTATGGTAGAATATGTAATATTATAAATGCTAAAAGATCGTGGAGGTGTAGGACAACTATGTACCTACCTATATGAATACAGTACAAACAACACAACAGAACTTCTGTCACAGAAGACTAAGTGTGCGTGTTGTGATGACCTTACAAGGTTGCTGATTCAGTCTTCAGTAAATGCTATCAGTTGCTAACAATTTATTTAAATGACAGTCGTAGGTACTTTTTAGATACATATACATACGTTAAATACAAAACAAAAGATTAAGTATGCTTGTGTTTTGATGTGACGTAACTTAAAAAGTGGCTTCCTCTTTTTCAGTACGTAATGCTGTTAACAATTTATTTCATAAACAGACGTGCTGTTTAGATTTTTATACGTATACGTATACCTACTACAAGTTTTGCACCTAAACTAACTCTCAAGTTGAGAGTCTCAACTAAGTACATGCCTTTTACTTATACGACACAGTTAAATAGATCGCATCGGTAGGGCGAACGTTCCATTCGCAAACGACAGCATTCTGTAATTAGGGAGATAATAAAAGTTTTATTTAAAGACAAATCAAGTAACTCATAGCAGGTTGAGCCTGTTTTAAGTTGCAAGTAGCTGGTAGTAAATTTAAATAAATGAAAAAATCTACTAGGTATACAGGGAGTAACAAAAAAGGTGTAACAAGCCGAAAGGAGGTCAAGGTACCTACTTATGAAACTGAACAACTTTGCCAACTCATAATTGCCGATCAGTTGGTTAATATACTATTGGGTTTTTTAATTTTTTTAACCTATCTTCCATGGGTAAATTTGCTCAGTTTCATGAGTAACTTAATTCCATTCGGCTTGTTATACCCATTTGTACTTCTTGTAGGTATAGCTGTAATAAATCTCAGAAAATAATCGGGATTTCTGGATAGATTGCCCCACCCTTCGTCATTAATCATTCTCACCGGCATGACTCTACGCTACGTCTTCTTTTCTTGTGTCGAACAAACAACATGTAGATAATCGGGGCGCCACGAAAGTGCGGCGTAGAAAAAACAATAACAGTGGCTTCATCCTTTATTTTATTAATTGTCATCCTTTCTTAGTCAGGTTACGTTGTCATGCTTTATGCCAGTTAGGTCAATACTCATATCGATTTATATTTTGGGTTAACTACTTAGGTACCTACATACAGTCATAGACAGGGTATAAGGAACAGCCCTCCGAATACTTATAGGACGCATTCAGACATTGGCCTCAATTCGGAATATTAATTCTTGCCTTAAATTGGTGCTGTCTTATTCCGTCAAATAGGTTTAATTTAGTCTCGTCATCTTTTAATTTGTCGCAAAATACGTGTTATCTGTCAAAATAAGGTGACGATAAAAACGATGGCGACTAAATAGACTAGACACTACGATAAACCCATTGACATTTATAAACATGACATGACAGGTCTTAAATAATGTCCTATCCTTTTCTAACCTTATTTGACGGAAAGTGACAGCACTTATTTGAAGCCTCTCGTCCTGTTGTCCCCGTAAGCCGTGTCCCCGTGAACGGGGACAGCGGTACTTTAATAAAAAAATTCAAAATTAGTCCCGTTGTCCCCGTTAGCCGTGTCTCCGTGAACGGGGACAGCGGTACTTTAATAAAAAAATAAAAATTAGTCCCACTGTCCCCGTTAGCCGTGTCCCCTTGAACGGGGACAGCGGTACTTTAATAAAAAAAAATGAAAATTAGTCCCGCTGTCCCCGTTAGCCGTGTCCCCTTGAATGGGGACAGCGGTGCTTTGTTAAAAAAATGAAAATTAGTCCCTTTATCCCTAATGCCATAATGACTTTCAAAAAATATACTATTAATGTGTTATTTTACTAATAGTGGTGGGTATAAATGTATACCCTCCTTACATCAAATATGTTTTATTAACAATTTTGCATCAGTTACCAGGTAGGTATAGTCAATGCAAAATTTTACAAATTTATTGCCGATTTCCATACTACTAATAATATAATACTAAATATTTTTTCCTTAACTTCCGGACTGCTTTTGCGACCGATTCAAGAATATAGATTCTTAGATTTGCTTAAAATAAGAATTCCTTAAGGCTGTACGATACGTGAAATGTAGTTTTTCAAGTCAAATTGTTTAAGAAACAAAGAATTTAATCCATAAAGAATCAATATGGCATTAAAATAAAGGATTCAAACAACAATTTCAGTTGAACAGAATAACATTTTTGTTTACTCCGTTGTAGAAAAATAGTCCCAAAGTGAACCTATTTTTCGCCATATTTTGCAAATTCTCATGGAAACGGCTTATTTAATCTAGTTCATTCTAACCGACAAAAAAAGGTCTTAAAAATATCAACATTTGGAGTTGAGAGTTTTATTTTTATCGCGCATTATACGCGTGAAAAGTATACTTTTCTTCTAAAAATCGGGCGCGAGCGCTCCCCCCCCACCCTCTGTAATCACACGTGATGATAATGACACGTGAAATCTTGACGTCCCATTGTCCCCTTGGTGGTACCTGCGTAATGGGGACAACGGTACAGATAAATATTGACGTCCCGTTGTCCCCTTGGCGGTATCTGCGTAATGGGGACAACGGTACAGAAATATAATAACGTCCCGTTGTCCCCGTAAAGGGGACATGGCCAACGGGGACAACAGTACTAAACGATTTGAAGTAAGTTAAGAGAATTTGTATACCGAATTGAGGGCATTGAAACTGAACAACTTCCCATGAAAAATATTTCAGTAAATGCCAAAAATCTTATTAACCTACTTACAATTACACAAATATTTTTATGATTAGGTGATTGATTAGTCTCGCTAGAGCGCAGCGAGACCAAACATTCATTATGAACATTTACCAATTATTAATTACATTCCAGTCTTTACCAGAATGGGTGCTACGTTGCGACTGGAACGTCGACCCTAATTTCGTTTACCACGTGAAATAATCTCAATTTTCCGGTTTAATTGTGGCTTTAAAGAGTGTTGCGTCTTTTATTTGTTCAATTCTTACCAAGCATTTGCTCTTGGTAGCTCCATCGAACATTTTTTATTTTAATATTTCATTAATGTAGGTTGTTATTTAAAATGAAAACCTTCAGTTTATATTTTCTTACAATAACAGTTTTCCTGGCTGTCTCGATTTGTATTATCCAAGCAAAAATGGTAAGTTTTAAATTTATATACCTACCTACCACCTTATTATTTGCTTTTTAATATAAGTATTATTGTTTATTTAGCGTGTAAAGCGAGTAATAGAATATAGTTCCAAATCCGTCATCGGCCACTCAACCTATAAAACTGAACAACAAATTACAAAATCACCAAAAAGACTCCATATTAAAAATTACCTAAACCGATACAAAAACATCGCTCCTAGAAGAATTAGAATACTAGTCGTTACTGCGAGTATAGGTACATTTTATGGGACAAGTAAGGTTCAAAGTACCTGTTACACTTACCCTGCTGTGCCTCCCGATCAGTATAAGTTTCTGGGTATTATATGGGCAACATTACATCAAACTCAAGATGTATGCCGAATTGGGAGGCAGGATAAGTCTTATAAACTTTTGTCCTACGAGAAGATTAACGCATTTTCCCCACCCCGTCAACCACAGATACCCGTTGTTTTTTTTTACAATGTGTCTATTTATATTTGTAGATCCGTTCCGGGAGAAGATTGAGTACTGATTGTGACCCTAGTGACCGACGTAAGCCTTGCGACAGCATTCCAGGACAAAACACATTGTTATTCCGGAACCCATAGACAACAACTGCACCTTTAGGCAAATACAGCCCATGTATTGCAATGGCATTGTATTACGAGTCTAGGATGAAACTGCTGAGCCATAGCTACTTGGCGGTTCTCCCACTTGTCGTCCGTTGCTGCGGATTTTTAACGCACCGTAACTCATGCGTCTGTCAGACGAAAGGAAATCCGATCTTATTCCCATACAAATACGGCTACGGTGCGTTATAGTGTGTAACAGATGACAGTGCGTTAAAAATACGCTGCTACTGCGACGGACGACATGTAAGCAGGTAGGTACTAGCTTAACCATTTTCAACTTAATTTATTTTGTTTTTTATGATTATTAAAATTTCTAAGTTTATTCATTGTTGTGTTTTATTTTATTACCTTAACTTTAGGATGCAGATATGTGTAATCAACTTGCATGTGCAAAAAGTAAATAATGCCGCAGCAACTGGATAACTTATTTATTGTACCACACTTGTAGAGAGAGACATGTGGGTGCAACGGTCCATCTTTTTTTGTGATGTTTGCTCTCCTGGACACTCCCTTGTCCTATGAGGTTTGTACTTTTTGCCATGAAATGACAATTATCCGATCAGTAGTAACTTACTTACCTACAGCGCCGAAGTAGCCACAATTTTCCCCGAATATAAGATTATGTGCTTTACTAATGGGGAGGAAGTTCCTAAGCTTATTTCAGATGGCAGCAGACGCGACTGTTTGACATTGTCACATTTTCGACCAATCACAGTAAAATAGGCACAGTCGAGAGTGGCGCCATTAGTTGCCTAGTTTGCTACCTCATTGAAATCATTGAAATGCATCAGGCTGGTCTCTCGTTATTGAGGATCGTGACTGCAATGGGCGAATTTCTAGTAATATTATTACAGTGAGCTGGATAATACAGATCTTCGCTCGAGGTACCCATTTAGTGATAGCTATCTACTTACATACCTATATAGGGTGAAATTTTACTAGTCACCGATAACGGAAACTCTGGGGCACGTTCATGCTGTTTCTCCTAGTCGATATTTTCTCCGATGACAGGTCATAAAACCGCGTTTTAGCACGCCAGTCAGGATAAATTTTCTACCAAACGCGGTTTTACGAACTGTCAAAGTATAAAAGAGCGACGAAAGATTACATTATCCGTGGTGCATTGAACGCGCCTCTGAACAAGCTGGTGATAGATAAGGAGAAACTTTTCCTAAAGATACATAGGTCGGAATATAACAAACATATTGGAGCTGCTGTAAAAAGTTACTTGGTCGGCTGGTACATTTTGTATCGGAGGTCCAAATGATTTTTAAAAATTTGACCTATTGTCCTTGGAAAGTTTTTCGTATCTATCACCAGCCCGTCCCGAAGTTTCGCTATCGTTCACTAGAAAGTTTCTCTCTGTACACTTAATAGCTCTCGTTATATTGACTTATAATAAAAAACCAGTAGGTAAGTAGGTATAGGCGTATGAGTATGCATCCTATCTCGAATACACGATCACTTTCTACCCTCGTCGTCTTGTAGTCTAGAAACCATACCCACATAAGTAGACATGCTTATCCTCGACCGCTTTCATTCAGGATTTAGTAGGTAATATATTATATGGCGGCACGGCCGACGAGATGAAACTGCTTGAGCAGGCCTTCACGGAGTGAGTGGAGTGTGTGTGTGGTGTGTGTGGACTGCAGGGTTGGCAATGTTTAAAACATTCGTTTAAAACATAAGTTTAAAACAGTGTTTAAAACACCTTAAAAAAAACACGCTTGTTTAAAACAGATTAAAACATGTTTTGTTTTAAACACGTTTAAAAAATCAAAAAAAAAACAGACACGTTTTAATGGTCTTTTTATTCACAAGTTTTATAAAAATTATAGATTTTTAGCAACCTGGGTATTGCAACCCATAAAATTAGAGCGCGGGGATTCACCTAACGCGCGGGGCGGGCACTGACCTGTATAACTGCGCAGGTATTCCCCAAACCAACACCCGGGAGTTTCCCTTTGGAATGGTTTTGTTCGGCAGTAGTTCAGTTGTCCGCATTTCTTCGTGAGCTCTTGAGTCGTGTGAATACGTAAATATAAAAAGTCGGAATTTTTAAGAAAAAATTTCGTCAAAACAAGAGTTTAATGTTTATTTTATGTTATGTGAGCTTAGCTTGGTATGGTACCTACCTAGGTTATGTTTTTTTGTTGAGTATGATCATGTTTTAAAACTGTTTAAAACATGTTTAAAACAGTTTTAAACAATTACTTTGAAATTTAAATAAAACTTTGATTTAAAACATGTTTTTTTTATATATGAAATAAAACACAATGTTTTGATCTTTTAAAAAAAACATGTTTTTTTTCCAACCCTGGTGGACTGACTGTGACGCTTACTTGCGTTGCGTCAGAAAAAAGAAGACAACAACAGAAATGGTCGGAAGGAAACCCCTGGATTACAAACGAACAGTGTGACATTTTCGTAGTCAAGGGAAAGGCGACTACTAAGATAATAAAAACCGTTACCTAAACTGACCAGCTTTTTATTTTACAAATAGATATCATTTAAGCTTTTTTACTATTACTTCCTTAGATTTGAATAAACGAATCGAAATCGTTTTTTATGTATAAAAGTGAACCTTGTTTATTTGGGAAGGTTAATTACATAAATAGTTAACCAGTCAATTGCAAAACATTTTTAAAAAATTGGTAGTAAATACTAAATCAGTAATAACAATAACAGATTCATAAATTAGAAAATGAAACAGATTTACTCAATTAACTATTAACCAAGTTTCTCGAGCTTTTGTTTCTGAAAAGAAAAGAAAAATATTTCATTAAACTAATGGGTATTGTCTCTGCCTTTAAGCTATTATTTAGACTATTTAGATCGGCGGAGTTGTGATTCTGTAGGCATTTATAAATCCTTTATATCAGGCAACAAGGCCCAAATAAAATATGATTTAAAATCTAGCACAACTACTACAATAACCCTGCCAGCCTGCTACTAAGCCCTGATTCACCTGAAAAGTTTGTCAATCACTTTTCGCTCAAGATTACGCAAGCTTTCACGGTTTTTCCGACATACGAGTAGAAACTGGAGAAATACCGCAACAATGTCTTATTAAGGCATTCGTACCAGAAAAGGTATGCATCTAAATTAAAGCAATTTTTTGGTAATAAGTTCATAACTGTAGACATAATATTGCAAAAAAAAAACAAATAGAGGTTACTTTGGATTTGGAAATAGAGGTTAATTAGAAGAATTAGGGACAAGTACGGTTCAAAGCATCCGATACACTTACCCTGCCGTGCCTCCCTATTCAGTATAGATAGCTGGTTATTATACGGGCAACATTACATCAAACTCAATATAACCAGCAATGTATGCCGTATCGGTAGTCAGGATAAGTCTAATAAACTTTTGTCCTATAGTCCTACGAGAAGATTAACGCATTTTCCGTACCCCGTCAACGAAAGATATCCGTTGTATTTTTTTTACAATGTGTCTATTTATATTTGTAGATTCGTTCCGGGAGAAGATTGAGTACTGATTGTGACCCTAGTGACCGACGTAAGCCTTGCGACAGCATTCCAGGACAAAACACATTGTTATTCCGGAACCCATAGACAACAACTGTACCTCAGCCTGTGCATTGCAATGGCATTGTATTACGAGTCTAGGATGAAACTGCTGAGCCATAGCTACTTGGCGGTTCTCCCACTTGTCGTCCGTTGCTGCGTATTTTTAACGCACCGTAACGCATGCGTCTGTCAGACGAAGGAAATCCGATCTTATTCTCATACAAATACGGCTACAGTGTGTTATAGTGTGTAACAGATGACAGTGCGATAAAAATACGCTGCGAATGCGACGGACGACATGTAAGCAGGTTGCAGGTTGCTTTAACCTTTTTCAACTTAATTTAATTTGTTTTTTATGATAATTAAAACTTTGAAGTTTATTCATTGTTGTGTTTTATTTTATTACCTTAACTTTAGGATGCAGATATGTGTAATCATCTTGCATGTGCAAAAAGTACATAATGCTGCAGCAACTGGATAACTTAACTATACCTAAAGGTGTGGCATATTAACATGTGAAAAATCTTAATGAGGTACCTTCTACTCCTTCGATCACTCAAACTAGGTACTTACATACCAGGTTTTGGTTATTATGTGTCTCTACCGTAACTTTATACTAATAGCGCCTCAAAACAACAAGTATAAAAAGGCAAAAATTCTTGAAATTTTGAGTCAACACCCCCGTGTTATAAAGTTGATTTCAATTACTTATTTTACGATATTTACTTTACTGCGACGAAATAGAGAGAAGTTTATTGTTCCACACTTTTAGAGAGAGACATGTGGCTGAAACGGTCCATCTTTTTTTGTGATGTTTGCTCTCCTGAACACTCCCTTGTCTTATGAGGTTTTCACTTTTTGCCATGCAATGACAATTATTCGATCAGTAGGTACTTACTTACCTACAGCGCCGAAGTAGCCACAATTTTCCCCGAATATAAGATTATGTGCTTTACTAATGGGGAGGAAGTTTCTAAGCCTATTTCAGATGGCAGCAGACGCGACTGTTTGACATTGTCACATTTTCGTCCGATCACAGAAAAAAGGCACAGTCTAGAGTGGCGCCATTAGTTCCCTAGTTTGCTACCTCATTGAAATGCATCAGGCTGGTCTCTCGTTATTGAGGATCGTGACTGCAGTGGCTGAATTTCTAGTAATATTATTACAAAGAGCTAGATAATACAGAGCTGGATAATGATACCAACCATTTTCAGAACATTAAACAGTCAACCAGTCAATCGCAGAATATTAAAAAAAATAGGTAGTAAATACTTAATCAGTAATAACAATAATAGATTCATTAATTAGAAAATGAAACAGATTTACTCAATTAACTATTAACCAAGTTTCTCGAGCTTTTGTTTCTGAAAAGAAAATAAAAATATTTCATTAAACGAATGGGTATTGTCTCTGCCTTCAAGCTATTATTTAGACTATAGGCATTTATAAATCCTTTATATCAGGCAACAAGGCCCAAATAAAATATGGCTTAAAATCTAGCACAACTACTACAATAACCCTGCCTGCCTGCTACTAAGCCCTGATTCACCTGAAAAATTGTCCTTTTCATTCGCGCTGCGCCAGAGAAAGACAGACAATCATTTTTCGCTCAAGATTTCGCAAGCTTTTACGGTTTTTCCGACATAGAAACTGGAGAAATACCGTAACAATGTCTTACTAAGGCATTCGTACTAGAAAAGGTATGTATCTAAATTAATGCAATTTTTTGTAATAACTGTAGACATAATATTGCAAAAAAAAACAAAGAGCGGTTACTTTGGGTATTTTCTCTATCGAGTAAAGTTTGTCAAATTGTGTAATTGATAGGTATTATATATGTTATCTGATCCTCGATAATCACATTTATATATTTTTCAGAACTTTATGGCTGTGATTGTCTAAATAAACCTGGTTTAAAAATCTTGCTCGCGCTAAATCCTCGCCCCTGACGGTGACTCACGTATTGTTTTACTAGCGGCCCGCCCAGCGGTTTCACCTGCTGCTACTTTCCAATTTCCCGCAGAAATAACACTTTTCCCGACAAGTATTGTGTACGTATAAATCGTAATCTTGAATCAACTCTATCTATTTAAAAAACACATCAAACAAGTACTTCTATAAAGATCTAAGCATAATTATAGTAATGTACTTAGCGAGGGACATATGGACAAGCACGGGAAGCGACTTTGCTTGATACTGGTGATGATTTTTATCTTTTATTTTCAAACCGAAAATGTTTCTCTGAAAATGCCTGGTTTTTTTATAATCTTTATTTATTTATAGAGGGTTTTTTAAATGCCACCCTCATCGTGGCTCACAAACAATATACCAAACAATAACCTTATGTAATAGACTAAAACAACAATGTATCATTATTTTTAAACTAAACTAAATGCTAGTATCTACCTACTAACTAATATCTACCTACCTACTACATACTGTTGGTAAATATCTACATAATCAATAGACCTATCTATTCATCAAATATACTTTAACTAATTCGTACAATATTCTGGCTGATTCCGAATCGGGATCAGACAGAATACTGTTAACAGTTCCTATATTACAAGTAGATCTTAATCGTAGTTGGCGCCTAAGTACCTCGCTGCGCCCACATTCCATTGTCACGTGATACACATCTTCAACCTTGCCACACAAACTGCAATTAGGTGAATCAACTTTGCGCATCAAATAACCAAAACTATTCAAGGGTATGTGACCAGAACGAAGTCTAAATGCAATAACAAGATCCTGTCTAATCATTACACATTGATTAAACCACGGTACTTGGGGAAGAGAAGGTTGAATTGTTTTATACCAGATACCTTTAACTCGTGACCTTTCATCAAAGTACTCTGACCACATCTCAAAGCACTTGTTTTTTAGCTTATTCACTACCTCAGTATACCATGGTATGTATTTAAAGGAATCTCCTTCTGTTATTGCTTGTTTGGCAAGCGAATCAGCTTCCTCGTTCCCCTTGATACCTACATGAGAAGGGATCCATTGAATCACGATACTTTTATTTGACGCAACAATTCTGCGAATCAAGGTTATAATATTATAAGCTAATGAAATGCCGCGAAAAACGTAGGTACATCGCATAAGGTGTTGAATGGTACTCTTAGAATCAGTAAGGATAACAAATCTATTAAAATTAATTGACTCAATATATGATAATGCTTCGATAATAGCGATCATCTCGGTTGCCATAATAGAAGCTTGTGAATCAACACGTAGTTTGACAAAATCTTTAGTCTGCCAATCCAAAAAAGCCGCGCCATTTCCCATGTCCGATTTGGACCCATCCGTAAATATTTTGTAAGAATTTAAATACAGTTTACTTAAAGATTCTGTACAGATTGATTGTATTTGACAACGATTAAACTTACTTTTGGCATTATCAATTCCATCCACGCAAGTAACTAAAGATTTAGATAAATCTAAATTCGTTACCCATGTATCGAGGGAAAACATCTCAAGCAAATCACTAGAATGTATAGAATTGGAGCCAAGGAGATTACGCACCTCACAAAGAATAGGCAATTTCTTATTACACCAGTATGGCACACTAGTTAGACTGGAAAGTTCATCCAAAAGACCCACAAGTTCGTTATCAAATGCCTGGTTAGGAGCGGGGCGATGGAAAAATACAGAATCATCGCAGCACATCCTAAAATTAGAGCGTTCTGGATCTACCCTACCTAGAATATCTGTTTTTAATTATCCTGTATTCGTGTGTAATAAAGTGTTTTGACTTACTAATACTTCATTTGCTTAAATTCCCTCGCGGCCAGCGTTACTGAGGCAAGAGGTCAAGTTACGCTGATCTTTACACTATCTAAACGAAATAATACCTATATACAATACTATAACCCACCCACTCTGTTGTTCTTTCTCTCTAAAAATACGATCTTTACGATTTCAATCGTTTGCAAAGTGAGCCACATTCCGCGACTGAGTTGTTCAGTTTCATGGAATGTCATCATAGTGATCAAATCGATCTCTTAATACCTATCAAAATTTTCTCATAACAGCATCTCCAGATTCTCCAGTTACCCATTTAAGAGATCGATCTAAACTGGATGGAAAACCAGGATTAGGTGGATCCCTTAAATAGTAATTCAAAGTCCTGCCGACCGCGTTGAAACTTACCAAGAAGTCCCTGACTCCAGGTTGAGGGTCAGCGTGAGTGGAGCTGATGGCCAGAGCCAGGACGGCCATGACAGCTACTAATACGTTAAAGAACTTCATCTTTGTAAGTTTATTCAACAACGATCGAATGATGCCTGCCACATTCAACGGTGGGTTATTATTATATATTACACTTGGGAGAATCCATAGAGCAGACATGTGTAATTAAATAATTGAGGAAACAAAAACAGACGTGAACGAGGATAATTTTGTTCTCACCTGAAGGAATCTTCTTTGTTATTCGAACACTTACGGTGATGGTTTGCTTTTCCTGTTTGATAGATGAGGAAAATGCTTGATATAATGGATTGACACACACACAAATATGACGCCTCCGATTGCAGGGTACGCTGAGCGTTAACAGCCGTAAAAATACGTTCATTACATATGATGAATTGAATTTATGAGGGCCATTTCAGAAGTTGTATCTCTATAACAATAGGTTGTCAACTTCTTGTCATATTAAGTTTTGAAAACTATAGTGGCAAGTAGATGGTGGCAAATCAACTTTTGCGATACAAGTCTTTGGCTTTGGCTCAAGTCTTCCGAACTGAAGCGAGACTTTCCCATAGTTGCGGGGCACTTGTCCTTATCTTTATAACAAGGGAAATTAAATGAAATACCCAAAGCATTTGATAGATTAAAATTCATAAGTAACATGTACTTCGTCATAATAAGGTAACTTTATTTGATCTCAGAACCAATTGACACAAACCCACTAAAAAAATATTTCAATGCAACTCTTTAACGTGCCAATAGCGTAGATATGTTTCTTGGGAAAAGTTTTTCGATGTCATGGGCTGGTTCATACCTTGAAAGGAACGCAGTACTTTTCCTTAACCCTGTATACAAATTTAGGCGTCAATAACACAACTCTCCCTCCTCTCCCTTTTTTGCTTAATCCTGAATGCTACATAGAATAACATGATTTAGCAATACTAAAACGTAGGTCTGCCTTGCGTACCTTCATAAATACGTGTACAGTAAACAAAACAAATAATTAAAAAAAAAATACTCCCGAGATGTTTATATCACTTTTATGACACTTACCTATACCATATACACTGTTAATTGTAAATTACTTGTGAGTGTATGGTTAAGCGTTTAAAAAAGTTTGCCACGCGATCTAAAAAGGCGCAATATTTTAAAAAAAACTAGTGGCTCACGTCTCCCACCTCGGCAAGTCTCCAATAAAATAATTTTCGTTTTTTTTAGTGATTGTTTTAGGATGTCTGAAGAAGACCGTTATTTTTGTCGGCTAATTGAGGATTTCCTTTTCTTGTCGTCTAGAATCCAGGGCTTGTTTACCGGTTTAATTTTCAAACCGGTATCAGCGCAAGTACATAAAGAGCGTTTTATTTTGGTTTGGCTCTCCCGAACCTGAAAAGTATCGGTTTACTCCTAAGATTAAAATTATAAGGATTCGGGTCCATTAACCGGTTTAGAGTGGTTTTTACAGGTTTTTCCGAGCTTTCTTTGATTCTTGTCGTCAATTATAATACGGACGCTATATACGTTATTTAATATTTTCTTGAGTTTGCACAACTATTACTCATCACAATAAAACAATTTTAAACGGATTTAAATTGTTTATTTTGGATTTTATTACGTTAATATATACGTTATTTGTTGTCGTATTTTCTTGTGCATCCATTTATAAATATCCCGTATTGCATAAAAAAAATTATGCCTATAGGTAGGTTCTATAAAATTTAACACTATGAAGACTTTAAAGACAAAATAAGTACTTACTGTACGGAAACATAACTCGTTGTAAGATTAACTTGAATTTAAAGCAAACTCACTTACTTTCATAGATTGTCCGCAATTCTCCATTAAACACCTCAATTTAGGTACCGTGTAACTCATTCTGGAGGGTAGCGGGTGCACGGTGCCAGCCGTTGGCCGACCGCAGTCAGTAGGTGGCCCAAGTAGCACGCCAGCCACGCGCCAAAGGCTGCCCCGCCAACTCGCGAAAAATCCCGATATGCTCCACCGTGCCAGCCGGCGACTGGATGGGAGGACCCGGTGGCCATATTCGGGGGGTTCGGGCGTCCCCGCAGTCTCCAAATGAGTTTCCTATAGGTCGGTTAAGTTCTAGTGTTCCAGTGGTTAACTGAAATGCGCCTCGACAATTCAACTTTTTCCCCACCAGCACTCAAAGCATGAATAAAGTTAAAGAGAAGAATAGGTATACATATACAACGGCTGCGCTTCCTCCTAAAAAGTGGACCTCACTAACATCCGAGGGTTGCACTCCAATCTCGATCCGGTCCATCACCACCTTGAGACCGAGAAGCCGCACCTGTTCTTCCTAACGGAGACGAAGATAATAACCTCGTCGGACGTGGCGTACCTCAACTACCCGGGTTACTCTCTTGAGCATAAGTTTAAGAAGCAAGCTGGGGTCTGTGTGTATGTACGCGATGACATTTGTTGTCGTCGTCTCCGTTGCTTTGAGAAATCGGGTTTTATTGCCATATGGCTACTGGAGGAATCTGACGTGGAGAAAACTCTCTATATCGGCGTTTACCGATCGCACAGCGGTGACCAGGAGACGACAGCGCTCTTCAATTACCTCGTTGAAATGACAGACGTAGCACAGCACAGCAACGATACCCGACAGCGAAGCTAACTTTTCTGGGGGACTTTAATGCCCACTATAAGGAGTGGTTGTTCCCGTTCCAGAAAACTGACCATGCTGGGTTAGAGGCGCGCAAGTTTGCATTATCGCTAGATCTGACCCAGCTGGTGAATGTAGCTACGCGGATACCGGATATCGACGGCCATACACCCAATTGCTTGGACTTGCTGCTGACAACTGATCCGGACAGTCATTCTGTTTCGGTCTCAGCACCGCTGGGAACGTCCGACCACTGTCTGGTGAAATCCGTATCGACCTGCTCTCCTCTGGATGACAGCCCCAGGGGCACGAGGCGAGTTTGGAAATACGAGTCAGCAGATTGGGAAGAGATGCGGCACTTCTTTGCATCTTACCCGTGGCGGCAAATGTGCTTCTCTTCGCGTGACCCCTCGTGCAGATTGTGTTGTGCAGATGCGGTTGCGGACGTGATTCAGCAGGGGATGGAATATTTTATTCCATTCTCGGACATCCCGCTCGGTCACAAAGCCCAGCCTTGGTATAACGCAGAATGCGCCCAAGCTGAGGCGCGTAAAGAATCTGCATACCAAGCTTGGGTCAAAGCTCGCGACTGCAAATTAAGAGCACGTAGGGTTCGCGCGAAGAAAAGAACCTTCAACTCTGCCACCAAGTCCTGCAAACGAGTTTTACGTTACGCACGTTTTGACCATGTGGGACGAATAGGGGCCAAACTAGCACCCACCCCTCCGGGTAGTAAAAAGTTTTGATCCCTATCCAAAGCGGTTGAAACTAATTTCTGTCCCACCTTACCTCCAATGCTGAAACCTGATGGATCGCTGGCTCTCTCTGCAAGAGAGAGAGCAAATTTGTTTGCGTCCCTGTTTGCAAGCAACTCACGTCTAGACGCTGGCTCCAAGCAACCACTTACTGTACCTCGATGCGATTCTTCGATGTCGGAGATCGCAGTACACACTAAAGAGGTTCGAAGAGTATTGTGTAGTCTAGACGTGAACAAAGCCAGCGGACCTGATGGCATACCAGCGAGAGTGTTAAGACTATGTGCGCCTGAACTGTCTCCTGTGCTGACACGCTTGTTCCGCCTCTTTCTTAAAGAAAGAACGGTGCCAGGGGCCTGGAAGCTTGCTAATGTGCAACCAGTTCCCAAAAAGGGCGACCATGCTGAACCTGCCCGTTACCATAACCTCCATCATATGCAAGGTCATGGAGAGGGTACTTAACAGTAAGTTGCTGACCTACCTTGAAGACAATGATCTTCTCAGTGACCGTCAATATGGCTTTCGCCAGGGGCGGTCTACTGGTGATCGTCTTGTGTATGTCACGCACTGCTGGGGCGAAGCCATCGAGAAAAACGGCGAAGCACTTGCCGTTTCACTCGATATCTCGAAGGCCTATGACAGGGTCTGGCATGCAAGTCTGCTCAGCAAGCTTCCTGCTTATGGCATCCCTGCTGATTTTTGTACTTGGATTTCAGACTTCCTTAGTGAACGGTTCATCAGAGTAGTCGTTGACGGCTGCTCCTCTGACCTTATGGCCATTGATGCCGGAGTTCCTCAGGGGCCTGTTCTCTCGGCAACTCTTTTCCTGCTGCACATCAATGACCTCCTTCGGCAGAGTCTTGTTGGATACGCAGATGATAGAACCGTTTCAGAGAGATACTTGACAGGTGTAAAAACCAGTGGGGATGAAATACGTTCGTTAAGAAAGGCCATGGTAGAGCGAACAGATCAAATCTAAACTTCGGCGCGACCATCGAGTACAAGGCACAAACGGCGGCTAAGAAGCTGGGCATCCCAAATAGAGTGAAGGATACTTCACGCCTGGACAGCTTTTAACTCTTTACAAAGCACAAGTCCGATCCTGCATGGAGTATTGCAGTCACCTTTGGGATGGCTCAGCCAAATACCAACTTGCCGCTCTTGACTCGGTTGTTCGGTGGAACGCAGGGCCAAGAGGCTCATAGGCGACATAAAACTGGTGGACACCAAGCTACATAGCCTGGCACATCGCCGCAAGGTTGCCTGCTTGTCGGACTTTTACAGATTGTACTTTGGAGAGTGTGCTGAAGAGCTTCACGACCTTGTTCCACCAGCTCCCTTCTACCATCGGACATCCAGACGCACCGCCGGATACCATCCATACCTGGTTGCCATTCCACCAATTCGGACTAAGCGCTTCCAGTCATCATTTATATTGCGCACTGCTAAAGAGTGGAACTCACTACCTGCGTCTGTGTTTCCAAACGCATACAACCCTAATCTCTTCAAAGTAAGAGTGAACAGGCTTCTTCTGGGTGAGCTCGCTTCATCTTAGACTCTGTCTCTGTCCTATGACCTAGACTAGAGTCAAGAGCAAACTTGCACCTTGCCAAAGGAGTGCTGGTCGTCAGTCACGTCATGCCAGTTTGAACGACATCATTCGCAGAGCACTAATTTCCGCCAAGGTACCAGCAGTTTTGGAACCGAATGGTTTGTTTAGGGCAGATATCAAACGGCCGGATGGAATGTCGATGATTCTGTGAAAGTTAGGCAAATGTGTGTTTTGGGACGCTACGTGTGTCGACACCTTAGCTTCCCACACATGTGCCATCTACATCCCGTTGTGTTGGGGCTGCGGCTGCTGCAGCGGAGGTTCTTAAGCGCCGAAAATATGTGGATCCTCTAAAAAAGTATGTTTTTGTGCCCTTCGCAGTGGAAACTTTGGGTCCGTGGGATTCGGAGGCCAAAAGATTTATTTCTGGTATATGAGCGCGTCTCCGTGAGGCGTCAGGTGACCCCAGGTCTGGTAGCTACCTCGCTCAAAGGTTGAGCTTAGCAATTTAAAGAGGGAATGCTGCCAGCCTATTGGGCACTTTGCCTCGTGGAGATGCATTGGAGGGAATTTATTATTTATAATTTTTAGATTTAAGATGACTTTATATTGTAATTGCAATTGTTTGTTTGAATAAAAATAATTTCAAAACAAACCCATCATTAATAAAAATAAAAATAAAATATATTATTTTCTTCATTATAATCAAAATAACGGTAAATCAAATCTTTTCGTTTGCGACCCATGTTTTTATCATAATGCTTCTTTCTTCCATCAACCAATTCAACTCACTACACCTTGATGATCGATTACGCACGCTTCGACAAAACAAGTGCAATGAATGATATAACATAAACAAGTTGAAATTGAAACGCGCCCGCCGCGCTGCCCGTGACGTAATATTTGCAGTTTTGGCTTAAACCGGTTTATTTGGGTTTTTGAAATGCTCGCTCCTTCAATACGCTCAGAGCGATTTTATTGCGAAATACCGGTAAAAACCTTTATTAACCGGTATATTTCAAACCGGTTTCAAGCCCTGCTAGAATCACTCATTAACTAGAATGTAGACATTTTTTATTATTATTGATTTCTTTAATTACAAAATGCCGTTTTCCGTGACGCATAGGATTACCCACACGAGGAATTCCAGTCTAAAATGCTGCGTTATGAATTCGCTGTTGTCTTGAAGGAACAGGAAAGAGTTCTATAACATTGTATAAAATGGAGGTCCGGGAGCTGTTAGACATCAGTTGAATCCAGCTTTCAACAGCTACATACGTTTCTATTCCCCTGTTGTCATCAGTAGATTATCTAATCAGTGGCCATGAAGTTCTGGAGCGTGCTGGTGCTTCTGGTGGCGATGGTGGCGGCTTTCGCCGGGGTGCTCGCAGCCCCAAGCCCCAACCCGGATCCCAGGATCAACCCCAAGCAAGTCATAAGGGGTGCGGTAAGTTTCACATTGATGATATTTAAAAAAGAAAAACCTCCTTTGCCCGTAGTAATGATAATGAGGTACAAATGTTATTGCCGGGTTATGGGTGAATGTCTGCCTACTGTTCTAGAGTATCTACCTATCCATAACATAGTCGTAGCCGCCCTTGTGGCTATGCTACTTATTTTTCACTAGCAAGGCATTCTTTCAGCACCAATATCAAGAGTCACAATGATTTATGTGGACTTGTTTCTTCAGACGACCAATGTGGCGCAGTGGTAGTGCGTCTGCCAGCCACGCAATAGTCCCGGGTTGGTTTCCCGGTGGCTGGTCAGATATTTGAATGATATATCTGTTCTAAGTTCTAGGTGTTCTTTGTGCTTGTTCATGGCAGTCCAAAACAGCAAATCCTAGTGGAAGTTTCTATTATATTTTTCGTGTTTTTATTTACTTCTATACTATAATTAATCTACATAATATTTATTTTCTTTTCCAGCAAATTGGAGCAACCATTTACGAAGGGATTAAAGTTGTCAAGGATAAGATACGCGGAGGCTGAAAGAAGAAGTTCGATTTACTTATCAATAAATAATTATCAACATTTATATTTGTATTTGTTTTAATATGGGTAGCGATTTGCTATCTTGCAGGGGCCAACATTCTATGGAAATTTAATAATTTTCCTTATATTTCAACCTATGTTTCCTGGGGATAGTTTTTCCTTGTCACCAGTCTATCTCTACTTAGTTTTTAGAACGGTCCCTTGCATATTTTGAATTAATTAAAGTTAAACTGCCTTGATATAATGTCATTTTAAGGTGTAGAACTTTGCCTTTACTTTATCAAGTTCACCAATACTTAAAAGATACACGAATTCATCAGAGTTTAGAGATGGAAATGTTCTCATTAGATACATGGGTTAGCAATGTGGATCTTTCTGAATGTATAAAAGATAATCTAGATATGATAGACAAAAGCAAAGACCAATATAATACCTTAGATTTACGTACTCTGTGCATAACTTCTATTAGAAACGATTATAATAATTACTATAAAATTTTTACTGATGGGTCTAAAGTCAAAAGTAAACTGGGGGCAGCTTTTTTTGATCCCCAAAATTGTGTGAGTTGTAAACTCAAAATAAACTCCAGTATATCCGTAATGCACGTCGAGATGATAGCAATTTTAGAAGCCCTTTCATATATACACTCAATAAACCAGGAAAGATTTGTTATTTTTTCTGACTCAAAAAGTGCATTGCAACACATTGCTCGTTGTACCTCGAGTTTTCGAGGTTACCCGATAGCGTACTTGATATTGGAGTCTATTTTGAGTTTAAATAAGGCAAAGAAACAAATTATTCTACAGTGGGTGCCTGCTCATATTGGAATTTTTGGGAATGAACAGGCTGATAAATTGGCAAAGCAAGCTACCGATGATGGCATTATTCTGCACGGATTACCATATTACTCTGAAGTTTTGTTCATTCCTAGAAGTCGATGTACAGAATACTGGAGCGAATACTTTAATGAAAGATCACTTACTAAAGGCATTTGGTATAAGACTATCCAACCGGTTCTGTGCAAGGCACCTTGGTTTGAGAGTATAAATATGAGTAGACATGACATTGTTTCACTATGTAGGATGCGCTCTGGACATATTCCATTGAATAGTTTTGGTTTCCTGATGAAGAAAGTGCTTTCTCCAAGTTGCAGTGAGTGTGATGTAATTGAAGATGTTCAACATGTTTTAATGGAATGTGTACGGGGTGACGCAGAACGCCAACAATTATTTTCAATGACTAATTATTTTAATGTTAACGAAATTGGCCTATGCAATTCCTTTTTAGCTTACCCTGCTTCTCAGGAAGCTATTTGTTTACTTAAAATATATAAGGCGGTTGTTAAACGTAGGTTACATTGATTTGTACTTGTACCTAATTGTAAGAACTATGGGGGTGGCATTTTCAAATTGAAAAAACCCTCTTTACAATAAAAAAAAAAAAAAAAAAAAAAAAAGGTGTAGAACAACTACCTACCTAAATGAATACAAAACATAACACGACAGAACACTAAGTTTGCTTATGTTGTGTTGTGATGTGACCTTACAAGGTTGCTGACTTGGTCTTCAGTAAATGCTGTCAGCTGCTAACAATTTATTTTATAAACAGTCGGACTATGTAGATACATAAACATGAAATACAAAACGAAAGACGAATTATGCATATTTTTCAGTAATGCTGTTATCGTGCTGTTTAGATACGTAAACGTACACCTACCATAAGTTTTGCACCTGAACTGACTCTCAAGTTGAGAGTCTCAACTATATGCCTATTATTTATACGACACAGTCAAATAGATTGGTAGGGTGTATGTTCTAGTCGCAAACGACAGCATTATGTTATTAAGAAGATAATAATAGTTTTATATAAAGACAAAGCAGGTAAACTCATAGCAGCTTGAGCTGTTTTAAGTTGCACGTAGCAGGAAGTCAATTTTAATAAATAAAAAAATATATTTCTACTCCGGTGTACGTCTAGACTTTTAGAAACTACATGTTATACAGGGAGTCCATGTTGCAAGTTGATTTGGCTTCCTTTTACAACCGGCCGCCTGCCAGACGATAGGGATGAATGGAAGAAAAAAACATGTTGCGCCGACCCCAAATAAATTGGGATAAGGGCAGGCAGATGATGATGATATACAGGGAGTAACAAAAAGTAACAATCCGAAAGGTAGTCAAGGTACTCATGAAACTGAACAACTTTACACACGGAACTAGATGCAATATTAAAAAAATACTCCCTATACATAATTGCCGATCAGTTGGTTAATGTACTATTGGAGATACATATGTATACATAGGTATATATTTTGACCTATGCTCCATAAGAAAAGTTGTTAAGTTTCATGACTGCCTTGACCATCTTTGGGCCTGTTGTACTCTTTTAGTTACTTCTTCTAGGGGATAGCTGTAAAAATCACTGTAAATAATCGAGATTTCGGGATAGATTGCCCCACCCTTCGCTATTAATAATTGTTACCGACATGACTCTACGCTGCGTCGTCTTATTTTTTTGTCGAACAAACAACATGGAATCGGCACCACGAAAGTGCGGCTAATACATACATAGGTACATACATAAATCACGCCTTTATCCCTTACGGGGTAGGCAGAGCGTTAACGGCCGTAAAACGGATATTAACACCACGTCTGACAAAAGTTTGAGGGTCATTTAGATAACTGTGTATCACTATAGTGACAGGTTGTCAGCCCGTAGCCTAAAATTGCAATACACACCCTCGAGTCCCTTAGTCGCCTCTTACGACACCCATGAGTAAGAAATGGGGTGACGCTATTCTTAGCCGGCATCACACGGCACTAATACTTAATAAAAAACCAGTAGGTAAGTAGGTATAGGTGTATGAGTATGTATACTATCTTGAATACACGATTACTTTCTGCCCTCGTCGTCTTGTAGTCTAGAAGCCATACCTACATAAGCAGACATGCTTGTCCTCGACTGCTTTAATTTAGGATTTAGTAGGTAATATATGTATATGGCGGCAAGGCCGACGAAACTGCTTGAGCAGGACTTCACGGAGTGAGTGGCCTGCCAAACCTGACTGTGATGCTGACTTGCGTCAGATAAAGGGGACACCAACAGAAATGGCTGGAAGATTACAAACAAACAGTGTGATATTTTTGTAGTCAAGGGAAAGGCGACTACTTATATAATAAAAACCGTTAAAATGTTCAGCTTTTTATTTAACAAACAGATATCTTTAAGCTTTTTTTACTATTACTTCCTTAGATTTGAATAAACGAAACCTATACGTACGTGATCGTTTCATGTATAAAAGTGAACCTTATGTATTTGGGAAGGTCAATCAAATAAAAAGTCAACCAGTCAATTGCTGAAATCTTTTTAATAAATAGGTAGTAAATACTTAATCAGTAATAACAATAGCAGTTTCATTATTTAGAAAATAAAACAGATTTACTTCATCAACTATTAACCAAGTTTCTCGAGCTTTTGTTTCTGAAAAGAAAAGAATAATATTTCATTTAACTAATGGGTATTGTCTCTGCCCGGTAATGGGTATTTCGATTAGTGGAGTTGTGATTCTTTAGGCATTAATAAATCCTTTATGCCAGGCAAGAAAACCTAAATAAAATAAATCAATAAAATATGACTAAAATCTAGCACAATTACTACAAAAAATCTACTATAACCTGCCTAAAACAAAGCTACATAAGTCACTTAAGAGCGCCTATTACCTCAAATGCCGTTTTTCAAAACGAAATTACTCAATAGAAAAGAGTCATAAAATTTAAAAAAAATATATATTGCAGTTGAGGATCTAACAGATAAAAATTCGATCTCAACTACACAATCAGATGAAATTCGCTCGATAGAATAAAATGCCAAAGTTGCCTCTATTCAAAATTTCATTACGATATTATGCTTAAAATATTAATCTTATTGAGATAATTTTTATACTACTCTTTAGATAAATCAATTATCTAGTAAAAATCGGCAAGTTCCATGTTGTAGTGCTACTTTATGAATTATGATGTCTAAATACCTACAAAAAGGCGAGGGGCGCGGCTCCGCGGGCTTCGTCAGTCGCGCGGTGGCGCTTACGGAGGCTGGACCTGTGCTGGTGCTCTGCTCGACGTGCGACGTGATTTGATTTTTCGATTTATTTGTTACCATTTAGTGCCACAGTATAATTAATGCAGTATAAAAACGGAAAGAAAAAGTAAGGCCGGCTACTAGATATTCTAACTTGTTAAAAAGGGTCTTGTAATATTTGGATATTAACAACATCAACAACTACAACGGTCCACTGCTGGACATGGGCCTCCTGGTATTAGAGGGTGTTTTCCATGCTCACCGCACGCTTGGTAGGCGGGTTGGTGAGTGCAGTAGAATGTGTTGTATTATATGTAGCAGAGAAATATTGAAATCCCACCAGATGTCGAAATGATTGATTATTATTACATCTTATTACAAAATAATAATAATTTTATACTTAAATCTATCTACTGAAATTACGCCATCCAGGGCCAAACACAGGAAGTTCAACAAAATTCAAAACTCCGGTCACCCACAGTCCTTTATAAAAGACTTTTGCTGAAAAGTTCTTGGGGCCAGATAGTCTGGACGAAGGACTCGATTTTGAGAAAAGTCGTCGTCACCTCATTCATACGCGATAGCTATAACACGTTCCGTTTGATTCATCATAATCTCCTAATGATGGATCAGACTGTTTTGGTACACTAGGTATCTGTGACGTCCGCATAGATGGCGGCTTTACTATTTAGTTTTATGCAATAATACCGTTTGCCGTGTGATGCCGGCTTAGAATAGCATCACTCCATTTCTTTCCCGTGGGAGTCGTGTGAGGCGACTAAGGGATTCGAGGGTGTATATTGCAATTTTAGGCGATGGACTGACAACCTGTCACTATGGCGATACACAATTTTCCGAATGACCCTCAAGTATTTGTCAGACGTGGCGTAAATGTCCGTTTTTTTGCGGCTGTTTACGCTCTGCCTACCCCGCAAGGGACTATAGGCGTGATATGTGTATGTATGTATGTATACCGTTAGCCGTGTGATGCCGGCTTAAGGTGCTGTTCCGAACCACCTTTCCCGACGGCCGATGGCACATGCCGCGGCTATCGGCCGTCGGCCGCCGCGGCAGATGTAATTCCGAAGGCAGCGGCCGACGGCCGACAGCACATGTCAGAGTATAGTTTTCAGGACTTAGTTATTATGTTTATTAGGTTATTATGGTTCATCGGGTTATGATGGTTCATAGGGTCGTTGGGTTCATCTTGTCGTTAAGGTTCATCATGTGGCCAGAGTTCATCGGCTTGCTAGGTTGGTCGGGTCATCATGGTTCATCGGGTTTTTATTTTTCATACATACATACATACATAAATCACGCCTATATCCCTTACGGGGTAGGCAGAGCATTAACGGCCGTAAAACGGATATTAACACCACTTCTGACAAAAGTTTGTGGGTCAATCAGATAACTGTGTATCACTATAGTGACAGGTTGTCAGCCCATCGCCTAAAATTGCAATACACATCTAACCCTCGAGTCCCTTAGTTGCCTCTTACGACACCCATGGGTAAGAAATGGGGTGATGCTATTCTAAGCCGGCATCACACGGTATTATTTTTCATCGGGTTATTATGGTTCATAGGGTCGTTGGGTTCATCTTGTCGTTAAGATTCATCATGTGGCCAGAGTTCATCGGTTCACTAGCTTCATCGGCTTATCATGGTTCATCGGGTTATCATGGTTCATCTGGTCGTTAGGTTCATCTTTTCGTTAGGGTTCATCATGTGTGCAGAGTTCATCGGTTCACTAGCTTCATCAGCTTATCATGGTTCATCGGGTTATCTTGGTTCATAGGGTCGTTGGGTTCATCTTGTCGTTAGGGTTCATCATGTGGCCAGAGTTCAACGGTTCGCTAGGTTCATCGGGTTTCTGGGTTCATCGAGTCCTTAGGGTTCATCATATCGTTAGGGTTCATCATGGTTCATCGGGTCGTTATTGTTCATCGAGTCGCCAGAGTTCATCGGTTCGCTAGGTACATCGGGTTATCGTGGTTCATCGGGTTATCATGGTTCATAGGGTCGTTGGGTTCATCTTGTCGTTAGGGTTCATCACGTGGCCAGAATTCAACGGTTCGCTAGGTTCATCGGGTTGTTGGGTTCATCGAGTCCTTAGGGTTCATCGTGTCGTTAGGGTTCATCATGTGGCCTGAGTTCATCGGGTCGTTATTGTTCATCGAGTCGCCAGAGTTCATCGGTTCGCTAGGTTCATCGGGTTATCGTGGTTCATTGGGTCGTTGGGTTCATCTTGTCGTTAGGGTTCATCATGTGGCCAGAGTTCAACGGTTTGCTAGGTTCATCGGGTTGTTGGGTTCATCGAGTCCTTAGGGTTCATCGTGTCGTTAGGGTTCATCATGTGGCCAGAGTTCATCGGGTCGTTATTGTTCATCGAGTCGCCAGAGTTCATCGGCTCGCTAGGTTCATCGGGTTATCGTGGTTCATTGGGTTGTATTCAAATTAGTTTACTTAACTGTCCTTCCAATATCCTAACACACATAATAAAATAACTAACTAACCAGCACAATGACCAACTTAGTTTGCCTACTGCATAATTTTATACTGTGGCGTTATCGCCCGCCGCGTAAGGTCAGCGGAGTTCAATTCAAAACGGCCCGCGCGTAAAGCAGAGGCGGGTCGCCTTGGCGCGTAAAATACCTAAAGCTCCCGAAGAACGCGCCCTTAAACTGACGGCGACTCACATATTGATTTACTAAGTTTACCTTTTCCCGGCATGTTTTGTGTACGTTTAAACTTTCATCTTGAATCACTCCATCTATTTAAAAACTAACACAATTTAATTATTTACAGAAAAATTAACCTAAAACTAAACTACGAAAAGGTCCTCCAGTGCGCCCCCATCAGACATGGTTCCCAGTAAGCTGGCAACGTTTCCTCTTTGAATGGCAAAACTTAAACGCTGGCCAAAGAAGCTGCCAGCTCTCCGGTCCCCGGTAGTCTCATTAAAAAACAACATCATAACTTGTTGAGTACTTTTAAATACGTAGGGACATAGGAACAGATAAGACGGAAGCGACTTTATTTTATACGAGTGATGGATGACATTTAGTTTTTATTTTCCGAACTAAACATGTTCCTCTGAAAATGCCTGGTTGGGAGTGGAGCGATGGAAAAATACAAATTCATCACAACACATCTTAAAATTAGAGCGTTATGGATCTACCCTACCTAGGTACATATTTAGATTTATAATATCTGTTTTTAATTATCTATCTGTATTCGTGTGTAATAAAGAGTTTTGACTTACTAATACTTGATTTGCTTAAATAATCCGCGACCAGCGTTACTGAGCCAAGAGGTTAAGTTACGCTGATCGTTACACAATCTAAGCGAAATAATACCTATACCTATAACCTACTGACTCTATTGTTCTTTATATTCAAATAAACGATCGTTACCATTTTAGTCGTTTGAAAACTGAGCCATATTGGTACCGCGGCGGAGTTGTTCAGTTTCATGGAATGTCATCATAGTGATCAAATCGATCTCTTAATACCTGTAGCGACCTCTGGGAGCTACAGCAAGAAGCTCACTCAAAGTGGTTCACGAGCAAGCAAGACGCAACAGAAGTTCCAACACATCTGCAAGATGGCGCCACGTGACAGAACAAAGAGCCTGAAACGCGGTATCGAAGTGTTTCACCGCACAACGCATATATACAACTTCCAATTCTATCCAGGTGGACCAGTCGGTCCCCTGGCCACAACACCCGGCCAGGCGGGTAGCTACCCTTTTCCCGACACCACCTGGAACCCTCCATTCTGCCTATTGGCATCACCTCTGTCACCCGCCATATTGGTGACCCCTACCTTGGACTTCGCAGCCTTCAACCACGACAGCATGCAGCCAACTACTACGTCATCAGCACCCACCGCAGTCACAGCACGGCAGCTTCACTGGTCTTCCATCATCGTCTCGACTCACCGTAGACGTCCCGACTCACCGTGGACATTGGAACCAGCACTGCATCGCCACGCTAGACTGCATCATCACGCTACATGACGTCATCAGCCCCACTTCGCTCGCTGACGGTATCGACCTCCGGTCTTGAGGGGGAGTACTGTAGCGACCTCTGGGAGCTACAGCAAGAAGCTCACTCAAAGTGGTTCACGAGCAAGCAAGACGCACCAGAAGTTCCAACACATCTGCAAGATGGCGCCACGTGACAGAACAAAGAGCCTGAAACGCGGTATCGAAGTGTTTCACCGCACAACGCATATACAAGCTGTTACAAAATAACGCAAAAATAATAATATTCTTTATTTTCATCAGTCGATGAAATAATAACAGCACTAGTCTAGGTCAGTACTACAATTCTATTCCAACGATTTGGCGTACATTTCTGGTTATCTCCAGTTCATTAAAATGATTACACCCTGAAATAACACGCTATGTATATTGAGTTTCGTTGCGCCGCGTTCGCAACATCACTTGAACTTTAAACTGTCAAAGTAGTGCTGCGATGTTTTGAGTAATTTGATATAAAAATATAATTTCCATAATTTTCAAAATCGTCACTACGGCTTAAATTTTTTGTCAATAGACTCTTTAAAAGGGTCCCTTTTACACCCTCTCGGCTTTACTTGTTATTCTGTAACACGCGGTATACAACTTCCAATTCTATCCAGGTGGACCAGTCGGTCCCCTGGCCACAACACCCGGCCAGGCGGGTAGCTACCCTTTTCCCGACACCACCTGGAACCCTCCATTCTGCCTATTGGCATTACTCCTGTCACTCGCCATATACCTATCAAAATTTTCTCATAACAGCATCTTCAGTTACCCATTTAAGAGATCGATCTAAACTGGATGGAAAACCAGGATTAGGTTGATCCCATAAATAGTAACTCCAAGTAGTGCCGACCGCGTTGAAACTTACCAAGAAGTCCCTGACTCCAGGTTGAGGGTCAGCCTGGGTGGAGCTGATGGCCAGAGCCAGGACGGCCATGACAGCTACTACTACGTTAAAGAACTTCATCTTTGTAAGTTTATTCGACAACGATCGAATGATGTCTGTCACATTCAACGCTGGGTTTTTATTGATATTACTCTCCGGAGAATCCATAGAGCAGACATGTGTTATTAAATAATTGAGGAAACTAAAACAGACGTGAACGAGGATAATTCTGTTCACACCTGAAGGAATCTTTTTTGTTATTCGAGCACTTATGGTGATGGTTTTCTTTTCCTGTTAGATGGATGAGGAAAATTATTGATATGGATTGACATACATATTAATCACGCTTTCACTTCTTGCAAGGTAGGCAGAGCGTTATCAGTCCTAAAAATATGGTCTATTAGTCTGTCAAATATGTAAAGGCCGTTTCAGGAAAATTGTGAATCACTAAAGTGTCAGTTTTCAGCTTTTCGCCTTAAATTGTAATTATACACATGGAACCCTCAAGTCCCTTATTCGCCTTTTACGAAACCCACGAGAAAGAAAGGGGTGATGGTATTCTATCCCGACATCACCAGAAAATGGATTGATAAGAAAGGGGTGAATAATGTAGGTACCTACTAATCGAATAATTTCTGATGATTTTTGGGATTTGGTTAGGGTATCTGATGAAGACCGTTATATTCGTCGGCTTGTTGACGGATGAAAGTACCTATTACGTATGTTATAGATTAAACTTGCCGTATGATGCCGGCTTAGAATAGCATCACCCCATATCTTACCCACGGTTGTCGTAAGAGGCGACTAAGGGACTCGAGGGTTAGATGTGTATTGCAATTTTAGGCGATGGGCTGACAACCTGTCACTATAGTGATACACAGTTATCTGATTGACCCTCAAACTTTTGTCAGACGTGGTGTTAATATCCGTTATACGGCCGTTAACGCTCTGCCTTTTATTTCACCTATCCGTGAAAACGACAGAAAAGTTAAACATCACGACACTTTTCTTCCTTTTTTTCCATGAGTTAAAAGTGTAAGATAGTGTACAAAAATTATATAAGTGAAATTGTACTATATAGGATGAAATTGTACTTGTGACCGATAGCGAAATGTGGTGATATAGAACAACTTCCCCCAAGGGACATAGGTTGAAATTTGTCAAAAATATTTTGTGTTTCCTGGTAACCAAACCAATAAAAAACATTTTTCTTGTATTTCAAGCTATGTTCCTTTGGAATAGTTGCTCCTTATCACCAGCCCGTCTTTTCGCTTTCTGTCACTAGTAAAACTTTTCCCTACATAAAGAAAAAAAAGCCTGTTGTCGGTCCCCCGAAAAACGGATATCCGGCCATTGACATCCGGGCGGGATCGAAACAAGTAGGTAACATGTAATAAGTTTTCTCAGACATACTTATCGGTGTTATGTGTTTTCCTTAGGGTTGAGCTCAAATGACTACGTAACTAGATTTCCAAGGGCAATTTCCCTGATGACTCTTTCATCTTCTTTATGTTCAAACATTCGATATAAATGCCGGTCATTTTGGAATTATCATTCAATAAGCTTCCAGGTTTCTACCATATTGCATTGGTGCAAATACTAAATATTTTTGATATTTGAACTGACCATGAAATTCTTCAGTCCTGCTGTGGTGGTGCTGGCCATCTTGGCGCTGATGGTGTCCTCTCAAGCTGAACCAGAACCAGGCATCAGAGGAATCATAAGGTTCAAAAGATTGCACGAGAAACTTAAAGGGAAAAAGTAAAGCGCGTTGTTTCGTGAAAAAGTGTGCGTGCAAGTGCAGTGTGCTAATTTGTATATAATTACAGTGTTGTTGCAATAAAGCTAAAGCTAAAGCGTTTACATGGTTTTTAAATTATTTCTCCTTACGAGATGACGGTGTTGAAACTGTTATTACAATAAAGAGAAAAGTTTAGAAAATGAAATTACTTCATACATTGTAGGATAGTCTTATCACTTATTGACTTCATGATCCGTCATTGTAAAAAAAAAGAAATATGTACAACACAATTTTCCTTTTTATAACAATTTTGTATAATTGTTCTAAAAAACATAATCAATATTAAGTTTTGTAATAAATAGGATGTTAAAAAACATAGGGGTATAAATGTTATGTCAGGTCGGTTGGTCATTCATTTTGTATTTTCGGTTGGTCAGTTCATTTTGTTTTGTCCTAATAGACATAGGTAATCAAAATTATATTTAATTACGATTTGACATCGTCAAACGACTAAGACACTGTTTAGCTTTTTTTGTAATATCACCGAATATGTCTTCTTATATCAATATGGTTTGGTATATACCTACTTCCTGCTATTTTCGTGTCAGAAACATTGTAAGATTCAAAATTATATCCAGCTTGTCGAATCTACGCTACGCTACGCTACGCTACGCTAATTTACTAATTTTTTCGGGATCAATAGCGAAAACTCAAGACCGGCTAATGTTAAGGAACATACCTAGGTCAAAAAAAAAAAAAAAAATTGATCTCCCATATAAAATTGCCGTTCAGCTGATTAGGGTTATATTTCGATATAATTATGTTCATGGAAAAAGTATGTTCCCTAACACCTGCCTGTTTTCTGTTTTCAGTATCGGTCACTAGTTAAATTTCACTCTATATGGTGGAAATCTGTTGTAAAAGCGTCGACAACGAGGCGGTTGACACTCCGCCTACCCTGTAAAGAACAAAAGCGAGATTTAATGTAAACCTACCTACGTATAAAACTACTTATATTACGAAATTGTCTACTGCTAATAAACAGTTACTACTCTCCGAAGAGGACATATTATTATTATTTTTTTTTTGTTATTAATAGTCAGCTCCCGCTGCTTCTAAAATATTTTCCTTTTTCTAGGTTGCCTGGAAGAGATTGCCTAATGGCAATAAGGCCGCCTAACTGTGCACTAATGTATTTAGTTTTAAGCTATCAATGTTATTCTGTTCTTTGGTGTACAATAAAAGCATATTGTATTGTATTGTATTGTAAATTGTGGGCCCGGGGCGAAGGTGCAGCATTAATACCTAAGTACTACGTTAAAAACAGTTTTAAGGAAAAAAGTGACAAATTAAACACATTGCAGTAGTAAAAAATCATAAGGATAAAACCTATGTTTGAATTATTAATATATTTATAAATAACAAGATTTTCCTGATAGCTGGGCATAACACAAAGATCTAATCCGTACAATTCACAATATATAATTGAATAATTATTCAATAAGGAAAAGGAAGTATCTACTTACTACTGAACTTTTCGATCTGACTCGGCACCTCACGGATGTCTATTAGAGATGACAGGTTTTTACGAATTGACATCGGCTGACCGAACAATCTAGAACAACAGGGCAAAGATTGGCTACCGTTCTCTTTCTATGAATATTTTTTTATTTTGTAAGACTGGACTCGGCAATTTAAGCCCCGGGGCTTTGAAATCAACACCTGACTAGTTGGTAGGGAGCAGGAGCTCACCCGGATAAGTATGTGTGGTTGTTCAAACAAAATGGGGAACAAATAATACCTACTAAGTATCGAAAATGAACTTCTGACCTATTATTTAAGAGCAATACCTTCTATGTATTTCTTCTTCTTCTTATTTTCGAGTGGGACACCGAGTCATCCAACTGCTTGATGAACCCTGGTGTTCTTCAACCGAACTACCGAAAAACTACCGGCATGAATTACGCGGGTGCGTGCGAATTTTTTTATGGAATCTACATTAATAATTTTACTTCCACCAACCGCTTGCTTGCTACGTTAAATACGAGTAGTTCGCCCATTTTTTAACCTAGCCAATATGATAAATTGGCCAAAAGTAGGTCGAATACGTTCCGCTCAATAGTTCTTTGTGGTGATTGATATGACTGGAGTTGAGCCTCGTCCAAAATGCAAATTCTGCGGCTCTTTAAAGAGTTAATGATCCTGATCGCAGCTCGTTAACAAATGAAATCGTCGAATTGCCATAAATCAAAATCTTTTGTTACCAAATAAATGCCTGTTTCACTAGTATTGTAATTTACTTATTGAAATAACTTTTAGTTTTTGTATAGGCTGAGTGAGGCCTACTTCCAGCAGTGGACTGCTATTGGCTGATGTAGTGATGATAGGATAAGTGTAGGCTTCGGTTTGTTTATAAATACTTACCCATCTGCGAATGTTTTCTCACATGCTTATACTTAACATATTATACTATACCTACGCAGTCTTATTCTATATCTCAGCCAACTTTTAACAATGTGTAGCAAAAATAAAGAGCAACAAACAAACTTTATAATGATCTCATTATGAGTTTGATAAAAGGTTCACTAGGCTCTGTTTGAATTTTGGTGGTAAGGTTTTTCCATTAAAGCGTTTGACTAATAAAGGATCTGACATAAACCTCCCAGTGTACCTGTTTTCATCGGTATTGAGGGTAGGGTTCAAAATGCTGTGCCAATGCTGTACCGGCCGAGGTAAATGAGGCCCGCGCCGTCTTTACGTGTCGTGTGCTCTATATTGCCCACCAGTGTTAATGACGAAAGGAGTGGTATAATGCGTGCTTACCTAGGTTGATCTCAAATACACCTAGCTACCACCTAGTTACCTACTCATGAAGTGACTAACCGAACTTTGCAGAATAATCACATTGTTTTGACCAGCCAGGATTGCTCATACATACTCTTACATCTTTATCTTCAACAGCCCCAATAGTCCACTGCTGGAAATTGTCGTCCACCGATTGTAAGGTGTTTGCCATATCTTCAGTGTTCGCAGGGAACGCTGCTGCCCATTCACTGGATTCCTGCATTCCTTTACCACTTTCTATAATATCTAAGGTTAGAAATAGTGAATGCAATTTTTAGCTGGCACCACATGTCTCTTACGTCTGTGTTACATAGGATTAAATAGAAGTTAAATTGTTCTATGAGGTAAAGAAAATGATTCATTGCCTACGTACGTACCTACAACCTTGAGTAACTACAATACCCATAGTTAACAAATTTTCTTTCCTCATTCTTTGCCTTTTACTGACAAAAGGAAAACCGTCTATTTCCTCCTTGAAATCAATCTTTCAAAGCTTTTTGCGACACTACGACGTGCATTGTGTCTCAAACAACACTCATTCCTCATTTTCTGTCGAGTAAAACACCAATTCTACGAACGACCCAATCCATAACCATGAAGTTTGTTTATATCATGTTGTTTATAGTACTGACAATGCAAATCTGTACCGTCGTCTGTTCCACTAAATTCGTAGTACCAGCCCCAACAGAAGTCACCACTACAACGAAGAAACCAAAATCGTGGGGAACAAAAGTAAAGAACGGAATTGTAAGTCGAAAGTTTTTAGTCATTGCAAGCGGCAAAACTTTGCCTTTTAAGGATACTTAGGATGGATGATAATCCATCCTACTTTCAAATATGGTGAACGTGCTTGTCGCAAACCAGATAATATAAACTGTTGTCCCTAAAATAGATTGTCATCATGAGTATTCATCAGTTCGCATCAAAACGAGGTAAAATGAGCATTGATTGTTATGCTGGTGATATGTTTGAAAAATATTCCACTTGAACATACATACATACATATATCACGCCTATAATCCCTTGCGGGGTAGACAGAGCGTAAATGGCCGCAAAAACGGACATTTACGCCACGTCTGACAAATATTTGAGGGAAATTCTGAAAATTGTGTATCGCCGTATTAGTTTTTAATTGTTATGAATATATCTGCTTTGAATATATTTTAATCATTAACAAACTCTGAATAATATAAACAGCAGGTACCTAGGTAGGTAGATTTATGGCAAATTTGATTAAATCTGTTTATGGTTGGTACGCTCACCCTATTTGGAAAGTTGAATGGCAGACTGCTTTGTTGTTTGACTTCTGCAAAATTTATTCAAAAGTGTTTGAAAAGGGTCTAAGGTAAGTATCTAATTTAAATTTCAAATCGTGTTGCTGATACTTTTAGCTGGCTCGCCTTTTAATCTGTAAGTGATACATATTTTAATTAATCCATGGACTCCGTAGGTAGTTGAAAATTTAAGAAAAGACACATCTGAACCAAAGCGCGTTTCTCAGTCTATAGGTAGGTAGGTAGGTAGCTACCTATACCTAGATACACCAAAATTTAGGTAGGTAATACTTTTAAAGCAATACCCCTGGTTTCGCCTCGCCACACTTTGTCTCGTTCCAAAGCGTCACACTCATGTTTTGTTTTAATTCTTCAAAAAGTTTTTATTTTAATAATGATTTTAATTTAAATAGATAGCTTTCATATGATGAGAAAAATTCGGACATACAGCCATTTAAATATAAACAGAAAAAAAACTGCTTTATGCATACTGCTTTAATCAATTACAGTTTTATAGAAATTACAGGAGCGTAATGTCTTAATGAGATTGTTTTTACTTCGATAAAGTTAAGAAATGAAACGTTTTTTTTTTGCAAATACTCAAATCGCCATAGTCTGCCGCTCCTGTCAGTTATCAGTTGTTGTTGTACGGTAATTGTTCGGTTGTTGTTCAGTTGTTTTGAGATTATATGACAGTTGCATAAACTATTATTTCTATACGCTTTGACGCTGTCAAAATGCTTTAACCACATCTTAAAGATTTTGGAGACCGTGAGTAGTTATAAGTTTAAAGGCATTCACATCAGTTGTTATCGGTGGAAATAGCCAATTAATTATTTAATTGTGTACAAGAAGTAATAAGTTTCACATTCTTTTCTCCTGTTACAACGGCCGTTGACTGCCTGCCTACACCGCAAGGGTTAAAGGCGTTATTTCTATCCGTAACCAGGTGTAAGACAAAAATTTGCCCGAAAAATCGTCGGCAGAATCGCTCCATAATTTTATCTTCCCGCAAAATAATGTACTGTTGTCTAATTTCAGGATAATTTTCTACGTGGTGCAGCCGTGGTTGGCGTAGTGGGAAGCGCGTTGTCCGGCAGAAAACACAAAATCAGCCCCGCGGCGCCAGCGAAGTCTTGAGAACTCAATTTTCAGAAATGTAATAACTTTGCATTCCACTGGAATGAGCATTCTTCTGGGTATAAGCGAAACTCATAAAATAAATTGTATTTCTTTCTTTCTTGTACTTTTAAGTAGGTTCTCCCACTTACCATCCGTCGCTGCGTATTTTTAACACACCGCAACGAATGCGTCTATCAGACGAAAGGAAATTGTGAATTCCTATACAAATACGGCTAACGGATGCGCCAGTCAAGTCGTTTTCTCGAAACTGTGTCGAAACCCATGGGTTAATAATATGAGCCCAAGGGCCCCCTTAAGGTTGGGTAAGGTAGGGCCACTTTATAGCTATGCAACTGTTTTTCAGTGATGAAATAAATACTTAATATCAGAAAATTTCAGAATCTCGTGTTTCCGAATTCACCTGCAGATATAATCCATACTAATATTATAAATCTGAGAGTTTGTGTGTTTGTGTGTATGTTTGTTACCTCTTCACGCTCAAACGGCTTAATCGATTTGGATGAAATTTGGAACACAGGTAGAGTACAACCTAGAATAACACATAGGCCCCTTTTTACCGCAGGAAAACAATTATTACCACGGAAAAATGAGTGGCAGCGGGTGAAACCGCTGGGCGAAAATCTAGTAGATCATAATGGTAAGCTTTTCCTTACATTAGACAGTGTAACCGGAGAATTGGGTAACTGGCTAGTCGCCAACAAAAGAAACTTCATGTTATGTCCGTCCGTTTCTAACAATGCGAATGTCCAACAATACAATTCACAGAAAGTTTTGTTCGTATAAAAATCCAAGCAATCATTGGTGAAGGGAAGTTTTCCTACTCAGCAGACAGCGTAGTGGTACTAAAGAAAATTCTTTTTCATACATATTTTACATACATACTTACATATTATGTACCTACATTGATCACGCCTATATCTCTTGCGGGAAAGGGCAGAGCGTAAACGAACGGTCGTAAATTCGGACATTCGGACATCCACGTCTGTCAATATAAACAATTGAGGGTCATTAAGAAAATTGCGAACCACCATAGAGACAGATAGTCATTGTTAGGTGTTAGTGGCCTCAATTCGGGATTTAAATTATCTTAACTTACCTTAAATTAGTGCTGTCACTCTCCGTCATGTCTTTCAATTTGACGCTAAATACGTGTTATCTGTCAAAATAAGGCAACGATAAAAACAATGCCGACTAAATTGACTAGAAACTGCGAAGCGAGTACTCCATTGATATTTTTAAACATGACAGGACTAAAATATTTCCTATCCTTTTCTAAAGCTATTTGACAGAAAGTGACAGTACTAATTTAGGATAAGTTAAGAGATTATATATCCTAAATTGAGGGCAATATCCCTTAGTCGCCCCTTACGACACCCAAGGGAAATAAATGAGGTGATGCTATTCTATGCCGACATTACACGGCATATTCATCATGCTGAATCCAATAAAACCGTACAGTTTTAATACAATTTTACTGAAACAATTTCAGAGAGAAACTACTTATATAATTTACTTGCCTAAAGATGCATAATTGTCTTCTGAAGAAGACTCCGAGTAATCCTTTCATGCCAGCTCGTTTCACTGTTCCCGTTAATAATAATTGCATTTTACAGAAAGCAACTTTACTTTAATGCCCCTTTCATTCTTACTAAAAAGGAAATATATCTTAGTCATTCCATTCCACCTAGTTTAAAAACACATCTGAATAACATTACAAGCTGAAACAGTTGGCGATTGTACGTAAGCAAGATGGTTTCTTGCTTCGGAGGGCACGTAAATTTGCGGCTTCGGTTGCTGTCTATGATTACTTAGTCATTAGTCGGCATTCGTTCCAAAACCAGGTCAGAGGCTTCCTACTAAACAGGGTTCATCGGGTCGTCGACTCCCTAAAAAGAGAAGAATAACGTGTTCTTGAAAACCATTGATAATAAAAAAACGTTCTTCTTTTGCTATAAGACACGATCTTTTCTAGAAAAACATTAGATCGGTAACAATTATCCCTTAATAGGGATCTCATTAGTACGTGGATGGATAACAAGGGTAGGATATCTACTAGAGTGACGTATTGTGAGGGCGGGCTCTCAGCGCATTATGTTCCTACCCTCATAGGGCTGACCTACCCAGTTGTATATATAGGTACCTATCAATAGGTATACCATTTTACTCTTTGAGATTCTACCCCTTTAACATTCCCTCACTTTGTCATTTTTTCATTTTGTAATTTTCCACTTTTACATTGTTTATATTTCGCCAATTTGAAATACTGCCACATTGTAATTTTTTTCCTTTAAAATTTTCCACTTTAACAATTTTTTACATTGACATTTTGTTAATGTGACATAGATTTTGTGGATTTTCCACTTTGACTTTCAATCAGTGATATTTCACAACATTGACATTTTGCAACGTGGACATTTTGCGGCATTGACATATTGCATCAATTGACTTAAATTTGTTAAATTTAGAATAACTCGAAATGATAAAAAGAAAACAGTCCTAGTCGTGAACAGTGTAACTTTTTTACAGTGTACAGTATCCTATATAATTGTACTAATTTGAACTCGAAAACTGATGTTCGCGATAGTCCCATTGACTGACCCTCGAAATTCGCTGTAGTTCCATCAGGGAACTACTTAATGAAACTACTGTGAACGAAGGATCTATCTGCCTTTATTTAAGAAGTTGCAACCTTTTGTAAATTTTAAAGATATATTTTATTCAAAAATCAGGACCCCGATTCTTTTAGGTATTTTAGCCTTGTAATGCCATCGTCTCACAACTGGCATTCTATTGCCGACGTGATTTTCTAAACTTCGAACTGTTCGCGGAATACGAAACGGCCAAAACCATCCAACCGCCTAGCACTATGAAACACTATGAAACACAACTGAGAGGCCTTTCAAATAGGCCCCTGATCTGACTGAAACATGGACCCTTTCCCATAATGTGCTTGACTGCCCACTTTACCGTTTTCCCGGTAGTACTGTGGACTACACAAATTCACACTTGACGCATAAAATTGGCTGAAAAATCTGGATACCGAAATAATATAATCCAAACAGGTATGTTTTCCTTACGGCTTGATGATTGATGGTCAAGGAAGTAAGTGATTCGATTTTATGAACCCTCGTCAAGGTACAAAAGTTATGAGCATAGCCACAGGTATTAGATTGCGTAGGAACATACTTACGTAGACGACATAATAATGTTTTCGGTGCGACGACGGGGAGTAATTAGTTCCTGTCATCTAGTTTCTTCAGAGGCACCAATGAGTGACGATATTAATAATGTTTTTCCGGTGATTGCTCTTAGCTGACTTCCTGACCCTAATCGCTGTCATATCAAAATGATGCCTTTAGAGACCGGGTGCGATGCGACAGGACGATTGATGATGCCAAATCACAGTATGTATTGTAAGGGATGATCTACTGAAAACTTAGCAGGCAAGATCAGACCATGAAACCAATCAGTCAGCTGATCGGGAATTCGGGAATTTTGTATGGGATAACGATTTTATTTTATCGTTACCAATATAGCCACCACAGAAAAAGATGTTCATTTTTATGGTCTGATCATGCCTTTAAAATGTTCGTTTAATACGCCGTTTCTTACACCCTGTAGGTACGAGTACATTATAAAGATTCGATATACCCATTTATGGGATTAATTTATACTTACTAGTTTCTTGGGTGTTTTCTACAGAAAAAAGAACCAGTATAAAGAGATTAATCTTCTTTCTTGTCGACAGGGCAACTTGAGGTGCTGCTGATAGTACAAAGATAAAATAATTCATCACTCACACCAGCAGAACCCGAATAATCCGACTTTGTATTGGTAACCGGATATTTGATTTAGCTATTCATTTCCTGAAACTTGCTGAAAGTAATCCGGGTGAATAAAAGTCTCGTTTCCTTTTCCTGTTCTGAAATAAATGGTTCTGAAGGTAAGTTTTATTAATAACTAGCGGTTCGCCCAGCGGTTTCACCCACTACTAACAATTTTCCCGTGGGTAAAAGACCTTTTCCCGGCATAAATTATACATAAAAAACTTCCTCTTTAACCACTCTATTTACTAAAGAAAACCGCATCAAAATCCGTTGCGTAATTTTAAAGACCTTAGCACACATAGGGACACGGAAAGCGACTTCATTTTATACTATTTAGAGATTAGTGACATCACTTTTCGATGTGGAAGTTCTTACCTATCCAAGTATCCACCTTGGGCTAATACCATTCTGTGCTCGAGCAGTTGGGCACTAATGGAAGCGGCTAAATGTCAGTCGACTGTCGAAGGATACCGTCCGTAAGGGTCGGTACTTACCTGTGGCGAAGGGTGAATATTAGCAAAAGATAAGCCGTCGTAGTAGGTACATTATTTATAGAATAGAATAGAATAGAATAGAATAATTTATTTATAAGCTTAATGTCAGTATTTACATATAAAGTAAATATACTTAGAAGTACTTAAATATTACAATTTAGCCTGAACTAGGATTACCCTGTATCTCAGGCAAACAAGGTCATATTTATTACTTACATAATACGTCTTTTTTATAAATTATATAAAATACCTAAAATGTTTACATTATCTAGATGAATACAGTTAAAATATTAATACTTATCAACTAGGTGTGTGAATTTTTTACTAATAGCTTACTAACTAAGAAAAGACCGTCAATAATTTCTCTGTTTCCTCATACGACAACAATTGTAAGGCTTCTTTTAGTACCCTTTTACATTCATTGTAACATAAAGGGTAAATCGTTAAAATTGCGTTTAGTCGATTGTAAAGCCTGTGTGCAGACAATATCTTTTTCTGTGTGCAGACAATATCTTTACGTCTTTTGTTAGTTATATCCGTGCAATAGGAAAGTGCTGCGTGTTGTTTTAGTACAGTGCTTAAAATGAATAATTGTCGAACTGTTAGTACTTGGCATGACTTATATAAAAGGTTAGTAGGATACAGGAACGGACGAAAACTTAATACCTTTAGAACAGCTCGTTGTGCCCTTTCAAGTGTTAGAAGGAAAGTTTTAGATGAACCACCCCATGACGATATGCAATATGTAAGAAGTGATTGACATAGGGCAAAGTAGACTTGTGTAATCAGTTGAGAGTCCGCAAAAGAGCGTAATTTTTTAAAAACGAAAATTAGCTTGCGAACTCTACCGCTTAAGGCTTCAATGTGTGGTCTGAATGAAAGCAAATTATCTATTATGATGCCCAAATATTTTATTTGGTGTGCGGGTGAAATAACAGGACAGTCGCAATTTGTGTCCGTTGGAGAATAACAGTGATGGGCGTAAATGCTTGGATTGGGATTTGCTAAAGGATAGTTGCTCTTTGAGAACTTTACAAAACTTGTTTTATCGGCATTGAGGGTGAGCTGATGATACCGCAACCATTTACATACAACATTAAAACCTCGCTGTGCATATTCGAAAACCTGTTTATCAGTTTTGGCGGAAAATATTATTTATCATCACTACAGTACGATCTCAAAAAGCCATATTTGATAGCTTGCAAATTCGTGCTAATGCTATGGTAGAGGGTCTATTTTATTTTATTGACATCTCTTTTAGTATGCAACTGACAGCTGTAAAATATGGCTTATTGCGATGGCCTTGCTAAAAGGTATACCGAAAGTTGAAAACCCTCATTTTTTACGCATTTTCGGATATTAAGGTGATTTTTCTTCTTATTGCCGCCTACGCTTCGCGTTATTTGGTGGACACAGATATAGGTGAAGATAAAAGCTTGCGTTTTGTCGCCTTACCTATTGCCTCCTGTATTTAGCGTTACTTTGCAGACACAGTCTTCAAAAGCTCGTGATTTGTCGGCTCATTCGCCTATCAAAATGAGATGGTAGGTAGTAAAAATTAGGCAAGGATGGTGTGTCATTTTAAAAGGGACGCAGCAACTGGTACTCACCTACTTATAGTTTAGTTGTTGTATTTTATATTGGAGGTAGGTATCTATCTATGCTACATGAACATGTCGAAGTGATAGGTATTCAAACAATAAAATGAATTGGATAGGATTTGCGTACGTAAGTCTTTTCGTCAATGTTTAGAGAGTTGTTGTATATGTTATTGTAGTACAAAGTTTGACTTTTTTTGTTATTTCATTATAATTTTTCAATAGACTGAGTCAATTAAAATAACAACACTATTTTTCAAAAAATAATTACTTATTATCACAAAACATAATTAAGTATTTAAGGATTACGCTTAATAAAGTCGCGGAAAATTGCCCTATTACCTACCTATCTACTACGGAAAATGCACAACATGTTTCTGACCTACTTGAATTCACTAAATCTAGTAACTACTTATTTATTAAGATAGACGGATAGACTGGTAGTTTAAGATTACACATACATACATACACATATCACGCCTTTATCCATTGCGGGGTAGGCAGAGTGTTCACGGCCGTAAAATACGTCTGACAAATATTTGAGAACCGTTTGAGAAAAACGTGTATCACTATAGTGATAGGTTGTCAGCCTGTCGCCTAAAATTGTAATACTAATAAAGCCTTCGAGTCCCTTAGCCGCCTCTTACGACACACGCGGGAAAGAAATGGGGTGATGCTATTAGAAGCCGGCATCACGCGGCACAGTTTAAGATTAAATGCGGCAAGACCTATGCTGCGTTTTAAAGATTGCGCCAAGCGGGACATGGCTGCGTTTAACATTGACCATCAAAGCTGGGAGAAACTTGCTGAGGATAGGGACGAATGGCGTAAGCGTGTGTTTGATGGGCGTAAAATACACGATAATGCCTGGTTTTCTGGTCTCGCTAACAAAAGGCAAAAACGTCATCTAAACATGCATGTGCCAGTCTCAAATTCCACCTGCACTTGTAGAGCGTGCGGAAAATTATGCCGCTCCCGTATCGGCTTATACAGCCATGAAAAGTCATGCCTCAGATACTGATTAAATCGTCTGTCACAGACGTGTGAGGCCAATGATGATGATACTTGCACAGAATGGTAATAGTGTGTCGCTCCAACGTACCAAATGAAATAGAGCCGGGACATTTTAGAGGATGCAGGCTTTGTCCTTTCATAATCTCGGTGTGCCCGAACCATTAAATATCAACCTGAAACCGCGACAGGGCGGGTAATTAGATCAACCTTCGGCCGTTTCCGCACAGGTCCCGTCCGGCATAGGATCAGGAAATTTATGGAAGGCCTTGTGTCAATTTCGATTGCTAGAGTAGTAGAGAAATATTTGGTATTCGTACTCGTAATCTTATGAAAATTCTACTGGACTTGGAAATTACCTTCTGAATGCACCCTGACCTGACGGTGACCTGCCGGGTACTGTGTCATACACCCTGTTTAGAGAATGTTAAACCACAAAGTAAGTATTGGCAGCTGCGCGGTGGTTAAACAAAATGACAGTAGGTCTCCGTCATTTAGAACTTCAACACTCTACTTTTACTTCTTCTTCTTTCGCGTCCATGACAGAAGTTTAAAGCTGTCTGCTACGCTTTCACGGCCAAACTGCTGAACCGATCTTCATGAAACTTGGCACAGAGATTGCTAGCATACCGAGAACGGACATAGGCTACTTTTCATCACCATTCGAGGGTCAGGAGTATAGATGTAGACCACCAGTTGTACCACCAGGAGCCCGGCTAAACTATTAGAGATACAGGCATGGTTCTAAACAAAAAATGTTCAGTATGATGGGCCGCTTCTTTTCACAAGGACATTGAGGATCTGGAGTAGCTTATGTAGACCACCAGGTGTACCATCAGGAGCCCAGCTAAACTATTAGAGATACAGGAATGGTTCTAAAACAAAAGTTGTTCAGTATGATGAGCCGCTTCTTTTCACAAGGACATTGAGGATCTGGAGTACCTTATGTAGACCACCAGGTGTACAATCACGAGCACAGCTAAACTATTAGAGATACAGGCATGGTTCTTAAACAAAAGTGGTTCAGTATGATGGGCCGCTTCTTTTCACAAGGACATTGAGGATCTGGAGTACCTTATGTAGACCACCAGGTGTACAATCAGGAGCACAGCTAAAATATTAGAGATACAGGCATGGTTCTAAAATAAAAGTGGTTCAGTATGATGGGCCGCTTCTTTTCACAAGGGCATTGAGGATCTGGAGTACCTTATGTAGACCACCAGGTGTACAATCAGGAGCACAGCTAAACTATTAGAGATACAGGCATGGTTCCAAAACAAAAGTGGTTCAGTATGATGGGCCGCTTCTTTTCACAAGGACATTGAGGATCTGGAGTACCTTATGTAGACCACCAGGTCTACCAACGGGAGCCCACCTAAACTATTGGAGATACAGAAATGGTTACAAAACAAAAGTTGTTCAGTATGATGGGCCGCTTCTTTTCACAAGGACATTGAGGATCTGTAGTACCTTATGTAGACCACTAGGTCTACCATCAGGAGCCCACCTAAACTATTAGAGATACAGGCATGGTTATAAAACATCTTTAAGAGTAGGTACAGATAAGACCTGTTCTAATATCACTGTCACACTATGAATACACATACCTACTTTAGAACTTCTGCCTAAAAAAACTATCTAACGCGGACGAAGTCGCGGGTAAAAGCTAGTATAGATATAATAAAATAAACCGACTTATTCTAAGGTTTCCGAGTTCAGAATAAGAGGTATTAAGGCGAGTGTACCCGTGAACGACCTCGACAGTGGCGCTACTTAAAAAAAACTTTTTATAAAAACAATCTGTCAAATTATACGTTGCTCAAGTTTTTAGTATTATTCTTAAGTGAAATTAGAACCTGAAAACTCTATTAAATATTCGCTGTAATTAAAGTTATGGCTATTAATACCAAAAGTGGCCGTTTTTTGGTACTTTTTTCCATAACTTTAATTGCAGCGAATATTTCATTGAGTTTGCAGGTTTTTCATTTTACATAAGGATAATACTAAAAACTTGTGAAACGGACATTTTGATAGATTGTTTGTATAAAAAGAAAAATTTTTTTTTGTAAAGTGGCGCCACTGTCGAGGTCGTTCATAAGTGCACTCGCTTTAAGATATGACATCAACATCACTTGAGGGAATTGCCGTGTTCATACTGTCTTGTCACGTGATAAAGAGGCTCTTATTAGGCACTTAGGCATTCATTAGAATATAATATCTTCTCTCTGTCTCGTTCCAAGTAAAAGTGCCTACTAGGTACCTACACCTTTTGTCTCTACTTCATAATACGCCTCGCGCGCTTTACCTACTTAATTTGTGATAATTAATAACATCATCATTGGCCTCACACGTCTGTGACAGACGATTTAATCAGTGTCTGAGGCAAGACTTTTCATGGCTGTATAAGCCGATACGGGAGCGGCATAGTTTTCCGCACGCTCTACAAGTGAAGGTGGAATTTGAATTTGAGACTGGCACATGCATGTTTTGATGACGTTTTTGCCTTTTGTTAGCGAGACCAGAAAACCAGGCATTATCGTGTGTTTTACGCCCATCAAACACACGCTTACGCCATTCGTCCCTATCCTCAGCAAGCTTCGTACATACATAATAATAATTAATAACATACATACATAATATTTCACGTTTATTCCTTGCGGGGTAGGCAGAGCGTTACAGGCCGTAAAAATACGGTCGCTATTGCCAAATCTGACAAATATTTGAGGACAGTTTCAGAAAAATCGTGTATCTTATGAAACCCTCGAAAGACACTCGCAGGAAAAATGGGGTGATGCTATTCTAAGCCGGCATCACACGGTACTAATTAAAGTACACACGTTCTGGGCGTGTTTTAGAACTGAAATTTGTAAAATATAAAAAACGAAAATGACCTCTTATTTAAATTGCATCCGTTTCTGTGAAAATACTTCGAAAACTGACCCACAATGTAGGTATGTCACCATTTATGGATATTATTAAAAATCACAATGATAAACAGAAGCTGTACTTATAGGTATTGCATTTGATTTGTCGACCATACCATGTAGCAAGTCCCTACTCTAGCTAAGCAATTCAGCCTCATGCTATGTTACAATTACTACACTGATAGTGGTAGAAAATAGAGACACCCAATCAAGCACGGGCGTACGTGCTTGCCCGCTCACCCCAGATAGATTCATGCCAGCACCAAACTATTAACCACAATACCCACATGACATGATTTTCTGAACGGATACAGCCGCTCTCTAAAGTTTTAGCGATGTGCAACTATTTTGATGGACGTTCTCTAAGGGTCAACTTCCACTATGACGCGATGCGGCGACAACATGTAATTTTGTTTCGAGCGGGGTTCATCACAGAGTACTTTTTAATATATGGGTCCGCTCATGGACTCGCGATACGTCAGGCGAGGCCCTAGCCCTTGGTTTCGGAGGGGGTCATCGAGGTACGAGGTACCTTAGTACTATTTCTTTTTATCCAAAATGGGAATTTATTTTCCGTGCAACATCTACATAACGACACCGATCATGAGAGGAAGCCGAGCCGAGAAGATATTTACATTACAGATGGTAGCTGGCAGTTCTCTCGGTAACAGAGGCGTCTGTCAACTCGTATGACACACGCGTCCGTTACGCATCGTAAATCCACCGTAGCCGTATTTGTTTGGATCAAGATTGGAATTCGCAATTTCCTTTCGTCTTACATTCATTCATTCATTGGCCTCACACGTCTGTGACAGACGATTTAATCAGTGTCTGAGGCAAGACTTTTCATGGCTGTATAAGCCGATACGGAGCGGCATAGTTTTCCGCACGCTCTACAAGTGAAGGTGGAATTTGAGACTGGCACATGCATGTTTAGATGACGTTTTTGCCTTTTGTTAGCGAGACCAGAAAACCAGGCATTATCGTGTGTTTTACGCCCATCAAACACACGCTTACGCCATTCGTCCCTATCGTCAGCAAGCTTCTCCCAGCTTTGATGGTCAATGTTAAACGCAGCCACGTTCCGCTTGGTGCAATCTTTGAAACGCAGCATAGGTCTTCCAACCCCTCTTTTAGCGTTTGCTACAGCGCCAAGCAGAACACGCCGTGGTAGACGCGAAGGTTCCATCTGGTGCACATGCCTTAGCCACCGCAATCATCTCTGCTTATTAAGCAGGGCGGTAAAACTAGGCAGCTGCGCAATTTCTAGAACTCGCTCATTTGTGACTCTGTCCTGCTAGGTTATATGCAAAATATTTCTTACGCAGCGCATATGAAATGTATTGAGTTGACGTTCCCGTTTTGCGACGCTTGCATTACGGTGCATTAAAAAACGGAACGACGGACGACACCGCCTAAGAGTCCAATTTATGATAGAAAGTACACACTAATAGGGTACAAAATTCGCCCACAATCTGCCGATGATTTCAGGGGGGGGCCATGACATGAACCCTGCGACCGCCTCTGCAATACGTGTCGCTTTTTCGAAGGGTGTAGCTTTTATATGTATGTGCAGCAAAGCTCGACAGATCTCTCTACCCGGTGTAAAGGCCAGCCAGCAAATTGGCTCTATAAGCTTGCCTTATATCACTAAAAAGCTGTATAAATGATATATAAAGGTTTTGGGTGTGGCGTATAGGTAGCTTTTTATAAAAGGATTTTTTTATTTCATAAAATAATGTGTTCCTTGGTCCTTTTCTTGTATTGAACAGAAGTAAACATACAGTTAAAATTTAAACCTTAAACAACGGGTTAGCATCTCTTTTTAAGAGATCTCTTCAAGCCAACCTAGTGGAGTTGAAAGATGGTAATACACGGGAATATAGTAGGTAGCTTTAAAACATATCACCTGTTTCAAAAAGTAGCGTCCCGTTTCATCGCTTCACGTGTCTGTTCCTACTGACCCTAAATTTTAACTTTGCAACGCTGTTGTCTCTATAAGCTTTGCCAACAAGTTAGTCAAACTTGTTTACATAACTAAAAGCACCCGGCTAGCGAACACTCGTAACTTTAATATCCTAGTTAACAAGGCTAGTCTAGCCTATCCAACAATGTCAGTTTGCATTTTTAATGAAAAATCTGATTCCGGAAAAACTGGATTTTCCCTTGAATTAATCTTTTGCAAGCGCTTCAAATAAAAACTTAATTAAGACTCTTCACCCAATATGACGGATTGACGGACGTATTTTGACGCACCCATCTGTCAGACGAAAGGAAATTTTGAATTGTTATCTCCACGCCAGTGAGTATAGTATTCTTTGATTGTTATCCTATTAAAAACGGATACCATACCACACAAATGCATGCGACTTGACCAAGGTGTTTGACAGACGTAGCCGATAGTCCATTATAATATATACATGTGAATTCGCCATACAGTTTCTTGAACCTTACTACACATACCTGCTACAGGTGTACAATTATTTGTAATTTTTAACTTTTGAACCACTTCATAAAAGTATAAAACTAAATAAGAATTGGTAAGTACCTTCTTCAAAACCATACCCAATATAAAAATGGATCGGTCCTTTTGTACGAGGAGATCCCTCATTTGTTCCCCGTTTTGGGAACTACCGGATAGATTCATTCTAATCCGTTCTTCCCAGAACAACTCGTAAGCTCAGTCGCGCCCCAAGGGTTGTTTGAACAACCACACAGACTTCATCGGGTGAGCCCAGTCCCAGAGCTAAGTCTAGCCCTAAAAAATTACGGGAGTGGTCATAATTTTATCTTCTTTTAGTGAAAGTTGCTCAGTAGCTCTAGATATTTTCTTGTTCGTCTATTTTGCACCCCCTAAAGACTTAAAAGCAAACTTTTATACTCGTAACTGATTATAGGTATGTAAGGTATATATATTAGGTATGTAAGGAAGAACATAATTCTGTCAGCCCGGCAACAGCAGATACTAAAATCTGAGCATTTTTTGTACCCTGCCTCTACGAGTCGAGCATTGTTTGTGAAATCAACTTTTTTATGGCACATGTTGTGTAGGCGGCTGTGCTGGCCTCCCATTATTGGTTTATCGGTTTTCCCCCGTTTTTGTGCGATTGTCGTAAACGAAATTTCTTAATTACATAAGTATTACGGCTGTAGCTAATGCTATGCTTACCTTACTTAAACGTCTATCTACCTATTCAAGTAATTTTATAGTAGAATATAAACTACTTTCGTCATTTACTTACATTAACTTTAGGTAAGCACTAAAAAACAGTGAACTAAAAACCGGCACAGGAAAAATAATATTACCTAAGTCTACACTTGTAAGTTTTCGGAAAGAATTCGGATTCTGAAAAAACAAAATCAATAACTGCCCCAAAACTCTTTAATTTCACGTAAAGAGGCATCAAGTGTGATCTTGCCTAAAGGAGGTTCTAGAAAAACGAACGTGGCGAATTTTGTGAATCCAATTACGATAAATTCAGCTGAAGCGCGAACAAAACAACACTTTGTAATTGTAGCTGACGTTTGGACCTCGCCCATTGTGCACTATGCAAATTGGGGATTCGAATAAGTAATTTATGTAACTCTACCCACTCCAATTTAGTTTAAAAGAAAATCCGACAAACACTGCAAAGGTACAAATTGACTTTAAAGGTTTCGACTGGATGAGTTTGAGCTTAGAATCAATTTGGAATTACGAACTTTGAAAAAAGCAAGTGAGTTTATTGAATTTTGTCTAAAAAGGATTTTCATTCGAAAGTTTTTGTTTCTATACAGGTGGATAAGTCCTATGAATAAGAGTTTTCAAAAACGTTGTGTATTTGTAGTCGATCAATTGTAAACATTTAGAAACTAAAAGAATTTACGTTACCCTTTCAGAATAATCTCTTGGCCCATAGGGGAGGCCTAACGTCCGGCAGTGGATTTTTGTGGCTGTTGATTTCACAATGTTTAACATTAAGACAGTAGATAAAAGGCAAAAAGGTGCTGTAGTAGCAAATGATTAATTATGGTATAGGTAAAATAATGGATGAAATCTAATAAGCAAATCAATTAACTGAATCCTTCGAACCCGGATCAAACCGAACCAATTCGATTTTGACCGTGAACTTGAGATATCGGGATTTGCTTTAATATAGAATATTATGACTGTTAATTATAAGTACCTAGGTACCTACGAATTTATTTGAGTATTTAGTCGTATTTAAACAAGGACGTACTTCCATAGAATAATATTATAAATATATTTATACTAGCGGCCCGCCCAGCGGTTTCACCCGCTGCCAACTGATTTCCCACGGGAAACAGACCTTCTCCCGACATAAGTCATACATAAAAACCTTCCTCTTGAAACACACTATCTTTTAAAAAAACTTCATCCAGATCCGTTAAGTGGTTTTGAATATTTAAGCATACAAACAAACAAACAGACAGGGACAGACGTGGGAAGCGACTTTACTTTAAATTCCGTTTTTTTTTAATCCCCCAAGAGATGAAAATGGGGTTAAAAGTTTGTATGAAAGTTCGTTATCTTAAGTGTGATCCGTTTCAAAATTAGTGATTAGACATATGACTTAAAATAATTAAACACGTGTTTCAGCATATTTGAAATTTTAACCCTTAAGTAATAGGGTCAAACGGAGGTTTAAAGTTTGTATGAAAGTTCGTTTTTTTTAAATGAATGTGATCTGTTTCAAAATTTGTGATTAGACTAATAACTTAAAATAAATAAACACGTGTTTCAGCATTTTTGAAATTTTAACCTTTAAATGGGTGAAAAGGGGGTTAAAAGTTTGTATGAAAGTTTTTATCTTAAATGTGATCTGTTTCAAAATTTCTGATTAGACTCCTTACCTAAAATAATTAAATACGTGTTTCAGCATTTTTGAAATTTTAATCCTTAAAGGTGTCAAAAGGGGGTCAAAACTTTACTACCAGTTGGGCTACCCGTTTTCCCATGGGAATGTGACAATTTTTCGGAATAAATTATACTTATAAACCTTCCTCTCGAGTTACTCTATCTAATAAAAAAAACCGCATCAAAATCCGCTGGGTAATTCTAAAGATATAAGGAGACACCAAACGGGAAGCGACTTTATTTTATACAATGTAGTGATGATGAAACCTCCACCTAATGCGACCCGAGACCCCAGAGCTCCACTCACTCGCCACTTTACAGACGATCTCCCGTGCGTGGTCTCTCTCTTTTCGTGTGGGACACCGAGTCGTCCAACGACCCGATGAACCCTGGTGTCTGAGTTTTTCAACCGCCTACTACCACTAGTAGGCCTCTGACATGGGTGTGTTACGACCGCCGTCTAAGTAATCATAGACAGCAACCGGAACCGACGGCTTAACGTGCCCTCCGAAGCACGGAACTATTTCTTTTCGGACAATCAGATGGTTCGGCCTGCAATGTCCTAACCAGACCTGGACCAAATTCACAAAGTAATAAATATCAACTTTGTGAGTGCCCCACCGAGAATCGAACCCGGAACCTTTGCGTCGCAGGCAGTCGCACTACCACTGCGCCACATCGGCCGGCCGCCGTACGTGGTTATAGACGAAATCAGGGCGGCTTGTGGACAGCTTTAGAATGGGAAGGCTCCCGGTGAAGACGAGCTACTTAAGGCTAGTGGAAAGCATGTCCTTGAAGAGCTGAAAAGGCTATTCAACTCCATTATAGCCACCGGGACAACCCTGACCACTGTTTTTCAAGAAAGGAGACAGAACGCTCCTAAAAAACTATAGGCTGGTCACATTTCTGAGCCACGTCTATAAGCTGTTCTCGAGAGTCGTTACGAATCGTTTGGCATTTAGATTTGACGCCTTTTAGCTGCTGGAACAGGCTGAGTTTCGTTAAGGCTTCAGCACCACATTGTACGGCAGGGTATACTCGGCGCGCAGCCGCCAATACTTACTTTGTGGTATACAGAAGTAAGAACAGTATTACCAACCGCTGTGTATGGCAAAACCTGCGCTGTTTTGGAGTCCTTGCAGCGGTGCCAAGTAGATTGGCGATATTTGGAGATCCTGAGAAGCCTCTATCAAATGGAAACGATGATGATCCACAAAAATACCAAAGTAAAAGACCTAGTCTGGAAGTGTAGCATGCTGGCTGAAGTGGCAGTGGGCTGGGCACATCTGTCGTAGAACTGACGCATGGTGGAGTAAGCGGGTTCTCTAGTAGAGACAACGCCTCGGAAAGCGTAGCGTTAGAGCCAAGCCACACGATGCGGTGCGGCGGCGGCGCGGCGCCGCTCCGGTTTCCTACATATAAAAATGTATGTTATGGCACACGGCGCCGTCCGGTGCGTTCCGGCGTTGCACCGCAGGCGCACCGGAGTGGAGACGAGGCGGGGAGGGGTATAAGTATTGCGGCGCCGGAGCGGCACCGCTCATGGCACCCGGGCTTGGTTTATAAGCTGTCCACATGGCACCCGGGCTTGGTTTATAAGCTGTCCACATCTACGACTCCTCGGCGAGTCGTTAAGATCGTGGCCACCTTCCTAGAGAATAGGCGCTTCCAGGTGGCAGTGGAAGACGCCCTCTCCCAAGTACGAAGGATCGCTGCTGGAGTCCCCCAGGGTAGCTGTCTGTCTCCGGTATGCTACGCCAGGTACACGGATGATATCCCGGTTGAGGGCGGCACTAAGCTGGCGCTCTATGCCGATGACGCTGCATTTTTCTCCGTGTCCCTCAACACGAGGCACGCGGCCAGGAAAATGCAGATAGCCTTGGACGCCCTCCCAGCCTGGCTGGCAAAATGGAGATTGACGGTCAACGTGGGGAAGACCCAAGCGATCATTGTGGGGCGTGGTCGAAGAGATCCCCCGAAGCTGAAGCTCCATGGACAAGAGATCGGGTGGTCCGCACAGGCTAAATACCTAGGCGTGACCATAGACCGAAACCTGTCCATGGTCCAGCACGTGAAGAATGTGATCGGGCAAGCGGGGGCTGCCACTGCTTTACTCCGACCCATTCTGCGCTCGAGACTCCCGTTGCGCATGAAGCTAGGCGTGTTCAAGGCGTACATCAGAACTCGCCTGACGTACGCCGCTCCGGCATGGTACGCGTTGGTCTCTGAGACCAACCGCCAAAGACTGCGGGCCCAGCAGTCCAAGGCGTTGCGAGCCATCGCCGACGCGCCGAGATTCGTCCGCAACGAAGTCATTCGGAGGGACCTGAAAGTCGAGACCTTGGATGAGTTCGTCTCCAAGCTCTCGACCGGGATGTTCGCGCGCGCTGACCGGTCAGATTTCGAGCACCTTCGAAATCTGGCCCCGTACCACGCGCGCCCCCCAGATTGGAAACCGTATCCTCGCGAGCTCGCTGTGGTGGAGGAGCTCGCGGAGGATACTTACATACCGGACTGACCTTGGTCGCCGGCTGGTGGTGCGCTGTCATCTTGATAGCGCTCACCAGTCGGCGGCCCCCCACTAGACTGACCCCGACCCAACTTTGACTCTAGCCGGCTGAGCGGGTCCGTTCCGGGCCAAGCTCGCCGGCCAAACCGGATTTAACATTTCGCCGCCAGGCTGGAAGGCACTCACTGGGCCTCCCTGAACAGGGTCCCACCTGGTGGGTGACTCGCCGGCGGTGCACCGGACAAGACTGCGGCCGGTTCTGTCCGGCCGCGCTTTGACCGAAATTGACTCTTCGGGCCGTGGTAAAGTGTTCCCACACTCACCACGGCCCCCAACCCCGTGACCCGCCCGCTTTTGCGGGCGGCGGCAGAAACTACGCCCAGGAGGCTCTGCCTCGATGGCGTCTCCCCGACGGCCTCACGGCCGTCGAGAAGAAAACCCGGATCGGGTCGGCACCGCTCAGTTGTGAGCGCGGCAGAGTGAAGTGCGAAGCCCCGTTCAACTTTGTAAGGGGATTTTCAATTTTAATACAGACTGTCGTCGGAATGGGGCCAACCCTTCTCTTCCGTCGCCGCTACGGTGCCGCAAAACGTTGCGGCATCGTTGCGGCGCCGCACTTACCGTGTGGCAGGTAGTCCGGCGAGATGACCTGCGGTGCGGCGCCGCACCGCATCGTGTGGCTTGGCTCTTAGACGACCTCCGGCCAGATAGACCGGTGACTAAAAAAAGGCGGCTGGTAGACGAAAACAAGAGATTGTGCCCTGCGGCATACCCTGGGCACAGTATAATTAATAGTACTCCCTGGGGGAGGCCTATGTCCAGTGGACTGCAATGGGCTGATGTTTTTATTTGAACACTTATTAATTTAAACTGTAATTAATTTAAACTTGGTCCTTGACTGACATCCAAAAGTCCAAACTCAATGTTTGCCAACGAAGTATGGAGCGCAGCATACTCGCAGTTAATAGACCGAGATAGGAACACGACGCTGAGATCCCGCACTAAAACCGTAGATGTAGGTCAGAAGGCAGCATTTTTGAAATGGGATTAGGCTGGTCACGTAGCCAGGATGCCGGATGAGCTTTGGGCAAAAACGTGTACAATTTGGGTCCCTCCTAATGCAAAGCGGGCGCGCGGTAGACCTTGAAAAAGATGGAAGGATGAACTACGTGCACGCGCTCCTTTTTTTTTTTTTTTTTATTAATGATGGGTTTGCTCTTGACTCTAGTCTGGGTCATGAAGGAGGCCTAAAACAGGGAAGAATGGAATGAAGGGAGGGAGGCCTTTGCCTTGCAGTGGAACATTACAGGCTAGAATTAGGATTATTAGAATTAGTTCATTACACTGTTTTGGGATTCAACACCAAATTCGGCAAACGTGGCTTTAATCACGGCAAATCCCAGTTAATTGGCTTCGATTAGGTATGACGGGATTACTTAGTAGAAATTGTACCTTTAATGAAACCACCCGTATATAGACTATTCGCGGGATTTTGTTATGTTTAAAATATGTCATTAAAGATTTTCTACGAAAGTTGTCATACATAACTAAGAACACTGAAGCAAGGTAAGTTTACGAAAAGGTCACCGACTTTCTTGGAAATTGATGATTTTCTTTTGCTCCACGAAGCTACCTTCTTGTAAGTAGTACTTATTAGTCAGGGCAGGCGCTTTCTCATGAGATGACAGACTTGTGCTCAACGAATTATAATATGAATTGATTGAGTAAATATGATACGCAGTATTTTTCGTTGCGAAAAATTCCTTGTAATTTCGCGACGAACGTCCTGGCCGCTCACTATAATCCGACTATTAGAGTGAGTCACACCACACCTACGTCTTTCGCATGAATGTTGTGAACTCCCGTGTGTGTATACGGTGTGTCTCAGTGTGCAGGACATTTATGTTCTAAGAGTGTGTAAGTGTGTTCTAGACGTGAATACGACCTTGATACTATTTTGTAACATGTATAATATTAAGCCGGCGATTAATGTTGCCTTCTTAGAATAGCATCACCCCATTTATTTCCCATGGGTGTCGTAAGTGGCGACTAAGGGACTCGAGGGTTAAATTTACATGTGTATTGCAATTTTAAGCGATAGGCTGACAACCTGTGACTATGGTAATACAAAATTTTCTGAATGTTTGTCAGACGTGGCCTAAGTCCGTTTTTCAAGGCCGTTTACGCTCTGCCTACCCCGGGTGACGGTGTATGTAATTAATATTGTCGATAGTACCTACACATCGATAACAATATTCGTGATGCCTTCTGGAGCCTCCAGTCAAATATTTTGCTGAATAATAGACAGTATTTGCTCCTTGTCTTGTTGAAATTTTAATTTCCGCTTTGGAATTTTAATTTAATCCGTATTGAAAGGAAATCCGTAAAAAGTATACAATCTTTGTGTAAAGTAAAGTAAAACAAAATACATAATTTTAATTTATAAACGTTTATTAGGAACAAATACCAGTACCTACAAGTAGGTAATAGGTATATAAAATTATGTAAAAAAAACTTTTAAAACAAGCTTTTATTTAAGTGCTCTGAAAAGATGAAAATAAAATTTTGAATGACATTAACCACATTCAATTATGACTTTACAGAAATGAAAATATAATAAAAGCTTGTCGCGATGCCTAGAAGAAACTACCTAATTACAGTTAGGTGCGTACCTAATTACAAAATTTCAATCACAAATTGAAAGTTTCGCGACAAGCTTTTATTATATTTTCATTTCTGTAAAGTCATAAATGAATGTGGTTAATGTCATTCAAAATTTTATTTTCATCTTTTCAGAGCACTTAAATAAAAGCTTGTTTTAAAAGTTTTTTTTACATAATTTTATTTTATATTTTTTTAGTTTCAATCGATAGTTATTGATCAATACGAAAGTCTTTCTATAAAACGGAGAGACCTTCAATAGAAAAACTTAAGGCACGGGGAAAACTAACATTAGGATAAAGTATAATTATCTCTTTTATATTCTACTAGCGGCCCGCTCAGCGGTTTCACCCGCTGCTAACTGATTTCCCACGGGAAACAGACCTTCTCCCGACATAAATCATACATAAAAACCTTCCTCTTGAATCACTCTATCTTAAAAAAAAACTTCATCCAGATCCGATAAGTGGTTTTGAAGATTTAAGCATACAAACAAACAAACAGACAGGGACAAACATGGGAAGCGATTTTACTTTAAATTCCGGTTTTTTTAATCCCCCAAGGGATGAAAATGGGGTTAAAAGTTTGTATGAAAGTTCGTTGTCTTAAGTGTGATCCGTTTCAAAATTAGTGATTAGACTTATGACTTAAAATAATTAAACATGTGTTTCAGCATTTTTGATATTTTAAACCTTAATAGGGTCAAACGGAGGTTTAAAGTTTGTATGAAAGTTCGTTTTTTTAAATGAATGTGATCTGTTTCAAAATTTGTGATTAGACTAATAACTTAAAATAATTAAACACGTGTTTCAGCATTTTTGAAATTTTAACCTTTAAATAGGTAAAAAGGGGGTTAAAAGTTTGTATGAAAGTTTTATATCTTAAATGTGATCTGTTTCAAAATTCCTGATTAGACTCATAGCTTAAAATAATTAAATACGTGTTTCAGCATTTTTGAAATTTTAATCCTTAAAGGTGTCAAAAGGGGGTCAAAAGTTTGCACCCAGTTTGGCTACCCGGTTTCCCATGGGAATGTGACAATTTTCCGGAATAAATTATACTTATAAACCTTCCTCTTAAGTTACTCTATCTAGTAAAAAAAACCGCATCAAAATCCGTTGGGTAATTCTAAAGATATAAAGAGACACCAAACGGGAAGCGACTTTATTTTATACTATGTAGTGATAGAAGTAGGCTGGTACCTACTCCTCCGGCATCCCTAATAGAAGAATTAGCTTGTAATATGTCTTAGTCTTTTCATTTCATTGATGGCGTCATTATTACATGGCCGAGTCCCAGTTAATTTCGAATTACCCAGCAGTTGAATATTGAGGAGTTCCATAGTTCGAAGACAACCCTGGATGTAGCGTCTAATTCATGGTGGGCCTACCAACTGCCTATAATAAACGAATTCGTATACAAAATTGCAAGTCCCAGCAGTTGAAAATTGAGGAGTTCCATAGTTCGAAGACAACCCTGAATGTAGCGTCTAATTCATGGTGGGCCTACCAACTGCCTATAATAAACGAATTCGTATACAAAATTGCAAGTCCCAGCAGTTGAAAATTGAGGAGTTCCATAGTTCGAAGACAACCCTGAATGTAGCGTCTAATTCATGGTCGGCCTACCAACTTCCTATCATAAACGAATACGTATACAAAATTTTGTGTCCCAGCTATAAACCGCTGAGGAGATCTATCGTACGGAGCCGATCCTGGCAGCAGCATCAGGTCAAATTTATGATTAACATGCATTGTCATCGGTTCTGGACCAACATGCAAAATTTCAACTCAATCGGATACCGAGAAGTGGGTCAAATTAAACTTGCAAGATTTGTTAACATACATACATACATACAAGTCAAGTTAAATAAAAGCTTTAAAAAAATGAATAACGTTATCAACATTATCTATTTAAAGGTAGATTATGCACTAGTTGTATTATTTATCCCACAATTTATCCAATCCTGTCCCTGATTGATCTGTACACGCCGTGAATTTCCGCACCGAGTTGCTGGAAACAAAAAGATCATTTAAGCATAAGTACCTACCTACACATACACATATCACGTCTTTATCCCTTGCGGGGTAGGCAGAGAGTTAACGGGCCGTAAAAATACGATCGCCATCGCCACACGTGACTAACTTTTGAGGGCCGTTTCAGAAAAGTCGTGTTTAACTATAGTGACTGGTTGTCAGCCTGTCGCCTAAAATTGTAAAACACATGAAACCTTCGCTCAAGTCCCTTAGTCACCTCTTACGACACCCGCGGGAAAGAAATGGGATGGTCCTATTTTGAGCCGGCATCACACGGCATTATATATTAAGTATAAGTGATCTACAAATAGTTTTTTTAAGTAAAAGCTGGTGTCGGGTGTGGTGTGATTGTTTCATGTTGACTTTTATTTATATAACTCAAATAAAGAGCAAATTGATAGGTAATGGCCTCAATCTGGGATAACAATTCTCTGAACTTACATTAAATTAGCGGTGTCACTTTCCGTCAAATATATTGTTATGTCTTATAATTAAACGCAAAATACGCGTTTTCTGAAAAAACAAGGCGACATTTAAAACATTGGCGACTAAATTGACCAGATATAGCGAAGTAAAATGTCATTTTTAATCATGACAGGGCTTAGATTTCTCCTATCCTTGCCGTAAAGTTTTTGACGAAAACTGACAGAAAATTAAAGAATTGTTATCCCGAATTAAGGCCGCTATGTGTTGTCCGAAGTCTTATTTTAAAACATAGCGACACAACATGAAGGAATACGCGCTACGCTCTTTCCTAAGTACTGCTTACTCAGAGAAACTTTGTCTATTTGCTTCAAGCGAATGATAGGCTTAACACTTTTGCTTTGTTTTACATATTCCTTTCATGAACATATTCTTCGCAAAAGTATTGTATTCTTCTTAAATGTACAAAATATTACTACAAGTGGAAACAGTAGGTATTATTTTTTTGGAATTAATACAGTAGATACATCTATATTCGCATCCTTTGTAATAGAAAATTTGAAAGAAACTATGTATGTGTTTACTAAACTTACTTTGTGAAGTTAAGTAAGTAACTTTATAAACGCAAAACTAAAAACTTTGAATGGAAAAGTAGACACTGACATGGGAAAAAAACCTTTGAAGGATCTGAAAAGATATGAAGCTTTTATAATTTGATAGAAATAATCAATCCTCCATCAATATTATTTTTACTATAATACTATATGGTTGTACTCACGTATTTCATTGTACCATAAACTATGAAAAACCTAGTTTAATAGGAGCACCTACTTACTGCCGACAAACTTTACTAAAAGTTTGGCAGATGTAACTATAGTCTGTAAGGTTTTTTAAAGTCTAATAAACTTATTTTTTATTTTATTTTTCATTTTCACTTTTCCTTAACTACCTACCTACCTACGCACAAGGAAAAATTATTACTTATTATTACTGAAAATGCCTTTAACTTTTCATTGTTTTAAACTTTAGGAAAACATAATTGGAAATACCTACCGTGCGCAGCTAACCAGTGGGTATTTTCTTAGGAAATTTGATTGAGGAAGTAAACAAGCACCCGTGTTTTACTACGGGTAAATTGCCAAAATAAAAAAAGAAACTCTATCTTCAATGTACATCATTAGTAGCCTTACCTGTCTCGTGTTCTGTTATAGTAGTATCAAGTAAAATTTCTAACTCATCCATCATGAAGCTAAGGAGCGTGGTATTGGCGCTGGTAGCGATGGTGGTTGCTCTTGCCGGTGTGCACGCAGCCCCCGAGCCCAGGATCAAACCCGGAGAAGTTCTTAGAGGAGCGGTAAGTACCTGCCATTTGTACCTTCGTTAACTTTAGATAAGTACATCATATACCTAGACAAATGTTCATACCATGCACATGCTCCTGCTTCTGCCACTGTCGCGAATATTGTTCGAAATACTTCCGCGGAAGTATCATCGCGAGTGACTGTTCACATACTGCCGTTATATTCTTCTCGCACCAATATAGGTGAGCGAGATAGCAATACATTCCGTTCGCGTTCATGCTGCCATTCCTTTGACTCGAGCAATAAAAGCCGATATTCGAGGGAGCACGGGAAGTGGCAGCGGCATGACGAGTAGCAGCGCGAGTAACCTGTACACACTGTTTCGCTCGCAAGCTGGATAACCAGGCATTCAAAAACGGTACACCAACTAGACACAGTACGAATCAAACACGGGACATAAGACCGTATCATTGCCGGTCGGCCACTGTCTCATCTAATTGGCTTGGTTGGCAGATAAAGAAGGTAATTTTTCATCTTTCTATCTGTTTCAGAATGTTCTACTAAATAATTTCTTAATCAAACCAGAACTCAAACAGAACATCTTATTATTCATCTCTCATCAAAAATTGATTCTGTATTTTCGGAGCCTTCTGCTCTACAGCCGGCGTCAAATAGATATCAAAATTTATTATTCTTTTTCAGCAACTCGGAGCTGAAATTCACGGTGTCTACAGAAACATCAGGGACAGGCTGGGATAGTCTATCTCTTCGTGTACTTAATAATAATAATAATAAAGATCCTTTATTGTACATAAAATATCTCAACAGTAACAAACGTGAACATGAAAATATAATTATGTATCAAAAGGTGGGAGGCTCAGTTATTGCAGAACAGGTTACCAAAGGCCACCTGCCTGCACTGATTTTCAGCTCCGACCTCCTCATTTCAAAAATAAACATATTTTCCGAGTTTTTTTACTTGACTTACTCATTAAATACATACTTTTTGAATGAAGTCATAGAAGAGCGCCCTTATACACCAAACGCCCATCAAAATGTAGCAACTTCTTTATTATATTTAAAATAATTTATTCTACAATACGGATCGTTGTTTAAATATCAAACTATTTCACACTAATAAGATAAGTTACAACTGAATGAACCATTTGTTTCTATCAATAAAAATGGCATAATATTAAAACCTCCCATGTGTTAGCCGTCCAATAGTACGGAAATAGAGGTTTCAAAAGTTAATCCATAATGGATAATAATTTTGGATGATCCTTGTTCATATACTTAGTTAATACTGATACTAAATGTTTATTTAATTTCACAAAAACACTTGCACTCGTTTCAAATAATATTTATGTTCCATTGATTATTGTTTCTGGTTAAGTTTCGGGAGTTGTTTTACCCTTTGAAATATTGACATATATATTTCAATACCCATTATTATATACACACACATATTACGCCTATAATCCCTTGGGGGGGGGCAGGCAGAGCGTAAATGGCCGCAAAAAACGGACATTTACGCCACATCTGACAAATGATTGAGGGTCATTCGGAAAATTGTGTATCGCCATAGTGAAAGGTTGTCAGCCTATTGCCTAAAATTGCAATACACATCCTCGCGTATCCACATCCTTAGTCGCCTTTTACGAGTCCCACGGGAATGAAATGGGGTGATGCTATTCTAAATCGGCATCACACGAAAAATTAAATTATGATATACCTAGGTGTTTAATATTTAGCTTTGTTATGCTGGGGTGAGTTAGGTATTAATGACGGTCTATGAATGCGGCGCGGTGCTCGATCGCACGCGTCGCTCTGGGCGTGTGTTGTCCCTTTCTCACTCGCAGGGCGAGACTGGCGACGCCGACGTGCGCGCAGGCCGCCTGACGGCGCCACGCGGTGATTTCTGCACCGCACTGGCAGTCACTCAAAACCGTTCGGACGGGAGGGTATCGTATTGTGCGGATTTCCCGCCACGCGTTTTGTGATGCCGCGTGTAATGGACGATTCAATTTGAGATCGCGCGTGTTGATGCATCGTATTATTGCGTTTCTCCTGGGTTGTACTGGAATGCCAGGCTTAGTGATTGTTGGATGTCTCGACGTCTTCCACGTGAGCGTCGCGTTGAATAGGCATCAGGTGGCCATTTTGGCCCGCGTTTGTACGACCCAAATTCGGGTTGGGTCACGCGTAATGACTAATATCAAAGTGAAATACGAACAGAAGCTGTGAGTGGTTTGAAGTGAATAACGCGCCAAGGCTGTAGTGGAATGCTGGGTGTCGATATCTTTTCCACCCAGCCCTGTAAGTACCCACGGAATTCCCCATTTGATCCATTCCCTGAACTTCCTTTCTCCGTTGGGTATTTTATGCATTTGGACCGGCACGTTGACTGTAAGTGGTAAACCTAGTTGTCTTAGTATGTCTTAGTGTGTTCCCTTTAGTCATATTTGTTGTACCATATCATTGTGACTCCTTAGTACGAATTGCGGAATTCGTGGGGTGATATAATTTGGAGGTACTTACTTAGAATCTAGTGCTAATACGTGTGACGTAACGCCAGATCGGCAGACGGTATTTACTACCGACTCGAGTTATGTAAAGGTTGGAACACATCATTTGCCAGTTTCACTCAACTTAGTTAATTAAGTTAAATAGATTTAGGTTCACGTTTAATTCATAGTATGCGCTGCTATATTGTGCAGCGTATGCTATTTAGCGCTGCGTAACGCGGCCATTGTCTGCCTTCAGTTGAACTCCTGGTATTTTACTAGAAATTTACCTGTGTAAATCGCTTCCACTGCGGGAGTTTAGCTTGGAATTAGACAATTTTTGGTAGCAGAGCGTGGTTCAGAAAACCACTAGATTTAAGATTATTTTAGTATAATATTTTTAATCTACCTACAAAAAAAAAAATATTTATTGTGATTGTAGTGTGTGCCCTGTGTAGAATATCCTATCGGTAGGATCAGGGCCAATCAAGTAGTGAATTGCTTGTTATTATCGTTGTGTTTACCCTGTGCGGATATCCTAACGATAGGATCAGGGCCGATTGTCTATTATTGTTTTTTATTGTAAGGTTCGGTGTTACTTTGAGTTGGTACCATGGCTCCCACAATTAGACAGCTTCAGGCGAAAATTAGAGCGCACCTAATGTGGTTCGCGACTAAGCAGGCGATGGTCGGTCGCGGGGACCGAGAGGACGCACTCATCGCTTGTGCGCAACGGATTGACGAACGGGTCGCGGGGGTGTTGGATTGCCTCACTGGATGCGAGGAGTTATTTGATGGGACGCCTGATGAGGAGGTCAAACTTACGGTCCGGGCGAATGTGACCCAGTGCCTGGAGATAGGGCAGGAGATCCAGCAGGCGGCTGCTGTGATCACCAGGCGTAGGGCTGGGGAGCCGGACCCACCCCATGGTCCGCGGGGACCGGGGGTGCAAGTGCCCCTGCCGGCTGTGGCGATTCCGGTCTTCCACGGGGACTACACGGATTGGACCCGATTCCAGGATCTGTTTGACAGTGTGATTCATAACCGCACTGACTTGCAGCCGGCATATAAAATGGCACAATTGATGGCCAAGCTGCAAGGTGAGCCCCATGAGCTGGTAAAGCATCTACCAGTCGATGATGCAAGTTACGAGACGGCTCGCGGTTTGCTGATCGAGAGATACAGCAACAAACGTCTCATGATTGACCAACTCCTGGAACAGTGGCTCACCGTGCCGACCATCACACGAGGGACGGACCTCAGGGCCAAGGTCCTCAACCCTGTCTGCGTTGCAGTGAACGCTCTTGAGAGACAGGGGATGCCGGTGTCAGGCTATGATTATATCCTGGTCCACACGTTGTTGCGCCGCCTGCCGAGCGACATGGCCGCTCGTTTTGAACAGTCACACGGAGGTAAGACATCTGATTACCTCCCGACCTTCGAGGAGCTCAAGTCCTTCCTCGAGGCCGAATGCAGACGGGTAGATGCCCAATTTGGAGAGTCGCCTCACGCGGAGTCTGCGGCCACTCGCCGCCCGGAACGGCCGGGTGCACAGGCGCGAGACGGTAAGAGTAGGCCACCCAGGCGATACAATGTCGCTAATTTGGAATCGAGGTGTGCCTACTGCAGAGAGGCGGGGCATCAGGTGACTGCGTGTGAGGAGTTCGCTGCACAGCGGGTGCAGAAACGTCGTGGTGTGGTGCAGCAACGGCGTTGGTGCTTTAGGTGTATGGGGCCGCATCAGGTGCGAGAGTGCCCATCAAGCACCAACTGCAGGTACTGCCAGGGTGCCCACCATCAGCTCCTATGCATGAACCGCAGCGGAGATTACGGAGGCAGAGCTGACGCGGGTCAGCGGACGGAGTCTGCCCTACCTAGACGGGAGCAACGCTCCCCACCCCCTCCTGCTGCTGCTGCTCACATGCTCACGTGTAAGCTCTCTGACCACTATATGGTTGGATTGAGCATTGCAGTGAAGGACGACGAGTGTGGTAAACAATACGAAGAGGTATGTGTTTTTAATAATAAACTAATACGGCAAAAATTAGAGGGCGTGGACTGGTGTGAACTGCAAACCTTAACGTGTCCAGTGCAGCTATACGAGCGGTTATGTGTTGTTTTCGGTGAAATATATGCGGAGTGTAAAATAATTAATAAAAAGCGGAAAAAAAGACAGTGCCAACCGTGGGTGACTAAAACTTTACAATTGATGATGGACCGTAGGGATGAACTTTTTAGACTGTGGAAATCTTCACCTGGTAGCATGGTGTGCAAAACAGAGTACACTAAATTTCGTAATAAAACAAACAAATGTATTTATATTGCTAAAAACAAGTACAGAAGTAAATGTATACAGGACTGTAAAAAGGATATAAGAAAAATATGGTCCAACATAAATAGTTGGTTAGGTCGCACGAGTAATAGTTTAGATAATGTGATCATAAAGTATTTAGGAAAAACTGATACTATGGAAAATGTATGTACAAAGTTTGCCAAAACATTTACAGAAGAAATAGAAAACATAAAGCATAATTGCAATAAAACTTTCCTCAATCGTGACACATACGTAAAAAAATGTGATGTTTCCTTCAGATTTAAAAAAATAACATCTTCTAAAGTGAAACTAATAATTAATCAGTTAGATACAAATAAGTCTCCAGGTACAGATAAAATTAGAGTAAGTGACCTAAAATGTGTAAAAGAGGAAGTTAGTCAGGTGCTGGCAAACTTTATCAATATGTGTATAAAAACTGGCATCTATCCTATAACGTTAAAGAAAGCTATTATTAGACCCATTTTTAAACAAGGGTGCCACCTTGATTACACCAACTACAGACCGATTGCAATTCTGTCTGTTATAAATAAAATAGTAGAAAAAATTGTAGTTCAACAAATTAGTGACTTTCTGGAAACACACTGTATACTCTCAGATGTACAACATGGCTTTAGGCGAGGGAGGAGCACGGCCACAGCGCTAATGAGGTTCTCGGAGGACATCAATAGGTATCTTAATGACAAGCAACATGTAGGTATTTTGTTTATTGACTTCAAAAAAGCCTTCGACACACTGGATCACGAATTACTGTTACTAGCTATGCAAGAGTGCGGGGTTCGTGGTCCAGTGATCGAATTCTTTAGAAGTTACCTCAGTGACAGAACACTGTATACTGTTGTTAATGGAGTGGCGGGTGAGGAGGCGCGCATTACGTCTGGAGTACCTACCGGTTCTGTTTACGGTCCATTAGGATATATCATACATGTTAACAGTCTAAGCAACGTAATACAGCATTGTAAAACCTATATGTACGCTGACGACACCTGTCTTATCTACAGCCATAAGGATATTAATGAGATAGAAAATAAAATGCAAGAAGATTATGAAAATATATTAAAATGGTCCCATGACAATGGAATAATCTTAAATGTTAATAAAACAAAGGTCATGCATGTGTGTTCACCCTATATGCCTAACGTTAATTGTAAAATAAATATTATTGGACATACCTACGAATGCCTTCATGTACATAAAACGGGTTGCGCCTGCTGTCAAATTGAGAATGTTAAAGAGTTTCAATACTTAGGTTTAACAGTGGACACTAGCTTCAGTTGGAGACCTCATATCAGTAAATTATGTAATAAACTAAGAATAATATTAGGTAAATTTAATCAGTTGCAAAATGTCTTAAGTAAACAAACATTATTTGTGGTATATTATGCCTTAGTAGAATCACTAATAGAATATGGGCTGTGTGTATATGGAAGGACTTTCCATACCTATACTGATCAGATTAAATCATTACAAACTAGATTTCTAAAAATGCTTGTAAGCAATAACACAAAATTAAAGCATAAACACAACTATGAAGAATTGTATAAGGTGTGCAAGGTCCTACCTGTACAAGCAAAAACTAAATATTTAATAGCTGTAGATCAGTTTAACAACAGTAATTATAAGGAAATTAAAATTGTGTACAAGTCGTTGAGAACTGAAGTGCGATCTAAATATGTAAAACCTAGAAGCTGTAATTACTATGGTGAGAGAACCCTTCAGTACATGATACCGAGAATATATAATGAGATTAACTTTGACTATGATGAGCTTAGTAAAGCTAAGTTTAAAAGAAAGCTGAAAGCGTTGTATCTCGAGTTGTTAGAATAGTAAAGTAATTTAACTATGCTGTGAAATTACATAAGTAGGTAGCTATAGTATACTGTTAGCTTGAGTGCAGTTACTTTGAATAATTTATAGCTATCGAGCGTTACGCCAACAAACTGTTATTACAGTTTGGCGTGTAATTAGATTAAGAAAAACTGTAACTGTTTTTTTTTTGAATAAACGTTTCTATCTATCTATCTATCTATCTCCAAGGAGGAGTCCTCTTCCACCAGGGTTTCAGGGACGAGGCCAGGGACATCAGCAGGTGATGCCCCCTTCACCACGCGCGAGACAGTCACCACCTCGGCAGCAGGTGCCGGAACAGGGTAGGTGGTCACAGGTCCAAGGTCAGGGGCACCCATCACAAGTACGTGATGCTACGGGCGGGTGCCAATACCAGGGCCAGTACATGCAGTACTCGGCGGGACTGAACAACATGGTGAGGTCCCATGACCCACGCATGCCTCTCTCCTTGGCTGAGCACCCGCGGCTACAGGCGCATCCGCGGTACGTGCGCCTGCCGCAGGGTTACTATAGGCTGCCAGCCATGGCGTACAGGACCAGAGGTCCCTATCAGCAGGAGTGGGACCCACTCGAAGGTGTACGGAGAGAGGGGACCCCCCCGCAGGACGCGGACACTCCGCGCTTAGATTCCTGCTAGGTAATCGCCGCCTACACGCCAGCTTCGGCCCCCCGGCCAATTACGGTATTGTTGCCTACGGCAATGATTTGGGTATGGGGATACGGTGGCCGCAGCATACAGGTAAGAGCCTTGTTAGATACAGGGGCTCAGGGTTGTATTGTGTCTAGTAAGCTGGTGAGTAGGCTACGCTTAAATATAAGGCCCACAACGGATGGGGCTGTAGGTATTGGAAGTGTAGATGTGCCTGACGTTCGGGGTCAGGTGAACTTCGAGTTCACATTAGGTAATACAGGTACAGGGGTCAGCTATCATGCCTCAGCAGTGGTGCTGGATGAAGTGGTAGGGAAACTTCCTCAGGTTCGGTTACCGTCAACGGTACGAGGGTTAACCACAGGCTTAGAGTTAGCTGATCCTGAATTTGATACTCCTGGTACGGTGGACGTTCTCCTCGGGTCAGACGTCCTCGGGAGATTCTGGTGTGGCAGAAAACGGGTACTTCAGCAAACTGGTTTAGTGGCCGTTGATACCACAGGGGGGTATGTTATTTTTGGCCCAGTTTGGAGACCTCAGGACCTACCAGAGGGCGATACGGTTCTCTATGGTAGTGTGTTGTCGGAGGTGCTGCAGAGGTTTTGGGAGTCTGAGGAGCCACCCACAGCGGATAGACGGAAGCCAGAGGATGACGAGTGCGAGCTGTTCTATCAGTACAACACTGCACGAAGTTCGTCAGGTAGGTTTGTTACCAGGCTGCCATTTCTCCCAAACCGCCCCTCCTTAGGTAGTTCGCGACAGATCGCGGAACGGAGACTACTGGCTATGGAGAGAAAGATGAAGCGAGATGCAGCACTTCGGCAGAAGTATATCGAATTCATGAGGGAGTACCTAGAGTTAGGCCACATGTCGGTGTCCAGCATAGATTGGAGGTGTGTCGAGCATTACTATATACCACACCTGGCTGTTTTGAAGTCACCGGAGGCGAAGATACGGGTAGTGTTTGACGGTTCTGCTCCTACATCGAATGGTGTGTCTGTGAACCAGTGTCTGCACGCGGGTCCCAAGTTGAACCGGGACATTGTGGACATCCTCACAGATTTTCGGTTGCACCAAGTAGCGTTCGTCGCAGACGTCAAAATGATGTTTCGCCAAACAATTATACACCCGGATGACCGTCGGTACCAGCTGATTTTGTGGCGTGAGAGCCCTGACGAGCCGATGGTCACTTATGAGCTTAACACGGTAACGTATGGTCTGAAGCCAAGTCCGTTTTTGGCAGTACGCACGCTGCGAGAGTTGGCCGCACAGGAAAGGGTAAGATTCCCTCGAGCCGCAGCAGTACTGGATCGCGACGTCTACGTGGATGACATCTGCACGGGTGCAGATAGCGTGCAACAAGCACTGCTACTACGAAACGAGCTGATCGCGATCATGGAATCAGGAGGTTATGAGTTGCGGAAATGGCTGTCCAGCTGTCCAGAGCTCCTGGCCGGGTTGCCAGGTGAGTTCCAGCAGGACCCGCACCTTTTCGAGAACCCGGACAATCCAAATACGTTGAGCATCCTAGGGGTGCAATATAGGCCAACGCATGATGTCTTTACGTATCAGATCGAGCCAGACCTTTTGCAGAAGACTTGGACGAAGCGTTCGGTATTATCGACGATCGCCAGAACTTTCGATCCTAACGGGTGGATCGCACCGGTGACGTTCATGGCGAAGTGCTTCTTGCAAAGGTTGTGGATAGCAAACTTGGGTTGGGACGACCAGCTCTCCGGAGAGCTGTTGAATGATTGGACCAAGTTTGTGACCACCTTACCAGGGATCGTACGCATCGCCATACCTCGCAAATTGCTCCCATCGGTGGGATGTAAGGCTACCCTACATGGGTTTTGTGATGCCTCGGAGCGAGGGTACGCGGCAGCTGTCTATTTGCGGACAGTCAGTTCAACGGGAACTGTAGACGTGCGTCTAGTTATGGCCAAGAGTAAGGTGGCTCCGGTTAGGACAAGATGGACCATTCCAAAGTTGGAATTGGCGGGAGCAGCGCTTCTCACGCGCTTGCTACATCATGTCGCTAGTAATCTACGCGGTACCATCACTTTGGATGAAACGGTGTACGCATGGACCGACAGTAGGATAGTTCTGTGCTGGTTACAGACGTCGGTACATACTCTTGAGGTTTTCGTGGCAAATCGGGTGTCACAGATTAAAGGATCGGAAACTCCGTTGGTATGGAGACACGTACCGGGAGAACAGAACCCAGCGGACTGCGCCTCACGGGGATGTAGGGCCCCTGATTTGGTAGGTCACTCACTGTGGTGGGGACCTCAGTGGCTGACTGAGTCACCTGAGAGATGGCCATACAATGAGTGCGGGTCGCCGCTTGGGCCACCTGATCGAGGTTTGCGAGTGAACGTAGGGCAGATCGTACCTAAGCCTAGTGCGGCTTTCTTGCTGGAACGATACAGCTCCCTCGACAAACTTCTAGGGGTGACAGGTTGGATCAAACGGTTCGTGAACAACTGTAGAAAACCTCAAGCAGAACGGAACTTGGCACCTGTCCTCTCGCCTGCGGAGCGGAATGCGGCTCTAAGTTTATTGGTTAGGGTCGTTCAGGCGGAACATTTTGAGGAAGAGGCCAGGCTGCTCAGGGATGGCCGTGGAAAGCTGAAGGGAGGTCTTGTGCGCCTCAACCCGTTCGTGGACGAGCATGGAATGCTCCGGGTTGGAGGTAGACTTCGGAACGCTAACCTGCCCTTTTCAGCACGGCATCCGCTGTTACTCCCAAAGAAGGGACCTTTGGTAGAACTTATAGTTAGGGATCGTCACCAGAAAAACTCGCATGCGGGCTGCAATGCACTTTTGGCTATTCTGCAGCGCGAGTTTTGGATCTTGTCTGGACGACGTACGGTACGGAGCATTGTGTTTCGGTGCTTGCCTTGCTATCGGTTGAAGGCAGCCACAATGCAACCTCAGATGGGAGACCTCCCACCGGACCGGGTGACGGAAGCCTGGACGTTTGCGGGTGTGGGAACGGACTTTGCGGGGCCTTTTATGGTAAAGGCATCACGCCTTCGCAACGCGAAGTCAATCAAGGCGTATTTGTGCGTGTTTGTGTGCCTAGCAACCAAGGCCGTCCACTTGGAACTCGTGGCCGACCTCACTACGGAGGCTTTCTTAGCAGCTTTAGATAGATTTGTGTCGCGAAGAGGGCGACCAGCGCTGATCAGGTCGGACTGTGGTACCAACTTTAAGGGCGCTGATCGATGTATGAAAGAAATTATAACGTTTTTATCGGAAAACGAGGAAGCTATCGGCACGAGCCTCTCCCGTCAGGGCATTAACTGGGTGTTCGATCCACCAGGATGCCCCCACTGGGGTGGTATATTTGAAGCGGTTGTAAAGTCCGCTAAGACGCATTTGATGCGCGTTATAGGTTTAACGATATTAACCTTTGAGGAGCTAGCGACCGTGTTTTGTAAAATTGAGGCCGTTCTCAATTCACGTCCTTTGTGTCCGCTTAGCTCAGATCCGAATGATCTGGAGGCCCTGACACCAGGGCATTTCTTAATTGGCCGACCACTTAACGCCTTGCCAGAGTACCCCTACACAGAGGTCAGTAGCAATCGTTTGACGCGTTATGAGTTGCTGCAGCAAATGTCTCAGAATTTTTGGAAGCGATGGTCGCTTGAGTATTTGCACATTCTGCAGCAACGCCTTAAGTGGACGGACAGAACTGAACCCCCTCGCATCGGAGATCTCGTTCTGGTTAAGGATGCCAACCTGCCGCCACTGCGATGGCGCAGAGGGCGCATTCTCAACTTGTTCCCAGGTAGTGATGGCACTCCTCGAGTCGCGACAGTTCAGGTAGGGGATTCAGTTCTTAAGCGAGCAATAGCAACGCTATCTCGTCTCCCCAGTAGTGAATAGGCCTAAGGGATTCGGCCTAGGGCGGGTGAATGTTTAATATTTAGCGTTGTTATGCTGGGGTGAGTTAGGTATTAATGACGGTCTATGAATGCGGCGCGGTGCTCGATCGCACGCGTCGCTCTGGGCGTGTGTTGTCCCTTTCTCACTCGCAGGGCGAGACTGGCGACGCCGACGTGCGCGCAGGCCGCCTGACGGCGCCACGCGGTGATTTCTGCACCGCACTGGCAGTCACTCAAAACCGTTCGGACGGGAGGATATCGTATTGTGCGGATTTCCCGCCACGCGTTTTGTGATGCCGCGTGTAATGGACGATTCAATTTGAGATCGCGCGTGTTGATGCATCGTATTATTGCGTTTCTCCTGGGTTGTACTGGAATGCCAGGCTTAGTGATTGTTGGATGTCTCGACGTCTTCCACGTGAGCGTCGCGTTGAATAGGCATCAGGTGGCCATTTTGGCCCGCGTTTGTACGACCCAAATTCGGGTTGGGTCACGCGTAATGACTAATATCAAAGTGAAATACGAACAGAAGCTGTGAGTGGTTTGAAGTGAATAACGCGCCAAGGCTGTAGTGGAATGCTGGGTGTCGATATCTTTTCCACCCAGCCCTGTAAGTACCCACGGAATTCCCCATTTGATCCATTCCCTGAACTTCCTTTCTCCGTTGGGTATTTTATGCATTTGGACCGGCACGTTGACTGTAAGTGGTAAACCTAGTTGTCTTAGTATGTCTTAGTGTGTTCCCTTTAGTCATATTTGTTGTACCATATCATTGTGACTCCTTAGTACGAATTGCGGAATTCGTGGGGTGATATAATTTGGAGGTACTTACTTAGAATCTAGTGCTAATACGTGTGACGTAACGCCAGATCGGCAGACGGTATTTACTACCGACTCGAGTTATGTAAAGGTTGGAACACATCATTTGCCAATTTCACTCAACTTAGTTAATTAAGTTAAATAGATTTAGGTTCACGTTTAATTCATAGTATGCGCTGCTATATTGTGCAGCGTATGCTATTTAGCGCTGCGTAACGCGGCCATTGTCTGCCTTCAGTTGAACTCCTGGTATTTTACTAGAAATTTACCTGTGTAAATCGCTTCCACTGCGGGAGTTTAGCTTGGAATTAGACACTAGGTGTAATGGTTATGTTATTCGAAGTTTCTATTCATTAGTCAAATAGTTACTTTGCTTTGATTAACAGCGTATCAAAACAACTTAAAGCAATCTATAGGTAACAATCACGAAATTTGTAGAATTTGAAGACATTAGTAAATTTCGAGTATCTTCATTGTTGAAGTTATCGAGTACATTGTTAAGTTAATTGGATTTTCTATGTAAATTAATAACTTCCGGCTGCGCTAAAATCAAATTGAAAACACGTTATTTAGGTAACCTACCAATGGCTACAACTTTTAAACGGAAAGAACATACAGTGGGTACGTGGGTACATACAAACTTAAAAACTAAAGACATATTAAGTAAGTAAAAGAATAAGGTATTTTTTTCTTTCAAACAATGTTTTGGCTGTAAAATGGTCTAAATGAGACTGATTGAAATGTCGTGCCCACGCGCTCGCTATCCGCGCCTTAATTATGGCTGTCTGTACAATTCTACAAGTAGTAACAAAAAGGGTATAACAAGCCGAAGGGAGATCAAGATACTCATGAAACTGATCAATATTCCCTATTCTGAACTTACAGAAGGTAGAGCATAAACGGCTGTAAAAACGGTCATTCACGCCACGTCTGACAAAACATTTGAGGGTCATTCGGGAAGTTGTGTATCGCCATAGTGACAGGTCGTCAGCCCATCGCCTAAAATTGCGATACATACCCTCGAATCCCTGAGTCGCTTCTTACGGTACCCATGGGAAAAAAATGGGGTGATGCTATTCTAAGCCGGCATCACACGGGATATTATTCTGAACATGAGTAGAAATAATAAAGAAAAATGTTGACCAGCATACAAGTTGACAATCAGCTGGTTAATTTACTTTGCGAGCTTCAATTTTTATATCATATTTCGAACTATATTCCATGGGGGTACTTATTAAGTTTCATGATTACCTTGACCTCCTTTAGGATTTTTATAACTCCCTTTTCGTTAACCCTGTATACCTAGCTAATAAAAGTCTTAAACTTATTTCCCTGAACAGACTTTCTTTTTTCCTTTAATCACGCCAAACTTTGCACTATAAGCAGCATCCAGTTACCCAATAATGATCATGCCTACCTATGCTAGTTCCTCATACAGCTAAATACACGGGTAAGTACCTAATATTGATTCCATAAGTGCGTAACTACTTCAATCCAATGGGTAAAGAAGGCCCATGTCCAACAATAGACTGTTGTAGCTATTGTCTAATATTTCAATACACTTAACACAACATTAATAATAGTTTATGCAACTGTCATATACCTAATGCCTTTTATACATGCAGTTACATTCTCTTTTTTTATCTACACTCACCAAAAAAAGTTTATAATTCTCTTTTCCAAACCTCCGCACCGGCGATTGCAAGGTCGAATTCAATACGAGAACGTTATAAGTATGGCTTGATATGAATTTATGAAAACTTTATACTTCAGCAGTTGTTCAGACGTCGTGTCAACTACAGAACAACAACTTAACTAAACAACATCTGTATAAAATCTGAACAACAACTGAACCACATTGGAAAAACAACTGAACAACAACAGAACAACACCCGAACAACAACTGAACAACATCTGAACAACACCAGAACAACAACTGAACAACATCGCAAAAATATTTGAACAACAACCAAATAACAGCCGAACTACATCTCATCAACAACTGAACAAAACAACCGTTCAACAACATCTGACAGGTTTGGCGAAAGATGATGATTTGAGGATTGGCAATATTTGGCAAAAACACTTCGATTAATTTCTCAATTTTATCAAAAGGCAGGTTTTAGACATACTCCTCTCATTAAGACAGGTCTATATACAACTGTTTTCGAGTTTATAATCCGAACATTATGAATTAATAAAATAAAGTTCGAAATTGGCTTTGTTACGATTGTTTCTATTAAATATGGAATTTGAAATTGGAAATCTCTCTCTCTCTCACTTTATTCAATGTAGGATAGTATTAACATATCACTTATTGACGTCATGAACCGTCATTGTAAAAATAAGAATATATATGCGGGCACAGTCTCAAAGGTTTTCCAAGTTTAAATAAGTATACCTAGACCTGGCCCGCTAAAGTATTTAGGTACTTACTTTAATATTAAAGAAGTTTCAGACTTTCAGGGCATTAAAGGTTCCTCCTACATACTCACTAAATTGTAACTTTGCATTTTACGTGATTTCAAGCATTAAAGTTACAACGAAGTTTTGATGCCGTACGCGGTCGTATTTGTCATTTTAAATATAATAAAATTACCAGAAACACTGTAGGTAATAAAGTTTTGAAATGAAGATATATCACCTACTATAAAGAAAAAGGTGGATGATTTATGTTTAAAACATGAGCGTTATTATATAAGTACTTAGGTAATATACACAATTTAAAACATACATACACAGTCACATAAAATAAAAACAAGGCAGGACTTAGTAATTTTTATTTACTCTGTGATGTGAACAATAACAGGACAGGGCTTGACATTTGGCTAGTAGGCTTGATGCACGGTGGACAAAAGTAGCTACAAAGCAGTGAAAAAAGTCAGTAGGCAGGCAGGGGCAGACTATCACCCCGCTAGTCCAATGACCACGAAGTCGACAGGATCTCTATGATCAATGAGATTAGCGCAGGACCGTGAGGATTGGCGCAATAGAGAAGAGGCCTATGCCCTGCAGTAGGTGGATGTGGGCTGTACAGTTATACATTTGAATTCCAAGTAACGACACTCTGCTATTCAAGCTGTATTATGCAGGCAAAGTTCTAAATAAAACACGACGCGGCCAACCCATTGACGCTACAAAGTTTCTACGACGCTACGAAGTGTCTACGGCCTACGGCGGCCTGGCAACACACAGCCTCTTCCCGAACCTACGTAGCCCGAGCATGCCCATACAAATACAATTTGCTACAAGATATACTGGTAGAATATTATGTTATCGTGAATTTCATCAGAGTCATATTACCACGAAGATATATTTTACTTCGCGTATCGAGAAATCAAATAAAAGTTAACAATAATTACTTACTTATAGCAAAGTATTGCCTGACATGACGGTTATCGCTTTGCGATCTGTTTTCTACTGAACCCTTTTCATGTATGTACTTAGGAAACAAAAAAAATATTAACAGACAGCGCCTAACCGCAAACATTTTTTTCTTTCCTCAGCCATTGATGTATATATTAAAGTTGGAAGTAACAAACTCTAAACACAAAGAACAGCGTGAAAACATTCGGGAGAGTCACCTTAATAAATCACCTTACCCCCCCTTTTTGACCACCGTACACCTCTCCGGTCCACCTGGGTGGACCGTGGAAAATTTTATTTTACGACTGTACACCTCTCAATTATATTACTAAAATTAAAAAAAATATGTTGGTTACGGTCCACCTCTGATACTCTCTCCTTCTCACCAGCCAGCAAGGATTATTGACATTATTTATCTATGAATATAATAAATGATAGCTAGCATTGTCATTTTTTATTTCATTTATTGTACAGTTAAGTAAAAAAGCAATATGAATTATTTGTTATTTGCAAAATGGATTTGGATGAAAATGTTAGGTAGGTAATTTATGTAGTTTAATTTTCCACAAAACAAACGAAGTCGCGGGTAACAACTATCGATTAATCGATCAATATTATCACACCTCTTTCTCGTAGGGGTAGGCGAGACCACATTCTTCCACTGGCATTTTTTTCTTAGTAATAATAACAAAATATATTATCAATATATAAGCATTGATCTACAACAACCCTAGATTTAGCGCCTCATACAGAATTACGCTAAGATTTTGTCACCTACTGAACTATACAGTCATACATAGCGATTTATAGATTCATTGCGTCCGCCTGATTCAAAATATCACAACGAACCTCACCATAATCTATTGAATTCAGCCTTATTTGTTAGCCCGTACTTGGTCATGTTAACAGTTTCGCGGCCAGCCACGCACTGTGGGAAAGGAGTGCTCGCTTGCAAATTGTGCACTACTTTACCGGCCCACCTTTTGAGCGTACGCGCGTAATCTAGGGTTGTTGTAGATCAATGTATATAAGTTTTATTACAAATTCAACATCATCCGCGAGAAAATAATACAGCATTGCATGTTTTTGAGCCAGCAGCGTGATGAAAAAACTAAAATAACTTATTTTGGTAGCATTAACAAAAATTAACGTAGTTTTTCTAGTGCAGATCCCACGCTTATTTCGTTATTCAATAGTTGTAATTGCACAAACATTACATCATCATCATCTTCAATACAAACTTTACTTCTTTTTTTAGTTTGAAATTTCACTTTCGATTCTATTTCTTTTATTTTTGATATAAGTCTTAATATGGACGCATTTCTTTTATTGATATTTTTTTGTAACTTTGAATGAAACGCCTTAGCAATGTTATTTGTTCTGTGACGCTCACCAAAAACGCACAAAATGTCATTGAATTTTTCAGTCATCCAAAACCCGTCTATATAACAAAAAAATAAATTTAATTTTTCTTTTCCTCTGCTCTCACTTTTAGCATAAGCCAAGCCTTCTTGGATGTGTTCAGCAGGCAGCAAAGGTAATGATGCAGTAAGCCCCACTATTCTTTTTTGACGTTTTGATTTTATTTTCAACTTTTTAGATTTTTTCCAGACGGCCTTACACCAATGATAGTAGCATCCTTTTAAATTCAATAAAGGAAATACGTTTTTTAAAGCATTGATTACGGCTATCTCGAAGTCACAGTGAAATATTTTTGGTTTGAATGTCGTAAGTTGCGATTTAATTAATTGCAAAGCTGTAATATATGTTTCTTCTTTTTTATCGGGCATCAAGACGTATATCAAAGGAACAGTTGAAGTTTGTGTAAAACTACTACCTACTTCGCCGTGTATTATAAATAATTGATAATAGGGATATGGGCAACAGTCAAAAGTTGCGTCCCCAAAATATTCATCAATGAGGCCAATTTTGTCCCTATTCTCTATGGAACAAAATATCATTATACGTTTATTCCCATCAAAATAATCAGCCAACAAAAAATCTAAAAATTTTGGTGGTACGACAATTTCTGCAAAATTTTTAAAAACGGTCTTTTTTACCTCTAAAGATCTATTTCTGATGTCGTAGTATTTCGATGTGCTGTATGCTACTGAATGCGGGTATTTCTGTAATTAAATCTAATCCGGTACTGTGTATGATTTACAAACTTCTTGATATAGGGCGGGAATGGGCTCATGATTGCCTTTACGGTTTCTTTTAACTTTTCAATTTCAACAATCATTAGATTTTTGGATATGTCAGGTGTGCACGAGTGGTCTTTTTCCTTAAGGATACATTCGTTCTGAAATTACAAAAAGGGGTCACGAAAGCATACAAACAGATCAATTCTGATTCTGATAAGTCAGTAGTACCTACTCTACTAGCTACTGCTGGCCAGTACTAAAACTTTTGTACATACCTGTACTATAATATTTCCTCTACATTTGTTCTTTCTATATAATGCACACCTCCACAAATAAGCTCCGTTCTTAAACTGTTTTACTTTGTGGTATTGGTGGCCTTTATGCAGAAGCACATTACCACCATTTCTTAGTAATTAAATCATTACTTTCCATGTTTGTAATTTGATTTGTTTAATAAATCCTGACCATTATCAAACTTGAAATATAAGTTGTCAGTGTCATAAACAACAACATTTAACTTTATCTCTACACTTCAAATCTAAAGAGTTTTGATAATGAGGTGTACAGTGGAAATTAGAAATTTCCCATAGAACACCTAGGTGGACAAAAGTGGACGGTCGTAAAATAAAATTTTCCACGGTCCACCCAGGTGGACTTGAGAGGTGTACGGTGGTCAAAAAGCGAACAAAAACCTATACAGCTACTTTTCATTTGTCTTCAAGAATTAAACTGAAGTAATCATTTTAATATTATTACCTACAATATACTTTAATTACTCTCGCAAACTTCAATTAAACAGGGTAGTAAAATTACTTTAAAATATTTTAATACCAAAACTTCCAAAAATATACTTCAGCACATCCGGTGTAGTAATAAACCTGAGAAATTAATCTGGCAAAAAGTAATCGGAAAGTGAGTTCTGAGCAGATTTCTAGGATTCAGTACCTCAAAAGTAAAAAATGGTACCCTTATAGGATCACTGTGTCTGCCAAGACCCTTTAATATCGGCAACTCGTGGAGATATCAAGTTTAAATGAAAAAAACATATACTTTAGTCTACGGCCGCTTATAAAACCTGTTCTGCAATAACGGAGCCTCCCACCTTTTCTTCATAATTATAATGTTATTTCAGCATGGTTTTGTAATCTCTGCGTTTTATGTACAATAAAGGCATTTTATTATTTTAAACATTAAAAAAGATACGGCCGTTTATGCTGTAAAAAACGCGAGAATGAATAAAAATAAAATAAATAAATAATGATCAAGTTCTCCCAAGTATCATAAATCCTAATACAAAAATATTTTGAGCTTCCATAGAAACCCAAATCAGTTGATCAGCAATTTTGTTTATGTGGACAAATTTTTCTTTCACTTTTCGACCTATTTTCTTTGAGAAAAGTGGTTCCTTATCACCAGCTCGATCTGAGTTTTCGCTTTCGTTCAATAGTAAAATTTCACCATATACATGGTGTTATTAGAGAGCGAAAAAGAACAACTAAAGCATGTATATTGTAAGCATTTCGTATGGACTATTTCGTAGAGATGAGAGGATTGGCTAAGGCAGTGACGGTTTGACGGGAAAGTTGTGATGAGATGCCAATTACCATTCATTCCCAGAGGCAGTGGGGTGGACCTCTGCAAACTTGTTTTAAAGAGATTAATAACTAGAAGTTGGAACTCAGTGGAGCGTGCGAGATGACTGAGAGGAAGTCTGGTTTGAGGCTGTAAGCTCTTTCTATAGCTAACTTAGGGACTTTGTTGGACAATTGTACTGCGATGTTGGCATTCGGAGCGACCAAGGAAAGAAACAACTGTCTTGTACGACGAGCGTTTATTGACTAAATACTACAGCTACAGTATAAAGATATATAGTACTTAAGCCTAACATAACGTGGCGGTGCGTCACACACTACACCTCCACCGTTTCTGAAAAAGAAAAATAAATGTAGATAATTTTATTTTTCTTTTTAACAAATCTTAAATCTTACTCTAGCTATTCTAGTTTGCAACCTAGGAAATATACTTATCTGAAGGCATTACTTGCTTGCATATTTGGTGGACGTCCATATTGTTCAGATAAATATACTTACTTACATTATATTAATACAAGAATTATAACTGAAAATGTAGTAAATAACTAACTACCGAAGGTTTAATTTGAATTACGTGTTTATTTTTAAACGTACTGTAGAAATAAGAATATACTATAACAAATTATTTGAAAACAACTATTTTAGTACGTCACAAATAATCTGAAATTAGGTCAATGAATTATACAATTACCTGAGAGTAAAATATTCAAATTTGATTAATTGCCAAATATAAAGTATTACATAAAAATGGTCTATAGTTTTAAAATATTTAGAAAATTACATAAAGATTCTGTTCAACAATTTAAATTTGAATCCATTATTTTAAAATTGTACCTTGCCATGATCAACAAAAGTAAGGAAACCTTTTTTTTTTAATTTAACCATTTTCTTCAATTTATAATCAAAAAACTATGATACATATTGGTTAATATTCAAATAACAGCATAAATTTTTCGATGGTTGAGTTTGTTAAATTTGCTGCATTGTAATAATTTCGTTACTCAAATATATTTTAAGTACCGATAGGTACGTACATTACCTAAATACGAACATGTTAAAAATTTAAATGAGTACCAATCACTATTATATAATTTAAACCGTCAATTTAGGTCATCTCATCAGTTCTGTAGCATTACCATTACTATAAATACAGACAAACATACAATACTCTGTGACCACATGTACATTTTTTCTTAATAGGAACAGATTATGAAAATTATAAAAGATATGAATACTAAATTTCAAAACCACTTCCCGTGTTAGGTATACAATTGCGCTTTAAAAATTATGCATGTTAAAAATATCATAATAAATGTCTGTACTTAAGTATGTTTTCTTCTGTTTCTTATTTAGAACGTATTAATACTGATTACCTAAGATTTAGTACTGATAATGTTTATCATACCAAACTATTCGACTACTTACTAATAATAAAGGAAAATTAATAGTACTTTTAACAAATGTTACTTATAGTTAATATATTACTCTTCTTACGGACGGGTTCATTTATTTATTTAATTCGTTATTGATTGATCATATCATCAAGTATATAAAAAATAATAATAATAATAGTACGTCGGTAAGTAGATCACAGTAAAAAAAAAAGATTGATATTTTTGATTTGCTTAGCTTGATAAGTTTGTTAAAAAATTATAAATTGCACAAGTAGTTACTTATTATGAGAAATTTCTTTGAAAATATTGCCCTTGCACTTTTTTTTTTTCTTTCTAAATCTCCTTTTATCTTTACTCTGAGCAAAATACTTAATCAATATTCATATCTCTTTCGCTTCTTCTTTTTATTTTATTCACAAGTAACACGTCTTTCTCATTTTAATAATAATTATTTTACACTTGCTCTGCTTGCTCGGTACACATTTTACTCCACAGAGTATTTAACTTCTTTGGGCCGGCCGGTCCCACACACACAACACAATTATAATATAAGGTACATTTTATTATGAGTCGACTCACACGTCTTTGCGTGTATATAACTTTTACATATTTTATACGTAGGCCTATAATAGTACCTATCGTTGTTGTGCGCACAACAAATTAATATAGGATCAGTGTTTAAGACTTATTACTTCTCCAACAGTTTAAATGTTTACTGAAGGATCTGATCTCTATGAGGGTCACGATTTAAGACTCTTTGGTCCCCAACTATCTTCACAGAGGAAAACTCGTTCGCACCATGATCAAATGAAGGGTTCGCTCCCTATGTACCTTATTGTGTACCGATTTTTTCACTCACACTCATACATTCCTATTCATACAAAAACAATCATATATCTCAATCAAATTGAATCCTTTAGTATAAATAATTTTGTATTGCCTTGGTACCAGTAGCCATACAAAACACCTATAACCAAATTATTCCCTTCTCACTCATTTGACGTAACCAGACTAAACCAAAACCAACTAACAAAAACAATCTTTATTTTCCCTTCGCCTAAATTACCAGTAGAAATGTAACTAATTGTATTCTGCGATACAAAAAGATATTTAATACATTTCTATGAGTTAACACCTTCATTGCCTAACATTTACCTGAAACGTAACTAATTGCCCTCATATGGTAGCAAAAGATTTTAATACGTTTCTACGATAACTTCATCAAACTCTATTTTATCATCATAGAACGATCTCAAAAGCTTTGAAACTTCTACTTACTGGGCAAGCATCAAAAAATTCAATTTTAACAACGCTTCTCTAAATAAAACTCTATAGTTACTTTTCGGTCAAATAGTACCTATCTACTTTCGTCAGCTTTTACGAAATAAAAATATCGGAATAATTATTATTTAATAGAGTGCTAGTTGACTGATATACCTACTTGGGCTGGCTACCTCAGCTTTTTCTGTCATACGTATGTAGGTAGGTACCCTAGTATGTTTGTGCTACCACAGAATAATAACTAGTAACTAGCGTTAGTGCTACAGACACACGATATGAAATGTGTGACCTACATTCAAAATTGGAAAAAACAGTGTAAATACACATTATAAAACAAAGCCTCGGATTACTGTGATCAAGATCTAACATATCAATCTACTATACTATTTTAACTGTTTAAAAAATAAGTACGAAATTAAAATTTATACCGTATGTTGCCCCCTTTATCTTAAGTTAGGTACTCATACATCATCAAAGTTACGAAATTAAAGGTTAAAAGTTTTTACTTACTTATTTTACTTAACATATCACTTAGACACCATCACATACACATAATTATTATTACAATATAAATCAGTGAATACTCTGTTTACTGTACCTATATAGTAATGCTGTTTTAGCTTCAGTCTATGAATTAGACGTAACAAAATTGTGGATGTGTTATCGACATTAGTTATCACTATTTCACAAGTGAATTAGTAAAATAATATTAATTGCTTGATTGCCGATATCAATAGGAAAAACATAAAATTTACATTGAACAAGACTATCCATAGGTACAATAATACATTGGAAATGTATTCATACTAATCTTGAGCTGGTCTACAAAATAAGCAAAACTATTGTTTTGATAGGTAGATATATTTATTAAAGTGTTTATGAAAAAAAAAAAATACAAAGAAACATTTTATTTTGAGGACCATTGAATTTAAATTTTACTAAAAGAAACAAAACTAAATATAGTAAAGTAATGTCTGTTTACATAATTAATTACTTAATTAAGTTATTTATTAGTAGGTATGGTATCCAAAAGGTCAAAATTATTTCTTAAATAAATATATATTCATCCGATTTAAGTCTCATATAAAATGAATTTTATGATTTTTCTCATAATCTTCATGACCTTATTCTTTGTATAGAAAGTGTGAATGTGCATAAATTATGCTATATGTTTGCAGTACCAATATAGTTATATTTTTATGTTATCTGTCCCTTTCTTACTAACGTATAACTTAAGAATTTTCTTTGTCATGCCTCGTGTCACTCATATTATACATGTCTAGGTACTTACTTATATTCTGTACTCACGTGTGATGCGCACGGTCGGTAACCTGAATCTTGCTGGTCAGCAATTTCAACATTTCAACAACAACGGCGCGCAAGCCGTTTTTGTATATGTATAAACAATATCAGATAGCTAATAAGAAAAAATAAAAATGTTATGTGGGAATTTCATGTGGGTACATACATAAATACCACCATGTAAAAACTTTTGAAAACTAGGTACTCTTATAATTTGAAATTGAGATGTTGAAAAATTACAAGTTACTTTATGAAATCTAACAGGTATCATTATCAAATCAGTTTATTAATAAAATATGTTAACCAATTTGATAGCGGCGAAATATGTTTCTCACATAACTAAGTAGGTACTCATATATATTTCCATTACCATCACACTGCAAAATTTTAACTGGAGTTAGTAGAAGGCAACATTACGTATTTTTATAAATGAACCCGTTTAACTTATATCTAAAATGAAGGATTATAGATCATTATAAGAAAATAGTAATATGAAATAGATAATAACATATTTTCGCGTCGTACATGTACGACGATGCTACCGCTACTTATATTTTCTCAATTAGGTAAGTAAAATTAGGTATAACCTTCATCTTCTTTCTTCCAACCTTGATGTTATTCATCCATCCAGAGGTTATCTTGAAAAATAGTTCAAGTAAAGAAAATAAAATAAACTGGATATCTTATTTATAAAGTTCATTCCAAAACTATACGAAACCATGCTGGAAAAAAATACTTGCCGAACTTTCCTGGCCGAACACTCACTAAAATTTTAATACACTTTTCACTCACTCATTACATTATTGCTTGGGTAGCCTGGGTGGGGTCGCGTCCACATCCGACCCGAACATCTCCCGGCTGCCTGCATAATCTAACCATCATCCTTCCGACTCCATCTTTCTCCCAGCGCCCAGCGTTCACATTCATCTGACTCCGACATCCTCCCGGCGCCCAGCTTACTCTCGATACATTTTATTATTATATAGTTTGCCACGCAGATCAATCTATACCATCTTTTATTTATATACTATTCTGCCAATCATTTGACCGTCACCCGAAATAATAGAGACAAGGAAAACACTGAAGAAGAGTCATTTTGGAGGTTCCGAGGCACAGTAAACACTCACATATTCAGCAACACAATAAGAAAATACTTTAAAACTCAAATTAAAATATTTTAGTCCATGTTATACAAAGTCTGTCACAGAAATTGAAACCGCGCTGCGCAACACTGCCCGTATAAGGCAGCGCTGGCAGGGTCGCCATGCGATGTTGGCATTCGGAGCGACCAAGGAAAGAAACAACTGTCTTGTACGACGAGCGTTTATTGACTAAATACTACAGCTACAGTATAAAGATATATAGTACTTAAGCCTAACATAACTTGGCGGTGCGTCACACACTACAGTACGTTTTCCCTGAATGTTGGATTGCACTTAGTAAGAACGTAATGAACCACATAAGTTCATTTGTGGAGAACCAGTAAAAAGTTTGTCTCGCGATACACCATGCTGTGTTTTGCAAAATGCAAATAGTTTGTTGAGACATGCCAGTCTGAATGATATCATTCGGAGAGCACTCATTTCTTCTCAAGTGCGGATGGGATGTCAATGATTCCCTGGAGTTGGGCAAATGTTGTGTTTGGGATGCTACGTGTGTCGACACCCTGGCTCCCAACATTAACAATCTCTTCATGTGGGTTGGCGGCTGCACTAACTTAAGAGTAATAAATATACTTACTACTTTTATTCACTACTTGAATACGTTTTAACGAAACTTTGGGTCGTTGGGATTCGGAGGCCAAAGTGTGGTATTAGGTGATCCTAGATCTGGCAGCTAACTTGCTAAAAGGTTGAGTATAGCTATTCAGAGTGGGAATGCTGCTAGCGTGTTGGGTACTTTGCCCACAGGGAGACGCATTGGAGGGAGACACGATTTTTAATTTATCAGTGTAGATTTAATTGAAATTTAAATATATTTTGAAATTGAAATATATTATATTACCATGAATAGGGTTATAATCTTGGTGTTATATATAACAATGTCAATGAAGTCCGCACTATTCAGCATATTTAAATTAGCATGCAAATATTATTTATGAATTAAATACCTAGGTACAATTTTATTAGTTGTCATTAAATAAAATTTTACATTCCAAACAAATCATAATTAAGTGTTTTAAGTTTATTTGAAGTAGGTTTTGTATTGTTTTTAGTAACGAACAAAGAAATAATGTCGTAATATTTTATTAAAATGCATCAGTTTATATTTATTTCAGCACTGTAAGTAATAATTTATGATACGAAGGATACGAAATCGAAGAGATACAATTGGGCTTTATTGTCCGATAAAATGCCGTGTTCGTTACAATGAAAGGAAGAATATTGCCTTGTACCCGGGACAAATTTATCTATCGGCATCGTATACGAGAAATCATTGCTTTTTATATCGTCGTCGGCTTGGCGTAATTTATGTCGGAAGGCTAGGTTAGGTATGTATGTCACACATATGCTATTTTAGGATAAATATTATTTATTAGACGATAAATGATAGATAAAGTCATACACGAAATATACATAAAATATCTGTCGCAATATTTCCTATAAGAAATTAATAGTTTAGCATGTATGTTTTGCGAGACAACTGAGTTTTAAGTTTGACAGCTGTCATATGAAATGTAGATCTTGTTATAGACTTTACGCGAAGTTGTTTTTTTTACTTGTCATTTTGCAATATTGACCTATAGCGCCTTTGACATTTTGCAACTTAGATTTTTGAGACTTTGATATAGTCGTATCGTATCCGAAGGCATCCCTCATTTACGCCACTAGTCCATACTAGCTTAGCTTACCTACTCAGACACCTTTCTAGTCTAGAGTAACTAACAATACGTCATTTGAAATAACTGTCGATTGCCTGCCTACGTAAGTACGTTTATTGTACAATAAACTTGTTCACACATGTCCACAGTTGGTGAACGATAATAGGATCAACATAAGAGCGTTGGCCTGAATTGATGTGGCCCAAACACACGACCACACAGCCGACTAGACGGCACAGTGTAGGCAGACAGACATGTGACATTTAGTTAATTTGTGGACAGACACTATCTGGCAAGACATCAGTGCCAGATATACAAAAAAATAAGTTGCCGTTACTTTTACTTATCTTTTTTGTCTACCTACCCGTAATATTAATATTTTAAACTCTGTTATTGGCTGTTTAAGTTTTTAAGGCAAATTGTAATAATAGAACATGTGCTGTTGAGTTTACGAAATAAATATCATCGAACCACATGTTACAGTTTAACAGGTGACATTCTATATTCATTGCGTAGTCGGCTAGCCATTATGATACCAGAAATATAAACCGGCTACGCAATGTACAAATAATTTCACCTGTAGACTTGTAGCCTGTAGTTGCATAACATAAGGCACTGATCTATATTCCTGATTGCGCGCATTGGTCAGTCAGTGGTGGACTGGTGGTAATGAGATGATACGACCAATCAGCATGTACGCTTTACCCTGCCCCCAACCCGCGTACATCAGTTTGTTGACGGAATTGTTTGCTTGGATACATGGACACATTAGGCGTCTAGCAGGCTGTGTGGTTGTTGGGATCACCCACAGAGCAACGAGTCTCATATCTCGCGTGCGATGCGTGCCACTATTAGAGACGAAACTAAATTATTACCACGTGTCAAATTCTTGCCGAGCGATTGTGCTTACTCGGTCATCACTCATCAGTTCTAGAATTGCATATTCTTCTTCTTCTTAGCGTGTCGATGGCAGACACTACACCGTCGCGGCCCAGAACTTGGCTACGTTGACAGCGCTGACAGACGCTGTCATAAGATCGTCCTGCGTGCAGGTGCTAGGGCACGCAGGACACGATGTTAGGTGGTTCATTGTTTGAACTGCACCACACAAACAACCTACATCGGAACCCTCCAAGAAGCCCCACTTGGTCATGTTTTCCTTACTCCGGCCGGTCTGAGTCCGAAGTCTATTTAAAGATTTCCAAACCGACCATGGCAAATTATGGCCAGGCGGCAAGCTCTCAGCAATCGGGACGAAAGGATCTGGTAGGGTCACCCCCTCCTGCCAAAGGTTGCACCTCGCTTGTTCGGGGTCTGTGCAAAGAGGAGTGACGCACTTAACAAAGCCATTACGGCTTTTCAGCCGTTGTGTCACTGGGATGTGGTCGTGCAAAGGATGCCGTGCATCTGACTCCATCTTTGCTCTTTCAAAGGAGCTAGCCACAGATCTACGAACAACTGGAGGCGCTATTCCGGCTAGTGGGTACAGTTGGCTAACCGGGGTCGGTTTCAGGCAACCAGTTATGATCCGGCAAGTCTCATTTAAGGCTGTATCCACCAGCTTTGCATGAGCTGAACGGCTCCATACAGGACATGCATACTCGCCTGCAGAAAAGGATAACGCCAGCCCAGTAGTCCGCAGAACATGAGGTGTTGCTCCCCATCCAGTAGAAGTAAGGCGCTTTAATAGATTGTTCCGAGTGTGCACCTTCTTTTTTATGTTTTGGCAATTCTTACTAAAGGTAAGTGACCTATCCAGAGTAATGCCCAGATATTTTGGAAAACTAGTGTGAGCTACAGGCACACCTTGCCACTCAATATTAAGCCTATTGCAATTGCATATTGAAGACTGAACTTGTAAAATCACGTAAAACATATGTTTTACGTCAATTTTCTGCTGAGTAAAACTGTCCTTAAGGGTACCTTTTTCCTTAAATGCCGTTTTACAAAATAATATTAATTTGAGGAATAAGGTACCTAAGGTAAGGACAGTTTTATTCAGTAGAAAACTGACGTAAATGACATATGTTGTAGTTGACGATTTAACAGAGTGAAATTAGATTTCAGTTACACTATCAAATGAAATTAATGTCAAAGGTGCCTTTATTAATATTTTTTTAATATTATGCCCAAGATATTTAAACTTATTGATCTAATTTTTATACTAACCTAGATAAATCAATTATTTTGTAAAAATTGCATACATGGATGTTGTAGTGTTATTTTTTTAATTTTTATTCCTAAATACCTGCAAAAAGGCGAGGGGCGTGGCTCCGCGGGCTTCGTCAGTCGCGCGGTGGCTCTTACGGACGATGGACCTGTGCTGCTGGTGCTCTTACCCACGTGCGAAGTGATTTTAATTTTCGATTAACTTATTTTTGTTATTCTTTCAGTGCCACAGTATAATTAATGCAATACAACCACGGAAATAATACACTCTCTTTTCATGTGGGACACCGAGTCGTCCAACGACCCGATGAACCCTGGTGTCAGAGTTTTTCAACCGCCTACTACCACTAGTAGGCCTCTGACATGGTTGTGTTACGACCGCCGTCTAAGTTATCATAGACAGCAACCGGGACCGACGGCTTAAAGTGCCCTCCGAAGCACGCAACCATTTCTTTTCGGACAATCAGTTGGTTCATCCTGCAATGTCCTATCCAGACCGGGAACAAATACACAAAGTGGAAAATATCATCTTTGTGAGTGTCCCACCGCGAATCGAACCCGGAACCTTTGCGTCGCAGGCAGTCGCACTACCTCTGCGCCACATCGGCCGTCAAAATAATAATAATACTAAGGGTGCCTTCTAGAAATTTAATCTTTAAAGTAAATACCTATACTTCGTTATAATACTTATGAGATCAACAACATCAACATCTACCGCCACAGCAGTTCTCTGCTAGACATGGACCTCCTCGATTGAGAGGGTGTTTGCCATGCTTACCGCACGCTTGGTAGCGGGTTGGTGAGTGCAGTACGAGGTGTTGTATATGTCGCGAAAAATACCGCAATCTTGGTAGATGTCGTAAATCTTGACGTGAAATGTTATTTCACTTAACTACGAATAGGTGCATTTTTATTACAGATTAAAACAGACTTTTAATCTTTTAATTTAATTTCTGTTTTCTCTTAGTATATATCCATTATACTAAGAGAAAACAGGAACTAAAATAGATTTACCTAACCTACTGCATTTTTCTTAACTGGGATGTTCTACTACGCCGCCAAAGGTCACTAGAGTTCATTTCAAAGATTCCTTAAGCTACAAGACCAGCGCTGCGTGACGCGGGTCGCCCAGCCTGCGCTGCTCTTTTATTTTGCCGAATCTAGACCGCAGTCCGCCCGCTCGTCACAGCGTTGGCGTTTAGGCTTCGGGAGAAGGGGCCCAATGGGTGATGTAGTTTAGTGTAATAATTAAATTAAAAAGTTGACGTACCTAAAGAAAGTCGTCTGTAGGTATATATATTAATTGCTCTGTGGGATCAACACACTCGTACTCACTAGCCGTGGGCGAGTCTTTTGTCAGTTGAAAAACAATTTACGCTCGACTTGCTTCGGGACCGAGACTTTGCATAATCATATTAATCACAACTGAAGGTTAGGTACTTAAAATGAATTCTGTTAAAAACATATAATATGATGACAGCATCGCTATCTTTAAGAAAAGAGTAAACGAATACTAGCTTTCACTGTCGTAAATTGCAAGCTGTGTAGGTATGTGTACGTAGTATATTTTTAATAAAATATATGTAATGTAGGTATATTTTTGATATGAAGTTTATTTAGATATATGTAATCTATTCGTGTGTAGGTTTATTTTATCTTATTGTTTTCTATTGTGCACGCCTAATCCGCTCATCTCATAGAGTCTTATTGTACATAGGCCAGCTGGAAGAAATTTCTTAGTAGAAATATGTTGTCCTGTTGTGTAGTTATTTTGTGTATGTGTGTCTTTTGTAATCTTTTTGTGTACAATAAACGGTTAATAAATAATCTCTTTCAAAAAAGGTATCTAATACTTATCTGTAGTAGACCGTGACATAGTAAAAAGCAACTTTTTTTTTAGATAGCAAAATTGCCTGCAGTCAATCCACAGGTATACCAAAAATGAATCAAAAATTCTATGATAATAAATCAAATTCCGCCTATATTCAACACAGTTTTGCATACACCACACCGGTCTAAATTGAAATCACAACGTCGAGTTTCAATAGATATGGAAATGGTTATAAACGCCGTCGTAAAAATGGTTTACAAATATCCTATTAGCTATTAGTCAATTTTGCCACTTAGTTAGCTGATGTTAAGGTAAAATGGGCTTAGAATTCGATAATGGATAGTGCTCGGAATTTCGAATCCCATTTTTTTAAGTCTCTACGAGACGATATTTTTCTTAGTAATACTTAAAAATATTTGCTACAAAACTATGGGGCTCTAAACATGATTTATTGAAATTGCGTTGATAGATGGCCTCATTAAATGAGTAATGAAACTTTTTTTTTGTAATATTAATATTAGAACCTGCAAACTCAATGAATTAATATTGGCTGTAATCAAAGTAAAGGCAATTAACACCAAAAGTGGCCGTTTGTAGGTACTTTTTCCATAACTTTTTGTTTGCATGTTCTAATTTAACATAAGGATACTAAAAACTTGGGCGGATAGTTTACATTGTTTGTATAAAGATAAAACTTTGATTTTGTAAAGTAGCGCCACTATCGATTATTTTTAGTTCTGGACCCTATTATTTTAGCCCCGGGGCTATTTAAATCTACATCTGACTGTATGGTGGGGAGCAGGAGCTCACCCGGAGAAGTCTTTTAGTTGTTCAAACAACTAGCTCCAAGGGCCGCGATTGGGCTTACAAATGAGGGAGCTTCGCGCCCCCGCCGGCGGGGGCGTCGGTTGCTTGAGGAGCTTGTGGAGTGTGATCTACTCGCAATGGCTGCAGCAGTGGCTACTGTGATGTCATCATTATCATCCGAAAGGACGACCGTAATGGTTGTCGAAAGATTTGTATGAACATGATATTAAAGGTTTTTTAGTTTGAATCTATACTATAGCGATACTTATTTTAGTGAGTAGTTATTATTTTGTCATTTTGTATAAGTATTACTTTTTTTTGTTTATTGACATATAATGGTCACATCAATGAAATTAAACCTTTTTTAGATAACCTGCGACAAAAAATTGTACTTTATAAAACACCTATACCTAAAATACGTTCAGCTCTTTGCCTCTTGTGATTCTGTATTATTTTTTGTTCGTTTTAATTATCCAGCCAGTGAGTGACAACATCATTAAAAATTTATATAAATTGAGTTATATCAGGACCAAGAGGAAACTTTATAATATTTAGACCTCCATCAACATCATACTTGCTAATCCCCATCTGCAATCCAAATAGGTAGACTTTTTTTTTACCCAACTGCCTCAAAGGAAGGTTATTGTATCAAAATTGCGTATAGGATGTTATGGCTTGAAGGTGCCAGCCAACAGTATTATTATACTAGCTGTTACCCGCGGTGTTGCCCGTGGTGGTGATAAAAACTATCTAATGTGTGTGCCAAATTTCATTACCTACAATCGGTTCAGTAGTTTTTGCGTGAAGAAGTAACAAACAAACAAATTAACAAACATACAAACTTTCGCATTTATAATATTAGTAGGATAGGGTGTATGCCATACTCACCATACTAGGCAGGCGGGTAGACGAGCGCAGTGCAAGGTTGTTTTTTACACAGACCCTATTACCTGCGAGGGTTTCTACATGCTGACCTCCGAACTACAATTTGAAGATGTCACCCCATGATATTACTCGTGGATAGAAATGGGTTGATGCTATTCTAAGCAGGTATTAAACGGTGCAATTTAGGTAAGAGTTACTTATTTAGGATGTTCATTTCGCTACGCAGTGTGAATACGGAAATTGCCAAACTTTGATATTGTTGATCGTCGGAACTGTGAGTTTTGCTAAAATATTGGGGCCAAAATAAACAAAAGTAATGATTTGGAACAATTTCTTCGGAAAACAAATACGAATAAATCTTAATTTAGAGTTCTTTTAAATACTATCAGCAGCACCTTAGAACTTTAGGTGGTGAGTAACCATTTTATGAGTTTAGTTTTTTTAATTGTATGTTATTTTAATTTCTATTGAACAGTTTTTGGTAAAGGCTGCCCGCACACGTCAGACTTTTTATAGGACCGATAATCGGGCAGAATTTTCCTCTGATTCTTAAGACCGATTTTGTGACCGACTCAAAGCACACGTCCGTCACTTTGTCTGTTGGTTTCGAGGGAGTAGCACGTCATGGACGGCCGACTGTCGGTGAGAAGTGTGCGTTAACGCATACATTTCCGAGTGTTCCATTTTTCACCGACAATCGGATCGGTCGGGATGCACCGATTTTATTTCTGACCGACTATTTGTAGGATGTGGGCGTTACACCATAGCAATCAATACGTTCCATTTTACTCCTACAAAAAATCGGTCACCGATTATCGCACGTGTGCGGGCAGCCTAGGCTGTTATTTTCAAATGTCGAACACAAATTGTTTTGTTTACGATGAATAAATATGAAATACTTGACCAACTGTAACTGGGTTTCATACAATTGAGAATTAAGTACTAAGAATTACAAATTCCTTGAATACATACACATACACATATCACGCCTATTATCCCTTGCGGGGTAGGCAGAGCGTAAACGGCCGCAAAAACGGACATTTACGCCACGTCTGACATATATTTAAGGGTCATTTGGAAAACTGTGTATCGCCACAGTGACAGGTTGTCAGCCCATCGCCTAAAATTGCAATACACACCCTCAAGTCCCTTAGTCGCCTCTTACGACTCCCACGGGAAAGAAATGGGGTGATGCTATTCTAAGCCGGTATCACACGGCACTTAAGCCGGTATCACACGGCACATTCCTTGAATAGGTTAGTTTAAATAAGGCTAGGTAAGTTTCTGATTAAGAAGTAAGGCCACCAAATACTAGGAAATCATAGCTGAGAGTAGTTCTTAGTAGTTGCAAGCGATGGATTAATAAGCACTTATTAAGAAGTTTTATATTAGAGTCGTACCAAAGTAGTCATGAGTACTTTGATGTACTAGTTGCTTGCAACTAATGTTGTGTAAAGCCTAGTGTGCTTATAGATTAAGCAGGTATTCCAACTAACAATAGATAGAAACGTCCATTCAGATCTCGTCATGCTATGCTCAGCAATTTTGACGTTCTCAAATATCTACGAGGATTTCTTAAACTTGTTTTCGGGTCAATGGCAATTATGCCCGGTCAATGAGCCCAGAAACTATAAGTTATCCCTTTACCCATATGTTGTTCCCTAATACATAATAATTGTACCATCATTAAAATATGCGCTCTGGGAAATAAAAACGCAGATTAGTCCTAATAGACTATACGCCCGGATGATCCCCTTTAAATAGTGGAGGTTCTCTCTATATTATGCCTCTATTATCAACTTTATTTATTCATATTTTTATACTTTATTGCACACTATACAAAATGTGGACCTAATGCCACGCAGCACTCTCTACCGCCCAACTAGAGAGAGAAAAATGTCCACACAGATATTATATAAAAAACTGTACTTTTTCAATCTCAAGAGCAAACCTGAACCATAGGACAACAAAATTTCCAGTTCCAAAATGACCAATCTCTACTACCTTGTCTTAAGCTAAGGTACCAATCCAATACTATATTCCATCGTATACTGTGGCTTGGTGTATCTAATGTACACCTTCGCCTTCCACAAACCACCTATTACTTTCATCTTAAATTGGAGAGGCAGGTGTTCTTATGAACGGTTTTTAATGCTCTGTGGGATGTTGTGTTAATACCTTATAGCAGATTCTGCTTTTAAGTATGTCGCAGAAGTTTAGCTTGCTTGATAATAGTTGTATAGGACTTTAAAATATCGCCCAAGTTGTCGTATCTCAGACAATCCCATATCCTGAGACTAAACTATAATGTAGGTATAATAAGTATCCCGGTAGATGGAGCCATGCTACGCGTTACTGGTATGATGATGCTCTTGCATAATTTTGCTATAGGTAGATGGGCCGCGGTAGTACAGACGTTAGAGGCGTCGCTACTCGTGATAGCGAAAGACATATCAAACCCTGGCTGCGGTGCAATTTTGCAAATTCTCCAAAATAATAAATGTGCAGGGGCTATTCTGCTATATGGAAATCGTCTCAGTTGTGGTTCAGTAGAGCGTCAGTTGGATGAGTTTGGTTTTTTCTTATTCCGCTAAGAGTTTGAAGTATAGAAAATCACAATATAATGACAACTGAGTTTCGATGGCATTACAATGACTAAAAATTAAAGTATCGGAGCCCAAGTCATTTTCGTCCCTTTTATTATTATTAATGCTGAAAATTATAGCTAAAATCACTTTGATTTACACTATTTTACACAGAATCCTAGAACTAGTACCGATCTAAACTCTATTGAATTGAGGTTGTTTGGTATCGTATGCTGTGGCTTCTGCTATCAGTTTGAGTAAACAGACAGTAATACCAATGATGCAGCAGCGGCACGCTCCCTCACGTCGCCTTAATCCAAAACTGATCGACATTGAGCCTTAATATCCCTTGATCCCTGTAATAGCTTTAATTGTTTACTCTGACCCAATAAAGCGTCAATAAATGGATTTCGTTGTTTCCAAAGCAATGTGGGACAAGCTCCTAATGGATTCGATTGAAAAAGGTTACTGTGGGTTATTTGCAAAACGAAAATTAAGGCTTGTACTTCGGTGGAAGGAACGTGATTCAAATGAAATTCGGAAGTCGTGTCCGAGATTTTAAAAGAGTTTATTATAGAGGTGTCACTATGTCAAATAATGTCAGAATATAGTACCTGCTAATGACCTGCTACTGATAAGAAGCAATGCAGCAGGCGATGCAAAGGTTCCGGGATCAATTAACGGTGGGGTGCTCACAAAGTTGATACTATCACTTTGCGAATTTAATTGTTGAAAGTATTTGATGTCAGTATTATAGCAATTAATTATTATAACAATAGTAAATTAGTAACGGTACTCACAACTTTTAGTTTTAAGTTATTTCAGCAGAAGCAAAAATCTTTTAACCACAAAAAGCTAACAATTAATTTCAGTTTAAAAACGCAAGGGCCAGTATCATGTTACGTATTTCGCGCGAATATTATTTTGGTTTTGATTATGTCCATTCTGGTATTTTGGTCCAAGGTCCAAGACCATACTGCCTCGTTTTCGGTAAACATTATTCTTACGAACTTTGATATTATGGAACATTTTATGTATTTCTTTGTTATTTTTGTCATAGACGCGCAACTATGGTCAAAAATATTCGAGTATTATATGAGCGCAGCGATCACAAATTTTTGAACAATATTTGTTTAATGCTCAATCACGTCGAATGCCTAAAAATTATGGCCATTGATGCCTGTTCTCTCTGCAATTCTTTTCCTGCTGCACATCAATGACCTCCTTCGGCATGGTATTGTTGGATACGCAGATGATAGTACCGTTTCAGAGAGATACTTGACAGGTGCAGGGACCAGCGGGGATGAAATACGTTCGTTAAGAAAGGCCATGGTAGAGCGAACAGATCTGACCTTAAGTCTTGTCTCCCAATGGGGCAACGACAATCTGGTCTCATTCAAAGCCACCAAAACACAGGCGTGTCTTTTCACTGCAAAAAGGAGTCCTTTCGACTGGACACCTACTTTTCGGGGTACATCTGTCCCAGTCACTGACAGGCTTGAGCTTTTAGGCATGGAGTTGACATCAAATCTAAACTTCGGCGCGACCATCGAGTACAAGGCTCAGACGGCGGCTAAAAAGCTGGGCGTCCTGAATACTTTACGCCTGGACAGCTTTTAACTCTTTACAAAGCACAAGTCCGATCCTGCATGGAGTATTGCAGTCACCTTTGGGATGGCTCAGCCAAATACCAACTTGCCTCTCTTGACTCGGTGGAACGCAGGGCCAAGAGGCTCATAGGCGACATAAAACTGTTGGACACCAAGCTACATAGCCTGGCACATCGCCGCAAAGTTGCCTGCTTGTCGGTGTTTTTATAGATTGTACTTCGGAGAGTGTGCTCAAGAGCTTCACGACCTTGTTCCACCAGCTCCCTTCTACCATCGGACATCCAGACGCACCGCCGGATACCATCCGTACCTGGTTGCCATTCCGCCAATTTGGACTAAGCGCTTCCAGTCATCATTAATAATGCGCACTGCTAAAGAGTGGAACTCACTTCCTGCGTCTGTGTTTCCAAACGCATACAACCCTAATGTCTTCAAAGTAAGAGTGAACAGGCTTCTTCTGGGTGAGCTCGCTCCATCTTAGACTCTGTCTCTGTCCTATGACCTAGACTAGAGTCAAGAGCAAACCCATCATTAATAAAAAAAAAAAAAATTTAAAACAAATATAACATGTTCATACCTTCGCCCACTTTTTTTCATCGTCCGATGTTGAAAATCACTTCCACTAGCTGAATTGCTTGCTGAATAATCGAAAAAATATTTCATACATTTTGGTGATATTTTATAAACTAAGAAAATATTAAAAACAAAAGGACTACTAACTTACTAGCTTGATTTTGACTAAGGTTATCTATACATAATCCTGTAATTTTTGGTCTATAAAATAAAGATTTTCTGAAAAGAAATTAACAGTAAAAGGAATATAGGTAAAGGAATCTAACGTAATGACGTCCAAGCCATTGATTAACACAAGTCGCCGCCCCCACCGAATACTATCGTAATGTGCTATTACCATAGTTTTCCTTTTAATGCAGATTCGTTATCTATGGACCCAGGCGCATTTATGTAATTTTTTTCAGATTTTTCCTGTGTTTCGTTGCGCAGAAAAAAAACATTACTATATTTTTCGACGGAATATCCCATCCAATTTTTTACCCGAATAGTAAAGTATAACAATAATACAGCACGTAGTCATATGTTTTTTTTTTGTAATATCGATTAACATATTATTCGGGTGAATAAAACTGTGCTTCTAATTCGGGATAACTATAACCATAGTATTCGGGTTAATCAAAAAATATTTGAATATCATAAAGTTATTTATGGTTTATCTCATTTATTATATTCTATTGTAAATTATGAGACGTTATTATTCGTGCATAAACAAAAATAAAATGCAATAGTTATATCAGTAAATATTGTTGTAATATTTACTTTATACAGTTATGTTGACTATCATAGTTTTTATGTTATTTTTCTCATGCACATAAAATGTATCAAGTCATTAATATATTTCCCCTCTTTATCATTAACAAGTAACGACAGTTTATTGGTTATTTTTACCGCCCACTTGTAGGTAACTCAAATTACTCGCATTAAAGCTAGAGAGATCTAAAGTAATCCTGCCATACCCCGCCCCCTCACCTGTGACCTCAAGCGGCATTGTTTGTTTACAATAATTTAGTCTTGATCTGGATACAACGACCGGCGCATCGGAACAGGTGTGATGAAAAAGTAAATTATTGATTTCGTTACTTTAAAGTGTTCCTGTGTTGTGAAAATATTTAGATAACTGTCGTCATGAGTACACGTTCTGTGAAACGACTCAAAAATCCTAATGTGAAAAGAAAATTAGATCTGGAGAATGGTCAACAAACACAAAGTAAGTACCTAACTACCTACCTTATAGTTATCGGCATAATTGCCTTAACTTATTGAATCATGTGTTATATTTATAATTGTTTCATATACTGCCTCTAGGTACCTACTTTCTAACTGATACCTACTGGTAAATATATTCTAAAATACCTACTTACATACCTACACTTTTTGACTTATTTTGTTATTGGCTGTGGTAATTTATCTGTTATTTTAGAGTAAGTGGCTGGGCCTTGCCTTGTTTGATTGAAAATGAAAATGAAATAACTTAATTCAATGTAGGATAGCATTATCACTGACGTCATGATCGGTCATTGTAAAAAAATTGCTTAGGGCTATTAGTTTAATAATGCTACAAAACTGTAGCCCAGTAGGTAGGTATGTTCGTACCTTACGTACCTACCTATTTTAAGATATATAATTGGTAGGTACCTTTTCGACTTTATAAGTTTTAAATTTTTCTGGTTACATCTACCTGATTCTTTCCTTTGAAGACAAAATGTTAGCTATTTTCAGTTGTAACAGACTTGTTTTTGTAATAGATAGGTATGTAGCTATATTTCGATAGCCAAAGGTGGCCAAACAGCCCATTAAATCTTTTCGAACGTACGTTAATCGGTGCACCTACAGATAAGTTGGTAGGTAGGTACTTATTAAGTGGATGTGTGGTGTCGGCATCACCCTATTTTTTATTCATGGGTGCCATAAAAGACGACTAAATTGCGCTCGCCGATCCGCCTGACAAGTGTGGAGGCCAATGTCCAGCTGTACTTGGTTTTAAGATTAGGTATTTTGTTAGTTAACAACCTAATTCAGTTGAGATAATGATGACCTTTAGGCACTAGTAAAAAAAAAATTGACTAATTTCTTTTACTTTCAGATTCAAATTTAGATTCTGAACAGGAAAATGGATCAACTAATAATAATTACTTAACTGAGGTGTCTGCTGATCAACGTAAAAAATACAATCTAAGAGGTATGTACCTGCCACTTGAACTTTGATTATAACGGTTGTTTTCGTGGGTATAGGACCATTAAAAAGGTTTGATACCTACTTAAATAAATTGAATGGGTAGATACTTATTTTACGATGTTTCCTAACCATTACCTAACAATGAGATCAACTAAAAGGTAGGCACTCGATCCGCCTAAGTACCTACATAATTTTTATGGTGCAACAAAGTGATTACCTGTATTTTTGTTGAGCATTTATGTAACAGTATATTGATTTAATTGAAATCATTTCTATTATATTGCAGAACTTGAAAAACAATCTTACCATGATGATGGAAGCGAAGATTTCTCACCTGATGTTTCTGAATACGTACCAAGTCCAAAACGATTTAAAATGCTATCTTACAGCAGTTCTTCGAGTCCAGGGGGACAAAGTCAAAAAGTTTCACGCACACCATCATCATTAGTTTCAAATCTTTCAGTGATTTTGGAGAACAATGATATAGCTTTGGACACGATTGATGAAGCAGATGAAGATGCTGTCTACTCAAGAACGTCTCTATTATCTTCTGATTTTCTGAAAATTCCATTAGATATAACACTAAAACCTGTCCAAAGTATAGATTATACTGGCAAAAAAAATGAAAGAATATTAGCACAGTCAAATTCTACGTCTTCCCCTGTACAAACCAGTTCTTCATATCTAGTTAATGAAAATAAAAATGATGTATCTAATAAACTGCTCGGCAACAATAATAAAAAATTCAGCCAAATTAAAAAACCATCATCATTAGTTTCAAATCTTTCAGTTATTTTGAAGAACAATGATATAGCTTTGGACACGATTGATGAAGCAGATGAAGATGCTGTCTACTCAAGAACGTCTCTATTATCTTCTGATTTTCTGAAAAGTCCATTAGATATAACACTAAAACCTGTCCAAAGTATACATTTTACTGGCAATGAATATGAAACAATATTAGCACAGTCAAATTCTACGTCTTCCTCTGTTCAAACCAGTTCTTCATATCCAGATAATGAAAATAAAAATGATGCATCTAATAAACTGCTCGGCAACAATTATAAAAAATTCAGCACCACGAACCAACCGGATTATCAGAATTATGATGATATACCAGAATTACACAATAGAAAAAAACTCAATATTAAAGCAATTTTACGAACTAATAATCTTTTAGATACTAGTTATATAAAACCCATACCAAAAAATGTTTACAACAAAGATAAGAGGGCAAAAAAAAGTACTAAAAACCAACCAAATAATCAGGAATTGACATTAAAATTTGATACAACGGACTTGGAGACTAGAACTAAATTAAATCCGAAAGCAATTCTGGTAACCAATAATATTTTCATGGAAATATCGCCACTTCATGATTCCAGGTCTATAAAATCTAGTCCCAAAAATGGTTATGATAAAAGTCAGGAGGAGCATAGCACGCATTCTGATCCTGTTGCCAACGTTTCAAGTTTTTATCAACAAAAGGCTATCGTTACATCACCTGAAAGTGAAAACCTGCTTCAAAATAACTTCCTTTTAGACACCGCAGACTCACAATGCTCAGCACCTGCAATAGTAAGGGAGCAGGACTCTCGCCCTTCAGACTCCCCTGAAGCTCAGCTCACAGCACCTAAAACAACAGACGATGAAGACAAACGCCAAGACTCCTGCCCTTCAGGCTCCCCTGAAGCTCAGCTCACAGCACCTAGAAGAACAGACGATGAAGACAAATGCCAAGACTCCTACCCTTCAGGCTCCCCTGAAGCTCAGCTCACAGCACCTAGAACAACAGACGATGAAGACAAACGCCAAGACTCCTGCCCTTCAGGCTCCCCTGAAGCTCAGCTCACAGCACCTAGAACAACAGACGATGAAGACAAACGCCAAGACTCCTGCCCTTCAGGCTCCCCTGAAGCTCAGCTTACAGCACCTAGAACAACAGACGATGAAGACAAACGCCAAGACTCCTGCCCTTCAGGCTCCCCTGAAGCTCAGCTCACAGCACCTAGAACAACAGACGATGAAGACAAACGCCAAGACTCCTGCCCTTCAGGCTCCCCTGAAGCTCAGCTCACAGCACCTAGAACAACAGACGATGAAGTCAAACGCCAAGACTCCTGCCCTTCAGGCTCCCCTGAAGCTCAGCTCACAGCACCTAGAAGAACAGACGATGAAGACAAACGCCAAGACTCCTGCCCTTCAGGCTCCCCTGAAGCTCAGCTCACAGCACCTAGAACAACAGACGATGAAGACAAACGCCAAGACTCTTGCCCTTCAAATTCCATCTATTCTCAGCTTGCAGCATCCGAATATGATGAAAAGCGCGATGTCTCCTGTCCTTTAGAATCCACTGATTTTCAGCTTACAGCACGTAAACATCAGCAACAGATTGCCTGTAGTGTTCTTAAAACGGATAAAGTAATGGTACCTTTCCCTGTATCAGATCAAGTTAGAAGCTCAATTTCTTCCCAGTCAGAAGCAGAACAAAACCATAAAAATCCATTTGGAATATTAAATGAAGACACAAATATTGAGAATAATGTAAATGAGTACATAGAAGTTATTATAAGACAAGAATCTGACCAAAATTTAACTGAAGTAAAAGATAAATGCCAAGACTTTTTAGACACGCCTAAACATCAGTTCACAGCAGCAAAACAAAAGCAACAGATTGCCGGTTGTGTACTTCAACCAGATGACATAATAATACCATTCCCAGAATTCGATCAAGTTAGAAACACTATCTCTTCCCGGCCGGATACTGAAGGAAACCTAATAAAACCATTAGAAATCATAGATAAAGACAAAAGTATTGACCATAGTGAAAATGAGTACATAGAAATTGTAATAATACAAGAATCTGACGAAAGTTTCGATAACGTTTCAGCAATAGTTCATGAAGGTGAAAAAAGTCCTGTTCATCAAACTGATGAAATTATTGAGGAAAATCAGCTGGTAGCCTTTTCAACCCCAAAAAAGCTTACTCGAAAACGTATGCGTAATGAAGATGTGTGGCATGATAATAAAAATAAAAAATTAAAAAACTCTGGCGAGGAGTATGTCGGCTGTAGAACGAAAAAAACTAATCCAAAAAAGGAAATGAAACCCGTCTGTAACTGTGCTAAAAATTGTTCTGAAAAAATAGCGATTGAACAAAGAGTACATATTTTTAACAAATACTATAATCTAGGTGATCACGCCCTTCAATGGCAGTTTATTGAAAGAAACACGACAGTCGAAAATGTAAAACGAATCACAATAGAAAGAACAAAAAACCGCACGCAAACTATAAAATATTCATTCAATATTGATGGAGTTACTATTCCTGTTTGTAAAGTGTACTTTTTGAATACATTAAGCATCTCGGAGCAGACCGTTTATACAGCACTAGAAAAGGTTAAAAAAGACGACAAATTGACTGATGATAGAGGCCATCATTTCAATAGACCGCATAAAATTAAACCTGCTACAGAAGAGAGCATTATGACACATATTCAACTTTTTCCTTCAGTTGAATCACATTACGTAAGGAAGGATTCAAAGCGCCAATATCTTTCAGAAAATCTTAATATTTCAAAGATGTATCGCTTATACAAAAAATGGTTTTCCCATCAAAACAACTATACTTCAGATCAATTAGCATCAAGACGTCAGTATGAAACTATATTTAATACGAAATTCAACTACTCGTTCTTCAAACCAAAAAAAGATTTATGTGCTACCTGCTCTTTGTATCGGCAAGCGGATGAAACAAAAAAAAAGACTTTAGAAGTAGCTTATAAGAAGCACGTAGAAAGAAAAGACAAAGTTCGTGATATAAAGAAAAACGAAAAGAAAGAAGTAGATAATAGAAATGACACTACAGTAGCTGTTTTTGACTTAGAAAAAGTCATCAACATACCGAAATCAGAAGTAGGCATTTTTTATTACAAAAGAAAATATCCTGTTTATAATCTGACTATTTTTGATGCCACTCGTAGACTTGGTTATTGCTATGTATGGCATTCCAGTATTGCTAAAAGAGGCGCTATCGAAGTAGGTAGTTGCTTGCTTCTGTTTATGAAACAAGAAAATCAGAAAGGTATTATGAAAATCTCATTTTACTCTGATGGATGTGCTGGCCAAAATAAAAACCGGTTTATTTTCGGTCTGTACTTATACGCTGCCAAAACTTTAAAGCTAGAAATAACACACAGGTTTTATGAAACTGGGCACAGTCAAAATGAGGGTGACTGTATGCACTCCTGCATAGAAACAGAACTAAAAAATAAAATTATTTACACGCCTGACCAGGTGTATGGGTTAATTATGAACGCAAAAAAATCCGGAGAGAAATATGTAGTAAAAGAGATGGAGCAAACAGATATCTTTGATATTAAAAAACTCGTTCTAGACCAGGACTGGATCCGTGATACAGCAGGGAAAAAAATTTCATGGTCAAAAATTATGGAAGTAAGAGTAAGCCCCTCTATGCCTGATATATTACAGTTCAAGTATGAATTCGATGACGAGTATTCTGAATTAAATACAGCAGCGACTCCTCAAGTTCAAGTCACCAGAAGAACGCGAAGGCAAAGATCTACTACAACTTCATCAGCGACATCCGACATACCTGAATTGAGTCTTGCGTACAATCAACCAATTCCTATAAGGAAACTTTTACATAGAGACCTGATGAGTCTCTGTGATAGCGAACATATTCCTACTCACTACCGTCCATTTTACGATAGCCTAGTTTGCGATAACGAACAAGACGTATTAAGTGAAGATGAAACTTCAGAATAATTGTATCGCTTTGACTATTGATGCCTAATTAAAGCTTTTAAATTGAAACTCAGTTGTTAATTAAAATAATCATAATTTTATTAAACATTATTTTCTTACTTTGATAAGTCATAAATAAATACAACTGCAAACAGTATTTTTGCTTTTATTTTAATTGACAATACCATAATCATGTTATTTATTCTATAAATTATGACTTATATACAATAAAACACAAGATTTTGAAATATCATGGAATAAACTATTAAACTAGTATTACCATTTACATCTCTAAGTACCATTGTCAATGAAAAGAACCGTCCCATCCAATACGATATCACTGCCACTTAAATATTTACACGAATACTATGGTTATTGAACATTACCGGCAAAGCACACCCCTATAAAAAAATGTATTATTTTATTTTTCAAATTATTCTTTCTTATAACAAAGGGATCAAAAACAATTTATATTCTAAAATACAAAAAAAAATAACCTATTTTTTAAAACCAAAATCATATTTTTATCTTTTGTAATACCGAAGATATTAACGAATTTGGGTTTTTTATTTTTCCTGAACATTTTGGTTTTTACAATAACCATAGTGTTCGGTGGGGGCGGCGAAGTCTCTTATACTAACAACAAAAAAAGGTAGGTTATCTACGACTAACGGACATGAGGATTACACGTGTAGGTACCTATTTCGGTTATAGACGATGGACTGTCAACCTGTGACTATGGCGATACAAATTTTTTTATGGCTTCCGTCTCTTTTCGTGTAGGACACCGAGTCGTCCAACGACCCGATGAACCCTGGTGTCAGCGATTTTTCAACCGTCTACTACTAGTAGTAGTGACTCTCGTACGTTTGTCGGGCGTAAATGTTAGTTTTTTTACGACTGTTTACGCTCAGCCTACCCCTCAAGGGATAAAGGCGAGATATGTTTAGACATATATATATATATATATATATATATACACATATATGTACACGTACGTGTGTGTGTATATGTGTTATGTACCTAAATTCTTACAAAAGAAAAATAAGATCGAGACCAAATTGTTAAATTTTATACATACATACATAAATCACGCCTACATCCCTTTCGGGGTAGGCAGAGCGTTAACGGCCGTAAAACTGTTATTAACACCACGTCTGACAAAAACTTGAGGGTCAATCAGATAACTGTGTATCACTATAGTGACAGGTTGTCAGCCCATAATTGCAATACACATCCCTCGAGTCCCCTAGTCGGCTCTTACGACACCCATGGGTAAGAAATAGGGTGATGCTATTCCAAGCCGGCATCACACGGCACTTAATAATTTTCAAATTCTGAAGAGCTGGGAATATTACCAATAGTAAGTAGAGGTACTTAGATAAGTAGCACTTAGGAGCTATGGGCTATTTTCAGCTTCGTAAGCAATTGGACGGGAAACTTTCATTTAAATATCATGAAAGCTACTGATAAAATATGAACTAGACAGGAATTACCAAAATTACAGGTAACAAAGGTTTACTTGGTCGAGAGTCTCGAGAATCTGGTTTTCCTTTTACCTAAAAAAATATTTGACCTTTTATCGAAATAAAATCATGAAGTACTTACTTCAAACAGAATAAATATCCTACCTTCTTTGTGGTTTAATAAGTTACATCGCGGTATATACCTCATTTAAAAGCTTCTGGCAAACTTACTAAAAAAACAGTATGGTCCCGAGCCTGACATTGTCCGTTTTTGTAGGGCTGGATTCTACAATTTTATGAGCTCGCTCCATCTTAGACTCTGTCTCTGTCCTATGACTTAGACTAGAGTCAAGAGCAAACCCATCATTAATAAAAAAAAAAAAAAAATTTTTTTGGCCTGGGGCTTTGAAATCCCCACCCGGAGGTGGAGAGCACACCCGGAGGTGGGGAGCTGGAGCGCAACCGGAGGTGGGGAGCTGGAGCGCAACCGGAGGTGGGGAGCTGGAGCGCACCCGGAGGTGGGGAGCTGGAGCGCACCCGGAGGTGGGGAGCTGGAGCGCACCCGGAGGTGGGGAGCTGGAGCGCACCCGGAGGTGGGGAGCTGGAGCGCACCCGGAGGTGGGGAGCTGGAGCGCACCCGGAGGTGGGGAGCTGGAGCGCACCCGGAGGTGGGGAGCTGGAGCGCACCCGGAGGTGGGGAGCTGGAGCGCACCCGGAGGTGGGGAGCTGGAGCGCACCCGGAGGTGGGTAGCTGGAGCGCACCCGGAGGTGGGGAGCTGGAGCGCACCCGGAGGTGGGGAGCTGGAGCGCACCCGGAGGTGGGGAGCTGGAGCGCACCCGGAGGTGGGGAGCTGGAGCGCACCCGGAGGTGGGGAGCTGGAGCGCACCCGGAGGTGGGTAGCTGGAGCGCACCCGGAGGTGGGTAGCTGGAGCGCACCCGGAAGTGGGGAGCTGGAGCGCACCCGGAGGTGGGGAGCTGGAGCGCACCCGGAGGTGGGGAGCTGGAGCGCACCCGGAGGTGGGGAGCACACCCGGAGGTGGGTAGCTGGAGCAAACCCGGAGGTGGGGAGCACACCCGGAGGTGGGGAGCACACCCGGAGGTGGGGAGCACACCCGGAGGTGGCGAGCACACCCGGAGGTGAGGAGCACACCCGGAGGTGGGGAGCACACCCGGAGGTGGGAGCTGGAGCACACCCGGAATACATGGTCTGTCAGTGTGGTAGGGACTATTGCGATAGGTACAAATTTTTCAGCTGGCGCTCTGCTACTGCACCAACAGCACATCAAGCAATATTTTAGAAGATACGGACCTGTTATTTTGGTCCCATAGTACCTGCAAGAACAGAAGACCCGGGAGAACTTTTGCTATTTTTCACTGCTCTGTGAAACAGCCTACGCTTGGTTTCTGTCATCACGACCTCGTTCAACCGACTTTTGCCACTCAGCTGCCATTCGAAAGCCCTTTTTCACAAGGCTGTTCTTGCCACTTAAACTTTCAAGTGGTGAAAGCACTTGGCAAAACCACTTTCAACTGCACTTACCTACATGCCCTATTCTAGTAAAAATTTCGCGTCGTGTGATTTTTGTATAACAGCCTGCAAAAAAGCTGAAAATCTATGTAAGATAAATGAAATCAGAAGACACCATATTAGGTTTGATTAGTAATAAATATAACACATTTACTTTACTAGTAGCAAGGAGCTAGTAGGTAAGTACCTAAATAATTATATTAAACCAACGTACATAAATTTCTGCTTGGAATATTGAATTACCTAGTTATTCTCTGTGCTGTATTTAGTTATCACTCCAGAGAGACGTTCCTAAAAGGCTTTCTGATCAAACTTGTTAACGCATTTATGAATCAAAGCCTTTTGCCTACAGTCTAAGCCTACCTATTAACACAAGTATACATACACATATCACGCCTATAATCCCTTGCGGGGTAGGCAGAGCGTAAACGGCTGCAAAAAACGGACATTTACGCCACGTCTGACAAACATTTGAGGGTCATTCTTTTCCTAAAATAGTGCCTTATGCTAGAAAATTTGTGGCTTTATTATTCCGTAGATATAGCTATAGTTTGGGGAGGATTATAGATCAACGCTCAAGCTGTAATCATCACCTCTCGTATTAGCAAACGGTGGGGTTATTATCATTTGGTTTACATTTCAAAAAAATTGTGTTTAATAATGAAAAAAGATGAAAAGAGGAGCTGCATAAGTCCAAAGTAATAAAGGTGTGAGGTCTATACCAGTAGGAATTTGTGCTATAATCTTCAATGAAGTAAATATGTTTTTACCAATGTTTACTTGTACTTACTTATACTTACTGACAGACATAAACAAAACACTTGAAGGGAATTAATTTTACTCAGAATGAGCTTTACAATACAATAAGTAGTGTTCGCGACTGTACCTGAACATTTTGTATGAAAAAACCGTAATAATTAAGATTCAATAAAAATTTAAGCAAGTAAGAAACACAATTGTAGCACCATTTTCTGATACTACACTTGAATTAAGACCTAAGCGTTCAGCAAAAACGAGGAAGTGAGTTAAGATTATAGCAAAAATTGCTAAAAGTTAATCCTCATTAAGATGCCTATATAACTTTTGTATTATAAAGCGACCATTTTATATTTTTTGTCCTTTTAAGTTTTATTTTTTGGTAAGTGCAATTAGACACTATTTTTTGGAATGCAAACTGAGTACCCCGCCGTTTGCTCAACGAGAGGTGTGGATTACAGTTTGAGTCTTGATCTATAATCCTCAACAAACTTTAGCTATAGCTTTGCAATCATAAAGGCACAAATTTTCCCTCATAGAGTAGTATTGGGCACTATATATTTTTTTTTATCATTATCATAATTATCTTTAAGTTTTCGTAAATAAGGATAACAGCTTGAGCGACACAATATGACGACTGACTAGAAATTGCGAAGAAACAATTAACATATTTTAACATAACTGGACTTGGATATCTTCTAACCTGTTCTAAACCCTTCTTGACGGAAAGTAACAACGCAAATTTAAAGTCAGTTAAGATAATTTATTTTTCGAATTGAGGGAATATTTGCAATGTGATAGTTTCAGGTATTAATATAAACGCGACTAATAGTTCTATAATAAAATGTACCTATGCACGTGCAAGAACCCCCAAACACTAAGGAGGAACCCGCAAGTGTACCTACTACGTCGTTTAATAACGCCGCCTGAGCACAAGTAATTGTTTAATTAATAAAATAAATTACAAATGGTAATTTGGAAATTAATTGAGTTTTGCCTTGTTTAAGTGGTTTTCACATGTCTAAATGTAGAATCCTCATTTAATTAAATATGTATAAATCTAATGGATATCAATGTTGGTTTGAGCTAATTACCAGCTGGATTGTGTTCTTTCTAGGTATATTTTTTCCCATGGGATGTTCTTAAATGACCGATACGTTAAGAAATAATTCAGGAGCAGCACCGAGTATTTACCTTCATAGCAGCACCGAGTATTCACCTTCATGCCAGTCCCATGGGGACAGCAATACGTGAGCAAATAGTACTACGTATGTACGTCTCACACCTGCACAAGTAATGCGCTTCGAGTATAAAAATTAATAAAAATAAAAAGGGATTTATTCACAAAATGTTTTACATGTACTTTATATTAACATAGTATCTAAAACAATTACGAAAATTAGTGTCTGTAAACACTTGTGAAAAGTATGACCTTCAGCAAAGTTGCTGTTTTTCAGGAACCTCCACCTAATTCACTACATTGGAGAAACCTCCCAACAGTATGTGTCTAAATGAGTACTTTACAGAAAAAGTGAAATAACACAAAATGAAAAGAGTTATATCTTATGTTATAATATACCTACTGCCAAAATTATACATATTTTAGGTAAAAAGAAAATATAAACTTTTTGTAGAATTTATTTTATATATCTTGTTTTGTGCCGCAATCACTCCAATCAATTGAATGAATTTAATATATCTGCGTCGTATCTGATACCTAGATACAAAGTCAAGGTAGCTACGTAAACACCTTTTATCTAGAGAGCGGCAATGACATTCACTATGATAGTTGATATTAACTAAACTTAACTGTAATTTTGTTAGTATGTCATCAGATTTATATAGGATGAAATTTTACTAGTGACCGATACAGAAAACAGAGTGCGGGATAGTGATAAGAAACAACTTTCTCCTAGGAACAAAGGTCGAAATAAGACAATAACATTTCTAGCTTCCAAAGTAACTCAAATCAGCTGATCAGCAGTTTTTTATGCAAGATAATTTTTTTATCGTATTTAAACCTATGCTCCTTGGGGAAAGTTGTTCCTTACCACCAGCCCTATCTGAGTTTTCGCTATCGGTCACTAGTAAAATGTATATAATGTTAAAGCCTTCAATTCCGGGTATAAAATAGGTACCTTAAATTAGTGCTGTCACCTTCTGTCAAATAGGTTTAGAAAAAGGATACAAGATATCTACGTCTTGTCATGTGTAAAAATGCCAATGAGTTCTTATTTCTAGCCAATTTAGTCGCCATTGTTTTCGTTGTCGCCGTATTTTGACAGATATCACGAATTTTGCGTCAAATAATAAGATATGACGTGACTGAAATATCTCATATCCTTTTCTAAAACTATTTGACGGAAAGTGACAGTACTAATTACATGTAAGTTAAGAAAATGTATACCTCGAATTGAGGCCAATATTTACCCACCCTCTCTCGTCTTTGCCTATATTTTTCCTTGCCATTATTTGTATTGGAGCCAAAGGTGTTTAATAAACTCCATTGGACATTCAAGAAGCAACGATTACTAATGTTTTCATAAATAAATGCGAACGCTTCTTGGCTGAAAAAGCCTTCTATAGAGTAAAATAATTTATTGACGAGTGACCTTTTTAACATTTTATTTTATTTCACGTTATATTACTTATTGTTTTATAAAAAAAAATCTAAATAATGAATTAATTTTTATGTAGGTACTCCGTACATATATATTTATACTTTTCACAATGTAATTTTTTTACGATTAAATAAATGATAAAATAATATATTTGTAATAGATGTCGATCAAATCAATTAAAATTGGTACGTAATAATAACTTACTTACTAGAGTGGTGAATCTTCTTATTTCCATTGATGATACATTAATAAACAAGCGCAAGCTTGCAGCTTTTAACTTAAGTGCATTAGTAATAAATCATTAAATTTTACTTGCCCGACAAAGAGTCAATCTAAGGTATTTAAATATTAAAATAATTTGATTCCATCTAAAAATAAATAACACTAGTTATAAGCGGTCTATTCTGTAATGTTAAAATTGTAGTGTTAAACTGGGACACTTTCGTACACTAATTGCAAAATAATAAATTATTAAATTTTACACTAGTACGTAATTATAATTAGTTATAGATTAAAATATTGCATAGTTTAATTAAGTTGATTCATATTGAAAATTATAGTAGGTTTCATTTTAAAATTATAGTTAAGTCGGCTATTCATTTACCTAAGATACAGGAATTCTAAGTTTAGGAAATAGATATGCCACAAAACTATTTTCTATAAGTGTAAGTACCTATTTGTAATTAAGTTTATTAAGAATTATCTTATTCTATTGGTCCAGACTGCGGATAAAACTTACTTTTAAATAAAAATAATTTAATATAAAAATCTCCATGTTCCGCGAACTTCAAAAAGGTCCTTCACCACCTTTCTAAGAAGGCGAGTAACTCAGCCAATATAAAGACCCTCGACGTCGCGATGTCAACTCAAAAACTCCATCTAAATTCGCCTCACGATAGATGATAGTTTGATCCGAGTTGACGGCGGTCCCAGGATTACCACATCTAATATTCAAACTGATCGACCATCGACCGCGCCCGACATTATATTGAAAACCTAAACAATGTTAATACTTCGCAAACTCCGCCCAACTGTCTTCGACTTTTATAATAAATCGAAGTTGAACGAATACCTTGTTCACGTTTGTTCAATTATTTTAAGGGTTCCGTACCCAAAGGGTAACCCTATTACTGAGGCTCGGCTGTCCGTCTGTTTGTCCGTCCGTCCGTCCTACAGTTACGAGGCTGTATCTCCTAAACCGTTAGATAGACAGTTGAAATTTTCACAGATGATGTATTTCTGTTGCCGCTATAACAAAAAATACAAAAAAATAGAATAAAGTAAATATTTAAGGGGGCTCCCATACAAAAACTTGTTTTTTCGTATGGAGGCTGTAGGTATCTCATAAACCGCGAAAGTTAGACAGTTGAAATTTTTAACAGATGTTGTATTTCTGTTGCTGCTATAACAACTAATACTAGAAAATTTTATAAAATAAATATTGGTGGGGGCTGCCATACAAAACGCATGTTTTTATTTGTTATAGATAATGGTACGAAACCCTTCGTGCGCGAGGTCGACTCGCACTTGGCCGTTTTTTTTACTTTACCTTTTGATCACGGCTCTTCGTAACTCAACTACGGATTCCAGTAATTTCAATTGAAAGTTTTAGACAGGATGTCTGGTATTATTTGCCAATATTGGCTGGAGTCCAAACAAGTTTTGGGCGGTTACAAATCCAATTCCAAATGCACAACGATTAGTGTCAGATTTGGCAAATTTACACTTGCCTTCGCGGTAAACATTATGCATGTTGCAATAATTTAAGTCTATATTACAACCGTGGTAAACGAAGTACTTTCAGCTAAAAATATATTGAACAAAAATTAAAGTGTCAATTTCTCTAGGCTCTAAGAACCGGGTTAATTTTGCAACAAATACCCAGCGACTTATCATTCTTTACAAATTTAATGTAATTTTAGAAAACTTGCAAAATAATCAAGCGCGGGCAGGATAATTCTGGGTTCCGTTGAATTATAGCTTGCATTTACCAAAAACTTTTACCTCTATTTTACTTCACAACTTTTCACATTTGGGTCGCATTTTTTATTTATGCGCTCTGAAAAAATCTTCACAATGTTGCAAGTTTTGAAAAAAATTGTGGAAAAAGAAATCGGGAAGTGTTTTAATATTTGGTATTCAGATTGAATGTATGATAGCATGTAATTGAATGAACACCTCTGATAAATTGAATACCAAATTTTAAAACACTTTCCGTGTTAGGTATATATTTTAGCAAACTTGCGAAATTTTCAAGCGCGGGCAGGATTTGAACCTGCGACTTTCCCCATTGCATACCGTATTAAAAACCCACACAACTCACATCCTTAGCAAGCAAAATCATCGAAAGGTCTACTTAAAAGTTTTACTTTCTTGTCCTTAGATATATTTTTTTATACAGTCCGATCAAGTTATCCAGTATTATCAAATGCTCTTTTTCAGAGCGCATGAATAAAAAATGCGGCCCGAATGTGAAAAGTTGAAGTAAAATAGAGGTAAAAGTTTGCGGTACATGTAAGCCATAATTCAACGGAACCCACAATAATATGCCTCTGCCTGATTTGTGTTCCCAAACGTATGGAATACGAAAATGCGAGTATTTTAGATTTGAATTTTCGGATACTCGAATTTTCGGTTTAGTTCGGATAGTTCAGGCTGCTGTTGCCTGTTGGTCCGAGCTTCGAAAACTCTAGCAATCATCATCTGTCCCAGATGCTGTCTACAATTACCAAAGATGGCGTTAGTTTGAACTATTAATAGTTGTTAATATTTCTAAAGGTTAACCAGCTCATAAAACTGAACTTTTTTCCGCCAACGTAGGTGGATACGAAATAAATTAAACGATATTCGAACCCCATACAAAATGCGTCTGTGGTCAGAGCATAAGGTAGGTAATATTGCACTGTATTTTAGGGACTACCTATGGTTCTTCTTTTGAGGTTAGGAAAGTGAAATTATTACCGATTAGGTAAGCAATGTAGAAAGTTAAATTATTTTTTACAGTCCAATGAAAATGTCTGTGAAGAACTATTAATCATATTGGCAGCGTCCCTAGAAAATAATCATAAACATTATTATTCAGAATGCATGGGAGCAATGGCTGTTATCCATTCTTTTTCTTTTAGAGCACTTTCGTTAAAAATGCAAATAGTACTTTGAAATATAAAGAAAAAAGCATCTCAATAAGTAAACTAAAATATTTTGGCCCGGATTAATTCCTTTTATGTTTGTTCGAGAAAAAATAAACAGAACTGTTTTCCACTCAATGTAATGCATAATCAAATTACAAAAATATTTTGAGTAAAACAGTTTTTATGTAATTTAATTAAGCGGGTTTGTTAAAAATGACAAAGAAGGAGTCAATAACCTCTGAGTTGTTTCGGGTTCACATCCATAAAGAGTGAATTCACTCCTAAAATAAAATTACTTGGATCATAATAGAAACGGGAGAAAAACACCGGGTTAATTTTAATTCTTCACAAAGTCTATCATATCACTTATACAAAGCCACTTTTTAAATCAGGAATCACTACATAGTATAAAATAAAGTCGCTTCCCATTTGGTGTCTCCTTATATTTTTAGAACTACCCAACGGATTTTGATGCGGTTTTTTTTATTAGATAGAGTAACTTGAGAGGAAGGTTTAAAAGTATAATTTATTCCGGGGAATCGTCACATTCCCATGGGAAAACGGGTAGCTCAACTGGTAGTAAACTTTTGACCCCTTTTTGACACCTTTAGGGATTAAAATTTTAAAAATGCTGAAACACGTATTTAATTATTTTAAGTTATGAGTCTAATCAGAAGTTATGAAACAGGTCACATTTAAGATAAAAAACTTTCATACAAACTTTTAACCCCTTTTTCACCCATTTAAAGGTTAAAATTTCAAAAATGCTGAAACACGTGTTTGATTATTTTAAGTTATTAGTCTAATCATAAATTTTGAAACAGATCACATTCATTTAAAAAAACGAACTTTCATACAAACTTTAAACCTCCGTTTGACCCTATTAAGGGTTAAAATTTCAAATATGCTGAAACTGTCTTTAATTATTTTAAGTCATAATTCTAATCACTAATTTTGAAACGGATCACACTTAAGACAACGAACTTTCATATAAACTTTTAACCCCTTTTTCATCCCTTAGGGGTGTAGCGACCTCTGGGAGCTACGACAAGAAGCTCACTCAAAATGGTTCACAAGCAAGCAAGACGCAACAGAAGTTCCAACATAGCTGCAAGATGGCGCCACGTGACAGAACAAAGAGCCTGAAACGCGGTATCGAAGTGTTTCACCGCGCAACGCATATATACAACTTCCAATTCTATCCAGGTGGACCAGTCGGTCCCCTGGCCACAACACCCGGCCAGGCGGGTAGCTACCCTTTTCCCGACTCCACCTGGAACCCTCCATTCTGCCTATTGGCATTACTCCGGTCACCCGCCATATTGGTGACCCCTACCTTGGACTTCGCAGCCTTCAACCACGCATCAACCACTACAGCATGCAGACAACTACTCTACGTCATCAGCACCCACCGCAGTCACAGCACGGCAGCTTCACTGGTCTTCCATCATCGTCTCGACTCACCGTAGACGTCCCAACTCACCGTGGACATTGGAACCAGCACTGCTTCGCCACGCCTGACTGCATCATCACGCTACATGACGTCATCAGCCCCACTTCGCTCGCTGACAGTATCGACCTCCGGTCTTGAGGGGGAGTACTGTAGCGACCTCTGGGAGCTACGACAAGAAGCTCACTCAAAATGGTTCACAAGCAAGCAAGACGCAACAGAAGTTCCAACATAGCTGCAAGATGGCGCCACGTGACAGAACAAAGAGCCTGAAACGCGGTATCGAAGTGTTTCACCGCGCAACGCATATATACAACTTCCAATTCTATCCAGGTGGACCAGTCGGTCCCCTGGCCACAACACCCGGCCAGGCGGGTAGCTACCCTTTTCCCGACTCCACCTGGAACCCTCCATTCTGCCTATTGGCATTACTCCTGTCACCCGCCATAGGGGGTTAAAAAAAACGGAATTTAAAGTAAAGTCGCTTCCCACGTCTGTCCCTGTCTGTTTGTTTGTTTGTATGCTTAAATCTTCAAAACCACTTAACGGATCTGGATGAAGTTTTTTTCAAAAGAGAGAGTGATTCAAGAGGAAGGTTTTTATTTTTGATTTATGTCGGGAGAAGGTCTGTTTCCCGTGGGAAATCAGTTAGCAGCGGGTGAAACCGCTGGGCGGGCTGCTAGTAGGTAATAAAATACTAAGGAGGATTAAACAAACCGGGCAAGTACAAGTCAGACTCGCGAACCGAGGCTTTCGTAATAACTAAGAACATCAAGCCCTCTCATATAATAATAACCCACTCGACCTAAGTAGCCTTAATTATAAAATCACTTTTACGGCTCGTAGCATATTAAAAAAAGAATTGTAATTTTTCCTAGACTCGTACTTTAAAACTAAGCAAGCTACTTGCTTAACTATTTGCAAAATAACATACGTGTAGTTCTTAGTAGTAAGTACCCTATGAATTTTGATTTCTTTATAGACGATCAAAACAGGCGTTTTTACCGTATAAATGGCCGTACTTTCTTTTAATGTTAAATAAGGAGCTCGATATTTTTACAACTACAAGAGATCGTGAGCTTGAGTATAAAGGTTTTAATTTCATTTCAATATCTCTACGCGTTTCCGAACAAAAGTTAGTGACAAACGGACGGACGGACAACAAAGTGATCCTATAAGGGCTCCGTTTTTTCCTTTTGAAGTATGGAACCTTAAACACGACAAAGCACTTCGACAAAAGGTAGATATGCCCTTGCGGTTTGCTTGGCACGACCGACGACCGTGCCCCCAGATCTGCTACACTGTACCCGTACTTTAAATTTCGGTCAAGTACGTGTTTATTTCTTATATTTATTATCTTATACGGTTTTCACGGTTTTGCGGGTGGTTAATTAGAAAACTTTCGGAAAACTGCGGACTGAATAAAAAATGAAAAAACCACGTTTACACGCACAGGTGACGAGGTTACGTATTTCAGTTTGACTGCGACTCTTAAAGACTGAACCATTTGTCTTATTATTTATTCATGTTTCTGTGCGTAGAGCTTGTAAGTACTCAAGGGCTTATATTGTACTAATGGTTCAATGAAGAGCTCACGTCAAGAGGTTACGCGGGTTGACTATGATTGATGAGAAAGCTATTATATATAATATCCACTTATGGGCATGCTATTTCGCTTCGATTAACCTTACAATAGCGGGATTATGATCATTTATGACAAGGTAGGTATACCATACACTACCAATATTGTTATGATAAGATTTAGAATAATATACTAGCTGGAGCAAAAGCGAACCATATTTCTGAACAACTTTTACTATAGAGCCATTTCCGTACGCGGGATTTCCTACTTGCTACGCTGCGTATTTTTGCGATGCGTTAAGAATAGGCAGCGATAGACTACAAATGGGAGATCCGCCTATCTCATTTAGTTAAGCCGGGATCTTGGTGTTCTACATTAGGTAAGCCAGACCCTCGATGTCTATGTTCCTGCAGAAGTGAGTGTCATGCTGAACAAATTTTGCAATTTCTGTATCTTTTATGTTTCAGGTGGGCTCATAATGTAGGCCACATCAGATTCTCAAGACCCTGGATGCCAACAGAAGCGGCCTTTCATACCTAAGTAACTCTTACAGTTTGCATCAGATTCCCGATGTCTGTGTCATCAAAAGCGGCGTATGTCCTTTCTCAATGTATTTGACTTACTTTGTGACCATTATATCATGATAGTTTAAAATTACTATTGTTTAAAAAAAAAAATTGTTAACAATGACGAACAATTAACAAAAGACACGGCGGCTCTAAATTAAAACAAAAGTGATTTTTTCGTTCTGTCTATTCCTAAACAGCTATAAAAATTCGGTTACATTTGAATTAATTTCGGACGATATTTCAGCGACAATACAGCGATCATTATTACCTAAGGACTGGGTGATCTGCAAAAAAAATTACGTCACTGACAGTAACAAAAAATATTCTATGTACGAGTATGACCTAACCATTTATACCAAAATAGTTGGGTTGCTTTTCCAGCGTTCTGTTCCCAGTATGCAGAAAGTGGATCTTTGAACGCCTAAATTAAACACTGAATAGTCGTAGTAATAAGGCAGTGAATATATGGTAACCTACCTACCTAGGTACATAAAAAGTTTTTTGCCATGTTTCTGAGTGCACAGATGTAGAACTTTCTCGTTCGGCTTTCAGTAGACTAGTTGGAATGGATGGTCTAGCAACTCAAATTACGAAGATAGATGGTCTAGCAACTTAAATTACAAAGATATAAGCCTCCAGTATATCAAGCATGCTTCCGATAGGCAGTAAAGTGCACCCTTGGTGAACTACTCTATAGCTAGTACCTACCTAAACACAGTAGTTTTAAAAATGGCCAAGTGCGAGTCACGAGGTTTAGGTTTACGTAACATGCACATGAATATCCTACTTAAACTTCTAGCCGTAACTAAAAAATAAATGTTATTTATCCGTACTAATATTATAAATCTGAGAGTTTGTGTGTGTGTGTGTATGTTTGTATGTTTGTTACCTCTTAACGCTCAAACGGCTTAGCCGATTTGGATGAAATTTAGAACATAGGTTAAGTATAATCTAGAATAACACATAGGTTACTTTTTACCGCGGGAAAACAACTATTACTACGGGAAAATGAGTGAAACCGGTGGGCGGAAATCGAGTAAATCATGTCTTTAAAATAAAATTGGCCCCATTAAAAATCTTATTATTTGTTAAAATTCAAATTTTTAGGTTTTGTCCTAAACTTTTACAGCCAAGCATACGTGCGGTTAGACACTCAAACCGCCAATGTAAGTCTTATGCGCGCGGCTAAATAAGGGTTCAAAGTCCAAACTGTCTAACCCAGCCTGATCTTGACTGTACATCAAAATGATGCTACTTGATAAATTTCATAGTACTAGTTCCTCGAGAAGAACCTTATCAATTTTGATTCCCTTGATAGGTGACATCAAAGATTTTCCACACAAGTGTGTGCAGAAATGTTTACGAGTGCAGCTACTATTGCAGTAAACAATTCTTGGGAAACACCACTTTGCGAGAAGATTTATATCCACGAAATTGAAAAAGTTTGCACAAAAATAAAAACAATCCTGAAATCGGCACCGTGAACCGTCGCGAAGTTTCCGCTGGTCTACGCGGTGAATGCTAAACTTTGCGAAATTGATTCAAATGAATATAGGGTGAAAACGCTGATTGAACTCGCTTTTCCTTTTTACAGGCTGCAGATAGGTAAATATTTTCAGTAAAACAATACAGTTCCGTTGTGAACTTTAACTGATAAAATCAGTAGTTCACAATTCCATGGCACATATTCATTTTATTTACAAAAATATACGTTTGTCTGACACATCAATGCACAGTTGACATTTAATAGTGCGAGTGAGTGAGCACTTTGAAAAGTGTAAATGAATGAATTTATTTTATCAATCAAAATACAGCATCCTTAAAAATGAAAATGACTGTATGTATTCGTTCTCGGGGCATATTTTTTGTTTTAAGTAATTAGAGGTAGAAATATCCTTTGGAAATATTTCGATTCTTTCGGAGATTTCCTTGAAATTCACGAAAAGGTTGAAAATGATGGATGAAAAGATACTGTAGCTTTTCATGAAGAGAATAGGCGTGGGCCAAAATTTCTCATACTGAGGCTGCGCCCCCAAATCTCACGCCGTATATTTTTCCGCACAGACTCTATTATTATATAAAAGACTAGTTATTATACATAAAAAATCTTCTCAGAAAGTACAAAGTACCTATTTATGCGGTTCTGAGTTCTCCCACTTGTCGTCCGTCACTGCGTATTTTTGACGCACCGTAATGCATGAGTCTGTCAGACGAGAGGAACTTTCGAATGCTCTTCGATTTTATTCGCATACAAATACGGCTACGGTGCATTTACGGATGCGTCTGTCAAACGACTTGAAAGTACCTACGCAGCAACGAAAGACAAGTGGGAGAATCGCCGTAGGTGAATCGCACGTGCGGTTCGTTGTAGCTTGCATATTAATGACAATCTGTGAGAGCCAAGCCACACGATGCGGTGCGGCGCCGCACCGCAGGTCATCTCGTCGGACTACCTGCCACACGGTAAGTGCGGCGCCGCAACGATGCCGCAACGTTTTGCGGCACCGTAGCGGCGACGGAAGAGAAGGGTTGGCCCCATTCCGACGAGAGTCTGTATTAAAATTGAAAATCCCCATACAAAGTTGAACGGGGCTTCGCACTTCACTCTGCCGCGCTCACAACTGAGCGGTGCCGCTCCGGCGCCGCAATACATACACCCCTCCCCGCCTCGTCTCCACTCCGGTGCGCCTGCGGTGCAACGCCGGAGCGCACCGGACGGCGCCGTGTGCCATAACATACATTTTTATATGTAGGAAACCGGAGCGGCACCGCTCAGGCGCCGCGCCGCCGCCGCACCGCATCGTGTGGCTTGGCTCTCACAGCAGCCATTTGTTGCGGCGGCGCGTGCCATTATACCTGAGGTTTTTGTATGGAATTTGGTGAACTCCCTTCGTTAATAAACCGGATTCGGCGGAACACTGGAACAGAAAAATCTAGTGAGCCATGAGAGAACTGCCTTAGGTTGCAAAGGATTGAAATTTCTAATCAGTTTCACATTACAAATACAAATACAAAACATTTATTTCGCATTACATCTTAGGCACCACAATCAATAAATACAGTACAAATATATAACATGAGCTGAAATGGGTGTAGGCACAGCGTACGGCTAGTTTTTAGACTAGAAAATGGGTGTTCTTAAATAATTTATTTCATTGGAGAAAGAAAGTAAGAATAGGTAGTTAAGTTACTAATTGCTGAATTGTGCAGTGAACACGAAGAATTATAAGATAGTGGCATCTATAGACCAATGAATTTGCGCGTAGTACCTGTCTAAGCGCTATTTTATTATTATTATTCCAAATTGGTAGGTATTATTACAATAAATTTTTCTACACAATTAAAGTAAAAATAATTTTAATTTTTTGCATTTAAATTCGTTTCTTTTCTTTTTATCTTCGAGCTTTTTAAGGGAGTTTCCACACCGCGTAATGGAAAGTAAGCTTATAAATGCAAACAAAACAATACAAGTTTGACAATAGAAAATAATGTAGGCAACTTTTTGACATGAGCCAGATTTTTCCTTTGGGGTTACTTTCTAGATTTGACTCTAATTACATACATTTTCAAGATTTCAAGATTTCAAACGTTTCTCCTTTGCAACACGGGATCTTCGTGGGATCTTCCGTCCCGTTCGCGCGCTGTTTCTCCGCTGAAACGTCAAGCCGTTTATCACATTCAATGGTAAGTTATCGGGAATAGCGAAAACAAAAGGGACCTGTTTCGGTGGAATACCAGGTATTTTGGTGAAAAATGTCGTTTGGCTTCTATGCATTTGGCAACACAAATCATAGAGACATTTTTATTCAGCTTGATATACGGCATGATGCATACAGCTTTGCGGGTGTTCCATTTTGTGCTTTTACACTATTTTCTTTTTTTGCTTAGAAAAGATTTTAAAATGAAAAAGTTATTAAAATGTGTGAATGTCGGCGTGAACGTGAGGCTTCAGATGACCCCTCTGGCTAATTCGAAAGTTGAGAGAGTATTCAATTGCCATACAAAGAATGATTACATACTGCCAGCCTTTTGGGCACTTTGCATCACGGGACAGTGTTGAGTTGGAATTTATTTGTTATTAGATTTTTTTATACTTTGTATCAAAATACTTGAAGTAAGAGTCGGTCAAAAATATATAATGTCTGTTATAACAAAACATAACTTTTAAAACTTTGTTTTACCATTTGCATATGTTTGTTTGTGGGTTATATGCAACCATATTATATTAAACAAAACAGGCTGAATAAATCACAGCCAATTTGATCCACGTAATAATGCTGTTTACTACCAAAGGAAGCCCTTAATAGAATTCGCTTTTCTTACTTCAATTGCTTTTTTTACACTCTGTATATTGGCTGCAAATTCAGAGACGTTAAAATCTTTATATGTGAAAAAGAGCACAAAAGTTTCTTTAGCATCAAGAGAAAAGATATTATTTTTCTATTGAATCATCTTTTCGCAAACAATAGCTCTGTTCCGGCCTCAACCTCAGACAACTGCGAATAATTTATGTTTGCTACGAAGAAACTGCAATTACTAAGTTTATGGGAGGGTGCCAAAACATAGCTTTTGCGGCCACCAGTGGTGGTCTACTTCGAAAGGTTAAGCAAACAGCATTATAGATTCTGACAACAGGTTTTTGTGAATATCCTAAATTGACAAGGTTTAAATTAATACTTAATGTTTAAATCGCATACTTGGTGTAAGCGACGGTGTACCGAAAACTATGCGGGTATGATCGGAACATGAAACACACACACATACCACGCCTATAATCCCTTGTGGGGTAGACGGAGCGTACCTAAACGGCCGCAAAAAACGGACATTTACGCCTCGTCTGACATAAATATTTAAGGGTCATTTAGAAAATTGTGTATCGCCATAGAGACAGGTTGTCAGCCCATCGCCTAAAATTGCAAAACACACCTTCAAGTCCCTTAGTCGTCTCTTACGACTCCAAAGGGAAAGAAATGGGGTGATGCTATACTAAGCCGGCATCACACGGCATCACACGGCATCACACGGCATCACACGGCATCACACGGCATCACACGGCATCACACGGCATCACACGGCACCACATGGCACCACATGGCACCACATGGCACCACACGGCATCACACGGTACCACACGGCATGAAACTAAACAGCTTTTTTATATATCTAGTTTAATAAAACATTCGGCGGGATCTTTATAACATCAAAGTAAAAGAAACTAGTAATTTCGATTTTCCATTTTAAAACCGTTCATGACTAAATGCATCCAGACTTTGAAACTAACAAATTGGCTGTTGGCTGTACCTTAGCTGCACTAACAGCTACTGCACTGGACTGGAGAGAATTTGAATCACAAATTCAATTCAAGTCTAAAATTCAATCACGGATTTAATTTAGATCTTCGTTCAATTCAAGGACTCTTTTTAACGTTTCAAGTGTAGTATACAGTTTAATTTTAAAAGTCAGTAGCAAAATTGTTTGTCATTACATAAAACCTCGGAAAATATAACAGTTACCATAAAGTCGTGTACACAACGTACTTATTTTCAATGCAAATTCGAGATACGGCTAGTTATTCGAATTTTAAATTACTCAGACATCGCAACCAGATGGTGTATCTTTTAAGTTATAAGTATTTTTTAAACCTTAAACCTTCAAAATGCGACAACGCGATTCAAATTTCGTGTAGGTCAACGAGTGAACGAACGACTCAATGATCTCTGAATGTATGATATATGAATATGAAATACCCATTTATGAAAGCCAGTGCGTCTTTCTTGAATAAAGCGGCTGAGCTAGAGCTTATTCTGGATTAAATTGTTCATATTGAGTGAGTGACATTTTAGCTGATTGCGTCGCATTTAATCTGTTTCGTAAAAGCATATAGGTGGGTAGCTTTGTATTCTTTGGTATAGCTAATGGGAATGATGATAATCTGCGCAGCATAGAGATGTAAGTATACAATGTCACTACTAAGAATGTAGGAAGGTTGCTAAAGTGTTTAAATACTATAATATAGGTATGTTTCTACTTTATGATGCAGTATGAGTACCCAGCGATAGTTTCGGTTGATATTTAGACCACTGAAATTGGTACCGATTGGTTTTTGGTATAAGCTTCGGCGTGAATTTTTTTTTAGGAATCGAAGCGATTGTCATCGGCGCTATTCTGCTAATGAAAGCTTGTCAATTGTCATGAAGATCACCTTTGATTTGTTTGCCATAGAGTGTTGTTTTTCACTTATAATAGTAGTTTATGCAACTGTCATATAATGGGGGTCATTAGAATGCGAGTTTCTGTTTCGGCTACGCCTCGTGTGATAATAGATTGACACGAGCATTCTAATGCCTAATTATATGCAGTTGCATACACTATTTTATCTACACTCTAAAAAATTAACTCAGTTGAACACTTTTCCAAACGTACGCACCGGCGATTGCAAGGCCCGATACGGTCAAATTCAATACGAGAACGCAATATGGCTTGATATGAATTTTTGAAGATTCTTTACTAACAGTTGTTTAGATGTCGAGTCTCAACAGCAAATAACTAAACAACTAAACAACAACTGAACAACACTGAACAACACTGTACAACAACTGAACAACACTGAACAACAACTGAACAACATCGGAATAACGTCTGAACAACGACTAATCAACATCTGAACAAAAACTGAACAACATCTCAACAACAACAGAACAAAAACCTATTAAAACAACTGAACAACATCCGAAAAATTACCGTACAACAACAACTGTCAGGTGCGGCGGAAGATAGCGATTTGAGTATTAAAAAAAAAAACTTCGTTTCATTTCTCAACTTTATCGTATTAAGAGTTTTCTCATTAAGTCATTACGCTTCTGTAATTTATAGTAAACCGTAGTTTTTATAGGCAGAATGCATAAAGTAGGCATTATGCATCTGTTTTCGAATTCATAATTCGAACATTATGAGACGAGTGTAGATAAAAGGTAGTTAGGAGGCCACACCAGGTGCTTACAACTGAAGTATTGTATACTTAATGTCTGTGTTTTGACGACTGACGAGCCTTCATTGGCAGACTGGCACCGATGCTGATTATTCAGGTTCCTACAAAATGCTTTATCAGACCTAGATCAGAGAGTGGAACACTAGTTGCGAACCTTGAGTGAGGGTACAGGAAGTGGAGTCGCTAGTTCCGTCGCAGAATGAATAATAGTGTTCCGTTACGGAACTTCCGCCCCGTTTGACTAGGATTATTGGCATTTATAAAGTGTTGAATACTCCAGTTTTATGCACCACCTGGTGCAGCGTGTAGCCTGCTGTTACTAACCTGCAGATCATTTGTTTTTTTGACGCATACTGTCATTTACATCTACTGAATTATGTGAATGTATAAATCTAGCCTATATAAATATGGAGCCAACAAGATGATGTTACAGTTAGACAAGGATATGATAAGCGCAGAGAGTGGATACTTACTTAGATATTGGATCGCAGTATCGCTCATTTAGCCCCCAATAAACTATGAAAGTATAACTTTTACAAAACGAACATAAAGCGAAGGAATAAGACACATTTTGTATACATATATGAAATACTAGTTTTAAAGAGTTATTCATGTTTTTGTTGTAAATTTCTTTAATGATAGGTAGATGTGTAAACTTTGAAGCAGCAAGCAAGCTTGTGAATAGCCATGTTTATTTTTCCCAACACAAGGTCACAACACAAGTAGGCCAGTCCGTAATCATCGCCTCACACTGGTCTATCTCTCTGGTAGACTCTAACTCCCAAACCAGCAAGTGTTGAGCATAAACGCGTTAGCGTAACTATTGCCCAATTTTTGAGATATTTTATGTTTTGAAATACAGACTAATCTGACGCAAATATTACATTCTTATGGTGCTAGAACCAGTACCAAACTAATAATAGTTTGAACTGAAATGTTTATTAATGTTGATGTGATAAAGCGTTTTGTAGGAGTCGGAATGATCGGCATCGCCGCCAGTCTGCCAACGAAGGCTCGTCAATCGTCATAATCGGCCGCGTCCACTTGATTTATTGCCATAGGTTGGATGCTCCGGTCGTCATGCCACAATCATGGAACAATTTTGTTTAAAACTAAGTAATACTTAATTCGCAGTTCATTATTTTTGGGGTATCTACTACTCATTACAGGCTTATTTTATTGATTGATATTACATTTGATATAGACTTTTAGTCTGGGTGTTTTATATGTATTCAAAGTACCTATTTATTTACAAAAAAGAAGTATATAAGTAGTAATATCAGCTTCCCGTAGTACAAAATTTGACTAGTTTAAGGCTAGATGACACTGTAGGGGATTAGTTTAGAATATTTGCATTAAAAATGTACTATGTGGTTTATGGTATGGTTTCGCATAAGAAGAAGAAAACTGGGTTGGGAGTGGTACGTCAACCCCAGATGAACAACGCACGGAAATGAACGTCATTCCGAGAAACAAATTGTCGTACGAAAAATTATATTTAAGTGATTCTATCGTCCAACAATCATGATTCCAGATTATTTAACGCCGTTATTCGTTCTCTAGCTATCATTTGATTTCAGCCAGTAGTCTGATTGAGAAGATAAACGATTGTTAAAGATTGCGAGCATTACTTAAGGAAGAGGTGTGAGAGGCAATACACCAACAGAAAACAAATCACGAGCGAAGCAAGCTCGACTTTTTACATTACAACTGGTGTGATACGAGCAGCACATAGGAAGAGTGAGAGGGCACCTCACCCAGACAAAACGAATTGCGAGCGAAGTAAGCTCCTTAGAACTGGTGTGATACGAACAGCACTAAGGTACAGTGAAAGGCAATACACCAACACAAAAAGAAATTGCGAGTGAAGCGAGCACGACATTTCACGTCAAATATTGTTCGCGACGCCTGCCCCCGCTTTCGTTTCGGCCATTATTTGATCGGATAACATTATACTCGTAGTTCCCTTTATAAACAAAAAATAAAATTGGATCGATTTTGTAGTATGTGTGTTAAGGTTTTGGGGGTCTTGAAAGAATAACTAGCTTGAGTTGAGACACACCACTAGGGCTTGCCGTCATCAAAACAACAGTCGAATACTGGTTTTGGATGATCAATAGCTTTGACACCGATACGATCGAGCCAGTCATATCCTTTATAGGGTACCGTATTCAAAGGGTTCAAATAGAACTCTATTACTAGAATTCCTCTGTTTGTCCGTCTGCCACGGGTGTATCTCATAAACCTTGAGGGGCCTTTTTGTATGGGTACAAAACACTTTTAAAGGTATATAAACTTTGCCGTGTGATGCGGGCTTAGAATAGCATCACCCCATTTCTTTCCCGTGGGAGTTGTAAGTGGCGACTAAGGGACACGAGGGTGTGTATTGCAATTTCAGGCGCTGGGCTGACGACCTGTCATTATGGTGATACACAGTTTTCCGAATAACCCTCAAACACTTGTAAGACGTGGCGTAAATGTCCATTTTTTGTGGCTGTTTACGCCCCGCCTACCGCGCAAGGGATTATAGGCTGATATGTGTATGACATGTGTATGTATGTAAAAACCTTTTTTTGTCTTGATTTTATCTAAAATGGTTCGGAGGCTGTGTTTCATTAACGGTAACAGTTAGACAGTTAAAATTTTCATAAATAATCAAAGTATTACAATAGAATAAATAAGAACATTATCGTGGTATTACTGTGCCGTTATAACAAGAAATAAGTACTTAAAACATTAAAGTAAAATCAATTTAATATAATACCATACCACCCATACCCATACCTATTAACAATTGTTATAGTAGTGATGTCCTCTATAAAACTGTACGACATCACTTTTCTCTATTGTCAATAATTTTCACAGCGTGCGCGACATAAGATTATTTTTGGTACATTTTTCACATGTTGGGTTACATTATCGAAATTTTCACGCGGATCCTTATTTTTTTTCGTATTAAATATAGCCTATATTCATTAAGAATAATGTAGGATTCAAATGGTAAAAGAATTTTTCAAATCGGTCCAGTAGTTTCGGAGCCTATTCAATTCAAACAAACAAACAATCAAATCTTTCCTCTTTATAATATTAGTGTAGATGTAGACTACACTTTTGGTTTAAATCTAATAAAAAACGGTGTCAGTAATTTTCATCCGCTGTGAGCTTCTTCGTGATAGCTTTATTTCGTAATTTCATTGGTCCGGGTCGGGTATGTATGACACGGGTTGACATTGTTTTTGTGCAGCGACATTCGTGATTGCGTGATTTCGGGATACCATTATTTGGGTATAAGAACATTCGTGTCAAGGAGTTTAGTTTTACTCATTTTAAGTATTTAACCCGCGACCACAATACATGAAACTGTATTGAAACGTCGGGACACAAGGAAAATTACTAATACTTACCTAAATACTATCGCGATAGACCCGGTCTAATACTTAAAATGAGTGAAAGTGATCGCGAGTGCTTAAAATGAGTTTAGTTTTTCCATGATATCGGGGTACAAAGATTAAGTGTGTCGCGATCCAGTATCGCACTTGTATTGAATGGTATTGACTTCATCGAGATGGCTTAGATTTTGACAGGTACCTAGTTAGCTTGGCGAATTCATAGGTCACACCATCAAAGTTATGGTTTTTGATGATGTCCGCGCCAAAATTATGGACACTGAATTTAACAAGGCTTCGTATGTATGTTTTTTGTGTAGGTACTTAATACATACGAGTATGTGTTTTTATATGCAATTATACAAATCTGTCCATTTAAAACTTTGGGTCCCGACGAAACTAAACCACTTTAATTACAGGTAGCATCAAAATTGTGCAATTTTGTAGAACATTGCAAAAACATAACATTACTTATTTAAGTTATGAGATGAAGATTACGTGACCTAATTCAGAATATCTTGAGCTCTCAAGACCCATCACAATGGGCGCAGTTGCGTACAAGCGTCTTTATTTATAAAGTTGGTTGTTTTTAGTTCATCAAGTCTCGTGATTCTGTTCTCGTCACCGCAGTCTCCAGTATCTCCACAGTAACAATGGACACAAAGCTTGCTGTCACTTTGGGCTCTGCTTGATAAATCACTCGCAAAAGACACTCCGCAAAGAAAACTAAATTAATCCTCAATATAAGCTTCTTCTCTAAATGCCAGTGACTTTTAATTATCAACAATTAATACTATAGTATCTACATACAATACATATATACATAAATCACGCCTTTATTCCTTGCGGGGTAGGCAGAACTTAAACGATTAAAAAACCGACATTTACGCCACTTCTGACAAATATTTAAGGTTCATTCAGATAATTGTGTATATAGAAATAGGTTGTCAGACTACATCGCCTAAATTACAATACACATGTAAACCTCGAGTTACTAAATCGCCTCTTATAATACCCACGGGAAAGAAATGGGGTGATGCTATTCTAAGCCGGCATCACACGGCATATTTGACATATATACTGTAGTATATACCTAACTTCTATATTATTATAATTATTATTGTGCAAAATAATTTGGCCTCAATTTGCTGAGCCGGGATCGTTTAGGTTTATTTTGAAAATGTAGGCAATTTATTTACCTACTATTAAAATATATTTTTGGCACAGTGTTAAAATGTCTTTGCTTTCACCTGGCCTGCACGAAGAAGGACCTAAAAATGATAATATTATTACGATAAAACAATTTTAAACGGATTTAAGTTGTGCTTATTTTGGATTTTACAATTCCTACGTTTCGAGCTACTTAAATCCGTTTAAAATTGTTTTATTGTAATGAGTAATAGTTGTGCAAACTCAAGAAAATATTATGATATTATTAACTCTATAAACGTCAATAGATAGTACTACTCACTTTGGGGCCGCCTTAAAATAACTTGACTAGCTTTTCGCCCCGCGATTCTACCCACTGTAATTTTCCAGTGGGAATGGGATGTTTTTCCAGCATAACAAATTTCATATGTCACTCTCAGCGTCTCTAGTATCTAACTACACACTTGAATATCAAACCATAAAATCGCTCTGTGTTGCAACGGAAAAAAGACAATTAAAACCATTTAAACACACTTTCCCTGTCATAATAATGAATGAGTATTAGGAGGAGTGATGATGAGGCCAGTAGGCCGAGTGACGACAGTGAGGAAAAGGGTAGCTACCCGCCTGGTCGGGAGTTGTGACCAGGGGAACGACTGTTCCAACCGGACATGTTTGGAAGTTGTATATATGGCGATCGGCGGAATAAATTCGATACCGCGTTTCAGGACTAGTATGTGGAGCGCATGCGCGCCGCCACGGGATGTTTTCCCAGCATAACAAATTTCCTATGTCACTCTCAGCGTCTCTAGTATCTAACTACACACTTGAATATCAAACCATAAAATCGCTCTGTGTTGCAACGGGAAAAAAGACAATTAAAACCATTTAAACACACTTTCCCTGTCATAATAATGAATGAGTATTAAGAATTTGGTATCCACTTCATAAGGGTATTTGTTATAATAACGACGTAAATATAGTGCTACTTAAAAAAATCTTGTTACAATTACATTAAATTGTAAACGTATTTAGGTATATGTGTTTTATTTTGCTTTCACCGTGCCGCTTTTGCCGTGTGATGCCGGCTTAGAATAGCATCACCCCATGTCTTTCCTGTGGGAGTCGTAAGATGCGACTAAGGGACTCGAGAGTGTGTATTGCAATTTTAGACGATAGGCTGACAACCTGTCACTATGGTAATACACAATATTCCAAATGACCCTCAAATATTGTCAGACGTAGCGTAAATGTCCGTTTTATGCGGCCGTTTCCGCTCTGCCTACCCCGCAAGGGATTAAAGGCGTGATATGTGTATGTGTTTTTTGCTTTCAAGCAGAAGTTAGTTATAATAAAGTATTATTTCCTCTTGTACTTTATTTAATTATCTTATATTTATATCCTCTTCAAATAGCAAAAAATAGGTAGAGCTGTCCACAATGTTTTCTGCCAAAGGGAAATTCTCTTTCACTCCCTAAAATAACAAATAGGGTCTTGAACTAAAAGTTACTGAAACTATCTATTGATAAGTTGTTTGATGGCAGTGGTAACTCAAAAATTTATGTCGCTATATGGCGATTTATCGCTACATATATCTTTTGATAGAATCTGGAGGTTTTCACAGGTTAGTGCTATAACGCACAGCCTATACCTGACCTTAAGTGAGTAAGTAGCATCACCCCACCTGGAGTATGCCGTCGAGCAGTCGCATATGGCGCTGTTCTAGTATTGCGCGATAAATCACGATACAGCACGCTACATCTCACTTGGCTAATCAAAAGATATCGTTATAGCGTTGTCTGTGATCAACTTTCACTAAGAATATTTTCTTTAGATCCAAGTAGTACTTCTAACAGTATGTACCTACTTAGTCAGAAAATATCAATGGCAAATATCGATAAATTATGAGCACCACTGTTTGTTTACATTGGTTTGGTAATGATTTTGGTCAAAACAACTTTGTTTTTTTATTTTTTATGTTTTTTTTATTTTATAAATACAAACATTTAAGCTTTAACAATACTTCGGGTTAAACCTTAGAAAAGTATGTGTCGGCACTGCATGTTCCTCAGTTGTACAAAATAAAAATAAACTGATTTTAAAGATAACCTAAACATAAAACGTAGGTTAATTTGATGCCTATATGAGGCTGAAACACTACATTATAGCTAAAATACTAATCGTTTACCATAAAATGCTTAGTAAATAGCCATACTACGATAAAATGCGTGGGTTATATTTTGTATTTACCGAGTATCAAGCTACGAAAATCAGAACTTTAACTTGGAAAACATTTTTACTAGATTTCCGACAAGCGGTTTCACCACCCGCTGGCACTCATTTTCCCGTGGTAATAGTTGTTTTCCCGCGGTAAAAAGTGGCCTATATATTATTCCAGGTTATACTCTACCTGTGTTCCAATCCAAATTTCATCCAAATCGGTCAAACCGTTTGAGCGTGAAGAGGTAACAAACGTGCATACATACACACACACAAACTCTCAGATTTATAATAATATAAATACGGATTGGCCATCACGCCATGTCCGTGTTTTTCAAATTTCACACTTCACTGCCATTTTTTATACATACATATGTGTCACTTTTGAGACTGTAAACTTTCAAAGCGTAGGTATTTAGATTACACATTTAGTAATTAATATATAATAATAATGTTTAATATTTTTAAAGAATTACCTTCCATCGCCTTCAGATGATAATTCTGCCAGAGTCAAGGGCAAAGAAAACAAAAAACAATAAACCATACATATACATATATCACGCCTATATCCCTTGCGGGGTAGGCAGAGTAGAAAAGACCGAAAAAACGGTCACACACACCACGTCTGTCAAACATTTGAGAGTCATTCAGATAATTGTATATCACTATAGTGACAGGTTGTCAGCCCATCGCCTAAAATTGCAATACACACCCTCGAGTCCCTTAGTCGCCTTGTACGACTCCCACGAGCAAGAAATGGGGTGATGCTATTCTAAGCCGGCATCACACGGCCAACCATGTCTAACTTTTATTGTAATAACTCGGTTATGTATTAATATTTGATTTATTTCAGCCCCATTACGCCACTCTGAACACACAAATGAACAAATAACACTGATCCCCACATTAATGGGTGAGCAGTCGGTCGGCCGCCATTCCATGAGGGCAGTAGGTAGGTAATTGATTTTACCTACTCTGTGGTTTGAGAATTTTCCACGCTAATGCTCTAATGCTGCGCAACTGTCGGATGTATTGTTTGACAGTCACTAGATCCAATTCCAGGCACGCTTTTAATATTACACTATAATCTTTGAAATTAAATTTGGTGCTATTCCCAGGAGCATATTAAGCAATTTAATAATTAAAACGATAAAATAGACAAATTTTAGCGGCTACTAAAAATATGACTGTCAAAACAACTTGAAATGTTTGCAATGTTGGAGTGATCTTTGTGATTTTCGGTCAGATTGAAGAGTTCCAAAGTTGGATCAATTACGTTTCGAGGTCCTAGACTGTCACCGGGTATGAAAGATAGGGAGAGGCACCGGATCGGCAGGTGCTAGAGTTGCATCGGTTCAGAATGTTCTAGACTGAAACCGGGTCGGTATGTTTTAAAGTGGCAGCGTTTCGGAAGGTTTTACGGCCTTATCATACTATTTGAGGGGCGCGTAGCGAATGCGTCGCGAACACGCCGCGGCTGCGCAGCGATGACGTCGCGGACGCGTGGCAAACACGCAACGTTTTCGTCGCGTGTTTGTAACGAGTTAAAGACGAACAGTAGACTCGCAAAAAATGGATTCCGACGAGGAGAAAATACTGTTGGCTTTGTTACTTTGAAGACGCCGTAGTCGAAAATAAAAGCATCAAAGGTATATGGCAAGATTCATTATCAATGAATCGAATGGAAGATAGCAACTCCTTTGTGTTGTTTTGCAAACAAACAAAAAGTTACCCAATAAAATCGTTCCTACCTGGGTTTAAAACGCTGTCAAAAAATTTGCGCGATACTAAATGCATACTAAAAGTTCGAACGTTCGCCACAACAGCGTAACTGCCAACCTAAAGCCGAAACGTTACCGTTCAAGCGGTTAGCGCGATACAAAAAGTGCGCAACGTAACGTTTTTGGTTTGGTTTTGTTTTGGTATTAACGTTAAAATTACCGCGATTGGCTCCCTGCGAATGTCAAGAACTACATTTTATGACTTATAGAAACTGGTGAGGAGGACAGGGTAGCGTTTGTACGAGACTGTACAAAATGGCGTCCATGTTGCGCGTCCGCAACGAATTCGCTGCGCATGCGCGACGTGTTCGGTGCGAGCGAGACCACGTATTCGTTGCGCACCCGCTCCCCTTTGAGGACACTCGCAGTCCGCTAGTATGATAAGACCCTTAGAGTGGTATCTACCGAGTCGGAAGGTTCTAAAGTGCCACCGAACAAATGTTAATCTATCAATTTCATGTTTTTGGCGTTTCAATATAAAAATGCACTAAAATACCTACATTAAAACGTTATTGCGTACTTGCCAATCCACCTACCAAGAAAAGTGTGTTTGGCAAATAGCAAGCCCCAAGAGCCATACCTTTATTCATACATAATGGCGAGCCCCGTGCAAAAAAAATAGTATTTTTGGTTGCACGCAATTTCGTTGGTGAATACGATAATCACATGAGATTTTTAGTGTATTATGTAGATTCTTGTCGTAGGAAAACACTATTTAAAAAAGTTTGCTCGATAGATTTATTTTTCATAGTTTGGTCTATATTTATCACCCCATTTCTTCCCCGTGGCGTAAATGTCAGTTTTTTGCGACATTTACGCTCTGCCTACCCCGCATGAGATTATAGGCGTGATATGTGTATGTATGTATGTATGGTCTATTTTTACCCTTTTTTGCGAGAAATTTCCAAAAGCGTGAAAATACATCTAAATATGTCTATTCCGCTCTGTTCTCACACAAAGTTTTTTTTATTAGTGGGAAAGAGACGTTTAAAAGTTCGAGGCAGGCCCCTAAATAGAAGAATAATTTATCTAATTCCAAACGCAGTTAAATGCTTTTTCGCAGTGTATAAAAGTATATTTCTTTCTATACAACATTCATTGGAATTTAGTTACTTAGTTTTATATTTATTTAAAGTTGCAACACTAAATTAAGTAAAAATATTCTTGTCAAAATTAAATTATATCCCTAGTCGAAAACTTTCAAAAAACAAAGCTTTTGTGGAATAGTTACAATTAAAACCTTTAAATTTAGTGAGTTAAGTAATAGAAACTTATATTTTTTTTTATCCTACTGATGGACTAAGGCCTCCCCCGCGGTCTTCCACTTCTTCCGATCCAAAGCCAACTCGGTCCACCCCCATTGATAGAAATCAAGATTGTCACGCCATCGTTTTCGGGGTCTACCATGGCGCCGGGACCCACCTTGAGAAACTAATGGTCAGTGACGATTTTAGCCCATCGATTCGAGTGCATCCGACGAACATGACCGGCTCACTCCCATTTTATGAGCGGTTTAACTGCCTACGTCAGTTATGCCAGTCTTGGCTCTGAGTGCTGTTTCGGACTCAATCAATTCGTTTGATTCTTTCAAGGGTTTGCTAACACCATGTGAATGATGCTAACACCATTAATAATGAATGAAATGGTGGATGACTTATTATGATGCTCCTGTAAAGCGGTCGTACTGCGGTCGTTAATCTGCCTGCCAAACGTGGAGTTGCCTATGTGAATCATTGTTCTAGCTGTTGATGTTGATTGAAAGCGGTGGTATGTGACGATTGAAACCCTTTGTCCAGGAGTAGATTTCTGCGGTTGGCAAATATATTGATAATAAAATACATTTTTAGAACCTGCGTTCCTATTTTAAATAAACTCAATATTGTGTGGATATTTAGCAGAAGCGTATTACATTATGAAATCAAATACTTACCTTCAGTGCAGATTTTTAAAGATTATTTGCGAATGCGATTAATAATGTACTCTTTGATTATACGCCACGGTAGGCACATTGCATTAGGTCACACATGTCATTCAGTGTCGCCACGGTGGCTTTTCCCATATTACAAGTTCAAGGGGGACTTGCCGTGAAGTGAGGTGAAAATGAGCTATGTTTTCTCGATTTCATACATAATCTAGGAGACACAATTATCATAAAAAAAATAATTTTAATATAGGTACAAGATATGGAGAAATCGTTTCAGAAACCTCAAATCTAAATTTTAAGTCAATTTACTAAGAAATAAATGATATTTGTAGCAAAGGAACCACAATAAGACTACTCAACCATTACCGCTTCGTACTAATACTCGAACTCGCGATATCATCGTTACGTTCAAGGTGTTTACATATACAGGGTGTAAAGAGAAGTACTGCGTTCTCTCAAGGAATGAACTAGCCTATAAAACTGAAAAACTTTCCCCAAGAAACTTAGGTCGAAAAATTTAAAAACAATGACCTCCCTCCCACAACCAGACTTGGTTGGCTGCTACATTTTGTATAGGAGGTCGATTTTTTTAAAATTACGACCTATGTTTCTTGGGGAAAGATTTTCAGTTATATGGGCTGGTTCATTCCTTGAAAGAAACGCAGTACACCCTGTAATACCCTGTCTTTTCGTCAAATTTTCAGTGTGATTGTCAGATCGGTGAGAGATTATAATTAAAATGAAAGATTATTTCGTGTGATGCCTCCATTTCTTTGCCGTCGCAGTCGTAAGAGGCGACTAAGGGACTCGATCTCGATCGGTGTGTATTGCAATTTTAGGCGATGGGCTGACAACCTGTCACTATGGCGATACACAATTTTCCCAATGACTCCCAAATATTTGTCAGACGTGGCGTAAATGCCCGTTTTTTGCGGCTTTTACAATAATTTCAACATCATATTTCTCCCAAAACATAACATGATTGAGCCTGATTAGCTATATATTTGCATAGTACTCGTATTATATATTTTAGTACTTACGTACATATTCTAACATTTTCTTCATTTCTATCATTTTCATGAGCTGGTTTTCTATTAGGACATTACACAATTGTTATAAAAAAATAAAGTTGTGTGATACAAATTTCTTTTTTTAACAATGACTGTTCATGACGTCAATAAGTGATATGATAATACAATGAGTAAGGAATTTAATTTCAATTTCCTCTATAAAATAACCTATCTATAAAATATTCTGTGACAAACTCAGTCACGTTTTCCGATTTTTCGGGCAAAGCAGGTAATTTAAGCCGCCATAAGTTTTCTTAAAATATGTTATTCAACCTATGATTTATTCCGTGATTCAACCACCAATAAAACTTTGGGACTTAATTAGTTTTTATATACTTAACTTGTGCTCGCTGGAACCGGTGTAAACATGCGCAATCTATAGCAAAGTTTGGAGTTATGGGCGGCAAGGATTGTTGGAAAGCTCTCCGAGGTCTGAAAGCTTCAGCCACTCAAGTTGCTCTTCAGTGTGGCGCGTGGCGGCGTTCAGGACGATCGCACGCACTGCTCTCAAACGTACCGACCCCGACAACAAACTTTTGCGATTCACAATTTTGCTTAAGTCCGAAATTCATCGGTGTTTTGTGACCATCGAACTGTTTGTGAGTAACTGTGAATTCTGAAATGGTTTTGTGGTGATTGTCTCCGGCTCGGAAACTTCGCTCTTCCGGAATGCTGTTCTTTCTGCTAAGCGCTGTGTTTATTGCAAGTAAGCACTCGATTCGTACATTATCTATACATACACAACCTAAGCGAAAATATGAAAATGGATATTAAGACGGTTAGAATTTGAACTAGGAACGTGGTTGACGAACGAAATGAATTGTTTGTAGAGGCAAAGTATGTCAAAGGATTTGACTGTCACAAATTATTTTTGGAGTTTGATAAGTTTTTAGATTGGTATAGAATATATATATATATATTCGACCGATGACAAAGCATGTATAAGCATCTTTTGGACAATCAAATCAAGTGAATCAATTTGCAATTTCCTGTCTTTAGCAATCTTAATCAACTACTTATCCTCTCTCTAGACATCCCACCTAATACTTTTCGTGTGAGACACCGAGTCGACGAACGACCAGATGTACCGGTGTCAGAGTTTCCCAACCGCCTACTTCTCCCACTACACCAAGGAACTCCGACTCCTCAAACATGATCTGATAATCTCAGATCACTAGATCCCGGAGACTCATTATCTCTATGCCTTTATCCCAATAAATATGGGGTCGGTGCTACAGGTTTTGTATCTACCCAAAAAAAATTAAAAATGATTGGTTTATTTATAGACCAGGTTATAGAGACTAGACCTACTGCAACGCTGATAATATTAGCATTAATTATTACGATGATGTAAATTTTTCATTAGGTATAAATTCCGAAGGATCCCGTTTGGTCCGTCGCAGACGCGTTCCTGTTAATAAAACCTACTCACAATTTTGCTATTACATTATTCATCTATTTTTTACTTAGGTTTTTTTATATAAAGAGAACGTTGGATTGTCGAGATTGTGTCCGTCCTTTGATTGGATTAATCTCGTGATATGACAAGAAGATAAAATTTTCGGCGGCACAAACAGCAAAGTTCGCAAGAAAGTTCCCAATAGAAGCTTAGATAAATTTATTTTATCAGCCTCCGCTTTTAATGATCCAATGTTACAGGTAACAGGATACCACTTCTTTATTTACGTAGTTGTCTTGTTTTGTCGTTATTCTTTGTATGTGTGTATTGTCTCTTGGAATGTATTGGTACGTGGTAATGTGTAGGTACAATAAATAAATTAATATATATTTTTTTAAACTAAATGTTTGATATGATATCTATGAAGTAATAGTTTTCAAAATATTACACACTTAATTGTAACACACATTTATTAATCCACACGTAAACTTACCTAGTTACATAAACACAAACAGATACACCCACACTATTGTTTTATTTTTTCTATGGTTTCCCAAATACAGGCTGCGTCCTACTTTAAGAACCTCTGGTAATAAGTATTTTGAAATCTTTATAGCAAATAAACATATTATATATTTTTTTCATTTTTCATTTGAAATTGACACTTAAATATTTTTATAAGTGGGTAAAGCAAATAATTCCTAACTCGAGGAGGCATAGGTTTAATCCCCTTTGTGGCTGGGACGTGTAAGTGATATCATTGATGGAAGAAACTATTCATATCTAGAATATCTACCTTATCTTCAATTCTATTGAAATAATTCTTAAGTTTCGTTAGACTCGTTCAGGAAGTTCGAATTTATTTTTGCAGTAAAAGAAAAGCTCTGGGTTCTCTATCTTCAGAAACCTCCGTAAATTTTCTTCGAACTAGGTTTCCGCCATACAACTTCTTTGGAGTATACGGTATTGGAAGTTCAGATCGAAATAAAACCACAATTACATATGATCTGTTTGACTAAAAGTTTGTCATTTGTAGTTCAACAGTAGAGAAGCAATAGGTCCCCCATCTCTTGACAAAATAATCTTCAATCGACGACTTTTCATGTAACATAAGATACTAATATAAGTATAAAAAATATACATACATACATATTGCGGGGTAGGCAGAGCATAAATGGCCGTGAAAAATGGTAATTTACGCCACGTCTGACAAAAGTTCGAGGGTCAATCAGATAACTGTGTATCACTGTAGTGACAGGTTAATGCAACCTTTTGTGAAATATTTTGTAAAAATCTGAAAGACTCCCAACATTATACAATTTAATTTCCCTGAATCATCTCTCTCATTTATTAATAAACTATCTATCTATCAAATAAAAAAGGTAGTAGATACTACAATTTCAAAGGTTCTGGGTTCATTTTACTCTTGCTAAACAATGTCCACGGTGTTTTAGAGCTTCTTCTTCTTAGCAAATAGATTCTGGCGCTTTATAGAGGTATATATTTGGACCAGTACTCAGCCACAGTTTTAGGGCTGTTTTCAGATATAAGTGGTTTCAAGTAAGCTTCAGGCAACTCGTCGCCATACTGCACTAGTGGTGTTACATCTTCCGAGGCGTCTGTTTCGCCCTGACTCCAGCTGGTTCCAGATGTAAATGGCATGATTGCAGCTGGAATTACTAAGATTACATATTATTCTTCATTTTTATATACTAATAATAAAAACAAACGCAGTGATTTCGTTGTTCTGTTTCCGAATGTCTCCCTCAGTCAGCTAGAGACTGAGATTAAGGATTTGGTAAGTGACACTAAATTATTTCTCTGGAGCGCAATGCGCAATCCCACATGAAAATACTAATGTTACAAAGTTATAACGGTTTGCGGTACGACTTTTGTTCTATCACTGTTATTGTTTTAGCAGTTGGTTTTAGTAGATAACGAGTTTAGCTACTGCAGCAGATCCCAGATGTAGTAAAACTTAATTATAAAGGAATTGAAACATGATCGTGAAACGCGAAACAAAGAAAGAATAGGTAGGAACAGCAAGTATACCAAGCTGGCGGGAGTATTTTCTCCTCCGTCATTGGTTGTCTTTGATCTAAGACAGTTCGGTTCGCAAACCAGCGGAAAATTTCGCTCTAGAATATAAAGTAGATTAACATAGGAACCTAAGTAAAAATTGTACGTATAAAACGAAGTAATTGTAACTTTGAAAACAATTTATCCTCGTTATCGTACCTATACACAAATTGAAAACACGACTCAAAGATATCGTATAGCTATACAATTATACATATTGGTTGTAAATTTTCCACATATAAAATTGTTACCATTGTTTCGACGAAAATGGCGCAGATATTTACAAAAACTCAAATAAAAATTACCTAATTAAAAGTCAGTAAGTACCTATGTCTACTGGTTGCAGACAAAAAGTTTTTTTTTTTTCCTCAATCCAACCTTTACTGTTTGAAGGATTTTAATACGATTCTAAGAGTGCTCTTTAGAGGGTGCTTAGACTTTCTGCAATAACGTCTCTAAGTAGGTACCTATACGCGGTTAAGTATCCACAAGTAACAAGGTACTTAAATTGAATTGTGCCTTTTGTACAGAATTCATTAGCTTTCATTTAGAGCCCATGCATATGTACTTGTAATACGACTTATGGTTTTCGAATAATTTGCATTTTTCTTAATGTGGTGGCGGGCATCACCTTGATGACGGAATTTCTACTCAAAACAAGCACCACTCAGCTTTTGTCCTGCCGTAGATTTTTGCCGTAGAGAGACTATTCCGTGCGCGAGAAGGACTATATCAAAACAAGTAAAGATTTTTTACATATAAGTGTAGAAAAAAACGGAGTCGCGTAGAACATAGGTACTATTTGGTATCGGTATCATAGTCCGAAGTATTACTTGAATAACACAAACTATTTTCACTGTCTCGGACACAGAGTACCTACAACTACAACAAATGACAGTTAATATATATTTTAAGTAATAACATGCTGACCTCCGAACTTTAATTTGAAGATGGCACCCCATGATGATGATGATGATGAAGTAATGTAATAAACATGGATGATCATAAACATATTACAAACGAAATTACGACTGAAACATACTTTCTTTAGAGGCTATCATCTCACATAAGACAAGTCAGCCCGTAATGTCCTACACTACTTTCTCAGTAAAACCAGATTTTCCTACTAGGCGTTTAAACACTTAAAAATTCATGTATATGGTGATATTTTACTCGTAACCGATAGCGAAAACTCAAGACGGGCTGGTGATAAGGAACAACTATCCCCAAGAAAGATACGTCGAAATATGAAAAAAATATGGACCTCCCATTCAGAATTGCCGATCAGCTGATTTGGGTTACAATAGCAACACAAAATATTTTTAAAATATTTCAACCTAATGTTCCATGGGGAAAGTTGTTCCTTATCACCAGCCCGTCTTCTGTTTTGAGTATCAGTCACTAGTAAAATTTCACCCGCTATAAAAAAGAACTGTTCATTGAGCAGTCAGATTTCTTTTTTTTTATAATTTCCTGGGAATAAGGGTTAATAAGGCCATGGTAAGGGTATAGGTATATTTAGGATGTAATAATTCAAAGTAAGTATTCAGTTTGTGTCATAAGTTAATTGGAGTAATGGGTTTTATTATGTTAGGCACGGCAATTAATTTGATATTAATAGCTAAGAACCTAGTTATGAACAATGTTTGAAAGGAATATGGTACTACCTGAAGCAGGGCAGCTATCCTTTTCTTACAAACGGTAAGTTGCACACGTGAAAACAGAGTGGACTCTCACATGTAGGTACCTACTACTGTTACTAGTTCAAAAAATCTTATATGTAAGTGTTTTAACCTGCATTTCGGCAATAATTTTAAGGTTTTTTTCTATTGAAGAAGATATATCTCCTATCAAGGAATCACATTCTAGAATCCATGATGCAAACTAGAATGAATTCTCATTAACTTATTACAAGGAAAATTTGTGAAGTGAGTTGCGAAATCATAATAAAGCAAATGACCTGCTGCGGTGCGGCAATCTAACTGAATACTGGATCTGCCAAATGAAAACATTACTCACAAAAATATTACCTTCTTGGGTAACGTCAAAATTATACGTCAAAACTTAGTTGGTGTTGGGTGAGCCCAGTAGGTGAGCCCCAAAATTAGGCCATCTAAACGGTTATGGCTGAGAACCTTTTAAATTTGGAAAATAATGATTCATGTTTAAAATTAAAATATTTTAAACACCACTTTTAACCGGAATAACATACTTTTCGGTTTCTCCATAATTTGTACGTTTTCCTGTGTAAAAAGTAGCCTCTGTACTAATTAAAGTGATAATTTATCCATCCATACACTAAATTTCACCCAAATCCGTCGAGCCGTTTGATCGGGTAGAGGTAACAAACACACAAACAAACTCTCGGAATTATGGTAATAGTATGGATGTGAACAACATTTAAAACATTTGATCGGAGGTATGTCATGCACGTATGGACTATTGCTGTTTAGACTGATCGATTAGAAAAGTCGATATCCGTACTAATATTATAAATCTGAGAGTTTGTGTGTGTGTGTATGTATGTAAGTTTGTTACCTCTTCACGCTCAAACGGCTTGAGCGATTTGGATTAAATTTGGAACACAGGTAGAGTATAACCTGGAGTAGCACATATGCTACTTTTTACCGCGGAAAACAACAATTACCACGGGAAACTGAGTGGCAGCGGGTAAAACCGCTAGACGGATATTTAGTACATCATAATGGATCCGAACACAATCTCACGTATCTAAATCTAGTATTACCACTGCTGACTAGAGTTTATGAGATCTAAATTGATAAAAGTTTCATAACCAAACACTACAAACGTGGCCTGAACTTCCTTCCCGAAATAAATAACTCTTTTATTAGCTGTAACTTAGTAACTAAATTTACGTCAAACCAGATCTTGTAGGTATAATCGTATAATCTATCCAATGAGAGACCGTCTAGGCAACGTATTTCAAAATGAATATAGATGGCAAGTGTAAAATTATCTATGCTCTGTGGAAACCAAAATGACACTTTGTGGGTTTCTTGATTATATTATAGACCCACGGAGACCCATGGAAAGCAGAATTCGACGAATAGTCGCACCTTTACTCGTATCACAGAAGACATCATTACTAACCTTTACCCCTTAAAGTAAAAGATCCAGTTAAACTGGCTTTTACAGTTTGTAAGTTTAAGTTAATGAGAAATCCAGTATAGGAAGATCCCTTAAAGCGTAGGTTGATGTGCTCAGTGCTGCTTAAAGTACTTGTATAAAGTAACCCTGTATTCGTTTTGAATCTGTATGTACCTATACCTATTCGAGGTAATATTATTGAGGCAAAGGCGTGTTCCCCAATATAGCCAGGCAATAACGTGTAGAAGTCACTACGAATATATGATTGATACAACATTCAAGGTATGGGTCTCAAAGTAAAGATTAGGTTAAGTTTATTGATGTTTTTTGCTGTAATGTACTGAGCAATGATTACATTATACTTTGTAAGCCTACACTTACAGGCTTACAGACTATAAAGTAATCTTGTCAAATTTGACAGATCGGTTATACGGCCAAATATTAATGTTATTAATATAATACAGATGACATTATGAGAGTACTTACTTTTCTAGTTTAGCCGCGTAAGAATGACTCGGGCATGTGTTTTGCTTTACTCCTCCGATTACGTTAAAAGGTATTTGCTCAATAGAATTTGTTTTGTTCCTTTTCTTTTAAATTTACTAAACGGCCATAAAATAACAACTTGGACAATAAAACACTTACTTTGGTTTGTTTACAAAAACAAAAAAACTTTTCCTTACGGACTAGAGTTTGGTTTGCAGTAGGTATTATAATATGGTTGAGCACAATGTCCGACGCACAGTGTGCAATTCACATTTGTTTTACACGTAACAACAATGAAAATCTCGTACACACCGAGTTCCAGGGATTTTAAAATATCCTGATTCGTGGGTTTCCAGATAGTATAATAAGAATATTAGGACTCAGGAAAATATAGGATGAAGTTTTACTTGTAACTGATAGCGAAAAGTCCAGTCTCGTCCGTTCCTTATCAATCACTAGCCCGTCCCACGCCCAACCTGAGTTTTCGCTATCGGTAAGTAGTAAAAATTACACCCTATATTATATAATAATAATTACCTTATAGTAGCCACCTGAAACCATCTTGAACGATTCAATATTAAGATACGATTACGAAGATGTTAATAGACTCAATTTCAATCACTCAAACACAAATCCTTACTATGAGCACAAATTATTTATTGGCGCACCAATGAGGAAAATGGCATTATATATATATATGTTACGGGCAATTTGATAAGTCCGGGCACTATTGATACTGACCGGTCAGTATTAATAGTGCCCGACCTAATTGGGCAATGTGATTAAAACAGCAAGATTAATTACTTTTCCCGGTCAGTATTAATAGTTCCCACCCTTCCTTGGGCAAAATAATAAAAATAAAGAACTTTAATGTAATTTTTAATTAAATGAAGTTAACTTAATTATTTAAATGAAATGAAACTTACATTATTGAAATGAAATTAAACTTACATAATATTAATTAAAGTTATCGATAAATTTTAACATGGGAATTAAAAAAACAAATAGTTATAAATGTAATAAAATCAGTTACCTACTATTTTTATTAAATGAAGTAAAACTTACATTATTCAAATGAAATTAAACTTACATAATTTTCATTAAAGTTATCGATAAATTTAAACATGGAAATTAAAAAAAGAAACAAATAGTTATAAAAAGTAATAAAATCAGTAGGTAAGGGCTCGTCCACATCTCCACATTGCGGCTCGTTGCCGCGATAGACCGCGACGCGCGCCGCCAGAACAATAGTTTAAAAATTAGTAGACTAAGAAAAATCAACTGAAATATTTAATAATTAAGTTTAGCTTCAATAGTTTAACAATTAGTAGACTAAGAAAAATCAACTAAAATATTAAACAATTAAGGAATGCAAGAAAGTTGTTAAGTTTATAATTATTTATTCTTGCAAGATGTGTTTTTTTGACATTTTGAATTGCTGAGAATATTTGATTTCTTGCATTTACAGCATTTTGAACTGCAGTCACCACTACAGTTACTGGTAACTGGTCCAAGTAATAAATTACATACATACATACATATATCACGCCTATTATCCCTTGCGGGGTAGGCAGAGCGTAAACGGCCGCAAAAACGGACATTTACGCCACGTCTGACATATATTTGAGGGTCATTCGGATAATTGTGTATCGCCAAAGTGAAAGGTTGCCAGCCCATCGCCTAAAATTGCAATACACACCCTCAAGTCCCTCAGTTGCCTCTTACGACTCCCACGGGAAAGAAATGGGGTGATGCTATTCGAAGCCGGCATCACACGGCGTATTCCAAGTAATAAATTCAGCCCAGTTTATCACATTGCCCGGTCCAAGTGATAAATTCAAGCTTACTCTAAAGACTGATTTATTACATGGACCACGGGCACTCGGGCATTATTAATAATGGCCGGTCCAAGTGATTTATTAATCACTTTGCCCGATGTTTTTGGGCACTATTAATAATGGCCGGTCAGTATTAATAGTGCCCGATTAATCACGTTGCCCGTAACATATATATATATCCTTCTACTGACAGCTCCTATAATATCCAATTGCAACGCTTGTAAAGAAAACTTACAAAGTCGTACAAAAATACCCGTATTCGATCCTCATCGTGTCAGTTAAGTAAGATAGTTAAGTAGGTATATATCTATCCATAAATAGAACGAACGGTCCATAAAGTTTGCTTTGTAATTAGTCCCTTTTGGTGCTCGTAAGACACGGTTTATGTGGGTAAATAAAGTTCTGAACGTAATTGATATAAGTAGGCTCATATAACATTCTGTTCTTCTTTTGAGTCGTACCCTCTTGTCAGAGTGCTCGTGGTTTTTTCAATGGCATACAGTGTGGGGGGTTTTTACGCATACATGGTAAGTCTTCATCGTCAGTCTTTTAGTTGGCTTGGATTGCTTTCCTGGCAATGTCTTTCCATTCTCAGTTGCAAGAACATTCTGCCATGCTGGTATGAATCGATGATTTAATTAGGTCAGTTCATCGGGTGGGTGATCGCCCTCTAGGTCTTATGCCCTCTAGGCAGCCCTGCATGACCAGTCTCAATCAAGTGCTCATTCCTCGATATACATACATACATACATCAGCCTACTGCATAAGTGTTTATTTTTCTACACCTACCGCTCAAAGAAAGGGTACATAGGCCATAGGATACGCTCTGTCGTTTTCACCATCCAGTCGCTACCAGCTGCATTTTTTAAGTCTTCGACCCATCTGACCGTAGGTCGTCCAACACTACGCTTGCCACGGCGAAGCCTCCACTAGAGAACCCGCTTACCCCACCGTCCGTCAGTTCTACGACAGATGTGTCCAGCCAAAATTTAATTTAGGCAAATTTTAATCGTTCATAAATTAATAACTAAGTAGTTATTTTAAGTTTTACACCCCGTGAATATGTGAACCCATGAGTATTTTTGTCTTGTTTTGCGGTATTAACCTAGGAACCCTTTTCAGTAATCGATATAATGATGAATGAATCGGCCCTCGAGAAGTTTTGCGGTGGTTCCCTTAAACCCCTTACATCATCGAAATGAGGAACGGCAATACAAAGCGGAGGATCGGAAACCAAACATTGAATATTGCTTTTCAAAGTTGAGTTGAAAAGGTCACAGGAATCACTTAAAGAGTGGATTTCTAAAGCGTAAATTTTTCATGTCCTCGCTGAAAACGAGGTGACGCTTGGCAGATATGACTATGATATATTTTTTCAAAATATAAGACACTTGTTCTGATATGAAGCCATATAAATAATGTTTGGAGAATTATTAGTTTTTTAGAAAAAAAATAGTAAGTGTCGAATTTCAATGTTCGGTGGCTTGTCCCCAATCCGTTTTTCACAACATATTCATCTCTCAGGAAAATTATGTCCAACATATTTAGGAAAATTTATTTTGATTATGTTAAAGATTAGTGACCCTACAAGAAATTATTAAAAATTGAATTTTTAGATGAAAAGTTTATGAACTATGTCAAAACTAGATTTGTCCCAGCAAAAATAGCAATATCGGTGGCAATTTTGTTTCGACGCTCCCTGCTCACACTGTTGAGTATATCCAGACCTAAAACCCCTTCCCCGCTAGGGTCAGCCGAGCACTCACGCGCAGTGTGAACAGTTGTGCACTACCTCCTTGCGTCTTCCCGCCAAAAATGTTAGTAAACAATTTCCGTTTACTCGGAACAAAATTTTGCAATTTCGGTGCTCGGGATTCAAATGTTTCCTCGAGGTTTAAAAATATTACAGTAATGCATTCTAAATAACCTTTAGGTACACTTTTGAGATATAAGTTGCAAACTGGAATAACCTTGATACTTTTGTATAATTTTTAAATAAATGACTGGTATGCAATTTCGGTGGGCACATTTCGGTGGCTTTTAGGGTTGCTAGAAGCCCACCGTAATTGCAAAGCTCCACCGAATTTGCTCAATTGATACAAATTACAAATATATTTAGAAATATCACGCTTTCACTCCTTGCGGGGTATACAGATCGAAAAAGTCTGTAAAATGCGGTCGCTTTAGGTCGTTTGTTTGACAAAAAATTGCGGTTATTGCAGAAAAAACAAAATCTTCGTCGTAAAAGAAGACTAAGGGATAAATTCATTGAGGGAATAGAGAACAGCGTTCCCTCTGAATGCAAAATTTTGTGCTGCGCTCGCCTATCCGCCAGCCGAGCGTATAGAGGATGGCAATAATCCCGATAAGGGGAGGCCCATGTCCAGCCGTGGATTTTTGAGCCAGCCCGGCGATCCCTCGTGGCCTTCCTGCACGGCGATCCCTCGTGGCCCTCCAGCCCGGCGATCCCTCGTGGCCTTCCTGCACGGCGATCCCTCGTGGCCCTCCAGCCCGGCGCTCCTGCGAGGTCCTCCAGCCCGGCGATCCCTCGTAGTCCAGCCCGGCGATCCCTCGTGACCCTCCAACCCGGCGCTACCACGAGGTCCTCCTGCCTGGCGATCCCTCGTGGCCCTCCAGCCCGGCGCTCCCGCGAGGTCCTACTGCACGGCCATCCCTCGTGGCCCTCCAGCCCGGCACTCCCGCAAGGTCCTCCTGCTCAGTCATTGACACCCGTCAGCGATAGCCGAAGACGTGGCTACTATTTGTTGTCGCAGGTATCAGTTGCTTTGTCGACCGACCGGCAGAAGCTAACAGGTGTGGACGGCTGCCGCTAACAGGGCTCTACAGCTATCTTCAACAGAATGCCATCCATATGTGAGCAGCCAAAAAAGGCATTTTTTTTATTAATGATGGGTTTGTTCTTGATTCTAGTCTAGGTCATAGAACAAAGACAGAGTCTAAAATGGAGAGAGCTCACTTTGGAGAATTGGTGGAATGGCAACCAGGTATGGATGGTATCCGGCGGTGCGTCTGGATGTCCGATTGTAGAAGGGAGCTGGTGGAACAAGGTCGTGAAGCTCTTGAGCACACTCTCCGAAGTACAATCTGTAAAAACCGACAAGCAGGCAACCTTGCGGCGATGTGCCAGGCTATATAGCTTGGTGTCCACCAGTTTTTTATCGCCTATGAGCCACTTGGCCCTGCGTTCCACCGAGTCAAGAGCGGCAAGTTGGTATTTGGCTGACCCATCCCAAAAGGTGACTGCAATACTCCATGCAGGATCGGACTTGTGCTTTGCAAAGAGTTAAGAGCTGTCCAGGCGTAAAGTATCGCTTCACTCTATTCAGGATGCCCAGCTTCTTAGCCGCCGTTTGAGCATTGTACTCGATGGTCGCGCCGAAGTTTAGATTTGATGTCAACTCCATGCCAAGAAGATCAAGCCGGTGTAGCAAAGTAGGTGTCCAGTCGAAAGGACTTCTTTTTGCAGTGAAAAGACACGCCTGTGTTTTGGTGGCATTGAATGAGACCAGATTGTCGTCGCCCCATTATTGGGAGACAAGACTTAAGGTCAGATATGTTCGCTCTACCATGGCCTTTCTTAACGAACGTGTTTCATCCCCACTGGTCCCTGCACCTGTCAAGTATCTCTCTGAAACGGTACTATCATCTGCGTATCCAACAATACCATGCCGAAGGAGGTCACTGATGTGCAGCAGGAAAAGAATTGCAGAGAAAACAGACCCCTGAGGAACTCCGGCATCAATGGCCATAAGGTCAGAGGAGCAGCCGTCAACGACTACTTTGATGGACCGTTCACTAAGAAAGTCTGAAATGCAAGTACAAAAATCAGCTGGGATGCCATAAGCAGGAAGCTTACTGAGCAGACTTGCATGCCAGACCCTGTCAAAAGCCTTCGAGATATTGGGTGAAACGGCAAGTGCTTCGCCGTTTTTCTCGATGGCTTCGCCCCAGCCGTGCGTGATAAACACAAGAAAATCACTAGTAAACCGCCCCCGGCGAAAGCCATATTGACGGTCACTGAGAAGATCATTGTCTTCAAGGCATGCAAGCAACTTACTGTTAAGTACTCTCTTCATGACCTTGCATAGGATGGAGGTAATGGCAATTGGACGGTAATGGGCAGGGTCAGCACGGTCGCCTTTTTTGGGAACTGGTTGCACATTAGCAAGCTTCCAGGCCCCCAGCACCGTTTTTTCTTTAAGAGAGAGGCGGAACAAGCGTGTCAGTACAGGAAACAGTTCAGGCGCACAAAGTCTTAACACTCTTGCTGGTATGCCATCAGGTCCGCTGGCTTTGTTCACGTCTAGACTGCACAATACTCTTCGAACTTCTTTAGTGTGTACTGCGATCTCCGACATCGAAGAATCGCAACGAGGTACAGTAGGTGGTTGCTTGGTGCCAGCGTCCAGACGTGAGTTGCTTGCAAACAGGGACGCAAACAAATTTGCCTTCTCACTTGCAGAGTGAGCCAGCGATCCATCAGGTTTCAGCATTGGAGGATCTGAGGCACAATTGCAACTTCGGTGGTACAAACCCAATTTCGGTGGCATGAATTCAATTTCGGTGACAAGGCAATTTCGGTGACCCAAATAACTCACCTAATACTATTGTTACATATTTCCCTGATAATATATTATATTCAAAATGAGTATATTTTGCTATACAGCTACAAAAAAAATCAAATAAGCAGAAAATTAAAAAATCCACCGAAATTGACAAAAATATGCAGTTGTTGAAAATGACTCTAAAAATGTTTTTGGGTCTTGATAATGTAGGCCGTGTGTAGGCCACTATATTAAATAAGAGTGCGAACTACTGTAAAGTAAACAAATTTTCTTAAAAACCGACAATGAGATGAATGAGATACAGCTTTTTTTCCTCTCATTGTCGGTCACATGATTGTAACTTTGTTGTGAATAAATATTTGGACGACTTACACCGAGACTCCGTTTGAACTAACAGAAATAATTTTTTACATATTATTTTAAAATGTAGGTACTTAGTTTAAATGTTGATTTGCCACACAGTTGCGTAATGCGAGCAAAGAACTTGTCGAACGAAGTGCATGATGTTGGGTTTCAGAGGATAATCCCCTATAGGTATGCCACCGTTGTCCTTTTACGACACCCACGGGTAAAAAAAACCCTCTTGCTACGTGTAAAAGCATCGAAATAATATACTAAAATCTCCACACAGCATAACTAAGTGTGTTTTGTTTGAAGGTGGTGGCGGGGCTCAAATAGGCGAGTCGGAGAGTTGTGACTCTGGCGAGCTGCGGGTGTGTGTGGAGCAGATCCCGCGCACGCCCGTCGGCCTGCCCAAGAACAGAGAGGAGCTCGACGCACATTGCTCGTAAGTAAATGAAGACAGACATACAGCCAATAGGCGAGTCGGAGAGTTGTGACTCTGGCGAGCTGCGGGTGTGTGTGGAGCAGATCCCGCGCACGCCCGTCGGCCTGCCCAAGAACAGAGAGGAGCTCGACGCACATTGCTCGTAAGTAAATGAAGACAGACATACAGCCAATAGGCGAGTCGAAGAGTTGTGACTCTGGCGAGCTGCAGGTGTGTGTGGAGCAGATCCCGCGCACGCCCGTCGGCCTGCCCAAGAACAGAGAGGAGCTCGACGCACATTGCTCGTAAGTAAATGAAGACAGACATACAGCCAATAGGCGAGTCGGAGAGTTGTGACTCTGGCGAGCTGCGGATGTGTGTGGAGCAGATCCCGCGCACGCCCGTCGGCCTGCCCAAGAACAGAGAGGAGCTCGACGCACATTGCTCGTAAGTAAATGAAGACAGACATACAGCCAATAGGCGAGTCGGAGAGTTGTGACTCTGGCGAGCTGCGGATGTGTGTGGAGCAGATCCCGCGCACGCCCGTCGGCCTGCCCAAGAACAGAGAGGAGCTCGACGCACATTGCTCGTAAGTAAATGAAGACAGACATACAGCCAATAGGCGAGTCGGAGAGTTGTGACTCTGGCGAGCTGCGGATGTGTGTGGAGCAGATCCCGCGCACGCCCGTCGGCCTGCCCAAGAACAGAGAGGAGCTCGACGCACATTGCTCGTAAGTAAATGAAGACAGACATGCAGCCAATAGGCGAGTCGGAGAGTTGTGACTCCGGCGAGCTGCGGGTGTGTGTGGAGCAGATCCCGCGCACGCCCGTCGGCCTGCCCAAGAACAGAGAGGAGCTCGACGCACATTGCTCGTAAGTAAATGAAGACAGACACACAGCCAATAGGCGAGTCGGAGAGTTGTGACTCCGGCGAGCTGCGGGTGTGTGTGGAGCAGATCCCGCGCACGCCCGTCGGCCTGCCCAAGAACAGAGAGGAGCTCGACGCACATTGCTCGTAAGTAAATGAAGACAGACACACAGCCAATAGGCGAGTCGGAGAGTTGTGACTCCGGCGAGCTGCGGGTGTGTGTGGAGCAGATCCCGCGCACGCCCGTCGGCCTGCCCAAGAACAGAGAGGAGCTCGACGCACATTGCTCGTAAGTAAATGAAGACAGACATACAGCCAATAGGCGAGTCGGAGAGTTGTGACTCTGGCGAGCTGCGGATGTGTGTGGAGCAGATCCCGCGCACGCCCGTCGGCCTGCCCAAGAACAGAGAGGAGCTCGACGCACATTGCTCGTAAGTAAATGAAGACAGACATGCAGCCAATAGGCGAGTCGGAGAGTTGTGACTCCGGCGAGCTGCGGGTGTGTGTGGAGCAGATCCCGCGCACGCCCGTCGGCCTGCCCAAGAACAGAGAGGAGCTCGACGCACATTGCTCGTAAGTAAATGAAGACAGACACACAGCCAATAGGCGAGTCGGAGAGTTGTGACTCCGGCGAGCTGCGGGTGTGTGTGGAGCAGATCCCGCGCACGCCCGTCGGCCTGCCCAAGAACAGAGAGGAGCTCGACGCACATTGCTCGTAAGTAAATGAAGACAGACATACAGCCAATAGGCGAGTCGGAGAGTTGTGACTCCGGCGAGCTGCGGGTGTGTGTGGAGCAGATCCCGCGCACGCCCGTCGGCCTGCCCAAGAACAGAGAGGAGCTCGACGCACATTGCTCGTAAGTAAATGAAGACAGACACACAGCCAATAGGCGAGTCGGAGAGTTGTGACTCCGGCGAGCTGCGGGTGTGTGTGGAGCAGATCCCGCGCACGCCCGTCGGCCTGCCCAAGAACAGAGAGGAGCTCGACGCACATTGCTCGTAAGTAAATGAAGACAGACATACAGCCAATAGGCGAGTCGGAGAGTTGTGACTCCGGCGAGCTGCGGGTGTGTGTGGAGCAGATCCCGCGCACGCCCGTCGGCCTGCCCAAGAACAGAGAGGAGCTCGACGCACATTGCTCGTAAGTAAATGAAGACAGACATACAGCCAACATACGAGTCGGAGAGTTGTGACTCTGGCGAGCTGCGGGTGTGTGTGGAGCAGATCCCGCGCACGCCCGTCGGCCTGCCCAAGAACAGAGAGGAGCTCGACGCACATTGCTCGTAAGTAAATGAAGACAGACATACAGCCAACATACGAGTCGGAGAGTTGTGACTCTGGCGAGCTGCGGGTGTGTGTGGAGCAGATCCCGCGCACGCCCGTCGGCCTGCCCAAGAACAGAGAGGAGTTCGACGCACATTGCTCGTAAGTAAATGAAGACAGACATACAGCCAATAGGCGAGACAGAGAGTTGTGACTCCGGCGAGCTGCGGGTGTGTGTGGAGCAGATCCCGCGCACGCCCGTCGGCCTGCCCAAGAACAGAGAGGAGCTGGACGCACATTGCTCGTAAGTAAATGAAGACACACATACAGCCAATAGGCGAGTCGGAGAGTTGTGACTCTGGCGAGCTGCGGGTGTGTGTGGAGCAGATCCCGCGCACGCCCGTCGGCCTGCCCAAGAACAGAGAGGAGCTCGACGCACATTGCTCGTAAGTAAATGAAGACAGACATACAGCAAATAGGCGAGTCGGAGAGTTGTGACTCTGGCGAGCTGCGGGTGTGTGTGGAGCAGATCCCGCGCACGCCCGTCGGCCTGCCCAAGAACAGAGAGGAGCTCGACGCACATTGCTCGTAAGTAAATGAAGACACACATACAGCCAATAGGTGAGTCGGAGAGTTGTGACTCCGGCGAGCTGCGGGTGTGTGTGGAGCAGATCCCGCGCACGCCCGTCGGCCTGCCCAAGAACAGAGAGGAGCTCGACGCACATTGCTCGTAAGTAAATGAAGACACACATACAGCCAATGGGTGAGTCGGAGAGTTGTGACTCTGGCGAGCTGCGGGTGTGTGTGGAGCAGATCCCGCGCACGCCCGTCGGCCTGCCCAAGAACAGAGAGGAGCTCGACGCACATTGCTCGTAAGTAAATGAAGACACACATACAGCCAATGGGTGAGTCGGAGAGTTGTGACTCCGGCGAGCTGCGGGTGTGTGTGGAGCAGATCCCGCGCACGCCCGTCGGCCTGCCCAAGAACAGAGAGGAGCTCGACGCACATTGCTCGTAAGTAAATGAAGACAGACATACAGCCAATAGGCGAGTCGGAGAGTTGTGACTCTGGCGAGCTGCGGGTGTGTGTGGAGCAGATCCCGCGCACGCCCGTCGGCCTGCCCAAGACCAGAGAGGAGCTCGACGTACATTGCTCGTAAGTAAATGAAGACAGACATACAGCCAATAGGCGAGTCGGAGAGTTGTGACTCTGGCGAGCTGCGGGTGTGTGTGGAGCAGATCCCGCGCACGCCCGTCGGCCTGCCCAAGAACAGAGAGGAGCTCGACGCACATTGCTCGTAAGTAAATGAAGACAGACATACAGCCAATAGGCGAGTCGGAGAGTTGTGACTCTGGCGAGCTGCGGGTGTGTGTGGAGCAGATCCCGCGCACGCCCGTCGGCCTGCCCAAGAACAGAGAGGAGCTCGACGCACATTGCTCGTAAGTAAATGAAGACAGACATACAGCCAATAGGCGAGTCGGAGAGTTGTGACTCTGGCGAGCTGCGGGTGTGTGTGGAGCAGATCCCGCGCACGCCCGTCGGCCTGCCCAAGAACAGAGAGGAGCTCGACGCACATTGCTCGTAAGTAAATGAAGACACACATACAGCCAATGGGTGAGTCGGAGAGTTGTGACTCTGGCGAGCTGCGGGTGTGTGTGGAGCAGATCCCGCGCACGCCCGTCGGCCTGCCCAAGAACAGAGAGGAGCTCGACGCACATTGCTCGTAAGTAAATGAAGACAGACATACAGCCAATAGGCGAGTCGGAGAGTTGTGACTCTGGCGAGCTGCGGGTGTGTGTGGAGCAGATCCCGCGCACGCCCGTCGGCCTGCCCAAGAACAGAGAGGAGCTCGACGTACATTGCTCGTAAGTAAATGAAGACAGACATACAGCCAATAGGCGAGTCGGAGAGTTGTGACTCTGGCGAGCTGCGGGTGTGTGTGGAGCAGATCCCGCGCACGCCCGTCGGCCTGCCCAAGAACAGAGAGGAGCTCGACGCACATTGCTCGTAAGTAAATGAAGACACACATACAGCCAATGGGTGAGTCGGAGAGTTGTGACTCTGGCGAGCTGCGGGTGTGTGTGGAGCAGATCCCGCGCACGCCCGTCGGCCTGCCCAAGAACAGAGAGGAGCTCGACGCACATTGCTCGTAAGTAAATGAAGACAGACATACAGCCAATAGGCGAGTCGGAGAGTTGTGACTCTGGCGAGCTGCGGGTGTGTGTGGAGCAGATCCCGCGCACGCCCGTCGGCCTGCCCAAGAACAGAGAGGAGCTCGACGCACATTGCTCGTAAGTAAATGAAGACAGACACACAGCCAATAGGCGAGTCGGAGAGTTGTGACTCTGGCGAGCTGCGCGTGTGTGTGGAGCAGATCCCGCGCACGCCCGTCGGCCTGCCCAAGACCAGAGAGGAGCTCGACGCACATTCCTCGTAAGTACTGATTGAATTACATAGTCCAATATAAACATTTTAAATGAAGTCTCAAGCTTTTTTGCGTTCAATGGCAGGGCAAAGGTTTCCTCTCTTTTCACCAGTCCCGATCTTCAGCATGCAAAAATCATGTTTCATATGAGTTCTGAAAAACTACTTTGATTCCGCCGCAGGGCTATGAAAATGTCGCGAAACAAAAATCCTTTAGCGAATTTATAAAACCAAGCTTTCACATTCCATAATAGCATTCAGATTTCCCTGGGATGTATTTGCGAAAAAACATTTTATCAATCCCTATTTCGATAACCTATATGAGTGATATAGAAGTAGATAGGTATATTATGCCTTTTTGTTATTTTAACTAATAAAGATTATGAACATTTTCAACATTATTTGGCACTGTTGAAGCGGATACGTATGATGTTTAATTCAAAATTAATTTGATATGTAATTTCAATTAATCTAGTTTACCGGTAAAATGTACCAATAAATCCGATTCATGATCCGATTACGAGAAACCGGTATAGCTCGAATAGAAAATAATATTTAGTTGTGTATATCAGGGCTGTTCCATGCATAACTATAATTAATTTCTAGAAACAGTTTACTACAAAAACTATCAAAACATGAGTACATGAAACTAAATTAAAACTAGCTTTCCAACCCGCGTATTTATAAAGTATGGATTTGGATTGTTTACATAGTAGTAGCTAAGCAAAGTATACCAGTGTTTTTATTATCTTTGTGCAGGGCGTACCAGACGGGCATGACTTGTATGGACGCTTGGATTAAGCGCTGCTTGCCGACTGACGGTCAGAAGCTGGTGCAGCAGCAGATCGGTGGCGCGCGCGCTCTGATGAGGTTCCTCTGCACCAATGAGACCGCGCTGAGGAGAGGTAAGCTATTGTACCGTTAGACTGCATGACTTGTATGGACGCTTGGATTAAGCGCTGCTTGCCGACAGACGGTCAGAAGCTGGTGCAGCAGCAGATCGGTGGCGCGCGCGCTCTGATGAGGTTCCTCTGCACCAATGAGACCGCACTGAGGAGAGGTAAGCTAGTGTACCATTAGACTGCATGACTTGTATGGACGCTTGGATTAAGCGCTGCTTGCCGACTGACGGTCAGAAGCTGGTGCAGCAGCAGATCGGTGGCGCGCGCGCTCTGATGAGGTTCCTCTGCACCAATGAGACCGCACTGAGGAGAGGTAAGCTAGTGTACCATTAGACTGCATGACTTGTATGGACGCTTGGATTAAGCGCTGCTTGCCGACAGACGGTCAGAAGCTGGTGCAGCAGCAGATCGGTGGCGCGCGCGCTCTGATGAGGTTCCTCTGCACCAATGAGACCGCGCTGAGGAGAGGTAAGCTATTGTACCATTAGACTGCATGACTTGTATGGACGCTTGGATTAAGCGCTGCTTGCCGACAGACGGTCAGAAGCTGGTGCAGCAGCAGATCGGTGGCGCGCGCGCTCTGATGAGGTTCCTCTGCACCAATGAGACCGCGCTGAGGAGAGGTAAGCTATTGTACCATTAGACTGCATGACTTGTATGGACGCTTGGATTAAGCGCTGCTTGCCGACTGACGGTCAGAAGCTGGTGCAGCAGCAGATCGGTGGCGCGCGCGCTCTGATGAGGTTCCTCTGCACCAATGAGACCGCGCTGAGGAGAGGTAAGCTATTGTACCATTAGACTGCATGACCTGCGTGGACTGGACGTGTGAATCAAGCGCTGCGCTTGTCGACCAGGTCCCTCTGTACTAACTGACCGCGCTCAGGAAAAGCTGTAAAAGTAAATAAAATTGACTTAACTTTTCTTAACTTAAATAAAATTAACTTTATTCAATATCGGATAGTAAGATGGTTCTCCCACTATGACGGACTTTTTACGTTTTCTTGGCACATCCGTCTGTTAGACTCAGAAGAAAGAAAAATTTGGATTCCCATTAAAAAAACGGATACCACGACACACTTTAACGCTTTGATTTGACCAAGCTGTCATTCGCCAGTCCGTCATACAAGATGTTAAAATATTAGCTGCGAATACTTCTAAGGGGTGAACCAACCCATGAAACTTAACAACTTTCCCCAAGGAACATAGGTCTTCTAAGTGCACTAGTGAACTACTAATTGCATTGAACCAATGGCTACTGTCTCTTTAGCTGGAAAATTACCTACAGCTGTATTTCATTCATTCGCCTCTCATTTTACAACTAGTTTCTAAAGAAATATTCAGCAAAGGCTGTTGGATGGCATTAATAACCTTTCCTTGATGATTTTCAAAGCTTCTTGTAATGCGTCAGCTTTGGCTTTATCAGTACTTAAGAGCAAAGTTATTTATTATATAAGACTTACCCAAATACTCGGCGCAGTTAATAATAAGTACGATATTCAGTAAATGAAAATATACGTACATAAGTTACTGTTACAAAGCGTTTGTCAAGCTATTGTTTTGCAAGGCTTGAATTTTGGCCCCAATGATATCTACTAAGTGCATTAACCAAAGCTGTAGGTAGATACTGCCTCTGCTTAAGTGAAGTGCAGATTTCTTAAGGACTTTTTTCTTTGCCTTTGATCACATCCATATTTTTGCTAAGAAAGCGCACCCTTTTTTACTTCATGCCCTGAAGAAGGGTTTTTATTGTACTCGCATATATGATATATCTACTTTCTCTAAAATTGTGAATGTGAAGGGATATTAAATGTCCACAAAATCTTATTGAAAATCAGTTATTACGAGTATTTTTTTTTTTTTTTTAGTTGTGGACCCTACGATTTTTAGCCCCGGGGCTTTTAATCTACACCTGACTGTATGGTGGGGAGCAAGAGCTCACCCGGAAAAGCTTGTGGTTGTTCAAACAACCAGCTCAATCGCGCCCTTGGGGCGCGATTGGGCTTACGAGTTGTTCTGGGAAGAACGTATTGGACTGAATCTACCCGGCACGTGCCGGTAGTTCCCAAAGTGGGGAGCAAATGAGGGACCTCCGCGCCCCCGCCGGCGGGGGCGTCGGTTGCTTGAGGAGCTTGTGGAGTGTGATCTACTCGCAATGGCTGCAGCAGTGGCTACTGTGATTTCATCATCTTCTTCCGTAAGGATGTGTCTCGGACGGTGTTTAAAACGCGAGGTTGGATGGGGGAAGTAGTTGGACGCGGCAACTATCAAGGGGTTTTTATGATGGGGAGCATTATCGAAGAAGCGACGAGACGCTTCTTTCATATACGCTTTAATGGTAGGGAGGCCTAAGTCGATGTGGAGGTTGGCGTTCCGCATGTACCAGGGCGCCCCGGTAGCTTTGCGCATGAAACGGTTTTGGATGACCTGCAGCATTTTCAGATGTGAATCGAAGGTGTGAGCAGAGGCTACGCTGGCGTAGGTCATAATAGGCCTTACGTGCCTTATTTCTAAGGGAGAGTTTGCTCTTTTTGTTCAACATCGGATGTAATCTGCCCAAAACGAACGCGGCGCGGTCGCGGACTCTCATAATGTGGCTACGGAAGCTAAGTCTTGAGTCGAGGGTGACTCCTAGATATTTGGTCTCGTTGACCCACGGGATGGGTCGGCCGAAAAGCTTTACAGCGGGGACGTTTAATCGGTACGAACCTCTACGAAAGTGCACGGCTGCACTTTTTTCCGGATTTACCTCGATTCTCCATTTACGGAACCAGCTCCCGAGGGAGTCTAGAGCGTTCTGGAGAATCTTAACTAATTTTAAGTGGTAACGGTGGGACGCGTAGATGGCAGTGTCGTCGGCGAACATAGCCAGCTGTGACATGGGTGATTTGGGGATGTCGCTAGTGTATAGCGTGAAAAGTAATGGGGATAGGACGGAGCCCTGAGGGACTCCTGCCTGTATGGTGTGGGGTGAAGACAGAGTGCCTTCCACCCTGTAACGAAAGCTTCGATCCGACAGAAAGTTACGTACTAAAAGCACGAGACGATCAGGCACAGCGAGCTGGTGTAGCTTGTATACCAGCCCGTTGTGCCAGACCTTGTCGAAGGCTTTCGCCACGTCGAGAAAAACTGCTCCTGTCGGAGTCGGTTTGGACAAGATTACGAGTATTGAGAATGGAGAGAAATTAAATACTATACCTACGTATGTACCTAGTTCAATCACACAAACTTTAATTTTATATATATTCTTTATTGTGCATTAACAATACAATAATATTTGTTTTAAAAGTAGTTCACAAAGGTGAGCTTATCTCTATAAAGAGATCTCTTCCAGCCAACCCGTAAAACTAAGTAATAAAGTACGAAATAAATACGTGCGGGGACAAGATTGCACACAAAGTAAAAATAAAAATAACACAACAATATGATAAATAATTATTTGATAATAGTCAAATAAATACACATAAATATACAATTTTATGATAATATTAATATTGTAGAGGCTGGAGAAACTGTTGGCTATTACCTAGACTGCCGTCACTAATTTGCGGCTAAATTGCCGTAACCCCTACAAGATTGTTGGTCCACCTGTCAGGACTTGTACTGTACGCTGCACGTGACCTCCCATACAGAAGATTCCATTAGTCCTATTTGGTTAAGTGCCCTTCCCATTGCTACTTTCGATTTCAGGTCTTGAAGGTAGGTTATGTTCATCAGTGGACTGTTGTGGCTGTTGTAGTAGTAGTAGAACGTCGGTTATGTCGGCCACATTGGTTCGTTTATTAGTATGTTCAATTCTGAGTATAGGTATGGCGCAACACAACCCTTAGCATAACAATAGCCTTCTTCATCGCACGCCAAGCAACTGGGAGTCCTTTTGTGAAGCCAATTGTAAGCAGCCATGAACACCGCCATAGAACATAGGTTATATTCACCATTGCCCACCTTGTGATAAATTAATATTATGTTATATATTACCAAATTTTTTACTCACTGCGTAACCACGAAATCTTAAAATCAAGTGTTGTGATACATTCTTTTGAATAAAAAAAGGTCGTTTTAAAACGTAACGCTATTAGATATTGCGCGTAGATTGGGGCTTCCAATACTTTTTCTGTAATTGATTATATTGAAGCTCAATTTAAAACATTTCCACAAACTGCATACATACAGCAAACGCGTCGTAACCACATATTAATACGGTGAGACTGTGTTATTAGAAAAAACGCGAAAAACTACTACTAGTAGTAGGCTTCTGAAATGGTTGTGTAACGACCGCTGTCTCTAATTAAATCATAGACAGCAACCGGGACCGGCTGCTTAACGTGCTCTATGGTTCGTACGGAACAATAACAATAAACAGTTCGTTGGACAATCATGTGGTTCACCCTGCAATTTCCTAACCAGGCCGAGAACAAATTCACTTAGTGATAAATATCAACTTTTGGAACCTTTGCGTCACAGGCAGACGCAGTACCACTGCGCCACATCGGCCGTCACCGGCAGAGTAGTAAAGTGAGTGTATTGTTGCAGAGTTCTTGAAAGAGCCAGCATGCTGGGCGCGCGTGTCGCCGGACTGGTCGCGCTGCGTGAACGAGCTGCAGGATGCCGTGCACGACATCACCGAGCGGTCGCAACAGTTCGTCTACTTCAACAGGAACGGGGAGCTCTGCTGGTACAGTAAATTACTAAAACGAACGATCACTAAAGCATAACATTCCCAATACATCTTCAACAGGGATTGGAATCGTTGCTGGCAAAGTAAAACCTCGAAAACGTCTTTTTAGTTTCGGTCTCTAAAATTTTAGCCCCGGAGCTATGAAAACTACACCTGACTGTATGGTCGGGAGATAGAGCTCACCCGGAAAAATTTGTGCCTTTGGGTCGCGACTGGGCTTACGAGTTGTTCTGGGAAGAACGGATTGGACTGAATCTACCCGGCACGTGCCGGTAGTTCCCAAAATGGGGAAAAAATGAGGGACCTCCGCGCCCCCAGAGGAGCGTACGTACGTTTAATCGCATACCACAAAAAGGCCAAGCTAGGTTATTCTCTGTTGAGTGCATATGCAAAGAATACTCAAACTCGAGAACAGATATTTCAGTCATCATCAAAATTTTGCCTGACCTAGAAATCGAACCCGGAACTCCTGCACGACAGGCAGGTGTGTAGCGTAGTGTAATATCAGTCGCCAGTGTATGGTTAATATTCTAATTGAACAGCATGTCAATCAATCAGTGTCCAATACTAACATGTCCAGTATAATTTGCGAAATATCTGAGTCAGGTTAGGCGGTTCTCCTACAGTGCATTTAGGGTGCGTTGACGGATGCGTCTGTCTAACGACGCAAACCGTCAACGTCATTGGTCGGTGGCGGCGAGACAGACGCATCCGTCAACGCACCATAAACGTACCGTCGCCGTAATTGTATGAGAATAAGATCTAAGTTGGCAATTTTCTTTTGTCTGACAGACGCATACGTTACGGTTGCGCTAAAAATCCATGAGCGTAGATAACTTTGCATAGATCTCTCTCAAAATTGCCATATTTGAATCAATTACCAAAACAGGAGAATGGGGAATGACGTGAATAAAAATTAATAATTTTATTAAATTTTACACTTCGATACTCATGACTTGTTATTGCTTGTCGAATCCAATATTCCTCGTAAACAGCTATCGAGCTAATTGATAAAAATCCAATGTTAATGAAAACATGCAGAGGAAACTACGAAACAGGCTTTTATTTAATTCGACAAAATTTCCCCGAAATAATTTCACTTGTTGGCCAATAAAATGACGAGTGTTTAAAACGTAAAATTTTAACTTCCTTTATAACCTGTAAAGTGGAGAGAGTGGTGATAATTTGGTTAGTCGGTGGATCAACCTATCCTATAACCATAGATACTATAAACTAAAGGTTTATAGTATCTATGCCTATAACCTATTAGGTTTTGGCCTAAGATGTAGAGTTTGTAAAGTTAGGGTTGGGTAAAGTGCGTGTGAGACCAAATGTAGGTATTATTTTCGGAGTAAGAGTAAGCCATATGCACTCAACTTGGCGACTTTTAACATGAACATTTTTTTGGGTGGGGTATTTATTAAATACAAAAGGTAAATTGTTACAATAGTTTCTACACGAGTATCAACCTTTTATTTCGATAGTCATTTTCGGTAACGATGGTTAATCATATCATCATATCAATATAATTGACAAACAATTGGTGTAAATTCGATAACTTTTCTCAACTTAATAGCGCAGTTATTTTCTGTCAAATAAGTTTAGAAAACGGTTGAAGATAATCGCAATAAAAATTATCTTATAACTTTACGCAAAATACGCGTTATCAAACAAAATTAAGCGACGCGACGATCAAGAAAATGGCGCCTAAATTATTAGAAATGGCGAAAAAACCATACATATCTAGACATTTTAAAATATAACACGACTAAGTCAAATGTGACGGAAAGTGACAGCTCTATTTTAAGTTATGGGAAATTATCGATCTGTTGCCTGTCGTCGTGTGTCAAACTAACAGAAATTTTGGACCGATTTCAGGAATACAAGATGATTTTAATTTAATCGGATGTTTATGTCTGTATATTCAATTCTTAGAAGTAGAGCTATGTTTTTGGTTTAAATTCTACACGAGTAGAATTGGTTATTATTTCTTAGTACCAGCAGTGAAAAATACCTAACATAGTCATCCAACATCGAAAAATTTATAACTATTTTTTTTTGACAGCGCACGCGATGCGTTCCTGGTGTGCGTGATGCACGCGGGCCGGGCATGCTCGCAGTCAGCGAGTTCCCTGCTCCGGCGTATGGCGTGGGTGCTGGCGCAGGACGTGGCGGCGTGCACGAGCCAGCCACGCGCCACCTGCCACGCGCCGCCGCCGACGCCGCCGCTCGCAGTGCCGCTGCTCACAGTGCTTACCGCGCTCATACTCAACCCGCCGCGACTGTAAATAATGTAAATATACACGCACTTGGATATGGTATTACCGATCGGGTGTCTCCTGTTGGGAAGTTTGCCACTACGGTGCATGGCACAGTAGCGGCCTACGATTGCGACGAGATTTCCACGCTCATACTCTACCTACCGCGATTGTAGATATAATTATGATCAAGCAGGATACGTGTTGTGATAAATGGAATTGACGAATAAAAATATTGTTATTAGACTACGCCACGCGTGATGCACGCCGCTTAGGCGTGTACTCTTTTCTCAAAATCGCTAAAGGTCTTGACCACAGTTGTATGCTTTACCAGCAATAACTATAGGAACATATAATAATACCATACCCAAAGGGCTATTGTATACATACAGAAGTGATACATTGCTGCTCACAGGTCCCTTAAAATTATGTGGGACCAGTGAAACCCGATGCGGCATTATTAAATGATCAGTATAATAACCTAGTTATAAATAAACCAGTCGGTCTGAAATTGCAGCCCGTATTGCCAGGCGCTCTCAATTCGGGATATAAATTTTCTTAACTTACCTTAAATTTGTGCTGACACGCTCTTCAAGCAGCCGACGCCCGCATTTGTTCCCCATTTTGGGAACTACCGGCACGTACCGGGTAGATTCAGTCCAATCTGTTCTTCCCAGAATAACTCGTAAGCCCAGTCGCGCCCCAAAGGCACAAACTTCCGACCAAATAGTCAGGTGTAGATTTCACAGTCCTGGAGCTAAAATTGCAAAGTCCTCTAAAAAATAATTATTTGCTGTCACTTTCCCTCAAATAGGTTTTAAAAAGGAAAGAAAATAACAAAGTCCTGTCATGTTTAAAAATGACAATTGGGTTCTTGCAATTTCTAGTCAATTTAGTATTTGTTGTATTTTTTTAATTATTGTTTTCATTAACCTTAACTCTGGCAGAATCATCGTCTGAAGGCGATGGAAGCCAAATATATATAAAAAAAATAGTAAATTTAGTTGCCATTGTTTTTATCGTCACCTTATTTTGACAGATAACACGTATTTTGAGTCAAATCATACGACAAGACATGACTAACATATCTCCGATATAAATTTAACCTATTTGACGGAAAGTTACAGCACTAATTTAAGGTAAGTTAAGAGAGTTTATATACCGAATAGAGGCCATTGCTAGTCAACCCTCTTTACCGCACCCATTCACTAATACTTCTTTATCCTGAATCTTAATGTACGGTCTCCATAAAATTTGATGTAGGTACAGAAATTTTATCTCACGATTGCCACTGTGCCATGCTTGTGTGTGTGGTGTGTGTCCGACATTCATTGTCTTTGTGTGCGTAAACTCGGGAGCTGTCAGTTTTGGTCGAGGCACACAAAGACAAGCATGTATGTCAACGCCTTCACGCACACAAGTATGGCTGGGTGGTGCTCGTGGGATTGAACCTATGTAAGTAATACACTCTGCAAATTAACGGAATCTTAACTTTATCACACTTGACACACCACTCCGTCTGTAATGCATGGTCAATAACTTAAACAACTACCTACTGCAAAATATTTAAGACATTCTCAAAGAAAATTACCTATGTGATAATAAATGCCCTGAATCTAAAAAAAAAGATAAAATTACTTACTTTAAGAATTAGAATATAATCAGGCTAGTAATTTGATCTTCAAGTAGGTCGTACCCTTGTTATAATTTTTTGATTAAATAAATTTAATGGATACCAAATTTTATATTGAATTTCCTAGCGTAGTTAGGTATATTACCTTATAATTATAAGATAATGAGAACTCCGTAGGTAGCATAATCTTTATTTTCTGCCTTAGAAATAAACCGTTACACCATAAGACCGTTATTTCTGTTCAAAAATAAATTTATATATAGAAGGACAACAATATTTACATTAAATATTACGTATTACAATATTTATAAGCTTTTCAATTCATCATCCTCAAAATTCACATTGTTGCAATACGACACCTACGCGGTTAGAAATGGGGCGAAGCCGGCATCACACAATACAATATAATAATATGCTTTATTTTATTAGTGCAAAACGCAACAAATGGAACAGGTACAGTAAATGAAAAGTCGGTACAATTTAGGTCACCTTATTGCTGATGTAGCAATTTTTACCAGGCAACCTGTGGGTGCAAGAAGAAAGAGAATGTATGGTTAAGCGGTATAGTTTATACGTACATCTACATTTACTAATTAACTATTTTACGAACTATAGTGCATAAGTATATAAGATGAAATAAACCAATATATCCCTACTTATATGATAAACGTATATATAATATATAATATTCTTTATTGCACAAACAAGACACAAAAAATAAAAAATGTACAATTTTTGTCGCAAAGGCGAGCTTATCTCTAAAGATCTCTTCCAGCCAACCCATGTCTTGTGAGAGAATTTAAACTTTTGGGGCAAAAAGGCAATACGAAATAAATTTAACAAAATAAATGAATTTAAACTCAGTAAAATATTTTAACATGCATACAAATAATATATATAAACATGAAATGTATATATAGAGACATGAAAGAGGATAATACTATAATACATACTGGTACTATTTCCAAAAACACTCAGAATTAAACCACCGACAAACAACCGTTTGTTCCGTACTTTAAGGGTATATTTGTCTTCAGTTTATGTTTGCTTTGGAATTTAAAGTTTTCAAAGCACTTAGAAACAATGATTAAACCGTACTTAATACTTAAGCAACACCTGTCATTTAAAACAAATGTTAGTTTTATGATATAATAAAACGATCTCTGTTATGTGAAAACAAATGGCGGTTATTTAGCTGTATTATCCACACTTTTCTCAAAATATTCGGTCACAAATCACAAATAGTTATTTTAACAACTGTTTTCGCGTTATATGGATGTTGTAAGCCTTTCGATGAAATTGAGAAATGAAACAAAGTGTTCTCTGCCAATACTCAAATTTGCCCGCCATCTTGCGCCACACTTGTCAGATGTTGTTGTATTGTTGTTGATCTGATTTTGTTCAGTTGTTGTTGTTCAGCTGTAGGCCAGACATTACTGAACAAAAACTCAACAAAACAACTCAATAACAGCTGAGCAACAACTGGACAACATCTGAACAACAACAAATAAACAGCAGCTGAACAATAACTGAAGTATATCTGAACATCTGCGAAAGCATTAAATTTTCAAAATTTCACATCAAACAATTACCTTTTTTTTTACTTGCAAAATTTTCAAGCGCGGGAAGGATTTGAACCTGCGACTTTCGCATTACTAGTGGCGACGCCTCTTCCATCTGGGCTACCGCAGCTCATCTCTTGCCCGCCAATTTTGCAAGTGTATTTTAATGCCAGTAACGCGTGGCACGGCTTCATCTACCGGGTTAGTTTTGCAACTAATACCCGGCGACAGATTGAATGTAGTCTAAGCAATGAAAACTTGCGTTTTAAATTTGGTATTTAATTTATCGCAAGTTTTCATCGCTTAGACTACACTAGAAGGAACGACTAGAAGAGGCGTCGCCACTAGTAATGCGAAAGTCGCAGGTTCAAATCCTGCCCGCGCTTGAAAATTTTGCAAGTTTAAAAAAATTGTATACCTAACACAAGGCGTGTGTGATAAACAGACACTCTCGTTCTAATGCTGCTCTCCATTATATGACAGTTGCTTAAACTTTTTACTATTACACGGTTCACAATAAGTATGAATATGACATCAAAGATTTTCTTGCAAAGTGTTATATCTAATTGTATTGTAGGACTGAAATGACTGAGCTTTATGCTGTTGACCTAGGTACGACTTTACTACCAACACCAATTCACGGAAGTAAAATAAAGCAACCCAATGGTACCTAGATTGGATAAAGCGTTTGAAAAGCTCTAAGTGGAAAGGAAAATTCGCAAGAGAGACAGATTGGATTGATTGTACAGTCAAGATAGGCCGGGTTAGACAGTTTGGACTTTGGACCGTGCTTATGCCGCGCGCATAAGACTTATTTTTGCAGTTTGAGTGTCTAACGACCGTGAGCTTGACTGAAGCTTTTGCAGCAGTTTAAGCTTAGTTTTTTAAGACTCGACAATCCCTAGTTCTATCCTCTAAGGGAGATAAGAGAGATGCAAGTTCAATTTATAAATTTTTAAGATATGCTATAGTTGGGTCAAGTCATGACCCATTGACATGAAGGTTTAACGGGTCCTCGATCAACAGGGTGTATCAAACGATCAGAGATGAGAAAAACATGTATTGAGTAAGGATTTCCTGGAGGTGTCAAGATCTTGCTGTTTCATGTTTATTGTCTGTTCACAGAAGGAAGTTTAATATTACTTATTTAATACTAGATTTCCCCCGTTTCCACTCATTTTCCCGTGGTAATTGTTGTTGCCCCGCGGTAAAAAGTGGCCTATGTGTTATTCCGGGTTATATTCTACCTGTGTTCCAAATTTCACTAAATCGGTAGAGCCGTTTGAGCGTGAAGTGGTAACTTATATACATACATACACACACAAACTCTCAGATTTATAATATTAGTACAGATAACACGTAAAGTACTCACGTAGCTTTGCAGGATGTATTTCAATTTCCACAATGTCAAAGACATGCCCTAAATAAATACTTAAAATTAAATCATGTTTCCTTCTTGAATTCAGCATCTCAGCATATTCAATTACATACATATACATATCACACCTACAATCCCTTGCGGGGTAGGCAGAGCGTAAACAGCCGCAAGAAACGGCCATTTACACCACGTCTGACAAATGTTTGAGGGTTATTCGGAATATTGTGTATCGCTATAGTGACAGGTTGTCAGTCCATCGCCTAAAATTGCAATACAGACCCTCGAGTCCCTTAGTTGCCTCCCACGACTCCCACGGGAAGACACGGGGTGATGCTATTCTAAGCCGGCATCACACGGCAATCTCAATTTCAATTACATTTCCTTTTAAATATGTGACTACGTATTTCTGCATTTTATTTCGTCTAGGACGCAGCTTTGTGTGGCAAATATTTTTATTCAATATTGTCTTAAGCAGGTGTTACAAGATTCATTCTTGTAAATTTTAATTAATATCGCGGTATCATCCGCTGATAAAAAGTTTTCCCGCAATAAAATTATTTACAACAGTATTTAACAACAGAATATTGTACCTTATCAACGGCGAAAAAATGATTTGTGGAAAAAGGATATTATGATAATAAATAATAAAATGTTTTTTTTTTTTATGTGGTGAAATTTCACTTATGACTGATAGCGAAAACTCAAGACGGGCTGGTGATAATAAGGAACAACTTTTCCTCAGGAACATAGGTAAGAAAAAAAAGGTCCTTCCATACAAAATTGCCGATCAGCTAATTTTAGACTCATAATATTTTTCTAATATTACTTTAAAGAGAAAAGTTGTTCTTTACCTCCCCAGCCTGTCTTGAGATTTTGCAGGCAATCGCTAGTAAAATTATATAACATACATTTATGGTTGTCTCACAAGTAAAACCGAAGAAAGTTTAGTTTGGAAGTCAAATTGTTTATCCAAAAGCTGTTTCAAATCTAAATCAATCTTCGTAGCCAGACGCAAGCTAGCTAAACCCTGGGGTTATGTACTTTAACTCTCAGCTTATAAATGTAGAGCCACAGATAGACAGTTGTGAAACTAAATTTGCCTACGTTCTTGTTTATAAATTGAAAAATGTTTCATCTTACATACATCAACCTGCATCATATCTCCAACTTTTATATAAATGGACACATCGTTTGAGCCACAGTAACAAAAAAAAACCTTCCGTGTTCTTCCAGCGGTGATTTGGGTTGAGTTTTAAGGCGATTTGTAAGTAACAGGTCAAAATTTTGTAGAAGTAGGACGTAGAGTTACTGAATTTGTTTTTTCTTGCTTTGTAGGTATTAGTAACCACTCTACACCGAATTTCTAAATCGATGGGCCTGTATACTGGTAAAGAGGGATAATGTTTTTATTTAAGTAATTACTATGCAGTTGTAACAAAAGTAACGCATATATGCCATTTTAGTTTTATTTACAGTGCATGAAATAAATTCGAAAAGATAGTAAAGGAAATAAAAATTCCATTTCGTTCACAATATATCGTTGTTCAATAAAATTGTGACTTCGTTTGTGTTATTGAGGGATAGTGAGAGCTGAAGCGTTTCTACTGAAATACCGTTGTCACCCGCTCGCTCCGCATGATCTTCCGGTATTTTGCTGGATTCGGTATTTCACGAAAAGAGTTGATGAAACTCCATACAAAAAGCCTAAATTAGCCTCCACCCTCTGTATGCCACTAAATACCATACATATATATATCAGCCCATTTCAGTCTACTGCTGGAAGTAGGACTCCCCCAGGGTACGCCATAGGGCACGACCTCTAGTTCCGCAATCCAGGCGCTACCAGCCGCCTTTTTTAAGTCATCGGTCCATCTAGCCAGATGGCGTCAACGCTATGCCACTGTTTTGTATTCCAAAAGTACCTAGAGATCATATTAAAATGCGAATATTAAGGCACTCTTCGTATATGAAACTTGCAATGTAAAAGGCTTCCGTCCGCTTAAAGGGCTTCCCATTTAATATTTTCGTCATGAATCCAGGAGGCGTATTTATGAACCAGTTGGAATCCGATTTCACTTGCGCCAGACTGCAAACCACTTGAATTGCACATTCTTATGCCTACTCGAATCTATTCCTGTCAAGGCTAAGATTGTGTAATGGGTTTAGTGAGGGTATTTGCGAGTGTAAGTGGATTCCAGCAGTAGAACATGTGATACGAGCAGCGTTTAGACAATCTGTGGCAGTCTTTCGCATGCGAAATTATATTCATTTTAATATACGGGGTGTAAGGGACAGCCCTGCGATCACTGCTAGGGTGCATGCAGACCATGAAACTGAACAACTTTCCCCTAGAGACAAATGTCAGGAAACGACAAAAAATATTTGACCTCCCATACAAAAGCACGATCTGCTGACGTCCTAAAATATCTTTTCATGGGAAGTTGTTCAGTTTCATGGTTTGAATGCACCCTATAAGTAGCCGGAGAGCTGTCCCTTACACCCTTTATATTTTACACTTGATTGCATGTAAAACAAACTCAAAAGGCGTACCTAATGCCAAGCGGCACGTCTATCGGCCAACCAGAGGATGAAAAGAAATAAAATGATGCAAATGCGCTCGAGTTTGAAATCATCTTATTTTAATGTAGCGATTTTACTATTACTTACGAGAAACATACTTAGATACACATACATACATACACACATATCTTGCCTATAATTCCTTGCGGGGTAGGCAGGGCGTAAACGGCCTCAAAAACGGACATTTACGCCACGTCTGACAAATATTTGAGGGTCATTCGGAAAATTGCGTAGGTATTGCCATAGTGACAGGTTGTCAGCCCATCGCCTAAAATTGCAATACACACCCTCGAGTCCCTTAGTGGCCTCTAACGTCTCCCACGGGAAATAAATGGGGTGATGCTATTCTAAGCCGGCATCAAACGGCATACTTGGATACTGATACATAATGCAGAAATACGCCTCCTGCTGGCTGAGTGAGTAATGCTATCGGAATGATAATGTGCTTGCAATGCCGCTCGGTTTCTCCCGGACTCTTGGGCGGCATTAATAGCGCACGTGAGCGCGTGGTTCAACCCATTTCCATATGTTTGTATCCAACGATCGCGCACGTTATTCAGACTGAGATTTTCTACAATTTAGTTCAACGGTATTGATATGGTATGTCTGAAATTGAAACAAATAATCGGATTTCATAGACATACATATATCACGCCTTAATCACTTGCGGGGTAGGCAGAGCATAAACGGCTTCAAAAAACGGTCGCCTCTTACGACACCCGCGGGAAAGAAATGGGGTGATGTCATTCTAAGCTGGCATCACACGGAATCCCACGGATTTCGTAGACATGACGTTGAAATTCGCAGCGACAACGAAATTGGTGTTGCATTGCAGCAAAAACAAATGAAAATAGTATCTAGTAGGTAGGTAAGTATTGGCACTGGTAAGTACAACTAAAATTGTATTTCCATCTTCAACAGTAGCTATGACGTCGTAGGTATTTTGGCGAGGATGCAGCTGATTTCCTCCGGTGGTGTCATGTCATCACCGCAGCGCCCGATCACGGCTGATGTGGCGTAGTGGTAGTGCGACTGCCTGCGACGCAAAGATTCCGGGTTCGATACAAGGTGGGACACTCACAAAGTTGATATTTACCACTTTGTGATTTTTTTTCCCGGTCCGGTTAGGACATTGCAAGGTGAACCACCTGATTGTCCGAAACGTGCTTCGCAGGGAACGTTAAGCCGTCGTTCCCGGTTTCTGTCTATGATTAGGTACCATGTCAGAAGCCTACTATGTCAGAGGCCTACTAGTAGTAGGCGGTTGGAAAACTCGGGTCGTTGGACGAATAGGTATCCCACACGAAATGAGAGACTGCAGCACCCTTATTTTATCAAATTTTAGACACCTACATAATATCTGTTTGTCAACAAACAACACACTTTATGTATGTGTATACAGTAGCGCAGAGCGTAGCCACCTCAAACAAAAGAGAGGCGGAAAATAAAAGTCTGTAACCGAATATTATGTCACTTTGGAATCCCGGCAGCTATACAAAGACGCTTCGACCCGACACGTCCGTTCCTTTCTTCTGCTATGAATACAAACGCACTTTATTATATTACTAGGTTTCCGGCTTGGCGGAAAGCTAATATTATCTTCATCCATGAAAGAGAGATATTTTCACGATGTAACAAGTTGAATCTAAAGGTGCTGTTCCGAACCGAGCGGCCTACGGCCGACGGCCGATGGCACATGCCGCGGCACTACTGGTTCGTATGGACTTGTATGGGATACTATCCGAACCGAGCGGCGACTGCACATGCTATCGGCCGCCGCGCATCTGCCGCGGCGGCCGACGGCCGACGGCCGACGGCATATAACTGCAGACCAGTATAGCCGCGGCGGCTTTACTTTGTTTGGGTCGGAATATAGTTTCCAGAACTAGTTATTATGTTTAATAGGTTATGATGGTTCATCGGGTCGTTGGGTTCATAATGTCGTTAGGGTTCATCATGTGGCCAGAGTTCATCGGTTCGCTAGGTTCATCGGGTTATCATGGTTCATCGGGTTACTATGGTTCATCGGGTCGTTGGGTTCATCTTGTCGTTCGGGTTCATCATTCGGCCATAGTTCATGGGTTCGCTAGGTTCATCGGGTTATTATGGTTCATCGGGTCGTTGAGTTCATCTTGTCGTTAGGGTTCATCATGTGGCCAGACTTCATCGGTTCGCTAGATTCATCGGGTTATCATGGTTCATCGGGTCGTTGCATTCATTTTGTCGTTAGGGTTCATCATGTCGTCAGAGTTCATCGGTTCGCAATTCGCAATTTTTATTTTTACTTTGTGTGCAATCTTGTCCCCGCACGTATTTATTTCGTACTTAGTTTTACAGGTTGGCTGGAAGAGATCTCTTTATAGAGATAAGCTCACCTTTGTGAACTACTTTTTAAACAAATATTATTGTATTGTTAATGCACAATAAAGAATATATATATATATATAAGGTTCATCGGGTTATCATGGTTCATCGGGTTATTACGGTTCATCGGGTCGTTGGGTTCATCATGTCGTTAGGGTTCATCTTTTCTTTAGGGTTCGTCATGTGGCCAGAGTTCATCCTTTCGCTAGGTTCATCGGGTTATCATGGTTCATCGGGTTATTATGGTTCATCGGGTCGTTGGATTCATTTTGTCGTTAGGATTCATCATGTGGCCAGAGTTCATGGGTTCGCTAGGTTCATCGGGTTATCATGGTTCATCGGTTTATCATGGTTCATCGGGTTGTTACGGTTCATCGGGTCGTTGGGTTCATTTTGTCTTTAGGGTTCATCATGTTGTCATCAGAGTTCATCGTTTCGCTAGGTTCATCGGGTTGTCATGGTTCATCGGGTTATTATGGTTCATCGGGTTATTACGGTTCATCGGGTCGTTGGGTTCAATTTGTCGTTCGGGTTCATCATGTGGCCATAGTTCATCGGTTCGCTAGGTTCATCGGGTTATCATGGTTCATCGGGTTATTATGGTTCATCGGGTCGTTGAATTCATTTTGTCGTTAGGATTCATCATGTGGCCAGAGTTTATGGGTTCGCTAGGTTCATCGGGTTATCGTAGTTCATCGGTTTATCATGGTTCATCGGGTTATTACGGTTGATCGGGTCGTTGAGTTCATTTTGTCGTTAGGGTTCATCATGTGGTCAGAGTTCATCGTTTCGCTAGGTTCATTGGGTTGTCACGGTTATTATGGTTCATCGGGTCGTTGGGTTCCTCTTGTTGTTAGGGTTCATCATGTAGCCAGAGTTTGGCTGGGTTCACCGGGTCTTTAGAATCATCTTAACTAAACAGTCGCATTCGACCATTTTGGATAGTAGAATAGTACTTGTTTATCGTAAAGCCGCCGCGGCCATACGATATACAATACATACAAGTACCTATTCTACCATCCAAAATAGTCGAATGCGACTGTTTACATTAAATGATCTTAAAGACACGATGAACCATGATAACCCGATGAACCATGATAACCCGATGAACCATGATAACCCGATGAACCTAGCGAACCGATAAACTCTGGCCACATGATGAACCCTAACGACAAGATGAACCCAACGACCCGATGAACCATAATAAACCGATGAACCATGATAACCCGATGAACCTAGTGAACCGATGAACTTTGGCCACATGATGAACCCTAACGACAAGATGCATCCAACGACCCGATGAACCATGATAACCCGATGAACCTAGCGAACCGATGAACTCTGGCCACATGATGAACCCTAACGACAAGATGAACCCAACGACCCGATGAACCATAATCACCCGATGAACCATGATAACCCGATGAACCTAGCGAACCGATGAACTCTGGCCACATGATGAACCCAACGACCCGATGAACCATAATAACCTAATAAACAAAACTTAGTCTAGTCCTGATAACTATACTCTGCCATGTGCTGTCGGCCGTCGGCCGCTGCCTTCGGAATGGCATCTGCCGCGGCGGCCGACGGCCGACGGCCGATAGTCGGGGCATGTGCCATCGGCCGTCGGCCGTCGGCCGTAGGCCGCTCGGTTTGGAACAGCACCTTAATGTTCTGTACTCTATCTAATATACTTTTCATTAAGCAGTTTTTCAATGGCGAAAGAGTAACATTAGGCTAAAAAATGCGATCTGTGGGTGTAATGATATGACATACCTAAACACATGAATTTTATCACTTATTTGGCAGCTTGATAAAAGGAATAAAGGTAAAATAAATAAAAATATACACAGAAAATTGTTTTTGTTTATGTTTAAATAAGAACCTAATTGGTGAGGTGTTTCACAGAAGCGTTTTTTTTCTCGGTATTCTCGGTGGAGCGTGTTCGCGATCATCGAAAAATTCACGAAAAATGAAAGAAAAATCTTACAGTATTTACTAATTTTTTAAAAGTAAATAAATATTTAGCCATCTACTTAATACTTATCTCTTTACATAAATTGCTTGGCAATTGTCGGTGGAGTTAACGCCATAGTATCGTGCGTAGGTTGTTGCATTAAAATCACATAAGCTTCTCTGTATACATTTCTCAATTATAGTGTAATGAGTATCGTTCCTTTAATCGGGAAGTTTTCAAATGATAGAAATCTCATCAGTTAGGCAGGCAGCAGGACAAGTGCATTCAGACTATGAAATTGAACAATTTTTCTCCTGAAAACATATGTTAGGAAACGTCAGAAAAATCGACTTCCCATAGGTACAAAATTACAATCAGCTGACTGCATTTACAATGGCACAACAATGGGAAGTAAATAAAATGACGTTTCCTGAAATATTTTTTTATGAGTAGTTGTTCAGTTTTATGGTCTGATTTAACCCTTTGAGTATTCGTAGGGCTGTCCCTTACACCCTGTATATTTTGAACTGCATATTTATATTAGTTTTATTTAAAGGTCTTATTTCCTATCTAGTGAAAATACTCAATTTCACGAAGTCTTTTGAGAAAATATTCTACTCACATTGCTTTCCAACTAAAGTGAAAAATTGGCACACGTGCCGACTATTTTAACTCTATGCAACGTGGATGGAGAAACACTTGGCAGGTATACGAGTACTATTCAAATATGTAACTCTCGTCCGTTCACTGAAATATCAACATGTTTCATGTTTTATTTTATCTTTTGTGCATGAACACAAAATTTTACTTTCGCATTTTTTATACTGTACTGATAAAAAGGTTTTCGCCCGTACAAACCCGTTTAAATAAATCTATGAATCCTGTGCATAGAAATTGAGGAGGTGACGTAGAAATTGTTGTACCTAAATTATGCTAAAGCTTAATAAACGCCAAGAGGGTTATGAAATACGATAAATTTCCACACTGCACTAAATTTCACTAAGGGTAGGGCCATGAAGCTTACGGAAGTGGAATAGGAGTATCATCGATAGGTGCTATTTAAGTTATTGGAAGTAAAATATTTTTTTAATAAACCTTTACGTTTTTCGTTAGAATTTTAGTTTATTAAAGTTTTAAGGTAATGTAAATATGTAGTTCAAAAGGATTATTTTTATTCTAAAAGATACGGAAACTTAACAGCCCCATAGGTAGTTATCCAACCCTGTCCCTAATGCTTCTGTATGCGCCGTGTATTTCAGCTCCAATTCTCTGTAAAGAAATAATAAAAAATTAGTAAGACACTCGCTGGTCCTTGCAACATTCATAAAAATTTGGACTTGCGTCAACGAATCAATTGGAAATTCATATTTTTTTTTATAGGCTCAAGCAGTGGATTGAAATATTGAAAGGAAATACTGTACTCCCTGGATGCATCCATGGATTTACCTGTGTGTACACGGAAATTGCTGCGACGAATATCTAGAATAATGTTCCAACAATCTAAAGCGCTCGACTAAACTATACGCAGGTGGAATTCTCAGTGTTTCTAGAACAAACTGGAAACTCCCAGTTGGGTACGCTTTCCGTCAAACCCGGCAAATATTTCTCTTCTGCATCACATGGCAAGTTTATTTTGTTTTACCGTCGGGAAAGCTGTACTTAAACAATGCACGTTAATACATACCGCGCCTCGGACGACTTGCGCTGGGTTGATCCTGGGCTCGGGGGCTGCGTGCACTCTGGCGAGCGTCACCATCATCGCCACCAGCGCCAATACCACGCACCACAGCTTCATGATGAGAATGATAAGAAGTAATGGATACTACGACAAGAGCACACAAGTCAGGCAAGACTGCTAATGGTGCCTGAGAGAATATTCCGTACCTTTTTATACTAATAAAAGTAAATGATCTAGGTAGAGTTTATATCACAATTCTATTTCCTCAATATTTACCTTTTCAACCTATTGATGGGCAATTTAACGTCGTGTGGAATTTCCATTACAACTTTTCCTGGGAGGTAAACCTATGACATACGATGAGTGACAATTATGGTTTTGATTTTCCTTCTTAGTCTGTTTTCTCGCCTACCGCACGTTTTCTAGTGTTTTACCGGATCCGGTTATCACACAAAATAAATTCACGTAATCTATTGTAACACCAGATACGCTACCATGGCGTCCATCCATGGCACACGTCGCCGCATCAAAAATGCGGCTGTCATATGTTGTCATTTGGTACAGTGTAAGAACCGCAATATTGTCAGGTGGTAACTGTGCAATTCGCCTTAATACGTAGTAAAACCAGTCAGTTTTATTTTATTAAAAAAATCTACGAAGAGAATTGTTCAAGTACTTAAGTTTGAAACGTTTTTTTGTTTTTTCCAGGCCAACTGAGGCATGAATGAATAAAACTTGATTTTTAAACTTTACAGATAAAGTTTGTGGACTGTACCTGAACAGTCTTTTTGAAAGAACGCTCTAAGCATTCAGTGAAAAGTTTCGAAAATCCGTCTACGCAAAGTTTTGAAAATCCTTGGGGAACCCAAGTGGAAAATATTCTTGTCCAAGAATCGATAATTAAGTTATTCATAAATAAAACGCTTTAAATATGGTAATACCGAGTTTCGGTCGTAAATATCGAGAATATTTGCTAAGCCTATACCGCGCCCTCACCTGTTTAAAAAATATTTTCCCAAAATAAGAAATCAATATCAAAAATCTGCGATGGTCATTTTTGTCATATCAACGAGTATACAATAGGTTTATTCCAAAAACCACATTAGTTTCTTTGGGGTTTTGAATTTTGTATCGATAAGTATAAAATTTTATGGTTGCCACCATTTAAATTCGCATTTAGCATGCATTTAGTACCTACATTTTAAAGACGCAACGTGATAAATGTTTGTCAGACGTGGTGTAAATGTGCTTTTTATATTGCCGCTTACGTGGTTATGTGATGTATGTATGACAATAGTAGTTTATGCAACTGTCATGTGATAATAGATTGACACGAGCATTCTAATGCCTAATTATATGCAGTTGCATACACTATTTTATCTACACTCTAAAAAAATAACTCAGTTCAACACTTTTCCAAACGTTCGCACCGGCGGCGATTGCAAGGCCCGATACATGGTCAAATTCAATACGAGAACGTAATATGGCTTGATATGAATTTTTGAAGATTCTTTACTAACAGTTGTTTAGATGTCGAGTCTCAACAGCAAATAACTAAACAACACTGAACAACAACTGAACAACACTGAACAACAACTGAACAACACTAAACAACATCGGAATAACATCTGAACAACAACTAATCAACATCTGAACAACAACTGAACAACATCTGAACAACATCTCAACAACAACAGAACAAAAACCTATTAAAACAACATCCGAAAAATTACCGTACAACAACAACTGTCAGGTGCGGCGGAAGATAGCGATTTGAGTATTGGAAAAAAAAACTTCGTTTCATTTCTCAACTTTGTCGTATTAAGAGTTTTCTCATTAAGTCATTACGCTTCTTTAATTTATAGTAAACCCTAGTTTTTATAGGCAGAATGCATAAAGTAGGTCATTATGCATCTGTTTTCGAATTCATAATTCGAACATTATGAGACGAGTGTAGATAAAAATGTTTTTGACACGCTTTATTTTCAATAGTGATGTGTGAAAGTACCTACACGTGAATGCAAAATTATTTAACTATTTTGTGAGATGAAAAATTGGGAAGTGGCAGTCGGGGCGCCGGTAGCTCAGTTGGTAGAGCAGTGGGTCGGTAAACCACGGTTCAAGATCCGGCGCTCAATTTTTTTCAATCCCTTATTTTCGTTCGTGAGATGATTTCTAAAACTATACTAATACACTAAACTAATACACTCAGTGTCTAACAACAAAATTATTTGTTTTAATTGGACAGACAAGGTTTTCTAACAATTGGACACCATAACTATACTGGTAATGTTATACCAACCTTTTGTAATGTCTTACAACGGTCTGACCCAGAAAACCCAAACTTGATGACCCAAAATGAGCGAAAATTCCGCGAAACATTGAACACGGTCAAGGTTTACACATGGGTTTAATTTTACGAATGTTCAGAATTAACTTTGAAATAATTTATTGAATTAGCTAGAGGCTTTGTAGATCTATGATATTCTATCTCTTTTCGATTCTAACAGGGAGTTGAATTTTGTATTCTTTCTCCCTTCAAAAAGAAATGAAAATATTTCCAAAAATATTTTCTAGTAAAATGTCGCCCAGACAAAAGCTCTGTGTTACCCGGTGAAAAAGATAATTTTCAGATCTCAAGTAGAGCCAAACTTTTGAAAGTCCGAAGTCCACCAATCCAAATTTTACAAACTCCACATTTCAGTTAAAATATTGGCCGAAAGTCGCAGGTTCCGACTCTGCGGGGCAATTGCGTAAGTTCCCATAAATATTACTTAAACCCAACCTTCGAGCAACGCGGTCTTCCATCTGGTTCAGGGAACGGAAGGCCGCGTTTATTGAAGTACCTACCGAACAAATTAAAAAAGTATTAACAACAAATTAAAATCAGTGCTTAGGAACTTCGACATTTCGAAATGTTATTGATGATTTTTTATTGAATTTGCATTTTTTTGAACATACGAAACTGATGTGACCGCCAGACCGTTCACGCGGGCCGCAATATACGAAGGAGCAATAGTTTTAACTTCATACTAACGCCCGTTTTTCGCACCCACACATAGACACGCCCGTCCGACCTATACGTACACGACTACTACATAGAATCTCGTACCGCTTGTGTCACAGCGAACTGCACTTTTTATTATAGTATCAAGAAATCACATTACATCACATCACAAAATGATAACTTGCTGGAAATAACAGAAGTTGCGGGCTGTGAAGTTGTTACATCATATGTATACCTAGGAGTTCTGGTTACTAATAACAAAAACGGTGGATGTGCTGAAGAAATAAAGAGGCGCATGACCATTGCCAGATCGACCATAGATAAATTAAAGTGAATTTGGAGGAGCAGTGATATCACCAATGCCACAAAAGTCCGGCTAGTAAGACTCTCTTGTTCCTCATATTTCTTAATTTATAAATAGCAACCTAACAGTTTATTAAATAATAATGTTTTCTTACTGTAACTTATTATGGTACCTCAGTGTGACATCACTTGAATACGGATTCGCAAAACCGATTTGTTGACACCCCTGCTAATGTAGATAGATTGAAGCGGAAAAGTGCTCGAGTTAAACTACTGATCCTTGGTATATTATATTTGTATGTTTATGTATTTTATTGTATTTATGTGAGTTTGTTTACCTATTCATGTAGGTTTATATATATTATTTTTATGCATGTTATAATTTAACAGAGTTAGTTATTCAGTTATTTTCTTAAATTCATTCGTATTGCCTATTTGCCCCACAAGTTTAAATTCTCTTACAAAACATGGGTTGGCTGGAAGAGACCTCTTCTAAAGAGATAAGCTCGCCTTTGCGACAAAAATTTGACATATTTCTTCTGTGTATTTTTGTGCAATAAAGAATATATTCTTTACGACGCGGCTCACGGAACAGATTCGATTTATTTATTGCTTTTAATTTCAACTACGATATGATTGCTGATGCCTGTTCAAGTTTATTTTTATAAATTGTTACTGAAAACTGCGAACACTGACCCTTAATGATCATGTAAGCCGCAAGCAAGCCTATCCCATGTCCCTTTTAATAAGGGCCTAATTTTAGAGTATGTAATCAAATTAACAGTGTTCTCCTACATAATATTCATGTTGACGTAGCTAAAAGCTTCGCCTTTATTGTTACCTGACTGTCACAATAGGAGGGTTAAGTTTTTCGAGAGTATGTGGTATGTAAGTATAAGAGTAATTAAAACAGGCAAAATTTTCAATTGCTTGTTTTTTAGTTTATGAATAAGAAGCGAAAGAAAAGTAGTAATTAACATACTGTAAAAATTAGATCAAATAAAAATTAAAAATAGTAAAACTACTTAGTACAATTTTTTTTCTTAAGGTGGCATGGAAGTAGCAATTATCGTCGTTTTCGTATTTTTTTATTAATCCCTTATTTTTAAATTATAATGATATTTCTTAGAAAAAGACATAACATGATAACTTTAGCATGATAGAAAAACTCGCAAAGATACCCTATTTTCCATTTGGTAGCTTTTTACCCGACTGCCTCAGAATTTTATTATACTTATTATAATAGGTTAGGTATGAGAAAGAAGATTATCGAAAAAGGTGTATATGGCAAGTGTGGATGGGAACGTCAGAAGGGGAAGACCTTGACGAACGTACCTCGATCAAATCGGGGACGTGCTAAAGAAAGGTCAGGTCAAGAGTACCCTAAACCAACGAGCATGCATGAAGAGATTGATGATTGTAGAGGAGAAAGGAAGTAGTCTCTGCCTACACCTCCGGGAAAGAGGTGTGATTTATGTTTGTATAAAAGGTTGTTTTATAACTTTTAAATCATTACATGTGTAATGGAATCAGGAAGTATATTTTTTTAAATAAATTCATAAAACCTACTTACATAAATAATGAGCCACGACGTATAACAGTCTGTCAGTTTCACACACGTCGCAAAACAAATTTACCTATTGCATAAACAAGGTGACCTCTCCTTACGGTCGGACATCTTCTTTTCGTGTGGGTCACCGAGTCGACGAACGATCCGTTGAACCCTGATGTCAGAGTATTTCAACTGCCTACTACTACAAGTAGGCCTCTGACATGGTTGTGTAACGACTACCGTCTAACTAACCGTAGATATAGTAACCGAAACCGACGGCTTAACGTGCCCTCCGAAGCACGGAACCATCTTTCTTTTCGGACAATCAGGTGGTTCATTCTGCAATGTCCTCACCAGACTGAAAACCAACTCACAAAGTGATAAATCAACTTTGTGAGTGCCCCACCGGGAATCGAACCCGGAACTTCGTCACGGTCGGACTTCCTTTGTCATCAGAAATTCAGTTAGTTATTTCTTCAGTTACAATGTTTCTGTTCTGTTAGCAAAAATATAATGACATCACTTCTTGTTGATATACCTCTAAATATGGATAACTGATAAGGTAAGAAGTGGCGCAAACTATCGGACGTACCTTATACAGTAGGCAATACATAGTTTGTAAAGTTGCAGGCATAGGTTAGTTATATTAAATACTAGCGACCCGCCCAGCGGTTTCACCCGCTGCTAAAGTTTGTATAAGAGTTCGTTGTCATAAGTGTGATCCGTTTCAAAATTAGTGATTAGACTTATGACTTGTTTTTTTTTTTTTTTTTTTTTATTAATGATGGGTTTGCTCTTGACTCTAGTCTAGGTCATAGGACAGAGACAGAGTCTAAGATGGAGCGAGCTTTCAGCATATTTGAAACTTTAACCCTTAATAGGGTCAAAAGGGGGTTAAAAGTTTGGTGGAAAGTTCGTTTTTTTAAATGAATGTGATCTGTTTCAAAATTTGTGATTAGATTAATAACTTAAAATAATTAAACACATGTTTCAGCATTTTTGAAATTTTAACCTTTAAGTGGGTGAAAAAGGGGTTAAAAGTTTGTATAAAAGTTTTTTATCTTAAATGTGATCTGTTTCAAAATTTCTGATTAGACTCATAACATAAAATAATTAAATACGTGTTTCAGCATTTTTGAAATTTTAATCTTTAAATGTGTCAAAAGGGGGTCAAAAGTTTACTACCAGTTGGGCTACCCGTTTTCCCATGGGAATATGACAATTTCCCGGAATAAATTATACTTATAAACCTTCCTCTCAAGTTACTCTATCTAATAAAAAAACCGCATCAAAATCCGCTGGGTAATTCTAAAGATATAAGGAGACACCAAACGGGAAGCGACTTTATTTTATACTATGTAGTGAAGATAGGTGTAGGTATTACAATTGTATATAAAGAGTGCCGTGAAAGTGATTCCGCAGTTTGGCGTAAAATTAAAGTGTAATTTTATAGTATCTGTAAGTCTTCAATAAATAAATAAGATTGGGCGCTTCTCGGTATCAATTCGAAAATAAACTGTATATGTATAAATATAAGGGCGATATTGGTTAAAATTACAAACGTCGACGCTGGTTGCGAGGCAAACACGAGAGGCGTTTGTTATTCTAGCAAATGTCACATTTATTTCTATCACGATATAGTTCATCTACGGATTTCTTCTAAAAGGTATGCGCGACTCTCTGCGGCGGCCCTAAGACTCGGGTTATAGAGGGCGGCTCGGTGGCCAGGCCGTTTGTCGCGAAATTACAAGGATATTTTTGACACGAATCATACTGTATATCATACATTAATTTACTCAATTCATTCATATAATTCGTTGCGCACAAGTCTTTGTAATCTCGCTTGACCAGGCCGCTTTCTATGACTATAATCCGACCCATATGTAATGGTAAAGACACACATATCTACATGTGTTATTGATTTCTTCATCCTGCTCCTCATAACAGTTAAAGATCAAGTTCAATTTCATTTAAATTACCTAAAACTAACCAGAAAAGATCACGCATAAATAGATACATACATACATACACATATCAAGCCTATAATCCCTCGCGGGGTAGGCAGATCCCAAAAAGCAGCAAAGAACTGACATTTACGCGACGTCTGACAAATATTTGAGGGTCATTCGAAAAAAAAGTGTATTGCTATAGTGATAGGTTGTCAGCCCATTGCCTAAAATTGCAATACACACCCTCATGTCCCTCAGTTGCCTCTAACAACTCCCACGGGAAAGAAATAGGGTGATGCTATTCTAAGCCGGCATCACACGGATGTGTGATGTGTGTTCATTTAAATTACCTAAAACTAACCAGAAAAGATCACGCATACATAGATACATACATACACATATCAAGCCCATAATCCATTGCGGGGTAGGAAGATCCCAAAAGGCAGCAAAGAACTGTCATTTATGCGACGTCTGACAAATATTTGACGGTCAGTCGGAAAATAGTGTATCGCCGTCAGTCCATTGCCTAAAAATGCAATACACACCCTCGAGTCTCTAGGTCACCTCTTACGACTCCCATAAATAGATAGCTTCATTCTTAAGGTACTGCTGGCTTGTTTTAATAAGACGTCAATGATTTTCCATGTTGTCATTAATATTTAACACAATCTGAAATACCGCAGTTGAACTATTCGCAAGTTATACCTGACTAGTATGTAGTTATATATAACCCTACTAATATTATAAAGGCAGAAGTTTGTGTGGTTGTTAGGAGTTGGCACTAAAACGGTTGCTTGTATTCAAAACATCTTTGGTACTAAAATAGATGACTACTTATCTAGAATAACATATAGGCTACTTGGCATTGCGGATAAATACGAAGAATGAAAACTGACATAATTCTACAATAGGAAAAATATCGTATTACCACAGGAACACGTCGCATTTCAAAAAAACTAATAGCGACATCCTCTGTCAAGTAATTGAACCAAAATTATTATGGTTTACAGCATATAAGGGGGATCTATAATGTGCTCATTTGTTCCACCGTAGAACTAATGGGCAGAAACATGCCCACCTGTTCTGTCGTAGAACTGATCAGTAGAACAACTGGGAACAAAGGGAAATAACATGTGCCTATGGGAAGTCATTTTTTTTTTACGTTTCCTGTAATTTGTTCGTAAGAGAAAGTTGTTCAGTTTCATGGTACGACTAAAAGCACCCGTCATATCAGTATTCGGAGGGCTGTCCCTTACACTTACACCACGTATATCATACTTTTTGACTAATTGGTAATGTACAGTCAAGCTCACGTGCGGTTAGACACTCGAACTGCCAATGTAAGTCTTATGCGCGCGGCGGCCAAAGTCGGCCGGTCCAAAGTCCAAACGGTCTAACCCAACCTGATCTTGACTGTACGTTCTTAGGAAAATATGGATTACTTTTCTAAGAAGGTACATTATATTTACTAATTTATTGCATAATTGGTAATATAGGTACCTTCTGAGAAAAATAATCCACTCAGACTTATTGGTTGGGTTTCAAGGCAAGCACAAATAAAACTAGAAAGGTTTATACTTTGGTATATATGTTTCCTGCCATAAAAATGAAAAAAAAAAATCTTTATTCAATGTATTTTCACTTATTGACGTCATCGTAAAAAAGAAATTTGTAAAACACAATTTTTATTGTTTTATTAAAATTTTATATTGAAATAGAAAACCAGCTCAGGCGGGGTAAAAAATTAAATAAAGGCACTGCCTCGAGGCTGGCCTGGTTAATCACACGGCATGTAACTTTACGCCACCACCATGAGTGGTCATGATTTATACTCGGGTAATAATATATTATTTATTGCGTGCTAAAAATAATAACTATTTGCTCGTGGATCTACCCGTGCGTACCAGTATGGTACGGATGCTGCATCGAGATCTATAAACGAGCAATTATATTTTATTATGTAATTGGGGTCTCGGAAATGGCTCCAACGATTTTGATAAAATTGTGCATGTAGAGGTTTCGGGAGTGATAAATTAATTTAAGGTAGGGTTATTCCAATTAGCCAAATTTGACAGCTGTAATTTTCTATACTTAATGATATGACAAGAAAGGAAAATCTGACAGCTGTCATTTAAATGACTTATTAAGATGGCGGTACTAAAGCTAGGTGAAAATAGACGTGGGCAAAACGTGAACTAATCATTTTTTCATAGGTTGCTATGACATAGTTAAGCACAGAGGCGCCCTCAATTTCTACGCCAATTCGTTTTCCGTTTTATATTTTTTTATATTGTTTTTTCATCCGCTTTTCACGAGTTGTTTTTTACGGACTACACTACGTATCAATGCGAAAAAAAGATGTGTGGATATTGCTCTGGTCGCAGAACAGCTCGTTCCAGTAGAGATTTGTCCACAAACCACAAAACACACATAGAACTGTTGGTATTCTTGGTATTCCTATAGGGCAACGATCATACGACGCTTGAAAGGCGAAATTATCTAAGCGAAATTTTTGGCCACATTGAGTTATATACATTGTTGGAATCGCCAGATTTTTCTGCGTCGTTTGGTCTTACTCACGTCTCTCTACGACGAATTATTTGGCGCTTAGATATTTGAGGCTAACACGCATAGAACTGTTGGTATTCATATAGGGCGACGATCATAAGGTGTTTCTAACTATGGTGGAGATGTCTTTGTGCCAACCACGATGCAACTTACCTATTCACAGGGCGCCCACTAGACATCGGATTATATGAATTTGCATATTCTCATACGTAGTTGCATTAATAGTATGTACATGATTTACCTTGAGAAATAATTGAGACTGAATTGTCGATCTACAAATAACTATGGCTTTGATACTTAAACTATATGTTTATTACTTTGTAGGTAAATATGTAGGTTTTGAAACAAAAACACTTGCACTTTTTTACTCCAGTATTCAAATCACCCGATTTCAATAAATAAAAAAAGCATGTTTTTAATCGCATATCTGTCAATCTCTGTTTTCTCGGTGAAAAAACTAACTTGCACGCGGAATTTATTTTCCTAATAAATCAAATGTAATGTGTAGTTCTGGTGGAATTTTAAAGCAAAACTGTTTACTGAATGATTATCTATTAACTAAAGGTAAAACAAATTATTCTTGGAATAAAGAAAATATTTTAGTCTATTTTCTTACAATCTTTTGAATCGAATTAATAAGTAAACATATAGACACGCTAGAATAAGATGTGAAATCGTTATTACCAGCCTATGCAAAACCACCAAAACATATGATCTACCTAAAATCCACAAAATCCACATTCTAAATCCACAAATGCCAGATTGACACACTAACTTACAAACTGGCCAAGAACCTAGCTAATTTACTATCTCAGCTTCGGAGCCAAATAAATGCGCATATGAAGGACTCATATCAGTTTATCAGTGATCTCAAAAACTTACATGTAAGCAGCAATGAAACAATGAATAGTTTTGCCGTCCAATCACTTCACGGCAAGTCCAGTCAAAGATTGTATCGGAATAGTAAAAAGAAAACTCCGGGAAAATAACATATGCAGAACTTTTAGAATGGTGCCTAACATCTGGTTAACTATTGTGGAATTATGAGTTCTACATGCATGTCAACGGCGGCGTGGCCATGGGCTCTCCAGTATCCCCCTTGATGGCTGACATATTTATGAACGACTTTGAGGAACGAGCCCTAAGGCACGCTCCGGCTGTGCCGAAGATGTATAAGAGGTACGTAAATGACACCTTCACCATCCTTCCACAAGACCAAGTTACTGCTTTTCTAATTCATTCAAATTCAATTTTACGAATATTAAATTTCCAATGGAATCAGAGCAAAATAATAAATAAGCATATTTAGATATTCTAATAAATAAAATTATAAATGGTACAATCAGTCATTCCGTATATAGAAAACCAACCCACACAGATTGGTACCTAAATGGTAACTCCCGCCATCATCGAGGTAATTAGCTGCCGTTGGAACCTCTTTGTTTCGGAGAACACGTGGAATCTGTGACCCTAAACACCTAGAAGATGAGCTCAAGCATGTGAGACGAGAACTCCATAAAAATGACCTGAAGCCATCCCGTCAGCGTCACAAAAACCGTGCCAAACCAACCACAGTCAAACGACAACAAGCGTACTTGCCATACATAACGGAGTAACTGATGAGATCGGTAGAATTCTGAAGTGAGCTTCAATCAAGACCATTTTTAAGCCACCGAGAAAGATGAGAGATCTGTCAAATGCAACATCCCTCTCAAAGACCCTGATGTTTATAAGCTTGACTGTGACTGGGAACTCTCATACATAGTCAAAACAAATAGTAATGTATCTACACGTCTAAAAGAACATACTGCCGATGTAAAAAACTGTCGTGTTAGACAGTCTGCAGTGTGTGAACATATCATGGATAACCCCACCCATTATGTCAGGTTCGATAAGGCAGCAATCCTAGCGAGTGAGAAGAGATTAATTCCTAGACAGGTACGGGAAGCCTAAGTAATTCAAAAACATCCAAATTTTTACAGAGATACTCAATGGCGAATCTCATCAACTTGATCTTCGCTGATTACACTACAAAACCAGATCCAACATACTGTAAGACCTACTAAACAAGATACGGTTTCAGCATTCTGCGTGGAACCCAGATACGCTAGGCAATTAAGAAATAGATGGCGGAAGATAAAAATAATTTAATTCTAAATAATGATGTCTAACACCTTAGTCACCTAGAGCTCTGTTAAGAGCTCGAAACTTAGGTATTGTAAAATCAAAGAGAAACACAACTTAAATCCGTTTAAAATTGTTTTATTGTGTTATGTAATAGTTGTGCAAGCTCAAGAAAATATTATTTTCATCGGGTTGTTAGGTTTCATCAGGTCTCAATGTCGTTTCAATTAATCGGATCGTTAGGGTTTATTAAATCGTTAGAATTCTTCGGGTCTTAGTATTTATCGGGTTTTACCGGGTCCTTAAGGTTATTCGGGTTCTTGGGGTTCATCGGGCTACTTCACGACACCGACCGAAGAAACCCACCGCGGTAGGCATAGAAAAGCGCGCTATTATATTTTTCAATATACATTTCTTGGAAAAAAAAAGTTGGTAGATAGGAAAAAATTGTTTGGTAATGTAGGCGGCATAGAAATTTGTAGGATATAAGTTGATATTAGTAAACGTATATTTCGATACTTTTAAAAGAAATTGCATTAAAGGATTGGATAATTCTGAGTGCAAGTAAATATTTTCACTGTTAGTAACATTTTTTTGATGGCAAATCCATACCTATGTGGTTCTTGCCGCATTTACGTTGTTAGTAAGGTATAATGGGTCATCTCGTTTTGATTAAGTTCTTTTTTTTTAGGTAGTTACTTTATAGTGTGTTCGTTTTGCTGATATGCAATAGGTATACTAGTGGGAGGATTCAGCTTGCATTAAAAATTAATAGAGGTCTAATTGAAGTGAAATTAAAGTTTCGGTTTTTCGCTACTAGGCGTATTTACTACGTAGTTAGTATACATGCGTTACTACAAGGCGTCCCTACCAGCCTTGATTTCCAGGAATTCGGGAAGAAAGCCGATTCACCTTGGTCAGAGGGGTAGCTATTGCTAGTCGCTGAAATACCGCATTTAGAAGGTATCTTGGAAACCTTAAAATATGTTCGAATAACATTTGATATATGATATTAGTGTATTTCAATCTCGCCGTTTGAAATTGATATATGAATCCTTTACTGTACACATTATTACAAGAGGTGAAAACTGAAAACTTTAAATGAGTAACAAGGGCTAGCTTATTTCTATAAGAAATCTCTTCCAGACCAAACCAAATCTCCTCCTCCTCTTTTACCTAGTTCCAAGACAATGGATATACTTAGGTAAAAGAGGAGAAAAAGATGAAACTAGAAAATAAATAAAATTATGTAAGTACTTTTAATTATTGAACTTAATAGGTACACATACTATGGACGTTACAAAGTAAACTACAAAAGTATAGAAATACTTACCGCAATAGAACACAACAATGTATATTTTTTATAATATATGTTATATTAATTATATAGGTATCTATGAACAGATAAAAATTCGAATTCTAGATGGTTCGCACAGGCCCGCCCGGTATTGTAGTTTTTCAGAGCCAGCGAGCAAATTAAAGACTGTAATGCACAGCAATGCGCCGTTCTGTGTCATGATGCTGCGTTTCTATGCTATTCTATATAAACTTATATCGTCAAAAAAAAACGGAACGGCAAATTTCCACAAAATACACAATACATACGGTGTGTTTAGCACCACCTTTAGAGCACATTTGATTCCGAACGAAAAGCTCTCTGCATCCAATCATAACACAACACAGTTTGTGAACAAAACGACAACGCTTTGTGACATTCGGACTCTATGCAAATTGGAGAGCTCTGATAATTTATTGTACCTTTCATAGGAATACAGTTTGGTTTACATGAAATTCTAGGAATATTGTCACTACTGGAGCTTTGTGGTGGATCGCACAACGTGCCGCACGATTTGACGGTATTTAGCCGGTCCGGTGTCTGGCATTGAAAGGGCACCGCCGGGCATATTCGTGGGCTGTCTGAAAAATACCACAATACCGTGAAGTATGAGTGCAAATGACCTCGCATAAAAGAATGGATAAATTATCCTATATTAAAAAAATTACATATGTCTATTTTTTATAATTAATAATTAGCCTGAGATATCCCACTGTCACAAAGTAAGGTATTGGCGGCTGCGCGTTGTGCCACTGTTCTAATCTGAAGTATAAACTAAAAGTTTGGCAGATGTAATTACAGTCTGTAAGGTTTTTCAAAGTCTAATAAACTTATTTTTCATTATCATTTTTTTTTCATGATCCAGAGCCAAAAAATGTATTAGAGAGAGATGTTTTTGTAGAGTGTTGAAAAAGTAGTGTATGCATCTGCAGATATTAAAATTATAACAGTTGTAAAACCCTGATATGTACATCAAAAGAGGGTATTACATCACGCTTGGTAGCCAGATTGGCGAGCGCAGTGCAAGATGCTGCATTCACGGGCAATTCTGCTGCCCATTCCGCGGATGATTATACGTCAGTCGCTTTTTACCACACCCTTGGGGAGAATTGGGGTGATGCTATTCTAAGGCGGCACCACACGCAATGTTTACAATTTGCTATAACAAAAACATTTACCATGCTAAGCAAGAAAAACTATAAACTAAACTGGTCCCTCTGGGCGTCTCTACCAGTCTAAAGTTCCCAGCGAACTAAGACTAGTTTAGTTATATACGTGTATTTATATGTAGGTTTATATTTATATCATAGTTTTGTATTCTGTATTTATTGCGTATTTACTCTCGCACTGCTCTGTTTTTCAATACTCTCTCCTCCACCCAAAGGTTGTCTGGAAGAGATCGCTTGTAGCGATAAGGCCGCCTTTGAGCATGTTAGCAATAATTTTTCCTGTTATTTTAGTTTGTTATTTTGTGCAATAAAGTGTTTTTACTTACTTACTTACTTTGTAAATCCAGGCTAATACGCTGGGCAAGGAAGCTGCCAGCTCTGCGGTCGCCGGATGCCTTGTGAAGACGCATTGAGAGTTCGGAAATTACCTTTGCCATAAAGGTCCCAGGTGCCCAGGCTCTCAAAGCCTACTTACAAAGGCAAAAATTGCTCAAACGTTCTCAATTTACATACATACATACACAAATCACGCCTATATCCCTTACGGGGTAGGCAGAGCATTAACGGCCGGCCATAAAACGGACATTAACACCACTTCTGACAAAAGTTTGAGGGTTAATCAGATAACTGTGCATTACTATAGTGACAGGTTGTCAGCCCATCGCCTAAAATTGTAATACATACCCTCCAGTCCCTCAGTCGCCTCCTACGACACCCACGGGAAAGAAATGGGGTGATGATATTCTAAGCCGGCATCACACGGCAGTTATGCTTAGTGAGGTTTGAATTCTTGATATTTGGCCACATTGACGTTTTGAGTAGGGTGGGTATACGTCATAATGAAGTACGTAGGTATATTTCAGCTTTCCGTATTTTACAATTAATTTACTTTTTCCAATTTTATTTAGAGCATTTCTATCATCGTAATGTAATGACTTAATTACAATGTAGATTATCCTAATCTACTCGACTTGTTACAGTCAAAGAGGCATTACAGTACCTACCAAATATTAAAGCAAAGTAATACAGAAGTCTACGTTTTGATGAAATGACAAAAAGAAAGGCAAAGAAAGGCTTATAGAAGCCTTGCCTTTGATAACCCATCAGGAAAATTTGGCATAGAAATGAATTTAACAGATATCTTCAAGCTGAAATAAGGGGGTATTTTAACTGTAGCTCTGAAATTCAAATATTTGTAATAAAATAATGTACATTTTTTAATTAACAATTACAACCTGTGATACTTCACAGGTTGTAATTACCACCTGTGAAACTTTACAGGTTGTAAGTGTTAATTAAAAAATGTACATTAATAAACAGTAGTTTATTCGGTCAAAATTAGGTGGTCCCTACACGTGCCACGAGATGATACGGTATTTTGATGGACCGGAGTTCATTTCAAAAGGTTTTGCAACTCATACCTGAGGCTGTTCACTCACTTGTCGTCCGTCGTTCTGCTTTTTTAACGCAACGTAACGCATGCGTCTGTCAGACGAAAGGAAATTGCGAATTCCAATCTTATTCCCATACAAATATGGCTACGGTGGGTTTTACTGTGCGTTACGCTGCGTAACGGACGTTTGGGTCAAATGAATTGACTAGTGAGAGAACCGTCTCAACATCGTGGGGCATGTGTGAAGACCACGGAATTGTAACTGAAAATGCATGAAATTTTATTCAACCACCCAGCACCAGGCATGAACTAAGACTCCATTTTCCTCACAGAGCAAAGAACTTGCGCGGTAGGGGTGACTCTGCTCTGTGATGTACCTCATCTCCAAGGGAAATGAAATCGCAAAATAAAGTGTTTACATTTTTGCAGATTCGAAATTTTATAGATAGCATTTCATTGTTAAAGAAACATTATTTTTAATTTAATTTGGTATAAAAAGTTTGAATTTGAATGTTAAAAGTACAGTAAATAGATAAATTAAAATTTATGACTGATCAAATTGGAAAAATTTTAGACAAATATTTAAGTTAAGACCATAATGCCGTGTGATGCCGGCTTAAAATAGCATCACCCCATTTCTTTCCCGTGGGAGTTGCAAGAGGCGACTAAGGGACTCGAAGGTGCGTATCGTAATTTAAGGCGATGGGATGACAACCTGTCACAATAGCGTTACACAAATTTCTGAATGTTTGTCAGACGTGGCATAACTTTTCATTTTTTACGACCTTTTTCGCTCTACCTGTATATGCGTGCATGTAAGAAATATCTAAGTAGGTACTTGAATTAAAATCGGGATGATTATCTAATGCGTGGAATCCAGTCTAGTGATGAAAATGTGCAAAAATAGTGATCGTAATAGTGGCGCGGGCGCGAGGACACTGTGAGTTCGTACTGTCGAGACTTTCAAGTGAATTCGTAGTGAACGACAGAATCGTAGGAAGAGGGTATGCAGAACTGCATACCAATATAATTGAATACCAAATTTTAAAACACTTCCCGTGTTAGGTATACACTTTTTGAAAACTTGCAAAAATTTTCAAGCTCAGGCAGGATTTGAACCTGCGACTTTCGCATTACTAGTGGCGACGCCTCTTCCATCTGGGCTACCGCAGCTCACTCCTTGCCCGCCAATTTTGCAAGTGTATTTAATGCCAGTAACGCGTGGCATGGCTCCATCTACCGGGTTAGTTTTGCAACTAATATCCAGCGACTAATTCTATCCTTACAGATTGAATGTAGTCTAAAACCCGCGATAAATTGAATTAGTAATGCGAAAGTCGCAGGTTCAAATCCTGCTCGCGCTTGAAAAATTTTGCAAGTTTTCAAAAATTGCATACCAATAGGTAACATGAAAACTTAATTTACCTACCCGCAAAACATGTGTTGTTCCGTGATCATGGGCCATGCAACTGGGTCGAAGTATCGGACAATTCAAGAAAAGCGGTTAGAACTTCTCCGTTAAAAATTGTCTAATTCCAAGCTAAACTCCCGCAGTGGAAGCGATTTACACAGGTAAATTTCTAGTAAAATACCAGGAGTTCAACTGAAGGCAGACAATGGCCGCGTTACGCAGCGCTAAATAGCATACGCTGCACAATATAGCAGCGCATACTATGAATTAAACGTGAACCTAAATCTATTTAACTTAATTAACTAAGTTGAGTGAAATTGGCAAATGATGTGTTCTGACCCTTACATAACTCAATTCTGTAGTAAATACCGTCTGCCGATCTGGCGTTACGTCACACGTATAAGCACTAGATTATAAGTAAGTACCTCCAAATTATATCACCCCACGAATTCCGCAATTCGTACTAAGGAGTCACAATGATAATGGTACAAATATGACTAAAGGGAACACACCATTAACACGAGGAAACAGTTTTATACTAAAACAACTAGGTTTAACACTTACAGTCACGTGCCGGCGCAAATGCATAAATACCCAACGGAGAAAGGAAGTTCAGGGAATGGATCAAATAGGGATTCCGTTGGCACTTACAGATCTGGGTGATAAAGATATCGACACCCAGCATTCCACTACAGCCTTGGCGCGTTATTCACTTCAAACCACTCACAGCTTCTGTTCGTATTCCACTTTGATATCAGTCATTACGCGTGACCCAACCCGAATTTGGGTCGTACAAACGCGAGCCGATATGGCCACTTGATGCCTATTCAACGCGACGCTCACGTGGAAGACGTCGAGACATCCAACAATCACTAAGCCTGGTATTCTAGTATAACCCAGGAGAACCGCAATAATACGATGCATCAACACGCGCGATCTCAAATTGAATCGTCCATTACACGCGGCATCACAAAACGCGTGGCGGGAAATCCGTACAAAACACAATACGTTCTCGTCCGAACGGTTTTGAGTGACTGGTAGTGCGGTGCAGAAATCACCGCTTGGCACCTACCAGGCGGCCCGCGCGCACGCCGCCACCCTCGCCCCGCGAGCGAGAAAGGGACAACATATGCCCAGAGCGATGCGTGCGAAATCGCGGCGCATTCATAGACCGTCATTAATACCTAACTTACCCCAGCATAGCAACGCTAAATTAAACATTCACCCGCCCTAGGCCGAATCCCTTAGGCCTATTCACTACTAGGGAGACGAGATAGCGTTGCTATTGCTCGCTTAAGAACTGAATCCCCTACCTGAACTGTCGCGACTCGAGGAGTGCCATCACTACCTGGGAACAAGTTGAGAATGCGCCCTCTGCGCCATCGCAGTGGCGGCAGGTTGGCATCCTTAACCAGAACGAGATCTCCGATGCGAGGGGGTTCAGTTCTGTCCGTCCACTTAAGGCGTTGCTGCAGAATGTGCAAATACTCAAGCGACCATCGCTTCCAAAAATTCTGAGACATTTGCTGCAGCAACTCGTAACGCGTCAAACGATTGCTACTGACCTCTGTGTAGGGGTATTCTGGCAAGGCGTTAAGTGGTCGGCCAATTAAAAAATGCCCTGGTGTCAGGGCCTCCAGATCATTCGGATCTGAGCTAAGCGGACACAAAGGACGTGAATTGAGAACGGCCTCAATTTTACAAAACACGGTCGCTAGCTCCTCAAAGGTTAATATCGTTAAACCTATAACGCGCATCAAATGCGTCTTAGCGGACTTTACAACCGCTTCAAATATACCACCCCAGTGGGGGCATCCTGGTGGATCGAACACCCAGTTAATGCCCTGACGGGAGAGGCTCGTGCCGATAGCTTCCTCGGTTTCCGATAAAAACGTTATAATTTCTTTCATACATCGATCAGCGCCCTTAAAGTTGGTACCACAGTCCGACCTGATCAGCGCTGGTCGCCCTCTTCGCGACACAAATCTATCTAAAGCTGCTAAGAAAGCCTCCGTAGTGAGGTCGGCCACGAGTTCCAAGTGGACGGCCTTGGTTGCTAAGCACACAAACACGCACAAATACGCCTTGATTGACTTCGCGTTGCGAAGGCGTGATGCCTTTACCATAAAAGGCCCCGCAAAGTCCGTTCCCACACCCGCAAACGTCCAGGCTTCCGTCACCCGGTCCGGTGGGAGGTCTCCCATCTGAGGTTGCATTGTGGCTGCCTTCAACCGATAGCAAGGCAAGCACCGAAACACAATGCTCCGTACCGTACGTCGTCCAGACAAGATCCAAAACTCGCGCTGCAGAATAGCCAAAAGTGCATTGCAGCCCGCATGCGAGTTTTTCTGGTGACGATCCCTAACTATAAGTTCTACCAAAGGTCCCTTCTTTGGGAGTAACAGCGGATGCCGTGCTGAAAAGGGCAGGTTAGCGTTCCGAAGTCTACCTCCAACCCGGAGCATTCCATGCTCGTCCACGAACGGGTTGAGGCGCACAAGACCTCCCTTCAGCTTTCCACGGCCATCCCTGAGCAGCCTGGCCTCTTCCTCAAAATGTTCCGCCTGGACGACCCTAACCAATAAACTTAGAGCCGCATTCCGCTCCGCAGGCGAGAGGACAGGTGCCAAGTTCCGTTCTGCTTGAGGTTTTCTACAGTTGTTCACGAACCGTTTGATCCAACCTGTCACCCCTAGAAGTTTGTCGAGGGAGCTGTATCGTTCCAGCAAGAAAGCTGCACTAGGCTTAGGTACGATCTGCCCTACGTTCACTCGCAAACCTCGATCAGGTGGCCCAAGCGGCGACCCGCACTCATTGTATGGCCATCTCTCAGGTGACTCAGTCAGCCACTGAGGTCCCCACCACAGTGAGTGACCTACCAAATCAGGGGCCCTACATCCCCGTGAGGCGCAGTCCGCTGGGTTCTGTTCTCCCGGTACGTGTCTCCATACCAACGGAGTTTCCGATCCTTTAATCTGTGACACCCGATTTGCCACGAAAACCTCAAGAGTATGTACCGACGTCTGTAACCAGCACAGAACTATCCTACTGTCGGTCCATGCGTACACCGTTTCATCCAAAGTGATGGTACCGCGTAGATTACTAGCGACATAATGTAGCAAGCGCGTGAGAAGCGCTGCTCCCGCCAATTCCAACTTTGGAATGGTCCATCTTGTCCTAACCGGAGCCACCTTACTCTTGGCCATAACTAGACGCACGTCTACAGTTCCCGTTGAACTGACTGTCCGCAAATAGACAGCTGCCGCGTACCCTCGCTCCGAGGCATCACAAAACCCATGTAGGGTAGCCTTACATCCCACCGATGGGAGCAACTTGCGAGGTATGGCGATGCGTACGATCCCTGGTAAGGTGGTCACAAACTTGGTCCAATCATTCAACAGCTCTCCGGAGAGCTGGTCGTCCCAACCCAAGTTTGCTATCCACAACCTTTGCAAGAAGCACTTCGCCATGAACGTCACCGGTGCGATCCACCCGTTAGGATCGAAAGTTCTGGCGATCGTCGATAATACCGAACGCTTCGTCCAAGTCTTCTGCAAAAGGTCTGGCTCGATCTGATACGTAAAGACATCATGCGTTGGCCTATATTGCACCCCTAGGATGCTCAACGTATTTGGATTGTCCGGGTTCTCGAAAAGGTGCGGGTCCTGCTGGAACTCACCTGGCAACCCGGCCAGGAGCTCTGGACAGCTGGACAGCCATTTCCGCAACTCATAACCTCCTGATTCCATGATCGCGATCAGCTCGTCTCGTAGTAGCAGTGCTTGTTGCACGCTATCTGCACCCGTGCAGATGTCATCCACGTAGACGTCGCGATCCAGTACTGCTGCGGCTCGAGGGAATCTTACCCTTTCCTGTGCGGCCAACTCTCGCAGCGTGCGTACTGCCAAAAACGGACTTGGCTTCAGACCATACGTTACCGTGTTAAGCTCATAAGTGACCATCGGCTCGTCAGGGCTCTCACGCCACAAAATCAGCTGGTACCGACGGTCATCCGGGTGTATAATTGTTTGGCGAAACATCATTTTGACGTCTGCGACGAACGCTACTTGGTGCAACCGAAAATCTGTGAGGATGTCCACAATGTCCCGGTTCAACTTGGGACCCGCGTGCAGACACTGGTTCACAGACACACCATTCGATGTAGGAGCAGAACCGTCAAACACTACCCGTATCTTCGCCTCCGGTGACTTCAAAACAGCCAGGTGTGGTATATAGTAATGCTCGACACACCTCCAATCTATGCTGGACACCGACATGTGGCCTAACTCTAGGTACTCCCTCATGAATTTGATATACTTCTGCCGAAGTGCTGCATCTCGCTTCATCTTTCTCTCCATAGCCAGTAGTCTCCGTTCCGCGATCTGTCGCGAACTACCTAAGGAGGGGCGGTTTGGGAGAAATGGCAGCCTGGTAACAAACCTACCTGACGAACTTCGTGCAGTGTTGTACTGATAGAACAGCTCGCACTCGTCATCCTCTGGCTTCCGTCTATCCGCTGTGGGTGGCTCCTCAGACTCCCAAAACCTCTGCAGCACCTCCGACAACACACTACCATAGAGAACCGTATCGCCCTCTGGTAGGTCCTGAGGTCTCCAAACTGGGCCAAAAATAACATACCCCCCTGTGGTATCAACGGCCACTAAACCAGTTTGCTGAAGTACCCGTTTTCTGCCACACCAGAATCTCCCGAGGACGTCTGACCCGAGGAGAACGTCCACCGTACCAGGAGTATCAAATTCAGGATCAGCTAACTCTAAGCCTGTGGTTAACCCTCGTACCGTTGACGGTAACCGAACCTGAGGAAGTTTCCCTACCACTTCATCCAGCACCACTGCTGAGGCATGATAGCTGACCCCTGTACCTGTATTACCTAATGTGAACTCGAAGTTCACCTGACCCCGAACGTCAGGCACATCTACACCTCCAATACCTACAGCCCCATCCGTTGTGGGCCTTATATTTAAGCGTAGCCTACTCACCAGCTTACTAGACACAATACAACCCTGAGCCCCTGTATCTAACAAGGCTCTTACCTGTATGCTGCGGCCACCGTATCCCCATACCCAAATCATTGCCGTAGGCAACAATACCGTAATTGGCCGGGGGGCCGAAGCTGGCGTGTAGGCGGCGATTACCTAGCAGGAATCTAAGCGCGGAGTGTCCGCGTCCTGCGGGGGGGTCCCCTCTCTCCGTACACCTTCGAGTGGGTCCCACTCCTGCTGATAGGGACCTCTGGTCCTGTACGCCATGGCTGGCAGCCTATAGTAACCCTGCGGCAGGCGCGCGTACCGTGGATGCGCCTGTAGCCGCGGGTGCTCAGCCAAGGGGAGAGGCATGCGTGGGTCATGGGAACTCACCATGTTGTTCAGACCCGCCGAGTACTGCATGTACTGGCCCTGGTGTTGGCACCCGCCCGTAGCATCACGTACTTGTGATGGGTGCCCCTGACCTTGGACCTGTGACCACCTACCCTGTTCCGGCACCTGCTGCCGAGGTGGTGACTGTCTCGCGCGTGGTGAAAGGGGCATCACCTGCTGATGTCCCTGGCCTCGTCCCTGAAACCCTGGTGGAAGAGGACTCCTCCTTGGAGGGGGTGGGGAGCGTTGCTCCCGTCTAGGTAGGGCAGACTCCGTCCGCTGACCCGCGTCAGCTCTGCCTCCGTAATCTCCGCTGCGGTTCATGCATAGGAGCTGATGGTGGGCACCCTGGCAGTACCTGCAGTTGGTGCTTGATGGGCACTCTCGCACCTGATGCGGCCCCATACACCTAAAGCACCAACGCCGTTGCTGCACCACACCACGACGTTTCTGCACCCGCTGTGCAGCGAACTCCTCACACGCAGTCACCTGATGCCCCGCCTCTCTGCAGTAGGCACACCTCGATTCCAAATTAGCGACATTGTATCGCCTGGGTGGCCTACTCTTACCGTCTCGCGCCTGTGCACCCGGCCGTTCCGGGCGGCGAGCGGCCGCAGACTCCGCGTGAGGCGACTCTCCAAATTGGGCATCTACCCGCCTGCACTCGGCCTCGAGGAAGGACTTGAGCTCCTCGAAGGTCGGGAGGTAATCAGATGTCTTATCTCCGTGTGACTGTTCAAAACGAGCGGCCATGTCGCTCGGCAGGCGGCGCAACAACGTGTGGACCAGGATATAATCATAGCCTGACACCGGCATCCCCTGTCTCTCAAGAGCGTTCACTGCAACGCAGACAGGGTTGAGGACCTTGGCCCTGAGGTCCGTCCCTCGTGTGATGGTCGGCACGGTGAGCCACTGTTCCAGGAGTTGGTCAATCATGAGACGTTTGTTGCTGTATCTCTCGATCAGCAAACCGCGAGCCGTCTCGTAACTTGCATCATCGACTGGTAGATGCTTTACCAGCTCATGGGGCTCACCTTGCAGCTTGGCCATCAATTGTGCCATTTTATATGCCGGCTGCAAGTCAGTGCGGTTATGAATCACACTGTCAAACAGATCCTGGAATCGGGTCCAATCCGTGTAGTCCCCGTGGAAGACCGGAATCGCCACAGCCGGCAGGGGCACTTGCACCCCCGGTCCCCGCGGACCATGGGGTGGGTCCGGCTCCCCAGCTCTACGCCTGGTGATCACAGCAGCCGCCTGCTGGATCTCCTGCCCCATCTCCATGCACTGGGTCACATTCGTCCGGACCGTAAGTTTGACCTCCTCATCAGGCGTCCCATCAAATAACTCCTCGCATCCAGTGAGGCAATCCAACACCTCCGCGACCCGTTCGTCAATCCGTTGCGCACAAGCGATGAGTGCGTCCTCTCGGTCCCCGCGACCGACCATCGCCTGCTTAGTCGCGAACCAAATTAGGTGCGTTCTAATTTTTGCCTGAAGCTGTGTAATTGTGGGAGCCATGGTACCAACTCAAAGTAACACCGAACCTTACAATAAAAAAAAATAGACAATCGGCCCTGATCCTACCGTTAGGATATCCGCACAGGGTAAACACAACGATAATAACAAGCAATTCACTAATTGATTGGCCCTGATCCTACCGATAGGATATTCTACACAGAGCACACACTACAATCACAATAAATATTTTTTTTTTTATGTAGGTAGATTAAAAATCTTATACTAAAATAATCTTAAATCTAGTGGTTTTCTGAACCACGCTCTGCTACCAAAAATTGTCTAATTCCAAGCTAAACTCCCGCAGTGGAAGCGATTTACACAGGTAAATTTCTAGTAAAATACCAGGAGTTCAACTGAAGGCAGACAATGGCCGCGTTACGCAGCGTTAAATAGCATACGCTGCACAATATAGCAGCGCATACTATGAATTAAACGTGAACCTAAATCTATTTAACTTAATTAACTAAGTTGAGTGAAATTGGCAAATGATGTGTTCTGACCCTTACATAACTCAATTCTGTAGTAAATACCGTCTGCCGATCTGGCGTTACGTCACACGTATAAGCACTAGATTATAAGTAAGTACCTCCAAATTATATCACCCCACGAATTCCGCAATTCGTACTAAGGAGTCACAATGATAATGGTACAAATATGACTAAAGGGAACACACCATTAACACGAGGAAACAGTTTTATACTAAAACAACTAGGTTTAACACTTACAGTCACGTGCCGGCGCAAATGCATAAATACCCAACGGAGAAAGGAAGTTCAGGGAATGGATCAAATAGGGATTCCGTTGGTACTTACAGGGCTGGGTGGAAAAGATATCGACACCCAGCATTCCACTACAGCCTTGGCGCGTTATTCACTTCAAACCACTCACAGCTTCTGTTCGTATTCCACTTTGATATCAGTCATTACGCGTGACCCAACCCGAATTTGGGTCGTACAAACGCGAGCCGATATGGCCACTTGATGCCTATTCAACGCGACGCTCACGTGGAAGACGTCGAGACATCCAACAATCACTAAGCCTGGTATTCTAGTATAACCCAGGAGAACCGCAATAATACGATGCATCAACACGCGCGATCTCAAATTGAATCGTCCATTACACGCGGCATCACAAAACGCGTGGCGGGAAATCCGTACAAAACACAATACGTTCTCGTCCGAACGGTTTTGAGTGACTGGTAGTGCGGTGCAGAAATCACCGCTTGGCACCTACCAGGCGGCCCGCGCCCACGCCGCCACCCTCGCCCCGCGAGCGAGAAAGGGACAACATATGCCCAGAGCGATGCGTGCGAAATCGCGGCGCATTCATAGACCGTCATTAATACCTAACTTACCCCAGCATAGCAACGCTAAATTAAACATAGTCATTATGTGTGACCACGAAAGTTAAAAACAGTTAATTAAAATTAACTGTGAGATTGAATTCGGTATTCCAGAAAATTTGGGATAATCTTAAATAATATAGCTTCGTTTACTCTAGGTACGACGTGGTTTAATATGTGTCGACGAAACACACCAGTAGTTCCTAGAATTTTCAACTGTTTGCATGCGACTTCAAAGGGCGCAAGTTGTCATATTATGTCACCATCCAAAATATACCATCGAAAATATTGCGACTGAAGGGTGTGTTTTACTTTGTTGAAGTTCGTTTATCAAAATTGTATATAACACCAACAAACAATCTTCAAAAAGAGTTTACTAAAATATTGTGACCGATACCGAAACTTTAATTAATATTCTTTATTGCACAAAAAATTCACAGAAAAATAAATATACAATTTTTGTCGCAAAGGCGAGCTTATCTCGAAAGAAAAGATCTCTTCCAGCCAAACCATGTCTTGTGAAAAAATGAACGAATGAATGAACTTTGTTAAGTAACAAACTTTCTTCAAGGAACATTTCTTTTAATTTCCAATGTTTGATGGACAGTCGGGTTTGACTTGGTCCGATGGTACATTTAGTAAAGGAAGTCGAAAATGTTTTTCATACTTCGACCTATTTTCAGATACACAAATAACAAAAGGGTTTCGCATCTAGCACAGTCATTTGACTAATATTGTTTGGTGACATTGCACAAAACTGTCCGTTGGGTCGAATACGTGACTTAAACGGTGATGGAAAGACTTGATAGAACAAGGTTCAGATATTTACGAACAAACCCGCATAGGTACTTAAATAATGTTATCGGCTGGCAATTCCATGTCAGTAATCAGGCGAATAATCGTACTTTGCACGCCAATATGAGGGTGGCATCTACAGCCAACATTTTCAGTCTTCTTTTTTTCGTGTGGTACACCAAGTCAGCCCAATGAAGCCTGCATCAAAGTTTTTAAACCGCCTACCACTTGTAGTAAGCCTCTGACATGGTTGTGTATCGACCGCTGGATACTTACCTATTCATAAACAGCAACCGGGACTGTCTGGAATACAACGTTATCAAGAACATGCGCAATTTTGGCAATGAATGTGGGTGGATATGGTTAAACATTTAGAAAAAGGTAAAAAAAAAATATCTCTATTTTCCGATTTTCTACAAAAAGAGGAAACATGATTGATTTCTTCGCAAATATGAACATCCTGACACAGCGTAAAATTTGTAAAGGGAAGATCTGCAAGCTAAGCTGCATACAGAACGGCCATCCCAATAAGCCATATTTGACAACTGTCATATTTATGGTAATGCTGAGGGTCCATTTTTCTTTGTCGACATCTCATTTAGTTTGGAACTGAAAGCTGTCAAATATGGATTATTGAGATGGCCTTACTTTATTTGGGATATTTTTATACATAAATCCTGGTGAATTTTCTTCTGAACTTAAGGCTTTTTTACTAAGTTGTAAGCAAACGAATGATCTAAGATAAGATTTTTCTTTTAAGTTTATTTTATTCCATGGCTTTGACTTTACCTTGATTTTATGGTAAAATTTCAAAACAAATGTATAAGAAAATAAATACGATAGTACGAGTAGAGTGCTGTACCTACTGGTATGTTCCTATTTCCTAGGAGTTATTCAGGTTTATTTTCCTTTAGTGTTCATCCAAATCGGTCAAGCCGTTTGAGCTTGAAGAGGTAACAAACATACATACGTATACAAACTCTCAGATTTATAAATGTTATTGGTTTTGTCATTCACTAATATAGTATTTTCTAATTCCACTGTGCAGGTTGGCTGGAAGAGATCTCTTCATAGAGATAAGCTCACCTTTGTGACTACGTTTAACCCTTTATCGGGCAAAGCATGTTAAATTTTTACATTGGTTTTGAAATCTATTGCGGGTAGTTGAGGTACATTTTTAGGTGGGAACATTATTCATTAAAACTTGTACTCGTTTCACTTATAAGTGAAACGAGTACAAGTGTTTGAATCAAAATCATAACAATGGAGTTTCACCAAGTGCCGACAATTGCAAGTATAAACTATTTATTCCCATCGCCTTATAAAGGTTTAATATTCACATTTATTGTAATAATCTGGTACACAATATATTAATATTATATTATATAATACGGATTAGTAGCGAGCCCTGAAATTCGGAGCACCCCGACTTTTGTTGTTCTCATGCGGAAACTATGAGGGGCGGGTTTTGCTTACCTGCTTGCTTACGGTACATGCGCGTGTTTGTAATCTTACTACCCACCTTACGGCATTGTTCTTGAAGCGTGAACTATGTAGGTTTTAAGTAATTTATACTATTTGCGTTGTATGTAATAGGTATACATTTTATATGTTTGGTTTGTTATACAGGGTGAAATTACACTAGTGGCCGATAGCAAAAAGTAAGATCGTCGTCTGGTGATATGGACAACTTTCTCCAAGGAATAAAGGTCAAAATATAGAAAATAAAATTGCCTCCCATACCAAATTGCCGATCAGCTAATTTGAGTCACTATGATAGCTCTATTTTTTTTGCATCATTTCGACCTTATGTTGCTTGGGGAAAAATGTTTCATAACACCAGCCCGTACTCTGTTTTGAGCGTCGGTCACTAGTAAAATTTCACTTTAAATGTTTCTATAAAATATACTTTTTTATTTTAAAATTATTTTGTAACTTTATGGATTGTTAAACATAGGTTGTTCAGTAAATTGTTAGTTAAATTAAGATAGTATGATTTTTAAAAAATACTTTATTTGTAGCTTTTCAGAATATTTTTCTCCATCCTCAATGCACTTATGCATTCGGCTGAACCAGCTTTCAAAACATTTCAAAAACTCTTCTTGCGGAAGGTCGAAAAATAACCGTTGAAATTCTTCGACGGCCTCAGTTGCGGTGTTAAATTTTCGTCCACGAAGCATCTGTTTTGTCAGCTAAATCGGGGCTGTACGGAGGATGGGGTAGCATTTGTACCCCAGAAGATGTCAAATAGTCGACGGTTCTAGCAGCAGTGTGAGCGGGCGCGTTATCTTGGTAAAAAAGAATGCCACGCAGGCCACTCCTTTGGCGCTCGCTATTTATCTCCTCGAAAGCTTGAGGCAGACAAACTTCGCAAAACCATTCACTATTAACTGTTCTACAGTTTTTTAGTGGAATTGCTGCTACTGGTCTACTGCGTTGAAAAAAAGCCGCTATAATATTTTTTATGCCTCTTCAAACACCCATTGCATGGATTGCTTCTTCGTGGGCAGATCGTAGCTGTAGATCCGAGAAACTAACCCGGTCGATAGAGCCGTGCCGCCACGCGTTATTGGCATTAAGATACACTTGCAAAATTGGAGGGCATTGGACGAGCCGCGGTAGCCCAGATGGAAGACGAGTCGCTACTAGTAATGGCGAAAGTAGCAAGTTCAAATCCTACCCGCGCTTAAAAATTTTGCAAGTTTTCAATAAAAGCAGATGAATTGATATATTGAAATTTGCTGTCAACTAAAAATGGTTTCTAAAAAAAAGAGATTATATTTACTCCGTGACTAAAGATTTGCGGCAGCCCCCGTATCATCGAATAGTTTTTTCAAATAAAATTGTTATTAACTTTGGTATTTATTAAAACATGTTAAAATTACATTTATGAAATCATATATATATACTTTATATTACTTACCCGAGCGACAATCGGTCAAGCGAAAGTACTAGTATAACATTATTCTAGCTAAGTATCAATCAGGCATATTCGTGATTCAATATAACTCAAACTAATTCGTTACCTACCTTGACAGTGGCAAATATGTATTGTACACTACACATGATATCTAACAATTCCTCTTATGGTTTAGAATTATTGGGACATCTATGTACCTCTATGTAAAATACGAGTACAAAACCATTAACAGCCACAACAGTTTATTGCTAGAAAATGACGTCCCCCTATTAGGGGGGTATTTGCCATACTCACCCTCACCACGCTTAGCAAGCGGATTGGCGAGTGCAGTGCAAGGTGTTAACTGATGCTGGGCCAATAATATCAGATAGGAACCCTGGATAGGAATATGTGGTACCGGTTCAGTTAAGCTGGATAATAGTGGGCTGTAACTTCTTAAGGCGTGTGTAGCCGTCAACGAACTCGACAGTGGCGCCATTTTACAAAAAAAAAGTTTTAAAAAATCTTTGTACAAACAATCTAATTTATCCGCCCAAGTTTTTAGTGTTATCCTTATGTGAAATTAGAACCTGCAAACTCAATGAAATATTCGCTGCAATTAAAGTTATGGAAAAAGTACCTAAAAACGGCCTTTTTTGGTGGCCATAACTTTGATTACAGCGAATATTTAATTGAGTTTGCAGGTTCAATATTACAAACAAAAAATAAAGATTCAACTTAATTAATGAGGATGAAGAGTACACATAATAGAATATGAAATGATGGATAACAATCAAATCTCTCTGGTTTTTAGCGAAAACGCAATATAAGAGCTTACTTTGTGATTTTTTCTATCAAGGCAATTTTAATTAATCATGTTTTGAGCCCCATAGTTTTGTAGCAAAAATTTTGAAGTTTTATTAAGAAAAATATCGTCTCGTAATTTGGAGACTACAAGAAATGGGATTCGAAATTTCGAGCACTATCCATTTTCGAATTCTAAGCCCATTTTATCTTAACATCAACCAATGGAGTGGCAAAATTGACTAATAGCTAATAGGATATTTGTAAACCAGGCAAAACGACGGCGTTTTAAAACCATTTCCATATCTATTGAAACTCGACGTTGTGATTTCAATTTAGAGCGGTGTGGTGTATGCAAAACTGTGTTGAATATCGGCGGTATGTGATTTATTATCATAGAGTTTTGGATTCATTTTTGGTATACCTGTGGATTGCCTGGAGGCAATATTTTCCAAATGTTAGGTATTTTCTGTATTTATCAGATTGCTATTTTCAAAATATTTGCTACTTTTGATGGTGTGATCTCACTATTATTGTGGGCTTATTAATATACTTACTAACTTTATTTGTTTTACTGTTAGACAGTACTAACTTTAACTATTTTAACGATAAATTAAGCACTTTTGAACAATAGTTTTAAGCACTTTTTAGGCATATAACTACTTACTTACTTTCTATGAAATGAAATATTTAAGAACAACCATTTTTGACTAGGGGTCAGCTTAAAACCAGCAGTGTACTGTGCCTACACATTTCATCTCATGTTGTACATTTGTACTGTATTTATTGATTGTGGTTTGTGCCTAAGATGTGATGCGAAATAAATATATTTGTATACAATTTTCGTTATTTTTAATTGGCCAAATAGGGAATAAGGAAGTATGTAGAACTTAACAAAAGCCAAGCACGTTAAACGGATCATCTCATTACATGCAATGTCATATAAAATAACATCAATTGGCGGTGTGTCAAGAAGGGCCTTTACTGAAAAATAACGACGTTGGTTCTAAATTTGGTCAGGAATTCAGAACATGGACCACAGAGATAGTTTTTAATAATAAATAATTCTAGGAATTTCCCGCTTACCGATGAGGGAAGGATCTACATATAACGTGCATATTATTTGTTATTATAACCGGCATTAAATGTTTACTCAATGTGTATTTATATTTACATCTTACTTATCATAAAATACTACCTCCCGATCAAATGTTATCGTTCGACGTTAGTATTTATTCTATTTTATTACGTCTTTCAAAGAACTTCAAATATTTATCAGGTATTTTCAAGATAGTTATACTAATATTAATATTTTCAAGATTTTGGGCGTCGTTTATAGGAGTTGGACTTATACAATTTATGTGTTGGTGGATATCCCAACGAAAGTCTGAAAAATCATAAACACTGGTATAAAACTATATTAAATAAACTAAACTTTATATAGTGTGGCAACACTTGCTATGTGCGTATCTTTTGCGAACTGATAGAAAAACGTGTAAATTTGACGATGAACAATAGTTTGGGTCAACGTAAAAATGCATACGCGACAATGTACGTGCTTGCCCGCATTATGACTTTGTAGATAATGTTCAACTTATTACAATTTATGTCTTTGTAGTTTATGCACAAAAATAATATGCTTAGATGAAAGATTGGCGAACCAATCATATATCTAAGATAATAATATGTATATTACTAAGTAGGCAGATAAGATATACAGGGTGTAAGGGACAGCCCGCCGAATACTGATAGGGTGCATGCAAACCATGCAATTGAACAACGTTTTCCTAGGAACATAATTATGTCAGGAAACGACAAATAAAGACAATCTTATACAAAATTACAAATAAGCTGACTGTATTTACCTACACTGGTATGTAAAAAAATACGTTTCCTGAAAAGTAAATTATTGGAAGTTGTTCAGTTTTATGGTTTTAATTTACTCTATCAGTATTTGGAGGGCTGTCCCTTACACCCTGGGCTTCAAATCTGGGTTGCTCACGAAATGTCAGTGACGAGATATAGCACGAGATATGGCATCTTCTGGCTCAACGACGAAAAAACGCGCTAACATAGAAATACATTAAACATTTTGTACTGAAAAAAATAACAAAATGCTTTATAACAATCAATGTATACTAAATTATAATTTTGCAAATGTGTGAGTGATGGAAATCATAAGTCAAAAAATTGATATCATTCATTCAAATTCGAATGAAATATCGGAATACGGACCCAAATATCTGTCAAAATAGGATAGCTTTCCATGCCTATTTTATGTCAAATACGAGATATAGCTTTTTGACATAAAATAACAAATCACAACATAAACAACACAGAATATTTTATAATTATTTGTTTTTTTGGACTTTTCGACGAAATTAGAATGTTATAAGTGTTTTTCAGTGTGTGTTTTAAGCTTCTGGTGGGAACAACCCTCAGGATAAATAGCACGAGCAGCCAATATGGACCCAATTGATCCATTCCAAATACCTTGCCTGCTTTGCCCCAATACTTTGAACAAAACTTACGAAAAGCCATGGTCTGGCCATCCTACTGCCTGGCCTGGCCACACTGGACGTATACACCGCCCCACTGCTCAAGATGATATCAATAGCACCTACAGCGAACCCACAGTTCCATCCCAGCACAGCTCTTTCCCTGCGGCTTCCTCACTCTTTGACGACCTCGCACATCTCAAGGCCATCGTCCCTGTGTTTAAGCACATATCAAGAGGTGCTTGATGTTTAACTGCTGAAAAACGAAGAGAAATGCATGCCTTTCGCATACACATCATTCAGTGTCCTAGACTAAGGGGTTATTTAACCACCAATATGAAGCACAACGTAGACGGTGCTCCTCTCTGCTTGGAGGCCTCGTCAATCCAGTTTTTCAAAGGCCCATTTCAGTGTGAAAAAGAAATGAAACGAACGTGTATGACGGAGATTTGAGAGGAGCGGTCAGAATCCTTACGTCGGACTACAGAGTGGCTACAGCAGATTCATTCAGACAAGCACCCACCTCCTTCCAGACTAATTACGATCCCAGACAAGCCAAACCCCACCGCGCTTCACCTTGCTGTGTCGCCCTGATGACGTGATAACCCATCTATGGTCATTTCACTCTGTCTCTGCAGCTGGATGGAATGTGCCCTCAATACCTATGGAGCTCACTATAAATTGAAGGCACGGCGACAGTGTCTCTGGGCCAAATATAGAGAATATTTAAAGCATAGCAATTGGAAACATGGTTTTATTAAATACACATAAAATAGATGCATTGTAGTTTGTATATCAGAAAATTCTAAGTAGCTTGTTCCTTTTTACACAATCCTAAGACCTAAACTGAGTTTATGCTTTATGATCGATTTCTGCCACTAAAACAGTCGTGTTTTTAAAATACTTTTAAAATTAATTTTCACATAAGTCTCGTGTCGTCACTCGCGCGGGAAGATTGCATCGATTGTTAACGAATTCTCTACGCTAATTGAGTTGTTTACGTCTAACGCGCCTAGGTACCTACTCAATGCGGACCGGCCTACGCCGGCATACCGCTGTATCGCACGGCCCTAATTAGTGAAGCTCTTGGTCAACAATGTCGGAATCAGGTGACAATAATGTAATCCAGACTGTGGCCCAAGTTCATGGTTCGAGTGGTGTCCCTATTCAAGTGTCGATACCGAGTGAAGATTCAATCAAGCAAGAGGAGGAAAAGATAACGAAAGATGAGGAAATATCTTCGTTGGAAAGTGAAGGGTCTTCTGATATTATGGATTTTGACGAGACTATTCACGGTGATGGACAGAAAAGTTTTAAAAGCAAGAGGACCAGAGAGAGTAACAATACAACTGATAGTGACGATATTGTCAATGAAGAGAAATGGACTGATGTTGGAAAAGGAAAGAAGGGTAAGAAAGAAAGAAAGATAGAAGAAACAAAAACAAATAAAGAAGATTTAGAAGTTTATGTTACTAGCAAAGAACCCCTCCCCAAGCAATTTGCTATGGCGTCGATTCTAAAAGAAAATGGAATTAAATTTGTGAGCCGTGTAAAGTACATAAATTCCTTTAAAATCAAGATTGAGTTTCTTTCTCAACAAGGTGTGGAACAACTCTCTTCTTGCGAAGCTTTCATCCAGAAGGGTTGGCTGGTTCACAAGCCGTTAGAAGCCAATTTCTGTTACGGGATAATCAGAAATGTTGACTCAGAGTTATCAGATGAATTCATACAAGAGAAAGTGTCCTGCTTCGGTCAAGTTTTATCAGCAAAAAGACTCAAGCGACGTGATAGAGGGGATGGTAGGTGGCATGAATGCGATGTAGTTAGACTGTGCTTCAAAGGATCAAGTCGGCCACCTCATGTTTTTGTTGATAGTCTCAGAATAGTAGTGGAGCCTTATGTATACCCAGTATCACAGTGCTATAAATGCTGGCAGATTGGGCATAGCATCAGAAACTGTCCGTCAAAGCATTACGTCTGTCCAAAATGTACTGGAAAACATGAAAACTGCGAAACTAAAGTATTTTGCTGCGTCAACTGTAAAGGACGACACATGTCTATGAATAAAACATGCCCGGTATACATAAAGGAAAAAAGGCTTCGTGAACTTATGGCAGAATTTAATTGCACATATAGAAAAGCACTTACTCTGTATGTTAAACCTTCTCCTGTGCCACAAGACCGAGTTGAACAGCCTATTCGACAAAATGATTTTCCTGTGTTAAATAACACTCCCATTGCACCAGTTCATGAACATATTACTCCAAGGCCAGCATATAATTCATTGTTCAAGGAAAGCAGTTTGAAGACAGAGGTTAAAAACGCCCAAAATATAGAGCAACAACAGCCGGAAGTAAGAAGTTATAATAAGAACGTTCGAAAACCATCTTTAAATAGAGGAAAGAAGAAGAATTCTCAGAAAGGTTATGGGGACGCGGATGAGATGGACTGGAATATAATGGATAGTGATGAAGATGCCCATTCAGAAGACGACAACAACAAAGAAAAGACTGGTAAAACGTCAATAAGTGAATTGTTCTATAGACTGAAGGAAGTTATATTCCTTAGATCCATGAGTGTGCAAGATAAGTTAGGTAGCATTATTCGTCTAACTGTTGAGTGGGTAGTTATCGTTGCGTCAGAGTTTATTTCAAGTTGTCCGATGTTCCAAACGTTGTTTAATTTATTCAACAATGGTTGGAACTGATAAATATATTAAGCTTAATATTCTCCAGTGGAATGCCCAAAGTTTAGCATGTAAATTAAAATCTTTTGAAGAATTATTAAGGATAGAAAAAATTCACATTGCTATCGTAAGTGAAACATGGCTCTCAGATTCAAAAGTCATAAAAGTAAAGGGTTATTCGTTATTCAGAAAAGATAGAGATGATGGATATGGAGGACTTATTATTTTGACACATAATAGTATTAAATCACACTCTGTTTCTATAAATGTTTCAAACCCAGGTATTGAGGTATTGAAAATCAGGATTTTTAACTGTTGGCCTATTGAAGACATTGTTGCTGTTTATTGTCCAGGTAGAGTTCGCACTTCACGCCAGGATTGGGATGAAATTTTTTCCCTTGGTCAAGAACGAAGCTTAATCCTTGGAGATTTTAACGGTCATCACTCTAGTTGGTCTTGTAAGGTTCCAGAAGACACAAGAGGCAAGATTTTATTTGATTCAATTTTAGATAGTAACTATGTTTTACTAAATAACGGAGATGTCACCTGGTCGAGGCTTCGTGAAGGTTTATTGGAAAAATCGTCTCCAGACATAACGTTGGCTAGTTCGGATATCGCGTTAGACTTTCAATGGGCTGTACTTAACGAAAATTTAGGCAGTGATCACTTTTTTATCAAAGTTTCAATGAAACAGATGCTGAATAAAGACAATAATTTTAAAAAGAGAAATTATAAAAAGGCTGATTGGTTTCAGTATAAAGAATATCTTGAGGAGAATTTTGTCAATTTTAGTTTTTCTGATAATCCTCAACAAGATTATGATTCTTTCGTTGAAAATATTAATTGTGCAGCGGATAAGTTTATTCCCATGATTGTATATAGTCAAAACCCAACAGCTAATTTTAAACCCAAACCATATTGGAATGCAAGTCTTTCTAAATCAGTAGCTAAACGTAGACAGGCATTGTCGAGTTTTAGAAAGAATCCAACTCCAGACAATTTGGATATTTTAAGGGACAGAACAAATAACGCTCATAAAGAACTCTGTGTTGCTATTAAAAAGGGATGGGAAGATTTTTGTGACTCCATCGACGAAAAGACCTCTGCGAGTGAAATGTGGGTAAAAATGGGTTGGATGAAGGGTTATAAAAACCCTAGGCAGATTGTTGATCCTGTAAATGCGGCACAATTACTTAAATCGTTGACCCCTGATTATGTCTTACCCCCTCCGCCTGTTCTTTCAAACTATAACTCACCTCTCGATATTGATATCTCTCTGCAGGAGCTAGATAAATGTATCAAGTCTAAAGATACATCTCCTGGATGCGATGATATTTCATATTCAATGATTAGGCATTTACCGGTTCAGGGAAAACAATTTCTAGTTAAACTTTACAATAAATTTATTACTTGTGGGTTTGTACCATCACAATGGCGGGATATTGGAATAGTGCCCATTCCCAAACCTGGAACAGAACCAAATCGAGTGTCATCCCTTAGACCTATTTCACTTATGTCTTGTTTGTGTAAGATATTACATTCAATTTTGAATAACAGAATTGAATGGCTTTTAGAACGTAACAAGGCATTTTCCAAAAATACTACGGGGTTCCGTAAATGTAAATCATGTTTAGATAACTTAAGTAGTTTGGTGACCAGGGTCCAAGTTGGGTTCTCAAAAGGGATGTCGACTATTGCATGTTTTTTAGATATCGAAAGCGCCTATAATAACGTCGACAACACTGTTCTGATTAAAGCATTAGATGATTTAAAAGTCGGTTCTAAAATTTGCACATATCTGTGGAATTTCCTGAGTGAAAGAAACTTAAAGATTAGTCTTGATAATTACTGTGTTTTACAGCGTAGAACTTGCCAGGGTTTGGCTCAGGGAGATCCACTATCTCCTCTTTTATTCAATGTTGTAACTCGAGATATATGTAACAGTTTAAAAGATGAGATATTTATATCACAATACGCTGACGATTTTGTTTTTTACTGTCAATGTGAATCAGTTAAAGATGGGGAGAAGAAATTACAACAGAGTTTATTTAAGATTAATCGTTTATTATTAAATTTGGGCTTAGATATTTCTCCAGTAAAAAGTAAAGTGTGTTTATTTAAAAGGGGTTACAAAAAAGAAAACATAATTATCACTTTAAATAATCAAAAATTGCAAGTTGTAGAAAATGTTAAGTATCTGGGACTATGGTTAGACCGAGGTCTACGATGGGGAAAACACATAAATGAAATTAAACAAAAGGTGGCTAAATATGTTAATATTTTCAAGGTTTTATCAGGCTCAGGTTGGGGTATTCATCCTACTCAACTAAGACGTTTATATATTGCAATGATACGAAGTCGAATCGATTATGCTAGTTTTTTATACGCTAATAGTGCTTCATCACACCTAGCAAAATTAGATGTCTTACAAAATGCATGCTTACGTGTAATTGGTGGCTTTATAAAAAGCACATCAGTTCACGTAATGGAAGCGGAACTTTCTCTACCCCCTTTATCTGTGCGACGACAATATTTGGCTGGTAAATTTTATTTAAAATCAAAGTCATTCCGTGATAACGAACTTGTGGGTCTTTTGGATGAACTTTCCAGTCTAACTAGTGTGCCATACTGGTGCAATAAGAAATTGCCTATTCTTTGTGAGGTGCGTAATCTCCTTGGCTCCAATTCTATACATTCTAGTGATTTGCTTGAGATGTTTTCCCTCGATACATGGGTAACGAATTTAGATTTATCTAAATCTTTAGTTACTTGCGTGGATGGAATTGATAATGCCAAAAGTAAGTTTAATCGTTGTCAAATACAATCAATCTGTACAGAATCTTTAAGTAAACTGTATTTAAATTCTTACAAAATATTTACGGATGGGTCCAAATCGGACATGGGAAATGGCGCGGCTTTTTTGGATTGGCAGACTAAAGATTTTGTCAAACTACGTGTTGATTCACAAGCTTCTATTATGGCAACCGAGATGATCGCTATTATCGAAGCATTATCATATATTGAGTCAATTAATTTTAATAGATTTGTTATCCTTACTGATTCTAAGAGTACCATTCAACACCTTATGCGATGTACCTACGTTTTTCGCGGCATTTCATTAGCTTATAATATTATAACCTTGATTCGCAGAATTGTTGCGTCAAATAAAAGTATCGTGATTCAATGGATCCCTTCTCATGTAGGTATCAAGGGGAACGAGGAAGCTGATTCGCTTGCCAAACAAGCAATAACAGAAGGAGATTCCTTTAAATACATACCATGGTATACTGAGGTAGTGAATAAGCTAAAAAACAAGTGCTTTGAGATGTGGTCAGAGTACTTTGATGAAAGGTCACGAGTTAAAGGTATCTGGTATAAAACAATTCAACCTTCTCTTCCCCAAGTACCGTGGTTTAATCAATGTGTAATGATTAGACAGGATCTTGTTATTGCATTTAGACTTCGTTCTGGTCACATACCCTTGAATAGTTTTGGTTATTTGATGCGCAAAGTTGATTCACCTAATTGCAGTTTGTGTGGCAAGGTTGAAGATGTGTATCACGTGACAATGGAATGTGGGCGCAGCGAGGTACTTAGGCGCCAACTACGATTAAGATCTACTTGTAATATAGGAACTGTTAACAGTATTCTGTCTGATCCCGATTCGGAATCAGCCAGAATATTGTACGAATTAGTTAAAGTATATTTGATGAAAAGATAGGTCTATTGATTATGTAGATATTTACCAACAGTATGTAGTAGGTAGGTAGATATTAGTTAGTAGGTAGATACTAGCATTTAGTTTAGTTTAAAAATAATGATACATTGTTGTTTTAGTCTATTACATAAGGTTATTGTTTGGTATATTGTTTGTGAGCCACGATGAGGGTGGCATTTAAAAAACCCTCTATAAATAAATAAAGATTATAAAAAAAAAAAAAATTTTCACATCATCACATCGCATCAGCCTACGGCAGCATTCCACTGCTGGGCATAAGCCTCCCCCAAGGTACGCCATAAGGCACGATTTCCCGGTTTTTGCCTCGAGTCGCTTCTTTTTCCTATTTTCGAGTAGGACATTGAGTCGTCCAACGACCCAATGAACGAGTCGCTACCAGCCGCCGTCTTTAAGTCATCGGTATTCGGTACATCTGTACGAAGGGTGTCCAACGCTACGCTTGGCAAGGCGTTGCCTCAACTCGAGAAACCGCTTGCATCAAAACAATTTTAATAAATTTTTATTTAACCTCCCAATGTTAGTGCTACATACCTAAAACAAGCGGCATTTACAAAAAGTGTACTCGATGATTTCCTTTAGGACCACGAAAACCATCAGCACCGTGTAGAACCAGTGGTTCTAGTGGTATCCTCAAACTGTTGTTGGCTATGTGTATCTATTACGGTGGCAACATGTGGAAGTTAAAGTAAAACAAATCGAATTTCAAATTAGTTAATTGTATTTGATTAATTTTCCTGCCCCATCAGCAGTTTCTTGATAAAATTACTTTTTAAAAGGATCAACAGTTTAATGTGATATCTTAAAGTGCTGCTGATAACACCTATCTATCTAATAGAAATAATAACTAGTCAATCTATGAAAATCCTGTTTTGGCTGAGAGTTTTTATCGCATCTGATGTGTTCTTCTTGCTCGTGCACAAAAATTTTTGCAACGATACTTTCGGACGAATTACGCTGGCAAATTGTGTGAAAACCGCAATATTATAGTGTTTCCTGGAGACAGCTGCGCTGCAATGAAAACATAAAGTAGTTAATATCTGGTAAACATAAGCTTACTATCAAACCAGTGAACCAATATTCCGCCGGTATTTTAGGCAGAATCTGGGATATAATGAGCCAAGTTAACACACACAATCACTCCTAAACATTATATTATAATATATATATATATATACAATATAAGTTAGATTAATATGATTATACTACCATATTTTAATAGAAGATGGCAATGCTGGAATGTTGTGCATTGGGAAAGCTTCAAGGCTTTCACTAAGAGCCTTGTACCTTATGATGCCTTGTTACAGTTTATTCGCCAATATACGTTCATTTATGCAAAAGAAACACGTAATTTTTTATTTCACGTTTGTTATTGTAGACTATGTCAACGTCAATAGGTAAAATGACAACTGAATAAACGACAGCAATGACATTTTATAAAAAAAGGCTCTTTGAAATGACATGATTTTACCAAAAAGAATTTGGTAAAATAGTCCCGTTCACGGTTGTTTCTACCTTTTAATAATAAAAATTGATTGCTTTTCAAGGTACCATCACGTTTCCTATTATTATTATTTTATTATAGTATTACCGCTAAAACCGCTAAGTATAATAGAGGTATAAGTATGGCGATACTCAATTTTCCAAATGACCCTCAAATGTTCGTCAGACGTGGCGTAAATGTCCGTTTTACGGCCGTTTACGCTCTGCATACCTCACAAGGGATTATAGGCGTGATATATGTATGTATGTATGTAAAGCAACCGACTGTCAAACGTTACAAGATTGAACTGTGATAGTCAACATTCACACATCATGTCAATTCCTTCCGGGGGAGGCAGAGCGTAAAAGACCATTAAAAATGCCCCTTCATCATCATGTCTGCTAAATACTTTATGGTTTTTTCAAAAAATTGTGTAGAGATGTAGATAAATTGTTGGTCCATCGCCTCCAATTGTTATACGTGGCTAGGAACGTGAAGCTAGTTCCTTGGTCACCTCTTATGTATTTACTGAATATTATGAGTTCTTACGTTTGTACAGTGTTTTTTTCATATTAAGAAGTTTATATGTGCCAAACCGCAATATTTTTAACTAATCTAGGGCTACGCTCTCTAAACAAGGTGATAATTTATTGAATTATGATTATTCTTTCAAAGAGAACTCTGTTTTTACATATTATCCTTAATAATGATATACCTACATCAACTGCTTAGGACTCCTTTGGATTGCATTTTCAGATTTTAATTATTGAGAATAAATCTTCTTCTTCGTGTCCAGTTCTATATAATTTTTTGTCAATATTTGTAAAGGCCACAGCACTCCTAGTTGCCGTATTCAGATCCTTCCTGCTATTGTTTGAGATGGGGCTCCACATCTTCATTGTGGGTGTGGGGGTCTTAATTGGTCGTTTTCCATGAAGCCTCATTTGCCGTGTTCACCCTGCAGTGGCCAACTTGAACGATGGTGTGATGAACCCCACAGGAGCCGGCCAACGGGAGTACCATAATTGGTCCCTGGCTTGCGGCGCATTGTCTGTAGCAGATGTATTCCTCATAAGCTTTTTCGGCTTTTCAAATGAGCGCGAGACATTGAGTAGTTGTTCAGTGGGTGTCGAGTGTCGGTTTCTTGCTTCTGTTACTCCAATGCACAAGCTACTTCTCACTGGACGTCTTGTTATGGATACAGCATATTCAGAGGAATAGGTTTGAGGTTCTAGAATAAATAAAGTATCGTAAATCGTAATAGTAACAAACACAGACATTATGCCACTAAACTTTAAAAAAATCGCAAAGATTTCTGGGAACTGCAACGAATGCATAAATAAACCTAGCATAATAGGAGCGATTTTATTAGCGACTGAAAATAGTAAAAATCGTAGTAGGGCTAAAGTATTTGTAAGTACCTTAACCAAATGCATTTGTACAGTTTATCATCTTCTTCTGCAAAAAATACATTATGATGTCTTCTCGGGCCGACTGGAACATTAGCTAGCCCAAAGCTAGCGGGTTTTTCCAGAAAAAAACAGCCATTCACTTGATTCTTCTTTATTATTATCATTTGTGAAAATTACTTTCCTTTTGTTTGTTTTGATATTTTGTTTACATTCAACATATTGAATGACCGGAATGAACGATATTTGAAACATTAGGCTGAAATGTTATCTGTTTCTTCTGTTGCCATAAAAACTGAAGGGGATAGAGTAACCAATTTGGTTCAGATACTGGCCAGAATCTCAGAATAGGGCCATATCTCGTTTTTGACATTATCAGCTGATTTTGATTGATATTTAGCCGCTCGCATGTGCGGTTTATAGCTTACAATATGATCCTACATTGCTGGCTCTAAAGAAACCCAGTGTGATTTTGGTAACAAAATCCGTAATGTATAAGGCCAAAAGCGTAACCGAAGCCAGAACCGCCATATCTCGTTCGATATATGGCCTCAGATTCGGCCCCCTGTATACATAGAATAATATGTAGGCCCCCAATAATTTGTGAACATAGACACAAAAAATTCCACATACCTAATCTACTTACCAATACAGGGAAAGAGCTTAGAATTAATTAATTTACATCACTTGACAGTAGGAGATTGTTTTGTTGACAAAAAACCCACATTTCAGGCAAAGATTTATTCTAATTTATATAATTAATTTGTCGTGATGCCCCCCCGACTGGCGGCTGGTGGCGCCGCGGCGCCGGCGGCGGCGGGGTAATCAACTGTAGCTTAAGACTGGTTATTGAAATTCAAGATACTTTATAACTTGGGCTTCATACCTACTTGCCTACCTATACTCTGTCCAATAAGTATTAAAATTTTACAATACCCTTTTTTCAGGACAACATACACACATACATACATAAGTCACGCCTATATCCCTTACGGGGTAGGCAGAGGCCGTTCAACGGATATAAACACCACGTCTGACAAAAGTTTGAGGATCAATCAGATAACTGTGTATCACTATAGTCGAGTCCCTTAGTCGCCTCTTACGACACCCATGGGTAAGAAATGGGGTGATGCTATTCTAAGCCGGCATCACACGGCAAACTGACTTCCTTTTCAAGAGTACTGACGACTGACTTTTTTTAAAGACTGGGGCTTTGAAACCTACATTTGACTGTTTGGTGGGAGCAGGAGCCCACACAGAGAAGTTTGTGTGGTTGTTTAACAACCGGAGCGTGATGGGCTTAGGAGTTGTTCTGGGAAAACGGATCGGACTGAAAGCTGCCATTCAGCCATAGAAACACTGTTTACCTCCTGTTATATACCTACTTGGACAAAGTACCTAAAATCATTTTTAGGCAACACCCTAAAAATATATTTTGACAGTGAGCGGTCCAGTGATTTTACCCGGTGCTACCCGTTTTTCTGTTTTCATTTTTACCAGTAAAAGGTATATAAATGTAGCTCTTAGGAAATAATCTTTAAACACGTTGACAAATTAGTTCGGATCCTACCAATCGATTATTTGCTTTTCTCAAACATGCTAGGAAATGTGTTTATTTCTTTCAAAAAAAGAAACCGCGAAGTTTCACATTGTTTGTCACGTCTCAGATCACGCCAGCAAAGTTGTATGGAAATCCTTTGCTGGTGTCCATTAAGATAAATTCGTTATACGCTAAACCCACATAATTTGATTTCAAAATTATCTCGATGACTCTCATAGAAACGGAACGTAATTTTGTATGAAACAGGAAACTAAAGACGAGGCTGTATGATGTGAAGACCCTTGCCTGTCCAGAATTAAAAAATATAAGAATGAACTAAACACTTAGTATGGCTTAATATTACGTAATTCTGTGCCTTACAGGCGAATTTATTTTAAAAAATTACAATTGGTCGGAAAATTGTAAATTTTTATTTGTTTCGTTGTGTTGTGGTCGCTAGCTAACTTTTATAAGAAGTACAATCTTTCATTTCCTAGCCTTTTTTTTTAGAAAAGCACTATGCAAGCCTCGGGGAAAATTACTTTGCTCGCCTGCGGCTCGTACTTCAAACTATACTCGTCCAGCAAAGTCTTATTTTCCATACCTCGACAACAATGTACTATTGCGTCGATTACTTTAGATACAAACAAAAAAAACAATACATTTGTTTCTAACAATATCAAAGTTTCCATATATAAATGACATAAAGAAGGTATTTTAACATAAAAGCCAGAAGTGAAAGAATTTTGACGAGAGTCTATTTAGACCAACTAATTTCCATCGTCAATGAGGAAAGGCATTTTTCTTGATTTTTGAATAAAACAAACTTCTCGTGATTTCTGTCCGATTATGGGAATTATTACCTTGAACTGCTAATGACAAACATAGTACCTACTTATTAAGGGTTCATCGGGTTGTTCGTTGACTCAGAGTTCCACACGAAAAGAAAATAAAGACTTACTATGAAGTTTTATAATATTAGCGCATAACTTAGTACCTAGCATATAGGTACTACAAATGTATGTATGAAACTAAGAAAGTATCTCCTAACAATATACATACATTAATAAAGTATTTATTATTCTACGTGGTTTTCATGAAACACATATTTGATGTTGATTCTACACACATTACAAAGTAAGATTCTAATCCAAAGATCCAAATCCCACTTGACGTCTGTCGCTGCTTTTTTACGTACCGTAACGCATGCGTTTGTCACACGAAAGGATATTGCGGATTCCCATTTTATTCCTATACAAATACGGCTGCGGTGCATTTGTGGTGTGATGGTGTGTTTACGTATAAGTCTGTCAAACCACTTGAGGGATGCATCCGCTACGCACCGTCAACACCCCGTAGCTTTATTTGTATGGGAATAAAATTGGAATTCACAATATCCTTTCGTCTTATAGACGAATGCATTACAGACCACAGTGCGTTAAAAGTTCGCAGCGACGCACGTCAAGTGGGAGAATTGTCTTAAATATTTAAATAAGATTAAGCATCGGTGCTCACAAGGTTTGTCTTATTCAATCTGTGGCCCTTAATTGGAAACAATATTTTACGAAGCAAAACTACCCATAAAATTTAACCTATGGAACATAGGTCGAAATATTTTAAAAATATTGGACCTTCCATACAAACTGACTCGGTTGGCTGTACATTTTGTATGGGAAGTACAAGATTTCGACGTATGTTTCTTGGGGAAAATTGTTCAGTTTCGTGGGCAATTTTTTTCGGTAAAATGTTTGACCTGTTGAAGGCCTACTCTGTATGTGTATAATATACGTATTGGTGTGATGCTTTACTGGATTTAAGAAAACGATTCCACGAAATTATGTGATTATTATTAACCTCTTTCATTAGATCTGTATCTAACATGTTAACCAACAACAAAATTTCTCTGAATTCTTAGGCAAGCTGGGATTTTAATATTATATTTATTAAGGCTGAAGATCGTACTTTAGTTATTACCACAGTAATTATTACTCAGAAGTCTGTGATATCAGAAGATTCCCCAAATCGGTGAAGGTACGTTATACATATCGCACTCTTAATCAAATAACGACCTAATCCAAAAACACAAATTTTTGGGTATCGATGAAAAACGTTTGTTGAATAAACAGAATAATTTTTAAATGGCTGTAGAATTAAAAGTAAAAGGCAAAGAATGAAACTTGAACCACCTAACTAATCCTTAGAATATGTTCTTTTAAATGCATTAAAATATTCACAAATATTCACATCTATTAATTAAAAAAAGTTAATTATTTGTAACCCTTTAGAATTGCGTCATTATTTCATGAAAAATTTTAAAGAAATATTGACCTAAGTTAAAATCGGTCTTTGTTTTACCAAATCAAACATGAAGATATCCGACTCATTTTAAATTAAGTCATTATTTTACTAAAAAGCTAAAAGAATATACAATTTATTTAAAAATAAGTCTATAACTTTAACATGTGACTCAAATTCAAATCGCGATATAGCGACTAGCAAATGGTCAACAGAACACAGTCCTATTACAATGAAACTATTAAGATATATTTTTTTCTGTCATATGGGACATTGAGTCGACAAATGACCCAATGAACCCTTTGAATAAACGTATTTAAATGTAATTTAAATGCGCCGCGGTCGCTATAAATGGTGCGGTGGCTGTTCTCATTGCAACGGAGACGGTTTCTACAAGGAAATTTAAGTGAAAATGAGAAACTTAAACTAAACAATATTTGTTCGCTAGTGTGGTTTGGTTGGCTGCGCTTCTACCCGATGTTACTTATTAGTTGCTAGCGTTCAGATGCTCTCTTTTATTCTGATGTCCACCTTCCTCACGCTGCTGTCTGCTTCGTGATACGTAGCGATGGCTCGTCTGCGTGGCCAATTGTCAGGTGTTTTATGGTAGAGTGTTGTTCACGATCTACACGATGTTGTTGGTTTTCATTGCGGCTTGACGTGGGGCTCCATCAATCAATATTAGTATTGAGTATTTGGGTGAAATATACATCGGCATGGCACTGCGACGTTCTTTATGTGTTTTTCTCGATGAGGTCATGATTATCATAGGGACGACAAGCAAGTCGTGTACAAGGACACTAAGTAGTACCGAAGTGATTGTGAGTAAGTCATGAAAAATTACTTTGGCTTGTTTAGGTTGATGGAGTTGTGCGTTAAAGGTTTGCTGTTGACCATAAACTTCATTTCAGTGATCAGAGTGTGGAGTACTTCCTTTTGAAAGTGATCGCCCGGTAGTGAGTTGCACAGGACTGTCTTAACACTCACTAGGCTTTTCCAGGTCCCGACATTAAGAGGGTGTGAAACACAAGGTGTTATTTTGATCGTAGCTGTCGATAGCTCGGTGGAGTTCTCTGGCGATTCCTTGTAGTTCGGTGGATATTGGACCAACTTTTTTCCATGTAATGGAGCGCCAGGCCTAGTGAGCGATGCGGCGATCCCAAAAAATACACGGCGTGCGTGTTGAGCCAGATGAATAGCGTGACGATAAGGGACTCAAAATAGACTTATATGAAAGTGCGCAATGACGTTGCTCCAGACGAGGAGGTGGGTGGTATACTGTGGCAAACCGCGGTGGAGACGTCTTACTTATTTTTCAAGAAAAGTAGCGGTGCAGCGTGAAACGCGTCTACAGTCCTATGACTGCTGTAGACAGCCACAGATTACAATAATAATTAACAAGCAGTAGAGGTCGCTTATATCATTGATGTTCGTGTCGAGGTTCGCGTGATGAAGCTGATGGTGTAACACCCGCTTGAAAAGGGGTGCCACACGATTGCCGTCGATGACTGTGGTCGCCTATTCTTCTAGAGCTAGTTCTATGGTAGATGCATCATTCAGTTTCGTTTTCAATTTGATGACCCCGTCGATCCTAAATGGCAAGTAGGCGGAGTCGGGCTTCTATAAACGGAAACGAATACTACTTTTTGTGTCTTATTAGTTCGCTTACGGGCCGGGCCTACCATTATAGACAAACGACAATACTGGTTTTGAAAAAGTTTTCGATTGACTGAAGAACGTGGTAAACTCTGGCCTTGGAAAATCAATCAGGATCGAAGAGTGCTTTGCTGAGTGAGAAATAGGTTACGTCCTTTTTCGCCTGTGTTTGGCTCAGGATGTTTCAGGTGCGGGCTTCTCGGTGGGCTATGTTGGAATAGCGGATAATGACACTAGCACTACCAATATCGTAAGTCAAATTTGTCGCAAACGTTTCGGGCGTCATCGGTGACTTTGAATTTAGTTGGTATTTGTCGTTTTGTGATATTCCCAACATATTATATCACCAATATTCCGTGCGAAACGTATGGATCTCAACACCTTGCACAGTCTTTTAACAAGGTGAGCACAGTGTGACTATCTGACTTATGGAGAACGGCTTGCGGCATGCTCTTTAATGACGATGGCAGCCATGTTACTTCGCATGATAATGGCGTCATGACAAGTGACGTGCTGATTTAGCCGTCTAGTCGACGAAAACGTGTTCTTAGTAGGAGATTTATTGTGTAAATGTAGTGAAGGTGGCACCTTGGTAGCGTGTCGTGTACTAATTTTTTCAAGTTAGCTTTCCCTACCCATTCTGCAATGTGACAAGATTTTAATCCATCTGCTGGTCCTGTTAGTACTCACTTATTTGGCTTGTGATGTGATGGACGACGTAAATCTGAGTGGTTTAAGAGATAAATGGCGGTATTCAGTGCTTTCCTATGTAGAACGTTTTGTAGTAAACACTTCAAACGATAGACGTGTGAGGTAGTGATTGAAGGCGAACTCTACGGTATACGGCTGGAGATGAGACCGAGTTGGTACACATTTAGCCTTGACATTGTCGAGTTTGACGAGGCGCAGCAATCGAGGTGCCGATGATTCCAACTATGGTTCAATATGATTACTTTTCAGTCGGAGGATTAAAGAGTGGAACTGCTAAAGAGTGGAACTCACTACCTGCGTCTGTGTTTCCAAACGCATACAACTCTAATCTCTTCAAAGTAAGTGTGAACAGGCTTCTTCTGGGTGAGCTCGCTCCATCTTAGACTCTGTTTCTGTCCTATGACCTAGACTAGAGTCAAGAGCAAACCCATCATTAATAAAATAAAATAAATTAATGTACTAAAAATATAGAAAAATCGTTGAATTTTAAGAGTAAAAATAAAAATAAAAAATAAAAATAGTTTATTTGAGAAGAGTTATCTTATCTTATACATGAGACCTCCCATTAAGTAAGCAGAGCTACTTGTGTCGGGAGTGACTCACTACTTTCCTATTGGACACATTTAAAAATAAGCATAAGTAGGTACATAGTAATGTTCTTAAGCACAGGACAATATATATTAATGAACACAACAACATTTTTCTAATTTGGTTGCAAGTAGGTAAGTTGGCTTCCATACTACTTAGTAAACATCTAGTAACTATTTACATGGATTGTCTGCTATGGTGAAGCAGAATGTATGCGAATATGCATGTTTGTATGCCTGTGTGTGTAATAAAGTGAGTAGGCACGTTTATACGCAATACTAAATAATTTATATAGGTATACAGGTTAGATCACTTAAATGATGCCCAGGTACTCCTGCATGCCCTACGGAGAAACATATATCCTTGGGTTCGGTATTCGGGACCACAATGCAGGTATACCTGATCACACTTGTAGGTTTTTACAGTTGCTACCTTGTACTCATCGTTATCAAGAGTAGTAAAACGTTAAACCTATTTGTAAATAGCTTTCGGTACAAAACCTCAAGATTAAGATAAAATGCGAAGTGAGACACCAAGTTAATACGTTAAATTATGTTATGATATCAGTCGAATACAGGTCATTTTTGAAATAATACCGAAGTCATTTCATTATTTTTGCTAAAACAAAGACTCAACTAAAAATGTTACCAGAATTTTTTATCATTAGAAATACAACAAAGACCTAATACCAGTTAAGTCATATAAATAACAAATTTTTCAAAACAATGCAGGCTTATCTCCAAATGGGTCAGTAAGCTTTTCCAAAATTTTCGTAAAATACAGACCTAATTTAAAATGAGTCAAGCAAACATCGCAGGTATTTTGTAAAACAAAGACCAAACACTAAATCGGTCATTATTTTATAAAAACTTTTCAACTACGATCGCCTCAACTTTTGATAAAACAACGGCTCATTTCTAAATCAGTCGTTTTTTCACAAAAACGTTGCATGCAGCCACTGACGCAAGACTAAATCGGTCATTATTTGACTGAAGAGATAGGAGTTCGGGGCGGGAAAGATATAGACTCATCTTATTTTGAACCTTATTGTGTAAGAGATAGGGTTGTATTTTAAAGTCTATGTTGTGGGCCCTGCTCTAATAAGTCAGTTTTTCACAAAAACTCATTTTGGCTAAATTTTGATTTAAGTCGTTATTTTACTAAGAGTGCGATATATGAGTGATAAGATGCTTGTCTATGACTTTGATTTTGCTTGCCTTGAAATGTACCTATTTATTTATTTATTGATTTTTATACACAAAACAGTGTACATGGGCAGACTTAATGCCAGTTGGATTATCTACCAGTCTACCTTAGGGCATGTGGAGAGTACAGGCAGGTGCAAAATAATAATAATATATAAGAATACAATAAGTTCGAAATAAACCTAAATATAATATACCCAAATAAATACTATATGTAAGTACTTACATAAAAAATGCCCTCACTGAATCGGCCAATGATCGGAATATATTATTTTTAGGGTAAAAACTTTTTAGTTTCTATCGACTTTAAACTTTGAAAGTAGAGTTCCCAGGTGCCTGTATATTACGGAATAATAATGGTAAATTCTGAGAAATGTGTAAGTCACTTCCTAAAAACCTCAAAATAAAATATCAATTTTCAAAAACTGGTAACTTTTTAAAACTTTGGATTTGTTTCAAGAAACTTACCCAAAAGATTTTGTAACGGTTGAAGTACAGGCAAGAGTGTATTGGTTAGTAAATTTGCCAAAACTGACAGTTATAGCCGCACATTTGAAATTGGATTTGTAATTGGCCAAAACTTGGTTGGGTTCCAGCCAATAACGAAAAAATAATGTGACTTACAACTTGCTTTGAGCCTCAGATTTTAAAAGAGCTTTTCTGGAGTTTCGAGAAAATGTTTTGAAGTCAGATTCAAAGAAACAACTAACTAGGCACCTGAGATCATTCTGTAGGTGTATCTGCTTTAACAAATTTGCTACTTTCTCGCTACCAGACAACGTAAATACAAAGAGAACGGAGCATACAGATGTTCTGAATTGAAAATAGACAAGAAAACTATTGCTGGTTTATTCACTGCTACTAAATGTTACGGTGTTATTATTACACCGCAAAGAATGGAAGATTGCGGGGGAGGCCTTTGCCCAGCAGTATGATCAAGCAGGCTAATTATAAAAAAAAAAAAAAATTAAATTACAAAAAAGTTAGATGCGCGTTTCGAAAGTATTTAAATTATTTTTGCATACAATTTGACGTTGTCAAAATCACAGTTGGCCTTTTTAGCAGCATGTAAATAGATAATAGTCGAGAATATGACTTATGCATATACAATTTTAATGGCGTGTCTCTCAGTACGGTATACCAGTAATTTGCTGGCATTACCAGACCAGCAAGTAGGTAATTGGAAAGTGTTTTATCTACATATGAAGAAGGTAGAGGTACTTAGTACATAGCAATTGGTAGTTACTTAGTTTATAAACTAGCACCGGGCTTGCTTATGTTGACGAAAGATTAGGGTTGAATGTTCCATCCACGTTAAAATATAATCATGTAAATATCTATACAGTCAAAGTAAGACTAAAGGAGTGTAGTCTTAGGCCTAGCAACAATCCAAGGAGACACGTGACATATAAAATGCATTGCAGGAATCTTAGCTGCTATAGTATGCTGAACACAATCTGGGTCACAGGTTTGATATTGAGTTAGAATATTAATTTTTATGGTCGGGAGAAATGCACGTAGGAGCAACTGTTTGTCTGAGCTGTTGAGCTAGCATCGCTAACCAAATATACCATGCATGATGTTATGGTATAGAGATTTGACATGAACCATTTCGAGCTAAATTGTCAAACGCACACATTACTAAGATTTAAGAATATCTTCATCAACTTGATTGTCATCCTCCAGAAAATGTATCTGGAGGCCTACATTGTATCCACTATCAAGGCTCGGAAACAATTTTAAATCGACTCCTTCATTATCCATAATGATAAAGGTCATAGTTCACCATTTCATATACACATACAATTACAATAGAAAATGCTATATTGTTAAAGATACACAAAATAAAACCATGATACAAAAGTAAAGACAAAATACATACAACAAATATTCTTCGAATGTCTCAATTATTTGCTTTGAATAGGGTCTGTGCAGAAAGAATAGGCATGGCATTTAAGGGTCTGTGTCTCATTATGAAAATGTAATAGTAAGTAAGTAAAAACACTTTATTGCATAAATAACAAATACAAATATCAGGAAAATTCATAGCTAACATGCGTAAAGGTGGCCTTATCGCTACAGGCGATCTCTTCCAGACAGCCTTTGGGTAAGTATTGAAAAACAGAGCATGGATAAAATTTTACTGCCTCCAAATGAATTGAGATGTATTTTATTTTTTGGATAGATTCAGTAGAAATAGCAATGTTTGTAGTGTAGGTAGCTTATTTGGCAACATCACTTACATGAATACTAAATTATTCAACGAACATCTAAACAGAAAATAAAGTGTTTGTGTTACCGATCAAGCAAATAATTAAGATTGATTAGATAGATGGTTTCATTCATCATCATTATTTTGTAGAGATCTAAAATTTAGTATGAATTTGCCATTAACAAAGCCTTGACCTTAAATTACGTTTCTAACAACTAGGTAAGTACCGCCGTTCCAATAAGTCGTATTTGACAGCTGTCATCTCCATACTAAAAGAGATGTAAACAATAGCATAAATATGACAAACAAACATAAGATATCACAAAATCATTTGACAGTAACAACTTTAATAATTACTGAATTTGGCACAGAAATATTAAAAACACAATTATTAAAATGTCGTCACATCTGTATAAAAGGTGAGACCTACATAAATTATAAACGTACTCGTGCTCTTCATTTAATAAGGTAAATTTTGTATTTTCATCATAATATTTAATATCATTCTGTAAGTGCCCCATTCCGGGTACATAAATGGCAGCCCTCTCGTATTTTAACCTGTCATCTACTCGTGATACAGCGTGTGTACCAGTGATTTTATACTTTACTACATACATACATATCACGCCTATAATCCCTTGTGGGGTAGGCAGAGCGTAAACGGCCGCATAGAACAGACATTCACGCCACGTCTGACAAACATTTGAGGGTCATCCGGAAAATTGTGTATCGCCATAGTGACAGGTTGTCAGCCCATCGCCTAAAATTGCAATACACACCCTCGAGTCCCTTAGACGCTTCTTACGACTCCCAAGGGCAAGAAATGGGGTGATGCTATTCTAAGCCGGCATCACACGGCACTTTACTACCCTCACTTAAAATTCAAAGCCTGTAAAATAACATGGCAATAGGCAATACTTGTGGTTAATAAATATGCCAGGTGAATAATCTGTTAATCACTTTATAATTAGTATATTAAATAATGGTCTGCATAATAATCAATTCACCATGAATATTTTGAATTTGAATTCAAAAGCATCAATTTTGCATCTGATGCTTGCTCGTCTCATTTTTCATAAGCATAAAATGGGATATCACATCAATTTTTATATGCAGTGGTGTTGAATAGTTCAATTGCAGTGCACTCAAGACGTTGCCAAAAATTAACCTTTCCCGATAAATTGCCCAACGAATAAAATATCCTTATATAATCGAGTCTACGGAACCCAAATTTGTAAAATTGGCTTATAAATGTATTCAAATATTTGATACAACTTATAATAGCTGACAATAAGTGAATTAAGCTTAAACAGGCTTTATTCTTATAATTTAGTTGGGTAACCGTGTATAGGTCAAGTTTGAAAATAATTTATCCTTATAGTGGAGATTACAATGTTTATTAGTCTTATAATTTCCAATCCATATCCATACTAATATTATAAATGCGAAAGTGTGTTTGTTTGTTTGTTTGTCTTTCTTTCACGTTACAACAGAGCGATATCATGCAGTGTTTTTTAGGTGTGCAGTTAGGTGAGAGGCTGGAGAGTGACATAGGCTACTTTTTATCCCGGAAAAACATATTTTTCCCATCGGAAAAGCGATTAATGTTTAGCAATAGAATACACCCATACTACGAACATAGATGAGTATCATGCAGCGATGTAAAGCATTTTTTTTTTTGAGAGCAGCTAAATGAAAAGCTGGTGAGTGACATAGGTTATTTTTTATCCCGGAAAAACATATTTTTCCCTTCGGAAAACCTATTAATGTTTAGCAATAGAATACATCCATACTACATACATAAATGAGTATCATGCAGCGATGTAAAGCATTTTTTTTTGGAAAGCAGTTAGATGAAAAGCTGGTGAGTGTCATAGGTTACTTTTTATCTCGGAAAAACATATTTTTCCCATCGGAAAACTGATTATTGTGTAGCATAGAATACATCCATACCACATAAAAAAGATGTATATACAGGATGTAAGGGACAGCCCTCCGAATACTGATATTCCCATAGTAAATGCAGTGAGCTGATTGTGATTTTGTATGGGATATAGAAAAAAAGAATTTAATCTATGGCAGGTTGTTCAGTTTCATGGTTTGAATACACCCAATCAGTATTCGAAGGGCTGTCACTTACACCCTGTATAGCACTACTATGAGAATGTCTCTTGAATATGAGTTTTGGGATATGAATGTGGCTTTAAGGGTGATGTGGGTATGTACTTGAGATACTTCTTACCACAGTAGTAAAGTTAATTTCTACAGTTAAACATGATTTGAAAGTCCATTTCTATAATAATAACCATTTTTAGCACAGTAAGTTTGCCCTGCGTATACTTGCGAAGACACATAATAAACTTAAATTTTTTGGTACCATAGTCCTGAAAATTGAAGACTAGGCAAAATCATTATACTGCGTATTCATATTATTATAATTCCAATCCAAGAACATCCATCCCCAAGTTAATTTGGTTTGGAGCTAATATAGGTTTTCAAATCCTTGATTACATACCCACTCCTTTCTTTCATGTCTTCTTGGAGCATGTTTGTATGTAATAAAAATTTCAAAATAGCAGGAATATTAAAAAAAAATTAAAGCTATATAGCAATCTATACTTTCTTATTATTTATTAACCACCAATATAACACTAGGCAATATTCACAATATTCATAAGGTAGCTATACTCTATGGCGACATAGAGCGCTGAGTGTAATAGCTAGGCATAAATATAGGTGTATTGGTAGTTTAGTAGTATTGCTAGATGTAGCGCTGCATTGTGTAATAATGCAGGTTATGCCAAATTATATCGCTGATATAATTTGGCATAACCATTACTACTATATTTGTATTATAATATTCGCGTAGGAGTTAAATAAGTGACCCATAAACGTAATTTTAATAGAGACGCAGTCACTAAACCGGAAAGTAATGACCTGTGTTGTGTGTGCTGTCGCCCTGTTTAGAATACACAACTAATTAATAAAACTCTATGAGTACGCGGGCGAAGCCGCGGGTAACAGCTAGTATTCTATAACATTCACCATGAAGCATAAATAACTCTTATGAAGGTTATATTAGGCAGCTAACAGATCATCAAACATTTACAAGCGTTAAATAAGACATGTTGTTAGACTAAACGTACCATAAAGGTGATTATGAAGATTAGTTCCTTTTTTAAGATTGTATGTAAAATTCAAAAACGTAAAAATATTTATTATTTGATTAAAGCGATGCATGAGACTTAAATATAGTTTATAAAACCAAAAGTTGTATAAAGGTTTTCTTGAAGACTAGCTATCATATTAAAATTATGTATAAGTCTGTGGTATAAGTCAGCAAATATCATATTAGTCTTTGATACGTCTATTAAGCAACTAATTATTTATTTTTATATAACAGTTACACAGAATAGAACATGTCTAATGACCATATAAAATCAACATAACTTAAAGGAAAGAACAGTGCTCTTAAGATTAGTTTATTTAAATATACAATTCATCTAATTTAACTGGTTTTGTGCCGCTACTGAAAGAGTGAATTTGTTCATAGATCAACGCCTGACGATAAGACGAGGACGAAAATAAAATCGATAGATGTTTGGTTAAACTAATATTTATGTCCAATTTGGCTTAAATTGGACAACTGTCTTAGCTGATCTTCATTTGACGTATGGTGCCAGCTAAGAATAGCATTACTGAATTGTTTCGTAAAAAGTGACTAAGACACTTGACTGTTTCGTGTATATTACAATGTAGGGCAACGGACTGACAACAACGAGTCAAATTGGCACTATACTGATACATAATTTTGATGTGGAATAAAAATGACACTATTAAACGCTCTAAATAGCATTTTAATTTGAAGTAAATTTTGCACAGGTTCTAGATTTTTTCGCGAGTAAATTGATAGTAACCGGCAGGTGAAACAGAAAGTGTATTGCTTTGAAAAAAACGAGCAATCTTTACTTTTTAATTGTTTTTAGTGCTCCATACCTCAAAAGCTGCCAGCTCTCCGGTCCCCGGTAATGGTCTCATTGAGGTTCGCTGACACCTCGTACTCGTAAATAATTTTCTGTCTTTTTAAGGTATTTTTGGAAAAATATATTGGGGCTATATTTTCAAGTAGGGTATCATAATATGAAAGAGTTTGATGTGTATGTTACGGAACCTTGGTGGGCGAGTTCGAATCGCCCATGCCGGTTCTTTTTTTTACGTACTGTCCCTAAAAAAATGCTTATGCCACGTCAATTTAAGCCCAAGAATTTATTTTTATAGGAAGGTTTTAATTGCTACTCTACGTTTGAGGTATCAACGTCATTATGACGAAATGTTTCACCAGTACAATTAAAGCAGTTCAAATGGCGGCGGTTTCCAAAAATAATATTACTTACACCAAAAACCTTTTGCAAGAGGTCTTTACTCAGTCGAGTAATAATAAAATACACTTATATGAGCACACATCCGTTTGTTGAATAAAATAATAAAGAAAGAATGGTTCTTAAAATAAATCATGAAGGTCTGGGTTGGTATTTCTTTAGATATGTAGTAATCAAGTTATGCTTTAGGTATATCATTATTTCATTTAGATAACGTACCGCATTTTTTCGGTATGCAAACTAATTGTATTATGTTCACCTTACTATCGTGGGCAAACATCGGGGACACTCGAGAGGAACTTGGGAAAATAAGAAAGACAGACAGAAGCGTAACTGAGCTTGAACTGAACATCGGTCAAATAATCTAACTTCATTGATCAATACAGAGTACGGCTTCCAGGTTCATCTATAGTTCCCTGGTAGTAATTTATGGTCATGACATACATACATATATCACGCCTTTATCCCTTGCGGCGAAGGCAGAGCGTAAATGACCGTAAATAACGGACAATTGCGTCTGACAAACAGTTGAGGGTCATTCAGAAAATGGTGTATTACGATTGTGATCGATTCTAATAATGATCGTTTATTTAAAACTTCTCAGGTTACATGTTAATGAACACTGAAATGTGTGTCAGTTTCCACTGTGCATCTTCAGGGATGATGCTCTGTGTTATTTAAGGAATGTTCACTTCGGCAAGTGGAGACCATGAGTAGCAAGCGAAGCGTGTTTCTTTTCATTTTGTCCAAGTATGTACCTAACAAAGAGATCCGCAACATTTTCTACAGCACACATCAAAGCGTACCAAGGTCTTTGGGTAATTAGAGGCATATCTCCTCTTGAAAATATTTGGACTTTCTATCTTCGAAGTGTAAACACAAAAATACATAAAAGCATCATGAACATTTTCAGATTAAACTGTTCTTTTTTTACTTTCCTCTTTTCACACAAATGGTTATAAACATTCCGAAATAAATGAACCCTATCCAATGCACCAGCAGTGTGCAGGCATCTCGTAAATATAACAGTGAACCTTTGTTTGCGATATGAAACGAGTTTCTGAATTGTTTTCGAATTTATTTTGTCACACAATACGCGTATGTGCAGTTTGGACTGCCGGTTTACGAACGTGACCCAACAGACAAGCGCAACGTTATTTCGTAGATAAACAACAGAATAAAAATAGTTTTTACATACATACATATATAAAACGCTTCCCATGCGGGGATGAGACAATTATGAATTCTACTTTACCAAACCTTTTGATGTTTTTCTAATGTATGATGAGTGACGACGAATTCATCTGTCATTCAAGAATAAAATGTTCACTACCATTGCTTTACCTAATATCGGTGGGTTGGTGAATGCAGCGCACAATGTTGTATCACACTAGGAACGCTGCTGCCTATTTCCTGGATTGGTCCTCTAGTTGCTTTATACGTCACCGCTTTTGCTTTATACGTACCGATAGGGTGTTTCTTTACTAAAGCGGTTTTCCACTGTCTTGTCCTTCACTGCGTTTTTATAGACGCATCCGTAAACGCACCGTAGCCGTGTAATGCCGTAAGCTAAGGCGGTTCTCGGTGCGTCTACGCTACGCTATATACGCACGATGGCAAGTAGGAGAACTGCCTTAAGTACATTGGCGGTTCGAGTGTCTAACCGGACATAAGCTTGACTGTACAATAGCGGTTTGATCTTTCGCCCTTGGTCCAATAGGTACGGAAGAAGAAATAGAAAAGATTTTCTACCTTCAAATCCCATTTATTTTTAAACGAACAAGAGCAAGTAAAAAAGTACGAGTAAGGCTTTTTTCACACACGCCGCCGGACTGGCATGGCGGTATGCTATAGTCGCGCGCCACCGATGGCATTTTTGTGTGTCATTGTCTTTGAATCTCGGCGCCGCCGGCACTGTTACCACACCAACCACCGTGACAGCACGCCTCTGCATCGGAAGGGTTTTTTGGCGTAATGTGATCTAAAAACCATAGAATGAATGTCATACTATTAACATTGACAAGCTGCACGCCGCGCCACCGCTAACCCGGGGGGATGTCTAGAAAACTAAAAACAGCCTAAGTACGTGTCTTTGTTTACGTTATTACAGCAATTGTGTATAGCACAAAGGGACACAAATCTTAAAAGATTTCGTCTTGACAATAGCTTGAACAATCAAGGGGCGTAATTTTTGGGGTAAGAGTCGTTTGAAATGGCGTGTTTACCGTGTATTTTTTCTTCATAAAAGGACATTCACAAAACGGTGTATAAGTATCGGGCCATACCTTCGCAATAGCCCACGACAAATATGTTGAAAATTCGTGCTTGTTTCTTTTCCGCATATTAGTTTACCAACCTAGATGATTTATTCGAAAAATTAAAGGTAATATAAAGGGACACATAGAAATTAAAAAAAAAGAATCTAGACTAAAATTAAATTAAGTACCCAGTGACTAATCTAAAAAATAATCGCCTAGTGCGCCCTCTTGACCATCATAATCACGGAAAGGGTACGTATTATAATCCCGAAAGTTTATAAGACCTGCAACTAATGTATCGACGCTTAAGGTGGGACGTTTTTCATACAAAAGTAAAATGGACTTACTTCTTTAAAGGAGGCAAAAGTTTTATTAAATAAACTCGCTGGGAAGTCCCGTGTTGATATAAAATTACCGCAGAATAATAAAAATAAATTGTAAATCTTAGATTTCTTTTCAATAAACGTAGTTTTGCGCCAAATTATCATGTCTTTATCATTTCGCATATTCATTTGATAAAAAAATGATCTTTATCGCATGTTTAAGTCCTTTGCATTCTAGTTTTTCGTTTGTATTTAAATATAACAACCTTAAGATATCGATATTCGAAATACTAAAAGTCTAAAATACCGTTATCTGATATTTCGAAGCCTATAATGCCAAAATCAAATGACCGATTGTTCAGAATACCTGAAAGTTTGAAATGCCGAGACCAAACAGGCAAAGCTGAGTAGGCGAGCTTGGTGAAGGGGGAAGAGGCTGCACTTCTCGTAGCGCTGGAGCAGAAGCAGAAAACATAAAGGCTAGTAATGGGTCTGTGAGGCACAACCTTACCTAACCTGGCATTACGTGAAGTAAGAACATTGACCACAACGCATGACCCGAACGAACGGAGCGAGCGTGCCCTGGCAGGGGCCGGCCATGTGCCAGAACCGACAAGGCCATAGTTTGGCTTACCTTAATCTATAAGTAAGTAATTAAGGATTTAAGACTTCGTCATTTTACACTTCGGATTTGTAGGCTTCGCCATTCAAATTTTTCCGTCAAGTGAACATTCGGTATTTTAATCATTCGGTGTTTTAGTGCTCGGTCTTCCATCAATGGGTTTTATAAATTTAGTTATTTTCAATTTCGATGATTATAATAAGTACCTTTACGAAAAACATACGACCGATTACATTGTACCTAGGCCGATTAACTAACACTTAGCAATTGCGCTAAGAAATAAATTAACTGTTAAAAACATTAAATACATACATATTTACATACACATATAACGCCTATTATCCCTTGCGGGGTAGGCAGAGCGTAAACGACCGCAAAACCGGACATTTAAGCCACGTCTGACATATATTTAAGGGTCATTCAGAAAATTGTGTATCGCCATAGTAACAGGTTGTCAGCCCATCGCCTAAAATTGCAATACACACCCTCGAGTCTTACTTGCCTCTTACGACTCCCACGAGAAAGAAATGGGGTGATGCTATTCTAAGCTGGCATCACACGGCATTACTTATTTACTAATACCTACATTACTAATACCTACCTACCTATATATACATTTTTACTGGGTGTAAGGGAAATCCCTTCGAATACTGATAGGGTGCATGTAACTAAACAACTTTCCCTTGGAAAAAAATTTCAACAAACGAAAAAAAAAATTTGAACTCCCAAGTCTCCCATACAAAATCAAGATCAGCTGACTGCAATTACTATGGAAATTCAAAAATAATTTGGCGTTTCCTGTTTTTGTTTCATATGAAGTTGTTCAGTTTCACGATCTAAATGCATGCATAAGTATTTGGAGGGATGTCCCTTAAACCCTGTACACTAATCTAGCAGCTCATTAAACAAATTAAATTTAATGCAAACGGTAGCAGCCCGGTTTAGAAATAATGGCCGATACTGATACCGCTCAATTTACGAATCTTAGATAATTATGAACTTAGTTGTAAGATTGTTATGTAGGTATCAGTTATTAAGTTTCTAGAGAGGAATGTGCAGCATACAGATAACCTTTTCGTTTGTAGTTTAATGTAATGTAAGAAATAAATGTTTACTTTATAAAAAATGGGCAGTGGGCTGAGCACATCTTTCGTAAAACCGACGGACGGTGGAGTTAGCAGGTTCTCGAGAGGAGGCCACGCCCTAAGCAAGCGTAGAGTTAGACTACCTCCGGCCAGATGGACCGATGACTTAAAGAAGGCGGCTGGTAGCGACTGGATGGCGAAAACGAGATGCCGTGCCCTATGGCGTACCGTGAGGGACGCCTACGTCCAGCAGTGAACTGCAATAAGCTGATGTATGTAATAATAATGATGAGACATGGTACCTAGTAAGCTGGCCAAGCATAGCATTTGACCGATGAAGCTACCAGCTCTCCGGTCACCAGCATATTTATTCGTATTTCAAATACACGTAGGTAGGTATGATATGTATTTATACCGTCGTCGTGGAGTAGGTTATGATATTATCATTAATAATAGTTTAAGGAATTCGCAATAAACCTGTTATTTAATAACTTCGCCACGGTTGCTGAATGTTATAATTACCACCCGTCGTTTATGACCCTCTGTTCGGTTCCGTGACTTTGCTCTCTGAAAGTGGTAATAAATTGTCGTCGCTCCATTATTTAAACTCTCAAACACTGCTGTTGGCACACAAAACTGTCAGAAGTGATTATACACAGTATATAGGAAGACAATTATTGTGTTTCTTTTAACGTGTTATCAATAAAAAAAAAAAAAATTCAAGTACTTCAAGAAATAAGTTGTTCAAAATTAACACGCGGAAATGCTGATGCAACTGCAGGCTTATATAATGAATTCACGTACTTATAATATTTTCTTGAGTTAGCACAACTATCACTCATCACAATAAAACAATTTTAAACGGATTTCAGTTGTGTTTATTTTGGATTTCACAATTGTAATTGTTTTATTGTGTTCACGTACTTACCTAACTAATAAAATAGTACATACCCTACAAACGTTCTAGTCATTTAGTAGGTAAATAAAATTTATCTACTAAATATTCTGTCTAACTAAACTAATTTCAAGTTTAATGATGCAGTAAAAGTGGGTTGTAAAATGGAATTTATGTTAGAAACTTGACGCTACGCCGCTAGGAGATGCTACGCGCTACGTGCTACGAGCGTCTACGCCGGGCATAACAAATTGGATCACTTAGGCAAAAAACCGGCCAAATGCGCATCGGAATCACCCGCCGAGAGTTCCGTAACATGCACTTGAAGCCGTTTCTAAAATACCCTACTTGAACTACTGGCCACGATTTCTTTTTTTTGGCCCCGAAAACAAAACTTTAGTTTATGCTATAAAACGAAGCTGTTTCCCAAATTTTATAGTTCTAGATTCACGGGAAGTACTGTGCGATTTTCGCGACAATTTAAAATATATAAATATCACTGGGTCGAGTTGTGTTGAACTGTATGAGAAAATGTATGAAAAATGGTAAAAAGGGTAAGTCTATCTGTCTGCAACTATAAGGCAAGAAGAAATATACACTACCAACCTTAACCATAGAAGTTCTGTAGGTCGTAGAAGCTTCTAGAAGGATGCACGGCACGCCCTGGAGCTCCAGCTAGTGGTAAAAGTCCTTATTTCACAGTACAGATAGTGTCAAATATCACATAGAACGTCTATGTTGTAAACACAATAAATTTTGGACAAAACGTTTGCCAAAATCAGAGATTGAGTTCCAAAATATGCACAGCAGATAACACGGTCACTGCTAGCGCGCGGCGAGATGAACACTGGCAAGCCTCGCAAATTGTTCGTGCTTTGAATTCTGTCCACGATGCGAGGGTAATGCGAAAAAATTTATGGTGCTAAGATATTCTCTTACCTATAATATGCAGACAAGATTGAACAAGTACCTTTTGACTTTTGATTCCTTAGAGAATGACAAAAACATGCGTTTTTCACAGCATAAACGTCCGTTTCTTTTTGAACGTCAGGTATTATTTTACAAATACAAGCGGCCATGGATTTGAAGAATTGAATTAATAAAAAGTATAGTTAATTGAGTTTCTTTTACGTATCATACACTCTCTGGTCCACAATTTCACCTGCCGGTTACTATCAATTTATTTATTTATTTATTTAACTGTTTATTGCACACAAGATAAAACACAGGACACTTACAATTAAGAAAAACAACACAACAGGTACTACTTATTTCTACAAAGAAATCTCTTCCAGCAGTCCTACGGTAGAGAGATAGCATAAGGTGAGGCTGATAGATCGTGCACAATGTAATAATAATAATATAATATAATAAAAATAAGTTTACTTAATATACTAATATATATATATACCTAACACAATAACATATATATATATATATATATATATATATTACAACAAATACAATAAATATACATAAATACGACTAATACAAACTAACTAGACAGTGTGATGCCGGCTTAGAATAGCCTCACCCCATATCTTACCCATGGGTGTCGTAAGAGGCGACTAAGGGACTCGAGGGTGTGTATTGCAGTTTTGGGCGACGGGCTGACAACCTGTCACTATAGTGATACACAGTTATCTGATTGACCCTCAAACTTTTGTCAGACGTGGTGTTAATATCCGTTGAACGGCCGTTAACACTCTGCCTACCCCGTAAGGGATATAGGCGTGATTTATGTATGTATGTATGTATAACTAGACAGTGAAAGGTAATGCTCTTTTACTCTTTTCTTGAAAACTGAGAGTGAAGGACTGTCACGTACTGTGTGCGGGAGGGAGTTCCACAATCTGGCTGCATGCACAGTGAATCAAAATCCTGTGAAAATTAAATCCTGTGATCAATTTACTCGCGAAAAAATCAAAATCCTGTGAAAATTAAATGTGCTGGTTAGAGTTTGTAAAAGTGTCATTTTTATTCCACATTTAAATTATGTATCACTAAAGTGACAACTTCACACTTTGTCAGTCCCGTGCCTTACATTGTTATATAAACGAAACCGTCAAGTGTCTGAGGCACTTTTTACGAAAAAATTAAGTAAATAGCATTACTTAGCTTAGCTTAGCTGGCACCATTTGTCAAAAGAAGATCAGCTAAGCCAGCTGTTCAATTTAAAACAAATTGAATGGACATAAATATATGTTTATCCACACATTTATTAATTTAATTTTCGACCAATCTTATCGTCAGGCTTTGATCTATGAACAAAACTACTATTTACTAGTAGCGGCATAGAACCAGTTAAATTGTCTATTTTCGATAAACTAAACTTAAAAACACTGTGCATGTAAGTTCATTTTATATGGTCATTAGGTATTTTCTGTTTTGTATAACTGTTGTAAATAAAAAAAATAAACAGTGGCTGAATAGACGTATCATGTAACGCTTATAAAAGCCTAATATCATATTAGTTGACTTTTACATGATTTTATAATGATAGCTAGTCTTCAAGAAGACCTTTATATTAATATTAGTTTTATAAGCTAAATATAAGTCTCGTGTATCGCTTCTGTCAGATAATAAGTATTTTAACCAGACTTGGTCGAAGGTTGGCTACTTTTTGCATGGGAGGTCTAATTATTTTTTTTAAATTTCAAGCTATGTTTCTTGGGGAAAGTTTTCAGTTTCATGGACTGGTTTTATCCTCGAAAGGAACGCGGTACTTTTCCTTTCACCCTATATAAGGATATTTTATGCGTTGGGCATATTATCTTATAAGAAAGGTACATATTTGGCAACGTCTTGAGTGCACTGCAATTGAACTATTCAACACGACTACATAAAATTGATGTGACATCCCATTTTATACTTATGAAAAATGAGACGAGCAAGCATCAGATGCAAAATTGATGCTTTTGAATTCCTTCAAATACCTTACGTAATGCGAACATGCATTTGTAGCCCATGTGTTGATGTCTGTATGCTGAGTATCGTATTTGAGATATCCTTTCATCTCTGTCATATTAAACTCGTGTATGTTGAAGAGCGTTCATAGCCTAGCCCGGTACCAAACGTGATGTAATTTTGTGGTCCTAGTGTCTGAATATCTGAACTTAAGAGTTCACTCTTATATATTCGATTCATAATGTTTTATATCAACGTTTTGTCAAATATTTCATACCACATCAAGAATCTGCGACTCGATTATGATGGCAATTAGAATTTGAAACTCGCATATAATAGCATTCTTTTTCGTGCATATTGTCATATGTTTTCCAATCTAAAAATCGGTGCAGTAGAATTCTCTTTTCGTGTGGGACACCGTGTCGTCCAACGACCCGATGAACCCTTTCAGTAGTATTGAAATTGAATGATTAAATACAAAGAAGCAAAAAACAAACCATTCTCTATATAAAATAAGTATTAATTGGTACGTATATCTAGATTATGTATGTGACATGATGTGAAAATGTTTTTTTTAAACTAAATTTATTTGTATTCTGGTGTTGGTATAGAATACCATCACCCCATTTCTTCTCATCATGAGTGCCCTTAAAGACGAGCAGGTCCTTAGCATTCTTTGTGAATATAACATATTACACTGCGCTCGCCAATCCTCCTGCCAAGCCTGATTTGTAAGGCCAATACCTCCAAATAGGGGGAAGCCCATGTCCAGCAGTGGACTGCTGTGGGGGCATTTCGGGTAAGCTATATCCTAATAAGGGTTAAAATCATTAACATTAAAAGTGAATCTATTGTTTTTCAATCTATTATTTATACCTGACATAATTATGTATTAACTACAAGAGACATAATTATATTGTCATGTTTTTATAGACGATCTTTAAATGAGGGGTAGTAAGGTTCAAAAACACTGGTACACACGCTGTACCACGGGTGGATGAGCGTTTAAATTACGAGGGCTACTATTTATGTATCCGGAATGGGGCACTTACATAATCATATTAAAAATATAAAATGAATAAAAAGTTTTGCTCATTAAATGAAGAGAACGAGAACGTTTATAGTTTATGTGGGTCTCACCTTTTATACAGATGTGACGACATTTTAATAATTGTATTGTGTACGAATATTACGTATTTCAGAAAATTATTTTTGGTACTGTCAAATGTTTTTGTAATATCTGATATTTGTTTGTCATATTCTTCTTCTATTTATGCTATGCCATCATAAAAGTAACATGATATTCTCGCATTATTGGTCTCCGCACAACAAAGTTGTTTTGTGGTACAACAACAAATATAGAACGAATCTTTTAATATTGACCGTAAGCACAGATCGTCCGCAATTAAACTAGTAATACACAATAGTTTTGAACAGTACATAAATTCTTAAAGTCAGAGTAAGTTAATCATTGCAACGGTTTTTTAGTTCCTTTGCCTTCACCAAAAATCATTAAAATATATTTTTAGAGAAAAAAGTCAAGGAGAAGGCAGGAGACAGAGAGAACTGGCGAAAACTCCACCAACAAGAGCAATGCTCTTAAATTCATGAAGAAAACATTTCTTCAAAACATTTCTTGAATTTCTTTCGAAATCTCGTGTCAAGTAAAACAGTTGACGGCCACATGAAATAATGGCCTATTCTGGATACATAAATAGCAGCCCATGCGCCAAAAAACCTTATTTTATAGAAAAAGCATTATTCGGTATTTTACAGCGATAAAACTCATTCTACAGCAAAAACGTACAAGAACAGCGCAGGAGAAAATTCGTAGATAAATAATCTATACCTATAATAAAACTATAACGGGCCGCTGTCTGTACATAGCAAATAAATGCAAAAAGGTATAATAGGGATACTTAATACACGCAATAGAACTCAAAACAATGATTTTGAAATATTTAGTCTGTTTGTCCGTTTCTCTGTATGTTCGTGCACGCCAATCCTGAAAACTAAAAAATTTATTTATATTTAAAAAATGTGGTATGTTGCTCCTTAGCTAACCCAACATATAGGCTTTCGGGGGAAATTGGTCATTCCCACGGGAAATACGATTAAGCAAATATTTTGACCAATAGATAGCCAGCTAAACTATGATGGCAGCACGCGCTAAGCCTCTGATAGAAGTTTCAGAGCTTGGTTGCGGTGAACAAAAGGAGATATGTGTTATGACATCTCCAAATTGATGATGGAATGATGTTAAGGATGCGTCTGATGCGGATTGCCAGCCGGACATTGATCCTGCGGCGTCAGCTGCTAGTAACCTGCCGCCGCCGAGGCTGAATGCAACCGAAGTCAATGCAGCATTGTGGGGAGCATCTAATCGAGCCCAGGAGTATTCCAACCAGATGTAGAGTTCACCACCGTCCCAGCCGACGACCAGAAGCCTACGAGTCGGGTGCCAAGCGAGTGCTGTCGCTTGATTTGATAACAGTATCGGCCATGCACAACCTTCCAAAGCAGTACCCTGGAATCAATGTTACACTATAAAAAAACCTGTTTGCTCATTGAATTTGTCCAGTAAAAGTATACTCTGACCAATAACTTTAATATATCTTACGTTTTCTTGGAATATAGTAACAAATCCTCCCTTTTCTTGGTGGTAAGATCCGATTGCAAGAAGTGGTAACGAAGGGTGCCATGATCCCAGGGTAGAGAGATATGAGATACGGAAATGGCTATGTAACAAAAGATTAGTTTTAGATACAGGCTGGTGTAACATCTAAGATAAAAAAACGAGCTTCAACTTAACAGGGCATGGTAGATAAACACAAATATTAGTTTGAATACTTTAATAGCGTACTATTAAATAGGCATATAATTAAGTGCAGATAGGAAAAACATACAAATAAAAATTTATGCAAAGAAAAAAGTTAAGAAGAAAATGAAGATGGTTTTTAATAAAATATCGAATTTGGACTCAAGTTGCATGCGTCGGCAACCATGGTTCTACGATAAAGCCTATCAGATGGGGCGTAATAAAATGCTTGTTACTTCCACCGCACTTTGTTCATTTTACACGTAGCTACATAAAAGCTAACTTGAACACTGTCAACATAATATGTATGAGATGAGACATTCAAGAACAATAGGAAAATATCCTTTAATGAAATCTAAGTAACCTTAAATCGAAGCTAACAAAGTCGCAAGCACCAGCTAGTCATAAATGTTTACCAACAAAATGTTTGCCAAGTCTTTAAATCCGAACCCGAGTCGCTAAGTGCATTAGCAAGCACGTCGTGAATCAAGAGCGGACCATTCGTTTCTAAATTTTGCAGGAATTTGCACTACAAAGCTTATAGCTATGAATATATGGGATACCGACAGATAAAAATCTGTACTTCATACATATTTCATAAGAATTTTAAAAATTGAAAACCGTGTGATGCTGGCATAGTTTAGTATCACCCCATTTCTTTCCCGTGGGTGTCGTAAGAGGCGACCAAAGGACTCGAGGGTTACATGTGTATTACAATTTTAGGCGATGGGCTTATTTTCTGAAAGACGCACAAATATTCGTCAAGCGTTGTGTAAATGTCCGTTTTTACGGTTTTTAATGCTCTGCCTACCCTGCAAGAGATGAAAGGCGTGATATATGTGTGTGTGTGTTTTTACAAATGTTTCGAGTTCATAATCCGAACAGAGAGACGAGTGTAAATAAAAATATTTTTGGTCTGAATGAAGTGTTTTATTTGCAGTAATTGTATGGTATCCGTAGAAAATGTAGGTAAGCGAAACACGAGATTAAGGTGGAGTTGTGTACTTGTGCAGGTCACTTGGCTAAGGGACTTGACGGTCGGTGGATAAAAGCAGTCCCATAGGAAAGTAACAAAGAAAAATCATTTATTCGGAATACTTAATTTCAGGTGTTAATATAACAGGAAAAGATCTAATACTGAGAATCTTATATATACCGACGAAACGGTTTCAACTCAGAAAAATTTCACTGCCGAATCTGCAACGCTGATTGTCAGTTGTAACGTTGTAACCGGTTTGCAGATCGCCAAAGTTTACAACAAAAATAATAAAATTATATATTAATAGTCTTATTATACCAAGATAACAGTGAAAACAACAACAAAAATTCAAATTTATTACCTAAGTGATAATAAATTTGATTTATTATCATATCTATTTATCCTTTTATTTTCTTTATTTTGATAGAAAAAAAAACACATAGCCCGATTCCATTATGATATATTAAAAGTAACTAATTGTATGCGCGTTTTTTCCCCCTTTTTAGAGGTGGCCAAGGGGAGCAAAATGGTCGGAGGGCAGACCATCAGACGGGGTTTCTACTGGCATCACCAAGTCGACAGGATCTCTATGGATGAGAAAAGCGCAGGACCGTGGGGATTGACGAGCGAGTGAGCATATGTGAGCTGATGATGATGATGATTGTATCCACCAATTTTAATTCATATTTCACGAATATAAATATATATATCTCAGTCACATCTACCTACCTAATATGTAGATAAATATATACGGAATAACAATGATTTTTGCATGGAATAGGCAAAAAGGTTTAAAAGAAAAGATTACGTCTTTTTACCGCGGGAAATATCTACATTATGTCTATGCGTAAAAGCAGTAGGACTTGGGTGAAACCTCGGTTAATGATGGCCAGGTAAAAGCTTCTTGGATAGAATTATATAAATCCTGCTATTTAATTTATCTTTATTAGAGAAACCAACAACTTACATTTGTAAAAATTACCTTAGGAAACATAATTTTGTGACGCCCAAAAAAGGATTTTACATTTAGTTGTAGTGGATATACACGGTGTAAGGTACAGCACTCCGAATACTGATGCATTCAGACCATGTAACTGAACAACTTTCCATAAAAAATATTTCAGGAAACGTCAACAATTTTTGGACTTCCCATAGTTAATGCAGTCAGCTGATCGTGATTTTGTATGGGAGGTCGAATATCTTAATTTGTCGTTTCTTGACACATGTTGCTAGGGAAAAGTTTCATGGTCTTAATGCACCCTATGAGTATTCGGAGGGCTGTCCCTTACACCCCGTATGTTATACCACAGGTTATACTAAGAATCAACAGATATACATCAAAGACAGAGAAATATTCAACTTTGATATTCTATCTAGTTGTCTAGAACAACATTATTCAGTTGCCAACTTACGAGTATAGTATTAATAAATAATAATATATGTTTTTATATGTCACAGTAATATAGAATTAGTATTTCGTACAAATTCCTTGAAATTTGTCTAATAACCGAAATATGGTATAATCGTAGATTCCAACACTTCCCGTATACAATTATAGAAAACGTAAAAATTTCGCAAGTTCCCTAAAACTGTAGGATACCTAAAAAGGGAAATGTTTCAAAAATTAAGTTTTCAGTTTTAGCGCTGGTTTTCATCGTTTAGATTTAATTTGGACTACGCAAATCATTTACTTATGATCAATCTTTATTAAAAATTATTTCATTCTTTATTCCCGTTAAATGTTTTTTTAATATACATAAAAATTGTCATGGCGGCACTTAATTAGATAAAAGTATCTTCGAAACGCGTTTTGGCATGCTCCTAAATAACTAGCTAAAGTTGTTTCACTCCCGCTTTTTTATGGAACTGTCAACTTACAAAAATCTTTCAAATACGTAAGTACTTCATTATTTTATCTACATAATCTAGGAATTATATTTTACACAAATCACATTTAAAAACTATGAATTTCCATACAAACTTTTTATCCTCCATTCTAGCGTTAATGAGTGTGTCAGTCAGTCAGTGAGTGAGGACATTTGTTTAATAACATACATAGATCACGCCCAACTCCCTTGTGGGGTAGGCAGAGCGCAAACAGCCGCAAAAGACAAAAAATGTGTATCGCCAATGTGATAGGTTGTCAGCCCATCGGCTAAAATTACAGTACACACCGTCAAGTCCCTAAGTCGCCTCTTACGGCTCCCAAGGGAAAAAAATGGGGTGATGCTATTCTAAGCCACACGGCATTTGTTTTATAAGTGTAGATGAAATGCTTTATCTTTTTTAATCTAACAACAGTCTGACATGGACCTATTAGGGGGGTATTGCTATACTTACCACGCTTGGTAGGCGTATTGGCGAGCGTAGTTTAAGATGTTGCATTCACAGGGAACGCTGCTGTCCATACCCTGGATAAACTTTATCTCGTAGTAACTTTTACGACACCTACGGGTAGAATTGAGACGATGCTGTTCATACCTGGCATTACACGGTAGTTCGAAATATACTTTTTTAAATGCAGTTATGACATGGTTATGTTTGTAAGTACCTTTCTTTTTAAGAAGCATTCAATAAAGTACTTGGCCAAAAGTTCTTAGAAAAAAAAACAGATTCGCCCGGGTATTATTTATCAACTGAAGTATTATGTATGAGTCTTGTAAGATTTAGTGAAATTGGCAAAGTAATTTTGTAATTATCCTCAAGGTAAAATTACTCTGCCTATCTTTTAAGTTTGTTACTAAGGTGGTTTGCTCACTTGTCGTCGTGTCGTTCCGTTTTTTTAACACAACTTAACGCATACGTCTGTCAGACGAAAGGAAATTGCAAATTCTGAACTTATTTTCATACAAATACTACTAGCGAACTGCCTTAAAATAACTCTATAAAATATTAATGACACAATTACTACTTTAATTTAATACTGAAATTAATTATTTTATCCTTTCTTTTTACGGCTATTACTTCCCTGAAACTTAAAGATAGGTTCTAAAATATTATTCAACAATTATCTCAACATTATGAAACTGTAGGTATTTAACGGGTACCAATGAAAGAGAATTTCATTAAGTCTTTATTTAACTTTCAGTTTAAGGAGACTGATATTTAACCAGAAGAAAATATATAACACGAAGGTTTTATTTCAAAGTCATCAAACACGTTTTTTCTTTATTAAGATGGAAATATTCACAAGTAATCTTTACAGTTTAAGGACACTTTAAAAATAGTTAATTCTCTCTTCGTCTAAATGCTCATCAGGACTACTTACTTAGGTCAGTGTTTTTAAATAGTAGAGCCTATTCAGAGGCCTTAACAGAAAATTTTGGCCTGTCATGTTTGCCTTACACATATTTTTTGTTTTTTTATGTGATGCGGCTGGTACTCAGACAAAACAAATCACTAGTGTGCCTCTTTGAAAAACTCATCTTGTGTGTGATATGTTTGACACGCGCTCAAACATACATAAGTAATAAACTGTTTTAAACTTTCGCGGTCACACAATAACTCAAAATACTGGAATGGACAATTCAACAAAAATAAGTATCGCGGTAAGAAACCCGTTTCAGTATTTTGAGTCATACTTAAGTAATGCAAAATACCTACACCCTTTTTGCATTTTTTTGTGTTTTGATTTACCTACGTCTGGGTCTTTCTGCTCCGTGGTTACGCCACGTGCTGGGTTCAACAATGGAGAGATAGATGTAATGGAGGATCCGACCGCACGGACGAACAAAAAATATTGTGTACTTATTTAGATATATTTTTGCACAAGACAAAATAAAGCAAGTTGTTAAATTAAAGGCTTCACTACTTCTTTTCGTGTGGGACACCGATTTGTCCAACATCCCGGTGAACCTTGGTGTCAGAGTTTTTCAACAGTAGTATGCCTGGTGACATGGTTGTGTAACGACCGTCGTCTAAGTAATCATAGACAGCAAGCGGGAATAAAGGCTTAACGTGCCCTCTAATACACGGAACCATATACCTATTATTTAGCTATGGATTTAGCCTGCAATGTGATCGAATTTACAAAGTGATAAATATCAACTTTGTGACTGCCCCACCGAGAATCGAATGCGGAACCTTTGCGTCGCAGGCAGCCGCACTACCACTGTACTACAAGGCATCACTCCGGTGGTATGAATATTCCTCTCTTTTTCAATCCAACCACGCTCTCAATTAATAACATATCAAAAGCTAGTGTCGTAGGTCTCGTAAACCATATTCTTTGTTTATGTAGTTTAAGTAAGCTTAATTTAGATTTACATTTAAAAACAAACTACATGTATGTTATATCCACCTACTCATACACCTACGTCAGGGCTATCACCTTACGACTTTCACAGACAACGTTTTCTTTGAAAATAGTCTCTTGATTATACTTATTCATAAAGTAAAGTTGGTACAAAACAAGGACTGGATTTGTTTTCAGAACAAATCAAAAGTTGGACGTTGTGATAATTACATGTTCTCTCGAGTAATTTTCGCACAATATGTCTACGTATCAACAAGGCGGTCGTTCTGCGAAACTATAATCTGTAGCGTTTATTCGTGCTGGGATTATTATGTACGTCACCTTACGAAGTATCGGTAGTTCATTCCCAGAATTTCGAGTTATTTGTATATAAAAATTGGTAACATCAAATTGGTTTGATTTTCCGCGCAGATGGTCATATCTCATACAATTCTGAACTTTGAAAGGATAAAGTTTCGTATCAAAGTATGAAAAATCTGGCCAAGTGCGATTCAGACTTGCGAACAAAGCGTTCCGTAACATTTGGGGACCACATGAGAGTTCATACAAATTGATCCTAGAACAAGTTCAAAAGGCCTTCCTTCGTTCACTATACAGAAAATGTTATGGTTATTACCCCTTTCTGTACCCAACTGCCTTCCTTCAAGGCATATTGGGTTTTAACTCGCTCGAGACCCGGCGGAACTACCAGCTGACCCTCGCGGTATGCCGCATTGTCCGCGGCGAGTATGATTGTCCGGAGCTTGTATCAGAAGCGCTTCAGCTGTATGTCCCGGACAGTTACCTTCGCGGTCGCGGTCACAAGCTGCTCGCGCTGCCGGCTTGTCGCACAGTTGCCCACCAGCAGTCGCCGATACTGCGAGGGCATCGTTTTATGAGGCAGCTCTTAGACGAATATCCAGATACTGATATTTTTGCAGACACATGGTCAAGCTTACGTAATAAGTGTTTAAAGTTATGTGAGAGGGTATAATTTATCGTTAATTCTTTATTCTTTATAACTTTCTAATTTTGTTATTATTTTAGTTGTAAGTTGATCTCAATATGATCTCATTGCTTTATTTACATACATAGATTTAAGGTTAATCCTGTTACTGTGTAATGTTTTTTGAATAAATAAATAAATAAAATAAATTTTCATTTAATTAGTAAAAGGATTGTTTGTTGTATAGGAGCAATCTAATAAGTATTTATTTTATTCTTTTTTTACACCACGGCCCAACCAAAAAAAAGAGTGTTACTACAACTCGTTAACCACAGAACAGATTCGAATGGGAATTGTATCGGCAGAATCCTTATATAACCCCGAGTGTCACACGCTCGGATTTATCTCAGGAAGCAGTCGTGTTTTTAATTCATTGTGCTTATTAGTATTTTTATTATAGTGACAACAAAAATACAAATTTTGCATAAATTTTCAACTTTCTAACTGTCACGGTCATAAAAACGAATAAAATATATTTTTGGATGGGTAATCCCTTAATATTTATTCTAATTTTCAGTGTTTGTTGTCATAGCGGAAACGAAAATAAACCAACTGTGAATATTTCAAATGTCAAACTATCACGGTTTACGACATACAGCCCGGTGGCATGATAGAAACAGCAGAGTAATAGGGTCCCGTTGTGACACTTGAGTACGGAACTCTAAACAGTTGGTTTTATTTAGCATACCATTATAATTCTCGATGTTTGCCCTCTTTTTTATCTTCCACATACATACGATCAACGGAATCTGCCATTTTGTAGAATTTGTAACTTCGTGTGCCGGATCTCAGAGCCTCCGGGTAAATAATTTCTGTGACACTTTTTGTATGAAATAATTTGTTTGCTCGTGGGGAAATAAGAAAGCAGCTGAAATAAAAAAGTGAGAAATTTCGCGACTGAACCAAACATGGGTGCGTTCTGATGTATAGGGTACGGATAGATGTTTAATTTTGAGAACATTTTCTTCCAGTGAATTTCGGCACTACCGCTGCGAATTATTTGATAAAGAGTACGCATCACGTCTGTGTAAGCAAAAAATCACTAACGAATTCCCCTGAAGGATTTTACAATGATCCTGCGTCACGACGTAGGAGTACATACTTGTTCCGTGGTTCCCTCACTATGACTGACTTAATATAAGAAATCTGTGTGACGGACTGACGGGCGTTTTTTTCACACATCAGACAAAAAACAGGTACCTATCATGGCATACTGTCACGCATACGATTTGACAAAGGTGTTCGACAGACGCATCCGTCAGTCCGTCATAGTGTGGGATTCGCCTTTTTCGGATTCAAATTTTGTTTCAAGTCCGTAACCTAGACCATTTTTTTAAATATGATAACATAAGATATACGTACGTAGGTACATATAAAGCACTAAAATATTTTTATATAACAGTTTGGTACAGCCAAGCTCACGTCCAGTTAGACACATGAACCGCCAATGTAAGTCTTATGCGCTCGGCAAAAGAGCGGTCTAAATATGACAAAACTGTCTAATTCAGCCTGAGCTTGGTTGTACCTACATATTTTTGTGCTATCTAGCTGCATGCATGTAAACTCATTAGTGCTGATGAAAATACTTTTACCTTTTACCTTCGTAGTGGTACGTCGCAACTAGGAGCAATGTGAAATTCCAGTGCACATTTTAATGTTATAAAAACCTAAAAACCTCACATCAACGTTAGTGTTTCGCATGTTAATGCCGGAATTCATAAATATGGATGAAAGAGATCAAATTTATATAATTGTTTTAAAGACATGTTCCACGGTTTCAAACGTAATTGAATGGAATTAATAGTTATGGCAATTACGTTAGCTTCTGATGTACCTATATATAAAAAAAACGTTTTCGATTTCAGCTAAACCAGAAATACAATCTTGTACATAACTGTTTTGTAAAAATAGACGTTTAATTTGGCTCAAAGTTTAATTTTTGCCTCGACTATGGAAAACAGCTGCAATATTTCGTAGCTATATAAAATGTCCTTAGCATTAAGATAATTTTTGCAAATAATGTTTAACCAAAATTGTAATCGCTTTGCGCCCGAATTAGCCGTAATTTACATTATCCCTTCATGAGCATTTTTCTCACGGCTCTGGTGAAATCGCATAAATATGCTAACTTTCTGGTAAGTATGATGGATTACAAGGATCTGGGTGGTATGAATGAGGATTGAAAGATAAAACTTTGTTTTACTTAGGACTGCGGTAGGTACGTGTTCTTGACCTTTTAATTGTATTTATTAACCTAATACATAATCTAAACTCTACGATAAATTACAAGTTGCTCGGATTTATCAAATAGTAAATTACTTTAAAAATGGTTGGTAGATACGCTACCTCAACCTACCCATTTAAGGGGTCCACCCATACTGGTTCTTCATGGGTCTAATTGCACCTCGGGTAAGGATCTATATAAATTAATATATTATATATATGTCCTTACCCGAGATGGTGACAGTAAGTTAAGTAAATGCCTAGGACAAGAGATTTTAAATGTAAGTGATTTCCCGAACAACACCCCTGTTAAAGATGAAATGGGAGGTGATATAATCGTCAAATTAGTCGGTTTTTGTAACAGAAGTTGTGTTTGTTTCTATTCCATAAATATTTATATTTTATTTTAGGGCATTTTCTTTAAACATTAAGAATAGAAAACACAAAATAATAAGTTTAACTTGATGAAAAAACATCGCAAATATACTCTATGATACTCTTTGTTGCTCCAAAGCAGGACGAAGATAAAATTGATATTGGTAGAGTTTTTGTGATAGAAAAAATGTACAGGTATTGTACTTAAATTGTACTACTTACCCCAATAAATAATTGTACCATTGTGGTTTAACGAGTACAAAAAAAAGCCATGAATTTTTTCTGAACATTTTGTTCCTTTGCGCCGGTTAGTTGATACAAAATGGCGGCAGAGCCTGCACACTTTGAAACCCTCAGTCATTTGTAGATATTAAAGCCCCGGGGCTAAAATTGTAATGTCAAGCCTTAAAAAAAACTTCGTAACCTTGTGCGGTGAAGCTGGCGCGCTCTGGGCTAAAGCTGGTAAAACGCCATTTATTTAATACCAATTGAATTGATGGAAGAGGCGTCGCACTAGTAATGGCGAAAGTCGCAGGTTGAAATCTTGCCCGCGCTTGAAAGCTTCGCAAGTTTACAGAAATCATTTATTTAATTTATGCTTTATTTCGTTAATTTATTTTTATTTATTCATATTTTTGGCGTGCTTCGGAGGGCACGTTAAGCCGTCGGTCCCGGTTATAGATGTAAGGCCGATTTTAAACCAATTAAACCAACCTGTTGAAAACGAAAAAAACCGTTTAAAACGTAAACAACGGTTTTTTCCGGTTTAAAACCACGGTTGGCTGATAACTATGTTTTTTTTTATTTCAATATTTTTAATGCATTTTCGTGATACTGTCGAGGTAAAGACGCTTGAATTAGTTGGAGTTGAGGTTTGTTAAAGTTTATATGGACGATTTAATGTGTTTTTGTACTTTCATATTACTTTTTAGTAAAGTTTAAAATAGCTTGGTAGATAATTTGAATTGAAATGTCACATTCTTCTTCCTCTTCTTTTCGTGTGGGACACCGAGTCGTCCACCGACCCGATGAACCTCAGTTTTAGAGTTTTTCAACCTACTACTAAGAGGCCACTCACATGGCAGTGTAACGAACCACCGCCGTCTAAGAAATCATAAACCGCAACCGAGACCGCCGTGCAGCAGGACCACGAGGGAGCGCCGTGCAGCAGGACCACGAGGGAGCGCCGTGCAGCAGGACCACGAGGGAGCGCCGTGCAGCAGGACCACGAGGGAGCGCCGTGCAGCAGGACCACGAGGGAGCGCCGTGCAGCAGGACCACGAGGGAGCGCCGTGCAGCAGGACCACGAGGGAGCGCCGTGCAGCAGGACCACGAGGGAGCGCCGTGCAGCAGGACCACGAGGGAGCGCCGTGCAGCAGGACCACGAGGGAGCGCCGTGCAGCAGGACCACGAGGGAGCGCCGTGCAGCAGGACCACGAGGGACCGCCGTGCAGCAGGACCACGAGGGACCACAAGGGAGCGCGGTCAGCAGTAATGGTGTAATATAGTGAACTAACTATGTATCGTTTGGTAATGGATATTTCTTTTTTATCTCATTTAAGTGACCTTTGTGTAGAATCCTATATTTTGTTATTACATTTTCGCGCGCGTTAGCATGGCAATAGGTTCCATACAAAACAAAACACAACTCAGTACATTTATGGCTCGCTATTGCCATGCTAGCTAACGCGCGCGGATTATAGAAAGTTGTAACAAAAATGCAGAATGTCTGTCTATGTTGATTATGTTATATTATGATTATGTATGTATCGGCATCGGCATCGGCATGGGCATCGGCATCGGCATCGGCATCGGCACCGGGATCGGGATCGGGATCGGGATCGGGATCGGGATCTGGGTCGGGGTCGGGGTATGTTAACGGTAACGGTTAGATATTGAATTTCTCTGAATATTTTTTCCCCTAAAAATCCGCAAAATATTTTTTTTCCCTAAAATCCCCTAAATATTTTTGTCCCCTAAAAAATCCCCTAAACGAGAAAATATCCCCTAAATTTCGGGGAAAATTTCCTAAGGTGGGCACACTGCACTTGTTTATTATCAGTGCGAAAAACGACTGAGAACGAAAATGTTGATACGAAAGAGTGAGACAAATGCGGCGATCGCGGACAAGAGCCGACAAAGCCAAGGCGGCGGCGCAACACAAAGGTGATTGCGCGCGCGCGCGTGTGTGTGTGTGTGTGTGTGTGTGAGCAGAGCATCGTTTAAAACGAGAGCCTGCGAGTGTGTGCGTTTGGTTTAAAACCAGATTTATTCAAAACAAGTGCCGGCCGGCACGCGCCACCGTATCTGAAATACAGAGTTTTTTGCAGGCTAGCTTTGCGTACCTAGGTTTAATTGACTTAAAATGTAAAACACAGAGCTTTTATTTTTTTAACGGTTGAAAAAGATTTGCGTAGGTAGGTAATTGACCTAAAAGTGGTTTTAATAAACTGTAAAACACAGGCCTTTTATTTTTCCAGGCGAGTTTAAAACGGTTGAAAAAGATTTTTTTCAGGTTTAAAACCTCAAGATTTGATTTAAATCGTTTTAAATCGGTTGATTTACATCTATAGTCCCGGTTGCTGTCTATGATTACTTAGACGGCGGTCGTTACACAACCATGTCAGAGGCCTACTACTAGTAGTAGGCGGCTGAAAAAACTCTGACACCAGGGTTCATCGGGTCGTTGGACGACTCGGTGTCCCACACGAAAAGAGAAGAGAAGAGAGAGAGGCGAATCCCACACTATAACGGACTGACATATATCTGTCAAACACCATGATCAAATCGTATGCGTTACAGTGTGCCATGGTATCCATTATTTGTGTAAGAATTCGAAATTACCTTCCGTCAGACCATTATATTAGAAGACCCGCCTTACCTAGGCTCAAAATTCATTTTTCACAATTTAAATTTTACAGACTGCGCCAAGAACAACAAGCGTAAACGATTATTTACACTCGCTGTTGTTGGCGTTTCAGAGTTCACTTCCAAGTTCGCTTGTTTGGTGTTCTACGGTGCAAAGTTTGTGAAATTGATAGTTTTATTATAGCTTTCGTGGTTGCCAAGCTTTGTTAATAAGTAAAAAGTTACGGAGATTGTTTACGTAACGACTCCGGGCAAAACACTTGCAGCTTTAATAAGATTTCTTGCTTTATACAATAAATTACGTTAAGATATTTTTTTGGGACCAAGGATTTTGTAAAAATAATGATTAATTTTCAATAAATGTCGGGCCATACACAGAATTTAGTTCGCGATATGTTCAACGCCGAGCCATCCGCAAGTAGGTATATTTCGGTTACTCTCATTTGTATTGATTCCACGTTACTCACTAAAACAAACTGCTTCTTTAAAATAGCACTGTTACTTTCCGCTAAATAAGTTTAAGGCGAGTGTAGCCGTGAACCTCCTCGACAGTAGCGCCACTTCACTAAAACAAAATCTCTTTATACAAACAAATTATCAGAATATGCGTTGCCCAATTTTTTAGTATTATCCTTAAGTAAAATTAGAACCTGCAAACACAATGAAATATTCGCTGCAATAAAGTTATGGCAAAATGTGCCTAAAAATGGCCACTCTTGGTATTGATTGCCATAACTTTAGTAAGTACAGCGAATATTTTATTAAGTTTGCAGGTTCTAAAAAAAATTGGGCAACGGACATTCTGATAGATTTTTTGTATAAAGTTTTATTTTTTTGTGGATTGGCGCCTGGCGCGGTCGTTTACGAGTAGTCGTCTTAATAAACTGCCCGCGCTTAAAACTATGCTAGTTTTAAAAAAGTTTAATAAAGGATAATAGACATCATAGACTATTTTAGTCCTATCAAGTATTAAATATTCTATGATTTTCGCGCTATTTTGCAGATTTCCTTGTATGTTTACCGCTACATTTTTACTGCTATATTTTTAATCGCCGCAAAATTTTGACAAATACCGCGTAATATGCGTAAAATCATTGAAAATTTTATCTGCACTCGTCTCATAATGTTCGAATTATGAATTCGAAAACAGTTGCATAAAGACCTACTTTATGCATTTTGCCTATAAAAACTAGGGTTTACTCTAATTTATAAATTACAGAAGCGTAATGGCTTAATGAGAAAACTCTTACTACGATAAAGTTGAGAATTGAAACGAAGTTTTTTTTTGCCAATACTCAAATCGCCATCTTATGCCGCACCTGACAATTGTTGTTTTAAGATTTTTCGGATTTTGGTCAGTTGTTTTAATATGTATTTGTTCTGTTGTTGTTGAGATGTTGTTCAGATGTTGTTTAGTTGTTGTACCGATGTTGTTCAGTTGTTGTTCAGTGTTGTTCAGTTGTTGTTCAGTCGTTTAATTATTTGTTTTTGAGACTCGACATCTAAAGAACTGTTAGTAAAGAATCTTCGAAAATTCATATGTATGTATCGGGCCTTGCAATCGCCGGTGCGGACGTTTGGAAAAGTGTGAACTGATTTAATTTTTTAGAGTGTAGATAAAATAGTGTATGCAACTGCATATAATCAGGCATAAGAATGCTCATATACTCGGCTACGCCTCGTGTAATAAACAGACACTCGCATTCTTATGACCCCCATTACATGACAGTTGAATAAACTACTTTATGAGGCGAACATTTGCTTTCATTTAAAATTTTATTGTCTAAGCCTATGAACAGAAAGTGACAGTGCTATTTTTAGTTACAGATTTTACTCGGTAACATGGTTTTATTAGACTATTCCAACTAAGTTACAAAATCCAGTATGGGAAGACGAGCAGACATAAAATAGGCTAAAGCCTATGAAGGGCGGCTGATGGTGCTGATTGTTTCCGTATGTCTAGTCATTGCATAAGGTAATTTAATACGTATCTATTATTTCTTATAGCATTTACTTACTATTTCACTCACTTACTATTTCTATTATAATTATACTATTCACTTACTATTTCCCTGCCCGTATTGACATTGTGTGAACGTGCTGTTAGATTGACGGCACTGACATATATTATCCAGTTTGAATGGCAGAGCGTACAATACAATATTAATCGAAAACCACTGTCAATGCAACACCCGCATTACCCGCATAGAAAGTCCATACGTTAGTACGCTTAATTTACTTTGCAGCCTTTTCTACTCATAAATTAGAAGCGTGGTATGCCGTGTGCTTAGAGTAGCATCATCCCATTTATCTCGTGGGGGTTGAATGAGGCGACTAAGGGACTAGAGGGTGTGTGTTGCAATTTAATACGATGGCTGACAACCTGTCAATGTGCCGATACACAATTTTCCGAATTACCCTCAAAATATGTTTATCAGACTTGGCGTAAATGTCCGTTTTTGAGGCTGTTTACGCTCTGCTTACCCCGCAAGCGATTATAGGCGTGATATAATTATGAACCACTTTTATCTACTACTTTTATGGAGCCACAAGCGAAATCACACCCTGGTGACGTAGTTAAAGTTCATAATTTTTATTAGAACCATCCTGCAAGTTTGCGTACAGACTAAAAAAATGATTTTTAATACATTTCCTAAAACAATACAATTACTATAAGTATAACCCTATAGTAATACGTAACTTCATACACAGTTGGATATCTCGTCGAATAACATCTGGCTCTGACTTCTATTTGAGCTTTGCAAACATCCTGATATTAATTTATTTGCAAAGGTTGGAAATTGGGGTGCAAATGAAATAGGTACCTACCTAGCTATGGGTTATTCGCGTGATGTTTGCTTCGAACAACATCACCCTATTTCTTTCCTGTGGGTGTCGTAAGAGGCGTCTAACGGACTTGAGGGTTACATGTGTAGTGCTATTTTAGATGATGGGCTCAACACATGTCACTATGGCAAAACATAATTTTCTTAATGATATAAGGATTGTCAGACAACGTGACGTAAATCACCATTTTTTTCGGACGTTTACGCTCTTCCTACTCTGCAAGGGATATAGGCGTGATTATTTAAAATATGACGTATGGTTCGTGTTATATACGAAAACACAGTAATCCAGCAAAGTGCAGTTACAAAATTTCTCGGCTTATGCCTCGACCAGAATGTTAACTGGAAAGCACACGTAGAGAGCGTTTGCAATCGAATCAATAAATTTGCATACGCTCTCAGACAGGTCAAAAAAAGATAACAAATTTAAGAACTGCCCTAACAACATATCATGCATTATGTTGAATCTGTTTTGCGAAATGGTTTAGTTATCTGGGGTAATAGTACTGACATAGGTGTTGGCTTTATAGCGTAAAAAAGGTGTATACGACCAATGTGTAGGATCTCAAACATTACATCTTGCAAACCATATTTTAAAGAATTAGGATTACTACCTTTGCCGTTGCTTTACCCATATACATAAAAATATGCACTTGTTTAGGCAATCTTACCAAGTGAATACAAGAACCCAAAGGAATTCCGACAGGCTTATATTTCCTGACACTCCTTGAACATTAATGTTTAAAAAAAGTTGTCTGAGTAATGTGTGTCAGAATCTCAGAATATACACGAGTTACCACATGTAATAAAAGACGTAAATTTAAGATAAAATGGCTCGGTCAAAAGAATTATTATCATATTAATGGATCAATAAATATTTGAAGGATCCCATTATTATTATTTTAACTTACTTGGAACAAACGTGTACTATAAAATAATCTATATTGTTATGAATCGTTATGTTAATTATTATTATGTGACCCATTTTTTTGAGTATTTGCATGCTAATTTATAAGTTGGCAAAACACTCAGTTCACTCATCTAAAATTGTATAATCTTTTATACAGTGTTAAATAGAAGACCGAAATGGCTCACTACTGGAATTAAAATTTCTAGCATTAATAAAAGAAAATTGTACATGCACAGTATTAAACATAAAAATAAACAGCACTATAACAAATATAAAAAAATATTTAAGAATGTTTTGAGTACTTCTCAAAAAATACAGAATAATAAACATATGTACAATGCTACTAATATTACGAAAGCTTCATGGCAGATTATTAATAACAATAATAAATATCAGGAACCAAAACATACAATTAAAAAAATTAAACATAATGACATTATTTTAAATAAACCTCAAAGCATAGCTAATACATTTAACGATTTCTTTGTGAATATTGCGAAAAATATGACAGATCATAATCAATTTCTAAGCCCAAATGTGATAAATTCTATTAATAACTCAATTTTTCTATCTCCCACCTGTCCTGATGGAGTAGAAAAAATTATAAAAAGCATGAAAAACACTAACAGTGTAGGGTTTGACTCTATTTCAACAAAGGTCATTAAATATTGCTCGAAACAATTGGCAAAGCCAATCAGTTTTATAATAAATTTATGTTTATGCCAGGGGGTCTATCCAGACAAACTGAAACACAGCGTGATTAAGCCATTGTTCAAAAAAGGCGATAAGGAGCTATGTAGTAACTACAGACCCATAGCTCTAATACCTGTCATATCTAAAATATTCGAGCGAGTAATATACAACAACATCTACAGCTTTTTAGAAAAATCCAACGTTCTTAAACCTGAGCAATATGGGTTTCGCAAAGGCAAATCAACTAATCTTGCGATTCATGATCTGCTAGCGTCCGTAACATCCTGTATTAATGATAGACAACCAGTATCAGTGCTTTTCATGGATATGTCAAAGGCTTTTGACTTTGTGTCCCACAAAATCCTTTTATCTAAGCTATACGCATATGGAATAAGAGGTCCTGCTCATGATCTTATAAAGTCATATCTTATGGATCGTCACCAGACCACCCATATTACTTATATTGACAAAAATAACACAGAATGTGAAGCCATATCAAATACACTTGTAGTAGAACAAGGAGTTCCGCAAGGAAGCATATTAGGGCCGCTTCTTTTCCTTTTATATATAAATGATCTCCCGGAAAATATAAAACAAAAAATGATCCTATTTGCTGATGATTCATCAGCGATCATCAAATGTGATAATATTAACAATTATGAAAGAGAATTAAATAAAGCCCTTAATGATATAATTAACTGGTTGACCAATAATAATCTTATAGCTAATTTAGAAAAAACTAAATATGTTCAATTTTATCTTCCCCAACAAAAATCTTATAATTTGACCGTTAAATATAGTGACAACGTTATCGAAAATGTAAATGAGATCAGGTTTCTGGGCATCATTCTTGATTCTCACTTAAGTTGGCAACCACATATAGATTATTTAAACAAAAAAATTAGTAAATATGTATATGTTTTAAAAAATATCACTAGAATAGCGTCACAAAAAACAGCTCTCAGTGCGTATCATGCTTATGTTGTTTCCAACTTAAGATATGGCATATTGCATTGGGGTAATGCTGCTGAAGTCCATATCAAACCTTTATTTAGAACACAAAAAAAATGTATACGTGCTATGTATGGTCTACATTGGCAAGACAGTTGCATTACATTTTTTAAGAGTCTTAAACTGCTTACTTTACCATGTCTCTACATCTACGAAGCATGCGTCTATGTAAAAGAACATATAAATAGCTTTAACTTAGTATACACAAGACGTCCTCGGAAAACTAGAAATAAGGTAGAAATAAGATCAAAAATCGCACCAAATATGACATTTTATAGGAAAACTGTATTTATGATGGGGCCCCAATTATTTAACAAATTACCAGACAATATAAAAGAAAAAAATATTAGACAATTTAAAGTAATATTATATAATTTATTGACTTCTAAATGCTATTATACAATTAATGATTTTTTAGTAGATAATTTAAGTAGTTTTAAGGAATGACATTGTTTGTTTTATGTAGTTCTTAGTATAGTAATGTGATGTAATGACTGTTGTTCTTTATAAAATCTTTATGTAGGAAGAAATCACTAAAATTATGTAAATATTGCATGCTGATACAAGTAAGTTACAGTGAAACTATTATAAAATTTACCATAAGATCGTATGTACCTGTTGACTGCAATAAATAAATTATGAATTATGAATTATGAATTATGAATTATTATGAATTATGAATTATGTTATTTAAGCAAATAAATAATTTCAGATTTATGATAAATGTGTTTACGTATAGATGATAATTCGGTAGGTTTGCTATAGCTCTAGTTAGGTAGTAATCAACAGCACGATAGAGCCTAAGGATTAGGTATACCTGAGTAATATCTTAAATGGTACTGCGAGTAGTATCTAAATCTGCTTCTTCTTCTTTTCGAATGGTACTCGATGAACCCTGGTGTCAGAGTTTTCAACCGCCAACTACCAGATATAGGCCTCTGACACGGTTGTGTAACGATCGCCGTCTAAGTAATCATAGACAGCAACCGGAACCGACGGCTTATCGTGCCCTCCGAAGCACGGAACCAGCTGTCTTTTCGGACAATCGGTGGTTCAGCCTGCAATGTCCTAACCAGACTGGGAACAAATTCACAAAGTGATAAATATCAACTTTGTGAGTGCCCCACCGAGAATCGAACCCGGAACCTTTGCGTCGCAGGCAGGCACTACCACTGCGCCACGTCGGCCGTCATCTGAATCTAAATTATTTTAGTATAATGAGTTAATCCATGGTGTACCTAAGTAGTAAAATTCGATTTGCATCAAGCCTAAGCACTTACTTACATTTAGCATAACACTTATCATTTATATTTTAAGTTATAAAAAAGTAAGCTTTAAACATAATAGCCCTATTTTGCACATCATTACATAGTATAAAATGAAGTCGCTTTCCGTGTCCGCTTGTATACTTTTTAATGCATTATTGCACATCGTAAAAACACTTGCATAATGCCACGCAGCATTCTCTACCGGCCAACCAGATGGTAGACAGAGAGAAAAAGAAGCGGGTTTACTAGAAAATAACTATGAAGAAAACCTTTTCTTTTCAATAGCTAGAGTGATCTAAGAGGCAAGTTTTTAGGTATCTTTTACCGCGAAACTTGTGTTCCCTCAGGAAAACAGGTAGCACCGGGTGAAACCGCTGAGCCGGTCGCTAGTTTTATACAATAAAAGCTCGTTTAACAACATAGCCGTTATAGAAAAAGTCGATATCGTCCAATATACCCCGTCTAAGAATGGCTGCAGCTGCGTACCTAGTGCTTCTATGAAGCGACGTGTTACTCGCTTTACCTACATTAACACTATTAGTATTCACCCAGAGCGCTTCGATTTAAACGTGAAATTCAGCGCGTATCGTTATGCACTTTAGATATTTATACAGCATGTAAAAAAAATCTAGCTGCAAATATTAAAATATATTGACTGGCCCGATGGCGTAGAGGATAGTACCCCTGCGTGCTACTCCGAGGGTCGTGCGTTCGATCCTCACACATCACAATCATTAGTAATTTACTTTTCAAATACCTATTTGTGTTGAGTGTGGGTATTTTCTATGTATTGTGTATGTATTTATAACAATCAAAAAAAGTATTAATTTATTATATCAGCTATCTAGTTCCCATAGCTTTCCTTAGTTTGGGGTAGATGGCGGTGTGTGTAATGTTCGAGATATTTATTTATTCATTTATTGGTAACATTTTATTTATGTAAGCCAGTCCGTTGAAACTGAAGCACTTTCCTCAATGAACAAAAGTCAAAATATGAATAATAAATTGGCCCTCTCATACAAGTCATGATAACTTGTAATTTCTTCTGAAAATAGGTAAAAAGTACATTTAGTGTCCGATTCCCAAAATGTCCAACGCTCTAAAACTGTCCAATGCCCACAATGACCAAATCCCACGAAGTCCGTTTCCCCTATATTGACTGCCCCGATTTGCTTTCGTCCGTCAGTCTGAAAGTACCTTCTTGGCGTCTCAAATAGATAGATTGATAAACACTTTATTGCTTACTACATACACAACAATTTCCAGGCAACCTTTACATGAATGCCCCTTTTTTTCACCCCGTTGCTTCTACAAATTAAGCAAGGCTTTTAGTGAACTATCCGGTAATCTAGACCTCGATTTGTCCCAGTGCCGGTAAACGCCAGTTGAGCAGCAATTTCGTGCTCGATTGACACCTTATCAACACCAATACACCAAATGTACCAGTGATAATATTCTCTTGAGTTTGTACAATTATTAGGTAGGTACTTATTACAATAAAACAATTTTAAACGTGTTTAAGTTGTGTTTATTGATGATGATAATGTCATCCGTGGTTGTAACAATTGTAAAATCCAAAAAATAAAAACACAACATGAATCCGTTTAAAATTGTTTTATTGTGATGTGTACCAGTGATTTTGAACCTTTTGAAACTTTATTTGAGGGTATTACCCTTTAAAAACTATTAACATACAACAGTCGTGGCGTAAATGTCCGTTTTTGCGGCCGTTTAAGCTCTGCCTACCCCGCAAGGGATAATCGGCGCTATGTATGTATATAAGGTATACAAGGGTTAAAATATTATGTCTTACACAAAATTGTATATGGTGAACCTTAAGCGCTCGTATATTTCAGGTGCCAGTCTCAACTCGTGCAAACCATTGTCCAAATAAAATGTCTTTACAAGTGGTGGTATGTAATTTGCTTTGGAGAATTATATAAATATTATATTTTTATTATTATTAAAAACTTATACGTATTAATGGAGAGCCGTACAGAGTCAATGCGAGTGTGTTACTTCCTTGTATAATCTCTCTTTTCGTGTGGGACACCGAGTCATCCAATGACCCGATGAACCCTGGTGTCAGAGTTTTTCAACCGCCTACTACCACTAGTAGGCCTCTGACATGGTTGTGTAACGACCGCCGTGTAAGTTATCATAGACAGCAACCGGGACCGACGGCTTAACGTGTCCTCCAAAGCACGGAACCATTTATTTTCGGACAATCAGGTTGTTCGGCCTGCAATGTCCTAACCAGACCGGGAACAAATTCACAAAGTGATAAATATCAACTTTGTGAGTGCCCCACCGAGAATCGAACCCGGAACCTTTGCGTCGCAGGCAGTCGCACTACCACTGCGCCACATCGGCCGTCTTGTATAATAAACGTAAATGTAATTGGTTTTTGTATTTACTTTAAAGCTAAATTTGTTTTAAGCTATTATCCGAATAAAATAATTGTATGGGAGGGTAAATTTTATTTTGTTATATTTCGGCCTATGTTCCTTGAGGAAACTTAAACTATTGTATGGGCTGGTTCACCCAATAAAATATTTGCGGCTAATATTTTTCCATCCTGTATATTTTAAGTTAGTAAAATGCCAGCTCTAAACCTATCGTGTAGTAGAATCACGTTGCGCATTATAAAAAGCGGCTGTAGTCGCTTAATGCCCCTATAAAGTAAACTGTTAGTCGCTATATCTACATTAACACTATTATTATTCATCCAGAGTGCTATGGTTCAAGCGAAGCGCCTTGAGGCCTCAACCGGCATTGAGGATTTATGTTTCAGAAAGCAACATTATGTTTCAGAACAAACCCTACGGTTAAATACTGAATACAGGAAAAACTCGTCGCAAACAGTCATCGCACGCGCTATAAAATACAGTTGACGCCAGCTAAATACAAAGCACATATACTTTGATCTAACGTATTTTTCGTAGTGCAAACTCTAATAACCACGTTTGTTATTTAGTCTGTACTTTTATTATAATCATTACAAATTTACCCTATGTTTCGGTTGTAATGAATTTGGCACGTATACTCGTGCTAAAATCATTACAACCCTATATATACAGAACTCTATATATACAGAGCGCAAAAGTAAAGTAAACATGTTACCTAAAAAGTCTAGTTACATGCCGTGTGAAGAACCTGGCCAACCCCGAGGCAGTGCTTTTATTTTATTTTTTTACTCCGCCCGAGCCGGTTTCCTATCACGACCATACTAAATTGTTATAAAAGGAAGAAAATTGTGACATACAATTATTATTATTTTTTACAATGACGGATCATGACTTCAATAAGTGATAATACTATCTTAAAAGTTTTCAAAAATTGTATACCTAACACGGGAAGTGTTTTAAAATTTGGTACTCAATACCATCTTACATTGAATAAATTAAATTTCAGTTTGTTTGAAATTTCAGTATGTTACTAAAACTGAAGTTTATCGTATTTTCGAGCATTGTTTAAACGTGAGAAACGAAGTCAGATTGCGACGAGTTATTCATGGCTTAAATTTGGTTGTTCAAAGAATTCCCTCTGAAAATCTATTTGCTGTAAGGTTCCACCTTCATAAGAACAATTCAATAAATCAGCGCTACGGCTGCGCTTCTATCTTCCCTGAATTGTACCCAGTTCCACTATCGTCACTGCTGGCTGATTACAAACGACTTCCTTCGACTTCCCTGCTGAGTTCAGTTTAAGAGCTTTCCTTAGTCTTTAAAAAGTTGAAACTACTGGTATTGGAATTGGTAAGTATTTACTTTTTTTTGTAACCGTCCGTAGTATCTTCATTTTGCTATATTTTTAGGCGAAGTTTGCTCTTTATCTATGCTATATAGGGTGTAAGGAAAAGAACTGCGTTACTTTTAGGGATGAACCAGGCCACAAAACTGAAAAACTACACTTTAAAAAAAATTACCTCACATAACCAGCCTTGGTCGGCAGCTATATTTTGTATTTGAGGTGTTTAATTTAGCGTTGCTATGCTGGGGTGGGTTAGGTATTAATGACGGTCTATGAATGCGCCGCGATTTCGCACGCGTCGCTCTGGGCGTGTGTTGTCCCTTTCTCACTCGCAGGGCGAGGCTGGCGACGTGCGCGCAGACCGCCTGACGGCGCCAAGCGGTGATTTCTGCACCGCGGTCAGTCACTCAAAACCGTTCGGACAGGAGGGTATCGCGTATTGTGCGGATTTCCCGCCACGCGTTTTGTGATGCCGCGTGTAATGGACGATTCAATTTGAGATCGCGCGTGTTGATGCATCGTATTATTGCGTTTCTCCTGGGTTGTACTGGAATGCCAGGCTTAGTGATTGTTGGATGTCTCGACGTCTTCCACGTGAGCGTCGCGTTGAATAGGCATCAAGTGGCCATATCGGCTCGCGTTTGTACGACCCAAATTCGGGTTGGGTCACGCGTAATGACTGATATCAAAGTGGAATACGAACAGAAGCTGTGAATAGTTTGAAGTGAATAACGCGCCAAGGCTGTAGTGGAGTGCTGGGTGTCGATATCTTTTCCACCCAGCCCTGTAAGTACCCACGGAATTCCTATTTGATCCATTCCCTGAACTTCCTTTCTCCGTTGGGTATTTTATGCATTTGGACCGGCATTAACTGTAAGTGATAAATCTAGTTGTTTTAGTATAAAACTGTTTATGGTGTGTTCCCTTTAGTCATATTTGTTGTACCATATCATTGTGACTCCTTAGTACGAATTGCGGAATTCGTGGGGTGATATAATTTGGAGGTACTTACTTATAATCTAGTGCTAATACGTGTGACGTAACGCCAGATCGGCAGACGGTATTTACTACCGACTTGAGTTATGTAAAGGTTGGAACACATCATTTGCCAATTTCACTCAACTTAGTTAATTAGGTTAAATAGATTTAGGTTCACGTTTAATTCATAGTATGCGCTGCTATATTGTGCAGCGTATGTTATTTAGCGCTGCGTAACGCGGCCATTGTCTGCCTCCAGTTGAACTCCTGGTATTTTGCTCGAAATTTATCTGTGTAAATCGCTTCCACTGCGGGAGTTTGGCTTGGAATTAGACAATTTTTGGTAGCAGAGCGTGGTTCAGAAAACCACTAGATTTAAGATTATTTTAGTATAAGATTTTTAATCTACCTACATAAAAAAAAAATATATTTATTGTGATTGTAGTGTGTGCCCTGTGTAGAATATCCTATCGGTAGGATCAGGGCCAATCAATTAGTGAATTGCTTGTTATTATCGTTGTGTTTACCCTGTGCGGATATCCGAACGGTAGGATCAGGGCCGATTGTCTATTATTGTTTTTTATTGTAAGGTTCGGTGTTACTTTGGGTTGGTACCATGGCTCCCACAATTAGGCAGCTTCAGGCGAAAATTAGAGCGCACCTAATGTGGTTCGCGACTAAGCAGGCGATGGTCGGTCGCGGGGACCGAGAGGACGCACTCATCGCTTGTGCGCAACGGATTGACGAACGGGTCGCGGAGGTGTTGGATTGCCTCACTGGATGCGAGGAGTTATTTGATGGGACGCCTGATGAGGAGGTCAAACTTACGGTCCGGGCGAATGTGACCCAGTGCCTGGAGATAGGGCAGGAGATCCAGCAGGCGGCTGCTGTGATCACCAGGCGTAGGGCTGGGGAGCCGGACCCATCCCATGGTCCGCGGGGACCGGGGGTGCAAGTGCCCCTGCCGGCTGTGGCGATTCCGGTCTTCCACGGGGACTACACGGATTGGACCCGATTCCAGGATCTGTTTGACAGTGTGATTCATAACCGCACTGACTTGCAGCCGGCATATAAAATGGCACAATTGATGGCCAAGCTGCAAGGTGAGCCCCATGAGCTGGTAAAGCATCTACCAGTCGATGATGCAAGTTACGAGACGGCTCGCGGTTTGCTGATCGAGAGATACAGCAACAAACGTCTCATGATTGACCAACTCCTGGAACAGTGGCTCACCGTGCCGACCATCACACGAGGGACGGACCTCAGGGCCAAGGTCCTCAACCCTGTCTGCGTTGCAGTGAACGCTCTTGAGAGACAGGGGATGCCGGTGTCAGGCTATGATTATATCCTGGTCCACACGTTGTTGCGCCGCCTGCCGAGCGACATGGCCGCTCGTTTTGAACAGTCACACGGAGGTAAGACATCTGATTACCTCCCGACCTTCGAGGAGCTCAAGTCCTTCCTCGAGGCCGAGTGCAGGCGGGTAGATGCCCAATTAGGAGAGTCGCCTCACGCGGAGTCTGCGGCCGCTCGCCGCCCGGAACGGCCGGGTGCACAGGCGCGAGACGGTAAGAGTAGGCCACCCAGGCGATACAATGTCGCTAATTTGGAATCGAGGTGTGCCTACTGCAGAGAGGCGGGGCATCAGGTGACTGCGTGTGAGGAGTTCGCTGCACAGCGGGTGCAGAAACGTCGTGGTGTGGTGCAGCAACGGTGTTGGTGCTTTAGGTGTATGGGGCCGCATCAGGTGCGAGAGTGCCCATCAAGCACCAACTGCAGGTACTGCCAGGGTGCCCACCATCAGCTCCTATGCATGAACCGCAGCGGAGATTACGGAGGCAGAGCTGACGCGGGTCAGCGGACGGAGTCTGCCCTACCTAGACGGGAGCAACGCTCCCCACCCCCTCCAAGGAGGAGTCCTCTTCCACCAGGGTTTCAGGGACGAGGCCAGGGACATCAGCAGGTGATGCCCCCTTCACCACGCGCGAGACAGTCACCACCTCGGCAGCAGGTGCCGGAACAGGGTAGGTGGTCACAGGTCCAAGGTCAGGGGCACCCATCACAGATACGTGATGCTACGGGCGGGTGCCATGCCTCTCCCCTTGGCTGAGCACCCGCGGCTACAGGCGCATCCACGGTACGCGCGCCTGCCGCAGGGTTACTATAGGCTGCCAGCCATGGCGTACAGGACCAGAGGTCCCTATCAGCAGGAGTGGGACCCACTCGAAGGTGTACGGAGAGAGGGGACCCCCCCGCAGGACGCGGACACTCCGCGCTTGTGTTCCTGCTAGGTAATCGCCGCCTACACGCCAGCTTCGGCCCCCCGGCCAATTACGGTATTGTTGCCTACGGCAATGATTTGGGTATGGGGATACGGTGGCCGCAGCATACAGGTAAGAGCCTTGTTAGATACAGGGGCTCAGGGTTGTATTGTGTCTAGTAAGCTGGTGAGTAGGCTACGCTTAAATATAAGGCCCACAACGGATGGGGCTGTAGGTATTGGAGGTGTAGATGTGCCTGACGTTCGGGGTCAGGTGAACTTCGAGTTCACATTAGGTAATACAGGTACAGGGGTCAGCTATCATGCCTCAGCAGTGGTGCTGGATGAAGTGGTAGGGAAACTTCCTCAGGTTCGGTTACCGTCAACGGTACGAGGGTTAACCACAGGCTTAGAGTTAGCTGATCCTGAATTTGATACTCCTGGTACGGTGGACGTTCTCCTCGGGTCAGACGTCCTCGGGAGATTCTGGTGTGGCAGAAAACGAGTACTTCAGCAAACTGGTTTAGTGGCCGTTGATACCACAGGGGGGTATGTTATTTTTGGCCCAGTTTGGAGACCTCAGGACCTACCAGAGGGCGATACGGTTCTCTATGGTAGTGTGTTGTCGGAGGTGCTGCAGAGGTTTTGGGAGTCTGAGGAGCCACCCACAGCGGATAGACGGAAGCCAGAGGATGACGAGTGCGAGCTGTTCTATCAGTACAACACTGCACGAAGTTCGTCAGGTAGGTTTGTTACCAGGCTGCCATCTCTCCCAAACCGCCCCTCCTTAGGTAGTTCGCGACAGATCGCGGAACGGAGACTACTGGCTATGGAGAGAAAGATGAAGCGAGATGCAGCACTTCGGCAGAAGTATATCGAATTCATGAGGGAGTACCTAGAGTTAGGCCACATGTCGGTGTCCAGCATAGATTGGAGGTGTGTCGAGCATTACTATATACCACACCTGGCTGTTTTGAAGTCACCGGAGGCGAAGATACGGGTAGTGTTTGACGGTTCTGCTCCTACATCGAATGGTGTGTCTGTGAACCAGTGTCTGCACGCGGGTCCCAAGTTGAACCGGGACATTGTGGACATCCTCACAGATTTTCGGTTGCACCAAGTAGCGTTCGTCGCAGACGTCAAAATGATGTTTCGCCAAACAATTATACACCCAGATGACCGTCGGTACCAGCTGATTTTGTGGCGTGAGAGCCCTGACGAGCCGATGGTCACTTATGAGCTCAACACGGTAACGTATGGTCTGAAGCCAAGTCCGTTTTTAGCAGTACGCACGCTGCGAGAGTTGGCCGCACAGGAAAGGGTAAGATTCCCTCGAGCCGCAGCAGTACTGGATCGCGACGTCTACGTGGATGACATCTGCACGGGTGCAGATAGCGTGCAACAAGCACTGCTACTACGAGACGAGCTGATCGCGATCATGGAATCAGGAGGTTATGAGTTGCGGAAATGGCTGTCCAGCTGTCCAGAGCTCCTGGCCGGGTTGCCAGGTGAGTTCCAGCAGGACCCGCACCTTTTCGAGAACCCGGACAATCCAAATACGTTGAGCATCCTAGGGGTGCAATATAGGCCAACGCATGATGTCTTTACGTATCAGATCGAGCCAGACCTTTTGCAGAAGACTTGGACGAAGCGTTCGGTATTATCGACGATCGCCAGAACTTTCGATCCTAATGGGTGGATCGCACCGGTGACGTTCATGGCGAAGTGCTTCTTGCAAAGGTTGTGGATAGCAAACTTGGGTTGGGACGACCAGCTCTCCGGAGAGCTGTTGAATGATTGGACCAAGTTTGTGACCACCTTACCAGGGATCGTACGCATCGCCATACCTCGCAAGTTGCTCCCATCGGTGGGATGTAAGGCTACCCTACATGGGTTTTGTGATGCCTCGGAGCGAGGGTACGCGGCAGCTGTCTATTTGCGGACAGTCAGTTCAACGGGAACTGTAGACGTGCGTCTAGTTATGGCCAAGAGTAAGGTGGCTCCGGTTAGGACAAGATGGACCATTCCAAAGTTGGAATTGGCGGGAGCAGCGCTTCTCACGCGCTTGCTACATCATGTCGCTAGTAATCTACGCGGGTACCATCACTTTGGATGAAACGGTGTACGCATGGACCGACAGTAGGATAGTTCTGTGCTGGTTACAGACGTCGGTACATACTCTTGAGGTTTTCGTGGCAAATCGGGTGTCACAGATTAAAGGATCGGAAACTCCGTTGGTATGGAGACACGTACCGGGAGAACAGAACCCAGCGGACTGCGCCTCACGGGGATGTAGGGCCCCTGATTTGGTAGGTCACTCACTGTGGTGGGGACCTCAGTGGCTGACTGAGTCACCTGAGAGATGGCCATACAATGAGTGCGGGTCGCCGCTTGGGCCACCTGATCGAGGTTTGCGAGTGAACGTAGGGCAGATCGTACCTAAGCCTAGTGCGGCTTTCTTGCTGGAACGATACAGCTCCCTCGACAAACTTCTAGGGGTGACAGGTTGGATCAAACGGTTCGTGAACAACTGTAGAAAACCTCAAGCAGAACGGAACTTGGCACCTGTCCTCTCGCCTGCGGAGCGTAATGCGGCTCTAAGTTTATTGGTTAGGGTCGTCCAGGCGGAACATTTTGAGGAAGAGGCCAGGCTGCTCAGGGATGGCCGTGGAAAGCTGAAGGGAGGTCTTGTGCGCCTCAACCCGTTCGTGGACGAGCATGGAATGCTCCGGGTTGGAGGTAGACTTCGGAACGCTAACCTGCCCTTTTCAGCACGGCATCCGCTGTTACTCCCAAAGAAGGGACCTTTAGTAGAACTTATAGTTACGGATCGTCACCAGAAAAACTCGCATGCGGGCTGCAATGCACTTTTGGCTATTCTGCAGCGCGAGTTTTGGATCTTGTCTGGACGACGTACGGTACGGAGCATTGTGTTTCGGTGCTTGCCTTGCTATCGGTTGAAGGCAGCCACAATGCAACCTCAGATGGGAGACCTCCCACCGGACCGGGTGACGGAAGCCTGGACGTTTGCGGGTGTGGGAACGGACTTTGCGGGGCCTTTTATGGTAAAGGCATCACGCCTTCGCAACGCGAAGTCAATCAAGGCGTATTTGTGCGTGTTTGTGTGCCTAGCAACCAAGGCCGTCCACTTGGAACTCGTGGCCGACCTCACTACGGAGGCTTTCTTAGCAGCTTTAGATAGATTTGTGTCGCGAAGAGGGCGACCAGCGCTGATCAGGTCGGACTGTGGTACCAACTTTAAGGGCGCTGATCGATGTATGAAAGAAATTATAACGTTTTTATCGGAAAACGAGGAAGCTATCGGCACGAGCCTCTCCCGTCAGGGCATTAACTGGGTGTTCGATCCACCAGGATGCCCCCACTGGGGTGGTATATTTGAAGCGGTTGTAAAGTCCCCTAAGACGCATTTGATGCGCGTTATAGGTTTAACGATATTAACCTTTGAGGAGCTAGCGACCGTGTTTTGTAAAATTGAGGCCGTTCTCAATTCACGTCCTTTGTGTCCGCTTAGCTCAGATCCGAATGATCTGGAGGCCCTGACACCAGGGCATTTCTTAATTGGCCGACCACTTAACGCCTTGCCAGAATGCCCCTACACAGAGGTCAGTAGCAATCGTTTGACGCGTTATGAGTTGCTGCAGCAAATGTCTCAGAATTTTTGGAAGCGATGGTCGCTTGAGTATTTGCACATTCTGCAGCAACGCCTTAAGTGGACGGACAGAACTGAACCCCCTCGCATCGGAGATCTCGTTCTGGTTAAGGATGCCAACCTGCCGCCACTGCGATGGCGCAGAGGGCGCATTCTCAACTTGTTCCCAGGTAGTGATGGCACTCCTCGAGTCGCGACAGTTCAGGTAGGGGATTCAGTTCTTAAGCGAGCAATAGCAACGCTATCTCGTCTCCCCAGTAGTGAATAGGCCTAAGGGATTCGGCCTAGGGCGGGTGAATGTTTAATTTAGCGTTGCTATGCTGGGGTGGGTTAGGTATTAATGACGGTCTATGAATGCGCCGCGATTTCGCACGCGTCGCTCTGGGCGTGTGTTGTCCCTTTCTCACTCGCAGGGCGAGGCTGGCGACGTGCGCGCAGACCGCCTGACGGCGCCACGCGGTGATTTCTGCACCGCACTGGCAGTCACTCGAAAACCGTTCGGACGTCGAGTATCGTGTTTGTGCGGATTTCCCGCCACGAGTTTTGTGATGCCGCGTGTAATGGACGATTCAATTTGAGATCGCGCGTGTTGATGCATCGTATTATTGCGGTTCTCCTGGGTTATACTAGAATACCAGGCTTAGTGATTGTTGGATGTCTCGACGTCTTCCACGTGAGCGTCGCGTTGAATAGGCATCAAGTGGCCATATCGGCTCGCGTTTTGTACGGCCCTAATTCGTGTTGGGTCACGCGTAATGACTAATATCAAAGTGAAATACGAACAGAAGCTGTGAGTGGTTTGAAGTGAATAACGCGCCAAGGCTGTAGTGGAATGCTGGGTGTCGATATCTTTTCCACCCAGCCCTGTAAGTACCAACGGAATTCCTATTTGATCCATTCCCTGAACTTCCTTTCTCCGTTGGGTATTTATGCATTTGCGCCGGCACGTGACTGTAAGTGATAAAACTGTTTATTCGTGTTAATGGTGTGTTCCCTTTAGTCATATTTGTTGTACCATATCATTGTGACTCCTTAGTACGAATTGCGGAATTCGTGGGGTGATATAATTTGGAGGTACTTACTTATAATCTAGTGCTAATACGTGTGACGTAACGCCAGATCGGCAGACGGTATTTACTACCGACTTGAGTTATGTAAAGGTTGGAACACATCATTTGCCAATTTCACTCAACTTAGTTAATTAGGTTAAATAGATTTAGGTTCACGTTTAATTCATAGTATGCGCTGCTATATTGTGCAGCGTATGTTATTTAGCGCTGCGTAACGCGGCCATTGTCTGCCTCCAGTTGAACTCCTGGTATTTTGCTCGAAATTTATCTGTGTAAATCGCTTCCACTGCGGGAGTTTGGCTTGGAATTAGACATGAGGTCTAATTTTTTTTTTCATTTTTTTAGAAAAGGTTTTCAGTTTCATGGGCTGGTTAATTCCTTGAAAGGAACGCAGTAGTTTTCCTTACCCTCTGTATGAGGTCACTTATTCAACAAGGGTTTGGGTGGCTATGGGCCTATGATTCGCGCGCCATCTCTCCAATGTGTGCTATAATGATAATAATTAAAAAAATAAACAATAGCGTAATATTTATTTTGTGGAAAGGAATAACCTCTACCTTTTCCTGATGTTTTTTCTGTGACAAATAAACGAAAACGTTTTTCTTTTGCCGTTTTGGCCATGTTTTCAGAAAGACACCATCGATATTGTTCCCGATAAGGTCGCAATATCTCGGGCAGTAATAGATTTTATGTTCATTTTATCGGCCCCATTCATAAAAACGTCGCTTATTCTGATGAACGGGCCTTGATTTGTACTCTATTGCTCTAATTTGAGGTCATCCTTGAGCTACATGATAGTCTTTTGTCACATAACCGTTGATTAAGTAGGTAGATACATACCTACATATATCACGCCTATGACCCTATGCGGGGTAGGCAGAGCGTTAATTGCCGTAAAAAGCGAACATTTAACACCCCACGTCTGACAAACTTTTCAGGATCATTACGAATAATATATCGTGTATCAGCCCATCATTGCCTAAAATTGCAATACACCTAACCCTCGAATCCCTTAGTCGCCTCTTGCGACACCCGAGGGTAAAGAAATAGGGTAATGCTATCCTACGCTGGCATCACACGGCATAGTAAGTAGATTACCGCAACAAACAATTTATAACAATGTCTTCTCTTTTGTTTTATAGTAAGTATCCACACTTACATGCTTCAGAAATTATACAAATTTTATAAGTTAGCGGCAATAGATGTTTAATGCAACTTGTTACAAGGAAACTCATCAACAGCTTAAACATAAAACATCTTGGGCGTTACCTATATATACAATAGTGTGTCTAATAGCTACTTGCCTATCTCATGAAATAAACAATGTGTATACAACATGATAAGCATTTATCTTCAAAGCGTGTTTCTAAGTGAAAAATAAGAATACGTGCCTGCCACCTCATGGATCTCTTAAGAGGCAATTTCTTACAGAAAATGCGATTTCCATAAGATTTATTGTACGGGGAGACAGTTCCACTCGTAAATAAAATAAACAGAATATGTGGTGGATTTGTAATGTGTCTTGTTTGTTTTATTTTCTAGATAAATATTGCTACATACCAAAAAGTTTAATAAAAAATAGAATTAAAACGATATCAGTAAATACGAGTAGTATGAAGTACCGTGACGTCGCTTACCGTGACCTTATGCCACTATGTTTGCTAAGATTTTAAGAGAACGCAACGGATTTTGATGCAGTTTTCTTTAATAGATAGATTAGGTAATAAAACACTTTTTTACACTAGTTCCACTATATATTAAATTAAAATGCTTTAAAGCGACCGGTTTCGTTACATCATCGTCAGGCAACAAATTTAAAAATCAAAACAAATAATCGCAAAACAACGTAGGTAGTGCAATATTTGCATGTCGCAGTGCAAAGAAAAGTTGGTCAAAGTGAGAATGTCAAGATGTATATAAAAAAAATCAATTAATTAATTTAAGATTAATTTAAAAATAATAAATTCCATGTCCAAAATATAATAATAGTAAATTGGTTGTACTCATAGTACATTAATTTGGATTAAAATAATTAAGAATTGGCGAGGTGGACAAACATGTTTGGTCATTTAGAATATTAAACTTAATTCTATGTCTATTTATTTCTACCGCTTCTAACGTGTCCATTTTTCGCCCTTTGTTGGCTATGTGTAGGTACTTCACGTTTTTGGACACATCAAATGTGTGACCTTTAAAGCATTTTAATTTAATATATAGTGGAACTAGTGTAAAAAAGTGTTTTATTACCTAGAATACTATGGAGTTCCATCAAGAAATCACAACACAAAGTGTAAATCATAGATAGATTAATTCAAGAAAAAGGTTCTGATGTCTGATTTATGTCAGGAAAAGGTCTTTTTCCTACGGAAAAACGATTGGCAGCGGGTGAAACCACTGGGCGGGCCGCTAGTTTATCATAAAAGCCTAATTCTCTTTCCCACATTCACTTCCGATGATGAATACTAAATTTCCCGTCAGCAAACTAATTAGCTATTTACAGATAAATTAATTATTGTTGACTAGTCGGTTCCAGCGAATTTCGTTGCTGTAATATTGCTGATAAAAAACTGTTGCTGTTGCAGCCTGTAAAATTATACTTCCTAACCAGCGTCTTTTAACTCATGTTTATTGACAATGTCCATTACGCTTTTAAGGTGCAGCAAACTTGAGGATATTCTCAAAGACCGAAAAACTCCACAATGCCTAAAGACCAAAATGTTAAACCAGTGTGTCGAGCTTGTCATGACTTATGGTGCCGAAACATCGACGCTCCACCACCGGTCCACAAAATTCAAGTGTCACAGAGAGCCATGGAGCGCTCCATGCTAGACGTCACCCTTCTCAACCTAATTCCAAACGCTGAGATACGACGTCGAATGAAAGTTGTGGATGTCATTTGTCGCCGTGGGCGGAGGCAAAGTTGGTAGGGCATGTGGTTAGGCAGTGATGGCAGGTGGAGCAAAGTCTTGACTGAGTGGTGGCCAAAAGAATGGCGTAGAAGCGTAGGTCGTCAGCTAGATGAGTTGACGACATAGTAAAGGCTGTCGGCAGAACTTGAACAATACTGTCTGGAACAGGATCTATGGCACAAGAGAGAGGGGGCTTATATCCAGTCGTGGGTGAAAAAAGGCTGAAATAATGATTTCAGCAAAGTACATTTGTGAATTAAAAGACGAAAAGTATATTTGTAAATTGAGTGGAAGTGTCTTTACCAAAGTTGGAGTTTCCATATTCGTATAGAACTAACTATCGCACCTCTATTCTCATGGAAATCAAAAAATTGTGTATCAAATTTTTATCTTCGTCTAAATTAAATCGTTTATTTGTCGGAGCGCGTTTTTTACTGCCGTGTGAAAAACGTCGGCATTAAAAAAACGGTTGACTGCAGACACTATTATTATGAAGATGTCGTAAGTAGTATTCCTTCAGCCGCTCAACGCTGTAATTCCTCCTATACATAGATTAAATAAGCACAAATTAGCACAGGAATTTTCATTCATTTTATTTTTACGGTAATTATTGTCATGCTAATGTAATAAATTCCGCGAAAATTATGTAAAATGAGACAGCAAAATTAATGTCTCGAAATTAATAATACCCCATGTAATTTTTTTTTTTAATAAATTATCAAACTTTTCTTTTAGGAAAAACATGGCAGCTACAGTTTTTAGCTTCAACTTTCTGTTCTTTTCGCGCTTTGTCAGAATCGAGGCCACCTTATCGCAAACTTCACTTACTTAACTATAGTTAGATAGGTACTAGGTAGGTATACGTATATGTAGGTTTAGGTACCTAGTTTGATTTAAGATAACTTATTTTTGTTTGCTAATAATGAGTGTTTTACAAAAAGGATCAAACTTATTCACAGCTGAAAAATATTTTCAAGAAGAAAATTTATTTAAAAATATTTTCTAAAAAACTATACTAAAGAGAGAGGGTGTCAAAAACTAACATTCAGATTTCAATTTCAGATAAAGTTGGAATAGGGTCTCCTCCCCAGAATTTGATCAAAAGGTGGGTATCTTGTTCAAACACAACTCCGTGTGAAATATTTATAGGCGCTTATCTATTGACTGGCCCGATGGCGTAGTGGATAGTACCCCTGCCTGCTACGCCGAGGGTCGTGGGTTCGATCCCCACACAGAACAAGTATTTGTAAGTTACTTTTAAAATATTTGTGTTGAGTCTGGGTGTTTTCTATGTATTGTATGTATTTATTTACAACATAAAAGTATTTAGGGATATAGGCGTGATTTATGTATGTATGTATGTATTTATGTATAATATCAGCTATCTTGTTCCCATAGTACAATAGCTAAGCTAAGCGAGTTTCGGGCTAGATGGCGTTATGTGAAATCTCCATGATATTTATTTTTATTCTTATCGTTATTTTTATTTTTTATTTTTATTGAATCTGTGTACTATACGGGCATGAAAATATGAGTTTGTCGTGAGTTTTGATAACGCAGTAGGTACTTTCACATTTTTCATGATAATTAATACAGGGTGTAAAAGACAACCCTTTGAATACATTATAGGGTTCATTATGGCCATGAAACTGACTTAGCAACTTCTCATATGAAAATATTTCAGAAAACAGATTTTTTTTTTGGATACCCATAGTACATGCAGTCAGGTGATTGCGAACTAAAGGATGCAATTTTGTGTGGGACTTCGTTTATTTTTGTCGTTTCCTGAAATATCTTTCGAGGGAAAAAGTGTTCAGTTGCATGGTCTGCATGCACTCTATCAGTATTCGGGAGGGCTGTACGTGGTATAGTTGAAAATTTGTTGAAACTTCTTATCTTCGCACCTGCTAAGCTATATTTCAATCGCTATATATAATATTGTTTGAGATGAGACTACATGCGCGGAAAATCTTTTGCTGTCTTAGGTAATGAAATTCCACAACTGACTCCCGCAAATGCGTTTCGACATTAAAATATAGGTTATAAATTATATCTGAAAAAATTATGAATCACTGAAGAAGTATATTTGATAATTTCCTTAAGTCTTACAAAGCGGCTCATTGGAAATCAACAACTTTCGAACTCATCTCACTGGTTCTCAATTAATTAGCCATAGCTGGTTCCGTGCTTCGGAGGGCACGTTAAGCCGTCGGTCTCAAATGCAGTCTATGATTGCTTATATGGTAGTCGTTATTACATACCATGTCCGATGTCAGAGGCTGTTGAAAAAACCCTGACACCAGGGTTCATCGGGTTGTTGGACAATTTTGTGTCCCACACGTAAGAAGAAGGAAAAGCAAGATCAAGACCCATACTATCCAATATATACATGCTTACATTATAAATTCGAGAGTTTGTCTGTGTGTGTATGCATGTATGTTTGTTATAGACAAATTCAGAGGCTTGACAGATTTGGATAAAATACACAGACAGAGAAACCTGAAGTAGCACATACTTTTTACCGCGGAATAAATGTAAAACTGCAGTAAAAACTAAGTCAAAATTTATTACAAATATATTTTATTACTGGTGTGTTTCAAAAGAGGGAAGGACTACTTCCAGATCAATTGTCTAGTAATTCGTTAAATATAACCTAGTTTTAATTTGTCATACCTACTTGACCTGCAGTTAATGGCTGCGAAGATGGCCATTCAACCACACATTAATCTTTACATTATAGACTGATTGATTGAAAATGTCTTTTGAATGAAATAAATTGTTTAAAATATAATAAATAAAAAAGGTAGGTTGTTTGGTACTTATTGACATAAATATATTCTGAACAGTTGATACTAGTTTTAACGAATTAAATGAGTTTTTTGTGACTTATTTATTTTGGGTACAAGCGGCTCATTCTGAGTTTATTTATTTTATTTTATTCCTCTTGTGTTGTGGGTTGTCGTAAGTATTGTGTTTTATAACTCTTGCAGGAACTCCCACCCCGACACTAAAGAAAAACATAACGCGCAAATCACAGAGGCCACATTCACGCAACGGGCTGTAAAAAAAGTAATTTTCCAGTTGAACGTACCGCAAACAACCTATGAACCAAGCTTGGTGAAAGCAGATAAAAAAATACGGCACGAGCGCGTTAAACAAACGAGACTAATCAGATAAACTACTTACTTAAAAACCTTCATGAACTATAATTTTGACGTATGTTGATACATACAAACAAACCTACATATATCACGCCCACATCCTTTGCGGGGTAGTCAAAGCATAAAGGGCCGTAAAAAACGGACTTCCACGCCACGTCTAACAAACTTTATTGCATTCAGTTAATAGTGTATCACCATAGTGAATGGTTTTCAGTTAAACGCCTAAAATTTCAATATGCATGACCCTCGAGTCCCTTAATCTCCTCTTACGAAACCCACGGGAAAGAAATGGGATTATGCTATTCTAAGCCGGCATCTCATGGCATCACGTAAGTTGTCTAATTCCAAGCTAAACTCCCGCAGTGGAAGCGATTTACACAGGTAAATTTCGAACAAAATACCAGGAGTTCAACTGGAGGCAGACAATGGCTGCGTTACGCAGCGCTAAATAGCATACGCTGCACAATATAGCAGCGCATACTATGAATTAAACGTGAACCTAAATCTATTTAACTTAATTAACTAAGTTGATTGAAATTGGCTAATGATGTGTTCCAACCCTTACATAACTCAAGTCGGTAGTAAATACCGTCTGCCGATCTGGTGTTACGTCACACGTATTAGCACTAGATTATAAGTAAGTACCTCCAAATTATATCACCCCACGAATTCCGCAATTCGTACTAAGGAGTCACAATGATATGGTACAACAAATATGACTAAAGGGAACACACCATTAACACGAATAAACAGTTTTATCACTTACAGTCACGTGCCGGCGCAAATGCATAAATACCCAACGGAGAAAGGAAGTTCAGGGAATGGATCAAATAGGAATTCCGTGGGTACTTACAGGGCTGGGTGGAAAAGATATCGACACCCAGCATTCCACTACAGCCTTGGCGCGTTATTCACTTCAAACCACTCACAGCTTCTGTTCGTATTTCACTTTGATATTAGTCATTACGCGTGACCCAACACGAATTAGGGCCGTACAAAACGCGAGCCGATATGGCCACTTGATGCCTATTCAACGCGACGCTCACGTGGAAGACGTCGAGACATCCAACAATCACTAAGCCTGGTATTCTAGTATAACCCAGGAGAACCGCAATAATACGATGCATCAACACGCGCGATCTCAAATTGAATCGTCCATTACACGCGGCATCACAAAACTCGTGGCGGGAAATCCGCACAAACACGATACTCGACGTCCGAACGGTTTTCGAGTGACTGCCAGTGCGGTGCAGAAATCACCGCGTGGCGCCGTCAGGCGGTCTGCGCGCACGTCGCCAGTCTCGCCCTGCGAGTGAGAAAGGGACAACACACGCCCAGAGCGACGCGTGCGATCGAGCACCGCGCCGCATTCATAGACCGTCATTAATACCTAACTCACCCCAGCATAACAACGCTAAATATTAAACATTGACCCGCCCTAGGCCGAATCCCTTAGGCCTATTCACTACTGGGGAGACGAGATAGCGTTGCTATTGCTCGCTTAAGAACTGAATCCCCTACCTGAACTGTCGCGACTCGAGGAGTGCCATCACTACCTGGGAACAAGTTGAGAATGCGCCCTCTGCGCCATCGCAGTGGCGGCAGGTTGGCATCCTTAACCAGAACGAGATCTCCGATGCGAGGGGGTTCAGTTCTGTCCGTCCACTTAAGGCGTTGCTGCAGAATGTGCAAATACTCAAGCGATGGTCGCTTGAGTATTTGCACATTCTGCAGCAACGCCTTAAGTGGACGGACAGAACTGACCTCTGTGTAGGGGCATTCTGGCAAGGCGTTAAGTGGTCGGCCAATTAAGAAATGCCCTGGTGTCAGGGCCTCCAGATCATTCGGATCTGAGCTAAGCGGACACAAAGGACGTGAATTGAGAACGGCCTCAATTTTACAAAACACGGTCGCTAGCTCCTCAAAGGTTAATATCGTTAAACCTATAACGCGCATCAAATGCGTCTTAGCGGACTTTACAACCGCTTCAAATATACCACCCCAGTGGGGGCATCCTGGTGGATCGAACACCCAGTTAATGCCCTGACGGGAGAGGCTCGTGCCGATAGCTTCCTCGTTTTCCGATAAAAACGTTATAATTTCTTTCATACATCGATCAGCGCCCTTAAAGTTGGTACCACAGTCCGACCTGATCAGCGCTGGTCGCCCTCTTCGCGACACAAATCTATCTAAAGCTGCTAAGAAAGCCTCCGTAGTGAGGTCGGCCACGAGTTCCAAGTGGACGGCCTTGGTTGCTAGGCACACAAACACGCACAAATACGCCTTGATTGACTTCGCGTTGCGAAGGCGTGATGCCTTTACCATAAAAGGCCCCGCAAAGTCCGTTCCCACACCCGCAAACGTCCAGGCTTCCGTCACCCGGTCCGGTGGGAGGTCTCCCATCTGAGGTTGCATTGTGGCTGCCTTCAACCGATAGCAAGGCAAGCACCGAAACACAATGCTCCGTACCGTACGTCGTCCAGACAAGATCCAAAACTCGCGCTGCAGAATAGCCAAAAGTGCATTGCAGCCCGCATGCGAGTTTTTCTGGTGACGATCCGTAACTATAAGTTCTACTAAAGGTCCCTTCTTTGGGAGTAACAGCGGATGCCGTGCTGAAAAGGGCAGGTTAGCGTTCCGAAGTCTACCTCCAACCCGGAGCATTCCATGCTCGTCCACGAACGGGTTGAGGCGCACAAGACCTCCCTTCAGCTTTCCACGGCCATCCCTGAGCAGCCTGGCCTCTTCCTCAAAATGTTCCGCCTGGACGACCCTAACCAATAAACTTAGAGCCGCATTCCGCTCCGCAGGCGAGAGGACAGGTGCCAAGTTCCGTTCTGCTTGAGGTTTTCTACAGTTGTTCACGAACCGTTTGATCCAACCTGTCACCCCTAGAAGTTTGTCGAGGGAGCTGTATCGTTCCAGCAAGAAAGCCGCACTAGGCTTAGGTACGATCTGCCCTACCTTCACTCGCAAACCTCGATCAGGTGGCCCAAGCGGCGACCCGCACTCATTGAATGGCCATCTCTCAGGTGACTCAGTCAGCCACTGAGGTCCCCACCACAGTGAGTGACCTACCAAATCAGGGGCCCTACATCCCCGTGAGGCGCAGTCCGCTGGGTTCTGTTCTCCCGGTACGTGTCTCCATACCAACGGAGTTTCCGATCCTTTAATCTGTGACACCCGATTTGCCACGAAAACCTCAAGAGTATGTACCGACGTCTGTAACCAGCACAGAACTATCCTACTGTCGGTCCATGCGTACACCGTTTCATCCAAAGTGATGGTACCGCGTAGATTACTAGCGACATGATGTAGCAAGCGCGTGAGAAGCGCTGCTCCCGCCAATTCCAACTTTGGAATGGTCCATCTTGTCCTAACCGGAGCCACCTTACTCTTGGCCATAACTAGACGCACGTCTACAGTTCCCGTTGAACTGACTGTCCGCAAATAGACAGCTGCCGCGTACCCTCGCTCCGAGGCATCACAAAACCCATGTAGGGTAGCCTTACATCCCACCGATGGGAGCAACTTGCGAGGTATGGCGATGCGTACGATCCCTGGTAAGGTGGTCACAAACTTGGTCCAATCATTCAACAGCTCTCCGGAGAGCTGGTCGTCCCAACCCAAGTTTGCTATCCACAACCTTTGCAAGAAGCACTTCGCCATGAACGTCACCGGTGCGATCCACCCGTTAGGATCGAAAGTTCTGGCGATCGTCGATAATACCGAACGCTTCGTCCAAGTCTTCTGCAAAAGGTCTGGCTCGATCTGATACGTAAAGACATCATGCGTTGGCCTATATTGCACCCCTAGGATGCTCAACGTATTTGGATTGTCCGGGTTCTCGAAAAGGTGCGGGTCCTGCTGGAACTCACCTGGCAACCCGGCCAGGAGCTCTGGACAGCTGGACAGCCATTTCCGCAACTCATAACCTCCTGATTCCATGATCGCGATCAGCTCGTCTCGTAGTAGCAGTGCTTGTTGCACGCTATCTGCACCGGTGCAGATGTCATCCACGTAGACGTCGCGATCCAGTACTGCTGCGGCTCGAGGGAATCTTACCCTTTCCTGTGCGGCCAACTCTCGCAGCGTGCGTACTGCCAAAAACGGACTTGGCTTCAGACCATACGTTACCGTGTTAAGCTCATAAGTGACCATCGGCTCGTCAGGGCTCTCACGCCACAAAATCAGCTGGTACCGACGGTCATCTGGGTGTATAATTGTTTGGCGAAACATCATTTTGACGTCTGCGACGAACGCTACTTGGTGCAACCGAAAATCTGTGAGGATGTCCACAATGTCCCGGTTCAACTTGGGACCCGCGTGCAGACACTGGTTCACAGACACACCATTCGATGTAGGAGCAGAACCGTCAAACACTACCCGTATCTTCGCCTCCGGTGACTTCAAAACAGCCAGGTGTGGTATATAGTAATGCTCGACACACCTCCAATCTATGCTGGACACCGACATGTGGCCTAACTCTAGGTACTCCCTCATGAATTCGATATACTTCTGCCGAAGTGCTGCATCTCGCTTCATCTTTCTCTCCATAGCCAGTAGTCTCCGTTCCGCGATCTGTCGCGAACTACCTAAGGAGGGGCGGTTTGGGAGAGATGGCAGCCTGGTAACAAACCTACCTGACGAACTTCGTGCAGTGTTGTACTGATAGAACAGCTCGCACTCGTCATCCTCTGGCTTCCGTCTATCCGCTGTGGGTGGCTCCTCAGACTCCCAAAACCTCTGCAGCACCTCCGACAACACACTACCATAGAGAACCGTATCGCCCTCTGGTAGGTCCTGAGGTCTCCAAACTGGGCAAAAATAACATACCCCCCTGTGGTATCAACGGCCACTAAACCAGTTTGCTGAAGTACCCGTTTTCTGCCACACCAGAATCTCCCGAGGACGTCTGACCCGAGGAGAACGTCCACCGTACCAGGAGTATCAAAGTCAGGATCAGCTAGCTCTAAGCCTGTGGTTAACCCTCGTACCGTTGACGGTAACCGAACCTGAGGAAGTTTCCCTACCACATCATCCAGCACCACTGCTGAGGCATGATAGCTGACCCCTGTACCTGTATTACCTAATGTGAACTCGAAGTTCACCTGACCCCGAACGTCAGGCACATCTACACCTCCAATACCTACAGCCCCATCCGTTGTGGGCCTTATATTTAAGCGTAGCCTACTCACCAGCTTACTAGACACAATACAACCCTGAGCCCCTGTATCTAACAAGGCTCTTACCTGTATGCTGCGGCCACCGTATCCCCATACCCAAATCATTGCCGTAGGCAACAATACCGTAATTGGCCGGGGGGCCGAAGCTGGCGTGTAGGCGGCGATTACCTAGCAGGAACACAAGCGCGGAGTGTCCGCGTCCTGCGGGGGGGTCCCCTCTCTCCGTACACCTTCGAGTGGGTCCCACTCCTGCTGATAGGGACCTCTGGTCCTGTACGCCATGGCTGGCAGCCTATAGTAACCCTGCGGCAGGCGCGCGTACCGTGGATGCGCCTGTAGCCGCGGGTGCTCAGCCAAGGGGAGAGGCATGCGTGGGTCATGAGACCTCACCATGTTGTTCAGTCCCGCCGAGTACTGCATGTACTGGCCCTGGTATTGGCACCCGCCCGTAGCATCACGTATCTGTGATGGGTGCCCCTGACCTTGGACCTGTGACCACCTACCCCGTTCCGGCACCTGCTGCCGAGGTGGTGACTGTCTCGCGCGTGGTGAAGGGGGCATCACCTGCTGATGTCCCTGGCCTCGTCCCTGAAACCCTGGTGGAAGAGGACTCCTCCTTGGAGGGGGTGGGGAGCGTTGCTCCCGTCTAGGTAGGGCAGACTCCGTCCGCTGACCCGCGTCAGCTCTGCCTCCGTAATCTCCGCTGCGGTTCATGCATAGGAGCTGATGGTGGGCACCCTGGCAGTACCTGCAGTTGGTGCTTGATGGGCACTCTCGCACCTGATGCGGCCCCATACACCTAAAGCACCAACGCCGTTGCTGCACCACACCACGACGTTTCTGCACCCGCTGTGCAGCGAACTCCTCACACGCAGTCACCTGATGCCCCGCCTCTCTGCAGTAGGCACACCTCGTTTCCAAATTAGCGACGTTGTATCGCCTGGGTGGCCTACTCTTACCGTCTCGCGCCTGTGCACCCGGCCGTTCCGGGCGGCGAGCGGCCGCAGACTCCGCGTGAGGCGACTCTCCTAATTGGGCATCTACCCGCCTGCACTCGGCCTCGAGGAAGGACTTGAGCTCCTCGAAGGTCGGGAGGTAATCAGATGTCTTACCTCCGTGTGACTGTTCAAAACGAGCGGCCATGTCGCTCGGCAGGCGGCGCAACAACGTGTGGACCAGGATATAATCATAGCCTGACACCGGCATCCCCTGTCTCTCAAGAGCGTTCACTGCAACGCAGACAGGGTTGAGGACCTTGGCCCTGAGGTCCGTCCCTCGTGTGATGGTCGGCACGGTGAGCCACTGTTCCAGGAGTTGGTCAATCATGAGACGTTTGTTGCTGTATCTCTCGATCAGCAAACCGCGAGCCGTCTCGTAACTTGCATCATCGACTGGTAGATGCTTTACCAGCTCATGGGGCTCACCTTGCAGCTTGGCCATCAATTGTGCCATTTTATATGCCGGCTGCAAGTCAGTGCGGTTATGAATCACACTGTCAAACAGATCCTGGAATCGGGTCCAATCCGTGTAGTCCCCGTGGAAGACCGGAATCGCCACAGCCGGCAGGGGCACTTGCACCCCCGGTCCCCGCGGACCATGGGGTGGGTCCGGCTCCCCAGCTCTACGCCTGGTGATCACAGCAGCCGCCTGCTGGATCTCCTGCCCCATCTCCATGCACTGGGTCACATTCGTCCGGACCGTAAGTTTGACCTCCTCATCAGGCGTCCCATCAAATAACTCCTCGCATCCAGTGAGGCAATCCAACACCTCCGCGACCCGTTCGTCAATCCGTTGCGCACAAGCGATGAGTGCGTCCTCTCGGTCCCCGCGACCGACCATCGCCTGCTTAGTCGCGAACCAAATTAGGTGCGTTCTAATTTTTGCCTGAAGCTGTGTAATTGTGGGAGCCATGGTACCAACTCAAAGTAACACCGAACCTTACAATAAAAAAAAAATAGACAATCGGCCCTGATCCTACCGTTAGGATATCCGCACAGGGTAAACACAACGATAATAACAAGCAATTCACTAATTGATTGGCCCTGATCCTACCGATAGGATATTCTACACAGGGCACACACTACAATCACAATAAATATATTTTTTTTTTTTATGTAGGTAGATTAAAAATCTTATACTAAAATAATCTTAAATCTAGTGGTTTTCTGAACCACGCTCTGCTACCAAAAATTGTCTAATTCCAAGCTAAACTCCCGCAGTGGAAGCGATTTACACAGGTAAATTTCGAACAAAATACCAGGAGTTCAACTGGAGGCAGACAATGGCTGCGTTACGCAGCGCTAAATAGCATACGCTGCACAATATAGCAGCGCATACTATGAATTAAACGTGAACCTAAATCTATTTAACTTAATTAACTAAGTTGATTGAAATTGGCTAATGATGTGTTCCAACCCTTACATAACTCAAGTCGGTAGTAAATACCGTCTGCCGATCTGGTGTTACGTCACACGTATTAGCACTAGATTATAAGTAAGTACCTCCAAATTATATCACCCCACGAATTCCGCAATTCGTACTAAGGAGTCACAATGATATGGTACAACAAATATGACTGAAAATGAAAATGAATGAAAAAAATGAAAATGAAATAACTTTATTCAATGTAGGATAGCATTATCACTTATTGACGTCATGATCGGTCATTGTAAAAAAAAGAAATTTGCATAACGCAATCTTCTTCTTTTTATAACAATTTTGTATTGTCCTAATAGAAAACCGGCTCGGGCGGGATAAAAAAATAAAAATAAAAATAAAGGCACTGCCTCGGGGCTGGCCAGGTTAATCACACAGCACGTAACTTTACGCCACCACCATTTGTAAACGACATTTGTTTCAAATTTTAGTCAAGATTTTCAAAGCGTGTTATACTAAAGGGAACACACCATTAACACGAATAAACAGTTTTATCACTTACAGTCACGTGCCGGCGCAAATGCATAAATACCCAACGGAGAAAGGAAGTTCAGGGAATGGATCAAATAGGAATTCCGTTGGTACTTACAGGGCTGGGTGGAAAAGATATCGACACCCAGCATTCCACTACAGCCTTGGCGCGTTATTCACTTCAAACCACTCACAGCTTCTGTTCGTATTTCACTTTGATATTAGTCATTACGCGTGACCCAACACGAATTAGGGCCGTACAAAACGCGAGCCGATATGGCCACTTGATGCCTATTCAACGCGACGCTCACGTGGAAGACGTCGAGACATCCAACAATCACTAAGCCTGGTATTCTAGTATAACCCAGGAGAACCGCAATAATACGATGCATCAACACGCGCGATCTCAAATTGAATCGTCCATTACACGCGGCATCACAAAACTCGTGGCGGGAAATCCGCACAAACACGATACTCGACGTCCGAACGGTTTTCGAGTGACTGCCAGTGCGGTGCAGAAATCACCGCGTGGCGCCGTCAGGCGGTCTGCGCGCACGTCGCCAGTCTCGCCCTGCGAGTGAGAAAGGGACAACACACGCCCAGAGCGACGCGTGCGATCGAGCACCGCGCCGCATTCATAGACCGTCATTAATACCTAACTCACCCCAGCATAACAACGCTAAATATTAAACACCACAGATTAACTATTTTATACTAATAATGTAGACTAGCTAGTTGATACTGGTGAAAAGTGCGGAGCCGCGCGCCATAGAAATAAATAAATAAAATTATGTAAAAAAAACTTTTAAAACAAGCTTTTATTTAAGTGCTCTGAAAAGATGAAAATAAAATTTTGAATGACATTAACCACATTCATTTATGACTTTACAGAAATGAAAATATAATAAAAACTTGTTGCGATGCCTAGAAGAAACTACCTTATTACAGTTAGGTGCGTACCTTATTACAAAATTTCAATCACAAATTGAAAATTTCGCGACAAGCTTTTATTATATTTTCATTTCTGTAAAGTCATAAATGAATGTGGTTAATGTCATTCAAAATTTTATTTTCATCTTTTCAGAGCACTTAAATAAAAGCTTGTTTTAAAAGTTTTTTTTACATAATTTTATTTTATATTTTTTAGTTTATGTTACGATAGTTATTGATCAATACGAAAGTCTTTCTATAAAACGGAGAGACCTTCAATAGAAAAACTTAAGGCACGGGGAAAACTAACATTTGGATAAAGTATAATTATCTCTTTTATATTCTATAGAAGTAGGTTGGTACCTACTCCTCCGGCATCCCTAATAGAAGAATTAGCTTGTAATATGTCTTTCTTTTCATTTCATTGATGGCGTCATTATTACATGGCCGAGTCCCAGTTAATTTCGAACAGTCTAATTCTTCTATCAGGAGGCCTTCTATTGACGTGACCCTAATTCATGGTGGGCCTACCAACTGCCTATCATGAACGAATTCGTATACAAAATTGCAAGTCCCAGCAGTTGAATATTGAGGAGTTCCATAGTTCGAAGACAACCCTGGATGTAGCGTCTAATTCATGGTGGGCCTACCAACTGCCTATAATAAACGAATTCGTATACAAAATTGCAAGTCCCAGCAGTTGAATATTGAGGAGTTCCATAGTTCGAAGACAACCCTGGATGTAGCGTCTAATTCATGGTGGGCCTACCAACTGCCTATAATAAACGAATTCGTATACAAAATTGCAAGTCCCAGCAGTTGAATATTGAGGAGTTCCATAGTTCGAAGACAACCCTGGATGTAGCGTCTAATTCATGGTGGGCCTACCAACTGCCTATAATAAACGAATTCGTATACAAAATTGCAAGTCCCAGCAGTTGAATATTGAGGAGTTCCATAGTTCGAAGACAACCCTGGATGTAGCGTCTAATTCATGGTAGGCCTACCAACTGCCTATAATAAACGAATTCGTTTACAAAATTGCAAGTCCCAGCAGTTGAATATTGAGGAGTTCCATAGTTCGAAGACAACCCTGGATGTAGCGTCTAATTCATGGTAGGCCTACCAACTGCCTATAATAAACGAATTCGTATATAAAATTGCAAGTCCCAGCAGTTAAATATTGAGGAGTTCCATAGTTCGAAGACAACCCTGGATGTAGCGTCTAATTCATGGTGGGCTTACCAACTGCCTATAATAAACGAATTCGTATTCAAAATTTTGTGTCCCAGCTATAAACCGCTGAGGAGATCTCTCGTACGGAGCCGATCCTGGCAGCAGCATCAGGTCAAATTTATGATTAACATGCATTGTCATCGGTTCTGGACCAACATGCAAAATTTCAACTCAATCGGATACCGAGAAGTGGTTCAAATTAAACTTGCAAGATTTGCACCGAACAAACATTGTTACTTACTTACTTACTTACTTACTTACATACTTACATACACTGCAAGTTAAATAAAAGCTTTTAAAAATGAAACGTACTGGCTGATTAAAGAGAAAAATATTTCGACTTTCCAAGTAAAAAATGAAAATACAAAAAAAGAAACTTTTATTTTTTTAGCATAATGTTACGATTTGGCCCGTTGTTCTTCAAAAAATATTGGCGGTATGGCTGCATGGATTTAAGAAACTTTGCTTGAACAGAAAAATTGTAAAGAAAAGTCATAATTTACCGCCATTACTGCGCACTACACAATCGAACAAGATAATTTACATTGTGTAAATTTTTCAGTTTTCACGGTAAAAATGTTTTCTCCCGAAAAAAGTCAGGTTGAAATATGTTTGTTAAAATCTAATTTGGAAGAAATTGAAAATGAATTACTGGTGCAAGTAAGTTCTCTTGAAGTACTTACCTACTTTTGATTTTGGCTTTGGAATGTCTATGGAGGTCGTTTGAAACAAAGAGGATATCAATAAAACTAGCGTTTTAGTTTGAAATAAAATAAAAAGAGATTCAATTCAATTAGATTTTATTGACCTCAACGCCGAGCAATATTGTAAATTTTTGCCACGGGAAACATATTATTCACTCGGAAATTCACGGGATAACGGTTAGCAGCAAGTGAAACCGAATAAGATTGTAATTTCACTACGTAACTATAACCTGCTGTTACAGCGGTCAGCGTGGCCTAAATTCGACGCTGAGAATGAGCAGAAATTCCGAGAATCGTTGAACGCGGTGAAAGCTTCACGTGCCCTCAGTGTGGAGATAGAAAAAGTCACTCAGGAAAATGGTGAGAACTGTGTGTTGCACTATGCAGCATATTCAAGTTACTACGAACATTGTGCTTTAATTATTTTATTCTACGTACAGTTTTAATCATTCTTAATACCTGGTTTAGAATTAACAGCAACGTGGAGGTCAAGTGCTCTTCTTTGCTACGTTCACACTATGCACCTGCTAATCGCTACCGCAAATATTGTTCGAAATACTTCCGCGGATTTGTCAACGCGAGTAAATGTCCACACACTACCGTTGTACTCTTCTCGCAGCAATACGAATGAGCGAGATAGCTGCAATACATTCAATCAACTCACGCTTGTGCTGCAGTTACTTTGACTCACGCACGAAAAGTTGACACTCGCGTGACAGGAAGCAGTGCGATTAGCCTGTTTACATCATGGACGTACTATTGTTTACATGCTCGCGCTACCCACTTCCGTTACTATTTCCCTGCATAGTGTGAACGTGTTATTAGAGATGAGAAAGTTGTTTGGATTTGTGTTAGGAGGATAATTTGCAGCACCTCAACCGACCCATGAAAAGGATCAACCAAAACCGGCTTATTCTAATATATCTATATAGGACCAGTATATGTTGATCCCTTCAACTAGTGCCTCAAGTTTTTGTATTAATACTTACATGGGCTCGCCAATCCGCCTGCCAATCGTGGTAATGGCGCATTTTCATTAGTCGATAACTCGTACGGTATACAGCATGCGGGGGACTCCCCGCATGCGAGATAACGACTAATGAAAGTTGCAAGTCGATACGCGTTCGGTACAACGCCTGCGGGACTCCCCGCATGCATTATACCGACCGTGCTATCGACCAATAAAATTCATCAGTCGATATATTGCTTGCGGGTCTTGAGTATATTTCATAAATAGAGCGTTCGTTATTAGTAGCGTTATAAATATGAAACGTTCCAGAAATCTCCCGCACTCCGCATGCGGACCCTATCGACTAGTGAAATCGGTTCCCCGAATGCGGGCCCTGTGGCATGCGTTCCAGAAATCTACCGCACGCCGCATGCGGACCCTATCGACTAGTGAAAATGCGCCATAACTATGGCAATATGCCCTAATAGGGAGAGGCCCATGTCCAGCAGTGGACTGTTCTAGCTGGTAATGTTAATGTATGTAACAAACTAACATAGGTATAGGTCTTATATATCTAACCTTGCTACCTTATTTTGAGACTTTGTCTTTGCATTGTCTTTTTCGTTATAGTTAAGGACGTGAATGTATGTATGTTTTAGTCCGTTTGGTGGCAAAGCGTATGCACCTAAAGATGCAAAGTGAAGAGATGGCCAAATCCCTGGAGAAAGCCCGCGAGGATTGCAGTGACATTGAAAACTCTTCGCACAGAGAGAAACAAGAGATGGAGCTGCTTGTGTACGTTGATGTATTTTCATTTTACTGAAAGGCAGATGGAATATAGCTTAAATTTTGATTATTATGAGATCAATTTTGTGTCTACGCCTTCATACAAAAGAACTTTTCGATTTATCGAACTTAAATTAAAATGATTAGCCCAGTTAATTCTATTAACTATCGATAGGTCCCAATTTTTTTCGATTTTGCGTTATTTTCTTCTTCTCGACAATGGTTCTTTTGCGATAACAAATTTCATTAATTAATTAGTTCTATAGAGTAGAAGGAGCATGTTTTTTTTTTGGTCAAATAGTCTAGACGTAATCCCACAATCATTAAATTATAGAACTAGTTTATTTGGTAAGGTATCTATAAATTCTGCAGATATGATAACACACAAACCAACACAAAAACATGCGTGGTAGTTCTGAGTTGAATTTGTTGTTATTTATTAGGTATTAAACTTCATTTTTTACAGACGTCAGTATGAAGACTTGTTACGAGAGAAAACAGCTCGTTTTAGAGAAACGCGCGCCTTCTTTGTAAGTGTTTTTCGTCTTACTAAAAATAATTCCGAATAATTATTGGCTATGACCCCTCATACAAACTAATTCAAATCATGACGTGATAGTAATGAGGGGTCAATGCCCTGTCTCACGAGATTAAATCAAACCAGGTATAGACGTGAAACCTAACAAGATTAACTGCAAAACGTTACTAAATATGTAATGAATTTTCACAGATCTCTATACTTAAGTATCTGTTTGACATTTCTTCTTGCTTGATACGGCTTGATTAATATGTTGTTAATGACTAGAGACCGGATTATATACATTTGCATACTTGTATAATGCAAATGCATATTTCAGTCGTTTTCATCGCAAAAAGCATATTTCCTCTGAAATCTGGTTATACATACACATATCACGCCTATAATCTGGTTATGATGCATTTTATTTTAGCATTTTCAATATTTCTACTGCCCCTTTTTTTGCTTTCCCTCTCGTCTTTTAAGCGTGTTTTGCTAAATTGTTTTCATTATTGGCGAATGCGCTCATTGATCTGTTAAATTTGTAAGCGGACTTTGAAAAACGCTGTTTTCGTAAATAATTGATTATCGCAGATCATTTAGATTCGGCGGAATTATGAGACATTGTCGAGTTTGTAAGGTAAACGTTTATTATTTTACTTTCTCACTCGTATATAAACTCTTATATTTTACATGGTTTCGTAATTTTTCTTGCATATATCAGGCTTCGTAATTCGTATGACGCGACTAAGGGACTCGTGGGTTAGATGTGTATTGCAAATTTAGGCGATGGGCTGACAACCTGTCACTATAGCGATACACAATTTTCCGAATGACCCGCAAACGTTTGTCAGACGTGGTGTAAATGGCCGTTTTTTGCGGCTAATTACGCTCTGCCTACCCTGCAAGGGATTATAAGCGTTATATTTGTGTATTAATGACGTTTGACAGCCACATAATGTTTGACCACACTTACTGCAAATGAAGCTTTTGTATTTCTGTATGAGTAATTTTTTAAGGAAGTCATAAAACCTTGTCTTTGGTATTACATACCTCTACATACATACACATATCACGCCTTTAATCCCTTGCGGAATAGGCAGAGCATAAACAGCGGCAAAAAACGGCTATTTACACCACTCGTCTGACAAATGTTTGAGGGTCATTCGGAAATTTGTGTTTGTGTATCGCCATAGTGACAGGTTGTCAGCCCATCTCCTAAAATTGTAATACACACACACCCTCGAGTCTCTTAGTCGCCTCTTACGACTCCCACGGGAAAGAAATGGGGTGATGCTATTCTAAGCCAGCATCACACGGGATTCTTTGGTATTCCTTTAAAATAAAGCAACTCTCTCTTGTGCACAGAATGAATCGGAAATGAACCGCGAGATAGAAAAGGTGCAAGAATTGAAGTCAGACTTGGAGCAGCAATTGGAAGCTCGTCAAAACGCGGTCGAAGCGATGAAGAGGCAGTTGGAGAACCTCACACCTGTTGTGCCGGAAAATCTACTCGATATTATGTAAGTACCTAACGTACTGTATTATTATTTCCTAAACAGGCGTAACAAGCAAAGAAAAGGCAAGGATAGAAAAGGCGATAGAATCAACTCAGACTTGGAACAGCTGTTGGCAGATCGTCGGAACAGGGTTGAAGCTTTTATTTTTGTCTTTCTTACTCTTTGTCGGCTTAGAATAGCATCACCCCATTTCTTTCCCGTGGGAGTTTTAACAGGCAACAAAGGGACTAAAGGGTGTATATTGCTGTTCTAGGCGATGGGCAGACAACTTGTCACTATGGCGATACCTACACAATTTTCCAAATGACTTACAAATATTTGTCAGACGTGGCGTAAATGTTCGTTTTATGCAGCCGTTTGCGCTCTGCCTACCCCGCAATGGATTATAGGCGTGATATGTGTATGTGTATGTTCTTGCTCTTCTATAACAAATTGATCGATTGTAATCTCCATTAAAGCAATAAAAGCCTGTGTTTGGAGATTCCGCTGAACCTATCAAGAGATAGCTGGAAAACCTCACATCTGATGTGCCGGAATATTTACTTGATATGTAATGTATCTCTGTATTGACTTTCATCCTTATGAATCAATCTATTTAGCATAGATTTCAGAGTACTTAAATGTGATTTTTATATCTCTTTTGTAACTCTTAATCACGTTCATATAGTTCAGTGGCGAATTTTGGGATTATTTTTGCCGTGTGGTGCCGGATTAGAATAGCACCACCCCATTTCTAGCCATGGATGTCGTAAAACAAGACTAAAACATGCAATAGCGTTCCCTGTAATTACAACACCTTGCACTGCGCTCGCCAATCCGCCTGCCAAGCGTGGTAGGTATGGCAAATACCCCTCAATTGGGGGAGGGCCATGTCCAGCACTGGACTGTTGTTACTTTTGAAGTTGAAGTTGACATCATAGAATATCCGCGTGAACTCATACAATCTGAAATACTGCTACTAAACTCAGGTGTAGGTATACAGAAGTATCATAAAATAATAGTAGCCTTATCATACTATGACAGCTGTACAGATTTCCGATTTTAAACCTGTTGACTATGTAAGTAACAAAATAACTGTGCGAAAGCTATGAAAATGTCACACAGAATAAAATTGAGGCCTGAACTGTTTCTTAACATAATAATAAATATTATTTTATTCCAAAAGACATCCAGTTCGCAGATACTCGAGTTCATATTTCTTTTTCTTTACTTTCGTCACGAAGTTTATAACAAAGGGTCCAAAGGATACGAAAATTATTCTTCTTATTTCAGTGGGAAACATGAGTTGGACGCTAAAGTGATGTCGCTTTCAAAGAAATGTGACGTGTTGCAAAAGAAGCGGGACGACATCATGACAAATAGCCACAATCACACACACACCGAAGTTCGGAAATAAGCTAAGGCCTAAGCTTTTTTATTATAACCTCAAAAATTAATTTTGTGCTTACTTTTTTCAATGAAGAAGGTGTTTATGTGCCAACTTTAGATTGACAAAATAAATGTCAGCGTTTGTTAATGAGAACCTAATTGATATAATAAACGTTCATACAAATGTTTGGTTCTTACTGTAAAATCCATTCTACGAATCTTTACACTACCTACAAACTAAGGCGTTATCCTGTGAAATTGTACTCTTTTCTTCTAAGAATATACAGAAATAAATAGCACCAGATACGTACGTCTATCCTATTTTGCATCCAAGATGGCGTAGATAAGAAATAGCCTATAAATAAGTGCATTGTATTCTCGAGTGTAAGTTACATGAATGAATAGCAGTGTCAGAGTACCCTTTGTTCGCGTCGTCAGGATATAAAGTAAAGGCGTATCTTTACGCAGCTATGTGTACCTTCTAGCTAACAAACTAGACATTCTAGACTTAATTAATTTTTACTTGCAGTTTAGATAGTATCGAGCACACACACAGTTTGTAGTGAAAAAAATAAACAAATTATTGGATTTCTTAAAAATGAATCGGAGATTAGGATGATTTCTCGTAGTCATTACTGATAACCCAACTGCCTTCCTACTTTTTACTAACTACCTCTCTTTTATGTAACTTTGTTTTGATAATTTAAACTAAAAAGTAAAATTAACTTAAAGCCAATATTTTTCGCTGGGATTTTCAAGTGCAAAAGAGCTCATTTGCTTGCTGTACCTACTCTGCATTCTGTTCTAATTCAGATAAGGAGTGAATTATTTTGCTCGTTATACCTAGAGCAAACCTAATTTCCTTTTGCATCATAGATTATCCCGTTGGTAGATACGTTATATTTGTTTCTGCTTGCTTGTGAAATCTTCAAGAATTATTAGCCCTAGGTACGTCACTGGAGTCCTATAATCTATTGTCTAATTACAGTAGTAGTACGTAGGTAGGCAATTCAAACACACTGAGAGTTTATAAGGTGGTTCGCTGAGTAAAACAAGCGGTCTTTCAATCCAATTTTAAACATTTTGACAAATTAATACTATAATCTTTTGTCTGAAAGGTAAAAACTATTCAAATTTGAGAAGTCATAAGTAGGTAGGTAGGCAAACCAAAACACTAATAGTTTATTAGGTAGTTCACTGTGAAAACCAAGCGGTTCTAGGTTTCCATTAATCCAAACTTTAAACAATCAGACAAATTAATTTTAGAGTGAGTAAGAAGCGCAAAGCTTCTGTGGACTGAAACAAAAACTTTCAGTACAATTACTTGCGAGGACCGTTGATTAAAACATTCTATAGGTATTGTTTTATTCTGTATTGTTGCTCGAACGATATTATATTACCTAACGTTTTGGAGACATGATTTTCTCGAGTGGGCTAATATTATGTACCTATTGTTTTGGAGTCATATTTGCTGAAGTGGGCTAATTCTACTTTAAGAAGAAATGTGGGTAGAGACAAACCAGGTACTTACACCTATTTATTGTGTTACTAAATTTACCCCTGTATGAAAGAAAACGTATTCACGAAACCGTCAAGCGTAGCATTTTGCTACGAATTGCTACGAAATTAATAATTGTCTTGACGACCGATGTGGCGCAGTGGTAGTGCGACTGCCTGCGACGCAAAGGTTCCGGGTTCGATTCTCGGTGGGACACTCACAAAAGTTGATATTTATCTCTTTGTGAATTTGTTCCCGGTCTGGTTAGGACATTGCAGGGTGAACCAACTGATTGTCCGATAATAAATGGTTCCGTGCTTCGGAGGGCACGCTAAGCCGTCGGTCCCGGTTGCTGTCTATGATTACTTAGACGGCGGTCGAAACACAACCATGTCAGAGGCCTACTAGTGGTAGTAGGCGGTTGAAAAACTCTGACACCAGGGTTCATCGGGTCGTTGGACGACTCGGTGTCCCACACGAAAAGAGAGAGAGAATAATTGTCTTCATTATATTTTTATACATAAGTATTCATAAAAACTTTTTCATTGGTAAAGTACTTATAAAGATTTTTCTTCATTAGGATTAACATAGAAACGTTGTTTTATTTTATTGCGTTCGTAGATTTGTTAGGTATTTGAATGTGACGTAACAACTAATCAACCTAAAGCATGCCAAAGCAAAACCATAGAGGTATAATACGGATTGAACTGGAGGAAGTGAAAAGCTTGTCTGTGTGTACCTTACCTTCTCATCAATGTGCAATTCAGGTGCAACGAACGATGCCGCACCTACATAATTTGTGCATCAAACATGCCGCATTTGGACCAGCCTCTTGGAAAACGATTATAGGAGCGGTAGCGAGCCAGGGTTTAAAGTGATTAATATTCTCATTTCCCGTACGCTCATCGGGCGGCGCTAAGCTAGAACAGTAGCACTGCATTGCTGAATACCTGACTGCCCAGAATTTCTATCACAGATTTGGTAGGTACTTTTCATACCAGAGCTGAGGTGTTTGTAATAGTAAGTAAAGTAGGCTTTTTTACACGACTGCCCAACCAAAGAAGGAGTGTAATGATTTTAGAGTTCATGTATGTTTAAATTCTTTGAGTACTAGAACTCGTTAAATACTGTACTGATTCGATTGGAAATAGTATTGGAAGAATGCTTACGTTATCCCGAGTGTCATATGCTAGATTTTATCTCAGAAAGCGGTCGTGTTGTTAAAAACAGTAGGTAACAATAAACAAGTATCAGTAGTAGTTGCGATGTTGGCTGTTGGGGGAGGATTAAGAGAAACAACGTGTGCGCAGTTCAGTCGTATATTGCGTACTGAGCCTGATGCAATTACATACAATACATGTAGCTTACGTACTATACTATATAATATGGAGTGAGGTGTCGCCACACTACACCACCCCCCTTAATTTTGAAAAAAAAGGTTTCAGTTTTTTTTTTTTACAATAGTAGTGCAAGTAGATATATAAATTTTACGTAATGTTTCCAAATTATTTTATTTCTGTTTTCGACTTAACAACCAATCGAATAAAATCAAAATAAATAAATCTTTGAATCCAAACTAAACAAACACAACAATATTGGAATAAAGATAAAAATATGAATTTCATCTAGTAATAATACGTATTTATCAATTTGTCAAACAGGACTGTTTTAAAATTATTTTTATATGAAATTCTCATTTAAGACTACAATTTTCACAATGTTTCAAGATTATTATTTAAAGTTGTTTTATCCATAGATAGTACACCTTTTGCTGTGGTCACTTTCTGCTTACATCATAATCATAATTTTAAACGTAACATAGAAAACACTAGTAAAACAAATTCTCTAATAAGAATTATAAGTTTAACATACATAAAAGAATTATATATATATATTATACTGTTTAAAGTCTACTGATTAAGCTTTACTGCAAATATGGATCACTAACTGCTTATAAAAAGTTCAAGTAACAATAGTGACTAATAATTTCAACATTGAACATTGTACTTACAAAAACAAACCAATAAAAAAATATTACTTACAAAATATTTTAGTAGATTTATGTTGGTTTACATTAAGGATCGGTGCTAACAAACTCCATTTTATCTTCACAAGAAAACGTCGTTTCGAACAAACATTTAATTTCGTAATTTTAAACCAAACCATATAAATGTGACCACTAAACTCTGACATATGCCTACTTAGATATACCGTACTCGTCTACTCGTCGGGTATTCCCAACTCGGCAAATACTTAATTTAGTTCCTGCAAAATACTAATTTGATTATACATCAATATTTGAACATAAATTTTGAAATACATAATCATAAATAATTATAATGAATAATATGTGAAACCAAAATAATATCTTATTTTATAACTTCACACTACTAACTAAATATTATGTACTTAGTACTTATACTTATCTATATTATTTTCAATCCAAGGCGTTGGTTTGAATTGTTTTTTTTTATATTAACTTTATATTATTAAACACTTTTCAAAGTTGCCAAAACTAAAAATTTGCATGCTGTTTTAGCTTTAAAATAATACGTATCTTTTATATGAATTTCATTTCAAAATTTTAATACTGTTCATTTAAGTAGGTATGTTCTTTTTATTTCTAACACGACCAAATGTCTTTGCGTTCAATTTCAACAATTACTTAGTAGGGCTTTAGTTATTATTCTCTTCTTCTTATCGAGTGAGTTAGTTATTATAATAATAAATTATTAATGTTCTTTTTTTTAATTTGTAGCAATAAAAATAAACTATTAAAACTCTCTTATAAAAAACATGTACATACTCAACTCAATTCAACTCTTACATCAACTCTTCTCAACATATTTATTTCTCTGATCATTTGTCAAATTTAATTATAATATCATGAAATGTATTTATTCATTATTTCGTATATGGGCTGCGCAGCCATTATTAATAAATCGGTAGCACAAATATATTTATTTTTATTTTTTATACGGCACTTTTCTACCGACCTGTCGCGACATATTTATATATTCATTTTAGCCTTTAATGAGTTCCTTTGAACTTCATTTTAATATAAGGTCATCTTTAAGACATCTTGTGTCTCCAACGTTTCTCACGGGGAAAATCTCGTTTCGGCCATGATCAAAATGAAGGATCTGAACCTTATACGTGCCTAACCCTATTGCTACTTCGTATCAATGGGCTTCTCATTATTTGCATTAAAATGCTTACTTTTCCTATATCTATCAAATCAAAACTATTATGCTCGTACCGTTAAATCATTTAGCTAATAAAATACCAACTGTTGGTTGTACAGGCCAATCGTATTGCGATATTTAATTAACCAAAGATTTTCAATCCTCATAAATTTTCCTAGAAAAATATACTATGCTTACAATCATTATCCTATTTGAAACATGCACTTAGTGGGACCATCTGGCTGCAATATCAGCAGGTTGACGTTCCAAATTGACTTAAACGTCATATTTAGCCAAAATGATTTTTAATACGAAACTACTGATATGCCTATCTTCCTAACTTCTACTGTTCCCGTCCGTGAAATTTAAGAGACTTCATTACACTACTTCCACTACGTTACAAACTCTTTTATCATTATTCAGTATGTTCCTACTTCCAATCTTTCTATCAGTGTGTCCATATACTTCAATTATTTCTAAAACTTTATAACCCAATGAAACTGTATATATCAAACATGAAATAAGTAAGTATAAAATCAACGTACATATATTGCAATTAACCTACATAATGTTAATCGTGTACTCGTACATTCAAATCTTAAGTCAGCAAAACAAAACGGTGAAATGACAACAGCTCTTCTATAATATATTTGGATAAGAATAGGTATCTCAATGACACATTACATTTCTATTGCGTCTCTGTAACACGACTCGTTGTTGTTGGTTCTAAAAACTTCTCAGATCTAGAAGCTACTATAATGGTTAGGTAGGTGCTAACAGCACTGAACTCTGTTACTAGGTGTCATCATATATTTCATCATCCTCAATATACTAGAATGCAAACACGTGTAAAACAATCAAAATTTAGAAACATTCAATTTAAATCACATTACAATTTCTCCAGTACTTTTTAAATTTTGAATATAGTTATCAAAATAATATTCAAATAAAAGAAGCCAAAGCATTTTGTAAATAATGATTTTAACTAATAAAATAAATTTGACTCTTACCGATTTTGTAATTATTATTTTCCAAACTATGTAATATTCTCTAACTTAGAATCATTCATGAAAGAATTTAATTCAGCGTTTTATCGATGTACAACCATCGACAATACGAAAACACTAGTCGGTGGACATGTGGAAAACTTTAGTTAATTTCGTTTAGTATATACGTAACCAAAACTATACCTGATTAAATACAAAAATACTATTAGATTGGACCAACCTACTACTTAAATATTGTTAAAGCAAAATTTTGATAATAGACATTACCTACTAAAACGTTATGCAAGCAAATACCCATGAGCCTTTATAAAGGACAAAATTCAAATTAATATTCATACCTAGTTACAGAATAGAGTCGTAATAGAATCGTTCAATTTATAGGCTAGGTCTCATAAGGATTTTTCGTACTTACCTAGAATCGTATAGATTTGACTCAGACCTTTATCGCTTGCGGGGTAAACTGCGTGTCAACGGCGGCCTTTTACAACCCGTTTTCGCCACATGTGATGTACCATTTTTTTATTTATTTATTTAACAGTTTATTGTACACAATAACATTAAAACAATATAGACATTAATAAAGTTATAAATACTGTAACTATATTTTATTACTATTTATTCTAGTTGAGCTATCATAAGGGTTCTAAGTTAAAACTGAGACTATAAATGAAGTCGTGTAAAATTTTGAAAATAATGTTTAATTCCTAAACTTAACTTACCTTACACTTTTTTTTTCTCCTTTATTCTGATAATACTTACTTACCTATTGTTTTCGTCGATTATATTTATGACAACACTTTCTTACCCTTTTTTATTGACGCATCCGAATTCAAGAATAACGATATCTAAAATTTTCCAAATAATACTTAACTTTTTTTTTTTTCTCTTCTGTCGGTCTACTTTTATTAATAAAAAGAATTTATTTAATTTAGTTTAGGTACACGTTAATTTAGTGCGCTATTTTATCTCTGTGTAGCAGCTATGCAAAGTTTAACCTCGTAAACATCTTAATTATATTCTGATCATAGATTTAACTAAACTAACGCCTTGGGATGAATTTATCTAGCTTATCTATAGAACTGCATAATACTACAACGAACTATTTAACCATGGGAATGCGGTATAACATTGCGGTATGAAATTGAAATAATATCAAGTAATATTCAACAAATACTTGTGCACAAAAGTATGACATTTTATTATCTTATTCAACTATGTATATTTTTTATGATTAAATAATTAATACATGCATCATTCGTGCATAAAGTGTAAACATTTTCAAATCATCATGTCATATTAGAAATAAAATTATCATTGGTATTATTTATTGGTAATAGAGTTTACTGCACTGTTAAAGTAAAAACAACTACAACAAAATGATGACAATGTCGGAACCGTTGATAAAAGAAAACATATATTATAAAACAAACGGTAAATTCGATTTAAATTATCTATGGAAAATTCAAATAAAACCAATCAATTTTATACGTATATCGAGATCGTTAAACTGAAAGTTCCTATTGAAATTGTAAATTTAAACAGTAGGAATTAATGGCATAATCAGTAACTAAAAGACTTATAGGTGGCATCCAAACAAACCAGAAAAATAAATGTCCATATGTAAAATTTCTCTCAAATAAAACCTGAAATAAAGAAAACACTTACGCATACTTTTGCTATTAACCATGACGCGCTGGTTATACTGTCGATTTTTCATCTGGAACTTTTACAACCTTGACTGTCCACGTTTTGAACAACTAAATTCATCAGACTGCCGCGTCCACTTCCGACTCGTTCAACCTCCCGGCGCCCTGCTACTCTGCTCATCTCATAATTATCATCAACATCTGACTCCAACAACTCCCTGCGCCCTGCAACACATCCTTCACACCATCGCATCTGACTCTTATACTCTCCTAAATCCAGCGGCATCGCGTCATATTTAAATTCTCCAGTGTCTTCTCTTTATTTTCCAAGTACATTTTTCTTCATTGGTATTTAATTAATGTTTGATATGTTTTTAGATAATATCGATATGTGTATCCATGGTTGTAATTGTCAGTAAGGATGCTCAGCCGAATATTTTCAGAAAACAAGTAATTTTAACACCCAAAACTTTCCATTGTCGAGTTGAAAAAGTTCCCATAGTTGGTAGATAGTCACAAGTCACGTTGTTGTAACTTAACACTAATTGTTTATGCAGCACTTTGCGCGATAGTCGCATCGCGTTATTTTAGTCCGTAGAAATAGAGTTCACTTTAGCGAAACGTCCAAAAATTCACAAAAAATGTAGTTTAAACACTTCTACTCCCCCAAACAACCAACCACATCAGAAACCACAGCTCAACACTGCCCAAAGGCAGCACTGGCAGGGTCGCCATGCGATGTTGGCTGTTGGGGGAGGATTAAGAGAAACAACGTGTGCGCAGTTCAGTCGTATATTGCGTACTGAGCCTGATGCAATTACATACAATACATGTAGCTTACGTACTATACTATATAATATGGAGTGAGGTGTCGCCACACTACATAGTAACTGTTAGCAAGTATCAGTAGTAGTAACTGTTAGCAAGTATCAGTAGTAGTAACTGACAGCAACATCAGTAGAAGTAACTGTGGGCAAAATATCAGTAGTAGTAACTGTAAGCATGTAACAGTAACTATAAACAGATATTAGTAGTTGTGACTGTAAGCAGGTATCAGTAGCAGTAACTGTTAGCAAGTATCAGTGGTAGTAACTGTAAGCAAGTTTAATTTTTTTTACTGATAGCAAGTATCAGTAGTAGTAACTGTAAGAAAAATATCAGTAGTAGTAACTGTAAGCATGTAACAGTAACTATAAACAGATATTAGTAGTTGTGACTGTAAGCAGGTATCAGTAGCAGTAACTATAAACAGGTATTAGTGGTAGTAACTGTAAGCAGGTATTAGTAGTTGTAACTGTAAGCAAGTTTGAAAAGTTTTTACTGATAGCAAGTATCAGTAGTAGTAACTGTAAGAAAAATATCAGTAGTAGTAACTGTAAGCATGTAACAGTAATTATAAACAGATATTAGTAGTTGTGACTGTAAGCAGGTATCAGTAGCAGTAACTATAAACAGGTATTAGTAGTTGTGACTGTAAGCAGGTATCAGTAGCAGTAACTGTTAGCAAGTACCAGTGGTAGTAACTGTAAGCAGGTATCAGTATTTGTAACTGATAGCAAGTATCAGTAGTTGCAACTGTTAGCAGGTATAAGTTGTAGTTACTGTTGGCAATTAGTAGTAACAGAAACTGTTAGCAGGTATCAGTAAATGTAACTGTTAAAAATTATCAGTAGTTGTAACTGTCAACAACTTCTGATACCTGCTAAGAGATACTATTTCCGATACCTGCTTACAGTTACTACTACCGACACCTGCTTACAGTTACTACTACTGACACTTGCTTACAGTTACTACTACTTGCTTTCAGGTACTACTACTTTTACTTGCTTACAGTTACAAAAAGTTACTGATCCTTGCAAACAGTTACTACTACTGATACCTGCTTACTGTTACTACTACTGATACTTGCTTAATATCAGAAGTTGTAACTTTAAGCAAGTATCAGTAGTAGTAACTGTAAGCAGGTATCAATAGTTGTAACTGTAGTTGTAAGTAGGTAGATACCTACTTACGGTTACTGATACCTGCTTACAGTTACAACAACTGATACCTGCTTACAGTTACGCTACTGATACTTGCTTAAAGTTACAACTTCTGATACTTGCTTAAAGTTACAACTTCTGATACCTACTTACAGTTACAACTACTGCTACCTGCTTACAGTTACTACTACTGATACTTGCTTACAGTTACAACTACTGATACCTGCTTACAGTTACTACTACTGATACTTGCTTAAAGTTACAACTTCTGATACCTGCTTACAGTTACTACTACTGATACTTGCTTACAGTTACAACTAATGATACCTGCTTACAGTTACTACTACTGATACTTGCTTAAAGTTACAACTTCTGATACCTGCTTACAGTTACTACTACTGATACTTGCTTACAGTTACAACTACTGATACCTGCTTACAGTTACTACTAATGATACTTGCTTACAGTTACAACTTCTGAAACCTACTTACAGTTACTACTACTGTTACTTGCTTACAGTTACTACTCTTGATACTTGCTTACAGTTACTACTACTGATACTTGCTTAGTTTGCTTACAATTTATTATGCTTGTATACCTATGGTTAGTTTTATTTAAAAGTTTAAGGGAGGCAAGTAAGTAGGCAGCCTACCTAGTTAAAGGTTATTACAGAAGTTTGTTATAACAAAATTTGTAATAGCACTTTCACACCAGGCTCCTGCCGCTGTCGCGAATATTACTCGTAATACTTACGCGGGAGTATCAACGCGAGTGAGTATTTGCACATTGCCGTTGTACTCTTTTCGTATCAATATGAGTGAGCGAGATAGCAACACATTCCACATGCGTTCGTGCTGCCTTTCCTTTGACTCGCGCACGACCAGCCGACAATCGAGGGAGCACGGGAAGTGGCAGCGGCATGACGCGTAGCAGCGCGAGTAACCTGTTTATTCGCATACATATTCGAACTGCCCACTTCCCTTACTATTTCCCTGCCCATATTGGCATCGTGTGAACGTGCTATAAGAGTGATATGACTTCCCTGGAGCTACTTGCAGAGGATGAAAGTGATACACGTATAAATAGGTAAGTATTTATGAACATTTGAATTCGTCCCTTAGGTAACAACGTTGAATGTTAATCTATGAACACAGAGCATCCCTGTTCCATGATATAGGTTTGGATGGCCCGAGTGCTATCTGCAATTAAACCAGCCATACGAAATTGATCACAGGCTTGCACAAATGGCAAAGGCAGACCTACAATTTGCTCTCAACTTGTACATCGTTGTATCATTGGACTGAGTATTATCATTACGCTTACCTCTCTATCTCGCTGTATGGTAGGATTATTTCATCCGGACCATACAGACTCATAAACAAAGTTTTTCTCACATTTTTTCATTAGTAAACGACGCATCTTTGTACATTGCAACGAAATTTTACCAAATGTATGTAACCAAGTAGGAACCTACATAAATATTTGACTATACTGATATTAGTGACAAATTTAATATTTAAAGTAATTTGTTAGACACCCGTAAGGGATATAGGCGTGATTGATGTATGTATGTATGTTAGACACTACTGGCAATAGTAGATGTAGCGTATACACGAGGTAGATAACCTCGATCCTCCAACTTATTTTACGTGAAAGAAACTATATTTTTTGAAAATTGCAGTCTCTATGAATTATTGCTGCGAGCAGATTTCCTTGAAGATTTATTGGTAGATACGTAGTAGGCGAGTGGCTTTAAGAAGGTAATGTCTTTTTAATGTTTGCCTGGCTTTTTAAAAATATTTTTAGAACATAATTATTGGTAACTTAAGGTAAGATAGTAGGTTGGTTTTGATAAAATTTAATAATGTCAGTGCTAACCTCAGATTGATACATACATGCTACGAAAAATAAATATCTGCTAAATGCGAGTCGGACTCGAGAGCTTCTGTATTCATAAAATTGTAGTGAGTGTGTTTTAACACTATTAAAGTGTGTACTTTTTACCTACCTTACCTACCTACATCTCTGAACAAACTGGGTCTAATTAATGAATTTGATTTTTACCGACTGATTCTGTTACCAAAGACCCGTTGACAAAATAACGCGAAGTTTAGTACAGTAAGGCGGTTCTCTCACTTATCGTTCGTCGTTCCGTTTTTTAACGCACGTCGCGTTGCATGCGTCTGTCGAACAAAAGGAAATTGCGAATTCCAATCTAATTACCATACAAATACGGCTACGGTTTACGGTGTCAAGTCCTTTCACAAGCGGACTGTATTTCGTATCAAAGTTCACGTGATTTTATCAGTCGGTCGAATTGGGTTGTGTCCGGGGAAATTAATAAAATATGAAGCATAGATGTTTAAATTCAGTGTCCAAAAGTAGAACAGTTCTCTTTCATATATTTTTTAATTTTCTACATGTTACACTTAGAATTCTTTTAAAGTTCCAATTTTTACGCAATCTAAATAAATTTAAAGTGACGTCAAATCATTCGTTTTTCATACAAAATAGAGTTAAGTACTTAGTTTTTTTTTCCAGTAGGACAGAAGCGTTTTGGTAACAGTTTCAGTAAGTAGGTATAAAGCACATAATAAAAAGCAAAGTCACTTATTCGACCCACTGGGTCTAATCTATCGATATGTGATTCTATGGTCTAATCACAGTGGGTCTAATTAATAAAAAAACAAGAACAACTTGTCATATCCAACCGAATAGGCAAAGCAATTTGAATACCGCTCAGTTCCATCCTGAAATTCAAAGGTAGATTGGGGACAAACAGAATCTGTATGAAATTGCAGAATCTGTACATCACTCATTCAAATACTTATGGAATCAAAATCGAAAGCTATGCAAAAGAGAGGAGGTAGCAATAAAAACATAAATGCATACCTTTTTTCTTAGATAGTAAACTACCTTTAAGTTTACTTAATCCTGGATTGGTCTCGTGGGGTCTTTGAAAGCCCTTTAAAAACATTTTGAATTATTAGGTTGGTACTGCGACGGGTTCCTTCTAAGTGTTTACGGTTTTTTCAAAATTTCTTGCGTGGTTAATTAAACACTTTATTGCAGGACTATTACTCGCGTTTACATGCATGAAAATATCACAGTATAAACATTAGCTTTCTACTTATTACTTCTATTGAAATAACTTTATTCAATGTAGGATAGTATTATCACTTACCTATTGACGTCATGATCGGTCATTGTAAAGAAAGTAATTTGCATAACGCAATTTTCTTTTTTTTATAACAATTTTGTATTGTCCTTCCGGCTCCATCATCATATCAGCTTTTTGCCATCATAATATATGCAAAATTTTAGATCAATCGGAAGTCGTAAATGTCGTAAATTTTGCTTCCAAGATTTGACCCGTACAAACTAACGAACACGGCAAGTCAAATAAAAGCTTGTAAAAATTGCCTCGGGCGCAGAAACGCGACAGTACCTAGGTACGCCAGTGCCTATATACCTTTTCTTATGACGGTTAATGCTTTTTAAATATCGAAGAAGCGTAGATTCCCTACTTACCTTCTTATTACCAGTAAGCTCGGCAAGATAAAACTTGAAGAACATTTTCCCCGTAGGTATTCAATTGTATCAATTTTATTCCAAACCACAGAGCACAATGTCAATTCCCTGATTCCCTCCCTCTCGGAGTTGAGTAAATTCAACCTCAATCGACTATTACGATCCACCGCAATTTCGTTACGATACTAAAACGTTGGTTGGCGAAAATCTTATTAATTTTCAATCTCAGCTGGTTCAAGATATTTCTTTAAAATTATGCAGGGTGTAAGGGCGGTGTACTGAAAACTTTGCAGGCATGGTCAGACCATGGAACTGAACAACTTTTACTATAGAGCCTATATCGGGAAAAAAAATTATCGGAAATTTTGTATGGGAGGTCCATTTTTTTATCGTTTACCATAGAAAAAGTTGCTAAGTTTCATGGTCTGATCATGCCTGCAAAGTTTTCGGTCATCGTCCCTTACACCCCGTATAAGTAGGGAACAAACTACTAACTTCTACGACTACGACGGCCGATGTAGCGCAGTGGTTGTGCGACTACCTGCGACGCAAAGTTTCCGGGTTCGATTCTTGGTGGGACTCTCACAAAGTTGATATTTATCACTTTGTGAATTTGTTCCCAGTCTGGGGACATTGCAGGGTGAACCACCTGATTGTCCGAAACGAAATGCTTCCGTGCTTCGGAGGGCACGATAAGCCATCGGTCCCGGGTGCTGTTTATGATTACTTAGACGGCGGTCGTTACACAACCATGTCAGAGGCCAACTACTAGTCAGTAGGCGGTTGAAAAACTCTGACACCAGGGTTCATCGTGTCATTAGACGACTCGGTGTCCGACACGAAAAGAGAAGACTAAGTTCTTAAAATTGTAAGAATAATTAATTTCATTATGTACCTACTACAGTCAAGCTAATTTGCGGTTAGACACTCAAACTGCCAATACAAGTCGCGCGGCATAAGAGTGGCCCAAAATCTAAACTGTCTAACCCAGCCTGATCTTGACTGTACCTGAGTAGTTAGGTACATTTTTGTTGATCGCACACCTACACACTACATCACACCACCCAAAAATCCTTTCCAGATAAAATAACTGGGGGGGGGGGGGGGCGGCAGAAGCATGAACAATTCATCACGCTTGTCTCAGACGGCGCGATCATGCAAATACCAAGGATATCCAGCCATGATGATTGATGTTCTAATTACTGGACCTATAGTCTATAGATACTTATAAACATGAAGGTAGGTATGACGTGGTGCTACAAAATTTACGGATGTGTGTATGGATTTCGAAGAAAACGCTATAAAATATATCGCAAAACAGTTTCCATGTTAACCGGTTCTCATATTATGAGCTTCAAGTATTTTTTTTGCAAAAGTTGGTGGGTAGATAGCTCTACTTACTCAGTTAGTACCCACACATACCTACGCACAAAGTTCAAATCGAACGTCGAAAAATAAGTTTCTTAAATGTATCAATCAGAATGATGTAGGTAGGTACTTCGCATTAAGGGTACCTAACTACCCTAACTACGGACTACTGTAGGTACCATAGACATCAAGTATAAATCAAGATAATAGCCAATTATGGTCCGTAAAACCCTTATGTACTTACGCGTCTAGGGTAGTCCTAGTTTCAGAACAATGCATTACATGAAGTGTACCAATTAAGAGATGCCGAGCCGCGGCGGGCCCGGCTCAAGTGTCCGTCGACGCAACTAACAAGACTGCCCTCTCATTCTGTCTCCAGTGCACCCGACATGAGATGAGAACGTGAAAACGAACTCGAGAGCACTATGTTTGTATGACACTTAAGCGCCTCCAGGGTCTAGCGGTCTGAGCTCAGTCTCAGATTGCTTGGGTCGTTGCTTTGATACTCAGGGGATAAACACCACAGCGATGACAGAGGCCTACTTAGGTACTAGTTTCGTACCTAGCGCGCAGTTTCTCAACTTACATCTGGGTTCACAGGCGCGGATACAAGGTGTGAGCTTAGGATAGGGGCAATGATACGTTATAATTGTAAAATTTGAAGGTCCATAATACAGGTAGGTACTCAATATGACCCCCCCGTCCAAATTCAAACCTTAATTCCGCGCCTATGGGTTCATCGCGTCTTTCGTTGACTAATTTTCTCACCCAATATGAACGGCACTTAAGAGTAATATCTGAAGAGAAAAAACAGTTTTTCAAAATATATCTAGCTAAAATTCTATTTATTATTCAAATTTACAAGTAGTACCTTAATTTTTTACAGTTTTATATTAAACTTTTTATGTCTCGAAGGGTAAAGTGGACGAAGATAAACCATTCTTTTAAACCTTATAACTTTTTATAGGTTCAAATTTTGGATATGGAGAGCTGCACCAATTGAACCCGCGGGGTGCACTAATTGATCGGGGTGTGGTTTAAATTGAATACAATACGCCGTGGCACTAATTTAACAGGTGCTAAAATTCATCTAGTAAATAGTATAAATAACCGATTGAGACCTAGAATACTTTTTTCGCCCCATGCTAAAAAAAATATTACACTTATTATAAAAATTCACAAAAGTCATTGACAAATTTCACTTAACTCATCAATCTCGGATAAAAATGCCGAGATAAATGTTTTGAGACTTTCGTTTGACCTTCCGTAAAAATTTAAAGTGTTTAACAAACTCCCCTTATTACATTACATTTTCAATAAACTCTTTATTTTCCCATGTTTCATATATTTCCGGTCGGTTACACTTATTAAACCATGTTTTATCGATTCATCACTCCAATCTGATTCAATTTATACCACCCTCCTATGCATTCAAACCTAATATTTTTTTAAACGCTCTTCGAAAGTCCAAATTGAAAATAGTATAAATAATTGGATTAAGAGTAGAATTAATGTACCCCAACCAGGTCACGAAATTAATTAAATTATTTTCAGGACAACACCACGGACAAAATGGCAGAAGAATGTACATGAGGAAGAAAGGCATCCAACAGACGACGAAAGAGCCCATGATGATGCCCAGAGTACGCGCCGCGCGACGCTCCTTCGACAGGGAAATCTTCTGTTTCTGTTCAATGAATTGATGAACCACATCACCACTGTTATTTACACTTGCCAGCAGAGGTTTCCCTTGTCTTCTCCTTTTTCCACTTATCCTCCTAATAGATCCCACTACTTTCATTTTGTACCCCTCTGATGATGTCTTCTGCATATCTAATTCTAAATTTTGACGCGCTATTGGATCATTCAAAAGCAGCAGGGGCATAAAAAAGTTTTTCTTAATGTCCATGAAAGTTTTTCTGTGACAACGGTTTACGCTCTCGCCGCTATCTGATTCATTTTCTGAGTCTTCTTTTTCGACGCTCTCCCCTGGATTCTCACAAACTGGTCTCTTCTTGTAGATTCGAGCAGCTAAGCAACGTTTTTTCAGTCTCTGTTTGGCTGCAATGTATATCTTAATATAAACAATGGTCATTATGAGCAACGGAATAAAAAACGAACCGAGAGAGGAGTAAACTACGTAGCCTGGCTCAGAAGTTAGCTGGCACGGAGTGTCGGCCGTAAACTCGTCTGGCCAGTCGTTCCATCCAAGAAGGGGGGGCGAGCTAATTACCAGCGATAAAATCCAGACGCCTGCAATTTGTAGAACCACCCTTGTTAAGGTGCGCTTGTGTGCGTATTTTATTGGGTCTGTAATAGCGAAGTATCTGTCAAGAGCAATAGCGCATAAGTTGAGAATGGAAGAAGTGCAGCACATTATATCAGACGTGAGCCAGATCTTGCACAAGTGTTTTCCCCACAGCCACTGTCCTAATATAGAGTACGCAACGTTTAATGGCATCACCAATATTGCCACAGCCAAGTCAGCCACTGCGAGTGACACGATGAAGAAGTTCTGCACGATCCTCAAAGGTTTGTAAGTAAACACGCCAAGGATAACCAAGATATTTCCGAAAATAGTACCAATGATAACGGTACAAAGTACAGAAATTGTAGCAAGTGCTTCCCATTCTGACACTGCGATTTTGAATCCAAAGGTAGAGTTATAAAATAAGGTACTTGTGAGGCAATAATCATCATCAGCTTTAGTTGAATTCTCAATCTTTTCTGTTATATTATAGACGTAATATTCCAGCCCCATCAAATCCTCACTCATTATGTTTTACTTTACTTATTGCAATTATTTATTCTTCAGATGATTGCAGACAGCGTTACCTGAAAAGGAATAATATCAAGTAATTAAATAATGGATACCTACTTGTACCTAAGTTATATACCAAAAAAGTTCGTACTTGCTGCTTATGAAATTAAAAGTTGTTGATAATAATTCTGACTATGCACGTATACTTCTTCTTTTCGTGCGGGACACCGAGTCATCCAACGACCCGATGACGCCATGTACTTATACCTAATGAGTAAAGTAGAGATAAACGTACCATTAATAAATTAATTCCAGATTATTTTTGTTCACTTAATCGTTCATTAATTTCGGATTTATTATTGCAATTTCATTCTGCTTTGCACCATACAACTTTACTTTGAACGGGTAGTGTACTTTTTTTTCACAGCTCTGCTAGACGAGGCGGCCAGTTCCCGACTGAAATACGAATGTTTTTCTTAGCCCTGTCTGCCTTAGCTCGCTTTCTAATGAAGTAGAGTTCTCATAAAATTACAAGAATAATGTGAGATATGTTATCAGAACGAGAAACGGATCTAGGTCACTGAGAGATGAAAAGCTTACCTACTCGTATGTACAAAAAATGTGACATCGCTTGTATTGCAAGCACTCACAGAACTAAGTGCAAAACTTACTACACCAACGTATCTAACTTAGTAGGTAGGTTTACTAAGGTAAGTAGTAGGGGATGTTGGGGCACCTTTGAAGAGCTTTGAAAACCGAGAAAATGATTGTCCGCAGTGTAAAAGTAGGGATTATTCTTCTTCTTCTTCGGGTGCCATCTCCCTACCGGAGGTTGGCGATCATCATAGCAATTTTCACTTTGTCTACAGCCGCTCGAAACAACGACCTGGTACTCATTCCGTACCACTCTCTTAGGTTTTTGAGCCAAGATATTTTACGTCTGCCTGGTAGTCGGCGGCCTTGAATTTTTCCCTGGATAATAAGTTGCAGGAGTTTATACTATTGCAATGGCAACTCCATTATTCTTCACTGTCACGTTCGATTTTTAAATTTAGCGATTGGCGCGGAAGTTATACACTTTAATTTGATTTGAGATTTCGTTTCGTAGGTGATCAGAAAATGATTTTTCCGAATTTGTGAGGATCTTGAAGAAAATCAAATGAAATAAGGTGAGAGTGTTTTTATCTAAATTTTAATAAATTTACGCGTTTATTGCCATAAAAATCAAGATACCATGCATAGATTTTATGAACAAATTTTATAATTGTTTTAATTAATATTACCCGGGGCATTATGCACAAAATGTAGGTACACGGGCGGACATTACGCCAAAGGCGTTATCTCCCAGTCTACCTTAGGGCATATGAAAAGGGTCAAGGCAGGTGCATTAAACTACTATTTATAATATACTACTACTATATATAGGTATAAGAAAAGCTTGAAAATATATAATTTAGTAAGTATTAATAATATTATTGTTTACTATTTTAAATCGCTTCTTCATTAGATCACATTTTAGTTTAGTGCATAAAGTTAATGATTTATTTGTAGCTACTCCAAATTTTTTACCTATAGTATCATCTCCTCTTGATCTACTCATTTAGAATAAGTACTATTATTGTATAAACATTTCGGTCTCCCGCGATACAGGTACGCCTAGTGCGGGGTCCACTGCCACCTGTTAAGTTGTACTTCTTGTGTTTCTGGTAATAAATATTTTTGTATTTGTATTTGTATAGTAATATTTACTTGTTATAAAAATACATTACGTTTATCATAAATAGGTATATTAAATCAATCTCAGATCCATCCAAATCTAGCATTCCAATGCTCACAGAACTTTACACGGGAATACGAAGACGAATCGAACAACTTTTCATCGTTCTTTGATTTCACCACACTGATAATGATAAGATAATACAGCAAAAAAATAATGAAATAAAAGTTACGCCCGTCCTCTCATTTCCCGCGCAAAAATCTCGTTTTCTTTGCCGCAACGCAAAGGAAAAAAATACGTTCCGTTCGATACCGCACCAACCAGTATTTACTTAATACTTTCGGAAGGAAATAGATGCGTTCACAGGAATGTTGTATTATGTGACCAAATATAAAAGAGCTGTTGAGCAACCAACATTTAATGGAAACGATACGAATTACTCCAAGTGTGATAGAGATACACTATTCAAGGTACGAATTTGCATTTTCGGCGGTCTGTTGTGTGCGTATTGTTGCTGACTGACTGGCTGTCAAATCAAAATAATAGTAGAGTTGTGGAGTTTGTTTCTTGAGGAAAATCTTTACATTTATTTAAAACATATTAGCTTTTGTGAAGGCAAAAGTGCAATTGTAGTTAGGTTTTGTGGTTCTTGTTAGGTTTTCAATGTTTGGCGTTGCAGGATGGGCTGTTTAACTTGGATACAAGGTATGACGTTCAACCTTGCAGCTTGCGAGATTCGTAATTTTCTTAAATATACATTATTTCCAAAGCATAATGCTGTTAACTTTGTAATTTTCTTCGTATTTGTGATGATATAAATGCTACAAAAGCAAGAATTGACAAAAAGAGGTATATCCTACGGTAGGTATGCTATACAGGTTCTAGGTAATATTTTACACTTTATGAAGGAATACCTATCTAGCATGCGTGACCTTTTTCACACTAAACAGTGCTAATGGTATTACATTGACATTGCTATTTGGTATAGTAACAACCTTTTGTCCTTGTGGTATATTGTGTTAGTTTGTAGATGTACCTACTTACCTCCCCCTGTGATACCCCCATGAAGGGCTTGTAGCTATTTATGTTACTAAAACCTGAGTTGAGGTACAGTTAAGGGGGCTGGCCACACTATTACTTTGTAAACATACTAGTTATAATTAGACTCCCAATTTATGGCTTAACCTGTTGTGTTCATACAATGTATGAAAATGTTGGACATGTCATGTCCAACTGACTTTAGCTTTATTTCATTAAGCTATTAGACTAATGTTCATAAATATACTTAAAATAAGAAGATAATGTGCATCAACTTGCTTTTAAATAAAAATGTTTTATTTACTCAAACTAATATGTTTGTAGGTAAGAAATTCTTATTCCTTATCACTTGCATGCTTAAATTCTTGTCAGCTCAGTATTTTTTGCAATGTACATGTAATATTCTTCACTTGCAACATAAATATTATAACTCTAATCATATGAGTCTATTTAGCTATAAAAAGAATAAAGGAAGAAAACAAAGATTTAGCTCACCACATAATTACTTAGCTCCTTCCGCAGGATGTTTTAAATGTAGAGTAATTTGGCAAATGGTCTCATATAAATGTAATATATTTTACAATTTCAGGGTTGAAAATGCCCTTTCCCTTCAAAGACAAAGAACTGAACAAAGTAGCAGCATTTTTCAATGTGTCAACATTTCTACTGACGTGTGCTGCCCTGGTACAGCCGAGTTGGTTCCGCATCAAAGGCCTACATTGCGCTCAGAGCCTCTCCCTCGCACAGTTCTTCACATTTGATGAAGATGATGACGATGATGAGCAGATCAGCATCAGGCAAAGCGATTTTGATGCTATGAATAGAGATTTCAATGGTAAGCAATTATTATTTTTTTCATCAAAACATGAATTAAAAAATATTAATTTGATGTGTTGGCTAATTGGTTAGTAATGAATGTATGACACCAGTGCCAAGTTTTCTCGCCATTGGAGTAAAAAGTGACTAATAATAATAATCCATGAGTTCCTGTAAATATATTATTTGGTAATTCACACATGTTGCCAAAATGCCTGATGCGCTATGGGCAAAGATAACAACTACTTGGGTCCCTCCCAGCAAACATGTGGTTGTCCAAGAAAAAGGTGGAAAGACGAGTTACACGCCCACACCCAAAACTGGATGGAAGCGGCCCAGGATAGGGATAAATGGAAGAAACAGAGGGAGGCCTTTGCCCTGCAGTAGTGGGACATGTCTGGCTCAAAATAAATAAATAAAAATAATACACACCCTGCCAAGCATAATTCAGTATGCGATAATATTTTTTATGATTTGTTTTTTTTTTTGTTTTATTTTAAGAAACTAATTTTATGACTGTGAAATAAAATTCTTTCTTTAAATTTTTTATATTTTTCTAAATTTACAAAGACGTGATGAGACAATTTAAGTCAAGGGTTAAAATCCCGTTCTTTGCATGCACAAAGAAAAAGTTCCAGACAGGACAAATGTCTGTTACAAACATGTTGTCATTTTTTTCTAACTATGGCAAAAGCAATAATTCATGTTTTGGTTATGAGGCATTATACAAAGGTCATCAAGAGTAAATTTTAATAAATATCTGAATATTAATCCACTTTCTTATTATTCTAAGAAGTAGATATTGTAAATAAAGTATAATTCTCGAAATGGTTTTACTCTAAAATCAACCATCTTAGCATACCTACTGAATTGGTTTTTAGAAAACCCATCATGCACCTATGCTACAGTTATTTATTGATATCTTGATAGTAGTCAATATTATCTTCTGACTGTGTATGTTTGTGTGAACCAATCTAGATCAGAAATTACTTAAGGCGAGTGTAGCCGTGAACGACCTTGACAGTGGCGCAACTTCACAAAGAAAATGTTTTCTCTCTATACAAACAATCTATCAGAATTTCCGTTGCCCAAGTTTTTAGTATTATCCTTAAGTTAAATTAGAACCTGCAAACACAATGAAATATTCACTATTATTAAAGTTATGGCATAAAGTGCCACTTGAGGAAAATGGTAAAAACTTGGGCAACGGACATTCTGACAGATGGTTTGTTTAATGAGAAATATTTTATTGTGAATTGGTGCCACTGTCGAGGCCGTTCAAGAGTACACTCGCCTAAACATTGTAGTTGCGGAAAAATTACATCATGTGTTTTCTAAAGTAGCTACTTGTTGTTACCTCAGTCTTGACCTTTGGTAGCCTAATAGATAGCCTTGTGAATCAATTAGGTGTAATAGATAGGTACAATCTGATAGATACACTTTTTGGTATAAAACAGCTGTAATTTCAGGAAAACCTAAATTTAATCTGTTTCTGAATGTACTTCTTAGTATAAATTTAATATTGCTGACAATAGTTATTTTTTTATACACCCAATGCTAACCGTCTTACCGCGTTCTTGAATCACTCTAACTACCTACTTAATAAAACCACATCAGAATTTGTTAAATAATTTTAAAGATCTAAGCATACATCGGGACACGGGAAGCTATATATTTAATTTGTTTATAATAGATAGGTAGATGAAGCCGTGCCACGCGTTACTGGCATTAAAAATACACTTGCAAAATTGGCGCGTAAGGAATGAGCTGCGGTAGCCCAGATGGAAGAGGCGTCGCCACTAGTAATGCGAAAGTCGCAGGTTCAAAACCTGCCCGCGCTTGAAAATTTTGCAAGTTTTCATAAATTGTTTATAATATTCAGTCAGCAAACACACACAAATGTAATAAAATCAGCAAATTAAAGTTCTTTAACATATTTCAGGTCTACCACCATGCATTACACCGGAAATAATCACTCTCATGAGGGTGTTAATTCTACTATGCTTCATGGTCTTATTGTGTTCCTGCATTGGGGTCCTAATAAACCTGACAAGTCTCAACAGCAAGGTCATAAAAATGCTGCGACGGAATGCCATACCGAGCATTATGAGTGTGTTCTGGGTGATAGCCATCGTAGGCGTATGCTACTACACCACAGTTGTGCTGGGTAACGCGAATAGCACCAACCCCAACACAATACAAGTTGATTATGAATACGGATTCTATACAATAACTGGAGCTGGTGAGTTTACAATTGTACATTATTTTATTTGAAGTTGTAGGTAAGTATATCCTTTTATTTATGGTTGTATTTAAAATGCAGCAGTAGGTAATGAAGATTTAGGTACCTACTTGCGATTCTGTAAATACTCAAATGAAACACAATGAGATATGTTTTCATTGAATTTGTTAGCAGTCAAATCACATTTTATTTGTGCATGTTTTAGAGTGCCTACGCACCAACGCTGCGTTGAGGGTTTACTTATTCCCTCAATTATAATTGATCATGCATGTTGATCTTCAGAACTTCAGATGCAGAATTTTGTCGAAAAGTCCGCATCTTTGATGTTTCCATTTTGTCTGCTAAAATATTAGAAACACGTTCCGTTTTACTTCCAAGGAGAGAAAATGATTTGTATGGATAATTCCTTCCCTTTTGAAACGTTAACAATGACTCTCGTTCCACTCCATGATTGAAGAAACTATGGGCACTTGGGATAGTACACATAGTCCTTTCTATGATTGAAGAAACTATGGGTACTTAGGATAGTACAAATATCTGCGTTGCATCCAGGCGCTCTAGCCCTGCTGGCGTCTGCGGCCAACCTGTGGGGCGCGCCGCTGTCGAGCGATGAGGACGTCCAGCGGCGGAACCTCATGGAGGACTGGGATGGGCTGGAGGCGCACAGCGTCGGCCCCACGCCCGCCGTGCCCGCGCTGCCGCCCTACACGCCCAGCGCCGACTACCCCGCGCCGCGGCAGCCCTATCCCCCGCCCGCAACGCTTCACCAGGTCAGTTATTTATTTATTTTATTCATTACAAAACATAAATGTAGTGACACATATTGGGCTGTCACGTTTTGCTTAGGTAAGCTTTCTGGAAGCGTCGGTTGCCGGGCTCTCGCCAGTCGTCCCTGTTCAACCGTTGCGGCCACACTTTCCATATATTATTATGTACAATTGTAATCATTACGGATTACAAGTACCTATCAAGCGAACTCTCCTCTTTTATTTATCATCACCAAATCTACACACTAACCTTCTGAACTCTAATCTAAAGTGAAATCATACACACAGAACATTACAAAAATAACACTGGTGACCCAAAAATAACAAATACAAAGTAATTATTTAAACACCATTAAACCTAACCTAATATTCAATATGGTCATCTAAATAATATGCTACCTTCAAATACTCAGCCCCCTCCTGCTGCTGTCACGAATATTACCCGAAATACTTCCGAGGAAGTATCAACGCGAATGAGTGTTCACACATTGCCGTTAAATTCTTCTCGCAGCGATACAAGTGAGCAAGAGAGCAATATACTCCACTCGTGCTAGTTCTGCCGGTCCTTTGACTCGTGCACATAATAGCCGGCCTTAGCGAGACACGGGAAGTTGAAGCGGGATGACGAGTAGCAGCGCGAGTAAACTCTGTAAAAACGCGAGCATGTAAAGAGTTTACTCGCGCTGCTATGGGTAGTGGGCAGCTATGGCTCGAGTGTGAACGTAGCCATATACCAACGTTGTTCATTAAGTCGCCTTTACGACACCCGCCGCAGCAAAGAAGGGGTAAATAGTATATTGTAACTTCAAATTCCACAAAGTGTTCTATACGTATCATTTTGAATATAACAATCGGTGAAAGCCCGTATAACTCGTGCCCTCCAAAAAAGAGCCACATTTCGCAACAAACATGTGGTTCAGCCTGCGATGTCAAATACAAACTGGAAAATTTATAATACTTATAAGTGATAAGAAATGTCAACTTTGTTGGGCATGGCAAAGCCTAGGCATGGGTCCAAAAGACTCGAACCAAGAACCGCCAAACCCAGAAACTAACGCTAAGACTACTAAAACACGTTCTTTACTCGGTGGACGGAAAACAGTCTGTTCTTTTCTCCGCCAGTATTTTCACATTTTGATACTAAACTATGTTGAACTATTCCTTTATTTGTTCAAAACAATTCCTTCGAGGAACCTATTTTCCATTCTACCTTTTCTTCTGGTCTTCAGGAAATCGTCGTTTCGTAGCAAATGTCCTATCATTTTCCCTTTTCTATATCCTTGTTTCCTTGTAACATAATTGATTGTTGTTTCTATATCCTTGTTACCTAACCGAACCTATTCTAAGGGACTCGAGGGTGTGTATTGCAATTTTAGGCGACGGGCTGACTGTCACTATAGCTAAACAAAATTTTCCGAATGACCCTCAAATATTTGTCAGACGTGGCGTAAATGTCCGTTTTTTGCGACTGTTACCGTGATATGCGTATGAATGTGTTGTTTCTTATCTAATTATTTGTATATACGTTGTGTATTGCAGGCGTACGCGCCGGCCACGCTCGGCTCGCAACAGTATTTCCCGTTCGACGATCTCTCCATCCTACCGCCGCCGCCGCCTTACACGCCTTGAACTTATCAGTTCCTTTTATATGATGAGTTATTGTTTAGGATTATATCTGTATTAGTGGCGTAGGGCCCCATACGTAGCGAATGCCATCGGATGCTCCTTACAAGTCACAATCAATCCACATGTATTTCTCCTTTCATATTTTTCGTATAGTTTACCGGGAAACGACCCGATGATCCCTCGTGTCAGAGTTTTTCAACCGATTACTACAAAAAGTAGTCATGTGAAATGATTTTGTAACGACCGCCGTCTTATGTATAACAACAGTATGTCACAGATTACCTTCGTTAAACAAGCACCCTTCACCACTATCTACGAGTATCTACGGTAACGGCCGATTTACACTGCGACAAGTACAGTCGGTTTTAGCACATAAGGTACCAGGAGTACTCCGAAAGAACTGAATTATTGGTGTCCCCAGCAAATTTTTTTCTTGACATGAATATGTTTTAGTAGAAAATGAGATGAGAATAGTAGCGGCCAGCCCAGCGGTTTCACCCGCTGCTAACCGATTTACCACGGGAAATATACCTTCTCCCGACATAAAACATACATAAAAACCTTCCTCTTGAAACCATCCTCCATCTTTAAAAAAACCGTCGAGATCCGTTAGGAGGTAATGAAGATTTAAGCATACATACAAACAGACATAGGGACAGACGCGGAAAGCGACTTTACTTTATACTATTTAGTGATAGTGAAGTTGAAATTTTTATTATGTATTAGTTTATACATAATAAAAATTTCAACTTAATAGGGGATAAAAATAATTCAGTTCTTTTGGAGTACCCCTGGTACAATATGTTCTACAAACAACTGCACACTAATGAGTGAAGTGTAGATCTCTTTTACTTCTGTTCACGGCTTAACTCGTTCCTGTTTTTGTCGGAGAGTAACTGACCCTAAGAATGTATTCATAAAGCTGTAAGATGTCTGTTAATTGTTAATATTATGAATTAAGTTTTTAGTGGATTATCCACGAGCTTATCTTTGGAAAACTAAACCGTTTGTTTAAATTCTTTAGATATTAAATAACTACGTTAATCCAGAGTGACCCAAACTATTTTTTTGTGTGGGAAAATTATCGTATTCCCGCGGAAAAGCGGATAGCTATTTAATGTCTGTCAGTGCATAACCAAAATAGTTTATTTTTCTCATAAATTTTTCATTGGCACGCTTGTAATATAAATGCAATATAATATAAGTATATGAAGGCTTGTGACCATAACTCAGTTCTATGGAATTATTAAAACTTATATCCTTTCCGTTGATATGCTTAGAGTTAGAATATTATAGGAAATATGAGGAAAAATCTATAATATCTCGAATACTTAACACAATGAAATTATGTATGAAAAAATAATTATGTAAAAGAATAAAAGAAGTACCTCGTAACGCTCAGATACCTTCTAAAAGGTATGTAGCTCGATAGTGGTACGTACGCGCCTAAGACCACGTTCAAACTAATTAACAAGAGGCTCTACATTAGTAGACCTAGGATATGCTGGAACTGCATGTTTCCAGGACAAAGGAGTGCAAATAAGGTTCATACTTTGAAGAATCATACCTTTTAAAAGGGATCTGGGCCGCTTTGTGTAAATTCTCCTTAGTTTGTGTATATATATATATTTATATAGTTAGATATTATTATTACATAATTAAAATTTAAGAGAATAATTGATTTATATTAGGTGGTATATGGTAAATTAACTATTTTAGTGATTATTAAATTAATTTCAAAACTATGTACTATACGAGATTTTCAAAGAGTCCAGTCATAGCATTGGCAACTCTAACTAGGTTGAAGCAACTAAGATTCTTAAATTATACTACTTAAAATTTTGCAGAGATAAAGTGTAGTTATCCAAAGAACATATCATACTGTAACCATTGATTGCATTGTTACATTGTAACACTATGGTTTGGTGTTGTTATGACTATAAGTCTGTTCGGAAAGAAAAAGGCGTGGAAATTGAGGGCGCCTCTGTGCCTCAGTATGAGAAATGTCATAGCAACCTATGAACAAAATGATTAGTTCACTTTTTGGCCACGCCTATTCTCTATCTTCACAGACTTAACCATTACGTATGCACTTCATTACCTATTGCCTTCACTAAATTCAAAATTGTGTTCTATTTGATGTGTATTAAGGTTGTGACGGAGTTGATTATGACCTGCTGTTTACTTCAGTATGTGATTTGCCATCGTAGTGCCTATTCATGTTGTATTTCTCGTAAATGCTTTAATAAATTTTAGTATTCTTATATGTAAATGTGAAAGAGACCTTAATTCTTGATAAACTGATAAATTGTATGTATGTTGTAAGTATAGGGATTGATATTATAATCATATAGTATAGGTTTGCTTTAAATTGCAGATCACCTGTGTTGTGAATTATATACTTGTGTACTAAATTTTAAAACACTACAACATGTTGGGTATAAAAATATTGAGAACTTGCAAAATTGCACCGCATACAAGATTTGAACCTGCGACTTTCGGTATCAGTACTTCTGACGCTTCTAACGACGTTGGTGAAATTATGCAAGTATATATTTATGCCAATAACGCGTGACATTGCTAACCTAAGATATTCCGAGCGACTAATTCATTCTTTACAGATTGAATGTAGCCGAAACGATGAAAACCCGCTTTAAATTGTGTTTTTTAATTGTAATTTGGGAAAATCGCGAAATAGTGCAAAAGCCTCATTTTGCAAGTTCACAAAAAAATTATCAGAAACTGAGTAAATAACTGCAGAAATTAATCTTAAAATACCATAAGCGCCCAACATAGTTTGTCATTACGTACATTATTTGTAAATCATATCTCACCATAATAGTTCACGTTCAGATGACATATAATTGTGAAAATTGAATAATTATCTACTCATGCTAAAAGTATTCTATCTATAGCCACTTACGAATGTATAAATTTATGAAAATATGTATTTGTAGTAGTCAGTGAAATAAGAAAAACAGACAAATAATAGATGTACTTTCCTATTATCCAAAGATTATATTTATCAAGTGCTAATTTATCATGCATGATGGTTATATGGTTAATGATAATGATGTAGGTGTGTATTAATTAATTTGTTTCTTCATTTTTATAAACATACAGCCAAGACATAATGTTACCCAGATATGCACAGAAGTGAAGAAATAATTTTTAAATTGAGTCGTCATGGCTCAGTTATTGATAAAGTTCGTTCAATTTGCTACAGAAAGAAAATTGTGAAGTCCAAATGACGGGTATATGTACGCTGGCCCTAAAACGACAAAAAGGTCGCAATGAAACCCAAAACCACTAAGGTACATTGGGGCAATCCCAACAGCGGGGTTATTTAAAATAATCTTTATAAAGAGATAATCCATCCCAGCTGACCACCTAAACAAGGTGTCTCAAACTCTATTTAGCTCTCCGGAAATTCTAATGTTGAGTGTAAATCGAAAGTGCAGACAAAATTGCCCTGCTGTACTTTATACCTACACTTGTCTGTTAAAATGTGCTATGAATGACAATTCCTTTACATTTTTTTTGTACTAAATGAGTTTTTAGATTTAGTCTGAATCTGTTCTCTTTTTTGAGTTACAAATTTTAAGATGGTAAGTATAACAAACAATAGTGCTGGGTTTAGTCATAAAATCTGCTTGTAAAAAAATATTATTATGCAATTTTATGATTTTTGTGAACATCTAACTAAAAAAAAGTGTATAATAATAATTTCAGGTTGACTGTGTTCCCTTAAGTTCCATTTTTCATACAAACGAAATAAATAAATTCAATGGACTTAAACATTAGTTGCAGAGCAGTTTTTTAACAAAAGCTTAATGTAATGATAAAAGCTTATGTTAATTTGAAACAAAACTAAGACAGATAGAGAATATTGTTCTTAAAAAAATTGACTTTTGAAGCAGTAGCTGTGTTGGCGTAAAGTGGTAAATCAGTTATGAATTTAAAAGTAACGTTTATTATTTTGGTAAAATATTTTCAAAAGCACGAGATGTCCCATCGCGATTTTTGAACAAACTTGTCTCCTTTACAGAAGTAAGTCCAATTTACTTTTGTATGAAAAACGGATCACCTTTAGGGACAATGTCAGCAACACTAGTGCAACTCAGTGAAAAAAATCACTGACTGAATATGAAACCAAATTATGAATTAATTTAGTTACTTATGTATGCCAATATAGCTAAAAGTGATTGGCATACATAACTACAGCGCACAAGTTGGAACAAGGTTTTATTGATTCTAAATAATCATTATGATATGTGTTTGTATTTACTCATAATTTAGTTTCCCAATCTATTGCATATTCAGTATTCAGCTAGTGATTTTTTTTACTGAGCAGCGCTAGTGTTGCTGATCTTGCTCCTTAAATACAAGGGGAAAGTCAGTTAACCTGTCTCTTTCTATAACTGGCCCCAATAGCATCTGCTGTATAATATTCCATGTTACCAAAAATATAAGGATGTTATTAGTTGTACTGTTTGTTAATGTATAGATTTCTTCTAGCTGTAAGAATAGTTATTCTCGGTTGCTTAGCCGGGAAGTTTATTTTTACATTTTTAAGAATATAAATTTTATTTTTATGTAAGACCAATATGCAATACATATCTAAAAATAATAAATCTTTTATTTTATGATACTAAGATTTAATAAATATTAAAGTTTGTATAGTATAGAACTAACTCATAACAATACTAATACTATCTTATATCTTAAAATATAAATTAGACTAAACAGTAATTTTCAGTCATCTTTCAGAGCACTTAAATCAAAGTGTGGCTGCTGTTGCAACCTTTCTATTGGTGTCACATTTGCTTTGTTTGGAGCTGGAATAATGGCTACCGGGACAGATTCTTTAGCATACCCTTCCGTATTCAAGTTATTTGTTGCATTTGAAGGCAAATTCAAATATTTAACTCGTTCTTTCTCTAAATAATTTACTCTTTCCTTCAATGTGCCATTTTCATCCTTCAGAACTTCTACCTGAAATACTAATTGTTCAACAAGAGAGTGCAAGTTCTGGCTCAGAATGTGCAGCTCTTCTACAACTGTATCCTGAGATTTTTCAGTTTTTTTTCCATCTATGACATCCTTCACTGGAGGCAACTCTTTTTTGTGTGAGAGAGTGTTTAACAGCACATCAGTTTCGTTTATTGCTCGATAGATAGCCACTTGCAGTTTAGAATGATCATTGCCTTGTAGCACTGGATCTCTTCCAAGATACTTTAGGTGGTCCATGGCTTTTTTGACACGTGCATATTGTTCCTTTTTGCTTTTTATGAGATCTTTTTGTTTGAGATGATAGCTGTGTTGAAGAGTGATTGATTCTATAGCTACAGACGAGTTTGTGGACTTCATGGCATCCAGGAGCAATTCCGCGGCATTGTGGTGGCATTGCATCGCATCATCGTATCTGTTGTTTATGAGATGCGCCTCAGCCCGGCGATGCTGTTGGTGGGCCTGGAGAATAATATACAAAACAGAAGTAAATTATAAATGCGCAAATCGCTAGTCAAGGGCAAACTTCGCAGTCTTCGCAGTATCTATGTACAAATATTTTATATAAACTAACTTACCAAGTTCAGAGGATGAGATTCCATCATTGCAAGTACCTACAATCTCTCTAATCAATTAAAGATCCTTGTTTGATTTTAAATATCTATTTACATGAATTTTGCGTATTTTATTTACTTTTACTTCCTGTTAAACGAGTTCCCAATCAATCATCATGTCCATGTCGCTGGCTCCCCAAAGTATATATTTTTCAAAGCTGAGAGGCTCAAACGTTTGTGACGAATGGATGGACTCTTATTTTAAGACTGGTTTTCAATGTGACGCTACCTAGACTGAGATCTCAAGTCAAAAAATTGGGGAGCCAGCGACATGCTTTTAGGTTAGAATTTCGGAAAAATCATCAGATTACTTGTTAACGGCGCAATGTGCCAAAACGATGGCTATGCCAAAGAAATGTGACGGAATATGTGACAGCTACAAGCACATTCAATAGCTATGAGACTCAACTGGAGCTGAGAAATAAGCCATGGAATGTTTCCAACCCATGTCGCTGGCTCCCCAAAAAACCGGCATTCGAAATCTCTGCAAGTATCACCTAAAACTACTAACCAAAGAGGAATTCTCGATCGTAACATAGTATATACTCGTTCTTCAAACAATCTCCTCTAGAATCAGCTTTGTTTTTGAGAAAACACAACATTTGTTTTTGTATGAATATAAGGGTGACTACATCGTTCAACCCTTTTTGGGACAGTTTCAGGAACTTATGGTTTCATGATTTCCGTGTAGATTATACTAAACATTACCTTGAACAATGTCCGCGAAGGGCTCTTAGTGTTTATATTGTGCTGGTACTATTAGCAAGCAGCACATCAACTTACCTTTTTAAGGTACTTAGATTTTGACGGTATTTCATACAACTACTAATTATAATCAGCAATTAAAATACAACATATGGAAAAAAAACAATATTTACCACGGTTTATTATTAGGACATTTGTAGTACAAAATCATTGTAGTATGCCAATATGCTTGTATACACGATTTCATTGTTGTCGTTCGGGAGAAATCGTCACCGGCGCGGCCGGCGACTTATCGGGAGCACATCGGAAGTCCCTTTCATTTGCGTCGAAAAGAGATCTTCATGGATAGGTACCTATATTTATGAATTTACATTATGATGCGACCGGTTTCATTGCACCATCGTCAGAAAGTAACTACTTAAAAAAAAACTGGTTACTACTACTACCTGAAGACAGATTAACGAAACAAAAAAATATGTAATTAAAAAGTACTACCACGAGCCCATCAGGTAACACAACCAGTCGTATTATAATTTGATTTTATTAATATTTTAGTGGAACTACTGTAATTAGTTTTAATTTACCTATCATATGATCATCTCAATCATTTAGGCATTTGTTGAGAGTGAATGTACAGTCGGTTATAGCACATAAGGTACCAGGGGTACTCCAAAAGGGCTGAATCATTTTTGTCCTTAGCAATCAATCAATCAATCAATATGTTTCAGTAGAAAATTACTTCTTTTATGAGAATAAGTTTAAATTTAGATTATTTAATAACTGGAGATAAAAATAATTCAGTTCTTTTGGTATCCCTGTTACCTTATGTGCTTCAACCAACTGTACCTACATACATGTTGTACAGACTGTAAAAATGTAAAAACATACATACATACATACATAAATCACGCCTATATCCCTTACGGGGTAGGCAGAGCGTTAACGGCGTAAAACGAATATTAACACCACGTCTGACAAAAGCTTGAGGGTCAATCAGATAACTGTGTATCACTATAGTGACAGGTTGTCAGCCCATCAAAATGTAAAAACGCTACAGTTTTATGAGATTAAACGATATTTATTTATTAATTCAAGGAATCAATTCAAGCGAGGCCTTTTCTTAACATTATTTAAGGTAATATTTAGTATAATCTGTATCATGAAACCATGAGTTTCTGAAACTGTCCCAAAAAGGGTTGAACGATGTAGTCACCCTCATATTCATACAAAAACAAATGTTGTGTTTTCTTAAAAACGAAGCTGATTCTAGTGGAGATTGTTTGAAGAACGAGTATTTACTACATTACGATCGAGAATTCCTCTTTGGTTAATAGTTTTAGGTGGTATTTGCAAAGATTTCGGATGCCGGTTTTTTGGGGAGCCAGCGACATGGGTTGGAAACATTCCATGGCTTATTTCTCAGCTCCAGTTGAGTCACATAGCTATTGAATGTGCTTGTAGCTGTCACATATTCCGTCACAATTCTTTGGCATAGCCATCATTTTGGCACATTGCGCCGTTAACAAGTAATCTGATGATTTCTCTGAAATTCTAACCTAAAAGCATGTCGCTGGCTCCCCAAATTTTTTGACCTGAGATCTCAGTATAGGTAGCGTCACATTGAAAACCAGTCTTAAAATAAGAGTCCATCCATTCGTCACAAACGTTTGAGCCTCTCAGCTTTGAAAAATATATACTTTGGGGAGCCAGCGACATGGACATCAATCATCGATTGCTCGCTGTCTGTCACTGTCAATAGCCATTTGCAGGGGGTACGTTCAATCGGCCATAAATAATATATCTTTCATAGCTCTGTTTATAAAAAAATATTTCGTCGTAATAATGTTCCGTTCCCAAGTTACCGGGAATATTGGGAACATACCCCAAGATTTTTAAAATAAAGTATTATTGAATTTATTAAATGTTTAAAACAATGTCAGAATTACAATACTAGTAATAAAAAAAAGAAGTTCAATGATTTTTTTTATTTAACAGCATATTATTATTTAAATGGGAGTTTTTCTGTTGACAGTTCTGTTGATAGTTCTGAATGTCAAACCAGGGGGCACTGCGCTAAACTGAAAGTTTGTCGTTTCAAAGGCTGGCGGCAGCCATAGTTTTATCACAGGTTCCGTTTCATGTTGTGTTCGTTACAAATTAATTCTGTAAGTTTGATTTACTACAATATATTCTTATAGCCTTGCTTTTATATTAAGTGTCATTCATGTAAGTAAACAAATAACCAGTAATAAATTTAGAACAATTATTATTCAATAAACACAAAATAAAGAATAATTTTTAAAGTGGTACAGTTTTTGTGTAAAGAAACGTTATATATTCACCGTAATATTTGATTTTGTGATGCAACCCACTTATTCTACTTCTATAAACTTGGTCTACTTAAAATGAAATTATTTTAAGTATGTTATTTTAATATATATATTTTCATTGTTTCTTTGTTTCCGGGGAATATTCCCCGTGCCCGGGAAAGTTACTGGGAATATTCCCAATGTTACCGGGAACGGCACATTGCTATGGACAATAAATAAACATACCGATCAGCGGCGGCATAGTTTAAAAGAGCTACGAACAATACATATTTATGGTCGACTGAACGTACCCCTGTAATTTTTTTTTGACAATTCAGGACTTGCAAAGGTCTAAGATCATACTGCCTATGAGGTAACGGTTATTATAAATAACGTACGTATATCACAATAGTGTTATCGCCGTGTAGTGTCGGCAGAGTAGAATATCACCACCCCAAGTCCGCCCGTGGGTATCGTAAGAAGCAATTTAGGGCTTCCGGGAAGTGGAAAGCAGCGCTTTCCGTGTTTGACAACATAGTTCAAAACCACACACTGCGGTCACCAACCCGCCTGCCCAGCGTGGTGATGGTGACTAATGGGCAATACCCCCTAATGAATAGAGCCAGAATAAAATGGCCCCTAGTTCCCGGTCGCCCTACTACCCCGGGCCACGGCAGCGAAGGAGATCTGCAACGTCGTGACCAGGGTAGCGTACTTAGTATTGAAATTGACTGAGAGATACACTTTCAAGGTCTTACAGGTATAAGCGCCGACTTCGAACAGCTCAGATGAAGAGGTGAAGGCCCTTTACGGCGACGAGTCGACGGCCATACACCGTACTACTAAGACCCACTTCCCTGTTGTCATGGGGGACTTCAAGGCCAAAGTGGGATAGGAGAGCGGCGAATCAGGCTTGGGACCACATGGCTACTGGACCAGAAACCCAAGGGGCCAAATGCTGGTCAACATTCTGAGCAGGCACGGGCTTTTCTGCATGAACACCTTCTTTCAGAAAAAGCCCCAACGAAATTGGACCTGGAAGAGCCCTGACGGCAGGATGAAGAACGAGATTGACTTTATCATGAGGGATAAAAGGCATATATTCAGAGATGTCTCAGTGATCAATAGGTTCAATACCGGAAGCGATCACCGACTTTTAAGAGGCACCCTATAAATATCAACTTCAAGCTAGAAAGAAACCGCATGGTAAAACCAGTTCTCCGTCCCAATTTGCCCCAAGCCGGGCATGATGAGTTCCAACGCAAATTCGGTTCGCTGCCCTTGGCTGGACTTGGAGGGCATAATTGGGGTAGGTACGCTGTATAGAGGATATAAGTCGCGTCAAAGTGCCGCCATTTGAAATTGACATTTTGGCTGGTGCATTTTGGCCATAAAATAATGGATAGGGGTGGGACCGTGAGATAAAATACATATATAGATAAAAAGGACTGTACCTACGCTACCAATGCATTAATATTTTTAATTATGGTTAGGTTCCTTAAGCAAATAGTGTTGAAGAAGAAACAGAGCAGAAGAGCATTTGGTGTCTGTGGTAAAATTTAATAAAATCTGTAATCTTTTCTGAAATAAATAAGGATTGTCCATCCCTTTCATGTCGTCTACTATCACTTATTATCTGGAAAAGGTAATCTTCGTGCTCTTCATCACCAACTCTTCACTCAAAGTTGCCTTAAAGAGTAGGTACCTACATAAATTAAGTTAAAAAAAGTTAGGACCAAACCAAAAGAGATGTCAACACAGACCGACCGAAAAAAGACCCACTGCCTTAGCATTATCTTAAATCTGACAGCCGACAAATATGGCTTAATGGAGGAGGGGGGTATAAACACGTAGCACTGTAAAAACAAGAAAGAACCCAGTTCATTTATGGTAATCAGCGAATTTCTAAGATAAATGGAAGTGGAGGTAGGAGGAGCACTTCGGGCAGTCTGCCGTCAATGAAGAAACTTGATGGTAGTGCAGAATCTGACTACAGCACCTGGCAATTCGTAAATGGAACTCTACCTTATCTTATTTATTGTGCTAGTGACGAAGCTAGTATTTTTTTGATATTTCGACCTTTGTTTCTTGGGAAAAGTTGTCCAATTCCACATGTAAAACGTACCCTTAAATATGCATTGGTGATATAGTGCTCAATTGGAAAACTACAATGAATATTCGTAGATTTGTTTTATTTGGTAATATACAAATTAAGTACCATAACATAATTAGCTATAGATTTGTAAACTAGTATTTATATTAAATTAAGCAATTTGTAGTACCTATCGCGACCATTTCACGGCCGTTACCGCTCTGCCTACCCCGCATGGGATAAAAACGTAACATTTGTGTATAGTCCCTACTAACTTATACGGGCGGCGCTACTTATGCATTGCCTCGGTTTGACAGGTATGGCAGGTCTATAAACCTATATTTATTTGAGTAGGTACTCTGTGACTCATCCTGATCTGGATAGATGACCTATAGCCTATTTTCATTGCTTTTGGATAAGTATCTGGATACGTATATATAAGTGATCTGTGCCTGGTGATCTTGTGCCATTTTATTAATCTGTGTCTTCCAATGTGTCTTGTGCGGAAACTCAATCGAATGCTATTAACTTTGGATCCGCAAAATTATGGAAGAGTTTGAATGGAAAAACCAATGGATAAAATTAGGCAACCAAATATTGCAACTTCAAGGGGCGATCGCAGAAAAGTTACTTGCTTATAAAATATATATGAGGCCACTTTTGATATCCTCTTGGTGCCTTGGTTCTGAGCAACAGATAAAACAATATGAGCTATGTATTCTTCAACAAATTTTTGGTGTTCAGGACAGTGAAGAAGTGTATAAGCTGTATACAGATTTAGATATAACAACCTACATAAAAGTTCAAGAGTTGCGATTTAAGAGGCTGCATTTATCTACCACACCCTTGCGGACTGTTCTGAATAAATTGGCAAAAAAGAACACAGATGGATCCTACTACGCTAGACACTGCGATGTACGTAACAGAAGGCGAGCTAGACGTCCACCTCGGAGAAGGGATAATGATTCTGACTCCGATTCAATCATGAGTCCATTTTTCATTGAAGAACCCAAATCGGATCGTACAGAACCCCAAGAAGCAAAAGAACCCGCAAATGATAAACCAGGAACGTCTAAGGAATCTGAAAACTCGCCTGAAAAACCACAAAAACAATGTCCAACGCCAGGAACTTCCCGTTCTGTTCCTCTTAAAAATATTAGAAACCGTTTCAGATTCAAATAAAATTACTGTAAGTACTCGTATTCTTGCTGATTTCTAGTCTAGAGTATTACCACAGTATTTTATTTATTTATTTATTTTATTTTATTTTTATTAGTTAATAATACTAGCGGTATTACTTTCCCAACATTTCGCTATTTTGAAAATACTTTTTGCCGCTTTATCAACCTGACGCCTTGAATCACCATCACCTCAAATACACCGATCTAAAGAGTCTAAGAAATTAAGGGCTTGAGGTAGATTTGGCACTTTGAAAAGATATTGTATTTTTATTCAATTATCCATTATAATGGCATATAGACACGGTTATGTATGGAAGCCCTGATATATTTAATTTATTCGATTTATTAAAAAAATGAATTTGTTGTTGTACCGGCAAACACCTCAACTGTGAAAATTTTAACTGCCTTTCTGCCACACTATCACAGTTTATGATATAAAGTGTCTGTTCCATTAAAAATAAAATATGCAAAAATAAACACGTTTTATGCATGGAGGTAAACATATTTATTTTATTCTGATTTTTAGTATTTCATGCTTTAGCGGCAATGAAAACACAAAATAATAATCATAATAATTAAGCCTTTTTTTTCCATATAATCAAATTCAGAATTTATATTTTCACACTTAAATTATGCCCACTTTTTGGCAAAGGCCTCCTCTAGTTCGTTCCATTGTCTCCTATCAGTCTGATGTCGTCAGTTGGTCGTCAGTCTAGGGCGCTGTCGAGTTCGCTTGCTCTCTCGTGGCTACCAAAGTGGCGCACGTTCGCTTTGCGCGACGCGGCCTGTCATCTCCATTTGTTACTCTCTTCCTGTTGTATTGCGCGTATCAGCATACTTCTATCCATTTTGCCTTAAAAAGCTTTTAACTATTATGTAGTTTCTTTCGTGAGGGACCAGCATTGACAACCATAGAGTAGTACCGGTAAAATGGTGATTTCAAACAAATGCTTTATTTTTTAGTCTCTTAGGTATTTTGGATTTAATTGTGTTTCGTTTTTTATGTTCTGGTGACTCTATTTGAACTGTAGGGTTGTGGTCTGACATCCCACGGGGAATAATACTTAATCTGTAAAAAAAAAACATCTGTCGAAATATCACGATTTATGTTAAGGTTCAGCCTGGAGGCGATATTATCAAACTACAGGCTACAATTTTACAAGCGAAATTTGATACCAGGAATATGAACCGGCTACGCAATGTACTAAGAATTTCACCTGTAGACTTGTTTGTAGCCTGTAGTTTGATAACATAGGCACCTGGTGGCTGATGGACAGACAGACAGGCGGCGAAGTTTCATTCAGTAGTAGAATACGGGCTCGTTTTGACACTTTGGGCGCGCCGCCGTCAATACTTACTTTGTGCTTTGGGTACGGAACTCTTAAAAACATCATGGCGTATGTGATGTGTGTGAAGTGCTCTGAAGCGCTACATAAAAAAAGAAAATGGTAATGGTAAGTAAAAATACTCAAAAAAATGATGTAAAAGAGAGGCAATTTAAAAACAGAATATTATGGAATGGGACATACTGAAATATTTCCAAAGTGATTTTGTAAAGAAAAATACTGTAAGTAATAATATGTTATCGTAAAAAAATATCTAGCACATATAATCCTTCCTTTACATAATCATCTTTTTTCTCTTAAATTTTTGCTGCTTACAACAACTCCCAGCTTGATCTTTATTTAACCCAGATTCTGTGAATATTTTTCATTTTCTTAACAAAATCATTTTGAAATTACGCCTTTCGCCGCTTGGCCTTTATCTGTTAAAAACACCTCCAAAAACTTTTTCTACAAAAAAAAAAAAGGAGAACTTTCCTGTAGTACCTAATAGTAGTTTATGCAACTGTCGTATAATGGGGGTCATTAGAATGTGAGTGCCTGTTTATCACACGAGGCGCAGCCGAGTGTGATAATAGTTTGACACGAGCATTCTAATGCCTAATTATAGCAGTTGCATACACTATTTTATCTACACTCTCCAAAAAAACTCAGAAACACTTTTCTAAACGTACGCACCGGCCATTGCAAGGCCCGATACAAGGACAAATTCAATACGAGAACGTAATATGGCTTGATATGAATTTTTGAAAAATCTATACTTTAGCAGTTGTTTAGATGTGGAGTCTTAACAATAACTTAACTAAACAACTGAATAACATCTGAACAACATCTGAACAACAACTGAACAACAACTGAACAAGCTCTTAACAACATTGAAACAACAACTAAACAACATCTGTACAACAACTGAACAACATCTGAACAACATCTGTACAACAACTGAACAACATCGGAATAACATCTGAACAACAACTCATCAACATCTGAACAACAACAGAACAAAAACTTTTTAAAACAACTGAATAACATCTGAAAAATTACCGTACAACAACAACTGTCAGGTGCGGCGGAAGATTGCGATTTGAGTATTGGAAAAAAAAACTTCGTTTTATTTCTCAACTTTATCGTATTAAGAGTTTTCTCATTAAGTCATTACGCTTCTGTAATATATAGTAAACCCTAGTTTTTATAGGCAGAATGCATAAAGTAGGTCATTATGCATCTGTTTTCGAATTCATAATTCGAACATTATGAGACGAGTGTATATAAATATTTATACAGTGTAAATTCTATATAGCGACACCTAAGGGGCGTTTTTCGACATAATTGTAAGTCGTCTTTACATGGAGGATAGCAAAATTGCCTTCTTATTACCAACATCAATCTATTGTCCATACTATTTACCCTCTACCAGCTGAGATAGCTTAAACATTGCAAGGCATTCATATTTACCAAATTGACCATATTACTTTTTACCCTAAAATCTCTGAATAGATGCAAACAGTCGAAATAAACACCCTCTAGTCTAGACAATAAAGTAACAAATCAAGCAATCTAGGAAAAGAAGAACAACTGCAGTTTCATCAGTTTCAGTAAGTAAAAGGTGGTGTTCATTGGTGTTTTTGACTTAATGTGAAGTAAGAAATCAAGGTAAACAAACCAAAGTGTTTGTAAGTTTTCTATATACACTTGAGTGTCGTTACATGGATTTTACACTGTACACAGTACCATGATTAGCTGATGTCATGCCTACTCTACTACACCCCATCTTGAATTCTATACTAAAAAGTCCTTTATTTGATTGCAAAACAATGATTTTTCGGTAGTTAGTAGTAGTTATAACACAACGTAATGGGGAGGAAACCTCAAAGATTATTGCAGATGGCAGCAGTCGCGACGTGTGCCTAAACGCACCAATAACAAGTAACTGAACTTTGACAGTGACACATTTTCAACCAACCACAGAGAAAAGGCACAGTCGAGAGCATCGCCATTAGTTTCACATTTTAGTACCTCATTAGTATATATGTATTTGAGTCAGCCACCACTCGCAGGAAAGTCCGGAGCTTTTATTATTTCCTATTATCTTTTCAGATTACAAATAGGGTAGCTGGTTGGTATCTTATACTTCTTCTGAGACTTGATAAGAAACTCAGCAAACATTATTTCCCATGACTGTTACCCATACAGCACAGTCAGCCTTGCTTTGTTCATCCGGGGGAGTAAGCTCGATTCATACATAGCCAAGAGTACATTCCTGTATTTGGTTTATTTTTAGATTTCCTATCACCGTCCTCTCCATCGTCATCGTCAACATCCCAGTGAACTGACTTCTTTCCTGGTCTCGGGCCAGATAGCGCTGTTTTCTCTATCTCTAAGAGTTGTGTCCAATTTAAGCGTTCACGTTCCACATGATACACAACGTCGCGCAGTCTGTATCGGTCGTATACCCATCTCGCGTTTATTCTTAGTCGTTGTGGGTCTCTTTGTCCGAACTTGGTTTTGAAAATTTCTATAAGAATGGAATTTTCAAAACGCAGTAACCTTTTGCGATTGCGGTTATCGAGCTTCCATATCTCACATCCATACGTTAGTATAGGCCTTACAAACATGATGTAAATAAGGATTCTCGCTCGAGTCCTCAGATGTGGTCCACACAACAGCTTCCAATGCCCCTGACACCACCTCCTTGCACACTGTATGCGCCATGTGACTTCTTTACTCATCCTGTCTGGTGGCAATCTAGGCACACCCAATTGTCGTAAGACCCTGCGATTGTTATTCGCCATTTCAATTATTTTTTATTATATCGTATTTTTACCTCTTACGCTAGCAATCAAATTTTTGCTCTTTGTCAATTTGTCGCTGACAATAGCTGACAAGTAGGGATGGCAATCCCGCAAAACGGGATCTCGCGCCAATTGTTGCTCTGCCGGATCCCGCACTCCAAAACGCGAATCCGCGGATCCCGCACACTATATTTTCCAAAAGCGCAACGTTGCCGTTTTGGTGGAAATAATTGGCATTGATATTAGAATGCCGTACTCGCTGGAATAGCCTTTTTGATACGTTAGAACGATTCTATAACTTGATTTTTTTATCGATAAAGCATTAATCGATATTGAATCTGATACCAGATTCAGTAATGATGAATGGTTCAAAATCCATGACTTGATTACCTGCTTGGAACCTTTTAAATACGGAGTTGAGGCACTTTGTAGAGAGGCCACGCTTATGTCGGCGGACTTGACATTCCGATTTATTTTGAATGAATCGCAAGAACATTACACGGTGCTGAGTAACCAGTTATCTCAGAAACTACATAAACGCAATCAACAACGCCGCACTTTGGTAACAGGAATTTTGATTTATTTACAAAATCCAAAAGTACGAGCAAGAATTCAAAAATTCGGATCTCACTTTTTCAATGCCAAAAAAGGCTGCAATACGCCAAGAAATAAAGAAAATATCGATGAAAAGTCAGTATCGATGAAAAAAAAGAAGAACACGTCCTCGAAAATACGCCAATAGCTGAAACATCTGCAAATGATACAGTTACTACTTTAACGCTAAAAAAAGAATTAGAAAAACAGCTATAACAAGAAAAAGAAACATTTAAAAGACAGCCAGACAATAAACCAAATATTTACAATTCTTTTTTTTAAAGAAATGGCATGTTTCGAGACTGATGGTGTAAGAGGAGAGCACCTAACCCTAGCCTATGAATATTTGTTAACTGTTCAACCTACTAGGTGCTACTAGCGTCGAAGCTGAGAGAGCGTTTTCTGCCTCAGGTTATATTTGCAGTTTGCTGAGGAGCAGGTTGCGTGACGAAACAATTAATACTATATGCTTTTTAAGAGCGTTTTTCCAAAAAACATCAAAATAGTTGTAGCAGTATCATAGTAGGTAGCAATTTGTAAAAGTTGTGATTTTATGTCTAATAGTCATTCTAATTTTTGTCATCTCGTAAGTCATTCCTTATAATACAAATCATTCGTATAAATTCAGAAACAGAATTACAAATAACAATAAGATTGTTATTAAATTTAAGTATTCAAAGTATTCTAAGACTGAAAATACAAATAATTACATACAAGTACCTACGTTCCCAATTATAATTACACTTAGTTGTTGTTTTGTTATAAAACAAATATTTTAATTTCATGAGTTGAGACAATGGGTAAGTTTATTGATTAAAAGTTGATTTTTATAACAAAAATCTGCATTTTCAATTAGATTTATTGTTATTTGTCCCTTTATACTACCCTTGTTTACATAATAAAGAAACATTTCATTAGGTTTTTAACATAATATAAAATATGCGGGATCCCGAGGGATCCGCGCAGTATTGCCATCCCTACTGACAAGTAGGTACTCTATGACTGACGTATGAGTTCTAACAAATTGACAACTTCGTGCACTGACTTCATAGACTTACCTAAGTAGGTTTCAATAAAAAGTTTTTGTTGATCATAACATCTATAGAAGATGTAATACACATACGGTACATACAAGATGTAACAAGCTTAAAGTATATAGTACCTAAGTTTACCATATATTCTAAGGTAACAAGCATTATAAAAAAACACGACTGCTTTTTGAGATGAAGCCTAGCCTATGACACTCGGAATAATGTAAGGATTCTTCCGATACAATTTCCATTCGAATCTGTTTATTGGTTAACGAGTTTCAGTCCTTTAAAGAATCGCACTTAAATGCATACATACAAACATACTATTACATACGTGAACTCTAAAAACATTACACTCCTTTTTTGGTTGGGCAAACGTGTAATAAAGTACCCCTTTATAACTCTTTTTTATAATATTAAAGTATTCTGTGGCTACGGACAATAGGGGTATTCGTAGCAAAAAGGGTACAAAGATCTAATACAACCGGAGGTCAAGTTCATAAAATCTGAACAATATTCCCACCATTTCTCAAAGATCGAGTAATTTTGTACACGAGGTCGAAAATGTGCTCTTGACAACAGGATATACCATTCTTATTTTGTACCTGACTTCCTCTCAGGTCGTTACACGTTGCATTATACTTTCATACCTACCGAAATGCATCTTGATAATAGAATAGACCATCGCCATAATAAAGCTATCTCCTGCACCATCCAGTTGGTTTATATGGTTTAGGCACTATAGAAAATGGGGAATGAATGGCCAACTACCGCTACCTTAGAGTACCTATTCTTATACTTAAACACAATGTTCAGTTAGGAGTGCCTACGAAAATTTTACAGTATGCATTATAAACGTTTTAAGCCTGTATAACTGTACAACAATGCTGAACAAGCAAATCAACGCGCGTTTAGCACGTTTTATTATTTGTTTGCCTAAAACTTTTCATAACAAGGAAGCCAAACAAGTGCTATTTTGGCAGTAATTTGTTCAACTCTCTCGTTTTGGTTAGTCGAAGCTGCTGCTATGTACCGATTTATAATTCTTTCACAAATTCTGGCCGCCACGTATGGCGTGAATCACGGGGAAAGTACTCAATGCACAGTGACTGATGTTAAGAGTTTACTGGAAGGATGCGATCGTCTGAAGGGCTTGAATGTCACTACTATCGGTGGAACCATCATAAATGACCACAATTGTGATGTGATGTTGCCGAAACAAGTGTTCTTTGATGAGCCCGCGTTCCAGTTCGAGATAGCTGATGCTGTAAGTACTATATCTACACTTCGAGCGACCCATTTAGGAGATCAACTTGTACTTGGTTGGTAGATTGACCCGAAACATGAGTAACTGGCTCATCTAGGACCAAACCAGCTGAACCTTTGTGTAGTAGATAGATGACTCATGTATTTTGTTTTATACAGAAAAAGTTTTACACCGTGCTGATGTTGGATCCGGATGCGGCGCCGCAAATAGAAGGAGAGTTCTTCATAAACCTTTTAAAATCGAACGTGCCGGTTAGTACAAAGTCATTCTACTGATGCAAAGATTACTGCCATTAATTAAACTGAATAAAAAAATATATGTAGTAGGTAAGTATATTGTTTCTTTACTTTACAGGGTCTCGCTTTAAGATCTACGGACGCACACACATTGATTGGCGTGGATTATAGAGGTAAGTATCTAAATCTCCAAGATTCTTTGAAACAGATTTTTCTTTTTCCAAGATCTTTTGGAAATGTTTCCAATTATTTAATTAACAACGCTTTTTTACCAAGGTTACAAGAACCCGTCTCCTCCACGAGGACTTGGTCCGCACCGGTTCATGGTGCTCCTCTATGAACAAGCTGAGGGTAACAACTTCCTACCGCCGGTGCCGAACAGAAATCGCTTCGTGCTGGCCAACTGGCTTCATGGCCGGAACCTTTGTGGCCCCGTCGCAGGGACAGAGTTTCGCACGCAAAATTAACAAGTTCTCATGTTTTGTACATAAAGATTACTATAGGTACTTACTTTCATAAAATCGCAATAAAGTACAATTAGTTTTTTGTCAAGATAATTATGTTCCGTCTGAGTCCTTTCTAACTTCTAACTTAGTTTGCCGTGTCACGTTCGTAGTACAGACAGTTGAATAGCTTCAAGGTAAGGGTTACAAATACTGTTACAATATTTTATGAATACCATTTTTTAAACACTTCCCGTGTTAGGTATACAATTTTAGAAAAACTTACAAAATTTTGTATAATAATAAATCCTGCCCGCGCTGGAAACTTTTGCAAGTTCTGCTGAGGCAATAATTTCTTTTTTTAAGGAATAATGTAAATTTCGTTTTACGTGGTGTATGTAACATTATTGTGTGTGTAGGTTGATGAATGTAGCTTGTGTGTACTTGTGTTGGTAAGAAGGTAGGTAAACTACCTGTTTATTAAATCTTACGATGCTGGCTTGCTTTAAAAAGCAATTTCCTACAAATGCCATCTGGCGATACTTTAGTGCTACTTGCCACGCAGTAGCAGTACAGTTCTACGCTTCAAGTCCCGTAGCACGCGGCTACGTTCTTCTTTGTTAATTCGGGTACGATTGTAGAGATGGCGTTATGTGTAGCGTTTTCAAATATTAGAGCAGGGTTTTCCTAGACTTCATAGACAATTGTTTGTAGTACATACTTTTAAGTAACTACCTAATTAAAGTTAGTTATTTATTACCCATAGAAAAATCATTTTCAAACAATGTAGAGTTCAAAAATTCCACCCGAACCCATATTATCCAGCAATGACGGTAGGTACTTATTTATTTTCGTGGGATCGGATTTTCTAACTCATATAAAGTAGTATACTTACCTACACGGTCTCTCTCTTTTCGTGTGGGACACCGAGCCTTCCAACGACACAGTGAACCCTGGTGTCAGTTTTTCAACCGCCTACTACTAATAGTAGACATAGACAGAAACCGAGACCGACGGCTTAACGTGCCCTCCGAAGCACGAAACTATTTTTTTTCGGATAATCAGGTGATTCAACCTGCAATGTCCTTACTAGACTGCTAATAATAAAATATAATAGAAGTTCAGCAATAATCATCCTAGGTAGAGCGCTCTCCCTCCATATATGTGATGAACTGATAAGAAATTTTTGAAAACTTACAAAATTTTCAAGCGCGGGCAGGATTTGAACCTGCGACTTTCGCATTACTAGTGGCGACGCCTCTTCCATCTGGGCTACCGCAGCCCATTTTTTGCAGAATACAAAATCCATATATAGTCAATTTATACAGAATGTAGGTACTTACACATTAAGTGGTATAGAATATAAATTTTCCACACTGGGAAAACAGGTCCAAGCAGTGAAAGTATTCACTGAAAATACTTACTAGTCTATTTTGCGATCCAAAGACAGTATCCCTAAACTTGGCCACACGTCGGCAGATGTGAGAAGCGCTGAAATAGTGCGGTAGGCGGAATAAAATCCTAAAGGAGTTAAGAAACTTAGATATAGATAGAAAATCATTTTTAGGTTAACGAGTTGGGTATAGAATTTTTGAGAACTTGCAAAATTGCACCACAGGCAGTATTTGAACCTGCGACTTTCTAAGTACTTAGAGAACCCGGATAAATCTTATTTTTTGTCATTATTAATAAAAAATATATAATAAAATAATTTGCCGTGTGATGCCGGCTTTGCCGTGTGATGCCGGCTTAGAATAGCATCACTCCATTTCTTACCCGTGGGAGTCGTAAGAGGCGACGAAGGGACTCGAGGGTGTGTATAGCAATTTTAGGCGATGGGCTGACAACCTGTCACTATGGCGATACACAATTTTCCGAATGACCCTCAAACGTTTGTCAGACGTGGCGTAAGTGGCCGTTTTTTCGGTCGTTTACGCTCTGCCTACCCCGCAAGGGATAAAGGCGTGATATATGTATGTATGTATTAATAAAAAATAACAAATAATATGTACATACTATTTCCACAAAGTAAGTATTGGCGGCGGCGGCGCGGTATTTCATCCAAAACGAGCTGCTGACTATTGGTTAATGTCGTCATATAACTTTGACCGGTGGTAAATAACATGTTGACCATTTAAGGAACCAATGTTTATAAAATTCATATATAAGTAATCAATATTATATTCTATTAAAATCCCTATTAACTTTTTTAAGTACCTTTTACTTTTAATAGACAGGTTGAAGAACGAGTGGCACGAGCCAAGAAAGGAAGGCTTGACACGTAAATCCTTCCCACGCTCGACTCATATAATATATGTAATTTATCAAAAATTCAAAATCCATCCTAAACCGCTCTTGTTCTTCTAATTTATTATTGGGGTATTAAAAATACAAGGTGTGTGGGGAATAATATGTAAAAAACTAGTACCTACGCATAAGATGCCAGGGGTGAGTACTCCAAAAGAATTGAATTATTTTTGCTCGAGCTTAAATTAAAAAAAAAACTACAACATATTCTTACGAAAAAAGTTATTATTTACTAAGTAGTAAGTACATATTCAAGATATGTATATAATATTACATACACATACACATATCACGCCTATAATCCTTTGCAGGGTAGGCAGAGCGCAAACAGCCGCAAAAAACTGACAAATATTTGAGGGTCATGCGGAAACTGTATATCGCCATAGTGACAGGTTGTCAGGCCATCGCCTAAAATTGCAATAAAATGTATATAATATTGCAGGGGACAAAAATAATTTACGCTACAACCAACCGCAAAAATCGTAATAACTGAACGACTTTCCCGTGGATACTGATATCCGGAAACACCTACTGTACGCCGCTCAAAATTTTGACAAGCGAATTAGCGGAGTAGGTAAACGCATTATCGAGTCGAAAACAATTATCTCCGAAAATAACAGTCTGTTCTTATAAGTTGATTACCTACTATTTAATTTCATAGCCGGAATACAGGGTTTCACTATACCGTTAAAAAAACTTACACCTTGTATGAAATTTGCAATTTTATGGCCGATATCGCGCCTGGGTGGCGCTTTTGGCAATTTATTGTCACATAGGGTGACCAAAATATGGCGTGTGTCAGCCAGCAACAGTGAGTTTCTCAGAATGTGACGACACGGTGGTCTTCAGATTAAACAGCTTACAATAAATTGTTACAACCGCTATGTTTTGGACACCTTCAATGAAACAAAAATAAAATACCCTTAGTTGTTTTTGAGACTTATTTTAAAATATTATGTACTTAATAGCTTTTACTCAGTATTGCGGATTAGACCAATTAGTTTCACAAACAACCTTCCAACTTATTTCAGTCTTGTTTTCTGATTTTATGATTTTTTCAAATTCATAGGTACTTCTACCTACAACGAGGGCAAAAGAGGCAATCTCCTTGACATTGTAATATTGTGTCGACACGTATGGTGCATTGGGATAATACTGACAGAAATGTCTAGGAGATTACTAAAGGTCTATCTTTAGGTTTTGTAATTCGAAGTTATTTTATATTTACTGTTATTATTTTTGTATTTGTATGTACTCAATAAAATGGATGTATTGTAATATTATTATTTTTATATAGGGTGAAAACTAGTGACCGATACCGAAAACTCAGTAAGCTCTTGCGTTTTGTACGGGAGGGTCAATATTAGTTGTCATATTCCGATCTATGTTCTTTGGGTAAAGTTGTTCTTTATCGTCGTTTCTTATAGTCGTTTTTACTATCAGTACTAGTGAAATTTCCCCCTATATGTATTAGAATCTCAACAATCTTATTATGTTATTTAAACCAAGTATTTAAAATCTAAAATCATATTTTTTGAATCAGGGTGATAAACCTTAATGCTTCAATTTAAAGTTTGGTTTGTTGTAGGGATTATTAAAATTCAAGAAAAATTACACAGATCCCTTGCTTCAGAAAACTTGACGCTACGCACTTGTTGTTGACAATACTGACTCATGACAATAAAATTGATACGCTGAGGAAAATCAAGATGGCAGCTAGATTAATGTTGCCAAGAAGAATTACCGATTAGATTGGTAGATTTGATTTTACGAAAACCCGCTTTAAGAATAACCCCAACGCACCTTACCTACTTACATAAAAATTAAAATAAAGTACTTACTACGATAAAGTTATTACTCCGTAAATAGAAATTCTGGTGGGCAGTACCAAAAGTATTGAAACTAATTATGAGCCTGCAAGGAGTCTATTTACCTACCTAAGTACTTACGTATCTACTTTTTTCAAAATTTTAATATTTTACGATTTGGTCGTATGGTTGATAGGCTAATAAATAACACGGAACACATAAACAGGCACGTGAGTCATTGTTCATGTTTTAAATTAGGGGGAAAAAAGAATCCATGCAAATCACTTTCTCCTCTAAACTTTGCAACTGTCAAAACTTTTGGTAAAATGGAACGTGTTTCTAATATTTTGGCAGACAGAATGGAAGACTGGACTGAATGGAGTGACTGTGTTTGCTTTAAAAAAAATGCTTAAAGTTTTTCGTAGCATCGATTTGAGGTTTATGGAATAGTCGGTAAGTTTTTTATTCTCTAAAGTGTGGAGTGGAATAATAGTATGATAAGTAGGTACTAATCTATCATTGGAAGAAAGAACGCTTACTAACTCGTGTGTATTGAGGACCTCAATTTTTACCCTCGTTCATATTTCGCGCGTGATGAAAGTACTATTATCTGAAATCAGCATTGCTTTTAGAGTAGTAAGGATTGATACAGCTGTTTGAATAGGTATATATATATATATATTCCTAAGTAAACCAAGTGACTAAGTATAAATATACTGTTCCTGGAACGCACGGATCGCTCAGTGACGATGATTAACTGAGCTAACCGCAGCCTATTTTATTCGTGCGTTAACAGTAGGTAAGCAATAAGTATTTACTTTAGAGTTTTAGTGCTTAGAAATAGTTTTAGCTTTTCAATGTGAAAAGCATAAAATTATTGAGACAAGATAAATAACCTATTAAAAATTAAATTTACTTAATACTTTATTTCGTTAATTATCTTTGGTTATAAAATATGAACATTTCTACTTAACGAATACCTACATGACCAAATAATTCAAATCAAGTTGTCGTTACTCATGACACGACACTGGCACAAGCACAAAGGACTTAGTAGTCGAAAGGTGAGTAGACGGCTCAAGCAAGTTAGTGTCTCGCCAAGTCACGACACTAGTACAAGAGGCCCAATGACCACTGCATACAATATAGGAAAGATGACGAGACGTGTATCATCATGTCACCAGCCTAATTAGCAACTCAGTTGAAAGGCTTGGCGGATACATTCTTGGATAATGGCCGACTGTCATATCACATATTTAAGAAGCATCGGTTTTGTGACAGGAAACGCGTCTATAGCCGTCTTGGAGCTGGTAGAAGTTATGAGAGTCAGTAATAATTAGTGATGAATTTTATTTTATTATAAAATTAAGTTCATTTTAATACAACATAGAATCTAAGCTTAGTTTAATTTGATTAGAATTAAGTAGCTCATAGTATAGTAACATTTTGCAGATGTGTCATTAAAATATATTTTACTTACTTTCACCTACTGTCCTTTAGATATTACAAAGTTAAATACATACATACATAAATCACGCCTTTATCCCTTACGGGGTAGGCAGAGCGTTAACGGCCGTAAAACGGATATTAACACCACGTCTGACAAAAGTTTGAGGGTCATTTAGATAACTGTGTATCACTATAGTGACAGGTTGTCAGCCCGTAGCCTAAAATTGCAATACACACCCTCGAGTCCCTTAGTCGCCTCTTACGACACCCATGGGTAAGAAATGGGGTGACGCTATTCTAAGCCGGCATCACACACAAAGTTAAATACTTAAATAAAAATGATGATTGATGATAAGATTAACGATCGAATACAATAAATGACCTTTTTACTTAATGTATAATGTACAAACATAGTGTGCAATAAAATTAAAACTGAAATAATCGAGTTCTTTGTTTATAATGCTGGACGTAGTAAGCACTCAGCCGAAACAGTCCACTGCTGGGCAGTCCCCTATGGGGGTATTGCCATACTCACCATTCTTGGCAAGCGGATTGGTGTGCGTAGTGAAAGATATTGATTTCACAGGGAATGGATGTGGATGGGGATGAATTTATCCCTAAGTCGCATTTTCACGACATCCATGGGTAGATATAGGGTGATGCTATTTTAAGCCGGCTATGCACAGCAGTATGTAATTCGTCATTATTCACAAGCCCCGAAATACAAAATTTGTCTCCAAAATAATCTATCACCGTACAGAGAGCATTCTCTAAGGCTCTCTCAGTCATATCGCAGGGTCGTAAATTAATCGACGAGGTCTCTAGAACACCAAATCACTCGACCGGTTTGGCGTGTGCGCGCGCCTCGGACTCATATCATTATCATTACTATAGTCTACTAGACGACAGGTATAGTTAATTTAGCTGTACATTGCGCAGCCGGTTTAATCTTCTGGCATTGTGAAAGCTTACAAGCTACGCAAAGTAAACCAAATTCACCTGCAGTTGTAACCTATAGTATTATCGACGCCCGCGGCTGCTGACCGCCGGAAATGCTTCACTAGAGAACGCACAAAAACATCACAGGCTAACCTTTTGTTTAGCCTTTAGAATATGTTGTCTAGCTAGTAGTTGTGCCAGTTTTTGTGACTGCCTTGATTGAAGATTGAAACCTGCAAACAAAAGCTTCACATGTTGGCATGTGGGGCTATTAGCTAAGACTTAGCGAGTTTTACCGTACATCACTCATTAATAAATGGTATAAAATGAAGTCACTTCGATCTTTAAAATTACGCAACGGATTTTAATGCGGTTTCATTTCGTAGATAAAGAATTAGCAGCGGGTGAAACCGCTGGGCGGGCCGCTAGTAAACCTACTTATAACTACTTGAAATAGCGCAAAACCGTTTGTGATCGTGAACCCTATATATTAAACAACTACTACTGTATTGTATATATCTATGGTTTATTATGCACTCACTGTGCTATATTATTTTCAGAACGCTAATTTTCAATTATTTATATACATTTACTTTTGTATTAATCTGCAACCTATGAAAAAATTATTTCACGACATTGATATAACTGGCAATCTTTTATTAAAACTTGCAATATTTAAAAGCTTTTATTTAAACTTGCAATGTATGTTCGGGTGGAATTTTGCAACTCAATTTTGAAGCAAATATCTTCAACCTGTTGAGCTGAAATTTTGTACTTACGTTTATGTCGGATGTTATACTGGGCGTGTCATTATAAATCCAAAATGGCTGACATATAATGACCGACCAGTTGTTTCTAATTCCCTACAAAATGGGGCTCAAACGGAAAAACTTGCTGAAAATAACTCGAAAAATAAAATGAAGGCACTTAAAATCCAATATGATAGACATTTAAAGATGGACGTCTGAGTTTAAATGTTTTCCTATGATGAAATATGATTTATTTAGAAAACAAACAAAGGTAATACCTATAAAGGGACAAATTACAATTAATACTTAGCTAAACTAGAGAAAAATTAAACAAAACTCCTAGTGACTAAACAAATTTAAACAAAAAAAATCGTCTAGTGCGTCCCCATGAGACATGGTACCAAGTAAGCCGGCAGCGTTCCCCCTTTGGATGACCAAGCTTAGCCGTTGGCCGAGAAAACTGCCAGCTCTCCGGTCACTAGTGGTCTCATTGAGGCGCGTTGACATCTCGTTCATGAGTTTTTTACGAAGCCATTGTATAAAACCTACGGAGAAAATGAGGCTCCCAGAAATGTTTTGCTACGATATGCACACACATATCACACTTATTATCCCATGCGGGGTAGGCAGAGCGTAAACAACCGCACAAACGGACATTTACGCCACGTCTGACAAATATTTGAGGGGCATTCGGAAAATTGTGTATCGCCATAGTGACAGGTTGTCAGCCCATCGCCTACAATTACAATACACACCCTCAAGTCCCTTAGACGCCTCTTACGACTCCCACGGGAAAGAAATGGGGTGATGCTATTCTAAGCCAGCATCACACGGCACCTACGATATGGGTGTCAAATAAAACCTGTTGAGGTTACTTATAAGGTGAACTTATTAACCGCAGGTCCACAGCTCAATTTGTTTCCGAACTGATTTCTGCGGGCTGGTAACAGTTACCTAATACTGATGTAATGAATCAATCACACCACACTAAAGTAGCAATACTTTTATTTTGTGGTTAACCAATCCGACAAAATTGAAATAAACAGGTATTTACTAAGTGTAAAATAATTTAGATTTTTTAGGCTCTACTACCTATTTCTACGTTAGACTTAACTAAGCAACGACAAGAGCGAGAGACCTCATTCTAGGTAGGTGTATACTCTACTTACTTACTAGAAGGCATGATAAAGATAATACACATATACCTTACTATCTGCTACTTATTTTTAACTTTTGACCAACCATGCAAGTAGACAACATTATTTTGCAACTTCCGACTACAAAGTTTTATGATATCGTAGGCGGTTTACGAAAATTTGACTACCGAATTGTGTTTAGTGTCTGGTTGCAGGCGCGCGGGAGTGAAAAGCCAAGTTCACCGGTTTTCCTTCCGGCCGCCCACGCCGCCCCCGTGCCGCCCACAACTATTGCATCCATCATTAGATTAAGCAAACTATATTCCTATGATAAAGGCCTACTGTGAGGTGCAATACATTGTGCTGCTGGAAAACTTGCCCTAGATTGCCTTTAAGAAAGAAATCGCTTTTCAGGTTTGCAATAAGTACTTACTGAGTAAGAACCTTCTGAATTATTTAAGTTGGTACTTACTTAAGCTGCATAGAAAACTTTACGACTTCCTAAGTAAAATTAACCTAACTTAAATCTAGTAAACGCAGCATATCCTAAATTGCCTGAGTTTCTCAAGGTCTCACCACACTCTGTTTTCGATCTACGAACGCACTTGTTAAGATCCAGTTCCACTTACACGTTGTGGTGAAACCAAAGCCACCATTATTAACAATTTATGCCTTATTGTCAAGTGAATAAGGTCAAGTGCGATAAAGTTACATTACCTAGAGTTTCTAATGCAGCCATAGCCAAATACAGCCAGTTGTTTCTCAATGCACCACGTCACGGTTGATTTTGAGCGAAGGCTGGACGGGGGCGTCGGCAGTGCCAAAGCAATTAGATAAATTAATTATTTCCTTTCAAAGCCGACTGAATAAATTAATTATTGTGAATTTTAAAACGTCCTACGTAAGTCAATAAATCTGTGGCAGCGTTATCCTAAGACGCTCTTACGAAATCCTTAATATTACCATTTGCTGTTTCATTCATAAAGTTGCGATGATGTAATGCTTGCGGTCGTAACGCCAGTTGAAGGTCTCGAAAAGGAGAATATATTCAGATTAAACGATTCAATGAGTCGTTCAAAACAATTGAATATTGTCTTATTCATATTTAGTGACCTACTAACAACTTTGTGGAATTATTTGCGCTGTGTGCCTGCATACGCTAGCGACAGACACCGCAGCTTCATATAATCGATGCTTCGCAATATCTTTGTATGTCAGGTTATGTGTTGGTTGACATTTTCCATTAGCAAGGTTGTGAGACTGCGCGGCCGTGACACGCAGCAGCGGCAGCGGCGGCGCCTACCGCGTGCGTACGCCACGAATTCGTTCATTGATAAAAAGCCGCCCACGCGGGCTCCATTCACCGGCCCCGTTGGTTGCGCAACGCGTTTGCGTGTGCGTGGCCCTTCCACATGTCGCAGCCTTTCGGTCTAAGTACTAGTTGTCTTAATTAGGCCTACGACCACTTGTTGAATTGAGTTTATTTTGGCTTAAATTCGGGAAATAAATTCCCTATCCGAGAACCGTGTAACTGCCGATCTAAGATGATGTTATTTAGGTAGTACCGACCTACTATGAAGGTAAGTAGGTACCTAAGTATGTTTGACAAATTGCAAACTTTTCAATCGCGGGCAGAATTTGAACCTGCTACTTTTGCCATTACTAGTGGCGACGGCCTCTTCCATCTGGGCTACCGCAGCTCGTCCAATGCCCGCGAATTTTGAAAATGTATCTTAATGCCAGTAACGCGTGGCACAGCTCCATCTACGGGGTTAGTTTTGCAACTAATACCCAGCGACTAATTCATTCTTTACAGATTGAATGTAGTCTAGGTGATGAAACCCGCGATAAATTCAAAACAAAATTTTTAAACACTTCCCGTGTTAGGTATACAATTTTTGAAAACTTGCACGACCTTTATTTAAGGAACTTTGTATTCCTAGAGGAGCTATTCCTTCATACCAGTAATTCCTTTATTCGCACATTTAGATTTCGTGAAGTACTTATGTAAGAAGGTAGGTACTTCAAAACTCTACGCTTTAGTTGAGCCTAAACGTGTCGTCTAACATAGTAATTACTTAGGTCGGCAGAGTTGCTATTGACTTTTTCATTGCATATAAAAGGAAGAAGAAGTCTGTCCACTATCGTATTAATGCCAGAGACACTGCTAGACTTGAATTAATTGATGTGAAAATTATACGGATTTGCTGGTACTTTGCATACGTAATTGCATACTAGTTGATATTTGTAATCTTTGCGGGTATTACAAGAATAATCCAGTTTAAATACTTATATTACACACCTATCCAACACCTGTTTATTAACATCTGGAAATATTTGTGAAACCAATGACTTTTAGTCCGTCTAGTCTAAGTATATTGTGGTATATTTTTTGGGAAACATTGAGAGACAGGTAAACAGAAAGTGAAAGTAACAGGAAATTTTCTTGAGATTCTCATGTGTTATGTAGAAATCGCTCAGCTTAATTGAAATAACGTTCCTTTACATGAAAATCTTGAATGACTTTCAATAGCAAGCATAGCAAGACGACAAGTTTATTTTGTAGCAAATCAAACTAAAAGGAATAAGTTAGTAACAAACATAACGTGAAACGGAACCTGGGACAAAACTTTGGCTGCCGCCAGCCATATTGAAACGTCAAATTTTCAGTTTAGCACAGTGCTCTCTGGTTTGACATTCAGAACTATCAATAGAAAAATTTCCATTATGGAAGAGTTTGCAAAGACATGATCAAAAACTTTTATTACCTGCAGCAACTGAAATTATCATTTTGTCTAAAATTGTGCCGTAGATGAAGGTAGGTAATGAGAAGTATTTGCTTATTTAAAAAATAATTATTTACTTTTATGACAATAATATCTATACCAGAATAAGCGAACAAGTTAAGATTTTATGTGTGCCACTCAATTTACCGCTGTATTTTACAACATGTACCTACTTTTAGACAGCCGTTTGTTAGCCAGGTACAGTAACCCGGAGAGTTGTTTTCACACCATAAGACTAAGATCTTTATATGTGTAAGACTGTACTTATATGCGTAACCGTGATACGAACCTGAACCAGTTCTATAATTAAGAGCAGATTTAAATTCATTAACTATGAAACTTTCCTATTTTGGATAGAGGTTTCATAAAATCGACAGCTTACGAAAAAATGTTTTAAATAAGTAGTTCATTGATACGTACTCTACTTCATAGATTCCTTAATTGAATACAAATATATGGTCTGACAAGTTACATTTGAATGTGAATCAATATTCGGATTCTCATATTAAATTACTAGAAATAAGTAGACCTGTTGTGAGTTGTTTCATATATGTATGTGTCCTATGTTTTTATTGCGTGCAATAAATGGTTTAATAATAATTACTTGATCGGGTGTGTAACCGTGTGTGTAACGATCTGAATACTTATACAATTTTTTGTCATATTTCGACTTTTGTTTTAGAATAAAGTTGTTTAGTTTCATGGACAGAAAGGAATGTATTTTATTATTCTATTCACCCAGTAATACTTATATGCAGCCTTTGGCTTTCGTGGTGCTTTATACTTCAATTAACCTTTTTTGATAATTAGCTTTCGCCATTAAACCCTGTACACCCTGGTCGTGTTTAAGAGTTTGCGTAGATAAACCTTGCTTGTCACAATGCGAATATCGTCACCACCAAGCTGCGGACACATCGGGGTCAGGGTTCGATTCCCGGGTCACGACCTCGCGCCACACAACCAATAAACCAGTTTGAGTTTAAGGATGTTTTGTTCACATTTTACACAAACTGGTTAGATTTATAAATCCTTATTTTCGTAGTGATATGCCCCGTACATTTATCTTAAAAATCTTTTGCATCGTATGGAATGACGAGGAATCCTCATTTACCATAACTTCTATCGGATAACAGTTTGATTTTTTTAATCAATCCAGCTAATATGGTACCTAACTACCAAGTCTACTAGTAAACATCTAATTTTTGAGTACCTAAAGCACATACAGTGTTCATCACTGGTACCTATCTTTCTAGTCACAACCCTGCGTGCGCATCCACACTTTTTCAATACCTGCCTATGCTAATTGGTCATTGATTACTAAGTAATAAAGTGGCTTAACAAGTGTGTTTGTGAGGCAGGGTTACGGCGATCTATCCAGGTGGCCGGCGGTACGGCGCCCGGTCGTTACAGACCAGTTACCCCATCATTTCAGATTTCACGACTCGAGCAGGAAACACGGTTATTTGATCTAACTATAAGTTTGCATATACTACGCACAGCTGGACATTTGTATTCTGTTAGATAAAAATAATAGGCGGTTGAAAAACTCTGATACCAGATCTCATCGATTCATTAGTCGACTTGGTGGCCCACACGAAAAGAAGAATAAGAGGTATGAAAACTTATTACAGACACTTAATTACAACTTAGAATGGCAACAATAATAATGTATAGGGTTGGAACGGAACTGCTTTCTGTCATGCAATTTTAGATAAGTAGGTAGTTAATTTTTTTTAATGCCTTTATTTTAAAATTTAAATAAAAATTATCAATAAGCCGCCAAACTGCATATCAGTTTGTTTGCAGACACAATGCTCTCTGTTATACCTAGTTATAAATATTAATAGGTGGCTACCGGCTTACACTGGCAGAGGCAGTGCCTTTATTTTTATTTTTATTTTTTTTATCCCGCCCGAGCCGGTTTTCTATTAGGACAATACAAAATTGTTATAAAAAGAAGAAGATTGCGTTATGCAAATTTCTTTTTTTTACAATGACCGATCATGACGTCAATAAGTGATAATGCTATCCTACATTGAATAAAGTTATTTCATTTTCATTTTCATTTTTCATTTTCACTAGGAATATGTAATAAACTATAATCTTATCTTACCTTTTCTTATCATATGCCTGAAATACTTGACGGCCGATGTGGCGCAGTGGTAGCGCAACTGCTTGCGGCGCAATGGTTCCGGGTTTGATTTTCGGTGGGGCACTCACAAAGTTGATATTTGCACTTTGTGAATTTGTTCCCAATCTTATTAGGACACTGCAGGTTGAACCTTCTGATTAGCCGTAAGAAAGATGGTTCCGTGCTTCGGGGGGCACGTTACGCCGTCGGTCCCGGTAGCTGTCTCTGATTATTCATTACGTAGACAGCGGTGGTTACACAACCATGTCAGAGGCCTACTAGTAGCTGTAGGAGGTTGAAAAACTGATACCCGGGTTCATCTGATCGTTGGTCGGCTCTATGTACCACAGGAAAGGAAGAAGAAGTAGGTATATTGGATATGACAACTCGTGCGAAAAATCTCCTCATATTCAAACAAACCGAAAACCTTAACCGAACCGTTTCGAACATCAACTGAATAACATATTTTGTTAAGCAATATTGCTCAGTAAACCACACGAAATTGAATCTCATATTCTTGAGCATGTTGCGAGATTGCGACGAATGCAAATTGCAAAGTGAATGTTACTTTATTTAAGAGTATTTCGCAAATGATCACTCACAATCACATTCGGACATAAAAGTCGTTAAATTTCCGATATGACGCGAACAAGCTGTTGCCAAAATACCGTAAAAGTACCTTTAAAGGGTATTATTTATGTGTCTTTGGTATCTTGTTTAATTCTTGCAATACATTTACCTCAGTAGGTATTCATGCTTTCATACATGAATACATTTTACGGGTGAATGGATGATTCCATTCAATACAAATACAAAAAGAAGGTCTATTAAATGTTATTCGTATTTATATTACTTATTGATACCTAATTTTTTTTTTATAGCAGCAGTTCTCATGCGAATAATGGTTTGATCGCAGAATTTTTGTTAGTGTGAGATATGACAAGACAACTAATGCGCGTCACAATTTTAACAATCTGAAATTGACGAAGAGTAAATTACTCATACAAAACAAAACGTAGATGTGTATTTTGACAGTTACTTGAAACCCATATGTTTCTAAAAGCTCTGATTGTGTTAGGCAAAGAATAGAGAACCACTAATTTATTAAGTGCCATAAAAATCTGATGATGGCTCCCTATTACTATGACATAAAAGGAAGTGAGTGGCTCCGCGCAAATGAAACAATAGGTGAGCATTGGCAAATTGGTTGTGCGGTGCGTAGGCTAGTTCCGCTGCGCTCCAGAAAGCGGTATTTATGTGTTTCAATGATCAAGGTTGTACCAACCTCTGCCCGGTAGCTCCTTCAAGAAGCTTACTCAAGTGGTTTTTAAGCAAATAAGACGCAACAGAAGTTCTCAACATATTAACATGATGGCGCCATGGGACAACACAATGGGACTGAAACGCGGTATCGAAGTGTTCATTGTGCGCTGCATATATACAACTTCTAATCCTGTTTAGGTGGACCAATCGGTCCCCGGGCCACAACACTCAGCCTGGCAGGGTGGCTAGCCTTTTGCCGACACCACCTGCAACCCTCCATTCTGCCTACCGGCATACCTTCCTGTCACCTCTTTCAAAAATCTTATAATTAAACATCCTTATCAAAATCATTACACGAAAGGATAAACGACCGAACCAAGAATTATCTCTAAAGTGGTTTCCGTCGTCTATCGGACTAAATTGACGTTTGCGGCAGCAGTCTATACCTATCTATTTGTTACACTTGGGAAAAAGCATATTTCTTTACTGCTGTGACACACGTCGAAGACTCTAATTCTTAAGCCTGTTATGATAGAGATTTTTACAATATTGCAATATTGAGACTGAATATGACAACTCCTAGCCCGTCTTTATAAAACCATCGCAGCAGGATCGGCTAAGCAGGATTCCCACATAGACTTTGACATAGCTGTTGCTGTCATGGATTCAAGATGATACCATTCGTGGAGCGATGTAGAACAATCAGGCGCGTGAGCGGGGGTGGCGCGGGCGCATGAATGGACCAGAATTGCCTGAATGAAGAGTGAATCACGCGCTCATTCACAATCAATAATACTCATAGGAACCGAATCTAAATGATCAGTTGCTATTTATGAACTAAAGATAACTAGGAGGGACAATATATTTAGTCTCTAAAAGCATAACAATAAAATGATCATTTTTTTTAAAGCAAGCCCTTCCTTTCACGTCTGTCCGATATCTTCAGTGGGTCATCTGTTTTTTTTTTTCGAGATTTTATTATGATCATGACTGATTTTAACTAAATACCTAATTAAGTAAACCCTTAACTACCAACTATATTTTTGCACAATTTTACATCTGTTTGCTAGAGTTAATTACCTTATCCAAACATCTGAACAATTTTTTAAGTTCCTAGGTTCAGTGGTTTTGACTGTGCGCTGATATACGAGGTATGGAAAAATCTTTCTAACTAAACTAAAACCGTGTTAATACAAAAATAGATTTTCGAATTTTGCAACAATAGATTTGTATTATACTTCAAGGACACATGTGTGCTGTTACGAGCGGAGTAGTTAATACAAAAAAAATACTTTCTACGCTGTCAAAAAGCTTAAACTACGGCTAACTTTTTTTAAATAAGTTCGAAGGTTTATACGTGTTTTGCGTTATTCCCCATCACCTTGAATATCACCGCACAACCAAAACTATTGAATGTAGGAACTTGAAATATTGCATGTTCTTTGAATAGGGTAAAAAAACAATACAAAAAGTTTTTAAAAACCTTATTCCGATAAGGTAAGGTACTAAAACAGATAAAGTTCGTATGTATTCCGCATAAGATGTTTTGGTGCCAGCAGGAGCGGCATAGCATGCTTAATAACTTTTGCTATGAAACCATTTTCGTATCTCTCATTATGTAGTTTAGCCGTGCTCCTAGTTTTCCATATTCCATATCAACCTACTCCATAATCTCGATGTCTATATGTAAGTAGAAGTGGTTTATCATGCTAAACAACTTTTGCTATGTAGCCATTTTCGTATCTCGTATAGTTTACCCAGGCTCGTAGTGTTCTACATGAGGTACTCCAGACCTTCGATCTCTATTTGCCAGCAGAAGTGGCCTGTCATGTTGAACAGCTTTTGCTATGGAGTCATTTTCGTACGTCGTATTTTTTCCTGGTGACCCTCGAGTGCTGACCAAATTTATTTTTGATGTTTACCAAGACCTTTTGCAAACCAAATTTTATTAGAATCCTGCGCCCAATATTTTTTAGGGGCAAACCCACTCATTTTCGGTGTAGTGCCAACATCGTTTAGAGGTTGAATTTTTATAGCTTGGCCGGGTTGAATTTTTATTTTTGTCACCATATTGGTTAGCTTCGCATCAAAATCCGTTATTTTTTTGCGTGATGCTTTCACATATAAATATCTACACAGAAAAAACAGACAATAATTCTAGCAACTGTTAGAACGTTTCCTGTTATCAATGTTAATTACTCTTTTTTTTTGTCAAAATTAATTAAACATCACCAAGCGCCAACAATCGCAAGTATTAACGATGTTAATTACTCTGACGCACCAAGCATTTTTTTAAATATTTAACTTACCGACTTATGACCCTCTTTATTACATGTAAAGAAAAAGATACTGAAGATGGCGCCGCGACTGCCGGGCGGTCAGCGCGCGCGGCTGGACCGTGCCACGAGTACTATATAGGTAGATACTATATAGTTTGACTCCGAGGCAAAGGTTAGGAGATTTCAACCCACAGATACTACGATAGCATTTAACTGCTGGGGTAATTGTTTGGTGAAGGGGCTATTAATTCAGTTTAATGGCCGCAGACCACATTTAATGTTACCTAACGAAAATTATAGTTACCGGCCCAAGAGACGCCATTCAAAACTTTTAAAGTTCTCTCGGCTCTGCAAATAAATCGGGTGAGCTGTTGTTTTAATTTAACTTTTTGTGTACATTCAAACTTTTATTATACTGCTTTTTATAGTTTTTTGACATAAAAACAGCATGTTCCCAATTTATGGAGCCAGTTAGTTTTATTGACGACGTTAACATTATTTTAAACTTGAACAGTTATTGTAGCACGACTTTATAGACATCGATGAAGCATATAAAGTAGTACAAAGTGTATTAAAAGTGATTCCTTACTGTTGCTGTTAGGATATAAATGGAAACTGTAGCAGATACGTAATCAGTGCGTCTGATATGTTTACAACCAATATTTGCATGTAAAAACAATCATGCGTAACGAAAACGGAAAATCTGCAGAAATCAGACTAACAAGGAGCGTCGTATATAAAGCGTGTTAGATAAGCGATATGTAAACAATAAATAGTTTAACAAGGCGTTCCAATATGTTTACGTTTAAATAGCGGAGATAAGAAAATGCGGGCGCGGCGCTGCCGTCGTGCGTCGCAACACTCGTGAACGCAGGACTCAGTGTAAACACGATCCGATTAGATCTGTCCAAGGATAAACTATCGTTATTTATTATTGATGGCTGCAAAACTGAACCAATCTTCATATATCATAACCTGATAGGTATGTGTGAATTCCTCATTTGAATGAGCTGTCATCTTATTAGCATATCGAAACTTCCGCTCCATCCGCCATCAATTTCGATTAAAGCATTGGAACCGGATGGTTTTAAGTAGGAGGTTTTGCTACTACATTTTGAAGGCTGACAGCCCGTAGGTGTCTTATGTTATGATCTAAGAATTTGTAGGGCTTTGCTCCACTTAGTCAAATAGATCACTAAATCTGCATCAGCCAAGTTCACCTGCATTCATTCACAGTCACCAAACTGAAGGCTAACCAGTTAATATACGTCCAGACTCCAGTCAAATATTATGTATATATTATTATAATATTGAGTAGTCTATGAATACTTTATTCTAGTGCACGATCAGATCCGTATGAGGAAATAGTCTAAAATTGGTTTAACATATAATCGTAGAATGTATCAGTAAAATTATGCGAGTAGTCCGGTCTATAAAGAAGCTTGTGTCTTAGAGATGGTTATCTTGTAACTAGCTGTCGCGAGATGGCGACTCGTCGCTAAAGTGTGCCATCTAATGGAATCTCTATCTTCGTTCGATTTTACGACTTTTCGTACGAAGCGATTGCCATCTGCGATTACCTGAACGCCGATACAATCGGACTTGTATTTCTAACTCCATACTTGTCGAAGCATTCATGACTCTCCGAGATTTAATGAGACAGATGTATCAAATAGTAGGTAGGAATATTCGAAAGAACCCTGAAGCTAAGTTAAGTAAGGGGCCACACGTGAGTATTTTTCGAATGGACAATTTGTGTGTTTGTATGAATGAAAAGTGCGTTCGTTATTGCTGGGATTGTTATAAAACTGTTGGCTGCGTACGCCCACGGCTCGTGCGAGTTTGTGAATGGAGCTCGGTCGCGGTACTCGCTACATGCAGTTTCGACACAGTACTAGGCCAATGCAGTATGTGCCTGACTATAAAATCGACCATTTGGATACTCGTAGTTTGACAGATGTAGGGTATAATTTTTACTCATGGTTCTAACTGTAAAGATTACAAATGAGAGTATATTTACGAAATGTAATTTAATATTTTTCTTTTGCATACTACTCATCAAATTTTTTATTTACCTATCTCAAAATGAAAAATTACATTGGTTCCTTATCCTTGAAGCGTGAATCTTAATTAGCTCATTGTTTAACAATACTTTTTTTTATTTTATTAATGATGGGTTTGCTCTTGACTCTAGTCTAGTTCATAGGACAGAGATAGAGTCTTATATGGAGCGAGCACACCCAGAAGAAGCCTGTTAAGGCACTGGCACTCCCACACACTGAAAATTAAAGATAAATTATCCGTCGTGTACTTCTAACGAGAATCACCGAAATTTCAAGTAGCAGCGGCTTTGACTTAGTTTCTAACGTTTGTTAAAAGTTGACTTACTGTTTTATCTACACCTACTGGGGCATTAGGCTTGCAACAGTCGCTGTCGCCTACGCGCAGCCTGAGGTCACCAACTTTCATTCATAAGCCCGATAAACTGATTTAGAATGATCTCACTTTACGATTCACTTCTTCATTCAGATTATGTTGTCCTTGCGCAATTTTGGTATGTAAATAATACCTGATTTATGAATTGCGATGTACGATAGTATTAAAAAACATTGCTGTTAAAAAGTAGAGTCACATTTTTTGGAGAGTTTATAGGTGCCTGTGACCACAGCAATCATTAGATATAAAGAAGGTAGTCGAACTTCATTTACAAGGTTTGTGTTGATATCATAACCAAATCACACTTATATCCCTTTCGGAGTAAGTAGTGCATAGACGGCCGTATATTGGTGCTCGTTATCGCTACGTTTGATTAAATTGAATTTGGACCATTATTTGCTACACATGTAAGATTTAAATTGGCGGTTCGTCTGTAACGTACCTATATTAACTTCAAAAGTTTATTTTTTTACGTAATAAGCAGGTATAAGATCAAGTACTCGCTAAGCACTATAAAGCGAATTTAAGTGCAGCATCATAGTACAAAGCTAAAACCTTATGTACTTATTTAATAACTGACCATGGGAATGCTTTCACCAAGAAGCCTCTAATTCTCGTGTTTAATAAATAATGCAAAGTTGCCATGGTTTCCAAGTTTTCCTGTTTTTAGCACATGTCTCGGTGAGGTCGACGTACCAGTTAGCAAAACGACTATTCTAAAAAATGCGAAGTTATTAAAAAAAATGTTATAGAGTGTCTAAGTTGTTTGACAACGTCAAATAATTAAATCATATGAAAAATAATTAAAACGGCGTCAAATTTTTCTGTAATAACACGGCAAGATTTTGCGTTACTTTTTGTTTTTCTTTCATACACGGGGTGTAAGGGAATACTGATAGATAAAATATTGGGCCCCCCCCATACAGAATCAACGAAAAATCACGATCAGCTGACTACATTTACTATGGGAGGGAATTATTGACGTTTCCTGATATATGTTCCTAAGGGAAAGTTGTTCAGTATCAGGGTCTGCTTGCACTCTATCAGTATTCGGAGAGCTGTCCCTTACATCTTATACGGGGTGTTCAAAGGTCCTCGGTACATCGTCCCTTACACCCTATTTGGGTGTAAGATTCGATAGATGAGATCGATTAGATAATCGATTGAAATAGACATTTTGGTAGGTATTAGGGTATTATTACAAACACAAATTAGGGAGACGGCGCGCGCAAAGCTTAGAAATTATACCAATATACTTTAAAAATTGTTCTTCACTGGGATAAAGTGTTTTGAGACACGTTGAATACTTTCTACGTTGAACCATTATATTAACTACATTTTCTAGCTAGTGAATGCGCACTGCCAACGTATCTACCTACCTTTGTTTCACGGGGAAAGTTGTTCCTTATGAGCAGCCCGTCTTGAGATTTCGCCATCGGTCACTAGTAAAATTTCATCTTATATAATTTTACAGTTTTCTCCTGATGTCAAAACCAGAGAAGTTAAAAATCTAAATATTGCATTGAAAGTTTGCTTTTCAGCGAAGCTACGTGCGTTGATGTCTTTTATATGGGCAGCAAAGTACGCGGTAAATTATTTGTTTGAAAATAATAATATTAAAATCTCTTTCAAGATAACATACATTTTTGTGTGTATTCTTGCCAAATTTAGCCAGAGAGTGAGAAGAGAAGGAAGTATCTATTTGAAAATAATTAAACTTTATTACTTTTCGTTATTTGCTTTGTAATTTTGCGCTGTAATGGAATGTAAAGAGCGGGGCACACCGGCTCCATATCCAGCTCTCGTCCGTAGTCACGCACGAACTTATGAAGTTGTAATGTATGGGACTGTATGAGATACGGCACACCGCTTGCGTTGCGTATCCGTTCCGTGCTGCACGCAAACGGTGTGCCGTATCTCATACAGTCCCATACATTACAACTTCATAAGTTCGTGCGTGACTACGGACGAGAGCTGGATACGGAACGGATACGGAGCCGGTGTGCCCCGCCCTTTAAGGTTAGCATTTTCAGTTAGAACTGGCCATATGATTTTATGCCGCAATTTTCAGATTTAGTAATGCTGTAAGGTGCACCTTCAACTACTAATAAAGGGTAGAACTTCTAGAAATACGACTCTAGTAAAAGTCACAGTATACTGCCCCACCTGACTGCTATCATTATCGATAGCTTCCTTATCTTCAAGTAGATTGGTCTCCAGATTTAGAGCCTATAAAGTTTAAGTGCTGTAATGCCACAGTACAGTCGTAGTTGGTGGTCATTGCAATATTTGTATAATAAGGGTAATAAACTTTACATCTACCTACTTTGTATTTAAGCACTTGATGACTGAGTAGCTTCGTGTTAAGTGCTATAATCCAGAGATTTAGTCAAAGGCAAAATTATTCGATCGTATATCTGGCGACTCGGGTTTATAGGTTCGACATTATTTCATCGCAACATCGACACCGGATGTCGCCAGAATCGTTAAACTATAATTGATGCAAAAGCTAATGAAGCGAGCGACTATTAAGCCGTTTATATGATGGAGCCGCGAGCCGGCTGCGCCTGCGCCGGAGCAGCCTCCAAATATCCCCGTCGTTCATTGACACGTGCCAAACCTGTTCCGGTTCGGGCCAGTTTTTCTCAATGGCCGCTTCCTTTGTGAGAGTAAACATATTCAAATGTTGCGATTAATTCATAGCTAGATAGTAAGTACCTATAGCATTTATGAATGGAGCTCTATTGCCCAAGTGTGCGTGAAGCCTTTGAGCAGTGCACACATAATACACTCGTGCACAGATATTTGCATACTGGATCTAGCCACGTGCTAGCTTCGTTTCATACAGTTAGCTTCTTAATATTCGAGAAGTTCATTATACATTTAAATCATATTTGAAAGTCAATGTTTAAAATACATCTTAAACCACTTACAGTGAATAGTGCATGAGTCTCAATAAACGGAAGTTTACTACAATTTATGACTCATCTATTAAGTTTAAGACGCGTAGGTAAGTATTAATGTCCTAGGATTTTATTTAAACTCTAAAATAACAATTATAATATCAAGTTACAAGGTACCAACTGCTTTATAATCTAACCAATAAACGATAAGTTAACTGGCAGATATAGCATAAACCATACTTAGTAACAGAATAAACTCAATGTTTAGATCGTTAGAAGCAGTCATTAGAGTGTTATAGCGCACTGCACAATGTAACATTTTGCATAAAGGATAAACCTTTTGCTCGAACACAAGCACGTCTTGTTAGCATGATTTATATTCTAAAAATAAAGTTCAATATTCAATAGGTGCACTATAAGTATACTTAAGCTGTAGTTACGCATCGTCTTCCGTGGTTTAAAATTCGCAGAAACCAATATTGCGTAGAGCACGATAAGCATTTGATAAATAGTTTAGCTTTTAAACGAATAGGTAAGCACTACCTTTAGATATTTCTGTTGAAGATAAACTGCAGTCATTGTGACATTACAAGGCTTGTTTGCGAGTCCATTGTTAGATGGCGGGTAGGTGTAAAGCAGTAAAGCTCAATAGATGAGATCGCGTGCTCATCGCGAGGCTCTTGGATGAGGCACGAGTCATTTCCGGTGCACGCGCGCAGCCGTCGCGAGTGTTGCAAGCGCCGAGAAGAATCGCTGCTAATTTATAATCGTCACTTTCATAAACACTGACTCACGCAGAAACAAAACAAGGCTTTGTGTTGGTGGATTCGAATTGACGCAACACGATTGCACAAGACTCATCTCGGATAACCATACGGATGATAACATGGCGCCAACTTTTTGGACATTCTGGCGCAAGTGTGAATGACTGGAACTAACATTACATTATCGACCATACTTTTATGGCTTATCCCGCTAATACTTTTTGAGCCTACATGTAGGGATTATAGTCCCTTGAGAACAAAGTTTGGGTATTGGCATAAGGTACCGTTAAATAATTTGAACTCAATCTGTTGCCTAATATAATCTCGAGACGACTTGAAAAACATAGTAGATCTCTGTTTTATTAGCTATCAAGAGTCATTCGGTTGCATAGGTATATGTTGTATATAGTATGTAAATAAAATTACAAAATGTAGACGTCCCTGGTGAGAAGTTGTCATTGTAGAGACTTGTCAAACATCTTGTCGCTGGAGGCAGCTGCGTAAGCGCAACTGTTTGGCGCCATGTTGGAAAGTGTCACGATCTCCAATCTCCATAAAAAATAGCTATAAGATCTTAACATATTTATTATGAATTTGATAAGATTATTTTAGTGGCAATACCAAAAAATATATACTTCAATATCAAATTTATGCAAAATGTAGATTATTTCTATCATAACAGTTTGTTTTTTCGAATATGGGATTGAAACGGACTATTGTATTTTAAATTTATCATTTCAATCTGTTTTATAAATTTTGGTTTGTGATAACGTGCATCTTATTGTGATTAAGAAACAATTTGACATGCTAGTGCCAACACTATACTCTGGGTGTATTTATCGTAACAAACCACTACATACAGCAGAAAATCACCCACCACCCTCCAATATACAGCCAATCAAATTTACTCAACAAATGGCACAGAAAAAAGTATTGAGAGTCATTAACAGGTAGCGTATTATTTTGACCAGCACAGTTTGCGGAAAAGGCGGAAACTAGGAAAGTGTCGGCTCATCTGGAACGTGGGCGGGTAACGGGCCCCGGCGCCGACCCGCCGACACGCCGCGCCGACCACCGACCGCCGACCGCCAACCGCCGGCCAAACGTCGCTGATCCACCGGCCGCGTGCGGTACCGTTTCAGTCGTCAGGGATGGCTGTTCTAAGCCAGCATCGCGCGACGAAATATTAGGTAGGTAATATTCTGCAATATTAATTTTGCAATTCTAATAGAACAGTGATACGACCGTGCAAAATCATAAAATGGTTTAGAATGGATTCTGGTATTAGGTAGAGAATTAAACTAAATTAAAAGCTTTTATTCGTTCTGCAAAATAAAACTATTTTACGGGGCTTGTGTTCTACCAGGCCAAACTTGTGCCAAAAACATGAACATAGCCTTACAAATACTGACAACTTGCAACCTTATAGATAATGAGTATAATCAGTTGCATTATGTGGTGGTGTGATGATCAAACCGCGCTCGCGCGTGTGGGCGCCGGCGATAACTCAGCGAGCGCAAATCTAGCCCCTTTTATGTACCTAGCCATTAGGCAAATCGCTTATTATGCCGTACTATTTGAAAAGCATGATAAGGTCACGAACATTAACTGTTTCTCCCATTCAGAGCAAGCTAGAGATGGAGAGATAAATAACTTTTGGGAAAATCTCTACGTCAAACACCTATTACCAGTTCCACGCTCCCGACTTAGATCTCCCTACAATTTCAGCGTATATGAAAGAAGCGTCTCGTCCCTTAATTATTGCCGCGTCCAACTACTTCCCTTATCCAACCTCGCGTTTTAAACGCCGTCCCAGACACGTCCTTTCGGATGATGATGACGACATCACAGTAGCCGATGCTGCAGCCATTGCAAGTAGATCACACTCCACAAGACGGAGGTCCCTCATTTCTTCCCCATTTTTGGGAACTACCGGCACGTGCCGGGTAGATTCAGTCCAATCTGTTTTCCCCAGAACAACTCGTCGCGCCCCTAGGGTTTTTTTTTAACAACTACACAAACTTTTTCTGGTGGGCCCTAGCTCCAACCAAATAGTCAGGTGTAGATTTCAAAGCCTCGGGGCTATAGTTGCAGAGTGCAGCCATAAAAAATACCAGTTCTACAAAATATTACCGACAATACGTCCAAAACATACAAAAAAAGTCGTGTCGTCCAAAACATACAAAATAATTCAGTCGCGCAAATTGTCATATCCCAACAACAAAACAATCTAAAATTAACAGTTGAACAATTTAGTTCTTGCAGTATACCAATACTGGCCCGACCAAACGAAAATTTATCTTTTTGTGTTTCAAATTGTAAGAGGCCAAAGAGACCTCATGGCTAGATAAGTACCTATAATTAGAGTCTAATTTCACCTTATGAACTTAATTTCAGAAATGCAAATTTTTGACAGTATTACCTTAGGTGAGATGAGACCAAGCCTTCAAAGAAATTACGTAAGTTTATAAACAGTTAACAATTAAGTACGTAATCGTTAGTTAAATACTGCGTTTTTTTATTACTTTTATTTACATAGGCTCTACTTAACGTAGCTCAGAATGTATAATTAATTCCCTGGCTACAATCATAACATTTTGACGCAACAGACAGGAATAGCAAGGAAATTCCTTTCCATTGAACTGACAGAGCGACGTCCTCTTTCCTGTATTAGTCCAATTAATCGCAAATTGGCTCCATGTCACCGTACCGTGACATTTAGAAGGAGCTGTTCGCGTAATGAGCGGGGGCGTGACGTAAACAAAGAGTTGGGCGGAGCTGCCACTGGCGCCACCTCTCGCCCCCCGCTCCCCCCGCCTACCTTCCTCCCCCTTCTCTTCCACCCTCGCCACCTGCGCTTGGGCAACTTTTCGCAACAACAAATTTGAAATCGAGACGCCTGGCGCCAAGTTACCTAACCTCTGATTATAAAAATGATATGAGTAAGCTTTTGACCTCAATTTTATTTCAATGTTTTTTGACTTAGCATCTTCTGTGTGAGCTATTTTTAATATTAACCTTTATACGATTTATCAATCCAACCATCAAGGCATATGTATACCTCCTACCTGTCCGTATCTCGTACAAAATATTCAATTAATAGTTCTTAGAAAGTGGTCAAATAGCTTACAATTTTTTATAAATTTCTTTCATTTAAACAAATTCATAGACATACGTGCTCGTGATAAACAAAGGAACTTGTAATCTATGATGATTATGATTTGGTAAATAAATAAACCTTTGTGGTAGTCTCTACAGTCGAGCTTTTAGCGGACAGAATTGTACTAGGAGGCAGGAGCCATAAAAGGGTGGTGGTAGAATTGACGGGGTAAACATTAATGATTCTCGTTTCATGTACGTTTCCTGTTAACAAAAATCCTACTCTAAAAAGTCGACCAGACCACATATGGCGTTGATTCGCCGTCGCCTACTTATTTGTGCGCGACACTAGACAAATATATCGCCTTTTATGGTCGCGAGCGGCATTAAGCACACTGATTGGTAAATAAACAGGCCAGGACCCGAGGCTGAGATGAATCAGCCCTCGATCGAGTGATTAGAGCGCGATTAGCATGCGCTTGCGCCGCGTCTAGCAGGCCCACTAGACGGAGAGCTGGCTACGACAGAAGGTTTTCAGTTTGCCTTACAGCAAAAAGTTGCTAATCAAACTGATAGACCGAGGACCAAATAAAAGTTCATTGTTTGGTTTATGTATGGCATATTTAAGGTTATTCAAACTACTCCTGACATTGTCTCTGCTCTATGTTGCTATACCCTAACTGATAGGGTGTCAATTCATTGCAATCGAATCATCTTTATGTTTATGGCATGATATTATGTTAAATGATAATGCAATAAAGACTTAAATTTAAAACTTAATATAAAATAATGGTACCAAGTAATTTTTCGGACGTAAAGTTGAGAATAATAGAGAGACAGTCAAGTATCTAGGTAAAACTTTTTTAAATTGCAACAAGTACACGTAATTAAGGTTTCATCTACCCCGGTACAGCGTACGTAACAGTAATTTTTGACCACTTAAAGTTCAAAACCTATGAAGAAACAACAATAGTGGATATACTATTTTAAACAACTTAAGAACACTGTTAATTTCTATTTAGGTTTGTATCGATGTCCACACGACGCGAGCAGTATTATTATCTATTCTTATGACGCGAGGTTCAGCTATGACGTCACCTGCTGCTGTTTTGTCAACATCTGCAAAATGCCTAACTAAATATTTGGCTGCAAATTGTTCTTTACTCATAAACCCCTACACATGTAGCCAGCTCCCCGGCCACAGCCACTCAGCCCACGTGGGAGGTGGGAGGACCCGGCCCATTGTCTTACAACGCGTTATAGCATTATAATAGCGCAACCATTGCACACTATTTATGTAAATCTATTTGAGAATTCAATTTGTCTATTGTAATATATTCATGGGCAGATATTAGTATCCGTTACAAAAGTGTTTCTCGTAACAACCTGTCAACGAGCCAGCGTTTGTTGTCGCATTCTCTAATGAGTTTTGTCAAGAAAATGTACGCACAGATAATTCAGTGCAAGCGGATTGAATTATTGCTGCACAATGGTTTTGCATGTAAAACTAGCTGAAGTTGGAGAATTGTTGTAACTATTGATTGCGTACATCATTTCAGTTCGTTGCTTTTAGAAATGAATTGTGAATGCAGGTGATATAAGTTTCAACGTGCGGTAATTGAGGTTGTGCCGGCGGGTGGCGGCGGCGGGTCAGGGATCGTCGCGGCTTCCATTTGTCGTGCATCTCCTCACTTACCCGCGGCGAGCCGCCGTTAACAGATATCCTGCTTTATTGTTACCCTGTCGGGGTAATGTATGGTCGGTCGTTGCAGATAGCATCTCGTGGCCGGTGCGGCTCACGGTATCAGCACAAAACGATTACCGCTGAATGAGTGAATACCGGTGTGAGTTATCACCGGTTGCAGCGCGACGCGTGCCCGCCGCACGATGAACCGCACGCCGCCGCCGCCGCTGCCTCTACCGACCGTTTTATTGGTGTCGGCGCCACAGACAACTTTCTCGTCGCCCAGACAATGACGCTCAAATTGGAAACCAAAATTATTTTTATATAGCTCGCTTCTCCATGCCATCGAAACACAATTGTTCGATGGATAGCTCAGTCGCGAACGGCCATTAGTTAGGTACCTGCGCGTGAAGAACTGTCATAAATTCCATGAGCGGACAGCCACTTAACGCGGGAGCGATACTCGGAGTTATTTCGGCTGTTTGCTCGTTACCGAGTGGAGTATGTACTTCTAACGAAGGCACCCAAAACCGTTCCCACAGTCGTCGATCACCGCCGTAAAAAAACCAAGTGTCTACGAATTAACACGTCCGCGCGTTGTGTGTATATGAAAACACTCGGTGGCCGTGCGGAGGGCCCTCGTGTTGACGGAGAGCTGTCGCCGCGCCCGCGCCCGCTGCCCGCAGTCGCGCCAGCAGTCGCCAGCGCCAAGATTGTGCGTAAGATAGTTGTCCGAAGCCTTTAATTTACTTTAATTCCAAATACTCATGACCATCGAAGCTGACTCGAGGGCCCTCGAGCAACGATTGCTGGTCAGACGCCAGCCGTTGTTTATCGATCTCGAGAGTGGAAGCTGCAATGTTTTTAACCATCATTCTGTGCGGAATGTCTACCTACAACGAAGCGTTGACGATAGAGCTGGTAAAGGGTTTAGTTTGTTGCAAGCAGGAGGCATCTCTACGTCTTCGCGACAGTTACGTCCCGGCACTAATGCCTCGTGCACACACGGTCTGTGTGAAACTCGACCAGCTCAGATCGGACATTCCCGCTAATTTGCAGTGTAAACCTCGGTTAATCTTTCACTTTGTGCCGCTTAGATGGAAATTAACAAAGATATACTGCTCAAACATTGGCCAATGCCCGATATTTAGCGTTCAGTTTTCTCGGCAGCGAGAACGCGAGCTTCTTCTGGTGTCTGTTTAATTTGTGTCATGGTGTCACTAGAACACCGCAGCTTTCAACAATGCAATGTTTTGAGACAACGTTAAATTTCAATATTGAGCTACTCGTATTGTTATAATGTTGGTTGTTGATTTTGACAGGCAGCAT